>CM057475.1:19602833-29602833 GCA_030035585.1 Dugong dugon
AGCGAAGGTAAAATAAAGACATTTTCAGACAAACAGAAGGTGAGAGCACGTACCACGAGAAAAGCTGACTGAAAGCACTTCAAAGGGGGTACTCTGAGGGAAGGGAAACTTGTTCCCAAAGCAAGCTCCAATGAAAGAATGATGAGCAAAATAGTTGGCAAATACACGGATAAACATAAGGAAACATTCCCTGTATCAAATGAGAGTACTAATAACTAATTTGGGAGAGTAAAATTAAGATAGAACTAAAATACTGGTCAAAGGTAACACTCAGAATGAGAAAGGGTGAGTTTAGTTAAAAGTATTATAAGGTCCTTGTATCCTAGGGAAGGAGGGCAAAACTAAACCACTTTAGACTTTGTTAAGAATGCATGTTAGGGCAGTTCTTCTCCGTCCTGTAAGGTCGCTATGAGTCGGAATTGACTCGTGGCAGTGGGTTTGGTTTTTTCTACAAGATGAGCTGATCAGTTATTGCTTTGTAACATCACTCCTTGATTAATATGGAATTTGATTTAATATGGAATAGGAATTGAGACAGGACAGAGAAAGAATATACACTATGATAGTGGGAATAAGCTCGAATAAAACAGTAATAAATGGACTTGACTCACTATCAGAAGGCTAGAATTACTCAGATTGGATGACAAAACAAAATCCAACTAAATTATGTTTAACAGAGATCCACCTAAAACACAAGATCACAGAGAGTTTGAAAGTAAGATAGAAAAAATCTTAATGGTGAATTCTAATCAAAAGAAAGTTGGGAGAGCTTTATTAATATTAGACATTGCAGCAAAAATCATTACAAGGAATCTAAAGGGCCACTACATAATGATGAAGAGTTCAACTCACCAGGAAGACAAAACAATATTAAACTTGTTTAATAAAATAGCCTCAAAATATATAAGACAAAAATTGTCCGAACTATAACTGTAGGGAGAAACTGAACAATCTACCTTCATAGCATGATTTTAACATGTTTGTCTCAGTAATTAATATATCAAGACACCATAGATTTGAATATAGAATTCTTCACCCCCAAATTAGTAAATACACATTCTTCTCAAGCACATCAGAACATTTACAAAAACCGAACATTGAATAGACCTTCGGGAAAATTTCAACCAATATCAAAGAATGAACATTATATAGACAACATGTTCTGACTATAATGCAAATAAGTCAGAAGTCGATAACCAAGAGATAACACTTAAAATTCCATATGCTTGAAATTTTTTAAAAGTACACTATTAAATAACTCACAGTTCAAAGGAGAAATCATAATGAAATTTAGAAAATATTAAGAAACTAGACAATAATACTACATACCAAAACTTAAGAGAACATGGTTTAAAAAATTCTTAGAGGAAAAAGCAGTCTTAAATGCTTCCATTAAAAAGGAAGAAGGACTGAAAATTAATGAACTCAGGGTCCAACTTAAGAAATCAGAAAAACGACAATAGAAGACACCCCAAGAATACAGAAGGAAGGAAATGAAAAGATAAGAATGAAATTAATTAAATAGAAAATTATGTTACAATAAAGAGGATAAATAAAGCCAAGAACAGATTCTTTGAAAAAAATAATAAAACATGTTTGAATTTTTGGCAAGACTGATCAAGAAAAAAGAAAAGCCCATAATTTTTAAAAATCTGTGATTAGAAGAAGTGCATCACTACCAATTCAGAAAGATTAAAAAAAGAACAAGAAAATATTGTAAATAACGTTAGGCCCATAAGCACGGAATTTTATATGGACTGAAAATTTTCCTTAAAAATGTAGTTTGCCAGAACTGATTCCTGAAAAAAAAGGACAAAATCTAAAGACAGCCATAACAATTGAAGAAATAGACACAGTAGTTAAAAATCTACCCAGTTATAAAAACAGCATGCCAATCTAATACAAACTCTTTTACAGAATGGAAAAAGAAGGAACACTCCTCATTTTATGAGACTAAGGGTAAAAACTCCACCAGCACTGTGTAATGCATGGGGCGGGGTGGGGGGGAGGGAGAAGAAGAACCCCAAAATTTCACACACTTGTAGAGAAAAAAAAAGCAAAGAGTTATCACAGGATGAAAGGAACATGACCTCTAACTGCATTTTGGATCTTAAAAATATGCACAATAATTACAACCTAAACACCTGATTTTTCCAAAGACCTCTTTGATTATAATTCATGTCTATAGGTCATGTAGTAGATACAGTTCATGTAAGTAGATGTAATCAGGATCAATATCTCCCTCACGCATTCTACATAGAGTACCCATGTTTTAACCTTAAAAAAAAAGAATATCAAACCATATAGAATATCCACATGCAAAATACTGAACCCCTTTCCTTACACAAAAATTAACACCTAATGGATTATAGACCTAAATGTAAGAGCTAAAACTATAAAACTCTTAGAAGAAAACATAAGAGTAAATCTTCCCGACCTTGGGTTAGACAAATCTTTCTTAGACACAACAAAATCACAAGTGACAAAAGAAGATAGAGATAAATTGGACTTCATCAAAATTAAAAACATTTGTGCTTCAGAGGACACCATCAGGAAAAATGGAAAGACAACCCACAGAATGGGGAAAAATATTTGCAAATCATATGTCTGATAAGGACCTAGTATCCAGAATATATAAATGACTAGTACAACTTGATAATAAAAAGACAACTCAGTTTTAAAAAATGAGAATTTCTCCCAAGAAGATATGCAAATGGTCAATAAGAACGTGGAAAGATGTTCATCATCATTAACCACTAGGTAAATGCAAATCAAAACCACAACGAAATACCACTTCAAAACTGCTAAGATAGCTATAATCACAACGATAATAAGTGTTGGCAAGGATGTGGAGAAATTGTAACCATCATACACTGCTGGTGGGAGTGTAAAATGGTGCAGCCACTTTGGAAAACAGCTCTTCAAGATATGAAACAGAGTTACCATATGACCCAGCAATTCCACTCCTAGGTATATACCCAAGAGAACTGAAAATGTATGTCCACGCAAAAACTTGTACATGAATGGTCATAGCAGCTTTATTCATAATAGCTCTAAAGGGGAAACAACCCAAATATCCATCAAAAGTCAATGGATAAACAAATTGTGATATAGCCACATAATGGAATATCGCTGTTGTTGTTGTTAGGTGCCATAGAGTCGGTTCCGACTCATAGCAAAACTCTGTATACAACAGAATGAAATACTGCCCAGTCCCATGCGATCCTCACAATCATTGCTGTGCTTGAGCACATCGTTGAGCCACTATGTTAATACATATTGTTGTGAGTCTTCCTCTCTTTCATTGACCCTCTACTTTACCAAGCATAATGTCCCTCTCCAGGAACTGGTGGCTCCTGATAACGTGTGCAAAGTACATGAGACAAAGTCTCACCATCCTGGCTTCTGAGGAGATTCTGGCTGTACTTCCTTCAAAACAGATTTGTTTGTTCTTCTGGAAGTCCACGGTATTATCAATATTCTTTGCCAACATCGTAATTCAAAGGCATCAATTCTTCTTTGGTCTTCCTTGTTCATTGTCCAGTTTTCGCATGAGGCAATTGAAAATACCATGGCATCGGTCAGGTGCACATTAGTCCTCAAAATGACATCTTTGCTTTTTAACACTTTAAAGAGTTCTTTTACAGCAGAGTTGCCCAATGCAATACGTCATTTGGTTGACTACTACTTCCATGGGCATTGATTGTGGCTCCAAGTGAAATCCCTCACAACTTCAATATCTTCTCTGCTTATCATGATGTTGCTCGTTGGTCCAGTTGTGAGGATTTTTGTTTTCTTTATGTTGAGGTGCACTCCATACTGAAGGCTGTCGTCTTTGATCTACATCAGTAAGTGCTTCAAGTCCTCTTCACTTTCAGCAAGCAAGGTTGTGTCATCTGTTAATGAGTCTTCCTCCAATCCTGATACTGTGTTCTTCTTCATATAGTCCAACTTCTCGGATTATTTGCTCTGCATACAGATTGAATAAGTATGGTGAAAGGATACAACCCTGATGCAAACCTTTCCTGACTTTAAAACACGCATTATCCCCTTTTTCCATTCTAACAACTGTCTCTTGGTCTATGTACAGGTTCCACATGAGCACAATTAAGTGTTCTGGAATTCCCATTCTTTACAGTGTTGTCCATAATTTCTTACGATCCACACAGTCGAATGCCTTTGCATAATCAATAAAACACAGGTAAACATTTTTCTGATATTCTCTGCTTTCAGACAAGATCTATCTGACATCAGTGATGATATCCCTCATTCCATGTCCTCTTCTGAATCCAGCTTGAATTTCTGGCAGTTCCCTGTCGGTATACTGCTGCGACCACTTTTTAACTATCTTCAGCAAAATTTTACTTGTGTGTGATACTAATGATATTGTTCGATAATGTCCGCATTCTGTTAGATCACCTTTCTTTGGAATGGGCCCAAATATGGATCTCTTCCAGTTGGTTGGCCAAGTTTCTGTCTTCCAAATTTCTTGATATAGATGAGTGAGCATCTCCAGCGCTGCATCTGTTTGTTGAAACGTCTCAATTGGTATTCATTCCGTCAATTCCTGGAGGCTTTTTTTTGCCAATGCCTTCAGTGCAGCTTGGACTTCTTCCTTCAATACCATTGGTTCTTGATCATATGCTACCTCCTGAAATGGTTGAATGTTGACCAGTTCTTTTTGGTTCAGTGACTCATGTATTCCTTCCACCTTCTTTTGACGCTTCCTGCATCATTCAGTATTTTGCCCATAGAATCCTTCACTATTGTAATTCGAGGCTTGAATTTTCTTTTCAGGTCTTTCAGATTGAGAAATGCTGAGTGTGTTCTTCCCTTTTGGTTTTCTAATTCTATGTATTTGCACATTTCATTATCACACTTTCCTTTGTCTTCTTGAGCCACCCTTTGAAATCTTCTGTTCAGCTCTTTTACTTCATCATCTCTTCCATTTGCTTTATTTTAGCTGCTCTACATTCAAGAGAAAGTTTCAGAGTCTCTTCTGGCATCCATTTTGGTCTTTTCTTTCTTCCCTCTTTTCAATGACCTTTTGCTTTCTGAAGTATGATGTTGTTAGTGTCATCCCGCAACTCATCTGGTCTGTGGTCATTAGTGTTCAATACAGCAAATCTATTCTTGAGATGGTCTCTAAATTCAGGCGGGATATACTCAAGATCATATTTTGGCTCTTGTGAACTTGTTTTAATTTTCTTCAGCTTCAATTTGAAGTTGCATAAGAGCAACTGATGGTTTGTTCTGCAGTCAGCCCCTGGCTTTGTTCTGACTGATGACATTGAGCCTCTCCATCGTCTCTTTCTACTGATGTAGTCGATTTGATTCCTGTATATTCTACTTTGTGAGGTCTACGTGTATAGTTGCTGTTTATGTTGTGGAAAAAAGGTATTTGCAATGAATAAGTTATTGGTCTTGCAGAATTTTATCATGCAGTCTCCGGCATGGTTTCTCTCACCAAGGCTATTTTTTCCAACTACCAATCTTTCTTCTTCGTTTCCAGATTTCGCATTCCAATCATCAGTAATTATCAATGCATCTTGATTGCATGTTTGATCAATTTCAGACTGCAGAAGTTGGTAAAAATCTTCAATTTCTTCATCTTTGACCTCAGCGGTTGGTGCACAAATTTGAATAATATTTATATTCACTGGTCTCCTTGTAGGCGTATGGTATTATCCTATCAGTGACACCACTGTACTTCAGGATAGATCTTGAAGAGTTGTTTTTGAGGATGAATGCAACGTCATTCCTCTTCAATTTGTCATTCCCAGCATGGTACACCATATGATTGTCCAAATCAAAATGGCCAATACCAGTACATTTTAGCTCACTAATGCCTAGGGTATCAATCTTAATGCATTCCATTTCATTTTTGAGGATTTAACAATTTTCTTAGATTCATAGTCCGTACAGTCCACGTTCCATTTATTAATGGATGTTTGCAGCTGTTTCTTCTCATTTTGAGTTATGCCACGTCAGCAAATGAAGGTTCTGAAAGCTTGATTCCATCCATGTCGTTAAAGTTGACTTTACTTCGAGGAGGCAGCTCCTCCCCAGTCATATTCTGAGTGCCTTCCAACCTGAGGGGCTTATCCCAATGTTCCACCACTGTTCATAAAGTTTTCACTGGCCTGTTTTTTTTTTTTTTTAAATAGATTGCCAGGTCCTTCTTCCTTCTCTTAGTCTGGAAGCTCTGCTGAAACCTATCTACCATGAGTGACCCTGCTAGTATTGAAATACCAGCGGCATAGCTTCTAACATCACAGCAACACAAAAACCAAGACAATATGACAAACTGACAGTGGTAGAATGGAATATTATTCATCCATAAAAAAGAAATGAACTATTAATGTCCTGATACAGGCTACAACACAGAAGAACTTGAAAATATTATGCTAAGTGAAAGAAGCCAGTCACAAAAGACCACATATTCTCTGATTCCATTTATATGGAATGTTCTAAATAGGCAAATCCACAGAGACAGAAAGTGGAGTAGTGATTGCCCGGGACTGGAGAAGGGTTTGTGTGAAATGGAGAGGGACTACTAATGGATATTGGATTTCTTTTTGAGGTTATGAAAAAGTTCTAAAAGTAATGAAAATGTTCTAAAATGTGATGATTGCACAAACCTGAATATACACTTTTTAAAAATATTTATTTTATTTTGTTTAAGGTGGAATTAGGTTCCCATTTAACAATTTCTACACAAGTTATTCAGTGATTGGTTACTCTCTTATGCTGCATTCTCTAGAGAAGCAAAACCAGTAAAGCATATAAATATATACAGAGAGAGATTTATATCAAGGAAACAGCTCATGTGATTGTAGAGGCTAGAACATCCCAAGTGCGTTGATCAGGGTAGAGGCCACTCTCAATTCATGCAGACACAGAAGCTGGCAAGCCCAAGATCAGCGGATTGGAGAGCAGGGCTCCCGTTCACAGGCTGCGAAGGTCGACGAATTCCAAGATCGGCAGGCAAGACCACAAGATTCTCCTGATTCACGTAGCTGCAGGGGCCAGCAAACCCAAGATCGTCAGGTCAGAGATCAGGGCTCCACTCACAGGCTGTGAAGATTAATGAATCCCAAGTTTGGCAGATAAGCTGACAGCTCAAGTTCCAAGAAGTGGAGGTGAGACAACAGGAGGCAGCCACAGGATCCAGAATAAGTAAAAAGCCAGAAGTCTGTCTATATTCAGATACAGGCCACACCCCCAAGGAAACTCCCTTTCATCTGATTGGCTACTCACAGCATATTCAATCATGGGAGTGATCGCATATAAACACTGAGAATCATGGCCCAGACAAGTTGACACACAACTTTAACCATCACAGTTGCATTTTTCACAATGTGTCATCATTCTCATTCATTCCATTCTGTTTATACCATTTCCAGTACTCTAGTGTCCCTGCCCCCTTACCTTCTAATTTTTGCTTTAGAGTAATTTTTGACCATTTGGTCTCATATGGATGATGTTTTAAAGGAGCTTCTTACTTGTCATGGATTGAACTGTGTCCCCAAAATGTATCTGTCAACTTGGCTAGGTCATGATTCCCAGTATTGTATAATTGTCTACCATTTTATCATCTGATGTGATTTCCCTATGTGTTGTAAATGCTATCACTATGATGGAATACGAAGGATTAGCAGCACTTATATTGATGAGATCTACAAGATTAGATAGTGTCTTAAGGCAATTTCTCTTGAGATATAAAAGAGAGACGTGAGCAGAGAGACATGGGGACCTCATACCACCAAGAAAGCAGTGCCGGGAGCAGAGCGCGTCTTTTCAACCCAGGGTTCTTGCACTGAGATGCTCCCAGAACAAGAGAAGACTGATGAAAGGGACATTTCTCTGGAGATGACAGAGAGAGAAGGCCTTCCCCTAGAGCCGGTGCCCTGAATTTGGACTTGCAGCCTACTAGACTGTGAGAGAACAAATTTCTCTTTATTAAAGCCAGTCCACTTTTGGTATCTCTGTTATAGCAGCACTAGATGACTAAGACATTACTCATGGGTGATATTCTTTATTTTATGAGCCAATCTGTTATTTAGCTAAAAGGTGACTTCAAGGGATAATTTCAGTTTAAGGTTTAAACAGTATCTCAGGGTGATAGTCTCGGGGAGTGCTCTAGTCTCAACTGGTCCAGTAAGTATGACTGGACTCTTTAAGAATTCGAATTCTATGCTACATTTTTCTCCCATTCTATCAGATTCCATCTATTGTGGCCCTGATCAGAACGGTTGGTAGTCATAGCCGGGCACAATCTAGTTCTTCTGGTCTCAGGGTAGATGAGGCCATGGTTTGGGTAGACTATTAGTCCTGTAGACTACTTTCTTCTCTGAGTCTTTGGTTTCTTTCTTTCTCTTTTGTTCCGGGAAGCAGAGACCAATAGATGCATCTTATGTGACTATACACTTTAAATGTATACTTTAAATGGTTGAATTGTGTGGTATATGAATTACATCTCAATAAATTTCTTTTAAAAACCAAATAGATGGTGTGTGGCAATTGAACATGCTGTGCTCTTGTTGAAATTGTATTTCTGAGGAAAAACTGTGCTTAATGTTCATTTCAAGGGCTAAGTTTCAATCAAAGAGGACAGCAGTCCTTAGTTATATAATCCAAAAATAGTCATTGAAGACCTAGGCATCATCACTGCTCTTAAATGGACTATCCCACCAGCATCTCTTGGACATTAGCCACTTCAAAAGCTGCCTGAAACCTGCTAAAATGTACTTTCCTCATTAGTTGGAAGAATCCTTAGGGATCTAAACATCCTATCTTTGATTTTACAGATGAGAAAACTGAGGCCCAGAAAGGGGTTAAAAACCTACTACCACGAGTCACACAGCAAGTTTCTGGCGAAACTAGGATTAGAACCTCTTCCTTCTACTTCACCTCTCTCTGCCTACATATTTTTGGCAAGGTTGCAAGTCCCTCAGGCTGGTCTTCCCAGCACCCTCAGGAGCTAAACTGCTCACAGTCTAGGCCTCGAGGTCAGGCCAAGGGAGGGAGCTGGAAGGGGTCTGGAGATTGCAGTTTCTGGAAGAGGAAGGCGAGAAGATGGAGGCCAGGTTCCGAGCCGGCAGTGAAGCCCCTGTTCCCGTAAGAGCAAGGCACTGGCTGGGGGACGTAAACTCAAGGGATGAGCCACCCTTGGTGTCACATGTGGTCTGGGTCCTGTGGCTGTTTGTTCCCGTCGCATACGCAGTGGGAGGGTGAGTGTGTGAGAACAGTCCCCCCACTAACCCAGTTCTCCCCACCTCAGAACTGGTCTCAGTGTGTCCCCCAGAAATCACCTCTGTGAGTCACTCAACCCAAGGAAACCTCACCCCACCCTGACCTCAGGCAAGACAAAGAGTGAAGAAGACCCAGGGCCTCTGGCGCCACCCAGAGATTTCTCACTACTGAGGTCCACAGCTCTCCACCCAACCACCCTGTGGCTGTAACTGCAGGCTAGAGCTGGGGAGGAGACTGAGGGCCAGTCTCACCAGTTCACCTCACAAAGGTACACTCACAAAGGTGAACCTCACAAAAGGTGGAGCAGGACACCCTGTCCTAGGAGACTTCCTTGAGGTTCAGAGCCTGGGTTAGGATGTAGGTAGGGGCAGAAAGTGGGTAGCAAGTTCTTAATAATGTCTATTTCCTCCCCACTGCTCAGGGAGAAGAGAACGGTCACATTTATTAACACTTCCTGAGGGCCAGGCACTCTGAGACTAATTTGGCTTACTTAATTTAGTTCATGTAGTAGCTCACCTGGAGTCCACATGTAGTATAAACAACTTGCTTGGCTGCTAACCGAAAGATTGGTGGTTCGAGTCCACCCAGAGGTGCCTTAGAAAAAAGGCCTAGAGATCTACTTCCGAAAAACCAGCCATTGAAAACCCTATAGATCACAGTTCTACTCTGACATGCATGGGGTCGCCATGAGTCAGAGTCGACCCCATGGCAACTGTTCTTTTTTTTGCAAATTCAACATTTTTCATGTTTCTATTTCAGTGACACCAATTACATCAATCATGTTGTGCAAACATCACCAATATTCAACGTTGTTTTTTTTAGGTCATTTACTCCTCAGAAGAACCTTATGGGGCCTACATTACTATTAACCTCATTTTCCGATGAGGAAACTGAAGCACAGAGAAGCTAAAAAACCTTACCCAGGCCACACAACTATTTAATAACAGAGCTGACCCAAGCCCAGGTAGCCTGGTTCCCGCCTCTTATACCTGAGCTGTGGGTCAGAAGCAGGTATGTTGTCACTGCTGTCCTGCGCATTAACACCAGAGTTCACCACCCTGAGCCCACCGGTCAGGTCAGCCCCGGCTCCCCACACCCACGTAGTGATGTTCATAGAAGAGCCTCTGACCCTGACAGCGGGCTTCCTGAAGGAGGGCTGTCAGCAGGGCCGGAAGAAGAGGTGAAGAGTGGGTGCTAGTGGGAGGGAGGAGAGCAGAGGAGACCTGTGACCACACTAAGGAGGCGGGGCAAGAAGCAGCAGCAATGTGATAGTGACCTAGATGATGCCTGGTGCTGACACCTCCATTTGTGGAGCCACTGGTGGGGAGAGAAGGCTACCCAGAAGCTGCTCAGCATTGGACTCCAGGTAGGAGGAAGCAGAGGGCCCAGGAGGCTGGGAGCCCCTGGGAGAGGACAGAGGAGCACAGCCTCTCCTTGTGGGGGAAGAGTTGGTGGAGAAGGAAGTGCCGTGACCTGTAACACCAGAGACTTGGGTTCCTTGTGCCACTCTGGGCCTCAGTCACCTCATGTATAAAACGAAGGGGTTAGAGTACATAGCCGCCAAGGCTCCTTCGAATACTGACTGTTAAAGCTTCTAAGAAAGCTTCAAACAAGCTCCCGGGGAGGTAATATGATGAAGGCCAGGAAGGAGACCGAGTTGCTCGGCTGTGGGAACAGGGAACAGGCTGGCCTCCTAAGTGGGATGATCCAAGAGTCTTTCAAAGACTCCCCTTGGCCTACACCCCTCCCTTTGGGCCCACATGCTCCCACCAACCAAGCCACTCTTGTGGGTGAAGGCGTGGAAAGTTCTAGCTAGAATGCGGAGGGAATTCCCTGAGTCTCCAAGAAGCTGCTGTCCCAGGAACCTGCTGCAAAGAAAGGTCTCACAGGAGCTCAGTTTGAATTGTGGGATGGAGGAGACACCAGATCATAGCAGGCCCAGGTGAGGCCACAGAGCCACCTCAAAATGACCTTCTAGCCAATTGCTATCTCTCGTTGGTGATACGCAGCTCCCTGTCTCTGCTACATTGGGAGGGAATGTCAGAGAGGAGGCTCAGCACAGGGCAGGGCGGAGGTGGGGGGTGTAAATCTTAGACTGATAGGTCTCTCCCTACACAAGATCTAAGGGCCTAAGCATACATAGTAAGAGAGACAGAGGGAGGAAAGGAAGAGGAGAAAGGGAGGGAAAGGAGAGGAGGGGAGGATTCAAGGCAGCAGGTGGGTAGGAAACAGTAGGCCTGTTCTGGGGCCAAGGATGACACTCCCCCAGAATCCAGGCTTCCCCAGGGTGCCTTGGCCCCTCCTCAAACCTGCTACAGCTGGCCTGTCCCCTCCTCTGCCCACAGCCCCCTCCCCACCAGCAGCAGCAGCTGTGGCTCTGAGGACAACTATCAATCTGGATTCCCCATAGACCTTAGATAGTGAAATCCTACAAGGGGCTAATCCTGACTGTGTGACCTCAGACAAGTCACTTTCCCTCTCTGAGCCCATCTGTCCAATGATAGCAGTGGATCAGGTCTATAAGGGTCATTTCAGCTCTGACATTCAATGACTTGAGATGTCCTAATCCATCCCCCTTCCATGTGCCCTGATAATCCACAGTTGAGAGAGAAGGGTGTCAACTATCCTCCATCCCTCTCTGCCCTCAGAGTCCCCTGACGCCGCAGCTCCATGGCCACCCACGTGCTCCTCCTGGGCATCCTCCTCCTGCAGCTGCCTCCGCCCGTCCCGGCCCGCTGCTACACTGCCACACGCTCGGAGTGCCGGCGGGTTCGCCGTTTTGTGCCTGGCACGGAGCTGGCTGGGGAAAGCGTGGACGTGACCACCCTGCAGCGCTCGGGCTCCTTCCCAGTGAACACACAGCGCTTCGCTCGGCCTGACGGCACCTGCACCCTGTGCCACACGGCCCAGCGTCCGGGCACCCTCTGGCTCCTGCCCGTAGCGTTCACTGACTGGCACGCCCAGAGTTCCAGCTGCCAACGCCAGGTGTTCAAGACCAAAATCATGTCCACCCAGGCTGTGGCCAGGGAAGTGGCCAAGAGCATCACCAACAACTGGACGGTGGGGCTGGACGTGGTGATCCCCAAGATATACAGCAAAGTAGAGGTGTCAGTGGCTGGATCGCATTCCAAGGCGTCCAACTTCGCGGCAGATAAGTCACACCAGGACCAGTACAGCTTCATGAGGGACTTGGTGGAGTGTCACTTCTACAGGTGAGCGGCCTGGCACAGGAGGTGGGAGGGGCTGGAGAAAGGTGTGGGAAGGGATAACACCAGGTGATCTGGAATGGCAGGATAGGGTCTCCAGGGCCTGCTTCCACCAGGAGGAAACAGAAATCCTTGTCCCCACACATCAGGTGCTACAGTGCCCTGCGGCCTGCTGCCATTCATGAGGGCTGGAATCTGGAAGTGACAGGGCCAGGAAGAGAGCAAGACTAAACCAAGAGCCTGGCATGGTGCAGTGGAGGTCTAGCGAGCACTTAAACCCTCCTCTTCCCTGGCACTGTCATCCTTCCATGGGGTTCCTCCTCCAAGGTGGGCAGGCAGGAGACCTGAGTGAGCCCTCACCCTCCGCTGTGTGACCTTGAGCATCTCACTCCTCCTCTCTGGGCCTCACTCATCCATTCAGCACATACTCACGTGTGCTTTGGGTCAGGTGCTGAGCTAGGAATTAGGACTGCAGTGGAGAGTTGCTGCCATCACTAACCCAGCCCTCGGAGCTTGTTGGAGAAGTGCAGCATCTCCACGACTGCCCCAAATCACCTACGCTAATTTCTCAGCCTGGGAAGCCATGATTCTTCCAGTGAAGCAGGGGGCCTCCTGCCTGCATCGCCAAGCACTGTCAGGAGCCAAGGCATAAGCAGGGCACCGTCCACTGGGGCAGACACATGAAGGCCACATGACTAGCTCCAAAGCAAGGTGGATACCAACAGCACAGTATCGTTCTTTGCTTGTTTACCTTTTTTTCTGGTATAAAAAACATGCGCTGTTTCAAGTTTTTTTTACATGTACAATTCCGTACATTAATTATGTTCATCATGCTATACATCTCTATCTGTTTCCAAATTTTTTATCTCCCTTAACAGAAACTCAGAGCCTCCTAAACAATGGTTTCTCTTTGCCCCTCCCTTGAAGCCCCTGGTAACGTCTCATCTACTTTCTGTCTTAATACATTTGCCCTTTCTAGATATTTCATATAAGTGCAATCATACAATATTTGTCCTTTTGTGACTGATTTGTTTCAATCAGCATAGTGTTTTCAAGGTTCATCCATGTTGTGGCATGCGTGTATCAAAAAAACCCAGAAAACCAAACCCACTGCCAGCGAGTCAATTCCAACTCATAGCGACCCTATAGGACAGAGTGGAACTGCCCCACAGGGTTTCCAAGGAGTGCCTGCTGGATTCGAACTGCTGACCTTTTTGGTTAGTAGCCAAGCTCTTAACCACTGCGCCACCAGGGCTCCATGTATGTATCAGGAAGTCATTTTTCTTTATTGTATGGATATACAATAGCCACATTTTGTTTATCTGTTGATGGACATTAGGTTTATTTTCACCTTCTGGCTATTGTGAATAGTGCTGCAACGCAGTATTGTTTTTATAATAAGGAAAGAAGAGGGAAAAAAAGAAAACCTTTATGTTGAAAGGAAAAGAGAAAAAAACATATACAAAGTGTCTGGGCCACCAAAGAGCAAGAGTTAGGTTTCTCTGTCAGCTCAGTGGGTCAGAGCTTGGGCTTTGGAGCCAGACCACCTAGGTTCAAACCCTAGTTCTCAACTTACCTGTGCCCTCGGGCGATCTTGAGGGAGTTACTGAGTGGAGACAATACCACCCACCCTGGTCCCAGCGGTCGTTTCTCTCTGTCCCCTCACAGCTTTCACCTGGTGCACACTCCCCAGCTACACCCTGATTTCAAGCGAGCCGTCAAGGCCCTGCCCAGAGACTTCAACGCCTCCACGGAGCCCCACTACCTCAGCTTCATCTCCAAGTACGGCACTCACTTCATCCAGGCTGTGAAGCTGGGGGGCCGGATCTCAGCCATCACTGCCCTGCGCACCTGTGAGCTGTCCCTGGAAGGGCTCACGAACAACGAGGTGAGTGACTGCCTCTCTGTCGAGGCCGCGGTCAGCATAGGCCTCATAGCCAAGACTTCAGCAGCAGCCAAGGCCTGTGAGAAAAAGAAGCAGCAGCACAACATGACGACCTCCTTCCACGAGACCTACAGCGAACGCTATTCCGAAGTGGTTGGGGGCCACCACTCCTCAATTCATGACCTGCTGTTTGGGAAAGAGGCTGGGCCTGAGCAGTTTTCCACCTGGGTGGGCTCGCTGCAGGACAGCCCCGGCCTGGTGGGCTACAGCCTGGAGCCTCTGCACATGCTCCTGCGGGGCCGGGATCCGCGGCAGGAGGCGCTGAGGCGGGCGGTGAGCAAGTACGTGATGGACAGGGCGCGGTGGAAGGACTGCAGCCGGCCCTGCCCCCCAGGGCAACAGAAGAACCCCCGTGACCCATGCCAGTGCGTGTGCCATGGCTCAGGGGTCACCAACCAGCACTGCTGTCCCCGGCAGAGGGGCCTGGCTCGGCTGGAGGTGAGGAGCTTCCAGGCAACAGGTTTGTGGGGAGACCGTATCACTGCCACGGATGCCTACCTCAAGATCTTCTTCGGTGGCCAGCAGCAGAGGACGCGCACCATATGGAACAACAACAACCCCAGGTGGATGATACAACTGGACTTTGGGAATGTGCATCTTGCCACGGGGGGGCCCCTGAGGGTGCAGGTCTGGGATGCAGATCATGGCTGGGACGATGACCTCCTTGGCACCTGTGACAGGTCTCCAAAATCTGGCATACATGAAGTGAAGTGCCCCATGTCCCGTGGTGAACTGACATTCCACTATCATGCCAGGTGCTTGCCTCACCTGGCAGGGGATACCTGCCTGGAGTATGCCCCCCAAGGGCTCTTGGGGGAGCCTCCAGGAAACCGCAGTGGGGCAGTGTGGTGAGGACAGCAGGCCTCAAGAGGACCAGAATGCCCAGATTAAAAGGGTTCTCACAGAAGGATCCAGGGCCTGGCCTCATCTCCCTACTAGACAGGTAGAAACCTGAGGCTTGGCTGTTTTTTATTTGAGGTGGCTGAATGAGCAAGCCAGCCCTCAGTTCCCTGTCCGAACTGTCTTTGCACTCTAGGATTCTTGAGCCCTGGAAACGAGCTGTGGCTGGGCCATGCCCTACAATCCCTGCTACACAGACCACAGCTTAGGCCAAGAGCTGGGCATGCCAGGAGACTATTCCCATCAGGCTGCTCCATGCTTGTCTTTCAAGACCCTTCCCTTGTAGCCCTCTTTGGTGTGACAAGTTTTTCAGTGTATTTGATCTAACCCTTTCTGCTGCCCCAGCTGCTGTGATCTCTGTCTTCTGGACCTAGCATGCTTCGCCTCGTAGACAAATTGGGGGCTGTCTTGACCTGTTTCACTATGTACGCAGCCCTTCTGGGGGCCAATAAATATGATGTGATGATGACCATGATGGTGGTGGTGGTGGTAGAAGCGAGGACGGAGACCAAACACAGCCCTGGAGATAAACTTCTATGTTAGCAATTCATGCACTGGGACAGGTGGTTTACCCCACAGGCAGAAAGGTATTGTAAATAAGTTATTTACCCACTTTTGATGGAAAGATGAAAATCCAAAATATTTTACTTTCCTTGTAATGCTCTTAGAAATAGCAGCATAAACTCAGTAATAAATGGCAATGAAGATGCGTCTCCCAACTGGGAGACAATAGGGAATGGTGAGGACTGTGGTGAACTGAAAAGAGCATGTCTTATCTAGAGAGGGTAGCTGCAGCTATGCTCCAGCCATGCAGGAATCTGAGCCCAGTGATGTCAGATTGTCTAATTTTTTATAAAGAATTAGAAATCCCAAATTTCTGTGAGAAGTCTTCTGATTTCTAAATGTTAACAATCTCACTTTGTAAAAAATAAACCTATATGGACAAACAGGGTACAAGCCAAAGAGAACGTGTTTGTGGGCCCCAGTTGATCCGGGCTATCAGTTTGAAAACTCTAATTTAACAGAACTTATTTGCACACACTGAAAAGCTGTCCCCTGTCTCACAATTCACGGAGGAGGGACAGTGGTTCCAATAAGAGAGTCTCTGGGGGACCCCTGGCCTTGGCATGCAGCAAACCCTAGAGCCTCAGGTTCTTCTATAAAAGGAAATGGACTTTGTTTCATATGCACAGGCCCACCAGGTGGGTGGCAAGATTCAGGGCAGCTTGGAACCCCGGTGGCTCAGTGGTTAAGAGCTCAGGCTGCTGACCAAAAAGATGGCAGTTCAAATTCACCAGCCACTCCTTGGAAACCCTGTAAGGCAGTTCTACTCTGTCCTGTAGGTTGCTATGAGTCAGAACCAACCCAAAGGCAACGGGTTTAGTGTTTTTTTTTGGGGGGGGTGTAGGAGGTGTCCTAGACTTGGTGGGACTTGGCTGTGTGAGGCCATTGTCAGAGAGGCTCAGAAGAACTGGCACAGCCTCTCCCAAGGCCCTTTGAAACTCTCTTCAGATCTCAGGGAAAGCCCAAAAGCTCTTTGAGGTTTTTGTTGGACCAAAAGACAAGCAGCAGTATTACACTGAACCTAAATCCCCAAGTGGGAAAGGAGGGATTGGTGGAGTCTAAGAGCCTGGGTGGAGTCCCTGGGTGGTGCAAATTGTTAATGTGCTCAGCTGCTAATAATCCGAAAACCAAACTCATTGCTGTCAATTCCGACTCAAGGTTGAAATCCACCCAGAGGCACCTTGGAAGAAAGACCTGGTGATGTACTTCCAAAAAATCAGCTATGGAAAACCCTGTGGAGTACAGTTCTATTCTGAGACACGTGGGGTCGCCATGAGTCAGAGTCGATTTGACAGCAACTAATGAAAAGCCTGGTTGGAATGGAAACCACTGTTCTTACACATTTCCGCCACACACACAAACAAGAGCACAGAGAAATCTCAAAACTTCACAGTGGTTATTCTGCTAATTGAAAATAAACGTGACTGTATGTCATACCCCTCGGGGAAAGCACAGCCAGGGGGCCAGGAGGGCCTAGCTGAGGGAACAGCTTTGGTAAGAGGTGGGGAGCCTTGTTCAACACCCATTTGGTCAGCGACCTCCAGCAAGTCCCTGCTGCACCCTCGGCCTTGGTTTCCCCAACAGGAAAATCTTTGTTTAACTCCCCTCCCAGGACTATTTTGAACCTACATGAGCCTTTCTGGAAGTCTCACTTCATCTCCTGAGGGGTCCCGAAAGGTCATCTGGTTAACTCTCCTGGTCTTACATATAGGGAAACTGAGGCCCAGAAAAAGGAAGAGATTTAACTGTGGTTGCAGTAGTTAATGACACAAAGGACCAGGCCTTTCTGAGTCCTGGGTGCTCCACTCCGAGCACAGCTTCAGAGCGGTAAACTTGACTCCAGAAGGAAGGCTCTTGAAAATGGAAGGCATGGTGTGAGTGAGGAGAAGGAACGACCCACTATTGTCGAGAGGCAGCTCAACAGCTGAGCCCTCAGCCCTAACCAAGACCCAACATAACATCTTCATTCTACTCCATGTGGACACTGGGACACTTTCTCACACCTGAGCTCCTCTGTTTGTTCAAGAAATTCTCCACTGTGCCAGGTATCTTCCATTTGCCCTCCAGGTCCTATCCCCACCCTTCCCTGCCCAGTATGAGTCCCTCAGTGGACTCCCAGCCCTCAGGCTGGGCCAGCCAATGAGGAATCCTGGCAGGAGATTGGAGGAAGGCAGAGAGGGTGGGGAGAGCGTGGAGATTAGGTATTTACTCCCCTCAGTCCCTCTCAGTGGGGAGGCCTTGGGCTGGCTGTGCCCAGGCTGTCCCCTCCAGGAGGCCTCTGCCTGGTTCTCTTTCCCGATTACAGGAACCACTCCCTCCCTCATCCCTTCAGACCTACGGATAGTGACAGCTCCCCCACCATGATCCAAGTTACTGCACTATCCCTTGCACTTCTCATACCTTTGTAAAAAGTCCCTTTTAGGAATAAACCCCCTCCTCGAGTTTTTACAATCTGAATATGACATCTGCTTCATGTTGGAACCCTAAGCAACACACCATCTTGCAAGTACTGGTGGGAAGTAGAGCCTACCTCTCCCTAGAAGCTGAAAATGCCCATTTCTTGTTTCCCAACCTCCCTCATAACCAGGAAAGGACATGTGACCCCAGCTATAGGGTCCCGTCAGCAAATCCTGATCAAAGGATTTGAGTACTAATGATATACGGAGGAGGTGATCTCAGGATCCACCCTAAGGGAGAGGGGAAGTGAGCCAGGGAAGGTGATTATCAGGCAAGTCACCATCATGGGCAAATGGAGCTGAATTTCACCCAAGAACTCAGGGAGTCAACAAAGAACACACCTCAGGATTGTCCCACTTGAGGGTCGATGGAGCTGGGGTGTTGATACACCAACTCCCAGAAGTCACTGGTTAAGGACTTCCGGAGGCAGGTCCACCAAAGGGGCAGGCTGAGTGGACTCCAGTGGCCAGAGGAAGCCCTCAGGCAAAAAGAAGCAGAGACTGACTGTTGAAGTCCAGGATATGAACCGAAATGACATTGTTCATGGGTGTGCATGTGGGGCACCAACCCTGCCCTACCTGGAATCCAGAGCTAGCATTGCAGGAGGAGGGAGTTCCTGGGCCAGTGGGAGTGGTGAAGCTAACAAGGATGTCCAGTGTTTACCAGGTCAGAGGTGCATACAGGAGCATCTCAGGCTCCACAGCAGTATCCCCACTGGACCAGTTCCCCGATAGCACTTTTGAGCACTGTTCTTGGATGCTCAGCTTCTACAGCTGTCTGGTGACTCCATGAGCTACCTAGTCAGTATTCTTTGTGATTAATCCTTTCTCTACTTATTTCATCCAGACTTAGCTTCTATTGCTAGCAACTCAAAACCCTGGTGGATGACACCATCCCATCTTCTCCCTCACTGCTCCAACACCACCATCCCCTTTTCCCAGCATCATAGGACCCCACACTGGTGAGCCCCTCTCAGTTGTCCCCCAGCACTCACTCCTCGCGAGATCATGAAGCACAGACGGCGAGGAACTCACACCTGGCCATTCACATGTTCCTTCATTCCACAGGTGCTTCTGGAGCACCTTCCATGAGCCAGGTCCTGGGGACATAGTGGTGACAAGCCATGCAGGGTGGCTTATGTCTGATGGGGGAGACAGAAACATGCATGAAGGAAGTTATGATGGAATTTAGGGGATGAGCTCAGTTGCATTGCTTCGCCCTTATTTTCTCACTCACACACACACACACACACACACACACAGCCTCTTGGTCCAAGGGGTCTCTTTCAAGATTAGGGGCTGGCACTGATGATGGCCCAGTTTTTGCTTTTTAAGCAGCTGCCACAGCAGCTTCATCTCCCTTCACACACACCCTGGTGGTCTCTGGGGTGTGGTCCCCAGTTGCTCAGGGCTGTGTGGGTGTCTCTGACCAGCTGCTGACAGGCTGGGGTGGTGGCCCTGTGGCCTTGACCTGTTTGAGCAGAGCAGGATCTGCTGGAGGAGAGGCAGCACGGGGGTGGGAGAGCCCTGAGGGAGGGTACAGGGCCATTTTAGCTTCCTCATATTCATCAGTCCTTTTGATCCTCTCTACAGTGCTCTTCATTCCCCCACATCTGTCACCAAAACCAGTCATTTCTGCATCCTGAAACATGTCCACTTCTCCCATAACCACTGGCCTCTCCAACCCAGGCCAGCAACATGTGTTGCTCAGACTAATCTTCCTGTAGCCTCCTTACTGACCTCCAGGCCCCTGTCTGCCCACACTTCCCTTTACACCACAGCCACAATGATGTTGGCACCCTGCCCACACCTCTTCAGGCCCAACTTTCAACTGCCAGCACCTGCACCTCCATCACTTTGTCTGAGTACCTTCTCTGGAGCCAACTGTGCCTGCCCAATCAGAAGGCCAGAAGTGCTAGGGGATGGAGCCCATTCCCTCACATAGCCCCAGAACAGCCTTCAACCAATATCCGATGGGAGTCTGTGTGTAAGTTCCCTAGCTCCCTTGTCCCTCAGGTGGAATAACTCTGAGGGACGTATTCTACGCTGGCTCCCAAAGTTCTCCAGCAGGGTTAAGCTCTAGTTGCCCACAGTGGTGACTTCCTTCACTACATATGATGTCTTGGCTGCCTCCGTTCGCTGCGTCACTTCCCACTCCTTTGCTGATACTTTCTGCGATTACCTCCCACATAAACTACCTTCAAATCCTCTGGGGTCTGCCTCTGGGAAAACCAGCTAAGATACACAAACTCAGTAGCCTCACTGCCTTGCTTAAAACCCTCCATTGGTTCTTTTTTTTTTTTTTTTTTTTTCCAATTGTGCTTTATGTGAACGTTTACAGAGCAAATTAGTTTCTTATTCAAAATGTATACACAAATTGTTTCCTGACGTTGGTTACAATCCTGCATTGTGTCAGCCCTCTCCCGCTTTCCCGTTCCACCCCGGGTTCCCCAGTTTCATTCCTCTGTTTTTGCTGTCCCTCCCCACTTCTCGTCTTTGTTTTTGGGCAGATGTAGCCCATTTGATCTCGTATACTTGGTTGATCTAAGCAGCCCGTTCCTCTCATGTGTTACTGTTTATTTTATAGGTGTGCCTAATCTTTGGCTGAAAGGAGAACTTCAGGAGCGGCTTCAATTCTGAGTTAAAATGGTATCTAGGAGCCATAGTCTCAAGGGTTCTTTCAGTCTCTGTCAGACCAGTAAATCTGGTCTTTTTTGTGAATTTGATCATTTGTTCTACATTTTCTCCCACACTGTCCAGGATCTTCTGTTGTAATCATGGTCAGAGTGGTCGGTAGTGGTAGCCAGGCACCATCTATTTCTTCTGGGCTCAGGGTCATGTAAGCTGTGGTTCATGTGGTCCGTTAGTCCTTTGGGCTAATTGCTCCCTTGAGTCTTTGGTTTTTTTCACTCTCCTTTGCTCCAGACTAGAAGAGACCGATAGTTGTATCTTAGATGGACTCTTGCAAGCTTTTAAGACCCCAGACAGTACTCACCAAAGTAGGATGTAGAACATTGTCTTTAAGAACTATGATGTGCCAATTGAACAGGTGTCCTCGGAGTCTTTTGCCTTCAAACTTCATCCTGTGAGATGTTTAGTTCTGTCTAAGAGGTTTCCCTGACTGTGTCACTTGTGTGCTCCATTGTCTATATTAATATATGAGGAGCACCCACAGTCATGTATTTAGAAATTTCCACCACCGAATCTGTAACTGCCAGTGGATGTGTTCCCTTACCATCTCCCTCACCAATTGGCATACGAATCTATGTGTCCATTTGTAGATTATTGTTTTTTAATTCTACTGTTACAGGATTGTGTATGTTATATTAGTTACTATTGGGGTGGGGGGAAACCTGTTGCCATCGAGACAATTCTGATTCATAGCAACCCTATAGGACAGAGTAGAACTGCCCCATAGGGTTTCCAAGGAACGGCTGGTGGATTTGAACTGGCAACCTTTTGGTTAGCAGCCGAGCTCTTAACCACTGTGCCACCGGGGCTCCACAGTTGTCCTTTATTCCTGTGTTCCTCTCGGTGTCCTCTCTTGCCTTGGTCGTGTTGGACTGACTTCTCCCATATTGTTTATTGCCTTTCCCTGCATCAGTATCAACGTGTGTCTACTATGTTGTTGTTAGGTGCCATCGAGTCCATTCCAATTCATAGCAACCGTATGTACAACAAACAGAACGAAACACTGCCTGGTCCTGGGCCATCATCACAATCATTGTCATGCTTCAGCCCATTGTTGCAGCCACTGTGTCAGTCCATCTCGTTGAGGGTCTTCCTCTTTTTTGCTAACCCCCTGCTTTACCAAGCATGATATCCTTCTCCAGGGACTGGTCCCTCCTGATAACATGTCCAAAGTATGTGAGACAAAGTCTCACCATCCTTGCTTCAAAGGAGCGTTCTGGCCGAACTTCTTCCAAGACAGATTTGATCATTCTTCTGGAAGTCCATGATATATTCGATATTCTTCACCAACACCATAATTTAAAGGCATCAATTTTTCTTCAGACTTCCTTATTCATTGTCCAGCTTTCTCATGCATATGAGGCGATTGAAAACACCATGGCTTCGGTGATGCACACCAGGTCCTTAAAGTGACATCTTTGCTTTTTAACTCTTTAAAGAGGTCTTTTGCAGCAGACTTGCCCAATTTGATTTCTTGACTGCTGCTTCCATGGGCATTGATTGTGGATTCAAGTAAAATGAAATCCTTGACAACTTCAATCTTTACTCCGTTTATCATGATGTTGCTTATTGGTCCAGTTGTGAGGATTTTTGATTTCTTTTTATTGAGGTGCAATCTATACTGAAGGCCGTAGTCTTTGATCTTCATCAGTAAGTGCTTCAAGTCCTGTTCGCTTTCAGCAAGCAAGGTTGTTTCATTTTTATAACGCAGGTTGTTAATGAGTCTTCCACCAATTCCGATGCTGCATTCTTCTTCATATAGTCTAGCTTCTCAGATTATTTGCTCAGCATACAGATTGACTAAGTATGGTGAAAGGATACAACCCTGACGCACACCTTTCCTGACTTTAAACCACAAAGTATCCCCTTGTTCTGTTTGAATGACTGCCTCTTGATCTGTGTACAGGTTCCCCACGAGCACAATTAAGTGTTCTGGAATTCCCATTCTTTGCAATGTTATCCATAATTTGTTATGATCCACACAGTCGAATGCCTTTGCATAGTCAATAAAACACAGGGAAACATCTTTCCAGTATTCTGTGCCTTCAGCCAGGACCCATCGGACATCAGCAATGATATCCCTCATTCCATGTCCTCTTCTGAAGCCGGCTTGAATTTCTGGCAGTTGCCTGTCGATATACTGCTGCAACTGCTTTTGAATGATCTTCAGCAAAATTTTACTTGTGTGTGATATTAATGATATTGTTTGATAATTTTTGCATTCTGTTGGGTCACCTTTCTTTGGAATGGGCACAAATATGGATCTCTTCCACTCAGTTGGCCAGGTAGCTGTCTTCCAAACTTCTTGGCAGAGACAAGCGAGCACTTCCAGCACTGCATCTGTTTGTTGAAACATCTCAATTGATATTCTGTCAATTCCTGGAGCCTTATTTTTCGCCAATGCCTTCAGTGCAAACTTGGACTTCTTCTTTCAGTATGATCGGACTTTGATCATATGCTACCTCCTGAAATGGTTGAACATCGACCAATTCTTTTCGGTACAGTGACTCTGTGTATTCGTTCCATCTTTTGATAATTTGATCATTTAATATTTTGCCCATAGAATTCTTCACTATTGCAACTCAAGGCTTGAAGTTTTTCTTCAGTTCTTTCAGTTTGGAAAATGCTGAGTATGTTCTTCCCTTTTAATTTTCTAACTCCAGGTCTTTGCACATGTTATTGTAATACTTTACTTTGCCTCCTGGAGCTGCCCTTTGAAATCTTCTGTTCAGCTCTTTCACTTCATCATTTCTTCCTTTCGCTTTAGCTACTCGACTTTCAAGAGCAAGTTTCGGAGTCTCTTCTGACATCCATTTTGGTCTTTTCTTTCTTTCTTGTCTTTTTAATGACCTCTTGCTTTCTTCATGTATGATATCCTGGATGTCATTCCACAACTCGTCTGGTCTTTGGTCATTAGTTCAATGAGTCAAATCTATTCTTGAAGTGGTCTCTAAATTCAGGTAGGATATACTCCAGGTCGTACTTTGGCTCTCTTGGACCTGTTCTAATTTTCTTCAGCTTCAACTTGAAATTTGCATAAGAGCAATTGATGATCTGTTCTGCAGTCGGCCCCTGGCTTTGTTCTGACTGATAATATTGAGCTTTTCCATCATCTCTTTCCACAGATGTAGACGGTTTGATTCCTGTGTATTCCATTCGGGGAGATCCACATGTATAGTCACCGTTTATGTTGTTGAAAGCAAGTATTTGCAATGAAGAAGTGGTTGGTCTTGTAAAATTCTATCATGTGATCTCTGGCATCATTTCTATCACCAAGGCCATATTTTCCAACTACTGCTCCTTCTTTATTTCCAACTTTTGAATTCCAATCACCAGTAATTATCAATGCATCTTGATTGCATGTTTGAACAATTTCAGACTGCAGAAGCTGGTAAAAATCTTCAATTTCTTCATCTTTGGCCTTAGTGGTTGGTGCATAAATGTGAATAACAGTCATATTAATTGGTCTTCCTTGTAGGCGTATGGATCTTATCCTATCATTGACAGCCTTGTACTTCAGGATAGATCTTGAAATGTTCTTTTTAACAACGAATGCAACACCATTCATCTTCAATTTGTCATTCCCAGCATAGTGGACTATATGATTGTCCAATTCAAAATGGCCAGTACCAGTCCATTTCAGCTCACTAATGCCTAACAACAACAACAAACAGCAATGCCTAGGATATCGATGTTTATGCATTCCATTTCATTTTTGATGACTTCCAGTTTTCCTAGAGTCACACTTCATCCATTCCACATCCCAATTATTAATGGATGTTCGCAGCTGTTTCTTCTCATCTTGAGGTGTGTCACATCAGCAGATGAAGGTCCCGAAAGCTTGACTCCATTCATGTCATTAAGGTCGACTTTACTTTGAGAAGACAGGTCTACCCAAGTCGTATTTTGAGTGCCTTCCAACGTGGGAGGCTCAGCTTCTGGCACTGTATCAGACAATTGTCCCACTGCTATACATAATGTTTTCACTGGTTAATTTTTTTCAGAGGTAGACCACTAGGTCCTTCTTCCTAGTCCGTCTTATTCCGGAAGCTCCGCTGAAACCTGTCCACCATGGATGACCCTGCGGGTATTGGAAATACCGGTGGCATCGCTTCCAGCATCACAGCAACATGCAAGCCACCACCAGCAGGACAAACTGACAGATGCGTGGGGTGTCTACCATCTCTTTGGTAATTCTCCCTCCCTCTCCCCTCCCTCCCTAGTAACTACTGAAGAGGTTTTTTTTCTCCCCCCGTGTGTAAACCTTTTGTTGTTACTTTATAAAAGCAGGCTCATACAATATTTGTCTTTTTTCGGTTGACTTATTTCACTCAGCGTAATGCCCTCCAGACTCATTCATATTGTGACGTGTTTTGCAGATTCATCATTATTCTTTATTGTTGTGTAGTATTCCATTGTGCATATGTATCACAGTTTGTTAATCCATTCATCTGTTGATGGACACTTAGGTTGCTTCCATCTTTTTGCTATTGTGAATAATGCTGCAATGAACACGGGTGTGCATATGTCTATTTGTGTCACAGCTCTTATTTCTCTAGGATATATGCCTGGGAGTGGGATTGTTGGATTGTATGGTATTTCTATTTCTAGCTTTTTAAGGAAGTGCCATATCGTTTTCCAAAAAGGTTGTACCATTTTACATTCCAACCTGCAGTGCATAAGAGTTCCAAGTTCCCTGCAGCCTCTCCAACATTTGTTTTCTGTTTTTTTTTTTTTGTTTTTTTTTTATTAGTACCGGTAACATCAGGGTAAGATGGTATCTTACTATAGTTTTGATTTTCATCTCTCTAATTGCTAATGATCAGGAGCATTTCTTCATATGTTTGTTAGCAGCCTGAATATCTTCTTTGGAAGAGTGTCTGTTCATATTCTTTACCGATTTTTTAATTGGATTGTCTTTTTGTTGTTGTTGGGGTGTTGAATTTTTCTATAAATTTTAGAGATAAGACCCTTGTCAGATATGTCATAGTCAAATTTTTTTTCCCACTTTGTAGGTTCTCTTTTCACTCTTTTGGAGAAGTCTTTTGTTGAGCATAAGTGTTTTATTTTTAGGAGGTCCCATTTATCTAGTTCTTCGTCTTCCGTGTGTGCATTTTCAGTTATATTTGGTAATCTATTTATGCCATATGTAAGGTCCCTAGTGTTTTACCTAATTTCTCCTTCATGATCTTTATAGTTTTAACTTTTATGTTTGGGTCTCTGATCCATTTTGAGTTAATTTTTGTGTATGGTGTGAGGTATGGATCATGTTTCATTTTTCTACCGATAGGTATGCAATTTTGCCAGCACCATTTGTTGAAGAGACTGCCTCTTCCCCATTCAATAGCCTTTGGTCCTTTGTTGAAGATCAGCTGTCCATTTAAAAAAAAAAGAAAACACTTGCCACTGAGTCGATTCTGACTTGTTAAGGCCTTATAAGACAGAGCAGAACCACCCCATAGGATTTCCACAGAGCAGCTGGTGGATTCAGACTGCCAGTCTTTTGGTTAGCAGCTGAGCTCTTAACCACTGCGCCACCAGGGCTCCATAGGTAGATGGATTTACATCTGGGCTCTCAGTTAGGTTCCATTGGTCTATGTGTCTGTTGTTGTACCAGTACCAGGCTCTTTTGACTGCCATGGCTGTATAGTAGGTTCTGAAATCAGGTAGTGTGAGACCTCCTATTTGTTCTTTTTTTAATAAAGCTGTACTTATTCGAGGCCTCTTTCCCTTCCATGTAAAGTTAGTGATTAGTTTTTCCATCTCAGTGAAGAATGCTGTTGGGATTTAGACTGGGATTGCATTATATCTATATATCTCTTTGGGTAGTACTGACATTTTCACAATGTTAAGTCTTCCTATCCAAGAGCATGGTATGTCTTTTCCATTTATCTTTCGGTTTCTTGCAGTAGCAT
Source organism: Dugong dugon (assembly GCA_030035585.1). NCBI lineage: Eukaryota > Metazoa > Chordata > Mammalia > Sirenia > Dugongidae > Dugong > Dugong dugon. Next base: position 19,629,766 of record CM057475.1, read on the forward strand.
TTTGTAGTTTTCTTTGTTGGGTTAGAATTATTTCTAAGCATTTTATCTTTTGGGGGGCTACAGTAAATGGTATTCTTTTCCTGATTTCCTTTTCAAAGTTCTATGTTTTTGATGTAGAGGAATCCAACTGATTTTTGTATGTTGAGCTTGTATCCTGCCAATTTGCTGACTGCTACTATTAGCTCCAATAGCTTTCTTGTGGAGTTTTTAGGATTTCCTGTGCATAGGATCATACCATCTGCAAACAGGAAAGATGTTACTTCTTCCTTATCCATGTGGATGCCCTTTATTTCCTTTTCTTGCCTTACTGCTCTCATCAGGACTTCCAATACAATGTTTTATTATTTTTTTGTTTGTTTATTGTTGTAGTTTAAGTTAAAGTTTACACTTCAAGTCTCTTATACAAAAATTTATACATACATTGTTATGTGACCCTAATTGCTCTCCCTATACTGTGACAGCACAGTCTTCCTTTCCACCTCTGATTTCCCATGTGCCTTCAACCAGCTCCTAACCCTCTCTGCCATCTCATTTCACGTACGGACAGAAGCTGTCCGTTTAGTCTCATGTATCTACTTGAGCTAAGAAGCACACTCTTCACTAGTATCATTTTATAGGACTTCCAATACAATGTTGAATAAAAGTGATGATAAAGGGCATCCTTGTCTGGTTCTCATTCAGATTTTTAGTTATATTTAGTAAATAGTATTTAGTAATAGTTTCAGATTCTCTCCACTGAGGATAATACTAGCTATTGGTTTTGTATAAATTCCCTTTATTACGCTGAGGAATTTCTCTTCTATTCCTGTTTGCTGAGAGTTTTTATCAGGAACGGGTGTTGGACTTTATCAAATGCCTTTTCTGCATTGTTTGATATGAACATGTGATTCTTTTCCTGTATTTTATTTATGTGGTGGATTACACTGATTGATTTTCTAATGTTGAGCCAACCTTGTATGACTGGTGTGAATCCCATATGGTCTTGATGTATTATTTTTTTGATATGCTGTTGTATTCTATTGGCTAGGATTTTGTTGAGAATTTTTGCATCTATATTCATGAGGGATATTGTCCTATAGTTTTCTTTTTTAGTGTTGTCCTTCCCTGGTGTTGGTATTAGGGTTATGTGGCTTCAAAGAATGAATTCAGGAGTATTCCTTCCTTTTCTATGTTCTGGAATAGTTTGAGTAGAATTGGTGTCAGCTCTTCTCTGAATGTTTGAATAGAATTCTCCAGTGAAGCCGTCTGGAGCTGGGCTTTTTTTTTTTTTTTTTTTTTTTTTTGGTTGGGAGTTTTTTTTTAACCCCTTCAATTTCTTCTTTTGCTATTGGTCTGTTCAAATATTCTACCTGCATTTGTGGTAGTTTAGGTAGGTAGTGTGTTTCTAGAAATCTGTCCATTTCCTTTAGTTTTTCAAATTTATTGGAGTATAATCTTTTTGTAGTATTCTCTTATGATCTCTTTTATTTCTGTTGCTTCTGTTGTAATGGCACCCATCTCATTTCTTATTCTGGTTATTTGCATCTTCTGTTTTTTCAGTTGGCAGTGGTTTGTCAATTTTATTAATTCTTTCAAAAAACCAGCTTCTAGTCTTGTTGATTCTTTCTGTTGTTTTTCTATTCTCTGTTTCATTTATTTCTGCTCTGATTTTTATTATTTCATTTCTTCTGGCGACTGTGGGCTTCTGTCGCTGCTGTCTTTCTAACTATTCAAGTCGTAGGGTTAATATTTGATTTTTGTCCTTTCTTCTTTTTTGATGTGTGCATTTATTGCTATAAATTGACCTCTGAGCACTGCTTTTGCTGTGTCCCAAAGGTTTTGGTATGTTGTGTTTTCGTTCTCATTTGTTTCTAGGGATTTTTTGATTTCATCTTTGATTTCTTTTATTACCCAGTAGTTTTTAAGCAGGGTGTTATTTAGTTTCCATTTATTAGATTTTTTTCTTTGCTTTTCCTGTTACTGATTTCTACTTTTATAGCATTGTGATCAGAGAAGATCTTTTGTGTTATTTTGATGTTTTTGAGTTTGTTGAGTCTTGCTTTGTGGCCTAAAATGTGGTCTATTCTGGGGAATGATCCATGAGCATTAGAGAAGAATGTATACTTTGCTGCTGTTGGGTGATGTGCTCTGTATGTGTCTGTGATATCCAGTAGGTTGATTGTGGTATTTAGATCTTCTGTGTCTTCGTCGAGTGCCTTTCTAGTTGTTCTGTCCTTCACCGAGAGTGCTGTGTTAGTCTCATAGTATTATTGTGGAAGTGTCTATTTCTCTTTTCAGTGCTGTTACAGTTTGTTTTATGTATTTAGAAGCTCTGTCATTGGGTGTGAATATGTTTAGTATGGTTATGTCCTCTTGCTGGATTGACCCTTTAATCATTACATAATGTCCTTCTGTGTCTTTTATAGTGGATTGTGCTTTAAAATCTGTTTTATCAGAGACTAATATTGCCACTACTGCCCTTTTTTGCTTATTATTTGCTTGATGCATATTTTACCATCCTTTAAGTTTTCGTTGATTTATATCTTTGTGTCTGATGTGTGTCTCTTGCAGACAGTATGTTGATAGGTCATGATTTTTGAACCATTCTGCCATTCTCCATCTCTTTACTGGTGCATTTTGGCCATTTACATTCAGTGTCATTATCGGTAGGTATGAGTTTATTGCTGTAATTTTCTTAGGCTTTTTTTTTTTTTTTTTTTTTTTTGTGGTGTTGATGGTTTATTTTCTCCACTTAATTTTCCATGCTGAGCTTTTTTTTTTTTTTTTTTTTTAATTGTGGCTTGTCTTTTCATTTCCTTTGTTGTTTTTGGTTTTGTGTGTACTGAATCTTTATCATTTTCTTCTTTTATGTTTTGATGAGTAGGTTTGTTGACTTTCTTTGTAGTTACCCTGAAATTAACCTTTATCTTCCTATATTTAAAGCAATAGTATATTTCTTGATATCACCTTGACTTCCTCTCCATATCGAAGTTCTAAACCTATACCCTTTATTTCCTCTTTACATTTTCATGTGGTCGTCAGTTACAGATTGACGTCTCTGCTTCCCTGTTTTCCATCTTTCAGCTTTATTTTATTTCTGAGAGTTCTTTATCTGGGTTGATAACTCTCTGATGTTGTCATGTGTTTTAATCTCAGGTTGTTGTCTGGTGTGCTATTAGTTTTCTGTCTGAAAGACTGCTTGTAATATTTCTTGTAAAGTTGGTCTGGTTTTCACAAATTCCGTTATTTCTGTTTATCTGGAAATGTCCTAATTTCAACATCATATTTGAGGGATAATTTTGCTGGATTCATAATTCTTGGTTGGCAGTCTTTTTCTTTCAAGGTATTATTTATTTATTTTTTATATTTTATTTTACTTCAGGTGAAGGCTTACAGAACAAATAGTTTCTCATGAAACAGTAGTATACATGTTGTTTTATGACATTGGTTAACAACCCCACAACATATTAAGCCTCTAATTTCTCAACCTTTTTATTTTTTTTAAGGTTTTATATATATTATCCCATTGCCTTCTTGCCTGCATGGTTTCTGCTGAGTAATCAGAACTTAGTCTTATCGATGCCCCTTTGTAAGGGATCTTTTGTTTATCCCAAGATGCTTTCAGGAGTCTTTCTTTGTCTTTGGTTTTGGAAAGTTTGATTACTATATGTCTCAGTGTTCTTCTATTGGGATCTATCCTGTATGGGGTTCATTGTGCTTCTTGTACAGTGGTCTTCTCATCTTTCATGATATTAGGGGAGTTTTCTGTCAGCATATCTTCAACAATTCTCTCTGTGCTTTTTGTTGACTCCTCCCCTTCTGAGATTTCGATCCCACTTAAGTTATTCCTCTTGATGGTGTCCCATATAACTCTTAGGTTTTCTTCATTCTCATTTTAATTGTTCCTTGAAGAGATTAGTGTCAAGGGATTGGTCTTCTGTTCCACTAATCTTATCTTCCATTGTTTCAATTTTACTCCTGTGACTTTCCATTGAGTTGTAAATTTATACGATTTTATTGTTAAGCTTCTTGATTTCTAGTTGCTGTGTTTGTATTGTTTCCAATTGCTATTTAGTTTGTCATATTGTTCTTGTATTGTTTTCCTGAATTCTTCTAGTGTTTTTCTGTACTTTCCTTGCATTAGTCTGCGTTCTCCATAGTTTTGTCTGTGTTTCCCTTGATTCCTTTGAGGACCCTATACATAAGCCTTTTGGATTCTTTATCAGGAAGCTCCATTACCTTTTCTTCCTCAGGGAGGATTTCTGGTACTTTATTATGCTTAACTGGCTGAGGCCGTCTTGCCCTGCTTCTTTAGGTGGTTTGCTATTGTCTGTCTTCTCTGAGACATTGAAGGGTTACTGTATTTATTTTTTATTTGTATAATTCTTTGCTGGGTCCTCTTTTTTGTTTGTTTTGTTTTGGTGATTACTGGCAGGCGTGGCTGGAGTGGTGCTCTGGTTGCCTGACTGGCTGTACTGGAGCACTCCCTGCCTGTCTTTGGGCAAGCGGAGTGCCAGGTAGGTGTGGGAACTCAGGTCTCTGTTTACTGATAGGGTGGGTTGATTGGGCTTTGGCGTTTTCCATCTGTCTTCAGTTTGGTGGCTCAGGAGTGGGGAATGGTGCTTTCTGTGCAGGTGGAGCAGCCACTGTGGTGGGCAAGTGAGGGTGTGTTCATCACCTCTCACTATTTGGAGAAGGGAGGTGTGGGTGATAGAGGGGATGTGGCAGACAGACATTCACGCAGTTGCTCTACCCCCATTTCCTCCTGGGCAACGGGGCGGGAGAAAGGAACTGTGGGCAGATATTCGCTCAGTCTGTCTGCATCTGCCTGTCAGTGGTGGGAAGAGGGAGGAAGGTGCAGTGGGTGGGTACCTGTGCACTCAGTCTTCTTCCACCCTGTGCTACACAGGGGGAATGAGGAAAGGATCTCAGGGCGGATGTGTACGTAGTTGTAGCTCCTCTGCCCCTTTCTGGGTGGGTTAAGGGATGGAGTCACGCCTGGTGGATGCATGCACAGTGGTGTTGCCTTGTGTCAGGTGGGGAAGGGGGGATGGGGGGATGTGCACACAGTCACGGTTCCTCTGACCCTCGCTGGGTGGGTTAAGGGAGAAAATTATACCTGGTGGATGGAAGCACAGTTGTGCTGCCTTGTGTCAAGTAGGGAAAGGGAGGAAAGGGCTATGGGGGGATGCATGCACAGTCAAGGCTCTTCTACCCCTGCCTGGGCAGATTAAGGGATGCAGTCGCACGTAGTCGATGTGCCCACAGAGGTGCCACCTCATGCCAGACTGGGGGGTAAGAAGGAAAGAGCAGTGGGTGAGCTCTCTTGCTGTCCTTCTGCCACTGCCCTCCACTGGGCCCTCGTCGGGGAGTAGGTGGCAGGTGGGCTCACGCATCAGGTGGGCAAGGGGTGGGTAGTAGATGGGATTGGGTGGGGTAGGGGGAAAGAGGATAGGCTCATTCCCCCAGTCAGGCAAGATGGTCTGGGTATGGGACCCTCTGCCACCTCTGATCAGGAGGATGGATTGAGGGGGAGTGTGTTCCTCTGGCTAGGATACGTGGCTGCCAGAGCACCTCGTGTCTGCTGCAGTCAGTGAGTGGGACCTGTCCTCTCTCGAATTAGAGGAGGGGAGGCTGCCCGGGGACTGGTTGGGTGGGAGAGCTCCTGCCAGCACTCTGCAGGTCCACCATCTCATGCACGCTTCTCATCCTTGAGGTCAAGGGCCACCACTCCTGAGTATCTCCGGTTCTGGATCTGGCACTCTCAGTGTCTCTGCTTCTTTCTGTGTGTCTACAGAGGTTCTCTGTCCCTTTTAGGAAAGTTATGAAGTTGCCTTGCTGTTTTCTTTATCCAAGGTTGCTGCTGGCTTTGTCCTAAGGTAGCTTCAGTGACCCGGGACAGCTGGCTGAGCTTCTCCATTCTGTGTTACTCCTCTCTCACTGCTTTCCTTATTCCTTCCAGTTGGTATTCAGTTCAGTTCTTAGACTTTTTTTTGTTTTTTGTTTGATGTTCAGGGATCCTGGATTATTATCTGCTTTCATTTCACTTGTTTTTTTTTTTTTTTTTTTTTGGTCTTTGGTGCAGGAGGCTTTATGGTGTTTGTGACTAAGCCATCATCTTAGTTCTGCCTCCTCCAGTGGTTCTTTTGACTCTTGGGATAAAGCATAAACTCCCTAACAAGAAGCATAGGACTTACAGGCTGTCATAAATCCCCAAGCAGGAAATTCTGCCCCAACCCTCTAAGCCCCGTCACTCTGCCCCCTCACTGAACTTAGTCAGTTCCTCTATTTACCACACTCTCTCTCTGGCCCTTCACACATGCTGCCTCTTCTTTCTAGAACACTTTTCTTCCTCACCCTGACTAAGTCCTCAGCCTTCAGGAAGGCTTCCTGACTGCCCGGTCTCTCATAGTCCCCAGTACTTCCCCATCACAGCACAGTAAGATCCGGGGCCTCACTATCTTATTCAGCTAGTCTACCACCTGGCATAAATTTGATGCTTAAAATATATTGGATAAATGGATGACCCCACCAAGCCTCTGCTTGAACTCTCCCAGAGACAGAGAGCTCATTACCTCCAGGGGTAGCTATTCCACATTTGCAAGAGTCTAACCATGAGCCCTTATGTTGCACAGAAACCTGCCTCCTTATAACATCCAGTCCTAGACATGGCTCAGAGAGTCTAGGTATCTAAATCTCTCCTCCCATCTTCAATTTGGTTGGGAAAAGGGATCATTAGGCTGGTTTCTAGTTTAGGCTGGCTTTTCCTTTCACTCCTCCTTCCCTGAAGGAGTCACAGAAGAACTACATACAGCCTGTGTTGAGGTGGAAGTGTGACCGGGGGAGGGGCCGCTCTTCCTCTCTCTGACGATAGAAGTGAGAACCTCTCATGGAAGGTGATGGATGGCTCTTGCTCGTTATTTACTCAGACCTCTTGTTTCTCGGTGGACCCTGGGGGTAGGGGGCCACCTGGGATAGCTCTTTTCTCTGAACATTGCTGGTGTTGACTGGCTTAGGCAGCTTCTGACTCAAGAAGGGCCAGGCCCACCACTTTAGCCCGTCATGGGATTGCACACTCCTACCTCCTGCCCATTGCCTGACAAGATCCTTTCCAGCTGAGACCTCTGCAACTCAGCTGGCCGTAGGCACTGCTAGGGGCAGGGAGAAGGTTGATCATTGCCTGGGTTTGCACAGTTTCAGATGGACAAGTGAGTCTGGTGCAGTTGAGACCAAGGCCACAGGTGAGATTCCATAGTTGGTTAGTGTTGCACAGAAAGAGATCCACGCCTCAGTCATGGACAGGACCCTCAAGAGTAGCCAAAGACTGACATCCGACCCAGGCCACAAATGAAATGACCCTAGCCACGCATTCACCCCAGACCCAGCCACAGAGACTGATCATATGAGCCCTGACTTTGGTCCAAGACTGACCCCACCCTCAATCAGACCAAGTCAAGTTCTCTTTAGTACATAGCAGTCACATAAAACGGTCCCTCCTGACCCCAGGCTCCCCAGCTATAAGATGTGGGGCTTGGAACAATGATTTCTAGACAGCTTTCCAGCTTGGAGGAGTCCCTAGGTGGCATAAACAGTTAATACGCTAGGCTATTAACCAAAGGTTGGCAGTTCCAATCCACCCAGAGATGCCTAAGAAGAAAGGCCTGGCAATCTGCTTAGAAAAACCAACCATTGAAAACCCTATGGAGCAATCTTAAAAGGTTTAGTATTTTGTGTTTTCAGATGAGCCCACTGAGGCCTGATTTGACATAGTAAGTGATTTGACAGAGATCAGAGAGTCAGCTGGGAACCAAGGTCAGTCTAACTCCAAAGCCCAAACCTGCTAAGCACAGACCCCAGATTTTTTGTTTTTAACATTGGGTTTTGGTTTTGTCTGAGTCTAAGGAAAAGGGGAGTGAACAGCATGGTGTTTGAGCAGACATTTGGAGTAAAGTAATATACACTATATTTTTAATTCTCTTAATCTCAGAGCTCATCTTTGTTCACTTTTTTGTATCACTTCCCTTCATGTTTCATTCCTGAAAATAAACTTGTCAGTGAATCATTTTCCTTTACACCTCTCTGGAATGACCCCAGATTCTTTTGGTGTTACAGAATAGTATCTACCCAAAGGCGTTTCACAAAGCAGACAACCCTAGAGAAAGTGTGGAGGATAAATTACATGGATGAATGAGTACAAAGCCAAGAATAATGCCTGTAACATGGATAAAAGAAACGGATACGACTTTCTGGCAAAAATCATTTGGTTTTGACCACCAAGCTAAGAGCTCAGGCTGCTAACCAGAAGGTCAGCTGTTTAAATATACCAACCACTCCTTGGAAACCCTATGGGGCAGTTCTACTCTGTCCTGTAGGGTTGCGATGAGTTGGAATAGACTTGATAGCAACTGGTTTGGTTTTTAGGACCAAGAATTAGAATCCTTGGGTGGCACAAATGATTTGCAGTCAACTACTGACCTAAAGGTTGTCAGTTTGAGCAAAACCAAAGGCACTGTAGAGGGGAGTCCTGGCGATCTGCTTCCTTAAAGATTACAGCCAAGAAAGCCCTATGAAGAAGTTCTACTCTGTATCGCATGGGATCCCATGGGTCAGAATCGACTGGATGGCTGTCTTAGTCATCTAGTGCTGCCATAACAGAAATACCACAAGTGGATGGTTTTAACGAAGAGAAGTTTACTTCCTCACAGTCGAACTAGGCTAAAAGTCCAAATTCAGGGTGTCAGCTCCAGGGGAAGGCTTTCTTTCTCTTGGCCTTCTCATCAGTGTTCCCCCAGACTAGGAGCTTCTCTGCACAGGGACCCCGGTCCAAAGGACGCGCTCTGCTCCTGGCACTGCTTTCTTGATGGTATGAGGTGCCCCTGTCTCACTGCTCACTTCTGTCTTTTATATCTCAAGAGATTGCCTCAGGACACAATCCAGTCTTGTAGATCAGGTCCTGCCTTACTAACACAACTGCAACCCATCCTCCCTCATTAACATCATAGAGGCAAGATTTACAACACATAGGGAAAACACACAGTACCAGGAATCATGGCCCAGCCAAATTGACAAACACAAATTTTTAGGGGGACATAATTCAAACCATGACAATGGCACAAGACGACAACAACAACCAAGAACTAAAAAACAAAAACAAAAAAAAAAAAAAAGAGTATATATTTATTTAAGCTGCAGAAGAAAATAGGGGAATTACTTATATAGACTCAGAGTGAAAAAATTTCTTTTTGACTTTAGATTGGGTTTTCCTTGGGCAATGTAATTTCATTCTACATTGATCGAACTTTATCTGTCATTAGAGTTTATAAGACATAATTCTTATACCATATTAAATCATTTTCATTTGACCAAAAAAAAAAAAACCCCTATGAAGCACAGTTCTACTCTGACACATATAGGGGTCACCATGAGTTGAAATTGACTTGAAGGCAACTGATTTGGTCTTGGTTTTCCAGCTCGGCAGGTCAAAGCCCTGATTCCACAAACTGTCAAGTCACCTTACATTCACTGGGCATGGCCAATGGACACAATCACACCATCTTGACCTCATCAACCAAGGGTTATATCCCATTGTTATGGATTGAATTATGTCCACCAAAAACATGTGTTGTAAATCCTAACCTCTATGCCTGTGCTTATAATCCCGTTTGAGAATGGGTTGTCTTTGTTATGTTCATGAGGCAGGATTAGTATAGGGTGTATCTTGAGTTAATCTCTTTTGAGATATAAGAGATTATACAAGTGAGCAAAGCAGAGACAGGGAAAGAGAGATGCCAAGCCACATGAAGATTGCCCAGGAGAAGAAGCTCAGTAGAGACAAGGACTTTCTTCCAGGGCTGACAGAGAGAGAAAGCCTTCCCCTAGAGCTGGAACCCTGAATTTGGACTTCTAGCCTACTAAACTGTGAGAAAGTAAATCTCTGTTTGTTAAAGCCATCCACTTGTGGTTTTTCTGTTATAGGAACACTAGGTAACGAACACAGAATTGGGTACTCAGAAGTGGGTTGCTGCTCTAACAGATTCCTAAAATGCAGAAGTGGTTTTGGAATTGGGTAATGGATAGAGGCTGGAAGAGTTTTAACATGACTAATAGTAAAAGCCTAGATTGCCTTGAAGGACTGTTGGTAGAATTATGGACGTCAAAGGCAATTCTGGTGAGGGCTCAAAAGGAAGTGAGGAGAGCTATAGAGAAAATCTCTATCGTCTTAGAGATTACATATGGTGCCAGCAATAGAATGTTGCTTGAAATGTGGACGTTAAGTGTGCTTCTGGTGAGGCTTTAAAAGAAAACGATGAACATGCGGTTGGACAATGGAGGAAGGTTGATGCTTTTCATGCAGTGGCAAAGAGCTTGTCTGAATTATGTTCAAATGTGTGGTGGAAGGGAAAACTTGTAAGTAATGAACTTGGATATCTGGCTGATGAGATTTCTAAACAAGGTCTTTAAAGGGACATGTGGCTTCTCCTTGCCACTTATAATAAAATGGAAAAGGTAAGAGATGAACTTAAACATGAACTATGCAAAATTAAAACAGAATTTAAAGATTTGGGAAATTCGGTTGTACAAACTAAGGACACATGTTCTAGAATGTTCACCAAGAATGTGGCTACACAATCTTTTGTTGAAGAGATTAAGCCTGTGACTGATGGATCTAACCACAGCAGAAAACTAATCAGCTTAGACTAAAGGGGACAAGAGAAAGAATGACAGGAAAGAACACTGTTTGCCTCTTGAAATTCTACAGGCAGGAAACAAGCCAAAGGTACTACATCTGCTGTCCTCCAAGAAAAGGCAAGGACATCCCTGGAATAGCTGGGAGATCAGCAGAACCGTTGGAAGGTGCATGGGAATCAGGGCCTTCTCAGTTTTAAAGGGTGGTGCCATGGTCTCCTGGATCTCCAAGAGTGGGGCCACAGCCTCCGAGGTTTCAAAGAGCTGATCTTTACCTACTAGTTCCAGAATGTGTGGTTGCTATTAAGGAGTGCCCATTGGATGGGGCCGCCACCCAAAGCTGAGGGGGTGAGGCTGCCATTCACAAGGGGCAGAAGAACTGGACCTGCCAGGGCCGAGGGGGTGGGGTTGCCACTCAGATAGACTAGGAGAATGGGGCCACCTAAAGCCAAGGGAGAAGAGTTACCATCCCAGAGGGCCTGGAAGACGGAGCTGAGGCCCAGGGCCAAGGGGCCACCACCCAGAATCCAAAGCGTGTGGCTAGCACCCAGAGTCTAAAGGGAGGGGTCATTGCCTAGATTGTCTCAGAGAAGAGAGGATTATTTCAAGCCTTGAGAGCTAATGTCATTTGTTCTACTGGGTTTTGGACTTGCTTGGTGTCTATTGGTCCTTCTTTCCCTCCACTTTCTCCCGTTTGTAATGGAAATGTCTACCTTGTGCCTGTTCTACCATTGTATTTTGGAAGCAGATAACTTGTATTCTAGATTTCACAGGTTCACAGATAAAGAGAAATTTTGCCCCAAGGTAGAATAAGCCGAAAGTCTCACTCATATTTAATTTAGAAGCTTCAGAAGATGAGATTTTGGATTTGGTGTTGATTTAAGACTTTTGCCATGATGTGATGGGATGAATATGTTTTGCATGTAGCAAGGACATGAATTTTGGGGGGCCAACGGGTAGATGTTATGGATTGAATTATGTCCCCCCAAAAATATGTGTTGTAAATCCTAACCTCTGTGCCTGTGGTTATAATCCCATTTGGGAATGAGTTGCCTTTATTCTGTTAATGAGGCAGGATTAGTGTAGGGTGTACTTTGAGTCAATCTCTTTTGAGATAAAAAAGAGATTATACAAGCCAGCAAAGCGGAGGTGGGGAAGGAAAGATACCAAGCCACAGGAAGATTGCCCATGAGCAGAAGCTCAAAAACACAAGGAATTTCTTCCATGCTGACAGAGAGAGAAAGCCTTCCTCTAAAGCCCGCACTCTGAATTCAGACTTGTAGCCCCCTCAGCTGTGAGAAAATAAATTTCTGTTTGTGAAAGCCATCCATTCGTGGTATTTCTGTTACAGCAGCACTAGATAACTAAGATACTCATGATGCACCACCTTTCTGATGCTTCCAAGAGGCCCTGTTCCTTTTGCCTTCCTTTCCGAAAGACTCAGATTCTCAGCCCAGTCCAGCCAGAACGAGAACGGCTGCTGTTATTTTGCTGTATAATCAGAATTTGTTTACTGTGGAGTCCCGACTGTACATCTGGACTCGCAATTAATCTCCTCAACAGCTGGTTCCCGATTTCTTCTTAAAAGGACAGTGACGTCAGCTTGCTGGCAGGACACTGGATCTTTCCCTGGGAAACCCACCCTCCCTGTGAGCGGAGGCCGACCCTGAGGAAAACATTGTTGTCTCCCTTTCCTCTTCATTCTCAGCAATCATCACCATCAGGGTCTGGGGATCTTGGCCCAAGGTCCTGCCACCAGCAGGAAGCAGTAATTAAGCGAGGACCTTGTTACTGCCCACTCCTATCCCTCCCCCATGGTAACAAGGGTTCTAGGACTTCCTGTGATTCCATTTTGTGGAGCGTTTTTCCAAGTCGGAGTAATTGGAGAGATTTTGCTCCCTTTCCCTGCTCCTTCACTTCCATAACTTCTCTCTCACAAACTCCAGAAGCAAAATACTAATAAATAACATTTATTGAGTGCTTGAGCGTATGGCGGAGCCCTGGTGGTGGAGTGGTTAAGAACTATGGCTGCTAACCAAAAGGGCGGCAGTTCAAATCTACCAGTCACTCCTTGGAAAACTTATGGGGCAGTTCTACTCTGTCCTATAGGGTCACTATGAGTCAGAATCAACTCACTAGCAGTGGGCTAGTGTATGGCAGGTACTGTTTTAAGGACGGTACATGTATTCCCTCATTTAATCTTTCCAGGAGCCTATGAGGTGGGTACACTTATCTTCATTTTAGAAATGAAGTGTCTCAGAAAGTTGAATATCTTCCCCTCACACTTGTTCTGAAACTACTCTAGTCCCCCTATGACCTTTGAAGTGTTGATGGTGTATTCTGCACCGCCTCCTCTAACCTCTGTCCTTCATAGTCCTCACACTTGTCATCAACACAATGCCCTCAAGTGGAGGAGGACGTTCTCAGGGGGAGCAGTCCCCACACGCCCTCCTCCTGCTAGCTTCTTAGTGAGCCCCACCTCGACCCTCCTGTGCCCCACCTTCCCACCTGTCAAACCAGGACTCCACTACACGTCCAGCTCAGCTCTCTGGCCTCGTGGAGACCATCCTCATGCTTATGGCACAGCTATGGCAACTCCAAGCTTCCCAGGCTCCAGAGGTCCTGGCCGTGCCCACCACACCACCCTCTCTCCCCATCCTCCTCTGCCCAATTTAGAAGACAGTTCTCCCTAGAGAGATGGACCCCAGCAAAGGGTGGAGAACAGAAAGCTGAACGGGTGGCTATCTATTACTGCTCCCCAGGACTATGTAGCCTGGAACACTAGCTCATTCTGTCTTATTCATCACTGTCTCCAGAGCCACTAGCCCAGGGCCTGGCACATAGTAGGTGCTCAATAAACATTGATGAATGAATAAATGAAGGCTAAAGTGTACTGCCCCCCTCCCCCACAGGACTATAAACTCACTGAGGGGAGGGTCATCTCTGTATTCCCACAACCCAACACAAAGGCTGGTCTGAAAGGAGAATTCACAAACAAGAAAACATTTGTAGGACGACTGACTGGGAATGGATTGTGAGGAGAAAGGAGGGCATCGTATTCCCTGAGGCTTGGCCAGAGGTTGGGGGGAGTGCTGTGGGAAAGGAGACTGTGGGGGCTGGGGACAGGAGAGAGAGCCCAGTGTGTGTGAGAGAAAGGAAGGAGGAGGAGGATGGGAAGAAGGAAAAGAAGAGGAAAGAAATGGGAGAGATTTTTTTTTTAACATTTTATTGTGCTTTAGGTGAAAGTTTGCACAGCAAATTAGGTTCCCGTTTACTAATTTTTATACAAATTGTTCCCTGACATTGGTTACAATTTTCACAGTATGTCAGGCTTCTCATTATTTCCATTCAGTTTGTTCTGTTTCTATTGATCTAGCTTCCCTTCCCCTCCTTGCCTTCTCATTTTTGCTTTTGGGTAACAGTTGACCCTTTGGTTTCCTATATTTCATATCGCCGATTGTTTAAGGGAGCACATTCCTCATGGGTTATTTGTTTATTTTATATGCCAGTCTATTATTTAGCTGAAAGGTGACCTCCAGGAATAGCTTCAGTTCCAAGTTCAAAGGGTATCTTAAGGCAACAGTCTTGTGGGTTCCTCTAGTCTCTACTGATTCAGGAGTCTGGCCATTTTTAGGAACTTATATTTTGTTCTACGTTTTTCTCCCATTCTATCTGAGACTATTCTATTGTGCCCCTGGTCAGAAGGCTCGGTAGTGGTAGACCAGCACCACCTAGTACTTCTGGTCTCTAGCTAGAAGGGGCAGTGGTTTGTATGGGCTATTACTCCTGTGGAGTGGTTTCTTCTTTGAGTCTTTGGTTTCCTTCATTCTATTGTGCTCCAGATGAGTAGAGACTAATAGTTGTATCTTAGATGGTCGCTTGACATCTTTTAAGACCCCAGACGCTACTCACCAAACGAGGATGTAGAACATTATCTTTATGAACTGTGTTACGCCAATTGACTGAATTGTCCCAGGAGACTACGGTCCCAAGCCTTTTAACCCGGTAAACCAATCCTGTGAAGGAACTGGAAAAGACTTAAGGAGTTATACGATCTAGTTTCTTCAGTTTACTCATTAGGCAGTTCTTCTCTCATAGGTTTGAATTAATTACACCTAAGTTTCCTTAATAGAGATGTATTAGTTTTGTAAATTTTGTTCTAATTCTCAGTGAGTCAGAAACATAGTTATTTTAATTGTGCTTCTATGTTAGTAAATTGTTTAATTTTTATGAACTAAACAAAAAGAAAAAGATGATGGCTTTCAGCTCCCCTGCTCCTCACCTTCCTGGGCTTCACCACCTCACTGCCCCTCTCCCACCCAGAAAGGCCAACTCTACCCCAGCCCCTCCCCCTATATCCATAACCAATTGGAGACCTACAGCTTGAGAAAGCCAACATTTTTGGAGGAACGGCCTTCTGACCAGAGCCAGCCAAGGTCGTCCTGCCCTTGGGCTCACATTTGTGAGAGGTACAAACTCCCAATAAATGGCCAGATGAGGAAGAGACTTCAGGGTTTTTGGTTTTGTTTTGTTTTTTGTTTTTTGTGGTTTTTTTTTTTTTTTTTTTTTGCTGTTGGTTTTACTTCTATCTAGCATTTTTTTAAGTACCTACTGTGTGACAGGAAACCCTGGTGGCGTGGTGGTTAAAAGCTACAGCTGCTAACCAAAAGGTCGGCACTTCATTTCCACCAGGTGCACCTTGGAAACCATATGGGGCAGTTCTACCCTGTCCTATAGGGTTGCTATGAGTTGGAATCGACTCGACAGCAACAGGTATGGCTTCAGGACTGTGGGACAGGCCCTATGTAAACAAGCATCAGCTCATTTAATTCTCCTAAGTGCCCTATTTTACAGATGAGGAAACTGAGATTCAGAGAGGTTTGATTACTTGCCCAAAGTCCCCCAGTTACTTAGTTGCTGGGAATGGTAGGATTCGAACCAGGGTGTCTGTTGCCAGTGCCACTGGGTAGACGCCCTGCTCCTGCTCCCTCTCCACACTCCGCATCTGTTTCTCCTTTTGCATTGGCCCCTGAGCTACTGTAGAACCTGAGGGGGCTGCCGAGGTGCCCAGAGGGCAGCGGGGTCCCCTCACTCCCTGCACTGTGGCCATGTTGCCTACCATGGCTGACCCTCTCTGCTCTTCTCAGCATTTGCAAACAACTCCCACAGGGTACAGATACCTCACAGGGTCTACAGCTGGGGGCACACTTGGCTCCCCTCCCAGCAGACTCACCCTGAGCCAGACCCCCAGCTCCCCTGGCCTCCCTCTGGACCAGGAAGAGAGTGGGGAGGCTGGATTTGGGGATTCCAGGGAGTTTGAAAAAGAGGTAGGGACCTTTTACCGAGCATCCTTTGCGTGCCAGGCACTGTGCTGGGCATGCTGTTTCTCCTCTCTGTCACTCTACCCTTCAGCTGGCAAGTGAGAATCCCAAGGGCAGACGGGACTGGGGCTTGCGCAAGGCCATGCAGATGGGCCTAGAAGCAAACAAACAAAACCCAGACCAGTTGCCATTGCTTTGCACTTTCGAAAGTGGATCACCAGGCCTTTCTTCCAAGGTGTTCTCTGGATGGGTCCAAACCACCAACCTTCCGGTTAGTAGTGGACAACTGAACCATTCCTCCAGCATAGGGACTCCTTATTAGTCCAAAAGGACTGTTATTTGTTAAAGGCACTGAATTGTCAGGCCTCACTCCATAGCAACCCCAAGAGGCCCTCCCCCAGGAGGCCGACTCTAAGGGGGCAGCCAGTTGTTAGAGGCAGCCCAGGGAAGCAGCCCCTAGGATGGGACTCCAGCCTGGTTAGAACCCATCTCCCCACAGCTTAAACAGCAGGCCGGGCAGAGGAGAACTAGAAAAGCCTGTGTTTTTTAAGCTGGAGCCGGCAGTCTGAACATAAAAATCTGCCTATGATTTTAAAAGACAAACAGAAACAAGATTCTCTGAGCCAATTGACACGGTAAAGGAGACAGCAGGGAATTACATAACTTTCTTAAGAACCCAAACTACTTTGAAGTCCTTTGGACACCATTTAAACCATGCAAATTTGCTTATAAAGCAAACTATGCAAATTAGCTTATGAATGATGAGTAATCCCTCGGTACTTTCCACAGGTGCTGCAGGGACCCGAGCTGGATGATGCAGTGGCTAATTCATGGTTATCGTTTCTCGTGTATCTGGAACTAATACTAGGGCTTTCCTTGGAAAGGTTCAGTGATTTAGACTTTCCGTTCATTTCTCCCCGAATTATGTCCCCCAACTATTTCCCAAAGACACTTGTGTTTGTTGTTTCTGTTGTATGAACAAAACTGTGCAAAAAGGTCCTTACTGGTACCTTCTAGGCTGGGCAAAAGGAGCTCTCGTGGTGTAGTGGTTAAGCACTCGGCTGCTAAGAGAAAGGTCAACAGTTTGAATCCACCAGCCGCTCCTTGGTAACCCTATAGTGCAGTTCTACTCTGTCCTATAGGGTCACTATGAGTCAGAATCCACTCGATGGCAATGGGTTTGGGTTTTTTTGGTTAGGGTGTATCTTAGTCATCTAGTGCTGCTCCAACAGAAATACCAAAGTGGATGGTTCTAATGAAGAGAAGTTTATTTCCTCATACTCAAAGTAGGCTAAAAGTCCAAATTCAGGGTGTCAGCTCCAGGGGAAGGCTTTCTCTCTCTCGGACTTCTCATCAGTGTTCCCCCAGACTAGGAGCTTCTCTGCGCAGGGACCCCGGTCCAAAGGACGCGCTCTGCTCCTGGCACTGCTTTCTTGATGGTATGAGGTCCCCCTGTCTCACTGCTCACTTCTGTCTTTTATATCTCAAGAGATTGCCTCAGGACACAGTCCAGTCTTGTAGATCAGGTCCTGCCTTACTAACACAACTGCCACCCATCCTCCCTCATTAACATCATAGAGGCAGGATTACAACATACAGGAAAATCACACAGTACCAGGAATCATGGCCCAGCCAAACTGATTTACACACATTTTTGGGCGGACATAATTTCCATGCTACAAGTGTGAAGGTGGGGGAGGGAGGTGAGGAGCTAATGCTTCTTATGTGCTGGGACCTTGAGCAAGTGGCTTCTCCCCTGAGTGCTCGGTTCCTCCTTTATCACCTGGGCATAAACAAACAAACAAACCAAGCCCATTGCCATCAAGTTTATTCTGACTCATAGCGACCCTATAGGACAGAGTAGAACTGCTCTACAGGGTTTCCAAGGAGCAGCTGGTGGATTCGAACTGCCGACCTTTTCGGTAGCAGCCAAAAGATTAACCACTGTGCCGCCTGGGCATACTCATGTAACCTGACTGTACGAATGTCAGTAAATTTCCATTAGTCAGAAAAGACTGCCTTAAAGCAGCCCAAGCCCGATTTGGCATGCCCTGCATGCGCAGAAGGGCCAGCTGTGACCGTTAGTTAACCTCAACAGCGAACGCAGCAACAGGGGGAACGAATCAGAAGGAAAATCATCACACGGACCCCATTCCGAAGTGAGAGATCTGATGAGAATCACATCACCTCCTCTTTCCTGGAAGCCATAATTCCTACAATATCTTCCTTCTAGAATTTTGCTGCCCTAGTAAACCTGCACAGCTGCCCTCTTGCTGCCCTAATCCCATGTAAGCCCTGCTTCCCCATAGCTCAGGGAGTTAGATCTGAGGAACTTCCTCCGGGCTCTTTGCTCTGCGTGTTGCAACAAAGTTACTTTTTCTTCTCAAAGGCCATGTCCAGATTCTTGGCAGGTCTCAGCTTACAGGACAGAACTCACCTTCTAGGGTTCGGCAACACTAACAGCTAAATCAGGTTTAAGATAACAAATGTGCACATATGTGGGAGGAGTCCCTGGGTGATTCAAACAGTTCACACACTAGGCTGTGTGTTAAAGGTTCAAGTCCACCCACAGGTGCCTTGGAAGAAAGGCCTGGCAATCAACTTTCAAAAAATCAGCCACCGAAAACCCTAGGGAGCACAGTTCTACTCTGACACACATACGGTCGCCATGTGTCAGAATCAACTGGACAGCACTGGTTTTTTACAAATACGCCTGTTAGACCAATATTGGAAAGGGGCTCTGCTTATGGGTTGATACTTTCGCCCCAGCTCCCACTGATGGCTGGGGAATCCTGACTGTGCTCAAAGGAGATGCCTGAAGGGAAAACAGTATTAACTCCATTGTAGAGATGAAAACACTGAGGCTGGGAGAGTTGAAGCAAGTTGTCAAGCACATATTATTCACTCAAGAAACACTCCGGAGACCCTACCGGTGTGCTGGGCGGGGAGGAGCTGCTTGGAGTGCTGCGGCAGCTCTCTTTCCACCCAGAGACCGGCTCCTGCCAGGGCCAGTGTTTCTCCTCGGCAAGCCTCCCCTGGAAAATCTCTTCACGAAGCTGAGATCTGACTGTCCTCAGTCAGGCAGACAGTGGGCCCAGCCAATGTGTTGATGGGGTCTCCAAGGCAGCCTCTCCCAAACGCAACAACCTTGTGCAGAAGGGGCGAGTGGAGCTGTCCAGGGCAACCTGGAAGGAGTCATTTCACAGGGCACAGCCCCTCTACCATCCAAGCTCTCCAGTGGGGAGGAGGCAGCAGGTTGCCGTGGCCATTCAGAGCCTGCATCCTTCAAATTCTCAAAAACCCTTGTGAGGGAATTTAGCCCAAAGGACAATGACATAACCTCCCCACATGAAACACACCCAGCATGCCCAGGACACCAGAAGCAGACAGCTGCTCCATGGAATGGCCATCCAGAGATCCAACAGAACCCAGTACAGCCAGCTCCAGGAGAATGTCTTTTCTCATGAACTCTCCACGGCTTGGCAAGGACACCAGATCTCAGCGTCTACCTCTTGGTGTAGAGCAATGGCTTCCAAAATGTCCACAGTGACATTTTCCCCAGTTGAGAGCAAAGTGAGAAAAAATATGGAGAGTGTAGTGTGTTAACCCTGGGTGGTGCAAATGGTTAATATGCTCCGTTGTTAACCAAATGAGGCACGTCGAACGAAAGGCCTTTTTTTTTTCCAAAAAGTCAGCCATTGAAAACTTATGGACCACAGTTCTACTCTGATACACACGGGGTTGCCATGAGTCGCAACTGACTCAATAGCAACTGGTTAGGCATACGTGATTCAGAAGCTCAAACAAAGTCAACAGGCCTTATCTCTCTCTCTCTCTATTTCTGGTTTTTTTCTCAGATTTTCCGTCACTTCATGACCGTGTGAAGGCTGTAGCCACTCTCAGCCTCTGTAAGTTCAACAAGAGTTATTAAAACCTCTCCCTGGTACTTAGAAACCCTGGTGGTATAGTGGTTAAGAGCTACAGCTGCTAACCAAAAGGCTGGTGGTTTGAATCCACCAGGCACTCCTTGGAAACTGAGCGACAGTTCTCCTCTGCCCAATAGGGTCTCTATGAGTCGAAACCAACTCAGTGGCAATGGGCTGGTTCTTTTTTCCTTCCCGGCACTCATCCAAAAGCCCAGGATAAGCTCTGATTGGGCCTAACTGGCGGGCTTGAGTCAAGCGCCCAGCCCTGAGCCAATGAGATGGACAGGCTGGCTCAGGCTTTGGCCGTTGTTCTTCCTGAGGATGAGGACAGTCAGAGATGGTTACCAGCAGGATGAATGGAGCTGGGCCAATGACAACCACACGTCCACTCTATAGACTCATGTACTCAGGGGGACCTAATACATGATGGAGGCTATTCAAGCAGTGGGGAGACATGGCTACTCACTCCATAAATAATACGGGGCCAACTAGATATCCATTCGGAAAAAAATAATTATATTGCCTACCTCATGTCACTCACAAAAATTTATTCCACGTGAATTAGAGAAGTAAGCATAAAAAACAACACTGTACAAGTATTCAAAGAAAACATGGGGAAGAGATGCATAACCTTAGGTAGGGAAAATCTGCTTACACAAGACCCAAAATACAAAATGTAAAAATTTGATTGTATCATACCTTCGAACTTCTCTATGACAAAACACTCTCTAAAAATGTTGAAATACAAGAGACAAACTAGGAGGACAAACTGGATATATATGTATACATATATATAAACCAAAGAAACAAACACATTGCCGTCGAGTTTATTCTGACTCATAGCGACCCTATAGGACAGAGTAGAACTGCCGGTTAGGGTTTCCAAGGAGCAGCTGGTGGATTTGAACTGCTGACCTTTTGGTCAGCAGCCAAGCTCTTTAACCACTGCGCCACCAGTATAAATATATATCTACTTATTTATTCATAGTATTAATAATAGCTAGATTATATTAAAAATTTATGCATATTAACTTTAAAAGACAATCCAGTAGAAAAATGAGCAAATACACAACAGAGTAAATACAAATGGCTAATATAATATACATATCAAAAGATGTCCCAATCTCATTAGTAATCTAGGAAAGTCATATATAAATAAAAGACAATGTTTTTCTTATCAGATTGGCAAACATTGAAAGATTGGCGACTACAGTGCTGGGCTGGGAATGGGGAAATGGGTAACATCATAAACTGTTGGTGTTTAATTGAGCCCAGAAGACAGCCTCATTTAGTTCAAAGAAAGAACCAGAATTACTTTTGGATGGTGTGGACATGCTGTCATACAGGGTTTGTTGATGGGTGAGGTAGGTGATGCTGGGGTAAAGAAAAGAATAAGCGAAGGGGAGCCACAAAGCGAAACTTTAAAAGCATATGTTGTAGATAATCTTACCACTGTGACTCACAGGAAACAAGCATTTCTTGTGGGTTTTGAGAAGAACCTCTTGAAAGCACATAGGGGTTAGAGTAGCAATGAGTCAGAGAACCACAAGAACTTGAGGGACGGTTTTCAATGTAGTCATAATTTCCCCTCAGTCCCTGTCTTGGTCATCTAGTGCTGCTATAACAGAAATACCACAAGTGGATGGCTTTAACAAAGAGAAATTTATTTCTTCACAGTAAAGTAGGCTAAAAGTCCAACTTCAGGGCATCAGCCCCCGGGGAAGGCTTTCTCTCTCTTGGCCTTCTCATCAATGTTCCCCCGCACTAGAAGCTTCTCAGCACAGGGACCCTGGGTCCAAAGGATGCGCTCTGCTCCCGGCACTGCTTCCTTGGTGGTGTAAGGTCCCCTGTCTCTCTGCTTGCTTCTCTCTTTTATACCTCAAGAGATTGCCTCAGGACATAATCCAATCTTGTAGACTGAGTCCTGCCTCACTAACACAACTGCTGCCCATACTCCCTCATTAATATCATAGAAGCAGGATTTGAAACACAGGAAAATCACACAATAGCAGGAATGATGGCCCAGCCAAACTAATACACTATTTTTTTGGGTGACAGAGTTCAATCCATGACAGTCCCCTTCCCAGCTCTCCCCAGGCAGGACTCTTCAGGGTGACATTTATCTCCCCCATCACTGAAAACGGCAGAGTGGTTTGATTCCAATACACAGAGCTGACTCCAACATCTAGGTCTGAAATGAACAAGGTCTTGGACAGACACTTTCTGGGCCTCAGTATGCCTATCTATAAAATGGGGCTCATAATACTTGTGGTATTACTGGAGGGTTCAATGAGATGATGACTATGCAAGAAGCCAAATAGAGTGCCTGACAAAGGAAGTACTCTAATAAAGAACATAATACCATACGATCAAGCAATCCCACTGCTAGGACTATATCCTAGAGAAATAAGAGCCGTCACATGAATAGACATATGCACACCCATGTTCGTTGCAGCATTATTCACAATAGCAAAAAGATGGAAACAACCTAAGCACCCATCAACAGATGAATGGATAAACAAATTATGCTTCATACACACAATGGAATAGTAGGCAACAATAAAGAACAATGATGAATCTGTGAAACATCTCACAACATGGATGAATCTGGAGGGCATTATGCTGAGTGAAATAAGTCAATCACAAAAGGACAAATATTCCATGAGACCACTATTATGAAAACTTATGAAAACACACAGAAAAAAACAATCTTTGATAGTTACGAGGGAGAAGAGGGCTGGAGAGGGGGAAATCACTAATTAGATAGTAAACAAGTGTTAACTTTGGTGAAGGGAAAGACAACACACAGTATAGGGGAAGTCAGCACAACTCGACCAAGGCAAAGTCATAGAAGCCTCCTAGACACATCCAAACACCTTGAGGGACTGAGTTTTTGGGGCTGAGGGCTGAGAATCATGGTCTCGGGGCGGGGCGTGGGTGCATCTAGCTCAACTGGCATAAAATAGTTCAACAGAAAATGTTGTACATCCCACTTTGATGAGTAGCGTCTGGAGTCCTAAAAGCTTGCAAGTGGCCTTCTAAATATACATCTATTGGTCCCAGCATGTACAGAGCAAAGAATGGAGAAAACCAAAGACACAGGGAAAATATTAGTGCAAAGGACTAACGGACCACATGAACCCCAGCCTCCCCCAGCCTGAGCCCAGAAGAACTAGATGACGCCCAGCTACCACCACCGACTGCTCTGACAGGGATCACAATAGAGGGTGACGGGCAGAGCGGGAGAAAAATGTAGAACCAAAATTCAAATTCACTAAAAAAGACCAGATTACTGGTCTGACGGTGACTGGAGGAACCTCGAGACTATGGCCCTTGGACACCGTGCTAACTCAGAACTGAATCAACTCCTGACGTCCACCTTTCGGCCAAAGATTAGACAGGCCTACAAAACAAACAGTAACACACGTGAGGAACGTGCTTCTTAGTTCAATCAAGTACAGGAGACCAAATGGGCAACACCTGCCCAAAAGCAAAGACGAGAAGGCAGGAAGGGACAGGAAAACTGGATGAATGGACACTGAGAACCCAGAGTGGAAAGGGAAAGGGGGAGACTGCTGACACATTGCGGGGATTGCAACTAATATCATAAAACAATCTGTGTACAAAATTTTTGAATGAAAAACTAATTTGCACTGTAAACTTTCACCTAAAACAATAAAATTTTATATCTATATATATACATAAAGAACATACTAAAGTAACCAAAGATTATTGATCTGGGCATGGATCAGCTTCAGTGTTGACTGAGGCACAGAGAAATGGAAAGAACAAGTTCTAAGGGAGCCTATGTGTCTGATGGTATTTTAAAGCTAAAATGAATGCAAGATACTGATAAATAAAGTGTTACTCTCCTTACGAATCAGTAAGAAAAAGATAAACACTCAAAACAAAAAGCAAAGGATACAGACAATTCATAAAAGGGAAAATATAAATAAATGGCCAACAAACGGGAAAAACCAGTTCATTGTCATTATTAAAGAATGAGAATCCATTTTTATCCAAAAACCTGACAAGAATTTTCTTTTTGTTTTAATTTAATCACCAGTGCAGGCAAGGGCTGAGGGATGGTGTGCTGTTAACTGCCGTGTGAGACTGTGAAATCGGACATTTCTGGAGGACAAATTGAAGGTGCTACAGAAAAGCTAAGGAGCACTGGCGGCACAGTGGTTAACTGCTTGGCTGCTAACCGAAAGGTTGGCAGTTGGAACCCACTCAGCAGCTCCGAGGGAGAAAAGACTTGGCAATCTGCTCCTGTAAACATTACAGCCAGTTCTACTCTGTAACATATGAGGTCAATACGAGTCGGAATCAGCTAGATGGCACCTAATAACAATAACAATCAAAACCATTTAAATGGGCATCCCTGTTACTTAGGAAATAACCAGAGGCTTCCACTGCCATGCACAGATTTGGGAGTATCTACCTGGATCGCTAAAACACTCCCAATCCTTTTCCCCTTACCCCATCCACAGGAAAGTTTGAGCAAACAAAGTCCCTGCCCCTCTGGCCACAGTCGACAGGACCAGAGGTCCCTCACTTGAGAGGAGGGCAGGGCAGTGCAAGACGGGTGTCACCAACTGGCAACAAAGAAAGCCACACTTCACCAGAAAGAAGAATGAAGCCGATGGCCAGAGAGAGGCAGACACAGGAGGAAGGATGTGCGGATTCAGGCTCTCAGAGAAGGAGACATCAAGACGGGATTAGATGTGTGAGAGATTTTTTTGGGGAAACACCTGTGAAGGATAAAAACAGAAGGAAGTAGAAGACAGCAAGAAGAGCCTTTAAACCACAACGCAGTTCTGACGCGTGTGAAAGGAGAGAGGGAAGGAAGAGCCTCCGCTGCAGTGTAGTTCTGAGGAACCCTTGGCCAGACCCGTGGGGAGGCTCCAAACAAGGCAGGATAGTAAAACATTCTGGCCCTAATGGTATAAAACATAATGAATGTGTTGTATGTTCATATAGAATTGTTGTTGTTGCCATTGAGCCGCTGCTCTCTCCCGAGGTAGGCTGGCCAAGGGCTCTTCCATCTCCGGATTCTTCTGGAAAACCACCAAGTCAGTCATTTCCACTGACTCCCTTGCTACGCTCCATTCCAGGCTTCTCCTACACATGCTCTCACCAACAGAAAGCCTGCGTGAGATCCTCAGGAGTGCCTTTGTCTCCCTCTTACTGGCTCCCCTACATAATAGGAGACTTGGACTGAGCTTGCTGCATCCCCGGGGGAGGAAGTACCTGTCTTCTCCCACGCCCCCTGCTGTTTCTTAGTCCAGTTACTCTCTCAAGCTCCACTGACTTTGTGTGTGTGTGTGTGGTAAAATATATATAACATAAAATTTGCCGTTTTAACCGTTTTTAAGCGTACAGTTTGGTAGCATTAATTACATTCACCATGTTTTGCAACCATCACCAATATCTACTTCCCAAATGTTTTCATCAGTCCAAACAGAAACTCAATAGCCCCTCCATCTCCCCTCCCCTCAGCCCTCGGTAACCACTCATGTACTTTCTGTCTCTATGCATTTGCCTATTCTAGATCTTTCATATAAGTAGAATCGTACACTGCTTGTCCTTTTGTGCCCGACTTATTTCACTCAGCATGTTTTCAAGGTTCATGCATGTTGTAGCATGCGTTAAGACTTCATTTTTCTTTATGGCTGAATAATATGCCATTGAATGGGTAGATCGCATACTGTTGATCCATTCGTCTGTTGATGGACACTTGCATTGCTTCCACTTTTTACCTACTGTGAGTAATGCTGCTGTGAACATTGGTGTACAAGTATCTGAGTCCCTGCTTTCAGTTCTTTTGGGTACACACCTAGGAGTGGAATTGCTGGGTCATATGCTAATTCCGTGTTGAACTTGCTTGGGGAAACGCCAACCTGTTTTTCACAGTAGTTGCACCATTTTACCTTCCCACCAGCGATAGATGAGGGCTACAACTTCGCCACATCCTCACCAACACTTGTTATGTTCTGTCTTTTGATACTAGCCATTCTCGTGGGTGTGAACTGGTATCACACTGGAGGTTTGATTTGCATTTCCCGAATAACTAACGACATTGAGCATCTTTTTCTGTGCTTATTGACCATTTGTATATCTTCTTTGGAGAAATGTCTGCTCAAGTCCTCCGCCCATGTCTTAATTGCGTTGTTGGTCTTTTTGTTATTGAGCTGTAGCTCCTCTGACTTTGAAGGAAACTCCTGTCTTGGTGTCTTTAATTCAAAGACTCGTCAGCTGGACCCATTTGCTCCAGGTCTCATAATAACATACTCTACAGAACAAAGACAATTTCTGCAGTGAAAGCTGCTGTGTGTGAGGCACAGCACTGGGCACTTTATGACTCTTACACCCACCCTACAAAATAAGTATTTTAATCTCATTTTACAGTAGAGGAAATTGAGGCTTAGAAAGGCATGTGACCCACCCAAGATCTAACCACTGCACTGCATGTCAGGGATGGGTGCTGACACCACGCTCCCGGGCTGAGCAGAAGGGGGGATGTACGTCACACGGTATTAGGTGGCCAAAGAAACAGGTAGGTGGGGATGCCACACAGCCAGGAGAAAAGCCAAACCACACCAAGGGGCTTCCCTAACGGAAGCCCCCGCAGCCCCTGCCCACCACTCAGCTTCTAAGATGCTAGAAAAAGAACTTTAGAAACTCCACCACAGCTGCTCCAGAAACCGACTGCCTCTGCCACTGCGCTTGCTAGAAGATACAGTCTCCCCACATGAAGTCACAGCTCTCAGGCAGCTGCCTCTGCTTGCAGAATCCAAGACCATATGTGGAGGCCAGGTGCAAGGGAGCCCGGGAAATGCAGCTTTTAGCTTCTGCCTTCCAGACAGTCTAAGCCCGGGGGCGGGGGTTGGGGTGTATGCTGAGTGAGCAAATCAGGAGATCTGTCAAGATGCTGCACAACTTATTTAACCATTTCCCTACTGATGGATATTTTTTATGTATTTGTTGTTGTTGAGAACATACACAGCAGAACATAACACCAGTTCAACAATTTCTACATGTATATTTCAGTGACATTGCTTACATTCTTCAAGTTGTGCAACCTTCTCACCCTCCTTTTCTGAATTGTTCCTCCCCCCCACTGACATAAACTCATTGCCCCTAAGCTTCCTGTCTGATCTTTTGAGTTGCTGTTATCAGTTTGATCCCACGTAGATAGTTCTTAAAAGAGCACAATGCTCAAAGCAGACATTCTCTTACTAGTTAAGCTAAATTATGGTTTGGTTTTAATAAGACTTCAGGGAATATTTTTGGTTTAAGGTTTGAAGATTATCTCAGGATAATAATTTCAGGGGTTCATTCCATCTTCATGGCTCCAGGAAATCAGGATTCCATGAGAATTTGAAATTCTGTTCTTCATTTTCCCCATTGTGATCAGGATTCTTCTATATAATCTTTGATCAAAATGTTGAGTAATTGTAGCCAGGCACCATCCAGTTCTGGTCTCATGACAAAGGAGGCAGTTGTTCATGGAGGCAATTAGCCACACATTCCATATCCTCCTCCTATTCCTGACTCTCCTTCTTCCTCTGTTGTTCCAGGCGAATAGAGACCAATTGTTGAACCTTGGATGCCACTCATAAGCTTTCATGACCCCAGGAACTACCCAAAAAGCTAGGAGGTATAACAGAAGCACTAAACACAGTATTAGGCCAATTGACTGGGATATCCCATGAAACCACGATCCTAAACCTCCAAATCAAGAAACCAAATCCTATGAGGTCTTTGGTTGTACATATGATGTAGGGATTTTTTTTTAATCTTGTTTCAAAATTTGAAACACATATAACACATGTAACAAAAGTTTGCCGTTTTAACCATTTTTAAGTGTACAATTCAGTGATATTAATACATTCACCATGTTGTACAACCTTCACCACTACTCATTTCCAAAACTTTTTCATCACCCCAAACAGAAATTCAGCCCCTTCAGCAATAATTCCCCATTTCCACTTCCCCCAGCTCCTGGTAACCACTAATAAACTTTGATCTCTGTGCAATTGCCTATTCTAGATATTTCATGTAAGTGGGATCATACAATATTTGTCCTTCTGTGTCTGATTTATTTCACTCAACACAGTGTTTTCCAAGGTTCATCCATGTCATAGCATGTATCAGAACTTCATTTCTTGATATAGCTGAATAATATTTCGTTGTATGTATATACCCTATTTTGTTTATCCATTCATCTGTTGATGGGCACTTGGGTTGTTTCCACCTTTTGGCTACTGTGAATAATGCTGCAATGAACACTGGTGTACAAATATCTCTTTGGGTCCCTGCTTTCAAGTCTTTTGGGTATATAGCTAGGAGAGGAATTGATCGGTCATATGGTAATTCCAAGAGCCCCTGGGTGGCACAAATGCTTAAGCGCTCAACTACTAACCAAAGGTTGAAAGTCCGAACCTACCCAGAGGTAACTCAGAAAACACGCCTGGCGATCTGTGACCCAACTACTAACAACAATGTGGTAATTCTATGGTTATCTTTTTGAGGCACCACCAAACTGTTTTCCACATTGGCTACCCCACAATGGATGTTTAAGTTGTCTCCAATTTATCACGATTATAAAACATGCTGCCCAGGAAGCTACATTTTTCACTCTTCAGGTGACTCAGAGGTTAAAAATAATGCAGGAGATCTAAGCTTAGTGAGCATAAGAGTTCTCCAAGATATACTATCAAGTAAAAAACAGCAAGTAGTAGACCATATATATAAAGTGTGTATATATATATATCTAGATAGATAGATAGATACAAATATATATATATATATGTGTGCGTGTGTGTGAGAGCCCCGGGGGAACCCTGGTGGCATAGTGGTTAAGAGCTATGGCTGCTGACCAAAAGGTTAGCAGTTCGAATCCACCAGGCTCTCCTTGGAAACCCTATGGGGCAGTTCTACTCTGTCCTATAGGGTCACTATGAGTCAGAATCCACTCGATGGCAATGGGTTTGGGTTTTTTGGCTAAGGTGGATGACGTTTCTAAAACCTTTCCAGGCCACATGTGTGAAGGTGGGGGAGGTCTTACTTGCTGGGGCCTTGAGCAAGTGGCTTCTCCCCTGAGAGTTCAGTTCCTCCTTTATCACCTGGGCATAAACAAACAAACAAACCAAACAACTCATAGCGACCCTATAAGACAGAGTAGAACTGCCCCATAGGGTTTCCAAGGAATGGCTGATGGATTTGAACTGCTGACTTTTTGGTTAGCAGCTGAGCTCTTAATCATTCTGCCACTAGGGCTCCCTTTTATAACCAGAGGAACAGCTGAATAAAGATATTCTTAGAATTTTCACAACTAGTGTGTAATCATACCTTATTTGTCTGATGAAAAAATGATAGCTTTCTGTAAGATAAAACAGGTTAAAAGATAAGACCATGCCAATTCTGCAAGTGAACTTGGGGCGGGGGTGGGGTGGGGTCTCTGAGTCTCCAGGACATACACTACAGGAAAGGATCAGGCAGGCAACATCTGGGTTGTCTGCTTATTTCTTCCACTTGTTCTCCATCCTTATCATCTTCCAGACCCGTTCCATGGTGTATAACCAGTTCCTGGAGTCTGGTCCACAGATGGAAGGGGAAGTAGGGTGAAGAGCTTAGAAAGGAACAAGCTATGTCATCAGTGCTATACGGTTTCCTGGGGTGCTGTGGTCCTGTGTAGGTACTATCTGCCCATTGTCCCCATACCACACCCAGGTCCATGACATCAGTGGAAGCTGGGGGCTCTGCCCCTGCCCTCCGGCACCCCTACACCAACCAGCACTCGCCACACCTAGCAGGAATGACTTGCTCACTGTCTCCCCCAAAATGCCACAGGCTCCTGGAAGGCAGGCACACATCTCCCTAATGGTAGGTGCCTGCTGCATTTAGCTGCCCAATTTCTGTTGAATCACTACTCACAGCCAGGTGCATGTAGGTCCACCCTGCACACACACCCTCATATCAGACACTGCACACACCCATCACGTAAGTCAGACAGGGTCTCACTGAACCCAAGCTAAGGGCTGTCTGGCCCAGGCATGGTGGCAAACCACGGTGACCACTTAACCCCCACTAGGATGGCTATTATCAGAAAACTAGAAACTAACAAGTGTGAGAATGTGGAAAAACTGCAACCCTCATCTATTGCTGAGGAGAACGTAAAATGGTGCAGCTACTGTGGAAGACATTTTGGTGGTTTCTCAAAAATGTTCAACCTAGAGTTAACATATAATCCAGCAATTCCACTCCTAGCTATATACCTGAAAGACTTAAAAGCAGGGATCCAAAGAGATACTTGTACACTGCAGCATTATTCACAATAGCCAAAAGGTGGAAACAACCCAAGTGACCATCAACAGATGACTGAATCAGTAATATGTGGTATATCCATACAGTGGAATATTATTCATCCATAACCATGCTACAGCATGGATGAACCTTGAAAACATTATTCTGAGTGAAATAAGCCAGACACAAATGGGTAAATAATCTATGATCCCACTTATGTGAAATATCTAGAATAGGCAAATACATAGAGATCAAAGTTTATTTGAGGTTACCAGGGGTGAGTGGGAGTGGGAAACGGAAGCTATCGCTTAAGAGGTACAGAGTTTCTGTTTGGAGCGATGAAAAGATTTGGAAATGGATGGTGGTGACGGTAGCACAACATGATGAAAGAAATTGATGTCACCAAATTGTACACTTAAAAATGGTCAGAATGGCAAACTTCTTGTTATATGTACTTTACTGCAGTAAAATCAAAATTTAAAACATTTATTGAACCCCTGAGGTCACCTTGTAGCTAAATAACAAATTGGCTTAAAAATAATAAATATTTCGGGGCAGGGCCAAGATGGCGGAGTAGTCAGATGCTTCCTGTGGTCCCTCTTACACAATGTGGAATACTACACAATGATAAAGAACAACGATGAATCCGTGAAACATCTCATAACATGGATGAATCTGGAAGGTATTGTGCTGAGGGAAATTAGTCAGTTGCAAAAGGACAAATATTGTATGAGACCACTATTATAAGAACTCAAGAAAAGGTTTAAACATGGAAGAAAACATTCTTTGAAGGTTATGGGGCAGGGACGGAGAAGGGAATTCACTAACTAGGTAGTAGACAAGAATTATCTTAGGTGAAGGGAAGGACAGCACACACTACAGAGGAAGTCAGCACAACTGGACTAAACCAAAGCTAAGAAGTTTCCTGAATACAATCAAACACTTCGAGGGACAGTGTAGCAGGGGCAGGGGTCTGAGGACCATGGTTTCAGGGGACATCTAGGTCAACTGGCATAATAAAGTTTATTAAGAAAATGTTCTGTATCCCACTTGATGTCTGGGGTCTTAAAAGCTAGTGAGCAGCCATCGCTTGGTCCCAACACACCTGGAGCAAAGAAGAATGAAGAACACCAAAGACCCAAGGAAAATATTAGCCCAAGAGACAAAAGGGGCCACATAAACCAGAAACTCCATCAGCCTGAGACCAGAAGAACTAGATGGTGCCCAGCTACCACCAATGACCGCCCTGACAGGGAACACAACAGAGAGTCCCTGGAGGAGCAGCAGAAAGATGAGGTGCAGAACTCAAATTCTAATAAGATCAGACTTAATGGTCTGACTGAGACTGGAGGAACCCCGGAAAGCATGGCCCCTGGATTTTCTATCAGCCCAGAACTAAAACAATTTCAGAGGCCAACTCTTCAGAGATTGGACTGAACTGTGGAACATAAAGTGATACTTGTGGGGAGGTGCCTCTTAGCTCAAGATGATACAAGAGACCAAAGGGGTAGCTTCTGTCCAGAGTTGAGATGGGAAGGCAGAGAGGGTTAGGAGCTGGTTGAATGGACGTGGGGAATCAGGGGCAGAAAGGAGTGTGCTGTTGAAGAATGGGGTGAGCAATTAGGGTCACATTAACTGTGTAGAAAATTTTGTGTGGGAGACAAACTTGAAATGTAAACTTCATTTAAACTACAACAATTAAAAAAAAAAAAAAAAAAAGGCAACCCAATTGAAAAATGAGAAAAGGGCTTCAGTAGATATTTCACCAAAAAGGTGATACAGATTGTCAACAAGCACATGAAAAGATGCTCAGCATCATTAGTTAATAGTCAAATGACAATTAAAACTACATGTAGATATTAGCCCCACAAAGATGATTATGATTAAAAAATTGGAAATCAATAGGTTTTTGGCTAGGATGTGGAGGAATTAGAACACTTATCCATTGCTGGTGGAATTGTAAAATGGTACAGCTTCTAAGAAAAAATATCTGGTAGTTCTTCAAAAAGTTACACTTATACATAGAATTACCCTACAATCCAGCAATTTCACTTCTGAGTCTATATTCGAAAGAATTGAAGGCAAGAGTGCTAACAGATACTTGAATACCAATGTTCATGGCAGCACTATTCATAATAGACAAATGATAGAAACGACCTAAGTGTCCATAAGCAGATGGCTGTATAAAAAGAATGTGGTACACCCTTAAAATGGAACATTACTCAACCATAAATGAAGTCCTGATACACGTTACAACACAGATGAACCTTTAAAACATTATGTTGAGTGAAATGTCAGTTATGAAAGGACAAATAGTGTATGACCCCACTTACATAACATATTTAGAACAGTCATGTGTATAGAGACCAATGTTTATTAGTGGTTACTAGGGGTGGGCAGAAGGGAGGGAAAAGGGGGAGTTATCCCTTAGGGGACACTGAGTTTCTGTTAAGGTTGTGGAAAAATCTGGAAATTGATTTTGGTGAATAATGTAATAAACATAATCAATGTCACTGAAAAAAAAAATTCTAGTAAAAAGACCAGACTTAATGGTCTGAGACTGGAGGAACCCCAGAAGACATGGTCCCCGGACTCTGTTAATCCACAACTAAAACCATTCCTGAAGTCAACTCTTCAGACAAAGAAGAGACTGGACTATAAGACACAAAATGATACTCGTGAAGAGTGTGCTTCTTAGTTCAAGTAGATGCACAAGACTAAACGGGCGGCTCCTGTCTGGAGGCGAGATGAGAAGGCAGGAAGGGACAGGAGCCAGTTGAATGGACACGGGAAATCGGGGCTCGAAAGGAGAAGTGTGCTGTCACATTATAGGGCTGGAAACTAGGGTCACATAACAATGTCTATATAAATGTGTGTATAAGAAACTAACTTGGGCTATAAACTTTCACCTAAAGCACAAAAATAAATAAATAATAGATATCCTAAATTGTACGTGTAGAAACTGTTGAATTTGTGTATGCTGTGCTGTGTAAAACAATTAAGAAATAATAATAATAAATATTACCTATAAGTACTGTGCTCCTTTAAAAAATCACCTATATGAGACCAAACAGCCAACAATTAGTTTAAAACACAGATGAGAATGCAAGAGTCAGGGAGACTAGATTAATGGAAATGGAACAACCAGAACGGAAATAATGTGAATGTTCACACATTGTGAAGAACGTAACCAATGTCACGAAACAACTTATGTAGAAATTGTTGAATGGGAACTTGCACTGAAAACACAATATTATTTAAAAAAAAAAAAAAAAAAAAAAGATTGTGTGCTGTATCAGGGCTGTTCTAAACATTCCACACATCTGAACTCGTTGAATCAGATGGGCACGAGCTCCTGAAGAGTAAGCTCGTATTGCCATTTAATTGTTAGATGCCCCCTTGGACAAGCGTAGGACTGAGGTGGCAGGGGACACACACACACTCATATGTACACCTACCTAGTCCTCCTCTAGGCAGAACTGCAGACGGCCCGCACCCATGCCCCTACCCCCATCCAGTGTACACCTCTCTACGCTCACACTTGGAAGCCACAAGGCGCATCCATGGACCGAGAAATGACAACTCACACACCCTACGGGCAGTGGGGGCTCTGGGTTTCATTCTGACCACCCCTAGCTGGCCCTAGAACTACAACCCAGAGAGCCTTGTCCCCCAAATCCCCTGGAGGTACTTGGGGAGAAGCAATGGGGACAGTACTCTCTCTGCCTCATTCTCCCCATTGTCTCTTTACACACAAATCTCTCAATGCAAGTGAGCTCAACCATCCGGGGGCTGCAGGGGCCAAGCAAGGCCACTGGGGTGAGAGGAGGAAGTAGAGGCTGAGGTTCAGTCTCCTTTACAGCTTCTGAAATTCCACGTCACTCTGTTTCTCTAAGGTGGTGTTACATCAGCCCCTCACACTTTAGTGTGAATTAAGTTGCCTTCTTCAAAGAGGTGCTCAGCCTGACAGATAGTAAGGCCCAATTGAGGATGTGAGGGGAAGAAAGGAGTATCTGAAAAATCCCACCTTCTCTGAGAATGGAGATCTTGCCCAAAATAAAATGTTCTTGACTCACCTTGCCCATCTATTCTTACTCTGAAGGAACAGGGACCCCCAGCTTATGTCAGGTCTATAAAGATCTGCCCCACGCTAACGACAAATCAGCAACCAGGCACATTTCACATTTAGCCATTTTTAATGCTCAAAAGCTCTGTACAAAAAAAATCACGAACAAATTCTCACAACACCCCTGTAAGGTAGGCAAACTGAGACATTTGATCATACAACTTGACCAAGAACCACTTACCCCAGAATGGAGCCTGTTCCCTTCCAGAAGGCCCCTAACTACCCTCAGCTGAGCCATTTCCTGTTCCAGCTCTGCGCTCACACAGCTCCACTGTTCCCTGTCCATGGGTGTTCCCGACAGCAGGCAGGGGTGCTAGAAAGGGGTCAGTGTGTGGAGAGGGTGAGAAGCTATTGACAGCTGGTCTCTTTACACTGCCTTCATGGGCGCAGCTCCGCGTGAGCTGGCGCCCCCTCTCTCGGCAGATCCATGGCCACCTGTGTGCTCCTCCAAGGCATCCTCCTCCTGCTGTTGCCCTCTGTTACACGGTCAACAGCTCTGAGTGCCACCGTGTTCGAAGGTCCATGCCCGGCGTATGGCTGGCTGGGGAGGGCGTGGATGTGACCAGCCTCTGCAGCACGGGCTCCTCCCCACTGGACACACATAGGTTCCGGTGGCCAGATGGCTCCTGCACCCTCTGTGAAAACACCCTGCAGCAGGGCAACCTCCAGCACCTGCCCCTGGCACTCACCAACTGACACATCCAAAGCTCCAGCTGCCAGCATTGCATGGCCAGTGCCAAGTTCAGCTCTCCAGAGGAAGGGGTCCAGGAGGTGGCCAGAGGCACACACAATGAATGGCAGGTTGGGCTGAATGTAGCCCTCACATCGGGAGTCAACACATCGGGAGTCCCCATTGCCAGCTGGCACTGCAAGGCAGCCAACTTCGCAGCCCAGAAGATGCTCCAGGACCAGTACACCTTCAGTACAAACTTGGTGGAGTGTCGCTTGTACAGGTGAGCAGGCACAGGGGAGCTTGCTGGGCAAGGTGAACGTGATGTTGGTCAGGAGGAAGGAGTAGAAACATTCTATCTGCGATGAGAAACGATAGAGATATAAACATGGGGACAAGAGGAAGCCTTAGGTGGCTAGAACAAAAGTCACTCAGAATGCCACCCGGAAACCTCACCTGGGTCAAGGTTGATTGAGCAGTGCTACTTTACTAAGAGGAGTGCCTGGGTGGTGCTAACAGTTAATACACTCGGCTGCTAACCGAAAGGTTGGAGGTTCAGGTCCACCCAGAGTTGAAACCAGACCAATGGATCCGTGCCCAGCGTGCAAGGGACCAATCTCTCAGATGCTGGTTTTGAGGGGAAGAGTTTATTTCGCAGGCTAGCAAGTGGGAACTCGGGGGTAACGACCTCAGATTGAGTTCCTCGATTTGAGGAAGCATTTACATTTTATAGTTTTGGGGAATTATACATATTCATATAGGGGTGGAGGAAGGCAGGTGGGCAGGGTCAGGAAGTTCTACATAGTCACAGTCTCTATTGACTATTTATTACTGGGTGCGGCTAAGTAAGACTTGGCACGGAAGCAGCCGCGGACTCTTTGCTTTTGAAATGGGCTCGGCTACTGCAGATGCCGTATGTCCGGTGATTTTGGTACTTTGACATGCGTCTTTTCGTTCCTTAGCATGAGTTCTCTTGTGTTATTGGGCATGCGTGTCGGCCAGGAGTCGTCTGTCGATCATCTTTGTCTGTTCTACCCGTGTCTGACCGCTCTGAGCCGGTTAGATCTAGATCGGTCTGGGGCTCTCCAGAGAGTCTGCAGAACAACTTAGAGGAAGTGAGTGACGTGGTGGCGAGGTGATTGAGAGTGGCCTGATAACTGGTGGAGCACTAATTAATCAGGTGTCCTCCGCCTCTAGGGTCCCCTAACAGAGGCACCTTGGAAGAAAGACCTGACAATCTACTTCTGAAAAATCAGCCATTGAAAACCCTATGGAGCTTTGTTCTACTCTGACACACGTGGGGTCACCATGAGTTAGAATCAACCAGACAGCAACTAAGAGGAAGGTCAGTGCTGTTGGTGATGTGGGTGGAGAATTCTGCTGGGAGAGTGTTTAATACATGATTAAAATGATTTTTCTGTACTTTCCAAATTTTCAACATGGGCAACTATTGCTTTGATAACTAGGAACAAACAAAATCAAGGCTACAAGCCCATCAAGACCTATTTTAAAATGTTGCCTCTTCCATGAAGCCTTTACCAACGCCTCCAGATACCAGATATCCAGCCCTGGGCAATGTGCTGCTTCCTCTTATGTAGCATTTGTCACCCTAAAGGTGACACAGGGGTTTGCTCATCTCCTCCGTTTAATCAATTGGAAAGTACGTTCAGGATCTTTCATATGTTTTTATCAACTTGCACAGAATTGGTGCTCAGTGAATTCGTGTAAACGAATTACTGGATGTCCCTCTGCCATCTCCCTTTGCAGCTTTCGCCTGGTGCGCACTCCCCTGCTCCGCCCTGATTTCAGGGAGGCCCTCAGGGCCCTGCCCCTTACGCCCCACCCCCGCGCCCGAATTCAACGACTCCACGGAGCCCCACTACCTGAGGCTCATCTCCAAGTACGGCACTCACTTCATCCAGGCTGTGAAGCTGGGGGCCGGGATCTCAGCCATCACTGCCCTGCGCACCTGAAAGCTGTCCCTGGAAGGGCTCACGACCAACGAGGTGAGTGACTGCCTCTCCGTCGAGGCCGCGGTCAGCATAGGCCTCATAGCCCAGTCTTCAGCGGAAGCCAAGGCCTGTGAGGAAAAGAAGCGGCAGCACAAGATGGCGACCTCTTTCCACGAGACCTACAGGGAACGCTATTCCGAAGTGGTTGGGGGCCACCACGCCTCAATTCATGACCTGCTGTTTGGGAAAGAGGCTGGGCCTGAGCAGTTCTCCACCTGGGTGGGCTCGCTGCAGGACAGCCCCGGCCTGGTGGGCTACAGCCTGGGGCCTCTGCACGTGCTCCTGCGGGGCCGGGATCAGCGGCGGGAGGCGCTGAGGCGGGCGGTGAGCAAGTACGTGATGGACAGGGCGCGGTGGAAGGACTGCAGCCGGCCCTGCCCCCCGGGGCAACAGAAGAACCCCCGTGACCCATGCCAGCGCGTGTGCCATGGCTCGGCGCTCACCAACCAGCACTGCTGTCCCCGGCAGGGGGGCTTGGCCCGGCTGGACATAACCATCATCCAAGCGTGGAATCTGTGGGGAGACGGTGTCACTGCCACGGACACCTACGTGAAGGTCTTCTTTTTAGACCAGCAGCTGTGGACAGGCACCATGTGGAACAAGGACAACCCCAACGGCACAATGGGCTTTGGGTAGGTGCTCCTGGCCATGGGGGTGGGGGTGAGGGAGGGTCTAAGCGTGCAGGTCTGGGACGCAGACTATGGCTGGGACGATGACCTCTCTGGATCTTGTGACCAAAAGGTTACTGCCCAGAAGTCCTGTTATTTCAGTGAAGGGTCTCTAGAGTTCACATACAAGGTGACTTGTGCCCCATACCTGAGAGGTCCCAGGTGCCTGCAGTACAGCCCTCAGGGAGTCACAGGGAAGCTCCTGGGGAACCGCAGCGGTGCCGTGGGGTAAGGGCTGGCGGCGCATCCCACCCTCTCAAGGCCTGGCCTGCTGGCTTCTCCAAGAGCAGCTGGGGATGCCTGGGTCCCCAGGAAGTGGAAAGCAAGGTGCATAGCAGCTCCCAGTGCCTGTGTCCTGAGAAAGAAACAAGGTGGCTGTCATTTACAAGGAGGGCTGGTGAGGAGCAGATCAAGGGCTACAGGGGGATAAGGGGATAGGAACGGGACCTCCCCCATTTTTCATCCCACAGGTGCTTTCTGCAAATGAAATCCTGGCTATGCAATGTATTCGTAAGTTTTTATAAAATTCTTAACTGGGCTCTCTGATGCTGGCTGTTAAGATCTGAGGGACTGGCTCCTAGAGCGGCTGGCCTCTGAGACTGAGGACAGCCCATTGCAAAGTGTGAGCATTCTGGAATGTGGCTTTGGGCTGCTCCGGCCCTGCATGTCCTGTCAGAACCCCTTGCTGCCGGAGAGCCAGTGGGCTTCAATGGACTCCACTTGGCTTAAATCCAAACTCTCCTCTGACCACTTATTGGCCTTCTTTCCTTCTTCCTATCCTGGATCGGGATGTTCCTGCCTCCTTATCGCTCTCTCCCTCTCCCCCATCTCCTCTTAGTCTAATAACCCTCTCCAAGTGGGTTTATTTATGGAAAAATAAAAAGTCCCTCTGAAATCGGCAGAAGCTGCTCTGGGGTTGCAAGCAAAAACAAACATGACGGTCTTGAGTCCATTTTTCTTGATGGAAATTCTTTCCAAGGACAACGAAAGATTCGTACAAGTCCTTCTGCAATATATGACAGAGTAGAACTGTCCCATAGGGTTTCCAAGGAGCGGCTGGTGAATTCCAACTGCCTGCCTTGTGGTTAGCGGCCAAACGCTTAACCACTATGCCACTGGGCCCCATTTTGTTTGTTTTTTTTTCTGCAATATGGACCATTCTACTGACGTCCTCCTTCTGACGTGCCTTAGGCTCATAGAATCCCTTGTCCTTCTCCAGCCCTGAGAGATCACTCTTCCTTCTAAGAACCAATTTGCTTTCATCCAAGCCCTCACTGAATTGACTGGAGGAACCCAGGCTTTATCCAGGCTTTCCCCACCCAAGTAAATTCTGCGAGCCCCTGAGGAAAGGTGGCAAGTTCCATGAGTCGGATCGAGGCCACTGGTCCTTGCTCAACCCACCCTTTATTCCCACTGCTTCTGGCCTGGGCGGAAGATGGAGTTTGGCCACAGCAAAGAAGGCTTCACTGAATTTGATGCACATGGAGTCTCCTGACTCCACACCTCCAAGGAGGGTCAAGACTCACCATCCCCTACTCACCTCCCTCCCCCAGCTGCTGCTGTGGTGCATGTTATCAGCCCTGGTGGGAGAAGAGAAAACCACCCTTCCCCAGCCCCCATCCGGAGGTCAGGCCCTGAAGCCTTGTCTGGGCCTAATCTCAGGAAAAACCCCTCCATCACTCATTTCCCACCTCAGACCAGCCTCCATTCAACATCATTTCTGTCCCGAGGCCCCTCAGATCTGGTCTACTCCTCTGCTTCTCCAATGCCATTTTTTAATGTTCTTAAACAAAAGCTCAATCTTTACCCCAAAGATAAATTCTGTCTTCTAACTCTACTCTAAACCAAATGGGAAAAAAGCAAAATGAAACAACTGCTGGTAAACTGAAAATAGCATTTTCCCTCACTTTTGTTTGTTTTTAGAATATACACAGCAAAGCATACACCAATTCAACAATTTCTACATGTCCGATTTAGTGATACTGATTACATTCTTTGAGCTGTACAACCATTCTCACCCTCTTTTTCTGTGTTGTTCCTCCCCATTAACTCACTGCCCCCTAAGGTTCCTATCTAATCTTTCAAGTTGCTGTTATCAATTCAATCACATATAGACGGTTCTTTTTATTTATTGATTGTGCTTTAGGTGGAAGTTTACAGCTCAATTTCTCATACAAACATTTATACACATATTGTAATGTGACCCTAGCTGCAATCCCTATAATGTGACAGCACACTCCCCCTTTCTACCCCAGATTTCCCATGTCCATTCAGCCAGCTCCTATCCCTTTCTGCCTTCTCATCCCGCCTC
Organism: Dugong dugon; assembly: GCA_030035585.1. Classification (NCBI taxonomy): domain Eukaryota; kingdom Metazoa; phylum Chordata; class Mammalia; order Sirenia; family Dugongidae; genus Dugong; species Dugong dugon. The sequence continues at coordinate 19,669,776 of CM057475.1, forward strand.
CAAACAAGAGCTGACCATTTCATCTAGTGTATCTACTTGAACTAAGAAGCACACTCTTCACGAGTATTGTTTTATGTTTTATAGGACAGTCTAATCTTTTTCTGTAGAATTGGCTTCGGGAATGGATTTAGTTCTGGGTTAGACACTTCTTAAAAGAGCATAATGCTCAAGGCAGGACCTTTTTAACTGGTTAAGCTAAGCTGTTGTTTGGTTTTGAGAAGACATCAGTGGATATTTTTGGTTTAAGGTTTAAAGATTATCTCAGGGCGGTAATTTCCGGGGTTCCAAACTCCATGGCTCCAGGAAGTCTGGAGTCCATGAGAATGTGAAATTCTGTTCTGCATTTCCCCCATTTGATTGGGATTCTTCTATGGAATCTTTGATTAAAATGTTCAGTAATGATAGCTGGGCACCATCCAGTTCTGGTCTCATGGCAAGGGAGGCAGTTGCTCACGGAGGCATTAGCCACACGTTCTATATCCTCCTCCTATTCCTGACCCTCCTTCTCCCTCTGTTACTCCAGGGGAATAGAGACCACCTGATGTGCCTTGCAAGCGATTAAGAACCTGGACACTACACAACGAACTAGGGGGTAGAACATGTTATTAGACGGATTAACTGGGATGTCTCATGAAATCATGACCCCAAACCTCCAAACCAGGGAACCAAATCCCATGAGGTTTTTGGTTGTATAGAAGCAGACTCAGCAGCTATTCTTTTGTTGTTGTTGATGTTGTAAATATATCTATCACACAACTTTTGCCAGTTCAACGTTTTATTGACAGCAATTACAGTAATTGACTGTGCTACCTTACCCTTCATCAATGTGATTTTTCCGTCATTGTTCACCCCCTTTTCCCTTCACTCCCACCCCTGGTAACCACTAATAAACTTCGGTCTCCATACATTTGCCTTTTCTTGTCTTTTTATGTAAGTGAAGTCATATGCTATTTACCCTTTTGTGATTGGCTTATTTCACTCAGCATAATGTCTTCAAGCTCATCCATACTGTAGCAGGTATCAAGACTTCATTTCTCCTACTGGTTGAGTAGTAGTCCGTTGTATGTATGTGTGTACCATATTTTGTTTATCCATTCATCTGTTGATGGGCATTTAGCTTGTTTCCACCTTTTGGCTACTGTAAACAGTGCTGCAGTGAACATTAATGCATAAGTCTCTTTTTGAGCCTCTGTTTTCGAGTCTTTTGGGTATATACCTAGGAATGGGTTCTATTTTTAGTCTTTTCCACAGCATTCCCACCAGCAATGGATAAGGGTTCCAATTTCCCCACATGCTGGCCAACATTTGTTATTTCCTGTTTTGTTTTTTTCATCTTAGCCATTCTAGTGGGAGTGAAATGGTATGTCATTGTGGTTTTGATTTGCATCTCTCTGATGGCTAATGACGCTGAGCATCTTTTCATGTGTTTGGTGGCCATTTGAATGTCCCGTTTGCGGAAATGTCTGTTCAAGTCCTTTGCCCATTTTGATTGGATTATTTGTCGCTTTGTTGTTAAATTGTCAAAGTTTTATATATGTTTGGGTTATTATATTCTTGTCAGATGTATGGCTTCCAAAGACACTCTCCCAGCCTGTAGCTTGTCTTTTCAGTTTTTTTTTTTTAAAGTCTTATGATGAACAAAAGTTTGTAATTTTTATAAGTTCTTATTTATTTTGTCTTTGCTATTTATACTTTTGTTACTATATTAGATAACCCACGGTTGAAAGCTATGCCTGACAGCATTGCCCCTGCTTGTTCTTCTAAGAATTTTATGGTTTTAGTTTGCACATTTAGGCCCTTAATCCATTTTGAATTTGTTTTTGTGTATGGTGTGAGGTATGGATCCTGTTTCATTTTTCTGCACTTGGAAATCCAATTTTCCCAGGACCATTGATTGAAGAGACTGTCCTTTCCCCCACCTAATGGACTTAGCACACTTGTCAAAAATCAGTTGACCATAGATACGTGCATTTATTTTTGGACTCTCAGTTCTGTTCCATTGGTGCATGTATCTATTGTTATACCAGTACCAGGCTGTTTTCATTACGGTAGCTATATAGTACTATTTGTTTTAAAATCAAGAAGTGGTAATCCTCCTACTTTGTTCTTCTCTTTTAACACTGCTTCAGCTATTCAGGGCCTCTTACCATTCCATATAAAGTCGAGGATTGGTTTTTCTATTTCTGTAAAGAAGGCTGTTGGAATTTTTATTGGGATTGCATTGAATCTATTGGTCGCTTAAGTAGTATTGACATCCTAACAATATTAAGTCTTCCAATCCATGAACATGGAACATGTTTCCATTTATTTAAGTCTTCTTTAATCTCTTTCAGCAGTGTTTTATAGCTTTCGTTGTATAAGTCCTTCATGTCCTTGTTAGATTTATTTCTAGGTATTTTATTCTCTTAGAAGCTATTGTAAATGGAATTGTGTCCCTAATTTCCCTTTCAGATTTCTCATTGGTGGTGTATAGAAACCCAGTTGATTTTTGTTTGTTGACCTTGTACCTTGCAACTTTGCTAAATTCGTCTATTAGCTCTAGAAGTTTTCTTGTGGACTATTTGGAATTTTCTATTTTCTATTTGGAATTGTTGTTAGATGCTGTCGAGTCAGTTCCAACTCATAGCAACACTATGTACAACAGAACGAAACACTGCCCAGTCCTGCGCCATCCTCACAATTGTTATGCTTGAGCCCATCGTGGAATTTTCTATATATAGAATTATATCATACACAAATAGAGATAATTTTACTTCTCTTCCAGTCTGGATATCTTTTATTTCTTTTCTTGTCTTATTGCTCTGGCTAGGACTTCTAGTACAATATTGAATAGAAGTGGTGAGAGCAGGCACCCTTGTCTTGTTCCCAATTTCAAGGGGAAAGCTCTCAGTCTTTCTCCATTAAGTATAGTGTTGGCTGTTGGCTTTTCATATATGCCCTGAGTCATACTGAGGAATCCCCTTCTATTCCAATCTTCTTTAGAGTTTTCATCAAAAAAAGGGTGTTGGATTTTATCAGATGCTTTTTCTGCATCCATAGAGATGATCATGTGGTTCTTTTCCTTGGTTCTATTGATGTGGTGTATCACGTTGATTGATTTTCTAATGTTGAACCATCTGCATTCCTGGGATTAATCCAGCTTGGTCATGGTGTATAACTCTTTTAATATGCTGTTGGATTCTGTTTGCTAGTGTTTTTGTTGAGGATTTTTGCATCTATATTCATAAGAGATATTGGCCTGTAGTTTATTTTTCTTGTGATGTCTTTGTCTGGTTTTGATATCAGGGTTATGTTTGTCTCATAGAATGAATTACGGAGTATTCTTTCCTTCTTTATCTTTTGGAAGAGTTTAAACAGTATTGGTGTCAGTTCTTCTCTAAATGTTTGGTAGAATCCCCCAGTGAAGCAGTCTCGTCCAAGACTGTTGTTGTTGTTGTTGAAAGATTTGTGATCACTGTTTCAAGCACTTCATTTGTTATAGGTCTGTTGAGACTTTCTATTTCCTCTTGTGTCAGTTTGGGTAGGTCGTGTGCTTCTAAGAATTTGCCCATTTCATCTACTTTATTCAGTTTGTTGCCATACAGTTGTTCATAATAGTCTGTCATAAATTTCTTTATTTCTATTGAGTCAGTTGAAATGTCTCCTCTTTCATTTTTTTATTTTGGTTATTTTCATCTTTTCTCTTTTTTTCTTTGTCAGTCTACCTAAAGGTTTGTTTGTTTTATTTATCTTTTCAAATAACCAATTTCTGGTTTTATTGATTCTGTTGTTTTTCTGTTCTCAATTTTATTTATTTCTGCTCTGATCTTTGTTATTTCCTTTCTTCTGGTAGGCTTAGGCTTAGTTTACTCTTCTCTTTCGAGTTCCTGGAGTTGTCAAGTTAAACTGCTGATTTGAGATCTTTCTTCTTTTTTCATGTAGGCATTTATTGCTATGTTTCCGAGTACTGCCTTCGCTACATCCTGTAAGTTTTGGTATGTTGTGCTTTAGTTTTCATTTGACCCTATGAACTTTGTGCTTTCGCTTTTGATTTCTTCCTTGACTCACTGGTAGTTTCCTAGTGTGTTGTTTAATTTCCATATGTTTATGTATTTTCCAGGGGTTTTCTTGATGTTGCTGTTGTTGTTTTTGTTGTTGTTACAGATTTCTAGCATCGCTCCATTGTGATCAAAGAAAATACTTTGTATGGTTTCAATCTTTTTAAATTTATCAGGACGTCTCAGTGTGGTGTATCCTAGAGAATGATCCGTGTGCACTGGAGTAGAATGTATATTGTGCTATTTCTGGGTAGAGTGGTTTATATGTCTGTTAAACCTAGTTGGTTTATAGTGTTATTCAGGTCCTTTGTTTCCTTGTTGATCTTCTTTCCAGGTGTTCTGCCCAGTATTGAAAGTGGTGTATTGAAAGTTCCAACTTTTATTGTAGTACTGTTTCTTCCATCAACTATATCACTGTTTGCCTTACATATTTAGGTGCTCTGATGTTAGGTACATATATATTTATGTTTGTTAAATCTTCTTGATTAATTGACCCTTTTATCACTATATAATGTCCATCTTTATCTCTTTTGACAGATTTTCTCTTAAAGTCTACTTTGTCTGATATTAAGATTGCCACCCCAGCTCTCTTTTGGTTATTAATCACATGGAATATTTTTTCCATCCTTTCACTGCTAACCTATTTGTGTCCTTGGGGTTAAATTGTGTCTCTTGTAAACAGCATATAGTTGGATTGTGTTTTTTTTATCCGTTCTGCCACTCTCTGCCTTTTGATTGGAGCATTAAGTTCATTTACATTCACTGGAATTACTGATAAGAAGTGACTTACTTCTGCTGTTTTGTTATTTTTTTGTGTGTTTGCCTTCTTTGTCTTTGTCCTTTAGTATTGCTTCCTTTTTTGTTTTGCTGGTTTACTGTAGTGTGCCTTTTTGGTTCCCTTCCTTTTCCTTTTGTATATGTTTTTAACACTTGCTTAGTAGTTATCATGAATGTCACATTTAAGAGCTTGTATTTATAACATTCTAGGGTAAGTTGGTGTCTTAGTCATCTAGTGCAGCTATAACAGAAATACCACAAGTGGATGGCTTCAACAAAGAGAAATTCATTCTCTCACAGTCCAGTAGGTTACAAGTCCAAATTCAGGACATTAGCTCCAGGGGAAGGCTTTCTCTCTCTGTCGGTCTTCTTATCAACCTTCCCCTGGACTAGGAGCTTCTCCGCACAGGGACCACGGGTCCAAAGGACATGCTCTTGTCCCTGCACTGCTTTCTTGGTAGTATGAGGTCCCCAATTCTCTGCTTGCTTCCCTTTCCTTTTATCTCTTGTAGGGTAAAAGGTGCTGCAGGCCACACCCCAGGGAAACTCCCTTTACATGGGATCAGGGATGTGAGCTTTGTAAGTGTGTTACGATCCCACCCTAATCCTCTTTAACATAAAATTGCAATCACAGAATGGAGGACAACCACGTAATACTGGGAATCATGGCCCAGCCAAATTAATACACACATTTTTTGGGGGGACATAATTCAATCCATGACGGTTGGTATCAACTTAACTTCAGTAACATACAAGAAATTCTATATCTGTACCATTCCTCTCCCCTCACCACTTTTGTAGTTGTTGTCATTAATTATGTCTTTATATTTCATATGCTCTGTAACATAATTTTCTCCTTGACTTCTATACATTTGCTTTTAAAAAACATGAAAGACAGAGCATTTAGAATTGTTGAGCATGAATCTTATTACTAGCCCTTACATGTGTCCATGCATTTCCCTTTATCAGGGATCTTTCTTTTTATGTATAGCTTTGAATTACTTTCTAGTGTCTTTTCCCTTCCATCTACAAAACTCCTATCAGTATTTTTTGGGGGTGGCCTGTCTGGTAGATATGAACTCTCAGCTACTGTTTGTCTAATAATATTTTAATTTCACCTTCATTCTTGAAGGATAGTTTTGCTGGGCGTAGTATTCTTGGTTGACATTTTTCTTTCTTTCTGCACTTTAAATATATCATTCCATTGCCTTCTGGCTTCCAATGTTTGTGAGGAAAAAAATCAGCATTTAATCTTACTGGAGATCCTTTGTATGTGACTGTTTCCTTCTCTCTCACTGCTTTCAGGATTCTCTCTTTAATTTTTCAGAGCCTAACTATGATGTGTCTTGGTGTAGCTCTCTTTGGGTTTATCGTGCTTGGGGTTCTTTGAGCTTCTTGGATTTGTAATTCATGTCCTTGGAGATATTTTCTGTCTTTGTTTCTTCAAATATTCTTTGTGTCCCTTTCACTGTCTCATCTCCTTCTGGAATTCCCATGATGCGTGTATTAGGTCTCTTGTTGTTGTCCTATAATTCCATTAAACTGTGCTCGGCCTTCTTGAGCCTCCATCCTTGTCGCTCTTCAGCATCTATAATTTAGCTATCTTATCCATTAATTCACTGATTTTTTTTCTACTGCCTGATTAAATCTGTTGGTGAGTCCTTCTGTTGTGTTTCTCATTACAGTTAGTATTCCTTTCAGTTGCAATATCTCTTTTTTTAGATCCTTGATTTGTCCTTGCTTTGTTTTCCTTATTTCTTTTAGCTCTTTGTCTATGTTTTCCCTTAGTTCTTTAATTATGTTTAATGTTGTTGTATTATATTCTTTCTTTGTTTTTTCTTTTCATTATTTGATCATCCCTAGATGCACATTCACTCCCTTTGTCATGTTCATTGGGATGGGCCACTGCTTCTCTGTTCTTTGTATGTCTTGTGATTTTTTGTTGGAGTATTGGAATTTTCGAGTGTGTAAACTTTCTTAATATTCCCCAGTATTTGATGTTTTTGCTGTGACTCTTTTCTGCAAGAAACTCTTATGTGGACAGAGCCTTCAGCCTTTTCTTAGCATTTCCTCTCCCTGTCTGTGATAGCTGCTTCTCCCTCCTGGTTGAATCGGAATTTGAAAATTCCAGATTTCGTTTTTCAACTTTCAGTCTCTCCCAGTCACATCAGAGAACATGCTATGGTCAGCCTCTCCACCAGTGGGCACTACTACTCAGGCGAGATATCAGATTCTAATCAATCTGTCCACCAGGAGGTGCGGTCTTCTCTCTCTAGTTATTACTCCCTTCCCATCTCTGTTTTTGCAATCATGTTTTTAGTCAGAAAACCCACACCCAATGAGCCCCCTTCGAGTTTGGCTGTTGCCTCTGGTTTTGCCTGAGATTTCCTCCCTGCTCTGTGGCAGCTGCTAAGATCTGAGCTGGCATTCAGGAGAAGCACAGGCAGAATTTCCTTCATTTCAAGAGAAGGACACAGTTCAATCCATGACAGGGGTGTTTCACTCCAGTCAGATCCTCATGGAGATCGGCCTTGTTGCTATCTGTACCTTCCCCTTGCCCCCCACCCCACGTGGTAGATTGTTGGCTGTGAATTCAGACTCCACTCCAGATAGCTGCTTCCTTGCACACAGCAGCCTCAGACAGCAGTCCTCAGTGCCAACTGAAAGTTGGGGCAGACTAACCCAAACTGACCCCCAGGGAGGCTTACCCTGTTGGTTTCAGAGGCCAAAACTATGGGGTACCCAAAGAGGCAGGTAGAATGCTACTATGGGAGCAGAATCCACTCAAGGGGCCTTCTGTAGCAATTTACTGCAGACATGTAGGTGACTGTCTGGTTGGGGGAGGAGTTGTTACCCTCTGCACGTACCACCAGGGAGGTCTGCCTTGTTGCTATCAGAGCCCACTCCTCCCCACTCCCCGTAGAATGTTGGCTGTGGGTGTACCCTCCACTACAGATGCCTTCTTCCTAGCACACACTAGCCTCAGACAGCAGTCATCAGCGCCTACCGGAAAGGAGCTCAGGCAGCCCCAAACTGACTCCCTGGGAGGTCTGTCCTGTTGTTTTCAAAGGCTTGAGCTATGGGGTGTGCAAGGAGGGATCTAGAGTGTTGACTATGACAGCAGACTCCACTGCATGGGCCTTCTGTAGCAATTCACAGTAGACTTGCAGCTAACAGTGTCCGAGTGGGGGAGGAGCTGGCACACTTCAAACAGAAGGTCTGCCGGGAAGGTCTGCCTTGTTGATTTTAGAGCAGAAGCTTGGAGTCCTGTCTTTTTGTACAGGCAAGTGGTGTGGTGGTTAGGGAAATATGCTCTTTTATGGGGCCACTTCCCAGTTCACATCAGCCAGTGGCCCTTGTGGCTCGGGGGAGGGGCAAGGATGGTGGGAGAAGCAGTTTTCCTACTGTATACAACTCATTGTTGCTTTGTTGATTCTTGCCTGTTTGTAATTCCCGGATGCTTTCCTCTTCTCTCCAGTTCAGAGTCTCTCAAAGCCAAGTGCCATTTCCTTGTTGTATTTCTTGTATTGGGTGGGGAGGGTTGGAATGATGGTCTGTTTACCCCTCCATCTTTCCAGAATCTTCCCTCACTTCTTGACAGCAAGCTTTCAAACATACAAAGCTCTAAGCTCAACCTCCCTTTATATTTAAAAGCAGAACCCCTCAAAAAAAATTGAATCTCAATGTGAGATGAGTCTTGGACTTCTGAGATTATGTAGTACTGTATCTCCACCAGTGGACACCCTCCAACAACTGCTTGCCTCTCTCCGGTGATGGGGAGCTCACTACATACAAAGGATGTATACTTCACAATAGAACAATTCTAACATGTTAAAACAATTGTTTCTTAGCCTAAGCTCAAATCTGCCTCTTTCTGCCTCCTACCTAATGCTTTTAGTCTTTTCTCTGGGCACCTAGACCAACTATCTTTTTTGTTCTTTCAATTGTACTTTAAATGAAAGTTTACAATTCAAGTTAGTCTCTTACACAAAAATTTATATGTACATTTTTATGCGACCCCAATTGCTCACCCTATACTGTGACAGCACACTCCTCCTTTCCACCTCTGATTTCCCGTACCCATCCAGCCAGCTCCTGACACTCTCTGCTTCTCGTCTCACCTCCAGACAGGAGCTGCCCATTTAATCTCATGTATCTACTTCAGCTAAGAAACACACTCTTCAAGAGTATCATTTTATGTCCCATAGTCCAGTCTAAATTTTGTCTGAAGAGTTGGCCTCGGGAATGGTTTTAGTTCTGGGTTGACAGAGAGTCCAGGGGCCACGCTTTCTGGGGTTCCTCCAGTCTCAGTCAGACCATTAAGTCTGGTCTTTTTACTAGAATTTGAATTCTGTACCCCACTTTTCTCCTGCTCCATCAGGGACTCTCTGTTGTGTTCCCTGTCAGGGTGGTCATTGGTGGTAGCTGGGCACCATCTAGTTCTTCTGGTCTCAGGCTGATGCAGTCTCTGGTTGATGTGGCCTTCTCTGTCTCTTGGGCTAATACTCTCCTTGCAACTTTGGTGTTTTTTATTGTCCTTTACTCCAGGTAGACTGGGACCAGTTGATGCATCTTAGATGGCCACTTGCTAGCTTTTAAGACCCCAGACGCCACTCATTAAAGTAGGATGCAGAACATTTTCTTAATAAACTTTGTTATGCCAGTTGACCTAGATATCCTCTGAAAGCATGGGCCTCACACCCCTGTCCCTGCTACTCTGTCCCTCGAAGTGTTTGGCTGTTTTTGGGAAACTTCTCAGCTTTGGTTTAGTCCAGTTTTGCTGACTTCCCCATAGTGTGCGCTGTCTTTCCCTTCACCTAAGATAAATTCTTGTCTACTATCTAGTTAGTGAATAACCCTCTCCTTCCAACCCCACCCTCATAACCAACAAAGAATGTTTTCTTCTGTGTTTAAACCTTTTCTTGAGTTCTTATAATAGTAATCTTATACAACATTTGTCCTTTTCTGACTAAGTTCACTCAGCATAAGAGAACGCCTTCCAGATTCCTCCATGTTATGTTTCACGGATTCATCAATGTTCTTTATCATTGTGTTGGATTCCATTGTGTGAATATACCATAATTTGTTAATCCATTCATCTGTTGATAGGCACCTAGGTGGTTTCCATCTTTTTGCTATCGTGAACAGTGCTGCGATGAACATGGGTGTGCATATATCTATTCTTGTGACAGTTCTTATTTCTCTAGGGTATATTCCAAGGAGCAGGATTGCTGGATCCTATGATACTTATATTTCTAGCTTTCTAAGGAAGCGCCAAATCAATTTCCAAAGTGGTTGTACCATTTTACATTCCCACCAACAGTGTATAAGTGTTCCAGTCTCTCCACAAGCTCTCCAACATTTATTATTTTGCGTTTTTTGGATTAACGCTAGCCTTGTTAGGGTGAGATGGTATCTCATTGTAGTTTTGATTTGCATTTCTCTTATGGCTAATGATCATGAGCATTTCTTCATGCATATGTTAGCTGACTGAATATCTTCTTTGGTGAAGAGCCTATTCATGTCCTTCCAGAGCAACTATCTTCCATCCTCTGCATGGCTGTGCTGCACAGCACTGAGGATTCCATAATGTCTGCAGAGGAGTCTTTAGTCACAAATTGCAGTCTTCCCAGTTCCTTGAGTAATTTGACAGGCACAGCTGTTGGATCCTCACTATACCCCTGCAATGTAGACAGGTCTAATTTGGGCGCAGATGGAGAAGTGGACAATCAGAGAAGTTAGGAACCTTTCCCAAAACTGCTTTGTTTATGCACAAAAGAGAACACCCAGTCTGGAAGCGAAGTCTCCCAATGCCTTGGCCAGTGCCGCATCCATCATGTCAGATGTCGTTCCCAGCAAACTAGGGTCAGTCTGTGTCAGAGTCCCAGCTCTGCTTCCTGATGGCTGTGTGACCTCACTTAGCACCATTTTCTTTATCTGCAAAATGACAATCAAGACCCAAAAATGGGATAAGAGGGCTAGAGACTGTTAAGGCAATCATTGCTCTTGTGCTCTGGCACAGGACTGACTGTGGACAACATTGCAAAGAAAACCACCTAGTGGTTAAAAGGATGAATTCTGGGCTCTGACAGAGCTAAGTTCAAATCCCAGTCTTGTCAGTTACTATGTGACCTTATGTAAACTCTCTAAACCTCAGTTTCCTTGTCTGCAAAATGGACATAATTATACCTACTTCATAGGGTCCTTGTAAGTATTAAATGACATAATGTACATTAAGTGCCTAATGGTGCCTTCACCAAGCAGATGCTCAAAACCGTATTTTTTTAATTTGGTCTTCAATCCTTCAGTCTCTATAATGTGTAGCCTTCCTCCACTGCCTGCTCCCTTCCCCCAAGATTGTGCCGTGTAGCTGTCTGGCTCCTACTTGGCTCACTTCCCAAGTTGAACTTTTATCCCTTAGGTGTTAGGGAGTTATGGAAGGTGCTGGGAACTGTTGAACAGGAGAGGTTCTGCACACACAAGGGGCTATGCAACAGGCCGTAGGAGAATGGGAGGCTTGACCTAGGATACGGGCCACAGGTCCAGGAAAGGGGACACAAACTCAAGAAGTCAAATGAATATACTAGATATCACGTGGCAGTTGATGCGATATGATGGGGACAAGAAGGAGGAGGAGTAAATAAAGATGATCCCACGTATTCTTGCTTTGGTGATGGGGAGTGGGTGACAGTCACCCTTGAAATGAGGAAGAGAAGTTCAAAAGGCAAAGAGAAGAGTTCCATTAGGACATGGTCAGTTTGAGGTTCCTGGGACTCATCCAAGGGAACCCCCACTAACCATGCATTGAGCACCCAGGTTGTGCACTATTCATCATTGTCTGTTTCCAAATGCTTAACAGAAGCTCAGTACCCTTTAAGCAATACCTCCCTATTTCCCCCTCCCACTCACTATGATCAATTAAATTTTGACAAGGTGCAAAGACCATTCAATGAGGGAAAGTATAGCGTTTTCAACAAATGATTCTGGGACAACTGAATATCCGCAAGCAAAAAAATGAAGTTGGACCCCTACCTCATGCCATATAATTAATTAATTCAAAATGAGTCATAAATTGACAAATAAGAGCTAAGAGTATAAAACTCTTAGAAGGAAACAAGGTGTAAATCTTTATCACCTTGATTTAGTCAATGGTTTCTTAAATATGATTCCAAAAGTATAAGCAACAAAACCAAAAAATAGATAAATTGGATTTCACCAAAATTTTAAATGTTTGTGCCTTAAAGGATATCATTTAAAAAGTAAAAAGACAACCGATAGAATGGGAAAAACTATTTGCAAATCATATATCTGATAAAGGTCTTGTATCCAGAATATAAAGAATTCTTACAACTCAATAACAAAACAATAAAAATAACTCAATTTTAAAATCGGCAAAGAGTTTAAATAGACATTTCTCCAAAGAAAATATCCATATTGTTAATAAGCACATGAAAAGATAGTCAACCTCATTAGTCATCGTGGAAATACAAATCAAAACCACAATGAGATACTACTTGACACCCATTAGGATTGCTATAATCAAAAAGACAGATAGTAAAAAGTGTTGGTGAGGATGTGTAGAAATTGGAAACTTTATACAATGTTGATGGAAATGTAAAATGGTACAGTCACTTTGGTAAACAGTTCAACATTTCTCAAAAGTTAAATCTAGAATTACCATATGACTCAGCAATTTCACTCCTAGGTATATAGCCAAGAGAAATGAAAACATGTGTTCACACAAAAATTTGTACACAAATGTTCACAGTAGCATTATTCATAATAGCCAAAAAGTGGATACAACCCAAATCCCCATCAACTGACGAATGTTGTTATTAGGTGCCGTCGAGTCGGTTCCAACTCATAGCGACCCTATGCACCACAGAACGAAACATTGCCCGGTCCTGAACCATGCTCACAATCATTGCTATGCTTGAGTCCATTGTTGCAGCCACTGTGTCAATCTGTCTTGTTGAGGGTCTTCCGCTTTTTCGCTGACCCTGTACTTTGTCAAGCATGATGTCCTTCTCCAGGGACTGATCCCTCCGGACAACATGTCCAAAGTATGTAAGACATAGTCTCACCATCCTTGCTTTTGATGAATGTATAAACAAAATGTGCTATATCCTTACAATGGACTATTATATCGCCATGAAAAGAAATGTAGTACTGATACACGCTACAACATGAATGAACTTTGAAAATATTATGCTAAGTAGAAGAAGCTAGACACACAGGCCCCATACTGTATGATTCTGTTTATACAAAATTTCTAGAATATACAAATCCACAGAGACAGAAAGTAGATTAGTGTTTGTCAGGGTCTGGGAGTAGGGAGGGAATGGGGATTGACTGCTAATGGGTATGGGATTTCTTCTGAGGCTGATGAAAATGTTTTGGCATTAGAAAATGATTAGGGTTGCACAACTTTGTGAAAATACTAAAAACCACTGAACTGAATTAAATTCACCTTAAAAGGGTAAATTTTATGGTATATGAAACTCAATTTAAAAAATTATTTTCTGGATATAAGATTATTCAGATTTTCTATTTATTTTCATGTCAGTTTTGAAGAATTATTGTTTTCAGGAAATCTGTTGATTTTATATAAACCCCTTGCCATTGAGTTGATTCCGACTCATAGCGACACTATAGGACAGAGTAGAACTGCCCTGTAGGGTTCCCAAGGCTGTCAATTTTTATACAAGCAGACTTCCACATCTTTCTCCTGCAGACTGACTGGTGAGCTTGAACTGTAGACCTTTCGGTTAGTAGGCGACAGCTTAACCACTGCACCACCAGGGCTCTTTTATATAATTGCTAAATTTATTGGTGTAAAATTGTTCATAATATCTTCTTATAATTTAACATCTGTAGGCACTATAGTGATGTCCACTTTTTCATTCCTAATATTGGTTATTTGTGCCTTCCCTTTCTCTCTCTCTCTTTCTTTATCCATCTTGCTAGGGGTTAATAAATTTTATTAGACATTTCAAAAAAACCAACTTATGGCCTTATTGATTTTCTTTATTGCTAATTTGTTTTCTCTTTCATTAGTTTTTGCTCTTTATTATTTCTTTTCTCCACTATTCTGATTTAATTTTTTTGGTTCTTTTTTTTTCACATCGTGAGATGGATACTTCAATTATTGGTATTAAGTATTTCTTCTTTTCTAATGTATGTATGTGAGACTATAAATTTCCCTCTTAGTTCAACTTTAGTTGTATCCACCATGTTTTGGTATGTCGTATTTTTTTAATCATTTAATTCAAAGTATTTTCTAGTTTCTAACTTAGGTGTTATTTTGAAGGGACTCGTTAATTTACAAACATATTGGGATTTTTGTTGTTATTAATTTCTAGCTTAATCCACTGAGTTACAGAACATTCTTTGTAAAATTTTAATCCATTGAAATTTGTTGAGACTTGTTTTATGATATAGTCTTGCATATCGTCAATTTAGGTAAATGTTCAATGTGCACTTGAAAAAAAGGTATGTTCTTCAGTACATGGATGCAGTGTTCTGTATATGTTAATTAGGTCAAGCTTATCAATTGTGTTATTCAAAGCTGCTGTATCTTTACTTATTTCATTTTTGTCTGCTAGTTTTATCAGTTATAGAGAGAAGTTATAATTTTCACAATGATTTTATGTATATTGACTCTGTTCTATTGGTTTAGTTTTCTTCTTTGGGGTCTCTTTCATATACAGATTGGACCTTCTTGTTTATCTTCTGTATTACTTTCTCCCATATCTTTTTTCACCATTCTCCATTTTATTTTGATTGCCTTTTAACTTTCTTCCTGTTTGTCTTCTATTTCGCTTATGACATTATCTGTGTTTTTTATTCACTCTTGTATTCATTCACTCTACTTTCATTTTCATTTCTGAAATAGTTTTTCTTTTTAAAAAGACAGATGGTTTTTCTTTACTGAATTCTGAGTGCGCTCTCTTTAAATCTTCCTTTTGACCAATCATCTCATAGCTTCTCTCTTTTTCTTAAATTTTTTTAAGCTCGTTATAAAATATTAAATTAAAATTTTCATTTGTTTTGTGGGTACCTCTTTCTAAAGAGCTTCATTGCCTGTAGACCTTTATTACGCTCATAAGTCTCTTTTTTCTTATAACAACACTGAATGGACTGGTGTCATGGTTTGAATTATGTCCCCCCAAAAATGTGTGTATCAATTTGGCTTGGCCATGATTCCCAGAATTGTGTGGTTGGCCTCCATTTTGTGGTTGTAATTTTATGTTAAAGAGGATTAGGGTAGGATTGTAACACCACCCTTACCCAGGTCACATCCCTGATCCAATATAAAGGGAGTTTCCCTAGGGTGTGGCCTGCACCACCTTTTACCTTACAAGAGCTAAAAGGAAAGGGAAGCAAGCAGAGAATTGGGGACCTCATACCACCAAGAAAGCAGTGCCAGAAGCCAAGCGTGTCCTTTGGACCTGTGGTCCCTGTGTGGAGAAGCTCCTCGTCCAGGGGAAGATTGATGAGAAGGCCGACAGAGAGAGAAAGCCTTCCCCTGGAGTTGATGCCCTGAATTCGGACTTGTAGCCTCCTAGACTGTGGAAGATAAATTTCTCTTTGTTAAAACTTGTGGTATTTGTGTTAGAGCAGCACTAGATGACTAAGACAACTGGGTTCCTTTTCTGCAATCCTTTTCCGTTGCTTATGTTTCAGTGAAGGAGCCCTAGTGGTGCAGTGGTTAAGCACTTGGCTGCTAACTGAAAGGTCACTGGTTTGAACCCACTGAGCCACTCCTAGGGACAAAGATGTGACAGTCTGCTTCCGTAGAGATTTACACCCTTGGAAACCCTATGGGGCAATTCTACTCTGTCCTGTAGGGTCGCTAAGAGTTGGAATTGACACAGTGGCAGTGGGTTTGGTTTCTTGGGGGGTAGGTTTCAGTGAGATATGTTTTCCTCTACTCTTCAAAGGGGAAAATGGACAAGGATATCTTGACCAAGACTCATGCCTCTGGAGCTACCGCTTCTGTTGTACTGCAAAATGTTTTAAAAATGTGACTTCAAAGGAGTTTGGGAACTGCATCCTCTTACCCTCCCCTACTTTTATTTGGACCTTCTGTTTACTTGGCTCCTCACTATCCTACTCAGTTTCGATTCTATTCTCAACAGTTTCTCCTAAGCGTGGGCTTTTGTCCAGGAAGGGATATCTGGCCAGTTACTTTAAGGTTTGTGTTGCTGGGCTTATGTGATAATTATAAGGCTCTTCACAAGGTGCCAGATAATGAGTGTTAAATATGGGATACTTACAGTAATTATACTTATTAATACCCATCCATTTGTACCCTTCATTCTAGTCCTTCCCATAAACGTATGATATTCCCTGAATATGAATCTCTGTTTCTTGCCTTCACACCTTTCCTCCTGCTGTTCCCCTCTCTGGAGACTTCTGTACAGTCTCTTCCACCTGCCAGTCCTTCAAAAGCATCTTATTCTGGTGGCACAAATAGGTGAACCCAACCCAAAAATACCACTCCCCTCTATGGTTCCCTATAGCACCTCATTTCCAAGCCACGATCCCAAACCACTTTTAAGATTTTATATCAATTACCTGTCCTCATTCTGTTATATGACTTTTATTTAGACCTTTTACTCTGTGCCAAGTTCTTTACATACATTACTTCATTTACTCTCCACAGCAACACTGTGAGTTATTGGCATAATTGAGTAGGCACAACTATTGGCCTTATTTAACAGATGAGGACACTGAGACTTAAAGAGATTAGATAACTTATCCAAGTTGCCTGTTTTTGTAAGTAATAGAGCAGGGATTTTGACCAGGCAGTATAGCTTCAGAGACTGTAAGCTCAGTCATGGTGCTGTAACATTTCTAACTGAATTGGAAGTTCCTTTAAGGCTGGGACCCCGTCTTGTGTGTCTTCATAGCACTCTATAATTATCAGTACCTAGCAGCCCCTGGAAGGCGCCCCAGTGGCACAATGGTTAAGCACTTGATTGCTAACCCTAAGGTCAGTGGTTTGAAACTATCAGGGGCTCCACGGGAGAAAAGACCTGGCAATCAGCTCCCATAAAGTTTACAGCCTAGGAAACCCTCTAGGGCAGTTCTACTCTATCCTATAGGGTTGCTCTGAGTTAGAATCAACTTGAGAGCACACCACAACAAAGCAGCCCCAGGAAGGTCTCTAGGTGGCACAAACCATTCGTGGTCGACTGCTAACCTAAAGGTTGGCAGTTCAAACCCACTCAGTGTTATCACAGAAGAAAAGTTCTGGCTATCTGCCCCTACTAAGATCACAGTCAAGAAAACCCTCTGGAGTGCAGTTCTACTTTGTAACACGTGGGGTCGCCATGAGTCAGAACCAACTCTTCGTCAACTAGCAACAACAACAAAGCAGCCCCTAGCACAGTCCCTGGGTGGCACAAACAATTAGGTGCTTGACTACTAGACAAAAGGTTGGCAGTTCTAATCTACCCAGAGGCAATCAGAAGACAGGCCTAGCCATGAAGAAGTTCTACTCTGCACACCTGAGGTGGCCATGAGTTGGAACTGACTCGACGGCAACTAACAACAACAGCGGTAGCACAACCCCTGGCACAGAGTAGGTGTTCAGTAAGACTTCGTCAATGAGCAACATCATAGGTGAATGTACGCAGCGCATTGTGCTGTTAAATGCATGGGGCTGTGGGGTTTGGAAAGGAACTTTTCTAGCTAAAAGGCAGATGGAAAGGTCTCAGACACTGCTCACTGTCTTCCAGAGTCATTAGTCAGACTCCGACTCAGAAGTTTTTTTTCCATTCAGGTTTGAGCTTAGTAAAACGTTTATGTGTTCACAAGCCCTTGGCCACTTGTAACCCACCACAAAACTCCCAGCCACGACCAAGCATAGTTGGCTGGCCAGACCCAGTGGTAGGCAGACCCTCAGAACATTCAGAAAACCCACACCAAGTTTTTAAACTGTATAATCTTAAGCCACCATTCTCACAGAAGAATCCCAGACCTACTGTTCTTTAATAGAAATCTCAGAAAATGCGAGCTTACTGGTGTGTTGAAAATCCAAGTTTTCCAGACTTTGGAATTTTAATTGAATGTGGATTTACTAGGCAGCTGTATGTGAGCTGGGTTCCTAAGAGAGCACGGGCCTCAAGCCAGAAAACTCAGATCTAGTCCCTGCTCTGCCACTTGTTGGCTCTGTAATGTTGGCCAAGTACTTCTTCCTCCTGGGTCTCAGTTTTGAAAAATTAGGGATAACAACATTCTGCCTACATCACTACATTGTTAGGCTTAGATGAAATAATGTTTGTGAAGGTCTTTGTAAACTGTAAAGCTTGTACTATACAAAATCAATAGCCATGGAGCCAAATGGGAAGGCTAGGGCTGCCATTTTTAAGCGGCCACAATGGGACTACTGAAGCAGATGAGTGAGCTGAGAAGGCAGTCAGGTGGGAGTGGAGAATGAAGTAGAGAAAGGAGATTAAAGATTATGAAATCTGAAAGAGAAACACAGAAAGGAGAGGAGAGAGGTTGGAGCCT
The DNA here is from genome assembly GCA_030035585.1 of Dugong dugon. Lineage (NCBI taxonomy): Eukaryota > Metazoa > Chordata > Mammalia > Sirenia > Dugongidae > Dugong > Dugong dugon. Next base: position 19,688,111 of record CM057475.1, read on the forward strand.
GATGTCCTTCCAGTTCCTCTAAGTCCCAGCTGCATTCTAGGAGATTCCCCCATATCCTTTCCTCGACCCTTACTTTTTTTTCATTGATTAAATAACAAAAAAAAAAAAAAAAAAATTAAGGAGATTCTATTTCTACTTCTTATCTGCATGATACGCACATTAGCATTATAGATTCATGTTTTATTAACCAATAGAGATTAACGTGGTGAGGATGAGTCTCAAATTAAAGGTGTTATAAATGCCCCTTAATGCTGCCTAGGTTAGGCCAATCTCATGAAAAAGTTGTCTGTATGAATTTGTAATCACCTTAAACCTGTTCATAGCCATCATTCGCCATATGATTAGATTTCTGTGTCAAAACAAGAAGTTTTATTCCCCTCCATCTAACGGTGTAAATTGACAGGTGGTTGCTATATTTACCACAGTCTTTTGGAATAAATTAGAAATAATAGAATAGTGTAGCACATAGTAAATAAATATTTATTGACAGGAATAATCGATATAAAATATTACAGAATAGTTAACCTTAAAATCTCCCCTGCTACAAAACACCTAGAAGGGCTGGATTAAATGTAATAACATATATCAAAAACCAAAGATTAAAATGACAAAAAGTAAAGGCAATCTCAAGGAGCCAAAACCAAAGAAGCAAGAGCTAGAGGGTAAAGCAGATGGAACAGTCATGGATGCTCCAAGGGGCATGTTCCTGTACAGGGAACCTCAGGTTATAACGGCCACAAGAGTTATAGGAAATAACGTCTTTTAGGGTTGAGGAGTAGAGAAAGTGAAGCACAGACCATCCCCCACAAAACTTAAATAAATGCTCAAAGGGCTAATAAGGAAGGGTAGACTAGAAAAAGAATCTAGTTAACAGGAAAGAAAGTCAAGAAAGAAATTTGTTTTCTCAGTCTCAAAGCTGAATGAAAGGACAAAGTCTCTCGAAAACATCATAACCACTGGCATACTTTCCCATACATTTGGGGTTCAAATTTACACCACCTGCATGGGTCAGGACACGCCAAGCCAAAAATAAACATAAAGAGGTCTGGGTTGCTAAAACTGAGAGATGCCTCCCAAAAGCAAATGCAGACCTTCTTTGGAGGAATACTGTCAACCCAGTCTTTGCAGGATTCCCACAGATAAAACCCAGCCAAGCATGAATTCCCAATCTAAAATTACAAACAAAACATTCAGGACACAGCCACCAAGAGAGGATATTCAACTGGTATAACAAGAGGCAAAATTAGAGGCACCAGAGCCTTCAGATATTGGAACGACTAGATGTAAAATCCAAAACACGTATGTTTGAGTGTTTTTAAAAATTAAAAAAAGGAAAACATAATCATAAAATTTAGAAGAATGAAACAGTTTACAAATAAAAACTAAATCACTGGAAGTAAAAATAAACTGCACAAAAATCCGACAGTCTGATCACACACCCTGTAGGTAAGACTGAGGGAAAACAATTCCACTCTGCATTGCTGACAGAAATAAAAATGGGTGTTAAACCTATGCGGGTTTTATATACATACATATGTGTGAATCGACTCTACAACAACCGTTTTATATATTTTTATACGTATATACATATGTACATACGTATGTGTGTTGTTAGGTTTCGTCAAGTCAGCTCTGACTCATAGTGACTCAATAAACAAAACACTGCCTGGTCCTGCGCCATCCTCACAATCGTTGTTACGGTTGAGCCCGTTGTTACACCCAGTGTGTCAATCCATTTTGTCAAGGGTCTTCCTCCTTTTCACTGACCCTCTACCTTACCAAGTATGGTGTCTTTCTCCAGGGACTGGTCCCCCCGATAACATGTCCAAAGTATATGAGACAAAGTCTCACCATCCTCCCTTCCAAGGCGCACTCTGGCTGTATTTCTTCCAAGACAGACTTGTTCGTTCTTCTGGAAGTCCATGGTATAGTCAATATTCTTCACCAACACCATAACTAAAAGGCATCAATTCTTCTTTGGTCTTCTTTATTCATTATCTAGCTTTCACATGCATATGAGGCAATTGAAAATATTATGGCTTGGATCAGACGCACCTTAGTCCTCAAAGTGACGTCTTTGCTTTTTAACACTTTAAAGAGGTCTTTTGCAGCAGATTCGCCCAAAGCAATGCCTCGTTTGCCTTCTTGACTGCTGCTTCCACGGATGTTGATTGTGGATCCAAATAAAATGAAATGCTTGACAACTTCAATTTTATGTATGTGTGTGTATGTAATATGTAATTTATAACAAAATTGAAAATGCATAAAATTCCGACTCAGAAATTAAACTTCTGGAAATATGTTCTACAGATACATCTGCACATGTCCAAACTGAGGCATCACAAGGCTTTTCATTGCAACGTTGTTTGTAAGAGCAAGAGCTGAAGACTGCAGACAGTTCAATGTCTATCAGTTGAAGGCTGGTCAAATAAATCACGGCTCATCCATACAATGGAATCCTATGCAGCAGTATAAAAAAAATAAATAAAGAATGAGGAAATTTTCTATATGCTCATATGGAAATTTGAGGTTTGTATTATCCAATACAATTGAATAATGAAGTTGGTTTTCTATTATCCAATGACAAAAATTACAGAATAAAATGTGGAATATACTTCCTTTTGTATAAGGGGGGAAATAAGAAAATATTTATATTAGTATTTGCTTATATGTGTGTAAAGAACCTCTGAGCATATACACAAGAAATTAAAAAAAAAAGGGGGTGGGGCACCTGTGGAGGTAAGTTGAAATGAAGTGGATGGAGAAGGGCATGAACAAGATTATTCATTATAAATCTTTTTATGTGGTTTCAATCTTTGCATCTTGGTATATGTATTATCTAAACTCAGTGGAGTTCTGTCAAGTCATAAATTAGACACAGCTGAGGCAAGAACTGGTGAATTGGAACAAAGATCTGGAGAAAAATGAGAATGCAGTACAGAGAGACAAAAAGGGGAAAAGAAGACGGCCTAAAAGACGCGGAGGAGAAAATAAAAAGGATTTCTAATTGACATTCCCAATAGCAAAAAATAGAGAAAATGAAAGAGACATAATATGTGATGGGATGATAGCCAAGATTTTTTCGAGAATGATGGAAGATGTGAATCCTCGGATTCAGGAAGCACCACAAATCCCAAACAAGATAAATGAAAAAGAAATCCACCTCTGGACCGACACTTTGTAATAAAATTTCAGAAGACCAAAAATTTTAAAGATCTTAAAAGCAGCCAGAATAAAAGACATTCTCTATAAAGGAATGACCATTAAACAACAGCAACAGTAGAAACCAAAAACTGAAATAACTTCAACGTGCTGAGAGGTATCAACCACCTAAAACTGTGATTTCAGAGCGAAGGTAAAATAAAGACATTTTCAGACAAACAGAAGGTGAGAGCACGTACCACGAGAAAAGCTGACTGAAAGCACTTCAAAGGGGGTACTCTGAGGGAAGGGAAACTTGTTCCCAAAGCAAGCTCCAATGAAAGAATGATGAGCAAAATAGTTGGCAAATACACGGATAAACATAAGGAAACATTCCCTGTATCAAATGAGAGTACTAATAACTAATTTGGGAGAGTAAAATTAAGATAGAACTAAAATACTGGTCAAAGGTAACACTCAGAATGAGAAAGGGTGAGTTTAGTTAAAAGTATTATAAGGTCCTTGTATCCTAGGGAAGGAGGGCAAAACTAAACCACTTTAGACTTTGTTAAGAATGCATGTTAGGGCAGTTCTTCTCCGTCCTGTAAGGTCGCTATGAGTCGGAATTGACTCGTGGCAGTGGGTTTGGTTTTTTCTACAAGATGAGCTGATCAGTTATTGCTTTGTAACATCACTCCTTGATTAATATGGAATTTGATTTAATATGGAATAGGAATTGAGACAGGACAGAGAAAGAATATACACTATGATAGTGGGAATAAGCTCGAATAAAACAGTAATAAATGGACTTGACTCACTATCAGAAGGCTAGAATTACTCAGATTGGATGACAAAACAAAATCCAACTAAATTATGTTTAACAGAGATCCACCTAAAACACAAGATCACAGAGAGTTTGAAAGTAAGATAGAAAAAATCTTAATGGTGAATTCTAATCAAAAGAAAGTTGGGAGAGCTTTATTAATATTAGACATTGCAGCAAAAATCATTACAAGGAATCTAAAGGGCCACTACATAATGATGAAGAGTTCAACTCACCAGGAAGACAAAACAATATTAAACTTGTTTAATAAAATAGCCTCAAAATATATAAGACAAAAATTGTCCGAACTATAACTGTAGGGAGAAACTGAACAATCTACCTTCATAGCATGATTTTAACATGTTTGTCTCAGTAATTAATATATCAAGACACCATAGATTTGAATATAGAATTCTTCACCCCCAAATTAGTAAATACACATTCTTCTCAAGCACATCAGAACATTTACAAAAACCGAACATTGAATAGACCTTCGGGAAAATTTCAACCAATATCAAAGAATGAACATTATATAGACAACATGTTCTGACTATAATGCAAATAAGTCAGAAGTCGATAACCAAGAGATAACACTTAAAATTCCATATGCTTGAAATTTTTTAAAAGTACACTATTAAATAACTCACAGTTCAAAGGAGAAATCATAATGAAATTTAGAAAATATTAAGAAACTAGACAATAATACTACATACCAAAACTTAAGAGAACATGGTTTAAAAAATTCTTAGAGGAAAAAGCAGTCTTAAATGCTTCCATTAAAAAGGAAGAAGGACTGAAAATTAATGAACTCAGGGTCCAACTTAAGAAATCAGAAAAACGACAATAGAAGACACCCCAAGAATACAGAAGGAAGGAAATGAAAAGATAAGAATGAAATTAATTAAATAGAAAATTATGTTACAATAAAGAGGATAAATAAAGCCAAGAACAGATTCTTTGAAAAAAATAATAAAACATGTTTGAATTTTTGGCAAGACTGATCAAGAAAAAAGAAAAGCCCATAATTTTTAAAAATCTGTGATTAGAAGAAGTGCATCACTACCAATTCAGAAAGATTAAAAAAAGAACAAGAAAATATTGTAAATAACGTTAGGCCCATAAGCACGGAATTTTATATGGACTGAAAATTTTCCTTAAAAATGTAGTTTGCCAGAACTGATTCCTGAAAAAAAAGGACAAAATCTAAAGACAGCCATAACAATTGAAGAAATAGACACAGTAGTTAAAAATCTACCCAGTTATAAAAACAGCATGCCAATCTAATACAAACTCTTTTACAGAATGGAAAAAGAAGGAACACTCCTCATTTTATGAGACTAAGGGTAAAAACTCCACCAGCACTGTGTAATGCATGGGGCGGGGTGGGGGGGAGGGAGAAGAAGAACCCCAAAATTTCACACACTTGTAGAGAAAAAAAAAGCAAAGAGTTATCACAGGATGAAAGGAACATGACCTCTAACTGCATTTTGGATCTTAAAAATATGCACAATAATTACAACCTAAACACCTGATTTTTCCAAAGACCTCTTTGATTATAATTCATGTCTATAGGTCATGTAGTAGATACAGTTCATGTAAGTAGATGTAATCAGGATCAATATCTCCCTCACGCATTCTACATAGAGTACCCATGTTTTAACCTTAAAAAAAAAGAATATCAAACCATATAGAATATCCACATGCAAAATACTGAACCCCTTTCCTTACACAAAAATTAACACCTAATGGATTATAGACCTAAATGTAAGAGCTAAAACTATAAAACTCTTAGAAGAAAACATAAGAGTAAATCTTCCCGACCTTGGGTTAGACAAATCTTTCTTAGACACAACAAAATCACAAGTGACAAAAGAAGATAGAGATAAATTGGACTTCATCAAAATTAAAAACATTTGTGCTTCAGAGGACACCATCAGGAAAAATGGAAAGACAACCCACAGAATGGGGAAAAATATTTGCAAATCATATGTCTGATAAGGACCTAGTATCCAGAATATATAAATGACTAGTACAACTTGATAATAAAAAGACAACTCAGTTTTAAAAAATGAGAATTTCTCCCAAGAAGATATGCAAATGGTCAATAAGAACGTGGAAAGATGTTCATCATCATTAACCACTAGGTAAATGCAAATCAAAACCACAACGAAATACCACTTCAAAACTGCTAAGATAGCTATAATCACAACGATAATAAGTGTTGGCAAGGATGTGGAGAAATTGTAACCATCATACACTGCTGGTGGGAGTGTAAAATGGTGCAGCCACTTTGGAAAACAGCTCTTCAAGATATGAAACAGAGTTACCATATGACCCAGCAATTCCACTCCTAGGTATATACCCAAGAGAACTGAAAATGTATGTCCACGCAAAAACTTGTACATGAATGGTCATAGCAGCTTTATTCATAATAGCTCTAAAGGGGAAACAACCCAAATATCCATCAAAAGTCAATGGATAAACAAATTGTGATATAGCCACATAATGGAATATCGCTGTTGTTGTTGTTAGGTGCCATAGAGTCGGTTCCGACTCATAGCAAAACTCTGTATACAACAGAATGAAATACTGCCCAGTCCCATGCGATCCTCACAATCATTGCTGTGCTTGAGCACATCGTTGAGCCACTATGTTAATACATATTGTTGTGAGTCTTCCTCTCTTTCATTGACCCTCTACTTTACCAAGCATAATGTCCCTCTCCAGGAACTGGTGGCTCCTGATAACGTGTGCAAAGTACATGAGACAAAGTCTCACCATCCTGGCTTCTGAGGAGATTCTGGCTGTACTTCCTTCAAAACAGATTTGTTTGTTCTTCTGGAAGTCCACGGTATTATCAATATTCTTTGCCAACATCGTAATTCAAAGGCATCAATTCTTCTTTGGTCTTCCTTGTTCATTGTCCAGTTTTCGCATGAGGCAATTGAAAATACCATGGCATCGGTCAGGTGCACATTAGTCCTCAAAATGACATCTTTGCTTTTTAACACTTTAAAGAGTTCTTTTACAGCAGAGTTGCCCAATGCAATACGTCATTTGGTTGACTACTACTTCCATGGGCATTGATTGTGGCTCCAAGTGAAATCCCTCACAACTTCAATATCTTCTCTGCTTATCATGATGTTGCTCGTTGGTCCAGTTGTGAGGATTTTTGTTTTCTTTATGTTGAGGTGCACTCCATACTGAAGGCTGTCGTCTTTGATCTACATCAGTAAGTGCTTCAAGTCCTCTTCACTTTCAGCAAGCAAGGTTGTGTCATCTGTTAATGAGTCTTCCTCCAATCCTGATACTGTGTTCTTCTTCATATAGTCCAACTTCTCGGATTATTTGCTCTGCATACAGATTGAATAAGTATGGTGAAAGGATACAACCCTGATGCAAACCTTTCCTGACTTTAAAACACGCATTATCCCCTTTTTCCATTCTAACAACTGTCTCTTGGTCTATGTACAGGTTCCACATGAGCACAATTAAGTGTTCTGGAATTCCCATTCTTTACAGTGTTGTCCATAATTTCTTACGATCCACACAGTCGAATGCCTTTGCATAATCAATAAAACACAGGTAAACATTTTTCTGATATTCTCTGCTTTCAGACAAGATCTATCTGACATCAGTGATGATATCCCTCATTCCATGTCCTCTTCTGAATCCAGCTTGAATTTCTGGCAGTTCCCTGTCGGTATACTGCTGCGACCACTTTTTAACTATCTTCAGCAAAATTTTACTTGTGTGTGATACTAATGATATTGTTCGATAATGTCCGCATTCTGTTAGATCACCTTTCTTTGGAATGGGCCCAAATATGGATCTCTTCCAGTTGGTTGGCCAAGTTTCTGTCTTCCAAATTTCTTGATATAGATGAGTGAGCATCTCCAGCGCTGCATCTGTTTGTTGAAACGTCTCAATTGGTATTCATTCCGTCAATTCCTGGAGGCTTTTTTTTGCCAATGCCTTCAGTGCAGCTTGGACTTCTTCCTTCAATACCATTGGTTCTTGATCATATGCTACCTCCTGAAATGGTTGAATGTTGACCAGTTCTTTTTGGTTCAGTGACTCATGTATTCCTTCCACCTTCTTTTGACGCTTCCTGCATCATTCAGTATTTTGCCCATAGAATCCTTCACTATTGTAATTCGAGGCTTGAATTTTCTTTTCAGGTCTTTCAGATTGAGAAATGCTGAGTGTGTTCTTCCCTTTTGGTTTTCTAATTCTATGTATTTGCACATTTCATTATCACACTTTCCTTTGTCTTCTTGAGCCACCCTTTGAAATCTTCTGTTCAGCTCTTTTACTTCATCATCTCTTCCATTTGCTTTATTTTAGCTGCTCTACATTCAAGAGAAAGTTTCAGAGTCTCTTCTGGCATCCATTTTGGTCTTTTCTTTCTTCCCTCTTTTCAATGACCTTTTGCTTTCTGAAGTATGATGTTGTTAGTGTCATCCCGCAACTCATCTGGTCTGTGGTCATTAGTGTTCAATACAGCAAATCTATTCTTGAGATGGTCTCTAAATTCAGGCGGGATATACTCAAGATCATATTTTGGCTCTTGTGAACTTGTTTTAATTTTCTTCAGCTTCAATTTGAAGTTGCATAAGAGCAACTGATGGTTTGTTCTGCAGTCAGCCCCTGGCTTTGTTCTGACTGATGACATTGAGCCTCTCCATCGTCTCTTTCTACTGATGTAGTCGATTTGATTCCTGTATATTCTACTTTGTGAGGTCTACGTGTATAGTTGCTGTTTATGTTGTGGAAAAAAGGTATTTGCAATGAATAAGTTATTGGTCTTGCAGAATTTTATCATGCAGTCTCCGGCATGGTTTCTCTCACCAAGGCTATTTTTTCCAACTACCAATCTTTCTTCTTCGTTTCCAGATTTCGCATTCCAATCATCAGTAATTATCAATGCATCTTGATTGCATGTTTGATCAATTTCAGACTGCAGAAGTTGGTAAAAATCTTCAATTTCTTCATCTTTGACCTCAGCGGTTGGTGCACAAATTTGAATAATATTTATATTCACTGGTCTCCTTGTAGGCGTATGGTATTATCCTATCAGTGACACCACTGTACTTCAGGATAGATCTTGAAGAGTTGTTTTTGAGGATGAATGCAACGTCATTCCTCTTCAATTTGTCATTCCCAGCATGGTACACCATATGATTGTCCAAATCAAAATGGCCAATACCAGTACATTTTAGCTCACTAATGCCTAGGGTATCAATCTTAATGCATTCCATTTCATTTTTGAGGATTTAACAATTTTCTTAGATTCATAGTCCGTACAGTCCACGTTCCATTTATTAATGGATGTTTGCAGCTGTTTCTTCTCATTTTGAGTTATGCCACGTCAGCAAATGAAGGTTCTGAAAGCTTGATTCCATCCATGTCGTTAAAGTTGACTTTACTTCGAGGAGGCAGCTCCTCCCCAGTCATATTCTGAGTGCCTTCCAACCTGAGGGGCTTATCCCAATGTTCCACCACTGTTCATAAAGTTTTCACTGGCCTGTTTTTTTTTTTTTTTAAATAGATTGCCAGGTCCTTCTTCCTTCTCTTAGTCTGGAAGCTCTGCTGAAACCTATCTACCATGAGTGACCCTGCTAGTATTGAAATACCAGCGGCATAGCTTCTAACATCACAGCAACACAAAAACCAAGACAATATGACAAACTGACAGTGGTAGAATGGAATATTATTCATCCATAAAAAAGAAATGAACTATTAATGTCCTGATACAGGCTACAACACAGAAGAACTTGAAAATATTATGCTAAGTGAAAGAAGCCAGTCACAAAAGACCACATATTCTCTGATTCCATTTATATGGAATGTTCTAAATAGGCAAATCCACAGAGACAGAAAGTGGAGTAGTGATTGCCCGGGACTGGAGAAGGGTTTGTGTGAAATGGAGAGGGACTACTAATGGATATTGGATTTCTTTTTGAGGTTATGAAAAAGTTCTAAAAGTAATGAAAATGTTCTAAAATGTGATGATTGCACAAACCTGAATATACACTTTTTAAAAATATTTATTTTATTTTGTTTAAGGTGGAATTAGGTTCCCATTTAACAATTTCTACACAAGTTATTCAGTGATTGGTTACTCTCTTATGCTGCATTCTCTAGAGAAGCAAAACCAGTAAAGCATATAAATATATACAGAGAGAGATTTATATCAAGGAAACAGCTCATGTGATTGTAGAGGCTAGAACATCCCAAGTGCGTTGATCAGGGTAGAGGCCACTCTCAATTCATGCAGACACAGAAGCTGGCAAGCCCAAGATCAGCGGATTGGAGAGCAGGGCTCCCGTTCACAGGCTGCGAAGGTCGACGAATTCCAAGATCGGCAGGCAAGACCACAAGATTCTCCTGATTCACGTAGCTGCAGGGGCCAGCAAACCCAAGATCGTCAGGTCAGAGATCAGGGCTCCACTCACAGGCTGTGAAGATTAATGAATCCCAAGTTTGGCAGATAAGCTGACAGCTCAAGTTCCAAGAAGTGGAGGTGAGACAACAGGAGGCAGCCACAGGATCCAGAATAAGTAAAAAGCCAGAAGTCTGTCTATATTCAGATACAGGCCACACCCCCAAGGAAACTCCCTTTCATCTGATTGGCTACTCACAGCATATTCAATCATGGGAGTGATCGCATATAAACACTGAGAATCATGGCCCAGACAAGTTGACACACAACTTTAACCATCACAGTTGCATTTTTCACAATGTGTCATCATTCTCATTCATTCCATTCTGTTTATACCATTTCCAGTACTCTAGTGTCCCTGCCCCCTTACCTTCTAATTTTTGCTTTAGAGTAATTTTTGACCATTTGGTCTCATATGGATGATGTTTTAAAGGAGCTTCTTACTTGTCATGGATTGAACTGTGTCCCCAAAATGTATCTGTCAACTTGGCTAGGTCATGATTCCCAGTATTGTATAATTGTCTACCATTTTATCATCTGATGTGATTTCCCTATGTGTTGTAAATGCTATCACTATGATGGAATACGAAGGATTAGCAGCACTTATATTGATGAGATCTACAAGATTAGATAGTGTCTTAAGGCAATTTCTCTTGAGATATAAAAGAGAGACGTGAGCAGAGAGACATGGGGACCTCATACCACCAAGAAAGCAGTGCCGGGAGCAGAGCGCGTCTTTTCAACCCAGGGTTCTTGCACTGAGATGCTCCCAGAACAAGAGAAGACTGATGAAAGGGACATTTCTCTGGAGATGACAGAGAGAGAAGGCCTTCCCCTAGAGCCGGTGCCCTGAATTTGGACTTGCAGCCTACTAGACTGTGAGAGAACAAATTTCTCTTTATTAAAGCCAGTCCACTTTTGGTATCTCTGTTATAGCAGCACTAGATGACTAAGACATTACTCATGGGTGATATTCTTTATTTTATGAGCCAATCTGTTATTTAGCTAAAAGGTGACTTCAAGGGATAATTTCAGTTTAAGGTTTAAACAGTATCTCAGGGTGATAGTCTCGGGGAGTGCTCTAGTCTCAACTGGTCCAGTAAGTATGACTGGACTCTTTAAGAATTCGAATTCTATGCTACATTTTTCTCCCATTCTATCAGATTCCATCTATTGTGGCCCTGATCAGAACGGTTGGTAGTCATAGCCGGGCACAATCTAGTTCTTCTGGTCTCAGGGTAGATGAGGCCATGGTTTGGGTAGACTATTAGTCCTGTAGACTACTTTCTTCTCTGAGTCTTTGGTTTCTTTCTTTCTCTTTTGTTCCGGGAAGCAGAGACCAATAGATGCATCTTATGTGACTATACACTTTAAATGTATACTTTAAATGGTTGAATTGTGTGGTATATGAATTACATCTCAATAAATTTCTTTTAAAAACCAAATAGATGGTGTGTGGCAATTGAACATGCTGTGCTCTTGTTGAAATTGTATTTCTGAGGAAAAACTGTGCTTAATGTTCATTTCAAGGGCTAAGTTTCAATCAAAGAGGACAGCAGTCCTTAGTTATATAATCCAAAAATAGTCATTGAAGACCTAGGCATCATCACTGCTCTTAAATGGACTATCCCACCAGCATCTCTTGGACATTAGCCACTTCAAAAGCTGCCTGAAACCTGCTAAAATGTACTTTCCTCATTAGTTGGAAGAATCCTTAGGGATCTAAACATCCTATCTTTGATTTTACAGATGAGAAAACTGAGGCCCAGAAAGGGGTTAAAAACCTACTACCACGAGTCACACAGCAAGTTTCTGGCGAAACTAGGATTAGAACCTCTTCCTTCTACTTCACCTCTCTCTGCCTACATATTTTTGGCAAGGTTGCAAGTCCCTCAGGCTGGTCTTCCCAGCACCCTCAGGAGCTAAACTGCTCACAGTCTAGGCCTCGAGGTCAGGCCAAGGGAGGGAGCTGGAAGGGGTCTGGAGATTGCAGTTTCTGGAAGAGGAAGGCGAGAAGATGGAGGCCAGGTTCCGAGCCGGCAGTGAAGCCCCTGTTCCCGTAAGAGCAAGGCACTGGCTGGGGGACGTAAACTCAAGGGATGAGCCACCCTTGGTGTCACATGTGGTCTGGGTCCTGTGGCTGTTTGTTCCCGTCGCATACGCAGTGGGAGGGTGAGTGTGTGAGAACAGTCCCCCCACTAACCCAGTTCTCCCCACCTCAGAACTGGTCTCAGTGTGTCCCCCAGAAATCACCTCTGTGAGTCACTCAACCCAAGGAAACCTCACCCCACCCTGACCTCAGGCAAGACAAAGAGTGAAGAAGACCCAGGGCCTCTGGCGCCACCCAGAGATTTCTCACTACTGAGGTCCACAGCTCTCCACCCAACCACCCTGTGGCTGTAACTGCAGGCTAGAGCTGGGGAGGAGACTGAGGGCCAGTCTCACCAGTTCACCTCACAAAGGTACACTCACAAAGGTGAACCTCACAAAAGGTGGAGCAGGACACCCTGTCCTAGGAGACTTCCTTGAGGTTCAGAGCCTGGGTTAGGATGTAGGTAGGGGCAGAAAGTGGGTAGCAAGTTCTTAATAATGTCTATTTCCTCCCCACTGCTCAGGGAGAAGAGAACGGTCACATTTATTAACACTTCCTGAGGGCCAGGCACTCTGAGACTAATTTGGCTTACTTAATTTAGTTCATGTAGTAGCTCACCTGGAGTCCACATGTAGTATAAACAACTTGCTTGGCTGCTAACCGAAAGATTGGTGGTTCGAGTCCACCCAGAGGTGCCTTAGAAAAAAGGCCTAGAGATCTACTTCCGAAAAACCAGCCATTGAAAACCCTATAGATCACAGTTCTACTCTGACATGCATGGGGTCGCCATGAGTCAGAGTCGACCCCATGGCAACTGTTCTTTTTTTTGCAAATTCAACATTTTTCATGTTTCTATTTCAGTGACACCAATTACATCAATCATGTTGTGCAAACATCACCAATATTCAACGTTGTTTTTTTTAGGTCAGTTACTCCTCAGAAGAACCTTATGGGGCCTACATTACTATTAACCTCATTTTCCGATGAGGAAACTGAAGCACAGAGAAGCTAAAAAACCTTACCCAGGCCACACAACTATTTAATAACAGAGCTGACCCAAGCCCAGGTAGCCTGGTTCCCGCCTCTTATACCTGAGCTGTGGGTCAGAAGCAGGTATGTTGTCACTGCTGTCCTGCGCATTAACACCAGAGTTCACCACCCTGAGCCCACCGGTCAGGTCAGCCCCGGCTCCCCACACCCACGTAGTGATGTTCATAGAAGAGCCTCTGACCCTGACAGCGGGCTTCCTGAAGGAGGGCTGTCAGCAGGGCCGGAAGAAGAGGTGAAGAGTGGGTGCTAGTGGGAGGGAGGAGAGCAGAGGAGACCTGTGACCACACTAAGGAGGCGGGGCAAGAAGCAGCAGCAATGTGATAGTGACCTAGATGATGCCTGGTGCTGACACCTCCATTTGTGGAGCCACTGGTGGGGAGAGAAGGCTACCCAGAAGCTGCTCAGCATTGGACTCCAGGTAGGAGGAAGCAGAGGGCCCAGGAGGCTGGGAGCCCCTGGGAGAGGACAGAGGAGCACAGCCTCTCCTTGTGGGGGAAGAGTTGGTGGAGAAGGAAGTGCCGTGACCTGTAACACCAGAGACTTGGGTTCCTTGTGCCACTCTGGGCCTCAGTCACCTCATGTATAAAACGAAGGGGTTAGAGTACATAGCCGCCAAGGCTCCTTCGAATACTGACTGTTAAAGCTTCTAAGAAAGCTTCAAACAAGCTCCCGGGGAGGTAATATGATGAAGGCCAGGAAGGAGACCGAGTTGCTCGGCTGTGGGAACAGGGAACAGGCTGGCCTCCTAAGTGGGATGATCCAAGAGTCTTTCAAAGACTCCCCTTGGCCTACACCCCTCCCTTTGGGCCCACATGCTCCCACCAACCAAGCCACTCTTGTGGGTGAAGGCGTGGAAAGTTCTAGCTAGAATGCGGAGGGAATTCCCTGAGTCTCCAAGAAGCTGCTGTCCCAGGAACCTGCTGCAAAGAAAGGTCTCACAGGAGCTCAGTTTGAATTGTGGGATGGAGGAGACACCAGATCATAGCAGGCCCAGGTGAGGCCACAGAGCCACCTCAAAATGACCTTCTAGCCAATTGCTATCTCTCGTTGGTGATACGCAGCTCCCTGTCTCTGCTACATTGGGAGGGAATGTCAGAGAGGAGGCTCAGCACAGGGCAGGGCGGAGGTGGGGGGTGTAAATCTTAGACTGATAGGTCTCTCCCTACACAAGATCTAAGGGCCTAAGCATACATAGTAAGAGAGACAGAGGGAGGAAAGGAAGAGGAGAAAGGGAGGGAAAGGAGAGGAGGGGAGGATTCAAGGCAGCAGGTGGGTAGGAAACAGTAGGCCTGTTCTGGGGCCAAGGATGACACTCCCCCAGAATCCAGGCTTCCCCAGGGTGCCTTGGCCCCTCCTCAAACCTGCTACAGCTGGCCTGTCCCCTCCTCTGCCCACAGCCCCCTCCCCACCAGCAGCAGCAGCTGTGGCTCTGAGGACAACTATCAATCTGGATTCCCCATAGACCTTAGATAGTGAAATCCTACAAGGGGCTAATCCTGACTGTGTGACCTCAGACAAGTCACTTTCCCTCTCTGAGCCCATCTGTCCAATGATAGCAGTGGATCAGGTCTATAAGGGTCATTTCAGCTCTGACATTCAATGACTTGAGATGTCCTAATCCATCCCCCTTCCATGTGCCCTGATAATCCACAGTTGAGAGAGAAGGGTGTCAACTATCCTCCATCCCTCTCTGCCCTCAGAGTCCCCTGACGCCGCAGCTCCATGGCCACCCACGTGCTCCTCCTGGGCATCCTCCTCCTGCAGCTGCCTCCGCCCGTCCCGGCCCGCTGCTACACTGCCACACGCTCGGAGTGCCGGCGGGTTCGCCGTTTTGTGCCTGGCACGGAGCTGGCTGGGGAAAGCGTGGACGTGACCACCCTGCAGCGCTCGGGCTCCTTCCCAGTGAACACACAGCGCTTCGCTCGGCCTGACGGCACCTGCACCCTGTGCCACACGGCCCAGCGTCCGGGCACCCTCTGGCTCCTGCCCGTAGCGTTCACTGACTGGCACGCCCAGAGTTCCAGCTGCCAACGCCAGGTGTTCAAGACCAAAATCATGTCCACCCAGGCTGTGGCCAGGGAAGTGGCCAAGAGCATCACCAACAACTGGACGGTGGGGCTGGACGTGGTGATCCCCAAGATATACAGCAAAGTAGAGGTGTCAGTGGCTGGATCGCATTCCAAGGCGTCCAACTTCGCGGCAGATAAGTCACACCAGGACCAGTACAGCTTCATGAGGGACTTGGTGGAGTGTCACTTCTACAGGTGAGCGGCCTGGCACAGGAGGTGGGAGGGGCTGGAGAAAGGTGTGGGAAGGGATAACACCAGGTGATCTGGAATGGCAGGATAGGGTCTCCAGGGCCTGCTTCCACCAGGAGGAAACAGAAATCCTTGTCCCCACACATCAGGTGCTACAGTGCCCTGCGGCCTGCTGCCATTCATGAGGGCTGGAATCTGGAAGTGACAGGGCCAGGAAGAGAGCAAGACTAAACCAAGAGCCTGGCATGGTGCAGTGGAGGTCTAGCGAGCACTTAAACCCTCCTCTTCCCTGGCACTGTCATCCTTCCATGGGGTTCCTCCTCCAAGGTGGGCAGGCAGGAGACCTGAGTGAGCCCTCACCCTCCGCTGTGTGACCTTGAGCATCTCACTCCTCCTCTCTGGGCCTCACTCATCCATTCAGCACATACTCACGTGTGCTTTGGGTCAGGTGCTGAGCTAGGAATTAGGACTGCAGTGGAGAGTTGCTGCCATCACTAACCCAGCCCTCGGAGCTTGTTGGAGAAGTGCAGCATCTCCACGACTGCCCCAAATCACCTACGCTAATTTCTCAGCCTGGGAAGCCATGATTCTTCCAGTGAAGCAGGGGGCCTCCTGCCTGCATCGCCAAGCACTGTCAGGAGCCAAGGCATAAGCAGGGCACCGTCCACTGGGGCAGACACATGAAGGCCACATGACTAGCTCCAAAGCAAGGTGGATACCAACAGCACAGTATCGTTCTTTGCTTGTTTACCTTTTTTTCTGGTATAAAAAACATGCGCTGTTTCAAGTTTTTTTTACATGTACAATTCCGTACATTAATTATGTTCATCATGCTATACATCTCTATCTGTTTCCAAATTTTTTATCTCCCTTAACAGAAACTCAGAGCCTCCTAAACAATGGTTTCTCTTTGCCCCTCCCTTGAAGCCCCTGGTAACGTCTCATCTACTTTCTGTCTTAATACATTTGCCCTTTCTAGATATTTCATATAAGTGCAATCATACAATATTTGTCCTTTTGTGACTGATTTGTTTCAATCAGCATAGTGTTTTCAAGGTTCATCCATGTTGTGGCATGCGTGTATCAAAAAAACCCAGAAAACCAAACCCACTGCCAGCGAGTCAATTCCAACTCATAGCGACCCTATAGGACAGAGTGGAACTGCCCCACAGGGTTTCCAAGGAGTGCCTGCTGGATTCGAACTGCTGACCTTTTTGGTTAGTAGCCAAGCTCTTAACCACTGCGCCACCAGGGCTCCATGTATGTATCAGGAAGTCATTTTTCTTTATTGTATGGATATACAATAGCCACATTTTGTTTATCTGTTGATGGACATTAGGTTTATTTTCACCTTCTGGCTATTGTGAATAGTGCTGCAACGCAGTATTGTTTTTATAATAAGGAAAGAAGAGGGAAAAAAAGAAAACCTTTATGTTGAAAGGAAAAGAGAAAAAAACATATACAAAGTGTCTGGGCCACCAAAGAGCAAGAGTTAGGTTTCTCTGTCAGCTCAGTGGGTCAGAGCTTGGGCTTTGGAGCCAGACCACCTAGGTTCAAACCCTAGTTCTCAACTTACCTGTGCCCTCGGGCGATCTTGAGGGAGTTACTGAGTGGAGACAATACCACCCACCCTGGTCCCAGCGGTCGTTTCTCTCTGTCCCCTCACAGCTTTCACCTGGTGCACACTCCCCAGCTACACCCTGATTTCAAGCGAGCCGTCAAGGCCCTGCCCAGAGACTTCAACGCCTCCACGGAGCCCCACTACCTCAGCTTCATCTCCAAGTACGGCACTCACTTCATCCAGGCTGTGAAGCTGGGGGGCCGGATCTCAGCCATCACTGCCCTGCGCACCTGTGAGCTGTCCCTGGAAGGGCTCACGAACAACGAGGTGAGTGACTGCCTCTCTGTCGAGGCCGCGGTCAGCATAGGCCTCATAGCCAAGACTTCAGCAGCAGCCAAGGCCTGTGAGAAAAAGAAGCAGCAGCACAACATGACGACCTCCTTCCACGAGACCTACAGCGAACGCTATTCCGAAGTGGTTGGGGGCCACCACTCCTCAATTCATGACCTGCTGTTTGGGAAAGAGGCTGGGCCTGAGCAGTTTTCCACCTGGGTGGGCTCGCTGCAGGACAGCCCCGGCCTGGTGGGCTACAGCCTGGAGCCTCTGCACATGCTCCTGCGGGGCCGGGATCCGCGGCAGGAGGCGCTGAGGCGGGCGGTGAGCAAGTACGTGATGGACAGGGCGCGGTGGAAGGACTGCAGCCGGCCCTGCCCCCCAGGGCAACAGAAGAACCCCCGTGACCCATGCCAGTGCGTGTGCCATGGCTCAGGGGTCACCAACCAGCACTGCTGTCCCCGGCAGAGGGGCCTGGCTCGGCTGGAGGTGAGGAGCTTCCAGGCAACAGGTTTGTGGGGAGACCGTATCACTGCCACGGATGCCTACCTCAAGATCTTCTTCGGTGGCCAGCAGCAGAGGACGCGCACCATATGGAACAACAACAACCCCAGGTGGATGATACAACTGGACTTTGGGAATGTGCATCTTGCCACGGGGGGGCCCCTGAGGGTGCAGGTCTGGGATGCAGATCATGGCTGGGACGATGACCTCCTTGGCACCTGTGACAGGTCTCCAAAATCTGGCATACATGAAGTGAAGTGCCCCATGTCCCGTGGTGAACTGACATTCCACTATCATGCCAGGTGCTTGCCTCACCTGGCAGGGGATACCTGCCTGGAGTATGCCCCCCAAGGGCTCTTGGGGGAGCCTCCAGGAAACCGCAGTGGGGCAGTGTGGTGAGGACAGCAGGCCTCAAGAGGACCAGAATGCCCAGATTAAAAGGGTTCTCACAGAAGGATCCAGGGCCTGGCCTCATCTCCCTACTAGACAGGTAGAAACCTGAGGCTTGGCTGTTTTTTATTTGAGGTGGCTGAATGAGCAAGCCAGCCCTCAGTTCCCTGTCCGAACTGTCTTTGCACTCTAGGATTCTTGAGCCCTGGAAACGAGCTGTGGCTGGGCCATGCCCTACAATCCCTGCTACACAGACCACAGCTTAGGCCAAGAGCTGGGCATGCCAGGAGACTATTCCCATCAGGCTGCTCCATGCTTGTCTTTCAAGACCCTTCCCTTGTAGCCCTCTTTGGTGTGACAAGTTTTTCAGTGTATTTGATCTAACCCTTTCTGCTGCCCCAGCTGCTGTGATCTCTGTCTTCTGGACCTAGCATGCTTCGCCTCGTAGACAAATTGGGGGCTGTCTTGACCTGTTTCACTATGTACGCAGCCCTTCTGGGGGCCAATAAATATGATGTGATGATGACCATGATGGTGGTGGTGGTGGTAGAAGCGAGGACGGAGACCAAACACAGCCCTGGAGATAAACTTCTATGTTAGCAATTCATGCACTGGGACAGGTGGTTTACCCCACAGGCAGAAAGGTATTGTAAATAAGTTATTTACCCACTTTTGATGGAAAGATGAAAATCCAAAATATTTTACTTTCCTTGTAATGCTCTTAGAAATAGCAGCATAAACTCAGTAATAAATGGCAATGAAGATGCGTCTCCCAACTGGGAGACAATAGGGAATGGTGAGGACTGTGGTGAACTGAAAAGAGCATGTCTTATCTAGAGAGGGTAGCTGCAGCTATGCTCCAGCCATGCAGGAATCTGAGCCCAGTGATGTCAGATTGTCTAATTTTTTATAAAGAATTAGAAATCCCAAATTTCTGTGAGAAGTCTTCTGATTTCTAAATGTTAACAATCTCACTTTGTAAAAAATAAACCTATATGGACAAACAGGGTACAAGCCAAAGAGAACGTGTTTGTGGGCCCCAGTTGATCCGGGCTATCAGTTTGAAAACTCTAATTTAACAGAACTTATTTGCACACACTGAAAAGCTGTCCCCTGTCTCACAATTCACGGAGGAGGGACAGTGGTTCCAATAAGAGAGTCTCTGGGGGACCCCTGGCCTTGGCATGCAGCAAACCCTAGAGCCTCAGGTTCTTCTATAAAAGGAAATGGACTTTGTTTCATATGCACAGGCCCACCAGGTGGGTGGCAAGATTCAGGGCAGCTTGGAACCCCGGTGGCTCAGTGGTTAAGAGCTCAGGCTGCTGACCAAAAAGATGGCAGTTCAAATTCACCAGCCACTCCTTGGAAACCCTGTAAGGCAGTTCTACTCTGTCCTGTAGGTTGCTATGAGTCAGAACCAACCCAAAGGCAACGGGTTTAGTGATTTTTTTTGGGGGGGGTGTAGGAGGTGTCCTAGACTTGGTGGGACTTGGCTGTGTGAGGCCATTGTCAGAGAGGCTCAGAAGAACTGGCACAGCCTCTCCCAAGGCCCTTTGAAACTCTCTTCAGATCTCAGGGAAAGCCCAAAAGCTCTTTGAGGTTTTTGTTGGACCAAAAGACAAGCAGCAGTATTACACTGAACCTAAATCCCCAAGTGGGAAAGGAGGGATTGGTGGAGTCTAAGAGCCTGGGTGGAGTCCCTGGGTGGTGCAAATTGTTAATGTGCTCAGCTGCTAATAATCCGAAAACCAAACTCATTGCTGTCAATTCCGACTCAAGGTTGAAATCCACCCAGAGGCACCTTGGAAGAAAGACCTGGTGATGTACTTCCAAAAAATCAGCTATGGAAAACCCTGTGGAGTACAGTTCTATTCTGAGACACGTGGGGTCGCCATGAGTCAGAGTCGATTTGACAGCAACTAATGAAAAGCCTGGTTGGAATGGAAACCACTGTTCTTACACATTTCCGCCACACACACAAACAAGAGCACAGAGAAATCTCAAAACTTCACAGTGGTTATTCTGCTAATTGAAAATAAACGTGACTGTATGTCATACCCCTCGGGGAAAGCACAGCCAGGGGGCCAGGAGGGCCTAGCTGAGGGAACAGCTTTGGTAAGAGGTGGGGAGCCTTGTTCAACACCCATTTGGTCAGCGACCTCCAGCAAGTCCCTGCTGCACCCTCGGCCTTGGTTTCCCCAACAGGAAAATCTTTGTTTAACTCCCCTCCCAGGACTATTTTGAACCTACATGAGCCTTTCTGGAAGTCTCACTTCATCTCCTGAGGGGTCCCGAAAGGTCATCTGGTTAACTCTCCTGGTCTTACATATAGGGAAACTGAGGCCCAGAAAAAGGAAGAGATTTAACTGTGGTTGCAGTAGTTAATGACACAAAGGACCAGGCCTTTCTGAGTCCTGGGTGCTCCACTCCGAGCACAGCTTCAGAGCGGTAAACTTGACTCCAGAAGGAAGGCTCTTGAAAATGGAAGGCATGGTGTGAGTGAGGAGAAGGAACGACCCACTATTGTCGAGAGGCAGCTCAACAGCTGAGCCCTCAGCCCTAACCAAGACCCAACATAACATCTTCATTCTACTCCATGTGGACACTGGGACACTTTCTCACACCTGAGCTCCTCTGTTTGTTCAAGAAATTCTCCACTGTGCCAGGTATCTTCCATTTGCCCTCCAGGTCCTATCCCCACCCTTCCCTGCCCAGTATGAGTCCCTCAGTGGACTCCCAGCCCTCAGGCTGGGCCAGCCAATGAGGAATCCTGGCAGGAGATTGGAGGAAGGCAGAGAGGGTGGGGAGAGCGTGGAGATTAGGTATTTACTCCCCTCAGTCCCTCTCAGTGGGGAGGCCTTGGGTTGGCTGTGCCCAGGCTGTCCCCTCCAGGAGGCCTCTGCCTGGTTCTCTTTCCCGATTACAGGAACCACTCCCTCCCTCATCCCTTCAGACCTACGGATAGTGACAGCTCCCCCACCATGATCCAAGTTACTGCACTATCCCTTGCACTTCTCATACCTTTGTAAAAAGTCCCTTTTAGGAATAAACCCCCTCCTCGAGTTTTTACAATCTGAATATGACATCTGCTTCATGTTGGAACCCTAAGCAACACACCATCTTGCAAGTACTGGTGGGAAGTAGAGCCTACCTCTCCCTAGAAGCTGAAAATGCCCATTTCTTGTTTCCCAACCTCCCTCATAACCAGGAAAGGACATGTGACCCCAGCTATAGGGTCCCGTCAGCAAATCCTGATCAAAGGATTTGAGTACTAATGATATACGGAGGAGGTGATCTCAGGATCCACCCTAAGGGAGAGGGGAAGTGAGCCAGGGAAGGTGATTATCAGGCAAGTCACCATCATGGGCAAATGGAGCTGAATTTCACCCAAGAACTCAGGGAGTCAACAAAGAACACACCTCAGGATTGTCCCACTTGAGGGTCGATGGAGCTGGGGTGTTGATACACCAACTCCCAGAAGTCACTGGTTAAGGACTTCCGGAGGCAGGTCCACCAAAGGGGCAGGCTGAGTGGACTCCAGTGGCCAGAGGAAGCCCTCAGGCAAAAAGAAGCAGAGACTGACTGTTGAAGTCCAGGATATGAACCGAAATGACATTGTTCATGGGTGTGCATGTGGGGCACCAACCCTGCCCTACCTGGAATCCAGAGCTAGCATTGCAGGAGGAGGGAGTTCCTGGGCCAGTGGGAGTGGTGAAGCTAACAAGGATGTCCAGTGTTTACCAGGTCAGAGGTGCATACAGGAGCATCTCAGGCTCCACAGCAGTATCCCCACTGGACCAGTTCCCCGATAGCACTTTTGAGCACTGTTCTTGGATGCTCAGCTTCTACAGCTGTCTGGTGACTCCATGAGCTACCTAGTCAGTATTCTTTGTGATTAATCCTTTCTCTACTTATTTCATCCAGACTTAGCTTCTATTGCTAGCAACTCAAAACCCTGGTGGATGACACCATCCCATCTTCTCCCTCACTGCTCCAACACCACCATCCCCTTTTCCCAGCATCATAGGACCCCACACTGGTGAGCCCCTCTCAGTTGTCCCCCAGCACTCACTCCTCGCGAGATCATGAAGCACAGACGGCGAGGAACTCACACCTGGCCATTCACATGTTCCTTCATTCCACAGGTGCTTCTGGAGCACCTTCCATGAGCCAGGTCCTGGGGACATAGTGGTGACAAGCCATGCAGGGTGGCTTATGTCTGATGGGGGAGACAGAAACATGCATGAAGGAAGTTATGATGGAATTTAGGGGATGAGCTCAGTTGCATTGCTTCGCCCTTATTTTCTCACTCACACACACACACACACACACACACAGCCTCTTGGTCCAAGGGGTCTCTTTCAAGATTAGGGGCTGGCACTGATGATGGCCCAGTTTTTGCTTTTTAAGCAGCTGCCACAGCAGCTTCATCTCCCTTCACACACACCCTGGTGGTCTCTGGGGTGTGGTCCCCAGTTGCTCAGGGCTGTGTGGGTGTCTCTGACCAGCTGCTGACAGGCTGGGGTGGTGGCCCTGTGGCCTTGACCTGTTTGAGCAGAGCAGGATCTGCTGGAGGAGAGGCAGCACGGGGGTGGGAGAGCCCTGAGGGAGGGTACAGGGCCATTTTAGCTTCCTCATATTCATCAGTCCTTTTGATCCTCTCTACAGTGCTCTTCATTCCCCCACATCTGTCACCAAAACCAGTCATTTCTGCATCCTGAAACATGTCCACTTCTCCCATAACCACTGGCCTCTCCAACCCAGGCCAGCAACATGTGTTGCTCAGACTAATCTTCCTGTAGCCTCCTTACTGACCTCCAGGCCCCTGTCTGCCCACACTTCCCTTTACACCACAGCCACAATGATGTTGGCACCCTGCCCACACCTCTTCAGGCCCAACTTTCAACTGCCAGCACCTGCACCTCCATCACTTTGTCTGAGTACCTTCTCTGGAGCCAACTGTGCCTGCCCAATCAGAAGGCCAGAAGTGCTAGGGGATGGAGCCCATTCCCTCACATAGCCCCAGAACAGCCTTCAACCAATATCCGATGGGAGTCTGTGTGTAAGTTCCCTAGCTCCCTTGTCCCTCAGGTGGAATAACTCTGAGGGACGTATTCTACGCTGGCTCCCAAAGTTCTCCAGCAGGGTTAAGCTCTAGTTGCCCACAGTGGTGACTTCCTTCACTACATATGATGTCTTGGCTGCCTCCGTTCGCTGCGTCACTTCCCACTCCTTTGCTGATACTTTCTGCGATTACCTCCCACATAAACTACCTTCAAATCCTCTGGGGTCTGCCTCTGGGAAAACCAGCTAAGATACACAAACTCAGTAGCCTCACTGCCTTGCTTAAAACCCTCCATTGGTTCTTTTTTTTTTTTTTTTTTTTTCAATTGTGCTTTATGTGAACGTTTACAGAGCAAATTAGTTTCTTATTCAAAATGTATACACAAATTGTTTCCTGACGTTGGTTACAATCCTGCATTGTGTCAGCCCTCTCCCGCTTTCCCGTTCCACCCCGGGTTCCCCAGTTTCATTCCTCTGTTTTTGCTGTCCCTCCCCACTTCTCGTCTTTGTTTTTGGGCAGATGTAGCCCATTTGATCTCGTATACTTGGTTGATCTAAGCAGCCCGTTCCTCTCATGTGTTACTGTTTATTTTATAGGTGTGCCTAATCTTTGGCTGAAAGGAGAACTTCAGGAGCGGCTTCAATTCTGAGTTAAAATGGTATCTAGGAGCCATAGTCTCAAGGGTTCTTTCAGTCTCTGTCAGACCAGTAAATCTGGTCTTTTTTGTGAATTTGATCATTTGTTCTACATTTTCTCCCACACTGTCCAGGATCTTCTGTTGTAATCATGGTCAGAGTGGTCGGTAGTGGTAGCCAGGCACCATCTATTTCTTCTGGGCTCAGGGTCATGTAAGCTGTGGTTCATGTGGTCCGTTAGTCCTTTGGGCTAATTGCTCCCTTGAGTCTTTGGTTTTTTTCACTCTCCTTTGCTCCAGACTAGAAGAGACCGATAGTTGTATCTTAGATGGACTCTTGCAAGCTTTTAAGACCCCAGACAGTACTCACCAAAGTAGGATGTAGAACATTGTCTTTAAGAACTATGATGTGCCAATTGAACAGGTGTCCTCGGAGTCTTTTGCCTTCAAACTTCATCCTGTGAGATGTTTAGTTCTGTCTAAGAGGTTTCCCTGACTGTGTCACTTGTGTGCTCCATTGTCTATATTAATATATGAGGAGCACCCACAGTCATGTATTTAGAAATTTCCACCACCGAATCTGTAACTGCCAGTGGATGTGTTCCCTTACCATCTCCCTCACCAATTGGCATACGAATCTATGTGTCCATTTGTAGATTATTGTTTTTTAATTCTACTGTTACAGGATTGTGTATGTTATATTAGTTACTATTGGGGTGGGGGGAAACCTGTTGCCATCGAGACAATTCTGATTCATAGCAACCCTATAGGACAGAGTAGAACTGCCCCATAGGGTTTCCAAGGAACGGCTGGTGGATTTGAACTGGCAACCTTTTGGTTAGCAGCCGAGCTCTTAACCACTGTGCCACCGGGGCTCCACAGTTGTCCTTTATTCCTGTGTTCCTCTCGGTGTCCTCTCTTGCCTTGGTCGTGTTGGACTGACTTCTCCCATATTGTTTATTGCCTTTCCCTGCATCAGTATCAACGTGTGTCTACTATGTTGTTGTTAGGTGCCATCGAGTCCATTCCAATTCATAGCAACCGTATGTACAACAAACAGAACGAAACACTGCCTGGTCCTGGGCCATCATCACAATCATTGTCATGCTTCAGCCCATTGTTGCAGCCACTGTGTCAGTCCATCTCGTTGAGGGTCTTCCTCTTTTTTGCTAACCCCCTGCTTTACCAAGCATGATATCCTTCTCCAGGGACTGGTCCCTCCTGATAACATGTCCAAAGTATGTGAGACAAAGTCTCACCATCCTTGCTTCAAAGGAGCGTTCTGGCCGAACTTCTTCCAAGACAGATTTGATCATTCTTCTGGAAGTCCATGATATATTCGATATTCTTCACCAACACCATAATTTAAAGGCATCAATTTTTCTTCAGACTTCCTTATTCATTGTCCAGCTTTCTCATGCATATGAGGCGATTGAAAACACCATGGCTTCGGTGATGCACACCAGGTCCTTAAAGTGACATCTTTGCTTTTTAACTCTTTAAAGAGGTCTTTTGCAGCAGACTTGCCCAATTTGATTTCTTGACTGCTGCTTCCATGGGCATTGATTGTGGATTCAAGTAAAATGAAATCCTTGACAACTTCAATCTTTACTCCGTTTATCATGATGTTGCTTATTGGTCCAGTTGTGAGGATTTTTGATTTCTTTTTATTGAGGTGCAATCTATACTGAAGGCCGTAGTCTTTGATCTTCATCAGTAAGTGCTTCAAGTCCTGTTCGCTTTCAGCAAGCAAGGTTGTTTCATTTTTATAACGCAGGTTGTTAATGAGTCTTCCACCAATTCCGATGCTGCATTCTTCTTCATATAGTCTAGCTTCTCAGATTATTTGCTCAGCATACAGATTGACTAAGTATGGTGAAAGGATACAACCCTGACGCACACCTTTCCTGACTTTAAACCACAAAGTATCCCCTTGTTCTGTTTGAATGACTGCCTCTTGATCTGTGTACAGGTTCCCCACGAGCACAATTAAGTGTTCTGGAATTCCCATTCTTTGCAATGTTATCCATAATTTGTTATGATCCACACAGTCGAATGCCTTTGCATAGTCAATAAAACACAGGGAAACATCTTTCCAGTATTCTGTGCCTTCAGCCAGGACCCATCGGACATCAGCAATGATATCCCTCATTCCATGTCCTCTTCTGAAGCCGGCTTGAATTTCTGGCAGTTGCCTGTCGATATACTGCTGCAACTGCTTTTGAATGATCTTCAGCAAAATTTTACTTGTGTGTGATATTAATGATATTGTTTGATAATTTTTGCATTCTGTTGGGTCACCTTTCTTTGGAATGGGCACAAATATGGATCTCTTCCACTCAGTTGGCCAGGTAGCTGTCTTCCAAACTTCTTGGCAGAGACAAGCGAGCACTTCCAGCACTGCATCTGTTTGTTGAAACATCTCAATTGATATTCTGTCAATTCCTGGAGCCTTATTTTTCGCCAATGCCTTCAGTGCAAACTTGGACTTCTTCTTTCAGTATGATCGGACTTTGATCATATGCTACCTCCTGAAATGGTTGAACATCGACCAATTCTTTTCGGTACAGTGACTCTGTGTATTCGTTCCATCTTTTGATAATTTGATCATTTAATATTTTGCCCATAGAATTCTTCACTATTGCAACTCAAGGCTTGAAGTTTTTCTTCAGTTCTTTCAGTTTGGAAAATGCTGAGTATGTTCTTCCCTTTTAATTTTCTAACTCCAGGTCTTTGCACATGTTATTGTAATACTTTACTTTGCCTCCTGGAGCTGCCCTTTGAAATCTTCTGTTCAGCTCTTTCACTTCATCATTTCTTCCTTTCGCTTTAGCTACTCGACTTTCAAGAGCAAGTTTCGGAGTCTCTTCTGACATCCATTTTGGTCTTTTCTTTCTTTCTTGTCTTTTTAATGACCTCTTGCTTTCTTCATGTATGATATCCTGGATGTCATTCCACAACTCGTCTGGTCTTTGGTCATTAGTTCAATGAGTCAAATCTATTCTTGAAGTGGTCTCTAAATTCAGGTAGGATATACTCCAGGTCGTACTTTGGCTCTCTTGGACCTGTTCTAATTTTCTTCAGCTTCAACTTGAAATTTGCATAAGAGCAATTGATGATCTGTTCTGCAGTCGGCCCCTGGCTTTGTTCTGACTGATAATATTGAGCTTTTCCATCATCTCTTTCCACAGATGTAGACGGTTTGATTCCTGTGTATTCCATTCGGGGAGATCCACATGTATAGTCACCGTTTATGTTGTTGAAAGCAAGTATTTGCAATGAAGAAGTGGTTGGTCTTGTAAAATTCTATCATGTGATCTCTGGCATCATTTCTATCACCAAGGCCATATTTTCCAACTACTGCTCCTTCTTTATTTCCAACTTTTGAATTCCAATCACCAGTAATTATCAATGCATCTTGATTGCATGTTTGAACAATTTCAGACTGCAGAAGCTGGTAAAAATCTTCAATTTCTTCATCTTTGGCCTTAGTGGTTGGTGCATAAATGTGAATAACAGTCATATTAATTGGTCTTCCTTGTAGGCGTATGGATCTTATCCTATCATTGACAGCCTTGTACTTCAGGATAGATCTTGAAATGTTCTTTTTAACAACGAATGCAACACCATTCATCTTCAATTTGTCATTCCCAGCATAGTGGACTATATGATTGTCCAATTCAAAATGGCCAGTACCAGTCCATTTCAGCTCACTAATGCCTAACAACAACAACAAACAGCAATGCCTAGGATATCGATGTTTATGCATTCCATTTCATTTTTGATGACTTCCAGTTTTCCTAGAGTCACACTTCATCCATTCCACATCCCAATTATTAATGGATGTTCGCAGCTGTTTCTTCTCATCTTGAGGTGTGTCACATCAGCAGATGAAGGTCCCGAAAGCTTGACTCCATTCATGTCATTAAGGTCGACTTTACTTTGAGAAGACAGGTCTACCCAAGTCGTATTTTGAGTGCCTTCCAACGTGGGAGGCTCAGCTTCTGGCACTGTATCAGACAATTGTCCCACTGCTATACATAATGTTTTCACTGGTTAATTTTTTTCAGAGGTAGACCACTAGGTCCTTCTTCCTAGTCCGTCTTATTCCGGAAGCTCCGCTGAAACCTGTCCACCATGGATGACCCTGCGGGTATTGGAAATACCGGTGGCATCGCTTCCAGCATCACAGCAACATGCAAGCCACCACCAGCAGGACAAACTGACAGATGCGTGGGGTGTCTACCATCTCTTTGGTAATTCTCCCTCCCTCTCCCCTCCCTCCCTAGTAACTACTGAAGAGGTTTTTTTTCTCCCCCCGTGTGTAAACCTTTTGTTGTTACTTTATAAAAGCAGGCTCATACAATATTTGTCTTTTTTCGGTTGACTTATTTCACTCAGCGTAATGCCCTCCAGACTCATTCATATTGTGACGTGTTTTGCAGATTCATCATTATTCTTTATTGTTGTGTAGTATTCCATTGTGCATATGTATCACAGTTTGTTAATCCATTCATCTGTTGATGGACACTTAGGTTGCTTCCATCTTTTTGCTATTGTGAATAATGCTGCAATGAACACGGGTGTGCATATGTCTATTTGTGTCACAGCTCTTATTTCTCTAGGATATATGCCTGGGAGTGGGATTGTTGGATTGTATGGTATTTCTATTTCTAGCTTTTTAAGGAAGTGCCATATCGTTTTCCAAAAAGGTTGTACCATTTTACATTCCAACCTGCAGTGCATAAGAGTTCCAAGTTCCCTGCAGCCTCTCCAACATTTGTTTTCTGTTTTTTTTTTTTTGTTTTTTTTTTATTAGTACCGGTAACATCAGGGTAAGATGGTATCTTACTATAGTTTTGATTTTCATCTCTCTAATTGCTAATGATCAGGAGCATTTCTTCATATGTTTGTTAGCAGCCTGAATATCTTCTTTGGAAGAGTGTCTGTTCATATTCTTTACCGATTTTTTAATTGGATTGTCTTTTTGTTGTTGTTGGGGTGTTGAATTTTTCTATAAATTTTAGAGATAAGACCCTTGTCAGATATGTCATAGTCAAATTTTTTTTCCCACTTTGTAGGTTCTCTTTTCACTCTTTTGGAGAAGTCTTTTGTTGAGCATAAGTGTTTTATTTTTAGGAGGTCCCATTTATCTAGTTCTTCGTCTTCCGTGTGTGCATTTTCAGTTATATTTGGTAATCTATTTATGCCATATGTAAGGTCCCTAGTGTTTTACCTAATTTCTCCTTCATGATCTTTATAGTTTTAACTTTTATGTTTGGGTCTCTGATCCATTTTGAGTTAATTTTTGTGTATGGTGTGAGGTATGGATCATGTTTCATTTTTCTACCGATAGGTATGCAATTTTGCCAGCACCATTTGTTGAAGAGACTGCCTCTTCCCCATTCAATAGCCTTTGGTCCTTTGTTGAAGATCAGCTGTCCATTTAAAAAAAAAAGAAAACACTTGCCACTGAGTCGATTCTGACTTGTTAAGGCCTTATAAGACAGAGCAGAACCACCCCATAGGATTTCCACAGAGCAGCTGGTGGATTCAGACTGCCAGTCTTTTGGTTAGCAGCTGAGCTCTTAACCACTGCGCCACCAGGGCTCCATAGGTAGATGGATTTACATCTGGGCTCTCAGTTAGGTTCCATTGGTCTATGTGTCTGTTGTTGTACCAGTACCAGGCTCTTTTGACTGCCATGGCTGTATAGTAGGTTCTGAAATCAGGTAGTGTGAGACCTCCTATTTGTTCTTTTTTTAATAAAGCTGTACTTATTCGAGGCCTCTTTCCCTTCCATGTAAAGTTAGTGATTAGTTTTTCCATCTCAGTGAAGAATGCTGTTGGGATTTAGACTGGGATTGCATTATATCTATATATCTCTTTGGGTAGTACTGACATTTTCACAATGTTAAGTCTTCCTATCCAAGAGCATGGTATGTCTTTTCCATTTATCTTTCGGTTTCTTGCAGTAGCATTTTGTAGTTTTCTTTGTTGGGTTAGAATTATTTCTAAGCATTTTATCTTTTGGGGGGCTACAGTAAATGGTATTCTTTTCCTGATTTCCTTTTCAAAGTTCTATGTTTTTGATGTAGAGGAATCCAACTGATTTTTGTATGTTGAGCTTGTATCCTGCCAATTTGCTGACTGCTACTATTAGCTCCAATAGCTTTCTTGTGGAGTTTTTAGGATTTCCTGTGCATAGGATCATACCATCTGCAAACAGGAAAGATGTTACTTCTTCCTTATCCATGTGGATGCCCTTTATTTCCTTTTCTTGCCTTACTGCTCTCATCAGGACTTCCAATACAATGTTTTATTATTTTTTTGTTTGTTTATTGTTGTAGTTTAAGTTAAAGTTTACACTTCAAGTCTCTTATACAAAAATTTATACATACATTGTTATGTGACCCTAATTGCTCTCCCTATACTGTGACAGCACAGTCTTCCTTTCCACCTCTGATTTCCCATGTGCCTTCAACCAGCTCCTAACCCTCTCTGCCATCTCATTTCACGTACGGACAGAAGCTGTCCGTTTAGTCTCATGTATCTACTTGAGCTAAGAAGCACACTCTTCACTAGTATCATTTTATAGGACTTCCAATACAATGTTGAATAAAAGTGATGATAAAGGGCATCCTTGTCTGGTTCTCATTCAGATTTTTAGTTATATTTAGTAAATAGTATTTAGTAATAGTTTCAGATTCTCTCCACTGAGGATAATACTAGCTATTGGTTTTGTATAAATTCCCTTTATTACGCTGAGGAATTTCTCTTCTATTCCTGTTTGCTGAGAGTTTTTATCAGGAACGGGTGTTGGACTTTATCAAATGCCTTTTCTGCATTGTTTGATATGAACATGTGATTCTTTTCCTGTATTTTATTTATGTGGTGGATTACACTGATTGATTTTCTAATGTTGAGCCAACCTTGTATGACTGGTGTGAATCCCATATGGTCTTGATGTATTATTTTTTTGATATGCTGTTGTATTCTATTGGCTAGGATTTTGTTGAGAATTTTTGCATCTATATTCATGAGGGATATTGTCCTATAGTTTTCTTTTTTAGTGTTGTCCTTCCCTGGTGTTGGTATTAGGGTTATGTGGCTTCAAAGAATGAATTCAGGAGTATTCCTTCCTTTTCTATGTTCTGGAATAGTTTGAGTAGAATTGGTGTCAGCTCTTCTCTGAATGTTTGAATAGAATTCTCCAGTGAAGCCGTCTGGAGCTGGGCTTTTTTTTTTTTTTTTTTTTTTTTTTGGTTGGGAGTTTTTTTTTAACCCCTTCAATTTCTTCTTTTGCTATTGGTCTGTTCAAATATTCTACCTGCATTTGTGGTAGTTTAGGTAGGTAGTGTGTTTCTAGAAATCTGTCCATTTCCTTTAGTTTTTCAAATTTATTGGAGTATAATCTTTTTGTAGTATTCTCTTATGATCTCTTTTATTTCTGTTGCTTCTGTTGTAATGGCACCCATCTCATTTCTTATTCTGGTTATTTGCATCTTCTGTTTTTTCAGTTGGCAGTGGTTTGTCAATTTTATTAATTCTTTCAAAAAACCAGCTTCTAGTCTTGTTGATTCTTTCTGTTGTTTTTCTATTCTCTGTTTCATTTATTTCTGCTCTGATTTTTATTATTTCATTTCTTCTGGCGACTGTGGGCTTCTGTCGCTGCTGTCTTTCTAACTATTCAAGTCGTAGGGTTAATATTTGATTTTTGTCCTTTCTTCTTTTTTGATGTGTGCATTTATTGCTATAAATTGACCTCTGAGCACTGCTTTTGCTGTGTCCCAAAGGTTTTGGTATGTTGTGTTTTCGTTCTCATTTGTTTCTAGGGATTTTTTGATTTCATCTTTGATTTCTTTTATTACCCAGTAGTTTTTAAGCAGGGTGTTATTTAGTTTCCATTTATTAGATTTTTTTCTTTGCTTTTCCTGTTACTGATTTCTACTTTTATAGCATTGTGATCAGAGAAGATCTTTTGTGTTATTTTGATGTTTTTGAGTTTGTTGAGTCTTGCTTTGTGGCCTAAAATGTGGTCTATTCTGGGGAATGATCCATGAGCATTAGAGAAGAATGTATACTTTGCTGCTGTTGGGTGATGTGCTCTGTATGTGTCTGTGATATCCAGTAGGTTGATTGTGGTATTTAGATCTTCTGTGTCTTCGTCGAGTGCCTTTCTAGTTGTTCTGTCCTTCACCGAGAGTGCTGTGTTAGTCTCATAGTATTATTGTGGAAGTGTCTATTTCTCTTTTCAGTGCTGTTACAGTTTGTTTTATGTATTTAGAAGCTCTGTCATTGGGTGTGAATATGTTTAGTATGGTTATGTCCTCTTGCTGGATTGACCCTTTAATCATTACATAATGTCCTTCTGTGTCTTTTATAGTGGATTGTGCTTTAAAATCTGTTTTATCAGAGACTAATATTGCCACTACTGCCCTTTTTTGCTTATTATTTGCTTGATGCATATTTTACCATCCTTTAAGTTTTCGTTGATTTATATCTTTGTGTCTGATGTGTGTCTCTTGCAGACAGTATGTTGATAGGTCATGATTTTTGAACCATTCTGCCATTCTCCATCTCTTTACTGGTGCATTTTGGCCATTTACATTCAGTGTCATTATCGGTAGGTATGAGTTTATTGCTGTAATTTTCTTAGGCTTTTTTTTTTTTTTTTTTTTTTTTGTGGTGTTGATGGTTTATTTTCTCCACTTAATTTTCCATGCTGAGCTTTTTTTTTTTTTTTTTTTTTAATTGTGGCTTGTCTTTTCATTTCCTTTGTTGTTTTTGGTTTTGTGTGTACTGAATCTTTATCATTTTCTTCTTTTATGTTTTGATGAGTAGGTTTGTTGACTTTCTTTGTAGTTACCCTGAAATTAACCTTTATCTTCCTATATTTAAAGCAATAGTATATTTCTTGATATCACCTTGACTTCCTCTCCATATCGAAGTTCTAAACCTATACCCTTTATTTCCTCTTTACATTTTCATGTGGTCGTCAGTTACAGATTGACGTCTCTGCTTCCCTGTTTTCCATCTTTCAGCTTTATTTTATTTCTGAGAGTTCTTTATCTGGGTTGATAACTCTCTGATGTTGTCATGTGTTTTAATCTCAGGTTGTTGTCTGGTGTGCTATTAGTTTTCTGTCTGAAAGACTGCTTGTAATATTTCTTGTAAAGTTGGTCTGGTTTTCACAAATTCCGTTATTTCTGTTTATCTGGAAATGTCCTAATTTCAACATCATATTTGAGGGATAATTTTGCTGGATTCATAATTCTTGGTTGGCAGTCTTTTTCTTTCAAGGTATTATTTATTTATTTTTTATATTTTATTTTACTTCAGGTGAAGGCTTACAGAACAAATAGTTTCTCATGAAACAGTAGTATACATGTTGTTTTATGACATTGGTTAACAACCCCACAACATATTAAGCCTCTAATTTCTCAACCTTTTTATTTTTTTTAAGGTTTTATATATATTATCCCATTGCCTTCTTGCCTGCATGGTTTCTGCTGAGTAATCAGAACTTAGTCTTATCGATGCCCCTTTGTAAGGGATCTTTTGTTTATCCCAAGATGCTTTCAGGAGTCTTTCTTTGTCTTTGGTTTTGGAAAGTTTGATTACTATATGTCTCAGTGTTCTTCTATTGGGATCTATCCTGTATGGGGTTCATTGTGCTTCTTGTACAGTGGTCTTCTCATCTTTCATGATATTAGGGGAGTTTTCTGTCAGCATATCTTCAACAATTCTCTCTGTGCTTTTTGTTGACTCCTCCCCTTCTGAGATTTCGATCCCACTTAAGTTATTCCTCTTGATGGTGTCCCATATAACTCTTAGGTTTTCTTCATTCTCATTTTAATTGTTCCTTGAAGAGATTAGTGTCAAGGGATTGGTCTTCTGTTCCACTAATCTTATCTTCCATTGTTTCAATTTTACTCCTGTGACTTTCCATTGAGTTGTAAATTTATACGATTTTATTGTTAAGCTTCTTGATTTCTAGTTGCTGTGTTTGTATTGTTTCCAATTGCTATTTAGTTTGTCATATTGTTCTTGTATTGTTTTCCTGAATTCTTCTAGTGTTTTTCTGTACTTTCCTTGCATTAGTCTGCGTTCTCCATAGTTTTGTCTGTGTTTCCCTTGATTCCTTTGAGGACCCTATACATAAGCCTTTTGGATTCTTTATCAGGAAGCTCCATTACCTTTTCTTCCTCAGGGAGGATTTCTGGTACTTTATTATGCTTAACTGGCTGAGGCCGTCTTGCCCTGCTTCTTTAGGTGGTTTGCTATTGTCTGTCTTCTCTGAGACATTGAAGGGTTACTGTATTTATTTTTTATTTGTATAATTCTTTGCTGGGTCCTCTTTTTTGTTTGTTTTGTTTTGGTGATTACTGGCAGGCGTGGCTGGAGTGGTGCTCTGGTTGCCTGACTGGCTGTACTGGAGCACTCCCTGCCTGTCTTTGGGCAAGCGGAGTGCCAGGTAGGTGTGGGAACTCAGGTCTCTGTTTACTGATAGGGTGGGTTGATTGGGCTTTGGCGTTTTCCATCTGTCTTCAGTTTGGTGGCTCAGGAGTGGGGAATGGTGCTTTCTGTGCAGGTGGAGCAGCCACTGTGGTGGGCAAGTGAGGGTGTGTTCATCACCTCTCACTATTTGGAGAAGGGAGGTGTGGGTGATAGAGGGGATGTGGCAGACAGACATTCACGCAGTTGCTCTACCCCCATTTCCTCCTGGGCAACGGGGCGGGAGAAAGGAACTGTGGGCAGATATTCGCTCAGTCTGTCTGCATCTGCCTGTCAGTGGTGGGAAGAGGGAGGAAGGTGCAGTGGGTGGGTACCTGTGCACTCAGTCTTCTTCCACCCTGTGCTACACAGGGGGAATGAGGAAAGGATCTCAGGGCGGATGTGTACGTAGTTGTAGCTCCTCTGCCCCTTTCTGGGTGGGTTAAGGGATGGAGTCACGCCTGGTGGATGCATGCACAGTGGTGTTGCCTTGTGTCAGGTGGGGAAGGGGGGATGGGGGGATGTGCACACAGTCACGGTTCCTCTGACCCTCGCTGGGTGGGTTAAGGGAGAAAATTATACCTGGTGGATGGAAGCACAGTTGTGCTGCCTTGTGTCAAGTAGGGAAAGGGAGGAAAGAGCTATGGGGGGATGCATGCACAGTCAAGGCTCTTCTACCCCTGCCTGGGCAGATTAAGGGATGCAGTCGCACGTAGTCGATGTGCCCACAGAGGTGCCACCTCATGCCAGACTGGGGGGTAAGAAGGAAAGAGCAGTGGGTGAGCTCTCTTGCTGTCCTTCTGCCACTGCCCTCCACTGGGCCCTCGTCGGGGAGTAGGTGGCAGGTGGGCTCACGCATCAGGTGGGCAAGGGGTGGGTAGTAGATGGGATTGGGTGGGGTAGGGGGAAAGAGGATAGGCTCATTCCCCCAGTCAGGCAAGATGGTCTGGGTATGGGACCCTCTGCCACCTCTGATCAGGAGGATGGATTGAGGGGGAGTGTGTTCCTCTGGCTAGGATACGTGGCTGCCAGAGCACCTCGTGTCTGCTGCAGTCAGTGAGTGGGACCTGTCCTCTCTCGAATTAGAGGAGGGGAGGCTGCCCGGGGACTGGTTGGGTGGGAGAGCTCCTGCCAGCACTCTGCAGGTCCACCATCTCATGCACGCTTCTCATCCTTGAGGTCAAGGGCCACCACTCCTGAGTATCTCCGGTTCTGGATCTGGCACTCTCAGTGTCTCTGCTTCTTTCTGTGTGTCTACAGAGGTTCTCTGTCCCTTTTAGGAAAGTTATGAAGTTGCCTTGCTGTTTTCTTTATCCAAGGTTGCTGCTGGCTTTGTCCTAAGGTAGCTTCAGTGACCCGGGACAGCTGGCTGAGCTTCTCCATTCTGTGTTACTCCTCTCTCACTGCTTTCCTTATTCCTTCCAGTTGGTATTCAGTTCAGTTCTTAGACTTTTTTTTGTTTTTTGTTTGATGTTCAGGGATCCTGGATTATTATCTGCTTTCATTTCACTTGTTTTTTTTTTTGTTTTTTTTTGGTCTTTGGTGCAGGAGGCTTTATGGTGTTTGTGACTAAGCCATCATCTTAGTTCTGCCTCCTCCAGTGGTTCTTTTGACTCTTGGGATAAAGCATAAACTCCCTAACAAGAAGCATAGGACTTACAGGCTGTCATAAATCCCCAAGCAGGAAATTCTGCCCCAACCCTCTAAGCCCCGTCACTCTGCCCCCTCACTGAACTTAGTCAGTTCCTCTATTTACCACACTCTCTCTCTGGCCCTTCACACATGCTGCCTCTTCTTTCTAGAACACTTTTCTTCCTCACCCTGACTAAGTCCTCAGCCTTCAGGAAGGCTTCCTGACTGCCCGGTCTCTCATAGTCCCCAGTACTTCCCCATCACAGCACAGTAAGATCCGGGGCCTCACTATCTTATTCAGCTAGTCTACCACCTGGCATAAATTTGATGCTTAAAATATATTGGATAAATGGATGACCCCACCAAGCCTCTGCTTGAACTCTCCCAGAGACAGAGAGCTCATTACCTCCAGGGGTAGCTGTTCCACATTTGCAAGAGTCTAACCATGAGCCCTTATGTTGCACAGAAACCTGCCTCCTTATAACATCCAGTCCTAGACATGGCTCAGAGAGTCTAGGTATCTAAATCTCTCCTCCCATCTTCAATTTGGTTGGGAAAAGGGATCATTAGGCTGGTTTCTAGTTTAGGCTGGCTTTTCCTTTCACTCCTCCTTCCCTGAAGGAGTCACAGAAGAACTACATACAGCCTGTGTTGAGGTGGAAGTGTGACCGGGGGAGGGGCCGCTCTTCCTCTCTCTGACGATAGAAGTGAGAACCTCTCATGGAAGGTGATGGATGGCTCTTGCTCGTTATTTACTCAGACCTCTTGTTTCTCGGTGGACCCTGGGGGTAGGGGGCCACCTGGGATAGCTCTTTTCTCTGAACATTGCTGGTGTTGACTGGCTTAGGCAGCTTCTGACTCAAGAAGGGCCAGGCCCACCACTTTAGCCCGTCATGGGATTGCACACTCCTACCTCCTGCCCATTGCCTGACAAGATCCTTTCCAGCTGAGACCTCTGCAACTCAGCTGGCCGTAGGCACTGCTAGGGGCAGGGAGAAGGTTGATCATTGCCTGGGTTTGCACAGTTTCAGATGGACAAGTGAGTCTGGTGCAGTTGAGACCAAGGCCACAGGTGAGATTCCATAGTTGGTTAGTGTTGCACAGAAAGAGATCCACGCCTCAGTCATGGACAGGACCCTCAAGAGTAGCCAAAGACTGACATCCGACCCAGGCCACAAATGAAATGACCCTAGCCACACATTCACCCCAGACCCAGCCACAGAGACTGATCATATGAGCCCTGACTTTGGTCCAAGACTGACCCCACCCTCAATCAGACCAAGTCAAGTTCTCTTTAGTACATAGCAGTCACATAAAACGGTCCCTCCTGACCCCAGGCTCCCCAGCTATAAGATGTGGGGCTTGGAACAATGATTTCTAGACAGCTTTCCAGCTTGGAGGAGTCCCTAGGTGGCATAAACAGTTAATACGCTAGGCTATTAACCAAAGGTTGGCAGTTCCAATCCACCCAGAGATGCCTAAGAAGAAAGGCCTGGCAATCTGCTTAGAAAAACCAACCATTGAAAACCCTATGGAGCAATCTTAAAAGGTTTAGTATTTTGTGTTTTCAGATGAGCCCACTGAGGCCTGATTTGACATAGTAAGTGATTTGACAGAGATCAGAGAGTCAGCTGGGAACCAAGGTCAGTCTAACTCCAAAGCCCAAACCTGCTAAGCACAGACCCCAGATTTTTTGTTTTTAACATTGGGTTTTGGTTTTGTCTGAGTCTAAGGAAAAGGGGAGTGAACAGCATGGTGTTTGAGCAGACATTTGGAGTAAAGTAATATACACTATATTTTTAATTCTCTTAATCTCAGAGCTCATCTTTGTTCACTTTTTTGTATCACTTCCCTTCATGTTTCATTCCTGAAAATAAACTTGTCAGTGAATCATTTTCCTTTACACCTCTCTGGAATGACCCCAGATTCTTTTGGTGTTACAGAATAGTATCTACCCAAAGGCGTTTCACAAAGCAGACAACCCTAGAGAAAGTGTGGAGGATAAATTACATGGATGAATGAGTACAAAGCCAAGAATAATGCCTGTAACATGGATAAAAGAAACGGATACGACTTTCTGGCAAAAATCATTTGGTTTTGACCACCAAGCTAAGAGCTCAGGCTGCTAACCAGAAGGTCAGCTGTTTAAATATACCAGCCACTCCTTGGAAACCCTATGGGGCAGTTCTACTCTGTCCTGTAGGGTTGCGATGAGTTGGAATAGACTTGATAGCAACTGGTTTGGTTTTTAGGACCAAGAATTAGAATCCTTGGGTGGCACAAATGATTTGCAGTCAACTACTGACCTAAAGGTTGTCAGTTTGAGCAAAACCAAAGGCACTGTAGAGGGGAGTCCTGGCGATCTGCTTCCTTAAAGATTACAGCCAAGAAAGCCCTATGAAGAAGTTCTACTCTGTATCGCATGGGATCCCATGGGTCAGAATCGACTGGATGGCTGTCTTAGTCATCTAGTGCTGCCATAACAGAAATACCACAAGTGGATGGTTTTAACGAAGAGAAGTTTACTTCCTCACAGTCGAACTAGGCTAAAAGTCCAAATTCAGGGTGTCAGCTCCAGGGGAAGGCTTTCTTTCTCTTGGCCTTCTCATCAGTGTTCCCCCAGACTAGGAGCTTCTCTGCACAGGGACCCCGGTCCAAAGGACGCGCTCTGCTCCTGGCACTGCTTTCTTGATGGTATGAGGTGCCCCTGTCTCACTGCTCACTTCTGTCTTTTATATCTCAAGAGATTGCCTCAGGACACAATCCAGTCTTGTAGATCAGGTCCTGCCTTACTAACACAACTGCAACCCATCCTCCCTCATTAACATCATAGAGGCAAGATTTACAACACATAGGGAAAACACACAGTACCAGGAATCATGGCCCAGCCAAATTGACAAACACAAATTTTTAGGGGGACATAATTCAAACCATGACAATGGCACAAGACGACAACAACAACCAAGAACTAAAAAACAAAAACAAAAAAAAAAAAAAAGAGTATATATTTATTTAAGCTGCAGAAGAAAATAGGGGAATTACTTATATAGACTCAGAGTGAAAAAATTTCTTTTTGACTTTAGATTGGGTTTTCCTTGGGCAATGTAATTTCATTCTACATTGATCGAACTTTATCTGTCATTAGAGTTTATAAGACATAATTCTTATACCATATTAAATCATTTTCATTTGACCAAAAAAAAAAAAACCCCTATGAAGCACAGTTCTACTCTGACACATATAGGGGTCACCATGAGTTGAAATTGACTTGAAGGCAACTGATTTGGTCTTGGTTTTCCAGCTCGGCAGGTCAAAGCCCTGATTCCACAAACTGTCAAGTCACCTTACATTCACTGGGCATGGCCAATGGACACAATCACACCATCTTGACCTCATCAACCAAGGGTTATATCCCATTGTTATGGATTGAATTATGTCCACCAAAAACATGTGTTGTAAATCCTAACCTCTATGCCTGTGCTTATAATCCCGTTTGAGAATGGGTTGTCTTTGTTATGTTCATGAGGCAGGATTAGTATAGGGTGTATCTTGAGTTAATCTCTTTTGAGATATAAGAGATTATACAAGTGAGCAAAGCAGAGACAGGGAAAGAGAGATGCCAAGCCACATGAAGATTGCCCAGGAGAAGAAGCTCAGTAGAGACAAGGACTTTCTTCCAGGGCTGACAGAGAGAGAAAGCCTTCCCCTAGAGCTGGAACCCTGAATTTGGACTTCTAGCCTACTAAACTGTGAGAAAGTAAATCTCTGTTTGTTAAAGCCATCCACTTGTGGTTTTTCTGTTATAGGAACACTAGGTAACGAACACAGAATTGGGTACTCAGAAGTGGGTTGCTGCTCTAACAGATTCCTAAAATGCAGAAGTGGTTTTGGAATTGGGTAATGGATAGAGGCTGGAAGAGTTTTAACATGACTAATAGTAAAAGCCTAGATTGCCTTGAAGGACTGTTGGTAGAATTATGGACGTCAAAGGCAATTCTGGTGAGGGCTCAAAAGGAAGTGAGGAGAGCTATAGAGAAAATCTCTATCGTCTTAGAGATTACATATGGTGCCAGCAATAGAATGTTGCTTGAAATGTGGACGTTAAGTGTGCTTCTGGTGAGGCTTTAAAAGAAAACGATGAACATGCGGTTGGACAATGGAGGAAGGTTGATGCTTTTCATGCAGTGGCAAAGAGCTTGTCTGAATTATGTTCAAATGTGTGGTGGAAGGGAAAACTTGTAAGTAATGAACTTGGAT
This sequence comes from Dugong dugon, assembly GCA_030035585.1. Classification (NCBI taxonomy): domain Eukaryota; kingdom Metazoa; phylum Chordata; class Mammalia; order Sirenia; family Dugongidae; genus Dugong; species Dugong dugon. Next base: position 19,728,793 of record CM057475.1, read on the forward strand.
ATCTGGCTGATGAGATTTCTAAACAAGGTCTTTAAAGGGACATGTGGCTTCTCCTTGCCACTTATAATAAAATGGAAAAGGTAAGAGATGAACTTAAACATGAACTATGCAAAATTAAAACAGAATTTAAAGATTTGGGAAATTCGGTTGTACAAACTAAGGACACATGTTCTAGAATGTTCACCAAGAATGTGGCTACACAATCTTTTGTTGAAGAGATTAAGCCTGTGACTGATGGATCTAACCACAGCAGAAAACTAATCAGCTTAGACTAAAGGGGACAAGAGAAAGAATGACAGGAAAGAACACTGTTTGCCTCTTGAAATTCTACAGGCAGGAAACAAGCCAAAGGTACTACATCTGCTGTCCTCCAAGAAAAGGCAAGGACATCCCTGGAATAGCTGGGAGATCAGCAGAACCGTTGGAAGGTGCATGGGAATCAGGGCCTTCTCAGTTTTAAAGGGTGGTGCCATGGTCTCCTGGATCTCCAAGAGTGGGGCCACAGCCTCCGAGGTTTCAAAGAGCTGATCTTTACCTACTAGTTCCAGAATGTGTGGTTGCTATTAAGGAGTGCCCATTGGATGGGGCCGCCACCCAAAGCTGAGGGGGTGAGGCTGCCATTCACAAGGGGCAGAAGAACTGGACCTGCCAGGGCCGAGGGGGTGGGGTTGCCACTCAGATAGACTAGGAGAATGGGGCCACCTAAAGCCAAGGGAGAAGAGTTACCATCCCAGAGGGCCTGGAAGACGGAGCTGAGGCCCAGGGCCAAGGGGCCACCACCCAGAATCCAAAGCGTGTGGCTAGCACCCAGAGTCTAAAGGGAGGGGTCATTGCCTAGATTGTCTCAGAGAAGAGAGGATTATTTCAAGCCTTGAGAGCTAATGTCATTTGTTCTACTGGGTTTTGGACTTGCTTGGTGTCTATTGGTCCTTCTTTCCCTCCACTTTCTCCCGTTTGTAATGGAAATGTCTACCTTGTGCCTGTTCTACCATTGTATTTTGGAAGCAGATAACTTGTATTCTAGATTTCACAGGTTCACAGATAAAGAGAAATTTTGCCCCAAGGTAGAATAAGCCGAAAGTCTCACTCATATTTAATTTAGAAGCTTCAGAAGATGAGATTTTGGATTTGGTGTTGATTTAAGACTTTTGCCATGATGTGATGGGATGAATATGTTTTGCATGTAGCAAGGACATGAATTTTGGGGGGCCAACGGGTAGATGTTATGGATTGAATTATGTCCCCCCAAAAATATGTGTTGTAAATCCTAACCTCTGTGCCTGTGGTTATAATCCCATTTGGGAATGAGTTGCCTTTATTCTGTTAATGAGGCAGGATTAGTGTAGGGTGTACTTTGAGTCAATCTCTTTTGAGATAAAAAAGAGATTATACAAGCCAGCAAAGCGGAGGTGGGGAAGGAAAGATACCAAGCCACAGGAAGATTGCCCATGAGCAGAAGCTCAAAAACACAAGGAATTTCTTCCATGCTGACAGAGAGAGAAAGCCTTCCTCTAAAGCCCGCACTCTGAATTCAGACTTGTAGCCCCCTCAGCTGTGAGAAAATAAATTTCTGTTTGTGAAAGCCATCCATTCGTGGTATTTCTGTTACAGCAGCACTAGATAACTAAGATACTCATGATGCACCACCTTTCTGATGCTTCCAAGAGGCCCTGTTCCTTTTGCCTTCCTTTCCGAAAGACTCAGATTCTCAGCCCAGTCCAGCCAGAACGAGAACGGCTGCTGTTATTTTGCTGTATAATCAGAATTTGTTTACTGTGGAGTCCCGACTGTACATCTGGACTCGCAATTAATCTCCTCAACAGCTGGTTCCCGATTTCTTCTTAAAAGGACAGTGACGTCAGCTTGCTGGCAGGACACTGGATCTTTCCCTGGGAAACCCACCCTCCCTGTGAGCGGAGGCCGACCCTGAGGAAAACATTGTTGTCTCCCTTTCCTCTTCATTCTCAGCAATCATCACCATCAGGGTCTGGGGATCTTGGCCCAAGGTCCTGCCACCAGCAGGAAGCAGTAATTAAGCGAGGACCTTGTTACTGCCCACTCCTATCCCTCCCCCATGGTAACAAGGGTTCTAGGACTTCCTGTGATTCCATTTTGTGGAGCGTTTTTCCAAGTCGGAGTAATTGGAGAGATTTTGCTCCCTTTCCCTGCTCCTTCACTTCCATAACTTCTCTCTCACAAACTCCAGAAGCAAAATACTAATAAATAACATTTATTGAGTGCTTGAGCGTATGGCGGAGCCCTGGTGGTGGAGTGGTTAAGAACTATGGCTGCTAACCAAAAGGGCGGCAGTTCAAATCTACCAGTCACTCCTTGGAAAACTTATGGGGCAGTTCTACTCTGTCCTATAGGGTCACTATGAGTCAGAATCAACTCACTAGCAGTGGGCTAGTGTATGGCAGGTACTGTTTTAAGGACGGTACATGTATTCCCTCATTTAATCTTTCCAGGAGCCTATGAGGTGGGTACACTTATCTTCATTTTAGAAATGAAGTGTCTCAGAAAGTTGAATATCTTCCCCTCACACTTGTTCTGAAACTACTCTAGTCCCCCTATGACCTTTGAAGTGTTGATGGTGTATTCTGCACCGCCTCCTCTAACCTCTCTCCTTCATAGTCCTCACACTTGTCATCAACACAATGCCCTCAAGTGGAGGAGGACGTTCTCAGGGGGAGCAGTCCCCACACGCCCTCCTCCTGCTAGCTTCTTAGTGAGCCCCACCTCGACCCTCCTGTGCCCCACCTTCCCACCTGTCAAACCAGGACTCCACTACACGTCCAGCTCAGCTCTCTGGCCTCGTGGAGACCATCCTCATGCTTATGGCACAGCTATGGCAACTCCAAGCTTCCCAGGCTCCAGAGGTCCTGGCCGTGCCCACCACACCACCCTCTCTCCCCATCCTCCTCTGCCCAATTTAGAAGACAGTTCTCCCTAGAGAGATGGACCCCAGCAAAGGGTGGAGAACAGAAAGCTGAACGGGTGGCTATCTATTACTGCTCCCCAGGACTATGTAGCCTGGAACACTAGCTCATTCTGTCTTATTCATCACTGTCTCCAGAGCCACTAGCCCAGGGCCTGGCACATAGTAGGTGCTCAATAAACATTGATGAATGAATAAATGAAGGCTAAAGTGTACTGCCCCCCTCCCCCACAGGACTATAAACTCACTGAGGGGAGGGTCATCTCTGTATTCCCACAACCCAACACAAAGGCTGGTCTGAAAGGAGAATTCACAAACAAGAAAACATTTGTAGGACGACTGACTGGGAATGGATTGTGAGGAGAAAGGAGGGCATCGTATTCCCTGAGGCTTGGCCAGAGGTTGGGGGGAGTGCTGTGGGAAAGGAGACTGTGGGGGCTGGGGACAGGAGAGAGAGCCCAGTGTGTGTGAGAGAAAGGAAGGAGGAGGAGGATGGGAAGAAGGAAAAGAAGAGGAAAGAAATGGGAGAGATTTTTTTTTTAACATTTTATTGTGCTTTAGGTGAAAGTTTGCACAGCAAATTAGGTTCCCGTTTACTAATTTTTATACAAATTGTTCCCTGACATTGGTTACAATTTTCACAGTATGTCAGGCTTCTCATTATTTCCATTCAGTTTGTTCTGTTTCTATTGATCTAGCTTCCCTTCCCCTCCTTGCCTTCTCATTTTTGCTTTTGGGTAACAGTTGACCCTTTGGTTTCCTATATTTCATATCGCCGATTGTTTAAGGGAGCACATTCCTCATGGGTTATTTGTTTATTTTATATGCCAGTCTATTATTTAGCTGAAAGGTGACCTCCAGGAATAGCTTCAGTTCCAAGTTCAAAGGGTATCTTAAGGCAACAGTCTTGTGGGTTCCTCTAGTCTCTACTGATTCAGGAGTCTGGCCATTTTTAGGAACTTATATTTTGTTCTACGTTTTTCTCCCATTCTATCTGAGACTATTCTATTGTGCCCCTGGTCAGAAGGCTCGGTAGTGGTAGACCAGCACCACCTAGTACTTCTGGTCTCTAGCTAGAAGGGGCAGTGGTTTGTATGGGCTATTACTCCTGTGGAGTGGTTTCTTCTTTGAGTCTTTGGTTTCCTTCATTCTATTGTGCTCCAGATGAGTAGAGACTAATAGTTGTATCTTAGATGGTCGCTTGACATCTTTTAAGACCCCAGACGCTACTCACCAAACGAGGATGTAGAACATTATCTTTATGAACTGTGTTACGCCAATTGACTGAATTGTCCCAGGAGACTACGGTCCCAAGCCTTTTAACCCGGTAAACCAATCCTGTGAAGGAACTGGAAAAGACTTAAGGAGTTATACGATCTAGTTTCTTCAGTTTACTCATTAGGCAGTTCTTCTCTCATAGGTTTGAATTAATTACACCTAAGTTTCCTTAATAGAGATGTATTAGTTTTGTAAATTTTGTTCTAATTCTCAGTGAGTCAGAAACATAGTTATTTTAATTGTGCTTCTATGTTAGTAAATTGTTTAATTTTTATGAACTAAACAAAAAGAAAAAGATGATGGCTTTCAGCTCCCCTGCTCCTCACCTTCCTGGGCTTCACCACCTCACTGCCCCTCTCCCACCCAGAAAGGCCAACTCTACCCCAGCCCCTCCCCCTATATCCATAACCAATTGGAGACCTACAGCTTGAGAAAGCCAACATTTTTGGAGGAACGGCCTTCTGACCAGAGCCAGCCAAGGTCGTCCTGCCCTTGGGCTCACATTTGTGAGAGGTACAAACTCCCAATAAATGGCCAGATGAGGAAGAGACTTCAGGGTTTTTGGTTTTGTTTTGTTTTTTGTTTTTTGTGGTTTTTTTTTTTTTTTTTTTGCTGTTGGTTTTACTTCTATCTAGCATTTTTTTAAGTACCTACTGTGTGACAGGAAACCCTGGTGGCGTGGTGGTTAAAAGCTACAGCTGCTAACCAAAAGGTCGGCACTTCATTTCCACCAGGTGCACCTTGGAAACCATATGGGGCAGTTCTACCCTGTCCTATAGGGTTGCTATGAGTTGGAATCGACTCGACAGCAACAGGTATGGCTTCAGGACTGTGGGACAGGCCCTATGTAAACAAGCATCAGCTCATTTAATTCTCCTAAGTGCCCTATTTTACAGATGAGGAAACTGAGATTCAGAGAGGTTTGATTACTTGCCCAAAGTCCCCCAGTTACTTAGTTGCTGGGAATGGTAGGATTCGAACCAGGGTGTCTGTTGCCAGTGCCACTGGGTAGACGCCCTGCTCCTGCTCCCTCTCCACACTCCGCATCTGTTTCTCCTTTTGCATTGGCCCCTGAGCTACTGTAGAACCTGAGGGGGCTGCCGAGGTGCCCAGAGGGCAGCGGGGTCCCCTCACTCCCTGCACTGTGGCCATGTTGCCTACCATGGCTGACCCTCTCTGCTCTTCTCAGCATTTGCAAACAACTCCCACAGGGTACAGATACCTCACAGGGTCTACAGCTGGGGGCACACTTGGCTCCCCTCCCAGCAGACTCACCCTGAGCCAGACCCCCAGCTCCCCTGGCCTCCCTCTGGACCAGGAAGAGAGTGGGGAGGCTGGATTTGGGGATTCCAGGGAGTTTGAAAAAGAGGTAGGGACCTTTTACCGAGCATCCTTTGCGTGCCAGGCACTGTGCTGGGCATGCTGTTTCTCCTCTCTGTCACTCTACCCTTCAGCTGGCAAGTGAGAATCCCAAGGGCAGACGGGACTGGGGCTTGCGCAAGGCCATGCAGATGGGCCTAGAAGCAAACAAACAAAACCCAGACCAGTTGCCATTGCTTTGCACTTTCGAAAGTGGATCACCAGGCCTTTCTTCCAAGGTGTTCTCTGGATGGGTCCAAACCACCAACCTTCCGGTTAGTAGTGGACAACTGAACCATTCCTCCAGCATAGGGACTCCTTATTAGTCCAAAAGGACTGTTATTTGTTAAAGGCACTGAATTGTCAGGCCTCACTCCATAGCAACCCCAAGAGGCCCTCCCCCAGGAGGCCGACTCTAAGGGGGCAGCCAGTTGTTAGAGGCAGCCCAGGGAAGCAGCCCCTAGGATGGGACTCCAGCCTGGTTAGAACCCATCTCCCCACAGCTTAAACAGCAGGCCGGGCAGAGGAGAACTAGAAAAGCCTGTGTTTTTTAAGCTGGAGCCGGCAGTCTGAACATAAAAATCTGCCTATGATTTTAAAAGACAAACAGAAACAAGATTCTCTGAGCCAATTGACACGGTAAAGGAGACAGCAGGGAATTACATAACTTTCTTAAGAACCCAAACTACTTTGAAGTCCTTTGGACACCATTTAAACCATGCAAATTTGCTTATAAAGCAAACTATGCAAATTAGCTTATGAATGATGAGTAATCCCTCGGTACTTTCCACAGGTGCTGCAGGGACCCGAGCTGGATGATGCAGTGGCTAATTCATGGTTATCGTTTCTCGTGTATCTGGAACTAATACTAGGGCTTTCCTTGGAAAGGTTCAGTGATTTAGACTTTCCGTTCATTTCTCCCCGAATTATGTCCCCCAACTATTTCCCAAAGACACTTGTGTTTGTTGTTTCTGTTGTATGAACAAAACTGTGCAAAAAGGTCCTTACTGGTACCTTCTAGGCTGGGCAAAAGGAGCTCTCGTGGTGTAGTGGTTAAGCACTCGGCTGCTAAGAGAAAGGTCAACAGTTTGAATCCACCAGCCGCTCCTTGGTAACCCTATAGTGCAGTTCTACTCTGTCCTATAGGGTCACTATGAGTCAGAATCCACTCGATGGCAATGGGTTTGGGTTTTTTTGGTTAGGGTGTATCTTAGTCATCTAGTGCTGCTCCAACAGAAATACCAAAGTGGATGGTTCTAATGAAGAGAAGTTTATTTCCTCATACTCAAAGTAGGCTAAAAGTCCAAATTCAGGGTGTCAGCTCCAGGGGAAGGCTTTCTCTCTCTCGGACTTCTCATCAGTGTTCCCCCAGACTAGGAGCTTCTCTGCGCAGGGACCCCGGTCCAAAGGACGCGCTCTGCTCCTGGCACTGCTTTCTTGATGGTATGAGGTCCCCCTGTCTCACTGCTCACTTCTGTCTTTTATATCTCAAGAGATTGCCTCAGGACACAGTCCAGTCTTGTAGATCAGGTCCTGCCTTACTAACACAACTGCCACCCATCCTCCCTCATTAACATCATAGAGGCAGGATTACAACATACAGGAAAATCACACAGTACCAGGAATCATGGCCCAGCCAAACTGATTTACACACATTTTTGGGCGGACATAATTTCCATGCTACAAGTGTGAAGGTGGGGGAGGGAGGTGAGGAGCTAATGCTTCTTATGTGCTGGGACCTTGAGCAAGTGGCTTCTCCCCTGAGTGCTCGGTTCCTCCTTTATCACCTGGGCATAAACAAACAAACAAACCAAGCCCATTGCCATCAAGTTTATTCTGACTCATAGCGACCCTATAGGACAGAGTAGAACTGCTCTACAGGGTTTCCAAGGAGCAGCTGGTGGATTCGAACTGCCGACCTTTTCGGTAGCAGCCAAAAGATTAACCACTGTGCCGCCTGGGCATACTCATGTAACCTGACTGTACGAATGTCAGTAAATTTCCATTAGTCAGAAAAGACTGCCTTAAAGCAGCCCAAGCCCGATTTGGCATGCCCTGCATGCGCAGAAGGGCCAGCTGTGACCGTTAGTTAACCTCAACAGCGAACGCAGCAACAGGGGGAACGAATCAGAAGGAAAATCATCACACGGACCCCATTCCGAAGTGAGAGATCTGATGAGAATCACATCACCTCCTCTTTCCTGGAAGCCATAATTCCTACAATATCTTCCTTCTAGAATTTTGCTGCCCTAGTAAACCTGCACAGCTGCCCTCTTGCTGCCCTAATCCCATGTAAGCCCTGCTTCCCCATAGCTCAGGGAGTTAGATCTGAGGAACTTCCTCCGGGCTCTTTGCTCTGCGTGTTGCAACAAAGTTACTTTTTCTTCTCAAAGGCCATGTCCAGATTCTTGGCAGGTCTCAGCTTACAGGACAGAACTCACCTTCTAGGGTTCGGCAACACTAACAGCTAAATCAGGTTTAAGATAACAAATGTGCACATATGTGGGAGGAGTCCCTGGGTGATTCAAACAGTTCACACACTAGGCTGTGTGTTAAAGGTTCAAGTCCACCCACAGGTGCCTTGGAAGAAAGGCCTGGCAATCAACTTTCAAAAAATCAGCCACCGAAAACCCTAGGGAGCACAGTTCTACTCTGACACACATACGGTCGCCATGTGTCAGAATCAACTGGACAGCACTGGTTTTTTACAAATACGCCTGTTAGACCAATATTGGAAAGGGGCTCTGCTTATGGGTTGATACTTTCGCCCCAGCTCCCACTGATGGCTGGGGAATCCTGACTGTGCTCAAAGGAGATGCCTGAAGGGAAAACAGTATTAACTCCATTGTAGAGATGAAAACACTGAGGCTGGGAGAGTTGAAGCAAGTTGTCAAGCACATATTATTCACTCAAGAAACACTCCGGAGACCCTACCGGTGTGCTGGGCGGGGAGGAGCTGCTTGGAGTGCTGCGGCAGCTCTCTTTCCACCCAGAGACCGGCTCCTGCCAGGGCCAGTGTTTCTCCTCGGCAAGCCTCCCCTGGAAAATCTCTTCACGAAGCTGAGATCTGACTGTCCTCAGTCAGGCAGACAGTGGGCCCAGCCAATGTGTTGATGGGGTCTCCAAGGCAGCCTCTCCCAAACGCAACAACCTTGTGCAGAAGGGGCGAGTGGAGCTGTCCAGGGCAACCTGGAAGGAGTCATTTCACAGGGCACAGCCCCTCTACCATCCAAGCTCTCCAGTGGGGAGGAGGCAGCAGGTTGCCGTGGCCATTCAGAGCCTGCATCCTTCAAATTCTCAAAAACCCTTGTGAGGGAATTTAGCCCAAAGGACAATGACATAACCTCCCCACATGAAACACACCCAGCATGCCCAGGACACCAGAAGCAGACAGCTGCTCCATGGAATGGCCATCCAGAGATCCAACAGAACCCAGTACAGCCAGCTCCAGGAGAATGTCTTTTCTCATGAACTCTCCACGGCTTGGCAAGGACACCAGATCTCAGCGTCTACCTCTTGGTGTAGAGCAATGGCTTCCAAAATGTCCACAGTGACATTTTCCCCAGTTGAGAGCAAAGTGAGAAAAAATATGGAGAGTGTAGTGTGTTAACCCTGGGTGGTGCAAATGGTTAATATGCTCCGTTGTTAACCAAATGAGGCACGTCGAACGAAAGGCCTTTTTTTTTTCCAAAAAGTCAGCCATTGAAAACTTATGGACCACAGTTCTACTCTGATACACACGGGGTTGCCATGAGTCGCAACTGACTCAATAGCAACTGGTTAGGCATACGTGATTCAGAAGCTCAAACAAAGTCAACAGGCCTTATCTCTCTCTCTCTCTATTTCTGGTTTTTTTCTCAGATTTTCCGTCACTTCATGACCGTGTGAAGGCTGTAGCCACTCTCAGCCTCTGTAAGTTCAACAAGAGTTATTAAAACCTCTCCCTGGTACTTAGAAACCCTGGTGGTATAGTGGTTAAGAGCTACAGCTGCTAACCAAAAGGCTGGTGGTTTGAATCCACCAGGCACTCCTTGGAAACTGAGCGACAGTTCTCCTCTGCCCAATAGGGTCTCTATGAGTCGAAACCAACTCAGTGGCAATGGGCTGGTTCTTTTTTCCTTCCCGGCACTCATCCAAAAGCCCAGGATAAGCTCTGATTGGGCCTAACTGGCGGGCTTGAGTCAAGCGCCCAGCCCTGAGCCAATGAGATGGACAGGCTGGCTCAGGCTTTGGCCGTTGTTCTTCCTGAGGATGAGGACAGTCAGAGATGGTTACCAGCAGGATGAATGGAGCTGGGCCAATGACAACCACACGTCCACTCTATAGACTCATGTACTCAGGGGGACCTAATACATGATGGAGGCTATTCAAGCAGTGGGGAGACATGGCTACTCACTCCATAAATAATACGGGGCCAACTAGATATCCATTCGGAAAAAAATAATTATATTGCCTACCTCATGTCACTCACAAAAATTTATTCCACGTGAATTAGAGAAGTAAGCATAAAAAACAACACTGTACAAGTATTCAAAGAAAACATGGGGAAGAGATGCATAACCTTAGGTAGGGAAAATCTGCTTACACAAGACCCAAAATACAAAATGTAAAAATTTGATTGTATCATACCTTCGAACTTCTCTATGACAAAACACTCTCTAAAAATGTTGAAATACAAGAGACAAACTAGGAGGACAAACTGGATATATATGTATACATATATATAAACCAAAGAAACAAACACATTGCCGTCGAGTTTATTCTGACTCATAGCGACCCTATAGGACAGAGTAGAACTGCCGGTTAGGGTTTCCAAGGAGCAGCTGGTGGATTTGAACTGCTGACCTTTTGGTCAGCAGCCAAGCTCTTTAACCACTGCGCCACCAGTATAAATATATATCTACTTATTTATTCATAGTATTAATAATAGCTAGATTATATTAAAAATTTATGCATATTAACTTTAAAAGACAATCCAGTAGAAAAATGAGCAAATACACAACAGAGTAAATACAAATGGCTAATATAATATACATATCAAAAGATGTCCCAATCTCATTAGTAATCTAGGAAAGTCATATATAAATAAAAGACAATGTTTTTCTTATCAGATTGGCAAACATTGAAAGATTGGCGACTACAGTGCTGGGCTGGGAATGGGGAAATGGGTAACATCATAAACTGTTGGTGTTTAATTGAGCCCAGAAGACAGCCTCATTTAGTTCAAAGAAAGAACCAGAATTACTTTTGGATGGTGTGGACATGCTGTCATACAGGGTTTGTTGATGGGTGAGGTAGGTGATGCTGGGGTAAAGAAAAGAATAAGCGAAGGGGAGCCACAAAGCGAAACTTTAAAAGCATATGTTGTAGATAATCTTACCACTGTGACTCACAGGAAACAAGCATTTCTTGTGGGTTTTGAGAAGAACCTCTTGAAAGCACATAGGGGTTTGAGTAGCAATGAGTCAGAGAACCACAAGAACTTGAGGGACGGTTTTCAATGTAGTCATAATTTCCCCTCAGTCCCTGTCTTGGTCATCTAGTGCTGCTATAACAGAAATACCACAAGTGGATGGCTTTAACAAAGAGAAATTTATTTCTTCACAGTAAAGTAGGCTAAAAGTCCAACTTCAGGGCATCAGCCCCCGGGGAAGGCTTTCTCTCTCTTGGCCTTCTCATCAATGTTCCCCCGCACTAGAAGCTTCTCAGCACAGGGACCCTGGGTCCAAAGGATGCGCTCTGCTCCCGGCACTGCTTCCTTGGTGGTGTAAGGTCCCCTGTCTCTCTGCTTGCTTCTCTCTTTTATACCTCAAGAGATTGCCTCAGGACATAATCCAATCTTGTAGACTGAGTCCTGCCTCACTAACACAACTGCTGCCCATACTCCCTCATTAATATCATAGAAGCAGGATTTGAAACACAGGAAAATCACACAATAGCAGGAATGATGGCCCAGCCAAACTAATACACTATTTTTTTGGGTGACAGAGTTCAATCCATGACAGTCCCCTTCCCAGCTCTCCCCAGGCAGGACTCTTCAGGGTGACATTTATCTCCCCCATCACTGAAAACGGCAGAGTGGTTTGATTCCAATACACAGAGCTGACTCCAACATCTAGGTCTGAAATGAACAAGGTCTTGGACAGACACTTTCTGGGCCTCAGTATGCCTATCTATAAAATGGGGCTCATAATACTTGTGGTATTACTGGAGGGTTCAATGAGATGATGACTATGCAAGAAGCCAAATAGAGTGCCTGACAAAGGAAGTACTCTAATAAAGAACATAATACCATACGATCAAGCAATCCCACTGCTAGGACTATATCCTAGAGAAATAAGAGCCGTCACATGAATAGACATATGCACAGCCATGTTCGTTGCAGCATTATTCACAATAGCAAAAAGATGGAAACAACCTAAGCACCCATCAACAGATGAATGGATAAACAAATTATGCTTCATACACACAATGGAATAGTAGGCAACAATAAAGAACAATGATGAATCTGTGAAACATCTCACAACATGGATGAATCTGGAGGGCATTATGCTGAGTGAAATAAGTCAATCACAAAAGGACAAATATTCCATGAGAACACTATTATGAAAACTTATGAAAACACACAGAAAAAAACAATCTTTGATAGTTACGAGGGAGAAGAGGGCTGGAGAGGGGGAAATCACTAATTAGATAGTAAACAAGTGTTAACTTTGGTGAAGGGAAAGACAACACACAGTATAGGGGAAGTCAGCACAACTCGACCAAGGCAAAGTCATAGAAGCCTCCTAGACACATCCAAACACCTTGAGGGACTGAGTTTTTGGGGCTGAGGGCTGAGAATCATGGTCTCGGGGCGGGGCGTGGGTGCATCTAGCTCAACTGGCATAAAATAGTTCAACAGAAAATGTTGTACATCCCACTTTGATGAGTAGCGTCTGGAGTCCTAAAAGCTTGCAAGTGGCCTTCTAAATATACATCTATTGGTCCCAGCATGTACAGAGCAAAGAATGGAGAAAACCAAAGACACAGGGAAAATATTAGTGCAAAGGACTAACGGACCACATGAACCCCAGCCTCCCCCAGCCTGAGCCCAGAAGAACTAGATGACGCCCAGCTACCACCACCGACTGCTCTGACAGGGATCACAATAGAGGGTGACGGGCAGAGCGGGAGAAAAATGTAGAACCAAAATTCAAATTCACTAAAAAAGACCAGATTACTGGTCTGACGGTGACTGGAGGAACCTCGAGACTATGGCCCTTGGACACCGTGCTAACTCAGAACTGAATCAACTCCTGACGTCCACCTTTCGGCCAAAGATTAGACAGGCCTACAAAACAAACAGTAACACACGTGAGGAACGTGCTTCTTAGTTCAATCAAGTACAGGAGACCAAATGGGCAACACCTGCCCAAAAGCAAAGACGAGAAGGCAGGAAGGGACAGGAAAACTGGATGAATGGACACTGAGAACCCAGAGTGGAAAGGGAAAGGGGGAGACTGCTGACACATTGCGGGGATTGCAACTAATATCATAAAACAATCTGTGTACAAAATTTTTGAATGAAAAACTAATTTGCACTGTAAACTTTCACCTAAAACAATAAAATTTTATATCTATATATATACATAAAGAACATACTAAAGTAACCAAAGATTATTGATCTGGGCATGGATCAGCTTCAGTGTTGACTGAGGCACAGAGAAATGGAAAGAACAAGTTCTAAGGGAGCCTATGTGTCTGATGGTATTTTAAAGCTAAAATGAATGCAAGATACTGATAAATAAAGTGTTACTCTCCTTACGAATCAGTAAGAAAAAGATAAACACTCAAAACAAAAAGCAAAGGATACAGACAATTCATAAAAGGGAAAATATAAATAAATGGCCAACAAACGGGAAAAACCAGTTCATTGTCATTATTAAAGAATGAGAATCCATTTTTATCCAAAAACCTGACAAGAATTTTCTTTTTGTTTTAATTTAATCACCAGTGCAGGCAAGGGCTGAGGGATGGTGTGCTGTTAACTGCCGTGTGAGACTGTGAAATCGGACATTTCTGGAGGACAAATTGAAGGTGCTACAGAAAAGCTAAGGAGCACTGGCGGCACAGTGGTTAACTGCTTGGCTGCTAACCGAAAGGTTGGCAGTTGGAACCCACTCAGCAGCTCCGAGGGAGAAAAGACTTGGCAATCTGCTCCTGTAAACATTACAGCCAGTTCTACTCTGTAACATATGAGGTCAATACGAGTCGGAATCAGCTAGATGGCACCTAATAACAATAACAATCAAAACCATTTAAATGGGCATCCCTGTTACTTAGGAAATAACCAGAGGCTTCCACTGCCATGCACAGATTTGGGAGTATCTACCTGGATCGCTAAAACACTCCCAATCCTTTTCCCCTTACCCCATCCACAGGAAAGTTTGAGCAAACAAAGTCCCTGCCCCTCTGGCCACAGTCGACAGGACCAGAGGTCCCTCACTTGAGAGGAGGGCAGGGCAGTGCAAGACGGGTGTCACCAACTGGCAACAAAGAAAGCCACACTTCACCAGAAAGAAGAATGAAGCCGATGGCCAGAGAGAGGCAGACACAGGAGGAAGGATGTGCGGATTCAGGCTCTCAGAGAAGGAGACATCAAGACGGGATTAGATGTGTGAGAGATTTTTTTGGGGAAACACCTGTGAAGGATAAAAACAGAAGGAAGTAGAAGACAGCAAGAAGAGCCTTTAAACCACAACGCAGTTCTGACGCGTGTGAAAGGAGAGAGGGAAGGAAGAGCCTCCGCTGCAGTGTAGTTCTGAGGAACCCTTGGCCAGACCCGTGGGGAGGCTCCAAACAAGGCAGGATAGTAAAACATTCTGGCCCTAATGGTATAAAACATAATGAATGTGTTGTATGTTCATATAGAATTGTTGTTGTTGCCATTGAGCCGCTGCTCTCTCCCGAGGTAGGCTGGCCAAGGGCTCTTCCATCTCCGGATTCTTCTGGAAAACCACCAAGTCAGTCATTTCCACTGACTCCCTTGCTACGCTCCATTCCAGGCTTCTCCTACACATGCTCTCACCAACAGAAAGCCTGCGTGAGATCCTCAGGAGTGCCTTTGTCTCCCTCTTACTGGCTCCCCTACATAATAGGAGACTTGGACTGAGCTTGCTGCATCCCCGGGGGAGGAAGTACCTGTCTTCTCCCACGCCCCCTGCTGTTTCTTAGTCCAGTTACTCTCTCAAGCTCCACTGACTTTGTGTGTGTGTGTGTGGTAAAATATATATAACATAAAATTTGCCGTTTTAACCGTTTTTAAGCGTACAGTTTGGTAGCATTAATTACATTCACCATGTTTTGCAACCATCACCAATATCTACTTCCCAAATGTTTTCATCAGTCCAAACAGAAACTCAATAGCCCCTCCATCTCCCCTCCCCTCAGCCCTCGGTAACCACTCATGTACTTTCTGTCTCTATGCATTTGCCTATTCTAGATCTTTCATATAAGTAGAATCGTACACTGCTTGTCCTTTTGTGCCCAACTTATTTCACTCAGCATGTTTTCAAGGTTCATGCATGTTGTAGCATGCGTTAAGACTTCATTTTTCTTTATGGCTGAATAATATGCCATTGAATGGGTAGATCGCATACTGTTGATCCATTCGTCTGTTGATGGACACTTGCATTGCTTCCACTTTTTACCTACTGTGAGTAATGCTGCTGTGAACATTGGTGTACAAGTATCTGAGTCCCTGCTTTCAGTTTTTTTGGGTACACACCTAGGAGTGGAATTGCTGGGTCATATGCTAATTCCGTGTTGAACTTGCTTGGGGAAACGCCAACCTGTTTTTCACAGTAGTTGCACCATTTTACCTTCCCACCAGCGATAGATGAGGGCTACAACTTCGCCACATCCTCACCAACACTTGTTATGTTCTGTCTTTTAATACTAGCCATTCTCGTGGGTGTGAACTGGTATCACACTGGAGGTTTGATTTGCATTTCCCGAATAACTAACGACATTGAGCATCTTTTTCTGTGCTTATTGACCATTTGTATATCTTCTTTGCAGAAATGTCTGCTCAAGTCCTCCGCCCATGTCTTAATTGCGTTGTTGGTCTTTTTGTTATTGAGCTGTAGCTCCTCTGGCTTTGAAGGAATCTCCTGTCTTGGTGTCTTTAATTCAAAGACTCGTCAGCTGGACCCATTTGCTCCAGGTCTCATAATAACATACTCTACAGAACAAAGACAATTTCTGCAGTGAAAGCTGCTGTGTGTGAGGCACAGCACTGGGCACTTTATGACTCTTACACCCACCCTACAAAATAAGTATTTTAATCTCATTTTACAGTAGAGGAAATTGAGGCTTAGAAAGGCATGTGACCCACCCAAGATCTAACCACTGCACTGCATGTCAGGGATGGGTGCTGACACCACTCTCCCGGGCTGAGCAGAAGGGGGGATGTACGTCACACGGTATTAGGTGGCCAAAGAAACAGGTAGGTGGGGATGCCACACAGCCAGGAGAAAAGCCAAACCACACCAAGGGGCTTCCCTAACGGAAGCCCCCGCAGCCCCTGCCCACCACTCAGCTTCTAAGATGCTAGAAAAAGAACTTTAGAAACTCCACCACAGCTGCTCCAGAAACCGACTGCCTCTGCCACTGCGCTTGCTAGAAGATACAGTCTCCCCACATGAAGTCACAGCTCTCAGGCAGCTGCCTCTGCTTGCAGAATCCAAGACCATATGTGGAGGCCAGGTGCAAGGGAGCCCGGGAAATGCAGCTTTTAGCTTCTGCCTTCCAGACAGTCTAAGCCCGGGGGCGGGGGTTGGGGTGTATGCTGAGTGAGCAAATCAGGAGATCTGTCAAGATGCTGCACAACTTATTTAACCATTTCCCTACTGATGGATATTTTTTATGTATTTGTTGTTGTTGGGAACATACACAGCAGAACATACACCAGTTCAACAATTTCTACATGTACATTTCAGTGACATTGCTTACATTCTTCAAGTTGTGCAACCTTCTCACCCTCCTTTTCTGAATTGTTCCTCCCCCACTGACATAAACTCACTGCCCCTAAGCTTCCTGTCTGATCTTTCAAGTTGCTGTTATCAGTGTGATCCCACAAAGATAGTTCTTAAAAGACCACAATGCTCAAAGCAGACATTCTCTTACTAGTTAAGCTAAATTATGGTTTCGTTTTAATAAGACTTCAGGGAATATTTTTGGTTTAAGGTTTGAAGATTATCTCAGGATAATAATTTCAGGGGTTCATCCCATCTTCATGGCTCCAGAAAATCTGGATTCCATGAGAATTTGAAATTCTGTTCTTCATTTTCCCCATTGTGATCAGGATTCTTCTATAGAATCTTTGATCAAAATGTTCAGTAATTGTAGCCAGGCACCATCCAGTTCTGGTC
Source organism: Dugong dugon (assembly GCA_030035585.1). Lineage (NCBI taxonomy): Eukaryota > Metazoa > Chordata > Mammalia > Sirenia > Dugongidae > Dugong > Dugong dugon. The sequence goes on from CM057475.1 coordinate 19,745,782, forward strand.
TCATGACAAAGGAGGCAGATGTTCATGGAGGCAATTAGCCACACATTCCATACCCTCCTCCTATTCCCGACTCTCCTTCTTCCTCTGTTGTTCCAGGCTAATAGAGACCAATTGTTGTACCTTGGATGGCCACTTGTAAGCTTTCATGACCCCAGGAACTACCCAAAAAGCTAGGAGGTATAACAGAAGCACTAAACACAGTATTAGGCCAATTGACTGGGATGTCCCATGAAACCATGATCCTAAACCTCCAAATCAAGAAACCAAATCCTATGAGGTGTTTGGTGGTACATATGATGGATGGATTTTTTTTTTTTAATCTTGTTTCAAAATTTGAAACACATATAACACACGTAACAAAAGTTTGCCATTTTAACCATTTTTAAGTGTACAATTCAGTGATATTAATACATTCACCATGTTGCACAACCATCACAACTACTCATTTTCAAAACTTTTTCATCACCCCGAACAGAAATTCAGCCTCCTCAGCAATAATTCCCCTTTTCCCCTTCCCCCCAGCTCCTGGTAACCACTAATAAACTTTGATCTCTATGCAATTCCCTATTCTAGATATTTCATGTAAGTGGGATCATACAATATTTATCCTTCTGTGTCTGATTTATTTCACTCAACACAGTGTTTTCAAGGTTCATCCATGTCATAGCATGTATCAGAACTTCATTTCTTGATATAGCTGAATAATATTTCGTTGTATGTATATACCCTATTTTGTTTATCCATTCATCTGTTGATGGGCACTTGGGTTGTTTCCACCTTTTGGCTATTGTGAATAATGCTGCAATGAACACTGGTGTACAATATATCTGGGTCCCTGTTTTCAAGTCTTTTGGGTATATAGCTAGGAGAGGAATTGATCGGTCATATGGTAATTCCAGGAGCCCCTGGGTGGCACAAATGCTTAAGCGCTCAACTACTAACCAAAGGTTGAAAGCCTGAACCTACCCAGAGGTAACTCAGAAAACAGGCCTGGCGATCTGTGACCCAACTACTAACAACAATGTGGTAATTCTATGATTATCTTTTTGAGGCACCACCAAACTGTTTTCCGCATTGGCTACCCCACAATGGATGCTTAAGATGTCTCCAGTTTATCACTAGTATAAAACATGCTGCCCAGGAAACTATATTTTTCACTCTTCAGGTGATTCAAAGGTTAAAAATAATGCAGATCTAAGCTTAGTGAGCATAAGAGTTCTCCAAGATATACTATCAAGTAAAAAACAGCAAGTAGTAGACCATATATATAAAGGGTGTATATATATATATATATAGATAGATAGATAGATAGATACAAATATATATATATATATGTGTGCGTGTGTGTGAGAGCCCTGGGGAAACCCTGGTGGCGTAGTGGTTAAGAGCTATGGCTGCTGACCAAGAGGTTAGCAGTTTGAATCCACCAGCCTCTCCTTGGAAACCCTATGGGGCGGTTCTACTCTGTCCTATAGGGTCACTATGAGTCAGAATCCACTCGATGGCAATGGGTTTGGGTCTTTTTGGTTAGGGTGGATGACGTTTCTAAAACCTTTCCAGGCCACATGTGTGAAGGTGGAGGAGGGAGGTGAGGGGCTAATGCTTCTTACTTGCTGGGACCTTGAGCAAGTGGCTTCTCCCCTGAGAGCTCAGTTCCTCCTTTATCACCTGGGCATAAACAAACAAACAAACCAAACAACTCATAGCGACCCTATTAGACAGAGTAGAACTGCCCCATAGGGTTTCCAAGGACTGGCTGATGGATTTGAGCTGCCGACTTTTTGGTTAGCAGCTGAGCTCTTAATCATTCTGCCACTAGGACTCCCTTTTATAACCAGAGGGAGGGAAATGGCAGTACGAACAGCTGAATAAAGATATTCTTAGAATTTTCACAACTAGTGTGTAATCGTACCTTATTTGTCTGATGAAAAAAATGATAGCTTTCTGTAAGACAAAACAGGTTAAAAGATAAGACCATGCCAATTCTACAAGTGAACTTGGGGTGGGGGTGGGGTGGGGTCTCTGAGTCTCCAGGACATACACTACAGGAAAGGATCAGCCAGGCAACATCTGGGTTGTCTGCTTATTTCTTCCACTTGTTCTCCATCCTTATCATCTTCCAGACCTGTTCCATAGTTTATAACCAGTTCCTCGAGTCTGGTCCACAGATGGAAGGGGAAGTAGGGTGAAGAGCTTAGAAAGGAACAAGCTATGTCATCAGTGCTATACGGTTTCCTCGGGTGCTGTGGCCCTATCCAGGTACTATCTGCCCATTGTCCCCATACCACACCCAGGTCCATGACATCAGTGGAAGCTGGGGGCTCTGCCCCTGCCCTCCAGCACCCCTACACCATCCAGCACTCGCCACACCTAGCAGGAATGACTTGCTCACTGTCTCCCCCAAAATGCCACAGGCTCCTGGAAGGCAGGCACACATCTCCCTAATGGTAGGTGCCTGCTGCATTTAGCTGCCCAGTTTCTGTTGAATCACTACTCACAGCCAGGTGCATGTATGTCCACCCTGCACACACACCCTCATATCAGACACTGCACACACCCATCACGTAAGTCAGACAGGGTCTCACTGAACCCAAGCTAAGGGCTGTCTGGCCCAGGCATGGTGGCAAACCACGGTGACCACTTAACCCCCACTAGGATGGCTATTATCAGAAAACTAGAAACTAACAAGTGTGAGAATGTGGAAAAACTGCAACCCTCATCTATTGCTGAGGAGAACGTAAAATGGTGCAGCTACTGTGGAAGACATTTTGGTGGTTTCTCAAAAATGTTCAATCTAGAGTTAACATATAATCCAGCAATTCCACTCCTAGCTATATACCTGAAAGACTTAAAAGCAGGGATCCAAAGAGATACTTGTACACTGCAGCATTATTCACAATAGCCAAAAGGTGGAAACAACCCAAGTGACCATCAACAGATGACTGAATCAGTAATATGTGGTATATCCATACAGTGGAATATTATTCATCCATAACCATGCTACAGCATGGATGAACCTTGAAAACATTATTCTGAGTGAAATAAGCCAGACACAAATGGGTAAATACTCTATGATCCCACTTATCTGAAATATCTAGAATAGGCAAATACATAGAGATCAAAGTTTATTTGAGGTTACCAGGGGTGAGTGGGAGGGGGAAACAGAAGCTAGCGCTTAAGAGGTACAGAGTTTCTGTTTGGGGTGATGAAAAAATTTGGAAATGGATGGTAGTGATGGTAGCACAACATGGTGAAAGAACTTAATGTCACCAAATTGTACACTTAAAAATGGTCAGAACGGCAAACTTTTTGTGATATGTACTTTACTGCAGTAAAATTAAAATTTAAAACATTTATTGAACCCCTGAGGTCACCTTGTAGCTAAATAATAAATTGGCTTAAAAATAATAAATATTTGGGGGCAGGGCCAAGATGGCGGAGTAGTCAGATGCTTCCTGTGGTCCCTCTTACACAAACACCCCAAAAAAACAAGTGAATCAATTATATACAACAATCTAGGAGCCCTGAACATCAGAGGCAAAATTGAGGAATTGGACTGAGTGGCAGGGGGAGGGAGAGGCGGTTCAGAAGCAGCGAGGAGTTACCAGACCTGACCTGCCGGGAACTAAACCCTGCAGGCTGGATCAGCTGGCGCAGTGAGACAAGCAGTGGTACTTGGGACATGTTTTCCACATCAGGAGAGACCAAACAGTAAGAGTCAGCTGAAACTTCCAGAACGAGAAAGAAATGGCACTGGATCTGCAAAAGTACAAGTGTCTAACCTACCGCATGGATCAAAAAAAAAAAAAAAAAAACCTTCTTTTTCAGAAATACCTCTTTCCCATTTGCCTGGTCCCTCCCTGCTCTGCTCTGGGTTCTGGGTCTGGCTTCAGAGATTGCTGAGGTCCCTGGGCCGGAAGTAGGATCTGTGGCACGCTCTGAGCCATTCTCCTGGCTTTGGAGAGGGAACAAATTAATAAACAGGGAAAAAATAATCTGCCAGCTCCCCTAAGCTGGGAACTCAGGGCAGGCACAGCCCCTCTGCCTAGGCACAGGCATAAGGGGTCCACGGACTTTGAACGCCTTTCACCCCTGTGTAGACCTGTGGGGGCCCATTTCAACAGCATAGGCTCTCATGAGCACGGTATACCAAGGTATATACCTGAAGCCTATTTTCATCTGTATCTACTATAAGAGGAATTGGCAGATTCGTGACATCTGACAATGCCCTGCCCATTAAGCAGGGTCCCCATCTACCCACATCAGGAGCCTGAGGACTGCTGGCTCCACACACTCCACCAAGCCACCCGTGACAGGGGTCCAAGAATAAGTGGTGACTCCCAGTCCTTACAGCCAACAAAATTGGGTGCCCATAGTCCAGCTACAAAATCCACCTATCTACGAGCCCTAGGGAACAGGGATATACCTTCCAAACAGAACTCAGGGGCAGCAGTCAGCCCCCTGCCCATCAGGGACTGTAGAGGTGAGAACCTACACCATACACTCGGTGACTGACGACCTAGACACCTGAGCTGAAGCCACACAAGAAAAGTAAATGGACTTTTGGGCTCACTTATCTAGTAACAGCTCTAGCCACCTGGAGACAGGACGTGAGAGCTCCAAAGATGCCAATAATCAAACTGGCTCACACGATCAGCTTATTTGGGCATATCAAAACAAAACAAAACAAGAAGCTAGGGCACAGTAAGCAAACAAAAAACAAATAAATATAATAAACTATTGATGGCTCAGAGACAATTGTCAATATCAAATCACATAAACAGGCAGACCACGATGGCTTCAGCAAGCCACCAAAACAAAGAATCAAAAAACTTCTGGAGCAAGAGAAGTTCTTGGAATTACTGGAGGCAGAATTCAAAAGACTAATATACAGAACCCTTCAAGAGATCAGGCAGAAGATCAGTAAAAATGCAGAACAAGCCAAGGTACACACAAAACAATAGACTAACTTAAGAAGGTTATTCAAGAACATAATGACAAATTTAACAGGCTACAAGAATTCACAGAGAGACAGCAAACAGAAATCCAAAAGATTAACAATAAAATTTCAGAATTAGACAACTTAATAGAAAGTCATAGGAGCAGAATTGAGGCAATGGAAGTCAGAATTAGTGAGATTGAAGATAAAGCACTTGACACCAACTTGTTTGAGGAAACATCAGATAAAAGAATTTAAAAAATATGAAGAAACCCTAAGAATTATGTGGGACTCTATCAAGAGGAGTAACTATGAGTGATTGGATTACCAGAACAGAGGGGGATATCAGAGAATACAGAGAGAATTGTTGAAGATTTGTTGGCAGAAGACTTCCCTGACATCATAAAAGATGAGGAGATATCTATCCAAGAAGCTCATCAAACTCCACACACAGTAGATCCCAAAAGAAAGTCACCAAGACATATTATAATCAAACTTGCCAAAACCAAAGATAAAGAGATAATTTTAAGAGTAACTAGGGATAAATGAAAAGTCATCTACAAAGGAGAGTCAATAAGACTAAGCTCGGACTACTCAGCAGAAACTATGCAGGCAAGAAGGCAATGGGATGACATTTATAAAGCCTTGAAGGAGAAAAATTGCCAACCAAGAATTATACATCCAGGAAAACTGTCTCTCAAATATGATGACAAAATTAGGGCATTTCCAGACAAACAGAAGTTTAGGGAATTTGTAAAAACCCAACAAAAATTACAAGAAATACTAAAGGGAGTCCTCTGGTTAGAAAATTGATAACATCAGATAACAACTCAAGACTAGAACATAGGACAGAGCAACCAGATATCAACCCAGATAAGGAAGTCACAAAAAGAAATCAAAGCTAAAACACTGAAAACAGGGAAACAGAGACATCAATATGTAAAAGATGACAACAGTAAAACAAAAGAGGGACTAAAAAATGTAGTCATAGATCTTTCATATGGAGAGGAAGTCAAGGCAAAATAAAGAAACAAAAGATTGGTTTAAACTTAGAAAAATAGGGGTAAATATTAAGGTAACCACAAAGGAAACTAACAATTCTACACATCAAAATAAAAAATAAGAAAAACATGAAGACTCAACAAATACAAAATCAACAAAGAAAAAGATGAAAAGAAAATACATAAAGAAAAATGACTCAGTACAGAAAATTAAGTGGAACAAAGAAACAGTCAACAACACACAAAAAGAAAGTCATCAAAACAACAGCACTAAACTCATACCTATTAATAATTACACTGAATGTAAATTAACAAAGCGCACCAATAAAGAGACAGAGAGTGGCAGAATGGATAAAAAGAAAAATCCATCTATATGTTGCCTACAAGAGACACACCTTAAAGATACAAACTAAAACTCAAACAATGGAAAAAAATACATCAAGCAAACAACAACCAAAAAAGAGCAGAAGTGACAATAGTAATCTCTGATAAAATAGACTTTAAAGTAAAAGCTACCACAAAGGATAAGGAAAGACACTATATAATGACACTACATAAAGGGTCAATACACCAGGAGGACATAACCATAATAAATATTTATGCACCCAATGACAGGGCTCCAAAATACATAAAACAAACTCTAACGGAGTTAGAGATAGAGATAGATAGCTCCACGATAATGGTAGGAGATTTCAACACACCATCTTCGGTGAAGGACAGAATATCCAGAAAGAAGCTCAATAAAGACATGGAAGATCTAAATGCCACAATCATTAGAGCAGAATTAAATGAAATAGAGAATAGAAAAACAACTGAAAGAGTTAACAGACCAAAATCTGGCTCTTTGAAAAGATCAATAAAATCGATAAACCACTGGGCAAACTGACAACAGAAAAACAGGAGAGGAAGCAAATAACCCATATAAGAAATGAGATGGGCGATATCACAACAGACTCATCTGAAATTAAAAGAATCATAACAGAATACTATGAAAAACTGTACTCCAACAAATTTGGAAACCTAGAGGAAATGGACAATTTCTAGAAACACACAACCTACCTAAACTAACACAAACAGACGTAGAACAACTAAATAAACCCATAACAAAAGAAGAGATTGAAAAGGTAATTTAAAAACTCCCAACAAAAAAAAGGCCTGGCCCTGATGTCTTCACTGGAGAATTCTACCAAATTTTCAGAGAAGAGTTAACACCACCACTACTAAAGGTATTTGAAAGCATAGAAAAGGATGGAATACTCCCAAATTCATTCCATGAAGCCAGCATAACCCTGATACCAAAACCAGGTAAAGACATCACAAAAAAAGAAAATCACAGACCAATATCCCTCATGAACATAGATGCAAAAATCCTCAACAAAATTCTAGCCAACAGAATTCAACAACATATCAAAAAAATAATTCACCATGACCAAGTGGGATTCATACCAGGTATGCAGGGATGGTTCAATATTAGAAAAACAATTAATGTAATCCATCACATAAGTAAGACAAAAGACAAGAACCACATGATCTTTTCAATCGATGCAGAAAATGCATTTGAAAAAGTCCAACACCCATTCAGGATAAAAACTCTTAGCAAAACAGGAATAGAAGGGAAATTCCTCAACATAATAAAGGCATTTATACAAAGCCAACAGCCAACATCATCCTAAATGGAGAGAGTCTGAAAGCATTACCCTTGAGACCGGGAACCAGACAAGGATGCCCTTTATCACCACTCTTACTCAACATTGTGCTGGAGGTCCTAGCCAGAGCAATTAGGCTAGAAAAAGAAATAAAGGGCATCCAAATTGGTAAGGAAGAAGTGAAATATCTCTATTTGCAGATGATATGATCCTATACACAGAAAACCTCAAAGAATCCACAAGAAAACTACTGTCAGCAAAGTATCAGGATAGAAGAAAAACATGCAAAAATCAGTTGGATTCCTTTACACCAATAAAGAGAACTTCCAAGAGGAAATCACCAAATCAATACCATTTACAATAGCCCCCAAGAAGATATAATACTTAGGAATAAATCTAACCAGACATGTAAAAGACCTATATAATGAAAACTACAAGACACTACTGCAAGAAACCAAAGGAGACCTACATAAGAGGAAAAACAGACCTTACTCATGGATAGGAAGACTCAATGTTGTGAAAATGTCAATTCTACCCAAAGCGATCTACAGATACAATGCAATCCCGATCCAAATTCCAGCGACACTTTTTGATGACATGGAGAAACAAATCACCAACTTCATATGGAAAGGGAAGAAGAACAAAGTGGGAGGCCTCACACTACCTGATTTTAGAACCTATTATACTGCCACAGTAGTCAAAACAGCCTGGTAGTGGTACAACAGCAGATGCATAGACTAATGGAACACAACTGAGAATCCAGACGTAAATTCAACCACCTATGAGCAGTTGATATTTGACAAAGACCCAACGTCTGTTAAATGGGGAAAAGACAGTCTCTTTCACTAATGGTGCTGGCATAACTGAATATCCATCTGCAAAAAAATGAAACAAGACCCATACCTCACACCATGCACAAAAACTAACTCAAAGTGGATCAAAGACCTAAGCATAAAATCTAAAACAATGAAGATCATGGAAGAAAAATAGAGACAAGGCTAGGAGCCCTAATACAGGGCATAAACAGAATACAAACCGTAAGTAACAATGCACAAACACTAGAAGAAATAACTGGGAGCTCCTAAAAATCAAACACTTAGACTCATCAAAAGACTTCACCATAAGAGTAAAGACAACCTATAGACTGGGAAAAAATTTTTCACTATGACATATCTCATCAGGGTCTAATCTCTAAAATCTATAAGATACTGCAAAACTTCCACCACAAAAAGACAAATAACCCAATTAAAAAATGGGCAAAGGATATGAACAGGCACTTTGCCAAAGAAGACATTCAGGCAGCTAACAGACACAGGAAGAAATGCTCACGATCATTAGCCATTAGAGAAATGCAAATCAAAACTACAATGAGATACCATCTCACCCCAATAAGGCTAGCACTAATCCAAAAAACACAAAATAATAAACGTTGGAGAGGTTGTGGAGAGACTGGAACACTTACACACTACTAGTAGGAATGTAAAATGGTGAACCACTTTGGAAATTGATTTGGCGCTTCCTTAAAAAGCTAGAAATAGAAGTACCATATGATCCAGCAATCCCACTCTTTGGAATATATCCTAGAGAAATAAGAGCCATCACACGAATAGATATATGCACTCCCATGTTCACTGCAGCACTGTTCACAATAGAAAAAAGATGGAAACAACCTAGCTGCTTATCAACAGATGAATGGATAAACAAATTATGGTATATTCACACAATGGAATACTACGCAATGATAAAGAACAACGATGAATCCGTGAAACTTCTCATAACATGGATGAATCTGGAAGGTACTGTGCTGAGGGAAATTAGTCAGTTGCAAAAGGACAAATATTGTATGAGACCACTATTATAAGAACTCAAGAAAAGGTTTAAACATGGAAGAAAACATTCTTTGAAGGTTATGGGGCAGGGAGGGAGAAGGAATTCACTAACTAGATAGTAGACAAGAATTATCTTAGGTGAAGGGAAGGACAGCACACACTACAGAGGAAGTCAGCACAACTGGACTAAACCAAAGCTAAGAAGTTTCCTGAATACAATCAAACACTTCGAGGGACAGTGTAGCAGGGGCAGGGGTCTGAGGACCATGGTTTCAGGGGACATCTAGGTCAACTGGCATAATAAAGTTTATTAAGAAAATGTTCTGTATCCCACTTGATGTCTGGGGTCTTAAAAGCTAGTGAGCAGCCATCGCTTGGTCCCAACACACCTGGAGCAAAGAAGAATGAAGAACATCAAAGACCCAAGGAAAATATTAGCCCAAGAGACAAAAGGGGCCACATAAACCAGAGACTCCATCAGCCTGAGACCAGAAGAACTACATGGTGCGCGGCTACCACCAATGACCGCCCTGACAGGGAACGCAACAGAGAGTCCCTGGAGGAGCAGCAGAAAGATGAGGTGCAGAACTCAAATTCTAATAAGATCAGACTTAATGGTCTGACTAAGAATGGAGGAACCCCGGAAAGCATGGCCCCTGGATTTTCTATCAGCCCAGAACTAAAACAATTTCAGAGGCCAACTCTTCAGAGATTGGACTGAACTGTGGAACATAAAGTGATACTCGTGGGGAGGTGCCTCTTAGCTCAAGATGATACAAGAGACCAAAGGGGTAGCTTCTGTCCAGAGTTGAGGTGGGAAGGCAGAGAGGGTTAGGAGCTGGTTGAATGGACGTGGGGAATCAGGGGCAGAAAGGAGTGTGCTGTTGAAGAATGGGGTGAGCAATTAGGGTCACATTAACTATGTAGAAAATTTTGTGTGGGAGACAAACTTGAAATGTAAACTTCATTTAAACTACAACAATTAAAAAAAAAAAAAAAGGCAACCCAATTGAAAAATGAGAAAAGGGCTTCAGTAGATATTTCACCAAAAAGGTGATACAGATTGTCAGCAAGCACATGAAAAGATGCTCAGCATCATTAGTTAATAGTCAAATGACAATTAAAACTACATGTAGATATTAGCCCCACAAAGATGATTATGATTAAAAAATTGGAAATCAATAGGTTTTGGCTACGATGTGGAGGAATTAGAACACTTATCCATTGCTGGTGGAATTGTAAAATGGTACAGCTTCTAAGAAAAAATATCTGGTAGTTCTTCAAAAAGTTACACTTATACATAGAATTACCCTACAATCCAGCAATTTCACTTCTGAGTCTATATTCGAAAGAATTGAAGGCAAGAGTGCTAACAGATACTTGAATACCAATGTTCATGGCAGCACTATTCATAATAGACAAGTGATAGAAACGACCTAAGTGTCCATAAGCAGATGGCTGTATAAAAAGAATGTGGTACACCCATAAAATGGAATATTACTCAACCATAAATGAAGTCCTGATACACGTTACAACACAGATGAACCTTTAAAACATTATGTTGAGTGAAATGTCAGTTACGAAAGGACAAATATTATATGACCCCACTTACATAAAATATTTAGAACAGTCATGTGTATAGAGACCAATGTTTATTAGTGGTTACTAGGGGTGGGCAGGGAGGGAAAAGGGGGAGTTATTCCTTAGGGGACACTGAGTTTCTGCTAAGGTTGTGGAAAAATCTGGAAATTGATTTTGGTGAATAATGTAATAAACATAATCAATGTCACTGAAATAACAAATTCTAGTAAAAAGACCAGACTTAATGGTCTGAGACTGGAGGAACCCCAGAAGACATGGTCCCCAGACTCTGTTAATCCAAAACTAAAACCATTCCTGAAGTTAACTCTTCAGACAAAGAAGAGACTGGACTATAAGATATAAAATGATACTTGTGAAGTGTGCTTCTTAGTTCAAGTAGATGCACAAGACTAAATGGGTGGCTCCTGTCTGGAGGCGAGATGAGAAGTCAGAAAGGGACAGGAGCCAGTTGAATGGACACGGGAAATCTGGGCTCAAAAGGAGAAGTGTGCTGTCAGATTATAGGGCTAGAAACTAGGGTCACATAACAATGTCTATATAAATGTGTGTATAAGAAACTAACTTGAGCTATAAACTTTCATCTAAAGCACAAAAATAAATAAATAATAAATACCCTAAATTGTACATGTAGAAACTGTTGAATTTGTGTATGCTGTGCTGTGTAAAACAATTAAGAAATAATAATAATATCACCCGTAAGTACTGTGCTCCTTTAAAAAATCACCTATATGAGACCAAATAGCCAACAATTACTTTAAAACACAGATGAGAATCCAAGAGTCAGGGAAACTAGATTAATGGAAATGGAACAACCAGAATGGAAATAATGAGAATGTTCACACATTGTGAAGAATGTAACCAATGTCACGAAACAACTTATGTAGAAATTGTTGAATGGGAACCAAACTGCTGTGTAAACTTTCACTGAAAACACAATATTATTAAAAAAAAAAAAAAGAAGATTGTGTGCTGTATCAGGGCTGTTCTAAACATTCCACACGTCTGAACTCGTTGAATCAGATGGGCACGAGCTCCTGAAAAGTAAGCTCATATTGCCATTTAATTGTTAGATGCCCCCTTGGACAAGGGTAGGACTGGGGTGGCAGGGGACACACACACACTCATATGTACACCTACCTAGTCCTCCTCTAGGCAGAACTGCAGACAGCCCGCACCCATGCCCCTACCCCCACCCAGTGTACAGGCCTCTATGCTCACACTTGGAAGCCACAAGGCACATCCATGGACCCAGAAATGACAACTCACACACCTGCTGGGCTGGAAAATAACCCAGCAGGCCTCCTTCCCCAGGCTGGGGAGACCATCAACCCCATGGGCAGTGAGGGCTCTGGGTTCCATTCTGACCACCCCTAGCTGGCCCTAGAACTACAACCCAGAGAGCCTTGTCCCCCAAATCCCCTGGAGGTGCTTGGGGAGAAGCAATGGGGACAGTACTCTCTCTGCCTCATTCTCCCCATTGTCTCTTTACACACAAATCTCTCAATGCAAGTGAGCTCAACCATCCGGGGGCTGCAGGGGCCAAGCAAGGCCACTGGGGTGAGAGGAGGAAGTAGAGGCTGAGGTTCAGTCTCCTTTACAGCTTCTGAAATTCCACGTCACTCTGTTTCTCTAAGGTGGTGTTACATCAGCCCCTCACACTTTAGTGTGAATTAAGTTGCCTTCTTCAAAGAGGTGCTCAGCATGACAGATAGTAAGGCCCAATTGAGGATGTGAGGGGAAGAAAGGAGTATCTGAAAAATCCCACCTTCTCTGAGAATGGAGATCTTGCCCAAAATAAAATGTTGTTGACTCACCTTGCCCATCTATTCTTACTCTGAAGGAACAGGGACCCCCAGCTTATGTCAGGTCTATAAAGATCTGCCCCACGCTAACGACAAATCAGCAACCAGGCACATTTCACATTTAGCCATTTTTAATGCTCAAAAGCTCTGTACAAAAAAAATCACGAACAAATCCTCACAACACCCCTGTGAGGTAGGCAAGTATTAGTCTCCCATTTTACAGATGGGGAAACTGAGGCAGAGAGGTGACGCGGCCAGCCATTGGTCCCAGCACAGCAGAAAGTCAGGGCCAACCGTGAGAATACTAAGATTCCTCCCACTTCAGCCCTGCTCTCTGACCCCTCATCAAGACTTTGTGAAGAATTAAAACTTTTTAACACAGGCAAAAATAACAATAACAAATCTGAAAAGGTAGTGAACATACAGTAGTTTTGCAAAAAGAATTCAGCCAAGATGGTCAAATATTTCCCAATAGTGGGTTGATATGAACTTCAGCCTTTTCAAACGTCATGACCAATGACACCTCCGTTTTTCTGTAGAAGCACTTGAGGCCAAAGAGAGGCTTCCCTGGCCCTGATGAGCCCAGGACAGGTGGAGAGCCTGCCCACTTCGCAACTCCTGTATTGCAGCTAGCACCAGTCCCCACCGGCAAGCTTCCAGGCTCCCCTCTGAGGTGGCAGAGTCTCCCCACCGACTGTGCAGTGGACCATGATGGCCTCTAGCTCAGCAGGGCCTGGCCCTTTCTGCTCCCACTGGAGGCAGCTCAGTGGTTCTCAGCAAGGACGGCCTGGAATTTAGGTGGCTCCCTCACTCCATCGTTAGCCCACCCTCACACACTCCACTATTTACTGAGGGCCGCCCCACCAACAGCACTTGAGCCCAGCAATCTTTGGGGTTCCTTGTGCAGTAGGTTGGGGCTCAGGGCCACCTTGGGCTGTTGGGACAGGCAGGAGGTACAGGTAGACCTGTGGTTGGAGGCTCTGGCTTCCTCAGCACCTCCCGCCCAGGCTCCTCGGCAAATTGGGCAGGCCTCTTCCACAGCGCTCCACCTGCCTTCTGGAAGCTCTTTCCTCCCTCTGCATGTTTCTAGCTCCCTTGGGAAACCTCCCCAGTCCTGCTAGCCCCAGGGGAAAGGGAGAGGAAAAAGGAAGGAGAAGAAGCGAGGGCCTCAGCCAGCCCCATCAGGTCACAAGGTTGTCCTTCTGGAAGTCTCCCAGGTTGGAGATGAGGCATGAGAAGCAAGAAAGCTGTGTGACACTGCCTTTAAAGTAATAAATCCACACAGGGCGCCCCACCCCCAGGCAGCTGGGGGACCCCTGAAGGCAGTGCTTAGGCAGCAGAAAGGAGAGAGGCAATGGGGAGTGAGACAAGAGAGAGAAAGGGAAGGGAGCTAACACTGGCCAGCACCCGTTCTGTGTTGTTCTCAGAGGGGCAAGGAGGAGACAGAAGTGGCAGTTAGCTCTGGGGGAAATTCACGGAGTGAGCTCCTTGGGGCTGAGTGCCCGGCTGTCTGTCAGTGTACACACCTGGCCATCCTGGAGGGCCACCCACACACCCCTGTCATTTACAAGGTCTGACTGTGTGGAGTAAATTGTCCCTACAAAAAGCTCTTTCAAAACAGTGGTCCCAACCCTACCCCACTTTCTCTCTGGGAAGCTGGGAAATCTTTTCCTCAAGGCCGGGACCCCTTGGGGTCACTCCCAGGGAAGAGCACCTGGGGTTCTTGGCAAGCAAGCGTGGGGGCTTGAGAGCAGATGGGGGCAGGGAAAAGCACCCCCTACAAGGAATCCCCAGTGGGGGGCTCGGGGCTTCGGCTCCACTCCTGCCACCTGTAGCGGAGCTTCGAGAAGGGCTGGGCCTCCGTGTCCTCGAGCTCGGAGAAGCCCAGCTGGTTGAGGATCTCATAGACGCCAGCCTTCGAGGCCACCTAGGAGGAGAGCCAAGATGGGGCAGCGTTACCAGGAGAGTGGGCACCGTCAGCCCTCCTGCCCACTTCCTCATGCTGTCCCTCCCGCACTGTGCGCCGAGGCCTCGCGGCTCCTTGACCTGAGGAAGTTTGCTTTCTGGATTCTGTTAACTTCTCTGAGCTGTTACTCCTTACACTGGAGTGACAGTCTCTGCTTCCTAGGAGTGTCATCAGGAGGGTTAAGTAGCATGGATTAATGGAAGAGTTTCTGTTTGGGATGGTAAAAAAAAATGTGGAACGAGACAGTGGTGAATGTACTTAATTACCAATGAACTGTATACTCAAAAATGGTTAAAATGGTAAATTTTATGTTATGTATCTGTGAACCACAATAAATTTTTTTTTTTTTTTTAAGCACAGCCAGCACTCAGCACATAGTAAGTGCTGGACAGATGTACAATGAGGACCACTGTCCTTTGAGCAGTAGGGGGGAGGAGGGGGGACACAGCACCTGCTGTGGCCTCTGTGGCTCCCAAGCTCCTTGTGGTCACTCACAGCACAGGCCAGCCTCACTATGGGCATTCAGTGGGCCTGCCGGGAGGGCTGGAAAAGATGGTGTGGCTCCAGAAGCCACCAGAGAGCCCTGGGGTGTGGCCAGGCTGTGGGGCCCACCATGAGCCAGATACTCAGAACTGGTCTTCCTTCCTAGTGGCCCAGGCCCTGGCCCCAGATGCAAACCATTCAACCACCAGCCCCCTTCTATCCCCTGCCACCCTGGGGGATGAAGAGGATGTCGGCTCCTCACAGAACAAAGGAATCAATTTGTCCCTCTGCCCTGTCCCCGGGAAACCCTTGCCCTACCCTCTACTTATCCCCAGGAGAGGGGCTGGGGGCCCCTGGGGCTGGAACCCACTCTCCTGCCTGGGCCAGTAGCTCCCTCCTTCCTTGGCATCCCCCAACACCCACCACCCAGACTCAGCTGGTCAGGGATCCAGCTTCCTCACCAACCCTGGCTCCCCCGATTTCCACTCTCCAAAGTGAACCCAAGCTGTCCTCATTCCCCACCACCCCCAGTCCCATGCAGGGCTCAATGAGGAAGCTGAGCCTAGGCCTGCGCAAGAGGGTGGCCCCGACATGGCCTTGGTGTGAGCCTGTCGCGTATCCTGGCTCAGCACTCATCCACACGTGTGGGGGGTCATGAATCTCAAATGCTGCCCTACCCCGACATCTAAGGTCCACCCTCCGGGCTGGTCCCCAGCCACCACCATTCCTGCCTCAGCACTGCAGCAGCCTCCCTGCCTGCGCTCCCTACAGCTCGGGGTCCATCCCACACCTGCCTCACCCTGTGCCCTCCCTCTACCATCTGGCTCAGGTCACTGGCCTCCTGCTCTCCCACCACCTGTAGTCTGCCCATAAACCAAAAAACCAAACCTGTTGCCGTTGAGTCAATACCGACTCATAGTGACCCTACAGGACAGAGCAGAACAGCCCCATAGGGTTTCCAAGGAGCGGCTGGTGGATTCAAACTGCCAACCTTTTGGTTAGCAGCCAAGCTCTTAACCACTGCGCCACCAGGGCTGCCCATGGTGGGAGCTAATTACAGCCTGGAGAATTGGGCTGGGGAGGTCAGGAAGGGCAAGCTTCCCTGCAGAGGGGTAATTACAGGTGGCTTTGCTGAGGGCAGAAAGAAGGCCTCTCCCCTGACCTAGACAGGAGACAGCTCTGCCTGTAAAAACTGTCAAGCCTGAGGAAGAACGGGGGAGGTCAGGCAGGGAGGAATTGCAGAGAGTGAATGGTGAGGGCAGCTTATCTTTTCTTTTTCAGGTTGAATATTTTTATTGTTGTACTTTAAGTAAAAGTTTACAATTCAAGTTAGTCTCTCATACAAAAATTTATACCTACATTGTTACGTGACCCTAACTGCTCTCCCCATACTGTGACAACACACTCCTCCTTTCTATGCCTGATTCCCCATGTCCATTCAACCAGCTCCTGACCCCCTCTGCCTTTTCATCTCACCTCCGGACAGAAGCTGCCTGTTCAGTCACACGTATCTACTTGAGCTGAGAAAGAGGCACACTCTTCACGAGTATCATTTTGCGTTCCGTAGTCCAGTCTTATCTTTGTCTGAAGAGCTGGCCTCGGAAATTGTTTAGTTCTGGGCTGATAGAGAATCCCGGGGCCATGCTTTCCAGGGTTCCTCCAGTCTCAGTGAGACCAATAAGTCTGGTCTTTTTACTAGAATTTGAGATCTGCACCCACTTTTCTCCTGCTCCATCAGGGACTCTCTGTTGTGTTCCCTGTCAGGGCGGTCATTGGTGATAGCTGGCCACTATCTAATTCTTCTGGTCTCAGGATGATGCAATCTCTGGTTTATGTGGCCCTTTCTGTTTCTTGGGCTAATACTTTTCTTGGGACTTTGGTGTTCTTCATTCTCCTTTACTCCAGGTGGGTCGGGACCAATTGATGCATCTTACATGGCCGCTCGCTAGCTTTTAAGACCCGGGACACCATTCACCAAAGTAGGATACACAACATTTTTTTAATAAACTTTCTTATGTCAATTGACCTAGATGTCCCCTGAAAGCATGGTCCCCAGACTCCCAGAGGGCAGCTTATCTCAAGCAAGAACATTTGGGCTTTAGAGTCAACCACCCAGCTCTAACACTGACCTTGAACAAGTTATTTAGCCTCTCTGTACTTAGTTTCCTCCTTTGAAAAATGGGAGAAAAACAGTAACACTGTTTAAGGCACACCCACTTAGCACAGGGCCTGGCAGATGGCACCCTATGTATCTCACAGTGAATCCCCACAACAGCCTTTTGCAGTGGTGGTAACATTGCTGACGTTATTCCCATATTAAAGTTGAGGTCGGTGGGCTCAGAGGGGTTAACTAACTTAACCACAGCCACAGCTGGACAGTGGTGGAGGCACAGCCCTTCACCACCATGTCACCTTGCCTCTCACAGGGCACTAACGAGGCAAGGTCAGTTCTCTTCTCTTCTGTACCATGAGGGTGGTGAGAATCCATGTCCCAGGAGGGACCACACCCAGCAGTCTGTGCTGGTCTGCTCCCAACATACCTGTCTCCTCCCTCCTCTACATTCATTCATTCGTTCACTCTTCAACCTTTGACCCACTCTGACTGGCAAGCACAGCCACTCAGTAAAATGGACGCTTCCTATAGACTGAGATATGGGAGTTCCCCCTACTCAGCAGGGACCCTGTGCGGTGATGCCTGGCCTGGATAAACCCATCACGCCACAGCCCCTCTCTCACCTCCCACATCCAGGTGCTGAAGGGCCTCTGCCAGGAGCTGGCCTTTTCCAGATGGAGGTAAGCATTGAAGAGAATCAAGTAGACGTAGCGCTCCAGATACTGCAGGCTCCTCAGCTGCAGCCTCCGTGCCTCCTGCTCCTCTTTGGCTGCCTTGGCCTGGAAGGACGGACAGGTGAGAGTTAGCCCGGGGAGAGTTAGAAGGGACAAGAGAAGTTACACTGACACCTGCTCCCCACCACACCACACACACACACGACATATATACACCACACACACACGCACACACATCCCAGACATACATACCACACACACACACTACATATATACACCACACACACACCTACACATACCACATATATACACCACATATATACACCACACACACACACACACACACACACACACACACACACACACACACACACACACACACCACACACACACACACACACACCACACACACACACACACACACACACACACACACACACACACACACACACACACACACACACACACACACACACACACACACACACACACACACACACCACTGCCGTGAGCCGCAGAGGTCAGGTGGGAAGAAGGCAATTCAGACAGCAAGGCTAAGGGTGTCATCCCTGCCCAGGGGCATGGCTGGTGCCTGGGCATCAGAACCCCCCACCCCACCTGTGAGGCATGGGCCGGCAAGTCACCCGGCCTCCCTGAGCCTCCGCTTCCTCATCATGGAACTATAACCACTGTCCTGTTCTCCTGTCCGAGGGTGACTGAGCATACCTGACAAGAATGTGCTTTCAATAGGAAAGCTTCATACAGATGAGGTGTGGAGAGGCCACAGGCCTCATGATGGAAGCTCTGGAGAAGGTTCCACCAAACTCTAACCACAAAAGAGGACCTTTACTGCCAACTCCTGTCATCCCTGAGGGGGGACATCACCCCCACCACCCCAGCCTCCTAGGACTGTAGATGGAAGGCTTTCAGCCCCTCTCTCTCTCCAGCCCCCTCAGCCTCCCACAGGGAGGGCTGTCAGGGGTGTGACTGGTATCCTGGGAAGACAGCAGGCTGAGCTCTGCCCCAGGCAGTGCACCATCTCCCCCTCTTCTCTTTGCCCTCTTCCCAGTCTGTGGCCTCCAGCTGCTCAGTCTGGGCCCAAGTGGGTGAGCCCATCTCAGACTGGAAGGGGAAGGCCCCATCTTGGCCTCTGACCCTGACTGGTCTCTGATTGACTCCTTCATCTGTTTCTCACATGATTCAGGACTCAGAGCAGAGGGCCATGCATACAGCCCTGCGACCCAGCTCCCAAGTTGGGGAAATATCAGAAAGGCCCAGAGAGCCAAGGGTCAGCAAGAGATGAAGCAGATCAGGGGGTAAAGATCTCTGGTGTGAGGGCTTATGCTATGGGGGCAGCGGTCTTTTTAACAAGCAATCTTAGCAACAACTCTGAAAATGGCACCAGGTCACCTGGTGGGAGAGCAGGGACAGCGAGGCTGACTGAAGGGAAGTTTCCCAGAGGGCATGGGGGCTCAGTGGGCACCCAGCCTGGTTAGATTTGGATGGAGGGAGCAGGAGCCAGATGGGGCAGCACAGAGGCAAGGGTGGTGTCCAGCATGGGGGGCTGTGAAGCAGCTGGCCTGGCTGGACCAAGGAGGCTAAGGGACAAGAAGGGAAACTGTAGATTGAGACCAAGTTATGGGAGGCCAGAGTGATACCTGGAAATTTATCCTCTAGGGTGGTGGTTCACAACCCTGAGGCCCATGCAAAATTCAGATGCCTGGGCCCCACCCCAGACCAATCCAATAAGAACCTCTAAAGGGTGGGGTCTGGGCATCAGAATCATCAAAAGCTCCTGGGTAATTACAAGACATTTTGATCAAAGATTCTATAGAAGACTCTTGTTCAAAAGGAGGAAAATGCAGAAAACAATTTCAAATTCTCATGGAATCCAGACTTTCTGGAGCCACTGAGGCTGAATGAACCCCTGAAACTATCGTCCAGAGACACAAACCTTAAAGCAAAAATATCCTCTGAAGTCTTCTTTAAACCAAACAATAGTTTAATTAGCAAAGAATGTCTGCCTTGAGCATTGTGCTTCTTTTAAGAACTATCTATATGAGATCAAATTGACTAGATAGGAAGCTTAGGGGGAAGTGAGTTTATGTTAATGGGGAAGGAACCACTCAGAAAAGGAGGGCAAGAATGGCTGCACAACTTGAAGAATGTAAGCAACGTCACTGAACTGTACATGTAGATATTGTGGAATTGGTGTACGTTCTGCCATGTATATTCTCAACAACAGTAAGCAAAGATAATTTTTAAAAATGGTTAAAAAAAGAGAGCGAGCTCCCAGGTAGTCTCTGTAGCCAGGGCTGAGCAGCCACGGGAGCCACTGAAGGTTTTAGGGGCAGTGACCTGATAACAGAAGACTCATGAAAGATTAGTGCTTGGGAGGAAGGGGGCTTAAAGGGGGTCCCCTGCAGTTCTCCTCAGTGTGGGGGCTGGGGGGCAGGCCGGGGACACAGACACCAGGCTCCTCGTGCAGGATTTCTCTGCCACCACACCTGACTTTCCTCCCCTAACCCACTACAGAGGTGCCGCCACCCAGCCCACCCCCCACCCCCTGCATCCCATGGAGAGTGAATGTGATGTGGGGACACCCCTCACCTTTCACGAAGCCCTTCTCACCACCCCCTGAGGCCTCCACCCAGGCCCACAGTGATTCTCTGCTGGTCTAGGAAGAAACCTTGGCACAGGGCTGCCGCCAAGGCGCCAGCAACATCAGTGAGAGGTTGCAGCAAGCCCCAGGCCTCCGGGAGACAGGAAGCACTGGTCTCCCCAACAGCTGGGCCACAGCTGCAAGCCTTTCCGCACAGACCCACAACATCTGTCTACATCTGTGTCTCCCCCTCGGCTACTACAGGAAGGCACCCGAGTGGGCCCCACCACCCCAGCTGGGTATTACCCACAGGCCCAAGAATCAGGAAAAGAGTGGGCCTGCTCACGGGGCCTGTGTTCCCCTAGTCAGCACTTCTTTCTTGGGTGGCTCGGCTTTCTTTATTCCCAGGGTCATGTGAATAAACAGTAACTTGCAAAGCCAGCCGCCCACGCCATCCTGAAGGAGAAGTGGGGGCCTTGGAGACGGAGGGGACGTGGAAAGGGGACAGCAGGCTGCACTGAGTGGGCAGAGGGGACCAGAGCGGGCAGAAGGGACCAGAGCGGGCAAAGGGGACCACAGCGGGCAGTGGGGACCAGAGTGGGCAGTGGGGACCAGAGCCGGCAGAGGGGACCAGAGTGGATGAAAGGGACCAGAGTGGGCAGAGGAGACCAGAGTAGATGCTATAGTCACAGGGAGACACGGGGTCCCGCAAGCCGGGTTCTGGTCCTAGTTCTGCCACTTAAATTCTTGGCCCCCAAAATTATGGAGGTAGAATTGCTCAGTAAAGTCAGGGATGAGAAATCACCTTGTAAACCATGAAGGGCTCCACAGAGCCATTCATTCATCAAACAGGACAGCGTGGCTGTAACATGCCGGTCACCAAAGATGAGGGAGGCACAGCCCTGCACTCAGAGACCCGAGAAAACTGCAAAGCAATAAGCCACCGCATTGAGGGACTAAGAGGGAGGGCAAGTAGCTGGACGTCTGAGGTGGTTTAGGAAGAAGAGCAGGAGCCCTGGCAGCATAACGTTAACCACTTCGCTGTTAATCAAAAGGTTGGCAGTTTAAACCCACTTAGTAGCTCCATGGGAGAAAGACCTGGCAATCGGCTCCAGTAAAGATTACAGCCAAGAAAAGCCTACTGGGCAGTTCTATTATGTCACATGGGGTCTCTCTGAGTTGGAATCGACTCTACAGTACCCAACAACAACAGGAAGAAGAGGAGGCAGAATGGGGCTCTGCTCTAAGAGAAAGAGGGCACCTGCAAGGCAGGAAAGGGGCCAAAGAATGAGGGTGTCAGGTAGACAGAGCAAGGAGCTTGCACGGGAGGGGAGGGAGTGGGGGCGTGAGGCAGGGAAGGTCAGGGACAGAACAGGTGTGGAAGCCAAGCCAAGATATGCCCAGCAGACAAAGAGGCTGGTGGATCTGAGGTTGCAAACAGCCCCCCCGACTGCTGCAGAGAGGATGGTGGGGTGGTGGGGTCGGGGGTGGGAGGGGCAGGATGACTGTTGCTTTCAGGGCCAATCAAGCAAGTGTGCTCATAAAAATACACAATCTTGTTTAGAAATTAGGCAGCAGAGAAAAAAACATTATTTTACTTAAATACAAACTGTGGCCAATACAATCCAACCCTGCCTATCTGAAGGGTGGAGATTTCCTGATGGCACTGCACCTGAGCACTTACCTCACTCTTCAATGTGTGTCGGGAGCCCTGATGTCCCAGTGGTTAAGAGCTCAGCTGCTGATCAAACGGTTGGCAGCTGGAATCCACCAGCCACTCCTTGGAAACCCTATGGGGCAGTTTTAATCTGTCCTATAGGATTGTTACGGGTTGGAATCAACTCAACAGCAGCGGGTTTGTTTTTCGGTTTGTTTGTTTTAGGGCTAGGGGGGTAATGAGCGTCACAGTAGAATGTGCTCCACAGGGTTTTCAATGGTTGTGATCTTTCAGAAATAGATTGTCAAGCCTTTCTTCCAAGGCACCTCTGGGTAGACTAGAACCAATATTAGCAACCAAGCAAGTTAACTCTTTGCACCACTCAAAGATTCTACCCCATCCCTTAGGCTGTGTCTCTTCTTTCCCAGTCCCTATGTAGAGGCCTAGAGCCATTTTTAAAAAATAGTTTCTTAGAAAGAAGGAAAGGAAATCACCAGCATTCCCACCTGGTAAGAACCATTTTAAACTACTTCCAATTAAAGGGCTGAGGAGAAATGTCCTTATGGGTATAAAAAGCCCTACCCTGGCTCTGGACTTGGCCCATGGGCATGCCCACACCAGCCCTATCCTTTCTGTGACCCCTTCTCCTGGGGACAGAGGCCTCCTCATTCCCAGAGACACCAGTGAGGATTCGGGTGAAGAGGCTGAGCAACTCCTTCTGAGCCCTACTGGCAAGGGTAAAATTATTTCTAAATTCAGATCACTGTATAAAGGTGATGCTTGGCACCCCCCTGGAAGGTTCCGTGGGCACATCCTGCCCAATCACAGATCTGTGATTTGGGACAATGACCCGTCTTCCTAGCAAGGCCTTGGTTTCCTAAAATCATCCTGTGTCGGCACTGCCTGGGGAGGATTGGCCAGCTGCCTCTTGTCGGTAAAAATAGCGGAGCTGTTTTTAAATGGCGGGCAGGCCAGGCTGTCATTAGCTGTGGTGGGGCCAGACAAGGCTTCCTCGTCCATTGGGACTAAGCCCTAAAATAGAAGAGGGCCCAGGAAAGGTAGCCAGGGCTCCAGGCACTGCAGGCCTCCCAGACCTCCGGTCTGGCTGGTGAGAGACAGCAGGCAGGTCTGCCTGGCACCAGCAGCAGCCCAGTGTTGTCCACGGTGGTTCTCTCCAAGCTCTGCTCTTTGCTGGGCTGCCAGAAGGCGACCCCTGGGGTGGGTGGGTGAACCTCTGAGGCTGAATGTGCTAAAGGAACAAGCGTGCAGAGTGCCTACTTTGTGCCATGTGCTGGGCTGAGCATGTTATTACTTCCCAGATCAACTGTTAGGTTCTTACACACCCTCCCAGCAACCCCGTGAAGGAGGTGGGACGTCCCATTTTGCACACGAGGTTCAGCAGGGTTAAGTAACTGACCAAAGTTCCCAGCAGGGACATGAACTCCAAAAATCCAAGCTCTTCCTACAACCCCAGCCCCTCTGGCCACAGTCAAGTTCATCTCCTCCCTGGCACACCCTTGCCTGTTTTACCTGCTCTGTTCCTCTTGCCAGGAACGCCCTTGCCCTCCTCCTGGCCTGGCCTTGCTCACCTTGTCCCTTCAGGCCTAGGACAATCCCCCCCGCCCTGCAGCCGGCTCCAAGCACTCTAGACTCACATCCACGCCCTGCTCAGCTTCCTCTGCTCTCAGTCTGAACCATTTAATTAAAATTGTACTGCACTCCATCTTAAGGGTTCCTCATTGCCTGGCCAAGGCATGCTCTGTCTCCCAAGGAAATGACAGACCCTAGGCGGGCACCACGTTACAGCCAGGTTTATGTCCCCTCCCATCCCAGCCCCCGTGTCTGGGTTAGGGCTCGGTATGCAGCAGGCGGTCAGTCAATAAGCACTGCTCCCTAGGTCACCCCATCCTGTCTTCAGCTTTAAGTATCATCCAGATCCTAGATTCTAGACACATACTGGGGTCTCCCAAACATGTACCTCCAGCCAGGACCCCAGATTCAGCTATGCCATCTCCCACTCAAATTTCCACATGGATGTCTATCAGGCTTCTCAAACTTACAAACATCTCCCCAGCTGACCTCCTGATCATTCTCAGAACCTGCTCAGCACACGATTTATCCCATCTGGCGCAGTGGTTAAGCGTTCGGCTGCTATCAAAAGTTCAGCAGTTCAAATCCACGAGCCACTCCCTGGAAACCTTACGGGGTACTCTGTCCTATAGGGTAGCTATGAGTCAGAATCGACTCAACAACAACGGTTTTGGTTTTTTTCTTTTTCAGAGTGGCAACTCCATCCTTCCAACTGCTCAGGCCAAAATCTGAGACTCCTTCTTGACTCCTCCCTTTCTCACACCCCACGTCCAATCTATCAGGAAATCCCACTGGCTGTACTTGGAATACTTCCAGAAACTGCCCACTGCCCACCACCTTTACTTATGTCACCCAGGTCCAAACGACCATCATCTCAGTGACATCCCCCTCACTAGCCTCCCTGATGCCACTGATTTCGACTCACAGCAACCCTATATGACGGAGTAGAACTGCTCCATAGGGTTTCCAAGGCTGTAATCTTTACAGAAGCAGACTGCCACATCTTTCTCCCGTGGAGCAATTGGTGGATTCGAACTGCCGACCTTTCAGTTAGCAGCCGAGCTCTTAACCACTGTGCCACCAGGGCTCCTTCTTAAAAGAAAACAGGGGCAAATCTTCGTGATCCTGGATTTGGCAATGGATTCTTAGATATGACACCAACGGTCCAGTCAACAAAAGACAAAATAGATAAACTGTACTTCATAAAAATTAAAAACTTCTGTGCATCAAAGGACATTACCAAGAAAGTAAAATGACAACCTACAGAATGGGAGAAAATATTTGCAAAGCATATATCTCATAAGGGTTTAATATCCAGAATATATAAAGAACTCCTACAACCAAACAAAAAAAAGACCAACAACCCAATTAAAACATGGGCAAAGGACCTGAATAGACACTTATCTGAAAAAGATACATAAATGGCCAATAAGCACAGGAAAAGATGCTCCGTATCATTAGTATACCAATGTTCACTGCGGCATTACTCACAACAGCCAAAAGGTGGAAATAATCCAAGTGTCCATGGACAGACGAATGGCTAAACAAAATGTGGTCTATCCATACAATGCAACATTATTCAGCCATAAAGAGAAATGAAGCTCTGATACATACCACAACATGAATTAACCTTGAAAACATTATGATGAGTGAAATAGGCCAAACACAAAAGGACAAATATGAATGATCCAACTTACATGAAATCACAGAAACAGAAAGTAAGTTAGTGGTTACCAGGGGCTATGGATTGAAGGGACTGGGGAGTTATTGCTTAGCGGATACTAAGTTCCTGTTGGGAGCGATGAAAACATTTTAGAAACATAGCAGTGACGGTCTCATAACATGGTAAATGAAATTAACGCCACTGAGCTGTACACTTAAAGACAGAACGGTAAATTTTACTTTTATTCTTGTTTATATATTTTTATGATAAAAAAATTTTTTAAGTACAACCCCACATGCCCCCCATCTCCCTCTTTACTTTCTTCCACAGACATCATGATCTGACATGCCCTATCTTTTACTTTGTATTTGTTTATTGTGTGTCTACAAGGGCAGGGACTTTTGTGTTTTGTTCATGCGGCATCTCCCACACCTAGTACCTGCCTAGCACTTAGTAGGTGCACAATAAGTGTTTGTTAAGTCGATGAATGACCGAATGCTTGCATCTTGCATTTTGATTAATCCCAGTATCACAGAATGCCTTGGCTTATCCAGATCAACCCCTTCACTTTCCAAAAAAAAGGAGGCTGAGGTCAAAGAGGGGAACCGCTGTGCCAGGGTGACAGGGACAGATGGCCGCAGAGCTCCGGTCCACTCCTGCTGGAAAGCGCCCACTGCTCTTAAAGACCCAGACACAACCCAGGCTCAGGGGAAAACTGAGCCCCAGAGAGAAACAAGAGGAACTACGAGGCCAGGCGTAAGCTCTGCATCGATCCACGCCAGACACCCCCCCACCCATTACTACAGCCTCCCTATTGCCCTCTCTCCCACCCATGGCCTGGGGACCTCTGCCTCCAGTTGAGGGGTCCTGGCTGCATAGGAAGCTGATACCCCTCAAGGATGGCCAGTTGCTGAATGGGAGGTGGGGGTCTCAGAACTGAGACTCCACCCTCCTCCCACAAGTTCAGTACCACCCCTCTCCTGGCAGACAGTGGCCACCAAGCAATCAGTGCCAGCTGCTTCGGTGGGTTTCCACTGAGTCCCCACAAACTCCATCCTCAGGCCCACCTGGCAGGAGGCCTCGAGCACAAGGGAGCTTTCTGTACCTAATCCCTGTAAGGGAGAAAATGGCCCTCAGCCCAGTGCAGGTAACTGGCTTTCCAAAGACGTCATATTTTGTTCCGTGTTTTCAAAGCTTGAAGGCGTTAAACCCAGCACCATGGGCTTCTCTGTACACCACTGATTCAACTCATTCAACAGGTGGCATTGCTGAATGGCCCCTCTCGGTCAGACGCTAGAATTCAGCACCAACAAGGCATAGTCCTGGCCCTCCAGGAGCTCGCTGTCCCTGCACATAACCTGATGCATCCCTGGTGTCCCAGCCAGCCTGCCACCATATCCTACACCCCACTTCCATCTCACACGGGGCCCAGACTGGTCCTCACGGCCATCCTTCAAGGCAGGCAGAACAGGGAAATGATCCCAGTTGACAGATGGAAAGGCAGATATGCCAAAGTGATTTGCCCCAGGTTGCACAGGGAGTTTATGGCACAGCAAGGGCTAAAACCCAGGGTTTCCAACCGCCAAGCCAGGGCTCTTGGTTGCTGGAGAAGAGTGTCCACTCCTGGAAGACCTGCAACATGGAAGAACCAAGAGGCATACACGAAAACAGGGGTCAGGTTTTCCTACTTGTTTATATAATAATCTGTTGGACCTTTCATCCATCTACCCACTCCCTAGACCATTACAGAGCCCTTACTTGCACTGGGATGGGCTCTGGAGCTGGCGTTTTGGAGGTGAGCCCCTGCATGGCAGAAGAGAAATGAGCAGCAGAAACAGCCACGACAGGACATAAGCACAGAGGCAGGGTCTCAGCAGGTGGGGAGTGAGCTGGAGGGAGGGAGGATACTGGAATAGCTCCTAGGGAGGGGATGCTGGAGCTGATATTTAAACCCCTCCCAAACAACTGGAGCTTCCAAGACAGATGGTGCACACTTTGAAACCATGCCTGGCTATGGGTGCTCAACGGATATTGCTGTTGAATAAACCAGGAAAGTCCCCATAGAGGGAGGAAATTCCAGCTCAGCCAGACAGGGGAAGGAAGAAAGGTCTTAGCTACTGAGATACATGTGCTCTCCAACACAGAGACACACATACACACACACAGACATAGACACACAGACAGACACACAGACACACACAGATAGACATACATATACAGACACACACATAGACACACACACACGGACACAGACACAGACAAACACACACAGACACACTTCATTTGGGCAGCTGCCTACTGACCCGCTGTTCTACTTTGGGCTGAGTGTGAAGGGCCTTTGGAGGCAGCCCTTTCCCTCCATCAGAGTTTATGAGATGGTGCACAGCATCCCAGGGCTGCTCTAATTGCAGGGGCTCCAGCCCTGGGGACACACTACCTGTTGGAATGAAGTCTCTGGGGATCAAGTTTGGCCCAGCCAGAGTCTTAGAGGGATTGAGAGACCCCACATGGGGCCTAGAGCCAGAGCTGTTTCACTTCACACTTTTTTTAAGAAATAGCCTCAGCCCTGCTATGCTGCACTGGATCTTGTCAACCTCTTGGCAGCTCCTTTGTTTGTAGGACCAACCCTGCACCAACCTAGGGCAGCGCATGCAGTAGGTGCTCAGTCAATGCCGGCAGCTTCCTTGCCATCTCTTCTCTTTTCCACCGCCACAAAATTGGCCCCTGAGGTTGTAGCCACCACGGTGGAGGGAAAGGAACAGGCCAAGGAGTTCGGAGACGGGTTCTGGCCCTGCCTCTGACCAGTCACAGGACTTCAGTGGGACTAAGTTTCTTCCTCAGTAAAATGGGTCTAATAAAACCCACCCTGATCTCACCAGCTACTATGAGGACCAAAGGAAACAAAATGTAAGCAAATTGTCAGAAAAACTGAAAAGCACTGCTCAAAGTTAAAGCATTACAGTCTTCATAAAATAAATCTTGATTTGAGACCAAAGAACATTTTACTTCTACGTGGCTACCTTCACCTTAGCTTTTCCTCAGACTCCTGAAGGGACAGATGGGAGACATATTAGATTGTCTTGAATACAGAGCACTAAGAATTACTGTCAGCAGCCAAGGCCAAAGGAAAGTGCCCCTGGCATTAATGATTCTAGCAGGGCTTCCTTCAGAAGCCCTGACCTTGGTTTCTGTCACAAATATTTTCCCTTTCCAAGCCCAGCAGGAAACAACTAATTCACCAGATGGTGCTACCACCATGAGCTGGTGGCCATCTTGGATTTTCCTCAGCCTGGGCTCAGCCTTCTCACCTCTATCCCAACATAATGGAGTGGTTTAGTTCAAAGGAGTTTTTCGTTCTTTTTCCTTTTGAGGCGGTTTTTAAAAATACCTTGTGTGTGCTGCTCCCTCACACACATGAGGTAACCAGACCCTCACCCAAGCTCACTGACGCCCTGGAGAATGGAGGAGGCATCACTGTGAGCTACACCCCCAGAGGTGGGGCCACTGAAGACAGGTCTAGGCAGAGAGAGAGGTCAAGACTGTTACACCAGGGAGCATCTGTCCTGGTGGAAAATGTGAGTGCAGCCTTGGTCCCATCAGCCCCCACACCCAAAACACCTTGGGAATCTAAGCTGTATCCGTGACCCGTCTGTGATGTTTTCTTGTCCTCTGGCCTTCTCTCCCTAATCAGTCTGGAAGTACCTCAAGGGCAAGGACCATGGCCTCTAGTTCTTATTTTTCCCCACAGCTGGGCTTGAGGTGGGTAGGAAGAGTTGGAACTGTGCCTCTTCCTCCTGGGGAGACAGTATGGCATAGTAGAGAGGGCCCCAATCTAGAAGTCAGGGTCCAGATCTTGCCCTACTCCTGCCATCTGCCGGATGTGTGTTCTCAGGCAAGCCCAGTGCCTCTCTGAGCATCGCTTCTTCATCTGCAAAATCGAAATAACACTGAACCTCACTCTACGCCACAAAAAGCATGGTGTAAGGATTGAGCAGGACTGTGGATGTGAGAACATACAGCCAGCCTGGTATGGGCAGCCTCTTGGGTAGGCTCTGAGTTGGCTGGCTGAAAAAATGTAAGGACACGCTGAACTTGGGTCCCCTGGACTCCAGCACTTGTCTGTAATGACTCCCAGCCTTCCCTCATGAGCCCCTCCCCATTCCTTCTCCCATCCCACCCCTATCTCAGTCACCCAGACCCTCAGCTAGCGACAACCTCATCAGAGACTCCAGCTCCATCAGAATCCAGGGGAATTTTTCCAGTCCAGTTGCCATCTAGTCAACTCTAATACCTGATGACCCCAGTGTGTCAAAGTAGAACTATGCTGCAAAGGGTTTTCACTGCCTCAATTTTTGGAAGTAGACCACCGAGGCGCCTCTGGGTGGATTCGAACTTTGTTAGCAGATGAGCGCGTTAACCATTTGCGCCACCCAGAGACTCAGAGGAATTTTAGGGTTGTTTAATCCAACATCCTTCCTCTCAGCTTTAAAGAAATGTCTCTCAAACCAACTCATTCTCTGAAGAGAGGTAAGAAAAGGGAAAAAACAAGCACTGAGCTTGCCTTTTCTGTACCAACTATACTTCAAGGAAGTTCCTCTTTCTGAGAGTATTGTAGTTAATTAACGCAGAGGAATGACAGAATTAGTACGCCACCATTTTGCAAACCCTTAAAGAAATAAATTCAGGCAACAAGCACCAGTGACTGCCAGAGTCACAAAAGGACAGTACGACTTTCTGTGCCCTCAATAGCAGTACACGGCACCACCTGGGAAGATTCTTGCCAAAAATCAAGCCAGAATCTGATCAAGCCTCTGGCTCTCACTACCAGCCTACAGGAAGCACTGGGACAAACACATACCAAACTAAACCCATGGATACAGTTAGCAAAATCCACACTGTAAGCCCTGTGAGACAAACAGCCCAGTTTTTATAACAAATACATTTCAGGGGGTGGGGATTGTTACAGATTAAAAGAGACTTAAAAGAGTGGAGAAATTGAGACCCTTGTACATTGCTGGGAGGAATGTAAAATGGTACAGATGCTGTGAAAAACAGTTCAGAGGTCCCTCAAAGAGTTAAACACAGAGGCTGAACCAACATGGTGCTGTAGACAGACGCACTATGCTGACCCTCTGTAGCAAAGACTCAAAAAACTAAGTGAAACAGATAAAAATGTTAATCCTGGAATCCTAAGCATAAAATGAAGGGATAAAGAGTTAGATCCAACACCAAATGGAAGAAGAAACTGACGGAAAACAGAGAATGCAGAGAGATACAGAGTGGAGGTCCCCTGCCAACTAACACAGTACAGTGTTGCCATCTTGGAACCCAGCCAGCAAAGACCCCGGACAGGGAGTACTGCGAGACAACTTCACGGAGCCCCCAACAGGAAACAGAGCACCTGCCCCATATGCCACTTCTTCCCCTTCCCACCAGCCCCCAGGTCTGCCTGTCTCCCATCTAGCCTTGTACACCAACCCCTCTTCCCGCCAGCCTCTGCCATGCTACCATGATTACAGCATCCCTAACGCCCAGCCATGCCACTGCACCAGGCCTGCACTGCCTCCCCACTCCAGCCACTTGACCAGCTGCTGTATGGTGGTAAGTAAGCCTGTACCATTCTCTACTCAATACCCCTACCTATCTGGCGAGGGGCTATGAACACTCCTATACTGCTAGACCAACATCAGGAGGCAGGCAGCGCCCACCCAGTCTGTCCTCAGTCAGGTTCACCCTGCCTGCTGCTGCCCTGCCCACCTGGGCAAGGTGGTGAGAGCTACTGTGCCCACAGAGAGCTATCATGCCCACAGATGAGCAAGCAGCAAAGCATGCCTGGCCCACCTGCCCTGACATATTAAATCAAAACAAGAAACCAGGATGAAACAAATGAACACACACTCAATAAATAAAATAATACCTTAATGTCTCATAAACAGCAGACAATATTAAAACATACAAAAAGGCAGGACAAGATGGTTTCAACAAGTGACCAAAAAAAAGAATCAAATGACCCTTTGGTAGACTAAAAGGCAGTGGAACTACCTGATATGGAATCGAAAAGACTAATATTGATTTCTCAAGCTGAAAGAACTGACGAAAAATTCAAACCTCAAGTTGCAATGGTGGAGGATTCTACAGGGAAAATATTAAACGATGCAGGAACCATCAAAAGAAGATGGAAGGAATAAATAGAGTCACTATACCAAAAACAACTGGTTGAGGTTGAACCATTTCAGGAGGTAGCATAGGACCAGGAACTGATGGTACTGAAGGAAGAAGTTCAAGTTACACTGAAAGCACTGGCAAAAAACAAGGCTCCAGGAATTGAAGGAATATGAACTGAGTTGCTTCAACAAACTGATGCAGTGCTAGAGGTGTTCACTTGTCTATGCCAAGAAATTTGGAAGACAGCTGCCTGGCCAATCAACTAGAAGAGACCACTATTCATGCCCATTCCCAAGAAAAGTGATCCAACAGAATGCGGAAATCATCAAACAATATCATTAATCTCACACACAAGTAAAATTTCGCTGAAGATCACGCAAAAGCAGTTGCAGCAGTACATCGACAGGGAACTGTCTGTCAAATTCAAGCTGGATTCAGAAGAGGAAGTGGAACCAGGGATATCACTGCTGATATCAGATGGATCTGGGCTGAAAGCAGAGAATACCTGCTTTATTGACTATGCAAAGGCATTCGACTGTGTGGATCATAACAAATTATGGATAAAATTGAGAAGAATGGGAATTCCAGAACACTTTAATTGTGCCCATGTGGAACCTTTACATAGATCAAGAGGCAGTCATTCCAACAGAACAAGGGGATGCTTTGTGGTTTAAAGTCAGGAAAGGTGTGGTCAGGGTTGTATCCTTTTCACCATACCTATTCAATCCGCACGGTGAGCAAACAATCCAAGAAGCTGGACTATATGAAGAAGATTACAGTATCAGGATTGGAAGAAGACTCATTAACCACCTGCAATGTGCAAATGACACAACCTTGCTTGCTGAAAGTGAAGAGGACTTGAAGCACTTACTGATGAAGATCAAAGATTACAGCCTTCAGAATGGATTACACCTCAACATAAAACAAAAATCCTCACAACTGGACCAATAAGCAACGTCATGATAAACGGAGAAAATATTGAAGTTGTCAAGGATTTCAATTTACTTGGATCCACAATCAACACCCATGAAAGCAGCAATCAAGAAATCAAATGACATATTGCACTGGGCAAGTCTGCGGCAAAAGACCTCTTTAAAGTGTTAAAAAGCAAACATGTCACTTTGAGGACTAAGGTGTGCCTGACCCAAACCATGGTATTTTCTATCGCCTCATATGCATGGGAAAGCTGGACAATGAATAAGGAAGACTAAGAAATTGATGCCTTTGAATTACGGTGTTGGTGAAGAATACTGAATGTACCATGGACTGCCAGAAGAACAAACAAATGTGTCTCGGAAGAAGTACAGACAGAATGCTCCTCAGGAGTGAGGATGGTAAGACTTTGTCTTACATACTTTGGACATGTTATCAGAAGGGATCAGTCCCTGGAGAAGGACACCATGCTTAGTAAAGAAGAGGGTCAGCAAAAAAGAGGAAGACTCTCAATGAGATGGACTGACACAGCGGATAACGATTGTGAAGACGGCACAGGACTGGGCAGCATTTTGTTCTGTTGTACAAAGAGCTGCTATGAGTCAGAACCAACTCGACAGCACCTAATGCCAACAAAAAGAATCTGTCTAACAGAAATAATCCACATGGATAACAGAGCAGCATCCACTAAGATGTTCTGCGCATTATCCCCCATCCCAGAGGATGACAGCAAACAATGAAAAGGTCCAAATATACAGGAACAGCGTAGGAAAGCGGGGCATCTCCACTCACTCGCATACGATGTGTAGATTAAATATGATGGTGTAAAGGCTCTTTGGCAAACGTGATAAACTGTCCATGAGCTGAAAGTATGAATTTGCTGTTTCCTGCCTCTACTCAGCCTACTAGAACATAAGCTCAAACTAAAAAAACAAACTCACTGCCGTCGACCCCATGTGTTAGAGTGGAACTGCTCCACAGGGCTTTCTTGGCTATAATCTTTATGGAAGCAGATTGCCAGGCCTTTCTCCCAGGATACTGCTAGGTAGGTTCAAACCGCCAACCTCTAGGTTAGTAGTCGAGTGAAAACCGTTTGTGCCACCCAAGCACTTGAATATAAGCTCAGTGAAGCTTTAGTCACTGGTCTATCCCCAGCCAAGGCCTAGCACAGGACAGGCACTCAGTAAGCATCTGCCAGAGAAGCCAATGTTTAAACACAAGAACCTGACCCAGGTGAGCCCATGGGACACCGCCCTGTGCACACACCATGGTCACACCTATGAGGGGGCATGCAAGTAAGTGCACAAAGACCAGGAAGCAGAAAAGCAAATAGGAAATCATCACTGAGCTAAGCGGGATTCTGAAAGACTCTCTGCTGTCCCTGGAGGAGAGCTCTGGGTAATGGTCTAATATCGTCTTTGTAACAACAACCAAATCACAAATAGTTCTTGTCCTTGTTGTGTGACCTCACTGTGCACATGGAGATGGGTGGCACATTCTGAAGTGCCCTTTCTGATCCATAACAGAGAAGTGACCTCCAGATCCTTCCGCTCTTCCCTGCCAAGGGCCCTGGAACATCTTTACTGCTTGAAGAAGCACAAACGCCAAGTTCTAGGAGCTGTTATTATTAATTATTATTAATGTGTAAGGTGATGGCTAAGCCTGCCAGGGGGCCAGGAAAGTGAAATGCACTATCTGGGGGGTGAGGGGTGGGAAGCCAAGGAGCCACGTGCTGTTGGGGGTTTCAGAATCCCAAGCTGTGGATTACTGGGAGGAAAACATCAGCTGGGTAGAATGTCAACCAGACCTGGAATGTTCCAGCCAACAAACATCATGTTCCAATTGATTGCAGTGATAAATCCCCGTCCCCCGTGCCTGGGCTCCGGTCTGGTTCCATCCCACGGTCTGAGGGCCCCATCCAGACTGACAAGCATCACCTGCACACACAGCGTCCTGGCCTGCTAGAGCAGAGAACTACAGACTGCACTGGAGTCACCACTGTTGCTGTTAGATGTTGTCCAGTCGATTTCAACCCATAGCCACCCCTTGTGTAACAGAGTTACTGCCTCATAGGGTTGCCTTGGCTGTAATCTTTACAGAGGCAGATCGCCATGTCTTTCTCCCATGGAGCCACTGGGTGGGTTCAAATGACTAACCTTTTAGTTAGTAACTAAGCGCTTAATCATTGCACCACCAGGGCTCCTTGGAGGTTGCCTGGAGAGGTTTAAATAAAAGCGGTACCTGCCATAGATGAGACACACTGCCAGTTTCTGGAGGAGTCTGTTGGAGGGGCATAGGGCAGGCAGCTGTCTTTCTGGGGCCTCAGTAAGCCCCTGCACCCCACAAGGGCAACATGGATGGACCCTCAGGTGAATGAATGCCCCTTAACCGCACACCGCAGATACACACAAAAGTAGAGAGCAGAGTGTAACGGATCCCCGTGTCGCTTCAACAATGGTTTAGTTTGCCATTCAGTTGCATCTCTTCCCCTCCGCACTGTGGAGCCACCTCCCCGCTGCAGACACCATGACACCTCACACCTAAATCCAGGTGTGCTTCTCGGAAAGTTGAGGACATCCTTTTACACGCCATCACGAAGGGTGACGTGGTCTCCAAGCAGAGAGCCGGGATCCTTGCCTCTCATTCCTGCTTTGCCACCCACTCGCGTGGGACCTTGGACACCCCTTCCCTCTCCGGGCCCGAACGGAGGGGTCAGATGCTCTCTGAATCCCTTTAGCACTAAGTTTGAAGGTAAATAGGGGAGGTGTGAAGCTATAAGGAACACTATGGGACACTCTCACCCTAAAGTGAATCCTCTGAGCAGCTGCTGTCATTGCGCACTTCCTGCTGTCAGCCATGCCCTGTTTACACGGTCATGAAATTCTCGTGTGCAACCCTGCCAGGCAGTACAGGGTCAGCACCCCTGCCTGAACCCAGGGCCCCACCACCACCACCCGCATTCCTTCTGCTGACCAGCACCAACGACATAACCTGCTTCCTTCCCATCCGCGTGGGGTGTGGCAGCCGGACCTTGTCGGCCATAATACAGTCCATTCCCATGTCCAGTCCAAGCACACGTTTCACAGCTTGGAGAAACTGAATTTCCACAATTCAGAGATGGTAAGCTGAGAGTTTGCCCCATACACGTGCAGACTGGCCTGAGGCCCCTTCTAATCTGAGAGCAGCTGGAACAGCTCAGCTCACTCTGACCCCATGGGCAGGACCCGGTCCCAGGCCCAGCCAGACCAGAACAAGCAGGGTGACCTTAGAGCACCATTCTGACCTCCTGGCTAAAGGAGACGCTGCCCTGGTCACCAAAAGCTGCATGCATGGCCTACGGTCACTTTCACAGGTCCACAAAGAATTTAGAACAGAAACATTTTCAAGGACTGTCCTCTATTCTGAGATGATGTCCCTTCTACTTCTCCGGTACTAAAATACCCTTACTTTTATGAAATGGGAGTTGGTTTTTTTAATTTATGAGATGGGAGCTAGGGTTTAAAATTGTGTTTATTTCCTTCCTTCTTTTTTTTAAGACAGACACAGTTAACAGAATTACATATTGGCAACCCTAGAAAGGCCCTTCACCTCTTTTTGACAACTGGCCAAAGGAATCCCGCTGGCTGGGCTCAAGGTCCCTTTAGCTCTTTCTTGGTTCTCTAGCAGTGCTTCCAAAAGTCTACGACTGGATGGGCTTGGGGGTCTCAGCTGCTTAAAAGTTCTATGAATAGAACTTGAAAATGGAATTCCTGCCCTCCTTCCAAGTGGTGGCACATGACTTAGGCGACAGCCCCAGAGAGGGGGCCACTGATCCCCCAGGCCGACGGTGGTAATGGGCTGGATGGATAATCATGGAGCAGAGGGCCAGAGCTGCCCGCCGACCTCCTCCGCACATCTAAGGGGATGTGAACCTGAGGAAGGGATGGGAGGAAGCAGGGCCTCGTTCCTGCCGGCACTGCCCAGCCCTCGAGGGAATGGCAGTCTAAGGCAGCCTCAGCCAAGGCCAAAACCTTGGGCTGCTGAAACAAAGACCTGGCTGGACCATAGGCCTGCTCCAGTCACGGACTCCAAGGCCCCAGGGCCTAGAGAACACACAAGCCATGACCGACTGAACCACAGACTCCTGGCCTGGTTTCAAGCCAGTCACTTCCTTTTTGCTGAGCCCCGGCTGGGGCTGGGAGACTGACCAGGTCCCGGTGTACTGAGGACACCAGCCACGTGCTGGCACACAGGCTCAATGCCACGGCAGGGGCGAGAGTACAATCAACGCCATCTGGGCTGGTCACTAGCATCACCCTGGCTCTGCTCACCAACACACCAGGCTTTCTGATGCAACCATCATCATCATCATCATCATCATCAACATCATCATCATCACAGCAGCTAACATGAATCACTCCTACTAAGTTTGAGGCAATGAGCTAAACTCTTGACATGTACCACCTCCCTCCTTCTGCCTTATCACTGAATTGGGGTGAATCACAGTCCTCCTGGGAGTATGTTCTTAGTTGCCATAGAGTCAATTGCAATGCACAGTGACCCCATGTGACAGAGCAGAACTGCCCCGTAGGGTTTTCTTGGCTGTAATATTTACAGAAGCAGATCAGCAGGCCTTTCTCCCACAGAGCTGCTGGGTGGGTTCAAACCTCCAGCCTTCCACTTAGTAGCCGAGCGCTTAACCATTGTTCCACCAGGGCTCCTCTTAGGAGTGCAGTGAGGATTACGAGAGACAGCAGATGTAAGGGGCCTGGCACCAGCTCTGGCTCGCTGAATGCTTCCTAGCACTGTGGACACGATCCCATTAGCAGCTTCTCAACCATAAAGCAGGACTAATTGCACATAATGTGAGTGTGGGGCTCTGGGCAAAGCACCCAGCCCAGGCGTTGCACTTTGTGGAACTCTGCACGTGTTTTTTTGGAGATATTCCAACTTAATTCAAGTCCCCCTCCCAGGGTCCAGAAGGGTCTGGGGCTCCACCCCTGCTTTGCCTGGACCCTGCCAACCCTCCCTCAGCAGCCTGGAAAGGGCTGGGGCAGGGGTGGTTGGACGTGTCTGATTCTCCAGGGGCACCTGGCTACATAAGACTAGGAACCTCCCAGCCGGAGCCCCTCCACAACCCCTCCCCCACCCACTGCACCTGAACAGACCCCAGGTCAGATCGTGACCACGGAGTCCAGGCCGGCAGAACTGAGAAAGACTGCGTGGGGGCTGGGGCCCACAGACTGCTCTCGCAGGGTCAGGGGTGAGCTTGCCCTTTCTGGAACACTCTTTTCTTGAGTGTCTTCTCTGAGTGTCTTTCCAGGGAGGTGGGACTGTGCCATCTATAGTCCAGTTGTACTGGGTGCATGTAGGGAAGTGCCATACCTCACTGGCCTCAGTGTCCCCCATAGATGATGGGTAGGGACAAAGCTCTCTGTCAGGCCCCTCTGGCTCCCACAGTCTGAGAATCTGCCCTGGACTGAGACTGTAGCTTCCAGCCAGAGCCCCCTCCCCCAGGTGCCAGATGCTTGTGACTTGGAAGCCAGCTGAGCCTCCTGACCCCCCCACCCCTATTTATTTACTGCCAACTCCTGAAGTACATTAATAATGCAAAAACAAAGCCCCTTTATGGAGGGTGCTGTATATGAGGAGGCCCAGGGTACTCCCGGTCTTATGCCCAGCTGTTGGTGGGCAGCTGGGAGTTTCTTTGAGGTGGGAGGCAGGGGTGGGGCAAGTCTGGAGGGAGGAGTACTGGGCCTTAAAAGAAAACATAGGTGTAAATATTCATGATACTGAATTAAGCATGACACCAAAAGCACACACAAAAAAGGAAAAATAGATAAATGGGATATCATCAAAATTAAAAACTTCTGTGCTTCAAAGGATACCATCAAGAAAGTGAAAAAAACCCACAAAATGGGTGAAATTTTTGCAAATCATATAACTGATAAGGGACTTTTATCTAGAATATGAAAGAATATACACAGAATATATATATACTAATATCTAGAATATATGAGGAATTTCTATAACTCAATGATAAAAAAACAAATACCTGAATTAAAAAACAGGCAAAGGATCTGAACAGACATTTCTCCAAAGAAGATAGCGAATATCCGATACGCAGGTGAAAAGATCATCATTAGTCATCAGGGAAATGCAAATCAAAAGCCACAATGAACTACAACATCACACTCACTAGGATCAAAAGGACAGATAATAACAAGTGTTGGCACAGATGTGGGGAAACCGGAACCCTCATACACTGCTTGTGGTTATATAAAATGGTGCAGCCATTCCTGAAAAATCTAGCAGTTCCTCAAACGATTAAATTAAGAGTTATCATATGACTCAGCAACTCCACTCTTAGATATAAATCCGAGAGAAATGAAAACATACGCCCACACAAAAATTGGTACATGAATGTTCACAGCAGCACTGTTCATAACAGCCAAAAAGTGGAAACAACCCAAATATATATAAACCAATGAACAGACAGACAAAATGTGGCATAGCTATACAGTGGAATAGTATTCAGCCTTGTAAAGAAATAAAATACTGATACATCCGCCAACATTGATGAACTTTGAAAATACCACGGTCAATAAGAAAGGCTAGTCACAAAGGATCACATATTGTAAAATTCCTTTTATATGAAATGTCTAGAATAGCCAAATCTATAGAGACAGAAAGATTAATGGCTGCCCAGGGCTGGTGAGGTTGGAGGCGGGAGCAGGGAATGAGGAGTTAACTACTAATGGGTATTAGGTTTCTCTTCAGGATGATGGAAATGTTCTAAAATTAATTGGGGTGATGGCTGCACAACTCTGAATATATTAAAAACCACTGAATTGTACACTAGATGGGTGGCTTGTATAGTATGTGAACTATAACTCAATAAAGCTGCTACTTTTTAAAAAAGTAAAACGGTAAGTCTCAGAGGTCAGATCCCCTACCGTGGTCTCCAGCCAGCTGCCTCAGTATCTTGTTAGATATCTAGGACCTTGTTAGACATGTAGATTTTGGGGCCCCACCTCAGACCTGGGGATTCAGAAACTCTGGGGGTGGGGCCCAGAAATCTGCATTTTAACAAACCCTCTGGGTGACTCTGAGGCTCACTAAAGGGAGGAACCATGGCTTAGAGTACCTGGTTCTCAACCCTGGGTGCACACTGGAGTCACCTGGGGAGCTTTTTAAACCACACCCCAGCCCTGGTCCCAAAGCAGACCAATTAAAGCAGAGTCTCTGGGGGTGAGGCCCAGGCATGTGTATGTTTTAAAAGCTCCCAGGTGAATCTACTGTGCAGCCAGGTGAGAGCCACTGACAGGTGAGATTCTCTGGCCCTCTGCTCTTCAGCTCCTCTAAGAGTTTGGCTCAAGCTCCGCTCACTGTCGCTACCTGGTGGCCATAATGGAGAATGACTACATCTCGCCTCCAGCCCCACTAGGTGATTGATCCTCCGGAGCTCAAAGATCCTCATCTTCCCACTGCAGAGATCAGCACCACCCTGGCCTTTGAAATGGGGGTGGGTGGGCCTGATAGGGCATCATTAAACCATTCCACATCCCAAAGCCAGCCAGAGCAGCCAATGCAAAACATAGCCCCAGTCACATCACCCTTCCCTCTCCACTTCCAATGGAACAGAGCCAACTTGCCCATCCAATGTCATCTCTGACAACTTCCAACAAGACTGCAGGCACCAAACCACCTGCACGGCCTCCTAATCTCACTTTGTACCTTGCTGCCTACTGGCCTTTGCCCATGCAGTCCCCTGCCAGGAGTGCCCTCCCCTTGCTCTCACTCCACTGAGATTGTTCAAGGCCAACTCTATGGGGCCTCTCCAGCAGATGCTCCCTGTTACACCCTTGTATGCCTCACAATGGACAACCAGGGCTGCAGAACTCAAAGGAGTGGAGGGGGGCTATCAGCTCTGGAATGCCTGGAAAGCAATGAAGAGCTAGCAGGGTTCAGAGGAAGTGGATTGGGGGTGAGGGTGGCTCTGAAATGGGCAGTGTTGGCTGGGAAGTCTACAGTGCTTTGAAGCAAGGCTAGGCAAAGACAGTGGAAGCCTCATCCTGGGCAGTGTTCTTACAGCAGAAGCTCAGCCTCTTAGCTCATTACTGCCACTTGGTGGCAGCATGCGAAACCACTGTAACTCAAAGTAACTCAGGTAGAGAAAGGTGCCTTGGTGTACAGTCCAGCTGCTGGCCTTCAGAAAAAACAAGTCCATCTTCTGAAACTTCTTAACCACCCTCCCCTCCTCACATCTGGCATCTTCCTAATCTCTGCAAACTCCCCTCCCAACTGGCTTCTGGCCTTAAGACATAGCCTGGGGGTGTAACCACTGAGGGTCACCTGGCCTGCAGACATTCCCTGAGCCTCAGGGTCGGGCACGGCTGGCGGGGCTCACCTGGCGGTAGGTGCAGATGATGATTTCCCGCAGGTGGTAATGCATAGGCGTCATGGTCTCGCTGACCGTGTCCAGTGCCACGTCCACCTCCTTCTTCACACGGTGCCCATCGGGCAGCAGCTGCACCACCTTCAGCACCACCTGGGGCCAGAAGAGAAAAGCAGTGGGGGTGGGTGGGGGGCAGTGGGCCAGGGCCTCCGGACCCAGGACCAGACTCACGCCCCACGCCAAGGGGCACACCAGGCCTTGAAATCTGGCCCTGACCACAGCGCCCTGCTTGTTCCTCAGTCTGACAGAGTCAGGGCCAAGGGCTGGGGGGTCCTGGACATTTCTGAGGCCAGGGCTCCCAAGCTGCTGCTGTTTTTTTTTTCCCTGGTCTTTTTTTTAACTCTATTTCAGGTAAAGGTTTACAGAACAAATAGTTTCTCATAAAACAGTAGTACACATATTGTTTTATGACATTGGTTAACAACCCCATGACATGTCAACCCTCTCCCTTCTCAACCTTTTTTTTTTTTTTTTGGTGAAAATATACATAGCTAAAGATACACCATTTCAAAAGTTTCTACATGCACAGTTCAGTGACATCGACTACACTCTTCCAGTTGTGCTGCTATTCTCACTTTAGATGGTTTACAGAACAAAATAGTTTCTCATTAAACAGTTAGTACACATGTTGCCCTATGACAATGGTTAACAACCTCACTACACATCAGCACTGTCCTTACTCAACCTTGGGTTTACTATCACCAGCTTTCCTGTCCCCTTCTGCCTTCTAGCCCTTGTCCCTGGACTGCTGTGCCACATTAGTCCTGTTTTGTTTTATGGGGCTGTCCAATCCCTGGCTGAACGGTGAACCTTGGAAATGACTTCACCACTGAGCTAAAAGGGTGTCTGGGGGCCATACTCTCGGGGTCTTTCCAGTCTCCTTCAGGCCAGTAAACCTGGTCTTTTCTGTGTGTGTTAGAATTTTGTTCTACATCCTTCTCCAGCTCTGTCCAGAACCCTCTGTTGTGATCCCGGTCAGAGCACTCAGTGGTGGCAGCCGGGCACCATCTAGCTGTACTGGACTCAGTCTGGTAGAGGCTGTGGTAGCTGTGGTCCATTAGTCCTTTGGACTAATCTTTTCCTTGTATCCTGTTCTCTTCATTCTCCCTTGCTCTGGAAGGGATGAGACCAGTGGAGTATCTTAGACGGCCGCTCACAGGCTTTTAAGACCCCAGACGCTACTCACCAAGGTAGAATGTAGAACATTGTCTTTATAAACTGTGTTATGCTAATTGAGCTAGATGTTCCCCGAGACCATGGTCCCCACAGCCCTCCACCCAGCAATTCAGTCCCTCAGGGAGTTTGGATGTGTCTGTGGGGCTGCCATGACCTTTCCTTGTACAAGTTGTGCTGGTTTCCCCAGTATTGTGTACTGTCTCACCCTTTACCAAAGATACCACTTATCTATTGCCTGTTTAGAATCTCCCCCCCACCCCTCCCATCCCTGGTAACCAACAAAGACTGTTACTTTTTGTATGTAAATTTTTTCATGAGTTTTTACAGTAGTGGTCTCATACAATATTTGTCCTTTTTTGATTGACTTATTTCACTCAGCATAATGTCCTCCAGTTTCATCCATGTTATGAGATGGTTCACAGATTCATTGTTGTTCTTTCTCGTTGCATAGTACTCCATTGTGTGTATGTACCATAGTTTGTTTATCCATTCATCTGTTGATGGGCATCTAGGTTGTTTCCATCGTTTTGCTATTGTGAACAATGCTGCCATGAACCTAGATGTGCATATGTCTATTTGAGTGACGACTCTTATTTCTCTAGGATATATTCCCAGGAGTGAGATTGCTGGATCATATGGTATTTCTATTTCTAGCTTTCTAAGGACCAAGGTGCTTCTTTTTCAAGCCACAG
This sequence comes from Dugong dugon, assembly GCA_030035585.1. Taxonomy (NCBI): domain Eukaryota; kingdom Metazoa; phylum Chordata; class Mammalia; order Sirenia; family Dugongidae; genus Dugong; species Dugong dugon. The sequence continues at coordinate 19,788,752 of CM057475.1, forward strand.
AAACTGTCTTCAAAGAAAATCTTATCTGCAACTCTAATCTATAAAACAGATAGGAGTTCAATAGAGGGCCCCCTAGGCCCTCCCCCTACGCAGCAGCAGTGCCAGGCCTCTCGGGGGACACTCGCCCTATGGAGCCCAGCACAGACACCTCTCACTGATGTCAGCCCCCCACCTCTGGGAACTCAGGTCTGTGAAGGTCAGTCTGAACGTCAGGCTCCTGCCCCCCAGCCCCCCCTCCCTCCCCTGCTGAGCCCACCTCCAAATCTGTCCTCACCGTACCCCTCCTCAGCCACTAATCCAGACTCTGTCACTTCTCACCGTGACTGCACTAGCCCCTAACTAGTCTCCCCACATTCTCCTTTGCCCCCTGCTCTTACTCTTATTATATTTTAATAAGCCAAACAGGTCTTATTAAAATACAAACGTGAGGGTGTCTCTCCTGGGTTTCCATTTTTTCACGGTGACCTTGTGCTCAACATAAAAACTGTAACTTTGCCCAGGTCCCCAAGGCCCACACAGCCTGACCCCCACTGCCTCTCCAGCCCCACTCAAACCCCCTACAAGCAACTTAAATGGCCTTCTCTGAGCACCCCTCATGGAAATCAAACCCCTTGGTGAACCCCACAGGGCATGCTCACCTCAAATTCGCCCTTGGTGAACTTGGCATCAGGCACACTGACGAGCTCCTCCTCACCCATCTCGGGAAAGCCCTGGGGGAACAACAGCTGCTGGGACAGGGCACCCCACCTGAACTTGCCCCTCCCCCACTGCCAGGAGTCCCTGCCTTGGGTTTGCCACCCCAAATGCTCTCTGCCTGGGTGTGAGAGGTAGCTCCAGGGCTGCACCAGGCACCAGCCCTGCCCCCCCATTCCCTCCTGCCATAGCCAGTGTGCCAGGGACTTGGTGGCTAACTGGCAGACTCCCACCTCACACGAGGCCGCAGATACCCAGTGCCCATGGCTGCCTGGCGGACCCCACTTCACACGAGGCTGCACATACCCGGATGTGCCAGAAGGCCAGCAGAGCCACCACCATCGCAGTTGTGGTGCGGCCCTGGCCGCTGAGGCAGCCGAACACGAAGCCAGTGCCCGGGTCCTTGGTGAGGGCAGCCCGCAGGGCCTCAAGCAGGCGGTCGAAGTCCTGGGTGGGGAGACCAAGGGCTGAGTCAGGGGGGCTCCTGGCTGCACAGACACTCCCAACATGATCACCCACCCAAATGGCAACACCGCAGCTGCCCCAAGTGCTCTCCCGTGCCGGACCCTGTACCAGGTGTACCACCTTGTACACACACAGGCCACTCAGTATCCACACACCACCACAAGCATGTAAATGGCTGCACCCTCACATACAGTCATGGCCCCCTCACTGCAGGCACCCAGGACAGGGACAGGTGCACAAACACAGGCATGCACTTGGGGTTCACGCTGCCCACCCACCAGAGGCAGGACGTACACATGTGTACTACACTCCCGAATGCTGTACCCCCAGGCTGGCTGTACATGGACCCAGCACGGAGCCCCCAAAGCAAAGACCCCTTGCCCACAGCCTCATCTGCTCCTGCCACCCACCTGAGCTGGACCCAACCCAGGTCCCAGCCTGAGGGCAGGGTCCTGACCTCAGACGATCGCTGCAGTACACGGCCACCAGGGGGCAGCAAACCATGGGCAACGGGACCCACAAGGCAAAGTGTGGCAGGAAATACAACCCCAGTCACCACCTCGCACACAGAGCACATCACAGGCCCCACACACACCCCACACAGACCTGCACCAACACACACATACGCACACCAGACACACATATCACCCAAACATCACGAATCACACATCAACCCACACACAATACATGCCAGGCACAAATACACAGATGTGTATCAGCTGCCACCAAGTCGATTCCAACTCATGGTGGCCCCATGTGCGTCAGAGTAGAACTACGATCCATAGGGTTTTCGATGGCTGATTTTTAAGAAGTAGATCTCCAGGCCCTTCTTCCAAGATGCCTCTGGGTAGGTTCGAATTGCCAACTTTTCAGTTAGTAACCAAGCATATTAACTGTTTGTACCACCCAGGGCTCCATGTGTACAAACACATCACAAACCTACAGATGCCACACACAAAAACACCCTCAAAGTCACACACAAGCATTCACATGCGTTCTCCTCCACAGACCCCCATACACACACACCTTCCAAATGACACACTTTCCACAATATTCCCCAGTGATAACGCAGACACCACAAACTCCACTGAAACACACACCACACACATATACACTCCACAAAAACCACACACACTCCATGCACATTCCCCCCCACCACACACACACACACACCCCGCACACATATACACACTCCACAAAAACCACACACTCCATGCACTTTCCTCCCCCCCCACACACACACCACACACATATACACACTCCACAAAAACCACACACACTCCATACACATTCCCCCACAAAGACACACACACACACACACCACACACATATACACACTCCACAAAAACCACACACACTCCATGCACATTCCCCCCCACCACACACACACACACACCCCGCACACATATACACACTCCACAAAAAAACCACACACACTCCATGCACATTCCCCACCACACACACACACACACACCCCGCACACATATACACACTCCACAAAAACCACACACACTCCATACACATTCCCCCACAAAGACACACACACACACACCACACACATATACACACTCCACAAAAACCACACACACTCCATGCACATTCCCCCACAAAGACACACACACACACACACACACACACACACACACACACACACACACACACACACACACACACAAGCAAACACAAAGCTTGGAAGGGATGTGAATAAACTCCTTGGGCCAAATCTGAAAACCCAAGGCAATCTCCCAGCCCCTGCAGGTGGCCCCGGCCAGAGCGGAGGAAAGGGAGCCTCCTCTACCTCGCGGCCCCCTCACCTCCTCACGGGGGGCGCAGAAGTCTGGGATGGGGATGCGGTGGTAGGTGAGGTCGGGGCAGGCCCCACGGTGCCGGCTGAACACCTCCCGCATGGTGAGGCATGTCTGGAACCTGGGGGCCCGCCGGCCCCCTGGGCCCTCCTCAGGCACGCTCAGGTGGGCCTTCAGCTGGGTCTCCAAGTTCTAGGGAAGAGCAGGACAGAGAGCTCAGGCCACCGAGCTGGCTCTGGGCCAGCTCTGCCCCTCCCTGAGCTCCCATAACCACACCCGGAGCCAAGGAGGTAGCAAGAGCACTGGAGTGAGGGTTCCCCAAATCAGCCCTCCCTGAGACTGCCCCTCTCAGGCCTCAGTTTTCCATCTACACAACAGGAGCATGGGACCTTTTAAAGACCCAGGCCAACTCCCCAGAAGGCGTCCAAGGCAGGGAGTGTTTAGCAGGCAGGAGGCCTCACCTCCAGCTGGTCAGGGGCCATGGGGGGCCCCGGCCACCGGAGGCTGTGGGTCTGCCCGTCACACTCCAGCACGGCCTCCTCCCTCAGGCTGACCCACACCACCTGCCGCAGCTTCCTCTTGGCATCAGTCAGGTAGGCCAGGATGCTCCCCAGGGCCTGAGGGGACAGGAGGGTAGTCAGTGAAATACAGGGTCTCGCCCCAATCCTCCCACTATCCTGCAAGTGGACCCAGGCCCCTGGAGCAGTCACCTTGGCGCTGGGCTGGGCCGTGCCGTAGATGGGCACGCGGGGCACCCGCCGGAAGTTGGCCACATTCATCTCTCTGATGGTGCTGAGTGCATCCGGGGAGACAAGATCGTCCATCCCCTGTGGGAGAGCACCAAGCCTGGGACCCAGAGCAGCCGGCGGCAGCCTCAGAGAGGGCCAGAGCCCGGCGTGAGGCCACCGAGCTCGGGACAGAGCCAGCACTCGACAGCGCACCAAGCACTTCCATGCACTTGGCACCTCACCACCGCCCTCATGAGGGCAAGATGACAGCTGCCCACTCTCCAGATAAGGAAGCTGAGGCTCAGAGACGAGAAGCTGGTTCTAATTCAGAAGATTAGAACCCAGGTCCCTGACTCCTTATCCAAAGCTTTCGGGTTTGAGACTGAGGAGAAGTACTGGAGGGGCAGTCAAAGCTGTAAGAGCTTCTTGGGACCTGAGAACAATCCCATTTCCCTCCCAAGAGGAGCCCATTACCTCACAGGCTATCGCCCCTTTTGCCTCCAGTGAGAGCAATGCTTAACCCAATCCCACTGGCATCAAGGGTCCTGTGGCCCCAGGGCCAAGCCACACCCACTCCACCTCCCCCAGGGCAACCAGCCACACTCACCAGGGAGCCCTTGGCAATGAGTTCCCCGGGGGCCACGGGCCCCACTGAGCTCAGCGTCAGGGGCAGGCGGTACAGCTCCGGGTGGGCACACAGCCAGCGGCTGAAACTGAGGGCAAAGGCCAGCGGGTACTGCAGCCCGAGGCGAGAGAGATGTGGAGTTCAGGGGCACAGGGCCATCCTGAACTCTCCCTGCCGGCCCATGGTGGGGGAGCCTTGCAACAATGCACCGGGACCCCAGGGAGGAAAAGAGGTGGGCAGGAGAGGATCAGGGCAGCTGAAGCCAGAACCTTCCAGGCCCTGATACCCCAGCCAAGGGTACAGAGACCGGGATCCAGGGGAGAGAGGGAGGCCCCGCTTTATTGGGCTGCTCAGGGACACCTCCATCTGGGCCTCTGGGTGCCTGTCCCCAAATCACCCATACTGTCTTCCTCTGGGACCAGCACACACATATGCCCACACTCCTCCCAGCTCCATGGTGGAGACCGAAGGGCCCGAGGAGAACGGGGCACAGATTCTCTCATCCCTGGGCCTGACCTGCTCGTGGAGATAGTAGTTAAATAAGATCAGGTAGAAGTATCGCTCCAGGCTCCGCAGCATCCTCTGCCGGAGACTGTGCTGGCTGCTGCTTCCCTGGGAGGAGAGGAAACGGGAGGGGAGGGCTTTAAAGATGGGGGACCCCAAGCCACCCCGTCCCCGTCTCCGGAAGGCCAGGAGTTAAGCCCCAGAAATACCCAGAAGACAGTCTATTCCTCCCTTCATAACACAGTTCTGCCAGGCTGGAAGTTCTCCTAAGCGTCTAACCCTACTCCATGTCCTACAGTTAACCCCTCATGAGCTGCTGGCGACTCCCTCCAGGCTCCACAGTTCTCGCAGGGATGCCTCCCCAGGGGCTGGGAGCCCGGAGCAGGCTAAACTCCTCCCACCTTGCTCCAGCGCCACCCGCTATCTTGGGGCTGGGCACACTCACTGGTGAAGGAGCAGCTGTTGAGCACCCCCTCCTGGAGCAGAGGCCTGCTTAAGAATGGCAAAACTCTCCCACAAGAAAACAAAACGGGGGGAAACTGAGGCTCAGAGAAATCAAGTGACTTGCTCACAGTCACACAGCCAATGACAAACAGAGCTGGGTCCCTCTCCAAATATGTCTCCTAACCCCAGGCCAGCATCCTCTGAGCAGGGGTCTGTCAGGGATTACCCCAAAGTTCCCCTGTCAACCTTACTATGCCAGGTTCTCCCGCTGGACCAATACCACCCTTTGTGGGGGCAACCAAGATGAGTATCAAGCCCTAAAAAAGGCCAGGCCCTCTGGTGAAGTTTTATTCCACCTTTAGGAATCTAGACCAGAGATACACCAAAACCACACCAGTCACCGTCAAGTTGATTCTGACTCACAGCGACCCTACAGGACAGAGTAGAACTGCCCCATAGGGTTTCCAAGGAGAAGCTGGTGGATTCTAACTGCTGACCTTTTGGTTAGCAGTCAAGCTCTTAACCACTGCACCAGGGCTCCAGACCAGCAATAGGCAAAGTTGTTCTAGCAAAGGCCAGATAGTAAATATACTAAGTTTGTGGGCTACCTGGTCTCTGTGGCAACTACTCAACTCTGCAGCTGTAGCATGAAAGCAGCCAGAGATAACTTGTAAACAAACGGGCCAGGCTGTGTTCCAGTAAAACTTTATTTATAAAAACATGTGGGAAGCTGGACTGGGGTCATGCATTGCTGACCCCTAATCAGGACTAGGAGCCCTAGTGGCGCAGTTAAGAGCTCGGCTGCTAACCAAAAGGTCAGCAGTTAGAATCCACCAGCTGTTGCTTGGAAACCATATGGGGCAGTTCTACTCTGTCCTATAGGGTCACTATGAGTCAGAATCGACTCGATGGCAACGGGTAATCTAGTCTAAGGAAAAAAACTCCTAGTGGCACTGCACAAAGATGCCCATCATAAAAGCACCTACACTGGTGAGGAACTAGAAGCAACTCGATTGTACAACAATAGGGGGAAGTTTAGTAAATCATCACAGGTGACATTCAGGGACACGTGCTCTGCACCTGGCCCCATTCTAAGTGCATTACGTAATACTCGCTTCAGCAGCGTGTCCACTCAGTGCACTGTGTATGTGATCGCAAGGAATCCTCAGAACAACCCTATGAGGTAGTTACTATTACCGGCCCCCATTTTATAAATGGGGAAACGGAGGCACAGAAAGTTAAGCAGATGGCGCAACTCCACACTGCCTGTAGGTGACAGAGCCAGGACCGGAACCCAGGCAGTTGGGTGTGGAGCCCACGCTCTTATCAGGCCAATGATGGCTGAACCATCCAGTGGGCTTAAACTGCACAGGCATTAAAACCTCAAGGACAAAAACCAGTACTGGCGTGGAAAGGGCTGATGGTACAAGGTTAAACAAAAGAAGCAGGATGTCAAACGTGTGCTGGGGCCAGCCTACACAAAAGCCTAAGCATAAAAAACGCTGGAAACAGCCAAAAATGCTCAGAGTGGCTATGCTGGGCTCATGGGTGATTTTCTTCTCTTTCCCCCTATTTCCCAATTTTCTATAACACTGCTTTTAAATTTTCTTTAAAAAAAAAAAAAAAAAGTGTAAAAGAAGAAACAGGTTCAGAAAATGCAGATCAGAATTTCAAACTCTCATGGAATCCAGACTTTCTGGAGCCATGAAGGCTGAATGAACCCCCGAAACAACTGCCCTGAGATAATTTTTAAATCTTAAACCAAAAATATCTCCTGAAGTCACCTTACAACCAAAAAATAGTTCAGTTTAATTAGTAAAAAAGGTCTGCCTTGAGCATTATGCTCTTTTAAGAACTATCTCTACGGGATCAAACTGACAACAGCAACTCGAAAGATTAGACAGGAACCTTCCGGGGGCAATGAGTTTATGTTACTGGGGGAGGAACAACTCAGAAAAGGAGAGTGAGGATGGCCGCACAACTTGAAGAATGTAATCAGTGACACTGAACTGTACATGTAGAAATGGTTGGATTGGTGTATGTCCTACTGTGTATATTGCCACAACAATAAAATAAAATATTGGGAAAAAAAAAAAGAAGGCTCTGCAGGCTTAAGATTCTTTCCAGGCACTGTGAGCAAACACCTGTCAAGCCATCCTCCTGCTGAGAGAGCCAAGAACTCATCATTCTTCCAGAAGCAGCAAGCTGGACCAAACCCCAGCCCTCCTGAAGAAACACCAGGGCTTTATTTTGGGGGGAGCCATGAGCAGCCTGGGAGGTATCTGCATCCAGAGGCCCCCTGGGGGCGCCCTAGCCAGCAGCCCCTCCTCCATCCTGTTTACCCTGCAGCTGAGGGGACCTGTCCAGGGAAAGTAAACTTCCCTCTTCTTTGTCCGTCCTTCCGGCAGGCCTAGCTCCCCCATCTCCCTTCCCCTGAAATCTGCTCTCCTCATGGGACAAGCAGCAGCCAGGAAAAGTCAGTCTGAAAAAAACCATTTACCAGGCCTAACAAAATTAGGCTGCGGGCCTGATGCAAGAGCAGAAGCTTTCATGCCATTCCTCTGTGCCCTCACCTGGGCTGGGCTCTCAGGCCGGATGCCTTCCAGCTTCTTCTGGTTTTCTAAGACCACCTCCTTCAGGTCATGCAACTCTGCACAGGCAGTGATGGCTCTGTCCACCTGGTACCCAGGACCAGGGCAGAGGAAAGATGGCAGAAGATAAAATAGAAGAGAGAAACGGAAAGAGAATGGTTAGCAGGGAGAAGATGGGAGCATCGGGGGAAGAAGATGCCCCCCAGCAGTAGGTGGCATGACCTCCCCCCTCCATGGTCCCGGCCCCAGTGCCTGGGAAAGAAGACGCCCCCCAGCAGTAGGTGGCGAGACCTCCCCACTCCATGGTCCCGGCCCCAGCGCCTGGGAAAGAAGACGCCCCCCAGCAGTAGGTGGCGAGACCTCCCCACTCCATGGTCCCGGCCCCAGCTCCTGGGAAAGAAGACACCCCCCAGCAGTAGGTGGCGAGACGTCCCCACTCCATGGTCCCGGCCCCAGCTCCCTGCCAGCCCTCTCGCTCACCTCCTCTACCATCTTCCTCCCCTGGGGCACCATGCGGAGGAAGCTCTGGATCACCTGGAACTGCTCCATGGGTAAGGGTTTGGTCTGCAGGGAGACAGCCCTGACAAAGAAGGGTGTCAGTGGCATGTGTCAAGGCTCCCAGTGGCTCTGGGTGGCCATGCTGCCCACTCCTGCCTGCTCATATAGCCAGTGAGAAACACCGTAAGTCTTCCCTCCGAATGAGATTGGAGAGGCAAGACGCATTTCTATCCCTGGGGAAACTGAGGCCTAGAAAGGTCAAGTGGCTTTCTCCAGGTCACCTAGCAAGTCTGTGGCAAACCAGGAAATGAGCCCCAGATGCCTCACTTTCCAGCTCTGGCTCCCAGCTCCTGGACATGTCATCCCCAGGGCATACCACCCCCTCTTCTCCATGTCCCCAGCCCCTCGAGACATCGGGTCCCAGGCCACTCACTCTGGGCGTGGGGCGGGCCCACTGCGGTGAAACACGATGAGGGTGCCCAGGACCATGCCCAGGTTGGTCCTGCCCACGCCCGTCTGGCAGCTGAAGAGGAGGGCGGGGGGAGGCCCAGGGGCGTCGCGGAGCAGCAGCAGGCTGGGGGTCTCCTGAGGAAAGACCATGAATATCTGGCAACACTGTGGATCCAGAAACCCCTCGGCTGAGGAACAAGTTGGGGAGGGGACCATGACATTAAGTCCACCCCCACCCCACAATCTGCAGCAAGGTGGGGTCAGAGATATCGTTCCGTCTCTGTCCCCAAACCCATCAGGACAGTGGGCAAGTCATCAAGCCCCACAATCCTATCCATTCCACCTGCCCCGTGAGCACAGGCCTGCCTCCGCCTCGAGCCCGGTGGAGCTCAGTGGGCAGGTGCTGCAGGAAAGGAGAATTCCTCAGAGGGGACAAGGCCTGTACTGGACACCCCTGTGAGGTGCAAATTAACAAGTGCCCTGAAGGGGGCTGGGACAGAAGCTGGCACAGGGCCAGCACTCAGGAAATAGGAGCTGAAGACTGTCCACTAAAGAAATGAGAAAGCTGAGGCCTAGAAAGGTTCGGTGATTTGTCCAAGATCACTGAGCAAGTCAGCAGCCTAGCCACAACCAGAGTCCAATTCTCCAGATGGTCAGTGCTGGACTCTGTCATTAGAGAATGTACAAACAGACACCCAACATCCACACAGAGACCAGTGACACACACAGACACGTACACACACACAGAGACATACACATGCAAACACAAATGTCACAGAGACATGTATAGATGTGTACATACACACCCCACAGACACACACAGACATTCAGAGACACACAAAGACATATACATACATGCCCCACACAGACCCACACACAGATGTCACACGGACACCGTGCATACACACCCCAGAGATACAGACACGTACAGAGACACACAAAAACATATACATACATACATACCCCACAGACACAGATGTCACACAAAGACACCACATACATACACACCCCAGGGACACAGAGACACACAGAGACACCCAGACACAAGAGGCACAGATGTCACACAGGGACATACACAGATGTGTCATACACACCCACAGAGACTCAGATACACACACAGACACGTACACCCACACAGAGACATACACAGGGATGTACATACCCCACACCCTGACATCCACAGCCTGGTACACAACGCAGAACAAGGCCTTCCTCTGAGGAAAGCCAAAGGCCACGCCCACCCTGAGCATCGCCATGGAGATGGGGCCTAGACACAGACTTACTCCCAGAGGCACCTGCCCCACTCCATGTCCCCACCACCCCTTCCATCCCACTTACCCGGACGACACTGACAAAGGCATCAAACTGGGCTTCCAGGGGGGCCCCTTGCTCTGGCAGAGGTAGGCGATGGTACCTGCCAGGTGAGGGGAGCAGCCCATCAGGCAGGCCTCACACCCTGAGCAGCCCCCCCCACTCCACACTGCCAAGCAAAGTTCATAAACACCACCACCACAAAGAGAGAAGGATGTGGGGAACTCAGTCTAGCCTGCAGCTGGGGAAACTGAGGCCGTGGCAGGAGGGTAGCGGCAGAGAGCACCCACGCCAGCACGCTGGGGTCCCACTCAGCCTCCGGACATTGGGGTACCTGTAGGTGGGCTGCAGGAATAGGGGCCGCTTATACACCTCCTCAGTCACATGCATGTCATCCTCGCCCCGGATGGCCACGGTGTGGGGCTCCCCCCGCAGGTCCTCGGTGTTGTAGTACACGTGGTAGGTGTTTTTGCTCAGCTGGGCAAAGTCGTGGATCTAGATGGAAGTGTGGGGACCAGAGGGCCATGACACACCCGCCTGAGTCCTCCCCGCCCCCTCCCTGACCTTCTTGGCTGAGCTCAGGAGTGACCAGGCCACACAGAGGCCACAGGCAGGCTTCTTTCCCTCAAGAAGAACACTTGGTGACCAGAGAAGCTCTCTATGCCCTAGGCCTCCTGACGGGACTGGGTGACCACTGGCCTGAGGGCAGCCCACCTGTGCCTGGACTACCATGGCCCACACCAGGGCCAGGCAGGAAGGGCCTGCCTAGAGGGCAGTGGGAATTAGTCACGCACCTGACTGCAGAACGGGGGAGGCTCGGGCAGCTGGGAGCTGGAGAAGGATGGAGCAGAGAGCACGAGGCCTGGAGGGGGCCCGCAGACTCTGGGGCACTGTGACCCCATGCCTCTGTGGTATGTCAACAGGCTCAGTGACCTTGACAAGCCTCTATGTTGTGGCGGAGAAGGAGGAGGCCAGAGGAACCTCAAAAACGGACAACAGAGGCTCAGAAAGAAGTGACTCACTCAAAGCCTCATGACTGGTGGACTTCAGTCTTGGGACTCCTAGTCTAGTACTCTTTTCACCCCCACAGACCCTTTGGGAAAGGGACAGAGGCAAAGAGAGTCGAGAACAGGAAGTACTACCTCTGGCTGCCCCGTGGGCTGGCCTTGCAGCCAGCCACTCACCCAAGCAGGGCGGAAAAGTAGGGGCGTGCAGGGTGGTGAGAGCCACCTGGGCTGGCTCCAGGAACATGTCTGCAAAGCTGGACTGGGGTCTGTGGCCTGCAGGGAGTAGGGGCTCCCACCCACCCCGCCAGCCCTCACCCTCACCTCTTTCCGGATAGCCAGCTCCAGACTCTCCGTCTGGACACCAGGTCCGAGGCCCTGCAGGTTGTCGTGAAGGTTCTGCTTATCTCGAGGTGTGTAGGGCACGAAGTCCTCACCAGCGCGCAGAAACAGCACGGGCTCCTCCCGCACACAGAGGATGATGCACTCCTGCATGGCCAGGGCCAAGGGAGCCGTCAACTCCCACTCCATCTGCCACCTCCAGGCCTCCACCCACCAAGGCCCACCACCCCCCGTCTCGGCAGCCTGAATCCCACCCAAGGAGCAAGGTCAGTGCAGATGCCACCTCCTCTTAGCCGTCCCTCCTCTCAGTGCCAGTGGTCCTTATCTGAATCTCACAGTGTTAATTTTTACTTTATATTAACATTAGGGCCCTGGAGGCACAGTAGTTAAGAGCTACGGCTGCTAACCCATAGGTCGGCAGTTCAAATCCACCACCCACTCCTTGGAAATCCTACAGGGTAATTCTACTCTGTCCTATAGGGTCGCGATGAGTCGGAATCGACTCGACAGCAACGGGTTTTTTTTTACATGAACGTTATCGTGAATACATTTTTTCTCTCATAATGGACAAGTTCCCTGCAGGTAGAATCATGTCTTGATCACTTTCACATGCCCATAATTCGTAGCACAGAGCCCTGGATCAATCAGGTGCTTGAAAAGCATCAGCTAAAGAAATGAATGCCTCCACCACCACCATACAATCATTCATTCGCTGAGCACCACACAGGCAGAGGGGGCAGGCTCCATCCTCAAGGAGGGCGGGTCCACTCAAGACCCCTACACTTTAAGCCCCTGGGGCCTGCCCTCGACCAGCCCGTCATCAGAGGACACCCTCAGCCTCTGTCGTGGAAACATGCAAAACACCAGGAAGGAAAGAGGAGCAGCTAAAACAGGTGCTTGGAATCCAGCTGCCCGGGTTCCAGTCTTGAGCCACCACCCACGAGCTGTGTGGCCTTGGGCAAGTTATTTATCCTCTCTGCACCTCAGTTTCCTCCTCTGTAAAATGGGAGAATAAGTGTCCCTCCCTCACAGGCTGGCGTGGGGCTGAGTTAAGACCTAGCACAGGTAAGAACTTTAAAAGTTAACCGTGCTCATCATCTGGGCTCTCATCAGGGCTGGATCCTCCTCTCACCCTTCTTGCTTCCTCCAAGGCTTTCACAACGGGATGTATGAGGGCTGTCTGACCCCAGGAACACCCGTGTCCACACAGGACAATGGAATCAACGTTCACCCAGAATTTCCCAGACACGCTGACCGCACTGACCATCCTGGCATCCAAGGCCTGGCAGAGTTTGGTCCAGGCCACCACCCACTCTTCCTCCACAGCCTCTGAAGTTGCTCCTCCCAGGAGCCCTTTTCCCAGATTTGGGGGCTAGCCAGGGAGACAGCCCATGCTTACCCTGTGCCCGTCCTTCCGCAGTGTCTGGAGGACCTGCCCGAAACCCGAGAGACTGGGCTGCCCCATGCCAAACACAGGAAGCCCACCCCGAACCTGCCGGAAGTTGGGGGCCCCACAGCTGCCCACGGTGCCCAGCACATCCATCTTGTCAGCAACGTCCCGCACCATGAAGTAGCGGCCCTGGCAGGGAGGAGAGCCACAGGACATCATTCAGATGGCTCCAGGGGCGTGGTCTACAGGCTGGGCTCTGTCTCAGGCCCCAGGGTGGGGAGCAATAGATGGGGCGGGGACATGGTCTTGCCCTCAAGCTGCCTGCAGTCTCACGGAGAAAACAGACAAAATATGTGGCCAACTGTGATCAGTGGAAGGGTGTCACAGAGTGCCAGGGAAAGGAAAGAAAACTCCTGAGGGGAAATCAGAGAAGGCTTCATGTAGGAGGTAACATCCCCTATAGAAGAGCCAGACCCATGGAAAATAGCAAGAAGAGGTACTCTAAGGGGCAGGAAGCCAAAGCTGGCTCCAGGGTGGGGCCCGCAGCCCCCCAGGGAGGAAGGCAAATGTCTCTCACCCCAGGGGAAGCTCAAGAGGAAGGGACCAGAGTAGGGAGTCACAGCTGGGGCACCAGGAGTAAACCAGAGAAAAACTGTGCCAGCCCTTTCCTTAGGGACAGTTCTGAGGACGGGCAGGGGGAGGTGGGGTGCTCTCCCCTTCCCAGGCTGGGGTGAAGGGCCACAATGACTACAGAAAAAACAAGAAACCACGGGGCAGATGGCCGGGCAATAACAGAGGGAACCAAGAGTTCGTTCCTGGGCAAAAAGGAGCCCCAAGGTCATCTTGTCCATCCCCCTGCCTCCGCAGGACTCGCACCTACACAGCCTGACAGACAGGAAGCAGGACCAGTTCTTCCAGAAGAACCTAAGATTCCCAGGGATCTTTCAACAAGTATAGATTCATCATCATGATTATTCATTGAGTCTCATTCCTTTGGATATTTATCTAGCACCTATATTGTATCCAAGCACTAAGCCCTGGGACTACAGTAATAAACAAGACAGATTAAAAAACGCCTGTCCTCACAAACTTTACTTTCTAGAGGACATTTAAGGCAAAAAAAACTAAACAAAACAAAACAAATCAGCTAAGTCACACAACCTGTGTTCCAAAAGAGAATGGAGGGAGATTCCAAGCCTGGGGGAAGCAAAGGCTGGGGTCCCTGGGGCCGTGGGGGGTGGAGAGGGGGTAACTGTCTCTGTCCCCCTGGGTGTTCTGGGGGAGAAGGTGTGGGCAGGCTGGGGCCAGACAGTGCACAGACAGGGATAGATGAGCAGGGGGCTCCACAGGGCAGGAAGAATGAGCCCTAGGAACCCAAGGACAAGAGGAAGCAGGATCAGTACACTGGAGGGTGTAGGGGACAGTGAGGCCGCCTCGGCCCTTTAAAAGGGGTGAGGTGGTAAAGCAGGGACAGAGAGACTGGGGGAGAGCAGGAGGAAGGAGAGGGAAGGAACCCAGGGGGATGGGGCTGGCCAGGAGGGGTGGAAGGGTCTGAGAGGAGGCCTGACCTCACCTGCACCAGGTAGTGCTCCGGGGTAGCGTCCGAGAGCCGGCCCAGCGTGTAATGGGCCTTGAGCAGCTCATCATGGATCTGGAACTCCTCCTTGCAGTTGTACCTACACGGGACAGATGGAGGCTGAGTCAGGCAGCCCCCATGGCCAGAGCCTTTTCTACCTGCAAGGGGGTCACCCCACCTCCATCCATGCAGCCAACGATTTGTAGCAGACTGCCTGTTGCTCCCCAATATCCACTCTTTCCTTCTTCCCTAGCAACCAAAAAAAACCAAACTCATTGCCATCGAGTTGATTCTGACTGATAGCGACCCTACAGGACAGAGTAGATCTGCCTCATAGGGTTTCCAAGGCCGTAACCTTTATGGAAACAGACTGCTACATCTTTCTCCCGCAAAGCAGCTAGTGGGTTCGAATCGCTGACCTTTCAGTTGGCAGCTAAGCGCTTAACCACTGTGCCACCAGCGCTCCTTTGCAACAGAACCCCCAAATTATGACTGGCCACTGTGCCACCCAGCTGAAGACTACAATTCCCAGACTCCCTTGCAGCTAGATATGGTCATGTGGTTAAGTTCTAGCCAATGGAATATGAGAAGAAGTGATGTATGCAACTTCTGGACCATTCCCTTAAAGGATGCCCCCTATTTTTTATTCCTTCCCTGGTTAAAATCTAGATGTCACGGCAGGAAGTAGAACAGCCACCTTGGACCACAAGATGGAAGTCATATGTCGATTACAGTGGGACAGGAGAAAGAAAAAGCCTGGGTCCCTGATGTTCATGAAGCAGCCATACCAGCCTGGACTGCCTCCTGGATTTTTATGTGAGAAAGATACAAGCTTCTATCCTGTTTGAGGTACTCTATTTAGGGGTTCAAAGCCACCCAGAGGCACCTTCAAAGAAAGGCCTGGTGATCTACTTCCAAAAGAACACAGCCACTGAAAACCCTATGGAACGCAGCTCTACAATGACACACGTGGGATTGCCATGAGTTGGACTCAACTGGACAGCAACTAGTTTATTTGAGGGTTACTTTGTTCCAGCAGTCTAACCTGTACCCTAATACACTTTCATCTAGTCAGACGGTCCCTCCATCAGATTGTTTCTGAGAACACTCCCCACACTGCCAATTCCCCAGCACAGGGAGGTGCTTCAGAACACAGGCTTTGGAGCCGGGTGGCCTGGGCATGAGCCTTAACTCCACTGCTTAGTAATTCTGTGGCTTTGGACAAGTTACTTAACCTCTCTGCACCTCAGTTTCTTGTAATACCTACCTCCTAGAGCTGCCATAAGAATTAAATGTAATAATGGGTGTAAGGCTTAGCCCAGTGCTGGGGCACAGTAAGCCTTTATCAATACAGTCACCATTACTCATAGCAGCTCTCCCGCCCCACAGGGCCATTTCCAACAAAACCCACAGGTAAAACTCCAGATTTCTACAGATGTTAAACCAGAAGAAGGGTCAAACACTCAGGTGAGACTTACTGTGCACTCAAGACACAAAAGCTATTGTGCTGATTGTAACAGTGAATAAGACACAGTCTCCTGGAGCTCATGATCTGACGTTTGATCCTCTTTACAAAAGAAGGGCATTTAGGAAAGGCATCCAAGTACATAAACTTCTTTCAAAAATGTTCAGCCAAAAATCAGTTTCAAAAAGGTCTCCCTCCAGCTCACTATTCTGCCATCATCTTACCATGTGACCCAAGGTAGATAAATCCCTCAACTGCCTCAAAACTCAGTTTTTTCACATGTAAAACGAAGAAGCAGCATTAGATCAAGGGTCAGCAAGCCTTTTCTGTAAAGGGCCAGATAATAAACATTATCGAGTTTGTGAGCCATACACTTTCTGTCAAAACTACTAAACTCTGCCACTGAAGCATTAAGCAACCATAAACAATATGAAAATGGATGGGAGTGGTGGCAGTGTTGCAATAAAACTTTATTTACAAAAACAGGTGGTGGGCCACACTTGGCCCACAGGCAATTGTTTGTCAACCCCTATATTTGGTGAGAAGGAGCCCTGGTGGCGCAGTGGTTAAGTGCTTGGCTGCTAACTCAGAGGTTGGCAGTTTGGACCCACCAGCTGCTCCGTGGGAGAAAGATGTTGCAGTCTGCTTCCGTAAAGATTATAGCCTTGGAAACCCTACAGGCAGCTCTACTCTGTCCTATAGGGTTGCTATGAGTCGGAATCAACTTGACAACAGTGGGTTTGACATTAGATGAGCTCTAAGCTCCCTTCCGAAACTGCTGGGTGGTGCAAACAGTTAACATGCTCAGCTGCTAACCCAAAGGCTGGAGGTTCAAATCCACCTAGAGGCACTTCGGAAGACAGACCTGTCGATCTACTTTTGAAAAACTGGCCATTGAAAACTTATGGAGCACCGTTCTGCTCTAACACATATGATGTCGCCATGAGTCGGAATCGACTCCATGGCAACTGGTTAGTTAAGGTCCCTTCCAGCTGAAACACTCGACAACCCAAGGTGTCCAGCACTCACAGCGGACTCCAAGCAGGACACAAGTAAGCACCATTGCACCGAATTTGTACAGCTGGTCGGCAACTAACTGTTCTGAGCCACAGTACCTGGTTAAGTATTTTCAAGGTCATCCCTGCTTATACTGGCAAGGAAACTGAGGCCCAGAGAGGGAAAGACTTACTCAAGGTCACAAAGCAAGTAAGAGGCAGAGCCAGCCCACAACACGTGTCTCCCAACACTGCCCTCAATTCCTAAACCTAGTTCTACCTAGTTTTGTTGTCTGCCAGGGTTGTTGTTGGGTGACATCGAGTTGAGTTCAACTCACAGCAAGTAGAATTGCCCAATAGGGCCTTCTAAGCTGTAATCTTTACAGGTCCAGATTTCCAGGTCTTTCTCCCATAGAGTTGCTGGGTGGATTCAAACTGCCAGCCCTTCATTTAACAGCCAGGCATTTAACCATTGCACCACCGGAACTCCTTGTCTGCCATCAGAGACTAAATCCCAAGCCTCTTTTATGTAACAAACATCTCTTTCCCTCCCCTTATCATGACCACTGTAATTTATGATGACTACCACTTTCCTGTCACACTGGAGGCCCCATCTGCGAGATCTTTACCAAACTTCTGTGTGTGGAACCCATTTAATTCTGAGCTCATCATGTCCTGCTTCCTGCTGTCCTGGAAGGGCCCAGAGGCGGCGGAGCACAGCAGGCAGATGTGACGTAAAGTACAAGGCCCCCAGCTCACCAGGAGGCAGTATCCGATGTCCCTGCTGTCTTCCTGTCCTCAGGCTCACCAGCACTGCAGTTCCAGCCGGGACACGGTTTCCGGCCCCCTTCCTGACCTACTTCCTCTGGACACATGTGTCCAGGTCTCTCTCAAAATGTGCTGCCAGATCCAACCCTGAGCCTCCTCAGGAAACATTCCTGAAGGTCCTAGTTAGGAGACTTGACCCAGCAGCTTCCAGTTTTTTCAGCCCAAAGCCTTTAAACCGCCTGGTGTTAACCTCAGTTTCAAACCACAATCACTGGCTACGAAAAAAAAATCTAAGTTTTATGCATCTAAGTATATAAACGGAGCTCTGGTGGCATAGTGGTTAAGAGCTATGGCTGCTAACCAAAAGGTCAGCAGTTCGAATCCACCAGTCACTCCTTGGAACCCTGTGGGGCAGTTCTGCTCTACCCTGTAAGGTCATTATGAGTTGGAACGGATTTGACAGCAACAAGTTTGGCTTGTTTTTTAAGTATATAAATTTCCTTGAAAAATGTTCCGCCAAAGATTATTTTCATGAAGGTCTCCCTCCAGCCCACTCCTCCTTCTCCACACCCCCTGGTACTGTGGACATGGTAAGTAACATGGGCTCTGGTACCCACTTGCTGTGTGGCTTCAGACAAACTGTTTAACCTCTCTGGGCCTTAGTTTCTTCATCTGCGAAACTGAAAGCACTATGTAAATGTTCAGTGCTGTATGCACCCCCAAACTCCAGGCAGCTCCCCATGACCATGTCTTCCAGGGAATCCGAGCCCCAAGGCCTGGTCAAGCTTCCCCACCACTCACGTGATCACGACGGGTGCCACCTTATTGGGGATGATGGACTTGGCCTTGCTGTTGTGCAAGCCCGTGGTCTGGAAGGAGTGGACGCTGACTGAGTGCCGCCCGTCCATCGTGCCACCGCCCTGGAGGCCCTCAAAGGGGGCGCCCGCTGAGACCATCTGCTGGGCAGTGCTGGCCGTTGTACCCATAGTCTGCCAGCAGCCTCAGGACCCAAGACCTGCAGGGTGAGAGGGCATGCAGTGAAGAAGGTGCTGGAAAACACCACAGCAAGAGAGGCCCTAGCTTACCCCTCTCCCTTACCCTACAGATGCAAAGTCTGCACCCCAGAGGGTGGCAGCATGCACTGCAGCTGGAGACAGAAGGCAGGTTTGCAGCCATGGTTGCTGGGTGCCAACTGTGTGCCTGGCGCTTTGCTGATGCTTCCAGGGAAGAATGGACATAAACAGACATAAAGACACAGCCCCAGCCTCTTAGAGTTTATACTCCTCTTGCAAAGGTAAGGCAGTGAAGAAAGGACTGACCACCCACAGCTGACTGGTACCTGGAGTTCTAAGTGAACCAGAGGAAGGTTCAAACACTCAAAGCAAGACTTACTGTGCACTCAAGACACAAAAGCTACTGTGCTGATTGTAACAATGAACAAGGCACAGTCTCCCACAGCTCACGATCTGGTGCTTGATCCTCTTTACAAAAGAAAGGCCGTGAGGAAAGGCAGGGTGGAGAGCATCTAAGAATGTAAGCTTCAGGCAGTACAGAGGCCAGGCTTGGGGGCTGGGAGAAGTCATCCAAGGCGGGAACCAAGGGCAGATACAAAGAGGGTGTCAGACTTGGACTTAAGGGATGAGGATAAGAACAGGATGCAGGAGGATGCTGTCACCACGAACGGCACAAGATGAGGCCAGGGAAGTCCGGACCAGGTAAGCGAGTTAGCTGGGGCGCTCTCAGCAGATCAAGGGTTCAGAGAAAACATGAAGCCCCTGAACGGGCCATCGAACGCCGGACACTCCCGCCCACGTGAAGAATGCCAGGCATCCTCATCCTCCCGACAGTTCCTCTCCGAGGAATCCCCCCTAAGGAAATACTTAAGGATGTGTGCAGAGTGGCCTACAGGGTGTTCTGTGGATGCGGGTGTTGTTTATGAGAACCAAGCACTGGAAATGGCCTCCATGGCCAACCACAGGGCTGTGCTGAATAAATTACAGGCCATTTCTAAGGTGAAATGTTACACAGCCATTAAAAACATCATACTGACTGACATGGGAAGACATCTAGGAAACAGAAAATGGAAGAAGCAGGTTGCAAAGCAAGTACCTGCAACAATCCCACTTGAATTCATTAAAAAGCATCTGGAGAAAAGCCCACTGGACATACACTAAGATGCTAACGTAAGGTACCTCCAAGTGATGCGATCATAGCCCATTTTTATTGACTCCTTTTTGCTCATTTGTGTTTTCTGATTTTTCTCCTCTGAACACTGTGTAATAAAGTTAAAAACTATTAAAACAAATAAAAGAATGGTTGGGGAAGAGGGCCAGGACACGTTTCAAAAGCTGGTGGAGGATGTGGGGAAAGCTGGGGCTGCTGGGAAGGGGAGTGGCTGGGAATTCCACAGACCAAGCAGAAGGTGAGAGACCCAGGAGACGGAGAGGCTCACAGAACTTTCTGGGAGCTCAGCAGCCACCAGTCCCGTTCAGTATCGATGGGCCAGGAGCGGGAACGAGAGGGAGCAGTCTGCTCTGCCCGATCCCGCAACTCTACCTGCACCCACGTCCCACTCTGCAGAAACACACAGACAACAAGCATCCTTAGAGCAAAACGGTGCACCCAACAGACAGGCGTGAGCTGCTCCACATCGGTGGGGACTTTCTTCTCCGAACAATCCACACTCCCACACCCCCTCTCACAACTAGCAGCAGCACCCCAGGAAGTAGACAGGGGAGTCAAGGGGTCAGCATGAAGCCAGCGTCTCCATCTCTCCCCCACCCCCCGACCCTGAATCGGAGCTCCCAAAACCCAGGCAGGTGCTCCCAGGCCTCAGGGTCCTCTCCCCCAGAGCCAGTTCCTGCCCCGGGCACCCCAGCCAGAGCCTTCCCAGACCACCACCTGTCCCTCTCCAGTCTGGAAAGGGCTTCCTCTCTCCTGCCCTGCTTTGACATCCCTGAAGACTCCCAGCAGCCAGCCTGACAGCTTCACTAACACACACACACCCCCCGTGTTTACAAGACCCCAATTCCACCACTCTCCACACACTGTCAAGTTTCTCTTTTTTTTTGGCTGAAAGTGGAGGGAATGAGCCTCTATGTTCCCAAACAGAAACACAGGCCGCTCAGAAAGGGACAGGGGCTCCACACTGGACCCTCAGCCGGCCGACAGCAGAGCCGGAACTCTCTCTCCACTTCGCCTGCCTGGGCAGGCCCCAAACACCCACTCACCAAGGTTTCCCAGACCCTTCCCAGCAGCCCGGGCCAACAAGGCCTGTGTGGGAACAGCCTCTGAGGAGGGGGGCACTGGGGGCTCTCCCAAGGAAAGGCGTGATGGAGGGGACATAGGAAGGGCCTGCAGGATGCAACGGCTGGCCACAGCTGCGAGGCCAAGGCCAGGCCCGGGACGCGCCCCCAAAGGACTGGGCTGGGCCTGACACCTAGGCCTCTCCTCCCCATTGTGTCCCCCATAACTCCAGCTCCGGCCACCCTGCCTCTCACAGCTCCACAGGGAATGACAGCCCCATCTGGTGTCCTGTAAGACAATACAGACATGCACAGCTGCAGGCTGCAGGGGCAGAGAAGAGCGGCTAGGGAGGGGGAGAGAGAGCGATGCTTTGAAAACTGAGCTCTCCTCCAAAATATGTAGGGAGGGGTACAGCCCCACTGACCCCAGGTCCCTCACTCTGCACCTCTCACTCAAAATGTCTCTCAACTCCACCCAAAGTGAGCCTCACCACTCAAGGGCCTTCACCCTGCTGACTGCATGCTGTGGGGCTATGGGCAATTTCCTTCCCCTCTCTGGGCCTCAGCATCCCCAGCTGTAAAATGACAGTGTGGGATGGACGGTCTGAATGCGCCTTCCAGCTTCAAGTGGATCTGGAGCCTAAGACTGGCAGTCCTCATGGCCACCCCCTGCTGTCCACTACCAAGGGACAGTAGTCAGCAAGGACAGGGGTGTGGGTGGGGTCCCTAGTATTCACACCTCTTCTGGGGGGATACTGTGGCTAGAAGTGGGGATGGGGGTAAGAGGAGACTGTAAGACAAGGTATTCATGAGCTTGCGTGGGTAAACAATTATGCCTTTATTTTCCTAAATTCTAAGGAAAATCAGCGTTTCCTCTCCATTACGAGCGAAGGCAGCCCCAGGAGTGTCATAGAACTCCCTGGGAACAGCGGCAGTCACCAGGGCCACACTGGACCACACATACTCACTGGCTCCTGTCCACAGACGCTGGTGTGACAGAACTGGCCAGCTGTGCCTGGTGGTCATTCAGCCCCCAGACGATGGAATCCGGGTTCTCACAATTAAGTTTAACTTAACAAACTTGGAGAATTCTGGTGACCCTAGAGAGAAGCTGATCTTGCCTTATAAAGCGAGCTATGAGGAAGCTGTAATTCCATCTGCAAATTGGGATGTTCAACACTTGGAACCATCAAAACAAAAACTCCCAATGGCCTAGGATGTCCAACATGACCTCCAGGTGCCTTGTCTAAGACCTGTTCCATCTGATGTTCTTATTTAGGCATGGCAACAACAGCTTCATCACAGACGTATCTTTAAAAAACAAAATTTAACTTTAACTTGCCTAACGGATTATCCTGTTAATGCAATAATCACTAAGGATATACATTACTGTATCACATTATTGTTACTGGTTGCTGTCGAGTCGATTCCAACTCATGACAAACCTATGTGTTACAGCGTAGAACTGCTCCATAGGGTTTTTTCTTGGCTATAATTTTTTTTTTTTTTTTACACGTTGTTTTTTGACATTGGTTAACAACCCCACAACATATCAACCCTCTAACTTCTCAACCTTTTTTTTTTTTGGTGAAAATACACATAATGGCTATAATTTTTTTAATGTGATTTTATTAATTTTGTTGTTGCTGAGAATATACACAGCAAAACACACACCAATTCGACAGTTTCTATACGTACCGTTTAGCAACACTGATTACATTCTTCGAGTTGTGTAACCATTCTCACCCTCCTTTTCTGAGTTGTTCCTCCTTGTTTCTGAGTTGGTTTAAGATTTAAAGATTATCTCAGGGCAATAGTTTCCGGGGTTCATCCTACCTTCATAATTCCAGGAACTGGCTATAATCTTAATGGAAGCAGATTGCCAGGCCTTTTCTTCCACAGAACTGCTGGGTGGGTTTGAACTGCCAATCTTTAGGCTAGCAGCTGAGTGTAAACCGTTTGAGCCATCAGGGACTATCAATCTGCTTTTTAGCATTTTGATAGCTCTCAATAAAATGTATTTCCTTTGTAGTTCCATATAGTTTACTTTATGCATTTAAAAACATTATTCTGGGAAGGGGTCCATGGGCTTCTGCTAGATTGGTAGAAGGGTCCTTGGCCCACAGAAAAGGAAAACCCCTGCTTTAAGGGAAAGCATTCCCCACCAAACACAGGCAGCTCCCACCTTCTCCTTTGCTTCTGTTTATTAACATTTTGAAGCAGCTACTAAGTGGCACGCACCATGCTAAGTGCTTTATGTCATATCATCCCCCAACAACCCTGTACGTTCGAGCCTTTCTATGCCCATTTTTCAGATAAATGCAGCTGACCTTTGGCAGGTGGCAGCAGGTGATAACTGCTCCTCGTTCATTTGTCTTCCTGCCTCTTCACGGCCGACCCTGGCAGCAAGAACACCTCACCACACTGCCCTGTCCCTGTTGGATCTGTACGACCCCTACTCAGAGTCCTTGGATCCCCATCACTCCACTCATTGCCAGGATACCACAGACACCCCTGCTAGAAGCAGACACCGGTTTCCTCTGACTTTTATTTCAGTGGAGAGAGGGGGACACCATGCCCCATTTTACCCACAGAAGCGCTAGGTGATCAGCTAAGAATCCACAGAATCACCTAGGCACGGCTACAATGGCATCTGAGAAAATCCCGCACACAGACATGCCTCCGACGGCCAGTCCCCAAAGGAAAGGAGCTGCCCTCTGGAATTCTTGGCAAAGAAGTGACCTCTTTTCCTCAAGAATCATCCAACTTCAAAAGCTGGAACATTCATTCCGACTCATCAGCCAACTGCCTGATGCTGCAGCTTTAAGTCCACCTGGGGCAGCCTAACCTGCCAGCGCGGTGAGCCTCTCGCCAATGGCAATATTCAAGTCTAGTGGATGGGAGCTGGCCATTCCAGGTCCTAGGGGAGGGCAGGCAAGAGGTTTGGGAGCAATCTGATTCCTAAGGCCCAGCACTAAATATCTCAGGGTCCACATCCATTTCGTTTCACATGGTTTTTGGTAGAAATGAATTGTCACCATTCTGGCCTTGGTTTCCCTGTCTCTAATCCAAAGCTCACAGATGCACACCCACACCTTCTCTGTCCTTGTCATGGTGCATGAGCACGACCTCCCGGCTGGCCAAACCCTGTGGGCTTGGAAAGAATGGTGGCTTTTCCAAAGCAGGACCTGGCTCTTGGGACTGAAGCAGCAAGCTGGACATCTGCTACTGAGCCTGGCCACCACCCCAGCCCCACCCAGTCCTTCTCTTATGGTCCCTGCCCGCTGGGATATGACCCTCGTGCAAAATCCCAAGTCTTAGGGAATGCTGTAACCACAGGAACCTCCACAAACAGCTGCCACCAGAGGCCCCATGCTGCTGAGGGCTAACCACCAAGCACCTCCCGCCCCACAGCCCACAGGAACGGAGATTCAGAGCTGGCCACACACCCGGAGGCCCTCTAGTCCAGCCCTTCCAGATGAGGAAACTGAGGCTCAGAGAGGGGTAGCTGTGTGCCCCAAGTTACAGGATGGAATTGGAACCCAGGGCTCCTTCCTCCCAAACCAAGGCTGCCAGCTGGTTCGTGCTAACTCTGGCCTGAGGTAGGAGCACACAAAGATTGTGTTCAGTGGACATTATACTAGTGTATAATTTCACTAGTGAAATCAGCATGTGCTGGTCGCGAGCGTGTGATTCATGAGCCCACTGCTGGAGGTGTGGTGGGGTTTGAGCAACCAACTAAGGTAGACAGCCTGTGACCCTAAGTGGATGCCAGGAGGGCCACTGGGTGGATCTGACTGCAATGCTCTTGACATACATTATTTCATTTAATCCTGACCAAACAAAGAGATGCCAACTCTTACAACTCAATAGCAAGTTGACAAACAACCCAATTTTAAAAAACAGGCAAATGATTTGAAGATATATATATGGATGGTAAATGTTATGGATTGAATTATGTCTCCAAAAAACACATCTTGAAGTCCTAACCCCCATACCTGTAAATATGATCCTATTTGGAAATGGGTTTTCTTTTGTTATGTTAATGAGATCATATCAGAGCAGGGTGGGCCCTAAACCTTATCACTTCTGAGGTATAGAAAGAACAGAATGGACATAGAGACACACTCGGGGAAGTCTCCAGAACAGTGATAAAATAAATTTCTTGTTCTTTAAAGCTACCCATTTATGGTATTTCTGTTACTGCAACACCAGAAAAAAAGCAACGTGTAAAGGTATTCAAAATCATTAGTCGTAAGGGGAACACACTAGGATGACAAATTTAAAAAGACTGACAATATCAAGTGATGGTGAGGTTAGAATAACAGGACACTCATACACAGCTGGTGAAGTGTAAAATGGTTCAGCCACTTTGGAAAACGTTCTTGTAGTTTCTTATACATTTGAACACACACTTGCCATATGTCTTGGTCATCTAGTGCTGCTATAACAGAAATACTACAAATGGATGGCTTTAACAAAGAGAAATTTATTCTCTCACAGTCTAGTAGGCTGCAAGTCCAAATTCAGGGCATCAGCTCCAGGAGAAGGCTCTCTCTCTCTGTCCGCTCTGGAGGAAGGTCCGTGTCATCAGTCTTTCCTTGGTCTGGGAGCATCTCAGCGCAAGAACCTCAGGTCCAAAGGACGCACTCTGCTGCCGGCGCTGCTTTCTTGGTGGTATGAGGTCCCCAACTATCTGCTTGCTTCCCTTTCACCTCTTGTAAGATAAAAGGTGGTGCAGGCCACACCCCAGGGAAACTTCCCTTACATTCGATCAGGGATGTGACCTTAGTAAGGGTGGTGTTACAATCCCACCCTAATCCTCTTTAACATAAAATTACAATCACAAAATGGAGAACAGCCACATAATACTGGGAATCATGGCCCAGTCAAACTGAAACACACATTTTTGGGGGGACATAATTCAATCCACGACACCATATGACCCAGCAACACTACTCCTAGGTATCTACCCGAGAGAAATAAAAACATGCCCACAGAAAGGTGTGTACATAGCAGCAACATTATTCATAATAGCCAAAAACTAAAATCAACTCAAATGTCCAACAACCAGTGAACAGATGAATCCAATGTGGCACATTCATACGATGGAATACTACTCAGCCAGAAAAAGGAACGGACTACTGACACACGCTACCACATGGATGAACCTCAAAAACATCAGGTCCCAAAGACTTCACACTGTCTACCTCCATTTATATGACCTTCTAGAAAAGGCAAAACTATAGGGACAGAAGGCGCCGATCAGTGGCCTCCAGGGACAGGGATGAGGGAGAGGATCAACTACACAGGGACTACAGGGCACCTTTGGGGTGATGCAACTGCTCTATATCTTGAGTGTGGTGGTTGCATGTCTGGATACACATGCCAACATTCATCGAACTGTACACTTAAAATGGGTTAATTTTATTGCATGACATTTACTTCAATAGATCTGTTAAAAGAAGAGGGACTCCCCTTCCCTGTGTCCCACAGAGTGCTCACCCCTCACATCCCTGTACCCAGCTCGACAACTCACCCACTGTGCAACTGTGGCTAAGCTACCTCTCTGGGCCCCAGTTTGCTAGCTCTGTGAAACAGGGACAATAATATTAGCTCCCTCTTAAGGTTGTGAACGTTAAATAATATAATGTAATCTTTGTACAACAATGTTCATTGAAGTATTACTCACAATAGCCAAAAGGTAGAAATGACCCAAGTGTCCATCAACAGATGACTAGATAAACAAAAGTTGATATAGCCATACAATGGAGTATAATTCAGCCATAAAGAGAAATGAAATCTGCTGCATGCTACATGAATGAACCTAGAAAGCATGGTTAAGTGAAAAAATTCAGACACAAAATGACAAACGTTGTATGATCCCACTCATATAAAATATCTAGAATATGCAAAAGCATAGATACTAAAGTGGCTTAGTGGTTACCAAGGGCTGGGGGTAGGGAGTAATGGGGAGTTACTGCTTACTGATATTCAGTTTCTGTTTGGAGTGATAAAAGAAGTTTTGGAAATAGATGGTGGTGATGGCTACATAGCATTGTGAATGTAATTAAAATATCACTGAAATTGTACACTTAAAAGTAGTTAAAATGGCAAATTCTATGTTATATATATTTTACCACAATTTAAAAAAATATATGCATGGGGAACCTTCGGGCTAATATATGAAGCATTCACAACTGTACTAGGCCAGGGCATCTTTTCTAGAGAAGCATCTCACAGGACCTGTTGGGTAACACACTTTGAAAAAGGCTGATCCAGTGCATGACACATCGGTGGGGGGGGGGGGGGGTCCCTGGGAGTGAGTCCCCAGGGCACTTAGGATGGGGCACAAGTGGACGGGTAGCTTGTCTTAATCCACATGCTGCTTCTGCCTTTTTGTATGAGCTTTGAGAAGTTGCTTCCCTGATCTCTGCCTCAGTTTATCTGCCAGAAAAATGGGCTCCATTGATACAACTGATAGAAAAATAAAAAGGGTTGATATTTTAAATATGTATGTGTATATATCTATATAATATACATTACATATACATTATAATAATTTATATATATGTTAAATACATATACATACATATTATGTATATACACATCATAAAAACATACACATACGTACATATATATGTATGTACGTATTTATATATAATCTATACAAAACCCTTAAAACAGGGCCTGGCCAGTAAGTGCTCCTTCAGCGTCAGTGGTTCCTAGAGGATGCAGAGGTACGGATGCTGATCGGTTAGACCCTGGAGCTGCAAGCAGAAGCGTTTAAGGATGAAGGGTCTTAATGAGACAGAGAAAGCAAATGGAGCCAAACAGTAACAACAGGTGAGTGCACAGATGTTCACTTACTCTTCCTTCAACTTTTCGTAGGTTTCAAACTTTTCAAGATAAAAATTTTGCATTAAAAGTATTTTTTAAATAAAATTTTAAACCAGAAAAACCTCTGTCTCATAAGAAGCTAGTTTTCCACAGACTTCTCCTGGTTCTCCCCCTTGAAGACTCAGAGGATTCATCTAATCTGCAGGGTGAAAATTTATAATCCTCCCCACTCCCCGCAGGCCAGTAGGGGTCCCACATGCCATTTGCTTGATCAGCACAGCTTTGTATTTTCTATTCTAATTAGCTGACGGCACTAAAAAGTCCAGAGGTCTCAAATAAACATTCAGCACTCTGCTTCCCTTGAAAAATCCAAAGACAGGCAACAACAGGGCAGTCCTGGTGGGTGGCAAGTGGCCACCCCTCTGGGAGGGGTGTCCTGCAGTCTTCTTTAGGCCCTGGCGTCTGAGAGCCGAGGAGAGAGTCCTGGTCTAACCCTTCTCCTGGGGCAGCCCTTCAATATCTGCATCTGTCTTGTCCACTTGTGCCGCAGTCCCTGCAGCCTTTCCTCGCTGCTCTCAAGACCCCCAGCAGCCAAGACACAGAGCACCCTTTGCTGGCATGCTCTGACTGCACGCAGAAGAGTGTCCCCGCCCTCTCATTCTGACTGCTTGCACGGAGCTGTCAGCTAACACCTCCAAAGTCTGTCTCTCTTGGCTCAGTCCCTGCTCCCCTAGCCTGGACTGGAGCTTTCAGTCCTGAGGCAGGACTGGCCTCAACCAGGGAAATCTCCCTGGGTGAGACTACAGTTCCTGCAGCTCTGGCCCAGCTTCCCCGCCTGATGGCATCCACAACACCTCCATCCCCCACCCCTGCAGTCAGTATCAGACGAACCAGATGCAGAGACCATCTACACTAAAAGGGGCAGATACAGCTAGCTGAGCACATGGCCAGCCAGGCCTGAGACTACACTCCCCATCTCATCTCCTGGCAGTTCAGTGGGGCCACAGTCTAGCTAATGGGACACAAATGGCAGTGTCACATGGCAACTTCTGGAATCCTTTCTTATGAGACCCGTTTCCTCCATTCCTCTGTCCTGCTGCCTGGAACACAGATGTGATGGCTGAAGTTCTGTAGCCATCTTGAGCCATGAGGATGCAGGCCACACCCTAGAAAGGGTGGAGATCAAGTTCCCTGAGGAATCCGAGGAGCAGAGCCACACTGGACTTGGACAGGAGAGAGAAATAAACTTCTATCTTATGTAAACCAGTGTTCTTTGGCTTTTCTTATTACTTGCAGCCAAATCTCATCCTGACTAATGCACTGTGATATTTTTAGGTTTGACCCTCGGTGACCAGATGCCATATGGCAACAGGACAGAACTTCTTTCTTTCTCCTCCTACAGGAGAATGGCCAGTTTCTTTGCTGGTGAAACCAGGCTGTGCTGTGGTGGACCTGCGATTCCATGCTTGAGACAAATGACTCTGAGGTCCTGTGAGCCCAGCCCAGGCTGGGACCAAGGGGTTCACAGAATACAGAAGACATAATCCTGCTTACCACACCTGAAACAGAGCAGCATCAACTAAAAAATACGCAGAGCCACAGCTCTCCCCAAGTCAACTGCAGAGATTTACAAACTTCCAAGCAGCTAAACGTTTGTTCGACACGATAGATGAAGACTTGGCCTCAAACGCTCCCAAAAGGCAGAGAGAGATCATAGGAGTCTCAATCTACCAGCCTGGAGGACAGTCTCTCCTTGTCCCTCCAGGGGCCTTTCTCAGCAGGGAAACTCCCTGGAAGAAGATCTGGTCTGTAGGGAAGGGATCCTGCCCTGTTGGTTCTTTTAGAGAGGAACAGGAGGGAAGGGTAAAAGTTGCCAGGGAAGGAGCCATTCAACTCTGGGAAAGGCCCTCATTCCTTTCCTAAAAGAGCCTGAAGCTTCTGTCCTTCTCCAAGTGCCATAGAGGGTGGGGAGGGGGGCTCTGGGCAGGGGAGGAGACCCTGGGAGAACAGGGTTAAAAGTACCTGAACACGCTCTAGCACTCAGCTCCAAGAAGTTGGGCATTTGGGTATGTGGAGGTCAGCAGAAACCTACAGCCTCCCAAGACCCCACCCAGAGCCCTGATCCTGCCAACACTGACCTGGCTGTTACCTGGGGCTGGGCCCTAGAGGGCCAGTGGGAACTTATACTAGAATCCCACTTCCGACCTCCACCAACCTCGTGGGGACCTGAACCATCATTCCAAGTAGCTGGGAAGAACCACGACTCAATCCTGGGGTCCGTCCCCATTCCTGCCACACCCTGTGGCCTCCTGTCTAAACTCCCTTGCCTGGCATCAAGGCCCCCTTTCCATCCTCATCACCCCCTATTTGTCCTCTACACCCCCGACTCCCAGGCAATGTGTTCCTGGCTGCTCTATGGTGTGAAGCAGGAAGCGCCCCAGCAGGAGGGTCTCCCCCACCACTGACTTTCTCAGAGGCCTCTGGTCAGCCCAGCACTCTCTGGCCTCAGTTTATTTCCACCTGTCAGGTGAGGGGCAGGACAAGAAGGTGGTTTTCAAACATTTTAGCAGTGGAACACTTTAATTGGCCTTTCATGAAATCCCAGTGGATAAAACAGTTCAAAGCAGAGCTGCTGTGCTGACTGCAGGCTTGGGAGGGGCTGCAGAGCCCGTACCCCGAATCACCCCAAGGCCCCTCCTAGGGAGAAGCAGCTCTGGGACTGCTGGCAGAGGTGCCCGAGGCCCCTCCCTGCCTCCTGGTCTCACAACCAGGATCACCATGCCCATCCACTGTCCCCCTCATCTACCTATCCAAGTCCAGTTGAAATGCTCCCTCCCCTTCTAATCCTTCCAGGCAAAAGGATCTCAGCCCCTCCAAAAGCTCCCCATACTCAGCCTGTGCTCCACCGGATCCTGGCCTTGACCCCACTGCCTGGTATATTAGTAAGAACATGCCTCATCTCCCCTTTTCCCAGAGTCTACTCTAGGTCTCCCTCCACCACCACAAGATTGAACCCACAGTAGTCGTAGGTTCCAAATGTCATTCTGCTAAATGAATTACACATTCACTATTTCATTTGAGCTTCAAAACAACCCTACGAGGAAGGCAGAGGGGAAACCTATTCCCATTTAGCGGATGAAAACACTGAGGCTCAGAAAGTTCACCACATGACTTAATGACATCCAGGCCTCTGGGTCCACACCCCAGTTTCTTTCTGCTGCATTCTTCTCCTGTCACATTTCCATTCCCTGCCTGAAGCCATCCTGGTTTTCCCAATAAGACATCTGGAAGCTTAAACCAGAGGCCCGACAGAAGGCAGAGAAATCTCTCCTCCCCTTCCCCAGGGCTCCAGAACAGGCCAGACCCAGGGGAGGACCCAGGGGAAGAGTGTCTCTTTGAGGGCCACAGGCTCCCACACACCCCTGGCAGCCAGATGCCTGGGGATGGGTAACAATGGAGCTAAAAATAGGGCCATCTGAGGGACGGCAGGGGACTGAGTATTCAGCTGCAGGAAACATCTGCCTCAGCTGCAGAACAAACACAGAGGAAGTTGTCATGCTGTAGGGTTCCCCACTGTGGGGTTTGGGGGGACATAAAACTTTCAGGTCTGTGCCCAGGGAAGGGGTCCATACCAGCCCCTCACCTGCCCTCAGCCCCATCCCCCCACTCCCAGCACAAACACACACACACAGAGTACAGCATCTAAATCCCCCTTAGACACCAACCTGAATCTGAGAGTCAGAGAGCCAAAAGATGCCTTTGAGACCGTCATCTGTTCCTCTCATTTTACAGAAGAGGAAACTGAGGTCCAGAGTAGGCCAGAGACCTGTTCACGCTCACAGAGCCAATAGGCAGCAGGGCTGGGACCAGGGGTCTCTTGCCACTTGCCCCTACATTTCCCTACTCATCTGCTCCATTGAGCATATCCTCCCAAGGCCAGGGAAGACCCTGACTAGAGAAGCTCTCCAGCTCCAGAGAATGGAGCCCACCAAGCAGAGGAGACAGAGTCCAGCATAAAGGACTACGTCAGACTCAAGGAAGAACCACACGGCAATCCACGACTTTCCCCTAAGTAGGCCTAGCCTCCCTCTCCAGCCTCTCGCCCCCCAACTCCTGCCCTTGGGCTCTAAATTCCAGCCAAACGGAACTGCTTGCAATCCCTGGAATGGGCAATATCTCAGCAGGTCTTTGCAAATAACAGTAATGGGCCTTTCCAAATAAATTAACAATAATAACTAAACAGAGCTGCAACTTACTAGGCAGAGAGTAGAGGACGTGTTCTAGTCTATATAAGGCAGAAATTGTCCAAATCACTTTAAAACATCCTTTAACTAGCCCATGAAGAACAAGGCTGGGTCATCTCTCAATTAGCCAGTTTTTCCTCCTGCAATGGGGAGATGCTGTTTCTTCTTCTGCCAAGTGGCAGATGAAGTTTAAGAACCACACGCGAGCCTTACTTTGATTCATTTCACATCTTTCCACTTGGCTCACCCGTCCCTCCTCTGCTCCCCTCTGCTTAGCTCACTCCTATCTCCTCCACCAGGAAGTCTTCCTTGACCCTCTCCTAGGGGTCCCCAACACCTCCCAGGAGTCCAAGATGTCAAAACAATACTAAGACATGATTTAGTCCTTTTTCACTGTGATGACATTTGAAGTGATGGTGCAAAATCAGTGGTGGGTGAACCAGCTGGAGTCTTAGCCCAAAGCAAGGGCCCAAACAGTGCTGGTAGTCACCGTGTCTTCATAGACTTACACTCGCAGTGAAAACATATACCAGTTTCGCTTAAGAATGCCCTGATGACACGGTAAAATGAAATTCATTAAATCTCAGACCAAGTACACACCTTTTTAATGTTTTGCACTGAAGTATTTACTATTTATATTTAATATAACATTAAATACAATCTTAAATTATACCATTAATATCACATTAATTTAATATAATATTAATGGTACTTAATAAATATTTAATACTCTGTGCTGAAACACGAAGCACCCACCGAGCACTTGGTCTGCTCCCTGAAGCACGTCACGGTCCTGAGGAAAAGCACACCTTGTGGTGGTCTGCGTTGTGAGCTGAACCAGCCGCTCTGTCCATGGAAAGAACAACTGACAGACCAGCTATGGTTACGCAGACTTGGGTATCTGGCACGCGTTTCTCAAAAATGAACAAAGTGAGCCTGTCACTTCAAGTAAAAAACCGGCAGTATGTGTTGCCAATGATAAAGTTTGAGCTTTCCAGGGAAAGTTACAATTCTGGAGAACTTGTATTGGCCACTGTGAGTTTGACAGCTTCCCAAAATGTAAAGGTTTTTCTGATGATATCAGTAATGATATTGACATAGGTAAATTTTTGATATAATGAAACATGGCCACATTTGGAAGATATACATAACTCAGTGAACCAGTATTTTCCAAATGAACGATGCAAGTTACAAAATCATGCCTGGGTAAAAGATTCCTTCAAAGTGCACAGCAGTCCAATGTGTTTTAATGTAGCAAAGTATAAACAGTTCACTGATATGTTTCAGACTCCACATTTCAAATAACCTTTAAGATACTAAACCAAAAAAGGAAGTTGCCATCAAGTCCATTCCGACTCATGGTGACCCCATGTGTGTCAGAGAGAAACGTGTTCCCATAAGTTTTCAATGGCTGATTTTTCAGAAGTCGATGGCCAGGCCTTTCTTCCTAGATACCTCTGGGTGAACTCAAACCTTCAACCTTTCAGTTAGCAGGTGAGTGAGTTAACCATTTATACCACACGGGAAAATATATGCTATATATTTAATTTAAAAAAAAAAAAACACAGTATTTTAGAGTGTTGTTCCATTAATAAAGTAGGAGTAGGGGGTGGACTCTTGTATGCAAACATACATACACACACACACACACACACACACACACACACACACACAGGGGTAAAATGTCTAGAAGGATAAATCTCAAAACATTAATGGTGAGTCATTGTTATCTCTGGGACATGGAATCATGTGTGATTCTTCCGGTTGTCCTGCATATCTATATTTTCTGATTTTCCTACAAGGAACATATATTAATTATAGAAAAAAAAGAACCACAGAGTACAGCCATGATGCCAGCTACCATGGTTCCAAATCAACTTTGCATCCTAAAGAGACCCCAATGCCACGGGAAAAGGTCAAAGGAATGGGACGCTCCTGAGAGTTGCCACTGATCAAAAATCAAACACCTTCCTGTGGAAAAAAGTGAGGATATTGGAGTCATAGACCTGGGGCAGATTCCCAGCACTGTCCCGCACAAGAGGCCCTCTCTGAGCTTCTGGAAAAAAGTGAGGATACTGGAGTCATAGACCTGGGGCAGATTCCCAGCACTGTCCCGCACAAGAGGCCCTCTCTGAGCTTCGCTTTCCTCTGGCCCCTCCTTGCGGTGGCTGGGGGGTTAAATGGGGTCACAGGTGTCCGAGCCTGACCTGAGTAGGTGCCTGACCATCTCAGTTCTCAGGGCAGCTCATACACACAGAAGAGGAAATGGAGGCCTAGGAGGATGGGCAGGATTTGCTGGGTGGTGCAAATGGTTAACGTGCTCAGCTGCTAGCTGAAAGGTTGGAAATTCAAGTCCACCCAGAGGCACCTCAGAAGGCTAAAAAATCAGCCATTAGAAACCCTAGGGAGCACAGCTCTACTCTGATACACATGGGGTAGCCATGAGTCAGTCAGGACAGCGAGCAACTTCCTCCCCCACCCCCACCACCCAGCAGGCCTGGGCCCACCCAGATTTCCCTCAGAAACACCCCAGGGCCTACCCTGCCCCACAAAATCCCCACAAATGGAGTGTGGTCAGGAGTCTTGACTCTCAGTCCTGACTTCTCAGAGTTCCCTCCCCTCCCCGGGCCTTAGTGTCTCCAGGAGTAAAAGGAGGTCAGGCACTGGACATGACCTCAGGTACCCCCCTTCTCAAGACCCCACACCCATCATTCTCACCAAGCCCCTGGTAGAAGGCAGGGCAGGAAAGGTGGGTGCTTACCCAGACAGTAAGTGACCTGGACGGATGAAGGGCAGGCCCACATTCCATGCGGAGCCCCCACCTGCTAGGGACCTGTGGGGTCATGGGAGCCGGGACAGCACGGGCACAAGAAGGCCAAGAGGAAACAGGATTTACTGCGGAAGGCCAGGCACACGGCAGAGCCCCAGGAGGGAAGTGACTTCATTTCACACTCCATCCTCCTCACTTCCACCCCTGGCATGGGAGGGAGTAAATCCTGACAGGGCCGTGTTTCACCAGGCCTGGTTATTCCACACAGGCCAGGACAAGAGAGCCCAGATTTTTCCTCTCCCTCGCTCCTACTATCCCCAATCCACAGATGAGGAAGCTGAGGCTCAGAGGGGTTGACTTGCCCAAGCATACAGCAAGGCAGGGACTCCAGAGTCTTTCCCCATCACGCTGAGCTGCACCGAGGAGGAAGATGTTAACTCAGGGTCAGGAACTCAGGAAAGGCTTTCTGAAAGAGGAGGCAATTGAGCTGGGCCTTGAAGGGTGAGCAACATTTGACAGACAGGGCAAGGGAACAGCATGCGGTACAGAAGTAATGCAAGAGAAATGCTTAGGACTGTGCAAAGCCTGCTGGGAAGTATTAAGATGCTTGTAAGGCCAGTGTCACCACTCATCTGTCAGTCTGTCATACTGTGGTGGCTTGCGTGTTGCTCTGATACTGGAAGCTATGCCACCTGTATTTCAAATATCAGCAGGGTCATCCATGGTAAACAGGTTTCAGTGGAGCGTCCAGACTAAGATGGACTAGGAAGCAAGGCCTGGTGATCTACCTTTGGAAATTAGCTGATGAAAATCATATGGAACAGAATATCGTCCGACTGGACTCAAACATATCAACAATCTTGAAGATGGCACAGGACCAGGCAGCATTTCCTTCTGCTATGCATAGGGTTGCCGTGAGTCATAGTCAACAACTAACCACAGCAACAAGGCCACCATACAGAAGGCAGTGATGGGCGGGTCGGGCTGAACTCCGAGTGCCTTAGGAACTATGCCAAGGAGTTGGGATGCTGCCTGCAGGGTGTGATGTGCTACTTGGTACAACAGAGGAGAGGTATGACCATGCCCTGCATCAACCTAAGAGGGTTGCATGGAGGAGGCAGCATGTGGGAAGCCCCCTGAGCAAGGGCTGGATATTACTCAGGGGGCACTGGGGCCCACATTTCAACAGGCCTCACCCACACCCCATCCTCCCAAACTGGACTTGGTTTCTCTATAAAAGAGAAGGGAGAGGAATCCATAGAACTGACAGTACCCTGTGCCAAAGGGTACCAGGTGCCGTCTCAATAAAACAGCAGAGCTCTGAGCACACAGATTGCCCGGCTTCAAGCCTCAGCCCCTCATCACCAGCTGTGTGACCCTGTCCAAAACACTTAACCTTCTCTACGCTTCCACATTTGTCAAAAGAACACAGTAACCATGACCACCTCTGAGGGCTATGAGAATTAACTAAGATAACAGTGCCCTGCACAGTCAGTGCTCAACAAACACTGCTGGTATTACTTCTCCAAACACCCCTGTGGGCTACACATCAGGGCCATCTGACCCACGGAAAGACTTAAGTGACGTGACCTCCATCACATGCAAGGAAGTAGTGGAGCCAAGATTCAAACTCAGGCCTCTTGGACCCATCCCTCGAAACAAACCTAAAATCCTGAAACCTAGGCCCAGCTTTGGCTCTGCAGGGCCCTGGGCAGTCTCTGGCAGGGGAAGGGTTCCATCACCTCAAACCTCCAGTGGCAGGGGAGGAGCAGGGTGAAAACACCAGGGCTCAGGAGGGAAAGAAAAATATTTTTAAGTTTCTCCCTCTTCCTGTTTATCTATCTTCTCAATTCTGAAACTCCTGGTAGCTGTTTATTCAGGGAAAGTCCTGCCAAGAAGGACATCCTGCCATGTTGCCGCCTGGGCCAGGCCACCCTGCCAGCTTCGCGCTGGGGCACTGAGGCCCACTTCCCTGCAGACCCCTGCCCAGCCCAGGGTGGCTGCTGCATAAAGGGGCTTTCAGCAGAAGCCAGGGTAGGGAGGGGGCCTGGCCCAGGGAGGAGGGCCTGCTGCCACCACCTCCTCTGTGCCAGTTGGCACTCGGGCCGGGGAGAGGTAAAGAGAAGGATTCGAGGAAATGGCTGTCAGCCTGGTGATGAGGGAAGAAGGGTCTGAGCCTGTGCCAAGTGCAGCACTGGGAGAGGCTTGGGGTCAGGCAGACCTGGAGTCCAATCCCAGCTGGCCAAGGACTCACTGCGTGACCTTGGCAAAGTTAATGAACTTCTCTGAGCCTCAGTTTCTATATCTGTGAAACTACTTCATAGGCATGTGGTGAGACGTAAATGAGACAACACAAGGCAAGGGCCGACACAGAGTGATGTGAAGAAATATTGCTAATTCCCATTCCCACCATCAAGCTGACACCCCCACTCAGTCCTGAAGATCTGAGGTGCCTTTAAAATGGGATAAAAGGGCAAGTAAGAGCTTATTTAAAAAAAAAAAACAAAAAAAAATTATGCCACTGTTCATTTCTGTGCCTGCCCTTGGAGAGTTCGGGGCCGAGAAGTGGAACAGACATGGAAAGAGCTGACGACACCACCCTGTGATGGGGGCTGGGGGAGAAGATGAAAATGTTGCCTCGGGGGACAGGGAGGGCTTCGAGAGGCAGCGGCCCCGAGCCAGGTGTGCACCTGAGCTAGGTGTGCACCTAAGCCAGGTGTGAAGCTGAGCGAGCTATGCACTTGAGCCAAGTGTGCAGCCAAGCCATGTGTGAAGCTGAGCCAGGCGTGCAGCTGGGCCAGGTGTCCAGCTGAGCCAGGTGTGCACCTAAGCCAGGCGTGCACCTGTCAGGTGTGCACCAGCCCCAGACCAAGCCAATCTTCTGCACTCCTCTCAGTACCCAGGAGGGCTCTGAGCAAGGCAGTCACACAGTCCTGCATCCACCAGGAGCACAGTGAGTGTGAAGTGTGCAGGGCCTCATCTGTGTCTGACACATGTACACACACAGGCACACACACACGCACACACTGTCCCAAGCCAACGGGGCCCATGCAGCACCCATATGACAATCCTGGCCTGTGCCTGGCCACCCCAGGGCACCAGTGTCCAAAAAACAACGATGGGTCCTCATCTCTCCCTGTACCCACCACCGAGGAAGGCAAAGTGCAATCTGGCCACCATGTCCAGGATGGGGGCGGGGAAGGAGGTGGGGAGGAAGCAGGAGAAGAGAGCTGCTCAGTGGGCACACCAGTGCAAGGAGACCAAGAAATGTGGCCTCCAGAGGCATGGCCCTGACGCAGCGTGGGTCTCCTTCCCACAAGGCAGAGGTGAAAAGAACCAGGAAGCATCCAAGGGGGTAGGAGCTGGGCAACACCAGGGGGTGAGAGGGATGGGGGTTAGAAGGCTGAGTGCAGCCTGAGTTACTGGGTGACCCTGGGGAAGTCACTTCCCCTCTCAGACCCTCTGGAGCCTCCTCAGTTACCTTCCTGATAAAACGCAGACTCTATCCCATCACCCATCAATTAAGGAGCCCTGGTGGCACAACAGTTAAGCACTGGCTGCTAACCAAAAGGCTGGCAGTTCAAACCCACCCAGCAGCTCTGAGGGAGAAAGATCTGGCAATCTATAAAGATTACAGCCCAGAAAACTCTATGTGGCAGTTCACTCTGTCACATCGGGTCATTATGAGTCAAAAATTGACTCAATAGCATCTAACAACAACCCAGAAGTTCACCCCAGGGTATACATCCTAGAGAAATGAGTGTTTATGTCCATCAAAAGAGGTGCCAGAATATTCACAGCAACTTTATTCAGAATCACCCAAACTGAAAAGAAGGCAAAAGTCCATACACAGGGAAAAATAATAATTGTGATACATCCATACACTGGAATATTCCACAGCAATGAAAAAGGAATGAACTACTGATACGTGCAGCAACATGGATGCATTTCACAGAGTTCATGCTGAAAAATGTCAGAAAGAATCCAGACAGAAACAGCTCACACTGTATGATTTCATTTATATAAAGTTCAAGAACAGGTGAGACTAATCCTTGGTGAAGTTAACTTGGAAGAGTGGTCACTGAAGGGGAGTGAGTAGGGTAACTGGCTGACTGGGAAGGGGCATGAGGGAACTTTCCAGGTGCTATCAACGTTGTATATGTTGATCTGGGTAGGGGCTACACAGGTGATACATCTGTAACAACTCATCAAGCTATA
Organism: Dugong dugon; assembly: GCA_030035585.1. NCBI lineage: Eukaryota > Metazoa > Chordata > Mammalia > Sirenia > Dugongidae > Dugong > Dugong dugon. Next base: position 19,827,723 of record CM057475.1, read on the forward strand.
CCCTGATTTACTGTATGTAAATCATCTCTCAATTTACAAAGAAAAAAAGAAACAGCTAATAACCCACGCTCTGCTTCCTCTCAGGACTGCAGGAACGTGGTATGAGAGTGTGTGTGTGGCAAGGGTCAGGTCCTGCGTAAGAACAGGGTCTGGAAGTCCGAAGGATCAGGGTTCAAATCTTTTAGTATTATTATTTATTGTGATAAATATATACATAACAAAACATGTGCTATTTCAATATTTTTAGGTGTACGATTCAGTGACATTAATTAGGTTCATCCCATTATACATTCATCACCACTATCTGTTTCCAAACCTTTTCATCACGGTGTTCCAATCTTGATGCTCCCTCTGATAGGATACATTTTTTTCCTGTTTTTGATTTTTGTTGACCAGATTTTTCTTATTACAAATGTAATTTGTACTTACTATCACACATCAAACAAAAGATGTACAAAGTAAAAGTGTATACCCTCCCCGTCTCCCTCCAAGCCCACCTCTTACAGCTTCATTCGACAGCAAGCTTTCTTTTTCCTTAACAAGACAAACAAAAACACGCTTCTCAGTCAGTAAGTATAACTCTGACACTGTCTGTTGAATGGTGGCATGCCATTTTATCGTGTCACTAGGTATTCGACGAAGCCCTGGTGGCGCAGTGGTTAAAGCACTCAGCTGCCAACCAAAAGGTCAACAGTCTAAACCCACTAGTGGCTCTGTAGGAAAAGAAGTGACAGTCTGCTTCCATAAAGATTACTGACTTGGGAGAGTGAAGAACATCATAGACACAAGGAAAGTATTAGCCCAAGAGACAGAAAGGGCCACATAAACCAGAGACTTCACCAGCCTGAGACCGGAAGAACTAGATGGTGCCCGGCTACCACCAATGATCACCCGGACAAGGAACACAACAGACAGTCCCTGACGGAGCAGAAGAAAAGTAGGGTGCAGAACTCAAATTCTAGTAAAAAGACCAGACTTAATGGTTTGACTGAGACTGGAGGGACCCTGGAAGACATGGCCCCCAGACTCTCTGTTAGCCCAAAACTAAAACCATTCCCAAGGCCAACTCTTCAGACAAAGATTAGACTGGACTATGGGACATAAAATGGTACTCGTGAAGAGTGTGCTTCTCAGCTCAAGCAGATACATGAGACTAAATGGGCAGCTCCTGTCTGGAGACAAGATGAGAGGGTGGAGAGGGTCAGGAGCTGGTTGAATGGACACGGGAAATCTCGGGTGCAAGGAGGAGTGTGCTGTGACTGTACAATTAGGGTCAAATGACAATGTACATATAAATTTTTGTATGAGAGACTAACGTGAATTGTAAACTTGCACTTATAACAATACAAAAAAAAAAAAAAAAGATTACTGCCTTGGAAACCCTATGGGGCAGTTCTACTCCGTCCTATAGGTTTGCTATGAGTCCAGACTTGAAGGCAATGGGTTTATGCATTCGCTGAAGTGCTACTAAGTATCAAACAAGTCAACCAGACAGGTGTGCTCCTTGTTCCTCCCCAGCAGAAATTCTAGCTGAAGGGAAAAAGAGAGGGAGGCAACAAAGAAATAACGACACACTGTATACATTGTGGTGTGGGCTATGAACAACTGAGGAAGGGCTGCTTGCAAATGGGAAAGGTAGGAAAAGGACAAGTTTGATATGTGAAATTCAACTGAAAGACTATTTCTGAATAACAGGAAGGTGCCACACAGCAGGCAGGACGAATAGCACATGCAAGTGCCCTGAGAAGGGAAAGAACACGGAAGTGAAAAGAGACTGTGGTTTCCAGAGCTCAGCCACAAAGCTGCCACAAAACCCTTGTGCAAACAGCCTTACGTCCTGATACTTTTACTTCTTTAGGACAGGTTTGCAAAATCTGGAATGCTTAGACAAAAGGGTGTGCGCATTTAAAAAGTTTTAATGGCCATAATATTTTTCCAATAGGTTGCAGCATTGCTTATTAAGAGTGCCCGTTTCCCCACATCCTCACTGGTATGAGATGTTATCAATCGTTTTCATTTCTGCCCATATGAAAACTCTATACTTCCTGTCTGTAAAACGGGGGGAATGCCACTTCCTCTTCTGGCTGCTGTGACTGCTGGAGGTCTGAGAACTCCATCTTACTTGCTGAGTGTAGCGCCCAGCACAGAGTAAGCACTCAGCACATGGTGGGAGGGGGCTATTACCATCTTTTCTATACAAAAAAAGCAACCCAACCAAACTCACTGCCGTCAAGTTGATTCCGATTCATAGAGACCCTACAGGACAGAACAGAACTGCCCCATAGTTTCCAAGGCTGTAATCTTTATGGAATCAGACTGTCACATCTTTCTCCCATGGAGCAGCCGGTGGGTTCTAACTGCCGACCTTTTGGTTAGCAGCTGAGCGTTTAACCACTGCGCCACCAGGGCTCCTTTCATTTCTATACAAATGCTAGTAATTCCATAAATGCTATCTAACAAGAGGAACTTCCTCAGCGGGTTTAAACACTCAAACCCACAAGGTTTAATGCAGCTGTTCCAGGAGTCAGAGGTATGGGCAGGAGGAAGTGACTGCGGCTCAGCCACTAACCAAGATGGGGCAGCTGAGGGGAAGCAAGTTTGCAGTAAGGATTACATAAGCAGACAGAAGGGCACTGTCAGGCTAGGGCTGCGTCTCTGCCCCTGCTGCAATCAGACAGGACAGCACTGTCAGGCTGGGGCTGTGTCTCTGCCCCTGTTGCAATCAGACAGGACAGCACTGTCAGGCTGGGGACCACGTCTGGGCCCCTGCTGCAATCTCAGAAGGAGACAGCACTGGCCCTGAGGCCTGAGTGTGGGTCACTCTGAAAAGTAACACCAAAGACAGACAGAAACAGTGGACTCAGAGACAAAGTTGGCACAGTATGTCTGAGACCCGCTATAGACTTCGCTGCCCACAGAGCCCAGGCTCACGGGCCCACTTCCCAGGTGGGAAAACCAAGGAAGCAAAGTTCTACAGTAAAATCAAAGCCAAATCAGTTGTCATGGAGTCAGTTCTGACTCATAGTAACCTCATGTGTGTCTGAGTAGAACTGTGCTCCATAGGGTTTTCTTTTTTTTGAATAGATGAATTTTATCGCATCTTAAAAACATCACCCATAGGTCTTAGGAATCATCCGGCCTTGTTTCCGTAACTGGATGCTTAGATCTTCACATCAGCCTACGGAACAGTTCCTTTTTCAGAGACATACATACCACGCAAAAATTTTCGGATACCCTTGTATTAACTGTCGTGGCTTGCCGAATTAAAGCAGCTGAATTTGATACAAGTTCAATGTCGTTTCCTTCAAGAATCAACTCATCTTTCTGGGCTTGAGATACTGAACAAGCAATACCTGGCCTCATCTGAATCCTGCAGAAGTATTTTTCACCCAAGAAGTTTCAGATTTCAACAAGAGACCCATTCTCCCTGAATAACAGCGTTGATGGAGAAATGAGCATACACGGACCTCATCTTGTACCGGAAGCCCAGTGTAACACCCTTGATAGTGCTCTATACGTGACTACAGATAGTGTGAACTGTAGCCAGTTCCTTTCTATTTCCTCGCCATTTGTCAACACAAAGCCTCTTCTTTTTCTTTCCAAGGAGACTGAGTTTTACATTGTTTTTATTGAAGTCCCTCTGTAGAGTCCCCCTGGGGCCCTTCACAAAACTGTGCATCCCTTCAGACTGATGTTGACATTTTCTGGAATGTTGACAGTCTGGTTGCCGAGAATGGTCTTCATTCTCACAGTAGATGCGGCAAAAAGACCCACAGTGTTTTGAACAGCTGATTTTTCAGAAGCAGATCACCAGGCCTTTCTTCCGAGGTACCTCTGGGTGGCCTCAAACCCTCCAACCTTTTGGTGAGCCAAAAGTGTTAATCATTTGTACCACCCAGGGATTTACAAGTTCTACAGTAAGCATCTCCTATTTAGAAACCAGAAAGGGTCAAATGGGCCAAGGCAGGGATAGAGGGGCAGCTAGTCAGCCCATCTGGTGCCTACGGCTGCTATCACCCCCAAGCATGGACTATTGGGCTAAGGCCCAGCATCCCCACTCACCCAGGAAGTCTCCAGAACCCTAAGAGATGACACAAAGCTCTGGGTCTTCAAGAGCTGTAAGCCTGACTCCGTGCATGGGTGTCAGCTTCCAGATCTGCTGTGAGCATTTTTTTAACTGAGATATAATTCACATACCATAAAATTCACCCATTTAAAGTGTACAATTCAGAACTGCTGTCAAGGATTGTACACCTGTAAAAAGCTGAATTGGCAAAAGTTGTGTGACAGATATATTTAAAACAATTGTCTAAAAAAAAACAGAGTAGCTGCTGAGCCTGCTTATGTACAACCAAACACCTCATGGAATTTGATTCATTGGTTTGGAGGTTTAGGGTCATGGTTTCATGGGACATCCCAGTTAATTGGCCTAATAACGTGTTTAGTGTTTCTGTCGCACCTCCTAGTTCTATGTGGTGTGCCTGGGGTCTTAAAAACTTACAAGAGGCCATACAAGGCACAACAATTGGTCTCTATTTGCCTGAGCAACAGAAGAAGGAGAGTCAGGAATAGGAGGAGGATATGGAATGTGTGACTAACTGCCTCCATGAACAGCTGCCTCCTTTGCTATGAGACCATAAGAACTAGATGGTGCCCAGCTACTATTATTGAACATTTTTATCAAAGATTCTATAGAAGAATCCTGATCAAAGGGGGGAAAATGGAGAACAGAATTTCAAATTCTCATGGAATCCAGACTTTATGGATCCATGGAGGCTGGATAAACCCCTAAAAGTATTGTCCTGAGATAATCTTTAAACCTTAAACCAAAAATATCCCTGAAGTAATCTTAAAACCAAATAATAGTTTAGCTTAACTAGTGAAAAAGGTCTGTCTTGAGCATTATGCTCTTTTAAGAACTATCTATATGGGATCAAACTGACAACAGCAACTCAAAAGATTGGATAGGAACCTTAAAGGGCAGTGAGTGTAGGTTAATGTGGGAGGAACAACTCAGAAAAGGATGGTGAGAGTGGTTGCATAACTCCAAATATGTAATCAGTGTCACTGAATTGTATACGTAGAAACGGTTGAACTAATGTATGTTTTAATGTGTATATTCTCAACAAAATAAATTAAAAAAATAAATCGCCAATTCAGTGGTTTTTAGTATATTCACAAAGGTATGTAACCATCACCACTAATTCCAGAACATTTTCATCATCCCAAAAGAAACGCCATACCCATTAGCAGTCACTCCCCCTCTCCCCCTCTCCCCAGCCCCTGGCAACCCTAACTTCTGTCTCTATGGATTTGCTATTCTGGACATACATAAACAGAATCATGCAATACACGGCCTTTTACATCTGGCTTCTTTCACTTGGCATGATGTTTTCAAGGTTCACCCATGTTGTAACATGTATCAGAACTTCATTCTTTTTAGTGTCGAATAATATTCCACTGTATGGATGTACCACATTTTTTTTGTCCATTTATCAGTTCATGGACACTTGGATTGTTTCCATTTTATTACTGTTATGAATAATGCTACAAACATTTACCTACAAGCTTTTGCATGGACGTTCATTTTCATTTCTCTTGGGTATATTCCTAGGAGTGGAGTATGGTCACATGATAACTCTATGTTTAACTTTTTGAGAAACTACCGAACTGTTTCCATGAGCTTTTTCCATGGACTTTTTTCCCTCAACTTCATACCGTGAAAAATTTTACAGAAAAGTTGAAAAAGGAGCCCACACCTGTATATCCACAGCCCAGATTCATCATTCGTTAACATTTGTTATATTTTAATGCAGATTCTAATTTTGTGTTCTGCTGTTCTACTGGAATGTTTTAAAAGCAATGAGACCACTTCTAGGTATATACTATACAGAAATAAGAGCCGCAACATGAATAGATATATGCATACCCATGTTCACTGCAGCATTATTCACAATAGCAAAAAGATGGAAACAACCTAAGCGCCCATCAATGGATGAATGAATAAACAAACTGTGGAACATACACACAATGGAATACTAAGCAACAATAAAGAATAATGGCAAATCCATGGACCATCTCAAAGCATGCATGGATATGGAAGACGTTACGCTGAGTAAAATAAGTCAGTCACAAAAGGACAAATATTGTATGAGAATACTATTATAAAAAAAAACAAGAAAAGGTTTACACACAGAAAAAAAAAATTTCTTTGATGGTTACCAGGGATGGGAAGGGGGAGGGAGGGAAAACTACTAACTAGATAGAAGACACGTGTTAATATTGGTGAAGGGAAAGGCAATACACAATATGAGAGAAGTCAGCACAACATGACCAAGGCAAAGGAAGACACTGAGAGAAAAGCAAGAATAACGGGCAACTACAGTAATTACTATAACACAGACAATCCTGCAACAATAGTATTAGCAAACAATAATCTATGAATGGATACACAGGTAGATAGGTATGCTAAAGAGGTGTGGGAGGGTGTAAGGGGGCACACTAACCTGCAGATATATGTTTGGTTGTGGATATTTCTACATACATAATTGTGGGTGCTGCATGTAAATTAATATAGACAACAGAGCACAGAAGGAGCACACTAATGGACACTTCTTAGACATAACCAAACACCTTGCTGGACGAAGTTCCTAAGGCTTGAAGGCAAAAGACCATAGACTCCGGGGACATCTACATCAACTGACACAACATAGTTCATAAAGACAATGTTCCACATCCTACTTTGATGAGTAGGTCTTAAAGGCTTGCGAGCAGCCATGTAAGATACAACTATTGGTCTCTTTCCTTCCAGAACAAAGAAGAGTGAAGAAAACCAAAGACTCAAGGGAGCAATTAGTCCAAAGGACTAACAGACCACATGAACCACAGCCTACATGACCCTGAGACCAGAAGAAGTAGATGGTGCCCAGCAACCACTACCAACCGCTCTGACTGAGATTATAACAGAGGGTCCCAAACAGAACAGGAGAAAAACTGTAGAACAAAAAATCAAATTCACATAAAAGACCAGACTTACTGGTCTCTACGCATCAGAGTCGACTCGACAGCTACGGGTTTTTTTTTCTGTTTTTTTTTTTTACTGGTCTGACAGATACTGGAGGAACCCCTGAGAGGATGGCCTAAGACGCCCTTCTGACCCGGAACTAAAGTCATTCCCAGAGACCACATTTCAGCCAAACAATAGACAGGACCATAAAATAAACAGTAACACCCTAGAGGAATGTGTTCCTTAGAACAGCCAATTATACGAGATCAAAAGGACATTTACCCAAAAGCAAAGATGAGAAGGCAGGAAGGGGTAGAAAATCCGGACAAAAGGAAATGGGGGACCCAGGGTGGAAATGCAGAGAGTTCTGACACATTGAGGGGAAGGCAATCAATGCCATGGAACACTTTATATACAAACTATCAAATGGGAAACGAATTTGCTCTGCAAACTTTCACCTAAAGTACAACGAAAAATTTTTTTAAAAAAGGCGCTGAGAGCATCTGAGGTGAAATGACCACCTCACAAACAAGCACTGCCGTGCAATTTTGGGCTCAAGTTTGCTCCTGTGTTTACGATCCAGTTCCTTCTCCCTGAAGGCCAAATGACATCATTGCACACAGCACAAAGAGAGGTTGTGGTTCAAATAGAAAAAAGGAGGGAAGGACAGAGCCACCCGTCCCCCTCAGCCCATGGCAGCCAGGGTGTGCCGAATTCAAAAGTCCAGCCTCTTAGCAGTCAGGACCATGTTCACACCGAGAACATGTGTGTGAACTAAGCAAAGCCCATCTCTGTGCCAACTTCGTGACTCCCATAATAAATGGGTTTAATACCCACTGCATGCAGATTTCAACAACACCACCATTCCACCCTTATCTTTGAGTGAACAAGACAGCTTCCCAGTTATCAAGCGACGCCCTATTAAAATAGGCACTTGGGGATTCCTCACTGGCCAAAAAACCCATTGTCATCAAGTCGAATTCCCAACTCATAGCAACCCTACAGGACAGAGTAGAACTGGCCCACGTGGGCAGTTTGGGTAAATGTGAGGTCAGATGACCCTAAACCAGCCTGCCAGCCTTGGCAGTGTGGACTCCCCTCTGCACAGCATGTTCAAGTGAACAAGTCCAGAGCAAACACAAAAGAGGGCCCAGGGCTTACTCCCTCCTCTCACCCAACACTAGCAAATTCTTGCAGCAAAACGTTAGTATCAATCCAATTACATTCACATGGTTAATTTTTTTAATAAAGCTTTCCAGCTTTATTAGTATTTAATTTTGGGATTACAGTTACGTAAAACCTATAAGTATAAGGCCTTTATACCTAGTTTTATATTTGTACACATTTAAGGTATATTTTAATAAAAATAACAAATCAACAAGGGAAACCTGTGAGGTTTTTGTTTTTCCCCCTTTAAACGGGAGTCCGCAAAATACTACATATTGTATGATGCCATTTATGTGAAATGTCCAGAATAGGCAAATCTATAGAGACAGAAAGTAGATAAGTAGGTTGGCCAGGGGCATGGGGAGTGGCTACTAAGGGGTACAGGGCATCTTTTTGGGGTGATTAAAATGTTCTAAACTGGACTGTGGTGACGGATGCACAACTCTGTGAAGACGCTAAAAGCCAAGGATTGTATGCTTTGAATGGGTGAACTGTACGGCACGTGAATTATATCTCACTAAGGCTGTTCCTCCAGGGAGAGCAGGGCCCAGTCCCTGGAGAAGGAGATCATGTGTGGTAAAGTAGAGGGTCAGCAAAAAACAGGAAGACCCTCAATGAGATGGACTGACACAGTGGCTGCAACAACGAGCTTCAACACAGCAATGATGATGAGGATGTCGCAGGGCCAGGCAGTGTTTCGTTCTGTTGTACACAGGGTCGATGTGAGTTGGAACCGACTCAACAGAACCTAACAACAGCAGTAAAGCTGTTAAAAGGCGGGGAGGGATTCCTGTATTACCCAGGTTGAGCAGCACTATGCTGGAAATCAAGAAGCGCAGTCCCTCCCACTCCTGTCTCCTCTCCTTACCCTCCCTCTATAGCACCCCCAAGGGCTGGGGAGACTGAGGCTGAGGTGAAACCTAAAGTCACAAAACAACCCCGTCGCTGGGTGAGCAGGTGGCTGCCCTGCAATGTCACAAGACAGCCTTCCTCTCCCCTGGAGCCCACTCACTACAACAAAATGAAGGCACGACTCTGAATTCCTAAACTAGGAAAAACTTGCGACAGTGGAAGCCCCCAACGATTCACTTATTCTTCGATGGTACTGTCAAGGAAAGAAGGCTGACAATATAGGTTCGGTGCCTCCATGATTGGATTTGCTGGGGTCAGGGTAGAGCCAGGAGCGTGAAAATCTGATCAAGGCAGCCCCGCTGCCTCAGAAGGCCGCAGACAACCCCACCTTCCACCCATACACACGCCAGGCAAAGAGAAGATTCTTACTAGTGAAACAAAGCACACTGCCCAACAAAGAGCCAGCCACAGCAACAATCAGGGAAGCCTGGAGAGCCCACCTTCTGCAGACCCAGCAGACAGCTCTCCCTGGGCCTATCACACCAGCGACACTTCAGAGAGGCAGGAAGAGGAAGGCCTGCCGTCCAGCTGCGGGTGGGGACAGTGCTGCTACAAGCTCGAGTGCACGTCCACCTACACGCCCAGACCCCCGGCCACCAACGTGTCTGCCCCCAGGACCGGTCGCCACAGAGGCTATTTTGGACAGACTGATGCCTTTTATTCCAATACCACTCTCTTCCAGAAATCTAAATTTACCACATCCAGGAGGCCTTCATTCTGTCTCCCTCAAGCCTTGCTAAGCCTCCCTCAAGGCTAGGGGGAGGTGGACGAGATGCCCTATCCAGAAGGAAGCCAGGCTGGCTCATGCACTCCAGGCTCCCACCCCTCTGGGCCCTCAGCACAGGAGACCCATTCCCAGGAATGTGCTAGGGACTCGGATGGCAGCTGTAGGGGCAGGGGGTGTCACTCTCCAAAACAGTTTATTGTTGTTCTTAGCTGCCCTGGAGTTGCCCCGACTCACGATGACCCCACGTACAACGAAACAAAATGGGTGGTGCCCAGTACTGCATGGACAATGTTCCATTATGACCCACAGAGTTTTCACTGGCTGATTTTTAAGTAGATCGTCAGGCCTTTCTTCCTAATCCTTCTTAGTCTAGAAGCTCCGCTGAAACCTGTTCAGCACCATAGCAACACACCAGCCTCCACTGATGAATGGGTGGTGGCTGCGCATGAGGTGCACTGGCAAGGAATTGAACCCGTGGAAGGCGAGAACTCAATGACTGAACCACCAATGTCCTCACTGCAAGACAGACAGCTAAGGGAAAACAAGCAGGCCCCAGAGCCGGGGACCCAGTGTGACTCCATTTATATCCAAACATGAAAAACCACAAATTCACATACAGGCACAGCAACGATGACAAAAGGGCACTCAGTAAACTGCAGTCACCTCTGGGGAGGAGACGGAGTTGGATGGGGGAATGGGAGCTTTAACATTTTACTCTCTCTCTCTCTACAAAGCTACTACTTGTCTCTTTTGTAGAGATAATTATTTTATTTTTATTTAAATATCTTTAAAAGTAAGATAGGCCTCCATCAACTGGTAAATTGATAAGCAAGTTTAGTACATCATACTACTCAGCAATAAAAGAGGGATGAACTACCCGCATAACACGGATAAACTGACCAACAGCACACGGAGTAAAAGAAGCGAGGCATAGAAGACTAGATGGTATGTGATTCTACTTACATGAAATTCTAGAAAAAAATCATAGTGATGGAACGTAAGTAAATGGGCCTGGGACCAGAGTTAGCACAAAGGAACTTTCTGGGGCGATGGACGTGTGCTAACACTTGACTGTGGGGGTGGAGGCGTGACCATATACTTTACTAACACTCAGCAAACTGTATACTTACAATGGGTGAAGTTTACAGAATGTAAATCACACCTCCCTTGAAGCTGTTTTTCATAAAGTAGAGGAGGGAATGAGGAGTGACTGCTTAATGGGCACGGAGTTTCCTTTTACGGTGATGCAAATGTCTTGGAAATTGACAGGTGGTGGGTACACAGCACTGTGAGTATCCATTTTGAAATGCTACTTTATGTTATGTGAATTTCCCCTCGATTTTTTTTTTTTTTTTGCAGAGTAGATACAGATTTTTTTGCAATTTTTTTTATTGTACTTTAGATGAAGGTTTACAGAGCAAATTAGTTTCTCATAAAACAATGAATACACATATTGTTTTGTGACATTGGTTGCCAACCCCACAACATGCCAACACTGTCCCCTTCTCAACCTTGGGTTCCCCATTATCAGCTTTCCTGTCCCCTCCTGCCTTCTTGTCCTTGCCCCTGGGCTGGTGTGCCCATTTAGTCTCCTTTTGTTTTATGCGCCTATCTCATTCTTGGCTGAAGGGTGAGCCTCAGGAGCGACTTCAGTACTGAGTTAAAAGGGTGTCCGGGGGCCATACTCTCGGGGTTTCTCCAGTCACTGTCAGATCAGTAAGTCTGGTCTTTTTCTGTGAGTTAGAATTTTGTTCTTCTAAAACAATTTCCAAGGCCAACTCTTCAGACAGGGTTTGGACTGGACTGTGGGACATAAAGTGATACTCGTGAAGAGTGTGCCTCTTAGTCAAGTACATACAAGAGACCAAAGAGGCAGCTTCTGTCCAGAGGTGAGATGAGAAGGCAGAGAGAGTTAGAAGCTGGTTGAATGGTCATGGGGAATCAGGGGCAGAAAGGAGGAGTATGCTGTTGCAGAATGGGGTAAGCAATTAGGGTCTCATAACAATGTATGTATAAAAATTTTGTATGGGAGACTAACTTGAAATGTAAACTTCATTTAATTACAACAATAAAAAAATAAAATCATTAAAAAAAAAAAAAAAGAATTTTGTTCTACATTTTTCTCCAGCTCTGTCTGGGACCCTCTATTGTGATCCTTGTCAGAGCAGTCTGTGGTGGTAGCCAGGCACCATCTAGTTGTATTGGACTCAGTCTCCTGGAGGCTGTGGTAGTTGTGGTTAATTTTTTTTTAAATAAGGTAGGCAGGAAAGTAATTACTATGTCCATTTTGAAGATGAGAAAAATGAGTTCAGAGGGGGCAGTCAACTGAAAGCCCAGGGCGTATCCACCTGAGGCTCCAGGCCTCCCCCGGCCCCAGGGCTCTGCAATTCTGGGGACTGATCTCCAGGAGGGCCCTTCTCTGGAACATTTGGAAACCAGAGCTTCCCTTACAGGCCTGGAGTTGGCCAGGCGGAGCTACACCTACAGGAGACTCCAAAAGTCCACCAGCTCCATCGCCAAAGAAGGCTGCCTCGGGAGGGATCCCCCACCAAGAAGGTGTCCCAGATAAAGTTAAACCACCGCTGGGCAAGGACACAGAGAGGGAGCGGGTCCCCCATTAGACAGGGGCTAGAGAAAAGGTCTTGTAGGCCCTGCCAAGCAGGGTTTAGGGCTCAGATGGGTCGCTGGCCCCGGGGAGTTAAGGTGTCAGCACCAATTCCAGTGGCCTCAGGAGGGTGGCTACTTTGACGCCAGTAGGAACAGCATTAACATCTTCACGGGGTTCTCTGGTTCCAGGAAAAGGGAAAGAAAAGGGGACGAGGAGCTTCCCTCTGTGCTTTCTAAACAGAACCTTCAAAAATGCCCACTTGTCCCTGTCCTCCGCTCTGGGAGGGCCGGACAGAGGCCAGCTCTGCCTGCGCAGTCATGGCCTGGGGCTCAGCAAGACTAGAGGCTGGCAGGGGCCAGGGTCATCAGATGGCCCCCACCTCTCCCCGAGAATGGCCCCCAACTCAGCCTCTTGGCAGAGAGGCCACTTTTGTGGACAAGGACCGGAAGCCAGCCATGGACCCACAGCTCTCCCAGTACCACACCCTCCTTCCTCCTGAAATTTCCAAAAGTCCTAGTTCCCTGGGATCCCACAGGGTCAGCAATGACACACCCAGTGCCCAAAGCCCCAGACCCTGTTGGTGAACCAGACACTCCCTACTGCCTGCCTCGGGGTACAGGTGACCCCAGATACCCCATGTCTCTCTCAGAGTGCCTTAGCTGTAGCCTAGGCAGGAGCATCCATCCCTTGGAGCCAAAGCCAGTGCATGTGTCAATTACAAGAAACATATAAAACACATCCCAAGGTCCAGGAATTCCACCATTAGACATTCACTCCTTGGGAATGGCTACAAAGGTTTTTGTTCAAAGGTATTCCAGAGGCGGGGATCTATTAACCCATGGCTGTCTTAGCTAAAAGCAAAAATAGGCATGTTGATGCTAGAGCAGGGGCAGTCTGGAGCTCCAAGCTCTAAAAGGAGGGGCCCCAGGGGCTGGAGGACAGTAACAAGAGGGCAGGAGAGTTCTCTGGAGAATGGGGGATGGGGGCAAATATTCTGAAAAGGGAAAGTGAGAGGTCCAGAATGCCAGTGGGCCTCCAGCCTCTGTGTCCTACCAGAGTGGGAGGGATGGAAGGTCCCAGCATGCAAGGTCCTTCCTGACTGGCTGGCTGTGCTGATCACAGCCCCATCCCCGGACACACAGATGTGCTCGTGTTCCCTAAACACAACAAGCTGTCACACCTCCACACCTCGGCATGGGCTGCTCTTCCCGTTTGAGAAGTGTCCTTCCTCCTTGCAAACTCTTGGCTATCCTTCAAGGCCCACATGTAGCGTCACACCCTGCCACCCACCCCTGCCCCCAGGTCAGCCATTCCCTCCCTCCAGCTCCCATCCACAAGGCACCAGTGGTTCATGGTATAACGTATGTGCCTCTCTCACCTCCTGGCAGGGTGAGTCTAATTCACCTCTGGATCCCCTGCACCTCACGCTGTACCCAGGGATCAGGAAAGGCCAGGAACCCGGAACGAGATGCTGCCTGGTGCCTTCTCACCACGTGGCACCATGGGAGCATCCCAGTCTCCAGGGTCTCTTCCTCTGCAGAGAGAATATAATTACATAACAAGAGCACTTGTGTTCATGGAGCACTTCGTATGAGCCAAACACTACCCTAAGGGCCCTTAATGTGCTATCTTCTCTCTTTCTTGCAACACTCTTAAAAGGGAGTGTTGGCACAGTGGTTAAGTGCTCAGCTGCTAACTGAAAAGTCGGCAGTTGGAACCCCCCCAGCTGCTCCATGGGAGAAAGATGTGGCTGTCTGCTTCTGCAAAGGTTTACAGCCTTGGAAACCCTATGGGGTAGTCGTACTCTGTCCTGTGGGGCCACTGTAAGTCGAAATGGACTCGACAGCAGTGGGTTTTTTTTTTTTTTTTTTTTTTTACTATCATTAACTCTGTTACACAAAGGAACGAGGCACCGAGAGGTTAAATGAGTTGCCCAGGGTCACACAGCTAGTGAGGGAAGGAGTGGAATTCAGTGCCTGGTGGGCTGGTTCCTTTCACTACAGGTCCGTTAGGGGGCAGGAAGATGGTCAGGGGTGCACTTGTCAGGCCAAATGATCTCTGAGTATAACAGAAGATACTCAGCTCTCATCTTCAAACCCCAAACCCTCCATGGAAGATGAACTCGAGAGCTCTTGAAGGCCAGTGCTCCCAGGCCTTCTCTGTCCCCAGGTCCCAAGCAAAGGCCCCAGGGAAGCAGAGCATCCTCCCAGACCCATCTTGCTGTGGCCCCACTGAGAGGCCAGCCCAGGCTCATCCCTGTGCCCAGTGCTAGTTACAGGAAACATAAAAGGCCCGTCTGCAATTACCTTGGTCCAGACCAGGGAGGTGCACAGCTGCCCGCTGGGAGGCAAGGGCCATGATTTGGGGCTATTCTTAGCAAACCACTGGCTCCCACCCCAAGAGGCCCGGCAGGCACAGGCCAGAGCTGCCATACGCCCTGCCTACCATTTCCTGACCCTGCGTATAGAGGTTCCACAGGGCTGAGAAGGGCTGAGAAGGGCTGGAGGGCAAGGGGTGGGGACAAAGCCTTCAGCTTTCACAAGGAAGCGGCCTGGCCTGTCCAGCCTCCCCTAGGCTCTGCCACTGGCCAGCTTGGCCAGCCTTCAAGGCAGACAAGAGCCTCTGCCTGGACCCCAGGCACAGGGCCACACATCTGGCTGCTGAAGCAGCTCCGGAAAGTCTGGCCACAGAAGAAAGGACCTTAATCAAAGCCCCGTGGGCTGAGTGCTCAGTCTACACCAGGAACGGGGCCACGTGCTTTCTATCGGTTATCTAGCGTTTAACCCTCACCGCATCCCAAGGGTAGGAGTTCCCGCCCCTCGTTTTAAAGATGAGGAAACTAAGGAAGTAAGTAACTTGCCCAAGGTCACAGGTCAAGCGTATCCAGAATCTGGGCTGGCTCCCAATGGCCAGGATGGGCAGAGGGACGCTCCTATAGCCAGAAGGTAGGCGACGCCTTCCCTGTCCAAAGGGGAGGAGTCCACACAGACAGCCACGGCTCTCATCAAAGACCCAACTGCATTTCTACTCCTCCCCTCCCCCAGAGCGCCTCCCATCCCTGCTAAAGACCCTCAAGCTTGGTTTCAAAAGGAGAGTTCCACCGCCAAGTTCCTCCCCATCCATGGAGGCGAAAATCAGTTGGAACAGGCTACCCCACCCACACAAGCTCACTTCAGGAAGCTTCCGGACACTCAGGGAAGATGAGAACCAAAGGTTCAAGGAACCCCTGCTGGTGCTTAAGGCATAAGCCCAGCCCTGGAACTGGGGAGTGCAAATTTGCACTCAACTACTAACCAGTTCGAACCCACCCAGTGGCACCCCAGCAGACAGGCCTGGAGACCTACTTCTGTAAGATTCAAAAACAAACAAACCAGCTGTCATCAAGTACAAGATTACAGCCATTAAAAACCCTATGGAGTGCAGTTCTACTCAAAAGCACCTGGGGACACCATGAGTTGGAATCGGCTCCACAGCAGCGAGTTTTTAGTTTGGAACTCAGGAGTGGGAGACGAAATAGCTCTCAGAGTATAACAGAGGATACTGAGCCCCAATCTTCCAAGTGGGATTCCAGACATGAGGCCACACCACAGGTACCACCAGAATACAGGTACACCCAACAGAACAGCTTCCAGACACTGCTGCCACACAGAGTAACAGTGATAACTGAGCAATGGAGCCTCAGATGCTGTCTCAGTCTGTCTTTGGCTTCTGCTGTCAGGTGATTCTGGCAGGTATATCTGTCTGTGTCCCAGGTGTGGTCCATGTGGAGACATCCGTATATATGTCTGCCCCTGCACATGTCTGTGTCCCTGTATGTCCATGTCTGTCCATATGGCCACGTGATGCCTGTGTCTCTGGGTTCCTGCCCACCTGTACTACTGCCTCCCTGGGTCTGTCCTCAGACTTGTCTGCATCCAGTTCCTCTAGGTCTCTGCCCACTTGTCTAAACCTGAGCATGCACACGTGTCTGTCCACACAAGGATCACCCATCTGTGCCTGCGTGAACTGGGTCAATGTGGGCCACCTGTTTGGATGCGGGTGGGTGTGTTCACCCAAGTTCTCACAGTGCCGGCCAAGGGCTGCAGGCGAGCTAGCAACTCCCACTCCCAGAGCAGAGCAGCGCCCAAGGCCACAGGCACAAGCACACTGCCACCTCCACAGCGTTGCAGAAAAGCAGAAACCTGCCAGGGACATTGGGGGGTGGGGGGCAGCACACTCCTGGAGGAAGGGAGAAGAGCCCCAGACACAGCAGAACCTCCGTCTGGGGCCTGTCTGCACTCACAGGAAACAGTGTCTGGCCCAGTGCCTCTCAGCCTCCCAACCTCATCCCCAACCCCCAGCAATGGAGGAGCTTCAGAAAGGAAGTGAAGACTTCCTCCCACTTGCCTCTGAACCTCCTGTAAGGCTGTCTCTAGACCTCAACCCTCAGGAGCCTTGAGGCAGCTAGGAGAGCCCATGCTCACCCTGACGCACCTGCAGAAAAACACAACCTGGGGGTGGGAGACACACATACCCAGAAGCACTCCCCAGCCCTCCCACTGCTCCCTGGCCTTGGAGGTGGTGACTGGTCCTAATCACTAGCAGGACACTGAGAAGGGTGGGTATTGAGCTGGAACACTTTAAACACATCTGCACAGTGTCATGAGAGCGATGCCTGCTCCCGCTGCAACCAATCGCAGCCAATATCACTCATTTAGCAATTAATCATGTGTAGACTCTTGGCATTTCCACTATTATTATCCAGGACTGGCAACAAATCTCGTATCAGCTAACTTTCTGTGTTTGTCTTGTCTTTCCCACAGGGCTAAGCCAAGTGAAGACAGGCCCCTTCAGTCCACCACCCACCCTCCCTGGGCACAACCCAGTGCCTGGCAGTTAAGAAATGCTTGGTAACTGGGTCCTGCTGCTCTGCAAGGAAGCCAAGGAGTTGGTGTCTGCACCTCTGGTTGGAAGAGTCGATAAGTCTAGAAGCCTACTGAGGCCAGGAAGCTTTTTTTCCATCGCTGACTCCCCAAAAGGCAAACCTATTCCAACCATCCTGGCCACTTTAAAGAGGTTGCTGCATACGGCCTTTTTCACACCACACTCTGCTTCCTGACAAGTCGCTAGCGGCCCTCTATGAAGCTGAAAAGGGACTCTCCCGGGAGACTCAGGCTGACAGAAGTGGGGGGTCAGATGGGGCCCAGGATCAAAGCGTAAACCCACTGAAACCTCTGGATTCCCTCTGTGAGCCTCAAGCTCCCTACAGCGGAGCCCGGGAGACTGTCTCTAGATCATGAAATGTCTCAGGAAGCCCGGCTGTGGGCGGCGCGCCCAGGCCTAGCAATGAAAAGTGGGGGTCTCACCAGCCCAAGTCTACCCCAGTCCAAGGGAAATCTCAGGAGAACGGAATAGCCCAGAGCTCGTATACAAAACGACTCAATAACCGTTCGCTGTTTAACATCTGAGGTCCCGCTTCCCTCCTTGGCACTAAGCCCGTGAGGGTTTGGGGTGGTGAGGAGAAATGGTGGTGAACACCAGCACCACTCCTCTCCCGGGAACCCGGGAAGATGTGCGCTCCAGGGGTGGGAGAGCGGACGGTCCGAACAGCCTGGCTGGGGGTGCCCAGAGTACTCCTGCCCTCCCCTCTCCAACCCAGGGTCTGGACGCGTCGGTACCTGCCTGCCCGAGGCTCCGGGGGGCATCCGAGCTTCTGCGGCCAGCGCGCTGCGCCCGAATTGCGGGCGCCGTGTTAGGAAGTGGCGGGGCTCGCCCGGCACGGGCTCCGGATCCTTCCTCCCAACTTCCCCAGCCCATTCGTGGGCAGAGGCTGCTCCGGAGGCGGGCAACCCGGGCGGAACGATGCGAGGCCACTGGAGCCAAGGCCCCAAGAATAGGAGCCCGCGCTTGCCGGCTGTAGGAGCCGCGAACCCGGACCAGTGCGCGGCGCGCCGCTCCCCCGCGTCCCCCCACGCCGAGGGGCGGACCCGGCCGGCCGCCAATCACGGCGCCCGCAGCCGCTCGACCGTAGGAGCCCCGGCCCCTGCCGTGGAGGGGCGGGGGGCTTGGACTTAAAGACACACTCACTCAAGCCCCGGCCCGAATGGCAGCGCAGAGCCGCGGCTGCACCGCAGGGAGGGAACGGCGGGCCCCACCTTCGTCGGCCTTGCTTCCTGACTAAGCCCGCCCCCCCAGACCCCTTCGCTCTCGCAGGGAAGAAAATTTTGGGGCGGGGGCAGACTGCCTGGGAAGCCAGTTCCTATTCCCTTGTTGTTAGCTCAGCTCCGTCTGGAAGATGCCCAAGCCCTCCATCCAGCCTTCCTCGCTGGAGAAAGCAGCACTGGCTCTCTCTCGGCGCCACACCCCCTCCCGGACTGCAGCTCCGCGGAGGTCGGCGGGTCTAGGCTACCCTGGCCCTCTCTGCTTAAAGCCAGGCCGAGCTTCGGCGGGACCGAGACGAGAATCCGGGCTCCGGGATCCGCCTCACCGTGCTGTGTGACCTGAGCCAGGTGATTGCCCTCTCTGGGCCTGAGGCATTCCCAGCTGTCAAAGGGCGAGTCCCTAAAGAGCAGAGTATCCGATCAACCGTGGACTTCTCCCAAGCTTGGACTCGGGATTTCCCAGACACGCAGGGAAACGCGCCCCCTCAGACTCTGGAAGCGAAAAGGGAACAGCAGAGCAGGACCTCCTGGAGGCGGGGGGAGTCCCTCCGCCCCCACCCTCACGGCTTCTGGCGGTGACACCCACAATCCCTGCCCCTCACGAGGGTCTGCCCCAGCCTCCCACGCCGCGCCCGGCTGGCACCTACCCCGATGCTCTCGCCGCCCCCGCCACCCTCGGCTCACACGCCCCGCGGGCACCCACGTGCGTTCACTCTCTCGCCGCTGCTTCCTCACAGGCAGACGGGCTTTGTTATGTTTGGTGAGTCACTTCCTCCTTCTCTACGCTCCACATCTCGGGAAATCCTTCTTCCTCACCTGCCACTACCTGCCTCGCCCCTTCCCAAGTCCCGGAAGTCAGCACTGGAGCGCGACTCGGACCGGCCCAGGAAGCTCCAAGATGAAGGCAGCGCCGGCCGTACCTCCTTCCAAAGTCAGCCAGAGGGCGCTGGGCTGGGAGGAGGTTGCTCCTGTGACCCTCCTGATAAAGACGAAAAGAGGACTGGCTCTCATTTGTGGTGCTCTGGCCATGTCCCTAGCACCGCTTTAACGGCTTCGCCTGGATTATTTTATGAGGCAAGTACTTTATTATTGCTATTTTATGGATGAGGAGACTGAGGCCCAAGGAAGACTTTCCCTCAGCTCCAGGCCTCTTGTTGCCCCATCCAATGTGTGTGAGGAGAAGAGGAGCAGACCCCACCCTCAGAGTCCAGCTGAGCTAGGGTCAAATGGGCTCACAGTTTTACTGGCTGTGTGATCTGGGACAAGTGACATAACCTCTCTGATCTCCAACTTCCTCATCCCTAAAATGGCCCATCCTCCTTCAAATAGGTGTTTGAGGAGCCAGTGAGCCGGGACATGTGATGTCCAGGTGTAGCACATGGCGTGTTTTAGGGGTTCTGTCCTTGAGCATGGTTCCCTTCCTCTTCTAGCCACAGCCCCACATCCCACACCGTTCAGATTTTCCAAATGATGCCCCTGCCATCCTGAGGAGGCCGCATTCCAGGATAATGCCCCCTGATGACTGGGACCAGGTTAGGGGCACACAGGCGAACACACACACACACTGCATCCGGTGCCATCACCCTCCTCGTACACCCTAACAGATGCTGCATCCTTGGCTGTCTGCCTATGTAGACCAAGCTCCTGACCTGTCCACTGGTCCCCAGAACAGTGCCTGACACATCTTCATTCACTCACTTGTATTCACCATGTCTATACTAAGTGCTCTTGTTGAACCAACCAGCAAGCCCAGGGCAGAGATTCCACAGGAAAGCCAGAAATCAAGGCCCTGCTGGTACCGACAGGCAGCCTCAGGGCTTGGGTGGTAGGCCCCAGAAGTGGGGGTTGGGGGCATGGAAGCGTCTCAGGGAAGGGCCACAGACTGCATCCAAACCACAATCCTCAGCTTCAGTCTACTCCCCAGCCCCCCAGAGGGTCTGCCAAGTTCCTGCCCAGAACAGCAAGCCCTGCATCCCTGGCTGCTTGCCAGCCTGGGGCTGGGGGTCCCCTCAGCAGTAAGAAGCCTTTGGGGCAGATCTCCCTGACCCTGGGCCTGGGAGTGGGGAGGGAGCTGAACATTGAGGGAAAGAAGGAACGGACACAGGGCAGCCCTAGGCACACCCAGGAGAAGGCACTCTGCCCTCTTTCCCCTGTCCTGGCCAGATGGGTAGAGGGAAATAATTTGATGGGCTGAAAAAGTCAGCCAGCAAGGCTCCCCGAGAAGTCAGGAGCTCAGAGCAGAAGTCCAAAGTCCCCTGAGAAAGGATCCGTGGTCCCAGAACTGGACCTCAGCAACTAGAAGGTTCAGGACCTACCCCAACTCACCTCCACACTCCCGGCCAGCACCACCACCGTCCCTCATCCCACACGCACAAGCACCCAAAACACCACTTCATCATCTAAAAAACTGCCAGGACCCTGTGGGTGGCCCTGGATAAATATGTGCTGGTATGTGAACATGTGTGTGCACACATATGTGCTTGTGTTGCTTGTACGTGAACTCCTGTTTGCAGAGGTATGAAGAAGGGTATGCATGTTTGTGCAAGTGTCTCAGCAGGCAGGTAGGTGTGTGGATGTGCAAGTGAGTGTGTGTGGGTATGTGCAGCACACACACACCAACTCACCACAGTCCAAAACCAGATGAGCTGCAACCACCAAGAATAATGAGTAACCCCATTACTCACACTTCCAGGAGAATCACCTGTGGCCATCTGCAGGCTCCTCTGCCCAAGCAAGGTGCTGGTGCTCTTCGGAGAGAGCTCCCCAGTGAGGCCCTGTGCCGAAACATAAGCTGCGGGAACCCCAAATTCCCTCGTGGAAACACTCTAGCCAAGAATTGTTTCCTGACAGGCACAGATGACTGGCCGGAAGGCAGAGGAGCTGGGTTCGAACCAGCAAAGATGAGACTTGACAAAAGATGGGAACCAGGCCCCTGCTGCTCTGCTCTGCTCCCCATTCCACTCAGCTGCCACAGGCTGAGTCCAACTGAGCCCTGAGGAATGGACAACATCAGGGCAGGGTGCCAACCTGGCCTTGCTCCTCGTGGCCACATTGTTGCTAAGAACAGGAACACAGAGGGGACCTCCTGGGTGGATGCTGTGGGGCCAGCAATCTTCCCCAGAGTTAGGTGGTCTCTGAGCCTCAGGTAACTTATTCCTGGTACTTGAGTCCCAACATAGGTGATCCCCTGCTGCTTGCTCTGCCCCCCCCCCCCCACAGGACCCTTACCCCGCTGCCTATCTGCCTTTCAGACCCATTGCTCCACCTCCAGGACTCAGCCAAGCCAGTTGCCATCGAGTCAACTCTGACTCCCAGCAACCCCACATATGTCAGAGTAGAACTGTGCTCCATAGAGTTTTCAGTGGCTGATTTTTCTGAAGTAGATTGCCAGGCTTTTCTTCTGACGCATCTCTGGGTGGACTGGAACTTCCAATCTTTTGGTTAGCACCCAAGCGCATTAACCATTTGCACCACCCAGGGATTCCCAGGACCTAACGCCCCGCATTTATTCAGCCCCCCTTCTGTGTGATATCTAGGGGTTAAAGACACTGGCTTTGAGCAGGACAGACCTGGGCCTGAATATTACCTCAGCAACTTTATCCCTATGTGACCTTATTATGAATTGAATTGTGTCCCCCAGAAATTAACGTTGAAGTCCTAACCCCTGGTGCCTGTGAACGCAACCTTGTTTTGGAAATAGGATCTTTGAGGTGTTATCCATTAACATGAGGAGTTACTGGAGTGGGGGTGGGTCCTGATCCAATCTGAGCGGTGTCTTATAAGAGAGAAGCGACACAGAGAGACAGCGGGAAGACAGCCACGTGAAGAGAAGGTTATGCTGCAGCTGCAAGCCAAGGAATGCCTGCGGCTACCAGATGCTAGAGGACACAGGAAGGGATCTTCCCCTGGAGACTTCGGAGAAAACACGGCCCTGCTGACACCATGAATTCAGACAATAAATTCTTGTTCTTTAGAGCCAGGCACTTTGTGGTACTTTGTTACAGAAGCCCTAGGAAACTAATACAGACAGGACACATTTCGCCCTGTTTCACTGAGTCTCGTTTTTCTCATCCATAAAATGGTCAGAAGGGCAGGTCCTGCCTCCTGGGAGCGTCTGGAGGCTTAAACAGGTGCCTGGCACTCAGTGAGGCTCCCTGATGGCAGCTGGTGTTGTGATTACTCTTACTGCTAGCCAAGCTCACACTCTACCCAGCCCAGAACATGCCAGGGCTATGGAGTTCAAGGCTGAGTTCATGAATTCAGGTTCCAGCTCCTTCGGGCAGCCTTCCCTGGACTCTTCCCCTCCCCCGTCCTTGGGGTCTCAGTCTGCTCTGGACTCCCTCCCTTTCGCCCTCACCACCCTGCAGGGCCCAGAGACCAGAGCGCCCCAGCGTGGCAGAGAATACATGCTCAGTAATTGGCAACATAGTTATCAGCAGGATTGTTCATTGTTTTGATTGTATCTTCTATATTAATTGTTGGTTAAGGGGTACTGAGTTCCTGTTTGGGGTGATGAAAAACTTTTGGAAATGGATAGTGGTGACGGTTTATGGACTTCAGAAACTAGAGAGCTCAGGATCTCTCCCCACTCACCTCCACGCTTGCCCTCAGAGGGTGAGGGGACAGTGCTGACTACACCAAACCCAGGACCCACCCAGAGGTGTGGCCTGACCTGTCCTTCAGCAGGAGTGGCCTGCCTTGTACCTCCCTCTGCAGCCCAGCCCAGCCAGCTCCAGCTGTCCTCTCTCTGAAGGCTGGGGCACTGAAGAGTTTACCTCCTTCTGGTAGGGTGGCTCAGACCACACAGGACAGCTACCCCATGCCCCCACACCCCAGTGGCCTTCACCACCCCACTCCTCCAGCTTCAGTGGACTTCCAGCTGATCGGACCATGCCTGGGGTCTGTGTCCCAGCAATGCGGATGCTGAGTCCCCAGGAGAACCCCAGCCCCTGGGTTAGGCTAAATGGTCGGGCCGCTGTCCACCTCGGCACAGAAAAGGCTCAAGGGGCAGGACACCAGGCTGCCAGGATGTCATCTTCTGGTTCCTAAAAGGCTGTGGGGAGAGACTGAGGACTCACTGAGCTGAGCCCTGTCTCCCAAGGAGCTGCTCAAGTGTCTGAGCTCCATGTGACATCAATCTGTAAGTCCCTACTATGTGCCTGACCCTGGGCTCAGGGCACAGAGATGAGCAAGACCCTGCCCTGCCCTCAGGCACTGACATTCCCATGGGAAAGACAGACAGGTAAGGGATCATTTCAGAGCAATGTTTGCTGCAGGGGGGAGATGGGATCAGGGTGCTGGCAGAGCAGAGATGGGAACACTCAGCTGAGCAGGCGCATGCCCTTCCGGGGTCAGCTGGAGTGAAAGTGGATGCTTCCCAGGGCCCTGCTAACTAGTGAAGTGTGGTGATTCATTCCAGCTTCAGCATCAGACAACCCGAGGTTTAATTCCATTTCCACCACTTACTAGCTGTGTGACCTCAGGCAAGTCATTTAACTTCTCTGAGCCTGTTTCCACATCTATAAAATGGGGATAGTTATACCTACCTTGAAAGAGTTTTGAGACTAAATGAACTAATCCATTTAAAGCCCTTAACAAAATGGCTGTTGGAAAGGAAGCTCAATCCATAGTTAAGAGCTGTGGTTACCGTTGTCATCAAAGAGGCCCTGGGAGGCTACATCCCTATGCCGTCACCTCCTCCCTCCCCTAGCCAGCACTTTTACAGTGCCCCCAACATGCAGAGAATCCCCCGCCCCCGCTGCAGAATCCCAGGCCCTGGACACTGGGAAGAATGGGGGCTGGGGAAACTGCCAAACCCTGAAGCAGGGAGACCATCCATCCCTGAATAAACAGGCTGTCACCCCTTCCCTCCCACCCTTTCTCTCCTTTAAATAACCCAGATCTGTTGCCCAGTTGTCTCCAAGCAACACCACTTGAGGCTCGCAAGGATGTCTCACTCTGACAGGGCCATTTATGAAGATGCTGCAGGGGGGTGGGGACTGGGAGGGGTATCCCAAGAGCTACAGCCTCCTTCAGGCCCCCAGGAACCTTCCTGTGATGGGCTCCTTGTCCCCAGAAGCAGAGCTCCTGGTCTGACCCTCATGGGTGGGCAGCGTGAGTGCTTGTTTACCAGAGCATTCCATGAGAGGCTGAGGCCCCCAGACTTACAGGGAAGCTCCCAGACTCTATGAAGCTTGGGACACACAGCCACACTCACTGGCTGTGTTATTCCAGCCTAGTCACCCAGCCTGTCTGAGTCTCACGAACCTTAGTGTTAGAAAATAGTTTTGACAAGAGGTGGGAAAGAGGCCCTCTAACACATTCTGGCAGCGTCTATAGAAATGACAAATGCACAGACCCTTTGTCTCGGCAATTCCATTTCTCGGAATTTAGTCCAGAGATGTGATTGTTCTTGTTGTTAGGTGCCATCAAGTCAGTTCCGGCTCATAGCAACCTTATGTACAACAGAATGAAACACTGCCCAGTCCTGTGCCATCCTCACAATCGTTTCTATGCTTAAGCCCATTGTTGCAGCCACTGTGTCAGTCCATTTCATCAAGGGTCTTCCTCTTTTTCACTGACCCTCTACCTTACCAAGCATAATGTCCTTCTCCAGGGACTGGTCCCTCCTGATAACATGTCCAAAGTATGCGTGATGAAGTCTCACCATCCTTGCTCCTAAGGAGCCTTCTGGCTGTACTTCTTTCCAGACAGATTTGTTCGTTCTTCTGGCACTCCATGTATTCAATATTCTTCGCCAACTTCATAATTCAAAGGCATACGATTCTTCTTCAGTCTTCCTTATTCATTGTCCAGCTTTTGCATGCACATGAGGTGATTGAAAATACCATGCTTATATGTGTGCAAATTGACAGATGTACAAGGTTATTCGTAGTTTGTGAAGGATGGTAAAGGATTGGAAATAACTGAAAAGTCTGTCAACAGAGAGATGATTGGCTCAGTAAACTGGAAAATCCCGGAAATAGAAATACCATGCAGCACACATATCTGCTGAAGGAGAATGAGCTCCAGAGCAGGGAGCAAGGACCAGAAGCGAACGTGGACAAGGACATTCAGGGTAGTGTTGTCCATGATAGTGGGGTGCTAGAGGCAACATCGGCATCCATCTCTAGGGGAACAGATAAGTAACATGAATTCCAGCCATAGACCCTTGTCCAACAGTTACACCCAACAATCCAGGTGCATAAACAGAAATGAGGGGGGAGCTTGGAAACACAGTATACAGGGATAAAAGTAAATAAATAGAGCCAGATTAGCAGTATAATACTATTAATATAAATTAACAACACTTGTACACAGAACAATCCCATGTCTTTTATAAGGATGTGTACATTATGTAAAAGCATTCATCAAACATACTACCATGGGGTCCTCTGAGAAAAAGGAATAGGATGAAGGAAAAATAAAACAAGAGAAAAGCATCCTATATGCTGATGATGATGATGTACTATGGATTAAGGAAAGTTATTTACTCAACTCTGCTCTTGAAGTAGGAGGGCAGGAGGGAAGGGTAAAAGGATGCTTGGATGAAAAAGGATGAATGGAAGGGAAGGACAGAGGGAGGGAGGCAGGAAGGCAGGAAGGAAGGAAGGAGAGAGCAAGTGTGAGGGGAGGAAATTACAGAACAGAATCTAATATTCCAGCAGTGAAGAAGTATAAAAACGGTAAGTGTACTTTACGTATACACACTCAAACACATCCGTATATCTGCGCTGAATGTCTCTGAAAGGACACGGAAGAAACCAGAACATTAGTTGCCTCAGGAAGGACAGAGTGACTGGGCCCAAGAAGGAGGGAAACATCACTGTATACCTTCTTGTGCATATGAATTTTGTTCCATGTGGATATGTTATGTGTTTTAAGGTAATAAAAGTTGTAAAACTCGTAAAAGTCATGTTTATACTCACAAGCTCATATGGACCTGGTCAGTCTCTAGAAGGCTACATGAAATGCTGGGAAGAAGGCTGACCCCTCAGAGGGGTCTGGGCCTGGAGGAGGGGATGCGGACTTGCCTTTTACTGTCCTTTTGTAAAGCTGGATTTTTTTACCCTGTGCACCTACGGTGTATTCTGTTAATTAAATCATTGTTAACTTTTATTTTGAACATTTTTATATAGACACAAAAGTAGAGACTAATATAGTAATTGACTCTATATACCCACATAAGAACAATGTTCTTTCATAGAACATCAAGGCTGAAGCGTTCTTGGCAGTGACTTGACCCAACTCCCTACCTCACCCAAAGAATCCCCCTCCACAGTACCCTACCCTTTACTGGGTGTTTCCTGAGTGCCAGGCACTGTGTTAGTTTTCCTATCCATGATCTCTTTCCTCACTAATCTCCAGCACATTCCACTACTATGTTCATTTTAAGGAGCCCTGGTGGTGCAGTGGTTAAGTGCTCAGCTGCTAACCAAAAGGTCAGCAGTTGGAATCCACCAGCCACTCCTTGGAAACCCTATAAGGCAGTTCTACTCTGTCCTATAGGATCACTATGAGTTGGAATCAACCTGACTGCAAGAGTTTTGTTTTTTAATCCTCATTTTACAAAGGAAGAAACTGAGGCACAGAGAGGTCAAGGAACTTGCCCGACGTCCCCTAGCCCTCTCTGACTCCAGAGCCTTTGCATTCAGCCGCTAAATGGCTGCCTGACTTCAGTCC
Source organism: Dugong dugon (assembly GCA_030035585.1). Lineage (NCBI taxonomy): Eukaryota > Metazoa > Chordata > Mammalia > Sirenia > Dugongidae > Dugong > Dugong dugon. Next base: position 19,854,965 of record CM057475.1, read on the forward strand.
TCCTGGGATCAGGGAGCTCACTCCCTCAGGAGGCAGCTGCTTCCCTACAGAACAGAGCTGAGCGTTAGGACAGCCTTCTCCTCAGGTTAATCTGACACAGAGTTCCCGGTCACTTCCCTCAGTCCCCAACTGATCCTGTCCTTCTCCTCACCCTGGGACCACCAGAGCATATGGACCTCCTCCAAGGGGGCTGCTGCCTTTCAAGGATTTGAGAAATGCCTTCTCACCAGCCCTCAGACTTCTTCTCCAGCTAAACACCCCCAGGGCTTCAAAGGTCAGTGGGAACCTCAGGACCATAAGAAGCCTTAACTGTTATTCTACCTCCAGACCCCCCAGGGGGACTTTTCCTATGGGGCCTGAGAGAAGAATGAAGCCCTTCTTTCTCTCCCCACTCAGCCCCCTCCCCACACCCCCCAGGAAGCTGGTCTCCTGGCTCTTACTTCACACCTAGCTGACATTTCCATTTAGAAACTTGTGGACAAATCCCCTTCTAGGGCCTCTACCTCACCTCCCAGGCTGTCACCCCTCCACTTCAAGTCTCTGAAGGGGGTGCAGCACTGAACTGCTACTCGCAGGAGGCAGTGAAATGGTTAAATGCCCACTTTTCTGTAGGGGAAGAGAAGCCGGGATGGGGGGGTGGGGGCATTAGAGGCAAGAAGGAAGGAAGTGAAGGGCCTGGTACAGGGACCAGGAAAGCCCCCAGCAGCGTCTTGGAGGTGAGCATGATAAGCCTGCCCCTCTGGGGCCTGGGTCTCTCCCTCAAATTCCTGCTTTTTCTCTTCAGATAGTGCTGTATTCTCTCACTTCCTCTCATAACTTGCCACAGATTACTCAGGGAGGCAGCTTCCCACCTGCTCTACAAAAGCCACTATTTAAAAAGCCTCCCCAAAGTTCCAAGTGGGCCTGAAATCTGCTCTGAATGAGGAAGGCCAATGTGTGGGAAGCAGAGACCCCAGCCAGCCCCAAGGGGTCATCCTGAAAGCCCCAAAGCCAACTCTCCCTTCCGCCTCTGGGCAGCAGGCCTGGGGCAAGGGGCCTTCACCTGTTAGCCCAGTGAAGGCCAAGAGACCCTCAGCCCCAGCCCCAACTCAGGTCAGATCTAGAAGGGGCCAGAGGCCCAGAGAGGGTGTGTCTGGCCCAAGGTCACACAGCAAGTTAACCATGAAATTGGGGCTTCAGGCCCCATGAGCTGACCCAACCCTGAGCAGCCCTTGGAAGGGAAATGCAGGTCTGTGAGGGCCTGGAAGGGGATTAAATGGGATGACCTAGGTCCCTCTCCCTGCTGTGCCCCATCCCTCCGTGGACCAGCCTGGTTTGATAAGCCCCTTGTGTTTCTCGTTGCCCCATGCATGGGCTCTGCACTGGCCTCTGCAGCCCTGGCACACGAGCCTTTGCCCCTCCCTGGGCAGCAGCGTGATGTTGCGTAGGGGTCAGGCTTTAGGGTCAGACAGACCTGCCTGAGTTCCCATCCCACGCCTGGAAATGTTTCCTAGCCTCAGGCCACTCATCTGTGAAATGGGGAAACGTCTAATTGGCAGGGTTATTTCGAGGATTATGGCAAATGAGGACCTCATATACAGTAGGAGCTTGATAAATATTTGATCTCTCCCCTTCCCTCCCTGGGACCCATACCTTCTCTCTAGCACAAGAGGCTGTACAGAGTCAGGAGCATTCCCCCCTCAGCCACTAATTGCTTGAGTAACTAGAGGTAAGTCCACTCTCTTCTCTGGGCCTCAGTTTCCCCACCTATAAAATGAAAGTCAAACTAGCTGACTCTTCATCAGTGTACATTGATGTTGTTGTTATTGTTGGGTGATGTCAAGTTGATTCCGACTCATAGCAACCCCATGTGACAGAAAAGAACTGCTCTGCTGGAGAAAGACCTAGCAATCTGTATTTGTCTTAGGCTGAGTTCTCCAGAGGAGCAAAACCAGTGAAGCATATATGTATATGTATATAAATATATGTATATATATGTGTATATATATGTGTGTATATATATATACACACACACACACACACACACACACACACACACACACAGAGAAGAGCCCTGGTGGCACAGTGGTTAAGAGCTGCAGCTGCTAACCAAAAGGTTGGCAGTTTGAATCCACCAGCTGCTTTTTGGTAGCCCCGTGGGGCAGTTCTACTTTGTCCTATAGGGTCACTATGAGTCAGGAATCGACCTGACAGCAACGAGTATAGCATATAGTGTATATATATATTAGAGAGAAAGATTTATTTCAAGGAAATGGCTCTTGTAGTTGTGGAGGCTGGCAAGTCCCAAATCCATGGGACAGGTATCAGGTTGGAGGCTCCTCCTTACTTACTCAAATGGTTGCAGGGGCTGACGAACCCAAAATCAGCAGGTCAGATGGCAGGCTGCTGGCTCATGTCCCAAGCACCGGAGTCAGAGGATGATAAGTTGGATGCAAGATTGAGAGAGGGCAAGCTTTGCCAGAACATCTATATATATTGGATGCAGGCCACATCCCGAAAGAAACTTCCCTTTCAAATGATTGGCTGCTCACATCAGATCACAAAATGGAGGATGATTACATAATATCTGCCAAACCACTGAGAATCACAGCCTAGCCAAGTTGACACATAACCTTACCATCATAGTCCACCCCTTGTCAACCTGGCATCTGTACACATCTCCCTAACCCATACATAATCTCTAAATAAACACAATTATAAGGTCAATCTTGCACCTAACATGATACAACAAACATGCATACAACCAAAAATGACTAGACCCCTTTACATCTTATATTTTATAATAAGTAATGGAATAAGGGAGGAAAGAAAACAAAGATATTTTCTATGTATATATGTGTTTATATATACACACACGTACATGCATAACAAAACAAGGAATAAATACTAAAAACAATTACAGTCCTTGTTTCTGAAACTGGTCATGTGTCATAGCTGGTATTTAAAACTGCCTTCTTCTACCACCCATTCCGTATTCCCTTCACCCTCAGCAAGCACCTCAGCTGGTCGTGGTTCTTTGCCTGTTGGGGTGACCCAAACCTTCATTCCTGAAGGATCTGGGCCATTAGTAGTCATGTGAGAATTGGATTACTGTAGTTTTCCATTGACTTTAATCACAGGGCTTGGTAGAACTGAGACTTCCTAACAGATCTCCTGTATTCCAGACATACGCTTCCTTACCTCCATTATGTAATGTCAATCTGAGCTCCCCTTAGTAATCAGGATCAATCGCACCGGCTAATATAGTAACTCCCTTCTTTGCCGGTTGTTCCAGAGGCATGAGGAGCCCAAAGTGGCCAGGTCGCATTCTTAGCTTCCAGTTCAATGGAATCAGTGTTGTGTCTGCTGGTGGAAGCATTCTTCCCTTTGAAACTAAGACCTCTAGACCAACAGAGCTAGGGGTCGTGGGGACAGGAAGCAAAAATTCTGCTAGTGGGTAACTACGGGTAATAGTGAGTGATGTCACTCCCATTTCCACCCCTTGATTCCTGGACCCATGAATCCTGTCTATGGGAGAAACAGCACCATATATTGGATGCTGATTAAGAGTATATATAGCCTCCTGGAGAACATTACCCCAACCCTGCAAGGTATTGCCACCTAGCTGGCACCACAGTGGTGTCTTTAGAAGGCTATTCCATCATTTTATCAAGCCAACTGCTTTAGGATGATGGAGAAAATAGTAAGACTAGTGAATTCCATGAGCATGGGACCATTGCTGCATTTCATTTGCTGTGAAGTGAGTTCCTTGATACAATGCAATCCTGTGTGGGATACTATGACAGTGGATAAGGCATTCTATGAGTCCACAGATGGTAGTTTTGCAGAAGTACTGCGTGTAGGGAAGGCAAATCCATATCCATAGTAAGTGTCTATCCCAGTAAGAACAAAATACTGCCCTTGCCATTATGGAAGTGGTCCAATGTAATCAACCTGCCACCAGGCTGCTGGCTGATTGCCCCTAGGAAAGCTGCTATCTCATGGACTCAATGTTGGTCTCTGCTGCTGGTAGATTGGGCACTCAGCAGTGGCTATAGCCAAGTTAGCCTTGGTGAGTGGAAACCTGTGTTGCTGAGCCCATGCATAACCTCTGTCTTAGTTATCTAGTGCTGCCATAACAGAGACACCACAAGTGGATGGCTTTAACAAACAGAAACGTATTTTCTCACAGTTTACAAGCTAGAAATCTGAATTCAGAGAGCTGGCTCATGGGGAAGGCTTTCTCTCTGTGTAAGCTCTGGAGGAAGGTCCTCTTCTTCTGCTTCCTGGTTCCTTGGAGATCTCCATGTGGCTTGGCATCAACCTTCCCCATCTCTCCCTTGCTTGTTTAATCTCTTTTATATTTCAAAAGAGATTTACTCAAGATACACCCTATAGTCATCTTGACTTATTAACATAACAAAGACAACCCATTCCCAAATGGGATTATAACCACAGGAATAGAAGCTAGAATTTAAAACACATATTTTGGGGGACAAATTCAATGCATAACAACCTTCAACCCTGCCACCATGGCCACTTTGTTCATGAGAACACTGGGCAATGACAGGAGCGGCTGGGGAAAGAGGCTGACTGGTAGCCACAGAACACTTCATCCTATCAACTTGATAGTTAAAATCCTCCTCTGCTGAGGCCACCCTTTGGTGAGCATTCACATGAGACACAAATATCTTCACTTCCTTCTCCCATTCAGAGAGGTCTGTTCACATGCCCCTTCCCCATACCTCCTTGTCACCAATTTTCCAATCAAGTTCCTTCCAATTCCCTGACCATCCAGCCAAACCATTGGCCGCAGCCCGTGAACCAGCATACAATTGCATATTTGGCCATCTCTCCTCCCAAGCAAAACGAACCAGGTGCATTGCTCAAAGTTCTGCCCACTGGGAGTATTTCCCTTCACCACTGTAATTCAGGGAGGTCCCAGACAGGGGCTGCAGTGCTGCCACTGTCCACTTCTGAGTGATGCCTGCATACTGCAGAGAAGCATCTATAAAACAGGCACGAGTTTTCTCTTCCTCAGTCAACTGATTGTAAGGAAGTCCTCATGAGGCCATAGCCGCAGACTGGGAGAAGGAACGTAGTGTGACAGGAGTGAGGACCATGTCCATTTGGGCCACTTCCTCATGTAACTGACTGTGCCTTCAGGTCTTGCTTGAGCCCAATCTTGTATATACAACTTCCATTTAATAATGGAGTGCTGCTGTGCATGTCCAACTTCTCGACTTTGTGAGTAAGATGGTTAATGATGGGCAATTCAGGCCACATAGCGACTTGGTGGCCCATGGTTAAGAGTTCAGTCTCAACTAAGGCCCAGTAACAAGCCAAAAGCCATTTCTCAAAAGCAGAGTAGTTACCTGCAGAGGATGGCAGAGCTTTGCCCCAAAATCCTAAGGGTCTGCTCTGTGATTCACCAATGCGGTTTGCCAAAGACTCCAAACAGCATCTCTGTCTGCCACTGACACTTCAAGAACCATTGGATCAGCCAGATCATATGGCAGAGCAGCTTGCATAGCAGCCTGAACCTGTTGCAGAGCCTTCTCTTGTTCTGGGTCCCACTCAAAACTAGCAGCTTTTTAAGAAAACCCTAGGGGCAGTTCTACTCTGTCTATAAGGTCGCTATGAGTTGGAATCGACTGGACGGTGATGGTTTTTTGTTACTGTTTTTTTTTTTTTTGACAAATAGGCCAAAATAGCACAACCAAACAAGGGATGCATTGCCTCCAAAATCCAACGAGGCCCACCAGGTGTTTTGCCTCCTTTTTACTTGTAGGAGGGGCCAGATCTAACAACCTATCCCTCACTTTAGAAGGAATATCTAGACATGCCCCACACCACTGGACCCCTAGAAATCTCACTGAAGTAGAAAGCGCCTGAATTTCTGTCAGGTTAATTTTCCACCTTCTAGCACACAAATGTCTTACCAATAAGTCCAGAGTCACTGACACTTCTTCCTTACTAGGTCCAATCAGTATAATGTTATCAATGTAATGGACCAGTGTGTCGTGTTGTGGAAGGGAAAGGCGATCAAGTTTCCTGCAGACTAAATTATGACATAAGGCTGGAGAGTTGATATACCCCTGAGGTAGGACAGTGAAGGTGTATTGCTGGCTTGCTAGCTAAAGGCAAATTGCTTCTGGTGTTCCTTCAAAACTAGAATCGAGAAAAATGCATACGCCAGATCAATAGCTGCCTACAAGTTACCAGGAGATGTATTAATTTGCTCAAGCAATGAAACTATATCTGGAACAGCAGTTACAACTGGAGTCACCACCTGGTTAAATTTACAATAACCCACTGTCATTCTCCAAGATCCACCTGCATTTTGCACAAGCCAAAGAGCCAAGTTGAATGGGGATGTGGTGGGAATCACCACCCCTGCATCCTTCAAGTCCTTGATGGTGGCAGTAATCTCTCCAATCCCTCCAGGAATGTGGTATTGCTTTTGGTCTACTGTTATCCTAGGCAGGGGCAATTTTAATGGCTTCCACTTGGCTTCTCCTACCATAATAGCCCTTATTCTACATGTCAGGAATCCAATGTGGGGGTTTTTCCAGTTGCTGAGTATGGCTATTCCAATTATGCATTCTGGAACTGGGGAAATCACTACAGGATGGGTTTGGGGACCCACTGGACCTACTGTGAGATGAACCTGAGCTAAGATTCCATTAATAACTTGACCTTCATATGCCCCTACTCTGATTGGTGGGCCAAAGTGACATCTTGGGTCTCCTGGAATTAGTGTCAATCAGAGCCAGTGTCCAGTAATCCACAAAAAGTCTGATTATTTCCTTTTCCCCAGTTAACAGTCAAAGGCCAAGGATCCCTTTAGGGAAGGCTGGGAGAAAGATTAGCAGTATAAATTTTTGGCAGTGCAATAGGGTCCTTCCTTAGGGGACCTGGCCTCCCCTTCATTCAAGGGGTGGTGGGTCTGTAAACTGGCTCAAGTCTGAGAATTGACTGAGGGACCATGAATCTCTATTCTGGAGATTCAGGTTAGACTTCTATTCACTTGACCTAGAATTCTTCCACTTGTACAGATCAAGTAAATATTTAGTAGCTTTCCCATCTATTTCACTCCTGGGGACACCATGACTAAGTAGGCAACACCATAAGTCCATAAGAGTCAGACTATTCTGATTACTGCTTTGACTCTACTATCCATTACAGTAACCATGCCCACCTTGTCTTTGTCAATTAAGTACCGCTACTTGGCCCCTACCACCACGGAGCCCAATCGGCCCCATTGTAGTTAAGTGTCATGATTCATTTAGGACAGTTCCCACTGTCAAATCTGACTTACATAAAATAGCAATCACAGCAGTCTTCAAGGATGCTGGGGCTCCCTTCACAAATTTGTTCCTCACTGTTGTGGTAAAAGGTGGGCACTCCATGGGTTGGTTTGCGGGTCCAACCTGCTAAATCCACTCTAACATGCCAATTTCTCTACGTCTTTGAATACCTGGCATTTCAACTTGATTTAGTATAGACTGCCATTTAATCCATGCTTCAGTGAACTAACAAAATTAACTATTAGATCCTTTTCCAACCTCTCAAGCTGAAACACTGAATGAAGAATCTGTGCTTAGCAGGCCCATATCTATAAACTGATCCAACCTTATGTTCCTTGTAGTATTATCCCACATCCTTAATAGCCATTCCCACACATATTCCCCAGGTTTCAGTTTGTATGTTACTAGAAAAATCTAGCAGTTCTTTTGGAGTGTAGCATACCTCCTCCTGGGTCACACTTTGTACTTCACCTTTTGGGGCTCACTGGGACTTTAGTTATAAATCTAGAAGCAAAAATGGGGAGTGGAGGGTGGGTCCTGGGAACATTCAGCAATGTCTTGTAAGGCATCAACTCAGACAATGCCCAGGCAACACCCCAGGTGCCACCTCAGACAAAGACTCTTCAGGCACAGATAGGTTAAACTCATCAGACGAGGAGGGGGGTTGCTTAGCAGACAAAGATGGAGTAATCTCTTCAGATGGGAATAAGAGGGCTGGTTTTGTTGGCAGGAGTGATTCAATGGAATTTAGGGGCTCAATGTCCCCAGCTTCCTGATTATCTGTCCATGTGTCCCCCTCCCAAGTTTCAGGATCCTATTTCTTCCAATCAAGGCCCTCACTTTAACTTCAGATGCTATTCGAGGTTGGGAAGTCATTGGCTTTATAATTCAGCCACTCTTACAATAAGACTGTCAGTTTGGTTTTCGGCAGTATCAGCTCTGTTACAGCAAGAAATAAGACTTTCTTTCAAAGCACAAATGGTAACTTTCAGGTCTTATATGCTGTGCTTGAGTTGTGACTCTGAAGCTTTGAGCTTATCTTTTTCTTTCATCATTTTGTCTAGTGAAAGTAGGACCAATCACCCAGCTTCCTTATAGTTTTCATTCCAACAAAATTGTAGAAAAGTATCAAATATGCAATCACCCAGAGCCTTGTCTCTCACAAATATTTGATCCATTGCTGGTACTATTTTGCATATTTCTATTGCCACCTCATGCCATGGATTAACAGTGTCTTCTTTACTATTGGAGACAGAATCATTAGCACCTTTAAGACTAGCCAGACATGAGAACCAATTCAGAAAACTCATCCTTATGATTTTGTTCCTCTAGAACCACTCTCTGTACCAAATGTCTTAGGATTTGTTCTCTAGACAGATTTATTTCAAGAAAATGGTTCATGCAGTTGTGAAGGCTAGCAAGTCTCAAATCTGTGGGTCATGCTGCCCACCACAGCCCTGAGGGGATCCAGCCTGGACCCCAGGCCCCTCCCTGCAAGCTCCAGACCCTCCCACCCCCTGCCGCAGCCCTAAGGGGATAAGGCCCAGACCTAAGGCCCCTCCTCACTGTCTCAGGAACCCCCCACAATGCCCATCATGGCCCTGCTCCAGCCCATGGCCCAGTTCACACTGCAGACAAATGACCCATCTCTGCCCCATCCCCCCCGCTGGACCTGCCCTGCTGCACCATAGCTGAGTGACCAGCCCTGCTCACCCAGACAAAGTGATGAGAACTATCATGCCTACAAATGAACAAGCAACAAAGCATGCCCAGCCCACTCTCCCAGACACAACCAAACAAAACAAAAAAGCAGAACAAAACAAACAAACCTACAATCAATGAACAAAGAAAATAACACCTGAATGTCTCAAAGGCAGAAGACAATATCAAAATATACAAAAAAATAGAGTAAGACGGCTCCAGTAAGCAACCAGAATAAAACACCAGTTGATGTTCCATCAGAAGAAAAGTCACTGGAACTACTTGATAAGGAATTCAGAAATCTAATATTTAGGGCACTCCAAGAGATTATGAAAGAGATCAAGGAAAATGCAGACAAAATCATGGAAAACACTGACAAAACCAACCAAAACATAGCCAAAATCAAGGAAAACACAGACAAAGCAATAGAAGAATTCAGAAAAATAATATAAGAACAAAATATCAAAATAATTAGAAAGCATACAAAAACAGCAATTAGAAATAAAAAAATAAACAACAAAATTTCAGAAATGGACAATGCAATAGAAGGTTTTAGGAGCAGATTTGAAACAACAGGAGACAGAATCAGTGATATTGAAGATAAATCCATGGATGCCACTTTGAGGAAAAATCAGAGAAAAGAATGAAGAAAACCTAAGAACTATGTGGGATACAAGCAAAAGCAAAAATCTGCATGTGATCGGAGTTACAGAACAGGAAAAGAAAATGGAAAACACAGAGAGGATCATTGAAGATTTGCTTACAGAAAAATTCCCTAATATCACGAAAGATGAAAAGGTGACCATCCAAGAAGTTCAACGAAGCCAGTATAGGACAGACCCGAAAAGAGACTCCCCAAGACATATCATAATCACACCTAGCCAAAACCAAAGACAAAGAGAGAATCCTTAAAGCAGCTCAAGAAAAATAAGCAGTCACATATAAAGCGGAAACAATAAGATTAAGCTCTGATTACTAGGCAGAAACCATGCAGGAAAGAAGGCAATGGGACAATATATGTAAAACCTTGAAAGAAAAAAATTGCCAATCAAGAATAACATATGCTGCAAACTCTCTCTCAAATATGATGGCAAAATTGGGACATTTACAGATAAATGGAAATTAAGGGAATTTGTAGAAACCAAACCAAACTTAAAAGAATCATTAAAGAGCATCCTTCAGTTAGAGAACCAACAACATCAGACAACAACCTGAATCTAGAACACAGGTCAATATCAGCCAAACACTGACCTAGGTAATGAACTCTCAAGGATAAAACAAAACTAAAAATTTCAAAACAGCGTACTAGAGATGTCAATCTGTAAATGATGGCAACATCAGAACGACAAAAGGGGGAATACATGGTATAGGTATAGAACTTTCAAATGCAGAGGAAGTCGAGGTGATATTAAGTAAAAAAGACTGGTTGAAACTTAGGAATATAAGGGCAAATTTCAAGTTAACCACAAAGAAAGTTAACAAACCTACTCGTCAAAATAAAGAAGAAAAACATAAAGTCTCAGTAAGCACAAAATCTACAAAAATGAAAAGAAATAAAGAAATTTCACAAACAAAAGGAACTCAGCTCAGGAGAGTAAGAGGAACAAAGAAAATGTCAGCACCACAAAAAAAAAAGCATCACAAAATGACAGCAATAAGCTCAAATCTATCGATAATCACACTAAATGTAAATGGCTTAAATACACCCATAAGGAGACAGAGAGTGACAGAATGTGTTAAAAAAAGAAATGACCTATTGATATGCTGTCTACAAGAAACACACCTTAGACACAAAGACATAAATATATTAAAAATCAAAGATGGAAAAAATATATCAAACAAACAGCAACCAAAAAAAGAGCAGGACTGGCAATACTAATGTCAGATAAAATAGACTTTAAGGCAAAATCCACCATAAAAGACAAGGAAGGACAATATATAATGATAAAGGGACAACCCACCATGATAACATAAACATAATAAACATCTATGCACCCCACAGCTGGGTTCCAAAATACATTTAAAGAAAACTCTAACAGCACTGAAAAGAGAAATTGACAGTTCCACAATAACAGTAGGAAACTTCAACACACCACTCTCAGTAAAGGACAAAACATCTAGAAAGAAACTCAGCAAAGATAAAGAAGATCTAAAGGCCACAATCAACCATCTTGACCTCATAGACATATATAGAATGCTCTACCAACAGCAGCAAAGTATACATTCTTTTCCAACACACACAGAACATTCTGGAGAATAGACCACATCTTAGGCCACAAAGCAACCCTCAACAAAATCCAAAACACTGAGATAATACAAAGCATCTTCTTTAATCACAATGCCATCAAAGTAGAAATTAATAACAGGAAGAGCGAGGGAAAAAAATCAAAGACATGGAAACTGAATAACACCTTGCTTAAAAACCACTGGGTAATGGAAGAAATCAAAGACGGAATAAAAAAAAATTTCTAGAATCAAATGAGAATGAAACACATCATACCAAAACCCTTGGGACACAGCAAAGGCAGTGCTCAGAGGTCAATTTATAGCAATAGGTGCACACATCAAAAAAGAAGGAAGTGGCTAAATCCATCGGTCACAGGAATCAGGCTGGAGGCTTCTCCTGATTCACGTGGTTGCAGGAGCTGATGAACCCAAAATGGACAGGTCAGACAGCAGGCTGCTGGCTCACAGAGCTGTGGGAGCTCTTGAATCCCAACAGCTGCAGGTCAGATGGCAGGCTGCTGGCTCATGTCCCAAGCACTGGAGGTCAGAGGATGATGAGTCAGATGCAGGATTGAGAGAGGGTGAGTTTTGCCAGAACATCCATATATATCAGATGCAGGCCACAGTCCCAAGGAAACTCCCCTTTTCAACTGATTGCCTGCTCACATCAGATCACAAAATGGATGATGATTACATAATATCTGCCAAACCATTGAGAACTATGGCCTAGCCAAGTTGACACATAACCTTAACCATCACAGCTTCTGTAAAGATCAGGATAGACAGACAGGCAGACAGACAGATAGATACAGATATAGATTTATAGATGTATATAGATATAGATACACACACATTGTTGTAGCTGTTAGATGCCATCGAGTTAGTTCCGACTCATAGCGACCCTATGTACTATAGAATAAAACACTGCCTGGTCCTATGCAATCCACATAGTCGTTGTTATGCTTGAGTCCATTGTTGCAGCCACTGGATCAATCCATCTCACTGAGGATCTTCCTCTTCTTCACTGACCCTCTGCTTTACCAAGCATGATGTCCTTCTCCAGGGACTGATCCCTCCTAATAACATGTCCAAAGTCCAAAGTATGTGAGATGAAGTCTTGCCATCCTCGCTTGTAAAGAGCATTCTGGCTGTACTTCTTCCAAGACAGATTTGTTTGTTCTTTTGGCAGTCTGTGGTATATTCAATATTCTTCACCAACACCATAATTCAAAGGCATCCATTCTTCTTCAGTCTTCCTTATTCATTGTCCAGCTTTCCCGTGCATATGAGGCAATTGAAAACACCATGGCTTGGGTCAGGTGCACCTTAGTCTCCAAGGTAACGTCTTTGCTTTTTAACACTTTAAAGAGATCTTTTGCAGCAGATTTGCCCAGTGTGATGTGTCATTTGATTTCTTGACTGCTGCTTCCACGGGTGTTGACTGTGGATCCAAGTAAAATGAAATCCTTGACAACGTCAATCTTTTCTCCATTTATCATGAAATTGCTTATTGGTCCAGTTGTGAGGATTTTATATGTATATTATACACATACATATATATATTTAAAATTATACAAGTAGTCCCTGACTTACAACGCGGTTCTGTTCTGATGACTTTGTGGTAAACTGGTTCTGATGTAAGTTGAATATGTTTAGTTTTCATTGTTATTGCCTTTGATTATCAGTATCTTCATATACTCGATCTTTGAACATCTGAGAATGATAACATCAGCAAATTATGCGCTGCAACATTGTACGTAGTACATATTACTAATGATAAGATATACAAAAAAAAGACAGTCGTAAGCACAGTTCACAGTAACTGGAATACGTCGTCAATCAGGGATTACTTGTGTATGTATACTTTGTAGGACATGCCGTGTATAAGAATGCTCATAGCAGCTTTATTCACAACAGCCAAAATACTGGAAACAAGTCAAATGTCCATCAAGAGAATGGATAAACAAACTGTGGTACAGTCTCATGATGGAATACTACCCAGCAACTAAAATGAATGCATTACTGACATATGCAACATCATGGATGAATATCACAGATTTAATGATGACTGAAAAAAGCCAGATGCAAATGAGAACATACCATAAGATTCCAGCACCTATATGAAGTCCTAGGACAGGCCAAACTAATCTATGATGATGGGGGTGAGAAGACTGGTTACCGTGGTGAAGGGTGACAGTGACTGGGAGAGAGCGCAAGGGAACCTTCCGGGGTGCTGGGAATATTCCATATCTTGATCCGGGTAGGGGTTACACGGATATATACTTATATAAAAGTTCATTGAAGTGTAGCCTTAAGATTAGTGTAATTTGTCATTGTTGCTAGTTGCCATTGAGGCGATTCCAACTATACCGTATGCATTATTTTCATTCTGACAAAATTGTAGAAAAGTAGCAAATCTGCAATCACCCAGAGCCACTGCAATTACGTCTTTATTTGTGTGGCTATTGCTCAATTGACTCTGTAAAGGCATTCGACTGTGTGGATCATAACAAATTATGGATAACATTTCTAAGAATGGGAATTCCACAACACTTAATTGTGCTCATGCAGAACCTGTACATAAACCAAGAGACAGTCATTCGAACAAAACAAGGGGATACTGGGTGGTTTAAAGTCAGGAAAGGTGTGTGTCAGGGTTGTATCCTTTCACCGTATTTATTCAATCTGTATGCTGAGCAAATAATCCAAGAAGCTGGACTATATGAAGTAGAACACAGCATCAGGATTGGAGGAAGACTCATTAACAACTTGCAATATGCAGATGACACAAACCTGCTTGCTGAAAGTGAAGAAAACTTGAAGCACTTACTGATGAAGATCAAAGGCACAGCCTTCAGTATGGATTACACCTCAACATAAAAAAAACAAAAATCCTCTCAACTGGACCAATAAGCAACATCATGATAAACGGAGAAAAGACTGAAGTTGTCAAGGATTTCATTTTATTTGGATCCACAATCAACACCCATGGAAGCAGCAGTCAAGAAATCAAATGAAAGCTCCCAAAATAAAGAATCTAGAAATTTTCCAGAGGAGGAAAAATTTCTTGGGATTACCGGAGGCACAATACAAAAGATTAGTATATGGAACTCTTCAAGAGATTAGGAAGGAAATTAAGCAAAACACAGAACATGCAATAAATGAAATTAAAAAGGTTAGAGAAGAGCATAATGACAAATTTAACAGGCTGCAAGAATCCACAGAGAGACAGCAATCAGAAATCCAGAAGATTAACAATAAAATGTCAGAATTAGACAACTCAATAGAAAGTCACAGGAGCAGAATGAAGGCAATGGAAGTCAGAATTAGTGTGACTGAAGATAAAGCACTTGACACCAACTTATTTTAGGAAAAATCAGATAAAAGGATTTAAAAAAATGAAGAAACCCTAAGAATTATGTGGGATTCTACCAAGAGGAATAACCTACGAGTGATTGGAGTACCAGAACAGGGGGGACAACAGAAAATACAGAGAGAATTGTTGAAGATTTGTTGGCAGAAAACTTCCCTGATATCATGAAAGATGAGAAGATACCTATCCAAGATGCTCATCGAACCCCATATAAGGCAGATCACAAAAGATAGTCACCAAATCATATTATAAACTTCCCAAAACCAAACATAAAGAGAGAATTTTAAGAGCAACTAGGGATAAATGAAAAGTCATCTAAAAGGAGAGTCAATAAGAATAAGCTCAGACTACTCAGCAGAAACCACACAGGCAAGAAGGCAATGGGATGATGTATATAAAGCCTAGAAGCAAAAAAACTGCCAGCCAAGAATTATATATCCGGCAAAACTGTCTCTCAAATATGATGATGAAATCAGGGCATTTCCAGATAAACAGAAGTTCAGGGAATTTGCAAAAACCAAACCAAAATTACAAGAAATACTAAACGGAGTACTCCGGTTAGAAAATCAGTAACATCACATAACAAACCAAGACTAGAACACAGGACAGAGCAATCAGATATCAACCCAGATAGGGAAGTCACAAAAATAAATCAAAGCTAAAACACTGAAAATAGGGAAACAGATGTCAATTTGTAAAAGACGACAACATTAAAACAAAAAAGAGGGACTTAAAAAATGTAG
Organism: Dugong dugon; assembly: GCA_030035585.1. NCBI lineage: Eukaryota > Metazoa > Chordata > Mammalia > Sirenia > Dugongidae > Dugong > Dugong dugon. The sequence continues at coordinate 19,870,297 of CM057475.1, forward strand.
ACATAGATTTTTCATATGGAGAGGAAGTCAAGGTGATGTAAAGAAATAAATGACTGGTATAAACTTAGAAAAATAGGGGTAAATATTAAGGTAAACACAAAGGAAACTAACAATCCTACAAGTCAAAATAAAAAACTAGAAAAATATAGACTCAGCAAACACAAAATCAACAACAATGAAAAAGATGAAAAGAAAATACACAAAGAATAACAACTCAGCACAGAAAATTAAGGGGAACAAAGAAACTCTGAACAAGACACAAAAAAAGACATCAAAATGACAGCACTAAACTCATACCTATCAGTAACTACGCTGAATGTAAAAGAACTAAATGCACCAATAAAGAGACAGAGAGTGGCAGATTGGTTTAAAAAAAACACAATCCTTCTATACGCTGCCTACAAGAGACACACCTTAGACTTAAAGACACAAACAAACTAAAACTCAAAGGATGGAAAAAAATATATCAAGCAAACAACACTCAAAAAAGAGCAGGAGTGGCAATATTAATCTCTGACAAAATAGACTTTAAAGTAAAATCCACCTCAAAGGATAAGGAAGGACACTATATAATGATTAAAAGGTCAATATATCAGGAGGACATAACTATAATAAATATTTATGCACCCAACGACAGGGCTCCAAAATACATAAAACAAACTTTAACAGCACTGAAAAGAGAGATAGACAGCTCCACAATAGTACTAGGAGACTTCAACACACCACTTTTGGTGAAGGACAGAACATCCAGAAAGACGCTCAACGAAGACACAGAAGAGCTAAATGCTACAATCAACCAACTTGATCTCACAGGCACATACCAAACACTCCACCCAACAGCAACCAAGTATACTTTCTTTTCCAACGCACGTGGAACATTCTCCAGAATAGACCACATACTAGGCCATAAAGCAAGCATTAACAGAATCCAAAGCATCAAAATATTATAAAGCATCTTTTCTGACCATAAAGCTGTAAAAGTGGAAATCAATAACAGAAAAAGCAAGGGAAAAAAATCAAACACATGGAAACTGAACAACGCCTTGCTCAAAAACTACTGGGTTAGAGAAGAAATTAAGGATGGAATAAAGAAATTCATAGAATCAAAGGAGAATGAAAACACATCCTACCAGAACCTTTGGGACACAGCAAAAGCAGTGCCCAGAGGTCAGTTTATAGCAATAAATGCACACATCCAAAAAGAAGAAAGGGCCATAATCAAAACATTAACCCTACAACTGGAACAAGTAGAAAGAGGGCAGCAAAAGAAGCCCTCAGGCACCAAAAGAAAGGAAATAATAAGAATTAGAGCAGAATTAAGTGAAATAGAGAATAGAAAAACAATTGAAAGAATTAACAGGACCAAAAGCTGGTTCTTTGAAAAGATCAACAAAATTGATAAACCATGGGCCAAACTGACAAAAGAAAAGCAGGAGAGGAAGCAGATAACCCATATAAGGAATGAGATGGGTGATATCACAACAGACCCAACTGAAATTAAAAAGAATCATAATAGAATACTATGAAAAACTGTACTCTAACAAATTTGAAAACCTGGAGGAAATGGACAAATTTCTAGAAACTCACTACCTACCTAAACTAACACAAACAGAGGTAGAACAACTAAATAAACCCATAACAAAAGAAGAGATTGAAAAGGTAATTTAAAAACTCCCAACAAAAAAATCCCTGGCCCAGATGGCTTCACTGGAGAATTCTACCAAACTTTCAGAGAAGAGTTAACACCATGTCTTAGGCTGGGTTCTCTAGAGAAGCAAAACCAGTAAAGTGTATAAATATATATAGAGAAAGAGATTATATCAAGGAAACAGCTCACGTGATTGTAGAGGCTAGAACGTCCCAAGTCCGTGGATCAAGGTAGAAGCCTCTCCCAAGTCACACAGCTGCAGAAGCTGGCAAGCCCGTGATAGGCAAGTCGGAGAGCAGGGCTCCCGCTCACAGGCTGTGCAGATCAACAAATCCCAGGTTCGGCAGATAAGCTGACAGCTCAAGTCCCAAGAATGGGAGATGAGAAGACAGGAAGCATCCGCAGGATCGAGAGAGAGTAAAAAGCCAGAACGTCTGCTTATATACAGATGAGGGCCACACCCCCAAGGAGACTCCCTTTCATCTGATTGGCTACTCACAGTATATTCAATCATGGGAGTGATTACATTAAAACACTGAGAATCGTGGCCCAGCCAAGTTGACACACAATCTTAACCATCACACACCACTACTATTAAAGGTATTTTAGAGCATAGAAAAGGACAGAATACTCCCAAACTCATTCTGTGAAGCCAGCATAACCCTGATACCAAAACCAGGTAAAGACACCACAAAAAAAGAAAATTACAGACCAATATCCTTCATGAACATTGACGTAAAAATCCTCAACAAAATTCTAGCCAATAGAATTCAGCAACATATCAAAAAAATAATTCACCATGATCAAGTGGGATTTATACCAGGTATGCAGGTATGGTTCAACATTAGAAAAACAATCAATGTAATCCATCACATAAATAAAACAAAAGACAAGAACCACACAATCTTATCGATCGATGAGAAAAGGCATTTGAAAAAGTCCAACACCCATTCATGATAAAAACTCTCAAAAAAATAGGAATAGAAGGGAAATTCCTCAGTATAATTAAGGGCACTTATACAAAGCCAACAGCCAACGTCATCCTAAATGCAGAGACTTTGAAAGCATTCCCCTTGAGAATGGGAACCAAACAAGGATGCTCTTTATCACCACTCTTATTCAACATTGTGCTGGAGGTCCTGGCCAGAGCAATTAGGCTAGAAAAAGAAATAAAGGGCACCCAAATTGGTGGGGAAGAAGTCAAAGTATCCTCTATTTGCAGATGATATGATCTTATACACAGAAAACCCCAAAGAATCCACAAGAAAACTACTGGAACTAATAGAAGATTTCAGCAAAGTTTCAGGATACAAGATAAACATACAAAAATCAGTTGGATTCCTTCACATCAACAAAGAGAACCTCGAAGAGGAAATCACCAAATCAATACCATTTACAATAGCCCCCAAGAAGATAAAATACTTAGGAATAAATCTAACCAGAGATGTAAAAGACCTATATAATGAAAACTACAAGACACTACTGCAAGAAACCAAGAGACCTGCATAAGTGGAAAAACATAACTTGCTCACGGATAGAAAGACTCAGCGTTCTGAAAATGTCAATTCTACCCAAAGCGATCTACAGATACAATGCAATCCCAATCCAAATTCCAATGGCATTTTTTAATGAGATGGGGAAACAAATCACCAACTTCCTATGGAAAGGGAAGAGGCCCCGAATAAGTAAAGCATTACTCAAGAAGAAGAACAAAGTGGGAGGCCTCACACTACCTGATTTTAGAACCTATTATACTGCCACAATAGTCAAAACAGCCTGGTACTGGTCCAACAACAGATACATAGACCAATTGAAAAGAATTGAGCATCTAGACATAAATTCATCCACCTATGAGCAACTGATATTTGACAAAGGCCCAAAGTCCATTAATCATGGAAAAGACGGTCTCTTTAACAAATTGTGCTGGCATAACTAGATATCCATCTGCAAAAAAATGAAACAAGATCCATACCTCACACCATGCACAAAAACTAACTCAAAATGGATCAAAGACTTAAACATAAAATCAAAAATTATATAGATCATGGAAGAAAAAATAGGGACAACGCTAGGAGACCTAATACATGGCATAAACACAATACATACCATAAGTAACAATGCACAAGCACCAGAAGAGAGACGAGATAAATGAGCTCCTAAAATTCAAACACTTATGCTCATGAAAACACTTCACTGAAAGAGTCAAAAGACAACCTACAGACTGGGAAAAAATTTTGGCTACAACAAATCCAATCAGCATCTAATCTCTAAAATTTACAAGATACCGCAAAACCTCAACAACAAAAAGATAAATAACCCAATTTAAAAATGGGCAAAGGATATGAACAGGCACTTTGCCAGAGAAGATACTCAGGTGGCCAACAGACACATGAAGAAATGCTCACGATCATTAGCCATTAGAGAAATGCAAATCAAAACTACAATGAGATATCATCTCAGCCCAACAGGGCTAGCAGTAATCAAAAAAACACAAAATAATAAATGCTGGAGAGGTTGTGGAGAGACTGGAACACTTATACACTATTGGTGGGAATGTAAAATGGTACATCCACTTTGGAAATTGATTTGGCACTTCCTTAAAAAGCTAGAAATAGAAGTACCATACGATCCAGTTATCCCGCTCCTTGGAATATATCCTAGAGAAATAAGAGCCATCACACAAATAGATATATGCACATCCATGTTCATTGCAGCGCTGTTCACAATAGCGAAAAGATGGAAACAACCTAGCTGCCCATCAACAGACGAATGGATAAACAAATTACGGTATATTCACACAATGGAATACTACACAACGATAAAGAACAACGATGAAGCCGTGAAACATCTTATAACATGGAGGAATCTGGAGGTCATTATGCTGAGTGTATTTAGTCAGCCACAGAAGGACAAATATTGTATAAGACCACTATCATAAGAACTCAAGAAAAGGTTTAAACACAGAAGAAAACATTATTTGATGGTTACGAGGGTGGGGAGGGAGGGTGAGTGTTATTTACTAACTAGATAGTAGGTAAGAATTATCTTAGGTGAAGGGAAGGACAGCACACACTACAGGGAAAGTCAGCACAACTGGACTAAACCAAAGCTCAGAAGTTTCCTGAATACAACCAAACACTTCGAGGGACAGAGTAGCAGGGGTAGAGGTTGGGGGACCATGCCTTCAGGGGACATCTATGTCAACTGGCATAACAAACCTTATTAAGAAAATGTTCTGCATCCTACTTTAGTGAGTGGCGTCTGGGGTCTTAAAAGCTTGCAAGCGGCCATCTAAGATGCATCAATTGGTCCCAACCACCTGGACTAAAGAAGAATGAAGAACACCAAAGACACAAGGAGAGTATTAGCTCAAGAGACAGAAAGGGCCACATAAACCAGAGACTTCATCAGCCTGAGACCAGAAGAACTAGATGATGCCCGGCTACCACCAATGACTGCCCTGACAGGGAACACAACAGAGAGTTCCTGATGGAGCAGGAGAAAGGTGGGGTGCAGAACTCAAATTCTAGCAAGAAGACCAGACTTAATGGTCTGACTGAGACTGGAGGAACCCCAGAAAGCATGGCCCTTGGATTCTCTATCAGCCCATAACTAAAACAATTTCCGAGGCCAACTCTTCAGACAGGGATTGGACTGGACTGTGGGACATAAAGTGATACTCATGAGGAATGTGCCTCTTAGCTTGAGTAGATACAAGAGACTAAATGGGCAGCTTCTGCCCGGAGGTGAGATGGGAAGGCAGAGAGGGTTAGGAGCTGGTTGAATGGACATGGGGAATCGGGTGGAAAGGAGGAGTGTGCTGTCACAGTATGGGGGGAGCAATTAGGGTCACATAACAATGTATGTATAAATTTTTATATGAAAAAATAAATAAGCTACAACAATAAACAAACAAAAAATTAATAATTAAAAAAGAAATCAAATGATGTATTGCATTGGGAAAATCTTCTGTGAAAGACCTCTTTAAAGTGTTAAAAAGCAAAGATGTCACTTTGAGGACTAAGGTGTGCCTGACCCAAGCCATGGTATTTTCAATAGCCCCGTATGCATACAAAACCTGGACAATGAATAAGGAAACCCGAAGAAGAAATGACGCATGTGAATTATGGTATTGGTGAAGAATATTGACTATACCATGAACTGCCAGAAGAAACAAACAAATCTGTCTTGGAAGAAGTACAGCCAGAGTTACTCCTTGGAAGAGAGGATGGCGAGACTTCGTCTCACGTACTTTAGACATGTTATCAGGAGGGCCAGTCCCTGGAGAAGGACATCATGCTTGGTAAAGCAGAGGGTCAGTGAAAAAGAGGAAAACCCTCAAGGAGATGGATTTACACAGTAGCTGCAACAATGAGCTCAAACATAGCAATGATTGTGAGGACGGCGCAGGACAGGGCAGTGTTTCATTCAGTTGTATACAGGGTCGCTATGAGTCAGAATCGACTCAGTGGTACCTAATAACAATTGGTTAATGTGTCCTTGGGTGGTGGGAATGGTTAATGCTCTCAGTTTACCAGAGGTTAACCAATCACCCCTCACCCACTGAATTCCAATTTCACTTCCTTCAATTCTTCCATCTGGCCAAGTCTGGTCCCTCCTCAGGACCTTTGCACTTGCTGGTCCCTCTTCCTAGAATGCTCTTCCTTTCTCATCAGTCAGGTCTTCGCTCAAGTGTTGCCTCCTCACAGAGGCCTTCCCTGACCCCCCAAATGGAGTAGCCGCTCAGTCTCCCGCTACTGCGATACTACTGTAATTCTCAGCAGGGCACTCCTCAGTACCTGATCGTTCCTTGCTTTGTTTATTGTCCGTCTCCCGCTACTAGCATGTCAGCTCTGCAAGGGGAGGAACTTGGCTATATATTTGGGTTCAATCCTGGCTCCACCTAGAATAATGTCCAGGACATAGTAGGTACTCAATAAATAACTGTGGGGTGAGCACCTATAGAGCAGGTCTTGAGACTGTTCTCCAGGTGGTGAGAGGAAATTCATTTTTTGTTTCTTCATTCACCCCACAACCATTTGTGAGAGGCCTACTATGCACCAGGTGCAATCTGGACTCCCAGGGAGTTGACCGTGCAGTAGAGGAGAAAGGCCATGCCAGACCATCATAGTGGAGTGTCAGGAATGGGCCCAAGGGACATGTGTCCGCTCAGGGCTGGGGGAACGCCCAGAAGTGAGCAGCTGGCTCTGCCTCCCAGTTCCCCATGCCAGGAGCCCATGGCAGGCTCTGGATGTGGCCATGGCTGCCCAAGCCAGCCAAACGTCTGGGTGGCAGGGGGCTTGCATCTTGGCAGGATGCCACCCCCTTCTGCAAAGCCAGAGAGCTTGGCCTGAGCTGCAGCTGGGAGAGTCGTGTGTTGTCCTTGCACTTTCTCTTGTGTGTGTGCATGCACGTGTACCTGTGCGAGTCATGTACAAGCAGGTGCAATCGGGCCCGGTGCCCCAGTGGGCAATCTCTCCCCCAGCTGGATTTGGGGGGTACCTGTAAGGGGTAGATAAAGGATGGTTCAATAATAAAGTAAAATGAAAGCCATCACTTACTGAGTATTTATTACATGCCAGGCACCATACTAAATACTTTTCATATATTTCCTCATTGTATTCTCACAACAACCCCATGAGGCAGGCACTATTCCCACTTTACAGATGAGGAAACTAAGGCACACAGTTGTTATGTGACTTGCCTAAAGTCTCACACCTAGTAAGCAACAGTCAGGATTAGAACCCAGGCACTAGGACTCCAAAACCCTAACGTTAACTACCAGGCGCACAGCCTCCCCATGGGACTGAGTCATTCCACTCAGCCATTTATTCTTCTGAGCTCTGCACAGGCAGTGAGGAAAACGAAAGGCTTCAAGTAGCCAGCAGTCCCCAGCAGGAGATGCAGATAAATAATCACGATGCAGAGTTGTAAGTCTCAAAGAAGCAAGAGAAGTGCAGAGGTCTCTCTGAGACAGGAAGGCAAAGAGGGCAGGCAGCCTGGCTCCCTCACCGGCCAGTTGCATCCTCCACTTGAGTACTTGGGGCAGGAGCTGTTCTCCAATGTGAGAACTGAGGTGGACGCGCAGCTCCGGAGCAAAGCTCTGCAGCCCTATGATGCCACCTACTGGACAGATTGCAGCAGGACAGCCTCTGCAGCTAGCCTCCACTCCTGACCCTCACAACCCAAATTTCCTGGGTGCCCACTGGGTGCTTGGCACCGTTCGGGGAGCCGGGGGTGCAGAGCAACACAGATGGTAAACCAGACTACCCTCCTGGAGTTTACAGTCTACATTAACCAATAACCAGTCAGTTGCCATGGAGTCGACTCTGACTCATCAAGACCCCATGTGTGTCAGAGTAGCACAATGCTCCATAGGCTTTCAAAGGCTGATTTTTTGGAAGTAGATAGCCAGGCCTTTCTTCCAAGGCACCTCTGGTTAACCAAGCGCATTAGCCGTTTGCACCACCCAGGGACACATTAATCAAAAGCCATACAAATTAAGATGAAATTACAGCTGACAATAAGGGAGCTGAAGGGGTGTTCTGAGGGAGTGTGAGAGGGAGTCATCTTTAGATGGGTGCAGGGGGAAGAGGCTTCTCCGAGGTAGTCGTACTTCAGCTAAGACTCAAAGGCTGGATAGGTGCTTGCCAGGCAATGAGTGGGAGAAAGGCAAGCACAAAGGCCCTGAGGAGGGAGCAACCATGTCAAATTCCAGAACCAAAAGACGGCACGCAGGCCAGGGGTATTTTATCCTAAGGGCAATGAAAAACATTGAAGGGTTTTTTTTTTTTTTTTTTGGTCCGTTTCTTTGTTTTATTGTAATCTATGTACTCATATATTATGTATAACCAGTTGTTACCTAGTTGACTCTAACTCACGGCAACCCCACGTGTGTCAGAGTAACTCTGTGCTCCATAGGGTTTTCAATGGCTGATTTTTCACCAAGCCTTCCTTTTGAGGAAACTCTGGGTGGACTCAAACTTCCAACCCTCCTGTTATCAGCTGAGCACGTTAACCACATATATGTAAAATATATATAACAAAACATTTGCCATTTCAACCATTTTTATGTGTACAATTCAGTGACATTATGTTCACCATGTTGCACAACATTCACTACTGTCTGTTTCCTGAAATAATAACCCCCATCTCCCCCTCCCACTGACCTCAGGTAACTTTGGTCTCTATGCATTTCCCTACCCTAGATATTTCACATAGGTGGGATCATACGGTATTTGTTCTTTTGTGTCGAAGCGTTTTAATGAGGGGAGTGATGCAATCCAATCTACCAAAGCAGGAATGGATGGTAGGTGGCCAGGGTGGAGGCAGGGAGGCCAATGAGGAGGTAATTGCAGCTGTCTAGGCGAGAGGCAATGGTGGCTTGGAACAGGGCAGTGACTGACAAGATGGAAAGGAACAGATGGATTCTAGAGAACTGTTTTAGAAAAAGGATCAACAGGGCTGGTATTCGATCGGATGTTGGGATGCTGTGGGGAAGAAAAGATCAGGATGTCTGGCTTGAGTAAGGTGGGTGTTTGACTGAAGTGGGAACACTGGGGAAGGAGCAGATAAGACTCCAGCCTTGGATGAACAGAGCTTGAAGAGATGCCCAGGTGGGCAGGTGGATGTAGGAGTCCTGAGCTCAGAGGAGTAGTCTGGGGTAGATTCATCATCACCATCCACATGGGTGTGATGGCCTCAGGATGGGTGAGACCCTCCAAGAAGACGGTGCAGGAGGGGAGGAGAGCAGACGAGGTAGAGCCTGAGGAACTCCATCATGCATGGGGGACCAAGGCAGTGGAAACTAAGAGGACTGAGCAAGAGCGGCCAGGGAGCTGGGAGGGAAGCGTGGTGGCCCGAAAGCCAAGGGGTAAGTGAGCATTTCCACCATGTCAAAGGCTGCTGTGAGGCCAAGCAGGACTAGAACCAATTTGGTGACACCAAGTCACCAGCAACCCAAGCCAGATTCCAGGGGGCAGTGGGGGGTGGCGGAGGCATACAGAATTGGGGTGAAGATGGCCAGGGAGGAAGTGTGAGGAGACAGCACCATCAACAGCTTGGCTGAGAAGAAGACGCAGCAGATGGAAGGGGATGTGGGGTGGGGTGGTGTAAAGATGGGGGACCGGGTAATGTCCACTGATGAGAAGAGTTCAGTGGGGAAGGGGGGGTCAAGGGAGAGGAATGGGAGGACTTAGCTAGGACTGCAGCCTCTTTCTTCTTCTCTCTCCACCTTCACCCCGGTTTCTGCAGTCACCCCTGTAAAGACCACCCCTTCCTCAGATGAGGGAAACTGAGCCTGGAGAGGAGCCTGAGGTCACACCAGACCTCTGCCTGGGCTGCTTCCTTCCACAGCAGGCAAAAGGCATGGTGTGTGCGTGCCAGGCTGTTCGGAGTCGTGGGAAGCCGAGAGTCGGGCTAAGGTCATGTGGGCTTGACTGGGTCTGGGTGCCCTCCCTTTCAGGCCTGAGCTGCCCAGCCCAACAATCCCCCACCCCCACCCTGCGCAGAACGGCAGAGTCCGTAGACAGACAAGGGTACCACCAGGGGTAAGGATCCACTTTTTGTGGGGCTTGAGACTTATACTGCTGAGGGAGGAAACTTCTTAAGGAAAAGATTACAAAATTCAGTACAGGGGCCTTGGCAGGCTGAAACTTGAAGCTTCATTAGCCTCAGAGTAACGCCAACTCTGGCTACTGTGACCTTGAGCAGGTGACATCACCTCCCTGATCGGGTTCCTCTTCTGTAAAGTGGGAGCAGTAACAGAACCCACTTGTTTGAGCCCTAAATGAGATAACTGGGCAAAGTGTTTACCCAGCTCTGGCTCCCGGTGAAGGCTGGATGAACTGCCCAGAGGTTAGTGTAAACTAGGCTCCCCTGAGGGGAGGCGGGGATGGAGGGAGAAAAGCCTCCCCCTCTTTCTGAGCCCAGGGACTCAGTAACACACCCCACCTCCACCTTTCCGAAGCGTTGGGGATTTGCAAGAAAGTCGGTGGTGGTGTGTGTGACCCACCGCGTCTCCCCTGCCCACCCTCTCATCCCCTCAGGGCCCTACATGGCGCAAGGCGGGGTTCTGAACTGGGCCTGAGCTGTAACTTCTCCCCCTGCCCCCACATTTGCTTGCCCTCCACAGTTTAAAAAGCCGGCACACCCCACCTCTCCTCGCCATTTGGGACCACTGAGGCGCTGAGAGGGGGTGGGACAGGTGGGATGGGGCATATTCAGCTGACTGCAGAGCCCTGGGTAATTCCCACCCGGCCCCAATCTGCGGGCCCACCTCCGAGAGGCCCGGGTTCGCTGGGCTTGTGTTTAGGACCCCACGGCGGGACCCGCAGGGCCCGGAAGCTGCCCGCGGAGCGTCGCCAAGTCGTCGGCGCCGCAGACACTGCGGGCACCACGGGCAGCGCGCTCAGGCCGGGGCTGGGGAGGGGGGGCGCCTCCGCCGCGCTGGGCACCCGCGACAACGCCCTCGCCCGGCCCGGGGACACTCACCGCCGCCTCCGACCCTCCGGTCTCTCGCTCCGTAGCCGGCTCTGCTCGCGCCGCCTCGCTCTTTCCCACGGGACTGGCGCCGGGCCTCCGCCCCCGGCCGGGCGCCCACCTCCGGGGGCTGAGTCCTGCTGTTCCGCAAACCTCCGCCGGGCCTCGGCGTGCCAGGCGCTGTGCCAGGCGCGGCGAGCGGGCCTGGGCGCCGCCCCACACACATTCCGTTAAGCGGGAAGGGCCCACAGCCCCTTCTCTGCAAACAAGAAAGCAAAGCCAGAGCAGGCAGGCGCTGCTGAGAGGGCACAACTTTGACCTCAAGTGCAGAGCTCCTTACCTAGCTTCGGCCATCTTCCCGTGATGGCACTCAAGCTTCCTGAGGAAAGCAACTCTCTGTTAAGAAAAGTACCCTTTTCAGCCTCATTTATTGAGCACCTATTGTATGCAGAAGGAGCACCGGTGGTGCAACGGTTAAGTGCTCGGCTACTAACTGAAAGGTCGGTGGGTTCGAACCCCACCCAGCGGCTCTGTGGGAGAAAAGCCTGGCGATCTGCTCTCATAAAGATCACAGCCTAGAAAACCCTATGGGGCAGGTTGCTATGAGTCGAAATCAACTAAGGGGTACCAGTAACAACATCGTATACACAGGGCACTGAGTTCCGGAGTCCAGAGGAGGTTTCTGCCCCCCGGAAGCTCACAGTCTAAGAGGGGGTGGGTGATAGAGGGCAGGGTGTAAGGGGCCTGAGAGAGGGGCTGATTGGGCTAGGGAAATTGAGGCTGGCTTCCTGGAGGAGGAGGCCTTAAGAATAAGCAATATGTATTTTCAAATGGCAGTATAGACGATGCTTACTGGCCTGGAAATATGTTCAGGCTACATGAAAAAAGCAGTTTACAGAACAGTTCACATGGTGTGATTCTTCTGAGTAAAAGATATAGGGGCACAAAAACACCCAATGGGGGGAAACAGGGAGGCTGTACCCAAAATGTTAACCATGGTTGCATCTAGATCATGGGGTTATAAGGAGGGGTTTCTCTTCTTCTGTGAACTGTTATGTAGTCTCCAAATTTTCTACAGTGAACATGCATTAACTTTGTACTCGGAAAAGCACAACACATAAGATCTATCTAAGGCAAATAATTGGTTGCATTTCATCACCGAGTGGAGTGATTAGAGGGGAAGAAGGTGCAGAGCTCGTTTGCCCAGGACTTGATGGTTTAGGAAACATTTCTACCCACTGGTCTCAGACAGCCAAGCTCAGGATAACCAAAGCAGGGACAGGACTGGGGGTCATCCCAGATGTGGAAACTGAGGCTCGACCAGGCCAGGTGGCTCGGCCAAGGTCACATGCCGGTGTGGATGGAACTGGGAGGAGGACCTAGGTGTCCCAGGTCCCATCTCCTCCACAGGCCTAACTGGTACTAATTTAAACTAACAGGCACACACACACCTCCCTTCAGGGAGTTACCTTGGCTGGACTCCCCCAGCAAGGAGGATTTTCCCACCAAACCTGGAAAAAAAAAAAAAATTGCCATTGTCTTTAGTGCTGCTATAACAAAAATACCACAAGTGGATGGATTTTAACAAAGATATTTATTCTCTCACAGTCTAGTAGGCTGCAAGTCCAAATTCAGGGCATCAGCTCTAGGGGAAGGCTTTCTCTTTCTGTCCACTCTAGAGGAAGGTCTTATGATGCATCAGTCTTCCCTTGGTCTGGAAGCATCTCAGCACAGGAACCTCAGGTCCAAAGGACGCTCTCTGCTCCCAGCACTGCTTTCTTGGTGGTATGAGGTCCCCATGTTTCTCTGCTCACTTCCCTCTTTTATATCTCAAAAGAGATAGGCTTAAGACACTATCTTATCTTGCAGACCTCGTCGATATAACTGCCCCAATCCATCTTATTATATCATAATGATAGGATTTACAACACATGGGGAAATTAATCATACAATACTGGGAATCATGACCTAGCCAAGTTGACAGATATTTTGGGGGGCACAATTGAATCCATGATAGCCATCAAGTGGATTCCGACTCATAGCGACCTTATAGGACAGAACAGAACTGCCCCATAGGGTTTCCAAGGCTGTAATCTTTACGGAAGCAAATGGGCACATCTTTCTCCTGTGGAGCAGCTGGTGGGTTTGAACTGCCCGCCTTTTGGTTAGCAGCCAAGCAGTTAACCACTGTACCACTAGGTTCTCCTGATCTTCCCACCAAGGCAAGTCTTTCCAAATTTCTGTTGCTAGCCCCTCCAACCCTTCCAGGGCAGCCTAGGACCTGGTGCAGTTCCAGATGGAGAAAGTGTCCTGTGATCTTAGATCTTACCAGCGGGGAAACCGATTCGAAGGGGCCCAGTCTGCAGGGAGGACAAAAAAATGGAGCTGAGGGTGGAGTGGGGGGGCAAGGATCCTGGGAGCCGAGGGTAGGCCAGGAAGGGGGTTGGGCTGGGTCTCGCCTGAGAAAGAAGCCAGCGTGGCTAAGACTGGAGCTGGGGGGAGGTGGTCTAGACCTTGGGGCCACCCTCAGACTTCGTAACGCCTGTCCTCTCTGGCTCTGAAACAGCAGCTTTTGTCAGGGGAGTGTTTGGGGTGTGGGCTGGTAGGAAAATGATTGGGGTATAGCGGGATGGATATGGGAGCTGAGGGATAGAGGGAGTGGCCCTTGTGGTTTTATAACATCTGGAATCATAAGGACATTATGTCAGCCTTGGATTGCCCCATCCCCATTCCCCAAAGATGAGTGTGTGTGTGACAAGTGGGCAGATGGGCACAGGTACAGAGCTACCCCCTGGGCCTGCTACTCCTCATGGCCAAAGTTAAGGGAAAGGTCCACAAGGGAACCCTGGGGTCTGTTTTGCCCCCTCCTGAATGACAAATGGAGAGTGGGGGTTAGAGTGAAAAAAAGACCTGGGCTCCAATTTCAGCTCAGTCACTTAGTACCAACTTGACCCTGGGAAGGTACTTAAGCAATCCAAGCCTTGGTTTTCTCATCAGTAAACTGGGAATAATTATACCTATCCTATAGAATCTAGAACACTGCTGGCATAGTGCTTAAGAGTTATGGCTGCTAACCAAAAAGTCAGCAGTTCGAATCCACGAGCTTCTCTTTGGAGACCCTATGGGGGCAGTTCTACTCTGTCCAATAGAGTCGTTATGAGTCGGAATGGACTCGATGTCAACAGGTTTGGGGTTTTTGGTTATCCTGTAGAAATACAACGTGAAAGTTGCTCCTTGGAGATGTGCAACATGGTAGCTCTGTACCTGGTTTCAGGATAAAAAGGAAGCGTATATCTAAAGGACACAACACTACGACTGGCATGAAATTGGGAACGGCTGGCTTCAGGGTTTTCTGTCTATGAAATGGATGCACACTTGGCCCAGCCCCCGCCTCACTCCCAATTCCCAGGTGCCCAGAGGTTCCAAGGGTGGGTGGTGGGTGAGAATGTATTCAAGTCATTGCCAGTGAATTATCTGCTCACTGAAAACACTTCCTGCCCCATTGGGTTAATCGTATTAGCTCTCCCAGGCTTCCCTGCATACCCAGCCTGGTATGTGCATCTCTCCCAAGCTGCCTTTGAAGTGTGGGGCCCTTTGATGTGAGTGGGGGTGCACCAGCCTGGGGATCCTGCGAGCCCTGTGGTCGGTGGCCAACAGGACACAGGGCTGGGGATTTGGAGGATGCAAGCCATCCCTCTACATCCCCAAGGTACCCCCAAGTGCAGGCTTTAGAGTCAGTCTGACTGGGCCCCAATCCCAGCACTGCTGTTAACTAACTGTGTGACTTTGGGCAAGTCACTCAGCCTCTCTGAGCCTCAGAGCCCTCATATTTAAAAAGATGACAGAAGCACCTTCCTCATGGGTTTGTTGAAAGCCAGAGAGAGAGAGAGATTATGCTGTGTTTCCTATTGTTACCTAATCATAATCATAAGACTCTCTGGAAGGGTGGGGGTAAGGGACTGCTAAAAATATAGACTCCTGGGTCTCAACCCAGATCCACTGAGTCTATATATACAGGGTGTCCCCAAGGTCTTGGTACATTTTAAGCTTTAATAGAAGAATATCCTATTAAGTATAGTTCTATATCGTAAGTATAAATACGACAAACTTATAAAGAACTTCGAAGTTTATTTAAATGTCTCATATTTATTTAGCTTTATGAATTTTGAATAACAATTTTATGTTTTCAAACATTTATTATATTTAAATTAATTTTTACAGCTTTAACAACAACAACAAAAAACCTCGTTGACATCGAGTCAACTCACAGTGACCTTACAGGACAGAGTAGAACTGCCCCATAGGGTTTTCAAAGAGAGGCTGGTGGATTCCAACTGCTGGCCTTTTTGGTTAGAAGCTAAGCTCTTAACCACTGCACCACCAGGGCTTCTTTACAGCTTTAGTGAGGTATAATTGATATACCTCACTATTTTTTATTTGAATAACTGCAAATATTTAAAGGGTGCAATTCGGTAAGCTTTGACGTATATATACAACCATCACCAAAATCAAGATAATGAGCACGTTTATTACCCCAACAGCTTCTTCGGGTCCCTTTGTAATCTCTCCCTCTCCCCCCAGGTAACCACTGATCTGCTTTCTGTCTCTTTATATTAGTTTGCGTTTTCTAGAACTTTATATAAATGAAATCATAACAGTATGTACGATTTTTTGCCAGGCTTCTTTAACACAGCATCATTATTTTGAGCGTCATCCTTGTTTCATGTATCAGTCGTTCATTTATTTTTATTGTCAAGTAATATTCCAATGTCTGGATAGATCACAATTTGTTTTTCCATTCACCTGCTGATGGACATTTGGATTGTTTTGAATTTTGAATAATACAGTTTTAATTGCAATTTTTTTTCCAAGATGACAAATGTTGACAGAAACAAAAATGTACCATTTAAAATTCATGAAACTAAGTAAGTGTAAAAAATTAAATAATTTAGCTTTCAAAGAATTTTTTGTAAATTTCTATACAAAAATTTTATAGAAATTTTTTACTTCTGAAGTTCGTTTTACACTTCTGAAGTTATTAAAGCTTAAAATTGCAGTACAAAGTGCACTATGACTTTGGGACATCCTTTTTTGGGAAATATTTAAAAATCATTTAATACAATGTCAGCAGCAGTATATGACCCGTTAATTTTATTATACCCTTTTTAGGGATATTTTGCCAATTTTGATTTATCTGTTGCCTTCCTCCTTCCCTCCCAACTCCCACATTTTGGGTTGGAAAGAGAGAGTACTTTCAAGCAAATCCCAAACATCTTTTCATTTCACCTGTAAATATTTTATATACGTCTCTAATAGATAAGGATAATTGTCTTTTTAATTTTTTTTATTGCGGTAAAAATATATATAACAAAACATTTGCCATTTCAAGAAATGTTACATGTACAATTGAGTGACACTGATTACATTCATGATGTGCAGCCATAACCACTATCCCTTTCCAAATTATTCCACCACTATGAACGGAAACTCAGTGACCCCTAAGGGAATATCCTTTATTTTTTATAAGAGCCCTCCATGATGATTATGATCAAGCAACTTTGGGAGACATTGAGCACTGCATGCAAATCTCTTAGCACAGTCAGCGGCCAGCACACTTGCCTCTGTGCTCATGAGCGCACACGCGCGCGCGCGCACACACACACACACACACACACACACACACACACACACAGAGCCCCTCTCAGCCCCAGGCTCAACTGAGTCATTAAACTCCAGTTCAACTTCAGCACCAGTGACCCCTGGTGGAGAGGAAACGGGGAGGTAGGAGGCAGGGGGCAAATGTGGCTGGGCTGTGGGAATCTCTGAGAAGCTGCTGGGGCAGCGGGAGAGGGCATCCTCTTGGTGGTCTCTTTGTTTGTTTCACAAGACCCTCTCATTCCGCAGGGTTCCCAGGGCGGGCTGAGCCTTCACCTCCTGACCCTGTGGGAAGCCGAGCAAGTTGGGGCTTGGGCTCCACCCAGGGGGCCTGGGAGAAGAGCCCAGCCATAGGAGCTAGAGGCAGCATGAAATTCAGAGTCAGAGGCCCCTGGCCTATATCACTGTATCACTGTATGATGTTGAGCCAGTCACCCACTTGAGGGTGATACTATCCTTGCTTCAGCCACACAGCTCCGGCAAGGGTCATGGGAGAGATTGGAGGTAGGGGGCGGTATAAGCGAACACAATGAAGGCACAACAGCATGGATCATGTTCCTAAGGAAACAGGAGCACTAAGACAGAATTATCTTATTGATGTCAAGACACCTAGCATTTACTGAGTACCTATTGTGTACCCCAGCATGTGCTTAAGAGAATGAGGTAGAAAGCCTTGAAACCAGAGGATGCTGGTGACCCCAGGGGCTTATGGCCTTTTGGTGGCCACAGGACCAAGAAGTGTCTCCACAATCCTTGCTTTCTTACCTCTGTGTCATCTGGTCCAGGGACTGGGTTAAATGTATTCATTCATTCATTCAACAAATATTTATTAACCTGCATGTGTTAAGATCGGAGCTAAACACTGAGGATATGGTGGTAAACTGGACAGACAGGGGATCTGGCTTATATTCCAGTGCTGGGGCGGGAAGACAGACAAAAAGATAAATAAACAGTACTAAACAAAACAAGTTAGTTTCCAATTGTGGAAGTGCCATAGAGGAAATGAGCAGGGTGATATGACAGAGTACAGGAGGTCAATTAAATGGGATAAGTCGGAAAAGGCCTCTCTGAGCAATGGCTATGTCGGGACATGGTAGTGTCTGGTCTGGGTTCTGAAGTCAAAATGACTCAGGGTCTATCACAGCTTTACCACTTGCCAGTTGCTCCACATTGGGCAAGCTGCCTCATCTCTCTGAGCCTCAGTTTCCTCACCTGTAACATGGAAGTAAATATTCAATCTGCTACTTAGGATCGATAAACCCAAAACCAAACCTGTTGCAGTCAAGTTGATTCCGACTCATAGTGACCCTATAGGACAGAGTAGAACTGCCCCATAGAGTTTCCAAGGAGCACCTGGTGGATTCAAACTGCCCACCTTTTGGTTAGCAGCTGTAGCTCTTAACCACTATGCCACCAGGGTTTCCTTTAGGATTCATAGGAGGGGTAAAATTAAATCATGCAAGCACATCGTGGCAAGCACTTATGAAATGATAGATTATTCCTATCTCGTCCAGCCTGGGCCAGGTACCCATAAAAACCAGCTGCCATCGAGTTGACTCAGAGTAAAACTGTTGTGTCAGAGTAGAACTGTGCTCCATAAGGTTTTCAATGGCTGATTTTTCATAAGTAGATCACCAGGTCTTTCTTCCGAGGCACCTCTGGGTGGATTCAAACTTCCAACCTTTTGGTTAGCGGCTGAGTGCATTAACTGTTTGTACCACCCAGGTACCCATAATGCATGAGTTAGCTCCTATGCAACAAGGACAATGAGGTGGGCCCCACTCAAACACTCCCAAGTCTGCATTTCCCAACTGATTCTACAGTACCTTTCTCCCATCCAACATAGAGCAGGGGTCTCAAACTCATTTGTGTTTAAGGCCTGAAAAGTGGGTGTAATAAATTAAGGCGTGATGGGGACTGTGGCACATTTTAGAGAACAGACCCTGCCTAAAGGAAATAGTTACTGTTTAGCTTTTGGGAACATTTGCCACATTCAAATGAGGGCCAGACCTTTCCATTTCTCAATTGAAGCAAAAAAAAGTTATACAAAATCTCAAGAATGTTCATTGTTGGCAACTTAAATAAAATCTTTTCAAAACACTGTGGGGACGAGGGCGGGGGCAGACAAAACATTGCTATCAGCCAAGGCTGGCTGCAGGCGCGGTTTGCAGCCTCCGTTTGCCAAGTGCTCACTGAGTGCCAGCGCTTTGAAAAACACAGAGCAAACAGGGCCCAGGCTTCCTGGTGGAAAGTTCCAGCTGAGGTGAGACAGTACCTCTCACCTCTGGGTGCCAGCCTGAAAGACTGGCATGCAGGGTAGCAGAAAGGGTAGTACTGAGGGTGGAAGCAATGAGCCTTTGCTTAGACCCGCCTTTACCATTTACATGATCAGATTCATTCACTGGGGCTGCAGATCATAGCAAGCAGTGGCTGGTTAGGAAACAGGGGCTGGGGCTCCAGAGAGAAATGACTAGGAAGTCGTCTCTGCTTCCAAGAAGCTCACGGTCTGTGGCGGTCACCCAAGCTAGCGTGGACAGCTTCTCAAGGAAGCTTTACTTAGAATAGGGCTCTGCTGAACTGCGGGGGGAGCTAGTGACAGGCTTGTAGAGGAGGTGACTTTTAAGCTGTGTCTTGATAGATGAGTCAGAGTTTACCAGGGGGAGAAATGGCAGGAGGCTATAGACAGAGGAAAGAGAATGTGAAAAGCAAGGTGGGTTAGGAGCCTGCTTCAGGACTATGGAGTTTGTCCAATCACTTGGCAAACACTTATTGACAGCTACATGTCAGGCACTGTGCTAGGCAGTGGCTTTTGGTAGAGTTAGCTGCCATCAAGTCAGCCCCCAGCTCATAGTGACGCCATGCACAGGGGACCAAAACACTGCCCAGTTCTGTGCCATCCTCATGATTGGCTGTGGATCGGACTGTTATGATCCGTAGGGTTTTCATTAGCTGATTTTCAGAAGTAGATTGCCAGGCCTTTCTTCCTAGTCCATCTTAATCTGGAGCTCCGCTGAAACCTCTTCAGCACTGTATCAACATACAATCTCCACTGACAGATGGGTGATGGTTGCACATGAGGTGCCTTGGTCAGGAATCAAACCCGGTCTCCTGTACAGAGGTGAGATTTCTACCACCAATGCCCCCATGCTAGGTACTAGAGGGATATGAGAAGGCAGATGCCCTCCGCCCTCTCAAAGCTTATGTTTTTTTCATTTCTCTGCACCTGAGTCTCCTCATCTCTGAAATGCCTTGCAAACCCCACAGAGCTTCCGTAGGGGTGAATAGGATTACATAAGCTAACATGTATGGGAAGGTAGCCAGCGTGATGCCTGGCCAATAGGAAATGCTCATTAAATGTGTGCACAATTGAAATGCCTTTCTTCCTTGACTCCCTGAGAACCAGCTCTCTGTAGATACCATCGAGTGAAACTGCCATAGACCCACTGGATAAGTAGGTTTGTTTATGAATGAATAAATGAATGCTACATGCTACACGCACTACGCTCTTCACACACATTTACTACTTACAACACTCCTATCAAGTAGAATACTATGATTTATCTCCATTTTATAGCTGAGGAAGCAGAAGATTCTAGATGGAATATACACAGGTGGTAAGTGAGGGGGAAGGATCCCCAGCGGCCTGAACTCAGGGTCCGAGCACTTAACCACATGACGCTGCTCGTGTCAAAGGGGGGTCCCAAATGGCCCAATGGAAAGCAGTCGAGAACTGCGAGGGACTTTGCTCCCCACTCTCCAGCCAGCTGGGATGGCCCTCAAAGGTTATCTCCCAGGTCAGGTAATCTGTCGGTCAGTCTGTCTGGGGCAGGGGAAGCTGGAAGGTGCTATTCCCCTTGGGAAGAGGGCACTTCTGGACCTTCTTACAGGAAGCAGATCCTGGACTAACTAACGTCCCTAGAATGTGAAAAAGACAACTATTAGTCTCTGTCCCGAAGACGCTACAGAGATTCGGGTTCTTCCAGGATTCTCCAGAGATGGACAGGCTCTGTCAGACCGTCATTGTTGTAGTCAGAGAGCCATTCCAGGCCCCCCACTCAACTCTGGGCCAATACACATCAGAAACAAGCTCTGTCTGCCAGCTGCCGGACCCTGGGAAAGGCAAGACTTATTTGAGAGTGTTAAAGTCTTAGTACAAGACACATTTTCACCTCCTCGTCTACGGGGAAGCAATAGGAGCCAAAAGCATGGGTCTGGGTGACAAGCTGCCCTGCCCTGCACACACTCGGTTTCCACTTGTAAATCCATGGCCTTGAGCTAGGCACCTTATTATTCCCTCTAAGCCTCTGTTTCTTCATCTCTGAAGTGGGATGATGGTGCACTCAATGCAGTGATTAGCAGAGTGTCTGGTGCATTAGGTGCTCAATAAATGTTAGCTATTGTTATTATCATTTGTTTCAATGTAACAAACATTTATTGAGCACCTACTATGTGCCATGTATTGCAAGGTACATAGGGTGAATAAAACTTTATCCTTAATCTCGAGAAGCTTCTAGTCCAGTATGGAAAGTAGACTTATCATCTTTTTGTCCCCCCTACCCCGCTCCCCCCTAGTCAATCTTGGTGGACAGGTTGCTCTGTTTAAACAGAGATCACCTGGATTCTGGAGACCTGACTGTTCCAGAGATCTGAGTTTCAGAGTTGACCCCACCCAGGCTGACTCTCTAAAGCTGTCTGCACTGCCCTTGTGCTGCCATTCTTGGTCCCCTGTCCTTGTCAGGGGCTCCCATAGCACTAACAATCTATCATTGTTTTACTTATATGGGCATAATCTAGGTGAGGGATGCTGGGGGCTGAGGCTCACAACGCTGAACCCTCCAGCCAGCAAGCCCCCAGGCTGGGGAAGTCAGATGACAAGCTTGGAGCATCCATGACAATACCACACGCATAATGCTTGGAGTCCCTGGGTAGCAAGAACGGTTATCTTGCTCAGCCACTAACGGAAAGGTTAGCAGTTCAAGCCTACCCAGAGGCACCTCAGAAGAAAGGCCTGGTGATCGACTTCCAAAAAACCAGCCATTGAAAATCTATGGAGCGCAGTTCTACACTGACACACATGGGGTCATCATGAGTCAGAATCAACTCGAGGGCAATTTTTTTTTTACATAATGTTTTATAATTACATAACGTCTGAGAGCTTGCACAGCATTTTTACCTTCATTTCATCTGCATGGGAGGAGGTACCCTCAGCCAAGTCTGCTTGTTTTTTATAGTGGTAAATATAAATGTAACAGAACATTTGCCATTTCAACATTTTTCACACGTACAGTTCTGTGACATTAATTACGTTCATCGTGTTGTGCAACCATTCCAGCCATTTTACAAATGAGGAAACTGAGCCAGAGAGGTGCTTTACAAACTTCGGCTAGAACCCTAGGACACCCAGGTTCCCAAAGCTGTCTGATAAGGGTCGCTGGGGTACTTGTTAAATATATGGATTCCCAAGCCCTGTCTCCAAATTCTGATTCTGAAGGTCTGGGTTGGGACTCAAGAATCAATGGTTTAACAAACATCTCCCCAGAAAACAAACCCATTGCCGTCGAGTGAATTCTGACTCATAGCAACCCTACAGGACAGAGTGGAAGTGCCCCACAGGGTTTCCAAGGAATGCCTGGTGGATTTGAACTGCCGCTGTTTTGGTTAGCAGCTGTAGCTCTTAACCACTACACCCCCAGCGTTTCCAACAAACATCCCAGGTGATACTATTTATCTTCAGGTATGTCCGGAAACTGTACCATTCACTGATCTATTTACAT
This sequence comes from Dugong dugon, assembly GCA_030035585.1. Lineage (NCBI taxonomy): Eukaryota > Metazoa > Chordata > Mammalia > Sirenia > Dugongidae > Dugong > Dugong dugon. Next base: position 19,892,854 of record CM057475.1, read on the forward strand.
GACTAAGATTTTTTTGGGTCCCGACTATGATATGGGTTATGGGGAGAGCAGGATGAACAAGACAGTCCCAGCTTTAAGGAGCTAACAGTAAACTGAGCAATAGATTATCCGAGGCCCCCTGTGGCTGGCAGTGGAACTGCAACCAGGTCTCTGGATTCCTAGGCCCCTTCCTGCCGGGTGTGACAGCCTACCCCTGGGGGACGCAGGTCTGGGGCTCCTGGCTGAGCCTGCTGGTCCTCTTTCCATTTTCTAACACCTGCTCAGGTCTGAGCCTGTGGTTCTTTTGAGCTGGGGCATAATATGAAAGAAGTCTGGTGTGTGAAGCACTTAGCGCTGTGCCTGGCACATAGTAAGTGCTTAGTAAGTGTTAGCCAGCTGCTAATGTGCTTGTTAAGGAGCCCTGGCGGTGCACTGGTTAAGCGCTGGGCTGCTAATCAAAAGGTTGGTGGCAGCCACTCTAAGGGAGAAAAGACCTGGCCACTGCTGCCTAAAGATTATCAGCCTAGGAAACCTTGTGGGGCAGTTCTACTCTGTCCTGAAGGGCTATGAGTTAGAATTGAGTGGAGGACACCCAACAACAATACGCTTTTTATGCCAGGAAAGGGCACAGGGAGTGGGGGGACTGGAGGAAGAGAAAGAGCCCTCCTAGGCTGAGGAAGGAAACCCTGGTGGGGCAGTGGTTAAGAGCTCGGCTGCTAACCAAAAGGTCAGCGGTTCAAATCCACCAGCCACTCCTTGGAAACCCGATGGGGCAGTTCTACTCTGTCCTATAGGAACGGACTCCAGTGGCAATGGGGTTGGTTTTTTTTTATGTTGAGGAAAACAGATCAGCCTGACACTGAGGCAGGGATTTACATTTCTTTAAAGGTAATCCCAGCCCTGCCCTGATTTTGTACCTGGAAGGGAGGTAGGCAAGGCTCACTATTGTCAGTATTGTGCAGATAAGGAAACCGGGGCCCAGGGAGGTGGAAGCTAGTTGTCTTGACTCGGTCTCCTGTGGTCCTGCCACATCGGGCAGGGATTGCAGAACACGGGCAACAACTTCTTTCCTGAGATCCCCGGGGAGATGTGTACCTGAGAAAGGGGAGGGCCTGATCTCAGGGAGACTCTCACATCTGGAGGCCAGGATCACCCTGTTAGCTGCGCTCCAGCTTCTGCAAACACTTCCCTTTTCAGATGGCAAAGACAGTCCTGAGTACTCCTGCCCCGTCTTCCCTGGAAAAGCACCTCAGTATTGAAGCATGTTATTGTGTCCCGAGCGTGGGCCTTCACCTGGAGCTCATCTTCTTTGTCCAGCATCCTCCCAGGACCCAGTCTTTCCTAAGGCTGACCCTCCAGACAGGTAAGGCTAGGGATGCTCCAGAGGCCATCTGGACAGTGTGGCAGAAGGCTGCACCAGCCAGACTGGGCAAAGCATCCCCAGCATGCCCTGCGTGCTCCAGATGAGGAGTCCAGAGGGAGAGGAAGGGCCAGGGGTCCTGGCTGAGGCAGAGGTAGGGAAGCCACAATATTGACCTGGGAGTTGGCCAGTGAAAAGCCTGCTCTGTTTCAGAACAAGGTCTCTAGTCCCTAAAGTAGCAGGGTGCCATGGTGCTCTAGTGCCCAGACCGGGCAAACCAGGAGCCCCAGAACCGGTCCTAGGACCTAAAGCCTCCCCCAGCTTTGCAGGCCTCCTCCGCACCAGGCTCAGATCTCACCCGCCTCCAGCAGGTGGTCCCTCTCCACACACACCCCCATGGGGGGTGGGGGGGCATGTGATCTTAAAGCTTCCAGGGAGGGAGGCAGGACTGGGGCGGGGCGGCTTCGGAGGCCCGGGATATAAGGGGCGGAGGCGCCGCTCCCAGGCCTGGCCAGCCCACCATGCACGTCCAGTACCTGTCGTTGCTCCTCCTGCACGCCTGGTGGGCTCTGCTCCAGGCGGGCGCCGATACGGTAGCCACCCTGCCCTTGCGTACGCTAGGGCAGCCCTCGTCGCCGTCCCCTCTCGCGTATATGTTGAGACTTTACCGCGACCCGCTGCTCCGGGCCGACATCATCCGTAGCCTGCAGGCTCAAGGTAGGCTGCGCCACTCCAGCTCCGACAGCCCAGGACACCCTGGGGCCCTTCAGCTACGGCCCGACTCTGGATTCTGGAATTGCACCGGAGCGGGCAGGGGGCTGAGCTCCGTGGTGGGGGCACCGCCATCGAGGGGTGCAACTGCGCTTTGTAGGGCGCGTCCAGTAACAGGGTCTGGGGTGTTTCAGCGTCTGCATTGATTCAGGGCGCAGGGTTGGTGGATGGGAGGGGATCCATGGCCGAGGTAGGGAGTGGATTCTGGCGTCCTGGGTCTAGGTTTGGGGTAGATAGAGCGCAGTGCTTTAGGGTGGGAGCCTGACTGCGTCATTCTTATCTGCGGTCTTATTTAACCTCCCGGTGCCTCAGTTTCCGCATCTGTAGAATAGAGATAGTAGTTCCTCCCTTATAAAACTGTTGATAGAGCTAGATGGCAAAGTACATAAAACGCTTGTGTGTGTGTGTGTGTGTGTGTATGTATATATAAAGCCAAACCCGTTGCTCTCGAGTCGATTCAGACTCATAGCAACCCTATAGGACAGTAGAACTGCCCCACAGAGTTCCCAAGGAGCCGCTGGTGGATTCGAACTGCCGACGTTTTGGTTAACAGCCATAGCACTTACCCACTGTGCCACCAGGGTTCCATACGTATGTATGTATGTGTGTGTGTGTGTGTGTATAGGTGAATGGGTCCCGGGGCCTGACGTTAGGAGTATCTCCGGCTGCAGGCGTGCTTCGAAACCAGAGTTCAGGCCTGTGTAACATCAGGGATTAGAGTAGGGGATTGGTAATTAGGGATGGGGTGCTCCGAAATCGAGAACTGAGGCAACCTTGAGTCCTCCAGCCCGGGCTGGGGAGGTGTCCACGTCCCGGGTGACACTAGGTTCGGGGCCTAGATTGGAGCGTGTGTGTCAGGGCCGGTAGTGACCTGGGAGTACCGCTGCCTTGGGGACCGGGCAGCTCGTTCTGGTCACCCGGCGCGGGCGTACAGGTGGGTGCTGAGATGAGGGAGTCCTGCCCCAGGGCCTCCCTTTCCTTGCGCAATCCACATCCCGCCGCCTGGGCAACCCCTGCCGCCCGCGCCTCCTCTGCCTCCGGGGGCCAGACAGCCCTCCCCGGGGCTGTGCGCAATCCACATCCGTTAATCTGATCTGACGGCCGCCCGCCGGCCCCTCGTGGCCTGGGGGCGGGGACTCCTACCGCCCCTGCCCGCTGCGTCTGGGGTCGGACGGCTGGTGACCCTCTCCGGAAGGGTCATCTGGGGACCAGCCCAGGCAGGGGACACCCTGAAGGCGGGGCAGTGAGAAAGTTGATGGTGGTCTCTGGCCTTTCCGCCAGAAAGCAGCCGGAGGAGAAATAGGGCAAGTGGGGCGGGAGGCCCGCTTTTCCAGTTCACTTCCTCCTCCCGGAAAATTCGCGAAGGTTTGTGCAGTGATTCGACAGACCGGGAGTCTGGAAAACTGGGTTCTGGTTTCTCATTTCGGCTTCATTTACGAAGAGCCGCGCGGAGAGCCTGGCTGCAGCAAGACAGAGAAGGGGTGACCGACACCCGCTCCTTACTCCCTAATGGGTTTATTTGTAAGCTGCACCACCACAGGGTGAAATGGGTCTTGGAATCAAATTGAATTTTCCTCTCCATCTGTCACTGTTTAACTAGTTAATTTAACCTTCACCTTGGGCACCTGAGGAAACTGACCTCATCTGCAAAATGGTGATAACACTGGGGGTGGGGGTGGATTTAAGGAGACAATGCTTGTAAAACATTTGGCACCTGGGAGGCAGTTAATGGTAATTACTCCTATAATTTATAATAATGTGGGGGGGGCATTCAGGGTCATACCCCTACCCTTTTCCACAGAGCCCCTAATTCTTCCTCAGCCTCACTGCCCTGATAAGGGAAGGAGGTGTCAGGTGAGGGGAAGGGGACCCAAGCACATGAGGCCAGGAACTTCCTTCTTCTGAATGGGGAGGTGGGTCAAGGTATCCCCAGGATCCATGTGCCCAAATTTGCTTCAGTGCATTGATGGATTTCAGGGTGTCCATGAACCCCTTCCTCATACCCCTAAAATCACATTTGTTGTATAAGTGGGTGGATGCATTTTTTCTGGGGGGAGAGCATTCTTAGCTTGTATCAGGCATTGGTGACCCGCAAAAGATTAGGAACCCCTACTCCTAAAATGGGTCCCTGGGTGGTGCAAACAGTTTGCTCTCGGCTACTAACCAGAAAGTTGGCAGTTCAAACCCATCCAGCAGCACTGCAAAAGAAAGGCCTGGCAATCTCCTTCTATAAAGAGTATAGCCAAGAAAGCCCCATGGAGCTCAGTTCTACTGGGGTAACACATGAGGTCGCCAGGATTCAGCATCAGCTCAACAGCAACAGGTTTTACTCCTAAGATGAACCACAGCTAGATCTAGGAGAAACTGTTAGCACTGTGTCCCAGGGAGCCCTCGGCTGGGGAGAGGGAGACAGGTCATAGTATCACAGACCTCCAGGTGGAAGGAGCAGTCTTTTCCCTGCCCCTCCATGCACACTGCCTGTCCCGGTTACAGAGGACTTCTGTGCCCTGCCCAGGCCCACCACTGCCTCGCCCGGCACTTTCACTTCTAACTTTTGAAGCTGGGCAGTAATAAGGAGGTGTCAGTGACAGCCAGCTTTTATTAAACTTCGGTTGTTGCGCTGGCAAAGTGCTTTACATGCCTCCTTTATCTCAGTTAATGTGAGGCCGTGGTGGTTCAGTGGTAGAAGTCTCACCTTCCATGCAGGTTCGATTCCTGGCCAATGCACCTTCATGCCCAGCTGTGGAGCTCAACAGGTTTCAGCGCAGCTTCCAGATTAAGACGGCAGGACCTGGCAGCATTTTGTTCCACTGTGCGTGGGTTTACTCTCGAGTGGAGGCAGCTAACAATGTCTCAGTGATTCCTCACAATGCCCCTGTGAGGTAGATACTACTTCCCCGTCCCTTTTACAGACGGAGAAACTGAGGCCCAGAGAAGGAAAATAACCTGCCCAATGTCAAACAGCTAGCAAGTGGCAGAGCCAGAACTTGTACCATCACCGTGAGATTCTGGAGCCCCTTGATCTGGAGTGCCTGCCTCTGAAAGGCCATCTGCGGATACTTGCTGCATGTCCCACCTTTAGCAGCACCTAATCTCCTGGTGGCCAGGTGGTACTCCAAAGGGTAATGGATAATGCCACCTTCTTTCCCACACCTCTGGGAAGAGTTGCTAGTCGGGCCGTTATTCCCCCTGGAGTTACTAGCTAGGAGGCAAGTGGAAATTAAGTGAAAAGGAGTAGCTGGATTGGTCTGGGAGGAGCTGCTAGGGGGCTGAAGCTGGGAATTGCCTCCTTATAATGCAGGCTAGATTTCCCAGTGAAATTCACTTAGGATCTGACCAAAGATGCTCTGTGAGACAATGAAAAAATAAAATGCTGTGCGGTCTGCCCAGAGTGGCCCTAAATCTGAGACTACCACTACCTCCAGGATCTATCACAAAAGAGTCCCAGACGCCCTTTTTATTTCTAATGAAAACCCTCTTATTTAGCAGGAGTCCCTGAGTAGTGCAAATGGTTAACGAGCTCACCCACTGAAAACCCTATGGAGCACAATTCTACTCTGACACGTGGGGTTGCCATGATTGGGAGTCTACTTGATGGCAACTGGTTTTTACTGGGTTTTATTTAGCAATAAACTTTCAAACTTCTTTATTTCCCTTGGTCCTTCTGATAATGGAGAGGTGGGTAGGGCATTACTATGCCCATTGCAAAGAAGAGGAAACTGGGTTTGAAAAAAGTTTAAATATCACTTTTACATGACCTGAAAATCCATAAATATGTGCTATTCCCAAACATCGGACCAAATTAATCCAGAACCAAAATAAATGGAATGTGCTTTCCGACCCGTTTTCATCAAGCTTGGGTTTGGCTTTCTTGGGTAAGTGGGACAGGGATGAAGATTTATGTGATTGCTGGGTGTCTGCCCTAGATAAGTGTTAGGTGTGTGTGAACGACCTGAGCAGGAAGGGGTGGGTGTCACGTTGGGTACACAGGGAAGACCACTGGGTGGAAAACTGTGAAGTCTGTGCAAAGTCATGCCTAGCATGACTTAGAAACCTATTTGTAAGGTTGCCAGAACATTCCTTACATTTCTGCCTCCCTCGTAAACTGGTGTGGGAGAAGGTGGTTGTCTTTAACATCTATTGCCCATGCCTCCCTGAGAGACCCGAGCCTTTCCATGACATGAGCATCTACTTCAACATGCCTATGAAACCAGGCCACCCTTTCCAGTGGTGGCGAAGCCTGGCGAAGGTAACTTGCTCCACAGGGTACGTGGAAGCCCAGTGTTTAGGTTAGAAGGTTCAGGGCTGGCCTTAGACTACATGTGTAGGGGAGAGTGGGGAGGGCAAGATGGAAATCATCACAAGGCTCAGGGTTGGCCTTAGACTCCGTGTGTGAGGGGAGAGTGGAGAGGACGAGATGGAAATCATCATATTTTTACCAATCTCTGGCAGCACAGTGTCTTTGAGGGGAAGTGGCAGGAGAGTGATTTGGAGTTTGGGCTTTGGAGTTAGGCAAATCCAGGTTTGACTCTTGACTCTGCCAGCTCCCAAGAATGATACCTTGGGCAGGTAATTTAACCTCTTCTGAGCCTCAGTTTCCTCATCTCTAAAATGGACTCAGTAACAGTATGACTTGTAAGGTTGGCATGAGGAATAATATCATAAGGGCTTGAACATGAGTTATGATTTTTGAGGTTGGGGGACCCCCCTCAACTCACCTTCTTTCCTGGTTTTTTCCCACCTAGATGTGGAGGTGGAGGGGCAGAAATGGGCCTTTGCTTTTGATTTCTCCTTCCTGAGCCAAGAAGAGGATCTGGAATGGGCTGAGCTCCGGCTCCAGCTGTCCAACCCTGTGGAACTTCCCTCCAAAGCCCCGCTCTCCATCGAGATTTTCCACCAGCCAAAGCTGGACACCGAACGGGACCCAACTGGCTGCCAGGAGCGTCTTCAAATGGACCTGTTCACTGTCACTCCATCCCAGGTCACCTTCTCCTCAGGCAGCATGGTCCTGGAGGTGACCAGGCCACTCTCCAAGTGGCTGAAGCATCCCAGGGAGCTGGAGAAACAGATGTCCAGGCAGGCCAGAGAGTGTTGGCAGCGGCCCCCCAAACCACCGGTCACTGATGTGCTTCTCATGCTCTACTCCAACCTCCCCCAGGAGCACAGGCAGCTTGGCGGCTCCACGTTGCTGTGGGAGGCTGAGAGCTCCTGGCGGGCCCAGGAGGGACAGCTGTCCCGGGAGAGAAGCAGGCGGCAGCGTCGACATCACTTGCCGGATGGAAGCCAACTGTGTCGGAAGGTCAAGTTCCAGGTGGACTTCAACCAGATCGGATGGGGCTCCTGGATCATCTACCCCAAGCAGTACAATGCCTATCGCTGCGAGGGCGAGTGTCCCAACCCTGTCGGGGAGGAGTTTCATCCAACCAACCATGCATACATCCAGGTGTGATGCCAAGGCAAAGGGACAGGGGGCAAGAAGTGGCCATACTGCTGGATCAGGGGGAAAACCACCTCAGCTTTGCTTTTAAATCACTGTGTTCATTCATAGTTATCTGAGCATCTATAATGTGCCAGTCCTGCACAGGTACTAGGGATATAGAGATGACCAATCACAACATTCTCATAGAACCCACAGTCACATCCTGTTGTGTAGCCTTGAACACACTGCTTCCCTGAGCCTTTTTCCTTTTGTAAAATTAGGGGGCTGAACTAGAGGGTCTCAGGTCCTCCTTGGCCCTGACATGCTAGGAAGGAAGTTCAGAATCTGAGATTTGGGGAGAAGCAGGCCTGGGTTTGACTCCTACTTACTAGCTCTGCGATATTGAGTTGCTCACTTTTCTGAGCCTCAGTTTCCCCACCTGTAAAATGGAGATGGCCATGCCATATTTCATAGGATGTTATAGGGTTAAATGAGGTGATGTGCATAAGGCATGTATAATGGCTGCCAGGTAATAGGCATGTTTGAGGTTGTTATCATTACTAGGAGTCTCTTGAAATGGTGGCCATGTTTATGGCACCATGGTTGGGATGGTACTGTTCTAGCCACTGTAATTTTCCATTTCACAGGAGTAGACAAGGCTAGAGGCTGCCACCAGGTGCCACTGACCAGTCTAAGGTCTAGGAGGTGGTGGAGGGAGAGGAGCAGAAGGATGGGGGGAGTTAGGAAGGAGAATGAGGTGGAGAGGAGAGAGAATAGGGCCCCTCATGGTGGCCCTGATGTTATAAGTGGTTTTTATCTTCCCGCAGAGGTCATATGGGACCAAATGTTTTTATTTATTTTAATTGTGAAGCCTGGGATGAGCATCTCTTGTCCCTGCAGTGCATCCTCTATGCCCAGCCTCAGGCTGGGTTCAGAGACTCTGGGGAACATGACCATGTGAGCTAAGCTCATGCAAGGGAAGTGCAGGTCGCGGTCAGCGTCCTTAGAGGCCCTGTCCTGGGCAAAGGCCCTTCTGAGCCTCAACTCACCTCACCAACCCACTTGCAGAATGATTAAAGGGAACCATGGAAATCCGGATGGTCCCAATCGCCAGCTCTGACACTGACCTGGACAGGAGATGTTAGACCTCAGGGACAAGGCCCAGCTCCAAAATGCCAAGGGGATTGTTACTTTTCTCCTATTGACTTCATTTGCCCTTCTCTGGGCAACAAAGCAAATCCCACAAGAATTTCTTCATAACTCCCTATTCAGCTTCATATTTCTGGAACTAAACCAGGGAGTTTCTGGGAATGGTTTTAAAATTGGTATTCACTCTAGACTAGAAAATAGGAGAACATATGAGCTAGGTACAGCTCTACCCAGACACATGTAACTTTTCGAATTCTTTCTAAAGTCTGTTTAAAAGAAAAGCAGCTAAAGTTATTTTAGACCAAGTTGATGATGTATTAGTGTGCTGATTCCTTTATGAAGTTTTCTTCTATTTTTGTACCCATTGGCATGTGAGTTGACCCTCCTCGCCTCCCTTTTACAGAGTCTGCTGAAACATTACCAGCCTCACCGAGTCCCTCCCACCTGCTGTGCCCCCGTGAAGACCAAGCCATTGAGTATGCTCTATGTGGAAAATGGCAGAGTCCTTTTAGATCATCACAAAGACATGATAGTGGAAGAATGCGGGTGCCTTTGAAGAGATTCTGAAGGGACACTGGATTTGCCTGTACCCTGGAAGGTTGGGAAACGCCTAGATGACACGATTACCATCTAATCCAATGAGGAGAAACCAAGAGGGCAAAAATTTTGCTCTGTTCACCAGAACTGAAGAGGAAGAGCTGCCTACTTTGTAAATGGAGGGACTTGTGAAGCAAATCCTTCAAGAATTTCCTCATAATGCTATTCAGTGGAGTCTGGCTAAACACAGAGGCTGCTGTCAGGAAGAGGGAGGAGGAAGCTAGTGAAGGGGGTTGCTGGGTTTTCTCTTTATTGAAGACAGTGGCAAGTAAAAGCACTAGAGCAAGAGCTCTTTACTGATTTTTTTTTTTTTTTTAAACTTGTGAACTCCCCGGAGTTGTGTGTAAAAGGTGGGGCACATGTGAATTTTTTTTGAGGTGTGGGACTAGGTCTATAGCTTTTATATATTCTCAATGTGACACCCCCCCCCCCAAAAAAGATTAAGTATCACTCTGAAGTACCAAGTCTGTCTGCTCTTGCTGACCCAGGTTAGGTTGGGGGAGCCCCCATGTCTTTCTGGCTGTCCAGTGGCAGTCTGTCTGCCTTGTCCAGAAGCTCCCTGGAGTGGGTCTCTGCTAATGAATTGCACAAACAATAAAGCCATTGTACAGTTCTCCTAAGCCAGCTGGTGCCTTTGAAAGGAGAAGCAGGAACTCATCCAAGAGAACTGGTCATGTTGGACTATAGAAGCTGAAGTCTTTGAGGCATTCCCTAGTCAGTCTGCTTGGGCAGACACAACCTGAGTCTATTAAAGTTGGTGACATTTTACCTCAGTCTCTCAGTGTGTGCTATTAATGAGGCCCCCAGCTTCCTGTCCAGCAGGGGTGAAGGTCCCATCCTGGGTGGCAGGAAAGACTTGGGTGATGGTTGCAGCTCAGCCACTGAGAAACGATGACCCCCAGGTGAACGATTCACTGCTCAGCTGCTTCTGTGAAAGAGAAGGGATTCTAATGGGTACCTGTGAAATGGCTGCTGGCAGGCTCAGAAAAGCCGTAAGATTTAAGCCACGGACTGTCCTCTGGACCATCCCCATCTGCCTCTAAAGCTTATAAAGCCTGTTAAGTCCAGCTCTAGCCATATCCCCCTTACCTAATCTTTATCAGTCCTTTTTGGGTATCCCTGGGTGAAGCCTGCGGATTACTTCTGAAAGGTCAGCCATTGAAAACCCTATGGAACACAGTTCTACTCTGACACACATGGGGTTGCCATGAGTTGGAATTGACTTAATGGCAACTGGTTCGGTTTTGGTTATCTTTTTTTTGTTGTTGTTGCTCAGGGTTCTAAAACAGGCTTAATTCCAGCTTCCACATAACAGGACAACAAAAGGGACTCGAGCTTTCTTGTAGGAAGCTCTACCTACCACCTAAGCATAAGAGTTCAACTTCTGCATGAAAGGACCCCAAAGGTAGCAGTTCTCTTATCTGCTGAACTCGTTGAGCATTGCCAAAATAGGGGCTAGGGTTTTGTTTTTTTTGGTGGGGGTTAGGAGGCTATTTTTACTGGGAATGAGTCCACAATAAATGTACCCCCCCACAGCCCACCCCCCCGCCACCACTTGTGCTTGAGCTGAGGAAAATGATGCCAGTTGTGTGGGAACCCCTGCTGAGTTTAGACATGACTCAACTGCAGCCTTGGTTGATTCAAGGTGGTAATCTTGGCCCAGGCTGGGGTTAGATTTGCTTGCCAGGCCTGGTCTCGGGCAGCCTCAGTTCTCTGATTCAGCAACAAAGCTGATCCAGCTGCTCATTTCCCAGACTGGAAGTAGGCCTGCCCAGGGTCTGCCTTAACCACAAACCAGAATCCCAACAGGTTCCTACATCTGACTCAGAACAGTAGAACCAGGGCAACCTTGTGAGGTCAGCTGGTTGGATCCGCTTTCCAAAACGAGAGCTGAGTGGCCTGACCACACCGCTAGAAGTGGCAGGGCCAAGAGCTGAGCTTGGTCTCTCGAGTCCCGGGGCACTGTTCTTAATAGCATGGAGGTTTTTGCTCTCCTTGCTTTGGGTCAAAGCCTTAGCTTTTGGAACCAAAGATCTGAACCCAACCCATTGAACTGAAGTTCTTGGCAGTGAAAACCCCATCCCAGGACCTTTAGAGCATCTTCAAGTAGGTGCCCTGACATTTTTTATATGACTGGGGCCAGGAAAGCTAAAGGTCAAGCTATTTGTGGCTACAGTTTGTGGGAGTGTTTTAAGAGTTGGCAGCTCTCTTGACTCAGAACACTCCAGTGACAAGGCATTGCCTCATCAAGCAGAAGATGCAGGCGCCAAGTAGTTTAACTCTACGAACATCTTGTTGACCACTACTGAAAATCATTTTGTGTGCCAGCAGCAGGACCACTTTGCTGCCTGGCCAGAGGGATATGGGGCCAAGCCCACCTACCGGAGCCTAGCAGCACAGTTCCATGGCTCTGGACCCCATGTGCTGGGTAAAGGCTTTGTAAGTCAGAGGAAATACTGCCTCTAGAACTGTGTCCTGCCCTAACCTGGGGCCAGGAAGGGACTTTAACAGCTATTTTAACTTGATCTCAAGACAGAGGTCTCATGTTCTAGAGCAGTGCCAAATCAGTAGAATGAGAAAAATTAGATGCATTCCTCTCCTCGGCTGGAAGTAGGTCAGAGTGGAGAGAAGGAAAGCTAATGTAAGAGAAGCAGAAACAGGGTACACAAGTGGCCATGACCTTCAAAGAGCACCACAGCCAAGGGTTAGCTCTACTTTGAAAAGTCTCTTATTTTACTAGGAGTAAAATCCTTCCTCCTCTATCCTAAATTGGCTTTGGGGCCGAGTAAAGGATTATGAAAGTGCTTTCAAAACTATTCTGGCCCCATCATCTCTTTAAGACATTCTTTAGGCTGGAGTCCTTCTAGAGGTTCTAGCCTGCTCCAGTCCCAAACTGGGGGAAAAGAAGACACAACTCAATGACCTCTGGTTGTTCATGCCGACTGGGCTATGCTGAAGTCCTTTAATAACTTTATCGTACTCTTGATGTACCAGGCACTGGGCTAAGTGCTCTACCTCACCTGCACCTCATAACCACCTAAAAGAGAGTGACCCTAAGGCCATTTCAAAGGAGACTAAGGCTTAGAGATTAAGTAACCTGTTCAAGGTCAGGCAGAATTCAAGTCTGGCTGACTCCAAGGGCTGTGTCCTAAACTTCTATACTATACTCTTGGGAAAACATTTCAAGTCCAGTTTTATTCTGTGGACCTGTTTACAAAATCTAAAACATGAAAGGACAAAATTTTCATTACACCAACACGTGAGGTTTGCTGGATTAACAACAGGGAGGAATCTCATGCTCATGCAGCACGGCCTAGTTTATTTTGAGACCGAAGGCATGATGGATGTCTAACAAGTGCTCTGCCCTTCAGAGAAAAGGAAAGGCTGTCGTTGAGGCTTCAAGGCTGGAACCTAGAAAGGGACTCGGCACACATTACTCAGCAGCATATACACCTCACCTCCCAGCTCCTGAGCTCAGGACCAGGTTCTTGCTCCTTGAGAAGAGTCGTATCATCTCCTTGCATATACAGGGTCAGACTGACAAAGCAGGTGCCCCGTAAGTGTTGAGAAAAACTGCAACAAAGAGGCCGACTACCTTAGCCCAGCTCCCTCACTAGTCGATTGCCAAAATGTGAACCCTCAACAGGATTTCACCTGAAAAAAATTTTAAATAAAACACAAAGTTGAACTCAAGAACTTTATTGATTCAACTGTAACGGCAACCATTGGTGAGAATTTTTTTAATTTCCAAATACCTGCTGGTTTTGAAGGACAGTTAAAACACAGAACTGATCATGGAATCACTCACAACTGCCTCAAGGGCTGCACGGTGCCCTCTGCTATCCATCCACAATGGTGAAACGAATGGGGGGGTGAAGGGACAACCACACAGGGGAGACACAGAGAAGACCAAGGGACGTGCTGGCAGTCTCTGCTTTCCATTCAGAATGGATGGAGTGGGCCATTGGTGGCACCAAGACAGGAGAAGGGCATTTTCTTTACAAAATATTTTAAAGATGCTCAAAATGGACACCTGAATATTTGAATGTCCTCTGGGTTCTCCAAGACACCTTCTTTAAGGTTTAACCCCTGGGGTAGCAGAGCAAAGAGATGGGCCGCATCTTTAAGTGAAGGAAAGGCACTGGCTCTCAGTACTTGGTGATGCGGACATGACCTCGGGAGCAGGATGGCTCACCCACACAACTCGCCCGTTACCACTACACTCATGTTCACCCCACACACACACTCTCCCATGGTTTCAAGTAAAAGTTACCCTGGCCTGGGCTTGGATTTCTTTTTCTTTGAAGATTAAGATAGGGAGAGAGGGGGTACACCGGGGCTAAAATGGGCATTCTGTGCTAGATTCATGGACCCTCTAAGCTTGAGGTATCCAGGAATTTTGGGTTTAAGCACCGGCAGGAGCTCCCTTTGGAAATTTGAATGTGGCCAAGTGATTATCAAGCATTGCAGCATCTCTCTGCCAGCCTCCCACCCTTAGAAAGGTGGCAGAAAGGGAGTTTAAATTCCTGGGAATTTTGTTTCATCTCAGTAAGATTTTCCACATGGCATCCATGACATACAGTATAGTCTGCCAGGGCTGTAGGCAGAGGTTAAGCTAAGAGGAAACCACAGACCATCAACAGGGACTCAAGAGACCTTCCCTAAATCTAAGCTTTGACAAATGGTATCAACTTCCAGGAACAGACTAGAGAAAGAAATTTAAATCCCAGAGGGTGGGAAAAGTGAAGTGAATGACTAATTGGAAAAATCAGTATGTACCAATTATCTTTATAGTCTTCAGCAAGAAATTTCTGTGAGTTAGCCTCAAGGAAACACCAACATTAAACCGGAAAGCCATTACTAAAACAGGAAATGCCCCTGGAATATAAGCCTTCTAAACAGTTGTGACCCAACTGGATCAAAATCCGATTTCATCTTTTATTAAAAGTGGAGGTAAAGAACTGGGGGAACTATGCCCCCTTTAAAGTCCAGACATAAAACTGATCTCCCAAAGAAACAATGCTTCTTTAAAACAAATACTACCCCCTCCCAAAGGTCATGGGTGGGTAAGTGATTAGATTTCAAGATTAATAAATAGCTGCCCATATGCATGTAGTCCAGAAAACATGCTAAGAAGTGGAAGTTCTGAACCAGATGGAGAAGGCACTGGGTCCTCCTCTCTAAAGAGCAATGGCAAGGAGTAAGGGGCCTGGCTTCATGCAGCAAGTATCCAAAGGGGGAGAAAGGAAAAAGATTCAGTCTCTGGGATACTACTGCCAATATGCTGACCCCCGAAACCCAGGTGCCTTGATTCAAAGCAGGCACTCAATATATACTGGCTGAATAATGGACTATGGTTGAAACCCAAGTACATAGCAGGATGCATTCTACAGGAAATGTGGGATTTCAACAGTGCTTGAACTGGGAAGATAAGGTCTGAGAATACCAAAGAGCAAATAACCCAAACAGAAGAAAAGGTGGTACCAACAGTTAACACGCTCAGCTGCTAACTGAAAAGCTGGAGGTTTGAGTTCACCCAAAGGTGCCTCAGAAGAAAGCCCTGGCGATATACTTCTGAAAAATCAGCCATTGGAAATTCTATGGAGCACAGTTCTACTCTGACACGCATAGGGTTGCTTGAGTCAGAACTGACTCAACGGTAACTGGTTTGGTTTTATTTTGACTCCACCTCAAAAGAAGGGAAAACAAAATTAATTTGAAGGTACCTTAAAGGTGAGTTCCTTACTTCTAGAAGAAGCACCTCTTATATAAGCTGCCTCAGCAGCAACGCTACTTATGCAAGTATACTCTAAAGTAAGCAGGGCTGCAGATAGGACAACGCTGGGAGGACGCAGAGCCTAAATCCAAATTAAGATTTGCATCTTTAAGATGTCTGAAATTTCTAAAAACATGGTTGAGAATGGGTGTCAGAAACACATAGCAGACATTCAGTAAGAATTGACTGAACTGAGAAGCCTCATTTAAGTTTCTCTTTTGAGGGTGAAGATCAGACTGGCTCTCTTTAATAACACAGTTCCATCAGGAAGCCCAGGACCAGGTGGGCACAGTTTACCTGCACACTGGATTTAAAGGTGCAATCAAGCACAAGCAGACATTTATAATGCCCAGATGGTCCCTATTTTACTGAGAAGTTGCTTCTTGGGTAAGATACCTAACCCAAGTCTATTTAAGCTGGTGTGGTTGGAGAGACCAGGTACTAAGCACTCTGGTGGGGACCTGGCTTCCTTATACCACATTTCTTCATGAATAGGATCTATTTTCTTTACCCCAACAACCTAACATCTAATTCACATTTGCTCCCTTTGCTTGACAATCCTGATTCTAATTAAATCAGCTTTAGTGGCTCAGCTGGAAGGATCCAGTTCTCTTTCTTTGCCAATCCCTAGCTAAGGAAGGTAACAAATATGTGGTAAATGAGTCTTAGAGACACTAAGCCTAGGACTTGCAAATAAGCATCCTTGGGCTGCTGGTAATCAAGCAGGGGTATTGATATTATACTTCTCCTGAGGACTTCCATTTCTCACTACCCCTTTCAAAGTCAGCAGGTGGATCTGGAGAAAGACAAATCCTACCTGCCACCCCAGTTTGGTGAAGCATGAATTGTTTTCAGTAGCAGCATCTCTCTCAACACTCCATCTCTACAAATTCTTTGATACTGTTTCATCTAAGAGGTGGGGTATAAATCCCCTCCTCTTGAGTGTAGGTTGTCCTGGTGGCGCAGTGGTTAAGAGCTCAGCTGCTAAGCAAAAAGTCAGCAGTTTGAATCCACCAGCTGCTCCTTGGAAACCCTATGGGGCAGTTCTACTCTGTCCTATAGGGTTGCTAAGAGTCGGAATCTACTTGACAGCAACGGGTCTGGTTTTTGGTTTTGAGTGTAGGTTGGGCTTAGTGGCTTGCTTCTAAGGAATGGAAGGAGAAAGTGGCAGTGTGCGATTTCAGAGGTTATGTCATAAAAGGGACTGCAGCTTCCTCCTTGCCCTCTCTGGGATCACTCACTCTGGAGGGAGCCAGCTGCCATGCCATGAGGACACTTATGCTGCCCTATGGAAACACCCACATGGGGTCGGGGGCATCCTGCTAACAGTCACAAAGAGAGAGCCTGGAAGCGAATCCTCCAGCCCCAGCTGCCTGCAGCACCTACCAACATCCTCCCTGTGCCAGAACCATCACGCTCAGCTGCTCTCCAATTCGTAACCCACAGAAAACTGTCTCACAATGTGTGCTGTTTTAATATACTAAGTGTTGGGACAGTTTGTTACAAAGCAGTAATACAGGGGAAGGACAAAACTGTTGGCTTGGAAGCCCATTACCTACAAGGCAGCTTCTCTACACCTGTGCTCTTGAGCACACTATACCTATTTAACCAGAACAAGCAGAAGTGGAAATTGATGAACCATACTAAAGAAGGCAGGACTATAATGCATGTCTCCTGCTGGCATCTGGAGAAGGTCATTTCTTATTAAGATAGATTTTCCCCAGAAGCCTAGAAACATGGTTTCCTCATAAAAAGAAAAGTACAAACGGCCACTAAGATTTTACAAAACCTAAGAAAAAGCCAGGATAGATTATTCATTTAGGGCTTCATCTGTGAGACTCCTTCCAAACAACCAGGAGAAAAGCACCTACTGGACGCTGGTTTATCCTGAAAACGATTCTATGGGGCATGAAACAAAGGTGTCATCTGTTGGAAGTTTGTCTCTTGCCTTGTGGAATTATTTTTTAAATGCTGATTTATGGCGATCCAAGTTATCTCTACAAGTGGTGGCCTCCAGAAAAGAACTGCAGCAAGCAGTAAGAAGGTCCTTGCAGAGGAGGGTAAGGGACATGGCAGCGGCTGTATCACACAGCTAATGCTCCCAAGAAATACTAAAACACGTCCTCTCCTTAGGAGGCTGCGTGCAGATTCCTCAAGATACGACTCAGTTCCTCATGTTTTCAATCCATTTCCCATTGTTCAGTGAGGAAGCCAAGTGTTCATCTGCAGCAATAAAGATCAAGAAGGGCATACGCTTCTCACTGACAGACTGACTAGCTGCTAGTTGCAGTCAGATTCCACAGGATGCCAAGGTCAGTGTATGAAGAACGAAGCTTCCTTCCCAAAGACTCATGCTCCCCAGATGGCTCGCAAGGAGGTCCTGGGCAAGCTTTTCACGCAAATTACAGTGCAACTGAAGTTTTCCCAAGATGATGTAAAGACAAATTTGAAGTTTAATTGAAATCGGAACAGGGATATATTAAACAAACAAACAAAATACTTTTCTGATCATCAAATTTTGAGACTCAAAGCATCTCCAAAGCACTGGAGAACCAGCTTACTCCTGAGACATCAGTCATCACAAAAGTTTTTTTCCATCTCTGAACTATTCACATTTTGTAGCAGAAAACAAAGTTGCTTAGACATCCTTCCTCCCTTCTGTCTGAAACGTGTTCACAAACAGGGTCTTTTCACAGTTCAAAAGAAAAACAAACAGCTTTCTTTCTTAGCCAACTGGCCTGTTACTCCTCCCCATGGGATCTGATCTCTTTAAAGACAGTTCAGGGCACCAAATCTGACCAGAGATTCCCAGGACACCAGTGGCTATTTCATTGTCTTTCTGGAAGGGATGGGTGCATTAGTTTGTGTTCGAGTGGAGTCATTCTCCTGCGATTATTGTGCCAGTCAACGGTTACAGGAAAGTGGGGTGGGGATGAAGGGGAACGAGAAAGCAAAGTGGTAAAAGAATGAGGCTTTCATAAACAACCCACGGCAAGGCAGAATGGTTCAGTTTTACAAACCACCCACTACAAACTCCAAACATGCACACCCAAAACTAGAGAAGGAAAGAGCTCAGAGAGACTGGGGAGACAGAGGACGGTGACACAGAACAGCAGTCTTCCACAGACACCTCTCACCTCCCTAACACCGGAAGATGTTTAATTAAAAAGTTGCTGCCCAAAACTGTACTGAAAACATATCGAAAAATAGGTCTGTAGTCTTAAAAATAAAAGGTTGCTCCTCAGATAAGAGTGACAGATATTATCAGATACCAACACTTGATGTATCTTTGATATAAATTTGAAAAATGGCCTGCCAGAGAAAAAGGGAGGAGAGAGGCTAGGAGGGTGAGAAGGGAACATTCAGAGTAACGTGGAAGGTAAGAAAACTGGGAAAAACACGTTCAGAAGTCCATGCTTACCTATCCCAGCAGCCAAACAAAGCAGGCCCACGAAGGAAAAAAAAATTAGTTTTCTAAGAACACTGTGAAAGTCAACTCTAAATTCAAAATATAAGAAACTGAAATCTGAGACAACAAATATCATAATGCTCACTGGGCTGAGACTGGGAACTCAAATGGTTCAATGCTCTTCAGAGACCATTCTTAAGTAGTATCTGGGACAACAATATCATCAGGCCTTATCCCCCACATGGAGGCCAACATGCCTCCATTACTTGGGGCAGACCTGCTCTGGGTGTCTCAGGGGGAGTACAAGAGGACTTTGCGAGCAGCAAGACCCAAGTAGGGAGGAACGGGAGAAGAGGAAACAACAGCTGGTTAGCGAGGGCTCCCCTCGGATGTAGAGAGTTTAAAAAGTTTTCACAAATGCGCTAAGTGAAGGAATAGGAAGGTGAATACCAAAGACAGAAGACACTCCTCCCACAGAGGAAGGAAGGGAAGCAACCTCAAAACAGTGTCAGAGGGTAATGCTACCAGAGTTGCACAAATCATTCTCTGTCCCTAAGGACAAACACCTCAAGGTCAAAGGGAAAGCAGCCTCCTTTTGTTTATTATTTCCCCCTCATGGTTTTAAACACCCCAAACCCAGACTCTTGCAGCACTGGACCACGGGGGGGATATAGGCAAGTGAGGGAGAGGGTAAGGAATATGAATAATGCTGAACCCATCAAACCTCTGTACCCTTCCCCAGACTTCCCAGTCAGGTAGTAATTGGTAGATTGATACTTGATTTGGGATTTTTTTTTTTTTTTTTTTTGGGGGGGGGGGGTGGTGTCTTGATAGAAAAATGACCAGGGAGGCCAGAGTTTACTGTTTTCCTCTGAGGCTGCTTAGTTCTACAGAAATATGCTAAGGGCCTTCACTCAAATCTGTCTAACTGGGAAGAGGAACAGGAAACGGGGAGGAAACGGTCAGATGAAGCTCATCTTCACATCATTTGGCACCCGGCGGGGGGGGGGGGGGGAAGGAGACTGCAATGGGGACTGCTGGTACTGCCTCTTGGGTCTTTTAATCGTTGATCCTTTTGGCCAAATCAGGGACACGCAGGCATCAGTGTTGCTGCTTCTCTTCTGACCCTTGCAGGACAGTCAGATGTCCATCTCAAACTGAGCATCGTCCCCTAGTTAGGATGAAGAAAATGAAACATTCAGCACAAAAAGGAAGAGCAAAGCAGTTTTAACTGTCGTTCCCTCTACATGAGGGTCAAAAACATAATTCAAGCTGCCCCATTCTCTGCTGCCTTAAAACAATTAACTAGTGCATGCTATGACACGGATGAACCTTGAAAACATTATGTGGAGTAAAATAATCCAGACAAATATTGTATGATTCCACTGATATGAAATATTTAATTAGGCAATGCATCGAGACAAAAGTTTATGAGTGGTTACAGGGGCCGGGGAGGGAGAAATGGGGAGTTATTGCTTAAGTTTCTGTTTGGGTGAAGACTTCTGGAAATAGAGAGTGGTGACGACTGCCCAACAGAGTGAATGTAATTGTCACTGCCTTGTATACTTAAAAATGGCATTTTTTTGGTTATATCTATTTTACCATAATTTAAAAAACCAAAAAAACCAAAAACTAACCAGCAGCTGCTGGGGAGCGCTTTGCCACCTATCATGTCAGCACACTCTTTGCAAAGCTTTGAACTTTGGCCCTGCTCTGAATCATCACTTTGTCCATTAAAAATTCACTGGGGATTTGAGGAAGCAGAATGCTAGCTCAGGTACAGAGCTCACTGAACGCAACCCCAGAGTTTTACTTCAGGAGCTAGCTGTTTCCACCTCACTACTCTGCTCCAGAGAGCTCAAGATGACTTGTCACTACAGTGTGTGTAAGGAATGCTTATTTAAATATTACAGGCAGTTCTGGAAATCATATTGCTTTTCCCCCACACCATAAAAAGGAAATTATTCCTGTAAGAAACAGGGTCTATTTGCTGAAGGGGATGGAAACCGGGGGCAGGGAGCGGTGGGGCACGGCTATTAAATTCTGTTTTTTGTTCTGTTTTGCGTGTGTTTTATCCTGGTCCAATAAAGTCTAGGCTAGGCAGCCCTCAAGGCCCCAGGGGTCATCTTTGGAGTTTCCTATTCCCTGATTCTGGATCCCCCTCCCCCCACCAAGCAGTTTATATTTGATTAAGATTGAGAACTCAGGGTCTCCAGAGCATTTCAATAAACCTTGAGGGGCTGTAAAAAACCTTTGAGACATATAACTGAACATCAGTTGTAACTGAAGCATCAACATTTTTTCAGCCTACAGCAGACTGACATTCAATTTCCCAGGGCCACCCTCTTGATCCCCAACACCAGCATTCTCTTACCAACTGCATGCTTCCTGTCATGATTGTTCAAGTTGTTCAGATTGTTGACTTCTACTTTGGAGTCTTCGATTAAGGTGCTAGGGCTAGTGACTCCAGGAATATTGGGCAGATGGCAGGGCGGAGTCTGAGCCATGGGAGAATTGCGACGATCCAACAGAAACTTTCGATCATAAATGATTCGGGTTCCTAGAAAATAGGGTTGCAAAGAGTTTGCAAGAAATTAAGGTGCTATCAACATATAGTAATAACCAGGAATTTAGTTCAAATCCCATCTAATCCTAACCCTTAGGGATTTTATAATTCAAGTAAAGAGAACAGGTGAGCTCTAATCTCGAGGCCTCTGACCAGGCTTCTCTGACACCTGAAATGCCCTTTCCTCCTCCTCTTCCTGGTTAAACTTCTACTCATCCTTCAAGATGCAGTTCCAACATCACTTCCTTTATGAAGCCCTACCCCCCCTTTTCTAAACACTTTCCCCCCATTCTCACATCTTATTCAATACACATCACTATTACAGGCCTCCTCACACTATACTTGAAATTGTCAGTTTATCTATCTGCCTGTATAGACTGCGTGTGCCTTATGCCAGATCTATGTCATTAACATTAAGCATATCTTCAAAAAAAGTTTTTAAATGAAGGAATAGATAAGTATGTGAAAAAACAGTCAACAGATTAGGATAGCCACCTTTAGGTTAAAGGCCTTCAAAGAAGCACTGAAACCGACATTCTTCCAAGACAGAACTATGGTAGAAATTGGAACTCTCTCCAGTCTAAAAACAGTATCTGTTTACGTGTATGTGCTACCATGTTTCAGAAACAATAGTTCTGACTACTGATAACTGCTGTTTATCTGATAAGCAGTTATGAAAACCTGCTGTTTATCCCTTCTGTCATGGTCTTCCCAGGGTACTTATGGCTATAACAATACATACAACTAAGTGACAGTTTAGAGATGCGACGTTAGCCTATAAGTCGGAATTAACTTGATGGCAGCGGATTTGATTTTTGGATGTTAGCCAAATGTAGTGGAAACCTGGAGCTCTGCTGATGATTCTAACACTATAGCTGGCTCAGTAAGAAAGAATGGGGTGATCACTTAGTGATGGCTGCTAAAGGGGGCAAGGACTGGAGGGGGCTGGTAGCCCAGCTTATTTGCCCTCCTGCCTGAGCAAATAAAGCCAGGGAGTCATGTGGAGGTGTTTTGCTCACAACAGGCTTGAATCCAGAGAAGAAAAACTTGTCTTAAGGGTTTAGGTATCCAAGTGAAAGGAAATATTCTATGTAAAACTGTGTACAAAACTACCCAGTTTAAACAGGTAGTCTCTAAATACTACATGCTCATAAAATACTTTATATTCTCAAGTGAAAAACAAAAATACTCCTGTCATGTTATAATAAGGACAGTCTGGCTCAGACTTACTTCCTCAAACAACATGTGATGCCTATATCCCGGGAAACAGAAGAATACAACAGCTGACAAATCTATTTGAAACAGGGGGGAAAAAAGCAAGGCAAGAGGAATGGACACTCTGCAGTCTTCCCAAAGAAGGGAGGAGACTACTACGTCGTCTAAAGAAATAATGCCAACATTAAGCTAAATAGCTGGGAAATGCATTAAAAACCCAATGATTTTCTTAGGATTAACATTCGTTTCTGCACAAACGCTGGAGCCCTGGTGGTGCAATGCGGTTAAGAGCTCAACTGCTAATCAAAAACGTCTGCAGTTCAAATCTACCAGTCGCTCCTTGGAAACCCTACGGGGCAGCTCTACTCTGTCCTGTAGGGTCGCTGTGAGTCAGAATCAACTTGACGCAACAAGTCTGGGTTTTTTGGTTTTTGCACAAATGCTAGTAAATAACTTCCTTTGGACTGGATGGAAAATAGTCAAACTAGCCCTTCCTAGTTTTGAGAAAATGGTCAAATAGAGACTCTATCCCTCCCCACACACATATACACATCCTTGCATTAACAACTACAATTAAGTAGTAAACATATTCTCCTCTAGTTAATACTGCAAAGTCACTTAGTAACAGGAAAGAATGACTTAAGTTTCTCAGAATGGAAATGGACCCAGGATGTTCTCAAATGGGCATCTATTAGCACATGAAGGCATTTCAAAACAAAACCTTTAAGGCTTTCAAACCAACTCCAAATATATTGAGTTTCTTTTTTACTATCTATTTCTGTTGCAACTACACTGCACACACAATCATATTTATAGTTTTTAAGAAGTCAAAATAAAGTATCTGGCTCTCTCAGTCTCTCTGTAATAAACTAAGAAAAATAGTGTATCATTATTGGAACCCACTAGGACAGTATTTTTTGGGTTGTATATATACTGAAATCTGCATCAGAATCATCTTAAATGTTTAAAAAAAGATTCCAACTGAATTGTGTATCTCTAGGGGTAGAGACTGGAAATTCCCCCCCCCCCCAAGTTCTCCAGGTGATTCTTATCTTCATTAAAATTTGAAAACTGCTGTACTAGGAGAAAGGACCCAACTTCATTCTTCTTCCAAAATTCTAGTTACAGTGGTTTGAGAAAAGATGCAATATGAAAGAATTAGTAAGAGAAAGACAGAAGGGGCTACGGCGATCATCTAATACAGTTCTCATTTTGACAGATGATGTTGAGACCCAGGAAAGTGACTAAATCAAGGTCACACAGCTAACTAGAGGCAGAATCGGAACAAAAAGTGTGGTCTCTTCTACTCTATCACACAGTCTCTATGATCTCCAAGAGCAGGAATAAATTGTCTAAAGTGAAAGCGGTGGAAAGGTAACTGTTTTACATATAAAATAGCAAGGAAAAGAGCTATTTATGTGACAGGGACCACCAAGCATTTGTCCTAAAGCACTCGTTCTCCACTGGGGAGTTAGTGCCCCCTAGGGAGTATTACAGAAATTTGTGGAGGTGGTTTTTGTTTTGTTTTGGTCTTCTAGTTTGGCAAGGCCCGAGTACTTACATATTTTATAAGTTATCTAATCCTTATACTTCTTTTTATATGACAGAGAAACACAGTTTTAAAAATTATGTGAACTGCCAACTTGACCAGAGCAAAGTCATAGAAGCTTCACAGATACATCTAAACGCCCTGAGAGACAGAGCTACTGGGCTGAGGGCTAGGGACCTTGGTCTCAGGGAACACCTAGCTCAACTGGCATAACATAGTTTATAAAGCAAAGGTTCTATGTCCGTCTGTGGTGAGTAGAAACTGGTGTCTTAAAAGCCTGAGAGCAGCCATCTAAGATACATCTACTGGTCCCATCCCGACTGGAGCAAAGGAGAATGAAGACGACCAAAGGCACAAGGGAAAGATTAGTCCAAAGGACTAATGGACCACAACTATCACAACCTCTGCCAGACTGAGTCCAGAACAACTAGATGGTGCCCAGTTACTACCACTAATTGCTCTGGCAGGGATCACAATACAGGTCCCAGGCACAGAGGGAGAAAAATGTAAAACAAAATTCAAATTCATGCACAAAAAAAGACCAGGCTTGCTGATCTGATAAAGACGGGAGAAGCTCCATGAGTATGGCCCCAGGACACCCTTTTAACTCAGTAATGAAGTCATTCCTGAGAGTCACCCTTCAGCCAAAGATTAGACAGGTCTACAGGACCAACAATAACACACATGAGGGACGTGCTTCATAGTTCAATCATGAATACGAGACTAATGGGCACACCAGCAGAAAAGCAAAGACAAGGCAGGAAGGTAAAGAAAAATTGGACGAATGGAAACAGGTAGCCTGGAGTGGAGAAGGGGAGAGTGTTGACACATCATGGGGTTGGCAACCAATGTCACAAAACAATTTGTGTAACTATTTAATGAGAAACTAATTTGCTCAGTAAACTTTCACCTAAATCACAATAAAAGATAAAATAAAAAATTACCTGAATTGGTAGGTTACACAATCTAAAAAATTTATTTCAGAATAGTACATAGGACATTACAAAATACTGGTAATAGAAGAGGATGGTAATCTCTACTCTAAAGGATAGCATGGCAGAAACCATTTGTGACTGGACTTGACACTATGATCTTAACCTTAACAGAAAAGCTTTGCATGCCTCCCTCCAACCCACAGTCCTTGAAGACCAGCTGGAAAAGCTGGAATAGAACTGAGAACCCAGAAGTAAATTCACCCATCTGCAGGCAGCTGATCTTTGACAAAGGGTCAAAGTCCATTCAATGGGGAAGGAAGTTTCTTTAACAAACAGTGCTGGCAAAACTGAATATCCATATACAGAAAAATGAATCAGGATCCATACCTCACACCATGCACAAAAACTAACTCAGAATGGATCAAACGCCTAAATGTTAAAGCTAGAACTATAGTTTCTGGAAGGTAACACAGGGTCAAAATAGGGGACCTAACTTTAGGCATAAATAGTGTATAAAACTAAAAATGCACAAACAAAAAAGGATAAACTAGATAACTGGGATCTCCTAAAAATTAAATACTACTGCTCATCAAAAGACTTTACCAAGAGAGTAAAAAGAGAACCTATAGACTGGGAAAAAATCTTTGGCAACAATGTATCTGATAATGGTCTATTTTCTAAAATACATAGAAAACTTCAACAACTCAACAAAAAGACAAAGAAATCAATCAGAAAACGGGCAAAGGACATGAACAGGCACTTCACCAAAGAGGACATTCAGGTGGCCAACAAATACATGAAAAGATGCTCAGGATCATTAGCCATTTAAAAAAAAAACAAAACCAAACCAAACAGTTGAGTTGGTTCCGACTAATAGTGACCCTACAGGGCAGAGTAGAATGTAAAACTGCCCCATAGAGTTTCCAAGGAGCGGCTGGTGGAATAGAACTGCCGATCTTTTGGTTAGTAGCCATGCTCTTAGCCACTGTGCCACCAGGACTCCCATTAGCCATAAGAAAGATGCAATCAAAACAATGAGATACCACTTCATCCCTGCAAAAATGAAAATGATTAAAAAAAAAAAAAAACAAATGCTGGGGAGACTGTGGGGGGACTAGAACTCTTATACGTTGCTGGTGAGACTGTAAAATGGTACAACCACTATGGAAAACAGTATGGTGCTTCCTCAAAAAGCTAGAGATAGAAATACCATATGATCCAGCGATCTTACTACTGGGATATATCCTAGAGATTCAAAAGCAGTGACACAAATAGACATATGCATACCTATGTTCACTGCAGTATTATTCACAATAGCGAAAAGATGGAAACAATCTAAGTGCCCATCAACAGATGAATGGATAAACAAAGTGTGGACATACATACAATGGAATACCATGCAACTATAAAGAATAATGAGGAGTCCATGAAACTATAACATGGATGAATCTGAAGGACATTATGCTGAGTGAAATAAGTCAATCACTAAAGAGCAAATATTATATGGTCTCACTTTTATAAAAAGTCAAGAATAGTTATACATACAGAAAGCAACATTCTTTGATGGTTACTGGGGATGAGAGGGAGGGTGAGGGGGAATCACTTTCTAGATAGCAGACATTTGTTATTTTTGGTAACGGGAAAGGCAATACCCAATACGGGTGAAGTCTGCACAACCTGACTAAGGTAAATGAAGACACGAAGAAGTGTGCAAGAATAAGGAACAATTTTGGTAAACACTGTAACATAAAATTTTGCAACAACAACCAAAAAAATATGTGTGTGATTACACAGGTAGACATGTATGCATACATGTGTATAGGAAGACACACGTGAGTATATGGGTGTGAATGTACAGGTGTATCTGTAGGCATATGCATATACATGTTTATGTGTGCTGTATATATATTCATACACATAATAAACCACGTAGGTGGTACAGTTATGGATACTTTCTAGATATAACCAAACACCTCACATGATCACATTATTGGGTTTGAAGGCTTGGGAGTGTAGTCTCACAGGACAACTCAGTCAATTGGCATAACATAGTTCGTAACGATAATGTTCTACATTCTAGTTTGGTGAGTAGTGTCTGGGGTCTTAAAAGTCTGTGAGCGGCCATCTAAGATACAACTACTGATCTCTACTCATCTGGAACAAAAGAGAATGAAGGAAACCAAAGACTCAAGGAAGAAATTAGTCCACAGGACTAACAGCCCACATGAAACACATCCTCATCTAGCCTGAGACCAGAAGAACTAGATGGTGCCTGGCTACCACTACCAATCGATCTGACCAGGGACACAATAGATGCCAGACAGAAAGAGAGAAAAATGCAGAACAAAATTCAAAATTTCTAAAAAAGGCCAAACTTACTGGACTGATAGAGACTATAGGAACCC
The DNA here is from genome assembly GCA_030035585.1 of Dugong dugon. Taxonomy (NCBI): domain Eukaryota; kingdom Metazoa; phylum Chordata; class Mammalia; order Sirenia; family Dugongidae; genus Dugong; species Dugong dugon. The sequence continues at coordinate 19,919,984 of CM057475.1, forward strand.
CTGAGACTAACTTGGAACTGAAGCGACTCCTGGTGGTCACCTTTCATCCAAATAATAGACTGGTTTTTAAAATAAACAATCTCACCCATGAACACTGTGCTCCCTTAAATAATCAACTATATGAGACCAAAGGGTCAACATTTACCCCAAAACAAAGCTAAGGAGGGGCAGGGAAGCTAGATCTATGAAAACAGAACAAAAAGAATGGAAATAATGAGAATGTTGACACATTGTGAAAAATGTAACCAATGTCACGGAACAAGGTGTATAAAAATTGTTAAATATGAATCTAATTTGCTATGTAAACTTTCACCTAAAACACAATGAAATATTTTTTTTAAAGTATGCGGATTGGTAAATTATACAATCTAAAAAACTTATTTCAGAATAGTACATGGGGCATTACAAAATATTGGTAATAAAAGGGGATGGTAATCTCTACTCTAAAGGACAGCATGGCAGAAACCATTTATGATTGGACTTGACACCATGCTCTTAACCTTAGCAGAAAAACTTTGCATGCCTCCCTCCAACCCACAGTCCTTAAAGAACAGCTAGAAAAGTTGGAAATCATTCATTCCTGGTTTAAGGATGACACAATTTTATATCCTATTTTAAATATAATTTTAGAACAAGAAAAGTAGAAATTTATCTTCATCTTCCTTGCTTTGAAAAATAAGTACAGTAACAACTCAAAAAGGCATCTGTAAATCATGAGGAATGAGTCATTCTAGGTAGCAGAAAACTCAGTCTACCTTTCAAAAAGTGAACAATTTGAATTATTTTGGATGGAAATTTTTCTAATATGGATGTAAAACTTTCTACCACCTTAAACAGAAAATAATTCAGCCGTTTCTTGATGAAATCAGGGTCATTACTACGAAAATCATTTATTATACTACATTTATTATATATTATTATACTATGTTGTGACCTAGAAAGCCTCCAGGCATATTCTGTTCTTGCTATTTATTTTCCTTATACTATACAGAAATCAAATTGCCAAAGTTGTGTGTCCCACCCCCACTCTCCCTTATAATTTGTTCCTCCTTCACTGTCAGCCTAAGAGCTGCCTTTTTTTCCTTGCAGGCTCCCAACCCTTTACACCCATTCTAACTTGATATTTCTAATCTGTTGGGCTTGGAAATCAATGATCTGCTTATTAGAACTCTATGTAAAATAAGAGCAAATAGGCGGAGAGGGTGACTGATGGGTTTTCCAATGAACAAAGGGAAGTAGCTTTAGTGAAAGGACATTGCACATCTGTTGTGTCATTCCCAGTTGTGTTCATGGCTATGTTTCAGAAGGGTGAGGTTTTACTGTGAGATGTTCTTACTAACATTCAACTTGCAAGTTCAAACAAGATTATTCTCACTTCTGCAGTACACCAAGCTGGAACTTTGGGGATGAGGTGGTGGGAAAGAGCACAGGGGAGAAGCAAGTTTTCTATGCCAATATATATAAATTAACAATAACATACACATTAAGAAATGCCTGAACCAACTAGGAAATAGGTAGTAGGGACTCTGCCTAAATGTGTGAGGTATGAGAAACTCTGAAAATCCACCATGGCTTTGCAGAGCCAATAAAACACATTTGGTTTTTTGTTTTACAGCTTTGTTGAGATATAATTCACATGCAAGTCATCCATCTAAAGTGTACAATTCAACAGATTTTAGTATATTCACAGAATTATATATCACCACAATCAGAACACTGTAATCATCCCCAAAATACTCATTAACACTCACTTCCTATTTCTCCCCAACACTCCCAGCCCTAGGCAACCACTAATCTGCCTTCTGTCTCTAAAGATTTGCCTGTCCTGGACATTTCATAAAAATGGGATCATATAATATGTGGTCTTTTGTGACTGCTTATTTCACTTGGCGTAAGGTTTTCAAGGTTCATTCATGTTGTAGCATTTATCAGTATTTCATTTATTTTTATTGCCAAATAATATCCCATTGTATGGATACACCACTTCATCCATTCATCATGGACAGACGTCTGGGTCCTTGAAGAATAGCTGGAAAAGCTCCTGGTGTAAGGCTGATCCAGGCTTATATCTTATTTCAAATATAATTTTGTTGTCGTTAGGGGCTGTCGAGTAGGTTCCAATTCATAGTGACCCTATGCACCAGAGAGCGAAACACTGCCTGGTCCTGCACCATCCTCACAATCATTGTTATGCTTGAGCCCACTGTGGTAGCCACTGTGTCAATCCATCTCATTGAGGACCTTCCTCTTTTTCGCTGACCCTGTACTTTACCAAGCATGATGTCCTTCTCCCAGGACCGATCCCTCCTGACAAAGTGTCCAAAGTATGTAAGATGTAGTCTCGCCATCCTTGCTTCTAAGGAGCATTCTGGCTGTACTTCTTCCAAGACAGATTTGTCTGTTCTTTTGGCAGTCCACGGTATATTCAATATTCTTTGCCAACATCACAATTCAAAGGCATCAATTCTTCTTTGGTCTTTCTTATTCATTGTCCAGCTTTCACATGCATATGATGCAATTGAAAATACTGTGGCTTGGGTCAGGTGCACCTTAGTCTTTAAAGTGACATCTTTGCTTTTTAACACTTTAAAGAGGTCTTTTGCAGCATATTTGCCTAGTACAACATGTTGATTTCTTGACTGCTCCTTCCATGGGCATTGATTGTGGATCCAAGTAAAATGAAATCCTTGACAACATCAATCTTTTCTCCATTTATCATGATGTTGCTAATATAATTTTAAGACAAGAAAAACAGAAATTTATCTTCATCTTCCTTGCCTTAAAAAATAAAAACTACAGTAACAACTCAAAAAGGCATCTGGAAATTATGAAAACTCTTATAGTGGATCGGTCAGTTTTGCCATCCTGCTAGGCTTAAAGGGAGCCAATCCCAGAAGTTAGAAGGGGGACCTTTACCATCAAGAATAGCCAGGAGCAGAGATACCCTTTATACCCAGGGTCCCTGCACTGAGAATCTCCTAGAACCAGGAGACAGAGAGAGCTGTAACACTGGAGATGGCACGAGACAGCAAGAAGTGGCAGCAAGCACAGCAGAGTCCTGCGGTAGAGAAACGACAGCAGCAGAACCAGGAGACTGATATACGAGGAGCAGTGGGATTCCCAGCCCACGGAGGGAGGCAGCTATAGTGGGTGTGCTGACCCACTGAGCGAACGAGCTGAGCACCTTTGGGCAGGAGGATTCTTGGTAGAGTGGGGTGCCTCCAGGCACTTATTAGAGGAGCTGAAGAGCTGTAACACTTGCCTGAGTAGGGCAGAGGCCAGGCCCAAGCAGGGACCGGTGGCAGAGAAGAAGGTGTCTTGATGGAAGAACTGTATCCTGAGCGGTTTTTGTTGATCCTGATCCTAAACTGTAACCTGTTTCTTCCCTAATAAATCCCATAATCGTGAGTATGGTCTGTGAACTCTGTGTGGCCATTGCAACAAATTATCAAATCCAGCAAGAAGTAGAGAGTGCCGTGGGAGGGATGGCTGGTGTCAGAATTGGTAAAAAGGCTGGAGAGTGGAGATACCTCTGACCTCCACCTAACAGGAATCAGCCTTGGGCTGATGTTGATCTTGATTCTCCTCCCTGCTCCTGAAGTTAGACAAGGCCTGATACCACACCATCATTTTTACAGCCTCCCATGATAAAATTGCTTCCAGAATTAGAATTAAGCATCCACTCATGCAAACAGGGAGCTCAGAATAAGAAACATTAACCTGTCCAAACTGAACAGCTTCAGAAAGCTATAAAGAAAGCCCTCTAAGAAGGCTGAAACAGGCCTACATCCTCATACAACTGTGTTCTGAACAGGAAGGGAAAGTGTGAAGTCAAACAGGGCTTTCCTCATGGGACTCTCTCCATGGAAGAGGAAAATCTCTGTCAGAAAACCCCAGTAGACTTCCCCTGACACCTCATTTGTCCAGAACTGGGTCAGACATCCATCAGACGAAACACTGGGGAAGCCATGACTGGCTTAGAATAGTCATGGTGTATATCCTGGGGCCTGGCACACCATCAGTTAAAAATAACGAAGGAATCCGAGTTAGCACTGTAGAATGGCTGTTGGACAGAAAACCAACAGTGGCAGGCACATCTGTGTTTACTATTTACCTAATTTTAATAAATATTACATATATATTAATTTAACCAAAGTGGGCTAAAAACTTAAATTGGGAGATAGAAGTATATATATGGGAGAAGGGTGTATACAGCAACCAAATCCTCATCTTCCATAGTAGGAAATTAATTGTTAATATTGCAAATGAAGAAATAGCATTAAATCATGTTATCTACATAGTCACAGGTAAACACTAGAAGAAATAGCTAAGAGTTAAAAATGGTTTCTCTGGGGAGTGGAAATGGAGATGAGAAGGAATGGGGCATGGGAATGTAGCTTTTTGTCCTTTGCCTAGTAATACCATCACTCAAAAAAACTCGTTGCCATTGAGTCGAATCCTATCCACAGCAAGCCTACAGGACAGAATAAAACTGTCCCATAGGGTTTCCAAGGATAGCTGGTGGATTTGAACTGCCCACCTTTTGGTTAGCAGCTGAGCTCTTAACCACTGCACCACCAGGGCTTCAAGAAATACTGTATGACTTTTCATAAGTGTTAAAAAAAAAAAAAAAAAAGCAAAATAAAAAGGTGACTGCAAATTACTTGTAAATATAAAAATAAACGTAAGAGACCAACACTGCTAGGGCAGCAGGGACCGTGAGGAAGGATATAACCCTTCAAACCTAGAAATTAAACTTAAAAAGAAACAAAGCACTTGACAAGTAATCTCAGTATTCTATTAGGAATTCTTGACAATTCTCAAAGAATTACAAATTCAGCAACAGAAAAGAGTAACATCTATGCCTCATGTAAGGCCCCCCACCCCAAGAGATCAGAAACAGATACAAGATGAATAGGCAGCAAGACCTACTAGTATACTCAGAAAAAAAGTCATTCTCTCACTCTCTCTGCCTATAATCTTAAGAAGGGAAAATACAGAAGGGTCCTGAGGTTCACCCAGCAGCCAAAAATTAGACAGGCCCATGAAACTAAATGAGACTAAATGGGCACACCAGCCCAGAGACAAGGACAAGAAGCCAGGAGGGGACAGGAAAGCTGGTAATGGGGAACCCAAGGTCGAGAAGGGGAGAGTGTTGACACGTTGTGAGGTTGGCAACCAATATCACAAAACAGTACATGTATTAATTGTTTAATGAGAAAATAATTTGCTCTGTAAATACTCATCTAAAGCACAATAAAAAAATAGAAAATACAGAAGAGACTTATAAAAATTGTTTTTCTCTATTTTTCATTCTTCACCTTGGGAGGGTGGTAACAAGGTCTGTGTCTGACTAACTGAATTAGAGAATATCTGTAAACAAACTTCGGTTTTCAACAACATCTATTCTTCATGGAAGCTCTGGACGAAAAGACAGACTCCTAAAAAGCTCTAAGCCAGATAACCCAGAGAAAAGAAAAAGCTGACTAAACCAGTATCCTTCAGGGGGTTGATGGTGGCCAAACCATATTCGGAGTACACAACCACCAAATCCCTAAACTGCTAATAAAATCAAGAGAGGGATAATTTTTACATCAACAAATGGCACAACTGAAGTCTCTGGACCTTATCACTTAGTATGTCTAAATATTATGGCAAATAAAAGACATCCAAGATTTGTGGAAAGCCAACCCTACCCTCCTTTGATAAGTTCCAAGTCTCTATAATTGGGAGCAAAGATTTCCAAGGTAGTGATGTCAGAGGATGGCTCCCTGCACAATCAGTTAGGACCCTGGCATAAAAGAACACACACCCAGGCTGGAAGGGAAGTTGTTAATGACTATTTTCCTAGTCAGAAGGTCTAGTGTCAGAAGAGGCCTTAGGAAGCATCTGGTGGAAGCCTCTCATTTTACAGATGAAGAAACCAATGTCCAGAGAAGTTAAAAGTATTTGCAAAAGGTCACATAGTAACACAGGAGTCAGAAGACCAACACAAACAAGCTAGGTGCTCCAGATAAATCTGGTTCTCTAAGTCTCAGTTTCAAAATGAGTTGAACCAGATGATCTTTAAAGCTATACCAGCTCCAAAATGGTATATGAATCAGAAACCAACCTTAACAAATAAATGTAAACTGATTTTAAGTCTATCTAGCCTGGACCATCAGAAAATCTGGGTCAAAATAAAGTACATCACATATGCCCATTCTTGTCTGGACTTGAACATTCACCTTGAAACATATCTTCTCCACAAGAAATGCCTGGTTCTGATTCCAAGAAAATGCAGGTTGGATCTGCCAGGTTGCTGCCTGTATCCTGAACCAATTCTCTGGATTTGATTTCCAGTTGTGAGGTTAAGCCTCTGTAATGCTAACAATTAATGAAGGATCACCGCTATTGGTATGGGGAAAACAACTCAGATCCACACCTGGCTTCCATTTCAACTATCTGCTTCCCTTTCAAGTTTACTACTCTTTGACTGGTATGTCTTATTTAAAAAATAAAAATAACAGATCTCTATCAACACTTACTACTTTTATTTACAGTAAGGAGCTTGAACTCTATCAACAAAGTTTGTAAAAGGCAAAATCCTACTGGAGATGACTGGTCTAGGTCACGGCTTTTAACTGCTGCCTATTCATAACAGTTCTAGGAACTTATCAGACCAGAGAGGTTTCATGTCAATGTAGAAGCAGTCCAACACCTAATATAAACAGTCTCTGGTGATGAGATGAGCTGTTCTCTGAGGCCCTTATGATTAATCTTGACATCTTGAAATGCAGAAGCACAAGCCTCTCAGGCTTTCTGATAAGGACCTCTTAGAACCTAAAGAGCAATGGCCTGTCTTCATCAGTTAGTGGTCAGCATTGCTGCTACAAACAGCAGGCCATTTCTTAAAAAAAAAAAAAAAAAAAAATCTAATTGAATGTGGTGAGTATCACCCTGATACCAAACCCAGTCGAAGACATCACAAGGAAATAAACAGCAGTCCAATATCTCTTATGAATACAGATGCAAAAAATCCTCAACCAAGTATTCACAAACTGAATTCAGCAACATATAAAAAGGATTACACACCATGACCAAACAGGATTTACCTCAGGAATACAAGGTTGGTTTACCATCCTGGAATCAATTATGTAATATATCACATCAACAGAATAAAAAACAAAAATCTAGCCATGGCTATTAGGCAAATAAATAAATAAAACGCATCCAGATTAGAAAGGAAGAAGTAAAACTATTCACAGATGACATGATCTTGTATACAGAAAACCCCAAGAAATCCATAAAACTTGAATTATATCTCCCATTTAATTCACCCTTGCTTGTTCAAGGTTTTTACTTTTTAAAATTATTCAATGAAATGAATAGCTTCTGTTTGTCAGGGTGTTTGTCCTAGAAATCTAAAAGATTATCTATTTAGATGTAAACATTCTGATTTCTTGGCTTCAAGCTGCAGTGAAGGAGCCATTAAAAACTGGCCATACATCAAGGAGCACATGGCTTTTAAGGTCTTCACAAAGCAAAGTACCACGGTAAACAAATTTGAAAATGGTAGCCTAGGCTACCATTCTATAATTTGGATAACTGCAAATCTCAACTTACTTGTGTTTTATAATAAGTACCTTGTAGGACAGAGTAGAACTGCCCCACAGAATTTCCAAGGAGCAATGGGTAGATTCAAACTGCTGACCTTTTGGTTAGCAGCCGAGCTCTTAACCACTGTGCCACCAGGGATCCTGTAATAAGCATCGGAACAAAAATCTTTTAAACAATTTGCTCACCTAAATAACTGGGATCCAAGATGATCAAAATGAAGTTCTTCTTCCATTTACCAACAAAGAGCTCAGGTACTCTTCCTCTCCAACCAGAGGAACCAGTTTTCCCCACATAAAACTTTACCCTGTCTGATCTGTGAGTCTTCACACACACACCATTAATCAAACCTACAGCTTCTCCAAACCATGTAAGATCTCCTTCTATGAAAATTGTCTTCAAGACTACAATCCTCAAAAAGTCTTTGTTGAATAATCTTGGTAATGCCAGTTCACAGATGCATCACTTTTCATCCTTCCTATTTCATGACACACTGAAGGGAGCTGTGCCCAGGTCTATCATGCATGCTGCTGCACTATCAACCTTTAAGAGCTCTAACTTCCCCCATTAGACTGTATCTGACTTAAGTCAGGCAGAGGCTCTCATTTCTATGTAGTGCATTGTTGTATGCCTTGAGGATGGGAACCATTGCCTTCCCAGGCTCAAAATTCAGTCCCTCGCCAGCAAAAATGCACCCAATATAAAAACTAAAGAAGTGTACCTTCTTCAATGTATATTTTGACAGCTGATGAATGTGAAACTAAAGTTGAATCTCCTATGGAACGACTGTTGTTGTTAGCTGCTGTTGAGTCAGCCCCTGACTCATGGTGACCCCATGCACAACGAACAAAATGTTGCCCAGTCCTGCGCCATCCCCATGATCAGCTGCAGACAGGACCACTGTGATCTACGTGTTTTTTTACCGGCTGATTTTCAGGAGTAGATCTCCAGACCTTTTTTCCTAGTCCATCTTAGTCTGAAAGAGCCACTGAAACCTGTTCAGTATCATAGCAACATGCAAACCACCACTGACGGATTGTGGCTGTCATGAGGTGCACTGGCTGGTAATCGAACCTGGGCCTTCCACACAGAAGACGAGAATTCTACCACTGAGCCTCCAATGTCCTCTAAGGAATGATACCATATGTTAATTTGCACTATTCTCCATCTTCCTCAATCATAAGGCAAGCTGATTGTGCACTTTTTATGTTTTTCATATCCTTCTCACATTTAAAAATGAAGCCCTCTGGCTAATAATTGACTCTAGAGAGCCACAAGTATATATTTGTTGGCTCAGCAGTTAATGGCCTAGAATAAATTCAGTCCAAAATCACCAAATTAGAAACTTTATGACACAGTCAGAAACTGGCCTTCCTTCCCCATACCTGCACACAGTGCTCTATTCATTTCTCCCAAGAAAGGAACTAGATTAAAAATGAGGACTACCCCAAAATACACTTATTTTGATAAAGCTCATTCCAAGTGGGTCTTTCCCCTTCTTCCTTTCTCTCTAGATCCTTCTAATGGCCTTCAGGTAATTTTTCCCCTGTAAACCAGTCACAGCAAACTGCCCAGCAAGCAGAGACGAGGGCATGAACACGATTTTAGACCATCATAGTTAGTTCCCCTCTGTTGCTCTTGTTATGGCAACAGCATACTTTTCCACAGCTGATGAGGATGTTATGCAGGAAAAGAAAGGCCAAAAGAAAGGCCTCTATGTTTCTACTTATTCCCCAGAGCACAACTCTCCCAGAAGAAGACAGTACAGCACATACAAAAGAAATTAGTTAGCAGAAGGAATCCCATTAGCTAGCATCCCAAAGGTTAAAAACAGCAGTCTCTTTGAATGTTCACAAACTTCCTTTTCCAGTAAGATAAGCATCTTAAGACTGTGAAGGAAAATACTGGAATACTGATCAGGACACTAAATTCAAGGCTACCCACTGACACTAACTGGCTGTATGATACTAATGAGTTACCTAAATTTCTCTGAGTCTCAGTTTTCCTCAATTATAAAATGAAAACATTATTCTAAATCCCTTGAAGCTAACTAGAGTGTTATAAAGGTGAAGCCAACTACAGCAACCTTATCTTCCACTGAAGCTCAAAGTAGCTTCTCAGTAGAAGAACCAAATATCCCCACTCCTCCAGAGGCAGATAGGGAAAAAAAAAAAAAAAAAAAAAAAAATCCAAGGGCATTTTTTTTTTCCTGTGTATTTTATTCAACAAAAATTTTCCCCTTCACAAGGAAGCTGGTGATAGGGAACCCAAGGTTGAGTAAAGATATTGTCGATGTGTTGTGAGATTGTTTACCATTGTCATAGGGCAACATTTGTAGTAACTGTTAAATGAGAAACTATTTTGTTCTGTAAACCTTCATCTTAAGTGAGAATAACAGCACAATTCGAAGAGCGTAGTCAATGTCACTGAACTGTGCATGTAGAAATTTTTGAAATGGTGTATCTTTGGCTATGTGTATTTTCACCCAAAAAAAAAAAAAAAAGGCTGAGAAGTTAGAGGGTTGATATGCTGTGGGGTTGTTAACCAATGTCATAAAACAACATGTGTACTTCTGTTTCATGAGAAACTATTTGTTCTGTAAGCCTTCACCTGAAGTACAATAAATAAATAAATAAATAAATAAAATTTTCCCCTTCCGGGAGAGCACTGACATGTTGTGGAGTTGTTAACCAATGTCATAAAACAATATGTGTGCTACTGTTTCATGAGAAACTATTCATTCTGTAAGCCTTCACCTAAAGTACAATTAAAAAAAAAAAAAAAGTTTCACACCATCAGCAAAAATGGTGGTTTAGCCCAATCTTAAAAAAATAAACTTGCATTTCTACAAAAAAAAAAAAAAATTTCCCCTTCCTTAATAATGAGAAAAGTACTCTTCTAGCAATACGGGAAATCCAAGAGGTTACAGCAATTGTGCTTTCACCTACCTCTCATTTCCCAAACCACCAAAGCCAGCTGCCATCAAGTGAACTCCAACTCATGGCAACCCCATGTGTGTCAGAGTAGAACTGTGCTCCATATGTTTCAATGGGCTGATTTTTCAGAAGTAGATCACCAAGTCTTTCTTCTGGGGCACCTCTGGATGGACTCAAACCTTCAACCTTTCACTTAGGAGCTGAGTGCATTAACCATTTGCACCACCCAGGGACTCCCAAACCACAGGAAGGCAATTTTGAGAAACGTGTTCAAGGGTAAACTGTATCCTCTGATCCCTAATGGATGAGAGGCCTCTCAAGGGGAGCAATATCATAAGTTTACTATGTTGTGAATGCCCCCACCCTGTCTGATCATTTAGGGCATTTAGCACATCAACTGTTATCCTGGAATGCTCTGACACGTGTGTGACACTTCAGAAGGTTTCCAGAAGTTTGAGGCAGGAAATGCTAATCCCCTCTCACTAAATAGAGATTTCCAATACAAGCCTACTATCATTTTTCTAAATGTTTTCAAGTCTGAAACATATCAGTTCGCACGTGACTCTAAACTGTTTCAGGACTAAAAATTATCCCCCTCTCCCCCAATCAAGATTTTAAGCCCATTCAGACCAAGGATTACACTTCCTACCTCTGTCTGTTGCCACCTTTCATGCAAAGTACTGTACTGGGCTCACAAAACTCACTTAAGATTCCTAACCACATTCATTCAGGTGACTGGACGTGACCAAACAACCACAAAATCTCTCAGGGAAATAAAATTACATGAGGAGAGAGTGAGGGGTGTAGCAAATGAGATAAATGAACCATCACAGAAGGGAAAAACCCCAAAGGGGGAAAAATAAAATCCATAAATACTGAACACCTAAATGGCATTGAGTTAACTGTCATAAAATAGTGATTACATCCAATTGCAACAGTGCTGTATCTTTTAAACACATTATATAAGCCCTAGCATTAAAAATCCAAAGATTATAATGTGCTCTATCGATAAATACAGGCTCAACATATTAGATGAGCCAAGATGACAAGTATTTGAATCGTAAACAAAAAACCATGTGTGTAGAAACATTTGGAGGCAGGTTAAGTGATATTTGAGAAAGCAGTGGTGAGTTACATGTGTTTGGAGGAGGGGTAAATGAATCAGTGTTTCTGGCAGAAATCTTTCCAAGCATTTTAGGAACTAATCCAGACTATGAGACAGGTTTCTATCTTTAAAGCAATGCTTAAAGATTATGCTCTTATTTTAAAAGCATAGTAGCTTGGCTGTTTGAAATATGCCAGCAGGATTTCCCTCTGTGGTTTTTTCCTCAGGGGAATAATGATTAATATACAGCAAGAAATTTAGTCCCTTCCCCAAATAAATTATGGCTGAGTGCAGTTGTCACTATGACACGTGTTCTTAACTGCTGAAACACAGGAATTTACTGGACAATGCCACAAAGAATTCTAGAAGAAGTCATAAATCCCCTTTCATCACCTTGGAAAACAATATTCATTTCTGAAAAGCTATCAGTTCAAGTTCAACGCAACTCTGTCTGGAGTAAATTCTGGTCTGCCAAAATCTTTCAAAATTAAGAAGCAAGGTTTCAGCATGGTCAAACACAGGGCCTGGTCTTGAATAGATCAGGTTAGGAGGGAGGCTTCATCAGTGAGATAAACAACATTACTAGACTCCACTGTTCTGCAAAGTTAGCACTTCCCTAAGCCCAGCTCTCCATATATACTGATGACTTTCCCCTCCTGGGTCATTTTAAAGTCTTTCAAGGCAGCCAACCAGCCCCTAAAGTGGCCTGGCCAGATTCCTCTGTAAAAGCTCCCTCCTTGATTTTTATCCCTTGTGGTTGGCAAGGAGGTCTCCTTATTCTCCAGGCCTTGCTATGGTGCACAAGGGATGGCCCAGACCTAACTGCATGGGGTTGGCTAGTACAACCCATGAGCCTGGCCCACGGGAGGTCCCTAGCAATCCCTTAAACTACAATGGCTGCCAGCAAAGTCCCGATCCCCTAGCTAGAGCACCCCCCACCACCCCACCACCCCCAATCACCAAAAGAAGGCAAAGTTCTGAAGTTAAAAATGAAGCAACATTCCCTTCAACGACGCCCTGCAATCGCGCTCTCTGGTCTCCTCCCTCTGGAGAACATCCCAGTCAGAGGACAGACAACCTTTGAGCTCCCTTTTCCCGTGACCAATTCAACACGCCTCACCTCTACTCTACTCCAGTGTTACTTACTTGTAAACAGTTCCTGGTCGTACTTGGAAAAGCAATGCCCAAGCACCTCCCTCTGCACCGCCTCTCTCCATTTGCCTCTTCCCCAGGATCAGGCAACCCCACCCGACCAGGATGTCCTGCTTGGCAATGCCCCTTCAACCCATCTCCAAAGGCGCCGGGCCAAAATCCTTCCCTTAAGGCTGACAGAGTTCTACCACCCCCACCTTGGCTATTGAGCATTATTTTAACACTCTCGCCTCCCGGCCGGGGGACTCCCCCCACCGTGGGGACTCGTCCAGCAAAGTAAACAATGCTGTCAAAGCAGGATAACGTTGGGCGAGGCTTCCAAACTCCGCGTTCCAGCCTCCTCGTGTTCTAAAAGCAGCAAAACAAGTCATTGCAGGGTCCCAGGAGCGAAATTACTCTCCTCAGGTTCCTTTCTAAAAAGGCCCGGAAGGCAGCGCCAAAATCAAACATTAATGTGCAAAAATTCACAACTTGCAACAGGTAGAGGTAACACAGCGAGTGCAAGGCCAAGCGTAGACGAATTTGCCCGAGAAGGAGCAGACAGGGAAAAGAAAAGTGGCTCGAGTGCGTAAACCTGCCACCAAGCGGGAACAAGGGCTTTTTTTTCGCGTCGGGTGAGCCTCGTTCCCACAGTGGGCGCGCACTGGATCGAGTTGCGGGAAAAAAAGAAGGCGAAGTTAAGGCTCCTAAAGCGCGGACGCGCCCCGAAGGCAGTCTTCAGGGGGCTTTGGTGAAGCAGGGGGAAGGCGGGAGGCCGAAGCGGCCCCGCGTGGACGAGCTGCACAGAACCGTGGCGGGGCACGGGGACACCTGTGAGGGCTGGTGCAGGTTCTGGGGGGCTGAGGGGCGCGCAGTGGCGGGGGCTGCGACGAGGCGGCCGGCGCTCACCTCCCGGCGTGGTGGAGAACAGCGTCCCCCCCGGCGTGGTGCAATAGTCATGAGGTAGCTGCGCGGCGTCGCTGATGGGCACCGTGCGGGTGGGAATGGCGCGGCTCTGGCTGGGCTGGTGGCCGCTGCCGGCGGACGAGGACATGGCTCTCGGCGCAGGCTCTCGGGCTTTGTCCGACGGGCAGGCGGGCGGCGGCGGCGGGGGCTGCGGGGCCCAGGCTGCTCCTGCTCCTAAGGCGGGCGGAACAGCGGGCGGGGCTGAGCGCGCTCCGCTCCCTCCTCGCTCGCTTCCTCTCGCTCCGCTCCCGCCGCCGCCCTCTCAGCCGCCGCCGCCGCCGCCGCCGCCCGTTCCTCCGGCCTCCGCGAGCAGCTACACCAGCAGCAGCAGCGGCAGCAGCGGCAACGAGAACGACCGGAAGCTGGCGAAGGCGGGAGCCAGAGGGAGCTCGGGAAAGCGGGTCGACGAAGGTGACGTATAGAGGGGCGGGGCGATGTTGTGGGGGCGGAACCTAGGGGCTGAGTGGGCGGGGCCTCGGGCGTGGTGGGACTTAACCCTTAACATGTGACTGGCCACATTTGGACCAGTAAGTAGTTCGCAGACCCCGGCTTTGACTTACACCGTCCGTTTACTCAACAAAATAGTTACGGAGCACCGACTGTGTTCTAGGAACTGTCCCGGGGGGAGGGGTAATACAGCAGTAAACAGGACAGACAGACTCTTTGCCAATCTGGAACTTGCATTAGCCTTCCCCTCTCCCAGCCAGGTTTGTTTTCCCTCTTTCTGAGCCACCATAGTCCCTGTGCACACTGTGGTGACCAGAACCCACCCTTTCCGTGAGCATCTTCTACCTATGCATCTGATTCCCCTGCAAAACTGTCAGCTCTTCAAGGGTGAGGCCTGGGTCCTCTTTGCCTTGTATCCTCACGGGGCCTGGCACAGAACCAGCCTGTGGTCGAAGTTTGTCAAACTGCCTTTTTGAAGACTTTGTGGAAGGTAGATAAACATTAGACACCGTCACGAATAGATAGGTCTGGGATAGCAAGAGGCCTTTTAGGTTTCCTTTTCAGATGAGAATGTTTATCAACTGGCTTAAAGCATAATTTAAATACATTAACATGCACCCCTTTTGAGTGTCAATGAATTTTGACAAATGTTTGTTGTTGTTAGTTGCTATCCAGTTGATTCCAAGTCATGGTGACCCCATGTGTTTCCTAGTAGAACTGCTCCATAGGGTTTTCTTGGCTGTAATTGTTTTTTTTTTTTTTTAGTTTTGGTGAAAATACACATAGAACATACACCCATTCATCAGTTTCTACATGTACAATTCAGTAACATTGGTGACATTCTTCACACTGTGTCACCGTTCTCACTATCACTACCCATATTGTTTCACCACCATTGACTTAGAGTCACTACCCCCTGTAATTGTAATGGAAGTAGACCTCCAGGCCTATCTTTCGCGGTACCCCTGGGCAGGTTCGAACCACCAACTTTTAGGTCAGCAGTTGAGGGCAAACCGTTTGTGATATCCTTGAAACATCACCACAATCAAGATATAGAACATTTTCAACACCCCAAAGAGTACCCTTGTGCCCCTTTACCATCAGTGCCTGCCCCCAGCCCCAGCCTCAGGCAATCACTGATCTGCTTTCTACCCCTATAGATTAGTTTTGCCAGTTCTAAAACTCCATATAAATGGAATCATACTGTATGTTTTATGTCTGTTCTCTTACTCAGCATAATGTGTTGCTTTTATCAGCAGCTGATTCCTTTTTATGGCTGAGTAATGGATGTACCACAGTTTGTTTGTTTAGCAGATGAGAATTTAAAAGAAAAAGATCTTTTCCTGCTCACCTAGGGCCTACCATGGGGAACTAGGAAGACCTTATGGGACCTCAAATATACACAGTCGGTATAGTCTCTGAATGAAGTTATCTATATAGTTGGGGATCAGGAAGCTGCAAATGCAGTTGTGACCCCACAGACACAGAGACCCCTAGATCCATATCTGATGTACTGCCAGGATTGACTGTACAAAACACACCACAATTTTGGCAAACCTGTCTTGACATTTAAAAAAATTTATTAATATAACTGGAATTTCAAAAAATGAAGGTGACCTGGATATCACCAGACCCTGGGGCGCCCTTTCTGTAGTTATCTGTTTCAGAGTTTAACCACCCAGCTTCCCAAAACTCATTCTTCCAAACTTACCTGCACTTTCCCTGGTGCCTCTGCTCCCTGGGGTTCTGTCTTTCCCAGGACAGAGGAGGCTGGTCCCCACCCAGTCATGTAGCCACCCACACTAGATCTCTACCATTATAAAGATAATAGCCCCTTACATTTGGATAACACTTTTCCACTTTACAAAGCACTTTCACAACCATTATCTCATTTACCTGTGATGTAGGCAGGTCCTTTATTATTCTTATCACTTTACAGGTGAAGAAACTGAGGCTTAAAGAGGGTAAGTGACTTCTCAGAGGTCATACAGCCAGGACAGTGGAGCTGGGACTAGAACTCAAGCTTCTGGTGGCTGTCCTATGCTCTTCCTACTGTTCCCCCAGACCTCCTACACTTCTAAAGACTGCAAGTTGACCATTACATTGTCATCACACGCGCTGAACTCATTGGAGGTATGAACAGCATCCATTTCCTGAGCTCTTGAAACTTAAGAGACAGGATGTGTTGAGAAGGGGATAATAATAATAGATAACATTTATAAGCATCTGGGCTGTACCAGGTGCTGTACTAGGCCTTTTAGAGATCTTATCTCTGATACAACAGGCATACAAGTAGGTGTTATCATGTCTATGTTACAGATGAGGAAGCAACCTCAGAGAAGCCAGCTTGCCCAAGGTTACCTGCTATACATTCTAGAAATTTCTTTAGCCTCTCCCTGTTGTTGGGAGCAGTCCAACATGCACAGGCTTTGATGTCAGACATGCCTTGCTTCAAATGCTGGCTCTATTGCCTACTTGCTGAGTGCCCATGAGCTCTGAACCTGTTTTCTCATCTAAAAAAATAGAAGGCGTAATCCTTCATTCTCAGAGTGCTCTTCTGAGGATTAAAGGTGAGGCCGGGCCAAGATTTCTGGCTGATGGAACTGTAAAACCAAATCAAACCTGCTACTGTAGAGTTGATTCTGACTCATAGCAACCCCACAGGACAGAGTGGAACTGCCTCATAGAGTTTCCAAGGAGCGACTGGTGGATTTGAACTGCCGACCTTTTGGTTAGCGGCCAAGCTCTTAACCACTGTGCCACCAGGGGTCAGATGGGATCATAGTCAGCCACAAAAATGGATCCAAGGAGGGGTGCTCAGGGCTGGGGAGAGGCAGCAGGATAGCAGCATCTGTCTTCAGGTGTGATGCCCCTGGGGAAGACAGAACCAAAGGGAGCAGAGGCAACAGGCAAAGGGCTTTGGGCTCAGTATTAACTCCTTTTGAGGTCTCGTCAGATGATGCCTTCTATCTGTAGGTGAAGACTTCAGAAAATGAGATAGGGCTTGTTCAAAGTTACTTAAGCATAATAAAGTCCTCTGTTAAAACCGGTTTGTTATCTGCCTATTTACATTTCAGCACCTGGAGTTGCTGCCTTCTCCAGCTCCATCCCAATATTTAGTAGGTGTTTCATGGGTACAGCTCTCTTTCTACTACCCCTGGCTTGCAGGGTGACCTCTATGTCAGAGGGGTCATCGTGCTTAATGCTGCACCCCATCTAGTTGACATCTGCTTTAGCTCCAACCAGAGAGAACACTTTTGAAATAGAAATGCACTGTCATCAAAACAGTGAATGGTGTGTCACACCCTGGGCCAGCCACAGCCCAGAAGCAGGGCACATGGTATACAGAACCTGGGAGCCAAAAGCAGGTACTTGCCAAGTTAAGTCAAGAGGTGATCTGCCCCGGGAAACTTCTGCCCTCTCTTGGGTGGAGCCCAGAGTTTTCAACGGGAATCCTTTCATGATGACTGGATGGGCGCTGTCAGGTTCAGGGTAGAAGACTCTGACTTGATTACTGGAGGTCTGATTCTCCGTGCCACCTCTTGGCAATGGCAGCTTTGCACAAGCTACCTGACTTCCATCTATCCACCAATTCATTCACTCATTTGTAAGTACTTGCTCAGCTCCTGGTAAGTCCCTAGCTCTGGGTTCAGAGAGGAACAGGCAGACCTCATAGAGCATCCGTTTAATGAAAGGGTTCAACTGCCTTGATAATAACTCCTTGCAGCCAAGTTTTCTGGATGGATTTTGGTGGGAGTGTTTATCCATTCACACTCAATTAGAGTCAGAAGATCCAGGGTAGCAATGTCTGGCAGTGTAGATTGGATTGTATCACCACTCTTTCTTCCATGGATTCCCATTACTCCTGGAATAAAGATCAAAATCTTGAATAAGGCCCTGCATGGTCTGGCCTCATCTCCCACCTCTCTCCCCCTCACTTTCTGTGCTTCTACTCCCAAAATGGACCATGCTCCCTCCTATCACAGGGCCTTTGCACATGCTATTTTCCTTTGCCTGGTTGTTCTCTGTGGTGAACAGACTTTAAGGTAATGGCCACGACCCCGGCCTTCTGGTGTTCACACCCTTGAGTGTGGCTAGGACATGTGACTTTCTTCTAACCAATAGCATATGGCAAAGGTGAGGGGATGTCGCTTGTGTGATTATGTTGTTAAGATGTCATCTTGCTAGCAGACTCACTCTCTCTCTCTCTCTCTCGCTGATTTTGAAGATTTAAGCTGCCGTGAGCCCTGAGGAAATGGACTCTGCCAACAACCTGAGTGAGCTTGGCAGTGGACCCTTCCCCAGGCAAACATCCACATGAGAACTCAGCCCCGGTTGACACCTTGTTTGCAGTCTTGCAGAGGACCCAGCTAAGTCGTGGCTGGACTCCTGACCCATAGAACTATGAGATAATTAGTGTGTTGTTTTAAGCTACTAAACTTGTGGTAGTTTGTTACACAACATAGAAAATCAATGTATTCACATAGTTGACTCCTGCTCATCCCTTATCATTCCCGTCCTACTCAGATTTGTTTTCTCTGCAATCTCTGCCAAGACCCAATCTCCTTTTTATAGGCTCTCATGACACTGTGCACCCCTCCTCCACACGACCTGTACAGTTATCATTGTGATTATTGAATTAATATCTGCCCTTCACTAGACTATAAGTCCCATGAGAGCAGGACTTTGCCTGTCATGGTCTCTGCTTTCCCCCAGGGCCTAGCACAGAGCCTGGCACATGGGAGGTACCTAGTGAATATCCTGAATAGATAAACTATCTGTTCCTTTTAACTCAGAACTGAAGACACTCCCGAAGTTCACCCTTCTGCCAAAGATTAGACAGGTCTATAAAACCAACAATAACACACGTAAGGAACATGCTTCTTAGTTCAGTCATGTATACAAGACCGAAAGGACAACACCTGCCCAAAAGCATTGATGAGAAGGCAGGAACGGACAGGAAAAATGGATGGAAACGGGGAATTGGGGTGTGGAAAGGGAGAGTGTTGACACATCACAGGGATTGCAACCAACGTCATCAAACAATTTATGTATAAGTTGTTGAATAAGAAACCAATTTGCTCTTGTAAAGTTTCACCTAAAGCACAATTTTTTTAAAAAAGGGCCTCAACCAATAAATAAATAAATGATGTGTAGGATACTCAGGGTGATGAGGAGTGGAGAGATAGATAGAGGCTGAATTGTTCAGTAGCTAGAGACTAAAGTGACTTGGAGGAAACTTGGATAATTTAGTCCTAAAGCCCAGATTTTATTGTGACATATCTGTACAACTGAAGCTAAAAGTGTTCTTTGGGGCATCCTGGATGGAAATAATATGTATCCACACAACCTTCACACACTGAGCCTCTCCCAGGGCTTGGCATGAGTGTGTTTCTCTTGGAAACTCTACCTCCTTCCTTCTCTCAAAAGAACATCTTGTATTCTGGTCACTAGGCAACTCACTTCTGACTTTCTACCTTCATGGTCAGAGGAGGGAAAATGCAGGGGGAGGAGGAAGGGGTGTGGGAAGGAGGAGGGCACTCCAGCTTGAGAGTTTTAATAAAGCCCATGAAATGCAAAGTAGCTTGTCCCAGTAACAGACAGAAAGGTGGACATACCGGGTTATCCAGAAGGCATAAAGTGACATAAGGTCGAGGGGCTTCAGAGTTCTTAGCTCTGCGTTCTCCTGTATCCCCAGCTGGGCTTTTTCTGTCTCCCTGGCTTTTCTGGCATCAGCAATTATGTCTGGGCAGCTTTAAACTTCCCTGTCTAGGTCCTAAGGCCCTTCCTAGATATTACTATGTTTTTCTCCTTTCCTTCCAGCCAAGCTTCTTGAAAGAGTTGTCTACACTTGCTGATCTCTTTCTCATTTCTATTCATTCACTCCTCAATCACTTCATTTTGGCCTCCACTCTGCCATGGCACAGAAACTGCCTTAATGTCAAATCCAGTCGACAATTTTTGGTCACCATTTAAAGGTTCTTTTTCTTGACCTTCTTTCCTCTCTCGAATTTCTGGACACTGGTCTCTTCTGCTTCTCTTCATTCCTTCCTGGCATCTCCCTCTTGGTTTCATCCACCATCTGCTACTTTTCTCCCTTATGTCAATGTCCGTGTTCCCCAGGTTTTACCCTTGGTCCTCTTTCCTCCCCACTCCAGACCTCCCTCAGGTAAGCTTACCCATTCCCACTGTTTCAGATTCTGCCAATGGCTCCCAAATCTATAGTTTCCCTGGTACCAGTAGCCTGAGCATGAAAAATAGGGTTTATTCCTTTGGCTCAGTCCCCACCTGCTAAATCATAGGACGCCCTACCTCAAATCCCTCCCTTTGGCACAGACTGCTAATTGTTCCTCAGTGGCCATTTTCCCCTCTTCCTTTTAGCAATAAAATCCTCTAGTTGTAGCTGGGCATATGATCAGCCAGCCACTGACTGCATTTCTCAGCCTCTCATGCAGCTAGTTGTGGTCATCTGACTAAGTTAGGGCTATAGAATGTCAATGGAAGTGATGTGTGCGACATCTGGGTCCTCTCCTTAAAGGCAAAGTGGCTTGCCTGGGACATTTTCTTTTCCCCTTCCTGTCAGCTCAGAAATAGCTTAACTGCAATAGTAACCTTGGACCCAGAGATAGAAGAAATATGCTGAAGATGACAGAGTAAGCCATCATGGTTTTTAGATGACCTTTTGGAGCAGAGCTGTCAACCTTCCCTAGATCACTTGTTTTATGAGACAGAAACAAATTATTTTATGTAAGTTGCAGAATTTTCAGGTCTTTGTTATAGCAGCTTAACTATATCCTGATTAATACACTTCCTGTGTGTCCCATGTGTACTTGCAAACACAGTTCTTCTCTACCACTGTCAGGGGGAACACCCTCCACTCTGATATAGCTTGTAAGTGCTGAAGTCTTTTCTCTGGCTTTCAGTTTCTCACTAGGACCCAGATGCTAAAGGCAGGACTAGGGTGAGGCAAGCAAAGCACCCAGCTGCAAAATTTAAGGAGGCACTCATTTTTAGACTCATACAAGTGTTGAGCTGGCACCAGAGAATGAGTGCCTCCTTAAATTTTGTACCCTGGGAGCCTTGCTTATCTTACTCTAGTGCCAGTCCTGCCAGAAGTCATGGCACTTTCATTAAAAGATTTAAAAATATGCTTGCTGTTTGACCTAACTGCTAGAATTTCTCTGCTAGGAATCTTTCCTCTGGAAATAAACAAACAAATGGGTTTCTAAACCATATGTACAAAATGATTGTTTTCTTGAAAAAAATATATAAATATATGGCTGGAAGGCCATATATCCAACAGATAGCAATAGTTACCTTTGGGCGGTAGGGTTACAGGCAGGGGTGGATTATGCAATAGGCAAGGTAAGCACAGTGCTTACCTTGCTTACCAGATCATCTGTTGTGAACAATTTCACGTTTTTTCACCACATCAAAGATTCTGCTTCTAGGTATGGCTGGCATCTGTCTCTCTTGCAACCCCAGTTCACCTTCCTTCAGAATCAAAGCCTCTCTTCAAATGTACAGTACCTGACAGGGAGAGATGACCCAGTCAGCAAGGTAAGCACGGGCTTACTTGTGCTTACTTATTCATCCTGTGAAATTGTTCACTACAGATTAGTAAGTAAGCACAAGTAAACCCATGCTTACCTTGCTTATTGGATAATCTGCCCCTGGTTGCAGGTGATTTTTTCCATTGTGGTTTTTTTGTTTGCTTGTTTTGCAAATTTTCTGCACTCTGCAAATGGGACTTTTGCAGTTAGGGGAAAAAATGTTTAAAAATCTTCTAAAACTGTCTTCCAAATGCGCTTATTATGCTTGGATTAAGCACCTTGCTGTCATCTTCCCTTCCCGTGAGCACATTCCCAGGAGGCTCTCTGACTGCTTATGCAAATAGTCCCCACGGGGCGTCAGCCCAGGTACCTTTCAGACAAGCCCAGACTTGCCTGAATCTACAGATAGGCTGGAACAAGCCGGTAGAGGGTGCTGTCTTCCCTGTTCCCCAGGAGCTCAGAGGGTAGTGTATTAGGGGAAACGATGGCTTAAAGGCAAGGTGCAGACCGTTCTGACCAGGGACCCAACAGATGGTCCTGGATAGAATGGGAGAAAAATGTAGAACAAAATTCAGATTCTTATAATGGCCAGACTTGCTGGACCAGTAGAGATCACAGGAACCCTGGAGACTCTCACCCTGACATATGCTTAAAACTTTGAACTGAAACCACTCCCAGAGATTACCTTCCTAAATAACAGATGACTCATGAAATAAACATCACCCATAAGTACTGCACTCCTTTAAAAAAAATATCACATATGTGAGAACAAATGGTCAACATTTACCCTAAAGCAAAGATGACAAGGTAAAAAGGAGAGGTAGGGAGACTAGATTAATGAAAACAGAGCAACCAGAATGGGAATAATAAGAATGTTGACATACTGTGAAAAATATAGCCAATGTCACTAAATGATATGTATAGAAATTGTTAAACGGGAACCTAATTTGTGGTGTAAACTTTCACCAAAACATAAGAAAATATTATTTAAAAAATAAAAGGCACAGTACAGTGCTGGATAGAGACCCCCTTCCCCCCACTTCTTCCCCAGGACTTATTCCCAGGTGTAATTCAGACTAGGAGTCCCTGGGTGGCATCATGGTTAAGCGCTGGCCTACTAACAGAAAGGTTGGTGGTTCAGACCCACACAGAGGGAGGTGCCTCAGAAGACAGGCCTGGTGATCTGCTTCCAAAAGGTTACAGCCTTGAAAACCCCATGGAGGAACTTAGTTCTACTCTGCACCTATGGAATTGCCATGAGTCTGAATAGACTCGATGGCAGCTAACTCAGCCTACTTGACTCCATTGTGAATGGAGTCTAATTGATAGGATTTGAATACTGACTTTTCCATTTACAAGACACATGACTATGTGCAAGTTATTTAGTCTCTGTGTTCAAGTTTTCACATCTCTTGAAAGGAGATAATATTAGTAGTTAACCTCATAGGGTGGCTGTTATGGATTGGACTGTGTTCCTCAAAAATGTGTGTTGTAAATCTTAACCCCTATACCACTGGTTACAATCCCATTTGGGAATGAGTTTTCTTTGTTATGTCAGTTAGGCAGTATTAGTGTAGGGGGTCTTAAATAAATCTCTTTTGAAATATAAAAGAACAGATTAAGCAAGCAAGCACAAATGGAGGGGAAGAGGCACAAATGGAGGGAAAAAATACATGCAACATGATCACCAAGGAACCTAGGAATAGAAGCTGAAAAGAGACAAGAACCTTCCCCCAGAGCCGACAGGCAGCAAGCCTTCTCCTACACGTGGCACCCTGAATTTGGACTTCTAGCCTCCTAAACTGTGAGAAAATAAATTTCAGTTCATTAAAGCCACCTACTTGTGGTATTTCTGTTATAGCAGTACTAGATAACTAAGACCATGGTCTTCTGGACTGAATAGAAAATGCATATGAAGTGTGGATCACAGCCTGGCACAGGGTGACTCCACAAGAGGTAGGGAAGAGAGATCACCTAGGCTGGCCTCCTGAGTGATGAGAGCCAGCCTACTGCCAGACATGGGAGAGAGGCTGTCCTAAGCCATCCAGCCCCAGCCAGGCTGTCAGTTGGCCACAGAGATCAGCCAAGTCAGCCCAGACCAGAAGAACTACACAGTCCGACCTATGGAATTGTGAGAAATAACATATTTGTTGTTTGGAGTCACTAAATTTCGGGGTGCTTTGTTGCAAAGCGAACTAAACCCGAACCTGAACCTGTTGCCATTGAGTCGATTCCGACTCATAGCGACCCTATGGGACAGAGTAGAACTGCTCCATAGGGTTTCCAAGGAGTGGCTGGTGGATTCAAACTGCCAACCTTTTGGTTAGCAGCTGTAGCTCGCTGTAGCTCTTAATCACTGCTCCACCAGGGCTCCGAAGCTAACTAAAGTATCTAATAAATCAAGTACTGACTCTTCCTTCTGCCATCGAAGACTTTCATCTTCAGCAAAATGTGCCTTTTCATACCATCCCCACTGCTTTCTTATCCTGCAAATCAAACACCTGGTGTTCCCAGAAATGCTTTACACTTTCTTAATTCTGAGCCGTTGCTCAAGCTGAGGCCTCTTGTTGGAATGGTCTTCCTTTCCCTACTCCTTCACCACTCTCACCCCCATCTTGGCCTTCTATGGCTGTTGAAATTTAACCCATTCTTTAAGATTTATTCAAATATCATCTTTTCCTACAATTGGTGAGCAAATTGGAGCAACCTGTCCTTGAACTCTATACTTGGTACTATTGTCGTAACCGCCTTTGAGTCGGCCCCCAATACATGATGACCCCACGCGCAATGGGATCGGACTGTTATGATTCATATGGTTTTCAATGGCTGATTTTTGGAAGTAGATCACCACGCCTTTCTTTCTAGTCCCTCTTAGTCTGCAAGCTCCACTGAAACCTGTTCAGCATCATAGCAACACACAAGTCTCCACTGACAGATGACACATTGGGGCTGTGTTTGAGGTGAATTGGCTGGGAATCGAACCTGGGTCTCTTGTATGGAAGGTGAGAATTCTACCACTGAACCACCAAGGCTGTCATATTTGATACTTCTGAACCCTCATTTCTCTCTCTTTTAATAATATTTCACTGTGTTTTTGGTGAAAGTTTACCCAGAAAATTAGGTTTGATAATTTCTATGCATATTGTTCAGTGACATTTGTTGTATTTTTCACAATGTGTCGACATTCTCTTTATTTCCATTCTGGTTCTTCCATTTCCATTAGTCTAGCTTCCCTGCCCCCAACCCCTTCTCATCTTTGCCTTAGGGTAAATGTTGACCGCTGGATCCCATAAAAACCAAAAACCAAACCCGTTGCCGTCAAGTCAATTCTGACCCATAGCAACCCTTTAGGACAGAGTAGAATTGCCCCATAGGGTTTCCAAGGAGGTACTGGTGGATTCGAACTGCCAACCTTTTGGTTAGCACCTGTAGGTCTTAACTACTATGCCATCAGGGCTCCACTACAGATGATATATATATATTTTTTAAGGAGCTCAATAATCACTAGTGATATTGTTTATTTTGTGATCCAATCTGTTACTTAGCTGAAAGGTAACCTCCAGGAGTGGTTTCAGTTCCAAGTTTAAAGGGTATCTCAGGGTGACAGTCTTTGGGGTTCCTCTAGTCTCTACTGGTCCAGTAAGTCTGCACTTTTTTTTTTTTTTTAAAAGAATTTGAGTTTTGGTCTACATTTTTCTCACATTCTGTCTGGGAGCATCTATTGTGTCCCTGGTCAGAACAGTTGGTAGTGGTAGCTGGGCACCATCTAGTTCTTCTGGTCTCAGGCTAGATGAGGCTGTCGTTCTTGTGGGCTATTAGTCCTGTAGAGTAGTTTCTTCTGTGAGTCTTTGTTTTCCTTCTTCCCCTATTTCTCTTTTTTGCAACAGAACGGTCTTTCTCAAGGTGGAGCTATATTCTTGGTGGTAATGGGACACTGGTGTGAGAACATTATTCCTTTTTCAAAAAGTTTTTTTTTTATTATTATTTTGAATAAATAGAGAGCACTGGTGTGTTTTCATCATCTCCTAATACTTGCTAGACTGCTTTTATAACAAAGAGAGCTGGCCTCAAATGCAGACCTTTAGAAGATTTGCTAGAATTTAATAACACTGCTTCATTTTCATTGTAACGATTATTATTTATTTATTTATTTTAATGAAGAGATGTTTATTTCCTCACAGTCAAAGTAGGCTAAAAGTCCAATTTCAGGGTGTCAGCTCCAGGGGAAGGCTTTTCCTCTCTGTCAGCCTTCTCTTTGGGTTCCCCCAGACTAGGAGCTTCTCTGCGCAGGGACCCCGGTCCAAAGGACACGCTCTGCTCCCGGCACTGCTTTCTTGATGGTATGAGGTCCCCTCGTTGTAATTATTTTAAGGTTACTTTTTATTTATGGCAAGTGATACTCCTTTCCCTTTGTGGTAATGATATAAAGTTTCCCTTTAAAAATAAATGTTTTCAAGTGAAACAGTGAGTCAATTTAAAGGAAAAAAGAAGTAAATAATAGTATGGTGTGCTCGTAGAGAAGCTGAGTAAAACAGTCCTGGTTTGTAGTGTTTGCTAACTCCATGGTGTAAATTTTCCCACCATGGCCTATTTCAAGCAACCAAGGTGATGTGGCTGAATGCAGAGTTGGGAAAAGATGTGCAGAATCAGCTTTTGGAGCCATTACAAATGCTGCATGCAGCTCACCACTGGGTGGGGCTCAGAGACAGCAAAAATCAGGAAGGTGGTATGGAAATGGCTAAAGCTTGAGAAATACTTTATTATAGTCACATTTTAAAATAATAGACTAATTTTTAGAGCAGTTTTAGGTTTATAGAAAAATTGTGCAGAAGGTACAGAGAGTTCCCATATGCCCCCTCTACCCTCTGCACACTGTTTTTCCTATTAACATCTTGAATTCATGTGGTATATTTGTTTCCATTGATGAGTTATTAACTAAAGTCCATTATTTACATTAGAGTTCACTCTTTGTGTTGTACAGTCCTATGGGTTTTGACAAATGCATAATGTCATGTGTCTACCATTACAGTATCATACAGAATAGCTTCACTACCCCTTGAAATGCCCCCATACTCCACCTATTCATCCCTCTCTCTTTCTTCCTAACCCCCTGGCAACCACTTATCTTTTTACTGTCTCTGTAGTTTTGTCTTTTTCTAAATGTCATATAGTTGGAATAGCACAGTATGTAACTTTTTCAAACTGGCTTCTTTCACTTAGCAATATGCATTTAAGGCTCCTCCGTGTCTTTTCATAACTTGATAGCTCATGTCTTTTTTTATCACTAGATAATAATATACCATTGTATGGATGAATCACAGTTTATCTGTTCACTTATTGAAGGGCATCTTGGTTGCTCATTCACTTGTTGTATGAATCTTACTTCCCATATTACAGTGCAATTGCCTTGAGGGTACTGTCTGCATCTTGCTCATCTTTGCAAATTCTGCAGTACCTGGCAGGGGGTTCATGGTGGACACCTCTCACCAGGCTGAACCTTCTGGAAGAGGGACTGGGTGAACTGCTCTTCTGCCTGAGGATGGTAGTGACTTGGAGTGACCTAAGTTCCTGGCTACTGGTGACTCAGCTCCAGGCAGAGGTGTGGCCCCAGGGAGAAGGAGGATGATGCATGGATGGGAGCCTGTTTCACGCATGTTGGTGTGACTTCAAATTTTGTTTCCATTCGAATGTACTTTTCCCTCAAGAGGTGTAAGATGAGGACAAATATGAGGAGCACAGAATGGGAAAGGAGAGATTTAAGGCCCTGAGATAGCTTCTGGAAATTCTTTGATGGGAAATGGTCCCCTTCAGGGCTTTCAGTCATAGGAGTTGACCTGCTGGCTCTGTGTAGAGGACAGTTCCCTTCCCCAAATGCCCTGAGAATTTATCCTGTTCAGTGAGGGGCAGATCCTCCAGGAACAGATAATAATTTTGTCATTGTACAGAGGTTTCCTATTTGGCAGGCAACCTACAAGTCTTTCAAGCCATCAAGAGGGGCCATCTTCAAGTCCTGACAAACAGCCAAGTCTCTCTATGTTCATAGGCTAAGGGGGAGTGACTCCCAACTCATGTGGCCAGGGTTGGGCCAACTATCTAAGGGGCTCAGGCCTCCGAAGATGCTCTGGATCTCTTCAGAGAAGCCTGTCCGAGCCAGCTGAGCTTCTTCACTGAGAAGTTTCAGTAGAGCTTCTCTGTACTGCGCTACCTCCCTGATCCCCTTATTTGCTATTGAAACTGCAGGTGCTGATGGATGACTTGAGGCTTTTAGATTCCAATGGTGGGGGATAAAATGTTCCCAGCTGTTTGCATTGAATGGAGTCTGTAAGCATTATGATTGAAAGTCTTAGCACTGTTGATAAACATTTACTGAGTACCTACTATGTGCTAGGTATCATGGGAATATTTACTGAGGGCTGTGGTAGATTACAAAGCTAGCCCCAATTCTCTACCCATCCCTGTTCCTTGCAATATGACTTTGCTGCTCCTCTCTTAGACAGTGGCATCTTATTTCCCCACCCATTGAATGTGGGCTGGCCTTGTGACTTGGTTTGGCCAATACAATTGTGGAAGTGACATAATGCCAGTTTTGAGCCTAGGTTTTGAGAGACTTGCATGATTCTACTCTTGCTCTTGGAACCCTGCAGCTCCACGGGAACAAGTCTGGACTAGCCTGCTGGAGGTCCAGTTGCCCGCCCTCATTGCCTCAATTGACAGCTAGCTAGCCACCCGTTAGAAGTAGAGACCACTGCTACCTGACAACTGACTGCAGATGCAATGGAAACCAGCTGAGGCCAGAAGAACTGCCCAGCTAAGTCCAGCCTAAGTTGCCTACCCATAAAATCATGAGCTAAATAAGTGGTTGTTGTTTTAAGCCACTAAGTTTTGGGGTGGCTTGTTATGCAACAAAAGCTAACTGATACAAGCACTTACCATGCGCCAGGCTCTCTAGTGAAATCAGGTAGAGTCTTGGGAGAGAAGACTTATGTAGAGATGGTACAATACTGGGTATAAAGCAAACACAGTGGTAATAGAGGAGGTGGCATTTGAGCTGGGGACGAATCTTGTCCATGTGGAGTTGGAGGGTCCAGGATGAAATTCCAGGGAGAGGGGACTGAGTGAGGTAAGACATGAATGTTGGGAAATCCAGGTAGTGCCAATATTTATTGAACACAGAAGCATTGTGGGGACTATCTCAGGGCTGCGCACTGGTTAGTTGGGGAGAGAAGATATCCACGTGTGGAAGCTGGCCATAAATATAAGGCTGGTTTTAAGTATATCAGAAGTGGCAGTGTCTGCTTTGTTCAGAGTAGAAAGCATCTTGGCCTAGGCAAAACAGGACTCTATCCATTTATCATTTATATCTGGTACCTGGTATATATGTGGCAAAGGAGGGTGGTGATGAGGGATTATGTTGGGGAGAGGCCCCCAGAATCTTCCTGGGAAGGCACAAGTGGTCAGAAAACATGACTGTTCAGGTGTCCACTCAACTGGTAACACCTTTAGGGCAGAGGCTGTGTCATTGATTGAATTGTGTCCCCCAAAAGTATGTGTATCAGTTTGGCTAGGCCATGATTCCCAGTATTGTGTGATTGTCCACCATTTTGTCATCGAATGTGATTTTCCTATGTGTTGTAAATTCTGTCTCTATGATGTTAATGAGATGGGATTAGTGACAGTTATATTAATGAGGCAGGACTCAATCTACAAGATTAGATTGTGTTTTAAGTCAATCTCTTTTGAGATATAAAAGAGAGAAGCAAAGAGAGACACATAGGGACCTCATGCCACCAAAAAAGCAACTCAGGGAGCAGAGCGAGTCATTTGGACCTGAGGTTCCTGTGCAGAGAAGCTCCTGGACTACGGGAAGATTGATGATGAGGATCTTGCTCCAGAGCCAACAGAGAGAAAAAGCCTTCCCTTGGAGCTGGTGCCCTGAATTTGGACTTCTAGCCTACTAGACTGTGAGAGAATAAACATGTTTGTTAAAGCTATCCACTTGTGGTGTTTCTCTTATAGCAGCACTAGATAACTAAAACAGGCTGTGTCTGATTCATCTTGGTATACCCCAAGACACAGGGCCTTGGGCACTAGGCATTCAGTTTTGAAGGATTAACTTTGGAGACAATTCTCACCCCATTCCCCTGTCAAGGCCCAGGGGAACGTGTGCTCCTTGCCTGACTGCCCCAAGCCTCAGAGGCAGCATTAATTGTTCTTTTGTTAGGATTCTCACTGCATTTAACACTGGCTTCTGCTTATTGGCGCATTTGACACATGCTCAAACATCATGGTCATTGGCTGAGGTTGCGGCCTTATTCTCCTTTGTCTTCCCCATGTTGTTGTTAGTTGCCGTACAGTCAGCTCTGACTCATGGCGACCTCACATACAGAATAAAATATTGCCCCGACCTGTGCCATCTTCACAATTGTTGGTATCTTTAAGTCCATTGCTGCAGCCACTGTGTATTTTGAGTGCCTTCCAACCTAGGAGGCTCATCTTCCAGCACTATATTGGACAATATTCTGTTGTGATCCATAGAGTTTCCACTGGATGATTTTTGGAAGTAGATCACCAGCCCTTTCTTCCTAGTCTGTCTTAGTCTGGAAGCTCTGCTGAAACCTGTCCACCAGGGGTCACCCTGATGGAATTTGAAATACCGGAGGCGTAGCTTCCAGCATCACAGCCATACACAAGCCACCACAGTATGACAAACTCATAGGCGGATGGTGGTCTTCCCCATCCAAACCCAAACCCTTTGGAGTTGATTCTGACTCACTGTGACCGTATAGGACAGAGCAGAACTGCCCCGTAGGGTTTCCAAGTCTGTAATCTTTATGGAAGCCGACTGCCACATCTTTTTCCCGTGAGGCGCTGGTGGGTTCCAACCGCTGACCTTTCGGTTAGCGGCCAAGCGCTTTAACCACTGAGCCCCCAGGACTGCGGTGATCTTTCCCATGTTGTTGTTATGTGCGGTAGAGTCGGTTCCGACTCATAGTGACGCTATAGGACAGAGTAGAACTGTCCCATAGGGTTTCCAAGGAGTGGCTGGTGTATTCGATTTGCCGACCTTTTGGTTAGCCCGTAGAGCCTAGTATAGGGCAGACGGTGAGCTCTTCATAAGCAATGCGTACTGAGCAGCTATCTCTCCCTGAGTGCATTACGGCCAGGTCCTGCGCTAAGCATTTCATAGATGAATCCTCTCAAGGACCCTGTGAAATAGATATTTGTGTATTTTAATTCTCATTTTATAGCTGAGAACATTAGGCTTCAGTGAGGTAAAGTACCTTAAAGGAGCCAGAATTATTGTCTCTGAAAACATGAATGGGCTCCTGAGGGCATCCTCGTGAAAGTTTCCTATCCCTCATCTTCAAGTTTTTCAAAGCACCCCTGATCAGGCTAATTCAACTCCATTTCCTCAAGAAAAACAAACCTGGAGCCTCAGTCCTATTGATCCTAGAATCTGTTGCACGCTCTCGTCTACGCTCTCCTTCGCAACCCCAAGCGTTTCCTCTCCAGAAGCCGCACACAAAGCGGACCCTCTTTTTGGACAAGAGCGCGCGGACCGCCTTTCCGCGCGCGCCGCTCCCGGGCGAGGCTTGAGGACTCGCGCGCGCTGATTGGTTGCGGGCAATTCGGAGTCCTCCACCTGCTCCCGCCCCGGCGCCTATCCTGGCGCGGCGATTGGTCAAGCGGTCGTGCGCGCGGCGCGCAGAGACGGCATCCCCGCGCGCCCCTCCCTGCCTGCTGAAGCTCCCGTCTGTTGCATGGGGCGCCGGCTGCTGCCGACGGAGCGTGACTGCGCTGCGCAGGGCGCTAGGAGGCATTGTCGCCGTAAGTGGAGCAGAAAGCGGCCGAAACTGGGCCAAAGGCTTTGTGCCCCGCAAAGCAAACGTAGTCTGAGGCTAAGAGGGCTAGGGGAGAGAGGGAGAGAATTGTCCCCGTTTATTGCAACGTACCTTCCCCCTCCCCCAGGTCACCCAGTGGAAAAGAGCAGCGGTGCATCAGCTGCGGCTTCTGCAGTGCCCTGGGGCCGTTCAGCGCGCGGGCTCTCGCCTGCGGACTGTGGCTGGACCCTAGATGGCTCAGGGGAATGGGTGCAGCAGTACCAGGGAGTAGGAAGCCGGGAAGCGCTCCTGGCCGGGCCTCCATTCCCTGCGGAAGGCGTCCTTGCTGGGAGAGGCTGCTGTGTATTTCATTCCCAAAGCAGCATTTTCCGGGTTTGCTTCCGCTCTGGGAAGCTGCAGACGCCTGCCTGTGAGCTTGCTTGCCTCTCGGCCTCCGGCGCCTTTTCGTGCGCCCCGGGCAGCGCGGGAGTCCCGGGCCCTCTGAGCTCACTACGTACCTCCCTCTGCCTGCTTTCTGATCCCCGGTCCCCGCCTGCTAGGCAAGGGAGGGCCGACGACGAGGAGCAATTGGCTGCGGGCTCCAGGAAGTGGGGGAGACGGGTGAGGCGAGCCCCTAGAGTATGGGGCGCTGAGACCCCGGCCTGGCCACCTCACGTGGTCCTGGGGATCACGCGCGGGGCTCCCCGGAACCCCATGGCGCAGAAACAAGGCACCAGTCCGCCCGGCTCACAACACCAGCTGGCTTTTTTCTCTTCGGTGGGAAAGTGGGTCAGTTCTCCTATGGCCTCGAGTTGGCCTTTGGGGCCACCTGGGTCTGATCCATTCCCCCGCCCCTCACCTCCTCACCAACTCCCCCGCTTGGTGTGGTCCGGAGGACCGGCTAAAGGCAGCGGTAGGGGGAGCTTGCACACATAGCTCGGAAAGCTCGGGTTGCCAGTCGGCGTGGCTGCCAGGATCTTAAGTTTCCGACTGACCACATCAGTAACTAAATATAGGAGCAGCTGGTGCGGACGGGATGTCGCAGCAGCTCCTTTGGACAGATCTCAGGGTTGCAGATAAGGTAGAGTTCTTGCTGGTAAGGGTGGGGTGGTGGCAGGGGGCGGTCATCAGGGTTTTAGCAAAGATCATTCCTTCTCCCAAGCCTTGTATCCATGTGAAATCGGGTTGTAGGGATGGGAGGGCAGCATTGCCAGCTCCTACAAAACAGGGCAACTTTTTTTTCTGGGATTCAATTTACTATATCCTAACTTCTGGCATTCAATTTACTATATCCTTACTATATGTGAACCTGTCTAATCCACTTATTGGTAATGTGGGAAGCACTTAACGGTTTGTAAAGTTCTTTCTCAAAAGTTATGTATCATTTACTTCTCACGACAACCCAAAGAGGAAGGCGATCTTTCCATTTTACAAACGGAGCTGCTCCCAACATTGATAATTTACCAAAACACTGGTTGGATTAGGCTGCTCTTCTCAAAAACTTTCTGTAGCTCCTGACAGAGAAACAGAGGACAGATTTATAAGAGGTCATCCACCTCCATAATCTGGGAACAGGCTGGCTGCTTGTTCGCCTCCCTTCTGCATCTCTTTGGGCACCTGCTGCTCAGGCCCTGTCTGTGTTCCTTCTCCCCCCCGCCATGCCATGCACCTTCATGGCTGAGCATTAGGGCACATGCTCTTGCACCTGGCACTGGGCCCTCCTGGCATCTGGCTCACTCTGCTTCTTGTTGGTGAGTCTCTCTTACCCGGTGGTAAGCTCATTTTGGCCAGTACCCTTTACTCCTCCCAGTGTGGGCCTTATAGAAGGTGCCCAGGAGATGTTTGTTGGATTTAATCATTTCA
This sequence comes from Dugong dugon, assembly GCA_030035585.1. NCBI lineage: Eukaryota > Metazoa > Chordata > Mammalia > Sirenia > Dugongidae > Dugong > Dugong dugon. Next base: position 19,953,402 of record CM057475.1, read on the forward strand.
TGGGACCATGCTGAGGAAAGAGGAGTTGGGGATGTGTGGAGAGGGACATGTTGCAGGGACAGCAGTGGTGTATGAGCTTAGATCCTGTGCCTAAGGGTCCCCAGGATTTGAAGTGCTTTCCTTGGGATTTTCTGAGGCCTCCCTCTAGTGCCTGGACTAGCTGGGGCCAGCAGTGTTGTCAGGTTGGAATGCTCCGGTGCCAGGCCAGATCGGAATGGGCTGGTGGTTCCTGTTTCTCCCCTTTGAGGTCCTCTCCAATTCTCTACCACCACCACACCTGTACATGGGGTTGACCAGATGCCCCAGCAAGCGCAGAACTTGGGCCTGTGGCGTTGTCCCAGAGCCCTGTGGTTGAGTACTGGTTCTAGAAGGGCTGCCTTGTGAGCTGATCGTTCCCACTGGCTGGTATGATGTTTCTTTCTCGGAATTGCATGAGATTGGGCCACCAGATGGTATTGACACACTGACTCTGGGTGATTGAAATTGTTTATATAGACAGGGGTCTTAGTTTGAGTGCCAACTAAGGGATGGCCCTGCCTAGGGGGCTTTGTACCAGTCAGAGATGGGTCCATAGCTCTGTCTCTTATATGTGACTTAGCCAATTTTCTATCTTTCTTAGAAACAAGAGAACAGAAGTACAGCTTGCTTTCTTTTTTCCTTTTCCCCCTGTTCTCTCTTGGCTCTGCTACATGCTAAATGAACTCTTGCTATTTTTTGCCACACAGGCCCAGCCCTAGGGGTGAAAGGAGCAGTCAGTCAAGTTCCAGGAGCCCATTCCAGTCTCCTCAAGTTTGCTCTTCTCTCAGTTCTGGGGGCCTCTTATCCCATCTTGGAGTCCATGGGTGGCATAAAGGTTAATATACTGGACTGTTAACTGAAAGGTTGGAGGTTTGAGTCTACCTAGAAGTGCCTTGGAAGAAAGGCCTGGCTATCTGCTTCTAAAAAATCAGCCATTGAAAACCCTGTGGAGCACAGTTCTGCTCTGACACACATGGGCTGCCATGAGTTGGAATCGACTGGACAACAACTGGTTTTGCCCCCTCCCACCCCCATCTTGGGACTTATATTTCTTGTGGCCCAGCCACCCTCCCATCTCTGGTTATCTTACCCAAGTTGCCCATCTGGCATCTTTAGGCATTTCAATTTATGACCCTCCTCATTTAGACAGTGTCTTAGATTTGTTATAAGAGACTATTGACCTGTATTTGGATTTGAAACTCAAATGGTGTCTGTTTATCATCATCATGGGGGGATATTAATTAGATATTAATTGTGTTCGGTATGTGATGCAGGGGAGAGGTATAATATATGTGGACCTGCTTCTGCCTCAAGTTGCCCACAGGCCAAAGGAAGAAACATGTATATATATATAAATATATAGCTCATAAATAACCCAAGTTGTTTGTGCTAAGACATTAAGTGCTGTTGAAACTTAGAGGGAGGAGAGAACAGTGAGGGCTGGGGCAATTGGGAAAGACTACCTGAAGGCAGGAAGTCTTCATTCCTTAAAGATGAGTTCCACTGAGTTGTTTGTCCAGCGTCATATGGCTATTAAAGTGGGATTAGATGCTGGTGTCATGTCGACATGTGCACTGTTTTGTCCTCTCAATTAGCATTGATTGAGTACCTACACGTCCTGGGCTCTGGTCTAGACAGGCATGTACCTTTTCGTTCAATCCTCATGAACCCATAAAGATGAGTATGACTCCATCTACTTAATGAAGACACTGGGGCTCCAAGTGATTAAGAAACTCCCCCAGGACTTCTCAGCTAATAAATGGCAGAGCTGGGCATTAGGCCTGTCTCTAAAAAAGTCTTTTCCCACTACATTGTGTGTCTTAAACCATCAGTGTCAGTTTCCTTGGTGAAACACATACACACTGAACACACTGCTAATTCTCTCCAGCAGGTGGGTGGGCCTGGCCGGGTTTTGCCTCTTGTCCAGTTGAGCACATGGAACCTTTTTCTTGGTGCTTGTTAGCAGCTCTGAGCACTGCCCCCACCCTTGTCCTTGACTCTCAGAGTGACATTGTAGGAGCTTTTTGGGCCATCCATGATGCTGGAGGTGGGGGTGGGGTGGGGCAAAGAAGGGCGCTGACTGGGGAGCTGTCCTTGGTCATTTTTCTCTGTGTGGGTGATGTGGGTGACTTTTGTAAAAAACGAACACCGGATATGGAGCTGGGCTGACCTGATGTTGTTAATTGCCATTGAGTCATTTGCGACTCCTGGCCACCCCATGTGTGCAGAGTAGAACTGCACCATAGGGTTTTCAAGGCTGTGACCTTTCAGAAGCAGATTGCCAGGCCTGTCTCCTGAGGCACCTCTGAGTGGTTTCGAACTGCCAACCTTTTTTTTTTTTTTTTTTAAATTTTTTTATTATTGTAGTTTAAATGAATTTTACATTTCAAGTTAGTCTCCCATAGAAAAATTTATACATACATTGTTATGTGACCCTAACTGCTCTCCCCATACTGTGACATCACACACCTCCTTTCCACCCCTGATTCCCTATGTCCATTCAACCAGCTCCTAACCCCCTCTGCCTTCCCATCTCACCTGCGGACAGAAGCTGCCAGTTTAGTCTTTTGTATCTACTTGAGCTAAGAGGCACACTCCTCACGAGTATCACTTTATGTCCCACAGTGCAGTCCAATCCCTGTCTGAAGAGTTGGCCTCAGAAATTGTTTTAGTTCTGGGCTAACAGAGAATCCAGGGACCATGCTTTCCGGGGTTCCTCCAGTCTCAGTCAGACCATTAAGTCTGGTCTTCTTACTAGAATTTGAGTTCTGCACCCCATCTTTCTCCTGCTCCATCAGGGACTCTTTGCTGTGTTCCCTATCAGGGCAGTCATTGGTGGTAGCCGGGCACCATCTAGTTCTTCTGGTCTCAGGCTGATGAAATCTCTGGTTTATGTGGCCCTTTCTGTCTCTTGGGCTAATACTTTCCTTGTGTCTTTGGTGTTCTTCATTCTTCTTTACTCCAGGTGGTTGGGACCAGTCAATGCATCTTAGATGGCTGCTTGCAAGCTTTTAAGACTGCAGACGCCTCTCACCAAAGTAGGATTCAGAATATTTTCTTAATAAGCTTTGTTATGCCAGTTGACCTAGATGTCCTCTGAAAGCATGGTCCCCAGACCCCTACTCCTGCTACTGTGTCCCTAAAAGTGTTCGATTGTATTCAGGAAACTTCTTAGCTTTGATTTAGTCCAGTTGTGCTGACTTCCCCTGTAGTGTGTGCTGTCCTTCCCTTCACCTAAGATAATTCTTATCTACTATCTAGTTAGTAAATAACCCTCACCCTCCTTCCCCACCCTCTTAACCATCGAAGAATGTTTTCTTCTGTGTTTAAACTTTTCTTGAGTGGTTATAATAGGGGTCTTACAATATTTGTCCTTCTGTGACTGACTAAATTCACTCAGCATAATGACCTCCAGATTACTCCATGTTATAAGATGTTTTACGTGAACTACCAGCCTTTTGATTAGTAGTTGAGTGCTGAACCGTCTGCTCCACCTGCGGACTCCGGGCTGACCTGATAATTGCCACTTATTCACTTTGACCTTGACCAGGTCACTTAGCCCCTCTCTATGCCTCAGTTTCCTTCTGTGTCATTAACATGGAGTCGGGGATCTTTCTAGGGTCCCCTAGGGCTCTAACATCTTGTAAATTCTCTTGTCTTCCTCACCCTTCTTTAAGCCTCTTCTCCCCCAGTGATCCAGTTTCCCTTCTCTCATTTCCATAATCCCCTCCCCCTCCAGTCTACGTCTCCTCTCACTTGGGGTCTTGCAGATACACTCAGCTGATAATCAGACCTGTAGGATGACACCTCCCTTCCATCTTGACAGGTGAGAAGAGAATTCTTAGAGACCATCTGCCTGGCAGCCTGGCTGCTCTGATCAGGCAGGGGTGCAGTCTGGTCACTTTTGTGTTCCCACTTCCAGGCACACAGAGGAGCCTGGCAGAGCTGGTGGGTGAGTGGGGGGAGCTGGAGGAGTTGTCCTAGAGGGGTCTGGACAGGGTGCCAGCTCAGAGGCGTGGGTGAGGGACAAGTGTCTTTCTCTGGCAGTTGGTTGTGCCCCGCCTCCTCCCACTGCTCTGCCCATTGAATGAGTCACAGGCCAGCACACACCCGAGCCCTCACTGGCTACCCGTCCAGGCCAGGCCCTGTCTGGTGAGGTCACACATGTCTATCCTCCCAGGGATCCTGTAGGGCCCGACTGCCCATTCCCAAGGCCTCACTGGATGTGGCCTGAGCTCTGGGCCCCGCAGGAGGAGGTGAGTGGCTTGGGGCTCTCCTGGCAGCCTGGGGCCCCCAGGGAGGAGGACGTGTGGGGGGTGGACACATGGGTGGGTCCCCTGGCTGGCGGGCCCTTCATGGCCCTGCGTCTTCCCCAGGCGCAGGCCCCCTTGTGAGTAGCAGCCCAGCCAGGGAGCTGGTGGCAGGACACCCTCGTCTGCATGCTGAGGAAGATGGGGGAGGCCGTGGCCAGAGTTGCACGGAAGGTCAATGAGACGGTGGAGAGCGGCTCCGACACTCTGGGTGAGTGAGGCTGGGGCTGTGCCTGCTTCAGGCACCCTGGTAGTGGTGTGTGGAATCAGTTTAGAAATGAAATAGGAAGAGAAAATGAAAAGAATTGTCAGCATGCATCCCTCCCTCATAAGGAAAGTGTTCCATGGAACTTGTATTGTAATTATGTTTAGTTTAAGGTGCCCTGGTGGCACAAACAGCTGAGCTTTCAGCTGCTAACTGAAAGGTTGGTGGTTTGAACCCACCTAGCCACTCTGTTGGAGAAAGACCTGGCAATCTGCTTCCGTAAAGATTAGAGCCAAGAAAACCCTATGGGGTAATTCTGCTCTGTCACGTGGAGTCACTACGAGTCGAAATGAATCCATGGCACCTGACAACAACAACAATATTTAGTTTGTTATACTGAGTTCCATTGTAAGACGTACTTCAGATTATAGGTCATAGTCAATAGGTTTGAAAAACACTGAGTGACAGGGTTCTACCCACCTGGGGCCTGTGTGTGTGTGTGTATGTGTGTGTGTGTGTGAGAGAGAGAGGGAGAGAGATTGAGACAGAGAGAGGGAGAGAGAGAGAGGGAGTATGTGTGTACACACCCTTGGGCCAGGTGAAAATAAAAGAGCTGAGAACAACTGTGCTGGGCGCCTCTTGAGTGTTATGTTATTTCATCTTTACCACCTCCCTGGGACGAATGATATCTACCAGGCATGATTAGCCTGGGTCTTCAGATGAGGAGGAGATGGCAGGTTGAAGGCAAAGGGGGCTTCTTTGAGATCACCCAGCCTGGAGGTCCCTCTGCACTCCACAGATTTACTTGAATTGTCTTATGTATTTTTTGCTTTGAATTGTTCACAGTATTTTAGCCCATGCAGTTAAGGCAAGACTCCAAGCATTTCAACAAGCCATCTTCCTTAATTGGATTCAGCATTGACTCATTGACTATCTGCCTGTAAGGGACAGGAGGACATATAGTGCAGTTACCGTGTGTGTGTGTGTGTGTGTGTGTGTGTGTGTGTGTGTGTGTGTGTTTGTGTGTGTGAGTGACCCACTGGAATGTGTGTGCCCCAACAGAACCATAGACATGCTGTGGGTACGCAGAAGAGGGAGCATGGTCCTACCTTGGGGATGACTGTGCAGATGGAATAGGTGGGATTTGAGTTGGGCCTTTGGCACAGGGAGAGGAATTGGACAAGCAGGTGTGTATGTTGGGGGAGGGGGTTGTTTGTCTGCCTTTCTCATGAAGGAGCATTTCTGTGGAGGTCATTGCTTAAGCAAAGACCCAGAGACTGGAAAGTAGAGCATTTCTGTGAGTAGTCACTTGTCGGGTGTGTCTGGAATGTGGCTCCTGAGGTAGGGCGTGGTGGCTCTGGAAGTAGAGGGACACTCAGCGTTTGGGATGAGCTTAGTCACCATCTCTCCCAGGAAGCTCTCAGTCCAACTCTACCCTCCCTTTGCTCTCGTCCTCCTCGGTAGCATTCATTCAGGGCCCAGGAAGGGCTCCCCCACCCAGGGCATAGCACGGTGTCGGGCACTTCGTAAGTTCTTGGAGGTGTTTGCTGGAAGGTGGAAGAGGCATGTCCTCTACCAGCAAACCAACCTGAAAGTCATTTATTTTGAAGGGAAGACTCTGGAGAGAGCCTTAAGCTTGTGAGCTGGTGGCTATGGCCCCTCAGTAAAAGAATTCTGGAATCCTACACCTGTCACTATTATGGTTGCCCTTACCCCAGCATTCAAGGCTCTCTACCACTAATTTGGTGGCCGAGAGCCAGACTTTGGGTTACATGGACCTGGCTTTGAATCCCCACTCTGCCACCTACTAGCCTGGTACCTTAGCAGGTTGCTTAGCCTCTCTGAGCCTTGGTTTCTTCATCTGTAAAATGAGGACGGTGATTGTACTTGTCAGGGAGTTCAAGAGCAATTGTAATGTTTGTAAGGTGCTTGGCAAGCAGTGAACTGAATAAATGGCAGCTATGATTTTTAATTTTTCTCATCCCCGAGGGCTGGGGGTGAAGCCTAAGTCCAACCTCCCCCAGCCCCCACACCTCCTCCAGGTGTCAGCCTGCCAGGTCTTGGCTGAGTCTGCTTCATGTTGCCTTCAAGTGGTGGTAGGGTGGGGGTTTAATGCAAATCAACAAATTTCTGGAGTGAATCCCCTAAACCAGTTGCTGTTGAGTCAATTCCAACTCATGGCAACCCCATGTGTGTCAGAGTAGAACTGAACTGCATAAGGTTTTCTTTTTTTAATTTTTTTTTATTGTGCTTTAAGTGAAAATTTACAGTTCAAGTCAATTTCTCATACAAAAATTTATACACACATTGTTACGTGACCCTAGTTGCTCTCCCTACAACGTGACAGGACACTCCTCCTTTCCACCGCGATTTCCCGTGTCCATTCAACCAGCTCCTGTTCCTTTCTGCCTTCTCATCTCGCCTCTGGAGACAGGAGATGCCCATTTAGTCTCATGTATCTACTTAAGCTAAGAAGCACACTTCTCACAAGTATCATTTTATGTCTTGTAGTCCTATCTAATCTTTGAAGAGTCGGCTTTGGGAATGATTTTAGTTTTGGGCTAACAGAGAGTCAGAGGCTGTGTCTTCCAGGGTCCCTCCAGTCTCAGTCAGGCCATTAAGTCTGGTCTTTTTACTAGAGTTTGAGTTCTGCACCCCACTTTTCTCCTGCTCCATCAGGGACTTTCTGTTGTATTCCCTGTCAGAGTGGTCATTGGTGGTAGCCGGGCACCATCTAGTTCCTCTGATCTCAGGCTGATGGAGTCTCTGGTTTATGTGGACCCTTTTGTCTCTTGGGCTAATATTTTGTGTCTTTGGTGTTTTTCATTCTCCTTTGCTCCAGGTGGGTTGGGACCAATTGATGCATCATAGATGGTGGCTCACTAGCTTTTAAGACTCCATAGGGTTTTCAATGGCTGTAATCTTATGGAAGCAGATCACCAGGCTTTTCTTCCATGGCACTTCTGTGTGAATTCAAACCACCAACTTTTCAGTTAAGTAGTGGATTCCAGGAGGCAGCAGTGGGGGACAGGCTGGAGAGACCACCACAGAGATGTGACTACAGCATGAGGTGGTGATAAGGGATGGTGCCCAGCTGGCAGAGCCTTGAGGGCCGAGCTGAGGAGTCTGGACTTCAAAGTCTGTGGCCCAGGGATTGCAATCTGCGATGCCTCTGCAGGCCACGGGGGTGCTCCTGTGAACTGAAGGGTGGACGCGCTGCCACAAGGTGGAGCGCGCACCACATCTAAGGTAGCAGCTACTCCCCTGCATGCCCCAGTGAATGTGCCTCCCTCAGAACCCACCTCGGTGCCTGTAATTGGGACCCCAGCTGTCTGACATAGAGCCTGGCCCCTCTCCCCACCATGCTGCCCTGGGGCGTGGATGTGAGGCCATTAGTACAGCATCAAATCAATTCATGGAGCTGAGTAAACTCTTTAGCCATGGATGGTCTTGGCCAAAGCTTATGACTTGCACGTGGAACTGACTGGGTCTTTAAAGTTAGCTTAAAACAATAGGGGGACTTTTTAACCTCTTAGCAGACTGTATATACAGTAGGATATCAATTAGGTCCCTAAATGGTGCAAGTAGTTTGTGATCATCTGCTAGCCTAAAGGTTGGTGGTTTGAACCAATTATATTATGTATATACATGTAGAAAAAAGTTGGAAGGAAATAAAATAAGATGTGAAGGGGAGTTGGAAAAGACGATTCTGCATTTTCTGAGAGAAATGAGCTGCTTATTCTCTGTGGTGGCCTCTGCTGCCCGTCCCCTCGGTACTGCCTCCTGGAATCTGCTCTCCACAGCACCTCACCCATGAAGCTGTTTAACTCCCCTGGTCAGAATTCACCTCTCCCCTCTACTGCCTCCAGCCCCTACCGCACTTCACACATCTGGGTGAGATTGGCGAAATCTCCCACCAGGCCACTGTGGGTGCCCACAATCCTGGTCCTTGGGAAGGTGGAGCCGATCAGTCTTGCAATCTGAGAGGCCTGGGCTCTAAGCAGTCAGCATGCATTGAGCACCTGCTGTGTGCAGAGTGGGGAGGGGGCTCCCAGGCATGTGTACAGTAGAATCCTGGACTGGAGACCAGCCCCCTACCAGTGAGACAGTCAGAGAGCAGTGAATGACACACAGGATCCATGCTAAGATGTGTTGGGCAGATCACAGGTTGTTACAATTCAGAGGTGGGAGATGGTGCTGGGTACTGAAGTAGTCCACCAAGTATTCCTGGAGAAGGTGGGAATTGAACTGGATCTTGAAAGATAGCTGAAGTAACTCAATATGGTTCTCATTTAAATAGCAAACAATCTGAAGCAGCATCAGAAAATTGCTTAAATAAATTTTGTTACAGCTATACAGTGCAAGTTTATGTAGCCGTTAACAGTGGTGCATAAAATCTCGGTGTGTGCCTGAATGAAGACTAGCAAATTCTCGGGTATGATGTGAACTGGGGTGGGGCGGGGGGACAAGGATCCCAAAGTATATGTACAGTAAGGTATCAATTAGATCCCAGGGTGGGACAAGCAGCTTGTGATCAGAGTTTGCGATTTTGCATTTTCTGAATGTGATGACTGTATTACAATTAGAGAAATCTATAAGAACAGATTTTAGATTCCTCTAGAGAAGGTGGAAATAAAGCACATTTCCCAAAAACAGACAAGAGTTTCAGGAGCAGTCCATCCTCTAAGCCCTCGCCCTGGCAGTGGTTGAGGCTTCCCTGGCTTCTCCCCTTCTGCTGGGCCCCTGCCCTGCCTGTCCCAATGTGTGCAGGCCTGGTGGGTTGGCTGCTCTGGAGCTACAGGTGTCTCTGCAGAGTGGGTGCTCCCCTGCAGAGACTGGGCTGTGAAGAGCTCAGTTACGGGCCCACTCTCATCTTACCCAGGTAGTTAACTTTGTATCAGCATTGCTTATGCGTGTCCAGGTGCTCCTGAGCGCACTGGAGGCGGAGGTGAGCTTTCTCCTGCTGTAACCTGAGCTTTGGATCCTAGCCCTTCTTGCTGCTCCAGGCCTCTTCATCCCTGGAGAAGTGGGCTCCTGTCCACCTGGCCCTGGTCTGCCCCTCAGCTTTCCTCCCAGCCCCCATCCCTTCTCAGCATCATTTTCTGGACTCCTCCAACACGCTTGCAAAGAGTGGAGAACACTCAGCACCTGGTACTATACTCAGCCTCCCCTGAAGCAGGCTGTCCTCCCTGCACTTGTTGACTGTTTCTTTTTGCAAAAGCCTCTTGCCTGTCTGGGCTTCCCTGGGGCCTCATGCCCTGAAAGGGCCTCTGTCTGACTTCACCCTTCTCTCCTGGCCGCAGAGGCTGCCCTGCACCCTGCTCCTCTCCACACGGGGAGAGGCCCCCAGTCTGCTGTCACTTTAGAAATGGTCATTACTGCAGAGGAGTGGGACTGGGAAAGGCCTGAGAGTGGGGAAGAGAGGGTACAGCTGGCTGTGTGGAGATGTTGGCAAAGATGAGAAGAAGGAAAGGCCAACGTCGGCCAGGAAGGAAGGGACCCAGCATTTATTCTGGGCCTGCTGGGAGTCAGGCCACCATACTGTGCATGTCCCATCTGATATCTCTTTCAATCCTTTCTGAAGTCTTTTGTACCTCCTGACTCAGGAGTCGTATCTGTGTTCATTTCTAGGAAATTCTAAGCCATTAACTCTTGGCATGTTGCCCTCCCCCATCCCTTGAGCCTCTCTTGCCTAGAGTTCCTCTTGGGCCTTCCCCTTCTGTAGCTCTTTTTTTTTTTTTTAATTGTGCTTTTAGGTGAGGGTTTAAGGAGCAAATTAGTTTTCCATTCAATAGTTTCTACAAATTGTTCGGTGACTTAGGTTGCACTCCCCGAAATGTGTCTGTACTCTCCCCATTAACCCCCTGAGTCCCGCACTTCCATTCCTCTGGTTTTCCTGCCCCTTCCTGCCTTCTCATCTTTGCTTTTGGGCAGATGGTGCCCTTTTGCTTTTATACAGATGATTGTTCTAAGGAGCACTTTCCTCACAGGTGTTATTGTTTAATTTCTAGGCATGTTTATAATTTGCCTGAAAGGTGAGCTCTTGGAATGGCTTCAGTTCCAAGTTAGAAGGGTGTCTTAGGGTTATAGTCTTGGTGGTTCCTCCAGTCTCTCTCAGACCAATAAATCTGGTCTTTTTTATGAATATGAATTTTTTTCTACATTTTTTTCTCCATAGCTCTTTTGTATTTTGCTTCTCTTTATCTCTCTGTGCTACCCAAATGCAAACCCAAACCCAAACCCATTGCTATTGAGTCGATTCCAACTCATAGTGATCCAGTAGGACAGAGTAGAAATGTCCCATAGGGTTTCCAAGGCTATAATTTCTTCTTCCTTTTTTTTTTTGTTTGTTTATTGTTGTAACTGAAGTGAAAGTTTACCTTTCAAGTTAGTCTCTTATACAAAAAGTTATACATACTTTGTTATGTGACCCTAGTTGCTCTCCCTATACTATGACAGCACGCTCCTCCTTTCCACCCCTGATTTTGCACGTCCATTCAACCAGCTCCTAACCCCCTCTGCCTTCTCATCTCACCTCTGAACAGAAGCTGCCTGTTTAGTCTCATGTATCTACTTGAGCTAGGAAGCATATTCTTCACGAGCATTATTTTATGTCCCACAGTCCAGTCCAATCTTTGTCTGAAGAGTTGGCCTCAGAAGCAGTTTTAGTTCTGGGCTGACAGAGAGTCTGTGGGCCATGCTCTCCGAGGTTCCTCCAGTCTCAGTCAGACCATTAAGTCTGGTCTTTTTACTAGAATTTGAGTTCTGCACCCCACCTTTCTCCTGCTCCATCAGGGACTCTATTGTGTTTCTTGTCAAGGCAGTCATTGGTGGTCACCGGGCACCATCTAGTTCTTCTGGTCTCAGGCTGATGAAGTTTCTGGTTTATGTGGCCCTTTCTGTCTCTTGAGCTAATACTTTCTTGTGTCTTTGGTGTTCTTTATGCTTCTTTACTCCAGGTGGTTGGGAACAATTGATGCATCTTAGCTGGCCGCTTACAAGCTTTTAAGACCCCAGACGCCACTCACCAAAGTAGGATACAGAACATTTTCTTAATAAACTTTGTTATGCCAGTTGCCCTAGGTGTCCCCTGAAAGCATGGTCCCCAGACCTCTTCCCCTTCTACTCTGTCCCTCAAAGTGTTTGATTGTATTCAGGAAACTTCTTAGCTTTGGTTTAGTCTAATTGTGCTGACTTCCCTTCACCTAAGATAATTCTTGTCTATCTAGTTAGTGAATAACCCTCACCCTCCGTCTCCACCCTCGTAACCATCAAAGAATGTTTTCTTCCAAGTTTAAACCTTTTCTTGAGTTCTTATAATAGCGGTCTTATGCAATATTTGTCCTTCTGTGACTGACTAAATTTACTCATCATAATGCCCTCCAGATTCCTCCATGTTATAAGTTGTTTCATGGCTTCATCGTTGTTCTTTATTGTTTCGTAGTATTCCATTGTGTGGGTATACCATAATTTGTTTATCTGTTTGTCTGTTGATGGGCACCTAGGTTGTTTCCATCTCTTTGCTATTGCGAACAGTGCTGCAATGAATGTGGGTGTGCATATATCTATTTGTGTGGCGGCTCTTATTTCTCTAGGATATATTCCAAGGAGCAGGATAGCTGGATCGTATGGTACTTCTATTTCTAGCTTTTTAAGGAAGTGCCAAATCAATTTCCAAAGTGGTTGTACCATTTTACACTCCCACCAACAGTGTGTAAGTGTTCCAGTCCCTCCACAACCTCTCCAGCATTTATTATTTTGTGTTTTTTGGATTACTGCTAGCCTTGTTGGCATGAGATGGTATCTCACTGTATTTTGATCTGCATTTCTCTAATAGCTAATGATCGTGAGCATTTCTTCATGTGTCTGTTAGCCGTCTGAATGTCTTCTTTGGCGAAGTGCCTGTTCATATCCTTTGCCTGTTTTTTAATTGGGTTATTTGTCTTTTTGTTGTTGAGGTTTTGCAGTATCTTGTAGATTTTAGAGATTAGATGCTGATTGGATTTGTCATAGCCAAAATTTTTTTCCCAGTCTGTAGGTTGTTTTTTGACTCTTTTGGTGAAGTCTTTTGATGAGCATAAGTGTTTGATTTTTAGGAGCTCCCAGTTATCTAGTCTATCTTCTGGTGCTTGTGCATTGTTACTTGTGGTTCGTATTCTATTTATGCCATGTATTAGGGCTCCTAGCATTGTACCTATTTTTTCTTCCATGTTATCGTTTTTGATTTGATATTTAGGTCTTTGATCCATTTTGAATTAGTTTTTGTGCATGGTATGAGGTATGCGTCTTGTTTCATTTTTTTTCCAAGGCTGTTATCTTTATGGAAGCAGTTTGCCACATCTTTCTCCTGCAGAGCAGCTGGTGGATTCAAACTGCCGACCTTTCAGTTTGCTTCTGAGCACTTTACCCATTGTGCCACCAGGGCTCCTGTCTATGCTACAGTCTGAGAAATTTCCTTATGTCTGCCTTCCATTTCACTATTTGTGTTTTCATTTGTGTTTAATCCACTGTATAATTTATCCATTGGGTTTTTAATTTTTAAGAGTGCATTTTATATTTTTAAAAGTTCTACTGATTTAAAGAAGTCTGATTTCGAAGAGTAATAGCATGTTCCTTTCTTGTATTTTCAACTCTTCTATTTCCTAAATCATTTGACTATACTTGCTTTGTAATCTCTACTGCTACTTCTATAACAGGCACTTCTTGGGGGTCCAAGTCTGCTGTTTCTGCTGACTCTTGCTCATGGTGGATTGTTCTGGGTACATTTTGTAATTTGGGACTCTGCGCTGCTATCTGATGGAGCCTTATCTGTGTAATCCTGGGTTGAGGGATGTATCCTCCAGAGGAGGTTTTATTTGCTTCTGTCAGATGCCTGAGTGTGAGCAGCTTAGAAGCAAAGCTTCTGTTGATTTCTCCACCCTTGGGGATTTCTGGATCTTAAAGGGAGTGAATGTTAAAATCCCAAACCCCAGTGAGGGCAGGTCTGCCTGTGATTTCAGAATCTCAGGGGAGACTTTTTTTTTTAAGACCAGTGCTTAGGCCAAGAATAAAAAAATCTTTCTGATTATTAAAAAATCGATTTCTTTTTTTTTTTTTTTCCTAGTTTACCCTTTCACTTTCTTTCAAAGTCTGAGCTTTCGGCAGAAATCTTGGCTTTAGTTTTCCACTTAAGCAGGCCCAAGGCAGTCTTTCCAGTCCCCTCTGGGCCTTTAAAACTGAGCCCCTTGGTTACCAAGACTGTCCTACTGGCCTAGGGCAGTGAAGCCTTCGCACCTGGCCAGCAGTCAGTCTTCTAAATTCCTCTGTTTTTTGCCCCTGGGGTTCACTCTTATTCAATGCTCAGTGCTGTTGTCTGTACTTTACAGGTATTGATTGACTCATTTAACCCCCACAACAGCCCAATGATAGAGATGATGTTAATATCCCCATTTTACAGATGAAGAAACTGAGACACACAACATTATTTTTATCTAAGTGTTTTGTAGCAGGAATGTATTTAGAGAAGCTGGTTTCCTCTGGGAAACCCTGGTGGCATAATGGTTAAGAGCTACGGCTGCTAACCAAAAGATCGGCAGTTCAAATCCACCAGGCTCTCCTTGGAAACTCTATGGACCAGTTCAACTTTGTTCTATAGGGTCCCTGTGAGCCAAAATTGACTTGACAGCAATGGGTTTGGTTTGGTTTTTGGGTGTTTCCTCTGCCATGTTGCCAAGCACAGCCACCACTCTGTTAGTGAAGGCTTGTGTGTTACTGAACAGATTTCAGTGGAGCTTCCAGACTAAGGTGGACTAGGAAGAAAGGCCTGGTGATCTACTTCCAAAAAATCAGCCATTGAAAACCCCGGGGATCACAATGGTCTGATCCTGTTGTGTGTGGCATTGCCATGAGTTGGGGGTCAATTGGCCAGCAGCTAACAACAATGACAATATGTACCTGGTCATTGTTAGGGCATCTCAGGTAATAATGAGAAGGTGGAGGCAGCCCCATGGGGTGCTACCATGGGTCAAGTGGCCCTCTGTCAGTTCCTTCTCTCCTGCAGGGTTTCCCAAAGGGTGGGTCCTGTGTAACCTGCATCAGATCCACTAGGTACTGGTTAAAAAGGCATACTCATGGGTCCTACTCCAGAGCTTTGAAAGTAGGGTGGCCTGGCGATCTGCATTTTAACTGGTCCCCCAGATGATCCTTCCATGCCTTGAACTTTTTTATTGGTTTGTTTAATTGAGAGATAATTTATATAAATAAATTAATCTTTTTGATGTATAGTTCTGTGATTTTGACAAATGCATACAATCATGTAACACTACCACAACAAGATTCAGAGCATTTCCATTACCCCCAAAAATACCCTTGTGTCCCTTTGCAGTTCAGATCCTCCCCCATCCCCAGTACCCGGGATCCACTGATGTATTTGCCTTTTCTAGAATATCGTTCAAATGGAATCATACAGTATGTAATCTCCTGAGCCTGACTTTCACAGTAGCATAATGTAATTGCGATTCATCCGTGTTTTGTGTGAATCAGTAGTTCGTTCCTTTGTATTGCTGATTTTTAAAATTTATTAATTATTATATTCCACTGTACCAGTGTTCCACGATTTGTTGGTCCATTCAACTGTTAAAGGACCTTTGGATTGTTTCTACTTTTTGCAGATTATAAGTAAAGCCTGTAAACATTCACTTGTAGGTTTTTGTGCGAATATAAATTTTCATTTCTCTTGGGGAAATACGTAGGACTGCTGGCTTGTATAGTAAGTGTATGTTCAACTTTATCAGAAACTGCCAAGCTGTTTTCCAAAGTGGTTGAGAGTTCCAATTCTTCCATATACTTGCCAACACTTGGTATGGTTTTTAATTTTATACATTCTAATTCCTTCTGGGGTTAGTGGTATCTCATTATGGTTTGAATTTACACTTCCCTGATGGACTAATGATATTGAACGTCTTTATGTACTTATTTGCCATCTGTATATCTTCTTTGGTAAAATGTCTATTCAGATCTTTTGCCCATTTTAAGAATTGTTTTTTTTTTTAATTTATTAAGCTTTGAGGGTTCTTTATCTATTCTGGGTGCAAGTCCTTTATCAGATACGTGTTTTGCCAGTATTTTTCCCAGCCTGTGCCTTGTCTTCTCATTCTTTTAACAGTGTCTTTTTTAAAAATCATGTTTTAGATGATGGTTTACAAAGCAAATTAGTTTCTCATTAAGTAATTAATACACATATTGTTTTGTGACATTGGTTGCCAACCCCATGACGTGTCGACACTCTCCCCTTCTCGACCCTGGGTTCCCCATTACCAACTTTCCTGTCCCTTCCTGCCTGCTCATCCTTCCCCCTGGGCTGTTGTGCCCATTTAGTCTCATTTTATTTTATGGGGCTAATGTTTGGGTGAAGGGTGAACTTCAGGACTGACTTCATTACTGAGCTAAAGGATGTCTGGGGGCCATACTCTTGGGGCTTTTCCAGTCTCTGTCACACCAGCAAGTCTGGTCTTTTTTTGGGAGTTAGAATTTTGTTCTACATTTTTCTCCAGCTCTGTCTGGAACCCTCTGTTGTGATTCCTGTCAGAGCAGTTGGTGGTAATAGCCAGGCACCATCTAGTTGAGCTTGACCCAGTCTGATGGAGGCTGTGCTAGTTTTAACAGTGTCTTTTGAGGAGCAGGAATTTTTAATTTTGATGAAGTCCAATTTATCTTTTTTTTTTTTTTTCTGTTATAGATGGTGCTTTTGGTATTGTATCTAAGAAATCTTTGCCTAGCCCAAGGTCACAAAGATTTCCTCCTCTTCAGAATCATCTGGGTACTGGTTGAAAATGCAAATTAATGGTCCCTACTGGAGAGCTTGGAAAGTAGAATCTCTGTGTGTGGGTCTAGTGATCTGCACTGTAGCATGACCCCTGTATGATTCTGCCCTTTCTTGAATTTTCAGAATCACTGGCTTACTGTTTACAATTTGGAACTTCCTTCTGGTGGCTTCTGAAGTGTGTGTCTGTGTGTAGGTGTGTGTATGACAGAGAGAATGAGTATGTGTATCCCCAGGGAACTGAGCAGCTGTCTGCCAGCTGTGAGATACTCAAATCAGAAGACCATTCAAAGCTAGTGAGAAGAAGCCTGTGTTCCCTCCTCTACCTTCTTCCCCTCAAGCACTTTTCTCCTGTGCTCTTCAGCAGATGGCGCCCCATCACCGGCCCACCAGGTGAAAGGAAGCCAAATCCCCGGCTGTTGCTAGGTGTGAGCACCCCAGAGCCAGAGAGGGGCCTCATTCCCTTCCCAGCTCACTTCTTGCAGTTATGTTCCTGTCTGACCCACTATGGACCTGATTTTGTTGACCCCTGTCTTGAGCAAAAAGGATTTGCCTGGTACTCAGGAAACACTCAGTGTATACTCACCAAATCAGAACTATTGTCTTGGTTCAGAAACTGCCCTGGCTCCTTTTTCAGCAAACACATATTGAACCCTGTTGTGTGTGCCCACCTGGAGGAACCAAGTACCCCAGGAGTGCCCAATCTTGTGGGGGAGACAAATGCACACACACACACTTGCTGTCATACACACACACACACACACTCATGCTCTCTCACATACACACTCATACTCTTACACACACATTCACACTCTTACACACATACTCAAGTTCTCACACACACTCTCACACATACCACACACACATGCATATGGAGGAAGAGGAGCAGCAATTGCCAGGATCCTTGGTGGAAGCAGCTTTTCTGACCTGATGGAGTGCTGGTCTTGGCCGTTGGAGAGGCTTGTCTGCCTGCAGTTAGTGGCCTGAGCCAAGGAGGCTGGCACCTTGTGGGGAGTGTATTTTGCTGTGATGTTTCCTGGCCTGGGGAGCCCTGAGGGTCAGCCAAGCACAGCCAGCGTGCAGGACATGGAGGATGGAATGAGACTTTCATGGACAGCCCTCAGACGAGCCCTCAGAGGAGCTGGGGCTGCCTGTCTGTTCACTGCTAGGGCTGGAAGCCTCAGCTCCTGCCGTCCTCAGCTCCCTGCCTCTCACCTGGGAGAGCAGGCTGGGAGTTTGCTGGCAGGGGAGCAGGATAGAAATACCTTTTGTAGAGCCCTGTCTTAGTTATCTAGTGCTACTGTAACAGAAATACCACAAGTAGACGGCTTTAACAAAGATAAGTTTATTCTCTCATAGTCTAGTAGGCTAGAAGTCCAAATTCAGGGTGCCAGCTCCAGGGGAAGGCTTTCTCTCTCTTTCGGCTCTGGAGGAAGGTTCTTGTCATCAATCTTTCCCTGGTCTAGGAGCTTCTCTGCGCAGGAACCCCGGGTCCAAAGGACACGCTCTGCTCCCAGCCTGCTTTCTGGGTGGTATGAGGTCCCCCTGTCTCTCTGCTTGCTTCTCTCTTTTATATCTCAAAAGAGATTGGCTTAAGTGGTAGATTAATCTTGTAGATTGAGTTTACATAACTGCTGCTAATCCCATCTCGTCAACATCATAGAGATAGGATTTACAACACACAGGGAAATCACATCAGATGACAGAATGGTGGACAATAATACAATGCTGGGAATCATGGCCTAGCCAAGTTGACAGATATTTTCAGGGACACAGGTGAGTCCATGACAAGCCCCTTCCTACTCTCAGAGGGGACTCTGGTTTCCCTTAGGAGAAGGCAGCCCTTTCCCAATTCTCCTTCCTGCGTTGCGTGATGTGAAGGGATGACTAGAAGCCTTCTGCAAAACTCCCTCTCTAAAGGTGATCTCTGGATTGGGGGTCCTGGAAGGCCAAGCACTGGCCCTTCTTTTCTTCTCCCCCACACCCCTTAGCAGAGGACTTTTCTCTCTCAGGGCTTGGAACTTATTTGAAACGAAGACTTTGTATCACTAGGCCAAGATTTCTCAACCTTGGCAATATTGACATTTTGGACTGGCTAACTCCTCGTTTGGGGGGCTGTCCTGTGCTTGTAGGATGTTTAACAACATCCCTGGCCTCTACCCACTAGAGGCTGGTAGTAACTCCCCTACCAGTCGTGACAACGAAATATGACTCCAGACTTTGGCAAATGCCCCCTGAGGTTGGGGCAGAATCACTGGGTTGAGAACCACCACTCTAGGAGGTCAAGTCCCTAAGGTGTCGTGTCCAGTGTGGTCAGGCCAGCTTCATCGGGCCAGGGCTGGAGCCCTGATGAGTTTGGTTTGTGGGCTGAGGAGAAGATGGGACTTTTGTTTTATAAGAAGGGTTCTGACTCAGAAATCCAGAAGCTGGGGCTCTGGATATGTTTCTTGTCTGTAAAATGAGGGGTTCAACTCAGACCTTTAATTCTCTCTGTGTGAAACCCTCCAGTGGCTTCCTGTTGCTTCCTGTTCCAAGCTTGTACCACAAAACTGCAGATGCTGACTTCTGCCAGTGCACTTTGAGCCACTCAGAGCTTCTCTCATTACATCCCAGAGGGACTGGCCTTTCAATTTCTCTAACTGCCAAGCCCTTTCAGCCTCAGGGCCTTTGCACGCGCTGTTCCCTCTTGCCTGAACGCTGTTCCCTGTTCATCACGTGGCCGGTGACTGGGTCCTTCTCATAATTTAAGGCTCAGCCTAAATGTTTCTTCTTTAGAGAGACCTTTCTGACCTCCCTTCCTGAGAGGCTGTCACTCAATCTTTTTTGTAAAAAAAAGCCTGTGAAAATTAATTTATATGCGGGTAAGTACATAAAACAATACACTCATAGTTCAGCTAATATTTATAAAGTAAATGCTCATCTAACTACCATCCAGGTCAAGATATAGAACAGTACCTGAATCCCTAAAAGCCTCCCTTACTCCCAGAAGTAACCACTGTCCTAACTGTTGTGATAAACTTTTCCTTGCTTTTCTTTACAGTTCCCCTCCCCAAGTACTCACCCCTAAACAATACAGCTTAGTTTGCTATGTTTTTTATAATTTATATGCATGGGTTCATAGTGTGTAAATCTTTTACTTTATTTATTGCTCAGCAGTATGATTGTGAGACTCCTTCATGTTGTTACTTGTCACTGGAGCTTGTTCCTTTTCATTGCTGTATAATATTCCATTGTGTGGCTATACTGCCACTTGTTGATTCACACCACTGTGCACAGACACCTGGGGCTGTTGCAAGCACCCTGCCATGAACATTTGTGTGTGTGTCCCTGGTGGACGTGTGCATGTGCTTCTTGAAGGATGTTCCTATGGATGGAGGTGCCAGGACCCAGGGCCCTGAGCATGGGCATTTTTGGCCCTCAGGTTCTAGAGAGAGCAGGCTGTGGGGGATCAGGAGGTATGCACCTGGCAGGGTGTGCCACACAGAGAGGGTGGTATAGGTGAGACGCTGGCAGAGTGCTGTGTGATGGCATTATTCAGAGACAAATAACCAGCTTGGAAAGGAAAATCAATAAAGCTTTCGGAGAGCTGGATGGCTTACATGGTGGCAAATTAGCACCATGTGAAAGCCTGTGGTGCAGAAATGCAAGGCCTGGGTCTGGGGCGCCCTTCTTGTTTCAGAGGCGAGTGATTAGTGCCAGCCCTAATCCCAGGGTGTCTGTGAAGCTCTGGCCACTTTGGAACTGGCCCTGAGAGCAGCTGATGCGGAAGACGTGGACAGCGCATGCCCAGAGCACTCCTCAGGGCCTTGTCCCTTGCAGATGGGTGGGAGTGAGTGTACTGTTCAGGTAGGTGAGGTGGGGACTGGGTGGGGGTTTCTGGCAAAGCTTTCACACCATGTCTTGGTCTGGCATTGCCTCTCTGTCCAGGTCAATGTGGGGTCAGTGGGAGTCTGTCTGGGTCCCACAACCTCAGGAACAGGAGGGGCTGTGGAGGGAAAGAGAGTAGCTCAGCATTGGAAGGCAGGTCTTTGAATAGGAGAGAGAAAATTTGCTCCATGGCTTCAACCCTGGCATTTGCACAGGGAGGAATACTTTTTAAAATATATATATTTAATTTAAAAACAGTAGGTAATACACCTGACTGCCGCACAAACCAAAAGGCATAGAACAATAAACTGTGGTCAGGCTTCCTCCCACCCTGTCCTCTTGCCTCTGGTCCCTTCCTCCCTGGCAACCTCTGATGTCTTTGGATCTAGAGATACTATTGGGGTTAGACTGGCTAGCTCTAGAATTGCTAGGGATGAAGATGGTTCACTGGTGTCCTGAGGTTTTTTAAGTGTATAGCAGTGGTGGCAGAGGACACAAAGCCCTACAGATATGTCCACGTCTATCTCTTGGGGTTTCCTGAAACCCCTTGTCTTAGTTACCTAGTGCTGCTATAACAGAAACACCACAAGTTGATGGCTTAACAAAGAGAAATTTATTCTTTCACAGTCTAGGAGGCTAGAAGTCCAAATTCAGAGCGCCAGCTCCAGGGAAAGACTTTCTCTCTCTGTCAGCTCTTGGGGAGGTCCTTGTCATCAAGCTTCTGTTGGGTCTAGGAGTTTCTCAGCGCAGGGACCCCGGGTCCAAAGGACACACTCTTCTCCTGGCTTGTCTTTCTTGGTAGCTTGAGGTCTCTCTCCTCTCTGCTCAATTCTCTCTTTTACGTCTCAAAAGAGATCGACTCAAGATACAGTCTAATCCTGTAGATTGAGTCCTGCCTCATTAATATAACTGCCTCTAATCCTGCCTCATTAACTTCATAGAGGTTAGAATTTACAGCACATAGGACAATCATGTCAGGTCACAAAATGGTAGACAGCCACACAATACTGGGAATTATGGCCTAGCCAAGTTGACATATATTTTTAGGGGAACACAATTCAATCCATAACACCCCTTATAGAGCTGGGAGCTCCAACGACCGTGAACCCTATCTGCCCCCATTCTGGCTCCTCTGTGGAACCTTGGACTTCTGAAAGGAGGGAGGATAAGAGTGGAGGGTCTGTGGTGGGCAACCTCAAGCACAGCTGAGCTGTTCCTTGGGTTCGCTGTTCACAGCCATGGTGCCTGACACAGCGTTGGTGCTCAGGGTACATTTGTTGGATGAATGAATGACTTCCTCTATACTGCAGGTACAATTCTATGTGCCTAAGAAAATCATTCCAGATGTGAGAGCTGATCCAACCTTAAGTGTCTCCAAGGAGGCCCAAAAGATGTTACTTTCATGGCGAGGAGACCGAGAATGAGATGGCAAGTGACTTGTGGAGATGCCACAAGCCCTACAGACAGGCCACTGGACAGCCAACCCAACACGTTGGTTGTAAAATACTTGCAGAATAAAATGTACTAAATAAGGATGAATCCTGCTTCTACTGTCTTGAGTTGTGTGCACACTGGCTGTTAGTTTAGCATCTGTGCTGAGGAGGTTGCATGAAGAGGTGCATTTCAGCTGAACTTTAAGGGATGAATCTGGTTTAGGGGTGTAAGCATGGGATGGGAGGGCAGGGAAGGGCATCCTAGGTGGAGGTGTCTGTGTGAGCGAAGGCATGGCAGCATACAAGCAGGAGGCTGCTCCTAGAGATCGCAAGTGTTCATTGGCTGTGACGTGGAGGAGTTAAAAGGAGCTGAGGCAGGAGTGAGGCAGAGGTTGGCTTCAGATCTCAGAGGGCCTATGGTGTCACCATAAGTAGTTAGTACAATAAACCCTGTCTTACACAAGGGTTAGGTTCTAAAGAGAGCCTGAAAAGTGAACATCACATAGAGTCAAAATCAGCCCTGAATACAAATAACAGCTCACATTTATTTATTTTTTACTTTTTTGTTTGTTTATTATTGTAGTTTAAGTGAAAGTTTACATTTCAAGTTAGTCTCTCATACAAAAATTTATACACACATGGCTACGTGACCCCAACTGCTCTCCCCACACTGCAACAGCAGATGCCTTCTTTCCACCCCTGACTTCCCATGTCCATTCAACCAGCTCCTAACCCTCTCTGCCTTCCCATCTTACCTCCGGACAAAAGCTGCCGAGTCCAGTCTCATATATCTACTTGAGCTAAGAAGCCCACTCCTCATGAGTATCATTTTTTTGTCCCACAGTCCGGTCCAATCTTTGTCTGAAGAGTTGGCCTCAGAAATTATTTCAGTTCTGGTCTGATAGAGAATCCAGGGGCCATGCTTTCTGGGGTTCCTCCAATCTCAGTCAGACCATTAAGTCTGGTCTTCTTACTAGAATTTGAGTTCTGCACCCCACCTTTCTCCTGATCCATCAGGGACTCTCTGTTGTGTTCCCTATCAGGGCAGTCATTGGTGGTAGCCAGGCACCATCTAGTTCTTCTGGTCTCAGGCTGATGAAGTTTCTGGTTTATGTGGCCCTTTCTGTCTCTTGAGCTAATACTTTCTTGTGTCTTTGGTGTTCTTCATTCTCCTTTACTCCAGGTGGTTGGGACCAATTGATGCATCTTAGCTGGCCGCTTGCAAGCTTTTAAGACCCCAGACGCCTCTCACCAAAGTAGGATTCAGAACATTTTGTTAATAAGCTTTGTTATGCCAATTGACCTAGATGTCCCCTGAAAGTATGGTCCCCAGACCCCCACCACTGCTATGCTGTCCCTTGAAGTGTTTGATTGTATTCAGGAAACTTCTTAGCTTTGGTTTAGTCTAGTTGTGCTGACTTCTGCTGTAGTGTGTGCTGTCCTTCCCTTCACCTAAGATAATTCTTATCTATTATCTACTTAGTAAATAACCCTCACCCTACTTCCCCACCCTCATAACCATCAAAG
The DNA here is from genome assembly GCA_030035585.1 of Dugong dugon. NCBI lineage: Eukaryota > Metazoa > Chordata > Mammalia > Sirenia > Dugongidae > Dugong > Dugong dugon. Next base: position 19,976,562 of record CM057475.1, read on the forward strand.
AATGTTTTCTTCTGTGTTTAAACCTTTTCTTGAGTTCTTATAATAGTGGTCTTATACAATATTTGTCCTTCTGTGACTGACTAAATTCACTCAGCATAATGACCTCCAGATTCCTCCATGTTATAAGATGTTTCACAGATTCATCATTGTTCTTTCTCGTTGCATAGTATTCCATTGTGTGTATGTACCATAGTTTGTTTATCCATTCATCTGTTGATGGGCATCTAGGTTGTTTCCATTATTTTGCTATTGTGAACAGTGCTGCAATGAACATGGGTGTACATGTATCTATTTGTGTGACGGCTCTTATTTCTCTAGGATATTTTCCAAGGAGCGGGATTTCTGGATCGTATGGTAATTCTACTTCTAGCTTTTTAAGGAGGCACCAAATCGATTTCCAAAGTGGTTGTACCATTTTACATTCCCACCAACAGTGTATAAGTGTTCCAGTCTCTCCACAACCTCTCCAGCATTTATTATTTTGTTTTTTGGATTAATGCTAGCCTTGTTGGGGTGAGATGATATCTCATTATAGTTTTGATCTGCTTTTCTCTAATGACACGTCACATTTATTTAATACTGACTATGTGCCAAGATGTCCTATTGCTTTACATATATTATCTGATTCAATCCTCATAAAAAGGCTGTGAATTGCTCAGCCTTACGAAGTAGCTGCTATTATTATCCCCCATTTTACAGATGAGGAAACTGAGGCACAGAGGGGCTGGGCACCTTACCGGGGTGACACCTGGTAAGTGGGAGGGGAGGAGATATGAACCCAGGCACCCCAACTGCAGAGTCAACTTCCTTACCACTGTGTTAAACAACAGCATGGGGGTAAAAAAAAAAACAAAACCTGTTGCTATTGATTCATTTCCACCTCATGGAAACCCCATGAGACTAGAACTGCTCCATAGGGTTTTCCTGGCTGTAATCTTTATGGAAGCAGATAGCCAGGCCTTTCTTCCTCAGGACTGCTGGGTAGGTTTAATTACCATTTCAATCTCTTCTTTTGTTATGGGTTTATTTAGTTCTACCTCTGTTTGTGTTAGTTTAGGTAGGTAGTGAGTTTCTAGAAATTTGTGCATTTGCTCCAGGTTTTCAAATTTGTTAGCGTACAATTTTTCATAGTATTCTGTTATGATCCTTTTAATTTCAGTTAGGTGTGTTGTGATATTACCCATCTCATTTCTTATACGGGTTATCTGCTTCCTTTCCTGTTTTTGTTTTGTCAGTTTGGCCAATGATTTATCAATTTTGTTGATCTTTTCAAAGAACCAGCTTTTGGTCTTGTTAACTCTTTCAATTGTTTTTCTATTCTCTATTTCATTTATTCTGCTCTAATTCTTATTATTTCCTTCTTCTGGCACCTGAGGGCTTCTTTTGCTGCTCTCTTTCTACTTGTTCCAGTTGTAGGATTAATGTTTTAATTGTGACCCTTTCTTCTTTTTGGATGTGTGCATTTATTGCTATAAACTGACCTCTGGGCACTGCTTTTGCTGTGTCCCAAAGGTTCTGGTAGGATGTGTTTTCATTCTCCTTTGATTCTATGAATTTCTTTATTCCATCCTTAATTTCTTCTCTAACCCAGTAGTTTTTGAGCAAGGTGTTGTTCAGTTTCCATGTGTTTGATTTTTTCTTCCTTGCTTTTTGTGTTGTTGATTTCTGCTTTTATGGCTTTATGGCCAGAAAAGATGCTTTGTAATATTTTGATGCTTTGGATTTTGTTAAGGCTTGCTTTATGGCCTAATATGTGGTCTATTCTGGAGAATGTTCCATGTGCATTAGAAAAGAAAGTATACTTGGCTGCTGTTGGGTGGAGTGTTCGATATATGTCTATGAGATCGAGTTGGTTGATTGTAGCATTTAGCACTTTGTGTCTTTGTTGAGCTTCTTTCCGGATGTTCTGTCCTTTACCAAAGTCATGTGTTGCAGTGTCCTAGTACTATTATGGAGCTGTCTATCTCTCTTTTCAGTGTTGTTAGAGTTTGTTTTATGTATTTTGGAGCCCTGTCATTGGGTGTGTAATTATTTATTATAGTTATGTCCTCCTGGTGTATTGACCCTTTAATCATTATGTAGTGTCCTTCCTTATCCTTTGTGGTGAATTTTACTTTAAAGTCTATTTTGTCAGAGATTAATATTGCCACTCTTGCTCTTTTTCGCCGTGTTGTTTGCTTGATATATTTTTTTCCATCCTTCGACTTTTCGTTTGTGCCTTTAAGCTAAGGTGTGTCTCTTGTAGGCAGCATATAGACAGATAGTGTTTTTTTATCCAATCTGCCACTCTCTGTCTCTTTATTGGTGCGTTTAGTCTGTTTACATTCATTGTAATTATTGATAGGTATGAGTTTAGTGCTGTCATTTTGATGTCTTTTTTTGTGTGTTGTTCACACTTTCTTTGTTCCACTTAAATTTTCTGTGCTGAGTCGTTTTTCTTTATGTATTTTCTTTTCATCTTTTTCATCATTGTTGCTTTTGTGTTTGCTGAGTCTTTATATTTTTCTAGTTTTTTATTTTGACTTGTAGGATTGTTAGTTTCCTTTGTGGTTACCTTAATATTTACCCCTATTTTTCTAAGTTTATACCAGTCTTTTATTTCTTTATATCACCTCGACTTCTTTTTTGTTTTGATGTTGTCATCTTTTACATATTGACATCAGTTTCCCTATTTTCAGTGTTTTAACTTTGATTTATTTTTGTGACTTCCCTATCTGCATTGATATCTGGTTGCTCTGTCCTGTGTTCTAGTCTTGGGTTGTTATCTGATGTTACTGATTTTCTAACCAGAGGACTCCCTTTGGTATTTCTTGTAATTTTGGTTTGGTTTTTGCAAAGTCCCTGAACTTCTGTTTATCTGGAAATGCTGTAATTTCACCATCATATTTGAGAGACAGTTTTGCTGGATATATAATTCTTGGCTGGCAGTTTTTTTCCTTCAGGCTTTATATATGTCATCCCATTGCCTTCTTGCCTACATGGTTTCTGCTGAGTAGTCCAAGCTTATTCTTATTGACTCTCCTTTTAGATGACTTTTTGTTTATCCCTATCTGCTCTCAAAATTCTCTCTTTATCTTTTTTTTGGCAAGTTTGATTATAATACGTGTTGGTGGCTTTCTTTTGGGATCTACCTTACGTGGGGTTTGATGAGCATCTTGGATAGATATCTTGTCATCTTTCACGATATCAGGGAAGTTTTCTGCCAACAAATCTTCGGCAATTCTCTCTGTATTTTCTGTTATCCTCCCCTGTTCTGGTACTCCAATCAGTTGTAGGTTATTCCTCTTCATAAAGTCCCGCATAATTCTTAGACTTTCTTCATTTTTTAAAATCCTTTTATCTGATTTTTCCTCAAATAAGTTGCTGACAAGTGCTTTATCTTCAATCTCACTAATTCTGACTTCCATTGTCTCAATTCTGCTCCTATGACTTTGTATTGTCTTTCTAAGTCTGACATTTTTTTTGTTAATCTTCTGGATTTCTGATTGTCGTCTCTCTTTGGATTCTTGCAGCCCGTTAAATTTGTCATTATGATCTTCTCTAATCTTTTGAATTTCCTCTATTGCGTGTTCCGTGTTTTGCTTCATTTCCTTCCTAATTTCTTGAAGAGTTCTGTGTATTAATCTTTTGTATTCCGACTCTGGTAATTCCAAGAAGTTTTCCTCCTCTGGGAAATTTCTAGATTCTTTATTTTGGGAGCTTGCTGAAGCCATCATGGATTGCCTCTTTATGTGATTTGATATTGACTGTTGTCTCCGAGTCATCAATAAGTTATTATATTTATTGATTTTATGTTTGCTTACTGTGTCCTAGCTTCTTGTTTTGTGTTGATATGCCCAGATAGGCTGCTTGTATGAGCTAGTTTGATTATTGGCACCTTTGAAGCTCTGCTGTCCTGTTAGCAGGTGGTTAGATCTGTTACTAAGTATGTTAGATCTGTTACTAAGTATGTGAGCTCAGGAGTCCATCCACTCCTCCTGTATGGATTCAGCTCAGGTGCCCAGGTAGATAGCCACCAGGTATGTGGTGTAGGCTCTCACTTACAGTCCTAGACATGTGTGGGTGATTGGTGTAGGCACAGGCATCTGACTGCAGCAGGGGGACACACTCTGAGCATGGCAGGGGGCTGACGACCACCCTCAAGTGTCCAGGAGGACGGTGTGTCCTTGTTGCCTAGAACGCATAGGTGGGTGGGTTTTGCAGCTGGACTTTGAGTACCTAATGCTGTTGGCTGTAAGGACTGGGAGGCATCTCTTATTCATAGGCCCCTATCTCAGGTGGCTAGGTGACATACGTAGAGCTACCAGTTCTCAGGCCCCTGTTTAATGGGCAGAGAAGTGTCAAATGTCAAGAACCTGCCACTTCACAGCTGAAACAGTTGAAGTTAGAGTTCTGGTATATACCCTGTTGTACTATTGTAATGAGGGCCTACGCTGTTGAGATGGGCCCACACAAGTCTGTGCAGGGGGAAAGGCACTCAAAGTCTGTGGATCCCTTATACCTGTCCCTAGGCAAGGGAGCTGTGCCTAGCGTTGGTTCCTGGCCTAGGGGAGCCAGCAGTTTATTTTTCCCTGTTTGTTAATTTGTTCACTCTCTAAGGCAGGGAGAATGGCTCTGGGTGTGTAACGGATCCTACTTCTGGCTCAGGGGACTTGGCAATTGCTGAAGCCGGTCCAGGACCCAGTGTAGAGCAGGGTGCGGGGAGGTAAATGGGAGAGAAGTTTTTCCCTAAGGGGAGTGTTTTTGATCTGCATGGTAAGCTGTAGGCCAAGTACTTATCTTTCACTGATGAGGGCTGTTTCTCACTGGTTCTGGGTGGCCGTGTAGACTCACTGCCGCTGGGTCTCTCCCAGTACAGAAAACGCACCTCCCGAACACCGCCGCTTGCCTGCCTCACTGCTCACCCATGAGCTACTCAGGCCTGAAGGGCTTAAGCTCTCGCCGGGTCAGGTCTGGCATCTCCTCCCTGCTTCCAAACTGTCTCTCCCTCCCCTGCTACTCAGTCCAGTTCCTCAACTCTGCCTTTGATGTTCATGGCTCCCAAATTGCCATATTTAATCGAATCACTTGTTTTTTCGGGTCTTTGTTGAAAGAGTGTCCACCAGAAGCATATGACTACTCTACCATCTTGGCCCTGCCTTTGCTGGTAGGTTTGAACACCAATCTTCAGGTTAACTACTTGTGCCACCTAGGGACTGTTAGCATTGGGATAGACTGGTTTTTTTTATTTGTTTTTTGGGAATCAGATGAAGTCACTGGCTTATAGGTAGCAAACCCATGCTTTAGGGAAAATATGTATCTTTAATCACTTGGCATCCAGTGTGGCCAGCTGGCTGAGTTTAATAAGTGAAGTGGGTATGTGCGCTCCCTCTGCTGTCCTTGTTCTGGGAGGCCATGGGGAGTCCCTGGCAATGTCTGAGCTGGGAAGTGATGTGATCTGGCCTGGGTTTAGAGAGAGCACTGCTGGGTGTAGCATAGCTGTGAGACCCACCGTAGAGAAACCAGGAAGAAGCAAATGGGCATGTTCCATGTGCCAGAGCCTGTGCTAGTGTGGCCTTGTCATGAGGGGGTGCCAGTGGGAGAAGAAATGCAAGGTAGGGGAGGCTGCGGATGGGGCTTGGGAGACTGATCAGTTGTAGGGGGTGTTGCAGAGGGCCAGTGACTGCAGGTTTGAAACCTGGTCATGCCCTGACAGAAATAGGGAAGTCTGGGCCATTAGGGGTGGACAGGGGGATTCTGATGAGTTGAGGCCCCACGGGAAACCCACGAGGAAGTGCATGGCAGGGGACTGGAAATATGGGAGTAGCAGGTGAAATGGAGATTTCTGCAGAGGTGCTACTGCCCCAGAGGGGCGAGGTCCTGTGTGGCTTAGCTGTTTGTGCCAGCCAGGGACTCCTGCCACAGTGTTACTACCAAGGGCACGGAGGCCCCCTGGACTCAGTGGGTTCTTGTCCTTGTCTCGTAAGAATACACAGAGGAGACAATTTTTGGGTTCAGCTCTAATGGGTTTATTTCATGTGTGTCAAGTAAAAGGAGTCAATGGGGACTCATGCCTCTCCAAAAGACTGACTTGAAGTGGGAAGCAAGGCTAGGGCTTTTATGGGTTCCGTGGAGATAATAGAGCAATGAATATTCAGTGGATTTCTTTGAAGGGGTGTATACTTCTCAGAATGGTAGTGCATACTAATTAGGTTGCACCTGCATCTGGAATCCAAGATGGAACCCGCTGATATTCAAGATGGAGTCTCCTCAGCAGCCCTTCGCATCACTTATAATGGGATATGGCACAGGCGCACTGATCTTCTGCACTACTTTGCCCCCTTCAGTGGGCCAAAACAGCAGTCACACTTTGTTCTTCTGTGCATGCGAAGCCTGTAAGAAGGGGGAAGGGACTAGAAAAACACTAAGGAGGAAGTAGTAATTCACAGGTTGTTCTAACCTTATTTTATGTTGACAGGATGTGGTTCCTGTTTACCCAACTTTTAGGTGGTAATCTTTTAACAGCTCTTTTATTCTTCCAGCACAGTGGAAGAATATCTCTCTCAACAGGTCTCCCTGGGACCTAATTCTGGGGTCCCTGACACTCAGTGCATCCTTCCCCTCCTTCGTTCACAGACCAACAGGCACCCTAAGAGGCAGGTGGTTAAGTAGCTCACCGCAGGCTGCCTCCTGCACTGCGTACCACCAGCACTTGAAGCAGTGTGTTTGAAGGCAAAGAAAAATATTCTTTGAAACCACACGGATAATTATGCAGGTTCAAAAAGTGTGTATTGGCAGAAGAATAATAGCGTTCTGTCTCAGAAGAGATAACGGAATAGATAATTTTGTGGCACAAAAGCTTATGTCGCTCAAGTATGAAAGTGTTCAGCCTAGGGGAGGTGATTTAATGAGGCTGAAGAGTTTATTAAAATCAAGTACTTCCAGAAACATAAACACGGCTCTGGTTGATGAGGCAGCCAGGGAGGGAGGTACATGATGTGGAGCCTGGCCAAGCCAGTCATTCTAGAATAGAACCCCCCCACCCCTGCCCCAACAGACCCTAAGATGTAAATGTGGTGACAGACTGCAGTGAATGATTTCTTTGTTTTTCTCTAAAGGTGAGGACATTATGGCTTATTCTGAGAGACAGGTGCTGCAAAAATCATTATCAGCACATAGATTAAAATTGGAATGATACAAAAACGACGAATATGGCCCCTACACAAAGATGATATGCAGTTTGTGGAGTGTTTTATGTTTTTTGTCACTGAATTGTACACATGAAAAATGTTGAATTGGCAAATGTATTATCTATAATAATTAAAAAAATCGCAAATCTGAAAAAAAAAAGATTATCCTCAAAGATGAGGTTGAATTTAAGATCTCTTTTAACTAGTATCAGCCTCATCTTGGTTGACTGTCTTTTGCTAAGACATATATATATATATATATATATTTTTATTGTACTTCAGGTGAAGGCTTACAGAACACATAGTTTCTCATGAAACAGAAGTACACGTTGTTTTATGACATTGGTTAACAACCTCACAACATATCAACCCTCTAACTTCTCAACCTTTTTTTTTTTTTTTTGTGAAAATACACATAGCCAAAGATACACCGTTTCAAAAATTTCTACATGCACAGTTCAGTGACATTGACTACGCTCTTCGAATTGTGCTGTTATTCTCACTTAAGATGAAGGCTTACAGAACAAAATAGTTTCTCATTTAACAGTTACTACAAATGTTGCCCTATGACAATGGTTAACAATCTCACAACACATCAACAATATCCTTACTCAACCTTGGGTTCCCTATCAACAGCTTCCTTGTCCCCTTCTGCCTTCTGGCCATTGTCACTGGACTCCTGTACCTCGTTAGTCTCATTTGGTTTTATGGGGCTGTCCACTCCCAGGCTGAACGGTGAAACCTGGAGGTAACTTCACCACTGAGCTAAAAGGGTGTCTGGGGGCAATACTCTCGAGGTTTCTCCAGTCTCCTTTGGGCCAGTAAATCTGGTCTTTTTTTTGTGAGTTAGAATTATGCTCTACATCCTTCTCCAGCTCTGTCCAGAACCCTCTGTTGTGATCCTGGTCAGAGCAGTCAGTGGTGGTAGCTGGGCAGCATCTAGCTGTACTGGACTCAGTCCGGTGGAGGCCTTGGTAGCTGTGGCCAATTAGTCCTTCAGACTAATCTTTTCCTTGTATCCTGTTCTCTTCATTCTCCCTTGCTCCCGAAGGGATGAGACCAGTGGAGTATCTTAGATGGCCGCTCACAGGCTTTTAAGACCCCAGACACTACTCACCAAAGTAGAATGTAGAGCATTGTCTTTATAAGCTGTGTCATGCCAATTGAGCTAGATGTTCCCCGAGACCATGGTCCCTACAGCCCTCCGCCCAGCAATTCAGTCCCTCAGGGAGTTTGGATGTGTCTATGGGGCTTCCCTGACCTTTCCTTGTACAAGTTGTGCTAGTTTCCCCTGTATTGTGTACTGTCTCACCCTTCACCCAAGATGATACCACTTATCTATTGCCTATTTAGTATTTCACCCCCATCCCTCCCATCCCTGGTAACCAACAAAGATTGTTACATTTTGTGTGTGAACTTTTTCATGGGTTTTTACAATAGAGGTCTCATACAATATTTGTCCTTTTTTGATTGACTTATTTCACTCAGTATAATGTCCTACAGTTTCATCCATGTTATGAGATGGTTCACAGGTTCATTGTTCTTTCTCGTTGCATAGTACTCCATTGTGTGTATGTACCATAGTTTGTTTATCCATTCATCTGTTGATGGGCATCTAGGTTGTTTCCATCGTTTTGCTGTTGTGAACAATGCTGCCATGAAGATAGGTGTGCATATGTCTATTCGAGTGACAACTCTTATTTCTCTAGGATATATTTCTAGGAGTGGGATTGCTAGATCGAATGGTATGTCTATTTCTAGCTTTCTGAGTAAGCGCCATATCATTTTCCAAAATGGGTTTATCATTTTGCATTCCCACCAGCAGTGCATAAGAGTTCCGATCTCCCTGCAGCCCCTCCAACTGTTATTTCCAGTTTTTTTGATTTGTGCCAGTAATGCCAGGGTGAGATGATATCTCACTGTGGTTTTAATTTGCATTTCTCTAATGGCTAGTGATTGCGAGCATTTCCTCATGTGTCTGTTGGCCAATTGAATGTCTTCTTTGGTGAAGTGTCTGTTCATTTCCTTTGCCCATTTTTTAATAGGATTATTTGTCTTTTTGTTGTAGAGCTGTTGGATTTTCTTGTAGATTATGGAGATTAGAACTTTGTCTGACTCCTACCATCCAAAAACTTTATCCCAGTCTGTAGGTTCTCTTTTTACTCTTTTGGTGAAGTCTTTTGAAGAGCATAGGTGTTTGATTTTTGGAAGATCCCAGTTATCTAGCTTATCTGTTGAATTTGTACATTGATGGTTATGGTTTGTATCTTGTTGATGCCATGTATTAAGGCCTGAAGTGTTGGTCCTATTTTTTCTTCTATGAACTTTATAGTTTTAGGCTTTATATTCAGGTCTTTGATCCATTTTGAAGTAGTTTTTGTATACGGCATGAGGTATGTGTCCTGTTTCATTTTTTTGCTGGTGGACATCCAGTTTTGCCAGCACCATTTGTTAAAAAGACTGTCTTTTCTCCATTTGATGGACCGTGGGCCCTTGTTGAAGACCAGGTGACCGCAGGTGGATGGATTTATATCTGGGTTCTCAATTCTGTTCCATTGGTCAATATCTCTGTCGTTGTACCAGTTCCAGGCTGTTTTGACTACTGTAGCTGTATAGTAGGTTCTGACGTCAGGTAGTGTGAGTCCTCCAACTTTATTCTTCTTCTTCAGTAGTGCTTTACTTATTTGGGGCTTCTTCCCTTTCCATATAAAGTTAATGATTAGTTTTTCCATCTCTTTGAAGAATGTTGTTGGTATTTGGATCGGGATTGCGTTGTATTTGTGAATTGCTTTGGGTAGAATTGTCATTTTCACAGTATTGAGTCTGCCTGTCTATGAGCATGGTATGTTTTTCCATTTATGTAGATCCCTTTGGATTTCTTGCAGTAGTGTTTTGTAGTTTTCTTTGTATAGGTCTTTTACATTCCTGGTCAGGTTTATTCCTAAGTATTTTATCTTTATAGGCGCTATTGTAAATTGTATTGTTTTCCTGATTTCCTTTTCATTGTTCTCCTTATTGGTGTATAGGAATCCAGCTGATTTTTGAATGTTTATCTTGTATCCTGCTACTCTGCTGAATCTTTCTATTAGTTTCAGTAGATGTCTCGTGGAGTCTTTAAGGTTTTCTATGTATAGTATCATATCATCTGCAAACAGGGACAGTTTAACTTCTTCATTACCAATTTGGAAGCCCTTTATTTCTTTTTCTTGCCTTATTGTTCTAGCTAGAACTTCCAGCACAATGTTAAATAGGAGTGGTTATAAAGGGCGTCCTTGTCTTGTTCCTGTTTTCGAGGGGAATGTTTTCAGGCTCTCTCCATTAAGAATAATGTTGGCCATTTGTTTTGCATAGATTCCCTTTATTATGTTGAGAAATTTCCCTTCTATACCTATTTTATTGAGAGTTTTTATCAGGAATGGGTGTTGGACTTTGTCAAATGCCTTTTCTGCATCAATTGAGATGATCATGTGATTCTTTTCTTTCCTTTTATTTATGTGGTGGATTACATTGATTGATTTTCTAATGTTGAACCATCCTTGCCTACCTGGTATGAATCCTACTTGGTCGTGGTGTATTATTTTTTTGATATGATGCTGAATTCTATTGGCTAGAATTTTGTTGAGAATTTTTGCATCTGTATTCATGAGAGATATTGGTCTGTAATTTTCTTTTGTTGTGGCGTCTTTGCCTGGTTTGGTATCTGGGTTATGTTGGCTTCATAGAATGAATTTGGAAGTGTTGCTTCCTCTTCTATGCTCTGAAATAGTTTGAGTAGTACTGGTACAAGCTCTTCTGTAAATGTTTTGTAGAATTCTCCAGTGAAGCCATCTGGGCCAGGGCTTTTTTTGGTTGGGAGTTTTTTTTATTACCTTTTCAATCTCTTCTCTTGTTATGGGTCCATTCAGATTTTCAACATCACTTTGTTGTAGTTTAAGTAGGCCATGTGTTCCTATAAATTTATCCATTTCCTCTAGGTTTTTAAATTTTTTGGAGTATAGTTTTTCATAATATTCTGTTATAATCCTTTTTATTTCAGTTGAGTCTGTTGTAATGTCCCCCATTTCATTTCTTATTTGGGTTATTTGTGTCCTCTCCTGTTTGTCTTTTATCAGACTGGCCAGTGGTTTGTCGATTCTTTCAAAGAACCAACTTTTGGTTTTGTTGATTCTTTCTATTGTTTTTCTGTTCTCTATTTCATTTATTTCTGCTCTGATCTTTACTATTTCTCTTCTTCCGGTGGTTGTGGGCTTTTTTTGCTGTTCTCTTTCTATTTGTTTGAGTTCTGTAGTTAATGTTTTGATTTTGTCCCTTTCTTCTTTTTTGATATGTGCATCTATTGCTATAAATTGTCCTCTGAGGACTGCCTTTGCTGTGTCCCAAAGGTTTTGGTATGATGTGTTTTCATTCTCATTTAATTCTAGGAATTTTTTGATTCCATCTCTGATTTCTTCTATTACCCAGTGATGTGTAAGCAGGGTATTATTCAGTTTCCATGTAATTGATTTTTTTTCCTTGCTCTTTCTATTGTTAATTTCTACCTTGATGGCATTGTGGTCAGAGAAGATACTTTGAATTATCTCACCATTTTAGATCTTGTTGAGGATTGTCCTGTGGCCTAAGATGTGGTCTATTCTGGAGAACGTTCCATGTGCATTGGAAAAGAATGTGTACTTTGCAGCAGTTGGATGGAGTGTTCTTTATATGTCTATGAGGTCAAGTTGGCTGATTGTGCCCTTTAGGTCTTCTGTATCTTTGCTGAGTTTCTTCTTAGTTGTTCTGTCTTTTACTGAGAGTAGTGTGTTGAAGTCTCCTATTATTATTGTTGAACTGTTAATTTCTCTTTTCAGTGTTGTTAGAGTTTGTTTTATGTATTTTGGAGCACTGTCATTGGGTGCGTAGATGTTTATTATGGTTGTGTCTTCATGATGGATTGTCTCCTTAATCATTATATAGGGTCCTTCTTTGTCTTTTATGGTAGATTTTGTTTTAAAGTCTATTTTATCTGAGATTAGAATTGCCATTCCTGCTCTGTTTTGATAGTTGTTAGCTTGATATATTTTTTTCCAACCTTTGACTTTTAATAAATTCACATCTTTGTTTCTAAGGTGTGTCTCCTGTAGACAGCATATTGATGGATCCTGTTTTCTTATCTATTCTGTCACTCTCCGTCTCTTTATGGGTGCATTGAGTCCATTTACATTCAGAGTAATTATTGATAGATGTGAGTTTGTTGCTGTCATTATGTAGTGCTTTTTTTCATGGTGCTGAATTTTTCTTTGTTCTTCTTACTCTCTTGTGCTGAGTTACTTTTGTTTGTGGATTTTTTTTTTTTCATTTTTTTGTTTTTGTAGGTTCTGTTTGTGCTGAGACTTTATGTTTTTCCTCTTTTTTTATGAGTATGTTTGTTAACTTTCTTTGTGGTTACCATGAATTTTACCCTTATCTTTCTAAGTTTGAAGCAGTCTACCATTACTTGGTATCGCCTTGCCTTCCTCTCCATTAGAAGGTTCTATACCTATGCCATTTATTCCCTCTTTTATTGTTTTGATGTTGTTGTCATTTACTGATTAACTCCTCTGATTCCCTGTTGTATTTCTTTTGGTTTTGGATAGTCCTCGAGAATTTATTTCGTATGTTGGTATCTGGCTGGTATGATCCTGCATCCTAGGTTCTGCCTGTTAGCTGAAGCTGTTTGTCCTCAGATCGAAGAACTCCCTTTAATAATTCTTGTAAGTTTGGTTTGACTTTTACATATGCCCTTAATTTCTGTTTATCTGGAAATGACCTAATTTCACCATCAAATTTGAACGAGAGTTTTGCAGGATATATTATTCTTGGCTGGCAGTTCTTTTCTTTCAAGATTTTATATATGTCATCCCATTGCTTTCTTGCCTGCATGGTTTCTGCCGAATAATCTGAGCTTACTCTTATTGTTTCTCCTCGTATGTGACTTCTTGTTTTTCACGAGCTGCTCTGAGGATTCTTTGTTTGGTTTTGGCGAGTGTGATTATGATATGCCTTGGTGATTTTCTTTTGGGGTCTCTCCTATATGGGATTCGTTGAGCTTCTTGGATGGCCAGCTTTTCATCTTTCATGATACTGGGGAAGTTTTCTGTCAGCAGTTCTTCAATGATCCTCTCTGTGTTTTCTGTTTTCTCACCTTTTTCTGGAATTCCAATCACTCGAAAATTTTTGCTTTTGATTGTATCCCACATAACTCTCATGGTCTCTTCATTTTTCTTTGTTCTTTTTTCTGAGTTTTCCTGAAACAGAGTTGTATCCAAGTGTTTGTCCTCAATTCCACTGATCCTGTTTTCCACCGTTTCAAATCTGGTTCTCAGACCTTCTATGACACCATCCATTTCTGAAATCTTGTTGTTTATCTTACGGATTTCTAATTGTTGTATTTGTATAATTTCTAGTTGTGAAATTACTTTGGCGTTTTGTTCCTGCATTATTTTCCTGAATTCTTCCAATTTTTTGTCTGTATTTTCCATGAATTTGTCTATTTTTTCCTCATGTTTGTCAGCTTTCTGCCTCAGCTCTTGGAGAATTCTGAGTATTAGAGATTTGAATTCCCTATCAGGTAGTTCTAGTGCATTTTCTTCCACTGGAAAGTCATCTGGTGTTTTTTTTTGGATGCCTACTGGAACCATCCTGTCTTGTTTGTGTAAATGTTTTGATATTGTCTGCTGTCTTTGGGGCATTCAGTAGTTATTTTTCTCATTTACTGATTGTAGATTTGTTTGTTTCATCCCTTTTTTTTTTTTAAATTTGACTATGTCTGAGCAGGCAGACTATGTGTTCTTTGTTGTTTGCTCGTCTGTGAGCACAGTACTTTTCACCTCCGTCTCCAATTGGCAGGGTCAGTCACTCAGATATGGTACGGCAGGGCAGGTCTAGCTGAAGAGGAGTTACTGGGATGGGTTGTTTGTGGCACTTACTACAGCCACCAGGGTGGGTCGGTAATCAGTGCAGGGCAGGTTCCAGTAGTGATGTTAAGTGCACGGTGCAGGTAGGCAGGATGTAGTGGGGAGATTGTTGTGTGTGGAGCTATGATTGATAAGGGAGAGAGGAGAGAGGAACAGGAGCCAAAAACATAGAAACAAACAAAAAAGAATGCTAGTGGAGCTTGCCGTTGGAGTGGAGAGATGAGAGACTATGAAATGGAGAAAAACAGAAAGGGGAAGAGGAAGAAAAGAAAAGAATGAATAAATAAAAATTGGTAAGGTTAAGGAACCACAAATTTCCCAGGGGTCCCAGCGGTGCAGCTATGAGGTCTGGGGAAGTCGCCCTCAGGTGTTGCAGTACAGCCTTGCTAAAGGGTGTAGAGGTATATAACACCAGGTATTCAGGGAACAGAAAGAGAAGGAAGATATAGAGAGGAGAAAATGAGTAATGAAGAAAGACAAAAGGGAAAAAGAGGGAAAAGAAAACAAAACAAATTAAAAAAAAAAAGAACAAGAAAAGCCCCCAAAAAAACAGAAAAAAAAAGAACAACGAAAAAAAATGCCCTCAGGGTTCCTTCTGCATGTCATTGCAAGCCGAGGGGGTAGTCTCCTTGCCACACAGCACCGCCTGGCCAGAAAGGGCTCCCAACTCAAGAAAAGGAAAAGAAAACAAACAAACAATTCAAAACAAACAAACAAACAAACAAAAGCCTCGGGATCCCACCAGCGTGGCAGCCTAGACTGGGAAGCAGCTCCACACTTGAACGGAGCTCCACAGCTCCTCAGGAAGAAGCAACGATGGCGCACGGAGCTAGGTATTTGAGCAAAAGGAGGGGGAGGTGGTGAGAGGTAAGGAAGAAATTAAAAGAAGCAGAAAAAAAAAGCAACATCAGCAGCTAACAGATGGCACTGAGAGAGCAAGCTAGTGGGGGCTGGTGGAATCCAAGCAGCCGGTGTTTCCCGGTCAAGAGATTGTGGCCGCGGGAAGCAGAGGAGACCGAGTGGTGGTGAAGAAAGGTGGGGGGTGGGAAAGCATATATCGCAAATTACCGGTTGTTTTGTCTCCCGCTGGAAGCTCCATGAAGCTGCTCTCTCGTACCCCCTGTTTACTGGTCTCCGATAGGAGTCCAGGATGGCGGATCCTTGCTGCGTTAGCTGGTAGGGGACCTCTGCATGAATCTCTCCTTGCTCTCCGTTCTCTGTGAGTTTTCTCACTCCATTTGGTGCTTGGCTGAGTTCTTTATCTCTTCATTTGATGTTTTAGGGTGTCAGGATTGCTGTTTTCTCTGCTCGGCTTAGTTTTTTGGATGTTTGCTGTGGAGGGACGACGTGGTGCTTCTCCCTAGAGCGCCATTTTGCCCTTCTCACTGTAGTTTTGATCTGCATTTCTCTAATGGCTAATGATCATGGGGATTTCTTCACGTGTCTGTTAGCCGCCTGAATATCTTCTTTGGCGAAGTGCCTGTTCATATCCTTTGCCCATTTTTTAATTGGGTTATTTGGCTTTTTGTTGGTGAGGTTTTGCAGTATCTTGTAGATTTTAAAGATTGGAAGCTCATTGGATTTGTCATAGCCAAAAATGTTTTCCCCAGTCTGTAGGTTGTCTTTTGACTCTTTTGGTGAAGTCTTTTCATGAGCATTAAGTGTATGAATTTTAGGAGCTCCCTGTTATCTTGTCTCTCCTCTGGTGCTTGTGCATTGTTACTTACGGTTCTTATTGTGTTTATCCTATATATTAGGGCTCCTAGCATTGTCCATATTTTTTCTTCCATGATCTATTGTTTCAGATTTTATATTTAAGTCTTTGATCCATTTTGAGTTAGTTTTTGTGCATGGTGTGATGTATGGGTCTTGTTTCAGTTTTTTGCAGATGGATATCCAGTTATGCCAGCACCATTTGTTAAAGAGACTGTCTTTTCCCCGATTAACAGATTTTGGGCCTTTGTCAAATATCAGCTGCTCATAGGTGGATGAATTTATGTGTGGATTCTCAATTCTGTTCCCTTGGTCTATGTATCTGTTGATCTACCAGTACCAGGCTGTTTTGACTAGCGTGGAGTATAAAAGGTTAAAAATCAGGTAATGTGAGGCCTCCCACTTTGTTCTTCTTCTTGAGTAATGCTTTACATATTCTTGGCCTCTTCCCTTTCCATATGAAGTTGGTGATTTATTTCTCTGTCTCATTAAAGAATGCTGGTGGAATTTGGATCGGGATTGCACTGTATCTGTAGATCGCCTTGGGTGGAATTGACATTTTCACAATCTTGAGTCTTCCTGTCCATGAGCAAGTTATGTTTTTCCACTTATGCAGGTCTCTTTTGGTTTCTTACCGTAGTGTCTGTAGTTTTCATTGTAGAGGTCTTTTACATCTCTGTTTAGATTTATTCCTAAGTATTTTATCTTCTTGGGGGCTATTGTAAATGGTATTGATTTGGTGATTTCCTCTTTGAGGTTCTCTTTGTTGATGTGAAGGAATCCAACTGATTTTTGTATGTTTATCTCATATCCTGAAACTTCGCTGAAATCTTCTGTTAGTTCCAGTAGTTTTCTTGTGGATTCTTTGGGGTTTTTCTGTGTATAAGATCCTATCATCTGCAAATAGAGGTGCTTTGACTTCTTCCATACTGGTCTGGATGCCCTTTATTTCTTTTTCTAGCCCAATTCCTCTGGCTAAGACCACTAGCACAATGTTGAGTAAGAGTGGTGATAAAGGGCATCCTTGTCTGGTTCATGTTCTCAAGGGAAATGCTTTCAAAGTCTCTCCATTTAGGATGTTGTTGGCTGTTGGCTTTGTATAAATGCCCTTAATTATACTGAGGAATTTCCCTTCTATTCCTATGTTTTTGAGAGTTTTTATCATGAATGGGTGTTGGACTTTTTCAAATGCCTTTTCTCATTGATCGATAAGATCATGTGGTTCTTGTCTTTTGTTTTATTTACGTTATGGATTACACTGATTGTTTTTCTAATGTTGAACCATACCTGCATACCTGGTATAAATCCCACTTGATCGTGATTATTATTATTATTATTATTTTGATATGCTGCTGAATTCTATTGGCTAGAATTTTGTTGAGGATTTTTGCGTCAATGTTCATGAGGGATATTGGTCTGTAATTTTCTTTTTTTGTGGTGTCTTTACCTGGTTTTGGTATCAGGCTTATGCTGGCTTCACAGAATGAGTTTGGGAGTATTCCGTCCTTTTCAATGCTCTGAAATACCTTTAGTACTAGTGGTGTTAACTCTTCTCTGAAAGTTTGGTAGAATTCTTCAGTGAAGCTATCCAAGCCAGGGCTTTTTTTGGGGGGGAGTTTTTAAATTACCTTTTCAATCACTTCTTTTGTTATGGGTTTATTTAGTTGTTCTACCTCTGTTTGTGTTAGTTTAGGTAGGTAGTGAGTTTCTAGAAATTTGTCCATTTCTTCCAGGTTTTCAAATTTGTTAGAGTACAGTTTTTCATAGTATTCTGTTATGATTCTTTTAATTTCAGTTGGGTCTATTGTGATATCACCCATCTCATTTCTTATATGGGTTATCTGCTTCCTCTCCTGTTTTTCTTTTTTAAGTTTGGCCAGTGGTTTATCAATTTTGTTGATCTTTTCAAAGAACCAGCTTTGGGTCTTGCTAACTCTTTCAATTGGTTTTCTATTCTCTATTTTATTTAATTCTGCTTTATTTCTTATTATTTCCTTTCTTTTGGCACCTGAGGGCTTCTTTTGCTGCTCTTTTTCTACTTGTTCCAGTTGTAGGGTTAATGTTTTGATTATGGCCCTTTCTTCTTTTTGGATATGTGCATTTATTGCTATAAACTGACCTCTGAGCACTGCTTTTGCTGTGTCCCAAAGGTTCTGGTAGGATGTGTTTTCATTCTCCTTTGAGTCTATGAATTTCTTTATTCCATCCTTAATCTATTCTAATAGTTTTTGAGCAAGGTATTGTTTGGTTTGCATGTGTTTGATTTTTTTTCCTTGCTTTTTGTGTTGTTGATTTCTACTTTTACGGCTTTACTGTCAGAAAAGATGCTTTGTAATATGTCAATGCTTTGGATTTTGTAAAGGCTTTCTTTATGGCCTAATATGTGGTCTATTCTGGAGAATGTTCCATGTGCATTAGAAAAGAAGGTATAGTTGGCTGCTGTTGGGTGGAGTGTTCGATATATGTCTATGAGATCCAGTTGGTTGATTGTAGCGTTTAGCACTTTGTGTCTTTGTTGAGCTTCTTTCCGGATGATCTGTCCTTTACCAAAGTCATGTGTTGCAGTGTCCTAGTACTATTATGGAGCTGTCTATCTCTCTTTTCAGTGTTGTTAGAGTTTGTTTTATGTATTTTGGAGCCCTGTCGTTGGGTGTGTAAGTATTTATTATAGTTATGTCCTCCTGGTGTATTGACCCTTTAATCATTATGTAGTGTCCTTCCTTATCCTTTGTGATGAATTTTACTTTAAAGTCTATTTTGTCAGAGATTAATATTGCCACTCTTGCTCTTTTTTGCCATGTTGTTTGCTTGATATATTTTTTTCCATCCTTCAACTTTTAGTTTGTTTGTGTCTTTAAGCTAAGGTGTGTCTGTTGTAGGCAGCATATAGAGGGATAGTGTTTTTTTATCCAGTCTGCCACTCTCTGTCTCTTTAGTGGTGCATTTAGTCTGTTTACATTCATTGTAATTATTGATAGGTATGAGTTTAGTGCTGTCATTTTGATGTCTTTTTTTGTGTGTTGTTCACACTTTCTTTATTCCACTTAATTTTCTGTGCTGAGTTGTTTTCCTTTATGTATTTTCTTTTCATCTTTTTCATCATTGTTGCTTTTGTGTTTGCTGAGTCTTTATATTTTTCTAGTTTTTTATTTTGACTTGTAGGATTGTTAGTTTCCTTTGTGGTTACCTTAATATTTACCCCTATTTTTCTAAGTTTATACCAGTCTTTTATTTCTTTATATCACCTCGACTTCTTTTTTGTTTTGATGTTGTCATCTTTTACATATTGACATCAGTTTCCCTATTTTCAGTGTTTTAACTTTGATTTATTTTTGTGACTTCCCTATCTGCATTGATATCTGGTTGCTCTGTCCTGTGTTCTAGTCTTGGGTTGTTATCTGATGTTACTGATTTTCTAACCGGAGGACTCCCTTTGGTATTTCTTGTAATTTTGGTTTGGTTTTTGCAAAGTCCCTGAACTTCTGTTTATCTGGAAATGCTGTAATTTCACCATCATATTTGAGAGACAGTTTTGCTGGATATATAATTCTTGGCTGGCAGTTTTTTTCCTTCAGGCTTTATATATGTCATCCCATTGCCTTCTTGCCTACATGGTTTCTGCTGAGTAGTCCAAGCTTATTCTTATTGACTCTCCTTTTAGATGACTTTTTGTTTATCCCTATCGGCTCTCAAAATTCTCTCTTTATCTTTTTTTTGGCAAGTTTGATTATAATACGTGTTGGTGGCTTTCTTTTGGGATCTACCTTACGTGGGGTTTGATGAGCATCTTGGATAGATATCTTGTCATCTTTCACGATATCAGGGAAGTTTTCTGCCAACAAATCTTCGGCAATTCTCTCTGTATTTTCTGTTATCCTCCCCTGTTCTGGTACTCCAATCAGTTGTAGGTTATTCCTCTTCATAAAGTCCCGCATAATTCTTAGACTTTCTTCATTTTTTAAAATCCTTTTATCTGATTTTTCCTCAAATAAGTTGCTGACAAGTGCTTTATCTTCAATCTCACTAATTCTGACTTCCATTGTCTCAATTCTGCTCCTATGACTTTGTATTGTCTTTCTAAGTCTGACATTTTTTTTGTTAATCTTCTGGATTTCTGATTGTCGTCTCTCTTTGGATTCTTGCAGCCCGTTAAATTTGTCATTATGATCTTCTCTAATCTTTTGAATTTCCTCTATTGCGTGTTCTGTGTTTTGCTTCATTTCCTTCCTAATTTCTTGAAGAGTTCTGTGTATTAATCTTTTGTATTCCGACTCTGGTAATTCCAAGAAGTTTTCCTCCTCTGGGAAATTTCTAGATTCTTTATTTTGGGAGCTTGCTGAAGCCATCATGGATTGCCTCTTTATGTGATTTGATATTGACTGTTGTCTCCGAGTCATCAATAAGTTATTATATTTATTGATTTTATGTTTGCTTACTGTGTCCTGGCTTCTTGTTTTGTGTTGATATGCCCAGATAGGCTGCTTGTATGAGCTAGTTTGATTATTGGCACCTTTGAAGCTCTGCTGTCCTGTTAGCAGGTGGTTAGATCTGTTACTAGTATGTGAGCTCATGAGTCCGTCCACTCATCTTGTATGGATTCAGCTCAGTTCCCCAGGTAGATAGCCACCAAGTGTGTGGTGTCAGCTCTCACCTACAGTCCTAGAAAGGCATGGGTGATTGGTGTAGGCACAGGTATCTGGCTGCAGCAGGGGGACACATGCTGAGCAAGGCAGGGAGCTGACGGCTGCCCCTGAGTGTCCAGGAGGAAGGCATGTCCTTGTTCCCTGCAGCACGTAGGTAGGTGGGTTTTGCAGCTGGACTATGAGCACCTAATGCTGTTGGCTCTAAGGACTAGGGGGCATCTGTTATTCATGGGCCCCTATTGCAGGTGGCTAGGTGGCATGTGTGGAGCCACTAGTCCTCAGGTCCATAATGTGGGTAGGTGAAGACCCTGCTTTCTGGGCAGAGAAGTGTCAAATGTCAAGAACCTACCACTTCACAGCTGAAACAGTTGAAGTTAGACTTCAGGTATATAGCCTGTAGTACTGCGGTAATGAGGGCCTACATTGTTGAAATGGACCCACACAAGTCTAACTATGCAGAGGGAAGGGCACTCTAAGTCTGTGGATCCCTTATACCTGTGCCTAGGCAAAGGAGCTGTGCCTACTGTGGGTTCCTGGCCTAGGGGAGCCGGCAGTTTATTTTTTCCCTGTTTGTTAATTTGTTCACTCTCCAAGGCAGGGAGAATGACTCCGGGTGTGTGACGGATCCTACTTCTGGCCCAGGGGACTTGGCAATTGCTGAAGCTGGTCTGGGACCCAGTGCAAAGCATGGAGCGGGAGGTAAATGGAAGGGAGGTTTTTCCCTAGGGGGGCTATTTTTGATCCATGTGGTAGGCCATACGCAAGTACTTATCTTTCTGCAATTGAGGGCTGCTTCTTACTATCCCAGTGCAGAAAACGCACCTCCTGAGTACTGCTGCTTGTCTGCCTCACCGCTTACCCATGAACTGATCAGACCTCAAGGGCTCCGGTTCTCTCCAGGTCAGGCCTGGCAACTCCTTGTTGTTTCTGAACCGTCTTTCCCTCCCATTGCCACTCAGTCCAGTTCCTCAACTTTGCCTTTAATGTTCAGGGCTCCTAGATTGTCATATAATCAATTTACTTGGTTTTTTGGATCTTTGTTGTAAGAGGGTCCACCGGCAGTGTCTGACTAGTCTGCCATCTTGGCCCCACCCTTTGTTGACCCTCTGATTTACCAAGCATGATGTCCTTCTCCAGGGACTGGTCCCTCCTGATAACATGTCCAAAGTATGTGAGATGAAGTCCCACCATCCTCACTTCTGATGAGCATTCTGGCTGTATTTCTTCCAAAACAGATTTGTTCCTTCTTCTGGTAATCCATGGTATATTCGATATTCTTTGCCAACACCATAGTTCAAAGGCATCAGTTCTTCTTCAGTCTTCCTTATTCATTGTCTGCTTTCACATGCATATGACGTGACTGAAAACACCATGGCTTATGTCAGGTGCACCTTAGTCCTCAATGTGACATCTTTGCTTTTTAACACTTTAAGGAGGTCTTTTGCAGCAGATTTGCCTAATGCAATTCATTGTTTGATTTCTTGACTGCTGCTTCCGTGGGCGTTGATTGTGGATCCAAGTAAAATGGACTTGGACATATCTTCTTGGAGGACACAGTTCACCCCACTACAGAGTTGAACTGGGTTCACATCTCAGCTCTATACTCACTAGCAATGTGGGTGAGATCCGGGTAGCTTAAACTTCACCGAGCTTCAAATCCTTCATTGTGGTGCATATTCTAAGGCACAGGCAGTTCAAGAGTATTTGGCTGCAGCTCACACTGCCCAAAGAGCTGGAGTCACAGGATGTCCAATCCAGTTATCAAAAACCAAACCAAACCCGTTGCTGTGGAGTCGATTCCAGCTCATAGTGACCCTATAAGACTGAGTAGAACTGCCCCATGAGGTTTCCAAGGGGCGCCTGGTGATTTCGAACTGCTGACCTTTTGGTTAGAAGCCATAGCTCTCAACCACTATGCCACCACGGTTTCCCCAGTCTAGTTGGGAGCCCCAAAATCACACAGTCCAAAGCCTCATCTTGCAGAGGAGGAAACTAGGGCTCATGGAGAAGTTGTTTCCCTGAGATCTCACGGCTGATAGTGGCAGGGCTGGGACAAGAACTTGGACCTCCTGAGTCCCAATCCAAGACTATTTTCACAGCCGGGAACTTGAACAAGGTAAGAGAGAAGGATGAAGAGACACTGGCTCTGTCTTGAAATAGTCTGGGATCTGAAGGGTTTGCAGGAGGCACACAGGGTGAAAAAAAACTACATGAGTGAGTAAACCTAAACCCTTAGCGGAGGCACAGAGCATCCAGTCCCCAGTAATGTGAGTTACTATCATTATTATCACCATGATCATCAACAGTAGGGGAAAGTCATCATGGCTGGAGGGAGGACTAGTTCTGCTATGCCAGTGATTCTCAAACACAATTTGCTGGGCGCCACTCTCAGAGTTTCTGATTACATAGGTCTGGGGTGAAGCCTGAGAGTTTGCATTTCTAACACATTCCTGGGTGATGCTGATGCTGTGGCCAGGGACCCCACTTTGAGAACCACTGCTCTGGCCTAGCCTTGCTCCTCAGTGTGGTCCTTGGACCTGCCTGGTAGACACGCAGAGCCTCAGGCTACTCCCCAGGCAGGCAGCTTCAGCTGCATTTCAGCAGGGTCCCAGAAGAGTTGTTTGCACATTCTAGGTTGAGAGGTGATTGCAGGATGGAGTTCCCCACTGTGGCAGTACATTAGAACCACCTGGGGAGCTTTTAAAAATCCTGATTCCCAAGCCCCAACCCAAACTAATTAAATCAGACTCTCAGGAGCGCCCCAGGTGATTCTCGTGTAGCGAGGCTGGGAACTGCTGGCTAGAGCCCAAAGTGGCAGCGGGGAGGGGAGAGAGATTACCGGCTCCAACTGTGGATTTTTACCATGATGAGAACCAATGGTGTAAGAACCGATGTGTCCTGCCTGAGGTCCCACAGCCAATAAGTGATAAATCCAGGCTCCTGACACCCAGATGGCTCCCTGGTGGTTCAGTGGTTAAACGATACGGCTGCTAACCAAAAGGTCAGCAGTTTGAATCCACCAGCTGCTCCTTGGAAACCCTATGGGGCAGTTTCTACTCTGTCCTCTAAGGGTCCCTATGAGTCGGAATCAATTGGAAGGCAATGGGAATGAGGTTATTCAGATAATTCTTTTCACTAGCTCTTTGAACTCTACTCATTGCCATCAATTTGATTACGACTCATAGTAACCCTGTAGGACAGAGTAGAACTGGCCCCATAGGGTTTCCAAGGCTGTAAATCTTTACAGACTTCTCCCACAGAGTTGCTGATGGGGTTGAAGTGCCGACCCTTTTGGTTAGCAGCTGAGCACTTTAACCACTGTGCCACCAGGGCTCCTTTTAACTCTAAACCAAACCAAACCCAAACCCATTGCTGTTGAGTTGGTTCCAACTCATAGCTACCCTGTAGGACAGAGTAGAACTGCTCCAGGGAGCAGCTGGTGGATTTGAACTGCTGACCTTTTGGTTAGCAGCCGAGCTCTTCACCATTGCGCCACCAGGGCACCTTTTAACTCTAAGTCCCTCTTAATATAGCTCCATGATAACTGCAAGTACTAGTGCTCACAGGAATCCATTAGAAGTCGTGGAAGATCTGCGCATCGGAAACTCACGATACCTCATTTTGTTTCAGAGAGGCAGACCACCAGAGTGATGGTTACATCTTTCTCTAGGGAGGCAGTGTTGTATAATGGTTAGGGCATGCACTCAAGCCCAGCTCTGCCACTTACTAACCACATGGATAGTTATGCAGCTTCAAAAAGTGTGTATGCCTCAGAGTGTTCCTCTATAAAATGGGGATGATAATAGTAATACCAATTATGGGATTGCTAGGAGTCCCTGGGGGGCACAAATGGTTAAGCGCTGGGCTACTAACTGAAAGATTGGGGGTTTAAACCCACCCAGTGGCACTGTAAAAGAAAGGTCTGGTGACCTGCTTCTGTAAGGATTACAGCCAAGAAAACCCTATGGAGTAGTGCTACTGTGTAACACATGGGGTCGCCGTGAGTCAGAATCAACGGCAGTGGGTTTTTTGTTATTTCAGTATCTGGATGACCTTGGATAAGTCACGTGACTATGAGCAAATCATTTAACTTCTCTGTGACTGAGTTTCCTCATCTGTTAAATGGGGTAAGTGTAGTACTGACCTTGCAGGGTGGTTGTAAGGAGTAGAGGACATAATAGGTCTGAAGCCCTGAGCACAGTTTCTGGCATATAGTGATGTCAATGAATGGCAGCTGCGGTTATGTGTTAGCACCTTAAAACCTGTGCAGGAGTAAGTTCTGGCTGGGCCAGGCCTGCCTCTCTGAGAGGAGCATCCAGAACCATGGGGATTGAAGGTTCTGGGATGTTTTTGCCTGGAGAAGTTTCTGATGTCTTTGTCCTCATGTATGTATTGTCATATAGAGGAAGAGACAGATATACTATGTGTGATTGAAGAGGGCAGAAGGATCAGTGGGTGGAAGGGAGGCAGTTATGAATATAGTTCATGAAAGAACTCTCTAAAAGTTAAAACCATTCTGTGGGGGATGAGTTCCCCATCATTGGAGACGTTCAAGGAGAACTTTGTGCTCTCTGGTGGAGAGAGTTTTTAGAATTTCGGGTTTCAGATCGGAGGTTGTGTTACTCAATTATCCCCAAGTTTGCCTATTGATAAGAATCATCTGGGGTACTTGTTAAAAACATAAATTCCCTGGCACTATCTTACACCCAGGAATCCTTGGGTGGCACAAATGGTTAAGTGATTAACTATGTTGATAACTGCCTCCCTTCCACCCACTGATCCTTCTGCCCTCTTCAACCAGACATAGTATATCTGGCACAAACGGTTAAGTGCTCGACTGCTAGGCAAAAAGTTGGCAGTTCGAGCCTACCCAGAGGTGCCTTGGAAGACAGGCCTGGCAATCTGCTTCCAAAAGGTCACAGCCTTGAAAACCCTATGGAGCAGTTCTACTCAGAATAGACTCCACAGCAACTAACAACAACAACAATCTTAGCACCCACTAAAGCAGAATCTTAGGAGGGAGGGGCCGAGGATCATCCTCTCCAGGCAATTCTTACTGGGAGACTTGGGAAACATGGGGCTAAATGACCACCATTCTCCTTTTAACCCTGAGATTCCATGAAAAAAAGACATTTGTGAAAAAAGAAAACATTTTGTGAAAAAAGACATTCCAAATGGAACCAGGCCACATCAGCCGCAGATTTCCTTCATAGCGTGGGCCAGGCCACAGAATCCATGCTCTCGCCAGCCTACATCTCCGACTCTGTCCTCTGGCCCCATGATGTGGCTAACAGGGCCTGCGTGACCCTCTCTGCTAACCCCCTATCACCAGGCTCACCTCTCAGCAAGGACTGAGCCGGGGTCAGAATTGTTTCACAACAAAACAATGCAAGATTGACCCAGTCCTTTGGACATCCAGCTGAATGTTCTGCTTACTTCTTGGAATTTGCTTGTTCTGGCTTGGTTCTGCCCACCAGTTACTTTTTATTAGGCACTCATTAGAGTTAATGATAACCTTTAATAAAGAGCCCCTGTGATTTGAATAAAAAGTCTCTTTATTAACACAAAATATTACCTTAATTAGAGGTTTGGGGACCAGCAATTTGGCCTTCATGCAATAATTGTAATTATGAGGGTAATTATGCACTGTGTTTATTGTGGCATCTTCCCCCAAGGATCTCTCTGTTCTCTACTGCAGCACAGGTATCAGCAGCTGGGCTTGCTGGGGAAAGGTACACTTGATTCCAGCTGCTGTCCAGATGTTGATGGAGGAGGCTGGTGTTGGCCCTTGAAATTAGAACCCCTACTGAACCCTAGGTCTGTTGGCATGCATGCACCACCAGGTAGTGTGAGATGATTCCAGTGCCCAGAGCCTTTCCTTCTGCAAACTCATGGAGCAAGGGCGAGGCTCTTGGAAACTGTAGAAGAGGCAGGGCTCAAAGGTGATATCTCAGGAATGAAAATGCTCTGGGTCTTTGCTTATGCCATAGCTCACACCTGCGCTTTCTCACTCTCCTCCCTGATGGTAGAAATCTCTCATTCATCAGCATCCAGCCTGAATCTAGGGTGACCAACTGTCCCATTTTGCCTGGGACTGACTGAGAGGAAAAGCCTGGTGATCTGCTTCCATAAAGACTACAGCCAGTGAGGGCTGGGGACCATGGTCTTTGGGGACATCTAGCTCAACTGACATAACATAGTTTATAAAGAAAATGTTCTACATCCTACTTTGGTGAGTAGCGTCTGGGGTCTTAAAAGCTTGTGGGTGGCCATCTAAGATACTCCACTGGTCCCACCCCGTCTGGAGCAAGGGATAATGAAGAAAACCAAAGACACAAGGGAAAGATTAGTTCAAAGGACTAACGGATGATAACTACCACAGCCTCCACCAGACTGAGTCCATCACAACTAGATGATGCCTGGCTACCACCACCAACTGCTCTGACAGGGATCATAATAGAGGGTCCGAGACAGAGCTGAAGAAAAATGTAGAACAAAATTCTAACTCACAAAAAGAGGCTAGACTTAACTGGCCTGAGACTGGAGAAACCCTAAGAGGATGGCCCTGGGCACTCTTTTAACTCAGTACTGAAGTTACTCCTGAGGTTCACCCTTCAGCCAAAGATTAGACAGGCCCATAAAACTAAACGAGATTAAATGGGCACCCCAGCCCAGGGGCAAGGACGAGAAGGCAGGAGAGGACAGGAAAGCTGGTAACAGCGAACCAAAGGTCGAGAAGGGGAGAGTGTTGACATGTTGTGGGGTTGGCAACCAATGTTACAAAACAATGTGTGTGTTTAATGGTTTAATGAGAAACTAATTTGCTCTGTAGACCTTCATGTAAAGCACAATGAAAATAAATAAATAGATATGAAATTTAAAAAAAATCAGTTCTAATAAACACCTTCTGGTAAAAGAAAAAGATTGCAGCCAAGAAAACCCTATGGAGCAGTTATTCTCTGTAACACATGGGGTTGCCGTGGGTTGGAATCGACTTGACCGCATTCAGTTTGGTTTTTGAGGAGGGGTTCACAGGATTTACAGTGCTAAAATTTGGAAAGTCCTGGGCAAACCAGGTGTTATGGATTCAACTGTGTACCCCAAAAAGATACACTAATTTCCTAACCCCTGCACTGGTGAATGTGACCTTGTTTGGGGAAAAATAGGCGTTTCTTTGCAGATGTTAACAAGGTCATACTGGTGGAGAGTGGGTCCTAGTCATAATCTCTTCTGAGTGGTGTCTTATAAAGGAGGACAGACAGGGAAACAGAGCCACATATAAGGGGAAGACATCATGTGAGGATCTGTCTGCAAGCAAAGGAACACCACCGATTGCCTGCAGCTACAGAAACTAGGAAGGAGGCATGGAACTGTTCCTCTTTCAAAACTCCCAGAAAGAATCAACACAGCCGAGACTCTGATTTTAACTTCTAGCCTCCAAAACTGTAAGCAAATAAATTTCTGTTCTTCAAAGCCACCCACTTTGTGGTATTTTGTTATGGCAGTCCTAGGAATCTAAGACCCTGAGACAGGATGGTCACCCGAATGGAGTCTTTGCATCCATCTTCAGCTGCCTCATCTTACAAACTGACCTTGGACAGTTTACCTACCAGCACTGTCTGGGCATTTCTAGACTGATATCCTTAGAGAAGACAGGCTGCTTTGAGGACCCTTGGAAAGAAATTGAATGGCTGTATTTCTTTGTGTCTCTTCTATCTTCAGCATGAACATGCTGTCCCCCCACGTTGGGGTGTAATTTGTGTGTTCATTGTGTGATTCTTCAATGATACTTGAATCTTGAAAGTTCTGTTTCATAGTGTCTGCTCCAAACCAGTGCAGACAGTTATTATCTTTTTTTCATGGGTCTGCCTTTCTCTGTTTATCTTCTTGATAAAGAGCTCTCTCCACTTAGTTAATCCTTGAACTTGTTGGGTTCTTTTTCCAATAAAAGTTCTTTTTAAACTCTTGTTAAAATTTTTTTTCCCATTTTAAAAGTAAACTATATATATATTTGACAAATGATTTTATGTAAATATATATACTGGTACTTTACTTATAAAAAACACACAACAGGATTATAAGTAGTAACTAATTGCTCCAATCTCCTGTAATAGCTGCTTTTTTCCCACGCTTGCATACTTTTTTACCCAGTTACAGTGTGCATATAATTTTTATATTCTGTTTTAAAAAACCCTAAACATTATAATGAACTATTAAACGAGAAAATCAATGAACAGACATAAGTTGATAATACTCTTTAGGGAACTCTACCAACAATATCCATACACCTACAACAAAGACCAGTTAATATGACTATTGTTCAAATTTATGCACCAACCACTAATGCTAAAGATGAAGAAATTGAAGATTTTTACCAACTTCTGCAGTCTGAAATTAATCAAACATGCAGTCAAGATGCATCGATAATTACTGTGCTTGAAATGCAAAAGTTAGAAACAAAGAAGTATTGGTGGTTGGAAAATATGGCCTTGGTGATAGAAACAATGCTGGAGATCAAATGGTAGAATTTTGCAAGACCAAACGACTTATTCATTTTTTTCAACAACATAAATGGTGACTATACACTTGGACTTCACTGGATAGAATACACAGGAATCAAATCAACTGCATCTGTGGAAAGAGATGGTGGAAAAAGCTCAATATCATCAGTTAGAACAAGGCCAGGGGCTGAATGTGGATCAACTGCTCATATGCAAGTTCAAGTTGAAGCTGAAGAAAATTAAAATAAGTCCACAAGAGCCAAACTATGATCTTGAGTATATCCCACCTGAATTTAGAGACCATCTCAAGAATAGATTGACACATTGAACATTTATGACCGAAGGCAAGACAAGTTGTGGGATGACAGCAAGGACATCATACATGAAGAAAGCAAAAGATCATTAAAAAGACAGAGAAGAAAGAAAAGACTAAAATGAATGTCAGAAGAGGCTCTGAAACTTGCTCTTGAACATACAATAGCTACAAGCACATGGAAGAAATGATGAAGTAACAGAGCTGAATGGAAGATTGAAAATAGCGGCTTGAGAAGACAAAGTAAAGTATTGTAATGAAATGTGCAAGGTCTGGAGTTAGAAAACCAAAAGGGAAGAACATGCTTGGCATTTCTCAAGCTGAAAGAACTGAGGAAAAAATTCACGCTTAGAGTTGCAGTATTGAAGGATTCTATGGACAAAACATTGAACAACACAGGAACCATCAAAAGAAGATGAAAGGGATTCAGAGTCACTGTACCAAAAACAATTGGTCAACTTTCAACCATTACAAGAGATACATATGATCAAGAACCAGTGGTATTGAAGGAAGAAGCCCAAGCTACATTGAAGGCATTGGTGAAAAACAAAGCTTCAGGAATTGATGGAATACCAATTGAGATATTTCGACAAACTGATGCAATGCTGGAAGCGCTCACTTGTCTATGCCAAGAAATTTGGAAGACAGCTATCTGGCCAACCGACTAGAAGAGATCCATATTTGTGCCCATTCCAAAGAAAGGTAATCCAACAGAATGTGGAAATTATTGAACAATACCATTAATATCACATGCAAGTAAAATTTTGCTGAAGATCATTCAAAAACGTTTACAGCAGTACATCGACAGGGATCTGCCAGAAATTCAAGCCAGATTCAGAAGAAGACGTGGATCAAGGGATATCATTGCTGATGTCACATGAATCTTTTTTTTTATTGTACTTCAGATGAAGGTTTACAGAACAAATAGTTTCTCATTAAACAGTGAGTACACATATTGTTTTATGACAATAGTTAACAACCCCAAGACATGTCAACACTGTCCCTTCTAAACCTTGGGTTCCCTATTACCAGCTTTCCTGTACCCTCCTGCCTTCTAGTCCTTGTCCCCAGACTGTTGTGCCACATTAGTCTTGTTTTTTTTTTATGGGACTGTCTAATCTTTGGCTAAACAGTGAGCCTCGGGAGTGACTTCATTACTGAGCTAAAACAGTGTCTGGGAGCCATGCTCTTGGGGTTTCTCCAGTCTCTGTCAGGCCAGTAAATCTGGTCTTTTTTTGTGAGTTAGAATTTTGTTCTACATTTTTCTCCAGCTCTGTCCAGGACCCTCTGTTGTGATCCCTGTCAGAGCAGTCCGTGGTGGTAGCCGGCCACCATCTAGTTGTACTGGACTCAGTCTGGTGGAGGCTGTGTTAGTTGTGGTCCATTAGTCCTTTGGACTAATCTTTTCCTTGTATGTTGTTTTCTTCATTCTTCCTTGATCCAGAAGGGGTGAGACCAGTGGAGTATCTTAGATGGCTGCTTACAGCCTTTTAAGACCCCAGATGCTACTCACCAAGATAGAATGTAGAACATTTTCTTTATAAACTGTGTTATGCCAGTTGAGCTAGATGTTCCCTGAGACCACGGTCCCCACAGCCCTCCGCCCAGCAATTCAGTCCCTCAGGGAGTTTGGATATATCTATGGAACTTCCATGACCTTTCCTTGTACAAGTTGTGCTGGCTTCCCCAATATTGTACACTGTCTTATCCTTCACCAAAGTTATCACTTATCTATTGTCTATTTAGTATTTCCCTCCCACCTCCCCATCCCTCGTAACCAACAAAGATTGGTTTTTTTTGTGTGTAAACTTTTTCATGAGTTTTTACAGTAGTGGTCTCATACAATATTTGTCCTTTTGTGATTGACTTATTTCACTCAGCATAATGTCCTCCAGTTTCATCCATGTTATGAGATGGTTCACAGATTCATCATTGTTTTTTATCGTTGCATAATACTCCATTGTGTGTATGTACCGTAGTTTGTTTATCCATTCATCTGTTGATGGGCATCTAGGTTGTTTCCATCTTTTTGCTATTGTGAACAATGCTGCAGTGAACATGGGTGTGCATATGTCTATTCGTGTGACGGCTGTTATTTCTCTGGGATATATTCCTAGGAGTGGGATTACTGGATCGTATGGTATTTCTATTTCTAGGTTTCTAAGGAAGTGCCATATCATTTTCCAAAATGGTTGTATCATTATGCATTCCCACCAGCAGGACATAAGAGTTCCGATCTCCCCTCAGCCTCTCCAACATTTTGTTATTTCCAGTTTTTTTGATTTGTGCCGGTAATGTCGGGGTGAGATGGTATCTCATTGAGGTTTTAATTTGCATTTCTCTAATGGCTAGTGATCACGAGCATTTCCTCACATGTCTGTTGACCAATTGAATGTCTTCTTTGGTGAAGTGACTATTCATTTCCTTTGCCCATTTTTTAATTGGATTATTTGTCTTTTCGTTGTAGAGCTGTTGGATTTTCTTGTATGTTATGGAGATTAGACCTTTGTCTGACTTCTACTGTCCAAAAATTTTTTCCCAGTCTGTAGGTTCTCTTTTTACTCTTTTGGTGAAGTCTTTTGATGAGCATGTATTTAATTTTTAGAAGATCCTAGTTATCTAGATTATCTTCTGGAGTTTGTGTGTTGTTAGTTATGGTTTGTATCCTGTTAATGCTGTGCATTAGGGCCTGTAGTGTTGATCCTAATTTTTCTTGTATGAACTTTATAGTTTTGGGCTTTATACTTAGTTCTTTGATCCATTTTGAATTAATTTTTGTATATAGTGTGAGTTATGGGTCCTGTTTCATTTTTTTGCAGATGGACATCCAGTTTTGCTAGCACCATTTGTTTAAAAGACTGTCTTTCCCCCATTTGATGGACTTTCAGTGCTTGTCGAAGATCAGGTGACCGTAGGTGGATGGATTTACATCTGGGTTCTCAATTCTCTTCCATTGGTCAATGTATCTGTTGTTGTACCAGTACCAGGATGTTTTGACTACTGTAGCTGTGTAGTTGGTTCTGAGGTCAGGTAGTGCGAGTCCTCCTACTTTATTCTTCTTCTTCAATAGTGCTTTACTTATCCAGGGCTTCTTCCCTTTGCATATATAGTTAATGATTAGTTTTTCCATCTCTTTGAAGAATGTTGTTGGTCTTTGGATTGGGATTGCGTTGTATTTGTGAGTTGCTTTGGGTAGAATTGTCATTTTCACAGTGTTGAGTCTGCCTGTCTATGAGCATGGTATGTTTTTCCATTTACATAGATTCCGTAGGGTTTTTTGCAGTAGTGTTTTGTAGTTTTCTTTGTATAGGGCTTTTACATTCCTGGTTAGATTTATTCCTAAGTTTTTTTTTTGTTTTTTTTTTTAGGGGCTATTATAAATGGTATTGTTTTCCTGATTTCCTTTTCATTGTTCTCTTTATTGGTGTATAGGAATCCAACTGATTTTGTATGTTTATCTTGTATCCTGCTACTCTGCTGAATATTGCTATTAGTTCCAGTAGTTTTCTTGTGGAGTCTTTAGGGTTTTCTATGTATAGTGTCATATCATCTGCAAACAGGGACAGTTTAAACTTCTTCTTCACCAATTTGGATGCCCTTTATTTCTTTTTCTTGCCTTATTGCTCTAGCTAGAACTTCCAGCACAATGTTAAATAGGAGTGGTGATAAAGGGCATCCTTGTCTTGTTCCTGTTCTCAAGGGAAATGTTTTCAGCCTCTCTCCATTAAGAATGATGTTGGCTGTTGGTTTTGCATAGATTCCCTTTATTATGTTGAGAAATTTCCCTTCTGTACCTATTTTATTGATAGTTTTTATCAGGAATGGGTGTTGGACTTTGTCAAATGCCTTTTCTGTGTCGGTTGAGAGGATCATGTGATTCTTTTCTTTCCTTTTATTTATGTGGTGGATTACGTTGATTGATTTTCTAATGTTGAACCATCCTTGCATACCTGGTAGGAATCCTACTAGGTCATGGTGTATCATTTTTTTGATATGATGCTGAATTCTCTTGGCTAGAATTTTGTTGAGAACTTTTGCATCTATATTCATGAGAGATATTGGTCTGTAATTTTCTTTTGCTGTGGCGTCTTTGCCTGGTTTGGTATCTGGGTTATGTTGGCTTCATAGAATGAATTTGAAAGTGTCGCTTCCTTTTTTATGTTCTGAAATAGTTTGAGTAGTACTGGTATAAGTTCTTCTTGAATGTTTGGTAGAATTCTCCAGTGAAGCCATCTGGGCCAGGGCTTTTTTTTGTTGGGAGTTTTTTTTATTACCTTTTCAATCTCTTCTCTTGTTATGGATCTGTTCAGATTTTCAACATCACTTTGTGTTTGTGTAGGTAGTGTGTTTCTAGAAATTTATCCATTCCCTCTAGGTTTTCAAATTTGTTGGAGTATAGTTTTTCATAATACTCTGTTATGATCCTTTTTATTTCAGTTGGGTCAGTTATAATGTCCCCCATTTCATTTCTTATTTGGGTTATTTGTACCTCTCCTGTTTTTCTTTTGTCAGTCTGGCCAGTGGTTTGTCGATTTTGTTGATCCTTTCAAAGAACCAACTTTTGGTTTTGTTGATTCTTTCTATTGTTTTTCTATTCTCTATTTCATTTATTTCTTCTCTGATCTTTATTATCTCCTTTCTTCTAGTGGTTGTGGGCTTTTTTTGCTGTTCTCTTTCTATTTGTTTGAGTTGTGTAGTTAATGTTTTGATTTTGCCCCTTCTTTTTTGATATGTGCATCTATTGCTATAAATTGTCATCTGAGGACTGCCTTTGTTGTGTCCCAAAGGTTTTGGTATGATGTGTTTTCATTCTCATTTGATTCTAGGAATTTTTTTATTCCATCTCTGATTTCTTCTATTACCTAGTGGTTTGTAAGCAGGGTGTTATTCAGTTTCCATGTAATTGATCTTTTTTCCTTACTTTTCCCATTGTTAATTTCTACCTTGATGGCATTGTGGTCAGAGAAGATGCTATGTATTATCTCACCATTTTGGATCTTGTTGAGGATTGCTCTATGGCATAAGATGTAGTCTATTCTAGAGAACATTCCATGTGCGTTGGAAAACAATATATAATTTGCAGCTGTTGGGTGTAGTGTTCTATATATGTCTGTGAGGTCAAGTTGGCTGATTGTGCCCTTTAGGTCATCTGTATCTTTGTTGAGTTTCTTTCTAAATGTTCTGTCCTTTACCGAGAGTGGTGTGTTGAAGTTTCCTACTATTATTTGGAATTGTCAGTTTCTCTTTTCAGTGCTGTTAGAGTTTGTTTTATGTATTTTGGAGCCCTGTCATTGGATGCGTAGATAGTTATTATGGTTATGTCTTCATGGTGGATTGTCCCCTTAATCATTATATAGTGTCCTTCTTTGTCTTTTACAGTGTATTTTGTTTTAAAGCCTATTTTATCTGAGATTAGTATTGCCACTCCTGCTCTTTTTTGGTAGCTGTTTGCTTGATATATTTTTTCCATCCTTTGATTTTTAATAAATTTATGTCTTTGTTTCTAAAGTGTGTCTCTTGTAGACAGCATAATGATGGATCCTGTTTTATAATCCATTCTGTCACTCTCTATCTCTTTATGGGTGCATTTAGGCCATTTACATTCAGTGTAATTATTGATAGGTGTGAGTTTATTGCTGTCATTTTGTAATGCTTTTTTTGTGGTGCTGGTGTTTTCTTTGTTCCTCTTACTCTCCTATGCTGAATTCCTTTTGATTGTGGTTTTTTTTTTTCATTTCCTTTGTTTTCACTGAGACTTTATGTTTTTCTGCTTTATTTTGATGAGTAGGTTTGTTAACTTTCTTTGTGGTTACCTTGAAATTTACCCTTATCTTCCTAGATTTGAACCAGTCTTTTATTACTTGGTATCGCCTTGCCTTCATCTCCTTTAGAAGTTTCTATACTTAACACTGTTTATTCCCTCTTTTATTGTTCTGATGTTGTTATTTACAGATTAACCTCTCTGGTTGCCTGTTGTAGTTCTTTTGGTTTTGGATAGTCCTTGAGAGTTCATTTCTTAAGTTGGTATCTGGCTGGTACGATCCTGCATCCTTGATTCAGCCCGTGGTCTGAAGTTATTTGTTCTCAGATTGAAGGACTCCCTTTAATAATCCTTGTAAGTTTGGTTTGGTTTTTACATAGTCCCTTCATTTCCATTTATCTGGATATGTCCTAATTTCACCATCAGATTTGAATGAGAGTTTTGCAGGATATATTATTCTTGGTTGGCAATTTTTTTTTCTTTCAATGGCCGGGAATCAGTGCAGGGTAGGTTCTGGTAGGCTGTGCCTGTGCTGCTTGGGGGTGTGATGTTCAGCGCACAGTGCAGATAGACAGGAAGGAGGGGGGAGATTGTGATGTGTGGAGCTAAGATGGGTATGGGAAAGAGGAGAGAGAGGGGAGAGGAACAGGGGCCAAAAACACACACACAAACAAACAAACAAAAAAGAGTGCTAAGGGAGCTTGCCATTGGAGTGGAGAGGTGAGAGGCTGAGAAATGGAGAAAAACAAAAAGGAAAAAAAAGAAAAAAAGAAACAGAGTCAAAGAAAAGAAATGAATAAATAAAAATTAGAAAGAAAAAAAAAAAAGAGCTCTCAGGGATCCTACCAGTGCAACTGTGAGGGCTGGGAAAGTTGCTCCCAGGCCATGAAGTACAGCCTGGCTAGAAGGGGTAGAGGTGTCACACAGTGCCACGTATTCAGGAGACAAGAAGAGAAGGTAAGTATAGAGAGTTGAGAAACTGAGAAATGAAGAAAGACAAAAAGGGAAAAAGAGAGAGAAGAAAACAAAACAAGAAAAAAGAAATGTCCGCAGGGATGCCACTGCACGTGTGCGCAGAGTAAGGGAGTAGCTCCCAAGCTGCACAGTACTGCTCAGCTAGAAGGGGCTCCTAAGCCAAGAAAAGAAAAAGAAAACAAACAAACAGACAAATCAAAACAGAACAAACAAACAAAAAGCCCCGGGGGTCCCACCAGTGTGGTGGCACAGGCCGGGAAGCAGTTTCACTGTCAGAGCTGTGTTTCACAGCCTTTCAGGAAGGAGCAAAGATGGGACATGGAGTCAGGTATTTGAGAGAGGAGGGGGAGGTGGTGAGAGGTAAGGAAGAAATCTAAAGAAGTGGAAAATAGCAATACCAGCAGCCAACAAATGGCACTCAGGGAGCCAGCCAGTGTGGGTGGGTGGAATCCAAGCAGCTCTAGGGTGAAGCCAGTGCTTCCCGGCTAAGAGATTGCAGGAAGCAGAGGAAGCCGAGCTGGGGTGAAGAAGGGTCGGGGGTGGGAAAGCGTATATCACTGGTTACTGGTTGTTCTGTCTCCTGCTGGAAGCTCCGTGAAGCTGCTTTCTTGTACCACCTCTTCGCTGATCTCCGATAGGAGTCCAAGATCGTGAGTCTGTGCTGGGTTAGCTGATAGGGGACCTCTGCATGTATCTCTCCTCGCTCTCTGTTCTCTGTCAGTTTCTTATTCCATTTGGTGCTTGGCTGAGTTCTTTATCTCTTCATTTGATGCTTAGGGTTTCAGGACTGATGTGTGTCTCTGTTTGACTTAGTTTTTCGGATCTTTGCTGTGGAGGGACACCATGGTGCTTCTGTCTATAGCGCCATGTTGCCCGGAAGTGTCAGATGGATCTTGACTGAAAGCAGAGAATACCAGAAAGATGTTTACCTGTGTTTTATTGACTATGCAAAGGCATTAGACTGTGTGGATCATAACAAATTATGAATAACATTGCAAAGAATGGGAATTCCAGAGTGCTTAATTATGCTTATGTGAAATGTGAACATAGACCAAGAGGCAGTCGTTTGAACAGAACAAGGGGATACTGTGTGGTTTAAAATCAGGAACAGTGTGCATCAGGCAGGGTTGTATCCTTTCATCATACTTATTCAATCTGTATGCTGAGCAAATAATCTGAGAAGCTGGACTATATGAAGAAGAACTCGGCATCAGGATTGGAGGAAGACTCATTAACAACCATCAAAATGCAGATGACACAACCTTGCTGAAAGTGAAGAGGATTTGAAACACTTGCTGATGAAGATCAAAGAGTATAGCCTTCAGTCTGGATTACACCTCAACATAAAGAAAACAGAAATCCTCATGAATGGACCAGTGAGCAACATCATGATAAATGGAGAAAATATTGATGTTGTCAAGGATTTCATTTTTCTTGGATCCACAATGGATGCCCGTGGAAGCAGCAGTCAGGAAATCAAATGATGTATTGCATTGGGCAAATCTGCCGCAAAAGACCTCTTTAAAGTGTTGAAAAGCAAAGATATCACTTTGAGGACTAAGGTACACCTGACCCAAGCCATGATATTTTCAATTGCCTCATGTGGCTGCGAAAGCTAGACAATAAATAAGGAAGATCGGAGAAGAATTGATGCCTTTGAATTATGGTGTTTGCGAAGAATATTGAATATACCATGGACTACAGAGGAGTACTGGTGGCATAGTGGTTAAGAGCTGTGCTGCTAACCAAAAGATCAGCAGTTCAAATCCACCAGCCACTCCCTGGAAACCCTATGGGGCAGTTCTATACTGTCCTATAGGGTCATTATGATTTGGAACGTGTTTAACATTACCTAACAACAACAAGCACCAGAAAAAC
Source organism: Dugong dugon (assembly GCA_030035585.1). Classification (NCBI taxonomy): domain Eukaryota; kingdom Metazoa; phylum Chordata; class Mammalia; order Sirenia; family Dugongidae; genus Dugong; species Dugong dugon. The sequence continues at coordinate 20,014,447 of CM057475.1, forward strand.
AAACAAATCTGTCTTGGAAGTACAGCCAGAATGCTCGTTAGAAGCAAGGATGGGGAGACTTTGTCTCACGTACCTTGAACATGTTATCAGGAGAGACCAGTCCGTGGAGAAGGACATCATGCTTGGTCAGGTAGAGGGCCAGCGAAAAAGAGGAAAATCCTCAAGGAAATGGATTGACGTAGTGATTTCAACAATGGGCGCAAACATAGCAACGATTTTGAGGATGGTGCAGTACCTGGCAGTGTTTCGTTGTGTTGAACATAGGGCACTATGGGTAGGAACCAACTCCATCGCACCTAACAACAACAACCAACAATTGGGAAAACAAATACCAGAACTTCAAATAGAAAAATAGCAAGAGACACAAACTGGGTTTTCCACAGAGGAAATAAAAATGGTTAATTAGCCATGAAAGATAATTAGTCTCTTTATTGAAAAATTGCAGATTAAATCCATGGATACCTTTTTCCCTGATTGTATTAACTAAGTTTTTTTAAATGATCCTATTACCTGTTGGGCAGGATATTTATAAATTGGCACAAATATTTCAGACAGCAGTTTGGCAATACATATCAGGAGGCATGTATTTGTTTACTAATTATATTTTCTCTTTGTGGATGTCTTAATGTCCTTTGTCTATTTATTTGTCTCTTGGGTGGTCTTATTATTATTATTTTTCATATTGATTTATATGGAGCATTTTTAATAATAAAAATGCTAACTCTTTATGTATCCTGTTTACAGATACTTTTTCACACCCCATTGCTTGGCTTATCTATTTTTTTTTTAAGCTTCCAGATGTTTTATGTTTTTTATGCAGTCAGGTTTATTGATCTGTTTCTTTGTGATTTCTTTTATGGCTTCTAGATTTAGAAAGTCATCATCACTTAAGAGGTTGGATAAAAATTTAATTGTATTTGATTCTGATTTTTTAATTTATTGAAAATATTTGAATTATAATTCTAGCTAGAATTCATTTTTAGTCTTAGGTTAATTGAGAGTCCCTTGCTCTCTCTTTCTTGTTTTCCCCAAATTGTTAATTGGTTTTACTAACATCAGTTGATTAAAACTTTCCTTTCCCCAGTTTATTCTTGAGCACTTATTAAATTGTCAGTTATTATTTCTGGACTATGTATTGTGTTTGATCTGTTTTTCCTACTGCCACTCTTAATTATTTTAGCTTTAGAATATTTGTTATCACCCACCTTCTCTTTAGAGATCTCGCTTGCTTACTCCTTCCGTTGGACTTTCAAACAATTTCACCATGCTGAAAATAACTTTTTGGATTTGGGTAGCTATTAAATTAAATAATCTGTAAGTTAATTTCTTTAAAAAAATCAACATTTCAATATTTTACTACTCATCCATGAACACTTTTTATATCTTTACATCCAAATCTACTTTAAAAAATACCTTTGTGAACTTTTCCACTCTTCTTCATATTGGTCAGATATGTTTTCCATTACAGTTATTTCTAGATATTTTATATAATTGTTGATATTAACAATAGGATCTTTAAAAACTGCATTTATTATTGGTATATAGGAATATTATTGAATTTAGCATATTTATTTTGATTGGTTTTCTGATCTCTTTTTAAGTTAATGACTACTTTGATTTCAGAGGTTATTCGGTCATTTCATGTGCATATAATAATCATTTTTTCTTTTTTCAATGCTTATAGTTTCTAGTTCATTGGCCAGAACTACCAAAATCGTATTCAGGGATACTAGTGATAGAAAGCATCCTTATTTTGCTCTTTGTTTTAAAAGAAAAGCTTTGGATGTTGCTTCTGGCATGTATGGATGAGATCCGTCTGTTGCTGTCCCAAAGGGCTGATAAAATTTCCAACAACCACAGCAAAAACTCCTTTCTATCCCTTGGTGCATCTGGCTTACTAGGGGCACATTGTTTGGAAGAGTTTGTTCTTTCTAGAATCCCTGGCTTGCCTCAAACTCTGAGCCCACAGAGGTGGTCTACTTCCAGCTCAGCCTTTGATCTCTACAGAAAGCCTGATTTAGGGAGATTCATTCCTTCCTCAACAAGACTGTGCACGCTCTCCCTTGACCTCACCTGCTGATGTCAGAGAAGTGCCCGACATTTGGCAGCAGCAGGGCTGGAGTCACCTAGCACAGCACTGGAGCTGAGGAGGCATTAATGGTTGCCCCTTGGAGGAGTCCTGTGGAGCCTCAGTCATCTGGACTTTTGCCCATGCCCCTTCTGTCCCCTTTCTTTCCTCAAACCACCTCAGCGAGATCCCCAAAGAGCTGTGGGGGCCTTCCCAGTCTAGTAGGAAAGCAGACACGTAGGGATGAATACAATACCGGGTGAAAAACTCTCATTCACATTATATGAGATGCAGAGGCTGTAGCAACTAACTGCTTAGGAAGCAAGAGGAGAAGTTCTGTGAGGCAGGTGGAGGAGAAGGGCTTCGAGGCAGAGGGACAACATGCAAAGGCTTAGAGGCTTGGGAGAGTCCAGCCTCTTTGGGGAAAAGCTCAGAGGTTGCTGAAAGAGAAATGGGGAAGTGCTATCTGAGTTAGAGAGTGGTCCTGAGGCTCAGGGGTTGGAGGGTGATCAGCAGCAGGGGTGGTCCAGGAAGTCTTTTGGAAGAAGTGGGACGGGAGCTGGCCTTGAAACTCTGAGAAGATTTGGGTAGAGTAGGAGGGGGAGGGTAAAGAGGAAGGAGAGGAAACAAGACTGCATTCCTGCCAGGCACTTTGGTAGCCCTTATTTCATTATATTTCATTTTTCTGATGGTACTGCTAGGTAGATGATGATATCCCCATTGTACAGATGAGGAAACTGAGGCTCAGGGAGCTTAAGTGACTTAGATGAGCTAGGTGACTCAGATAGCGAGCTGGACAGCCTAATTTCTGAGCTTCCATGCTTTCAGTGTCTCCCTGCTACTACACATGCAGACACACACACACACACACACACACACACACATGCATAGACACGCCAATATATATATATAAAGCCTTTATTTGTATATGTGTGTGTATATATATATAAATAACAGCTTTATTGAGGTATCATTCACATACCATGTAATTCATCCATTTAAAGTGTACGATTCAGTGGTTTTAGTATATTCACAGAGTTGTACAACTATCACCACAATCCAATTTTAGAACATTTCCATTACCTCTAAAAGAAGCCCCATACCCCTTAGCCACCTCGCAGTTCTGCCACTCCCCCCCAGCCCTAGGCAACTACTAATCTACTTTCTATTTCAATAGATTTACCTATTCTGAATATTTTGTGTAAGTAGAATCATACAAAATGTGATCCATTGTGACCGACTTCTTTCATTTAGCATAATTTTTCAGGGTTTAACCGTCTCGTAACATGTATCAGTGCTTCATTCCTTTTTATGGCTGAAAATATTCCATTGTATATATAGTCTGCATTTTGTTTATCCATTTATCAGTTGATGGACATTTGGGTTGTTTCCACCTTTTGGTTATTATGAATAATGCTGCTATGCACATATGTGTGTAAGTTTCTATGTGGACGTATGTTTTCATTTCTCTTGGGTATATACCTAGAAGTAGAATTGCTGGGTCACATGGTAATTGAAGATGACCTGTGTCCTCTCTGTCAGTTTGTGCTTGTCTACTAACCTATAAGTTGGCTGTTCGAATTCACCCAGCAGCACCATGGAAGAAAGACCTGGCGATCTGCTTCTGTAAAGATTATGGCCAAGAACTCCATGGAGCAGTTCTACTCTGTAATACTTGAGGTCACCATGAGTCAGAATCACCTCAATGGCAATGGATAATGATAATTCTATATTTAACCATGTGAGGAACTGCCTCTTATACGAGGCTTGCTTTCAGAGTGTCAGGACTGGGAAGAAGGTAAACCACAAAGTCTGTGTGAATTGCCTGTTTTCAAAGAAGTAAACCCAGAAAAGCAAACCCATTGCCATCAAGTCAATTCTGACTCATAGTGACCCTACAGGACAGAGTAGAACTGCCCCATAGGGTTTCCAAGGAGCAGCTGGTGGATTTGAACTGCTGACCTTTTGGTTAGCAGCTGAGCTCTTAACTACTAGGCCACAGGGTAAAGTACTGTTAAGACTGTGGCTTCACCAAGAGACAGAAAGGGCCACATAAACCAGAGACTTCATCAGCCTGAGACCGGAAGAACTAGATGGTGCCCAGCTACCACCAATGACCTCCCTAACAGGGAATGCAACAGAGAGTCTCAGATGGAGCAGGAGAAAGGTGGGGTGAAGAACTCAAATTCTGGTAAGAAGACCAGACTTAATGGTCTGACTGAGACTGGAGGAACCCCGGAAAGCATGGCCCCTGGATTCTCTGTCAGCCCAGAACTAAAACAATTTCCGAGGCCAACTCTTCAGACAGGGATTGAACTGCACTGTGGGACATAAAGTGATACTCGTGAGGCGTGTGCCTCTTAGCTCATGTAGATACAAGAGACTAAACGGGCGGCTTCTGTCAGGAGGTGAGATGGGAAGGCAGAGAGGGTCAGGAGCTGGCAGAATGGACATGGGGAATCAGTGGTGGAAAGGAGAAGTGTGCTGTCACAATACGGGGAGAGCAATTACAGTCACATAACAATGTGTGTATAAATTTTTGTATGGGAAAAAAAAAAAGACTGGCTTCACTGTTGAGTCTTTGGTAATTCCAAACCACTTGTGGATTTTGCAGGGCCTTGAGGAAGCAGCTATGAAGGCAGGCTGTCATTGTGCCTGCAGAGCTCTGCCTTCTGCCTTCCAGCTAGTACCTGTAGTCGTAGAGAATGTTCTATAAAAAATCCTAATGCCCAGGGTGTGAGGAAGGGACAGGTGTGAATTAATGCTGCTGGGAAGGGCTCCTGGAAGAGAGGGGGAGGGTCTTAAGCCTGGTACAGAGGAGACAGGTAGGAGGCAAGGAGGCTGGGAGGGAGATGGGGTTGGTGTCCATAGGGGTTTGGGGCAAGTTCTTGGGCCTCTGCTGCCAATAACTCTGGCCTGTCTTTGTCTTTTGGCTGCAGACCTGGCCGAGTGCAAGCTGGTTTCCTTCCCCATCGGCATCTACAAAGTCTTGCGGAATGTCTCCGACCAGATCCACCTCATCACACTGGCCAACAATGAGCTCAAGTCCCTCACCAGCAAGTTTATGACCACATTCAGTCAGCTCCGAGGTAGGCCCTGGTCAGCACAGGCCAGGATGGCGTGGCCACCCTTTTCCTTCAGGCTCTGACTCTGTCTGGGGAGTGTCAGTAATTGGTCAGCTGGACCCATGAAATCATTCCCAGAGTGGGCCTTGAGGATGGCCTGTGTCCTCCCTGTCAGCACCACGCCTGCCTCTGGCTGGCACATGAATCAGATTGACCTAGGGCCAGGGTGTAGACCCTGGAATGACCCTTGTTCTGAACTGACCAGCAGGTGTTTGAGGTCCTGAGGCCCAGGGATCGTTATTTCTCAGTGGACCTGATCGAGTCCCCTTATCTCCCCTAATCTAGCATTGTTCTCCCATGCTGCTTCCTCAGTCCTGCAGTGACAAATGCCAGGGATGTTGGAATTTCTCTGCCAGGCACATACAGAGCAAGTGGACAGGGGTGCTTGGTGGGGAAACAGGCAGGATGCCAGTAGGTGAGCATTGCAGATTCTTCTGAAATGTCTCCTCCAGATGGATGAGCAGAATGCACTAACCCCTGCAGTGCCCCTCTTCCTTCTCCAGAGAACTGTCCCTCCGTCCTGCTTGGAGGGTCCCTGCTACTCATTGACCCATAGGGTGGTTCATTGGCCTGGGTACTTGGTGTGTGCTTGGGAACTGGTGGGGTGGGAAACTTGGGTAGGGCACAGGAGGCATAGGAGAGGCATTTCCTGCCCTCTGGAGTTCTCCATCTGATAGGGGCATGAAAAGAGTGTGAGATCTGTTTAGAGAAACAAATACAAACAATGCTGATAGAGTGTGAGGGACTGGAGCCAGCGTCTCTCACACAGCTGATTTTAGGCTGGGCAGGCTTCCTAGAGGAGGTGTGGGCACTGGGCAGGGCCCAGAAGGAGAGGGAGGTGTGAATTAGCAAATACAGTACAGGGGTGGGAAGCAGCTTGTACAGTGGCTGTCTAACAGAAGGGTACAAAGGAGGGACCATTGTTTCCGAGTGAAGCTCACAGAGCTCATCGCATTTGTGCTAGAAAAGCTGGTGGTGGTGGTGGTGGTGGCCCTGGTGCAGGGCTTGTTTCCTCCAGAGGCACCTATGGGTGCTTTTAACCTAGCCTACTTTCCCCATCTTTCTTTCCTGGTGTCTGCTTTTTACATAGGGAGACAGGTCCTCACAGCCAGCAGGTCCCTTGGACCAGTAGTTCTTGTCCCTGGCTGGTGTTAGAATCACCTGAGGAGCTTTTCTACAAGCATTGCCTTAGTCCTACCCCCCAGACCAGTTGAATCGAAATGTCTGGACGTGGGCCTGGATCAAGGCATTTGTTAAAACCTGTATCGGTCATTCTAAAGTGCCGGCAGCCAAAGTTAAGAACATAGTCCAGGGATTTGAAATGCAAATGCCTAAGAAACATTAAGTATGTCAGTAATGAGTGACTCAGACTGCGTATATGACAATAGGGAGTGGTGGGGACTGTGGCAAACTAGAGAGTACATGCTTGTCTAGAAAGAGCAGCTACTACTTAGCTTCAGCCAGATGTGCCATGTAAGAAAATGGGCCAGTATAGTCAGCTGTTCTGATTGTTTTAAATAGAAGCTAGACATCTGGATTTTTACGTGAGTTTTCCCAAATTTTACATAATATCAAGCCAATAAAACACACTGGCAAGCTAGATTTAGCCCACAGGCCTCCAACTGGGAGACTCTCCCACAAAATATTAGCACTCTCTTTGCCGTTTCATTTCTACACCAGGGCTGCCCTTCCAGACCACCTGCCTTAGCTCAAGGACCCCCTAGTGTTGTATCTAACCAGTTGGAATTAGACGTTTATTTTCTAAAGGAAGACAGGAAGCTAGAAAATGGATGGTAGGGTGTTGTCTGGGGCCCCCAGGGAGGGCACAGTCAGGCAGGGGCTTCCTTTGGATGAGAGAAGAGCTCATGTGTGCTTTCATTCATTAGAACTGTCCTTGAGCACCACCATGCTCCAGGCCAGCGTCTGCAGGTGGGGGAAAAAGACGCAAATAGACCAGGATCTCTCTGTGAAGAAGCCCAGTGCTGGGGGACACACTCGTTGGCAACACTGACTGCTGCAGTACGGGCGTGGACAAAATGCTGGACTGCCGGCAAGAGGAATGAGTTCTTCCCGAGAGCAGCAGTGTGGGAAGGGGTAGTGGTGGACACGGAAGTCAGAGCTTCCAAAGGACTTGATGTTTGGGCAGTGCCTTGTGGGATGAGGGAGTAGGCCTTCTCCAGGGGCAAGGCGGGGAGTGTGGATTAGCTGTGCCTCGGTGGGCTGTTCATCAGTCACAGGAACCTGTTTTATCATAACACCCCTCTGGTCAGAAGTCTGTTGAAGGATGCTGTTTGAATTCTTTCCCACACCGCCAGCAGCTGCTGACTCTTGCTCGGTGCCTCAATGACAAAGGGAAGGCTGCAGTGGGACTGCTATTTGGATTTCACGGAGGCAACTGATTGAGGGAAGGATTGACCAGGGGCAGGAGGGGCTTCTGTGGAGACGGCTTTGGGCTGGAGCCTTTGTTGTGGTTTCTCTTTCAAATAGAAAAAAAAAAGACCCTCTCCTTTTATGTTTGAGGAGGACACGTGAACAGGCTTTGCTTTGCTGTGTTCTGTGCAGTCTGCCAGTGTCTCTTCTGGGGTCTTGGTGGAGGTGGGGTTGCCCCGGTGCTGGGGAGAGAGCAGCCTGCTTCTTCCCTGCCTGCCAGATTGCCTCACCTGGGTACCCTGGGATTTTTTCCACTAGGCTCATGTCCCCATCATGGTGGGTCATCTTCTAAGTGCTTCCACGCTCCTGATGTCCTTTATGGACAGCTAAAAGCAAGAGTGGAGAAAGCCAGCGGCAGAAGTGGGATCCATCTAAAGGGCAGGCGGCTTGTGTGTTTCTTGGCAAGGAGAGTGGGCCCCAATGTCTGGCTGTGGCTCTTCTGCCCCCTCCTCCTCCTGGCCCCTGCCTCCCCACTTCCTCCCAATGCAAGTCATTTAGCTCTTTTCATTGCATATGCCCTGGGCCTGCTAGGCCGGAAGTGTATGAGGCACAGTCCTGCCTTTCCACTCAATGCAGCAGATCCTCATGAGCACCTGTTCTGGGCCCAGCAGCAGGATGCACAGGCGAAGAATAACATGAGAGCCCAAATTCAAGGGCGTTCAGTGTGCCTGGCTCAGTGCCAAATTCTTTACATGCGTCATCTCATCCTCGTAGCAGCTAACATTGGGCATGATCAGAAAATTAGGCCCCAACCTTGTCTTGAGGAGCTAGTCGTCTAGCAGTGGAGGCAGGTATATAAGCACATAATCGCAATATAATGTGGTTTCTCAAAGTCCTGTGGCAGCACCGAGGAGGCAGAAGCAACTCTGCTTGTGGGTGAGGAATCAGAAAACTCCCAGAGGAAACAGCTTAAAGTGGGGATTTGACAGGTGAGTAGGAACTCACCAGATGAATCAGGGGGAGTTCCTGAGGCATCTGCCTTAGTTACCTGGTGCTGCTGTAAGAAAATCATACCACAAGTGGGTGGCTTTAAAGAACAGAAATTTATTTTCTCACAGTTCTGGAGGCTAAAACTCCAATCAGGATCTCAGTCTCTCTCCTAGTTTCCGGTGTCTGCCGGAAATCCTTGGCATTCCTTGGCCCCCAGCCGGGTCCTCACATGGCATCTTTCTTTCTCCTGTGTGTCTCTGTGTCTGTTCTGCTTATAACTCAGAAGTGATTTAGGCTTAGGACCCTCCCTACTCAGCATGTCCTCATTAATACAACAAAAGAAAACTCCTATTTCCAAACAGGGTCACATTTACAGGTATAGGGGTTAGGACTTCCTCATTTCTTTTGGGGCGATACAACTCAATGTGTCTGGGGAATGACTAGGAAAACGGTGCTAGACTGAACATTACAGAGCAGAGGGATAGAGTGTGTCATCAGGGATTGTCCCGAGGGAGCCTTCTGCCCAAGCGGGAATATTTGGGAGGGGTCTGGGAGGATGGGATGGGATAGGCCATGTGGAAGAGGTAGAGGAAGGCATTCCAGGCAGGAGATGCAGTGTGAGTGAAGGTGTGAGGTCAGGAACGTGAGAGAGGAGGATGCAGGGGCCAGCATTACCAGGCAGGAGATGGTCTTGTAGGCTGGGCCTGTGTTGAGCAGGACCTTGAATACCAAGCCCAACGTTTATCTTTCTCCACATCCCGAGGTGGGTTGTGAGATCCTTCTGCCCTCCAAAGCCTGGGGGGCAGGGCAGGGCGGGGCGGGGGAGTGGGGGTGATGCATGACGGCGGTGCCTGAATTGACTGAGTTTGTCTGTGCAAGGGTAACCAGTTGCCATGGAGTCCAACTCATGACGACCTGTGTGTCAGAGAACAACTGTGCTCCATTGCGTTTTCAATGGCTGATTTTTCAGAAGTAGATGGTCAGGACTTTCTTCTGAGTGGACCCGAACCACCAACCTTTCAGTTAGCAGTGAGAATGTTAACCATTTGCACCACCCAGGGACTCCCAAGTTCAGCTTTGTTGTGGACATGGGTGAGCAAGAGTCTCAGGCTGTTCTGGTCAGCCGGGCTAGGCACCTCTGTGGACACTCTCTGGCCAAAGGCCCTGCAACTGGAGAAAACCTAGTCTGGCAGAGCTTCCCTGTCAGAGCTGGCGCCTCAGGGCTCTTAATTCAGCATTGAATTGGAGCTGTCACCAGGGCCCTCAAGCAGTATGGAGAAGAGATGTTATCTCTTGGATCACAGCTCATTTTGTACTGTGATTTTTCAGCAGCAAAGGGCTTCTTTTCCTCTTTCTAATGTTTACTCAAGTGTCTGTTCTCTGAGTGCTCCCTGACAGGGAGATGCCAGTCTGCCATAAGCTCTGGGCTTGCGTGGCTTCCTTCTCAGTGTGGACCCTCACACTTGGTGCTGTCAGGGACATGCCCGGAGCCAAGCACTAACTGTGAAGGAGCCTGCCTGTGAATGGCTCCTGACTGCTCACCAGATGGCGTTGTCCTCACCACAGGAGACTCTCCAGTCCTCTCAGTAGCTCCTTTGTTTGCTGCCAGAGAAAATGTGGCAATTTTCCTCATTAACTTGGCAATCAGAGACCCTGGGTGGTGCAAACAGTTAACGCGCTTGGCTGCTAATCAAAAGGTTGGAGGTTTGAATCCATCCGTAGGCATCTGGAAAGAAAGTCCTGACAATCTACTTCTGAAAAATCAGCCATTGAAGACCTATGGAGCACAGTTCTACCCTGACACACATGGGGTCATCATGAGTTGGAATTAATTCATCAGCTACTTTTTTCTTTTACTTCAGCAATCAGGACAGGTGGGAGGGAAACACTAAGGCTTTTATCTTTACCTCTGGCTGGCCACATGGGGCCGGGAGACTGTGTTTTCTGCTCCAAGGGCCTCCTCTGGTATGTTTGATATGTGGGGTGGATGTAGGCAGAGGCTTAGAGAAGCTGGTTTGAAGAAGCTGTGTTCACACAGACACACAGAGGGTGTCTCTGTTCCTTACGTCAGACCATCAAAGCTGCCATTCTCCATGGTCAGGTGTCATGGGGGTTATTTGGGGGCAGGAAGGGGCTATGTACCAGTAGGACAGTATATGTCAGAGCTCTAGAAGGGAGAAGAGGAGGCAGTTGCTGGGCACGATAAACGATCCAAAGCCAGGGAAGCGAGCAGCCCCGGGAAGGGCCTTCAGGGAGTAGCTGGGGGCTGGTCACTCAGAAGAAGAGAAAGACAGTGGGGTTGCAGCATCGTTCTTTCCCTACTCCCTGCTTCGCTTCAGCCCGCTGGGCTTACTTCTTTAGCTGATGTCACTTTATGGGTAGAGAGAGGATCCAGAAATGTGCTGGGAAAGTTGGGCTAACATTAAAGCTTTGCAGGGGTCCATTGGACATCAGCATCTTGGCTTTAGTCTGGGATCAGGCAGATCTCCTCTGTTTGGGGCAAACATCTTCTGGTTCCCTCAGTGTAGCCGAGGAATAGTGGGGTCTGGGAGGGTCCTTTTTTTCCAGGTAATTCACTTGGGGTACCCACCAATTGCTGATGATCAAGAGTCCTACCTGATATCTAGGTGGGGATAAGGTTGTGGCCTTCTGCATCTGTTTTTCCCATCAGTCCTCAAGGGCATCTGGCCCTGGGGTTACCTGGCTGACCTCAGTGGGGCAAAGGCAAGCAGTTTATGACCCCTGTGCACGTGGTTTTGGACGGTACCCTGGAGGGATATTCCTGCCTCACCAGCGGGAGAATACCTAACTCTCCATCATGCTTCTTGACAGTACCTGGAAATCACCTGACCCTGGCGGCCCCTCTGCCCACCCAGCCCCAGACTCATCTGCCAGGAGATGTGGGGGAGGAGGATGCACCTGGAACACTGGGGACTTTGTTTGTGACTCTAACTCTGATGCCTCTGTCCCCCAGGGGTCACGCCAATACTTCTTGCCCCCTGTGTGACATGGGACTTGTCAGCTTTCCTTCACCTCCCTCTTTCAAGCTCTCAGCACAGATCTCCTTTGCTCTTGGCTTAGACATGGAAAAGTTTCCATCCCCCCTTTCCCTTCCTCTCTCCCTCTCCCCCTCCCATATATTTCTAGTTGTTCATGCTCCGGCTATACTGTTAAAGCTCTAAGGCATCATTTGAAAAAACATACCCTATTTATTTTAATAATGTTGTTGTTGGGTGCTGTCAAGCTGATTCCGACTCGTAGTGTCATCATATGACAAAGTAGAACTGCCCCAAAGAGTTTCCTAGGCTGAAACCTTTACAGGAGCAGATCGCCAGGTCTTTTCTCCCTTGGAGTTGCTGGTGGGTTTCAACCGCTGACTTTTTGATTAGCAGCCGAGAGCTTAATGATTGCACCACCAGGGCTCTTCTCTTTTAATGATAGATATTATTACTTAATAGGTAATAGAAGTACAAAATACAGTATTCCAAGGGTAGTAGGGAAAAGTCAGTCTCCCGCCCACTCCCATCCGCAGGCATCCAGTTCCCTTTCCCAGGGGCAACCACTGTTCGCAGTTCTAGAGATGTTCCGTGCCTGTGTGAACATAAATGTATTTAATAGTAGTAGCTAGCATTCACAGTATACATACCATGGGCAGGCACTGTTGTGAGCACTTTACAAAAGTATAAAATTATTTAAATCTTCACAATGATCCTGTGAGTTAGGTGCTGTTATTATCTCTTTTTTTTTTTTTAACGGTGAGGAAACTGAAGTAGAGAGAGCATAAGTGACTTGCCGAAGGTCACATGGCTAGAAAGAATCGGGTTGGGGCTGTGGCTCCAGATGCAGAGCTCCTTTTTCAACTACCAATGGGTGTCATGGATTTAATTATGTCCCTCAAAAATATCTGTCAGCTCGGCTAGGTCATGATTCCCAATATTGTATAATTGTGTAATCTGATGTGATTTCCTTATGTGTTGTAAACTCTACCACTATGATGAGGTTATATGTGATCTTCTTATGTGATGTAAACTCTATCACTATGATGAGGTTATATTGATGACGTCTACAAGATTGGATAGAGTCTTAAGCCAATATCTTTTGAGATATAAAAGCGAGAAACGAGCAGAGACACAGGGAACCTCACACCACCAAGAAAGCAGCACCGGGAGCAGAGCACGTCCTTTGGACCTGAGGTTCCTGTGCAGAGAAGCTCCCACACCAAGGGAAGACTGATGCATCACAAGGACCTTTCTCCAGAGCTGACACAGAGAGAGAGCCTTCTCCCGGAGCTAATGCCCTGAATTTGGACTTGTAGCCTACTGGACTGTGAGAGAATAAACTTCTCTTTGTTAAAACCATCAACTTGTGGTATTTCTGTTAGAGCAGCACTAGATGACTAAGACATGGAGATAGAGCACATTCACTGCCTTGTATCTTGCTTTTTTTACTTAATAATCTCTCTCAGAAATTGGTCTGTGTCAGTACTATTAGAGCTGCCTTGTCCTTTTCCCGGGGAAGGAACATTTAGCACTTCATTTTGGGTCTCTCCCAGACCAGGTTAGAAGAGTTGTCTCACTCTTCCCCTTCCCCTCCATCCACTCCAAGGAGGTGCTGTGGCTTGTGGAAGCTTTCCCCCCTCTTCTACTCGCCCCTCTGGCCCCAGTGGGCAGCAGCCCTCCATGTGAAGCTTCAGTAGCACTGAGTGTGGGCCGCTGGAGCGACACCATTCCCCTCCCCACCATCTGACTTTGCGGGGTCTTTGTAGGCAGTGACAGTGATTTCTTGTTGACATGAGTTGAAGCTGAGCTGCTTGATTGATCCTGGTGGCAGATATTTTTGGAGCGGGCACATTCTCTCGCTGACCGGCTGCATAATTACCACAGGCTGGCTTCGTTCCTTTGTCCCTTAATGGAATCAGCAGGGCCTCCTCTCTCCAATGGTGTGAGTCTAAGGCCTCTGAGTCAGACTTGGCAGATGTCCAAGATAAAGACAATGTGGGAAGTAATAAGAGGAACTTGGGGAAGGAGAGGGCAATTCAACAGACATCGGAAACCATAGCAGAGATAATAAATAAGGAAATGTCATGGCCAGGGCTGCTCCTGGCAGGGCTGGGGAGCATCTTGGGAGTGGGATGGAGTGGAGTCTTCCCCTAAAGCCCCTGGGTCAATCTTGGGAGCCTTGGTTGTTCGACTTGAACCCTGGCATAAGAGAGCAGGAAGAAACCTTTGGGGGCCCCTAATGCAGCTCCTCTGGGATCAGAGGACCTCAGCTCTCTCTGCCCTTCTGGGGGCTAGTAAGCCCCTGGGCAGCAACCTGGCTGTTGTGACCTCAGGGGTGCAGAGCAGAGCCAGACATGGCTGTGGCTGCATTCGGAGCTCAGCACACCAGCCCCTCCGGTGGCTGGGGCTTTTCCCCCCACTTTTGTTCTTCCTCTGAAGTAGAAGCAGCAGAGAGAACATTGTGTGCCCCAGCTGGGGCCACACGGGAGGTAAAAAAAGATAGCAAAGTTGCTATCTCCAGTTGGCCTCTCTGGACATCTGTTTCCCCATCTGAGAAATGGGGAAAGCATCCATTCCATAGGGATTTTGTGACTGTGGTGATAACACACATAAGAGGACCTGTATAAGGCTTGGTGCACGGAAGGTGCTTGGTGAAGGATGCTTCTGATGTGGTGGTGATGATACTGGGACTTCATGTTGTTTGGGACAATCTCTGACCAGGTAGTCAGGAAGACCGTCCAGTCATGGAGATCTTTGTCTCTTCACAAAGAATTTCAGTAAGAACAGAATCATAATGATCCTAAGCCCAAACCTTCCCAGAAGGGCAACCCAATGCTCAGAGGGGAGAAACAGCTTGTCTGACCTACATCCAGGCCAACGCAAGGTGGGACCTCAGTATGGGCTCCCTGGGCCCACAGACAGGCTCTTCCCCATGGAAGCAGGTGTTTTGGCCACCCAGTGGTTGGCTAATACCGAGGGGGTGTCTTAAATTTCTTTTTACCCTGCTTCAGTGCGTAGGGATCTGTGGGACTTGTGAAGTGGGAAGCCTGGGCACAGCAGAGGGCACCAGGATAGGAGTGGATGTGACTTAGACCCCGCTGGGCTGTGACTTCTGGGAAGAGCTGGCTCTCCTGCCTGACCACCTCATTCACGTCAGGGAGGATGCCCCATCCTGTCTAATTCCAGGCTTTTTCCTAGGCTACTTCCCTTTCATGGGGCTCAGATCTGGCTGCCTGTGAGATTCATGCTGACATCTTTGATGGAACTTTGCACACACTTGGAACCTCAAAAAAGCCTCAGAATTGGGCAAGGCTGGGTCTTTGACCAGGGTTAAGGATGTCTGTCCCAGGGGACCTGCTTTCTTCAGCCTTCTCTGGGGAGGGGACCTGGAAGCAGCTCCATGGTTAGGTTCCTGTCAACCAAAATGATCCATGCAAAACCTCCCAGGTCTGCAATGGACAACTTTACTCTCATAAATTTGACAACTTAGAAGAAATAGACCAGTTCCTCGAAAACCACAAACTACCAAAACTCAAACAAGGTGAAATAGACTGTCTGAATAATTTTATAACCATTAAAAAAACTGAATTCATAAATAAAAAGATCCCCACCAAAAAAAAAAATAAAAACCCACAAAAAACTCCAGGCTCACTGGAGGAGTCTTCCCAACTTTTAAACTAGAATTAACACTAATTTCACATAATCTCTTCCAGAAAATAGAAGTGGAGGGAACACTTCCCAAGTCATGCTATGAAGCCAGTAGTCCTCTGTAAAAAAATGATTCTTTCCATTTGTTGAGCGTTTTTTACTTTTAAAAGATTACCCTTTTTCATGTCCAAGTACAGGACTGAACACGTAGTTAAATGTTTAGTAAATATTTCTATAGTTAACAGAATTGGGTCCTCCTCCTATTTCTTCCCCCTTCGTCCATTCCCCACTGAATGAGCAGAGACTTGCTGAGTATCTTCTGTGAGAATGGGGCTGTCTGGGACTGGTGATGTGAAGCTGGGTCAAGCAGCTGCTGGAATGGCCCATTTTCGTTGGGGAGGGGAGTGGTGCAGCATCCCTGGGGCAGTACAATGATGTGGGGAGGGGTCGGCTCTGGGCGCAGCTGGCCTGGGTTCAAATTCTGATTTAGGTGGATGGGAGAGGAAAGTTGAATATCTAGGGGGGGCACAGCTGAAGTTTGTGTGACCTTGGGCAAGTTATGTAATCTCTCTGTGCTTTGTTTCATTATCTGTAAATTGGGAGTGGCTTGTAGCACGATTAAAATGACTGCTACATGTAAACCCCTAGAACAAGTGTCTGGAATATAATAAACCAAACCTATTGCTGTCAAGTCGATTCAGACTCATAGCAACCCTATAGGACTGAGTAGACCTGCCCCATAGGGTTTCCAAGGAGCAGCTGGTTGATTCGAACTGCTGACCTTTCAGTTAGCAGCTGTAGCTCTTAATCACTGTGCCACCAGTGTTAGCTATGATTATTACTTTTTGTTGTAAGTCCTATACTCAGTGGACTAAACTTTTGGTATCTGACAGAAGAGCTGTCTTCTGGAAACCCTCCCCGACTCAACCCAGCACTTGTACAGGTTGGTTCTCAATGTAGCCTGAACCTGGTTCACAGGAGTGGGGCTGACACTCCTTTTCCAGGAGCAGATTCGTGCCCCCTTTGAAGCTCAGTAATGGAGAACCTCCCCCTCCTTCCCAATTTCAATGCTGGAAGGGAAATTGCTGTCCCTTTGATTATCCTATTGCAACTAAGGAGCTGAACACCAGCCCGCCTACCCATCCCTGGCTGCTCCCTTTGCTTTTCAGAAAAGCATCCGAAAAAGGCCTCTTAATGCCGTTCCAGGTTGAGCCAGCCTCTCTGCCTTGCAGCTCAGCCCTTCCTTAGAAGCTGCCACTGAGAAAGTCTGGACTTTTGAGAGCATCCTTCCCTGGGGAGCCTGAAGCTGGAGACAGAGGGCTGATTTTGTATCCACAACTCTCTTAATCTTTAGAGCAGTGAGCTCTAGGGAGAGACTTAGAAAGCTGTCTAAGCTTTATTAAGTGAAAAAAGAAGCTGTGATTCTACTTTTGTTTTTTAAAAGAAAATTACATATCTATATATGCATTAGTATATGCATAGAAAAATATGGAAAATATACACCAAACTGTTGATTAACGTTGCTTCTCTTTAAGGGTGGAAATACAGTGGGATTTTCACTTTTCTATATTCCATTTTTTTGTGATGTTCCTATTTTTACCATGAGCGTGCACTACTTTTATAAGCAGAAAATGCATTTCAGGTTCAGCTGTGTCACATGAAAATGTTTCCACAAAGGAAGAAACAATCTTCGATGGTTATAAGGGAGGGGAGAACACTAACTAGATAGTAGATAAGTGATAACTTTGGTGAAAGGTAAGACAGTACACAATACTGAGGAAGTCAGTACAGCTTGACCAGGACAAAGTCATAGAAGCTTCACAGATACATCCAAACGCCCTGAGACACCGAGCTACTAGGCTGAGGGCTGGGGACCATGGTCTTGGGGGACATCTAGCTCAATTGGCATAGCATAGCCTATAAAGAAGATGTTCTACATCTGCCTGTGGTGAGTAGCATCTGGGATCTTAAAAGCCTGTGAGCGGCCATGTAAGATACATCTACTAGTCCCATCCCAGCTGGAGCAAAGGAGAATGAAGAAGACCAAAGACACAAGGGAAAGATTAGTCCAAAGGACTAATGGACCACAACCACTACAACCTCCACCAGACTGAGCCCAGAACAACTAGATGATACCCGGTTACCACCACTGACTGCTCTGGCAGTGATCACAATAGACGGAGGGTCCCAGACAGAGCAGGAGAAAAATGTAGACCAAAATTCAAATCCACAAAACAAAAAAAAGAAAAGACCAGGCTTGCTGGTTTGACAGAGACTGGAGAAACCCCAAGAGTATGACCCCCGGACACCCTTTAACTCAGTGCTGAAGTCACTCCTCAGGTTCACCCTTCAGCCAAAGATTAGACAGGTCTATAGGGCCAACAGTAACACACATGAAGGACGTGCTTCATGGTTCAATCAAGAATATGAGACTAATGGACACACCAACCGGAAAGCAAAGACGAGAAGGCAGGAAGGGACAGGAAAACTGGACGAATGGAAGAAGGGAACCTGGGGTGGAGTAGGGGAGAGTTTTGACATATCACGGGATTCGCAGCCAATGTCACAAAGCAGTTTGTATGTTAACTGTTTAATGAGAAACTAATTTGCCCTGTAAACTTTTACCTAAAGCACAATTTAAAAAAAAGTAAAGTATAAAATCTAAAAATAAAATAGAACAAAATAAATAAAATTCAACTGTGTCAGTCAGGATATGCTAGGTTTGCCTCAATGACAAATCTCAGTGGTTTAATACAACATAAAACGTTTATGTCTTGCTCTTGGCACATGTTCACTATAGGTCAGTAGGGGTTTCTGCTCATCATTATTTCTCAGGGACCCAGACTGATGAAACAGCCACCTTCCTAAATGTTGCTGGTTACTGTGATAGAGGGAAAAGAGAATGTGGCAAAGCATGCCTTAGCTCTTAAAGCGTCTGCTTGGAAGTGGCATGTGTTTCTTCTGCTCACATTTCTTTGGCCAAAGCAAGTCTCATGGTCACATGTGACTGTAAGTGGTCAGGGAAGTGCAATCTAAATTGTCTAGAAGGAGTGTGAGTAAAGTATTTGTGAACGGTGCTGATAACTACCACAGAAACCAAATGATATCACAGATGTAAATACAAGATTAAGTTTCATGGGCCTCTTTTTTCCCCAGGGCCCTCAGTGTAGCCTAAAGGCAGATGACAGAATGGAGGTCAGGAACACAGTTCTTCCAGGAAACTTCACCCTGTGGTCGATGTGGTCAGTTCTCCAAGGGTCTTGCTTGAGTCAGCAGTTCCAAGGAGTATACTTGAAGTTGTGGCTTCTAATTGGGGGCATAGGGTGTATAAGTATTGTCTCGGGGATGGGGTGCATAAGTCTTATCTGGGGAGTCTTTTCCACATACCCACCTCAGGGGTGCACCCGAGAATCTCACTTCTGGTTGGGAGTCACTGGCCTACAGGAGTCGGTGGCAGCCTTTCCTTCATGAGTCCTCTATAATACTTCTCACCTCCATGCTTTGGAGAAAGTTTAGGTGGCCGAGAGTTGAGGTGATCGCCTTAGACTAGCTCCTTTGGTTCAGCTAATTGATATAGTTGATGGTGGCTCTAGTCAGCCTAGCTGGGTGGACACGTGCCTGATGCTGCCTGTCATGGATTGAATTATGTCCCCCCCAAAAATGTGTGTATCAGTTTGGCTGGGCCATGATTCCTGGTATTGTGTGATTTTCCTATACATTGTGGACTCAATCTACAAGATTGAATTGTATCCTGAGGCAATCTCTTGAGATATAAAAGAGAGACGTAAGCAGAGAGACAGGGGGACCTCATACCACCAAAAAAGCAATGCCAGGAGCAGAAAGCATCCTTTGGACCTGGGGTCCCTGCGCAGAGAAGCTCTTAGTCAGGGGGAACACTGACGAGAAGAAGGCCGACAGAGAAAGCCTTCCCCTGGAGCTGATGCCCTGAAGTTGGACTTTTAGCCTACTTTACTGTGAGGAAATAAACTTCTCTTTGTTAAAGCCATCCAGTTGTGGTATTTCTGTTATAGCAGCACTAGATGACCAAGACGCTGCCCCCTCTTTCAGTGTCAGTGGACTCATGATGGGACTGAAGTTCTTGTAATAGTGATCTTATACAATATTTGTCCTTTTGCGACTGACTAAATTCACTCAGCATAATACCTTCCAGATTCTTCCATGTTATAAGATGTTTAACCAATTCATTGTTGTTCTTTATCATTGCACAGTATTCCATTATGTGAATATACCATAATTTGTTTATCCATTCGTCCTTTGATGGGCACCTAGGTTGTTTCCATCTTTTTGCTGTCATGAACAGTGCTGCAATGAACGTGCGTGTGCATTTATCTATTCGTGTGGCTCTTATTTCTCTAGGATATATTCCAAGGAATGGGATTGCTAGATCATATGGTACTTCTATTTCTAGCTTTTTAAGGAGGCACCAAATCAATTTCCAAAGTGGTTGTACCATTTTACATTCCCACCAGCAGTGTCTAATGTTCCTGTCTCTCCACAACCTCTGCAACATTTATTGTTTTGTGTTTTTTGGATTAATGCTAGCCTTGTTGGGGTGAGATGGTATTTCATTTGTAGTTTTGATTCGCGTTTCTTTAATGGCTAATGATTGTGAGCATTTCCTCATGTGTCTGTTAGTCACCTGAATGTCTTCTTTGGTGAAGTCTGGCGATCTACTTCTAAAAAAATAAAATAAAATTGACCAGTGAAAACCTAATGAATAGCAGTGGAACATTGTCTGATATAGTGCTGGAAGATGAGCCCCTCAGGTTGGAAGGCACTCAAAATACAACTAGGGAAGAGCTACCTCCTCAAAGTAGAGTCAACCTTAATGACATGAGAGTGAAGCTTTCAGGACCTTCATTTGCTGATGTGGCACGACTCAAAATGAAAAGAAACAGCTGCAAACATCCATTAATGCTTGGAATGTGGAATGTATGAAGTATGAATCTAGAAGAATTTGAAGTCATCAAAAATGAAATGGAATGCATAAAAATCAATATCCTAGGCATATTAGTAAGCTGAAATGGACTGGTATTGGCCATTCTGAATTGGAAAAACATATGGTCTACTATGCCAGGAGTGAAAAATTGAAGAGGAATGGTGTCACATTCATTGTCAAAAAGAACATTTCAAGATCTATCCTGAGGTACAGTGCTGTTGGTGATGGGATAATGTCCGTATGCCTACAAGGAAGACCAGTTAATACAACTATTCAAATTTATGCACCAATCACTAAGGCCAAAGATTAAGAAGTGGGCGATTTGTACCAACTTCTGCAGTCTGAAACTGATCAAACATGCAGTCAAGATGCATTGATAATTACTGGTGATTGGAATGTGAAAGTTGGAAAAAACAAAGAAGGATCGGTGGTTGGAAAATATGGCCTTAGTGATAGAAACAGCGTCGGAGATTGGATGATAGAATTTTTCAAGACCAGTGACTTTATTGTAAATACCTTTTTTCAACAACATAACTGGTGACTATACATGTGGACCTTGCTGGATGGAATACACAGAAATCAAATCGACTACATCTGTGGAAAGAGATGATGGAGAAGCTCAATATCATCAGAACAAGGCCAGGGGCTGGCTGTGGAACAGACCATAAAATGCACACATGCAAGTTCAAATTGAAGCTGAAGAAAATTAAAACAAGTCCACGAGAGCCAAACTACAACCTTGAGTATATTCCTCCTGAATTTAGAGACCATCTCAAGAGTAGATTTGACACGTTGAACACTAATGCCTGAAGGCCCAATGAGTTGTGGGATGACATCAAGAACATCATACGTGAAGAAAGCAAAAGGTCATTAAAAAGACAGGGGAGAAAGAAAAGACCAAAATGGATGTCAGAAGAGACTCTGAAACTTGCTCTTGAACCTAAAGTAGATAAAGCAAATGGACGAAATGATGAAGTAACAGAGCTGAACAGAAGAGTTCAGAGGGTGGCTCCAGAAGACAAAGTAAAGTATTATAA
This sequence comes from Dugong dugon, assembly GCA_030035585.1. Classification (NCBI taxonomy): domain Eukaryota; kingdom Metazoa; phylum Chordata; class Mammalia; order Sirenia; family Dugongidae; genus Dugong; species Dugong dugon. The sequence continues at coordinate 20,035,644 of CM057475.1, forward strand.
TGAAATGTGCAAAGACCTGGAGTTAGAAAAACAAAAAGGAAGAACGCAGTTGGCATTTCTCAAGCTGAAAGAACGCAAGAAAAAATTCAAACCTCTGTTTGCAATATTGAAGGATTCTATAGACAAAATATAGAACGACACAGAAGCATCAAAAGAAGATGGAAGAATATACAGAGTCATGTACCAAAAAGAATTGGTCAGTGTTCAACCACCTCAGGAAGTAACATATGATCAAGAACTGATGTTATTGAAGGAAGAAGGCATTGGCAAAAAGCAAGACTCCAGGAATTAACAGAATACCAATGGAGATGTTTAAACAAATGGATGCAAAAGTGGATGTGCTCACTTGTCTATGCAAGAAATTTGGAACACAGCCACCTGGCCAACTGACTGGAAGAGATACATTTTTATGCCCATTCCAAAAAAAGGTGATCCAATGGAATGCAGAAATTATCAAACCATATCATTAATATTACATGCAAGTAAAATTTGCTGAGTATAATTCAAAAATAGTTGCAGCAATTGTTTAACAGGGGACTGCCAGAAATTCAAGCCCGCTTCAGAAGAGGAACAAGGAATATCATTGTTGACATCAGATGGATCTTGGCTGAAAGCTGAGAATCCCAGAAAGATGTTTACCTGTGTTTTATTGACTATGCAAAGGCATTTGACTATGTGGATCATAACAAATTATGGATAACATTACAAAGAACAGGAATTCCAGAACACTTAATTGTACTCATGTGGACCCTGTATGTAGACCAAGAGGCAGTCATTCAAACAGAACAAGGGAATATTGCATGGTTTAAAATCAGGAAAGGTGTGTGTCAGGGATGTATTCTTTAACCATACTTATTCAGTCTGTATGCTGAGCAGATAATCCAAGAAGCGGGACTATATGAAGAAGAACGTGGCATCAGGATTGGAGGAAGACTTATTAACAACCTGTGATATGCAGATGACACAGCCTTGCTTGCTGACAGTGGAGAGGACTTGGTGTACTTACTGATGAAGATCAAAGACTACAGCCTTCATTATATGAATTACACCTCAACATAAAAAAAAAAAAAAATCCTCATAACTGGACCAATAAGCAACATCATGATAAATGGAGAAAATATGGAAGTTGTCAAGGATCTCATTTTACTTGGATCCACAATCAACACCTATGGAAGCAGCAGTCAAGAAATCAAATGATGTATTGTGTTGGGAAAAGCTGCTGCAAAAGACCTCTTTAAAGTGTTAAGAAGCAAAGATGTCACTTTGAGGACCAAAGTGCGCCTGACCCACACCATGATATTTTCAGTCACCGCATATGCATGCAAAAGCTGGACAGTGAATTAGGAAGACCGAAGAAGAATTGATGCTTTTGAATTATAGTGTTGGCAAAGAATATTGAATAGACCATGGACCGCTGGAAGAATGAACAAATCTGTCTTGGAAGAAGTACAGCCAGAATACTTCTTAGAAGTGAGGATGGTGAGATTTCTTCTTATGTACTTCCGACATGTTATCTGGAGGACTAGTCCCTCAAGAAGGACATCATGTTTGGTAAAGTAGGGGATCAGCGAAAAAGAGGAAGACCCTCAAGGAGATGGATTGATACAGTGGCTGAAACAATGGACTCAAACAGCAACAATTGTGAGGATGGTACAGGAGTAGGCAACGTTTTCTTCTGTTGTACATAGGGTCACTATGAGTCGGAACCAACTCAACAGCACCTAACAACAACAACAGATAACTAAAACAGTCCTGTTTAAGATATGACTCATTCTACACCTACTTTAGTGGGTCCTTATATGGATTGAGGAAGTTAAAACATGTTAAGCACTCAGCATATGGTGAGTGCTCAGAAGTTTAGCTATGCTCGTTATTATGTCACAGAGGTCGCCTGTGGAATTAGTCATGTCCAAGCTCCTCATGAGAACACTGACCTGAGGAGTCCAGACTGATAGTTGGTCAGGAGGGTCTGCTGTACTTTTTGGATGGATTGCCTACTAAGCTAATATCTATACTTTGGTAGACATGAGTGTTCCCCCTTTTCAAGAAGGAGGTCCAACTGGAAAATCCATGGGTCAAAAGAGCACCAGGGATTAGAGCCTGCTGTTCAGAGTGGCCTTTGAGCAAACCTTTCTGGAGGCAGGAATGCCTTGTTTGGTTTGTGCTTTTTAATTCATGTTCTGGGTAAGGGAGCAGTCTTGGTCTTCTGACATCTTGGGCGTCAGGATTTAAGGAGTTGACACTGGTTTGTAAAGCTGGAAAGAGTAAGCCTCCCACGTCTGCCAGGTTGTGAGAGTGTCTTTGACCTCAGGCCATCATTTCCTCCAGTTGCCTTTGCTTACTGAAGTCCTTTGCCCACTCCTTTGGAGGAGGCACGTGTGGTGTCTTTGGAGCCAGAGAGATCCAGTATTAGATTTCAGCTGCTTCACTTACTGGTTGGGTGATGTTGGAAAAATCACCCAGCCTCTCTGAGTCCCCAGTTTTTTCATCTCTACAAAAGACGATAAAACTTACCTCAAAGTTGCTGTGAAAATTAAATGAGATGAGATGTGTGTGTTGTTAGTTGCCATTGAGTCAGCTCCAGCTCATGGCGACCCATGTATAATAGAATGATACACTGTCTGGTCTTGTGCCATCATCGTGATCACCATCATGCTTGAGTCCATTGTTGCCTTCCAATCTAGACTGCTTATCTTCCAGCACGATATCGGACAGTATTTGGCTGTGATTCATAGGGTTTTCGATGGCTAATTTTCAGAAGTAGATCACCAGGCCTTTCTTCCTACTCTGTCTTAGTCTAGAAGCTCTACTGAAACCTGTCCACCGTGGGTAACCCTGCTGGTATTTGAAATACTTGTGGCAGAGCTTCTAGTATCACAGCAACACACAAGCCACTGCAGTATGGCACTTGGTATATACTAAGTGCTCAAGAAACAATTAACACTTTCTTCCTTTCCTAAAATATAGGAAAGAGGAAGCACGTAAGAAAACACCCTAAAGGCAAGGAAACTGAGACCAGCCAAGGGTGGCAGCTGCCCAGGGTTGCTGGAAACTGGCGAGAGAGCAAGAGTTTGATTAAAAGAAACCCCAAACCCGTTCCTGTCGAGTCTATTCCAACTCATAGTGACCCTATGGGACAGAATAGAACTGCCCCATAGGGTTTCCAAGAATGTATATATTTATGGAAGCAGACTGCCACATCTTTCTTCCACAGAACGGCTGGTGGGTTCGAACTGCTGACCTTTTGGTTAGCAGCTGAGGGCTTAGCCACTGCACCACCAGGTCTCCTGGGATTTGATTAGGAGGTTTTTTTTTTTCTTTTTTTTTTTTTCTTCACTGAATCCGTAACCACAGTTCAGTAGCTCTAGATCCAGTTCAAGAAACATGTATTGAGCATTTCGGGTAGAGAAGGTCCCTGCCCCTCCTGCTTCTTCCCCAGCCTAAGAAGAGCAGGTGTGATTTGGCCTGTCTGGCTGCGTTTATTCTTTTATTCAGCACGCATTTAGCTGGTGTCTATAGCGCTAAAGCATGAGGATGATGTTCATTACGGCAGCATACAATGGGAGATTTGCAGAACCCTTGAGTCATGGCTGGAGCAAGATTGAGACACAATGAAAAAGCCACTGAGCAGCAGGGAGGGAGGCTTGGAAGGACATGCTGAGCATCTATTAAAGCAGTATTAGTCGGATGAAAAGCTCCTTAGCCGATCGTGGGCGCCTCCATCCAGCAGGGTGGCTCACGCCAGTCTTCTGTCCCAGGATGTTCAGCCTTGGTCCTTCACAGTGGGGTGTCTTCAGTCTCCCCCAGAGACTCTGTACTCCCAGCAACTCGGTGTCTGAATGCCTACCCTATCCCTGTCCCTGCCCCACCTCTCTAAGGAGGGGCCATCATAGGGAACATTGACCACCAGGCCTGGATCTGCGAGGTATGTGTGACAAGCAGCCCCAGGAGTGACCCCAATCATGCTTACCCTGACCAGGAGGAGAGACACTGAGGGCTTCCTGGACTGGTGTGATCCACATTTTCCAGAGCACTGGGCAGAGCTCTCAGAAACCCTGGTGGCATAGTGGTTAAGAATTTGGCTGCTAACCAAAAGGTTAGCAGTTCGAATCCACAGGCACTCCTTGGAAACCCTATGGGGACAGTTCTACTCTGTCCTATAGGGCCGCTATAAGGTCACTATGAGTCGGAATCAACTCGATGGCAATGGGTTTGGTTTGGTTTTTGGTTTGGGCAGGGCTGTCAGCTCTCACCTTCCCTGACTGGATGGGCCTGCCTTTGCCGTCACTGAGCTGACTATTGGCAGGACACCCAAGTCCTCTGCAGCAGAGATGGTGAGGTGAGTGCAGCTCCTGCCCAATCAGGGATGCTGCTCTGGGTTACCGGGGTGGGTGTAGAGGTGGGAGGCAGGGTGCTTGATAAGTGCTCTGAGCCCTCCTCAGAGCATGCCCTCCATCATCAGCTTCCACAGCCCTGTTGCCTCTGCCCTCTGCCTCCCATCAGCCCTGACCTTGCAGAGCCAAGCCCCCAAAAGGTTCTCAGGAGCCATCTCCAGAGCTAGAAGCTTCTCACAGCTCTGAGCCTCTTTGGGGCTTGTCTTAGTCATCTAGTGCTGCTATAACAGAAATATCACAAGTGGATGGCTTTAACAAAGAGAAGTTTATTTCCTTACAGTAAATAGGCTAAAAGTTCAAATTTAGGGTGTCAGCTCCAGGGGAAGGCTTTTTCTCTCTGTTGGCCTTCTCATCAATGTTCCCCTGGACTAGGAGCTTCTCTGTGTGGGGACCCTGGATCCAAAGGACATGCTCTGCTCCTGGCACTGCTTTCTTGGTGGTATGAGGTCCCCCTGTCTCTCTCCTTACTTCTATCTTTTATATCTCAAGAAATTGCCTCAGGACACAATCCAATCTTGTAGACTGAGTCCTGCCTTACTAATACAACTGCCACCCATCCTCCCTCATTAACATCATAGAGGCAGGATTTACAACATATAGGAAAATCACACAATATCAGGAATCATGGCCCAGCCAAACTGATACACACATTTTTGGGGGGGACATAATTCAGTCCATGACAGGGCTATAATTAGACTCAGGCCTGAACTGGTTTGCTAAAAGGCCCTCTTTTATTTTTATTTTTTTAATTTTATTATAGTAAAAAATATATAACATAAAGCTTTTTTTTTTTTTTAAATTGTGGTAAAGTATATTTAACAAAAAGTACCATTCTCACCATTTTAAAGGGTACAATTCAGTGACATTAATTACTTTCACCATGTTATGCTACCATTACCACTATCCATTTCTAAAAGATTTTCATCACCCTAAACAGAAACTCAGTACCCCTTGGGCAATAACTCCCATTTCCCTCCTCGCACCAGCCCATGGTAATCACTACAAACTTTTGTCTCTCTACATTTGCTAATTCTAGATATTTTATGTAAGTGGGAATCATATCATACAATATTTGTCCTTGGTGACTGACTTATTTCATTCAGCATGTTATTTTCAAGGTTCATCCAAGTTCTGATAGGATGTGTCATGGATTGAATTCTGTCCCCCCAAAAATGTGTGTATCAATTTGGCTGGGCCATGATTCCCAGTATTGTATGGTTGTTCTCCATTTTGTGATTGTAATTTTATGTTAAAGAGGATTAGGATGGGATTGTAACACCCTTACTAAGGCCACATCTCTGATCCAGTGTAAAGGGAGTTTCCCTGGGGTGTGGCCAGCACCATCTTTTATCTTACAAGAGATCAAAGGAAAGGGAAGCAAGCAGAGAGGGAGGGACCTCAGACCACCAAGAAAGCAGTGCTAGGAGCAGAGTGTGTCCTTTGGACCTGAAGTTCCTGTGCAGAGAAGCTTCTAGTCCAGGGGAAGACTGATGATGACGAGGACCTTCCTCCAGACCCGACAGAGAAAGCCTTCCCCTGGAGCTGATGTCCTGAATTTGGACTTCTAGCCTACTAGACTGTGAGAAAATAAATTTCTCTTTGTTAAAGCCATCCACTTGTCATATTTCTGTTAGAGCAATACTAGATGACTAAGACAGCATGTATCAGAACTTCATTTCTCTTATGATTTAGTAATATTCCATTGTATGAACATACCATATTTTATTTATCAGTTTGTTTCCACCTTTTGGCTATTGTGAGTAATGCTGCAGTAAACATTGATGTTCAAGTATCTGCTGGAGTCCCTGCTTTCATCTCTTGGGTATATACCTAGGAGTGGAATTGCTGGGCCATACAGTAATGCCATCTTTAACTTTTTGAGAAAATGCCAAATTGTTTTCCATAGCAAAAAGGCTCTCTTTTTAAAGTCATTCTGAAAAAAACTGGGTGTAACAAAATCAAGAGAAAGGAGATTCTCTTCCCCAACTTCCCTGATTACCCTAGTTACCCTGCCAGGCTGTGGGGTCTGACTCTGTAGCATGAAGGAGCTGGACCAGCAGGTTGTAAGACCCCTTTCTAGCCTCCATGCTGTGCATCCATGGTGATGTGACCATGCTGATCAGTCCTTGTTGCTGGCTGCTCTGAACATCTGCTCCCCAAAGGCCTTAGGAGCCTGCGGGGGCTTTCTGAAGCAGCAAAGCTTCCCTATGGCTTCAGGCGAACAGCATTTTCTTCTCTTCTAAGCCTAAACTTGGGTGGTTATTAATAAAAGCATAGTAGGTAACTCAGTACTAACAAGGTTACTGGATTAACCCAGGTACTCTGCATGGTTTACCACATCTCTCTATCTGTCCATCCATCCATTCCTCTATCTCATATAAACCAGTTGCCATCAGCTTGATTCCAACTCATGGCGACCCCATGTGTGTCAGAGTAGAACTGTGCTCCATAGCATTTTCAAGGCTATGACTTTTCGGAAGCAGATCGCCAGGCCTGTCTTCCAAGGCACCTCTGGGTGGACTCGAGCCTCCAGTCTTTTGGTGAGCAGCTGAACATATTAATTGTTTGTACCACACTGGGATGCCTGTCTGTTTCACAACTCATATGGTATTTACTGTATGCCTGGCACTGTTCAAAGCCCTTTTCATATATTAACTCATTCAAACCTCACAACAGCCCTATAGAGAGATTCTCTTATTGTCTTCCCACCACCCATCTGTCAGTTTGTCATACTGTGGTGGCTTACTTGTTGCTGTGGTGCTGGAAGCTATGCCACCAATATTTCAAATACCAGCAGGGTCACCCATGGTGGACGGGTTTCAGCGGAGTGTCCAGACTAAGACAGAGTAGGAAGAAAAGCCTGGCAATCTACTTCTGAAAATTAGCCAACGAAAACTCTGTGGATCACAAGAGAATATTGGAAGACAAGCCCCCTAGGCTGGAGGGCACTCAGAATACACAGTGGCTGCAGCAATGGACTTAAGCACGCCAATGATCGTGAAGATAGAACAGGACAGGGCAATGTTTTGTTCTGTTGTACATGGGATTGCCATGAAGTTGAGCAGACTTAACAGCAACTAACAACAATTATTGTCCTCATTTCACAGATGAAGAAACTGAGGCAAAGATAAACAACTTGTTCAAGGTCCCACAGTCAGGAATCGGCAGAGTCAGAATTTGAACTCTGGGCTATCTGGCTCCAGAGTCTGTGTGTAACCTCTGTATCACACTGCTTCTCACCACTAGCCATGGGAGAAGAGGTGCTGAGGGGTCTCCCTCCCCTGCATGGGGTTGTACCCTCACTTCTGCATGTTGGCCATGCCCTGGGTGTCTGTATAACCCAGCAGGAGGAGGCAAGCAGTTCCCTCTCTCTATCTTGGCCCCTTGCAGGGCCCCGGGGCCAAGTAGGCACATTGCACCTATGGAGCGAATCTGCTCGTGGAATACAGCAGGTTTCAGAAAGGGAGATGCGAGGGCTGGGGCTGGGCTGTTAGGAAGCCTTTACAGAGATGAGTGGAAACATGATGAGATTCCTGAATAAGGAAATGAGAAACGAGCCTGGGGACAGCAGGGATGGTTTGGAACACTAGAGGCTGCCCTGTCTGTAACTCTGAGTGGTACCTGCTGCTAAGCTCGGTGGACAGGGAGCTGTGCCCTCGAAGATGCCCTTTAATCACCAGCAGCTGCCCCGGGGTACCCAGACTGGCTCCATAAGTGGTCCATTACAGCCCCTTCTGCAGACAGGGTGTGAACTAGGGATGTAGAGGTCCGTGTGCAGCCAGACCACACAGAGCAGGGCAGGTGTGTTCCAGAAAACGAGGGCTTAGAGAAACGCATTAAATAGGAGCTGAATAACCAGGAAAATTCGGCCATGTCCTTAGCAAGAGCAAACTTACATTCCAGAGAAGTGGCTTCTGAGAGACTCCACAAGACAGCTCCACCCTGCCTGGCTCAGGCTAAGCTTGCCCCCTGCCTGTGCTCTGCACACCTATCCCCACTGGTAAATCCCTCCTAAGACCCAGATCCTTCCTCTGGCAGCAGTGTCCAGCGAGAATTAATAACTATTTTGTATCGATTGCATTTACTTCTACTTTCCACTTATGGAAAGCAATAACTACGTTTCCCTTTTCATATAAGTAAAAAGAGCAAATCAATTTAAGGACAAGTACTATTATATGTGGAAGAGAAATTTTGCAAAATTATTAGGGTGATACTCACATTCACTCATTTATTCATGTACTCATCAAATACTTGTCAAGTGCTTACCGTGTCTCAGGTACTGTTGTGGGCACTTTAACAGAGGCGAAGTCCCACCCTTACGTAGCTTATATTCTCAAGAGGGGATGCAGACAGTGTACAAACAAGTTAACATGTTAGGGAAAAATGGGTGCTATGAAGGCAAAAACTACAGGGGAAGGGGACAGAAGCCTATGGGAGGAAATCCTATTTTAGATAGTGTGACATTTGAGCAGAGACACAAATCAAGTGAGGCAGAGTCTTATGAGTAAAGAACATTCTAGAAAGAGAGAACTGCAAGTGCAAAGGCACTGAGACAGCAGCATGCTAGGTGGGCCTGAGTAGACACTGTTTGGGAAAGGCAGGTTTAGGAAACACTGGACTAAGTTCTCCAATGTCCCTTCCAACTCCAACTTATAGTGACCCTGTAGGACAGAGTAGAACCACCCCATAGGGTTTCCAAGGCCATAATCTTTCTGGAAGCAGACTGCCACATCTTTCTCCTACAGAGCAGCTGGTGGGTTCAAACCGCTGACCTTTCAGTTAGTAGCCAAGCACTTAACCACTGCACCACCAGGGTTCCTGGATGTCCCCTAAAGATGGGAAAATGGGAGGCAATCCAGGCTTCTATAACCCAGGCATTATCTGTTTGCCTCCTGAGGAAAGGCATCAGATATTTTTAAGGTGCCATTCTGGGGCCAGAAACCCTGGTGGCATAGTGGTTAAGTGCTATGGCTGCTGACCACAAAGATTGGGAGTTTGAATCCACCAGGTGCTCCTTGGAAACTCTATGGGGCAGTTCTATTCTGTTCCATAGGGTTGCTATGAGTTGGAATCAACTCAATGGCAATGAGTTTTTTTGGTTTTTCTTTTAGGGTCTGGATATAGGGGAACAAAAATGAATCAGAGCAGTTCCTGGCTGCCCAGAGCTCCAGCACGGCCAAGCAGGGGTGGGCTGGGGGAGACCAGGGGGCCAGAGGGCAGGAAGAACCCATCCAGGGGAAGCAGTGGGAGGCAGGACCACTGGTGAGCTAAGACTCCACGCCCCTGGCACGTGCTGTATTTACAGAACACAGATTAAAAGATAACATTATTAAAACTCCTGAGACAGTGATGCAGAGCATTTGACCCAAGGTAGGGGGCCGTTCTGAGTACATGGGGCCCTGCATAACTGCACTGGTCACATGTGTGTCCACGAAGCTGGCCCTGGGAGGAGAGCAGCAGGATATTCTTCAGGTCCCTTGGCATTTCTGGGCCTCAGTTTCCTTTGGGTCACACAGGGTGGAGAGGCTCACCTCATTCACAGAACAAAATGGGGTTCATGTAAGATCATATGTGGACTGGGAACTGGCAACCAGCAGAAAAAAGAGGCCCCTCTTTATCTGGACCTCTTTATCTCCCTCTCATGGGGTTCTGTGTCTCAGTCACCCTCATTCTGCTGATGTGCTGGCTCCCTTTGCTTCCTTAGTTCTTCTCTGGGGTATTGAGCATCTACTATGTGTTAGACATTGTGCTAAGAACTTTGCATGCATTTAATCTTGATGACAGCCCTATCGTGTGATGATGATAATAATAATAGCATTTGTGGGTAGGAGGGAGGGCAGAAGTTCTTGTCATTTCCCTGAGTTTCTGTTAAGGGCGATGGAAAAATTTGGAAGCGTATAGTGGTGACGGTTGTACAACATGATGAAAGCAATTAATGTCACTAATTAGTACATATAAAAAGTATTGAAATGGCAAATGTTTTATTATATATATTTTGAACACAATTTTTTAAGAAAAGCATTTATGAATGCTTCTCTGGACTAGGTACCGTGCCAAGTGCTTTATGTGTGTTTACAGATGAATTCTCCAACAACCCTGTGAGGCAGGTATCATATTAGTCCCTTTGTACAGACGAAGAAGCTAAGATTTAAGGGAGTTAAATAGTGTTCTGAATGGATAGCTTGTAGGTGCAGAGTTGAGGTTGGAGCCCAGGCAGTCATACGACCTCCATTATGCCCTCATTGACTCATGTTTTCTGCCCTCATCCAGCCTCCTTGCACAGGTTCCTGTTGCCACCCAATCATCTATCTGTAGAACATGGCATTTCAGCTTTGGCCTCTGCCACCCCCAACCCTCCTCCCTCAGCACTGCCTTGGCCAGATTCCCAGCAGAGGGCCTCCTGCTGGCCCAGCTCACCTGCTCAGACCAGTCCCCGCGTAGGTTGCTGGTCAGCTTTTGGAGCAGCCACTTTTGGGCCAGGAACCCACCAAAGTCTGGCAGGGGAGGGAAACAGGGTCCATGATACAGAAAGAACATGGCTCCCCCCATGGCTTCTTGAGCAGGGACCATGGAGAGTTGAGGCCTTGTCTGAGGGAGGAGTCAGCACATCCTGACCCTTAGTCTAAGCCCAGGCTGCTGTGGGGAAATCTATCACAAAGTCAAAAGCAGATGAACCCAGCTAGAGGGACAGGCTGCCAGTCCCAGGCAGTGATGGGAACATTACCCCTCCTATTGGGATCAGCCACTGGGGGGACTTCCTTTGTGGCCCGGGGCTTCCTCACTGCCCTCATGGCCCAGGTGAAGGTGAGAGCCCAGCTGTCACATGGTCTCTGGTTTGCTTCCCCCTCACCCTTTCTTTTTCTTCTCCCCTCCATGTGGCAGAGCTCCACCTGGAAGGGAACTTCCTGCACCACCTCCCCAATGAGGTCAGTGCCCTGCAGCACCTCAAGACCATTGACCTGTCTCGGAACCAGTTCCAAGACTTCCCCGAGCAGCTCACCACCCTGCCAGCACTGGAGACCATCAACCTGGAGGAGAACGAGATCGCGGGTGAGTGGTGGGTGAGGGCCCCAGTGCCAGCCCGGCCCGGCTGGCCGCAGGGGCTGCTGCTGCCTCCTGCACTTCCACTGTCCGCTGAGCAAGGCCCTTACAGGGCCAGGGCTCTGGAGTGAGCCTCTCCCAGGTGTGAGGAGAGGGTTGGACTTTCTGGTCTGAGATGCTGAGCAAAAGACTCTGGGTCTGGCATGTAAACACTACACAGTCCTGCCACCTGCGGGTGCTGGACTGGTCACTTGAAGGCCTTGGCTTTCCTCGCCGTGCAGCCCTAAACTAGCTGGGTGACCTTGGGCCACAAGCTCTCCCTCTCTGGGTCTCCGTCTGCCAGTCTAGGCTGTCTCTAAGACCCTTCAACTCCAACCCTCTGTAAACTAATTACAACTCAAGTCCCCACTGTCCTTTCCTGCCGTCACAGGGAGCTCTTCACCATTATTAAGCAGGGGCCATGAGGTGAACATGTTCAGAACAGCCCCTCTGTGCTGTCCACTACAATATGCTCCCCCCTGTCAGCGCAGCCTCCCGGCACCCGCCACCGCCAAGGACTCTCTTGCTCTGGGTCTGAATTATGCAGGTCTCAGAGGGCCAGGTTCTGCTTAGGTGGGAGCAGTCCTTCTTTCCTCTTGCAGCAATCAGTACCTTTCCATCTCACCAGGCTGTCAGGAACACTGAGGGTCCTCTCCAGCTCACTGTCTAAGCTCCCCAGAGAGGACTGGCACTTACCAGCGTCCCTCTGTGCTCCTGCCTCCTCTGTTCTCTCCTTCCGCAGCCTCCACGTGCTCAACTCCAGCCTCGTTTCACCCTCTCTCATGTCTCCTCTACTGTCAATGCTGCCTAATGTCGATGGTAATTATAACCGCCTTCAGCTATGCTTTTATTTTTGTAAGCTCTTCCACACCTATTATGCCTTTGGATTAAAAGCAAGAGCTTTGTAGTGGCTGGGAGCTGTCTGGCAAGGCATGGTCTGCCTCGTGAGGTATGAGCGTCCCATCTCCCAGGGGTGCTGCAGACAGACTCTCACCCTTACTGGGTGGGAGGTGGGATCAGCAGAGCTCTGAGTGTCTCAGGTTGCCTGACTCCATTCTTTCATAGATGAGTAAACTGAGGCCCAGAGAGGTTATGAGAGAGCATCAGGCCACACAGCGAGGCTGCGGAAGTGCTAGGATGAGAATACAAAACTCCAAAGCTTGGACCTGTGCCTGGAATAGGGCTCCCTGGCGTCTGAGAAGGCTCTGAGGATAGACTCTGGCTCAGTCTTGCCCTCCAAGACCAGAGCCCCCAAGTGTCTTGCTCCTGGGTTGGTGCCCTGGTCACATGGGCCTCTGTGGGGCTTGAGCAAGTGAGCAAGGCATGCCCAGAGTGCCTTTTCACCATGAGACCCCTCCTTCTTGTGCTGCCCGCATCACCCACGCTCTTGCCAGCAAACCATGTGTTCCTGCCCAGGCCCCCCTTGCTGGCCCTTGCTGTCCTTCCTCTTATTCCTTGGGGCCTTTTCCAATTCCTCTGCTTCCTTCTGCTGCTCCTCCAAATGAGGTAGTAGCCCAGCAGGGGGTACTTCCTGCCGGTCCCAGCACCAGAGCTGGGCATATGGCTGGCAGGCAGGCGGGTCAGGACAAGCACCAGCCAGTGACTCCACTGCTTCCTAGCTATACCCCTGGAAGACTCGCACACCCTCTCTGCACCTCAGCCTCCCACCTTCCCCTGCTTCCTGCCCCCAGAGGTGGTCAGAGATGAGAAGGTGGCTATTCCCAAGCAGGGGAGCAAGCTGGGGTGGCATCTTTACTGACTGCAGCACAGGGTGACAGACCCACTACTGCATCCCCTCCCCAGGCTGACAGCATCCTTCAGCAGCAGCAGCAGCCCCAAAGCCAAGGCTGGCTGTGTTGCTCATGCTCTCATATGCATATCTCTGCTTTTCTGCAGTGACAGTAATAACCCCTCCATGTGGAAGCATCCTACAGTTTACCATGAATGCTCATGCACACTCCCACACATGATCGTCTCCATTTGACATATGTAGAAACTGAGGACCCAAAAAATTCTCCTAGCCTTCATGGCCTAGTACCGGTCTCACACCTGGTCAGGTAGAAGTCAAATACAACCACCGTGCTTCCTGTCAGTTCAGCCTGTGACAGAGCCCTTCTGCTGCCCAGCCTGAGCCAGACCTGGGGGATATCTGGGGGCTGTCTCTGCCTGGGAGAGACCCCTAGTTTTCCCCCAGGTGACCAGCTGCTCCCCAAGATGCTTGACGGACCCAGGCCCCTCCCTGCTGCGGGTGACCTCAGTCAATTCATTCTCTACCTCGCTCGCTGGAGAGAAGGGCATATGGTGGAGTCTCCTTCCTTCTACTTTCCACCTCTCCCTGATGTGGCTGTGCCAACAAATAGCCAGGAGTGAGGGGAGGATCAGCCACAAGCCTCTGCAGCTTCCCAGCCATCTTAGTTACTTGAGTGGCTTCTCAACACCCATACCAGGGCCAGGCCCGGCTTTAATAGCCTGCTTGGAGGGAAGTGAGCATGGAAGGGCAGGGAGAAGGAGGCTGTGATTAGAGCAAAGGCGAGGACTGCACAGGCCTTCATTATGGAAATAGCTTGGCACTGTTTGCTGGTATAGCTGATCTCCTGCAGGATCTCATTGGAATAATTGTAATAGGAGCTTAGGATGGCTTCAGAGTGGCTTATTTTTTCCACTTCAGATCTCTCAGAGGGTGTTGGAAAATAAAAAACAATTTTTTTTTTTTTTTTTTTTTTTTGAGAAATAAGTTTGAGACGTATGAGTTCTCTTCAAGCCTTGGTTCGGTGAGCAGCAACAGCAGCTCTGAAACCAGCCCCCAGGGGCATCTGAACGAGCCCTCCCTGTCTGGACCTCCCCAGAGATGGGAACCTGCAGGGCTTACAGCATCCTGGGAGCCATTGTGGGCCCTGGCAGCCCCTTATGTCTGAATAGTGCTGCCACCAATCTTTCTCCACCCTCTGGGCCATTCTGTGGGGAGGGGAGGCCAGAGGGCTCCAGTCTGTGGAGGGGAGAAGGGACACGTTGGCTGCAGGGGGGCAGGGATGTTTTTGTCTGCTTTCTGATGTCATCTCCGGGAGACATGGTGGTGCCCATTCTTGGGGCTTACTGGTGGCCGCATGCCCTCAGGCCTCACATCTGTGGGGCACGGGCTGCCTCGTTGCCTCCACCTTGTGCAGACAGTGCTCTGGCCCATGTGCATGACCCTTCTCTGTCCTCCAGGGCAGACTCGGCGTCCTCACATCTCGGGAGCTGTCCTGCCCTCCACCACACCCGGCATCTAGTGTGGTGTCTGGTGTATAACAGGAGCCCAGCTGGTTGGGACACAGTGGGAATTCTAAAACCTCGGTGCACCCCCTGAGTTTACTGAGACACAAGAAGGCAGGTTTTGTCACTTTGCAGGCTGGGACCCATTAGAGAGTCAAGTTAGTGGGTTGAGACTCACAGTTTTTTAATGACACAGAATAGAGGATGTCAGCATGCGTCACATGTAGTGTGGTGAATACTGTCCCACGAAGCTTTTTGCTTCAGTTCTACTATGTACGTACATAGGTATGTGTGCCGGGTTGTGATGTAAAATGGATTTCTTATGTGAGTCGTGACCAAAAACTACTGAAAGCCACTCCCATGAGTTGTTCCAAGTGACCTGGGGAGTTTGTTACTGACCAGCCTTGTCACCTGTCCTCTTGCAGCCCACACTCCCAGCCACACTGTACATTCTTCTCTCCTCTCATCCCCACCAGGAGCAGAGTATCCAATAGGCAAGATAAGCACGGTGCTTACCTCATTGGCCAGATCATCTGTATTTCACCACATCTTTGTGAAATTGTTCACTACAGATGAGTTAAGTAAGCACAAGTAAGCCCGTGCTTACCTTGCTTACTGGGTCATCTGCCCCTGTCAGGGATTGTAAATTTGAAAAGAGGCTTTGATTCTGTAAGAAGGTGCCATGGGGTTGGGAGAGAGACAGATGCCAGGCATACCTAGAAGTAGACTCTTTGATGTGCTGAAAAAAATGTGCAATTGTTCAGTACAGATGATCTGGTAAGCAAAGAAAGCACCATGCTTACCTTGCCTATTGATTAATCCGCCCCTGACCCCCACTGCTCTCTCTCTCCATTGTGGTCATGTCACCTGTGACTGGTTGGAAGGGGTGGAGTGAAGGTGGACAGTGAGGCTTCAGCTGAGCATGGAGCCAGGTGGGTGACAGGTTTAGCACCACCTGACTGTTAATCCCCCCTCCACTCACCTATCCCTTCCCGGCCTGTGCTCTCAGTCTAGAAGTCCTTCCTCATCTCTTCCCACTTTCTCTGCCTGTGACCAATCCCCTGAGTCTGAAGGCTTGGGCCCGCTTCAGATGAACAGGAGGCAGAGTAGGTCAAGGGGCTGCTTCCCTCTCCCCAGTTGGCACCCTGGCAGACCACACAGTGACAAATGCCTCCCATCTTCCCGAGTCCCCTGGGGACAGGCTTGCCAGTACACACTTTGTTCTGGGCCCTCCTAAGAGGGAGAAAAGGGTTTGTAGCTTAGAAGATTTGTTCAGACAGCAGTCATTTACTAGTTTCTGGGATTTGGGACAGTCCCATGTTTTCCAAAGCAGAAAGTGGTACATGGAAGCTTAGCAGTATTTATAAACAAAACTGCCTGGGGAAATCACATAGCCTGTGGAGAAACAGGAGCTCCAGAGAAGAATGGGATGTGCGTCCCGACTTGAGGTTCGTTCCAGACTGGAAGGGAAGTGTGAGGACAAGCAAATATTAAACTACTGGATGGGACATGGTTGTAGCCACGAGGGAGGTCAGAGTGCTGGAGAGAGGATTCCTGGGCTGAGGGTGGCTGTCCATGTGTCCTTGAGAGGATCCAGGGAGGGTTGCTTGGGGAGGGGGAGGTATTTAATCTGGACTGAGAAAGAGGAAGTGGGGACATGATGGGTCATATGATGGCCTGTGAAGACGAGCAGTCAGCTCTCACCTGAGCAGCCGCCATGCCATGCTTGAATGTGGACGCAGGAGCAGCATCAAGTCCTAACCACTTGCCCACAAGTGCTTGATGTTGCATAGCAATTTAAAGTCCTGGAACATGTGGGGGTGAAGAGAAATCCAGTATTTAGTAAATTCCATTTTGCTAAGTGGGAGACTACTTCAGTTAAGCTAGAGTTCAACTTTCCATAACCCTCAATTTGCTGGGTTTTTTTCCCTATGCACTCACTCACTGTTCCAGAGAGAGCAAGAGGTCATAGGAAAACAAGTTCTTGTTAAGAATGTAATAAATAGAGCAGTAACACTTTCTAAAAGAATGGTACTTGTATTAGGTAGGAATGCTTTGGGCTACGTTTACTCAATTCTGCCCTTGAACTATTTCCCTTCTCACTACCTAGGCCAATATTTCTCCACGTGTTGTCCCAGGTCCAGCAGCATCAGCATTAGCTGGGAAGTTGTTAGAAAAAAACCTTACCCCACCCTTCACTATCAAATCAGAAGCTCTGGAGGTGGGGCCAGAACTCTGTTTTAACAATTTGGATGCACAACGAAGTTTGAGAACCTCTGCCTTGGCTCTAAAGAGCCCTGGTGGTGCAGTGGTTAAGCGCTGAGGTTGCTAACTGAAACGTCAGCGGTTCAAACCTGCCAGCTGCTCCAAGGGAGAAAAATGTGGTAGTCTGCTTTCTTAACAGTTACAACCTTGGATACCCTATGGGACAGTTCTGCTCCATCCTGTAGGGTTGCTATGAGTCAGAATCAACTCTATGGCAATGGGTTTGCTTTGGTTTGTCTCGGCTCTCCCTGCTCAAAGTAACAGCAGCATGGCATCACCTGGGAGCTTGTTAGACATGCAGACCTCAGACCTCCTACATGAGAACTTGCCCCTTAGCAAGATCCCCAGGTGATCTGGCCCAGAAACTTCCCCTGGTGCTCTCAGCTTCTTCCTAGGCACCAGGTCCACCTTGGGGCACTGACTCTGTAACGGCCCCCCATCCTCCCAAGCACGGAGCGTGACTGCTCCTTAAACCTCACAGAATTTCTCAGAGTGTGCTCCACACGTCCCACATTCAAACTCCCAGGAGAGCGTGTTAAAAAGGCAGGCTCCTGGGTCCTGCTTCAGACTGACTGAACCACAGTGTCTGTGGATGAGACCAGGAATCTGCGTTTCTAGCAAGTGCCTTGGGGGTGGGGGAGGAGTCGATCTGAGAATCTCGGTGCACAGCTGTCTTTACCATTGTCTCCTCCTCCTTTCCCACATCCATCCAGTCCATTCAGTGCCTGTGAGTCCTGCCCACTCTGCCTCCTGAATATCTTTTTTTTAATGTGATAAAAACATACGTAACAAAACATTCGCCAATTCAACAATTTTTACATGTCCAGGTCAATGACACTGATTACATTCTCCATGTTGTACAACCATTATCACCATCCTTTTCCGAATTCTTCTACCACCATTAACATAAACTCAGTGTGCCCCCTAAGCAAAAGCTCTCCTTCTCCCCCTCCCACCCACCCCTAATAGCCACTAATAAGGACCTCTCCCAGGAACTTTCCCTGGTGTCTTCAGTTTCTTCCCAGATTTCTATGTATTTGCCTATTTCATATATGTGAGATCAGTATTTGTCCTTTTTGTGACTGATTTCACTCAGCATGATGTTTTCAAGGTTCATCCATATTGTGGCTTGTCTGAGTCATTTTTACTAACTGGTCCCCCTGGTTCAGTCCTTCACTGTGGTTTATCTGGGCCAGGGCATCAGCTCTCAAGCATAATGTTTGCCCAAGTGCAGGACCTTGCTCCTGGGAATTCAGGATGGGAATGGAGGATGGTGGGGATTTGGAGAACACTCACCCTGCCCACTAGCCCACTGTTGGACCAGGGGCCCTGGACCCCAGACCCTTCCAGGGAACTGCAGCTTCCCTCTCATCCCCATCAGGAGAAGAGTTGCTCCAGAGCATGGTGTCTCTGCCATCCTCCCTACCCTGGGGCACAAACGCCCAGCAGGACCCCAGGGGATGAGACAGAAGCACTGAGTACCCAGTGCTGAGGGAGTGGGGCACATGGAGGGTGATCAGGGCAGGGAGGGCTTCTTGGAGGGGTGGTCATGAGGATGGCTGGAGAAACAGCGATGGAGCATGACCTGGGCTGGGGCGGGGTGTAGACCCTGAGGCCTGATCCTTCCTGCCTGGGAAAGGGAGCCTGCTGCCATTTCAGTCCTTTCACCCCCTGGTCCTTTTGGTCCGCAGCACCACCCACTGCTCCTGTGGTGGGGCAGGAAGAGAGTGTCACTGCTAGTCCTTCAACTGTTGTTGGTAGCCGGCGGCCCCCCACTCATGGCAGCCCTGTGCACAGTGGGATTCGTAGGGTTTTCATTGGCTGATTTCTGAAAGTAGATTTCCAGGTCTTTCTTCCTAGTCTGGTTTAGTCTGGAAGCTCTGCTGAAACCTGCTCAGCATCATAGCAACATGCAAGCCTCCACTGGCAGACAGGTGGTGGCTGTGCATGAGGTGCATTGGCTGGGAATCAACCCGGGGTATCCTGCATAGAAGGCAAAAATTCTACCACTGAACCACCACTGCCTTCTAATCCTTTGACTGAAGCCCAGGAAATGTATTTTAGATAGAGGAAAGCTTGGAGCAGTATAAGTGCAAATATGCTTGTTTGATCTAAAAGGATCAAAGTGCACAGACTTTTCAAACCTCATAACTATGGACACCTAGCACAGATCCCCTGTAATTATCTCATTTAATCAGCTCCCAGCCACTCTTCTGGTTAGGTAGCGTTTGCTCCACTTGACAGCTGAGAAAAGGCAGCTCTGAGAGGTTAAGGAGCCTGCACAGGACCTGCTGGAGGCAGGATTTGAACGCAGATCTTTGATGCACCAGAGCCCAAGTCCTCATTTGATGGAAGAGTAGGTGTGGGTGACTGGAGGCAAGGGCAGGTCATCCTCTCCCTCCAGCAACAACTAGCTGCTAAATTCCAAGGGCTTTCCCACCCTGGTCTCACTCAGCCCTGGCAAGAGTCCTGTAGGTGCAGGGACAGCAACTCTCCCTGGGAGGGTCACACTGCAAGGCCTTGTTAGCTGGTATTTTACAAGGGGGAGGCTGGAGAAAGCAAACACGTCTTCCTGTGGCTCTCTGCCTGCTGGAAAAGGCTGCCAGCCCTTAAGACAGGCCAGAGCAGAGAAGCCGGCCTCTTGCCCTCCTTGCCCTTTCCCTACGAGGCAGCTAGGCTCTGTTTGGGGCAGGGGGTGCTGTTCTAATCTGAATGGATTAGTAATGAGGCTCTATGTTCTTTAGCACCAGCCAGCTGCTCTGTTGTCAGACTCTGCTCAGAGTTGTAAAGCCGCCTGTGCAACCTGGCCGGGTGAGTCTCTGGAGCTCCACCATTTCCCACCTTGCACCCCTTGCGGTTTAGCCAAGCCCTGGTCCTGGTCAGTCAGAGATGCCAGGCCTGACAGGAGACCCCTCCCAGGGAGATCTTGCACTAAGTAGAGTGCCCAGGCTTCGAGGGCTTTGAGAGTTTGGGGCCCACTACCCATTTGCAGACTGACCAGACCTCACCCAGAGTGGGGAGGCAGGAAGTGAGGACACCTGGCCCTGCCCCCTGCCAGATCAGACAGTGGCACCATGGGAGGCTTCAGATCTGCCCAGCTTCCCAGCAAGGGCGCCTTGATCTGCCAGCGCCTGCTGCCCTCAGAACTCCACTGAGCCCAGGAGGCAGCTTGAACCATTGGCAGGAAAGACTTCGCAGCTTTTCCCCTGGGCCTGCTGTCTGTCTCCTGTCTGGGTAGCACAGAAAGGGAGGCTCCGCAGTAATGGCGAAAGCCAAAGTCAAGGTAGACTGCTCTTCCGCCTCCCCAGCACCTCTCCTGATGGCGTGTGGCCCTTCGGGTACGTCTGAATCAGACTCCCTTCAACCCTGACCTCTTTCCACCTTCCTCTCTTGCCAGTCCTCCTGCCCCGACTTTGGCTTCTCAAGTTTATAGCAGAAAAGGCACAGGTCTGAAGCCCCACTCACATTAGCATGAGCACGTCACCTCCTCTCTGAACCTCCATTTCCTCATCTGCAGAGTCAGGAGAACAATTCCAGGGCTCACCGTGATCACTTCTTACAGCCTGCTGGTCCTCCAGCTGTCCAGCCCACCTAGACCCCTGACCCCTCTCTACTTGCTGGGCCACTTGCATTCACCCGGGAGCCAGGGCAGAGGAGGCAGGGGACGCTGCTAAACAGAGGACAAAGGCTAACTGGTGGACCACAGGAGTCAGCTGGCCAGGGAAGGCCTGCCAGAGTTGCCTTCCGAAAGGTTCAGAGTGGCCAGCCCCGAGCAGATTGTGGCACCTCCCAGATCCCTTGGAGCCCACCTCCCCTTCCCCAGACCCCACCACAAGGGACCTTGAAACTTGCTGCTCTGTCTTTCGAGGTCCCACTCTTGGTTCCCATTCTGGCTCTCAGGGGGATGGTCAAATAATTTCTGTTGCTGTGTGCCATCGAGTTGATTCCGACTCACAGCAACCCTATAGGGCAGAGTAGAACTGCCCCATAGAGTTTCCTAGCCTGTAATCTTTACAGGAGCAGATAGCCAAGTCTTTTCTCCCGTGGAGCAGCTGGTGGGTTCAAACTGCTGTCCTTTCGGTTAGCAGCTAAGTGCTTAACCATTGCACCACGAGGGCTCCTTAAATAATTTCTACTGAGGGAGTAATGGACAGTTAAGGAATTACCCAATTGCCACTTTAAGATGATGGAAAGAACACTGGACTGGGAGTCTGAAGATCCGTGTTTAAGTCCCAACTTTACCACTTACTATCTGGGTGTAGTCATTTAACTAAAAACCGTAACTCAGTTTTCTCATCTGAAATATGAGAAAAGTAATCACTATATCCCAACAGCCCTATTCAGAGGATCAGATGAAATTATATATTATAAAGGGTAAAGTCCCTTCCTGAACTTCCAAAGGATTGTCATTCCTCCCCCAGTGTAAGTATATTTTTAAAGGAGCCCCTGGTGGCACAGTGGTTAAGAGCTAGGGCTGCTAACCAAAAGGTCAGCAGTTCGAATCCACCAGCTGCTTCTTGGAAACTCTATGGGGCAGTTCTGTTCTGTCCTATAGGGTCGCTATGAGTCGGAATTGACTCGATAGCAACAGGTTTTTTCGACTTTTCTGTAAGTTCTGGTTGGGTAGATAATTATACCTCCATGCATGGTCTCTCCCGATTATAAAGCACCTTCTGCAGCCTGGCTTCACCTAATCCCCCAGAAGAAGGACAGAAAACAGAAAGCACTCTGGGCATTTCCGAAGCGTGGAAAGACTGTAGCAGTGGGCTGCAGGCTGGGCTGCCAGCAGTTCCTCTCCAAACACCACCCATCCAACCCTCCAGAGGAGCTAGCTCCTCTGCCATAATTGGGAAGGTTAAGAAAAGGAGGCCCCAACCGGAATTCTTGAGTCAAGACATTCTGCCGAGGCTGTTGTGTGGGGTCAGACAGCAGCTGCAGCTGGGGCCTGGACACTGGGACTTATGGCAGAAACCACCCCTGTGACCTGGCTGGCTGAAGGAGCAAGTCTCGCTGGAGCACTCATCAGCAGAGCCTGACTGCAAGGGTCGAGGAAATGTGGGCTTGTCTGTCTTTCCAGCATGTTATTTAATCTCTCGGAGTCTCTTTCTTCCTCCGTAAAATGGGGAGAATAATAGAGTAAATGAGGTCATACATATGAAGCACTTAAAACTGTGCCTGACATAGAGTGAGCTCTCTGTGTGGTGGTGGTGGTGGTGGTTGTCCTCCCAGGGAAATGAAAAGCTCAAATGAGGGCTGGTGGACTCTAATCATGGGCCATTAGCGTTGTGCAGAGCTCCAGTGGTCTTCTCATCCAATCCCCTTCTCAGAGGTGGCAAACTGGAGGCTCAGTGAGGGGCAGTAAGTTGCCCAAGGTCACATGTGTATCATGAAAGATTACAGCCAGTAACTGGGCAGTAGATTGGTGGGCTGGGATGGTAGGGAGTTCTTCCTCTTTTCCTCTTTACCTGTAGAAGAGATATGAGGCAGCCCCTTGGTAGCTGAGAAGACGGAGGGAGCCTGGCTGTCAGATGTTTGGCTTAGCAGGGCCCTTGGGCTGGCAAGTCTGGGAGGACAAATTCAAACTCCTGTGTAAAAATGGTGCAGTGGTGTCAGAGGTCCTCTAACTTCGAGAGGGAGAGAATCAAGATCATCAGCATCGACAGCCCAAGGCTGATTCCTATGAAGCAGAGGTCAAACATACCTCCACCCTCCAACCTTCTTACCAATTCTGACACCAGCCGTCCCTCCCACAGCACTGTCTACTTCTCTACTGGGTTCAGTAATTCGTTGCAGTGTCCATACAGAACTTACAAACCATACTCACAGTCAGGGGGTTTATTAGAGAAGTAACAGGTTACAATCGAGGATCAGGAACTACTCAGGATAGATAGTTCTTTGGTCAGGGCAGCTTCTCAGCTGTGCCCGCAGGCAGGCTCCCTCCCCTCCTCGGCACTTGGCCCTGCTTGGGCAAGTGTTACAGCATTCTTTAGCTCTGCTCATAAGTGCCTGGAGGCACCCTACTCTGCCACTAAGCCTTGGCCTGAAGGACGCTCAGTTCTCTCACTCTGTGGGTTGGCATATCCACTGTAACTGCCTTACTCTGTAGGCTGGGAAGCTCACTGCACCATCTTGCACCAGTCTCCTGGTTTTGCTACCACCATTTCTCTGCCACCATTTCTCACCATCTCATGCCATCTCCAATGTTATAGCTCTCTGACTCCTGCGTCTAGGAAGTTCTCAGCGCAGGGACCCCAAGTCCAAAGGATGTGCCCTGCTCCTGTCTCTTCTTGGTGGTAGTGAGGTCCTCTCTCTACTTCGGGACTGGCTATCTTTTAAGCCTAGTGGGATGACAAAACTGACCAATCCCTTCGTTAGTGTTCCATACACCTTATTTGCATGGACCCACCCCACAGGGCTTCCATGCCCCTTATTTGCATTATTAGTAGGCTGTCCAATCTCCTTGTTGGGCCACAAGCACCTTATTTGCATAGTCCCACCCAATCACTGTGTGTGAGTCCCAACGACTATGGCTAGAAGGGCCATATTAAGTAATTCACTGCATCACACCCTTGCGCTTTTCTCCTGCCACTGGGCCTGGGATTCCAAGCCCGTCTGAGGCATCATCCCCTCACTGGGTGTTGGCTTTGGGTTTTTCCCCATATTAGTTTCTTAGGGCCTCTGTAACAAGGTAATGCAAACTGGGTGGCTCGAAACAACAGAAATTTATTCTCTTGCAGTCCTGGAGGCTAGAATCCTGAATTCAGAGTGTTGGCAGTGCTGTGCTCCCTCTGAAGAGTCTAGGGGAAAATCCTTCTTTGCTTTTTCCTAGCTTCTGGTGGCAGCTGGCAGTCCTTGGCATTCTGAGGCTTGCAGATGGCATCACTGCAGTCTCTGCCTTCACTGTCTTGTGGCCTTCTCTCTCTGTCTCTTCTCTTCTTATAAGGACACCCTAGTCCACTGTGACTTCATCTTAACTCGATCACATCTGCAAACACTATTTCCTAACAAGGTCATGTTCACAGGTTCAGGGGTTAGGACTTGGACATATCTTTTGGGGAATACAGTTCAACCCACAACACCCCCTGAGCACAGCCAGCTTGCAAGAGTTCAAACTGTACCCTGCCCCCTGCATGCTGAGTGTGGTGGTGCCCAGGGCAGGACTCATCCTCCAAGATGCCAGCTGCCTGTGTGCCACAGTAGGCACGTGCCTTCTGCACCAGCATGCCCTCGCCCAGCACCCGCAGAGCGCCGAGTCATGCCTTGGGCAGAGAGTAGTAGCGGTAGGCATCCATTGTGCTAACAAACTCTCGGGAAGCAATCATTAGACAAACAGCGTGGGAGAGCTGGCCCTCTGTGAAACCACGCTGAGGGAGAGGCCGGTGGTGTAAACTGTGAGAAAAGCAGCTCCTTGAAGTTTGTTTAAAACAAAACAAACAGCCAGTCTCCAATACCACCTGTCTCTGTCCAGAGTTCTGGAAAGCAGCCCGGATACTCTGGGTCTTAAAACTCAGCCCTGCAAGGGCCTTGTCTGAGGAATAAATAAATCCTGATCCTTGGGGGATGGACATGGACTTGGGCATTTGGAAAGTGGTCGCTGTATTTGTTTCCCAAGGCTGCCATTACAAAGTATCCAGACTGGGTGGCTTCAAACAACACATGTATTCTCCCACACTTCTGGGAGTCAGAAGTCTGAAATCAAGGTGCTGGCAGGGCCATGCTCCCCCTGAAGACTCTAGGGAAGAATTCTTCCTTGCTTTTTCCTGTGTCTGGTAGCTTCTGGTGGTCCTTGGCTGATGGCAGGATCATTCCAGTCTCTGCATCTGTCCTTACATGGCCCTCTCTGTATCTCTCTGTCTTCTCCTCTTCTTATAAGGAAGCCAATAATAGGATTTAGTGCTACCCTAATCCAGTGTGAGAGCCCTGGTGGTGCAGTGGTTAAGAGATTGGCTGCTACTTTGGAAATCGAGTTGACACTTCCTTAAAAAGCTAGAAATAGAACTACCATACGATCCAGCAATCCCTGTCCTTGGAATATATCCTAGAGAAATAAGAGCTGTCACACTAATAGATATATGCACACCCATGTTCACTGCAGCACTGTTCACAATAGCAAAAAGATGGAAACAACCTAGGTGCCCATCAACGGACAAATGGATAAACAACTATGGTATATCCACACAGTGGAATACTATGCAATGATAAAGAACAATGATGAATCTGTGAAACATAACATGGAGGAATCTGGAGAGCATTATGCTGAGTGAACTTAGTCAGTCACTGAAGGACAGATATTGTATAAGACCACTATTGTAAGAACTCAAGAAAAGGTTTAAACGCAGAAGAAAACATTGTTTGATGGTTACAAGGGTGGGGAGGGAGGGTGAAGGTTATTCACTAACTAGGTAATAGATGAGAATTATCTTAGGTGAAGGGAAGGACAGCATACACTACAGGGGAAGTCAGCACAACTGGACTAAACCAAAGCTAAGAAGTTTCCTTAATACAGTCAAACACTTGGAGGGACAGAGTAGCAGGGGTGGGGGTCTGGGGACCATACTTTCAGGGGACATCTAGGTCAATTGGCATAACAAAATTTATTAAGAAAATGTTCTGCATCCTACTTTGGTGAGTGGCGTCTGGAGTCTTGAAAGCTAGCAAGCGGCCATCTAAGATGCATCAATTGGTCCCAATTGCCTGGAGTAAAGGAGAATGAAGAATACCAAAGACATAAGGAAAGTATTAGCCCAAGAGACAGAAAGGGCCACATAGACCAGAGACTCCTTCAGCCTGGAGACCAGAAGAAATGGATGGTGCTCAGCTACCACCAATGACTGCCCTTACAGGAAACACAACAGAGTCCCTGATGGAGCGGGGGAAGGGTGGGATGCAGAACTCAAATTCTAGTAAAAAGACCAGAGTTAACGGTCTGACAGAGACTGGAGGAACCCCAGAGGGCATGGCCCCCGTACTCTCTGTTAACCCAGAACTAAAACAATTTCCAAGACCAACACTTCAGACAAAGATTGGACTGGACTCTGGGACATAAAATGATACTCGTTAAGAGTGTGCTTCTTAGCTCAAGTAGATACATGAGACTAAATGGGCAGCTTCTGACCAGAGGTGAGATGAGAAGGCAGAGAGGGTCAGGAGCTGGTTGAATGGACACAGGAAATCTGGGGTGGAAAGGAGGAGTATGCTGTCACAGTATAGGGAGAGCAAGTAGGGTCACATAAATTTTTGTATGAGAGACTAACTTGAATTGTAAACTTTCACTTAAACTACAACAATAAAAAAATATATATTAAAAGAAGAAGAGAAGAGATTGGCTGCTAACCAAAAGGTCGGCAGTGTGAAGCTGCCAGCTGCTGCTTGGAAACCCTGTGGGGCAGTTCTTCTCTGTCCTGTATGATTGCTATGAGTGGGAATTGACTTGTCAGCAGTGGATTTGGTTTTTTGGAATCCAGTATGACCTCGTCTTAACTAATTACATCTGCAAAAATCTTATTTCCAAATAAGGTCATGTTCTGAGATTCCAAGTGGACATGAATTTGGGAGGATACTTTTCAGTTCAGTGCATTCATTCATTCACCAGCTGTTGTTTTTAATTGAACGACTTACTCTGTATGAGGCACTGGGCAGGGTACAGACAAAAAGATGAACAAAGCATTCTCTCTGCTCCCAGGGAGCTCAAGCATCGTCAGTTACACTAGCTGGTGTCTCGTGAGCATTTACTTCATGCCAGGCTCCTCTCTAAGCACTTGTCAAGGATGCTCCTGATTAACCCTCATGATAACCTTATGAGGTAGGTACTGTTATTCTCCCCAGATGAGGAAACTGAGGCACAGGGAGGTTAAATAACTTGGCGAGGCAGTCTCGCTCCAGCCCTGGCTGTTCAGCACAGTGCTGCACAGGGAGAGAAGATTTTTACAAGTAGCTGTAGAGAGATGGAAACCACAGAAAGTTATGGTTGAAGTGCACTTGAGTTAGACGGAACCTCCCTTGGTGTGGAAAGGAGTGTAACGTAATGGGGCATGTTTCCATCCTTACTGCTCTGCCTCACACACAAATGAGGCTCAGTAATCCTCACTGAGAGGACCAGTGGTGCTCAAACTTGCTATGCATTCAAGCCAAGCATGTACAGCAAAAAAATCCCCATGTCCAATAATGGAAGCAGGCTATCAGTCCGGACCGCGGGGGGATTCGTGTCAACCCCTCGAGATCAGAACCTCTCATCTGTGCACTGTGTGAGTGCAGGGCTAGAATTTTGCACTACCTTCCTGATGAAGAAACCCCACCCCAGAATAGTCCCCGCCCAAGATAAAAATTGATCCAGAGCCAGTGAACCCCATTAGTCAGAGACAATCCACAATCTACTTCACAAGCCAGGGCAATGGTGGAATCCTATAGAAGGTAATTTCCCAGAAGATACATTTACAAATAAAAATGACAAAACAACTGAGAAAATCTAATTCCATAAAAGATTCTGCAAAGCATAGGTAATAAAATGTTCAAAGAGAGAAAGAAAATAAATACATATGACATAAACAAGACATTTTAAAAAATGCCCATGTCCAGACCACACCCCCTACCAATTAAATCACAATCTGACAGTGGGATTCAATCCCCGGATGATTCCCATATGCAGTCAAGACTGAGAACCACTGAACTAGACCAGAACCTTCAATCAACAAGCACACACTGTTCCAGGCAGTCTGGTGGTTTAGAGTTGGAGTGGCCAGTTTTCTACTTGGAAGCACATGTAAGCCAAGCCTCAGGGGACTGTGGAGGGCAAAGTGCTGTAAACATGCACCCCTCCATCCTCACCACAGCACCAGTCCCTGAAGCTGTAACCTCCCTTCCTCCCAGCATCTGCTCTGTGTGTGTGTGTGTGTGTGTGTGTGTGTGTGTGTACACATTTGGATGAGAAAAGCAACAGGCTGCAAAGCTAACTGAGAGTTGGCTGGTGAGGTGCAGAGGTGAGCTCTGTGGACTTGCATCTTTCCTCCCAGGTTTTTTTTCCCACTGACCCTACTCTCCCCTGGACCCTGGGTGTGGTGTTCTGCTGCCCTGTGCCCACAAAACCCATTTCCTGGTCTCCCTGCAGCACAGCCCGCTCACCTGGCATTTTCAGAAGGAAATTTATCAGCAAGCCAAAGGCACCCGAGAACAGAGAAATATAAATAGCAACACAGTGGTTCAGTTCCCAAAGTACAAGTTTATGCCAAAGAATCCTTATGCAAGTAGAGAGGAGTCGGCCTGCACTTCCACACCTTTTGCAGTGGGAGCCTAGAGTCCTGCCTAAGGGTGCTACACAGCTTGGCTCAGCCAGTGGTGTGCCAGAGTCTGCTCCCTGAAGCTCAATAACCTCACGTTGGTAGCTTGAAATCAGCCATGGTAAGAGTATTTACACCATGAAAGCTGGCAGATGCTACAAACCAGGTTTCTTCTTTTCCCCAGAGAGCAGATTGTTAAACACTGGCCAGCACACACTGCTCAGACCCTCCCCACTTCCTTTCCCCTCTGCTCTCTGGCTGCTTCCTAACACCCTACTCACCATGCCCCACCACATCTCACCTTCAAGTCATTCTGTTTCCCTGGAGCTGGTGTCCCAGGCGGGGTCCTACCTCACTCCTTCCTACCTAGTGGTTATTTTAGGAGCTTTTTTTGGTCCTTATTTCTTCAGTTGTAAGGGAGGTGTTATTTCTTTGGCAACTGTTTTAAACCTGAGCAGAAAGATTTGTAAAATTGGTAGCAGCAGCCTTAATTCCCAAGATGAAGAGGATTGCAGTGGGGCCATCCTCACCTCCACCTCCACCCCAGGGAAAACTTAGGTGAGGCCATTACTTCTCCCTCCTGCATGTCCTAGCGCCTGGCAATCCAGCGCTGGGCAAACACACTGCAGATTAGGCAGTTCTGGCCCTCATTGTGAGTGTTAGACGTGTGTGCCCATGCACACACACACACACCGCCAGCTGTGAGGGAAGGAATGGCAGACATTTAATGAATTGACAGCAAAATTGTCATCCTTTTGTGGGTCCTCCCAGAGCGGCTAATCCAAGGAACCACGAGCAGCCTTGAGTGAGGGGGCTGGGCCAGGACCTTGCAGTGGCTGGAGTGCAGGAGAGGAGGGGCCCAGGGAGGAGCAAAGACAGGCGATCTGACTGAGAGGATAAACACCAGGGAAGCTCCAGCGTGACCACTAAGAAGACTATGATATTTCTTTTTCTTTTTTTTTTTTTTTATTGTTGTGCTTTAAGTGAAATTTTACAATTCAAGTTAGTCTCTCATACAAAAACTTATACATACATTGTTTTGTGACCCTACTTGCTCTCCCTGTACTGTGACAGCACACTCTTCCTTTCCACCCTGGATTTCCCGTGTCTATTCAACCAGCTCCTGACCCTCTCTGCCTTCTCATCTCGCCTCCGAACAGAAACTGCCCGTTTAGTCCATTGTATCTACTTGATCTAAGAAGCGCACTCTTCATGAGTATCATTTTAGGTCCCAGAGTCCAGTCCAATCTTTGTCTGAAGAGTTGGCCTCGGGAATGGTTTGAGTCCTCGGCTAACAGAGAGTCTGGGGGCCATGTCTTCCAGGGTCCCTCCAGTCTCAATTAAACCATTAAGAGACCATGATATTTCTGAAGAGGTTTGTTACGATCCACCTTTGATTGCCTGTCAGATCCAGGGCAGGTGTCTGTGGAAGAAGGACGTGGCAGGTGGAGCCTCTAGGTGTCTATTAGCTTACCTCTGCTGGCCAGGATGGTCAACGAGGAGGACGTCGAAGCAGTGGCTCTTGTCTACCTTTGTTGTTCTTTCCTCACAACTTGTACTTTAAAAAAAATGCATCTCTAGGTGTATTAAACCAAAAACTACCAAACCCCTTGATGCTTAGTCAGTTCCGACTCACGGTGATCCCATGTGTGTCAGAGTACAACTGCTCCATAGGGTTTTCAGTGGCTGTTTTTTCAGAAGTAGATTGCCAGGCCTTTCTTCTGAGGCACATCTGGGTAGACCTGAACTGTCAACCTTTTGGTTAGCAGCTGAGCAAGTTAACCATTTGCACCATCTAGGTTCATTAATGGATTCTTGAAACACTCTGGGCTTTCCATCCTCTCAGTGGGGGTACCTGCTGCACTCTTTTCTGCTCCACAGTAACCTTTGTGGTCCCTCTGCTGTCCTCTGTGGTCCCACCACACAGGCCATGAGATAGGAAGGATCATTTTAAAGATGAAAGATTGAGTTTCACAGAGGTTAAGGGGCTGGCCTGAGTTTCCGTGGCATTGAAATGGCAGAGCCAGATTCAGGCCTCGGGCGCTGGCCCTGCCCACTCTCCCATGGGCCTGTCTTTCAGTGGTGGACTTAGAACACTCCTGGATGCAAAGCCTTCCCTGAGGGCTGTGGAACTCAGCTCCTAGGATGGTCAAGGGCAGTGCAAGGTGCTCCTTGCTCCCTGAGGGCAGGGGCTATTTCTGCCCCACCCACCCCACGATGTTCAGTTAGTCCGGGGCCCTGTGGAGCGGGGAAGGCCCCCATCACTGTTTCCACCTGGCTCCCACACACCTTCTGAATGGACAGACTCAGGTGTGAGTGTGGTCTGAGGGATGTGCATGAGTGTGCCCTGATTCCCTATCCCTGCCAGGCTACCGTAGTTTGTGTTTGTCTCCTGTGACGTTCTGAGTAGGGGCATGAGGCTAAGCCTGGTATTCTTTTTTTTTTTTTTTTTTTAAATTGTGCTTTAGATGAAGGTTTACAGAACAAACTAGTTTCTCATTAAACAATACACATATTGTTTTGTGACATTAGTTGCCAACCCCACGACATGTCAACACTCTCCCCTTCTCAACCTTGGGTTCCCCATTACCAGCTTTCCTGTCCCCTCCTGGCTTCTTGTCCTTGCCCCTGGGCTGGTGTGTCCCTTTAGTCCCCTTTTGTTTTATGGGCCTGTCTAATCTTTGGCTGAAGGGTGAACCTCAGGAGTCACTTTGGTACTGAGTTGAAAGGATGTCCAGGGCCATACTCTCAGGGTTTCCCCAGTCTCTGTCAGATCAGCAAGCCTGGTCTTTTTGTGTGTGTGTGTGAATTCGAATTTTGTTCTACATTTTTCTCTAGCTCTGTCCAGGACCCTCTGTTGTGATCCCTGTCAGAGCAGTCAGTGGTGATGGCTGGGCACCATCTAGTTGTGCTGGACTCAGTCTAGTGGAGGCTGTGGTAGTTGTGGTCCATTAGTCCTTTAGACTAATCTTTCCCTTGTGTCTTTGGTTTTCTTCACTCTCCCTTTAGCCTGGCATTCTTTTTTTTTTTTTTTTATTTTTTCCCATACAAAAATTTATACATGCATTGTTATGTGACTCTAATTGTTCTCCCCATACTGTGACAGCAAACTCCTCCTTTCCACCCCTGATTCCCCATGTCCATTCAACCAGCTCCTAACCTTCTCTGCCCTCCCTTCCCACCTCCGGACAGAAGCTGCCTGTTTAGTCTCTTGTATCTACTTGAGCTAAGAGGCACACTCCTCACGAGTATCACTTTACGTCCTACAGTCCAGTCCGGTCCCTGTCTGAAGAGCTGGCTTCGGAAATTGTTTTAGTTCTGGGCTGATAGAGGATCCAGGGACCATGCTTTCTGGGGCTCCTCCAGTCTCAGTCAGACCATTAAGTCTGGTCTTCTTACTAGAATTTGAGTTCTGTACCCCACCTTTCTCTGCTCCATCCGGTATTCTCTGTTGTGTTCCCTGTCAGGGCGGTCATTGGTGGCAGCCGGGGGCCATCTAGTTCTGGTCTCAGGCTGATGGAGTCTCTGGTTTATGTGGCCCTCTCTGTCTCTTGCAGACTGGCATTCTTGATCTCAGATGTTTCGGTCTCCAGGCACCAAGCGCTGCCAGGAGGCTGAGGTAAGGGGGCTGACTCCCAGGGCCACCCAGGGATTTTCAAATATGAACATGCCTGGGACTCCCTGGCTGAGGCAGCCTCTCGGGTGCTGCCCCGACGGCCAGGGCCCTAGAGCTTGGCTGGAGCACAGTGTCTGCACCCTAAATCAGCACCCCAGGCGTGTGGTCAGGTAGGTGTTCCTGAGATGCGGGCTTGAAACAAACCTGCTGGATCTCCAACGATGGAGACAGAGAGGCTGAGGGATCATGAAAACTCAAGCATTCTGGTTGGGAGGACACAGTCCGGGCCAGCAGTGGGACAAACAGCCATATGTGAACTGTCCTGGCACTCTAGCCTGGGCAGGTCAGGGCGCTGGGCTTTTTTTTTTTCATTTGCATGAATTTATCAGAAAATCCTGTTTAATTTATTTGTAAGTCACTCTTTTTCTATTTTACTTTTTTTTTTTTTTTTTCACAAATATGCATAACGAAACAGGATTTGTTTTTAAGCTGCCAAGTAAGCCGGAGAACTTGGGCTTTGGGCCCCAGGCTGGGGAGCCTAAGAGCCCAATTTCAGAAGGGACCCATATGCCCTGAGGCCTAGCCCACCCACTTTGGAGATCCACCTCCTCTGCTGGGTCACCTCTGTGCTGGGAGGCCCTCGACTTGGGCGAGACCTCTCCATCTGGGCAAGACACGTATGGAGGAACGGCGTCCTGACAGTGGTCGTTTTTATCATCTTGCTTTGCAGCCAGTCCCACTGGCATGAAATACGTTTACCAGTCAATCATGCTAATGATCAGTGAGCTGAGGTCAAGCTGAGCTCGGGGGAGGTAATCTTCTGTAAATACTGCCCACTCTGATTCTGCTATTGATTACTCTAAGCTTCTGGCAGACGTGGGAGGGTGACGGGGTGACTGTGTGCAGTGAGAGGAGAACGGATTCTGCCTGCACAGGGGGGAGAGGGTCAGACAGGAGTCCAGGAAGCACCCAGCCACCGTCCCTGCAGCCTCTTGAGAGGTGAGGCAATGGTGCAGTGTGCAGTGTCCCATCCCACACTGGCCCATGTGGGTGTTTGGGCCTCATTGGGAGTCCTTCTTCCCTTATCAGGGGCAGCTGGGTCTTGGGTTTTGGAGTTTGCAACAGGAGCCCACCACCACCACCACACACTTGGAAAGTTAAAAGAGCGTCGCTAGAACTTCACAGTCCTATACTCTGCAGTAGGAGGCTGAATGAGATGGAAGTAGCCCCAGAGTGCCTTCTAGATGCGTAGCTAATAACCAGTTGCCTTCGAGTCGATTCTGACTCATGGCAACCCCATATGTGTCAGAGTAGAACTGTGCTCCATAGGATTTTCAATGTCCAATTTTTCAGAAGTAGATTGCAAGGACTTTCTTTCAAGGCACCTCTGGGTAGACTTCAACCACCAACTTTTTGATTCACAGCCAAGTGTGTTGACCATTTGTACCACCCAGGCTGACCTGTAGATGCATAGCCTCTCATTATCTGTACTGGTGAAAAGTTGGAAACACCTGAATGTCCACAATAGAAACAGGAGCCAAAGTGTAATATATCCACACCATGGACTATGATGCAGCGATAAAAATGTCATTGGTTTGTAAGCTGAACAGATGCTTGTATAAGGTATAATCAAGAAAAGTATATTGTGGAATGGTATCTAGGAGGCCATCTTGAAGATGTGTGTGTGTGTGTGTGTGTGTGTGTGTGTGTGTGTGTGTGTACAGACACACGTGTAGATGCACACACACATACCTTACAAAGTTGGGAGAACCATATACCAAAACATTAAAATCCACTGCCATCTAGTCGATTCTGACTCATAGCAACCCTATAGGACAGAGTAGAACTGCTCTGTAGGGTTTCCAAGGAGTGCCTGGCAGATTTGAACTGCCAGTCTTTTGATTAGCAGCCGTAGCTCTTAACCACTGTACCACTAGGGCTCCACCAAAATATTAACAGAGATCAATTCTAGGTGGTATGGTATGGATGATCTGATTTTATTTTTGCTTATCAATATTTCCCTATTTTCTAAATTAGATCACTACTGCTAAAGCGCCAGTGTCTTTTCCCAGCCTTGGTCCACAGAAGCCTGGCCCTGACATGCAAATGCCCGCAGAGAGGGCCAGGCGCAGGAAGAGCCTGACTCCTGACTGTAAGTGTGGCTAGAGTAGTTAATCAAACAGCAATGGTGGTGAGTCCACTGTGTGCCCAGCCCAGGGCAGTCTCGAGCCTGAAGGAGCTTATGGTCTGGTTCTGGAGGCAAAGCATTCATTCATTCTTCCAACAAATATTTATTGAGCACCCCTATGGGCACTGTGCTAGGTACTGCATTTACAAGGTGAACAGCCATACTCACAGATGGCAAAGCATGATGCATGATACACGTAGGGGGTAAAGAAAGTGCTATGGGAGTTCAGAGGGGGACCAAGGAGAGCAACATGGAGGAGGTGGCCTTTGGGCTAGGATTTGTGTGAGGTCAGCAGGACATCATCAAGTGGTGATGGGAATGGCGCAAGGCACAGAGGAAGAAGCTGAGGCTCCTCCTCCTCTCCAGGTGTCCCCAAAAGCCTGAGACCTGGGTCCTGTTACCACCCTGCTGCTGGTTTGCTGGAGGCTATGGAAAGTTTATTTAACCTCTCCATGTCTCAGCTTCTGCATCCACAAAATGCAGGTCATTTCATACCCTCCTCTCTACCGTCCCCCTCTTGTCAGAATGCTGTGAGCATACATGATCTTTAAGTTTGATTGTGAAATTCCAGGTTGACCCCTTGGGCTTCTCTCTTGCTGGCTTGGCTGCTCTGGTTTGTTGATTCTGCCAGCTCAGACATGTTCTGCTGGCCCCATTGCTCCTTCCTCTAAGCTGCTCAAATGACTTTAGCAATTAAATCAGGAGAAAGAGGTACATCTAATCCCCCATCTGTGCCTGCAAAGGCCATCACTGTTTCGGAAAGCGCCGCAGACCCCTGAGAGGCCTGCACGGTGGTAGGCGTGGAAATGACGGCAGCTGAGAACTCAGGCAGCACTGCTCTAACTAAGCCTGAGGTCCCAAGGATCTGCTGAGGCTGGGCTGCAGCTGGTCTTCAGTTCCTGCTCAGCAAACCAGCTGCATCAGGACTGCAGGGAGACCCTCTTCCCGCTCTCATGAGCACCGGCCCCTGTGCAGGCCGCTGGCCATCCTGGACACAGAGTCCAGAGTTGGAAGGGTCCTTAGCAAACTCCTAGATCAACCTCCTCTATCTATGGGTAGGGAAACCAAGGCAGCATCTGTGGTCCCCGGGGCAGATGGAGAGATGCAGTGACTTGGCAGTGCTGAGCCTCAGCCCCATCTCTGAGGTGAGGTTGTACTGATGATTGAGGATGTGATGCCCTCAGCCCAGGGTGCAGAGCAGACCTCAGCATGTTTCTCAGAGAAATCTGCCCGTGCTAATGACCCTCTGGGGGCTGGGGCACCAGTGGAAGGAGGCCGGCTTCTGGCCCTGGCCTTGTCCCTCCACGGTGTGGGATAAAGCACATGGCTTTGGTATCAGGCATGTTCCTGTCTCCACCACTTACTGGCTTGGTGACCCTGGGCAGGTCATCGATCTGAGACTCAGTTTTCTTACCCACAAAATGGGTTGTTGTGAGGAACCATCTATGGCAGGGCCTGTTCCATAGCAGGCACTCAGATATCAGATCTCAGCTACCGCCTCCTTTGCTGGGACCCTTTAGACATGACGCTAAACCTTCTTGGGCCTTGATTTCCTTCTGTGTCACGTGGGAGTTATGATTCCTGTGAAATGTCTTAAATACCTCTTAAAAGACAAATGCAAGGCGGTTGGTTAATTCTAGATGACCTGGGGCAGAGGAGAAGGTCTGCCCCACCGCCTGCTGCCTGCCATGCTGAAAGTCTTGACCCTTGCAAAGCTGACACTCTCAGTAGGAAATGTGAAGGCTTCAAGCTGTTAGCCCTTTCCTGCCTGGCCATTATCGGTAGGAAAATGGGGGAGCAGCTCATGTGGAGAGCACCAAGAATGACCATGGGCAGCCCTTTCCTTCCCCACACCTAGAAGAGGCAGCCCCCACCCAGTAAGGGGGGGTCCCTAGGTGGCACAAACTGTTTACTCTCAACTGCTAACCTAAAGGTTGGCAGTTCAAAACCACCCAGCCCTACTGTGGAAGAAAGTCCTGGCAATCTGCTTTCGTTAAGATTACAGCCAAGAAAGCCCAATGGAGCAGTTCTACTCTGTTACACATGGGGTTGCCATGAGTCAGAATCGACTCCACAGCAATTAACAACAACCCAGAAGGGGAATGGAGGATCCAGAGGCTGCAGGCACCTGAGTAGTGTGACATTTGCATCCAAATGAGCTCCTGGGAAAGCAGAAGGGAGGTGGGTGGGTACTACTATATCAGTCCATCTTGCTTTTCTTCCTCTCCCTGAGGTCTTGTCTACTTACCCTTGCATTCTGGAAACAGCCTGGTCTCCCACTCTTTCCCTAGCAGAACCGTGGAGCCACTTCTGCCTTGGACTCTGCCCTCCCCACCCCACCTTCACGGCTCACTCCTGTCCTCCCCATCTGTCAGGCTGGTTCTTGCTTGCCACACAGGTAGAGACCAGCCCCACCTGGCTGCCCTATAGCCAGTCTTCTTGCCTGGGATCCAGCTGCCCAGAGTGTCCTTTGGTGTCCATCATGTGTATGTGCCGAGTGTTTGCCTTGAGGTTTCAAAGACGAAGAAAAGACTGCCTCTGCCTTCAGGAGCTTTCCTGTGCTCCCACGAGGTGCAAGGCCTCCGACTGGCCACTGGTCCAATAAACAGAGGCCTGCCCTCAGGGGGCTCAGAGACCAGGTCATCCCAATGGGCTAAGGGAGGATGAATGCCTCTCTGTGAGGGGATCAGAAGACAGCTGCTGTTCACAGGGCCCGGGGACTTCTGCATAGCCCTCCTCTCTGGCCCAAGCGAATCTCCTCTATGTCAGCATCAGCCCTGCCACCCAGTGGCTGGGTAATTGGGGCAAAGTTGCTTCTTCCCGTTGCACCTTGGCTTCCTTGATTTCAAATGCCCTCCCAGCTCTGATGGTCTCTCTTCTGGGGTCTGTCCAGCCTCTGGCCAACAGCCCATGAAAATGAGTCCCTCACAGAACCTTCCGGTTGGCTTTCTCCTCAGAGGCCAAATCCAGGGCTTCTGTGCTTCTGTGAGCAGGTGAGTGGGCTCAGGCAGCTGTAGCACTTGCAGAAGAGATCTGAGGCTCAATGCTTGTTTCCTTTCCCCATAATCTTATATTCAGTCCACCTCCATGGCTAACTCAGGCCTCAGTTTCCTCATCTGTAAAGTGGGCAGAGGAGCACCTGCTCTACCCCCATGGCTGTGGGGAAGATCAGATATGGAAATGCTTTATAAACTCCGGTGTGACACGTATGTGTGAGCTAGTGGCCTCTCCTTCCCTTTCTCCCCAGGAGTGCAAAGGGGTAGCTATATCCAGTACCAAGCCCAGAGGGGAGGGGTGTATCTGCCTTCAGGGGATTCAGCTGTGGAGGCTCTTCCCTGGTTATGGAGCCCCAGGCACTGCCCCATCCCTCACCTTAGAGCTCCAAGGATGCAGCAGAAATTTTGCTGCAGGTGTATCTGTCAACTTGGAGGTGGGGCCGACAGGTCCAGGCAGCCTGTTTTGAAAGCCCTTGTGGCAGCAGGGTGCCTGGAGCTCCTGGTAGACTCAGCAGGAGTCCTAGAGAGCAGTCAGATGAAGTATACCCAGTATCCTGTGACCCAGCAATCAACCCTGCTCCTGGACATAACATACATCAGAAGAGTGCTCACCCCAGCCCTTAAGCGCAGGTGAGGCCCCCAAGGTGCCCACTGCTGGCACAGGAGAGAGGTAGGCGGTAAGGAATGTGGCCTGGTATTCCAGGCAACAGTCAAAAGCCAGTGGATGCGATGCACACATGCCTCGTGGATGGGTTGAAACGCACGCTTAGCCACCTAGCACGAAAGCCCTTCCCCATGGAAAGAACCAGGGCTTCTTGGAGAAGTCGTTGCTTCCAGGACTGGGGCAGGGCAGGTCGAAGAAGAGCCTTACCAGAAAGTAAGAAAGTTCATCAAAACCTTGAAGGTGGCATGTCAAAAGACACAGGAGCCAGACTGAAGGGGCCCCCACTGGCCAGATCTGGGACAATTTGAGCACCAAAGTAATTAAATACCATGATGAATTATAAACCACTGGAAGCACAGGAGGCCATATTGATAATCGACTGATAAATGAGAGAGAAGGGAGAGCTTCCGCTTACAGCAGAATGCCGAGGGAGTACTGGAGTTGGAAGATCATTTTGCAGCCATCATGAAAGTCAGTCAAGAATCCTCACTAGATGCTAAACCTAGGGGCAGTGGGTGCTAAATTTTGATGAGGCACAGGATATTGTATGTCCCCACAGACTGCTTGTTAGTTGCAAAGGAGGAAAAAAACCTCAGTAATTATACAGTGAGGAGTTCAGGCAACACCTTCACCGGTGATCAAAATTAACGTTACTTGTCTGAGTCATCTAGTGCTGCTCTAACAGAATTACCACAAGTGGATGGCTTTAACAAAGAGAAGCTTATCTCTCACAGTCCGGGAGGCTACAACTCCAAATTCAGGCATCAGATCCAAGGAAACCCTTTCTCTTGTCGGCTCTGGAGGAAGGTCCGTGTCAGTCTTCCCTTGGTCCGGGAGCTTCTCTGTGCAGGAACCTCAGGTCCACACGATGTGCTCTGCTCCCGGCACTGCTTTCTTGGTAGTATGAGGTTCCCATGTGTCTCTGCTCACTTCTCTCTCTTATATCTCAAAAGAGATTGGATTGAGACACTGTCTAATCTTATAAACCTCATCAGTATAACCTCATCACAGTGAGAGAGTTTACAACACATAAGGAAATCACATCAGATTTACAAAATGGTACACAATCATACACTACTGGGAATCATGACCCAGCCAAGTTAACAGATATTTTTGGGGGACACAATTCAATCCATGACACAACTTATAAGGGACAGATGGACACTGTGTGCCTCCTGATGTGATAACTCTGAGGACACATCACTTGTGCAATTTCCCAGCCCAGGATACACAATCCCAGTTTAGTTATGAGAAAGAAACATCAGAGAAACAACACGAGGAACGCTCTGTTCATAACCAAACCCGTTGCCTCGAGTCGATTCTGATTCATAGTGAGAAAGAGGGCGGGAGTATTCTTCAAAAATGTCAGTGTCATAAAAGGCAAAGAAAGACTGTGCCTGCAAATTGAAGGAGTCCACAGAGACATACCTGCCCCTAGACCGGATCTTGTACTGCGGGGAGAGGAGAGGGTACTATAAAGGACGTCATTACTGGAATATGGGCAATGTATTTGATAAAAGTATTATATCAATGTAAATGTATGAAATTGATAACTGCACTTTGGTGACATAAGAGAATGTCCTTCTTTTTAGGAACTACACACTGAAGTAAGGGCCATGATGTATAGAATGTGTATCCAGGGACAGAAAATTTGATCAGAGCAGAGGATGCGGCCAGTGGCTCCACCTGGACAAGGCTTGTCCGTCCAGGGCAGCCCAGGCCTTCCAGCCTGTATGTTGTAACATTCACTCCTGTTGTCTACCACCTACTGTGTGCCCAGCCACTTCTAAGTGCTTTGGACTAACTCCTTGAATCCTCACTACAGCGTCATGGGTTGGTACTATTATTACCCCCGTTTTACATATGCGGAAACTGAGTCACAGAAAGTTTGGTGTTTATCTTGCCCAAGGATACACAGCTAGAAATTGGCAGAGCTGGGATTTGAACTCAGGTGGTCTGGAGTCACTTTCTTAACCACAGGGCTACCCCTCCTAAGTAGAGACTCCCCCATACTGGTGGTCCGAAGCGGGGAACAGAAGAACAGACCGAATTGTCCCACAGGCTCCCTGGGACCAGATGGGAGTGCCCAGCTCCCTGGGCTGAGAGTTCCTGCAGTTCTTGCTGTTCCAAACTGCTGACATGGTTGGGGCCTCAGAATCTGGTCCTGGAAGCCTCTAGATGCCACTGAGTCTACCTTCTAGCCACTCCCCTCCCCATTCGCTCTTGGGCATCCTGCCCCTACCGTTTTGCCTCTTCTTTACAACCAAGTCCCTGGGTGGTACAAACTGTTTATACTCAACTAAGAATTAAAGGTTGGCAGTTCAAATCCACCCAGTGACACCACGGAAGAAAGACCGGTGATCTGCTTCCTTAAAGATTATAGCCAAGAAAACCCTATGGAGCTCAGTTCTACTTTGTAACACATGGGGTCGCCATGAGTCAGAATTGGCTCGACAGCAAGAGATCTGGGGTTTTTTTTTTTTTTTTTTTTTTTTGGTTTTTCTCTCCAACCACAAACCTCCCCACTCACTCCCCTTCATTTAAATCCAGTCCATCCTTCAACAGCTCAAGTCAGCTGCCACCTCCAGGCTCAGCCTGGCCACTCCCTCCACTGAACTCCCGCAGCCTTTCTGAGAACCTGGATTCAAATCTTAGCTCAGCTAATTACACACTTGTGACCTTAGGCAAGTTACTCGACTTTTCTGGGCCCTGGTTTCCTTTAATAATAATATCTAGTATTCATTGAGTAGTGTGTGGAGTATATATATATATATATATATATATATAATCTCATTCATCCTGAAACAGCCCTGCTAGGGATATATATACATATTATTATCACCCTAATATGAAGTTTAGTAATTTGCTTAAAGCCACACAGCTGTTAAGTGGTTGAACATCAGACTGGTGCTCCTAAAGATTTGACCCATTGCCTTTGAGTCGATTCCGACTCATAGTTATCCTACAGGACAGAGCAGAAGTGCCCCATAGGGTTTCCAAAGCTGTAGTCTTTATGGAAGCAGACTGCCACATCTTTCTGGTGGGTTTGAACAGCTGACCTTTTGATTAGCAACAGAGCGCTTAACCACTGCACCACCATGGGTCCTCATCCTAAAGGTTGTTGTTAGGTGCCGTTGAGTACAACAGAATGAAACACTGCTTGGTCCTGCGCCATCCTAACAGTTGTTATGCCTGACATGGTTGCAGCCACCATGTCAATCCATCTTGTTGAGGCTTTTCCTCTTTTTTGCGGACCCTCTACTTTACCAGCATGATGTCCTCCTCCAGGGACTGATCCCTGAAGGTGTGAGGAACTGTTAAGCATCATCAAGTGTTTAATATGGCTACTGCCTTGTCCTGATCCTTATTTATTTTTTCTTATAGAGGTGAAATTCACATAACATTGTACATTAAAAAGTGTATAATTCAGTGGCATTTAATACGTTCACAGTGTTGTACAACCACTGTCTCGTTCCAGAACTTTTTCGTCACCCTGAAGGAGACTCCATTCAGCAGTCACCCCGCATTCTCCCCTCTCCCAGGCCCTGGCAACCACTGATCTACTTTCTGTCTCTATGGATTTGCCTATTCTGGACATTTCATATGAATGGAATCATCCAGTCTGTGGTCTTTTGTGTCTGACTTCTTTCATTCGGCATAATGTTCGCGAGATTCATTCATGTTGCAGCATATATCAGAACTTCATTCCCTTTTATGGCTGAAAAATACTCCCTTGTGTGTCTATACCACATTTTATTTATCCATTCATCATCCAGTGATGGACATTTAGGTTGTTTCTATCTTTTGTCTATGAATAATGCTGCAATGAACATTAGTGTACACATATGTCTTTGTGTTTCTGCTTTCAGTTCTCTTGGGTAAATACCTAGGAGTAGAATTGCTTGGCCGTAGGGTAATTCTGTGTTTAACATTTTGAGAAACCTGGGCCTTATTTTTCGTGATGCTTTCCTCCATGTGGTTGTGGTACCTTGGTTGGCACCCAGGAGCTGACTCGTATGTGCAGTGGGGGCTGGAGACCTGCTCCCTGCCACTGTGTCATTGTCTTCCTGGTCCATTGACCTGTGTCTTCTCTGCCTCCTTGGCCTCAGCCCACCTAACCTGTCCCTTCTCTCCCCAACAGATGTGCCTGTGGAGAAGTTAGCCGCCATGCCGGCCTTGCGTAGCATCAACCTCCGCTTCAACCCGCTGAACGCCGAGGTGCGCGTGATCGCCCCACCACTCATCAAGTTTGACATGCTCATGTCTCCGGAGGGCGCGCAGGCCCTCCCACCTTAGGCCACTCTCCTCATGCCCACCCAGCAAGGGACAGAGGCCACTTGGCCTAGCACCCTGAGGGGAGGGATCCCATGGGCCCATGGGAGGCCAAGCTTGGGGGTTTGGGGGCGGGCGGGCCAGATAGCGCATGAAGGGAAGGGGTGTGGCCGGCCCAGGGCCCAGGATAGATAGCTTAGAGCAGTAGGGGGCCTGACACACCTGAGGGAGGAGGCGAGGGGGCTGGAGCTGGAGCAGACCCCTCGCCCTCTCTGAGTCTTGGTATTTGGAAAAAGGGGCTTCGGTTGGGAGACTCTGCCTCCTTTGGGCTCTTGGAGGCTTTTTAGGAAATAAATACATGCCTCCAAATTACCTCCAGTCTTCAGGTACCACATTTAGTTTATCCATTCACACCCACTTCAGCTACCTTATGAGCCCATGGAATGAGCACTGTTGAGCATTTTCTGGGACCTGCGAGTTTGAGGCCTTGTTTTTAGTGCTGAGAGCCGGTCGCCACTCTGAGAGGAGTAGAAGACAACCTCCGTCTATTTATTGCTTCCTGAGAACAGACTCGGGGGGAGGTGCACCCTTCACAGTGCCCCATCCTAGATACCCAGATAGCGGGAGCTGGAACCAGGAGTGGTGTGAAAGCTGGGGTAAGAATCTGCCTGCGGGGCCAAGCAGGGCTGAGAACATTCATTTAGAAGCCTGAGGCTGGTTGCCTCTGGGCTTCCTCTGCTCTGCTTCCTAGGATTAAGGAATGGGCAGAAGAGAAGAGAGGAGAGGAAGCTCTGGGAACTCTATCCCTTCCTCAGGAGGGACCGGTGCTGCTGACATCCTCCTTTGAGCCGCAGGAGAAGTGGCCCCCAGAGAAACAGAGCCATTCACCCTGTGGCCTGGTCCTAGGTAATTTGATGGTCATGCTGACCAGTCTCCCTCAGGCCACTGCTTGCCTGCCATGTAAGTGGTCACCTGGGGGCTCTGCAGACCAACAGATTCGTAGCCCTTTGGCTCCCACGTCACTACCCAAAGCTCTGACGACCTAGTCATTTCTAGGCCCTCAGGTCTAGGATGTGGCCAGGCAATGGGGTGACCAACCGTCCTGGTTTGCCTGGGATTGAGGGATTTCCCGGAATGTGACTGTCAGTGCTAAAACTGGGATGGTTGGGCATCCTGCCAGGAGAAGGCCTGGGCTCTTGCTTTCTGGCAACACTTTTGGTTTGCAGAACCCCTGACCTTTTGACCCTCTAGGTATCTACCTCCCACCCTCTCCTCACCTGTGGAGCAAGCTGACTTGGAGCTGCCCCAGAACTCACCTGGCCTGGACCTCTGTGTGGGTATCTGGAGGCAGCCTGACACCCCAGGCCATGCAACTCCTG
Source organism: Dugong dugon (assembly GCA_030035585.1). Classification (NCBI taxonomy): domain Eukaryota; kingdom Metazoa; phylum Chordata; class Mammalia; order Sirenia; family Dugongidae; genus Dugong; species Dugong dugon. Next base: position 20,079,023 of record CM057475.1, read on the forward strand.
CATCCTATGGACTAGTGGCCATTCAGCCACTCCTAGGGTTAAGTTGTTCCCAGCCCAGACTACTCCGCAGAGCAGAAACCCTTCCTCAAAGTGCTCCCAGCCCATCAGTCTGACCCTGTCCAGGCCTCCTGACTCACGGCAGGGAGCTGACAGGTGGGGGCATTGTTGGCCCACTGCTGAGTGCTCTGTGTCCCAAGAGATACCTTGTCCACTCTGCTCATTTCCCAAGGCCTGGTTGGCCAAGCTCTGGGAAAAGGGGTTTCAGGGCGAGGAGGTCGAGACAGGATCTCCAGGGCTGTGAGTTCAGCTCTGACCGTTGGGAGTGAGTGGGGGCTGAAGCCCAGCTTGCCCTACCCATGTCCTAGAGCTAGGTTTCTCCTAGTCAAAGGGCGGCTTTTTCTGATACAAACAACAGTCTTGCAGCTCACAGTGTGGTCGATGGACCAGCAGCATCAGCCTCACCTGGGAGCTTGTTAGGAATGCAAAATCTCAGGTTGCACCCCAGGCCTTCTGAATCAGGATCTGCCCTTTAACAAGACCCCCAGGTGACTCCTACAAGTACTTTACAGTTTGAGAAGCAAGCAAGGTTCTAGGCATGGCCCTGGGGATGTCCTCAGAGTCAAGGGTGGAGTTCTGTCTGCTCTCCAACCTGCTACTTAACAGGGCTTTGGGCCTGCTCATTCCCTCCTAATCCAGCCCTGGCTGGGAGACTCTGGGCCTCTTGAGTCTTTCAGAGTTTGCCCCACACTCCAGCGAAGGGAGTGACCCACAGTGGCAGGAGAGGAGGCCTGTGTTTGCCTGACCAAGGCCTCATCACCTCTGCCGCTGTCTTTCTGATTAAGCCCTGCATGCCAAGCCACCGGCTCCCCAGGGCCTCACCTCAGGCCCTTTCAAGGGGTTGCTCCCCAGCAGTTGTTTTCTACACTGCTCTCTGCTTGGAGAGCTTGCCCGTCCCTCTTTGGGGAAGCTGGGGCAGTCAGAGAAGCTCCCTAAATCAGAGCTCCCAGTGTGAGTGAACTCCTGTCGCTTTGAGTCTGCAATAAAGGATGCACTGGTTTCACCTGCCTGGTGGGTGTTTGATTCATTCTCAGTGCACGGACCTCCCTCGCCTGGGTGTCAAACCCACCCAGCTGCAAAGAAGAAGGGCTGCCCCTTCTGTTGAAAGCAGGAAGTAAAGACAGAGTAGGGGGCTACTCAGAATATTCCCAGTGGGGCGCAGGCAGGACGGACGGACGCACAGCCTAAAGCTGTGCTGCTGCAAAAACAGCTCGGGGCCCGCCCGGGGGGTCCCCCACTCCTGGGGAAGGGCCGAGGGACCCACTGTCCCCACGTTCCTCTCTCACCTGTGCCAGGTTTTACACCCTTAGCAATCCATTCCTCTGGGTCAGTGGTTCTCAAAGCGGGGTCTCCTGGCCAGCATCAGCATCACTGGGGAGCTGGTTAGAAATGCAGATTCCCAGACCCCACCCCAGATTTACTGAATCAGAAACTCTGGGAGTAGTTTAACAAACCTTCCAGGTGATTCTGGTCAAGCTCAAGGTAGAGAACCACTGTGTGGATTCCAGATTAAAATCAGTTTTTTGTTTTTGAAATCCAAAAGGCCAACTTGAGTTTGCCTAGAGTTAGGCCAGACACTCCACTATTTTCAGTTAACAAACACACAGAGAGCTTGGTTGGTACCAGGCAGCATCTAAGCCCTTTACTTAGACACTGTATTAACTCATTTAATCCCCATAGCAACTGAACTAGCTTTGTGATTTAGATAAATCACAGATCTCCAGGCCCCTTTCCTGTCTGCAGAGTGAAGAGGTTGTGCCTGGGAATTGCCCGAGGGCCTTGCTGAATCTTGCGAGGTCACTATTTCTCAGATTCCGGGGTCCTGTTAACTGCCTCCTGGGGATTGGCCTGGACTCAGGCCACTGCCTTCCTCCACCTCAAGGGTCAGAGAGAAGACCTTCTCTTGACTCAGTTTCTTCTTGTCAAATACTGTCTCACTGAAAATATCACCAGACCAACCTACTGATCAGACAAGGCTGAGCTTACTCTTCCTGACCTAAGAGAGAGTTCTGCCTCCACAGAGTCTCACTAGCATCTCAGAATGGGGAGGGCAAGTCAGGAGAGTTCTCAGATTTTAGGGTCTGGTTTAGGTGGGGCTTTCAATGCAGTGGAGGGATCCCTGAGTAGGACTGGGTGAAGATTAGTATATAGTTTAGGATCAGGGGACATAGCAAGAGGGGACTTTGAGGTGAGTGTTGAGGTATAAACTCTCTTTTGATGCTATCTATTGAAGAGTTGGAGCCCTGGTGGCGTAGTGGTTAAGTGTCTGACTGCTAACCAAGAGGTTGGCAGTTCAAATCCACCAGCCACTCCTTGGAAACCCTATGGGGCAGCTCTACTCTGAGTTCTGCTATGAGTAAGAATCAACTCAACGGCAATGGGTTTGTTTTGTTTTGATTTATTGAAGAGTTTAACAGGCCAATATTTCTTTAAATTATTCTTTCAGGAAGCTCCTGGAACAAACAATAACGTATTTGCGACTTTCATCTTCCTGGCCAGGAGTTTCCTGAAATAGTAAGGTTATGTTGAAGAAAACAGTGGAATATTTAAGTCTTGTTAATGTGAACAGTAAGCCAAGTGGGGCTAGACAGTTTTGATTCTATCTCCCAAAGTGCCATGTTGGACCCCAAAGTCTTGCTTTGGATTTTTTTTTTTTTTTTTAAATAGCTTGTGCCTGGTCCTTCTCCCCTTCTCAGAAAACCAGCCCTGGAGAGTAGGGAGCAGTTCCTGGAAGGGCAAAAGTTGGCGGAAGGCCTGGGCAGAGTCCTGGGAGGGATGCCAAGGCCAGGAAGGGCAGGTCTGGGAGAAGAGCATGATTCGGGGCCTCTGGGCAGGAAAACCTCTCTGGCCCGTGAGAACAGACCATGCTCCAAATGTCTTGTCTCAGGGCAGGCAGGTTGGACCCATCCTTGAAAAAAAGGGACATCAGCCCAGGTGCTTTAAGTCCAAGCAAGAGCACTCATTGAGCTCCTAGTGTTGACCAGCACTGGGTAGGCACTTGTATGTTTTCTCACTTACTGTTAGCTACTTCCCTTTTAGGAGCCCTGGTGATGTAGTGGTTAAGAGCTCTGGCTGCTAACCAAAAGGTCAACAGTTTGAATCTTCCGGCTGCTCCTTGGAAACCCTATAGGGCGATTCTACTCTGTCCTGTAGGGTCTCTATGAGTCGGAATCGACTCGATGGCACCTAACAACAACAATTTCCCTCTTGGTTCCAACTCTACAGATGAGAAAACAGGTATAGGGAGGTTGGCACCTTGCTAGGAAGGGGCAGAGCTGGAACTGAACAGGGTTGCTTTGCCACTGCAAGTCAGATCTCTGCTGTCTGCCCACCTCTCATGAGGCCCACCTCTCAGGACAAGTGATTACTTTCTCCAGCTCACATGTTGCCTCTTCCATCACATTCCTGTGAAGAGGCACCAGGATACTTACCTTCTCTAAGCCTTTGTTTGCTCACCTGTAAAATGGAGTTTTAATGCTGCCTTCCCTAATGTCACAAGGGTTAACAGATGGTATAGGTGGGTAGCCCTTGGCAAACAGCATTATTCCAGTTCCACACACCTGTGAACTGCTTGTCGCCTCTGCTTATACCCACCTTACACCTGCCCTTGTGTGGGCCCGGCCTTTAGTGCCAGACAAGTGCCTTCTCAGGACAATGCACATCAGGCGTCCCTGGAGCCACATCTGGACACTGACCGGAGTAAGAAGACTGACCCCTCACTGCAATCTTCATGGTTCAGGAGTCTACAAAGGCTCCATCTCAGGCCTACTAGGAGAACGAATGGCACTCGGTGTTGAGACATTCAAGCCTTGGTTAGGAGCAGACGGAATCCAAATTTTCACCAGCAGAGGGACCTGGCACCCTCTTTCCTGTAGATGAGAAGTGTGCTCAAGGGTGAACCCTGCAGAGCTGCCCTGTTGCACAACCCCAGGGGCTGTCATTTGCAAAGTGTTCTAGAAAATTGCATCATTTATATAGAAAACAATGTAAATGGGGCCCTTTGGAATTGGGCAGGGGGTGATACCTCAGATCATGGCTGGCAGGAGGGAAAAGAGGAACCAGGAGTGACTTCATTCCACCAATGTTAATCCTTAGTCCTGGAGCTGTCAATGCTTTCTTCCCAGGTGGGCCTCTGAACACTTTACAAGAGAATCAGTTGCCTGAGGCTTTTTAAGATGTGGATTCCCAGGCCTACCTGAGCCCCTCTAAAGCAGACTCTGAAAGTAGGGCCCAGACCTTTGCACCTAAAAGAGTCCCTGTGTATCTTCCATGCAGCGCCTAGAGGATCCTTTTAAATCCTAAGCCATTCATCTGCCCCAAGACCTGCAGTGATTCTCCATTTCACCTCCACATGAAAGCCAAGTCCTTACAATGGTCTTCAAGGCCCATTGAGGTCTGCCCCCATTACTCCTCTGGTCTCATGCTTCTCCCTATCACTGCACTCCAGGCATGTGGGCTTCTGGGCTGTTTCTTGAACACACCAAGTATGCTCCAGCCTCAAGCCTTTGCACTTGCTGTTCCTTCTATCTGGAAGGCTGTTCCCCAGATATTGCCATAGCTACCTCACTTACCTCCTTCAAGGCCTATCCTTTCCACCCTACTGCAAACCTGCTCTTTTATCTCCCTTACCTGCTCAACTTTTTCTTTGATCCATAGCGCTTATCATCTAATATACTTTAATTTACTTATCTCTATTTTTTATTCATTGATATCTTTGAATTATGGTGTTGGCAAAGAATATTGACTATACCATGCATTAGCAGAAGAATGAATAAATCTGTCTTAGAAGTAGTACAGCCAGAATGCTCCTTAGAAACAAGGATGGCAAGACTTTGTGTTACGTACTTTGGACATGTTATCAGGAGGGATCAATCCCTGGAGAAGGACGTCATGCTTGGCAAAGTAGAGGGTCAGCAAAAGAGAGGAAGACCCTCAGTGAGATGGACTGACCCAGTGGCTGCAACGATGGGCTCAAGCATAGCAATAATTGTGAGGATGGCACAGGATGGGCAGTGTTTCATTCTGAAAACAAACAAAAAAAATTATGTACATAGGGTTGCTACAAGTCGGAACCGACTCAACGGCACCTAACAACAATATTGCTTATTACTTGTCTATTTCCACAAGAATCAAATTTCCATGAAGGAGGAGCCTTTGTCTGTCTTGGTCTTTGCTATATGCCCAGCACCTAGAGCAATGCCTGGCATGTAGTAGGTGCATAATAAATATTTATTGAATGACTGAATGGATGCACAGTTGATGCACGCTGAAGTCTGAGGAGCTCTGCTGTAGGTGAGAGAATTGCTGCCTGATATGGCAACCTGCTCAAGTTTAGATTCCATATTATGTCCCTGTGCTTCCCACCAGGAAGGTTTGCTTCCAGAGGACTGAAAAGCAGCATGAAGGCATCCTCACTTTGGTCTTTCCACATACAAGCCATAGTACTGTGGTTAAACCAAACACCAAACCTGTTGGCATTGAGTACCATGGCTGGGGCCTAGCTTTTCCTAAGTGGAGTGGCCAGTAGCCAGTACACATGATGTCAGGGAGGATGGGCAGTCTCCCAACTCCGCCCATTATCTGCCACTGTCCCTGATGTCCTACCATTATGAGATGGTTGCTTTTGGTTAAGCATTGACCTTTCTCTGGGACCTTAGTTAATCCTTTCCAGGACTGAGAAGGGGAATACTATAGACAAGGTTAGAGGGTTGGACCAGGCTCTTGCTACTCAGAACGTGGTCCTGAGATGAGCAGCATCAACAGCGTCTGGGGGAATATTAGATACGTAGAATCCAGGATTTTCACCTTCCGTGAGGGAGACCCTGGTTCAATTCCCAGTCAGTGTATCTCATGTGCAGCCACCACCCATGTATCAGTGGAGGTTTGTGTGTTTCTACGATATTGAATAGGTTTCAGCAGAGCTTCCAGACTAAGATGGACTAAGAACAAAGGCCTGATGATCTACTTCTGAAAATCAGTCAGTGAAAATGGTCCAATCTGCAGCTGGCATGGGGATGGTGCAGGACCATTCCATTGCACATGGGGGCATCATGAGTCGGAGGCTGACTCGATAGCAGCTGTCAGCAACAACATCCCAGCCCTACTGAGTCAGAGTGCATTTTAACAAGGTCCCCACACAACCTGTGATTCGTGGGCACATTACAGTTTGAGAAGCATGACTTTCTGTGACTTCTGAGATTCCTCTCACCTTCTCTAAGTCTCTGTGGTGGGCAGTACTGAAGTATAATTTTAAGAACTTAAAAACTTGAATCTGAGAGAGGGGCAAGATGGCGCTCTAGGCAGAAACACCACGCCGTCCCTCCACAGCAAAGATCCGAAAAACTAAGCCTAACAGAGAATCAACAATCCTGAAACCCTAGAACACCAAATGAAGAGATAAAGAACTCAGCCAAACACCAAACGGAGTGAGAATACTAAAAGAGAACGGAGAGCGAGGAGAGACTCAGGCAGAGATTCCTTACCAGCTAACGCAGCGCGGATCCACCATCTTGGATTCCTATCGGAGACCAGCAAACGGGAGAGCAGCCTTGCAGAGCATCTGGTCGGAGACAGAACGACCGGTAAACTGCGGTGCGCGCTCTCCCACCACCCACCCCTCTCCGCCTCGGCTGGGGATCCCCTGCTTTCCGTGGCCAGGGTCCCTGGGCGGGGGGGCGCCGGTGCTTGGGTTCCGCGCGCCCGGGCTGGGGGCTTTCTGGGAGCCGTTTGCTGGCACCTAGCGGACCTTTTTCTGCCGCCTCCCCCTCCTTTTGCCTGGGTGCCTGGGTCCGGGTGCTGTCTCTGCTCTCTCCTGCGGGGCTGTGGAGCTGCGTGCGGGCGTGTGGCTGTTTCTGGGTCTGGGCTCCCGCGTGGGTGGGATCCCGGGGCCTTTGTTCGTTCACCCCTCTGCTTTCCGTGGCCGGGGTCCCTGGGCGGGGGGGCGCCGGTGCTTGGGTTCCGCACGCCCGGGCTGGGGGCTTTCTGGGAGCCGTTTGCTGGCACCTAGCGGACCTTTTTCTGCCGCCTCCCCCTCCTTTTGCCTGGGTGCCTGGTTCCGAGGGCCGTCTCTGCTCTCTCCTGCGGGGCTGTAGGGCTGCGTTCGGGCGTGTGGCTGTTTCCAGGTCTGGGCTCCCGCGCGGGTGGGATCCTGGGGCCTTTGTTCGTTGGCCCCTCTGCTTCCCGTGGCCACGGTCACTTAACCCCGAGACTATCGGCTTCTTGGAATTCGCGCCCCTGAGTGGGGGCTCTCTGGGTCCCATTTGTAGGCACTGACTGCTGGTGTTGCCCTTTTTTTTTTTTTTCTCAATTTTATTTTTCTTCCTTTTTTGATTAGTTTTGTCATATTTTACCTCTTTTTCTCTTTTGTCTTTCTTCATTGCTTAATTTCTTGTCCCTCTATCTCTTCCTTCTCTTTCTGATCCCTGAATACCAGGCGATGTATGCCTCTGTACCTTCTGGCCAGGCTGAGCTGTGAAAATTGAGACCGACTCCCCCAGACCTCATAGCTGCATCGGTGTGATCCCTGGGAACTTTGCAGTTTTTTAACTTTTCTGATTTTCATTTGGTCATTCTTTCCTTTTCTTTCTCTTCCCCCTTCTGGTTTCCTCCATCCCATAGTCTCTCATCTGTACATTCCAACGACAAACTCCCCTAGCATTCTTTTATGTTTGTACGCTTTTTGCTCCTCCTCCTCTCTCCTCTCTCCCATATCCAGCTTAGCTTCACACATAACCATCTTCCCGCTGCACCCTACCTACCTGCACCGTGCACTAGACATCACATCACCAAGCGGTGCAGGCACGCCCTATTGGAACCTGCCCAGCACTGACTACCGACCGTCCTGGTGGCTGCGGTGAGTGACACAAGCAACCCATCCCAGTGGCTCCTCCTCAACTAGATCTGCCCAGCTGTACCACAAGAACGAAAAAAAAAAAAAAAAATCTACAATCAATAAACGAGAGAAATATCTACTGAATGCCCCGAAAACAGCAAACAATATCAAAACATTTACAAAAACAAGACAAGATGGCTCCAATAGGCGTCCAAATTAAAACACCAGATAACTCTCCTGTGGAAGAAAATGCACTAGAAGTACCTGATACGGAACTCAAATCACTAATACTCAGAATTTTCCAAGAACTGAGGCAAAAAGCTGACAAACATGAGGAAAAAATAGACAAATTTATGGAAAATACAGACAAAAAATTGGAAGAATTCAGGAAGATGATGCAAGAACAAAATGCCAAAATAAATTCACAACTTGAAATTATACAAAAACAACAATTAGAAATCCAAAAGATAAACAACAAGATTTCAGAAATGGACGGTGTCATAGAAGGGCTGAGAAGTAGATTTGAAACCATGGAAGACAGGATCAGTGGAACTGAAGACAAACACTTGGATACAACTCTGTTTCAGGAAAACTCAGAAAAAAGAACAAAGAAAAATGAAGAGACCCTGAGAGTTATGTGGGACACAATTAAAAGCAAAAACTTACGAGTGATTGGCATACCAGAACAGGGGAAGAAAACGGAAAACACAGAGAGGATCATTGAGGAACTGCTGACAGAAAACTTTCCCAATATCATGAAAGATGAAAAGCTGGTCATCCAAGAAGCTCAACGAACCCCATATAGAATAGACCCCAAAAGAAAATCACCAAGACATATCATATTCACACTCGCTAAAACTAAAGACAAACAAAGAATCCTGAGAGCAGCTCGGGAAAAACAAGAAGTCACATACAGAGGAGAAACAATAAGACTAAGCTCAGATTATTCAGCAGAAACCATGCAGGCAAGAAGGCAATGAGATGACATATATAAAATCTTGAAAGAAAAAAATTGTCAGCCAAGAATAATATATCCTTCAAAACTCTCATTCAGATTTGATGGTGAAATTAGGTCATTTCCAGATAAACAGAAACTAAAGGAATATGCAAAAGTCAAACCAAACTTACAAGAATTATTAAAGGGAGTTCTTCGATCTGAGGACAAACAGCTTAAGCCCTCAGGCAGGACCTAGGACCTAGGATGCAGGTTAACATGAACCAGATACCATTCTAGGAACTGAACTACAGACGACTTTCCAAAAACAAAAGATATACAACAGGGAATCAGAGAAATCAATCAAAGGATGACAACAACATCAAAACAATGAAAGAGGGAACAAACGGCATAGGTATAGAACCTTCTAAAGGAGAAGAAGGCAAGGCGATACCAAGTAACGGTAGACTGCTTCAAAATTATAAAGATAAGGGTAAAATTCATGGTAACCACAAAAAAAGTTAACAAACCAACTCATAAAAATAAAGACGAAAAACATAAAGTCTCAACAAAAACAAAACCTACAAAAACAAAAGAAATGAACACAAAATCCACAAACAAAAGGAACTCAGCACAAGAGAGTAAGAAGAACAAAGAAAACTTCAGCATCACAAAAAAAAGCACTACAAAATGACAGCAACAAACTCACATCTATCAATAATTACACTGAACGTAAATGGACTCAATGCACCCATAAAGCGACGGAGAGTGGCAGAATGGATAAGAAAACAGGATCCATCTATTTGCTGTCTACAAGAGACACATCTTAGAAACAAAGATGTGAATTTATTAAAAATCAAAGGTTGGAAAAAAATATATCAAGCTAACAACTATCAAAAAAGAGCAGGAGTGGCAATTCTAATCTCAGATAAAATAGACTTTAAAACAAAATCTACCATAAAAGACAAAGAAGGACACTATATAATGATTAAGGGGATGATCCATCATGAAGACATAACCATAATAAATATCTATGCACCCAATGACAGGGCTCCAAAATACATAAAAAAAACTCTAACAGCACTGAAAAGAGAAATTGACAGTTCCACAATAATAGTAGGAGACTTCAACACACCACTCTCAGTAAAGGACAGAACAACTAAAAAGAAACTCAGCAAAGATACAGAAGACCTAAAGGACACAATCAGCCAACTGGACCTCATAGACATATATAGAACAATCCATCCAACCGCTGCAAAGTACACATTCTTTTCCAATGCACATGGAACGTTCTCCAGAATAGACCACATCTTAGGCCACAGAGCAATCCTCAACAAGATCCAAAATGCTGAGATAATTCACAGTATCTTCTCTGACCACAATGCCATCAAGGTAGAAATTAACACTAGAAAGAGCAAGGCAAAAAAATCAAACACATGGAAACTGAATAATAATCTGCTTACACATCAATGGGTAATAGAAGAAATCAGAGATGGAATTAAAAAATTCCTAGAATCAAATGAAAATGAAAACACATCATACCAAAACCTTTGGGACACAGCAAAGGCAGTCCTCAGAGGACAATTTATAGCAATAGATGCACATATCAAAAAAGAAGAAAGGGACAAAATCAAAACATTAACTACAGAACTCAAACAAATAGAAAGAGAACAACAAAAAAAGCCTACAACCACCGGAAGAAAGGAAATAGTAAAGATCAGAGCAGAAATCAATGAAATAGAGAACAGAAAAACAATAGAAAGAATCAACAAAACCAAAAGTTGGTTCTTTGAAAGAATCAACAAAATCGACAAACCACTGGCCAGACTGACAAAAGAAAAACAGCAGAGGGCACAAATAACCCAAATAAGAAATGAAATGGGGGTCATTACAACAGACCCAACTGAAATAAAAAGGATTATAACAGAATATTATGAAAAACTATATTCCAACAAATTTGAAAACCTAGAGGAAATGGATAAATTTCTAGAATCATACGGCCTACCCAAACTACAACAAAGTGATATTGAAAATCTGAACAGACCCATAACAAGAGAAGAGATTGAAAAGGTAATAAAAAAACTCCCAACCAAAAAAAGCCCTGGCTCAGATGGCTTCACTGGAGAATTCTACAAAACATTTACAGAAGAGCTCGTACCAGTTCTACTCAAGTTATTTCAGAGCATAGAAGAGGAAGCAACACTTCCAAATTCATTCTATGAAGCCAGCATAACGCTGATACCAAAACCAGGCAAAGACATCACAAAAAAAGAAAATTACAGACCAATATCTCTCATGAATATAGATGCAAAAGTTCTCAACAAAATTCTAGCCAAGAGAATTCAGCATCATATCAAAAAAATGATACACCATGACCTAGTAGGATTCCTACCAGGTATGCAAGGATGGTTCAACATTAGAAAATCAATCAACGTAATCCACCACATAAATAAAAGGAAAGAAAAGAATCACATGATCCTCTCAACCGACACAGAAAAGGCATTTGACAAAGTCCAACACCCATTCCTGATAAAAGCTCTCAATAAAATAGGTATAGAAGGGAAATTTCTCAACATCATAAAGGGCATCTATGCAAAACCAACAGCCAACATCATTCTTAATGGAGAAAGGCTGAAAACATTCCCCCTGAAAACAGGAACAAGACAAGGATGCCCTTTATCACCACTCCTATTTAACATTGTGCTGGAAGTTCTAGCTAGAGCAGTAAGGCAAGAGAAAGAAATAAAGGGCATCCAAATTGGTAATGAAGAAGTTAAACTCTCCCTGTTTGCAGATGATATGATACTATACATAGAAAACCCTAAAGACTCCACGAGAAATTTACTGGAACTAATAGAAAGATTCAGCAGAGTAGCAGGATACAAGATAAACATTCAAAAATCAGTTGGATTCCTATACACCAGTAAAGAGAATGATGAAAAGGAGATCAGGAAATCAATACCATTTTCAATAGCCCCTAAAAAGATAAAATACTTGGGAATAAATCTGACCAGGAATATAAAAGACCTATACAAAGAAAACTACAAAACACTGCTGCATGAAACCCAAAGGGATCTACATAAATGGAAAAACATACCATGCTCATGGATAGGCAGACTCAACATTGTGAAAATGGCAATTCTACCTAAAGCAATCTACAAATACAATGCAATTCCGATACAAATACCAACAACATTCTTCAAAGAGATGGAAAAACTAATTATTAACTTTATATGGAAAGGGAAGAAACCCCGAATAAGTAAAGCACTACTGAAGAAGAAGAATAAAGTTGGAGGACTCACACTACCTGACTTGAGAACCTACTATACAGCTACAGTACTCAAAACAGCCTGGTACTGGTACAACAACAGAGACATTGACCAATGGAACAGAATTGAGAACTCAGATGTAAATCCATCCACCTACGGTCACCTGATTTTTGACAAGGGCCCAAAATACATCAAATGGGGAAAAGACAGTCTTTTTAACAAATGGTGCTGGCAAAACTGGATATCCATTTGTAGAAAAATGAAACAGGACCCATACCTCACACCATATACAAAAACTACTTCAAAATGGATCAAAGACCTGAATATAAAGCCTCAAACTATAAAATTCATAGAAGAAAAAATAGGACCAACACTTCAGACCTTAATACATGGCATTAACAGGATACAAACCATAAACATCAACACAAAAAACCCAACAGATAAACTAGATAATTGGGATCTTCTAAAAATCAAACATCTATGCTCTTCAAAAGATTTCACCAAAAGAGTTAAAAGAGAACCTACAGACTGGGAAAAAATTTTTGGACAGTACAAGTCAGACAAAGGTCTAATCTCCATAATCTACAAGAAAATCCAACACCTCTACAACAAAAAGACAACCAATCCTATCAAAAAATGGGCAAAGGAAATGAACAGACACTTCACCAAGGAAGACATTCAAATGGCCAACAGACACATGAGGAAATGCTCGCGATCACTAGCCGTTAGCGAAATGCAAATTAAAACCACAATGAGATACCATCTCACCCCGGCATTACTGGCACGAATCAAAAACACTGGAAATAACAAATGTTGGAGGGGCTGCGGGGAGACGGGAACTCTTATACACTGCTGGTGGGAATGCAAAATGATACAGCCATTTTGGAAAATGATATGGCGTTTCCTCAGAAAGCTAGAAATAGACGTACCATTCGATCCAGCAATCCCACTCCTAGGAATATATCCTAGAGAAATAAGAGTCATCACTCGAATAGACATATGCACACCTATGTTCATGGCAGCATTATTCACAATAGCAAAACGATGGAAACAACCTCGATGTCCATCAACAGACGAATGGATACACAAACTATGGTACATACACACAATGGAGTACTATGCAACGAGAAAGAACAATGAATCGGTGAACCATCTCATAACATGGATGAAACTGGAGGACATCATGCTGAGTGAAATAAGTCAATCACAAAAGGACAAATATTGTATGAGACCTCTATTGTAAAAACCCATGAAAAAATTCACATGCAAAATGTAACAATCCTTGTTGGTTACCAGGGATGGGAGGGGGGGGGGAATACTAAATAGGTAATAGGTAAGTGGTAACTTGGCTGAGAGATGAGATAGTACATAGTACAGGGGAAACTAACACAACCTGCACAAGGAAAGGTCATGGAGGCCCTATAGACACATCCAAACCCCCCGAGGGACTGAGTTGTTGGACGGAGGGCTCTGGGGACCATGATCTCGGGGAACATCTAGCTCAATTGGCATGACACTACTTATAAAGATAATGCTCTACATTCTACCTTGGTGAGTAGTGTCTGGGGTCTTAAAAGCCTATGAGCGGCCATCTAAGATACTCCACTGATCTCATCCCTTCGGGAACAAGGGAGAACGAAGAGAACAGGATACAAGGAAAAGATTAGTCCGAAGGACTAATGGTCCACAGCTACCAAGGCCTCCACGGGACTGAGCCCAGTACAGCTGGATGGTGCCCGGCTACCACCAATGACTCCTCTGACCAGGATCACAACAGAGGGTTCTGGGCAGAGCTGGAGTAGGATGTAGAGTATAATTTTAACTCCCAAAAAAAAAAAAAAAAAAGAAGACCAGATATACTGGCCTAAAGAATACTAGAGAAACCTCGAGAGTGTGGCCCCCAGACACCCTTTCAGCTCAGAGGGGAAGTTACCTTCAAGGTTCGATGTTAAGCCTGGGAATGGACACCCCAGTAAAACTAAATGGGACTAACGATGTACAGGAGTCCGGTGACAAGGGCCAGAAGGCAGAGGGAGAGTAGGAAACTGATGATAAGGAACACAAATTGAATAAGGACACTGTCGATGTATTGTGAGATTGTTGACCACTGCTATAGGGCAACATTTGTAGTAACTATTAAATGGGAGGCTGTTTTGTCCTGTAAGCCTTCATCTTGGGCGAGAATGGCAGCACAATTGGAAGAGCATAGTCAATATCACTTAAATGTGTAAGTAAAAAGTTTTGAAATGGTGTTTAAATAAAATAAAAATAAATAAACAAATGAGACTAAAGAGGTACAATAGTCCACTGACAAGGTCCAGAAGACAGAAGGGGACAAGGAAGCCCCCTGGTGATAGGGAACACAAGGTGGAGTAAGGATATTCTTGATGTGCTGTGAGATTGTTAACCATTGTCATAGGGCAACATGTGTAGTAACTGTTAAATGAAAAACTATTTTTTCTGTAAGCCTTCATCTTAAGTGAGAATAACAGCACAGTTGGAAGAGCGTAGTCAATGTCACTGAACTGTGAATGTAGAAATTTTTGAAACGGTGTATCTTTGGCCATCTGTAATTTTCATCAAAAAAAAAGGTTGAGAATTTAGAGGCTTAATACGTTGTGGGGTTGTTAACCAATGTCAAAAAACAACATGTGTACTACTATTTCATGAGAAACTATTTGCTCTGTAAGCTTTCACCTGAAGTACAATAAAATATATATTTAAAAAAAAAAAAAAACTTGAATCTTACAATACAGGGTGAACACATATCAAAGATTTTATTCAACTCATTAACTAATGAAGGGACCAGTAAGATGGAAAAACTGATTCCAAGAGCTTTTTAGGAACTGGAGTTTATCTAATCCTTAACAAAAGAAAAAGAATGTTGGAATAAGCTTGCTGTTGCATACAAAACTGGCCAGTGTCCTACAGGGCAATAAACAGTCAACTTTGAGGTTACCTTTTCAACTGGACACAAATCCACAAGTTAACATGTAACTTCAGAGTCTGCATCCTTAATTGATAGTAAACAGCAAAATCATAATGGCACACTCTCACAGGTGGGCCCGTTAAACAATTCTTCAGGATGGCTTTAAAAGGACACACAGTCATCCTCTTGGCCTCATTTCCAGGTTGTAGTTATTTCTTAATAGCCGATTGCCAGCTGCTCTGTTTCCGTGAGGGAAAGGCTGGCAGCCACCTGAAGCTCGAGGGGAGAGGAAAGAACTGGAGGTGCAAAAGAATAGAGGAACTAGTCTCATGGGACCACTCAGTCAATTGGCGTAATATATTTCACGAAGTTCATACCCGGCATCCTAGTGAGGTGAGTAGTGTCTGGGATCTTAAAAGCTTGTGAGCAGCCATCTGAGATACAGCTATTGGTCTCTGCTCATCAGGAGAAAAGAGAAAGAAGGTAACCAAAGTCTCAGAGACAAAGCTAGTCTACAGGGGGTAATAGCCTACCCGAGCCATGGCCTCATCTTCCCTGAGACCAGAAGAACTAGATGGCGCCTGGTTACCACTGCTGACCATTCTGATCAGGGCCGCAATAGATGACCCTGATCGAATGGGAGAAAAACACAGAACAGAACTCAAATTCTTAAAAAGTCCAGACGTCCTGGATGAATTGAAAGCACAAGACTCTCTGAGACTATTGCCCTGAGATACTCTTTCAACGCTGGACCAAAACTATCCCGAGACTACCTTTTAGAGAAATAATGGAGCTGTGAGAAAATAAAGGATATCACTGTGAGTATGGTAGTCTATTAAAAAAAAAAAAAAAAGAACAAAGCAAAGATGAGAAGATAAGGAGAGAGGGAAACTAGAGTACTAGAAACGGAACAAACAGAGCATAATGAAAGAGAATGTTGTCTCATTGTAAAAAATACAACTAATGTCACTGAACAAATTGTATAAAAAACTGAAAACCAAACCCATTGCTGTCTAGTCAGTTCTGACTCATAGCGACCCTATAGGACAGAATAGAACTGCCCCATAGGGTTGCCAGGGAGTGGCTGGTAGATTCGAACTGCTGACCTTTTGGTTAGCAGCTGATCTCTTAACCACTGTGCCACCAGGGCTCCAACAGATTGTATAGAAATTGTCAAATGGGAACCTGATTTACTGTGTAAACTTTCACCAAAAACACAATAAAATATTATTAAAAAAAAAAAAAAAGGAATAGAGACACTATGGAAAGCAGCTAAAATAAGCGTATACTAGCAGCTTACCGTGTGCCAGTGACTATGCTATGTGCTTTTCATTTATTATCTCATTTAATCCTCCCATCGTAAGAGGTAGGTGCTATTTTTATTTCAATTTTACAAATGTAGAAACAGGATTGGTGAACCAGGAACCTGACTAATGTCAGATATTAGTCTGTGGAGCAACCAGGATTCAAACCCAGGCCTTTTGACCTGAGTCCAAAGGTCAGAGTCTTAGAATCAGTGTCTAGGCCCAGGAAATGGTTTACAAAAGGCCTCACCTAACCTGGAGAAGGCCTCTGGGCTGCCCCCAGATGTCCTACAGAACTGCCCACTTTTTCCCAAGGCGTTTCCACACCTTTCCTAGACACGCGTTCTCCCTGACACAGTGGCAATGACCTGAGTCCTTCTTGACCCAAAATCCACCCTAGAAGCCCTCATAGCCACCACCCAGGGTGCAGGCCCCACCAGAAAGCTGTGTGCCCCCAAGTTCCAGCAGGGGCCTCCCCTTGTCCCTCCTCAGGAAGAGGCTCCTTACATCTGGATTCTCTACAGAAGAAGGCAGATTGTCAGCGTGAGAAAGTTCTTCTGGTCTAAACCTCTCCCCATCTTATAGATGGGAACACTGAGTTTCAGAAGGTGGAGTGGCTTGCCCAAGGATGCACAAGGAGTTGGTGGCAGAGCCCAGACTAATGCCCAGATATCCTGGCTCTCTGCCCTGAGTTCTTTCCGTGGCCCTCACTAGATCCTGGCATTTGAAAGTAGTCTGGTTAGCGTTCCCACCTCTCCTCCTTGGCTAAGGCTGTGCTGTGGGAGTGAGTCAGCCATTAAAACCCTCACTTACCATTTATAAAATGCAGATAACAACACTGGCCTCATTCCTTGGGAGAACTCATTAATAAGCAATTTTAAAATGTTTTGAAGGAAGTGCTCCTCAGAGGCTGACTGAGGAGAGGGAGAGACACCTCCTGGCTCCCAGGAAGAGATCCCACTCCAGTCCAGACTCCGGCCTTTCTGCAGCTCTGTCTTCAAGGGGACAGCCCCTCCTCCTCAGCCCCACCAACAACAAACAGATGCTGAAAAAGCCTGCAGTATGCTAGGGATCTGCTTCACAGGGACCATATTGGGACCAGGCTGAGACCCCTTCCCTTTCCCTGAAGATTCTGAGCTTTTTCAAAATGGCTGCTATGCCAATGGCCTTCCTTGTTTCAAAGGCCCCAAGTGTGTTTCCAGCTAGAAAGAGAGAGAAACCAAGTCTCCCTCAGAGAGGCCTGGCTTGGCCATCCCCTGGGAGATCTCTCACAGGGCATTCTGTGGCTTCATGCCAACCCTTCTTCCAGACACCAACCAACTCTGTCAGGCACCCCAGAACACACCTCCAACACTACTTGGAAGGGAGAGTATATGTGATAGCCCAGCCCATAAATACCCACTGAGTGCCTGGGGGCCAGGAAGAATGCTAGGATGGGGCATACACCATAGTCTGTGAGGAGGGGTCTCTGCTGTTGGCAACTCACAGACTAGTTGGGGAGACAGGAAGCATAGGAAGAGAGAGATTACTGAAATGTCAAAAACAGTGGCTCTTAAACTTTGCCACACATTGGGGACCTTTACAAAAACACTGATCTGGCTCCCACACTCAGACATTCAGATCTAACGGGGTATGATCTGAGCATGAGAGGGGTTAAAGTCTCCCTAGGTGCTTCTAAAGTGCAGCAAAGTTTGGGAGCCACTGGTCTAAGAGAGGACGGAATAGGGACAGACTGATGGGCAAGTGGGGGAGAGGGGTGGACAGAAGGGTAGGCGGGTACCCTGGCAGAGGGTAGAGTACGTGCAAAGGCGTGGAACCATTAAGAGGAATAGTGAGCTGCTCAGTGAGGAAAATGCCAGTGATTGAGGGAGAAGTAGGAGGATTTGAGGCTGGAGAAGCGGACAAGGACTTGGTCATGAAGGGGCTTGTATTGCATGTGGAAAAGTTTGGGTTTAAACCAGGAGGTACCTGGAAACCTGCAAGGTAGTGTAAGTAGGGGAGGGGCACAATTAGATTCATGATTTGGGACAGTGTAGGGGGTGGACCATAGGCAAAGTGATCATTTATTCACTCATTCACTCACCCCATCCATCCATCCGTCCATCCGTCCATCCGTCCATTTCCTTCATTCGTGTCTCTCCACTGTTGACTGTGAGCTCTATGAGGCCAGGATCCTTGTGGAAGGGGCACAGCCAAGAGGGGTTTTAGCAGTGGTTCTCCACCCTGCCTGCACATTAGCCCCACCTGGGAGTTTTGAAACCCCACCGATGCCCAGGCCCTATCCACCAGAAATTCTGATTCCATTGGTTTGCACTAGGGTCCTGATACTGATTTTTTTTTTAAAGTTGTCCAGATAATTCTAACGTGTAGCCAGTGTTGAGAACAATTGATCTCTAGAGATTTAAGAAGTTGCAAGAAATCTCCAAGCCCAGTTCAGCCCACAGATGTATTTAGTTTGGCCTGCACAGTGTTCAAAATAGCTCTGAATAATATTTTAAAATTAGGCGGTTTTTCATGAAAAATATCTGGATTTCTGGCTTCTGAAAAATCAGAAAAGCTGGCGACCCTGGGCCTACATTCTCACACGCAGCCGTCTCCTGGCGCTGGGGGGACAAACGCAGGCAGGAGTGCCCAAGTGGCCACTCTTGGATGCTATCATGTATGTATTTGCATCGCCTGCAATTACCTGAGTCTGCCACCTGGTTTACCCCCAGGCTGTGCAGGCAGGCGTCTTCCCCTGTGGGGACAACACAGCAGAAGAAGTGTGCAGCAGGGAAGGGGAGAGATGATGAGTTGATTTGGGACGGGTGGGATCTCAGGTTTGTGTCCGCTGGAATCTAGAAATGTGAGTGGCGTTCACAGAATTCAAGGAGACCAGATTCATGATCATCTAATGATCCCATTCTAATCCCACCTTCCCTTTCCACATCGAGGCAGGGAGAGGCTGAGCAACTTGCCCAAGGTTCCGCCATAAGCAGAGCAGGCCCTAGAACCTGGGACTCCTGACTCCCAGACCACAGCATTCCATGGCCTAACACATGGCCCCTGACCAGCTCTGGACCTCAGCCAGGTTGCTTTACTATACCTCAGTTTCTCCAAATTCACCACAGACCCTTCAACCTTCCCTCCCTTGGGTGGCAGTTGCTGCCTTGCTTTCTCCAAGGAGAAGGCTATGTTTTCAGTCATGCTATTTCCCCTTAACCTTCTTCACTGCCCCCCAGAAAGCTGGATTCAAAGAAAATCACCCTCCACCTCCTCCCCTGCCCCTTTTAGGCCCTTCTCTAAGAGGGTGTCCACAGAGATTCTAGCCTGCACAGGAAGCTTTCCTTTCTTCAAGGACTTTCTCTTCAATTCCACTTGCTTCTCTCCTGCCACCTCCTGACATCTAGCTATTCCGGTGGAAATCAGTTTCCTGGACAGTGAAGACTCTTGGGCCACAGCCATCTAAGCCCCGCCCCAGCTGTGTGGGTCTGGATAATGGGATGAGGAGCTGCTATCCTGAGATGAAGGACCAGGTCAAGGGCTTGACCAGAATGGATGGGGCGGGAAGCCTGGCAGGACAAGAGGTGGCGGGCCTTCTCAAGATGGACAGAGATAGCTTCTGCACTCTGGATGACTGTGCCCAGCGTGTACTCGATGCTTCTGGAGGACCAAAAACCTTGAGAGGAGACTGGGGTGGGGGCAGCCTCTTCCTTCCATTATCTAGCTCTGTCTTGTTGGATGAGCCATCAGCCTTTGTGGCTTCACCTGTGAAACAGGAGTAATAGTGCCTTGCTTGCCTGAAGGGGTCTGGATCCAAGGTTCAGGGCTAAGAAGTGCCCCAGACCTGTGGTCAGGTGAGTCTGGGAGGAAGGTATGTATCTGAAACAGAGCATTATGGCACCTCAGGTTGCCTGGGAGCCCCTTCTGGGGTGGGGAGGAAGAGAAGAAAGGAAGACAATTTTCTTTATCTGCACAGAGAGACTTTTACCCAAACTATCTGTTTGGCATCCACCCTAACTTTTGAGATGAAGGGCACTGTGTTTACTGGCCACCATATGCCTGGCAATTGACTTTGAATCCTCACAGAAGCCTTGAAAAGAGGCATCACAAATCCCGTTCTACAGATGGGGAAAATGAGGTTAAAGGACTTAAGTGGCTTATCCTGGGTCACACAGATAATAAACGAAGGAGAGAGAATTCACACCTAGGTCTTTCTATCCATGGCACCCCCTTGCCTGCCCCTCCAAGGTTGGACCCATTAGATTTGTTTTGTATGGTGCCACATGTTCTGATGATGATTGAAAAAGTCTGTAGATTTGGGAGGAGAAGGAAGAAAAAGAGGCTCTGTGGTCTGGAACCATTTAAATAAAAAAGATCAGCAATGGAGGTAATTGACCACAAGGTTAAGTTGAGGCACTAGAATGATTTGGCTGCTAAAGAAAGAACAAAGGGAGGGGGAAAGACGGAGAAAAAGAAAATGGGAAAGTGAGGCTGCATTATTCACAGTCTAGTGCCCAAATAATTACAGCTCATATTTATTGAGCACCTACTATGTGCCAGGCACTGTTCTAAGTGCTTTGCATGTAGTAACTCATGGATCAACAACTCCAGGTGACAGGTACTATTATTATCCTTATTTTACAGAGGAGGAGAAACTAAGGCACAGAGAGGTTACATAACTTTGCAATGGCACACAATCAGTGAATGGCAGAACTGGGCTGTACAAGTATACAGCAGTGCCCTGAGCTCTGCATCACTCAGTGGGGCTTGACATGATCTGTTACAGCTCTGAGCCCCGAAGGCATGAGGGACTTCAAGAAATGTAAACAAGCCCACAGGAATTTAGACTTGAGATAGCAATGACGTGAATGTCGTTGTTGTGCACCATGGAGTCCATCCCGACTCACAGTAACCCTAAATGACAGGGTAGAACTGCCCCACAAGGTTTTCTAGGCTGAACTTTTTATGGGAGCAGACTGCCATAAAAGAGATAGCTGGTGGGTTCACTGCCAACCTTTCGGTTAGCAGCCAAGTGCTTAACCGTTGTGGCATTAGGGCTCCTGAAGGATGTGAAAAACTAACATTTATTGAGCACTTAACATGTGCCAGGCACTGGTCCAAGTACTTTACATACAGTAACTCCTTTAATCTTCACAATTACTCTAAGGAGATAGGTACTATTATCATCCACAGGAGAAAAAAAGCCCAAAGGCTACTTCATCTGTGAAAAGGCAGACTTGAAGGGGTGCCCTCCCTCCCTCCTGCTCTCCAAAGGGCTGTCCTGGGGAAAGAGGAAGCAATTTCAAGGCAAAAGCATCTGCTGCTGGGCATTAGGGTGGGACACCTGCCCCTAGTCAGGGCTGGACTCGGTAACCTCCAAGACCTTCCAGTTCTGAGACTCTGCCAGCCATTTTGGGCAGAGGAAGAGCTAGAGGGAGAAGGGAGACCAGAAGGAAGCTTGAAGTCGACTATTTCCCCAGATCCCAGGAGTAAACCCCTGACCCCAATAAAGGAAGCAATGGGCCATTCATTCTCTTTCATCTGCTTGGAACCTGAATCTTCACTCCTGGGACAAAAGTCTATGGTGTGTCTACTGGGTGCCAGATAGGCACTGGAGATGTGGGGAGGCATCCAGCCCAGCTCAACTGATCATTTGTTGAGCATTTACTATGCGCTGGGTGGGAATATTGACATCATCTCATTTATTCCCCTCAAAATCATTTTACAAATGCAATAACTGAGACTCTGGTGCAGATAAGTAACTTGCCTGAGTTGGTTAATTCCTAAGCCAGTGGTCAGACACATTACATGGTCCATTTTTCTCCGGATTGCTTGGAGATGCTGGGGCTCCCTCACCTCCCTCCGGTTGTGGCCCCATGCCCTGTGGCTGGGGGCTGCAGCCCGCCCGTGTGTTCACAGCTGCCTCTCACCCCGTTCTCAGGAGGGCTGCAGGGTCCTGCACACCAGGGTGGGTAGGTGGGGGCCAGACTGGAGCTGGGCAAGGATGAGGAGTGGGGACAGGAGCTGGGATGCGGGGCACAGGGAGAAGGACGCAGAATTATCAGACGCCGTTGCCTCGGCTGCAGTGGGGCATGGGGTATATACCTCCTTTTTTGAAGGGGTTCTCGGTCTCTGCGGAGGGAATTCCATCGTGAGGGGGCTTAAGGAGCCCACGCTCAGCAGGACGCGGCGGGCGGGGAGGCGCTGCCGCAGGCACAGGTGTGCGGGGTGCCAGGGCGACGGCGCCGCGCGGGTCCCCTCTTTTGCTCCCTCCCTCCGGCCAGGGAAGCGCTGGGCGGGGTGCGGCAGAGCCCGGCGGGCTGCGGCGGTGCGCGGGAGTCTCTGCCCCGGCCGACTCGGCCGGCTGACTCGGGGAGCGAGACCCGGCGAGAGGCCGGGACCTGCGGGCGCACGCCCTCTGCCAGCCCCCGCCGGACCCGAACCGAACCGCGGAGCGCAGAGGCAGGGGCGCGGGCTGGGCACCAGAGTGCTGCAGAGCGCCCTCAGCCGCAGCAGCACTCCATCGGAGACTGTCCCCGAGCACACAGGAGTGGGCATCATGGAGGGTGAGAGACCCGGGGGCTGGGGGCGCGGGCGGCTAAGGGTTCTGACTCAGGAGCAGTCTGCCAAGGGAGGGGAAAAGGGAGGCGGTGTCTGATCACTGATGACTGTCCGGAGCCACTCTGTGTGTGTGTGTGTGTGTGTGTGTGTGTGTGTGTGTGTGTAAAAGAGACAGAGAGAAAGAGATAGGCAGAGAGACAGAGCGCAGAGATAGACACTGAGAAAAAGTGAGAAAAAGACGTGCATCTACGTTCCTGGAGAGAGAGAGAGACTGTGTGTGTGTGTGTGTATGTGTGTGTGTGTATACTCTTGCCTGAGCAAAGGCTCGTCTGAGACCAGGTGGAGACTGCTATTAGCTTTAAAGGAAATGTCACCTATTTTGCCTGTTTCGGAGCCCTGTTGGTGCAGTGGTTAAGCATTCTGCTGCTAACCAAAAGGTCAGCAGTTCAAATCCACCAGCCACTTGTTAGAAACCCTGTGAGGCAGTTCTACCCTGTCCTATAGGGTCGCTGTAAGTTGGAATTGACTCCACTGCAAAGGGTTTGATTTTTTTTTTTTTTTCCAGTTGCCTGCTTGAGGTGGTGGGGTTGTTGGGAAAGATGTAATTCTAGACGCAATTGCTTCCTAGAAGAGTTAATTTCTCTCCCTGGGGACAAGAGGAGGGAGCTATAGACCTGACCTCCTGGACTTTAAGGGATTGTGACACCAGGCAAAAGCTGCTTGCTTCCAGCCTTACCAGATGGGGTCTGACCCCTCTTTCTGCCATTGTGGGCAAGGGGAATCATATTTAGGCTAACAAACTGGAGGACTAAGGTCTGGTGCACTGGCTTGCTGGGTATCTTTGAGGTGGTGCCTAAACCTCTCTGTGCCACCATCTGTTGAATGGAGAAACTTACATCCAACTCACCTCAAAGGGTGACTGTGAGGGTAAAATAAGACAAGATGGCGTTGTACAAACTCATGCCAGAAAGAGACAGCTGCTGCAGGAGGTAATAAAACTCTGATATTCAGAGTAATTGCAAACACTGCTGGCAAGAAAGAACAGGGAGTTTTGTAGAAAATCTTGTGAGGCTGCATTTGTAGCTTTCCAGTGAGCTACGGTTTGAAAAGCATGCACAAAATGTGAAGGAGAAACGCGTAACCCAAGATGCATGCAGAAGATTAGCAGGATCTGTAAGAAGAATAGTGTTAGCAAAACTCTGAAGCTCAAAAGAGCAGAAGCTGGGGAAAATTGACAGAGACAGAGCAAGGAGCTTTTCAAGTCTAAGTAGGGTTAACAAGAAGGAATCGGCTCCGGGCTTGGGGCACGTGTATAACCTTAATGAACAAGGAAGGGCAGGCAGAGCAGGGCACAGGTAATTTTATTTCAAATGGTAAAATAAAGAGCATAAGGAGGAAATTGAAACCCCAAATAGGGGAGTGATAGGAAAAAGGCATCAAGCCACCTACAATGAGCTCAGCCCTAGAAGCCCAGACATGACATCCCAGGACCTAGAGGTATTTGCAGATGTAATCCTTGCCTTGGAGGAAATTACAGAGAATGAGGGAAGTGCCAGAAAACTCAAGATGGGCAAATGTCTTGATTTTCAAAACGAGAAAAAAGATAGATTAAAAACAAACAAACAAACAAAAAAAAAACCAAACAAACCTTGTAAACTATGAAGATTAATATTGTCCTCTATTAAAATTCCAGAATAAATTATTAGGCACATAGTGAGCACTTTGGAGATAATAGAGCTATCAGACATCTCAGAATTTCTTCAAAGGAGGCCATCCTCCACATTTGCAAAGATGTATGCATGAGCATATTCATCCCAGCGCAAAAGTGGAAACCATCTAAAAACCAAAGCCAAACCAGTCGCTGTGGAGTTGAATCTGACTCATGGCGACCCCATATGTTGCAGACTAGAACTGCACTCCATAAGGTTTTCAAGGCTGTGACCTCTTAGAAACAGATCATCAGACCTTTCTTCCGAGGTTCCTCTGGGTGCCCACCTTTCAGTTAGCGGTAGAGTGTTTAATCTTCTAGACATCCATAAATTAAGTAAATGATGAGCTATACCTACAATGGCATGCTATACAGACATTAAAAACTGTGTTTAGGATGTTATTTATTGGCATGGAAATATATTCACTGTCTACAGTTGAGTAATAGAAAAGCAAACTTTAGAGTATATGTGTATTATGATCCCCTTTATGAAAATTACACAGATTTATTACTGGATATATACATAAAATATATGCAGAGATGGTCGCTAACATCTTTCTTTGGGTTCCCCTGAAAGCATACCCTAAGACAAGGGCTTGGGTACAGGAAGTTTATTTGGGAGGTGATGGCTAGAAGCAGAGTGAGGAAGTGAGACAGGGAGAAAATACAAAAAATGGGTGCATTATAATATGAGCTAAGGAGCCCTGGTGGCACAGTGGTTAAGTGCTTGGCTGCTAACCAAAAGGTCGGCAGTTTAAACCCACCACTGCTCCCGGGAGAAAGAAGTGACCATCTGCTTCCCTAAAGATTACAGCCTTGGAAACTACAGGGCAGTGCTACTCTGTCCTATAGGGTTGCTATGAGTCAGTATCTGACTTGACAGCTGGTTATATCTGTGCGCAATGGGGGATTCTCTCTCTCTGGGGACCCTCTGAACAAAGTGCAGAATGCACCTGAAAAGTGTCTCCACATGCAATGGGGAGCTGATATCTCTTAGCTCTCCCTGTTGGTTGAGGGTTGCCTAACTCCTACATTTTTGGGTTGTTCCTGTTTGTGGCTTCAGAGAAAGCAAAGCAGAGAGACTGCTGGGTATGGGCTTAACGTGGGACACTGGACGTGCAATGAGCTGTCCACCCCAGCTGAAATCTTTGGGCAGAGGGAATGCGGCAGGAAACATCACAAATGCATTTGTCTTAGTGGCTTTCTCTGGGAGTGAGATTTCAGTGATTTTTACTCTCTTGTAGTGCTCAGAACTGTTTTACAATAAGCACATATTTTTATAAAAACAATAAACCCATTTTCAAAAAGAAAGAAAGTAATGTAGTGCTCACTAGGAGCCTACGTGGGTTCACGAAGAACAAACCAGGCTGTCTTAGTTATCTAGTGCCACTATAACAGAAATACCACAAGTGGATGACTTTAACAAAGAGAGATTTATTCTCTCACAGCCTGGTAGGCTAGAAGTCCAAATTCAGGAAGTCAGCTCCAGGGGAGGGCTTTCTCTCTCTGTCGGCTCTGGAGGAAGGCCCTTGTCATCAATCTTCCCCAGTTGAGGAGGTTCTCAGCGCAGTAACCCTGGGTCCAAAAGACGCTATTCGCCTGGCTCTTGTTTCTTGGTGGTATGAAGTCCCATGTCTCTCTGCTCACTTCTGTCTTCAATATCTCAGAAGAGATTGGCTTAAAACACACCCTTATCTTGTAGACTGAGTCTTGCCTTATTAACATAACTGCCACTAGTCCCGCCTCATTAACGTCATAGAGGTAGATTTTACAACACATAGGAAAATCACATCAGATGACAAAATGGTGGACAGTCACACACTACTGGGAATCATGGACTAGCCAAGTTGATATATTTTTGGGAAACACACTTCAATCCATGACACAGGCTAAACCAATTTCCTCTTTCAGATTGGATTCTAAGAGGGAAAAAGACAAATGACAAGATTTCAGCAGGATGCTGGAAAAATATCTCATGAAATCCTGTGAATGGCTACAGGGGTTGCATCAGCGGCTTGATAGTAACCTAGAAGTCCCTGATCTTGACATGGCTTTAATTAATCATTTAGGTGGAAAATAAAAGGTATGCTTATCAAATCTGTGGATAACAGCCATAGCACCCACGAGGTAACAGATCCAAAGGAATAGATTCTAAAAGTATTGGAATGCTGGATTGAAACCAAGAAAATGAAATTTTCAGAGGGCTAAATGTGAAGTCCTGGATTTAGGCCCCAAAAAGCAATTACATACTTTAAAATGGGGAAGACCTGACTTGTATTGAGGAAAATTACTAGGGGCTCAAAGCTGGCTGCCAATAAGATGGGCCTGGAGCCCCTTGCGGTGAAGACCCTAGGATGTGCAGGATGGGGAGAAGACAGAGATGCGAGGTGATCCTGGGGACAGGGACACTCTCCTTCTGTGTGGCTCCACGGAGCAGAACAGGAACTGGTGGCGGCAAGTTGCAGTAAGATAATTCAACTCAACATCAGGAAGAACTTGTTGTCACTCAGAGCTGGCCTAGGACCTGTCTCCTCATCAGTTCCCATTCTCCAGCTTGAGCAGAGAGCTGATTACTGACTACGGGGCAGAATTTTGAGTAAGCTGGACCAAAGACATGGTCTGGAGGAGTCTCTCAGGGCCCAGGAGCCTTCTCCCAACATCTACAGACAGACAGTGCAGAGTTGGTCACACCTCTGACTGAGTTGCTGGGGCTGGCCCAGCAGTAACCCCATCAGGCCTTCCCCACTGGGTTAGCCATGGTGCTATGCTGTGGGGTAAACCAGCAGAAGGACAGCAAGTCAGATCCACTCCGCATCCCAGTCCTAGCCCAACCCCAGTAGCCTCCCTGCTGCCCACTCAGCCTCCAGCCAGGGAGCTCTGTGGCTGAGGGAGGCCCACAGACTGAGAGGATATGTGCCCACACTGGCTGGGGCTATGGGTTGACATGCAGGGGAAAGTTACTGGAGAAAGAAGGGGCAGAGGAACAAGCCAGCTGATCTCCCTTCAGCACAGGACACAGCAGCATCTTAGGGGCCCCAGTAGGTTCCTGTTTTTGGTGCCCCTTGGAGTACCAGCCCATGCAAAAGCTTCCACAGACACTGTGCTCTCTTCTTCACGAAGCACCTCATACCCTGGAGCTGCCCATCCAGCCTGGGAGGTGTATTTTTATACAAATACAAAATAATTAAGTTCAGTCTCTACTTCTTGAAAACCTGCTACCTTCTCACTGATACCTGAAATTTCAAGATTTGCTTTTTCTGATTTAAGGTTTGACTCCTGATGAAATGCAAACACCCAAACACAGCACTTCAAGCTGTTATGAATCATTTGCTAATCCATGTGAGCAAGTTTATCAGAACCTTTTCTAAAAGAAGATTCTGCTAGGGCTGAGGGAGAGAGAACACAAGTAGCTTGGGACCGGGATCTTGAGATTCCAGGTGGTAGTGCCTTGGTGGGAAGTAATAGGTGGGAGAGGCATGGGTCCCAAGGGGTTAGGTGTCTATTTGCATTACTTCTCAGCTGATCCCAGGCTAGCCCTGGCTCTGCCTCTGGCTGCAGTAGGCCTGCTTTTACAGGAAAGGTTTTAGATGACACATGCAGTATTCATGGTGTCAGCTTTGCAGCTGGAGCCTCTGAGAGGCACTAGTACCAATTGCTGTCAAGTCGATTCCAGCTCATGAGGACCCCATGTGTGTCAGAGTAGAACTGTTCTCCGTAGGGTTTTCAGTGGTTGATTTTTCAGAAATAGATTGCCAGGCCTTTCTTCTGAGATGCCTCTGGGTGGACTCAAACCACCATTTCACCACCCAGGGATTCTTCAGGGAAGCAAACCAAAAAAGAAAACCCACTGCCATTGAGTCGATTCTGACTCATAGTGACCCTATAGGACAGAGTAGAACTGCCCAATAGGGTTTCCAAGGAGCTGCTGGTGGATTCAAACTGCCAACCTTTTGGTTAGCAGCCGAGCACATTAATAATTTGGACTACCCAGAGACAGAGGCAGCACAGGAAGAGGTAATATCCTAACCTGGGAAGCAGGAATCTTGGGGATCTACAGTCCTACATCCCTGCCTCTTCCACTGTCTCTGTGGCTCTGTACCTGACCTCTGCAGACCCCTAGGAGGTCCAAGGATGATTAGCTTGGGTGGGTGGGGCCTGAGAATCCCTTTGTGTTAGTCAAGACACATGGGGTTACAAGCAACAGAAACTGACTGTGGCTAACTTAAGCAACAGCAGAAATTTATTGAAGGATGTGGGTAGCTTATCCAATGGAAGGAAGCTCTGCATTAAGAGGACCCTGAGTCACAGCTGAAGAAGAGATATGATTGGCCATCCTTTGGCCAGGGTTCAGAACCCTAACTGACAGTCCTTCAAGGAGGAGGGCTGGTTCCCCAAGGGAAAAATCACCATGTGAGAAGAAGGGGCATGGATGCAGGGTGGGCCAAAGCCCCGAATGCTCACCACTCCCCTGAAATCGCATGTAAAACTCTGAATGTACTTTTTGGGAGAGGATCCAATGCTTTCAAAGACCATAGATTCCACTTGGACGGGGACCATTTCTTGGTATATCGCGACAAAGCCCTAGGAAAGCATCTGTGCAAGGAATTAAAATGCATCAGATTCTTAAAGAGTTTGGTGACCCCCAAAATGTTAAAGACTACTAAGCCTGACTATGTGATCCTTGAGGGCAGGGATTGTGTGATTCATTAGTTCTGAATCTCGGTTACACATTGAAATCCCAAGAGGAGCCTTTAAAACGAAACAAACAAGAAAAGAGTGCCCTGTTGTCCACCAACCCATGAATGGGTAAACACAATGTGACACATGCACACAATGAAATATTATTCAGCCATAAAACAAAATGAAATTCTGGCGTATCCTCTGATATGAATGAATCTTGAAAACATTCCATTGAATAAAATAAGTCAGGCACAGAAGGACAAGATATTGTATGATCCCCTGATATGAAGTATCTAGAATAGGCAAATGCATAAGAAAAAAGTTCATTAGAGGTTAGTTACCAAGGGCTTAAGGGAGGAAAGAATGGGAGTTATTGCTGAAGGGGTACTGAGTTTCTGTTTGGGGCAATGATGTAAAACTTCTGGAAATGGCGGCATGGGAAGGAGCCCTGGTGGCGCAGTGATTAAAGCTCTCAGCTGCTAACCCAAAAGTAGGCAGTTCTTAGCTGCTCTGCAGAAGAAAGATGTGGTAATCTGCTTCTGTAAAGATTACAGCCTTGGAAACCCTGACACACCCTTCTACTCTGTCCTATAGGGTCCCTATGAGTCAGAATCAACTGGAGGGCTATGGGAATGGTAGCAGAACATGATGGATGAAATTAATGTCACTGAATTGTACACTTAAAAGTGTTTAAAATGACAAGTTTTTTGCTATACATATTTTGCCACAATTTAAAACACAATGAAACAAAGTGTCTGTCTGGTTACTACCCTGAGAGATCCTGATTCAGTTGGTCTGGGGTGGGGCCTGTATTGCTAAACGGTGGTTTTGCTATGAGCCAGGGACGAGACCCACTGATGGAGTCATTATTTTAGTCACATTTTTCAGAACTTCCTTTTCATTAGATAGGAAGGAGAGATTGCTGGAGGAAACCCCACCCCCTGTGGACAAACACTTAGCATTCCACCCCTTCCCCTTCTTACTACAGTTCACACACACGCACACATTTTTAAACAGAATATCGATTTATGACGCATATACATACTATTTTGTAACCATTATAACCCCTGGTCAATGTTTTTTCCATGCCACCAGATTATGTAATGTGTTTTTTTTTTCCTTGGAACAAATCCCTAGAAGTGAATTGCTGGATCTGGAGCAGCCCGTTCCTCTTTAGGGCTCTGATGGGTGACTCCAAATGACGAAGGATGGGTTGATCTGAGCTCCCCCCCGTCCAAAGTGCACAGTCACACAGACCTTTTTGCCAGTCTGGTTGATGAACAGCTTACCCTGATGTTCGTTTAAGATTGCGTTTGTCTGATCACAAATGAAGTTGAACTTTCTGCTTCCTGTATTGATTGGCCATTGGTACTGCTTTGTGCTCTTTGAAGCCCCTCATTTTATCTTCAGTGAGCCCCCAGTGCCCCTCGATCCAGGTCTGTGTTCACCTAAAGAAGCTCTCAGGAAGTGGGTGTTGAGTGGGCTAAACCCAAAGTCCCTAGCCTGTGGCTGAGCTGTCAGGTGTTAATAGCAGGAACAAGCAGCTGGCAATAGTGATGAAGTTATCAGCGAACTTGGGAAGCACGCAAACTGACTCCATGCTGAGGTCATTCGTTTTGGTGGTGTTTTCTCTCCCCCACATCTTTTAAAGCTATAGGGGGGCCGACACTAAGAGTGTCCCAAAAATACTATACTCACACCTGTTGTGTCGTTTAATACTATCAGTGCTGCTGCAGCTAAGCTAACTCGTCTTTTCGCCATGCTTGATTCTTTCCATACATTGATGATCTCATGAATCCTACTATGTCCTCTCTTTGTACGTGTTAACTGGTCTACATTTTCCCAAGAAGGAATCTGGTTTCCGGGAGAGGTGACATGACCTACCCTAGGTCGTAGCCAGGACATGTCTGTGTTTCCATTTTAAAGGTGACAAAGCTGAGATCCCGCAGAGGTGAAGGGACTTGCCTGAAGTCACCAGTAAGGAGGCAGGAAGAAGGACCAGGACCTCCCAGTCGGTGTGTGTCCACTACCTCCAGGGCGTATGGTCCAACCTTTAGTTCAGTGATTGGCAAACTGGAGCGGGCGTCGGAATCACCCCGGGGACATGTTAAAATAGAGATTGCCACAACGTGGATGAACCTTGAAAACATTATGCTGAGCAAAATAAGCCAGTGGCCAAAGGACAAATACCTGTACTGTATGACCTCATTTATATGAAATGAGCAAATGTATAGAAAGCAAAGACTATTAGTGATTACCAGAGGTGGTAGGGAAACGAAAAGGGGGAGTGTTTGCTTAGGTGGCGTTGAATTTATGTTAATGGTGGTGGAATGATTTGGAAAAAGATAGGGAGAATGGTTGCACAACTTGAATGTAATCACTGTCATTGAATTATACATAAATTGCTGAATGGGCATATGTTTTGTTACATATATTTTCACTGCAATAAAAAGAGAGAGAAATGAATGTAAAATAAAAACAAAACTGATTACTGGGCCCCACCTCCAGGGTTTCTGATTCGCCAGGTGAGGGGTGAGGCCCCGAGAATTTGCATTTCTAGCAAGTTCCAAGATGTTGCGGATGCTGCTGGTCACAGACCACACTTTGAGAACCACTGCATCTCCATCTTTTCTTCAGCTCTGGACTTCCTGTGACCCAGGGCTTGACCCCTGAGATTGCCCTGGAGGCAACCATGATTCCCTTATGAGACCTCCTGGAAGCTCCCCCAGCAGGGGAATGGCTTAATTGGATTCAGCAGATGAAATTTTCACAGGATGTATTCACAAGGGCAGATCCCAGAAAGGACAAGTCCAGGTGTTAATGAGGTCTTTCTGGCTACTGGAATGGAGCCCAAGTGGAGCAGGAGACCTGCATGCCTCCACTCCATCCCACTCCCGGCCCAGGGGAGGTGCCAGGAAAAGGAAGGAGTTTTTCCCCCAGAGAAAGGATCAGTCTGCAGTGCTGGAAGCTGGGCTAGGTATAGAGGCTGATGCCCACGCTCTGCTGAGGGTCTAGAGATGGGCAATGTCACTCCCAGACACTTCCCAGGGGCAAACTTTGGAATTGAGCTCACTAAGGGTTTCTCTGATGGCCAAGTGAAGGGACAGTGGAGGAAATCAGACAGGCTGGGGTCTATCTAACCTGGCAAGTTCTACCCATCCACAGCCACAGATTTTCCCCTGTCCTGGGGACTGATTCAGAGTTGATCTTGAACTCATCAGGGGTGAGCTGCCTGGGGAGTTTCCCAACAGACACCCTAGTAAGTGATGCCTTCATGTGGATCTTTCCAGAGGAGCCTGGAGAAGGCCTTATCTCGAAAAATGCCTTCTTTCCGCAGGACCCTGTCACTGGTGTTAGGATCCACTTTGCCTCCTACTCCACCTGGGCTCCGTTCCAGCAACCAGAGGTTTCATTAACTGCCAGGTGCCCTTGTGAATACATCTTGTGAAAATTTCACAAATACTTAATTCAATAACTGTGTATTGAACCATTTGCCATGTGCAGGCATTGAAAAGATGCTGGGGATACAACCGCAAACCTGTCAGGGACCATCCCTACTCTCCGGGAGCTGCCTTTGAAAGGTGGGAAAAAGACAATAAGGGTGAAAACAAAGTATCAGCAGATTGAAGAAAATAGACATGATGCTGTTAGAGAAAATAGCAGGGCACTATTAAAGGGAGTAATTAGGTTGGGCTTTCTGAGGAGATGACATTTCAGCTGAGATCTGAAGAGGGGAAGTACATTCCAGACAGAGGGAAATAGGAAAAGCAAAGGCCTTGGGTGACCAGGTGGCCAGACCTAATGAGTAAAGAGGAGAGTAGCACAGGGCGAGGCCAGAAAGATGTCCACAGGGATGAGACCATGCATCGTTCTGAGGGCCAAGATAAAGAGTTTGGATTGTATTGAAGTGAGGGGTATCAATGACCATCAGTGACTGCTGGAAACATTAGGTCAAAAGCTGATGAGGAACTTTAGAATGGAGGGATCAAGCTGAGCCCACTGATGAAGCTTAGCATCACAAAAACAGACTGTCAGACATGTGCCTGCTGGCTCAAGTGTAGGAAGAACACAACACTATATATGAAGCACCCTTATCCCCGGATCTAATCTGAATCTAACCAAACCTCTGGGTCTAACCCACCAATTACAGGAAATACAGGGGCCGAATCAAAGAACATGTTAAATGACATCACAGACAAGCAATTAGAAAAATCCAGTTTGTGGAAAACAGTAGGCAAATGACCTAGTCTGTGTGACAAATGGAGTCACTACAAACAGTTAATATGCCTTGGAAGAAAGGCCATTGAAAACCCCATGGAGCACACTTCTCCTCTGACACACAGGGGGTTGCCATGAGTTGGAGCTGACTCAGTGGAAACTGGTAGTAATAGTAGTATATGACAAATAAACTGCAGGAGACGGGGGCAGATGGAAGGGGAACTTGTAAACTAAAGGAGACTTAAGAGCCACATCAACCAAATCAAGGTGGGGATGGTGGTAGATTGTTATAATAATGGGCCCTAATGAATCATGCTTCCCTGTGTCCACACCCCTCTTGCAATGTAATGTTGCTGCTCCTTCTATCAAGAGGTGGAATCTATTTCTCCACCTCCTTAAATCAAAGCTGACAGTATGACTTTCTTTGGGCAATAGAATGTGGCAGAAGTGATGTCGTGCAAGTTCCAGAGCCTAGGTCTTAAGAAGCCTTGTAGCTTCTTCTCTTGCTCCCTTGGAACCCTGAGACCACCATGCTGTGAAGAAGCCCAGTCTAGACTCCTGAAGGAGGACAGACCACATGGAGGAGAACCAAGACACCAAGCCAATAGCCCGTGGTAACCACCAGCCATGTGAGTGAGGTCAAGTTGGACCTTCTAGCCCTAGTTGAGCCATCAGATGACCACAGCCACATGAGTGACCCTAGAGAGACCTGCAGAAGGACCACCCAGATTTCCAAGCTACAGTGCCAAGCTGCTAAATTTTGGGATGGTTTGTTATATAGTAATAGACAATAGAAACATAAATCTTGTTTGAATCCTGGCTCTAACACACCAATATTTAAAAAAAAAAAAAGAATCCCCTTTATGATATCTTTGTGATACTCCTTTGTATATGTCTGACATTTTCTATATTAAAATAAAAATGTTGGAAATTGATAGTGGTGACTGTTGCACAACATGAATGTAGTCAATGTGACTGAAATGTACATGGAAAAAATGTTGAATTGGTAAACATTTTGTGGTATATATTTTTACCACATAAAACAATAAAAAATGTTTGAGTGCAGGTGGAAGCCCCTGGCAGGCTTAAGCAGGGGAGTCTTATCTCCCTCTCTTACCATGCACAGGGCTCCCACTTCTCCACCTCCACCAGAAGGTCCTCTGCTCTCACCAGAGAGCCTGGCTGCCGCATCTGCTGGTCCCTGGAGCCCTCACTGTGCCAGATCCCCCCAAGGGTCTGTGTAGCCTCCAGGTCCCCAGCCTCTGGCCGGTCTCCAGGACAGTGGCTGAGTTATGGATGCAACAGAAGAAGACTCCCCAAAGACTCTTCATCCCCCAGAATGGGCCACATTCAGTCCCAGAGGATGGCAGGAGGAGAGTTTATGAGACAACATCATGAGTCACCACATCTAATGACTTCCCAGGAAAGCTGGGATTGGACACTGAGCTGCTCCCTTCAAAACATGGCTGGGGAAACACACACCAAAGCCTGGGGCTGACTCAGACACCTAGACCAGCTCACAGAGCAGAGCCAGCTCTGCGGCATACTCACTGTCTACCTTGATCAAATCACTGGGTCTCTCTGTCCCAGGTCTCCCAGTTCAGATGGGGCTAGTACTGACTTTCATGGGATGGCTGGGAGAGTTAAATGATATAATAAGCATGGATGTTGTTGTTGTTGTTAGTTGCCCTCAAGTCAGCTCCGAGTCATGGCAACCTTATACGTAACAGAACGAAACATTGCCCGGTCCCACGCCATCTTCATGATCATTGGTATGTTCAAGTCCATTGGTGCAGCCACTGTGTATTTTGATTGTCTTCCAGCCTAGGGGGCTCTCTTCCAGCACTGTATCAGACAGTATTCTGTTGTGATCCATAAGGTTTTCATTGTCTAATTTTAAGAAGTGGGTCACTAGGCCTTTCTTCCTAGTCTATCCTAGTCTGGAGGCTGCCCACTGTTGGCAAACCCGGGAAGGTGTGTCCTTGTTCAGCACTCTCAGACTTGGGAATAATCTGTACACCGGTCTTTGAGAAAGAGAAAGTAACTTTGTTGCAATGTGCAGACCAAGGAGCCAAGAGGAAGTTCCTCAGATCCGACTCCCCAGCTATGGGAAAGCAGGGCTTATATGTGGTTTGGACAGCAAGATGGCAGCCACCCAAGTGTACTGGGGAGGGAAAATTCTAGAAGGAAGCTGCTGCAGGAATGGTGGCGGCCAGGAAACAAGAGGTGATGTGGTTCTTTCGGACCCTCTCGCTTCGGAATGGGGTCCGGGTGATGATTTTCCTTCTGATTCATTCCACCTGTTGCTGCGTCCTCTGTTGAGGTCAATTAATGGTCACAGCTGGCCCTTCTGCACGGGCAGGGCTGGCCAAACCTGGCTTGGGCTAGTTTCAGGATTAATGGAAATTTCCTTGCATTTGTAGGGTCAGGTTACACCACCATGGGTGATCCTGCTGGTATTTGAAATACTGGTGGCATAGCTCCCAGTGTTATAGCAACATGCAAGCCACCACAGTATGACGGGCTGACAGATGGGTGATGGATAAGTATAGAAAGGCTTTGTTAAATGCGATGCAAATGAAGCAGCTGATCACCAAGATAGGAGGAGGGGAAGGATGGGTGATAGCCTTGCCTTTGGTTGTTCTTCTGGTGAATTTCATGTGTCCCTCTGCTCCTTAGCCCTGGTTCAGATTAGCCTTTCATTTTCCCCTTCTCGATTGCCTTCTTGCCTTTCCCAGCTAAAGTTCGATGGAGGGGATGGTGATGAGGGAATAGTGTAGTGTAGTCAAGGTCCCAGAAGAAAATAGGTGGCACACTCAGAAAGGGTTTAACTGAAGAGAGCTTAATGGAGGGACTTCATAGAGGTGAGGGAAGGGCTGAGAGGAACCAGCAAGGGATGGTGAAACGCCCAAAGATTAGCAACCACAGGCAGCCTTGCCACCTGTAGGCCTGTTGGGGCAAGGAGAGGGAATGGTGTAACAGTAGTGTATCAAGAGAGGTCACCCAACAGGAGCTGTGGCTTTAGAGAAAAGCAGCCATTGGCAAAATCCGGGCCAGGCAAGGTGTGAGTCAGGAAAATAAATCCCTGATGTCTCTCTTCTGCCGCCCTTTGATCTCCTTCAGTGCCTTCCATTGGCTGAGACCAGCCAGATGTCAGAGGGCAAGGGAACTTGGATGATGCGAGTCCTTTGAGGCCAGCCTCTGTGGCCCAGGGTGGGGCTGAGAAGGATGGAGGCTAGATGGGGGTGGCAATGCAAATTGAGAATAAACTACTCTGGGGAATAGACAAGGTGGGGTTGGAGGTATGAGATGAGGGCTTGAGTGGTCAGTGTTGAAAGTTTTGAATCAGTGCATCCAGTTGCAAGTGGACACATGATTAGGGTAGTAGGGCATGGTCAGGGTTTGGGACATAGAAGGATCTCACCAGTGGTGAGTAGTCAGTTCTTTCCCCTTTTCACTGGGCTCCTGACCCATTGCTCCTTCGGTCCTAGGGAAGCCCTCCCAGCCTCCCAATGGCAGCTGGCCTGGAAGCCAGAATGGAAGCAGTGCTGAGGCTGCCCCGGCTGCAAACCTCACCTTCTTTTCCTACTACCAGCACTCCTTGCCAGTGGCGGTCATGTTCATTGTGGCCTACCTGCTCATCTTCCTCCTCTGCATGGTGGGCAACGCCTTGGTCTGCTTCACTGTGCTCAAGAATCGGCACATGCGCACTGTCACCAACATGTTCATCCTCAACCTGGCCGTCAGCGACCTGCTGGTGGGCATCTTCTGCATGCCCACCACTCTTGTGGACAACCTCATCACTGGTGAGTGTGTGTGGTGGACAGGGGGGCTGTCTCCCTGTTCCCACAGGCAAGGCCTGAAATGGGAGCTCAGAAGACAGAAATCATTGCGGGGCTTGTCTCTTGGCCAAGATGCCATTGTCTCAAGCTCTTAGAACAGTTTTGTGGCAGAGGGATTAGACTAGGAATAACAAACCCCTTGCCATCGAGTCAATTCTGACTCATAGTGACCCTATAGGACAGAGTAGAACTGCCCTGTAGGGCTTCCAAGTAGTGCCTGGTAGATTTGAACTGCTGATCTTTTGGTTAGCAGCCAAGCTCTTAACCACTGCGCCACGAGGGCTCCAGAAATAATAGATACTGTGAATTAATCATTTTCTTTGTGCTGGGCAATGTGTTAAGTACTCTTCATGTATTGTCTTAATTAATCCTCACCACAATTCAGTGAAGTAGGTTTATAATTATCCCCATTTTATGCATGAGGAAACTGATGCTCAGGTTGGTTAAGGTACTGGTTTGTAGTTACACAGCTAGTAAGTGCCAAGGTCCACGTTCTCACACCCGTGCTCCTAACCACTGCACCATACGGTCTCACTCTCCCATGTAGCTCCCACGGGCAGAACTAGAACCAGTGGGAAGGAGTGGTAGGGAGGCAGATTTCCTGTGGATGAGGACTTAAACATTCACTGTTTGAGCTGTTCAACAAAAGAGTGTCTTGCCCTGTAGCTCCCTGTCACAGGAATGTTCAAGTAGGGATCGGCCAGCCACTTAACAGGGATTTGGTAGCAGGGATTCAAGCAGCACTAGACCACCTGACCTCTAAATACCTGCCTGAGCATCCTGGAAATGTCAGAACGACCTCACTGCCATCTACTCTCTCCCCGGTGACTTTCATGCTTCAGAATCAGAGCTCTGCAGACCCTGAGACTCTGGGTGGGAGGAACTGTTTCCAGAGCTTTGGAGACCCCTAGAGGCCCGAGCCTGCAGGCTTTGAGCTCAGAAGTCCCAGCAGCTGAACCTGGACGTGGCCTGTCTGATTATGAGCTTCAGAAGACGACATATGTGCTGAACTAGGCAGGAAGGGGCCTGGATATTTTCTTCTAATGTCTTACCAGTTCAATTACTGTTTGCATTTTCCATTAAGGATTTGTCTTGCTTGAGCAATAGGCCGTGGGTCTATACAGCAGACGGCTGCTCTGCTGTTGCTGCAATCTTGTATGAAACGGGGACCCTGCTTGTTGGTGTTATTCAGGTGGACAGCTCCATTTGGAGTGATTTACCTGAATCAGGGCACAGGGAGCTGTGGCCTGTGTTTCTGTAGGTTCCAGGACCAACCCAGGAAG
The DNA here is from genome assembly GCA_030035585.1 of Dugong dugon. Classification (NCBI taxonomy): domain Eukaryota; kingdom Metazoa; phylum Chordata; class Mammalia; order Sirenia; family Dugongidae; genus Dugong; species Dugong dugon. The sequence goes on from CM057475.1 coordinate 20,117,621, forward strand.
TGAGCCCAGGGCAGAGTCTCTTCCCCTCGGCTGTACTGGCTCTGCCTGGTGGAAACTTCTCATTGCTGGACCAGCTTTCAGGGCTGCTGAATATAAACTGTGCATCCTTCTCCCCAGCACATACACACGTGCAGAGATGCACACATGTACGTGAATAGGCACACACACGCAGACACACTAATGCACACATGTACAGGCATACACTCAGATACACACATACACCAGTCAGCGGGGATATGGCAAGGTCTCTGATTCCCAGTCCTTTTCACACTACTAAATTTTAAAAATTGTTTGAACAGGTAAACCATTCACATGGTTCAACAGTCAAGAGTTACCAACAGTGAAAAATCTTCCTTCCACCCCTGTTGTCTCATCTCCAAGCTCCTCTCCTGGGAGGCAACCAACATTGCAAGTTTCTTGTGTCACTTTCCAAAAACATCTATGCGAGTGCAAGCAAATTAAGGAAATGCTGACTTTCCAGTCAGTTCTGCACCTTCACTTTTTTTTCCACTTAAAAATATATCATGGAGTTTACCATAGTAATAAATCAAAGAGCTTTCTCATTCTTTCTACAACTGCTTAGAATTCCATTATATGGATGTACTATAACTTATTTAACCAGCCTCTTTTTGATGGATATTCAGGTTGTTTCTGATAGAATCTTTTGCAATAAAACAAAACCTCATAGAGCTTTTCTTTTTTCGAACTTAGGTGCAGAGGGCTGAATTATTCACGTCCACACCTCGTGGCACTATGTAACTTCGATCTGTTGCAAAGCCCCTTGTTTATTTTTGTTTATTTACTCATACCCTTCTACCCTCCTGCCCACCCCTGTCCCACTCAAATTCCCCTTCCCTGACTCGTTAGGAAGCCATTCCATTCTATTCGATGTGTTCCTTTTTGTTTGTATGCGTTTTTACAAAATGTGCATAGTGCGTACAGGTGTGACATTTAAATATTTTTAAAGTATAATTTTACATACAATGAAATCCACCCTTTTTAGTGTACAGTTCCCCAAGATTTGACATATACAGTCATGTAACTACAAAGACAATTAAGATGCGGACCAACTTCATCACCCCAAAAAACTCCCCGGTGTCCCTTTTAATCAATCCCCTGTCTCTGCCCTCAGCCCCTGTCACCACAGACCTGTTTTCTGTCCTATACTTTTGCATTTGCAAGAATGTCGTATAAATGGAATCATACAGTATGCAACCCTTTGAATCTGGTGGGTTTTTGTTTCTGTTTTACTTTTTATTTTGAAATAGTTCTGGACTTACAGAAAAGTTGTAAAAATGGTACACAGTGTTTCTGTATACTCTTCACCAACCTTCCTCCAATGTTAATATCTGGAATAACCATAACACAATGATCGAATCTAGAAGGTTAATGTTGATGTGGTACTATTAACTAATCTGCAGACCTTAATTAAATCTCACTAATTTCCCCACAAACGTCTAGTCCAGGATCCAGTCTGGGCTCCAGATGGTGTTCAGTTGTTATGTTTCTCTAGTTTCCCCCAGTGCGACAGATCTTTCTTTGTCTATTGTGACCTTGACAAGTTTGAAGAGTGCTGATCAGTTATATTGTAGAATGTCCTGCAATTCAGGTTTGCTTGGTGTTTTCCCTAATTAGGTTTGAGTTCATGCGTTTTTGTCAAGAATACTACAGAAGAGATGTTGAGGAGGCACACGATGTCTGTATGTATTAATGATGATGTTGACTTTAGTCCCTTGGTTAAGGTGGTGTCTGCCAGTCTTTTCCACTTTAAAGCTACTGATGATTTTCCCCTTTATAGTTAGTAAGCATCTTCTAGGGAGATACTTTGAGACTATGCAAATGTCCTCTTTCTCATCATACTTTTGCCCACCAATTTTAGCATCCATTGATGGTTCCTGCCTGCAACAACTATCACTGTGGTGTTTCCTCAATGACAATTTTCTATTTACACCATTCCTTCAACATTTATTGACTGGAATTCTGTTCTGTGTGTTATAATCCAATGCTATCATTGTTTATTTTAGTTGTTTAAATTGCTCCAGCTTTGGCTACTGGAAGCTTTTTCAAGTTGACTCCTGTGTCCTTTCAACATGCTGCCATGATTTTGTTTTGTATTTCCTTATTATCTGGCACTACACAATGTTCCAGGCTCATCTTATGTTTTCCCTGTTCCAGCCTGGAATCAATCCTTTCTCTAGGAAGGCTTGTTTCCTTTAATTGGAGAATTGTATTTAGAAACTAAGACCTGGCCGCTAGGTATATTCATTGCTACTGGGGTGACATTACTTGTACACCCTCTCAAGGGACAGAGCTAGGAAATATATGTACACTAACACATACATGGAGCCCTGGTGGCACAGTGGTTAAGAGCTCAGCTGCTAACCAAAAGGTTGGCAGTTCGAATCCACCAGCCACTCCCTGGAAACCCTATGGAGCAGTTCTACCCTGTCCTGTCCCGTAGGGTCGCTATGAGTCAGAATCAACTCGACAGTAATGGGTTTGATTTTTTGGTTTAACACATACGTACTTAACATACATATCTTTAGTTATTTCTGTATCTACCCACCTATATGTATATTAAAAACCATAAGTTCATACTGATACTTCTGATTCCAATCCAACACCACAGGATTTATTGTAGCTCCCCCTTTTCCTTATTTGTAATTTCTTTGTCTTTATCTATAACGTATTTACTTGTTTATTCAATCTTAGTATACACATAAGGTAAGTTCTGTATTGCTAGCCCACACTCCTGTGAGAAATTTATTAATGAGACTACCATATTTGTGTATAGTTCTTTTGTCTTTAGCCTTATAGTATACAGTCCAAATACTGTTTTTCGAAGTTACTTAGGTTAGTTGCCTTCTTCCCTATCACCTTCAATGCGGTTATATATTATTCGTTTGTAATGCATTTAGGTTCATTTATTATTATTTGTATTCCACATTGGGTTTAGCCCACAGCCGGGTTAGATTTTAATTATTTATTTTTTGGAGTGTGTGAAACATTTCCATGGTTCTAAAAATCAGAGCTGTACATACTTCCCTATCATCTCTACTAACCAATGCCTCCATTATTTCTGTCTGTTCTCATCCCCCCATAGGTAACCAATCCTGTTCATTTCTGATTTATACCAAAAAAAACTAAACCCATTGCCATCCAATCAATTCCAACTCATAGCAACTCAGAGTAGAACTGCCCCGTAGGGTTTCCAAGGAGCAACTGGTGGATTCCAACTGCTGACCTTTTGGTTAGCAGCTGAGCTCTTAACCACTATGCAACCAGGACACCATTCTGATTTATACTTCCTGTATTTCCTTTGTACATATGAGCAAATAAGTATATATTTTCTTATATCTTCTTCTTTCTGATATGAATGGTAGTATACTAAGCCACTTTTTGTGCTTAGTAATATTTCCTGGAAATCACTACGTATCAGTTCATAGAGACCTTCTTCATTCTTTTTCACACCTATCATAGTCCCCCATTGTATGGATATACCATAGTTAACCACTCATTCATATGGGCATTTAGGTTGTTTCCAATATTTTGTAATTATAACAGTGCTGCAGTTAATAACCTTGTGCACATGTATTTCATATTGTTGGAGGTGTATGTTCAGGGTAGATTACCAGCATTAGATTGCTAGATCAAAAGGTAAGAGTATATGTAGTATTGTTTTAGATATTGTCAAATTCCCCTCCAGAAGGGCTTATCGGCTTGCATTCCCACCAGCAATGTCTGAGAGTGCTTATTTCTCTATAGCTCTGTCAACGGAATGTGTGGCATACTTTTCATTTCTATTAATGAGGTAAATGAGAAATGGTATCTCAGTGTTGTTTTAATTTTTCATTTTTCTAATTATGAATGAGGTTCTAACACTTTTTCATATGTTTAAGGACCATTTTAAAACGTTCTGTAAACTGTTTATGTATTTTTTCCATTCTTCTATTAGGTTTTTAATCCTTTGTCCCTCAATTTTTTTTCTAGCCTCAAATGTATTTGTTAGAAAATGAGAAAGAGACTGAACTGTGGGACATAAAGTGATACTTGTGAGGAGTGTCCCTCTTAGCTCAAGTAGATACAAGAAACTAAACAGCAGCTTCTGTCCGGAGGTGAGATGGGAAGGCAGAGAGGGTTAGGAGCTGGTTGAATGGACATGGGGACTCAGGGGTGGAAAGGAGGAGTGTGCTGTCACAGTATAGGGAGAGCAATTAGGGTTGCATGACAAAGTATGTATAAATTTTTGTATGGGAGACTAACTTGAAATGTAAACTTCATTTAAACTACAACAATAAAAAATTTAAAAAAACTGAAAATGAGAAACATCAAAAATAAATATCACATCAACTTCAGATGAAGAAAGAAATGGCAGAATAGGCCCTCAGAGGTTGAGTTCAACCTCATAGATTTGTCCCTCAATTTTTATTAAGAGTTCTTTATATATTAAGGATAATAGCACCTTGCCTGTGATATATGTTGCACATATTTTCTCTCTGGTTGTCAATTGCCTTTTGACCTTGTTTGTAAAAATTTTTGCTAGGCAATTAAAATTTATATAGTCAAATTTCAGTCTTTATTTTTTATTTTTTTGCTTCTGGATTTTGAAACATAATGAGACAGTCTTTCTCTACACATAGGTTAAAGAAGAATTTACCCATGTTTTTTTCTAGTGCTTGTACAGCTTCATTTTTTTTTTTTACGTTCAGATCTCTAGTTCAGCTGAAGTTTATTCTTCCATATGGTGTATATATGGTTCTAATTTATATATTTCCAAATGGCTATCTAGTTGACTAAGTACCTTTTATTAAAAAGTCAGTCTTTGCCATAGTGATTTGAGATGCCACTTTTATCATATACTAAATATCTATTGTACTTGAGTCTATTGTTGGGCTACCTTATTCTGCTGGTCTATCTGTCTACTCCTGTGCCAGTACCATACTGTTTTAATTATAGAAGTTTTACAGTATATTTTAATGTCTGGTGGGGCTGTGCCCCCCCCCCCCCCCCCCGCAGATAGTTTTTCTGTTTCAAGATTTTTCTGGCTATTCCTGTGGATATATTGTTAATGTAATTAAGTGGTTTCATGTTATAAATCTCATTCTAGTTCTTACTTTTGTTGTTAAGCATTCGATCTATGTTGCCACGTGTACATCTAATGTGCTTCTCCTAACTGCTGCCTGGTACTCCATGGTGCGTGTCCACCACATTTTCCCTCTAATTTCCTAGGGAAAGTCACCTGGGTAGCCTCCATCCAGTGGTGTGGTAGAGCTGGCTGATTGTGCCAACAGTGAGGGCTGATTGTGCACATTTCTCCCCAACTTTGTGCTCAGTGACACTATATTGGTAGTTTAAAATTGGCCATGTAGGGAGATTTACACCACAAAAATGGGCAAATGCTACAAATGAGGGCTTTTCTCCCCCTGAGCTGGTTTAGCACACCACTGCCTCCAACTCTCCATCATAGTAAATAATATTGTAGTGAACAGCTTTATCAACCTTGGGGGAATGTCTTTCGGATATAAACCTAGGAGTGGACTTGCTGGGTCAGAGAACTTGTACATACCCAGTTTTCCAAAATAGTCTGCTCTGTACAGTGGTACTGACTTTCCATGATACTTAAACTGCCCAGCACCCAGACCTGACTCTCACCAGGAATCCATAGGGACAAAGAGATGCTGAGTACACTAACCTCCCTGTGCCAGGTCTCATGACAAAGCAGAAGCCCAGGGATCAGAATGAGGATACCAGGTAGGAAGATGGGCTGGAGCTGCTCAGAACTCTGCCTGCCTGGGAGTCAGGATTAGTTTGCTCTAGCGGTTCTCAACTTTGGCTGCCACTTGAATCCCCAGGGTAAATTTCAAAAATACTAGTATCTGGGTCCCACCCCTGGAGATTCTGATTGTAATTGTTCTGGCTTAGGCCTGCGTATTGGTTCTTTTCAAAGCTCCCCCAGGTGATTTGTGCAGCCAAATCTGAGAACTACTGGCCTAGAACCGAGGAGCCCTGTTGATGCAGTGGTTAAGTGCTCAGGTGCTAACTGAAAGGTCGGCAGTTCAAACCCACCAGCCACTCCTCAGGAGAAAGATGTGGCAGTCTGCTTCTGTAAAGATTTGCAGCCTTGAAAACCCTATGGGACAGTTCTACTCTGTCCTATAGACTCACTATGAATCGGGACTGACTTGACTTGACTTGGTGGCCTACAACCAGGGGAAGGGCTATGGGAGCAGAAAGCTGGGCAGGGCTGGATGGATCTAAAGCTCATGGAGAGAAATCATAAGGAGACATACTTTGGTCAGTATAAAGAATGTCTCTCTAATAGTCAGAAATGTCCATGGTGGTATGGGCTGCTAATAATGTGGTGAGTTCCCCGTTCCTGGAGGTGTGCAAACACAGGCTGGATGACCGCCTAGTAGGACATGGTGGAAAGATCCAAGCCTCAGGTGGGACCTGGCTTGGATGGCCTGGAGGTCTTTGGCTCTTTATGGGTGGGCCATCTCTCACTCTGTAGTGGTCTCTGTCATTGCAGGGTGGCCCTTCGACAATACCACATGCAAGATGAGCGGCTTGGTGCAGGGCATGTCCGTGTCAGCCTCTGTTTTTACCCTGGTGGCCATTGCTGTGGAAAGGTGAGAAGTTTCCTGCTGGGTTATCCTGGGTTGACTGTGGCCCAGGCCCTAGGAGGAACCACTATCTCCTCTACTGGACTGGCTGGAAGCCTGGGCTGCTCTACCAGTAGGTGGGGGCTGAATCCTGAGCCATAAAGGGGAGGGCTGTCAGGCAGGCTGCCCTCTAGGCTTGAGGAGGTGAAGAGGACACAACCACCTCCCTCCAGAAGGCAGAGGGGCAGCTCCTGAGGAGGCTTAATGGGGATTCTTGGGGCCTGTGAGGAGTTTGTGGTCAGTACTTGTTTCCTGAGGGTCAGGTATCCTGCCATGATCTCATACCGCTGGGAAGGAAGAGTTTCTCCCTGCTCCTTCACTCCTCCTTGCTGGTCCCAATAGTCCAGGCCCCGCTCCCCATCTCCACCCCATCTCCAGCCACTTCTGCTCCTTCAAGCCTCAGATTCTATCATATTCTCTGATAAGTATTGGTCTGCAAATGTGGCCAGAGGTAAGGAACAGATCCAGGGGCCAAGGAGGCTTTGCAAACAATAAAGAACTGAGCCAGTGCAGTAAGTCCTCTCCTTCCCAGTGGGATTAGTGGTGTAAGGGCTCCCTCTGGGTGCTTTCTCCCAGGGTGCAGGGGAGGCGGTAGGAGGCAGGCAAGCAGGCTGCAGGTGATTTTTGTCCTCTTCATCTTCAGATCTGCCCCACCACTGATTAGCTGTGTGACCTTGGGTCAGTCACTTAACTACTCTGAGCCTTGTTTTCTCATCTGTAAAATGGAAGGATAGTAACTACCCTACAGAGTGGTTGGGAAGACTCAGTGAGCTTCTGCCTGTAAAGCTAATGCACAGCACCCGGCACAGAGTACAAATATCAGCTGTTCATATTTTCTTTCTTTCTTATACCCACACTTCTTCTTTGTCTTCCTCTCCCCGACATAGGCACTTCTTAGCTCTTACCTTTCTAGACTCTAGTGTTCTCATCCCCTCTCCACCTCTGCCCCTATCAAACCTGATCTTTTGTAACCCAGTGAAGTAGGCAGCTGGAGCTGGAGCGATGGAACTGGGCTCCTGTCTCTGCAAGGCCACTAAGCAGCTAGGTGATTGGGGAAGTCCCTTCTCCTCAGAGACCTTTGTTTCATTATCATTATCAAGTTTATGTGAACATGCAACCTCTCCCAGTGGTAGCTGCAGTATCTTTTGATTCCCACCTCCTCCAGGAAGCCTTCCTGGACTATGCAGACTGTGTTATTCTCCTCTACCCACTAACTGCTATTGCACTTATAGTCAGTACTATGTACTTTAAGAATCCTTTGTTCTCTGACAATTTGTTGAGTGTGCAATGCTATGAAGCCAGTAGGTCAAAGTCATACAGGTTGAGACAGCAAAGCTTGAGTCAGGCCATGGGAGAGGTAAAAGGTCAGACAGGGGAAAGAGTGGGTAGGCAGAACATATACACGAGGCAGGACAGTTTGGTGAGGTAGAAAGAGCACTCTGCTGGGAGTCAGCTCTACGCCCGTGTTCTGGTGTAGGCTGTATCCTTAACCCTGTGGTGTTTAACTCCCTTCCCTTCTCTGGGCCAGGTTTCTCTCTGTTAAACAGCTTGACTACACAGTCCTAAGGTCCCCATTTTTGGTATCAATAGATAGGAGAAGACACTCTAGGAAGTAGGCGCCCCTCCTTGTTCTCATTATTAAGCATTCATCATGTCTCAAGAAGCATGCGAAGTGTAATCTCAATCTTCACGGAAACCCTATAGAGTAGGTAATGTTATTGACCCCACTTTACAGATGAGGAAACTGAGGCTCAGAAGGATCTTAAGTAAATTGCCATTCTGGTCACTCATTCACACGTTTATTTAACAAACTCTGGGAATACTGAGATGAAAAGACATAGCCCTGCCTTCAAAGAGCTTGCACTTGAGCAGTTGCCTTTGAACCACAGGTAGGGGTGAGGCTTCCTCCTCCTCCTCCTCCTCTTTTCCTCCTCTTCCTCCATCAGCAGTTCTCAACTCTGGCACCCAAGGAGCTTAAAAAAAAAAAGCGCTCAAAACCTCTTTCCAGACTAACTAGACTGAAAGTTTGGCCATGAAAACTGGGCACAGATATTTTTTAAAATGCTTTAGGGGACTCTGATGTGCAGTATAGTGGAGCAAGACAGGTTGGGTTCAAGGCTGCTCCTTGCTAACTTGCTAGCTGTGGGACCTTGACCTGGTTGCTGAACACCTCTGAGCCCCAGTTTCTTCATCAGTAAAGTAAAAGAAGCCCATTGCCATCGAGTCTATTCCAACTCATGGTGCTCTTTTGTGTCAGAGTAAAACTGCACTCCATGGGGTTATCAACGGCTGTAATCCGGAATGAGGCTTTGGTAATTCAGTGGTAGAATTCTCACCTTCCATGCGAGAGACCTGGGTTCAATTCTGGGTCAATGCACCTCATGCACAGGTACCACTCATCTGTCAGTAGAGGCTTGCATGTTGCTATAATGCTGAACAGGTTTCAGCGGAGCTTCCAGACTAAGACTAGGAAGAAAGACCTGGTGATCTACTTTCAAAAGTCAGCTAATGAAAACCTTATGGTTCACAATGGTTCGATCCCCAATCATGGGGGTGATGCAGGACCAGGAAGCATTTTTTTTTTCCCCAATGATGGATTTTCTTTATTGAGATATAATTCACATACCATAACATTCACACTTTAAAAGTATACAATTCAGTGGTTCTTAATACATTCACAAAGTTGTACAACCATTACCACTATCTAATTCCAGAAAAGAAACCTGTACCCATATTAGCAGTCACTCCCCACTCTCCCCAGCTGCAAGCCCCTGGTGACCACTATTCTACTTTCTGTCTCTATGGATTTACCTATTCTGGATATTTCATATAAATGAAGTTTTACAATATATGACCTTTTGTGTCTGGCTTCTTTCACTCAGACTAATGTTTTTAAGGTTTATTCACGCTGTAGCATGTGTCAGTACTCCATTCCTTTTTAATGGCACCAGGCAGCATTTTGTTCTGATGTGCACAGGGTTGCCGTAAGTTGGGGCTGACTCGACGGCAGCTAACAGCAACAACAATCTTACAGAAGTAGATTGCCATGCCTTTCTTCCACACTATGGCTGGGTGCATTCAAACTGCCAACTTTTTGGTTAGTAGCCCAGCACAAACTGTTGCCACTACCCAGGGACCTATCTGTAAAATAAGGGTGTAATAATTATTGCTGCTGAGACGTTCTAATGAGGAAATGGGACAGAGGCGTCCTGCTTCAGTGGGGGTGCCGATGGAAGTGCACTGGCCAACTTGACGTCAGACAATCGGTCACTGCAGGCTCCACACCTGGATGCCCAGGTTTTTCTGGGGGACCCATAAACAGCTAAAATTGTGTCCTCTGATACACGTAATCGTACCACTCAAGGACAGAATGCTTATTCTGTGGGCTGCCAGCTATTCAGCGTACCCCGAGAAGTGCATGGGCAGGATTCACTGTTCCCACACTGTCTGCAGTTTTTTCCTCCCCTTCTCTCGGAAACCCTGTGGGGCAGTTTTACTCTGTCCTATAGGGTCGTATTTACGCGTTGGAATCAACTCGAAGGCAACGGGTTTGGTTTTTCTCTTCTATATCCTGTTTGTGCCTTCCTTTCTTGACTACTCAAGGAGCTGACTCCCTCCCAGGTGAGAAAGCAATTTGTTTGCAAACTAACTAATTAATGTCTGAGCTGTTCTGCGACGCAGCCTTGGGCCCAATGAAGAATAGGTGCGACGATGGATGGAAAGTCTTGTCTTCACCGTGATGACTTTACAGTGAGGTCCCCCGTCACCCGCTTCTCTTTCCTCTGTGGCCGCAGGTTCCGCTGCATCGTGCACCCTTTCCGCGAGAAGCTGACCCTGCAGCAGGCTCTGGTCACCATCGCGGTCATCTGGGCTCTGGCCCTGCTCATCATGTGCCCCTCGGCCGTCACGCTGACGGTCACGCGCGAGGAGCACCACTTCACGGTGGACGCCCGGAACCGCTCCTACCCGCTCTACTCGTGCTGGGAGGCGTGGCCCGACAAGGGCATGCGCACGGTCTACACCACCGTGCTCTTCTCGCACGTCTACTTGGGGCCCCTCACCCTCATCGTGGTCATGTATGCCCGCATCGCCCGCAAGCTCTTCAAGGCCTCGGGCCCTGCCCGGGACGGCGAGAAGGCGGCCGTGGAGGGCCGGCGGGCGTCCAGGCGCAAGGCCCGGGTGGTGCACATGCTGGTCATGGTGGCGCTGTTCTTCACGCTGTCCTGGCTGCCGCTGTGGGCGCTGCTGCTCCTCATCGACTACGCGCAGCTCAGCGAGCCGCAGTTGCACCTGGTCGCCGTCTACGCCTTCCCCTTCGCCCACTGGCTGGCCTTCTTCAACAGCAGTGCCAACCCCATCATCTACGGCTACTTCAACGAGAACTTCCGCCGCGGCTTTCAGGCCGCCTTCGGCGCCCAGCTCTGCCCACTGCAGTGGGGGAACCACAAGGAGGCCTACGCACAGAGGCCCAGCGGGCTCCTGCGCAGGCGGGTCGTTGTCGATGTGCCTCCCAGCGACTCGGGCCTGCCCTCCGATTCGAGGCCGAGCAGTGGGGCCCCCAGGCCTGGTCGCCTCCCGCTGAGGAATGGGCGGGTGGCCCACCATGGCTTGACCTCAGAGGGTCCTGGCTGTTCCCACATGCCCCTCACCATACCAGCCTGGGATATCTGAGGTGGTACAGCAAGGGCAGGCCCGTGGTGTCAGGGCGGATGGGTATGATGGTGTCACCCTCTTAAAAACAAGGTTATGTGCAGCTGCTAGTGATGTCTTCCCTGTTGCCTTTGTCCCCTCAGTTGGAGGCAAATGAGGGCAAGGGGAAAGGATCTTAGATTCCTTGAAGCCCTTCTGTGTGGTCTACTTGACAATCATGATCTCATTTAATTCTGACAACCCTTTGAAAATAGATTTTCTTATCCCCCTTCTACAGATGAGAAAGCTGAGGCTCAAAGAGAAGGCATGACTAGCCGGAGGTCTCAGCTGTAAATGTCACCCGCGCTTAGATGACTGCAGTGACTTTCAATGGCTTTCACCATCTCCCAACTGTCTCCGAAAGGGTCTGCTGAGGTAGAGCACAGTGAAGTGTGTAAATCCTAATTAGACAGCTGAGAAGTGGCACAGAGCAAAGCTGGCCTGTCCATTTGATGTGTTGTGCCCGTGTCCCTGGGTCCCTTATGTTCTGTTCCTGAAGCCCTTTGACCTTTTCCTAGGAGAGAACATGGTGTGCCCCTACTGCCAGCTCTAATGTGTTGGTTTGTCTTGTTTGTTCCAAGAAGTGTGTAGGGCCATGCTCTTCTCCCCAAAGCATTACAACAGGACGTCACAACTGAGCAGTTGCAGAATGAGTCCTCAGGAGACTGTGTCGCCGCTGCTACTTGCTGGGCTCTCGGGATCTGAGCCTAGAGAAGGAGGGAGGGGTTCTCTCCTCCCTGGCTCACCTGATGGGGTGCACCGCCATCGCTTAGACCAAGGCAGAACTTACAGTGGGACAGGCAGTTGCAAGGCCACATGGAGGCGTTTGTTTATTTATTTATGGACCAGGAGGAAGGGAAAGCACAAGACCCACCTTTGGAAACATCTGCTCACTGAGACTTCAAGCTCAAAGCCTTTCCCCAGGCTTTACCTCCCTGCTCCCTGGGAGGAAGAAGTCAACCAATGAAAGCTGCAGCTGGTGCCCTTTGGAAACTCCAGAAGGACGAACACTAACCCCCTTTCCATCATGGATGACTCGTGTGCCCTAAAAGGGGTGGGGATAGGTGATGTCAGGTTCACTCCAGCCCTCACCCAGCGCACCTGCATCACCTTGTCTCCAAGAGATGAGAGGAAATGGAAGCACCTCGGTTGGTCCTTGTACAGCACCAATAATATGGATGCTTTTCACCGTTATACAAAACATGATGTGAATAAAGAAGAAACATTTCCAGGGGTCAGGACAGAGAATGTGACTCTGAGGCTCTGATAGTTTCTTTAAATGACACCGCATGACTTAAGCCTGCATACTCCATTCTAAGTATGGAGTATAGGGGCAGAGAAAATTCCTAAGCAGTCGTACCACAAGTTCTCCAAGTGTGTTCCCAGATACTGTCTCATTTGATCCATATAAATGAGGTTGACAGAGCAGATGTTATTGTTGCTATTTCATAAACAATGTCACTAAGGCTCAAAGGGACCAAGGTCACAGAGGGGCAGGGTTGGGATGAGAATCCGTCTTCTGACAGTGCTCTTCCCACACTGCATCCTGCCTTTCGAGGAAGGCAGAATGGACATAGGACAGAGGACAGCTGGAGAGTCATACAAAGGTTTTCTGCCTAAAAATGAACCAGAACACTCATGGAACCAGATCCTCCACCCACAAGTTCTTGGGTCTGGGAATGAGTCTGCTACGTTTATTTTTACTGTCGTAATTTCCAGCCTGAGCTGTTCTGTGGACGGTATCTATACCCGTGTGCTGAGCAGGTGGCTAAGATCCATCATGACCCCACCAGATCCAGGTGTCTCAGGATAGAGTATACCATCCTGTCTTATCAGCAATGTTAGCTGATGCCACGGGCCTCATTTCTGGTGCAGGTTGCTCTGAGTTGGAATTGACTTGACGGCAATGGGTTTGGTATTGGGTTTTATCAATGTTGTGTGTCACGTGGGCCAGAGAGTCCCAGCTGTTTATTGTGAAGAACTCTGACTCCGGGCTCTAAGAATAGACCAGAGAGGACCACTTCAACCCCAAAATACCTGTCCCTGTGGCTGGGTGAGATCTGTTTGGAGACACCGTCTGGTTTCTCCTCTGGGATGTGTTTCTCCTTTTTCATGGCCTCCTGAACCACAAAATCACAGCATCTGTGGCCAGGGGATACCACGGCACTCACCCAAGCCAGCAGTGTCCAACCTTCCCACCAAAGCGACTCTGTTTTATTTTCCTCCAGAGACGCCAGGCTTTGAAAGATTGTGACTACTGAAGAAACCACACCAAGTCACAATTCATTTATTTCTCTATTTTTATTTCTTCTTAAAAATCAGTCAGAGGTCTCTTTACCTATCCATTCAGAGAGTTGATCCCAATGGTAACGGGCATGACTTGATGTTATAATAAGGCAAGTGCAGCCTTGTGGGTTTGGGTGCAATTTTAAGATGCTGAAAGTGGTTCCTGAAGGTAGTGCCTGTGTGAGCCCTGAGGACAGGAACCTCAGGTTGGGAACCAGGGATCTCTCCCAAGTTAGCATTGATGGGTGACAAAACAGAGGCCCTGAGGACGGTTGTAATTGTCTCCCTTTCCCCAGTGGCCCTGAGCTGCTGCTGGGCTGCAGTTCGTGATCAGTGTGGCTAGAGAATTGTATATTTGCTCTACAGGATGATCTTTTTATGAAGCTATTTTTATAATTAGAGCTTTATTATACTCACCAGACTCCTGGGTCCTGTCAAGGCCTTGTACAGCTACCCCAAGGCACTCAAGGGTGAGCGATACAGCTTCTCCAAGCAAGCCATCCTCTACTTACGGGTTGGTAGGGTCTCCTAGGTGACTGCCCTTTCACGGGCAGAAAGTTCAAAGATGGGTTGGATGTGTGATGGGGAAAAAGGGCCAAAGACCTGTTGACACTGAGTACCCCCACCTGAGAACAGTTTTTGGAAGGACTCCGTATCCTGTCCTACCACGTGCAGCACGAGTGGTTGTTTTACCTGTGGGTTTCCACTGATGAATGGTCTCTTGACTTCACCAAGACTATGCAGCACCCAACAGATCTGCATGAGTTGGAGGCAGGAGCTCAGCCTGGACCCCACAAATCACAATCTGCCCAGCCCTATGCTGAGGCCTTCCTCTTGGTGCTTGGAGGACGCATGAGTTGATTTGGGTTGGAATGGAGGGCAGAGTTGGCAAAGTGGGATGAGATCTCCCTTATCATTAGGCTACTGTGTGTTCATCCAGAATGCAAAGTGAGAGCCAAACCCAGGGCTGGATGGGCAAAGCGTTGCTATTAAGCTCTGTACCTTTTTGCATCCTTTTCCTCAGTTCACCCCTCAGAAGTGCCACCAAGGAAAGATAGATGAGAAGAAGGAAGGGAACCAAATGGGCTTCATTACAAGCAAACAATATTGAATCAATCGGTTCCTTGTTGAATAACCCAACAAATATTTATGACATTTTATTGTTGCTTTTTTTTTCCTCTATGAAAGCACTACATAATTATTGTGGAAATTTTTACGAAATTTAGATAAGCAAAGAGAAGAAGATAAAAAGCATCAAAATCCCACCACAAGAAATGAGCATAGAGCCATTTTCTATGTACAGATAGAGCTATATGTTTTTTTAATTTTGTGCTTAACAGCTTTATTGAAGCTCAATTTACATGTGATAAAATTCACCCACCTTAAAGGTATAGTTTGATGAGTTCTAGCAAATATATACGGTTGTGTAATGACCGCGACACTCAAGATGTGGAATATTTGCCTCATTCTAAAAAATTCCCTCTTGCCAATTGGTAGTCCGTCCACTCCCCTACTCCTAGCCTAAGGTAACCACCAGTCTGATTTACCACTAGACTTTGTCTATTTAAGAATGTCACATAAGTGGACTCGTAGCGTGTAGCCTTTTGAGACTGGCTTCTTTCACTTAGTGTGATGTTTTTGAGATTCATCCATGTTGTAGCATGTATAAGTAGTTTGTTCCTTTTTATTGATAAATTGTATTCCATTGTGTGGATAATATCACATTTTGTTTATCCATTATCAGTTGATGAACATTTGGGTTGTTACCAGTTCTTAGCTATTACGAATAATGCTGCTATGAACATTCATATACAAGTCCTTATATGTGTATATATTTTCAGTTTTCTTGAGTAAATTCCTGGGAGTGGGATTCCTGGTTGTATGCTAAGTATATGTTTAACTGTATGAGAAACTGCCAGTGTTTTCCAAAGTGGCTGTACCATTTTGCATTCCAATCAGCAGTGTTTGAGAGTTCCAGTTGTTCTACACCCTTGCCAGCACTTAGTAGTATCAGTCTTTTTAAAATTTCCTGATGACTAGTGATGCTGGGCATCTTTTCATGTGCTGATTGGCCATTCTTATATCTTTTATTGTAAAGGGTCTGTTCAAATCTGTCTATCTTTTAAAAATAAGATAATATTGTAGAGAATTTAGAACAAAGTTTTTACCTAAATCTAAGAGATACTTCTCACTAATAGATGGTTTTTAAACTCATGATGGTTTAAAGCAAGATAAGAGGATCCAGTGTGATAGAGGTGGGAGAACTATTTTAATACGTGATTAGGAATGGCCTCTCTGAGGAAGTGACATTTGAGTACAGATATGAATGAAGTGAGAGAGAGCCATGTGAATAGTTGCGGAAAGAACAACACAAACAGAAGGAACATTATGTGCAAAGGCCCTGAGATAAGAGTGGGATTAATGAGAAAGGAATTAATGCATATCAAAATGCTACTGAATTTCAATAATTAAATTTACAGTCAATTCAAACTATTTATTGAGCACCTATTAAAAGCCAGGCACAGTGCTAAGTGTTTTGCATCTATTATTTATTTCTCACGATGGACCATAAGCTCCATGAGGACAGGAACTATGTCTATTTCGCTCACCTCTGTAGACTCAGCTCTAGGACATTACCTGGTACATAGGAGGCACTCCATAAAAGTCTGTTAAATGAATAAAGTAATGAAATGAGCAGATATTTATTATTATTCCCATATTATAGATTGGAAAACCAAGGCTCAAAGAAAGTTATGTAACTTTCTGAAGATCACATAGACAGGAGATTCAAATCCCAGTCCACATGACCATAAAGTTCAGGTTTTTGCACGCCCCCAAGCAGCTGTGGACTGTCCTTCCTACATTTGGGAAACTGAGGTCAGAGTAAAAGAAATTAATGGTAGAATAGAAATTAAAGTGGAATTAATGGTGGTCCTCTTTAATTCTAAAAATAAAACCAGACAGCCACAGGCTCCAGACTGCTGTTTTGGCCACAAGACCACATTTCCAGCACATTCAGTGGCTTCCAAAGATTTGAGATGGAAGGAATACCAAGAGTTTAAGGAAAAGATGTAAATTTAGTTTGACCTAATGCCACATCAAGCCCTCAAGAAATCACCCTTCAGCTTCTCTGCCTTTGTCACTGATGGAGCGGAAGCTGCCGAGCTGGCAGTAGCATCCTGCCTTGAGTTGTTTGTGTTCTCTTGCTAGCTGCAATGCCCAGGTCTTTGAGCCCTGTCATCAACAAATGCTGCTATTGTCATATGCAAGCAACCAAATTAATGTGGGTGGAAAAACCCACGCTTGGTGATTCGGGCAAATTCATTTATCTGTCACACGGCCAGTGGTGGTGGTAAATCACTCTCTGTTTGAAGAGTAATTGCTCCCCCACCACTACCCCTGTCTTCCTTTCTGCATGGAGGTCAGAATAGCCAAAAGCAAACTGTATTAGCGGTAGAGCAACCTCCATTGATGGGTTTGGACCACCCCCAAGGAAGAACATTTTGCACGGTGTGTTTTGTTTGTCTATACAGCTGTCTGGCAGGCCTTTGAAGCCGCCTCTAATGATCATAATCACCGCCTTTATTCTACTCTAGTCCATGTCTTTGGAAAATGTTCCTGTTACCTATGCTATAAATTATGAAAAATAAAGTCATTATGAAAGGGTTTGGTGTTTACTTTTTACTTCCCATGACATTGGTAGTTTTCCCCCTTTTGTATCTTCACCATGAACAGAAAGTTTCCAGAGAAGAGCCATTCCCCTCAAAGTAGCCTGTGTTACCACTGACATAAACACAGTATTCCCATCTTACAGATGGGAAACTGAGGTGTATAGAAGCTAAGGCATTTTCTTGAGGTCCCCACAATCAGTAAGTGGTGAAATCAAAATTTCAGTCTTGCGGGTTGCAGCCCCTGTTCTTGACACTACACCAAATTACCTGTTTGTTTAGCTCCCAACTTACAAGTGTATGTGACTGCTTAGACAAAACTTAATTCTGACATGTGTCCCTCAACAAACTGAGGGTCTGTTGGGTCTGGGAACATGGACCTCCCAACGATCTAGTAAGCAGAGATAGAAAAGAGAAAAATCATAATGTGGTAACAGTAATTTCTACAGTAGGGTATTGTGGTTGGCCAGAGAAGTAAGGCATGTCAGAAGAGAGTTCTATTGGAATCTTGAAGTAAATATTAAAGACTGAGTTAGAGACAACCAAGTAAAAAAGGAGGGTTTGAAGCAGGGGAGCTACACAGTCAGATCTTCATCTTTCAAAGCTAACTCTGGCAGCAGGAAAGGTCCCTGGGTGGTCCAAGTGGTTTACGCTTAACTGCTAGTGTAAAGGTTGGTGGTTTGAACCCACCCACAGAAGATAGGCCTGGTGATCTGCTTCTGTAGAGATTATAGCCAAGAAAACCCTATAGGGCAGCTCTACTCTGTAACACTTGGGGTTGCCATAAGTCAGAATCAACTCAACAGCAATGGATTTGGTTTTTGGTCTGGCAGCTGGTGGAGAATAAATTGGAGGGAGATGGACCTGGAGACCAGAGAGGCAGGAAGTATTTG
The DNA here is from genome assembly GCA_030035585.1 of Dugong dugon. Lineage (NCBI taxonomy): Eukaryota > Metazoa > Chordata > Mammalia > Sirenia > Dugongidae > Dugong > Dugong dugon. The sequence continues at coordinate 20,135,819 of CM057475.1, forward strand.
CAGAAATCCAGGTAAGAAATCATGGAATTGGCTAAGACAGTAGGAATGGAGAAAAGGTGACAAGTTCAAGAGATGTTTGAGAAATCTTATTACGTGGTAACTGGTAGGACATGAGAGGACTGATCAACATCTGGAATGCTTTTAGTTGCCAGTAGCAGAAATCTGACTGAAACTGGCTTAAACTATAAGGGGTATATACTGGCTCATATAATGGGAAGGAAGATGATTGGTTGATCCAAGGGATGAATAGTGTCATCAAGGACCCAGGTTGTCTCCATGAACTTCATCCTCAGGCTGGCATCCTTCGTGGTGTAGAATGTAGCCATCAGCAATCAGAGCTACATGCTTTCTTGTTTATATCCAGAAAAAGGAGGTAGCAAACTTTCAGCGGCTCAGATTGGGTCAGGTACCCATTCCTGAAGCTTTCCTGTGGCCAGGGGAATGTCATGTTGTGATTGATTTGGGAAGGGGTTCCTGAACTGTTAAGGGAGATGGATTACCATAACTGACTTACACAATTCAAGGCTCATCCCTGGAACTAGGGTCAGTCTCCATTCTAAATAGTCTGGCAGAGGGGTAAAAGACTATTGGGAAGTTATATCCATTAGAATGGTTTTCAGCTGCAAGAACAAAAACACCCTAAATCAAACCAGTTTAAACACAACAACAAAGTCAATTCATTATCTCACAGAACAAGAAGACCTGAGGTGGCAGGGCAGCTGAAGAGTTGGTTAATTCAGCAAATCAATGACATCATCAAAAGCCAAGGTTTTCCCACTTTGCATCTTTATTGTAGGTGTATAAATTTTACCTACAAGCTACCTCTCCTCCAGGTTGTAAGACAGCTGTGGCCGCCAAATTCCATGACAATGCCCAAAGGAAGAAGAGACGGCCTTTTCCAGTGTATCTCTTGTAGAAGCAAGAGAACTTTTCCCAGAAGCCTCCATCAGAGCTGCCTTCACATCTCTTTGCCTGAATTATGTCACATACTCACCACAAAACCGGGCACTAGCAAGGGGAATGGAACCACCTTGATTAACTTAGATGAATCAGGACCCTCCCCTTGGGCTGATGATGGCACTCAGTTCCCTGAAGTATGTGGTGTGAATGCGTGTCTGAACAACAACAGAGTCCTACTGGGAAGGAGGAAGGGAGAGAGAACAGGTGTTGGGTAGGCAACCACCATTTCTTCAGAGGTTAACCAGGAGGAGCCTAGAGCAACTCCCAGGTTGGCTGACTGGGCAGATGTGGCATTGTTAACTGAGAGAGAGAACACAAGGGAGAGACAGTGGACTCAATTTTGGGCTTGTCAAATATGAGACGCTTGTAGGCCAGCCAAGCAGAGAAGTCCACAAGACAGCTGTATATAAGGTTTGACCATACCCTTCTTCTCAAAACCCCCTCTTCCCCTTGCTTCCAAGATAGCATACTACTCTGTTTTATCCCCTACCTTTCTGGCATTCCTGCTTGGACTCCTTTGTTGGTGCCTCTTCCTCCATCTGTCCCTCGGATACTGGAGTTCCTGAGCTTCTGTTCTAGATCCTCTGCTTTCTTTACCTCTAGGTGATCTCATTCTCTCCTATGGCTTCAATCACCCAAATTGATGGCACCAGTCTACCACTCTCTTCCGAGTTTCAGGCTTCATATCTAACCACTCACTGGGTGTCTCAGCTTGGACTGTTAGTCCCTTCCAAGCCTCATTTTCTCTACCAGGTGGTGACAATTCTGGATAATTGTTTTTTCTCTCCCTAATATAATAGGCTATCCAAATGCAGCTTCATCCATCTCTATTGTTATACTAAGCCCTTGTTGTCATATCCATTCTCCACTCTCTTCCCCTGCTCTGCTGTATTTGTTGAAGGAGGGGAGCTAACACTTGTAGACTAGTGTCTTAGGCTGGGTTCTCTAGAGAAGCAAAACCAGTAAAGCTTATAAGTACATATATATATATATATATAGAGAGAGAGAGAGAGAGAGAGAGAGAAAGAGATTTATATCAAGGAAAAGGCTCAGGTGGTTGTAGAGGCTGGAATGTCCCAAGTCCGTGGGTCAGGATAGAGGCTTCTCCTGATTTACATCACTGCACATAGCCTCAGGGGCTGGCAAACCCAAGATCAGCAGGTCAGAGAGCAAGGCTCTTGCTCACAGGCTGCAAAGATCGATGAATCCCAAGATCAGCAGGCAAGAACACAGGTAAGCTGCTAGCTCAAGTCCCAAGAACAGAAGGTCAGACAAACAGGAGTCAGCTGCAGGATCCAGAGCGAGCAAAAGCCCAGGAGCCTTGCCAGAATGTCCACTTATGTTTGATGCAGGCCACACGTCCATGGAAACTCTTTCAACTGATTGGCTACTCACAGCACATCCTATCATTACATCAAATCTCATCATGGAAGTGATCACAACATCATACAACTGCCAAACCACTTAGAATCATGGCCCAGCTAAGTTGACACACAACTTTAACCATCACAGCTAGGTTTCTTAAGCTAGAAATGTGCAAGATTGTATCATTGTTCCCAATTAGTCACTCCCCTCCTTGTAATAAGACTATGCATCCTTTCTCATTGCCAAGTGCCTTACAATGATTCCCTGTAGGTGAGTATACTTCCCTACCCCCTTGACCCTGAACCTGGCTATATGACTTGTTTGGCCAATGGAAAGTGAGAAGAAGCTGTCAATACCAACACTGTCCAGAAACTTTAGAGCCATTATGTGGTTCAGCCATTTTCTTCTCCTCTACCATGAGATCATGATAGGAGCTGTTCCTTTAGTCAAGATCCTGGAACAATAATGTTGAGCAGATCAAAGCCAGACTGTAGACCTGACATATAATGTGAAAAAGAAATGGATGTCATAAGATTTTTGGAGAAAAGTTTGTCCATTACCACAGCATTGATTAGAAAAAGCTGACTAATAGAGTAATTGGTACCAGGAGTAGAATGCCGACCTAAAATGTGTGTCAATGGCTTTGGGGCCTAGTGATAGGCAGCAAGGAAACTGTAGCCTTTGGTCATTTGGAAGGCAGATAATGTACCAAATGGTTTGTGACTTTAGGCAAAGAGTTTGGGAAACAGTTTGCTACTGGTGTGTCTTGGTTGTTTTTAGCTGCATTTGACAGGATACTACAAGAAAGAGAGGAGCTCAGAAAAGAATTGGCTGTTTTATAAGCAAGAGTGAAAGGGAAAAGAGAGAATCCAGAAGTTTCAGGACTAGCAGGGCTGAGAAGTGCAACTCTTTCTCATCTCCAATCAGTAAAGAATACAAATTGAGAAATGCTTTGAGTGAAAAGGCTCAGTCTCATATTAAGGCTCAGCTTTGGGAGAACAGCTCAAGGGCATGACCAGTGGCTCCCAAGAAAATCCTTTGTTGGATAAAATGGCTCAGGAAAAATAGAGTAAGGCCACGGATCTTCCATGGAGGACTGATAAGTTCAAGTTATCTTAGCAATTATTCCTAGAGAGAGAGAGACAAGTCTTGAAGAAAATTATAGGTGTGGTTATTGGCACACGGAGCTGACTGGAGTCAAGTAGGTAAAATGCTACCTAAATTTTTAAGAGAGTTGTACAGTTAAGATACACTGCCTGGGTTAAGGAAGACAGTGACTGCTGGAGATTTAGAACAACCTTTGGGCTCCCCTAGTTTCTGTGGGCAGGAAGGAGGCTGAGAAAACCGCTTCAGCCCTCAAGGAGGGTATATTTTCCAGCTGTGACCAAGAAGGATCAAGGAAAAGAAAGTACCTTCCACGGGTAAAGCCATGGAGAGCAATAAAAGGGGGACTACTCTTAGGGAACTGAACTGGGACCTAAGCAAGGAATGCTTCCTATACCCAGGAGGATTTTGGGATTGTAAGAACCAGTGATGGCTGTTTGCCTCCCCTTCCTTGCTTTTCTAAATTGGAGTGTTTATTTCAGTGTTTATCGTGTCCTTGTTCAACCGTCATATGTTGGATATAGATGTGAAATGGGGCAGGGGATAACTTTTAATTGTTTATTTTTAAGTTCATAAGTCTATGAATCAAGAGGGGCTGTTGCTGGGTACAATGTAGAGGCTATCATGAGATCTTAAACTTTGACCCTGATGTCATGATTGGTTGAGACTCTTTGGGGAGAGAGTAAGTGTATTTTGCACACAAAAAGGGGAGAAATGAATGTTTATGACCAAGAAGGTAGTAGAGGGTATTATTATTCCCAATTATTTGCTTCTCTCTCTGTCCAAGAATTATACATCTCTACCCCTGTGGAGGAGTCCCTGGGTGCTGCAGATGGTTAACATACTCAGCTACCAACCGAAAAGTTGGAGATTTGAGTCCACCCAGAGGTACCTCGGAAGAAAGCCTGGTGTTCTACTTTTGAAAAACCAGTCACTAAAAACCCTACGGAGCACAGCTCTACTCTGACAGACACCATGAGTCAGAATCAAGCCAACGGCAACTGGTTTGGTGTTCTTGTTTGTTTTCTCTTTTGCCATCCAAGTCCAGGGCACTACCATCATCTCCATCATCTCTCACCTGGTCTCCCTGCCGCTAGCGTTGCTAAACCTCAATCCAGGATCCAAGCTGTTGATAGAGCCTCTTTTTTTCTTATTGTGCTTTAGATGAAGGTTTACAAAACAAACTAGTTTCTCATTAAAAAGTTCATACACATACTGTTTTATGACATTGGTTAACAACACCACTACATGTCAACAGTCTCCCTTCTCGACCTTGGGTTCCCTATTACCAGCTTCCCTGTCCCCTCTGGCCCTTCTAGTCCTTGTCCTTGGGCTGTTGTGCCCCGTTAGTCTCATTTTGTTTAATGGACCTGTCTAATCCTTGTCTGAAGGGTGAACCTCAGGAGTGACTTCATTACTGAGCTACAAGGGTATCTGGGGGCTATACTCTTGAGGTTTCTCCAGTCTCTGTCAGGTCAGTAAGTCTGGTCCTTTTTTGTGAATTAGAATTTTGTACTACATCCTTCTCTAGCTCTGTCTGGGACCCTTTATTGTGATCTCTGTCAGAGCAGTCAGTGGTGGTAGCCGGGCACCATCTAGTTGTACTGGACTCAGTCTGGTAGAGGCTGTGGTAGTTGTGGCCCATTAGTCCTTTGGACTAATCTTTCCCTTGTATCTTTTCTCTTCATTCTCACTTGGACAGAGCCTCTTTTTAAAATCAATTCTGATCATATCCTTTCCTGCTAAAAACTGTTTTTAGGCTTTATATTGCTCTTTGGAGAAAGTTCAAACTCCATAAGGTGGCTTCCAAGGCTCTCCACCATCTGACCCTGACCACTTCTCTTACTAATTTCTTTCTGGGTTCTGTCTTGACCCCTTTGCGTTATTAATCCCTTCTCATGCTGCAGGTCACGGCTTAAAGGTCATTTCCTTGAAGAGGCTCTCAGCTCCCATAATGCAATGCTGCCTCTATCACATGATTCATTGTAATTATTCATTGAAGTCTGACTTTCCTCCAGACTATAAATTTTGTAAGGGCCAGGACTATGTCTTCTTATTCAGTGCAACATTTGTTTGACTACCTAGCACAGAGTATGGCCATAATAAGTGCTAAATAAAACTTAGTTGTTGATTTGAGAGTTTATAGGTGGTAGTTAATACCACTGGTATATATGAGATAATCTAAGGATGTCGCTGTTGTTGTTAGCCAACTTATGATGATCCCATGCACAGTGGAACAAGATGCTACCTGGTACTGTGCCATCCTCGTGATCACTTATAGATTGGACTGTAGTGGTCCATAGGGTTTTCACTGGCTGATTTTTGGAAGTAGATTGCCAGGCCTTTCTTCCTAGTTTGTCTTAGTCTGGAAGCTCTGCTGAAACCTGTCCAGCATCATAGCAACATGCAAGTCTCCACTGACAGGATGGTGGTGGTTGCACATGGGGTGCATTGGCTGGGAATCCACCAGGGTCTCCAGCATGGAAGGTGAGAATTCTATCATTGAATCACCATTGCCCTTTAATCTAGGGATTGTTGTTGATAGTTGTCGTAGAGTTGATTCTGACTCATAGTGACCCCATGTGCACAGAATAGAACTGTTCCGAAAGGTTTTCAAGGCTGTGACCTTTCAGAAGCAGATCTCCAGGACTGTCTTCTGAGGTGCTACTGGGTGAATTTGAACCGCCAACCTTTTGGCTAGTAGTCAAGCACTTCACTGTTTGCACCACCCAGGGACTTTTATGGATAGTGTACCTACTATATATAGAGAGAACATGAGACGTTAGAAAAACAATGACGATTAATGAACAGGCAGATGAAGGGATACGTGGGGTCACCATCAGTCAGAGTTGACCCAACTGCAACTGGTTTAGATGAAGAGAAAGCTAAGGGAAGAATGAGAGATGAGTGGTCAGAGAAATAAGAGAAATGTCAGAAGAGAATGCAGTCATAAACTAAAGGAAATTGGACATACCCAACAGGGCTGACCACAGCAGCGCTATTGTATTTGGCTAAAAAAAAAAAAACCATTGCCTTTGAGTCGATTTCAACTCATAGCGATAGAGTAGAATTGCTCTATAGGGTTTCTAAGGAGCACCTGGTAGATTTGAACTGCTAGCCTTTAGCGTAGCAGCTGTATCTCTTAACCACTACACCACCAGGGTTTCCTGTATTTGGTTACAGGGCAATAAAGATAACCTTTGAGAACAGTTAGGCTCCTTTCTTGCCACCAATGTACTTTAGGAAAGTATTGTTCCCTTCTCTTCATTAACTCCTGTATCCATTGGCCCAGCAAACATTCACTAAACATCTACTCTGAGGAGGCCAGGTAGTGTGATAGGCTGTAGGGAGACACGAAGAAGAGAACAAGGTCCACCTGGGCCTGAGGGGCTCACCACCCTTGCCTGCATGGGAAAGTTACAAAGCACTGACTGGTGTCCAGTCCAGGCCAGGATGGGGAGCTTGATTGGAGTTTGCATTGATTGGCACTCCAAACACATTCAATAAACAAGAGCTAGTGTACAGGTATGGAGGTCAGCAAGCTTGACTGCCTTGCTCTGAGCTGGCAGGAGGCAAAAGTGAAAGGGTGTGTAGCACATTATTGCATCATTTCTGTCTGTGCAAGAGTCAGAGATGAGATTCTGGGTTTTCCCAAGAAAACTGGTCTGTCTGCTCAAAGGCAGGGAAAAGATAAAGCAGTCCAATCAAAAGCACATCCCCTTTTAAGAAAAAGAAACTCTCTGGACTTGATTTACTTACTACTCGTTCTGCAGAGATTCCTTTAACTTTCAGGCCTACATTACATTGTGTCTTTGACTAAACTACTCAACTACTTTTTGTTTCTGCTTTGTGTTCTAACTACAGTGAAACAGTGGGATGTAGTGTTCAAAAGGTCAGTGAGTCCTCGCCTTCTGAAAATTAATGGACGTGCCAATGGGGATTGGGAGTCTGGATGGCCACAGAAGGAGGGATGACCTTCCTAATGAATTAGAAAAGTATCTTATTAGGTTTTCAGTTAATTCAGAGATCCTCTCATTTTATATAATATGCATTGTTTTGAGAAAAAAAAACAAGGGTATAAATCAAAATGTCTATAAGGCAAATTATCTTTAATGCTCTATAAAAACAAGATTACTTAAGGAAACCCTGCTCATCAAAACTTTTTAAAAAAAAAATAACGTTAACCATTCTTTGAAATGTGAATATCATTTTCTAATTTATAATAAAAGGTCCCTGGGTGTTGCAAATGCTTTATACTTTACTAAAAGTTGGCAGTTCAAATCCACCCAGAGGCACCGAGGAAGAAAGGCTCCCAAGTCCTGGCGACCTGCTTCCATTATAGCCAAGAAAACCCTATGGAGCAGTTCTGCTCTGTATGTAACAAAAGGACTGGTCATGAGTTGGAATCAACCCGATGGCAACGGGTTTATTATAATTAAATTTTGAAATACATATCCTTTTAACATAGGATTGGATAAGTAAGTGATATATCAAAAATCCGCCCACAGTCTCAGTCAGACTTTAGTTTTTGGGGTCTGGTCTGACACAGTGGTAAAACAAGTCCCAAAGAGCCTGTCCCTGAGAGAAATGTCCTCAAGCGACTCTCAGCTCACGTCTGGACCTTCCCAATGTTTCCTTCTGAGGTCCCTGGAGGCCTGGGGCTGCTGGGCCAGAGGGGACAGAGTAAATTTTCCGCCACTGGGGAGAATGGGAATAACGAGTTACTTTCTGAGCGTTTACAACGTGCCAGGCATTGTTCCAAGCCTGGCAAGTTTTTACTCAAGTGCAAGAAATTGGAGTTTAAGGGGTATCTATTTCCAAGTCGCTATGAGTCGGGATCGACTTGACGGCAATGGGTTTGGGCGTTGGGTTTAGACTCCCGAGTCCTGCACCAAGCATTTGGTGTGTATCAACTCAGTTAATCGTCCCAACAACCCCAGGAAGTAGTTACTGTTATCTTCATTTTCCAGAGGAGAAACAGACTGGTTGAAAGTACCTTGCCCAATGTTATACACTGGAAAGTGGAGGTGCTAGGAATCAAAGCCCTGCTGGCAGCCATTATGGGTGTCACTAAAATCAACTTTGCTAAAACGGATCAGAAAAATCCTCTAAGACTCAGGCAGGGCCTGTCTGGGGAAGTAGGTGACTCATAATCGCCTTTTGAGATAAGGAATTTCTCTGCTGGAAGGGTGTGTGAGAGTCAAAGGTAAACTCTCTGTGTGTGTCAGAGTGGGAAGCTGTGGTCTACTCCTAGCTTGTCCAAGCTGAGAACCTGCGCGTAATCCTTCCCTGCCAGAGCCCGATAGCCCGTGGACAGGGACGGAAAAGAATGAAGCAACAACCCGCGGCCAGCCACGTGGCCAAACGTCAGAGCAACTGGGGCCGTCCGCGGAGGCTGGGCCGGAGGGGGCGGGGCTGGGGCCCGGAGTCGCTGGGTCGGGCGGAGTGCGCCTGCGCACGGCGTGGGCCGGGCGTAGGTGGGTCGGGAACGCGAGCGCGAGCCGAGTTAAAGGCCGCTCCCCGCCCCGTGGGCCGAGACAGTCCTTGAAGTGCGCAGGCGCAGAGGTCTCTCCTTGTCAGTCAGCGCCGCGTGCGGGCTCTGCGGTCTGCAGCAGCAGTGGCGGCGGCCCATCTCCGGCATCATGAACGGCTTCAGTAGCGAGGAACGGGCCGCACCCTTCACCCTCGAGTACCGAGTCTTCCTCAGTGAGTGTCCGCGGCCCGCGCCTCTCCCCGTGCTCACCCGCCCATTCATTCTCGGGCCTCGCCTCCCGCCCGGGCTCTGTCCCTTGTCCCTGGCCGGGCCGGACTCCCGGGCCCCGACCACCCGGCCCTCACAGTTCACATTTCCCGCTCGCGGGCGGGACTGCGTGGGTCGGCCTCGGCCATCCCTCTCTGCTATAGAGAAATAGTCCTCTTTCACACGCCGGCTGGACCCGAGCTTGGGCCAGGCTGTTTGCAGGTGTCCGGCGCGGGCGGTGTCTGATGGGAAAAGGAAACCACTGAGACAGTCTAGAAAGGTGCTTGGAGATAAAATAATCTCCATAAGAGGACTGCATAGTCTGGGGGGCCAAGGGTGGGGCGGTGATTTTCTAAAGACCTTAATACCTCCACCGTGGCTCAGATTGTCGGCGAGGAGCAGGATGAAGTCCAACCCCGTTTCTGCAGATGGGAAAATCGAGGCCCCGGTCAGGGGCTGTCAGTGGAGGTCCTGGCTAGCGCTCCTGCCTCTCCTGCGGGTTTTCCCGTAGCACCGATGCTGGGAATGCTTCTTTTGAAACAGAAAGCTGTTCCCCTCAAATTAAATACACCCACCCATTGCCGTCGAGTCGATTCCCACTCATAGCGACCCTATAGGACAGGGTAGAACTCCCCCATAGTTTCCAAGGAGGGCCTAGGTGGATTTGAACTGCTGACCTTTTGGTTAGCAGCCTTAGCTCTTAACCACTATGCCACCAGGGTTTCCTCAAATTAAATAAGTAACGTCAATCTGTAAGCATGAGTAAGAAAGTGCCAAATTTTTACCCTTGTGCACGGAGTTGGAGTTTAAGGGGTACCTACCTCAAGTCCTGCATCAGTACCGAGGGACCTCAGGCTGAGGGCGCTCAGCTTTCCTGGGCGCACCATCTTTTGCCCTTGTAGGTGGAAGAAAGCTACCTTAGGTTTATCTTTTATCCTCCAGGCCACAAGGAATAGATTGTTGGCGATAACGCAGGTGTTCAAAAACGTATCATCAAAGGCGTTTCTGTGTTAACTTTTTTTACGATTTTATTGTGGAAGGAAACAGGTGCTGTGAACTCTTTGAGTCCCTGTGTGTGAGGGCTGGGAGGGAGGAATAGAGAGGACGAATAGGAAGACTGAAAGAATGAACAAATAAAGCCCCTGGGAAAAAGTAGCCTGGTGTGGGTGGGAGGAAAAGGAAAGCCAAGCCTAGAGTTTACACATCTAACTGAAGATTAAACTACCATGTAAAATCCAGGAAGGGCGGGACTCCCCATTTTATTTAATTTCGGAAGTAAACAGCAAGGGCAGTGCAGGAACTTTTGACTAACAATTCACTGGACTATTTTTCTGTAGTGTTGACTGCAAGAATTTCTCTGTAGGAGAGGCCTTTAGAGAGATGACTCTCTGGTTTGAAGTTGGCGGGATGATCTGGGTAATGGTCTAAAAGCTGTATTTGCAGAACAAATATTTCATATTTTACTTAGATTTTTTTTACATAGTAACACGTTTTACTAAGATTACATACTGACAGCGAGTATTTGATGGCCATTAATGGGAGACCAAAGCCACTCCTTGACTTTGGCACTGGCTAAAGTAACTGGAATTTAACAAATACCAATAATTAGAGCTAGTTATAGAATTATGTAGTTGTAAGGTTTTTTTTTTTTTTTTTAAATCTTAAGTTTCTTAGCATTTTTCCTAATAGGAGAAGAAAGATTTTTTTACCTCTGTAATGTTACATGTGCCATCTTCTTTAAATGTAAGTACTGTTTTCATGGGTTGGACCGCAAAGTCAGAATTGTCTCCAAACGGACCTTTACGGGTTTAGAGATGCTCCTTGTTCAACTTTTCCTGTACCACTATGGTTTTTAAAATCAGAAGGGATGCTGTGTGGACTTGATCCTTAGATTTCCTAAAGAAAAGTGAGAAAGTTTTCAACTTACTTGTTTGGATATGGTAGTTAGGTTTCTAGAATATAGAAATTAACTGTGAAAGTATTGTTACAACTTGATTATCTTTGAGAAGAATCATAATCTAAGATGGCTCTGTCTTTCTGGGACATCACTTAAAGCAACACAATTTATAATTCAGCACATTGGTTCCCTCTTTTCTCCCTAAGTATTTCATAATAGTTCTGTACACTGTTAACTGGTTTAAGATTGATATAACACAGTTTGATCGACTTTTTTGTACCAGGCACTGCTAGGCTCAGAGGATACAAAGGTGTGTGAGTTGGTCTCTGCCCTCATTATAGAAGTAAGTACTTGTGAGATGCCTAAGGAGCGCATAGGATGAAAGCTCAACCCAGTCTTGGAGGGTCAGGGAATGTGAAGTACACAACCAGTTTTTCTGGTGTGGGAATAAAATCGTGGTATAAAAAATGTACTTCATGCACCTGGAAATATAATTAACCACAGTAATAACTTTTTCTAATTTATTTTACAGAAAATGAAAAGGGACAATACATATCTCCATTTCATGATATTCCAATTTATGCAGATAAGGTAAGGCATCCTTGTCTTTTGGACAATCTCTTTACCCAGTTCAGTGAGTTCCACTTACAGATTTTTTTATATGTATCATAAGAAGTATTCTAAAAGCCTCATTGTGCTGTGAGTTAAAGATGCATTGACTAAATAAGAAGTCAGTCTTACAGCCAGATTATTCAGTTACAAAAGCAGCTATAAATTGGGGAAGGAGTAGAGGAATAGAAGTAAAATGTTTTTAAGCTGCCGGGTTGGGAAAAAAGTCACATTGTTCTTTTCTGTATGTGTTTTTGTAGCTAAAATCCTAGACTTTATTAAAACCCATAAACCAAACCCTTTACCATCGAGTCGAATTCTGACTCATGGTGACCCTGTAGAACTGCCCCATGAGGTTTCCAAGGCTGTAAATCTTTACGGAAACAGGGTTTCCAAGGCTGTAGATCTTTACAGAAGCAGACTGCTACATCTTTATCCCACAGAGTGGCTGCTGACCTTTCCATTAGCAGGTGAGCGCTTAACCAGAGTACCACCAGGGCTCCTTATTTAGTGGTTTTAAAATAAACCATTTAGCTGCACAAAATTTGGGCTGTGGGATGTTTATTAAACAGTACAAATAAACTAGATTTTTCAATGAATGTGGGAAAATTCTATACTTTTAATGACTTGGTAGAGTTAAGATCTGCAAAATAGATCACCAGACCTATCTTCCAAGGTGCCTCTGGTTGGACTTAGCCTCCAGCCTTTTAGTTAGCACCCAAGCACGTTAACCATTTTCACGACCCAGGGACTCCAAAGGTAAGTCCACAGACTCCTGAAAGATTGTGTCTGTCCCTATACACACCAGCGAGCTGAAGAACCTAACTTTAGCGCTAAGTAAGTTTATCACAAATTGGTAAGAATCTTTCCTAAAAAAAAAGTCTACAACTATATATGCCAAAATATTTTTAATCCTTGGTTGGTAAGATTGAGAGCAACTCTTTGTTTTTATTTTGTTTTTGTGCCTTTTTATATTTTCTAATCTTTTTATAGAGAGCATGCATAATTGGTACAACTTTAAATAATTCTTTAAAAAAAAGTTCACAGCTCTTTTTTAGCCTCCATCTCAATGGGAAAATTGTGCTGTATTTAGGAACTGACACAAGGACATATGTCTAATTCTTTTTTACTTACTTAAAAAATGGTTTCGTTCAATCAGGAAGCTTAATTCACAGTGCGTGCAAAGTTTTTCCAGTTGTAAAAGCTACATACGTTTTTGACCTTCCTTAGCTAGATGCCAGTAAATAATACATGTGAGCTCACATTCCAGTGCATGTCTGGGATAATATTAAAGATGACATTTTATCCTTGCATGTGTTGAATCTCACTGTGTTCCTGGGCTTGACTACTAGAAATAGACCAATCCATTGTACTTCTACCAGGAAGTTTGCTGCAGTTCTGTGCTGACACTTGGACATTGGCAGAAAATCCAGCATACATGTTACATCAGAGGAGCCTGCCCGAGCTGGACTCCATCTGGAGGCAGTGGCACAAACAGCCTGAGGCCAGTTACGTGCCACAGTTATAGGAGGGACCTCTAATTGGCATGTGTACTCTTGCGGGATTCTCAAAATTGCATTTATTCAGAAACTAATTTGTTACATCTGCTTTCCTGGGAGTTGGTAAGAACTGCAGGATCCTTCCCCTCCTCTTGAATTGCCATCATTTGGTTGGTTTGAATTGTCTGTTTGTTGTCCAATAGGATATATATCAAAGTACTTTACAGGAACATCTCAGGCCATTTTGAGTAATGAAGAGGTCTAAAATGATGACCCTAAGTTTATCGGTCGTACGTTGGCATCCAGACCTGCTAAAAAAAGAAAACTTTTTCTTGATATATAGCTGTTTTGGGGGGTTCTAAAGTGATTGGACAATATCTAGTCAAGGACCAGAATGATGATAGCAGTGTGGTACCTAATCTTACTGCTGCTCCAAGTTACCCCAAAATAGGAAACAGATTATGTGTTGGTGTTATGTAGAACTTCTCACTGAGGTTACCCTACGACACTGTGAAGTCTTGTATGGACTGATTTTTGCCTGTAATCTGGGATTACTCAAATGAAGACTTTGCCTTTCTACCACCCTGCGCTGGCTTTGAGTCCCTGGATAGTGCAAATGGTTAATGCGCTTGGCTGCTAATCAAAAGTTTGGTGGTTTGAGTCTACCCAGAGGTGCCTTGGAGGAAAGCCTGGTGATCTACTTCCGAAAAATCAGCCATCGAAAACCTTACAGAGCGCACTTCTACTCTGAGACACATGGGGTCGCCATGAGTTGGAATCGACTCGATGGCAGCTGGCGCTGGCTCTAAAGCACAAGCTTTTGAGACAACTGTGGATTTCACCAGTGGTCCAGACCTCAACAAACCACAGACTTCTGATTGCTGCCTGAGAGGCAGGAAAAGGTTCTTTTGTTTTTAAAGAGATGTGGTATGTACAAAACACAAACAAGGGCGTGGTAGACAGAAATTATTTTGGATGATAGCCAAAAGATCTGATTAATTCAGCTGGTTATAGAAGAGTATGAGATATATATTTTAGTTCCAATGTAATTAAGTTTATGTAAATACATTTTTATATGAATGGCCATAGATTTTACCCCTATATGATCAGTCATCTGAAGAATGATAATGAGAGAATGTTGTTGTCAAATGAGAGTGGGCCTTTAACACAGCTTATTTGGCTCTACTTAGAAAAAATGTTCAAGAGCTTATCTTCCCCTCCCCTTTAGGACCTTTTAATGTGGACAGTATTTGCTTTGGTATCTGCCATTAGGTAATATATCCAACCAGCTCTAGAGATTCTTGTGACTCACGTATCCTGCTTGGATTAGTTCCAAATCCATTGGGTACAAGAAAGCAAAAGCAAGCACTCACTCGAGTTTTTTTAAATTGTATGGATTACCTTTGTTCTAGGTCTATTTGGGACCAAATATAGAAGCACTTATAGAAGACTGTCTTCTGACGTAGAGCTTCTGAGACACCAGAAATTTTTAAAATCCAGAACATGGTCAGCATAAATAGTGTAGAACCCTGGGTAGATTAAAGCTTTACCTAATTCTTAAAATGCTCAAATATGATGTGATGTTTTCATTTAGAAGTTTGATATTTTCCTATTCCAAATCTTAAATAGTCACATTAAAAACTAGTTTTGACAATGTAGGCTTCCATTTGTTTTACAGGTGACTGTTGGGAGCATATGTAAAATATGGAACTGTTTCTTTTCTTTCCTTCTAAAAGTCAAGCTTCTAATCAAATAGATTGATGCTCCAGAAACTTAACAGAATATCTTCTGCAGCTATGTATCATTCATAAATCTTAACTTATTTTATTTTATTTTTTTAATTGTATTTTAGATGAGGGTTTACAGAGCAAATTAGTTTCTCATTAAACAATTTATACATATATTGTTTTGTGACATTGGTTGCCAACCCCACGATATGTGAATGCTCTCCCCTTTTCGACCTTGGGTTTCCCATTAACAGCTTTCCTGTCCCCTCCTGCCTTCTCGTCCTTGTCCCTGGGCTGGTGTGCCCATTTAATCTTGTTTAGTTTTATGGGCCTGTCTAATCTTTGGTTGAAGGGTGAACCTCAGGAGTGACTTCAGTACTGAGTTAAAAGTGTGTCCGGGGGCCATACTTTCGGGGTTTAACTTTTTTAGGTACCTCACTGTACCTGAATCTTTTAGAAAAGATATACTACTCAAGTGGATGCTTTTCAGATCACTTACTTCCATACAGGGTTTGCTTTGTTTTGAATTTTCTTTTTTTTTTTTTTTTTTATTGTACTTTAGGTAAAGGTTTACAGAACAAATAGTTTAGTTTCTCATTAACAGTCAGTACACATGTTATTTTATGACATTGGTTAACAACCCCACGACATGTCAACACTCTCCCTTCTCAACCTTTTTTTTTTTTTTTGGTGAAAATATACATAGCCAAAGGTACACCATTTCAAAAATTTCTACAAGCACAATTCAGTGACATTGATTACGTTCTTCCAATTGTACTGCTATTCTCACTTTAGATGAAGGTTTACAGAACAAAATAGTTTCTCATTAAACAGTTAGTACACATTTTGCCCTATGACAATGCTTAACAACCCCACTACATGTCAACACTGTCCTTACTCAACCTTGGCTTCCCTATCACCAGCTTTCCTGTCCCCTTCTGCCTTCTAGTCCTTGTCCCTGGACTACTGTGCCTCATTAGTCTTGTTTTGTTTTATGGGGCTGTCCAGTCCCCAGCTGAACGGTGAACCTCGGAAGTGACTTCACTACTGAGCTAAAAGGGTGTCTGGGGTCCATAGTCTCGGGGTTTCTCCAGTCTCTTTCAGGCCAGTAAATCTGGTCTTTTTTTTGTGTGTTAGAATTTTGTTCTACATCCTTCTCCAGCTCTGTCCAGAACCCTCTGTTGTGATCCTGGTCAGAGCAGTCAGTGGTGGTAGCCGGGCACCATCTAACTGTACTGGACTCAGTCTTTTGGAGGCCTTGGTAAGAGTGGTCCATTTGTCCTTTGGACTAATCTTTTCCTTGTATCCTGTTCTCTTCATTCTCCCTTACTCCCGAAGGGGTGAGACCAGTGGAGTATCTTAGATGGCTGCTCACTGGCTTTTAAGACCCCAGACGCTACTCACCAAGGTAGAAGGTAGAACATTGTCTTTATAAACTGTTATGCCAATTGAGCTAGAAGTCCCCCAAGTGAATTTTCTGTTTTTATAGACAGTTTCATAAAAGGAAGTTTTAAAAATGCCACAGAATTAATAATGTAAACACTACCTTCCCCAATTTTATATGTACATAGAACAGTTTTCTGTTTATCTTTTGGTTTTATGCTTTCCAAGTCAAAGTTAGAATTGGAAACATAGATTAAAAAAAACTGATAACAATAAAAGATAATGTTATGATGACTGAATATGCATATGTGCAGCCACAGTGCCTGGCTTATAGTAAAGTCACAAAACACAACAACCAGAAAAACTAAAAATAGGATGATGTTGAATTGACCACAATGCCTAGTTATTTTTGAATCCTTTCGAAGCTGTTTTATAGTGTAAGATCACTGAAGTCGGATTAAGAAATTTTAGTCCTAGTTTGCCACTAACTGGCTTTGTGACATTGAGCAAGTTATTGGGTTAAGCCCTGCTGGTCTTTGTTGTTGTTGTTGTGTGCTGTCAAGTCAATTCCGAGAAGAAAATCCTTTCTACTACCAGTGCTTTTCTTCAAATTTTATTGTGAAACAGAAAAATAAAAGAAAGGGATGGTAAGAATAGAGGGTGATTTTTTTTTTTAAATTTCTTTCTAAGCCTGGTATTTGATTTCTCAATTTATCTAGAGAAGCATCTGGTGGGTCAACTTGAAAATGCTAATTTAAGCCACTTACATAGTTCTGCAATACAGCACATCATGTTCACTGGGCTTCAGGTCCCATGCTGGAAACAGATCATAAATTAGAAGGTGTTCCTAAGTCTCTCAATAAAGACACATTTACTTTACTGCTTAGATTCAGAGATGGGATGTAATTAAAATGAAAGTATGTTTCCTGTATTTGTGTTTAACTAGCCTACCTGAAGCCATAGCCTATTCATTAGTAAATGACTTGCCATACTACTGACTTTTCACACATGAACAATAACCTGTTTGGAGATGAGACCTATTGTCACTGTAAAAAATAAAAATGGAACCCGTTGCTGTCGAGTCTATTCCAACTCACAGTGACCCCATAGGACAAAGTAGAACTGCCCGATAGGGTTTCCAAGGAGCAGCTGGTGGATTTGAACTGCTGACCTTTTGGTTAGCAACTGAACGCTTAACCACTGCACCACCAGGGCGCCATACTGTAATATTCCCAGTTAATCAGTGAAGTTGTATATCTAAGATATAGGTCATATTTCTTCTCTCTCTAAAACATTTTTTTGATTAATGGAATGATATAATTTAGACTTGTTAAATTTCCAATTTCCTTAGAATCTGGGCATCTTTAACATTAACATTTTGACTACCTGATGAAATGATTAGAAATCTGAGCAGTGAGACTGACGATTAGGTTCTGACTTCGGGAAATCAGAGCTAAAGCTGTACTTTCCCCCTGCCTCCCACAGGCTTATCAAGATCATCCCTGTAGGGATACTAACCTCCTCCTTCCTTTTTCTGAAACTGTAAACAGGGAGGTGAGGGCTTTGATGCTAGAGCAAGCATTTAGAATCCAAGGCATGGTAGAAGTGGAGAACAGGTTTCAAAAGTTCTAACAATAGGGATAATAAGACAATAAATCCAGAATTGAGCAAATTAATAGTTGAAATGAGTTGAGATTAAAGAAAGGAGTGAATTTGTAACCGGGTGGTACTGAGTTTGTTAGTCTTGTCTCAGTATTTTTAAGTGCATAAACATTGGCAGTATTAGAATGCATAATGTTTTAGCAGTAAAAGTTTTTATAGCGATGAAGTAATTGAATTTTTCCTGTCAGTTGCCCTGAAAATCCTAAGTATCACTGTTCACCTAGTGGCAACTCCCTAAACTGTTGCCATGGTAGCTTGGAAGAAATAAACTGTTCTCAAACACTTTTTGCTTAGTAAACTATTCTTTAAGTAGTAATTCCTGCTTAAGAAAGTCTGAGGAACCTCCTTTTTTTACATCAAAATGTTGAAGAATATCCTCCTTTATGATAGTAATTGATGGGAAAAAATGATGACTAAAAGTTACTATGAATTCATAGCTTTAAAAAAAGTAATTTGAAAATGTACTAAACATCTATTTTATAGACAAGTCACTCCCCAGGGTTTATGGACCCAGGCTGTAGCCTGAAGCCTACAAGCTAGAAGCACCTGGTTTGGAAATCCAACTCTTTTTTTTTTTTTTACAAAAATTTATACATACACTGTTACGTGACTCTAATTGCTCTCCCCATACTGTGACAGCACATTCCTCCTTTCCACCCCTGATTCCCCATGTCTATTCAACCAGCTCCTAACCCTTTCTGCCTTCCCATCTCACCTTCGGACAGAAGCTGCCCATTTAGTCTCTTGTATCTCCTTGAGCTAAGAGTCACACGCCTCATGAGTATCACTTTATGTCCCACAGTCCAGTCCAATCCCTGTCTGAAGAGTTGGCCTCAGAAGTTGTTTTGGTTATGGGCTGATAGAGAATCCAGGGGCCATGTTTTCTGGGGTTCCTCCAGTCTCAGTCAGACCATTAAGTCTGGTCGTCTTACTAGAATTTGAGTTCTGCATCCCACCTTTCTCCTGCTCCATCCGGGACTCTCTGTTGTGTTCCCTGTCAGGGCAGTCATTGATGGTATCCAGGCACCACTAGTTCTTCTGGTCTCAGGCTGATGAAATCTCTGGTTTATTGGCCCTTTATGTCTCTTGGGCTAATACTTCCCTTGTGTCTTTGGAGTTCTTCATTCTCCTTTACTCCAGGTGGTTGGGACCAATTGATGCATCTTAGATGGCTGCTTGCAAGCTTTTAAGACCCCAGACGCCACTCACCAAAGTAGGATTCAGAACATTTTCTTAATAAGCTTTGTTATGCCAATTGACCTAGATGTCCCCTGAAAGTATGGTCCCCAGACCCCTACCCCTGCTACTCTGTCTCTCAAAGTGTTTGGTTGTATTCAGGAAACTTCTTAGGTTTGGTTTAGTCCAGTTGTACTGACTTCCTCTATAGTGAGTGCTGTCCTTCCCTTCATCTAAGATAATTCTTATCTACTATCTAGTTATTAAATAACCTTCCCCGTCCCTCCCTAGCCTTGTAACCATCAAAGAATGTTTTCTTCTGTGTTTAATCCTTTTCTTGAGTTCTTATAATAGTGGTCTGATACAATATTTGTCCTTCTGTGACTGACTAAATTCACACAGCATAATGACCTCCAGCTTCCTCCATGTTATAAGATGTTTCACGGCTTCATCATTGTTCTTTATCATTGCGTAGTATTCCATTGTATGGATATACCATAATTTGTTTATCCATTTGTCCATTGATGGACACCTATGTTGTTTCTATCTTTTTGCTATTGTGAACAGTGCTGCAATGAACATGGGTGTGCATATATCTATTCGTGTGATGGCTCTTATTTCTCTAGGATATATTCCAAGGAGCGGGATAGCTGAAATCGTATGGTACTTCTATTTCTAGCTTTTTAAGGAAGTGCCAAATCGATTTCCAAAGTGGTTGTACCATTTTACATTCCCACCAACAGTGTATAAGTGTTCTAGTCTCTCCACAACCTCTCCAGCGTTTATTATTTTGTGTTTTTTGGTTTAATGCTAGCGTTGCTGGGGTGAGATGATATCTCATTGTGGTTTTGATCTGCATTTCTCTAATGGCTAATGATCATGAGCATTTCTTCACGTGTCTGGTGGCCACCTGAATATCTTCTTTGGTGAAGTGCCTGTTCATATCCTTTGCCCTTTTTTTAATTGGGTTATTTGTATTTTTGTTGTTGAGGTTTTGCAGTATGTTATAGATTTTAGAGATTAGACACTGATTGGATTTGTCATAGCCAAAAATTTTTTCCAGTTTGTAGGTTGTCTTTTGACTCTTTTGGTGAAGTCTTTTGATGAGCTTAAGTGTTTGATTTTTCAGGAGCTCCCATTTATCTAGTCTCTCTTCTGGTGCTTGTGCATTGTTACTTATGACTTGTATTGTGTTTATGCCATGTATTAGGGCTCCTAGTGTTGTCCCTATTTTTTCTTCCATGATCTTTATCGTTTTTGATTTTATATTTAAGTCTTTGATCCATTTTGAGTTAGTTTTTGTGCATGCTGTGAGGTAGGGGTCTTGTTTCAGTTTTTTGCAGATGGATATCCAGTTATGCCAGCACCGTTTGTTAAAGAGACTGTCTTTTCCCCAGTTAATGGACTTTGGGCCTTTGTCAAATATCAGCTGCTCATAGGTGGATGACTATGTCTGGATTGTCAATTCTGTTCCACTGGTCTATGTATCTGTTGTTGTACCAGTACCAGTCTGTTTTGACTACCGTGGCATTGTAATAGGATGGAAAACCAGGTAGTGTGAGGCCTCCCACTTTGTTCTTCTTCTTGAATAATGCTTTACTTATTTGGGGCCTCTTCCCTTTTCATATGAAGTTGGTGATTTGTTTCTCCATCTCATTAAAAAATGCCGGTGGAATTTGGATCGGGATTGCATTGTGTCTGTAGATCGCTTTGGGTAGAACTGACATTTTCACAATGTTGAGTCTACCTATCCATCGGCAAGGTATGTTTTTCCACTCATGCAGGTCTCTTTTAGTTTCTTGGAGTAGTGTCTTGTAGTTTTCATTGTATAGGCCTTTTATGTCTCTGGTTAGATTTATTCCTAAGTATTTTATCTTCTTGGGGGCTGTTGTAAATGGTATTGATTTGGTGAGGTAAATCCAACTCTTAAGGAGTTAAAACAATGTTTAATGTGCTAGTCTTCAGCGCCTTGAAAAGTATCTGGTAACATAGTGGGCGATGCTTAACAAATACTTGTTGCAAAAAAAAAGTGAATGAATTGGCTCTGCAGTCCCTGGCTGGATAACCAACCAGCTATTGTCATCCAGTTCGGACTCATGGTGACCCAGTGTGTGTCAGAGTAGGCTGTGATCCATAGAGTTTTCAGTGCTAATTTTTACAAGTAGATTGATCACCAGGCCTTTCTTCCAAGGTGCCTTTGGGTAGACTTGAACCTTCAACCTTTCATTTAGCAGCTGAGCACTTTAACTGTTTACACCACCCGGGACTCCCCTTGCAGGATACTCTGCTATTTTTGGCTTAGCTAATTTCTAGACACCAAACCTTCAGGCTTTTGGAGTTCTTTTCACAGTAAAATTAGCTTACCATTTTCTGAAAGATGTTTTTTCCCAGTATTTTTTTTTTTTTTTGCTTCCCATTAGTTATATAGGTTTGTAATATTAAATAGTGTTGTTAGGAGGCTCTATGGAGCCCTGGTGGCTCAGTGGTTAAGAGCTTGGCTGCTGACCAAAACGTCGGCCGGTCAAATCCCCCAGCTGCTCCTCCGAAACCCAATGGGGTAGTTCTACTCTGTCTTTTAGAGTCGCTAAGAGTCAGAATCGACTTGATGGCAAGGGGTTTTTTGGTGCGACTATTTACTTTGATACAGTAACAGCGCCATCTTGTGAACCTTTAGGATATCACTACTGAAAACTTTTAAAGCCCTGACTTGTTCTTGTATCATAGATGTGCAACTCTTTCATTTTGATACCTGAGAAGTGGTACTAGATAGACACAGTTCTTGAAAACTTATAGTGGGTAGAATGATATTTAATCAGAGACTGGTTCTGAGATTTCCTACCCATGAACATTTTGTAAACCATCCAGTTATTACTTTATAGGGATAGAGCGTTTTATTCGGTCTTGAGTTTACATAAAATGACCATTGTCATTTTTATGTTGCATCAGGTAGGCGTCAGGAGACTTGGGATAGAAACTCATAGAATTCTTTATTCTTTCTTGGTTTGACCGAGAACTAAAATAAGTGACAGAAGTTTTACCCTCTTAACTATAAATCTGTGTAGCTTTTCTGCTTGGTTAAAAGTAGCTACAAGGTAATCATTGGCATGAATCCTTTCTTATTCCCTTGTAACTTATCAGTCCCTGTTTTTTAATGCAAAGTAGAGATAATTCTAAAAAGTTATATAGTCAAGTGATTTTCATTTTAAATCAACTTTTTAAAATATATATACTTTTTTATAAAGGAGTAATTGCTTATTTAGCTTCATCTTTGCCCTTTCCAGAAGTCTGTAAACTGAAAAACTGTATTTAAAGTTTTATTCCTTGTTAAAAATAATATTCTGACTGTATTTAAAGCTAAGTTTCCATTAGAGAATGTATCTCATTATTTAACTCCAGTATGCAAAATCAGATGACAAAATGTGACTTTTTCATTGTGTTTTTTAAGCAGTAAGCATCTGGGAATTTTTCCCTATGAATGTATCATCCGCTTTAAAGTGGTCAATTTAGGTTGTAAACAAATTACAATAGAGAACTGCCATTGGTTAAAATATTTTTGGAATGTATGATCTTTTATCCTCAGTGTCAAACTTTGTGTCTTTTTTAGGAGGACTTGATTTTTAAAAATAGCCAAATCTGGAGAATTATGTGGGTAATTGGGCCAATTAATTTTGTATGAGGCTAAAACTGAAGTATGGCAAAGTAATTAGGCTGATCTGGGGGTTGTCTTTAAAAGAGTTGTACAGTGAACACCTATACACCTTGAATCTATAATTAATATTTGGCTATATTTGTTTTATTATATACTCTCTATCCATCAATATATCTTATTTTTTGATGCATTCTGTTGAAAGTCCATTGACTTTAAAGATCTATCAAAAATTTGGTACAATGAACAGTTTAAGCTTTGGAAGAAAGTACGCTCGTTGAAATAAGAGAACAGATGAGCTCTTATGACCATCTCAACTTGTCTTTGTTTTTTCAGGATGTGTTCCACATGGTAGTTGAAGTACCACGATGGTCTAATGCAAAAATGGAGGTAATGTTTTGCCTTATGTTGATAGTTAACTTAGCCTATCAGTTTTGATCTAGCCACACTGATTTGCACTAATGTAAACATCTGAACTCCAAGGTTATTCTCTGTCTAGTCCTAATTTGTTTTGTGCCTGCATTTCCCATTACCTACCTGTCAACACTCTGTGCTACAGCTAAGCTCAACCACTTACTATTTGCAAGTGTTTCACAGACTTTCCTTCCTCATACCTTTGCTCTGACATTCCCACAGCCTAGGAATTACCTTTTCCTCCTGTCATATTCTGTCAGTCATTGACTTAGTCACCCCAGCCACAAATAATCTCATTGGAATTTCTGTAGCATTTTGTTAATGTCCTCCTAATAATGTCTAACACATTTGGCTTTTTGTTATAGATATTTATTACGTATTTTATATCACTTAATTAAGCTTTTTGACAGTAACCACATTTTGCATGTAATAAACACAGAAAATACTTGAATATTTTTAAATGCTTTAAAGGAAAGCTGAAGTTGGAGAATACTTATTTTGCCCTTTTAATAAAATCTTGGTACTTCTAATTTCTCAAATGTTAGGACTTATTCCAGCTAATTTGAGTTTTTGCTTTGAGGAATTGATAAATGTTATTTTTCTCTTCTTGACAGTTCCTGTATGCCTCAAGTAAGCTTTCCACATAATGGCTGATTATGGAGTAACTTTTAAATTATAATCTAAAATCTATAATTAAAATTTTAGATTCAAATTATAAAAAGTTAGGAATAAAATATACCATTAAAGTGGAATTAGCAGACATGCATACTGTAATTCACTTCCCCGAATTCTTATCTCAATAGTATTGCACAGCCAATATACAAGTCTGAAATTTTTAATTTCAGATTGCTACAAAGGACCCTTTAAACCCAATTAAACAAGATGTGAAAAAAGGAAAACTCCGTTATGTTGCCAATTTGTTCCCTTATAAAGGATACATCTGGAACTATGGTGCCATCCCTCAGGTATGTCTCCATGCAATTGCTGAAAGTGGACTTTTTAGTTTACTAAAAATTAACTTACTGCTCTAAGTAAAAGAGATTTAAACACCTTCAGAAAGCCTTTGTCAGAGTAGATTTTAAAGATAACATAAAGGGTAATCAACTAATTTTAATACTTTATTGAATAACTTATTTTCAAGGTAAACTGAAAGGTAAATATTTATAATGTTTAATTTCAGATTTGAAAGTTTGTTCTTTTTATGAAATATTTATTTTTCTATATGGACTGATTGTAAGCTGTATAAAATCTTTCTTTACAGATTGAGTCTATTAAGAGAAGTAGTGTAGGGTAGTCATTAAAAGCACTAATATTTGGCACCAGACAGACCAGGGTTCAAATCGCAAGTACCCCACTTCCTAGCTTACCTCACTTGCCTCAGTTTCCTCCTCCCTGAGGCAGGGATATTAAAAGCACTTAGCTCATGTAGTTATTTTGAGGAATAAAGCACCTAGTATCTGGCACATGTGAAGAGCCCTAATGGTGCAGTGGTTGAGAGCTACAGCGTGCTACAGCTGCTAACCAAGAGGTCAGCAGTTCGAATCCACCAGCCATTCCTTGGAAACTCTATGGGGCGGTTCTCCTCTGTCCTGTAGGGTCACTATGAGTCAGAATTGACTTGATGGTGGCAGCATCTGGCACATATAAGTTCTCAGAGCTATTGACTTTTATGTTTAGAGTCCTGATTCCTTCTTTGAGTCAAGCTCTTTGTAGTAGAGTAATGAGGAGATTCTGTTTTCCTAAATAGTCAACCCTTTGAGGAGGGGCAACGTCTTCCTTGTTTACGAATTCTTCCCTATCACAATGCCGGTATGTAGTAGGTTCTTACTGAATATTAGAATGAAGAGTCACTAGAATGACTTTTACTGTGAGTAAGTGAGATTCTGGTTTGACGGGCTAATGCTGTGTCACTTAAGATTTTTCCATGAAGTATTCCAGTTAGATTTGCCCTGCTGATTCTGATAAATGATTTGTCTTTATTAACCATTAAGCCTATTAAATGGAATCCATTGTGAAACAACCTATATGTTACTAGAACATAGGTCAAACTCATCTAGCTTGTTAGGTAATCAAAGTCGTTTGCATTAATTATTAGTTATAGAACTTCAACTTGTACTTTAATTGATTATGCCTAGAAATATTGCCCCTTTGGGAAAACATTGCTGAAATACTTAGTCTTCTATGGGTTGAATTTTGCATTCTTAATGTTGGTTTTGTTGGATCCAGTCTTCCTTTAACCCACTTCACTTTTATCTTTTGGCCTTTACTCCAGCTAAGCAGGCAAACAAATCCAAGTACTATGTTCTGGTTCGGGGAAGAAAGAACCAAAGCAACATTTATACATGACTGTCTGGCATGCATGGGCTGTCTTTTTTGTGAGATACTCTTCAAGGATTCTATCTTGCAATTTAGCAAGGAAAGAAAGCTGCAGTTTAAAGTTCCAGTAAATCCTGATTAAACTTTTCAGTCTTGATGTCTAGTCAAAGTGATGACACTTTTACCATCAAAACATTTAATTTTCATTTTAGTCTAACTGCCTACCTACTTCTGCTGTGGCAATCTGTTTTGAAGAAAATCTAGTTAGAAGAACATAGTAGTGCCTAGAAGAGTTATTCGAAACACCTTTCTTCTAATCTATTTTTAATGTAAATATTTTGATCTGTATTTCTTTGTGATTACAGTTGGTTATTAGGTGATGGTTTTGGGGTTTGTTTGTTTTGAATAGGATCATTGTCAGTTGTGAAGATTAAATTTAGTTAAAAAAAGACATTCCATAAAATGGGGGAAAATATTTGAAAATTATATATTTGATAGAGGTCTAAATATCCAGAATATATAAAAAACCCTACAACTCAATGACAAAAAGAGAGACAACCTAATTTTAAAATGGGCAGGGGGTTTAAGTAGACATTTTTCCAAAGAGGATATACGTGGCCAATAAGCATATGAAAAGATGCTCAACATCATTAGTCATTAGAGAAATGCAAATCAAAACCATAACGAGATGCCCCTTCACATCTTTTAGGATGCTTATTATAAAAAATAGAACATAACAAGTGTTAGCGAGGATGTGGAAAAATTGGAACACCTGTGCATTGCTGGTGGGGAATGTTAAGTGGTACAGCCGCTGTGGAAAACAGTTTGGTGGTTTCTCAAACAGTTAAACAGAATTACCACATGACCCAGCATTTCCACACCTAGGTATATACCCCCCAGAATTGAAACAGGTATTCAGATAGATACTTGTACATGAAATGTTCAAGCAGCATTATTCATAATAGCCAAAAGGTGGAAGCAACCTATGTGTCCATCAATAGATGAGTGGATAAACAAAATATGGTATATACATGCACTATAATACTACTCAGCCATGAAAAGAAGGACCGATGTATGCTACAACGTGGATGAACCTTGAAAACATTATGTTCAGTGAAATAAGCCAGACACAAAATCAACTATTGTATGATCCCATTTATATGAAATATTTAGAATAGGCAAATTAATCGAGACAAAAAGTAGACCGGTGGTTATCAGGTCTTGGGGGAAGGGGACAGTGGGTTGTTGCTGCTTAATGAATACAGAGTTTCTGTTTGAGGTGATAAAAATTTTGGAAATAGCTAGTGGTGATGGTTGTACAACATTGTGAATACAGTTAATGCTGCTGAATTATACAATTAAAAATTGTTAAAATGGGAAACTTACATATTTTTACTACAATAAAAAATTTAGTGTAGCATTACATGTTCAATAGGGTTTCGGGATTTGATTGAAATTATTGTGTGTAGTTAAGATTCTTAGTGAATAAAGAATTTTTTTAAATAAGAAAATAGCTGAAGAGTCATGTTTTTGCATAAAGACTAATGGAATATTATCTTTTAATGTCAACATGATACACTTTGTCAGTGGTAATGCTGTACGCTAGCCATTATTTTTTTAGACTTGGGAAGACCCAGGACACAATGACAAACACACTGGCTGTTGTGGTGACAATGACCCAATTGACGTGTGTGAAATTGGAAGCAAGGTAATGAAATCTGAAATTTTTTTTTCTTCCCTGTTGAGGTGATATTCATGAAATATACGAAGTTTATACTTTTTAAAAATATTGTGAATAAAATGGGACTATTAGTGAAAATAACAGTATCTCTTTGGGTGATAAATTAAAAGCTTTCATTTCATTCCTAGCGTTTGTGTGTTATAGTTTGTACATTTAAGCCTAGTCTAGGAAAAAATGTATATATACGTGTGTATGATGTACTCATAGATAGGGGAAGTGGACGTGTTCTGCATTACTTTGAAAGACACAGAACTAGTCAATAGGTTGATGGGTACCAAAAGGTAAATTTCATCTCAATACAAAGCAAACCTTGTCTAATGATTTGGAGTGATCAGTGAATTGACCCAAGCCAAATGACCCCAAGTGTTGGAGATTTATGATAGGGATTCCTCTACCAGGAAGAGTTGCTCTAAGGTTCTGATTATAGTTATGTTTCTTTATGGTCTTTCTTAGGCTCACAGAAATAGCTAACAATTGAAAAGAAAGTTGTCATGCAGTGTTTTAAGACAAAGATTTTAAGTCATATTGTATGACTTAGTGGCTGCTTTAAAAGGTGAAGAAGCCACATTAAAATATGTGTATTTAACAGATTATAGAGGATTATTCTTTGGCACAATGATAGTGTAAAAAACATGAATTTACTCTGAATTATTTTAGTGGTTTTCTTATGACGTACAAATAATAAGAGATACCTCTTTTCAACCGTATCAGTGTTGATAAGGGATTTACTCATTTAGTTTTTTAAAATCTGCTTCAGGGAACAATTTCAGGCAAGTTTGCAGAAACATGACAGCTTCTTTATTTCCTGTTATCCATTAAGTAAAACTTTTCTTTCAAATTTCTTTCTTGACTGCGGTTATTGACTTGTCTTGACTGTGGTTATTGACTGTCAGGTATGTGCAAGAGGTGAGATAATCAGTGTGAAAGTTTTGGGCATACTGGCTATGATTGATGAAGGAGAAACTGACTGGAAAGTCATTGCCATTAATGTGGATGATCCTGATGCAGCCAATTATAATGGTAAGAAATATATTTTTGAAGATCCTGAAGTCTTTATACCTAATTCCTAAATAATAAGCACCACCATACCTAACCTGCAAAGACAGAGTTATAAACCCATGCCCTCAAACTGTTAAATAATGGAGAAGGAAAACATTTGACAAAGCATTGTTATTTCTACTGCTGAACTTCTGTAATCAACTAAGTAACATTTTTCTTCATCGTAGGAAAGAAAAAAATCTGATAGTTTTGGTTTTCTGGTTTCTCCTTTCCTTCCGCATATACTAGCACTCATTTGCCTGCTTTCTTTCTCTCTTTTTTGTTGAGATGGAATTCATATACCATAAAGCTCACTGCTTTACAGTGTATAATTCAATGTTTTTTTAGTATCTTCATCAAGTTGTACAACCATCACCATTGTCATTATCTGATTCCAGAACATTTTCACCACCCTAAAAAGAAACCCTATCCAATAGCCATCACTCTCCCCTCCCCTGTCTCCCCAGGCCCTGCCAACCAACCTACTTTCTGTCTTTATGGATTTGTCTTTTCTGAACATTTCATTTAAGTGGGACCGTGCAGTATTTGTAACCTTTTGTGTCTGGCTTTTTTCACGTAGCATAATGTTTTCTAAGTTCATCCATGTTGTAGCATGTATCAGAACTTTTTTCTTTTTATGGCTGAGTAATATTCCATTGCTTGGATAATACTCCATTTTGTTTATCCATTCATCTGTTGATGGACACTTGGGATGCTTCCCCCTTTTGTCTACTATGAATAATGCTATGAACATTGGTGTACAAGTGTCTGTTTGAACACCTGTTTTCAATTTTCCTGGGTTTATACCTAGGAGTGGATTTGCTAACTCATATGGTAACTCTGTGTTTAACCTTTTGAGGAATCATTGAACTGTTTTCCACAGCAGCTGCCCCATTTACCACCATCAATGGATAAAGATTCCAATTTCCTCTTTCTGTTGTTCAATTTTCTGTTTAATAACAGCCATCCTTGTGGGTATGAAGTGGTATCTCATCGTGGTTTTGATTGCATTTTCCTAATGATTAATAATGTTGAGCATCTTTTCATGTGCTTATTGGCCATTCATACATCTTCTTTGGAGAAATATCTGTTCAAGTTCTTTGCCCATTTTTTAATTGGGTTATTTTTCTTTTAATTGTTGGATTGTAAGAGTTCCTTTTATATTCTAGATAGTAGACCTTTATTTAGATCCATGATTTGCAAATATTTTCTCCCATTCTATAGGTTGTCTTTTCACTGTCTTAATGGTATCCTTTGATGCACAAAATTTTTAAATTTTGATGAAGTCTAATTTATGTATTTTTTTCTTTTGTTGCTTATGCTTTTGATGTCATACCTAAGAAACCATTATCTAATCCAAGACCATGAAGATTTATACGTAATGTTTTCTCCTAAGAGTTTTATAGTTTTAGCTCTAATATTTAGATCTTTGATCCATTTTGAGTTAATTTCTGTACATAGTCTAAGGAATGGGTCTGGCCTCATTCTTTTGCATGTGGACATCCAGTTGTTCCAACACCATTTCTCGAAAAAATGTTCTGTCTCCATTGGATTGTCTTGGCACCCTATTGAAAATCAGTTGACTGTAAATCTATAGGTTAATTGCTGTATTTTCATTGCCTGAAGTCCTTTTTGAAAAAGAAGTATTTATACCTTATAACTCTGTCTAATTAACCTTGCCTCTATTTCATGAGCTAACCCATTTATCTAGTTATTGAACTGAATTAGTTTTCTCTTGTCTGTAAGACATATGGAGTCCCTAGGTGGAGTAAATGGTTAACACACTTGGCTAGCTAACTGAAAAGCTGGAGGGTTGCATCTGCTCAGAAGCACTGTCTTAGTTATCTAGTGCTGCTATAACAGGAATACTGGAAGTGGGTGGTTTTAATAAACAGAAATTTATTTTCTCCAGTTTAGGAGGCTAGAAGTTAGCATTCAGGGTGCCAGCTTCATCCACTCAGAAGCACTGTCTTAGTTATCTAGTGCTGCTATAACAGGAATACCACAAGTGGGTGGTTTTAATAAACAAATTTATTTTCTCACAGTTCAGGAGCTAGAAGTTCGAATTCAGAGTGCCAGCTTTAGGAGAAGGCTTTCTCTCTCTGTAGGCTCTGATGGAAGGTCCTCATCTCTTTGAGCTTCTGCTTCTGGTTGATCTTCACGTGGCTTGGCATCTCTTCTTTTATCTGTTGTAAGAGATTGACCCAAGACACACCCTACACTAATCCTGCCTCATTAACATAACAGAAAACTCATTGCCAAATGGAATTATAACCATAGACATAGAGGTTAGGATTTACAACACATATTTTTGGGGGACATAATTGAATCCATAATGTTCCACCCTTTGGCCCTTGGAAATTCTTGTCCTTGCCACATGTAAAACGCATTCACCCCGTCACATCATCCCAAATGTCTTAAATCCACTCCAAGTCCAAAATCTCATCTTCTGAATCATCTAAATCAAGTATGGGTGAGACTTTAGATGTATTCCATCCTGGGGCAAAATTCCCCTTCATTGGTGAACCTATGGAATCTAGATTACAAGTTATCTGTTTCCAAAGTACAGTGGTGGAACAGGCACAAGGTAGACATTTCCATTACAAATGGGAGAAATTGGAGGGAAAGAAGGGATAACAGGCACCCAGTGAGTCCAAAACCCAGCAGAACAATTTACATTAGCTCTCAAGGCTTGAAAATAATCCTTTGTTCTTTGTGACCGTTTGGGCAGTGGCCCTCCCCTCCAGACTCTGGCTGTTGGCCATGCCATCTGGATTCTGGGTGGAGGCCTCTCGGCTCTGGGCTTCACCTTTGCCTTCCAGGCCCATTGGGACGGCAACTCTGCTCCCTTGGCCCCGGCAGGCTCCATTCTTCTGCCTCTCGGGCACAGCAGCCCCACCCCCTCAGCTTTGGGGTTTGGCCACATCCCCCGGTACACCTTAATGGCAGCCCCACACTCTGGAACCGAGTTGGTGAAGATACAACTCTTTGAAACTGAGGAGGCTATGGCCCTACCCTTTGAGATCTGGGAGACTGTGACCCCACCCTTTGAAAAGGAGAAGGCCCTGCCTCCCATGTTCCTTCCAACAGTTCTGCTTGTCTCTGAACTGCTCCAGGGATGGTCTTTTTCTTTTCTTTTCTTGGAGGACAACAGATATAGCTTTTTGGCCTGTTTTCTACCTGTAGAATTCCAAGAGGCTGACAGTTTTCTTTCCTTTCATCCTGTCTCTATGACTCCTTCAGTATAAGCTGATGGGTTTTCTGCTGTAGTAGTTCGTTAGATCCACCAGTCACAAGCTTAATCTTTTAACAAAAGATTGTGTAGCCACATCCTTGGTGAAAATTCTCAGACATGTGTCCTTAGTTTGTAGAACAGAATTTTCCAAATCTTTAAGTTCTGTTTTCATTTTGCACAGTTCATTTTTAAGTCCATCCCTTTCTTCTTGCTTTTCACTATAAGGAGAAACCACACGGCCCCTTTATGATCTTGCTTAGAAATCTCATCAGCCAGATATCTAAGTTCATCACTTACTGGTTCTACCTTCCATTAAACATTTGAACATAATTCAGACAAGCTCTTTGCCACTGCATAAAAAGCATCAACCTTCCTCCATTGTCCAATCGCATTTTCTTTTAGAGCCTCACCAGAAACTCATTTAATGTCCACATTTCTAGCATCATTCTGTGGCTGGCACCATATGTATTATCTAAGATGTTAGAGACTTTCTCTATAGCTCTCCTCACTTCCTTCTGAGCCCTCACCAGAATTGCCTTTGATGCCCATAATTCTACCAACAGTCTCTTCAAGGCAATCTAGGTTTTTACTATTAGGCACCTTAAAACTTTTCCAGCCTATACCCATTACCCAATTCCAAAACCACTTCCACGTTTTAGGTATCTGTTAGAACAGCACCCTACTCTTCCAGTACCAAATTCTATCTTAGTTATCTAGTGCTGCTGTAACAGGAATACTACAAGTGGGTGGCTTTAGCAAACAGAAATTTATTTTCTCACAGTTTAGGAGGCTAGAAGTCTGAATTCAGGGTGCCAGCTATAGCAGAATGCTTTCTGTCTCCGTTGGCTCTGGAGGAAGGTCCTTGTCTCTCTCTTTGAGCTGCTTCTGGACGATCTTCATGTGGCTTGGCATCTCTCTTCCGC
This sequence comes from Dugong dugon, assembly GCA_030035585.1. Lineage (NCBI taxonomy): Eukaryota > Metazoa > Chordata > Mammalia > Sirenia > Dugongidae > Dugong > Dugong dugon. The sequence goes on from CM057475.1 coordinate 20,168,254, forward strand.
TGTCTCTGCTTGCTTCGCCCTCCTTTTATTTCTTATAAGAGATTGACTCTAGACACACCCTGTACTAATCCTGCCTCATTAATATAATGGAAAACTCGATCCCAAGTGGAATTATAACCACTGACATAAAACCCATTGCCGTAGGGCTCATAGCGACACTATACAACAGAGTAGAACTGCCCCATAGGATTTCCAGGGAGCGGCTGGTGGATTCAAACTGCCAGCCTTTTGGTTAGCAGCCGAGCTCTTAACCACTTCACCACAAGAGCCCCAACCACTGGCATAGAGGTTAGGATTTACAACACATATTTTGGAGGACACAATTCCATTCATAACAGGCACCTTGGAAGAAAGCCTGGCAATCTACTTCTGAAAAATCAACCATTGAAAACCCTGTGGAGCACAGTTCTCCTCTGACACACATGGGGTTACCATGAGTCAGGCAACTTGATGGCAACTGTTTTTTGTTTTTGTTTTTTGTTTTTTTTTTTTTTTAAACATTTCCCAGTTCACTTTGCAAACTTTCCATAGTTAGTGGTACTGCGGTAACGGAAAGCTTGATCTTCTTTAACTATGGAGATTATAAATTGGACTTAAGCAAAATTATTTTATACAAATATAAATGTGCTTCTGCTATTGAATGTAATACTCTTTCCAGTAATACTTATCCTGATTAACTTTTTAGGACTTATATCTTGTGTTTGCTTTCACTGAGCAGGAGTTTGGTCATTTAAAGTTCAGTTTGATGACATTGAGTCTAGTCACTTTTTAAAAAATATTTTATTATGTTTTTGGTGAAAGTTTACAAAGGTTTTCTGTCCATGGTTCTTTCATATTTGGAGGATAACTTCCCCCTTCCAATCATTTTACCAGTCCAAAACAGTCATTAACAATTAGTCTTTCAATAGGGCAAAGAGACAATAGAGTGAGGTTACTCAGGTACCAGCTATTCAGCCTTGCTGCAGGTGACCATCTGATTTGGTCAGGCTCTCCAACAGTTCATCTCGTCTTCACTCTTTCTGGCCTCTGATAAAATTTAACTAAGAGGTGATTATTCCCTTGCTCTGAGCCTCAGGAGGTATCAGCATAAGCAAAACCTTTAAGGGACTTTAGGTTCGGCCACTGTACTCCAGACCAGCAGTGCCTCCCCCTTAGTCTGCTCTTTCACACTTAACAGCTTCTACAATTATAGTTTTTACAATCACAATTAATCCTTTTAACAATCAGTACTCCCAGCTGAATCATATAATCCTTTCAGCATCTTTCCCCACCCTCTCTTCCCCAGACCCATCAGGAAAAGAGGAATCTATTCAATGGGGATCTTTCCTTGTCCCCCTCATTCTGCGTGTAAGCACACCCACGAAAGTGTGTAAACCAGCCACTTCATGCCTTTATCTCTCCCCTCTTCCCATTTTAGATAGCCAATATTTAAATTGCCTGTCCTTGTCAAACCAGTGCTCTGAGGAGACAAGCATGTTCCTTGATCTTGAAGAATCTTCTGTTCCGCTTGGAACTTTGAGTATCTGCATCCATAAGCAAAGTCTAGTCCAGAGCAAACCATCAAGTTGCAGCAGTCTACACCAGCCCACAGCGTCATTCTTCATTCGGTAGGGTTCTGGTCAGCTCATCCCTAGCCATCCAAGCTAGGTCACAATGGGTAGCAGCCTCAGGCTTGAGAGTTCATACACTCCTCCCAGCACTTCAGACAGCCCCTTCACACACTCTCATCTCTAGTCCCCTTGGGCTAGGTCAGTGGGTTTCACCCATAAACTGCAAGAGTCCCACAACTCCTTTTACTTCTGACCAGCCAGCCCTTCCTCTCACTGTCATCCCTAGCCCCTGTGGGCTGGGTCAACGAGTACCAATGGAGCATGTCCAAACTAAGCCCATCTCTTCATTGCTGCATTTCCCCTACTTCCACTCATGAGTGGACCTAGGTGGTCACCACAAGTGAGCAGACCAAGCTGTCTACTCACTGACTCCCTTTAACTTCCAGTCCTAGAAGAGGGCTCCTTCTGATGGACACTGACTTTTCCTGCCTTGATGCGTGCAACAACAAACTGCTTGCTCAAAATTCAAAAAGCAAAACAGTCACTTTTTTTTTTCCTTCAGCAAGTCCTGTCATCCTGCTGAGAAATCTTATATTCTCTCAGCATTTCTGGGTGGTTCTGCATGTCTTTTCAAGTAAGTGCAAAATCTGGGTAGGGCCCAGGTTTTCAACCTAAGCCCCAAATGTATACACAGGGCTACTGCATTTAGACCAACAACCTGTGTTTCACTCTGTCAAATCCTAGTTCCCCTTTTAGCATATCCAATCAAGTTACTGACTGAAGGCTGGGTACACACTTTCTGTAATCTATAATACCCGACATTCATTTCTATCATACATTTAGGTCTGCTTTACTACACTAAGTAGGACAAACATTCAATATCCATGGTACATCCAATTAGACACATAATCCTTTTTAAAACATTCCAGTTTCATCTTCTCTTCTCCTTGCCTTAACTATGTTCCCATTCATGTGCATATGGCCTTGGGCCTCTGGCTGGGTAGAACCAGAAGATCCTGCCCCCCCAGTCAATCATCCTGCTTTTCTGGCCTGGCTTTGGCCCCAGGCCACTCCAGGTGGGGCTTCTGTCTCCCCTGCTGCAGCATAACTTTGCCTTCAGCCTTTACAAGCAGCAGCAACCAAAGCAACTATCCAGGAATCAAAAGTTTCACTTCCCAATCTCCTTCTTTCTTTCTCTTACAAAGTCCTGTGCTTTCATGAGTCTGGAGCCATTACAAAGAATCCCACTCCTGACACCAACTATAAAAAATGGCATGGAAGAGGTATCTGACCTCCTCCAACTCCACTGGGGGAGGGAGAACCAAGATCAACAGCGCAAGGCTGACTCCCATGAGGTGGAGAGTAGGCAAGCCTCTTCCCTCTGCCGTCTTTGCCAATTCTGACATCGACTGTCCCTCCCACAGCACTCTCTACTGGGTTCAATAATTCATTGCAGTGGCCACATAGAACTCATAGACCATACTCACGATTATGGGGTTTATTAGGGAAGTAACAGTTACAATTCAGGCTCAGGAACACTAAGGATACAGTTCTTTTATCAGGACAGCCTCTCCCCAGCAATGCCCACAGGCACATCTCTCCCTGGCCCTTGGCCTCTCCCCAGAGACACTCGGCTTTCTCTCTCCATGGGCTGGGAAGGCCACCATGCTGTCTCCTGCTGCCAGCTTTCTCCTGCCACCACTTCTCACTGTCTTCAAGGTTACAGCTTGCTCTTTTGGTCTCTTGCTTCCAGGAGCTTGTCAGTGCAGGGATCCCAGGTCCACAGGATGCACTCTCACTCCTGGCTGTTCTTCCTTGATGGTGGTAGGATCCTCCTCTTTGTTCTGGAATTGGCTCTCTTTTAAGGCAAAACTGACCAATCCCCTTGCTGGGTCACAATTACCCTATCACATAGTCCCGCCCAGTCACCTGCATGGGAGTTATAAGACAATGGCTAGAAAGGCCACACAAAAGTAATCAATTACATCGCAGCAGGAAATTAGGTTCTCATTTAACAATTTCTGTACATATTGTTCAGTGATATTGGTTACTGTCTTCATAGTATATCAGTATTCTTGTTATTTCCATTTTGGTTGTTCTGTTTCCATTAATCTAGCTTCCCTGTCCCCCCTAGCCTTCTCATCTTTGGTCTGAAGTAAATGTTAACCATTTGGTTTCATCTAGACAATTATTTTGAGGAGCACAGTACTCACAGGTGATATTATTTATTTTATGGACCAATCTGTCATTTGGCTGAAAGGTGATCTCTGGGAGTGGATTGAGTTCCAAGTGTAAGAAGTATTTTAATACTTCTTAGTGTCTGGATAGTCTTCAGGGTTCATCTAGTTTCTGCTGGTCCAGTAAGTCTGGCTTTTATTTAGGAATTTGAGGTTTGTCCTACATTTTTCTCCCATTCTATCTGGGACCGTCTATTGAGTCCCTGATCAGAATGGTTGGTAGTGGTGGCTGGGTACCATCTAGTTCTTCTGGTCTCAAGGTAGGTGATGTCGTTGTTCGTGTAGACTGTTGGTTTTGTAGACTAGTTTCTTCTTTGAATCTTTAGTTTTCTTCTTTTCCTTTAGCTCTCCGGACGAGTAGAGACCAGTGGTTGTATCTTAGATGGCTGCTCGCACGCTTTTAAGACCCCAGACGCTACTCACCAAATTAGGATATAGAACATTGTCTTTATGAATTATATTATGCCAGTTGACTGAGTTGCTACACGAGACTATGGTCCTAAGCCCTCAAACCCAGTAGACTAATCCTGTGAGGTATTTGGTTGTGTTTAGGAAGTGTCCATAACTGTGCCCCCTATGTATTTAATTTACACTTGAAAATATGTGCAGAGGCTAGTCCTTGTTGATGACTGTACGGAAACTGTAAAATGTTTTTTAAGCAGGACACTTCTTCTGGCCAAAACTAAAGCACTGTGATGTAGAAATGCCTATACTATGATCGAGAAAAGTTTACTCACATTTAATATGTAACCTATCAATGGATATTAGTCTAATCCTTTTTTCTTATCTTCTTTTGGTATGTGATTTGGGCTATGATCCTCTGAAATACACCCTTAACCTGTATTTTTTAGTATCTTCTATCTTCTCATAGAAGTTTTCTATACTTGCCAAACTTGTTTTTATTACATAGCCTCCAGTAACTTCTCCCTTCTTTTGTCTAATGGCAGTTAACTATTGTAGTGATGGTTCCCTTAGTATTTAATGTCAGAGCTTTTCTAAGATGGAGTCCTGGGTGGTACAAATGGTTAAAGTGCTTGGCTGCCAACCAAAAGGTTAGAGGTTCTAGTTCACCCAGAGATACCTCGGAAGAAAGGCCTGGGAACCTACTTCTGAAAAATCAGCTGTTAAGAACCCTGTGAAGCACAGTTCTACTTTGACACCCATAGGGTCACCGTGAGTTGGAATAGACTTGATGACAACTGGTGGTTTTATTCTGAGATACTAGATGATTTCCTTGTAAAGTGTATATATGTTCTCTTTTCAACAAGGAGGTTAGCTTCAACATTATCTTAAACCTTTTTAATAAGCCATTCCACAGCTCTCTCAGTGTAGGTACTTGATATTTTTTAATGCATCTTGCAATCTGCTTGTTCTCTCCTTAGACATTAATGATGTCAAACGGCTGAAGCCTGGGTACCTAGAAGCTACTGTGGACTGGTTTAGAAGGTACAAGGTTCCTGATGGAAAACCAGAGAACCAGTTTGCTTTCAATGCGGAATTTAAAGATAAGGTAATAAATGTCATTCAGATCTGTAGCTTTAGACCTATTTGTTTTCATACTTATAGTTGAATCATATTGTTACCATCTAAAGGAGCCGTGGTGGTGCAGTGGTTAAAGTACTCAGCTGCTAACCAAAAGATCGGTGGTTTGAACCCACCAGCCGCTCCACAGGAGAAAGATGTGACACTCTGCTTACGTAAAGATTTATAACCTTGGAAACCCTATGGGGTCACTATGAGTTGGACTCGACTTAGCGGCAGTGGGTGGGTGGGTTACCATCTAAAGACTACGTGATCCATAAAACGAATATCAGAGACTTTTGTTTATTTATTTAAATATTCACTTTCATTTCTGACCCAAGGAAGTGATTCAAAAGGGACAAAATATCAGACTTCGGGAAATGTTGATAATAGGAAAAGAACACTTTTCCATAATTGTAATGCATATCTCTTCAAATTATAGGGTTTTGCAATTGATATTATTAAAAGCATGCATGACTATTGGAAAGCACTGGTCACTAAGAAAACCGATGGAAAAGGAATCAGTTGGTAAGTCCTCCTTTCTGCATGTTTAACACACAAAGCAGACCAGCTTGCTCCACACGCTTTAATAACCAAAGGACACTGTACCATTACATCCACTTAGAACAGAGATAGCTGATTCTGTCAGTCAGTGCTCAATTGAGTAGGAAGATAAAATCCATACACAACAACTGAAAGGTACCTGTAACATCTCTGAACAGGTACAAGCTAAAACTGTAAGGGAGACAGTGAGACCAGGGCTGTGTGAAGGTAACTGGGAAAGAATGCTCAGAATACAGTGGTTAAAATGAGGTGGAGTGCAAGGGTTAGTGCTCTCTGATGTGGATATGTAAGATGCATCGCAGCTAAACCAGTATCTACCCTGTGCACTGAATTTACTACCATTAAAAATAATAGCGAATGTTTATTGAGCAGTTAATAGGCTCCAGGCACCTAACTGAGGTTTAGGGAGATTAAACTTAACCATGGTTACACCACAACAAACGTTGGAGCTAGGACTCGTACCCAAGACTGTCTGGCCTCCAAACCCTTGTTCTTAATCAGTACAGTAGACTTCCCCTTAGTTAGTTAAAGATTTATAAGTGGATGCCCACTGTGTGTACTTCACATGCAGCTTATCTCAGAAGTGGTTCCCAGATCTCAAGCAGCTACAAGACTACCAGAATGAGGACCCCAAGCAGTAGCGGTAATCCGTCCACGGGTGCTATGTTCATCCAATCTGATTGAGTCGCACACACGAGACACTTAGCATAGTGTTAGCAAAGTGAAAACCATTTATTACTCACAGATAACATCATTACTCACATATAACAGCAACCTAAGTAACCACAGGAAACTCTGGTAGCATAGCGGTTAAGAGCTACGGCTGCTAACGAAAAGGTCCGCAGTTCGAATCCACCAGGCGCTCCTTGGAAACTCTATGGGTCAGTTCTGCTCTGTCCTGTAGGGTTGCTATGAGTCGGAATCGACTCAACGGCAACGGGTTTTAGGGTTTAAGTAACCATAATCCCTTGGCCATTTGTCCTTTCTCCTCCAAAATTCCGTGCTTCCCTAAGTCAGGAGTCGTTGCTTTGAATCCCACTTCTGCTGGCACTAATTTATAAAGTCAGGGTCTCTAAGCAGTAAACCAGACCAGAGAACTTTCAGCTCCCCTGCCCTGGTCAGTCCAGACCCCATCTGCTGCACATGGCCGGTTCTCTCTCCTGGGGCTGGGTCAGCAAGTGCCTCCTGGATGCTAGGGAGTCTTCCCTCACTTCACACGACTCCCCCCACTTCAGACCAGCCGGCCTCACTACTCCCTTAGGTCCAATAATTTATTACAATGACTCACCAACTCCTAGGAAAGGGGCTGCCTCTAATTCAGCAGAGAAAGGATACAAACACCAAAAGAAAAGGGTGAGGTCTGGGAGGGGTCTCAGCACAGAGCCCTCCTGGTCTGTCATCATGCAGGAAGCACCACTGAGCGGCCATCTTCTGAGCCTTTTATTGGCCTCCTGCCTGAGGCCCGTTGCTGATGCACAAGGCCTCACTGAGGCTGCATCACGCCTCCGGAGGCCGGCCCTCGGGGTCTGGTCAGCATGACTTTTGGCTTCAGGTGTCTCCCAGCTCTTCTTGATCCCAGGACCAAGGGCCGCATTGTTTGCTATAAAGGAGTTTCATACTTCCCACCGTCATCACTTGTCTCCTGGTTTTCTGCAAATATAGTCAATGTGCTAGACCAGAAAAAGAAATAAGATGTGAGAAATAGTGGAAAAGGGGGAACAGATTTGTACGTATTTTTGCAGGTGGGTATGATTGTGTACCCAGAAGACCCTAGAGGAAATCATTCAGCAAGGTAACTGATTTCAGAATGAATATATGTCCACTGATAGGTGTCTATGCAAACTAACAGAAACTGTAATGGAAGAAAAGATCCCATATAGAATAGTATTTTAAAAAAAGAAAACGTAAATCTGTACGACCCAGAAGAAGAAAACTTTGACTCTACTGAGGAATATAAAAGATGTTAAATAGAAAGATTAGCATTTAGTTTCATCTAGAAAAATGTGTATGTGAGATAGCCAGGAAAATTCTGAAAAATTAAGCGTAGTGGTAGTGGGAAGGAGTGTTAATTATTGTAGCTGCATATTGTTTTATTAGCTATAAGTGTGGTATTGAAGAAGAAAGACAAATTATTCAGTTCTATTAGGGTTCAGGAGACCTAAAATAAACCTAAAGATGTAGAGGAATTTAGTTTATAATAAAGTAGTTTGGACCAGTGATTTTGGATTAACTGGCTGTTTAGGAAGAAAATAAGACTAGGTCTCTAACTCACTCCTTACAGCAGAGATGTAAACGCAACAGCCAACATGTTCTGGTGGGTTGTTGTGTATTGTTTTTAAAATGCACTCTCACTGGGCAGGTGCTATGTGTGTGTAAGCAGCCTAGCCTCAGTTTTGTGACTTCAGCCTGCTTTACACCCGTATGTTCCTGTGTGTTGTCTGCTGGCATTATGAGTTTGCAACCCTTGTCTTATATTTAATTCCAGATAGATAAAAAGTTCACGTGTTAAAAAAAGTTCTAGGAAAAGCATAGGTGAATTTATTTATTTACAACACAAAACTCAAAATACATAAAAGAAAGATTTACTTACAATATTGTTTTTTATGTATCAGAAGAGAATTTTCCCAGTTTTTAAATTTTTTGTTACAACATGTGACAGAGAGCTAAATTATCAGGTTATTGTTTAACTCCTAAGAGAATTTTTTGTTACTGTGACTCATGACTACATTTGTTTTATTTAACAGCATGAATACAACAGTGTCTGAGAGCCCCTTCAAGTGTGACCCCGATGCTGCCAAAGCCATTGTGGATGCTGTATGTAAAAGTTTCCTTTTAAAAAAAAAAATTGATGACTAAAAAATGTACTAAGTGTGGAGAGAAGTACTTCTTTCAACAAATATGCATATTACTGTGTGAAGTCTTGTAATTATAAGCCATGAGCACGTACAGGTCGACATTTGAGGGGAGAAGATGAGGAGTGGTTCTAGTCAGCCATAAAGTGGACAGATAGCAAAGTAGTATAATTTGTAAAAATCAAAATGATCTGAGAATGTGCCGAGTAACCTGAGTGTCTATGTACTTTTTATAAGCCATTTTCCACAAGAGAACCAATGCGAGTTTACTTGGCCTGGTTATAGCAAGGACTGAGGAATTTATCAAATTTTCGGTACCATTGTAGGTGTGGTTTATAATACTAGAAAAAACCTTTCTTGAGAGGTAATAAACCATCCATCAGAGAAATAATTTTGGTTTTGTACTATTTTTAATTATCTGATTTGGATTAGCCAAAAGACTGATTTATTCTTATTTACAAATATTAAGAAAACAAAAAAAAATGAAGTCTGACTTTTTACTGCCTTGTACGTGAGATAGTAGAAGGAAAAAGGACAATTTAACAGTGAAACCCCTTATATTTAGATTTATCGTTATTTATATATGAATCCTGATGCTTAAAGCTGATATGAATAAGAAAAATAGGAAGCCAGTATTATGTTAGCTAGTAGTTAGCTGTTCTAACTTTTCTGTGAGAACGCTTCATTCACATTTTATGTTTATGTATACATATAAAATCATTATATGTGTATAAAATTGTTTTTATTCTTTATTTCTTTTATAAAATTTTTTTTTATTATTTATTCTCCTGTATGTCATTAAAGGAGCCCTGGTGGCGCAGTGGTTAAGCATTCAGCTGCTAACCAAAAAGTTGGCAGTTTGAATCCACCAGCTGCTCCTTGGAAACCCTATGGGGCAGTTCTACTTTGTCCTGTAGGGTCACTGTGAGTCGGAATTGACTCGACGGCAACGAGTTTGGTTTTGTTTTTTGGTGTCGTTCAAAGCCAGGAGGCCTTTACTTTGTTAGTGTCTCTTCACAGTAGAGCAAACCTTCATAGTTCCTATCTGTTATAAATTATTTTTAGAGCCTAAAAATTGACATAGTCTTCTGTTCAGATTCTGTTTAATTTTCGTGTCAGTATACTTTTTAGCTTATTTTTCTGTGGGACTAGCTAATACATTTTGATATTTTATTTTAGTTACCACCACCTTGTGAATCTGCCTGCACAATACCAACAGATGGTAAGATCTACATTTCAGTAAAATTACATTAAAAAATGATGTGTATGTGTGGGGAAAAACATTTGTATATACATACCACATACATATGGTATGGAGAGGGGGAAAGAAGGGGAAAAGAGAAAGCTTATTGGAGTTCATAGTATATGTGAGAGGAAAGGTAGGCTGCTACATGCCACTTTTATTGCCACCTTCTACCACAGCAGTTAGTTTCTAAACTGTGACCGGCTGTATTCCCGAGTCCTATAGATGCCTTGTGGACACTGGGAGGGACCCTGAGCAGCTCTGCTTCTGTCTCCTTTTGTATGTTAGAATTCTCTGTAAGGTTCTTCTGTGAGAAAAGGGTTCTGTCACTTAAAAAACAAGTTTGCAAATCACACTTCTGTAGGATTCACCTCAAGAATAGGGAAGCCGGAAGGAAAACACTGACAAATTAACTTGCTTTTTGCTATAGTGAAACTTTGTGTCTATGTATGTTTGTATTAAAGTAACCCATGGTAGGATCCATTAAAGCAAGTATATTTTTATTGCTTATTTTATTGTTACATGTTGAGAGTAATTTTTGATTCATATCAGGAATTCTAATTTGTTTTTCTTTTCTCTGAATACAGTGGACAAATGGTTCCATCACCAGAAAAACTAATGAAATTTCTCTGCCTGGGATACAAGCTGATATTGCTGCATTGTTTTCATCTGGAAGTATTAGAAGCAAAAGTAGTTGCTTTTCAAAGATGTACATTTACAGAATTAATCTAAAGCAAATTCTGCTGTGACCAACCCCATGTATTCAAAATATTGTCTGGCTAAAAGCATTTCTCATATCTCAACTAAGATAACTTAATACATGCTTATATGTCAAAATGGTTGTTGTAATTTGGAAAATTTGGTAGTTGTTTGTGAATAGATGTGCAAGATAAGCGCATAGTGGATGTATATGTGCCATGTGTTAGGAAATAAAATTATTTTGCTGAAACTCTGTTTACGGTATTTTTATTTTAATCTGAAGCCTGACATTGCCAAGCAGGCATAGGTACATTTTGATGTTTGATTTCAACCAGTGATCTTAAAATTCAGTTTTCTAATTATTAGGCTAAAACTGACTGCTCCTTTTTAGGAATCTGAGAATGACATCTCTTTTCCTTACAGTAGTCTCGATACTGTGCTTTATTGCCTAGTTCCTGACATCCCGACGTAGAGCTGAAGCTTTTCTTAATTTAGATCATATTCGCAGCAAGCACAAACTTACTCACCTTTTGAAGTGATATAGTTACTTTGTTTACTTCTCTAATAAACTAACTGGATCCTTAAGTTACTCACATTACATTCTGAGTTACCAAGTAGGATAGCTTTGTGATTAAGGTCATGGGCTTTGTTGCTGGACAGACCTGAGCTTGAATCTCAGCCCATCTACTTACTAGCCTTGTAATCTTAGGTCAGTTATCAACCACTCTAAACCTAAATTCCCTCAGCTATAAAACAGACATTTTTCATGTAATGGCATGTAGTAAGCATTCCAATTTTTTTTTTATTGAAATTTTTCTTGAGATAATTATAGATCCACATGCAGTTGTAATAAGTATTACGGACAGACTCCTTGTACACTTTGCCCGGTTTCCCACCAATGGTAACATTTTGTAAACTAGCATGTCACATCCAGGACATTAATACTGATACAGTCCACCAGTCTTCCACAGATATCCCCAGTGGTACATGTACTCCATTGTGCTGTACAAACTCCTCTCTAGAAAGCTGCCGTTCCACTGTTAAAGCAAGGAAATGCGTAATACTCTCAAGGAGAAGTTTTAGGTATGTGGAAAGCTTCTTCATCCATGATGCTGGATAAAAGTTGTCTGTATGGTACAACCAAAAAGAATTCCTAACTCTTTGGACCACAGCCATTCAACACACATTTCTTGAGATGTGGCTTTGTGCCAAGCACTGTTTCAGGTACCGGAGATACAGTAATGAGCAAGACAGACAAAGTCACTTTTAATAGTCCATTAGATTAGGTTATGCACAACCATCTCTAAAATCTCAGTGACTTAAAAAACCAAAAGTTGGTTTCTCACACCAGGTGTGCTCTGCCCCCGGGCAGCTGTCTTCCTCCATGTGATAGCTCAGCATCACACCTCCACGTTAACAGGGACTTTCTCCTGTGGATGGCTGTGAGAGGAAGCAAGTGTTGGAGCCTTGCACTGGTAATTACGTGCTTCTGCCCAGAAGTGACACACATCACAGAGGTTCAGATTTCATTGGCTAATGCAAGCCTCATGGCCACAGCTAACCTCAGGGAGGTGGGGTAGTGCCCAGAAGGAGGGGATACAGAAATATTGGTGAGCAGCACTAATGTCCACCACAGTCCTATTCTCATGGAAGACAGAGCACTTTTCACCTGACATGCTACATAATTATGATATTTGTCTGTCTCCCTTCACAAGCATGTAGCTTCCAAACGAGCAGACTTTTTTTTCTTTTTTATGGTACTTCAGGTGAAAGTTTACAGAACAAATATTTTCTCATTAAACAGTACACATATTATTTTATGACATTGGTTAACAACCCCACAATATGTCAACATGCTCCCTTCTTGGCCTTGGAGGACCCTTTTTTTTTTTTTTTTTTTTTGGTGAAAATATACATAGCCAAAGATACACAATTTCAAACATTTCTACATGTACGATTCAGTTACGTCAATTACGTTCTTCCAGTTGTGCTGCTATTCTCACTTTAGATGGTTTACAGAACAAAATAGTTTCTCATTAAACAGTACACATATTGCCCTATGACAATGGTTAACAACCCCGCAACATGTTGGCACGGTCCTTACTCAACCTCAGGTTCCCTTTCACCAGCTTTCCTAGTCCTTGTCCCTGGACTGCTGTGCCTCATTAGTCCCATTTTGTTTTATGGGGGCTCTCCAATCCCTGGCTGAACGGTGAACCTCAGGAGTGACTTCACCACTGAGCTAAAAGGGTGTCTGGGGGCCATACTCTTGGGGTTTCTCCAGTCTCTGTCAGGCCAGTAAATCTGGTCTTTTTTTGTGTGAAAAGAGCGGACTTTTTTTGGCCTATTTCTCCTACTGACGTGTCTCAAATGCCTAGAAATTATTTGTGGAACAAGATGAATGAATGATGTTGGGAAACCAGCTAGGCTATTGCAGTATTCCTGGTAGGAAATGAAGACTTGGGCCCAGGTGAGAGCTGTGGACATGGAGAGAGCAAAGTAGGTCAACATATTCCTGAGGTAATGCCAACAGGTCTTACTAATAGTTCGAAGGCAGGAGATGAGGAAAGGAAAGTACTGAAGAACTCCTAGACTTTTGGCTTGAACTGTGGAGTAGGTGATGTTCCATTTGTTGAGCAGGGAGATACTTTGAAAGGAGTGAGTTTGGAGGTAAAAGCAATAGTTCCTTTGAGAAGTGATGGATTTGAGGTGTCTGTTAGATACCCTACTGGCACATGTCAAGGAGGCAGTTGGATAATCAAGATTAGAATTCTTCATTCTTATTATAAGACAAAAACCAGTTGAAACCAGTTGCCATCGAGTCAATTTTGACTCACGGTGAACCCATGTGTCAGAGTAGAACTGTGCTCCATAGGGTTTTCAGTGGCTGATTTTTCAAAAGTAGACCACCAGGCCTTTCTTCTGAGGTGCTTCTGGGTAGACTCAAACTGCCAACTTTCCAGTTACCATCCAAGCACATTTAACAGTTTGTACCACTGAGGGACTCCCTTATGAAACAGCATAGCATTAAAGGAAAAAAAATTCAAATGTGCCCATGTTCCTACCAACAATAGATATACTTTAATTTCATATCTCTTTATTCGACAAATCTCAAATGACCAGCCAGTGTGTGTGTACCACTGGGTCCTACACATGTAAGTAGACACAGTAGATATGGCCTCAGCTTTTGTGGAGTTTAGTGTGTTTCCTCTTCATGTTCATGTGTGCTAGAGCTTTGATGTGATTGTGACATAGTACATACAGCCCAGCAGAGCCAGGAGGACCCAGAGGCCTATAGAGCACGACAAATTATGATGACAGGCCTGCAGTGCCAGCTGACCAAGCCCTCTGAGGCGTTTAATTCCTCAAAGTACCAAGAAGCCTCCTAGACAGGAACTCAGCCTGAGGGAATCAAGTGGAACCAATAAGCACAAGGACGATGGGTTGCCAAGTTGGGGCAAAGATTTTGAGGACTGCATAGTTTGTCTCAAGATTGTCCCTTGCCCAGTCTCCATGGATTCTTATCCAAAGCCCAGGGAGATAGACCCATGAAAGTCTGAATAAAAAGTAAATAATTTACATTTCTGTGAGAAAGCAGGAGTAGCAGGCAGCCTGCTCTGTGGAAGGGTGTGTCTGTTGTATGTTCTGTTGGTTGCTGAAAGGAGAGCCATGTGGTCAATGCCAGGAGCAGAAGGGGGCTCTAGCAACTTGTGTGCCACATCCCAGTGCCTAGGTTAAATGCCAGGAACTGTCAGAATCTTTCCTGGAACCCAGACTGAGCAAGGAGAGGACATCAAGCTAGCTGGAAGGACTACCCCCAGGGACTTCCCAAACTGATGGAGAGGGACTGGAGTTAGAAATTTTGCTTATTGGGGTTGAACCAGAGAAATGATGTTGAATTATTGTAAACTTCATAGACTCCATTAGAATATGTCCTGGAAAAGTGTGGATTCCTTCTTTGTTCTGCTCTCATTTTTGTTCATTATCATTGCTGTATAACAAACCACCCCAAACTGTCGCATAAAGCAATGACAATTTCACTATGCCCATGGATTCCATGGGTTGGGTATTCAGGAATAGGATTGCTGGGATGGCTTATCTCTGCTCCACAATGACTGGGACCTCACCTGGAAAGACAGCATGGGACAGGGATCGTCTGAAGCTTGCTTACTCACATGACTGGTAGTTTACAATACCTGTTGGCAATGATCTCAGTTGTCGCCGTTGGCTGGAACACCTACATGTGGTCTTTCCATGTGGCTTCTTGAGTGTCCCCACAGTGTGGTGGCTGGGTTCCAAACATTAGTGTCCCAAGTGAACCAGGCAGAAGCTGTATCGCCTCTTATGACCTAGTTTTAGAAGTCACAAAGCATCACTTCTGCCATAATTATAAGCCACCCCAAATTCAAAGGGAGGGAACATAGACCCCACTTCTTGATGGCAGCAGCGTCAAAGTCACATTGTAAGAAGAGGTTGTGGGATAGGAGGTATTATTATTGCAACTGTTCTTGGAAATACAGTCTGACACACTTTTCAGCAACAGTCTTCCTTGGAATAAAGGAAACAACATTTAGTGAAAATGCCAGGTACTTTGACATGTTATCTCTTTAATACACAGATAAGTAATCTTATCTTTTTTAATGAGGAAAAAAAGAGACTCAGAGAACCTGAATAATTTTTGCCCAAGATCACTCAGAAGGTGGTGGAGGCAGGACTTAAGCCCAGGTCATCTGACTTTGAGACCAGTGGTTTGTCCACTGTTTAATGTTGTTTCTCAGTCTGCACAATCTTCATTAACCGGTATGGAATGTTCCATGAAACGGATGTCTCATTATCTACTTAGATATTTCCCTTTACTTAAATTTGGTTGTTTCTAATGTTTTAGCTCTTCGGTATCTTTAGCGTAGTTTTTTTCTTTGAAATTGTTTTCTAAGGATACATTTCCAGGGGTAGATTGCAGGGTCGTGGCTTTGTTCTCTTATATTGAGAGTTCATTTACTGCAAAGGTTTGGCCACGTTTCAGTGCAGCATATGATTGTATCTTTTTTTCATGGTCTTGCAAGTCAGACTGAACTATATAACCCTGAGCAAGTTACTTACCCCATCTCAGCTTTAGTTTTCCCATCTGTAAAATGGTGATAATACCATCATCACATGGTTGGTGTGATAATTAAATAAGGGGATGTATATGAAGGGCCTAGCCCAGTGCCAGTGTCACAGTCGGTGCCCCATGAGTGCTGGTTGTTGGTAGTCATAATCTTAACAACACTGAGTGTAACAGTGCATTTTGCAGAAGGGAACCTGAAGCATCGGCCCAGTTGTGTAAAGGGTCCAAATAAGAACACAAACTGGAAACTCGAAAATCATTTTCATCATTACTGAACCCAGACCTGCAAGTGCTGTGGCTCTAGTAGCAATTATTTCCTGTCTGATAAGCATATTCGCTCTGCAAGGACCTAAATGGTGTTTTTGCACATACCGTTCTTTACACGTAGAAAAAGAGGCACCTCCTGCTTTCTGGGAGTCTCCCTGCAGGAGGCGATTTGCTTTTACATTGACAGGAATGCTGTGCAAATTGCTTCCTGGTGGCAAAGTATTTATTTAAGAGTTAAACGTTTGAATCAGTTGCCACAAGGTTCACTGCTGCCTCTGTTGGTCTTTGGGATCTTTTCTTCGGTTATTACAAAACCTTTAGAAGAACAGAAAATACTCACCAGGAATAAGATTAAGCAATGAAAAGCACAAGGTTATGTGGCAATCTGAATTACAAAAGGAGCAATTTTGGAAGTACTATTAAAATGTTAAATTCGTACTTTACTCTGAGTCAGCAATTCTACTCCACAATTTCATTCCACAGAACAGTCGAGAAAGCGCACAGTACATGGCAGCCTTGTTCGTAAAAGCAAAACCTGGAAATATATCTAAGCATCCAACAGAAGAATGGTTAAATATATTACCCATCCCATGCAGCAGTTACAGAGGTCTCTGCAGGGGCGAATTTGGAAAAGCTGTTCAAAATATATGAGTGAAAAGAGAAAGTTGAAGAACTTTTCAGAGCAGGGGCCATCAAACTATGGCCTGCATGCCAAATCCAGCCCACAGCCTGTTACATAAATACAATTTTATTGGAACTGAGCTACGCCCATTCATTTACAAGTGCCTGTGGCTGTCTTCTTACTACAACAGCAGAATTGAGTAGTTGGGACAGAGGCCATACAGCCCATAAAGCTGAAACTTGTACTATTTGACCATTTCCAGGAAAAGTTTGCCAACACCTGCTCTATCATATGATCCTATTTGTATGTTTTATAAAGGGAGTGTTGGGAAGAAAGAGATATAGGAATAGATATGCTTGTATGGGCATAGAGAGTTTCTGGAAAAAACGCAATTTACCATGATTACCTCTGGGAAGCGGGAATTTGGAATTAAGCAAGGAAGAGATGGGGTCCAGGAAGTTCCCTTCCCACCTTTAAAGCTTCTGTACTTCCTGAATTGTTTTTCTCTAAAAGCATGTAATAACTTACTTTAATATTTTTTTTAAGAAAAGTAAATGAAGGAGGAGGGGAATACCAGCGGATGGTACTCACTCACCATAAGCAGTGGAAGAAGGGCTTCTGGCCCAAGGCAGCCTCTCGCCAAGTGGTCCCTGGACCACCTACACTGAGTCACCTGAGACGGTTGTTAGAGGGAGTCCCTGGGTGGTGCAAATGGTTAATGTGCTAACTGAAAGGTTGGAGATTCGAGCCCATCCATAGGCACCTCAGAAGAAAGGCATGACAATCTACTTCTGAAAAATCAGCCATTGAAAACCCTAGGGAGCACAGTTCTACTCTGCCATACACAGGGTCACCGTAAGTCGGGGTTGACTCGGTATCAAATGGTTTACTAGTATTTGTTTGAAAACAAAAAAGTTAGACCTACTGAATCAGTGCTGGGAGGGGTCAGGCCCTGGAATCTCATTTTGAATAGCTCCCCAGTGATCCTAAAGCATCCCAATGTTTGAAAACTCTACTGTAGTCATAAGTTTCAGAGATCGGCAAATGATTTCTCAGTGGGTCTTAGTATAGTCAGTGGGAGATAATTCAGTCCAGCAAGCATCTAACCAAAGCCACAACCGTACTAGCTCCCACTTATGAGCACTTCCTAAATGTCAGGCCCTGTGCTATGGGCTTTCTGTGCTTGAATTTGTTTCATTCACTTAGCAACACTAAGCTAAGTGTTAATATGAGGAACGTGGGCCTAGGAAGGTTAAGGAACCTACCTGAGGTCTCTGAGCAGTAGTTTGTGTCAGGCACTGTCCTAGGTGCTGGGAATGTGGATGGAAGACTCTATCTCAGTCTCCCAGAACTCCCCATACTTATAAATTAATCTTCTCTTTTTCCCATTGCTCACCTGGCAAGCCACTTGATGCTGGTTTAACTGTGTGAGGTGGTCTCAAGGAACCAACCAGCTGGATCACTGTTATGGACTGAATTGTGTCCCCCCAAAATATGTGATCCTGTTTAGAAATACGGTTTTCTTTTGTTATGTGAATGAGGCCATACTAGTATAGGGTGCATCCAACCTAATCACCTGACTAGAATAGACGCAAAGACACATGGGGGTAGGGGGAGAAGAAGCCAGTGAGGATTGCCTACAAGCCAAGGAACCAAGGAATGTGCGGGGCTACTGAAAAGAAGTCGACACAGCTGAGACCCTGATTTGGACTTTTAACATACGGAACTGAGAAAATAAATGTCTGTTCCTTAAAGCCACCCACGTGTGATATTTGTGTTACAGCAGCACTAGGTAACTAAGACACATTGAGCAAGCTAGATCTTCTTCTCTGGGCCACGATCTCCACACCTGCAAAACGAGGGGCTTGAGCTAGTTTTCTTCCAGCTTCAACATTCCAGCCTTATCTCGCTTAAAGCAGCCTTATCACACTTTGCGTAGTATGGTAGTATGGATGTCCCAATGTGAAAACGCTGCTCCTTGCTGCTGCACGTGTGAACCCAAGGCCATCCTTATCTGGGCCTGTCCTCCTGTTCCCTGCTGTGGCGGCTGGAGTAGCTGCCCCGCATTTCTGCTTCAAGTCTATTTCTCTAGCATCGTTGTCTCTCCTCCCAGCTCACTGAAAGAGATCGAGAGCACAGAACTTGTATCCTAAGTGGTCTCACAGGCAGAGGCCACGTCACAGACATGATCGTACTCCAGTCATCTCACACAGTACTGAGCCCAGAGTAGGCATTAAGGAAGTACGTGCTGATCCATTCTCGAATGGCCTATCAAACGGGAACATAACTGCTTCACTGCACTCCTCAAGTCGATAGAGCAAGCAGCCTGGTGATTGCCTGCTTCCACAAAAAAGAGGTTCTGAGTGGAAATCACGGTAGAAGGCCGTGTGGCTTTCCTCGCTGGGGTTTCTCTGCCCCATGGGTACACAGCCTGTGACAGTGGGCAGTAAAGCCACAGGGTGGACACCATGAATAATTAAGATTATTCATAGGTTAAAAGAAATAGGTATGTTAGGGTTTCGAATGCTAGTTTCCCTTGATTTTTGTAGAGAAAACATGCTATGAGGGCAATTAGCTATTTGTGGTACCTTCTCAGGGCTATGCCACCAGACCCCTGGAGTAAAAGATGGCTCTCTTCTGCTCTTAGGTTAAATTCAGAGGCAAAGTTTGCAGAGCATTGTGGGAAAGAGCTCTGTGCTGGAAGTCATGACGCCTGAGTTCTGGTCTGGCTTTGTGTGACATGGGGCAGGGCTTTTCATCTCTCTGGGCCTCAGTTTCCTCATTTTGTAAAACAAGGTAGAGGGCTTCAACATTTTAACATGGAAGATGTGTTTCTATGATTCTGATATAGCCCAGTGGAGCAGGGATGAGGTGCGGGAGAAAACTCTCTGTGACTCAAGGGGATAAGATGGGTGATTGGGAGGTGATATTAAGGTCAATCCACACTTATATGACTCTGAAATTGCAGAGGAGGAAGAAAGATATAAAAAAAGGGTCATGACCTTTGCTGTGTCAAGATATGTTCATAGCTTCTCTCAGAGCATGTGGCTTGACAAGTTGGAACCTGAGGTGTGAACTCATTGAGATGATGTGGTCTGCTTTGGCTTTTCCTTCCCACTTCCTGCCATGGGGATAGTTTGCTTCTTTCCCCATATGACTCCGAGTGACAGAAATGTACAGGTTGTGTGGGAAGTCACAGGAAGTAGAACATGCTCCGAGGTTGAAGAAGGCACTGTGAGGGCCCCATCTAGTGCTTGGGCTTTCCCCTCTGTCGCAAGGTGTGTGTGTAGTCCATTCAAGTAGGAAGCCACAAGGAATCTACCAGAAGGTTTTGAGCGTAGAAGAGTAACCAGGAATATAGATCTCCCTTCTTTTTGAACAAATTCTCTTTCCCAAGGAAAAGCAGAGGGAAGCTGAAGGCCAAAAGTTTACCCAAAGAGAGAGGGATCTGTTTCTTTTTGACTTTGAAGGCTTGACTGGAATGCTATGTACCAGGAACTGTTAGAACTCCTTAGTATTCAGCCAGGAAGAAGACAGTGAACTTTTTTTTTTTGTATGCAAGAAAGAGAAATACAGCCGTACTATAGATTTCAAAGAATAATAGATAAGCTTTTTTTTCCTCCCTGTGTGGGGGGCAATGCAGTAGTTAAGATGCCATGTATTCACCATTGTTTTATTTATTTACTTTTTTTAAATTGTGGTAAATGTATAGGTAACAAAATATTTGCCATTTCAACCATCTTCACATGTACAGTTCAGTGATATTAAACATGTTCACCATGTTATTCAACCATCACCATTATGCCTTATTAATTTTTAAATTACACAAATTCTAATGTTAAAATTTCAAAAAATACAGATAAAGTCCACGTTGCCTGCTGTCATTCTCTCTCTCTTCTCCCACTCCCTTCTGAGAGATTAATTGCTGTTATCAGTTTAGCATGAATCTTTCTAGATTTTTCTCTGTGCCTCTCTCTATATGTATTTGGATATATGTAAATATACAACTTAGTTTTTTTTTATATGCATGGGATTATAGTGTATATATGTTTTGGAGACCCTCTCATGTTATTATTTATAACTGTTGCCGTCGAGTCGATTTCGACTCATAGCGACCCTATAGGACAGAGTAGAACTGTCTCATAGGGTTTCCAAGGAGCAGCTGGTGGATTCGAACTGCCGACCTGTTGGTTAGCAGGCGAGCTCTTACCACGTGCCACCAGGTGTACCTAATTCTTTTAAACTGGTGTAAAGCCCCTGGGTGGTGCAAATGGTTAA
Organism: Dugong dugon; assembly: GCA_030035585.1. Lineage (NCBI taxonomy): Eukaryota > Metazoa > Chordata > Mammalia > Sirenia > Dugongidae > Dugong > Dugong dugon. The sequence goes on from CM057475.1 coordinate 20,189,194, forward strand.
CACACTCAGCTGCTAACCAAAAAGTTGGAGGTCTGAGTCCAACCAGTGGCACCTTGGAAGAAAATCTTGGTCATCTACCTCCGAAATATCTGCCATTCAAAACCCCATGGAGCACAGTTCTACTGACACATGCATTGGAGTGGACTCAATGGCAACTTGAAAAAAAAGGAGAGAGAGAGAGATAATACAGATATATTATTGGGCACATTCTTAACCCACTCCATGTGACATGTGGTCTAGGTTAGCTGGGACGCTGGGGGCAAGTTGGAGAGTAAAAGGAGGGGAGGCATGAATTAATTAATCCAAAAATGCAAGCTCTTCTGTTGCTTCCTAGGGGCAAAGGGTTATACCAAAATATCGCCATAACTTAGTATTCACAAACTAAAATGTGTTCACCGCCGAAGTTTGTTGAGAACTCTAGTTCAGGATTCCACTAAGTCTGGCCGGCCAGCACATGATATTTGGCAATTTTCCAAAGCTTCCACTATTCAGGCTCCCCCTCCCCCCTTTTCCTTTTTTTGCATACACGGAGATAGCTGGAATTTCTGCAATTTGAGAAAAGCTGAATTAATCGCTGTTGCATCCTCGATGTTTCTTGAGTTGGCTAGGGGTCTCAGCTGATGCTTTTTTTTTTTTAATATTGTCCTTTAGATGAAAGTTTACAGAACAAATAGTTTTTAATTAAACAGTCAGTACACACACGTACTGTTTTATGACATTGGTTAACAACCCTACGACATGTCAATACTCTCCCTTCTCAACCTTGGAGGACCTTTATTTTGGTGAAAATATACATAGCCAAAGTTACACCATTTCAAAAGTTTCTACATGTACAGTTCAGTGACATCGATTACATTCTTCCGGTTGTGCTGCTATTCTCACTATCCTTTTCCAAATTATTCCATCACCATTATCTTCAACTCACTGCCCCCAGGCTTCCCATCAAAACTTTTGAGTTGCTGTTGTCAGTCTGAGGTCACATAGATAATTCTTTTTTTTTTTTTTTTTTGTACCTTAGATGAAGGTTTGCAGAACAAATAGTTTCTCATTAAACAGTTAGTACACATATTGCCCTATGACAATGGTTGACAACCTCACGACATGTCAAAACTGTCCCTTCTCAATCTTGGGTTCTCTATCACCAGCTTTCCTGGACCTTCCTGCCTTCTAATCTTTGTCCCTGGACTGCTGTGCCTCATTAGTCCCATTTTGTTTTATGAGGCTGTACAACCCCCAACTGAACGATGAACTTTGGGAGTGACTTTACCACTGAGCTAAAAGGGTGTCCAGGGGCCATACTCTCGGGGTTTCTCCAGTCTGTCAGGCCAGTAAATCCGGTCTTTTTTTTGTGAGTTAGAATTTTGTGCTACATCCTTTTCCAGCTCGGTCCAGGACCCTCTGTTGTGATCCCGGTCAGAGCAGTCAGTGGCGGTAGCCTGGCACCGTCTAGCTGTACTGGACTCAGTCTGGTGGGGGCCTTGGTAGTGTAATCTTTTCCTTGTATTTGTTCTCTTCATTTTCTCTTGCTCCCGAAGGGGTGAGACCAGCGGAGTATCTTAGATGGCTGCTCACAGGCTTTTAAGACCCCAGACACTACTCACTGACGTAGAATGTAGAACACTGTCTTGATAAACTGTGTTATGCCACTTGAGCTAGATGTTCCCCTGAGACCATGGTCCCCACAGCCCTCTGCCCAGCAATTCAGTCCCTCAGGGAGTTTGGATGTGTCTATGGATCAGCTGATGCTTTTTAATTAGGAATTCTTATTAACTTAATCTCGTTATTACCAGTGTAACATGTTGTGGGCATTGGGTTAACCCTATAATGTGAACAGATGCATCTTTGCATCAGCTGTCCTTTGGGCCTATAATATTTCCAATGACTAGACTTTAAAGACATGGAGGCATTGTGTTGCAAATATGAATCCTCCATAACCCTAGCCCCAAAGGGCATTTTGTTACTATTGCCAAATTCTTTTCCCGTAGATAGTGGGAAGAGGTAGGGTAGATTAGCCTCGTTGACTTTTACACTGCTTAAGAAGACCAGTTTGAGTCACCACTGTGCTAGGCAGGAGGAAGATTTCTGTAGTCCACTTTACCCAGGAGTAGGATTGAGGTGGTTCCCAGGATGTGGGACTTTCAGCTATAAAACCATATAGTCCTGGGCAAATCGGAAAGAGTTGGTTACCCTACCTAGAATCCCAGAGGCCAGCTTGGCCTTAACCTATTAAAGAAGGGATGTTTTTCTGGAAAAGGTTCTCTGTAGACCAAATCCCAATTGCTCCTGTGGTCTGTGAGGGAAGAAGACTTCGGGCTGTATAAGAAGTAAGAACCTCCCAACACAAAGGGAAGGGAGGAATGTTGGGTTCCTACTGTGTGCCAGGCACTGTATTTGGTGCTTCACGAACACTGTCCTAGGTAATACTCAAAGTTGGTGAGGTGGTGCTATGATTATACCCAAGGGTAATCCAAGGAGATCCAACCAAGGGGCTTCTCCCCTGCTGCCTGCTCGGTGTGAGAGGTAAGAGGACTTTCCAGAGGAGGTGGAAGTAGGTCAGACAGAGGTACAGTAAGAGAATAGGAAAGGCCACCTGGGCAGAACAGTGGCTTAGGCTTTGGGTGAAATGATCGGGATTGGAGTCCTGGCTCTATCATGTCCCAATGTGTGTCCTTGGGCCAGCTCCTCCACACCCCTCCATCCCCTAGCAGCCGCTGACTGTCAATGAGAACTTTGGCCTGAACGATCTTAAGGTTCCTTTCCGATGCCCTGTCACCAGGTCCCAGGGGAGGTGGATGGGAAATTGTAGAAAGAAGCCATGTGGCTGGAGAGCCCCTCTGCTGGTAGCTGGGCCTGATTTGGAAGCATGTGAAGACAGTCACGGAGCACAGGAGAGGTCTGGCACCCTCGATTTTCTCAGGCTGGGTCTTTCCCTGGTCAGAGAGGGCTAGGATACTTCCATTTCTTGAGACGCCGGATACTTGTTGAATTGAAGACATGCCAAAGCAGGGTCACAAAAATCATGGAATATTTTACATGTTTACATTTACCAAATTAATGCATTTAACAAACACATTAAAAAACATTAGAGCCATGTAATTGTGCTAGTCAAAACATAATTACTGGATTTAAAACACATTAACCAGGTAGGACAGACAATGTGGTCTGGGGTTGGGAGACAGGTTTTAAGTTGGACAATGAACAGCTTCCTCTTTTAATCCTGTTAGTCCCTCTAAGATTAGCATGTATGGTTGTGATGCTTAATTTTATGCATCAGTTTGGCTAAGCTGATTCCCAGTGGTTTGACCAAATACTAAATTAGTTGCTGTTCCATAATGTGATGTGATGTGATGTAATATAATGTAATGACGTTCCATGATGTGATCTAATGTAAGCAATCAATCAGTTGAGAGGGGAGTTTCCTTAGGGTGTGGTCTGCCTTCAGACTATCAGTAGATAATTTCATAGAACTTGTTCTGTCTCTCAGCTCTGCAATCTTCCTGTCACCTGACCTACGAGTCTTGGGATAGAAGCCTACAGAAGTGTCCAGCCTATATCACCTGACCTACAGATTCTGGATTTATCAGGCCCCCACAATCCCATGAGCCAACAGCAGTCTCCAGCATATCACTTGACCTACAGATTTTATAAGCCCCCACAGTCTCAAGAGTCAATCCCTTGAAGTAAATTTCTCTTTATATATATATAGGGATATATATATCATGTCTTGCTGGTTCTGTTTCTCTAGAGAACCCTAAGACAGTGGTGTATCTATCTTGGTCCATTTCTCTGTCAGCTCACTCCCTTCTCCAAAATAGCTCTCTCCACTCTCCACACAGCTCTACAGCCCTCTCTCTCAGTGGATGACTCACCTCCAAAACAGAAATATCTATAAGCCCAGTTCTCCTGGTTTAGCCAAGGCCGGTGAGAAGTCTCAGATAGGCCCTGACCCCTTTGTCTGTGCAGGAATCAAACTAAACTCCAAAGACCCACAGGATGAAGGTGGGAGGTAGAGGGTGGTTGGGGGGCAGGGTGAGTGGTGTGAGCTCAACCATCCAGCCCGCTTTGATTATTGCTGGAGTTGCCGGGTGCCACTTTTATTGTATATTAAATTTCTGCATGTACTTGGGTGTATTTCTGGACTTTGTCCTGTTCCATTGGGTTGTCCAGCTTTTCTTGCACCAGTACCAAACTGTTTTAATTGCTGAGGCTCTATAATATATTTTAAGGAGCCCTGGTGGCACAGTGGTTAAGTGCTTGGCTACTAACTAGAAGGTTGATGGTTCAAACCCACCAGCTGCATAGCTGGAGAAAGATGTGACAGTCTGCTTCCAAAAGCATTTACAGCCTTGGAAACCCTATGGGGCAACTCTACCCTGTCCTTATAGGGTCACTATGAGTATGAACTGAGTCAACAGGAACAGGTTTGCTTTTGGTTTGGGTTTGATGTTTTAATATCTGATAGTGCTAGCTCCCTCCTCCTTACTCTTCTTTTCCAGAACTTATTCCCTGACTATTCTTGTTTATATTTTCATATGAATTTTAGGACAAATAGGGTAGTTTCAAAAACACACACGACTTATTAATCCTATTAGTACTTTTGTTGGGATTTATTATGTTAAATTTACAATTTTACTTAGGGAGAATTGAGATCTTTATGATAGAGTTTTTCTATCTAAAAACGTCATTCATCTTTCCATTCTTATCTGTAAAACGGGAGTAATAATACCAATCTCATAGAGATATCCTCAGGGTTAACTAAGAAAATGCATGTAAAGTACAGCATAGTGGGGCCATCATTTTGCTTTACCACTTCCTAGCTCTATAACCTGGGTCTTGGTTATTAAACTGTTCTGAACTTCAGCTATCTCATGTGTCAAACAGGAATAATAATAGTACCTGCTTCCTAGGACGTAAACCAAAATAAATAAATAAATAAACCCCTCGCCGTGGAGTCAATTCCGACTCCTAGTGACCCTACAGGACAGAGTAGAACTGCCCCACAGGGTTTCCAATGCTGCGGATTCGAGCTGCTGACCTTTTGGTTAACAGCCATAGCTCTCAACCACTGCGCCACCAGGGCTCCTCATAACAACCGTCTAGTAGATATCGTTGAGTGGGTTCTGACTCAGCCATCTCCTGTACAACAGAATGAAACAGTGGCCGGTACTGAGCCATCCTCACAATCGTTATGTTTGAGCCCATTGTTGCAGTCACTGTCTCAATCCATCTTGTTGAGGGTCTTCCTCTTCTTCGCTGACCCTCTGACTTCTCCAGGGACTGGTCCTTCCAGGGACTGTAATGAGGGTTAAATGGATGAGGCATGTATTCAGCGCACTGCCTGGGGCATAAACATCGTTGTTATTCAGAAAAACAGGCTATCACAGGGACAATGTGACAAAGCAAAAGGTTGGTGGGATCCACTTTAGGTCGAGGACTCCAAGGTCATCACTTTTGGTTTTCCCCGTGCGACTGGGAATGCAGCTGGATTTGAACTCGTGACCCTCGAGCATCTAAGGCAACGAAGCATGCCACAATCCCGCCCCTACCTTCTGGGCCCTGGCATTGCCACGTCTCTTGCGTGATATCTAAGGAGGCGGGGTCAACTCAAGGCTCGCCCCTGCGCGCGCGTATCGTCACGCCTTAGACCCGCCTCTTCGCGGCTCGAGTCTGTGGTAGCGCGGCGCCGAGGCTGCCGAGCGCCGTGACGCTTGCGAAGGGGCGGGAGTAAGCACGCACCCGGAAGTCTCGGGGGAGGGGACAATTACGTACATCCGGCAAGTAGCTGGCGGTCTTGGATGTTGCTGGTCTGTGTGCGCTGAGGCAGGGTCGAAGCAGCCGGTCGCCGCCAGAGCAGCCCCTCGGGCCGTGAGTCACGAGGCCGCGGCGGGGGTGGGAGCCGGGGCCGGAGGGGCTGGGGCAGACGGCGGTGAGGGTCCGGGTGGAGGCCGGCCCAGGCAGGGTTGTGGGGGGGAAGTGACACGCAGGCGGTTCTCTGGGGCCGCGGGGCTGGTTCTGGGCGGGGACGGGCCGACTTGGCCCTGTCGGCTTCGTTCCCTGCCCGCCCTAAGGGGTATCGGGCCGACCGGTATTCCGCTCGGGGCCTTGGGACTGCCGGGCCAGGGGAGGAAGATGGTCCCTTTCGGATAATAGTTCTCTTGACTGTACTGTGCGCTCGGTTTACGAAACGGCTTCGGTCCCCTGTCTTAGATGAGCCGTCACAGCCCTCGGTGAGGCGAGGTGGGAGTCCTTGATGATTCTTGTTTTACAGACTCGAGGACTGAGGCTGGCCGAGGCAGAGTGAATTGGCTAAGTAAGGCCCGGCAGTTAGCAAGTGTGAGCGCTCGAACCAGCTCTCCTGGCTCCTAGTTCACGGCTCTCCCGACTTCAGCTCTGTTATCCTCTGGTGCTCTGGGTCGAACCCCAGATTTTGTCCTTTCACTCCTCTCCTCTTGCTCCTTTCCTTCGTGCATGGAAAAATTTTCTCATCAGCGTTTGGTATAGGCTCGTGTTTTCTTCCCGACTGTTGCCGGGTAGGGGCCGACTTGTGAGGGGTGGCGCTAAATTCTCTGTTAACATTTTCCCTTGCTCTTGTCTTTTCTCTTTTATTTTGAGTCCATCTGCTTAGATTGTGGCATTTGCAGTGGGGCTGGCCTTTGACATTTACCCCAGCTAAACAGTTTTTTTTTTTTTCCGCTAAAAGGCAGCTGCATGCTATCCCAAATCTGCTCTGGAATGGTGTCCCAAAGTGGTTCTGAGTATAATAATGCATAAATAGAAGGGCAGCCTTTCCTGAGGTTCTTTATTGGCTAATGGTTAGCCTGATGCTTCTCTTTTCTATTTGTTTGAGTCAATTAGTCCTGAACTTGGCAAGTTTTAATTTGGCTTACGTGAGCAGTGTTTTTGTTGGTAGTTTTTCAAGCCCTTCCGTTACAGAGTACTCTACTATAAGGTGGTGGAGTGCATCGAGAATAGGAAGTATGTAGAATGCTAGTTATTAAATATTAAAATACCATCCAAAAGGTGTGATGAGTTACAAGGAAGATTGGGTCACCTTGAGTTGGAATCGACTCGATGGTAACTGGTTTGGGTTTTGTTTGTTTGTTTGTTTCAGAGACTTGTAATCTGTGTAGTTGGTGGCTTAAGGAATTTTCAGTTCTTTCTTGCAGCAATTTTGTGTTTTGGATTGGAATTTTCTGTGATATTAATAGGAAAAACTTTGGCTTTGGTATTTAAAAGATGAAGGTTTAAGTCTTGACACTGTTGCTTTTTTAGCTGAACCGTCTCAGACAAGTCAGCTCACCTAGGAGTGTCACCGTCCTCTTCTAAGTGAGGTCAGGGCTCCCTGCCTGGTGTGGTTGGTGTGAGGACAAAACGAGACGAATGTGCAGCCGCTGGATAAACTGTAAAACACTACTGATGAGGTGGTGCAAATCCTAAGATCTCACGGGTGGAGGAACCATCAAGGCCGTTTCCTTAACTTTGGGTAGCAGTACAACCCAGCCCTTTGGGTGTTTTAAAGGTTTTTATTATTTTTAGCGTCACCCAAAGAGTTTCTTCAGGCACTCTCCATAGATTGTTTTGGAGGGAAGAATGGGTTTTTATAAAGTAGGAATGTCAAAGAAAAATAAATTGGAAAATCAGGGTAGTTCAGTTAACATTGAAAATCCTTTAACATTTGAGTTTTTCCTCTTGTCACCTGTGCAGGCTTCAGCTAGTTGGGAAGATACAAAACATATGTCTAAAATGATGTAGTAAAACTTTTTTGAAAGTCTCTAAAGCATTGACTACAAAACCATGTAGTACAAATAACAATGTAAAGGAGTTGTAAAGGAGTGATCAGAATGGGAGTGACTTTAATGAGAGGTGCTTTGTAAAGGTGAGCATGCTTCTACAAGCGATAGACTGAGAAAAGTGTGGAAGGTTGGCTGCTTTGAGGGCACTGTAGAGGGAGGGGACATTGTTTTGTTTTGTTTTTTGTTTTTTTTTTTTGCTTGCCCATAGTAAATGGGAACGTAAGCACAGGAACATTTTTAAGTGTATTTAAGTTATTAAACTTCTTAAAGAGTAGACCAAGTTTCCATACAGAACTATTATTTAACATGCTTTAGCATTTCAATTTCAATTTGGCTCCCCCCCGCCCCGCGTGCTTTTCTCCTGCCCAGTATAGTTTGATGTTACTGAAAAGAGGAAAAAAAAAAAAATCATTTAATGTGTTTTCATTTTCACTTTTGCCTTCAGTTTCCACCTCCACTTAAAGCTCCCTAGCCTCATTTGGCTCTCCATGGTAAGAGCCATAGAAAGTAAACATTAAACAGGTCCTAAAGTTTATAGATCAGACTGCAGGCCTAATGAAATCTTGATAATAAGATTAAAAAGAAAATTAACGTACTGCTTCCATTTTTCAATTTCTATTGATGTAGTATTTCAATGATCACCTTTTTTATAGGTCACTGTCTATGAAAGTTTTGTTTGATGACAGCTGGTATAAAACTTTGGGTTCAGATGTTCTGCTGATGGAGAGGAGTGAAGGGTTGAATCTTTTTTTTTGTACCTGTATCTGAGACATTGAGAGAGAAGATCAGAGTGACAAGGAGATGCTGACTCTGAGAAACCCAAAAAAAGACTCACCAGTGTCTCTAGTCCCTCCCCTCTTAACTTCACTCAGAGGTCTCCTTGTTTATTACCAATGTATATAGACCCTTTAGTAGCCTTGGGTCTTTTGTTTAGGCCTATAGGAAACATTAAGAAAAGTGGTAATATCAGTTCTGATTAAGTTTATGTATTTAATTACTAGCTAGGAACCTACTACTATGTCCTGAACAAGAATTCTTATTTCAAGAAAATCCGTGTTTGTAAAATGTGTTAGTGCTTGAATACTCACATTATGAAAAGATTCTCTTATCTCTTTATTGTTCTCTAAAATAGTGATTGTTATTTCTTTTTATAAATTGAGATACATATCTGCATAAAAAACAAAACCAAAACCAAACTCATTGAGTCGATTCTGACTCATAGCAACCCTATAAGACAGACTAGAACTGCCCCACAGGGTTTCCAAGGAGTGGCCGGTGGATTCCAACTACCGACCTATTAGTTAGCAGCCAAGCTCTTAACCACTGCGCCACCAGGGCTCCTATCTGCAAAAAGGGTTAAACAAATATTATTTAAGAAAAGATAGCATTGGTAAATAGAGCAGGGCAAATTGTGCCTGCCAGTAGAATTTTGGTGACTGTTTTAAAACTGTTTACAAGGGTGGGTTAATATGATTTTAATTCTTATTTTCTATTTAGTGCATCTGTCTTAGTCATCTAGTGCTGCTATAACAGAAACACCACAAGTGGATGGTTTTAACGAAGACAAGTTTATTTCCTCACAGTTAAAGTAGGCTAAAAGTCCAAATTGAGGGTGTCAGCTCCAGGGGAAGGCTTTCTCTCTCTCTCGGCCTTCTCATCAGTGTTCCCCTGGACTAGGAGCTTCTCGGCGCAGGGACCCCAGTCCAAAGGACACGCTCTGCTCCTGGCACTGCTTCCCTGATGGTATGAGGTCCCCCTGTCTCTCTGCTCACTTCTGTCTTTTATATCTCAAGAGATTGCCTCAGGACACCATCCAGTCTTATAGATTGAGTCCTGCCTTACTAACACAACCGCCACCCAGCCTCCCTCATTAACATCATAGAGGCAGGATTTACAACATAGAGGAAAATCACACAGTACCAGGAATCATGGTCCAGCCAAACTGACACACACGTTTTTTGGGGAACATAATTCAATCCATGACAGCATCTGTGTGGCTTTTTGATTCAGATTATTGATGAGACTAATTTCCTAGAGATATTGCTGATTGATGGACGGCAGTGATGTATTTAGGGAATGTGAATGAACAGGTGCCTGGGAGAGTGAGTCATGCAGTAAAAGAGGAAAGTTTATCTTTAACTTCTAGTCCTTTGAGTATCATAGATTGTTGAAGAAGGTTAGAAAACCAGTATTTGTGCAGATCTGAGGACCTGCGAGGGGTTCCCACAAGCGTAAAAAATTCTTAAGTCTCAGGAGGGAAGGGAAATCTTCAGTATCTTTCCTTTGCTTTCTTATGTCAGAAAACCTGGGACTGTAAACATGTATCTGAGCCAGGGGTAAGAGTTTACTTCTCCAAAACTGTACTGGCATTCAGAAAGCTAATGTTTGGTGCTTTCATATTTTATACAGGTAGTAAGCATTAATAATGTCTTTCATCTTTGAGTGGATCTACAATGGCTTCAGCAGTGTGCTCCAGTTCCTAGGTAAAGCCATTTTCTTGAAATACATCATTGATTAAAATGTTTTGCATTTCCTCAAACAGTTTAAATACAAGCAGCCTTTGGTATATAGAGAGCTAAATTACATTTAAATTAATTTCTCTTTTAGGGCTCTACAAGAAATCTGGAAAACTTGTATTCTTGGGTTTGGACAATGCAGGCAAAACCACTCTTCTACACATGCTCAAAGATGATAGATTGGGCCAACATGTTCCAACACTACATCCGAGTAGGTTTGAAAATACCAGGAGATCTTTTGATATTTGCAAGTCATTCTCAGGCTTGGGGGATGAATCCTCAGTTTATGCAATTCTTTTATTAACTGATGTCCCAAAAGACAGCTCACTTGAAAAAGTTCAGTGTAGGCAATACTTGGGTCACATACTCATCAATCTAAATCTCTGGAACTTGGTCATTATCTGTTCTCACTAGTCCTATAAAGAACACATCTCCAGAATCTCCTTCAAAGGAGCAGCAGACACCTTGGAGAAAAAGAAATTCTTGGCTTTTTAGAATAATTTAAGAATGTTTTTACCTGTGTATCCTTTTCTTTACAAGGTGAAAGTTTCATTAAGTTTTTTATACTGGTATTTGCTTACAATACTGGTAGCTAGACCTTTGTTGAATTGAGAAGTTTATTTCTTTCCTCTTTTTTGACAATTTTTCAGCATCAGAAGAGCTGACAATTGCTGGAATGACTTTTACAACTTTTGATCTTGGTGGGCATGAGCAAGGTAAGAGACAGTTGAGTGAAGGATGGTATTGACTTACAGTCGTTTGTGCTCCCTCTTTAGTCACTTTCATTCTAGATAACTTATTACTTCAATAAAGTTCTTTAATTCACTTACTACTTTTAATTTCAAACATGTCAGAAGTTGCAAAGATAATACAGCGAACTCCACTCCCCTATGTCCTTAACACAGATTTATGAGTTTCTCTCTCTATGTATATAGGGGGTCCTGGGTGGCACACATGGTTGAGTGCTTGATTACCAGCCAAAAGGTTGGTGGTTCAAACCCACCCAAAGGTACTTTGGAAGACAGGTCTGGTGATCTGGTTCTGAAAAGTCACAGCCTTCAAAACCCCATGAGTGGTTCTGCTTGGTACATGTGGGGTCACCATGAGTTGGAGTCAACTCGATGACAACTATCATATATATATGTGTGTGTGTATATATATGATACATATTCATATTTATTTTTTCTGAACCATTTGTGAGTACGTCATGTCCTTAATACTTTAGTGGGTGTTTCCTAAGAACAAGAATTTCCCCTTATATAATCATAATAGTTATCAAATTCAGGAAGTTTTACTTTTATCTACCCTATAGTGTTTGCACATTTTTTGTTAATTGCCCCAATGTCTCTTATAGTATTTTTTTCCTCTTGAACAGCATCTGTCTATCACATATTGCATTTAGTTAGCATGTCTCTTTGGTATTCTTTATTCAGTGGAGTGGGGGTATGTAGGATATCAACTTTGTGTCCTTTTCTTGTGACCACTCTGATCTAATTTGATATTTTGTATACTCTGCCCATTTGGGGCAGTTGATGGAACATTTTCTTCCACCTTCTTGCTCTCCTCGTAAGTGTTTTTTGCCTTACTCAGGCTGTGTCCATTTGGTTCCCAGACTTCTATCAGGTATCTTGTTCAAACTTAACTGTATATTTTTAGAGATACTCAGAATGGGACATCTTTATCTGATTACACTCAATTTACATTTGGCAAGACCGTAGACTTAGGAGTAAAACATTTAAGATGTGGGAATAAATGTTCTGGGAAGGTGGGAAAAGAAACTATTGAGATTCCGTCTGATTTGCTAATTTGTTGTTAAGAAGTCTACTTTTGGAGCATTTATTAGGTTGAATCTAATGTAGTTTGAAAATGTACAGTTAAAAAATAGAATATTGGCAGTTTCTAGTTTATATTCAATGATTTCCTTAACGTATTAGGTTTATTTTATTCATTTAATATTTATGTCTTGCAAAAATCATGTATGCAGGATGATCACAATCACATAGAATATCTGTATAGAAAAAAGATTAGAAGAAAATATACCAAAATATTAACAGTGGGTGTGTTTTGGTGGAGTAATTATCAGTGATCTTGTCTCTTTTTTCTATTACGTGTTTGTATTATTTTCATTTGGGTGAGAAGGGAAGTATGGCATCTTTTTGTCTTCTGAAAGGATTTGTGACTGTTTTACAAATTTAAATTCAGAGCAGGACAAAACACTGATAAGCTGAACTGAGACCATGTGGGGAATGCAGAATGAGTAAATGTTATTAGATATCTGAACTGGGAATTGGTGATTATTTGGTGTGATAAATTTAGTGTCAGGTTTTGTTAGGAGGGAAATGTGTTGATGTATATAGTTTTGTTTTTTTGACCTAGGAAAATTTACTTAACAGAAACACTTTTTCATAATAATCTAGCTGCCATTTTACAGAAGTTACTAAAATGCTGTACATCTCAAAATTTCCTTCTTTACTTCTACTTATAAAAGCAGTACAGGCTAATGTAGCAAATTCAGTCAGTATAGAAATATGAAAAGTAAAAGTAAAAGTTCCCCCAGCCTCCCCTCGCTGGGTCTGCTTTTCAGACGTAGCCATTAATTGTTCAGTGTATAGATGCTTCCTTATTCATCCCGTTGAAAGAATTAAAAATGAATGACTTAGAAATTACAATATGTTTAAAGCATTGCTTCCCAGCATTTATCACTTCGTGTCACATATTTAAAAATAACGTTTATAGGGCACATTGGATAAAATACAGGAAGCTGAAATGGCTGGCCTGGAGGCTTCAACCAGTGCACTGAGGGCTGAAGGAGTTGAGTGTGTCAGCACATCCACACACTGGTGGTTAGAAACTAACTCAGGACTATAGTTACAAGGACAGCACTTTGCATCCTGATGTTCTGACTCAGGGACTGCAAACTAAAATGGCTCAGGGTGAGATAGGTCATTTAAATGAGTGACATTGACTGTGTATAAGATAGTGTGAGAGTGGTGGGAATTTGGGCAGACGGAAGAACACAGATGTCATCTAAAGGGACAGCCATCACTCAGTTCCGGCTGATTATTGGCGTGTGGGTATATAGGCATGGGATTGCCAAATGTTAACAGTTTTTCAAGCAAGGCGGAAGTCCTCATTTTCATATTTTAAAAAACCAGATTCAGGGCATGGGCCATCAGTTTGCATGCTTTATTCTGACTTAATATTGGCTAGGACTTGGAGAATCCATATGCAATCTATTGCTATTGAAACTTGGCCAGTATTTGCCAATTTTATAGACCATTAGGCTATTCATTTTATGTACACATACGTATACACACACACACATTTATGTTTTTAATTGTACTTTAGATGAAGGTTTACAGAACAAACTATCTTCTCATTGAACAGTAAATATACATATTGTTTTGTGACATTGGTTACCAACCCCACGATATGTCAACACCCTCCCTTCTCGACCTTGAGTTCCGTATTACCAGCTTTCCTGTCCCCTCCTGCCTTCTAGTCCTTGCCCCTGGGCTGATGTACCTCTTTGGTCTCATTTTGTTTTATGGGCCTGTCTAATCTTTGGCTAAAGGGTGAACCTCAGGAGTGACTTCATTACTGAGCTAAAAGGGTGTCCGGGGCCATACTCTCGGGGTTTCTCCTGTCTCTGTCGGGCCAATAGGTCTGGTCTTTTTTTCACACACACATTTTAAATTGATGCAACTGCAAACTTTGTTTTTTAGCACGTCGGGTTTGGAAAAACTACCTTCCAGCAATTAATGGAATTGTCTTCCTGGTGGATTGTGCAGATCACTCTCGTCTCATGGAATCCAAAGTTGAGCTTAATGTACGTTTATGTTTTTTTCCTTTCTTGGCTTCTATTTTAAGGAATACAGCTCAGTAGTGCCAGTACTTAATCACTCCAGTTAACATTTGGTGAAAGTCCTTGTTGCAGGAAGAAAGTGTTTAAAAATCTAAGACATTGAAATGTCTGCCTTGAGCATTATGCTCTTCTAAGAACTCGCTATATGGGATCAAATTGACAGCAGCAACTCGAAAGATTACATGGGTATCTTAGTGGGTAGTGAGTTTATGTTAATGGAGGAGGAACAACTCAGACAAGGAGGGTGAGAATGGTTGCACAACTTGAAGAATGTAACCAGTGTCACTGAATTGTATGTGTAGAAACTGTTGAATTGGTGTACGTTTTGCTCTGTGTAATCTCAACAACAACAAAAAATCTAAGACATCGCTTTTCCATGTTCTGAGGAAGCTCAGCTTGCACTTGAGTTTACAACAGAGGATGACTGTATGTCCCAGTTTTGCGGGACAGTCTCCAGTATATGCCTGTTCTCCCAGCATAATTAGTAGCACTCCCTTCATGTATCATGTATGGTCGGTCACTCTTTCTGTAGTGCTGGCATAGTGAAACCATAAAAGCAGTGTTAGAGTTCTTTACGTTTTTTGCATCTGCCTTCTTAGGTTGTGCCTGACTGCCCTCCCAGTGAATGGCTTGCTAGGCCTTAATATTCTGTTCTCATTCTTCAGTTTTGGTCATGTGTACCGTTTGATACTATCAAGGACTTGCTTCAAGTTTTCTCCTTTCCCAGCATTGCATCTTCTTGGCTCTTGGCTTTACGATTTCTGTAATATTGTCTTTGTTGTCTCCACTACTCTCTTACCCACTCCTTCACCCCATGCCTTCTTTTTCTTTGATATATATTACTATCTCTCAGCATTCTTGTTCCTCTGCATTTGAACCTGTTTTGTTTGTATATTCCTTGAATCTACAGCTCTAGTCTCATGTAGAGTTGCCTATAGGACAGTGCTTACCTGACTTGACCTCTTGGCACTGGCCATTCCCTCTTTCTTTAAACTCCCCTTTACACTTTTGATTTTGCTACTATCTTTCTGGCTAATACTTCTCAGTCTCTTTCACAATCACCTGTTCCTCTGCTTAGCCCTTAAATGTTCGTATTCCTTGGTCTATGCCCATTCTTCCGTCTACCGTCTACGTGCTGCTACTGCCCAAGTGGATTTCTCCTGTCTAGACCTCTCTCCTGAGCTCCAGCCTCATACATAAAGCTGCCTACTAGACAACTCCACCTACCAGTTCTGTTTTCCCAGAAGAGAACTATTCATCTTACCCCAGCATCTACCTGGACATCCAGTCCAGAGACCTGTGAATTATTGTGGATTCCATGTCAATCCCCTCCCCACCCACCCACCCACCCACTATTCAGTCACCAACCTCTGAATATCCTTGGGGGATCCTGTCTGTATGTACCCTTACACTTACCCAGAGAGGATCTTTCATTTGCCCTCTCCTCCGCCCCAATCCTGTGAGTTACCATCTACCTAGTTACTATGAGGGATTAGTCCGTTAATTTCTACTTAGATATTAAGTCCTATCTCTTTTACTCCTTAATATCTTGATTCTTTCTACTTCACACCATCCCTGCTCTGCCCTTTTGTTTTAGGCTTTTGTTATTTATTTCAGCTGTTGGCAGAGTCTCCTAATTGGTCTCCCTGCCTTTAGTATGCACTTCCCCTCCACCTCTGAGCCATGCACTGTAATGCTAGAAGGAACTGTCTCACACTTTTCATTGCCCTACTTAACATCACTTTCCAGATAAGATCTATAAATCTCTTGCATAGCACATAAGATCATTCATGATCTTCCCTTTGTTTATTTCTCTAGCTTCCTTTTCTCTGTTGCCTACCTGGAACTTCATTTCAAATGTAGAGAACAACTTTCCCTTTCTTGAATATGCACAAATATCTATCCTTGTCTGGCTTTCTTTCCTGTCCTTTAAGAGAACTCATTCAGGTATGACCACTTCTAGGAAGCCTTCCCTGACCTCTCGGCCTATGTTAGCCTCCCCACCTTATCAGCGTCTGTTGTTTTTACTGTTTTTCTTACAGGTGTCTCCCACCAGACAAATGAATGAACTTAGATGGCAGGGACCTTATCTTATTTCTCTCCAAATTTCCAGCACCTAGCAAAGCATCTGATACTTAGTAGGCACTTTATCAGTCTTTAATGAATGAATGAATGACATCCTTACTTTGATGTTTAACATTTCCTGGAGTTCAAGATGGTCAAAGTACATCCCCTTCAGCTCTGCTTTCCTTCCTAGCTTTCCTGTCAGTGAGAACTAGATTCCCAGGCTTGAACCCTGCCAACTCTGACTCCTGTTTTGTCTGCCTTATCATTTAGACATCGTGTCCCTTCACTTCTTTCTCCAAAATGCCTCCGGCAGTATTCATTAAATGCCGCAGTCTTGGGCTAGATCGTCATCTTTCACCTGAGCACCCTGAGCACCACGGATAAATACTATCTATATCTCTTCAGTAAATTCTGGGTTTGGGGATCTCCAAGATATATTGCAGCTGACTTGTCAGACTGGCACCATAATGTGGCTTATCCCTACCCATCCCATTAACTCTGTCACTACGTGGCAGCATAAATGCTTTAATCCAGCCAGGCAATACTCCATGACTTCCTAAATTCTTTTCCTACTGCAAAACCATTGCTTATGTTCTACCCAAATCCTGCCCTTCCTTCAGAGCCTAGTTTAGGTTCTACATCTTTGCTAAGACTTTCCTCAAGCCCATGTTGACATTATATTTCCCTGAACTTTTAATATTTCTATTCTGTTCCCATTCATTGTGACAGTCATCTCCTATCTTGTGTTTTTACTAAGCTTTGTTAGCGTATGTCTGAAAATAGAGTGAGTCTCTCTTGAGGACAGGGACTGTGTCTTACCCTTCCTTTTGTATTGTTCTTGGTGCGTCAGTGCTTTGCACACATTGGGCATTCAGAGACTACTTGGGGAGTTCCTGTAGTTATCTCTGAGGCTCTGTATCCAGAGCATTCATTCTTCTAGGACTGTGCTGAGTGGATATCCTGAGGGTGGTCCGTGGCTGAGCAGTTCAGCTCAAAGGTTGAGGCAGTTCTGCTTTGTAAATATACACAGCCTTGAGTCAC
This sequence comes from Dugong dugon, assembly GCA_030035585.1. Taxonomy (NCBI): domain Eukaryota; kingdom Metazoa; phylum Chordata; class Mammalia; order Sirenia; family Dugongidae; genus Dugong; species Dugong dugon. The sequence continues at coordinate 20,206,476 of CM057475.1, forward strand.
AATTGTTTTGAGACAGTTAGGATATTTTTATCTAATGTCAGGGGTGTTGTAATGTCAGGATTAACTTTTAATTAATCACTCAGATTATCAGATTTTCACTTTACATTTGATACCTTATAGACCAGTGGAAGTCAAAATTGTTTTCATTATCTAGCAGGATTTTGTAGATTCTTTACTTGGCTCTTTTTTTTATCTTGTCTTTAGGCTTTAATGACTGATGAAACAATATCCAATGTGCCAATCCTTATCTTGGGTAACAAAATTGACAGAGCAGATGCAATCAGTGAAGAAAAACTCCGTGAGATATTTGGGCTTTATGGACAGACCACAGGAAAGGTAAGAGAAGAATCTTCAGGGGACATGTTATAAAGGACATTCATTCACCACTTTGCTAACATTCATGTTTTGATATTTGGGTTGTACTTTTCAAGAGTTTACATGAGTTTAGGATTTGTTTTACTGTGGGTGTTTTGTAAGCTCTTTAAAGGCGGGAGTAGGTTCTTTCTGTTTTCTAACGAGATATATCCTCAGGTATTTGAGGATGAAGGAAATGGTAGAAGAGGCCATTTGTTGTAGTAATCAAGACTTTCCTGACTACCTTTCAAATCTGATTCTGAGAAATCTCTGTAGAAAGAGCTCTTCTTAGCAAGAAATCAGTATTTGACTGGAGAATTCAGGTTATGAAGAAAAATAGTCATTTTGTATAACTCTCCAAGCAGTAGAAATGAAAGCACTTGACCCCAGGCCCAGTGCTCCTGCTGAGAGAGGTAGGACTCTTATCTCTTTTTTTTCAGGTGAGGAAACAGAGTGATTTGTTCAGGTCTGCACAGCAAGTCAGTGACAAAACCAGAAATAGAACCTAGTCTTCCAGATTAGTAGGTTGTGCTGTCTCCAGTTGGAAGAGCAATCTGTTATAGAAAAGCAGGTTTGTAAGAGAGAAAATCCAGATCAGCTATAATTACACAGGAATCCTTCTAGTCTTTTCAGTTTGGGGTCTTAGCACATTTAATTTTTAAAATCATCCTTCTCTGTGATCTATGATAATTTTCTTGACTTCTTTACTTGATTCCTTAGTCTTGCCTCTTTCTGGTTATCTATTTCTGTCTAGAAATGCTTCCTTTAATTCATTAAGTTTCCCCTGTTCTATAACAGTGTTGTGTCATGAAATCTTCCTTAATTTCCTCAGTGTAACCTGTTATCATTGTATATTTCTGCATACTCGTGTTAAATGAGAATGTCTTTATTTCTAAAAAGTCCCAGACCTCTTTTGTCTACTGAAGGGCATGCTGGTTTCATGGGCCCCAGTGGCCTTTTTCTTGATTTGCTGCCATAACTATCCAGACGAATGTTGGAGTGTTGAAAGCGGACGCTCTTCCTGGAGAAAGAGTCTGGGAGAAGGACTGTGCTGCTTATTCTGTCCCGAAGGCATGAAGCCCGGGGAAATCATCTGTCTGTGGACCTTGACCACATTTCTGTAATTAATCCCTACTTATATTCGCTTTTGAGGAATGAAGAAGCTGGTTTTATTGATCATCCTTTTGAGCTTTTCCACCACGGAGGTGCTAACAGCCCTTTCTTGGTTTGCCTCCATTAGGGGAACGTGACCCTGAAGGAACTGAACGCCCGCCCCATGGAAGTGTTCATGTGCAGTGTGCTCAAGAGGCAAGGCTATGGCGAAGGTTTCCGCTGGCTCTCCCAGTATATTGACTGATGTTTGGACAGTGAAAATAAACAAGTTTTACTTCTCTGGACTGATCCTATTCACAGCTTCCTCATGAACTTTTCTAATAGAACAAGGAAAGCTCTCCACCCGTGTTTGGCGTTGAGAAGCCAGGAGTCTCTTGTCAGCTCTCTCATTGCCCAGTGGTGACATGTGCTCTTCTCCACACTGCTGGGAGGTAATGCTGCCCCACGTGCTGGTGCAGGTCAGCATCCCGGGACTTGGAAGCTGGCAGGATTTGCCGGGTAGAGCTGTGTGCCATCGTGGGGCACCTGAAAAGAAAAACACGTCTCACCACTGCGGTTGATTTAAAAAGAAAGTGATTCTATTTTTTAAAGAAAGTATTGTTAATGTAATTGGTGTCCCTCCTAACTTTTTGAGTTCAACAATTCACTTGGTCCAGAGTTTTCTATTCTTTTTTTTTTTTTTAAATCTAGTGAATGGCATTTAGATATTCATACATTTAGATATTCATAAAATTATGAACAGATACACATTGGAGGCCAGAGCTCAGCCAGGTGGTCTTACTCCTGTTGAATTAGCGGGTTGGTGTGGGGAGCCCCCGAGTTCACCCGTCTCTCTGCCTGCCTTTCGGTAGGTGGCGACTGTGCACAGGTAACTAGAAGAGCGGCAGCGCCCTGGCCTTGCAGCTGCAGCAGGTTTCCACTGTGGCGAGCTAGGGGCACTCCTCCTCATGGAGTGTATAGCTGATGGTTCACTGAGGAGGGGTTAATTATAGACGGGGCTATCATTGTTTGTACTTCTAAAGTTACAGGTTTCAGCCAGTGTTTGCTTTCATACCGTTGTGAAATTTCACTCATGCCTCTAGCACCTTGCTTTTTCATTTTCAGTTATAAAAAGTGACTTTTGCCTCATAAAAAAGTTGAGATTAATTTCAAGTTTCCTGTGTTGCATACTGCAGATGTGTCTCGGTTACTTTTTGCACAGATTCTAGTGGGGAGGTTTTTCTGACTAGGAGAATCACACCAAACAAAGTTAACAGTTTGAGGGCTCTTAATTCTATAAGCTGAGAACTTAAAATGTGGTATTGTAACACATTTTAATCTAGGGAAGATTTACTCAGTTGGGCTTTAAAATTTCCACTTCCAGAATTTGGTCTCTTTATTGCGCTGTTCCTGAATGCTGTCTTTTTCTTAACATCTTTTTCTCTTTATCAGTTATCTATTTGTGTGTGTGTTTAAAGGTTAACATCTGTAGCTTTTCCGGATATATATATTTTTTAGTTTGGTATGAAATTGCCCTTTCTCCAAATCCAGAAGTAAACTGGGGAAAAAACTAATCAAAGAACTTTTTGTAGGGCTGTTCCTTTTGAGCCAGCATCACTTACTGTCAGATAGTAAACACTCAGCGTAAGAGCATCAGCATTGCCAGTAGTGTGCCTGAGGGTTGTTTTTATAGCATTCCACTTCTCTTAGTGCCATGTGTGAAATTGGATTTTCATAATCTTAACCTGTATCCCACCCTTGGAGTGAAAGATGAAAGGGTAGGAGATGGTCTTAAGGCGAGAAGTAATTTTTTCAGAATTGGAAATTGTGATGATGGTGCTTATCTGAGAGGATTAAAAAGTGGAGGGTAGGTAAAGTGTGGATAACATATGCTGTGGATGAGAATCATTCTTTAGTTGGATTTCTCATTCTTAGTCTTCAGTTTGACCTATTGAGAAAGCATACTTTTTCACTGCCGAGTACCAAATGCAGAGAGTTGATAATAAAGTCTGAGAAGAGCATGCATTTCATTAATTAGCAAGGCATAGCTGGATTAAGTCTAAATCGTTGGTTTGGGAAGGGATTAAAGCCTTACGTGAACAAATCTAGCTAACGGTGAATGAACTAGGTAGTTGACGTAAATCCTTTATATTTTCTTTGGCTAAAGGTTATCCATACTTCTCTATCCAGAGACATGAGAAGTATGGTTGCTTCGGTGTTAGTTTTCTTGTTCATTTGTTTTTCCCCATATCTGTCCCTAATCACTAAGGGGTTCTAGATAAGGCAGCTCTTTGTGAAAGTGGTTTATTTTGGCCACTGGAGAAAGAGGGATTGAAAAGTCAAGTAGCACCAGTCTATTTCTTGCCCCACTGGACACCATTCCTATAATAAGACAGCTGAAAGAAACAGCTGTGAGGAGCTCTGCCCCATACACTTAAAGATCAGAGCTTTGTACAGGAACTCCCATGAACTGAGACTTTTCATTCTGTTTTATCAGAGTGCATATATGCCCTATTTCAGGAAAAGTCAAATAGTCATTTACAAAAGAAAGTCAGTCTGTATCCTAAGCATTTTAATAAAAAGTTAAAACAAACTTGCTATCTCTGTGGGAGTGTGTGTTGGTATGTTGTGAGTTCTGAGTTTGAACATATCATTTGTTTGGGGAAAAACAAAGGTTCTTCCCTACTTACGGGAAGAAACATTTAGGGTGGATATGAGAGACTTAAATTCTTCTGTTGTTGGGGGGCTGGGGTGTTCACACATTTTACTAAAGGTAATACATTTAGTACCATTTGAGAGCCTTGGAACATGCTGTGGCCCCCGAGTTGGTGGTCATATCTGCAACAGATGGGCATAACAGATATTTCAATAAAATCTCATATTAATGTGCCAGCAAGGACTGGGTCCAATTAACCTGTGTTTCACTCCATTTTACACAAAATTGGAGCCATTCAGTTGAATGCTACATTTTGCAAAATAGGGGGAGGAATGAAATCTGTGCTTGTGCATTTACTAGACTTGTAGGAAGCCTTGCTTTTAGAAAACCCCAAATGAGATTCCAAAACTAAACTACTGGGACAAATAGAATGGGAAACAAAATGCAACAGGTTCTTTTTGACTAAGTATTAAATTATTGGAGGCATTCTGCTATTGAAACTAACGTCTCTTAATATGCCATGCGTTCTTTGTATAGGTGGGTTGGTTTTGAGTGGGAGCAGAATATAAGTTTAAAGGCTGAGTTGGCACTCCAGGGGGTCTCACCTTGGCTGCTGTGACTTGGGACTGTCTGTACCGTGGTCCGCCGTAAACAAAAACCTGACGCACAACAAACAGTTCATGCTGGAGACTTGAGCGTCATTAAGGGAGGATCACTGGACTCTAGAGAGAAAGAAACTTTTAATTGCCAGGAAGTTGGGATAGCTAAAGAGATTTTACTGTGACCAAGCCATCTTCTGTGTCACACAGCCGAAAGAAGACAGTGCCTGCTATGGAAGAGTGCTTATTTCTGCCCTGCCCCAGACTAGAGCCCTTAATCATTTTCCTTTCTCAAACAGGTTTGTGTCACTGGGAGCATTACTCCGTGTTGTGCTGGGATACGCCTGGCAGCATTATCCAGAGATTTGAAGCAGAAAGGTGGTGTAATTTAAGTGGCAGAATATTTTTTCAGGAATGCTGGCATAGATGTGTACTATAAACCCATTGCTGTGGAGTCGATTCTGACTCATAGCCACCCTATAGGACAGAGTGGAACTGCCTCAGGGTTTCCAAGGAGTGGCTGGTGGATTCAAACTGCCAACCTTTTGGTTAGCAGCCGTCACTCTTAATCACTATGCCACCAGAGCTCCATGTGTACTATAGTACTCTTAAATGTTAATGTACATTGTAGTAATACAGTGGTAAGGCAGACCTCCATAAAATGTCTAGTTTGTGGTGACCGCTTTGGGGGTGTCCTGAGGGCCCCCGAACATACTTGTGTTTCTCTGTCCTCGAGGGTACTTCTTTGGAAAAATAGGGACGTTTTATGTTACCCGTAGATCAGGGGTTGGAAAACTATAGCTTCTGGGCCAAATCTGGCCTGCCACCTGTTTTTGTATGATGAGCTAAGAAAAATAGTTTTTCACTTTTAAATTACTGGGAAAAAAATCGAAAGAAGGATGCTGTTTTGTGACACGTGAAAATTACATGAAATTCAAATTTCAGTGTCCATAATAAAGTTTTATTGGAACACAACCATGGCTATTCATTTAGCTTTTGCATGCTGCAACTGCAGAGTTGGCCCTTTACAGGAAAAGTTTTCGACCCCTGGCCTAGATAAATCCTGGGTGTGTGAGATGTACGTATTACAAAAATTTAGTGTTGTATAAATAATAATTTGACTTTAGCTACGAAATTTAAAGGGCAATTCATTTACAGCAAATCCAATTTCCACGAGATTTGTCGTGTGGGGGCTTTGGCATTAAAAGGCCCTAGGAGTAGATCTGAAGGAACCCCGGTGGTACAGTGGTTAAAGCGCTGGGCTGCTAACCAAAAGGTCAGCGGTGCGAACCCACCAGCCACTCCTGCCGGAGAAAGATGTGAGTCTGCTTTCCTAAAGGTTTGCAGCCTTGGAAACCCTATGGGGCAGTTCTACTCTGTCCTATAGGGTCGCTATGAATCGGAATCAACTCAAAGGCAGTGGGTTTGAGATTTAGGAGTAGATCTTGTGAGCTCCATGCCTCTTAGAGGATTGTTGTGGTTTACTTTCAAAATTTCTAAATACTGAATCGGCCAAGGATTTCCTTGGCCCGTGTTTTCCCAGGGGTCAGAGGGTGAATGGCCCCTAGACCTGGCCAATTCTGACAGGTCCTGTCACGGCCTGGACAAGTCCAGCCACGTCAGCTCGTCTCTACTCCCTTTCCCAGCAACCCTACGAACAGAGAAGACTTCGGTCTCCGAGGGATCCGCCCCTCCCCTTCCCTCTCCCCCCATCTCGTGGTAAATCCACACGCCTGTCACTCTAGGGGCTCGTCCTCGGGGGCAGCTGCTCCCTCTAAGTCCCACAGGCTGGACGAGCCTACGAGGGCGGGGAAAGAAGGATTAGCACTAGCAGCCAATCAGAGCCCGGTCCCAACGCCAGCCAATCCGGACCGGTCAGCTGGGGTTTAGCCAATCCGGCTTGACGAGGAAGACCTGAGTCCGTGCTTGTGCGTCTCGCTTCCAGCTCTGGGTGGCGCTGCGTTGGTTCAGTTAGGTCAGGCCGGGATCCTCAGCCGCTCGCAACCGGTTCTCCGTGAAGGCCCGGGTGCACCGAGACGCAGGCCATGGGGCGGCAGTGGGGGCCCGCCATGAGGACGGCGGAGCAGGCAGGCTGCGTGGTGAGCGCCTCCCGGGCCGGCCAGCCCGAAGGAGGCTTGTGGAGCTGCAGCGGGGTGATCCTGAGCCGCAGCCCGGGCCTTGTTCTGTGCCACGGGGGTATCTTCACCCCCTTCCTGCGGGCGGGCAGCGGGGTCCTGACCGCGGCCAGCGCTGCCTTCCTGCCCGGCGACAGTTGCAACGGCGACCTGCGCCTGCACGTGCAGTGGAGCCCAATGGCCGCGAGTCCCGCAGGCCGCTCGGAGAGGGGCCGTCCGGAGTTGTGCACGCCTCAGTGCGCGGGCCTCGAGCCCCGCTCGTCCGCCCGGCCCCGCGGGCGGCCCCTGCAGCCCCCGCGCCCTGCCGAGCTGCTGCTGCTGCTGAGCTGCCCGGCCTTCCGGGCCCACTTCGCGCGCCTCTTCGGGGGTGAGGCGGCCGAGCAGTGGCGCTTCGCCAGCGGAGCGCCTGACGACGAGGTGTCGGAGGATGAGGAGGAGGATCAGCTGAGAGCGCTAGGCTGGTTTGCACTGCTGCGCGTGCGGTCTGGCGAGGCAGCAGCCGAGGAGCATGCGGACGAGCTCGGGGCGGCCGTGGCTGTGGCGCCTCTCGGGACTGTGCCCAAGGGCGCGCCGCTGCTGGCCTGCGGCTCCCCGTTCGGCGCCTTCTGCCCTGACATCTTTCTCAACACACTGAGCCGCGGCGTGCTTAGCAACTCTGCCGGTCCGTTGCTGCTCACCGACGCGCGCTGCCTACCAGGCACCGAGGGCGGCGGAGTGTTCGCGGTGCGGCCCGCGGGCGCGCTGGTGGCGCTCGTGGCGGCGCCGCTCTGCTGGAAGGCGCGTGAATGGGTGGGCCTCACGCTGCTTTGCGCGGCCTCCCCCTTGCTCCACGCCGCCCGCGCCGCGCTTGTCGGTCTGCACCCGGGCTCCGAGGTCCTAGCCGCCCAGCTGCCACCCGAGGTGGGCGCCATGCGGAGCCTGCCCCTCCAAGACCCCGGACTCCCTTGGGCAGCCGCGGCTGTGCTGGTGGAGTGCAGCACCGTATGGGGCTCCGGAGTGGCGGTGGCGCCCCGCCTCGTGGTGACTTGCCGGCATGTGGCCCCTCGGGAGGAGGCCAGGGTCCTGGTGCGCTCCGCCATCCCCAAGTAAGGCCCTCAGGGCTGCTCCTACCCTGCCCCTCACCGGACCTTACAACTGGCATCACGCTGATGCTTTGGGGTGTGGTGTGGGTAGGAACCTAGGACACACCCATCATCCTTGACACCCAGAACCCCAGTGTAGGGGTATCTGGGCCTCCTGGCAAGGGCAGAATGGGTCTTGGACAAGATACCAAGATTCTAGCAACTCTGAATTTGGGAACTGGGGCTTTCCTGCATCCTGGTCTGGGCATCTTTTTTTTTTTTTTTTTTAAATTGTTGTAGTTTAAGTGAAAGTTTACAATTCAGGTTAGTCTCTCATATAACAATTTATACATACGTTGTTAAGTGACCCCACTTGCTCTCCCTATACTGTGACAGCACACTCCTCCTTTCCACCCCAGATTTCCCGTGTCCATTCAACCAGCTCCTAACCCTCTGCCTTCTCATCTCACCTCCGGACAGAAACGGCCCGTTTAGTCTCATGTATCTACTTGAGCTAAGAAGCACACTCTTCACGAGTATCATTTTATGTCCCACAGTCCAGTCCAATCTTTGTCTGAAGTGTTGGTCTTGGGAATTGTTTTAGTTCTGGGTTGATAGAGAGTCCGGGGCCATGCTTTCTGGGGTTCCTCCAGTCTCAGGCCATTAAGTCTGGTCTTTTTACTAGAATTTCAGGTCTGGGCATCTTTGAGGCTCCCCCTCCCAGTCTGAATTTCTTTTGGGTGACTTTTCTGCCTCATAGCCCTGCCCCTCATGCCCTTTGAATGGAGACTTCCTAACCCTGTCCTCCCCTCCCCTCAAAGTGTGGTGAAGTCCCAGGGGCTCAGGATGCTGCCTCCTAAAGTAATGAGATGGGCCTGCTCATCTGACCCGTATCTCCTAGGTGTTAACCAGAGCTTCCCTTCTGGATCGAAATTATAGATGTGGGGTGGTGGGGCCCAGGCAGGTGGACACATCTGTAACAATCTGGGTGACCCTGGTGGACAGTGAGGTTGGGATTTTAGTCACTTGTTCCATCTGCAGGGAAAAACCCCCTTGCTCTCCTTTACGTCCTCCTGCTCTGTCCCTGTGGACAGCCACCTTGCCTTCCTGGCTTGGTTTTCTAGTGCACATTCTGTTTCCTCTGCAGCCTCAGGGGCTTAAATTATGCCAAAGCAAAGCAGAGTGTAGCCTTGAAGTTAATGCCTGATTGATGGCTCAACCCAACCTCCCCTCTCAGCCCAGGTCTTTTCCAAACCCCTCTTCTGAATCCCAGAGGTAACCCAGTGTGGTTAACCCAGCCTGGCTTTGTCATAACCATGATTTTACAGGGAAGACCCTGAGGTGTGGCCTGCAGATTCCTCACCTACCCCACCCCCAGTATACACACTCTTTGCTCCTAAGGAAACTACCAGGTCTGCTGGATGCTACCTGTGCAGAGAGCGTGTATAGCAGGAATCCCCTGCGTAACCTTGGGCTAGTGACTTTAAGTCTAAGCTGTCTCTTCATGAGTTAACATACAAAGTCTTGGAATAGAGCCTGGCTATAGACATGCTAGCATTTATGTAAACAGGGACACAGGCGGTAAAATCACACCTGTTTCACCAGCTGACATGATGGTTGTGAGTATCAACATAGTCAATGAAGGAAAAATGCTTGGAATGTGTGCCCTGGATCTACCACTTACTCTGTGACCCTGGGAAAATTACTCAACCTTTCTGGGCCTCAGTTGCACCATAGAAATAATAACAGTGGCTAGTTCACAGGGGTGTTGGCAGGACTAAATGAAATAATGTCCTTAAAGCATTAACACCAGGTCTGGCCCACAGTGCTAAGTGCGAGTACCAGTTGCTGTCAAGTCAGTTCCAACTCATGGTGACTCCATGTGTGGCAGAGTAGAACTCTGCTTCATAGGGTTTTCAGTGGCTGATTTTTTGAAAGTAGATCTCCAGGCCTTTCTTCTGAGGCACCTCTGGGTGGACTCCAACCTTTAGCCTTCGGTTAGCAGCTGAGTGCATTAACCGTTTGTACCACTCAGGGACTCCCACTAAGTGCTAGTTGATCATTACAGTGGTGATGTTCAGGAAGATTTACCTAGATGTGCTTACAGTTTCTACAGCATGTTTGGAAATCCCACATCCATTAAGTGACATACCCACAGTTGCCTGGCTGGTAGGTCTCAGGGCTGACATCTAGATCTTCTGACTCTAGGTCCTTGACTTTTACTGTCATTCTCTTATCTCCTTGTCCCCTTCCCACTCCCCCAGTTGAGAGTGCTAAAGGTCAGAAAGCCTGTCATTTGTTTCCCTTGCTCCCAGGAGTGCCGCCATCTGGGGCCATGTGGTGTTTGCTACCCAGGAGATGTCTCCCTATGACATAGCAGTGGTGAGCCTGGAGAAAAGCCTGGATGGCATCCCCATGCCTGTGCCCGCTGAGCACTTCCATGAAGGTAATGGACAAAGGTGGTGCAGCCCGAAGGGGGGGTCCCCTCTGTGTAGGATGGACGTCGGGAAGAGAAGTCAGTGTTGGGCACTCTGACCCTGCCAGATTAGGAGGCCAGTTCCCCGGGCCAGCTCCTCTCCCCACCCCAGCTAAATAAATGAGTCCGGGGGGCATCAAGCTGGCATGACATCATCCTGGTTACAATGCTTTGGCCGGGCTTGTCCTTGGAAGTACTTCCTGCTGATGCCCAGCATATGCATCCCATTGCAAGTGGTGGGGGGTAGGCAGAGTACCTGTGAAGTGTATAACACACCTCTCCAATGGCCTGCAGCAGTGTGAGTGAGGGTGCTGGTCAGAGAGGTGTGTGGCACTCTCGAGGCGCTAATGGCATGATCTGGGTGAAAGGCTTAGTAGTGCCGCCACATAAGTACCGGATGTCTCACTTCTTGGAGGCCGTGTGATATGGTGATGGAGAGTATAGGCCCTCAGGATTGGCGTTTCTGCTCTGCCACTTACTAGTCCTATGTCCTTACACTGGCTGCGTAACTGTTCTGTACCTCAGTTTCCACATCTGTAAAATGGGGCTAATGCTCCTACTCCTGGGTACTGTGAGGACTGTGGGAAAAGTTGCCTGTAAAGCACTGAGCCCCACTGCTGGCTATAGTCATCGTTACCATTTCTTCTCATAAGAGACTCCTAGTCCCAGGAGGAGATGGATGATAATTCCACAAACACTTATTGAACACCCAGCTAGGTGCTAACTAGTTACTCTTGAGTTGGTTCCAGCTCATGGTGACCCCAAGGGTGTCAGAGTAGAACTGGGCTCCATAGGGTTTTCAGTGGCTGATTTTTTGGAAGTAGATCACCAGCACTTGCCTTCGCGGTGCCTCTGGGTGGACTCAAACCTCCAACCTTTGGGTTAGTAGCTGACTGCGTTAACTGTTTGCACCACCCAGGGACTCCAGGCTAGGTGATAGGAAGCCCCAGAGTGGCTATCCCATCTAGCAGGGGAACGAGGGCTTGGCTATGACAGCCTAATGCTCAGGGGAAGTCATTGTGGAGGTACAGCACGGGGAGATCGGTGGAGGGCTTGGCCTCTTTCTGCTGGGGGACCTGGGCAGAAACTTGGAGGGCAGAGAGGGTTTGGACCTTTGCAGAGGGTGGAGATGGGAGTTGGGGAGCTTCACCATCCTCCCCTCCCTGGCAGGCGAGGCTGTCAGTGTGGTGGGCTTCGGCGTCTTTGGCCAGGCTTGCGGGCCCTCGGTGACCTCGGGTATCCTGTCAGCTGTGGTGCATGTGGACAACAGGCCGGTGATGCTGCAGACCACGTGTGCTGTGCACGGTGGCTCCAGTGGAGGACCTCTCTTCTCCACCCGCTCAGGGGACCTCTTGGGTAACTAGTTCCTTGACCCTCCCCCAACCTTCCCTTTGCCAGTGCTTGGTCCCACCCAGAGTTCTTGGTATCCAGTCCCGGGAGCGACCCCTGTCTGGAAGCCTTACGCCCAGGAAGTAGTTAGCCAAGGTTTTCAGACCACTCAGCTCCTAAACTCTTCTGTAAGTCTAAAATTATCTTTTAAAAAAATGTACATACATGCCTGCACATACACATACACATACTTGCATTGAGCAGGCCAAACAAAGCTTGTCTGTGGGTTTGATTCATTCATTCACTCATTCAACAAGATTTGTTAAGCACCTACTGTGTGCCAGGTACTGTCCTAGGCACTGCAGAGACAGGAATCAAACACACGGAAGTTCTGCCCTCACAGAGCTGGCACTACTTGGAGAGAAAGATAATCAGCAACACAAGTGATGCATCTGATGTGTCAGAGAAAGTGCTGAGGAGAAAGTAGAGTGGGAGGAGGTTGGGTGTGGGGACGAGCGTCCATGACAGGAAGCCCAGCATCTGTCATTGACTGTTCGAGGGCCCTGGTGGCTCCGGGGTGGAGGTGGTCACCCTCCTTTCCCCATCTGTCTGTCTCCCCACTCACATCCTCTTTTCCTCTCTGACTCCTCAACAGGCATTGTCGCCAGCAACACCCGGGACAATAACACAGGGGCCACCTACCCCCACCTGAACTTCAGCATTCCCATCACGGTGCTCCAGCCGGCCTTGCAGCAGTACAGTGAGACCGGTGACCTGCGCGGTCTCCGCCAGCTGGACCGTGCCACCGAGCCAGTCCAGGTGGTGTGGCGGCTGCAGCGGCCCCCGGCAGAGGTCCCCCGAAGCAAGCTCTGAGGTCGCCGCCCCCCTCTGGAGAGAAAAGCGACCCTTCTCTGCTGTGGGAAGTGGCATTGAGGCAATGGCAACCTCAGGGTCCAGGGCCCAGCTCCTGACAGGGCATGCCCAGCTGGATCACCACCCACCTTGTTCAGGTGACCTCGGTGTTTATGCTGATTGCAGCCTGGGCTCTGGAGTCTGAAACAGACTTCTCTTCAGCCCCATGGGTCCCTTGGGGCACTGTGCTCCCTTTCCACAGCTGTCAGCCCATTTTGGGGTGCCTCCCTGAACCCTCACCCCTCTGTCTCCCTGGCACTAGATACAGCTGTGCTATTTTCTCTTCTGGGAAGCCTAGCACAACAGCTCTTGTCCTGACAGACAGACAGAAGCTGGCTGGAAGGCAGGCCCTGGCCAGGGTTTTGCATCTGTTCCCTGTGTCCTGACTGCAGCCGGCCACCTGGAGCTGCTGCTTCACTGGGGCCTTGACTCCTCCCACTCTGCCTCTCAGTCCGAATGGAGGCTTACAGAAAGGACCTGGCTTCCTCAGGGTACGTTAGGAGAGAGAGCCTGCTTTGAGGACCAGAGATGGAAGGAGAAGGAAATGTCTATTGTCCTAGACCTACCGGGAGGTGGAATCCCTCAGGTTCAGACTCCATTGGCTTCATTCTTTAGGTGTCCCCGACCTACAGCGGGGCTGCAACACAGTGCCTTAGTTTTCCAGTCTTCAAACTAGGCCTCAGGGATCTTGGGGGATAGAATGTGTCTGGCTGGGCTTAGGAATAAACAGAATCTGTGGGAGAACCTCTATACCGGTATATATCAGAATTTTTTTTTTTTTCCCCTCTTCTTTTCAAGAATCGGGTTTGTGATAGGCAAGTACCAGGCAAAGAAACAGACCTTTTCTGTTCCGCTTTCTCAGCAGGGTTTGCTCTCACTGGATATTCCTCTGCCAGACTGACCCTAGGCACTGGTCACGCACTGGTCAGCACTGGGTGGGGTTTGCAGGTCGCAGAAGGTGGTGGTCTTGGTCTGTCAGCAAGTGCTTGCAGAGTGTCTGCAGTGTAACGAGGCCTGTGCTAGGCCCCAGGGTGGGCAGGACTTCAAAAGTGAATGAGGCCAGGGCAGCCTCCAGGGAACTAAGACCAACCCTGCAAGTTAGGAACCGGCACTGTGCCCAGGCCCCTGCACCCACAGGCCCTCAAGAAATGGGGGTTCAGTTACTGATGGATTGAACGACATTTTGGTTGGGGGGACTGACTCCAGGAAGGGTGAGGGCCTGGAAAAATTTGGTCTCTAGCATCCATTTGTTGAGTGCCAACTCTGAGCAACCACAGACCTCTCCTGCGACGGCTGCTCTTGAGTGCTAAGGGTTGCCCCTTCCTCAGGTGGGGATACTGTCCCTGTTTCTCTGGGCTCCTGAGTTGACCCTAGTACCTTGGAGCTCCCCCCAGCCCTGGGTTCCAGCAAAAGGTTACCTGTCATTTGTCAGGGAAGGTGTTCATGGCCGGAAGCCCATCATGGTCAAGGTCCAGCAACCCTTCCTTCTCCTAGATTCGGCCATGTCAGACCATCTGTCTGCTGTCCCCAGTAATCTTTGAAGTGCCATAGAATTGCTTTAACATCTAAACTACGCCTTCCTACTGTCTTCCTACTATCTTTGCACTTGGAAATTCAAAGGCAAAAGTCCCTTGTTAGGCAGTGAGCCCTGGGTTTCAGTTCCAGCGCTATGGGGCTGCTGTGGGGGAAGAGAGGAGGAATGTGGGGTGAACTGCATGGGAAAGGGCACCAGAGGGCTGCTCTGAGACCCTCTCTCCTCTGCTGGATGGAGGTATCTGATTGCCGAGAAGGTGTTGAGTGACAATCAGACCCCTTCCCAGATTTTCGTGGTTTGGGGCAGGTGCTTGGAGATGGGCCACACCAGCCCTGACGTGCCATGTCCGGAGCCCAGTGACAGGCCACCACACACTTCTCTCTCCTCTCTTCCAGCTTTATGTCTGTGCTGTGCTTTTTAAAGTCCTTCCCTTCTACCCTGCTGATTGTAGTCCTCATCCATCCGGGCCCAGCAACTCCATGAAGCCTTCCTTGGCCTTCCCAAGCCCCAGGTCACCCTGCCCTGGTGGGGCTGTAGTGCTCTGTACTCACCCCTCTGGCTCCCACAGGGCCAGAGCATGTGCGCGGTAGATTTACGTCAGAACTGAGACTGTCCTGTTTGCCTGCTCAGTGACGAGTTGTACACTTCGAAAGGGTGAATTTTATATGTGAATTAGGTGTTAATTTTTAAGAAGGAGTCATTCATTTAGTGAATATTAGTGGGCTCCTGGGGAAGAAGGTGCTGAGGTCAGTGCCAGCTGTGGAGTACCCAAAGCCAAGCAAGGCGAGATCTCTGCCCCAAAGAGCTGGTCTAAGGCGATTCTTTCTTGTCTGGGTGTCAAAGTTTAATCGCTACCCTACTTTCCTCTCAGGATTTCATGAGGAAAAAAAAGGAGATACACTCTTTTTGAAAGTTGGTGAAACCCAGGACAGCGCAAGGCTCGTGTGCCTAGAACCTCAAGTCCAGCCTGTTGTTCCTTGGTGATTGCTTGTGAGACAGGATTAAAATGGGCAGGGCCCCCAAGACCTCTGTCTGCACTCACCGTCTGGCACAGGGTTGTATTCCACGGCCTCTGGGACTGAGAGAAGGCCAAGGATGATGAAGGCTCTGACACCTCAGAGGACCGTAATCCCTCCTTCTGCATTTAATGGGCAGGGCTCTGGCTGGGAAGAGAAGAGAAGCAAGGATTCCAGAGAGCTGGAGGAGGCAGCCTGGGCTGTGTGGGTTCATAAGGCTGGAGGGCACCAACTTAACTCCCAGCTCAAGATGATTCCAGGCACACACTTCTAGATGGAATTTATCATGATACTTTCTATATCAGGGGAGGGTATTGAGTACAAGATCTTTGACCAGTTTTTGGAAAACGTACAGAAATGGCCATCTCTTACGTGACCTTCCATGAAATCTGGGACAGTAAGGGCAATAATAAAAAGAGCACTGGGCTGGGAGGATGGAAGCTGCCAGTGTGCTGTGTGTCCTTGGGCAAGCTGATCTCTTTATATGAAACATCTACAATAAAATGGCCGTTCTATTTGTTGCTGCTGTGTGCCTGACCCTATGCTAAAACACCCTACATAAATGAACTTACTGAATCTTTTCCACACTTTAAAAAAAAATTGCTCATACAAAAATTTATATATTGTTTTGTGACATTCGTTGCAATCCCTACAATGTGACAGGACACTCCCCCTTTCAACCCCGGATTCCCTGTGTCCATTCAACCAGTTCCCATCCCTTCCTGCCTTCTCATCCTGCCTCCGGACAGGAGCCGCCCATTTGGTCTCCTGTATCTGCTTGAACTAAGAAGCACACTCCTCACGTGTATTAGTTCTGTCTAATCTTTGTTTGAAGAGTGGACTTCGGGAATGGTTTTAGTTCTGGGTTAACAGAGCGTCCGGGGGCCATAGTTTTGGGGGTTCCTCCAGTCTCTGTCAGACCAGTAAGTCTGGTCTTTTTATGTGAATTTGAGTTCTGCGCCACACTTTTCTCCTGCTCCGTCTGGGACTCTCTGTTGTGTTCCCTGGCAGGGCGGTCATTGGTGGTAGTCAGACACCATCTAGTTCTTCTGGTCTCAGGCTGGTGGAGTCTCTGGTTTATGTGGCCGTTTAGTCTCTTAGGCTAATATTTTCCTGTGTCTTTGGTGTTCTTCATTCTCCTTTGCTCTAAGTGGGTTGGGACCAACTGATGCATGTTAGATGGCAGCTCACAATCTTTTAAGACCCCAGATGCCACTTGCTAAAGTGGGAGGCAGAACATTTTCTTAATGAACTTTGGTATGCCAAATGACCTACATGTCCCCAGAAACTATGGTCCCTCAAAGTGTTTGGATGTGTCCAGGAAACTTCTTAGCTTTTGCTTTGGTTCCACGCTTTTAAGGTAGGTATTAATATTTGCGGTAATAGGCGAAGGTATCTTTCACCAAGTTAGCTTGATCCTACTTCCAGGTTGTAGTTTGCATCAGTCCATTTCTTTCCAGATAAAGGTCCAAGCTCCCTACTTTTTCCCCGTGGACTAAAAACCAAATTGAACCATTTGCCATGGAGTTGACTCCAATTCATGGCGACCCCGTGTGTGTCAGAGTAGAACTGTGCTCCACAGGGTTTTCAACGGCTAATTTTTCAGAAGTAGATTGCCAGGCTTTTCTTTCGAGGTGCCTCTGAGTGGACTCAACTTCAGCCTTTTGGTTAGCAGCTGAGTGTGTTAAACATTTGCACCACCAGGGACTCTACTCTCCTAAACTAGTCTCCCCAGTTTCACCCAGGCAGCCCCTTCACTCCCCCTATCCTTTCACCACAAAACGGAGTTCAGTCCTGTTGCCCTGCCTTAAACCCTTCAGTGGCATTCCATTGCCGTTGGTGTAACTGTGCACCATCTTCACCCTGGCTAAGAGGTCTGCATGACCCTGCCTGCCCTCCAGCTACGCTGTCCTCTGGCCACCTCTGTAACGCTACTGCCAGCTCTCTCCTGCCTCTGGGTCGTTGCACGCCCGGAGGACAGTTCCCTCTTCTGCGCCCAGAGCTAACTCCTCATTTTTGGAGAGACCCCAACTGGTGATACATTTTTTGGGGGGAGGGGAGCGGGTATATTTTTGTCTTGTTTTGTTTAATATCTGTCTTTCCCCAGGATATTATCTCGATGACAGCAGAAAGTGTGTTTTGTTCTCCATTTTATCCCCCAGCGCCCAGCACAGTGCTGGCAGACAGCAGGTGCTCAACTGGGTTTGATGTATTATTGTAGGTGTGAAGAAAGGTTTAGGTAATCGGCCCTAGGCTCACGGCCGGTCCGCGGGGGGGGCCTCACGCTGTAAGGGTCCCATAGCCCTAAAGGTGCCTCCCAGAAAGTCAGGCGGGAAAGCGTTTCTGAGCTCAGGGAGTGTTGGGACGAGGGGGGGTCATTTGATTCAAAGGTTGAGGCAGTTCGCTCTCGGTCAAGCTTAGTTTCCACCGGCCGGTCCCGGAGCGCCCTGCAGGCTGCAGTTCCCGAGAGGCCCGCAGGGGGCGGCGCGCTGAGTCACGCCGTGGAGGGAGCTTCCGGCACGCAGGCTGTAGTCCGCAAACGGCAGTGGGAGTGCAGCGCGCGGGCGCGGCGGAGAGAGCAGCCGGCAGGTGAGGCCGCGCTGGTGGACTAGGAGGGCTCAAGGGACCCCCTAGTGCGCTCAGACCCGGGACGGGGACCCGGACGGGGCGCCGGCGAGGGCGGCAGAGCTTGACAAGAGCGATAGTGTCGGGAAGTCGGCGCGTGGGAGTGTGGCTCTGGGAGGAGGATCGTCTAGGACGCACGGCTCAGACCTGCACCACCCACTGACCCCTAGAACAAACCCGGAGGCTTGCTCCCGGCAGAGTGCAGCCGCGGTCTGAGTTTCCTTTCCTCTCTCACTTGGAAGCTGCCCCGAGGAAACGTTCCAGCCCTCCCCACCCGCCCCACTAAATCTCTACTCAGTCTTCCCAACTAAGACGGGCTCCGGCGGGGAAGAGGAGAGACACGGCGGGTGTAACCCCGATCCGGGGTGCGCTCCGAGGTCGCCGCTAGATAGGAGCTGCCGAGCGCCCCGGCTTGAAGCTTTGCTCCCTCAGCGCGCCGGTATCAGACGGCAGGTCTCTAGGAAGAAAATAATTGGGGCACACTGAGGAGGCCCGCTCCCCCCTTCCACAAAGCCCCTAGGTTGCGCGGGGACAAAGGCCAGCTGTCACTGGTGGGCGTACGGGTGAAGTCCAGGAAGCCAACAGCTGACCTGGAACTGCTTTTCGCGGGTGGTTTTGGGCACTATTCTTCCGGTCTACACTCCGCCTCCAACAGAAGTCCTTTTGACTCTTCGAGTTTGTATTTACAGGGGAGGTGGGAGGGGAATGGTCGCTTGGCGGCTGGAAGATCCTGGTGCGGTCCAGCGCCGGGCAGAGGGACTTAGCAAGTTTTGGGACTCTGCAACGTTTGTTCAGAGCCCTAGGGGCGCAGTTAAGAGCTCGGCTGGTAACGAAAAGGTCGGCAGTTGAATCCACCAGTCGCACCTTGGAAACTCTATGGGACAGTTCTACTCTGTCCTATAGAGTCGGTATGAGTCGAAATCTTTCAAAGAAAGCTAGTATATAAAATATCAGAGGTCTGCTCAGATGCTAGTGTGTGTGTGTGTGTGTGTGTGTGTGTGTGTGTGTGTTGCGTCGGGGGGGAAGGAGGGGCACGGCTTGAGAGCCCCAAGCTCTCAGACCCCCACCTGTCCCCTCAACAGCACTTGAAGAGGAGTACCCCAAGGAACACTATGTAACCACCTGTGGAGTTCAGACCCATCTCTTGGAGGAGGAGACTGAGGCCCAGCTGGGGCCTGGGACTTGCTCAGGACTACCCAGTGGTTTTCGTGATGGAGCTGGGCTGATTGGTATTTACTTCAGGGCCACTCTGGTCTTTATCTAGTGGGGAAACAAGAAAGCTAGGGTCCAGGTGCAGGTGTGGGGGTATTAAGGGGACCACGAAGTGGCTGACCCTGAGGAGGATGTACTGATAGCTGGGGCCCGGGTTTTCGGTCCAGAAGTGTATGTGGCACCCCATTGTGCCTGTCCACCCAAGAGCTGCCCTCTCCGGGGTACAAAGGAGACAGACTTTGAGTGCTTTTCAGAAATCGGTCTTTCTGGATTACATTCAGTGTGTATTCTAGGGGGCTGGTCCCCAGTGTCCAGTGAGGGAGGCCACCTGTCCCTCTCCCTCCCCCAGGCAGGTAGGGGAGGCCCACGGTGCTATCTAGAAGGCCACTCTAGAAACACAGCAGTGAAAAGAGCCAGTGTTGAAATCCACCGTCGGCAGTGAGCAGTGATGATTTAAAAGCTGTGTGTGGTATTTTTAGTATCTATGAAGCAAGACTGGGGTGATGTGCTTGCTTTGATCAGAGCCCACATGGTTTCTTCTGTATGTCTTTTGAGCACTGGCCTCTCAACAACTTTGGCATAAATTTAACTTCATCATTTTTCAGTAGATTCGTAAAGGCCTTTGGTCTGTATTGTTAGATCAGAGCTTCTACAGTCTCCATTCCACTTATTGTGACTTGTGAAAGATCCTCCTGGGTTCAGTGTCCTTGGCAGAGAAAACAGGATTTACTGAGCAAATTAAAGTGTAAACCAGATTGTGTGTGTGTATGTGTTGTTGTTGGTGGTGATGGGGTGGGGGGCGGTGAGTAAAGTTAAAATTACTTTGGAGTTGCTGGACAGTTAGGGACGATCAGGCCTGCTTTTCAGCTGACCTTCCTGAATCTAGGCAGAGAGGATAACAGCTGAGGTTCTCTGTGCTTCCTCCCTGGGCTTGGATAGTCAGTTGAAAATCAGATGGTGGGTTTGGCAGTTTCTCAAAAAGTTAAACATAGAGTTTATGACCCAGCAGTTTCACTCCTAGGTATGTATACCCAAATGTCCTTCAAGTGATGAATGTGGTACGTCCATACAGTGCAATATTATTCAGCCATAAAAAGGAAGGAAATACTGAGACGTGCTGCCATATTATTTAGCGATAAAAAGGAATGAAGTACTGGGACATGCTACAATATGGATGCACCTTGAAAATATTATGCTGAGTGAAATACTAAGTCAGACACAAGGCTGTATATTGTATGGTTTTATTTATAGGAAATGTCCAGAATAGGTAAATCCACAAAGACAGAAGGTAGATTAGTGATTTCCAGGAGTTGGAGGGATGAGGGAATAGGGAGCGACTACTAATGGGGTTTCCTTTTGGGGTGATGAAAATGTTTGGAATTAGATAGTGGTGATTGTTGCACAACCTAGTAAATATACTAAAAACCACTCAAGTGTACACTATCAAATGGTGAATTTTACGGTATGTGAATTATAGCTCAGTTAAAAAAAATCAGATAGCATGAGGCTTTGCTTGTTTTTAAAGCTTTATTGTTTCTGTAAAAGTGTCACAAACTCATTTAAAAAATTCAAACAGTACAAAAAAGCTCAAAGCATAAAATACAAATATCACTTGGTGACCACTTTAGCATTTTGGTTCATAGTGCAGGTCAAGTTAGACTGTTGAGGAATGAACTCGGAATGAAAGAAGTTACTGAACTTCTTCCCAAAATGGGGAGAAAAGCCCATGCCTATTAAGTCTGAAGCTACACGCCAGAGCCCAGTGTATGCTAGCTAGTGTAATGATTACATGACGTGTGTATATGTAGTTAGTGTTTGTGTCTGATTGGCTATAAGTGGGATTAGACTTTACATGCTGCTCTGATGCCTGACCTTTTCATAGATAAACTATTCATGTACAAAAGAAATCATCCAAGAGAGTAGAAAGCCATCCATCCTTTATAAATTAATGGCTATGGAATATTCCATTGTATGGGTGTATCTTTTTATCCCGTTGTCTCCCATGGATGGACATTGAGGTGGTTTACCCAACACTACTGTGTTTTCACATATAATTCCATTCCATAGACACTTCTTTCAAAAAAATTGTTGAAAATCTACACAGCAGAACATACACCAATTCAACAATTTCTGTGTGTATAATGCAGTGACATTGATTACATTCTTCAAATTGTGCAGCCATTCTCACCCTCTTTTTTCATTTTGTTTCTCCCTTATTGACGTAAATTCACTTCCTTCTAAGCTTTCTGTCCAACCTTTTGAGTTGCTGTTCATAATTTGATCCCATATAGTAAGTTTTTTAAAAGAGCACAAAGCTCATGGCAGATATTCTTCACTAGTTAAGCTAGACTGTTGGTAGGTTTAAGGAAGGCTTCAGGGGATATTTTTGATTTATGGTTTCAGGGTTAAAGATTATCTCTGGGCAGTAGTTTCGGGGGTTCATCCAGCCTCAACGGCTCCAGAAAGTCTGGATTCCATGAGAATTGAAAATCTGTGCCACATTTTTCCCTCTTTTGATCGAAGATTCTTCTATAGAATCTTTGATCAAAACATTCAGTAATGGTAGCCGGGCTCCATCCATTTCTTCTGGCCACACACACTTTTTAAGCACCTATAGGGTGTGTGGTTGGGAGTGCAGCTCCATGGCTTAAGCTCACAGTTTGGGACTCTGGCGGAGCAGAGGGGAGTCCAGCTGTCCTTGGAGGCTAGGCAAGAATGGCATTGGAGAGCTGCCCGCACAGCCAAGGGAGAGATGACGTGCGAATATTGCGCGAGGGAAGCTGCTGATGAGGAAGGGTGGACTTTGGCTGGAGAATTGCTGGCTTCTGCACACCCTACCTGAGGGTGTCATAGGTCAGTAGAGGAGAGAGAAGAGCAGATTCCAAGGAGAGGCCTCAGGCAGCTTGGTGTGTAAAGCCACCTCCCCTCTCCTGGCTCTGCCTCTGCAGCCCCCACACGGGCCTGGGTGCCCTCAGGCCTCAGACCCAACACATGCCTGCCTTCACTGAGGGGCGCTCCTAGTTGGGTGAGGGAAGAGTTTGTCCTATGGGAAAGTCAGGTCATGATCCTGGGGGGCTGGGTCAACCCACTGCCCATCAAGCCTGCCCTGGGGTCTTTGGGCTTTCTCTCTTCCCAGGAAAGGGCTTGTCTGCCCACCTGGTCTTCAGAGCTGGCGGGTGTGTAGGCCTATACGCTGCCCTGGGGTGATGTCTGTGCTGGCCTCTCTCACCTGCCCTCCTGGCCTCCCCACCTTTCTGCCCCCCTTCCCCGCATTTTTCCCACCCCTTCCCTCCTTGCCACTGGGCCTCTGGCCTCAGCTGTTTCGTCTGCTGAGAAGCTCCTGACCCCAGGTCACTTCATTTTCAAGCTTCCCTTAGCAGTCCAGTGTGACCTGACCCACAGTGGAGCCCTGATCTTGAGCTGTGGAAACCCCTCTCAGGGCCTGTACCCAGCCAGTGGGGCTCTCTGGGTATTTTCTTGACTCCCTCACCGCTGCCAGCTTGAAGGGGTTGTGCTGAAAGGGCAGGCAAATGCCCCCCTCCCACAGCCCGCCTCATCACCTCCCATGCTCCCAGGCCCTGCTCAGCCCCTGGTGTCCACTCTCCTGACCTCTGGTCAGACCTCTGGGCCCTCCTGGGTCCTGGGCCCAGGAGATAGTCCTCGTGGCCCCGTTGGCAGGTTCAGCCTGGCAAACACTCAGGGGATCAGCTCTGGACAATCCTACCGAGGGCCTGCAACAGTGAAGGTGACACTGCCTGCTGGGGTATTTGTCAGTCCCAGCGTTGCTGAGGGCTCAGTTTCCTCATCTGTAAAATGGGTGGAATGCACAAGCCTCAGTGCACTGGAGGCCACACAGGTGATGTAGGAAGGACGGCCTCTGTATACTGCCCCCCATGCAGGTCAGCTGGAATGTGCTCCCCATCGTGCCTTTTGGCAGCTTCCTGTCCTTCAAGGCTGACGTCAGAGTCCACGTCCTCCTGCCATGACACCCCCTTCTGTCCCCCAAGTGACCTGTCCCCCTTCACTGAAGCCCACAGCTGCTGCTTGGGGTTGTCTCATGTTTTCCGTGTAGTGAGCTTTGTTTCTTCCTTACCGGCTCTCCCTGCCGCTGGTTCACCCCTGCCTCTCCTTGGGGCCTGGCACAGGCCCCCAGCCAGCCTTCCCCAGCAGGCCAGTTACCCTGAGCCAGCATCCCCCAGCACCCCCCAGCTGCTCTAGGATCTCACCTGCGGTCAGGATGGCTTCTTAGCTGGCAGGTGGCCCCTCTGCACCTGAGTGCCCTCTGCCTTCTGCAGCCGCATCCTAATGTCCTTTAGGGCTATGCTGGGCTGGAAACCAGGCTCCTGGTGGCAGCCCCAGGCCAGCCCCTTGGCAGATTGGGGTACAGCAGAGGACCCAGTCCCTAAGTTCAGGCTGCCTGGGGAGCCTAGGCAAACTTGGCTCCCTTGTACTTTTACATCTGCCCAGAGGTTCCGCGTCAGAGACCCAGCACAGTTCTTTCCTCAGCCTCAGGTCCTCTGGTTCCGCTCAGAGCCGAGGGTTCTTGAAGTTTTGCTCCGTAGAAACTCAACTAAAGTTTGTTCTTAGTTGGCTGGGAACTGGTCGGGCTGCCAGCTGACTCGAGCTTGGAGTGCCTTGAGCCACCCCTCTACCCTCTGCAGACTGCCATCAGATGACTGCGCCCCAGCCCCGGGGTGGAGCAGGACCTTGCTCCCACCTCTCACCTTGAAGCCTGCCCTGATCCTTGCCTCTCCTCACCCTCTCGCTGACCAGCAGACGTGCCTTCATGTCCATAACCAGCACTGTTTCTTCCCCCAGCAGATGTTTCTTCCTGCCCCTTATCTCCTGGGGGTGCCCCCCCCCCACAGTGCCTTGTCCCCGTCCCCGTGTGCATATGCAGTCCCAGGAATGCAGTAGTGACCTCCCTGCAGCCCCCCTCTCCCCCACCGCCACCGCCTTCGATCATACCACACCCTCTTTTGCAGGATGATTATAATAATCTGCTAACTGATCTCCGTAGAGCCGGCTCACACTGGTGACTTGAGGGTTGGGCAGAATCTGGGGCAAGATTTGGCTAGGGCAGTGCTTGAAGAATGTTGTTTGAGTTCCTTTAGACTGGGGCATCTGCGCTTTAGTTCCCCACAGGTGTGGTGCCAGTTCTTGTGATTGTACACCTGCTCAGCTGTCCCACATTTACATGACCCACCTGTCGGGTTCTCCAGAGAAGTAAAACCAGTAGGACCTCCTCCCCACCCCCCACCCCCCCCCCACAGATACACATACACACACACACACTCTCTCTCAAGATTTATTTTAAGGTATTGGCTTATTCGATTGTAGGGCAAGTCTGAAATCTGTAGGCAGGCAGCAGGCTGGAAACTCAGTTGGCGTTAAGGCTGCAGTCTTGAGACAGAACTTCTCCTCCAGAAAACTCCAGTTTTTGCTCTTAAGGCCTTTGACTGATTGGATGAGGCCAACTGACATTATGGAGGGTCATCTCCTTTACTTAAAGTCAACTGATTGTAGATGTTACTTAGCCACATCTACAGAATACCTTCACAGCAACACCTAGATTAGAGTTTGATTAAGTAACTGAGTACCATAGCCTAGCCAAGGAGCCCTGGTGGCGCAACAGTTAAAGTGCTTGGCTACTAACTGAAAGGTCGGCAGTTTGAATCCACCAGCAGCTGTGTGGGAGACAAGACCTGGCAATCTGCTCCGTAGGAAACCCTATGGGATTGTTCTACTGTGTCCTGTAGGGCTGCTGTGAGTCAGAATTGACTCACTGGCACACAACAACAACGATATAGCCTAGCCAAGTTGACACATAAAACGAACCACCACAACCTGATCTTTTGAGTGTGCATGCTCCGCCTTTATCAGGGCAGAGCCATATATCTGCCTGTCTTTCTGACTGTAGGATCTGTAGCATAGAGCATGTCAGAGGGTAGAAACTCTGTAAATGTTTGTTGTTGAGTAAATGTTATTCACCTCTTTAAAAGTCTTCGATGAAGTATATTAAGTGAAAAAAAAAAGCACAAAACAGTTTGTTTAATATGTGCAAAAAATAATCATGATTGAAGGAGCACAGAATATTTCTGGAAGGATTCATAAGAAATTGGTAACAGTGGGTGCCTCTGGAGAACTTCCCCTGGGTGGTGTGGAAATAGGATCCCTTGTTCCTTCTGAATTTAATTCAGATTTTACAAAATTGAAATTTCATTAATAAACGATTATATAATTTAAAAAGGCTAAGCCTTGGCATTCGAAGCCTTTCTTGTTGTGGGTCCACCCCTCCCCTCCCAGCCCTCTCTGTCCCCGCTGACTCTGATGTGGTCTCCCCTACTTTCTCAGCAGTCCCTGGTTCGAGATGGGGTCCCAGGTCTCAGTGGATGTGGGATCAATGCACGTGGTGATCGTGGGTGGGGGCTTCGGTGGAATAGCGGCTGCCAGTCAGCTCCAAGCACTCAACGTTCCCTTCACGCTTGTGGACATGAAGGACTCCTTCCACCACAACGTGGCAGCCCTCCGGGCCTCTGTGGAGAGTGGTAATGTTTTCCCTTTCTAGGACTTTCTTTGGGAGAGTGGTCTTGTCCTGGTCCATGGGGTGTGATTTCATGGGCTGGGAACAGTTTTCTCTACTAAAATTGCACCATTAGGCAAATTCCAGAGAATCTTGAGGTCACTGCCCTCTAAGAAGCCACCGTAAAGAGGCCCCAGAGGTAAACTTGAGCTTCTCTGAGGGCTTAAGGCCCAGGCTGGCACTTTAGGGGAAGGGGTGCCAGCTGATTGGCCCAGGGCACACCCATTGACATGCAGCGGAGGAAAGGTTCTGGCTGTTCTGGCTTCCCCTGGGCAGCCCCAGATCTGCACTGTGACCTTTTCTGTGTCTATCTCCCAGGGTTTGCCAAGAAGACATTCATTTCCTACTCAGAGACCTTCAAGGACAATTTCCGGCAGGCCATGGTGGTCGGGATAGACCTGAAGAATCAGATGGTGCAGCTGAAGGGCGGTGAGGTGAGCACCGCGGGAGGCTGACTGGTCCACCGGCTGGCCTCAGGGCTTCTAGAGGACACGCTGCTGGTTGTCCAGGAGAGAGACAGAGTCATCTGTGACCCCGAGCCCAAGCCTGAGGCTAGGCAGATTGCAGATTCTCCATAAACAAAGACTTGACCACAGCAGCCACAAGAATATGGTGGCACATATTTCATGAGCCTTTCCTGTGTGCCATGCACTGTTCTAAACCTTTATATACATTTCATTTAGCGTTCACAGTGACTATGAGGTAGGTGTGTAACCTCATTTTACTGAGAGGTTAAACAGCTTAGCCAAGGTCACGTAGCTGGTAAGAGACTAAGGCAGGATTTGAACCCAGGCAGTTTCACCCCAGAGCTCAGGCTCTAAAAGCCACTGTCCTGGACCAGCACCAGGCCTGACCAGCCCAGAGGCTTCCTCCTCACTGTCTAGGATCAAATGTTAGATGATGGCCAAACCTACGTGATCTCACATCCCCTGGACTGTAGGCTGATGGTGGCAGAGGTTTTTCTTCATACATGTTTGTATTTATTGCCCCCGGCATATGGCACCAAACCAAAACCAAACCCACTGCTGTTGAGTTGATTACGACTCATGACGACCCCATGTGTTACAGAGTAGAACTGTAGCCCCATTGGGTTTTCTTGGCTGTGATCTTTATGGCAGCAGATTGCCAGGCCTTTCTTCCACAGCACCGCTGGGTGGGTTCCAACAGCCAAACTTTAGGTTAGAAGTTGAGTGCAAAACATTTGCGCCACTGAGGGACCCTGTGTATGGCACAGGGCCTGGTGCATCCTACCTCAACTGACTGGAACGTCATCAGTGAGCTACCAACAACCCACACACCCCACTGAGAGTCAACTCCAGGCCCGGCCCCTGACTGCATTCAGAGCTAAGGGGAATTGAAAAAGAGGAGATAATTCCTCCCCTTAATGAGTATGCAATTTAGTGTGAATCCATCCTCCTTGAATTTAATTTTCCAGCCGGACAGTCTTCTGGCTGAAAAGTTTCCTGAGAGTCTCCTGTCATGTGGTTTCCGGCCTGTGTCTCAGAGCCCTGGGTGGCAGTGTCTGTGAATGCTTCTCAGGCCTCCAGGGGACGTAGGGGCTGAGTGGATCCAGAACCTCCTGCCCCCTCTATTGGAACAGCTCTGTTTTGATCAGCTTTCTGTATTTCAACTCCAAACAAGATTTCTTTTTTGAGGGGGAGGGAAGTGTTGGGGGCAGGTTGGGGGAAAGGTTCTTCTAAAATATCCAGGAGATTCTAAACTAACTCCACTTCGGGGGCTAGAATCCTACTTATTCCCAGCAAGCTGTTTGCATTTCCTGCTTCCCTGCGTCTGGCTGTGGGGAGCTCACCCTCCCTGTTTGTGTGGAATGGTTCTGGTCGCTCAGGAGTCCTCCCAGGCAGAAGCTATGATCTGCTCCCTTAGGGAGTTCCCAGGTTGCAGTGGCATCCCTTGGCCTAACCAATTGGGTGGTTTTACTCCCCTCAAACCCAGAGCTGCCCCGGTGTGCCCAGAGCGGCCGCTTCCGCCTGGTGCTCCTTGGCTGGTGGGGGGCTGGTTTTGGGGCAGAAGCCCAGGCCTTCCTTGCCCTGTCCTACCCTCACTTTTCTTCTCCTTGTCCTTATAGGCTCTGCCCTTCTCACATCTTATCCTGGCCACAGGCAGCACTGGGCCCTTCCCCGGCAAGTTTAACCAGGTCTCCAGCCAGCAGGCCGCCATCCAGGCCTACGAGGACCTAGTGAAGCAGGTGAGCTGGCCAGCTGACTAGGGGTGGGGGCGGACCAGGTGGGCCCCCTGGGAGAGCGGGAGAGCTGGGAGAGGCAGGCAGCTGTGGTGACAGCAGTTATGAGGAAGAGACTTCCTGTAAGAGGACCCTTGGACTTGTCATCAGAGCCTGGAAATGAGTCCCCAGAGCCACTCATACTGCTGATAGGCTGTCCCCATCCCAGGCTCGTCTCTCTTGGGGATTTTCACGTGCACAGTATGTCCCATGTGAGCAGGGTTGTGTTTTTAGAACAGGCTGGCATCTCTGATCTTAGTCAGTTTCCAGCAGTCCTGAGAGGTAGGTGGGGTAGGGTCTGCCGTCACCATTTAACAGGTGAGGAATGGCTACCCAAAGGAAGATCCCAAGGTGAGTGCTGTTAAGGGGCGATGGCCAAGTCTCTCTGCAAAGCTTCTGAGAGGCCCAGGGAGCCTTGGTGCAGTGATGAGCAGACATTAGTGTGGAGGTGAGGAACCCGGCTTTGGACTCAGACCTGGGTCATGCCTGTCTGTAAGGTGGGCTAGTAAGAAAATCTTCACATGCGGCGGTTGTGAGGATTGAGTAGGAAGATTCAGGGGAAATACCTCACATATGCCTAGCCCTGAGGAAGCACTCAGATTTGGAGCCTGCATTTGGAAAGGGAGTTGTGTGTTCTCTGCTCTTGTTTGGCCAAGGAACCCACAACCCAGGCTGACCCACGAAGCAGGGGGTGGGTTTGTGGGTGTGTTTGACATTTCCTTCTCCTTGCCCAGGTCCAGAGCTCACTGTTCATCGTGGTGGTGGGAGGAGGCTCTGCGGGAGTGGAGATGGCAGCAGAGATTAAAACAGAGTATCCCGAGAAAGAGGTGGGGGCGACGGGCCTTGGCCTTGAACTCTAAGTGGTTGGCTTCTTTCTACCTTATCTTCACTTTCTAATGAACCTCAGGAGCTTGCTCAGGGCCTGGGAGGCGGGAGGCCCGTTGACATAATGTGGAGTGTGTTTGTCCAGTCTGCTCTCTCTCTACACTGGGGAATTCCCTTAAGTATGATTCCACAGGGAATTTTTCTGGGAGACCCAGGAACCCCCTGCATCTGAAGTGCATGTAGAGAACCAAGCAGCTCTGGGTGTAGCCTAGTTCAGTGAGAGGTCCTGCCCTCTGTGCTCCAGCTGGAGGATAAAGTTCACGGAGATACCCAGAGGCAGACAGGCATAAAGAACAATGACACGCTTATAATTCCCTATCCCCTTCAGTGAGGTCCCTTGGTGGTGCAAATGATTTGCCCTTGAATACTAACCAAAAGGTTGGTGGTTTCAACCCACCCAGCAGTGCTGCAGAAGAAAGGTCTGGCAATCTGCTTTCATGAAGATTGTTATTGTTAGGTGCCTTTGAGTTGATTTTGGGCAACCCTATGTGACAGAGAAGAACTGCCCATAGGGTTTTCTAGGCTGTAATCTTTACAGGAGTAGATCGCCAGGTCTTTCTCCTGTGGAGCTGCTGGGTAGGTTTGATCTGCCGATTTTCAGTTAACAGCCGAGTGCTTAACCATTGCGCTACCAGGGCATTACAGCCAAGAAAACCCATTGGAACAGTTCTCTTCTGTAATGCATGAGGTTGCCATGAGGAGCAGTTCTCTGTAATACATGAGGTTGCCATGAGTTGGAATTGACTTCGTAGTAGATACAGTATCTGATTACCTCTCCTTGCTGACCACCAGCTTGGACACAGACACCCTCAGTTGGTTATTTTTCTGGGGCAGGCTCTGGCCTTTTTGGTCTTTTTGTTCTATAGCCTTGGACTGTAGCCCTTGCTCTGGAGCCACACCGTGGTCCCTACACCGTGGAATATGGAGAGCCTGCAGTCAGCCCCTTGAGTGCTCATGCTAGGGAAGCGCTGGCCGGTACTGCCTCCTGCCCACAGAGGGTGCCATGGGCCTGTCCTGGTCCCTTTTAACACTGGAGGGATGGAGAACCTGCCTGGCACCGCTGGAGGGAAAGAGAAAATCCTGGCATAGTGGTAAGGCTTGGCCGAGGGGCTGAGTGATGATCAGTAATTATGGAGCCTCTAGGCAGGAGCTAAGAGGCCTCTAGGCTCGGCTGCTAACCGAAAGGTTGGTGGTTCAAACCCACCAGCCGCTCCATGGAGAAAGATGTGGCAGTCTGCTTCTGTAAAGATTTACAGCCTTGGAAACCCTATGGGGCAGTTTTACTCTGTCCCATAGGGTTGCTATGAGTTGGAATCTACTTGATGGCAATGGATTTTTTTTAGGCAAGAGTTTGCTTGCAGCTGATGCCAGATCAGCTTCTGGGGGTTCCACGGAGCCTGTGGGTGGTTCTTTTCCTCTACGGAAAGGAAGGTTGGTTTTGAAACGAAAAATCAATAGGGGCTGATTTAATTATGTAACTTTTCTGACAATTGGTTGGAAATTATTATGAGTGATTGATATAATTAAGTTTATTCATTTTGATTTATGGGCTTAAAGACCAGTCTGAAGCAGTGTATAATTTCAAGTAACTCAGTATACTTTCTATATGCTTATAATTAATAGACTAATAAGATCGACAGTAAACCAAAACCAAACCCGTTGCTGTTGAGTCAATTCTGGCTCATAGTGACCCTATAGGACAGAGTAGAACAGCCTCATAGGGTTTCCAAGGCTGCAAATCTTCATGGAAGCAGACTGCCACATCTCTCTCCTGTGGAGCAGCTGGTGAGTTCAAACCGCTGACCTTGTGGTTAGCAGCTGAGCGCTTAACCACTGTGCCACCAGGGCTCCTTAGATCAATAGTAGCCAACCTTTATCGAGAACTTAATGTGTGCTGAGTTACGTGCTTTATACATGTTTTGTCATTACGAAGTTCCTGTGAGTGGGACTGTTCTCCCTGTTTTACAGTGATGTAACTGAGGCTTTGGGAGTTTCCGACTGAGTACCAGAGAAGGGATTTCAATCCAGGCAGCCTGATTTCAAAGCCCAAGCTTTGCACGTTATTCCAGGCTGCCTCCCACTTCCCTGTGCTGACCCAGACAGCCAGTAGAGACATGTCTGGAGGTGCTAATTTTAGAACCAGCTTTAATGTTAACGTCAGCCTGATTTGTATTTAGAATGTCAATGGCTTGTATATAAATTGTTTAGTGATAAGTGCCCAAGGATGCTTGAAAATAATTTTCCAAGTGGCCACAGGTATGGGTTGTAGAGCATTGGCATTTTGGTGGTCTTCTGGCTCTGGGGTGGCAGGATAGAGCCGAAAATCCTAGACTAGGCATGGGAAGATGTGGGTTCACCACTACTTGTCTCTAGCATTGGGCAAGTTTCTTCTCTGGGGCCTTAGTTTCCTCATCTGTAAACTGGAGGTGGGGCAGGGGAGGTGGGCTGATGTGTTTTGCAGCCTCTGCATATAACCCAGTGACTCTTTCCCAGTCCTTGTGCTTGTTTTGTCCCAGGTCACTCTCATTCACTCCCAAGCAGTCCTTGCTGACAAGGAGCTCCTGCCTTGTGTCCGGCAGGAAGTGAAGGAGATCCTTCTCCGGAAAGGCGTGCAGCTGCTGCTGAGTAGGTGCATCTTTGCCTCCCTCCCTGCCTCTCTCTCTGGCCTGGTGAGATTTGGCTCCACAGACTGGTCACTGCTTTCAGCTTGAGGGTGTCGTGGTCAACCCCAGGATCTGGTTTTCTACTGTATCCTGGGGTTGAGCATGAAGCACCTCAGAAACCATCTTGAGCATTGTCTTAGTTACCTAGTGCTCTGTAACAAAAGATACCACAAGTGGGTGGCTTTAAAGAACTGAAATTTATTTTCTCACAGTTTTGGAGGCTAAAAGTCCAAACCAGGGTCTTGGCCATGTCAATTCCTTCTGTGAGCCTCTCTCCTATTTTCTGGTGTCTGCTCGCAATCTTTCGTGTTCCTTTGCTTGTAGACGCATCCTCCCTTGGCATCTCTCTTCTCCAGTATGTGTCCCCGTGTCTGCTCTGCTTTTTTTATAACTCAGAAGTGATTAGGTTTAGGACCCGCCCTACTTGGGCATGATACCATTAACATAACCAAAGAAAACCCTTATTTCCAAGCAGTGTCATATTCACAGGTACAGGGGCCAGGACTTTGATACATGTTTTTAGGGGACACAGTTCAATCCATAACAAGCATCAAAGTCTGGCAGCAATTTCCTGGCTATCGATTTGTGTGCACTGCAGTAGATGGTGGGATGCTTATTTCTTAAATGATTTTAAAAACGCACCTAAAGGATTTGACCTGGTCCAAATTCCCTGAGGGCACAAATTGCTGGGCTGAGGGCTGTGGGGACCATGGTCTTGGGGAACATCTAGCTTAATCGGCATAACATAGTTTATAAAGAAAATGTTCTACATTCTACCTTGGTGAGTAGTGTCTGGGGTCTTAAAAGCATGTGAGCAGCCATCTAAGATACTCCACTGGTCTCACCCCTTTGAGAGCATGGGAGAATAAAGAAAACAGGATACAAGGGAAAGATTAGTCCAAAGGACTAATGGACCACAACTACCATGGTCTCCACCAGGCTGAGTCCAGTATATCTAGATGGTACCCGGCTACCACCACTGACTGCTGTGACAGGGATCACAACAGAGGGTCCTGGACAGAGCTGGAGAAAAATGTAGAACAAAATTCTAACTCACAAAAAAAGACCAGACTTACTGGCCTGACAGAGACTGGAGAAACTCCAAGAGTATGGCCCCCGGATACCCTTTTAGCTTAGTAATGAAGTCACTCCCGAGGTTCACCCTTCAGCCAAACATTAGACAGCCCTATAAAACAAAAAGAGACTAATGGGGCACAACAGCCCAGGGACAAGGACTAGAAGGCAGTAGGGGACAGGAAAGCTGGTAATAAGGAATCCAAGGTCGAGAAGGGAGAGTGTTGACATGTCATGGGGTTGTTAACCAATGTCATAAAACAGTATGTGTACTGTTTAATGAGAAACCATTTATTCTGTAAACCTTCTTCTAAAGTACAATTAAAAAAAAAAAAAAAAAAAGGAATTCGACCTGAATTATGCTGTCTCTGTGGTAGAGGCAATAGATTTAATGGCTTATATTTTTAGGGTGGTGAGGAATGTGACATTTGTCCAGAGCAAGAGGGAAGAGAACCACCCAGCATTTTAGAGTGGGGTGCTAATCCTGATGAAGTGACCCACACTTCACCACACTGGGCCTGAGCCTCCTCATTTTTAACAGGGCAGGGCTTGAGGTGTTTGATCTGAGATGTCCATCATGGCTCCCAGCCTCCTTTTGGTATCTGGTTGTGTAATACTGGTACCGTCTTTACTTTCAGGCAGCTAGTGTCGTAAGTTGGCTTCTCTGACTGTTCTTGCTTTCAGCTTTGTCACTGGTGTACTTGGAACTCTTGTCCTGCCTAGTTTGGATGGTATAGCTGACATTCAGAGAGGTGTATTTGAGGTCTTGTTTTGAATAGTTTTTCCCAGAACTTCTTGGGAAACTCAGACTCACTTCCCCAAATTCTTCTTAGAACTTTCCTCCAATTGGATCCCTCGGGGCCAGATGTCCAGCATGTGCTTCTCGGGGCAGGAGAGTGGACTAGGGGAGGGGCATGGTGGGAGGAGAGGAATGGAGTAATGTCCCAGTTGGGCCATGGGGTGTAGCCTTCCCCAGGCTCAATCTTGGTGTGGGCCTGGCCTTGGTGCAGTGCCCACCCTCTGCTGGGCTCCTAGTCATGGAACTCCCCTGCCCACGTGACAGGTGAGCGGGTGAGCAACCTGGAGGAACTGCCTGTCAACGTGTGCCAAGATTACATCAAAGTGCAGACAGACAAAGGCACAGAGGTGGCCACCAACCTGGTGATCCTCTGTAGCGGGATCAAGATCAACAGCTCCGCCTACCGCAGTGCATTTGGTAAGCAGGAGGCCAAGCAATGGCCTATTCCCCAAGCTGCCTCCTCTCTCTTCAGTGGGCGAGTCTGAGGGGAAAAACCCCTGCCTGCAGTCCTTTCTGGGAATCACCACTGCCCTGCCTTTTCACCTTTCATCCCAACAGCTCATTTGGTCTCTTCTGAATGCCGGCATCAGACTTTAAATTCAGGTTTGCATCGACCCTTGCTATGCTTTCCTCAGCTGTGGAACGGTGGCCCAAGTGACCACAGACTTCCAAAATTCAGGCCCGCCCCCTAGTGGTCAGAGATGGGAACAGGTTTCAGAGAGATGAGAAAGATCCCTTTGTTTTGTTGCTTACACGGATGCAAAGGTAATTCCGGATCAGGCCTGCTGACCTGATCAGGTATGCTGCTCTCCCGAAACCCTGACCCAAACATTTGACCACTTGAGCTTGGAACAACTGTTTGGGGAGTGGGGCCAATAATACGGACTCATGTTCTTTAAGCTCAATATTTAACTGTTTAGCTAGCTGGAGGTGGGGGCAGGTCAGCAGGAGTGGATGACCAAGTCAGCAAGGTAAGCATGGGTTTACTTGTGCTTACTTACTAATCTGCAGTGCACTACAGATTAGTAAGTAAGCACAAGTAAGCCTGTGCTTACCTTGCTTGCTGGCTCATCTGTCCCTGTCAGGGGTTATAAATTTGAAAAGAGGCTTTGATTCTGTAGGAAGGTGTTGTGGGGTTGGGAGAGAGACAGATACCAGCCATACTAGAAGCAGAATCTTCGGTGTGGTGAAACAAATGTGAAATTGTTCACTACAGATGAATCTGCCCCTGGGCAGGTGGGCTGATGTGTTTTGGAGCCTCCGTGTGTGAGCTGGAGACTCAGTGGCTCCTTCTCAGGCCCTGTGGTTGCTTTGTGTTCCCAGGTCCCCATTACTTAAGGGTACCCTTCCCCAACAAGGAGCTCCTGCCTTGGGTCCAGCAGGAAGTAATTATACAATCCCAGAAGACAGAAGCTAGTCCCCCGTGTGTGTGTGTGTGTGTGTGTGTGTGTGTGTGTGAGTGTGTGTGTGTGTGTGTGTGTGTGTGTGTGTGTGTGTGGCGGGGGGTGGGGGAGGGGGAGGGGGAGGGGGTAGATTGAGGGTTTATAACTGACAGAGATCCCAGAATTTAATACCCAGCTGTCCTAATTTTGTATTTTCAAAGACATGTTCTTTTAAGCCCTTAAAGAAAGAAACATAGTTTATCATTTATTTAGAAAATCTGATCCACGTTCAAAAGGAAATTGTAACTTGTAAAGAGTTATGTGCATTTTATAAAATGATGCTTGCTGTTTCTTTTGGCGGGGAGGAACCCTGGTGGCACAGTGGTTAAGCGCTGGGCTGCTAATCTAAGGGTCGGCAGTTCAAACCTACCAGCTGCTCCACAGGAGAAAGATGTGGTGGTTTGCTTCTGTAAAGATTACAGCCTTGGAAACCCTATGGGGCAGTTCTATTTGTCCTATAGTGTCTCTGTGAGTCGGAGTTGACTCGATGGCAATGGTTTTGTTTTGGTTTGGTTTTTTTTTGACCAGTTCCACACTGGAATCAGTAACCCTGCTTTGCCGGAAGAGTTCTGAGATATTGACTGCAGGCAGGAATAAGTTGGGAGGTCAGTTGCCTCTTGAGGGTGCATCTTTGGAGGGTGACTTGGCCAGCATCTAGAACTCATCCTCACTTCACTATGGTGACCACTTAAAATGGCAATAAGGCTCTTGGCTTTGGTGTTTGTTTTGCCTGGCAGAGAGTAGACTGGTCAGCAACGGTGCTCTTCGAGTTAACGAGTACCTCCAGGTGGAGGGCTGCAGTAATATCTACGCCATTGGTGACTGTGCTGACGTGAAGGAACCCAAGATGGCCTACCATGCCGGCCTCCACGCCAACATTGTCACGACCAACATCGTCAACTCCATGAAACAGAGGCCCCTCAAGGCCTACAAGCCTGGTAAGGGAAGCCCATGTGCTTCAGTGTGGCGAAGCCTTTCTGGACTTTGAGATGCCTGACCACTAGAACACACTCTCAGAGCTGGTGACAGAAACACCCCCCTAGAGCTCTTTAAGAATAGGTCAGGGACTCACCTACTTTCCTGAAAGTCTTACACATTTCCTTGCCCTGAAACTGAAGGCCCTGGAAGGGTTTCAAGCTCTGGGAATTGTAGGCCCGTGAATGTCAAGCACGATTTTAGTTTGTGCCCGTGTCTTTCCTCTCCACAGGAGCACTGACATTCCTCCTGTCCATGGGAAGAAATGACGGCGTGGGCCAGATCAGTGGCTTCTATGTGGGTCGGCTCATGGTTCGGCTGGTCAAGAGCCGGGACCTGTTTGTCTCCACGAGCTGGAAAACCATGAAGCAGTCTCCACCCTGATGGGGAGGCCAGGTGAGGGGCCAAGGTTCACCGCGGATGGGTGAATGGACTGCTGGACAGACGGCACCAGTCTAACAAGTGCCAAAAGGCCAAGCTTTTTCCTAGAGTCCAATGCAAACGATGTACTGACTAGAAACACAACGTGTGTAAAACCAACTTCAAAAACTGGGAGAGAGAGAGGATAACTAAACAAAGATACCCCCAAGAGGATTCTTTCTGGGTTTGAAAGGTCTGCTTGCATCTGTGCTGGCTGAATGGCTCATGTGGTCTTGGGGAGGGCACAGCCAGCCTCCTCTACCCCAGGCTCCTCTTGGGTGTGTGTGTTGGAGGGAGGGAGGCTGGCATTCAATCTCTCAGAGTAGGGAAAGGAGAGAGCTAGCATCCCCTTGGGAAGGGCAGGAAGGACAGCCTACAGAGTGAGACCAGCTGAGGCTTGGGAGCTGGGTGGAGAGTCGGCTTGTGCCCATACCTCTCCCATCACATTAGTGTGGGGGCGCATACCTCTTGCACCACCCAAGTGAAAAGGGCAGTTGTTAATAGGAACCTAATTATTTTTTAATTTGGTATTTATTTCTCGAACATCTCCTATTCATTAACTGATTGAAAAAATTTATTAAGCACTTAGTATGTGCCAGTCACTGTGCCACATATCATACATGGTTTCTACCCTGTGGAACTTCCAGTTTAGGAAGCTATAAACATTCAATGAGATAGGAACTTGACACATAGTACTAAATAAATGTTATTGCTTCTTTCTCCCTGAATCCAATTCAACAAATTACATACTGAGCTACCCCTGGGAACCAGAAATGATACAACTAGGGCTGATAAAAAAGATTTACAATTTTCCTCAGGCTTTCTCATGTATCCCTCTCTGAAGCCTCATAAAAAGCCTGGTAACACTGGCTCATTAGCTTACTGGACAGATGAGGAAACCAAGGCTCAGAGAGGATGATACGTCCAAGGCTCACAGCTCATGAACATCAAAGCTAGGATTCAAGCCCTCTGCTGAAATTGTGTTGCTGCATCATCAGTACTTCTAAATCTTGAATAAGAAGCTCGATTTTAAACTGTCTCTAACATAGTCCCTACAGTCTTTTAATGAAACTTTCTATATTCTCATTTTTATATCCTGATTATATACCATAGGTTATATTTAAGAAGAAAGAGTTAGGCAAAGGTTCTTTCCTGGGTTCCTGGTTTAATCCATCCTAACAAAGAGTGAGTGTTTATGAAGCTAACAGCTAGAGACCAAAGCCCAGCCTGCCAGCCACTGGCGGTGTTTAAGGAAAGGCAGCTGACCTAAAGTGATCCTTTGGTGGTGTGATCTGGGTAACAGGAAGCAGAGAAGTATTCAGCAGGTGACCCCTGCGTTACCAGGCTGCAGACATAAGCATGCCTGTGAATGACAACACTCTAGCTGAATGCCAGGGGGCTGACAGGAACCTGTGCAGTTTTGTGTTTCTGGTTTCTTGGCCAACCCCAATGTCACCTACCTGGAGGCCCAGCCACTTGGAAATAATGCCTGCCACCAACTATCTTAAGGTATATAAATAACTTATATATTTGGGATGGAGTCCCTGGGTGGCACAAATGGTTAAGTGCTTAGCTGCTCACCAAAAGGTTGGTGGTTCAAGTCCACCCAGAGGCACCTCAGAAGAAAGGCCTGGCAATCTACTACTGAAAAATCAGCCATTGAAAACCCTATGGAGCACAGTTCTACCCTGACACACGTGGGGTCACCATGAGTCGGAATCCAATTGACGGCAACTGGTACTGGTATATTTGGGAGAGAATTTCCAATAGGAAGGACCCCATAGATTAAATCTCCGTAGCAGAAGGAGTTGATGAGTTCATCTGAATAAATTCAGGCCCTGCCCTTCCTGGTGCTGCTCCTTCCTGCCTACTTTTGATTGTGGCGGCTGGGTACTTGGCCCACCCAGGCAAGTAGCGGAGGCACTGTTGATGGCAGCTTCATCCAGGGCCTGTGGGTAACCACTATCAAGGCTCGCCATCCCAGCTCTTCCGAGAAACAGGCCGTTATGGTGCTCTCTGACCTGGGGCCTAGTGTGGTGGGAGTCTCGCTCACTACTGAGGCCTTGTCCATTTACTTATCACATTTTAGAAGGAGCCACCCAGGGGGACAAAATTCTCCAAGCTGAAGAAAATGTTGCAATAAAAATATATTGTAAGAAAGACATTGGATCTCGTTTTTTTTTTTTTCCTTTCATTTTCTTTAAAAACAAAACAAAACAAAACAAAAACAGCCTGAAGCAAAACCTTTTTAGGAGTAGTTACAGTATTATTGGGGGTTGGGGTGGGGACGTTGAAACAGAAAAGCACCAGTGAAGTGTCTTTCCAATTTCCCCTCGATCACGGAACAACAAAGCCCGAGTCACTCTTCCCGGGGGCAAAAAAAGGCGGGGGAACAGAAGATTTTAGGAAGTTTGAAAGGAGTGTGTGTGTGTGTGTGTGTGTGTGTGTGTGTGTGTGTGTGTGTGTGTGTGTGTGTGTGTGTGTGTGTGTGTGTGTGTGTGTGTGTGTGTGTGTGTGTGTGTGTGTAGGAAGTTTGAAAGGAGTGTGTGTGTGTGTGTGTGTGTGTGTGTAGGAAGTTTGAAAGGTGTGTGTGTGTGTGTGTGTGTGTGTGTGTGTGTGTAAAAGTCAATGCTATAAATCTAAAACGAGGTCTGTTCTTTAAAAAAGTTCTAAAACAACAGGAAGAAAACACACGGAAAGAAAACCCTCCTGGAGACCTGGCTAATTACATACCGAGGCTCTTTTTACCAGAATATAAAATGCGGAGGCGCGTTGGCGGGGCGGCCGGGACGCCTCGCTCTGCGGCATCACCTTCCGCTCTGCTCGTGAAAAATCAACCCCGCTGTCATGGCTGAGTCCAGCCTCTTTCCGGTTCCTGTGGGCTCGCCGGCCGCGCGGCTACTTGGTGTCCAGCTTGGCCATCTCCTGCACGTAGATGCCGATGCTCTCGCTGTCGAAGAGCAGGAAGTAAACGTTCTTCAGCGAGGATGCGCTTGAGTCGTCGAAGTGGGCCGAGATGGCCTTGAGGGTGACCTGGGCCGCCGTCTGTTTGGGAAAGCAGTTCCTGTGCACAGGGAAAGAAAGCCGACGCCATTTTAATCCCCGGGCCCCAGCGGGACAACTTGGGCCCGGAGGCGCAGTGCCTCCCTTTTTATTTTGACACTGGGCGCTTGTTTTTACTTGTTTTTACTGTGAGCATACATGACCCTAGTCACAGTGACAGCCTGAGGGGACCGGCAGGGGGCCTTTTCCCCACTTTAGAGGTGCCTTGACTGACGATGATTTCAGCCAAAGCCATCCAGTCGGCAGGGCAGTGGTGCCCTGGTCCTTGAGTCTGTCGCTGAACTCAAGTCTAGTTCGCTTTTATAAACACTAGTAATTCAGCATTGAAAATATGTGTCTGACTGTCAACCAAAAAGTTCGAATCCACCAGCCGCTCCTTGGAAACCCCATGGGACAGTTCTACTCTGTCCTATAAGGTCACTATGAGTTGGAATCGACTTGACTGCAGTGGGTTTGGTTATTTTATTTTTGTTTTAAAAAAGCAAATATAGGCTTTATTTGTTCCCTCAAAACTGGTTTACATGCTAGTCAGATCATAATCGAAGGGCCAGTACATATGCTCCAAAGCTGTCTTCATAATTGTTTTTCATGCACTAGTGTTTCTCTGGAAACCCTGGTGGCATAGTGGTTAAGAGCTATGGCTGCTAACCAAAAGGCTGGCAGTTCAAATCCACCAGGCGCTCCTTAGAAACTCTATCGGGCAGGTCTACTCTGTTGGGTAGGGTCACTATGAGTGGAATCTACTTGATGGCAGTAGGTTTGGTTTGGTTTGGTTTTAGTGTTTCTCTCAACCCACGGGCACATACCAGTGTTACCTCAGCAGCACAGACTCTGGGCCGTGCCGGGCTGGTGAAAGGCGGCTAAGGACACAAGCACCTGGGAACCAGGACAGGACCCACTGGGCCAGGGCACTGGCCTCCAGGGTCACAACCATAAGTGGTCATTTGGGATCAGCCGCCAAACTCTCTTGGGTAGGTCCAGGATGGGCCTGCCCAACACGAATTCTTCTCATTTCCAAGTACTATCCAGTGTGCGACAGCCAGACATCGAAGCACATGGTGTCAACTATGCAAAGAATTTGGCCCTTAGTGCCTCTGGGCCCTGGCTGTGGAGACCCAGCGCTACTTGCTTAGGTTGAGATCTGATCACAGCAGGAACCTGGGTCTCATTTTCCCCTTCACAGCCTTCTCATGACTGGGCTACAAGCAGAGCGTCTTTAAGTGTAAATCGTATCTCTTATTGAGGGGCATCTCTCAGGCTGAGAGGGTGCTCAAAATTAAAGCAATAAATTGCTTTGGCTATGAGTGTGAGAGGAGCAGAAATGCTGTGTGTGAGAACAGATGTAGTCATTATTTACCTGAAATACTGCTCTCAGGCCCAGTTG
The DNA here is from genome assembly GCA_030035585.1 of Dugong dugon. Taxonomy (NCBI): domain Eukaryota; kingdom Metazoa; phylum Chordata; class Mammalia; order Sirenia; family Dugongidae; genus Dugong; species Dugong dugon. The sequence continues at coordinate 20,247,004 of CM057475.1, forward strand.
GGATCTGTGACAATTAAAACCATAATTTCCCCACCCCACCACCCCTTTCCAGCAAGCCGTCAGAGAGAGCTTTCTACAGGCAGTCCCCGAGTTATGAATGTCTGACTTACATACAATCCAAAGTTATGAACCAGCTCCCTTAAAACTTACTAAAAATTTGAGGTACATACAATGGTTTGTGATAACAAACAGGCACTACTTTGCGACGTGCATCAAAACATTATTATTATTCCTGTATTATTATGTTAAAGATGTTTTGGTGTATCTGGAAGTGTTTCTTTAATGTTTTTTTATGCATAGAAAGGAACATTATATACTGTATACTAAGAAAGACATTTGACTAACTGACGTTAGATACAAACCGTACTTAACTGTTCAAATTTACATACAAATTCAACTTAAAGACAGATTTTGGAATGGAACCCTTTCATAATCTGAGGACTGCCTGTACTTCTCATGGAGTGTTTGTCAAAGCCCTCTACCTATCTACAACTGTCTCACTTTCCTGGAGGAATCACCTGGGGATTCTGATTCAGGAGGTCTGGGAGGGCCTGAGACTGCATTTCTAACAAGCTCTCAGGTAATGTCTCTGCTTTGGTCCACAGACCACACTTTGTGTAGCCAGGGCAGAGAGTCTGGTGGTTTCTAATTGTGTGTTCTAGACATAGACAGCTGGTGGGAACCTGGGCTTTGAACATGGGAAAAAAAACAAAAAATACAAAAAAAAAAACCCCAAACCCATTGCCATCAAGTTGATTCTAATTCATGATGACCCTATGTGTTACAGAGTAGAACTGCTCCATAGGGTTTTCTTGGCTGTAATCTTTATGGAAGTAGATCGCCAGGACTTTCTTCTGTGGCAGGGCTGGGTGGGTTTGAACCACCAACCTTTAGATTAGCAGTTGAGCGCAAACTGTTTGCGCCACTCAGGGGCCCTTTTGAACACGGTAAGCTCTCAAAAAATAACACACCACCTTGCCTCTGACTGTTCTGGGCCTCCCACCCATCCCCTGAAGCTGCCTTTCCCCTGGGCTTTGACATCAAGGAGGCAGGGAGCTGTCCTCAGCCATGAGACCTGCTCCCCTAAGAACTCGTGGGCCTGCTTCTGTGTGTGAAGGACAGAAACTGGACTTCTTGCTGTATCACCTAGTCAACATGCTTGGCTGTCCTGGCAGCCGTTGGTCACGTCTTCTGGAATGCCCAGGTCAGATGCGTACAAGTGGTGGGGCTGCTGGTTCCAGGGAAAAGGCTGTAAGGAGAAGCTCATGAGAACCCCCCCGCCCCCCAGCACTGCATCTTACCTGCCGCTGGGGAAAGGTGGGAACGCGACGGACTTTAGCTTCTTGTCCTCCGCTGCCGACAAGCAGTTTTTGATGGTCTCTTCAAGCTGTTCTTCACATTTGTCAGAGCCCCACTGAGGGATGTGACAGTGGATGACAAATTTGGCAGCTAGGCCAGTGGGTTGGCTTACGGCAGCTAGGGTGTGAGAGGGAAAAGCTGTGGGTTATTTTCTAAATCTTCACCCTTAAGCCGGGGGTGAGGCCAAACGTCACATCTCCTTTTTTGATCTGTGGGGGACAGGAAGTGATGGAGAAGCTGGCTGGACAATACTGTGTGCTTCTGGTGAGGATCCTGAGGTAAGTTTACCAGAGAGCAGGAGCTGTACCAGAACTGCCTTAGACAGCTAGCACAAGCTTCGGACGAAAACATTTAATGCTGTGGGCCAGCACGTCACTCTCATACGGCGCGTCTCCGAACAGCAAACTCGCCACTACGTTATGCTGCTTACTCACAGTGGCTCCTCTTCAAAGGTGCACGTCAGAATCATCTGTGGTGGCTGTGGTCGGCTGACGAATGGTCCCCCCACCAAATGTCCACCCCTACTCCCCAGACCTGTGAATATGTTACATTACGTGGCAAAACGGACTTTGCAGATGTGATGAAGTGAAAGATCTTGAGACCGGGAGATTATCCTGGATTGTCTGGGTGAGCCCTAAATGTAATCACCAAACCAGAAAAATCAATTCCGACTTATGACGACCCCATGTGTTGCAGAGTACAACTGCACTCCATAGGGTTTTCAAGGCTGTGATCTTTTGATCTTTCTCCTGAGGTGCCTGCTGACTGGGTGGGTTCAAATTGCCAACCTTTGGTTACTAGTAGAGCACTTAATCATTTGTACTACCTAGGGACTACCAAATGTAATCACAAGGGTCCTTATAAGAGGTAGGCAAGAAAGGCAGACTCAGACATTGGAAGATGCTACACTGCTAGTTTTGAATTTGGAGGAAGGGGCCATGAGACAAGGAATACAGGCAGCCTCTAGAAACTGGAAGAGGCAAGGAAAGCATTTCTCACCTACAGGCTCCAGATGAAATGCAATCCTGCTGACATCTTGGTTTTAGGTTAGTGAAATTTATTTTGGACTTGTGGCCTCCAGAACTATAAGATAATCCAGGCCCTTTATAGTCCCCAAAGCCTATGAAATGAACTATATGGGCCTGCTCAAATTATCTGAGACAGTCTCAGATAGCTTCCTGGTTAATTATTTTATTTCACAAATGGAATGTGCACGAAGCACGTAAGGCTGGAGAAGAGAAAAGACGGCCATGAGGCTATGCTGGGAGCATGGGCCCAATTCCACACTTACCTTCAGCAACTTCCAAAGGGCCTTGGGATTTACGAAGCTCCTTTACCGTTTCCAAGAACTCTTTTCCCCCAGCCTTTTCCAAGGCTTTACCTGTGAAAGAGAACAATGGGAACCCACTGCACTCGTTCTTGTCAATATAATTACAGTGTTTGACACATACTTAGTAGGCCAGAAAAAAAACAAACCACCCTTAGAAACTAGGAATCAAACTTCACAACTGAAATCCTGGTTTGCCAATGGTCACTGCTGGCCAGGGTCTCTGGGCCTCTGTACAGCCAGACTTGTTGTTAGGTGCCGTTGAGTGGGTTCCGACTCTTTGCGACCTCATGTACGACAGAACAAAATACTGCTCGGTCCTGCTCCATCCGCACCATCATTGTTATGCTTGAGCCCATTGTTGCAGCCACTGTGTCAGTCTATCTTGTTGAGGGTCCTCCTCTTTTTTGCTGACCCTCTACTTTACCAAGCATGATGTCCTTCTCCGGGGACTGGTCCCTCCTGACAACATGTCCAAAGTATGTGAGACGAAGCCTCATCATTCTTGTTTCTAAGGAGCATTCTTCCAAGACAGATTTGTTCCTTCTTCTGTCAGTCCATGGTAATTCAATATTTTTCACCAACACCATAATTCAAAGGCCTCAGTTCTTCTTCAGTCTTCCTTATTCATTGTCCGGCTTTCACATGCATATGAGGCAATTGAAAATACCATGGCTTGGGTCCGGCACACTTTAGTCCTTAAAGTGACATCTTTGCTTTTCAACACTTTAAAGAAGTCTTTTGCAGCAGATTTGCCCAATGCTGCTTCCATGGGCATTGGTTGTCAATCCAAGTGTGATCATTAAGGTTGCGTGTCAGCTTGGCTGGGCCATGATTCTCTATGGTTTGGCAGTTATGAGTTAGTTTGGCAGTTGTATAATGATGTGATCACCTCCGTGATGAGATCTGCTATGAGCAGCCAATCAGTTGAAAGTGTGTTTCCTTGAGGGTGTGGCCTGCATTCAATATAAGTGGACTTTTTCACAAGGCTCGCAGGCTTTTGCTCACACTGGATCCTGCAGCTGGTTCCTGTTTGTCTGACCTCCAGTTCTTGAGACCTGAGCTAGCAGCTTACTTGCCATCTTGCCTGCTGATCTTTGGATTTGTCTGTGTTCACAGCCTGTGAGCCAGAGCCCTGATGTCTGACTTGAGGATCTTGGGTCTTCCAGCCCCTGCAGCTACATGAATCAGGAGAAGCCTCCGGCCTGACCTATGTTCCAGCCTCTACAAACAAGGGAGCCATTTCTTTAACATAAATCTCTCTCTATATTTATACACTTCACTGGTTTTGCTTCTCTAGAGAACCCAGCCTAAGACACCGAGTAAAATGAAATCCTTGACAACTTCAGTCTTTTCTCCATTTATCATGATGTTGCTTATTGGTCCAGTTGTGAGGATTTTTGCTTTCTTTATGTTAAGGTGTAATTTATACTGAAGGCTGTAGTCTTTGATCTTTATCAGCAAGTGCATTAAGTCCTCTTCACTTTCAGCAAGCAAGGTGTGTCATCTACCTATCACAGATGAGTCTTCCTCCAATCCTGATGCTGCATTCATTGAGTAAGTATGGTGAAAGGATACACCCTGATGCACACCTTTCCTATTTCTAAACCGCATAGTATCCCCTTGTTCTGTTCGAACAACTGTTTCTTGGTCTGCGTAAAGGTTCTGCATGAGCACAATTCAGTATTCAGGAATTCTCTCCGTTCTTCTCAATGTTATCTATAATTTGTTATGATCCACACAGTCAAATGCCTTTGCATAGTCAATAAAACACAGGTAAACATGTTTCTGGGAGTCTCTGCTTTCAGCCAAGATCCATCTGACATCAGCAATGATAGCCCTCATTCCACGTCCTCTTTTGAATCTGGCTTGAATTTCTGGTAGTTCCCTGTCGATGTACTGCTGCAACTGCTTTTGAATGATCTTCAGCAAAATTGTACTTGCATGCGATATCAATATGAAATTGTTCGAAAATTTCTGCATCCTGTTGGATCACCTTTCTTTGGAACACAGTATGGATCTCTTCCAGTCAGTTGGCCAGGTAGCTGTCTTCCAAATTTCTTGGCATAGATGAGTGAGTGCTTCTAGTGCTGCATCTGTTTTCTGAAACATCTCAATTGGTATTCCGTCAAATCCTGGAGCTTGTTAGTTGCCAATGCCTTCAGTGCAGCTTGGACTTCTTCCTTCAGTACCATTGGTTCTTGATCATATCCTATCTCCTAAATGGTTGAAAGTCGACCAATTCTTTTTGGTACAGTGACTCTGTGTGGTCCTTCCATCTTCTTTTGATGCTTCTTTGTTGTTTAATATTTTCCCTGTAGAATTCTTCAATATTGCAACTCGAGGCTTGAATTTTTTCTTCAGTTCTTTCAGTTTGAGAAATGCTGAGGATGTTCTTCCTTTTGATTTTCTAACTCTAGGTCTTTGCACATTTCATTATAATACTTTACTTTGTCTTCTCAAGCCACCCTTTGAAATCTTCTGTTCAGCTCTTTTACTTCATCATTTCTTCCATTTGCTTTAGCTGCTCTATGTTCAAGAGCAAGTTTTAGACTCTCTTCTGACAATCATTTTGGTCTTTTCTTTCTTTTTACTGACGTCTTGCTTTCTTCATGTATGATGTCATTCCACAACTCGTCTGGTCTTCGGTCATTAGTGTCCTATGAGTCAAATCTATTCTTGAGATGGTCTCAAAATTCAGGTGGGATATACTCAAGGTCATATTTCGGCTCTTGTGGACTTGTTCTAATTTTCTTTAGCTTCAACTTGAATTTGCATATGAGCAATTGATGGTCTGTTCCACAGTTGGCCCCTGGCCTTGTTCTGACTGATGATACTGAGCTTTTCTATCGTCTCTTTTCACAGATGTAGTTGATTTGATTCCTGTGTTTTCCATCTGATGAGGTCCACATGTATAGTTGCCATTTATGATGGTGAAAAAGTTATTTGCAATGAAGAAGTCGTTGGTCTTGCAAAACTCTATCATGCGATCTCCAGCTACGTTTCTATCACCAAGGGCATATTTTTCAACTACTGTTCCTTCTTTGTTTCCAACTTCCACACTCCAATCACCAGTAAGTATCCAAGCATCTTGATTGCCCAAGAGTATGGCCCCCAGACACCCTCTTAACTTAATACAGAAGTCACTCCTGAGGTTCACCCTTCAGCCAAAGATTAGACTGGATCATAAAACAAAACGAGACTAAATGGGCACACCAGCTCAGAGGCAAGGACGAGAAGGCATGAGGGGACAGGAAAGCTGGTAATGGGGGAACCCAAGGTCAAGACGGGGAGAGTGTTGACGTATCGTGGGGTTGGCAACCAATGTCACAAAACAATATGTGTATTAATTTTTTAATGAGAAACTAATTTGCTCTGTAAACCTTCATCTAAAGTACAATTAAAAAATAAATAAAATCTAAACTAAAAAACCAAACCCGTTGCTGTCGAGTTGATTCCGACTCGTAGCAACCCTAAGATGCCTAAAATATAAAACGCATCTTAACTGCACGTTTGATCAATTTCAGACTGCAGAAGTTGGTAAAAAATCTTCATTTTCCTTATATTTGGCATAAGTGGTTGGTGCGTAAATTTAAATAATAATCGTATTAACTGATCTTCCTTGTGTGCTTATGGATATTATCCTATCATGGACAGCGTTGTACTTCAGGATAGATCTTGAAATGTTCTTTTTGATGATGAATGCAACGCCATTCCTTTTTAATTTGTCATTCCCGGAATAGTAGACCATATGACTGTTCAATTCAAAATGGCCAATACCAGTCCATTTCAGCTCACTAATGCCTAGGATATTGATATGTATGTGTTCCATTTCATTTTTAAGGACTTCAAATTTTCCTAGATTTATACTTTGTACATTCCACGTTTCTCTTATTAATGGATGTCTGCAGCTGTTTCTTCTCATTTAGAGTCGTGCCACATCAGCAAATGAAGGTCCTGAAAGTTTGACTCCATTTACCTCATTAAGGTTGACTCTACTTTGAGGAGGCAGCTCTTCCCCAGTCTTATTTTGAGTGGCTTTCAACCTGAGGGGCTCTTTTTCCAGCACTATATCAGACAATGTTCAGCTGCTATTCATAAGATTTTCACTGGTTAATTTTTTCAGAAGTAGACTACCAGATCCTTCTTGCTAGCCTGGAAGCTCAGCTGAAACCTGTCTCTGACCCTGCTGGTATGACCCTGCTGGTATTTGAAATACCGGTGGCATAGCTTCCAGCATAACAGCAATATGCCAGCCACCATAGTACGACAAACTGATAGACGTGTGGGCACAGCAAGACTTAGATTCTAAAAAACTCACAAAACCTTCTTAGGGAGTGATTTGGCCATAAAGCAATCTGATGATATAATCTTGAACATGATTTTTTAAAAAATTGAGGCTCCAGTGTCTTGTCCTATAGGTTAAATACTCATAGTGTGTAGGTTAAAATCAGTGTTTTGGTGATTGGATAGATGCACCCCATGCTGTGGGGAATCTCAGAGATCCTGCAGCCTGCCTCTTGTCACCAGCTCCAAGCTGGTCCCAGATTGGCCCTTGGAGATGCAGCCACAGTGGAGGCCCAGGCAGGTGACTCTGTAGAAACCTCTGGGCTCAGGGTGGAGAACTCTGAAGTCCTGTTGCCATCCCAGCACCACCACCAACCTCTAAGTCTTCGGGGTCAGAGGACATACACAGCCCCAGACACTGGCATGTTGTTCCCCAGCCTGGGCCTCAGTTCTCAATGGAAACCTGCAGCGATTTGAGTGGCTAATCTCTAACCACCCTCCTGCCAGGAGACCCCCCTGAGTCTTTGATGTCAGGACAATTCCCTCCTCAATACTTCAGGATCCTGCCTCTACAGAGGCCACGTGGAGCCCCAGGAGATAGCAGACCTCCACCTCTGGCCCAGTAGGATCCCCACCTGTGTGCACCAGGGGGTCTAGCCCACCCCCTCCCACACGCCCATGTCTCTGAGGTCATATATGAATGTTTTGTCCAGACTAGGATGACTGCTGCTCTCATGTGGGAGATGAGGTATTTCACATCACCTAGTTTCATCTTCAAATTAATATGATTATCTGGATGTCTGGGGAAAGTCTCAGCTCTCTCTCTTTATGGTTATTCATATTCAATAATAATATTATTATTCCATTTAGAGGTTTCCCTAGAAGCTGGGCCAGGGCACTACCCCCTTCTGTACTCAAACACTCAAGTGTGTTTGGAGAGCCCCAATCCATTGTGCAGCTTATTTAGGAAAAGTGTCTCTCCCAACAGTCACTCTCCACTGGGGACATGGAGACGGGCTTCTTCATTAACCTGCTTTGGTTTCAATTTGGAAATGGTGATTGCTGGAAGCAATCTGAATATCTGAAATATTCACAGATAAAATTGTACTAAACAGGTCTCTAAGTCTCCTGTCTGGCTCTCAGACTCCTGGCTGGTGTTGATTTGCTGGCCATACAACCTGGGGAAGGCCCAGTAACCAAAGCTGGTAGCCAAGTTCCAGTTGGTCTCTATAATAGTGAGAAGTAGGGAAACAGGTCTCAACAGCCACACTCTGCATTCAGGTCAGCAGCCAAATGGGAAAGTCTAAAAGGCAAGGTGATACCATCCTCTTCACTAAAGATTTTTAAGAATAAAGCACAAAAAAGAAGGAAGAAAATCAAAGACTCGGAGAAGAAACTAGTCTACAGGAATAATAGCCCACATGAACCATGGCCTCATCTCTCCTGAGACCAGAAGAACCAGATGATGCCTGGCTAACATTACCAGCTGTTCTGACCAGGGACACAATAAATGGTCCTGGATTGAATGGCAGAAAAACATAGAACAAAATTCAAATTCTTAAAAAAGGCCAGACTTATTGGGCTGGTAGAGACCAGAGGAACCTCTAAGACTATTGCCCTGAAACACCCTTTAAACCTGGAACAGAAACCATTCCCAGAGGTCACCTTTCAGTTAGATAACAGATTAACTCATAAAATAAACAACATCACTTGTGAGTACTGTGCTGTTTAAAAAAAAAAAAAATCAACTATATGAGACCAAATGGTCAACATTTACCCTAAAGCAAAGATGAGAAGGTAAGGAGGGGCAGGGAAGCCAGATTAATGGAAACAGAACAACCAGAATGGAAATAATGAGAATCTTGACACATTGTGAAAAATGTAACCAATGTCACTGAGCAATATGCATAGAAATACTTAAATGGGAACTGAATTTTCTGTGTAAACTTTCACCAAAAAAACACAATAAAATATTAAAAAAAGAATAAAGCAAACTGCTGAGTTGATGACAGGAGTTTCCCTCTATGGAAATACTCCAGTGAACAAATGAAGAAGGAATGATAGAATTAGACTGTCACCATTTTGCAACCCCTAGCAAATGAACAAATTGAGGGAATGAGCATCAACGTTTGCTAATAACGTAAACGAGACAACCAGATGTTACGGGCCTCCAGATGGAAGAACGCTATATCACTCACAAAGCAGATTTGCCAAAAATTTTTTAACTTGAATCTCATTAAGCTTTTGATCCAAATACTAATTTAAAAAAAAAAAAACGGAGAAGAAACATGCTTAACAACACTAGGAGGGTACAATCAACAAAATTCAGATTTTGGGAAAAACCTTCAGGACAAATGGCCAGTTTCCTTAACAAATAAATTGCAAAGGAAACGAGAGAGAGAGGTGAAGGCAGAGCCTGTGGGTTATCAGAGACTTAAGGGACTTAACCAACTGCAGTGTGTAAATGTATTTAGAACTGAGTCAAATAAACAAATTAAAAAAGTAAGTGCACATTTATTGTGCAGTTGGAATAAGAACACAGACTGAATATTTGATGAGGTTAAGAATATGTTATTTTTTAAGGTATGATAATGGTATTGTGGTTACATTGTTAAGAACAGTCCTTATCATTTACAGGTTGTTCTGGAATATTCACAGATAAAATGATATATTGTCTGGGGGAAGTGAGTGGGGGTGAAGCTGAAATAAGCTTTGTCATGGGTGGATGATTATTGCAACTGGGTGATGGATACATAGGGTTTCATTGTACTCTTCTGCTATTTTTTGTGAATGTTTGAAATTTTCTGTAATACAATTTTTTTAAACAAGGTATGATATGCATGGGATGATTGATTTGGATGATAGTGATGGAGAATGGAATTATGATGGGTGGGACTCCTAACAAAACACAATAATAAAAAAGGCTATCATTTATTAAATGCTTATGAGCCCGGTACTGTGCTAAGTGCCATCCATGCATTATCTCATTTAATTTTCACAGCATCCCTGTGAGGCAGGTACTATTGTTATCCGCACTTACAGATGAGGACACTGAGGTTCAGAGAGGTTAAGAAACCTGCCCAAGGTCATACAGCTAGGAACTGATCAGTAAAATCCAAGACTTAGGTGCAGGCTGACTCCAGAACCTGCCCACTTAACCATTTGCTCATTTATCGTCCCAGGATGCCCAAGATGCCTTGTTATCCACTGCTGCTATCTGAGCTTCAGTTTTTGCTCCAACACCAGCACTTTTTCTACTCTACCACCTTGCCACTTAAAAAAAAATTACTGTTTTTCTGATATGGAAATCCAAATACTAAAAAAGTATATAAAGTGGAAGTATGGTAATTTGTTTGAGAGAGACTAGGACGCACTTCAAAACAGAGGTCAAGATTAAGGCCAGTAGGAAGCATCTTTCCACAGAGGGGAAGCACTAATGGCTGCTGATAGGGTGTGGGTTTAACGAGTGAAGAAAGAGTTTTCATGGTCCATTTGTGAACAAGAAAAGCCCAGTTTCTCTTTAATGCTGGGCGGTGTCTGGTGCTCTCCTACCTCCTTTTTGCCAGAACAAGCTGGATGCCAAAAGGGAACCATAAGTGAGCCCAGAAACCTCAGGGCGCCTGGTGCTACCAGACCAAGTTCACCTACTGGCAACTGCCTCAAATCACGTACATCTTTGAATTTTGAAACCAGCTCTGCACCCCAGAGACAAAGCCCTTTCTTTGTGCACGTGACCTTCTCGATGGAGAGTTTAAGGCAGTTCTGTCTAGGAAAAATGGACGAGATGGTGATTATTTAATATGCTGTTATTTCCAGTGTCCTTGATATTTTACCCTCTTCCCTCCCAAGTGCCTCCATCTAGCCTAAAACCAGTGCTCCATCACCTCCAAGGTGGAAAATCACTGGTAAAATAGCTTAATGCTCATAACTTAGAAGATAAACTAATTTTTTCTAAATGCCCATTTCCTTTCTATCAATGGTGTTCTCAATCTTCAAACTTAAAATATATATAGAATGTCCAAGAATGTTTATAGCAGCACTATTCATTATAGCCCAAATCCAAAATTACCCAAATGCCATCAATGGTAAGATGGAATGATAAATGTGGTATGTTCATACAATGGAACACTACACAGCAAAGAAAATCAACGCTCGACAACCACACTCAACAGTAGGGATGAATTTCATCAATGCAATGTTGAGCAAAAAGAAGCTAGACACAAAAGATTCAGCATGATTTCATTTATACAAAATTCAAACCAGGTGGAACCCGCCTATGCTGCTAGAAGATAGGATAATGGTTACTTTTGGAGAGGAGAGGGACCAGGAGGGTGGACGAGGGGGACGGTAGAGTGCTGGGAAGGTTCTGCCATATGAGCTAGCTGCTGGTTGTACAGGGGGTTCACTTTCAGAAAAATTCATTAAGCTGTACACTAATGATCAGTGCATGTTTCTGTTTTTATGTAATACTTCAGTAAAACATGTAAAAAACATAAGCAGAATTAAAACAAAGTTACAGTCTAGTAAAGCTGTTCAATTACATACAAAGACAAAGAGTTTGGCATAGCACCCCAAGCAAAATCCAGTTGACAGTGACCCACTTCCCAAGAACTTGCGTGAACACCATGTTATTGTATGGCCCCACTACCAAAGTCTCAGAACCTTACCTATATCTTCCTTGAGGTCAATTTCAGCTGTGGTTGGGTGGACAATGCCCTCCACTCTCATGGAGCCAATATGGCTGATGTCACTCTGGGTCAGGGACAACTGCATTAGGGAGAAAAGATGGAGAATTGGGAAGGATCAAATCCCACCGAAAATCTTCATGTCTTACCTCCCTCCATTAATCCTCTTAACTATTTATACTGAATGTCAGTAGGAAGAGACTGCACACGGAGCAATGATCTCAAGTTTCCCAGGCACTTGGTTTTCAGCAAACTTTTTAGAGCTGCATGGATTTGATCTTCATTTTGAGACTAGCAGCATGCAACGAATCTGCGCCTCTTCCAGGAATGGGAATGGGACCTCCCTGCCTCTTTGTTTCCCTCTAGCTCATGCCTTTGGTTCCCAGCCTTAGTGGCCTTGGTTTGCGATGGTGCGTCCTTGGTAACTCCTGCAAGGGAAGCCCAGGTCTCTGTCTCTCTTCACACAGCAGCACTGATCTTTTGGGGCAGGGCTGTGAAGCCAACGGCTTTGCTGGAGAGAAGTGAAGGGGGCTCTGGGAGTCTGAACTGCCTAGGTCTGACCATCTGCCTTTTGGGGACCACATTCTTGGGGTGATACTTGTAAAATGCTGTCCTACATGTTCACAGCCTAGTGGAATGGAGGGCATAGTCTCCCCGTGTGCAAGAACTTTATATTCCCCTGTGTGAGTGAAAGAAAGCTTATCTAACTAGGGGCAGCCCCTAAACCATTGGGATCAAACCACCAGTGTCGCTTCTGACTCATAGTGACCCCATGTGTGTCAGAGTAGAACTGTGCTCCATAGGGATTTCAATGGCTGATTTTTCGGAAGTAGTTTGCCAGGACTTTCTTCTGAGGTGCCTCTGGGTGGACTAAACCTCAGTCTTTCAGTTAGCAGTCAGGCATATTAACTGTTTGTACCACTTAGGGACACCCAGGGACAATCCCTAGAGGGGACATAAATTCTGCCTCTTTGCTTCCCTGCTTTCGTATGATTAACTGACTGCTTCCTTGTGTATCTTATTTTAGCCCTCATTGGCTTGGTAGATAAATCGTCTGCTCAGTAAACTTCACACATGTGGGAATGAATTATTTGCATGTCTGGCTGGGCTGCTATTGTGCTGCCAAAGACTGGTGAAATGTATAGCCCTGTTTGTTTTCTGTCTGTAGTCTAGAAAGGAGAGCAGACTGAATTATTGCCAAATAATTCGTTTCTAACGCCAGGGATATTCAGGAAACATATATTTCTATTTTCTTTCTTTGATAAATTACATTGAACTATGTAAGGCAGGCCTCTCAAAGGTAGTTTGAGAAAGTTAGCTCTGGATTTTGTTGATGGGCACAGAAATAACTAATGCTTGGGGAATTCCCAGAAAAACCAGAAACGTCATTCTATCTGCTGACCAGAAGGCTTCTCTAGGCTTACCTTTGGCCGACCAATGTCAGCATTCATTCCCAACGTGAGAGAGCTGGTTCACACTCACAGTATAGAAACTACCATATCTGTTTGGCTTAAAAATGACTAATTCAAGGACAGTGTGGAAGCTGTATTCGAGGAGCAAGGGATGAAGGAGGCATCATTGCTTGTAACAGTAGGTTATAAAAATGCAGTAGTGTTTTATTACAGCACATTACAGTTTTCTTCATTACCTTCTGCCCTAGAACAAGGCTCTTAGAAGACAGGATGGTGAACCCATCCCCTGGGCCATCTTCAGAGGTGGAATTTGAAGTTCCTTCTTTATCACTGTCCTTTGGTTTGGACTGTTGGTAGAAATCAGAAGGACAGATGGAGAACAATCCAGAAAAAGCCCAAAGTGGTTTTATTAAGCTCCTCTCATGGCTGCTACCAACCTTGGATATAAAAGGAAGATGTTAGGCATTATGTTCTACTGTTTCTCCACTGAGGGAAGCTATGAGGAAAAGACAAGGGTACTGTAAGGAATGAAGTGTGTTAAAGGTGCGCACAAGTACCTGTGGTCCTCACCCAAACCTGGACACATGTACACTCTTCTTGCTTTTCCCAATGTCTGTACCTTATGATAACAACCACCAGAACCAAGTGGGGTTGTTCACAGTGCACTGCTCAACCACACTCCTCGCCAGGATTTTCCTGGGGTACACTGGAGGCGGTGCAGTAAACTCGTATAATCTTTTGTATTACCATGGGGGTCTGCAGAATGAAAATTGATACCCTCTAAGGCAATGCTGCCCATAGAACTTTCTGCAGTCATGGAGATGTTCTATGTCTGTACTGTCCAGTGCTGTTGAGCCCTTGAAATGCAGCTAGTGCAACCAAAGAAATGGATTTTAAATTTGATTTAATTTTAATTCAAATTTAAATAGCCACATATGACTAGTGGTTGTCGTACTAGACAGCACATCAAAGTATTACTCCACAAATGGCATCGCTGAGTTAGAGCTACTTAGCATGTCAAACTATCCCAAACACCTAAAATTCCATGGGCTGAACTCAAGGGACTCTTTATGGGAGACCAGCGATTTTTCGGTATGTGACATGGAGTTCTGTAGAGAAATAAAAACTAGGGTTCCAGGTTATCATCTCTCATCTGAAGATTTTGGTGGGGACGAAGGACGAGGTCTGGAACCATGAAAATCACCCACAGTTTGGGTGTGGAAACTTCTAGTAGACCCTGTTTGATGACGTTTGATGGAGCTTTCTTCTTCAGTGTACACACCCTTGTCATTTTCTCCCAGCATCAAGCTGCAGAGTCCTCGGTCCTTCAGAGATGCTGGCTACGCCCTCATCTTTGGCTCTTTAAACTTTCCTCTTGTTTTGTGGGAGTCCCTGGCTCACAAGATGCAACGTTGGCTCACCTTTTTGGACGTCCGTGGTTTGGCAGCCTTGGATTTCTTGCCTCCCTTCTTGCCCGACGTGGACTTCCTTCCTCTTTTCTCTGGGGGAGGGGAGAGGATAGTTTCAGACTTGCCTTTGGTCCCTCGCTTTTTGGCCAGCAGTTCGGGGTGAATTCTGGGCAGGACGCCTCCACTGGCGATGGTCACTCCTTTTAGCAGCTGGAGAGAGAAAATGTGTGAGCTCGTACAGCAAAGGGCTTTCAAGTTCTGGATTTAATACAATTCCTGGCAATTTAATACAATTGCTGGCAAAACAAGTCTTAAGTCTGGTCTTTGGTTTCCTAAGAAATTGCATAATGCACAATTTCAATGGTTCCCCTCGTTCACTTGTACAGCTTTTCTTTGTAGGCATCAAGGCATCCTGTGAGCTTGTACAGAAAGCAAAACAAAGCAAAGCAAAATAAAAGGGTTATAGAGGTTGACACCAGGGTTGTTGCCCAGGGCTCTGGAATTCCAGACACAACAGGGGATAAAGAGCTCACATGTGCGGAGCATAGCTTGACAAAAATTAGGCTCAAGGTCAACACAAGGACAAGATCCAGTTAACCACAAACCAGTGGTCTCCACACACTTTTGATCATACAGTTCATCAGTAACATGTTTGACTGTGCACCCTCCAATTATACATGTTTATTGACTTGTAAATAATCTACACATATTACTAAACCAAAAACCAGTAGCGGCTGAGCTGATTCCAACTCATGGTGACCCCATGTGTTTCAGAATTGAACTGTGCTCCATAGAGTTTTCAATGGCTGTGATCTTTCAGAAGTAGATCACCAGGCCTTTCTTCTGGGGTGCCTCTGGGTAGAATTAAACTGCCAAACTTTCGGTTCGTAGCCGAGCACTTAACTGTTTGTACCACCCAGGGACTGCATGTATTATTACAGTAATATATTCCGCACGTTCCAAAGCAACACTGCTCCAAGTGTGGTCTGCACAGCAGGGCTGGTCTGGGAATTGTTAATTACCTGCCTGAGACAAGAGACGTGCAGAGACTGAGAGTAAGAGTCTAGCAACTTTTATAGCAAACAGAGTCATTGTTTATCTATTGACTCTAAAACAAAACATCAGGGCCTGTATTCCTTTAAAAAAATTTTGTCTTTCTAGTAATTTATTTTTATTGTATTTTTGAAATTATCAGCCCACAATAGATTGGAAATAATAAGAGCTGGTTCTTCACCACAAGTGGTTTAAGAAGAATGAGATTTGCAAGTAAATATAAATAAACATTCTAATATTATGTGCCTGCCACCTTGCACATCCTTGGCGGGGGCAGGGGCACGGGGCAGTCACTCTGCTCCGGAGACCACTGTCATGAGCTACAATTAGGGTCCGTTCCAATAGATAAGGAGGGATTCCTAGTCAGAATAAACTGTCACCAAATGAAGTCTGGGCGAAGAAACTGAGACGAGAATAACATATGTGTACCGTCCTCCTTCCCAGCACCACACAGAGCTTGCCTTTAAAGAGGAAAAGAAGATCTGGAAAGACTCAGAATGTATAACAGGACCTATTCCAGAGGCAGTTTTAATTTGAATCTGAATCATACAGCTCATTGGACTTGTTCTCTCATATGGTCTGATTTAAAAAAAATAAATAAATGGGTTGTGACTGTAGCAGGAAAGACTCTTGGCCAGCCGGGTCCACGGGCAGAAGCTTGCTGGGCAAAGCAATTCTGTGGCTGGTCGCAGGCTTCAGACATACCTGGTTGAGCTCCTCATCATTGGCCACCGCCAGCAGGATGTGTCTTGGGGCTATCCGAGCCTTCTTGTTGTCCCTTGCAGCATTCCCAGCCAATTCCAGAATTTCCGCTGAAAATGGAAAAGGGCGTTAATAGGCAACCCCAGAATGGAGTCTGAGCTGTAAAAGCTTTTTTTTCAGAAATGGCCTTTGAGTTCAATCATTTTTATTCATTTATGATTTTTATGCCTGGGTCTGGAAAGAAATTTAGAAAGCAGAAAAGAGCACAGGTCACAAACAAGTAAGGTATTTTAGCAAGACCTAATATTCGACCTGTGGCAAAGTCTCCTAGTTGTCCATCAACATATATTCTCCCCCTTCTTCCTTAGGATTTGCACCCCTGATTTTTTTTGCTGAGCCCATAACCACAGGAATGAAGACTACGTTTCCTAACCTCCCCTGTTGATAATTGTAGTCATGGGACTAAGTTCTGGCCAATGAAAGGTAAGCGTTTGTGTTGTTAGCACTTCTGGGAAGTGTCCGTCAGTGAAGGGGCTGTGCCTTTCTTCCTAACTGGCTGACTGAGGGAGGGCATGAGAGCTAGAATTCGAACAGCCATCTTCGACCAAGAGGAAGAAGTCATGAGTCATGGATGGTGGCGCAACAAGATAGAAGGAAGCCGAGTCTCTTATGACGGTGGGGCCTCCTTACCAACCTGGACTGGCTTCTCTGCACTTCTTTTGCCATTGTCATTAGAACTTAATTCTGACCAATTCAGAACCCTACCATAGGACCTGAATTTCCTTCAGCCTCCATAAAGCAAGGCCTTCTCTGAAGAGGGTAGTGATGTAGGTAAACTCTGTCTTTGGTGCCCACTGGGACCCCTTTCATAATTCCTTTTTCCCCTTCGCTCTCTTCCCACATCGATGACCCAGGTTGCTTCTGTCCCAAAGCAAAACCGATGGGAAGAACTGACTTATACTGCAGGATGAGGAAATGCTTAACCCCAAAAGTGAATTCCTAATGGGGATACCCACGAGACCTGGGTAGGAAGGTATGTCGGGGCCCAGGGTCTTCCATGTATCCCTCAGGATCTAAGCATGGTTCTGACTTTAATAAACGACATTTGGTAAACATGAGAAAGCTGATAACAAGGAATTTTCCTAGAACTGGTTTGCATGCTGTCAAATTATTTTGGTCAACATTAAAGAAAAATATAGCTCAGGATTGGTTTATACCATTTGTATGTCTTTCCCATTCCTCCTCTTTTTATTATTTTTCTTTCTTCCTTAATTTCAGAAAGATGTTCTGCTAAATCAAATTTGGCTGCCTTCAAAAATATGAATGAGCTGTAAAAATTCCTTCCCTTAGAAAGCTAGAGTCAATGTGCTAATGTGTTGTCAAAGTGATAATGCAGAAAAATTTGTGTGCATGAGCATGCTGTGTGTGTGTATGTTCAGGGGGATCTGCCAGTGCAATGACATAAATACTAAGCTCTAAAATTAACAGGCGATTCTGTATGAGTCTTTACAATCAATCTAATTTCGAATAAAATAGCACATGAAATTGCCATCATTCATAAAATGGTGATAGTAATAAGCACTTGGCATAAGTATGCCATATTAACTAAGCAAATGTGATTAACAAAAAATTAGAATAAAATAAACATTAGAGTTAAATATTTATATGGCTTTCCCATAATGAAAAGCACTAAATCACTGCAAACTCATTCTCACACCATCTTTTCCATGTTATTAAGCAATGAACACTGTGTCTTAATCTTAACAAAAAGGAAGGGGCTCCATTGTTACAACCAGAGCTTCATTTATACAGGGATCATATTTCCTGAATCAAAGATTGGGGCATGGAATTTGAGAAGTATGACCATAGTTGTTGGGACAATGTTGTTGTCTGCTGCCATCAAGTTGGCCCCAGACTCATGGAGACCCCATGCACAATGGAATGAAACCCTGCTGGGTCCTGTACCATCCCCAGGGTTGGTTGTGGATCAGACCATTGTGATCCATGGGGTTTTCACTGGCTGATTTTCAGAAGTAGATGGCTAGGCTTTTCCTCCTGGTCCGTCTTAGTCTGGAAGCGCTGCTTAAACCTGTTGAGCACCTCCACTGACAGACAGCTGGTGGCTGCGCATGAGGTGCACTGGCCAGGAATTGAACCTGGGTCTCCTGTGTGGAAGGTGAAAATTACTACCACTGAACTAACACTGCCTCATATTGGGACAATGGGAGACAGTATTTGAAATTAATGCTATATTACATAATCCAGTTGCTGCATTTGTTTGTTCAACTCTTCCTTTCTCTTAGGAAAGGGTATCCATCAAGAAGAAATAATAATGTAGTTATAAACCTTTCACAAATAGGCTTGCTTTACAATTCTAGGTTAAAATGTACGGCTCCCCACTGGGGACAATAAAGAGGAGTTTCCTGTACCTGCGCGCCTCAGGAGAGAGGAACTGTCATTTCCAGGCCCCATCCTGGGAGGAAGGAGCACTCCACTCACCTCTTTTTCTAGAAGGGAGTTTGGGGTGAGGGGACTAGGGAGCCTTCCCGTTTGAAACGTCTGAGCAGGAGAAGTTGAATTGAATGCAGCATCTAGGGCCATCAGTTTCCCAACACCTGTCACCTGCGTTTAGAGAAGCAAGTTAAGCTTCCTCCCTGTTATGGATTGAATTGTGGTCCCCCAAAGTGTGTGTCAACTTGGCTAGGCTATGACTCCCAGTATTATGTGGTTGTTCACCATTTCGTGATCTGATGTGATTATCCTAGGTGTTGTAAATCCTTACCTCTATGATGTTAATAAGGCAGGGCTCAATCTTTTGAGACATAAAAGAGAGAAAGGAGCAGATAGCAGAGGGACTTCCTACCACCAAGAAAGAGGAGCCAGGAGCAGAATGTGTCCTTTGGACTCAGGTTCCCTGCGCTGAGAAACTACTAGACCCCGGGAAAGATTGATGACAAGGACCTTTCCCCAAAGTCGACAGAAATAGAAAGCCTTCCCCTGGAGGTGGCACCCTGAATTCGGACTTCTAGCCTCCCAGCCTGTGAGAGAATAAATTTCTGTTTGTGAAAGCCACCCACTTGTGGTATTTCTGTTATAGCAGCACTAGATAACTAAGACACTCCCCAAGTTCATCAAATTTCCCAGCAGCATAAAAGGTAGTGGTGATGGGAAGCTTGGTGTGCTTGGGGCTTTCAGGCCATCTCAAGGAAGCTTAGGTTGTTTTCCGACTGACAGAGGCACAGACATTAGATTTACAAACAGAACATCTGCAAGATTCAAATGCGACAAAGGAAGAGACTAAAGGCAGCAATTCCACATACAGCACAACACCTGGCCCGCAGCCGCTGCTCAGGGAGTGGGCCACAGGGCTCTCTCAAACTTACCCTTCCACAGTCATTTAAAAGAAAGAAAAACTTTATTATATGCTCTAGTGCGAAAGCAGAGGTAGAATTTTTTTTTTCTTTAATATGAACAACTTTTTAATAATACACAACAGAAAATCTAGACCAAGGAGTTCTCTTCTCTGTTGGAGTTTTAGTCTGAACATCCTATGGGGCAGGAACCTCACCATTTAAGTGTTTGAAATAATGTTAATCATTGTTAATACTTTCAAATGTTATTATGACGAATATATTCACAGTCACATGAACTATAAAAGTTCGCTACCTGAGTGATTTTATTGATTTTAGGCACACAAGTATCCTTATATTGACAATCAATAGGAAAACCAGTTTATATAGCATACATTTGTCCTACTGCAAATTTTGTGGGAAGATCTTTATTCTGTTAAGTGGTGGAGACTACTACAGAAGTCTATAGACTTCTATACCCCTCACTTCTCAGGAAGTCACACTTTCAGCAATAGTAACCATCTGGAAAACAGTTGAGTATCTGGTTGTAAAAAGAATGGTTCCGTTAGCCAAGAGGGATGTTGGAAAGCTCCTGCACATTGTCTGGAAGAGCCTGTGTCCTCTTGTCTTGTACACAATGTAATCTGACACTGGATATTCCAGCCCAGGAAGGTGGGGAAATATCACATGAAATGTAGGGTTGGGATGGAGGGCATGAGGTGGCCTCTGTTTTGAGACTCTGTCCCCCCTGGCTACTTCTTCTTTGTCCACTTGCCCTCCAAGTGGCAGAGCCCCTGGGTCTCTGTGCCCTCTGCTCTGCTCAGTCTACAAAGACTTTTAGGGCAACCCTATCCAATTCAGGGCTCCAGTTTCCACACATGTGCCCATGCTACAAATCTGTACCTCCAGCCCTGCCATGGTGTCACCTGGACAGCCTCACCTGGGGGTTCCGCAAGTGACTCAAACTTACCATGTCCCCAGATCAAAATCATGATAGCTTTTCCCAAACCTGCTCCTCCTGTCTCCATTGGGACTGGCACCTCAATCCACACACTGCTCCTACCAGAGACTGGGCACAAAGAAGGGGGGGGGTCATTCCTTCCCCTCCCTCTTCCTCCTCCCAGTCACCATGTGGGGCCCATCCCACCTCATCCACCTCATATACCTTTGCTCCTCTTCTCCATGCTTGTTGCCATTGCCCGGGTTAAGGCCCTCTTCTCTTCTAGCCCAGGTCATTGTAACGGCTGTCTAAATGGTTTCCCGCCCCCAGTTTTGCCCGCCTCCATATCCATGCCAACCAAGCCACAACTGGTCCATGGATATCTTTGTGCAAATTGGAAAAAGCTGTCCCTTCCTTAAGACACTGTACTTTCCTGTTTTGTTAGAATAAGACTCTTTACTGCCATCTTTTGGAAATTCTCATGATAAATGCAGTCAATTCTTGGTAACCAACGTGTGTAGTTCTGTTCTACTACATTGCCAAGAATACTGAATTAGTAAATACCGAACCACTAATCCAGGAAAGCCTGGTGGTGTAGTGGTTAAGTGCTATGGCTGCAAGCCAAAAGGTCGGCAGTTCGAATCCACTAGGCACTTCTTGGAAACTGTGAGGGGTGGTTCTACTCCGCCCTGTGAGTCAGAATGGACATGACTGCAATGGGTTTGGTTTTTTTGGTTTGAACCATTGCTCCTAGGGGAATGTTCACAACATTTTCGTCAACTGATCCATACATAAGCTTTTCTATGTGTATCGCTGTTTCAAGATTCCTTGTTTAATATATATTGTTGATTCATTACCATTGAACTAATGATCAGCCGCATTGTAACTCATGCCTGAACGAAGCTTATCTAATACACAGATTTTCTCCATCAGGCACTTCACAGCCTTCTTGTGCTCAGGAACACCGACAGCACCTCAGCACTATGCTTGGGGGCCATTTTAAACAGCAAAACTACCCGCAAAAAGCACAAAAATGTGAAAAATGTGGCATTAAATATGCCACGGAAAGGACACTTGTTCACAGTATGTGAGCTGAAACGAGAAGGCAGAGCATTACCTGATTCGACCTCAGCTGGGAACATGCATGTTGGGGGACTCGGCACATTTCTGTGAGGGACTGGGAAAGTGCTGACAGTATTGATTTTGAGGTTACAAATAAATGGTAGCGAAGAGGGGAATTCACAAACACCGAAACCACAAATAATGAAGATTAACTGTATACAAATCCTTGAGGTCTATGATGTGAATGACAGCCTTTTAAACGTGTACCCTTGTGCAGTGTGTGACCTGCACAACCATACTTGGTGGTCCTGGCTGTTAAAGTAACCTTTTCAAAATGCAAATCTAATAAATGAAAATCATTAGGTTAAAAAAAAAATGCTTGTGTTAAATAGATACCCATTGCCACTGAGTCAATTCCAACTCATAGCGATGCTATAGGACGGAGTAGAACTGCCCCCGTACGGTTTCCAAGGATTGGCTGGTGGAGTTGAACTGCCGGCATTTTGGTTAGCAGCCAAATGCTTAATCACTTCCCCACCAGGGCCCGGCATTAAATGGAGAGACCTCAATTATCTGGAAGAAGTGTGTAAGTGATGAGTTTCTATGTTACACAATAATTCAGCCTTGAATTCAACCCTGTCCTTTCAATTAAAAATACATTAAAGAGCATTTTCTCACTATAAAAATTATTATAAAATAATTCATTCTCAATGTCTTACATTTATGCTGCACTGATTATTGATACAAAATGTTTTTCTGGAATTTTGATTTTCTTTTCAGTCCATTTTTCCTCATAGCCATTGTGGACATGAATTGGGCCAATATTTTCACCATTCTACAACTGATAAGCTGAATTACGAATGTGATAACCATAACGGAAAGCATGAGCATGTTTCAGGTTGGTGGGACATTCTAGATGACCAGTACAGCGTGTAATACTCGCTGGATCCTGCAACCTCCCCCAGTAAGTTGGGAGCAGAAACATGGAATAGTTCTAACTATCTAGTGCCATCATGTGTGAACCTGGGGCCAGTGGGCAGCTAGCCCGCCCAGAGCCATCAGGCATGGCAAACTGCTACCTCTCCCCAGAGCTGCTGAACATTTGTGCAACTCTTCTTTGACTGAGTAGTCCCCCACCCCTTCTCTTGCTGGCCATTCCTGAGGTCCCGGGTTCCCTTTCAGGGGGCAGTGAGTGGGAGAGAGGACCTTTTAGAGACCACAGACATGAATCCGAGAGGAGAGGGAACGTGGCCAGAGGAAACCTACCGTCCAGGGCTAGATCCCAGGACATCCCGCGGGTGAATCCCTGTTCACTGCTGGGATTTGGAGAGAGATCAGAGCTGAATGCTGCAATTTAAAGTTTTACGAGGGTCAGTCAGGAAAGGCTGGCCAGATCAAACTGCGCGAAAGAGCAGCGAGTCTTCAGAGGCTGATGTCCCCACAGGACGGCATCGTGGTGGGCATCTGTTTCCAGCTGCCCTGTCCTCTTGGAACCTGGAGGAGGCGCCTTCTCCTCTTACACTAGAGCCTCCAGTGGGTTCCAAAGTCCGCAGGGGCCTGCTTCCCTGACAAACTCCAGGTCTCCAGTATCTCCAGCCTCTCTCTCTCCCTTGTTTGGTGCAGGAACCCCCTTGGGGGTCTGCTGAAGCCCCTGAACCCCTTCTCAGAATAAGGTTTTAAAAATGTATAAAATAGAAGACGTAGAATAACATTATGTTAAGTGAAGGAAGCCAGACGCAAAGGCCGCGTATTGTATGATTCTATTTATATGAAATGTCTAGAATAGGCAGATCCATAGAGACAGAAAGTAGATTTAGTGGTTGCCAGGAGCTGGGGGGAGAAGGAAATGGGGAGTGACTGCTAATGGGCACGGGGTTTCTTTTGGGGTGATGGAAATGTTCTAGAATTAGATAGTGGTGATGGTCTCACAACCTACTGAATATGCTAAAAACCATTGAACTGTACACTTTAAAAGGGTGAATTTCATGGTATGTGAATTACATCTCAAGAAAAGAATACTTAGGATGACAAAATACCCAATTAGGTTAGAATACAGTTTTTAAAATATTAAAAATATCTGGTTATAGTAATGTATGTGCTTCTTATCAACACGTTAAATAACAAGATCTAGTGGCAGGTCTAATACATACTGTGGTTTTGGGGTAATTATAAGCGTAAATGATCTTTCTAGATAAGTACAACAATGGTTATACAGGTGATTTCTAGTGGTGAAAAAGCCCCAGGTATCGCTGACATTAACGGGGTTTGTTGCTCACATTCAAAAAGGAAGGAAATGCTAAATTGCAAGGAAGGTTAGCGAAAATGAAGATGTACTCCTTCCCATCCAAGTTCATGGACCCCTGGATTTGGGGCCAAGGACCCCAGGCTAAGAACCCCTACTCAGGCTCAAGCGTTTTTTCACATAGCACCGTCCCTCCTTCACCCTCAGCTCCTAGTCTATCAGCTGCCTTCCTCTCTTTTGGGCCAAACCCCCTACACGAGCTCCGCACACCCCTGTTTCCGAGTCCATACTTCCTATTCCTCAGCCCACTGCATTTTCGCTTTGACCACCCATACTGTCCTCGCCAAAGTCACGCATGACCTACAGGTGGCTAGGCCAGGTTCCCTGTCTGGTTCTCATCAGCGTGACCCCGCATGAGCACCTGCCACCATTAATAACTCCCTCTTCCTTTGGTTTCTGTGGCTCTGTGCTCTCATGCCTTCCCTCCTGAAACTCTAGCTGTTCTCAGCTTCCTGTGCCACCCTTTCCCTTTCTACCTGGCCATAAACCTGGGCACGGTGGTGCTGCTTGAGGCTGGGTCTCTCTCCAGCTGACCTCACTCACTCCCATGGCCTTAAACCACTCAGTCTGTCCAAACGTCGCTGCGCCGGAATCTCCAGCCCTTAGGTCTCTTGGGCTCCGACGTGCCTAGTAGGTATCTGCTTAAGAAGAGCAATGGTGGATTCGAACTGCCAACCTTTTGGTTAGTAGCCAAACGATTAACCACTGCGCCATCAGGGCTCCAAGAACAGCAATAGCCACATTTATTGAGTTGCTACACACATTTATTGAGTGTGTCTGGAGGGATGCTAAGCACTTTTCATGCATTATCTTAACTTATCCTCACAGTAACATGAGGAGTAAAGCAATGTGTCCACGGCTTCATAGTTGACACGTGGCAGGGCCAGAATCCAGGCTCAGGACAGCCTGAAGCCAGTGTATCCAACCACTTAACTCTCCTGGACATCTGATAGATGCCAAAAACTCAATAGACCCCAACTGAGTCCCTCGCCCCCATCCTGTCTCTCCTCCATTGTTCCTACTTCACTACAGGCTCCATCTTCATCCACCAGCTACTTTCTCTTCTTCCTCTTAGCCAAACTCTTTATACGCTTCTCCAGTACTCTTGTCTCTGAGTCCCACCTCCCGCCCTCAACTCACAGTATCTTAACTTGAAAGAAAGCAGCCAACTCAAGCCTGAAAGATTTGGGTCACCTTTGATGCCTGTTCCCCTTTATTCAACTGATTATGGAGCAGAGCTGACTCTACTTTCTAGATATCTCCCAGATTTGTCCCTTTCTTCTCACCATCCCCACTGCCCAGCTGTAGTCTCAGCCACTGTCAGTTCTCAAAAGTGCCGCTGCAACAGCCCTTTAGTCTCCTGGACTCTGATGTTGCTCCCACCAACTGTTCTCCATCTAAGCCTGACTGACCTCCCAAAGTGCTACCTCCGCCCTTTGATGCCCTCCCCTGTAGTGTGTGTGTGTGTGTGTGTGTGTGTGTGTGTGTGGTGTGCACATCCTCAATGTGGCCCTCAAGGACCTTCATGATCTCGCCCCTGCTTATCCCCAACCTTATCTCTCAGTGGTTCCTGTTTCCCAGTTATCCTCCAGGCACCCCGAACTTCCTCCTGTTGCTGGAAAGGACCACACTTCTTCTAAATTTTGTGTCTTCACCCTCATTCTTCCTCTGCTTGGACAATCTCTTCCTAGCTCCACCCCTGACCTGAATCTAGCTAACGCTTACTAATTCTGAATCCTGGCTATACATTAGAATCAGCTTGGAAAAGTCCTGACGCCCAGGCCACACTCCACACCAGTTAATCAGAAGGTTGGGGGTGGGAACCAGGCTTCAGGATTTTTAATCAATCCACTGAGAGAAACCAGGTGTGAGAACCTGATTTAGGTCTTAACCAGAACCAGTTACCACCGGGTTGACGCTGACTCACGGTGACCCTATGTGTGTCAGAGTAGACTTGTGCTCCATAGGGTTTTCAATGGTTGATTTTTTGGAAGTAGTTACCACGAGGCCTTTCTTTCGAGGTGCCTCTGTGTGGACTCGAACCTCCAGCCAAGCATATTAACCATTGGCACCACCCAGAGACTCCTAGGTCTTAATGATCTTTGCTTTATATTAGGTTACCTCCCTCCCCAACAGCTCCTCTAACTTTCCAGGCTATTGAGCATCTCAGTACATGTGATACGTTTAATGCTTGTCTTCCCTGCTAGACTGTAAGCCCAGGGAAGGTAGGACCTTGTTGGCTGGTTTTCATTATATCTTCAAGGCCTGACCCAAAGAAGGCATGCTGTCAATATTTGTTTCATGAATGTTGAAAGTCATTTCAAGGATGATAGGAGGCTTCTACCTCTTGACTCCTTTTCCCTAAACAAGAGCAAAAGAATACATTGACTCCCCAAACCTAACAAAAATCCCCTGTTCACTTATTCATAGTGGCCTGCAATTCCACTAATAATGATTTATTCTTTTGGCTTAACCCCTTGCCTCATTAAAATGCAAATACAGATTGAAAATACAACACTTTAACTGAATTAGTCATTTATACTTTGCCCTGAATGATTTTATCAGCTATCAATGGAGGAGAGATGAGAAGAATTACCATTTATGGAATGCATCCTTTGCACCAGGCATTTTACATACATTAACTCCATCAAGTGAATGAGGTTGCTCTGGAAATACCTGAGCACAGAGAGGTTAAGTAATAAGCCCAAGGTAACAGAGCCAGTAAATTGATTCTTCCAGGTTTGAACCGACACCTAAGCCTGTGCTCTCTCAACTCCAGCCTAAAGTTGTGGGGAAGAAAACACAAAAGGGAAGGAAAGGGCACAGACAAGGCAGAAGACCAACTTCACCTTCTCCTGCATTTGACCCAGGGCCAGGAGGGTGCATCCAGCATCCAGCTGGGACTGACCCAGTGGGGAAGGAGTGTTACTGGCAATGCCATCCTTCCAGGTGCTCACTCTTGACTCCTGTCTTCTCTCACACTTCATGTCCAACCCACCATTGCATGTTCACATTACCTGCCAGGTACTCGATGACGGCCGCCATGTAGACGGGGGCACCCACGCTGATCCGGTACTTGAATGTCCCTTTCTTCAGGTAACGCATCAGCCTCCCCACTGGGAAGATGACACCAGCCCTGGCTGAACGGGACAGCTTGGACATTTTCTTTTTCCCACTTCGGCCTGACATCTTGCCTTAGTTTCCCTCTCAGCTTGCTGACACAGTGGCCTCCCGGCACTAACAGAATGCTGGAAAGGAAAGAAGGCAGGGTTGAGGGTGGGTGGTTGGCAAGCATCTTGGAAACAGTGATGTGGCCCCAGGGCACCTCTGACGTGCCTGACTGCCAGGTACAGGCGGCAGAGACCTGGCTGGCACTGAAAGGTGCTGCAGGCAGGGAGCCTGCATTGGGCATTTGCAAGGCATCTGCAGGCCCACCCACAAACGGGTCCCTGTCCCCTCCTACCTTCACCAAGCCAGCTGACCTTACAGGAGAGGAAAAAGAAAACTGTCCCACTGGAGAGAGCAGTCAGGGTGGTCATTGTTCCTATGATAGGCTGAATAATGACCCCCAAAGTTGTCCACAGCCTAACCCCTGGACCTGTGAATGGTACCTCATATGGCCAAAGGGACTTTGCAAATGCAATTCAGTCAAGGACCTTGAGATGGTGTGATGGTTAAGGTTGTGTGTCAACCAGGCTAGGCGATGATTCTCAGTGTTTTGGCAGTCATGTGATGTTGTGGTCACCTCCCTGTTGAGATCTGATATGTGATCACCCCCATGATGGGATCTCCTTTGAGTAGCCTACCAGTCAACAGGAGTTTTCTTGGGCTTGTGGCCTGCATCAAGTGTGGGCCAAAGTTCTGGCAGGGCTCGGGGGCTTTTGCTCGTTCTGGATCTGGCAGCTGGCTCCTGTGTGTCTGACCTCTGGTTCTTGGGACTTCAGCTAGCAGCTTACCTGTGGCCTTGCCTGCTGACGTTAGGATTTGTCGATCTCTGTGAGCAAGAGCCCTGCTCCCTGACCTGCTGATCTTGGGTTCGCCAGCCCCTGTGGCTATGTGAATCAGAAGAAGCCTCTATGCTGACCCGTGGATTTGGGATGTTACAGCCTCTAGAACTGCGTGAGCCATTTCCTTGATATAAATCTCTCTCAACATATATATCTATATGCTTCACTGGTTTTGTTTCTCTAGAGAACCCAGTTTAAGACATTTGGTACCAGAAGTGGTTCTAGAGAAACAAAATTGTAAGGATGAATTTTCTAAATTGGTTCTTAAGTCTGGTTAGTTTTGAAGATGTTGATGACTCTGCCTCCAGTAGTAAAGAGGGCACTGCTAATCCATGGTGCGGGGTGGCAATTAAAATACGGAAAATATCACCCAATAGATTGGGTACTGGTGAAAGGCGAGGCTCTGGGTGACTGCGTGTATGACACCTTTCTACAATTTTGTCATAATAAGAAGTATAAGGAAGGTTGGTTTGCTGGTCCTACTTTCATTAGCCAAACTGATGGAAGAAAGAGATGAGTTCAGGGCTTCAGAGTCGAAGCTCAAGTGCCACATAAATGATCTCAAAATTTCCACTTGTGCCTTGAAAGAAAGCATTATTTCTTGTAGTAACAGAGCTGATATTGCTGAAAACCAAACCCAGAGTCTTATTGTAAGAGTGGCTGAATTATAATGCCAACTCAACCGCCAACCTTGAGAGGTGTCTAAAGTTAAAGTGAGGGCACTGATTGGGAAGAAATGGGATCCTGAAACCTGGGATGGGGACATATGGGCAGAAAATCAGGAAGCTGGAGACACTCAGCCCCTAAATTCCATTGAATCACTCCTGCCAACAGAACCATTAGCCCCTCCACTTCCATCTAATGAGATTAACCCAGCTGCATCTAAAGCACCTTTGTCTGAGTCATTGCCTGAGACTTCGCCTGAGGCAGATGCTTTACAAGACAATGCCAAATGTTCTCAAAACATTTCCCCACCGATTTTGGCTTCTAGACCTGTAACTAGACTTAAGTCCCGGTGAGCTCCCAAAGGTGAAGTACAAAGTGTAAACCCAGGAGAAGGTATACTACATTCCAAAAGAACTGCCTGACTTTTCTAATCTGTACAAACAGAAACCTGGAGAGTATGTGTGGGAATGGCTATTAAGGGTGTGGGATAATGGTGCAAGGAACACAAAGATGGATCAGTCTAAGTTTATTGATATGGGCTTACGAAGCACAGATTCTTCATTCAATGTTTCAGCTCAAGCAGTTAGGAAAGGATCTAATAGTTTATTTGGTTGTGTTGCTGAAGCATGAATTACGTGGTGGCCTAGATTAAATCAAGTTGAAGTACCAGACTGCCTTGGTATACTGTAGAAGAAGGTATCCAAAGGCTTAGGGAAATTGACATGCTACAGTGGATTTATCAGGTTAGACTTACAGACCCATATGTGGAGTGCCCATAGGACACAACTTTTACCACAATGGTGAGGAACAAATTTGTGAAGGGAGCCCCAGGATCCTTGAAGACTGCTGTCATTGCTATTTTATGTAAGTCACATGTGACAGTGGAAACTGCCTTAACTGAATTAAGACACGTAACTACAATGGGACTGATTGGAGCCTGTGGTGGTAGGGGCCAAGTGGCAGCACTCAATCAACAAAGACAAGGTGGGCGTGGTTACTGTAATGGATGGCAGAGTCAAAGCAGTAATCAGAATAGTCTGACTCGTATGGCGTTGGCTACTTAGTCATGGTGTCCCTAGGAGTGAAATAGATAGGAAATCTACTAAATATTTACTTGATCTGTACAAGTGGATGAATTCTAGGTCAAGTGAACAGCAGTCTAACTCGAATCACCAGGCTAGAGAGTCATGGCCCCTCAATCAATTCCCAGACTTGAGTAAGTTTACATATCCACAACCCCTTGATTGAAGGAGAGGCTGGGTCCCCTTGAGGAAGGACTCCAATACACTGCCAAAAACTTATACTGTTAATCTTTCTCCCAGCCTTCCCCAAAGGGATCTATGGCCTTTTATGAGAGTTACTGTTCATTGCGGAAAAGGAAATAATCAGATTTTTTGGGGATTACTGGATACTAGTTCTGAACTGACACTAATTCCCAGAGACCCAAAACATCACTGTGGCCCACCAGTCAGAGTTGGGGCATACGGAGGTCAGGTTATTAATGGAGTCTTAGCTCATGTCTGTCTCATAGTAGGTCCAGTGGGTCCCTGAACCCATCCTGTAGTGATTTCCTCAGTTCCAGAATGAATAACTGGAATAGATATACTCAGCAACTGGCAGAACCCCCATGTTGGATCCCTGACAAATGGAGTAAGGGCTATTATGGTAGGAAAAGCCACGTGGAAACCATTAGAACTGCCCCTACCTAGGAAAATAGTAAACCAAAAGCCATAGCACATTCCTGGAGGGATTGCAGAGATTACTGCCACCATCAAGGACTTGAAGGATGCAGGGGTGGTGATTCCCACCACATCCCTGTTCAACTTGCCTATTTGGCCTGTGCAAAAAACAGATGGATCTTAGAGAATGACACTGGATTATTGAAAATTTAACCAGGTGGTGACTCCAATTGCAGCTGCTGTTCCATATGTAGTCTTATTGCTTGAGCAAATTAATACGTCTCCTGGTACCTGGTATGCAGCTATTGATCTGACTAATGCCTTTTCCTCCATACCTGTTTTGAAAGACCATCAGAAGCAGTTTGCCTTTAGCTGGCAAGGCCAGCAATACACCTTCAGTTGCCTACCTCAGTGATACATCAACTCTCCAGACCTATGTGATAATTTAGTCTGCGGGAAACTTGATCGCCTTTCCCTTCCACAAGACATCACACTGGTCCATTACATTGCTGACATTATGCTGATTGGACCTAGTAAAGAAGAAGTGTCAATGACTCTGGACTTATTGGTAAAACATTTTCTTGCTAGAGGGTAGGACATTAATCCCACAAAAATTCAGGTACCTTCTACCTCTGAAATTTCTAAGAGTCCAGTGGTGTGGGGCATGTTGAGATAGTCCTTCTAAAGTGAAGGAAAAATTATTGCATCTGTCTGCTCCCACAACTAAAAAGGAGGCAGAATGCCTAGTAGGCCTCTCTGGATTTTGGAGGCAGCATATTCCCCATTTGGGTGTGCTACCCTGGCCTATTTATCAAGTGACTCAAAAAGCTGCTAGTTTTGAGTTGGGGCCCAGAACAAGAAAAGAATCTGCAACTTGGGCCATATGATCCAGCTGATCCAATGGTGTCTGAAGTGTCTGTGGCAGGTAGAGATGCTGTCTGGAGTCTTTGGCAGGCCCCTACTGGTGAGTCACAGAGCAGACCCTCATGATTTTGGAGCAGTCCTGCTGTCCTCTGCAGATAACTACTCTCCTTTTGAGAAACAGCTTTTGGCTTGTTACTGGGCCTTAGTAGATACTGAATGTGGCCTGAGCTGCCCATCTTAAACTAGGTGTTGTCTGACCCACAGAGTTATAAAGTTGGATGTGCACAGCAGCACTCCAGCATTAAATGGAGGTGGTATATATGAGATCAGGCCTGAGCAGGGCCTGAAGGCACAAATAAGTTGCATGAGGAAGTGGCCCAAATGCCCATGTTCTCCACTCCTGTCACATTACCTTTCATCTCCCAGTCTGCACCTATGGCCTCATGAGGAGTTCCTTATGCTCAGTTGACTGAAGAAGAGAAAACTTGTGCCTGGTTTACAGATGGTTCTACGTGATATGCAGGCACCACTTGAAAGTGGACAGCAACAGCACTACAGTCCCTTTCTGGGACCTCCATGAAGGACAGTGGTGAAAGGAAGTCCTCCCAATAGGCAGAACCTCAAGCAGTGCACCTGGTTGTTCACTTTGCTTGGAAGGAGAAATGGCCAGATGTGTGATTGTATACTGATTCATGAGCTGTGGTCAATGGCTTGGCTGGATGGTCAGGGACTTGGAAGGAACACAATTGGAAAAGGAGACAAGGATATATGAGGAAGAGGTATGTGAATAGACCTCAATGAATGGGTCAAAGAAATGAAGATATTTGTGTCTCATGTGAATGCATCAAAGGGTGGCCTCTGCAGAGGATGATTTTAACAGTCAAGTAGATAGGATGACGCTTTCTGTGGAAACCAGTCATCCTCTTTCCCCAGCTACTCCCGTCATTGCTCAATGGGCTCATGAACAAAGTGGCCATGGTGGTAGGGATTGACGTTATGCATGGGCCCAGCAACGTGGACTTCCACTTACCAAGGCCAACTTGGCTACAGCCACTGCAAGTGCCCAATATGCCAGAAGCAGAGACCAACACTGAGTCTCCGATATGGCATCATCCCTTGAGGTGATAAGCCAGCAACCTGGTGGCAAGTTGATTACATTGGACCACTTCCGTCATGGAGAGGGCAGCATTTTGTCCTTATTGGAATAGACATTTACTCTGGATATGGATCTGCCTTCCTTGCATGTAATGCTTCTGCCAAAACTACCATCCATGGACTTACAGAATGCCTTATCCACCATCATGGTATCCCACACAGCATTGCCTCAAATCAAGGGACTCAGTTCACAGCAAATGAAGTGTGGCAGTGGACTCATGCTCATGGAATGCACTGGTCTTAGCATGTTCCCCATCATCCTGAAGCAGCTGGCTTGATGGAAAGAAAGAATGGCCTTCTAAAGACAAATTACAGCACCAGCTAGGTGGCAATACTTTGCAGGGTTGGGGCAATGTTCTCCAGGAGGCTGTATATGCTCTAAACTAGCGTCCAATATATAGTATTGTATCTCCTATAGCCAGGATTCATGGGTCCAGGAATCGAGGGATGGAAATGGGAGTGGCACCATTCACTATTACCCCTAGTGACTCACTCAGAAGACTTTTGCTTCCTGTCCCTGTGACCTTATGCTCTGCAGGTCTAGAGGTCTTAATTCCAAAGGGAGGAATGCCCCCACCTGGAGATATATCACTGATTCCATTGAACTGGAAGCTAAGAATGCCACCTGGTCACTTTGGCCTCCTGATTCCTCTGGATCAACAGGCAAAGAAAGGAGTTACCATACTGGCTGATGTGATTGATCCTGATTACCAAGAGGAAATTGGATCGATATTACATAATGGACATAAAGAAGAGTATGTCTGGAATGCAGGAGATCCCTTAGGGCATCTCTTAGTACTACTGTGCCCTGTGATTAAACTCAATGGAAAACTACAGCAACCCAATTCCAACATGACTAATGGCCCAGACCCTTCAGGAATGAAGGTTTGGGTCACCTCACCAGGCAAAGAACCACGATCAACTGAGGTAATTGCTGAGGGCAAAGGGAATGGGTGGTGGAAGGTAGTTCTAAATACCAGTTATAGCCACGTGATCAATTTGCAGAAAAGAAGATTGTAATTGTTATGAGTATTTCTGCTTTTTATATGTGCATTAAATATTTTTGTTTTCATCACTTATAAAATATAAGATGTAAACAGGGCTAGTGAATTTTTGATTGTATGTGTGTTCGTTGTATCATGTTAGGTGAAGTATGACTTTATAATTGTCTTTATTCAGAGATTACATATGGTTTAAGGAGATGTGTACAGGTGCCAAGTTGACAAGAGGTGGACTGTAGTGGTTAAGATTGTGTGTCAACTTGGCTGGGCCATGATTCTCAGTGTTTTGGCAGTCGTGTGATGTTATGGTCACTTCCCTGTTGAGATATGATATGTGATCAGCCCCATGATGGGATCTGCTTTGAGTAGCCAATCAGTTGAAGGGGAGTTTTTTGGGGCATGTGGCCTGCATTGAGTGTGGGTGGATGTTCTGACAGGGTTCAGAGGGTTTTGCTCATTCTGGATCTGGCAGCTGGCTCCTGTTTGTCTGACCTCTGGTTCTTAGGACTTAAGCTAGCAGCTTACCTGTGGTCTTGCCTGCTGATGTTGGGATTTGTTGATCTCACAGCCTGGGAGCAAGAGCCCTGCTCTCCAACCTATTGATCTTGGGTTTGCCAGTCCCTGTGGCTATATAAATCAGGAGAAGTATCTATCCTGACCTATGGACTTGGGATGTTACAGCTTCTACAACTGCGTGAGCCATTTTCTTGATATAAGTCTCTCTCTATATATTTATACGCTTTACTGGTTTTGCTTCTCTAGAGAACCCAACCTAAGACAGATGGTGAAACCATCCTGGATTATCCAAGTGGGTCGATGTAATCACAATCCTTATAAAAAGGAGGCAGGAGATCAGAGTAGTAGTAAGAGATGTGATGGAGCAATGCAAGGAAGAGGACATCAGCCAAGGAATGCAGGCTGCCCCTAGAAGCTAAAAAAGCAAGGACATGGATTCTCCCTGGAGACTCCAGAAGGAACCAGCTCTGCCAACACCTACACTTCAGCCTAGTAAAACTGATTTCTGACTTCTGACCTCCAGAAATGGAAGAGAATGTGGTTGTGTTGTTTAAAGTCAGTAAGTTTGTAATAACTTGTTACAGCAGCAACAAGATAATTCACGCAGTTCTTGTTTGCCCTGATTTGTTTTTGCCAATTTTAATAAATGTTATTGTTGTTAGGTACCGTCAAGTCAGTTCTGACTCATAGTGATCCTATGTGCAAGTCCTGCGCCATCCTCATAATCGTTGTTATGCTTGAGCCTATTGTTCCAGACATTGTGTCAATCCATCTATTTGAGGGTCTTCCTCTCTTTCACTGACCCTCTACTTTACCAAGCACGATGTCCTTCTCCAGGCACTGGTCCCTCCTGATAACATGTCCAAAGTACATGAGATGAAGTCTCACCATCCTTGATTCAAAGGAGCATTCTGGATGTACTTCTTCCAAGACAGATTTGTTCGTTCTTCTGGCAGCCCACGGTATATTCAATATTCTTCGCCAATGCCATAATTCAAAGGTATCAATTCTTCTTTGGTCTTCCTTATTCATTGTGCAGCTTTTGCATGCACATGTGGTGACTGAAAATATCATGGCTTGGGTCAGGTGCACCTTAGTTCTCAAAGTGACATCTTTGCTTTTTAACACTTGAAAGAGGTCTTTTGCAGCAGATTTGCCCAATGCAATACATTGTTTGATTTCTTGACTGCTGCTTCCACGGGCGTTGATTGTGGATCCAAGTAAAATGAAATCCTTTACAACTTCAATATTTTTTCTGTTTATCATGATGTTGCTTATTGGCCAGTTGTGAGGATTTTTGTTTTCTTTAAGTTGAGGTGCAATCCATACTGAAGGCTGTGTAGTCTTTGATCTTCATCAGCAAATGCTTCAAGTCCTCTTCACTTTCAGCAAGCAAGGTTGTGTCATCTGCATATCACAGATTGTTAATGAGTCTTCTTCCAGTCCTGATGCCTCATTCTTCAAATAGTTCAGCTTCTCGGATTATTTCCTCAGCACACAGATTGAATAAATATGGTGAAAGGATACAACCCTGATGCACACCTGTTCTGAATTTAAATCATGCAGTATCCCCTCGTTCTGTTTGAATGACTGCCTCTTGGTCTGTGTACAGGTTCCTCACGAGCACAATCAAGTGTTCTGGAATTCCTATTCTTCTCAAAGTTATCTATAATTTGTCATGATCCACACAGTTGAATGCCTTTGCATTGTCAATAAAACACAGGTAAACACCTTTCTGGTATTCTCTGCTTTCAGCCAAGATCCATCTGACATCAGAAATGATATCCTTCATTCCACATCCACTTTTGAATCCAGCTTGAACTTCTGGTGGTTCCCTGTTGATGTACTACTGCAACCACTTTTGAATGATCTTCAGAAAATTTTACTTGTGTGTGATATTAATGATATTGTTCAATAATTTCCACATTCTGTTGGATCATCTTCCTTTGGAATGGGCACAAGTATGGATCTCTTCCAGTTGGTTGGCCAGGAAGCTGTCTTCCAAATTTCTTGACATAGACAAGTAATCACCTCCAGCGCTGCATCCATTTGTTGAAACATCTCAATTGGTATTCCATCAATTCCTGGAGCCTTGTTTTTTGCCAATGCCTTTAGTGCAGCTTGGATTTCTTCCTTCAGTACTGTTATGGATTGAATTGTGTCCCTCAAAAATGTATGTCAACTTGGTTATGCCATGATTCCCAGTATTGTGTGGTTGTCCTCCATTTTGTGATCTGATGTGATTATACTACGTGTTGTAAATCCTAACCTCAATGATATTAATGAGGCAGGATTAGAGGCAGTTATGTTAACGAGGCAAGACTCAATCTGTAGGATTAGGTTGTATCTTGAGTCAATCTCTTTTGAGATATAAAAGAGAGAAGAGAACAGAGAGGAGAGGGACTTCATCCTACCAAGAAAGAAGTGCTAGGAGTGGACTGCATCCTGGGACCAGGGGTCCCTGTGTTGAGAAGCTCCTAGACTAGGGAAGATTGATGACAAGGACCTTCCCCCATAGCTGACAGAGAGAGAAAGCCTTCCCCTGGAGCTGGCGCCCTGAATTTGGACTTCTGGCTTCTTAAGCTGTGAGAGAATAAATTTCTGTTTGTTAAAGCCACCTGCTTGTGGTATCTCTGTTTTAACAGCACTAGATACCTAAGACAAGTACCATTGGTTCTTGATCATATGCTACTTCCTGAAATGGCTGAACGTCAATTAATTCCTTCTGGTATAGTGACTCTGTGTATTCCTTCCACTCTTTTTGATGCTTCCTGCATCGTTCAGTATTTTCTCTGTAGAATCCTTCAATATTGCAACTTGAGGCCTGAATTTTTTCTTCAGTTCTTTCAGCTTGAGAAATGCCAAATGTATTCTTCCCTTTTGGTTTTCTAACTCCAGGTCTTTGCAAATTTTGTTATAATATTTTACTTTGTTTTCTTGAGCCACCCTTTGAACTCTTCCGTTCAGTTCTTTTACTTCATCATTCCTTCCATTCTCTTTAGCTGCTCTACGTTCAAGAGCAAGTTTTAGAGTTTCTTCTGACATCCATTTTGGTCTTTTCTTTCCTTCCTCTTTTTAATGACCTTTTGCTTTCTTCATGTATGATGTCCTTGATGTCATTCTACAACTCATCTGGTGTTCGGTCATTAGTGTTCAATGTGTCAAGTCTATTCTTGAGATGGTCTCTAAATTCAGGTGGGATATCCTCAAGGTCGTATTTTTGCTCTTTTGGACTTGATGTAATTTTCTTCAGCTTCAACTTGAACTTGCATATGAGCAATTGATGTTCTCTTCCACAGTCGGCCCCTGGCCTTATTCT
This sequence comes from Dugong dugon, assembly GCA_030035585.1. Lineage (NCBI taxonomy): Eukaryota > Metazoa > Chordata > Mammalia > Sirenia > Dugongidae > Dugong > Dugong dugon. The sequence goes on from CM057475.1 coordinate 20,284,099, forward strand.
GACTGATGATATTGAGCTTTTCCATCATCTCTTTCCACAGATGTAGTCGATTTGATTCCTGTGTATTCCATCTGGTGAAGTCCATGTGTATAGTCCCCGTTTATATTGTTGAAAAAAGTTATTTGCAATGAATAAGTTGTTGGTCTTGCAGAATTCTATCATGCAATCTCCGGCGTCATTTCTATCACCAAGGCCATGTTTTCCAACTACTGATCCTTTTTCTTTGTTTTCAACTTTTGCATTCCAACTACTAGTAATTATTAACGCATCTTGATTGCATGCTTGATCAATTTCAGATTGCAGATGTTGGTAAAAGTCTTCAATTTCTTCATCTTTGGCCTTAGTGATTGGTGCATAAATTTGAATAAGAGTCATATTAACTGATCTTCCTTGTACGTGTATGGATATTATCCTATTACTGATAGCATTGTACTTCAGGATAGCTCCTGAAATGTTCTTTTTGACAATGAATGTGATGTCATTTCTCTTCAATTTGTCATTCCTGACATAGTGGACCACATGACTATCTGATTCAAAATAGCCAATATTAGTCCATTTCAGCTCACTAAGGCCCAGGATATTGATCTTTATGCATTTCGTTTTTGAGGACTTCCAATTTTCCTAGATTCATACTTCGTACATTCCATGTTTCAATTATTAATGGATGTTTACAGCTGTTTCTTCTCATTTTAGTCATGCCACATTAGCAAATGAAGGTCCGGAAATCTTGACTCCACTCATGTCATTAAGGTTGACTCCACTTTGAGGAGGCAGCTCTGCCCCAGTCGTATTCTGAGTGGCTTCCAGTCTGAGGGGCTCATCTTCTGGTACTATATCTGACAATACTCCGCTGCTATTCATAAAATTTTCACAGCCTATGTTCTACATCCCATTTGGTGAATAGTGTCTGGGGTCTTAAAAGCTAGCGAGTGGCCACCTAAGATGCATCAGTTGGTCCCAACCCACCTGGAGTAAAGGAGAATGAAGAACACCGTGGATACAAAGAAAGTAATTAGCCCAAGAGACAGAAAGGGCCACATAAAACAGAGACTTCATCAGCTTGAGACCAGAAGAACTGGACGGTGCCCAGCTACCATAATGACTGTCCTGACAGGGAACACAACAGAGAGTCCTCGATGGAGCAGGAGAAAAGTGGGGTGCAGAACTCAAATTCTAGTAAAAAGACCAGACTTAATGGTTTGACTGAGACTGGAGGGACCCTGGAAGATGTGGCCCTGGGCTCTTTGTTAGCCCAAAACTAAAACCATTCCCGAGGCCCACTCTTCAGACAAAGATTAGACTGGACTATGGGACATAAAATGATACTCATGAAGAGTGTGCTTCTTAGCTTGAGTACATACATGAGACTAAATGGGCAGCTCCTGTCCAGAAGCGAGATGAAAAGGCAGAGAGGGTCAGGAGCTGGTTGAATGGACATGGGAAATCAGGGGTGGAAAGGAAGAGTGTGCTGTCACAGTACAGGGAGATCAAATAGGGTCACAAAACAACTTACGTATAAATTTTTGTATGAGAGACTATCTTGAATTGTAAACTTTCACTTACAATGCAACAATAAAAAAAAATTTTTTTTTTCACAGCCTGATTTTTTCAGAGTAGATTGCCAAGTCCTTCTTCCTAGTCTGTCTTAGTCTGGAAGCTCAGCTGAAACCTGTCCACTACAGGTAACCCTGCTGGTATTTAAAATACTGATGGCATAGCTTCCAGCAACACACAAATCACCATAGTACAACAAACTGACAGATGTGTGGGGTTTAATAAACAGTACTTAGTTAATATGATGTCTTAGTCATCTAGTGCTGCTATAACAGAAATACCACAAGTGGATGGCTTTAACAAAGAGAAATTTATTTTCTCACAGTCTAGTAGGCTAGAAGTCCAAATTCAGGGCGTCAGCTCCAGGGGAAGGCTTTCTGTCAGCTTTGGAGAAAGGCCCTTGTCATCAATCTTCCCCTGGACTAGGAGCTTCTCTGCTCAGGGACCCCAGGTCCAAAGGACGTGCTCTGTTCCTGGCACTGCTTTCTTGGTGGTATGAAGTCCGGATTCTCTGCTTGTTTCCCTTTCCTTTTATCTCTTGTAAGATAAAAGGTGGTGCAGGCCATACTCCAGGGAAACTCCGTTTACATTGGATCAAGGATGTGACCTTAGTAAGGGTGTTAGAATCCCACCCTAATCCTCTTTAACATAAAATTACAATCACAAAATGGAGGACAACCACACAATACTGGGAGTCACAGCATAACCAAGTTGGCACATATTTTTGGGGGACACAATTCAATCTGTGACATATGACTATGCCTATTATAAATGTTAGGAACCCCTGGGTGGTGCAAATGGTTAATGTGCTGGGCTGTTAACTGAAAGGTTGGAGGTTTGAGTTCACCCTGAGATGTCTCAGAAGAAAGGTCTGGCCTACTTCTGAGAACTAAGCCACTGAAAACCCTATGGAGCACAGTTTTGTTCTGACACTCATGGGGTACCCATGAGTCGGAATCAGCTCAACAACACCTGATGTTACATCTGTCCCCAAGGTGAATGATGTGAGTTTGGAGCATTTTATTACATCACATACATTATTATTATTTTTCCCAGATACATTACATTTAAATGCTTATATGTACCTACTGCTCTCCTATTTCATATGTTGTTTTGCTGCCAAAAGATGTAGGTAGGTGTCAATGTTAAATATAAGCACAGATAAGGGAAGAGCTTTAGAATATTAGCTCTTTGACAGGAAGGCACAGGGATAAGGTTAGTTTTGACCAACATAACTCAGAGCTGATATGTGCTTCTCAGATAGAAATATTTTCTAAATTCCCCAGTAATACAGCATTCTTAAAAACAGAAGCAGGTCGGCAGAGGCCGTTCTATCGACTGTGCTAATGCAGAGTATCCAAACACAGCAGATTAAAAGCCGTGATGCAATGCCAAGGAATGGGCAAGCCAGTATGCTTTTCTGACAGAGACTGCAGAACCAGTATGCCGTAAGAGGTGACTGTAATGCAATGTGCTGAGAGACGTGTATATGATTCCCTGTTATTTAAGGGAGTTATAGTTTGTGCTTCTGAATTATGGTGTTGGAGAAGAATATTGAATATACCATGGACTGCTGGAAGAACAAACAAATTTGTCTTGGAAGAAGTACAGTCAGAGTGCTCCTTAGAAGCAGGATAGCAAGACTTCGTCTCACGTACTTTGGACATGTTATCGGGAGGGACCAGTCTCTGGAGAAGGACATCATGTTTGGTAAGGTAGAGGGTCAGCAAAAAAAGAGGAAGACCCGCAGCAAGATGGACTGACACGGTGGCTGCCCCAATGGGCTCAAACACATCTGAGGATGGTGCAGGACCAAGCAGTGTTTCGTTCTGTTGTACACAGCGTCGCTTTGAGTTGGAACTGACTTGACGGCACCTAACAACAACATCTTTTGTATGAAGATAAACAGTTATGGACTCCGGGGCAAAGTCTTTGTAAGGCTCAAAATAATCCAGAGAATTGCGATAAAGCTTGGGTGGACTTGAATCTGTTGGCTGAGGGAGTATTGTGACCAAAAAATGGAATATAATGCAGAAAAAGTAAAAGCAAATTATAGTGTACAAACAAGCAGGACTCAAGAAAAAGAAATTGCTTTTCTTTTCTAGGAAATGTGGTAACGAATCAAAGATATTTGCCCCATTGACTTTCTCCGTGGCCATATTGTTTGGGGATGGAAAATGAGAAAGTAAAAAAGTAAATGGAACTTGGTTCTATTAGTTGAGGCAGCCATATCAGATTTTGGCTAGCTCAGTTTACCAACAGCCAAGATGACAATGAAAAGGCCTAAGAAATTGATAAGGATATAATGGAAGAAAGTGGTAAATGAGTGGCTAATACAAAATAGATACAAAGCTGGGATTCATTTAATCTGGATTAAAGAATGAACAGAGTTCAATTTCCTAAAGTATCTGATTTTTTGACTCATAGCAACCCCATGTGATGGAGCAGAACCGCCCCATACGGTTTTCTAGGCTGTAGTGTTTATAGGAGCAGATTGCCAGGTCTTTCTCTCGTGAAGCTGCCAGATGGGTTGGAACTGCCAACATTTCAGTTAGCAGCCAAGCGCTTAATCGTTTGCACCACCAGGGCTCCTATATTAAGAGTATAACCATGAATGTAGTTTGAGGAGACTTAGGTCAGACACTGGTAAATGTATGAAGTAGCTGCTATTGGGCAGCACTACCCCTGGGGACAGGAGACACATAAAGCAATACAATATGGTCCTGGTCAGAGAGAACTACAGAGCACATGTCTGCACTCAGGTGGTGGTGCTCAAAATGGAGGTGGCTCTTGGTATCATGGAAAGAGCCCGAGATGGGAGCAGAATGCCCAGGGTGTGGGCCCCACCTCTACGTAACTAGTGATGTGAGTTCCAATGCCATCTGCATGGGCGTCAGTGGTCTCATCCGTAAAACAGAGACGCAGCCGATTGATCCTTGCCCTTCTGGTCTTAAACGTTCTGCTTTTTCTTTAATACACTTTCCAATCATCCTGGAAAAGAGGCTTAGTCCCTTTAAGAAGTTGGTTCTAAAGAGTTAAGAGCCTGTGCACGCTCATAAAGACGTATTAGAGACTCTGCTAAGCCAATTATGAGCTTTTCCCAGTTACTGGTAAGTGGGGGGTGGCAGGGATTAGTGAATCTGGTTCCTGTGGAAACCACCTGAAAAGCCCATCCCAGGGTGGACATGCCTTGTGCATCCGGTGCGTGCTGGACGGTCATCATCTCCCCCTGCAAATGGAAAGAATGACACACCAGGCACAACGCTGCAAGGGTAGGAGCTCCCCACAGCTTTCTCAAACAAGTGGACGCCAGGGGATGACCGGCTGTGCAGGAGAAGATGCCTAGGCACTGTCCCAACATTAGCAAGAGGAGTCGCACGTTGCTCTGAAAGTTGGAAGTTATGGCCAGCAGTAGAAGAAAGGCAAGAGAATTTAGGAAATGTGTGCCTGAAACACTCATAAAAATAAAATCACCAAGTAAGGAAAACCAGGGTGGGATCAAGCAGAGAGACATAGCAGCTAAAGATTGTACAAAGTCCTACCTGGCACTTTCTTTCCTTGCCTTCCAGACTTTCCTCTGGGTTAGGATCTTAGATAAAGACGGGATACAGCTGTGTTTGAGTCTAAGTGTGAGACTGACTATCTCTACGTGCTTTCATGGGGCTGAGTTTTTTGTGCCTGGGGAGCCCGTCTTTCCAGACACTGTGCTGAGTTTAAGCAGCCAGGCACAAACCCCTGGATTCTCCTGGGGAGGCCTTCATACACTGTACGGAAGAGTCAGACCACATCCAGGAGTCCCTAGGGGAGCAGTGAGGGGGCTGGTGGGAGCTGACATGTTACACTTTCAGGAACCCACAGATAGAAGGAAGTCCTGTGTCTCCTCAGACCACTCAAGACCCAGCTTTCTAAAGATCTGGCTTTCTAAATACACACCTCCCCACCCCCCCTTCCCAATCCTTAAGCCTGCACTTGACTTGTGAGAAAGTATAAGCCCTTTGTTGTTCTTAGCTGCCTTGGAGTCGACTCTGACTCACGGTGACTCCATGTGTATCAGAGTAGAACTGTGCTCCACATGATTTTCAATGGCTGATTTTTTGGAAGCAGATCACCAGGCCTTTCTTCTGGGGTGCTCTGGGTGGACTCGAACTTCCAACCTTTCAGTTAGCAGCTGAGAGCTTAACTGTTTGCATCACCCAGGGACTCCTAACTTCCTTCTTTTCTGGGCCAACCCTTTACGTGACTCTATTCAGTCTTGAAAAGTCAGAAGTTAAAAATTTGGCCAGGTTTTTAATCCACATGCTGTGAACTTGAGTTCACTAATCTAAAGAGGAAGAACCACTGCGACTAGAAAATTTGCTTTAATCACACTAATACTTAAATCTTTGCATTTATTGACCTTCTGCTCTAAAACAAATTTTGCTCTTATTAGGTAATACTTAAGGATTATAACACATTATATTTGTTTATATGGATGAAAAAAGAATATGGCAGGATGAAACTCTTTGAGTGGTTCTACATACCTTGTAAGGCATTCTGGTGGTGCAATGGTTAAGCACTTGGCTGCTAGTGGAAAGGTTGGTGGTTCGAACTTAGCCAGTGGCTCTGGGGGAGAAAGACCTGTCAGTCTGCTTCAGTAAAGTTTACAGACGAGAAAACCCTATGGGGGCAGTTCTGCTCTGTCACATGGGGTCACTATCAGTTGGATTGGACTTGATGGTATCCAATAACAACACTTATCTTATGGGCAGCCCCTGGAGGCCACTGGGCTGTGCTCAGATGGCCGCGACCCGCCAGGCAGCAAGTGTAGTCCTTAAGATGAACTGGGAACCAAATACAACCCAAATCTGCAATATACCTGTCCTTTCATATCGGAAAGACCAAGGTTTAAAGTCCGCCATTACTCAGAAAGTGAATCTGAGAGTTTTAAGGATGTTAATGGTGGGGGGAAGGAGCCCTGGTGGCGCAGCGGTTAAGTGCTCATCTGTTAACCAAAAGGTCAGCTCTTCGAACCCACCAGCTGCTCCACAGAAGAAAGATATGGCAGTCTGCGTCTGTAAAGATTATAGCCTTGGAAACCCTATGGAGCAGTTCTGCTCCGTCCTACAGGGTCACTATGAGTCGCAATCGATTTGATGGCAATGGGTGTTTTTGGGTTTAACGATGGGGGACAGGAAAATAAAACATATAACTCAGGAAGACGAGGGGAGAATGCAAGGCCACCTCCTCATTTCCTTTCACCCCCAGGAGCACAGCAGTTTGAAGAACATCACTGGCTTTGAAGGTGCTGGGGACAAGGGCATATTCAGACCCTGTGACTTTAGGATTTATTTCTATGATAGGGTTTTAAGCCCATAAGGACACCAATGAGTTAGATTTTATAGATAACACAAGGGTAAATATTAAATTGCTGCATTGACTCAGACACGGCTAATAAACTCACACCAGACTATTCAAATAACTACTGTATTTCATTGATTTTATGATCCACTTTTTTCTTTTATAACATTTTACTCTTTCTAGAAATCAGTATGCCTCTTACAGTCAATAACATCACAGATTCAATGAAAGACAATATTTATGGAACAACTATTACTGAACAAGAAATTACGTTAGATGTTTTGGAATATACAAAGGGGAGAGAAGACACGGCCCTTGTCCTCAAATGTTTTCCAATGAAGTTGCAGGGCAGACCATAATAAAGTTCCAAGTAGATGCTAGAGCCATGGTTCCCAAACTGTGTGTTGATGCGCCCTGGAGCACATCTGCCAACTCACAGGAGCACTACAGGATAGTTTAAACTTTCAAGGAAATACAACGATACTCTGTATCGCTTCTTTTGGACACAACTACCAGCTCCTGAGTTCACAGTTTCAGCAGTAGACTGCACCGTTGTTGTTAGGTGCTGTCGAGTTGATTCTGAAAGAGTACAATAGCAATAGGGTGTTCTTGGCTGTAATCTTTATGGAAGCAGGTCTTTCTCCTGCAGAGCCTCTGGGTGGACTCGAACTGCCAACCTATAGGTTAGCAGCCAAGTGCTTAACTGTTGTGCCATCAGGGCTCCATGCAGATGGTACTACATTCCCTTTTCTTTTTTTTTTTTTTTATTAAAAAAAAAAAATTATTGTGGTGAAATACGTATAACAAAACATTTGCCATTCTAATGATTTTTACATGTACAATTCAGTGACATTAATTACATTCACCATATTTACAGTACCTTCCTTTCGATGATGTCATATTTTTGCAAAGGTGGGCTTTGGGAAGTTGCTGAAATGAAAAGCAATTCCGCTGTGTGAAAATCAAGGTGGAACAGGAAATGAGGGTGGTGGTCTCCAAGATTTGAGAAGGTGTGCAGTGCCCAACAGGTGCACGCATCCTTTTCGTACTTAGTTGTGGTTAAGAATGAAGTAAAAATATTGATCTTCTCTTTTAATTCGTGTGTATTATTTTTCAAATAGCTACTAAGTGGCTAGGACATAAACACTTACTGAGTTATTTGGACTGAACCACTTAATAAATGGAACTGTCGGGCATTTCTCGTGGCCTCGGGCACCAAGAAAAAAATGACAGAGACATTAAGGACCCTGTTAACTGAGAAAGTTTGTGAACTTCAACAACAATTTTCCTGAAGCAAGGAAAATAAGAAAGTTAAAGAAGTTATTTAAAATTTTTTGTTTATCTTTAAAGCTAAGTAATACTTGCACATGTTGTTGTACGCCGTCGAGTCGATTCGGACTCACAGCGACCCCACAAGACAGAGTAGAACTGCCCCATAGGATTTCCAAGAAGCAGCTGGTGGATCGAACTGTCAACCTTTTGGTTAGTGGCCTGAGCTCTTAACCACTTCGCCACCAGAGCTCCAATACTTGTACATGGTGAAAAAAAAAAATACAGAAATCCATATACTGAAAAGCAACAGTCTCCCACTTGATGCATCTCACCGCAAATCTCACTTCCAGAGGCAATTATGTCTAACAATTTTTCATGTTCGTTCTGGGGGTTATTTCCAAAACTCTAAATAATTTTTAGACTCTACATTTTCCTTCAGAATCTATTTTCGGTTTTAGAAAGTCTCTATTGATTCCTGTCAGTAGGATGAGAATTTAATTCACTTTTCTCCTCTTTTTTCCAGTCGTTGACAGTTATATTTTCATTTCCTCCATTGAAAGCTTTGGAAACTTTAAATAATACAGTTAAATCTCTATTTCTGATTCCATCAAGTTTGGAGTCATCGTTGGCTTTCTAGTCATCATTATGTAAGACGAGCATGTGAGTGCCCGAATCTTTCCCTGCTCTTACCTCCCTACTTCTGTCTTCTATGCTGTCTATTGTCATGGTTCATGACGCTTATATTTTGTTCTATAATCACAGTGAAAGCCTCCACATTTTGTCTATAGGTTTATTTTGAAAGTTAAATGCCCGTAAGTAGCATTTACACAATTATGACATTGTAAATATTGTTCCCCTCACAATCGGGTGAGGTGCTAGCCCCCATTTCCTTCTCTGGGGTCCAACATTGATGCCATAGCATCAAGAGCAAACAGGTTCTCTATGTTCTGAAAGACTGTTGTTCAAAATTATTCTACCTTTTACTTGGTGTCACATTTTGGACCATGTCTAAACGGCTAACACACTTAGCTGCTAACTGAAAGGTTGGAGGTTCAAGTCTACCCAGAAGTGCTTTGGAAGAAAGGCCTGGTGATCTACTTCCAAAAAATCAGCCATTGAAAACCTTATGGAGCACAGCTGCACTCTGACACACAAGGGGTTCACCATGAGTCTGAATTGGTTCAGTGACAACTTTTTTCCCCCACCCCTTGAAGTTACCAATTACTTTTCTTTGTTCTTGTTGACAAAAGAAAAATGTGCCTTTACCAAATCCGTTGCATCAATTCTAACTGATAGTGACCCTATAGGACAGAGTAAAACTACCCTGTAGGGTCTCCAGGGAGCAGCTGGTGGATTTGAACTGCCGACCTTCTGGTTAGGAGCGAAACAATCAACCACTACACCACCAGGGCTCCACACCTTTACCAGATCCTCAAAATCACCTAGCTTCTCAATCATGTTGCTCTTTGCAGGGGTGATTTCTCTCCCAGAGACATTGTTCCTGAAGCACTTGGACTTGGGGCTCCACTTGGGACTTGAAGTTGTCTACCCAGCAGTCATCCAGGGACCTGTCTTCCCTGCTCATCCCTGATCCCATGACTTCTTCTTTCTTGGTTTTTTCCCTTGTTTTGCGGGCATCCACCTCATGTAACTTCTCCAGAAACAGTACAGGGAAGTTTCCTTACACAAATGGAACTGTCTTTATTGAATAATCCTTGATCTTTCATTTGGTGGTGTATATAATTTTAGCACCAAAATAATTTAGCTTCAGAATTTTGAAGCCATTGATCCATTGATCTTTACCACCCTGTGTTACAGATAAGAAGTTTGGTGTTCCTCCCACCAAAGAAGCTTTTAGACTTTCTCTGTATGCTTGATGTTCTAACTTTTCACAAGGATGTGTCTCAGTGAGGTGTCTCCCCATACCCATTCATCCCTCTCAGCACTGGGTGATAAACTCATTTCTTCTGAAGACTCCCATCCTTCATAACTCTGGGATTTTTTTTTCTTTCTATTCTGTATTTGATTATTTTCCCCACCCTTTTATTCCCCCAGATTCTCCCTTTACTCCTCTCTTTCTGGGATGCCTATAAACCAGATATTGGATCTTCTGGATTGCTCCTTCAACTCTTACCTATTTTCTTCTATTTTTCAGTCTTTTTGTTTAATATCTAACTTTGGTAATCACATTTTTAATTTCCAGGCACATCTTCTTGTTCTCAAAGCAACCTATTGCTTTATAAATGCACTGTGTCTTCAAATCTCTCTGAAACTAATTAGAATGTGTCAATATTATCTTCTGTTTTTTAAGTTGTTTTATCCAGTCAGTTGTTCTATTTATTTATTTTCATTTTTCCATTTCAGGTTGTCTTTCCTTAAATGTCTGGTAATTTCTGGTTATATTATAATCTTCTTCTAAATTGTAAAAATATACATGCCAAAACATTTGCAACACAACAACTTCCACATTTACAATTCAATGACATTTGATTATATTTTTCATGTTGTGCCACCATTATCATTATTCTTTTCTAAGCTATTCCACCACCGTTAACATAAACTCAATGCCCCTTGTGATGGTTAAGGTTGTGTGTCAACTTGGCTAGGCCATGATTCTCAGTGGTTTGGCAGGTATTATGTAACCATCCTCCATTTTGTGATTTGATATGAGCAGCCAATCAGTTGAAAGCCAATGAGTTGAAAGCCAGTCAGTTTCAACAAACATTGGTGTTGGTTATACTATAATTTCAGAATGAAGGACGAGGTTGATTATTACAGGCAGATAGGAAAGCTTTTCTCAGCTATGGTTTGGTAGGCATGCTTCCTGTTTGGGACCTCTGGGTGTGTGTGCAGGGCATGCCAATTGCCAGGCATCATCCTAGGGTCCCCATTAAGGAACTGAGAGCCCCAAAATGCCAGAAAGAGGGGAGCTTTATTTTATGAAGCCATACCCATCCTAAAAATTCTAGATGCACCCTGTAGTTGTCTGATTTGTCTAGAGGAACTAGAGACTGTTAGCTTGGGGGAGGTGGGGTTGGTAAACCCAAACTTGCCAGAAACTCTACTAGAAGCAGGGGAGGGTGACAGGCCAATTTAGGTAGCTATTCTGGAGATAGACCTTAAATCACTCCCCACTTCTCACACCTACTTGTCTTCACTGAAGCCTCCTTTTGTTTATATTCTTTGTGGTGGCTTCCTCCTGTGACTTGTCAACATGCTCCTGTGTATTTTCAGTCTTTTATAAATTTGTTGAGCTCTCCTACCGATGACCAACACCTGCCCCTGCCCACTTCATTGTTAAGTGTTTATTTTCCTTGTATATCTTTATTATTATTTCTGTGGGCTCTAGGGAAGGAGGGGGTTGAAGGAAAGCACATGTGCTCAGCCCATCATCTTGAACTGAAGTCAAGTGTCATTTTAATTTAACATCTTAACAAATATAATTTGGGGATTAACCTAGAAATGAGTATGCTGAGAAGGAGAAATAGTTCAATTATTTTAGAATTGAATAATAATGATGTAAAAATTCAGATCACTTTCAGGTGAGTCATTGGAAACTAACTAACTGGTCTTGAGATAATTAAAGATTTATCAACTTTGCTATCAAGAGACTGTAAGGCTCATTAAAATAATAGACTCAATTTCAATATGTCTGTATTTGCATGATTGTAACATGTGAGATTTCTATAAACAATGTTGAAAATCATACCATAATCCCAGAAGGGAGGAAAAATCATAAGCATTTACCCTTATTAAATGAATTGCTTTTGGTAAGTAAGAAACAGCAAACTTTATTTAATACACTGTCTGCCATCATAAAAAGACAAAACAATCTGGTTTCTTTTGATCAATATTTTCTTTTAGTTCAAAGGAGTTCTTTTTCAAGTATAAAGAGCAAACCATTTTTTATGCCTCAAACAACTCGAACTTTTTATTTTATCTAAACTTGAGGAATCTGACAAACTCTCAGCCAACCGGCAAGATGTTCTGTTAGAAACTTCCAGCAGTCCTGATTTAACTGACGATTTTTCTACAGTCAAGTTTCTGCAAAGAGGCTTTTAAAAAGGAAAAACAAAAAACAAAACCCACTGCTGCCGAGTTGATTCTGACTCACAGCGACCCTGTAAGACAGAGTAGAACCGACTCATAGGGTTTCAAGGCTGTAAATCTTTATGGAAGTACGCTGCCACATCTTTCTTCCCTGGAGCAGCTGGTGGGTTCGAACCGCTGACCTTTCGGATAGCAGTTGAGTGCTTTAACCACTGCGCCACCTGGGCTCCTTTTTAAAAAGGAAACAGTAATTTGAGGACTGGGAATAATAATTATAGGCCAGTATGTCACAGGTGATGTTTGGTCGGGCTGATGAACCACTTTGACAAAGGACTGGAATTACAAGACAGCGTCAAGTACCCTTTTGAGGTTGTTCTCTCCAGAAGTACACAAATCAAAATGCTTTCATGTATACATCATTCTACATCTAGAAAAAAGAGGTCTTACAGCTTTTTAATGATGAAAATGAATTTTAAAAAACACTCAATTCTGTTTTCTGAAACGTTCACGAATATGAAAATCATAGTTTCCCCCCGCCATGGATTCGTGTGCTGTTTTAAAATTGCTAAAATATATTCATTTTTAGTGCCTATGATATTTCCCTAATCTGTAGTATTTTGTTTTAGAATATTTTATATTGTAAATATTTATGAAAAAGGAAGTAGACACTGCAATGAAGCGTCTTAACTCTGTCAGTTCAAAACTATCCTTTGGGAGAATAAAGTGGGATGAAATAAAACTCGGTAGGACATAAGGGAATTCAATATAAATGTATTAATTATATGTAGAAATATGTTTTTAAAGGGTATGAGAAAAATCTCTTAGTCTCACACCTAATAGGATTCTAACATATTTTGGTGTGTTCCCCTAAGTACAGTATTAAAATAATAACAGTTTGTTAGCAGTATTTTGTAGCTGTAAAAACCATTTTCAGTAATACTAGCTAAATCATTTGCTCTATTACACTTCCATTTATGAACTCCAAGGGCAAATCATTATTGCACAAGTAATACTTTCCAAACCATTTTCTTCCAAGGCCACCTTTAAGTGAATGAGAATAGTCAATAATTTTATCGTCCTATATGTTAAAGCACATTAACAATTTATAACACAAAGAGCTATATCAAATGCAATTTCATCAAAATGACACTTGGATCAAATTAACCAAACTGACGAACCATGAATGTGAGAACCAAGCATTAACCCAATTTATTTAAATTATACTATTGGATAACAAATCACTCCCTTTTTAAAAAAAAAAAGCATTTCAGATCACCTCGTGGAATAATCTAGCAGGAAGCTCAATTGCCAGCACATTCTTCGTAATTCAGAAGCAGAGAATGTGTGGCCAGCTCAGTCATTCTAGAGAGGATGGGCGCAGAGCCCAGGGAGCCCAGGATGGGGGCAGAGATGAGTGGACTTTGGATACCTGTAGCTACTGCAGTGCACAGTGACTTTTTTTTTTTTTTTTAATTTTATTGTAGTAAAATATATACTACATAAAATTTGCCATTGTAAAAATTTGGTAACATCAATTACATTCACAATGTTGTGCAGCCATCACCAATATATATTTCCAAAACTTTTCATCACCCCAAACAGAAACCCAATACCCGCTAAGCAGTAACTCCCCATTTCCCCCTTCCCCAGTCCCTAACCTACTTTGATCTCTATGCACTTGCCTATTCTAGATATTTCATACAAGTGGGACCATATAATACATGTCCTTTTGTGTCTGACTTCTTTCACTCAGCATAATGTTTTCAGCGTTCATCCATGTTGTAGCATGCATCAGAACTTCATTGCTCTTCATGGATGAATACTATTCCATTGCATGTATAGACCACATTTTGCTCATCCATTCATCTGTAGATGGGCACTTGGGCTGTTTCCACCTTTTGACTTTTGTGAATAATGCTGCAATGAACATTGGGGTACAAGTAGCTGTTTGAGTCCTTGCTTTCAAGACTCTTGGGTGTATGCCTAGAAGTGCAATTGCCGGGTCATATGGAAATTCTATGTTTAACTTTTGGACGAATCACCATACAGTTCTCCAATTTTACTTTTCCACCAGCAATGCACAGGGGTTCCAATTTTTCTGCTACAGTGACTTTTTACCACCAGACACATTTTGTTATATTTGTTGAACCTGAGCTAAGATTTTTTAAAAGAGAGAGGAAAGTAGAAGTTGTTGATATACATCTCATTTCTTCATTATTAGTCTTATGTTATTTTCTAATATAAATGTACTAGTTGGAGCCCTGGTGGCACAGTGGTTAAGAGCTTGGCCGCTAACCAAAAGGTCAGCAGTTCGAATCCACCAGCCGCTCCTTGGAAACGCTGTAGGGCAGTTCTACTCTGGCCTATAGGGTCGCTATGAGCTGCAATCGACTCGCCGGCAGCAGGTTATGGTACTAGTCAGATGAGAAATGAGTAAAAATAACTTCAGTCCTCTTTGAATCTGAGTTAGTAATACACACCAGAAAATGGACCAGTTTGCCTTCCTGAGTCTATTTACTCATGGAAAATAAAATAAAAACAAAACCCTTCACTGCGTCCAGCCTACTCTCTAGCTATCTCTTTGAGAATTAACAAATTGGAACAGTGGGCAAACGATCTTGCTCACTCAAAATCTAATAGTTGCAAATTAGTGGCACAGCTTATTTTTATAAGTAGTGGCCTCTCTTGCTTCTCTAAGCAGGGGACTGGGTTTGGCTAAGGCAAGATGAGCTTCTAGGGTGGGAGTGAGGGGAAGAGGAGGCTCCCTTTGGAGTGGGAGTGAGTGTACCAGTACCAGAGAGCAGATGGGTTGTAGTCCCTGGTGCTGCCTGACCCATCCAGGGGATTCCAGAGACATCCATGAGTCTGGGTAACAGAGTGCATGGGTGGACCAGTTGTCTGTTGTCAAAGGTAGAACAAGGGACTGGGCTCTAAGCAGAGGCAGCTGCTCTGGGACCCCTTTCCCTTCCTCCCTCCTGATTTCCATATTATCATGTCAGTCCTTAGGAGTGGCAGCACTGCAGGGACATGTGACTGAGGGGGCTGTTGTTCCAGATGAAGTGATTCTGTGCTGCTGTCGGGCAGTGTCACTCCCTGGGCATGGCAGTGCGGGACTCCCAAAGCCCCTGGGCCCTGGCATGATGGATCAGCTGTACCCACTAAAGGCTATCACCGGCAGTATGGCGCCATTCTACCTGTGCGTGAAACCAGCTAGATCTCTAGGGGGCAGCATGGTGGTAAAATGGAAGGTGCCGTGGACTAGAGAAGGGCGCTCTAGCTCTGCACCAGTTAGCTGTGGCCCTTAAGCAGACCAGCTGATCTTTCAGAACCCCTTTTTACCTTTTTATTTGACCAAAACCATACAGGGATTCTATTACATAAAACAGATGGAAGGGAAGCTGTCCTGGTTGGGGTGGGGAGGTGCCTGGGAACCTCTCTGGCTTGTTGCCATCTTCCCTGCCTTGGGCCCCTCAGGAACCCTGGGATTTGTGGAGCTCCACCTGAGAACCACTGGGCCAGATGACTTCTAAGGCCCTTTCCTACAGGTCAAGATACTCCTGATTCCATGAAGATGCTCAAAGTGTGACGCCTTCTGAGCCCCATCTGTTATTTCCATCCATAGAGATGGAACAATCAGGGAGAATCAAGATCAAGGTGATCTTTCATTTAAAGTCATTATTTCACTTCAGACCAATATAACCATAGGTCCCTGGGTGGCACAAGTGGTTTGTGCACGACTACTAATCTAAAGGTTGGTGGTTTGAATCCACCCAGTAGTACCACGAAAGAAAGGCCTGGCGATCTGCTTCTGTTAAGATTACAGCCAAGAAAACCCTATGGAGCAGTTCTACTCTGTAACACATGGGGTCACCGTGCATCGGAATTGACTCAATGGCAACAGGTTTGGTTTGTCTGGTTTATGATAACCATAAAAAAACTGGACCTGAAAAATCTTTGTGACTTAGATATTTCATTTACAGGGTTGCCTTTCTCCACCCCAAGACGATGACCTACATTGCTTACTAAATAACAGCTGAGGTGAAAATTCAGTTTAGTAGCAAGAGGTGACAGGTGAGTTGATTATCACTTCACTGAAATTCTAAAAGGCTGATCAATTTGGAAGTTAAGCACTGTGGTGGGGAATCCAGTGGATTATCATCTGATCTAAAAGTTTATGTTGTATGGTCTATAAGCTATCAGAATTTATCTCTTTATAGTCTACCACCGCTATTTAATTTTAATGATTCTATTGAGCAGTGAATGCAGCTCAAAACACAAAGCCTATAATTTTGTATATACACCATGAGACGTGCCAGTACTGTAAACGCTGGGCCAGGACGGGTCTGATCTTACTTTGATTTTTTTGTGCTGTTGTCATGGAAATATCCCAAATATAGGCATCTAAATTATATCATCAAGACTGCCTCTCATATTCAGAAATGACCCCCAAATCTTTGGTCAGACCATGTGTTGTAATTTTGGGTTAAAAAAATACAGTCACTGTATCTAATTTTTCTGACATCATGGAATCAGCTGAACTAAGGTCCCTGCATGGAGGCTGGTGGTGCTGTGCCTGTTTGCACACACATTTCTGTCAAAGCATGAGGATTTTGACTTGAATTACTTACTCCATTCCAAGTCCAAATTGGCAATGCCAGTCAAATAAATCGGGCAAAGTATGATGGATGGTGAGATGCATAAATGAACAGTAAGGGCTTCAGAGCAACCACCAAATTCATCTTATTTAACACTTAGTGACAAGACAGTGTAAAGTACAGTGTTATGTGGCCCAGTCAGACGCTCTTGGTCTTTCATTTGACATAGTCTGGTGAAACAGTGATGCAATCATGTATCTTTAAAATACATTTTGTATATATTAATATTAAAATGAACACAACCCAAGAATCTCTGGAACGCTAGTAGAACCACATGGATGTAAGGGCGTGGAGCAGTGGAGTCAGGCTGCCTGGGCGGGGGTCTTAACCCCACCATCCACCAGTTATGCAGGGGCCTTGGGCAAGTTCCCTCAGCTCTCTGTACCTATTTTCTTTTCTGTAAGATGGGTATAATAATTGTACCTATCCGTAGGGTTGTTGTAAGAGTTAAATGAGTTAATACGTATAAAGTGCTTGGAACAGTGCCTCAGCAAGTAGCAAGCATTTAGTAAATATTAACTATTATGACATATTTCCACAAAAGAAACAGCTATAGAGAACTATTTTCATGGAATGTAGGTGTGATGGTTAATTTTATGTGTCAGCTTGGCTAGGCTATGGTTCCCAGTTGTTTGGCCAAATACTAGTCTAGTTGCTGTTATGGTGTAGTTATGTGATTAAATCAATTGGCCTTAAGTAAAGCAGATTAACTTCCACAATATAGTCTAATGTAATGTAATTATCTTACAGCTAACGTAATGCAATGTAATATAATGTAGTATAATGTAATTACTTTCCATAATGTGATCTAATGCAATGTAATCAATCAATCAACTCAGTTGAAAGTCTGAAGAGCAAAACAGGAGTTCCCTAGGGTGTGTTCTGCTCCCATAATATAAATTGATATTTTGACAGAATTTTCACTTCGTTCTTCTAGTTGTCTGACCTATGGACCTTGTGATGCAAGCCAGCAGGAGTATCAAGCCTGTTGTCTGACCTACAGGCCTTGGACTTTCCAGCACCATACAATCATGTGAGCCAATTCCTTGAAGTAAATCAATCTCTCTCTCCCTCCCTCTCTCTCTCTCTATGTGTGTGTGGGTTCCCTAGGTGGCATAAACTGTTAAGCACCTGACTACTAAGCTAAAGTTTGGCAGTTCGAACCTACCCAGAGGCGCCTCAAAAGAAAGGCCTGGCAATCTGCTTCTGAAAGGTCACAGCCATGAAAACCCTATGAAGCGCAGTTCTACTCTGACACACATGGGGTTGCCATGAGTGAAAATACACTATAGCAACTGGTTTGGCTTTTTGCATATTTGTACATATACATACTTACTGGTTCTGTTTCTCTGGAGAACCCTGAATAAGACAACAAGCTAACGTTTTCTTCAGCATATTTCTGCCTACTCCTCCCTCCACTTCAACATCAATTATTATAATACTGTAGTGCTTGAAGCTGTGTGTATGGTTACAGGAGTCTCAAACTCAGTAACATCTTTCTATTTCTTTCCCTCATTGATCTTAGAAACTGGTGTAAAGGAGCAGTAATGAAATCTCAACACTGGGAACACTCTGGGAGTCACACAGTCTATTGGGAACCCACATGACGGAGAACACTTCTGTTTTTCCCAAGGCTGGGCGCTTTGGGGTCCTCGTCTAATCTTGTAGTCCCCAAATTCAGACAAAAACAAACTGGCCTCTAATAACAAGACGGATTTCACAATCATTGCAATCTTAGATTCAGAGGATTTTACCAAATCAGAATCTAAGACTAAAAGGGACATGAAGGATCACTTTGTCTCCCACTCCTAATTTTGGAGTGCCTGGATGGTGCAAACAGTTAAGGAGCTCCGTTGCTAACTGAAAGGTTGGTAGTTTGAGTGTGCTCAGAGGTGCCTCAGAAGAAAGTCCTGGCGATCTACTTCCAAAAAATCGGCCATTGAAAACCCAATGGATCACAGTTCTACTCTGACACACATGGGGCTGCTATGAGTTGGAGTCAACTCGATAGCAACGGATAGTGTTGTTATAAACTCTGGTACCTCTATTTTCTGGAATATTAGAAAGCAGTTAAGAAGGCGGAGGCAAATCTGTATATACTGAGACAAAAAGATCACCAAGACATATTATTAATAAAATAAAAGTGAATTATACAACACTGAATACTATATGGTATCATTTATGTAAAAACAAAATAAAATTACGAATTTCTGTAAGTAAAAATGCATACATAAATGTATAGGAAAGGTATGCAAGAATACTCCTACTAAAATAGACAAGAATCAGAGAGGCTTGTCAAGGAGGACTTTAGTCATATTACTATTCATATCTGTCCTTAAACATTATTTATAATATCTGAAAGTTTACAGTTTGAATTAATTTCTATATTGCTTGGATAACTACATACAAATAATAATTTTAAAGTGATCGATCATGTGTAATTAGTCACAAATAAAATGCTATAATAAGTTTTAAAGAGAAGAGAATTTTAGGCTGGAAGGGAGGAAATTGGCCCAGGCTTTGTGGATAAAGTAGCAGGGTTTTGATGGAGAAGGAGAAAAGACAAGCCAGGTAAGAAGGAAGTTTGATGCAGATGCTGAGCTCCTGCCGATACCAATGGCCGATTTTTCAGAAGTAGTTTGCCAGGCCTTTTTTCCAAGGTGCCTCTGGGTGGACTTGAAGTTCCAACCTTTCAGTTAGCAGCCAAGCGCGTTAACCGTTTGCATCACCCAGGGACTCCAGAGTTTATACAGCCATGTCCTATGGATGGCTATTAGGTAGTCTTCAATTTTCAGAACTACCAGCACCCTGCCATGAATAGCCTTACACAAGTCGGGCCCATGTCTATCTGCTTCTCTAGAACACATACCAAGAAATGGAATTGCTGCTTCTAGAATGGGCACATTATTAATATTAATAATGCCAATCTGCTCTCCAAATTGGTTGTGTCAACTTACACACTTAGCAGTATATGAAAATACCTGTTTTCCTACTCACTTGCTAATATTGATCACTTTTACTTTGCTTCATCTGCACGTATACTTTATCTCCTCAGCTTGGAGTTGTAAGCTCCGTGAAGCAGGGCCCATGATTTCCTCACATTTGCATTATGCCCCCCATCCAAAGGTGTTTAAAACTTGGTGCTCAATATATGTTTGTGGAATGACCTTTCAACCATAATTTCTTTGCTCATCTCTGTGCAATATACAATTTTCAAAAGCATTTGCCAAGATTGCATCTGCCTCTGAGGTGGTGCCTTATGAATGAAATCAGTTTTTAAGAAAGTTGGTTGAATTCTTGCACATCCCTCCCCCTGAACAAGCTACAGATACCTTTCATTTCAAGTTGCCTAAGACGGGATTTGCCTCCTGCTTTGCTGGCAGGAGGCAGGAAAAGCAGCTGGGGGTTGTCTCAGACAATAGCTAGCAGGGTGTCCCACCCGCTGGGAAACAGCAGACCAAAGGCGCCTCAGAAACCCTGGAAACTAGACAGAAGATGGAATGGTGTGGGAGTAGGGTCAGAATCTTTGGAACATTCTGGATCTATGGAGGTAAATTCTTTTTATAGAGTTTTGAAACAGAGGAAACCATTAATAACGCCTAATGGCAATAAATGGATCCAGGTGAAGAGGAGCAGTAACAGGGTAGGAAAAACAGCAGGCGAGGAGAACTGGGTACGTTTTTAAAGGAAATTTGGATACAGGAAGGAGAGGTTTTACAGGTGTGTTATGTGAGTCAAGCTAAACTTTTTGTCCAGGCAGTGCCTGTATTTATTTATATGATAATCTTGGGCTAAAGCAGTTCTAAAAATCAGCGAGCGTGGCTCCAAATCTTGGAGCGCTGAACATTTAGTTTGCAAATCAGAAGAGTTTTCTAAACAAAGGAGTAAGAAATAACTTTCGGTTAAATATAAAAGATCTGAGGATTACATGTAGTTTAGTTTGTGTTCCACACAGGAACTGTTTCTAAATAAGAAACAACATAGCGAACACTCATTTTCACTCTTAATAATGTTTCTTTTCGCTCTCTCCTACTGAGCCGTTTCAGTAGCAACTGTGCAGCGCGTTGAGGGTACACTTGTATTTCAACACAAACACAAATGGGAAAAGAAGAAACCCTTTGCCACCGGGGATTGATTACGCCTAGGGGATTGGGCTCCTGAGGTCTTAGAAGGGGGCCCTTGTTTTGAATTCCCCTGGGCTGGACAGAGCTGGACTGATACCTCAGTCCACCAGCACAGTGTCTAAGAAAGGAACTGCCATTACATTCAGGGCTGCAGCCGTCTTTCCCACCTCAGCTCATCAAACACATAGGGACCTGCGCTTTGGTTTCTCAGCCCATTTCTTCTTGCCTCTTTCATCCCTTCGCCCACTCTGGGAGCCTCTTGAGGGGGGCCTCTGGGAAGTCATCGCCAACAAACCCCAGCAGTGGCAGGGCCTACATCAAGCCCACGGCGACCCACTTCATGGCAGGAACAATCAGCAACTGGAAACTCCTGGAGGAGGAGGCTCATTTGACCGTTTCGCGACTCAATGGTCCTGTGGCCATTGTTGTGAGGAACAAAGAGGGGCAGGAACTGAGGGCGCCCCCACGAGGAATGGCGGGGAAAGACACCTGCGGGCGCGATTTTGGAGGCTGACGAGGCTGGAAGCAGGGTGCGCGCCAGAAGAGCGGGTTGGGAGCCCAGGGGCAGGCTCCCTGCCCGCCGCGCCCTGCACGCCTTCGCCCCGCGCTCCGCGACGGCTCAACCCTTTCCTGCGCCGCAGCCCTTTTACTTTTCTTCCCTTTATCCTTTTTTTTTTTTTTTTTCTTTCTTTCTCTCTTTTTCCCGCGCAAAGCGGGAACCCGAGACTGGCCGGGTGAGCCGTGGAGGGGCCGCCATTTCCCGGGGACAGTGCAGCGCGCCCCGGAAAGGGAACCAGAGGGGAGTGCCTGGCCCCAAGCCCCTCTCTGCGCGGGCTCGAGGGCCACACGCCCGCCCGCGGCGACTGGGCGCGGGGCAGCAGCCCTCGGCCCTTGCCCCCGCCGCCCGGCGTCCCCGGCCTGACCTTCCTTGGCGCGACCCGCCCCCAGACCCCGGTCCCTTCCCTCTGCTCGGCGCCCCCTCCATTGTCATCCCGGAGAGGCCAGCACCCAGCCCGGGCACCCTCGGAGGTCCCGAAACGGCCCTACCCGGGCTCCCTTGGCACCTCCGCAGCCCCCCGCCTCCGGCCAGGCCCCCTCGGCGCCGTGCGCCTCCCACCTTCCTCTTCTGTGCCCCAAACTCCGCATCCCCAGGAGCCCTCCGTTCGCTCCCCGCCCCAGCCTCGCCTGGGACCCGCCGTTCGGACCCCACATCCCCTCTACCTCCCTCCTTGCCCAAGAAGCCCCCGGCCCTTCGCCGGCCGCAGGGATTTTACTGCTTCTTTAACAACCCCTCTTTATTTCCTGAGGAAGCAAGTTGGGCAGCTTTATTTATCAATTTTTGTTTTGCAGGGAGAATTGGTTATTGGGGGTGCGACCGCAGGGGCTGCGGGGAGAGGGTGGTTCTCTCCTGTCCCTGCACTGCCCCAGCGGCACGTTTTGTTTGCAGACCCCGGAGCCCCCGAAACAATAATGCCATCGCCATGGCGGGCTCACCTGGTGCTGCGCCGCCGGCTCCGGGCGCCCAGTGCCCTCTGCGCGCCCCTCCCCCGGCGCAGGTTCGGCCCGCGCGGCGCCGGTGCCGGGCAGGACTCTTTGCCTTTCTTTGGGCGCTATCTGTGCGTGTCAATGGCGGCAAGCAGCAGTTCTCCGGGCCGCGGATAGTAGCGGGGGGAGGAGGAGGAGGGAGAAGGGATTGCTCCTTCTCCACATAACCACCTCTAGGAGGAGTCGCTCAGCCTCATCCCCCGCCAGCCCAGGATCGGCGACGGGTCCGGGGCTTTCGGTGGGGCTTGATGAGCTATTGTCCTTCAGGAGCATTGATGATGAAACCGCGCGGCCTCCGCGTCGCTGGCGGAGCTGCTGGATGAGCCGAGGGCCCCTTGCTAAGATGAGGCTTTCCCCAGAGCTGGGGACGGAGACGCTGTGGTTACGATCGTGTCTCCTGTTGGCAGGATCCACCTTTGGAGGGAGAAGGCGGAGTGGGCGTTCATCAGGGAGTTCTGGGGAGAGGTTTAGAAGGTGAAAGCTGAAAATGCCACCTTCGATCTTGTCGTGTCCTTAAATAATTACAAATACATTAACATATGTGTCCACCACTGGGATGGTAGTGTAGGGCGGTCACAGTCACAGGAACTGAGAATGTATCATGTCTGTTGGCTTTTTATAAATGAAGACAGATTTAGAATCCAGCGTTGCATAATATCTGGAGTAGCAGATGTACGTTTTGGTGGCTGAGACTGTGTGCATGGACATGATTTTTAAGTGGTTTGCTTTAGGGTGTGTTAATTAGCAACATCCCCATGGATAGTAAGATTAGTACGAGGCTATTGTCTTAAGGACCAATTTTTATTAGTTTCTTGAAAACATATTTTTATGGGGGAGGGTGGACGATATCAGGTGTGATAATGGGGATTAGCAGTTGATCTATTCCTACTAGAAGATGAGGTGGTCTCCTTTGCAAGATGAAGATGTTGGCAAGGGCTCCATGGCTGGAGGGTGAGTCAAAGGGATTTGCGTATTTCAGTGGGAAATGCTAACTTGCTATGAACCATTCATGCTTTCTGATTTCTCCTTTATGAGTCAAAGGATTGGGAGAGGCAAATTTTTGATCTCTTCAAAAAGAGAAACCCACGTGAAAACAGAATCCTCAGCATTGGCCAAACGGATGCTTTTCAAAGCCGTTCTTGTTTGGTAACATATGTATGTGTTTGCTCCTATAAACTTGTAAATATTTAGGCAACGGGGGGACCTTGGGGTGACTGAAAGCCTCCAACTGCCTGAGTAAGAGGGACCCAGTGGCCCAGTGCAGTCTGGATTTATACTTGTTAATCAGGGCCGTTGAAGGCTTACTAGATAGTGCTTTACAACTTGTGCATTTTAAACAAGGGTTTTTCCGAGAAATCAGCCATCTTCTCCAGCTTCCCAAACAATCATGCATATAACATCAAGGCATAAATAAGCCTCTCTCTGTTTAAGCCTGTTGTCTTATGTAGCTTCTCAACCTCTCCTGGACCTGAGGGTCTTAGTTTATTGGGACTTCCTTCACTTTCCTTACTAAACCTTTTACCCCCTTCTCTAGATGACAGCTGTATTCTTTGCTTTTGAAGATACTTTCTGGGTCAGAAGTCCAGTCAGGATAAAGTCCTCTTTCCCCAAGACACGTATGTAAAGGGCTTCAGTTGGTCTTCTGGGACATCTCATAGTGGTTTGCTTTCCCCCTTCCTAGAGGAAGCTTCTACCTCCCTTCTTATATAGAGTTTTGGTGACCATTCTTGATCCGGGGGGCAGTGGTGGTTCAGCGGTAGAATTCTCACCTTCTGTGCTGGAGACCTAGGATTGATTCCTGGCCAGTGCACTTCAAGCACAGCTACCACCTGTCTGTCAGTGGGGGCTTGCGTGTTGCTATGATGTTGAACTGGTTTCGTCAGTGCTTCTAGACTAAGACAGACTAGGAAAAAAGGCCTGGTTATCTACTTCCAAAAATCAACCAATGAAACTTTATGGATCTGCAATCACTCAGGACCGAACAGGATTTTGTTCCAGTGTGCATGCGGTCGCCATGAGTCAGGGTCACCATGAGTTGGTGGTCAACTCCATGGCAGCTAACAACAATATTCTCTCTTTTTTTAATGGTCTCGTGTCAATCTTTTTTTTGTGTGTGTGCTTTAAGTGAAAGTTTACAGTTCAACTTAGTTTTTCATACAAAAATTTATACACACATTGTTATGTGACCCTAGTTGCTCTCCCTATAATGTGCAGCACACTCTTCCTTTCCACTCCAGATTTCTTGTGTCCATTCAACCTCCTGCTGCTGTCCCTTTTTGCCTCCTCATCTCAACTCTTGACAGGAGCTGCCCATTTAGTCCCATGTATCTACTTGAGCTAAGAAGTACTCTCTTCACGAGTATCATTTTATATTTTATAGTCCAGTCTATCTTTAACAATAATATTCTTGACCTGAAATAACCTCCAGGCCAACATTCCAGAGGATAGGAGCCTTGTAGGGATGCTTGAAAAATACTCCTACCCTGTGACCCAGTGAGTCAGACTGACTGAAGTATTACTGAATAATTCATCACTATATATTAGAATCACATTCTCACTGTAATTTCCCAACAAAAATGGTGTACACCGTCATTTTTATGTGAATTTTATGTAACTTGTTTCATCCTACATGTTGGTATGTGCTGTCCTGAAAAAGGCTGGGTCTGGGAAATGTGCTAGTCAGAATTTTCCCTTTTCATGCTGGTTGGTCTCTTCAAATAGGTGGTGCAGTTGCAATTCGGGAAATCAGGTAGGATGCCTGCTCTTTGGTTTCATAATAGCCATTGGCGGTTAGAATAGAAGGGATCATGGAGTTCATCCGGTCCACCCCTTTATGTTATAGGAAGAAATCTGGTACTCAGGTGGGCAAAGTGCTCAGCCAAGGCCATGCAGGTCATTAGTGACAGAGAGTCCAGTACACTCCCTAACACCAAACCTAGTGTAATTTCTACCACTTGCAAACTCTTCTGGACGTATAAGGGACAAATATAAAACTTAATATGCACATCACAGTTAAATTACACATATTTCTACCCATGAACAAAAATTTCACACTGATTATACGGTACCGTACAATTGTACAATTAATATGTATTTTAATTATATAATTAACATACAAAATGCATATTGTAAGTTGTACATTGTATATATTAATTGTACAATCGATATCCCTTTTGTATCGTTCAATTATACATCTTGCATATTGTACAATTAAAAGACATTTAAAATAATCAGCGTGACTGTAAGTTCATCACTAATCTTGAGTTTTTCAGTGGCCTCCAGCTCAGGGAGTCTCTAACATGTTGCCTAACAAATAACGATAATGTTAAGACTTTACACTTACTGAAAAGGAGCCCTGGTGGCTCAATGCTTAAGCACTTGACTGCTAACCAAAAGGTTGGCAGTTTGAACCCAGCTAGTGCCTCCGTGGGAGAAAGACCTAGGGATCTGCTCGCATAAAGATTACAACCTAGAAAACCCATGGGCGGTTCTATTCTGTCACCTGGGGTCACTATGAGTGGAAAGTGGACTTGACAGTTTCTAACAACAACACTTATGGAATGCTTACTATGTGCCATGCACTGTGCTAAGCACTTTAAAATAACTCTTTTAATCTTCACATCTCTATGGGGTGCGCACTATTGTCTTCTTTTTACAGATAGAGAAACTGAGGCAAAGATCGGAAGAGGAACTTGCTCCCAGTCATAGAGCTAGCAAGTGCCAGGTCACTGCCTTAATCTGGTGATAGGGAAGTGTAGGACCCTCCCAGGAGCTAAATTACCAGATCTATTTGCTTCTGGCAAAGGAATTTTGCCCTTGGTCACGTGACTGAAAACCACATACCCTCAAGGAGTCAGCAAAGGCCTAATTGCAGAAGGTTTGGGAGGTCACAATTGCATTGAAAATATTTTCTTAACCCTGGACCCATATGTGTGCATAATATTAAGACTTAGTGTATTGATCGTGAGTTGACTGTATTAACGACTAGGGTGCCTAGTAAAATTTCAATCAGATGCAGGAAGAGCCGCCTCTTCATTTAGAGACAGGCATGTAGCATGATTTAGAGATGAAAAAGAAATGCATCAAATGATTCAGCCATGCAACTTGGTTCAGATCCTGTTGGGTCTGCTAGTAAGTCAATGGCAAAATCATTTATTTTAAAAATAGCTTCACCATTGGGTAAACATTGTGTTATACACATCTTTTACAATAAAAAAATAGCTTCATCAATCTTGCGCCCCCCCTAAACCTTTTTTCTTTCTCATGAGCCAAATTTATGATGTGTAAATTGGATGGATTTTTATTATCCACGATTAGTTCTAATCTAACCTATTATAATCTGTGATCATTTTACACTTCTGGGATCTTGGTATGCAATTACCT
Organism: Dugong dugon; assembly: GCA_030035585.1. Taxonomy (NCBI): domain Eukaryota; kingdom Metazoa; phylum Chordata; class Mammalia; order Sirenia; family Dugongidae; genus Dugong; species Dugong dugon. Next base: position 20,311,019 of record CM057475.1, read on the forward strand.
TATTAATTTTCTGACCCTCATCTCTTCCAGAAGGACTATGGGTATATATGTGCATGTAGGTATATATTTATATCTAAACCCATTGCCAAAGAGTCCATTCCAACTCATGGCTACCCTATAGGACAGAGCAGAACTGCCCCATAGGGTTCCCAAAGGTGTAATCTTTATGGGAACAGGCCTCGAGGTCTTTCCTCCTACAGAGCCGCTGACCTTTTGGTTAGCAGCTGAGCACTTAACCACTGTGCTACCAGCACTCCTTGATGTTTATATCTGGCATACCTACATATATGTTTATAAGATTTGTATATTCAGGTTAATTTTATCTGAGAATTTCTGATCCTCTTTGAAGTAAACTTAGATTTCCTGGGAGTATCACAAACACATGGAAATGATTGGTTTAAGCTCTTCTTTGGATGTAAGTCAAGGAACTCAGAATGCTGTATTAATTTCATCAAGACACCAACTGGCCTGGCTCTAAATAGCAAGTTGGAGGCCTGTGGTTATGCATGAACACAAAGCACCAAGTTGAACAGTACCCCACTATTTTAAAGAATAAATACAGGTTCCAAAAAACCAGGAAAATACTAGACAATCTGATTTTAATTTTTTGTTTTGGCTGGAAATATGCAAAGTCTTCTCTGTAGTATTTTAAACAACGAATGGGATTGATGTTGAGCTTTTATTTTCTTAATTAGAACTGATGGCTCTGCGGTCTTAATCACTTAAAGAAGGCAATGATGTCCTCAAATAATGGAGACATAGGCAATCATTATGCCAGCAAAGCTCATTCTTAGTATTTCTGGCCGAAATGAGCGTCTTGGTCGCTAACAAAAGGGACGTTTTACTAGTCCCAGTTCCTAAAAAAAAAAGTCTTTTTTGATACTAAGCCCTGACGCTTGAGTTCTGGGAAAGGAGGCTTATGTGAGTGGATACGCATGTGGATAAATGCATATCTATGTATACATATCTATACACAAATAAGTAAATATCTGATATGTATGTTACACGTGTGGATGTTATAAGATGGGTTGCAGCAGAGGTTGCAGTAGGTTCAGAGTTAAGGCTGGTTTGGATGTTAAAGGAATCCACCATTGATTCACATTTAACCTATGAGCTATACTGTAAAGGAAAAGGAAAGTTTTCAGGTTTTTAAGGGAAATACATTGCCAGTCCCAATTATGCAAAGTTGTGGTTAGGAAAATAAAGCATGTGGTGCCATTAGATTTAAAGGAAACAAAACCTGGGGCAAGGCGAGCATGCCAGTTGGTGTCTTGCTCTGCAAGGTGACCGTGCTCTCTGGGAGATAGTCCCATTACCTCCAGGCAGAGCTCTTTGTGACGATTGTGATGGGAGGTGACAGCAGGCATCTAGAGAATTTGGGCCTTGGCATCCACGTTGGGAGATCTGTGCAATTTGGCCTCGCACCTAAGCGTAATTGCTCTTTACAATAGACCCATTCATAGAGAATGGGGCACTGGTTTCCCAAATCCACAAAAACAGAATACCCTAGTAAAAAGTATAATTTATTTATACGCATGGTGTGTTTTCACAAAGGCCATCTGTCAGTTGACTGTCTGATCTAAAACAAATCTGTTTGTTCCCCTGAAGAAATAACATGTCTGTTGAAATGGGATTTATGGACGACAGGCTGCCCAATCCACCAGCCCTTGGTATAACAGTAACTATTTATGATATATTTACTTCTAAGGGAGTGCTGTGAGTGGAAACTATTACTTGTAAAGTATGGTGATTAATTTTTCATTACCTCAAAGCCAAGAAATGGAGCCTGGTTGCATTTATTAAGATTGCTGCGTGAGAAACATGTTCCTTCTGGAAAAAAAGTATTCAAAGCCAAGTACTGACAGAACTATGGCCGTGTAGTGGCTTTCTGCACTGGGGGGTGGGGATAAAGCTTGAATTTTTTGTTTTGGAGAATAAGAGGACAACTCACTCTTTTTTTTTTTTTTTTTATGGTTTTTAAAAATTTTTTTTTTATTGTACTTCAGGTGAAGGCTTACAGAACAAATAGTTTCTCATGAAACAGTAGTACACATATTGTTTTATGACATTGGTTAACAACCCCACAACATGTCAACCCTCTAACTTCTCAAACGTTTTGTTGGTGAAAATACATATAGCCAAAGATACACCATTTCAAAAATTTGTACATGCACAGTTCAGTGACATTGACTACACTCTTCCAATTGTGCTGCTATTCTCACTTAAGATGAAGGCTTACAGAACAAAATAGTTTCTCATTTAACAGTTACTACACGTTGCCCTATGACAATGGTTAACAATCTCACAACACATCAACAATATCCTTACTCAACCTTGGGTTCCCTATCACCAGCTTCCTTGTCCCCTTCTGCCTTCTGGCCCTTGTCACTGGACTACTGTACCTCATTAGTTCCATTTGGTTTTATGGGGCTAGGACAAGTCACTCTTGAATGGCCCTGGCCACTTGACCTTCAGGCACCATTGTTGGCCCTTATTGAAAATTAGATTTTACTATAAACAATAAAAGGAAAAGAGGACTCTAGACTGGGAGAAACAGAAATATAAAAAAAGGACGACCCCTCCTTCTACCTCCTACTATGCCCCCACGCAAAAAGGAGACACTTGAGTGTGTAGAGTATTTATTTTTGAATGGAATCTAATATCTCTTAAGTGTTCTAGTATTTCTTTTTAAGAACCTGGGCTAAGTCATATGAGAGGCACAAAAAGGCATGTTTCTTTCAAGAAGCTTGCAGTCTACCTGATTGATACCTCTTGGTGATAGGTAACGGAACTACCTTGAAATTATCAATGAAAAATGGCTGACGAGAGTCAGCAGTTATCACCGACCACCATTCTTACTTAAGTAACACCCAATTCTTACATTTTGGTTTTCTGAAGTATTCTTAAAGTTAGCTATTGCAGGTTTTTCCCCAAATGTTTTATTTTATCTACTTTTTATTTTTCTTTTCCAAACATTTAAAAAATAGTTAATACTTGAACACGGTACAAAAATCAAATGGTACAAAAGTGGGCAGTTACAAGGGTCCTTTTCAAGTGTGTCCCGCAGGCAGCCAGTTGCTCCAAGGTAACCAAAGTTAACAATTCCTTGTATGTTCTTCCAGAGCATGTGCTTTTCTTCCATGTTTCTGTTTGTTCACAGAGGTCTTATTTCTTTCCTGGGGAGTTCTGGAAGGTCCCTGGGTGACACAAGAGGTTTGTGAATAACTGCTAACCACCCAGTGGTGCTACAGAAGAAAGGCCTGGTGATCTGCTTCCATAAGGATTACAGCCAAGAAAACCCCATGGAGGTGTTATACTCTGTAACACACGGGGTCTCCATGAGTCAGAATTGACTTGACAGCAATGGGTTTTGTTTTGTTTTGTTTTGTTTGGGGGAAGTGTTAATAGTCAGTCCCTCATGGGACAGATTCTGAGTGTTCTGACCACCTGCTATTGACCCTGTTGGTGAAGCAGGAATCCCCTCCCCTAAATAGTACAAGATGAGTGAACATACAAGGCCCAAAGCTGGACAGATGAGACGGACAACAGTATTAGTCACCGTACAAGACACCATGTACCACGCAGGACCACATGAGGCTGCCTTTTCTTACTCTGATTTGCACCAATTGTTCTCTAGGATGGCGGTACAATTATTCTTCCCTTTTCCATCCTCTTGGCAATTTCCTTTATCCCTTTATTGTATTTGATCCTCTTTCTTCCCCTTTCTTGATTGACTTCCTTGTTTTGATGAGGAGCATTTTCCAGGAGCTTCCTGAGAAAGATTATATGGGAAGCAAAATATGTGAGACCTTGCATATCTGAAAATGCCTTTATTCTATCATCGCACTTGGTATCATCCATTTGTGGTCATCTCTCTTGATCTTTTTGTCCTTGAGGGTTTATGCCTTTAAATTCCTTTATTGTTGTTTTAGTGGAATTTTGGGAGGGAGTGGAAATAAATACGGAGAACAGGGTTGGTTAGTTGTGACCTATTATTCAATGTCTTTTTCTTTTATTAATAGAACCCCCAAAATTTATCTAGACAGCCTGAATAAAGACTACATTTCCCTGGATCCCTTGCAGCTAGATGTAGCTGTGTAACTAAGTTCTTGTCAGTTCTGCACACATTTATGGGTTTAACTTACAAGTCATAACTTTAAGGGCAAGAGGCATCTCTTTCTCTTATCTATCCTGTCGCCTGGAAGACAGCCATGGCGGTGAGCCATCCTTAACCACGCAGATGAGAGTGACACCTGGGAAGGCTGAGCAATGACAGAGAAGGAATTGGGGTCCTCAGCATTGTGGGACACCTATCAGTCCTGGACTTCTAATGGTCAGGCTTGTTACGTGGGAGGAGATACACCTCTCTCTGTTTAAGTCATTAGTAGTAGAATTTGCATCTTGACTAATACATTGCATGTGTTCAATCTGTCATGTTTGACTGGAGGCAATCCTTCACCGCATGTAGAATAAAAGTTTCTTCTCTTTTTTACGTAAAGGAAATAAAAGGCCCAGAAATGGTAAGTGGCAGTGGAAGAAACACAGTTCTCAGTTGGGTGAAGACATGAACTGTTGGCACACTGCCACACTCTCAATTTATTTTCCTTTGTTTTTTCAAACTAAGGATGGACATGAAGTGTTTTGAATGAGAGAAGATGAAGAACAGTCTTTCACAACAAATTGTTGAAATGTATGTGAGGCACCTTCCTCCTTTTCTTTCTCAGCCTTCTCTGAGACTATTTCTAACAAGAGGCACACTTACCTCACAGCCTCAGAGAGAACCTTTCTTTGAACCTCATCATGCGTGCCTGAAGTAACACAGCCAGTTAGCGGCCGAGCAGGCATCAGAGCCTGGACTTTCTGATACAGACTTCAAGCCCTAGTTAATCTCAGTTACAATTATGTATATACATGTATAATTATATAACATATGTAACATGTTATATATGCATGCATGCATGTGTACATGTTTATATGTAATATATGTGTACACACGTATATACGTAATGTGTTATGTATGTACATATGTATGTATATGTGTATATATATATGTAATATGTAATACAGATATGAAAGGAGCCCTGGTGGCACACTGGTTAAAGTGCTCAGCTGCTAATTGAAAGGTCTGTTGTTTCAAACCCACCAGCAGCTTCGTGGGAGAAAAGACCTGGAGATGTGCTCCCATAAAGAGTACAGCCTAAGACTGGAGAAACCCCAAGAGTATGGCCCCCAAACACCCTTTTAACTCGGTACTGAGGTCACTCCTGAGGTTCACCCTTCAGCCAAAAATTAGACAGGCCCATAAAACAAACAATAATACACGTACCTCAACCATGTATAGGAGACTAAATGGGCACACCAGTCCAGGGGCAAGGAGAAGAAGGTAGGAGAGGACAGGAAAGCTGGGATGAATGGAAATGGGGAACCGAAGGTGGAGAAAGGGAGAGTGTTGACACATCGTGAGACTGGCAACCAATGTCACAAAACAATATGTGTATTGTTTAATGAGAAACTAATTTGCTCTGTAGACCTTCATTAAAGCACAATTGAAAAAAAAAATGTAATCAATGGAAAAAAAAAAGATTACTGCCTAGGAAACCATATGGGCTGTTCTATTCTGTCCTATAGGGTTGCTAAGAGTTGAAATCGACTCCACAGCAATGAGTTTTTTTTAATATATGTATATATATATATATATAAACCAAACCTGTTGCCATCAAGTTGATTCCGACTCATAGCAACCCTATAGGACAGAGTAAAACTGCCCCATAGGGTTTCCAAGGAGTGACTGATGGATTCGAACAGCTGACCTTTTTGGTTAGTAGCCTGAGCTCTTAACCACTGTGCCACTGGGGATAAAATATAATTTCATGCAGGTCAAAGTTAGAATTGACTCCAAAATAAGAAATTTTGCAATTGGGTTTTATGTGGGGAAAAGAAAGTGGCCCAATTTCTTTATTTAGACATGCTTATTTTCATAAAGGATTCTTTGGGTGCTGCAAATAGTTAACGCACTCAGCTGCTAACCAAAAGTTTAGAGGTTCAAGTCCTCCCAGAGGCACCTTGGAAGAAAGGCCTGGTGATCTACTTCCAAAAAATCAGCCATTGGAAACTTTATGGAGCACAGTTCTACTCTGACACACACGGGGTTGCCAACTCGATGGCAACTTTTTTTTTCCCCTTAATTTTCATAAAAAGATATTCTTCAAAGAGGCATATTAGGTAGGTCTACCTTGAATCTTATGGTATATTCATAGATCTAATGACTGATAGACCAGGTTGTTGCCCATTTTACTGGTAAGTAAATGACAGCCTGTCATTGGAGTCCAGTTTTGTCCTGAGGCCTAGTTCTCTTTCTAGCACACCCTGCTGCCCTCTCCCTGGTTGTTCCTCTCATCCAACTCCTTAAATGAGGGTGTTCTCCTCTTCATTCTGTTGATGATCATAAAACTGAGTGCTCCCAAATTATATGACAAGTGAGCAGAAGGAACCCTATTTGGAGCTAGAGGGGATGGTCACAATTAAGATCTTTAAGAACTTGCAAAAAGACATCCCTGCAGACTGGCCATGACAGCTGTTGCTCACTGAGAAGAGAAGCCACTGGCTCAGAACCAGCCCATTTGAACAGCAGGGCTTCCTGATCTGCTTCACATGTTTATTTCATTCCATGGTGGCTGCTGAACTGCAGCCTCTAGGAATCCTGCTCTAAATGTGCCAGTGGGGACCTGGGTTATTAAGGGGTATTGCTAGTGGTCCTCTGCCTTGGAAATGATCCTAGCTCTACATTATACATTGATGAGTTGGCTGGAAGGACTGCGTCTATTACTATAGAGTGTTGCTGTGATATATGTATTTATTTTAGTAACCCATATAGTCATTTGTAATGAAAATTATGTTGGGGACATTATAGTGCATAACCCAAAGAAGCAAATGTTCACTCATCAGATTCTCTCAAATTTATTTTAGACTCAACTCTGTAGACTAACGCTCAAATGTATGTACTTCTATTTTCTAAGCAGAATGAGTGTCCAGATAACCTTTAGCTTATGTGTATTAGTCATTCAATTGAATTAATAGCCCCCAAAGCCTTTTTTGGAACTGTATAACATTTTCTTACATTGCCCAAGGGTTAGATAAAAATCCCAATTTTTGAATTCTGCTATCATAAAACAAACCCTGTATTATACTTAGTGAGAGCACAAAACATCCCATGTGCCGTATCACATTTCTTTTCACATTTGTAATTTTTTTTTTAAATCAGTAGTCAAACTGGGCATTTCTGTGTGTGTGTGTGTGTGTGTGTGTGTGTGTCTGTGTGTGCTCTAGTCCCTTTGCTAATCTAATGCATGAGGTGTTTTCTTGGGAAAAGCTACAGGGTTAATATTCTACACGGCTAGTCTTACTTAACCCAACGCTTAGTCATTCACAAACAGCAGATGTTCATGGTATATTTTTCACTTTCTCGCTTGCTTTGTGAGCAATTAAGTTTGCAGTAGGCTGTGTCTTTATCAGGTCCTCAGATTTCTAGTCAAACCTGGTATTTTCTTTGTGCTGATTTTCCCTCCCTGGGGACACAGTCTTTTGGTGATGCTAAGGATTTGTGGCAGTTTTCATTTAAGCTTGTTCTTGTTTTTAGGTACAGCTAATGCAGGGATAAGGTTTCCATCAGTTGAAATTTAGAGGTACTCTCTATTTCTCTTTAGGATACTGAAAACATAGGGATCCTTCTACAGCATTTATAAAAGCAATACTTCAATCTCTTTGTTTATAAAATAATCATGAGATCCTCCGAACCATGCCAGAGTCTCCCAAATAAATTCCCAGGTTAACTGATTCCCAGCTCTGGCTTTGTAACAACCACCTCCCCCATCCCACCTCCTGGATAAATGTTATTTTTAATTACAACAGCAAGTTTTTAAAACAAATGTAATTTTAGCTACATTTATTTAAGTTCTTCCTGAGTATTTCATCTGGTGAGGTCCACCTGCACAGTTGCCATTTTGACTCCATCTGTGGAAAGCGATGATGGAGAAACTCACTATCAGCAGTCAGAACGAGGCCAGGGGCTGACTGTGGAACAGACCGTAAATTTCTCATATGCAAGTTCAAACTGAAGCTGAAGAAAATTAAAAGAAGTCCATGAGAGCCAAAATACAACGTTGAGCATATCCCACCTGAATTTAGAGACCATCTCAAGAATAAAATGTGACCCAATGAATGTTAATGACTGAGCACCAGATGAGTTGTGGGATGACATCAAAAACATCATACATGAAGAAAGCAAAAGGTCATTAAAAAGACAGGAAAGAAAGCAAAGACTAAAATGTGTGTCAGAAGAGACTCTGAAACTTGCTCTCAAAAGTAGAGCAGCTAAAGCAAACGGAAGAAACGATGAAGTAAAAGAGCTGAACAGAAGATTTTAAAGGGAAGCTTGAAAAGACAAAGTAAAGTGTTATAATGAAATGTGCAAAGACCTGGAATCAGAAAACCAAAAGGAAAGAACATGCTCGACATTACTCAAGTTGAAAGAACTGAACAAAAAATTCAAGCCTTGAGTTGTAATGTAGGATTCTATGGGCAAAATATTGAACAACATAGGAAGCATCAAAAGAAGATGGAAGAAATACACAGAGTCACTGTACCAAAAAGAATTGGTTAATGTTCATCCATTTCAGGAGATAGCATATGATCAAGAACTGATGATACTGAAGGAAGAAGTCCAAGCTGCATTGAAGACATTGGCGAAAAATGGCTCCTGGAATTGACAGAATACCAATCGAGATATTTCAACAAATGGATGTAGCACTGGAGGTGCTTATTGGTCTATGCCAAGAAATTTGGAAGACAGCTACCTGGCCAGCTGACTGGAAGAGATCCATATTTGTGCTTATTCCAAAGAAAGGTGATCCAACAGAATGTGGAAATTATAGAACAATATCATTAATATCACACTGAAGATCATTCAAAATTTGTTGCAGCAGTACATTGCCAGAAATTCAAGCTGGATTCAGAAGTGGATGTGGAATGAGGGATATCAATGCTGTAGTTAGATGGATCTGGGCTGAAAGCAGAGAATTCCAGAAAGATGTTTACCTGTGTTTTGTTGACTATGCAAAGGCATTTGATTGTGTGGAACATAACAAATTATGGATGACATTGCGGAGAATGGGAATTCCAGAACACTTGATTGTGCTCATGAGGAACCCATAAATGGGTGAGGAGATAGTAGTTCAAATGAACAAGGGGATACTGTATGGTTTAAAAACAGGACAGGTGTGCATCAGGGTTGTACCTTTTCACCATACTTATTCCATCTGTATGCTAAGCAAATAATCCGAGAAGTTGGACTATATGAAGAAAAACGTGACATCAGAATTTGTGGAAGACTCATTAACAACCAGTGATATGCAGATGACAACCGTGCTTACCGAAAGTGAAGAGGACTTGAAGCACCTGCTGATTAAGATCAGAGACTACAGCCGTCAGTATGGATTACACCTCGACATAAAGAAAACAAAAATCCTCACATCTGAACTAATAAGCAACATCATAATAAATGGAGGAAAGACTGAAGTTGTCAAGGATTTCATTTCACTTGGGTCCACAATCAACACCCATAGAAGGAGCAGTCAAGAAATCAAACGATGTATTGCATTGGGCAAATCTGCAAAAGACCTCTTTCAAGTGCTGAAAAGCACAGATGTCACTCTGAGGACTAACGTGTATCTGACTCAAGCCATGCTATTGTCATTCATCTCATATGCATGTGAAAGTTGGACAATGAATAAAGAAGACTGGAAAAAATTAATGTCTTTGAATTATGGTGTTGGTGAAGAATAGTGAATATTCCATGGGCTGCCAGAAGAATGAACAAGTCTGTCTTGGAAGAAGTACAGCCAGAATGCTCCTTAGAAGCGAAGATGGCGAGACTTCATCTTATGTGCTTTGGACATGTTATCAGGAGGGACCAGTCCCTGGAGAAGGACATCATGCTGGTAAAGTAGAGGGTCAGTGAAAGAGAGGAAGACCCTCGATGAGATGGATGGGCACTGTCATGGATTGACTTGTGTCCCCCAAAAAATGTGTGTATCAGTTTGGCTAGGCCATGATTCCCAGTGTTGTGTGGTTGTCCTCCATTTTGTGATTTTAATTTTACATTAAAGAGGATTAGGGTGGGATAGTAACACCACCCTAACCTGGGTCACACTCCTGATCCAATGTAAAGGGAGTTTCCCTGGGGTTTGGCCTTTACCATCTTTTATCTCTTGTAAGAGATAAAAGGAAAGGGAAGCAAGTGGAGAGTGGGGGACCTCATATCACCAAGAAAGAAGCACCGGGAGCAGAGCGCGTCCTTTGGACCCGAGGTTCCTGCGCAGAGAAGCTCCTAGTCTGGGGGAAGACTGATGATAATGACGACCTTCCTCCAGAGCTGACAGAGAGAGAAAGCCTTCCCCTGGAGCTGATGCCCTGAATTTGGACTTCTGGACTACTAGACTGTGAGAGAATAAATTTCTCTTTGTTAAAGCCATCCACTTGTTGTATTTCTGTTGGAGCAGCACTAGATGGCTAAGACAGGCGCAGTGGCTGCAATGATGGATTCAAGCATAACAACGATTGTGAGGATGGCACAGGGCCAGACAGTGTTTTGTTCTGTTGTACATAGGTTACTATGAGTCAGAACAGACTTGAGGGCACCTAACAACGATAAAGTTATGTACATGACAATTTTTTTTGATTACCTACTATTTACTAGATACTGACTGTTAGCACATTCCACACAACAATTTAGGTGCGAATGGGCAGGACTGATGTAATCAAAGAGAAGAGGCAAAAATAGTGAAATGAGTCTAAAGTTTGAATTTTATTCCCAACGACAACATATACAATGTGTGGGTAAAGTATTTCCATTCAAAATATTTATTGTTCTTATTTTTTTTCTGATTACAAAAGTAAGTATATATTGTAGGTATTTTGGAAAATATAGAGAGAAGTGATCATTATCCTTAATCTGAACCTTCATAAATGACCACTGTTAATACTTCATATACCTCCTGTCTTTTTTCTAAGAATATATATATGGTTCAAAAGATGGAATCATTCAATGTACATTGTTTTAAAACCTTTATAAAATAAAACTCAAACACAAATATATGGCTTACTATGAGTTATTACAAAGTAATTACCCTTGTAACTAATATCCACATAAAGAAATAGAACTTTACCAGCCACACCAGAAGTCACTCAGTCTTTGCCCTATCTCCATTTCAGCCCCCTCACTTCATACAAAAGTAATCACTATTCTTACTTTTATAATTTATAATATTGTATCATTTATAACTTCTACATGTGTTGTAAGTTCCATAATATATTGTTATTAATTTTGCTTTAAAAAGTCAATTATCTTTTAAAGAGGTTTAAAAAATAAGAAAATATGTTTACCCACGTGCTTACTATTTCTTGGGCGCTTCATTCCTTTGTGTAGATCCAGATTTCCATCTGGGTATAGTTTTCCTCCTGCCTGAAGACTTCCTTTAGCATTCCCTGAAGTGCAGATCTGCAACTATTAAATTCCTTTAGCTTTTCCATGCCTAAAAAGTTTTTATTTTACTTTTGCTCTTGAAAGATATTTTTGCTGGGTGTAGAACTATTATAGCATTATAGGATGACAGTTTTTTGTTTTGTTTTTCTTTCCATTCAGTACTTTAAAAATGTTGCTCCATTGTCTTCTGGCTTCACTTGTTTCCATTAAGAAGCTGGTTGTCATTCTTCGTTCTTCTGGTTGTTTGTAAGCATTTATCATGATCACTGGTTTTAAGCAATTTGATCATGCCTTGGTAAAGTTTTCTTTTTATTTCTTGCTTTAGGTTTAGTGAGCTTCTTGTATCTGTGGGTTTAATAATTTTGACCACATCTGGAAAATTTTCTTCAAAAATATTTTGATTTCCACTTCCCTCCTCTTCTGTTTGAGGACTCCAGTCGCACACTGCCCACTGACACTCTGTTCATTTTCTTCAATCTTTTTTCTTTGTATGTTTCATTTTTAATAGTTTCTATTGTTATGTCTTCAAGTTCATTAATATTTTCTTATGCAGTGTATATGCTGTCTATTCTGTTCAATGTGTTTCTTAAATTTCACAACTTACAGTTTTCATCTCAAGAATTTCATTTGGATCTTTAAACAATATAGCTTTTATGTCTCTGTTTTACACACTCAGTGTTTACTTTCTTGAGCATATGGACTATAGTTATAATAACTGTTTTAATTCTTATATCTTTTAATTATATAATCTGTGCCATTTCTAGTTCTGTTTCTGTTGACTGATTTCTTTTCCTATTATTGGTCTTGTTTTCCAGTTCCTTTTTATGCCTGGTGATTTTTTATTGAATCTTGACATTGTGAGTTTTACCTTGTGGAATGCTGGATATTCTGAATCCTATAGATATTCTTGAGTTTAGTTCTGGGATACAGTCAAATTACTTGGAAAGAATTTGATTATTTTGAGGCTTACTTTTAAGGTTTGTTAGGTGCGGTCATAGCAACCTTTGTTTTAGGGCTGATTTCGCCTCTCCACACAATGCCTCACAAATTACAAGGCTTTCCACTCTGCTTGGAAGGACCAGAAATATTCCCAGTTATGTATGAGACTCAGAAACTGCTCACCTTGCTCTTTTTGAGTGGTTGTTTCCTCAGATTTGTGTAGTTTCCTTACGTCCATGTGCTGACCAGGACTTCAGGAGTGCACTCTGAAGATCTCTTGAGCTCTCGTTGTGCACCTCTCTCCTCTTAGTTCTTTGCCCTCTAGATTCAAGCCACCTGGCCTCCTTGAACTCCCAGCTTTGTCTTCTCAACTCAGGGAGACACTGCGTTCCCTGTCTCTGCATTATAGCCTGGATATTTACCCGAGGTGGTACTCTGGGGCAATTTTAGGGTTTACCTCATTTATTTCCCTCTCTCAGGAATCTCTGTCCTGTGTCTCCAGATATTCAATGTCTGAAAACAGCTTTTATTTTTCTTTAATATTTTCTCTAGTTTTTTAGTTATTTCAGGCAGGAGGGTAAATTTGGTCCCTGTTACTCCATGTTGATTAGAAGTGAAAGTCCCTGTCGTGATTTTTAGGGTGATTTCTTTCTTAAGTTACTTTGCAGTTTTATCACCCAAGTGTACATCTCTAGACACTATAGTTTAGTCCTGCTGATTTGTACATCTTTTACATCTTTTTATGTATACAAATTCTTTCTCTATCACTTTCTTTTCCTTTGATTTTATCTGCTGGTGAATTAGATTGTTTGACCTCTAGAGCTTTCCAATCTGGATTTGGTGGATGCATATTTGTGGTGTAGTGCAACATACTGCTCTGTTATTTTATATTTCCTGCAAATGGGCAGCTGGATCCAGAGGTTTTCTCAGACTTAGGTTAAATATCTTTGGCAAGATGACAGTGCTGTTGTACTCTTTCATCAGGAGGCACATCATGTCTGATTGTCTCTCTTTTTGTAATGTTAGCAGCTATTAAATGCTTAACTTTACTAATTTATTGGGAATTGCAAAACGGTGTTAGTCTAACTCTTTCATTCTTTTTCACTTATTAGAGTACCTTTATAAAGAGATATTTCTCTTTATTACTATTTGATTAGCCATGGAACAGTTTCTATAAAAAGGCAGAATAAATACTTCATTCAGGATAATTAATTGGTTTCCTATCATTCTCTCAAGGTGACCAATTCAATTTTTTTTAATTCTTTTTTTTTTTTAATTGTGCTTTAGGTGAAAGTTTACAGCTCAAGTTAATTTCTAATTCAAAAATTTTTACACATGTTGTTTTCTGACATTGGTTGCAATATCTGTGACCAATTACATTAAAAATCATTTTAATATCATGATTAATAATCGATTGATGGGTTTCAATCAATAGCAATTATTATCCTTTCTGAAGCCCAGAATTTCCCATCTCTGACTGGTGGGATACTCTTCAGGCTAGTTCTCAGTTCTTTTAACATTTTAGTAGCTTGATAATTTTCTTTCTTTCTTTTTTTTTTGTGCTTTAGGTGAAATTTTACAGCTCCAGTTAATTTCCCATACAAAATTTATACACACATTGTTATGTGACCCTAGCTGCTATCCCTATAATGTGACAGCACACTACCCCCTTTCACTCCAGATTTCCCACGTCCATTCAACTAGCTCATATCCCTTTCTGCCCTCTCATCTCACCTTCAGACAGGAGCTGCCCATTTAGTCTCGTGTATCTACTTGAACAAAGAAGCACACTCTTCACAAGTATCATTTTATGTTTTATAGTACAGTCTAATCTTTGTCTGAAGGCAAAGACAGGAACGGTTTTAGTTCTGGGTTGACAGAGAGTCCAGGGGCCATGTCTTCTGGGGTTCCTCCAGTCTCAGTCAGACCATTAAGTCTGATATTTTTACTAGAATTTGAGTTCTGCACCCCAATTTTTTCCTGCTCCGTCAGGGACCCTCTGTTGTGTTCCCTGTCAAGGCAGTCATTGGTGGTAGCCGGGCACCATCTAGTTCTTCTGATCTCAGGCTGTGATAATTTTCTCTTTACCTAGTAAGACAAGATGTTCTAGTCTCATCTAGTACCTTTTCTGCCCCAAACTGGGATTCAGCAATTTCCCCAAGGAGTCTATTATGGATTGAATTATGTCTCCCCAAAATATGTGCTGTAAATCATACCCTTTATGCTGGTGGTTATAATCCATTTGTGAATGGATTGTCTTTGTTATGTTAATAAGGCAGTATTAGTGTAGGGTGTATCTTGAGTCATTCACCTTTGAGGTATAAGAAGAGATTAAACAAGTGTGCAGAGAGAGAGAGATGGGGTAAGATAGATGCCTAGACACATGGAGATCGCCAAAGAACCAGGAAGTAGAAGCTGAAGAGACAAGGACCTTCCTCCAGAGCTGACACAGAGAGAAAGCCTTCCACTTAAGCCAGTGCTCTGAATTCAGACTTCCAGCCTCCTAACCTAAATTTCTGTTTGTCAAAGCCATCCACTTGTGGTATTTCTGTTATAACAGCAGTTGATAAGTAAGACAAAGTCCTAGTTTCTTTTAATGGAAAATGACATTTCAAGCAATCTGGGTGTTAGGGTGATAACTGCTATTTGGTTGATCACTGTTTTCATACATCTTTGGTTAACAGAGCTAAGATATGTGTGTGTATGTGCATACATATATATGTGTGTGCATATATATGCACATTTACATATATTATGTATTGTGATTGTTAAGGTTGTGTGTCAGCTTGGCTGGGCCATGATTCTCAGTGGCTTGGCAGTCGTGATGTAGTTTGGCAGTCATATGATGATGTGATCACTTCTTGATGAAATTTGATATAATGTGATCACCTACATGATGAGATCTGCTGTGATTATCCAACCAGTTGAAAGAGTGCTTCCTTGGGGGTGTGGCCTGCATCAAATATAAGCGGACTCTCTGGCAAGGCTCATCGGCTTTTGCTCGCTCTGGATCCTGCAGCTGGCTCCTGTTTGTTTGATCTCTGATCCTTGGGACTTGAGCTAGCAGCTTACCTGAAGTCTTGCCTGCCGGTAAAAGCAAGAGCTCTGAATTCTGACCTACTGATCTTGGGTTCACCAGTCCCTGCAGCCACGTGAATCAGGAGAAGCCGCCAGCCTGACCTATGGATTGGGGACATTCCACCCTCTACAACCACGTGTGCCATTTCCTTGATATAAATCTCTTTATATAGGTATTTATATACTTTACTGGTTTTGCTTCTCTAGAGAACCCAGCCTAAGACATATATATTACATATATAATATAATTAAATACTATATATACACATTTACATATGTATATATGAAGAAGAACTTGGCAGTCTACTTCAGAAAAAAAATGACTTGTGAAAACTTTATGAATAGAAGCTAAACATTGTCTGAAATAGTGCCAGAAGATGAGCCCCCCAGGTTGGAAGGCACTCAAAATACCACTGGGGAAGTGCTGTCTCCTCAAACTAGAGTTGACCTTAATGACATGGATGGAGTCAAGCTTTTGAGACCTTCATTTGCTGATGTGGCACAACTCAAAATGAGAAGAAACAGCTGCAAACATCCATTAATAATCAGAATGTGGAATGTACAAAGTATGAATCTAGGAAAACTGTAAGTCATCAAAAATGAGATGGAACACATAAAGATCGATATCCTAGGCATTAGCAAGCTGAAATGAACTGGTATTGGCCATTTTGAATTAGACAATCATATGGCCTACTATGCGTGGAATGACAAATTGAAGAGAAATGACGCTGCGTTCATTGTCAAAAAGAACATGTCAAGATCTATCCTGAAGTACAATGCTGTCAGTGATAGGTTAATGGCCTTATGCCTACAAGGAAGATCAGTTAATATAACTATTATTCAAATCTGCGTACCAATCACTAATGCCAAAGATGAGGAAATCGAAGATTTTACCAACTTCTGCAGTCTGAAATTGATCAAATGAGCAGTCAAGATGCATTGATAATCACTGGTGATTGGAATGGGAAAGTTGGAAACAAAGAAGAAGGATCTGTAGTTGGAAAAAATGGCCTTGTGATAGAAACCATGCTGGAGATTGCATGATAGAATTTTGCAAGACCAATAACTTATTCATTGTAAATAACTTTTTCCAACAACATAAACAGCGATTATACATGTGCCCTGCTTGTCTAAGACTGTAGGTGAGAGCCTGCACCACACACTCAGTGATGAATGACCTGGAAACCTGAGCTGAATCCACACAAGAAAAGTAAATGGATTCTTGGGCTCACATACCTAGTAACAGCTCTAACCACCTGTGACAGGACGTGAGAGCTTCAAAGATGACAATAATCAAAGTAGCTCACATGTTCAGCCTCTTTGGACATATCAAAAGAAAACAAAACAAGAAGCTAGGACACAGTAAGCAAAAATACAATAAATATAGTACGTTATTGATGGGTCAGAGACAACAGTCAATATCAAATCACATAAAGAGGCAGACCATGATGGCTCCAGCAAGTGACCAAAACAAAGAACCAGGAAACCTTTCAGAGGAAGAGAAGGTCTTGCAATTATCAGAAGCAGAATTCAGAACATTAATATACAGAGCTCTTCAAGATATCAGGAAGGAGATCATGCAAAACTGAGACCAAGCAAGGAACACACAGACAAAGCAATAGAGGGATTTAGGAAAGCTATACAAGAGCAGAACGACAAATTTAACGGGCTGCTAGAATCCATAGAGGGACAGCAAATAGAAATCCAGAAGATTAACAATAAAATTTCAGAATTAGACAACACACTCAATAGAAAGTAATAGGAGAAGAATTGAGGCAATGGAAGTCAGAATTAGTGAAATTGAAGATAAAACACTTGACACCAACTTATTTGAGGAAAAATCAGATAAAAGAATTTAAAAAATTGAAGAAACCCTAAGAATTACATGAGACTCTATCAAGAGGAATAACCTACAAGTGATTGGATTACCAGCACAGGGGGGATAACAGAAAATACAGAGAGAATTGTTGAAGATTTGCTGGCAGAAAACTTTCCTGGTATCATAAAAGATGAGAAGATATCTATCCAAGAAGCTCATTGAAGCTCACACAGAGTAGGTCCCAAAAGGAAGTCACCAAGGTATATTATAAGCAAACTTGCCAAAACCAAAGATAGAGAATTTTAAGAGCAGTTAGGGATAAACGAAAAGTCACCTACAAAGAAGAATCAATAAGACTAAGCTTGGACTACTCAGCAGAAACCACGCAGGAAAGAAGACAATGGGATAACATATAAAAAGCCTTGAAGGAAAAAAATTGCCAGCCAAGAATTATATATCCAGCAAAACTGTCTTTCAAATATGAAGGTGAAATTAGGGCATTTCCAGATAAACAGAAGTTAAGGGGATTTGTAGAAAACAAAAATTACAAGAAATACTAAAGGTTGTCCTCCAGCTAGAGGATCAATTATATCAGATAACAACCCAAGAGTAGAACATAGGACGGAACAATCAGATATCAACCCAGATAGGGAAGGCACAAAAATAAGTCAAAGCTAAATACACTGAAGATAGGGAAACAGAGATGTCAGTATGTATTTTGACTTGTAGGATTGTTAGTTTCCTTTGTGGTTACCTTAATATTTACCCCTATTTTTCTAGGTTTATACTAGTCTTTTATTTCTTTATATCGCCTTGACTTCCTCTTCATGTGAAAAATCTGTATCTACATTTTTAAAGTCCGTCTTTTTTGTTTTAATGTTGTCATCTTTAACATATTGACATCTGTTTCCCTATTTTCAGTGTTTTAGCTTTGATTTATTTTTGTGACTTCCCTGTCTGGGTTGATATCTGGTTGCTGCGTCCTGTGTTCTAGTCTCGGTTGTTATCTGATGTTACTGATTTTCTAACCGGAGGAATCCCTTTAGTATTTCTTGTGATTTGGTTGGGTTTTTGAGAATTCTCTAAACTTCTGTTTATCTGGAAATACCCAAATCTCACCATCATATTTGAGAGACAGTTTTGCTGGATATATAATTCTTGGCTGGCAGCTTTTTCCTTCAAGGCTTTATATATGTCATCCCGTTGCCTTCTTGCCTGCATGATTTCTGCTGAGTAGTCTGAGCTTATTCTTATTGACTCTCCTTTGTAATAACTTTTCATTTATCCCTAGCTGCTCTTAAACTTCTCTCTTTATCTTTGGTTTTGGCACGTTTTATTACAATATTCTTGGTGACTTTCTTTTGGGATCTACCTCATGTGGGGTTTGATGAGCATCTTGGATAGATATCGTCTCATCTTTCATGATATCAGGGAATTTTTCTGCCAACAAATCTTCAACAATTTTCTCTGTATTTTCTGTTATCCTCCCCTGTTCTGGTACTCCAATCACTTGTATGTTATTCCTCTTGATAGAATCACACATAATTCTTAGGATTTCTTCATTTTTAAAAATCCTTTTACCTGATTTTTCCTTAAATAATTTAGTGTCCAGTGCTTTATCTTCAATCTCACTAATTCTGATTTCCATTGCCTCAATTCTGCTCCTATTACTTTCTGTTGAGCGGTGTTGTCTAATTCTGAAATTTTATTGTTAATCTTCTGAGATTTCTGATTGCTGCCTCTCTATGGATTCTTGCAACCTGTTAAATTTGTCTTTATGCTCTTCTCTAATCTTTTTAATTTCCTCTATTGCGTGTTCTGCGTTTTGCTTCATTTCCTTCCTAATTTCTTGAAGAGTTCTGTGTATTAATCTTTTGTATTCTGCCTCTGGTAATTCCAAGAAATTTTCTTCCTCTGAAAAATTTCTAGATTCTTTATTTTAGGAGCTTGCTGAAGCCATCATGAACTGCCTCTTTATGTGATTTAATATTGACTGTTGTCTCCGAGCCATCAATAAGTTATTATATTTATTTATTTTACATTTGCTTACTGTGTCCTAGCTTCTTGTTTTGTTTTGATATGCCCAAATAGGCTGCACGTATGAGCTAGTTTGATTATTGGCACCTTTGAAGCTCTAATGTCCTGTCACCAGGTGGTTAAATCTGTTACTAGGTATGTGAGCTCAGGGGTCCACCCACTCCTCCTGTATGGATTCAGCTCAGGTGTCCAGGTAGACAGCCACTAAGTGCGTGGTGCAGGCTCTCACCTACAGTCCTAGACAGACATGGTTGATTGGTGTAGTCAGAGGCATCTGGCTGCAGCAGGCATCTGAGCAAGGCAGGGGGCTGGTGGCCACCCCTGAGTGTCCAGGAGGAAAGTGTGTCCCTGTTCCCTAGAGAGCATAGGTGGGTGGGTTTGGCAGCCAGACTATGAGCACCTAATGCTGTTGGCTGTAAGGACTGGGGGGCACCTCTTATTCTTGGGCCCCTATTGCAGGTGGCTAGGTGGCAGGGGTGGAGCCACCAGTCCTCAGGCCCCTGATGTGGGTAGATGAAGACCCTGATTAATGGGCAGAGCAGTGTCAAATGCCACAAACCTGCCACTTCACAGCTGAAGTAGTTGGAAGTTAGACTTCAGGTATATAGTCTGTTGTTCTGTGGTAATGAGGACCTACGCTGTTGAAATGGGCCCACACAAGTCTATGCAGGGGGAAAAGCACTCAAAGTCCATGGATCCCGTATGCCTGTGCCTAGGCAAAGGAGCTGTGCCTACCCTGAGTTCCTGGCTTATGGGAGCCAGCAGATTACTTTTTCCCCTGTTTGTTAATTTGTTCACTCTCCAAGCCCGGGAGAATGGCTCAGGGCACGTGACTGGTCCTACTTCCAGCCCAGGGGACTCAGCAATGGCTGAAGCTGGTCCAGGACCCAGCACAGAGCAAGGAGGTAAATGGGAGAGAGGTTTTTTCCTAAGGGGGGGTGTTTTTGATCTGCACGGTAGGCAGTACACAAGTACTTATCTTTTGCTGACCGAGGGCTGCTTCTCACTGGTTCTGGATGCCCAAGTGGACTGTCTGCCGCTGGGTCTCTCCCGGTGCAGAAAACACCTCCCGAGTGCTGATGCTTTCCTGCTTCACTGATCACCCTGGAGCTGATCCGGGCTGAAGGGCTCAGGCTCTTGCCAGGTCAGGTCTGACAACTCCTTGCTGCTTCCAAACTGTCTCTCCCTCTCCCTGCCACTCAGTCTGGTTCCTCAACTTAGCCTTTGATGTTCAGGGCTCCTAGATTGTCATATATAGTCAATTCACTTGTTTTTTGGGGTTCTTGTTGTAAGAGGGAACTCCAGAAGCATCTGACTACACCACCATCTTGGCTCCACCTCAGATGTCAATATGTAAAAGATGACAACATTAAAACAAAAAAGAGGGACTAAATAGTGTAGTCATAGAACTTTCATATGGAGAGGAAGCTAAGGCAATATCAAGAAATAAAAGATTGATTTAAACTTAGGAAGATAGAGGTAAATTTTAAGGTAACCACAAAGGAAGCTAACAAATCTACACATCAAAATAAAAAAGAAGAAAAATATAAAGACTTAGCAAATACAAAATCAACTATAATGAAAAAGATGAAAAGAAAATATATAAAGAAAAATGACTCAGCACAGAAAATTGTAACAGAGAAACTGTCAATATCACACACACACAAAAATACATCAAATGATACCAGTAAATTTATACCTGTCAATAATTACACTGAATGTAAATGGACTAAATGCACCAATAAAGAGACAGAGTGGCAGAATGGATTAAAAAAACACAATCTGTCTACATGCTGCCTACCAGACACACCTTAGGCTCAAAGACACAAACTAAAACTCAAAGGATGGAAAAAAATATATCAAGAAAACAACATTCAAAAAAGAGCAGGAGTGGCAATATTAAACTCTGACAAAATAAACTTTAAAGCAAAATCCACTACAAAGGATAAGGAAGGACACTATACAATGATTAAAGGGTCAGTACAACAGGGGGACATAACCATAATAAATATATATGCGCCCAATGACAGGGCTCCAAAATACGCACACAAAAAAATTCTAACAGCATTGAAAAGAGAAATAGACAGCTTCACAATAGTAGTAGGAGACTTCAACACACCACTTCCAGTGAAGGACAGAGCATCTAGAAAGAAGCTCAAAAACAAGGAAGATCTAAATGCCACAATCAACCAACTTGATCTCTTAGACATATACAGAACATTCCACCCAACAGCAGCCAAGTATACTTTCTTTTCCAATGCACATGGAACATTCTCCAGAATAGACCACATATTAGTCCACAAAGCAAGCCTTAACAGAACCCCAAACATCGAAATATTACAAAGCATCTTTTCTGACAGTAAATCCATAAAAGTAGAAATCAATAACAGAAAGAGCAAGGAAAAAAATCAAATGTATGGAAACTGAACAGTACCTTGCTCAAAAACTACTGGGTTATAGAAGAAATCAAGGGTGGAATAAAGAAATTCATAGAATCAAATGAGAATGAAAACACATCCTATCAGAACCTTTGGGACACAGCAAAAGCAGTGCTCAAGGTCAATTTATAGCAATAAATGCACACACCCCAAAAGGAGAAAGGGCCAAAATCAAAACATTAACCCTAGAACGCAAACAAATAGAGAGCAGCAAAAGAAGCCCTCAGGCACCAGAAGAAAGGAAATAATAAAAATTAGAGCAGAAATAAATGAAATAGAGAATAGAAAAACAATCGAAAGAGTCAACATACCAAAAGCTGGTTCTTTGAAAAGATCAGCAAAATCGATAAACCATTGACAAACCTGACAAAAGAAAACCAGGAGAGGAAGCAAATAACCCAAATAAGAAATGAGATGGGCACTATCACAACAGACCTGTCTAGGCTGAGTTCTCTAGAGAAGCAAAACCCAGTAAGGCGTATAAATCTATATATAGAGAGAGCTTTACATCAAGGAAACAGCTCACATGATTGTAAAGGCTAGAACATCCCAAGTCCGTGGATCAGGGTAGAGGTCTCTCCCAAGTCACGCAGCCACAGAAGCTGGCAAGCCCAAGATCAGCAAGTCGGAGAGCAGGGCTCCCACTCACAGGCTGTGGAAGTCGATGAATCCCAAGTTTGGCAGTTAAGCTGACAGCTCAAGTCCCAAGAACTGGAGATGGGATGACAGAAAGCAGCTTCAGGATCCAGGGACAGCAAAAACCCAGAACGTCTGCTTATATTCAGATGCGGGCTACACCCCCAAGGAGACTCCCTTTCATCCGACTGGCTACTCACAGTGTATTAAATCATGGGAGTGATCACATTAAAACAATGAGAATCATGGCCAGCCAAGTTGACACACAATCTTAACTATCACAAGACCCAACTGAAATAAAAGAATCTTAACGGAATGCTATGAATAACTATACTCCAACAAATTTGAAGACCTAGAGGAAATGGACAAATTTCTAGAAACACACTACCTACCTAAACTAACACAAATCAAGGTAGAAAAACTAAATAAACCTACAACAAAAGAAGAAGAGATAGAAAAGGTAATTTAAAAAAAACTCCCCCCCCCAAAAAAAAAGCTCTGGCCCCAACAGCTTCATTGGAGAATTCTACCAAATGATCAGAGAAGCGTTAACACCAGTACTATTAAAGGTATTTCAGAGCACAGAAAAGGAAGGAATACTCCCGAACTCATTTTATGAAGCCAGCATAACCCTGATACAAAAACCAGGTAAAGACACCACAAAAAAAGAAAATTACAGACCAATTTCAGTCATGAACACAAACGCAAAAATCCTCAATGAAATTCTAGCCAATAGAATTCGACAACATATTTAAAAATAATTCATCATGACCAAGTGGAATTCATACCAGGTATGCAGAGATGGTTCAAAATTATAAAAACAATCAATGTAATCCATCACATAAATAAAACAAAAGAACCACATGATCTTACCAATCAATGCAGAAAAGGCATCTGACAAAGTCCAACACCCATATCTGATAAAAACTCTCAGCAAAATAGAAGGGAATTACTTGACATAATAAAGGGCATTTATACAAAGCCAACAGCCAACATTGTTGTAAATGGAGAGAACCTGAAATTATTTCCCTTGAGAACAGGAACCTTTATCACCAGTCTTATTCAACATTGTGCTGGAGGTCCTAGCCAGAGCACTAAGGCAAGAAAAAGAAATAAAGGGCATCCAAATCAGTAAAGAAGATGTAAAAGTATCCCTATTTTCAGATGATAAGGTTTTATGTACAGAAAACCCCAAAGAATCCACACACACACACAAAAAAACTACTGAAACTAATAGAAGATTTCAGCAAAGTATCAGGATACAAGATAAACATACAAAAATCAGTTAGATTCCTCTACACCAACAAAGAGAACTTCCAAGAGGAAATCACCAAATCAATACCATTTACAATAGCCCCCAAGAAGATAAAATACTTAGGAATAAATCTAACCAGAGAAGTAAAAGACTTATATGAAGAAAACCGTAAGACACTACTGCAAGAAATCAAGAGACCTACGTAAGTGGAAAAACATACCTTGCTCATGGATAGGAAGACTCAACTTGTAAAAATGTCAATTCTACCCAAAAGTGATCTACGGATATCATGAAATCCCGATCCAAATTCCAATGACATTTTTTAATGAGATTGAAAAACAAATCACCTACTTCATATGGAAAGGGAAAAGGCCTTGGATAAATAAAGCATTATTCAAGAAGAAGAACAAAGTGGGAGGCCTCACACTACCTGATTTTAGATCCTGTTATAATGCCACGGTAGTCAAAACAGCCTGGTACTGGTACAACCACAGATACACAGACCAATGGAACAGAATTGAGAATCCAGACATAAATTTATCCACCTATGAGCGGCTGATATTTGACAAAGGCCCAAAGTCCATTAAATGTGAAAAAGATAGTCTCTTTAACAAATGGTGCTGGTATAACTGGATATGCATCTGCAAAAAAATGAAACAAGATCATACCATGCACAAAAACTAACTCAAAATGGATCAAAGACTTAAATATAAAATCTAAAACTATAAAGATCAAGGAAGAAAAAATAGGGATAATGCTAGGCATCCTTATACATGGCATAAACAGAATACAGACCATAAGTAACAATGCACAAACACCAGAAGAGAAACTAGATAACTGGGAACTCCTAAAAATCAAACACCTGATGCTCATCAAAAGACTTTACCAAAAGAGTAAAAAGAGAACCTACAGACTGGGAAAAAATTTTTGGCTATGACATATCTGACAAGTGTCTAATCTCTAAAATCTACAAGACACTGCAACATCTCAACAACAGTACAGGGGAAGTCAGCACAACTGGACTAAACCAAAAGCTAAGAAGTTTCCTGAACAAAACGAAAGACTTTGAGGGACAGTGGCTGGGTCTGGGGTCTGGGAACCATGGTTTCAGAGGATACCTAGGTTCAACTGACATAACAAAGTTTATTAAGAAAATATTCGGCATCCCACTTTGGTGAGTGGCATCTGGGGTCTTAAAAGCTTGCAAGTGGCCATCTAAGATGCATCAATTGATCCCAACCCACTTGGAGCACAGGAGAATGAAGAACACCAAAGACACAAGGAAAATACCAGCCCAAGAGAAGAAAGGGCCACAGAAATCAGAGACGCCATCAGCCTGAGACCAGAAGAACTAGACGGTGCCCAGCTACCACCAATGACTGCCCTGACAAGGAACACAAGAGAGTCCCTGACAGAGCAGGAGAAAAGTGTGAAGCAGAACTCAAACTCATGTAAAAAGACTAGACTTAGTGGTGGAAGACTGGAGGAACCCCTGATGATCCCTAGATGATCTGTTAACCCAGAACTAAAATCTGTCCCGAAGGTCACTCTTCAGAGAAAGATTAGACTGGACTATAAAACATAAAATAATACTCGTGAAGAGTGTGCTTCTTAGTTCAAGCAAATACATGAGACCAAAAGGGCAGTTCCTGTCCAGAAGCAGGATGAGAAGGCAGGAAGGGACAGGAGCTGGTTGGATGGACACAGGAAATCCGGGGTAGAAAAAGGAAGTGTGCTGTCACATTATAAGGATTGCAACTAGTGTCACATAACAATATGTGTATAAATTTTGTATGAGATATTAAGTTGAGCTGTGAACTTTCACCAAAACACAATTAAAAAAAACAAAAAATAGAAAAGAACGCACTCCCAGAAGAGCGAGCCAGTTTCTCCAAGAAATCAATGACATGCAAAGGAGTTAATCCCAACTCATGGTGGTTAAAAAGCAGAGGGAGGCCATTATAGAATGCAATACGTGGCCTCATTTGGATCCCGATTTGAACAAACCCAGTTGTAAAAACATACTTGTGAGACACTTGGGAAAACTTTGATGGGGATTGGGTGGTAGATGACATGAAAGACTGACTTGGCTATGCTCAGTTTGTGCATCTTCCTCCCCTAGATTTGTACCACTGTAGTTTTGATAGTTATGGGACTACGTAACTAAAGTTAGTCCTTACTGTTTTATGAATGTGAATAAGAAAATGGAAAAATATAATGTGTCAGTGGAACCTGGAACAAGTAGTAGGCAGTCATTCTAACAGAACAAGGGTATACTGCATGTTTTAAAGTCAAGAAAGGTGTGCATCAGTGTTGTATCCTATCACCATACTTATTCAATATGTATGCTGAGCAAATAATCTGAGAAGCTGGACTACATGAAGAAAAACCAGCATGAGGCTTGGAGGTAGACTTGTTAACAACCTTCAATACGCTGATGACACAACCTTGCTTGCCGAAAGTGAAGAGGTCTTGAAGCACTTACCGATGAAGATCAAAGACCACAGCGTTCAGTATGGATTACACCTCAACACAAAGAAAAGAGAAATCCTCACAAATGGACCAATAAGCAACATCATGATAAGCAGAGAAAATACTGAAGTTGTCAGGGATTTCATTTTACTTGGATCCACAATCAAAGCCCATGGAAGCAGCAGTCAAGAAATCAAAGGATGCATCACACTGGGCAAATATGCTGCAAAAGAGCTCTTTGGAGTGTTAAAAAGCAAAGATGTCACTTTAAGGACTAACGTGCACCTGACCCAAGCCCTGGTGTTTTCAATCGCCTCATATGCATGTGAAAGCTGGACAATGAATAAGGAAGACGGAAGAATTGATGCCTTTGAGTGATGGTGTTTGGGAAGAATATTGAGTATACCATAGACTGCCAGAAGAACAAACAAATCTGTCTTGGAAGAAGTACAGTCAGAATGTTCCTTAGAAGCAAAGATGGTGAAATTTCTTCTCACATAGTTTGGACATGTTATCAGGAGGGACGTCATGCTTGGTAAAGTAGTGGATCAGTGAAGAAGAAGACCCTCAATAAGTTGGATTGACACAGTCGCTGCAACAATGGGCCCAAGCATAACAACGATTGTGAGGATGGCGCAGGACGGGGCAGTGTTTCATCTTCTTGTACATAAGGGTGGCTACGAGTCGGAATCTACTCAAGGCACCTAAGAACAACAACAACAATCCTGTGCCCCATATATCAAAGAAATCCTATTTCCCTTGTTCCCTTTCAGACTTTATCTCCTGTTGTACAAAGTATTTCAAGATTGGTAGTAATAGTGAAGGAGTCCCTGGGTGGTGTAAACAGTTCTCAACTACTAACCAAAAGGTTGGCAGTTTGGACCCACCCAGAGGCACCTCAGAATCTGGCAATCTGCTTCCGAAAGGTTACATCCTTGAAAACCCTATGGAGCAGTTCTACTCGGCACACATGGGGTCGCCATCAGTCAGGATGGACTGGACAGCAACTGATTGGTCATAGTGAAGAGTTGGCTTTATAATCTGCTATTTTCACTAAAAAAAGAAAAAAAAAAATTCCATTGCTGTTGAGTCAGTTCCGACTCACAAGCGACCGCTTAGGACTATATGTATTCTTTCCATGCTGGTACATATTCTTCATAATCATAATTGTTAAACCACATAATATTCTATTAAGTAGATATACTATCATTTATTTACTCATTCCCTAATTGTAGATCATGTGAGTAATCTTTCCCTGCTTTGGGAAAGATTTTAAGACATATTCCCTGAAAGGACTCAAATCACTATGTCAAAGAACATTAATGTTTTTATGATATACAGTATATTGTTATATTCCCTTCCTGGGGCACGGGGGGAGTTATATCAATTGCTTCTGCTTAGACCAGTGGTTCTCGAAGTGTGGTGCAGGCACCCCTGTGGGGTTACTGATATCACTGAGATCCTTTCAGGGGGATCCACAAAGGCAAAACGATTTTCATAATAGTAATAAGACATTCTATTAGCCTTTTCCACTCTCCCTTTCGCATGAGGGTACAGTGGAGTTTTCCACAGGCTTCATGACATGTGCTATCCCAACAGATCCAATGCAGAAGCACTCAGAAGAATACAGCTGTCCTCTGTTAAGTCAGACATTAAAGAGATTTGCAAAAGTGTGAAAATAATGCCTCTTCTCATTAAATGTATTTTGTCTTGGAAAATATAGTTAGTTTTCATAAATATATGTTATTTATGTAAATATTTAAATCTTTTCTAGGTATTAACTTAGCAGCCCTGGTGGGGCAGTGGTTAAGAGCTTGGCTGCTAACCAAAAAATCAGCAGTTTGAATCCATCAGATCCTTCCTGGAAACCCTATGGGGCAGTTCTACTCTGTCCTATAGGGTCGCTATGAGTCAGAATCAACTCAATGGCAATGAGTTTGGTTTTGGTTTGTATTAATTTCTAATACAGTACATGAAAGCTCTTGGTGTCCTTAGTAATTTTTTCTTTTTATTATTGTGCTTTAGATGAATGTTTACAGAGCAAATTGGTTTCTCATTAAACAATACACACTAAAAAAAATCATTAATATCATACTCAAGTAAAATTTTGCTGAAGATCATTCAAAAGTGGTTGCAGCAATACTTTGTCAAGGCACTGCCAGAAATTCAAGACAGATTCAGAAGTGGATGTCAAATGAGGGGTATTGCTGCTGATGTCAGATGGATCTTGGCTAAAAGCAGAGAATCCCAGAAAGATGTTCACCTGTGTTTCATTGACTACGCAAAGGCATTGACTGTGTGGATCATAACGAATTATGGATAACATTGTGGAGAATGGGAATTTCAGAACACTTAATTGTGCTCATGAAGAAACTGTACATAGACCAAGAGGCAGTAGTTCGAACAGAACAAGGGGATACTGTGTGGTTTAAAATCAGGACAGGTATGCATCAGGGTGGTATCCTTTCACCACACTTATTCAGTCTATATGCTGAGCAAATAATCCCAGAAGCTGGACTATATGAAGACGAATGTGACATCAGAATTGGTAAAGACTCATTAACAGCCTGCAATATGCAGATGACACAACCTTGCTTGCTGAAAGTGAAGAGGACTTGAAGCACTTACTGATGAAGATCAAAGACTACAACCTTCAGTATGGATTTCACCTCAACATAAAGAAAACAAAATCCTCACAACTGGATCAATAAGCAACATCATGATAAACGGAGAAAAGATTGAAGTTGTCAAGGATTTCATTTTACTTGACTCCATAATCAACACTCATGGAAGCAGCAGTCAAGAAATCAAATGACGTATTGCACTGGGCAAATCTGCTGCAAAAGACCTCTTTAAAGTGTTGAAAAGCAGAGATGTCACTTTGAGGACTAAGATGCGCCTGACCCAAGCTGTGATATTTTCTTTTTATTTTTTTTATTGTACTTTAGGTGAAAGTATACAGCTCAAGTTAATTTCTCATACAAAAATGTATACACGTATATTATGTGACACTAGTTGCAATCCCTATAATGTGACAGCACACTCCCTCTTTCCACCCCAGATTTCCTGTGTCCATCCAACCAGCTCCTGTCCCTTCCTGCCTTCTCATCCTGCTTCTGGACAGGAACTGCCCTTTTGGTCTTGTGTATCTGCTTGAATTAAGAAGCACACTCTTCACGAGTATTATTTTGTTTTGTAGTCCAGTCTAATCTTCTTCCGAAGAGTGGGCTTCAGGAATGGTTTTATTTCTGGGTTAACAGAGAGTCCAGGGGCCATGGCTTCGAAGGTTCATCCAGTCTCAGTCAGACTATTAAGTCTGGTCTTTTTACTGAATTTGAGTTCTGCTCCACACTTTTCTCCTGCTCTGTCAGGCAGGGACTGTCTGTTGTGTTCCCTGTTAGGGCGGTCTCTAGTGGTAGCTGGGCACCATCTAGTTCTTCTGGTCTCAGGCTGATGGAGTCTCTGATTTATGTGGCCCTTTTTTCTCTTAGGCTAATATTTTCCTTGTATCTTTGGTGTTCTTCATTCTCCTTTGCTCCAAGTGGGTTGGGACCAATTGATGCTTCTTAGATGGCCGCTTGCAAGCTTTTAAGACTCCAGATGCCACTCACCAAAGTGGGATGCCGAACATTTTCTTAAACTTTGTTATGCCAGTTGACCTAGATGTCCCCCAAAACCGTAGTTCCCAGACCCCAGCCCCAGCTACTCTGTCCCTCAAACTGTTTTGTTGTGTTCAGGAAACTTCTTAGCTTTTGGTTTTGTCCAGTTGTGCTGACTTCCTCCTGTATTGTGTGTTATCCTTTTCTTCACCTAAGATAATTCTAGTCTACTATCTAGTTAATGTATTCCCCTCTCCCTTCCTCCTCACCCTCATAACCATCAAAGATTGTTTTCTTCTGTGTTTAAACCTTTTGTTGAGTTCTCATAATAGTGATCTCATAGTAATATTTGTCCTTTTGTGCTGACTAATTTCAGTCAGCATAATGCCTTCCAGATTTATCTATGTTGTGAGATGTTTTGTGGATTCATCATTGTTCTTTAACTTGCATAGTATTCCATTGTGTGCATGTACCATATTTGTTTATCCATTCTTCTGTTGATGGGCATCTAGATTGTTTCCATCTTTTTGCTGTTGTGAACAGTGCTGCAATGAACATGGGTGTGTATACATCTGTTCGTGTGATGGCTCTTATTTCTCTAGGATATATTCCAAAGAGTGGGATTGCTGGATTTTATGGTACTTCTATTTCTAGCTTTTTAAGGAAGTACCAAATCAATTTCCAAAGTGGTTGTATCATTTTACATTCCCAACAGCAGTGCATAGGTGTTCTAGTCTCTCCATAACCTCTCCAACATTTATTATTTTGTGTGTTTTTGGATTAGTGCCAGCCTTGTTGTGGTAAGATGGTATGTCATTGTAGTTTTGATTTGCATTTCTTTAATGGCTAATGATTGTGAGCATTTCCTCATGTATTTGTTAGCTGCTTGAATGTCTTCACTGGTGAAGTATTTTTTTCAAATCCTTTGTGCATTTTTTAATTAAGTTACTTGTCTTTTTGTTGTTGAAGTATTGCAGTATCTTGCAGATTTTAGAGATTAGACTCTTGTCGGATACGTTTTATCCAAAAATTTTTTCCCAGTCTGTAGGTTCTCTTTTTACTCTTTTGGCAAAGTCTTTTGATGAGCACAATTGTTCGATGTTTAGGGGCTCCCAGTTATCTAGTTTCTTTTCTGGTGTTTGTGAAGCCATAATATTTTCAATTGCCTCAAATGCATGTGAAAGCTGTACAATGAATAAGGAAGACTGGGGAAGAATTGACGCTTTTGAATTACGGTGTTGGTGAAGAATATTGAATATTCCATGGACTACCAGAGGAAGGAACAAGTCTGTCTTGGATGAAATACAGCCAGAGTGCTCCTTGGAAGCCAAGATGGTGAGACTTCATCTCATGTTCTTTGAACATGTTATCAGGAGGGACCAGTAGATGGAGAAGGACATCATACTCGGTAAAGTAGAGTCAGTGAAAAAGAAGAAGATCCTCAGTGAGATGAATTGACACAGTGGCTGCAACATACAAAAATTATGAGGATGGTGCAGGACTGGGCAGTGTTTTGTTCTGTTGCACATAGGGTTTCTATGAGTTGAAACTGATGTGATGGCACCTAACAACAACAACAACATATAAATATATACAGTTGATTCCAACTCATAGTAACCCTATAGGATGGAGTAGAACTGCCCCATAGGATTTCCAAGGAAAGGCTTGGTTAGCAGCCAAGCTCTTAACCACTGCGCCACCAGGGTTGCACATATATATATATATATATATATATATATATATATATATGTATATATCAACGTGTATATATATATATATACATATATATGCGTATTTACATATTATATATATATATATGCACACACACATATGTAATTGATACTCCTAATTTATAGCTAAGGATCCCTGGTGATGTAATTGTTAAGTGCTTGGCTGCTAATCAAAAGGTCTGTAGTTTGAAGCCACCAGCCGCTCGGCAGAGGAAAGACCTGGTGATCTCCTTCTGTAAAGATTACAGAATAGAAAACCCTATGGGACAGTTCTACTCTGTCATATAGGGTTGCTGTGAGTCACAATCAACTCAATGGCACACAACAAGAACAATTTATAACTAGAGAGTATTAAAATTCAGCTACTTCTACATTACAACTGCATTTTTCCTTCCATATCATGAATCTCGTTTCTCAAGAACAGAAGAGATGATAGAAGTAAAATATCCTATAGTTACTCATTTACTTTATCCCTCACTCACACAAAAAGTCTCAGAATAATAACAGTAATATTACTATTACCAATGCTATTACTGAGAGCAGTTAGAATACTTTTTTTTAATTTCCTAACTAGTACACCAATGTTCTTCATAGTGTTATTCTCAAAGGCGAAAGGTGGAAACAACCCAAGTGTCCATCAACAGATGAATGGATATACAAAATGTGGTGCATATATACAATTGAATACTATTCCACTATAAAAAGGAATGAAGTTCTAATACATGCTATGACATATATTTACAGGTATACCTCAGAAATATTGCAGGTTTGTTTCCAGACCACCATAATAAAATGAATATCGTGATAAAGCAAGTCACAAGAATTTTTTAGTTTTACAGTGCATGTAAGTTATGTTCCCACTACACTGTTGTCTATTAAGTGTGCAATAGCATTATGTCTTAAAAAACAACGAATGTATCTTAATTAAAAAATACTTTATTGCTAAAAAATGCTAACCATCATCTGAGCCTTCAGCAAGTCGTAATCTTTTTGCTGGTGGAGGGTCTTGCCTCGTTGTTGATGGCTGCTGACTCATCAGGATGGTGGTTGCTGAAGGTTGGGGTGGCTGTGGCAATTTCTTAAAACAAGACAACAGTGAAGTTTGCCGCATCAATTGACTGACTCTTCCTTTCGTGAAAGATTTCTGTGTAGCGTGCAATGCTGTTTGATAACATTTTACCCACAGTAGAACTTCTTTCAAAATTGGAGTCAACCGTCTCAAACCCTGCTGCTGCTTTATCAACTAAGTTTATGTAATATTCTAAATAATTTGTTGTCATTTCAACAATGTTCATAGCAATAGGAGTAGATTCCATCTCAAGAAACCACTTTCTTTGCCCATCCATAAGAAGCAAGTCCTCATCCATTAAAGGTTTATCATGAGATTGCAACAATTCAGTCACATCTTCAGGCTCCACTTTTAATTCTAGTTTTCTTGCTACTTCCACCACATCTGCAGTTACTTCCTCCACTGAAGTCTTGAACCCCTCAAAGTCATCCATGAGGATTGGAATCAACTTCTTCCAGACTCTTGTTAATGTTGATATTTTGACCTCCTCCCATGAATCACAAGTGTTCTTAATGGCATCTAGAATGGTGAATCCTTTCCAGAAAGTTTTCAATTTATTTTGCCCGGATCCATCAGAGGAATCACTATCTATGGCAGCTATAGCCTCATGAAATGTATTTCTTAAATAGTAAGACTTGAAAGTCAAAATTACACCTTGATCTGTGGTCTGCAAAATGGATGTTGTATTAGCAGGCATGAAAACAACATTAATCTCCTTGTACATCTCCATCAGAGCTCTTGGGTGACCAGGTGCATTGTCAACAAGCAGTAACATTTTGAAAGGAATCTTTTTTTCTGAGCAGTAGCTCCCAACATTGGGCTTAAAGTATTCAGAGAACCATGTTGTGAACAGATGTGCTGTCATCCGGGCTTTGCTGTTCTCTTTATAGAACACAGGCAGAGTAGATTTAGCATACTTCTTCAGGGCCCTCAGATTTTTGGAATGGTAAATGAGCATTGGCTTCAACCTAAAGTCACCAGCTGCATTAGCCCTTAACAAGAGAGTCAGCCTGTCCTTTGAAGCTTTAAAACCAGGCATCAACTTCTCCTTTCCAGCTTTTAAAGTCCTAGATGGCATCTTCTCCCAATAAAGGCTGTTTTGTCTACTTTAAAAATCTGTTGTTTCGTGTAGCCACCTTCATCAGTTATCTTAGCTAGATCTTCTGGATAACTTGCTGCAGCGTCTACATCAGAGCTTGCTGTTTTACCTTGCACTTTTATGTTATGGAGATGGCTTCTTTCCTTAAACCTCATGATCCAACCTCTGCTAGCTTCAGACTTTTCTTCTGCAGCTATCTCACCTCTCTCAGCCTTTGTAAAATTGAAGAGAGTTACGGCTTTGCTCTGGATTAGGTTTTGGCTTAAAGAGATGTTGTGACTGGTTTGATCTATTCAGACTACTGAAACTTTCTCTATATCAGCAATAAGACTGTTCTGTTTTCTTATCATTTGTGTGTTCATTGGAGTAGCACTTTTAATTTCCTTCAAGAACTTTTCCTTTTCATTCACAACTTGCTGTTTGGTGCAAGAGGCCTAGCTTTCAGCCTATCTCGGCTTTCAACATGGCTTCCTCACTAAGCTCAATCATTTCTAGCTTTTGATTTAAAGTGCAGATGTTCGGCTCTTGCTTTCACTTGAACACTTAGAGGCCATTGTAGGGTTATTAACCGGCCTAATTTCAATATTGTTATGATTCAGGGAGTAAGGAAGCCTGAGGAAAGGGAGAGAGACAGGGGAACGGCCAGTTAGTGGAGCAATCAGAACATATACAACATTTATCGATTAAGTCTGCCGTCTTATATGGGCTCGGTTTGTGGTGCCCCAAAACAATTACAACAGTAACATCAAAGATCACTCATCGCAGATCACCATAACAGACATAATAATAATAATGAAAAAGCTTGAAATATTGCGAGAATTACCAAAATGTGGCACAGAGACACGAAGTGAGCACATGCTGCTCGAAAAATGCCTCTATATGGAAACACTATGCTAAGTGAAATAAGCCAAACACAAAAGGACAGATATTGTATGATCACGTTAGTATGAAATAGAATAGACAAATGTATAGAGACAGAGTAGATTAGTGGTTACCACGGGCTGGGAGGAAGCATGAATAGGGATTATTGCTTAACGGGTACAAGTTTCTGTTTGAGGTGATGGAAAAGGTTTGGAGACAAATAGTGGTCATAGGTGCCCAACATTGTAAGTGCGATTAATGCCACTGGATTGTACACTTGAAAATGGTTAAAATGGGAAATTGTATGTTGTGCATATTTTACCACAGTCAAAAAAAAAAAAAAAAACTCAAAGAGGATGAGGGGATGAGGATAAATTGTTCCTCAGACAAATCACCACTTAGAAGAGGTACCCACCAGAAAACTAGAATCCTTGACTATGGAATTACAGTTTTTTGCTATTGCAGCTAAAAAAAAAAAAAAAAATCCTTTTTTTGCATATAGTCTCCCCGCCCTACCTCTTTTGAGAATAGTTATCTGTATCTACATTGTTTAAACTTCACAGGATACTGCAATCTATCTCTTTTAGCCCTCATTTGGCTGTCGTTAGGTGCCTTTGAGTCGGTTCTGACTCCTAGCAGCCCTATGTACAACAGGACGAAACACTGCCGGGTCCTCTGCCACCCTCACAATCATTATACTTGAGCTCATTGTTGTAGTCACTATGTCAATCCATCTCGTTGAGGGTCTTCCTCTTTTTCGCTGACCCTCTACTTTACCAAGCATTTAGTGTAAGTTCTCATTTAGTATAAATTCTATAAATAATTACATATTTACCGCTTGCCACTTGTCCTTATTTTAAGGACCCATTTCTTTAGACATTTGCTTGTCTGAAGCTCATTCTTTAGTAGATGTCTCAGGAAGGACTCGTGGGACCAATATGCCTTATGTTTTTGATGTTGATAACAACTTACGCCTTTCATTCTTGAATTGCAACTTCGCTGTATATAAAATCTTTGGCTTATCTTTTCTTTCTTTGGTTAACTTAAATAAGTTCCCATTTTCTTCTGTCATTAAGTATTGGTGTAGACAAAGTTCGATGATAATGTAATTTTCTTTCCCTCATAACTCATTTACTGCTTTTAACTAGATGGCCAAAGGATTTTTTTCTTTTTTCTATAAAGTCTAGTAATTTTATAAGAATATGTCTTAATATGAGTCATTTTGGGTTGATATTCTTAGGTACACAGTATGTTATTTTAAAATGTAGTTTCAAAAAATTTTATGAAGAATTTTTTTTTAATTAAGTTTTTAGCGTTTGTCCTGTTCCTTTGATTTAGCATATTTTCAGGTACACCTATTTCCCATAAGTTGAATCTTCTTTGCCCATCTTCAGTATCTGTTGCTTTCCTTGAATACTTTTTGTCACTTTTTAAAGGTCTTTTTTCAATTTTTAAAAATGTCCTCTTTTTCACCTTTTCTTTCTCTTAAGGCATCATCCATTGTGGTTATTTGCTCTTTTGTTCCTTCTAGTTTAGTGTTTATTCATGAAATAATTTTTTTTTTTCTTTTTGATTCTTTCATGAGTTCCGTCACCTAATTTCTGAGTTTTTCTCACTCTTATGTTGGTGTTTCATGTCTTGTATCATTTAAAATTGCCATTTAGCTCATTTTTAAATAGGCTACAGTTTTGATCAGTTCTTGGCCTATTAGTCTGCTGTATTTCTATTGTCTTCAGGGATATTATTATATTCTTTATTTTATTTTTATTACAATTACTTTGTGTGAAATTTGACCTGCATACTTTTCTGTTGGTCGTTTTTATGTGAAATTTGTTTTTCTGAACTTTAAGAGGGAGGTTTGGTTTAAGGTAGTCTTTCCAACTCCCTAGGGCTTCCTTTCTGCTGTTTTTGTGTAATACTGAAAAATATGGTGGCTTACTTTCTGAGATTTCCTAGTTCTGTTCCTCTCCTCTATTTTTATCCAGACCTTCTCTTTTCTTTATCTCTATTGTCCCAGCAGGGTGTGGGCCCTGTCCTGAAGGGAGCTTTGGCAAGTCAGTTTTGAGAATTCATAGGGGCTAGAGTGCTTTAGGCCCTTAGACCTTACTGTGAACCCCTTGCACTCACTAGCTTTTGGAATGGGTAAAGCAGTCTCTTTTTCAGCTGTTGAATTCAGATTGACCCGTTATGTTTTCCCATCAACACCTAGTGAGGATTTTGGAGCTCTCCTCTTCTCAGGTTTATTACATGCTCCATTGTTTTTCTCTGTTTTCCCCTGTACTGAGGCTGTCACCATGCAAGTCTGTACCTATTGGTATTTTGTCCCGTAATGTATTTTGGCATTTTGGGGAACACCTTATCACACACTTTTTTTTGAAATTGAAGTATAATTAAAAGCACTAGGATACACAGATCTTATATGTTTGGTTGGATGTGTTTTGATAGCATATGCCCTTACCTTGTCACCTGGACTTCTGTTGTCCATGAGTTTTTAAAAATTGAGATAAAACTCACATAACATAAAATTCACCATTTGGACCATTTTAAAATCTACAATCCAGTCGTTTTTAGTATATTCACAATATTGTGCAACCATCACCACCATTTAATTCCAGAACATTTTCATCACACCCAAAAGAAGCTCCGTATCCATTAAGGGCGCTGACACCTTGCCTGTTGCCACCCACGCTGTGTGGCTGCTCTGCTTGGGCACCAACACCCTGCACCAGGATACCACCCTGACCATGTGCAGATACCTGTTTTACCTGGAACCACCACTGGCTTTTATAACTATTCAGAAGGCTGTTGGATAGAGGGCTGAGTACTGTTTTTCAGCCTTTTTTTCCCCACTTATTTTTCTAAGCTACTAACTGTTCTTCTAAACTTAACTTCTAATGACTGCATAATATTCTATTGTGTAAGATGTCCCATAATTTTTTAACCTAGCCTTTTTTTTTACTTTTAGGTTGATTCCAATTTTTTTGCTTTTATCAATAACACTGCAATGAATATTTTTGTGGATGAATGTTTATGCATATCCATTATTTCTTAGAATAAATGACCTCTGTTCTCCAGAAAGTGTTGTACAGATTTATAGTTGCTCCAGGAGGGTTTGCAAATTCCTGTCTTTTTATACCCTTGCTCACGTTCCTTATTATTATTATTTTATTTAATAATAATTGTTGTAGTTTAATAATAAACTTGAATAATTTTATAGGTAAGAGGGGGTTTCTCACTACTTTAATTTGCATTTCTTTGGTTGCTAGTGAGGTTTAACTTTTATTTTTATGCTTATTGAACATCTGTATTATTTCTAGCTTTTGTCTTTGATTTTTGCTTAAAACGGTATTCCTCATTACAAGATTATATGATGATTCACCTATAGCTTTTTTAAGCTATTTTTTTAAAAGACTTAATTATTTTAAGACTTTTTTTCATGAAAACATACCATCTTTTTGAAATTTATTTTGGAGATCTAGCCCAAGTAAAGATTTATCTTTATTTTTTTCTGAAAGTCCTAATGTCTCCACATCATTTATTGACTAACCCATTATTTGTCCACTGATTTAAAAGGTGCCTTTATCACATACTAAATTTTTATTTGTTCTTAGCCCAGTCTGGGCTTTCTATTCTGTTTTATCAATGTGTCTATGTATTCCTGTGCCAGGACTACACTATTTCATTTGTTATAGTGAGAAATAAATTTTAATATAATGGAATATTATTACTGCTTTCCAAAAATTTATTGCCTGCTTTTGCATGCTAATTCTTCCACATAAATTCTGGATCATTTGATTAAGTTCCAGAAAAAAATCTCTTTTAAAATTTGATTGGAATTGTATTAAATTTATAATTTAATTTTGGAAGAATTGTTATCATTGTAGTATTGAGTATTTCATTCTAGGAACCATGATATATCTTCCATTTATTCAACTTCTCTTTTTTATGTGTTAGAAACATTTTGTGATTTTTTTTCATATGATTCTGCACAAAGTTTTGCTAAATTTATTTCTTGCTATTTTATATATTTGGTTGCTAGCATAAATAGGAACTTTTCCTCACCATATTTCTGAACTGGTTTTTGCTCACGTGTAGGAAATAATGTATTGTAGCTAGTTAATTTACTAATTTTCTTCTTAGTTACAATAGTTTTTCCTTTGACTTACATGTTCCAGGTAAACATGTCATTTTGCAAATAATGATAATTTTGACTCCCTCCTGGACATATTTATATTTATTAACTTTTTTCCTTCATTAAGTATATTAGTTAGGACTTTCAGAAAAATGTTAAATAATACCAATATTAAATAGAACAGATTAAACTCCTAGTTGTGGTTGTAATTTCTTTCCCATTCCTAACGTGAATTTGTATTTTCTGTATTTCTTTTCTTGATTAGAGTTGCCAGAGCATTGTTTACTTTATTGATCTTTTCAAAGAATGAATTCATTAATTTATTTACTAATTTTATTACTTTTCTATTTTTCAAACTTTATTTATTGCATCTTTTAATCTCTAACAATTCACTCTTTTTTGCATTCTCAGGTTTGTTTTATTTTATTTCTAGTTTCTTAAGATAAATGCTTAGAGGTTTTATAGTTTGTTTTTAAGCTTATAAATTTAATACTAAGCACAACTTTGATCACAGAGCACATATATTTTAACCTATGGTTTTTCCATTTTTCTTTTCTTCCTTTACTAGCTTATTTAAATTACAAAAGCACTACAAGCTCATTGCAGAAAGTTAAAAAGGAACTTTGAGTGAAAGGAGCTCTGACTCATTCTCTTCTTTGAAACAAAAAACAAGCAGAAAGAGCAATACAAAATAAAACTCAGTCGGAGCCCCAGCAGGAAGCAAAAAGTCCATTCTACTGGGATTTTAAAGAGAATTTAACGGGGAAGTTGTTTACAGAGTTGTGGTCAGGGTTAAAGGCACCATCACGGAGTGCAGAGGCACCCAGGGACTAGCAGTAGCAAGAAATTGGGTGGCGCAGTCTGTGCTGGACTACTAACCTAAAGGTTGGCGGCTCTAACCCACCCAGCAGCTCCACAGAAGAAAGGCCTGGTGGTTCTGCTTCCGTAAAAATCACAGCCAAGAAATCTCTATGGAGCAGTTCTACTCTGTAACACATAGGCTTGTCGTGAGTTGGAATTGACTCTACTTCAATGCTTTTTTTTTTTTTTTTGTAGTTGTAAAAGGTCATAGCCTTGTTAGAACCACAGTGTGACGGCACAGAGCAGGGAGGAAGCAGGGAAAGAAATATCCCAATCTCTCTTTCCTCCCGTCTCCCACTGGTCAAAGCCGATGGTAAAACAAGTGACAAGGGAGCTCACAGGTGTTAGTACCTCAGGGCACAGAGCAGGAACAGCAGGGAAGAGGATGACAAATGGAGGAAAATCAACACATTATCTTATGTAAACAGAACAATGCATAACTCCAGACCACAGTCTTATGAATATGGTCTCTCAGTGATATGAAAATGGAAAGCATGACCAGAGTGAAGGAAGTTGCCAGGCAAGGACGCAGGCTGTGCTTACTTGCTGGAGCCTAGGGTGATGCCCTAGAGTGGCAGAGGAGGTGGCACTGAATGAGGAATTGTGTAGAAACATTTGATGGTTAGTTGTATGTGTCAACTTGGTTAGGTTGTGGCTCCCAGTTATTTGGCCAAACACTAGTCTAGTTGCTGTTTCATAATATAATCTAATGTAAATTATAATGTAATTATGTTTCATAAAGTAATCTAATATAATCAATCAATCAGTTGAAAAGAGAATTCTCTATGGTGTATTCTGCCTCCAGAGTATAAATAGATAGCACAATTTATACATCTGTTCCACTGTAGATGGACATCTGGATTAATTTTCGCTTGGGGCTGTTACGCATACTACTGCATTGAACATTCTTGTACGTGTCTTTTGGTGAACATGTGAACTCGTTTCTTTTGGGTTATATATCTATGAGCAGAATTCCTAGATCATGGGAATGACTTTTAGTAGATGCTATTAGAGTTTCAAAATGGTTCTTATCAATTGTTACTCCCAATGTATAAGTGGTTCTACGTTTTCACCAAGATACAGTCATTTAAATTTTAGCCTTTCTGAAGTGTGTAATAGTTTCTCCTTACGGTTTAAATTTGCTTTTCCCTGATAATTAATTAGATCAAGCATATGTACACATACTTTTATATCTATACTGGTCTTTTGAATCTTCTCTTTGTGAAGTGCCTGCTCAAATCTTTTGCTCATTTTTATATTGGGTTATGTGCCCTTTCTTATTAAAATATCAGAGTTCTTTTTGGGTTATACACATTGTAAACATTTTCTCCCATACTGTGGTTTGCTTTCACTCTGTTTTCTAGAGTGGCTGTACCATACCACATTTCCACAGGCAATGAGACCCAGTTTCTCCATATTCTCACCAGATTTGGTAGGATTACTAGTTTTCATTTTAGCTGTTCTAGTAGGTGTGTGGTAATCACTCATTGTAGCTTTAATTTGCATTTCCCTAATGGCTAATGATATTGAACATCTTTTCATGTGCTTATTTGTCATCTATATCTCCTCTTTGGTGAAATATCTGTTCATATCTTTTGCATATCTTATAATTGGATTTTTTAAAACTGTTGAGTGTTGAGAGCTCTTTATGTAATCTAGATATACAGGCAGTCTCTGGATTATGAATGAGTTCCGTTCTTAAGTTTGTCTTTAAGTTGAATTTGTACATAAATCAGAACAGTTAGGTATGGTTCGTATCTAATGTCAGTTAGTCAAATGTTTGTCTTAGTATACAGTATATAATGTTCCTTTCCTTGCATAAAAAACATTAAAGTACCACTTGCAGATACATTAAAACATCTTTAACACAATAATACAGTAATAATAATAATAATGATATTTGGATACATGTTGCAAAGTAACATCTGTTTGTTATTATGAACCATTGCATGTACCTGAATTTTTAATATAATAGGCTTTATGGGGGTTGGTTTGTAATTACCAGATGTACATAAGTTGGAAGTTTGTAACCTGGGGACTGCCTGTAAGGCCTTTGATGGATAAGTGGTTTGCAAATGTTTTCTCCTACTCTGTAGCTTGTTTTTTCATCCTAACAGGATTTTTTTTTTTTTTTTTTTTTTTGCTGAACAGAAGTTTTTATTTTGATCAAGTGAAAATTATTAGTTTTTTTTCTTTTATGGATTGTGTTTTTGATGTCATGTCTAAGAACTAGCCCTAGGTCCCACAAGATTTCTTATAAAAGTCGTATAGTTTTACATTTAAATTCATGATCCATTTTGAATTAGTTTTTATATAACATACGAGGTTTAGGTCAAGATTGTGGCTAGGTTGTAGTTCCCTGTTGTTTGGCCAAACACTAGGCTAGTTGCTGTCTGTGATGTAATCTAATGTGAATTATAATGTAATTACTTTCCATAATGCAATCTAATCTAATGTAATTAATTAGTCAGTTGCCAAAGATACAAAAGGTTTATTCTTTTGCCTATGAATGTTCAATTATTCTAGCATCATTTGTTGAAAAGACTATCTTTCTTCCATTAAATTGCTTTTGCACCTTTGTAAAATATCAGTTAGGCATATTTGCACTGGTCTGTTTCTGGGATCTCCATTCTGCTCTATTCGTCTATACGTCTGTCGTTTTTCCAATAGCACACTGCCTTGATTACTGTCATTATATAGTAAGTCTTAAATTAGGTAGCATGATTCTTCCCATGTAATTTTTCTTTTTGAAAATTGTTTTAGCTGTTCTAGTTCTTTTGCCTTTCCATATAAATTCTGGAA
Organism: Dugong dugon; assembly: GCA_030035585.1. NCBI lineage: Eukaryota > Metazoa > Chordata > Mammalia > Sirenia > Dugongidae > Dugong > Dugong dugon. Next base: position 20,353,385 of record CM057475.1, read on the forward strand.
TAAGCTTGTCTCTATCTACAAAATTTTGCTGAGATTTTGATAGGTATTGCATTAAACCTATAGATCAGTTTCGGGAGAATTGACATCCTTACTACATTGAGCCTTTCAATTCATGAGCACAGTATGTCTCTCCATCTATTTATACCTTTGATTCTTTCATCAGCATTTTGTCCTTTTCAGTACAGTATACAGACGCTGTATGTGCTTTGTTAGATTTCTACTTCGGTATTTCATTTCTTTGGAAATGGTATTTGTAAATGGCATTGTATTCTTATTTTTAGTCTCCACATGTTTATTGCCAGTATGTAGGGATATGATTGATTTTTTAACTACTCACAGTAAATATTTATTAACTTGAATCCATTAATTAAGAATCCATAATTACTCAGGAAACGATTTGGCTGAATTATATTACATGCTTTGTAAAGGAAATTATTATATAAATTCTAAGAGAGTATTTAAATTGTTAACACAAAAAGTTCTACCAATTTCAATGTAATTATTAATCATACGTTAATGACATAAATTCCTTAAAGTATGCTATCTAAAAGATTCTAGTTGGTAGATCTTTATTTTCAATTGAAATTTTTATTGAGATAATTGTAGATTCACATGCAGTTGTAAGAAATAATACAGACAGATCCAGAGTGTACCCTTTAGCTAGTTTCCCTCAAAGGTAACATTCTGCAAAATTATAGTGCCTGGTGGTACAATGGTTAAAGCACTTGGCAGCTAACCAAAAGGTTGGCAGTTTGAACCCACCAGTGGCTCAGTGGAAGAAAAGACCTGGTGATCTGCTTCCCTAAAGATTACAGCCAAGAAAATCCTGTGGGGTAGTTCTACTCTGTCATATAGGGTTGCTATGAGTCAGAATAAACTCAACAACACCCAACAACGAAAACAGTGCAATATTGCAACCAGGATGTTAATATAGACACAATGCACCAAGTTTATTCATAATTCCCCAGTTTTACTTGTACTCATTTGTGTGTGTGTATTTAGTTCAATACAATTTATTATATGTGTAGGTTCTTGTTTTACCACCACAGTCAAGTTCCATCACCACAAGGATACCTCGTGTAGCCCTTTTATAACCACTTCCTTCCTGCCCCCCCTCCCCATGCCTCAATCCCTAGCCCCTGGCAACCATGAACTGTTCTCTATTTCTAAAACTTTGTCATTTCAAAAATATTGTACAAATGGAACCACATAGCATCTGTGTAAAAATGACGTCGTAGGTGGCGGCATCAGACCTCATCTAACTTCACAAGGTAGGAAGACAATCACCATCAGCATCAGCTCAAAACTGATTGCTGTGAGGTGGTCAGACACACCTTTCTTCAGTCTTTTTACCAATTCTGACACTAGCTGTCTCCCCCAAGGCACTCTCTACTTCTCTGCTGGGTTCGATAATTCCTTGCAGTGGTCACACAGAACTCACAGACCATACTCACAGTTATGAGTTTTATTAGGGACGTAACAAGTTACAACTTGAGATCAGAGTCAACAGGCTACAGATTGGGTTCGGCATCAGGAAGCATGCAGGCAGTCTCTCTTCTTCAGCGCAGGACAGCTCTCTCAGCTCCACTTGGCCCCCTGAGGACAGGCCTCTTCTATCGATCCTTGCTCAGGCCTGGCCTCCGCCCTGCTCAGTCAAGTGTTACAGAGATCTTTAGCTCTACCAGTTAGTGCCCGGAGGCACCCCACCCTGCCAATAAGCCTCCTGCCTGAAGGCACTCAGCTCTCTCTCTCTGTGGGTCAGCATGCAAACTGTAGCCACCTTGCTTTGTGGGCCAGGAAGCTCACCGTGCCATCTCTTGCCAGTCTCTTGGTTCTGCTTTTGCCTTTTCTCTGCCACGCTTCTCGTTGGCTTTGGTGTTACACCTCTCTCTCTGTCTCCTGGGTTTAGGAGGTTCTCAGGGATCCTGGGTCCAAAAGACACGCTCCACTCCTGGCTCTTCTCTCTTGGAGGTAGTGAGGTCCCCTCCTTCCATCTCTGGGATGGCTCATTTTCAGCCTAGCAGGATGGCAAACCTGACCAATCCCCTTGTTAGGGTTTGTAAAAACAACGTAGGGGAGCGTCTGATCTCCTCCAACTGAACGAGGGGAAGTTCAGACACGCCTCCTGTCTCCGCCATCCTTACAAATTCTGACATCAACTGGCCCTCCCACGGCTCTTTTCTGCTTCTCTGCTGTGTTTGATAACTCATTGCAATGGCCACACAGAACTCACAGACCATACTCATGATTATGGGGTTTATTAGGGAAGTGACAGGTTACAATTCAGGCTCAGGAACACTCAAGGATATTGTACTTCCATCAAGACAGCCTCTTCCCAGCTGGGCTTGCAGGCACGCCCCCACCCTGGCCCTCAGTCTCTACCCAAAGGCACTCAGCTTTCTCCCTCCGAGGGCTGGGAAGCCAACTGCATTGTCTCTTGCGGGTCGCTCCTGCGGGTCTCTCCTGCCAATCTCTCCTTCCTTGGGGGTGGTGGGTTCTTCTCTTTCTCACCTCTGGGGTGGCTCATTTCAAACCCAGTGGGATGGCAAAACTGACCAATCCCTTTGGTGGGCCACAATTACCCTATCACACAGTCCCACACAATCACCTGGGTGGAAGTTATAAGACCATGGGGAGAAAGGCCACACAAAAGCAATCCATTACACCACAGGGTTCTGTACACCTTATTTATGGAATAGTTAGCAGGCTATCCAATCCCCTTGGTGGGCCACAAGCACCTTATTTGCATAGTCCCACCCAATCATTGTGTGGGAGTAACAGAATGGCTAGAGGGTCATATTAAGTAATTTACTGCACTGCAATGTGTCCTTTTGGGATTGACTTTTGATTGACTCAGAGAATTGACTTTTTTCCCTTGGAGAATCATGAAGTCGTGCGTATCAAAATTTCGTTTCTTTTTATTTTTGAGTAGCATTCCATGATGTATGTACCTATGTACCACAGTTTCTTTATCACTTCACCTGTTGAAAGACATCTGGGCTGTTTCCAGTTTTGGGTTATTATACATAAAGAAGCTATGAACATTAATGTACTGGTTTTTATGTGAACATAAGTTCTCATTTCTCTGGATAAATGCTCAGGAGTACAATTAGTGGGTTGTTTGGAAATTACATGTTTAGTTTTATAAAAAACTTCCAAAATGTTTTCTAAAGAGATCTATCATTTTACATCACCGTCAGCAATGTATGAGTTGTCCAGTTTCTCCACATCCTCACCGGCATTTGGTGTAATATATATATTTTTTATTGTACTCGTTCTGATAGATGTGTAATGCTATCTGATTGTGGTTTTAATTTGCATTTCTCTAGTGGCTAATGCGGTTGAATATCTTTTCATGGGCTTATTTGCATCTGTATATCCTGCCTGGTGAAACGTCTGTTCACGTCTTTTACTCATTTTCTAATTGGATTGTTTGTTTTTTCATTGTCGAGTTTTGAGAGTTCTTTATGTATTCTGGATACTTATCTTTTGTTGGATATGTGGTTTGCAAGAATTTTCTCCCGTTTTAGCATGTATTCCATCCTCCTCTCACGATCTTTTATAGGCCAAAGTTTTAAATTTTGAAGTGGTCCAATTTATCAGTTTTTCCTTTTATGGATCATGTTTTTACTATTAAGTCTAAGAAATGTTTGCTGAGCCCTAGACCCCAAAGATTTTCTTCTATTTTTTTTCTAAAAGTTTTATAATTTTACATTTTATGTTTAAATCCACGATCCATGTTGGGTTAAATTTGTATAAGGCATGAGGTTCAACTATGGATGTCTAATTGCTTCAGCACCATTTGTTGAAAAACCTATCTTTCTTCCTTTAAGTTGCTTTTGTATCTTTGTCAAAAAATCATTTGAGTATATTTATATAAGTCTATTTCTGGGTTCTCTGTTCGGCTCCATTGATCTATGTGTTTATCCCTCTGCCAGCACCACACTATCTTGATTACTGTACCTATATAAACTAAGCCAAACTCACTCCCATCGAGTTGGTTCTGATTCCTAGTGACCCTATATAACAGAGTAGAACTGCCCTATAGGGTTTCCAAGGCAGTAAATCTTTCTTTTTTTAAATTGTACTTTAGATGAAGGTTTACAGGGCAAGTTATTTTCTCATTAAACAATTAATACACATACTGTTTTGTGACATTGGTTGCCAACCCCACGACACGTCAACACTCTTGCCTTTTTGACTTTGGGTTCCCCATTACCAGCTTTCCTGTCCCCTCCTGCCTTCTTGTTCTTGCCCCTGGGCTGGCATGCCCATTTAGTCTTGTTCTGTTTTATGGGCCTGTCTAGTCTTTGGCTGAAGAGTGAACCTCAGGAGTGACTTCAGTACTGAGCTAAAAGGGAGTCCGGGACCATACTCTCAGGTTTCTCCAGTCTCTGTCAGACCAGTAAGTCTGGTCTTTTTTTGTGAGTGAGAATTTTGTTCTACATTTTTCTCCATCTCTGTCCGGGATCCTTTATTGTGATCCCTGTCAGAGCAGTTGGTGGTGGTAGCCAGGCACCATCTAGTTGTGCTGGACTCGGTCTGGCGGAGGCTGTGGTAGTTGTGGTCCATTAGTCCTTTGGACTAATCTTTCCCTTGTGTCTTTGGTTTTCTTCATTCTCTCTTGCTCCAGATGGGGGTGACATCAGTGGAGTATCTTAGACAGCTGCTCACAAGCTTTTAAGACCCCAGACACTACTCACCGAAGTAGGAAGTAGAACATTTTCTTTATAAACGATGTTATGCCAATTGAGCTTGATGTCCCCCAAGATCATGGTCCCCAGCCCTCAGCCCAGTAATTTGGTCTGTCAAGGAGTTTGGATGTGTCTATTAAGCTTCCATGACATTGCTTTGGTCAAATTGTGCTGACTTCCCCAGTATTGTGTACTGTCTTACCCTTCATCAGAATTGCCACTTATCTCTTGTCTGGTTAGTGTTTTTCCCTCCCCACCCCTTCTCTCCCTCATAGCCATCAAAGATTGTTTCTTTTTTTGTGTAAACTTTTTCATGAGTTTTTATAATAGTGGTCTCACACAGTATTTGTCATTTTGTGATTCTTTTTTATTGTTGTAATTAAATGAAGTTTACATTTCAAGTTAGTCTCCCATACAGAATTTTTTTTTTTACATACGTTGTTATGAGACTCCAACCGCTCACCCCATTCTGCGACAGCATGCTCCTCCCTTCCGCCCCGATTCCCCATGAACATTCAACCAGCTCCTAACTCTCTCTGCCTTCCCATCTCACCTCTGGACAGAAGCTGCCCCTTTGGTTTCTTGTATCTACTTGTCTAAGAGGCACATTCTTCACAAGTATCCCTTTATGTCCCACAGTCCAGTCCAATCCCTGTCTGACGAGTTGGCCTTGGAAATTGTTTTATTTCTGGGGTGATGTCATTTTGTGATTGACTGTGAGACCTTACGCAAATTCATCATTGTTCTTTATCGATGCGTAGTATTCCATTGTGTGTGTGTACCATAGTTTGTTTATCCATTCATCTGTTGATGGGCACTTAGGTTGTTTCCATCGTTTTGCTATTATGAATAATGCTGCAATGAACATGGGTGTGCATATGTCTATTCGTGTGACGGCTCTTATTTCTCTAGGATATATTCTAAGAGTAGGATTGCTGAATCATATGGTATTCCTATTTCTAGCTTTTGAAGAAAATGCCATAACATTTTCCAAAATGGTTGTACCATTTTGCATTCCCACCAGGAAGTGCTTAAGAGTTCCAATTTCCCTGTAGCCTCTCCAACATTTGTTATTTTCTGTTTTCTTGATTCGTGCCAGTAATGTCAGGGTGAGATGATATCTCCTTGTAGTTTTGATTTGCATTTCTCTAATGGCTAGTGATTGTGAGCATTTCCTCATGTGTTTGTTAGCTGCCTGAATGTCTTCTTTAGTGAAGTGTCTGTTCATATTCTTTGCTCATTTTTTAATTGGATTATTTGTCTTTTGTTGTAGAGGTGTTGGATTTTCCTGTAGATTTTAGAGATTAGACCTTTGTTGGATTTGTCATCTGGGCTGTAAATCTTTACAGAAGCAGACCACCACATCTTTCTCCTGTGGAGTGGCTGGTGGGTTTGAATTTCCAACTTTATGGATAGAGACCGAGTGCTTTAACCATTGTGCAACCAGGTCTCCCTCTGTACCTATGTCTTAGTCATCTAGTGCTGCTGTAACAGAAATACCACAAGTGGATGGCTTTAACAAAGAGAAATTTATTTTCTCACAGTCAAGTAGGCTACAAGTCCAAATTCAGGGCATCAGCGCCAGGAGAAGGCTTTCTCTCTCTGTTGGCTCTGGAGGAAGGTCCTTGTGATACATCAGTCTTCCCTTGGTCTGGAGCATCGCAGCACAGGAACCTTGGTCCAAAGGATGCACTCTGCTCCTGGCACTGCTTTCTTGGTGGTATGAGGTTCCCAGGTCTCTCTGTTCACTTCTCTCTTTTATATCTCAAAAGAGATTGGTTGAAGCCACTATCTAATCTTGCAGACCTCATCAGTGTAACTGCTGCTAATCCATCTTATTACATCATAGTGATAGAGTTTGCAACACTTAAGGAAATCACATCAGATTACAAAATGGTACACAGTCACACAATACTGGGAATCATGACCCAGCCAAGTTGACAGATATTTTTGGGGGACACAATTCAATCCATGACAACCTCTATACACCAAAACCAAATCCACTGCTGTTGAGTTGATTCTGACTCACAGCGACCCTATAGGACAGAGTAGAACTGCCCCACTGGGTTTCCAAGGCGGTAAATCTTTATGGAAGCAGATTGCCAGTTGTCTTAGGCTAGGTGCTCTAGAGAAGCAAAACCAATGAAGCATATACATACATATATATATATATACGTATATATATATATATATATACGTATATATATATATATATATATATATATATATATATATAGAGAGAGAGAGAGAGAGAGAGAGAGAGAGAGAGATTTATATCAAGGAAATGTAGAGGCTGGAAAGTCTCAAGTCCTTTGGTCAGGCTGGAGGCTTCTCCTGACTCACATAGCTGCAGGGGCTGGCAAACCCAAGATTGGTAGGTCAGACATCAGGCTTCTGACTCACAGGCTGTGGAGACCAGCGAATCCCAAGATCGGCAGGTAAGCTGCTAGCTCATGTTCCAAGAACCAGAGGTCAGATGAGGATCCAGAGCAAGCAAATGCCAGGAAGCTTTGTCAGAAGTGACATATATTGGGTGTAGGCCACACCCCCAAGGAAACGCCCTTTCAATTGATTGGCTGCTCATAGAAGATCTTATTATGGAAATGATTACATTATATCTGATCTCATTACAGAAGTCATATCATGATTACTTAGCAGCCAACTTACATCATAACTGCCAAACCACTGAGAATCACAGCCCAGCCAAGTTGGCACAAAACCTGAACCATGACACAATTCTTTCTCTTGCAGAGCTTCTGGGTGAGTTCAAATGGCCAACCATTTAGTTAGCAAACCTTGTGCCACCAGGGCTCCTTTGTTAAGTGTACACCTAGGTTTTTTTTTTTTTTTTTGGAGTCATTGCAAATTGTATTGTGTTTTTATTTTATATTTTTATTCATTTATTTAAAAAATTTTTAAATTGTACTTTATATGAAGGTTTACAGAACAAACAGTTTCTCATTAAACAGTCAGTACACATATCGTTTTATGACATTGGTTAACAACCCCACGACATGTCAACACTCTCCCTTCTCGACCTTGAAGATCTTTTTTTTGGTGAAAATATACATAGCCAAAGTTACACCATTTTGAAAGTTTCTACATGAACAATTCGGTGACATCGATTACCCTCTTCCAGTTGTGCTGCTATTCTCACTATCCTTTTCCAAATTATTCCATCACCATTATCTTCAACTCACTGTCCCCTAGGCTTCCCATCAAACCCTTTGAGCTGCTGTTGTCAATTTGATCTCACATAGATAATTCTTTTTTTTTTTTTGTACCTTAGATGAAGGTTTGCAGAACAAACGGTTTCTTATTAAACAGTTAGTACACATATTGCCCTATGACAATGGTTAACAACCCCATGACATGTCAATACTGTCCCTTCTCAACCTTGGGTTCCCTATCACCAGCTTTCTTGCCCCTCCTGCCTTCTAGTCCTTGTCCCTGGACTGCTGTGCCTCATTAGTCCTGTTTTGTTTTATGAGGCTGTCCAATCCCTGGCTGAACGGTGAAGTTTAGGAGGGGCCCCACCACTGTATCTCATTAGCCTCATATGGTTTTACGGGGCTGTTCACTCCCAGGCTTAACAGTGAACCTTGGAGGTAACTTCACCACTGAGCTAAAAGGATGTCCGGGGGCCATACTCTCAGGGTTTCTCCAGTCTGTCAGACCAGTAAATCTTGTCTTTTTTTGTGAGTTAGAATTCTGTTCTACATCCTTTTCTAGCTCTGTCCAGGACCCTCTATTGTGATCCCGGTCAGAGCAGTCAGTGGTGGTAGCCTGGCACCATCTAGCTGTACTGGGCTCAGTCTGGTGGAGGCCTTGGTAGCTGTGGTCCATTAGTCCTTTGGACTAATCTTTTTCTTGTTTCTTGCTCTCTTCATTCTCACTTGCTCCCTAAGGGGTGAGACCAGTGGAGTATCTTAGATGGCTGCTCACAGGCTTTTAAGACCCCAGACGCTACTCATCAAGGTAGAATGTAGAACATTGTCTTTATAAACTGTGTTATGCCAATTGAGCTAGATATTCCCCGAGACCATGGTCCCCACAGCCCTCCGCCGAGCAATTCAGTCCCTCAGGGAGTTTGGAAGTGTCTATGGAGCTTCCATGACCTTTCCTTGTAAAAGTTGTGCTGGCTTCCCCAGTAATGTGTACTGTCTTACCCTTCACTAAGCTATCACTTATCTGTTTAGTTCCCTACCTCTTCTCCCATCCCTTGTAACCAATAAAGACTGTTTCTTTGTGTGTGTAAACTTTTACATGAGTTATACAGTAGAGGTCTCATACAGTATTTGTGCTTTTGTGATTGACTTATTTCACTCAGCATTACATCCTCCAGTTTTGTTCCTCTTACTCTCCTGTGCTGAGTTCCTTTTGTCTGTGGATTTTTTTCCTTTCTTTTGTTTTTACTGAGACTTTATGTTTTTCTTCTTTATTTTGATGTGTAGGTTTGTTAACTTTCTTTGTGGTTACCTTGAAATTTACCCTTATCTTCCTAGATTTGAACCAGTCTATTATTACTTGGTGTTTCTTGACTTCCTCTCCATTAGAAGTTTGTATATCTACACCATTTATTCCCTCTTTTATTGTTGTGATGCTGTTGTCATTTACAGATTAACCTCTCTGGTTCCCTTTTTTAATTCTTTTGGTTTTGCATAGTCCTTAAGAATTCATTTCCTAGGTTGGTATCTGGCTAGTACAATCCTGTGTCCTGTATTCAGCCTGTGGTCTGATATTGTTTGTTCTCAGATTGAAGAAATTCCTTTAATAAGTCTCATAAATTTGGTTTGGTTTTTACATAGTCCCTTAATTTCTGTTTATCTGGAAATGACATAATTTTACCATCATATTTGAATGAGAGTTTTGCAGGATATATTATTCTTAGCTGGCAATTTTTTTCTTTCAAGGTTTTACATGTGTCATCCCATTGCCTTCTTGCCTGCATGGTTTCTGCTGAATAATCCGAGCTTAGTCTTATTGCTCCTTCTCTGTATGTGACTTGTTTTTCTTGAGCTACTCTCAAGATTCTTTCTTTGTCTTTGGTTTTAGCGAGAGTGTGATTATAATATGCCTTGGTGATTTTCTTTTGGGGTCTATCCTATATGCGGTTCATTGAGCTTCTTGGATGGTCAGCTTTTCATCTTTCATGATATTGGGGAAGTTTTCTGTCAGTAGTTCTCCAGTGATCCTGTCTGTGTCTTCTGTTTTCTCCCCCTGTTTTGGAACTCCAATCACTCGCAGATTTTTGCTTTTGATTGTATCCCACATAATTCTCAGGGTCTCTTCATTTTTCTTTGTTCTTTTTTCTGAGTTTTCTTCCAACAGAATTGTATCCAAGTGTTTGTCTTCAATTCTGCTGATCCTGCCTTCCACCATTTCAGATCTGCTCCTCAGCCCTTCTATGACACTGTCAATTTCTGAAATCTTGTTGTTTATCTTTTGTATTTATAATTGTTGTTTTTGTATAATTTCTAGTTGTGAATTTATTTTGACATTTTGTTCTTGCATTATTTTCCTGAATTCTTGCATTTTTTTGGTCTGTATTTTCCATGAATTTGTCTATTTTTTCCTCATTTTTCTCTGATTTTTGCTTCAACTCTTGGATAATTCTGAGTATTAGAGATTTGAATTCCCTACCAGGTAGTTCTAGTGCCTTTTCTTCCACTGGAAAGTCATCTGATGTTTTATTTTGGACGCCTATTGGAACCATCCTGTCCTGTTTTTGTAAATGTTTTGATATTGTCTGCTGTCTTTGGGGCATTCGTTAGTTATTTTTCTTGTTTATTGGTTGTAGATTTGTTTGTTTCATCCTTTTTTTAATTTGGTTGTGTCTGAGCAGGCAGGCTGTGTGTTCTTTGTTGTTTGCTCATCTGTGGGCATGATACTTTTCACCTCCTTCTCCAATTGACAGGGTCATTTGCTCAGATATGGTATAGCAGGGTAGGTCTAGCTGAAGAGGAGTTGCTGGGATGGGTTATTTGTGGCACTTACTACAGCCACCAGGGTGGGTCGGTAATCAGTGCAGGGCAGGTTCCAGTAGGCGATGCCTGTGCTGCTTCATGGTGTGATGTTAAGCGCAGGGTGCAGGTAGGCAGGATGGAGGGGGGAGATTATGCTGTGTGGAGCTAAGAAGGGTATGGGAAAGAGGAGAAAGGAACGGAAGCCAAAAACATAGAAACAAACAAAAAAGAGTAGTAGGGGAGTTTGCCGTTGGCGTGGAAAGATGAGAGACTATGAAATGGAAAAAAACAAAAAGGGGAAGAAGAAGAAAAAAAAGAAAAGAATGAATAGATAAAAATTAGGAAGACAAAAGAACAGTTAAGCTCCCAGGGATCCCACTGGTGTGGCTACGAGGTCTGGGGAAGTTGTTCCCAGGTGTTGAAGTACAGCCTGGATAGAAGGCATAGAGGTATTCAACACCAGGTATTCAGGTGACAGGAAGAGAAGGAAGGTATAGAGAGATGAGAAACTAAGTAATGAAGAAAGACAAAAAAGGAAATAGAGGGAAAAGAAAAGAAAACAAACAAAAAAAGAACAAGAAAACCCCCCCAAAAAATAGAAAAAAAAAAAAAAACACAAAAAAAGAAATGCTCTCAGGGATCCCTCTGCACGTCTGCACAAGCTGAGGGGGTATGTCCCAAGCTGTGTAGCACTGCCCGGCCAGAATGGGTTCCCAACTCGAGAAAAGAAAAAGAAAACAAACAATTCAAAACAACCAAGCAAACAAACAAACAAAAAAAGCCCCAGGATCCCACCAGAATGGCAGCATGGACCGAAAAGCACTTCCACACTGGAACAGAGCTCCGCAGCCCCTTAGGAAGAAGCGAAGATGGTGCACGGAGCCAAGTATTTGAGCAAAAGGAGGGGGAGGTGGTGAGAGATAAGGAATAAATCAAAAGAAGGGGAAAAAAGCAACACCAGAAGCCAACAAATGGCACACAGGGAGTCGGCCAGTGCAGGCGGGTGGAATCCAAGCAGCCGGTGCTTCCCGACCAAGAGACTGTGGCCGCGGGAAGCAGAGGAGGCCGAGTCAGGGTGAAGAAGGGTGGGGGATGGGAAAGCGTATATCATCAGTTACCAGTTGTTCTGTCTCCTGCTGGAAGCTCTGTGAAGCTGCTTTCTCATACCCCGTATTTGCTGGTCTCTGATAGGAGTCCAAGATGGCGGATCCATGCTGCGTTAGCTGATAAGGGACCTCTGCATGAATCTCTCCTTGCTCTTTGTTCTCTGTCAGTTTCTTACTCCATTTGGTGCTTGGCTGAGTTCTTTATCTCCTCTTTGATGTTTTAGGGTTTCAGGATTGCTGTTTTCTCTGTTTGGCTTAGTTTTTTGGATCTTTGCTGTGGAGGGACAGTGTGGTGCTTCTGCCTACAGCGCCATGTTGCCGGAAGTGATCTGTATTGTGTTTTTAATTTTAGTATATGCACGTTCATTGTTAGTATATAGAAATGCAGTTAATTTTTGTTGTCCATCTTGTGTCCTATGACTTTGTTAACTTCACTTATTAGTTACACAAGATTTTGGAAGATTCCTAGGGATTTTCTATGTACATAATCATATCATCAGTAACTAGAAAAAGCTTTATTTCTTCCTTTCTAATCTGTATGTTTTTAATTCTTTCTCTTGCCTTATTGTGTTGGCTAAGTACCATGTTGAATAAGAGTGGCAAGAGTGGGTAGCCTTACCTTGTTCCTAATCTTAGGAGAAGTGCGTTCAATCTTTTGACATTAAGTATCATGTTAGTTGTAAGCTTTTTATAGATGCTGTTTTTCAAGTTGAGGATGTTTTCCTCAATTCCTAATTTCTTGAGAGTTTTCATCATGAATGAATGGTGAATTTTGTCAAATACTTTTCCTAAACAATTGATATGAATTTGTAACTTTTCTTCTTTAGCCTGTTAACATGATGGATTACACTGATTAATTTTCAAATATCAAATCGGCCTTGCATTCCTGGAATATATCACATTTGGTTGTGGTGTATAATTCTCTTTATATATTGCTTGATTCAATTTGCTAATGTTTTGTTGAGAATTTTTACATCTGAATTCGTTATTGGTCTGTAGTTTTCTTTTCTTTGCACTTTGTTTGGTTTTGTTATAAAGGTAAAACTGGCCTCATAAAAAAGTTGTTTTATCTTCTTTCCTCTTCTGTTTTCTGGATGAGATTTTGTAGGACTGGTGCTAATTCTTCTTTACAAGTTTGATGGCATTTTCCAGTGAATCTATCTGGGCCTTAATCTAGTTTTTTTTTTTTTTTGTTTAAATAATATTTTTAAACAGAGGTTTTGTTGATATATAATTATATATCATACAATTCACCCATTTAATATGTACAATTGGTTGTTTTTTATTATATTTACAGAGTGGTACAGTTGACTGGTTTTTATTGTATTTACAGAGTGGTACAACAATCATCACAATCAATTTTATAATGTTTCATCATCCAAAAAAGAAACCCTATACCCATTAGCAGTCATTTCCTATTTCCTCATTGAATTGCCCCAGGCAGCACCAATCTACTTTCTGTCTCTATGGATTTGCCAGTTCTTGACATTTTATATAAATGAAATCAAACAAAATGTGGTTCTTTGTGACTGCATACTTTCACTCAGCATAATGTTTTCAAGATTCATCCATGTTGTAGCATGTATCAGCACTTCATTTCTTTTTATTGCCATATAATATTCCGTTGTATAGATATGTCACATTTTATTTAGCCATTCATCAGTTGATGTACATTTGGGTTTGCAGTGTAATGGGTTGCTTTTATATGGCTTTTCTAGCCACGGTCTTGTAACTCCCACCAAATGACTGAGTGGGACTATGCAAATGAGGTGCTTGTGGCCCACCAAGGGTATTGAATAGCTTGCTAATAGTGCAAATAAGGTGCATGGCACCCCTGTAGGGGTGGGAACATGCAATTAAGGTGTATGGAACCCCAATGAGGGGACTGGTCAGTTTCGCCATCCCACTAGGCTTAAAATGAGCCATCCCAGAGGTGGATGGGGGAACCTCACTACCAACAAGAAAGAAGAACCATGAGTGGAGTGCATCTTTTGGCCCCGGGTTCCCTGCCCTGAGAACCTCCTAGACTCAGGAGATAGAGAGCTGTAACATGAGATGGTGAGAAGCTGTGGCAGAGAAATGGCAGCAACAGAACCAGGAGACCAATGCAAGATGGCGCAGTGAGCTTCCTGGCCTATGGAGAGATGCAGCTACAGTGGGTGTGCTGATCCACGGAGTGAGAGAACTGAGTGCCTTTAGGCAGGGGGCTTACTGGCAGAGTGGTTTGCCTTCAGGCACTTGGAGGATCTAGGCTCACTGACCCACAGAGCAAGAGAGAGCTGAACGCAGAGTGTGGTGCCTCTTTCGCACTTATTGGTAGAGCTAAAGAGCTTTGTAACACTTGCCTGAGCAGGGCAGAGGTGAGGCAAGGACCAGAGAGAGGCCTACCTGTGGGCACGGCTGAGAAGAAACTGTCCTGATTGAAGAACTGGATCCTGAGTCATTCCTGATCCTGAATTGTAACCTGTTACTTCCCTAATAAACCCCATAATTGTGAGTATTATCTGTGAGTTCCGTGTGGCCGTTGTAAAGAATTATTGAACCCAGCAGAGAAGTAGAGAGTGCCATGGGAGGGACAGCTAGTGACTCAATTGGGAAAAAGATTAGAGGGTGGAAGTATGTTTGACCTTCATCTCATAGGGATCAGCCTTGGGCTGATGTTGATGGTGATTCTCTCTCCTCCCCCTCGTGAAGTTAGAGGAGGTCAGATGACACCGCCACCAGTGGTGTCACAAGAGGGGTGTGATGGTTAAGGTTGTGTGTCAACCTGGCTGGGCCATGTTTCTTAGTGGTTGGGCAATCATTTGATGATGTGATCACCTCCATGATGGGATCTTCTTTGAGTAGACAATCAGTTGAAACAGAGTTTCCTTGGGCGAGTTGCCTGCATCAAATATAAGCAGGCATTCTGGCAAGGCTCGTGAACTTCTGCTTGCTCTGGATCCTGCAGCTGGCTCCTGTTCGTCTGACCTCCATTCTTGGGACTTGAGCTAGCAGCTTACCTGTGGCCTTGCCTGCTGGTCTTGGGATTCATAGATCTTCGCAGCCTGTGAGAAAGAACCCTGCTAGCTGATCTGCCGATCTTGGGTTCGCCAGCCCCTTCGGCTATATGAATCAGGAGAAGCCTCTATCTTGAACTACGGACTTGGGACATTTCAGCCTCTGCAAGTGCGTGAGCCATTTCTTTGCTGTAAATCTCCCTCTATATACTTATGCGCTTTACTGGTTTTGCTTCTCCAGAGAACCCGGCCTAACATGGGGGTGTGGGGTGTGCTGACTGCACTGGGTGACACTGTCAGAGGGATTGACACCAAAATGACTGTCTATAAAATTTTTGTGCAGTATTTCAGCAGAAATTTATTATTTTTTATAAAAATACCCCTGTAGTTAATTATAACAATAAAAACACTTTTCGTAAGCCCAGCTTACATGTATCAATATACCTACAAGGTAAACTCTATTCTAACTTACTTTTGAACCTTCTAACGTGCTCTGGTCAGAGCTGTCATTATTATCCAGGTACAATAATGTTTTGAATCACGTAGTTTTGTCCTCACGCGCTACAAGCACACATTGTTGTTTTTGTTGCTGCCAGTGTTTCTATAGTTGCTGACTTTGTCAAATTTTCTGGCATTTTAGCTACAATGTTGTGGTAATTAGTGTTTGTGAACCTATATCAATACCTTTTTTGAGAATTAAGTAGTAATTGAAGGAAAAGGAGAAAAATCAAAAAAGGCTTCTGCTCGTTACTAATAATGTAATTCAATGTAGATTTTACAAAACAATTTTGTTGTTAGTATTCATATAATCTAAGAAATATTATACTTAAACAAGTTACAGCTATATTTGTCATATATTATTCTATGACTAAAACAGATAATACACTTTACTAAGGATTCTGTGTGCTCTGTTACAGGAGGAAGTCCAGGTTGGGAGTGATATTATGAGTTACCACACTGGGTGACACCACTGGGTAGGGCACTGGCAACGAGCCCTGGGGATGGAATGGTTAAGCACTCAGCTGCTAATTGAAAGGTTGGCAGTACAAACCCACCCAGTGGCTCCGAGGAGAAAGACCTGGCAATCTGCTCCTGTAAAAATTATAGCCAAGAGAACTCTATGGGGCAGTTCTACTCTGTAACACATGGGGTCACTATAAGTTGAAATCGACTCAGTGGCTCCTAACAACAACAAGGGCCCTGGCATCAGCATTTTTTTTTTTACTGGGTATTCAGTTTTATTGATTCTCTTCTAATAGACAATTAACTAAAATGCACAGTTTGTGATACACTTCTATACATTTTTTTCTTTTTTCTTTTTTCTTTTTTATTGTACTTCAGGTGAAGGCTTACAGAACAAATAGTTTCTTGTGAAACAGAAGCACATATGTTGTTTTATGATATTGGTTAACAACCCCACAACATATCAACCCTCTAACTTCTCAACCTTTTTTTTTTTTTGGTGAAAATACACATAGCCAAAGATACACCATTTCAAAAATTTCTACATGCAAGGGTCAGTGACATTGACTACGCTCTTCGAATTGTGCTGTTATTCTCACTTAAGATGAAGGCTTACAGAACAAAATAGTTTCTCATTTAACAGTTACTACAAATGTTGCCCTATGACAATGGTTAACAATCTCACAACACATCAACAATATCCTTACTCAACCTTGGGTTCCCTATCACCAGCTTCCTTGTCCCCTCCTTCTTTCTGGCCCTTGTCACTGGACTCCTGTACCTCGTTAGTATCATTTGGTTTCACGGGGCTGTCCACTCCCAGGCTGAACAGTGAACCTCGGAGGTAACTTCACCACTGAGCTAAAAGGGTGTCTGGGGGCCATACTCTCGGGGTTTCTCCAGTCTCCTTTAGGCCAGTAAATCTGGTCTTTTTTTTTGTGGGTTAGAATTACGCTCTATATCCTTCTCCAGCTCTGTCCAGAACCCTCTGTTGTGATCCTGGTGAGAGCAGTCAGTGGTGGTAGCCGGGCACCATCTAGCTGTACTGGACTCGGTCCGGTGGAGGCCTTGGTACCTGTGGACAATCAGTCCTTTGGACTAATCTTTTCCTTGTATCCTGTTCTCTTCATTCTCCCTTGCTCCTGAAGGGATGAGACCAGTGGAGTATCTTAGATGGCCGCTCACAGGCTTTTAAGACCCTAGACACTATTCACCAAGGTAGAATGTAGAGCATTGTCTTTATAAGCTGTGTCATGCCAATTGAGCTAGATGTTCCCCGAGACCATGGAGCTAGGGATGAGAGCCATGAGACCCAGAGGCTGTTGGGACTAAAACCCAAACAGTTGCCATCAAGTCAACACTGACTCATGGCGCCCCTGACTCATGGAGACTCCATGTGTGTCAGAACAGAACTGTGCTCCACAGGGTTTTCAAGGACTGATTTTTTGGAAGTAGATTGCCAGGCCTTTCTTCAATTAGCAGCCAAGTGCGCTTTTGGCACTACCCAGGAACTCCCTGTTAGGACTGGGAGGGATCTTCCAGAGGCTAGGCCCCTGGGGACACACTCACAGAGCAGGGGATGGAGCCCCTGAACTTGGATGTCTGCACCTTGCTTAGCAAAGGGGGCTGGCCACGACATGGTCAGAAGCTGTAGAGCCACACAGCTAATCTCCAAGCCTTAACTCACCCCTTCCCCCCAGCATCCTGCCTCCTCCTGAAGGTCTGCGGCATCTCCTGAGAAAGGAGGAGAGAGGCCATCATCTCTCTGGACTTCCCAAGGAGCATTTGTGCTGCTCCAAGCTGGATTCCCAAACCCAGGGTATTTTTTTTTGGCAAGTTATTAATCCCTATTAAACAAGCCATTGTTCTCAACTAACTTGACTGCTTAAGTAGGCAACGCAAAAAAAAAAAAAAAAAATACAACCAGAAGAAAGCCCTTTGAAATGAAAATTGCTCACGGAACCGGACAGGCTGTGTGGTTTTTGTGAACCTAGCAGAAATCAGGGGCTTTGAATTCTGTTCTGACCCTCTGCACAGGATTTCACATCGCTAACCAGGGTCCAAAAATGGCTGTTCCAGTTATGGGGCATTTGCTATATGGATGAGCAATTTTCAAAAGAGTTGGAAAAAAATAAAATCAATTCAGACTTAAAACCATACTGACCAGTCTATAATTTCTCTTTGTTACAAATTGCTTTTCATATTTGTGCCCTTGTCATTAGTATTGCTTTATTGATTGGAATCACAGAGAACTGTAAATGCTAACCATAGGCATTCAACATTATTTATTATCAAATGAATTCATTATTCAATGAATACATTTCTAAGATTCTGAGCTGGGGTATCAGTGGTTTCTTTGATTGTTGCTTTATATTAATGCATGTTCATTGTAGCAACTTTGGAAAATATAGAAAAAAACAAGAAAGCCAGCTTAAATCATCATTATGAATAGTTTCGTGCATATATTTCTAGTTCTCTTTTTTCTATGTACATACACATAGCTTTAAAAAATAAAATCTCATTAGTTATTAGCAGAAGCAGGTGGGAGGGAGAAGAGGGAATCATTGCTCGGGGGGGCACTGAGCTTCTGTTAAGGATGACAGAAAAATCTAGAAACGGATAGAGGTGATTGTTGTACAACATGATGGACGTGATTAATGTCACCGAATTGTACATGTTAAAAATGTTGAAATGGCAAATGTTTTGTTTTATATATATACTTATCCCACACACACAAAAAGTACAACCATTAAAAAAAAAAATCTCCAATAGGAAGATAAGTGGGGATGGGGCAGTTGGCATGGATGAGTTTTAGGCCACTGACTCTGTGGAGTCCCTGGGTGGTGCAAACTTAGCTGCTAACTGAAAGGTTGGAGATTCAAGTGTACACAGAGGTGCCTTGGAAGAAAGGCCTGGAGAGCTACTTCTAAAAAATCAGCTATTAAAAACCCTATGGAGCCCAATTCTACTCTGACACACATGGGGTCATCATAAGTTGGAGTTGACTCCACAGCAACTGGTTAGTAGACCCTGTGGTGGCCTGTCACATCCCCTGTACCCTGAGGATACTTATTCCCACTCCTTATCCCCTCCCTGGCTGCTGTGAGTGTTGGATGCTGATGGCTCACAGTTGTATCCTCTGGAGAATTGCCCTTGACCAAATGGGAGCTGTTGTTATCGTTTTTAGGTGCCGTCGAGTCGTTTCCGACTCACAGCAACTCCATGTACAACAGAACGAAATCCTGCCTGGTTCTGGGCCATCCTCACAATTGTTGTTATGTTTGAGCCCATTGTTGCAGCAACTGTGTCAATCCATCTCATTGAAGGTCTTCCTCTTTTTTGCTGACTTTCTACTTCACCAAGCACGTTGCCCTTCTCCAGGGACCAGTCCCTCCTGATAACATGTCCAAAGTGTACGAGACAAAGTCTCGCCATCTTCACTTCAAAGGAGCACTCCAGCTGTACTTCTTCCAAGAGAGACTTGTTCGTTCTTCTGGCAGTCCATGGAACATTCAGTATTCTTCCCCAACACCATAATTCAAAGGCATCAGTTCTTCTTTGGTTTGGCTTTCATGTTGCTATGATGCTGGAAGCCACCCTAGTAGGACAAACTGACAGAAGGGTGGTGAATAGTAGCAGTAAAGAATGAGATTTATAATAATGATGTTTTACATTAGTTTATTCACATGATACTTTAATTATGAACTATTTTAAACATAAAGAAAAGTGTAAATACAACACCCAGGTACGCACTACCCAGATTTAACAAATGTTAACATGTAGCATATTCATTTTAGGTTTAAAAAATTACAGATACAGTTGTGCCCTTTGTACCCCTCCCTGATTCCATTCTTCTTCCTCTTCCCCAGAGAAAACAATTATTTTAACTTGGCGTGTATTCTTCTCATCCATGTTTTGTAGTTTTACTTGTATGTGTGTACCCATAAACAATTAGTAGTATTTTTTGTGTGATTAAGATTTACATACATGATTTCATGCATTCTATTATTTCTTTCACTCATTATTATGTACTCAAGATTTATCCATATTGAGACTTGTAGATCTAGTTCATTCATTTTGTCTGCTACATAATATTCCATTGCATGCATGAATCATATTTTATTCAATCTACTGTTGATGGACATTTAGATTATTTCCAGCTTTTTACTGGTCCAAACAATACAAGGAGCATCCTTGTACATACCTCTTCCCGCACATGCTAACAAGTCCTGGGTACGTGCATCTTCAATGTTCACACATGATTTCACTCACATGGTCTCACATTTAATCCTCACAAAGCCTCAGTGAATTACACTAAGTATTATTACCCTTAAGACAGTCACGAAGAGGCTTAGAGAAGTTGCAACTCATCCAAGATAAGGAAATTGGCTTACTGAGCTGCTAACATGCATTCCCTTAGTTCAGCATCAACAGATATGGTTCAAGTGCTGGCTCTGAAATTTTCTGGTTGTGTGATTCGGGGCAAGTTACTTAAACTTACTGAACCTCAGTTTCCTGTTGTACTGGGAATGATCCCATTTGTTTCCTAATATGGCTGGGAATATTAATTAGATAGTGTATATAAAAAGCTCCCAGCCCAGAGTCTGGCATGTAGTAAAGGTTCAATCAATAACACTCAAATCGGGAATGATGAATACTCAAAACTATTTTCTATGAAAATATTAATTCAGTTCTGCAAATGCAACATTATTTCTCCCATCTTCTCTCAATTTTTGAAGCAAGCATGATTATAAATAAAACGAAGTTCCTCAGGACTGTAATAGTGTACCAGCTTCTCTGGCTGATGAATACCAACTAGGAATGGAACTCAGAAAGCAGTGGCATCACCAGGGGAGTGCAGAGGGTACAGACCACAACCCCTGAAAGTCAGAGGGAGCGACAACAAAATAATCCCAGGGTCCAAGGTGGCAATGGTGGGCAAGACAGCACCACCAAGGCAGTTGTGACACTATGTTCGTGTGACTCAACACCTAGTGCGGTAGGTAACTTGTCACCTGTTTTCCACTGGCAACCCGGCAGTCAAGGTGCAGGGCAGCGGGGCGCAGTGCTCACCACTGGGTGGAAAGGACGGTCTCCTCTTCCTTGGCCAATGGGAGAGGGGAGGAGCTGGGGGAGGAGCTGAGAGGGGGGCCCAAGGGCAGGGAGGGGTGGCGCTGTGCTACGCCCTGTGTGGGGGTCCAACCGCTGTGCTCACCATGGGGAGTTACTTGGCCAGTCCCGCCCACCCTAGGTGTGTGTGGGGGTGACACCATGAGTTATCACACTGGGTGACATCAACCCTAGTGATTCCACCAACTGCCACTTCGCCATTTTTACAGGGTCGTTTCTACTTTTTGGCTGTTATGAGTAATGCTGCTATAAGCATTTCTGTGTGCCTTTTTGCGTGAATGTCTGTTTTCAATTGTCTTGAGTAGAATTAGAATTGGTGAATCCTACGGTAATTCTATCTTTAACCTTTGAGAAATAGATTGTTTTTCACAGTGGCTGCACCATTTACATTTCTACCAGCAACGTATGAGGGTTCCAATTTCTCTATATCCTCACCAATACTTGCTGTTTTTCATTCTTTAATTATAGCCATCCTAGTGGCTGTGAAGTGGTATATCATTGTGGTTTTGATTTGCATTTGCTGATGACTAATAATGCTGAGCATCTTTTCATGTGCTTTTGTGTATCTTCTTTGGAGAAATGTTTATTCAAGTCCTTTCCTATCTGTTGTTGAGTTGCAGGAGTTCTTTACAAATCTGAATACAAGACCCTGATCAGATATATAAGGTTTGCAAATATTTTCTCCCACTCTGTATGTTGTCTTTGCATGTTCTTGATGTATTCTTTGATGCCCAAAGGTTTTTAATTTAATGAAATCCAGTGTGTCTATTTTTTCTTTTGTTGCTCATGCTTTTGGTGTCATAGCTAAGAATTCATTACCAGATCCAAGGTCATGAAGATTTGCTGTACGTTTTCTTCTAAGAGTTTTATAGTTGTAGCACTTATATTTAGGTATTTTGTCCATTTTGAGTTAATTTTTGTGTACGGTATGAGATGGGGGTCCGATTTCATTCTTTTGAATGGGAAGTTTTAATTTGATTAAGTATTTAAATATTTTTCTAGAATTTGTAATTGTTTCTTTTTCAAAATTGCTTGATCTGTTTCATACTGTCTTGTTCATTTGTTGTAATTTAAAATTTAAAAAAAAAATTTTATTTTTTATTGTGCTTTAGATGAAGGTTTACAGGCAAATTAGTTTCTCATTAGATAATTAACACATCTTATTGTTTTGTGACATTAGTTGCCAACCCCATGATGTGTCAACATTTTCCCCTTCTGGACCTTGGGTTCCCCATTATCAACTTTCCTGTCCCCTCCTGGCTTCTTGTCCTTACCCCTGGGTTGGTGTACCCATTTAGTCTCATTTTTTTTATGGGCCTGTCTAATCTTTGGCTGAAGGGTGAACCTCAGGAGAGACTTCAGTACTGAGTTAAAAGGGTGCCTGGGGGCCTTACTCTTGGGGTTTCTCCAGTCTGTCAAACCAGTAAGTCTGGTCTTTTTTTTTGTGAGTGAGAATTTTGTTCTACATTCATCTCCAGCTCTGTCTGGGACCCCTATTGTGACCCCTATCAGAGCAGTTGTTGGTGGTAGCTTATTGTAGTTTTTGTACTTGCAGTGTAATGGATGGCTTTTGTGTGGCCTTTCTCGCCATGGTCTTGTAACTCCCACCCAAGTGATTGGGTGAGACTTCAAAAAAGGTATAATTGTGGCCCACCAAGGGGATTGGTCAGTTTTGCCATCCTGCTAAGCTTAAAATGAGCCATCCCAGAGGCGAGGAGGAGGATCTTACCACCACACGGAAGAAGAACCAAGAGTGGAGCACAAGGACCCGGGATCTTACACTGAGAAGCTCCTGGAACCAGGAGACTGAGATAAAGACAGCTGTAACACTGAAGATGGCGAGAAGTGGTGGCAGAGAAACAGTGGCAGGAGAGACTGGCAGGAGACAAGCATGTTGGTCTTCCTAGCCCAGGGAGCAAGAAAGCTGAGTGCCTTTGGGCAGGAGGCTTGCTGGTGGAATAGGGTCCATCTGGGCACTTGGTGGAGATAGGTTTGCTGACCCACGGAGCTAGAGCTGAGCACCTTTGGGCTGAAGCTTACTGGCGGAGTGGGGTTGCCTCTCTGCAGAGCTAAAAGAGCTTTGTAGCATTTGCCCAAACAGGGCAGAGGCCGAGGGGCCAGAGACAGGCATGCCTGTGGGCACAGCTGAGAAGAGGCTGTCCTCATGGAAAAACTGCATCTTGAATGTTCCTGAACCTGAATTGTAACCTGTTACTTCCCTAATAAACCCCATAACTGTGAATATTGTCTGTGAGTTCTCTGTGGCCATTGCAGTCAATTGTCAAACCCAGCAGAGAAGTAGAAAATGCTGTGTGATGGATGGTTGGTTGGTGTCAGAACTCATAAAGATGGTGGAGAGAGGAGGCATGTCTGACCTTCACCTCATAGGAATCAGCCTTGGGCTGTTGATCTTGATTCTCTGTCCCCCTGGTAAAGTTAGAAGAGGTCAGATACCACCCCTACACCATTTTTACAGTATAATTAAAAAATTTCTCTGAACAATTTTAAGCATATGTTCTTTATTATCTCTCCATAGTGTTCTGTTATTGCTGGTTCTTAGGATGTTAATTCTCCTTTTGGAGTTTTGTGCCTCAATGTTCTGTAATTTTTGGTTGTCAACTGTCTTCACTAAGAGTAATTTTCTGTTGAATTTCTGCTATGTGTTGTGGAAGTTTTGTAAAAGAGTAGTTTTACATTTGCCTCTGCTAATGATCTAAGAGTTCATTCCTCCCAAACTAATTTTAATGTTAATTTCAGGCTTCTGAGGGGAGGGGAGAATGAGGAGTGACTTCTAAGGGATACAGGGTTTTTTTTGGAGGGTGATAAAAATGTTTTGGAATTAGGCAGTTGTGATTCAACTTGTGAATATATTGAGAACCCCTGAATGAAAATCCACTTTATAAAGGTGAATTTTATAGCATGTAAATTGTATCTCAATTTAATAAAAACAAAACAACAGGGCTGCAGCATGCAAGTACACTCACTCGTAAGTTATGGACATGGATAGTTTCCAAAGACCAGGTCATTATGTGAAAATCGGCAGTATGCGAAAATGGAGGATGACTACATCAGATCACAAAAAATGGAGGAAGACTACGTCATTAAATAACTGCTAAATCACATCATTACTTAACGACCAAACTGCAGAGAATCATGGCCCAGACAAGCTGACACATAACTTTAACCATCACAACAAGCATTACTCTTGTCTCACACCTCGGCATTTGTTAGTGCCAGACATACATCATTAATGTACAAAATAGTCAGATAGTAGATTTTTTACTATTGTCGTAAATGCTAAACGTCAGATAATGAGTTAATCGATAAGTGAGGAGTTGGATGTAATGTAAATTTAGATTACACATCCCCATGAATCCCTAGTTGGATGGTAAATTTTTTTGCTGCATCCCTGGGCCTTTGGATAGAGTTTTTTGGTCCCCATTTTTAGACAAAACAGCTCTTTAAGGCACCTAGCTTCATACGGGGTTTTTATTCCAACATCTTGCTTCACATAAGCCTTGAGAGC
Source organism: Dugong dugon (assembly GCA_030035585.1). Taxonomy (NCBI): domain Eukaryota; kingdom Metazoa; phylum Chordata; class Mammalia; order Sirenia; family Dugongidae; genus Dugong; species Dugong dugon. The sequence goes on from CM057475.1 coordinate 20,377,769, forward strand.
TTGGTTTCTGCCTCTGGTAGGTGTTAAAATGCTAACCTTAAACTCTTAAGTCGTTCATCTAATATTCTCATAAGCTACCATGATTTTTCTTCTTTCCTACACTTCTAAGTTGCATTCTCTTTTTATTTTTGGCCTGAGGATTTTTTTTTTTTCTTGATTTTGGGCTGGTTTTTTTTTTTTGGTCAACTAATTATCATTATTTTTAAAAATTTTATTTATTTTGTTGTTGTTCAGAATATACACAGCAAAACATACACCAATTCAACAGTTTCTCCCTGAACAATTCAGTGACATTGATTACATTCTCCAGGTTGTGTAAGCATTCTCGTCCTCTTTTTCTGAGTTGTTCTTCACCTGTTAACATAAACTCACTGCCCTCTAAGGTTCCTATCTAATCTTTCGAGTTGCTGTTGTCAATATGACCAATTAGTTATCTTTAAATTTTGATAATATATCGTACTGTGGCTAAAAAGTGTGCATTAATTTAACACTTTCCCAAATTTGCCACTACAAATTAGACTGCAATAAATATTCTAATACATATGTTCTTATAGGCTAGTTTTTTTTTTTAGTTTTTGAAAGGTAGAGTTCCATAGTGGGATGGTTGTGTCAATTGTATGTGCATTTTGAATGTCAGTACCAATTCCACATAACTTTTGAAAAATGCTGTAGAATTTCACACTCCCACTAGCAATGTATGAGAGTGTCCATTTCACTGGGTCATTGTTGCTGCAGCAACCTTCTCTCAGCTTGGCATGTGGAAGGCAGACCAAGCCCTTTGACCTGAGTAGGTGCCCATGGGGTTTATGGGCAATAGAGTTGGGGAGGTAGAGGTAGGATACCTCAAGAGGGATATATTGGATTACTTCTAATAGGGCAAGTGGTTATTTGAATAACTAATTTTGAAATGGGAGAGAGAGACAGAGAGAAAATCTGTCAAGTTTGTGAAGCAGGTTTTATCAGTTGCAGAAGGTATAATTCATGCAGAGTAGAACTATCTGTCTTAAGTCACACACTTTTAAGTTATACACAATGACCAGTTCGTCCATAAAAATAATTCCAGGCCCCAGAGTCTATTCACTTGTTCTGGAGTTGCTGGAGCTTCAATTTAACTTAATTTGGCCTTACTCTTTCTATTCACCTCTCGCTTTTTATCCCCAGTGGGATTGGCTTTGGAAACTGTTCCCTGGCTCAGGCACAAGGCTTTCTTTCTCAACCAGTTGCTGTGGAGTCAACTCTGACTCATGGTGACTCCATGTGTGTCACAGCAAAACTGTGCTCCATAGGGTTTGCAATGGCTGATTTTTCAGAAGTAGATTGCCAGGCCTTCTGAGGCGTCTTTGCACGCACTCAAACTTCAAACTTTTCAATTAGCAGCCAAGTGCGTTAACCGTTTGCACCATCCAGGTACTCCTCTCCCTCAAAGACACTGGCTTTATTCTCTTTCAGGTCTTAATTGTCTTGAGCAGTGATACTTGTGTCATTCTCCCTCAGCTACCTCTGTGTTCTATCCCTTGCCCACTGGTGGTGGCTTGGAGTTTGAAGAGAGTAGCTATCAGCTATCACAACCTGTGAATGCTTCTTTTGCTATCATGGACCATAGCACTGGGAATTAAGGATAAAACGTTATAAAGTTGAACGTTATCTTGAGAGTATTCAAATGTAAAACTAACACTGATGTTTGTGAATGAATAGTAAGAAAATTGAAAGAATTTTAATTTAGAGGAGATGCAGTAGATGTTATGTGCACAAATGTTAGCAGCACATTTTGAACAGTATTTGAAAATTTTACTGGTAAGATTTAAGATGACTTGGAATTAGAAGTATAGTCACATGGTTTGCAATCTGGTTGAAAGACTGCAAACTGCAAATGGTGTTGTTCAGTAGCTGGCTGGGAAGTTTAACAGAGTTGATAGAGTCTAAATATTATTGCTGGAATCTAATTCTTCAGAACATTGTCTAGGACTTTTAGGAATGTCTGATCCATATGTTTGTGGGAAAAGGAATAAATTCAATTCTGTGATCTTGGGAATCCTGAAATGTTGGGAGAGCTGACTTCTCAACAAGGTGGTAGGGGTGGACAGTGCTCTATGGAAATGGGCATTGTGGTGTTTAAGATTGTGGGTCAGCTTGGCCGGGCCATGGTTCTCAGTGTTTTGGCAGTCGTATAATGTAGTGATCTCTTCCCTGTTGAGATCTGGTATATGATCACCCCCATGATGAGATCTGCTTTGATTAGCCAATCAGTTGAAAGGGAGTTTCCTTGGACGTGTGGCCTGCATCCAAATATAAGCAGATGTTTTGGCTTTTGCCTGTTCTGTATTCTGTAGCTGGCTTCTGTTCATCTGACCTCCAGTTCTCGGGGCTTCAGCTAGCAGTTTACCTAACTGTTATTTACTTCCCTGGGAGCTGCCTTGTTAAACAGTTGCCACTGATTGTCTGTGAGAAATGCCTGTGGTAAAAAGGCTGTTCTGAGTTAGGTCAAATAAAGAAAAGCCTTGTGAGTAGTGTCTTCCAGGAAACCACAGACAGGTCAAGTAATGACAATTCTCTGGAAATGTGTCTTTGCATGAGCTCCAATTTTTGTTCTGAATGACCCCCTCCCCCATCATGGATGCCAGTCTGCTGGTTTTCACAGTGATTGCAAACTTGTTTTTCAATGCTGCTGTGGCTCTGGGGAGGTGGAGGCAGGAATAAAGCAAGTTGAAACATGACAAATCTATCTTTTCTGACATTCAGCCATTTTCCTTGAATACATGTTTCCTGGACTGCTGGAAGTCTTTGGTTAATTTCCAGAGGTCTGAGAAAGTTGATTCTGATAATTTTTGCCAGGATTCTCATTGCTTCCATGGAGGAGAAGATTTTTGGAAGTCTTGACTCTGCCATTCTTGCTGATGTTACCTCGGATACCTTAAAATTTTTTAACACACATCATCTTCTATGTCCACAGCTAGTATTCTTATGTTCCTCCTTATTTGGAATAAGGGGTAACCTTGGCATGCTTCTACTTTGTCTCTCCCCTGGTCTCTGCCACTTTCCTTGCTGCAACTATTTGGGATTTAACACAACAATTATTTAAGCCTAACTACACGTTTTACCTATTTTTATACACATAACAGTCTCTTACATCCCATATCTTCCTGTTGACTGAAGTAAATTTTCACGTAATAATTTCAGTAAGAATTCATGCCTAAGAAACATTCTGAGTCCTGCATATCTGTAAATGTCTTTATTTTGTCCTCCTACTTGAATAATAGTTTGATTGGGTATATAATTTTGGTTTAAGACTATTGTGTCTAAGAACTTTGAAATTATTTCTACATCATCTTATTTTGATTTTAATTTGAAATAATTTCTAACACATAGAAAAATTACAATAGTACAAAGAACCCCTGCACACCTTTCATCCAGATTTACCAGTTGTTTACGTTTTCCACATTTGTTTTTACATTTTCGTTTTCTCATTTTATTTTTGCTGAACCATTTGAGAGCAAGTTGCCAACATCTTGCCTCTTTACTCCTAAATATGTCACCGTGTATTCTCTAAATTCAAGAATATTCACCTATATAATCACAATACCGTTACAAAAATAGTATTTTGTCAATTTTTAACATTGATAGAATACTATTATCTAATCTACATACCCCATTCAAATGTTTCCAATTGTCCAGAATTTAACTCTACAGATTTTTTTTTCCTGGCCTAGAATCCATTTAATTTCATGTCTCTTTAATCTGTTTTATTCTTTGGTAATCTGGATCACTTGTTCAGCCTTTCCTTGTCTTTCATGACATTGACATTTTGAAGAGTTGAGGCTAGTGTTTTTGTTGAATGTCCCTCCATTACATTGAATTCTTATGTCCAATATTCTTAATGAGAAATCGGAGACAGGGATCTAAGGTAAAGTGTATGTACCTCAGCATAATCTGTTTTAACTCTTGAAAAGCCAGGGAGGTAAAGAATCTGCTTTGGGATGTCCAGAATCTAAAGTCCTCAAGGCCTGTTCAAGCTCAGAATCCTTAGTCATGCCATTTAACAGCTCCTTTTGGGAATTTACTACTTTCTCAAATGGGGCATTGCGTGGGAAACAGATCTCTACATGGTTCTAACTACCCAAACCAATCTCTCCCAAATTCCCATGTTATGAATCTAGTCTCTGAGAGCTTGTACACTGTTTTTTTTGATCACACTTACAGCTGTCAATAGCAACTATAGTCATTTCATATTGAAAATACTAAGGACCACAATGTATCTCCAGCTACCACTGTAGACTGTGATAGCATCAGAAGAGATTAAGAGTTCACCAACTTCATCTGATGAACTAGAGGGCTTGGGAGATGAAAGGTGGGTGAGGGCCACTGACTTGTTAGTGTCACAGCCACATCTTGAATTAATATTCTGATATATTATTTAAACTTGAAATGACCCATTAATGCTAAGGAAACCACTGTTCAGCAGTGGCAAGACTACAATGGCCACATTAATTAAATTAATCCCGGGAAAAAGGGGAGGCATAGGGAGGCATAGTTCATGCTTCTAGGACTAAGAGGATTCTGCCAGCCCAATTAAAAAGACTGGGTGGATGATACGCATGAAGTATCGTTGGACTTGAGCTCTATGAGGTCAAAAAGAAAGACTGAGATTCATTATTCTAAGAGCATCTTAACTATCAGCACATTGAATTAAGGGGCCGGTAGCAAAGAGGTTCTTCCCAGTTAACAGCCATAAATGTGAAGGGTCAGGGGTCTTCAGTTCAGAGGAAAGACTCTAGCCATATAAGCATGGAGATTTATTGCTCACTCAGTGATGAGTGCTATGAGATCCAGGGGCAACATCCTTTACTACATCTGCTTTTGATAAACTCTGCAGAGTTAGTTCTTCATGTCAAGAGTTCTTAGCCCCAGGCAAAGTGGGGTGGGAAATACGATGGGGAGACAGAGAGTAGAGAGAGGAGGAGGGCTCAGAGAATTCACAGGGGTCAGAAGGTTAACACTCAAATACAGGGCTCCCTGGGTATCTGCCCACGGGTTTTCCTGATTACACGTTTACCAGCATAATGTATGAGTTGAAAACAATGATGTGCTTTAATGTCTGAGAAATAGATCTGGGTATTAAATAAAGCAGAGCACTGCTTTGCAGTTGGAGAAATAATTTTTGTGTTTCAATGGAAAACCATCATCGTCTATAGCATACCTTTCCGCGTTGTCAGATTCTAGACCTGTCCATTTTCTTGGAGCTATTTTGCAATGTTTTGTAAGTTGCAGCTAAGTGATAGATTCGTAAATTCTGTCCTGTCACGTAGTGATTTAGACTTCCTCCCTCGCTATGGAAAAACCAGTTTTATCTCCATTTGTAATTCATCTCAACATTCCTTTATTCTATATAAATTTGTGTGCTTTTTTGACTTTTCCTCTGAACTAGTTATGACATTTGTCTGGTTCCCTCATTATATGACTAAAATGAAATCTTTAACATGTGTTCATTTTTATATCTGTAGGAGAGTTACGGTTTTACCTTTTTCTGGAAATTATCTTTTAACACAATCCCATTGCCTGTTTGCTTGTGGAAAGGGTCAGTCACCCTTGTCTTCTCGATGTAGTTCCCTCTTCTGCCTTTCAGAGTTCTGGTTACACAGAGCAGATCTCTGGAGATTTCTTAACTGGAACTTTTAAATTTCAGTCGCCTACATCAAAATATAGCTGAAACTATATATATTTTTTTCTTTTTTGATACTGCTTTCCGAAATGTTGGGCTTAGTAATTGGAGATCACAAGACCATGTATCTAAAACACCTACCAGTTTGCATCAAGGATCTGATAGATAGAACAATTACCTGTGAAGGGAAATAGTTCAGGCCTGGCTGTGGGAAAGGAAATTGTCAGGAAACAGAACATGGAGAAGGAGTCACTTTCATAAGTTTCACCCCAGTGCTAGCAGTTTAGAGCAGAAAGGGGCTTGTGATCACATTTAATGGCAAAGCCAGGCCTGGACCCCATGTCTCCTGAGTCCCAGCCCTGCCCCATTCTTTAAAAGGGGAGGAGAGGCGGAAGGCTTTGCTTTCAGAAGCCTTCTGCTCAGATCCCAAACTAGGCAGTACAACAACTGTATTTCTGGTGGCCTAATAACAGGATCAAGGAGCCCTGGTGGCACAATGGATAACATCTCGGCTGCTAACAGAATGGAGATTTGAACTCACCAGCTGCTCAGTGGGAGAAAATAGCTGGAGATCAGCTCCCATAAAGATTACAGCCTAGGAAACCCTATGGGGGCAGTTCTACTCTGTCCTGTAGAGTTGCCATGAGTCAGAATTGACTCCATGGCACATATCAACAATAAGAGGTTCGAGCAGGTGACTGAAAGATGAATGCAGCAAATTCCCTTCCACTTGCCCACCATGGCCCCCATCTTGAGCTGGGGTGAGGGACCACAGCTTCAGGGAAGTGCCTCAATGGCTCCCTTAGCCCTAGCTATTTTTTCTCATGAGCTAGAGGGAAACTGATAATGAGTGACTTTGGGTGAGTCACAGAAATTCTCAGTATCCTCGTCAATAAAACGAGTGGCACAGATGACCTCCACGGCTTGCTTCTACTCTGACATGGTAAGGTCCAAGGTGAAGCCTTTTGCTCTGTTAAGTGAGAAAGCATATTGTTCATCATCATGGCTGTCTTTTGACTTGTATATCTTCAGTTGGTTTGGTCAGTCACAAAGGATAAGAAGGCCCTTCTCAGCCTGATCTAGTTACAGTATACGCAGGATTGCCCTAGCTCCAAAGTAGAGTCTGCCTGGGATATTGCTTGGGATTCCTGTTTTCTTCATGGGATGTTAGAGACTGATGAAGATATTTTGGTCAAACCAAGAAGAAATTTGAAACTTGAGTATTTCATTAAAAATTGTTGAAACTTATTTATTCTATAAATTCTCTAAAGTTTACAAGATATTTATGGTTATTAATCATGGACATTTAAAAGTACCAACAAGACACTTTACATTTATTTTCAGTTTTGTCCAAACATAGAATTCAGGCAAAACAAAACCAGAAATCTCCCTTATATAGAAAGTCCACTCTCATAACAGAGTGACAAAATGAAAATTAAGATTTCATAATTTCATGCTTTTGACTAGCAACTTTTCACCTTCAAAGTGTTTTGCATCAATCATCCTAACTCAGTTTCACAACAGCTGTGCATTGCAGCTGTTTTCATTTTCAGATGAAGCTCCAGGAGGTTAAGTAACTTAGTCAGGGTCCCACATCTGTTAATGAAGGAGTCAGAACTAAAAACCCACTTTCCTGACCCTTCATTTTTTTCTCTTTATATGGCACCATCTTACTTCCATTAGTTAGGAATGAAGTCTCCCTTTAATCATGAAACTCTTTCCCTTCTCAAGGATCTAAAAGTAAAGGCATATAATTTCTAAAAAAAGAAAGAAAGAAAGAACTAGATACAGATAATTTGTAATTTATTACTTAGATCAACTTCCATTTTAGAAAAGACAGAAATCAAATATATAATTAATATTTACATTTTTTTTTTAACAATTAAAAGTATTTACACCATAGATAATAAGTACAAAATAGCATATAAAACTCTAGGACAACACAGACATCAAGGACCACAATTTCAGCAGAGAATTATCCAGTAATTTCTTTTTTTCACAAGTTGAAGTGCATAAGGCACTGTCTACCATTTTGCTAGTTTAGACACTTACTGTTTTATCTTTTTACCTTCATGGCCTCTCCAAAGAGAGCCTTGGTTTAGTATAATTAGTAATTGATCCTCCCACACCACTTTCTTGAGTTAACTTTTGATCCTATTATAGGTTCTGGTCACTGGCCCTTGTGGGTTCCCAGGGGATACAGCCTCCTACTTAAAAGAGAAGTTGTACTCATTTGCTAAAATCCTCCACATCTAGGCAGTAGCAAAGTTGCATTTCAAGGACCAGGTTGATTTGTTCAGCTAAGTCTTAAAGGTAAACACATTTGACAAAATCCCTTGGCCACAGGATATTGGAATTGCAATCAGTGCCCAGCCCTGCACCTTACAGAGCCGGGGCCCAGAGGGCTGTCTCTTAGTGCACCAGTGGCAGGGCTGGGGCTAGAACCTGTCTTTTCTGGCCGCCCATATAGGGTCCTTAACCTGGTGTCACGTTGGCCTTGGGTGGGAAGGATGAAGTTCTTCAGGTCAGTGAGGAAGAACTCTTCTCAACCAAGACCACACTGCCCACCTCTGCATGTGCTACCTTGTTGGTGAGCAGGTTGCAGCCTACCTGGGGGCTTGTTTTGACGTGGGAGAGGGCAAGACATGTCCAACTGATGTGGTATGGGGTTAACTGGGGCCTCTGTCCCCTACCTCAAAAACACGAGGGGAGCCACTTGTGAAGCCATCTGGTCAGTAGGTCCTCCGGCAAACCCAGACCACCTGGGATGCTTTCCTGTCATTCATGTTTAGCCTGAAGTTACTGAAATGGAGCAAAGACCTCACTGTCAAGGCAAAAAGCTACCTTTGACCTGGTTTGTTCAGGCACTGGCAAATTGAATCACTGGCAATTAAAAATCAAAGTCAGGAATGGGAAAGGTAGAATGATCCAGGAGGGAGACACATGTTTTGCTGAAATAGCACCAAAACCAAACCCAACCGTGATAGGCATAAGGAAAAGTGCATTTGTGCATCTGAAATCAACAAAATGTTGTATGTAAAGAAAACCTTTTAGGTAGCATTTGAAAGGACCAATTCTTTAATGCAAATATCTATCTGTCAAAGAGCTCATTGCCTAAACAAAGTGCTTTCCTGCGTCTACTTAAACAAATAACCCACATACTTTGAAAATGTCCAAGGTGATTTAAAAAATGAATTGAGTTCACCAGAAAATATATCCAAAATTAAGAATGATGATATAGTAACAGTGATAATGATCACATTAAAAAGGAGACAGTATTTAAAACACAAAGATATGCCCAAAGGTATTTACATATAGGAAGTGAGCAGCAGTACCACATAGATAAAATGGAAGGATTGAAACATTTTTGAAATTATCTGAAGGATTGGGAAACAAGGGAAAACTCTGTTCCAATATCAAGCTCATCCTGGAAGTAAAACTGTACACCTCAATACTGTACACCTCAATACTGTACACCCAAATGCGCCAAATAACAAGGAAAACAACCGAAGTGTAAGAGGTGAGATGACAAATGTGAAAAACCTAACTGACTGTTAAGATCAGCCTGGGATTGCTGGGGAAGTTTGCAAGGGGCAGGAAGTTGGGCAGAAAGGAAGTGCTGGAAATAAGATGACTGGGTACCTCCTCTTTGTATTCTTTTCCTGGTAAAATGCCATTTTTACTGCATCAGGGAAATATAAGATTCTATAACCTGTCTTATAAAGGAATTGCTCAAACTTGTAAAATAAAATTCTTTGGAGCCCATTTGTGGATTTTTAACCAATGACTCTGTGCTTGGTGATGGTGGTGCTGTTGTTAGCTGCTGTGCAGTTGGCCCTGATTCATGGCGACCCTATGTGTTACAGAGTAGAACTGTGCCATAGGATTTTCTTGGTTATAATCTTTATAGAAGCAGATTGCCAGGCCTTTTCTTGGGTGGAGCCGCTGAGTGGGTTTGAACTGCCAACCTGTAGGTTAGCAGTCTATCAGAACAGCTTGCACCACCAGGGCTCCCGTATGCTTGATAGAGTCTCGCATAACAGAATAAAGGAGCTACAGGCTGTTGGGGGAAAAGCCATGATCTGCGGTTCGGGGATTCTGTCCAGAAGGGATCTCTTGGGTCAGTACCAAGGGGCCAAGTTTGAGGTTAGAGCCATGGGAGGCCCACAAAGGCTATCATGCTCTTGTGTTACTCCCATCCAGTGGAATGCCTGTCTGAGGCTGTAAGTGGAAACCCAAGAGGTCCCAGGTCTGCCAGGCTCCCTAGAAAGTCTCCTTCCTCCCAGTTGGCAGTCTGGTGTGGATGGGCTGAGAGCTGTGAGCACCGAAGTTCGGTACCAACAGGCACTTTGAAGAACCCTATGTAAGTGCCTCAGGACTTGGCGAGGGCCACCTCAGTGAGCGGCTGTTTCAGAAAAGAAAACAACTGGAGAAACCAGACTTCCTTCAGCGCCCTTCCAAGTGGGGACATCTTGGTGTATGACTAAGCTAATATTTGAACAGGGGGACCGGAGGCTGCGCCTCAACATGGAACCAGCCAGTTCCTCTGAGTTTGTGCACCAGTTAACAGCATGAGATTTCTTGGCCAAGTAGTACAGTAGAATGCCACTCTGTTCTGCCTCTACCCCTGCTGGGCTAGGGCTTGTATGATGTATGTTTTAATAAGGTCCACGTGTGATCATATTCCCGGAGACATCACACCATCCTGTATGAACCTGCAGCAAGGCCTTCCATCAGCACATAAAATCCAGGTGTTAATTTTCTCTTAAACACAGTCATTATAAACTCTTTTGGCCTTATGACAGCAACAGAACCATTTAGAGATTTATATTCTTACTTTGATTAGATCATTCTACAGCACACGCAAAACCCCTTGCTGCAATCTAATGGTCACTTTAAAGATGGGGAAGTTGAAACCAGGACAAGTGGTGGTAGAGGCTTCATATTAGAGCTTGCCACCTTCTCCTGAGATTTAGAGGCCACAGGTCTACACTAAGACATTTGCCGTGACATATGGGACTTAAAACCAATAGGAAGTCCTAGAGACTTTGCTTACATGAACATTAAACCAAGCAATAAAGAGAACTAGGAAGCATTTCTTTACTAGTCAGTCCTAGTAGCAACATTTTGTCAGACTCAGAATAAAAAATAAAAATAAAATTAGAGTGTGTATATTTTTCCTCTTATGGGGAACATAGTATGACAGATGATACATTTATCAAAGAATCAACTTAAATGAAATGTACTAGGAGTGGTAGGAAAAAACACAAAAAACAAAACGGTCACACCAGTTGACAAGACTTTAGATTTTTTCTCCCCAAGGGCGAGAATCATGGTACTCAGTGGATGGGGCAAGCAATGAACGAGGAGAAATGTTGGGGACTTATTGGGACTGGAAGGGAGGGGGTAGGAGATGAGAAATGGAGAAAAAAGACATAGGGACAGGGAGCAGAGAGACAGCCAAGTGGTCTGGGGGTTAGAAGTAAATGAAGAGAGAACAGAAAATAAAGAAAACAGAACAAGGACAGATGCAAGGAAGTAGGTGAGAAATCTTCAGTGGATGTCACAAGGAAATGGGACTGTGCTAGGAAAAGCGATGGAAAAGAGGACTATCTTTAACAGCCTGGGCTGACTGGGCTAGGGCTCACACTCCTTGAGGGAATTGCTAAGGGGCTTTGGAAGCCATATTGTAAAGGGCCAAAAGGCAGCAAGAAGGTAGAAGCCCTCCAAGCTCTCTCACCTCCTTGTCTGTTCCACATGACGAAGAGAAGCAGGCAGAGGGCTCTGTATGGAGGTGAAGACGGGACCCATGGAGGCCAGTGGCCAAGTGGCTGGGCCAAGAAACGTCCTTGTTCTGGTAGAAAGCACCAGGTGGCTTGGGGAGGGATCAGGTCGGGATAGCCATGCATGCTGTTGGGGAGACCTGGCATGAGAAGAGGGGACGCCTCACTCCAGGGAACTTAGCACCAGATTGCCTTCACAGGAGGCGCTTTCGACGCAAAGGAGAGTTCAGGGGAAATGACTTTTTAAAAGTCATAGGAAAAATATAACCATTAATATAAAGAAGACAACTTCCCTTAACATCAAAACAGCTATGATAGAAAAACTTAAACTATTAGCAAACTATATACAGGTAAATGTTTTCTTCGTCCATATATAAGACCCACTGCCCGCAGTTATAGACAGATCTTTACCAAAAATAATCATTACAAGGAAGAAAAAGTAATTAATTAGTCCTTTCATATCTAGGGATGACTCCTGAAAACCTTTTTTTCCCACTAGGACTGAAGCTTACTGCAAGACACCATGGAATAGAACTTTTCCTACTGAAATTCTGAGGTAATGATTTTTATAAACTTAAGACCGTCGGACTGACCACATGGGAAGTCTGCATAGGTGGGGGGTAGAAGGAAGGAGGGAGCCTGTTGGGGAGATGGAAGCAGGACCAGTATCCAGAAAATAGCTTAGACTGGAGCCAACAAAAGAGAAACCTCATTTAACCAGGAACATGGGTAACTGGAATTTTAAAGCAAGAATTGTTTTTTTTTAAATGGTGCTTTCTTCTCTTTTAGGAAAAAGAAAAACTTACAAACATTCATGAAATTTATTTTTCAAAAGCAACTTTCTAGGTGTCAGTGTAGATTCTTCCTCAAGTCCCACCTCACAGTTGCTTCCATTTCTACATCTCTGCTTTTCCGTTTCCACAATGTGTATCACTCAGGCCTTCCATGGGGAGGGGGGCAAGGAGGCCTGCATTGAACCTAATTTGGCCGGAAATTTTAACTGAACCATTCCTCATGCGGTTCCAAATAATTGAGGTTTGATTATGAGAAGTAAGATTTTTTTTTCCTGTACGGTTAACACTGATGATCATACTGTCTCACCTTCGTGCAGCTCTTGACCATTTCAAAGTTCTTTCACAGACGTCAGACCCCACTGCACCTGTGAGGTAGGTGGGCCTTTCCCCATGTTACCGATGATAAACGGAGGCTCAGGGCAGTGAAGGCGCTTTCCCAACCAAGGCCATCTAGCTAGCAAGAGGCAGTCAGGCCAGGCACCAGATCTCTTACCCAGGCCTGAGCACTTTCTCACTGACTGGGGGAATTGCAGGCGCATCTATTTTGACAGACTTTAGCAATAAAACACTTTGTCTTTGGAATGAGTGGAGTGCGAGAAAATCGTCTCTCAGCAGACGATTTCACTGCATTTCTCACAGTGAGCCCTGGGGCCAGAGCATTTCCTCTCTTCAAAGGTGGCCATGATGGATTTGTATTCCTCAACTGTTGTTGGCTCAGAGCAGGGAGTTTTGCTGGCAGGTGGTAAAGACCAGTTGGCTACATACTTGTCCAGGATCCTATGAGTCACTGAAAGTCTTCAAACCTGTTCACTTCTATGTCACCTTCTGTAGGGATGCTTTTTATTTCTCCCAGTCCACAAGGGTTCTGGCAGGAGTGCGCATTAGCTATGACTTTTGCCACATCCAGTTAGACACATGTGTTCTTGACCCTGAAGGGGGCCCAGATGGGCTCCAGCAATTTGTCTTCAGCCCTGGAGATGCTCCTTCTCCTGTACAGAAGCCGCCGCCCCTGCTGTAGGATGAGCACCTGATAGGGGACAGTGGGCCAGGGAGCTTGATGGGAGGGGGGGGGGGCCATTAAGTGAACAGCAGGATTGTACTTTTACAAGAGTTTGTGGGTCAGACACTACGAATGGAAAACAGAACTGGACAACCTTGTTCTAATGAATGTTCTTTAACCTTCCAGGGCTGACTTTGTTATGGATATAGTCAGGATGTGTGCCCTGGTAAACCAATCTCTCCATTCTGGGGAGAAATTCCTCTGAGATGTCAGTTTACTCAAAAAGATCTTTCTTTCCTTGGATTACCCACTGCCGTTTGTTTCTGCCTTCCTCTGTCCCATCCCCACCCCCATTTCCGAGGCTGTTGTCATTTGTGTTCTGATCTTATCTCCCTACCAGAGGTGAGTGGTGGGAGGACAGGGTGGATTTACCTTTGTTCCCCACACAATGTCCACCTCGGTTCTGTGTACACCTTAGGCCATCAGTAACTGGCTGCAGCTCTAAGGTAACAGGAGGTGTAGGTTGAGTTGTTGCAGAAGCTTGACCTGGGAGGGCTGGGATGCCTTGTGCATTGGGCCGTTGTTAGTGTGGCCCCACATCCTAGTTTGCCAGGTGCCCATCTGTTGTCACAGCATAATTATTAACAGTACCCTATTTCACCTGCAAAGTGTCCTGATTGAACAATAGAATGTGGTCACCCTCTTCATCAAAAAAGTAAGGAGTCAAGAGGTTTGAGTATCATGAAGTAAAGCAGCAAGGTGGTTTGAGTATTATTGCAAAGGGAGAGGTAAGGCAGTGGGGTGCTGAATTTCCAGCACTGTCACCACTTCTGCTAAAGGAAGGTGGCTTCTTTCAGATCCTCTTGAAAATACCTAGACTGCTGCCTCTCTCATCTGTTGCCAGTTCAGTATGGGTTGGGGGCATCTCACGGCACCACACTAAACGTGTGAGGCCTGTGACTCTGAGGATCAGCCTAGGCCTCCAACAGTATTGCCCAGTCTTGCTGTGGGCTTCTGTCTTCTACTATGTGGTTATTCCTTCCTGTCTTCCAGCTTGGAACATTAGTCAACTCATGACATTAGAAAGAATTCAGGAAGTAAACAGGTTAATGGTGGCAGCACCAAAAGAAGTTAAGAAAATTTGTTCAGAAGAAACTGGGACGGGTGACCCATCATACCGGCCACCACATCCTGGAGAGGTTTTCCCAGATCAAAACAAGACAGTGCTGACAGGCCTTCTACGGAGAGGTTGTTCAAAGAACTGTAATTCTCCACTAGAAAGGTGAGTTCTAGAACCCTTGGAATTGTAGCACCAGCAGAGGGCACTGGCTGTGGAGAAGCAGCAGAAATCTCCGCCCCCAGAGCTGGAGAAGAGGTGTCTGGTAGGGCCTTGGCCCTTGTAACTGAGCTGTTGCCCTTGGAGAGAGCAGAAGCCACAGACTAGGGCAGCAAGTGATGGCCCACGCTCTGCTGGGGCCACACTCTGATCACCCCTGCAAACCAAGCCCCTCGGAAGGGTTCAGCCAGCAACCTTCTGTCCAGGACAGCTTCATCTTCTCCCTTGTCCAAAGCAAGGCGCTTTCCTCAAGGCTCTTGGCTGGCTGGTTTCACTTCTTGGCCACTAACCAAGGACTCTGGCCCTTCAGGAGGTATAGAGAAGGGATGTTTGAGTGGGAGCCTCCCTGTATTGGCACAACTGGGAGCCCCCCACCCTGGGGTCAGGGGACCCCACAGACCCAGCCGCCACCTTGCCAGACTCCCAGTCTCCTCAGAGTTTGGACTTGCCCTCTTTACCCTCTTTCTTCCCATTTGTCCTCCCCTTGAGGAGGGGGCATGTCCCAGGATCATGCTCACTGGAAGATTATTTCAGGTAAAGGACCTTGGGGCAAGGCAGTGGCCATCTCCCTTCTCTCTGCTTTGTAATCCTCTCTTGGTGCCCTCTCCTCAGGACCCTCGTAACCCTGGCTGGATGTGGCTCTCGTTTGTTGCTTAGCACACTCGTCCTTGCATTGTTGGGTATAGGGTGTATCTTACAGTCCATAGTGGCCCCCTTCCCCCTCCCCTTTCCACTGCCATGCAGAAAACATAGTCCCTGTATACAGTAGTGCTTAATAAAGGTTGACTGATGACTCCGCAGATCTTAGATGTTGATGAACCCTCACCATGGGTGAGACACTGAGCTAGTCCCTTGGGAGCCAAATGGATAAGAGTTCTTATCCATCTAAGTGTTCAACGTCTAATATGGAAGACCCTTCCCCCACTCTAATATAGAGTTGATGAAGGAAAGAACTGAGTTCTAGGTTGTTCCAAGGAGAGAGAGACTCATTCAACTGAGGAATCCAAAAAGTCTTCCCAGGGTCAGGGCTTTGAGCTGGGCCTCCAGAGGAGCTGGGTCAAATGTGGACAGTGGAGAAATAATGGCATCCCAGGTGAAGGACACACCTGGCCAAAGGTGTCGAAGGGGGAAAGCAAATGAGGTGTTTAGGGTTTAGTGAGTAGACCCAGCTGGTTGGAGTCTGAGGGAAGGAGGGTGGGGTCTGTTGGGGAAGGCTTTAGTAGGCAGCTGAGGGCTTTGTCCTTGGTTCAGCTCCACCTCCACCTGTGTCTTCCTCAAACAGGGGCTTGCCTCTTTCTCAGAGACAAGGCTTTCTAGGAACCAGACGGTCATTTTGCACGTGGGATTCTGGCCTTACTTTATAAAATATAGCTCCCTTCCCTTTTCCCTGCCAGGGTGAGGAACATCCTGCTTCAAGGGAACTCAACCCTCGAAAACTCTGCTCCTTTGAGAAATGAGTGGCTAGCTGCTCCCTTGCATGTCTTCTCCACTCCACAACTTTGCAGGAGCTCCTCCTCTTTTTCTGGTTCCCCACTAGTGGCCCGCCCTTCTCTTCTTTAAAACATTGTAGAGTCTAGGGTGCTTTACATCTCAAGTTGCCTGAAAATGTGTCAAGGCCCAGGGCAGGGGAGAGGCCAGAGAAGAGTTCCACACGTGGGTGGTGCATGGGGAGGGGCACAGAAGGCCTGCTATAAAGCAAGGCTGCACAAACCTTACCCCAGCGCAGAGTCCCTGAACATTCGAGGAGGCCTCAGGGGTTCTCCCTGAGTGCAGGTGACTTAACCTCTATTGCTGACTCTAATAAATTCATCAGTGTAGAAACCAACGTGAGAAGCAACCTCTACAGCCCTTTCTGCCCTAGGAATGCTGAATCTGCTCATGCTGCCCCCCATGTGGCCAGGTCCACTTGGAGTTTTGTTATTCGGGGTTAAGAAGCACACACATGCTGCACACAGTTTTGCAAACCAATTCCATGCATTCTACTATCACAGCCAAATAATTCTAAGTGGTGGTGGTGGTGGGGGCACGGAATGTTCTAGCACCCACAGTTCTCCTAGGATTGACCCATCAGAGGAATCAGAGGGTCTCAGGGTATCAGAGCTGGAGGAGCCCATGGAGGACTTTCAAGTCTAACTTCCTTATTTTACATTTGGGAAAACTGAGGCTGGGAGTAAGTCGCCCAGGTCAGACAGCTCGTTCCAAAACCCAAACCGTTGCTGTCGAGTAGATTCCGACTCACAGCCACCCTCTAGGACAGAGTAAAACTACCGCATAGGGTTTCCAGGGAGTGGCTGGTGGATTTGAATGGTCGACCTTTTGGTTAGCAGCCATAGCCCTTAACCAGCTAGTTAGCGGCAGAGAAAAGACTAGAAGCTGAGTTCCTCAACCTGCAGACCAGTGCCCTACTCCCTTCATCCCATTCTTCTCCAATCTGCCAGGTGGAGTCGGGGCGCCGGCCCTTGACTTGGCACAGGAAGCACAAGGAGTGGCTGAAATGGGGGCAGATCTGGGCATGTGTGGGAGGGGGGGCATCTCTTCCTTCAGCAAGGTGGGCTTTCCTGCAGAGGTTTAAGTCGCTGACTAGTGAGTCGTTCTCCCAGCCTAGATCAAGCTGTTACACTGCCACCCCAGGGGCAATGGCTCAGATTCTTTTGTCAAGCCAGGTGTTTGCAGGTAGACAGTGCTGGGCAGCACCGTGGTCCCTGTACCAGAGCACAGAACAACAGGTACTAGGACCGGGGAGTGAACTATAGAAGGCAACCAATCCCAAGACCCAGCACTTTACAGTTTACAAAGAACCTTCACCTACATGACCACAGCTCTCCCAGTGGAGAAAGGCTGGGGGCATCTCTTGCGGTTCTCAGCAGGTGCTGCTGCAAGTCCCGGCTGCCAGTCCCCAGGAACAGAGCAAGTGTCAGGCCACCAGATCCTCAGCACTGCCTTTCCCTGACCCCCTTCTGCATTGTACCTGCACCTCTCCTTCCAGGACCCGGTTATTTCACCTCACCTTGTTCTCCTGGCCTGCGAGGCCTTAGGACTGGTCCTCAGCTACTCTGCAAACTTCTTGATCACGGAGGTGAGTACGGTTGTTTAATGAATACAGTCTGATAGGTCCAGATGAAAATGAAAGTTTTGGTTGACCCTTGCAAGATTTCTAGATACCATGTTAGGTTAAGTTAAGGTCCAAGTGGAAACATCCAGGGGTGGGCCTGAGTCAGAGGCCTCTGGGGTGGGCTGCTTGCAACCCTGTGATAGGGGAGAGGGTCCTGGCTGAGAGACTCACGTGGCACCCAAGTACGTGGTGAGACAATGCGTTCATATGCACAGGGTCAAGCCTCAGTGGACTGCAGCCCACCTGGGGAAGGCAGCATGGACACATAAACCAGGCAGCTCCGTTTCCTTTTTTTACTTTGACCACCAGGCAGCTCAAAGTCAATGCACAGCTAAATCTTAGTGACGGTGAGGGCCCTTTGCCTGCCTGCCCAGGGCTTTCTTGGTATTGCTTTCTCCTCTGCACTTATTTACCTTGACTTTGACTTTTAAACTTCATTCACATATATGTCTGTTTTATTTTGTATGTTCTTGTGAGCAACTTCAAATCCTTTGTGGTACTAAACTAAAAACCAGTTGCTGTCGAGTCAGTTCTGACTCATGGCAACCTCATGTGTGTCAGAGTAGAACTGTGTTCCATAGGGTTTTCAATGGCAGATTTTTCAGGAGTAGATTGCCAGGCCTTTCTTCTGAGGCACCTCTGGGTGGACTCGAACCTCCAATCTTTTGGTTAGCAGCTGAGCATGTTAACCGCCCAAGGACTCCTTTGTGGTATTACGGAGGTGTAATAAGTAAATGGATAACACAAGGATGGAAACGAAATTAAAGAGGCTCTGTTTGCCCAAAGTTACCCAGGGCATTATTCAGCTAAGACAGAATTATAGTCACCAGAGAGCTCCGCTAATGTTTTACTCTTATTTGGGAATCGTTGATGAGTTCTGATTGCTCTAACTAGAGCCTGAAAGGGAATGGGCCAGGGGGTCTGGAAGAACCAGGTTACACAGCTTCTGCAGAACCTCAGACTGTGCGGTGGGAGTGAGTGAGGAGGGTGGCACTGGAGGTGGCGTGAATCAGCACAGACAGGTTGGGGCAAATTCCATGGGGAGAGGATGTGGACAGGGCTGCCTTTTGACTTTTGCGGACCCTGAGCACTTTTGCCTCTGTGGATGCCTTTCTTCATTAAAAAAAGGCGAAAACTTACATTTTATGACTGTGTTGGTATAAAGATCATACAATCCAAGCTGGATTCATTATTATATATTCATCTTTTCTTCTGATTTTAAAATAAATTAAAACTAAAACATTAAAAACCCCTTTGCTGTCGAGTCGATTCGGACTCATAGCGACCCTATAGGACAGAGTAGAACTGCTCCATAGAGTTTCCAAGGAACATCTGGTGGAGTCAAACTGCTAACCTTTTGGTTAGCAGCCTGGGCTCTTAACCACTGCACAAACAGGGTTCCATTAGGGGCCCCTGAAAGTATTGTGGGCCTTGGACCCTGTGCTCACTGTGACTGATGGAGAATCGGCCCTGGACAGGGTCCTGGGAATCTGGTCAGGGCAAAAATCATCCCTGAAATTTAGGATTGTCTAGAAAGTGCTATATCCTGAACATTTCCTTGGCAGGAAAAGCAACTTGCCTGCTGGAGCCTTCTGTCTTGTGGGGAGGGGACAGATGAGCTCTGTCTGGTGAGCACAGAGATCAGCGTTCATTCACACTGCATTTCTCAGAGGAGGAAGCCAAGGCTGAGGGGGTGTTTGTTCCATCACCACAAGAACGCAGTGGACATTTAGAATAAGAATGCTGGCGTAGTCCCCAGGAGACTCCATTAACACAAGAGGTTGTTGAGCGTGTGACTTCACCCTTCCAAGGTGGCAGAGGGCTCACGAAGGGGGAATCTACTAAATGAGAATCTGTGTTACTGTGTGTGGACAGGGTCTGAGTTTGCTTGCCTTTGCCCTATGAAGAAAGGAAACTTAAAATGCAAACAAGGTGTTTAAGCCACCAAGTAATTTAGTAGTTTGTTAGTCTCAAGCACTTTAGAAGTACCAATTTATGTTAAAAACACAAGTAGTCCTCAACTTATGACGTATTTGAGTTACCACGAACTGTGCTTACAACCTTTTTTTTGGTACATCTTAACGTTGGTAATATGTACTACATATAACGTTGCAGTCGATAATTTGCTGCTGTTATCATTCTCAGAAGTTCACTCGTAGATGTTCAATGTTATGATTTACTGTTCAAAACACTGCCAGATAGCAGGCTATGAAGACTAAAGAATAAAAACAAGTAGTACTTGACTTTACGTCAGAACTGACTTACAACGGACTTCCGTCCTGACTACTTATGTAATTAAACAATAAACCCTTGTGCTACATCATAGGTAATGCTTACCTCATCATTAAAACACATTTCCGAGGTTTCCTAAAGACCTTTGGGTGTCCCTTGGTGGTACAAATGGCTAAATGCTTGGCTGCTAACTGAAGGTTGGCGGTTCAAGTCCACCCAGAGGTGTCTCAGAAGAGCCACTGAAAACAGTATGGAGCACAGTTCTACTCTAACACACACGGGGCTGTCGTGAGTCGGGGTCGACTCCATGGCAACTGGTTTGGTTTTTTTAGAGGCTTTTACTAAGCAGGGCACTATGAGTGGAAAGCAATAAAACTCTTCCTTAAAAAATAAAAACAACTTCAGTCTGGGCCAGTCTGGCCTAGATTTGTAAGCATTTTCTGAATGATCTTTGATGGAGTGGAATGACAGACAGGCAAAGTTCTCTTCAACGACTAGTGGTAAGTGGGCCCGCAAATCCATATCAGTGGCATGGCTATGATCAGCAATAGTTGATAACAGGGGCTGCAACTCCAGAGAGAAAACAACACCCTAACACAGGTAGAGCACAGGGTATTTTTAGGACAGTGAAACTATTCTGTATGATCAAGCAATGGACACATGACACTGTGCATTTATCAAAACCCACAGGGCTGCACAACACAGAGTAAACCTTAGTGTAAACTCTGAACTTTGGTTAATAATAACGTATCAATATTGGTTCATCAGTTGTGGCAAATGTACCACACCAGTGAAAGATGCTAATAACAGGGAGGAGAGGGAGCACATGGGAACTCTTTGTAATTTCTGCACAATTTCTCTGAAAACTTAAAACTGCTCTAAAAAATAGTGTATTAAAAACAAGAAAACAAAAACCAAAAGCAAGAGCAAACAGCCCTTGGAAATCTTAGGCAGCTGTCAGCACCACCTTAAATGTTAAAGAGTGATCTCTACCTCAGATAGCACTGTGATGAACTTAGGATATGTTTTAACAGACATAATTCCAGTTGCCTTTCAGTCGATTCCAACTCACGATGACCCCTTGTGTGTCAGCGTGGAGCTGTGCTCCATAGGGGTTTCAAGGGCTAATTTTTTGGAAGTAGATCTCCAGGTCTTTCTTCTGAGGTACCTCTGGGTGGACTTGCCCCTCTAACTTTCTGGTTAGCAGCCAAACACATTAATCATTTGTGCCACCCAGGGGCAACAGACATAATACCCATTGCCATGGAGTTGACTCCGACTCATAGCGACCCTAGAGGACAGAGTAGAACTGCCCCGTAGGGTTTCCAAGGAGCACCTGGTGGATTTGAACTGCCAACCTTTTGGTTAGCAGCCGTAGCTCTTAACCACTACATCACCAGGGTTTCCATAGAGATAGCAGACATTGTTTAATAGAATCTCCTTACTTCACTTTGTTGGACTTGACATTTCAAAACATTTCCCCGTACTTCGAGAACCCCTGCCTCTGAGGCTGCCTGCATTCGTGAAGATAATAATGTAGTTAATTTAAGTAATAATGTAATTAATTTAATGAAAGGAATAATGTATTTAATTTAATGATTTAATGTGCATGTTTCATTTTTTTAATAATAAAAATCCATAAGAGTTTAAATTCTTAGACACACCTAGGTTGGCAAATACCACCATCTTCCACATTTACGTGAATTCACACAAAAGCTAGCCAGTGGCTGAGTGCTGGATGGGTCCCTTTGGCACCAGAACAAAATAATTTATTAAGCTTCAATACTTAATAAGTGTGCACAAATATCATGCAAACATTACAACCGTACTCACAAACAAAAAGTGTATTAGAGACGTAGACTTACACAAAACATCTTGTAAACAAAGGGAAGAGATTGGTATTTTCTGTACAAAATATGCAGGGTTTGTTTTTTAATAATCTGTAAGATGCATCATACTTCTGGCATTTTCAAAAACTGAAAACTGTATAAAAATAAATATTCTATGTACAAACACACACACAGGCCAATCCAAGGTTAGAGGCATCACTGCAAAGAAAACAGAAATAAAACAACACAGAGTTAGTTTATTTCCCTTGTAGGAAAGGAGGGAAATCTTGTCCTGGTATGGATGGGAGCTCTGGTTGGGTTCTGGGGGAACCACTAGCCCTCTGCATCAAAGAAATGGTCCTGACTCTAAGCACCCTGAGGGTGGGAAACAAAGCTTTCACCTTCCAGTGACTCCCTGCTTGGCCACTAGAGGGCGCTTTCCCTCTATGCTTCCTATGGAGGCCCGGCTGTTTAATCGTGCATCTTCCCAGACCGAATTTCTGGGCATGAGGCTCTCTAGTGGCTCTAAGACACTGTAGTTCTTGATAGTGGCTGTTCTTCTTCTGATAAGCTCAACCATTTCTATCTCCTAACCATCAGCAGCAACCTTGAAGAGTATCTTTTTCTTAGTGGGCAAGGAGTTGGGGTCTTATCTGACACATCTTTTACCTGCTTCTGTAGAGCTTTAACTAGGTCTAGGGGTGGAATTCAACAAGAGGCTTGAGGGGCAGATTCAGGGTAGACACCTCCCTTGAGGATTACGTTTTCCTTCCTCTGGTTGGGGGCACTATAGGGGCCAGGGGGTACTCAACCTAGTGCCTGGTCTCTTGGCTGTTTCCCTCCTTTCACCCAGTCCCACGAACGAATGAGATTCTGAGCATCTTAGCAGAAAGTTGCTTATCTATCTCATTGTTGGTGTAACTCTGTGGTCACTGGGATAGGACTGAATTAGCTAAGCACAAACTCTTGAACTGGTTGGGGTCTCCTCTCCAGCCCTTTTACAAGAATGAACCAACACCCCGAGACCACTGGGGAGAAGGGTTGGTGAAATCTCCAAGGGGGAGGCTACCAGTGGTGAATCAAGGCAGCTGGTACTTTTGTTGGGACCAAGTTGGACTCGTCACGCTGGGGAGCCCTGTGCTTTGGAGGGCTATGGCTGAATAGTGTACAGCTCTGTGGCTTCAGACTGCTTTAGTGACGGCCAATGCCAAGTCAAGTGTGAATAAATGAAAACTCAATGTTGGCAGGAATTCTGGGAACCCAAGAGAAGTTGTACTGCAAATTACATGTGTGAAAGCATGAAGCTCTGACAGCTTAAGTTCAAGGGCAAGGGTAGAGTGCTGAGCTGGACAGTCTCCACGTGGAGGCACTAGAGCCATCTGAGTTTATGATTTAAGCAACTTAGCTTTCCTACATCTGTATAAATGTCATCATATGGCTTAAATGACCTCATGTGTACCATACACTATGACAGTAGCTCATTGATAGTTTTATTTAACTAAAGTATTGATAGTTTGACTTTAAAACAGTTTGGAACTCCTTGGAGGAAGGGTACTGTATAAATTAACCACACAAAACCTAAAGATGTCACCCGTGTGGCCACATGGAAATTCCATACACTGCGGTTTGGTAATGCCTTAAAAAGCATTTTTGTGTGTTTTCCCAGTGTGGCCAAGCATGGGATGTTTAATGGGCGCTTGTCATTGAGATAGTTCCTTTTAAGACCCATGTCTTGCCTCATCTGCAGAAAGGCCCAGAATGGACATTCTGTGTGCTTTATGGCATTGTTAACGAAATGGAGTCCCAAGTACATCTCTGCCCCAAGGCAATGCAAACCCCTGGGAACCTTACCTTGTTCCAGCAGCCTTGGACTGGTAGACCATCTTCACCCTGCAGGGAGGAAGGAAGGCAAGAGGCTGAGACTCTCAGAGGCTGACCCACAGAGCAGGACAGGGCTAACAAGAGCCACACACATGGCAGCTGAGAGAGATGTGGTCCACCCACTGTTGCCTATTTCTTTTCTCTACCTCAAGTCAGAGCTTGGGAAGGAGGTGGGAAACACGTCTGCTCTCTTCTCATTGGCTAAGGTCACATGGAGCCACAGTGTGAGGCCAAGGGGGGGGCTCTCGTAGCCTGCAGGATCAGCAAGCAGAGGCGGCCTTGAATGCCATGGAAAGAGCAGCCTGGGAGACCCACTGGTCGGGGGTGCTCCTGGCTAAGTCAGCACTTGGGGGCCTCAGTTTCTCCCTCTGTGAAGCCCAAGGAACAGGCAATTGTATTAGGTGACCTCTAAGCTATCTCCCAGGTCTCCTATTCTCTTATTTTTCTCTTTTATTTAGCAGTGGAAGGAGGAAATCTAAACAGTCCTTATCTGATCATCAGTACTGGGTGGCGGAAGGTGCAAAGGGACAGGCAAACTCATGGGATTTGCAACATGGCCCTGAGGTGTCTTCAGCAAGAAGACAGGGCTTCTGGCATAGCCTTAGACGTTGCTGGGAATTTGGGGGCAAAATGTAGTAGCAGAGATGGGATCGATTGCTTGCTGTTTGTCCCCTTTGTTGGTGGCAACCACTGAGCATCCATAGTGTCCTGCCTATGGTGATGGAAACCTTCCTCAGTCTGCTTGGCCCTAATAGCCTGGTCTTTGAAACACCTAGACATCTTTGTGAGACAAAGTGAGGGCAATGTTGATCCAAGGGCAAAGATCTGATACTCAGTCCCAATGGACTAGAGCTGCCCCCAGCGTCTTGAATTCCAGGCTCCAGGGCAGAGAAAGAGATTCTAGATGGACACAGGTTTCCAGGGGACACAGGTTTCAGGTCAGTCCCAAGGGAGGTTGAATGGGGACCAATTAATGCCCCGGTGACAGGCACCTGACCCTCCCATTGCGTGGCAGGCAGTGGCCCCATTACGGAGGGTGGAAAAAGTCTAGTTACCTTAAACCTATGATCCATACCTCCCCTGCCCCCACATACACAATAACCCAACATGGAGACCAGGGAAACAAAAACAATGGGAACCAAAACAGGGATGATATGCACACTTCCACAGCAAAATCAATAGACAAATGACACATCGATACGGGATGTTATTGAAGGAAACGTCACTTTGCATTAAGGGTTAAACAAACAAGGGTGGCCTTCGTGTTCCCCTTTGGGTCTGGGAGGGGACTGCAGGGAAGGTGGCGCTTCCACGGTTTCAGGACCACTCTCTGCCCCCTTCCCAGCCCCGCGGCGCACACACTTCACACGGACTCTGGAAGGAAGAGGAGCCCCGCTGGCCCAGTGGCATTCCCATTGGCACATAGATGGTGGAGGGGGACAGTGGAGGTCGGGACAGGCAGAGGAGAACGGAAGGTTACGTGTGGAGGAGGAGGGAGGCCAGCGCCCAAGGAAAGGTGCTCAGGTGGTGGGAAGGAGATGCTGTAGAAGAAAGTGGCAGAGGGAACAGCTGGCTGAGGATTAACGAGGGCTCTGAGCAGGGCCTGGGAGGTCCCACAGTGGAGAAATATGCCCATACTGTCTGCCGGGGGCAGGCCTGGCCGGTGGGGGTGGGGACAGTGCCTTATAGTGGGGACAGGAAGCATGCTGCTCTGCGTGCTTGCTCTGTGCCCTCCTCTGGTTGTACATGCTGGTCCTAAAAAGTCCCTAGTCCCCTTCAAGGAGCTCTGCAAGGGAGTGTGAGGTATGAGTTCTAATCTGATGATTGCTGGTATGACAACAGCTTCGTGAGCTCCACACCTACTGGGGAAATCGAGGGAGAGCAAGACCCTCCTGAGCCCATTGCTTCTGCTGCCAATGAAGCGTCCTCTCCTGCCTCCCTTGCAATAAGCAGGAAGGACTGGCCTAGAAATGGACTGGGCCACGTGGGAACAAAATGGCCTGGGACAGGCTTGGAAGATGGGTCTCCTCTCTTCTCCATAACTACATTCTCAACCTTTTCATTCTCTTCCAGACTTGCAGTGCTGAACCATCTGCAGATGAACGAACGGGAAGCCAAGGGAAGGGTCTTGTGCTGTCTTCTGGGATTTAAGCAAAAAGGACAAACCCTTTAGGATCTAAACCCCGCCCCCAGTTCTGCTGGTGTCTCCAGGGCAGTGACCCCAGACCCCAGCTGGGAGAAGAGGCAGCGTGGCCCCCTTCCTCTCTCGCAGTCACAGAACTTCTCTGTCTCCCCCAGCAATGTTTACGAGTGTGGCTATCTGTCCCCTGCCAAGTCATGACAGTGTGGAAGCGTGGTGGTACGAGGGGCTGACCCAGGCACCCCAGGGTCCCCTCAACACTTCAGCAATTGCCAGGTGCTCAGCTGTTGCTTGTTAAGCTAACTGCATTGTGCCAAGGAGGAGAAGTCACAGTTCTAAGAACCTGTCCACAGAGAATCTCCTTCGTTAGTGTGAGTTCTGGTGGTAGATTTGTCTAGAAGCAATTCTGAAATGAGGATCAGATGTAGCCAAAGCTGCTTCGGGCTGAGGAGGGTCGGCTCACGTTAAGGGAAGGAGCTTCTGAAGCAGGTACAGAAGGAAGCCATGGAAACATACTGGCAAACTGCATGCAGAAGGGCAGCATGGCTGGGGCCCCTGAGGAGCAGCCAAGGCAGGGTGGCCCTGGGTGTCCACAGAGAGAACAAGCAGGGAGTAGAGGGTGGATGGGTGGAGGCTGGAGAGGCATGCAGGTACAAACCACACAGGTGGGGATGCCCGAATCAGCCATGCAGGAAAGGGGGTGTGATGCCATACCAATGGGCATGGGGCATCCAGTCCGTCCAGCCCTGGTAACCCCGGCTCCCCTTTCTCTCCTTTAAAACCTCGGTGTCCCTGTTCACAAAACCAACCATGGGGGTTATTGAAGTCAAGGCTGGCCAGCTCCATCCGTCCATGGAGTGGAGAGGCCCAGTCCTACACTGGCCAGGATGCAGGACTCTTCAGGCATCTACCAACAGTGGACCCCCATCTCCCAAACTCCACCTTTGTGTTTTCGTTGGTTTCCTGGAGGGTTCAGCTTCTGAACATGGTGCCATCAGCTTCCTCTCTGTGCAAAAATTCACTCAGAGGAAACACAGATACATTT
Organism: Dugong dugon; assembly: GCA_030035585.1. NCBI lineage: Eukaryota > Metazoa > Chordata > Mammalia > Sirenia > Dugongidae > Dugong > Dugong dugon. The sequence goes on from CM057475.1 coordinate 20,404,577, forward strand.
CGACTTGAGTGCACCATAATTTTCAGAACCTTCAAATGGATTGAAAAGGCACTCGAGAGGCACAGCAGATGCGGCACAAAGAATTAATGATTGCTTTGTTTGGAGTCCCTGGGTGGTGCAAACGCTTAATGCCCTCGCCTGCTAACTGAAAGGTTGGAGGTTTCTACCCAGAGGCATCCTGGAAGAAAGGCCTGGTGATCTACTTCCAAAAAATCAGCCGTTGGAAATCCTATGGAACACAGTTCTACTCTGACATACATGACGTTGCCATGAGTTGGGGTCGACTCGACAACAACTGTTTTTTCTTCTTTTTTATTGTTGTTTTTGTGGGAAAGGCTTCCCGTGGGTGTCTTTCTACAGATTTTGGTCTGAAGCTTTAAAGATTTTAGGTGAGTGGCTGCTGGGTGTTGGGAGGCTGTCTTGTTCTGCCCACTTCTGAGCATAGGTGGCCTCTGGAGATGCTAACCCCAGGTCCTGCATCCTGACCCATGAGGATTCAGATGGCTTGAACGGCTGGCCATCCAGCAGAGGTGGCCACCAAGTGAAGAAGGCAAATCCGTGAATCCCAAATGCCACACTGGCTTCCAAAGTCAGCCTGGAGCTCAGAGCTGAGGTCTCCTCCTGGAAAATCCTTCTCCTCCCGGTCTCTTCCCCTTCCACACATTGTTTTTGAATCTTCAAAGGAAAGGGATTTGGCCGGAATTATCTGCAGCTGTGGTTTTAAGGCAAACCAGCAGCAGGCAGAATTTCACTGGCCAAACGGACAGGCGGATTTTGGTAGCCTCAGTGTGGTCAGTGGGTTTTCATCTTAGTTGATTTGCCTTCTTTGTTTCCAACTTGCAAACCTCAAGGAAAAAACCAGAACAATGCAAGCAATAAAGAAAAACATACCAACGGGCAGGGGGCATCTAATCCAGGCGCTCCTTGGTCTCCCTTATCCCCTTTAGGCCCTCTAGAGCCTTTCTTCCCCCTCTCCCCCTGTAAATAATGGTTTAGTCCAAGAAAAAAAATAACATCAAAACTTTAGGATCATCCATGTTTTAAGGTTAGAGACAGAAAAATGAAAAAAAGAGGGAAAAATAGACTCTCTCAATTAGGATATTCTTCCCGATAGGATTTGGGGTCAGGACCCACCTCCACCCCGCTAAGCAGTAGGGCTCAGAGCCGGAGCCTCCAGTGGTCACTTCTGCTAACACTGGGCCCAGGGTGGGTCTGTGATGAGCAGAGCAACTGGGGGACTGACTTCCTTCTCTCTTTGAGGGTCCATTTTTGAAAGGCTTTAGGCTGACAACCTTTTGTCCCAACTGGTTTTCATCCCTTTGATATTCTATTAGGAGGCAAGGTATTTTATTTAGAGTCCTGGGGTGTGTGTATGTGTATGTGTGCATGAACACAGCATATATGAGTGTGTGTATGTATGTGCTTAAGCATGTGTGTACACCTGTGTGCATGTATGAGTGTGTGGGTATGTGTGTATATGTATGTGCATGTATGAGTGTGTGTGGTTATGTGCTTCTGTGTGCAGGTATGAGTGTGTGTGGGTATGTACTTATGTGTGTACATGTATAAGTGTGTGTTTATGTGTGTGCACATGTGCATTATGTACATGCATGTGCAGGATCATGGGTGGCCCCTGCTTCTCCGCCAGGTCCTTCCATTCTAGGTGTGTCTCTGTGCCATTCTGGTCGGAAGCCATAGATGGCTATTTGTATGTGGGCAAGCCAGTTCAAGGAATTCATTTGTTTCTGAAAAAATTCAGTAAACATTATCTTTCTTATAAGATCCAAATTTGTATGTGTCAGGGCCTCTCTCCATTCAAAGAGGGCTGTGAGGAGTTATTTTTAAAACGGAAGCATCACCTCTGTATGAATTTGAGTTTGAATGTTAATCTGTTGTTTCTTTAAAAGGGGGCCCGAGTGCATGCTGGGAAGTCTTCTGGAACCACCACCCCCACCCCTGCTCTATACAAGGCTATCATCTCATGCTGAGGGGCTTCCATGGCGCTACTTCAGGGTGGCAAAACCTCAAAGGCTGGGTGGCATGCTGGTCAGATGAAAGGTTTGGCATCAGAACTGGCTCTGCCAGTTATTAGCAGCATGACTTTGGGAAGTTACTTAACCTCTCTGAGCCTCAGTTTCTTCACCTGTAAAATGAGGATAATAACACCTGCTTCAAAGGCTTTTGTGAGGTCTTTGCACACATTTAATGCTTAATACTGGCATATAGCAGGTGCTCAGTAAATGATAACAATAATGGTTATTATTGATTGTTAACCATGTAGGAGCCAAGGCTGCCCCAAGAGGCAAGCCTTGGGGTCAGAGTCATGGTTTGTCGTGTCTGCAGTGTTCCCCAAGTGGGAGGCTGCCAGATATAAGTTAGAGGGAGGCAGACGAGAAGAATACTTTTGAGATTTCCTCCGATCTTTGGAAATTACCCAAATTTCTTGATTCCAGGGGTTGCCTGCAATTGCCAATGCATTGTTCTAAATGAGTTTCTAAGACTCAAATTCCTACTTAGGAAACATGTATCTGCATATTAGGGGGGATTCTTTCATTCCATTGGCTCTGAATATGCCCACCAGTGAAAGCGGCATGGCATCAATTACCTCCACACAGTGGACAAGTAAAACACTAGCTGTCTGAATGGGGATGCCCATGGTCAACCTTCTCCGCACTGTGGCCCCTTCATTCTGTTGGGGTCAGGTCATTGTAAAATTGAGCACTAATTAAGTTTCCTAATGAAGAGGGTAGGCAGAGCTGCCTAAGGTGGGGGATCCCAGGCTCCTTGCATGCTTGGCCTGAGGGTCACAGAGGGTCGGTGTGTTTCAGACTCGGCTGGGCAAATTATACTAGAGGGTGCCATGTTCTAATGGTACGGAAGTCGCTTTAAGTCGGGCACCCTTTAAGGATATTGGAGCAGTAGCTTTACCTACATCCTCCCCCTCACCAAAGACTGACACAAAAGAGACCCCAACAAAGAGGGAATTCTAGCTGGCCAAGGGGAAAGGGGAAAAGAAAGTCAAGCAGCCGAGACTTCTTAAAAAGCAAATAAACATGTAAAAATAGATTTTAAAGGAAATAAATTGAAGCTGGGGGAGGGTAAGGAAAAGGATGAAGGACATGGGATTATGACAGGTGAACACATCCAGGAGGTGAATGTTGGAGGAGGACAGGAAGGAAGAGGCAGACCCAGGCCAAAAGAGGTAAGAAGAGGGAGAGGTAAGGAGGCAATGTGGACCTAGAGAAGCAACACACACACACACACACGCGTGCGCGCACACACGCACTCTCACACACGCACGCACGCACACGCACGCACACGCACACACACACGCACGCACACGCACACACGCACACACACGCACACGCACGCACACGCACACACACGCACGCACACACACACACTCAGAACATCTCAGAAGGTAGGGTAGTGAGTTCGTCTCTCTGCAAGGCACTCAGGCCTTTTCAGCTGGCTTGTAGGCAGCTCTGCTGTAACATCACTCACTGTGGTCCTCCCCAATTTTCCTGATGACCAAATTGCTACATTCACACCACCCTTTCTCCTTTGATTGAGTTTTCATCCTAAAAATGGCACTTGGGCCAAATTCACAGAGAGCTGCTTAGATGCAAGGGCACTGCCCTTAGTGGCAAGGGCAAAACATTCTTTCCACTGGCACGGGTGTCTTCCTCTTAGAAACCTCCCTGTTTTAGGCTCTGAGCTTTGCCCACTATGAGGATCTTCCACCTTCCAGGAACTGGACAGAGGCTTGAAGACCAGCCTCTGGTGGGACATAGAGAAGTATACTTTTTTTTTTTAATGTTGTAAAAATATATGTAACACAACATTTGCCAATTCAATATTTTTCAGGTGTACAATATAGTCAATTACATCAATCATGTTGTGCAACCATCACCATTAATTGTTGCCAAATTTTCCATCACCATAAACAGAAACTCACTGGAGAAGCACACTTTTTTTTTTTTTTTTTTTTAAAATAAAAAAGATGATTTCAAGGAATAGCTTAGCGTTTAAAGATTTCCACAGGGGATCATCCAGCCTCAATGGCTTCAGAAAGTCTGGATCCCGTGAGAATTTGAAGTTCTGTTCCATATTCCTTGCCCCCTTTTGATCAGGATTCTTCTATAGAATCTTCGATCAAACGGTTCAGTATTGGGAGCAGGCACCATCCAGTTCTGGTCTCGTGGCAAAGGAGGTAGTTGTTTATGGAGGCAATTGGCCATGTATTCCAGTTACTCCTCCAATTCCTGGCCCTCCATGAGAAGTATAATATACAGGTTGTGTCTTGGTACACTCTAAGGACAAACAGCTTGTGGTGCACTCACTGGGAGCCTCTCTGATGGGGGTCCCCAGGGCATGATTTGTAGCAGAGTTTGGGAGCTAACCTATAGGAGCTGCCCTCCAAAACGTAGGTGGGAGTGAAGGGAGTTTTGAACACCTCTAGCTTCACCTGTTACAAGCAACAACAACACTTCTAATCAAAATGTTGTCTAAGACACTTCTGGCATTTCACCTTGATCAAAGTGTCAACACTCTGAACTTCTAGCAGCAGCAGCAGATTTTCCATGGCAATGCCCTGCCTTGGCTTGGGCCAAGCCTTTGTTTTGGAAACCCTAATACCAAGTCCTCACACTTCTCCCCTGAAGCTCTGTTAGGGCTGGTGAAATAAAAAGGTCTAAATGAGGAGGCAAGATTTAGCAGAGACTCTTACAGGACCTTCTGACATCCTGAGAGTCAAATCCCTTGGATGAAAAGCCTGCTCTTTGGAGCATGTCAACTGGTTCTTTCTGGTGCACTCAGAAGAAGGTTCATGCAACTTTCTTGTTTTCTGGACTTGACCTCTATTACATGACATACTCTTAGTTTATACAATGGGCTGGGGGAAAGTAGACTTTAGGAAAGGAGAAGTGGAGAATAAATATTTTCTCACTGATTCCAGGGGCCTCACTGGCACATTGAAGAAACTTGGTTTCTTGAGAAACAAAGCCACCAGCCTCCATGCCCCCCTCCATCTGTGACAAGGACACTTGGCCTTCACCACCTCCACCTCCAGAACAACTCAATGACCCTCACTCGAAGGACTGCTTTTACAGCCTTCATGTGGTTTGTGCCTCAAGCCAACTGAAAAAGTCTTAAGAGACAGGTTTTTAAAATGTTAAATCTAATGAAGAAAACCAGAGCTCGTTAGAAGGGAGGTTAATAAACCAGTTAAGGTGGAATGATCAATTGTTTGAGGCCTAAATTCTTGAATGTCACACTAAGGCGGGTTTTCCAGCCTGCTTTAAAAAAGCCTGGCCACATTTCTGGAAGCAGATCTTTTTATTCCAGTGCTTTCAAAACTTGGTCTTCCCATGGGACACTCTGGTAGGGGTAGCTCTCCCTGCTCCATCTTAGTTTATGGAATATATGGGACAAATTGAATTGCTTTTGGCCAGCTGTCCGTGAGGAATATTCAGGAATGTCAGAGTGCTCAATAGATGTGTCTTAAATTGAAGGGAATGGAATTAATTGGAGCCAGATATAAACATATAGATTCTTGTACTTCTACTCATGAACATTATATTGATGTTCAAAGACCAGCCAGAAGACCTGGGTCCTAGGAGCCACCTCCTCTGCCTCTGACTCCCTGTGGGACCTCAGTATGTTTATCATCCTTCTGGGCCTCATTTCTCCATCTGTTCCTCCCATTCCTTCTCTAGAACTCTAAGGTCCTTGGATTTAAGACTCCCTAGAAGACCCTCTTGGGCCTCTAGGGAGCATGTGCCTCACTCTGAGTATGACTGTGATGAAGCAGCAGATGAAAGAGACATTCTAGAAAGGAACTCAAAGGTCATCTCTCGGTCAGATGTAGCTAACTTATCCCTGCTGGGTCCCAATGATGAAGGCCACAGCATGTGTTGTGTACCACCACGCGGCTGTGGGTCTAGGACATTCAATAAATGTGTCCTGTTGAAGATGGTGGGAGCCCAAGGGAAAGCAAGGGACCCAGGAAGGCGCCATTCATTTCATAGTCCTGCCAACTCTTTCCAAGAGAAATAATGGCTGTAATATTTTTTTGTAAAGGGTTGGCTGCTTACAGCAGCTGTGTGCTTGTTCTCGGAAATGGAATTTATTTTCTTTCTCACCAGTGGCCTGGAATGCCTGGCAAAACTAAGTTTTAGGAGGCTAGGACTAGTTAATGATGGATTTAAAGATATCATTTGGGGCCCATTCTCAGGGCAACATAGTGAAAGTTGAACACGGGACTCTAGTTCCTGCATGGCTATGTTAGTCTGATGGCCACCGAGGGATGCTGTCTCCTTTTGTCATGTGGAAAAATACATGCTTCAATTTCAGGAGTAGGCCCCAGGCTCCTGCCTGCCACATATGAAGACTTTCACTGTGAAACTTTTAGTTTTGGATGATTTATCAGGAAAAACTATTTGCCATGTTGGGTCAAGAATCCCCAATTGATCATTCCACCATATCATGAGGACATTAGCAGCCAGAGCAAAGGTGCGAGGGCTCCGACTCACCCGGCTTCCTTTGTCCCCCGGTGGTCCATGTAAACCCTGCAATAAATCAGAGAAATGGAGACACACTCATGAGAAAACACAGGATGGTCAGAAAGGCCTTCCTTCCAAGGCTCATAAAGCAATTTACTGATGCTGAATTCACTGCAGACAGGTTTAACTGTCCCCATTTTAGACGAAGGGGCCAAAGGAGAAAATTGCTTAAGTAACCTGACCTAGAGACAAACGATGAGTTATGGGCAAAGCCAGGGACAGAGTTTTGGTTCTTGTCCATAGCCAACGTCCCAGCCTGTGGTCTTGGTCTTCCACTGTCATTTATGCTGATGAGTGGTGGGGCCAAGGACATGGTTGGGGAGCAGTGAATTCTCCGACAGAAGAAAGTCCACATTGCTATCCTGCCAGGTTCTTGTTGGGAAAAGGATTCAACAGCTTCTCAGACCCTCTACTCAAGGTGCAAAACACCATCCATTTCTTCAGCTAGGGGGGATGAATGAATGCAAGGCAAATACTTGCCTGTAGTTGCCTATTTAGCCCAAAGAACGCTGCCTGGGCAACCTACCACAGATGTATAAGCCTTCAAGTGGATGGGAAACCATAGTTGTGGCTCTGTTGGGCAGACAATGAACTTTTTTAACAAAGCAATGGGAAAACATGCTGCAAATGGAAATCCGATCTATTCTTTGAGGCCCAGCTCCCTTGGGAGAAGTGCTCTGTCATGAAGCATCTTATTGTATTACAGGGATTTGGGTTTGATTCTGCCACTGCCAAGGATCTGATGCTCCCTGAGTTATGGGCATGTTTATCCATGAGCTCCTGCTGCAGCTAACACAGAAGCTTATGGTGGAAGAGGCCCCAGACATGGCTGTTACAGCAGATAGTCTACATGGCTGAGGATTTGCTACAACAGGGGCTGTGCGTCCTGGCGTTTTGCTCCAAACAGTGACCAGCAGAAAGTTCTACTGCATCGACTATTTGGCTGTGGGCAGCTCCCTCTGTCATAGATATGAGAGTTCTCATTTGGCCCCAGATTTGTTGTTCAAAGCTCTAGGCTTTCTGTTTTGACAATGCTTCTGTTGGAGGAGGGGAAGAAGAGAAACCCTGATTCCAGGAGACTTACAGGAAGCCCAGCTGCCCCTGTTGGTCCTGTCATCCCAGGGTCACCTTTGCTGCCCTGAAACAGGAGAAGGAAATCATGAGCCTCCTGACATGATAACAACCTTCCATCAGCCATTTCCTATTTTTAGAAAACAGCAGAAATTTCTCCAGCTCCCCAAAGGAGCCAGTGGGGAAGCAAGACTGTGCAGAGGGTGGGGTGTGGCTGGTGGTGCTCTGGCCCAGCGAGCAGGCTTGGAAACCCCTTCTTACTCTCCCTGCGGCCGCCCAGATCCTATGTCCCCAGGCACAGCAGAAGGGCTGAGCAGTGCCCTGGGGATACAGGCTGGCCTGAAGCACAAGCTGGGGAGGAGAACAGGGAGCAGGAAATGGTGGTGGACAAGGAAGACGGGGATAAACGAAAGAGAAAGAGAACTTTTATGTTTTCTTTGAAGCTCCCCTCAAGTGTCACATCCTCAGAGAAGCCAATCCTGGTTTTCTCAGTCAGCTGTGACCTCAGAGAACTCTATGCTCCCTTCAGAAGCTTTTCACCCTGCCCACTCTACAGAGGTGGTCATGTCTCCCACAGCATCCCCTGAGACAGATGGGCAGATGAGCATGGAGGAGAGCTGCTCGTGGCACACAGCTCAACGAACAGATGCACTCCATGGCCCCACACCCTCGCTGGTCCTTCAGCCACCCTAAGCCCTGAACATGGAGAGACCAGGGGAAGAGCTGAGCAGAAACGACATTCAGCTCTCCTGCCGCCACTGAGCCAGCACAATCCACCCTCACCTTTGCATCCACCTACACCATGTGGGACTAGAGCACATGCAGAGAGTCATGTGACCAGTAGCCAAGGTCATATGGCCAGTAACAGTGGGACCCAAGACAAGTCAGTGGCCTCCAACTTCTTGATGTTCCTCAGATTTTTCCAAACATCACCTGGCCCTCAGTTCCATGCTGTTTCTCTAAATCCTTATAACAAAGTTTAGGAGTGTCCCGGTGACAACAGTGCCTGAGCCTTGTCAGACTCTGAGTCCCAAAACTGACGCTGGGTGACCAGAAGCTGAGGTGGAGACAGCTTCCATTTTCTAGATCTTTCCAGGTCTCTGTCCACTCACAGCTACAAAATGGAGTTACCCCCGGCCTGCAGTTCCCTCCCACAGGCTGTTGTGAGGATCACTAGGAGAAGGGATGAGTGAAGGAATTTGCTCTGCCTTCAAGGAAGGGATGGTGGCTGTGACTTGAGGCTGATGCAGTAACTGTGTTGGGTACCAGGACCACAGGGCCTGAGGTTGAGGAAGGAGGGCTGCCCCTTCCTCCTGTTCGCCCAGGCTCCTCTGTGACACTCACCCTCTCGCCCTTTGGTCCTGCGGGGCCTGGAACTCCCACTGGTCCTGGAGTACCCTGCGAAGTTTAAAGACAGCGAAGGTGAGGGTCCTGAGGCCGGGGGAGCCTGGGAGCCCGCCCAAGGCTGGAGACGAGGAAGGCCCAGAGGCCCAGTTTTCAGGGTTGGCGAGGCCAGGCTCGGCCAGGGCAGCCAGTCAACTGGGCCGTGTTCCTGTTTGGGTTTGAGGGCCTTGGGGAAGAGAGCGCCTCCCCACTGCCTCACGGCCAGATTCTTGGAATAAAACTCTTTCACTTCACAACCAAGCTTGCCAAGGCTGAAAACGGTAGGAGAATGGTTGCTTAGTTTGCTCCCAGAAGCACCTGAGAGGGAGTTGACCCCCTCCCAGGGGTGGGGGCCAGGGCTGGCACCCCTTGGCTGGCGCAGCTCCACATGCAGCGGGAAGGTCTTCATGCCACAGAGACCGATGCAGATGCACACACAGAGGCAGGCGAGAAACAGGGTCATTCAGCCACTGCCCACACCCACCCACCGCTACGCAGACCCCCGTCCCTAGCCTTCAGCCTCTAGCTGGGGCCTTCTCTCCCCAACTCCTGGCCCTCCGGAGCAGGCTGGATGGGATAGTTAATTAGTATGCCTTGGGTGTTGCACTGACACTGGCCTGGCAGGAAGGTGGGTTATAAACACTCCTAACTCAGGTCTGCAGGGGAGCTGGAGGCGGCGGGAGCCATGTTGCTTAGAGACGGAGCAGGACTTGCTAGGGCATAATTAAACCTCTTCTCCTGGCTCCCAATTTACAGCCTGACTAGATAAAGTCTCTATTTCTGAGCCTGCTAGTGTTTTGCCTCACTGTAAGTATTTCCTACTCAGATAAGGATGTGAGGATGTGGGGTTGGACCTGTGAGCGGTTCCCGGTGCTCTGAGCACGTCTGTAAGAAGTGAAGCAAGTGGGAAAATGCTGATTTACTTTACATGGGAAAAAAAAAAAAGCAATTGAATGTTCTTGGTGCCCCTTTGGCAACTATAAGGGAAGAGCAAAAACTTATGGGCATCAATGACAAGAACTCATCAGAAAATGAATGAAGCCAGATCAGGGGTGATGGTTAAGAACAGGACTCTGGAGTTAGCTGGCTGGCTTCAAACCCTGCCTCGAAGGCTGACATGCTTTGTGATGTTGGAGGAGTTGCTTAGCTTCTCTGAGTGTCAATTTTCCATTCAGTAAAATGAGGATGATAATGTTGGTGCCCACCTCCTAGGCTGCTGCCAAGTTTAAACAAAAGAATCCATGGCAAATATTGGGCACTGTGTCAACACAGATCATGCCCCCGGCCCTGACAGGCCACCTGGGAAAGGTATCCCAGGTGAGAAAGGATGGAAGGAGAGGGATTATGTTGAAAGAGTAAAGCTGTAACAATACCTGGAAAATGGGTATGTTCTCCATACATGGGAGTCTATGGGCCAGCTCCATAAATGCATATGGCGGAGAGAGGCTCTGAAAAGACCTGTCATCTTGGGCAAATCACATTCCCTCTCAAAGCCTTGGTTTCCTTTTCTTTATGAGGACACAGAACAGGTACTCAGGAGGATGAAGCTGGGAGTAAGGTCACTCTTCTTGGTTCCTCCTGCTTCTAAAAGTGCTAGGCTTCTGTTGACATCAGTTCTGAGGCCCACCTCCAGGGCCCCAGGGAAGGCCTGTTCCAGTTGTGCTTTAATAGTTCCCTGTGCCCTGTTTGGATGTCCTCCCCTCCATGAACAAGCCCTTGCAAGTTCTCTTCTCCTCCGAGTATCACTCCAGCAGCCTTATTAGAACCTCATCTTACATGGCCTCAAAAGCATCCTACAAGTGCAGAATGGCACTCGCCAGCTGGAAGGCGTTGGGCACACAGTCAGCCCTGGTTAGCAGGTGGGGAAGACCAGCCTCAGTGGTCCCAACGCCATGGTACGTGATGGACTTCATCAGGAATTGTGTGACAGCCAGGGGCACCACTGTCCTGCAGACCTCATGGGGATCTCAGGGAGAGGGACTACGAGGTGGAGGGAAAGGAAGCTTTCCACTGGTGCTTCAGTTGTTTGTCACTAGAAGAAAGGCCAGGTGTTCTCTAGTCAAGAGTAGTATGATGCCTGTTTTTTGGAAACAGGACGTATGGAGAAAGAGGGGACCTGACTCATTTGCTCTGATATTGGGTTGCTATGGTGCTCTAGGGAGTGACAGGTGTGGTTAGAATACGTTCAAAAAACACTGACCTGGGACTGGCCACTATGCTCCTAAATGCTACACCTGCCTGCACTCTTCAATGTTGTCCCCACCCCAATACACACCAGACTGGTGGCTGCAGAGGAGTAGGAAGCCCTCATGGGCAGACAGGAGATGAACAGAGCTCACAGCATGAAGACAACACAGCATGACGGGCACATATAGACATTGTTGTGTTTGGTGGGGACGGGTCATGGCCCACACCCCCAGGGCTGGGCTTCCAGGCTGAACTCAGCATTCCTTCCAGAATGGGGTTAGTGCTGCTGAAGTGGCCTCTTACCCCACACCCAGTAGCCTGGTAGTCAGGTTTGAGGTCCCTAGACACAAACTTGGACAGGGGAATTGAGACTAAGGTCAGACGTCTTTGTTCAAGAGGCCTGAATAAGCACTTCTGAACTGAGCATGGACTACAGCTTTCTGGTGTCAGTGGTGGGATAAGGCTTGACTCACTGGGAAAACAAGGCCACAGTGGAACAAACAAGAGGTATCACAGGCCGGGGGTGGGGATGGGGTGGACTGAGGGGTAATTGAGAAGTGACACTCACCGGTGGCCCAGGCCTGCCGTCCAAACCTGAAGCTCCCTGGACGAAGGGAACAGTTTGACCAAAAGAAGGGGAAGGGAGGAATGGGAGGGAAAAAAAAGGAACGGGGAGGGAAGAGGTGAGTGAAGCAGTGACTCTGGACAGACATAAATGCTGGTAATCAAACAAAACGGGAGAAGTAAGCTCGGGAGGACAGGTGATGGTATTTACATGGACATCAACGAAAACATGGAGACACCGAGTACAGGGTGGCCTGCAGCCGAGCAGGTTGGGGTGGAGACCACTCGATGGCTGTTCTGATCTCCACACACCCTCTCCCCTCTCAGAATCCCTCTCCCAAGGGGCCCCTGTGTTCTGGGGAAGGGGATACAGGCAATGAGTCATGGAGACACATGTGGAACTAGGTCTGGTGCTTCCTTCCCAGGAGCATGCTGATGTGGAGGGTGGGACCCGGGTGAGGATGGTCTCCTTGGCCTGTTTTGCAGACCTGATGACACCAGACCAGGCTGGGGGATCCCCAAGAGGCCTGCACTGAGTTATAGCACCTGGTTTTGAAACCAGGGCAGAGGCTGGCCTACTTCTACTTCAGCTGGGTGGGAAGAGTTGGCTCTTGAATGATACTAATGATCCCTGGCATTTCTCTGGCATTTTACAGTTTGCAAACTCAACACCCACTCAATCCATTCATATGCTGCCAGGTAGGGGCTCTTTTATAGAAAAAGGTTTTGAGGGCAGTTGACTGGGACAGAGGTCTAAAGCCGTGTATTCTTGGGAGCAAACTGGTGGGCAGGTAAAAGCTTAAAGACCGCTCTCTCTCCACTGTCCTCACTCCTTGCTGCCCAGCATCATATATGTCAGCAATAGAAGCTCTTAGTCCAATGCTGGGTGAAGAAGCTCTCCCTGCAAGCCACCTGGAAAGGCCAGGATGAAAATTTCCCATGATTCCAATGTGCCGAGCCAGGGAGAAGGCCGGGGGGTGGGGGCGCTCTAGCTCAGTAAGGACTAGGTTATTGAACACTGCCTCCAACTGGGCCTCAGACATGAGTGTCAGCTTCAGGATTATAAAGGTGGGAGAAAGCACCCAGGAGATGGACAGAAGGGAGCTGCTTTCTCCTGAGGAAAGGGTGTTGGATATAACTATTCCAGAGGGACTCAATTCTCCATTTTAGGACCACCTAATTCTTGGACTGAGTCAGATTTGACTTGATGGCGGTGGGTTTGGTTTTCTTTTTTTTTAATTCTTGAACTGACTTTGACTTACCAGCCTAGAAAGCTATGGTTCTCAAACTTGGCTGCATATTCGAATCTCTCAGGGAGATGTTAAATAGTGCAGATGCCTGGGCCCCACCCTAGACCATTTTAATCAGAGCTCCTACAAGTGGGGCCTGGGTAGTGGTATTTTAAAATGTTCCCAGCCAGAGTCAAGAACTACTTCTGTAGGTCAAATAAGGGAAACTCATGAGGATATTTCTGGAAAAACAGGCTGCCACCAATGGAACCTCCAGGTGAAGCCTGAAAACAGAACTTTAGCTAAATATCCACATGCTGTGTCTATGCAGGAGTCCCTGGGTGGGGCAAATGGTTAAGTGCTTGACTACTAACGATAAGGTTGGCAGTTCAAACCCACCCATAGGTGCCTTGGAACAAAGGCCTGGTGATCTGCTTCTGAAAGGTCACAGCCTTGAAAATCCTATGGAGCACAGTTCTGCTCTGACACACGTGGGGTCATCATGAGTTGGAGCTGACTCGATAGTAACTGTTTTTTTGTTTTTGATCTGTGCAGCATTAATACTGAGTTTTCTTGAGACTTCTAGAACAGAGGGCACAAACTGGAAAATTTCAGGCCACAAGTGGATCATTGAAATATCTTGTACAGTCTGTTAGAAAGTGAGGAGATTTCACATACAATGCCAAATTTCCAGCTTCCCTTGAAAAAATGGGAAGATCCAGAAATACTGGGCCCCCATTTCTCCAAGGCAACAGTCAGCTAAGCTGAGAAGGGGCTGTTCCCCTTAAGAAGGGACACATGGTCTTCTCCACAGCACCACAGTCCTCACCACTCCCTACTGTCTCCCTGAAGTCCATGTTAATTGCCGTTTATGAATATGCTTGTTCTGTTGTTTTCTTAAGCTGGAAAAGAAGTATTTCTCTGTACCCATGTCTCTATCAAAAGCTGGAAAATAAAAGACAGGGCACTTTGTCTTTTTCCACTGGCACGTTTCTTGTTTATATTACCTACTTGGCCTCCATGGTATTTGAATTTCAACCCCTGACTGATTTCTCCAGTGTTCATTAGGGTGATTGGGGTCATGAAGGTGGACAAGGAGAGATTTGTGGTTGAGTGGGGGCAGGAAGGCTCTTTTAATAGTAAGGAGTTCTTAATCATTCCGGACACAGCTTAAGACATGGGAAAATGTCTGCTAAAGTCATCAGTTTTCTGTAGTCTGTCAAGCGAACCAGCTTCTTAAATATTCCGACATTTGCTGCATTAATGAGGGTGTAATTATACCTTTGCTTTTGCTGTTTGGTTGCTGTGATTATATTAACAAGACCTTCAAGCTCTGCCAAGCTGGGGTAATTGGGCTTCCCATTGTTCCCCTGGCTCTTGACAGCTTCCTGGGGTGGGAACTGGACTTGAGCCTGGGACAGAGGAAGCCCGAGCTATTGGAGAGAGCCCCTTTGTGAGTCTGCAGCCTCTGGCCTGGCTTGGCCACAGACTTCTCATGTGACCTCAGGTGACTAGCTTTCTTCTGTGGGCTCATCAGTAAAATGATTAGATGGATCACTACAGTCTTCTCCAGCTCTTGAAAAACAGTTTCCAACCTCAGTGGGGTGGGAGGGAGGATGGAGCCCAGGACTCCAGGGATAGGTGGTGGGATTTGCTCACCTGGACACAGGTGAGGGAGTGGAGAGACCATCAGCCCGCTGGAGCTTGGGGTAAAGGGATCACCTAGCCCCCACACCTGGAAATGTGGATACCTTCTAAACAGCACCCGCCTCTGAGTTGGTACCTCCAGCCTTAGGCAGCTGCAGCCAGAGATCACCGGGAACCCAGGATCTCAGTGACTTAGCCTGCTGGGACCAAAGGATCTGACCCTTTACAAGCTTGTCTGCTGTGGCCAGTGCTTAGGAGCAGAGAGCAGGGGTTCTCTGGGGTCCCTCTGGGAAAAGGAGGAGACAGATGGAGAATGTCCTATTGTCCCTTTGCTCCCAAGCCATCCCAGCTTGGCCCCCACAAGACAGATTTTTATTGCCTTTGAATCAGGTGCAAGCAGAGTCTGACACTGTTCTCAGGCCACTTCTGGCTTTCTAGCTGGGTGTTCCTTGCGGGCGAGGACCCTGTCTTATTGAGCTTTGCATTCCCCCTGAGCCTAGGCCAGGGCCTGGTCCAGAGGGGCCCTCAGTGAGAGAATTAGAGCCTATGGTCTCGCTCAGGTTGGAAAGAACCACCACATGGAGCTGGAATGCTGAGAACTTTAGCAGCTTCTCCCAGGTCCCTGCCCAGCATCCCCAGCGCCGTCAGGACCACCCAGGCTCCTGGACCCCCTGGGCTTCTCACAGCAGTCTGGTCTGAGACACCGCTGGGTCTAAGATACTTACGGGCAATCCCAGAGGACCTCGGTCTCCCTTTTCTCCCTGGACACCCTTCTCTCCTTTTGCTCCATCTAGTCCTGCTTCCCCCTGAAGGAAAGACAGAGGGGGAAGATCATGGGAAGAGTTTCTCCCAGACAACTCATTTTTACATTCTGGGGGGAGAGGTGGGGCAGGTAGAGGAGGGAAGAAGTGGAGGTGGGTGGTCCAGGGGTGGCTGGCTGGGGACTCCGAGAACTCCTGAATTCTTAGCCTGGCTCCACCGCAGTTCTCCTGCAGTATCCCTGCAGTCACTTTGAGGTCCCCAAAGGAAGGAGGGATGGGCGGAGTGGGGACAAGCCCACAGGGCGGTGCCAGGTCAGGCTTTGGCACAGGTGAGGACCTGACCACCTGCAGGAGAACTGGGACCCTGCAGAGATCAGCTGGCAATGCCTGAATGCCACCATCAGAGCTCTGAGGACCCCAAAGTAGTTGGGAGAAGAATCTGTCCTATGATCCCTTTAAGAGTCAAGGGCGGGGGGCAAAGGCCGTGCCATGCCAGCAGCCTCCAGCCCCTTATCCCTTTGAAATGCTTGGGGGAAGATGGGGAGAGCCACAGCCCAGCTCTCTGTCTCCCACTTATACTTCGGTGAATGAAGGGCCTGGAGCAAGTTAGATGGGAAAGAGCTTTCTTCTTTTGCTAAGAATCTAACCTGTCACTCTGTGGAGTTGACTGATGGATGGGAAAACTCTGAATCCAAAGCATGCCAAATGCCAATGACAGGTGTTAAAGGGACCACAGGAGCTCATTCTGCCCTGATGGAGCCCACATGATTCCATTTGGGGACGAGGATCAGTGGGACTGACCACCCGCCTCGGAAGCTCTTTCCCTCTGACCCAGCCTCTACCCCACCCCCTTGCACCTGTGATATGATCTCGTCTTACCTTTGGTCCAGGAACACCTTGGAGGCCCTGCATATGGAATCAAAACAAGGTGCATTAGAACTGCATTTCTAGTTAAATCAACTTCCTTGTCCACACATTGGGCCACAAAAGAGCAAGGGCTTCGGGTATAGAGGCTGGTCTGGGGTCCCTGCCCCGGACAGGTGGAAGGGAATGCTATGGGGGCTTCTCAGGGTGGGAGCTGCAGGGAAAGACTCTGACTGATCTGAAGCCGGGAGTCTGAGCCAGCTTCCCCCAGCCAGCGACAGACAGAGGATCTCTCTGTGGCCCCCACACTAACCCAGAGTCTCATGAAGGGGACTCGGAGGTTTAACATAGCATAAATTAATTAATATATGCACAGTACTTAAACAGTGTCTGGCACAAAGTAAGTTTCAATAAGTGTTGTCTATCATAACTACTAGAGGGCAGCGGTGGTTCAGTGACAGAATTCTTGCCTTCCATGCAGGAGACCTGGGTTTGATTCCTGGCCAATACACTTCATGTGCAGCCACCACCCTTCTGTTAGCGGAGGCTTATGTGTTGCTATGATGCTGAACAGGTTTCAGGGGCGCTTCCAGACTAAGATGACTAGGAAGAAAGGCCTGGTGACCTACTTCTGAAAACCAGCCAGTGAAAACCCTATGCATCACAAGAGTCATGGGGATGGTGCGAGACCAGGCAGTGGCTCATTCTGTTGTGCATGGGGTCGCCATGAGCTGGGGGCTGACTCGATGGCAGCTAACAACAACATCATCCTTACTACTACTATTATTTCTACCAATGACAGTGGCTGACACAGTGAATCCACAGAGGCACAGATCAGCATCTGTTGGGTTAGGATGCTTGGGTGCTCACGAGGTGTAAGCAAAGGGCCCCTTTAAAGGGGTTGTCTTACCATCGGTAACCATCCAGCGAGGCTGGCTATAAATGGGTCGTTTCTATTCTAATCCTAGTCATCCTGCCAGCTGACTGCAGGAAGAAGGAAGGGTAACAAATGTCTGATGGCCAAGAGTTAAATGTTGGGCAGAACCGGTGACAAAGTGACTCCTGCAGGTGGTAGGACCAGACCTTGGGGCCTGGCATTCCGTCCAAGTGTTTCCAGGGAACTGAGCACTGCCAGGGTCCCTGGTGTAACTGGATGGTGCCTGTTTAACGTAGGTGGGAGGAGGAGAAGGGAGGGGTTTATAGATGAGAATCCCCCTCCTGCATTGGGAGGAGAAGGTAATAGTGACTGAGGTTGAGCCCAGTGACTGCGGTGGGGAAGTGACATTAGAGACCTAACCATGGTGAAATGAAATGCTGAAAAGTCATCCAAACTTACCGGAGGTCCAGGAGGGCCCTCTGGCCCTGGTGGCCCAGAAACCTGGAAGCCAAAGGGGAGATGGTCAGCCTGCTCCCCGTTATACTCAGTGCCTTTCCTCCTTACACGGCCAGGGTCCAGCTGGGACTGCAAGTCCAGAGGAGGACAGGACTGTCCAGCAGTGGTCAATCAGTTACTCCCCAGCACACTGTCTCCCAAACCAAGGGCTAGAACAGGTCAGAACCTCATGGAATCCTACTGGCCTGCACAACGTCGAAAAAAAATGTTAACCGGAAATGTCCCCCAAACATCTGTTTTCCAGATTTTCTTGAGAAAACCAGGAGCTCTGGCAATCCTAGGCTCTTGTTCATGCATAGCAACAATGAGCTGGAGCTGATTAGGTTTTCCCCTCTACATGGAGCAGGAGATCACTGGTTCACGCTCGTCTCTACTGCTCCCTGTTGTCTTTAACCTGGACCTCTTGCATTTATCTGTTGTTTGCCTGGCCCTTGTAGGCACTTGAATTTGAGACCCTGGTTTAGAGGAGCAAAGACTGGTTATGCGGAATGCAGGGAGGCTGAGATGTTTCTGAAGAACATTCCTCCAGTCCCCCAGGTTTGTAACAGATGGACGGGGACTGTTGGACTCTATCTTGCTTGAGGGCAGGGCAAGAGGAACTAGAGCTGTGTTAGTAGAAGAGATTCAGATGGACAAGGAAGACGGAGGAGCCCAGGGCTCTCTTGTTCTCTACAAAATCCCTGTCTTTGGTGAAGATGGACATCCATTTGTCTATAGTTGGCCACCCAAGAGGCAGGAAGGAAACCCACCTGCTCCTTTCTGACCTGTTCACTCCACCTTGGCTTTGGGGCTCTCCTCAGTGCCTTGTCTACCCAGGGATAGAATCCCCTGGATAGTGCCCAGGCAGGGGCCCCTCTGTCAGGCCACCACAGAGGGAGTTCCTGCACTGGACAGACAGGTGGATGCTAACATCCCTTGAACTCGGACTTTTCAGTTCCATAATGCTGTAGTCTCCTCGGTGGGGAACTAAATCTTTGGAAACTTCCTTCTTAAAAGAAAAGTTTATTTTTTTATATATATAAAAAAGTAATACATATATCCTGATTGTGGTGGTTGTTACATAAATCTCTATGTATCTTAAAATTCATAGAACTGTATACATTACCCCAAATACAATTTTACTGTGTGGATTGACACGGTGGCTGCAACAATGGGCTCAAACATAGCAACGATTGTGAGGATGGCATAGGACCCGGCAGTGTTTCGTTTTGTTATACACAGGATCGCTATGAGTCAGAACTGACTCAATGGCCCCTAACAACAACAACAATAGTTTAAAAAATTAAAAAGAAATGCAGATGCATTAAAATGTTTTCTAAATTAAAAAAAAGATTGAAAGAAGGAAAAAGTCTGAATCACTCAGTCTACCTAGCGGATAAGGATTGCTAATATTTTGCTTTACTTCCTTCTGTTGTTTTTTGATGCATAAAATGTATTTGAATATATGTATACACTTATGACGATATTATAGATGTGGTTTGGTTCTCTGCTCCTTTTTGCTTAACATGAAACCCATTTTTTCCGTGTTTTGTATGTTTCTCACAAGCCTCCTTTTAATAGCGATGTGTTATTTGAGTAGAATGAAAATCAGTTACTACCTGGGTACTAGCAAGGGCTTTGAGCAGAGCTTGGCAAATGAAAAGATCTCAAGCATGATGACTATTCTTACTCTTAGTATTATTACTGTAAGTTATTTAATCATTTTCTTCTTGCTAGGAATGTAGGCTATTTCTAATTTTTACTTTACTTCTGGGAGAAACATTTTTGTGTCTAATGCTTTTTTTGAATGTAGGATAAGTTCTTTAGGACACTATCAATTTCTACATAAGTAACATAGATTAAGGAGCCCTGGTGGCTAACGGAAACGTTGGCGGTTGGAACTCACCCAATGGCTACGTGGGAGAAAGACCTGGCGATCTGCTCTCATAAAAAGTACAGCCTAGAAAACCCTACAGGGCAGTTCTACTCTGTCACTGTAAGTTGAAATCGACTTGATGGCACCTAACATTAACAACATATGTGTTATATAAACAGGTCTATTTTACAAGATTCAGAGGGGACTTGGCGATATTAATGTGCAACCAGGGCTGAGGGACCTCGCTGGGACTGAGAAGGCTTGGTGGTCCCTTCTTGCACTTGGAGGAGGCACCTGGGCGCCAGATCCTCTCAGCTTACATCCTCTCCCTCATGGATCCTTGATGTCTGCCGCTTTCCTGGCGTTCTCCCTCGAGCCCACAAATATGCCCGATTCTCTCTCACGCTATGAAAATCTTGCCTCCATCCTATCTCTCACTCCACTCTTCTCTCTCTCCTCTTCCCTTCACCCCCACATGTCTAAAAAGAAGAGTGCCTCTGTCTGGAAAGCCTACTTCCGAATCTTCTAGGCAAACTCCTACAACATCTTCAAAACTCTGCTCAGATGGCCTGTCTCTGTGAAGCTCCCCCTACTCCCTGAGTTGCTGCCACTCCAGTGCCCATTACTCAGGACAGCTCTATGCTCTTTAATACACATATGGAGTTGGATAACTGCCACCACAATCAGGAGCTGCACAGGGGCAGTTCTACTTATTTTCCTCTCTCTAGACTCCAGAACCGGGCCTGGAACATGGCAGGTGCTCCGAGGATGTTGTCGAGACACTTGATTAATGGGGAGCTGAGGAGCACCCCAAGGCTCAGCGCCTGACCCACGGTGGTGCTCAGCAGACATTCTGCTTCTTCCCCTCCTGTGTCAGGTGCTCCTGATTTCATTCCAGAACATGGAAATGCTGTGCTTTCTGGGGAGACTGCCAGCTGACAAGGGCCCTGTCAGATAATCTCCCATGACATGAAAGGAAGGGGAGGTGCCACCTACCTCCAAGCCTGGGTCACCCTTCTCCCCAGTTTCTCCTTTCTCTCCCTGTGGGCACAAAACACCATGGTGTGAATGCCAGCACCTGGGGAGCCTGGGCAATCAGACCCTCAGATCTGTGACACACTAGATTGGGTATGTTGTTGTTGTTGCTGTGTGCCATTGAGTCGATTCTGACTCATAGTGACCCTATAAGACAGCCCCATAGGGTTTCCAAGGCTGTAATCTATACGGAAGCAGACTGCCACATCTTTCTCCCGAGGAGTGGCTGGTGGGTTCGAACTGCTGACCTTTCGGTTAGCAGCTGAGAGCTTTAACTATTGCGCCACCGGAGCTCCTTAGACTGGCTTAGGGGTCAGCAAGGAACACCTTGGAAGGCTTGGAGGTCATCAGCCCCGAGGAGAGAGGACTGGGGCGGGGGGCCTGTGATCACTGCCTTCAGGGATTAGAGGTTCCACGTGCAAGGAGAGGCTGTTATTCTGTATGGCTCCTGGGGTGGACGGACCCTCTGTTGACCCGTGATTTGTTTCTAATCAATAGAATATGGTATATGGCAAAGGTGAAGGATGTCTCTTCTGTGATTATGATACGAGATATGCATACATATAGTTCTGTCTTGCTAGCATAGGAGTCCCTGGGTGGCACAAACGGTTAATGTGCTCGCCTGCTAACCGAAAGGCTGGCGGTTTCAGTCCACCCAGAGGTGCCTTGGAAGAAAGCCTGGTGATCTACTTCTGAAAAATCAGCCACTGAAAGCCCTGTGGAGAACAGTTCTACTCTGCCACACATGGTGTCACCACGAGTCAGAGCCGACGGCAGCTGATTTGGGTTTTTGGGTGCTAGCATGCTAGAGAGGCTCTCCTGCCAGCCTGGAAGCAGCGAGCTGCTGTAATGTGACCTGCTTATGACGAGGGCCACGTGGCAGGGTACTGCGGGTGGCCTCTAGGAGCTGAGGAACTGAAGCCTGCCGTGTGAGCTTGCAAGAGGACCCCAGAACCCCTGTGACCCCAGAAGAGACTGCAGCCAGCCGACACTGTGACTGTAGCCTGGTGGGTACCTGGGCAGAAAAGCCAGCTGAGACACACCTGGGCTCCTGACCCACAGAAGCTGTGATACGTGCATATTGTTTTAGGCTGCTAATTTGTGGGGATTTTTTGTGTAGCATACAGAATGAATACAGATCCAGAGGGCAGCATGGAGGCCCAGGTGGGGAGGGGGTTACACCAAGGAAGTTCCCACACCGCATCAAGAAGCACTTCCTTCGTCTCTGAGCTGCCCTACAATGGGGTGGACGTGGGGGAGGCTGTGAGCCCCCTGCCTATCGCAGCTGAGTGGGGCAGCCATGGTCAGAGTGGCTGTGGGGGATGCCTGCGTCAGGAGGGAGGGAGCTGGGTTGACCTCTGAGCTTCCAAGATTCTACCCCTTTGAACTAGGTTGGCCCTGAAGTCAGAGGTCACCCTGCTGTGAGCTGGGGAATCTGGGCTCCCTATTGACACTCACATGCCCCTCAGGGCAGGAGCTGCTCATCTGGAGAAGCCCCCACGGCCAGCAGGCAAGCAGGCAGGCAGGCAGGCAGGCAGGGGTTTGTGCAGCCTCATGACAGCAGTGCCAGGCACCCCCACCAGGCTGGGGGCCACAGCAAGGAGCCCCCGATCACATGCCCTCACCTGCAGCTACCTGCCCACAATCTCGACACCCGGCCCTCTCGCCTTACTGTAAATCCCGGGAGCCCACTGGGGCCAGGCAATCCTGTCGCTCCGGGTCTCCCTTGGTCACCTGGTTCTCCTTTCTCCCCAGTTGGGCCGTCTAGACCCTACAGATCGACAAAGACTTCTGTTAGTGAAGCACGAGGTGGTCACGCAAGTGTCCGTAACCAGCTGTGGCATGCATGTGTGACTCCTTTCCTCCAGGGTGGGTGCTAGGAGGGTGCTCATTTCACAGATGGGAACAACCGAAGCCCAGAGAAGGCTCCTGAGTCAAGTCACTGGCCTAGGTGGACTGGGCTGAGGCCCCTTTGTCTGCATGCAGCTTCTTCTAGGCATAGGGCTTCTGCATGCTTTCCAAAGGGGGCCAGTTTTACATCCATGACTTCATTTCCTTCCCAACATCCCAGTGAGGCATCCAGGGAAGGCATTATTGCCCCATTTAGAGACTCGGAAACAGAGGCTCTGCAAGGCTCCGAGACTTGCGCAAGGTCACAGATAGGTGATGACAGAATACGACCCAGGACTGAGTCAGGACACTGGCCTTCATACGGTAAGTGGCTTAGGGGGAGCCCTGGGTGAATCCTCCACTCTCAGTTCCTGCTCCAGATGTCCAGGCAGCAGCTGGCACCATGCAGAGCTGGCATGGGGGGATGGCGCATGCATGGAAATGTGGAGATAAGGGGTCTGGCCGCCAGCCCCACCCACTCACCGGGGAGCCTGCTTGTCCAGTCTCCCCTTTCTCCCCCTTTTCTCCTCGGCTCCCTGTGCGTCCATCTTCTCCCTTCATTCCTGGAGGCCCATCCTTTCCCGGGGGTCCTTGTGGGCCAGCGGGGCCCATGTCTCCTGGTTTGCCTCGAGGTCCCTTTGGAAAATAGCAGTTATATTAATTAGATGCATTGTTGGAAAAAAGAGGAGGCAGAGAACATGGAAGAATGGGGTGTCCCAAGGGCAGTCAGACTTGGCTCTTTGGGGCGTGGCTGGGCCCAGACAAAGACAGCCAGGGGTCCTTGGTCAACAGCCCTGCCCATCCCAGCAGGGGTCTGCCTGGCTTCCTGGGGGGCCTGCAGTATGGGCTCAGCTGGGCCTTTGCAATGTGGGTCCCTCTCCCCTCTTTGCTTGTCCACACAGACTCCTGCCTGTGTTTGTTCCAGAACCTTCCTGCTCCTCCCCAACCTCCACAGGCCTTGGATCATTTTCAGAGGTTTGTCAGGGGGTGTCTGTTCTTACCTTTTCCCCATCGTGTCCTGGAGGGCCTGGCAGTCCAATCTCCCCCTATAGCCAGAACAATAAAGGTCACTCTCAGACCCGGGAATAAAAATATTAATAACTGACGTTGACATGGCACTTCCTGCCAGCCGGGCATTCTTCTCAGAACTTGTTCATAGCATTGGCCCGTTTAAATCTCACTGCAGTCCTGGGAGGTGTGTGCTTTTACTGTCTCTGTCTTACAGAGGAGGACCCCAAAGCACAGCGGTAAACAACCTGTCCCAGTCCACAGTTAGTAAACAGTGAGGTCAGGATTCCAGTCCTTGTCCATTTTTAACCACTACCTCTCACTGCCTGGACACTCGCTCCATGGCTCCATCGGGAAACTGGGAGTGTGCTTGCCTCCCTGTCTCCCCACAAACCCAGTCCTTGCTGTCCTGGCCACCCCTAAATCTTCACGTCAACCAAAGTGCCTTCTTTAGGCCAAGGGCAGAGATCAAGAAGGCATGGCCTCTGCCTTGAATGCTGGGAAAACAACCAGCCCCATCACAAGGCAAAATGATATAAGTGCTAATGAGAGGGACACAGAGGGAAGGGTGGTGAATTCTGCCTGATATATCAGGGAAGGCTTCAAGGAGGAGGTGGCCTTTGAGTTGGGCTTGAAAGATGAGAAAGGCTTTGAAAAGTAGGGAAGAGGGGAAGGGACTTGCAGGGGAGGGAGACCCGTGAGCACAGGATAGACGGGCAAAAATGCATGACATTTTGAGAAAAAACACAGGGGTCTGGGGGTGGGGGATATAAAATGGATATAAAAGGGAGGCAAAGGTGGGGGGGGCATGGGAGCGGCTCAAAGCCACATTCCCTGGGGTCCGGTTGAGGCAGGGGCAAGTCTAGACCCAGGCTCCACCACATCAGAGGGGTCTGTGAATTACAGGAGCCCAAGGAAGACATGAGGGATGACAAGGCTGAGGGCTGGGAGGAGGGACAGTGACTGATGTGGGAGGGCAGGGTCAGTGGTGCCTGGGAGCTTTGGGAAGAATTACAGACGAGAACTCCGTGGTGGGAAGAGTACAGGACAGGTTGGCCTGGTCACAGAGCTCAGGGGTGCTGGTGCCTCCTCAGGGTCTTCACACACCCCTCCCCCCATGAAGACAAGTCTTACCTTCTGGCCGGGAATCCCTGGAGCTCCAGGTGGGCCGATTTGCCCAGGAAGCCCAGGGGGACCCTAGGAAAGAAAAGAAAGCCACGTGGGAGAGCTTTCTGACCGAGGGTGGGGTGGCCTGTCCCCAGAGGGATAAATGTGGAGACTGGCTCATAGAAAACAGAGGTTTTCAAACTTTTTTTTTTTTTTTTTTTTTGGCAAAGAAAATAACATGGGGAATACTCAAATGTAAAACAGACAAGCATGGAGTTTGTTTGGGTTAAAGTGGGGTGCGAGGGACCTAGAGCCCAATAGCCTCTCCCTCCCCTTCCCTCTAGGGCACCCCTGGGGGGGTCTCCTTGAGCTCCAAGAACACAAATCTGTCCTTCTCTGACGACTTTAAAATGTCTTCGGAAAACAACTCATATGTCCATTAACAGGTGAATATATGACACATCCATACAACAGAACACTACTCAGCAATTTAAAAAGAATCAAGTACTGGGGTGTGCAGTGACATATGATGAGCATTTGATTCTGAGCTTGTCATCCCCAAGTGTGTTCTGTGGCACAGAGCCACTAAAAATACTAAGCAAAATGGAATTCCAGTAGTTTGGCAACCTTTTGCTCTCCCTCCCCTCTCCACCTTATAAATTAAACACTGGTGGTGGGTGTCGTAATTACAAATATTTAGCGGGAGCCGACTGCTGGTAGGCACATGTGCAAAACCTGAACTTAATATCCACTGGTTGGTCATGTGCAGATGATAAAATTGATTTCTAGGGAAAGGGGAAATGTGGAGGGTCACTACAGATGTTGAAGGGTTATGGATCTTATTAGCTGAAGGTTAAGAAAAAAGAGAAACATAAAACTTCCTCCTTGGTATCCCTATTTCCTTCACCCAGTTATAAATAAAACCAGTCAAGTCAACTCTGACTCATGGTGACCCCATGTGTGTCGGAGTAGAACCGTGCTCCATAGGGTTTTCAATGGCTCATTTTCCAGAACTATATAGCTGGGTCTTTCTTCCAAGGAGCCTCTGGGTGGACCTGAACCTCCAACCTTTCAGTTAGCAGTCTGCACTGCCCAGGCACACCTACAGTTGTAAATAGGACCCACCATTTCTACTGTCATTTGAATGCACAGATGTATCGGTAAAGCCCCATAGCAGAAAGCAGCCATGGCCCAGGGCCTGGGCAGCTCCAGTGACCGCCGCATAAGTTCTGACTTTCAGCCCTGACTCAGAAGCCCTGTGTCTGCTTGCTGAACGTGAGAACTCAAGTCCTTGCTTCTAGGCTCCCCACCCCATAGCCCCAGCCCAGTGCCTGAGGAAAGTGAGCAATGAGGAAGACTTACCATTAAGGCCAGTGTTCGGATCTCCTAAAAAACCAACACCATATGTCAGCTGAAGAGCAAATCAAGAGCCATCTGGAAGGTCACCTCTGCCCAGTCAAGTGTACTTTGGGCCTGTGCCCTCCAAGGAGCACAGGTAAAAGGTGGGCAGTACACCCTCCCAGGTGGGCCTCCACAGCTCCCAGCCCCACGTCCCCCCCACCCACCTTTCACTTCCAGTGTAATCACTGGACAGAGAACACTCACCAGCTTACAAGCTAATCGCTGCTCTGCAGGCTGTTCTAGAACGGGCTCTGATATGTACTAAAATGGACTGCCAATATTTCCTTCACTTTATGGAAGGAGGGAAGGAAGCCAGTTTTCCTTCCTAATTGCCTACTGGGGACCCTCCCTGGTTCTTTCCTTTTCTCCCAGAGCTTAGATTTCAAGGTTCTGATGTACCTCTGAACTTTGAATAAAGGCAGTATGACAAAATACGGATCACTCAAAAAATAAATTAGAGGGGAGCCCGTTGGCTTTAAAAATGAGTAACACACACAGAGATTTCTTTGAAGCAGTAATTCTCAACCTGGATGATTTTTTGCCCCCCAGAAAACATTTGGCAATGTTCGGAGACTTTTTTTTTTTTTTGGTGGAGAGGCAGTGCTACTAGAATCTAGCGGACAGTGACCAGGGATGCCGCTGAACATCCTACAATGCAAAGGACTAAAAAGGATTATCCAGCCCCACATGTCAATAGTGCTGAGGGCGAGAAGCCCTGCTTTAAAGGACTGTTAGCTTATGAACTTAAAATATGATTACATGAACAAAAGGAAGTATTTCAGGAAGACAGATTCCACCATGTGCATGTACTGAACAGGGCCCCAGAACCCTGGTGGGCCAGCACCCCTGCAGGGGGCCAGGGTGCTCCCACTGTGGATCCCAGGTCCAGAGCCAGGTAACTGGCCAGAGAGACAGGCCACCCGGATGCCAAAGGATGAGGGCATTTGCCTGAGGCTGCACAGTGGGAGACCAGAGGAGAGAAAGCAAGGGAGCATCTCTCTCCTGGGAGCTCTGCCAAGTGGCCTGGCCTCAGGGACATGAATCAGGCCTGTCTTAAAGAGCACCCTCATTGCGCCCTTGGTCCAGAGCCCTGAGGTCCAGGAGGACTTCCAGATCTCTAGTCTCTGGGCTAGATCCACTCACCTGGAGAGCTTCGTTGATGTTTCCATTGTAATCCACCATCTCGCCTTTCCCTGGTTCTCCCTTGGAGCCCTACAAGACAAACGAGGTCTTAACATGGGCCCTGGGCCAAGAGGGGCCTGGGGGCAGCTGCTGCCTGTGCTCTATCAAAGGAAGACTCTATCACCACTGGCTGCATCTGGCTGCACAGGTGGCTTCAGAGAGCCGGAGCAGAACCTATGAGGGGATCCTAAACACTCTCAGAGATGCCTCGGGATTCCAGAACAAATAGGGAAGACTCCTTTTGAGAAATCTGACTAGACAGACCTCAAGAAGACTGAGTCCAATCATGGCTGCAATGTCAGAACCCCTACCTGGGTCCAGAATGCTTTTCCTTCCCTCCCCCTTGAGGCCCCAGGGCCAAGTCACTTCCCACTGTGACTCCTGGGAGGTAAGATGTCACACTGTGGCTCCAGGTGAGAGGCACATACCTTGGGACCAGCTGGTCCCTGTTCTCCAGCTGCTCCAGGCTCCCCCTGTTGCACAACAAAATTGGAGTGAAATGGAGACAGAGCTGGGTCATGCACTGATGTCCCCAGATGGGCCATGGAGGAGCCTGGAGCTCATGTGCACTCAGGCTGAGAGGACACAGACTGTGTTGTCCATGAAAGGGCAGCATGGCTCGGCCCTTTCAGGAAGCACCCCCTGAACACCTGTCCACACTCCTCTCTCCCTCTGAGCTCCTCTGGGCAAGTTGGCTCCCTCACACTTCGCACTGGAGGGCATCCTATCTCGTGCTGTTAGTGACTCTACTTGTGACTGTCTGGCCACCTTTCCCCAGTCCCCTAAGTCAGCAACATCCTTGGAAGCAGGAACCAATCCTTTGCTTCTCGTTTCTTTCCATCCTGCTCATGTGGCACAGACTCAGCCAATTTGTGCCAATTGCCTAGGTGATCCATAATTGCCACGGACACCTCATGCCGCTCTTTTGGGGTCTCCTCTGCTTGTGAAAGACTCAAACTGCAGGGTACTAGGGACACAGGGGCATATGACTGTGGGTGGGGTGGTGGGATGTGCTGCTATTAAAAGCATGACAGAACTATCCAGAAGGAATGAAACAGTAGTGTAAATTATGAAAAACAAACCACAGTTCCAACGGCTCTGGGATCATGCTAACGTAGAAGACAATTTTTTTTTTTTTTAAAAAACAAGAAAGAAAATTAAAATAAGGGAAAAATGAGCTCTTTGGGACAACTCAACTCTCGATGACCCACTGCCACGTCCAGGTAAGCTGTCCCTGTGCCTCCCCCCACACAGCATTTTGCCATCTGGTACCTACAAGGGCTCTGCCTGGGCCCGTCACAGGGGAGAAGCTGGCGAATGGTGAGAGCCCAGCTTTGACACGTGGCTTGGGACGCTAACTGAAGCAGGGCTTTGTGTCACCCCCCCATCTCGGGTGTTCTATCCCTGGGCCAGCCTTTGCATGACTACTGTCCCAGGGGAAGGCTCTCCAAAGCCAAAGCCAGCCAGGAAAGATGGCGGCTAGGAGTGGAGGGGCTGGTGGGAGTCGCCCACGTGTCTGGATCAGCTTTGTGCCTGACGTCCAGCCACAGGGGTGGCCTGGACCGTTTCTCTCTCTCATCAGGAACTTGAACCCCCAAGCTAACCCTCATCTGAAGCTCCTGGATCTGGGGGCCTGTATACCTTGTCTCCTTGCCGTCCTGGGGGACCAGCCTGCCCATCAACACCAGCTTCTCCCTGGGAAAGAGGAGAGGAACAGGGTGAGGGTATGTATTCAGGGCAGCCTGGGCAGCTGCTTAATGGGGCAAAACACAGTCTTGCTGCTAATATCCTGGGTACTCAGTGTCTTTGGGCCATTGTCTCTTTCCTTGCCGGCTTCTACTAACTCACACCATTCCACCTATCGGACTCCTATACCCTTGGCCCAAAAGATCATAGAAGGAGAGGTATCCAGGACATTGGGTCACTGAGAATGACCTGAGGTTGAAGGTCACAGGCAAATGTCACCCTTGAATGTTGACCCCTAGGGAAGACTCACCTTTGGCCCTGGGGGCCCAGGGATCCCTGGGGGGCCGGGCTCCCCTCGGCCTCCTCCAATGGCATTGCCAGCATCGCCTTTCTCTCCCTGGGGGTGGAAAGTGGAGTTACCATTGTTAGGTTAGCTTTGTTTTGGACGAGGTGGTTGATCCCTCGCCTTCCACTCATCTGTCTTTTCTCCCTCACAGTTAAAGGGCAGCATGTCACCCCTCAGCCTATGCTGAGCTCCGCAGGGACATTAAGTGGTCTGCGGGCTCAAGGATGGCTGGGGACCAGAGGCCTTCAGAGCCCTGGCTGGTCTGGCAGTGGGATTTGAGGAGGGAATAGAGCTCATTACAGAAGGGGAATAGGTTTAGAGCCAACAAAGGGACCCATCAGGGCCTGGGTCCAGAGCAGTGTTTCCCGAAGTGTGTTCCCTGGAATACTCCTTTGGTAGGTTGGGAATATTCAATCTGTGTAAAAAGGGTTTGGTGGCCAAACAACGTTGGTAAGCACTGGGTTAAGCAAAGCTTTGCAGGCTCCTTCTGTGCAGGACTACTGCTCAGAGTCTTTACCAGCCTAAGGAGCACTGTGACTTTCTAAGAGGGGCCTATCTTAGCGACAGTGCCCCTCAGATATATACAGCAGATCCCCAGGTCTTTTCTCCCGCAGAGCCACTGGTGGGTTTGAACCACACTGAGCATTTAACCACTGAGCACCAGGGCTCATTCTCTCTCTCTAAACACACACACACACATACACGCACACACATATTAAGAGAGAGAGCCTGTCTCCCTGGGTGGTGCAAATGGTAAATGTGCTTGGCTGCTAACCGAAAGGTTAGAGGTTCAGGTTCACCCAGAGGTAACTTGGAAGAAAGGCCTGGTAATCTACTTCCAAAAAATCAGCTATTTTTTGAAACCCCTGTGGAACACAGTTCTACTTTGACACACATGGGATAGCCATGAGTTGGAAGTGATTGGGTGGCAACTGGTCATATATGTATGCTTTTAATGAAATTGAAATGTATTATGGAGCTAGGATACCGTGGAACATGTTTTCAGAGCTGGAGCAAGGAAATCCGACCAGGTGATAGCTACTGTGTTATTTCAGTTGGACAGTCTGGGGCCAGTCATGGTCTCCCCTGTGATACCCACCCCCCCACTGCAAACAGAACCTGGCTGTGTCCAGCAGCCTTTCTCCTGGTCTAGGGGAGCAACACAGCCAATGCTGGGGCCTGTGAGTCTGCCGGGTTGGAATGGGGTATGGGTGGGGATGGACACAGGCCTTACACAGAACCCACCATCCAGAGCGCGTCATTACCTACCTTCTGTCCCAGGAGGCCAGGTAGCCCAAGGGAGCCTGCAGCCCCCTTCTCACCCTGCGGGGCAAAAGCAGACAGTGCAGGTGTTAGGAAACGCTTCTCCAGGAAGTGCGCGAAGGCACCAGCCCTGCCAGCTTTGGGCCATGGTTGGCCTCTGTCCTGCTTCCCTGCCCCCTCCCTTGGCCATTCTTGGAAGGGCTCTGTATCTTGCTGGACCCCTATCCTTCCCTGGGCCACCAGCTGGGCCACTCCTGAGCCCCGCAGCGTGGAGACAGCTGGCACCATCGTCTTCCCGTGTGTTTGCTCAGCCCTTATCACTCACGCCAGGTGAGGAGCACACAGATCGTAACAGAGGCCAACAGCATTTAGTCTCCTCTGGGGCCTCCTGGGGAGAGGTGAGTGGCTTAGAATGCCAGTAGATGGGGAAGCTCTTCCCTTGAGCCATTACACTCTTTTCTACTTTCTTACTGTCTAGCCATAGAGCCCCCTGCCCCATCTCTCCTGCCCACCTCCTCCCTGTCATGAGGAAAGAAAAAAGCCACCTAACAGAACTTGCCCTTTAGGGGAATACCTTGAGAAGTTTGCTTTCCTGACCAGCTTATTTTATTACCAAAGAACTCTAGTTTTCCTTCCCATGACATGAATCACAGAGTCCCTCAGAGATACTTAAGCCCCATTCTTACTGTATAGATGCAGCAACTGAGGTCCCAAGAGGTTAAGTGACTTATAGAAAATCCCTTGCTGAGTTAGTGGCAAAACCAGGTCTAGAACCCAGGTCTCTTGATGCTCATTCTTCTGTGTCACAAAGACTTAATTTTGTATTCTCAGATTGTCCGCTACTAGGTTAGCCTCCAAACACCCCACCAGGGGGCGTTAGTATCAGGTCATTCATTCTCCATGGCCCTGAGGAATGGTGGGCTCTCCTATAGAATAACAGGAACTGAGGGTACTGGGGTCATTATTTGGTCAGATGTTTCAATAGACTTTCTAGCTGGAGCCACAAAAGATGCCACACCTAAGCTGCGGGTGCGGCCTCTTTTCCACCTGCCCTTGGGTAGGAGCTGAATAGCAGAGTAGCCTGAGGCTGGCAAAGGGTTAGGGAGGAGGGCCAGGAGGCCAAGGGGATGGGAGGGAAGGAGTCCTGAGGAGGCGGTGCAGGCCCTGCCTTCTGTGCGCTGCTCGTGGGGAAGTGCCTTCATCTGGGCATCCCTGGAAACAGGCCACTTCTAAAGGGAAGGGTCCCACCCAACAGAGGTCCTGGGGAAGCAGAGCCTGAGGGCAGGAGGTGGTTCCTGCTGCTGAGCTTTCCTCCCGGGTAACCCATGGCTTTCAAGGAGGGAGGGTGTGCTCTAGAGTGAATTTCTGAATCTTTGCCAGGCCACCCTATTGACAGTCCCCACTTCCCAGGGCTACATGCACCCACAGCACACTGCAGGCAACACACCAGCCATGGGATTGGCAGGATAGGGAGTCAGGGACCAGCAGAGGCCAGAATGAGGGAGGTACACACCCAAGTACACAATATCCTACCCTCTGCCTCCTCTCTCCCAGCAAACCTGGGGGCCCCGGCTTCCCTGCTGCTCCTGGGTCTCCCTTTGAGGTAAGAAGAGAAAGTCACCAATAAGAGGATAGGGGGTTGGTGTGGTGAGGGGTGGGATGGGCAGTGATAGTAGACCAGCCTTTCCAAAGTGGGTTCTGTAGAATACTTGTCCTATCATTAGATGCTCCTCTTAAAAAAAGGATGTCCTGTTCAAAAAGGTTTTGGAAAAGCTACACGAGGCATTTCTTTTTTTAGAGCTTTCCAATGCACACTGGAGCCCTGGTGGCATAGTGGTTAAGAGCTTGGCTGCTAACCTAAAGGTTGGCAGTTTGAATCCACCAGCTGCTCCTTGGAAACCCTATGGGGCAGTTCTATTCTGTCCTATAGGAATCAACTCGATGGCAATGGGTTTGGTATTTGGTTTAATGCACATTATCATATTAAAGGCTCTGAGAAGGCCTGCTCTAAAGAAACCTGTGTTATATGTTTGACGCAGTATTTCTCAAGTTTATCGGACCATGGAAATTTTTTCTCATGCTACATCTCTTATTTTCTAGGTGAGAGAGAAAGAGACCCCTGCAGGTACAGAATCCAATAGTAACTGCTTGTTGCAAACCAGCTGAGGTGGCGTGGGACTGAGATTTCCAGGCCAGGATCCAGGCAAGGGGGGCGGCATTTGTAGTGTGTTCCCGACAAGCAGGCCTCTCCCTGGTGGACCCCTTTGCTCAGTCAGGTCTCCAGCCTGACGCCAGCCTCAGGGGGACCAGGAGCAAAACAGTAGTAGCCTTTCCCACCTCCACGCACACTTTTTGCTCCACGCAGCCCAGAACAGTTCCCGTGCAAGAGTACCTTGGCTCCTGGGATCCCTGGCTCACCCTGTGTGTATTAAAAAAAAAAAAAAAAAAAAAAGAATCAGGTAAAGAAGAAAAAGAATAAGTAGAATGGATATAGGCATATATGCATACGGGCAGGTACAGTATATACATATGTGAGAACAAACAGAAGTATTTATAGATGTATAAATACAGATGTGTGTGGGCAGGCACATATGTTCATTGAAGACACGACTATAGATACTCTTCAGATATAACCAGACACCTTCTAAGATTGGTTTTCTGAGTTTTGAAAACTCAGGACCATAGTCTCATGGGACAACTCAAAATCGGCATAATACAGTTCACAAAGTTCATGTTCTGTATCCTAGTGAAGTGAGTAGCGTCTGGGGTCTTAAAAGCTTGTGAGCAGCCATCTAAGATACAACTATTGGTGTCTACTGGTCAGGAGCAAAAGGTTAGAAGGGAACCAAATCTCAGAGAAAAAACAAGTCTACAAGACTGATAGCCTACACGAGCCACAACCTCAACTACCCTGAGACCAGAAGAACTAGATGGTGCCTGGCTACCACAGCTGACTGATCCAACTGAGGTCACAACAGGTGATCCTGGATAGAATAGGAGAAAGATGTAGAATAAAACTCAAATTCTTAGAAAAGGCCAGACTAACTGGACCACTTGAGACTATGGTCGAGACACTCTTTAAACCTTGAACCAAAACTATCCCGAGATCACCTTTTAGCAGAAAAACAGAGTGCCACACAAAACGAAGGATATTACCCATTAGATTGGTGCTCTACTAAAAAACATCTGTATTCAAAAGGCCAATATTTAATCCAAAGCAAAGACGAGAACACAAAGGGGCAGGGACTAGAGTACTGGAAATGGAACAACCAGAACTCAAAGAGAACGCTGGCGCACTATGAAAACTTAACTGTCATTGATCAATTGGTGTGGCAACTGTCAAATGGGAACCTCACTTGCTGTGTAAACTTTCCCCCAAAACATAATAAAATAATATTTTATAAAAAGAATAAGTAGAAGAAAGAGAAGAAGAAGAGGAACGGGAGGAAGAGGAGAAGATGAGGAGGAAGAAGAAGGGGAAGAGACAGAGGATGAGCGAAGGCAAAGGCATTCTGGGAAAGTGAAGCAACAGCCTCTGGCCAAAGAAGACCTCCTGGGCTGCTGACCCTTACAGGGTTTCATATTTATCACGGGCATTTGCCTTCCAGATGGCCCCTAGTCTAACAGGAAGATTTACACCAGGCTGGTGGAACAGAATACCAATATCGCTTATCTTTCTTTCCTAATAACAGACTCTCTTCCTGGACCATGAGACCAGGCTGATACAACTCTGCTTCTCTCCAAGCTCCTCGTACAGCACTTGGCAGACAGTCCAGGCGAATTTACTGAATGAATCAAAGTGAATGGCTGAGTGAGTGATGAATCCCCGGCTGCTGCCTTTGCTGGGCAGAGAGCCCGATTCTTCCCTTAGGGGAGGGGCGTGTGGGTGTGAGAGTGTGTGCAGCATCCTAGGAGGCGGGAGAGGATGGGTGGGCATTTGGCTTGGACACAGTGCCCTCCTGTAAGTGGACCTGTGTCCCCGCTCATCCGCCAGGCAACCAAATGGGCAGTTAGGGAGGAGTTCGGGAAAAGCGTGCCTGCTCTCCTCTTTGAAGCTTTGAAAGCATATAGTCCCTGAGTTCTTGAGTGTGGAGGAAAGGCTGGTGAACTCTTCAGTTGAGGTTGGTAAGCTTTGCAAGGCTTAAACATCTACTCGTGTTCAAGGCTGTGCATCCAGCATCAAAGTTGCTTTAAGAACAGTGTTTCTAGAGCCTGTCTGTCCCCTCATTCGTTCAGTGGCCACCCTGCTGAGGCACTGCAGGCCCAGCTCTGTCCTCTCCACTCTCTCCCTCCCAGGCTGCCCCTGAGATGTTGAATTACAACAGTCAACTGACCTTCATCCCAGCCACAGCGATCCCAGGAGCCCCCTGGCAGAGAGAAAAAAAGGCATGAAGGTTTTCTGCAGTCAGAGAAAGCATGGAGGAAATGCCAGCCTGACTGTGGAAGACTCCCCACTTCTGCCTGCCCCTTAAACCCACACGGGGGAGTGGAGGGGCTGACCTGCCCACAATGCAGAGGGGGCTCTGACAGCAAGGCTTTGCAGCACATCACGCTGGCTTCTCTGGGCTTCCCGCCCGCCTGCTTGACTCCCAGTTGGGGGCCAGGGTTGGAGGGTCCATGGGGGAGACAGAGGGAGGTGTCCTTGGGGTAGAATAGGGGGATTTCATTGGAATGGGAAAGAATGAGGAGATGGGAGGGGGAGGGGGAGTAGAAGGGAGAGCCGTGCAGGAGGGCTGGATTAGCAGACAATACAAAATAAAGGGGCTGGTTTTACCAAATATGATAAACCCCCGAGTGTGCCAGTGGGACTCACTTCTCCACCACTGCCCTCGTGGACTGGGGAGTGGTTGGGGTGAACCCCATTTTCATATCAGCCCAAGACCTTCTACTGTGAGGTAGACATGCTGCCCAAAGTCCCATTTAGCAAATCCCAAGTGGAGATGAACTTGGGGTGTCCCTACTCCCCACATTGGGGCCCTGGTGGTACAGGGGTTAAGTGTTCGGCTGCTAATCAAAAGGTTGGCAGTTGGAATCCACCAGCCGCTCCTTGGAAACCCTATGGGGCAGTTGTACTCTGTGCTGTAGGGTCGCTAGGAGTTGGAATCGACTTGACAGCAACGGGTCGACTCCCCACACGGGTCTCAGTACTGAAGCCAGAGCTGAGGCCACCTGAGCAGGGGTTTTACGACCCAGAGAGGCCCAGGAGGAGAGCCGGCCACATCAAGAGGGCGTGATGGGTGATGGCTCAGGGGCCACGTGGCAGGGGAAGGCCCCCACGGAGGAGACATGCACCCTCTTCCCAGCAGGATACGAGAAGCAACAGGGCCATGAGCTGGGCCTCCAGGGGTGTCCTGAGCTTGGGAGAGAGGGATGGATGGTGGGGAGGGGCTTCAAGGGGCTGCTCTGCGATGGGAGGGCGGGTACCTTTGCTCCTTGTTTGCCCGGCATCCCCGGCATGCCCCGCTCTCCCTGGAGGAAGAAAGAAGAAAAACAATGAGAAGGGGAACAGATTCAGTGTCCCAAGGCCTGTGAGCCCTTGAAGTGTGACCTGCCAGGCTGTTAGCGAGAATAGCTTCTCTGGAAGCTCGGGAGGGCCGTCCACAGCTCAAGATGAGCTTTAGGGGACCTGCATGCTCCCTGGAGGGTAGCGCCAACCCCTAGCAGCCATGGTGGGCAGCTTCCCTCAGCAAGGTGAACGTGCAGAGGCCCAAGTCACAGGCTCACCAGGCAGGAAAGGCCTCAGCAAGTACCTGGTGTGGCCAGGGTCCAGCAAGGTGAGGGATGTCTGTCAATGGGCCACTTGGCCCATTACCTACGGAACACCCTTCTCCTGTCCCTGCCTACTACTTCCTGCCCCATTTTTCCTCAGTAGGTTTGCTGGGATGGTACCTGTTGGATGAGTCAAACAGGGGTTTCTTGCTGTCCTGTTCGTCTAGGGCTCCTTTTCCTCCCAGGTATCCCAGGAATAACTCTTCCCAAGGGCCGGAGGGGCAGCCTGTGCTCTGGGTGAGTAGGGGGCCCGAACCTGCCTGCTTCTCAGCATTGCATCCCTGATCTGCCTGTCCTGAGGCTCCGGGGGACTGTCTCCTCTTGGGATGGCACAGGGTCTGCTCAACCATCTTGCATTGTCCGATCTGCACTTTCAACCTCTATTCCCCCATGAAAATGCCAACTTACGGGAGGGGATGAGATCAGCCAGTGACAAATGGGGGACCGAGAGCAGGTGAGTGGAGATACAACCTGTCTGAGCAGAGGGAGAGCTCAGGGGATGAGGGGAGGCAGCTCTGTCCCCACTGGTATAACCTACACGAAGCCTTCAGCCAGGGTGCTGCCCAGCCACAGGGGTGGCTGTCCTCCTGCAGCCCTTGGACTCCTAAAGGCCAGAGCTGTGCAGTGGGCAATACAAGCTGGAACAGACCTGGCTCCAGCCCAGCCTTTCCCTTGAGTTAGAGTGCTGTGGCTGAAGGCCCAGCTGCCATCCCCACAGGCTGAAAGGCAGAGGGAAACCTGGTCCCCTCCCCCAGCCTCCATCTCTTCAGCTGTCCACTCCCTCGTCTGCCGTCTTACAGGAAGGCCCACACTACCCTTCTCGCCAAGGCTAGAGCTGCTGTGGCTTCTCTCCATGACCTGCCCTCTACCCTGGCATCCGGGTTCTCTTCCCGAGACGCAGGCTGGATAACGACACTCCCTTCCTCAAAAACATCCACTGCCCCAGAGAAAACGGGCCAGACTCTTGAGCTCGGCCCTCTGCCCCTGCTTCCTTCTCAGCCTCCTCACCTGACATCCTGGCATGAGTCTGTGTCCCTGAAAACATCATCCTTTTTCACAATCGCATGCCTGCCCTTCTGCTATCCCCTCAACTCAAAGTCTTATTCCTTGTTTAGGGTCCTGGTCAAACACCACCTCCCTGTGAAGCCTTTGACTATCCCTCTGTGATGGTTAATTTTATGTGTCAACTTGGCGAGTATGATTCCCTGTGGTTTGGCTAAACCTTAGACTAGTTGTTGTTCCATAATGTAATGTAATCACGTTCCATAGCGTAATCTAATGGAATCAATCAATCAGTTGAAAGGAGAGCTTCCTGAGAGTATGATATGCCTGTAAGCTATATGTTGGCAGAACTCATTCTCTCTCTCCACTCTGTACTCTTTCCTTTGCCTGACCCATGGATCATAGGCTGCAAGCCTGCAGAAATCTCCAGCCTCTCACCTGACCTATGGATTTTGGACTTGCCAGTCCCACAGTTATGTGAGCTAATCCCCTGAAGTAAATTTCTCTCTCTCTCTCTCTCTATATACACACACCAAAAAAACCTGTTGCCGTCGAGTTGATTCCGACTCATAGCAACCATATAGGATAGAGTAGAACTGCCCCATAGGGTTTCCAAGGAGTGGCTGGTGGATTTGAACTGCTGACCTTTTGGTTAGTGGTCAAGCTCTTTAACCACTGCGCCACCAGGGCTCCTCCGTGTACCATAAATACATCTCACTGGTTCTCCTTCTCTAGAGAATCCTAAGACACCCCCATAATCTCGAGCTGGTTCCTCACCACAGGGGCCCCTCTTCTCTGCACTTGTAATCTGCACACACAAACTTGTGTCTGCCTCTGTGATGGCTTCACCTCCCTCTGCTTTGGGCCAGGTCTCTTAATTCTACAAAAGGCCCAGAATCTTTAGCTCCGAATGCCGGAGGCCTCCCTCACCCTGACCCCAACAGTGATTCCTGAGCCCCAGGCTGGGTGGCAGAGCTAGATTCAGGGAGCACCCCACAGCAGACAAGCTGGAGCTCCAGGTGCCCCAGGCTTTGAGTTCTGGGAAAACCCTCTGGGAGAGAGCAGAGAATGGCGGGGCCGTTTAGTGCACCCGTCATGGCTCTGGCACGGGGCTAAGGGCATCACGTCCTTCCTTCATTTATTTAATCTCAAAGGATCCTTTCCACTGTGGGAGGGGATGCTGTTTCCTGTTTCACAGGTGAGCAAACTGTGGCTCACAGAGGTGGGGTATGATCGCCAAGGCCATGCAGCTTGTAAGAGGCAGAGCAGGGATTTGAACACAGACCCGTTGACTGACGAAGTCCAAGTGCCCATTTCTCTTGGCCCACCCCAAGCATCAGATGGGCTGATGTTCCAGCCACTTCCAGCAAACATCCTCTATAGGGTGAAAGCAAGGCACAGCCCCTCTCTGTGTGAGGGCAGCTCCGCCCAGGGCTGGAGTCCTTAATGATAGGCACCCTGAGAAAGGGGGCTGGGTGCAGCACTGCCTCCAAGCACAGGTCTGCTCTGTGGCCAGCAGAGGGCGCCACAGGACCCCACCTGAAGTCCGGCAACTGTGGCTGTGGTGTTTCAAAGGGTCTTCTGCTTCCCTCACAGTCTGGAGCTGTCCAAGACAATGAGCACCAAAGCGCCCTCCATGGAGTCAGTCAGGGGCCCCCTGTCATTCTTTCCTTTTGAGGACCAGGGTTCCCTGCTAGCATTCCAGCCTGACCTAACAAGGTCAACTCGGCCTGGGGTCCCCCGCACAGAGTCCCCTGGAGGGATACAAGTGGGCAGTCAGCTCGGGAGCCCCTGAGTTTTCAGAGGTCTCCTGGTTGTCTCTCTCTTCCTCTTTTCCTCAGTTTCCCCCAGTGCCCCTGGCTGCCCTTTCCACCTCCATTTTGGGGAGATGAACCAAGTCAGGCCTGCTGTCTGTGTGACCTCCGAGAAGCCATGTTCTCGTTCTGGGCACATGGTCCTCATCTGAAAATGAGCAGATTAGACTAGGTCCCTCCAGCCCTCTCCTGCCCCTCCGTCTCTCCCCACCCATCCGCAGCCCTGCCCTGCTCCCTGGCACAGCCCTTGGGAGGGAGAGGGGCCAAAAGCTGGAGAGGTGGCACTCAGGTCTGCTGGCGGCTCCAGAAACGGGCTCAACGGGAAGGAAATTTTAGCTCTGGGTAAAAATGTGGCTGGGTGGGGGTGGGGGGGTCTCAGTGGTGATCCCCTCTCCCCTCCTCCCACCCACCAAGGAACAGCTGCAAACACTTTCGCAGGGGAGGAGGGCAGAATCAGCTTTTGCGTGAGCTGCTCAGAACCCCAAGGGTATGGGTTGGGATGGTTGATTTATCCCACGCTGGTTTGAATAGAAAAGACACAACGGATGCACTCAGGGGAAATCCGGCCCCTTGGGGCCCCCTATCAGGGCGGCCCTCCTTGTTAGGACAGCTGACCTTTGCCCCTTCTCTCCCCTCTGGGTCAGGTCTCTTAACTCCGCCAATGACCCAGGTGCCCTTGATCCCCATCTCCGGGCCTCCCCTGCCGCCCTCGGCCCCGTAGGTTCTTTCCACCTCATTAGCCTCTTTCTCTCAGGTCTTGTCTCTATGGGTTTGCCCTAGCCTGACCTTTGAACTGGGGAACTGGACTCATCATCAGCCAGAAGACATCATCCCTGGACGGCGGGTGAGGTGAGACGGGGCAGGGTCATTACCTAGGACTCCAGGGTCACTCTGGGCAAAGGTGTGTCTGCAGGCAGACAGGAAGTGGGCAGGCTGTGTGTACCTATTGTTAAACAGACAGATGACACATTTCTGCTCAGACAGCTATTCCTACTGCCATGCCTTCATGAGATCATACCTAGGGGCTCCTTCTTTTCCATTTCCCCTCTGAAAAGGTTTCCTGTTTAAAAGCTTTAAGTTGTTCGTAATTGCACTTTACTTAGCTCCACTAACTCATTAATGTCTCGGTCTCCAGTGGGCCAGGCCCTCACAGTCTGCAAACACCCGCAAGGCCCTAGTTATCAACTCTGCCTCTGCCTTCCCTGCTCCTCCCAGCGAGGACCCCCAGAGGCCCCACCCATGGGCTCTCAGCCATGTGATCTGGGCCATTCTGCAGCTGGGATAGTGGCTGCTCCGAGTGTTACAAAGGGTCTTGCCCCAGTTGTACAGAAGGTGAATGGCAGAGGCCGCTGGAACCAGGCCAGTGCCCCATCTATCCACCCGTCCACCACTCTGGGAGGCTGGCCTTTTAACCTTGGTGGACTGTGGCACAGAAACGTGGATTCTGGTGACTGTGGGCTAGGTAGGCTCGGGTGAGTACAGGTGGATAGGGAGGGGTTGACCTGAATGGCCTTGTAGGCTGCTGCTCAGACGCCCAGCTGTGCCCTGTACGGAGCACCTTACAGCATCAACTGGCTCTCCCTTCTGGCCTCAGTGTCTAGGTGGGAAGTCCCATCCTTTCCCGAGATGACAGGGTAGAAGTGAGCTCCGTGGAGCACAACCCTCCACAAGCCCAGCCTATGGGAGTGGTCTACGAATTGGTGACTGACTGTCTGTTGTACAAGCCGGGCAGGGGGTCTGCAAGAAGATAAAGTCTGGAAGGAGTTGGAGGTGGTGGTGGGAGAGGGCTTCAAGGTCAGCTTCCCATCCAAGCAGAGGTCAGGCCGGGGAAGTGGGTGGAGATGAACGAACCTCACTAACATGAGGCCTTTTGAACAGTCTGGGCTCTACTGCAGCTGGGTCTGGGCGGGGAGGGGCCCTGGACCACGTAAAACTGCACACACACTCTTCCGTCTCTGCAGAGGAGGAGGCCAGCGGGCGGCTCAGCCTCATGTCTGGACCAGGGCCCTTACCTGGGCTGGGAAAGCCCAGTGAGGAGGGATAATGCCTTTTTCTCCTTCTAAGTAGTTCCCAGGCCTCCCTTCTGGGAAGAAGGCAGTTCAGTTCCTGCTTCTCTACCCAAGCCAGCCTCTACACCCACGAGGACCGGAACCATGGAAATGCCGGTCATCAGGGCGGCAGGAAGCGATCTGGGGAATGACCCTGGCTGGGCGCCCCATCAAAGGCCAGGGCTTTGGACAGGCGGCTGGCTTATATCTCAATTTGAGATCAGTGGATTTCTGTAGCTACTTCCAAAAAGAAAATCCAACTCTAATTAATCTGTGGATTTTGGAATGCAGGAAAAGCAGGGCCCAAAGAGCACAGGGTTGGGGCTGGAGATGGGTGGGGCTGGAGTCCCTCTATGCCCTGCGAGGCCTGGGATCTGGGGCCTGTGTCTCAGTTCCCTGGTCTGTGGTAATTTAAATGGTTTGGACGTCCCCAGTGGGATTTCCTGGCTTTGAAAGAAGACACTGTGCCCACAGTATAAGGCTCCTGCATCTCCGGCCTCCATCTGCATGGAACTCTTTGCTGCATGAGGATACCCCTGATGTCTGTCACTCAGGGCCTCTAGAAAACGGGGCTGCAGGAGGGTCTTAGGAATAGCTGTGGTGGAAGGTGGAGATGAGCTGTCTTCTCCTGAAGCTAGAGGAAATCCTGCACCATCCCAGCTTCCTGGAGAACCATTCCAGCAGAGTCAGTGGCTATGGGCAAACTACTCCACTTCCTTCGTTCTTCCACTACAACAACGCACCAAGAACCTCACTTTAGACTTGCCAGATACTGCTTGGCGAGAGCCTGGGAGGTGCAGGGAAAGGCATGAACCCAGCCACAAGCTTTTTCTCACAGGAAGGAAAACAGCTCCCCTCCCACCTCTTTCCTTCCAATCGAGGAAAAGGGGCTAGTGTCCTACCAGAAATCATGGGTGCCCTGGGCTCCTAAGACACAGGTAGCAAAGTCATTAAGAGCAAGCCTTTGGGGTCAGACTGACCTGGCTTGGATTCCCGGCTTCATACTTCCTAGTTATATACCTTGGGGGAAATAGTCTCTGTGAACCTCAGTTTGCTCATCTGTCCATTGGGGGTAAGAAATAAAATCTACCTCACAGGGTTGCTATAAAGATTCAATAAGATGATGCACGCAAAGTGCCTGGTACTCAGCCTGTCATGCTGGGTATCACTGCAGAGAAGGGTGTCCACCTGTGTGGGCCCTTGCTCTGGCTGGCAGTCAGAATCATCACGCTCTTTCTCAGAAGAACTGAGGAAAGGCGAGGAGAAGGGCCAACGTGGTCAGAGAAAGAAGAGGGCTGGGTGGGGGAGCTTCTGCTCCCCACACCCTCTCCCCAGCACCCTGCCATCCAGCTACAGGGCCTCCCTGGATCTTCTGCTCTGGGAGACCCTGTTCATGGGTGGTTAAGAGCTCGGCTGCTAATCAAAAGGTTGGCAGTTTGAACCCACCAAGCGCTCCTTGGAAACCCTATGGGGCAGTTCTACTTTGTCCTTTTGGGTTGTCATGAGTCGGAATTAACTCGATGGCAACGGGTCTGGCTTTTTTCCTTCAGTTGTCCTCTCACCCGGTTTCTGACATGGCTGTCCCTATCTCGTTACCCAACAGCCTCTCAACAGTTGTGGTCTCTAACCGGCCCTCCCTGCCATACCCCATGCAGTTTCCATGATAAGAACCTGTTAGTGTCATAACCCAGTTTCTCAATGGCCGTAGTTACTTCTTGCCCCTCCAGACCATGTGCCCTGGTTCCCCGTGATAAAAATTTCCCCCTTTTCCCATATTAACGCTCTAAAAACCTTTAAACTAACCAATCAGACTTCAGCACACGCCAACCCCGAGACCCCACCCTGCTTGCCATACGTAGGTCCTCTCCTACACTTCTAGTTTGT
The DNA here is from genome assembly GCA_030035585.1 of Dugong dugon. Classification (NCBI taxonomy): domain Eukaryota; kingdom Metazoa; phylum Chordata; class Mammalia; order Sirenia; family Dugongidae; genus Dugong; species Dugong dugon. The sequence goes on from CM057475.1 coordinate 20,447,529, forward strand.
TGCTGCCCTGTCCTGGGGTGCAACCCCTGTGGGGCCTGCGTCGAGGCGTGCTGTGGTTTCCTCTGGGATCTGTGAGTACTCAATTCTGCTTATTTTCTGGCCTTCCTTCGTGACTCTCACTTCCTCAGGCTACACCTGACAGAACACTCAAGACCTCTCTGAACTTCTCATCTGTAAGTTCAGGTCAAACCTAATACACACCCACCAGAGACCGCCCCTTCCCGGGTGGTAGGCTGGGAGCAAGCTTCTCTTCCCAGCATCTGTGATCAAGCGGACTTCACGTCAGTGTCTCCTCCCCAGGCCCTTATTCCAAGCAGAAAGGCCAAGAGAGAAATGATGGAGAAGAGAAGGGAGGTTGGGATAGGCCTCCACACAGCACAGAAACCCCAGATGGGGCTGGTGTAAGCTTGGACTCGGGTGAGGCCCATGAGCAGACACTGCTCTTTGTACCAGGGTGAGAAGACAGGCTGGCCGCTGTTTACAAATCCAGCATGAGCGCTTACTAGCTGTGCAGCCTTGGGCAAAGGGCTAGCCTCTCTGAGCTCCTTATCTGTAAAATGGTGATAATGAGCTCTAACCATTGGAAAACAGCAAGGACCCAGTGAGATGGGGCGTGAATGGACTTGAGTTAATCTGCAGATGTGAGGTTATTGCTTCACTTGTCTTTGGGCATTGGTCCCTTCATCTCAGTACTCTGAGGGTGATGGTGACCTTTGGGGCCAAGAGGACCACTGACTCAATGTGGCTGAGTTAGTGGAACAAATCCATGTAGCCTCCTGAGAATCACTTGGACATTGAGAAAGGACCCCAAGCTCTTGGAGGTGGACACTTTGCTGCTGGTCATTGGTTCCCACTGCACGCCCTCCGGCCTCTGCTGGTTTAGGAGGCCTTGGCTGACTTGATGACAAGACAAAGGTCCCAGTAGAGCGGGGGCCACCACCGAGGGTTGGTGTTGAGACCACCTGGGGCCAGTTGGCTTTGGGAGGCTGGTGGCTTCAGGAGACCCCACTAAAAAGACTCAACCATAGGCTGGGAGAAGTGGAGGCAGCAGGAACCTTCCAGAGACCGAGAGAGGCAGGAAAGGGGAGCTAGCAGCCTCATAGCCCCTCCAGAGTCCACAGGAAGAGGTCCCCATGGAGAAGCAGAAGGAGGTGGTCTGGCAGAAGGGGCAGAGAGCAGAAGTCCCTTGAGTCCTCGTGAGACCTAAGAGTGGTGATGGGGCTGACAAGCCTGGGTATGGGTGGAAAAGGCTTGGACAAAGGCCCAGGGAGGCCAAGCCTCCTAGCAAACCAACACCTCACAAACTGGGGGGCTGTTCTGCTCTAGGGGCTAGGGAGCCAGCTCTGTCCCTAGGATGTTGGAAGGAATTTTAATCCAGTCTTCCATCTGATAATAGAAGCTCCTCTTAACACATCCCAGACAAGCATTTATCCAGCTTCTACTTGAACACTTCTGGTGATGGGGAGCTCCCTCCCTCCCAAGCACCCGTGACTATGAGAAGGCTCCCTCTTACTGAGCTGACATCACCCTTCCTGTAGGATGCACCATCAGCCCTTGCTCTACCCTTAGTCATGCAAGAGTGCTCTCTCTTGCGTGCTACAGTCCTTCTCTCCCCAGGGCAAACCTCCCTGGCTTGCCCCTCTGCCAGCGGGATCACACTGGTTTTCTCTGCAGATTCAATGCAGCCAGAGTGGAATTACTCTCCCCACAATCTAACCTAATTGCCACACCCATGGGACCAGACCCTCTACCATCACGACAGCCCAGCCCTAACCTGAGGCGTCTTTATCCTCAGGCCGACACCCCCACAGGCTCCTTTCTGGACGGACCAGGCTTCTGGTTTGCAGCAGAGAACAGATGCCCGACCTTGTCCGGATGTCCAGCCACGGGCAACGCCATGACCCCTGGGGGACTTCTGCTGGTCCCGCAGCCCCTTTATAGCTTGAAAGAGTGAACCCGGCGGCTAACGGGAAAACCTACCCTTCGCAGCACCAGGAGGCGGTAAATTTTGTGAGTCTGCATGAGTGCATGGAGGCAGCCCCGGGGGCTACAATTTCCACTTCCTGACACAATACAAACTTCTCAGTTTATGCAGAACTAATTAAAGATCTCTCAGGTCTCACCGTTTTACCCACCAAGCTCCCATAAAACAACGTGGTGATGGCAACCGTCTGATTATAGTGTGTGAGGAATGTGCTTCTCTGCGTGACTGTTCCCCTTCCAAGACTCCTTCTTCTTCCTCGCCTTCCTGGGGCCTGGCTTCCCTGCGTCTTTCCTCCATCCCCCACCCACCCCCTCTAGCCAGGATTGGGAGGGTAGGATGGGCTTCTTGCGGCAGGTGGTACCGTGGGAAGGAGTCAGACTCCAGAGCTGCCCACACCTGGACTTGAACTCCTGCTCTGCCACTTATGAGTCATGAGATTTTGGGCAAGTCTCAGCTTCCTCATTTGTTAAGCAGGAGAACACTAGGAGCAGCCTCACAGGGCGGTTTTAGGAGTACAAATAATGCAGGTCATGTGGAAGGACACTGCCTGGCACACAGGTGTTCAGTGAGTGGTGGCTATTACTAGAATTATTACTACATTACTACAGTTATTGCAGAGGAGCTCTGGTGGCACAGTGGTTAAAGCTCTTGGCCGCTAACCGAAAGGCTAGCAGTTGGAACCCACCAGCCACTCCTTGGGAGAAAGATATGGCAGTCTGCTTCCATGAAGAAACCCCGTGATGCTTCCATAGGGTCACCATGAATCACAATGAATTGGAATCGACTCGAAATGGGTTTGGTTTTTTTTTTTTTTTTTTTGCATAATTATTGCGGAGTACCTGGGTAGTGCAAATGGTTAAGGAAAGGTTGGAGATTAGAGTCCACCCAGAGGCACCTTGAAATCTATTTTCAAAAAATCAGCCACTGAAAACCTTATGGAGCCTCATCTCTCCTGAGACTAGAGGAACTAGATGGTGCCCAGCTACCACTAACAACTGTTCTGACCAGGGACACAATACATGGCCCCAGACAGGATGGGAGAAAAATGTAGAACAAACTTCAAATTCCTAAAAAAGGTCAGACTTACTAGACTGGTAGAGACTACAGGATCCTCTGAGACTATCACCCTGAGATACCCTTTACACTTGGAACTTGACCCACTCCTGGAGCTCACCTTTCAGCCAAATAATAGATTGGCCATAAAATAAACAATATCACTTGTGAGTACTGTCTCCTTTAAATAATCACCTATATAAGACCACACGGTCAATATTTACCCAAAAGTAAAGATAAGAAAGTTGGGGGGGCAGGGAAGCTAGATTAAGGCAAACAGAACAACCAGAATGGAAATAGTGAGGATGCTGACACACTATGAAAAATGTAACTAATGTCACTGAACAATATGTATAGAAATTGTTAAATAAGAACCTAATTTGCTGCATAAATTTTCACCAAAAATACAATAAAATAATTAAAAAAAAAAACAACCTGGGGTTTAGGTGCCCTTGGTACCTCTGTGGACAGAAAGACTTCAAAAAAAAAAAAAACAAAAACCTATGGAGTAGTTCTACTCTGACACACATGGGGTCGCCATGAGTTGGAATCAACCTGATGACAACTAGTACTGGTAGAGTTATTGCAATGACCACCTCTGGGCCTTTGCCTAAATTGTTTCCTTCAAATTTGCTGGTTGAAGGCCCACTTAGATTAAAAAATAGCCACAGTACTTTGCTATTTCTCCTTCACACTGACTCACATGACATGGACATGTGACTTACTTTGGCCAATAGTACAAAAGAAAATGGATGCAAGTGGGTACCTTGAAAAGTGCTTGTGCCCTGGGGCCCACCATGCTGTAAGGAAGCCTGTCTAGCCTCCTGGGGGATGAGAGGCCACAGGGAGGAGAATGAAAGCGCCCCAGCCCACAGCCAGCACCAACCACCAGACACGTGCATGAGGCCATCTTGGCCCTTCTAGCCTTTCTATAGATCAGCAGATTCAACTGCATGAGTGAGCCCAGAAGAGACCAGCAAAATCACCCAGATTGTCAATCCACAGAATCATGAGAAATAAGTCACTGTTTTAAGCCAGTAAGTTTGGGGTGGTTTGTTGCACAGCAATAGATAACTGATGTACCCACCCATTCATCAGCGCTAAGCTCACAGGCTATCGAAGACTTCCCAAACTCCTCCCAACCTGAAATAACCTCTCTGCCCCCTGTATTCACACAACACTTTGCTCTGGTAGCATTTAGCACAGTCTGTCTTCACCAGGGTTATCTGTGCAGGGATCCAGACTGGCACCCCTCCATATTCCTACCATGTTCAGCATGGAGCTCTGCCCTAGGTGGGCCAGACAGTGGCCATGTCAGTACAGACACAGCCACTTGGATTGGCGGGAGGAGATCCTTCTGGATCTGAATTCCAGCTATACCACTGACTTGCCCAAGGCCCTTGCCCCCTCTGAGTCTCCTCATCCTCAAAGTGAAGATACTAACCCCAGCTGGGCCAAGCAGGTGAGGGCCACACTGGGTAGTGTGTGTGCAAAAATGCATTGTGCATCACCAAGTCCCAACCCTGTGAAGCCCCTCATGGGGTCCTCTCCCCATCTCCTTCTTACCTTTCGGCCGTGATAGCCTTGGATCCCAGGGTCTCCCTGGGGGGCCAAAGAGAAGACCATTAGAGGGGTATTCCCAACGCCAAACTTATACTTGTGCAGTTCCCTTTACCCTCAGTGTATCTCTCATCCTCCCAACAACTACAAACACTCCTGGTCTTTTAGCATCCACCTCCAGCCTTCCCCAGCATAACAGCTCTTGAACCTTCTGAAGCCAACAGTCTGTTCTAATTCTCAAAACAAGCCCCCACTTTTCAGAGGCAGAGGGAAGGAGGGGAGGGCCAACTTAGCAGGGGCCCAGGAGACCTGAGTTTCAGTTTGGGTTCCACTACCGACTCTGTCTGACCTTGGACAAGTCCCTTTTACCAAGGACTCTGTGTCTACATCTACAAAATTTATAAACACTTATAAACGGTTGGGCAGATCTGTCCTTTGCAGTTTCTCTTCCCCAGAGCCCCCAGGGCCCTCGGCTTCAAATGGAGAGCCTATGTGACATCTTGGGCTCCAGGTAAGATCTCACAAGAGACCTGATGACCCGGAAGGAACTTCCCAGTTCTGACATCCTAGGAAAAGCTATTCTATGAAGACATTGTGATGATGTCCTGCACCTCAGCCTTGAGTTTGCAACTAGACTGCTCCTTTCATACCAACCGGAGCTCTGGCTCAGCTGGAGCACGCAATAAATACCATCTTTGTAGAAGCAAATCAGTCCCTGAGAGGTGGGTGATGTTTTGGAAACAAGCCAAGCTTGATCCATCTCCGAGCTGAGACCCCCTCAGCTCCTTACTCAGCAGCCCCCAGTGCTGCCTCCCACCTCCCTCCTGCAGGGAACACTTTCACCTATTCAATGTGACACCCACAAGGGCCCTTACCTTTGGTCCAGGAGGCCCAGGTAAGCCCTGTAGAGGAACAAGGTGATGGGAGATGTTTCCACTCGTAAATGGTTGAGGTTAATTACGTTTACAGAGTCTCCAGGTGGCACAAACAGTTAAGTGTTTGACTACTAGCTAAAAGGTTGGCAGTTCGAACCCAACCAGAGGCAGCTGGCAATCTGTTTCCAAAAGGTCACAGCTTGAAAACCCTATTAGCAGTTCTACTCTGCACACATGGGGTCGCCATGAGTCAGAATCAACTCAATAGCAACCAACAACAGTCATATTTACAGTGTAGCCCTGGAAAGCTAATGGGGTTGGGACCAGGAGAGAACAGACCTAGAGAACCCTGGAAGGGTGTCTGAGACCTGCTGAGGGCCCATGGGGACAACAGGCTGATGTCCTCTTGAGCCAGTGGGAGCCCTGGGCATCTCTGCTGGGTTCGCCCACTGGAAAATAGGTCAGCGGCATCGTGCTAAATTGACAGTGTGGTTTGGTTTCGAGCCCCACCCACCCACCTCCTATGTGGGACCCCTCCCAAGAAAACCGACCCTTCCCAGCATAGCCCTGGTTTTGGCCCTGGCCGCTGGCGGAAAAGCCTTCAGTCTCCTCTGGCTTAGACCTTTCTCCCCAGGGTGTGGTGACCATGGCAGCCTGCCCTGCGGAGGTTGTGTGGGCTGGGGGGCCTGCCTGCAGGAGCTCAAGGGAGAGGAGAGAGAGGCTGGGTACCACTGCAGGCTCGGGATGTAGGGCGGGCAGCAGCATGGGCTGGAGGAAACGTGGTGCCTGAGTCTGCCCTGTTACAACTGATTTAAAAAATATCCTTTCACAGGGCATTCTCAGGGCAGTGAAACTAAACTGTATGATACCATGTGATATTAAGCATTTGTCAAAACCCATAGGACTGTACAACACAAAGTGTGACCCCTAATGTGAACTATAGACTTTAGTTAATAATAATGTACCAACATTGGTTCATCAGTTGTAACAACTGTACCACAGAATTCAAGATGTTAGTAGGAGAAACTGTGTGGAGGGGTGTGTAAATGGGAACTTACTACTTTCTTCACAATTTTTCTGTAAATCTAAAACTGCTCTAAAAAAATAAATCCTTTCAAAAAAATTTTGAAAAACAACATGTGTTCTGGTTTTTTTTTTTTCCTTTACAAACAACTTAACAAAGAAAACCATCTAGATTTGGTTCAGTGAGTAGGATCCAGTGTATTTGGGGGAGGGCAGTCAGCAAAGCAGCAGATTTTGAACACTTTTTGGTTTTTTCAGCTTGGTTTGGTTCCTTTGCCCTAAATTTCACTTCCTTTCTGGTTTTCTGTATTACCATCTAGAAACCCATGGAAGTGAGCCTAATCTCCCTCCCTGGAATCCTTCAGAGAAGTCATGGGAATATTTAAGATGTGTGGCTGGGTCAAGCTGGGCAGGATAGTGGGCACCCAGAAGATTAGGTTTTCACACATCACACAGCTGAGTGCCCTGACTGGCCAGACTGTCCCCTTGTCTAGAGGGACCCCTGCACTGAGTCTCAGGATCAGCAGCTGAGGGGCCCAGGTGTGAAGCCATGCCCATAGAGGGCTATTTGGCAGGGACTTCCCTGACCTAGGAACTCTGCCTGTGGGAATCTACCCCAATGAAACAACCAGAGATATACAAAAACACGTATGTTCAAGGATAGGATATAATCACAGAACGGGACTCACTAACTACATTATAAGTAGGCCGAACAGCCCTGAGGTCCCTCTCACAGAAGATTCTTTCCTGACAGAGGAAAGGGCTTGCATTATGACATTAAGTGATAAACTTTGCAGGATACAAAACTGTTATTTTATTCAGAGCATTAACCAGTTGCTGTTGAGTTGACTCTGATCTCATATGTGTCAGAGTAGAGCTGGTTTTTTGGAAGTAGATTATCAGGCCTTTCTGCTGAGGTGCCTCTGGATGTACTCGAACTACCAAACTCTTGGTTAGCAGCTCAGTACATTAACCATTTGCACCACCCAGGGATTCCATTCAGATCATTACCAACCTGAAAAATGTTTACACGCAGACACATCTACGGAGAAAAATGGACAGAATCTCCAAAACGTTAACCATCGTTAACTCTGGATGTGGAAAAATAGGCAGTTTTATATTTTTTCTTTGTGTTCTCCAAATTTTTTTCACAATGAATGTATAATATTTTTGCAATGAGAAAGAAAAACAAGGTTTGTTTTTTTTTTTTATCATGTGGGGAAAATATTATTAAAAAGCAAACAGACTCTGTCCTTAACCCTTGTCCGTCCAATAACATATAAAGTTAGCCTCATCTCTGGTAGAAGACCCATTTCTTCCAAAGAAGTCCTGGCATCTGGGGAATTATTCTCTTGCCCTGGTGCTTTGCTATACTAAATTGGATTGAGAAAGAGCAGGGTTTTGGCCAGGGCTTGGAAATGGGTTATTTGGGCAGCCACTGGGTTTGACCTATAGCCTGAATATGTTCTGCCTGGAGTATATGCCTGGTTGGCCTCACCCAGGCCTGCTCCCCAGGCTCAATGCAGGGTCCCTCTAGGCTGGGCAACAGTTCTGGTTGACCAGGCAACCTGCTAGGCTGGAATGGCTGACAGCAGTGTGAAAACCTGTGCACACTAGGTTAGGTGTGCTTGTTAGGGATGCCAGGTGCTCAGATGCCCCCTTGCCTACCTCCTTCAGAATCTACTGCACCTGCCTCAGGTTTTCATCAGCCCAGGAGTCAGGGGACAGCCATCAAAAGTGGCCTTAGAACTTTCTTTCCAAGCTCCTCGCCACGGAAGCTGGGAAAGGGGCAGCCGGTTAGTGATTTCCCCTGAGAGGCAGAGACTGATGTTGAGGATGTGTCAGCAACGTGTGCTTACAGAGCCAGAACTCAACAGATGAGTGTGACAGGGATAGGCAGGTCCTCACGTGGGCCACTAGGTCCAGCGGACTTGCTAAGGTGTTTCTGCCATTCGGAGAGGTTGTTTCAGAAGGAAGGCAGTGAACGGCGGAAAGGAATACTTACGGGCGGCCCCACGGGCCCTGGCAGTCCTGGGTGCCCCAGAGGTCCACTAGGTCCAGGGGGGCCTGGTGGCCCTGGTGGGCCTTGGATGCCAGCCTGGCCCTGTTCACCCTGAGGTTCATGGAGACATGAGTTAGAGACAGGATGCCCAGAGCCGTGGACCAGTTCCCGCCCCGTGCCATGCACTCAGTGAAGGCCCAGCCGCGGGCGGTGGTGACTGTGGGGATGAGGTGTGACGTGATGGTGGTGACTGCCGGATGGTGGTGACTACATGCAGGGGCTGGTGGCAGTGAGAAGAGAGCCAAGACATTAGGTCCCCAAGAGAAGGGGCTTCCAGAGAGGGCTTCCTGCACAGAGAGGCTGGCACTGGGGCCGAGAGCCCGGCTGTGGGTGGCAGAGGCAGAGGGTGAGTGAGAGACAATCGCTGGCCTGACCACAGGCCTGGTACTGGCCTGGTCAAGTGGCCAGAGTCCAGCCCAGGTCGTCTGAGGCTGGGCCTGCCTTTGCCACCTCGCTGTGTGTGGCAGTCACATCATCTAAGCCCCGGCCTCTCAGTCACAGCATGGGAACAACAGCTCCTGGTTTCCTGTCTCAGCTATTTGCTGTCTTTGATTATTTTGCCAGAGGATCAGACAAAATCCTTAGGTCAGAGGTCACACAATTTTCTTTGGCTCACTAAACAATTGGGCAAGAGATTTCATGTAAACATTTGGATGGGTGGTTTCCGATGAAGAGCTAGAGTCCCCGGTACCTCTGGGCCCACACCCCTGGGGGCAATAATTAGCGGGATCCAAGTTGTGGCCGCCCCCTTCAGACAGGACATGAGTTGTCCAGCTGTCCCCACCCTCACCCTCCCTACCCTCTCTTACACGTAGTCTGCTTTGTCCCTTATGTGATCTGCCTGGCCTCAGAGGGCAACTGAGTTTGCAGCCCTTGGCTTGGTTGACATCGTTTTGAAACTGGAAAGTGCTTTATGCCTATATGAGGCTGCTATTCTTCTCTTCCCCTACCCTGACTCCTTAATCAGCTGCTCAGAGCCCAACCTTTGCCATCGGGCCTGTGCCCAGGAGGGACGGAGAGCCCAGCAAGGTAGGGGCAGCATTGTGTTCCTTTAGGAAGACAAGAGAGCCTGGCCCATATAACCCCAGATATTGGGTCTGGGGCAAGCCAGAGTCTTTCTAGATCTTTTTAGCAGTTGCTGTCAAGTTGATTCTGAATCATGATGACCCCATGTGTGTCCGAGTAGAACTGTGTTCCACAGGGTTTTCAATGTCTGATTTTTTGGAAGCAGATCACCAGGCCTTTCTTCTGAGGCACCTCTGGGTGGACTTGAACCTCCAACCTTTTGGTTAGCAGCCGGGTACGTTAGCCGTTTGTACCACCCAGGATCTAGGCAGACGAAAACCAACTCTGGCCATTCTTTCAATTGTCATTATGCTATTTCCTAAATGACCCCTCCAGAGACAACCTGGGCTCAGCTCTCGTGGGAAGGGGCCCGTTCCTATAGACAGGTCAAAGCAGAACAACTTGGCAGGTGAGAGAGCTCCAGGGTGAGATGCAGAAGGAGGCGGAGTCCTGGAGTTCCAGCCCCAGAGCTCCAGCCCACCCTTCTCAGAGTGATCTCAGCAAGTGACTGTAATACTTGGGGTCTCTTGCTTTCCCATGTGAAAAAGGGAGCAGTTGGAAGATCTGCCAAGAGACATGGGAGGCAAACAGGAGTGCACAACCTCGCAACCAGAAATGCAAGATTTTAGCAACACCTGTTTGCACCATCTCTTGGCTGGAACATCCTAGGGTGATGGCACCCAGCAGTGACACTTGGGGGTCTGGGCCTTGTCCTGCTGCACCCTCTGAAAAACCACGTTAGGGCTCAGAGTGTCCATGGTTGAGGAGGAAGGTGAGAAATTGCTTCGGTGGGTCCCCTGCCTCCAGCACCCCCTGCCCTCCCGCCACCTAGCTTCATGTTGGCTGTTGATAAGTCCCAGGGGCTGCTCTGATGGTGCCTCTCCTGAACCAGGAAAGCTTAATGAAAACTCAGGCTTCAGTAGGGGACCAGCACAGCCTTCTTTTCAACCAGAATAAGTCTGATTAAGCCCATTGAGTTCTCTAAGCATCCTAAGAATCCTTTGCATTGGTGCACTGCTTTATACTCTTTCACAGAGAGGACTCCCTGCACAGAGAAGTCCTACATTTTGAAATGGGGTAATTCACAGGGAGGACTCCTTGGGTGGTGCCAACAGTTAAGCGCTCAACTACTAGCAAAAAGGTTGGCAGTTTGAACCCACCCAGAGGCACCTCGAAAGACAGGCCTGGTATTCTGCTTCTGAAAGGTCACAGCCTTGAAAACCCTATAGAGCACAGCTCTTCTCTGACACATACGGACTCGCCAGGAGCTGGAGATGACTCGACAGCAACTAACAACAGCAACAATTCACAAGGTCGGGGAGGTGCCTGGTCTAAGACCAACCCCTAAGGCCCTTTCTGACTTTGAAATTCTAGAATCTTGACAATGTTGTAAGTTCTATTGTACAGAAGAGAAAATTGAGGCTCAGAGAAGTTGAGCTCCCTGACTAAGGTCAAAAGGAGAATTCAGGGTGGAGCTAGGGCCCAAACTCTGAACTTCAGACTAAGTTCCTCTTCACTCCAAATACCAACCCAAAACAAAACCCACTGCCTTCGAGTCTATTCTGATTCACAGTGACCCTACAAGACAGAGTAGAACTGCCCCATAGGGTTTCCTAGGCTGTAAATCTTTAAGGAAGCAGACTACCACATCTTTCTCCCATGGAGCGGCTGGTGGGTTTGAACTGTAGACCTTTTGGTTGGCGGCTGAGCGAATTAACCACTGCACCACCAGGGCTCCCTTTATTTCAAATAAGCGCCCAGCAAAAAGTGCTCACAGTTCAACTTTCTGCACTTTGAAAATGACCTCCAACACCATCTGCTAAGTACATCATGTCCCATATAAAGTTTCCTCTTCCAACTAATGTTAGATCTCATGTTTAAGCATCTTACAGAGCCTGGAAAATCAATACTGGTTTATTGACAGGAAATGGACAAGCCTTTTTATGGCCCAAGATGGCTGACAACACAAAAACCTTATTCTCCAGGCCAGCTCTGCAGTAGGCTGCCTGGGGCCCCTATTCTTGTCTTTCTACTTTGGAAACCAGGTCCAGACAGCACAGATTGCTCTGGTTCTCCCGCCCCTTGCTCTTGGGAAGGGAGGCAGCAAAATGCAGTGGCCTGGATGGAATCCTGGACCCCTCTTAACCTCTTCATCTGTAAAGTGGTCACAGGAATCCCTGGGTGGCCCAAACGGTTAAGCACTCGCTGGGCTACTAATCAAAATTCTGCCTCTTGCTATTTTGTGCGACCTTGGGCAAATGAACTCACTTCTCTGGGCCTCAATTTCCTAGTCTCCAAAATATGCATAATAGCAACGTCAGCCAACAATATATATAGTACTTAAACTATACCACGCACTATTCTAAGTGCTTTACGTACACAGCAACAACCCTATGTAGCACTATGGTAACCCTACGTAGGTACTGTGATTGTCCTCATTTTACAGATGAGGAAGCCGAGGCATAGAGAGGTTAAGTAACTTGCCCAAAATCACACAGCATGTAAGAGACAGAGAAGCTGGGTGAAAATCCCTGCGCTGCAGTTTACTGGCTGTGTGACCTTGGGCAGTTCACTTTCTCTCTCTGAGCCTTGATTTCCTCATCTGTAAAATAAGGATGGTTATGCCTAATTCAGAAAGCTGTAGAGAGAATTAAATAATAAAATCAGGCATGTAAAATGTGTAACAGAGTCCCTGGCAATAAGTGTCGGGGGCTGTTATAAGCAGTAATGGTCATTGTAGGAGATGTGGATCTCCTGGGGCCTGGGTGTTGGGCTCTGTGGGGCTTCCATGTTTATAGTATTTCTGGGTCCATTTTTGTCTAATTTAATGTAACCTAGCCAGAGTGAAGTTCTGGCTTCGTCTACAGCCTCAACTGGCCCGCCAGGGCCCAGGGGATTGCCGAGCCTCTCGGGGAAGCCACGCCACATCTGGGCAAATCAAAGTGTCTACCTGGAAGGTCCGCCTTTTTATGACTGGGGGCGGAGCCAGCCGCACTGAATTGAGGAGAGGCAGCAGCTGAGGAGAAGGATGAGTTGGAAGGCCAGAGGGCAGAGGCCAAAGATCGCAGGTGGTCAGAAGGATGCCGAAAGTCGCCAGGAAGGCAGGGTAGCCAAGAGGGATGGGAGGAGAGGAAGAGAGAAAGAGATTAGCAGCATGAACTACAAGGAGGGGAGGCGTGGAGGGGCACTCTCATGGGGTTGCCGTTGGGTGACAAAGCTGCCCCTGGAAGGAGAGGGCATGCAGAGCGGTGGCCCCTTTGCCTGCACCCTCCAGACCAGAGCCCAGGTGTCTGCCAGCAACCCCATCTGACTGGGAGAGTAGCCCTCCTTGGCCAGGCCTGCCTTCTGCGGCCACACTGGGCCCAAGAGCCACCCTGACCCACGGCCCAACATTGCACTGCCGACCCGCCCACCTGGGCTGGGCAGCTGAGGCTGCTGGACTGAGGTTGGCAGACTCAGACCCTCTGGCTAGGGAGTCACAGGGCCAGCTAAATTGGCACTTGGAGCCAGGCTGGTGTGTGGTGACCTCTGGGTTCTTTTTTTTGGTTGAACAAGAAGGGCTGATGTCAGCGAATCTGGGGAGGATGGCCAAGGGCCATGCCAAGCCTGGGTCCTGGAGGCCAAGCCCATGAGGGTGTGGACAGTGTGGGCACAAGCTAAGTGCTACTGAGGCCTCTTGCTCTGGAGCTAGAAGGCTTAGAAAATAGAGGCTGAGCAAAGATGTCTCTGAATGTTCAACCACAGATTTTGAGGAGCAGGGAGGAGGGAGGCAACTTGCAATCACATTATCTAATGTGATTTTCATTTCTGGAAATTCTTGCTGCTTCCCATCCCTCTACCCTTTGAAACGAAGCAACAACCTGTGGCTTTAGGAAGCAGTTAGAACCCAAGTGGAAACAATCGACCACTGGCTTTTGAAAGCATTTTAACTCACACCAGGCCCCTGGGTTGAGTGTTAAGAACCAGGGCCACCTGGTTCTGAGAGTGTCTCCAGTGACAGTCTTTGCAGGTCAGCTGCTCTCAAAGTTGGTTTCTGCACACAGAGCCCTGGTGGCCACCCCCGCCCCCCAAATGCCAGGGCCGGAGACGTGCAATGTTGGGCTTCGTGTCCAGGAGGCCTCTCAGCAGAAAGGGGCGCAGAGTCCATCCAGAACCCACAAACCTTCAGGGTAATTATCTGGCTGGAGCGCAGAGCGGCTAGAGTGCTGCTTAGGTGCTCCTGGTTTGGGGAGGGGATAGTGGTGACACAGACAGGGCAATGGGGGAGGGGGAAGAGTGAGTGCCTGGAGCCCACAGGCACAGCTCTCCTGCTCCCAACCCAGGGGGCTCCACCCCACACACCCATCCCTCCTCTCTCCCAACCTACCCTGGGGGTGCTGCTGGCTGGATCCCTTACCAGGGTCTGGAGACAGCTACCACGCAATGCTCGAAGACCACCTACCCTAGAAACCCCCTGCTTTTCTACCCTCTTCTAAATAGGGGGTGTGGGCTGCTCTAGCCCCACCCATCAGCTGGCACCTCACGTCCCCTCCCCCCAACGGACTTGTTCCCTAGACTGCCCAGGGAGTTTCTGGAGCCTTCCACCACTGCCTCCTCCTGCTTCTTGTGTTGGGCTGAGGGGCGGTGCGCCCTCCCCGACCCCAAGCATTCGCCCAGGACGTATGACACACGGCCAAAGCGTCTAAAGTTGTGTTGTCTTTTGTGCGGGGATGTTGTCTTTCCTTCGGGTAGCATAACAATCCTGTGAGCCCATCGTTCCAAATAAACACAGCTGATCTTCTATTATTGTAGCCGGATCAGGCTGGCCGGAACACCAGGGCCCCTGCGTCCCTGGAGCAAATGCCGCCGACCGGCTGGCTTTGTCTGTGCTGCTGCCGGCCCTCATTCCCCCTGCCCAGGCCTGGCCCGGTCTAGCTCAGCCTCAGCCTCAAGCCCATCCCAGCTTTCCATGTTCCAGGCCTCTCCCTGGCCCAGGAACCCAGGGTCAGCATCTGGCAGGCTGTCCAGCCTCCTGAGTAGCTGGACAGAGGCTGCACCCTGCTAGCCAGGCCCTCCTGGTGGCCTTCCTGGGTCAGGCTGACTCTGAGTCTGGTTTGTGACCACTTCCAGGAGCCCCACTGTGTGTGTGTATCTGGGCACAAATGAGGCCCAGGACAGAGGGATGGACACCTGAAGACGCCCGTCTTCCCTTTCCTGACTGCCCAGGCCTGAGGCTGCAAAACGAGGGGCATTTCTGGTCCCAGCTCACAGGGTTCCTGCCCGAGGAGGCATGCACTTCTTTCCTTCCCCTGCCCCCAGAATGGCCCCACTGTTGGTGCACAAGGCTGAAGATTCCTAATAGAATGACAGCAGTCTTTGGGGCTCTGTATGTTGGGGTGGAGGAAGGAAAAGGAAGGAACAGGTGGGGGTGGAGGGGCGGGAGACCATCTCTGCTCTGAAACCACCTCCCTCCCCCACTGCCCTGCCTGGTGAAGGGCTGCTTCTGTTCTTAAGGATGCAAAGTACAGGCTGTACCATTACCTTTAAATATATACAGTCAGCCCCAATTACCTCCACCAATGAGGTTTGGGCCATCTGAAGCAATGACTAACCCTAATGTCTCTCCTATTTGGCAGGGCAGGCAGACAGACACGGACACACAGTTGCAGACATATGCTGGATGGGTAGGAAGTCAGACACACAGACTCACCCAAGCCACACAGCCACACAGAGAGGGCGGTGCCTGCAGACCTGTAGCCAGGCACACACCCTCAGGTACACGAGCTCGAGATTGGCCAGGCAGCCTGGTCGCATGCAGGGGCAGACAGACAACGACTCACACAGGCTGGGAAACACAGACACTGAGGCTGGTGGCACACAGCACACATACTGACCCACAAGGTACGCTCCCAGGAAGACAGCCCAGCCAACTGTCGGCTAGACAACCCAACACTCCCACAGACACTTCTCTCTGGCTAGTCCTGGATTGCTGAGCCTGCTTCCTCCAAGCTCTGTTAGGTGCTAGGGACCCAGGGAGATGGGGCTGAGCTGGGTGCTGTGCCCCAGGGATGGAGCAAAGGGTGCTGCTCAGTTTCAGGGGTTCACTTACCCGGTGTGGGTACTCTCCACACTGACCCTGGGGAAGAAAGGGAGGGAGTGTTAGGCACTTGTTGGCAGGGGGCTATCTCTTGGGGCACCCTCAGGACTTACTGACTTATCACACATGCTCATTACCTGCCAGCCCAGCTCTGCTCCTGGTCTGAGCTCTCTGAGGCAGGAGAACTAATTCCTTCCTTTGCTCCTGGCTGGCAGCAGGAAGACAACCCCCGGGGCCTGCTTGGTGGTGGCCCCATGGAGCCTGAGGCAGGACTCCATCATACACTACTTTCCCCGAGGGCAGAGTCAGGAGTTATGCTCCAGGCCTGGCTGGAGGTATCTTTCCGGGAAGTTCTACCTCCAGGTGGGTCCACCCAATAACACTGAGCAGAAGCCCCTGGATGGGAACAGCAGACACCTAGGCGGGTCGTGGAAGACGTCTGTCTGAGCTGGGGGTGTCCAGCCCCAGTACCATCTGCCCAGGGGCAAGCCCAGTAGAATCTTTATCAGAAATTTAATGAGACAGAGTATATAAGGACCAAAGTCAGGCCAATGTTTATAAACTGAAACCTCAAAATCCTACAGGCTATGGAGGTGGGTCAGTGGCCACTGTGGGGTGGCAGCTGGGGGGCAGGGAAAGAGGCTGAAAAGGGCCAGGCTCTAGGCAGTCCCTCCTCCTCAAAAAAGGGCATTAACCAGAAGACTTCACTGTTGTCTCTCTTGTACCTACACTGTGGCACCACAGGGGATTTCCCAGAACTAAAGGCTCTGTAGAAAAAGACAGCTATGAACCCTTTTCTACCGGTTGGGAGGCTGTTTCCTGAAATGGAAATCCTGGAAGACGTCCACCGGGCTTACCTTTTCTCCTTTTTGTCCTTGAGGTCCCTGCAAAGAGACGGAAATGAGAGTTAAGAAAGCAAAGCTAAAGACACCACAGCCCAAAGCGTCTCCACGGGGAATAATAAGATGTTAAGTACCAACCGGCTGTCCTCGGGGGCCCATGAGACCCTGTGGGAAGGAAACACACACAGGTCAGTGGTGGACAGAAGACAGGCCGGATCAGAGGTGTAGGCTGGGGTGCGGGTGCTGTGACAGAACCTGAGGCTTCCAGGTACTTTCTGGAATGCCCGGAATCCTGAGGCTGGTCTTCCTGTGCCTGAGAGATATAGGTGGTGTGGCCTTAGACACCACATCTCAGTCTTTCCTCTGATCAATGGACAGGGTGCCCTGCCCCCTACACAGGGTGTGGTGAAGAACAAACGTGACCCTTCAGTCATTCTCCCAACAACAATCTTGGGCCCCCTATGTACAAGGGCTGCATCTAGATACCACGCGGACCCTGCCTTACTCACCCTGTCTCCTCCCAGAGCCAAGAAATAGAATGTCGAAAGCCCCCAAACAGACGCTGGCACATTCTATTTTCTACACTCTGCAGCCTCAGCATGAAACCCATTGAGGCCGAGGGGCCTCTGGGTACATGGGAGCCTGGGGTAGGGCTTCAGACATTAAGTGTTTTGGAGAAACCTTCGGCAGAGGAGAGGATGTAGGAAGTTGTCAACTTAAGCTGTGTTCTGGGCTTCTAAAAGGAGTACGCAGGGCCTTGGGGCTTCCTTCAAGGCTCCGTGGGTGGTGCAAATGGTTTGTGCTCAACTATTAACCTAAAGGTTGGTGGTTCAAACCCACTCAGTAGAAAGACAGGACTGGCAATCTGCTTCCATAAAGATTACAGCCAAGAAAACCTTATGGAGCAATTCTCTGTAACACATGGGATCACCATGAGTCAGAATCGACTAGAAGGCAATGGGCTTGGTCTGGGGCTTCCTTCAAGGTTGTCCTGTCGAGTTCCCAGGGCTAAGAAAGGAGTCTGCCTGGGGTTCATGCAGACTCTTGTTCTCTGAAGACACAAGGTCTGGCCAGCTCTCTCAGGAGCCTGGTGATGAGGAGGCCGAAGGAACCTCATGTCATGGCTGGTTTGGAGGAAAGAGGGAAAGGACAAAGAATAATGGTTTTCAGTAACTGCTCAGAGGTAGGCTCTTCAGGCGTGTGCCAAGCTCAGCCTTTGCATGGCTCCTGAGGAAGGTGCTCATGATGACTCTGTCTCCCAGATGAGGTGATGAGACCAGGCCCTGCACCCAGTGAGTAGCCACAATTGGGATGTGAACCCAGGTTTGTCTGACCACTAAGGCCCAACTGTTTCTACCCATCATGCTCTGAGCTAGGCTGGACACCAGAGGGCTGGGCTTTTAGACTTGCTCTACCACTAACTTCTGGACAAACAGCCCCTACCTGGTTGTCCTGAGGTCCCTTCCAGCCACAACCTGCTGGGTCAGTCTCTTTGGGGCTGTCAAGAGCTCAGAATCCCATGGGCGGATGCCATCTGGGTGGACTGTCCTTGGGATGCTGAGAGGTGGGAGCAGCACCTCTCTCTTGCCCCTGACTCGCCAACAGGACCAATATCTAAACCGGGCAATTCCCAGAGGTTAGTCATGAGGGGACAAATGGCCTTTGGGGGGACAATCTGTGGCACCTCAGCCCTTTTGGGTGACGGGGGGTTTAGTGTTCAAGTTAGCAGAATATGGTTCTTCTGGCAGGGAACCAGGTGACCAGATACACAGGACCAGGCCATCTGCTCTCAGGACAGAGAAAGGAGTATGATGGAAGAGCTGAGGGCAAGGGGCTGAGAAAAGTAACACAAAGGCTTTAGGATGCAAAGACTTGGAGGATTGAGTCCAGAGGTTCTAAGTGAGGGTCCATGGGACAATCATCGTCCCTAGAGGTATTCTGTTTGTCCCACACAATTTCTAATTTTTAAAAAATTTCAATTAATTGTCAACATTTAAGAGCAAGGAGAGTACAAATAAAAATCTGGATCTCAAGCTTCTCTTAAATATTTCAAGATCCAATCACACATGACCAGGGGCTCTAGCTAAGTAACGTGGCCCCTTTAAGACAGATCTCTGCCACAGGCCCTCCATTATCCACCACCCCCAAAATAATAGCTGAGGGCTGCCTGTGATTAACTGCTCTCATTCGGTGACCACCCTATGAGGTCAGTTTTATTTTTATCCTCATTTTTTAGATGAGGGATGTTATAGATTTACTTGTGTCCCCTCAAAATGTGTGTCAACTTAGCTAAGCCATAATTTCCAGTATTGTGTGGTTGTTCACCGTTTTGTGATGTGATGCGATTTTCCTATCTGTTGTAAATCCTAACATCTATGATGTTAATGAGGCAGGATTACAGGCAGTTATGTTACTGAGGCAGGACTCAATCTACAGGATTAGGTTGTATCTTGAGTCAATCTCTTGAGATATAAAAGAGAGAAGTGAGCAGAGAGGAAAGGGACCTCATACCACCAAGAAAGAAGCACCGGGAGTGGAGCGTGTCCTTTGGACCCAGGGTCCCTGTGCTGAGAAGCTCCTAGACCAGCAGAAGATTGATGACAAGGACTTTCCCCCAAAACCAACAGAGAGAGAAAGCCTTCCTCTAGAGCTGTTGCCCTGAATTTGGACTTCTAGCCTCCTAGACTGTGAGAGAATAAATTTGTTTGTTAAAGCCTTCCACTTGTGGTATTTCTGTTATAGCAGCACTAGGTAACTAAGACAAGGGACTAAGGCACAAGCCTGTGGGTGGTGGGGTGAGATTTGAATCCAGAGCCCAGGCTCTCCTTTGCAGCACCTGTGTGGCTCCCATGGCAGCTGAGGCTGGCACCCCTGCCTTTGCCCAATTCTCCTGATTTTACAGAACACTATATTTTCTCAACACCTTACGTCAGGCTCTTGAGGCAGGGCATGGGGCACAGGTGAGCCCCTTTTGACAGGTAAGAACACAGGTAAAGTGCAAGAGTGTGAGACCCAGGCCCCAGTATCAGACGCCCAGCAGCGGGGAAACCATTTGGGGAGATGGACAGCTGATAAGCAGGTCACGATAATTACGTTAAACAGCAGTGTGGAATTAATAGCTCCTGGGTCCCTGTGCCAAGCCAAACAGGAGTCTAATGGCTCTGTGGCCTGTCAGATTTTGATTGATGATCATGATGCTGACAGGGGATCTATCACACTGACACAGACTCATGGAAGACAGGATGCCCCACCCTTTCCTCTGAGTTAGCTCTGACCCCCAAAGAGACCAGGAAAGGCTCAGGGGGATAAGAGGAGTAAGGCAGAAGGATGGTGTGCCCAGAGTGAGGGCAGGAAGAGAATCGGGTAGAAGGGTTCCTTTCCTGCAAGATAAAGGGTCCTCACAGCAGAGAGAGGTGGTGTTGCAGAGTGGTAGAATCCCACCACATAGATGTGAATCCCGGCTCTGCTATTTAAAGCTTGTGAGGCCTTGGGCAATTAACTTAACCACTCTGTGCCTTGGTTTCCTCTTTTGCAAAATGGAGATAATAATCTGTTAACAGTGGAACTTCTAGACTAAGAAAGACTAGGAAGAAAGCCCTGGCAATCTACTTACAAAAAATCAGTCAATGAAAATCTATGGATCACAACCGTCTGAACCTGTTGTGCACGGGATTACCATGGGTCGGGGCCAACTCAATGGCAGCTAACAACAACGACAACAACAATGAGGATTATAAGACAGTGCCTAGTTGATGACTATTATTATTTCTGGAGTGCCATGGACAGCCTTGTGGGGCTGAGAAGGGGCTAAGGGATAAGCATCCCAAACGCCTAGCGTCCACACCCTGTATACCTCTATAACAATGGCACCGTGAAAGTTTGTTGCCATGGTCCTCATTATTTCATGCATGCACAACATACATTCTTCAGAACAGGGTAAGGGCGGCAAGAAATGTATTTGAAGTCAAGGCAGCTGTGATGTAGTGAAAACTTGCTGGGGGACCTGGATTCCAACACCACCTCTTCCACTTGCTGCCCCCAGTGCCTCACTGCTCTTTAAGGACTTTCGTGCCTCAGGACCTTTGCAAATGCTGTTCTCCCAACCTAAAATGTTCTCTCCCCACTCCCTTTTCTACTTTTCCTTGTTTAAATCCTCATCCTTCAGGCCCCAGTTCAAAAGTCTCTTTGTCAAGAAAGTCATCTCTGACCCTCAGCCAGAGGTCAGCCTGTTATACTGAGGTTTCTCAGGGTACCCTATACTACCTTTTCGTAGTACCTACTGCAAAGGCAATTTGTTAATTATGTGTGTGATTATTTAAATGTATGTCTCCCCCACTAGACTGTGAGCTGCAGAATGGCAAGGACAGTGTCCACCTTGTCCTGTCTGTATCCCTGGCACCTGGCACAGTGCTCAGCACATTTTAGATACTTAATAAAACGTGTTAAAAGAAGGAAGGCAGGAGGCGAGGAGGCGGGGAGCCATGGCAGGAAAGAAGGAAACAAGGAGGGAGGAAGTCAAGAAGATGCGAGAGAAGGAAACAGAGAACTGGGATTGAATCCTGTGTGATTTCAGGCAAGTTACTTAGACGTACAGCCAGAATGCTCCTTAGAAGTGAGGATGACGAGACTTCGCCTCACGTACTTGGGACATATTATCGGGAGGAACCAGTCCCTGGAGGACATTGTCATGGATTGAATTATGTCCCCCCAAAACTGTGTGTAATTTTGTGATTGTAATTTTATGTTAAAGAGGATTGGGATGGGATTGTAACACCCTTACTAAGGTCACATCCTGATCCAATGTAAAGGGAGTTTCCCTGGGGTGTGGCCTGCACCACCTTTTATCTTACAAGAGATCAAAGGAAAGGGAACAAAGCAGAGAGTTGAGGACCTCATTCCACCAAGAAAGCAGTGCTGGGAGCAAAGCGTGTCCTTTGGAACCAGGATCCCTGTGCAGAGAAGCTTCTACACTCCCAACACCTGCCACATAGAAGCTAGCTCTGCCCTAACTTGCCGTGGGCCCCTTTGCAACTTGGCTCCCCTGTCTGAGCCTCAGCCTGTCCACTTCACCCAGACTCAGCTACCACTTACTGAGGGCTTTCTATGTGGCAGCCATTGGACTAAGTACTTTACATGTATGATCTCATTTAATCCTCAGCATAACCCTGTGCTCCAGGTCCTAGTAGTATTCCCTTTTGACAGCTGGGGAAACTGAGGCTCAGAGAGTCTAAGTTGTTGTCAGACGCCGCTGAGTTGGTTCCGACTCATAGAGACCCTAGGTACAACAGAATAAAACAAAGCCTGGTCCTGCGCCATCCTCACAATCATCGTTATACTTGAGCCCCTTGTTGCAGCCACTGTGTCAATCCATCTTATCAAGGGTCTTTCTAGGTCTACAGCCCAGAGCCCTGGTGGTGCAGCAGTTAAGAGCTCTGCTGATAACCAAAACGTCGGCAGTTCAAATCCACCAGGCGCTCCTTGGAAACCCTATGGGGCAGTTGTATTCTGTCCTATAGGGTCACTATGAGTCGGGATCGACTCGATGGCAAGGGTTTTGGTTTCATTTTAGGGCTACAGCCCAGGTCTCCCAGCCCACGTGCCTCCTTCTCCTTTTCCATCCACATTATCCACCTCCCTCAGCCAGCAGGGCTCTGGCGTCTGGCATCCTGCCAGCACCCCGTGGTGGGTGGAGAGCAACTTCCACCAGCGCTTAAGGCAGTGCTTAGGGTATGGTGTCCGCCAAACCCCACCGGACAGGGAGATGGGGCAGCTTGCCATGTTGCTCTCACCATCCAGCAGCAAATTTCAAATCCAACAGCCGCCCCTGTGGAGCTGGAGCTGTCACACACAATGTAGGGGTGACCTGGGACACGGGAGGCAGGGAAGTGCTCCAATCCAGGGCTGGCCTTTTGGCTCCTAATGACCCATCAGTCCCCTCTGAGAACTGGACTCCCTCACCCCGGAATGGGCAGCTCCTGCCAGGGGAGGCCTTTCCCTTCTGGAAGGGGCAGCCTGGGGGAGACCGTGGAGGAAGAAACCTCCTCCCCGCAAAAAAACAAACAAACAAAAAACTCTGCAGAAGGTGGAAGGGGCAAGGAGGAAGGCGGAGCAAATGCCTGCTTTCCCAGCGTGTCCAGTTGGGGCAGGAATGCCTGGAGTAGGGGTGGGGGAGCTCCATGCTGTCAGGAATCCCTCACAGGCTACAAGGCCTTGAGGGTGAGGCTGAGGAGGAATGCTGTCTCCTGGCGAAAGTGCACCCCACGCCCCCAGGGTGAGCGCTGACTGCAAGTCGGCAGTTTGGGAGCTCTGGGTTGGCCACGAACCTCAGTGTGAGCTTGGCCAGGTCTGGCCCCTCTCTGGACCCCCCTTTCCTCATTTCCCAGTGGAGAAACCCCTGCCTCCGCTCACGTGAGGATCTAGGGGGGTGTGGGTGTACACAGCTGGGGGTGTGAACTCGAGGGGCGGTCCCTCTGCTGGTCACTGTGGGGCCCTTGCTGGGCAGTGCTTGGCTGCAGTCCAGGACGGCCAGGCGGACCCCCACCTGCTCCCTGAAAGGCAGGAAAACTGGGGTCTTACCATCTCCCCTTTGGGTCCTGGGTGGCCCTGGAAGAGAAGAACGTGAGTGCCAGGTAAGCATCACTTGCACCCAGAAGCCCCGGCCCACCCTCAGCCCTGCCCCCTGGATCCGCCTCTCATCACCGCTTGTTCTATTTGCTCCTTTCTTTCCTTTTTCACGTGGTCTCTCGCTCACTTGCTCATCTGGCCAGTCCTTACCCCTCCGACTCTATCACAGTCACCCTTTACTGCCCTTTGCTGGCCTTGCTAGCAGCTGCCTGTCCTTCAGAAAAGCAGAAGCAGGAGGCGTAGTCCCTCTGGACCCCACCCCTCCCATCCACACCCAGAATAGCTTCAAAGGAAGCCTGGTGCTGTGAGATGAGCGGAAATAAACACTGGAGCCCCCTAGGCTGCTGCTTAGCAGTGTGTGTGTGTGTCTGTGTGTGTGTGTGTGTGAGAGAGAGAGAGAGAGAGAGAGAGAGACTTGGAGAGCAGCCTGGTCCCTCATCCTGGGGAGAGGAGAGAGGGTGGGGCTGGGCCATTGGCAAGGCTGAATTGCACCCACCCAATACATTCACTGTCAGGGAAAGATGTCACAGGGCTTTGGAGTGGTCAAGCTCTCCTTTGGCTTCCCAGGGGTGGGGCGGGGGTCTCGTTTTCCCCCCGTAAACATTTGTGTCAGGGGACTAAGTCAGAAGGATTAAAATGGACAAAGAGAGCTGTTAAGGAAGGCAAGAGCAGTCTCCATGGGGACTTGAGTGTGAGGGGCCTCAACTGGGGAGCCAGAGGGTGAGGAGAATGGGAGACACAGGATGTGCCTTGGCGATGCGGGAGCAAGGGCTGACAGTGTGGGGATGAGTGTCCAGGCTCTTTCTAGAATGAACTGGTTGAGTTACCCACCTCTCTACTTTCTCTGCTGCCTCTTTGACTTACTCCCTACCTTAGCCGCTTCCAGGAGAGCCCAGAATCACCAGATTCTAGGGATGGCTATTGCTTCAGATGCTGGGAACCCAGCTTAGAGGCTGTGGGCTTGCACCTGGGAAAGCCCGCTGGGGTTGGGGGCCACTCACTCAAAAAGCACCTCTGGAATAAAAAGCCCCTCTGCCCCTTCCTGTGAGTAGTGACTCTGCCCCAGGACAGGAGATTTCATTCTAAGTTCTTCCCAAGGAGTCAGGGTCTTGCAGAAGGACCAAGAGACCTAGGGTCAGTGGCCTGCACCCACTGAGGGGAGGAGTCCCCAGCCTGAGAGAGGGTCCACTTACCGGTTTGCCGTCTAAGCCAATGGGACCCTGAAACCAGAAAGAAGACAGATATAAAGACCAAGCATCACAGGACTCCTGCCATAGAGACAGCATGGAGCAGGGGCAAAGAGTGTGTGCTCTGGACTCCAGTGAGTTGGGGTTAAAGTCCCTACTTATCCCCTTACTGGTATGTGATTGTAGGTGCATCTAAGTCTCAATTTCCCATCCTAAAATGGGGATGAGAATGACTGGACCTTCCAGAAGGGTCCTTGTGAAAAGGAAGTGAAACACTGCACGCAGGCTGCCTGGCACAGAGGAGAACCCAGTGGGTGGCAGTCACCGTGGATACCAAAGACCCCAATGGAGAAAACCAGGGATTGGCTAGCATTGAGGCCTGGGAAAAGGGGAACTAGCTGCTCCCCCTACCCTGCCTCTCAGAACCTGTCCTGGGGATTGTCCAAAAAACCAAACCAAACCCACTGTCGTCGAATCAAAAAGGTCGGCAGTTCAAATTCGCCAGCTGCTCCTTGGAAACCCTATGGGCAGTTCTACTCTGCCCTGTAGGGTTGCTAGGAGTAGGCCCCTTAGGCAGGGGTCAAAGGGCATCCAGAGGGCCACCCCACCGCCTTAACCATGGCTTGGATCTCACTCTCAAAGCCAGGCTGTGGGTGGCTTCCTTGCCCACCTCGTCTGTTCCACATTCCTATGTCATGCTGGCCTTTATCAGCCTGTGACTTCACTTCATGTAGCCCTAAAGGCTGTGTGATCCCTGCCCCGCTGTCCCCTTTATTTGCATATTTATTTTCCTGGCCTCTCTGTCACCATGAGCCAAGCACTCTCCTTGGCTGCTCTCTGTGAAAGGCTGTGGAAGAGGGTCCTTCGTGACTTGGGTTTGGAAGGGAAAGGCTAGCTTCAGGGCTGGCCTTGGATGAAGTTTAACTCAACCAGGTCCAGAGACTGCCTGAGACACAGCTAGGCTGGGTCCTCCCTACTTACCGGAAATCCAGGGAAACCTCGCGTGCCCGGCTGGCCCTGAAAAGAACAGGAGAGGAGTGAGGATGAGCGAGGAGGAGATGCTGCTAATCTTTAGTTCCCTGGTTCTTTGCTGCTCCCAGAGGGTCCGTGGCTTTCCTCGGGAGACACCACAGTGAGCTAGTGGGAGGGGCAAAGATAGAAATGGAACATTGATGGGAATTCCCCTTCAGTGACTAGGGGTGGAAAGGAAAAAGCAAAAGGCCACTGTCTTTCGGGTCTTCCAAGGAAGTAGCCCCTGGAGAGCTCCCCACTGCTAGGGACAATCTGAACCTCAGCATGTAAACAGATGGGACAGCGAGGATAGGCACCAGTTCCCAGCACGCCAGACTCCTGGCTAGGACCTGCTAAGCCCTTTTTATTTACACGTTAATCATTGCTCCCGGCCACTTATCTAAGGATGGCCTGGACATCAGCAGAGCTGAACCTCAGCCCAGTACCTGACCTTTGGAATGGGTGTCTTCAGACTAAAGGAGGTCAGATTGCTCACTTTCCTCCTACCCTGGCCAGCAGGCTTCTCCGATCAGTTGGGAAATCTCTGGATTCCCCCAGTCTTTGTGGGATGCAGAGCAACTCAGGATCATTTTCCTGGAGGTTCAGAATCCAATACATAGCTACTGAGGCTGGAGACTAGAAGCAGGCTCACTGGTCACAGCTCAGCAGTTGATGGTCAAGACCCAGGACAAAAGCCACATGCTGAGGTCAGAAGCAGCACAAGGCTGTGAAGATCCAGGCCAGGGAGGGCTGACCAGAAGGTCATTGGCAACAGAGATCTAAGAAATGTGACTCACATCGCTTCTCTTCTCAAGCAGCAGCAAGGGCTCCCTTCGACTCACATATCATTCAAGGCCACCCTCAATCTTGCCCCCATCAACCATTTTAGCTTCCTTTCCTGCCTCATCTTTCCAGCCATCCTTTGCTCAGGCATACGGGTCCCTCAACTGCCTTTCCCTGGACACCTTCCACACATCCAGCTCTAGCCTCGGAGTCTCCCCTTGGCTGAGAGGGCCACAATCTCTTCATGAGCGTGGGCTTTACAGTCTGGCAGACTGAGTCTAATCCTGGCTCCACCAATGATGGCTGTGTGACTCTGAGCAAGTGGCCCTGCCTCTCTGGCTCTCAGTTTCCTCATCTACAGAATGAGCATAGCAGTATAACCACAGAGGGTCACTGAATTACATTCAATTACAGTTGTGAAGTTGGGGACAGTGGTGGTTCAGTGGTAGAATTCTCATCTTCCATGTGGGAGACCTGGGTTTGATTCCCGGCCAATGAACCCATGAGCCAGTGAACCCCATGCCCAACGAACCACCACCCGTCTGTCAGTGGAGGCTTGTGTGTTGCCATGATGCTGAACAGGTGTCAGTGGAGCTTCCAGACTAAGACAGACTAGGAAGAAAGACCCAGATTTTTCTGAAAACTCAGCCAGTGAAAACCCTATGAATCCTAACGGTCTGATCCCATGGTGCTTTGGGTCACTATGAGTCTGGGGCTAACAACAACAACAAATGTTTGTAAACTGTATTGCTTGGCACGCTGTTTAAGTATTCAGGAAGTGGTAGCTCCTATCATCAGATTGTTGTTGAAATGAACTAAAAAAATAAAGCAAGGTTGCTTTTGTGCCCAGTAAGTCTCAGATCGATGGAGGTTTGTCCTTGCCAAGCAGCAGAGTTTTAGAATCAGATCCTATCCAGAGGAAAATTGTCTGTATCCATTTGATGTGACCCTGACACATCTCTGGGCCGCTCAAGTCCTCCTTGAAGCTGTGGACATGAGTGCCCAGAGCCCTGTGCTCAGGGGGCATGCCAGCCCCTCAGGCTGGGTGGGATGGGGACCCTGCCGTTAGGGTGGGTGCACTGGCCAGGCCAGGAGCAAGCTGGAGTCTGCTGCTGGCTCAGGCCAGGTTTGCGGCAGGCAGCCAAAAGGACAAAAGAGAGGAGCGCCACTCATATGTCAGAAGCGCCTAGGGCTTCTCTCCTCTCAAGGGTAAGAGATACTAAGTATAGCACTAAGCAGAAAACCCGGAAACTGTGCAGTGTAGCCTCTGAAACCTCTCTGTGTAAACTCTGGACTGCTCTGAACGCTGAGAGGCCTGGAGGACAGGTCAGGAGAAGAGAATTCCAAACAACATCCTCAAGTCCCACTCCGGACAGTGTTTACATGGCAGGGCTAACCAAAAGCGGTTTTCTAATTACAGATCCTGCCGGGTAGCAGGACGCATCTCTCCGACCCAGGGCCAAATCCGGCGCTAAGCAGGGCGTTTTCAGGGATCTTGGGGAGAATGCCATCGCTGACCAAATGGAAACTGGGACTCTACTGCCAGGAGAGGTGGGGCCTGGGTAAAGCACTGGGGATGCTTGGAAATGGACTTTAATTTGCCTCTCTTCAATTATACGGTGCAGTTGAACATCTTTTCCCGGTGCTATTTATTTGTGAACTGCCTGTACTCTTAACCAATATTTTCTACTAGGTTGTCTGTCTTTTTCTTATTGATTTGAGTAAGGCTCTTTGTTAATAACTGACTGTCACATGTTGCAAATCTTCTTTCCAAGTTGGCATCTGCCTTTGATTTTGTTTACGGTATGATTTCTGCCATATGGAAGTTTTACATCTATGTAGACAAACTCGTCAATCTTTTCTTATGGCTTCTGGGTTTTGCGCCTCGTTTCAGAGGGCCTCCCCTAGTTCAGAGTTATAAAACCTTCACTTATTTTTTGGTCCTTGTGTTTTCATAGTTCCATGGCTTCTATCTGAATATTTTATTTATTTGCCATTTATTCTGATATAATGGGTGAGGCAGAGATTTTATTTTTTTCAGCTTTTTCTTACTTTACCTTTTTCTAAACAGCTAGTTAGCTGGCCCAGCATCATTTCCTAAACAATCCATCTTTCTTTTCCTCTTGCGAAATGAAGCCCTTATCATTCATGTATCAAATTCCCGCATGCATTTGGCTTTAATTCTGGCCTCCCTGTTCCGTCCCATTCATTCGTTTGTAGTAATTGCTTTACTCTCATAATACCCATTACTCTATTTCTAGAATTTTTCTGACATTCTCGCATTTTTTTTTTAAATGAAATTTAATATTATTTTGTCAAACTCCCAACCCTATGGAAAATTCACTGGGATTAGGAGCACATTAAATGTGTAGATTACAGATTTTTTTAGTAGATTAATTTATGGATTAATATTACATCCTCCTATACAAAAGCAAGAGAAATAAGCTTTACACTGATATCTGAAATCTCCTCCCTTAATTCAAGGCCTGGGTAGCAAGGGAGTCGAGTAGATACACACTTTCTGGAAGTGGACCCTATGTCTATCCCTCCTAGGCTTCCCAACAGGACCCCCCACCTGCAGCTTGTGTGGGGTAAAGAAACATGGATACAGGGAAGTTCTGGTTGGGAAGATCCAACCAGGAAGTCTCCCTTCCCTCCTACTTGGCTCCTGAAAGAGGACTATAATGTGTCTGTCCACAGCCTGCCCTCCTCTTGCCTCCCCGTCTTCAGGCCAGGGCTGATCATCTTTCAAACAAGACTCTGTGGTGGCAAATGTTTAGCCACTGGCTGCGAGTGGGGAGGGTGGGAGAGGAGAGCCTTGCTTTGTACAGCATTTGCCAATTTCTGTGGTGTAAATACTCCCACCACGGCTGATTTCAAACTACCAACGTGATGTCACTGAATGCAGAGTTGGCAGGAGACGTGCATAATCTGCTGCCGTGAGACAGGGCGAGCCAGCTCCAGCAACCATGCCCTCCTACCTTCCAGCAGCAAGCGGACATCGCTACTCAGACGTGACAAAGACATCGTAAACTCATGTTCAAATTAAACTCTCCCCTGCCAAAATCTTCCTTCTGGGGCAGGGCAACGCCATCCACCTTATTACTTAAGGCAGAAATGTGGGGACATCTTGAACTCCTCCCTCTCCCTAGACCCTCATTTTATCATTTTGTCAATTCGACCTCTAAAATATTTTGCCAGTCCATCCCTTCCACCCATCCCCATGGACTCTATTCCTGCCCAGGCCTTGATTACTGCAAGTACTTCTAACGGGTCTCCCCACCTGCAGCCTCTTCTAAACCATCTCCCCACTGGAGGGGGAGGATCAAGTGATCTTTTAAAATTGCAAATCTAATTGTGTCACTTCTAGCTTAACCCAACTCAGGGGCTCTCCACTGCCCTCAGGATAAAGTCCCACTCCTGAGCATCTTGGAAAAGGTCCTTCATGACCAGGCCCTTGCTTACTGCCAGCCTCACCTCTTGTCCACCTCACCCATGCTCTGCTCCAGAAAGGACGTTCACCTTCTCTAATAGTTTATAAGTGCCCCTCTTGCCTTTGGTCCTCTTTGCTCCTCCAGGCCTGCTACCTGGGTAACCTCTACTCATCCTTTCCTGCCTGCCCCTCAACCTCAACTCAGGTGCCTCCACCGTGTTCCCTCAGCTCCCTAAGCCCCCATCCTAACATTACTGTCTGCATTGCAATCGCTTATGTAATCGCTGGTCCTGACTAGACTATGAGCCTGGAGGGGCAAGGATGCCTCTGTTGGGTTTTCATTGCCTACCCAGCACTTAGCGTGTAGTAGGTCCCTAACAAATATTAATGGAATGAATAAATGCAGCAACATTCAACAGGTTTATCTCCCTGGGATGGGGTGATCGTTGTCGATGAGGCTTCCTCCTGGCCCCTGGAGAGAAGCTGGGGGCTCAGGGAGGGAATGGACCCCATGGAGATGGAGGCAGTGTCTCGGGGTCCCAGCCTCCCCCTAGGTTTAACGGGATTCCCTAAAAAGTTAACACACCCAGACACGCTGCTTCAGTATCTTGCTTCACTGGGATGTGAACCATCGTCCTTCAGAGAGCCTGGGATGGCTTCCCCCTTTGCTGAACCATTTATCGGGCTCCAAGAGAGAAGGCAGGTGGCCCCTGAAAGCAGCCAGACTGGCTCTGATTAGCAGCGTTTATTCCGGCCCTTCCCGCCTAAGTGGGAAGCCACATGTTCCCCATTATCCCGGCCTCCCAGGGCTGGCCACACTTGACCTCTTCCCCTAATGACAAACGGCTCCTTTGTCCTCCCTGTCCTCTGTTATCCTGGCTCAGGATGGCTTCCAAGGAGGAGCTGAGGGGGCTGCCCCTGCCATCTAGCAAGGGCTCAGCAGGGGTGGCCCCAGCTATCTGGGTGATGGTCACCCACACAGGCCAAAGTTGGGGGACGCTGGGCTTGCTCAAGGATCCTGGTGCCATCAAAGCTCTCCTAGCACCAACACAGACTCAAGGGAGAATTTCTTTTCCTTAAGGTAAACATGCTTTATAAACAGTAGAGTTAAATGCATGGAAGCAGGATGTCAGTGCAAGAACACAGGGTTTGGAATGAGACAGAGCTGGCCAAACCTAAGCTCCAGCACTAACTAGCTGCATGACCACAGGCAAGTCATGAAACCCTCAGTTTGCTTCTCTGTAAAACAGGATGGTGGTGCTTGCCTCCCAGCTTTGTTGGGAGGACTGAAGGAGACCCATTTGCACACTAGCTTTCAGCACAGGGCCAGGCACAGGGCTAGGTGCCCAGGAGATGGAATACTAATTGTTACCTGGATAGAAGGTGATTTTCACTATCGGGATCGAGTCCAAAGCAATAGGTATGTTCCTGATTAAGTTTACACACGCTGGGCCGGAAACCAGGAGGCGCTGTGACAGACCCCCAGAACATTCTCCCAAAGTGGGGCCTTTTCAACAACTTAAGGTAGCATGTTGACATGATGCTGACGAAAGGTTGTTAGGGGGTCGCGAGACGAACACAACGGAAACGTCTGTGCTCACGGTGGGCGGCAGACGGAGACGGGGTAGACAGGGCCTGTATCTGTGCTTGTTCCTTCTTCCCTCCTAATGGGCTCCACCGCTAGGCTCAGTCCTCGATGTCAGAACTTGGGGGACTGTCTTCTTTCTCTGTGACCTTCCCAACTGGGCAACACCGTTGTCAGGAACAGCTGGACTCAGTATTCACACTGTGGCTCCCCCGACCCCAGTACACACAGGAGGCCCCCATCGGGGTGATGTGAGCCCAGGAGGCCCTATGACAGCAAGGCCACAGCCTGGCCGGGTGTGACAGCAGCAGTGGGAGTTGAGAATGCAGACTCTGAGCCGGACTGCCTGGGTTTGGGGAGTCAAATCCAGCGTGACCACACTCTAGCTGTGTGACTTTGGGCAAGTCATTTACCCTTGCTGTGCCTGGGTTTTCTCATCTGTGAAATGGAGGTATAACAGTACCTACCTCCTGGGGTTCTTGTGAGGGTTAAGTGAGATAATACATGTCCCTGCCATGTAGTAAGTGCTCACTAAGCATCGGCCCTTAGCATTATTGTTATGGCCTGAGCCCCCGGAGGAAACCTTGTTGAGAAGCCCAGAACCCTTCAAATGCTGCCTCTGGCCCAGGCCCCAACCTGACTGCCACCTCTGGCTCTCCAGCTCCTTCCTGCTTCCCTCTCTTACCTTCCCCAGCTCTCCCAGCAGCCCAGTATAGCTCCACTTCTCAGCACTCACCACAGCTCCTCCCTTGACTTCTTAGCTCAGTTGTGGCTGCTTCCTTTGGACCTAACTTAGCAATTTGTTCTCTGACTCCTCCCCCTAGACTGTGGGTGGGAGAGACTCCTGCTTCCCACTGGCTCTCTCTGTTGAAATCAGGGGACTGGGCAGGTTGGCCTTCATCTGTCCATCAGGCTAGCCTCAGACTTCCAGGAGGTATAAGCAGGGAGGGTCCTTCAACCCATTTGGAGAGCAATTCAAAGACGCCATTCTTTGTTATGGGAGAGGAGACACGCCCCAGTGCATGCACTTCTGGAGCCATAGGCAAGCCCTACTCACACTGGGTGATCCCTGGGGGGTACCCCTGGGGCTGAGGCTAGCCGTCTGCTCCCTGCTCCCCCTCACAAGGCATCACAGATCAGGAAAAGTTCACAGCAAAGCACAGAGAAGATGCCTGCTGCTGGGCTTCAAGACTTGGGGGCCAGGAATTCTGGGTTCTAACCCTGCCCTAGCCTCTAAGCGTGGGACCTTGTTAAGCCACTGCCCCTCTCTGGGCCTCAGTTTCCCCTTCTCAGAGGCCTGGACGAGAAAATTGCTGAGTCCTTTCTGCTCCAATATTCGGTGATTTTATTTAAGCCCATGGGCCGGGCACTGTTTGGGAAGAACAACCAGTTCTCCTTCCCATAGCCACAGTATCTTCCCAGCTTCACCACCCACATCCCCCTTCCTGTCCCTAAGGAACCATATCTGAGGGGAAGCTCACTGATTTCCCAAGCTCCTGTCACTGGGTGGAGACACCTAGACACAGGGCCCAGGGCTAAGCACAAAAAGGAGATTTTGAGAGTGAGTGGTGGCCTGGAGCAAAGGCCTGGGTCAGGGAATCTGGACTTGGGGGTCCATTCCATGGGCATCCAGAAACAAAGGCAGGTCCTTCCGTAAGCAAAGCTGGAGCACCCTCTCCTGAGAGGAGTGGGCACCTTCCCCCTCGGCCGTAAATAACAGGGCCGCCTCACAGCTACTGCAGCTTTGTGGCTAGAGGGTAGGCCCTTCCGAACCCTCCCCAGAGGCTGTAATTTAGGTATATTTAGCCAGGCCACTTTCTCTTACATCAACAGCAGCACTGTGGCCTGGTCTAGCTGACCACACCACAGGAGCGGGCCACCACACCCAGAGGGACCGCCAGGACTCACTCCCCCCCCCCACCCAAGGCCTTATCATTCACTCGCCTATTCCCCCACCCCACTCCAAAGAAGAGCAAAAACAACTTACAGGGGGGCCTCTTGGACCAATGATGGACATCCCAGCATCTCCCGGGGCACCCTGTGGGAAGAGAGACGGAGAGAGGAGAGGGAGGGCGGAGAG
Organism: Dugong dugon; assembly: GCA_030035585.1. Classification (NCBI taxonomy): domain Eukaryota; kingdom Metazoa; phylum Chordata; class Mammalia; order Sirenia; family Dugongidae; genus Dugong; species Dugong dugon. Next base: position 20,480,772 of record CM057475.1, read on the forward strand.
TCAGGCAGGGCAGGAGGGGAGAGGAGAAGGGGGAAAGAGGAGAGTGAAAGAAAAGGAGCTGGCGGGTGAGGGAGGAGGAGCAGGAGGGCAGTGAGAGGCAAAGCCAGGGGAGGGGGAGGACAATGAGGGGTTAGAAGAGAGGAAACAGAAAGGGAGAACACGTGGAACATTCCAGAAGGTCCGAGAAGGACAGCAGAAAAGCAGTAGGAATGAAGAGAGAAGAGATGTGAGTAAGAGCATAGATGTGGGATCCAGCGTGATGTGACCCCAGGCCCGGGAAGCAGGGAGAACAGGTATTCATTGACATGATGGGTAAGAAGGGGGCACGGGGAGGGGAGGAGGCTCAGCTCAGCAATGGCTGCCCCAGCCAGAGGCCCCAGAGCTCTCACACCCATGCCCTACTCAGGCTGCTTTCCAACCTCTCCCAGCCCCACCCAAGTTTCAAAGAGTCCAAGGCTTTCCTCCCCACCCCATCCCCAGATCTCCATCTGGCTGCACCCCTTGCCACTGCTGACACTGGTGGACAGTGATCTGCCTGGTGGATGGAGCTGCTGGAAGCAGAGGGTGGGGACCCAAGAACCACACTTGCTAAGTGGGCCAGCAGCCCGGAACCGAATGGCTCAAGCGGCCTCGATTTCCTAGACCTGGTTTGCAAGTGGCACAGAGGGGTTAGGGCTGGGGCAGAATGTCTAGCCCCAAGGGGATGGTAGAGGCTGCTGGACTCTGAGCTGAAAGGGAGTTTTGGAGGGTGGCTGAGAAAGCTAGATAAACACTTGAGTGGGGGTGGGGGAGGGAAGAAGGAGGATGAAGAATGTACGGGACTTGGATGGGGGTGAGATGTAGCACTGGCAGAAGGGCAGCGACTGTGTCCTGCTGGAAGAAGCGGCAGGATGCTGTGTCCCACCAGGAGTCCACTCCTCCTGCAGAGGCATGCAGGGGAGTGAAAATGCCCAGGGCCCTGAGTTTGAGGTCTTGCTCTGCTATTTGGCTAACTGGGAGACATCAGGTAAGTTGTGACACTTGTCCAAGCCCACATGAAATCAGGACGCTGAGGGCTGCTCTGCTGAACTTCGGGGTCAAGGGGCATGAATACATTTTGTCAAACGTGGTGCTTCACACCCATGTGAGGGGTGATTTTAAATTAGTAGGTGTTTATGCTGTTGCCGCTATATAATCATTTTTATACAGTGAAACATGTGAGAGCTGGAACTCGATGGGGCTGCCTTGTTTCCCTGGCTCTCGAAAGTTTTCTGCCTTTGACACGGTATAGTCTTATCCCTTTTCTACCACTCGTTTTAGTGGAAAGTATTTGAGTTTTCCTTCTCCAACAGGTTTCCACCTTACACAGGTTCTGGCTTTCACAGATTTTACTGTATAAGGCAGTGTGTACAATGGTTAAGAGCACAGATTTTAGAGCCAGAAGGCTTGGGTTTAAAGTCCAGCTCTGCTATCTGACCTTGGCCAAGCTACTTAACTTCTCTGTGCCTCAGTTTCCTCATCTGGAGTGCAAGGACAATAGCACCTACCTCCTGGGGTGGATGCAAAAATTATATGAGGTAATGTAGCATGTTTAAAACAATGACTGGTACCACAGGAATGCAAGGGGTTAATGACAGGAGAGACGATGAGTGGAGGGTAGAAGGGGTCTATGAGAACTCTGTACTTTTTGCAAAATTTTCTGTAAACCTAAAACTGCTCTAAAAAGTCTATTTCTTAAAAATGTGTTCACATTATATTAATTTACTAAGCCAACACCCACCCACCCCCAACCAAAAACAAAAAAACAAAAACCAATGCCTGGTCCATGGAAGGTGCTGGCAAGTGTCTGTGTTAGCTATTGTCCTTACATGATGATGTGCCACATGTCTTTCTCCAGGGCAATTTAGCCCCTGTGATGGGGGGACTGACAGATATTTTTCCTTCGTTGAGGGGACAGCCCTGGTGGTGCAGTGGTTAAGAGATGCGCTGCTAATTAAAAGGTCAGCCGTTCGAATCCATCAGCTGCTCCTTGGAAACCCTAGGGGCAGCTCTAATCTGTGCTACAGGGTCACTATGAGTTGGAATTGACTCGACGGCAATGGGTTCTATGGGTGGTACTTGGTGGTTAGGGGCCCATCCTTGGAGTCAGACCACCTGGGCTCCTCTCGAGCTCTGCCACTTTCTAGCTGGGTGACCTTGGGTCCGTGACTTTGCCTCTCTGTGCCTGAGTTCACCCTCTTGTAAAATGGGAATAGTGAAGCCTCCCTCGCAGGGTGTGTGAGTGTTAACTGGTGTTGAGTGTAAACCTGTGCCTGACAGTTTGTGCTTAATACACAGCAGCTGCTGCTGTTATTGTGGCGATGGGAAGAATATAATGAAAAGATACACACGGCAATGTACAGGCAAAGCAGCAAGGGAGCCAGGAAAGGACGGAGCTGACACTAGGAGGTCTGGCTTCCAGCCCCTCCTTTCACGATTGTTGTGGGACCTTGGCAAGCCCCGCCCTTCTCCGGGCCTCAGTCTCTTCATCTGTAAAGTGAGCCAGTTAGGTGTGCTGCTCTCTGAAATCTCTCAAGAACCCTCCAGAGCTGAGGTGCCAGGGTGCCCTCTGGGCTTCTGGCTGGCTCATGGCTCACAGAGGTCTCTTCCCAGGCCCTCCACTCTACAACCCTGGGAGCCCCCCTGGGAACTTTTCCCCCAGGGGTGCTCTGTGGGGCAAAGATAAGGTTTCTATGTCCGAGGGCACCAGTAGTGGGGCTAGGTTAGAATCTGCTGCACAAAACAGAGAAGAGAGTGCTCCTGGCTTAGGGAGGGGGTCTGTCCACGCTGGGAAGTCAGAATCACGAGGCCTCATGCAGCCATGGCTGGGCCAGGGAGACCCACCCAGCCAGGAAAGCTGGGACCATCGCCTAGGAATCCCAAGACTTCTATGGGATGGCATGGCAGCTGTCAGGAAACTGGGTAGGCCCAGCCTGACAGATCAGCTGAGGGGGGCTGTGAGGGCACAGCAGGCCCAGCCTACATGCTCTGATGGTGCCCAGGTGGTGGGAGGAGGACTGGGGGCGGGGGGGGGGGGGTGCCTCTGAAAGCCCTTCACCTGAGAGTCCATGTCGGACTCTCTCAAATAAACACCAAAAGGCTGGGATTGAAGGGCTGAAGGGGAAAATGTGGACTCACCTTCTCACCTGCTTGGCCCTTTACTCCCTGGGGCAGCCACATGCCAAAGGGTGCACAGGAGAGAGGGAGGGAGAGAAAAAAGAAAGAGGATGAGAGAGAGGCACAAATACAAGAGTCCGTATTAACGACACAATGACCAAACGAAAGAAATCATCGTGAAATAAGAAATAAAACAAAACACAGATGCTGACATATGACAGGCTCCATGGCCAACTGAGCACAGCGTGTGGAAGGCTACTGCCATTCCAGATAACTGAGAGAAACAGTGACAGGGGCTGGAAGACGCCACCGTGTGTGTGTGTGTGTGTGTGTGTGAATGTACGTGTGCATATGTGTGCTGTGTGCATGACTGTGAATGTGTGTGTGCATGAATGTGTGTGAGTGAGAATGTATGTGGGTGAATGTGTGTGTGAATGTGTATGTGTGCTGTGTGTACGTGTGTGACTGAATGTGTGTGCTTTGTGTGAACATGTGGGTATGCTATGTGTGAATGTGTATGACTGTGAATGTATATGAGTTTGTGTGTGTGTGTGCTCTGTATGTGTGTGACTGTGTATGTGAAGGTGTGTGCTGTGTGTGAATGTAAGTGTGTGTGAGATAGAGACAGAGGGAGAGAAAGAGAACCCATCTAGTCAGGAAATTCATGGCCTCAGCAGGCTGGGTCAACTAGAGGTGGGGTGGGGACGGGACAGACTCTCCCAAGGGCTGTGCTGTGATGGTGGAGTCTATGAGGCAGGAGGGTCCAGCTGACTGTCAAGTACAAAGCTTTGCCAAGCTAGACAAGCCAGGAGTTGTTAGGGCTGCCAAGGTGGACGATGGGGCATGGAGAAGCATGGGTGGACAGAAGGCAGGACACATGAAGGATGGGCCAGGGATGCAGAGGAAACTGGGTAGCTCTGCCAAGGGTCCAGGTTCAGATTACCCAATAAGAAAGGTATGCACAGGCTTACTTGTGCTTACTTACAAAGATGTGGTGAAACCCTTGTGAAATTGTGCACTACCGATTAGTAAGTAAACACAAGTAAGCCCTTGCTTAATGTAAGCCCGTGCACAACTTGCTTGCTGGTTAATCCATCCTTAAAAGGGTCCCTTCCTTGTAACCATAGTGATCATTGACAACCCCCAACCACCCTGCTTCAAACAGGCCAGTGGGCTACCTCTCCTGAAACCCTTCCCTGCAACTCAAGCACTTCACACCTACTGACCACCAGGGAGTCCTTATCAGGTGGCACATGCCAGGACCCCTACTGGGCAGCCAAATGGACCCACTGTCACATCTAAAATAGCACCAGGAGCACGGAAGGCCCCAAAATGGCTTGAAAATAGCTGTGTGTGGAAAGAAATGGGAAGCCCTCCTGCAGCTCCCCAGGCCCCCACTGTGGGTCAGAACCAGGCTCCTAGGGGGAGATGCCCACAGGGCCCAAGAAGAAGAGCGGAGGTGGGAGGCTGGGAGGGACTGGTTTGCATGTGCAGCCTTCCCTGCAGGTCAGCAGCTGCACTGGGGTGGACAGGTTCCTGAAGCTTACCTGTTCGGAGCAGGGACTTGGGGGTTGAGAGTCAGCTTGGGTACAAAGCCCAGCTCCACCTCAGTCCTGGCACATTGAGTCTCAGCTTTGTCAATAACAAAAACAAACAAATAAACACCAAAAGCTCAAACCTGTTGCCACTGAGTCGTTTATGACTCATGGTGAAAAGGGTCCCAAAAGCCTGGGCTCCGAGGCTGTGGTGGGGACCATGCTGGACTCAGGCCTCCACACAGCAAGCCCTTGGTGAGTGTCTCCCTGCTAAGTACAGGGAAGGACTGAATGGCCACTAGGGTGGATCCAGGGCTTTCAATTAGAGAATTAAAGCAGAGGAACAGGGCCAGGCAGGGATTCCACAGTGTGCTAGGAAGCGGTGGGATGGCTTTACATGGGGCAGCCCAGGGTGCCCAGCCTCCAAGCCTTGGCAGATGGGTGCTGGCTGGGCCTGAGGGAGTTCAAAGCTCTGTGACATGGGACACTAGTTCTGAACCTCTGAAATATCCCAGGTCCAGGCCTGTGGCTTCACCTTAAGGATCAGATCTTCTTTAGAGCCAAGATGCCAATCACCAGGTTGGGGGGTGGGGAACAGTGTTGTCAGGGTCAAGAGCACAGGTTTTGGAGTCAGGCTACCTGGGTTAAAATTCCTGCTCAGCTACTTCCTGGCCATGTGACCTTAGGAAATACTCTTAATGTCTGAGCCTCAGTTTTCAATTCTGAAAAATGGGGATGGAAATTGTGCCTACCTCTGCAGTTCTTGTGAGGATTGATGAGCTAAAGGGTGTAAGGCTCTTAGCGCGGTTAGCACTCACATGTGTTAGTGATGATGTGGATGCCTCTTCCCACACTCTGAGCACCAGGGCTCACTCCAGGCATGCAAACTCACACACCAAAAGCCAATCCCAGACGAGGAGGTGAGATTAGAGGTGAAAAGCGTGAGTGACATGGCCGTGTGGCATGGGAGTGCTCAGGGGGCACTGGGGAGCCAGGGTGGGGGTTGAGGCTGCTGGCTAGTGTGGAGTTAGGAATCAGACCAGAGAGCAGCCTTGGCTACAGCCTAGGCCTTGTCACGTGAGCTCAACTGTAAGGAACAGGCCAGGCGGTGGTGAGGCCCCACGCGGTCACACTGCCCTAGGCTGCTGCATTGCCTTTTCTAGCCCCTTGGAGACCATCATCCCAAAGCCACTGGAAAAACCCTGATTCCAAGACCTTGGGATCTAGTGCGGCTTTCCCATTCTGGGAAACACTGTCCCTATTAAGCATTCCCATTTCTCTTTCTCTGTCTTAATTTTTCAACAGGAAACATTAAATATTTGAAATCTCAGGCTCCTCCTTTGGATGTGGAGGCTCTGTCTGGAACAAGCCCTGTGGCTACCATCTTGTTCTAGTACGTCTCCATCAACAGAACATGGATTCTCCTGAAATGCTGGCTCCAAAGCAGCATCTGTAAAGCAAATCCAGTGTTCCCATAGACTGACCCCTAGTTCTGAGAATGCATTTCTCTCCATCGTTTGCTGTTCAAGCTAGGGGATTGTTGCAGGAACTACCATCTGGAGTGAGGGGGTATGTAAGGGGAGCTTCCAGTATCTAGAGGGCTCAGGTCTCACCCTGTCACCCAGCAGGTGATTGGCAAAGAGCTTTATTCATGCAGCTTTCCTGGGTCTGTCCTTTGCTGGGACAGCTCTCTGGAGAGTAAAGCCACACTGTGAAGTCTAAAGGGCTGGAATAAACTTCTTCCCTTCTCCATTCCTATCCTCCCTGAAGCTGACTGGGGTAGTGGGAGGGAGAGTGCCAACCCTCTCCTTGGGGCTGGGGCAGACAGCGCCTTGCCAGTTTGGAGGACAGGCTGGTGTGGAGAAGCAAGCAGTGACCACGCAGGCAGGTACAAATGCACAACTCACCACACGTCCAGGCATCCCAATGGCACCTTTGTCTCCCTGATGAATGAGGCGAACAGTCAGATGTGGCTGGAGTTGGGCAGCATGTGCAGGACCCCATGGGCTGGCTGTGCACCCAAGGCCCACTTTGCACGGGCAGTTGGGACATCTCGCACAATGCCCAAGTGTTGTGTGGGCGGGCTTCCCCAAGGGGCCCCCCTGATTGTTCAGCAAGTGGTCACCCCTCTCGCTCTCTGAGCTTGGGCAGGATACTGGGGAAAGGGCACTAAAGCAGGAGTCTGGTTCCCAGCCCGAGCCTCAGTTTCCCCATGTGTATCACATGGGGGTCCAACAGACTTTCCCTTAGCCTTCTGTTGTTGCAATCCATTTCAGCTATGACCAGGATGTGCCTCATCCCCGTCATGCTCAACTGCAAGGCACAGAGCAAGGCGACTGACAATTCCCATGTGACAGATGGGTGAATCACTTCCCCAGGTCCCACTCCGCCAGAGCTGGGGAGCAGTGCCCCCACTGCTCTGCTCCTCCCCCCAGGCCCTCTGTCTGAGAAAGCTACTGACGGGTCCTTCCCACTCCTCCTTCTCCTAGGCCACCCCCAGCATGACAGGAAGGGCCAAGAGCCACGCGGACTCATCTGAATCGCAAGTTGCAGCTGTTCAGGGGAATTGCTTTGTTTTGTAGCCAGGGGTTCCATCTTCTCACTCTGGAAATCTGCTTATTAAGTTGTGTTCCTCCCTCTTTGGGCTGAAAATATTTTTTTGCAATCATACACATGCAGACATCATAAAATCTGGGGTGGCGCTTGGGGTTTGCTATAAGCCTGGGAGGATGGAAAGCAATCAGATGCAGGAAAGAAGAGTGTTCATCCCAGCTTGCTGGGGAGGACAGAGCTGGCTTCTGCTTCTTGGATCTCCCCAAAGCGTCTGGGCGTTTCTGGGGTGACTCTGTATATCTGCTGACCCCAATGAGAAAATGCCTTGAGGGACAATTAGCATCCAAGATGTGTGAGGGACGCACCACAGAAGAGCAATCAGCTCTAAAATTAGGCTCTTGCTACACGTATGTTGTCAAGATCAAGGTGTCCTTGAGTAAGACTTTCTGCCCCTGGCGAAGAGTGCCAGGGTAACAGCAGTGTGGTGGTGTTGGCTGCCGCAGAGCGGGCACTGACTCATGGCTATTCCATGCTCAATGGAATGAAATGCTGCCCATCCTGTGCCATCCCTATGATCAGTTACGACCAGACCACTGCGATCCATAGGGTTTTCATTGGCTGATTTTCGGAAGTAGCTCACCAGGACTTTCTTTCTAGTCTTAGTCTGGAAGTTCTACTGAAACCTGTTCAGCATCATAGCAACACGCAAGCTTCCGCTGACAGACAGGTGGTGGTTGCACACGAGGTGCGTTGGCTGGGAATCGAACCCTGGTCTCCCGCATGGAAGGTGAGAATTCTAGTATTGCTAAAAATTTCCTTAATCCCTCTATGCATCAGCCTCTGTCAAATGGGGGTAATGGAAGGTTCTCTCTCATGGGGTTGTGTGGAAGATACCATGAGATGATGTCTCTAAAAAGCTTACGCCAGTGCCTGGCACTTAACAAGGGTTGAGTACGCGGTATCTACTGGTATTAAACCCAGCACGGCCACGGGCAAGTGAATTTTATAAGCCTGCTTGCACTTTACATATCAGCAATCTTGTCATGGGTCCCTCCCAAGTCCCTTCACCCAGAGCATGAACAAGACCAGGAACCATCGATCCTTGGTCTCTTCTCCCTGCTGAAAACACCAGGCCATGCCGGCCGTCGGCTGTGACATCCACACGGTCCACGCACTCTGGGGCTGGTGAATGATATTTCAGGATGTGTGTTTTGGTTTCCTTTTCTTTTTAAAAACTAATGTTCTTTGCAGTCCTGGTCATAAAATGCTTGGGTTAGGGACAGGCATGGAGCGGTCACAAGGCTGGAAACTATGTGCAGTGGCCCCTTGCGCTGTGGATTGCCCCCTAAATGCTTTTTAAAGGTGGACTTGGTCAGAGCAAACAAAGTCTGCCCACGTTCATCTCAGTCATCTGATTTCTCCCCTCCTTGGATTTCATGGGACCAATTCGTTGTCCTCCCTTTGCTTCAGGGCTTGTACTTACTAGAAGAGTCTCCATTTTCAAGGCTAAACATTCTCCCACATGCATTTCATTAAGATAGTCACCACTGGACATGAATCCTAGAAGCTGCTGCATTAGTTAAGAGGTTACAGTATAACTCATGTCTAAAAGAGGAGTAATGAGGATCAGAGGGATGCACAGAAGGGTCTGGACGCCAGTGGATGTGGTCTTTGGAGCAGGGAGACACAGCAGCCTGGTACCAGCCCCAGATCACTCTCCATGCCACGCCTCACCCTCTGATGGCTACAGCATCTTGCCTGAGTCACTCCCCATCCAAGGACCCAAGGTCTCCAATACTCAACTCATCTCTGCCCCAGGCCAGACTCCACAGAGCAGTGTCTTAGAAGACTTCAAAGATGGCTCTGAAATGTTGAGCATGGACCACAGGAAGCAGCAGTATGGAGTGGTGTGTGATAACACGGCCCTCCAACAGGTCTACAGCTGAAGCTGCTTACTTAACAGCAGGGTGACTTTGGATTAGGTACTTTAACTGAATCTCAGTTTCCTCATCTATAAAATGGGCATAATAATATCCATTTCACTGAGTTGTTGAACAAATCAAACGAAGACTGATTAGTATTGTATCTGGCACACAGTAAGGTCTCCATAAAAAGAGGCTATTATTTTTTCTACTTTTGTCCCAAAGTCCCTATGGTTACTTGGCATAAGCACTCCAGATTTTAGAAACAGTAACTGGGGAGAACAAAGCCTTGGATTCCACTCTCCGATGTGGGGCACAGGGAGAGGGGGCAGTGGTCTTATCTTAGCCAGTATGCCAGAGGAGACACAGTGCCCTGCCCCTGCCCCCTGCCTCCCATTATAGGGCCATCAGTCTGGCAGTCAGTCAGTCAGTTTCAGCGCTGGAGGGGTCTGCGTGGGGTGCTCCACCTGCCGAGGCCCCAGAAGGGGCCTCAAGGAGCTGCAGCCTCTCCAGACCTCAAAGGGGGAGGGGGCTGACAGTGGGCTTTTCCTTCAGTTCTGGACCAGAGAGACTCTCATCCAGACACACCTGGAGGAAAAGAAGCCACCAACTTAGCCAGTCCTCAGAGTGAGAAAAAGCACAGGAGAGAGATGCAAAGGAGTGCTGCTTACCGGGAGTCCAGGTCTTCCAGTGGGACCCTGAAATAAAGGGGGAAAGAGTAAGGTTGACACAGGTCAGGGTAGTGTAATACCCAATGGTTCCCACCTGTGTGACCTTGGCTGTCACTGTGTTCTCTGAGCCCGTTATTTTATGAACAAAATGAAGGGAGGGCCTTGGTCACTAAGCTTCCTTCTGGTTCTAGCATTCCTTCATTCATTCATTCATTCTCAGTGGCGGTCTCCTCCATGCCATGCCCCGGGGTAGGTGCAGCGAACAGAAAGATGAGAATGTCCTCTTCCTTGTCTCTGTCCTTTATGACTCAAGGATCATTAGGGCTGTAGGACTCACCAGTGTGTCTCCCCTCTCTGAGCCTTTCTGCCTCACCTGGTCCACTATTCCGTCCACCACTCATGCATGTTGGCCTGGCCTGGGAAAGGGCCTGCGGGGGAGGTCAGGGCTTGGTCTTTCCCGTCCTCCCACACAGGAGCAGCCAGATGCCAGGGCAGAGCCCATCACCCACTGCTCTGAGGAAGATGGTCTGTGTGGGATGCTCCTGCTGGACCTGGCACACCTGACATGATGCAGCAGGGCAATGGAGTGGGCTGGGGGCATCTCCAGGGGCCCTCTCTCCCTCTGTGGGATCATGAGCAAGGCAGTGGGTCTTTCTTCCGTTGATGCCTCCAACCAGGTGGAGATCACCCTCTCTAGGATGATCCCACCACACCTGGAGGCCCTCTGTGGCTCAAGAAACCTATTTTCACTGGCCCCAGGTATGCTTTTCTCAAATCCATTATTCATAATCCTAATATTCCTGCCTAATACAAGTCTGGGCATAGAGTAAAAGTTAAGTGATTTTTCACTTGACTACAAACTATAGACGTGGAGTCCATTAAAAAGACTCCATATAATGGATCTGAAATCCCACTGAAAAAAGGAAAACATTCACCAGAATTTTCTATAAACACTAATAATTATAAACATAGTAATATATATAGAAAGAGGCTCAGGAACCAAGGGAATCCTGAGAAAGTCATGTCTTCTTAGTTCTGGCCCCAGCTTCCAAATGGATCTGATACAAGATGGTGACTGAGAAACTGCCCTAATAGCTGCCTCCTGGGACATCATGGAGCTTCTTGCAAAGGGGGAAGAAACATCTGGGGAAAGCTTCCTGAACTCATCCCAACCCTGGCACGGTGGAGGCATGGGGTCCAGGAGTGATGGAGGTGTCTTGGTGAGGGAGACAGTATGATTTAGAGGTTAAGAGCACAGCTCTGAAGTCCACCCGCCTGTGCTCAAAGTCTGGCTCTGCCACTTACTGAGTTCTGTGACCTTAGGCAAGTTGCTTGGCCTCCCTGGGGCTCAGTTTCCTCATCTTGAAAATGGGAGAACAATTATATCCGTCTCGATTACATGCGCTAATACATGTGAAGCACTCAGCAACGTCTGGCATACAGTAAGCACTCAACAGACAACAGCTACTGAAATGATTACTAGGAGAGAAGAGGACTGATGGGAGGTGCACAGAGCTGGCCTTGGTCTCTCCCTCCAGAGACCATCCTAGCAGGCACAGTTTCTCTCCTTCCAGGCACTCTGTCGTCCCATAACCTGAAGGAAGAATCAGGATTGGACCTCAGGGTATTTGTGGGGAGATAAAACCATCCCCTCCAGGGCTGATGAGGCAAAACTCAGGCAGTACTAGGAATAAATCACCCCTTCTGTCCCTGTCTATGAAGCCCTGGTGGCGCAGTGGTTAAGTGCTTGGCTGCTAACCAAAAGGTCTGCAGCTCGACCTCACCAGCCAGTCTGCAGGAGAAAGATGTGGCAGTCTGTTTCCATAAAGATTACAGCCTTGGAAGCCTTATGGGGCAGTTCTACTCGATGGCAGCCAGGTTTGATTTGGGTCCCCCTCTGCTCTGCACTAGCCCCTCCATGCTCCCTCAACTGTTTCCTCATTATTTAGATATTTACCTTGTTGAGCTTGTAAATCACCTCAAAACCTTTCTTGGAATGAGGTAGGGTAGAAATAAATGAAAGTATAAATTAATTAATTAGTGAAAAATCAGAGAATAATCATTTCGTCCTTAAAATTAAAGGCTTGGAAGAAACTTTGGGGACCATCCAGGGGAAACCCCTGCTTCTTGGATTTAAATGAGTTCATACATTCCATTGTAAATAACATATATATTTATATATTAATATGTAACTATATTAATATATAAATATAAATTACATACATATACACACACACATATATATATATATTCTTCACAACAACTAGATGAGGCAGATACTATACTATCACTACTACCATTTTCCAGATGAGGAAACTGAGGCACAGAGAGGATAATTAACTTGCCCAAGGTCACACAGCAAGGAAGCAAAAGAGCCAGGCTTTGGACCCAGGCAGTCTGGCTCCAGAGCTCATGCTTGTAGCCACTACCTCCATAAAAACTCAAAAGCGCCTAACACGTCTTAAGTGTTAGCTACTACTTCAGCAAGGATCACATTTGACCAGGCCTGGCAGCTGCACATCAAATATTTCCCTATACTCCTCCAGGGAAAGAGATGGCCCTGCTTCCTTTGGTTATGTGTTTCAACCTCACAGTCCTCGTAATCTCTCTTAAATCTAACTCCGGGACAGATGTTAGTTTGCATGCCAACTCAGTGGACTGGCAGTGACTGACTAAGGCATTGTGTTGAGAAACCTCCTAAGTGATTAGCAATGTCTGCCCTGGACATGAGGGGTGGAGCAGAAGTGGCCGTATATTTGCTACAACTTAAATGGCTCCTGTTGCAACAAAAATCCACCCTCCATGGTTGCCTCCTATAGGCACTGGCTGTTTTTCTGTCCACGGGAACCTGGGTCCTCGGGCTAGAGTACAGAGCCACCCCAGATACGGCCCCTGGCCAGAGGACAGCAGACAGGCATTGCAGCCAGTTGCCATCTTGTATCCCTGCCTTTTAGCCTCTGGCCAACAGCATATCTTTCTTTTTCAGGGAGCAGAGAGAATAGGGCTGAGGAGGCAATTCCCACCTTGATGAGCTTCCCATTTCCTCCCCTCACTGCCTTGGGGTTTCAGCCAAAGTTGGGCAAAAATCTAGGACTCTTGTGTCAGGCTCAGTATGTGGGGGAAACTACCTGGGCTCCTCCCACTCCATCACCAGGCAGTGAGGGTTCTGAAGAGAGACTCAGTCCTATCTCTTCATTTGCTTCTCCTCTGCACAGTCTCCAGGCTGGCTGGGAACAGTCTCGGGGTCACCTTCCTGGGGAAGGAAGGACCCTCTAGAAAGGCAGGGCTGTGGCAGAGGGCCAGACCTCCAGCAGAGACCCAGAGCTAACTACACGGGCCGCCCAGCAGCTTAGCTGTGGGGACATGGTGTGGGGAGGAGGCTGCAGGGTGGAGGAGGTGAGGAATCTTTTGGCTTAGTCAAAAAAGACAAGGGGGCGGGGGAAGAAGCCCATCTCCAGCACGGGGTCTGTCAAAGTCCCCCATGGCAGAGTTTATTTTGGAAGATTGATGACAGGAATTGAGACCTGACGTCCCAAACATGCCACAATAAATCTTCCTCCTCCTTTCAAGGAATGGAATGATTTTCCTCTCTCAGTGGGACTTATCAGTCAGGGAGCCGAGCAGCAGTACCGGCCTGGGTTCCATTTACCTTTCAGAGAACAGATGGGATATTAAATAATGGGACTGATTAAAAATCGGGTAGGCCGCTCCCCAGGTACAGATCAAGAAGGGAGCAACGCTGGAAATGACTTCTCCGAGGAAGGCAGATAGACTTGCCGAGTCAGTTACCTCCTTGAGAAAGATCTGATGTGGAGGGTTCAGTCCTTTCAAATTCCAATCCCCAGTCCCCCACTGACCTCTGTGTCTTTTGTTGGGATATCAAATGTTATCCCTCAAAGAAGACGTGCTCCTGTTCTCTGGATCCATTACTTCAGGGAGACAGTCTCCTTGGGCTCTTCTCAGGTTCTTTGGAAATGATCGGGCTCCTCCACCCCACGCTGGGCCCCAGAGAGACACCAGGGGAGGAGGCGTGACGCAAGAGCTATAATTTACGTGATGTTTCCAAGTCTAACCTGCTGACATTGCTTTCTCTTGCATAAAAACAACAACCATCGCCACCACCACCACCTGCCCAAAGTGACCAGGCCAGAATGCAGGTGCCCAGGGAGTGCTGTGGACATGTGGACACAAAGTCCTTTACTGCAGCCCATACTTAGAGCTGCACAATGACCTGCTTTCTGATTGGGAAGGAGGCGTTTCAAGGACCAGAACTGAGTAGAGATTATCTCCTTCTGGTGCTCTTCTGACTCCAGTTGCTTCTTTATGGGACAAAGAAGCTGGGCTAACAATGGGGCCAGCCTGCCTTTCAGACTGAAATTCAGGATCTGCTTTGTATGGGGGGGTGGTCATTGTCTCGCCCTGGAGTGGGGCAGAGGTGGGTGGAAGGCAAATGGCAGCCTCCTTTCCTGTGTAAGGAGTCCCTGGGTGATGCAAACAGTTAAGGCGCTCAGCTGCTAACTGAAAGGATGGAGGTTTGAATCCACCCAGAGGCACCTTGGAAGAAAGACCTCGCAATCCACTTCTGAAAAATCAGCTACTGAAAACTCTGTGGATCACAGTTCTACTCTGACACACACGGGGTTGCTAGGAGTTGGAGATGAGTTGATGGCAACTGGTTATTTCTTGTATAAAGATGCTGGAGGGACCCCACAGAAACCGTCTTGCCTAGGGCCCCCCAGAAAACAGTGGAGGCCGACTGTCAGTCCCCCCACCCAGGACCGGTTACCAGCAAGGAATATAGGTCTTTGAGACGCACGTGACCAGGCTGCAGCTTGAGTACTTACAGGAGGTCCTGAAAGAGAAAGAGAAAATGCCAGGGTCAGGGTCAAGGCTGGAAGGAAGACGGGGGGAGGCCGCCTTAGAAGCAGCATCCAAGAATTCTTCAGCTAAGGGGTTTCCATCTGGTCTTCAAAGTTTGTATTTTCCTGGCCCACTTTCACCAATATAATCTGTTCTCACTTGATTTCATCTCCATATTTTCATAATTGGATTAGACGTGCAGAGGTCTGGACCCCAGGCTCCGTCCTGCTGGGAACCTAAGGGTGAACCTCGTAAAGCTCCCTGCTTCAGTTCCCTTCCCCACAAAATAGGAACTTTGGGACCCGCTTCACTCATGTGTAGGATGGCTTTGCAGGACCCGGGGCAGTGGGCACTGTAGCACATTGAGAAAAGTCAAATGCGGAATGAAACCTAAAGAGACTGTGATTGGCATTGTGATCGGGGTCGCCTCCAAGCTTCCCATGAGACGCAGTGGAAAATGAGCAGACAGGAGCGGGGGAAAAACAAGCTTCCCACTCGGGTCCCTGCCTGATGTCGATCGGGGTGCCCTGATTTCTGTTAGGCTCTGAGTCAGGCATGTTGTCCCTCCTGGCTCTGCCGCCCACCACCTCTTCTTCATGCCCACCTCTCATGCTCCAGGCCCCATCCGCCCTCCACGCCTCTCTCTCTTCTTTCCCTAGTTGTGCCCACTCTCCCTCCCACCTCCTACCAGCCTCAGCAATAGACCGGCCTCATTACTGGCAATAGCCAAGAATTACAAATTACAAATCCTCCCTGAGGAGGGAGCAAGCGGGGAGGGGGCCTGAGAAACAGCAGCAGCAGAAAGACAGTCAGAGAAAAGACGTTTCTGCAGAACATGAGTCATGAGAGCCCCCAGGTCCGCTGGTGTCCCAGCTGGGCTGGGCGCGGCTGCCCAGCCCCTGGTGACCTGGGACGTTAACTCAGCTGCTACTCCTGTTGCTTCTTTTATGCTCGGCCAAGAAAGGCTCCTGTGTCTCCCCTTGCGCCTCACGTTCCCCAAGGCGGCTGCCTTCTTTCCCCTTTATCTGTCTGCTTCTCTGCTCTGGTCCCCAGTCAGGAGGAAACAACCTCTTTCATGCCGGCCTCTGTCACAGCATCATGTTAAGGGGGACAAAATGTTTTGAATTAAAAAACAAAAAACAAAACAAGAGGTGTAGGAACTAGGCAAGGAGGCCCCAGGCAGGCGGACAGGCCAGCATACAGGGTTTCTGAACAAGTGAGAGGCGTACTGGGGTGGGGGGAGGGGAGCATCTGGGACCTATTAGGCTGAGGGGCAGGGGAATGTCACCCAGAATCTGGAAATATCCCCCGAGCTGCAGTCTGCCAGATGGGCCAGGCCAGCTGGGAAGTCTGTGCCTGCTGGCTGGCGGACATGTCTTCGGCGTGAGAAGCAGGCTGGTGATGAGGTTCCGCCCCTGGAAATGTGGACAGTCTGGCTACATGGAAGGCAGATGCCCCGCGCCTGCCAGTGTGACAGGGCCCTGGCTCCCAGTGCTGCAGGCTCTGGATGAGGCCCTGGTGACATAGGCCAGAGCCCATTACGGCCCTGCCCATAGGCAGTCTCGCTCGGCTGCACAGGTATCATCAGAAGTGACCGGGCAGCCGACATGCGACTTAGCACGGAGCTGGGTCCCAGGAGAGCGCTTTGATGGGCCCACCAAGTACTCCCAAGCGATAGAAATTTTACTGATGATTTCGAGGGATTTTTACATCACCACCACCAGCACCATGGCTCACATCTCCCTGGTCCTTAATGCGTGCCCAATTCTAAGTGATTTCCATATGTTAACTCCCTTAGTTCTCATGGAGCGGGTTCTAGCACCCACACTGCAGAGGAAGGAACAGGGGCAGGAGAGTAGAGTGACTCCCCCAGGGCCGGGCAGCGGTAACTGGCAAAGTTCCTTTCCTTCCCTGCTGGGCCTCTCTCTAGGCCTCTCGCTCAAAAAGCATCTCACCCCCATCCCAAACCGCCCACAGACCCTTCTCTCCAAACCTCTCCCTGGGAAGCCGGCTGCCCATTGGCCCCCTGTTCCTTTCTCTAGACGCCACCCTCTCATTTCTCGCTGAAAACCACACCAAACCAGTTACCGTCGAGTCGATTTCAACTCATGGCAACCCTGCGTATTATAGAGTAGAACTGTGCTCTATAGGGTTTTCTTGGCTGTAATCTTTACAGAAGCAACCTGCCAAGGCTTTCTTCCACTGCACCACTGTGTGGGTTCAAATCGCCAACCTTTGGGTTAGTAGATGAGCACAAACCGATTGTGCAGCCAGGGCCCTTCATTTCTTGCTTCTGCGCTCCTTATTCTTATGCAGGGAGTCTGACCATCTGACTCTACCCAGCTCTTCCAGGCCAGCACTCCCCCCTCTCCCTGCCACTTCGGGGACTCAGGAATGGGAAAAACTCCTAGTTAGAAGTTGATTTTGTACCTTAGAAGGGGAAGAGACATAGGGAAGTTATAAAAAAAAAGACTTCTGTCACAGCCATTTTTCCCTGTCGATGACGACCTCAAGGCATTTTTAGGCCCCCTGGGAAGTCTTTAGGCCCCTTGGAAAATCCAACCACTGCTCTCTCCCTGCCAGCTCTCCTCAAACAGACCTGCAGTGGGAGGCCCTGGATTTCAAAGCATATGCTTCACTCAAGGTTGTGTTTCAACACCCCGCAGCTCTGAGGCTCTGAGGCTCTGAGGCTCTGAGGCCAGTGGCTTTGAGAAATCCACCAGTGCCAGAGACAACCAAAGCAGATATCACCAGTTGGTCTCCCACATGGGCCACTGGGCAGTGCTCAGTAATATGGCTGTTGACTGACCCCTCACCCTGGTCAGGCACCCCTAGGCATTGTCAAGTCCCCATTGCACAGATGGGAAAAGAGAGCATAAGGAGGTCAGTGTCCATCCCAGATCACTTTGTGGGTGGTGGTGGGAGTGGGACTAGGGCCCAGGTCTCCTGACTCCCCACCCAGAGGTGTTTCTTACCAACCACATTGTCACTCATGACCTGTGTCATTGACCCTGCTGAGGGTGTGGGAAATTATTGACAAAGCCCACTGCCACATCGTGAGAGGGGAAGCGAACACCTCATCCCCACCCATGTGTTGCTGCTGGCCTCCAGAGGACACCTTCTCTTCACAGCGGGGAGAATTATGAAGACTGTTCCAGCCACCTGGGTGGGCTGAGCTTACCTGCTGCAGGGCCTGGGACCCCCTCCTCTGCCTGAGGTCTGCCACCCATTGTCTCAGCTCCATGCTGGGGTGAATGCTGCTCTCACCTGGGGTTTGGCTGACCAGCTCCGAGCAAGGTGGCTGTGCTCCACCCACCTGGCCAGGTAGTAATGGACTCCTGGGAGGAGAAGTCCCGAGACCTTGTTTGGGTCGTGTGCTTCTTTCAACCATTCCTTTGTATGTTCATTCATTCAACAAACATTTCATGAACACCTACTGTGTGTCAGGCGCTGTGCCTGGCTATACCATGTAATGATAAATGAGGCATAGTCATTGCCCCTCAAAGAAGGGAAGTTTCATTTTTTAAGCACCTGTTATCTACCAGGTCTGGAGTGAGGCTCTGGCAATACAGAGAGGAAGAACTCGATTCCTCCCTTCCAGGGGCCAACAGTTTCCTATGTCAGAAAGCTGGAGAAATTCCAGAGAGGAGAACTAAAGTGAACAAAATGGTTTATGGAAGAAAGGTTTGCTGTAGAAGTCCTGGTGGCACAATGGTTAGGTGCTCGGCTACTAACCGAAAGGTTGGTGGTTTGAACCCACCCAGCGGCTCTGCATAAGAAAGACCTGGTGATCTACTGCCATGAAGATGGTAGTCAGAAACCCTATAGGGTAGTTCTACCCTGTCACATGGGGTCCCTGTGAGTCAGAATCGACACGATAGCCCCTAACAGCAACAACAACCCGATGTGGCAGGCAACACGCTACGTACGGTAACTATAATATCACACTTAATCCTTATAATAATCATATGAGGTTGGCACTACCATCCCCATTTCACAGACAAGGAAGCTGAGGCTTAGAAGGTAAGAAACTTGCTTTAGGTCACCCTGCTCTTAAGTGGCAGCACCTGTTTTTTTTTGTGTCTGTGTGTGTATGTTTAGTTTGCATACAGTAGAGCCTGGATTTGAACCCTGGCCCCTCCTACCCCACAGCCTGTGCTCTCCAGGCTGGAAAGGCTGTGAAGGGTGGAAGGGGCAGCCTGGACCTCAGCCCCGCACTCTCTCATATGGGCAGGTAGGCCCCCCGCCCCTGCCCCACAGGCTTGGCCCACTCCAGACTCTGGATGTGTCCTGGTCCTGCGTGGGGGAGTGAGGAGTCACAGGGTGCTCCCAGTTCAATGTCATACGAGCTGTGCTCTGACCCTGCTTAGCCACGGTGCCCAGCAGCTGGGGTCCAAGCACACGCCTCTGGCGCCTGCTGCCAGGCTTCCTGAAGCTGACCACCTGCCACTCGGGCCTGCCACGTGCCCGGCCCACCCACCCTGCCAGGACAGATGCTCTGTATCCTGGGCTGTCCTCAGACTTTGGGTGACAACAGTCATGCCTGGCCCCACTGGAGCAGTGGTTCTCAACTGGGGGTGATTCTGTCCCTCACAGACAGTTGGCAATGTCTGGAGACATTTTTGGCTGGCACAACTGGCAGGCAGGGGCAGATTATCCAATAAGCAAGATAAGCACGGGCTTAATTTCACATTTTTTCACCACATTGAAGATTCTGCTTCTAGGTATGGCTGGCATCTGTCTCTCTCCCAACCCCACAGCACCCTCCTTCAGAATCAAAGCCTCTTCAAATTTATAATTCCTGACAGGGACAGACAACCACGTAAGCAAGGTAAGCATGGGCCTACTTGTGCTTATTTACTAATGTGTGGTGAACAATTTCACATGGGTTTCACCATGCCACATCAAAGTGAAACCTATGTGAAACTGGTCACTACAGATTAGTGAGTAAGCACAAGTAAGCCTGTGTTTACCTTGCTAACTGGATAATCTGCCCCCGGGCAGGCTGCTATTGGTCTTCAGAGGGCAGAAGCCAGGGATGCTGCTAAACTTCCTACAATGCACAAGGCACCCCCAAAGCAAGGACATATCTGGCCCCAAATGTCAACAGTGCTGAAGATGAGAAAGTCTGCACTGGACTAATGGGGCTAGTCCCATCCCTGGGATCCCCGTGGCCTACAGTCCCTACAATTCACACCCCTGCCTGTGCCCCTGCGTCAACACCCCAGCCCTCACTTGGCCCTGTGGTTTGCCAACTTTTGGGATCCCATTCTTCTATAATCTGGCTTGTCCTACCCCCACCCAAGACCTTGTTAGAACAAATATGAATCCATTTATTGAGCATTTATTGTGTCAGACACAATGCAAAGAACTTTACACACGTTATTTCCACTGAGTAACCCAGTGAAGTAGCTACTGCTACTATTATTCCCACTCTACAGTTGAAAAAGCTGAGGCCCAGAGAGTTTAAGGCATGAGTTCAAGGCCGCAGACCTCATGAATGCCTGAGCTGGAACTTGAACCCAGGTCTGCCTGACACCAAAGCCTGGGTCATCACAGGTTGGCTCAATGAAGCACAGCTTCACTGAGGAGCTGGAAGGACCCCGGGGGGAAGACGGAGACCCAAAGCTTGAAGAGGCACACACAGAAGAAATCAAAGGAACAACCTCTTTACTCTGTAGCCTCTGCCCCAAGGAGCTGGGAAGGAGGGAAACATGAGTAGCTTTAAAAAGTGTACAGTGATATTCATCAGTGACAGGCATGATGGGCTGTTCAGGGAAACTTACTAAGCTTCAAGGCAGTCTGTCCTTTGAGGGTGACATCAAAGAGGACAACCAAGCCCTTCTCTCTTACAGCCCTGAGGCAGAAACATTGGTTTTAAAGGGGAAGAGTATGGACAGACTTCTGGGGCAGACCTCCTGGGGTTGTTCCGTGGGGAGATGTCTCACAAATCACGTTCGTGGCTGACAAAGCACTTCCTCATATCTTAGATCCTTTGAGGTTCACCATAACTCAACACCCATTTTTTAGATGAGGAAGCTGAGGCTTAGAGAAGGGATATAACTTGCCTTTGGTTCATAGCTGGTTCAGGGCTCATCCCAGGACAGCCTAACACTGGCACAGCTTTAAAGAGTGGAAGGAGTCTTTATATTTCTCAGAAAAAAATACATGGTTACTTAGACACTGGTGTGCTGGAGCCAGCTGGGACAGTCTGTTGAGAGCTGAATGTGCCCAAATCTTCCCAACTCTGCACCCAGTGACTTCTCATTGGCAGCTAGAAATCGGCCATGGTGGGAGCTGTCACACTACAGAAATCAACAAAAGCTACAAAGCAACCCACCCCAGCCTCCTCTGTGAGAGCTAGTTGTTAATCATTTCCCAGCACACTGCTGCTCAGATCTGTGTTATGATGCTGTCTCTCAGCCACAAGACACCCCCGGGCCTTTTCAGTTCAGGCTGATGGAGAATAATGAGTTCTGAGAGGGGTAGGCAGTAGTTTAAATCACACCCACCCACACTCTACTCCTGTGCTCATGGCAGACATTGCTAATCAATCACAGCTACTTTTCCTTGATGAGCCTAGATAAGGCTTCATGATTCTTTCCAACACAGCCGCTATCAATCAGCAGGAACCGGCACTCTAGATGGAACCTATTAGTAATCTTGGAACTAGAGGCATGGGGGGTGGGGTGAGACACAGGGGAAGCAAGTGGGAGAAGCATGAGGGCTGTGGGGCTGTAGTTCCTTCTCTGTCTTATTAGGCAGGGCAAGTGCAGCCTTGAGGGTTGGAGGAATTGAAGTGCAAATCAGGAAATCAAGGCAGAGAGTCACCCACACTGGACCTGGCTGTGATGAGGGGCGGCTGAGATGGAGGTGGAGGGGCTGGGTGACCTGGACCCCCAGGCACACCTCATACCAGGTGTAGGTACTAACCTGAATTGCAGCCCTCTTTTCTCATCCTCTTCCAGCTGTAAAGATTGGCAAGGAGACTGGGAAAAGTGGGCAGAGAGGGGACAGGAGCCAGCAGATCCTCCCCAGTGTGGCTGATGCCCTGACCCCAAGAGGTCCTCAGATGACCGACATTACTTCCAAGGCCACGTCAGTGCTGCTGCCACACCTGTAGCCACCAGAGGGTAACTCCAGTGGCCACCTTCCTGCAGACACCACGAAGGGGTCTTCCCTCCTGGCAGGGCCCTGGGTGCAGCTGCAGGGGCTTCTGGACCACTTTTCCCTTAGCACAGCCCTCCCTTCCATCTGGAGGCCACATATCCTTGCTCCCCATCTTGTTCTGTGAGTACCTGAGGACAGGATGGGATAGGGTGGTGGAATGGGGGAGACTCAGATGCTCCAGCCCAGCACTTCTGGGCAGCTCCTCACAGGAAACGTGAAGAGTGTACCTGGGGGCAGACTCTCTCCTCTCTTCCTCCCTAACAGAACCTTGATTTTATGCCGGATTCCACCCATTTTCTACCCTGCCCTGTCTCCAGGGAAGCCAATCTCAGCCTAGCTAGGCATGGGTGAGGGAAAGTGTCTGGGGCCAGGCATCCTCAGAAAGACGGTCTCGCAGGGTTTGGGGAGAGGCCCACTTCAGCTGTCAGAGGTGAGTGCCCACAGCCCAGGACACTGAGGCACAGAGACCTCACTCCCCAACTGCAGTCTTCACGTTCCCTGTGGTTGGGGAAGGCAGCCCAGAGGTGTTGGCAAGTGGCTGCAGGAGGCTCAAGTAGGGATGGGGAGAACGGAGGGGGACCTGGCCATGGGTCCTGGTGGAACTAAGGGCGTGAACAGTAACCGCCGCAGGGACAGAGGGCGCTGTCCAGGCCCAGACAGGATGGACAACACCTCAGACAGTAGATGGCCACAGGCCACACACACCCGTGTCCCCTCTCCAACACCATGACAGCACCTCAGCCTCCTCCACCCATCTATACCCCACAGAGAATGAAAGGAGTGGGGGGGGGGGGGCGGAGGGGCTACAGGTGTCCTGAACCAACAAAGCGGCTTGCCTGGAAGGTACAGTGTTAAACCAGAAATGGCTGACTGACTTGAAGTTGTGTTTCGCCCTCAGCAGGCCTGGGCTTGAAAGCCAAGCTCAGTGAGGTGTCAGGAGGGGAAAGAAAATTACGTTTTTGCACACTTGAGCTGTGTTCACTTCACGCTCATTTCATAAGTGTATATTATCTGCTTAGCACCAGCTATGAGTGGGCCGCTGTGCCGGATGCGGTAAAAGTCAGATCCCCTACCTGTCCATGGGGAACTTCTTCTCTAGTCCAGAAGATGCCCCAAGGGTGAAATACCCTTCTTCAACCAAGGGTGGGGCTGGCCCTCCTGAGCCCCCGACACCCCTCCCTTCTTGGAGGATCTGGCCAGCTTCTTCCTCGAGCAGGGCTCAACTGATGGGCATCCCACCTACTGCTACACACAGACCTCCTAGGCTGAGGCTGTAAACCCCCAGGAGTGAGACCCTGGTCCCCACGCTGCTCCCCTTGGTTCAGGCCCCAGACCCTGACTTCTGTCCAGATCAGAGCTGGGATTGCTGCAGGTTCTCCCTCCCTCACCCTTAGGGCCTCCACCCATGCTGGTCCTCATTCCTCTGACTTTCCTGGTCCCCACTCGCAAGTGAGCTCCTGACTGGGCGGTTAAGTACACAGCTGGACTGGGCCTGTCACATCAGCATTCAGCCCTCTGCCTTCTCAAGGCTCTTGTTTGTACCTGTTCTCCTTTGATCCACAAAACAACCCTGGAAGTCCGTGTAGGCAACAGCAGCCCCATTTTACAACGAGGGACCAAGGTGCAGAAAGAAGTGCTGCCCAGAACCCTCCAGGGCACCCCCAGCTCAGGTCTCCATCCCTGCTCCAGCCCTCTGATCACCTCCCCATCGGCAGACCTGGACCCAGCGACCAGCACCTGGACCTTAGGGGCAAGTGAATTTAGCACCCCCTCCAATTGCTGGCCCTGCACTCCAGCCCCAGAGTCAGGGTTTCTTTCCTTCCACTGGGGCATCACACTGGTCCCCACAAGAGGACAACCCTCTGCAGCACCATCTCGCAGACCCCCTCTTTGGTATTCTCGTGGAGGCCATGCTTGGGGAGGCCAAGCACCCAGCCTCTGCTGGCAGGCCCCACCAGGTGAAGACTGGAAGGATGACGGAGGACAAGCTGGTCAAGAGCGTGGCTTTGCAGGTCTTGTCTTTACAGCCAGGCCTGTATCTCCCAAGGATAGGATTTTTCATTTTAAATGGCTGAAATACCTTTTTATCAATGACATGAATGACGACTATACACATGGACCTCACCAGATGGAATACACAGGATTCAAATCAATTATATCTGTTGAAAGATACAATGGAGAAGCTCAATATCATCAGTCAGAACAAGGCCAAGAGCCAACTGTGGAACAGACCATCAATTGCTCATACGTAAGTTCAAGTTGAAGCTGAAGAAAATTAAAACAAGTCCACAAGAGCTAAAGTACAACCTTGAATATATCCCACCCAAGTTTAGAGACCACCCCAAGAATAGATCTGACGCATTGGACACTAATGACTGAAGACCAGATGAGTTGTGGGATGACATCAAGAACATCATACATGAAGAAAGCAAAGGTCCTTAAATAGACGGTAAAGAAAGAAAAGACCAAAATGGATGTCAGAAGAGACTCTGAAACTTGCTCTTGAACACAGAGTAGCTAAAGCACATGGAAGAAATGATGCAGTAAAAGAGCTGAAGAGAAAATTTCAAAGGGCAGCTAGAGAAGAGACAAAGTAAAGTATTATAATGAAATTTGCAAAGACCTTAAGTTAGAAAACCAAAAGAGAAGAATATGCTTGGCATTTCTCAAGCCAAAGAGAACTGAAGAAAAAATTCAAGCCTGAAGGACTTTATGGGCAAAAAACTGAACAACGCAGGAAGCATCAAAATCGGAAGGAATACACAGTCACTATACTAAAAAGAGTTGGTCAACATTCAACCATTTCAGGAGGTAGCATACGATCAAGAACCAATGGTACTGAACGAAGAAGTCCAAGCTGCACCAAAGGCATTGGCAAAAAAACAAGGCTCCAAGAATTGACGGAGTATCAATTGAGATGTTTTAACAAATGGATGAAGCACTGGAGGTGCTCACTTGTCTATGTCAAGAAATTTGGAAAACAGCTACCTGGCCAACCAACTGGAAGAGATCCATATTTGTGCCCATTCCAAAGAAAGGTGATCCAACAGAATGTAGAAATTATCGAAAAATATCATCAATATTACACACAAGAAAAATTTTGCTGAAGATAATTAAAAAACGGTTGCAGCCATACATCAACAAGGAACTGCTAGAAATTCAAGCCAGATTCAGAAGAGGATGTGGAATTAGGGGTATCACTGTTGATGTCAGACGGATCTTGGCCGAAAGCAGAACATTCTGAATACCAGAACCACCTGTGTTTTAGTGGCTATGCAAAGGAGCATAACAAATTATGATCTTTTGTGTGGATCATAACAAATTATGGGTAACATTGTGAAGAAGAGGAATTCCATGTAGAATTGTGCTCATGTAGAACCTGTGCATAGACCAAGAGACAGTCGTTTGAACAGAACAAGGGGATACTGCATGGTTTAAAGTCAGGAAAGGTGTGTGTTAAGGTTGTATCCTCTCACCTTACTTATTCAATCTGTATGCTGAGCAAATAATCCGAAAAGATGGACTATATGAAGGTGAATGCAGCATTACGGTTGGAGGAAGACTCATTAACAACCTGTGATACGCAAATAACACAACCTTGCTTGCCAAAAATGAAGACTTGATGCACTTAATTGATGGAGATCAAAGACTACAAACAGCCTTCTGTATGGATTGCACCTCGACATAAAGAAAACAAAAATCCTCACAACTGGACCAATAAGCAACATCATGATAAAGGGAGAAAATAATGAAGTTGTTAAGGATTTCATTTTACTTGTATGTCCATGGAAACAGCAGTCAAGAAATCAAAGATGTATTGCATTGGGCAAATCTGCTACAAAAGACCTCTTTAAAGTCTTAAAAAGCAAAGATATTACTTTGAGGACTAAGGTATTTTCAGTTGCCTCCTATGCAGGTGAAAGCTGGACAATGAAAAAGGAAGACTGAAGAAAAATTAACACATTTAAATTATGGTATTGGCAAAGAATATTGAATATACTGTGGACTGCCAAAAGAACAAATCTGTCTTAGAAGAAGTACAGCCAGAATGCTCCTTAGAAGTAAGGATGGTGAGACTTTGTCTCGCTTACTTTGGACACGTTATCAGGAAGGACCAATCCCTGGAGAAAGACATCATGCTTGGTAAAGTAAAGGGTCAGCAGGTAAAAAAGGAACACCCTCAATGAGATGAACTGACATAGTGGCTACAAGAACAGGCTCGAACATACCTGCTATTGTGGAGAATGGCAGAGGATGGAGCAACATGTTGTTCTGTTACACATAGGGTCTATGAGTTGGAACCACCTCGATGGTGCCTAACAACAACAACAATTGATAACCCGTTATAGGGCTGGCATCATCCTAAGTCTTTTGTCTTGCCATCATTATAAGCACTAATATTTACTGAGCACTTACTAACCTCCAGACAAGGCTGAAGCACTTTTCTACATCATGCCATTTAATCCTCACAATAGTCCTAGAAGGTACCACCTAACATGAGGAATCTGAGGCACAGAGAGGTCGGGTTACTGCACCAAGGTCACACAACTGGAACCTAGGCATGCGCTTAGCCCTAAAGCTATCTCTCTGAATATCTACAACAACCCCAACAAGCAGGTTCAGTGCTATTATTGTCCCATTTTACAGACGGGGCCTTTGAGGCACAGAGAAGTTGACTTTCTTGTCCAAGGTCACACAGTTGGGAAGCGGTAGAGCCGGCAGTTAAAACCAGCTACATCCAAAAGCTTACCTTCTTAACCCCTACATCTATTGCTTCAGCTGTGAAAGCAAATTAAGAGAGTCAACAAGACTTTGATGGTGGGGTGAGAGGTTTAGCTTGCAGAGAAAGAAAATCTGCAATTAAGTCCTTTTAAGTCCCTTTGAGGAATGCACAGCCTCATCCATGGGCTCAGTTTGGCCCACTCTTGTCTCTTTACTAAAGCCAGCTCCCGGAGTGTCCCCACTGGGGATGGACTGCTAATCCCATCCAGACACTGCTCTTCTGAGGAGTAATTACAACCAGCCACACGCACACGTCAGTCTCATGGTTTTATTATTCCTCCCTGTACTTAGAGAAATAATGGAACAGAAACTTGACTGATAACTTGGACCTTCCGCTTATCAAACTGGGCTCCCACCCCCCAGTACAGAATTGTGGGTAAGAGCATGGGCTTTGAACCAAATAGTCACAAGTTCAAATTCCAACTTTGCTACTGACTTGCTGTGTGATCTTGGGCAAGTTGCTTCCCCTCTCCGAGTTCCAGTGTCCTTCACTATAAAATGGGAGTAACAATAGTATCTACCTTGTTGGGTTTGGAGGACTAAATGATAGAATACAAGTAAAGCAGTTAGCATCATTCCTGGCATAGATAAAACACTCAATAAATGACAGCTATGGAAATTTTTATTGTTATGAATTTGGAAATAATGACATTTGATCATAGGAGCAATATGATACCTTCTTCTGTGTTCTAACTAGAGCTAATACTTAGCTTTTCCCATGTGCCAGGCACCATTCTAAATACTTTATGGATATTAATTTATTTAGCTCTTTCCAGCCTTATAGATCTCTGGGTGGTACAAGTGGTTTGTGTCAATGGCCAACCTAAATATTGGTGGTTTGAACTCACCCAGTGGTGCCATGGAAGAAAGGTCTGCTGATCTGTCTCCACAAAGATTACAGCCAAGAAAACCCTATGGAGCAGTTCTACTCTGTAACACATGGGGTCGCCTTGAGTCAGAATTGACTTGATGGCAAGGGGTTTGGTTTTGGTTACCAGCCTCATAAGATAGGCACCATTGCTACCCTCATTTTACAGATGAGGAAACTGAGGCACAGAGAAGTGGCATCCCTTGCCTGGGGTCCCACAGCTGGTGAGGGGCAAGCTGACTCCAGGGCCTAGGTTCTTAGCCACCCTGCTGCCCTCAGACAAGTCCTCTCAGACAAGCCCTTGAGACCCTGGAAACCAAGAAGAACAAACAGGCAGGGCTCAGGGTAAGCGGAGATACCAGAGCATGACGGATGGGGCATCGGAACACAATAAGAATAGATTAAGGTCACTGGCATTGAATGGGTAGGACGAATTGCGCATTTCTCGCTTCCCTGGGCCCCAGACACTTCCAGGCTGGGGTCAGAATCAGAAGTCCCTAGTGAAGAAATCCTGGGGGTGAGTCTTGCTGGGCTTACAGGCGCAGGTAGACAGATTCAGACCAAGGGCAGGCATTGTTTTCAGGCAGCCAGTTTCCCAGAACAACTTCCCGTGCAGGGCAGAGGGGTCCGACTGCCCACACACACAGAGGCGCCCAGAGAAGGGGGAGAGGTTCACTACCAAGTCGGCCCTTGTGGGGTCAAGTGGAAATCAATCAGGGATGACGCTCACCCAACTGACTCTGCTGGCTCTAGCCTCTCGACTCTATTTAGATTAGGATCTGGAGTCTCAGGGTCTCTGAACTTGAACTTGTCACCCTTGACTGAATCTCCAAGAAGCAGCGAGATCCTCCCACATAACCTGGAGTTATCTTTCAAGGAGACTTACTTCCTGCCGCACCCCTAACCCCTCACCTCAGGTCCTTCCAAGGAAGTCAGCAATTGTGCAAGTGGTACTCCCTTTCTACATCCAAAAGGCACAAACGGTTCTCCTGCAAAGGTCGCAGTATATACACTGCAGTGCCACGCCACCTCCTCCAGGCAGTTAGCTTTGATTTACCTCACCCCATGGCACCACGCTCAATTCTCTCCCAAGCCCTCCAAATAGCTAGTTAATTATCATCCTCATTTCTGTGCGCATATGTCAATTCCGTGTTTTTCTACCTTGTTTTCTCTGCAAGACTGTAACATTTCTGATGGGCAAGTCATTTATTCTTTAACCATTACTCTAAGAGGAGTTAGGGAGATTAGATGTTGTAAACCCTGTGCCTGCAAGGGCCAGGCAGGTAACATAAATGAGTAAAGCAGGCCAGCTGTGGCGATAGGGAGTAGTGGAGACTGTGGCAAAGTGTTAAGGCTTGCATGTATGCCTAAAATGGAGGGGTTGCCCCTTAGCTGCAACCAAGTACTGCCAGGTGGGGATGCAGACCCATTATTACCAGATCTTGAAAAGTCCAAGGAAAGTAAAAGATCTAATTTTTTAAGCAAAATCTTCTGACTTCTAGATGTTGAGACTAATTCAAAAAAAAAATTTTTTTTTTTTTTTTTTTAAAAACCACTCTGCAAACCAAACAAAGCCTGTGAGGGAGCTGCATTTTGGTCCCTAAGCTGCTGCTAATTCATGATACACCATCTCTGGGGAACTTCTAGCTCTGAACTGTTCCAATTCCACAGCTCAGTACTGCTGGCCGGAGCATGTGCTCAGTAAATCCTTGCTGAATACATGAACGAGTAATTAAGTGAATGGATGGGAGGGCCCACTGGCTACCACCTTAACTAAGGGTCTATGAAGAAGCAATGTCATAATGGTGTTTAGAAACTAAACGTTCTGCTCTGTTTGAGAATCAGGTTTAACCATGTTTGGAGTTGTTTGGTTATGTCACCTTTGAGCACGTTGGAATCCCTTCCCCTTTGTCTTCCTTCTTCCACTAGGCATTGGAGCCTGGAAGAGTAGCACTGAACAAACCCCAAGTCCCAGGACAACTGGGTGAATTAGAAGACTGAGTTTTACTCAGGCCTGGAGGGAAAACAGGGTTATGTTAAGCAGTAATGGGAAATAATTAATAATTAGTGAGGTACTTAATTGCCCTGGGTATCTATTTTTCTTAAACGTCACTTTAAACTATGCACAATTAAAAATATATACTATGATTAGTAATTAATGAATACCAATGCTTTGTCATAATACAGTATTTTAACTTACAATAGCATAATCAAGTGAAAAATCTTAATTATCTCTGTCTTTCAGTAAGTCATGTCTCGAGCAGCTGTGTTATTTGCCCAGGACACCACGATTAAGGTGTCCGTCCATGTAACTGTTGGCCAGGGAGCCATAAAGGAATACTTAGCCTCATGGGCACCAACCTGGAAACTTCACATGGGCCTTACACCATATATCTGAACATCACCCCCAAACCCTCTGAGCCTCACAGGTGGTCAGGATAATAGCTACGTGTTTAGTATTTACGCGCTAGGTAGGAGAAAGACGTGGCAGTCTGCTTCCATAAATATTTATAGCCTTGGAAACCCTACGGGGCAGTTCTACTCTATCCTAAAGGCTGCTATGAGTCAGAAGCGACACGACAGCAGTGGGTTTGGTTTCGTTTGGGTATCTGCCAGGCAATAGTTTATGTCAAGAAATTTGGAAGACAGCTACTTGGCCAACTGACTAGAAGAGATCCATATTTGTGCCCATTCCCAAGAAAGGTGATCTTACAGAATACATAAATTTTCCAACAATATCATTAATATCACACATAAGCAAAATGTTGTTGAAGGCCATTCAAAAGCAGTTGCAGCAGTGCATCAACCGAGAACTGCCAGAAGTTCAAGCCGGATTCAGAAGAGGACGTGGAACAAGGGATATCATTACTGATGTCAGATGGATCTTGGCTGAATGCAGAGAATACCAGAAAGACATTTACCTGTGTTTTATTGACTATGCAAAGGCACTTGACTGTGTGGATCATGACAAATGATGGATGACATTGTGAAGAATGGGGATTCCAGAACACTTGACTGTGCTCATGAGTAACCTGTATGTAGACCAGGAGGCAGTCGTTCAAACAGAACAAGGGGATACTTCATGGTTTAAAGTCAGGAAAGATGTATGTCAGGGTTGTATCCTTTCACCATATTTA
The DNA here is from genome assembly GCA_030035585.1 of Dugong dugon. Taxonomy (NCBI): domain Eukaryota; kingdom Metazoa; phylum Chordata; class Mammalia; order Sirenia; family Dugongidae; genus Dugong; species Dugong dugon. The sequence continues at coordinate 20,511,405 of CM057475.1, forward strand.
TCCAATCTGTACGCTGAGCAAATAATCTGAGAAGCTGGACTATACGAAGAACTCGGCATTGGGATTGGAGGAAGGCTCATTAACAACCTGCAATATGCAGATGACACAACCTTGATTGCTGAAAGCCAAGAGGACTTGAAACACTTACTGACAGAGATCAAAGACTGCAGCCTTCTGTATGGATTATACTTCAACATAAAGAAAACAAAAATCCTCACAACTGGACCAATAAGCAACATCATGATAAATAGAAAAGATTGAAGTTGCCAAGAATTTCATTTCACTTGGATCCATAATCAACGTCCATGGGAGTCGCGGTCAGGAAATGATGGGTTGCATTGGGCAAATCTGAGGCAAAAGACCACTTTAAAGTGTTGAAAAACAAAGATGTCACTCTGAGGACTAAAGTGTGCTTGACCGAAACTATAACATTTTCAACTGCCTCATATTCACACGAAAGCTGGACAATGAATAAGGAAGACCGAAGAAGAACTGACACCTTTGAATTATGGTGTTGGTGAAGAATATTGAATATACCATGGACTGCCAGAAGAACGAACAAATCCGTCTTGGAAGAAGTACAGCCAGAAAGCTCCTTAGAAGGAAGGACAGGGAAACTTTGTCTCACATACTTTGGTCATCTTATCAGTAGAGACCAGTCCCTGGAGAAGGACATCATGTTTGGCAAAGTAGAGGGTCAACAAAAAAGAGGAAGACCCTCAACAAGATGCACTGACCAGTGGCTGCAACAATGGGCTCAAGCATAACAATGATTGTGAGGATGGCACAAATCAGGCAGAGTTTCATTTTGTTGTACATAGGGTCACTATGAGTTAGAACTGACTTGATGGCATATAACAACAATTTACAGACGAAAACACCAAAGCTTAATAATGTTAAATACATCGCCCAATGTCAAACAGCTAGTAATTGATGGCGCTAGGATTCTTGCTTGGGTCGCTCAGACTCCAAAGGCCACCCTCTTTGCACGCCAGCCTAAAGAACTGGGAACGTCCACTCTTTTTGACACACAGAGAGGCTAACCCTTAGGACAAAGGTAGAGAGTACCCAAGATTCTGCAGGGAGGCACTAGCAGAGTTGAAATGAAAGCACAGATGTCAGAGCCCTGCCTTTAGTATCAGACTACTCTGGGATAGCAGGTACACGTTGCTACGCCCCTGTCCAGGGCCCATGGCAGACATAACTAACCTATTTCAGTGCTGTTTCTTGGACTTTTGGCAGCCACAACCAATCAATCGGAGCAGGCACCTGTGATGCGATGTATTTGCCATCCTCAGCCAGAAACTTAGCACAATTGCAAGTGAAGAAACCTTTATAACTGAGAATGCAGAAGCTCTAACCAGAGTCTAGAGTAGAAGGAAACCACTATCTTCTGAGCTGGAAGAACTTTAAACGACATAGGAGAAGGATGGAGTTGGACTGTGTAGTCTTACATGTCGGAGCAGACAGATTCTGTGTTGGGGCCCGGCTTGCATAGCTAGCTACATGACCTCACTCCTACATGTTGGGGTGTAGGGTGCTGGGGTGACCTAGAAGCCAAGGAACTAGATACATCTGGGCTGGAAACAGTGAAAACACTGTGGATCTTACATTTGGCTTTGCTTTTTTTAAAGTTTGGTTTGTTTTTCTGACATTTATTTATTGTTAAAAGAGCTCTTCAGTAACATTAAAGGACATTTTGTGGAAGAAAAGCATCATCCCTAATCCCCTAACCCTCACACACTGTTTCCATTTTCTCTTCCCCTCTCCGATCCACGTTCACATGCAGACCTGTTGGCAGGGTGGAAATGAGCATGCATGCAATGTGGTTCACTGCTTCTTTCACTTAACATGACAAAGTAAACAGGACCCAAAAATACACGCAGCCTGCAAAATTATGTTCTAAATGGCTGCACAATATTGCACGATGCTGCTGTGCCATGATTTACCTAATCGTTGGTTACTAGATCTTGAAGTCTCTTTAAGGTTTTTTTTTTAATATTCCATGCTGCAAAGAATGCCTTTGTGCATATAGCACCTTTCTTTTCATACATTATTGTTGTAGACTAAGCAAGTGGGACTATTTGGCCAATGTGAAACCTTTGTATGAACATCATTGGTTGTGGCTGCCAAAAGTCCAAGAAACAGCACTGAAATAGATTAGTGATGTCTGCCATGGGCCCTGGATAGAGGAGTAGCAGCATGTATCTGCTATCCCAGAGTAGGCTGGTACTAAAAGCAGGGCTCTGCTTTTGACCTCACATGTATAACTCTTGACAGCTTTCAGAATGCTGCACTTCACTGGATCCGACAACAATCTTAGGAGGGAGCAGGAGGCTCGGAGGTTAAGGAGCATACTGCAGGTCACACAGCAGAAAAGAAGCCTTGCTGGAAATAGCACTTGCGTTTCAGGCTCCTTGTGCAAAATGCTTTTCTGTCACACCTGGGTGCAGGGCTGGGGACTGAGGGTGAGGAGCACAGGAAACAGGGACAGCAGCATTATGAGGAGGCTGAAGCCTGTCTGGTTGCTGGCTTCCCCTTGTCACGGAATGTCCCTTCCTGACAGGAGGCCCTGCCTGGCTTTTTAATTAAGAGAAGATGCTGTTCGGGTTGGAGGGGGGGCACCCCAGGAGTCCAGGCTGTGTCAGGCACTGATTCGCATGAAGGAGCACCCAGAAGTCTTCTGCAAAGAACCCTCCTCCTCGGCAGCTGGGCAGCCTGAGGCAAGGGCTCTGAGGGGAGGGCAGGAGGTTGTGAGAGCTCTGTGCAGAGGAAAAGGCTGGGTGGTCTCCCAAGCTCTGGTCCCTTTCTGCCAGAGGCATGGGGAAAGCACAATAAACACAGGCCAGCAGCCTCTGCCCCAGTCCCAGCCCCAGACTCAGAGAGTCCATCTTGTCCAACAGTATCACTTCACTGCCCAGGCAGACGGTTTGTCAGGTTTGCCCAGCCAGGCCTACTCTTCTCCCCAACCAGCCACACTCAGCACTGTCCCCGGGCCTCACCCCCAGTTCATCATTCCAGTCTGGAGACTATGGAGCTGCAGGACCGTTGCTTATACCCAGACCAGAGGCCTTTCTGGGCTCACACTAGCCCAATGTCCTCATCCAGCAGGATCTTAGCAATTAGTCAATGATTACTTCTTCAGCGCCTTTGGACACGTCATTAAGAAAGACCAATCACTAGAAAAGGGTATTATGTTTGGTAGAGGGTCAGAGAAAACGAAGGAAACCCTCAGTGAGATGGATTGAAACAACAGCCACAACAATGGACTCAAACATACCAACAATCATGAAGATGGCAAGGACCAGGCAGTGTTTCGTTACATTACACATAAGATCGCCATGTGTCAGAGCCAACTTGATGGCAGCTAACAACTCTGTATGTCCAGTACTGTTCTCAGTTGGCCCTAAAGAGGTGAAAAAGACAAAGTCCCAGCACGTGACTTTGGGCAAGTCAAACTCTGAGCTTCAGTCTCCTCATCTGTAAAATGGGGACAAAGGCGCAGTGGTTAAGAGTTCCACTGCTAACGAAAAGGTTGGTAGTTCGAATCCACCACCTGCTCCTTGGAAACCCTATGGGGCAGCTGTACTCTGTTCTATAGGAGCACTATGAGTCAGAATTATACTCAACAGCAATGGGTTTTACCATGGGGTTGTGAGAATTAAATGAGATGATATACATAAGACCTCTTAAACTGGTACCTGACACATAGTAAGCGCCTTGTCAATATTAGCTTAGGCATTATTATTATTTCTAGTTGCAGGATATAGAAAAACAATATAGAAGTAAATGAGAAAAATTCAGACACTGATAACTCCTATGAAAAAGTTAAAATATGGTAGTGTAATAGAGGAGCTAGAGTTTGGGAAAATACTTTAGCTGAGGTGGTAGAGTGTAAAAATGGTGTAGGGGTGGTGTCTGACCTCCTCTAACTTAACGAGGGGGAAGAAGAATCAAGATTAACAACCCAAGGCTAATTCCTATGAGGTAGAGTCAGACACGCCTCCTCTCTCTGCCATCTTTACCAATTCTGACACCAACCATCCCCTCCACGGCATTCTCTACTTCTCTGTTGGGTTCAAGAATTCATTGAAATGGCCACTCAGAACTCACAGATAATACTCACGATGATGAGGTTTATTGGAGAAGTAACAAGTTATACAATTCAGGCTCAGTAACACTCAGGATACAGTTCTTCCCTCAGGACAGCCTCTTCCTAGCTGTGCCCTCAGGCATGTCTCTCTCTGGCCCCTTGGCCTCTGCCCTGCTTGGGCAAGTGTTAAAAAGCTCTTTTAGTTCTGCAAATAAATGCCCAGAGACACCTCACTTTGCCAGTTAGCCTTGGCCCCAGGATGCTCAGCTTTCTCAATTCAGGGGCTGGGAGCCCACTGCACCGTCTCCTGCCAGTCTTTCCTGCTGGTCTCTTCTGCCGCTGTTTCTCTGCCACTGCTTCTCGCTGTCTTCAGTGTTAAAGCTCTCTGTCTCCTGGATCCAGAAGCTTCTCACTGTAGGAATTCCAGGTCCAAAGGACGTACTCCCGCTCCTGGCTGTTCTTCCTTGGTGGTTGTTATGGATTGAATTGTGTCCCCCAAAAACATGTGTCAGCTTGGCTAGCCCATGATTCCCAGTATTGTGTGATTGTCCACCATTTTGTCATCTGATGTGATTTTCCTATGTGTTGTAAATTCTACCTCTATGATGTTAATGAGGCAGGATTAGAGACAGTTATGTTAATGAGGCAGGACAATCTACAAGATTAGGCTGTGTCTTAAACCAATCTCTTCTGAGATATAAGAGACAGAATTGAGCAGAGAGACATGGGGACCTCATACCACAAAGAAACAAGAACCAAGAGAACAGCATATCCTTTGGACTCGGGGTCCCTGTGCTTAGAACCTCCTCGACCGGGGAAGACTGATGACAGGGACCTTCTCCCAGAGGCAACAGAGAGAGAAAGCCTTCCCCTGGAACTGGCACCCTGAATTTGGACTCAAGCCTCCTAGACTGTGAGAGAATAAATTTCTCTTTGTTAAAGCCGCCCACTTGTGGTATTTCTGTTATAGCAACACTAGATGACTAAGACAGTGGTGGGATCTTCTCTCTGCTCTGGAATAGTCTCTCTTTTAAGGAAAAACTGACCAAACCCCTTGGTGGGCCACAATTGCCTTATTTGCACAGTCCCATCTAATCACTTGGGTGAGAGTTACAAGACCATGCCTAGAAAGGCCACACAAAAACGATCCATCGCACTGCATAGAGGAAGGCCTTTCTGAGGAGGTGACATTGGAATTGAAGCTTAAATGGGAAGAAAAAGCCAGTGTGAGAAGATCTGAGGGGCAAGCATTCCACACACACACACACACACAAGCAACAGCAAGTGCAAAGGTGCTGAGGTGGGAACATATTCGGGTGTTTGGGGAAGAGCAAAGGGCCCATGTTGCTGGGGCTCTGCTGCCAACTTCAGTAGCTACTAGCCATATATAGATATTAAAATAAAATAAAATAAAACATTCAGTGCCTCAGTCTCACTAGCCACATTTCAAGTGTTCAGTAGCCAGAGGTGGCTAGTGGCTAATGTGCTGGATAGTGAAGATAGAGAATATTTTTATCATTGCAGAAAGTTCTATTAAGCAGCTCTGCCCTGTAGTTTAAGGAGAAAAGATGAGATTGGCATGAGATAGGGCAGGAGAAGCAGGCAGGGCCAGACCTCAAAGGGTCTTGAAGGCCAGAGCAAGGAGCTTGGCATTTTTCCTAAGTGCACTTGGAAACATTTGGGTATCTTAAGTAGGGGGTGACATTACCTAGATCAGACTTTGGCAAAATCACTGTGTTTTAGGGGTGTAGGAGGGACTCCCTCTGATTCTCCCACTTCTCTGAGCTCATCAGAGCTGAAGGGGAATAGACGTGTTCACTTGAGTCCAAACCTGAAAGTTCTAAAGTATGAGGAATGCCATAGAAACTTCCGGGAACCTAACATTTTCCTGAGGAACGCATGGCTCCTCTTAGTGAAGGAGCTCCCTGTGTCAAGATCATCAGCCCATGTCCTGGGCACCTGTAGAAAGGTCCCTGTGTTGAGCTACCTAGGTCCCCGGGTGAAGGACTTATTCCCTCAGATGCTACAAGTGCTACCAGCAGACGAACCTCAGTTGTCAGTGCTCTTCAGGAGTTGCTTTGGCTGGAGAGAGCCACCTTGTCCAATGGACTTTCTCCCATGTTCAACTTAGGGCAACTCTGAAGGGCCATCCCAGCTCCAAGAGCTCCCTGTAGGGTTCACTGAGGCCTTCGCTGAGGCTGCATCACAAGTCGACTTCTTCATTTGCCCAATCCTGCTTTCTTCCCTTCTCTTCTGTGATGGTCAGGGTTATGCATCAACTTGGCTAGGCCATGATTCTTAGTGGTTTGGCAAATATTACATAATCATCCTCCATTTTGTAAATTTTTTTTGAACATTTTATTGTTTAGGTGAAAGTTTACAGAGCAAATTAGTTTCCCATTCAACAATTTATACACAGCTTGTTTTGTGACACTGGTTGCAAACCCCTGAATGTGTCTGCACTCTCTCCGCTTCCTCCCTGTGTCCATTTGCCCAGGTTTCCTGCCCCTACCATCCTTCTGAACTTTGCTTTTGGGCAAATGTTGCCCTTTAGGTCTTGTATCCCCCACTGTGTCTGTCAGTTGGTCGTATCGTGGGGGCTTGCATGTTGCTGCGATGCTGGAAGCTATGCCACCGGTATTCAAACACCAGCAGGGTCACCCATGGTGGACAGGTTTCAGCTAAGCTTCCAGACTAAGACAGACTAGGAAGAAGGACCTGGCGGTCTACTTCTGAAAAGAATTAGCCAGTGAAAACCTTATGAATATCAGCAGAACATTGTCTGATATAGTGCTGGAAGATGAGCCCCTCAGGTTGGAAGGCACTCAAAATACGACTGGGGAAGTGCTGCCTCCTCCAAAGTAGAGTCGACCTTAACGATGTGGATGGAGTCAAGCTTTCAGGACCTTCATTTGCTGATGTGGCGTGACTCAAAATGAGAAGAAACAGCTGCAAACATCCATTTCTAACCAGAATGTGAAATGCATGAAGTATGAATCTAACAAAACTGGAAATAGTCAAAAATGAAATGGAACGAATAAACATTGATATCCTAGACATTAGTGAGTTGAAATGGACTGGTATCGGCCATTTTGAATTGGACAACCATATGGTCTACTATGCCAGGAATGGCAAATTGAAGAGGAATGTCATTGCATTCATCATCAAAAAGAACATTTTGAGATCTGTCCTGAAGTACAATGCTGTCAGTGATAGGATAATATCCATACGCCTACAAGGAAGACCAGTTAATATGACTGTTATTCAAATTTATGAACCAACCACTAAGCCCATAGATGGAGAAACTGAAGATTTTTACCAACTTCTGAAGTCTGAAACTGATGGAACACACAATCAGGATGCACTGATAATTACTGGTGATGGGAATGTGAAAGTTGGAAACAAAGAAGAAGGATAACAAAGAAGTTGGAAAACATGGCCTTGGTGATAGAAACGAAGCCGGAGATGACATGATAGAATTTTGAAAGACCAACAACTTCTTCATTGCAAATACCTTTTTTCAACAACATAAACAGCGACTATACACATGGACCTCACCAAATGGAATACACAGGAATCAAACTGACTACATCTGTGGAAAGAGATGATGGAAAAGCTCAATATCATCAGTCAGAACAAGGCCAAGTGCCAACGGCGGAACAGACCATCAATTGCTCATATGCAAGTTCAAGCTGAAACTGAAGAGGATTAGAACACGGAAGAATATTGAGACTATGGTCCCTAGCCCTCGAGGCCAGTATCTCAGTCCCGGGAGGTGTATGGTTATGGGTAAGAAGTTTTTGTGTCTGTGTCTCCTGTGTGCACTATTGCAGACATGGGTATATCTGCAGCATGTACACATATGTATATACGTAGATGTACTTCCACATGCCTCCCACCCCATTCAGCTTACATATCTACCTATGTATCCATGTGTACATTATTATCTGTTATTACTGTTGATGCAAGATTGTATCTGTATTAGTATTTACCATTGTTGCCTTTGGGTACCTTTCAGCGTCTTCACTACCTTGATCATGTTGTGCTAACTTCCCCCATATTGAGTATTATCTCTTCTTTCACTAAAGTTAGCATGTGTTTACTATCTAATTAGTGGTCCCCCCGCCCCTGAATCCCTGGTAACCATGAAAGAATATTTCTGTCTGGGTGAAAAGTTTTTCTGACTTTTTACAATAGTGGCTTCATACGATAACTGTCCTTTTGTGACTGACTTATTTCACTCAGCCTAATGTCCTGTAGGTTCCTCTATGTTGTGAGATGTTTCGCGGATTCCACTTTGTGATCTGATGTGATCAGCCAGTCAGTTGAAAGGGCAGTTTCCTTGGGGGTGTGGCCAGCATCCCATATATATGAATGTTCTGGCAAAGCTCATTCTCTCTCGATCCAACATTCGATTCTGCGTTCACCTCATCATCTTCTGACTTCCGGTTCTTGGGACGTGAGCCAGCAGCCTACTGCCTCCAGATTTTGGGATCGTCAGCCCCTGCTACTACCTGAGTCAGGAGAAGCCTCCTGCCAGCCAGCTGATCGATCCATGGGTTTGAGACCTGCCAGCCTCCACAATTGCATGAGTTATTTCCTTGAAAGAAATCTCTCTCTATATATTTATATGTACCACTGGTTTTGCTCCTCTAGAGAATACAGCCTAAGACCTTCCAATGGTGTTGATCTTGAGAGCACTCTAATAAGCTTCCTGTAGCTAATCTCCATTTCAAAGTCAGCTTCCCAGGGAACCAAATTTGCACTAGCCCCCTTAGCATCACAGAGGAAGTGCCTGTCCTTTTGCCCATGGGTAGGAGATAGTCAAAGAGACACCATGATGCCAGCACGAAATTGAGCATTTCCCCGACCAGACTGATAGATTCCCAAGAAGGCAGCTTCTTCTGAATAATAATGGCCCCTGGAAGGCTTCCAAAGAACCCCCTCATTGGACACACCCCATGAGGTAAGAAACTGCATTTACTGAATATCAACTCTGTGCCAGGCATTTTACATGTCTGGTCCCAGTTCTCCTCACAATGCCTCTTAAGAGAGGTATTTTTATCCTCATTCTATTGAAGGCAAAGCTGAGGCTGAGAGAGTCCATGATAAGCCCAATTTCCCACAGCTTCTAGATGCCAGAACTGGGATTTGAACACAGATCTTGTTGACTCCAGAATCCAGTTGTTTTGCCCAGTACCATACTGCCCTTCCAAACTCAAGGATTTCCATGAGTTAACTCACAAATTCATTTTAAGGGACTTAGGGACTTGAGTCTCTTCTTGTCTTTGCTGTAGTCAAGAACCAAAGTGACAGACACTCTCCTCCTTCCACCCCTCCTCATTTGGTGCGAGTTTTAGGGCTTAACTACGGCTACAAGCTAATGTCTGTCACAGTCACTACGTTTCCAGGCTCTACAAACACTGCTTTGACGTGCTAACAGCCTCTAATGGTGACACTGGCTAATAAATCATTAAGTGGAGCCCAGGCTGGTCAACCCAACCCAACTCTCCTAACCTCTGACCTCACTCAGTAGCTGGCTGTGGAGCCATCCATATCCCAGAAGGCACTAGGGTGGGACAATTCAGGGAAGCTGAAATCACCTAGATAGCTCACACTGGGCAAGGAGGCCTGGAAAGAGGCCAGGAACATTGCGACTTCAGCAGATGGGAAAAAAATACCTATAAAGGAGTCATTTAGGGACCACAGTAGTTGGCCCCTGGGGATAGGTTGAGGCCAGCCTGGGAAGACGTCAGGAGACACCATCCTTGTAGTCAGACCCTGAATATAACAGAAGACTATACAGTTGGCTTCTGAAGAAACAGGTTCCATATGCTACTAGGGTCAGAAAATCTGGTAGAACTGGTGGGCAAGGGGATGGCTGGAGCCAAGATCAGAAAAGGGATGTGAAAAAAGAGGAAACAACATCCTCTCCTCTACTGAAATAAAAATAAAAACCTGCTACATGAGGTAGTAACCTTATAGTCCTGCAATTCTCCCAAAAGACAGGGCAGGAGGGCTACCGAGCAGGTCTTCACCATCTATCTCCATGAAAGGGGTGGTGGGAACTGATGAGTATGGAATTGTTCCATGAGGCTCCATAAGCACTGGGCTAGGGGACAAGGATGTCTATGCCAACTTCCAAGCCCTGGGAAAGGATTCACTGGGAGGCCAGTCCGAGATGCAAAAGGGGTTTTTCTGATGGGACAAGAGAATGGAGCTGAGGCCTGGAAGTGACCTTCAGTTGATTTAGAGTCAGAAACTGTTCCTTGTAAGCACTGTAATTTAAAAATCTTTTAAAATTTGAAGATATTTTTTAAAATGGTTTTAATATTTCTCTTTGCTTTGGGTAAATTTGTTAAGAAAATTCCAGTCCCTCTGAGCTGGAGGGGAACGGGTAATGAATTGCCCCACATGGGTCAGGCAGAGAAGGGGGTCAAGGGACCACGGGCAGCTCGGTAAGGTGGCAGCAGCAGGAAATCCCATGAGGACAGTGTCACAGGAGCAAATGCAGGCTGGACGCGGCAGCCCTTTGCTGCACCAACGCCCGCTCCACCTTGTACATGACGCACAGGGGACGGTGAGCTGCAGAGGGAGGCTATGAGGGGTGACAGTGTAGTCCTTGCTGCTCTTCAAGCTTCCCCCCTTGGTGTTGACTGTTTCTCCCGTGGAGGTGGCTTCATTTTGTTTCCATAGGGGACAAGGGGTTCTTTCTGGTGCAGTGCAGCATGGAGCGTGATCCTTGCACATTTGCCTCCAGGAAGGCACAACGGAAGTCAGGGTTGGGTAAGACAGGTGAATCGGATGACAGCTAAGAGAGACAGAGATGCTCCACACCTGTCATGCTGTCCTTGGTTTCACTCTGAGTGGTTTTCTGTTTACCCTTGGAGCATTCCTGTAACACTCTGTCAGAGGTTTTCTCAGAGGTGTCATTGTGCACAAGCTTTGGAGCCCAACAGACCTGGTGTCTACACCAAGTGAGTTAAATCCCAGTGACTCTCAATAGTTACAGAGCCCCAGGCACGTTTCTGTTAATTTTGCTGAGTCTCAGTTTCCTTATCTGTACAATGGAATAGTACCAAGCTTGCAAGGTCGTAGTGCGGACAAGGCAGACACATGCAAGGTTCTTCCACTTAGTAAGCACTCTGTAAATGGCAGCTTTGCTTCTCATTACTAACACACTGTGTGGGTTTAGGATGCTAGCTACACGTTGTCAGCAACCTCAGCTGTTTGGCTTTGGGACACTCCTTGCGGCCATCTGATCCAACTTCTTGGCAACCTCTCCATTTTTCCTCCCCCCTCCCCCAAGCCCCTCCGTCTCAGCTGGTCCCAGCAGCTTTCCCACCTCCAAGGCTTAAAGGACTTGAGCAAATGACTCCAGAACCCATCTAGCACAGACAACAACCACCCCGACCAGAGGAACCAGACAGGCTGGGGAGAAGAAGGAGGTGGGACCAGGGGGCAAAAAGGCCGTGTTCCCAGTCTGAGCTCCCAGCCCACCAGTCTCATTCAGAGGTGCTCGTTCCTTTGGGTCAGGATCTGGCTCTCTGCAGGGAGAGGGACCCTCCCTCCCAGGGGGCCAGTTTCACCCCACTGAGGACCTGGATGGCAAGAACCTATTGAACTTTCTTTAGGCTTCGTGGTTGATTTTGTGGGACCTGCTCGATTTCCTCTATGGGTCAAAGATGGGGAGGGGAAAGAAGGGAGATTAAGAGCCCCTCCTCTGCCTTGGCAGGAGCCCCTGGCCCTCCCTCCTAATCCCTGGGCCTGCAAACACCTGTTCTCCTCAAGCTGAGATGCTGCAGAGCTGGAGGCTAATACACAGACCCCGTTATTTATTGGGAGGCTCAGGGCCAGGATGAGGTTGGGTTGGCCACAGCCACATTCTCCTCTGTCCTGGCTCTTCTCACCTGGGTTGTAAGCAAAGAGGAAGGGGAGAAAAAGCAGGAGGAGAGGGAGGGGGAACGGAGACAAAAAGGATGAGGGAAGGGGACGGAGGAAGGACACTCACGTTCTTTGGGCCTACTATGTGTCTGGTGTGTATCAGGTGTTTATAAGAGCCATCTCATTTAACAGATTGTAATAAGTCATTTTACCTTGTGTGCACATGTATGAGCAGTGCAGACATGTATGTTTTGGAGATAGGATGTTTCAGTGGTCGGTAGAACTGGCTTTTAAGTCAGGCCTAAGTCCACATCCCAGTCCTGACACTTACAGGATGATCTTACATGCAGAGACATGTTACTTCACTTCTCTGCACTCAAGTTTTCTCATCTGTAAAATGGGCATAAGAATTCCTACCTCCTAGAGTTCTAAATGGAGGCCTGGTGGTACAGCGGTTAAGAGCTCGGCTTTAAACCAAAAGGTCGGCAGCTCAAACCCACAGCCACTCCTTGGAAATCCTATGGGGTAGTTCTACTCTGTCTATAGGGTCGCTGTGAGTCGGAATTGTCTCGACGGCAACAGGTAGGGTTTGAAATGACTGTCAGTGGAGGCTTGCATGTTACTATGAAGGTGAACAGGTTTCAGCAGAGCTTCCAAACTAAAGCAGACTAGGAAGAAAGGTCTGGTGATCTACTTCTGAAAATCAGCCAGTGAAAACCCTATGGCTCACAACGATCCAATCTGCAATGGATCATGGGAGTAACAAAGGACCAGGCAGTGTTTCACTCTGTTGTTCACGGGGCTGACTCGGCAGTAGCTAACAACAGGGTTCTAAGTGAGCTGGAAACAAGGCCTTAGCATGGCGCCTGGCACACTAGAAAGCATGGACGAGATGGTAGCAATAATGCAGCCAAGGAGGCTAGCAAAGGGATAGGCAATTGAGGATGAGAAAACAGGAGAGGGTCAAGGAAGAAAGTTTGAGCAGGAGAACTCATCTGCTTCTCTTTACCTGGGATTTTTACCAGCTTCAGTTTTCTACCAACACCCTGGGGGTAAGCCCCCAATGAGGGCCATAGCTCCAGCTGGAAGGCCCAGCTAAGAATGACTGGGTTTCAAGCAGCGGAATCGAAGCCACTGCCCCCACCCCCAAATGCCTGCACACCCTGCTTCACCACAGCCACTGGACAGAGAAGGGTCCTCAACTGGGATGTAGCTGTCTTGTCCTGATACTCACTGCTGAGAATTAAAAAACCACCCTGTGTCTTTAAGGAGACTCCAGTTAGGAGCACGGCAGGGAGGAAGGTTAAGATGATTAGCTGGTGCTAACAAATTTAGGATGTGGAAGAAGTCTTTTCTTGGCTGTCCATCAAAGGAAGGATTGAATGTCCCTGGGCTTGGAGAGCGCAGAAGGGGAGGAAAGGGCTGGGGGAGGGGCGCAGGAGGGCCTTATGTGTTTACCAGCTGAGCTTTCTCCCTGGACAGGCCTTTCCTGGGCACTGGGGGGGGGCTGGAGTCAGGCAGGCTTGCTGGGCCCAGCGGCTATGTCTGTCCTGGCGCTGGCCTCCCCATAGGCCTGTCTGCCTGCTGCCGCCCCTCCCCAACCACCCCAACCCCAGCTCAGGTTATGTCCAAGCAGCTGGGCTGAAAAGTGATCCTGGAGGAAGAAGGCCCTTCCTGTTGATTAGGAACCAAGGCACTCTCCCCCACCCCCCTCGAGCCTGGCCAGCCCCCTCCTTATCCAAGCTCCCTGTCCCAGGGCCACCCCTTGCCCCTTGTCACCAAGGGTTTAGCAGCTCTTCATTGAGGTTCCACTGTAACCAATGGAAACGTGCCGGGCTTCTCAGAGAGATCCCAAAGCACTGGCAAAAGCGTTTATCAAAGGTTATTTCCGGCACGAGATGGAGGGAGGGAGGGCATGTCCAGGAATGGTTCATTCAGACTGTGCCAAGCGCTGGGGAAACAGAGAGAAGACACTGTCCCTGTTCCTGCCCCAGCACCTGCCCCCAGAAGCACCCCATCTAGTGGGAGGGAGAGACATGAGAACACAAAGATACACTAAAATGGGACATCCACACAGCAGGGGCTTTCAGAATGTAATGGGCAAATGGATTACCTGGAATGCTTATCTAAATGCAGATTTCCAGGCCACACCCTTGCAGATTCTGATGTTGTAGGTCTGGCAGGGGACGTGGGCACCTGGATTTTTAAGCAGAGATTTTGATGCAGGTGGATGTCAGCGTTGATCTGAAGAAACTCAGAAATGTAGGGAGCATGAGTAATACCAAGAAGCAGTGTAGGGACCGGGGAGTAGGAGGAAGAAAAGCTGTCCAGAGGACGAGACCAGAAGCTGATTGCTGATGGGAGGGGCAGCAAGCTGAGGGACAGGAAGGAGTGAAACTGGTTAGTGGGCTGGGGGATGCTTAGTTTGGGGCATGGGAACAGGGGCCCAGAGGGGGTGTAGGAAAACACGAGACTGAGCAAGAAGGCAGGGTGAGATCTTGGAAGCATCATGGGGATTTTGATACTATCCCGGGGAAGTTCAATGTCTTAAGCAAAGGCCTTGATTGGTTTGGCAGTTTTGAAATATTATTCTAGCTGCAAAGTGGAGGAGACCAAAGTGGAGGTGGAGGCAGCTGTCAGGAGGCTGTGGCAAGAATCTCCATGAGGGCTGATGGTGGGTAAGACCAGGACGGTGGCAGGGCATGGGGAGGGGGAAAGACATGGAGAATGCCAAGGAGGCTGACTCAGCAGGACTTGGTGGAGGGAGGAAACTGCAATGACCCTCAGGTTCTAGTCTTGGTAGTGGGCGGAGAGTTCTGCTTCTCAGATGGGGAAACTGAGTCCCACAGAGGTATGAGGACTTGCCCAAGGGGACCTGGCACTCTCTCTTCTCTCCGTCTCAGACCCCTCAGCCCCCAGCCTGTCATCCCGTATCCAGAGAGTACGTGTGGCCTCTCAGGGTCTTGGGAGAGATGTGTGTCGTGTCCTTGCTCATGCTTGAGGACTACTTAGAGCTGAGCAGGACAGATGTGGCTGAGGATCAAGGGCTTTGTCATCTGAGCTGAGTCGCTCATCGTGCATGGAGGGCGTACTATGTGCCAGGCACTGTGCTAGTGAGAACCTAGGGTGACCTAGAGAGACCCAGGCATTCCTTGGCTTGCAACCGGTTTACCAGAAGCTGAGAGAGACAAAAAAGGATCTTTCCCTAGAGCCTTCTGCAACAGCATGGCCCTGCCATCACCCTCAATTTGGACTACTAGCCTCCACAACTGCGTGACAATAAATTTCTGTTCTTGTAAGAAGCCACCCAGTCTGTGATATTTTGTTATAGCAGCTGTGGGAAACTAATACCAGTTAAAAACAAAACAAACAAACACCGGTTGCCCTTGAGTAGAACCTGACTCACGGTGACCCCATGTGTGTCAGAGTAGAACTGTGCTCTGTAAGGTTTTCAATGGCTGGTTTTCTGGAAGTAGCTCACTAGGCCTTTCTTCCAAGGCATCTCTGGGTAAACTTGAACCTTCAACCTTTAGCAGCCCACGCACCACCCAGGGACTCCAGAAATCAATACAAACCCCACATACCTATCACAGTGCCTGGCCCAGAGTAGACTGTCAACAACTTTTTGTTGATAAGAAAATCCAGGTATATTGACCTCTAGCTCCAGGACCTTTTTACTGAACTGCAGCCTCTCTTCTGGTGGACAGAGCAGGAACACTGGGAATGTACATGGAAGCAAATGGATTTCATCAACCTCATCACCACTATCACAGGAGACATTAACTGAGCACTTACTATATGCCAGTCCCTGTGCCAGTTTGCCTTACATTCATTATCTCGTTTAATCCTCACGACAGTCCATAGAATAAATCTTCTCATTATCCCCATTTTGTAGATCAAAGCTGTGCAACAGGAACATTTATACTGAAAATGTCCTGTATTTGTGCTGTCCAACAGAGTCACCACAAGCCACAAGTACTTGAAATATGGCTGGCACGTGGCCCAGGAACTGAATTTTTAATTTTATTTAATTTAAATTTAAAGAGCCACACGTGGCTAGTGGCAATCATAATGGAGACTGCAGCATAGATGAGAGAAGGCCTAAGAGGTTAAGTAACTTGCCTGAGATTGTGCAGCTGACAAGTGACAAAGGCGGGACTTGAACCCAGGATTGTCTGGCTCTGAAACCCAAAATCTGAACCACTACACTTGAGCTCCATCCCCTTTCTCACCCTAGATTGTGGAGGGCCGGGAGTTTAGCATCTTCACACCAGCTACAGGCAGGACAGGCCAGCACCTCCATGGGAACGCTGAAGCCTCTGATCACTGAGTGGCTTGACCTTGTGCACAACTCTGTACCTTCTGAGCCTCCAGTTCCTGCTGTGAGTGGGGGCTGGAGAGATGACCCCATATCCTCCAGCACTGACACTCTGTGAGCCCGGATTTCTGTGCAGGGGACCTTCGCTCACAGGCTCTGCAGCCGGAAAACATAAACAATTTACTCTCACTGCGTTTCTGCAGCCCAGGCAGCTGGGAGGGTTGAACCTTGTGTGGTTCTGGCACCAACTTCCACATATGTGCACCTGAGGCATGAAAGGGCCTCTACAGAGCTGCAGTCTGAAACCTTCGTAAGGCAGTGCCCACCAGGCTGGGCAGGGAGCTGAGCTCCCTGCTCCCCAAAGCATCAAACCCTGAGTGAGATGGTCCTTGTCCAGTGGGTGCTGGTGCTGATGCTGCCCCCCAGGAGGACACAGCCATGCCAAGTGCCCAGGGAACCTGGTGCTCAGGCTGGCTCTCACCTTTGGTGGGGATAGTGTGAGTACCCAAATGAGGATGGGAAGATGAATGTTTCTGGAGGTCCTGGAGATGCAGCAACCTAGGGTAGGGAGGGCAATACAGAATATGGACATCACGTGGGGGCTGGGTGTTAGGGCACTTGAGTTCTTGTCTCTGCTCAGTACAGAAGCCAGTCAGCACTTTTCATGAGGCCAATCTGATGGCACTGCCCTGATTAGTACCCTTCAGTGGCTCCCCATTGCTCCTGGGATAAAGACCAGAACCTCCACACGGTCCACAAGGCCCTGCTCATTCCAGCTCCTGCTGACCTTCCTAACCTCATCTCATACCACGCTCTCCCCACAAGCTGCTGGCTTCAGCCACGCTGGTCTTCTTCTCCTTCCTTATTCTCACCATGCTCCTTCCCACCATAGGGTCTTTGCACATGCTGTTCCCTCTCCTCTTTGCCAATTCCCACTCATCTGTCATATCTCTGCTCAAGGATCACTTCCTCAGGGAAGCCTTCCTGGATCTCCTTGACTCTGAGGATTTTTACTAGTCTCATGAAACTGTCTTTCTCTTTGGTTGTGCTAATCACCATTGTGACTTTACATTTGTTGGTGTGAGTGATAGGGTTGCCTCCCTCACTAGACTGTAAGCTCTGTGAGGGCAGGGGTCATGTTTTACTCACTCTTGTGTCCCCAGCACCTAGCAGGGGACTGGCATACAGTGGGTGCTCAATACCTAAAAAAATGTTGAATGGATAAATGAATGAATGAAGGAAAGGATGCTATTGTGATTTTGTGCAAAGCAATTCCATTCTCTGGGCCAGTGCCTTACATGATTATCTGTAGAGCATCTCCTCCACGCCAGATGCTGTGGCAGACCCAGAAGTGACTATCTAGAGGCGGGGAAGACGTGTAAACAGCCCATGATGGCACAGAGGGAGAAGGGTACATACACTTGGAGAAGGGACAAGCTCTAAGGAAGCTTTTAAGCAGTGGTACTTTACCCAAAATTGGAGAGATGGGGCAGGGCTGGGGAATAGGGATGACATCCCAGGAAACTACAATGAAGGACAAGTGGGAGCTAGCAGGCAGAGCTCAGAAAAAGGTGTTCCTGTCAGAGGGAAGAGCAGGAACAAAGGCCCTGTGGTGAGCAAACCCTGCTCTGTAAACTTTATGACAGCTGTTCTGCAGTGTGGGAGGGGTGGGACAAGGGGGTGGGGGGAGATGAGGCTGCAGGGAGACTGAGGCCAGATGGGGCCAGTGAGACTTTATCATGAAGGCACTGGCGCCACTGTGGGGTTTGGGCAGAGGGGTGACAGACAGAGTCCTCCTGGGTAAGAGGAGAGGAGTGAACCGAGAAGAGTCTGGGGCCCCTTCCAGCACTGACGCCGTGGTTATGAGACCCATGGGGGCAGACTAGGTTAGGACGGTTCCTGCCTTTATGGCCAACAGAGTCTCGGGGGACTGGTTTTCCTCCCTGACGTCATTGTCATCATAAAGGTCAGGCAGATCCCAGGTTTCCACTCAGGAGCCATTTAGGGCTCCGCATTTTCCTCTTCTTCCCACATCCCTTTGGGATCCCATGACATTCACAGCCTGGACCACCTTGGAGGGTAATGAGTTCCCTAAGTTCCTGAGCCACTGTGAGAAGCAGGACTTCCTCTAATTTGTCCTGAACTCACCTCGCTCAAGTTTCAAAGGGGTCCCATCAGCCTAGCAGTTTGGGATTTAATGAAGGAGGAAAGGCACCACGCACCGCCGAGGTGAGAAGGGGAACTTGGGACATCTTCTGACTCCTGAGCATCACATCCAGCCAAGAAGCTGTATTCCCACCCCAGCTGGACGGACGAAGGGCTGCCAGCCACACTCTCATCCCGCTCCCTAGGCCCCTTTTGGCTTGCGTTTAAAGGGGGCGTGAGCTGATGAACTGGACATGAAACTTCTTACTCCAGCAAACAGCCTCCACAGACAGGGGGGGATGTAAATTATAGGACCCCGAATTAACCAGACCCCTTCAATGCCTCTGACTGTCCCGCCAGCCTCTTCTCCCAGCCTGATCCCTTATGCCCTGCCCCCATCCCGCAGGAAACCTGCTCCCACCTAGCACCTTGGGTCAAAGCCACCCTCCAGCTCTAACCCCATCACAGCCTCGCCATAATGGTTCATGTCAAGAACTGTCAGTCCTCCTCAGCTTCTCATCCCCCACCACTAGTCCATCAGCAAGGCCTGCCAACATCCCTGTGAAACATATTCCACGTTGCCCATTTTCCCCATCTGCTCTGTCACCATCACCCCTCACGTGGACACCCACAACAGGCTCCTCCCTCCCTGCCTCCGCTCTGTCTCTCTGTAACCCCTTCTCTACCCGCACCAAGAGGGAGCTTCTTAAAATGTAACCCAGAGCATGTGGCTCCCCCACTTAAAGCCTCACTGGCTTCCTGGTGCACAAGGGTGAGGCTTACAAACCCCACAGGCTGAAGTCCCTCCAGGTGACTGCCTTCAGCTCTCTTTCACCTCTCTCTCCCTCACTCCACCCGGCCACCACGGCCTTTCTTCTGTTCTTCAGACCCACCAAGCCTAGTCCCACCTCAGGGCCTTTGCACATGATGTTCCCTCTGACTGGAATGCTCATTCACCACCCTCACTCTGGTCTGATTATCTATTTAACAGGCACTTTTATAGCGCTTTATTTTATGCCAGGCTGAGTCTCAGTGCTTTCATGTTCTAAATCATTTGCTAACATTTTGCACTGCTGGCTCCCTCTTGTCAGTTGAAATGTCACCTTCTCATGGAGGCCTTCCCTGACCACCATCAAACACAGCTACCACCATCCCCTGCCAGGTTCTAGAGAAAATATCCCCTTGATGTATTTTCTGCATAACAATCAATGGATATTTTCTTGTTTATTTATGTGCTTACTGTCTCTCTCTCCCCCTAGACTGTAAGCTTTAGGAGGGCAAGACGTGCCCCGTCAGTTTACACTTATATCCCGAGAGCCCAGTCCGGTGCCTGTCCTACGTGGTAAAAACAAAACAAAAACACAAAAATAAACAGTTGCTGTTGAGTCAATTACGACTCGTGGTGACCCCATGTGTGTCAGAGTAGAACTGTGGGCCATAGGATTTTTAATGGTTGTGATCTTTCAGAAGTAGATTGCCAGGTCTTTCTTCCTAGGTGCTTTTGGGTAGATTTGAGAATCCAACCTTTTGGTTAATAGCTGAGCACTTAACCATTTGTGCCACCCAGTTGATCAATAAATATTTGTATCAAGGGCTCATCTGTCCCAGGGAGACTTCTAGGCCGACCACACTGTCTAAACTCCACAGCTGTCACATGCAAATTGCAGGATATAATTAGTAAAATGTTTCCTGTGAACACTGCCCAGAGGCTCAATCAGGGAACGGGCTTCTTGGAGGTGGGGGTTAGGTCTTGTTGTCTTTGTGTAAGCACAAAAATAACATCTGACATGTTTGTAGCAAATAAGAGCCACCTTTAATGCCTTCAGAGGTGCTTTATATACTTGAAGTCACTGGCCTCTCCCAGCTACTTAGTGAGGCCATCACAGTCCCATTTTATGGATGTGGGAGCTGAGGCCCAGACAGTCAGGGCCACGCAGTGTGCAGAAGAGCCAGGGCTCACCTCATCTCCCAGTGCCTCTACAAAGGCCTGTACCCCCATGAGTGCCCAGTGCTGTCAGCAGCAGCACCCGTGGAGATGTCCACCTTCACTGTAGCCAACAGGCAGCTTCAAGGTGCTCCTGTCTGATCAGGTGCCTCTGGGAGGGCCGTTCCCCAGGGCAGTGGTGTTTCAGAGCTTGAGAAGAGAGACCATGTGGATGGTCAAAAGAGTACTAGGTTGAGGTCAGGAGACCTGGGTAATAATAAACTCGGTACCATTTATCAGGTACCTTGTATGTGCCAGGCACTGGACCAAGTGCTTTACATACATCTCCTTAGTCCTGATGACAACGCAACGAGGTGGATGTTGTCACTACCCCCATTTTACATATGAGAAAGTGGAGGCTCAGAGAGGTTAAGTCATTTGCCCATTGTAACACAGTTGGATCCCAGAACTCAGCCAGCAGACAATCCAGCCACTGGTTTATCCAGGCTCTTCCAGAAACTGCTGGGTGACGCTGGAAAAGCCCCTTCTCTTGTCTGGGCCTTGAACTCTGTCTGTAAAGCCCAGGTTTATGCCAGATCCTGTCTGGGCCTGTTGACTCTGACATGGGCGAGAAGAGAGGAGAGCAGGATGTGTGGATGCTGCTCGCTCCAGTGTCACCTGCAAACCGGGGAGGGGCTGCCTGGATGCCCAGCATCCTTGGGGCAAGGGCTCCAAACATTGGTGAAATGTTTCCTGTGAACACTGCCCAGAGGCCCAGTCAGGGAATGGGCTTCTTGGAGGTGGGGGTTAGGTCTTGTCCCCGACTCGGGTGCCTTGGATGAAGTGTCCAGGGGTAACCAACCCACAGGGACCCAGTCTCCTGTGCTGGGTGAATGACAAAGACCAGGGTCACGTGGGGATGGAGAAGGGCTGGAAGCCGTTGGAGCTTCCCAAAACCAAGAAAGTAGCTCGTTATATCCACCGGGAATTTTTTTTTTTTAATTGTGGTAAATATGTATGCAACAAAACATTTTCCATTTCAACATTTTTTACACGTATAATTCAGCGGCATTAATTATGTTCATCATGTTGCGCAACCATCATTACTATATTTTTCCATAATTTTCCAAAAGTCATTCCTAAACAATGATTCCCTCTTTCTCCCTCCCTCTCACCCCTGGTAACTACTAATAAACTTTGGTCTCTATACATTTGCTTCGGCGCGATTAATTACTTTTGTGTGTGGTCTTTCTAGCCATGGTCTTGTAACTCCCAACCAGGTGACTGTGTGATAGGGTAATCGTGGTCTACCATGTGCATTGGTCAGTTTTGCCTTAAAAGAGAGCCAATTTCAGAGCAGAGAGAAGGAGTCCACCACCACCAAGGAAAGACCAGCAGGAGAGACCCGGAAGCAGGAGACAGCGCAGTGGGCTTCCCGGCCCATGGAGAGAGAAAGCTGAGTGCCTTTGGGCAGAGACCGAGGGCTAGGGAGAGGCGTGCCTTTGAGCATGGCTGGGAAGAGGCTATCCTGATCGAAGAAACTGTATCTTCGGTGTTCCTGAGCCTGAATTGTAGCCATTACTTCCCGAATAAACCCCATAATTGTGAGTATGGTCTGTGAGTTCTGTGTGGCCATTGCAATGAATTATCAAACACAGTAGAGAGTGCTGTGGGAGGGATGGCTGGTGTCAGAATTTGGAGAGATGGTGGAGAAAGGAGGCATATCTGACCTCCACCTCACAGGAATCAGCCTTGGGCTGTTGATCTCGGTTCTCCCTCCCCCTTGTGGGGTTGGAAGAGGTCAGACACCTCCCCCATGCCATTTTTACATTTGCCTATTTCATATAAGTGGGATCATACAATATTTGACCTTTTGTGACTGACTTATTTCACTCAGCATAATGTTTTCAAGATTCATCCATGTTATAGCGTGTATCAGAACTTCATTTCTCTTTATGGCAGGCTGATATTCCATTGTGTGTATGTACCACGTTTGGTTTGTCCATTCATTCGTTAATGGACATTTTAGTTGTTTCCATCTTTGGGCTATTATGAATAATGCTGCAGTGAACACTGGTGTACAAGTATCTGTTTGAGTCCCTACTTTCAAGTCTTTTGGGTACATGCCTAGAAGTAGAATTACTGGATTTTACGGTAATTCTGTGTTTAACTTTTTGAGAAACCTCCAAACTGCTTTCCACAGTGGCTGCACCATTTTACATTCCCACCATCAATGGATAAGGGTTCCATTGTCTCCACATCCTTTCCAATATCTCTTATTTTTCATTTTTTAAAATCATAGCCATCCTAGTGGGAGTAAAGTGGTATCTCATTGTGGTTTTGATTTGCATCTCCCTATTCACTAACGAAGGAGCCCTGGTGGTGCAGTGGTTAAGAACTTGGCTGCTAACCAGAAGGTCAGCAGTTCAAATCCGCCAGCCACTCCTTGGAAACCCTATGGGGCAGTTCTACTCTGTCCTATAGGGTCGCTCTGAGTTGGAATCGACTTGACGGCACATGGGTTTGGTTTTTGATTAATGACTAATGATGATGAGCATGTTTTTATGTGCTTGTTGGCCATTCGTATTTCTTCTTTGGTCAAAGTCTATTTGAGTTCCACCGGGGGACTGTAAGGGGGGGAAATGTTATACATAACATCCAGCCCCACAACAAAGCTGCTAAATGAACATCAGAAATGTGCTCCAATCTGTGCTTCCTTTGGATAATAAAATCTGGTTTCTTCTCTGTGTTTATTTTTTTAAAGCAGAATCTTTGAGTATGTCATTCTACAGAAACATGATTCTGCTGCCTTGGTGTCCACCCCAGTGGGGGATGGTTATGGAGGGTAGAGAAGAAGTGAGAGTTAAGGCCAATGTTAACTCTTCAGGGCATCTGCTACCCTACAGAGAAGCAAGGAGAGGAGAGAGTGGGGAAGTGCCCTAGGGTAAGGGCAGGGAAGACTGGATCAGACTTCATCCCTAGAAAGTTGTGTGGTGGGTGGTGGCTCCATGGGCCAATCAGTTTTAAGGATGTGGCAGGATCTTTTGCTCTGTTTTAATGAAGAGCAGAGGTATGACCTGTCAGGAAGGATGGCTGTCTAGTGGACAGATGGATCCGGAACCAGATACCAGCCTGGCTGGAGCTCTTGGCCTCAGGAAGCACCAGCGGCCCACGGCATTGGCTAACACTGGCCATGGACTGTTTTACATCCCTCCACATTGCCTCAATTTCCATCAAAGTCCTGCCTCCCTGTGACCCTGGTGATAGCTCTGGGGACCCATTTGGGGGATGAGACATGCTGGAAAGAGCCTGCCAGAATGAAGGACGCCTCCACCTCCATCTGAGTGTGCAGCTTGGGACACACCCCAGCACCCTGTCCCCCACCCTCTCCACAATTCCAACCATAAGGGCTCTTCTTTTAAACGTGTATTAGTTGGACTTCATGTAAGATTTCATTCAAGGAAAGGGTTCGCCACTGGCCTGCCCTGCCTGAGATGATCTCTGAGGGCCCTTTGATGTTGACATTCGGAGATTCTGCAGCTGTAAGGAGGAGGCAAGTGCCCATTCAGCTCTAACAGAGCAAAATTCTCTCTTTGATACCTGGTCAGAGGGGATGTTTAGAGCCAGAATTAGGCCAGTATTGACCCACAGCTTAAAGGCTCTTCATCTACCCTCTCTTAATAAACAGCTTGGGGACACCCCCTCCCCAACTCCTTCCCTATCTAGGGAAGGGCCAGCAGGAGGTGGCCAGAAGCAGTAGGCAAATGCCATCTGGGAGCTGGATTCTTTTAGGATTGAACAGACTTTCCAAAGTCAAGTTCTCCTTTTCTCCATGGTTTGTTGAGAAGAACCTAGGGGGTGGGCTGGGGATGGGAAATAAACTATGGGTACCTGCACAGAAGTTAGGTCTGTTGGACATCACAGAAGGCACAGCCTCAATTAACCAGAAGGTACATGCAGTTACCCAGAACACCATGCTTAAAGGCTTTTAGGAGAAAAGGGCACCTGACTTCCAAATAGTAACGGACTAGAGATTTTTATAAATCCCAATGACTTCCGGTCTTTTCTCTGAGAGTTGGAGCACATTCAGTCGGGTGAATCACCCATCCCTTTCTCGTGCCCATTTCCTGAGTTAAAAACAGAAACATCACGCACCAGTCACAACCTCTGAGCACCAATCAGTGAGGACGGGGGCATCCAGGGGTGACGTCAAATACTTGGAACCAGAGCTGCACGGGGACCTGCCAATCAGACGTTAGCCATGGCCGATTGCTAAGGCCACCACAGAATGTCCACGTGGCCACAGCGCCCAACTCTGCTCAGGAGGGCAAGGGAATCTTCACTCCAGGGGGACTCGCATCCAGGCTCTAAGCCCAAAGGGCAATCAAGAGGACATTTAAGCTCTTGGGCCCTAGGTGTCCTGGAGCCTGGAAGAGTGGCCAGGAGACCCTCTCCATACCAACGTGCAGGCGGGTCAGGGGAGGACACGGCCACCCTGCGCTGTAGGTCCTGCCCCCGTGAGGTCTGGGACTTGCCCCCCACTTCTCCATCCCAGGAGTGCCAGGACGCCTGTGATAACTCACATAGCTATGTGGGGAGTGGGCGTCCATTTATACACCGTGGTCTGTTAGGAAATTTTCTGTGGCTCCAGGCCAGATGCACTCCTCACATTTCCTCCCCAATAGGGTGATTTAAAGGCATAGGCAGGCCCTGTTGGCACCCTCGCCCATGCCTGGCCCTCATGCCAGCTTCACGAGCCTCCCCGGGTCCTGACAGCTGGGCTCTGAGGCCACTAGGCCTTGGGCGTCAGACTTGCCTGTTTCCTTCAGCCCCACAGTGCCTTGCCAGCATACCTAGGGCACACAGACAGACGGCAAAGGCTGGAAGGGGTGGGAAGAAGTGAGTGGGCTGGAAAGAATGAGCAGGCAGGGCCCCAGGCCAGCCCCGAGGCCAATCACAACTGGAGATCTGACCCTTCCGCACCCCTCCCCTCCCTGCCCTGCCCCCACCCAGCCTCTGCTACATCCCCACCTGCCCTCTGCATGGGGGGCCTCTGCATGGGGCCCTCTCCTGCTTCTGGCCAAGAAGCCCAGTGCAGCTGGGCTGTGGGGCCCCTTTGATCCCTGGTCTGGTGTCTTAGGGCCAAACGCCAGCCATGCAGGCCACTTCCAACACTGCAGTTCTGGACTTTTTTTCAGGAGCCTTAGCCCCTTGACTTCCTGAGACTGACCTCACAGGGGCTGGGATCCCAGAGGACAGGGACCCAGGACTGGAGCTAGGTGGCCCCATGTAGGACACCTGCCTGTCGGCTGCCCCCACCCAAGCCCTTGGTGCTCTCCGCAGCAGCCACTGCTTTACCTGTCTGCCCCTCTACTTGCACTGTGGGCTCCTCTCTGCCTCCTGAGGACAGGGCTTGGCACGGGCCAGCACTCAAGAACTGTTTGTTGAGTGAGTGAAAAAGACAGAGCGAAAAAGAGAGAGAGAGGTGCTTATATTTTGACACTGATCTGATTTGCCTGGAGTCAGGCTTATTGTTGTTAGTTGCTGAGTTGGTTCTAACTCATGGCGACCTTATGTGTAACGTTGCCCAGTCCTGCGCCACCTTCATGATCATTGGTCTGTCTGAGCCTATTGTTGTGACCACCGTGTCAATCCATCTCATGTA
The DNA here is from genome assembly GCA_030035585.1 of Dugong dugon. Taxonomy (NCBI): domain Eukaryota; kingdom Metazoa; phylum Chordata; class Mammalia; order Sirenia; family Dugongidae; genus Dugong; species Dugong dugon. The sequence continues at coordinate 20,537,434 of CM057475.1, forward strand.
AGGCTTCCTTTGTTTACACTGACCCTCAACTTTACCAAACACGATGTGCTTTTCTAGTGATTGGTCTTTTCTGATGACGTGTCCAAAGGAAGCGAGCCCAAGTCTCGCCATCCTTAATTCTTAGGAGCATTCTGTCTGTACTTCCTCCAAGACTGATTTGCCTGGAGTGAGACCACTTGAGTTTAAATTCTGGCTCCAACACAGACTATCTCTGTGATCTTGGCCACACTACATAGCCTCTTTGTGCCTCAGTCTTTTCATATGTAAAATGGAGATAATAATAGTACCTGCCACTTAAAGCAATTATGGAGATTAAGTGAGGCAATGTATATGAGGTGCTGATAATAGTGCCTGGCACAGAGTGAGTACTTAATAAACATTGTTATCATTAACATTTATGCTCTCCAGCCTTACCTCATCACCCCCTTGGATAGCAGACAGCCGCTGCCGACGCCTAGGTTTCCCTGGCAGCTCAGGGCAGCGCTGTGTCACTGCAGGGCAGTTAGTTTCTGATGTTTTGGAGCCGGTTCCAGTGCCAACTCAGGCCCTTCCTAACCCTGCACCCTTGAGCCACTTACTCTGCACTTCTGTTTCCTCATCTGGAAAACGGGGTGATGTAAATACTAACCTCAGAGAGCTGTTGGGAGGATGGAATGAGGTGAGGTGTGCAAGTGGGCTGATGGGATGGGACCTGCTAAGCTGGCCCTTGACGGCTGAACAGGAGTCTGCCAGGGAGCACTTGGGGGGAGAGGCTGGCCAGGTGGTGACAAGGCATGGGAGCAGGAAGTGAGGGAGGGGGCGGCAGGATGGGCTTCAGGAGAACTGAGGGCTGCATCCAAGTGCTCAGGCAGGCCCCACCGTCTAATCCCTTCTAACTGCCCTTCTTGTTTACTGCCCCTTCCCTCCAAAGTAACACCTGGTGTTCCTTTAGCATCACTGTCCTGAAACATCCTCCAGAGCAGGGCCCTCCTCTGGGTCTGGGGGGCAGGGAGTGCCTTTGTGCCGGCAGCCCAGGGTAAGCCCCTAGCTCCACAGCCCGGGCTCAGGCTCACGGTGGGAGAAGCCATGTGACGCCTGGTAGGGAGAAAGCAGATGGTTCTGGACCCTCGGCCTCTTCTGGGGCAGAAAGTCTCCAGTCTGGGTGTCTCCAGTTGGCTCTCCAACAAGATGAGTCCCTGCCCTCTCTCTGCCCTGAGCAGTGACCCTAGCAGCCAGCTGGTCAGCAGCCAGGTAAGGCTTTCTTTCCCCGCGCACAGGATCAGAGGTTATTCTCACCTGTCTACTGGGGACGGGCCCCTCCAGGCCCTTCCAGGTCCTCAGCACTTCCACTGGGGCATCTGCAGCCCCTAGCTTGTCCAAATAGAGCCCAGCATCTTCCTCTCCAGCCTACACTCCTCTGCTCTGCAACCATCCCTGAGGGCAAAGGAGTGGCATCCAGACCCTTGGGCTCAAGTTCTGGTTCTGTCATTTAGCCATGGCCCTTGGGCAATGCATTAACAACTCGGAGCCTCAGTTTCCTCCTCTTTGAAATGGGGATAACCACAGGCCTATATCATAGGGGGAGTCTGTGGGTGGTGCAAACCATTAATGCACTCCGCGGCTAACCAAAAGAAGTGCTTTGGAAGAACGGTCTTGTGATCTACTTCTGAAAAATCAGCCACTGAAAACCCTGCAGAGTACAGTTCTACTCTGACACACATGGGGTTGCCATGAATTGGAATCAACCCGACGGCAACTGGCACAGGTTACATCATAGGTGCCTGATGAGAATATAAGCAATAAGTGCTCGGCTGCTAGCAGAAAGATTGGCAGTTCAAACCCACCAGCTGCTCCGTGGGAGAAAAGGCCTGGCAATTTCTGCCTAGGAAACCCTATGAGGCAGTTCTACTCTGTCCTATAGGGTCGCTATGAGTCGGAATCGCTCAACGGCAAACAATGGCCACAGTACTGAAGCACGTAGTACTTTAAAGCACAAAATGTAAGATCATCTCTTAGTGGAAACATGTACCGTGATCACTATTGGTGACCTGGGATCACAGGCTCACAACTGGCTTGAATTCTCCCTCACCTACACCTCAAGGTGGCCAACCTTGCCAGTTTTATCTCTCAGACTTCTCTCTTGTCACTCCCCTTTGCCTCCTCCCCCACGCTGCTCTCTGTCTTCTCGTAGAGGTACCTAGCACCTCAGCCTTCCTATTCTACCTGCCTCTAGCTCATCCTCTATGCCTCAGCCACACCGTTTCTTAAAAAACTTGCTATGGATTCCTGTAACCCACTGTTATGCACTGAATTGTGTCCCCCCAAAAGATATGCTGAGGTCCTAAGCTCTGAACCTGCGAATATGACCTTGTTTGGAAATAGAGTCTTTGAAAATGTTATCAGTTAACATGAGGTCATACTGGAGTAGGGTGGGTCCTTAGCCAATCGGAGGGACGTTCTCATCAAAGAGAGACACAGAGGGAAGACAGCCTTGTGAGGATGGAGGCAGAGATTGGAGTTATGCCAACGATCACCGGCCATCACCAGAAGCTTGGAGAGAGGCATGGAACAGATTCTCCCTCAGAGCCTTCAGAAGGAATCAACACAGCTGACACTCTGATTTTCGAATTCTAGTCTCCAGAACTGTGAGAAAATAAACACCTGTTCTTATAAGCCACCCAGTCTGTGGTATGTTGTTATGGCAGTCCTAGGAACCTAATACACCCACCAAATAAAGTCCTGTCTTCAGGGTGGCGTTCAACTTCCTCCATGGCCTTTCCAGCCTTATCTCTCCCTACATCCCTCCCTGTGGGCTTGCTATAGCCATTTCAGATTATTCCTTATTTCCCAGAGTGAAGAGGGGGGAAAAGCACATTCCTTCAAGCCTCTACACTTTTATTATACTCCTTCCTTAGAAACCCTGGTGATGTAGTGGTTAAGAGCTACGGCTGCTAACCAGAAGTTCCACAGTTCGAATCCACTGGGTGCTCCTTGGAAACTCTATGAGGCAGTTATCTCTGTCCTATAGGGTCACTATGAGTCGGAATCAACTAGACGGCAATGGGTTTTTCCTTGGCTTAGAATGTTCTTACAAACCTCTTCACTGACTGAAACTTTAGTTATCTCTCAAGGCCTGCTTCAGATGTCACTTCTTCCAGGCAGCCTTCCCTCATGCCTCCTTTAAAAGTAATCACTCCTTCTCATGCATTTTCAAAACTTGATGCTTATACTTTTGTTTAAGACTTACCTAACCCTGGATAGGAGGGACGTGACTGATTCACCTTGTATCCCCACAGCACTGATCATGGGGCCTGGAGCAGCAAGACCCCCCAATAAATGTTTTTTAACCCAATGGTGGGACAGCGTCACTTGCCAATGTAGCCCACAGGCTGACTGGAACCCTGAGAGAGGAAATGGCCAGCCCAGAAATCTGGCCACTGGGTCGCTGGCCTGTCTCTGCTGGGTTAGGGTGTGGGGAGGGTGGGGGTTCACTTAACTCCTCTGGCTGAAGTTTCTGCCCTCACAGGGCTGGTTCTAAAGGCCGTGAGAGGGAGAGCAGGTGAGTGTGCGGTACAAACGTGCATAACCATCACCAGAGTGGACGGCCCTCTGGGAGCTGGCTTAGATTGGTCTTTTCTTTCTCCAGGTCCCTCCCACTGGCGCCTCTGAGGCAGGGAGCCTGACAGGGAGAAAGGAACATACAGCGGGTGTTGGTCTACCTGCGAGTCCACCCAGCCCACAGCTGTCTCATATTATCCTCCTATGTCTCCTCTGACAATGTAGCTCCTGCAAAAATCAAGAGTTGCCCCCACCCCAAACAACAGCTGCTACAATTGTAGCCCATCCCTTCTCTCAGGACACAGCGTGAGGCCAATCACCTGCTCTATGGGGATAAAAAGCACACACATGGCCTTTGAGGAAAGCCCCAATGCCCCCAGTGGTGCCCCATTCCAGCCTGTGACTGGGTGGAGGAGAGTGAATGGGGTGGGGAGGACAGGGGGAGTACTTCTTCATAAACCAGGGGTTCCAAGGCCCTCTGATCCTGAGTATCACCAGTGAGCTCCAACACCCCCTCCAAGGAGCCAGCCATCACCTCCACTTGTAATCAACCTTTCCCTCTGCCATGATACCATGGCCCTTTGTTCAGATCTCATAGCACTCAACAGTCTACCTTCTACTACATAACTGAACTGTGGGCAAGTCTAATTCCCATATCCCTTATACTCCATAATTGACAAAGAACTTTCACAACAACCCTGTAAGATCATTATTTATATGTAAGAGGTGAGCAAATGGAAACTCAGAGACGTTAAGTGACTTTCAGAATGTTGAAGAGCTAGAAATAGAGAGCTGGGGTTCAACCTGCAGGCTCCTCACCCCACAGTGAACGCTACCATCCCATCTGAGGGCAGGCCTGCGTCCTATCCATTTTGCATCTCTTGCAGTGTATAGCATAGCATCCTGGAAATAGAAGCACTCAGAATATTTCATAGCATTGGAATGACTTAGTCTCTGTTACGGGTCAAACTGTGTCCCCCGAAAAGACATGTTGGTATCCTAACCCCTGGTACCTGTGACCGTGACCTTTTTTGGAAATAGGATCTTTGCAAATAGAATCAAGATGAGGTCATACTGAATTAGGGGGGCCCTAATCCACTATGGAAACCCTAGTGGCATAGTGATTAAGAGCTACATCTGCTAACTCAAAGGTCGGCAGTTCGAATCCACCAGGCCCTCCTTGGAAACCCTACAGGGGCAGTTCTACTCTGTCCTGTAGGGTCGCTATGAGTTGGAATTGGCTTGACGACAATGAGTTTGGTCTTTGGGTTTTTAATCCACTATGACTGGTGTCCTTATAAAAAGAGGAAAAAAGACACAGACATGGAGGGAAGCTGGCCATGTGAAGACAGAGGCATACATTGAAGTTAGGCTGCCCCAAGCCAACAACGCCTGGGCTACCAGAAGCTGGAAGGCTCTTCCTCTAGAGGCTTCGAAGGGAGCATGGTCCTGACAATGCCTTGAATTCAGGCTTCTAGACTCCAGAACTGTGAGACAATGCATTTACGTTGTTTTAAGCCACCCAGTTTGTGGTAAATCATTACAGCAGCCTGACGAAACAAATACATTCTCCAAAAGGGCAGAGAGGGACACGGGAGTCACCAAGGCACGTGGGCTGCCTGGCATATCATGGCATTCTCTCCCAGGACCTCACATGGTTGGATGCAACTAGGTAAAGGCCCTCATCCCGCTTCATGAACCCAGCCACCAAAAGCCCCTTTCCTCTCAATATAATCATCATCATCATCACGAGAACTGGCAATCATTTAGAGCAAGTATGATTGGAGTTAGGTTGCCCCAAGCCAAGGAACGCCTGGGCTACCAGAAGCTGGAAGGCTCTTCCTCTAGAGGCTTCGAAGGGAGCATGGCCCTAACGATGTCTTGATTTCAGACTTGTAGACTCCAGAACTGTAAGAGAATGCATTTACTTTGTCAGGCACTGTGTCGAGTGCCTCACCTAAAACAGCGCTTTTCATTCGCACCATAGCCCTGTAGGGTCTGTACTATCATTATCCCCCTTATCTATGGCTGTGGAGTTAGGAGTAGAAGTGAGATTGTTGGGATTTGAACCAGGGCTGTTGGAAGTCACAGCCCACATGGGTAACCACTGGGAAAGCCTGCCTCTCTCAGTGTGGGTCAGCTGGTCACCATGCTTCTGAGTCAGGCAAAAGCTCCTTCCTAAAGATGCCCTGGGATGCAGAGGTGAATGACACAGCCCCTTCCCAGAACCATCTTCCTGTCCAGTTGGGGAGACAGGCACGTAAAAGCAAGGGAAGACTATATATAGTAAATACATAACCTTTTGCATTGAATGTTCATCTCCATTCTAGCAGGTGGGTGCTATCACCTTTATTTTACAGCGGTGGGAACTGATGCTCAGAAGAGGCAAGGAACTTGCAGAGCTACTGGCCCTCAGTGCCTGGTGGCTGCTCCCTCCCCATGGGGTGAAGCAGCTGTCAGAGCACCACTCTGAAAGAGCAAGAAGGAAGGGCCACTAGCCACGCCTGGGAGAGACATGGAAGAATCTCGAAGGCAGCAACACTGAGCGGGCCAGAGGAAGGGAAAGCGGGCAGGCAGCAGGGCATCCCAGAGAGGATGGCAGGTGCTGAAGGCAGGCTGAGCAAGCTTTGACCTTCTGGACGTGGGTCCTGGGAGGCTGAAGTTACTGCTGCCCACCCAGAGGTGGCTGAACACTGCCCACTCACCCCTATACGATATATTTGTGTGCGGAGAGAATGCCAATTAAATACAGAGGCAGGTCTGAAGGTGTCCTTCGACATCCTCCAATCCAACAACATCCTCTCTCAACCCCTTGATTTAGAATTTTTTTATCTTGAAATATTTCAGAATTCAAAGAGTTTTAAAAAATAAGATAATATGTTATTTGGCAATAAAAAGGAATGAAGTACTGATACATGCTACACCATGGATGAAATTTGAAAACATAAACATTATGTTAAATTTAGAGGGACAGAAAATAGATTAGTGGTTGACTAGGGCTAGGAAAGGGGGGAAATGGGGGAGGGTGTGAGGCTAAAGGGTATGGGCTTCTTTTTGGGGTGATGAAAATGTTCTAAAATTGATTATGGTGATGGTTATACAACTCCATGAATACACTAAAAACAAATTGTATACTTTAAATGGACGAATTGTAGGATATGTGAATTATATTTCAATCAAGTTGTTACAAAAAAAAACAATATAATGATCCCGACATACCCACCATCCAGCATAAAAATTAGCAATATAGCCAAGCCCACTAGGAGCTGAAATTTCCACTTCCTCCCTGTTCCCTGTTGGGGTTCCACGAGCCTGAATTTTATGTATATCACTCCCATGCATTTCTTTATACTTTTACATATATTTCCTGAACAATGCATTGTGTGGTTATATGTTTTTAACTTTATATAAATGAATTATGTTGTAAGGATTCTCTTGTAATTTGCGTTTTTCCCCTCAACTGGATGACGTTCTTCCATGGTGTAGTCTGGCCTAAAGGTTTATCTAGTTCACTGTGTTCACTGCGGGTTGCATTTCAGGGATGAATGTACCACAGTTCAATATCCCACAATATGTATTGTATACCCGCTTTCCCACTAACAAACACTGAGGTTTTCTTTCTTTTTTTTTTAGTAGTACAAACAGTGCTGCTCTTCTTATGCATGCGTGCAAGTTTCTCTAGATATGCCTAGGAATGAACTTCTTTGTTGCGGGCAATTCTTCACTTTAACCAAAACCAAAACAAACCAAACCCGTTGCTGTCAAGTCGATTCCGACTCATTGCCACCCTACAGGACAGAGTAGAACTGCCCCACAGGGTTTCCAAAGAGCAGCTGGTGGATTTGAACGGCTGATCTTTTGGTTAGCAGTCGAGCTCTTAACCACTGCGCCACCAGGGCTCCGTTCACTTTAACAGATACTGCCAGACTGTCGTTCAAAGTTGTTCATCTCTCTACAAGTGAGGAAATTGAAGACAAGAGAGAGGACAGCGACCTGTTCGGAGTCCGTCAGGGTCTGGGGCTGATTCCCAGTCCAGGGCTCTTCTGGCCTCACCCTCTGCTTTCCGGAACCTTTCCTTTCCTTATTTTTATTTCTCTACAAATCCCAAGCGACCACCCGGGCGTTATCAGAGCAGATCTAGGAGAAACACATTATCAGCGCTGTCCAGGAGGGCTAGGGATCTGGAAGTGCTTTCAGGAGGAAATGGGGAAGAAATTAACCTCAGAGAATTCCCAAGGCATCTCTAAAAGCAGAGCCCAAGGCCTTGAGAGAAGAGGCGCTTTCGGGGCAGACAGTGGAGTGCTCTCACAGCCAGCCTGGCCCCCTCAGCAGCTGCTGCTGTGGCCCTTCCCACACCGGTTACCTGACCCTCCTCCCTGCAAAGGGGCTAGCAAGCAGCTGCAACTGCGGGGCGGCGGGGGACCTTCCTTAAGTCTAGGGGCCAATCCTCTTTCGAGGCAAGTAGGCTGCTTGAGATGGGGCTGCAGAAGCCAGAAGAAGAGTCTTCGTTTGGAGCCAGGAGTCCAAGCTCTAGTGATTGGTTGTCTGGTTTCTGAAGTACAAACCCCTGCCCTGGGTCTGCAGCAGCTCCCGTCACCTGCAGCCTCACTGTGCCGCGTGGTCCAATGACCAGCAGGTGAGCATCACCAGGGAGCCCGCTGCAAATGCAAGAGGTTTGAGTGGGGCAGTAGGCCATGTGAGGGATTTTGGCCTTTATCCTAAGGGTAATGGAAAGCCACTGAAGTGCTTTAACTAGAAAAAAAAAGAGGTGTCATTGAGTCAATTACGACTCACGCTGACCCCCGCGTGTCAGAGTGAAACTGTGCTCCACAGGGTTTTCGATCCCTGATTTTTCAGAAGCAGATTGCCAGGCCTTTCTTCTGAGGTGCCTCTAGGTGGACCCAAAGCTCCAACCTTTCAGTTAGCTGTTGAGCATGTGAACGTTTGTATTACCTAGGGATACGTTAATTTTAAAAGTTGTATTTTGGCTTCTGTGTGAAGAAGGGATTGGAGGAGGCCAGTGAGGGGGCTACTGTGGCAAATCAAGTGAGATGATGTGGCTTGAAGACTAACAATGACAAGAGATGGGAGAATCGACGGTGTGGAATCAACAGGGCTGGGTGATTGATGGGATGTGAGGGAGGAGGCCATGTCCAGGCTGATTGCAGGCTCCAGCTTAGGTGCTGGGCATGTATGTGGTGATGGTGCCATTCTCCAAGACTGAGAATGTTGGAAAAGGGCCAGATGTGGGGGAAAGATGCTGGCTTCAGTCATGGGCCCTTTAAGGATGGCTGGCTCGTGAGACATGCAGATGGAGACGTTAGGGAGGTCTCCAGATGTGGTTTGTAAGTAGAGAAAGCTCCCCTTCCTCGAAACCTACAAAGGCAGCTCTCATGTGTAAGCACTTCTCACTGAGATCTGCTATCAAGCACCTAGAGAATCAAAATCCAATGGCTAGTGAACACAGCCAATGAGAAGCACTCAGAGGTGTATATATCTTGGTCTGTCTGCACTTCTCACTTTAAGACAATTACTTGTCCAGTAGGTGGTTTTGCCTTGACTATACATCGAGCACGCATCACCTTTATGCTCACAGAGTTGTATTTGTTTCCGAGAGCTGCTGTAACAAATTATATGACAAACTAGGTGGCTTACAACAACAGAAATTTATTCTCTCACTCTTCTGGAGGCCAGAAGTCCCAAACTAAGGAGTCGGCAGGACCATGGTCTCTCTCAAGGTGGTGGTGGTGTTGGGAGGGGGGGTGGTTCTTTCCCTTCTCCCAGCTTCTGGTGGTTGCTGCCAATCCTTAGCTTCCCTTGGCTTGTAGCCACATCACTCCACTCTCTGCCTTGGTTCTCACATGGCCTTCTTCTCCATGTAACCTCTGTGTCTCAATTTCCCCCTTCTTATAAGGGGGGAGTTATTGGATGAGGGCCCATCCTAATCCAGTATGACTTTACCTTAACTTGATTCATTTGCAAAGGCCCTATTTCCACACAAGGTCATACTGACAGGTACCAGGGTTCAGACCCCAATATATCTTTTTTGGGGGGACAAAAGTCAACTCAGAACGATTGTAATCAAATAGCAGAACTAATGTAGAAAGCTATGGTAGGAGGAGATAGACGGTAGGAGCTATAAGGATGATGTAACAGACCTGGAGGGGTTAAGAGCTCATCATGTAGACACAGAGAACAAAGGTATCAGAACAGCGTGAGCGCAGGAAGGGCACTGCAGGGTGTGGGCAGGGGAGCAGCCCACTTTTACTGAAATAAGAGGAGTACAGCAGGGAAATTGGTCAGGCTACAGAGAGATGGTAGGCTTATCATAAGTGGGGGGATCTGTAAGCACTGGGGAGCCATGGGTGGTTTCTGAGCAGAGGAAGGAAATGCTGAAATTGTACTCAGGAAAAGTAAGAAGACCTTCCTTATCTTAAGAGAGTGAGGAGGCAGGGCTGGGTGGTGGTGGCAGTGGACACAGCAGGTAAGATGGAGGTGAGGTATCTCAAAGACGGATTTGACAGGACCCAGAAACCCATGGGAATCAGTGGGCATGGGAGAGTGAGGATCAATGCTGCTGCCATGGTTTTGAGCCTGGGAGTCTGGGAGTCTGGGAGGCCACATGAGCCATGAGACGGGGCTGCAAAGTCAGAAGGAGGAGATGCTGTAAGGCGAAGCTGACGCAGCAGGTAAAAGCACATCCCTTTGGCTGAAGTAGAACAAGGGAGAGTCTGAATGTCAATGACAACAGCAATCGCAACAGTAGAGTCCCTTACAGAAACCCACTACCCATCTGTCAGTCTGTCATACTGTGGTGGCTTGAGTGTTGTTATGATGCTGGAAGCTATGCCACCAATATATCAAATACCAGCAGGGTCACCCATGGTGGACAGGTTTCAGCAGAGCTTCCAGATTAAGATAGATTAGGAAGAAAGGCCTGGTGATCTACTGCTGAAAATTAGCTAATAAAAACCCTATGGATCACAACAGAATATTGCCTGATATAGTGCTGGAAGATGGGCCCCCTAGAATGGAAGGCACTCAAAATATACAGTGGCCTCAACAATGGACTGGAGCATACCAACAATTGTGAAATGGTAGAGGACTGGGCAACATTTCATTCTGTTGTACATGGGGCCGCCACGGGAGTGACTCAATGGCAACTAACAACAACTTACATAAACGCACATGACCTGGAGAGGCATAAGCCAGGCTGACCTTGTGGACCTGCTTTAAGGAATAGCCAGTAATGATTCTGAAGTAATTCCTCAATTATTTGCATGGAAAGCAGAGCTTCTGGTGGTTGCTGCCAATCCTTAGCTTCCCTTGGCTTGTAGCTGCATCAGTATTTCTTTAGCTTAAGGGCTCTCCCTAAAATAACCACGAGCTCTACCATCCTTTCCTCCATAAATGACACCAACGGATGCTTTGGTCTGAATTCTTCCTTTCTGGCTTAGGCACGTCTGAATTGAGTGGCACCACAAGGAAAGGGGGGCTGTAGGTCTGGCTACTCTGCTGTGGGACAGGAGAGGTGAGAGGAACACAACTTGGGACTGACTGAAACCCAGGCCACAGGCCCTGCCCTTGTAAATGTCATGAGGCTTTTGGGGGCAAAACCTAGTGCCAGAGAAACCAGGAGAAGGTTAGCAAAAGAAAAGGGTTCAGGATGTGTGGTCATCAGTTCTCACCACCTATGGAAAAGAACCAGGCACAGGGTGGCAGTTCCAGCCTGAACATAAATAGCAGCACAGGGGCAAGCAAAATAAAGCCCTGTTCATACAATCACAGACTTTTGTTGCTAGAAGGGGCTGCTCTCCTCTCCAAGCCATCCTCTACATCACTGCTGGTTATTGTTCTAGAATATAAATTGGATCAGGCCACATCCCTGCTCCCCAAAACTTTCCTGACTCATCATCATCTGTGGGGATAACAAAGCCAGGGCACACACACTGCTGCCCACCACTCCTGCACCATGGAAGACATCATTAATCAATTGCCACACTTTCTGCTAAGCCTGGTTATAGCCTCAGAATTTGACTCAAAGCAGCGCTCCAGGCAGCCATTACCAATCAATCACACTCAGGATGAAACTATATGCCTCCCACTGAACTGAGACAGCTGCAATACCGTAGCCTGGTCCTTGGCAATTTTGCTTTGACATCTCTTTCCACCTTCATCACTGCTTCTATGCTCCAGCTTCCTTAAACTGCTTGCAGTTCCCAAACATCCCTGCTTTCTTCTCACTCCTCAGAGCCTTTGTCTGTGATAGTCCCTCAGCTTGGAATGCAGACTGCTAGTTCTCCCATCTCCCATAGTAATATCTGGGTGTATGGCTGCCCAGCTAAAAATATGGCCTGGCCTCCCTTGGACCTGGGGGTGGCCAGGTAACTAAGTTCTGGCCAATGGGATGTGAGTACAAGTGATCTGTGTCATTTTCCTCAAGTTTTCTCTTAAGGGTTTCGGCTGGTGGGAACTGAAGCAGCTGCCAGGGTCAAGAGACGGATGCCACAGGATGAAGACAGTAGAGATGCCGTACTAGCCCTGGACTGCGCTCCTGTGGTCTGCAAATTGGGAGAGATGAACACTTCTATCTTAAGTACCTGCATTCTGAGGTCTTTTGTTGTTGTGGCAGCTGAGTCTACACCCTAACTACGTACCTCCCCACCTGCTTCCTTATTCCTTAAGACCAGCCTCCAGTGCCACCTCCTTGGTGAAGTTTTCCTATAGTCTCAAGCTCCCCTGGGCTCCCCAGTACTTCAAACACACCTCTCACTAAACCAGACCAAACCAGTTTTTGTCGAGCTGATGCTGACTCATGGCAACCCCATGTGTGTGAGAGTGGAACATGCTCCACAGGGTTCTCAGTAGCTGGTTTTTTGGAAGTAGATCGCCAGGCCTTTCTTCCGAGGCACCTCTGGGTGGACTTGAACCTCCAACCTTTCAGTTAGCGGCTGAGCATATTAACTGTCTGCACCACCCAGAGGCTCCTACCTTTCACTAAAACCGAAATCCGCTGTCGTAGAGTCGATTCCGACTCACAGCGACCCTACAGGACAGAGTAGAACTGCCTCAGAGGGTTTCCAAGGCTGTAATCTTTATGGAGAGCAAGCCCTGACGGCGCAGTGGTTAAGCACTTGGCTGCTAACTGAAAGGTCGGCAGTTTGAACCCACCAGCCGCTCCACAGGAGGAAAACACGTGGCCATCTGCTCCTGTAAAGATTTCAGCCTAGGAAACCCTGTGGGGCAGTTCTACTTTGTCCTATAGGGTCGCCGTGAGCAGGAATTGACTTGATCGCACACAACAACACCAACAATCTTTACAGAAGCAGACTGCCACATCTTTCTCCCATGGAGTGGCTGACGGGCTCGAACTGCCGACCTTTTGGTTCGCAGCCGAGCGCTCCATCGCTGTGCCACCAGGGCTCCTTCACCTCTCACTAGCACACTCTAAGGCAGACTAGACTGTCTGACGGCAAAGTTTCTCCCTCCCATCCACCCTTTATTCCAGTGAGGGCTCCAGCGCTGAAGTATGGACTCGGCCCTGTCACCCCCGGCTCCCACTGCTGCAGCCCAAATCTCTCGGCCTGGCAGCCAGTGATTGACTCTGACCTAGCCATCCGTGTGGAGATGAGGCCCAGGCAGGACCATGATTTGTTCCAGCAGCTCGGCTGGCCACCCTAGACTTCACAAAGGGCCAGCCCCACCCAGCCCGAGCGTGGCTGACCTGAAATAGCTGCTTCCTCACCTGCTGGAGCCTATACTGTCCGGCTCCTCACTTCTTACAAGAACAGGGAGAGAACATGAGAGAGCTTCCCTGATCTTTGTATTCTTCTCAAGTGGCCTGGGAAGTCCATGGTGTGTATGTTCCCAAGGCCCTTCCCCCGCCCCACCAGGCGGGAGGCTTGCAAATGGCCCACACCTAACTCCTCCGAACCTCTGGCTGCTGTGGCTCTTCTGATGAGGCCCGGCCTTTGGCATCCTGCCCCAGGCACGTAGGCCCACCGCTCCGCCGGCTGGCAAAGAGTGTGCACAGCTGAGAAGCAGGATGCAGCCAGACCTCAGGCAGAAGATGGCTATTTTGGGACAGGGAGGATCCCAGAAGGATGCTGGCAAGGGTCAGAGTAGGAAGGGAAGGAGGTAGGTTTCTGCCCAAGATTAGGTGTCCCAAGCACTTTGGGTGCCTCCCAGGGCCGCAGGCTGCCACGAGGAAGAACACACCCACCACAGGACTCCGGCCTCAGCTCAGCCGGCCACAGAGGCGAACTGGGGGCAGGCACGGGGCTGGGGCTCTGGGCTCCGATCCCAGCCAGGCACAGTGGGCAGGAAGAGTGTGTGTTTATTTATTGTGTTCCAACAGTGGCGAGTTTGGCATCAGGCAAGACTCACGGTGGTGGGAGGGGGTCAGAAACCAAACGGCTGGCAGATGGAGAACGGCAGACAGAAGGCAACTGAGCCAGATGACCACTGATTATAATTTATTGAGCTTCTACCATGGGCGGGCACAGTATTAGGTGCTGGCAAGACAAAAGTGAGTAATGGGGCACTTTACAAATAGTTGAGGCCCTCCACAGTTATCAGGAGTCTTAAAGCTGTTGATAAAGTGGTTTATAAACTCTGCTCCTAAGGAAATAATCCGAGATGCAGGATTTAGGTACAGGAATAAGAGAGGTGTCTTAGTTAAGAATTTGGGGGCTTGCAAACATTTCAGGGGAGCCCTGGTGGCGCAGTGGTTAAAGTGCTTGGCTGCTATCTGAAAGGTCAACGGTTCAAATTCACCAGCCATTCCATGGGACAAAGATGTGGCAGTCTGCTTCCGTAAAGATTTACAGCCTGGGAAATCCTATGGGGGCAGCTCTACTCTGTCTTATAGGGTCACTACGAATTGAAATCAACTCAATGGCAGTGCGTTTTGGAAATATTTCAGGATGTCAGAACTCCACTCTGCTTATGGTTGGCGTTCTAGGAAAGGCCACCATTGATACAAAGTGTCAGTACTGCACCTGGCACACAGTAGGGGCTCAGTTAGGGGGCTGCGACAATAACTGTTATCATTCATAACAGGTTGGCTTTCATGTCCAGAAGGGTGCTTCCCTACGGGGTGAGAAGCCTTAGGTTGGTCAGAGGGCAGCAGGCCCTGGCGCCCAGCAGGCCGAGCCCATGCCTTTACCCCAGGATCCCGGGGTCTGACACCCCTCTGTGCTCTGTCTGACTCTCCAAAGAGCCAGGAGAACATCTTTGTCCCCTTCAGATTTTGCCTCAATTTGGGGCCTTCTCTTTAAATTCTTTGTTGTTACCCCCTGCTTCGGAGTCTCGGGTGGCATAAATGGTTAAGCGCTGGGCTACTAACTGAAACGTGGTGGTTCAAACCCATCCAGAAGCACCTTGGAAGAAAGGCCTGGTAATCTACTTCTGAAAGGTCACAGCCTTGAAAGCCTTAAGGGGCAGTTCTACTCTGCACACGTGGACAACTAACAACAACAGAACCCCTGGTTCTGCCCTTCGTGCTAAAGTGCCCTTTGGGAAATTCCTTAACACCCTGAGGTGTCCCTCCCCGGAGCCCCTGCTCTCTGTCCTCTGTTCTCCTAGCCACCTTGTCCTCACGGTGACTTGTTCCTCCTTTTCCGCAGTCTCCGCAGAGGATCTGCTTCAAGCCCGTCCTTCCCCCATTGCGCCCTCCCTCCAACGTCCGAGCTGCTCACAGTCTCCACAGCTTTCTCCTCACCTTCAAGACCCCTGGGTCCCACACAGTTCCCAGATGTGAGGAGATGAAGCCCTTTGCCAAATCCTCCCTCCCCCCGTCACCTCCCTCCCAGCCTCCCCAGGACCACCTAGCCTGACTTCCTGAAGCACAACACCGAGACATCTGTCAGGTGCTCACTCCAATGGCCGGCAGTACATTGAGAACATTAGGCAGCTGTTGTGGGTTCCCCAGTCAGGCAGGCAAGGGGAAGGGCAAGCCTGCCCCACACACCAGGATGTGATGCTTGGTATGGATTTCTGGACATCTTTTAAGTGCAAAAGGCAGTTGAGGAAATAGTAATAACAACAATAATAACACTTGCTAAGAATCAGGCAAGGTGCTATGTACTTTCCAGAATTATCTCACATATCTCCCCATATGCTTAGGAGGTGAGTAGCGCCCCTGTTTTTCAGACAAAGCAGCTGAAGCACAGAGAGGTTAAATAGCTCCTTAAAGCTAAGTCAGAGCTGGAATTCAAATCTATCTTCCACGGCTCCAAATCTGCTGCCCTTACCCAGCATTCTACACCTTTAGCGAAAAACTGTTACAATTGCCAGAGAGTTATGGGGACAGCAATTACTGTCCCAGGAACCTGAAGCACATGATCACTCTGCCCAGGCCCTGCACCCACCCTCACCCTCATCTCATCTCATTAATCCTGACATTCCTCTCCAGAAAGCTTCCCCAGATCCCAGGGCCCATCTCCCGGGCCCAGAGGGAGGAAGGAGCTTCCCAGGGCTTCTGGACACCCTTTTAATTAACCCAGATGACCCCCGTCTAATGGTGGCCGGCTGAATCCCTTCACGGCCTCACCATCTCCAGGGACAGCATCCCGCCCCAGCTCACTCACTCCCACTCACTGTGCGGTGGAATGTGGTCCCTCCATCCTCACCCATCTGCTCCACATCTGTCGGTCTCTCTTCCCTGGCCTGGGGACCAGAATGACGGTGACCAGGGCCCCTCTGCTCCTACTGCTGCCCAGCTGCCCACAGCTGGTATTAAGGGGGCCACACTCTGATTGGCAAAGACCCAGAACAGGCCAAAACCCGCAGTGATTACTTAAACACACTACCTTGCCATCCCCAATTCTTTTTTCAGAGCAGTTTTAGGTTTATAAGAAAATTGTGCAAAAAGTACAGAGAGTTCCCATCTACTTCCCCCTCCCCCATGCACACCATTTCTCCCTTTATTAACCTCTTGCATTCACGCGGTACATTTGCCACAATTGACACAGCAATATTGTTTCATTATACTAAAGTCCATAGTTCACATCAGGGCTCACTCTTTGTGTTGTACCATCCTGAGTTTTGACCAATGCATAATGTCATGTGTCCACCATTACAGTATCGTGTAGAATAGTTTCACCACCCTATCCCCTAACCTTTTTTTTAGGGCTTCTTTCCCCACCCCAAAGGGGAACAGCATCCCAGTTATTCCAGGGAGCAGTGACACTCACTCATTGATCATTCTCATAGCTTAATAATAATAGTCAGGTATCTAGACAAGTTCTCAGGAACTAGAACTTATTCATGTTATTAACTGTGGACAGTACAATTGAAGCTAATGTCCAGCGTGGTGCTCAGCACAGGACGGGCACTCAGTACGTAGCTGTTAACAGATGAATCACCGCAGTGGAGGAGGAGGCCAGATGATATAGGAGAAACAGCACTAGAATAGGCACCCTTGGTAAGTGATCTGTCCATTACAGGACTTGTCGACGGCGAAAGCAGAATGTGAATCAGGGCTTCAAACCAGTTCTGCCTGTTTCAGTCACGGCCAAGAAAGCAACATAGACATGAATTTTTAAAATTTGGGTGAACCGGAACAGTAACCAAAATGGGAAAAACTACAGGTCAAAGCCCCGCTAGAAACTTAATCTCTCTCTTAGAAAACAAGGGCAGCACATGCATTGCACAGCAACCAAACCTCTTGCCCCTCGGATCTGAAAACAGTGGTGCCCCACTCAAAGACGGTGGCAGATCACACTGCTTTGAATGTGTATCACTCTCTACAGTCCTGGTGAGAATACAGTCTCACACATCAGACTCCTGAGAGGGCTCACTATGTCTCTTCCAAGTTTTCCACTTCAGGGCTTTGATGTGTAATTTTTCCCGTTCCGGTGACCATTCCAGATCACCCAAAATGTAAAAAATTCCGGTCTCTTCTGGTTTCGCTTCGTCGGCCACCAGTGAACTGGTTCAAAGCCCTAATTTGAATCTAGATTGGACAGGTTAACTTTATTACACCACATCACTCCCAGCCTTCAGCTTCAGACCCCTTTATCTCTTGTGTCCACTGCGTATACATGTGTGTTTAGCCTAGATACCGTACAGTGGACACACATAACCCTTAGTCACCTAGCTGGCACAAACAAGCTTCATTCACGGGAGCCATTCATTCAGGTAACAAACATTGTTGTATGCCTGCTCTGAGGCAGGAGCTGCAGACACAAGAGTGAGTGTGATGAGCAAGGTCCCTGCCCTCATGGGGCTTATGTTCCCTTTCACTCTGCATAGCACTTCACACTGTCCAAAATGTAGCCACAGCTGTCATCTTATCTGCTTTCACAACAGCCCGGTGCACACAGGGTCACGCTCACAGAAGAGATGAATGAATGATGGATGCTGGATGCTGGATGGATAGATGGAAGGATGGATGAATGGAAGAAGTGAGGGAGGGATGGAGGGAAGAATGGATAGAGGGAGAGATGGGTAGACTGGGGGATGGATGATGGATGGATGGATTGGGGGAGGGTCAATCAATGAGTAGCCGGAAGGTAAACAGGACTGATATTATCATTCCCACCTTTCAAACGAAAAGTGATGCCCTGATCAGGGGTGTGGCCAGAGGATCACCCCTGTGAGGAGCCTCTGGGGTGAGGTCCCCTCTTAGGAATGCCTCAACCTCACTGTCTGCAGAGCTCCTTACCTGGTGGGCAGTTACACCCTGCAGATGTATTTGGGGTCTCCCGGCGCCGCCGCGAGTGGAGCTTCCATCTCTACACAAGGAGAGAGAGAACAGGAGTCATTGGTGCTTGTAAACGCCAAGCCAGGGGAAGCATCTGAGGGCCGGGGAGAGGGAGGGCTGAGGGGAAGGGGCCGCAGAGGCGGGACAGGGAACTAGCAGGAGGACTGCTCCTGGATCAAAGACAGCCAGTTAATAGCCTTCAACTGGCCACCGGGCATCTGGGTAATAAGAAGCAGACGGAGCAGGCCTCATCTCGGTAATCTCAGAGCCTGATGCCTTTGCAGCGCTCTTTAGAGAAATTCACCCCAACCACAGGGCCTATAAACTAGTTATGGCTTCCTTGTACCCCACACTCAAGCCCAGGATGATTTGCTTTTCCCTGCTCTCTGCTAATTGCTTCCTGTCTCAGTCTGAGCTCCTGAATGGATCCCAGGGCAGGGACAGTGCCTCTGTTCATCTGGTGTCCCTCACAGAGCCAGGCCCCCACTACCCGCCTGTGGCCTCTTCCCCTCACCCTTCCCCTCCACCACGGGCAGTGGGGAATGGGGGCTGGGAAGGCCCTCTCTACCCCTGCACCAAACCTCTTCCTCATCAGCTTGAAAATCGCTGAGTCAATCTGGAAGGCTCCAAGGAGGCAGTAACAAGCTGACTAAGACACCTCTGCCCTTAAAAAGCCGCCATTTTCATAGTGGTGAAGGGACAAATACATGTAAATAGGCCATGCCAGGCAGAAAACACAAGCACCAACATCTTGAGTGCTTACTCTGCAAAGGGCAGTGTGCTAAGTGCTTTACGCGACGGTTCTCACTTAATCCTCACCACAGTGCTGTCGGGTGGGCCAGACTAGCATAGAGGTGAACAGTTCGCACACTGGCTGGGCCACTTTCTTTTTTTTATTTTTTTAGCCATTTTTTTAGTTTTTTAAAATTTTCTTTTATTGTGGTAAATATATAGGTAACAAAATATATACCATTTTAAAATATTCTACATGCACAATTCAGTGACATTAATTACCTTTATCATGTTGTTCAACTATCACCATTAGCTGTTGCTAAATTTTTCCATCACCCTTAACAGAAGCTCAGTGTCCCCTAAGCAATGACTCCCCCTTCCCCCTTCCCTCCCACCCCTGGTAATCACTAATAAACTTTGGTCTCTATACACTCACTTATTCCAGATCTTTCAAACAAGTGGGATCATACAATACGTGCCCTTTTGTGACTAATTTTTTCACTCAGCTTGTTTTCAAGGTTCATCCATGTGTCAGGACTACATTTCTCTTTACGTCTGAGTAATATTCCATTGTATGGATAGACCATATTACGTTTATCTGTTCCTCTATTGATGGACATGTAGGTTGTTTCTACCTTTTGGCTTTTGTGAACAGTGCTGTAATGAACACTGGTGTACAAGTGCTTGTTTGCATTCCTGCTTTCAATTCTTTTGGGTGTATACCTGGGAGTGGACTTGCTGGGTCATATGTTGTCAGCAGGATCAGTCCCTGGAGAAGGACATCACGCTTGGTAAAGTAGAGGGTCAGCAAAAAAGAGGAAGACCCTCAATGAGATGGATTGACACAGTGGCTGCAACAATGGGCTCAAGCATAGCAATGATTGTGAGCGCGGCACAGGACCAGGCAGCATTCTGTTCTGTGGTGCACAGGGTTGCTATGAGTCGGAACTGGCTTGAGGGCACCTAGCAACAACAACAACATGGTAATTCTATTTTGAAGTTTTTGAGGAACCACCAAACTGTTTTCCAGAGTGGCTGTACCATTTACAAATACCAGTAAAAACAAATGAGGGTTCCAATTTCTCCACATTTTCACCAACACGTGTTATTTTCCATTTTTCTTATACAGCCATCCTAGTAGGTGTGAAGTGGTATCCTCCTGTTTTGTTTTTTTTAATTTCTCATTTGCTTATATTAAGCTTTTCTACATTGTAATTTTTTGTTTTATTGTGGTAAAAAATATATCACAAAACATTTTCCAATTCAACATTTTTTTAAGTGGAAGTTTACAGTTCAAGTTAGTTTCTCATACAAAAATTTATACACAAGTTGTTATGTGACCCTAGTTGCTCTCCCTATAATGTCACAGCACACTCCTCCTTTCCACCCCTGATTTCCCGTGCCCATTCAACCAGGTTCTGTCCCTTCTTGTCTTCTCATCTCACCTCTGGAGAGGAGCAGTCACTGGGCCACTTTCAATTGGTTCTCTGTCCCTGGGCTGATAACCATACCTGCCTCACTGGACTACTAAGATGGTTGAAAAGGTTGATGCCTAGAAAGAGTGGGGCCTGACACACAGACACTCTCAATTAATGTTACTATTATTATACCCATTTTGCAGGTGAGGACCAAAGCACAGAGAGGAGACCTGGCCCAGGTCAGGGGCAAAGTAAGGGACGGAGCAAGCGGTGGAGCTGAAACTCAAACCCACAACCTGATGCTGGTGGCGGCAGTTAAAAGCCCCAGGGCCAAAGCGATCCTTACGTGTATCTTATTTGGTTTCCACAGTGATTTTTGTTTCATTAAATTTGTTGACATTATTTAAAAGTGGATGGTTTCCCATGCAAATCTGCATTTCTAATTTCTCTTAACAAGCTGGAAGATCTGCCACACTGGACCTGTGCTCTGGCTGCGTCATGGATTGAATTATGTTCCCCCAAAAATGTGTATATCAGTTTGGCCGGGCCAAGATTCCCGGTATTATGTGATTTTCCTATATGCTGTAAATCCTGCCTCTATGATGTTAATGAGGGAGGATGGGTGGCAGTTATGTTAGTAAGGCAGGACTCAATCTACAAGTCTAGATTGTGTCCTGAGGCAATCTCTTGAGATACAAAAGGGAGAAGCCAGCAGAGAGATGGGGGACCTCATACCACCAAGAAAGCAGTGCCAGGAGCAGGACGTGTCCTTTGGACCGGGTTCCTGCGCAGAGAAGCTCTTAGTCTGGGGGAACATTGATGAGACGGACGAGAGAGAAAGCCTTCCCTTGGAGCTGATACTCTAAATTTGGACGTTTAGCCTACTTTACTGTGAAGAAATAAATTTCTCTTTGTTAAAGCCATCCACTTGTGCTATTTCTTTTGTAGCGGCACTAGATGACTAAGACAGGCTGGCAATGGTTGGCTAAATACACTGGGGTCCCCAGGCTGAAAACTTTGGCCAATTAGCATGTGGCTGGCCCTTATAGGCATCTCTCTAGCATATGCTTCCTCACTGCTGTGTAATTTTGCCACTCAGGGTGGGAGGCAAAGAGAGAGGTAAAGAAAGCTGCATGACAAGCATCTTGGGGTTTGATGTCACATTTGGTTTGGTGGTGGGGAGGGAGATCAAGAAGCTTCATGAAGAGTCAGATCACACTAATGTCTGCTAAACCCCATTATGCACTGGCTCTGAGCTGCATGCTTTTATACAGAGAGTCACACGGATGTTTCATAACCAAATTCAGTTACGTTTAATATTAACCTCACTTTATACTTTAGGAGACTGAGGCTCAGAGAGGCAGAGTGACTTGCCAAAGGTCACACAGCTAGTATGCAGGCGATCTGCGACTTGAACTCAGGACTTGTGATGTAAAGTCCACTGCATCCTGCTGGAGGAAGGGTGTACAAATGCTCCTGGGAGAGGGGGCCCAGTGACAGACAGGGTAGGGGGTTCTGAGAACAGAAAGCAGCCGGAGGTCTAAGCAGACAGGAAGAGGAGGAATGCACCAAAGAGGAAGCCCACTCAGAAAGGAGAGGCTTGGCACCGAACGACTAGGTGGATGGATGTTGAGGCCATGCTGCACGGCTGGACGTCGAGTGGCCACTGGGCAAACAAATGACCTCCCAGGACAAAGTTGGGTGACAGGCCTTGTGATCCCCAGCTCCAAGCCTACTCGCTGATGACACTTTCTGGTAAGGGACTGTACGTATTTATTTCTATATCCGTTTCCGCCATTCACCTGTGAGCTCTTCAAAGGACTTATTCCTGGCTGTCCCTGGCACGTGATAGGTGCGTGACACAGGTGTGCTAAATGGTGGTCAGTCAATAGCGGGCTAAGCCACGGCCAGATGAGTCTGCAGCATTGTGGCTAAAGGTTGTAAATGTCAGGGTTGTTACTCATCTAACAATGGGATCAGTTATGATGCTAAACCCAGCATCAGGTTCTAGAGACAGAGAAGATGCCACAAGATGACGAGGCCCCTGCCCTTATGGGGCTTACCTTCCAGTGGTGGAGACAGACTCTTAGTAGATTAACAAACGTGTAATTCATGTAGTGGCAAGAGGGCAGAGAGTGATAAAGGTGCTATGTTTAGCTGGGGCAATCAGGGAGGGCCTCTCTGTGTAGGGGACGCTTGAGCAGAGACCTGAGAGCAGTAAGGACTCCTGGAGGAAGAGTGTTCCAGGCAGAGGGAACAGCAGATGCAAAGGCCCTGAGTCAGGAGTGTGCATGGAGTGTTCGAGGACAGTAAAGAGAACAGTGTGGCTGGAGTGATGTGAATGAGGGGGAGGGGTTGGAACAAGGAGGGGGCAGATCATTTAGGGCTGTGGCAATGATGTTGAATTTCTAACAGCACAGCTGCCGGGCGTTTCCTCTGCTTATTCACAGCCACACAACCCCAGAGCTGGTAGTGGACGCCGTGGTGTGCCATCCACACAACCCCAGAGCTCTAGCGGACACTGCGGTGTGCCATCCACACAACCCCAGAGCTCTAGCGGACGCTGTGGTGCACTATCCACACAACCCCAGAGCTCATACCCCAGAGTTGGTAGTGGATGCTGTGGTGCGCCATCCACACAACCCCAGAGCTCATACCCCAGAGCTCTAGCGGACGCTGTGGTGCACCATCCACACAACCCCAGAGCTCTAGTGGATGCTGTGGTGCACCATCCACACAACCCCAGAGCTCATACCCCAGAGTTGGTAGTGGATGCTGCGGTGCACCATCCACACAACCCCAGAGCTGGGAGTGGACGCTGCGGTGCGCCATCCATACAATCCCAGAGCTGGTAGTGGATGCTGTGATGCGCCATCTAGATCTCCCTTCCAGGATGAAGGCACTCATTCTTTAGCTGCTGGGAGTGCTGCCTGCTGATGGCCAAGACCCTCTACAGAAGTGCTCTCAGTTAGAGGAAGCTGCCTCAACTGAGGTCACACTTACTCCCCCGGGGGCAACTCACTTTGTAGATGTCAGAGTGCAAAGACTCAGCCCCTTTGCCTCAATTTGGGAGGAGTGTGAAAGGTTATCCCAGCTCCCAAGCTCCCAGTCGGACAGCAGAGGCCTCTGTTGTGACTACATCTCAGCTCAACTTCTCCCTCTGCCCAATTCTGCTTCCCTTACTCCCTCCAGTGTTGATCCCAATAAACCTACCTACAAACCTCCACCTCAGAGCCCTTGACCGAAGTAAGACAGGAAGAGTGACTTTCACATTTTCTGAGCCTTCACCTGACCCTCATCACTACGCTGTGCAACAGGCAGGACAGAAATCAGCTCCATTTCATCATCAAAGAGACTGAAACCCACAGAGAAAAACAGAATTCCCCCGAGCAAGTAAGTCACTGAGCGCTTGAATTCCAAGTCCTCCGATTTCCAGTTCAATGCTTTGGTTCAATCAATCTGATGTTGATTGAGCTCCTACTAATCACAAGACTGTGCAAAACAGAGAACAAGACACAGCCGCCATCAGAAGAGGCCTGAGACTAGTGTGGGAGCAGTGTCTTCAAACGTGTCCAGGCGACTGCAGACTTTGGTCTGCATGAGTGTTGAGCAGGAGACCAGGTTAGAGGGGGCAAGGTCCCAAGGGGCCTTGTGTGCCCAAGGAAGGAGTCTGGGAGGTAAGAAGGAGCCACCCAAGCATTTTAAGCAGAGGAGGCATGTGGTCAGATTTGGGTTGTATAAAGGTCACTCCCACAACATGTTGAGAATAGACCAAAATAGTGAGAAGGTTGGAGCTGGTGTTCCACTTTGGGGGCTGTTGCAGTCATCTGTCTAACTGAGAGATGCTAGTGGTCTGGGCTGTAAGCAAGGCGGTGTGATGGCGAGACCACCACCCGTCTGTCAGTTTGTCATACTGTGGTGACTTGCGTGTTGCTGTGATGCTGGAAGCTGTGCTACTGGTGTTTCAAATATTAGCAGGGTCATCCGTGGTTTCAGGAGAGCTTCCAGACTAAGAGAGACTAGGAAGAAAGGCCTGGCAATATGCTTCCATAAATTAGCCAGTGAAAACCCTGTGGATCACAACAGAATACTGTCTGATATAGTGCTGGAAGATGAGTTCCCTCGGTTGGAAGGCACTACACAATAGCCAAAACAATGGACTCAAACTTGCCAATGATCGTGAAGACGGTGCCGGCCCAGACCACGTTTCATTCTGTTGTACGTGGGCTCAGCATGGGTCAGCGTCAACCCGACAGCACCTAACAATACCACCAACGATGGAGAGAAGCAGACGAAGGGAGAAGATAAGTAACAGGAAGAATGGACAGGGTACAGGATGGACTTGGTGTGGGGAGGGACCGGAGGTGTCAGGACGGCATCCAGGCCCTGCTCTGGGCAGCTGAGATGCCACTGTTGAGACAAGACAGGGCAAGAGCAGATTTGCGGAGAAGATGATGAAGTTGGTTTGGGACAAATTGGGACTGAGGAGCCTGGGGGCCATCCTGGTGGAGGTATCCAGATGGGCAGTAGCACATGTGATTCTGAAGCTCAGGAGAGAGGCGTGGACTAGAAAGGCCAATCCAGGAGCCAGGAGCATTGGAAGAGGAAGGAGACATTTGAGTGGCAAAGTCACTGGGGACACAGAGGTAGGAAACTGGTGAAATCTGGGGTATAAGTGTGTTTTCTTGACCTGCTCAGCATTTACTTATTTTTAAAAAGTATTTGAAATCATCATCGACATCTCTCTTTCTCTCTCTCCACATCAATCAGCCAGCAACTCCTGTTCTCTACCTTCCAGACACATCCCCTTCCCATCACCTCCATTACTACCACCTGGTCCAAGCCACATCACCTCTGGCCCATGACTGTGATGACCTTCTAATGGATCCCCCCGCTTCTGCCCTCGCCCTCTACAGACCGTTCACAACACAGCAGCCAGGGGATTTCTGTTACTAAGGCAGATTGCTTTACTCCTCCACTCAAAAGCCTGCAATTCCGCTCAGAGTAAAAGCCAACTTCTTTACACTGGCCTCCAAGGCCCTGATGCTCTGGTCCCTCAGCCCTCCTTGGACTTCAGCCACTATGCCCCTCATACCCTCTGTCCACCACGCAGGCTTCCTGCATGCTCCCGCACATGCCAGGCACTCTGCTACCTCAGGGCCTCTGCATTTGTTAGTCCCTCTGCCTGGGGGGTTCTTTTCGCAGCTAGCCACCTGGCTCACTCCCAGTGAGGCCTTGCTTCCCCCTTAGTATGCAGCTTTTTATCCCCCCACCCGCTTTCTTTTTCTCCTTAGGTTTTTTTTTAGCTTATTCATTTACTGTCTCCCTCTACAACCAGAGTGTAAATTCCACAAGGACATAGATTATTTGGTTTGTTTTATCCACCGCTGCAGCCCCAGTGCCTAGAACAGGTGCTCAGTAATACTGGTTGTCTAGAAATCAGGAGATTCACGTGAAGTTCTGGGTCCCCAGTCTCTCTAGTACAGTGGGAGGATCTGGCAACCTGGGCCATTCCCCATGGTAACAATCAGATGGCGCCAAGCAGTGGCTGCCCCTTTTAGACGTCTAAGCCACCACAGTACCCTGCCCTGGCCAGATTCTCCTACTGGCCCCTGAGACATCTGAGTTTTAGACCACTGTGAGAAACCTGAGCTATCCCCAGGCTGAGGCTCTGAGATGGACCCCCAGCTGCCCTGAGCAGAGAAGCCTTGCTGCTTGGCCCTTGCTGGCAGCAGGGCCTCCTGGAATACCCCGTGTGGCCAGCACTGAAACATCACCCGCCTGATCATCACAGCTATTAAAATGCCTGTATCAGTATCAAAGGGAAAATGCCAGGCGGCTACTCACTCCTCCTGGAGAATGCGGCTTGGCCAGGGGCTTGGGTTTAGGGGCCACTCCCTCTGCATGCTTCAGTCCCCGGGCTTTTAAAGGGCCCAGCTCAAATGGTACCTCTGTAATGTATGTGTGTGTGTGTGTGTGTGCTTGTGTGTAGGGAGGCGGGGGAGTCCCAAGTTATGGTATTGGGGAGAGAGCCCAGGGGAGGGACCAGGTGAGCTCTGCACTCCACAGCCATGACCTTGAGCTTGTCATCTCTCCATCCCCCACCCCCCAGGGAACCATTTCCTCATCTGCAAAATGGGGATATTAAACTTGCCTGTCAACCTTCTAAGGGTTATTGTGGGGACCGAATGAACTAATGTAGATGAAGGTGCTTTTCACACCATGGAGCATTTATCAATGTTGGTGCAACTATTTAGCAGCAGTTAATACTGATAATAACAGCTACCCATACAGCATTTATCATCAGGCACTGTACTGAGCATACATTCTCCATATCTGGGTGGAAAAAAATCATTTAATAATCAATGTTTAATATTATTCATGTACAGCTCCTATTATAACCCACTTGACCTTGGAGGCTGGGTAGGAAGGAGTCTTGACCCTACTTGGAGTTGGCACAGAGGGCCCCAAACGCTGACAAAACATCTACTGTGTGGAGAGCTTGCAGTGTGATAGATAGGGGCTGGAGCTACAAACAGGGGTGCTAGGACCTTGGGCTCTAGTCCCAGCTCTGCCACTAACTGCATTAAGCAAGAGATATAACCCCTCTGGGCCTCAGTTTCCTCAACCATAAAATGCGGGTAATATTAGCTACCCCCTAAACTACATAGAACCACTGGAAGGATAAAATGAGACGAGAACAGAAAACAAGAAGAGGTGTCCAGGTGTGAAAAAAAACAGCCACCTGCTGTGCCAGCTTGTCTTTCTTAGTGGCCAGGTGAAGGCCACGTCTCTCTTGAGCTGGCGCCAGGCCGTCTCCTCCCACCTGTCACAGTGAGGCTGGCATGGCCTCCTCTGGCTTGGCCTCAGTGCGTGCACCAGTGTACCACAGCGGGCTGACAGGGGATCAAGTTTCCTGCACTTGCCATGGCCTCCCCTCCTGAGAAACACAGGCCCCTGTCTTCCCAAAAGAAGAAGGGTGAGTGAGGGTCCTGCCTGCAGCCCTGCCCTTTGGCCCAGAGAACTAGAAGTTGAATGAAGAGAAGTTGCCCCTGGAAATGACCACATCGGGCAAAGCTCCAGCACCTGGGCCACAACACTGAAACAATGCCTGGCACAGAGTGGGGCCTGGGTTCCATCTCCAAGAGCCTTTTCTATCCTATTGCAGGAGAACTGTCACTGGCTGGCTACCCTGCTAGACACTGAGCCAGCCCTTTAGGGCAGGGGCCAGGGTCTGGGGTCTCTGATCTGCACTCAAACCTAATTACTTACTTTCAGGCCTGCGCTCTAGGATTCAGCCCTGGGTCCCAGGAGGAGGTGGAAGTTGGGCTGCTCTGTGGCAAAATTTGGGCAGATGGGGGAGAGAGGCCATTCCATCAGAGAGCAAAGGCACAGACGCAGGACAGGTGCTCAGCGCTGCCTCTGGGTAGGCCTAATCCCAGGGACCACAGGAGAGGGCTGGCCTCTCAGAAGGGGCTTGTTAAGTGGACAGGCCCATGTGCGGCCACATGCCCCAGAGCGCAGGCAGCAAGGCCGCGGGTGAAATCGAAGTGGAGGAAATCCAGAGCCCAAGCCACACCCACTGTGACTGGGCTCGCCTGGTCTCTCTGGGTGCAAGTGTGGGGGCTGGTAGGGGGTGCCATGGGGTTCCTGGGGAATCTATCTTCCTCCTCCCTCCATGGCTCTCTTTGTGCAAGGGACTTGGCACCTGATCATAGACTTCAGGGCCATGAAACAGCGGGCCGAGGATCTGCTGGATGCCACTGACTGCCTCTGCCCCCATGATAAATGTGGCCCCAGGCTCTGCAGTTCACAAAAAGTCAGGGGAAAGAGGTACATGCCTCTGCGTGAGTTTTCCTATGAGGAAGTTCTGCCTTCTAGCTAGCCTAAGGTCCTGCTGCTGCCTCAGGGGAGTCAAGGAGCTGGGCCCTGGAACTGTATGGATGGTGGGGGAGGGAGGGGAGCTGGGTTGGCACAGGGCCCAAGACCTCAAGGGTCTCAGGGGCCTGGAGCAGGATCAGGCAGTGCCCCCTACCCTGGGGTGGGGAGGGGCTGGGGGGCCTAGGATGGAAGTTGGAGCCTCTTTCCTTTTTCTTTCTTCCACAAATGGGTATGAGCACCTACTACGTGCAGAGCGTGCAAGGTGCTGAAATGGGTATGAGCGCCTACTACGTGCAGGGCGCTCGAGGTGCTGAAATGGGTATGAGCGCCTACTACGTGCAGGGCACTCGCGGTGCTGAAATAGGTATGAGCGCCTACTACGTGCAGGGCGCTCGCGGTGCTGAAATGGGTATGAGTGCCTACTACGTGCAGGGTGCTCAAGGTGCTGGGGTACACATTTGGGCAAAGCAGACGTGGAGGCTTACAGTCTAGGGAGAGGCACGCAAGTCTACAAACCACACACATCAGTGAATAACCACTGTGATGCGAGGCATGGGAAGGGGGCAAGGTGCTGAGAGCCAGCCACATGCAGACCAGTCTGGCTCATCTAGGGGAAGTGATGGTAAGCTGAGATCTGAAGGACAATCACGAGCACTAACTCCCCAGGTGAAGAGCCCAGGCACAGGGCAGATGGTTAAGAGATAACACAATAACACACTTCTGTGAAGCATCTTGCTCAGACTAGCTCATTAACACAGTAACCCCATTTCATGAAGAAAGAAACTGAGAGACAGGTGAAGTAACCTACACAGAGGCATACAGCTGGGAAGGGTAGAGGCAGGATCTGAACCCAGGAAGCCTGGCTTAAAGCCCAAGTCATTCCACTCTATGCCTGTGACAGGTGGGGCTTAGCTCTTTCAAGGAACTCAGAATACCTGTCACTGATGTACCAGGCACTATTCAGAGCACTTTACATGCTTTAATTTTTTTAATCCTAAAAACAACCCTAATAAAAGGCAGATACTCTTATCATCACCCCCATTTTACAAAGGGACAATCCAAGGCACAGAGAGGTTGAACAACTTGCCCAAAATCACACAGCCAGTCATTAGCAGAGCTGACTTGAACCCAGCAGTCTGGCTCAAGTCTGTGCTCTTAGATGTGACAGTGTATGAACCTGAGGCTGGACTCAGAAAGTAAGGGGAGAGCCACGAGGCCGGGGAGGGCAGCAAAGGCTGGGCATTGCAGACCACAGGGGCCACAGTAAAACATCTCGTCTTTGGCCTGAGAGCAAAGATGAGTCACTAAAGAGTGTTAGGCAGGGAGGCAGCACAAGCGTATTTAGGTTTTTTAAAAGCTCACCTTGTGTATCTGGCAATGGATATTGGGGATGGTTGCACAACATGATTAATATAAATGTATCACTAAATTGTACACATGAAAAACATTGAATTAGCAAATGTTGTGTTATATATATATTTTTAACACAATAAGAAAAAAAAAAAGCTCACCCTGGCTACCGTACAGATGATGAATGGGGCAGGGCAAAGTGGATGAGAGCAGGTGAGTTAGGAGGCTTCTGCCATGGCTCAGGAGAGCCGAGGGTAGCTCAGGCTGGGGGTGATAGAGGGAAGAGGCGAGGTCTGGGGGAGACTGAGATGGTCAGTAAGGCCTAGAATGGGCATGGCTGGAGGCTGGTGCATTGACAAAGGGCAGGGTGCTGGAAGAGGGTCGGACTTCCTGCTCAGGTGAGACATGTTCAGTCTGAGACGCTTTCGAGATATGCTGGAGGAGATGTGAAGTGGTAGGTTTTGAGATGGGTCTGGGGCTCCGATGAGATGACGAACACGCTCGTTCCAGCCAGATCTGTCCACCCACGGAATAGGCAGCTGCAGGAGGTAGTGAGCTCCCCATCACTGAGGATGTACAAGCCTGAGCACCAGGGATGCTGTGGTGGATTCGCGGTGCAGCACATGACTTATGAAGGGCCTTGCTTCCAAAGCACTGATTCTATGGAGTAGGGAGAGGCTGGAGGTGGCAGGACCGCCCTCTGACCTCCCATGTCACCGAGCCTACACCTATCTCCAGGAAACCTCAAGTGCCGCCTCACGGGGAGGTGGAAGAAGGCTGTTCCCTGCAGAGCCCCAGCTAATGCCCCTTTAACCCAGCCTCCTTTCTGCATCCCTGTACCCAGAGACCCTTCTAAGCCTGCCCTACAGGCCCCCCTGTAGAAAACTCAAAGTCGGGACATGACAGGAGCCTTCACAGGGACATCTGCAGCTTAACAGGTAACTGTAGGCATAAGGACCCTCAGATGGCACAATTCCAGGCCCCGCAAAGCCTCTTCAGGGACCATGTGCTCTCTGAAGGCAGCAGGGCTTCTCTGCTTTAACTTAAGGGGCAGACAAGAATGAGCCACCTGGGGGGAGGGAGAGGCCGTGGGTAGGAGGTGCTCAGCAAGAGGCGAGGACAGGACCTGACTTAGGGGAAGCCAGTGAGGCTGGAGTGGGGTGAGGGGAGCAAAGGGGCTGGTGAGCAGCAGAGGCCCAGCCCATGTGGACTCCAGCCTGGTATTTTGGGAAAATCCACAATAGCCTCCAGGCAGGGAGACGGGGGCTCAGTGTCCACCTTGAAGACCGTGTCCAGCCTCTCAGGTAGGCAGTTCTGCCCCTTTGTGCTCGGCCGGCCCTTGCCCTTACGGTCATAGGGAGCTTCTCTCCAGGGATCCCCACCCCCACCCCAGGGCCTGCGGCAGAGCCATCCACACGGGAGTCTGGGGAGTTTCAGCATGGGGCTACTGGGGCTGTCTGGCAGTCCAGGCAGAACCCAAGAGAGCCAGGACTCCAGCCTGCCCCAGCCCTCCCTGCCCCTCCCCGGACCTGAGCCTCAGTTTCCCCTGAAGGAACCTGCTTATTTCCTTCTCAACAAGCAGCTTCTGGGAGGGGCAGACTCAGCTGACAGAGGTGGGAGGAGGATTCGTGAGGCTTCTCCTGACCCTCCTTTTCTCCTGCCTGGCAAACCCTCAGATGATTTGCTGAGTGCACAGAGGGACTTTTATTGATGGCTCCCTGTGACCCTCCTTCCTGCCACCATCAGCCCCTCCATGTGCTGGGGCCCCAGGCTAGGGGTCTGGGTTAACCTGCACGGGATGCACCAGGCACTGAGGCACAGACAACTCCCTCCCTCTCTTTCTCAGGGATTGCCAGCCTTGGCTGCACAGCACACTCACCCACTGGGCTTGTCAAACACCCCACTGCCAGACCTACCCACAGCAATGCACATTCAGGGGAGTGGGGAGGGCTGGCCCCTGGGGGCTTTTCAAAGCATCCCAGGTGATAATCAGGCAGCCAGCCCAATCACAGGTCCAGGGGCAGGCCTCTGAGGGCGTGCAGATTTGATATGATGATGAGGAGAAGAGTAACTTTACAATGTTCAGTTACTTCAGGACATTTACCTGATCTTGCTCCAAAAGGGGAACTCAGGTGACTGACATACACAGACAGACAGACACACCTGATACAGTAAGGTAAAAGGAGATAAGAAAGGAAGAAAGAAAAGCAACGGCAGGGTGATAAAATAGAACTGGGAATGAGGCTTATATAATAACTCTTGCACAAAGGGCTATACGACGCTATTGGGTGATTAGTAATGTCTGCCACGGTCCTGTAATTTGCCATCTTTGAGCTAAATGTTTGGCACAGCCAGGAAATGCTGCATCAAGTCAGAGTAAGGAGAGAGCTCACTTCGGGTTGGAGTGGTATGGGCAGGCTTTTTAGAGAGGGCATTGACATGAAGCTAGGAATAAGGGAAAAAGGCAACTTTCTGGGGGTAGTCAAAATTGTGAAACTGTGCTTAAGGTACATGGTGGGTTGTTTGTTTTTTGCAGATGCTTTTTCTCTTTTCCCTGCCACCTTCCTATGAGAGTCAGCTATTTACTGAGACCTTGCTGTCTGCTTTATAGCTACCTGCCAGTTTTAAGGCCTCTGTACAAGCTGTAACAACTTTCTCTGACTTTATCTACAGTGAACATTGCTCTGTATGTTTTTTTTTTTTAAAAAAAAAAAAGAAAAACTTATTAATCAGGGTCATCAAATAGCTTCTCATTTTGAACACTGACTCTCACCAGTTAGCAGCAGCTTCCTGTGTTGAAAAGGATTCTGAGACTGTATATAAGCTCCATGAGAAAGCATGCTGCAATTGATTAACAACGCCTGCTGAGGGCCCTGAAATGGAGAGTAGAGTACATGTGCCATGTACTTGCCACCACTGATTTGGGTAGTTGTCTGGAAAGGAGGAAGTGTGGTGGAGAGCAGAAAGGCTGCTGGAGGCTGGGGTTCTATCCCTGACTCCTCTGAAAACTGGCTGCAGCCTTTAGACCTGTGGCGTGAGGGGACTGGACTTGAGGGCCTCTGAGGATCTTGCCTCTCTTAAGTCCCCAGGACTGCTCACAGACTAGACATTTACTCACTGCATGAGAAAAAGGGACAGCTTTAGGACTGACACAAGGGAGCACTGGCTGCAGATGAGGGTCTTTCCATTTACTGAGGTCCAAGGCAGCTGAAAGATACGGTCACCATGGGTTGGAATCAACTGGTTTGGTTGTTTTTTTGGTACACATCTATAATGTGAAATATTCTGGTTACAGTTGTATTAACTATTAGGGATGAGGGAGTCTGCCTGGGATCCCACAGCATTTAAGCCTGAAAGCTTCAACCACTCTCTCCCAGGGAATTCCTGCAGGTGGAAAACACCCTGAACACGCAAAGGACTGAATCACGATGGTGGGATGGAGGTACAGTAATACCAGTCTCCTCATCTGTAAAGTGGGGTAATGAGAGCGTCTATCCCTCGGGGAAGTTGTGAGGACTGAAAGCCGTATGCAGGCAACATGCATAGCACCGGGCCCCTGTCTACACCCTAAAAATGTGAGGCACTCTTATTACAGTTCTTTTTTATTATTAGGGACGTGGAGTCCACCTGGAGTCCCTGGTAGTGCAAACGGTTAAGCACTCGACTACTAACTGAAAGGTTGGCGGTTTGAACCCATAAAGAGGCGCTTAATAAGAAGAGCCGGCAATCTGCTTCCAAAAGATCACAGCCATTGCAACCCTTGCAACACAGTTCTATTCTGCACACGTGAGTCACTGTGAGTTGGAATCAACTTTACGGCAACTGGTTTGGTTTTTTGTTTGGAGTCTGCCGGCATCCCTCAAATTCATCTTCAAGGTAGCTGCAGATGCTCTCTCCTCCCACAGAATGGGGCCCACAGAATGGGCCTGGCTATTTTAAATTCCACTCCCTTCTCTTCTACACCATACCCGCCCCCAGTCCGAGGTGACATCCGATTTCCTCCAGTTGGGACATTCCAGTTTATTTCTCCACAGCAAGCAACCCAAATAACAGGCAGCTGGAGCACTCATTAAGGGTCCTAGACCAGGACAGAGGCGCTGGGGTGGGGGAAGAGGTGGGGCCTGAGGCCTGGACGCCACACTCCTGCTCCCCATGGAGCCCACTCATCCCAACCTCCTCTCCCAGCCCTGATCCATCTGTCCAAGTGGCTTGGTCCCCAGATCTGGGCCCTCTGCTCATCTCTGCCTGGGCTCTCATCCCAGGCCTCCTCACTTAGAGGTCCCCTCAGCTTGGCCTGCCCTGCCAGCTCCATCTTCTCCTGCCTCACAGACGTACACTCTCTGCCTCTCGCACTGGGAGAGGGAACTTGCAGGTTACCTGGGATTCCAGCCTCCAGGCCATGCATGGGCTGTGGGCCTCACCAGGACTGCCCTTCCCTCCTTCAGGGAATGGCTCAGCTCCACCTACTGCCTGGCCCAGGCCACCGGGAGCCCTCCCAAAGCACCCATTTGGTCCTGAGCATGGCCTTGGGTTGTGGCACTCTTTAGTACCAAAGAGTACATGTCCCCATCTGCCATCTCCTGAGGGTCTCACAGCAACCCCGAGAGGGAGGCAGGCAGGATTTGACAGAGGAGGAAGCTGAGGTTCAGGGGGGTGGTGTGGCTTGCCTAAAGCCACACGCCGGAAAGAGGCAGAGTCTGGCTGGAACCCTGGTCCTGGACTCCTGAACTCACCAGTGTCTGCCCCAGAGACCCACGGCACACCCATTTCTACAGAATCTTTTTGTAACTAAATGATTTCCCCCTCTCTCTTCTCCTTGCCTTTTCCCTCCTCACCTAGAGATTTGCCACCTGTCCCAGGTGTCACTTCTCTGCCTCCCCCATTCCTCTCCTTTGCCTTTTGCTCAGACCTGGGTGGGGGGCATACCTAGGAAAGGAAAGGAAAGGCCTGGGTTGGTGCCCTGGAGACATCTTTGCGGGCCCAGAAGCTGCTAGTGCCGTCCAGCAGAACTTGCCATAATGATGTATATGTTCTATATCTGTACTGTCCTGTATGGTAGCCGCCAGCTACAAGTGGCTACTGAGCACTTGAAACATTTGCTGAATGAATGAATGGACAAAGGAAGGTGGCAGGACACAGTGGAAAGAGAACTGGACATGGGATCAGGAGGCGTGGGCTCTAGCCCTGGATCTGCCATGAACTTGGCTAGTGATCTGAATTTTAAATTTTATTTAATTAACTTAAACAGTCACATGTGACTAGTGGTCACCTTATTGGACAGTGCAGTCCTAGACTGTCCCTCCCAGGAGATGCCTTAGGGCCACCCTCCTGCCCACAGACCAGCCACCCACCACCTCCACCCACAGGACAGGTCCCTCTCTCTGGTTCCAATTCCTTCTCTTACTGGCCCCAGGCCTCACCACTGCAGCCACTACTCTCTGTCTCTGCTTCTACCTGTATTCAAGGTCACAGTCTTCTCTGGCCTGCAGGAGCCTCCTGTTTGGCCTCCCTGCTCTCCCTTAAGTGCCTCATTCCAAGGACATAACTGCCCTCCTCAAAACCCTTCAATGGCTCCCTACTGCTCTTACATAGATCTAACTATCTCTAAGGCCCTCTTGATGTGGGCTGCCCCCTCTCTCCAGCCATATCTCCCATCACCACACCCTCCCAGCCCTCCAGGGTCCTGGACTCCCCTCAGTTCTCTAAGGCAACCCCTTCCCTCTGGCTTCCAGGTCCCCTTACAGCAAGGTTCCTAAGCTTATCCCTTTTGCCTGGCAAACTCCTATTCACCCTTTAGGTCTTAGCTTGAAAATCACTTCTCTTGGAAGCCTGCCATGATTCCCTCCACCATCAGTGTATCCATGCTGCATGTACTACAGCCCCCAGGCCCCCCTCTACTTCCAGTACTGTAGATTTTTCAGAGGACATGATCACTGCCCATTTTCTTCTCTGTGTCCCTATCTGCCTGTAAGTTTGGGAAGGCAGAAGCGTGTGTCCCACAATGCCTGACCCACAGAAGTCCTGGAGCAGGCAGGCCATGGAAGGTGTCCATGGGGCAGAAGTGGGAGAGGGAGGTCTCCTACTTAGTGGGAGGTGGTGTGAAACAGTGAAGAGCAGGGTGGTGGAGCCCAGCAGGCCCAGGTTTTTATCCTCACTCTACTACTTAGAAGCTGTGCAACACGGGGCAAGTCAGGGGGGTGGTGTGGCTTGCCTAAAGCCACACGGCCGGAAGGAGGCAGAGCCTGGCTAGAACCCTGGTCCTGGACTCCTAACCTCACCAGTGTCTGCCCCAGAGACCCACGGCACACCTATTTCCACCGAATCGTTTTGTAACTAAATGATTTCCCCCTCTCTCTTCTCCTTGCCTTTTCCCTCCTCACCTAGAGATTTGCCACCTGTCCCAGGTGTCACTTCTCTGCCTCCCCCATTCCTCTCCTT
Organism: Dugong dugon; assembly: GCA_030035585.1. Lineage (NCBI taxonomy): Eukaryota > Metazoa > Chordata > Mammalia > Sirenia > Dugongidae > Dugong > Dugong dugon. The sequence continues at coordinate 20,573,497 of CM057475.1, forward strand.
TGCCTTTTGCTCAGACCTGGGGGTGGGGGGGCATACCTAGGAAAGGAAAGGCCTGGGGTGGTGCCCTGGAGACATCTTTGCGGGCCCAGAAGCTGCTAGTGCCGTCCAGCAGAACTTGCCATAATGATGTATATGTTCTATATCTGTACTGTCCCGTATGGTAGCCGCCAGCTACGAGTGGCTACTGAGCACTTGAAACATTTGCTGAATGAATGAATGGACAAAGGAAGGTGGCAGGACACAGTGCAAAGAGCACTGGGTGCGGGATCAGGAGGCGTGGGCTCTACCCTGGACCTACTATGATCTTGCCGTGTTACTCTGGGCAAACTACTGCCCCTCTCTGTGCCTCAGTTTCCCCGTATGTAAAATGAGAGGTCAGTCCACATGATCTCTGGGGTGACTTTCAGATCTGGTAGGTAAGCACTCTGGAAGTCAGTAATGTAAAAATGAAGTTGCAGTTTGGAGAGGCGGAATCAGTATGTCAGATAAAATTGTCAGCCCCAAGGCCCTGAGAGCATGCAACTTGGCGTGGCTAAGTCTTCAGCAGAGGAAGCAAGGACCTGGGGAAGGGCTGCGGCAGCCCTGGCTAGCAGGAGGGTCTGGGAAGGGGTGGGGTGGAGACAGGAATTGAGCAAAACCCCCAGGGTCAGATGCTCATCCCTCAGCAGCCAGATAACTGGTTGAGCCACCCCCCACCCCCTCTCTTACCCAGCCAGACCCATCTGCAGTCTCAGCCTACTAGGGAAGGCTGCTTGCTTTACTGTTGAGCCCAGAAGTTTCCCCCAGGCCCAGGGGCTGTGGGCAGCCTGACGGAGCCCTCTGGATTCCCTAGGGCCTGGTGGGGCGTGGGAATGAGCGGACAGCAGCAGTCATGGTATGCCAGTAGCACCAGTAAGCCTGCCCTCTGAACACCCTCCCTCTCTGCACTATGGCCTCCCCGTCTCTGACCACCCTAAAGTGCTGCCGGGCAGAGGCACCTGAGAGAAGCCTGGCTGCAGGGAACCGGCCGTCCTGCCAGAAAGGCCACAGCACCCATCCACAGGCTGGGCTCTAACGCTTCCCATCATCACCACTGTTTTGCAAACTCAGGTGGGAAAAGGCAAAGAGAAGAGAGAGGGGGAAATCATTTAGTTACAAAACGATTCGGTGGAAATAGGTGTGCCGTGGGTCTCTGGGGCAGACACTGGTGAGGTTAGGAGTCCAGGACCAGGGTTCTAGCCAGGCTCTGCCTCCTTTCGGCCGTGTGGCTTTAGGCAAGCCACACCAACCCCCTGACTTGCCCTGTGTTGCACAGCTTCTAAGTAATAGAGTGAGGATAAAAACCTGGGCCTACTGGGCTCCACCATCCTGCTCTTCACTGTTTCACACCACCTCCCACTAAGTAGGAGACCTCCCTCTCCCACTTCTGCCCCATGGACACCTTCCATGGCCTGCCTGCTCCAGGACTTCTTCCCAGACCGCCGCAGCCCTTACCGGCCATCCCCCCATTCATCTGGGCCCTGGGTAGCCTGTACGGTCCAGATTCCCATGAGTCACCAGGCCTCACCCTTGCACTGACCAGTTTTTCCTCCGGTGGCACCAACAAAAGTGCACGTCCCTCCTTCCAGGGGAGGGTAGTCTTTTTATGTCCCCAAAGATTGCCTGAGACACTCTGAGTGCTTCCTGAAGCTTAAGACAGTGGCTTTTAATCAAGGACATTTTGGGAATGGGAGAAAGCTCAGCATCCTCCTCCTCCCCACGCCAAAAATACAGAGACACGAAATGTTGGAGCCCATTCCACGGAACCCACGATAAGAAACCCTGTTTAGAAACAAGAGAGATGAGCTAGCTCATGCCCACTGTCAGCATAGCCAGGGGGAGCCACACCTGGGCCCTAGCGGCTTGGCGCAATGAGCAGAACTTGGACACCACTCCCTGCAAGGAGTGCCCCTCTGAGCCCCCAGTCCCTGTGTGAGATACTCCTTCACTCTCTCTTCACAACAGAACGTGGCCATAAAATTTAGGCAGTGCCGACCCTCGAAGGCGAAGGGGCAGTGCAGCAGTGGACCACTCAGCCTCGTGCTGGGCCTTGGGGCTGCTCTCACACGGCCGGGGCCGGGCCTGAGACGGAGAAGTGCAGCTTCCCCGCCTCCGCGCGCCCTGTCTCCCTCCACCTGCCTGGCGCGCCCAGGGCGCTTCCAGCTGGGGACGCGGGGGCGCCAACCCGGGGCTGGAGCCGCGGGGTCGCACCCACGCCGCCCTGTCCTCCGGGTCCCTGGGAGGGTCACGTCCGTCCCTACCCCTCATCTCTCCGGTAGACGACTGGTGTGAGCCCGCGGCGCACCGGGCAGCGCGGAAAGCGAGCGCCCACCGGCACGGGCTGATCAAGAGTTCGGAGACTGCACGAGGGGGCGCCGCGGGGAGGGATACAAACCAGCAACAAAGAGCACAGACCTCGTCCAGCAGTTGGTTGACTCGTCCCAAAATAGCCGTCTCCATTTGCTGCTCCCCGCTCTCCGCTTCTAGGCGCAGTACCCGGGCCTGCAGCTCCGCCGTCCGAAAGTGGGCGAGCAGGCTGAGCGCCAGCGAGCACAGGGCCAGCGTCAGCAGCCCGCACGACCCCGGGCTCGGCAGCCGCGCGCAGTGCTCGGCCTGCGCCGCCGCCGCCGCCGCCAGCGCCACCGTCCCGGGCGCGCCCAGCTCCCCAGGGCCGCGGGCACCGGCGGATGCCGCTTTGCGGGCGCGCTCGGCCACCATCCCCTCGTGTCTTTGAGAACCAATAAATAAATAAATAGAATAAATAAAGGCGCGAGCCGTTGCCCAAAGGCGCGATCCCGACTGCGCGGCAGGGAGAAAGGGCTGTGTTGGCTGGAAAACGTCCCTTTCCTTTGCTCCTGGCCCAGCCGACGCAGAAGTCAGTAGCGGGGTGGGGGTGGGGTTGGGGGCAAAAGGCGAAAAAGCACCAAGCAGTAATCGGGGTACACCAAGGTGAGAAGAAGTTTCTTCGAGGAACGTTCCAGGTCCAGGAAAGTTGGGGGAATTTGGCCGGCTCTCCTCTCCGCCTCAACTTTCCCTTCAAGTACCCGCAGACTACTCGAGTTGGTTCCGCGCTCTCAGTCCTACTTGGTGTCTTGCGTCTCCCAGGCGAGGTAGTTTCAGTCCCGGGGCGCAGGGGCGCACATGGAGGGCCCCATGGGCAGAGGTGGGTCGTGGCCGCTGCCTAGGAGCGCTGGGGCCGATTCCGGCGCCTCTGTAACTTGACACACTGGCCGCGGCTGCACGGATCGGATGAGCAATCCGTGCTACTTCCCAAACTAATCTCTCCCGCCCCCCTCCTCCCCCTCCACCTCCTGCAGGGCCGACGGCCTGGATTTGTTTATTTATGCAAACTCGCTCGGGGTGGGGGGCGTGGTGTGCATGCCCCGCGGCCCCAGTCCGCCGGCCCCCGGAGCCCCTCTCCCGCGCTCCCTGTCCCCTTTGATGTGCCACTGGGGTTATTTATAGGAAGGAAGGGGGTGTGGAGTGGAGCTGGGACTCGCATTTTTCTCCTTTTTCCCGGAGTCACTCCGAGGGCCCGTTTTGTCTTCCTTCAAGCCATGGAGACGGGCATCGCTCCATTTTCTGGCAAGTTGGCAAAGCCAGCCTTGGGGATCCTCCAGGAGCCTGCTCAGTTACTGTCAGGGCATCTGGATGGAGGTCCATGTCCTGAGCAGGCCGAGCTGAATCCGCTGGGCCGTCATGGCGCCCTCTCACCCCCAGTCTCTCATCCCCTCCCTCCCGGTGCCACTCCAGGTAGGTGTGCAGGGCCTTGAGTCCTGCAGCTGCCAGCGCCCAGAGTAGGCTCATCTCCCCAGTCACACCTTTACTCCAGGGTGGAGAGTCAGCAGTCCAGGGGTCAGCAGAATGGCCCAGTGTCTGACTTTCAGGACCAAGACATGACAAGGTACAGGAGAATAAAACTGAGCAGAAGGATTTATTCCAGGCTACTGAGAGGTGGCCAGTGCTACTACCTGCCAGGGTCATGACATTGACCTGAGACGTATTTAATCCCTCTGCTGTTGGACCAGCCTGCCTCAGCCATCCCAGCCCTCACCTTCCTTGAAAGGTAGGCAGTTCCCACACATACACATCCTCCATCCATGCAGCAGTCCTTCCTCATGGTCAACCTTGCTCCCTCCTGCTGTTATTTCCTGTGCTCCAGTAAGAGAAGCTGGTGTCCTGGAGGCATCTGTAGTTTCCTCTCAGCCCCTCTCTTCCCTTGTCACCTCCCCCACTTTAAGTAACACTGGTACCCAAAGAGACTTTATCTCCTTGCACCTCTTGACATTCCTGCAAGTGAGGTGGTAGGATTGAGTTTATGGAGAAAGCTACCTCCCAGGAACCTCCAGACGGGAGAGAAGGCTGACTTCCGCCAGCCTGCCCTTGAAATGTGAAATGGGGAGGGAGGGGGTTGTTGTGATTCCACTGTGTGGTAACAGGGTATCCCAGCACAAGCTTTTATACTGACCTGGTGGAGCTTAATATACAATACCCTAATGGGGCACGCCTAATAGGTGTATTGAATTTGTAACAGTACTTGAATAATAATGGTTATAACAACAGTGCTGCTGGGCCAGCCAACCAGGATGGAGGACTTTGTTGTTGTTGTGTGCCAACAGCCGGGGGTCAAGAGCTCTGGATCCAGCCCCAGCTCTGACATTACCTGGATATGCGATATGGGGTAAGTGAGCCTCAGTTTCCACATCCCTGTAATGGGCTGTCCCATTTCTGCAGTACAGAGTAATCCCTGAAAGAGCACAGTGGTGTTGAGGACCACCAGGGGGCGCAGGAGAGTTTCTGCGCTGAGAGGAACTGGCCAGAGGATTCAAGGATTTAGATTCCATTGTCTTCATTCCCTTCCACCTCCCAGGCTAGTAGGGGTGAAACAACTGGGAGGTTTGTTTCATTCCTTCCTTATTCCACAAGCAGATCTTTTTTTTTTTTTTTTTCTCTTGGGGGTCTCAGGAATGCTCAGGAGTCCTGGTGGCACAGTGGTTAGGTGTTTGGCTGCTAACCAAAAGGTCGGCAGTTCAAATCCACCAGCTACTCCTTGGAAACCCTATGGGGCAGTTCTACTCTGTCCTGTAGGGTCGCTTTGAGTCAGAGTCGACTCGACAGCAGTGGGTTTAGGAACGCTGAGGCAGTGAAATTTAAAAGGTGTAGGGCTGGGGTGTCTGCTGTGATTTGGAACTGAAGGATAGGGTGCACTGCTAGCTTGAGCAGTAGGGTCGGGGACCTCAGCTTCAGAAATGAATCTCCAAACACCAGGGGCTTCCAGCAGGGGTGACTCTGGAATCTGAGAACCAAACCAATTGCTATCGAGTAGATTCCAACTCATGGTGATGCCATGTGTGTCAGAGTAGAACTGTGCTCCATAGGGTTTTCAATGACTGATTTTTTGGAAGTAGATTGCCAGACCTTTCTTCCAAGGAATCTCTGGGTAAACTTGAACCTCCAACCATTCTGTTAGCAGCCGAGTGCATTAACTGTTTGTACCACCCAGAGACTCAGGAATCAGAGAAACCCAGGTATAAATCCCAGTTCTGTCAATATTGGAGTTACTTAACATCTCTGAGCCTCAGTTTTCTCATTTGTAAAATGGGCTTACAATAAAGATACCTACCTTTGTTTGGGGAAGACTTAATGCATGTAAAGTGCTTAACAGAGTGCCTGGCACATAGTAGGCACTCAATAACTGGTATCTGCTTCCTTCTTTGGGAATCCATGGCTGCTATTGCCAGGTTAGGCATGCTGCTACCTTTGGGCTCCTGCTTGTGAAGCAGGAAGAAATTTCGATACCAAGGGAAAGCGTATGGGTCAAAATTAGCTTCCATTTTTCAACGATTGACAGCTGGGGATAGCAGGTTGTGGGAGGCAGGCCTTAGCCCGAGTTGCAAAGCTATGGGAGGTACAAACGGTTTAAGCCCTTTCCTACTAACCAAAAGGTTGGCAGTTCAAACCCAGAGGCCCCTTGGAAGAAAGGCCTAGCAATCTGCTTCTGTGAGGTCGCAGCCATGAAAACCCTATGGAGCACAGTTCTACTCTGTAACACAGGGGGTTCTCATGAATTGGAATTGTCCCAACGGCAACTGGTATCCCAAGATATCCCTCCCTGCAGTGTCTGAAACTCTTACCCTGGGGGATTTTACCTTCAGGTTAAGCATTTTCTACCCTAGGCAAACGTTAAGATGTGACTGGGCTTGTCTCCAACCCCTCTTCCTGCGGAGGTGAGGGCTGGAAACAAAGAGACGAAAAGACCCTACCCTCTAGGACCTGTGGTGGGGGGCAGTGGATAAAACATGTTCACAAACCACTGCCACAAAAAGCAGAATAGTGAAAATCCACAAAACGGCACAAAGGCGACAAGGAGGTGCCTCGGGGTTCCCAGGAAGAAGGGCATGCATCCTGTGGTTCAGAGAGACTCGCTAGGAAATAGAATGTCTTGTTGGTAGTAAGATGGTGGAAGACCTTTAGTGCTCACTTGAAGAGTCTGACTTTGATCTGTGGTTATGGCTATATCCTTATATCAAAAACAGACATTCTGGCTACCAGGATGGAAAGCTGAGAAAAAAATTCCCTTATGCCTGCAGTCTGTCTGTACTATTCCTAAAGTATGTTCTGGGTTTTTCTGCCTCCACGCATTTGCTCTTGCCAGACCCTCTGCCAGGAAGGGCACCTTCACTCACCTGTTCTCTATGTCTTAAATCCCTGCCCAGCTCTCAGTGCCCGGTTTTATCCAGTGAACTCCACTTCTTTTGTGGCTTTGACTATGTCGACCTCTCTCTTCTCCAAGCCCTCACTGTCCCGGCTCCTGGGGCCCCGCTGTCCCATCTACTCCTGGCTCTGCCCCTCAGTCTTCCCTACAGACTCCTCTTCCTCTCTCCATGTCAAAAATGGTGGCTCGACCTCCTTGACAGTCGCAGCTCCTCTGCTGGGCTGTTTCACCTGGTGGTCTTAACCTGGCTGCACATCAGAGTCACCGGTGGTGGCCACAGGAGAGCAGAGACACTTGTTGTTTTTCTGCTCCCAGCCTACTCGCCCTTCTCCTAGTAACTATGACTCAGTTTCCTTTGGGAAACCCTCCATTCTTAGTCCATGTGGCTCTGTTGAGGTTGACCCCATACCTGCCTGTAGGGTATGTGATCTAAACCCAACCAATTAACATCTCCTATTTCCCGGGGTTAGAGTGACTGGGACAGAGATGGGCATGTGGCGCAGTTCATACCAATGAGAGTCAGCCTGGAATGACTGGGAAGGGGCAACTATTCTTTGCAAAGGGCTTTCTTAAAGGATATCAGTCAAAGCTGCAGGGGGCATCTTGCTACTGTTCATAAAGATTCTGGCTAAGAATGAAGCCAACGCTGAAGCAAGCAGAAGCAGAGACAGACTGAGTCCTGAAGACATCATTTGAACCCCGGGATCAAACTGTGCCTGAAGCCCATCTGTTTTCAGTTGTGTAAGTTGATCAATTTTCATTTTTACTCAAGCCAGTTTGAGTTCGGTTTCTTCTTTTGTAAGTAAGAGAGCCCAGGGTCACATCTAGGGTCTCATCCTGTCTTATTGAATCAGAATCTCTTTGTGGTTGGAGTAGGGAGCAGGGAAGCCCAGGTTCCTGTCCTGTTTCTGCCAGCTTCCTGGGGATTGGGATGCACATCCAGGGTAGAGAGGCACTGTGCTGCCCACTCTCCCTGGGAGCACTTGTCTATCCTGGGCCCCAGTTTCCATCTCTTTGCTGACGACTCTCCCACACAAATCTGCAGCCTACATCTGCCTACATTTCTCAGTCATATCTCTGACTGCCTCCTGGAAGCCCCCCTCAGAGTTCCCTCCCCACCACCTCAAACTCAGCTTTCCCACAACTCCCTTCCTGCATTCCCTTGGTGGGTGGCGTTGGCTTCACCCTGTGGCTCGAAATGGATGGTCACCTTCTCCCTTACCCTTACCTTCATTTAGTTGTGGCCAAGTCCTGTAGATTCTACCACCTCAGCTTCTCTGAGATCTGGTCTTCCTCTCTGATTCCATTGCTTCCACTATCTGCCCCAGGCCTACCCCTTTAAGCAGGCCCAAAACTCCCATGCAATAGCCACAAGTGGCAAACTCAGCCTGAGAAGGCCTGCACCAGCAACCTGCCAGAACCTCCCCATGCACTCCTGACTCCCGGATCCTTATTTCTCTCCCAGACTTTATGATCACTGGCATTACAGCCCAGCTTCCCAGCTCTGCTTCTGACTCCTGCATCTGGTGAGCAACAAGATAGAAGGGGCCTGGGCCTCTGGTGTCTTCATGAAGTCGAACCACCAGACAAGTCTAGACTTTCACATGAATGAGTAGTGGTGTTGTTAGCTGCCGTTGAGTTGGCCCCTGACTCATGGCGACCCCAGGCACAATGGAACAAAATGCCGCCCATTCCTGCACCATCCTCATCATCATTGAGTTGGCCCCTGACTCATGGCGACCCCAGGCACAATGGAACAAAATGCCGCCCATTCCTGCACCATCCTCATCATCAGTTGCGGATCAGACTGCTGTGATCCATAGGCTGATTTTTTGGAAGTAGATTACCAGACCTTTCTTCCTAGTCCATCTTAGTCTAGAAGCTCCAATGAAAGATGCAACATGCAAACCTCCACTGACAGAAAATTGGTGGCTGCACTTGCGGTGCACTGGCCAGAATTGAACCCAGGTCTCCCGCATTGTGATAGTTAAGATTGTGTGTCACCTTGGCTGGGCCATGATTCTCAGTGTTTATATATGATCACTCCCATGATGGAATCTGCTCTCAGTAGCCAGTCAGTTGAAAGACAGTTTCCTTGGGGGTGTGGCCTGCATCTGAATATAAGCAGACGTTCTGGCTTTTTGCTTGCTCTGGATCCTGTGGCTGCCTCCTGTTCATCTGATCACCAGTTCTTGGGACTTGAGCTATCAGCTTATCTGCCGATATTGGGATTCGTTGATCTTCACAGCCTGTGAGAGGAGCCCTGCTCTCTGACCTGCCAATCTGGGGTTTGCCAGCCCCTGCAGCTACGTGAATTAGGAGAAGCCTCTACAATCAGAAAAAACCCAAAAGTTTGGTGGTTCGAACTGCCCAGCTGCTCCACTGGAGAAAGATGTGGCAGTCTGCGTCTCTAAAGATTACAGCCTTGGAAACCCTACCTCTCTCTCTATATTTATAGTTTACTCTTTTTCCTTCTTTAGATAACCCAGCCTGAGACAGGCATAGAAGGTGAGAATTCTACCACTGAACCACCATTGCCCTCCGAATGTAACCTACCCCATTTGAACCACTGTTATTCTGAGTCTGTCTTCTGCAGCCCAAGCCTCATCCTAACTATGAGCTGTGCCTTTCCCCCTCTGCTTGCCTGTGAGTTCCTTGAGAGCAGAGGACAGCCGTGTTCATTTTTGTATCCTCAGCACTCACCCCAGTGGAGATGTCCAAGGAATGGCCGTTTGAATTAACGAGTGAGTGAATGAATGGATAGATGGCTGAATTCTAGTTCTGGCTCTCTCCGGGCTATGTTACTTAACCTCTGCTTTTACTTTCTCTGATGTAATATTTAGATTGTTAGTCAAGGAAGAGAAAGGAGACGTGGGCTCGCTTGTCCTTGTCAGTGTATACGTGCCTTCCCAAAAATCCGTTTATTCAGCACATATTTATGGAGCCCGTTTTAGTGCAAGGAGCCCTGGTGGCACAGTGGTTAAAATGCTCAGCTGCTAACCAAAAGTTTGGTGGTTTGAACCCACCAGCCGCTGTAAGGGAGAAAGGTGTGGCAGTCTGCTTCCATAAAGATTACAGCCTTGGAAACCCTATGGGGCAGTTCTACCCTGTCCTGTAGGGTTGGTATGAGTTAGAATTGACTGGATGGCAGAATCAACTCAACAGCAATGGGTTTAGTGCCAGGCCCTGCTCTGGTGCTGAGGACCCAACCATTGTGATGGGTAATTTGATGTGTCAACTTGGCTAGGCTATTGTGCAGTTGTTTGGTCAAAAACTTGTCTAGATATTTCTGTGAATGTCTTTTGTAGATGTGATTAGCATTTACCATCAGTAAAGGGGATTACCCTCGATTACACGGGTGGGGGTCCTCCAATCAGTTGGAAGTCTTAGAGAAAAACCCAAGGCATCCTGGAGAAGAAGGAATTCGGCGTCAAGACTGTAGCATAGACATCTGCCTGAGTTACCAGTCTGCTGGCCTGCCCTACAGATTTCAGACTTGCCAGTCCCCATAATCATGTGAGCCAATTCCGTAGAGTAAACCGATTTCTATCTCTTACTGGTCTGTTTGTCTGAAGAACCTTGACTGATTACAACTGTTAATAAGGCAGGCTAGTGGAGGAGGCCGACAGGGATAAATGCTAAGATGCAGGAAATGGAGGGTGCCTGGAGCCCTAGTTTGCAGTGGTTAAGAGCTTGGCTGCTAACCAAAAGGTTGGCAGTTCAAATCCACCAGTCAATTCTTGGAAACCCTATGGGGAACTTCTACTCTGTCCTATAGGGTCGCTATGCATTGGAATCAACTCAACAGCAACGGGTTTGGTTTGGTTTTGGGGGACACAGAAGAGGAGCCCCTACCAGACTTGGAGAATGAGACCTGAAGGATGAGCAGAGTTAGCCAGGTGAAGGGGTGCAGTAAGGGCATTCCAGAGGGACCTTCCTGTGCAAAGGCCTGGAGGTGAGAAAGTGCATGGTGCTTTGAGGAAACTGAGTGGTTCACCGTGGCTAAAGTGTGGAGTGCAAAGGGAAAGGGGTGGGGCCCAGTCCCAAGGCCAAAGGGAACCATGAAAGTTACTGTGCTCCTACACTGCATGTTGGAAGCTATTGACCTGCACCAGATGAGGATCCCAAACAGCATAAATGGAGGCTGGTCTCAGAGTGGAGATAAGGTGAGCAAGGCAGGTGTTCTCTTGGGCTCAGGCTCTCAATCTTGCCTTTGTACAGGGCATACCATTAAATCAGTTCACCCCAGGTTGAATGGCAGTGTGCCACCCCAGGATGAATGGCAGTGTGCCACCCCAGGTTAAGGAGCGGCAGTGTGCAGCCCCGGGTCTTGGGGATCAGCACAAGGCTCCTGGTTGGAGCTGCAGACTAGACATTTGGAAATGCCTTTGCCTAAGTCTTCACTTCCTTCCTGTGCAGCCGCCGCCACGGCCGCCGATCAGTTCACTGGCCGTGACCCTGCAGAGCAGGGGAGGGGGCCGAGGGGCAGGGGCTGCAGATGTGCGGGGGAGAGCCAGCCATGCCCAGGAGGCCCTAGGAACCTTGTTCATGGAGGCCAAAATAAACTCTCTGATTAAGTTAAGAGCAGAGCCAAGTGTAGAGGCTTCACTGATGAAAATGCCTGGGGGACCCTCTTCAGCAGGCCAAGGGGCTTGGAGGGGCTTGGGTAGTCTTGGTGTCAGGCTAGAGAAAGTGTATGCATGTGTGTGGGTGTGACCCCTAGCTGCCAGATATTTAGGGTCTCACTGGATATACTTGCCTTATTCTGCTGTTATGTTTTGGTAGACCAGAGAGCTTGCTTAATCCTGCATACATGTACAAGCAGGTGTGCAGGGGAGTGCAAATGTTGTGGGTGACCAGACCAGGGCTGCCCCAAAGTACACATGGGCTGATTCCAAATCACCACCAGTGTGTGTGTGTGTGTATGTGTATATGTGTGTATGTGTGTGTATATACTCGTACATGTGCCCTGAAAGGTGTGCTGACCTCTCTGGGAATAATCTGTTTTGGTCTAGATGTATGTACAAGAACATGGACCTGCTTCCAAATGGCCAGGGACCCAACCATGTGCAGGAGTGGTGGTGGTGGTAACCAGGGACAGTATTTCAGTTATCTAAAGCTGCATAACAATCTGCCCCAATACTTAGTGGCTTAAATGGAATGATCTATTGTTTCTCACAATTCTGTGAGTTGATAGGACTCAGCTGAGTTGTTCTTCTGCTCCAAGTAGTGTTGCTGAGGTCACTCATGTGACTGTCTTGTGGGAGCTGGGCTGGGAGCTCAGTTGGAGCTGGAACATCTGAGATGGCCTCTCATCCTACAGGGGCCCACTCAGGTGGTCTCTCATCATCATGGCAGCTGTATTCCAAAGGGAGCGTTCCAAGAGGACAAGCCCTAATGGGCAAGTGCTTCTCAAGTTTCTCAGTGTTCCACTGGCCAAAACAAGTCACACGGCCAAGCCCAGAGTCATGTTGGGAGGAACTACCCAACATTGTGAACACCAGGATGGGTGGGCCATTAGAGGCCACCAACATAACTGTCTACCGCAGTCAGGGAAGGTTGCTTGGTAGGGTAGGCTAGGCCTGTCTAGAGGACTGTTTAATCCTGAAAAGAAGGATATGGGGAGTGTTGTGGTTAGAAGAGGCCATGACCAACAGTCAATCCTAGTGCCTAGATCCTTCCCAGCCCAGCTTCTCCTGCTGATCTCTTCCAGGAGTGGCCGGAGGCCCCAAACAGCCCACATGCCTCTGGTCTCAGGTGTTTTGGTCTCAGCAGGAGTCTCTTACCTGGCCTCACTCCTGGGTCAAGCATGGACAGGTCTGGGACTCATTTTCTGTTCACTGGAGGCTGTTCCAGGTGGTTTCAGGTCCTGGCTCCACTACTTACTAGCCATGTCACTTTGGTCAAATTATGTAGCCTCTTTGCACCTGTGTTTTGAATCTGAACTATGGGGAGAACAATTCCTATCTCCTGTCTCTTCCTATTGTGAAGATTGGATGCGTTGATGTCATGCTTAGTACAAGGGAGCATCACTGCATTATAATAACTGTAGAGGCTATTGTTGTTGTTAGGTGCCATTGAGTTGTTTCTGACTCATAGCGATCCCATGTACAACAGAATGAAATGCTGCCTGGTCCTGCCCGTCTTTACAATTGTTGTTATGCTTGAGCCCATTGTTGCAGCCACTGTGTCAGTCCATCTTGTTGAGGGTCTTCCTCTTTTTCACTGACGCTCTACTTTACCAAGCATGATGTCCTTCTCCAGGGACTGGCCCCTCCTGATAACATGTCCAAAGTACGTGAGATGAAGTCTTGCCATCCTTGCTTCTAAGGAGCATTTTGGCTGTACTTCTTCCAAGGCAGATTTGTTTGTTCTTCTGGCAGTCCAAGGTATATTCAGTATTCTTCACCATCACCATAATTCAAAGGCATCAATCCCTCTTTGGTCTTCCTTATTCATTGTCTAGCTTTCGCATGCATATGGGGTGACTGAAAATACCATGGCTTGGGTTAAGTGCACCTTAGTTCTCAAAATGACATCTTTGCTTTTTTTCCAACATTTTAAGGAAGTCTTTCACAGCAGATTTGCCCAATGCAATGTGTCATTTGATTTCTTAATTGCTGCTTCCATGGGCGTTAATTGTGGAGCCAAGTAAAATGAAATCCTTGACAACTTCAATACTTTCTCTGTTTATCATGCTGTTGCTTATTGGCCCAGTTGTGAGGATTTTTTTTTTCTATGTTGAGTTGTAATCCATACTGTAGGCTGTAGTGTTTGATCTTCATCAGTAAGTGCCTCAAGTCCTCTTCACTTTCAGCAAGCAAGGTTGTGTCATCTACATATTGCAGGTTGTTAATGAGTCTTCCTCCAGTCCTGATGCCTCGTTCTTCTTCATATAGTCCAGCTTCTCAGATTATTTGCTCAGCATACAGATTGAATAAGTATGGTGAATGGATACGACCCTGATGCACACCTTTCCTGATTTTAAACCGTGCAGTATGCCCTTGTTCTGTTCGAATGACTGCCTCTTGGTCTATGTACAAGTTCCGCATGAGCACAATTAAGTGTTCTGGAATTCCCATTCTTCGCAATGTTATCCATAATTTGTTATAATCCACACAGTTGAATGCCTTTGCGTGGTCAATAAAGCACAGGTAAACATCTTTCTGGTATTCTCAGCTTTTAGCCAAGATCCATCTGACATCAGCAATGATATCCCTCATTCCATGTCCTCTTTTGAATCTGGCTAGAATTTCTAGAGTTTCCTGTCAATGTACTGCTGCAACCACTTTTGAATTTTCAGCAAAATTTTACTTACGTGTTATGTTAATGATATTGTTTGATAGTTTCCACATTCTGTTGGATTAAAAGGTCCTGGCGATCTACTTCTGGAAAAATCAGAAGAATGGCAGAGACTAGGGGCCAACAACAAAGACCAAACAGAGTTCATGCCTCCTTTCAAGCCCTGTGGTCCTACAGCTGCAAGGAAGGACACTGCTTGCCCTTTACGTTGTTGTAGGTAGAATAATGGCTCCCAAAGATGTCCACGCCTTAATCCCCAGAACCTGTGAATGTGTTACCTAACATAGCAAAAGGGACTTTGCAGATGTGAATAAATTAAGGATCTTGAGATTGAGAGATTATGCTGGATTATTTGAGTGGGCCCAATATAATCACAAGGGTTCTTCCTTACAAGAGAGAGGCAAGGTCAGAGTCTGAAGAAAGATATGGTGATGACAGAAGCAGAAGCCAGAGAGTGAGATTTGAAGATACTACACTGCTGGCTCTGAAGATAGAGGGGACCATGAGCCAAGGAATGCAGGCAGCCACTGGAAACTGGAGAAGGCAAGGGAACGGATTCTCCCCTAGAGCCTACAGAAGGAATGCAGCCCTGCTGACACCTTGATTTTAGGACTTCTAGACTTCTGACCTCCAGAACTGTAAGATAATAAACTTGTGTTGTTTTAAGCCACTAACTTTGTGATAATTTGTTACAGCAGCAATAAGAAACTAATACAGGCATTAATCCGTCAATCGATCAACACCTGTTATTGAGCTCCTTGTGAGTCAGGTGACCACAGAGCTGGCATCCCTAAAGGGCCAGTCCTGTGGGGACCTACATGTGCAGGAAAGAAAACAGCTGTGCTTGGCGGCATGAGCTGAGGGTTAAACAAGCAGGCAGATGAGAAGGGGAAATGGGTGGAGACTTGGAGTTGGGGTGAAGATTCAAGGAAGGCTTCCTAGAAGAGGTGAGTCCTGAGCTGGGCCTTGGAGCATGAAAGGATCCAGATTGAGGAGAGGACTGGGACAATAGAGTAGAAGTTCCAAGTTTTTGTGGTCCATTCTTGCCAAGGATGCACCATGTAATTCTTCATTTCCCAACAGTCCCAGCCATCTGTCCCTTCCATTCCACCCCTCTCAGGTGGCATGGTCTGGTCATCTTTAGCATACGTACCAATGCTCCCATTCCCACACCATTGACAGACATCACTAATCAACTACTGATACCACCCCTCCCAACAGTCACTCACTCACTCACTCATTTTGAAGCACTCCCTGACAGAAAGCTATTACCAATCTATTGAAGTTAGCACTTGAGATGAAATCATTCTGCAGACTCAGGTTGAGCTGAAATAAAGCCCTGCCTTTGAAGCTCAGCTCTGAGTCCTGGCTTCTCCATCGGCAAACCGTGTGCCTTTCAATAAGCGTCTTAACCTCTCTGGACCTCAGCCTCTTGCCTGGGGTGGGGGAATATGAAGCCCTACTCTGGAACGCTGAGACACTCAGATGAGATCATGTGTGCGAGGCCCTAGTAAAGCACAAAGCCCAGAGGAGATGATGGAGATGACCATGCTGCAGCCAGACATCAGGAACCGCCAGCAAACACGTCCATTAGGGCCCCATTTGCAGCTTTTTGGAGGAAGAACAGTCAGTTGAGCAGTGAGACCCTCAGAGCTGTCAACCCGTGGAAACAGTCTGGAATCTGGGCCCCAGTGCAGAGATGGTGGAAGGGTGCCCTGAACATGTGCTGGGAGAAGCAGCCCAGGACTGGAGTGCTGCCTGACAGGCAGGAAGGAAGAGCTGTCAGAAAGGCAGCAAGTGCAGTTAAGAGACAGATGGTTTTGGTTGACGACAGAAGGGTAACGAAGAGCCCAATTAGTTTACTAAAGCAGATCACTGTTTACCAGCATTCAGGACGTGCAAGTTATGGCATTGTGTCTCTGCTCACTCTCCTGTCCCCCAGTCCTCTGTCCACCTCCACAACCGTGGGACTCTTTTTCTTGACCCAGGAAGTCTATATTCAAACCTGGTCTTCGGAGCGGCTCTCCTGCTTTGAAGTGGGGAGAATCCTCGCCCCTTGCCCAGAAGGACCTGCATAAATCCCCCAAGGCTCCACTGGCATATATGACCATTGTATTTGGTGCCTGCAGAAACTGGGCACAGAGAGGTCAGAGCGTCACCCAAGGTCACACAGCATTATTACTGGCAGAGCCAGACCTGGGCCAGGTCTCCTCCCTACCAGGCACCCCACATCCCCCGAGTTTAAGCTCAGCCCTGTATCTGGACGTGCCCTACAGTCAGTAAATTTAGGATAAGGGCTTGCCCTCCGGAAGGAACTTTCTCCTTCTAGTCCCTTCCCCAGCAGTAGCTGAGAAGGCAGAACCGCCTGGAACATGTGTTCCTGTAAACCTCATTACAAAGGCCTTTCCAACCCCTCCACCCCTCCTGCCCCTTTCTCTTTTTGCTAAAGTCTTACTTTGCTAAGGTCATTTCTGAAGTGGGGGGAAATGCCCTGTTTGTCTTTCCTGCACACTCCCTCTCCCCAACCAGGAAATGAGAGGTCTTGCTTTCCTCCAGTGATCCGTTCCCGACATTAGTGTGCTGCCAACAGCTACAGGTCTGCTGCGGATATATTAACTGGGGCCTTCCCTCAGCTTTACAAGGATCTGGGACAACATCTGGAAACAGATGTTTGCTCAGAGATGGAGCAGGAGCAGAGTGGGAGGCATAGAGCCAAAAGCCATAGAGCCAAAAGCAAGCCAAAAGTGAGCCCCAGCAAGCTGCTGGCGATGGGCTGGCATGGAGCTTTGCACCTTTAAAGAAGTGGTGCTTGCCCTGTGCTGGGCCACAGGTGGCTGTTTGCTAAATGTCCAGCTCATCAGAGTGCAGCCCCAATGGTTCCCAAGGTTGCTGGGCCTGCCCAAGTCTTCGGGCCAGTGCTATAGAGGTGCCTGGCACTGTCCCCACAGTCTCCTCTCTGCCAAGGACTAGGAGTCCAGCTCCTTGAACATGTCAACCTTCTTGTTTCCCACTAGATGGTAAATTCCCGAAGGGCTGGAGACTTCATCAAACTCAAAGTTGTTGAAGTTCCAAATGTGAAGCTCAGGGCTGGGCACATTACAGTTCTCAGGAAAAGAGTGCCGGTGGTGGTGGCAGTAGTAGATGGAGGTAAACATGGACGCAAAGTAGGGGATCTGTCTGCTCACCAAGTTTCCCCCAGTCACCATGTCTGTGCTGAGCACATGACCCAAGCTGGGCCAATCACAGAACCACACATTTCCAGCCATTGTGATTGGCCCAAAGGGTGGCCAAGTTGGACCAATCAAGAACCTTCTCTGGGATTTTTCTATCTGAACTTGGGAGATGGAAATTCTTTTGCTTTTAGGTCACTAGGCAGGCAAGATGTGAGTCCCTGAAGCTCACATGGACTGCAGTTCGTCTACAGAAAGAGAGAATTAAATGAATGGTAGAGAGAAACAGAGATGAGAGATGGAGAGGAAGAAAGTGTCCTATTGGTGTTTGAGTCCCTTGGGCAGAGTCATCTATAGGATGGTCTTGTGGTCTTGCCCTTCCCAGTTTGGGTGTGTGAACCCTAAAACCCCTATGTCTCTCTCTCTCTTTTTTAAGCTAGCTGACTTGGGTTTCTGTCACTTGCTACCAAAGACTTCTGACTGACCCTGAGCAGGAGATTATCATGGAGGTGTAAAGATGTGAGAGAGATCTTAATGGGGATGATGGTAGAGATGAAGATGACAATGGCAAAGACAACACTGGTGATGGAGGTAGTTATGATGATGCCATGGTGTTGCCAATGAAACAGGTGGTGGTGATCATGGTTTAGTTGAGATGGTGACATCGCTGGGGACGTTTTTAGTGATGGTGATGAAGGTGATGATACATAATTGATCATGATGATCATGGTAAAGATGCTAAGGCTTTACAGCCTAACCTGTGTATGTGCTTAGAAAGACAGGTCCAAAAGATGCAGAGAAGGACCCATAAAAAAGGGTGAGGCAAACTCCCAATGGTCACTTTTCATGTGAATAATAGAGTGGCTTATAAAGTAAACAATATCACCCATGAATAGTGTGCTCCCTTAAATAATCAACTATATGAGACCAAATGGTCAAAATTTAGCCTAAAACAAAGATGAGAAGCTAAGGAGGGGCAGGGAAGCTAGATTAACAGCAACAGAACAAAAAGAATGGAAATAATGAGAATTATTTCCACGTAGTAAGCTACTTTAATTCCCATGACACATCATGAAAAATGTAACCAATGTCATGGAACAAGCTGTATAAAAATTGTTAAATAGGAACTTAATTTGCTATGAAAACTTTCACCTAAAACTCAATAAAATATTTTTATAAAAAAGAAGACGGGGGCCAAGAGGCAAGGGGAAGGAGGAGAACAAACTTTTCCAGAATGTCAGTTGCTGCGCTTTTTCTTCACTGCATAAATCCTAGCTGAACATGGACCTGGGGTGGAGGGTGCAGATGATAGCTTATAAAACTTCAGAACTGTATTGAAAACTTCCAGAACAGAGAGACTTAGGGTCCCCAGTCCCATCAGGTTTTTGTGAATATTCTAAGTGCTTCCGCCAAGAAGGATGGATGGCCAGGTTCAAATATCAGACAAGATGAACCTGGAGTGGGGGCTGCATTGTTGGTCAGGGGGAGATTAAACATCAAAAAGCACCATGTCTCATGTCTGATCATTGATACTTTAACTGTAGATCTGTGAATATCCATTCATCGTGATCTACTTGGTGGAAACGAGTCATTTCTGGAGAATAATAACAGCTAATTTTTATCAAACACTTACTATGTGGCAGGCACTGTTCTCATCTCGTTCAGGATGAAATCCTCACAACAGTAGGTATTAGTATTATCCCATTTCACAGATGAGGAAACTGAGGTACAGAGGGGTTATGTAGCTCACCCAAGTTAACACAGTTAGGAAGGCAGGGTGGAAGCCAGGCAATCTGCTCCAGGCCCCACATCCCAACTCATCCCACCGCACACGACAATGTGCTCAGGGTGGAGCTACCCCCTCCCACCAGCCCCTTCCTCAGTTGCCTCCCCTTTCAATCCCTTCTAGCTGAGAAACCATTTTCCAGAGGATGGGCCTGAGGCCAAGAAGGAGGAAGTGAACTTCTGTGGGTCCCATGGATGAAGCTCCCTGCTTCAGGAAGCCAACTGGCCCTGCTGCCCTCACGTGGGGAGGCGCACTGATGGAGGAGGGCTGGGCTGGAGGAAGGCTCCATCTCTTCTGTGGGGGTACAGTCCCTCCTCCCAAACGGGGGGCTCTTGCTTGCAGTAGTGGGCACAGAGCTCCCAGGTTCTGTCACAGACATAAGACTGTGACTCTGCCTTTGGGGTCAGACAAGCTTGCGTATAATTCTGGCTTCACCATTTTGGGCTAGTGACTGCTTCTCCAAGCCTTGATTTTCTCACCTGTAAAGTGCAGCTAATAATACCTATTTCTCAGGGTTATTGGCAGCTTCAATGTGTAAAGCACCTAGCCCAGAGTCTGGCACATAGTAAGCTACTTTAATTCTCAGGATTTCAGTTCTCCTGTTTTCCACGCTCTTTCTAAACAGTGAGCAAGATTTCCTGCTACAAGGAGAGGAGAGAGGGCTGGGAGGGAAGAACGAAATGGCTAAAGAAACCCAGACCCGACTTTAATAGCAGGAGGGTCAGTATCGGCCCCTGAGCCGTCTCCCTCCCCCGAAGTTAAGATATCCCCATGGCTGGAGTTTTAAAAATAAACACATGCCATTTCCACAATGGAAAGTTTTCTTTAAAAAAAAAAGAAAGTAAAACATTCTCCTGTCATCTCCCCTGGCCAAAGAGAACTAAGAAAGATAAATTAGCCTTTTTCACAGCTGCATGAGGTTCTAGCTCCGGGCTCCACCCCGCCATGGTTTGGGCTGTGTTGGAGGCTCCCGCAGTCCCAGGAGCCCAGCTCCCCAGTGCCCCTGGGAGGCCTTTGGAGGCTCAGCTTCTATGAAGGAATAAGGGAAAGGGAGAGAGGGTCCCACCTTCCACCTTCTAGTTTTTTCTTCGGTGATGCCCCCTGCAGGCAACCATAGCCACTGCGCCTGATACCTGGTATCCAACTCTGTCCAGTTTGCATGCCTGGCGATCCCCACAGCCATCCCAGACTGAGGCCTGGCTAGGTGAAAATACTTGTCTAAGGTCACCCAGCAAATAAATGGCAGATCCAGGACCAGGAGGAAGGCTTCTTCCATACCCACTACACTTTCCCCATCAAAACACATGCTCCAGAAGCTGACATCAATTTGTTGATCTGGGCGAGATGAGGAAACCTTTGAATCTGGAATCAGAAGCATGGGCTGTATCCCAGACTACTCTTTACACCCTGAGTAACCCTGTACGTCACTGCACGGCCCCATCTCCCTTGTCTCAAGGGACAACAAAGCCTGTCTTGTGGGATTGTTGGGAGTGGGGAAGGACTCAGCAAGTATTTTCAAATTTTAATCACATGAAAACCGTTGTTTTTCATGGAAGGATTCAGGGGCTTTTAATTAATTAGTTAGCTAATTAATTAATTAGGCTAGTTTGAAATTTTCAGTTTTCCTGCAATGAACATGTTTGCTTCTCTAACAAGAAGAAAAATTAATTTTAAATAAAACACCGATGAGACCTCCATGCTTTTCAATTGCATTTGATTTCCTAGCACTATTTGTATTAATTAAGGAAAAGATGCATTTGGGGTCAAGCTTCTAACATGCCGCGTAGACCACACCTACCTAACCTGGAGACAGAGAGTTGCATTCCAGGTGTAAGGGATGCGCTCTCAGGATCCACACCTGTGGGGCGTCAGCGACATAGGACTGGGCAGAGGCAGACATTTAATTGCAACTAAGAGCTGATCTCACAGGGAATGCTGGAGTGGGGATGCCTTTCTGAGTTTTACCAAAGTGAGGTAAGGGGACTGGTCTCTGTGCCACCTACCCCCAGCCCCAGTCCTAGGATGCAGACCGCCCCCAGGGAGGGAATGTGATCTTGGTGAGGCCCCTTCCTTCAGCGAAGTGTGAGCCATCAGCTGCTGACACCCGCTGGAGCTGGGGTAACGAGGGCCTCTGTCTTGAAGGGAAATCTGGGCAGTGCACCTCAGCATCCCCTCCACCAAGATTAAAACTGGTCCTGTAGAAGGCAGATTGGGCAGGAACAGACTCTGGATGAAAAGAACCCAGTCCCTGGCCTGGGCTCTCAGACCCAGGCTGCACACACTTGACTCCTTGTAGCCACCTGTGTGGCAACTAAGACAAGGACATTCAGGAGTTGAGCATTTCAGTGGCTGCATCTAAGTTCCTGGGGATGCAGGCATCCAGCTGCCCAGCTGCCCAGCTGAGGATTTCCCACCCTTCTGCCAGGCCACAAGGACCTTAAGAGAGCCCTGTGTGTTGAGCATCCTCCGAACCTGTCAGGAGCACTAGATCTTTAAAGCGAAGTCCACCTCTCCCACACCTGGGGCTCCTTCCAGGTATCCTGAGGGGAGCAGCCCTCCACCTTTATCTGTTGTGCGCCTGAGATAGACATTTCTGGATACAACTACTTCCATAGGCTGCCCAGACTTGGTAGCATCTCAAAATATTTTGAGTGTGTCAGTCAGAATGCTTTGGGTTGCAAGTAATGGAAAACCTGACCCAAACTAGTAAGAACAATCAAGTGAAGGTATTGACATGCATAATTGAAAAATCCAGAGGCAGGGTTGGCTTCAGGTGATGTGTGATCCAGAGTTTAAATAGTGTCACTAAGGACTTTCTGTTTCTTTCTTCTTTCCTTCTCTCTCTCTTTCTCTCCCTCCTTCCCTCTCTCCCTGCCACCTTCCTTTATCTTTCTCCCTCTCTTTACTCCCTCTGTCACTGTCTCTGCTTCTTCTGTTGTGGCAGTTCACCCTAAGCATGACTTCCCTTCTGGTCCCAAAATGGCTGCCCACAGCTCCCAATGGTGCATACTTTTTCACTCATATCCTGTGGGAGAGAGAAAGAGCATCTTATCTTATTACCAGTAGAAGTCCTGAGATCCATTCTAACTGGACCAGCTTAGGTCACATGCCCAGCCTTGGACCAATCACTGTGGGCAGGAGGAGGAAATGTGCTAACTGGTTTCAGCCCTGGTGTGGGGTGAGTGGTGGCATAGGGATTAAGAGCTTGGCGGCTAACCAAAAGGCCGGTAGTTGGAATATACCAGCTGCTACTTGGAAACCCTATGAGGCAGTCCTACTCTGCCCTATAGGGTCCCTATGATTCGGAATCAACTAACAACAACAGGTTTTTGTTTTTTTTTTTTTTAATGCCTGAATAGAAAACAGGGCTACAGGGAGAGCAAATGGGTCCTGGGAGGCAGCCATCAATGCCTGCCATGCTTCATGGTGCTGTGGACCCTGTGACCTCTCTATCAGTTACAACAAGTCCTTCACACACTTAAACATCTTAAGAATAGCTTAAAAATCTTTGTAATTTGTAAATCTTTGTGAGTGTACTCACAACTGACATACAAATATGGGTGCTACTAGGATTCCATGGAAGCAGCAGTCAAGAAATCAAATGATGCATTCATTTCGTTGGGCAAATCTGCTGCCAAAGACCTCTTTCAAGTGTTAAAAAGCAAAGATATCACTTTAAGGACTAAGGTGTGCCTGACCCAAGCCATGGTGTTTTCAATCGCCTCATATGCATGAGAAAGCTGGGCAATGAATAAAGAAGACTGAAAAAGAATTTTGATGCCTTTGAATTATGGTATTGGCGAAGAATATTGAATATACCATGGACTACCAGAAGAACAAACAAATCTGTCTTGGAAGAAGTACAGCCAGAATGCTCCTTGGAAGCAAGGATGGCAAGACTTCATCTCACATACTTTGGACATGTTATCAGCAGAGACCAGTCCCTAGAGAAGAACATCAAGCTTGGTAAAGTATAGTGTCAGTGAGGAAGAGGAAGACCCTCAACAAGATGGATTGACACAGTGGCTGTAACAATGGGCTCAAACACAACAACAATTGTGAGGATGGCACAGGACCGGTCAGTGTTTCCTTCTCTTGTACATAGGGTTGCTATGAGTTGGAACTGACTCTATGGCACCTAACAATAATAACTACACTAAGGCTCCATCTGTTTGCCTATGAGGCATGAGTTATTGGCTGCTGGTAATGGCTGGCTTTCTCTTTAGTTGTGTTGTGGATGCTTGTTCTTTTTATTACAGCTCATGATTTCTTCACCTTCCTGATGAGATGGCAAGAGCCTCAGGCCTTCCAGATTTCCTTTAGGGAAAAGCTCCTCCCTCCTACTCCCTGTTCATGTGATTTAACCTGGACTGAAGTCCACCTTCAATGCCTGGTGGGGTCATGTGACCTGTTGTTGTTGTTGTCAGATGCTGTCGAGTCAATTCTGACTCATAGCAACCGTATGTACAACAGAACAATGCCCGGTCCTGTGCCATCCTCACAATCATTGCTATGCTTAAGCCCTGGTGTGGGGTGAGTGGTTGCAGCCACTGTCAGTCCATCTTGTTGAGTGTCTTTCTTTCTTTCATTGACCCTCTACTTTACCAAGCATGATGTCTTTCTGCAGGGACTGGTCTCTGCTGATAACAAGTCCAAAGAATCTGAGATGAAGTCTCACCATCCTTGCTTCTAAGAAGCATTGTGTCTGTACTTCTTCCAAGACAGATTTGTTCTTTTGGCATTCCATGGTATATTCAATATTCTTCGCCAATACCATAATTCAAAGGCATCAATTCTTCTTTGGTCTTCCTTATTCATTGTCCAGCTTTCGCATGCATATGAGGTGACTGAAAACACCATGTACCTAGGATTGGCCGATCAGTGTATTTTATCCTTTTGGCCTCAGTGATTGGTTCAGGGATGGACACATGAACCAATCTGGGCCAATGACAGCCACGCCCAGGAGTTTGTTTCCCATAATTGAGGGACAGAAAGCTCCTGTTTTCTTTTGAATTTGAATCCAAGAGGGTATAGTCTGAAGCCATTGACAGCCATCTTGCTGCAATTTGGACCCTAAAAATGAAGGCAAATGAAGAGTGCAGGGCTGAGAAATGGACCAAAACTGCTTCCTAGTGACAATTTGAAACCCTGGAACAAGCTGCATCTGAAGTCAGAACTACCTTGGACTTTTCAGGAATATATTGCAATAAACTGTCTTTTTGTTTAAACCTGGGCTAGGCTTTGCCACTGTCACTGTCCTAGCTAGGTGTGTGTGTGTTTGACTTAGCCCCACCCCACCCCACCTGGACTAAAAGCATTTGACTTGTCTTGTGCTGAATCCAGCCTTCAATAAGCAAACTGTTTCCCTGTCAAATGCTTCCCCTTGGAGGTGTTGAAACACAGGGCCTGTTAAGAAGGAAAAACAGTCGTCTATCATGAGTCAAAGTCACACTGTGGGACGATCTCTCCCAGCTAGGAAGGAACATGGATAGTTACTGCAAAATGCTGGAGAAAGAGGCCCTCCAAAGGGAGCCAGAAGAGCAAAGCAGTCCAGGTCCCACCCTTAGGAAGCAAAGCAAGGGGAGCTATGGGTCGCTCCCTGGGGAAATTAAGCCTGGCACTTGGAAATGTTTCCCAAGAGAACATGCATGGCTTTGCTACACATTCCCACTCAAGCCCTTCCTCAAACGGCGAAATAATCTGAAGGACTTTGCTCTGCATTTTTCATTTCACATGCTATTGGCTCTCCCTGCCTGTCCCAGCCAGCCAAGTTTAACTTGATTGAGACATTCTTCTTGCAGAACTCAAGTTAAAGGAATCCCATAACTTTGCGGGACCATGTGTCAACTGTCCCACTGTGTAGCTGTGATTGTGTCCAATTCAGTAAATGGTACTGGGCACCTTCTCCAGCCAGGCCTGGGTTTGGCTGGGCCCTCTGTAGGAGCACTGATGTGAGTTAGACACAACCCCTGCTCCCCAAAGAACTCAGAGTCAGGAGAGGGCGGTTGTGAAAAAGATGAGCTATAATACAGGGCAGAATGAAATGAGGGCAAGTGAGAGTAAGAGCAGGAACCCAGTGTTGAGAGAATGTTGAAGGGGGAGGGATGGGAGGGAGGAGACGCAGGCAAGGCAGCTTCACAGAGGGGCTTGCTTTGGTGCTTGCCCTTGAACAATGGTGTTGAAGTCCTAACCCTCAGCACCTATGAATGTGACCTTATTTGGAAATAACATCTTCACAGATGTAATTAGTTAAGTTAGCATGAAGTCATACTGGAGTAGGATGGGCTCCGATCCAATATCACCAATGTCCTTATAAGAAGAGAAAAGACGGAGAGAGGCAGAAGAACACCATGCGAAGATGGAGGCAGAGACTGGAGTGATGCGTATACAAGCCAAAGAACGCCAAAGATTGACAGCTATCACCAGAAGCAAGGAGAGAGGCGTGCAACAGATTCTCCCTCAGAGCCCTTAGAAGGAATCAACACTGCCAAAACCCTGATTTGGGACTTCTAGCCTCCAGAACTGTGAGAGAATAAATTTCTATTGTTTTAAGCCACCCATTTTGTAGTACTTTGTTACGTCAGCCCTAGCAAACTAATACAGCTGAGAAGAACTTTTACTCTGGGGAGAGGTGGAGGCTTTCTGGGCAAGGGAGCAATGTGAGCAACGCAACAGAATGAGACAAGTCCCGGTGCTCACCTTTCCCTCCGTCTTCCTTGGACTGTGTTTCCATTGTTGAGTTTCTGCATCTAATGCTTAAGGGGGATTATGAAAATATCATACTCGAGGGGGTAACTGTTAAAAGTGAGCCTTCACAATCACATTATGGGCCTTATCCTTAATTAAGTTCTGGCTCTTTTGGCCAGAACTGTTCTTTCCTTAAGCCAATCTGACAAGCTCAAAGCAAAGCCAAAAACTTGCAATATCATAGCAGTTTCTAAACCAGCCTACTACAAGAGAACCCACTGGTACAGATCAAAGCCACAAACCGTATCTGTCACAAATTGGCCACATTCGATCACTTGCCAGTGCTTGTCACCATTTCCACATATTAAGGGGTTGGTTTTTGAGCGCAAAGGATTTGGGAGGAGGGGAGGAGTGAGCTTGTTTCCAAAAGAGGTGATGATAGTGGGAAGTGGTGGGAGCATGGACGAAATGAAGATATGGCTCAGGAAGTGGAGAGGTAGGTAAGATGAGTGAAGATATGGGAGCTGTATATGGGATGTAGAAGCTGAGTTTGAATTGGTAACTTGGTAGCTCTGCTGTGTGACTTTCGGCCTACCACTCAACCTCTCCGTGCTTCATCTTGGAGGGATAAAAACATTGGAACCTCTAATAGTGAGTGATGATATATTACTGATCAAATACTGCATAACCAGTTGCCCCCAAACTTAATGGTTTTGAAGCACCAATTGTTTATTATATCTCAGTTTCTGTAGACTAAGAATTTTGAAACATCTTGGCTAGGGAATTCTAGCTTAGGGGTCTCTCATGAGTTTGTTGGTTGGCTAGAGCTATAGTTAGATGTCGGCTGCACTTATCTGAATACTTGCCTGGAACCTGAGGATCCACTCCCAAGGTGTCTCACATGGCTTTTGGTGGCAGGCCTCTATCCCTCTCCATGTGGGCATCTCCACAAATTGCTTGAGCATCAACAGGACATGGCTGCTGGCTTCCCCCAGGGCAAGAGATCCAAGAGATCATGGTGGAGGCTGTGATGCCTTTTATGACCTACCTTGGAAATCAAACACCATCACTTCTTCTGGTTTTCACTAGTCACACAGGACAGTCCTGATCCAATGTGGGAGGGGACTACTGACTATCAGCAGGCAAGGATCATCACAGTGCACCCTCTAGCCCCCAATGTGGTTCATTACCCTCCCACATGAAAAATACACACTCCCTTGCCAAGCTCCCCTAATATCTCATCCTATTACAACATCAGCTCGAAGTCTGGAATCTCTCCAGGATATCTGGAGTAGGGTCGAGTGGTGAGCAAAAGGTAGGGGGATTATATTCATGTAGAGTGCAGGGGGGTAGAGGTTCTCACTCTCCACACATGAGTCCTACATATGAGGCCCCTACTTGCCCAGGGAGAGAGGAGCTTGAGAAACTGAAGATGGGAGCTACAGGCCTTCCTGGAGCCTCCCAATTCAATCATCACTAAAATACAGAAAGACTCCACTTTACGCCTCCCTTCAAATGGATCTTTCAATTAACTCATGTTTATTTCAAGTCCTCTTAAGGTGAAAAGGAGCCCTCGTGGTGCAGTGGTTAAGTGCTCAGCTGCTAACCGTAAGGTCAGTGGTTTGAACCCATCCAGCAGCTCTGTGGGAGAAAGATATGAATGACAGTCTGCTTTCATAAAGATTGTAGCCTTGGAAACTCTATGGGGCAGTTCTACTATCCTATAGGGTCGCTATGAGTTGGAATTGACTTGACGGCAATGGGTTGGGTTTTGGATTAGGTGAAAGAGAAAAATAAAACAGTAATAAAGAGTTCACACCATGAATTTATGGTAAAATCACTCCTCAAACCCAAAAATGACCTGAGCTGCCTGGGGTTGACACATTCAACAAGATGCTGATACCTTACGTAGCCGCAGAGCTAACCGAGGGTCCTGGCGTGATTCTTCAGCTCAGAGCAATTCATGGAGTTCTGTTTATTAAGACAGGAAAATGGGGGACAGGTCTGGTGAGAGCCCTAGGCCTTCCAGAGTGGTACAAGTTCTGCATTTCACAGTAGTTATAGGAGCAGAAAGGCACAGAATACTCAGGTGAATAGAATCCCTATTCCAGTTACAAGTGGTCAGCTCGGAGCCAAAGAGCATTGCTTTGGGAACTAGTCTCATGGGCTGTCTCCCCCGAGAGATGGCATGGGAAGCTCAAAGGACTTGGTGAGTACCGGCACCCCCATTTACTATCTGTGTGACCTTGACACATCTCTGGACCTCAATTTCCTCCTCATCAAAATGGGGACAACACTCAACCTGCCTACCTCACGAGGCTGTTTGAGAGACTCTAACACAACATCTGTAGTCACAGCTGCCACGTATGGTTGAGCGGGTTGTTTACTGCACAAGCGTGCCTGTCCTAAGGAAGGAGTACAGGCCGAAAGTCAACCCCCCCAAAAAAACAAATTCAATGCCATTGTGTCAATTCCGACTCAGAGTGACCCCATAGGACAGAGTAAAACTGCCCCTTAGGGTTTCCAAGGCTTGTAATCTTTATCGAATTGCCACTTCTTTCTCCCACAGAGCAGCTGGTGGATTTGAGCTGCTGACCTTTCAGTTAGCCAAGCACTTAGTCACTACATCACCAGGGCTCCTTGAAAGTCAACCCACCTGCTTCTTAACAACTTGTGAGAGCGTGGGGCTGCTCAGCCCAGAGGGGCGTCTTTTTCTAATTTGCACTAAGGGGCCATGGGAGCCAGTGGCTCTGTCTATCAAGGCCAGATCAACACAAGTGTGTGAGGTATAAACAGAAGGGGCTGCTGGAATCTCCCTGGCTGGACTTACCCTGAGCTGTGTCTTGACAAGGCAAGCAGAAGGGAAAGGAGAAAGGAGAAGGGGAGCTGGGTCTGGAGCTGAAATCATTGCTCCCCTCCTCCCCATAAGTGGAGGAGTGGAGCCAGGGCAGAAAATACAAACAAGTATCCACCAGGGGCCTCCTTGTGGCTGTCTCACAGACACAGGCATTTAGGAGTCTCTTGCCCCCTCAGGCTGCAGCCCTCTCTATAAGCTGCAGCAATAAGGGGAGTGTGGGTAGGTTAGGCTGGGAGGCCCTGAAAAGGAGGGATGGGCAGAGCCTTTCTGTCCTGTCAGGAGGAAGGGAATCACTTTCCATGAGGACATCCCAGGGCTCCCACAGACACCTCAGCTGCTCCTGAGGGATGACTTGGGAGAAACGACTCTGAGTGGGGGAAGTGGCCACAGGAGAGGCAAAGAGGCTGACCCAACACACAGCCCCTTTCTCCCCCCACCCCACCCTGACCTCTGAGCTTCCTATCCTCCCCACTCAGTTGGCCCATCCTGAGCCCCTCAACCTCAGCTTCTGGAAAGGGTGTGGACAGAACTTCCACCAATCTGGAAGGCCTGAGGGCTCTACCTAGCCCCATCCCCAGCCCCCTCTGCCACTGCTGGGCCCTAATTTCTGCTTCTTTCCCATTCCTTGGCCATGATCCACACTGTTTATAACTTTGTGAGATCCCATGTGTGTCCCTCTAACCCTGCTAGCCATTTCTGCAGGAGTGTGGGGGAAGTGGAATGATGGGATCAACTTTATGCAATAAGTACAAATTCCTGTTCACCAACTCATGTGTGTAAGAAAGTGTCTTAGGGTGGGTTCTCTAGAGAAGCAAAACCAGTAAATTGTATAACTATATATATATACAGAGAGATTTATATCAAGGAAATGGCTCACGTGGTTGTACAGGCTGGAATGTCCCGAGTCCATGGGTCAGAATAGAGGCTTCTCCTTATGCATGTAGTGACAGGGGCTGGTGAACCCAAGATTGGCAGATTAGAGAGCAAGGCTCTTGTTCACAAGCTGTGAAGATCAACAAATCCCAAAGATCGGCAGGCAAGACCGCAGGTAAGCTGCTAGCTCAAGACCCAAGAATAAGAAATCAGATGAACAGGAGCCAGCTGCAGGATCCAGAATGAGCAAAAGCCCACAAGCCTTGCCAGAATATCTATTTATATTCAGTGCAGGCCAAACGCCCAAGGAAAAACTCCCTTTCAACTGATTGGCTACCCACAGCAGATCCCATCATGGAGGTGATCACATAATATCAAATCTCATCATGAAAGTGATCACACTATCATACGACTCTCAAATCACTGAGAATCATGGCCCAGCCAAGTTGACACACACCTTAACCATTACAGAAAGAGAACTTTCCCTATTCTTTACCAGTCAATTTATAATTCAAGGCTCTAGTCTACCATGGTGGTAGAAATGTAATTGCTGCCAATTTGAAACCCTCTCCTTTTCCGTGGTGGATCTAATTTCCTGGAGGCTTATGTGGGGTTCAGGCATCTGGTCCTCCATGGCATTTGTGATGTCCATCGCTATGCCCATCCAGGTTGCTATGGAGATGGTCTTTGTCCCCGTGCTGATCTGTTCTTCTCTTCTAGTCCTGTGCCACTCTTGGGAGTAGCAGGGTTAGTCTTCTTCACAGCCATGCTAGCATGTGGGAAATCTCTACATGGATGGCTAAGATATTGCCACCTCAACACTCCATGAAGCCTGTGAAAAAGACCTAAGGATTCGTCTGAAAATAGAAAGAACTTCCTTAGTGGTAGTGAGTTCTCTGTCAGTGGAGTGATGAAGGAGAGGTTGGATGAACCCTCGGTGGTGAGACAGACCCTTGGATGGAACATTCAATGAGACCTCGGAGGCTCCTGCCCCCGCTGAGATGTCATGATTCTTCACACCCACTGAGTTCTGGTATCTCCCATCCTCGTTCTCTTCAATTCCACTAATCTATACCTTGTTGTAACTCAGACAGGTGCTGTCTGAAGACATCAACAAGTATGAAAAATGAGTTTGCTGAGAGATAGAAAGTGTAAATGAGATCACAAGGAAAGGACTTGCTCTGTTTACGAGAACAGACTGTTTCCAAGCTTTCTTTCATACGTAAGCAATCACTGCAGTAATTGACATCGTTGTTCACTCTCAGCTCACTGTGACCTGGCCTCCTACTCTTTCCGAGAAAATTGAGGCCATCAGGTATGAGTTCTCAATTTCCAGGTGTCCGCACCCGCAGGTCTTGCCCCAGCTAGACTCATCCTGCTTCGTTCACTATGGCCTCAGAGGATGAAGTGTCTCTGCTCAAAGCCAACTGCCCCATCTGTACACCTGACCTTCAATTTTCCTGCCTCCTCCAAGAGGCTGCCCCATCAGTCATCCCCTTCTTCTCTTGGATCTTCATCTCTCCCAATCTACTGGCCACTTCTCCTCTGCCTAAAAATATACTTAGGCCTCTCATGTCCAAAAAACTAAATCCTCCCATGTCCTCCTCTAGCTGCTTCCCAAATCTCCCTTCTCCCCTTCTCATCCAACCTTCTAAAAAAATAGACTACCCCTGCTGTTCTCCACTTGCTTACTGCACACTCAAACCTCAGACCACTGCAAACAGATCAATGGAATTTGCTGTTAATTAGGACACCGGTGACCCCATGATTGACAAATCCAACAGGCATTTCTCAATCCTTGGGTACTGGTCCTCTTGGTTGTATTGAACACTTCTCTTTTGAACTCTCCCCCTTGGCCTCTGTTATGCCAGGCTTTTTAGACTCACCTCATACCTCTTGCTATCTTCTCTATCTCCTTCAAGAGCTCTGTGGTAGCCAGTCTACAAGATGGCCAACAAGGATGTCCACCTCATGGAGTTTACCTTGTACAGTCACCTCCCACATTGTACCAGTGTCGGACAGTGTGACCAACAGAATATGGCTGAAGTGATGGTATGTCACATCTGAGATTAGGTTATGAAAGACACTGTGACTTCCAGATTGGCCTTTCTCTCATTCTCTCTCTTGGATCACTTACTTTGAGGGAAGCCAGCTATCATAGCTTAAAGACATTCAAGCATCCCTATGGAGACGCCCACTTGGTGAGGAATTGAGGCTTCCAGCCAATAGCCATTGAGGAAAGGGGGACTCCAACCAACACCCATATGAGTGAGTCTTCTTGAAAGTGGATCCTCCAACCCAAATCAAGACTTTAGATAATACAGCCACAGCCAGCAGCTTGACTACAAACTCTTGAGAGACCCTGAGCCAAAACTACCCAGCTAAACTGTTCCCAGATTCCTGACTCTCAGAAATTGTGAGATAATAAAATGTTTGTTGCTTTAAGCTACTAAATTGTGGGGCAATTTGTTACTCAGTAACTACTAAGACTCTGTCCTTAATCCCATATAAGGTGCTCTATGAAATGTTGGTGTTACCCAAATTTTCATCAACTCTGGAAAATGTTTGGCCATTATTTTTCAAACATGTTCCCCCACCCCCTGCAAAAATAGCTTTTCTGGGACTCTATTTACATATATATAAGACCATTTGTCCAACAGGTAACTGAAGCTCTATTACTTTTTTTCTCTCTGTGCTTCAGTTTGTCCTGTCTTGAAGTCACTGGTCTTTTTTTCTACCATGTCTAATTTGTTATTTAGCCCTTCCAGTTACTTTTCCATTTCATAAAATGTATTTTTCAGTTGCAAAAGTTTTTCATTTAGTTCTTTTTTAATGTATGATTCATTTCTTTCCTTATTCGTGTTTTTCTTTAAATACTTGAACATACTTATAATAATTGTTTTAAACTTTTTGTCTGCTAATTTCATCACATCTGTCATGTCTTGATCTATTGCTATTGACTTATTTTTCTCTTGGTTATGGGTGCCATTTATCTGCTCCTCATATCTGGTATTTTGGATTGGAAGATGGATATTTTGAATATTACATTACTGAGTGCTGAATTTTGTTATCTTTATTTAAAGAGTGTTGAGTTTTATTCTGGCAATTTACTTAGACATCAGCTTGATATTTTAAGGCTTGTCTTTAAGCTTTGTTAGGTAAGTCTAGAATAGCCTTTGCACTAGGGTATGCTAGTTTAGCTTTACTCCTAAGGTGTGGCACTTCTGAGGTTTCCACTAAGACTCTGGGTGTTCATTGAGATCTCTCTACTCCAGTTGACCCAGACTTGAACATCTCCCAACTCTGTGTGAGCTCTGAGAGCTGTTTAGCTTAAAACTCCCCAATAACTATTCTGTCTCCAGTAGTTGTTCTGTCTAACCTCATGGAGTCTCATCGTACATATGTACAACTTAATATTTAGCCAAAGACTAAAAAGGACTCCCATGAAATTTTCTGAAGCTCACTCTCTGCATATCTCCCTCCTCTCCAGTATTCTACTCTGTAAATCCCAGCTGCCCTAATCTCTCTGGATTTTGATCTCTATCTCCTCAGCACAGTGAGACCTCAGTGCTCTGCTTAGGTTCCCTGTCCCTAGGCCATGGTCTGGTAAATGCCTCTAGGCAGGAAGTCAAGTTGATCACAGAGTTTGTTGTGGATTGAATTGTGTCCCAAAAATGTGTGTCAGCTTGGCTAGGCCATGATTCCCAGTATTGTATGATTGTCCACTATTTTGTCATCTGATGTGATTTTCCTACGTGTTGTAAATCCTACCTCTACGACATTAATAAAGCAGGATTAGAGGCAGTTATGTTAATGAGGCAGGACTTAATCTACAGAATTAGGTTGTATCTTGAGTCACTCTCTTTTGAGACATAAAAGAGAGAAGCGAACAAACAGAGAGACAGGGGATCTTATGCCACCAAAAAAACAGTGCCAGGAGCAGAGTGTGTCCTTTGGACCTGGAGTCCCTGTCTGAGAAGCTCCTAAACCAGGGGAAGATTGATGACAAGGACCTTCCCCTAGAGCCAACACAGAGAGGAAGCCTTCCCCTGGAGCTAGTACCTTGAATTTGGACTGCTAGCCTCCTAAACGGTAACACAATAAATTTCTGTTTGTTGAAGCCATCCATCCACTTGTGGTATTTCTATTACAGCAGCACTAGATAACTAAGACAGAATTTGGTACTGGAAGAGTGGAGTGCTGCTTTAACAGATACCTACAATGTGGAAGTGGTTTTGAAACTGTGAATGGATAGAGGCTGGAAGAATTTTAAAGTGCCTAATAGTAAAAGCCTAGATTGCCTTGAAGACACTGTTGGTAGAATTATGGACATAAAGACAATTCTGGTGAAGACTCAGAAGGAAGTGAGGAGAGCTGTAACACTGGAGACAGCATAGACGAAGGAATAGCAGAGAAATGGCAGCAGCAGAATCAGGAGACCTGTATAAGACAGTGCTGGAGCTGACCCACGGAGTGAGAAAACTGAGTGCCTTTGCATAAGAGGCTTCCTGGCAGAGTGGGGTGCCTCCGGGCACTTATGGGTGAGCTAGACTTGCTGATCCACAGAGCAAGAGAGCTGAGTGGCTTCTGGCCGAGGTTTACTGGCAGAGTGGGGTGCCTCCAGGCACTTATCTGTAGAGCTAAAGAACTTTGGAACACTTGTTGGAGCAGGGCAGACACCAGGCCAGCCCAAGGGCCTAAGGGGCCAAGAGGCCAAGGAACCAGGAAGCAGAAGCTGAAAAGACAAGGAACACAGGAAGAGAACGTCCTCAGTCTCAAAGGGTAGGGCCACAACCTCTGGGATTTCAAAGGATGGAGCCACCGTCTCCTAGGTGTCAAAGAATCAGATCTTTACCAACTCGGTTCCAGAGTATGGGGCTGCTTTTCACAAGTGCCAACGGGATGGGAGCCAGATTTGCTGCCTAAAGCTGAGGGGGTGGGGCTTCCAAGCTCAAAGGGCAGAAGAACAAAGCCTGCTGGGGCTGAAGGGGTAGGGTCACCACTCAAATGGACTAGGAGAACGGAGCCACCCAAAGCCGAGGGAGCAGAGCTGCCCTTCCAGTGGGCCTGGAAGGCGGAGCTGAAGCCCAGGGCCATGGGGCCTCCACACAGAATCCAGAGAGTGTGGCTGACACCCAGAGCCTGGAGGGCAGGGCCATTGCCTAAATGGTCTCAGAGTACAGAGGATTATTTTCAAGCCTTGAGAGCTAATGTAATGTGTTCTGCTGACTTGCTTGGTGCCTCTTATCCCTTCTTTCCCTCCAATTTCTTCCATTTGGTATGGAAATGTCTAGCTTGTGCCTGTTCCACCATTGTACTTTGGAAGCAGATAACTTGTATTCTAGATTTCACAGATAAAGAAGACTTTTTGGATTTTGGACTTGGAGTTGATTTAAGACTTTTGCTATGATATGATGGGGTGAGTGTGTTTTTTTTTACATGTGGCAAGGACATGAATTTTTGGAGGCCAAAGGGTGGAATGTTATGGACTGAATTGTGTCCCCCCAAAATATGTGTCAACTTGGCTAGGCTATGATTCCCAGTATTGTGTGATTGTCCACAATTTTGTCATCTGATGTGATTTTCCTATGTGTTGTAAATCCTACCACTATGATGTTAACGAGGCAGGATTAGAGGCAGTGATGTTAAAGAGGCAGGACTCAATCTACAAGATTATGTTGTATCTTGAGTCAATCTCTGTTGAGATATAAAAGAGAGAAGCGAGCAGAGAGACAGGGGACCTCATGCCACCAAGAAAACAGTGCCAGCAGTGAAGCTTGTCCTTTCAACTGGGATCCCTGTGCTGAGAAGCTCCTAGAGTGGGGAAGATTGATGACAAGGACCTTCCCCTAGAGCTGACAGAGATAGAAAGCCTTCCCCTGGAGCTGACACCCTGAATTCAGACTTCTAGCCAGCTAAACTGTGGGAGAGTAAATTTCTGTTTGTTAAAACCATCCACTTGTGGTATTTCTGTTACAGCAGCACTAGATAAGACAGAGTTCTTCTTATTTGTTTTCCTTTTCTCAAGGAACACAGTCCTGTCCTGTTGGTTACCCAATGTCTGAAAGCAGATGTTTCACATATTTTATCCAGTTTTCTACTTGTTTATGGTAGGGAACAGGGGGCGAGTCCAGTATCTGTTACTCCATCATAGTCAGAAGCAGAAGTACACACAGGATAAGTTTTAATCAGCCTTTCTTACTGAAAGTGTTTCTCAATTTTACCTTTTACCATTTAGGGTTAAGAAAAAATTGCTCCTTCCAATCCCCCAAGTACTAATTACTGGACATTTAATTCCCTCTCATTCCTGCTTGCCAACCAGCCAGTTCTTTTATGAGCCTATCTCTTTCTTGTATCTTGCCAAGTACAGCCAAAGGCAGACAACACAACAATTAACAAATTGTTCTCCGCCTCTTCCCCTGGGGCTACAAGTCCTTTAGGTACCTCATCTGCCTTCCATGTTATTGTGGGGCATACACTTATGGATGAACTGAGGTGGCAAGCTAAAAGATATAAAGATCTTTTGTTATGGATTGAATTGTGTACTCCTTCCCCCACCCCAAATATGTTTTGAAATCCTAACCCCTGTACCTGTAAATATGACCCTGTTTGGAAATAGAGTTGCTGTGAGTCGGAATTGACTTAACGGCAACAGATTTGTTTGTTTGTTTTGGAAATAGGGGTTTTCTTTTGTTATGTTAATGAGGTTATACCAGTGTATGACCTAATCCTAAACCTGATCACTTCTGAGTTATCAAAAGACCAGAATAGACACAGAGACACACACACAGAGGGAAGACAGACTCCTCTGAGGACCCATCTACAAGCAAAGGAACAAGAAGGGTTTCCAGCAGGCACCAGAACCTAGGAGACAGGCCACAGAAGGAATTGACATGGCTAAAACTTAATTTGGACTTTTAGCCTTCAGAACTATGAAAAAATAAATTTATGTTCTTTAAAACCACCCACTTGTGGTATTTATGTTAAAGCAGCACTAGGTAACTAAGACAATCTGGAACCTCGAGGACATATTGAGATGATAAAGAAGCCCAGGGTCTACCTCCTAACTTCCTATTAAGTGAAATAAATAAATGTGCTATTGCTTGAGCCACTTTTACATGTGTGTTTTGTTCCTTGCAGCCTAAAGCATCCTGATGAACACATGGGTGATCCCATCCCCTTCTATAGTGTCTATGTTCATGCTTCTCAAATCCTTATCTCTAGCCCAGATCTTCCTCCAAAGGGGAAAGCTCAAATATCCACCTGCCTGCATATACTTCTCTCCATTAGATGTCCCACCCACAAGTTCCTCAAACTCAACATGTCCAAAATTGATTCTACTTTTCCCCCTTCTAAGCTGCCTTCCTTCAGAATTCTTAATCTCAGTTGGGGGGTACCACCGTCCACTTGGTAACCCTAGCAGGAAGCCTAGCTGTTATTCTGGAACTTTGCCTCTTCTCTCTATCTCTGTAAAACACCAGGTCCTACAATTTTTTTCTCAGATACATCCGCTCCTCTCCATTCCTCCTACCACTACCCTAGGACAGACCCTAGCCTCTCTCTCCTAGTCTACTGCTGGCTAATACCCCTGCTTCCAATGCCTCCTCCACACTGCTTCTACCACAGTACTCGTTCTGAAACACGAATCTATCTGTGTCACTCCTCTGCTTAAAACTTTTCAGTTCCAACCCCCCCCCCCCCCACCCGCCTCCAATGTTTATACAATGAAGTCCAAACCTTTTCCAAGGCTCACAGGCCTCCAGGATCTGGCCTCTGCTGACTGCTCCAGACTTATCTCCTGCCATTCCCTGTCTTCAGTTTGTTTTTCAGTTGCTTTTTAGCCTCATCCTCCTTTTTCCTCCCTTGGACCATCGCGCATGCTGTGCCTGTGGCCTGAGATGCCTCGCTGCTGGCTCTATCCTACCATGCTGACTTTTCTTCTACAAACATCCACTTATCCTACCAGAGTGGGAGTTTCTCTTTTTTCTCCCCCTGGAAGCCTTCTCTGATTACCCACAACCTCCAACCTATGTTTACCCTCTTCTGTTCTCCATTAATGCCTGGTATACACCACTCTTGCTTTATAATCATGGTTATCTGTTTGTCTCCTCCTCCAGACTGAGCAGCTTGAGGGTAGACATTGGGGCTTACTTGGCCTTGTACCACTAGCCTCTGGCATGGACCCAGGCCCATGGTAGATGTTCAATAAATTAATGACTGAATGAATCACCAATTGAATCCCTTTCGGCAGGTCCCCTAAAGACCATCACTGGGGAAGGTTCACTGGTTTGTTTACTCGAGTAAGTGGATTAACTTAAAAGCAATCAAACTAGGTTTCTTCAAATCATTTGCCACCAGCACTTTCGTTTAATTAGTACGATCAGGAAAGAGAGTGTGTTTGTGGCTAGGTTTCCGTAGTACTTCTCTCAGAAGGGGTATTATGTTTCCTGAAGCAAGGAATCATGGCTCAGGAAGAGAAGAAGTGAAAAGAGCATGGCGTGACTCTGAGAAGCTGCTGGAAAACTTGTCTAGCTCATGATAATCAGGATGGGCCTTAAGCTCCCGTGAAGCGGACAACTGTAGATGTGGGGTGACTTGGTGGGGATCTGACATGCCCTTCTCCCCAGTTGCCATACTTATCAAAATTCCACCATTAGAGAATCACTCCTTTTGACTACCCACCACCCTCTCCTGTGGAACTCTTACAAGCCAAATTTCCTCTCTCCTTTCAGGGATTGCTTTCTTCTGTCCGGAAAGCATTCACCTCCTCCTCTGTCTACTCCAAATTTTCCTGTGCTTTAAAAGGGTAGGTGAAATCCCTTCCCTACTTTGGAGGCTCCCCAGATCTTTCTTTTAGGATTGTAAGTACCATGAGGGCAGAAACCATGTCTCATTCAACACTGTCTCCCAGGTGCCTATTATTGAGCCTGGAACAAGGTAAGTGTTCAGCAAATGAAGGGTGAACTGACCTGCACTAGCTCAGTACACAGCCATTTCTCCATCCTCTTAAATTCTGGATGCCTCTGTCAACGCTGGTCTCCCGGTACCCACTACAATCATTTATGCCTTGTGAAGGCCTTCTGTTACTCTACTGAGTTGTTCTTTTTTGATGTGGCTTTTTAACACTTCCAGAATGCAGGCTAGTTTTTTCAACTGGGTGTAGACTCTGAGAAGGCACGGGCTGTGCTTTAGCCTTCTTGGACTCCCCATGTGGGTCGGGGTCTGGAAGGTAGGTACCTTGTGGACAGAAGTTTCCCAGTTTGGATTAAATGGGTAAAAAGAAACCTTCTGGAATATGGTATGTAGGCTTCCATTTGCACTCTTATCTTGGACCCTACAAATGATAGAGGTAGACCTGCTCATGGGTACCCTGGGGTAGGTGATGGGAATTTTAATATGGGGTCATCAGATAGGGGCCCAGAAAAATCCAGTAGCCTGGGCAATTGTTTCTCTCTGGCCTAATGCAAGTTCATAAGGGACTAGATCAAGGAAGTCATCGGCCAACAGTTGACCAGGGCACAAGCAATGAGAAGTTCTTGCTCTTGGGTTGACAGGTGGTGACTCAGTACCTGTGTAGCTCCTGGGACCTCAAACACTGTTCCTCAGTAGGGTCTTTTACCAGGTTAGCCCACTTGGCTCTTCCTGGACAACTGTCCCACACTCGGGCCCCAAACTTCTTCCCCATTTACTCTTTTCCCCCAGTCTCTGATCTTACACTCTGGAGGACTTCCTCTCCCAGCCCCACCCTGGTCTTACACCCTACTCTCTATTCAGGTTCTGCCAACTAATGACCCATTCAACCCCCCAACAACTGAAAAACTAGTTTCCTTTGCTTGATGATAAAACCAAAAAACCAAAACTTATTGCCATCAAGTTGATTCTGATTCATGGCAACCTCCTGTGTTGGAGTAGAACTGCTCCATAAGGTTTTTTGTTGGCTGTGATCTTTACAAAAGCAGATTGCCAGGCCTTTCTTCTGTGGCTCCAATGTGTGAGTTGGAACCAATAGCTTTTAGGTTAGTAGTCAAGCGCAAGCCATTTGCATCATCCAAGGACCTTTACTTGATAATGTTCCGACTCATAGTGACCCTGTAGGACAGAGTAGAACTACTCCATAGGCTTTGCTAGGCTGGAGCCCTGGTGGCACAGTGGTTAAGCACTTAGCTGCTACTTGAAAGGTCAGTGGTTTGAACCCACCAGCCACTCCATGGGAGAAAGATGTGACAGTCTACTTCCAAAGATTACAGCCTTGGAAACCCTAAGGGGCAGTTCTACTCTGTCTGTAGGGTTGCTGTGAGTTGGAATCGACTCAAAAGCAACAGGTTTGGTTTTTTGGTTTTAATCTTTACAGGAGCATATGGGCCACGTCTTTCCTCTGGCGGAGTGGCTGGTAGGTTCGAACCACTGACTTTTCAGTTAGCAGCCGAGCACTTTAACTACCGTGCCACCAGGGCTCCACTTGATGATACGGGGAAGGCTTAATATTCAAACCTGCCGAGGAAATAAGGGGAAATATATGTATCCAGTCTCTTCTAATGCAACAGAGAAAGGGGGAAATAGTTTAACATCCACGTGAAAAGAGGCTGAATCAGCTCTGATGTGGTAGAGTAGATGACTGGCAGCCACAGCCTGCCATGGCCTTGTTGTGGTGGTGTGCTTTTCCCTGCCTCTTGACTCTGAGCTCAGCCCTGTGACTTGCTTTAGCCAATGGCCTAGGGCAGAAGTGACAAGGCACTGGCTTTTTAGGAGGCATCTTATGCTTCTGCTTTCCTCTTCCACCTCTGTCACTGCCAAGAGAGAACAGTCCCAACTATCCCCTTGTCCAAGGAGAAAGGGAGACACAAGTTGCAGAACCTCCCCAGACCTGCAATGAGAAGCACCCTGGGCAGAACCACTCAGCCCAGCCCAGCCTAGATCAGCTGAACCCCAGCAGACCTGCAGGTTCTTGGGAATAACAATTGTGTTAATCCACTGAGTTCTGGTGGTTTGTTATGCAGCACTATCGTGCTGATTGGGGAAGACTAGGAGCAAGCACTTAGTAGGTACACAACCCATGATGGGTGCTCAGTATGTGCTCATCATTTATGTCTTAGTCATCTGGTGCTGTTATAACAGAAATACCACAAGTAGATGGCTTTAACAAACAGAAATTTATTCTCTCACAGTCTAGCGGGCTAGAAGTCTGAATTCAGAGTACCAGTTTCAGGGGAAGTCTTTATCTGCCGGCTCTGGGGGAAGGTCCTGGTCATCAATCTTCCCCAGGTCTAGGAAATTCTCAGTGCAGGGACCCAGGGTCCATAGGACACACTCCCCTCCTGGTTCTTCATTCTTGGTGGCATGAGGTCCTCCTCTTCTCTGCTCGATTCTCTTTTTTATATCTCAAAAGAGACTGACCCAAGATACAGCCTAATCTAGTAGATTGAGTCCTGCCTCATTAACATAACTGCCTCTAATCCTGCCTCATTAACATCATAGAGGTAGGAGTTACAACACGTAGGAAAATCACATCCGATGCCAAAATGGTGAACAATCACACAATACTGGGAATCATGGCCTAGCCATGTTGACATATTTTTGGGGGACACAATTTAATCCATAACATTCCACCCTTTGGCCCCTAAAAATTCACGTCCTTGCCACATGTAAAACACACTCACCCCATTATATCATAGCAAAAGTCTTAAATCAACTCCAAGTCCAAAATCCAAAAAGTCTTCTTTATCTGTGAAATCTAGAATACTAGTTATCTGCTTCCAAAGTACAATGGTGGAACAGGCACAAGCTAGACATTTCCATATCAAATGGAAGAAATTGGAGGGAAAGAAGGGATAAGAGG
This sequence comes from Dugong dugon, assembly GCA_030035585.1. Classification (NCBI taxonomy): domain Eukaryota; kingdom Metazoa; phylum Chordata; class Mammalia; order Sirenia; family Dugongidae; genus Dugong; species Dugong dugon. Next base: position 20,614,741 of record CM057475.1, read on the forward strand.
CACCAAGCAAGTCAGCAGAACACATTACATTAGCTCTCAAGGCTTGAAAATAATCCTCTGTACTCTGAGACCATTTAGGCAATGGCCCTGCCCTCCAGACACTGGGTGTCGGCCACACTCTCTGGATTCTGTGTGGAGGCCCCATGGCCCTGGGCTTCAGCTCCGCCTTCCAGGCCCACAGGAAGGGCAACTCTGCTCCCTCGGCTTTGGGCAGCCCATTCTCCTAGACCATCTGAGTAGTAACTCTACTCCCTCAGCTCAAGCAGGCCCCATTCTTCTGCCCCTTCAGCTGTAGGCAGTGGATCTGGCCTCATCCTGCTGGCACTTGTGAAACGTAGCCCCACACTCCGGAACCGAGCTGGTGAAGATCTGACTCTTTGAAACCTAGAAGGCTGTGTCCCCACCCTTTGAAGCCCCAGAGGCCACGGCTCCACACTGAGACCCCAGAGGTCATGACCCTGCCCTTTGAGAAAGAGGCAGTTCTGCTTCCTGTGTTCCTTGTCTCTTCAACTTCTGCTTCGTGATTCCTTGGCCTCTCCGCCCCTTGGGCCTAACTGCACGTGTCTGCCCTGCTGGGGCAAGTGCTCCAAAGCTCTTTAGCTCTGCAGATAAGTGCCTGAAGGCACCCTACTCTGCCAGGAAGCCTCCTGTGCAAAGGCACTCAGCTCTTTTGCTCTGTGGTCCAGCTCCAGCACTGTCTCACACTGGTGTCCTGGTTCTGCTCCTGCCATTTCCATGCTGCTGCTTGCTGTCTTTGCTGTCCCCAGTGTAACAGCTCTCCTCGCTTCCTTATGAGTCCTCACTAGAATTGTCTTTGATGTCCATGATTCCACAAACAGTCTCTTCAAGGCAATCTAGGCTTTTGCTATTAGGCACTGTAAAACTTTTCCAGCCTCTATCCATTCACAGTTTCAACTCTGCTTCCACGTTGTAGGTATCTGTTAGAGCAGGTACCACTCTTCCAGTACCAAATTCTTTCTTAGTTATCTAGTGCTGCTGTAACAGAAATACCACAAGTGGATGGCTTTAACAAACAGAAGTCTATTCTCTCACAGTCTAGGAGGGTAGAAGCCTGAATTCAGGGTGCTAGCTACAGGGGAAGACTTTTACTCTCTGTCGGCTCTGAAGGAAGGTCCTGGTCATCAATCTTCCCCTGGTCTAGGAGCTTCTCAGTGCAGGGACCCAGGGCCCATAGGACATGCTCCCCTCTTGGTTCTTCATTCTTGGTGGCATGAGGTCCTCCTCCTCTCTGCTGGCCTCTCTCTTTTACATTTCAAAAGAGATTGACTCAAGATACAACCCAATCCTATAGATTGAGTCTTGCCTCTTTAACATAACTGCCTCTAATCCTGCCTCATTAACATCATAGAGACTAGGATTTACAGCACATGGGATAATCACATCAGATGACAAAATTGTGGACAACCACACAGTACTGGGAATCATGGCTAGCCAAGTTGACGTTTTGGGGGGATACAAATCAGTCCATTAATGAATTATGTCTTGCTTCTTGCTGGCAGCAGCATAAAAGCATACTAGAATATCAGACCTGAAAGAGCCTTCAAAGTGATTCTGGGTGAAAAAACCATCCCAGAGTGGGATTGTGAATTGCTCAAGGTCACATGGGGAATTTATGGCAGAGCTTGGACTCAGGGCTGGTGCCTTCTTAACAAATTGAGCTGACTTCCCACTTCCTGTGGGCCAGTCTGTCGATAAACATGCAAGCCCATTGATATCCTCATGCTCCCTCCTTGGCCACACGTGTGAGTTTCATGTCACTGGGCTAGAATTTTGACAAATGTGAAGTGGTGGCAAGAGAGAAGAAGAGCAGGAAGGCAAGGCAGGAAGAAGGTTCAGCCAGAGACGAGAGTCCGAATGCAAGCAGGGATGTTTCGTCTGCACCCGCATCTCCCTCTGGTGCCAAATGCCCTGTAAGGGAACCTGGTCCAGACTCCAGGCTGTGGGCCAGGTTCCACAGCCTGCTTCCAGGAGGGGGGCTTGTTCTCAGGGGCTGGAGGCCCGATGATGGCCTCATCTGTCATCATTAACTTCTGGCCTCCCCCAGCCCCCTGGGAGGCCATCACAGACAGCCATGGGGACGGGCTGGAGGGAGTCTGGGAAAGGGGTGGGAGCCAGGGTTCAAGGGAGAGATCCTGCTGCTTCTTGATGTCTGCATCTCACTGATGTCCTTCCCAACTCCAGATGGGGCCCAAGCGGCACCTCATCACACTCCAGAGTTCCTTGGCTCAGAGTGGAACCAGCTTCTGAGATTTTTGCTGGGGACAGCCCATCAGTCACCCAGGTGTGAAAGGAGCTGGAAAAGAAGGCAGGCCTGGGGCAGGGATTTAAGGGGCTTCTTTCCACCTCTCCACTAGAAAAGCTGAGTAAAAGAGAGAGTGGGTAATCAGAAGACCAGGGCTTTGGGCTCAACTTTGCCTTTTATTAGCTCGCCGTGTGACCTTAGGCAAGTCACTTCTCATATCCGGGCCTCAGTTTCCTGTTCTAGAAAATGGCCATGTTGGAATAACTGCTTTAGAGGGTACCTCCAGCTCTGATAGTCAGTGACAGTATTGGGGTTGGAATATTTCCTTCATTTCTATGAGATAATAATAATAGCTCATATTTATCTAGCCCTCAACACGTGCCAGGCACTGAACCAAGCACTTGCATGTATTAGCTCAGTTCAGGCTCACACAATCCTATGAGGTGGATACTCCCATTATCTCCATTTTACAGATAAGGAAACTGAGGTTCAGCAAGGCTCAGTAACCCACTGATGGCCACACAACTTGTACATGTGGAGCCATGATTTGAATCTGGGCTGTCTGGCTCCAAAGCCTGCACTCCTAACCTCTCTGCTGAGGTTAAGAGAGAGACTTAGCTCCTCTCCTGGTTTCTTCCTTCCAAGACTCCCTCCCTGTACACTTTGACTCCCCAGGTAACTGGTTTTCCACAGTCAAAGAGCTCCAGACTTCAGTCTGGAAGAACCTAGGGTGCCTGGAAGAAATCCCTTCAACCATGGGGATGAATGTAGTCTAACCCATCGCATTCTCTGTACACCACTCCCCTCCAGGGGGCCAGTCCTGCCCCCGGTGGGTGATGCTGGGAGAAATGGAAGATGATCCCTGCCATCAGAATGACAGCTGGTTAAGGATCTAAGACTGAGCCAGGGCATCCTGTGCCTTCCTCATCTCTGGACTCGTGGGGCCCAGCACAGAGCCTAGTACACAGCAGATGCTCAATGAGTGTTTGATTGTGTGTTGTGGTGATCAAATGAGCATTTATGGACCACATCAGCCAAAGGCTCGGGGTTGCCCTCAGTAGGCTGACGACTTGCTTCATTTACATTTCTGAGCTCCCATAACTCAGGAGGCACCAACACCCCAGAGAGGAAGTGCTCTGGGTGTCCAACTCACAGAAGGTTAACCACAAAACAGGGAGGAAAGACACTCCCGACCAGCAGCACCTTCCTGGACTGTCCTCCACTTGCCTCTCCCTGGAGGCCAAAGGCCCCTGCACCAATGGTCCCTTAATGAGCCAATGGAGGAAGTGTGAAAGTCTGGGAGTACAATGCAAAAAAGCCAGCTTGGGAAGGGGAGGCAAGACATAGAGAAGCTGGTGGGTCCCCAAGGCCTCCCTCCTCAAACTGTTTTGGTTGTCTCTTTGCATCAAGAACCTCCCTGTGATTTCACAGACCAGGCAAGGTCTGAGGTTGGTGGGAGGAGACAACCTGCCATTTGGCGTGATCAGAAATGAGGAACTGATCCACAGTGTCATTTCTACTGCTAATGAAGCAGGTGACCCACTTGAAGCTGCAGTGTTCTGGCCTAGCAAGAGGGGACAATATACGAGGTCCCTACGTTACTCTTGGTGAGTCTCTGAAGCATGGAGGCTGGGGTGTGCCAGGACACCCTGGTTCTCGAGAACTGCCCTGAGAATCCTAAGTGCGTGCCCTTGGGCAAACCATGGAACCACCCTGGACCTCAATTACCATTTGTTAGTTCATTCATTCATTCATTCGAAAGTCATTGGTGACCTTGGCAAGGAAGGTTGGCCATGCTGATGCGGGCAGGGGTCAGACGACAGGAGATTGTCCAGTGGTTGTATTTTGCTATGGGGTCTTGGTCAAGTCACTTCCCCTCTCTAAGTCTTAGTACCTCCAGGAGGGTCATACTGGCCTGGAATCAGCCCACTTGTGCTGTGAACAGCCCGGCTTCAGCGGCTGCAGGGTGTGATAGGACAGGCCAGCCCCTTGGAGCCAGGCAGATGTGGAGTTGGCCCCAGCTCTGCCTCTTGCTCCAGCTGGTTCTCTAAGTTTCCATTTCCTCTTTGGTTACATCGTATTTGTGTTATGAGGATTAAATTAAATACCGTAGGTGCAGTACTTGGCATGTGCCTAGTACCCAGTAAGTGGTTGATAAATGTTAGTTCTGCTTTCACAGAGCTAGAATCCAGAGTAACTCGTTGTGCACAAGAAAATAAACTTTCCAAAGCCTTGATTTTATCCAAGGAGGTGTTGGCCCTCCCAAAAGTATGAAGTCATATTGCTGTCTTCAGCTCCTCTCCCTGTCTTTTCTGGGTCTTTCTCTCCCACTCTACTACCACCTCCAATGAAAGTGACGTCTTTTCTCTTTGAAATCCGGCATCCTCATGGTCTTTACCTTCTTCCTATCCAAAACCTGCCCTTGGGAAAAGGCCAGATGACTCATTTATATTAAAGTGTAAATGACTGACATGACCTTGTAGAGGGGTGTGTTTTAGAAGGAAACAAAGGCATCAGTGGACCGAAGTGATCAGAGTGGTCCTTCAGGCATCAGTACACAAAATGAGAGAGTTATTTGTGGACTGGAGGAACTTTCTTGAAGGGGGCCCAGGATTCTGCAGACCCCAAGGCTGTTCCCGCTCTTTAATTCACGTCTATAAGTGGTTCAGCTCTACAGGACGCCTGGTGCAGTGACTCAAAGACTCTGGCAGGAATGCAAGGAGCCCTCTCAAGCTCCAGGTGGCCTCACCCTACCTTCTGCCTCTCTTGGCCTTTCCTTCTAGCAGCACATCTGGACGCCAAGAGGCAGCTGTTTTAGGGGTTCCCATGGAGCCCCACAGACCAACCCTGACTTCAAGCCCAGCCAACACCCCTGCTGCAGCCACTGCCCCCAGCTAGCCTTGTAGCTCCCTTTGTCCCTTTGCTCAGATCCCAACTTTGAGGGGAAACAAGTTCCTCCTGGGGTTTTGGAACAGGATGGCCTGATTTATCCTAGAGGTTTATTTGTTTAAGTTCCCTGGGTCTTTCTATTCTAGAAAGAAAGAAAGAGAGAAGAAAAGAAGGCAGAGAGGGAGAAAGAGAGAGACAAAACTATGCTTTGGTCAAAGACTTGAAGGGAAGTTTGTTTGTCCTTTCTTTTCCCAGCAGCAAACTACCAGGCTCTGAAATGAAGGGGAGGAGGCTCCCTATGGATGCAGGTAGAGAGACTAGCATGCCAGCCCTGCCTAGCGGTGAGTGGGGACGGGGCTGCCAGGACCAAGGCTCCTGACCTCTCCCCTTCTTCCTGTGGGATATTTGGTTTGGACGCACTGACTGGGTCCAGGGCTTGTCACCACGTGTGCCTTCACAGGGACAGGTTAACCAGTAAATATGGTATGTAACTGCTTGCATTGAGCAAGGTACCCACGGACATAATTGTATTTACTTGCTAACCTGTGGTGAGAATTTCACACAGGTTTCACACACATCTTTGGTGGGGGACAGGTGACATTGTGCACTGCAGATTGGTGGGAAGGCACAATTGGGCTGGTTTGTACCTTACTAATTGGGTGATCCTGCCCTGGTTCACATAGTCCTCCCCACCACCAGTGAGGATTTTCACACCCCTGGGCTTCCACACCTCACTTTGCATTCCCTGTTGTCTCCAAAAAGTCAGAGAAGAGGAGACAGAACGGGAAAGGGTGCACACCCTTCTCCGTCACAGCCCCGTTTTATTTTCTCCCTATCGTACCTCATTCTCTGATATTATTCTGTTGGTTTACTTGTGTGTGGTTATCTTCCTCACTAGAATGTGAGTTCCCTGAGGGAAGACAAGGGAAGATGTAGGGACACACGTACGCCACACCCACACACCACCCTCACGCCCACACACCACCACACACCATGCACCATACACACAATAAACACCACATGTACACACTCACACACACATATACCACACCCCACACCCTCACACACTACTCCCTCCACACCCACTACACCACACGCAGACCACCCCCCATACACATACACCACTCACCATGCAAACAATATATACCACCTACACACTCACACACGTGCCCCACACACACCCCCAGATACCACAACCCCCACACCCACTACACCGTACACATACCACCCACCATACGCACACTACACACACACTACACTCACACACCACACATCTTACATACAATATACACCACCTACCCACTCACACACACGTACACCCCCCACACCCATGACACCACACGCATACCACACCCACCTCCACACCACACCCCCACACATAGCACATACACACACCCCCCACACCATACACATCCTACACCACACCTATGCTGCACCACATCACACACACCCAACCCCCCATACCCCACGCACTTGCACCCGGAGATGGAGGGTGGAAGGTAAGCTGAGTCTCAGCAGCGGGGAGTGATCTGGGGCTGGAGCCCTCTATGCTGGGCCTTTGCCTCAGGAAGAGGAGGGTGACTCAGTTCAGCATCCATCAGGGGTCCCTTAGCTCAAAGACAGAAGGTGCAGAACCCTGAGCTGCTGTGTCCCTTCCTGACAGTCTAGCCAGCCTCAGGCTTAGGAAATGGGGGGATACGTAACCCTACTCCTGCTTCACAGACAGCAAAACCTCTGGCAGCGAGACTGAGGGATATACCCAAACGCTGAGGGCCAGGGCGGGGCAGCCATGAGCCAGGAGCCTCTTGGCACTGTCAGCTCCCTGGCCTGCCTCTCGCTGCCCTTGGCTGGGAGAACGACATTGTTTGGAGGAGAAAGTGGGGTGTCTGCCAGAGTCTGCCTGGCCTGAGCTAGGCTGGGCCTGGCCCCCCAGCAATCTCCAGCCAAGAGGGCTCTGAGTGGCTGCCAACTCCCACAACCAAGGTGCCACAGAGACCGGAGAAGCCCTGCTACCTGCTGCCTGCCCGGTTTCCCAGCTTTCTCCACATGGTTCACGTTTCCTTCCCCAGACTCAGCCCACCACCCCCCTCTGTCTTGTCTGGTGGCCCTACCGTAGCTCCTGGCTTACTGGGTGTCCCGCATATCTGCAAGTTATTTCAAATCCTCGCACTGTGATTGTTCAACACGGGTTGTCTTACAGGTAGGTAAACTGAGGCTTAGAGATGTTACATCCTGTGTTCCGGGTCACACAGTTAGCAAATGGTGGAGTTTAAGATTCAAGCCCTAATTGCTGTTGTCCCTTGGTCCATTCCCCTCCGCCTGCATAAATGCCTCCTTCCCTGGTACCATCCTGAGATTCCACCACCCTGCTCCATGCCTACCCTTCCCTAGCGCCACCTGAGGAGGGAGCATGGGAGAAGTGCCCACCCCTTCATCACCCCATCCCAACCACACTGGGCCCAGAAAACATCTCTATCTTGTCTCTCACCCAACCAGACAGCAAGGTCCTAAGAGATAATCTTTTCTTTCTGTGTCTACAAAGCACAGATTCCCTCTCAAGTTTTCTGGGCCCAAAACAAACTGCTGTTTAAGCAAATGGACTCTGGTATGCTCAGGCTGCCATTCCAGTCCCATTCCTGCCTCTTCCTGGCTGGGGGACCTTGGAAAAATTGCACAACCTCTCTGAACCTCTGTTTCTGAGGCTGTAACGTGGGGATGACGTGAGTACCCACCTCATAAGGATTAGTCGACTTAATGCATGTAAAGCTCTAAGGGCAGTGTCTGGCACACAGATGCTTTATAAATAAATGTAGCTCCCCATCATTATTGTCAAACGACAAGGAGGAGCAATGGAAAGGAGGTCAGTTCCCAAGCCCAGCTTTCTCTGCTACTAGCTGAGACTCAATTTCCCCATCTTCAGGGTGAGGCCAGTTGGCTGGATGCTCCTGAACCCCTGTTCAGCTCTATGCTGCAGCATCCTCTGAGCTGACCAAGGCCTGACCCGCCAGATAACATGTGATCCAGCCCCTGCGAGCATCTGTTTTCCCACGTCAGTGTTTTCCAGACACACTTTCCTCATCATCTCTATAAAGTAGGGGAAGGGCAGGGTGCAGGGATTCCTGCCTGCTGGGAAACAAAATAGACAGGTGTCCAGAGAGGTTACTTGATCTGCCCAGAGTCACACAGCAGACTCAGCACCAGAACCCTACCTCCCTTTCATTCTGTTCTAAGGGCCCTAGTGGCTCATTTTAAATTGAGCGGCAGGAGAAGCCGCCGCCATGAGGGGGCAGAGGGAAAGAAGTCTAGAGAATGCAGGCACTGCTGGGGGGCTGAGCAGCGTTCCAGCTATCTGGGGGAGTGAGAGAAAGGCGGGCAGCAGAAGAGGCCCATAGGCCGTCTCCCACCGCCCCAGGTCTGAAACCAGGCTTTCACCGGGAGCAGTGGGTTGAGCAGAGAGCGCCTAATCACTCCAAGCTGTCCTGGAACATTCCTCAGCCCTAGGGACCTGTGGGGGGAGTCTGGCTGCTGTGCACAGCAGCTGTGTGAGCTGCCTACCGGCAGCAAGCCGGATCACAGCCATGGGGCCACTGGCAGATGGAGCCAGAGAAGGGCAGCTCCTGCTTTCTTCAGCCTGGGTCTCCAGAGTCATCCGGGTTAGCGAGGAGCAGGACTCTGAGGCCAAGTGGGGTCAGGCTCCAGCTCCCCTGCCTCATTGCTCTGCTGATGGGAATGGCCCAGCTTAGGGACAAAAGGGCCTTAGTCCCCGCCCCACTGGTGGGCCTCAGGGCCCAGCAGGACCACCTAAAGGCCGTGATGGCACCTCTCTCCAGTCAGCAGCTCAGTGCTAAGGCCTAGGTGCTAATCCAAGCTCTGCCACTTATGAGCTGTGTGACCTTGGGCAAGTTACTTAATCTCCAAGGCAAGTACCTACCTCATGGGGTTATAGTGAGGACTATATGAGCAAAGTTTACCAAGTTCCTTGGCCCAGGGCACTGGGTAAATGGTGACTCTCAATGGTTTTATTTCCTTCGGTTGTCCATCTCCTGGCTTCCTTCTGCTTCAGCCCACCCTCCCTTGTCTTGCTGTCAACACATTTACTCCTGGTGTCAAGCACACAGCAGTCAAGGCCAAGGCCATGGCTTGACTGATTAGGCCAGTAAATTTACAACAAGCTACTTTTTGAATAAGACAGTTTATCAGTTACAAGAGACAGCAAAAGGAAGAGTAGCCGAAGATACTTCTCCCTGGGTCCTTGTCCCACACGCCAAAAAGGTCGACACTAAAAAAGGGGAGGTGGGGCAGATGATTGCAATGAAAGTTGTGACATACCCTAGGAGGCAATTCTAGACTGCCATTAAACAGTTTTCAAAACATTATTATTTCATTGTACTTAGGTGAAAGTTTACAGCCAAATTAGTTCCTCATTCAAAAATTTATACACTAATTGTTTTGTGACATTGGTTGCAATCCCTACAATGTGTCAGCACTCTCCCCCTTTCCACTCCAGGTTCCCCATGTCCATTCGTTCAGTTTTCCAGTCCCTTCCTGCCTTCTTGTCTTTGCTTTTGAGCAGGTGTTGCCCATTTAGTCTCGTAAACTTGAACTAAGAAGCACTTTTTCCATGTGTGTTACTGTTTGTTTTATAGGCCTGCCTAATCTTTGGCTGAAAGGTCAACTTCAGGAGTGACTTCAGTTCTGAGTTAGCAGGGTGTCCATGGGCCATAGACTCAGGGGTTCCTCCAGTCTCTGTCAGATCAGTAAGTCTCGTCATTTTTTTGTTGCAAATTTGAGTTTTGTTCTACCATTTTTCTCCTGCTCTGTCTGGGACCCTCTGTTGTGATCCCTGTCAAAGCGGTTGGTGGTGGTAGCCAGGAACCATCTAGTTCTTCTGGGCTCAGGCTGGTGGAGGCTGTGGTTTTGTGTGGTCTGTTAGTCCTTTGGACTAATATTTTCTTTGTTTCTTTGGTTTTCTTCATTCTCCTTTGCTCCAGATGTGACAGGACCAATAGGTGTACCTTAGATGGCCATTAAAAGCTTTTAAGACCCCAGACACTATTCACCAAAGTAGGATGTAGGACATTTTCTTTAGGAACTACATTATGCCAGTTGACATAGATGTCCCCCAAGACCATGGACCCAGCCCTCAGCCCCAGTAACTTCGTCCCTTAAGGTGTTTGGATGTGTCTAGGAAGCTTCTTCGCCTTTGTCTTGGTCAAGTTGTGCTGACTTCCCCTGTACTGTGTGTTGTCCTTCCCTTCACCAAAGTTGACACTTGTCTACTATCCCCTCCCCACCTGTCTCCTCCCTCATAACATCAAAGATTGTCTTTTTTTTTCTGTGTGTAAACATTTCTTGAGTTTTTATAACACTGATCTTATGTATTTGACCCTTTGTGACTGACTTATTTCACTCAGCATAATGCCCTCCATATTCATCCATGTTGTGAGATGTTTAGAAGATTCATCATTGTTCTTTATCATTGCATAGTATTCCGCTGTGTGTAAGTACCATAGTTTGCTTATCTATTCATCTGTTGATGGGCACTTAGGTTGTTTCCATCTTTTTGCTAATGTGAATAATGCTGCAATGAGCATGGATGTGCATGTCTATTCATGTGATGGCTCTTATTTCTCTAGGGTATATTCCTAGGAGTGGGATTATATGGTATTTCTATTTCTAGCTTTTTAAGGAAGCACCATATTGTCTTCCATAGTGGTTGTACCATTTTACATTCCCACCAGCAGTGCATAAGAGTTCCAATCTCCCTACAACCTCTCCAACATATGTTATTTTCTGTTTTTATTATTATTGTTATTAGTGCCAGTAATGTTGGGGTGAGATGGTATTTCATTGTATTTTTGCCCTGATGGCACAGTGGTTAAGTATCCGGCTGCTAAACAAAATGTCAGCAGTTCTAATCCATGAGCTGCTCCTTGGAAACTCTATGGGGCAGTTCTACTCTGTCCTATAGTATCACTATAAGTCTGAATCGACTCGGTGGCTATGAGTAATGGCTAATGATGGGGAGCATTTCCTCATGGATCTGTTAGTAGCCTGCATGTCTTCTTCAGTGAAGTGTCTATTCATGTCCTTTACCCATTTTTTAATTGGATTATTTGTTTTTCTGTTGATGGTGTTATTTTATAGATTTTAGAGATTAGACCCTTATCTGTAGGTTCTCTTTTTACTCTTTTGGTGAAGTCTTTTGATGAGCATAAGTGTTTAATTTTTAGGAGCTCCCAGTTATCTAGTTTATCTTCTGGTGTTTCTGCATTTTTAGTTATAGTTTGTATTGTATTTATGCCATGTTTTAGGACCCCTAGAATTGTCCCTATTTTTTCATCCATAATCTTTATTGTCTTAGATTTTTTCTTTTTTCCCATACAAAAATTTATACGTACACCGTTATGTGACTCTAATTGCTTTCCCCATACTGTGACAGCACATTCCTCCTTTCCATCCCTGATTCCCCATGTCCATTCAACCAGCTTCTAACCCTCTCTGCCTTCCCATCTCACCTCTGGACAGAAGCTGCCCGTTTAGTCTCTTGTATCTACTTAAGCTAAGAGGCACACTCCTCACGAGTATCACTTTATGTCCCGCAGTCCAGTCCAATCCCTGTCTGAAGAGTTGGCCTCGGAAATTGTTTGAGTTCTGGGCTGATAGAGAATCCAGGTGCCATGTTTTCTGGGGTACCTCCAGTCTCAGACCATTAAATCTGGTCTTCTTACTAGAATTTGAGTTCTGCACCCCACCTTTCTCCTGCTCCATCAGGGACTCTCTGTTGTGTTCCGTGTCAGGGCGGTCATTGGTGGTAGCCAGGCACCATCTAGTTCTTCTGGTCTCAGGCTGATGAAGTCTGTGGTTTATGTGGCCCTTTCTGTCTCTTGGGCTAATACTTTTCTTGCGTCTTTGGTGTTCTTCATTCTTCTTTACGCCAGGTGTTTAGGACCAATTGATGCATCTTAGATGGCCACTTGCAAGCTTCTAAGACCCCACTCACCAAAGTAGGATGCAGAACATTTTCTTAATAAGCTTTGTTATGCCGGTTGACCTACATGTCCCCTGAGAGCATGGTCTCCAGACCCCTACCCCTGCTACTCTGTCCCTCAAAGTGTTTGATTGTATTCAGGCAACTTCTTAGCTTTGGTTTAGTCCAGTTGTGCTGACTTCCCCAGTAGTGAGTGCTGTCCTTCCCTTCACCTAAGATAATTCTTATCTACTATCTAGTTTAGTAAATAACCCTCCCCCTCCCTCCCCATCCTCGTAACCATCAAAGAATGTTTTCTTCTGTGTTTAAACTTGTTCTTGAGTTCTTATAATAGTGGTCTTATACAATATTTTCCCTTCAGTTTTAGATTTTATATTTAGGTCTTTGATCCATTTTGAGTTAGTTTTTGTGTATGGTGTGAGGTATGGGTACTGTTTCATTTTTTTACAGATGGACATCCACTTTCGCCAGCACCATTTGTTTAAAATACTGTCTTTTCCCCCAATTAATGGACTTTGGTCCTTTGTCCAAGATTGCTGACCATAGGTGGATGGATTTACGTCTGGGTTCTCGATTCTGTTCTGTCTATGTGTCTGTCACTGTACCAGTACCAGGCTGTTTTGACTACCATGGCTGTATAGTAGGTTCTGAGGTCAGGTAGTGAGAGGCCTCCTACTTTGTTCTTTTTCTTCAAAAACTGCTTTGTTTATCTAGGGCCTCTTTCCTTTCCATATAAAGTTGGTGATCAGTTTTTCCATCTCATTAAAGAGTACTGCTGGTATTTGGATTGGGGTTGCATTATATCTGTAGATTGCTTTGGATAGAATTGACATTTTCACAACATTGAGTCTTCCTATCCATGAGCATGGTATGTTTTTTTCATTTATGTAGGCCTCTTTTGGTTTCTTGCAGTAGTGTTTTGTAGTTTTCTTTGTATAGGTCTTTCATGTTCCTGGTGAGATTTATTCCTAAATATTTTTTCTTTTAAGGGCCTATTATAAATGGTACTGTTTTCCTGATTTCCTTTTCAAAGTTCTCTTTGTTGGTGTACAGGAATCGAACATATTTTTGTATGTTGATCTTGTATCCTGTTACTCTGCTAAATCTTTCTATTAGTTCCAGTCTTCTTGTGGAATCTTTCGGGTTCTCTATGTATAGTGTCATATTATCTGTGAATTGGGATAGTTTTACCTCCTCCTTTCCAATCTGGATGCCATTTATTTCTTTTTCTTGCCCTATTGCTCTAGCTAGGACTTCCAGCACAATGTTAAATAGGAGTAGTGATAAAGGCCATCCTTGTCTTGTTCCTTTTCTCAGGGGGAATGCTTTCAGCCTCTCTCTGTTGAGAATGATGTTGGCTGTTCGTTTTGTATAGATGCCCTTTATTATGTTGAGGCATTTCCCTTCTATACCTATTTTATTGAGAATTTTTATCAGGAATGGGTGTTGGACTTTATTATATGCCTTTTCTGCATTGATTGAAGTGATCATGTGATTTTTTTCTTTTGTTCTATTTATGAGGTAGATTTCATTGATTGATTTTCTAATGTTGAACCATCCTTGCATATCTTGTATGAATCATACTTCGTGGTGGTGTATTATTATTATTTTTTGATATGATGCTGAATTCTATTGGCTAGAATTTTGTTGAGAATTTTTGTGTCTATATTCATGAGAGATATTGGTCTGTAATTTTATTTTTTGTGATGTCTTTACCTGGCTTAGATGTCAGGTTTATGCCGGCTTCATAGAATGACTTTGGGAGTATTCCTTCCTTTTCCATGCTCTGAAACAGTTTGAGTAGTGCTGATGTGAGCTCTTCTCTCAATGTTTGGTAGAATTCTCCAGTGATGCCATCCAGGCCAGTACTTTTTTTTGTAGGGAGTTTTTATTTTCATTTTTTGAAATTATTATTACCTCTTCAATCTCTTCTCGTTATGAGTCTGTTCAGATTTTCTCAGTTTGTGTTAGTTTAGATAGGTAGTATGCTTTTAGAAATTTGTCCATTTCCTCTAGGTTCTCAAATTTGTTGGAGTACAATTTTTCATAGTATTCTGTTATGATCCTTTTTATTTCTGTTGGGTCTGTTGTAATGTCCTCAATTTCATTCTTATTTGTGTTATTTGCTTCCTCTGCTGTTTTTCTTTTGTCACTTTGGCCAATGGTTGGTTGATTTTTTAAATTTTTTTTGGTGTTTTTGATTCTATTTTTTTTTTTTTTTTCTGTTCTCTATTTCATTTATTTCTGTTCTAATATCAATTTCCGTTCTTCTGGTGCTGGTGAGCTTCTTTTGTTTTTCTCTTTTTGTTTGTTTGTGTTGTAGGGCTAAAGTTTTGATTTTGGTCCATTCTTTTTTTTTTTTTTTTTTTTTTATGTGTGCATTTATTGCTATAAATTGAGCACTGCCTTTGCGGTGTCCCAAAGGTTTTGGTATGATGTGCTTTTATTCTAATTGATCCTAGGAGTTTTTTCAATTCCCTGTGTAATTTCTTCTATTACCCAGTTGTTTTTAAGTAAGGTGTTATTCAGTTTCCATGTGTTTGATATATTTTTTTCCTTGCTCTTCCTGTTATTGATTTCTGCTTTTATTGTGTCATGATCCGAAAGAATGCTTTGTATTATTTCAATATTTTGGATTTTATTGAGAGTTGCTTGGTGACCTAAAATGTGGTCTATTCTGGAGAATATTCCATGTGGATTGGAAAAGAATGTGTACTTTGCTGCTGTTGGGTGGACTGTTCTATATATGTCTACAAGGTCAAGTTGGTTAATTTTGGCCTTTAGATCTTCTGTATCTTTGCTGAGTTTCTTTTTAGACGTTCTGTCCTCTACCAAGAATGGAGTGTTGAAGTCACCTACTATTTTTGTGGAACTGTCTATTTCTCTTTTCAATGCTGTTAGAGTATATTTTATGTATATTAGAGCCTTGTCATTGGGTGCATAGATATTTATTAAGGTTATGTCTTCTTGGTGTATTGTCCCTTAATCATTACATAATGTCCTTCCTTGTCTTTTATAGTGGATTTTGCCTTAAAGTCTATTTTGCCTGAGATTAGTATTGCCACTCTTGCTCTTTTTTGATTACTATTTGCTTGATATATTTTTTCCATCCTTTGATTTTTAATATATTTATGTCTTTCTGTCTAAGGTGTGTCTCCTGTAGAGAGCATTTTGGTGGGTCAGGGTTTTTTTAATCCATTGTGCCACTCTCTGTCTCTTTACAGGTGCATTTTAGCCATTTACATTCAGTGTGATTATCGATAGGTACCAGTTTATTGCTGTCATATTGTTGTGCTTCTTTTTTGTGGTGCCAACATTTTCTTTGTTCTTTTACTCTCCTGTGCTGAGTTCATCTTGTTTGTGGATTTTCTTTTCATTTTTTTCATTATTATAGATTTTGTGTTTACTGCGTCTTTATGTTTTTCTCTTTTTTTTATTGACGAGTAGGTTTGTTGACTTCCTAAGTTTGAACCAGTCTTTTATTATTTGATATCACCTTGATTTCCTTTCCATTTGAAAGTTCTATACCTGCACCGTTTATTCCCCCTCTTCTTGTTTTGACATTGTTGTCATTTACAGACTGATGTCTGTTTTAAGTCTTTTAGCCTTGTTTTATTATTGACAGTTCTTTACCTAGATCGGTATCCGGCTAATGCTCTCCTGTGTCCTAGACTCAGGTTGTTGTCTGATGTTGTTCATTCTCTAACTGAAGGACTCCCTTTAATATTTCTTGTAAGTTTGGTTTGCTTTTTACCAATTCACTTAACTTCTGTTTATCTTGAAATGTCCTAATTTTGCCATCATATTTGAGAAAGAGTTTTGCAGAATATATTATTCTTGGTTGGCGGCTTTTTTCTTTCAAGGTTTTATATATGTCATCCCATTGCCTCTTGCCTGCATAGTTACTGCTGAGTAATCAGAGCTTAGCCTTATTGTTTTCCCTTTGTATGTGACATTTTGTCTTTCTCAAGCTGCTATCAGTATTGTTTCTTTGGCTTTGGTTTTGACAAGTGTGATTATGATATGTCTTGGTGATTTTCTTTTGAGGTCTATCCTATATGGTGTGCATTGAGCTTCTTGGATGATCAACTTTTCATCTTTCATGATATTTGGGAAGTTTTCTGACAACAAATCTTCAACAATCTCTCTGTGTTTTCCATTTTCTCCCCCTGTTCTGGAACTCAGATCACACACAAATTTTTGCTCTTGATTGTGTCCCATGTAATTCTTAGGTTTTCTTCCTTCTTTTTTCTGATTTTTCTTCAACAAAGTGATGTCCATAGATTTGTCCTTGGTCTCCCTGATTCAGCCTTCCATTCTTTGCCACTAAGCAGTTTTGTAGTCTGCGGCTACACCGTGAGAGGGCTGGGGTAGAAAGCCTCAGACCTAGTTAGAACCTAGGAGGTGATGAGAAACTGTCCCAGGGAAGACAGGAAGGTGAGTGGGAGATGGTCTTGTAGCAGCTCTTCACAAACCTCTCATCCTGTCATGTTCTAGGAGAATCATAAGGTGTTAGATTGCCTGAGGTTCAAGCCTTTGCCTGTGTGGCCTATGTGAGTGTGTGCAAGGTCAACAGGGCATCTTGGTAGACCTATTCCCCTACCTGGGGCTTGGCAATCTCCCTTTTCTTCTCCATGGTAGTGGGGCACCATGAGAAGCCAATAAGAGAAGCCCCTCTGATGGGCCAGATTTGGCCAAGCTCCCCTCTATAGATATAATGATATTAATGATGATGATAATAATAACAGCTAACATTATTGAGTATACTCTGTGCCAAATCTTGTGCTGAGTGTTTTACGTGTATTAATTTATAAAATCTCAAAGCAACATTAAATGTTACTGTTACTATCCCCACTTTATAGATGAGAAAATTGAGCCCCAGAGAGGCTAAGTAACTTGCTCAAAATTAGTGATACACTAATTTTTCTTTAGCTCATTTATATTGTTGTTTTTGTTGTTAGATGACATCGAGTCTATTTTCAACTCATAGAGACTCCATGTGACAGAGTAGAACTTCCTCATAAGGTTTTCTAGGCTATAATCTTTATGGGAGCAGATTGCCAGGTCTTTCTCCAATGGAGCCACTGGGCAGTTTGAAATGCCACCCTTTTGATTAGCAGCTAAGTGCTTAACTGTTGTGCCATGAGGGCTCGTTTTTATATTGATATCTTTTATTAATATATTTGTGTAATATTTCATTAATATCTGTCTTTCCCATTAGATTATGATTTCCTTGGGTGTGGAGACCTTGTCTGCTTGTCTCCATGAGCCTGGTCTTGTAGCAGGTACTTGTAGCAGCTGCTGCTGCTGCCCTGCCCCTATGTCCCCCTGACTCCCAGCACCTGTGTCTCTTAGCCTGAGGGTTCCGTCTGGCCACTGGAACCTGCTCTGCCCATGTGGAAACCAGAAGTGCCAGGGAATCAGTACCCCCTGGAAGAAACCTCAACCAATGACTGACAGAAGTTGGTGGAAAAACACTCCAGGTCCCTTGTCCTCGACATGCTCCACACTGTCTCCCAGGGTTCCCCAGCAAGATTAAGCTCCAGATGTCCATAGTGGTAACCTGCTAATCACATACCTTTATTGGTTGTCTTCCATCTCCTGCCTCACCTCCCTACTCAACCACCAATTAACTATTCCCAAACACAACGCACACAATAAAGTATTTGCACTCTCCTTATCTCAAAGTCTTCTTCTGGGGGAGGCCAACTTAAGCCAGTGCTTCATGTTTGTGGCTTGGTTGGTCATATATTATACTGTAGAGTTACAGAAAGGCAAACCACTAGCCTAGAACTTCTCTATAGTTTTCATTTTTACAATACACATGTATTTATTTTACCATTACATTAAATACATATCTATTTAGAAAAAGGTAAGCCCCACATTGAAAAGGCAGGTTCCAGGCACAGAAGAGGGGACTCCCCATCCTCCCAAGTGTAATGTGATAAAGACTGTGAGAGACATGGCCAGAAAGGCCCTAGGAGTGAGAACAGGGGAAGGAGAGAAGGACAAATGCCTGTGAGCTGCAGGAGTGGTAAGGGAGGGCTTCTCGGAGGAGGTGGCAAGGGAGCTAGGTCTTCAGGATGGGTTGGAACTCAATAGTTGGTATGTGGAGTTTTCAGGTGTCGGGAGAGTGTGAGCTCCCTCTCTAGGCAGGAGCAATGGAGGGGTATTGGTGGGGTCTTGGGAAGCCCAGCTCTGTGGCTCACTGGCTGGGTGGCCTTGGAAAATGACTCAGCCTCCTCCAACCTCACTTCTCATCTGTACAATGGGCACAACAACTGTGCCTACCACTGAGGGTTGCTGCGAGAATGAGACAAGATGATGTGGTGAAGAGCTTGGCACAGAGGGTGTGACCAGGGCCCAGTGGCTACTATTGGTGATATGTGTGCGGACTGGGTGGTCCATGTCACTCGCTGTCTGCAACTTGGACCCAGCCCTGGAGTTGCTGGGTGCAAGATGCCAACTCTGCTCAATTCCAGCCTCCAGTAGGGCATTTCACTCTGAGCTCCCCATTCCCTCATTTGCAAAATGAGATTTGAATCTCAGGTCTAACTGCATCCAAGGCTGCTGGGCAGAACTGGGTGAGAAAACAAATGAGAACATGGTTTATACACTGTGAAGTGCTGGTACTTTGGAGAGATTACGGTAATGGCCACAGTGACTCAAATTTAAAATGAGGAGCTCGTGGAAGAGATTTTATTATGGGGCAGGAATTTCTAGAAGTTTCTGGCTAGAAGGGATTCTAGAGAGAGTAACCTAGTTCACCAACCCCCACAGGTCCCATTTTACAGATGTGCATACAAGGCCCAGGAAAAGAAGATGACTTGCTCAAGGACACAGCTGGCAGGTGGCAGTGTCAGGATTGAACCAAGGACTCTGGTGGCAGCTAGTCCAGGGCACCTTCCTCTCCTCCACAGTGGCTGCCTGGAGCCCAGCCACCTTCTAAGCAGCCCCCCTCCTCCAAGTGGCTTTCCAGGCAGTGCCATGTGTCTGGCTTCACTCCCTCCCACTGCCTCCTGCCCCCTATGTCACCCCACCCTGCACTCGCAGATCCACCCCACCTCCCTTGGTTCCCACCTGGTGACTTGGCTCAGATGTGTTGATCTCAGAGAAGCTGCATTGGCACGGCGCGTGTGTGTAAGACTCCCCACCTCTGTTCACTTGGGTTTATCCAGTTGTGTCCCGTCTGCCTTTTCCCCTGCTTCCCCACACCATCACCCTCCGCTGTGGGCTCTGACTTCTGCACACAGCAGGTGCTATGAAACAGCCTCCAACCAAGTGACACGGAGCAGGGCCTGGGTGGGGCTGAGCAGCTGACACAGGCGAGGAATAGGACCCCGCTCACCCCCCAGGAAACAGTGGATGTGCTTCTGGAAACGGGGCCCAGAATGTAATCATCATAATCATAATAAAAAATGCTAGTTTCCACGCATGCCCACTTCCTATATGCAGGGACGGTACTAAATGCTTTACCTGTTTCGACGTGCTTAAGCCTCACAACTCTTCCACGCCAGATGGAGTCATTGTTACCCCTATTTTTCAGATGAAAAGGTTTCGAGAAGTTATGCTTCCTTGAGATTGCACAGCTCATGGACGGTGGAGCCAGGATTCAAACTCCAGTCTGTTTGGCTCCAAATCCCTGCTTTTAATCACTAAATTATACTGATTACCCGTCATATGACCCACGCACGTCCAGTCCACCTCCCAACACTGCCACAGAGGGGCCTGCTGGCTCCCCTGGCCCCGGCTGACTCCTTCAGGGGGTCCCAGCCATCTCAGAGCCACCTGCCAGGAAAACCTGGACCCCTCATCTAGTAGAACTGCTGCCCCCAATTCTCATATATGACCAGCGAGAGTCTGAATTGATTCAGCCTTTTGGGGGCCAATTTGGCAGAAGCTAGCAGAAATAAAAAATGTCACACACTCTGCCCCAGCAATTCCCAGTAATCACCCATGGGCGTGACAGTACACATACACAAATGTTCACTGCAGACAACCTATGTATTTGAAAATGGGAACAGTTACGCAAGCCATGGTACATCCATAGGGTGGATGTAAGGCAGCCGTTTAAATGAACGAGGCAGACTCATACGAACTGATGTGGGAAGATCTCCAAGACATATGGTAAGCTGAAAAAAGCATGCTGCAGAACAATATGTCAGATGTGTATATAAAACGCCCAAAACAAATCCGAATGATATATATGTGTAAACAGATGCCAGAAGAATGGGCTGCAAGGACACATACTAAACTGTAAACAGTAGTTACCCCAGGGAGAGGAGAGGGCTGAGAGGAGGCGGTGAAGCAGAATTGACACTGTTTACTCTGTGTACTTCGGCATTTTTTTCCCTACTGAGGACGTGTTCATGATTCACCTGTGTAATTTAAAAACAAACCCAAACCCGAGGCTCAGGCAGCTCTTGGTGGAGGCGAGTCTTCCAAGGAAGGAGGAGGAGATGGTGAATTTCTTGGGCTGCTGGGGACAAGTGGGGGCAGGTGAGGGGACGGTCCAGAGACGAGCCTGAGCTTATTTGTATGAACCCATTGTTGCCATGTGTGCCGAAACCCCCACTTTTTGCACCCCAGGGCCCTGTCCTAGCACCCCTGCGTGGTTGGTACCACCTTACACCTAACCCAAACCAAACCAACTCATAGTGATCCTATAGGACAGAGTCGAACTGCCCCAGAGGGTTTCCAAGGAGCGGCTGGTGGATCTGAACTGCCAACCTTTTGGTTAATAGACAAATGCTTAACCACTGCGCCACCAGAACTCCTTATGCCTAACAGGCCCGTTGATATTGTGACCTGTTTGGCCGGCACAACCACTCCAAGATGGGCCACGAGGAGATTATGGAGATTATGAAACTCATTTGATGGAAACCGTGACCCAGAATCACAGCCAACAGGACAGGGCGGGGGGAAGCTGGAATCACATGGTCCCACAGTGGGGAAAAGGAAGTACTTCTTGAGAACAGTTAGAGGTGGGGTCCCTGCTGGAGGAGAAATGAGGTAGGCACAAGCGGGAAGGAGATGGATGTCTAGTCTAGGGAGGAGTCTCTTACACCTGGAAGGGGTGGGAACCAGCTTTCCCTTCGACTTGGGGTGGAAAGACCCTCAACCTTTCCCAGGGCTCACTCCTCCCATGACTGCCCTCCCAAGAAAGCCCTTTCCTTGCTCCACTATTTCATAGTGACTTGGAGCACCGACCCCGGAGTCCTCAGATCAGGTTTGAGTCAGCTATCTCTGCTGTGACAGCATGAGCAAGTTACTCACCTTCCTGAGCCTCCATTTCCTCATCCGGAAATGAGAAAATCATAGAAATGTCTCACAGGGCCCTTGTGAATATTTATGAGGCATTATGACAATTGTTGTTGTTTTTAGTTGCTGTCGAGTCGGCTCCACGCATGGCAACCTTATGTATAACAGAATGAAACACTGCTCCGTCCCGCGCCATCCTCACAATCGTTAGTATGTTTGAGCTTATTATTGCAGCTGCCGTGTCAGGTCATCTTACGGAGGGTTTCCCTCATTTTCACTGACCCCCCACTTTACCAAACATGATGTCCTTTTCTAGTAATTGATCTTTCTTGATGATGTGTCGGAAGTAAGTGAGTCGAATTCTTGCCATAATAAGTCTCAATAAATGGTGGCTGTTTAATTATTCCTGAGTCACAGATAACAGCTGGGCGGTGTAGGGGTGGGAGAGA
Organism: Dugong dugon; assembly: GCA_030035585.1. NCBI lineage: Eukaryota > Metazoa > Chordata > Mammalia > Sirenia > Dugongidae > Dugong > Dugong dugon. Next base: position 20,636,594 of record CM057475.1, read on the forward strand.
AGGGCTTTTCAAAAAGGCTTCGAATCCAGCACAACTCCAGGTATACTACTTGTTTTTTTTAATCTCCTAAAGCAACGAATGAATGTTTCCTTCATTTCCAAAAATAGGTTCAAACCTCCATCTAAAACCCTTGCAGCTAGATAGTTTGGAATTGAGAACTTTTTGGATTTGAGATGAGTACATAAGCACACCAAACCTGGAGCAAAGCCTGGGGCAGCCTCGCGTGACCAAACATGGTAATATTTTTGCAGCAAAACATGAATATTCATACCAAGGGGGCTCCACAAATTCAATCAATAGTCTCAAGTCAGTTACCCCCGGTTTTTCCTCCAAACGAGTTTCAGAAAACTTCTCAGAGCTTCGAGGGTTCTAGGACTGTGGAGTAAGGCCTGTGGCTCTAACCCCTTATACTCTCAGATTATATTTCCGCTCACAAAATACTCTCATTGCACTTCAGCAACTCTGGCAAGAAGGGATTTTATCACCCTCCCCCCTTTTATTCCATGCTTGGAGTCTGCTTTTGTTATTATTATTTTTATATAGTTTATTTTCTTTTTTTGTTGTTATTATTGGGAATATACACAGGAGAACACATACCAATTCAACAATTTCTACGTGTATAATTCAGTGACATTGATTACATTCTCGAAGTTGTGCAACTATTCTCACCCTCCTTTTCCGGGATGTTCCTCCCCCATTAACATAAACTCACTGCCCCCCTCAGGTTCCTATCTCATCTTTTGAGTTGCTATTGTCAATTTGATCCCATACAGGTTGTTCTTAAAAGAGCATAATGCTGAAGGCAAACATTCTTCACTGATTAAGCTAAACTATTGTTTGGTTTTAAGAAGCCTTCAGGGAATATGTTTCGTGCAAGGTTTAAGGACTATCTCAGGGTTTATCACCCCTTTACAGATGAAATGGAGGCTCAGAGAAGTGATGTGACTTGCCCCACGTCACACAGCCAGTGAGCATCAGAATCAGGATTAACAGCTGGGATCTTAAATTTCTTGGGAAGCTGGTGAGAATTCCCCTGCTCCCCTTGAGCCCCCAGGCAGCAGGTCAGCACCCCTCACCCTGAGCCCCAGCAACCAGCAAGGCGCGCGTGGGCTGCCTTGCTGGGCCCATGGCAAAACCCATACACGCAGCGCTGGACTCCAGCACAGAGGTCCCCTCTCCCTCTGCGAGTTTCTGGGATGACAGTAACGAAGCTGTAACGGAGAAGAGTTTTCACTCACGTGTTTTCACTTCAGCCAGACAACCGAGATACTTCCTGGCATCTGGGTTCAATTGCAGGCTGTGGGGTGCTGGTGGCAGTGGGGGAGGAGGAGAGAAAGCAAAGGCTAAGGCTTCCTGCTGCAGATGTGCCGGGAGCTACAAGCCTTCTCTCTGTTCTGTCACTGCAGGCTAGCCCACGGCCCGCCACATGATGTGGACCAGGTGGCCGGGATGTGAATGAGTGATTGGGTCCATGGAGACAGGCAAGTTCAGCGGGATGTACTGGTCTGGGTGGGATGATTGTCTTGTGGAGAGGGATAATTCTTCAGCAGAGGCAGCTGCCTCTTGACCCCTGCCTGGAATGAACCCTGCCCGTGAGCCACTGAGCCTCAGGAGAGTTGCGTTTGGGTCTCTGGGGGCCGGGCAGCTTGACTCAGCCACACCTACATCCCCCCACCACCACCCCGCCCCGCCCCGGGAAGCTCAAAGAGGCCCGGACACTGAGTTTGGATTAAAAGCACTGGTCTTGCCCCTAGGGCAGCGGAATCTGTGCCCTGGGCCTGCCCTCTGCCCCAAGCAGGGAGCAGTAGCAGTCCAGGCTGCCTACTTTATGTGTAATGTTTGGAGAACTGCCAGACTGTTTTCCAAAGTGGCTGCACCATTGTACACTCCCACCAGCAGTGTATGGGGTTTCAATTTCTTTACATCCTCACCAACACTTGTTATTGTCTTTCTGATTATAGCCATCCGAGAGGGTGTGAAGCGGCGTTTCATTTTGATTTTGATTTGCATTACCCTGATAGCTAAAAATATTGAGCATGTTAGGGTCAGTGAAAAAGAGGAAGACCCTCAATGAGGTGGATTGACATAATGGCTGCAACAGTGGGCTCAAACATAGGAACGATTGTGAGGATGGCACAGGAAGGGCAGTGTTTCATTCTGTTGTACACAGGGTCGCTATGAGTCGGAATTGACTCTACAGCACCTAAATAACAACAATTGGCCATTTCACGGTACAAACAGTTAAAACACTGGGCTGCTAACTGAAAGGTTGGTGATTTGAGTCCAGGGCTTCAGACTGGTTCATTCTAGTTCAAACCCCTGCTGAGAATTTGCATTTTATAACAAGTTCCCTGCCGATTATTTGCATTTCCACCCCAGACATACTGAATCAGAATCTACATTTTAACAAAATCGCCAGGTGATTCTTATGTATAACTTCCTGGGAGCTTGTTAGAAATGCAAAGTCTTAGCAGGGGTTTGAACCGGAATGAACCGGTTCAAAGCCCTGTTCGAATCTACCCAGAGACACCTTGGAAGAAAGGACTGGCAATCTACTTCTGAAAAGTCAGCCATTCAAAACCCTATGGAGCACAGTTCTACTCTGACACACAGAGGATTGCAACAGAGTATTGACCATTTTTACATCTTCTTTGGAGAAATGTCTGCTCATATCTTTTGCCTATTTTTTAATTGTGACATTTGTGTTTTTAATTATTGGGTTGTAATTGTTCTTTTATATTCTATATACAAGTCCCTTATCAGATATATAATGCAAATAATTTCTCCCCTTCTGTGGGCTGTCTTTTCACTTTGTGAAAAGTGTTCTTTGAAGCACAAAAGTTTTAACTTTTGATCAAGTTAAATTTATCTAAGTTTTGTTGTTGTTGCTTGTGCTTTTGGAGTCGTACCTAAAAAATCATTGCCTAATCCAAGGTCACAAAGATTTATGCCTATTTTTCCTTCCTAAGATCTTTGATTTTAACTCTTACGTTTAGGTATTGGAACTATTTTTGGGTTAATTTTTGTATATGGTGCAAGGTAGAGGTCCAACTTTATTCATTTGCATGTGGAAATCCAGTTGTCCCATCTTTTGATGAACAAATGTTCTTAGAGTTAATGTGTTTGACTTTATCTTTTATTTTAAAATTGGTGCCTCTAAGGTCTTGTTTAAGAAATCCTTCCATATGTGCCAAGGTCAAAAAATTATGTACTTACATTTTCATTAAAAAATGTAAAGTTTTATAAGTGGTAACTTTGGTGAAGGGTAAGACAGCACACAATACTGGAGAAGTCAGCACAACTTGACCACCGCAAGGTCATGGAAGTTTCATAGCTTCCAAACTCCCTGAGGGGCCGAATTACTGGGCTGAGGGCTGAGGACCATGGTCTCCAGGACATCTAGCTCAACTGGCATAACATAGTTTATATAAAGAAAATATTCTACGTCCTGTTTTGGTGAGTAGTGTCTGGAGTCTCAAAAGCTTGTGAGTGGACATCTAAGATACTTCACTGGTCCCACCCCATCTGGAGCAAGGGAGAATGAAGAAAACCAAAGACACAAGGGAAAGATTAGTCCAAAGGACTAATGGACCACAAGTACTACCGCCTCTACCAGACTGAGTCCAGCACAACTAGATGGTGCCCAGCTACCACCAATAACTGCTCTGACAGGGATCACAATAGAGGGTCCTGAAGAGAGTTGGAGAAAAATGTAGAACAAAATTCTAACTCACAAAAAGAGACTAAATTTACTGGTCTGACAGAAACCGGAGAAACTCTGAGTGTATGGCTGCTGGACACCCTTTTAACTCAGTACTAAAGTCACTCCTGAGGTTCACCCTTCAGCCAAATGTTAGACAGGCCCATAAAACACATGAGACTAAATGGGCACACCAGCCCACAGGTAAGGATGAGAAGGCAGGAGGGGCAGGAAAACTGGTAATCGGGAATCCAAAGTCGAGAAGGGGAGAGTGTTGACATGTTGTAGAGTTGGCAACCAATGTCACAAAACAATATGTGTATTTGTTTAATGAGAAACTAATTTGCTCTGTAAACCTTCATCTAACATACAATTTTAAAAAATGTAAAGTTTTATTTTTGACATTTACGTTTTTACTCCATTTGGAGATCATTTTTATTATGGTGTGAGGTGGAGAGTGCATTCTATTCCCTTCCCTCACCCATGGATGCTCAATTATTCCCACTCCTTAGGGAAAACACCACCCTTCCTCCACTGTTCTGCCATGTCACCTGTATCATAGATCAGAAAGGGCCTTGCATGCCGAGTCAACAGATGCAGGTTCAGACCCTGAGTTTCTCACTCAACTTGTGAGTGACACCACTGGCAAGTCTCACCTATAAGTGGGAGCAAACATCTCTGCTTGTTTGAAAGTGAAGGCATGAAGAAGGTGTAAAAAGCAAAAGACATGACAATGATGACCACAATGACAACCAAGATGACCAGAGTGGCCAGATGTAAAAGTTTCCTCCACCGTCAGCATTCAGGGGGAATGACCGCTTCAGATTAGCTTCTAGTCAACCCGAAAGAACCACAGAGGTCACACAGAGGGAGGGAGGACCTAGAGACAGCAGGTCCCGGATTACAAGTGCTGTAGTAACTGAAAACTAGGCTGCAGTGGGAAGTTTTGGGGAGTCAGGGGCAAAGGGTCCTAGTGCCCTTTGGAGTAGGCAAGAAGACCCATTTGGAATCTTCAGGTGGGCCATAGAGCAGGGAGAGTCCAGGCCAGCATACCTGAGTCTAGGAGTCCTCAGACTGACTGGGTAGCCATCCAGAATCCCCCTCTCCTCCCTCCCAGAATTCTTCTGATTTAACCCGTCTAATCACCTAGGGGTGTCTGGGTAGCACAAATGGTTAAGCACTTGACTACTAACCATTAGGTTGGCAGTTTGAACCCACCCAGAGGTGCCTCAGAAGAAAGGCCTGGTAATTTGCTGCCTAAAGCTTATAACCTTGAAAATTCTACAGAGTGCATTTCTACTCTGCATCACATGGGGTTGCAATGAGTTGGAATTGACTCAACGGCAATTTTTTTTTTTTTAATTAGTCACCTATTGCTTAGCCCTGGGTTTGGCCAATAGCCAGATCCCTCTGTTTCCTCTTTGTTGGGATGTCATCTGCTCGTTGACTTTTCTTCATAGGAAGAAGAAAGGCCTAAAAACCTCCTCTCAATCCCCATCCAAACCCCCCCCCCCCCGGCCTCGCAATGAGTTGAGACCCCAGAGCTCTTCACAGTACACTGTGTCTGGAAAAATCTCCACAACCCCCACACAAGGCCAGCATTCCAAACTGGGAAAAACAATTTCCAGCCTAATGAGCCACACCACAAACCCCCCACCACTGCACCCACCACATACGGCACACAGAGGCCAAAGAGGGGCTCAGCCCAGGATACACTCCCGCTTCGGCCCAGTGGAGAAGACGGGGGGGAATTGGGGGTGACGGAGCCAGGGAGGGCGGGGCAAGAAACGGAGAAATGCGGAGTGGTCCAAGCTTCCAAATGTCAGCAATCACAGCCAGTGCTGCCTGTCGTCACTCCCTTTTACCCTCCCTCTCCCACTCCCCTACCAGATGACTCTATAATGCAGATTTTCCCTACATCATCATAGGTCCTGGAGGAGTTCCTTTTCCTCTAGGAGCTGGTCACGCAACATACATCTGCTCTGAGCCGCAAAATTCTTTTCCAGCGTATCTCGTTTGGGCCGTGGCTTCCTGCTTTGGTCTTCCTGTTTAGAGATGTAGCCCCAAATGTAGAAATTCAATAAACAGAAATGTGCTTTTCTTTCCTTATTAATCCAGAGACTGATTCTAAATACAAAACCTAGAGATGTAAACTGTCTCAGTTACATAGTGCTGCTGTAACAGAAATACCACAAGTGGGCGGCTTTCTAAAGAAGAGAAATTTATTTTCTCACAGTCTTGGAGGCTAAAAGTCCCAATCAGAGTCTTGGCTCTGTCAATTCCTTCCTTATTGGTAGCCCTGGGCGTTCACTGGTTCCTTTGCAACCCTCACATGCAGGGGCAGATTACCCAGTAAGCAAGGTATGCGTAGGCTTACTTGTGTTTATTTCCTAATCTGTAGTGAACAGTTTCACAAGGGTTTCACATCTCAGATATGGTAAAAAAAAACAGGTGAAATTGTTCACTATAGATTAGTAAATATGCACAAGTAAGCCTGTGCGTACCTTGCTTATTGGGTAATCCAGCCCTGCTCACATGGCATCTGTCTCCCCCCTTTTGCATGTGTCTGTATCTAATCTGCTCTTTTTATAACTCAGAAGTGATTAGATTTAGGACTCACCCTACTCAGGTAGGATCTGATAAACACAACAAAGAAAATTGTATTTCTAAACAGGGTTACATCCACAGGTACAGGGGCTAGGATTTCAACAAGTATTCTGGGAGGACACACAACACATACCTTCTAGAATATTCCCTAGGTCCCTACTCCCTGATTCATCTCTGCAGTCATGTATTCTGTTAACATTCCTTGTCGGCGGTTTGCCCCTCACCCACCCATTCACCTGCTGCTGCCTTTGGAACCACTGCTTGACTGTAAAGTTGGCCCCTTGACCTGCCATCACCTAAAGAACGTAGATCACACCTATCCAGTCAGCAGCTACCAGCCTGCCCTGCAATGCAGCTCCCATAGCCAAGAACGCGGCACTGTCGGCTGCCGTAGGAAATTGAGGAAAGAGGTTTATGAGCCTAGCGTTCTGCTCAATTAAGCTGTCGTCGAGTGTTTTAAAACTACCGGCCAAACACAAAAACACACTTGTAATCACTTTGTGTTTACACTTGGCAACTTATGTTGAATATTACCGTTACTACACTGGAAAATGTTTTTTCCTTTAAGTACACAATTAAGCTTTTTTTTAAAGTGTCATTTCATTACGTCTTGAAGTCAAAATTTTCTCTCCAGAGGAATACATCCCCAACGGGACAATTAAAGTTAATGAAAAATTAAAATTCGACATGCAGAAACTAATTTTGAAGGTTATTTCCCTCCAAGCCGTGGTGCTGCTAACATCTCCCCTCAGCACCGTTCAGTTTCCGGGACCCTTCGGCATTTAGGGCCACAGCCGGTTGCCTTCTGTAGCTTGAACAGACAACCGTGAAATCCCGAGTGTAACCCCTGGGAGAAAAATGGTCTGGGGGCGACCTCAGAGTTCACGGTACTTTAAATATGGCCAGATCCCCAAAACACAGACTCATGACAGCCTGGAGCTGTAAACTCAGAGCCGGAGAGTACTGGAAACTCACCCACTCCCAAATAGACATTGATCTGTTTTCCAGAACAACCATCTCTCTATTCTCTTTGAAGTTCTTTAGGCGTAAAAACTCCACAGGCACCTGTTGTAGAATTTTGTGGTCGAGAATTCCTCCTTCTACGACCCACCAAGATCTCACCAGCTTAGCTGCATGACTAGGCTTGACAGATTTAGTCAAAACAAAAACAAATAAACAGGACACCAGTTAAACGTGAATTTCAGATTAGCAACAGCCAATTTTTTAGTGTAGGTAAGTCCCACGCAATATTTGGGACATTGTTGTTTGTTGCTGTCAAGTGGATTTCGACTCATGGCGACCCCATGTGTGCAGAGTAGAACTGCTCCATAGGGTTTTCAAGGCTGTGACCTTTTGGAAGCAGATTGCCAGGCCTTACTTCCAAGGCTCCTCTGGGGGGGTTCGAACCAACAACCTTTTGGTTAGTAGTCCAGCACTTAACCGTTTGAGCCACCCGGCAACTCCTATTTGGGACATACTTATACTAAAAAAATAAGTTGTTGTTCATCTGAAATTCAGATTTAACTGGGAATCCTGTGTTTTGTCTGGTAACTCCATGCACGACCCCTTCATATTTCAAGCTGGTATTGACCACAGACTGTGAGAGCGTAATCCACCTAGGGACTGGCCTCGAAGCACTGAGTTTCCTCTACAACCTGAGTGGAACCTGCCCACCCACTCCCACCCCGTCCCCAGGCTGGAACACAGTCCACATTTGGGTCATTGGGTGGAATTCAGTGTGAGAGGCCAGCTGATGACTGATCACTGCCAGCTGTCGGGAGGGATGGGACAGGGTGTCCCTGCCAGCCAGGCAGCCCCAGCAGTGGGCGTGGGGTGTGAGGCATGGGCCACCTTACCTGGCATGGTGAGGAAGAGCCACATGGGGTGCACGGACAGGCCTATGAAAGCCAGAGTGGAAGCTGCCAGATGGGTCCCGGCCAAAGTGAGAGGCAAAGGACAGATGCCAAATAGGAAGGGGGAGGAGGGCAGACGTGAGGGAGGAGGGAGAGAGGGGAGGGGGCAGAACAGGAGCAGACTACAGCCTTGGGCAGCCTGAGGTGAGCAGGAAGCATTTCCTAGGCTGAGTGTAGATACTGCATGCAGAGACCAAAGTGGACTGTGGGCCCTGGAGGGCTTCCTGCAGGCGGAGTGGGATCAACTGCAGCAGGCTTGGGAAGAGCTAAGGGGTTGGGAAAGGAGCCCTGGTGATGCAGTGGTTAAACCGCTTGACTGCTAACCAAAAAGTGAGCGTTTTGAACCCACCAATCACTCCGTGGGAGAAAGATGTGGCAGCCTACTTCTGTAATGATTTACAGCCTTGGAAACCTTATGGGGCAGTTCTGCCCTGTTCTGTAGGGTCACTATGAGTTCGAATCAACTTTAGAAGGTTGGAGCCCTGCACTTAGGAAGTCAATATGCCAACCAAACATGGCCAGTTAATGGCCCTCTTCCCTTCCTGTCCGTGCAGGATAGGTTCCCAGGAAAGGAGACAAGCCCTTCTCCAGCCAGATAATGCAGACAGCCTAAGGAGGCCCCGTTCCTGGGTGGTGCAAACAGTTAACGCTCAGCTGCTAACTGAAAGGTTGGAGGTTCCAGTCCACCCAGAGGCACGTTGGAAGAAAGTCCTGGCAATCTGCTTCTGAAAAATCAGCCATTAAAAACCCTATGGAGCACAGTTCTACTCTGACACACATGGAGCGTGGAGGGTGCCTTCCAGGAAAGGCAGAAGCAGGAGGGGGCCTGAGAGGCCCCAAAAGGAGAAAATGTACTTTTTTGTAAAATACTTTATATGTTTTGGCCACTAACTTAGGATTCTCAGCTGCCAGTGAAAGAAACTCAAGTCAAGCTGGCTTAACCATAAGGAGAATTCATTGGCTTTTAAGAGTCTGGAAAGGCTGGGAATAGTTTGTTTTACGTAAATCTGGATCCAGAGGTCCAAGTAATGCCAACAAGATGTCTCTCACTCTCTCACCTCCTGGGTCTCTTTTTCTGTGTGCTGGCTCTTCTCAGAGACGGCTCCCCTCGGCTCCAGACCCTTCTACCAGCTCAGCAGCCCCAGTGGTAGTGCTGGCTCCAGTCCCTGAGCTCCGTCTTGTTGGTCTGATTCGGTTTACATGCTCATTCACTGTGGCCAGGGAGATAGAACATGCTGATTTGCCAGGCCTGGGCCAAGTGCCTGGCTCTGAGGATTCGAACTGTGTTTGTTCAACGAGAGCCCCTCTAAGAATTTGCATTTCTAACAAGTTGATGTGATGCTAGTGCTGCTGGTTAGGGACCAACTCTGAGAACCACTAGTAGAGCACTGGTTCTCAAAATTTATTGTACGTAAGAATCACCTGGGGATCTTGTTAAAATGTAGGTTCTGATTCAGTATATCTGGGGGTGGAAATGCAAATTCTCAACAGGGGTTTGAACCAGAACGAAACGGTTCAAAGCACTGAAGGGGAGTGGGACAAGGGTAGGGGGTGAGAAGAGGGGCGTGAGGGAGTGAGGAGAGGGAGGGAGGTGAAGACAGCCACACCCAGCTCAGAGACTGATCGTGGGAGAGATGGTCCCTCAAAGGAAAGTTGGCTTGTGTTAGTTTCCCAGGGCTGCCTAACCAAGAACCACAAAGCAGGTGGCTTTAGAGAACGGGAATTTATTGTCTCGCCATCTGGAGGCTAGGGGCCCCAATGCAGGGTGTTGAGGGCCATGCTCTCTCTGTCCGCTCTAGGGGAAGGTACTTTCTTGTCTCTCCCAGCTTCCAGTAGCTCAGGAATTCCTTGGCTTGTAGATGTATCTTCACATGACCATCTTTCCCATGTGTGTCCGTGAGTCTCTTCTCCTCTGTTATGAGGATGTCACTCAGATTGGATTAGGACCACCCTACTCCAGTATGACCTCATGGTAACTGATAACATCTTCAAAGACCCTATCTCCCAAGAAGATCATATTCACAGGTGTAGGGGTTAGGACTTCAACATATCTTTGTGGGGACATACTTCAGTCCCTAACAGCTAGTGTGAGCAGAAAGGAAGCAGGGTGAGGAATGGATACTGGGCAGATGAAAATGAAGGATGTCCAAGACAGCGTTCACATCAATGCCGATGTCGTCCGATCCTTGCCCCATCCTGAGCTTATTTGACAGAGAAGAAAACTGAGGCTCAGAGACCTTGTGTCTTGTCCGATAACATGGAGGATGGTGGAGGCACCCCAGGAACTCAGGTTTCTTGGTCCTGACGTGTCTCATGAGGAGAACCGGCCTGGGCTGATGCTTGCCCAGGGGAAGACTGAGACCTGGTCCCCGCCTTCCAAGGGCCTCACCAGCCAGTGCCAGACCACACCCCACCACTCAGAGAAGACTGCTTCCAAATGCCACGTAAAGGAAAGAGGGTTGCTTCAGGGCAAACCAAGGACTGTGTGCGAGGTGGTAAGGAGAGATAGCTGTGGGCTTCAGGGAGCAAAGGGGTGACTGCGCTAGGTATTTGCAGTAGCAGGAGTGTTTAGCAGGAGCAACAAAGGAACAGGCTGAGGAGTGGGGCTGGGTGAACAACCAGCCTGAATGTAGGAATGAGCAGGAAGAGCTTCCTATGACTGTTGCTCCCCTAGGAGGGCCATGAAATCTAGACCCAATAGTCAGGGAAGCCTTGAGGCATACCCAATACTCTGTCTGCCCCCAACTCTCCATCTGCCCCCAGCTCACCATATGGTCCTGGGAAAGTCACACCCTCTCCTGGGCCTCAGTCTTCTCATCTGTAAAATGAAGCATATAGACCAAATCAGTGGTTTTCAATAGTTTCTTTCTTTCTTGTTGTGAACTGCAATTCATACAAAGAAACACATTTGCTATAGATAGTGCAAACATGTCATTGTTAGCTGCCTCAAATCAGCCCCCGACTCATGGTGACCCCATACACAACAGAACAAAACACTGCCAGTCCTGCGCCATCCCCGTGATTGGTTTCGGATCGAACCCTTGTGATCCATAGGATTTTCAGCACAGGGTTTTATCGGCTGATTTTTGGAAGTAGATTGCCAGGCCTTTCTTCCTAGTCTGTCTTAGTCTGGAAGCTCTGCTGAAACCTGTTCAGTCATAGCAACATGCAAACCTCCACTGACAGATGCGTGGTGGCTGCACATCAGGTGTGTTGGTCAGGAATCAAATCCAGCCAGGTCTTCCACATGGAAGGTGAGAATTCTATCACTGACCCACTACTGCCCACCTCAGTACAAAGATATATAGAGAAATTTCACAAAACAGTATTTACCCTTACTATAAATAATGCACTAGGATTTTTTATATTTTGTTTATTTCATTTTTTTTAACTCACAGCTTTAAAAAAACACACTGATCTAGATGATCTCCAAGGACCTTCTTAGATGTCAAATCTTTTTTTGTGGGGCCTTTGGCTTGGGATATTTGTTAGGTGCTGTGAGGCATGTGGAGCCCTGGAGGTGTAGTGGTTAAGAGCTTGGCTGCTCCCCAAAAAGTCAGCAGTTCTAGTCCACCAGCCGCTTCTTGGAAATGCTATGGGGCAGTTCTACTCTGTCCTGTAGGGCCATTATGAGCTGGAATCAACTCAACGGCAACAGGTTTGGTTTTCGTTTCTGTTTTTTGTTTTTGTTTTATGAGGCACAGGGAGGAAACAGAGAGAAGTGGGCCTTGGAGGAACTGATAGTACTTTGAACTCCCCTCTCCTCCCTCTACCCCAGTGCTTCTCGAATTTTCCCTTTCAGCTTTCCCAAGAGGCTGTTTATGTGGGGCAGAGGCTAGAGATCCTTTGTACTGTGTGAACATGGGCAGTTCCCTTCCCTGGACCTCCATTTCTTTACCTGTAAAATGGGATATTAGAAGAAATAGGCAGTGTGCTCCTTAGAAGTGAGGTTGGTGAGACTTCCTCTTGCTTACTTTGGACAGGTAGTAGCACTAGGTGTCTAGTGCTGCTGTAACAGAAATACCACAAGTGGGCAGCTTTAACAAACAGAAATTTATCCTCTCACAGTTTAGGAGGCTAGAAGTCTGAATTCAGGGTGCCAGCTCCAGGGGAAGGCTTTCTCTCTCTTTCGGCTCTGGGAGAAGGTCCTTGTTATCAATCTTCCCCTGGTCTAGGAGCTTTTCAGCGCAGTGACCCCAGGTCCAAAGGACACGAGCTCCTAACTCTTCTTGCTTGGTGCTAATGAGGTCCCCCTGTCTCTCTGCTCGCTTCTCTCTTTTATATCTCAAAAGAGATTGGCTTAAGACACAACCTAATCTTGTAGATTGAATCCTGCCTCATTAACATAACTGCTGCTAATCCCATCTCATTGACATCATACAGGTAGGATTTACAACTCATAGGAAAATCACATCAGATGACAAAATGGTGGACAATCACACAATGCTGGGAATCATGAACCAGCCAAATTGACAGATGTTTTGGGGGGACACAATTCAATCCATGACACATGTCATCAGGAAAACCCAGTCACTAGAAAAGTACATCATGTTGGGTAAAGTGGAGGGTCAGCAAAAATGAAGGAAACCGTCAGTGAGATGGATTGACACAATAGCCACAACAACTGACTCAAAGATACCAATGATCATGAAGATGGTGAAGACTGGGCAATGTTCCTTTCTGTTATACATAAGGCCCCCATGAGCAGGAGCTGAGTCGACGGTGACTAACAACAAAAATGGGGATAATAGAAAGTACAAGGATGGATTGTGATAATGAGTGTAGGCGTTCTGATGGGCGGCGCTGGGTGGCAGCACCAGAGGCAGAGGATGAGCCCCCATTTCAGGGCCGTGGCTGCAGAAGTCCAGGCTCTTGAAGGGTTGTTGTGCTGACTGTCTGGGTGGGAGGGAGAGGGCAAAGAGGATGACTCCGGAAAGGTGAGAGCTCTTGCTGAGAGGAGGTTTGGAGAGACTCCCCAGGCTGGAAAGAGAAGGGCGTTTGTGGGACCCAAGGCTGTGAAGACCAGAGCCCACACTCCGGTAGGACCCCTGAGAGGTGACAGTTCTCTCATGGGGAGGACCAGGGGGAGGGAGGAGTGAACATTAGGAACTGTGGTCCTGGGAGCTACCACCTAAGGCCCCTATGAACAAACGGAGCGACCACCTTCAAACAAAGCCCTGCCTGGGAGTACCCGAACACCCAATCTACTGTAGCTTAAACAAAGAGGAGTGTATTTTTCTGAGATGACAAAGAATCCAAAAGTAGCAATTGCTAGAGTTGGGTCAGCTGCTCAACTATACATCTCAGCAATTCTCTTGACTTTTGCACTTGCTTGTTGCCTCATGGTCACAAAATGGTTGTTGTAACTCCAGACATCACCCTTGAATTCAAGGTAGGAAGAAGAGGGAAATGAAAGGGTTTTCTCTTCACAAAGATCTTTAGCTTTTTCTTTGGCAAGGGAAGCCCTCTCCCGTAGACTTCCCTTTATATCTCATTAGTCAGAACTGAGCCATCTACCAACTTTTAGACCTTTCTGGTTAAAAGGATGATATTGTCAAGAAGCATTTAGAGTAATCATTATTCATTCCCTAGGGGCTGTAGGAGGGGCTTACTCTCCCTGATAGCCAGACATTTCTGCCAACTAAATGACTATGTCACATTCTGTTAGCAGGGAAGAGAGAGGTGCCACTGGCTATTGCGTGGGCAATGGACAACGTCTGAAAAAGAAAACAGCATTACTTCCTGTTGTACCAAACACTTATAGAGGTTACCTGGGGGGAGGGAGGAGGAAGGGGAAAGATGGGAGTAGGGAATGGCCTTGGGTGCAGAGCTCAAAGGGGACTTTGGTTTTATCCGTGATGCTTTAATTTTCACAAGGGAGACTGTATTCCTGTATTGCTTGCGTAATTAAAAGTCAGTTTTAAAGAATCTACCAGTGGCCAGCTTTGGCACCCCCAAATTTGGCCCAATCTCAATTCAGCCTAACACTGCAGAAGCAAAGGAGGTTGCCTGGCCTGGTACTCCAAAAAGTTCAACTTGTAGCCCCCAGGGAGAGGAGGTAGAAAATTGTCCGAGTGACTCTTGGCTCCAAGAAGAGTCGGGAGCTGCTGGCTGAACGCTTCTCAGCCCTTTCAGTGGGGCTGTCTTTGAGAGACAGTCAACCCGCTGGTATTTCTTTGCACATTCTCAGGGTCTCCCTCTGGGGGGGTCCTCCCTTGTTCTTCAAGCAGAAACTGCAGTCTCTGATTAAACCACCTGTCAAATACCAACAGACGCAGCTGGTGTCCTTAAAACCACTTACAAGGCGCTTCAAGGCCCACGGGGTGGCTAGGATGGCCAGATGCCGGCTGCCCAACCTCAGCGGAGAACAGATGAGGCTGGAGGAAACTGCGTGTTGCTGTGTCCACCCTGAATGTCACAGATCTGTGCCTTTCTGTCCCCTCCCCTCAAGACAATCAGCACAACAACCCTTCAAGAACCTGGGCTTCTGCAACCAAGGCCCCAAAATGGGGGTTTGTCCTCTGCCTCTGGTGCTGCCACCCAGCACTTGCCCATTAGACTCCCTAAATGACCTTCCCTCCTTGGCCCTGCCCCAGTCTCCTCCACAAGACTGGGGCCAAGGCACCAGCACTCCCAGCTTCAGTCCCTCACAGCCCCAGAGCTGCCTGTCCTTGGGTGGGCTGGTGGACCTCTTTGTGTCTCTATGCTTCTGCCCTGGGAAGTGAGGTTTCTGGTCCTCACTGCCCAGGAGGCTTCCTCCTTGGGGTGACCAGAAGCCTGGGAATGGAAGCCACGGAACAAGAGCACGAAGGGCGGACCGTTTCCCCTGCTGGCCCTTGTGCTTCTCTGTGGAGCTGGAGTTTTTCTAGGTCAGCCTGAGGCCTGAGCCATCAGCGCCCTGGGGTTTCTGCTCCTGGTTAGGCTCCCAGATCAGGCCAAGCTCTTGGGTCTTGTTCTCCTGTTAGCTTCCTACCTACTGCTGGGCCTGGCCGGCTGTAAAGTCCCTCACTCTCTGGCCCAACAACTCATCAGTTTAATCTTCATAGTAAAGCTGACGCCCCAGTCACACGAAATGATCTCTATTGTTCAAACATGCCATCTTCTTTCACACCTCCATGTCTGCAAGCGTTGTTTCCTCTTCTCCAAATACCCTTCTAACTCATTGGGTTTCCCAGGTGAACTCCTACTCACCTTTCGGTGCCCTATTACCCCACCCCCACCCCACATACACACAGTTAGTCCTCCCTTCTTCGGCATCTCTAGACCAGAGGGTAGAATCGAGGCCCCAGGCACGTTAGCAGAGTCTCCAGGGCTGGTTTCTCATTTCATTTCCCCAGAAGCCCCCCTGAGCCGGGCAGGCGGGTGGACAGCCGCTCTTACTGGGCTTCTCTTTTCCTATCTTCTCCCAGTATCACCTGGACTTTCCTTTGGGGAAACGGCCCTCCCCATGTTCAGTTTACGTGGTTCCATGAGGCTCACTACCTTCTCCCCTCATCCCAAGGGTGGCCCCTGGCCCTGGTCTGGCCAGTCTGCCTTTTCCATTCCCCTAGCCAGGGTTTTGCAAACAGTTAAGAATTCAACTACTAACCAAAAGGTTGGCGGTTCAAACACACCCAGAAGAAAGGCCTGTGATGTGCTTCTGAAAGGCCACAGCCTTGAAAATCCTACGGGGCAGTTCCACTGTGACGTGCACGGGTCTCCAGGAGTCAGCCTCAACTCAACGGCGGCTTTTTTTTTTTTTTTAATGTGGCCTGAGTCTATCCTCCCACAACCATTTAGTCAGGAATTATCAGGTTGCAGGTGAAAAAAATGAGGCTCCAAGGGTAAGTAGCTTGTTCAAGCCATACAGATTGTAAGAGATGGCCAAGTGTAAATCAGCCTTGCTGGCTCCAGAGGCCCAGCTCTAACCCCCCAGGCACAGGCAATTGCACTTGAATCCACCACAGGGGTTTTCACACTAAATTCTGAAGGACAAAGATTCTGCCTGCCTAGACTGAGGGCCTGAGTCTCAGGCTCCAGTTGGTGCTGGCTTAGGTCTCAGGAGAGAAAGAGAAACCATAGTCATAGACATTTATTGAGGCCTTTTCTGTTTCTGGCATGGGGCTAGGGTCTTTACTTGAATTATTCTATACAATTCCCTGAAAACTGGGTGAAGCTGGTAATATTTTCCTCTTTTTTCAAACGAGGTCAGTCTCAGGAAGGTTGTCATGTGCCCAAGGTCACACAGTTTGAGGGGGGATGAGAACAAAATTTGGGTCCAGGCAGTCTGACTCCAGGGTCTAGATATTTCCCAGAGGGCTCTATTGCTCTGACAGGGCAGACTTTTGTGGACCTCAGGCCCATGGCATCCCCAGGCTTCTCTGAACGTGACAGAAATGATGGATGCAGAGCTAGCCTTGAAAGGCTGTGTGACCCGGGCTGAACCACTTAACTTCTCTGGGCCTGCTTCCCCACAGGCAGAGCAGCAACAACAATCTTGCCTGGCCTTTATCCCAGGACCTTAAGAGATTCATATCAGATACAGGATGGGAGAGGGCTTTGTAGAGTCTGCAGGGCCAGACTCCTGTGTAAGACTCCCATTCATAAATGTCACAACAGGGCCTGGCCAAGCCCAGACTCCATTTCTCCTCAAGGGAAAACAGCAAGCCAGGAAGCCCAGGCAGTGGGGGCTGGCGAGTAGCTACCCTCCCCAGCTCCTCCCCCTCCATTAATGCACAGGTATTGTCACATTCTGGGATCAGCCTCAGGCCCCAGACACCACAGAGGTTTCCAGGGTCGCCTGAGTCCCCAGACATCTAGCTAATGAGTGTGAGGCACCTAACACGGCCCACCTTGTTATGGCCATCTTGACATCAGAAGGCTTTGGCCAAGAAACAAAGGAAATTGCCTGGGACAAGGCCTGGGAGGGGTATTGGGCTACCTTGAGTCTGCCTTCTAATGAGCTGTCCGTGCGAGGTCCAGCCTCTTTGGAGACCTTAGGCCCAGGCTGATTTATTCCAGAAAGGAGGAGTGGGACAACTTGGCCTCTTTGTCAGGTGGGTGACTGCACGTCTAGGCAGAGATGAGAGGATGCGTTCATTTATCCAGCAAACGTTTACCAAACAGGCAGTGTGCCAGGCAGTGTGTTGGGCACTGGGGTCAGGCATGGTCCCTGCACATAAACTGGTCTGGGCTGTTTGGTTTAACTCTCAAGAATATTTGAGGAAGGGAGGCCCTCCTGTCTTATCAATAGCTCCATGTGCTTGCACGACTTTGAAATAAGCTCTGCACTTGGACTTGATTTTGGAGCATGTTCCTCTCACCCAGCTACTATCTTGTTTTATTCTCTCAGTGACCCTGTGAGGAAGGCAGGGCAGGGGATATTCCCCACCTAGCGATTGGAAACACTGGAGTGTTGGGTTCAAAGAGATCTTGTGGTTATGTCTGGGCTCAGTGTTAATGAGTACTGTGATTGATTAGTGATGGCTGCACCGAGTACAGGAGTGGGAAGAGATAGTACAGGTGCAATGGAGTGGACATCGCTGTGCCAAAGTGTGCCCTCCTCAAGGGCACAGGTGAAGTCTTGTTCACTAATGTACCCGCAGTGTCTGGAACGGTGCCTGGCATAACAAGTTGATGCTCAGTAACAGAGTTAGAAAAACACAGTACAGATGGAAATACTGAACCCCAGAAGTGGGGTGTGGGGCTTGTCCAGAGACACATGGTGAGTTTGGGTCTCTGACTACCCATCCTCTGCTATCCTGTCGAACTTCCAAGTCCTCCCACCCACAAGGTGTATATCTGTATTTCCATCTTGGGGCAATGATTCAAAGCCTTCACTCTTCCCCCAAAAGCCAAAGCTGCAGGGAGCCCAGGCTGTGGGGGAATCTCGGGGAGAGGGTTGCTGTACCCTATACATTCAGCCCTGCTCAGGTAGGGTCAGCCCTGCTCAGAGAGACCCCAGAGACCACAGAATGACCTCCCTAGGCCCAGAGCTCTGCGTCCAGGAAGCTTGGAAAAATGGAGGGCCATTCTTCTAGGGGTGTGTGTATGGGTTGGGCACGGGTGGGGGTGGGGGTGAGGTGGCAGTCCCAGAACACACCCCCTGCCCCTGGGCGGGAGGCAGACAAATCTTCTCTTGATTGCACAGATCACCAACAAATATTTCAGGCTTCATCCAGGCCCGGATATGGCCAAAACAATACTAAAATAAGAAGTTCAAGGATTGTTTTGAGTTATTATTCCCAGCAGTCGAGGAACTGAGCTATCTTTGTCCCCCCACTTTGTGTTAATGAGCATCTCCTGATGGGATCCCCAGCTTTATTTTTCTCGAAGTGCTTTCATATCCACTCTCTGGGCTAGAAGGGAATCACAGAATGTTAATATCAAGAGAGGCCTTAGAAATCTCCAGAAGCTGAGGCCCAGAGAGGGGAGGTAACTTGCCCAAGGTCACACCAAAAGGCCGGGACAGAGCTGGGCTGATTCCCTGGTGGGGCTCCCCAGCTTTCTTCACAACACTGACCAGGTGACAGTACTGTGGGCTTCAGGCCTCTCTGGGAAAGTGGGGCAACTGGGGGTTGTGGTCAGAAGGGGGCGGCTGAGGGGGGCCTTCAGTTCCAGGCCCCAGCCCCACTCAAGCATTAATCCCCTGGGTGATGCCCCTGTTGCCCTATGTGCCCCAGGCCCTGTCCGTGACACCCACAAATGATTCCTCATTCATTCATTCATGTATTTATTTTTAGACATTTTTGGGTTTGTTTTCCATCCTTTGTGTTTATAAGGAAAACTACATAAACAATCCCAGAAAGAGGCCACCAGCTCTGACCAGCTGCTGCGTTCAGGGTCAAAGTCAATATTTTTGGGAAATTGGTCTTTCCTCCGCTCCCTCCCCTTCCCATCTGGCCAAGTGGAAGGCCCTGTTGTTTAGTATAACGTGAGGGCAAGGGGAACGGAGCAGGCACTGTGCGGTGAGCTTACACGCACTTTGCTCTCTAGTCCCCAGAATGACTCTCAGGCAGCAAGGATGCTGTGGAGTGTGGCCCCTGGTAGACCCTTTCCTCTTTTCACATAATATTTTTTTAATTATTAAATTTCTCCATGAAGCTGCAAGTTCCGTGAGGGCAATCTCATGCCTCAAGTCTTCTGTTTCCAAGTGAATGAATTGCCAGCCCTGCAGGACCTGGGTGTGTTACTCATCATTCATTCACTCCTCCTTTCCCCCCTTCATTCACTCACTCCATTCATTAATCCATTTATAGCCCCATTTTACCGATGAGAAAACTAACTGGCCCAAGGCTACGTGGCTAGTAATTCATAGAATCAACTTTCAAACCCAGGCAATCTAGAGTTCAAGTTCTTGTATTACGCCAAAGGGGCTTCCTAAAACGGAGGTGGGCTGTGGGGTGTGGGAGGGAGATGGGGGTAGAGGGGGTAATGGGGGTAGCAGGACTGGATGCTTACTTCTAAGAAAAGGCGTCAAGGTAGAAACCCACCCTCTGGCCACGTCCCTGAAGAATATTCTACAGTATGTATACACACTTATGCAAACACACGTACACATATAAACACACAACACCTACACAGACTCACACTCACGTGCTCACTCACACACAGATTGACCCCACTGCAGCAATGCAGGAGGTGTCCGGTCAGGCCAAGCCCCCACAACACAGTCTTCACTTTGAGACTTGAATCTGGTCCAGCCCTCCCACAGCTCCTTGATCTGGCTCAGGCTTCCCCGGCAGCCTTGGCATGACTTCATTGCCCTCCTTTTGGTCTGGGCAGGAAGCAGGACTCACATTATCATGGCCAGGAAGCATCTTGCTTGCCCTTCACTTTAGCAGTTCCTTCCTTCTGGAGCCACTGCCCACTGGTCATGTGCAGATGAGGGAACTGAGGCCATCAAGGGGAAGTGACTTTCTGGAGGTCACATGGTGAGCCCATGGTAGCCCTCAGCCCTACTAGGCTGGTTCCTTTAGTCATATTTCAAGACTTTACTAGCCTGAGATCCTCTCTGGCCAAGTTGAGAACGATTAATGGAGATTCCCCAGCAGGGGCGTTGTAAGAAGGCCCCTGTGAATGTTTGCTGAATGAATGAATGAATGGAGTGAAGGAAGGAAGGAAGGGAGGAGTGAATGAATGATGAGTAACACAGCCAGTCCTACAGGGTTGGCAATTCATTCACTTAGAAACAGCAGACACAAAACTGCTCTCACGGAGCTTGCGTTTTCATGGAGCTTGCATTCTCATGGAGGAATTTGGTAATTAAAAAAAATTGCATATGTGAAAAAGGGTCTACCAGGGGCCACTTTTCACAGCATCCTTGCTGCCTGACAGTCATCTTTTTGGGAAGCTCTCCAGGTAATCACCTCTGCCACCATCATGCTGTCCTCAGGGGTGGGCACTATCTCCCAGTGGGCATCTGACCCAGGAGTAGACTCACCATTCCCCTCTAGCTTCCTGTAGCACAAATGGCAGAAGTTGTTTCAACAAGACTTACTATTGGCTGAAGGATAGCAATAAGGAAATAAACCCAGAGGCCAGCATGGACCTACATTACAGTTCCACCTTCCTGCCAATTATGTTCCTTTTCCCTACACCAGGTATCACTAGTTGATCTTGGCCCTTTCTCACCGAGCATAGGATCCTTCTCAGAACTGTGCTCCAGGCAGCCACTAGCAATCAGTGGACGCTGACATGTAAAATAAACTCTATTTGCCCTCCCTGGACTAGATAATCTGGCCAGAGTTATGTTGCTGACTCATCTTCAGCTCAAGGAGGTCCTTGGAGAGGCCTCTGCTGGCTTTTTCTCCTACTCAGCCAGAGGATGATACAGGAAACAGGTGCCAGGCAGGGTTTGCTCAACAGATGAAGAAGGAGCCCTGTTGTTGGCACTGGGGTGCTGTCTTGGTCAGGGCTCTCTAGAGAAATAGAACCAGTGAGATAATGTGTGTGTGTGTGTGTGTGTGTGTGTGTATGTATATATATATATATATATATATATATATATATATATATATACACACACACACATATATATATACGTATATTATATATATATATATATATATATAGAGAGAGAGAGAGAGAGAGAGAGCCCAGGTGGTGCAGTGGTTAAGAGCTTGGCTGCTAACCCAAAGGTCGGCAGTTAAAATCTACCAGCTGCTCCTTGGAAACCCTACGCGGCAGTTCTACTCTGTCCTACAGGGTCGCTATGAGTCGGAATCAACTCGATGGCAATGGGCTGGTTTGGCTGAGATATATATATATACACAGAGAGAGAGAAGAGAGATTTTATTACTTCAGAGGATTGGCTCACGCTGTCGTGGGTGCTGGCAAGTCCAAAATTCATAGGTCAGGCAGCAGGCTGGAGACTTCTGCAGGTTTGTGTCCCAAGATCTGTAGGTCAGGCAACAGAAAGAGTGCAGAGAAGAGAGAGAGACTTCTGCCAAAATAGCTGTTTATAATCTAAAGGCAAACCATACCCTAAGGAACTCCCCTTTCAATTGATTACATTACATTACGGAAGATGATTCACCACATTGCATTGGATCACATTGTGGAACAAGAACTAGTCTAGAGTTCGGCAAAACCACTGGGAACCATAGCCTAGCCAAGCCGACACATAAAATTAACCATTACAGGTAGGACCAGGAGCCTGGCCAAGCTCACGCTGAACCCCTGTACCTCCCAGCAAGGGCTCTCCAGTCCCCTTGAGGACAGCAGTTGTGCAGAGCCTGGGAAGTTAGCTATCATCTCATTCAACTCTTATTTTACTGAAGAGGCCCAGAGATTCCAGGTGACTTGCCCAAGGCCACACAGTGAGTGACTAGCTGGACCTGATCCGAACTCCTGGTTCCCAAGACCACCCATGAGTGGTGGGGCCAAGAATCTGGCTCCTGAAGGCTATCTCATGTTCTCTCAGAGGGCTATACTTGAACTATGAAAGGGAAATAAGCTGTTTTACTCCAGTGACCCCGTCCCCTCTGCCCTTCTCCCCTGTGACCTGAGTATAAAACCTCTGCCCAGTTGTGAACCCTCTACCATGACTCTTGGACAGTCTTCGCAGATCTACATTTCTTAGAGCCTGGTTGCAGCTGGAGCTGGAAATAGTGACTTTGTTTATAGGGATGGGGGTATGGGTAGCTGGATACTGGGTAAGTGGGCTGGTGGTTGATTGATATCGCAGATGGGTAGGCTAGGGAGAGATGAACTTGTAGAGGGGTGACTGGGTGTTGGGTGGGCTGGTAGGCTGGTTGTTGGAACTGAATAGGTCTGGTAATAGGTGAGAGTCCCTGGGTGGTTCAAATCCACCCAGAGGTGCCTTGGAAGAAAGGTGATCTGCTTTCAAAAGGTCACAGCCATGAAAACCCTATGGAGCACAGTTCTACTCTGCAACATACAGGGTCACTATCAATTGGAATCGACTCAACGCAACTGGTGGTGGTGATAGGTGAGTAGATATGCCAGGTATTGGATGCACAGGCCAGCGATTACCTGGGTAGGGTGTTGCAGTAGGCCAGGTAGTAAGCGTGTATACCAGATTTTAGACAAGTAGGGTAAGCATTGTGGGCAGGTCAGGAGTGTGTATTCTGAGTCTTGAGTGGGCTGGGTATTAGCTAGGTAGGCTGGTAGTGAGCTGGGAGATCAGAGATTGGCTAGTCAGGTGGGTATGGGTGGGTAGTCTGGCTTTTGGGAGCAGGTTAGGTATACAGACTGTGTTGGGCCTGTTTTTAGGCTGCGAGTCTGGATGCTCCGCTCCATCTTCTCTTTGGTATTTGATATTGAGAGGCTGCTGAGGGTCTAATGCCTGGCTCCCTGCTGCCTCCTTCAGCCACAGACCAGCCTCCAGCCTCCACCATTCCCTACCCACCAATTAACCTCCTCTGGTGCTGAGGGAGAGGACACAGGGTGGGATGGATGGCTATTCAGAGCAGTGGTCAGGGCTCAACCTCCTCCAGCCAGCCCAGAGTGACCTCTGGATGCTTTCCCGAAACCTCTGGCAAGCATCCTCCCCTCTCACATTGCACGGGCTCAGCTGTTTGGGGAGGAAGGGGAGTAGGGGGAGGACGCAGTGGGCGGCTCTCCGTAGGGAGGGTGTAATCATGATTTCTGCAGAGCCAGGCTGGCCTCGGGTTCCGTGATCCCAACAGAGAGGAGCAGCAGGCTGGGGCGTGGGGATGGGGCAGAGCCAGAAGGCCAGGGGCTGCCAGGGACAGGGGAGCAGGGGAGGGTAACACGGGCCAAAAAAGATCTACTTGTTTAGATCCTTTACAAAAGAGTTTGGGTGTGAATCTGCGATGGCATGGGATTTTGTGCTATCCAGGAAGAAAGATTTTGTGAAGCCAAATTAGGATTAAGCAGGTTGACGGGGGGCCACTGAGCTGCCTGAGTCCAGAGGCAGTTTGCAGAAGTGCTTCAGATAAGGGGCTGTGGAGCTAGCCCGCTGGTAACCGAACCCCACCTCTGCTACTTCCTGCTGTGTGACCTCGGGCAAGGCACTTGACTTCTCTGTGCCTCATTGTCCTCATCCATGAAATGGGAATAATATAATAATACCTACCTTATAGGGTTGTGAGGATGAAATGAATTAATACATGAAAGGTGCTAGGAAAAATGGATGGCACACGGTAAGTGGTTTTATTGTTAATGTTATTAAAAGAATAGACTTACCAACCGTTTCTTATTACCCAGCTGCCTCCTTGTGCTTGTTTCCAGGGTCTCTCATCTTGTCATTGAAGGAGATTCTTAGGGACAGTCACAAGGCAGCTTTGTGGGCATTGAGTCATGACGCTGCAGATCTTTGAAGGCAATAAAGTGTATTAATTAATTTAGATATTCAAGACAGAGTATTTAATTGAATCTTCTCTGTATCAGAGTGATCACTTCATTCCCAATAACAGCCCCAAATCCAGGAGGGAGACAAGAGAATGAATGGTGCTTAATGGAGAGGGCCCTTGGGGAAGTGCCTCCCTGGTTAAGAGGAGGCTTCCCTGGGTGATGCAAACAGTTAATGCACTCAGCTGCTAACAGAAAGATTGGAGGTTCAAGCTCACCTAAAGGACTCCTTGGAAGAGGTTATCTCCTGAAAAACAAGCCATTGAAAACCCTATGACCAAACAGTAGTTTAGATTAATTAGTAAAGAATGTCTGCCTTGGGCACCGAGTGCTTGTATGAAGTATCTATAAGGGATCAAACTGACAATAGCAACTCAAAAGATGAGATAGGAAACTTAGAGGGTAGTGCGTTTACATTAATGGAGGAGGAATCATTCAGAATAGGGGGGTAAGAATGGTTGCATAACCTGAAGAAGGTAATCAATATCACTGAATTTTACATGCAGAAATTGCTGAACTGGCGTATGTTCTGCTCAACAACAAAATAAATAAATTTAAAAAAGAAAAGAAAAACAGCCCTATGAAGCACAGTTCTACTCTGATACACATGGGGTCACCATGAGTTGGAGTCAACTTGATGGCAACTGGCTTTGTAAGGCAGAGAGAAGGCTGCTGCCAGCCCCCAGCCCTCAGGCGTGCCAGAGGACAGGTGTGGGGACTGCAGGCCACTGAGGACTGACCGCAGGGGGAGATGAGAGGGCAGCTGGACAGCCTCGTCACCAGGCCCTTTCACCCTCTGAAGGCCTGGGCATCAGCTGTCCCGCCAGGAGTGGCCTCTGTGGAATGGCCTGGCTGCTGGAGAGGAAGCCTAGACTGTGGCAGGCTGGCTGGGACCAGCTCAGGGGACACAGGCCAGCACACAGGCCACAGCTGCTCCACTGGCCCATTCCCCAGGAACTGTCAAGTGCACAGCCACTCCAGCTAGGGGCCAGTGGCTCACTCTGGAGTTCCATTCTGCTCCCAACCACTTCCTGCTCCCAGCCTCAGGTTCCTTTTCTGACCCCAGCTTAGTCTCAGACACAGAACAGACCGTGAGTCCTACAAACCTGACCAGCATTGTCCCCTCCCCAGAACCAACTATGGGACCCTGGAGAAGTAAATTTCCCTTTCTGTGCCTTCTAGACCTTAGCTCTGAAGTTATGGATGGGCTTCTTTCACTGGGAGGGGTGGGATAGGAGAAGATATTGGCAATGTCTAAAAAAATGGAATTGAGACTTTAAAATGAACTTATTACTGAAGCCACAAAACTGCAACCTCTCTTACATCCGTTATTACTGCAAACACAGCCATGTTTGCAGCTAACATGACCATACCACTACCATGGCATAAAGACACCCACCTCAGCTACCAGCATGCAGAATCAGGAACCTGGGCCTCTTCTTGGGTCTGAGGTATCTGAAAGTCTAACTGAATTGGTGACATTGGGAGGGCGGAAGGGAAGGCAGCTTGTGTGTGTGCACGTGTGCATGAGCCCATGTGTCTCTGTGTATATGCGTGCAATGTGTGTGGTTGCACCAGATCCAGGGGAAGGCTTTCTCTCTCTGTTGGCTCTGGGGGAGAGTCCTTGTCATTGATCTTCCCCTGGTCTAGGAGCTTCTCAGCACAAGGACCCAGGGTCCAAACGACACACGCACTCCTGACTCTTCTTTCTTGATGACATGATGTCCCCCTGTCTCTCTGCTCACTTCTCTCTTCTACATCTCAAAAGAGATTGACTCAAGACACAGCCTAATCTTGTAGATTGAGTCCTGCCTCATTAACACAATTGTCTCTAATAACACCTCATCAACATCATAGAGGCAGGATTTACAACACATAGGAAAATCACATCAGATGACAAAAGGGTGGACAATCACACAATACTGGGAATTATGGCCTAGCCAAGTTGACATACATGTTTGGGGGACACAATTCAAACCGTAACAGGTGTCCTGTCAACTCTTTGTTACTATGCAAATATTGGGTGCTGCAAATGGTGCAGAACAGATAGATAAATTCTTCCCGCCTGATCTGCCTTTGAGACCAAACACACACACACACACACACACACACACACACAGAGCAATGAAAACAATAGCGCATGCTTGTAGTGCGGTGCAGGCAAAACGTCATTGTAATGGGGTAACAATGACAGCTCTGACTGGAGCATATTAGAAAGTTCAAAAAATAAGTTAGCCTAAAGTTTTAGCCTTGTAGGTATATTGATACATGTAAGCTGGGTTTAAGAAAAGTGTTTTTGTTGTTATAACTAACTATAGGGATATTTTTATTAAAAAATTAGAAATTTCTCCTGATACATTACACGAAAATTTTATAGACACTCATTTTGGTGTCACCCCCTCTGCCAGTGTCACCCGGCACAGTCTGCAAGCCCCTAGTGATGCCACTGGTTACAGCAAGTGGTAGGGACACCAGAGATGAAGCAATTGGGGAAGAGGTGTGTAGAACCTTGTAAGCTGAACTGAAAAGCCATTGGAGGGTTGTGAGCCCAGGAGTGAAGTGACACAAATTACACGGTATCAAGCTTTCTTTGGCTGCCTCTGTGTTGAGAAGGGGGCAAGGGCAGGGGTCCCACCATGGGAGAGGAGGTCCTATTCTGGACATGTTGTTGTTGTTAGGTGCCATCAGGTTAATTCTGACTCATAGTGACCCTATATGGCAGGGTAGAACTGCCCCATGGGGTTTCCTATAATCTTTACAGAGGCAGATCTTCAGGTCTTATCTCCCGCAGAGCTGCTGGGTGGGTTTGAACCCCCCACCTTTTGGTTAGCAGCTGAGTGCTTAACCATTGCACCACCAGGGCTACTTACTCTGGATATCCTAAAACTAAACCTGTTGCCATTGAGTCGTCTCCAACTCATAATGACCCTATAGGACAGAGTAGAACTGCCCCATAGGGTTTCCAAGGAGCAGCTGATAGATTCGAACTGCCAACTTTTTGGGTTAGCAGCCAAGCTCTTAACCACTGTGCCACCAGGGCTCCTATTCTGGATACAGCAGAAAGAAATGTCAGTACATTTGCTCATGGATTAGACAGGGGTGTGAGAGAAAGGGAGGAGTCAAGGAGGACTCCAAGGATGAGGAACTGGGTGAACAGAATTGCCTTTTGCTGAGTGGGGAAAACTGCAGGGGGAGTGGGTGGGGCCTGTTGAGCGGCATGGGTGGAGTCGTTTGAGATACGATAGATATCCAGAGACTTCTGGGCAACATGGCACTATAGGCAGAAGCACCATGCGGTCCCTCCACAGCAAAGATCCAGAAAACTAAGCCAAACAGAGAAAATGGCAGTCCTGAAACCCTCAGCATCAAATGAAGAGATAAAGAACTCAGCCAAGCACTGAATGGAAGAAGAAAATGACAGAGAACAGAGAGCGAGGAGAGATACTTGCAGAGGTCCCCTATCAGCTAACACAGCACGGACCTACCAACTTGAACTATCAGAGACCAGCAAACAGGGGGTATGAGAAAGCAGCTTCGTAGAGCTTCCAGCAGGAGACAGAACAACCGGTAACCAGTGATATACGCTTTCCTTCTCCGCATCCTTCTTCACCCCTACTCTGCCTCCTCTGCATCCTGCGGCCACAGTCTGTTGTCTGGGAAGCACTGGCTTCATCCGGGTGTCACTTGTATTCTGCTTGCCCACACTGGCTGGTTCCCTAAGTGCCATTTGTTGCTGGTGTTGCTTTTTTCTTCTTCTTTAGATTTCTTCTTTACCTCTTATCACCTCCCCCTTCTTTCTCTCAAATACCTGGCTCCGTGCGTCAGCTTTGTCTCTTCCTGAAAGGCTGTGAAATGCCGCTTGAATGTGAGACTGCTTCCTGGTCCGTGCTGCCACGCTGGTGGGACCCTCGGGGCTTTTTTGTTTGTTTGTTTGTTTGTTTTCTTTTTCTTTTCTCGAATTGGGAGCCTGTTCTAGCCGGGCAGTACTGTGCAGCTTGGGACCTACTCCCTCAGTTTGCACAGACGTGCAGAGAGATCCCTAAGAGCATTTCTTTTTTCTTGTGTTTTTTTTGGGGGGGGGGGGCGTTCTTGTTCTTTTTTTTATTGTTTTGTTTTATTTTCCCTTTTTCCCTTTTTGTCTTTCTTCATTACTCAGTTTCTCATCCCTCTATACTTTCCTTCTCTTCTTGTCCCGTGAATACCTGGCGCTGAATGACACCTCTACCCCTTCTAGCCAGGCTGTACTTCATGGCCTGGGAGCAACTTCCCCAGACCTCACAGACGCACTGGTGGGATCCCTGGGAGCTTTTCTTTTCTTTTTTCTTTCCAATTTTTATTTATTCATTTTTTTCTTTCCTTGTTTTTCTTCTTCTTCTCCTTTTTGTTTCTCTCCATTTCATATTCTCTCATCTCTCCACTCCAACAGCAAGCTCCCCTAGTACTTTTTTTTGTTTGTTTGTATGTTTTTGGCTCCTGTTCCTCTCTCCTCTCCCTCCTCTCTCCCATACTCATCTTAGCTCCACACATCGCAATCTCCTCCCTCCATCCTGCCTATCTGCACCATGCAGTGAACATCACTCCACCAAGCAGCCCAGGCATGGCCTACCAGAACCTGCCCTGTACTGATTACTGGCCCACCCTGGTGGTCATAGTAAGTGCCACAAACAACCCATCCCAGCAACTCCTCTTCAGCTAGACCTGCCCTGGTGTACCATATCTGAGCCACTGACCCTGCCAATTGGAGAAGGAGGTGAAAAGTATCGTGCCCACAGACGAGCAAACAACAAAGAACACACAGCACACCTGCTCAGACATAGCCAAAAAAAAAAAGGAGGATGAAACAAACAAATCTACAATCAATAAATGAGAAAAATAACTACCAAATGCCCTGAAGACAGCAGACAATATCAAAACATTTACAAAAACAGGACAGGATGGTTCCAATAGGCATCCAAAATAGACATCCAGGAGTCCCTAGGTGGTGCAAAGGGTTAACGCACTTGAGTGGTGTAAACGGTTGGAGGTTCGAGTCCACCCAGAGGCTCCTCAGGAGAAAGGCCTGGTGATCTACTTCCAAAAACTCAGCCATTGAAAACTCCATGGAGCACAGTTCTACTCTGACACACGTGGGGTCACCGTGAGTTCAACAGCAACTGTACTAGATATCCGAGTGGAGACATGGAACCAGGAGTGGAAATCTATGGTTGGGGGAGAGGATTGGGCTGGAAATACAATGTAGGGGTCCTCAGCCTGGAGGCAGGATTGAGAGTCGTGGTGAGATTTCACAAGGAATGAGTGTACCGAAGAGATCGACACAAGGATGAGCCTTGGACTCTCCAGCATTAATGGATGGGAGATGAGGAGGAATCAGCAGAATGGATGGAGAAGGAAGAAAGGCCAGGAGAACAGGTGTCCAAAGCCATGCGAACTCAGTGGCTTAAATGGCATACCAGTGGCAGAATGGGGATTCAAGCCCACATACCTTGGTTTAAGTCCACTACCCTGTCCACCATGTCCACTCTGTCTACCAGGCTGGGAGAAAATGGATGCTGGGGGCCTCGGAGAAGGAACCGGGATGTAGAATCTCTCTGTGCCTGTCACAATGAACTTTCCACCTCTGAGCCTTTGTCCAGCCTGTTGCTCCCCTGGCAGGTCCTCCCCACCCTGTACATCCTGCCTTTCATTCAAGGGCAAACCCAAGTGCCTCCCTTTCCCCACCACAGGGCATCCTTGCTCACTCACCTGATGGGATTTCTTTCTCCTCTGAGCCCCCCTGGCACTTGCTCAAAATGTCACCTCACCCCTTGTCACCGGCTGCCTTAAGTCATGACTGTCTGTGCATGAACTTGTCCCTCCCCTCCCTCTGTGGGCAGGGACATGACTCCACTCAGCTCTTTACCTTCATACCTCACCCCCCTTCCCAGGCCTGGCACACACAGGTGTTTAGTTAATAGTTGATGACCAGAATGAACAGGTTACCTGCTGCCCAGTGGAGCCCAGTGTTGGACTTTGTTTCCTGAAGGGACAGAGCAGCCACCATGGCCTGGATGAGCAGGGGGTGGAGAGATGGGCAGGTGAGGTCCAGTGGAAGGAGGACCCTGAAGTTCTATCTCCCAGGCCTCCCAAGTATCCATGTTCCCTTCCTAAGTCCCTCTGGAATGAGATCAATATGGCCCCACGAATATCTCTCCAGTCTTCTCTCCTTGCCCCACACCTCTGCCCCTGCCCTGGGCCTGGCTTCATGGGAGTCTGCTTGCGTCTTCTCTTGTCCCTCTGGATTTCTTCCTTAAGCAGCATTGTGATCCTGTTACTCCCTTGTTCCAAAACCCTCAATGGCTCCCCATTGCCTCTAACTCTTTGGGGGCATTCAAGACCCTTTATAATCCAGCCCCAGCCCACTTTCTGGCTCTCCCCTCTGGGTCAGTCCCCTGTATGTTCTGTCTGCTCATCCTCAAATATGCCATGAGTTTTCGGGGCCTCCTTACTTTTGCATACAATGGAGTTCCCTTTCTTCAAATGAGGAACCAGCCTAGGCATCCTTCAAATGTCACCTCCTCTGTGATAATCTCTCTTATTTCTATTGATGTTGTAGACACCTGTGTGAAGATGACCATGTTCACAGAAACTACCCAATGTGCTCCTTGAGGACAGAACCCTCATCTTAGTCCCCAGACTGTGACTGTTACAGAGCTCGGAGTGAGTTTATGAAGTGAAAGAACGAGGGTGGGCTTTACGAGCAGGCGCCGCCTCTCTAGGAGCTCAGAGCCCTGGAGGTTCCCCCACTCCATTCCTGGCCCCAGCCACCCCTGCCCCACCCCAAGTGTCCAGGAGAAAGAAGGCAGGGACAGGGCACAGGGATGAACATTCTCACCAGGCTGTAAATGGCTCATATCAGCCCTGCTCGTGAGGGAAGGGGGAGGGCTCAGAGCCTGGATGCCCCTGAGGAAAGCCCCCTGAGCAGCAGGAGGAGGAGAAACAGAAAGTGAGGCTAAAGGCTGACATTGTGGCTCTGGTGCTGTCCCATGTTGTCCAGGTCTCAGGCCTGAGGACTCCCACTGGGAGAGGGGAGGGAGGAGGAAGAGAAGAGAAAGAGGCAGTGGTGTCCAGTGGTCCCAGCCCCACACCACCCTCTGCCTACCACTCTGGCTCCCAGGGGCCCCTATCGCATCCTGGAAATCAGGCTGTAGAGGGGTCTGTGCTGGGCATGGACAGGGAGCCCAGCTCCTTTTCCTCCCAGGGTAAACAGATGACTTAAAGGCTTACCGGGGAAAAGGAAATAGCCCTGTGGGTCCAGCTGGCCTCCACGCAGGGAGCTCACTTGTGCTTTGAGAAGCGGCTCTGGTCTCCGCAGCCCTGGGAGACCTGGCATCCCCTCAGCCCACCAGCAGTTGTAGTTGTGCCTACGAGTCAATTCCAACTCACAGCAACTCTATAGGACAGAGTAAAACTGCCCCCATAGGGTTTCCTAGGCTGTAAATCTTTATGGAAGCAGATCTCCAGGTCTTTTCTCCCATGGAGTGGCTGGTGGGTTCAAACCACTGACTTAACCACTGCACCACAAGGGCTCCTTACTACCAGTAGTGGGGTGTTACGGATTAAATCATGTCCCCCAAAACTAGATGCTGAAATCCTAACCTTTGTACTTGTAATATGACCCTGCTTGGAAATAGGGGATTTCTTTTGTTATGTTAATAAGGTCATACCAGAATAGGGTGGGTTGTAAACCTAATCACTTCTAAGCTATAAAAAGGTCAGAACAGACACAGACACACAGAGGGGGAAGACAGATGCCACATGAGGACCATCTACAATCAGAGGATTACCAGCAGTCACCAGATGCAGGAGAAAGGGCCGTAGAAGCAATCAACACGGCTGAGACCCTGATTTGGACTTGTAGCCTCCAGAACTGGGAGAAGGTAAAATTCTGGTCTTTAAAGCCACCCACTTGTGGCTTAGGAAACTAAAATGATGAGGCTGGGTCTGTACCATGACCCACCCCCCACCTCTGTGCTGCCTACAATGTGGGGACAGGAATAATCCCTACCCAAAAGGGTTGTTGTGATGTTAAATGAGATAATACGTGCAAAGAGCAGAACAGTGCCTGGCACACAGCGAGTGCTCAACAAATGGTAGCTATTAGTGTAGTTCTATTTTTGTTAATGCCACGGGGCTGCTGCCCTTGGAACCTGAATCCCACCCAAAGAGGCCAAGTCCACCCACTTCAAACACTGGGGTGGAAGACTGAAGTTCTCAGGCCGTCTCCCCAACCCCAGCCTTTTGCCAACATTACCCTGAATCTCTGAAGAAAACCCACCCACCCTCTCCCTTCTAACATAAGCACCAGCCTCTACACAGATGTCTGCTCTCTGCCAAAACCCAGCTGCTTGCAAACATCTGGATGGTGCATCTTGGCTCGCTCTGCACAGCACAGATGTTTGGGCACTGTATGGACCCGTCTTTCCGGCCTCCCCCCAGGACTGGGGTGGGAACTCAGCATGTTGTGGGAACATCTGTGACTGCAGGGGGCACAGCCCTTGCCTTCCCTAAGCTGGGCCTCCTGACCAAGGGCCCTCCAGATGGAAAGAGGGTTGGAGACAGTCACCCTTGTCCTCAGCTTCAGGCACCTCCTGCTGTGAGCTGGTCCTTGTCCCCACAGGGCCCTGCAAATGTGAGAGGCATCTGGCCCCCTTGCTAGAAAGCAGGCCAGGAAAGGCACTCAGGGCTAGTGATGGGGGGCACGGGGATTTCTGCAGACCTAAAGCCTGGGCAGCAGATGTCTGGGACTGGGAGTGAGGAGACCTGGTTCTAGTCCCGGCCCACCTGTGCAACTGCTGTGTGGCCTTGGACCAGTCATTCTCCCTCTCTCTCTGCCTCTATCCTGCATTTGAACAGTAGGGGGTTGGGCTAGATCAGTGGTTACTAAATCTGTTTAGCATCAGAACCCCTAGGAGACTGTGAGATCTCACCCTCCTACCCCAGTTGCCACCACCACCATCACTGAGATTCTGATTCACCAGGTCTAGGGTGGGTCCCAGGCCTGGGGACTTTTAGCAGAGGCCTCTAAGTGTGCCTCCAGGTAGGGGAGCTCCTAGCTCAGATGGTGTATCAGGACCTGCTGACCTCCTGGTGGCCTCTGCCTGCTGTCCCCTGGAGCTAGTTCTCAGTCTCTCCGGAAGGCTGACGTCAGCCAGCTCTGGCCCTCAGACAAGCACAGGAGTAGATCTCATCGCTTCAGGCACAGCTAGATCAGGTCGGGGCAGCAGGATGTGTATGTGGGAGAGGAGACGCATGGGTTTGAGTAAGTGGGTAGTGCCTGTGCGTGTATGCCTCTGCTTACGTGCTCGTGGACGTGTGCATGCATGTGCAGGGGTGCTTGTATGCATGCGTGTGCGTGTGTGAGTGTGTGTGTGCTTGTGTGCATGCAATGTGCACTGTGGGTGCCTGTGTGCATGTGCTTGTGTGCGTGTGTGCATGTGTGCACAGTGGGTACATGCATGTGTGCATCTGTGTATGTTCTTCTGTGTGTACGTGTGCGTGTTCACACTCGACACCCAAGGCTGGGTTATTTATAGCCCATTTTTCTGCCTGTTACCTCTGTGATGCTGCTGGGGAGGGACAGGTGCTGAATAGACCACAGAGAAATCACCCAGGAATGCCCTCCTGCCCTCCGTGTGAGAGACTGGACAGCCAGTACCCAGAGGTGAGTGGCAGGGCTGGGCTCCAGCACTGTGAGTGGCTGGGGAGGTGGCTGGGTCTGAACCAAATGAGGGACAGGCTGCACTGCCAGGCCCAGCCACTCAGCTCATGCCTCACCCAGGTC
Organism: Dugong dugon; assembly: GCA_030035585.1. Lineage (NCBI taxonomy): Eukaryota > Metazoa > Chordata > Mammalia > Sirenia > Dugongidae > Dugong > Dugong dugon. The sequence goes on from CM057475.1 coordinate 20,670,450, forward strand.
TTGATGAAGTCGGAGCATTGGTGGAGGGCAGTAGGTCCACGGAGAACCCCCTCCCACAAGACTTCCAGAATGTCTGAGTGGCCTGAAGCCTGTGCATATTCCCATGGACCCTTTAATTCGGCCTACTTCCATTCAGCCCACTCTCTGTGCCTAAGAGGTCAAATGAGTTGGGAGATGAGGAGACAGACTAGAGTTGAGAATTTGAAGGTCCTTCTCTGAGGCATGCTCCCCATTATCCAGGTGGACATCACTATCCTGCCTTCTTCCCCTCTGCTCGCCAGGCTGCTGTGCCACCTCAGGGCCCTGCTCCTTGGGCTGCCTGTCCTGGGCCCTGGTCCACCAGAAGACGGGCTGCCAGGCCGGGCTGTGTGGACAGAGCATGGTGCAGTTAGGGGCTTGGCTGTCCTGCCCAACAGGTGGAGGCCAAGGCAGCCCCCACAGCCCCACTGTCTTCTCAGCTGTGGAAAATGCCCCCTGCCACTGGGGCTGTGTTTAGCCATCCTGGTTGGACTCACGCTCGTTCTTTTCCCCAAAACGAGTTGGTCTCATCCAGCTTCACACACACACACACATGCGCGCGTGCGTGCACGCACGCACACACACACACACACACACACACACACACACACCTTTGCTGGTCGGGGCAAGCCCAGGCTCTGCTGTGTTTATGACTCCATCCCAGGCTCTGGCTGGTGAGACTCTCTGCTGCCTCCTGCGGAGGATATTTTGAGGACCTGACGTGGCAAGGACATGAAGGCTCCAGAGCAAGAGACTAGCACAGCCTCAACCTTGCTGGAGACCTTGGGCCAAACCTGGGCCAGGCTCAGCTGCAGGCAGATCCCAGGATCCTTCATGGAGGCTAAACCAATGATAACAATAACAATTAGAAGCATAATGAGCACTTACTAGGTGCCAAGCACTCTTTAAATCACTTTACATGCAATAAATAATTTGATCTTCACAAGGACCCTAAGAGGTAGTTGCTATAATAATTCCTATTTTACAGATAGCAATGGAGGCCCAGAGAGGTGAAGCAACTTGCTCAGGTCACACAGTGGTAAGCAATGAAGACAGGATACAGAGCCACCGTGTGCTTGACAGCAACACCTTCTCATTTACTGAGCACTAACTATGTGCCAAGGCTGCCTGGGTGGTGCAAATGGTTAAACACTCAGCTACTAATTGAAAGGTTGGCAGTACAAGTCCACCCAGAGATGCTTCAGCAGAAAGGCCTGGCAATCTACTCCCGAAAGGTCACAGCCATTGAAAACCCTATGGAGCACAGTTCTACGCTGACACGCGTGGAGTTGCCATGAGTCAGAATTGGCTCAGTGGCAACTGGTTTGGTTTTTAATGATTTTCTGTGTATTCGCTGATTTCATGAAGGTCTTACTCTAAGAGCCAGGGCTGGAGGAAGGGGAAGCAGAAAAGACCATGATGAATGACTTGGGAACCAAGCCACAGAAAGCTAAGGAGAGAAGCTCCATGTACGGCAGGGGTGGGCAAACATTTTGCGTAAAGGGCCATACAGGAAATATTTTAGGCAGTCTCTGTTTACCAGCAGCTCTACCCTTATAGTGTGAAAGCAGCCACAGACAAAATGTAAACGCATGAGTGTGTCTGTGTTCCAGTAAAACTTTATTTATGGATGCTGAAATTTGAATTTCATATAATTTTCATGTCGCAAAATATTGTTCTTCTTTTAATTTTTTTCAACCGTTTAAAAATGTAAAAACAATTCTTAGTTTGTGACTCAGGCAAGGGCTTGACTTGATTAAGGTGGTCACTTGAGTAAGGATGGTGATTTAAATAAGGCGGTGAAGGGTGCAACTCAAGATACACCCAACCCTAATCCCATCTCATAGAGGTTTTAGGATTTACAACACATAAAATGGAGGATAATTACATCACATCACAAAATGGAGGATGACTACATCTTTACATAATGGCCAGCTTATACAATTATATAACTGCCAAACTACATCATTACATAACTGACAAACCACTGAGAATCATGGCCTAGCCAAGCTGACACATGTTTTGGAGGGACACAATTCAACCCATTACACCATTTTACCCATTTTTTTAAAAGTAAATCACCAGATCTTTCTTCCAAGGTGCCCCTTGTGGACTTGAACCTCCACACGAACCTTTCAGTTAGTAGCTGAATGTGTTAGCCATTTACACCATCCAGGGACCATTTTAACCATTTTTAAGTGTATAGTTCAATGACATTAATTACATGCACAGTGTTGTAAAACCATCACCACTATATATTTCCAAAACTTTTCCATCACCCCAAATAGAAACTCTGTACCCGTTAATTAAGCATTAGCTCCCATTTCCTGCTCCCCTCAGCCCATGGTAACCTCTCATCTACTTTCTTTCTCTATGCATTTGCCTATTCTAGATATTTCATACAAGTGGGATTATACAATATTTGGCCTTTTGTGTCTGACTTATTTCACTTAGCATAATGCTTTCAAGGTTCATCCATGTGGTCACGTGTATCAGAACTTCATTCCTCTTTATGGCTGAATAATATTGCGTTGTGTGGATGTACCACGTTTTGTTTATCGAGTCATCTGTTGACGGACACTTGGGTTGTTTGTTCCTTCCTTTTGGCTAGTATTTTGTTGAGGAAGGTTTTTCCAAGATGAAAGGGTGAAGAGCTGTAAGCAGAGGAGGGGCAAACAGGGACTGGGCAGATGAGAACAGCCACCGCCCATGTAGGATCTGAGTCCCTGTGTCGTCTTCTGTAAGGGGGATAATGACACCGCCCCACAGCCAGTGCAGTAATGAGAGCACTGTGACAACCCTAAGCCACTGCAGAGTAAGGAAGCGGGGTGCACATGGCAGGTCCTCAGAGGACCTCTGACATTTGCACCATGCCCTCCTGTTAAAGGAAAGCCAGGCAGAGGGCAATGCTTAACACAAAGACACCTTGCTCCAATGGCGTCCTTTCAGAAGCCTCGGAAAGATGGGGCGTGGGGCATCTTTGGGGCAAACACCCTGCTCAGAGGCCCTCAAAGCCTGACAGTGAACAGCCAGGTTCCCCACAGTCACAGGCAAATGGATACAAAAGGAAAAATCTTCACTAATCTGCACCTGAGGGGCAGTGAGGTGGCTGTGAGGCTGTGGTTAGTCACTGCTGTTGTTTAACGCTTTCTCTCCCTCCCTCTCCACAGCCCCAGAGCAGAAGTAGGTGCTTTAGGCACTGCTGTTTTCCCCACCTGGGGTTGGGGGTCCTGCCTCCTATACCCGCTACAGACCGGCCCACAAGAACGTCTTGCCTGGGTGGAAGCTGAAGAGCTTATGGCACCAGAGGTCCAGGGAGCCTGCCTGGGGTCGGTCCCACACTGCCCGTGGTGACAGAGCCAGGCCTGGGTTGCAGTCCCTTCTGAAGCGCCTTTCTACCGTACTCTCGAGGGCTGCAGTGTGCTCTCCATCCAGCGATCACACTGACCTTTTAATTCTGCACCTCAGCTAAGGTCATTTCTTGCTTAAAACCCTCAGTGGCTCTGTTATGGATTGAATTGTGTCCCCCAAAAATATCTGTCAACTTGGCTAGGCCATGATTCCCAGTATTGTATGATTGTCTACCATTTTATCATCTGATGTGATTTCCCTGTGTGTTGTAAATTCTATTACTATGATGTAATAAGATGGATTAGCTGCAGTTATATTGATGAGATCTACAGGATTGGATAGTGTTTTAAGCCAATCTCTTTTGAGATATAAAAGATAGAAGCGAGCAAAGAGACATGGGAACCTCATACCACCAAGAAAGCAGTGCCAGGAGCAAAGCACATCCTTTGGACATGGCGTTCCTGCGCAGAGAAGTTCTCAGAACAAGGGAAGACTGATGACACGGACCTTCCTCCAAAGCCGACAGAGAAAGAAAGCGTTCCCTCGGAGCCGACACCCTGAATTTGGACTTGTAGCCTACCGGACTATGAGAGAATAAACTTCTCTTTGCTGAAGCCATCCACTTGTGGTATTTCTGTTATAGCAGCACTAGATGACTAAGACAGACCCTTAGAATAAAATTCAAACTCCTTATCCTGTACCAGAAGGCCCCGCTGGAGCTGGCCCTGGTGGGCCCTCTGGCCTCACCCCCTGCGCCTGCCCTCGGCTCTGGCCCTAATGGCCTTGTCATGCCTCCAACACCCATGGGCCTTTGCACCGCTGTTCCCTGGTTTTCATAGGTCTGGCTCAGTTTAATCTTTCAGGTCTCAGCCCAAATAATATTTCCCACAAGAGGCCTTCTCAGACCACTCTATCTAAAGTGGTCTTTCCAGTTACTCTCTTGTGCTCCTCAGTTTCTTTCTTTCTTAGCACTCCTGTCTTGGCCTCCACAGGGGCGAGGGCAGAGCGGCGCCACAGGGGGAACCACAGTGTTAACCACAGCAGCTGCAGAGCCCTGGCCCAACCCCACTGGACCCACCGAAACGCTGGCCTCCCCAGCAGCTGCCAGGAGGAGCGGACAACACAATCCACAGTTATAGGGGAGTTGATGCCCGTGGGCATGACTTGTTCTTTCTTCCCCCAGGGGCTTATTCCAAGACATAGTGGTTCCACAGGACCTCTCCAGAGGCCCCCCATGTGACTGAGCAACTAGCTGTGTTGTGTGGAAAAAGCTGAGGCCTGCTGGTAACACAAAAACATACCTTGTTTTTGCTTTTCTCCTTATCTGCCTTACTGTCCCTTTCCCCCTCACTCTTGCTTCCTGGAGTTGCACCCCACAATAAGGCATTAGCACAGGAGCTTTGCCTCAGGCTCTCCTTTCTGGGGAACCCATGCTAAGGTGTTTACTTTCGTAAAACCAGCACACCTAGCACAAAGTGAGTGCTAGAGAATATCTGTTGGATGGATGGATGGATGGGTAGGTGGGTGGGTGGATGGGTGGATGGGTGGATGGATGGATTGGTGGATGGATGGATGGATGGAAGGCTTAGCTACATAACACAGTAAGGAACATTCTCTTAGTTAGAAGGCAAACATAGGAACCCACATGAAAACACTGGTGCACACAACCAGGGAACCACTGTCTTGTGCTTGCCCCTGCAATCCCCTCCCACATACTAAAAACACACTCCCCTGACCTGTGTATAGCTCTGCCTCTTCCAGGTCAAGCCTCTTGGGAGTGAACCTATTTATAGAGCTGGAAAAGAGGACCCTGACAAATGGGAGAAAATTTGCCAGCGGATAGATAATCCCCCTGAAAAACGAGATCAGGGTGAAACACGTGCTCTCACATACCAAACACTGCACTAAGCTGGAGGAACTGGATGTATAACCACACTGAATCTTCACAGCAACCTTCTGAGGTAGACACTAGCTTTCCTTCTCCCATATTACAAATGAGGAAACTGAGACACAGAGAGGTTAAGTACCTTTCCCAAAGTCACCCAACCAGTAAGAGGCAGAGACAGGGCTTGATTCCCGTCCATCTGACACCAGCAGCTGTGCTCCTAAGCACCATGCTTGTTGAGAGTGAAGCCAATTCTGTTCTTCTTTGCCAGCCAGACCTAGTGATCCTGGTTTGCCCATCATCCAGGCAGAGCAGCCTTCAAGTAAGCTGGGCAGGCGTGGGTGGCCTCTCTTCTAAGTAACCCTCACATATCCATGTGACATCTGGCTGAACAGCAGAGACCCACCCCCAAATATCCACCCAGAAGAAAGACCTCCTTTCTCTCAGCTTGGGCCTGTCTGAGGAGGAGGAAGGAGCAGCTGCAGCCTGAAGGAGATTTATGAGCCTCCCTCAGCAAAGACTTCTCCAGATGGAAGCCCACTGGGGACTGGTTTTTTTTTTTTTTCAGGTGGAAGGAAAGATGCAGGGAAAGGGCAGGAAGTGAGAGAGAGGCCGAAATGTGAGGTGGCCTCAGCCCCTCGCTGCCAGGCTTGGTGTAAGGAGACCTGCAGGTCTCTGGCTCCTCCATCGGCCTCCAGAGGGGCTGATTATCCTTGGCCCCCAGCCTGCCCCACATCCATCTGGGTCTGCCCCACTGCCCAGAATGTACCAGGACTTCTCAGTGACTCTGGTCCAAGGCTTCCTGCTGTACATCAAGAACTTCAAAAGACCCCAGGCTTTACATTTAGCTACCACTGACCCTGATGGTGTAGTGGTTAAAAGCTACATCTGCTAACCAAAAGGTTGGCAGTTCGAATCCACCAGGTGCTCCTTGGAAACTCTATGGGGCAGTTCTACTCTGTCCTGTAGGGTCGCTATAGGGTTGCTATGAGTCGGAATCGACTTGACAGCAATGGGTTTGGTTTTTGGGCACCACTGACCACTACTCTGTCCTGTAGGGTCGCTATAGGGTTGCTATGAGTCGGAATCGACTTGACAGCAATGGGTTTGGTTTTTGGGCACCACTGACCACCTGTCTGTCACTTTTTCATATTGTGGTGGCTCGTGTACTGCTATGATGCTGGAAGCTATGCCACTGTTATTTCAAATACCGGCAGGGTCACGGTGGTGGACAGGTTTCAGCAGAGCTTCCAGACTAAGACAGACTGGGAAGAAATGCCTGGAGATCTACTTCCAGAAATTAGCCAATGAAAACCTAATGGATCACAACAGAACATTGTCCACCTCGCTTGCTTCGGACACAACATCAGGAGGGATCAATTGCTGGAGGAAGCCATCATGTTTGGTGAAGCAGAAGGCTGATGAGGGCTTGGGAGACCCGAAGTGAGATGGATTGGCACAGTAGCCATGATGATGGACTCAAACAGGACGGCACAGGACAGGTCAGCATTTTGTTCTGTTGTACACAGGACTGCCATGAGTTAACGTCAACAGCAACTATCTTTCTCTATTTCTACCACCACCCACCCCCAGGAACTTAAAGGTCCATCCATTCTGTTCTTCCAGATCCAAGCACATCCTATAGCTGAAAGGGCCCTATGTGTCCCCACTCAACCCTGCCTTCAGAACCATCAGCTCAGCATGGCTTCCTGGAGAGCTCCCAGGATGGACACGCCTGATGGCACCAGCTCCCACTCCAATACCGTGTCACAATCTCTTCTGCTCAGTTATGCCCAGTGCCCAGGTGACTAGCTCTCTTGGAATGCCAACCACCCTTAGGACCCTCTGGGATCCTTTCCTGGGAACAAAGTAAACCACAATTAGAAAGAGAGCACAGAGCAAACACTTGTGACTCTGGCAGAGATTGCTGGTCATCCACCAACATCCATTCTCCCGTCTTCCTTTAACAACAAAACTTCTGAGTTTAAACACTATGTTTCTCAGCCTCCTCTGTGGCTAGGTGTGACATGTGACTAGGTTCTGGCCTGTAAGATGTGAACAGAAGGGGAAGCCACTTCCACATCATGACTTAACAAGAAACCTGTTTGTGTTCCAGGGACGCTGTGCAGGGTGGTGAGGGTTCACACTGTACCTCTGCAGGGGCACTATTCACTTACACTAAAATGTGCACTGTACCCCCTAGAGTTGTGTAGTGCACAATTGTGCACAGGGGCCTTAGGGGGCTCCCATTGCCCTCTTCCCCTTTTTCTGGCTGGGATACAAACATGATGGCAGGAGCTGAAGCAGCCACTTTAGACCCAGAGATGGAAGTTGAGTGTTGAGCATAGCCGAGGTATTCCATGAGACTGTGTATTCATAAGTCTTCTTGAGAGCTTTGACATTTCTTGATTCCCACCCACATCTCTACCACCAAACCTCTTTCTCCCTCTATCTTTCTCCTATCACTAAACAACAGCACAATCCACCAGTTTTTCCAGCTGGCAAGCTGGGACTCAGTCTCGAGTCACCTTCCTTTGCCCCCTCCCTCCACTCAGCAAGGCCTGTTGGCTTGGCCCCTCACCATCCTGGTGGCCAGCATCGCCTGCCTGGTCTCTCTACTTTCTCTCTTGCATCTGTCCTCAATCTACACCCTGGTACATACAGCAGATCCCTTTGAAGTGTAAACCAGGTCACTCCTTGATTAAAAAAACAAACAAAACCCTTTCAGAGCTCTCCATAGTATGTTGTAATAAAATCCAAATTCCTTACTCATGGCACACAGGGCCCTGCACCCTCTACCCCTGCCCATCCCTGACCTTGTCTCCCACCACAACCACCCCACTCCCTGTGGCTACCACAGCCAAGTTCATTCCCAGCTTAGGGCTCCAGTACCTGCTATTCCTTCTACCAGGAACTCTCTGCACCCACAATCACGTGGCTGGCTTCTTCTTGCCATTCAGGTGACAACTCAAATGTCACTTCCCATCATAGTGTAAAGCACCTTCTTCATCCACTCTGCCAGGACCTTCTGTGTAATTTTCTGCACGGTATCTAATGCTCTTTGACATTGTCTCCCCTATTTGTTTGCCTGTTTGTTGTCTGTCTCCTCAGACTATGATGTTTGCTCCATGAGAGCAAGGACCTCTCAGCTGTATTCCAATACCTACTACAGTGCCTAGTACATTGTACGTATTCAATAAATATTTGTTAAATAAATGCTAGCGGGTGTCAACAAGTGCTTGTTGGGTTAAGTCTTAGACAAAAGAAACCAAGAGTAGAACAATTTTCTAAACTTACGGAATGCTAAAAAGAAGGAAAGTTCAGATAAGTATGTTTTGTGCACGATTCTTGTTTGAAGTTGTACTTTTTTTTTCTGCTTTGAGTAAACTCTGGAGATGGGACGATTGATACTCAGGTTGATCATAAGCAGCCTTTTTTAAGTCGTTGAACACGTTGTACACTGCACAACTCCAGAGGGCGCCATCCACACTGGGGCCTCAGGGAATAACACTCCTTGGAATTGTGCAGTGCACAGCCTGTGCACCAAAGGGGGCAAAGCCGATAGCTGTATGGGAGAGAGGAAGACGAGAAGAAGGGAGAAAGAGACAATTCATTTTATGGAAGAAAAGATTGGAACAGACCTAGACGATCATCCACTTTAACTGCCCTCCCTCTCCCTCTCATTTTACAAATAAGGAAAATGAGACCCCAAGAAGTAAAATAACTTTACAAAGCAAAGAAGAAACAAAGTTAGCCAGAGTTCCACAAAGTGTCAACAACACCAATATCATTGTGTCTGTGATTATAAATCTCATCCCCTTGTAGTGGGTAAAGGAGACCATTTGCTCCAATGAAAGAAAACAGGGCCCTGGTCCTAGTTTGAAGTTGAGAGTTTAAGTTCTCAAGGGCAACAACCAGGTCTCCAACTTAATAAACTACAAGAGGGCCAGAGAACAGGTCTGTCTGTGCATCACTGTAGTCCCTTGCCCCTTGCCCAAGTTCAAGGCTGGTATGCAGTAGACATTCAAATAATAACAGCTAACCTTTACTGATCTTGTACTAAAGTTCTGTTTAAAGCACTTTACATATATTAACTCATCTAATCCTCTCAACAACTTTATGAGGCAGTTACTATTATCATCCCCATTTTACAGATGGGGAAACTGTGGCACAAAGAGGTTAAGTAACTCAAGTGTGACACACAGTTAGCAAGTGCAAAAGGAGTAAATGCATAAATAAGTGAACAAATGAACCTGTTATGTCATCATCATTGAGTCTACCTAAAATATACCAACTAAGACCTCAGAGACCCAAGAGTCCAGCCTCCTCACATGGCTGATGACCTGCTTAGTGCTGTGACATCACTGCCTCCATACATGGGGGATAGGAGCACCTCTCCCTGCCCAAATCAGCTTGTGCAATGTTCTGGAGAGGAGCCTTGGTGGTGTCCAGGAGGAGACAGGACTGGAAGGGCTGATGATCAGTGGGAGCCAAGAATGGAGAAGGCCTGTAGAGGAAGTGTATTTTGTTTGCTATTCTGGAAGCGCTAAATGGCAAGGTGGCAGGGGCCCTCGTACGCACACTCACACACACTCAGTGTCTCAGCTGACAGGAAGAGGAAATGCCTTGCATTTTCCAGCCGCTTGTCCCCAGGCCAAGCCTAAATGCCAATCCTAAAAATACAGCCTGGAAGCAGAGCTATGCTCACAGCTCCCTCCGTCATACCCCCTCCCCTTACCTCCTCAGGTTTATTTTTGAATGAGGATGCTCCATGAAAGTAATCTGATGCTGGGGAAACCTGAGTCCTTTTTCTTTCATGTTGCCTTCCATTCAGGTTTCTGGAGGGGAAAGAGAAGGAAAGGAGGGAAGCATGACTGCCTTTGGTTCAGAAGAGAAGCAAAGAGGATGGAGCACAAAAGAGTGGATAAATACGAGCTCCTTCAGTATGATTCAATGACTTGGTTGGCCATGAGAATTTGTCAGTCTGAGCATCATGCCTGGCACAGCATGGGAAACTGGAATCAAATATTCTATCCTTGCCCTCAAGGCACTTGTAGTCTCCATGGGGCAATGCACCAAAACACAGGAAACAAGAGCACACCACCCAAGGCAGAAAGTAACATAGAGACAAATTCCAGGGTTCTCCAACCAGTCCTGAAAGGCCAGCCCTTTGAGCTTGTTGAGAACTTACCAGGGCAAACATAAGCAAAGGATGAGTGAAAGAATGACTATCTCCCTCCCATGTATGACTGGAGAGACCTGGTGGAGCAGTGGTTAAAAGCTCAGCTGCTAACAAAAAGGTAGGCAATTTGAATCCACTAGCTGCTCCTTGGAAACCCTATGGAGCAGTTCTACTCTGTCCTACAGGGTCACTATGAGTCAGAATCAATTTGACGGCAACAGGTTTATGTATGATTGGAAACAAAGCAAGGATGTCTGCTCCTACCATTCTTATTTAACATTGTACTGAAGGTCGAAGCCAGTACAGTAAGCCAAGAAAAAGAAATAAAAGACATTCAAGAGTATGAAATACTTAGGGATAAATCTAACAAAAGATATGCAAGATCTGTATACTGAAAAATACAAGCATTGCTGAGAGAAATAAAGAACTAAATAAATGGAGAGATATACCATGTTCATAGATCAGAAGACTAAAAAATTGTTAAGATGTCAATTTTCCCAAAACTGATCTACAGATTCAATGAAAATCTTTTTGGTAAAAATTGACAAACTGATTAAAAAATTTTATGGAAATATAAAAGACCTAGAACAGCTGAAACAACTTTTAAAAAGAAGAACAAAATTCAGAGTTTTATCTGATTTTTACTTATTATAAAGCTACAATAATCAATACAGAGTGAGAAAAAAAGAGCCCAAAAATAGATTCACACATATATGGTCAATTGATTTTTGAAAAAGGTGCCAGGAGTTCAGTGGGTAAAGGATAATCTTTTCACTAAATGGTACTGGAACAGCTGAATATTCATATGTAAAAAAAATTGAATTTGGTTTCATATGTTGTACCATATACCAAAAAAAAATTAACTGAAAGTTATATAAAATGATACAATCGTTTTGGAAAGCAGTATGACAGTTTATTTCCATTCGTAGGTATTTACCGAAGAGAAATGAAAGTATATGTCCACATACATGTGCACACATAGATACTCATAGCAGCTTTATTTGTAATAACCAAAAACAAGAAACAGTTCCTACGTTCATCATCAGATGGATGGATATACATATAAATTGTGGTATATTCACACGATAAAAAGGAATGGGCTATTGATGCACAAAATAACATGGATGAATACAAAATAATTAGGCTGAGTCAATTAATGTAATTGCTAACAATAAGGTGTATACCTGTAAAAAGTTGAATTGGCAAAAGTTGTGTGATAGATACATTTACAATGACCAAAAAAGAGTAGTTGCTAAGGCTGCTTATGTACAACCAAACACCTTGTTGGATCTGCTTCCTTGTTTTGGAGGTTTAGGGCTGTGGTTTCATGGAACATCCCAGTTAATTTGCCTAAAAATGTGTTTAGTACTTCTGTTCTACCTCCTAGTTTGTTGCGTAGTGCCTGGGGTCTTAAAAGCTTACAAGCAGCCATCCAAGGTACATCAACTGGTCTCTGTTCACTTGGAGCAACAGAGGAAGAAGGAAGTCAGGAATAGGAAGAGGCTATTAAGACCAGATTACTGACCTGACAGAGACTGGAGAAACCCCGAGATTATGGCCCCTGGAAACACTTTTCGCTCAGTAATGAAGTCACTCCTGAGGTTCGACCTTCAGCCAGGTGAACAGATTAGACAAGCCCATAAAACAAAACGAGACTAAACGGGCACACCAGCCCAACGGCAAGGACTAGAAGGCATAAAGGGAAGAAAAGCTGGTAATAGGGAACCCAAGGTCAAGAATGGAGACTATTGACATGTCATGGTGGTGTTAATCAATGCCATAAAACAATATGTGCACTAACTGTTTAATGAGAACCTAGTTTGTTCTGTAAACCTTCATCTAAAGTGCAACACACACACACACAAAAAAAAAAAATAGGGGGAGGATATGGAATGTGTGTGGTTAACTGCCTCCATGAACAACTGCCTCCTTTGTCATGAGACCAGAACTGGATGGTGCCCAACTACCATTACTGAAGACTTTGATCAAAGATTCTATAGAAGAATTCTGATCAAAAGGGGGAAAATGCAGAACAAAATTTCAAATTATCATGGACTCCAGACTTTCTGGATGCCTGGAGGCTGGATGAACCCCCCAAAATATTGCCCTGATATAATCTTTAAACCTTAAACCAAAAATATCCCCTGAAGTCTTCTTAAAACCAAACAATACTTTAGCTTAACTAGTAAAAATGGCCTTGAGCATTATGCTCCTTTAAGATCTACCTATATGGATCAAATTGACTACTGCAACTCGAAAGAATAGATAGGAACCTTAGGGGGCAGTGAGTTTGTGTTAAGGCAGGAGGAACAACTCAGAAAAGGAGGGTGAGAATGGTTGCACAACTGGAAGAAAGTAATAAATGTCACTGAAATGTACATGTAGCAACTTGAATTGATGTTTGTTTTTGCTGTGTATATTCTCAACAACAATAAAAAGAAATTGTTTAAAAAATAATAAATGTCACTAATTAATATACTAAAAAAGATAATTATAATTAGGCTAAGTGAATGAAGTCAGACTAAAAATAAGAGGTACTTGCTGTATGGTTCCATTAATATATAAAGTTTTAGAAAATGTAAACTTATTTATAGTGACAGAAAGCAGATCAGTTTTTGGAGGTGCTGGGTATATTCATTATCTTTATTATGGTGGTGATTTCACAAGTATATACACATGCCAAAACATAAAATTGGCCAATTTAAATATGTGCAGTTTACTGTCTGTCAGTTATACCTCAATAAGGCTGCAAAAAAGAGAAGGATTTAAAAAATAATAACTATACCACCTCACACCCCCTAGGATATTATCAGAAAAACAGGCGAGGATGTGGGGAAATTGGAACCCTCATGCATTGCTTGTGGTGATGTAAAACGGTGAAGATCTGCAACAGCTTGAAAACAGTTTGGTGGTTCCTCAAAAAGCTACCCATAAAATATATGACCCAGCAATTCTACTCCTAGGTATATACCCAAGAGACCTGAAAACAGGGACTTAAACAAATATATGTACATCAACGTTTGCTGCAGCATTATTCACAACAGCCACAGGGTGGAAACAACCCAAGTGTCCATCAACAGATAAGTGGATAAACACAGTTGGTATATCCATACAATGGATTATTATTTAGCCATAAAGAGAAATTCAATTCTGATACATGTTACAACATGGATGAACCTTGAAAATATTATGCTGAGTGAAGTACGTCAGACACGAAAGGACGAATATTGTATGATCCCACATATATGAAGTATTTAGAATAGGCAAATGCATAGAGACGAGTTATTAGTGACTACCAAGGGCTGGGGGAGGGGGGAATGGGAATTATTGCCGAAGGGGGACCAAGTTTCTGTTTGGCGTAATGATGTAAAACTTTCAGAAGCAGATGGTGGTGATGGTAGAACAACACAGTGAGGGTAATTGGTGTTACAGAGTTGTACACCTGGCCATGGTTATATCGTGAAACTTTCTGTTTTCTACACACACACACACACACACATATATATATACCATAATAAAATTAAAAAAACAAAAAGCTGAGGATGGCCCTAGCCAATAGTCCTGAACATTTTTTTTTTTTTTTTTTTTTTGCTATGGCCTTCTAAGAGTCTGATGAAACCCACAGTAAATTACACACAGTAGCATCAATTACTGCACATGTTAATATGCTAATCCTCTACCCCAGACAAAGCTGGGCCCCTTCCCCTCAGCACTGTCCACCCTCACCTGGCCTTGCAACAGAGCCAACGAAGGTTAGAGCAGAGCATTGCACACCTGAGACAGAGCCAAGGGGCTGGGTCCACGCAGGAATCCCAGGCAGGGGACTGGCCTCGGATGTACCATGTACTGATCCTGAAACTACTAACCTGTTGCCTTTGAGTCAGTTCCAACTCATGGCAACCCTACGCGTGTCAGAGTAGAACTATGCTCCACAGGGTTTTCAATGGCTGGTTTTTTGGAAGTAGATCACCAGGCCTTTCTTCCGAGGTGCCTCTGGGTAGACTCAAACCTCCAACTTTTAGCAACCAAGCACGTTAACCATTTGCACCACCCAGGGACTCCCCTGAACTGTTGCCTTCCAAGTAAGGTAAGGGTGGAAGCAGGAGGAGCCAGAGGAAACCCTGGCAGGCTCTGCTTTCTCGATCTTTTCCTGCCTGGGTCTCCCAGCCACTGCCCTCTCTCTCTAATGGGGAGATCCACGGCCATGGCCTTCAATGAGATAGACCTGGACACTGGTGCTTATCTGGTTACAACTGAGCCTCACTCTGGACAAAGGTTGACCCCTGACCCTACGAGAATGACCTTGGACCTCAGCCATAGGCTGGCCCCCGACTCTGGCCCCACATTGAACTCTAATTCCCATCACCGCTGATCCTAGCACTGACCCCACACTGACCCCAGCGTGCTCTGAACCGCAAGCGCGTCCCAACAAGAACTGTGGGTGCTCAGAGCAGCTGGGCCCTCCTGGGGACACAAAGCAGCACTCAGGTTTCCATCCTGTCACCTCGAAGCATGAGCCACTGCATGTTGGTGCCCATGAGGGTGACAAAGAGAAGAAAACTGCGGGGGAGGCAGAAGAGTCTCGCGTGATTTGGCTGTATGGGGGCAAAAACAAATCTGCTCCATCCCCCAAAGTCTCATCCTGTGACTCTGTGGACCCTCGACTCAGGAGACAGAGGGAGGAGAGACAGAACAGCCTTCCCTGCCCTGCCCTCCCCAGGTCTTCCCCATTTGGGGCGGGGGCGGGGAGCGGTTTAGAGAAAGCAGGTCTCAGCACCCGCCGCCCTTGCATCTTCTGAATCTTGGTTCTCTGTGCTTCCAGGGGTCTCTGGGGAGAAGTTGCTCAAACACTCCAGCAGAGGGCACCCTGTGCCTTCTAACTCGGCACCGTGACCTGTTTCCTGGGTGCCAGGACGACGTCCCCGGCAGGCACGTGCCCAGCTGGGCTGACAGGCAGGAAGAGGGAGCTCCTGGCAAAGCGCCCCTTGGGCTCCCCTCCCAGCAGCTGGGCCTGCCTGGGCTGTGATCTCTCTGCGCCTTGTGGGCAGCGGGTGGTGTCGGCAGGCTCAGAGATGCCTTCGGTATGGGGCGGTGCTCTCCCTTGATTCCCTTGATGCCTTCTAAGTACCGGACTGTTAACGGGTGCCCACCCACAAGACGCTACGGCCCTTTGGCCGTCCCAGCCCTCCCCTTCCCTCCAGAATCAGGTCCCTGCCTGCCAAGTGCTTCTAATCTAAGCCTCCTCCCCCATATAAAGTCACATACCTACCTGCCAGAGGTAAGGAACCACTTAGCCCAGGGACTCAGCCCTGGCTGCTCATCACAATCACCTGAAGAGCTTTCTTAAAACACCAGTGCCTGGCCCAAGCAGGGCATCTTGTTATAAATTCCACGGGGCTGAGAGCCACGAGGCTAGAGGCTTTGGCAGATACCTCCGCCCCTACTACTCGAAGTGTGGTGGCGGGGCCAGCAGCAGCACCACCTGGAAGTTTTGTGCAGCATACAGAATTTTGGGCCCCACCCCAGAACTTCTGAGTCAGGACCTGCAGCATCGCAAGATCCCCGAGGGACACGTGGGCTCATTAACCTTTTAGAAGTGCCGATTTAGAAGAGAAGTCAGGACTCTTGACATCAAGAGGTTAACTTTGCTGTTGGGTTGCTGGGAGGCAGACCAAAAATAGAGGCCATGTGGCATGTGAAAAGTGGATGGAGGACATTCAAAAATGGACAGCTCTGAGGGCCGGAGCATTCTGAAGGCTTCTTGGAGGAGGTGGAGTTTCAGCAGCTTTGAAGGACAGCTCACTGGAGACTGAGGGGGCACTGGAGGGGGCAGGGAAAGAGCTCATAGAAGGCCCAGGGGAGGGAGGCAATTGGCATGTCCATCCTGCATGTCATGTTCCAGACAGTGAGGAAGGGAGGGGGTGGAAAAGAGCCTCCTGGGAAGGAAAGGGGACCCAGCTGGGAGGAAGTGTGGAACAGACATAGTGAGCTATTGAGTTGGCATTTTTCCTGTAGGCAAAGGGAAGCGCTTTAGGACTGTTGAGCAGCAAAATATCCTGTAACTAAGAAGGTTGGAAAATATATCTGGAAGAGACTGTGAGGTGAAATGAGACGGAGTGGATTGCTTTCCCCATAGTCCTAGGCAGAAGGGTTAATAATGAAAATAATAACAAAAACTATACCTAAAATTTTTTGGTCCCTACTGTATTCCCAAGGAGGAGCCCTGGTGGCCCAGCAGTCAAAGCGCTTGGCTGCTAACCAAAAGGTTGACAGTTCGAACCCACCAAGCAGCTCTGTAGGAGAAAGATGTGGCAGTCTGTTTCTGTAAAGATTACAGCCTTAGAAACCTTATGAGCCAGTTCCAATCTGTCCTATAGGGTCGCTCTGTGTCAGAACTGACTCAATGGCAGTGGGTTAGTTTTTTAGTTTACTTTATTCCTAACGTGACTCCAAGGCCCTCTTTTGGTTCCAAGTAGAGTTGGTATTCAGCTGGTGCACACCGGGCAGGCTCCTGGGCGGCATCTTAACTGATTGATCATAGTCCCTGCTGTTAAATATATTACATGTCCTCCCAAGTTAAATAGGTCTTTGTGAGACAGATCCTGTACAACCCACAGTGTGGTCAGGTAATGTAGCCCCATGGAGCTTTGAATCCAGCCCAAACCTCCTCTGGAAGTGGATCAAGCTGCGTGGGAATTTCCCTTGCCTGTGACCTTAAATGTCTCTCACCTCATGTGGCCTGAACCTAGGGCAGAGTTCCCTGACTGCTACCCTACCTTGTCCCAGGAAAGGTCAGACCAGGCAGGTTCCTCCCACACCTCTCTTCCTTCCTTTACCTTTCCCACCATGTCATAGATCAGTGTCCCCCAAAATGTGCTCTGCAAGGCACAAGTCCTGCAGGGGATGGGGTGCTCCCCAATTACATGCTCCATGTCGTATTTCCAGCCTATACCTTGGAGCAACCTAATGCACATTAGCTATGAAAGGTCCTTATAAGTCCTGCAATAAAGGAATTTTTTTTCCCTCTGTTCAACCCAAAACTTCCTAAACTTTGGTTATAGAACCCTCCCCCTTTTTTCCTAAAACATTTATTAATTTGTAAAAACAGTTTAGGAAACACTCACATATAGATTCAGTAGCCCTGGAAGCTACTATCCGTATCATCCTGCCCAGTCCTCCACACCCATTTTACAGACAAAGAAACTGAACCCTGGAAAAGAGCTGCTCTTTGCCTAAAGTCATTGGAGTCATGGGCAGAGTCAAAGCTAGAATTCTGAAGTCCTGACAGTCAGACCTCTGTACCCTACCACGATGCTAATTCCTGAAAGGTCTCCCTCCCGGACCCCAGACAAGCCCCCTGTGGACTGTCTGATCCACCAGTCCCAAAGCCCCTCACAATGGTCCTCTCTGAGGAGGGCGCCAGCCGGGACCATCCACACACAAGGGCAGCTGCCAGTGGGACCTCAAGGAGCCCCAGAAAATAAATGATGAGGATGGGGCTGAGGGGATTAGCTCTTGGGCTGGAGATTGATGTGGCCACAGCCAGGGTGACATAATGGACCCTTCAGGCCAGCCAGGCAGGAGATGAAAGGCAAGGAACATAAATAACACAGGAAATAAAAGATGGAAAGCTGGCCCAAAGGAATAAATCCCCACGCCCCGACAGGGCTTGGTGTGGGAGTGAAGGCAATGTCCGTGGTCAAGGGGGCGGGTAGGAGGGAGGGCGGCGTGGTGGGCTGCCAGCAGCTCCCTAAGGCCTCTTGGTCGCACTTGCCCCCACACACTACACATTCACAGAGGCATTGGGGAGGGGAAGGAAAGAGACAGCCCGAAGGGGGGCCCTAGTCCTGCCTGGTCACTCAGTTGCAAGACTGGGGAATTTACCCTCTCTGCTTCAGCTTCCTTCTTTGTCAAACGAGGTATGATTTCCAGGCCAGTGTTTCTTGAGAGAGGTCTGAGGACTGCCGGCATCAGCATTGTTTAACATGCAGATTCCTGGCCCTATTGCAGACCTATTGAATTAGGACCTGTGGAGAAGACTCCAGGATCAGCACAGCTAATGACCTCTCCAGGTGTGAGACCCACTGGACTACATGATCCTAAAGATCCCTTACATCATATAGATTAGATTAGATGGGTGAATGGATGGATGGGTGGGTGGGTGGGTGGATGGATGGACGGACAGACGGACGGACGGACGGAGGGATGGATGGGCGGATGGATGGATGGGTTGTTAAATGAGTGCAGGGGAAGATGAAGGGATAATAGATATTTGCCTCCATTTATTAATGGCTTCCTATGTGCTAGGCTGAATGTTTGTGTTTATCCAATTCAATTTTTACTTTATTACCCCCATTTTGCAGAAGAAGAAACCAGCTCAAAGAGGTCCTGTGACCCACCTAGGGCTAGTACAGGGCCAGGATTGAGCCCAGGTCTGTGAGCCCCCACAGCCAGTGCTCCTGACCACCACAGTGTAGCACCCCCATGATGAGGGGCGCTGCAGAAGGATCCTCCAGTCAGTAAGCATTATAAGCATGTTGTCTTTATGACCTTGACATCTTTTAAAGTAGAATCTGATCCCAAGAGTCCCTATTCCCATCCCTACAGGGCCCTTGCTCTCACTGTGCCTAAGGGTCTGGGGGGAGCAAGAAGACCCTGGAGATAGGGCAGATTGCCCCTCTCACCTGCCTGATGGTGAGGGTAAGGGTGAGGAGGGGACTTCCTCCAAGTAACATCACGGGCAGACCTTGCAACCCGATGAAGCAGACTCTCCCACTTTCCCTGATGTGCATATGCCCCTCCTTTTCTTTTAGATGACCTAAAACCTTCCCACTTCCCTAATTCTCCAAGGCACCTGGACTCCTGCCAACCCCACACTTTTCCTTTCCCCTATGGGGCTGCCTCCACCGGCCTCCCCAAGACCTTAGGGAAGAGGGCTGGAGGTCTCTGAGGAAGGATTCTGGTGGATCAGGACTGAGGGAGGCCTGAATCTGGCCTTTGGAAATCATTTTCCAAGAGATACAGAAAGAAGGCCCTCTGCTGCCTTGGGCTGCTGCAAAGGAAAATGGAAACCAGATGTGTGGGCCTCGGGGCATTAGCACCTCGTTCTCACTCTCCTCAGCTGTGGCTTGGGAACACTGGGGGAGAGCACAGCCTTCAGCGGGGAGGGCCCTCCCAGCTGCCCCTTTCACTCAGAGGAGATGAGAGGGGATGAGAGCCCTCTGGAGCAGTGGGAGGCATAGAGGCCTCTGAGAAGTCTGGGCCAAACAGATGAGTCAAAACAGGAGTTCTGCCAGTCAGGACCAAGATGCCGAGGCCCGAGTGAAATCGCTGGAAGAAGATCACACAGTGTCACCATTTTGGCAAGGCGTGACTCGGTCATTTATCCTCCCCCTGGACTCCCAGCATTTGTCATTCCTTTGTGGTGAAACACGGCCCTCAGGGAACTCGAAGATGCCCCTTGGAAGAGTAGGATGTTTTAAACCATCCCAGCCATTAGTTCATCATCGTCCCCGAACTTTAAGGAAGGGAATAATATTCCACAATTGTACTACAATCTGGTCTAACCCATTGCTGTCGAGTCGATTCTGACTCATAGTGACCCTATAGGAAAAAGCAGAACTGCCCGATAGGGGTTTCCAAGGAACAGCTAGTGGATTCGAACTGCCGACCTTTTGATTAGCAGCCGAGCTCTTAACCACTGAGCAACCAGGGCTCCACCCAATCTAGTCTAGCGGTTCTCAATCCTGGACGCACATTCAAGCCACCTGGGGGAGCATTAGAAAAGAAAACACACAGGTGCCCCAGGTTCCTGTACAGAGATTCTGATTCAATTGAGTGGGGTGGAGGCAAGCATATTTTAAAGCTCTCCAGGTGATTCCGTGGTGCCGTTTCATCCATCTTCCAACACAGTGACCCTTCTAGACTGGCAAAACCCTTTATCCTGGCTATGGTGCAGCACTGGACCAGCAGCAAAGGCAGCTTGTTAGAAATGCAGAGTCTCAGGCCCCACCCTAGGCCCCTGAATCAGATGCCGGACTTTAGCAAGATCTCCAGGTGATTGGCAGGCACATTAAAGTTTTAAAAGTGTTGTCTCAGGGGAACCACAGATCTCTGTTCCCACCTTACTTCTGAGGCCTCTGAAAAGAGCAGGCCTCATATAGTCTCTCTTCCCTTTACAGCCCCAGCAGGCGGGCCCGCCACCCCACCTCCCTCTAATCCTTTTCAGCCATGGAGCTGTTTATCTGTTGGTAGGAAGGAGCAGAGGGGGTTTGTGTGGGGAGTCCTCTTCCTCCCAGGCACCACGGGGTCCCGGGACCTCTTCCCCCTCCAAGAGAGTGTGTGGGTGATTTACTGTCAGCAGACACTATAGGATGGAGGAGCAGGGGCGCCGGGAGACAGGGCATGGCTGGCAGTCAGCCTGACCAAACACACTAAACGTCAGCCGCCACTGAGACCCTCAAGGAGTTACACAGCCTCAAAGATGCATTAAGTCTGCACAGAGAAAGATGGGCTGTTTTGTTTTTCTCTTTTAACAAGAGAGGCTTGTTCTAGGGACTGTGAGCATATGTTGCTGGAGCTGTTCAGGCTCGTACTGCACCTGCTGACTCTGTTCTCAAGACCCAAAGTCCCGATGTCTCCGCACCCCTGTCCTCTCCTCCACCCCCAGACCCTGACCCCCTCTCCCCACAACCCCATCAGCTTCTGGCGCTTCCCAATCGGAAGCCTAAAGTGGAGCTGAGGCTGCAGGTGAATGGTGACAAGAAGCAGAGGCTGGCCAAACAGTGAGATAGGGGCTCCAGGACCAGAGAGTCACTCAGCCCACTGAGGTTCAGGTCATGGGGTGAAACCAGCAGAGAGATTTCAAACCCTGTCCTGAGATGTCAGGATAAGGCACAGCCAGTCAGGAAGAGAGGGCTGTCAGGTGAGGAAGTGTATCCTTTAAGGAGGGTCAGAGTGTTACAGATGTTTCCTCAACATCTGTCACTCTCAACTATGTCACTCTGAAAATGGAAGGACCTTCCTTGTTTTCTCTGAAGCATCTTGCTGGGTCCTGGGTACAGCATGGGGGTTGATGGATAATGAGTAAGGAATAAAGAAAAGACCAATAGATGGGTAGAGAGAAAGATGGATGGAATGATTAGGACTTCTAATTCTAACAATAAGGCAAGCTGGATAGTGGAAAGGCCCTCCTGATAAAGAACTGCTGTTGTTAGGTGCCATCAAATCGGTTCAAACTCATAGCGACCCTATGTACAATAGAATGAAACACTGCCTAGTCTTGCACCATCCTCACAATCATTGCTATGCTTGAGCCCATCGTCGCAGACACTGTCAATCCATCTTGCATTTTGAGTGCCTTCCAACCTAAGGGGCTCATCTTCCAGCACTATATCAGACAATATTCCACTGTTATTCATAGGTTTTCACTGGCCAGTTTTTTCAGAAGTAGACTACCAGGTCCTTCATCCTAGTCTATCTTAGTCTGGAATCTCCGCTGAAACTTGTCCACCATGGGTAACCCAGATGGTATTTGAAATACCAGTGGCACAGCTTCCAGCATCACAGCAACATGCAGGCCACCACAGTTCAACAAACTGACAGACAAGTGGTGGGATAAAGAACTAGACACTGAATAAATCATAGCATACATTTTTAGATACATTTCTGAGATTGCAGAAAATACTCGAGAAGAAAAAAAAAAACCTCACAGAGCTGAAACCCAAAGGATGTATTGACCTGAGGGCAAATACTTTTAATAGCAACACCAAAGGAAGCCACCTGCAAGTTGGGGGAGCTGAACTTGATACCCCTAAATTAAGCCTGGGACTCTTGGAAGGTGTCGCATTGCTTCCGGGTCAGAAGTACCTCTCTAGCTCCCATCCAAACAAATACAAATTGTCTCTGGAGGAGGAGATTACCAATTGAGACATGCCCAAAGTAGTAGAGGAGAGTGAATAGATGGAAAGATATGCAGTAGCTTATACTTTAATGTGGAGCCCTGGTGGCACAATGGTTAAGAGCTATGGCTGCTAAATAGAAGGTCAGCAGTTCA
The DNA here is from genome assembly GCA_030035585.1 of Dugong dugon. Taxonomy (NCBI): domain Eukaryota; kingdom Metazoa; phylum Chordata; class Mammalia; order Sirenia; family Dugongidae; genus Dugong; species Dugong dugon. Next base: position 20,692,941 of record CM057475.1, read on the forward strand.
AATCCACCAGCTGCTCCTTGGAAACTCTATCGGGCAGTCCTACTCTGTCCTACAGGGTCGCTATGAACTGGAATCAACTCAATAGCAACAGGTGTACTTTAATGATATTAAGAAAGCTGCTGTCCCCTCACCCTGAGCTAAGGCATCTTATGGCATATATTCTATATGTATGTCTTGAATTGTCCTTCAATTGCCTTTGTTTTTCAAGGTTTTCCCAGGTAGATTTTAAACTCCTTGATAGCTGGAGATTATGTTTTAAATCCAGTACCTTCCATACAGTGAGCTCCCCATAATATTTTAGGGCTTTATTTTTTTTTAAAGGTACTTATTTACTTATCTATTTATTTTAAAATGTAGCACTAAGTTCACACCTTCACATAGGACATATAATCTTGCATGTGTCATGAACCAAAAATCTCATTCTGATTTACACAGGTTTGAATTTAGTGTTTATTTGCCCTCAGATTGTTCTCAACAAAGGGTAGTACTTCCTGCCCACCTCTGCCTGGTGTTATTTGGAAATGTACAGGACACTTTTTGAACTGGGACTTTTAGTGTTGGGAACTAAAGGATGATGAAAGTCTTGTAATTTGTGGGACACTCCTGCAAAAAAAGAATTTCAACTCAAAATAACAACACCTTCATTATTAAGGAAAAAAAACTCAGTATATGGGCTAAACAGCAAATTAGACATAGTTGAAAAGGGAATTCATGAACTGAAAGATAGATCTAAGGAAATTAACTTGAATATGAAAGAGAGAGAGAGAAAATCTGAAAGATTCAGAGATATGGACAGTACAATGAGAAGGTCTAACACAGGTTTAATCAGAGTCCTGGAAGGAGAAAATAAAAGAAATGAATTATTTGAAGAAAGAATTTTTGAGAATTTTCCACAACTGATTAAAGACACAAATCCACAGATACAGGAAGACTAACATATATCCAGTAGGATGAATAAAAGAAATCCACACCAAGTAATATTAAGTGAAAATTTAGAGCACCGATGATAAAGAGAAGATCTTAAAGCAACTAGAGAAGAAAAGACTACTTACCTGCAAAAAAACTGCAATTAAATTGATAGGTGACTGTCAGCAAGAGTGGAAGCCAAAAGACAGTAGAAAAATACCTTCAAAGTTCTGAGAAAAAAATTAACCATCAACCCAAAATGTTATGTGCAGCAAAACTATCTTTCAAAAACAAGGGTTAAAGAACATTTTCAGATAAATAAAAACTGAGTTTTCAGTCAACAGACTTTCAATAAAGAAACTCCTAAGGAGGCATCTTCCTGAATCTCTTACTCTTCCATAATGGAAAGAGCACCACAGAGTCTCTCTGAGCCACTGTTTGCTCATCTGTAAAATGGGATTAGCACATGAGGCTACCCTTGGAAGTCCTGCAAAGGAAGGCACAGCTCAGTTTCCTCACAGCCACACGTGGAACCACAGCCCCACCTTTCTCTACATTTATTTGGGCACTGGAGCCCCAGGTGACTGAGTCCATCTTGCTGAAAGGACAGGTATAGCATCAACGGGAGATGGTATGTTTGATTGTCTCTGTGAGCACTGTAGAGTGAGGAGATTTAAAACAAACTGCTGTCTCCTGCTTGCCCCTTACTCTGAGGGAAGTCCTGACAGTGTCATCTGTGGGGGTGGGGCATGTGAGGATGTGCCCAGAGCCTGTTTTTCCATCTCTTCCAACAAGGAAGCCAGAGAGTGGGGAATACGCAGGTGCTGGGCATTTCCCTGGAAAGCAGGCAGCAGGTTAGTGTGGTGAGGTGGGTAGGGTGGAGCTTACAGCTTCCCAGCTTACAGATTCTTCCCTTACATTATTTTACCCAACTTCCTGGGCGGGGGGGGGGATGTTTGGAGTTTAAAAAATATGTAAATTTTATTTTTTCCGCCAATCTCTCGCTTTAAAAAAAAAAAATTTATTGTTGTAATAGTATAGCGATCACAGCATTTGCCAATTCAATATTTTTCACACATACAATTCAATAAAACCAATTACATCAATCATATCATCCAATCACTATCTTTTTCCATTGCCAAATTTTCCATCCCCATAAACAAAAACTCAGCGCTAACTACACAATGATGCTCCCCAGACCCTATTCCTCCTGCCCCTGGTAACTACCGTTAACCTCTAATCTCTATACGTTTGGCTATTCTAGCTATTTCATATTAGTGAAATCATGCAGTGTTTGTCCTTTTGTGATTGTCTTAGTCATCTAGTGCTGCTGTAACAGAAATATCACAAGTGGATGGCTTTAACAAAGAGAAGTTTATTCTCTCACAGTCCAGTAGGCTAGAAGTCCGAATTCAGGGTACCGGCTCCAGGGAAAGTCTTTCTCTCTCTGTCAGCTCTGGAGGAAGGTTCTTGTCATCAGTCTTTCCCTGGTCTGGGAACTTCTCCGCCCAGGAACCCAGGGTCCAAATGACACGCTCTGCTCCCAGTGCTTCTTTCTTGGTGGTATGAGGTCCCCAACTCTCTGCTTGCTTTTCTTTCCTTTTATCTCTTGTAACATAAAAGGTGGTGCAGGCCACACCCCAGGGAAACTCCTTTTAGGTTGGATTGGGGATGTGACCTTAGTAAGGGTGTTACAATCCCAACCTAATCCTCTTTAACATAAAATTACAATCACAAAATGGAGGATAACCACACAGCACTGGGAATCATGGCCCAGCCAAATTGATACACACATTTTTGGGGGGACATAATTCAATCCATGACAATGATTGACTAATTTCTCTCAGCATAAGGTTTTCAAGGTTCCTCCATGTTGTTGCATGTGTAGGACTCTCTGATCTCCTGTAAGCATTATACCCTCATTATAAAAGAGATGTGAAAAAGTATAAAGAAAGCAGTAAAAAGTATCCAAAAGTCCACTCCCTGGAGAGGACCACAACTAATAGTCTAAGGCTGTGGGTCACCAACTATGCTCTGGTACTCCAGGGCACCACAGCCAATTCACAAGGGTGCTGCGAATAGTTTACATTTTGAGGGAAACACAGCGACATCTGTCAGATGCTATGCAAACTACTAGTTCTAGGTAGTCCATGGTTTCAACAGTAGATCATACTACATTCCTTCCGGTGTGTCATATCTTTGTGACGCTCCTTTTTTTCTTCGTGGTTGCTGTGAAAAAAACCAAGTACCATTCGGAAATCATTGTTGTACAGCAAATGAGTAGATGGTGTCTAATATGATTCCAAGGTTCCAGAAGTTATGCAGTGCCCAACATACATCCCATTATTAAATAACTGTGGTTATTTAAGAATGAAAGAAAAATTTTTTCTTCCAATTTATGTGAATTTTTTTTTAGATGGCTATAAAGTTGTTGGTCAACTCTATCTTGAGGAGACAGCTCTTCCGCAGTCCTATTTTGAGCACCTTCCAACCCAAGGGGCTCATCTTCCAGCACTATATCAAACAATGTTCTGCTGCTATTCATAAGGTTTTCCCTGGCCCATTTTTTTCAGAAGTAGACCCCCCAGTCCTTCTACTCGTCTTTCTTAGTCTGGAAGCTCCACTGAAATCTGTCCACCATGGATGACCCTACTGGTATTTGAAATACCAGTGGCATAGCTTCCAGCATCATAGTAACACACAACCTGCCATAGTACAACAAACTGACAGACGAGTAGAGTTGACCGTGATGACATGGATGAAGTAAAGCTTTCAGGACTGTCACTTGCTGATGTGGCATGACTTAAAATGAAAAGAAACAGCTGCAAACATCCACTAATAATTGGAATGTGAAATGTATGAAATATGAACCTAGGAAAATTGGAAGTTGTCAAAAATGAAACAGAATGCATAAAGATCGATATCCTAGGTATTAGTGAGCTGAAATAGACTGGTGTTGGCCATTTTGAATCGGATAATTGTATGATCTACCATGCCAGGAAAGACACATTGAAGACTAATGGTGCTGCATTCATTGTCAAAAAGAACATTTCAAAATCCATCCTGAAGTACAAAGCTGTCAGTGATAGGATAATATCCATACACCTACAAAGAAGACCAATTAATACGACTATTATTCAAATTTACACACCGACCACCAAGGACAAAGATGAAGAAATTGAAGATTTTTACCAACTTCTGTAGTCTGAAATTGATCAAACATGCAATCAAGATGTATTGATAATTATTGGTGATTGAAATGCAAAAGTTGGAAACAAAGAAGAAGGAACAGTAGTTGGGAAATATGGCCTTGGTAATAGAAATAACACTGGAGATTGCATGATAGAAATTTTGCAAGACCAAAGACTTAGTCATTGCAAATATCTTTTTTCAACAACATAAATGATGACTATACAAGTGGACCTGACTGGATGGAATACACAGGCATCAAAACGACTATATCTGTGGAAAGAGACAATGAAGAAGTTCAAAATCATCAGTCAGAACAAGGCCAGGGGCCAAGTGCAGAACAGACCAGCAATTGCTCATATGCAAGTTCAAGTTGAAGCTGAATAAAATTAAAACAAGTCCGTGAGAGCCAAAGTATGACCTTGAGTATATCCCACCTGAATTTAGAGACCACCTCAAGAACAGATTTGACTCATTGAACACTAATGACTGAAGACCAGACCAGTGTGGGATGACATCAAGGACATCATACATGAAGAAAGTCAGAGGTCATTAAAATGACAGGAAAAGACTTTGGTGAGTGCGTCTGGGGTCTTAAAAGCATGCAAGCGGCCATCTAAGATGCATCAATTGGTCCCCACCACTTGGAATAGAGGAGAATGAAGAACACCAAAGACACAAGGAAAATATTAGCCCAAGAGACAGAATGGGCCACATAAACCAGAGACTTCATCAGCCTGAGACCAGAAAAACTAGATGGTGACTGGCTACCACCAATGAATGTCCTGACAGGGAACACAACAGAAGGTCCCTGATGGAGCAGTAGAAAGATGGGAGGCAGTACTCAAATTCTAGTAAGACCAGACTTAATGGTCTGACTGAGACTCGAGGCACCCTGGATAGCATGGCCCCTGGGCTCTCTATCACCCCAGAACTAAAACAATTTCCGAGGCCAACTCTTCAGACAGGGATTGGACTGGACTGTGTGACATAAAGTGATACTTGTGAAGAATGTGCCTCTTAGTCAAGTAAATACAAGAGACCAAAGGGGTGGCTTCTGTCCAGAGGTGAGATGGGAAGGCAGAGAGAATTAGGAGCTGGATGAATGTTAACGGAGAATCAGGGGCGGTGGAGAGGAGTGTGCTGTCGCAGAATGGCGTGAGCAGTTGGGGTCTCATAAAAATATATGTTAAACAAAAAAAATTCTGTATGGGAGAGAGACTTCCCGCAAAATGGCACTCTAGGCAGAAGCACCACGCTGTCCCTCCACAGCAAAGATCCGAAAAACTAACTGAACAGAGAAAACAACAATCCTGAAACCCTAAAACATCAAATGACGAGATAAAGAACTCAGCCAAGCACCAAATGGAGTGAGAAAACTGACAGAGAACGGAGAGCAAGGAGAGATTCATGCAGAGGTCTCCTACCAGCTAACGCAGCGTGGATCCGCCATCTTCAGACTCCTATCGGAGACCAGCAAACAGGGGGTACGAGAAAGCAGCTTCATGGAGCTTCCAGCGGGAGACAAAACAACCAGTAATTTGCGATATACGCTTTCCTACCCCCCCTTCTTTACCCCTACTCGGCCTCCTCTGCTTCCTGTGACCACATCTCTTGTCGGAGAAACACCGGCTGCTTGGATTCCACATACCAGAACGGGTCGGCTCTCTGAGTGCCATTTGTTGGCTGCTAGGGTTGCTTTTTTCCACCTCTTTTGATTTCTTCCTTACCTCTCACCACCTCCCCCTCCTTTCGCTCAAATACCTGGCTCCGTTCGCCATCTTTGCTTTTTCTTGAGGGGCTGCAGACCTCCGGTAATTTGTGATATACACTTTCCCACTCCCTAGCCTTCTTCACCCACACTCGGCCCCCTCTGCTTCCCACGGACACAGTCTCTTGTCCGAGAAACACTGGCTGCTTGGATTCCACCAGCCCACACTAGCTGGCTCTCTGAGTGCTGATTGTTGGCTGCCGGTGTTGCTGTTTTTTTCTGCTTCTCTTGATTTCTTCCTTACCTCTCACCACCTCCCCCTCCTTTCACTAAAATACCTGGCTCCGTGCGCCATCTTTCCTTCTTTCTGAGAGGGTGTGGAGCTCCGTTCAAGTGTGGAGCTGCTTCCCGGTCTGGGCTGCAGTGCTGGTGGGATCCCAGGGCTTTTGTTTGTTTGTTTGTTTTCAATTGTTTGTTTCTTTTATTTTCCTTTTCTTGAGTTGGGAGCCCGTTCTGGCCAGGCAGTACTGCATGGCAAGGAGACTACCACCTCGGCTTGCGCAGACATGCAGAGGGATCCCTGAGAGCATTTCTTTTTTCATTTTTATTTTTCTGTTTTTCTGGGGGGCTTTTCTTGTTCTTTTTTTTTTTTTTTAATTTGTTTTGTTTTCTTTTCCCTCTTTTTCCCTTTACTCAGTTTCCCATTACTCAGTTTCTCATCTCTCTATATCGTCCTTCTCTTTCTGTTCCCTGAATACCTGGAGTTGTATACCTCTATGCCTTCTAGCCAAGCTGTACTTCAACACCTGAGAGTGACTTCCCCAGACCTAATAGCTGCACCGGTGGGATCCCTGGGAACTTTGCGGTTCTTTAACCTTTCTGATTTTTATTTATTCATTCTTTTCTTTTCTTCCTCTTCCCCTTTCTGTTTTTCTCCATTTCATAAACTCTCACCTCTCCACTCCAACGGCAAGCTCCCCTAGCATTCTTTTTGTTTGTTTGTATGTTTTTGGCTCCTGTTCCTCTCTCCTCTCTCCCATATCCATCTTAGCTCCACACATAACAATCTCCCCGCTACATCCTGCCTACCTGCACCGTGCGCTTGACATCACACCACCAAGAAGCACAGGCACGGCCTACTGGAACATGCCCTGCACTGATTACCGACCTACCCTGGTGGCTGTAGTAAGTGCCACAAACAACCCATCCCAGTAACTCCACTTCAGCTAGACCTGCCCTGCCGTACCATATCCGAGTGACTGACCCTGCCAATTGGAGAAGGAGGCGAAAAGCAAACAGCAAAGAACGCACAGTCCGCCTGCTCAGACACAGTCAAATTTAAAAAAAAAAAAAACAGGGACAAAACAAACAAATCTACAATCAATAAACGAGAAAAATAACTGAATGCCCTGAAGACAGCAGACAATATCAAAACATTTACAAAAACAGGATGGGATGGTTCCAGTAGGCATCCAAAATAGAACACCAGATGACTTTCCAATAGAAGAAAATGCACTAGAACTACCTGATAGGGAATTCAAATCTCTAATACTCAGAATTCTCCAAGAGCTGAGGCAAAAAGCTGACAAACATGAGGAAAAAAATAGACAAAGTCATGGAAAATACAGACAAAAAATTGGAAGAATTCAGGAAAATAATGCAGGAACAAAATGCCAAAATAAATTCACAACTAGAAATTATACAAAGACAACAATTAGAAATCCAAAAGATAAACAACAAGATTTCAGAAATGGATGGTGTCACAGAAAGGCTGAGAAGCAGATTTGAAATGGTGGAAGACAGGATCAGTTGAATTGAAGACAAACACTTCGATACAACTCTGTTTCAGGAAAACTCAGAAAAAAGAACAAAGAAAAATGAAGAGACCCTGAGAGTTATGTGAGATACAATCAAAAGCAAACATTTGGGCGTGATTGGAATTCCAGAACAGGGGGAGAAAATGGAAAACACAGAGAGGATCATTGAGGAACTTCTGACAGAAAACTTCCCAAATATCATGAAAGATGAAAAGCTGGTAATCCAAGAAGCTCAACGAACCCCATATAGGAGGTACCCCAAAAGAAAATCACCAAGGCATATCATATTCACACTTGCCAAAACCAAAGACAAACAAAGAATCCTGAGAGCAGCTCCTGAAAAACAAGAAGTCACATACAGAGGAGAAACAATAAGACTAAGCTCAGATTATTCGGCAGACACCATGCAGGAGAGAAGGCAATAGGACGACATATATAAAAACTTGAAAGAAAAGATTAGCCAGCCTAGATTAATATATCCTGCAAAACTCTTGTTCAAATTTGATGGTGAAATTAGGTCATTTCCAGACAAACAGAAATTAAGGGAATATGTAAAAGTCAAACCAAACTTACAAGAATTATTAAAGGGAGTTCTTCAATCTGAGGACAAACAACTTCAGCTCACAGGCAGAATCTACAATGCAGGATCATACCAGCCAGATACCAATCTATGAAATGAACCCTCAAGGACTATCCAAAACCAAAAGAAATACAACAGGCAATCAGAGCAGTAAATCAGTAAATGACAACAACATCAAAATAATAAAAGGGAATAAACGGCATAGGTACAGAACCTTCTAATGGAGAAGAAGGCAAGGTGATACCAAGTAATGGTAGACTGCTTCAAACTTAGAAAGATAAGGGTAAAATTCATGGTAACCACAAAGGAAGTTAAACATACTCATAAAAAAAAAAAAGAGGAAACATAAAGTCTCAGCAAAAACAAAACCTACAAAAAAAAAAAAAAATGAAATACAACTCCACAAACAAAAGTAACTCAGCACAAGAGAGCAAGAAGAACAGAAAACTTCAGCACCACAAAAAAAAGCACTACAAAATGACAGCAACAAACTCACATCTATCAATAATTACACTGAATGTAAATGGACTCAATGCACCCATAAAGAGATGGAAAGTGACAGAATTGATAAGAAAACAGGATCCATCAATAGGCTGTCTACAAGAGACACAACTTAGAAACAAAGATGTGAATTTATTAAAAGTCAAAGGTTGGAAAAAAATATATCAAGCTAACAACTGCCAAAAAAGAGCAGGAGCGGCAATTCTAATCTCAGATAAAATAGACTTTAAAACAAAATCTACCATAAAAGACAAAGAAGGACACTATATAGTGATTAAGGGGACGATGCATCATGAAGACATAACCATAATAAACATCTACGCACCCAATGACAGGGCTCCAAAATACATAAAACAAACTCTAACAACACTGAAAAGATAAATTGACAGTTCCACAATAATAGTAGGAGACTTCAACACACCACTCTCAGTAAGGGACAGAACAATTAAGAAGAAACTCAGCAAAGATACAGAAGACCTAAAGGGCACCATCAGCCAAACTTGACCTCATAGACATATACAGAACACTCCATCCAACCGCTGCAAAGTACACATTCTTTTCCATTGCACATGGAATGTTCTCCAGAATAGACCACATCTTAGGCAACAGAGCAACCTCAACAAGATCCAAAATGTTGAAATAATTCAAAGTATCTTCTCTGACCACAGTGCCTTCAAGGTAGAAATTAACAACAGAAAGAGCAAGGAAAAAAAAAAATCAATTACCTGGAAACTGAATAGTACCCTGCTTACACATCACTGGGTAATAGAAGAAATCAGAGATGGAATCAAAAAATTCCTAGAATCAAATGAGAATGAAAACACATCATACCAAAACCTTTGGGACATAGCAAAGGCAGTCCTCAGAGGACAATTTATAGCAATAGATGCACATATCAAAAAAGAAGAAAGGGACAAAATCAAAACATTAACTACAGAAATCAAACAAATAGAAAGAGAACAGCAAAAAAAAAAAGCGCACAACCACCGGAAGAAAGGAAATAGTAAAGATCAGAGCAGAAATAAATGAAATAGAGAACAGAAAGACAATAGAAAGAATCAACAAAACCAAAAGTTGGTTCTTTGAAAGAATCAACAAAATCGACAAACCACTGGCCAGACTGACAAAAGAAAAACAGGAGAGGACACAAATAACCCAAAAAAGAAATGAAATGGGGGACATTACAACAGATCCAACTGAAATAAAAAGGATTATAACAGAATATTATGAAAAACTATCCTCCAACAAATTTGAAAACCTAGAGGAAATGGATAAATTTCTAGAAACACACGGCCTACCCAAACTACAACAAAGTGATGTTGAAAATCTGAAAAGACCCATAACAAGAGAAGAGATTGAAAAGGTAATAAAAAAAAATTTCCAACCAAAAAAAGCTCTGGCCCAGATGGCTTCACTGGAGAATTCTACAAAACTTTTACAGAAGAGCTTGTACCAGTACAAGTCAAGCTATTTCAGAGCATAGGAGAGGAAGCAACACTTCCAAATTCATTCTATGAAGCCAGCATAACACTGATACCAAAACCAGGAAAAGACGTCACAAAAAAAGAAAATTACAGACCAATATCTCTCATGAATATAGATGCAAAAATTCTCAACAAAATTCTAGCCAATAGAATTCAGCATCAAATCAAAAAAATAATACACCACGACCAAGTAGGATTCATACCAGATATGCAAAGGTGGTTCAACATTAGAAAATCAATCAACGTAATCCACCATAAATAAAAGGAAAGAAAAGAATCACATGATCATCTCAATTGACATAGAAAAGGCATTTGACAAAGTCCAACACCCATTCCTGATAAAAACTCTCAATAAAATAGGTACAGAAGGGAAATTTCTCAACGTAATAAAGGGCATCTATGCAAAATCAATGGCCAACATCATTCTTAATGGAGAGAGGCTGAAAACCTTCCCCTTGAAAACAGTAACAAGACAAGGATGCCCTTAATCACCACTCCTATTTAACACTGTGCTGGAAGTTCTAGCTAGAGCAATAAGGCAAGAAAAAGAAATAAAGGGCATCCAACTTGGTAATGAAGAAGTTATACTGTCCCTGTTTGCAGATGATATACCATACACAGAAAACCTAAAGACTCCACGAGAAAGCTACTGGAACTAATAGAAAGATTGAGCAGAGTAGCAGGATACAAGGTAAACATTCAAAAATCAGTTGGAGAACAATGAAAAGGAAATCAGGAAAACAATACCATTTATAATAGCCCCTAAAAAGATAAAATACTTAGGAATAAATCTGAACAGAAATGTAAACGACCTATGCAAATAAATACTACTGCATGAAACCCAATGGGATCTACATAAATGGAAAAACATACCATGCTCATGGATAGGCAGACTCAACATTGTGAAAATCACAATTCTACCCAAAGCAATTTACAAATACAATGCAATCCCGATCCAAATACCAACAACATTCTTCAAAGAGATGGAAAAACTAATCATTAACTTTATATGGTAAGGGAAGAAGCCCCGAATAAGTAAAGCACTACTGAAGAAGAAGAGTAAAGTTGGAGGACTCACACTATCAGGCTTCAGAACCTACTCTACAGCTACAGTAGTCAAAACAGCCTGGTACTGGTACAACAACAGATACTTTGACCAATGGAACAGAATTGAGAACCCAGATGTAAATCCATCCACCTACGATCACCTAATCTTCGACAAGGGCCCAAAGTCCATCAAATGGGGAAAGGACAGTCTTTTTAACAAATGGTGCTGGCAAAACTGGATATCCATCTGCAAAAAAATGAAACAGGACCCATACCTCATGCCGTATACAGAAACTACTTCAAAATGGATCAAAGACCTGAATATAAAGCCTAAAACTATAAAGTTCATAGAAGAAAAAATAGGACCAACACTTCAGGCCTTAATACACGGCATTAACAGGATACAAACCATAACGATCAACACACAAACCCCATTAGATAAGCTAAATAACTGGGATCTTCTAAAAACCAAACACCTATGCTCTTCAAAAGACTTCACCAAAAGAGCAAAAAGAGAACCTACAGACTGGGAAAAAGTTTTTGGACAGTACAGGTCAGACAAACATCTAATCTCCATAATCTACAAGAAAATCCAACACCTCTACAACAAAAAGACAAATAATCCTATTAAAAAATGGGCAAAGGAAATGAACAGACACTTCACCAAAGAAGACATTCAAGTGGCCAACAGACACATGAGGAAATGCTCACGATCACTAGCCATTAGAGAAATGCAAATGAAAACCACAATGAGATACCATCTCACCCCGGCATTACTGGCACGAATCAAAAACACTGGAAATAACAAATGTTGGAGGGGCTGCGGGGAGATCGGAACTCTTATGCACTGCTGGTGGGAATGCAAAACGATACAACCATTTTGGAAAATGATATGGCGCTTCCTGAGAAAGCTAGAAATAGACATACCATTCGATCCAGCAATCCCACTCCTAAGAATATATCCTAGAGAAATAAGGGTGGTCACTCGAATAGACATCCGCACACCTATATTCATGGCAGCATTGTTCACAATAGCAAAACAATGGAAACAACCTAGATGCCCATCAACAGATGAATGGATAAACAACCTATGGTACATATACACAATGGAGTACTATGCAACGAGAAAGAACAACAATGAATCTGTGAAGCATCTCATAACATGGATGAAACTGGAGGACATTATGCTGAGTGAAATAAGTCAATCACAAAAGTACAAATATTGTATGAGACCTCTAATTGTAAAAACCCATGAAAAAGTTCACACACAAAATGTAACGATCTTTACTGGTTACCAGGGATGGGAGGGGTGGGGGGGAAATACTAAATCAGCAACAGATAAGTGGTATCTTGGGTGAAGGGTGAGACAGTACACAATACAGGGGAAACTAGCATAACTTGTACAAGGAAAGGTCATGGAAGCCCCATAGACACATCCAAACTTCCTGAGGGACTGAATTGCTGGGCGTAGGGCTGTGGGGACGATGGTCTCGGGGAATATCTAGCCCAACTGGCATAACACAGTTTATAAAGACACTGTTCTACGTTCTACCTTGGTGAGTAGTGTCTAGGGTCTTAAAAGCCTGTGAGCGGCCATCTAAGATACTCCACTGTTCTCATCCCTTGGGCAGCAAGGGAGAATGAAGAGAACAAGATACAAGGAAAAGATTAGTCCGAAGGACTAATGGTCCACAGCTACCAAGGCCTCTACTGTCCAGTACGGCTAGATGGTGCCCGGCTACCACCACTGACTGCTCTGACCAGGATCACAACAGAGGGTTCTGGACAGAGCTGGAGAAGGATGTAGAACACAATTCTAACTCATAAAAAAAAAATACCAGATTTACTGGCCTAAAGGAGACTGGAGAAACCACGAGAGAATGGCCCCCAGACACCCTATTAGCTCAGTGGTGAAGTTACCTCCGAGGTTCACCGTTCAGCCTGGGAGTGGGCAGCCCCGTGAAACCAAATGGGACTAATCAGGTATAGTAGTCCAGTGACAAGGGCCAGAAGGCAGAAGTGGACAAAGAAGCTGGTGATAGGGAACCCAAGGTTGAGTAAGGATAGTGTTGATGTGTTGTGAAATTGTTAACCATTGTCATAAGGCAACATGTGTAGTAACTGTTGAATGAGAAACTATTTTGTTCTGTAAGCCTTCATCTTAAATGAGAATAACAGCACAATTGGAAGAGCGTAGTCGATGTCACTGAACTGTGCATGCAGAAATTTTTGAAATGGTGTATCTTTTGCTACGCGTATTTTCACCAAAAAAAAAGTTTGAGAAGTTAGAGAGTTGACATGTTGTGGGGTTGTTAACCAATGTCATAAAACAATATGTGTACTACTGTTTCATGAGAAACTATTTTTTCTGTAAGCCTTCACCTGAAGTACAATAAAAAAAAAAAATGCAAAAAAAAAAAATTCTGTATGGGAGACCAACTTGAAATGTAAACTTCATTTTATTACAACAATTAAAAAAAAAAAAAAAGACAGGAAAGGAAGAAAAGTCCAATATGGATCTCAGAAGAGACTCTGAAACTTGCTCTTGAACATCGAGTAGGTAAAGTGAATGGAAGAAATGATGAAGTAAAAGAGCTGAACAGAAGATTTCAAAGGGCAGCTCAAGAAGACAAAGCAAAGTATTATAATGAAATGTGCAAAGATCAAGAGTTAGAAAACCAAAAGAGAAGAACACGCTCAGTGTTTCTTAAGCTGAAAGAACTGAAGACAAAATTCAAGCCTCAAGTTGCAATATTGAAGGATTCTATGGGCAAAATATTGAACAATGCAGGAAGCATCAAAAGAAGATGGAGGGATACGCAAAGTTACTGTATCAAAGAGAATTTGCTGATGTGCACCCATTTCAGGAGGTAGCATATGGTCAAGAACCGATGGTACTGAAGGAAGAAGTCCAAGCTGCAGTGAAGGCATTGGCAAAAAACAAAGCTCCAGGAATTGATGGAATACCAGTTGAGACATTTCAACAAACGGATGCAGTGCTGGAGGTGCTCACTCTTCTGTGCCAAGAAATTTGGAAGACAGCTACTTGGCCAACTGAAAGACATCCATATTTGTGCCCATTCCAAAGAAAAGTGATCCAACAGAATGCTGGAATTATCAAACAATATCATTAATATCACATGCAAGTAAAATTTTGCTGAATTCAAAAATGATTGCAGCAGTACATTGACAGGAAACTGTCAGAAATTCAAGCCCAATTCAGAAGAGGACATGGAATGAGGGATATCATTGCTGATGTCAGATAGATTTTCGCTGAAAGCAGAGAATACCAGAAAGATGTTTATCTGTGTTCCACTGACTATGCAAAGGCATTCAACTCTGTGGATGGTAACAAATTATGGATAACACCGTGAAGAATGGGAATTCCAGAACACTTAATCGTACTCATGCAGAACCTGTACATAGACCAATAGGCAGTCGTTCGAAGAGAACAAGGGGGATACTGTGTGGTTTAAAATCAGGAGAGATGTGCATCAGGGCTGTATCCTTTCACCATACTTATTCAATCTTCATGCTGAGCAAATAATCCGAGAAGCTGGACTATATGAAGAAGAATGCAACATCTGGGTTGGTGGAAGACTCATTAAAAACTTGAGATACGCAGATGACACGACCTTCCCTGCCGAAAGCTAAGAGGACTTGAAGCACTTACTGATGAAGATCAAAGAATACGGCCTTCAGTATGGATTACTTAACATAAAGAAAACAAAAATCCTCACAACTGGACCAATAAGCAACATCATGATAAACGGAGAAAAGATTGAAGTTGTCAAAGATTTCATTTTACTTGGATCCACAATCAACACCAAAGGAAACAGCAGTCAAGAAATCAAACGACGAATTGCATTGGGCAAATCTGCTGCAAAAGACCTCTTTAAAGTGTTAAAAAGTAAAGATGTCACTTCGAGGACTAAGGTGCTCCTGCCCCAAGCCATGGTATTTTCATTCATCTCATATGCATGCGAAAGCTGGACAATGAATAAAGAAAACCGAAGAATTGGTATTGGCAAAGAATACTGAATATATCAAAAGAATGAACAAATCTGTCTTGGAAGAAGTACAGTCAGGGTGCTCCCTAGGAGCGAGGATGGCAGGACTTCATCTCACGTACTTTTGGACGTGTTATCAGGAGGACCATTCCCTGGAGAAGGAGGTTATGCTTGGTAAAGTAGAAGGTCAGCGAAAGAGAGGAAGACCCTCAACGAGATGGATTGACACAGTGGCTGCAATGATGGGCTCAAGCATAGCAATGATTGTGAGGATGGTGCAGGACCCAACCGCGTTTCGTTCTGTTGTATACAGGGTCACTATGAGTCCGAACCGACTTGACAGCACCTAGCAAAAACAACAAGGTTGTTAGGATGTAAATACCCACTTAGTTATTTAGACCTAACTACTTAATAAATAGGACTTTTTGTTATTTCTTCTGGCCTATGGGCACCATAAAAAAATTACTCCAAGGGTGCCATGAACAGAGGAAGTTTAGGAAGCTCTGTTCTAGGACATTTGCTTCTATCCTTTTGGTGTATATAAACAAACGTGCATATTTTCTTCATAATTGAGCTCATATGTAGGTACAGCTAAAAAAACAACCAAAACAGTTGCTGTCTAGTCAGCTCTGACTCATGAGAACCCCACATGCATCAGAGTAGAAACGTGCTCCATAGAGTTATCAATGGCTGGTTTTTCAGAAGTTGATCACCAGGACTTTCTTCCAAGGAGCCTCTGGGTGGACTCAAACCTCCAGCCTTTTGATTAGCAGCCAAGCACTTAACCACATGCACCACCCAGGGCAAGTCCACAAAGGCTGTTACAGCCCATCATTTTATAGTTGAAGAAACTGATCTTTGAAGAGCAGGAGGCACACTGCTAACCAGGTCCCTTCTGTCATACCCTGTTGTTTCTTTTACTAAGATCCCCAACATGGCAAACCCCTGTGACTCTGACAAGTGATGACCTCACTAACCAGTATCTGAAGTGTCTTGGGATTCCTCTGGCTTAATCTAGGCTGCTGGCATGGTATGTTCCCTGATTCACTGACAAATCAGAATGCCCCAATATTACCTCATCAGCCACTTTGCTGATTGCTGAAACTTCATCCATCCTTTGACTTAAAATTCTCATAATCAGCAGATGACTCTGGGAAAGAAAATCCCTTGAGCTATTATCGCTATTGGCACCTCCATGTGAATGAGTTTATCAGAGTCTTTCCTGAAAGAAGTTCAAATAAGAAAAAAGAGAGAGCACGAGATCTCTGAGTGCTTTGGGTAGGGGGATGTCTGAGACGGGGTTCCTGGAAAACAGATTGAGACAGAGAGCTGAGTGCAGAAAGTACGTAGGGGAGTGCTCTCAGGAGATACTTGTAAGGAACAGAGGAAGGCGGGACTGGGCAAGGGAGGAGATGATTACAATGCGGTTGAAACTAAGGCCTCAGCCATTCTATGGGAGCTCAGGAGCTGAGATGGCCCTTCAGAGTTGTCCCAAACTGAGGCAAGGGGGACGGGGTTTTGCATCCTTGCATTAGCCAGTCATTGGCTACAGGTCATCCCCAGGAGGAAATGTTATCTAGAGCAAGGCTGCGTCCTACAAATGGGGCAGTGCCCAGTGAGGGGTGCAGCTGTGAGCCTTCAGCAGCTAACAGCCCCAGTACTGCGGCATGGGTGCATCAGCCCTGAAGAGGGGATCTGGTCTGGGCCCCTCAGTATCCAGTGCAGGGGGTGTGCAGAAAGGAGAGGTGGGGGCTCTGAGGACAGAGCTCCGAGCTGGGCCCCTGACTGGGGATGACAGGGGCCCAGATAGGGAAAGAAGTTGAGTTTTCCTTGAGAAAAGCTCAGTCACCCAGACCTCACATCTTAGAATAAAGACCTCAAACAGGAGGCCAGAAGGTCACATGCAGCCTTCAGATGTGTTTTTTTCTGGCTTAAGTTGCTGACACTTGAAAATCAGGAGATTTCACATGAAAACCTATATTTCCAGCTTCTCTTGAAAAATCAGATTTATACAGCATTAGGTTCACATTCTTCCATGACCTGAGGTGGCCCTTTTCAACTGGGCACGTGCTCTCTGGTTTGCCACAGTCTCCACCACTCCCTGTAGCCTCTCTGATGACCAGGTATTCATGCCACAGTGCTTTGTCATTGTTTTTCTTATACCTGCCTATTCCACTCATGTATCACCCAAGCCTGACCCCTGTGGGCACTGTGTTGGCCACCCTGACTTTAGAAGATCCCACCTACACACTGGGAATTGACTCAGGGAAGGCTACAAACTAGAGAGGAAGAGGTTGTTCTGCCTCTCCGGGGCCCCAGAGAAAAGAGTAGGGCCTGGAAGGAAATAGTTTTCCTCATCTTCCTCCCATCACCCCTTTCTGCCCCAGAGCAGATGGACCTGCCCCTCTTAAAAAAAAAAAAAAAAAAAAAAAACCTGTAGAGGAGAGCGGAGGGAAGTGAATAATCCCTTTGCCGAGCTCCCCTAGAGGAAATGGGGAGAACAAATGAGCAGAACTCAAAGATCCCACCTGCAAAATCACTCCAGGTTTCCAGGATCTCACCTGATGGCAGCTCAGTGGAGGGCTGAGCAGTCAAGGTCTGTCTGCTTCCGTGGGAACTTCTTCTGGAAGCCTGGGAAGAAGGTTCGGAAATGGATATGCTCACACCCCAGTCTACCCACGTCCACAGAGGTGGCTCATCATCCCCCACAAAACAACGGCTTCCACCACAATCTGATCAGTACTTTCTAAAACACCTCTAACCATTCAATTAAGTCTAACAATTGGCTTGACTGCGTTTCTTATTGACTCTGTAGGATATAACCAAGGCAAGCACTTAAACCAGCCAAAGGGGGTCAACTGGTCACATGTGTGGGTACAGACGTGGAAAGTACTCAGCGAGTCAGAGTGGCCCAGGGAATGATGGTGTCATTCTCATTCATTTAACTCTTCGCAGTGCCCAGCAGATGCTGGCCCATTTGAACCTCATGACTGTCCTGTGAGGTAGGTGACAGTATTGTCTCCATTGTACAGATTAGGAAACTGAGGCACAGAGAAATAATGAACATTCCCAGACAACAGCTGGGAAGTGGAGGAGCTGGGATTCCAAAGACAATGTGGTTCAAGGTTTTTAACCCAGACCCAAGGCACCCCTGGGGCTCTGTGGAACCCTCTCAGGGCAACAAGATAGTCACCCTCACCCTCTTCAATGTATTTTTATTGGTTTTCTTTCCAGCATAAAGACTTTTGTAGTAAAGTGTTTGGAAAAATGGTGTGGCATCAGACCTCACCTAACATTAGGGAGGACCGAAAATCCAGATCAGCATCAGCCTAAGGCTGATTCCTGTGAGGTAGAGGTCAGACATACCTTCATCCTCCAACCTTTTTACCAATTCTGACATGAGCTGTCCCTTCCACAGCACTCTCTACTTCTCTGCTGGGTTCAATAATTCATTGCAATGGCCACACAGAACTTGCAGACCATACTCACAATTATGAAGTTTATTAGGGAAGTAACAGATTACAATTCAGGATTAAGATCACCTTGGAAGTAACAGGAACAACTCAGGATACAGTTCTTGGATCAGGACGGTTTCTCCCAGCTACTGCTACCAGGCCCTCGCTCTCGGGCTGGGCCCTAACTCTTGGCCTCAGCTCCTGCTCTGGCAAGTGCTGCAAATCTCTTTATCTCTCCAGTAAGTGCCCATAGGCACCCCACTTTGCCAGGAAGCCTCCTGCCCAAAGCCACTCAGCTCTCTCACTCTCTGGGTCAGCACACCCACTATAGCCACCTCATTCCATGGGCTGGGAAGCTCACCACACTGTCTCATGCTGGTCTCCTACTTCTGCTGCCGCTGTTTCTCTGCCACTGGACTCTGCCATGCTGTCACTGCTTCTTGCCGTCTCTGGTGTTACAGCTCTCTCTCAGTCTCCTGGGTCTAGGAGATTCTCAGTATAGGGATCCTGGGTCCAGATGACAAGCTCTGCTCCTGGCTCTTCTTCTTGATGGTAGTGAGGACTCCCCCAACCTCTGGGACTCATTTCCTTTAAGCCTAGCAGGATGGCAAAACCGACCAATCCTCTACAAGGTTTCCGTGCACCTTATTTGCATAGTCCCACCCCCACAAGGGCAAATGGGCAAATCTGCTGCAAAAGACCTCTTTAAAGTGCTGAAAAGCAAAGATGTCACTTTGACAACTAAGGTGTGCCTAACCCAAGCCATGATATTTTCAGTCACCTCATATGCATTCAAAAGCTGGACAATGAATAAGGAAGACTGAAGAAGAATTTATGCCTTTGAATTATGGTGTTGACAAAGAATATTGAATATACCATGGACTGCCAGAAGAACAAACAAGTCTGTCCTGGAAGAAGTACAGCCAGAGTGTTCCTTGGAAGTGAGGATGGCAAGACTTCGTCTCACATACTTTGGGCATGTTATCATGTCCCTGAAGAAGGCGATCATGCTTGGTAACATAGAGCAAAAGAGGAAGACACTCAATGAAATGGATTGACACAGTGGCTGAAACTATGGGCTCAAACATAGCAACCATTATGAGGATGGCGCAGGACTGGGCACTGTTTTGTTCTGTCGTACATACGGTCGTTCTGAGTTGGAAACGACTTGACAGCACCTAACAACAGCAACCCCCACAAGGGTTCCATGCACCTTATCTGCATTAGCAGGTTGTTCAATCCCCTTGGTGGACCACAAGCACCTTGTTTGCATAGTCCTGCCCAATAATTTTGTGGGAGTTATAAGACCATGGCTAGAAGGGCCATATAATAGCAACTCACTGCACCACAGGGTTGGTTCCAGGCTCCAAATAAATTAGCAGATCACTGGAAAGAGAGCTTTGTATGAGCAGGCAGGAGCCTTGTCTTCTCTTCTCTGAAATTCTGATTTAAAAATCTGAATTGGAACCCAACACATCAGGTGATTCTTATCGTCAGACAAGTTCAGGAAAAAAGAAGGACTTGCCTTTGGGTTTCAGTTCCTCCCCTTCCTCAAAGGGGCCTAGGATAAGCCCTGAGCCTCAGTTTCTTCACCTGTAAAATGTACACAATTCCTGCCCTGCCTGATCTCCTAGAGTTTAAGTGAGGTGCAATGAAATTAGGTTGCTAAAGAGCGTAAGGGACTGACACACATTCCAAGCCACAGCTGAGAGGAAGGCAGAAGAGAGACAAGAAAGTGACACAGATAGTCTCTCCTATCCAGAATCCCTCCCCAGCACTAGTGTTCCAAAATGTTGCACAGCTCCTGCTCCCATCATGCCCTTGAAATTGCCCTGCAACTTCTTATGGGTCTCCCTTGCCCACTCTGAGACACCATGATGTCCTGGCCATTCCATGTGGACTCAGAGAAATGACAGAGGTGTGGGCGGGACCAGGAAGTCACAGACACCAATCTTTAAGAAAGACTTTCCCTCCTTCTAGGTATCTGAGGTTCCTCGCCCAACCTCTCCCTTTGTCCACCGGGATGCTGCCAGTGAAATTCCAGGGGACATGGAGACATGGGTTACGGTCCCAGCTCTGCCACCTTCAGTTCGTCCCTCCCCTTCTCTGACCTCCACGTGGAAAATGATACGGCCAGAATGGAGATGGCCGAGGCCCTTCCAGTGCTGAGATTCTAAGTCACTATCTGCTGTGGGCAGATTTCATCACTGAAAACAGACATGGGCCCAGCTTTGATCTTCTGAAGGGGACAGGATGGGCTACTAGGGCTAGGCCAAGGGTGCCCCTGGTTAGGGCAGGGGACAGGCTGGTGGGGAGGGTCAGTGAAATAAGACTGTTCAAATGGGAGCTGTCCAAATGCTTGAAGGCCCAGACATTTGGTCCAGCTCCTGGCCGTGGGTCTGCGATAGGATGGAGGAGGGATAAGCGTTAAGATGCCCAGGACATTGTTCAGCCAGGGGCTCAGAGTGAATCAGCTGTGCCTCTGCATCCAGACCAGTCTCTGGGCTAGACTTGGTGGGCTGGGGTAGGAGTGGAACAGCAGGGGATGTGCAAGGGTGGGCATGAGCTGGTGGGTGTCCTGGGCACTGATAAGTCCAGAGATGTCATACAAGTATACCTGCACACACATGCCCATACGTGTGCACATACATACATGCACACACACACATACATGCATGTGTCTTTGGTTCACCATCAGGGGAAACCGTTGAAGGGAAGAAAGCAGAGCCAGAGTAGAGAAAGGCTCTAGCCCAAGGTTCAGCCAGACCACTAGCACTGCTGGGTTGGCTGATAGATTATTAAAACACTTCAATACCAGGGTAAACAGCCGCTGTCCCAAGCTTCTTGAGTGTCTCCCACCCCTCCTTATTTCTTCAGTCCCAGGACCCGAAGACTTCTCCACAGCCCTGCTACCAAATGGTGAACCCCAGGGAAGCAAGGATGCCTGGGCCCCAGCCCAGGGCCGTGTCTGTTGACTGGTTCCCTGTGTTACTGGTGGTGACATATTCAGATTTGCCTCCCTTCTCCCACCCCAGCCCCCCTCCTACCTCAGCTTTCCCTTTCTTTGCTTTCATCATGCCCCTCTTAGTTACAGAAGGAATTCTGGATCCTGGAAGAAAATCAGAGAGACCCAGGTCTCTCAATGTCTCCACCTTGAGTCTTGGGGTCCTGTGCCAAGGCCAGACGCCCAGGAATCAGTCCAGAGGCAGCAGCTGGGCTGAGGGGGCAGACGGGGGCCACTCTCATGCTCAGGCTACGTGCCCCCTCCACATCTCCACACCCACGGGCCCAGGAAATCCGTCCCCTCTTCAGCCAGCCTTTTGATGAGTATTCCACACCAGCTCAGCCTCCAAAGGCAGAGAGCAGCCCCTCCCTATGGCTGTTTGCTGACAACGAGGAAAAGGTTTAATCTCCGAAACAGTCAAGGTGGGGAAGGGGGTGAGGGGAGACTGGGAGAGCCATATGGAACCTGTTTGAGAAGCTGGGTCAGAGCCCAGATACACCTCCATGCACTAGGGCACCGGGCCAGCTCTTGGCTCTGACGGCACGGCCTCTGCCAGAGAGGGAAGAGAGCGTGGGAGAACAGACAGGCAGGCCGTGTGGGGCAAGCGCTTGCTACGTGTGTTCCCCGCTCTGCTCCTCTGGGTGAGGACACCCTGGCAGGCCGTCCAGTGGCCGGACTGGGGGCTGGGCAAGAGATGGGTTCACCAGAGGTCAGCAGACGGGCATTTCTGATCTCCTCAAGGCAGTTGCTGCGGACTGGTCTGGGAACCCATTCCTGGACAGCTTCATCATTTCCTCAGCCTGGCTTCTGGTGGGGATAGTGCCTGAGTCCCCTGGTCACTACAACTTAATTTCCACTTTGGCTCCACACAGCCAAATCCTCTCAGTCTACCCGTTGCAAACCCAGTCCCACACCAGATGTTAAGCCTAGGAAATGCCAGTTGGTTTGGTTAACGTTCTGACTGACCTGACTAAATATTTAACTAAACTGCTTGGATTTTAGCCACACCTGCCCTGAGCTTCGGACTGATCTGGGGGTTTTAATTGACTTTGTTGGGTTTGGGAGCTATCTCTCCAAAGTTCGGACTAACCACCTCACTAAATGTGAATGCTGCCTGAACGTCTGTCTAGACTCCCAGGACTTTGAGATGAACAGACCAAGTTTTTTTATTGATTTTTCAGAAGTTTTGATGCAACTTGACTGAAAGTACTGTGGCCTGACTTGCCCTGAACTTTCAAACCACCTGACTGGATTTCTGACTGGTTTGACTGAAAAGTTTTAACTAATTTTTCTGGTGGTGGTTTTAAAAATGAAACTTCTTGAGTGTCTGAGTGAGCTCTCTGGATTCTTTTATTCTGAATTGGCCAGATGATCAGGTGTTCTCAGACCCAGACTAAATAACAGGAGAGCGTGTGGGGAGGGTTGAATGGCTGGCCCTCCCGGAACCGGACTGAGCCCATCATCAATAAGCCCCCATCTCATACTCAAGTCTCACCCAGAGCCACTCGTCCTCACCTGGAGAGGAGATGGGGCAAGAGGCATCCATTGGTTTGTCATTCCCATTTTGGGGTCTTCTAATATTCTAGCACCTATTTCAATCATTCTCTGCCTTCCTTCTTGCTTTCAACATTGCCCTGGCTCTTAGAACTGGATATCAGGAGTTCTAGGAAACAACCCTCCTGGTCTTTGATTTGAGTCACTTTCTTCAGTTTCTCCATCTGCAAAATGGAGCTTTCTAAGAAGTCATATAAAACAGAGCTGGATAGAGAGGGCTTTGGGGTCAGCCTTCCTGGGCTTGAAGCTCAGCTCTGCCAGCTCTAGCTGTGTGATCCTGGGACATGTTAACTTTTCTGAACTTCAGTTTCTTCGTCTCCAAAATGGGCATGACTTCAATGCTTATCTCTGGAGTTTGTTTTGAGGTCTTTAGCAAGACTGTTAAGGAGAGCTAACACTTGTTGAACATTTCCTCTGAGCCAGGCACTGTTCTAGGGCTCTGTATGGCCTTAGAATCCCCACGGAATGTCCACTGAAGCTCACAAGTCTAGTAAGTGACCCAGCCAGGATAGTCCAAGCCAGTCAGGTGGACTCCAGAGGTCCTGGTCTCCACTACTCTGTCATTCTGTCTCTTGGGCTTGCCTCGCGCTAAGAGTTCAGGGAGCATTGGCCAGCATCATTTTCATTGTCATCATGGTTATAATTCCTAACACTAAGATGCATTTTTCCTTAACAGGGGAGAGTTAGGGAGAGATGCTATGGATTCCCATTTTCTGTAGTCTCTGTCTTAAGTCTCTGGGTGACTCTATTTTTGTCTGAAATACTTCTAACCAAACCAAACACATTGCCATTGAGTCTATTCCTACTCATGGTGACCCCATGTGTCTTAGGCTGGGTTCTCTAGAGAAGCAAAACCAGTAAAGTGTATAAATATATATATAGAGAGAGATTATATCAAGGAAACAAGTCATGAGATTGTAGAGGCTAGAACGTCCCAAGTCCGTGAATCAGGGTAGAGGCCTCTCCCAAGTCACACAGCTGCAGAAGCTGGCAAGCGCAAGATCGGCAGGTTGGAGAGCAGGGCTCCCACTTACAGATCGAGGAATCCCAGGCAGATAAGCTGACAGCTCAAGTCCCAAGAACGGGAGATAAGACAAAAGGAGGCAGCCGCAGGATACAGAGAGAGCAAAAAGCCAGAACGTGTGCTTATATTCAGATGCGGGCCACTCCCCCAAGGAGACTCCCTTTCATCTGATTGGCTACTCACAGTATATTCAATCATGGGAGTGATTACATTAAAACACTGAGAATCATGGCCCAGCCAAGTTGACACACAATCTTAACCATCACACCATGTATGTTATAGAGTAGAACTACTCCATAAGATTTTCTTGGCTGTAATCTTTACAGAAGCAGATTGGCAGGTCTTTCTCCCAAGGAGCCACTGGTAGTTGAGTACAAACCATTTGCTCCACTCAGGGACCTCAAATGCCTCTACTCTTAACTTCCATGCTTCCTTGCCATTGCACATGTTGTTCTGACCCAATATGCCTTCCTCCTCCTTTATGTTCTTATTCAGCATTTATTGAAAATCTTCTATATGTTAGACATGATTCAAGAGCTAGAGGTACAAAGACACAGTCCCTCAGTGGGTCATGATGCCAGAGACATGCCAGGGAACATAGACTCCAGACACCTAGGCTAGCTGGGGTGGAGTGAAGACTCAATAGAGACCTCCTGTGGAAAGTAGCACCTAACTCGATTTCTGCCTTGTCCACCTGGAGAACTCATATTCATCCTTCAATACCCAGCTCAAATAACACCTCTTCTTTGAAGCACTCTCAGAATCCCATAAGTGGAATAAATGTCTTTCTCGCCAGAACTTCCTTAGCTTTGCACATAAAAGAGGTAGCACCAACCACTACATTGTTTAACTCAGTTCCCTGCTCTCTTCACCCTGTATTACGAACTCCCTGAGGACATAAGTGGATTAATTTTTATGCTTCTGGGACCCTGTAGAAGTTTAATAAATGTTTATTCCAAATAAGTCTATATATTGTATTATATCAACAAGTGCATGCATGTGTCTGTGTGACTGTATGTCTGAGTGGGGGGATGGTAGTCACAGTGAAGGTAGTTTTTGAGTCTCATTTCTTAACATATTTACTTCATTAAGATCTCTCAGCTCCTCCCCCATGACTCCCTCCTGTCTCCATATGGGCAAGAGTGATAGTGGCCTCCCTGATGTTTGGATGTTGAAAGACTGAAGCAGGGGGTAGGTCTGGGAGACATTGATGCATCAGTCTCTATCAGTGTCTTCTTCAAAGCCAGCTCAGCCTGGCACCAGGACTGGGGCACAATCCCAGAGGCAACCAGCACACCTTAGCCAAAGGAATCCTCCTCTTGATCTCCTGTACTTATGCTCCCAGAAAATCCCTCCACCCTTGAAAAAGTATCCATCCCCATCCCAATCTACCACGAGGGGCCCTCGTGTCCTAACCATTGAACACTCTGGATCACAGGTTAATTCTTGTCTAGGAACTCATATTAAGCTAGTCCCTTCCTCTATCCCAAGGAAAGGTCAGTTGCACAGGTTCTGTAGCCCAGGCTTGGCACCAACCTGAGATGCTAAAAAGGTAAAGACAGGGCCCACCAGGTGCAGAGACCCTCACATGCTGCTCACAAGTGCCCCCTCACCCGGGTATGATGATAACAGTCCTTGCTTCTATGTGGGCCTTTATAAATGGCAAAGTACCTTCTGCACATGGACCACTCAATTACCATTTCTTGAGCCTTTACTTTGCACCCGGCATTGCGTCTTGCTCTTACTAACTCAAACAGGCACTGTGCTGAGCCCTTCCTTCACATGCACCACTGCGTGGTCTTCACAATATCCTCTTTGTAAAGATGAACACCATGAGTCTCAGAGTTCATCAATTTCTCAAAGACACACAGTAGTTAAGTGGTAGAACCAGGATTTAAATCCACCCCTCTTGGACTCAGACACCCACACTCCCCTCCCCTGTCTCTAGCTTTTTCATTTCCCCCCAATAACTGTGAAAATGCTGGAGCAGGTTTTAATGTCCTCATCTTTGGTGAGTTTGGGAGGCTTTCCAGATCTCACAGAGGCTAGGCAGCAGTGATAATCTGGCTCCATAGTCCACACTGTCCTAAAGAGAACCCCTACCCCAGCACTGTCCCTACATGTCCATTCCTTGCCTCCAGTGCCCACTGCACCTGGCTTCATAACCCCAGATCTGTGTATGGCACATGGGATTGCCTCCCCACACCAGCCTCTCTCCCAGGCCCTAGAATCTGGGATTCTATGACAGGCAGGAGACAGGCTTCCAGGAAGAATATTGCCAGCCACAACTGGCTTGTGAGGCATCGTGCTGATGGCTAGACAGGCCCCAGAGCGGGTCCCAGGTAAGTGCCTGCCCCTGCAGGGTTCCTTGTGCCCAGACCTTCCTGTGCTAGAGCCCAAATGACCCTGAATTCCTGGTAGCTGAGGACTCCAGCATTCTTTGTAAAACACTCTTCCCTAATCCACATCCACTCAGCCAAGGGCGTTGGGCTCCTTGACAAAGTCAATAGTTGCCCAAATGTCATCAAGCTATGTCTATTTTTGGTTTTGAGACTGGCCAACACCAACCAGGCCTGTTTCTCTTCCATCTCTTCCCACTGACCCTATCTCAGCCCCCTTGGCATCTCTCATGCAGAGCAAAGGACTCTCCCATTAGTTTGAGACCCCTGGTGGCACTGTAGCTAAGAGCTCAGGCTGCTAACCAAAAAGTTGGCAGTTCTACTCCATCCTATAGGGTCGCTATGAGTCAGAATCAACTCAACGGCAACGGGTTTTGTTGTTGTTGTTGTTTGGAGCCTAGTAGAGGTGTCACTGGTGGGGGCTGCAGACC
Source organism: Dugong dugon (assembly GCA_030035585.1). Classification (NCBI taxonomy): domain Eukaryota; kingdom Metazoa; phylum Chordata; class Mammalia; order Sirenia; family Dugongidae; genus Dugong; species Dugong dugon. Next base: position 20,720,053 of record CM057475.1, read on the forward strand.
TTTGGGGATGCAGCCACTGTCGAAAACGGCCCAAAGAAGAAATGGAACAAGGAAGGACCCACTCTTAGATCTCCTCCTGGTGCTTTCTATGGGCAGAGGCCCTGGGAGAGGAGTCTGCAGTGGTCAGTGTCTGGGGATACACAGCAGGGCAGAGAAAGATGGAGAATGGATTTGGGGGTAGGGGGTGGTAAAGAGAAACAAATAACCAGCCCAGACCAGATTAGAAGTTGTAAGAATTTGGGAATGAGCCAGTGAGATACCGAAGCAGGGCAGCTGCAGAGGAAAAGGGGAATGTTGAGGACAAATGTGGGGGATCTTAAGGAAGCAAGACTGGCAGAATTTGGCAAGTATTTATCTGCAGGGGTACACAAGAGCTTGGATACCTACTAAATGCCATGTGTACCCACAGCAGACCTTCTATGTCAACACAAAAATTAAAAAAAAAAAAAAACCCACAAGAATCTGTTGTAGCATGTTTTTAATTTGAAGGACTTGAAATAAACCCACGGGGATAGATGGTATACTAAAGAGGGAAGGGCCAGGAAGGCAGGGACCCTCCCCTCTTTGTGGTCACTCATCGCCTGGCACCTATCTCTCTGCATAGACTTCTTGGGTAAATTCTCTTCCCTGCTCTGCAGAGTTGGGGACGGAGGCTCAGGAATCCCAGTGTTTTGGAGAAGGTCACCGTATTAGCTTTCTGTGGCTGCCGTAACAAGTTGGGCGGCTCAAAATAGAAATTTATTCCCTCACAGTTCTGGAGGCCAGAAGTCCAAAATCCAGCAGGGCCGCCTCCCACTGGGGGCTCTAAGAAGAACCTATTCTTTGGGTTGTCTAACTCCTGGTGGCTGCCGGCATTCCGTGGCTTGTGGCCGCATCATCCTAAACTCTGCCTCCACGGTCACATGGCCTTCTCCTCCCGTGTCTGTCTCAAAACTCCCTCTGCCTTTCTCTTATAAAGACACTGGTCATTGGCTTTAGGGCCCACCTGGATCATCTAGGGTGAACTCCTCATCTCAACATGCTTAATTGCATCTGCAAAGACCTTTTTTCTAAATAAGGCCACATTCACAGGTTCTGGGGTTTAGGAAGTGGACGTATAGTTTTGGGGGTCACCCTTCAACCCACTATAGTCACAAAACGTGGTTGTCTGAGAGCTGAAAGTAGAAGCTACCACAGTCCCCCCCACTCTTCTCCTCACCCCCCACCCCATCCCAGCTGGTGTTTTACGAAAGATAACAGTCTGGCCCAGACCAGCTGGGGAAATCAGGAGACATGGTTCCACCCACCAGGGATGGGATGGGCCCGTCTCCTCCACACTCACCTTCTTTCCAGCTTCTTTGCAGCCAGGGCCCCCAGGTGAATATATCTTCACCTTGGAAAAGACACAAGAACTAATCAAAGATGGTGCATGGCCAGGCACCTCCCTGAATGAACCCCAGCTCTGTGTTTCTGCTGCATGGTCTCCAGTCCACACGTTACCAGGCAGTCCCTTGCAATGACAGACTGTGAAAGAGACGATGCCACTCAAAGCCTTGTGAAGCAGGTTCATTACCCTGCCACAGATATTTGGCAATTCCTCCAGCCTGGCTCGTTGTATGTCTAATTACATATTGCCACGCATATCCCCCGTATGTTACGTCTCACATAATAAATACATGGAAAAGCTTTCTCTTTGTCCATCAGCGCCTGCCCAGAAAGGAACAGATTTCTGGTGCTCCCTTAAGCAATGAAGAAGCTGTTGTTTCAGACACGGTGACACTTCATAACCTGGACTTTACTGGCCCCCAGTACTCTGACTTCGGGGGGGTGGGGCTTGAAAGAGGGACCTGAGTTGTTCCTGTGCTGGAAGCAAAGGGCCTTGTTAGGAGCAATGTCCTGGGATGACTGAAAACGTAGCCAGGGCCCCGATCTGGGGACTGTCAGGCTGGCTATTGGAGGTGACGTGCTTGACTTCTACAGACAGGTCTGGCTGCAAAGTTTCCCTGGGCCTCGCAGCGTTAACAGAAATGGATCAGTCATGGCACCTCATCTAACGATCAATCTGTAAGCATTTACTAAGAACCTCTTGTGGGCCCAGCCTTGGGCTGGATGCCGAGTGGGAGAAGGGCAGGGAAGGTGTGGGCAGGAGAAAACTAAAGAGTAGAGGTGCAGACACAGTTAATGATGTGGTTAAAAGACTGGGTTTTGGAATCTGGCTGCCTGGGTTCAAGGCCCGGCTGCACTGCTTACCAGCTGTGGGATGTCTTATAAGTCCCCGAAAACCCCCCCGAACCTCAGTTTTTGTTGTTGTTGTTGTTGTTAGGTGCTGTCTCACTGGCCCCGACTCATAGTGACCTTACATATAACAGAACAAAATGTTGCCCAGTCCTGCGCCATCCTCATGATCACTGCTATGTTTGAACTCATTGTTGCAGCCACCTCAACGTACACATCCACCAAGTGGCATAAAGGGCTTCACGGGGTGGTTGTGAGAAGTAACCAAGATAATCCATGTAAAGGGGCTCAGTGTGCCCTTGACCCAGAGTGTGTACCCGGTGATGGGTTGTTGTTAGTATTACTGCTATTATTATTATTATTCTTACCTCATCTGACATACCTAATATGGGGGTGGGGCAGTGGTGGCTTTGAAATACAAAGACTATAGAATACTTGGCCCCTAAATTCACAGTCCTGGATTTCCAGCCTAGCTCTTGACTGGCACACACAGAGGACCATTAGGAAACCATCTGGTGCTGGGCTGGAACTGACTGTGGTCAGTACAGAACAGGTGGGTTTCTCTGGGCTGGAGTGCATGAGGGCTTCATGGGGGAGGTGGAACATGGGATGTCAGCAAAAGACACAGCAGAATATGGGAAAAGGATGAAAAGGGAGCTGACCAAAAGTCAGAAGACAAAAAAGAACGTGGTGCTTTTGTGAGAGAACAAAAGCATTTGTTGTCCGTTTCTCAAATACCATTGAGCATCCACTGTCACTGCTATTGTTGTTGTTGGGTGCCATTGAGCCAGTTCCTACTCATAGTGACCCCCACATGACAAAGTAGAACTGCCCCATAGGATTTTCTTGGCTGTAATCTTTATGGAAGTAGATCTCTAGGTCTTTCTCCTGTGGAGCCACTGCGGGGGTTCAAACCACCAACCTTTCTGTTAGCAGTCAAGCACTTAACCATTTGTGCCACCTGGGCTCCCAGTATTTTTTTATGTGCCAGGCAGCCTATGAAGCCTGGGGATACAAAATTTCCAGTGTGGTACTACTGTTCCTGGTCTGGTGAGGTCACGCCCATACACAAAAGGACAGTGGCCCATATGCTAAAGTTCAGCTTTGCTGTGCAGAGAGACAGGATGTATCATGGTCAAGGTCAGGGCAGGGGGCACAGGTGTGGTGACCTTTTGATTCAGTCCAATTGACTAGTGATGAGAGTGTGTGCTGGGGACAGAGGGAGGCCAGGCTGGGTAGACACTATGAAATGACTATTCCAACTTTGGGCTGAATGACCTTGATGTCACACCCGATACAGTAACCACTGAAAGTAAGTTCCATGAGGGCAAGGACCTTGTCTGCCATGTTTGCACAGTCCCTCGCAGTACAGAGGTGCTCAAAGGACTATTTATTGAATGGATGAATTAATGAGCGACTGAACCGTGTCCTGGCGGTTGCCTTCTCTCTGCCCACCCCTGCTCCGCCGTTCCATGTGCCTCCCTTCTCCACCTTGCTCTCTGCCCAGGAGACTAACTTGCATGAGCCACCTCAGTGGCCTCCCCTGCCCTCTGGCTGTGGTTGCATTTGCCCAATAGGGAGCCCTGGTAGGAAACTGGTGGGAGGGAGGAGAGTGAGATTCAGGTACCTTTGCCTTAGGTTGCTCCAAAGAAAATTCCTCTCAAGGAAGAATTCACTACATAAGCATTGTCTCTCCTGGCTGCTGGTCACCTCTCACTGCCCTTGCTCTGTAAGCAAGGCTAGGGATGGTTATCCCTGTTACTAGCCCAGGTTCCTGCACCATCCCTTACCGTTCCCCTACATCCCGGCCACACCTCTCTAAATAGTCACTTTATAAATTAAACCTCCTCAAACTACCCTAATTTGAGTGTGCCGTCTGTTTGTTTTTCAGACTCTGACTTACACATTCTCCAATTCCAAATTTCTGTATAGCAAAATTCTAATACACTGCCGTCCTTTTCAGCTCAATTCTGGGAGTTTGGTGGTGGAAGATTTAGATGTCTGATATATTCTTGACCAACCACAGCCTCCTTAATTCAGTCTTTTTTGTCTATTCTGTAAATACCGTAGAACAGAACAGGACTCTGAAAAACCCCAAATATAAACCTTGCAAAGAGAATTCAAGTGAGTGAAAGCTCTCAGCAATGCCAGTTTTAAATCTCTTCTTCCTTCTCCTTTTGTTCCACTGGTGGCTTCTGTGGGCAACTACTGCCCACACAAATCAAAGAACGTAGAATAAAAGATCTGAAAGGAACCTAGAGACCATCTAGACCAACTCCTTCTTCACCACCACTTTCTTTCCACCTCTACCTCTACCATCACCACCACCACCACCATCACCATGCCCACTACCACCACCATCACATCATAACTGTTTCTACCACCACCACCTCTCCCATGCCCACCACCACCATCACATCATAACTGTATCTACCACCACCACCTCTCCCATGCCCACCACCACCATCACATCATAACTGTTTCTACCACCACCACCTCTCCCATGCCCACCACCACCATCACATCATAACTGTATCTACCACCACCACCTCTCCCATGCCCACCACCACCATCACAACATCATCCCCATGCCCAACACAGCTACCATCACCTCCACCCCCCCACCCCACCACCACCACCATCATGTTCAACCCTTCACCACCACCATACCAAACACGACCATTGTGTAGAAAGAGCGAATGAGGCCCAGGAAGACACGTGATTTGCAAAAGGTAGGACACTTACTGGCTTAAATAAAACTAGAACTCAAAGAGGAGTCTCAAGTGGCTATGACTCAAAGAGCGTTAGTCTCAAGCAAACAGTGACTCCAACCACAACTTAAAACTTTAATTTTAAAACGAAAGAAAGTCTTCATGAGGACAGCAGTATGGTATCGGGAGATAATATCTGTCATTTGTCTTTTATTGATTTTTTTTTCAACTCTTTACCATCAATTTCTCTTTAACACAAAGAACGAATCGGTACTGAAGATCAGAGAGTCCTATATTTGGCTATGTCTCACCAAACTCTGGCAAGCATTTGAAGAACAATCACAAGTTGGTACTTTCCCTTTTTTCTGTTTCCATTTCCAGACTAAATTTTATTTTATTTAAATGCGGTTTTCTGCCTTGACCACAGGTGTCAGCTCATGAAAGTAAATAAAATAGTCTCCCTCGGGTTGGCATGTGTGCTGTAAACGGGCATAATCATAGTCCTCACTGGTGAATTGTGTTTGGCTTGATGTGTACATGCAAGAAAATTCAACTATTTGCGGAGTAACAATAATACTGCCTTATTTTTAAATTTTTCAAAGACGTTGCCTTAGTCATCCAGTGCTGCTATTACAGAAATACCACAAGTGGACGGCTTTAACAAAGAGAAATTTACTCTCTCACAGTCCAGTAGGCTACAAGTCCAAATTTAGGGTGTCGGCTCCAAGGGAAGGTTTTCTCTTCTCTGTCGGCTCTGGAGGAAGGTCCTTGTCATCAGTCTTCCCTTGGTCTGGGAGCATCTCAGCTCAGGAACCTCAGGTCCAAAGGACATGCCGCCGGCACTGCTTTCTTGGTGGTATGAGGTCCCCATGTGTCTCTGCTCACTTCTCTCTTTTATATCTCAAAAGAGATTGGCTTAAGACACTATCTAATCTTGTAAACCTCATCGGTATAACTGCTACTAATCCTTCTTATTAGATCATAGTGATAGAGTTTACAACACATAAGGAAATCACATCAGATTACAGAACAGTACACGATCATACGATACTGGGAATCATGACCCAGCCAAGTTGACAGATATTTTAAGGGGACACAATTCAATCCGTGACAAGTGACGAGGCAACAAATGAGACCTCAACATCATGAATCCCTCCGGTCACTGCAGAGGTGCTGTGTGGTTCTGTTTGCGTGATCCCTTCAATCCCGGACAGAGGGTGGGGATGGGGGGGAGTCTCTCCGCTTCTGAGCCACAGCTGCACCAGGGATCCAGCTGTTGCTTCCACAGTCTGACGGCGCGGGAGGACTCGCAGTAGGGCTGTGTAAGGCCCTATGACCTTGACACACTGCATTGCCATTTCCTTCCTCTGGGCCTTGCTGCCTCCCCAGGCTTCTCCCCAGGAGAGAAAACACGTGTCCCTCTGTTCCCCCAGACCTTGTGTGAAACTGTGGCCCCTTCCCCAGGACCCAGTAATGACCTGTGCTCACCACCACGCCTGCCCTCCCTCCAGCCATTCTCTTTTTGCTCTTGGTCACTGGAGTCTTCTCTGGTGGGCTGGGGACTAAATCCTTTGCCCCCAGCCCTTTGCAATTCTGACTCATGGTGGATCCATTTGTGTCAGAGTAGAACTGCTCTCCATAGGATTTCAATGACTGTAAACCAACAGAAACAGATCACCCGGCCCTTCTTCTGCAGTGCCGATGGGTAGATCTTAACTGCCAAACTTTCAGTTAGTAGCCGAGCACAAACAATTTGTACCACCCGGGATTGGGGGCTGGGTTTTTCTTATTCAGGAAAGTTTCTTCTAAATCTGTCGTCTCTGCAGTGAGTCCTTTCCGTTCCCCTAAAGCCAAAGCTTTTGAACACAAAAGTCAGGAAGAGACTTCTTTTACTTCCCTCTGCCTTCTGTTCTACATTTTCCCTGAGAACACAGAAGAGCTTGTCCCATGAATGGGACAGGGGGAGGAAGGAAGGAAATACAGAGGGGAAAAAATACCAGTTGATTTTTCAAAATGTTATACAGCCAGATGGTATCTCCTCAAACCTCACAGCTATGCTGTGACATAAATACTATGATTATGCTTGTTTTAGAGATGAGGAAACCAAGGCTTAGGAAGATGAAGCAGCCTGCCCAGGCCTGAGAGGTGGCTTTGCTGACATCTGAACCCTGGCACTGGGTTCAGCGGTGCCCTAACCCCAGTGTTGTACTTCCTGTCTGCCATCGGCCCTCCTGCCTCCTTCAGGCTCTTCCCCGGCAGTGTGTGGGCAGCAGGAGCGGGGTCCCCAGGGTCTCTGGCGTCTCCTCAGCTCCTGCCAACTCCTTCAGCCTCACCTGTGCTTCTGGTCCAGGGTCTATGGAGACCCCGGGGTCACGCCTGCTTCACCACTCAGCCCCCAGGCACTTAACACACCATTTTTCTTAAGGAGCAGATGTTTGATCTGACATGGACTTCCTGCCTGGGTCGTGGTGAGTAATCGATAAAACAAATATTAGCTATCATTAATTGTAAGCTCCCTTTGAGCCTTACAGCAACCTAGTGAGAAAGCTATTCCTAATTGCAAAATGTTCCTCGTTTGACAGAGGTCTAATTACTCGCCCAAGATGGGGGCAGCACAGAAAATCCTGTCTCCTTAGCCGGAGCTGCGTCCACCACCCCAGCCGCCGTGCCAACGTGGAGCCTCTCTGGGCAACTCCTTCTTATGTTTAAGTAGCCCACAAAGCTGCTTCCTGAATAGCTATGGGCAGGGGACAGTCACCTTTCGCACTCACTACCCACTCACGGGGGCTTTCGTGACCTTCCTGGGGCTCAGCAAGTCTCAGAAAATGAGACTGCTATCCCCTGGTGAAGCCCTGGTGGCGCAGCAGTTAAGAGCTCGGCTGCTAACCAAAAGGTAGGCAATTCAAATCCACCAGCTGCTCCTTGGAAACCCTATGGGGCAGTTCTACTCTGTCCTACAGGGTCGCTATGAGTCGGAATCGACTCGACCGCAACGGCTGGATAGAAGGGAGAGAGCATACCTGCAGCATAAGGGAGGATCTTCCACCACCTGCTGAGGCCCTGGACACTTTGCAAACAGACCTATGGCTCAGGCCTCTGGCTGGCCTGTGGCTACATAAAGACCAAGGTGTCACAGGCTCTGCCAAAGGAGACTTCTCAGAGTTCTTGGCAATGGGGACAGCACCACCGGAGCCCCTGGGACATTCCAGGAGTGGGTGTCTATAGCCCTCCTGACCACCCCGAGGCCCCAGAGATAAAAAGGCATCTGGAGTTACCTTCAGGCCACGGCCCTGGGTCCTAGCATCCTGGGTCCTGCCTCCTTCTCCTCAGGGCCCCAGCCTCTAATCAGGCCAGAGTTTTGGAAAAAGCTCTCAGAAGCCTGGGGGAATGGAGACAAAGGAGAGGTTGAAGCCCCATCCCTCTCTTAATCCTTTCTCCACACGCACCAAACTTCCCTAGAAACGTCTTTGCTTCTCCCAACCCTCAGGGCTCCTGACCTGAGGGAGGAAATATCACAAATCCTTCCAAGGTAGAGGTCTCCTGGCCCAGTCACTTCTCTCCCACAGGGTGAGCCTCGGGTCCTCTTACTCAATCTTCTCTCACACAACCACCTCACCCCCACCACTCCCCAGACGACAGGCCCCACCTAGCGCTACCAGCTGAGGGACCCATCTGCTTCTCTTCCCCAAACATCAGCTCCAAGGTTGCAACCTCACAGGTTACAGGACCAGGCCAGTTATTAAAGTGAGGGCGGTGGGCCAGGTAGGTGACGCTGAGGCACAGAAGAGCTCTAAAGTGGCGTCCGTAACTCAGCTCCCTCCCGCTGTTGCTAGATCCTCTGATTTTCGAGGGAAACTGGAAATCTGGATTTATGTGTAAACTATTCTCAAATTTAAGTACCAATGGCTAACTCAAAAAATTTTTTAAAAAGTGAAAACTAAAACAAAAACCACTGTATGAGCCCATTTAAAAACAAAAACAAAACCACTTTGTTCCCCGGGCTACAAGTTTGGAACGTCCACCTTAGATGCCCATAAGCTCCAGCCTGACCTAAGTACCAGCAGGGCCCTCTGTCCTTCCCTACGGCCTGAGCCACTTCTCTGCCAAGAAGCTCAGTGGGCCTGAGAGATGGGGCCCAGCATTCCTCCATCCCCACCAGTGCACCCCATGGGACCGTGTGGGATACCCCTTGTGGGGGAAGGGGCTCCTCTGGGCAGAAAAGAAAGGTATGCCTCTTCCGCACCTGCTGGGGGGACACAGTTCAGGGAGCAGCACACCCCCACCATACCCTGTCCACCCATGGAGTCTGCGGTGGGATTAGAACCCACAGCTGGGGGTTCCTACGTCTGCCCATTTTCCCATTGTGAGCACAGGGCCACCAGGACACTCGTCCCTGGACTGGCCATGTAGCTGGGAGGCCTTCCCTGAGGCCGGGCCATTGTGCAGGGGAGTGGGGTAGGGACCCACAGGGCAGAGGTGGGGGTTAGAATCCAATCCAGCCCCCCTTGACACACTAGGTGGCCATCCCTCTGCTGCCGGGACCTGCAAGCTGACTCTCCCATCAGCCCTAGCTTGCGCTCCAGCTGGACAGACAGATACAGCACTCAGGACGGTCGAGGAACATCCTCATTGGCCGAGCTCATCCATGTGAAGCCTCAGAAGAGTCCCCATGCAGGAGGATGGGGATCCTAGGCACAAAGTACATTTGCCATCTTGCAGCTCTCGGTATGGCTGTCCCTTCTATAAACCATAAACTGCAGGCAGGAACTGGAGTGCTTTCAGGGAGAGCAGGGCCAAAGCTTGCCTCAAATAAGCAAACCCTTCAGCTGAGATTTGCGATTCTTACAAACAGGTTCAAAAAGGGAGGGCACTTGGACACCTAAGATGCTAATGACAAGCCCAACAAACCCAAACCGTTGCCTTCCAGTTGATTCCAACTCATAGTGACCCTATAGGACAGAGTAGAACTGCCCCACAGGGTTTCCAAGGAGCGGCTAGTGGATTTGAACTGCCAACCTTTTGCTTAGCAGCTGAGCTCTTAACCACCGTGCCACCCAGTCTTCTCAATCCTGACAACAGATCCTTTAAGGACTTCTAGGGTCTTGTTTCCACTACCAGCGTCTGTCAGTTTGTCGTACTGTGGTGGCTTGATCGTGAAGATGGCGCAGGACCAAGCAATGTTTCATTCTGTTGTACATGGGTCACAATGTGTTGGAGCCGACCCCTTGGCAACTAACAACAACAGCATCTTGTATGAATACGCCATTCTCTGCAGGACACTCTCTAGTTCACACTGGCCTCTCTTCTGGAGTCAGTCAACAAGCGCTATGGAGCACCTCCAACAGGCCAAGCAGGCCAGTCTACCGGGCAGAGGTTTGCCGACCTCCCTGCCCCCAGAGCCTCAGGGCTCACTCCTCAGAGGGCTTCCTGCACCGCCCCCCAACCACCTGCTGAGAAAACACGTGGTTCCTGGGGTTTGCAGGCCTCCATCTGCTGCAGACTCATAAAGTTCCAGAATCCCAACTCGCTGGCCAAAAGAGACAGCCGGGAGAGCCAGTGGATGGTTCCCAGGGGACGTAATGGCTGTGCAGGGCTGGTGTCTGTGTGTACCCACCCAGCTGTGAGGGCACCCACGGTCCTGGGTACAGTCCCTAACGAGGTCCATGTCTGCCACTTCCACCGGGTCTTTGGACAACTCTCCATCTCTTCCTTCTCTGTTGACCAGCCCTTGGCTGGTCTGGCCATGCACCCAACACCTGCCTTGGCCCATCTCATATCTTTATGTCCCTGGAACTTTCTCCCATTTGGGCCTGAAACCCAATAAAGAAATGGCCAACCCCTGAAGTGCTGGGCTCTGACGCTGACTTGGCAAGGGAAGAGGTGATCTGGAGTTTATCTCCTCTCAAGGGACTGCCCACTCTCCCTTGGGCTGTATTATGGGCCTCAAGACCAACTTCAGGCGTCTGGGGGAGCTACCTCCAGGTGCAGTTACCTGAGGAAGGCGCATCCATTTAAGGACTCATGGGACCATCAAGAATCGGCCCAGGGGCCTGGGTGAGCCTGAGGGAACCATGTAGTATCCAAGTCCCTGTGGGCCAAAGTCAGGCCTCTCTGAAGAAAGGCTTAAGTGTGGAAACAGATTTCAGCAAGACAAGTGGCCGCCTTGGAGGCAGAATGGACTAGATGTCTCCCAGCTGGTAACTGAGCCCTTGTAGCATCTTGGGGCTGCTCTAAGCCTCAGCTTCCTCATCCGTAAATGGGATAAAGTCTGGAACAGTGAATAAATCACAGGCAGTAGAGTCAGACAGGCCTGGATCCAAACCCCAGCTCTAATCTACCATCTTGGGCAAGTTCCTTAACCTATCTGAACCGCAGATACATCGTCCGTAAAAGGGAAATGATACTGATAGTACTTACCTCTGTGGCTGCTGACAGGGCTACAGGAAATGTACATAAACTACCTGGCACAGAGCAGGGCTCAGCAAGTGGGAGTTATCGTTATTCCTTCACAGGGCTGCTTGGAGGATTAAAGTGAGCGAGATAATGTGTGTGCAATGGCGTGGTGAAATACGGTATACAAATGGTAGCAATTACCACTTACTGATGTGTCCTCCCTCCCTGGGCCTCATCATTCTTCTTCTCTCTTTCCTAGTTTATTTTTTATTCTCTGCTTTAACCACCTGTTGGCCTCTCTTCCTCCAGTCTCGTCCCTCTCCATCCATCCCGTAGCCTTTATACACAACATCCTCAAACACCAATTTCATCTCCTCTCACTCCAGAACCTGCGTGGCCCTCCATTGTCCCTCATGTCCTAACTCAGCAGCAGCACCACCAGGAGCTTTCAGAAGGCTTCTCTCCTTCGGAGAATCACCTCGAAATTGTAGCCATCATTTTCCAGCTGTGTGACCTTAGGAGACTCACCTACCCTCTCTGAGTCTACTCCATGGAGTGACTGTAGGGACTCGTTTGTAGAGTTTCTAGCACAGAGCCTAGTACATTAAAAATGTTCAATAAATAGTAGAATTTACAATAGTACTTTTGTTACCCTGGTTCTTTAGCATGTAAAATGAGGCCACCCAGACCAGCCAGGAGGGTTAGGCTTTCACTGTGCATTGGGTGATCCTTTGGTTAAAAGTAAATATCCTCTCACTCAACAAATGCCTGGCCAGACTCCTAAAGTTCCATGTCACTGAGCATCCTTGGAGGTCTCTTCATTCAACACTCGTTTATAATCATCCCTTCTGTGCGGGGCCTCATGTCAGGCATGGGGGTGGAGGTGGGGGTGGCATTCACGAAAGGGAGGAGTAGGAGGCAGGGTAAGAAGGACATAGTCCCTTGGTGGACTGGGACCCCATTCAGCTTCGCCTCCAAGGCCTGCCCTCTCCACCCCTGGAGCCTATCTCTCCTCCAGACCCAGCACATTCTCCCTCCGTGGCTCTCCCTGCCCCTGCTACCCTGGCCTTCCTTCTGTCCTTTCAATATGGTCAGCTCTGCCCAGGCTCAGAGTCTCCATACATTCTCTCCCTTCTACCCAGAACACGCTTTCTGGCCTGCACGCTTCCAAAGGTGTAAGAACTCCCCTAGAGCGCATCTCTGCGCCATCTCGTTAGATGCTCTGCTTTCTTCTAGGATGTCATGAAAAGAGCTCAGGCTGGCTTTGAATCCCGGCTCTCACGCCTCGCCTCCCAGCAAACCGCAGCCCCTCCAGGACCCAAGGGCCCTCCCCTGCACCTTGGAGCTGATGGTCTGACTGCATGAATGGAGGAGCACCCGGCACACGGTCAGGGCGCAAACACAATGGCTGAAAGGGAAAGACAGGCGCACACGCCCTTGCAGATGCTGGGAAGGCAACCAGAAGGCAAATGGCTTCAATGCCAGCAAAGGAGCTGGCTGGTTAGGCCAAGCCAGCTGGCAGCAGAGGAGACAGACCATCAGAGCAGCATTGAAGAAGGGGATTGGGGGTGTGTGCAGGTTGGATTGCCACGGAGAGAGCAACAGGGCCCCACATTCCAGCCTCTAACCAAGCCCTGTCCACCCTATGGCCTATGGGTGGGCCTTGTCTTCCATACCAGGTCAAAGCTCATGCTCCCTGCTTCTGAACTCCTCCAACCTCCTAAGGCAGGGCTGGGTACACAGCAGGCCCCCAATAAAGACCTGTCACCCTGACATTGTTGTATAGTCCTCACCTGGCCCCCGGCATCTCTAAGGCTCTCCTGCCTAGCGTCCCTCCTGGTTAAAAAGAGGACGCCTCCTTCCGCTGCCTCATCCCTCTGCTCCCCTCAATTAGATTATGTCTGTAAAGCCCCCTGGAGCTGAGTGCGCTGTAAATACAAGGCATCACTATTAGATGCAGGTTTGGGAAGCTGCAAGGAGAGGGACTCCACGGGGGTCTACACCAGCTGAGCTGAACAAGGTTTCTCATGGTCCAGATGCTATTAGTCGAAAGTGATGGCTACTGCCGGCCCCTCGGAGTTACGACTAACCAGGGAGGGTAGAGCTGGCCGAGCTTCCAGCTTGTTGAGTGCTTTGGACTCTGTGTCTAGTATTTGTGGTTGGCGTAAGCCCAGGGCACGTTCAGCCAAGCCATTTTAAAATTCATTTCTCCAGGTTGGGGGACTCCTGGTTTGCACTGACAGCAGCTGGTGCAAGATTATTCTTAGAAACCCTTTCTGCTAATCCTGCCAGAGGGGCTGAGATGCGTGGGCTCAGAGCTGAAAGGCTCCACACATTGGAACCAGAGCCCCAAAGCAGGAGTTTGGGGTCTCGGACTTACCACTCTTGGGCACGTTCCTCTTTCTCATTTCCGTCTTTGAAGACTTCTCCCTGGAGATGACAGGAGCCACACGCCACATCATTCTTCTCTTCCTTGACTTGCCTTGAACCTCAGTGTCACTGTTAATCTTCCTGGTCTGGCTCGCCAATGGAGCACATAGCACGTGTGAATAGAAAGTAGGCTGGGTATTTGATCCATCCCTTGTCTTCAGGTAAATTTATGGACCAGGAGAGCCCACTAGCTGATCATGATCCATTGGTCGATCTTACAGTCTGAACTGGTGGATCTCCCACACAATCGATCCCTCCTCCCCTGGCTGATCACCGATGCAGCCACAGCCCCTCCACCTCCCACCCCACCACAATCACCCACCTCCCCTACTCTCACCTCCTCCACCCTCACTTCTACCATCACCCCACCACCAGTTTTTACCAGTTGCCATGGAGTTGACGACGACCCATGGCGACCCCATGTGTGCCAGAGTAGAACTGTGCTCCATGGGGTTTTCAATGGCTAGTTTTTCGGAAGTAGATCGTCAGGCCTTTCTTCTGAAGTGGACTCGAACCTCTAACCTTTTGGTTAGCAGCTAAGCTCGTTAACCGTTTGCACCACCCAGGGACTCTCACCAGCATCAAACCCCATCCAAACTCCCACACTCAAGCAATACTTAAGATGCTGATGTAGTTAGAAGTAGCTCCTTATCAGGAAAACTTCAAAGAAGGATAATTTAATCCAGGCATTCCCACCCTATAAGTGGAGGATCCCTGAGAAATTAAGAATTATAACAGAGTCTGCAAAGAGAATACCAAATCTTGTCTGTAGATGGAATACTTTCTGGGTCTCGTACTATATGTTCTGCACAGCCCAGATGTTGGCTGGTGTGACCTATCAATGAACACCCATTAACATGTTTCTCAATTTACAGTAGCTTCTTGTAATCAAAAAAGAAGAGCTACACAACAGCCATCTAAGATACCCCACTGGTCTCACCCCTTCGGGAGCAAGGGAGAATGAAGAAAACAGGACACAAGTAAAAGATTAGTCCAAAGGACTAATGGACCACAGCTACCAAAGCCTCCACCAGACTGAGTCCAGTATAGCTAGATGGTGCCCGGCTACCACTGCTGACTGCTCCGACCAGGATCACAACAGAGGGTCTGGACAGAGCTGGAGAAGGATGCAGAACAAAATTCTAACACACACAAAAAAGACCAGATTTAATGGCCTAAAAGAGACTGGAGAAACCCTGAGAGTATGGCCCCCAGACACCCTTTTAGCTCGGTGGTGAAGTCACTTCCGAGGTTCACCGTTCAGCCGGGGATTGGACAGCCCCATTAAACAAAACGGGACTACTGAGGCACAGCAGTCCAGGGACAAGAACTAGAAGGCAGAAGGGGACAGGAAAGCTGGTGATAGGGAACCCAAGGTTGAGTAAGGACAGTGTTGACGTGTAGTGGGGTTGTTAACCATTGTCATAGGGCAACATGTGTACTAACTGTTTAATGAGAACTATTTTGTTCTGTAAACCTTCATCTAAAGTGAGAATAGCAGCACAACTGGAAGAGCATAGTCAATGTCACTGAACAGTACATGTAGAAATTTTTGAAATGGTATATTTTGGCCCTCCCTTGCCTGTCACACTGCTGTGGCCCTTGCCTGACTGTGCTGCTCCACATCCTTTCACTGCGGGGTCACCCCTATGGGGACGCCTGCTAATAAGATGCCAACTGCAGAGACCCCAGCATTTGGACATCACACTCATCAGACCTTAGATCTGGAAGAGACCTTGGCGGCCACCCACCTGTGACGTCCATCAGGAAACACAAACCAAAGGCAGCTGATTTGTCCAAGTGAAACAGAAATGCAATGGAATCTGTTGGCCTCATTCTGTGATTAATTCACTTAACTTC
Source organism: Dugong dugon (assembly GCA_030035585.1). NCBI lineage: Eukaryota > Metazoa > Chordata > Mammalia > Sirenia > Dugongidae > Dugong > Dugong dugon. The sequence goes on from CM057475.1 coordinate 20,735,661, forward strand.
TGTAAGCCTCCATTTTCACACCAGTAAAATGGGCCTGGCCTCAAACGATTAATACTAGGATGAACCAAGGTAAGGGCAGTGAAAGCCCTTTGTGAGCTGGGAGCACCAGGGACTCTGTGTTTCTGAGATCTGAAGGCGGCAGATAAAGGCTAGGGTTTTCTTTCGGACAACTCCACCCCCAGAGCCTTCTCTATCTGACTCAGGAGTGGGCCTAACCCAAAGGGGCTGTTCCCTGCTCTGGGGAGGGCAGGGAGGAAGGGATTTGCTCCCGTTCTGAGAGATGCTTTCCATCAGGAATGACTCAGAGTGCAGACAACTGGAGACAGGGTAGTGGGGGCGGCTGGGAGGTAGGGAGAAGGAGACAGAGGGCCAGGAAGGTGACAGCTAAGATGGGCGGAGAGGAGCCAGGGAGTGGGGTGGGGCCCGCAGGAGCCACGGAGCCTGGTCCTGGGTTAAATATAACCCGGGTCTATTGTTCCTCTGGTAATTATATTTTGCCGTTTTCCCTCTTGAGAGGCAGCCTAAATGATGAACTGGCCAGGACGGGGGCCGCCTGGAAGTTCTGAGAACACAATCGTTTTCCTGATGAAAATTAAAATTGTGTACTTTTTAAGTTTAAAAAAGCAAACACTCCAAGGTCATGCATTGGCCTGGTGCCTCCTGGAATCTGGGCTTGTTTGCTATTCTTCCTCAAGGTGCCTGAGTCTGGGGGCCCAGAAGCAGCCCGGGCCAGCCCTGGGAAGATGGCTGAGAAGCCGACCCAGCAGGATATTCAGGTCCTTGAGGAACAGCTCGCCCTCAACGGCTGAGCCCCAGACAGCGCGTGTGCATCAAGGGAGGCTCACAGGGCACGCTCAGTAGATGTGTACAACTCAGAGGCCCCTATCAGGGAGCAGACTCACAGCCTTGGTAAAATGGGAGCTGACAGTCCTAGAAACAAGGTTGGCTGCCCTGGCAGGACCAAATAAGGGTGAAAAGAGAAGTAGAAGCCCAGATGGCTGGGTTAGGAGTCTTCCTGCCTGGAGGCAGAGGGTTCAGGAGGCGACCTTGGTAGTGGTGGTGGAGGGGCTGTTCCTGAAAGACTGTGAGTATGAGTGAGTGTGTGTGTGTGAGAGTGTATATGTGAGCGTGTGTGTAGACAGTCAGCTGTCCTGTCAGCCACCACTAGGTCCAGTCCTATGTGGGAAACAGCATCTTCAGCTTTTGCAACAGCGGCAGGTACTTCCACTTCCATTGCAAAGTCCAAAGTCTCCGTTTTCTGAAGCAAGCATACCTGTGAGGATGAAGACCCTGTCACATTTGGACAGCAGATTGAGCCTTTCTGCATACACATACGTCTGTGCGCTAGCTCCTTACGCTTCTGTGTTCTGAGTCACTCTTCTCGCTCACTCTCTCTTGTTCTCTCTCATATCTTTGCTTCTCAGAGAAGCCCTGTTGAAGTAAGGAGTCTTAATCCCATTTGGCAGATGGGTAGGGAAGCCCAAAGGGATCGCTGAGAGACCAGCTCGGGGTCAGCCAGTGCACAGAGCCAGGCCAAGAATCCCGGGCTCCCAAGCCACTTGAGCACTTCACCTCCCCACAAAGTGGGTTGGCCTGGAGGAGGCCTGGAGACCACTCTAGGGGCCCCCATCCCACCTCCTCCCATTCCCCACAGCCCCACAACACTGCCCCTTCCCATCCCACTGCCCTCCTTTCCCTCAACTCCCAGCACCTGCTCCTCGTTTGTCAGCTGGGGCCAACTCTGGCTATGTGCTTACCCTCTGGCCCTCTTTCTGCGAACCTTGGCGGCCTTCCCCACCTCAGCACTCCAGAGAAAGGCTTGGTGGTCAGAGCATCAGGTTTACAAGGCTGAGCTTCCCAGCAACCACAAGTACGTGCTCTCGGCAAGAGTGGATTTGCCTCCCCCAGCCCTGGCTAACCCTGCTCAGATGGAGCTGGCTATTGGGGAAAGGGAAAGTTGGGGGAACACTGGGTGGGGGTGGACCCCAGGAAACCAGCCTGCCTGTAAACATGGCAGCTCTCCTCTTGGGTCAGCTGGTCAGCTGGAGCCTGGAAGGGGCAGTTGTGGAGGCCCTGTTGTGAACTAAGAAGTTGGAGACCAGGTCTCACCCTTAACGAGTCTGTGTGTAGATAACAGAAGTACTAACACACCCTTGTGGAAACGTCTACGGGCCAAGCACTGTTCTAAGCAATGTTCACGTGTTATCTCATTTAATCCCCACAACAGCATTATTACTATCCCCATTTTACATATGAAGGAACCAAAGTCCAGACAGGTTAAATGACTTCCAAGACCACACAGCATGTAAGGGGGAGAGCTGGGATTCGAACCCAGTCCAGCTCCAGAGACCACGCTCCTAACCACTACCCTATACCAGTTCATGAATAGGCGAATAAACAGACCCAGAACTTTCCCACACCGAGATGGTGCAGACAGGGCCAGCTTCACGGGCATCCAACTGCCATCACATAGAGTCCTGCTCTGGGTTTCATGCTGTGCTGTTTCCATCTTGAAATTCTGAGTAATTTTGAAACAGGAGGGCTTGCATTTTCATTTTGCACTGGGCCTTGCAAACTCTGGAGCCAGTCCTGGGTATAGAAGCCATGACAGCTGAGGTCCGACTGTGGGAGGGAAGCCACCTGCTGAGCTCTAGCTGCCCCTCTGTTTCTGCCTACTGTCTTTGCTTGGTCTTTCTCTCACTTCTTCTGGGTGCCTGGTGTGTTGGAGGCTCACCTGAGCTCTCTTCAAGTTTGTCTATATCTCTCAAGAACAGTGCCAGCATGAGGCTCGGCAAACATTCCACCCCTCCCTGTCCAGGAGCGAGAAGCCTGCAGCTGGAGCATTGGGCAGCCTGGGCAAGAAGTGCCCACTGCCAGCCCCTGGGGGAGCAGAGGGTGAGGCTTCTGCAGCTCTTATTACCACTCTGCCACCTGGTAATGGGCGTCCGTAGACCACTCTCTCGGCCTGGACGGGCTGTGACCGTAACCTCAGCCTCAGGACCCCACCTGCTCGGAACCAGGGTGGACTGCACTCCACCCTCTTCCAGGTGTTTTCTTTCCCACCTCCTGCCCTCTTGTGGGAAGCGATCACCAGGATCCAGGGCCCTGAGGCTGGATTCTAGGTTGCCTTTTCCAAGCCTACAGCAGACCCAGGAAAATGAAGCCCTCCCCTTGGAGTGCTGGATGCCTCAATGCTGAGCCACCGGGCCAGTCTCATTCCTGCCGAAGCTGACAAGCTGGACGGGCACAAGGAGAGGTCCTGGGCATGGTGAATGGAGCCCTGGGCAGGGCTGGGCATTACATTAGAGTTCCAGTCCAGCTCTGCCACTGCTCACCTGGGGAACTTGAGCAAGTCACTCACCCAGCCTGGGCCTCTGTTTTCTCATTAGCAACATGGGTGGGTTGGGCCTGAAAAACTCTCTTTGAGGTCCTTCCAACTCTAAGACCCAACAGTTCAAACACTCGTGAAGATGGCTGTATCACAACCCCAAGCAGTAGATTTTTGTGTATCTTTTAAAGCCATCACACTAAGACCTGGATTCTTCTGGTCTGGAGGAAACCCTAAGATGAACCCCAGAACCTACTGTCATCTCAGCAACGATAAAACTCCAGCAAAGGCTCAGGGGACACTTTGGTTCATCTAGCTTGGGGTAAAGAGCCCATCCTTGAACGAGTCACTGTGGATAGAGGGGAGGGATGCTCGGACTGGCCAGGCCTGGTCCCCACCTGAATCTCCAGGATGCTCCCAAAGGAGAGTCAGGAGGAGGAAGAGGAGTCAATGGTGGCCAGCCACAATGACAAACTACACTTGCTCCACACAGCCTCCCCCCCACCTTTTCTCTGTGGGCACAAAGCCTCTATGCTTCCCTCCAGCACAGCATGGCAGATATGCCCATATGGGTGCCCTGCAAGGTGTGAGCATCTCATTGATTTGTGCATCCCAACATCCTGCTCAGGAGCTGGTATACAGTCATCTCTCAGCACACATTTGCTGGGTGTGGGCTCCAGAATCACAAATCACAGGGCTCCTGTCTTAGTTATCTAATGCTGGTATAACAGAAATACAAGCGGATGGCTTTAACAAACAGAAGTTTATTCTCTCACAGTCTGGGAGGTTAGCAGTCCAAATTCAGGGTGCCAGCTCCAAGGGAAGGCTTTCTTTCTCTGTCAACTCTAGGGGAATGTTCTTGCCATCAATCTTCCCTGGTCGAGGACCTTCTCAGCACAGGGACCCAGGCTATTCTCCTGGCTCTTGTTTCTTGGTGGTAGGAGGTCCCCCTGTCTCTCTGCTTGCTTCTTTCTTTTATATCTCAAAAGAGATTGGCTTAAAACACAATCTGATCTTGTAGATTGAGTCCTGCCTCATCAATGTAACTGCCACTAATCCCATCTCATTAACATCATAGAGATAGGTTTTACAACACATAGGAAAATCACATCAGATGACAAAATGGTGGGCAATAACACAATACTGGGAATCATGGACTAGCCCAATTGACAGACATTTTTGGGGGACACAATTCAATCCATGACAGCTCTCAAAAAAAAATGCTTTGAAGAGTTCTAGAGCATGTGTTTCAAGATCTATCTCATGTGTCAGAATCTTCAGGGAGCAAGCCTGCAGCATTAGGGCTCTATGTTGCAAGTCATAGCAACATCAACAAAAGCCATCTCAAAATGGTTTAAACAGGAAGGGAATGTGTTGTTCATGTAAGGGTAAGTCCAGAGGTAGGGTGGATTTCAGGGTTGGTTTGATCCAGTGGCCTAAAAATGTTACCAAGGACCCAATTTCTTCCTCTCATCTCCTACCTTTCATGATGTTACCTTTATCCTAAGGCTGACTTCTCTTATAGTCTCAAGGTGGACTCTAGAATTTCCCCCAACTACATACTTATTTCTCACATCCAGAGAGAAGGACGAGCAGAGAGGGAAAAAGAGGGGACTCACAAGCAATTATTTCTGTCTAGCAGTCCAAGCAGAAGTGCTGAGATTCACTCTGATTGGACCACATGTCCACCCATGAAGTAAAGTCTATGGCCAGGAATAGAACGTGCTGAGTAGCTTAAACTCATTATAATCCATTTCTGCCTGAAGCTGGAGTTAGTCATTTAGGCCCAAAGCATAAGGTTTCTGTACAAAAGACCCAATGGAAAACTGGGGCCTGTTAGGAAAGCAGAAGTGGGCAAGGAGAAGCAACCATCAAAAAACTCTTCCCTAACTCTTTCACCCCACAGTGGGGCTGGTCACCCTGTTTCTGAGACCCCAAGAACCTGGATTTCTGCTTTATCTAAACACTTGCCACACTAAATTATAATTTCACTGTTTGCATATTGGTCCGCTACATTAGACTAAACTTGTTGGGAGTAGTGTCTTAGTTACTTACTGCTGCAGTAACAAAAAAAATGCAACAAGTGGTAGGTGGCTTTAAAAAACAGAAACTTATTTTCTCACTGTTCAGGGGGTTAGACGTATGAATTCAGGGCATGACTCTAGAGGGAGGCCTTTCTTTGTCTATTTCAGCTTCTAGTAGCTGCCAGCAATCCTTGGCGTTCCTGGGCTTGTAGATGCCATCTGCCGTGTGTATCTGTTTTCCTGTGGTGTCTTGCCCCTGTGTGTTTCTGCTCTATTCATAACTCAGAAGTGATTAGGTTTAGGACCCAACCTACTCTGGTGGGGCCTCATTAGCATAACAAAAAACCTTACTTCCAAACAGGATCACATTCACAGGTACAAGGACCAAGACTTCAGTACTTATTTCAGGGGGTCACAATTCAATCCACAACAGGCAGAGACCGCATCTTCTTATTCACCTCTGTGTCCCCCTGTGTTCTAGTACCTTATCCAAGGCCAGGTACTTATAGACATTCAGTTAATGTTTATTCAATGACAAAACCTGGACAAAGCCACCCAGAGCAGAACTCTCATGAAACAGACTTCTCTCTGCCCAAAGAGGCCATAACCACTTCCTGTTTGTTTTCAAATACATTTGCGTATTCTTTTCCTTGCATGACTTCTTAGTTGGGTCTCTCCCATCCAGAAGAATGGCATCGTAATGCCAGGAAGCAGGTTTGGATCTGCCACAATGCCTGTGCTTCCTGCTCTGGGTGGAGATGGGGGGAAGACACGCACGCATTCTCCAGGTGCCCGTTCTGCTCCGGGCCACCCCCTAACCCCATCATAGCATCCAGGCCCCAGAGACACTGGGTGGTCACAGGAACTGACAGCTTGCAGAGTACAGCACATCACAAGCCCTGAACTCTGGGGCCAGAAAAAGCTTCAGGAAAGGCAGTAACCAGGGATCAAAGAGTCCTTCCCGCCTTGGAGGAGACCCCAGAGCATGAGCTCATCACACACTGTTGGCAAGAGGGTCAGTTGATCGGGTTGGTTTGACCCAGTAGCTGAAAAATACCACCAAGAACCCAATTTCTTTCTCTCACCTCTTGCTTTTCATGATGTTATCTTTATCCTAAGGCCAACTTCCCTTGAGGACTCAAGGTGGCTTCCAGAATCTCCCCCAGCTACTTACTTACCTCCCACTTCCAGATAGAGAAGCCAAACTGCCCAACTTTATTACATTTTGAGTCTAATCCCCGGCCAGGCCTCTGCCAGCCCATCAAGCAAGATCTGAACATGCTCGTCAGGAAGACCTCAGTCCTGAGTCCCAGGGAGCTGGAGTTGTAAGGGCCGCTCCCTCTCACAGTCCAGCTGTGGACAGCTGCCCCCTCTGGGGCCGGCTAGTAGAAACTGGGTCAATTCACAAGAAACTTAGGAATTGAGTAACATGCGGCCTAAGAAACACTCCTGGCTCTTCTTCAGGCAGCTGAAGACTCCACCTACCAGTCAACAAGTCTTTGTTCTGCTGCTTTCAAAGTGTGGATAGGGAGAGATAAGGCACTTTAGGCCAGGGGTGGGAAGCCAGCAGGCGCTGTGTCTGAGAGGCTTGCAGCTGGAACTTGAGGGGGAAAATTCGGGATGCCTGGCAGGTGGCCGAGCTCTCCTGCACCTTCTACGCCCATCTGAGGGAAGGAGAGGGGAGCATTTAACATTCTGGGGTTCAGGGCAAAGCACGAGTAAGCAGGGTTAAGATCCATGTTCTAATTCTGACCATGCGTCCCCAGCTCTGCTCTCGGGGAAGTGGAGGCAGAGGGGGTGAGGCTCCAGACACCCCACATCCCACCCCTGCGCACCCCAAAGCCTGAGCTCCCACCACAGCAGCTGCACTTCTATATGAGAAAGAAGGAAAGGAGGAAGCAAAGAGATCTGCCACCGATCAACGAGATCTGCAAATCCTCTTAAGAAGCAGCTCTGAGGGAGGCCCTGAGTCCCTGGGTCTCTAAACCACACTGCCTGTGCTTTCTGCTTTCCAGAGGGATGTGGGCTGAGGGGGGGTCAATGGCGGTGGAGGGGGAAGCCAGGTAGAACCTCAAGAATTGCAGAGGGATAGCCCCCCAACCTATATCTACAGGAGCGCTCGGCGTTCGGCAATAGCAGAGTCTGGGGCTGGATTCTACGTGGTGGAGTGGTGGAGAGAAGGGGGCTGCGAATAAGCCCTCCTTTTCAAACCAGATCAGGTTCTGGGCTGTACCCTGTGGGGTCACGGTTTGTCTGGGTTTTGGCCGGGGGGGGGGGGCTAGTTAGAGGCATCTGGTGGGGCCAGGCTTCCAGCTCAGCCCTCCAGGCCCTGCCAGCCTCCTTCCAACCCAGCCCACCTTCAGAAACAGTTGCAGCCAGGGCCCCTCAGGGTTTTCATTTTCCTTTGGGGAAATTCTTTGGGTCACTTTGCATTTATCCCCACAGACCTCCTCTCCAACACATACACACACACACACACACACATACACACACATTCGTTCATAAAACACAATCATAAAACAGACCTAAACCTTTTTAGTACCGCTCTGGATTCTCTCCCACCTTCCTTAGTATGTACTTGTTCTTTTTTAGACCATTTTATGTATTGTGTATAAAAATTATGTGTGTATTTTTATTCTGTCCTCTCTACCTAATCTATCATGTACATATATTTATGTTCTAAACGCTGTCTGATAGCAGGGCATATTTTAAAAGAGAACGACTGCATAAGGTAATGCCTTCACCCCAAATGATTCTTCAATGGGTTAATTCAAGGCACTGTTGCCTGAGGAGTGGGGGGTCGGAAGGGCTGAGAATACCAACTCCCCTAAAGTTTAAAACATCTGGAAACATCATGAGTATTTAAAAGATACCAATCTGTATGTACACAGTGCGATCCCAATTATGTAAATACATGTATGTATGCACAGAAGAAAAGTCTGAGGGAAATGGTGGCTATATATCTTTGCTGCCAGTCTAGTGATTTTTCAATTTCTTTATACTTTTCCATACTTTCTGAGTGTTCTAGATTGAAACTGTAGGGGAGAGGTAAGAAAAGCTTTATCAAAGTCCTTCCATTGGCTTCTTTTTTGTCTCTCTTACGAGTATGTTAAATAGGTACCACATGGACACAGAATCCCCAGATAGTGCAACTGGTAAACATGCTCAGCTGCTAACTGAAAGGTTGGTGGTTCAAGTCCACTCACAGGCGTCTGGGAGGAAAGCCCTGGCGAGATCTACTTCTGAAAAATCAGCCACTGGAAACCCTGTGGAGCACAGTTCTACTCGGACACACATGGGATCACAACTTGGTGACAACCGTAAAACAATAACCAAAAAAAACCCTGCACAGGGTGCAAAATTCAAAAGGTAAAAGAGGATACTGTGGGAAGACGGTCTCCCTCCACCCCTGACCTCAGCCACCAACTCTCCTTCCCACAGGCAACCCGTCACCAGTAATCAAAGTTAACTTCAAAAGCTCTTAATGCATTAATCACAGTCTATCCTGGTTCCAGCAGAGTCCTGTCTATCCCTGGGGTGAAACCGCACTGGGCCTGGTGTCTGCAATGTACACCCCTAAGCCCGGGACGGCCAGGCAGCCAAGGAGCAGCTGGCCCTTGGTCCTAAGCAAACAGCTGCTGTGTCTGCCCCCCAGCTCCCCTTTCCCTAAGACAGAGGAAATGGTGACACAGCAGGAGAAACCTGGGAAGTCTCTGGATGGGGCTCATCGACTCTGGCTTCTGTGGACACCCCCTCACTTGCCCATTCAGCGTGGGCCACACTCAGGGTGGGAGGAGCCAGACTCACCCACCTCAGACCAGGGGTGGCCCCCAGATCTGGGGGTCTGAAGCTCATACAGTCGGGGAGAGGGGCCCCTTAAAGAAAGACTGCAGAAATCCAAAATAAAAAAAAATTAGGTACAACAGTGAAATGTATTTAGAAAGAGAAAAATTAAAGCAAATTACTTTTAAAAGCAGACTAATATCATAAGCATCACAAAATTCAGAGCAATATTGAAGACCAGCTTCTGCCTGTGCCCATTCCTCCTCCACTCCCTGCCCGCCCCAGGGCCCGACTCACACAGGGCAGGTCGGCACAGTGGCTGTGGGGACGCTCCTGCTGCATTCCTGCACAGGGACAGACCGCTGAACCTTAACCATGCACCGAAGGGCTGCAACCACGTCAATACATCTGCCAAAACCCAAACTGGTTGTATCCCAACTCAGCACTCCTGAGCCTGATCCTGTCCCTGTGTGCCTGGCAAAGTAGACAGAGGAGAAGTTAGTGGTCTTAATGGATTGAAGTTAAACTGTTTTATTTTTGCAATTTTTACAGAAAGAGGTGACCAGTGGACACATTGCTAGGCCTGCTCTTAGGGCCTTGGGGAAACCCTGGGTTTATGCTTCCTCAGCTTCCGGAGGCTCCACCTCTGCTGGGGAGCTTCACTCCTCACCTGAGACTTGCTTCCCTCTGCTCTGCCTGGTTGACTTCTCCTCCCACTTCTGTTGCAGTGGAAATGTCACTTCCTCCAAGAGGCGTCTTCTGACCCCCACAGCCTAAGCTGTTGTTGTGAGCTGCCTTCAAGTCGACCCCCAACTCACGGCAACCCCATCCACAACAGAAGAAAACGCTGTCCGGTCCTGCGTCATCCCCATGATCAGTTGTGAATCAAACCAATGTTATTCATGAGGTTTTCACTGGCTGGTTTTCGGAAGTAGATCACCAAGCTTTTCTTTCTAGTCTGTCTTAGTCTGGAAGTTCTGCTGAAACCTGTTCAGCATCACAGCAACGCGCAAGGCTCCACTGACAGACGGGTGTTATCTGTGCATGAGGTGCACTGGCCAGGAATCGAACCTGGGTCTCCTGCATGGAAGGGAGAACTCTACCACTGAACCGTAATTGCTTCGATAACCGAAGTTAGATCCTTGCTATTCTCTCTCACAGAACCTTGATTTTTTGCTGCTTAGTGTACTTCACAATTTGTAGCTATATTTTTGGTGTTTGCTTGTTTGGTGTCTGTCTTCTCACCAGACTCATCCCCCAGAGGACAGGGACCACATCTCTCTTGTCCACCCCTGTATCCCCAAGGCCTAGTACACAGTAGGCCTCCATCAATAATGGCAGAGTGAATACACGTTTTGTGACCTTGTGTTACTTTCTGTAGGTCTCAGAGCACATAAAGCACCAAAGTCCTGTATGAACTTCACCCTCATCTCTTCTTGCTGCTGTGTAACCCCCCTCAGCAGAAAGGGCTGCCTGCTAAGTCCAGACAGTGCAGGAAGATACACAAAACCTACCTTGAAACTGCAAGCCTTCAGTATGGATTACACCTCAACAGAAAGAAAAAATTCTCACAGCTGGACGAATAAGCAACATCATGATAAACAGAGAAAAGAGTGAAGTTGTCAAGGATTTCATTTTACTTGGATCCACAATCAACACGCATGGAAGCAGCAGTCAAGAAATCAAACGATGCGTTGCATTGGGCAAATCTGCTGCAAAAGACCACTTTAAAGTGTTGAAAATGAAAGAAGTCAGTTTGAAGACTAAGGTGCGCCTGACCCAAGCCATGGTGTTTTCAGTTGCCTCACATGCATGCAAAAGCTGGATGAGGAATAAGGAAGACCGAAGACTTGACGCCCTTGAATTGTGTTGGTGAAGGAATATTGAATATACCATGGGCTGCCAAAAGAACGAACAAATCTGTCTTGGAAGAAGTACAACAAGAACGCTCCTTAGAAGCAAGGATGGCGAGACTCATTTCACACATACTTTGGACATGTTATCAGGAAGGATCAGTTCCTGGAGAAGGACATCATGCTTGGTAAAGTAGAGGGTCAGTGAAAAAGAGGAAGTCCCTCAATGAGATGGCCTGAGACAGTGGTTGCAACAATGGGCTCCAGCCTGACAGCGATTGTGAGGATGGTGCGGGACCCGCCAGTGTTTCATTCTGTTGTATACAGGCTCGCTATGAGTCAGAACCGACTTGACGACACCCAACCCCAACCATGATATGGCAGAAAGGAGAAAACGCCAGGAGAGGCAATGTGGAGTCGTCTATGGAATGTCACACCTTTTATAATGTTTATTAAGAATATGACAAATATTATCCAAAACATGAAAACACAAGAGTGATGTTTTTTAACAAGTCATCCAGAAAGATCTGGAAAGCTCAAAAGTAGGCAAGACAGAGACACAGGATGGAACGGCGTAAACCCATAATGTCACACACGAAATACATTACATTATAGAAATATTTCTTAGAAATATGGTATTAAGCTGGAAAGCAAATTGGTCAAAGGAATAGGAGGGAAGGGAGAGAGGGAGGGAGGGAGAAAGGAAAGAAGGAAGGAATTTTTAAGATCTCAAAATCTGGCAAAATGAGAAAAGTTACCTAAAGGATTGTAATAATTCTCAGCCTAGCTAACACTAGGCAGTCATGTCTTCAGTATGGTAAAAAAAAATTTTTTAAATTAATTTTGTTGTTGTTGAGAATATACACAGCAGAACATACACCAATTCAACAGTTTCCACATGTACAATTCAGTGACATTAATTACATTTTTCAAGTTGTGCAACCATTCTCACCCTCCTTTTCTGAGTTGTTCCTCCCCCATTAACATAAACTCACTGCTCCCTAAGGTTCCTATCTAGTCTTTCAAGTTACTGTTGTCAATTTGATCCCATACAGATAGTTCTTAAAAGAGCATAACGCTCAAGGCAGACATTTTTTACTAGTTAAGCTAAACCATTGTTTGGTTTTATGAAGACTTCAGGGGATATTTTTGGTTTAGGGTTTAAAGATTCTCTCAGGGCAACAGTTTCAGGGGGTTGCAGTGTGATAAATTCGAAGAAGAGAAATTTCAGGCTGGGTCATCAAGACACTGAGCATGAGGTGAATTGGTTTTAGGCTAGGGGACTGCATGAGGCAGGCTGCCCTGCCCTCACACCACACCACAGAAACGTCTTCTCAGGAGGCTGGTTCACTCTGGTTACCTGGAAATCTCACCCCTGGGGCTGGAACCCTAGACTGACGAGCTCTGGCCTGTCACACATTCAGAGAGAAGAACCTAGGATCAGGGGGCTAATACTCCTTCATGTCCCCAGGCCCGTTTCCATGGTGACAGAGACCCTCATGCAGGAAAAATCAAGAGGGGAAGGTGAACGCAGGCCATGGGCCCTCTGAAGCAGATTGGGCTCTCCTCCTCCCCAGGGACCTCCCTGCCAGCCCCTCTCAGCCCCAGCCCCTCCGGACCCTCCCCCTCCCACTAATGTCCTTTGTCTCTAGCTGTGTCTGTAAATTCCTCTCTGCCCCAAGCCCCCCTCTTGTCTGCTGTGTACCACGTGTTCCCCCACCCCCTGATTGATCTATTCAGGGAGAATGGGGGGAAACGACTCTTTAATTAATCTCCTGCCTTAATTAATTATTGTAATGGCTTTTAACTTGGGGGGAAGGAGAAGGACAATGTGCTTAATATGTTTTTATGTCGACAAACAGGTTCTCTACTTGACAGAGAAAGGAGAGGCCTGTTTTCAGTCTGGGGGCTATGGAGTGATTTACAAGGGGCATTAACACCAGAGAAATGCTCCTGCTAAGATCCAGGGCTGGCTTTCTTGGGTGACTTGAGATCTCACCCTCAACCACTTCCTCTCCCCTTTTGCTCCCCAGCGCCCCTACCCCCATCTCCCCCCTCCCCCCCCCTTTGCCCAGTGCATCCCCTCTTCTAACCTACAGTGGCTCTCAGCCAAATGCTCAGCCCCCTTCTTCAGCCTGAGCCCACGTCCCTCCTTTTCCGCCTCTTGCTGTCTCTCACCCTCCCTCCAAAGCCATGAGGACTCGTAGTGGAAATGGCTGCTGAGCAGAAGCTGACAAGATTGACATGCCAATGCACGTGCAAGGCAAGGGGTCTGGCAGGGCAGTGGGCAGAAAAGGTGGAACCCAGGTCTGCTATGACCTGTTCCTCTGTGGCGACCCTTCAGCTGGCCTTTAGGGATGCCCCCTCACTCCACGAGACAGGCAGAGGGTTACTAGGGGAGCCTTGGGTAAACAAAATGCTTCCAGGCCTCTGTGGCCCTTTGGGGTCTGCCATGAGCGGGGAAAGGCCATTTGGGCCAGCAGGAATTTCTGGATAGAAGGAAGGAGATGAAATCAAGAAGGAAAACAGCCCCAACAAATCACTCTTCAATGAAGTGAGAGTCTCCACGGCAACCTGTCCGGGGCTGGGGACCCCAGAGCAGGAGATGCACTGTCACCATGGAAACCACGTCCTGGAAACCCACTGGTATCAGTCCCTGTTTGCCTTTGTAGATGAGGTGCTGGGCGCGGGGCTGGAGCTGCAGGGTCCCTCTGGGGACCTAGGGCTAGGGGACAGTAAGGAGAGAGACAACAGGGGTGGGAAAGATAAGGGAGGAAGAGGAGGGGAAAGTGAGGAAAGAAAGAGAGGGAGAGGGGCAAAGAAGGAAATAAGGAAGGAGAAGAGGAAGATCTCAGGAGCTGGCCAGCCTCTCTGAGTGGGGGTCCTGGAGTTCTCGGCACTTTTCCCAGCGGAGGACCAAGTGCCCCGTTCGCTGAATGTGGGAATGCGCTAAGACTTGAGGTGAAGAGGCCTGAGCGGGAGTCCTGGGCCGAGTCTTACTTCAGTAGGCACAGAGGCACCCATTCGTCCTTGTTTATTGTTATTTATCACACCACTGCTACCGCTTACTCAAGATGAGTAAATGGAGTTCTCCCCCTTGAAAGGACTCCCCCTGGGGTTCCCTGGGGTTCCCCTTGCTGACAAAAGAAGTACCCTCCAAAGGGCTTGGAACCAGAGGAACCCAATTCGGGGCCTCCTGTCCCTCCCCTGTCCCAGGGAGCCCAAGCACAAGGGAGTGATAGGGAGGGTGATTATAAGCTGAGCCCCAAAGCCGGCCTCCTGCCCTAATTACTCCCAGACTTGGTTTGTGGTTCTCTTTCTCTGGGAGGAAGCAGCCCCTGGGTGCCTGGCGCCACCTGCTGGTGGCCATTAGAAGCAAGACGCTGGTGAACCATTTCCAGAACTGGCTAGGCCCAGAGCATCCTTCACGCAGAGCCTGGGGACCAAGCTAGGACCCTCCTCCAAACTCCCCTCGGGCAGCCTGTGGGCCAGATGCATCTAGCTTGGAGAGCCAGTGCTGGCCCTAACACTGACACCATGTGACCAGAAGTTTCCTCTCTGAGCTTCAGCGTCCCATGCCTGAGACAAAGATTTGGACTAAATGACCCTCAGGGCTCTGGATGGCTTGGACAATCCCTGAGTTCCCTGACTCAGCCAGAATGTTGTTCCTACTGGGAGTATTCCACTGAGTCTGAGGAGAGAGACCAGAACACTCCCCCAGCGCCTCTCAGCGGCTCATGGGCTGGGGGCTTACCAAGCCCTGCGTGCTTTGAGGGCAACTCAGCCGGGAAGGACATCAGGTGGGTCCCAGGAGACGGCAGCAGAAGCTGAAGCATCCAGCACACACAGCACCCACTGTAAGACCCACCCCAGCCCACCACAGCCTGCCTGCTCCTCCTCTGTCATCTGACAGCCCCCTGGATCTATAAGGGCAGGGACAGATTACTCAACAAGGAAGGTGCAGGCTAAAGCACAAGGTGAAATTGTGCACTACAGATTAGTAAGCAAGCACAATTAAGCACGTGCATACCTCACTTACTGTAAACTGGTGCATACCGTGCTTACTGGTTAATCCGTCCCTTACAATAAAGGCCCTGAAAGCTGTAAAGTGATTACTGGGGACCCGCCTTCTCCCAATCAATGTTGGCACCACTGCTCCATGAACGCAGAGGTTCCTCTATATTCTCCAGGTGAGACGCCACTTGGGACATGGTGCCGAGCACGTGTGACTCCTGAGCATCGGGACTGCACCTGTGGCTGCTGAGCTGTCTGCTGCCAATCAAGACAATCAAGCCCGTGATGCTCCCTGCTAGCCTGGAAAGGTGGGAGGGAAGTGCCTGGGCTTTGGAGTCAGGAGACCCAAGTTCAAATCCCAGCTTTCCCACTGAGCAGCTCCATGACCTTGTGCCCTTTTCCCATTTGCTAACTGGAGATGAAAACAGTATACACCTCTCAGGGCTCTGGTGAGGATTGAAATTATGCATGTAAAGCCATAGCAGCACACATCATCATAGATTTGACTCAGAAGCCTTCCAGATTTGGGCCAGGCCAGTCCTGACTCATGTAGCATCAAGAACATGTATAAAGTACAACCTCCGGTGTTCCTTCCATTAATAACTACTCCTTGAGCACCTACTATGCGCCAAGTACTGCGCTGGGCAGCAGGGCTAGAGCAACAAAGACAGACACAATACTAGACTTCATGGAGCTTCTAGTCTGGTAGGAGGAAAGGGAGAGTGGTGAACAGATATCAAACAATGGCATAAAGAATTAATTACTTACCATTTTGAAGGGGAAGCAGAAGTGTGAAGGGAGCATGTACCCAGAGAGATGACCCGGTCTGGGTAATTAGGGAAGATTAATCCTTGCCTCTTCCTCCTTCCTGCTGACTAGAATGAAGACACGATAGCTGGAACTTAGCAGCCACATTGGGCCATGAGGCAAAGCTGCTGCACAGGTGGAGCATGGGTCTCTGATGAGTTTGTGAAGGTGTTAAATGCCCCTCTGTATTGTCTACTCCTGACTTCTTTTATGTAAGAGAGAAAAATGACTTTTATCTTGTTCAAAGCAGTGTTATTTTAGCTTTTCTGTCCTTGTCCTCAAAATGCTCTGACTGTAGCAATGAATATGTTGCCTCCTCATTAGACTGTACAACCCTGGGGAGGAGAAGGAGTGCAGTGCCAGTACAGGGCTTTCCTCATATGAGTGAGTATCAATACCTCTTTACTGAACTAGCTTAATTTCACAGGTAAGAGCTGGCAGGAGACAGAAGGGTCATTGGACAGATAAACTGAGGTAGATGTAAATCTGGGGCAAAAAGCCTGAACCATTTCAAGAGCTGTCTAGAGATGGAACTAAAGGAGTGTAGGACAGAGAAACTCAGCTGCCAAGGACAGGGGCTACCAGAACAAGAGCTGTAGGGACTAAGCCAAGGGAGAGAACTGACCCCCAAAACAAAGGAATTAGAGAACTCCTCTGGAACAGCTGCACCTGACCCTGACGTTGAGTGCAACACCAAGGGAAGACCCAAGACATGGGCAGCAGAGGGACCTGGGTTTAAACCCTGCTCTGCCACTTACTAGCTAGGTGAGTTCAGGTAAGTTGCCTGATCTCTCTGAGCCTCAGTTTACCTATAAAACAATTAAAATTAATGGAATAATATGTGTAAAATCCTCCACACACTACCTGGCATATGGTAGGCACCTAATGAATTATAGTTATGGGCAACAACGTACGGGGTGCTGTGGTGGACAGCCTGATCCCCACCTCCTGGTGTTCACAACCTCTCCCTGAGTGTAGGCAGGACCTGGTTGTTGCTTGTAACCAACAGAGTATGGCAACATTGGCGGGATGTCACTCCCATGATCACATTAAGCTATGTAAGACCAGTGGTGTTACTACAGTTGGTGTCACACAGCGTGGTAGTTCATGGTGCCACCGTCTCCCATGGACCTCCTCCTGTACCGGATCCTACAGAATCCTTACTAATGTGTTCTGTATCGATGTTACTCATAAATCGTGATTTCCATATATCACTGAATGTAATGGCAATCATATGGCCATGAACAACTAGCAAAATTAACATTACACCTTTAATTGCAATCTCATTTGCACAGGCTGACTGTATGTACATAGTTGTACGTGGTTAAAGTAAAAATCAGATAAGGAACATTAGAATTCGAAGTAAAAATATTTAAGAACTACATCAAAATTATGTTCATTTTAACATTAAATTTTACCGTTACATGAGATACATTCATGGATTAGGTTTGCTTAATCAGTAATGGCCCCAAAAATGTAGAAGTTGTAGACAAATGCATATGGAAATACATGCATAACTGAAATAATACCATAAAAATAAACAGGAACAAATACACAAGATTTCAGCACTTAGTGAACATCTCAACTAAATCAGAACTTTCCTTTGCTGGCCTTCAGAGCTGTGGACTTGAGAATCTCTTCATATCGTAATCAATGCCAAATCAATGCCAACTCAGTTTTTAATATGTCACTGTTTTTTTTAAACCATAATTCAAACTTAAACCCTGAAAATATCATTAAAGTCAGATATGTATTTACAAGACAGTGATGTTTTTAAAGAAAATTTTAAAAACACTCATGTTTTTTAAAAACTAAATTTAAGATTTCAGTTATACTTCTAAACATGTATCAAGAAACATAGTATTTCCCTCACTTCATGTTTTAAACCGTCAATTTCTCTACTTAGTTATCAGTTATAGAATCAATAATTATTATACCCGTAAACCTGTTGCCGTCGAGTTGATTCCGACTCATAGCGACCCTATAGGACAGAGCAGAGCCGCCCCCCTTGGGTTTCCAAGGAGCACCTGGTGGATTCCAACTGCCAACCTTCTGGTTAGTAGCCAAACTCTTAACCACTGAGCCACCAGGGTTTCCAATTATTATACATGTAAGTTTATTATCAATTTTAATCACAGAATAATACGTGATATAGTTGGAAATTGCTTAAATGTAGTATTTCTTAGATTATATGAATACTAACAACAAAATTCTTTTGTAAAATCTTTCTACATTGAACTACAACATTACTAGTTGTAACATTATTAATAACTGAGCAGAATCCTTTTATTTTTCTCCTTTTCCTTTAATTACTACTTCTTTCTCAAAAAAGTTATTGATATAGGCTCACAAATACTAATTACCATAATATTGTAGGTAAAACACCAGAAAATTGGAGAAAATGAGCGACTATAAAATCACCGGCAGCAACGAAAACAGCGTGTGCTTGTAGTGCATGCAGACAAACCATGTGATTGGAAGAACCTGGGTAATAATGTACTTGGGTAATAATGACAGCTCAGACTGGAGGGCATTAGAAGGTTCAAAAAGAACAGTGTAGAGTTTTAACCTTGTACGTATACTGATATATGTAAGCTGGGCTTATGAAAAATGTTTCTGTTGTTATAACTAACTACAAGGGTATTGTTATAAAAAACAATAAATTTCTGTTAAAACACTGCACAAAAATTTTATAGACAGTCATTTTGGTGTCACTCCCTGACAGTGTCACCCAGTGAGGTCCACACCCCCGCAGTGACACCACTGTGTAAGAATTCATCTTGCCAGCAGGCTTGCTCTATCTCTCTCCTTATGGCTGGCTTTGAAGAGAAAAGCTGCCCTGAGTCCCAAAGCCCATAGGAACTGAACTCTGCCAACAACCTGAGGGAGCTTGAAAGTGGCCCCTTCCCAGTCGAGCCTCCAGATGAGAACCCAGCCCTGACCAACGCCTTGCTGCAGTCTCACAGAGGACTTGGCTAAGCTGTGCCCAGAAACTGCGACAATCAACTGGTGTTTTAAGCCCCTATGTTGTTGGTAATGTGTTGCACAGCACAGAAAACAAACACAGGTGCTATGTCAAGAACATTTTATGCAGTATTTCAAGAATGTATCACTTCACTTGTGTCTGTACATCAACACTAACAGGAGGCAGTATTACCTCCCTTTTAGAGAGGGAAAATTGAGGTTTGAGGGAGAGGCTAAATTGTGTGAGGCCACACAACTATTGGGGGTGAAGGATGGGATGCAGCCTCAGGTGGTCAGGCACAGCGCCCACAGAATGAGGGGCCTCATGAGGTCATCAGCTGGCAGCAACATTAGCTTTAGCCTGCACCGTGCTGTCGAGTGTTTTGAAGGCCAGTTCTCCACAGGCCCCACCCTCCCTGTTGCCTCGTACCCAGCTGCTTCACCCAGTCCTCTAGGTCATCTGCCTGGCCCCTGAGGGCATTTGAGTCTCCAACCCCCAAATAACCAGGGTGCCAGTAGTTATAGCCCAGGTAAACAGGCTTTTTTCCTGAAGATCCTGGGAGCAAAGGGCCAGAGTCTAGCCCCCTGGGAATAAAGCAGAGAAGTGAGGCAGCCAGCATAGGCACTTGGAGGCGATGCTGCATCCCTTTCTGAGCTGCGAGGCTACAATGCCGTGCATCCTGATGCTGTGCATCTGTGCGTCCCAAGGGTCACTTACCCTCTGCAGCCTCTGATGACCTGACCAGGGAGAATGCAGCGGAATGGGGAAAGGGAAGCACTGAGACACAGCCCTAGGAGGACCTCCTGCAACTCCTGGAGCAGGGGCAACTAAGGGGCCAGTGGACCAGGGGTGTTCTCGTCCGGCCTCCCTATGGGAAGGCTGCTGCTTCGTGTAAGAGAGACACAGGGATGCCAGCAGATGTCACAGAGACCCCTGGGGCCCCTGGCCCAGGGCTACACTTACTCTCTTGACCCAGGTTCGTCTTTCCTTCTTCCCTCCCTCCCTCCATCACATGGAAAGGGGGTAGAACTGCCTGCACTTATAATTTAAGAATACAGCCTATGAGTGCTCCGCTGACGCTTTCCCCAACCCCACTGGAAGCAGCCAGGATCAGCCTGGCCAGACATGAAGGGTGAGCTCTCCCTTCTCCTACGGTTGTGCCGGTGCCTTCTCTATTCACTCAGCAATCTCCAAGCTCTGACTAAGAGCCAAGCCCTCTGTCAGGACTAGGGGACTAACAGGAACCAAGTACCACCCCTGCCCTCAAAAGGATGTATGACCGAAAAGCCTAATCCCCACAGAGGGGGATTAGGAGGAAGACGCTCACGGCGAGCGAGAGCCACACCTGCATGTTTCAAGGCTGCCCAGGTGAGCTGGCAGGGGTTGAGAACCACATGGTCAGAGGGGAAAGCAACGTCTGGTCCAGGGCCCCTGTGGCTGTGTCTTCCCTTCCCTTGCTGACAGCATCCAGGTACTAGTGACTTCATCAGGAGAAGGTGGCTTCTCAGAAGCCCCACATCTGGGCCAAAGAGGGCCTGGAGCATGCCATTGCCTCAGAGGGTAAGTAGCCACAGTGGACATATTTACTATGTTTTTCTCAAGGAATTTCAAAAGCAAACTGCATTTTAAATGTTCTTGAATTAGGGCAGCAATTTCCACTAACAAGCACTGCAGAAAGTGACAGATCACAAAAGACCATGCACATGCGCACTGCATACACATCTTTTAGTTGGGCTTCACAACCACCCTAGGTGGCCCATCATACCCATTTCACAGATGAAGAAACTGAGACATAATGAGTAACTTGCCCAAAGGCACACAAAATGCTATCGAGAAATCTGTCTGACTCCCCTACTCCTTGTCACCTATGAAAAAGACAAGTGCTAGACAACGGACAGAGCCCTGGTGGTGCAGTGGTTAAGAGCTCGGCTGCTAACCAAAAGGTCAGCAGTTCAAATCCACCAGCTGCTCCTTGGAAACCCTATGAGGCAGTTCTACTCTGTCCTACAGGGTCATTATGAGTTGGAATCTACTCAATGGCAACGGGTTTAGACAATGCACAGACACCATGTCAGGAATGTCGTGTTTATCAAAGGAGACCATTCAGCACCGGACTGTGAATGAAGACAGACTAATGGGAAAGGTGCTGATGGGTGACATGCTGGGCGGGGCTGCCCTAGACACAGCTGCTCCCCACTAAGAAAGAGCACAAGCTTAGAAAATGAGCAAGTCCCTCCCACTGGGCTCACCTCGTGCACTAATAACCCAGGGCTAGATGATAACTGAGTCTATGACTTCTCACTGTGTCTCCTAGACTGAAAGCTTGGACGCGGGAAGGTCTTGTTCAAGACCGGGCCCCAGTGACCCAGGTGGCAGATCCTCTTTCTGGGAGGTCCCCACCCACCATCTCCCTCCCCCAGCCCAAGGGCCACCCTACTCAATTTGCCTGAAGCTGGAGCGGCAGATCCACTTGTGTTCAAACCCTGCATCTGCCACCTACCACGTTCAACCACATATAAGAGACTTTAACCTCTCTGAGATCTGGGTTAGCCATTGGTGAAAAGGGGAAGACACCTATTTTTGTTTTGGGGAAAATGAAATGAGAAGAGGCTTATGAACGTCCCTGGCACAGGGCTCAGTCCAGGACAAGACCATAAAAAACGAGGAATGGCAATGGAATTGTGCCCTCTCCCCACCAAAAAAAAAAACCACCAAACCCATTGCCATTGAGTCAATTCCAATTCATAGCAACCCTACAGGACAGAGTAGAACTGTCCCATAGGGTTTCCAAGGAGCGCCTGGTGGATTTGAACTGCCGACCTTTTGATTAGCAGCCATAGCTCTTAACCACTACACGACCACCACCAGAAACTTGAATTTTGCTATCACTGAAATATAAGGTTAGCTCAAGCCGGGGCTACTTGGGGAGCACTCACCTGAGGCAGGAGGAGGGTGATTTTATGGAGGAACCATTGTGTGGACAGAGTTCACGCTCCCACCCAAATTATTCCACCAGGTGGCGCCATGGGCAACTTTGAATGACCCATCAGTTAACACTAGTTAACTGTCTAGTGTCTCTGGTGCAGGACAAAGAGGTGGAGGGAGATTATGGAACGTGGCCCAATGTCACTGGTTAGCAGGATGGAGCTGGGAATTTGAGCCCAGGCAGTTGGCCTCCAGACACACACACACACACACGCGCGCACACACACACACACACACACACACACACACACACACACACACACCCTCTACAATTCCACTGAGGCTCTCACTCTCCTGCTTCCTGAATTTCTTCTTGCTGCAATTATGGGCCCTGGGTGGCAGAAATGCTTGCTTCTCCCACCGTTGTCCCCCGGTGGATGGCTGCCAGCCTCCCTCTCTGACTAGTTTTGTCAGCAGAGTCCTCTGCCACTGCACCCCCTCTTCTGTATAGTCCTTTGGGGGCCCTCTGCAAGGTAATCAGATTTCTCTGCTTGTCAGTTTACAATGAAAACGTCATTTGTTTCAGAAGGCAGGGAAGAAGGTGCACCCCCACTCTGAGATGCAGCCAAGGCGTCGCCACCCAGAGCTAGGGAGCTAGTGAGGCCACCCAGCAGGCGGATGCTGCCACAGTGTCCTCACACCACCTCTGTGCCCTCTGCCCTCACAGAGCTGATGGGGCGCAGACAGGTCACAACAGGTCCCAGCATGTAAGGAGGCCTATTCCAGCCCCGTCTCCTTCCCTGCCCCAACGTGATGAGTGACCTTGGCGACTTCTTTCTTCTGTCTCTCTGGCCCTCTGCACTGTCAGGGAGACACTAACAGCCCCCCCACCCCCCAACACACATACCTTCTGCCACATCAGAATCACCTGGAGAGCTCAGGAGAAGGCCGACTCCTGTGCCACACCCCTCAGCGCTCTCACAGAGAAGGTGAGGCCTGGGAATGGAGCTGTGAGAAGTTTCCAGGTGATTCAGACTTACAGCGAGAGGCCCTGTGGAAGAGTGGTCAAGAGGGTCGTCTTTAGGCCTCAGTTTGAATCCTCGCTCCACCCCCAGCTTGCTCTGGGTCCCCAGAGCAAGTTATAACCTCTCCACAACATCCTCAGCAGTAAAATAAAGGTGACCCCAGTCATAAGTTTCAAACTTGTTGTGTGCCATCAAGATGATTCCAACTCACAGTGACCCTACAGGACAGAGGAGAGCTGCCTCATACCATTTCCTAGGCTATAATCTTTATGGGGAGCCCTGGTGGTGCAGCAGTTTAGAGTTATGGCTGCTAACCAAAAGGTCAGTGGTTTGAATCCACCAGCCGCTCCTTGGAAACCCTATGGGGCAGTTTGCTGTCTTATAGGGTCACTATGAACTGGATGGCCACAGGTTGGCGGTTTTGTGTGTGTGTGTGTGTATGATCTTTTTTTTTTTTTTTACTTAATCTTTATGAGAGCAGATCGCCAGGTCTTTTCTCCCAAGGAGTCACTGGTGGGTTTAAACCACTGACCTTTAGGTTAGCAGCTGTGTACTTTAGCCATTGTGCCACCAGGACTCCTCTAGCATCAAACTAGTGACAATTAAGTGGCGGATGTAAAGTGCCAGGCACCCAGCAAACTCTCAAACATTGCCTGATTCTGGCACATGAGCCCTTCAACAAAGCTTCTGGAAGGAACACAGGGAAGCAGCTTCATTTTTTCTCTAACAGCTGGAGAGGAGGCCCAGCGCTGCCCTATGCAGGGGGTCCTCAGTGCCTGGGATGGTTCAGCCGCTCTGGGCATGGCACAGCAGCTGTGGTCAGAAGCTCCACGGTCTAGAGAGAAGGCGCCTCCTACCCCTCCTTCCTGCACTCTGCTCTCTCTCCCCCCACTGAGCCTCAGGCAATCCCCTGACCAGCAGGCAGGACCCAGGTCACCATCCCTGCTTATAGATGAGGGAACCAAGACTTGAGAGGTTATGTGACTACCCGAGGCCACGGCCGTAAGGAGCAGAGTCTGCAAGCAGTCACCCTCTGATGCTGATGGGGAGTGGGGGGGGGCATAGCATTCCTCTCTCACCTTTGAGGTCAGACATGGGAGTAGGCAGAGGCTCTGACAAATGCCCAGGACACCCCCTTCAGGCTCAGAGAGTTGAAGAGTCCCCTGTCAAGGAGCCTATGCGACAAAACCTGGTCCCGATGCCAGTCCCAGGGAGGGGGCAGCCATAAAAGGCTCCTTGGGGAACTGGCTAAGCTGGAACGGCTGTTTTGCCTGATCTTGGTGTCTCTATCTGGGGAGATGGAAATGTGGCCCCTACTCTGGGGATGACTGGAGGGTAAGGAGGGGTGCAGCTTACAGAGTGGAGGGTTCAGAGGGTCCGCAGGTCCCCAGAGATCAGGGCAGGAGCACACACAATTCAGACTCAGCAGCTCCATGCACCAGGGAGCCCGGGCCAGAGAGTCAAAACAACCCCATGGGGTCCTCCCTGTCCAGCCCCACAGAGGCAGTGGGGGCCCAGGAGCTCCAGGCTGGTGGCTCACTTGTGTGGGAGCAGGGGCAGCCTCCCCAGGCAGCCAGGCCGCAAATCTCACTTGACATGGAAACACCGGCTTGGAGGATTAGCCCTGGAAATCAGAAGAAACCTCCTCCGAATCTCCCTCGGGGTGGGGGGATTGGAGCCAGCAAGGTGACCCAGTCCAGGGGGCCTGTCATGCAGAGTGGGGGCAGTGTAAGGAGGAAGGCCCGCCCTTTTCAGCAAGCCTCTGAGTCAAGGCCACCGAATAGGTCAAGGCCCCAGGACTCAGTCAGAGACCCACCCAGAGCAGGGAGCCTTCACCTCTCAGAACACGCCCACATCCGTGATTTCTTGGTCAGCGCCTGTGAGAGCTCTGCAGAAGGACATTCAAACAATAGGCAGCAACACAGCCCCCAGACTCACTTACCGCCACCCAGGCTGCACAACTCTGGGGCGCTTGCCCCTCCACTAGGCGGCTCTGCCTCAGGGATAGGCTGTCTCTCTGCGCCAGATGGACCAGCAGCCTTTCAGACCTAGACTTCTAGAAGTGACACCCCAAGCCTGAGAGGCACTAAAAGGTGGGTAGCAAAAGAAGCGACAAATAGATGGGCCCCAATTCAACCAGAGCAGCTCTGCTGGGTCTGTAAAGTGCATCCTGGAGCTCAGTCAACAAACAGGACAAGACATGTCACTTCTACAATGCTAGGAGCCCGAATACATGGCGTAAACAGAATATAAAACATAAGTAACAATTCACAAGCACCAGAAGAGGGACTAGATGAACGGAAGCTCCTAAAAATCAAACACTTATGCTCATCAAAAGACTTCACTGTGAGAGTAAGAAGACAACCTACAGGCTGGGAAAAAAATTTTGGCTACGACAAATCCGATCAGTGTCTAATCTCTGAAATCTACAAGATACTGCAAAACCTCAACAACAAATAAACAAATAACCCAATTAAAAAATGGGCAAAGAATATGAATATGCACTTCACCAAAGAAGACATTCAGGCAGCTAACAGACAAAAGAAGAAATGCTCACAGTCATTAGCCTTTAGGGAATTGCAAATCAAAACTACAATGAGATACCATTTCATCCCAACAAGGCTAGCATTAATCCAAAAAACACAAAATAATAAATGTTGGAGAGGTGTGGAGAGACTGCAACACTTACACACTGTTGGTGGGAATGTAAAATGGTACAACCACTTTGGAAATCGATTTGGCGCTTCCTTAAAAAGCTAGAAATAGAAGTACCATACGATCCAGCAATCCTACTCCTTGGAATATATCCTAGAGAAATCAGATCCATCACGAATAGATATATGCACACTTATGTTCACTGCAGCACTGTTCACAATAGCAAAAAGATGGGAACAACTTAGGTGCTCATCAACGGATGAATGGATAAACAGATTACGGTATATTCACACAGTGGAATACTACGCAACGATAAAGAACAATGATGAATCCGTGAAACATAACATCGAGGAATCTGGAGGGCATTATGCTGAGTGAATTTAGTCAGTCACAGAAGGACAAATAGTGTATAAGACCACTATTATAAGAACCCAAGAAAAGGTTTAAACACAAAAGAAAACATCCTTTGATGGCTACTAGGATGGGGAAGGAGGGAGAAGGTTATTCACTAACCAGATAGTAAATAAGAATTATCTCATGACCAAGGGGATTTATACCAGGTATGCAGGGATGGTTCAACATTAGAAAAACAATCAACGTAATCCATCACATAAATAAAACAAAAGACAAGAACCACACAATCTTATCAGTCTATGCAGAAAAGGCATTCTACAAAGTCCAACACCCATTCATGATAAAAACTCTCAAAAAAATAGGAATAGAAGAGAAATTCCTCAGTATAATTAAGGGCATTTATACAAAACCAACAGCCAACATCATCCTGAATGGAGAGACTTTGAAAGCATTCCCCTTGAGAACAGGAACCAGACAAGGACGCCCTTTATCACCACTATTATTCAACATTGTGCTCGAGGTCCTAGCCAGAGCAGTTAGGCTAGAAAAAGAAATAAAAGGCATCCAAATAGGTAGGGAAGAAGTCAAAGTATCTCTAGTCGCAGATGATATGATCTTATACACGGAAAACCCCAAGGAATCCACAAGAAAACTACTGGAACTAATAGAAGATTTCAGCAAACTTTCAGGATACAAGATAAACATACAAAAATCAATTGGATTCCTTTACACCAACAAAGAGAACCTCACAGAGGAAATCACCAAATCAATACCATTTACAATAGCCCCCAAAAAGATAAAATACTTAGGAATAAATCTAACCAGAGATGTAAAAGATCTTTACAGAGAAAACTACAAGACACTACTGCAAGAAACTAAAAGAGACCTGTATAAGTGGAAAAATATACCTTGCTCATGGATAGATAGACTCAACATAGTGAAAATGTCAATTCTACCCAAAGCAATCTACAGATACAATGCAATCCCCATCCAAATTCCAGCAGCGTTTTTTAATGAGATGGAGAAACAAATCACCAACTGCATATGGAAAGGGAAGAGGCCCCGGATAAACAAACCACTACTCAAGAAGAAGAACAAAGTGGGAGGCCTTAAACTACCTGATTTTAGGACCTATTATACTGCCACGGTAGTCAAGACAGCCTGGTACTGGAACAATAACAGATACATAGACCAATGGAACAGAGTTGAGAATCCAGATATAAGCTCATCCACCTATGAGCAGCTAATATTTGACAAAGGCCCAAAGTCCATTAACTGGGGAAAAGACAGTCTCTTCAACAAATGGTGCTGGCATAATTGGACATCTATATGCAAAAAACTGAAGCAAGACCCATATCTCACACCATGTACAAAAACTAACTCAAAATGGATCAAAGACTTAAATATAAAATCAAAAACGATAAGGATCATGGAAGAAAAAATAGGGACAACGCTAGGAGCCCTAATGCATGGCATAAACACAATACGAACCATAAGTAACAATGCACAAGCACCAGAAGAGAGATTTTTTAGAGCTCCTAAAAGTCAAACACTTATGCTCATCAAAAGACTTCACCAAAAGAGTAAAAAGACAACCTACAGATTGGGAAAAAATTTTTGGCTATGACGAATCCGATCAGCGTTTAATCTCTAAAATCTACAAGATACTCCAAAACCTCAACAACAAAAAGACAAATAACCCAATTAAAAAATGGGCAAAGGATATGAACAGACACTTCACCAAAGAAGATATTCAGGCAACTAACAGACACATGAAGAAATGCTCGCAATCATTAGCCATCAGAGAAACGCAGATCAAAACTACAATCAGATATCATCTCACCCCAACAAGGCTAGCATTAATCCATAAAACACAAAATAACAAATGCTGGAGAGGTTGTGGAGAGACTGGAACACTTATACACTGTTGGTGGGAATGTAAAATGGTATAACCACTTTGGAAATCGATTTGGCGCTTCCTTGAAAAACTAGAAATAGAAGTACCATACGATCCAGCTATCCTGCTCCTTGGAATATAGCCTAGAGAAACAAGAGCCGTCACACGAATAGATAACATGCACACCCATGTTCATCGCAGCACTGTTCACAATAGTGGGGACCATGCTTTCAGGGTACATCTGTGTCAACTGGCATAACAAACCTTATTAAGAAAATGTTCTGCATCCTACTTTGGTGAGTGGTGGTATTAGCCCAAGAGACAGAATGGGCCACATAAACCAGAGACTTCATCAGTCTGAGACCAGAAGAACTGGATGGTGCCCAGCTACCACCAATGAATGTCCTGACAGGGAACACAACAGAGGGTCCCTGATGGAGCAGAACGATGGGATGCAGAACTCAAATACTAGTAAGAAGACCAGACTTAATAGCCTAAGACTGGTGGCACCCTGGAAAGCATGGCCCCTGGTCTCTCCATCACCCCAGAACTAAAGCAATTTCTGAGGCCAACTCTTCAGACAGGTATCGGACTGGACTGTGGGACATAAAGTGATACTCGTGAATAGTGTGCCCCTTAGAGAAGTAGATATAAGAGACCAAAGGGGCGGCTTCTGTCCAGAGGTGAGCTGGGAAAGCAGAGAGAGTTAGAAGCTGGTTGAATGCTCATGGGGAATCAGGGGCGGAGGGGAGGAGTGTCCTGTCGCAGAATGGGGTGAGTGGCTGGGGTCTCATAACAATGTATGTTAAAAAAAAAATTCTGTACGGGAGACTAACTTGAAATGTAAAATTCATTTAATTACATCAATTAAAAAAAAAATTATCTTAGGTGAAGGGAAGGACAGCACACACTACAGGGGAAGTCAGCACAACTGGACTAAACTGAAACTAAGAAGTTTCCTGAATACAACCAAACACTTCGAGGGACAGAGTAGCAGGGGTAGAGGTCTGGGGACCATGCTTTCAGGGGACATCTATGTCAATTGGAATAACAAACCTTATTAAGAAAATGTTCTACATCCTACTTTGGTGAGCAGCATCTGGGGTCTTAAAAGCTTGCAAGCGGCCATCTAAGATGCATCAATTGGTCCCAACTACTTGGAGTAAAGGAGAATGAAGAACACCAAAGTCACAAGGGAAATATTAGCCCAGGAGACTAAAGGGCCACATAAACCAGACACTCCATCAGCCTGAGACCAGAAGAACTGGATGGTGCCCGGCTACCACCAATGACAGCCTGACAGGGAACACAACAGAGAGTACCCGATGGAGCAGGAGAAAAGTGGGGTGCAGAACTCAACTTCTAGTAAAAAGACCAGACTCAATGGTCTGAGACTGGAGGAACCCCAGAAAGCATGGCCCCCAGACTCTCTGTCAACCCAGAACTGAAACAATTCCCCGAGGCCAACTCTTCAGACAGGGATTGGACTGGACCATGGGACATAAAATGATACTCGTGAAGTGTGTGCTTCTTAGCTCAAGTAGATACATGAGACTGAATGGGCAGCTTCTGTCCGGAGGTGAGATGAGAAGGCACAGAGGGTTAGGAGCTGGTTGAATGGACATGGGGAATCAGGGGTGGAAAGGAGGAGTGTGTTGTCATAGTACAGGGAGAGTGATTCGGGTCACATAACAATGTATGTATAAATTTTTGTATGAGATGCTAATGTGAATTGTAAACTTTTACTTAAACTACAATTTAAAAAAATAAAATAAAATAAAGTGTTAAAACAGAAATGTCACTTCTAACAACTTGCCTCAGGCTGGCTAACCAAGCCCCAGGAGAGACGGCCACTGCCCCAGCTGCCGTCAGGGCACCTCCCCATCCTCGCCCCGAGCCAGAGGCCCAGCTTCTCACATACTCCCACTTCTCCTCAAACGGCTCAGGCTTTGGAAATGGAAAATGAACTCTAGAAAAAGATACAGTTCTCAGCACCTGAATTTGTGGACTCAGATTCACACCCCCTAAAGGTATTTTATATAGTGGGGGTCTATTTAAGTTGGTGTAAACAGTTAATGTGCTCGGCTGCTCAGCGAAAGGTTGGAGGTTTTAATCCACCCAGAGACACCTCAGAAGAAAGGCCTGGTGATCCACTTCTGAAAAATCAGCCATGAAAACCCTAAGGAGTACAGTTCTGCTCTGACACACATGGGCCACCGTGAGGAGGGATCCACTTGATGGCAACTGGTTACTTAAGATTTATTTCTTCAGAGTCTCACAGCTCTGAAACAGGAAAAAGGGAAAACCAGCCCTAGAGAGACAGGTTGAGGGGAGAGGCTTTTTTGGGGGGTGGGGGGTGGGTAAGGTAGATGCCGCACAGGAAGGAGCCCCTTCCTTCATGGTTGGGTGGGCTAGAACCGCAGGAGCTTGGGGACTGGGTAAGCCGATGGGCAAAGGGGCCAGGGCAGACGGACATGCCACAGAAGCAGCCAGGGACACCATCCAGGGCTAGACACCAGCTGCCCCTTGCCCAGACCCTGCCTTCCCCATCTGTGACCCCCTGAGAAGGGCCCAGCACCCCTCCCCTCTATATGCCCATCATAAAGGGAACACATGTTCCATCTATACGCCCAACATAAAGGGAACACATGTTCCATCCACCACCAGGAAATAAAGACACAGAAAACATTCTTTGAGAAAGGAGTCCTGTTGGGACACCACAAAGCTCCCCCAGGCCTGTCTGCGGTAAAGGGATCCGGCCCCCTCAAGGGCAGCTGAGGGCTCTGTCCGGGGCAGTGCAGGGGGCTCACAAGAGGGATGGAATCAATCTCAACCTCTCTTCCCTCCTCCCCCCAACATCCCACGATGGTTTGCTCCCCTTGCTCTGGTCTTCGAGAAGCACCTCCAAAACCTGCTTTCCTCCCCAACCGAACCCAGAAGGATCCTGAGAAGATGGTTAGAAATCTCGTTCCAGGGCAGGCAAAGTCCCCAAGCTCACCTAGCCTTTCTCTAGGCTGTAACTCAAAGCCCACAGTGGGTCCCGAGCTCCCCAGTGCCTCCCCCCTAGCAGGGGGCTAGCAGGGCTAGCAGGGCTACCAACTCCAGGGCTTGCAGTCAAAACTCAGAAAATGCAGGGCACCCGCACCCCCCACTTTAGGGTCCCATCATCCCAGATGCACTGAGCAGTCAACGCCAAGGCCCCCACCCACTAAGGAAAGCGAGAAGCTCAGCAAGACCAGCCTTTGGGAAGCTGAGCAGCCTCAGGCAAAGCCCTGGGAGGGAGACCTCAGATCCTGCCCCTAGCTGTTCCATCCCCACAGCCTCCCCAGCCATTCCACCAGAGGGCCCGTCCTCCCGAGGCTGACCCTGAAGTCCAGCATCTCAGAATAAGCCTAGATGTTAGCCAAGCATCAGGCAAGGGGCCCAAGTCGTGGCTTTACCTGGCCCCCCTGCCAGACCCTGAACCCTATCGAGAAAAGCTGAGAAACCACCCTCTCCGCTCAGATGCCCACTGATATCCTGTTCCCCAAACCCAACCCCTCCCAAGCCACCTTCACCATGTCTTCCAGAGCTGCGTGCCAGCTGTGCTATTAGTTACCAGTTTCTTTACAGGGACTCGGTTTTGCTTCAATTAATTTATTGAAAATATCACCACAATGAATAGAATGCCAGTCCCAGCACTTGTCATATATACAAGGTAGCCAATAAAAATATACAATTAAAACAAAACACTGCTATAAAAGTCTGGAAACGTTTCCCACCTGTTCTAAGCCCAAGGCCTGCTCCCTAGTAAAAGGGGGCGTCGGCACATGCTCCAGACGCGTTAGAACATGTTGGCACCAACTGGGACTTTCTTCTTGGCATAAAAGGATTAAAGAAAATTGGAAAGGAAATCCCTATCTTGCTCTGATTTTGTGCCACTTAATGCAGGCCACCCAAAAAATCTCCAGGGGCCCAGAGTATCACCTGATATTTGGAGAATGCTGGCTTAGAGTCTCCCTCTGCTTCATGCTTAACACAAGGTGAAAACACACACCCGTGGCCCCTCCTCTGCCCACACCTGCAAGGCACCACTAGATCCCCTATGCACCTGCTCTCACACACACCCCCACCAGCCCCCTGGAGGTCACCGCTGACTCAGGTGGGACACCACGTAGACGAGGCCCACCAGCAAGAGGCCACGAACACCCAGCATCATGAGCAGGAAGAGGAGCAGGATGGAGGTCACCGGCTCCACCGCGTGGTTGCCCAGATGCCACTGGGGGAAGCCCATGTTCACCAGCTGCCGGTTGAGGTCATTGAAGGGGGACTGAGCAGCACCCAGCCTGGCTCCCACCTGCTGCTGGCGGGGGCCAGGACCCCCCAGGGGAGCACCATGGGCCCTGTTGAGAAAGCTCTGGAAGGTGGAAACAGAGAAAGATGAATGAATCCAGAGAAAGCTTCACCAGAGTTCAGGCGCCAGCCAGGAGGGAACCCCGCTGGGCTGGGCCCTACCCTCCCAGGAGAGGGAGGCTGTACTGGGAAGGGTAGATGGTCCCCTACAGCCACCCAGGGTCACTTCCTCCCTTCTCAGCAATCCCTGGATCCAGCCATAGGATCCCCAACAACGAGCCGCAAGCCCTCAGAACGCAAAAGACGCTAGCCCATATTCTCCGTGTTGTGCCCAGGGAGAAGGTGCCCAGGACAGGGAAGAAAGGAAGGGGTCGAGGTGGGTTAGATTACAGGGCACAGGCCTCATGCAAGCATTTTTAATACTCATCACTCCCTCTTTTAAAGTAATCATCTGTGGTCATGGGCTCATCTCCTCCACTTACTCTCCAGCTTCTCTCACCCAAAGGACTCACAGAGAAGTGTGTGGCTCCAGTGGGGTTTGCCACCCAGGTTAAAGGAGAGAGAGCTCTTGGCTTTGAAGTCTGGGGAGACTGCCTAGAGGAGGGAGAACTGGGGAGGCAAGGGCTGGGCAATAAATCCACTGAGTTTGCCCCAAGTCTTGGCGCTTTATGCTTCCCAGCCTGGCTCACTGCAAAGAGGGCTTCAAGCTAGAGAAGGTTAACATCAGCAGGAGAGACTTCTGGGAGCAGAGAAACCGGCACGGAGGAGAGGAGAAAGCAGCTGTCCCCCTACCTGGCGAGGTGTGCTACGCGGCGACGTGGTGGTCCTCACGCGGGGGTCGTCGTCCTGCACAATTTCCCCATTGGCCAAGATCCGTACCATCCTCTGTTGGACGCCGGTCCCCGCTGGGCTGTATCTGCAGTGACGGCCAGGGTGGGGGGACAGCAGAAGCCAAGTAGCCCAGATGCCCACCCCCTACACCCCTTAACTTGCAGTGATCTGTGACTAGGATCATGAGGGTCCAAGAATGATTTTCCCCCAGACCTCAGAAAGCCTGAAGGAAGCAATTTCCCAGAGATAAAGAGATGTGTTTGCTGTTAGTGGGGCAAACTGCAATCCACGGTGCTCATACAGTGCTCACACAGGGTACCCACTCTGAGCAGGTGCTGGGTCTGATTAATAAAAAGCAGGGAAATAAGTAAATGAAAGTTTTTACTAGACAAAAATATTTCAAATCTTTTTCAGTGGACTCTACACTGAGTCCACTGGGAAAACTATCCAAAGGATTCTTGGAGAAGGAAGTTTTATTATTAACCACCACCATCAACAACTTGGACTTGAACCCTTGCTGTGGCCTGGGCACTGCTGAAGGTCCATGGAAGCTGATCTCATTTAAGCCTCACGCCACTCCTCTGCGGTAGGTACTAGCACAGCCGCTGTACAGGTGAGGGAGTGAGGCACATAGGTTTAAGGAGCTTGCCCAGGATCAAGCCTGTATAGGCAGCACGGAAAAAATGTGAAGCCAGGAACTCCAGCTCTGGGCTTTCTATGGGTACTAAGCAGGAAGTCCAAGGCACCAGAATCCTCAACCCCACAATACCCACATCTGTTTCTCTTCTGTTAAAAAATGGGTTCAGTGTGCTTTTCCCTCAGGGAGTAAGAGCCTAGGACCTGGGGCTTTCCCTGCCTCCCCGCCCCCAGGCATCCCGAGGAGATGTAGGCCCCACTTCAGAGTGACTTCAGATCCACCGCTTGGCAGCAGACCACACTGTTAGCCACTCACTCACCACTGCTGGCTATCAGGGGCAGACCTTTCATACAGAGGGCATGCCCCTCACCTGTCCCTCATCTCTCAGGTAACCCAGTCTATCCTTGCTAACATAGGGCAGGGCCCAGTCTTCCCAGGAGAGGGGATGGGGTGCTGCTGTGGCTTCCGGGATGGCTCCACTCCACAGACCCCTGGCCTCCCAGACCTGTCCTAAGGCCAAGGCCCTTAGTTAAAGATGTCGACCGGATTGGCGGCGGGGGCGGGGGGGGGGGGGGGGGAGGTGTCCCTGCCTCTTTCAAGTCTATGTCAAGGCCATTTTTCTCAGATTAGCCAGTTTTCATCTTAATTCTCAAAAGCACCGGTGGCACACTCCCCCAGTGGGGTTAAGAGTCCCTGATCTCTTGCCCCTGGCCTGGGGCTTGGGGCAGAGAGGTCCCGTTTTTGAAGGGTCCTGACCTTGAGGAAGGCCAGGAGGGTGTCGTGGTCCTCCAAAGTCTCTTTGTGCTTCGTCATCCCGCCCCCGCTAGGTGGGCTAAAGGCGCAGCCCGCCCCCTCGGGGCACCTGGCACTACGCGGTGGGGCCCCGCCCATTGCCAGGGACGGGAACCCCCCCAGCCCCTTGTGCTGCCGGGGCAGGAGGGGCGAGGGTCCGCGCGGGCACCGGGGGGCTGGGCTCCGAGGAGGGGGCGCTGCCAGGCCGCTCAGCTCCAGCCTCCGGGAGCCTCAGACCGGCTCCAAGTCCAGGCCTGGGGTGGAGGAGGGATGTATCCCCACCTCTCTCCCCTAGCCCCAGACACGCACCTGCGACCTCGCCTCAGGCCTCGGCTGCGTCCACTCGCTGCTGCTCGGAGGCCGCTTCCTCCCACCTGACCTCACAGGAAGCTTGGCTCGGGCGGGGCGCGGGCAGGCGGGCGGCTCAGAGGCGCCCTCTGCAGGCTTATGGGAGAACTGCAGTCGCCGGGCCGGGCGCGGGGAGGAGGGAGGGTAGCTAGAAGGGAGGCAGGATGAAAGAGGACCGGGAAGAGAGAGACTAATTGGAAGGAAAGGAAAGAGGAGAGAGAGAAGGAGGGAAAAGAGGCAGGACCTTGCCCACAGAAGAAAAACCCTGGGAGGAAAGGTGGACCCAGGCTCAGCCCACCTGCATGTTTGCTGAGCTGGCTCCCTGGAGTAGGACCCATCCCTGCCCTCAAGGAGCTCTAAAAGTCCAGTGGGGAAGACAAAGCAGGTGCAGCCACGGGAGGCAGCCTTTGAGTGGCGCTAGAGGGTAGGTAGGAGTTGGTCCCTGAGGCAAATAGGAAAGGGTATTCCTGGAAGAAAGAACCACCTGGGTAAAGATGGGAAGGAGTAAACAATCAGCCTCTACCTCCTTCCCGGTATCTACGAATCCCACCCCACCCACCCCCTTCAGAAGCTGTTCCCTGCGGAGCTTCCGCCAGCCACAGTCTGAAGGCATGTGTGCAGTCAGACAAGCAGGGTTCTGGTTATGGCCAATGGCCTCAGCACCTCAGTGTCCTCATCTGCAAAGTGGGGATAATCACAGCACTTACCTCACAGGAGGGGACCTAAGCATTTGGCTGCTAATTAAAAGGTCGGCCGTTCGAATCCACCAAGCTGCTCCTTGGAAACCCTATGGGACAGTTCTACTCTGTCCTATAGGGACGCTATAGGTCGGAACTGACTCGATAGAAACAGGTTATCTCACAGGATTGTAGTGAAGATTGAGTGTGAGAGTTCCTGGCACGTGGCAAGCGCTGATAGATGTTAGCTATGATTATCTATTAGTAGATGTTTCCAGAAGTGGGCAGATATGTACTGAGCATACATTAGGGCCTAGATGCCAGTTAACCCCTGGGTAGGAGGAACAGAAAGAAGAGTGAGACTGACCTTGCCTCAAGGACTCATAGTCTGCCAATGTGGTCTCCAATTATTTGATTGTAAAACCTTACCAGTAAAAATTGTTGAGCAGGGACATGCAGGGCAAAATGGCGCTCTAGGCAGAAGCACCACGCCGACCCTCCACAGCAAAGATCTGAAAAACTAAGCCGAAGAGAGAATACAACAATCCTCAAACCCTAAAACATCAAATGAAGAGATAAAGAACTCAGCCAAGCACCAAATGGAGTGAGAAAACTGACAGAGAATGGAGAGCGAGGAGAGATTCATGCAGAGGTCCCCTACCAGCTAACGCAGCACGGATCTGCCATCTTGGACTCCTATCAGAGACCAGCAAACAGGGGTTACGAGAAAGCAGCCTCACAGAGTGTCCAGCAGGGACAAAACAACCAGTAATTTGTGATATACGCTTTCCCACCCCCTACCCTTCTTCACCCCCACTCAGCCTCCTCTGCTTCCTGCAGCCACAATCTCTTGTCCGGGAAACACCGGCTGCTTGGATTCCACACACCCAAAGGGGCCGGCTCTCTGAGTGCCATTTGTTGGCTGCTGGTGTTGCTTTTTCCCGCTTCTTTTGATTTCTTCCTTACCTCTCACCACCTCCCCCTCCTTTTGCTCAAATACCTGGCTCCATGCGCCATCTTTGCTTCTTCCTGAGGGGCTGCAGAGCTCCAGTAATTTGTGATATATGCTTTTCCACCCCCTACCCTTCTTCACCCACACTTGGCCCCCTCTGCTTTCTGCAGACACAGTCTCTTGTCCGAGAAACACCAGCCCACACTAGCTGGCTTTCTGAGTGCCATTTGTTGGCTGCTAGTGTTGCTTTTTTTCTGCTTCTTTTGATTTCTTCCTTACCTCTTGCCACCTCCCCCTCCTTTCACTCAAACACCTGGCTACGTGCGCCATCTTTGCTTCTTCCTGAGGGGCTGTGGAGCTCCGTTCGAATGTGGAGTTGCTGCCCGGTCTGGGCTGCCATGCTGGTGGGATCCTGGGGCTTTTGTTTGTTTCTTTGTTTTGAATTGTTTGTTTGTTTTCTTTTCCTTTTCTTAAGTTTGGAGCCCTTTCTGGCCAGGTGGTGCTGCGTGGCAACGAGACTACCCCCTCGACTTGCACAGACGTGCAAAGGGATCCCTGAGGACATTTCTTTTCTCATTGTTTTTTTTTTTTTTCTTCTGTTTTTCGGGGAGCCTTTCTTGTTTTATTTCTTAATTTGTTTTGTTTTCTTTTCCCCTTTTTCCCTTTTTGTCTTTCTTCATTGCTCAGTTTCTCATCTCTCTTTATCTTCCTTCTCTTTCTGTTCCCTGAATACCTGTAGTTGTATACCTCTATGCCTTCTAGCCAAGCTGTACTGCAACACCTGAGAGCGACTTCCGCAGACCTCATAGCTGCACCGGTGGGACCCCTGGGAACTATGTGGTTCTTTAACCTTTCCGATTCTTATTTATTCATTCTTTTCTTTTCTTTCTCCTACCCTTTCTGCTTCTCTCCATTTCATAGTCTCTCATCTCTCCACTCCAACCGCAAGCTCCCCTAGCATTCTTTTTTGTTTGTTTGTACGTTTTTGGCTCCTGTTCCTCTCTCCTCTCTCCCATATCCATCTTAGCTGCACACATAGCAATCTCCCCGCTACATCCTGCCTACCTGCACCTTGCGCTTGACATCATACCACCAAGCAGCACAGGCACGGCCTACTGGAACCTGCCCTGCACCGATTACCGACACACTCTGGTGGCTGTAGTAAGTGCCACAAACAACCCATCCCAGTAACTCCTCTTCAGCTAGACCTGCCCTGCTGTACCATATCTGAGTGACTGACCCTGCCAATTGGAGAAGGAGGCGAAAACTATTGTCCCCACAGACGAGCAAACAACAAAGAACACACAGTCCACCCGCTCAGACATAGTCAAATTAAAAAAAAAAAGGGATGAAACAAACAAATCTACAATCAATAAATGAGAAAAATAACTACTGAATGCCCCAAAGACAGCAGACAATATCAGAACATTTACAAAAACAGGACAGGATGGTTCCAGTAGGCGTCCAAAATAA
Source organism: Dugong dugon (assembly GCA_030035585.1). NCBI lineage: Eukaryota > Metazoa > Chordata > Mammalia > Sirenia > Dugongidae > Dugong > Dugong dugon. The sequence goes on from CM057475.1 coordinate 20,773,333, forward strand.
AACACCAGATGAGTCTCCAGTGGAAGACAATGCACTAGAACTACCTGATAGGGAATTCAAATCTCTAATACTCAGAATCCTCCAAGAGCTGAGGCAAAAAGCTGACAAACATGAGGAAAAAATAGACAAAGTCATGGAAAATACAGACAAAAAATTGGAAGAATTCAGGAAAATAATGCAGGAACAAAATGCCAAAATAAGTTCACAACTAGAAATTATACAAAAACAACAATTATAAATCCAAAAGATAAACAACAAGATTTCAGAAATGGATGGTGTCATAGAAGGGCTGAGAAGCAGATTTGAAACAGTGGAAGACAGGATCAGTGGAATTGAAGACAAACACTTGGATACAACTCTGTTTCAGGAAAACTCAGAAAAAAAAACAAAGAAAAATGAAGCGACCCTGAGAGTTATGTGGGATACAATCAAAAGCAAACATTTTCGAGTGATTGCAATTCCAGAACAGGGGGAGAAAACAGAAAACACAGAGAGGGTCACTGAAGAACTGCTGACAGAAAACTTCCCCAATATCATGAAAGATGAAAAGCTGGCCATCCAAGAAGCTCAACGAACCCCATACAGGAAGTACCCCAAAAGAAAATCACCAAGGCATATCATATTCACACTCACCAAAACCAAAGACAAAGACTCCTGAGAGCAGCTCATGAAAAACAAGAAGTCACATACAGAGGAGAAACGATAAGACTAAGCTCAGATTATTCGGCAGAAACCATGCAGGCAAGAAGGCAATGGGATGACATATATAAAATCTTGAAAGAAAAAAATTGCCAGCGAATAATAATACATCCTGCAAAACTCTCGTTCAGATTTGATGGTGAAATTAGGTCATTTCCAGACAAACAGAAATTAAGGGAATATGTAAAAGTCAAACCAAACTTACAAGAATTATTAAAGGGAGTTCTTCGATCTGAGGAAAAACAGCTTCAACTCACAGGCAGAATCTAGGACGCAGGATCATACCAGCCAGATACCAATCTAGGACATGAACTCTCAAGGACTATCCAAAACCAAAAGAAATACAACAGGCAATCAGAGCAGTTAATCAGTAAATGACAACAACATCAAAACAATAAAAGAGGGCATAAACGGCATAGGTATAGAACCTTCTAATGGAGAGGAAGGCAAGGTGATGCAAAGTAATGGTAGACTGCTTCAAACTTAGAAAGACAAGGGTAAAATTCATGGTAACCACAAAGAAAGTTAACAAACATACTCATAAAAAAAAAAAGAGGAAAAACATAAAGTCTCAGCAAAAACAAAACCTACAAAAAATAAATAAATGCAAAACAAATCCACAAACAAAAGTAACTCAGCACAAGAGAGCAAGAACAGAAAACTTCAGCACCACAAAAAAAAGCACTACAAAATGACAGCAAGAAACTCACATCTATCAATAATTACAACGAATGTAAATGGAATCAATGAACCCATGAAAGATGGAGAGTGACAGAATGGATAAGAAAACAGGATCCATCAATATGCTGTCTACAAGAGACACACCTTAGAAACAAAGATGTGAATTTATTAAAAGTCAAAGGTTGGAAAAAAATATATCAAGCTAACAACTACCAAAAAAGAGCAGGAGTGGCAATTCTAATCTCAGATAAAATAGAATTTAAAACAAAATCTACCATAAAAGACAAAGTAGGACACTATATAATGATTAAGGGGACGATCCATCATGAAGACATAACCATAATAAACATCTACGCACCCAATGGTAGGGCTTCAAAATACATAAAACAAACTCTAACAACACTGAAAAGAGAAACTGACAGTTCCACAATAATAGTAGGAGACTTCAACACACCACTCTCAGTAAAGGACAAAACAACTATGAAGAAACTCAGCAAAGATACAGAAGACCTAAAGGGCACAATCAGCCAACTTGACCTCATAGACATATATAGAACACTCCATCCAACCGCTGCAAAGTACACATTCTTTTCCAATGCACGTGGGATGTTCTCCAGAATAGACCATGTCTTAGGCCACAGAGCAATCCTCAACAAGATCCAAAACGTTGAGATAATTCACAGTATCTTCTCTGACCACAATGCCATCAAGGTAGAAATTAACAACAGAAAGAGCAGGAAAAAAAATCAATTACATGGAAACTGAATAATACCCTGCTTACACATCACTGGGTAATAGAAGAAATCAGAGATTGAATCAAAAAATTCCTAGAATCCAATAAGAATGAAAACACATCATACCAAAACCTTTGGGACACAGCAAAGGCACTCCTCAGAGGACAATTTATAGCAATAGATGCACATATCAAAAAAGAAGAAAGGGACAAAATCAAAGCATTAACTACAGAACTCAAACAAATAGAAAGAGAACAGCAAAAAAAGCCCACAACCACCGGAAGAAAGGAAATCGTAAAGATCAGAGCAGAAATCAATGAAATAGAGAACAGAAAAACAATAGAAAGAATCAACAAAACCAAAAGTTGGTTCTTTGAAAGAATCAACAAAATCGACAAACCACTGGCCAGACTGACAAAAGAAAAACTTGAGAGGACATAAATAACCCAAATAAGAAATGAAATGGGGGACATTACAACAGACCCAACTGACATAAAAAGGATTATAACAGAATATTATGAAAAACTATACTCCAACAAATTTGAAAACCTAGAGGAAATGGATAAATTTCTAGAAACACACGGCCTACCCAAACTACAACAAAGTGATGTTGAAAATCTGAACAGACCCATAACAAGAGGAGAGATTGAAAAGGTAATAAAAAAAAACTCCCAAGCAAAAAAAGCCCTGGCCCAGATGGCTTCACTGGAGAATTCTACTAAACATTCAGAAAAGAGCTTATACCAGTACTACTCAAACTATTTCAGAAGATAGAAAAGGAACAGATACTTCCAAATTCATTCTATGAAGCCACCATAACCCCAATACCAAAACCAAGTAAAGACACTACAAAAAAATACAGAAAATTACAAACCAATATCTCTCATGAATATAGATGCAAAAATTCTGAAAAAAATTCTAGCCAATAGAATTCAGCATCATATCAAAAAATTAATACACCACAACCAAGTAGGATTCATACCAGGTGTGCAAGGATGGTTCAACATTAGAAAATCAGTCAACGTAATCTACCACATAAATAAAAGGAAAGACAAGAACCACACGATCATCTCAATTGATGCAGAAAAGGCATTTGACAAAGTCCAACACCCATTCCTGATAAAAACTCTCAATAAAATAGGTATAGAAGGGAAATTTCTCAACGTAATAAAGGGCATCTATGCAAAACCAATGGCCAACATCATTCTTAATGGAGAGAGGCTGAACACATTCCCCTTGAAAACAGGAACAAGACAAGGATACCCTTTATCACCACTCCTATTTAACATTGTGCTGGAAGTTCTAGCTAGAGCAATAGGGCAAGAAAAAGAAAGGGCATCCAAATTGGTAATGAAGAAATTAAACTGTCCCTGTTGGCAGATGATATGATACTATACATAGAAAACCCTAAAGACTCCACAAGAAATCTACTGGAACTAATAGAAAGATTCAGCAGAGTAGCAGGACACAAGATAAACATTCAAAAATCAGTTGGATTCCTATACACCAATAAGGAGAACGATGAAAAGGAAATCAGGAAAAGAATACCATTTTCAGTAGCCCCTAAAAAGATAAAATACTTAGGAATAAATCTGACCAGGGATGTAAAAGACCTATACAAACAAAACTACAAAACTCTTCTGCATGAAACCCAAAGGGATCTACATAAATGGAAAAACATACCATGCTCGTGGATAGGCAGACTCAACATTGTGAAAATCACAATTCTACCCAAAGCAATTTACCAATACAATGCAATCCCAATCCAAATACCAACAACATTCTTCAAAGAGATGGAAAAACTAATCATTAACTTTATATGGTAAGGGAAGAAGCCCCGAATAAGTAAAGCACTACTGAAGAAGAAGAATAAAGTTGGAGGACTCACACTACCTGACTTCAGAACCTACTCTACAGCTACAGTAATCAAAACAGCCTGGTACTGGTACAATGACAGATACATTGACTAATGGAACAGAATTCAGAAGCCAGGTGTAAATCCATCCACCTACGGTCATCTGATCTTCGACAAGCGCCCAAAGTCCATCAGATGGAAAAAGACCATCTTTTTAACAAATGGTGCTGGCAAAACTGGATATCCATCTGCAAAAAAATGAAGCAGGACCCATACCTCATGCTGTATACAAAAACTACTTCAAAATGGATCGAAGACCTGAATATAAAGCCTAAAACTATAAAGTTCATAGAAGAAAAAATAGGACCAACACTTCAGGCCTTAATACACGGCATTAACAGTATACAAACCATAACGATCAACACACAAACCCCAATAGATAAGCTAGATAACTGGGATCTTCTAAAAATCAAACACCTATGCTCTTCAAAAGGCCTCACCAAAAGAGCAAAAAGAGAACCTACAGACTGGGAAAAAGTTTTTGGACAGTACAAGTCAGACAAACGTCTAATCTCCATAATCTATAAGAAAATCCAACACCTCTACAACAAAAAGACAAATAATCCTATTAAAAAATGGGCAAAGGAAATGAACAGACACTTCACCAAAGAAGACATTCAAGTGGTCAACAGACACATGAGGAAATGCTCGCGATCACTAGCCATTAGAGAAATGCAAATGAAAACCACAATGAGATACCATCTCACCCCGGCATTACTGGCACGAATCAAAAACACTGGAAATAACAAATGTTGAAGGGGCTGCGGGGAGATCGGAACTCTTATGCACTGCTGATGGGAATGCAAAATGATACAACCATTTTGGAAAATGATATGGCGCTTCCTGAGAAATCTAAAAATAGACATACCATTCGATCCAGCAATCCCTCTCCTAGGAATATATCCTAGAGAAATAAGAGTCATCACTTGAATAGACATATGCACACCTATGTTCATGGCAGCATTGTTCACAATAGCAAAATGATGGAAACAACCTAGATGCACATCAACAGATGAATGGATAAACAAACTATGGTACATACACACAATGGAGTACTATGCAACCAGAAAGAACAACAATGAATCTGTGAAGCATCTCATAACATGGATGAAACTGGAGGACATTATGCTGAGTGAAATAAGTCAATCACAAAAGTACAAATATTGTATGAGACCTCTAATTGTAAAAACCCATGAAAAAGTTCACACACAAATAGTAACAATCTTTGTTGGTTTCCAGGGATGGGAAGGGTGGGGGGGGGGAAATACTAAATAGGCAATAGATAAGTGGTATCTTGGGTGAAGGGTGAGACAGTACACAATACAGGAGAAACTAGCACAACCTCTACAAGGAAAGGTCATGGAAGCCCCATAGACACATCCAAACTCCCTGAGGGACTGAATTGCTGGGCGGAGGGCTGTGGGGACCATGGTCTCGGGGAACATCTAGCTCAATTGGCATGACACAGCTTATAAAGACAATGCTCTGCATTCTACCTTGGTGAGTAGTGTCTGGGGTCTTAAAAGCGTGTAAGCGGCCATCTAAAATACTCCACTGGTCTCATCCCTTCGGGAGCAAGGGAGAATGAAGAGAACAGGATACAAGGAAAAGATTAGTCCGAAGGACTAATTGTCCATAGCTACCAAGGCCTTCACTGGACTGAGTCCAGTACAGCTAGATGGTGCCCGGCTACCATCACTGACTGCTCTGACCAGGATCACAACAGAGGGTTCTGGACAGAGCTGGAGAAGGATGTAGAACATAATTCTAACTCACAAAAAAAAGACCAGATTTACTGGCCTAAAGGAGACTGGAGAAACCCTGAGAGTATGGCCCCCAGACACCCTTTTAGCTCAGTGGTGAAATTATCTCCGAGGTTCACCGTTCAGCCTGGGAGTGGACAGACCCGTAAAACCAAATGAGACTAACAAGGTACAGGAGTCCAGTGACAAGGGCCAGAAGGCAGAAGGGGACAAGGAAGCTGGTGATAGGGAACCCAAGGTTGGGTAAGGATACTGTTGATGTGTTGTGAGATTGTTAACCATTGTCACAGGGCAACATGTGTAGTAACTGTTAAATGAGAAACTGTTTTGTTCTGTAAGCCTTCATCTTAAGTGAGAATAACAGCACAATTGGAAGAGCGTAGTCGATGTCACTGAACTGTGCATGTAGAAATTTTTGAAATGGTGTATCTTTGGCTATGTGTATTTTCACCAAAAAAAAAAAAAAAAAGGTTGAGAAGTTAGAGGGTTGACATGTTGTGGGGTTGTTAACCAATGTCATAAAACAATATGTCTACTACTGTTTCATGAGAAACTATGTGTACTGTAAGCCTTCACCTGAAGTACAAGTAAAAAATTTAAAAAATTTAAAAATTTGTGGAGCAGGTCCCCCTGATATGTGTATCTTATTTGCATATTATTTCTCTGTTTATAAATTATACATGTGTAGTGTGAAAAGCAGATTGGCATTGTGGTTAAAAGGGTGAATTCTGGAGTTAGCCTGGGTTTGAATCTTGGCACAGCTGCTTTGTAGCAGTGTGACCTTGGGCCATTTGTGCAACCTCTCTGGCCTCAGTTCCTTCATCTGTAAAATGGTCAGAAATAGCAATACATACCTCATCATGTTGTTGTGAAGTGCTAAGCACTTCGTAGCTATTACATGAGCTCCTTTGTGTTAAGTGCTTAGAGAAGAGCCACAGTAAGTCTCAATGGCTGCGGGCTGTTATTATCATTACTTCTGTTGGAATACATTAAGTTGATTGTAAAATATGCATATTAAAAAGAAAGGGATTTAAAATAAACATAAACCAAAATTCTAATGTTTCCCGCCTGCATGCCAATGCATCCCAGGTTTGCATGTACATACACAGAAAGGGTAATCCCAAGCAGGATGCCTAATTGGCAGAGGTCATGTGTGGATCTCAAAACTGCCTACACATTGGAATTGCCTGGGACATTTAAACACAGTTCCAATACCTGAGTCTCACCCTAGAGATAATGATACCATTTGTCTTGGATGCAGCCTGAGCATGGAAACTTTTTTAAAGCCAACTTCCAGGTGATTCCAGGGAACAGCCAGGGCTGAGAACCACACTGCCTTCAGTGAACAGAGCCCCATAAGTAGGGCACACAACCCAGGAGTCCCAAGGAAGGAGAGACCACCATGGGCTGTGGGAACCAGGAGGCTCACGGAGGAAATTAGGAAAGTTTCCAGCAAGGTTTGAACTGGTACACTTGCCATCAAAGATGTGCCATCCAGCCAGAGACAACCGTGGGAGCCCATAGGAGGAAGCAAGTCCCTTCCAAAAGGTCAAGGACAGCTTCTTGGGCTTGGTAACATTTGAGTGACTTGGAGAAGACCTATCATTACTATTTAAAATAGCTTCAGAAGGCTTCGACTCATCTGCCTCTCTCCACCTCTCCACTTCCTTTAGTGGTCTCCCCTGATAAAGTGCCAGCAATGGCTCCCTATTTTGTACCTTATCAAGACCCAACTCATCAGCAGGGCTTTGAAATTTCTATTGGTCTATCTTCCAGTTTACTGATTTTTCTCTGTTCACTCCATTCTGGTGTTGAAACTGTTGCTGGGTGGAAACCCCAGGTTTTGCTCATCGCAACTCGTCTCAGCCAATAAATGAGAGACTAAGGTGGCAGATCAGAAAGGTGCTTTTATTTCATTGTGCAGGGAAAGGAAGAGTTGGGGCTGCTGCCGCCAAGACTGCTTAGTGAGGGTGAGGGGTAAGGTTACTTTTATGGGGTTTACAAGCAGGAAGTTCATACAAGTTACGTCAGCAACATTCTTAATCACACTACGCAGACGCAATGGAGTTTACATAAAACTGCATGCATCTCAGGTTCAATTACATATGATGGGTAAACTAATAAAGAATTTATAATGAATATATATATATATATATATATATATAAACCCACTGCCATCGAATCAATTCTGACTCATAGAGACTACATAGAGTTTCCAAGGCTGTAAATCTTTATGGAAGCAGACTGCCACATTTTCTCCTGCAGAGCCCCTGGTGGTTTGGAACCACTGACTTTTTGGTTAGCAGTCCACCAGGGCTCCATATATATGTATAATGTATTCAGTATGTGTGTATGTACCTTCTAGACCTCAGAGTAGGGGAAGACTTTTTAGCAAGTAAAGTGCCAACCATTAAGGAAATAATTGATAACTTTTACTACATTAAACTTAAATTAAAATTAAAAGTTATTGATTAAACACTGTTTAAAAAGTAAAAAAGTGAGCATAATATTCAGGAAAAGTACACTATTCAAGAAAAGGTGTTCACAATACATGCAGTCAGCATACCTGAGTGGTGCAAACAGTTAACACACTAGTCTGCTAACCAAAAGGTTGGAGATTCAAGTCCACCCAAAGACACCTTGGAAGAGAGGCTCAGCAATCTACTTCTGAAAAATCAGTCACAGAAAACCCTATGAAGCACAGTTCTACTCTGACACACATGGGATCACCATGAGTTGGAATAAACTTGACAGCAACTGGAAAAAAAAAATCAACAAAGGACTCATATACAGAATATATAAAGAGCCCCCTACCAATAAATAAAAAGATAGACAACTAATATAAAAAGTGGGCAAAAGACTTGATTGGACTCATTACAAAAGAAGAAATCCAAATCACCAATAACTTTTGAAAAAGTGCTCAACATCTTTGGCAATCATGGAAATACAAATTAAAACCATCATGAGACACTACCACACACTCACCAGACAGGCTATAATTAAAATTCTGACAGGACCAAGCATTGGAGATGATGGACAGCAATGAGAATTCCCACACACTGCTGGTGGATGGGTAAGTTGGTACAACCAGTTTAGAAAACCATTTGAAATTGCCTAGGAAAGGGACATTTGCATTCTCTATGACCCAGGACACAGAAGGGAATGTTCATATCTACCACGACATGTATACATTTATGGCATTTTTCATAATATACCCAACTAGAAACAATGCAAATGTCCATCAAAGTAGAATGGATACACAAATTGCAGTTGAGTCATACAGTGGAAGACTACACAGTGACAAAGACTAGGAACTACAATTACAAGCAATAACACTGAATCTTAAAAATATGATATTGAACAAAAGAAGCCAGAAGCGGAGGTGAGGCCAAGATGGTGGAATAGTCAGATGCCTCGTGTCATCCCTCTTACAACAAAGACCAAAAAAAACCCAAGTGAATCAGATATTTATGACAATCCAGAAACCATAACCATCAAAGACAAAGCTAAAGAATTGGACTGAGCAACGGGTGGAAGGAGAGACAATTCAAAAATAGCAGAAATGAGAATTACAGATCACTGGATCACCAGTGTCCTGCTAGCCAAACATACACAGCACAGACATATTGAGGCAAGCAGTGGCATCCCAAGCGGAAACCCACTCCATCTGCTACAGCTAAGCAGGAGCAACTGTACATGCACCTCCAGAATCAAACAGGAGTGGCACCAGACCTCCAAAAGTAAGTTCATGCTCCCAACCCACCACACATACCACAGCCCTTCCCCACCAGAGCTCCACAGCCAAGAAGCACTCCCTCCCACTCATCCATCCCCCTCCCTACTCTGACACCAGTCCAGCTGCATTCAATACTACCACGCCCCCTAAGCTGGGAATTCACAGCTCCAGCCCAGAGGCACCCATCCCTTTGCCCAGCCACTGGCACAGGGGGTTCATGGGCTTGCAGCACCCTCTACCCTCCCAATCACCTGCACCAGTGCCTTGCTGGTTGAATTGGCACAGCATGTACACATTGGTTTAAGGCAGGCAGAGTTCTCAGCTGACACCCATCTTCACCTGCAGCAACCAAGTGGGAGCCACAGATCTGTGACATTTAACACCGCCTCACCCACTAAGCTTGTAGCTCTCAGCCCAGTCTGAGGTACCTGCCCCTTAGCCCAAGCACTGGTGCAGGGGGTCCACAAACGTGCAGCACCTTTCACCCCCACCAATCACCCGTGCTAGTGACTTAATGGCCAAGCTGGCATAGCATGCCCTCATTAGGACAAAGCATGCAGGATTACCAGCTGAAGCCTGTTTTCAACTGCAGCAGCCAAGTGGGAGCTGCAGATCTGTGGCATTGGACACTGCACCATCCCCTAAGAAGAGGCCTCAACCACTCACATCAGGGGCCTAAGGGTTCGTGGTACTACCTGCTCCATCCAGCCACCCATGGAGTGGGCCAGAGAACCAGTGGTGCCCCCTTACCCCTCCAGCCAATGGCACTGGCACCCAAGGACTGGCTGCACTACCACCCCACACTGTGCACTTCAGCAGACAGGGGCACAACCTCCATCCAGGCACCCGGAGACAGCCGACAGCCCTTGCTTTGCCCCCCACATCACCTCCCACTGCAACCAGAGACCTGTGCCTGCTCTGAACATCCCTATGCAGCCCTGCCCACCCATGAGTGTAAGTAAGGGTCTCTGGCCCACTTACTCGGTGACCAATGACCTGAGCACCTTTGCCCCAACCATCTGGCAAGCAGTAGAGCATACACACAACACACAACCCAACAACCAGGGAGAACACCCCCTGCACCCATGACCAGGTGACCAGCAGGACAGATATATCACCTCACCAAAAATGCCACCTACATCCTCAGCAGCTCCACAAGAACAGTGAACAGAGTCCCAGGCTAACACACCTAGCAGCTATACTGCCCACCTGGAGACAGAAGGTGTGAGCTTCAATGTGGCCAGATTAATGACAAAGTAGCACACACGCCCAGCCTACTTAGATATATCAAAACAAAAATTCAGGACACAGTAAACAAACATACAACAAATAAATAAATATAATAACTTCTTGATGCCTCAGAGACAACAGTCAATATCAAATCACATAAAGAAGCAGGACAAGATGGCTCCAGCAAACAACCAAAATAAAGAACCAGAAAACCTTCCGGAAGAAGATAAAGCAATGGAGCTACCTGATAAGAATTCAAAAGACTAATACAGAGATCTCCAAGAGATCAAGAAGAAGACCAGGGAAAACACAGAAAAAACCAAGGGAAACACAGACAAAGCAATAGAAGAATTCAGGAAAACAATACAAGAACAAAACAACAGAATAAATAGGCTACTAGAAATCACACAAAAACAGCAACTAGAAATCCAAAAGATTAACAATAACATTTCAGAATTAGACAACTCAACAGAAGGTCATAGGAGCAGAATTCAGACAATAGAAGTCAGAATTAGTGAGATTGAAGATAAATCCCTTGACATCAATTTGCTTGAGGAAAAATCGAAAAAATAATGAAGAAAGCCTAAGAATTATGTGGGATACTATCAAGAGGACAAACCTACGTGTGATCAGAATTCCAGAACAGGGTGGGGGGGTAATGGAAAACAGAGAGAATTGTTGAAGATTTACTGGCAGAAAACTTCCCTAATATCATGAAAGATGAGAAACTACCTGTTCAAGAAGCTCAATGAACCCCATACAGGACAGATCCCAAAATAAAGTCACCAAGACATATCATAATCAAATTTGCCGACCAAAAACAAAGAAAGAATCCTGAGAGCAGCTAGGGATAAATGAAAAGTCACCTACAATGGAGAACCAATACGACTAAGCTCTGATTACTCACCAAAAACCATGCAGGCAAGAAAGCAATGGGATGACATATATAAAGCCTTGAAGGAAAAAATGGTCAGCCAAGAATTATATATCCAGAACAATTGTCTCTCAAACATGATGGCAAAATTAGGTCATTTCCAGATATGCAGAAATTAAGGGAATATGTAAAAACCAGACCAAAATTACAAGAAATATTAAAGGAAGTCCTCTGGTTAGAGAACCAACAACATCAGACAACAATCCAAGACTAAGACACAGGACAGATCAACTAGATACCAACCCAGATAGGGAATTCTCAAAAATAAAACAAAGCTAAAAGACTGAAAATAGGGAACCAGAGACATCAATATGTAAATGACAAAAACATCAAAACACAAAAAGAGAGAATAAACAATGTAGTCATAGAATTTCCAGATGAAGGAGAAGTTAAGGCAATATCAAAAAATAAAAGATGGTTTAAACTTAGAAAAATAAAGGTAAATTTCAAGGTAACCACAAAAGAAGTTAACAAACCTACTCATCAAAATAAAGAAGAAAAACCATAAAGACTCAGAAAACACAAAATCAACAATAATGAAAGAAGTGAAAAGGAAAATACATAAACAAAAAGAACTCAGCACAGAAAATTAAGCTGAACAAAGAAACCATCAATATCATAAAAAAACAACAAAATGACAGCAGTAAACTCATACCTATCAATAATTACACTGAATGTAAATGGCCTAAATGCACCAGTAAAGAGACAGAGAGTGGCAGAGTGGACAAAAATCACAATTCATCTATATGCTGTCTACAGTAGACACACTTTAGACACAAAGACATAAACAAACTAAAACTCGAAGGAAAAAATATGTATCAAACAAACAATAACAAAAAAGAGCAGGAGTAGCAATGTTAATCTCCGATAAAATAGACTTTAAAGCAAAATCTACCATAAAGGATAAGGCAGGACACTATATAATGATTGAAGGGTCAATACACCAGGAGGACATAACCATAATAAATATATACACACCCGATGACAAGGATCCAAAATACATAAAAAAAAAAAAAAACTCTAACAGCATTGAAAAGAGAAACAGACAGTTCCACATTAATAGTAGGAGACTTCAACACACCACTTTCAGTGAGGACAAAACATCTTGAAAAAAAACTCAATAAAGACAGAGAGGATCTAAATGTCACCATCAACCAAATCAACCTCATAAACATATACAGACACTCCACCCAACAGCAGCCAAGTATAGATTCTTTTCCAACACACTTAAAACATTCACAAAAATAGACCTCATTTTAGGCCACAAAGCAAGCCTTAACAAAATCCAAAATGTCAAAATAATACAAAGAATCTTCTTGATCATAATGCCATAAAAGTAGAAACCAATAACATAAATAGCAAGGAGAAAAAAATCAAATACATGGAAACTGAACAACATCTTGCTCAAAAACTACTGGGTTATAGAAGAAATCAAAGATGGAATAAAATGTTCATAGAATCAAGTGAGAATGAAAACACATCTTATCAAAACCTTTGGGACACAGCAAAAGCAGTGCTTAGTGGTAAATTTAATAGCAATAAATGCAGACAACAAAAAAGAAGAAAGGGCCAAGGCAGAGCCAACATGGCACTACAGACAGAAGCACCACGCTGTCCCTCCACAGCAAAGACCTGGAAAACTAAGTAAAACAGAGACAAACATCAATCCTGGAACTCTAAGTGTCAAGTGAAAAGATAAAGAACTGAACCAAGCACTGAATGGAATAAGAAACTGACAGAGACCAGAGAGCAAGGAGAATTACAAGCAGAGGTCTCCTATCAGCTAACGTAGCAGGGACCCACCATCTTGGACTGCTTTTGGAGATCGGTGGACCAGGACTACGGGAAAGCACATTCACGGAGCTCCCAGCAGGAAACAGAGCACCCGGTAACTAGCAAGACACACTTTCCCATCCCCCACTGCCCACCCTGCCTCCTCCGCACCTTCCCAGCTGGCCAATCCAAGGCTTTCCGGTGGGCCTATCCACAGCTTGTCAGTGGGCCAATTCCCAGATTCCCATCAGGCCATGACCACAGCACGGAAGGCACCGGTTCCGTGCAGTGAGGATTTGCCCCACCCACACCAGCCAGCTTCTTCACTGCCATTTCTTTGTTGCTGGTGTTTCTTTTTTCAGCCTCTTTTGGTTTCTTCCCTGCCTCTCACTTCCTCCTCCTCCTTTCTCTTGTAGACCTGATTCTGTGTGCTGTCTTTGCTTCCTCTTGACAGGCTGTGAAGTGCTGCTCGGCTGGGGAACTGCTTCCCCAGTCCGCACCACCAAGCTGATGGGATCCCTGGGGGCTTTTTTCTTTCTTTTTTTGTTTGTTTTCTCTTTCTTTTTTCCTTTTTATTTTTCTTCATTTCTCGGTTTCTTATCTCTTTTACTTACCTTCTTTTCCTGTCCCCTGAATACCTGGCGCCATGTATCATCTCCACCCCTTCTAGCCAGGCTGTACTGCGTAGATTAGGAGCCGCTTCCCTGGTCTGCACAGCCACATGAGTGGGATCCCTGGAAGCATTTTATTAAAATTTTTATTTCTTTCTTTTTTTTCTTTTTGTTTTTCTTCATTTCTCAGTTTCTCATCTCTCCACTCCAGTGGTACACTCCCTCATCACTTTCTCTTTTTTTGGCTCCTGTTTCTCTCTCCTCTCTCTCTTCTTTCCCATACCCAACCTAGCTCCACACATTACAACCTCCCTCTCTCCCTCCCCCTCCCTCCTATCTGCACTGTGTGCTGAACATTGCACAACTAAGCAGCACAGGCACAGCCTACTGGAACCTGCCCTGCACTGACCCCGGCTCACCTTGTTGGCTGCAATATGTGCCACAAACAACCCATCCCAGCCCTTCCCCTTCAGCTGGACCTGCACTGCTGCACCATAGCTGAGTGACTGGCCCTGCCCATTGGACAAGGAGGTGAGAAATATCGTGTCCACAGATGAGCAAACAACAAAGAACATTCAGCCCACTGCTCAGACATTACCAAATAAAACAAAACAGCAGGATGAAACAAACAAATCTACAATCAATAAATGAAAAAAATAACTATTGAATGTCCCAAAGACAGCAGACAATATCAAAACATATAAAAAAATAGGACAGGATTGTTCCAATAGGCATCCCAAATAAAACACCAGACGACTTTCCAGTAGAAGAAAAGGTACTAGGACTACCTGATAGGAAATTCAAATCTCTAATATTCAGAGCTATCCAAGAGTTGAAGCAAAAAGTAGACAAAAATGAGGATAAAACAGACAAATTCATGGAAAAGGCAGACAAATTCACGGAAAATACAGACATAAAATGGAAGAATTCAGGAAAATAATACAGGAACAAAATGCCAAAATAAATTCACAACTAGAAATCATACAAAAACAACAATCAGAAATCCAAAAGATAAACAAGATGTCAGAAATGGACAGCGTCATAGAAGGGCTGAGGAGGAGGTCTGAAATGATGGAAGACAGGATCAGCGAAATTGATGACAAACACTTGGATACAACTCTGTTTGAGGAAAAATCAGGAATAAGAACAAAGAAAAATGAAGAAACCCTGAGAATGATGTGGAATACAATGAAAAGCAAAAATCTTTGAATCATCAGAGTTCCAGAACAGGGAGAAAACGGAAAACACAGAGACAATCATTGAAGAATTGCTGACAGAAAACTTCCCTAACATCACGACAGATGAAAAGCTGACCATCCAAGAAGCTCAATGAACCCCAAAAGAAAGTCACCAAGGCATATGATAATCACACTTGCTAAAACCAAAGACAAAGAAAGAATCCAGAGAGCAGCTCAAGAAAAACAAAAAGTCACATACAGAGGGGAAACAATAAGACTAAGCTCTGCTTACTCTGCAGAAGCCATGCACGCAAGAAGGCAATAGGATGACATATATAAAACCTTGAAAGAAAAAAATTGCCAACCAAGAATAACACATCCTGCAAAATTCTCATTCAAATATGATGGTGAAATTAGGACATTTCCAGATACACAGAAACTAAGATAATACGTAAAAACCAAACCAAACTTACAAGAATTATTAGAGTCCTTCAGTTTGAGAACAAACAACATCAGATAACAGCCTGAATCTAGGATGCAAGATCTCATCCTCCAGATACCAACCTAGGAAATGAACTCTCAAGCACTATACAAAACGAAAAGATTTACAACAGGGAACCAAAGAGGTTAATCTGTAAAGGACAACAACGTTGGAACAATAAAAGAGGGAACTTTCTAATGGAGAGGAAGGCAAGGCAATACCAAGTAATAATAGACTGGTTCAAACCTAGGAAGATAAGGGTAAATTTCAAGGTAACCACAAAGAAAGTTAACAAACATACTCATCAAAATAAAGAAGAAAAACATAAAGTCTCAGTAAAAACGAAATCTACAAAAACAAAAGAAACGAAAACAAAATCCATGAACAAAAGGAATTCAGCACAGGAGAGTATGAGGAACAAAGAAATCGTCAGCACCATAAAAAAAGCACTACAAAATGACAGCAATAAACTCACATCTATCGATAGTTACAATGAAAATAAATGGCCTAAATGCACTCATAAAGAGACAGAGAGTGACAGAATGTATTAAAAAAACAAGATCCATCAATATGCTGTGTACAAGAGTCACACCTTAGAAACAAAGACACAAATTTATTAAAAATCAAAGGATGGAAAAAATATATCAAGCCAATAGCCACAAAAAAAAAAAAAGAGCAGGAATGGCAATACTGATCTCAGATATAATAGACTTTAAAACAAAATCCACCATAAAACACAAAGAAGGGTACTATATCATGATTAAAAGGTTGATCCAGTATAAAGACATAACAATAATAAATATCTATGCTCCTAATGGCAGGGCTCCAAAATACGTAAAACAAACTTTAACAGCCCTGAAAAGAGAAATTGACAGTTCCACTAAAATGGTAGACTTCAACACATCACTCTCAGTAAAGGACAGAACATCTAGAAACTCAACAAAGATACAGAAGACCTAAAGGCCACAATCAGCCAACTTGAACTCAGACATATATAGAACACTCCAACCAACAGCTGCAAAGTACACATTCTTTTCCAAAGTACATGTAATGTTCTCCAGAATAGACCATATCTTAGGCCAAAAAGCAACCCTCAACAAAATCCAAAACACTGAGATAATATGAAGTATCTTCTCTGATCACAACAGCATCAAAGGGGAGATTAACAACAGGAAGCACAAGGGGAAAAAAATCAATTACATGGGAACTAAATAACACCCTGCTTACAAACCACTAGGTAATAGAATAAATCAAAGATGGAATTAAAAAATTCCTAGACTTAAATGAGAATGAAAACACATCATACCAAAACATTTGGGACACAGCAAAGGTAGTGCTCAGGGGTCAATTTATAGCAATAGATGCACACATCAAAAAAGAAGAAAGGGACAAAATCAAAACATTAGCTACGCAACTCGAACAAACAGAAAGAGAACAAAGAAGCCCACAGCCACCAGAAGAAAGGAAATAATAAAGATCAGAGCAGAAATAAATGAAATAGAGAATAGAAAAACAATAGAAAGAATCAACAAAACCAGAAGTTGGTTCTTGGAAAGAATCCACAAAATCAACAGACCACTAGACAAACTGACAAAAGAAAAATGGGAGAGGACTCAAATAATCCAAGTAAGAAATGAAATGGGGGACATTAAAACAGAACCCAATTGAAATAAAAAGGATTAGAACAGAGTATTATGAAAAATTATACTCCAACAAATTTGAAAATCTAGAGGAAATGGACAAATTTCTAGAAACACACTACCTACCTAAACTAACACAAATTGATGTTGAAAATCTGAACAGACCCATAACAAGAGCAGAGATTGAAAAAGTAATAAATAAATAAATAAAACTCCTAACAACAACAACAAAAAAGCCCTGGCCCAGATGGCTGCACTGGAGAATTCTACCAAACATTCAGAGAAGAGCTTATACCAATACTACTCAAACTATTTCAGAACATAGAAAAGGAAGGGATACTTCCAAATTCATTCTATGAAGCCACCATAACCTTGATACCAAAACCAGGCAAAAGACAGTACAAAAAAAATTACAGACCAATATCTCTCATGAATACAGATGCAAAAATTCTCAACAAAATTCTAGCCGATAGAATTCAGCATCATATCAAAAAAATAATACACTCGACCAAGTAGGATTCTTACTAGGTATACAAGGATGGTTCAACATTAGAAAATCAATCAACATAATCCACCACATAAATAAAAGAAAAGAAAAGAACCACATGATCATCTCAATCGAAGCAGAAAAGGCATTTGACAAAATCCAACACCCATTCATGATAAAAACTCTCAATAAAATAGGTATAGAAGGGAAATTCCTCAACATAATAAAGGGCATCTATACAAAACCAACAGCCAACACCATTCTTAATGGAGAGAGTCTGAAAACATTCCCCTTGAGAAAAGGAACAAGACAAGGATGCCCTTTATCTCCACTCCTATTTAACATTGTGCTGGAAGTCCTAGCGAGAGCAATAAGGCAAGAAAAAGAAATAAATGGCATCCAAATTGGTCATGAAGAAGTAAAACTGTCCCTCTTTGCAGATAATATGATACTATACATAGAAAATCCAAAAGACTCCATGAGAAAACTACTGGAACTAATATAAAGATTCAGCAGAGTAGCAGCTTTCAAGATAAACATACAAAAACCAGTTGGATTCCTGTACACCAATAAAGAGAATGATGAAAAGGACATCAGCAAAACAATACCATTTATAACAGCCCCTAAAAAAATAAAACACTTAGGTATAAATCCAACCAGGGATGTAAAAAACCTATACAAAGAAAACTACAAAACACTACTGCAAGAAACCAAAAGAGATTTACGTAAATGGACAAAAATATAACAAGCTCATGGATAGGTAGACTTAACATTGTGAAAATGACGATTCTACCTACCCAAAGTAATCTACAAATACAAGGCAATCCCGATCCAAATACCGACAACATTCTTTAAAGAGATGGGAAAAACAATCATTAACTTTATATGGAAAGGGAAGAAGCCCCGAATAAGGAAAGCACTATTGAAGAAGAAGAATAAAGTAGGAGGACTCACACTACCTGACCTCAGAACATACTATCCAGCTACTGTAGTCAAAACAGCCTGGTACTGGTACAACAACAGATACATTGACCAATGGAACAGAATTGAGAACCCAGATGTAAATCCATCCACCTACAGTCACCTGATCTTCAATAGGGCCCAAAATTCATCAAATAGGGAAGACAGTCTTTTTAACAAATGGTGCTGGCAAAACTTTTGCAAAAAAAAAAAAATGAAACAGGACCCATACCTCATACCAAACAGAAAAACTAATTAAAAATAGATCAAAGACCTAAATATACGACCAAAAACTATAAAGATCATAGAAGAAAAAATAGGGTCAATGCTACAGACCCTAATACATGGCATTAACAAGATACAAACCATAACTAACAACCAACTCCAGAAGATAAGCTAGATAACTGGGATCTTCTAAGAATTGAACACTTATGCTTATCAAAAGAGTAAAAAAAGAACTTACAGACTGGGAAAAAAATTTTAGCTATTACAAATCCAACAGAGGTCTAATCTCTAAAATCTACAGGAAAATCCAACACCTCTACCACAAAAAGACAAATAATCCAATTAAAAAATGGGCAAAGGAAATGAACAGACACTTCACCGAAGAAGACATTCAAGCAGCTAACAGGCACATGAAGAAATGCTCACGATCACTAGCTATTAGAGAAATGCAAATCAAAACCACAATGAGATACTATCTCACCCCCAGCATTACCAGCATGAATCAAAAAAAAACAGAAAATAACAAATATTGAGACGCTTCAGGAAAATTGGAACTCTTATGCACTACTAATAGGAATGCAAAACGGTGCAACCATTTTGGAAAATGATATGGCACTTCCTTAGAAAGCTAAAAATAGAAATACAGTATGATCCAGCAATCCCACTCCTAGGAATATATCCTAGAGAAATAAGAGCGGTCACAAGAATAGACATATGCACACCCATATTCATTGCAGCATTGTTCACAACAGCAAAACGATGGAAACAACCTTGATACCCATCAACAGATGAATGGATAAACAAACTATGGTACATACACACAATGGAGTACTTCACAACGATAAAGAACAATGATAAATCTGTGGAGCATCTCACAACATGGATGAACCTGGAGGACATTATGTTCAGTGAAATAAGTCAATCACAAAAGGACAAATATGGTATGAGACCATTACTATAAAAACTCATGAAAAGGTTTACACACAAAAAGAAACAATCTTTGATGGTTACGAGGGAGGGGAGGGGTGGGGGTAGAAAAGCACTAACTAGACAATAGGTAAGTGGTAACTTTGGTGAAGGGTAAGATAGTACACAATACTGGGGAAGCCAGCACAACTTGTTCAGGGTAAGGTCATGAAAGTTCCATGGACAAATCCAAACTCCCTGAGGGACTGAATTACTGGGCTGAGGGCTGTGGGGACCCTGGTCTCAGGGAACATTAGCTCAATTGGCACAACATAGTTTATAAAGAAAATGTTCTACCTTCTACTTTGGTGAGTAGCATCTGGAGTCTTAAAAGCCTCCTAGTGGCCATCTAAGATACTCCACTGGTCTCACACCTTCAGGAGCAAGGGAGAATGAAAACAACTAAAGACGCAAGGGAAAGATTAGTCCAAAGGACTAACAGACCACAACTACCACGGCCTCCACCAGACTGAGTCCAGTAGAACTAGCTGGTGCCCGGTGACCACCACTGACTGCTCTGACAGGGATCACAATAGAGGGTCCCAGACAGAGCTGGAGAAAAATGTAGAACAAAATTCTAACTCAAAAAAGACCAGACTTACTGGTCTGACAGAGACTGGAGGAACCCTGAGAGTATGGCCCCCGGACACCCTTTTAGCTCAGTACAGATGTCATTCCAGAGGCTCACCTTTTAGCCAAAGATTAGACATGCCCATAGGACAAAATGAGACTAAAGGGGCACACCAGCCCAGGGGCAAGGACTAGAAGGCAAGAGGGGACAGGACACTGGTAATAGAGAACCCAAGATCGAGAAGGGAGAGTACTGACATGTCAAGGGGTTGTTAACCAATGTCATAAAACAATATACGTACTAACTGTTTAATGAGAAGCTAGTTTGTTTTGTAAACCTTTATCTAAAGTACTATTTAAAAGAAGAAGAAGAAGAAGAAAGGGCCAAAATCAAAGCATTAACCCTATAACTCAAACAAATAGACAGAAAACAGCAAAAGAAGCCCACAGGCACCTAAAGAAAGGAAATAATAAAGATTAGAGTAGAAATAAATGAAATAGAGAATATAAAAACAATAGAAAGAATTAACAAGACCAAAACTTGGTTCTTGGAAAAGATCAAAAAAATCAACAAACCATTGGCCAAACTGACCAAAGAAAACCAAGAGAGGAAGAAAATAAACCTGAATAAGAAATGGGATGAGTAATATCACAACAGATCAAACTGAAATAAAAAGAATCGTAACAGAACACTATGAAAAATTGTACTCCAACAAATTTGAAAAATTAGAGGAAATGGACAAATTTCTAGAAACACACTATCTAGCTAAATTAACACAAACTGAGGTAGAAAAACTAAACAGACACATAACAAAAGAAGAAATTGAAGTGGTTAAAAAGAAAACCTCCCAGCAAAAAAAGGCCTGGCCTGCTGTGTGAACTATGGTCTCTGGGAACGTCTAGCTCAATTGGCATAATATAGTTTATAAAGAAAACGTTCCATATTCTACTTTGGTGAGTAGCCTCAGAGTCAGTGCAACTGCCTGCTGAAGAATCTCCCACTAAAATCCAGATCAGATTGTTGGCCTGGGCCGGGCTGAGCTCACGGGATTTCATCCTGGGATGGGGAACCCTGCAGGAGCTGGAAGCTTTCATGGCCCTTGCCTCCTCAACTGAGTACGGGGGCTTTGGGCAGACTGCCACCAGGACTCAAGCAGTCTCTTCTCCTCCTACAGGACTCAGAAGAGTGGAGGGAGGTAAGAATGTGAGAGGAGAGGGACAGGGAGAGTGGAGGAGCCAGAGCGTCCTGAACGCCTTTCATTGCTTCCACCGAGGAAGTAGCAGAAACAGAAGTGTAGGAGTGGGGTAAGCAAAAAAGGAACTTAAAGCAGAGAATGAGACCAGCCCAGCCAAGGGCTTTTTGTGGGGTCTTAATTAAGCCTGGAGCCCCCATTGTTCCTTTCAGGGTGGAACATATGTTCAGGCCTGGCTGAGGTTTAGGACTGAAACATCAATGGTGCTGGGCCCTATGGCCTGCCAGGGGAGGGAGGGAGTTATCCCTCAAGCCAGCCAACAACCAGTAGATAGAGTCTCTGGCCCAGCCTTTCCCAGTGTCACCTTTGGCTGAAGCAGAAAAAAAGAAACAACCAGAAGAAACTCTAGCAGAACATCCTGCCCCAGTGTGGAGAAATGCAAGCACGGTGGAGCAACACTACATTCACCTCCCAGTTCTGCCCTTAGCAGGTAGTGTGACCTCTGGTGAGCCTCAGTTTCCCAATGTGTATCATTCAGATGAAGTTTGCTGGGAAAGTACACAGTCAGCAGTCACCTGCCACCACTGGGGTCACCACTGTGACCAGAAGGCACCAGAGAAGCTGGATACCCAATGGTGAAGGACTTGGGCTGGAAGTCAAACTTCCCTTCAAATGCTCCCTCTGCAGTTCACCAACTGGGTCATCTTGGGCAACTGACTCAATCTCTCTGGACCTGTTTCCTCATCCGTAAAATGTTGTTGTTGTTAGGTGCCGTCGAGTTGATTCTGACTATAATGACGCTATGCACAACAGAATCAAACACCGCCCAGTCCTGCACCATCTTCACAATTGTTTGCTATGTTGCAGTCACTGTGTCAATCCATCCCACTGAGGGTCTTCCTCTTTTTTGCTAACCCTCTACTTTACCAAGCATGATGTCCTTCTCCAGGGACTGGTCCCTCCTGATAACATGACCAAAGTATGTGAGACAAAGTCTTGCCATCCTTGCTTCTAAGGAGCATTCTGGCTGTATTTCTTCCAAGACAGATTTGTTCGTTCTTCTGGCAGTCCATGGTATATTCAATATTCTTTGCCAACACCATAATTCAAAGGCATCGATTCTTCTGCAGTCTTCCTTATTCATTGTCCAGCTTTCACATGCACGTGAGGCTATTGAAAACACCATGGCTTGGGCAAGGTGCACCTTAGTCCTTAAAGTGACATCTTTGCTTTTCAACACTTTAAAGAAGTCTTTTGCTGCAGATTCGCCCAATGCAATGCATTGTTTGATCTCTTGACTGCTGTTTCCTTTGGTGTTGATTGTGGATCCAAGTAAAATGAAATCCTTGACAACTTCAATCTTTTCTCCATTTATCATGATGTTGCTTATTGGTCCAGTTGTGAGGATTTTTGTTTTTCTTATGTTAAGGTGTAATCCATACTGAAAGCTGTAGTCTTTGCTCTTCATCGATAAGTGCTTCAAGTCCTCTTCACTTAATGGCAAGCAAGGTTGTATCATCTGCATATGGCAGGTTGTTAATGAGTCTTCCTCCAATCCTAATGCACCATTCTCCTTCATATAACCCAGCTTCTCAGATTATTTGCTCAGTATACAGATTGAGTAAGTATGGTGAAAGGATACAACCCTGACACACACGTTTCCTGATTTTAAACCACGCAGTATCCCCTTGTTCTGTTTGAATGACTGCCTCTTGATCTATGTACAGGTTCCACATGAGGAAAATTAACTGATCTGGAATTCCCATTCTTCATAACGTTATCCATAATTTGTTCTGATCCACACATAGTCAACAAAACACAGGTAAACATCTTTCTGGTATTCTCTGCTTTCAGCCAAGATCCTTCTGACGTCAGCAATGATAGCCTTCATTCCACGTCCTATTCTGAATCCGGCTTAAATTTCTGGCAGTACCCTGTTGATGTACTGCTTCAGCTGCTTTTGAATGATCTTCAGCAAAATTTTACTTGTGTGTGATATTAATAATATTGTTTGACAATTTCTGCATTCTTTTGGGTTACCTTTCCTTGGAATGGGCACAAATACGGATCTCTTCCAGTCAGTTGGCCAGGTAGCTGTCTTCCAAATTTCTTGGCAGAGACGAGTGAGCACTTCCAGTGCTGCATCCATTTGTTGAAACATCTCAATTAGTATTGCATCAACTCCTGGAGCCTTGTTTTTCGCCAATGTCTTCAGTGCAACTTGGATTTCTTCCTTCAGTACCATCGGTTCCTGGTCCTATGCTACCTCCTGAAATGGTTCAACCTCAACCAATTGTTTTTGGTATAGTGACTCTGTGTATTCCCTCCATCTTTTTTTTTTTTTTTTTTTAATGCTTCCTGTGTCGTTCAATATTCTCCCCGTAGAACCCTTCAATATTGCAACTCGAGGCTTGAATTTTCTTCTCAGTTCTTTCAGTTTGAGAAATGCTGAGTGTGTTCTTCCCTTTTGGTCTTCTAACTCCAGGTCTTTGCACTTTTCATCATAATACTTTACTTTGTCTTCTAGACCTGCCCTTTGAAATCTTCTGTTCAGCTCTTTTACTTCACTATTTCTTTCTTTCGATTTAGCTACTTTACATTCAAGAGCAAGTTTCAGAGTCTCTTCTGACACCCATGTTGGTCTTTTCTTTCTTCCCTGTCTTTTTAATGACCTCTTGCTTTCTTCATGTACGATGTGCTTGATGTCATTCCACAACTCATCTGGTCTTCGGCCATTAGTGTTTAATGAGTCAAATCTATTCTTGAGATAGTATCTAATTTCAGTTGGAATATTCTCAAGGTCATAGTTTGGCTCTTGTGGACTTGTTCTAATTTTCCTCAGTTTCCACTTGAACTTGCATATGAGTAATTAATGGTCTGTTCTGCAGTCAGCCCCTGGCCTTCTTCTGACTGATGATATTGAGCTTTTCCATTGTCTCTTTCCACAGATGCAGTCAATTTCATTTCTGTGTATTCCATCTGGCAAGCTCCATGTGTATAGTCACTGTTTATGTTGGTGAAAAAAAAGGTATCTGCAATGAAGAAGTTGTTGGTCTTGCAAAATTCTATTATGCAATCTTTGGCATCAGTTCTATCACCAAGGCCATATTTTCCAACTACTGTTTCTTCTTCTTTGTTTCCAACTTTTGAATTCCAATCACCAGTAATTATCAATGTATCTTGATTGCATGTTTTATCAGTTTCGGGCTGCAGAAGTTGGTAAAAATCTTCAGTTTCCTCATCTTTGGCATTAGTGGTTGGTGTGTAAATTTGAATAATAGTTGTATTAACTGGTCTTCCTTGTAGGCGTATGGATATTATCCTATGGCTGAGCGTTGTACTTCAGGATAGATCTTGAAATGTTCTTTTTGACAATCAATGCAATGCCATTCCTCTTCAATTTGTCATTCCCAACATAGTATACCATATTATTGTCCAACTGAAAATGGCCAACACCAGTCTGTTACTGCTCAGTAATGCTTAGGATATTGATGTTTATGCATTCCATTTTATTTTTGACGACGTCCAATTTTCCGAGACTCACACTTGGTACATTCCACGTTCCTATTATTAACGGATGTTTCTTCTCATTTTGAGTCATGCCACATCAGTAAATGAAAGTCTGGAAAGCTTGACTCCATCCATGTCATTAAGGAGGCAGCTCTTCCCCAGTCATATTTTGAGTGCCTTCCAACCTGAGGGGCTCATCTTCTGGTACTATATCAGACAAAGTTCTGCTGCTATTCATAAGGTTTTCACTAGCTAATTTTTTCAGAAGTAGACTGCCAGGTCCTTCTTCTTAGCCCATCTTAGTCTGCAAGCTCAGCTGAAACCTGTCCAGCATGGGTGACCCTGCTAGTATTTGAAATACTGGTGGCAAGGTTTCCAGTGTCACAGCAACATGCAAGCCACCACAGCACGACAAATTGACAGATGTGTATCTGTAAAATGGGAGTATTAATTCCCAACAAAGGAGGCCTGGTGATGCAATGGTTAAGTGCTTGACTGCTAACCAAAAGATTGGGGATTCAAATCCACCAGCCACCTGCAGGAGAAAAGACCTGGTGATATGCTTCCACAAAGATTACAGCCTAGGAAACCCAATGGGGCAGTTTTACTTGGTCGTATAGGGTCTCTATGAGTCAGAATCAATTTGACTGCACACGGCAACAATTCCTTTCTTGTATGTTGGCAGTGGGAATCGACGAGGATCATGCATGTAGAGCCCTTAGCATGCAGTGCTTGATGAGTGTCCACTGTTAAATTCAGCCCGTTATTCTAGTGAACCTTCCCCTCCTGGAGCGTGGGTGGTGAAAGGAAAGGACATACCCACAAGAGCACACTCAGAGGGGAGTTAAAAAAGGGATGCTCAAGAAAGATGCCTGCAGCACAGCTCCATCAAGGCTGCAGATCATGAAGAGTGATCCCTGTGTGTGGGAGGGTAGAAGGCCTTGCAAAAACTGAATAAGTCGAGGGATACGTGGCCTTTCAGACAGGGAATGGCATTGGCAGAGGTGTGAGGCTCGAACCCTGAGCACCATGTTTAAGGACGAGGGAGGCTGATGTAGCTAGACGGGGGGGTTCTTGTTGGGGAGTGGAGGGAGAGGAGGCTGGAGAGTTGTTTGCATCAGAATTTGTATGAATCTGAAACACAAACAGGTAGAAAAGTCAGGACTCTGAGCATTTCTTTCCTTACTTTCCAATGAGAGCACTGGACTCAGAGATTTCCAAACTCGCCAAGTTCTAAAATTCTCACTCTGTGGTTTTCTCTGCAGGCCATGGGAAGCCACAAGACTTTGGAGCCTGAAGGCACAGTGTGGGCAGCAAGGACTCTAGCCATTGACCCAAGCCACACAGGGTCTGCTTCTGAGGCTTAGGACAGCGGAGCCTTGGGGTGGACCGGTCAGTGTGACACCAGGACACTGACTGCAGGCAACAAGTGTGTAAACTCCTCACAGCTCAGAGTCCTGCCCTGGGAAGGAGCAGAAGCCAAAGCAGGCAGTCTGTACCATGTGCCCCCCGGAGTCTCTATGCTGAACAGCAGTAAGACAATGCTCTATGTTCATCATACCATTTCTTGTTCCAGGGAACACAGGAAAATCATATTTGCCCTAAAGTTAGGTTAGGGTTACATGATTGACTTTCATCTAACAGAAAAAGGGTGGAAGGAATGAAAGCCACTTCCAGGCCTGGTCCTTAAAAACAACCCATGTGGTCCCCAGCTCTCTCTTCCCCTTTCACAGTGCCACGGAGGTCATGTGTTCCAGACCGTATAGCTACAAGAAGAGGAGGGCCACCAGACCCACATCAGACTGTGCTGTGAGACATAAAGAAGCCTGTGTTGTGTTAAGCCACTGAGATAGGGGAGGGGGCTTATTTGTTGCAGCAGCATAGCCTAACCTATCTACACTAATACAGTACCATTTACTATATTACTGAGCATTTATTATGTGCTAGGCACTGGACTAAGCATCACACATGCCTCTCTCTTATCCTTAACACATTCTGCAAAGTAGATGCTATTAAACAAAACCAAACCCATTGCTGTCGAGTCAATTCTGACTCATGGTGATCCCATGTGGTACAGAATAGAGCTGCTCCAGGCTAGGGACGATGGTCTCGGGAGACATGTACGTCAATTGGCATAACATAGTTCACGAAGAAAATGTTCTACATCCTACTTTGGTGAGTAGCATCTGGGGTCTTAAAAGCTTGCCAGTGGCCATGTAAGATACATCCATTGGTCCCATCCCGTCCAGAGCAAAGGAGAAAGAAGAAAACCAAAGACACAAGAAAAATAATAGTCTAAAGTACTGAAGGACCACAGGAACACAAGCCTGAACCCAGAAGAACTAGATGGTGCCTGGCTACCACCACCGATCACTCCGACAGGGATCATAATAGAGGGTCCCAGACAGAGCAGCAGAAAAACGTAGAGCAAAATTCAAATTCACAAGAAAAGACCAGACTTCCTGGTCTGAGAGAGACTGGAGGAACCCCTGAGACTATGACCCCTGGAAAGCCTGCTAACATAGAACTGAAGCCACTCCTGAAGCCTACCTTTCAGCCAAAGATTAGACAGGCCTATAAAATAAACAGTAACACATGTGAGGAATGTGCTTCTTAGTTCAATCAAGTATATGAGACCAAATGGGCAATACTTGCCTGAAAGCAAAGACAAGAAAGTAGGAAGGGACAGGAAAACTGGACAAATGAACATGGGAAACCCGGAGTGGAAAGAGGGAGAGTGCTGACACATTTGGGGAGTTGCAACCAATGTCACAAAGTAATTTGTGTATAAATTTTTGAATGAGAAACTAATTTGTGCTGTAAACTTTCACCTAAAGCACAATAAAATTTAAAAAAAATAAAAAGAACTGCCTCATAGGGTTTTCTTGGCTATTATCTTAACAGAAACAGATTGCCAGGTCATTCTTTCATGGTACCACTGGGTGAGTTTGAATTGCCAGCCTTTAGGTTAGCAATCCAGTGCAAACCGTTTGTGCTATTTATACGCTCATTTTATGGAAAAGGAAACTGAGTTTCAAAATATATAGTTTAATGACTTGCCCAAGAGCTTCCACAGCTAAAACGGGTCAGAACTGGGATTTACAGACAGGTAGTTTGTCTCCAAAGCGCATGCCCTTAACCACTCATCATGCTTGAAAGTGCTGAGTGGCTGATTGGGAGGGTGATATACAGGCTGCAGCAGGGAAAGACTGCCTCCCCAGCCCCAACAGTCAGAGAAAGCAGAGATGAATTGGAGTCTTTCTGGTAGGAAAATGTTGGGTTTCAATAAGAGGTTAGAAATGTTCCTTTCAACAGATTAGTCCACAGTTCCAGGTCTTGGGACAGATGAAGGCACAAAGCGAAGAATCTCTGTTTTAATATGTTTTATGGGTAGTACAATGAGCCAGTGAGTCCAAATGATGCATTCAGGGCACAGCTGATTAGAAATCCAACAGGGTATTAAATGGCATCCTTTCTCTTCTCTCAGAATTTTGGCACCCCAGAACAAAGGGATAGGAGCCCAGTATCCCCCAATCCTAAAGTGGAATGCTAAACAACCCCTGCAGGACATGGTAGTGATTGCAACACTGTCTGCCAGTATTGGTCCATCACCATCTCCAGGCTACATAACGAAGACAGAGAAATCTTTGAGGAGATGGAAGAGGCCAGTGAACAAGAATTTTTGGAGAGACTCGTCAGTGTGCTGGGCATTTGCCCTACAATCTTCACCTCAAGTCAAGTTAAGGGGCTTCTGGAAAATCATGTGAAGAGTTTGCCATGCGTTCCTTGGAGTTTGAAGGATGCAGGAAGTGGAATCTAATCTGTATCTGAGAATTCTAAAGGACAGAGTCTATGGTTAGAGGTGCCCTGCTGGCAGAGGGAAGAGGCAGTTGCCCTGGGAACAGTTGTGCTCCCCGGGGTCAAATGTGGAGCCTTAAGACGGAAGCCAGGGTGGGTCACCTTGAGAGTTGTCTCCCCCAAGGAGGACAGTGTGAAACAACAAGGTGACTCCCCAGAAACCAAGGAGTTGAAGGAGGGTTAATACAAGGACAGCAAGAAAAGACATTTCTGCCAAGGAAACTGTGAGAGATCTGTAGGATAGTCTCCAAAGAATCCGGGAAATTACCTCTAGAAGGAGACAATCAGCATTTGGAAATGGTCACACTCAGACAGCCCCAGCCCCACGTTACAACCATAGCAGACAAGCAAGAACTTTCCTGCTTCTTCTCACTCAGGGGTACAATCCAGCAGCTAGAGAGTTGGGCAGGAGAAGAAAAAGCAGAGAGAAGTTGATCATACCTCCCACACACACTATTGTCCCACTGCAGGGTCTCAATCTGCTGTAGGCCTGAGCTGAGGGAGAGGAAAAACCTTAACTAAAGTTGGAATTTATATTACACTGGACTAACCAAACCAAACCCATTGCTGTGGAGTCGATTCTGACTCATAGGACAGAGTTAAACTGCCCCATAGAGGCTTCCAAGGAGCAGCTGGTGCATTCGAACTGCCAGCCTTTTGGTTAGCAGCCAAGCTCTTAACCACTGCACCACCAGGGCTCCTATACTGGACTGGGCATTCTAATATCTGGAAAAAGACACTACTCAGCTTTACCTGTTAGTGATTGGAAAAGCCCTAAGAATGGCCAGAGATTTCATCCAGAGGCAATGAAGACTAAAACAAGAGAGCAGCTTTTAAGGAGCAGTGGGGGAGAAATGATACAGCGGCTTTCTGTTTGCATCCTAGTTAGTACAGCTTCTCCAAAATCCCGCTACAGATACACAGCTACAGAATGACTGCCAACTGAAGAACAGAACAAATAGAGGTACAGAACAATGTATTAAGTACTATCTTTTATCTAAGAAAGGGGGAACAGAAAGACAAACAAATAATAAATTCGTTTATATATTTAACATTGGAAGGATAAATAAAAAAAACTAATAAAAATGGTTTCCAATAAGAGGAAGGTGGGGGCAGGATAGAAACTAGACTTCTCTGAAAGTACCTTGTTTTGTAACTTTGACTTCGTTGTTGTTGTTAGGTGCCGTGAACTCATGGCGACCCCATGTGACAGTAGAACTGCCTCATTAGTTTTTTGTTTTTGTTTTTTTTTGCTGTAAACTTTATGGAAGCAGATCGACAGGTCTTTCTCCTGTGGAGCCACTGGGTGGGTTCAACGGCCAACCTTTTAACTAGTAGCCTAGTGCTTAACTGTTTGCGCCACCCAGGGACTCCTAAACCGTATTTAGTAACTATACCAAAAAACCAAACCCATTCCGTCAAGTCAATTTCAACTCACAGCAACGCTATAGGGGAGCAGAACTGCCCCCATAGGGTTTCCAAGGAGCAGCTGGTGAATTCGAACTGCTGACCTTTTTGGTTAGCAGCTGAGTTCTTAACCACTGCGCAACCAGGGCTCCAGGGCAACTATAAACCAAAAACCAAACCCCTTGCGATCAAGTTGATTCCAACTCACAGCGACCCTATAGGACAGAGTCGAACTGCCCCATAGAGTTTCCAAGGAGCACCTGGTGGATTGAAACTACCGACCTTTTGGTTAGCAGCTGTAGCTCTTAACCACTATGACACCAGGGCAACTATAGTAACTACAATATGTAGTGAGTTCCAGGAATTTGAAGGCTGATAAGGAAAAAGATAACCACAAGGTGGCGGTAGTGTACAACAAGCTTTCTTTGGGTGATGCTTTGAAATGTTTTCAAGACCTTCCAAGGGCAACAGCACAGGAGGCTACCACCCAAAGGGGAGAAGGGCAAGGGAACCCCCAGGGGACAGCATGATTGGACAGGGGGTATATATGTCTAGGTGTTGTTCCTCAGCAGCACAGGGGGGAGTCTCTGGGTCAGAGAACTCTGAATGGCAGCAGTTGTTTTGGGGTCTTTTATTGTTGTTAGTTGCTAACCCGGTTAGCTGTGACTCATGGCAACCTTATGTATAAGAGAACTACATGTTGATTGGTCCTGTGCCATCCTCACAATCACTGCTATGTTTGAGCCCATTGTTGTAGCCACTATGTCAATCCAGGGGTCTTTTATAGCTCTGGAGTTTATCTTATCGATGGGAGCAGATGTTGGGTGCAGATTCACGGGAAATGTAAAGGAGAAAGGCCCTAAATGGCTAGAAATATGCTTATTTGGACTATTTTATAATCAATTATATCTGTAAAAATTTACGTTTGGTACTGGCAAGCTTTTGAGCTAATAGGTCCCAGCCTGCTGTGAAAAGGTAAAACATAAGGCCAGTATACATCTTCAGCTAATTTATATAACATATTGTTCATTTGAAATTATTATGCATATGGTAGGATACAGAAAATAAGTAATTATATTAATATAGTTAAGAACCAAGATTTTTCAATTAAAGAAAAGAGATACAAATGTAAATTCAAAGAATTTAACTAAAACCCTGTAACACTAAATTTCAGTTGGAATTAGAGGCTCATATGTATTTTCTTCCTCTTTAATACTTTACTTCATGGTTCTACTCACTGAAAAGGCCTAGAATAACAACCAACCCAATAGCAATGAACACCTTTATCTCCAAGATTGTGGCCTCTAATTACCATTCCCTACTAAAAGGAACTAGGACTGTTTGGAGAAAAAGCTGACTTCAGACCTGGGGCACCTTGTCAATCCAGATACCAGGGAAGCTATCAAAGATTATGAATACTGCAGTGACTAGAACTTCCAGTAACATGTTGAATAAACGTGGTAAGAACAGACATCCTTGCCTTGTTCCTGATCTTACAGGGAAAGCATTTAGTCTTTCACTATTAAGTCAGTCACAATTTAGTCTTTCACAATTAGCTGTAAATTTTTCGAAGATATGTGTTATCAAATTAAGAAAGTTCCCCTCTTAGTTTTCTGTGAGTTTTTATCATGAATGGGTGTTGGATTTTTGTCAAATGCTTTTTCTGCATTGATTGATATAATCATATGATTTTTTCTTCTTTACAGTCAATTACATTGCTTAATTTTCAAATGTTAAACCGGTCTTGCATATCTGATCATAGTGTATAATGTTTTTATATATTTTATACATTCAGTTTGCTAATATTTTGTTGAAGATTTTTGTGTCTAAGTTCACTAATGATATTAGTCGATAGTTTTTCTTTCTTTCTTCGTACTATCTTCGTCTAGTTTTGGTATTAGGGCAACGCTGGTCTCATAGAATGAGTTGGAAAGCATTCCCTCTTCTGTTTTCCAGAAAAGATCGTATAAAGTTAGTGTTAATTTTTCTTTGGTAGAATTCTCCATCTGGAACAGGAGGCTTGTTTTTCAGGTGCTTTTTATAGTATTATTCAGATTATATATTTCATCTTAGTTTTGGTAGTTGGTGGTTTTGGAGGAATTGGTCCATTTCTTCTAAGTTGTGTATATGAGCATAAAGTCGTTTTGTGGTATTCCTCTTTCTTTCC
Organism: Dugong dugon; assembly: GCA_030035585.1. Lineage (NCBI taxonomy): Eukaryota > Metazoa > Chordata > Mammalia > Sirenia > Dugongidae > Dugong > Dugong dugon. The sequence continues at coordinate 20,806,051 of CM057475.1, forward strand.
TCTTAATGGCTGCAGGATCTGTAGTCATATTCTGTTTTATTCCTCACATTGGTTATTTGCACTTTCTCTCTTTTTATCATGGTCAGTCTTGCCAGAGACTTATCAATTTTATTGACTTTTCCCAAAGAACCAGCTTTTTGTTTTACTGATTTTTCTCTACTACTTTCCCTTCTTTCAATTTCATTGTTTTCTGCTCTTCTCTTTATTATTTTCTTCCTTCTGCCTGCTTTGGGTTTATTTTGCTCTTATTTTTCTAGTTTATTGAGGTAGGAACTTAGATTATTGATTTGAGATCTTACCTGTTTTCTAATGTAAGCATTTAGTGCTATAAATTTCCCTCTCGGCACTGTTTTAACTGCATCCCACATATTTTTATATATTGTATTTTCATTCAGTTTTCTGTATTTTTTAATTTCCTTTGCTACTTCCTCTTTGACTCATGAATTATTTTAAAGCATGTTGGTTAGTTTTCCTGTTACCTTCCTGTTATTGATTTCTAGTTAGATTCGACGTAGTCAGAGAATATACTCTGTACTATTTCATTTCTTTTAAATTTGTTGAGGCTTGTTCTATGGCCCAGGATATTATCTGTCTTGGTCAATGTTCCATAGGCAATAGAAAAGAATGTGTATTCTGCTGCTATTGAGTAGAAAGTTCTAAAAATCTCGATTAGATACTGTTGGTTGATGGTGTTATGCGTATCTTTTACCTCCTTGCTGATTTTCTTTCTAGTAGTTATATCAGTTGCTGAGAGCGAGGTATTGAAGTCCCCAACTACAAATGTGGATTTATTTATTTTTTCTTTCAGCTCTGTCGTTTGGTGTGTACTCATTAAGGATCGTTCCTGGTAGATTGATCCTTTTATCAATATGCAATGTACCTCTTTGCCTCTAGTAATTTTTTTTGCTCTGATGTCTACTTTATCTGATATTAATATAACCACACCTGCTTTTTCATTATTGATGTTGCATGGTATGTCTTTTTTCACCCTTTTACTTTTAACCTACCTACGTCATTGAATTTGAAGAGAGTTGCTTGTAAATAGCACGTAGGTGGGCTCATGTTTTGTTTTCTTTTTATCCACTTTCCCAATAGCTGCCTTTTAATTGGTATATTTAGACTATTTACATTTAAGGTAATTTTCTTGGCACCCTAGTGGCGCAATGGTTAAGAACTTGGCTGCTAACCAAAAGATCGGCAGTTCGAATCCACCAGCCACTCCTTGGAAACCCTATAGGGGCAGTTCTATTCTGTCCTAGAGGGTTGCTATGAGTTGGAACCAACTCAATGGCACATAACAGCAACAATAACATTAATATCTTAGGGTTTACTATGCCATTTTTTTAATTTGTTTTATTTTTTTTCTTTGATTTTTGTTCCTGTTTCTCTTTTCTTGCCTTACTGTAGGCTACTTGAACATTTTTTTAGGATTCCATCTTTATTTACTTATAATGTGTCTGAGCACAATACTTTTTATAGCTTTCTTAGTAGTTGCTCTGGAATTACAATATACATGTTTGACTTATCATAGTCTACTGGTATCAATATTTATGGCTTCAAATGAAGTGTGAAAGGCTTACTTCCATTTAGATCCCTTTACCATCCTCACTTTTTGCCTTGAGTATCAGATGATTTATGATTTCTGTTTCAATTATCACATGTGATTTATAAAACTCATGTAGAGAAGGATAGTTTATTGTATTTATCCATGTTTCTGCTTTTTCCATTGTTTTTTCTTCTTTCCTGATGCTACAAGAATCTTTCTTTTACCGTTTCCTTTCTGTTTGAAGAACTTCCTTTATCCATTAGCTAAGGGTAGGCCTACTTTATTCTTACTCTGGAATAGACATTTACTGTCAATATGGATTTGCCCTCCCTGCCAAAACTACTATCTATGGATTACAGAATTGCCTTATCCACCATCATGGTATTCTGCAGAGCATTGCTTCTGATCAAGGAACTCATTTCATGGCAAATGCAACAATGGGCCCATGCTCATTGAAAGAGCTGGCTTGATAGAATGATGGAATGGTCTTTTGAAGACTCAATTACAGTATCAGCTAGGTGACAATACTTTGCAGGCCTGGAGCATAATCTTCTAGGATGCTCTATATATTCTATAAGCATCCAATTTATAGTTCTGTTTCTCTCATAGCCAGGACTAACGTGTCCACGAATCAAGGGGTGGAAATAGGAATGACTTCACTCACTATTAACCCTAGTGATCTGCTAGCAAAAAGAAAAGAAAAAAACACTGGAAGGACAGTATCATGTAACAGCTAAGAACTTGGGTTCTGAAGTCAAAGATAATTATATTCAATTCTAAGCTCCCTTGGTGCACTTTGGGGAAGGATTCTTAAGCTCTATAAGCCTCAGTTTTCTCATCTATAAAATGGCAATCATAATAATACTTGCCTCAGAAGTAAGGCCACTCGGGGAGCATCTAGGTCAATTGGCATAACATAGTTCAGAAAGATAATGTTCTACATCCTAGTTTGGTGAGTAGCATCTGGAGTCTTAAAAGCTTGTGAGTGAACATCTAAGATACAACTATTGGTTTCTTTCTGTCTGGAGCAAAGGAAAGTGAAGAAAACCAAAGACTCAAGGAAGCAATTGGCCCACAGGACTAACGGTCCACATGAACCACAGCCTCCTCTAGCCTGAGACCAGAACTAGATGGTGTCTAGCTACCACTACCAACTGCTCTGACCAGGGACATAATAGAAAATCCTGGTTAGAATAGGAGAAAAATGTAAAACAAAATTCAAATTCATAAAAAAGACACTACTTAACTGGCCTTATAGAAACTGGAGGAACCCCTAAGACTATCACCCTAAGACACCCTTTTAATCTGGAACTGAAGCCATTCCTGGAGGTCACCTTTCAGCCAAATAATAGATTGGCCTATAAAATAAACAATAACACCCATAAGGAATGTGTTCCTTAGAACAATCAATTATATGAGACCAAACAGGCAACATTTTCCCAAAAGCAAAGATGAGGCTGGCAAAGAGGGGCAGGGAAACTGGAGGGATGGAAATGGGAAAGCAGGGTGGAAATGGGGAGAGTGCTGACATATTGCGGGGATTGCAATCTATGTCATGGAACAATCTGTGTATGAACTGTTGAGTGGGACACTAATTTGTAAACTTTCCCCTAAAACACAATAAAAAAAAGTAGGGCCAGTCCCTAGGGTGGGTGGCCCCAGGCAAATACTCTTTGTGTGTCCCCTGTCTATAAAAACAACTTGAATCTCTCCAAGTCAATGTGTCAGCACCATTCTGGCAGACCAGTCTCATGCCATCTGGTGAAAGAAATACCGCTCTGGGCTGCAGGAAGGATTTGCTCACTAGGCCACCCTCTGGAACCAAGACCTGGCCGCATAGACCTGGGCAACCCCACAGGTGGGAGTCTCAGAGCTGCTTGGCACTTGGTTGACCCTATCCTTGTGTGAAAGTGTGCCAGCACAGTAGGTCCCAGGCATTGGAGGAGGACCTAGAAAATTGCAAGGAAGGCATTTCAGAAAAGCATGGGTCTCCTGCGGCACAGGATTGGCCATGGGCCCTTCAACTGCCTGCATTTGCTTGTAAGGTTGTTGTAAAGATTAAAGGAGCCTTTACTATGCTAATATGCATTGTGAATTTCCAAGAGGCAGATAGCTGATGTAGTATTTCCCAAACCCACTTGACCACAGAGTGGAGTATTTCATTGGACTAATGTTTCCTGTTGTCATCCATAGGGTTTTCATTGGCTGATTTTCAGAAGTAGATCACCAGGCTTTTCTTCTTAGTCTGTCTTAGTCTGGAAGTCCTGCTGAAGCCTTTTCAGCATCACAGCAACACTCAAGCCTCCACTCACAGATGGGTGATGGCTGTGCTTGAGGTGCACTGGCTGGGAATTGAACCCGGGTCTCCAACATGAAGGCAAGAATTCTACCACTGAAGCACCAATGTTCCAATGAAATACTCCACTCTGTGGTCAAGTGGGTTTAGGAAATGCTCCATCAGCTATCTGCCTTTTGGAAATTCACAATGCATATTAGAATAGCAAAGGCTCTGAGAAGTGCTGCAGAGTGGTTTACTTAACCCAAATGTGAACTGATCATCTGACCACCCCACCTCCTCCTGTTTCCATGGTCTAACTACTAGCTTCATAGAACACACGTTGGGAAACATGAATTGTCCAGTGTCAAAAGTACCACAAAGCAATCCCCAACTAACCAAAATAAACCCGCTCCAAATTAAGAGCATGGGCACTAAATTTGCTCATTAAGTAAATATTCTTTTTCCTAGAATTAGCTGTAGGCAGAAAAGAGAAACCATGTGCCTGGGTAGTTTATATGACGTGCAGCAATGCACAGACTCAGTTTAATAAAAACCATGCTTCTTCCTATTTGCCACAAAGGATTTTTATGGTAAACTCTGTCCAATGAGTAATAAAAAATCAGTTGCCACGGAGTCAACTCTAACTCATGATGACCCCATGTGTATCAGAGTACATCTGTGCTCCACAGGGTTTTCAATGGCTGAGCTTTCAGTAGATTGACAGGCCTTTCTTCTGAGGTGCCTCTGGGTGGACTTGAACCTCTGACCTTTTAGTTAATAGCTGAGAACATTAATAGTTTGCACCATTCAGCAACTCCTCTTAATCACCACTGGGTGGAACTATCTCTCAATAATGATAATGACAGTGGTTTTCAGTACTATAACTTTAATGATACCATTTAATAATCAGTACCCATGTTTCAAGTAACAGAACCCACTGTGGTGATCTTAAGTACAAAGGCAGATTCATTAGAAGGTACGGGCACCTCAGCAAACCCAAAGATAGAAACTCAACCAAAACCTTGGGGATATAATGGATCCAAGGACTGGATCATGGTTAGGGTTCTCTCTCTCTTTCTCTCTGACTCTTTCTGCGTATCTTTATTCTTCTCTCTCACACTCTAGCAGTGCTTTCACTCTGACACAATGCCCACACTCTCTCTGTCCCTCTTTCACTGAATTGCCACCTCCCCCAACCATAGTGTTGACTGGCTTCTTCTGCTTTTCTAGTCCTTATGTTAGAAAAGCACGGCTACTATGAACAGACACTTCACCAAAGAAGTCATCCAGATGGCTAACAAACACATGAAGAAATGTTCGCAATCATTAGCCATTAGAGAGCTGCAAATCAAAACTACAATAAGATACCATCTTATCCTGACATTACTGGCACTAATCAAAAAAACAAAAAATAGCAAATGTTGGAGAGGTTGTGGAGAGATTGGAACTCTTATACACTGCTAGTGGGAATGTAAAATGGTACATCCACTTTGGAAAATGATATGGCGCTTCCTCAAAGAACTAGAAATAGAAATACCACATGACCCAGCAATCCCACTCCTAGGTATATACCCAAAGGAAATAAGATCAGTAACACAAATAGACATATGCACACCCATGTTCATTGCAGTATTATTCACAATAGCAAAAAGATGGAAACAACCTAAGTTCCCACCAACAGATGTATGGATCAACAAACTGTGGTACATACGCATGATGGAATACTATGCAAAGATAAAGAATAATGATAGATCCTCGAAACATCTCGTAACATGTATCAATTTGGAGGTCATGATGCTGAATGAAGTAAATCAATCACAAAAGGACAAATATTGTATGACACCACTATTATAAAGAAACCAGAAAAGGTTAACACACAGAAAGAAAAAAAAAACTTTCTTTGATGGTTACCGGGGATGGGGATGGGGGGAGGGAAAATAAACAGAAGACGTGTTAATTTTGGGGAGGAGAAAGGCAATACACAAAGTGGGGAAAGTCAGCAATGCTGGAAGCACTCACTCATCTATGCCAAGAAATTTGGAAGACAGCTACCTGGCCAACCAACTGGAAGAGATCCATATTTGTGTCTATTCCAAAGAAAGGTGATCCAATGGAATGAGGAAATTATTGAACGATATCATTAATATCACATGCAAGTAAAATTTTTCTGAATCTAATTCAAAAACAGTTGTAGCAGTACATCTACAGGGAACTGCCAGAAATTCAAGCCGGATTCAGAAGAGGAGGTGGAGCAAGGGATATCATTGCTGATGTCAGATGGATCTTGGCTGGAAGCTGAGACTATCAGAAAAATGTTTACCTGTGTTTTATTGACGATGCAAAGGCATTCGACTGTGTGGATCATAACAAATCATGGATAACATTGTGAACAATGGGAATTCCAGATCACTTAATTGTGCTCATGCACAACCTGTACATAGATCAAAAGGCAGTCGATCAAATAGAATGATGGGATACTATGTGGTTTAAAATCAGGAAAGGTGTGTGTCAGGATTGTATCCTTTCACCATACTTATTCAATCTGTATGCTGAGCAAATAATCCAAGAAGCTGGGCTATATGAAGAAGAATGCTGCATTAGGACTGGAGGAAGACTCATCAACAACCTGCGATATGCAGGTGATACAACCTTGCTTGCTGAAAGCGAAGAGGACTTGAAGCACTTACTGATCAAGATCAAAGACTACAGCCTTCAGTATGGATTACACTTTAACATGAAAAAACAAAAATCCTTACAACTGGACCAATAAGCAACATCATGATAACCAGAGAAAAGACTGAAGTTGTCAAGGATTTAATTTTACTTGGATCCACAATCAACACCCATGGAAGCAGCAGTCAAGAAATCAAAGGACTTACTGCCTTAGGCAAATCTGTTGCAAAAGACTAAAGTGTTGAAAAGCAAAGATGTCACTTTGAGGACTAAGGTGTGCCTGACTCACGCCATGGTATTTTCAATCACCTCATATGCATGCAAAAGCTGGACAGTGAATAAGGATGACTGAAAAAGAATTGATGCCTTTGAATTATGGTGTTGGTGAAGAATATTGAATATACCATGGACTGCCAGAAGAATGAACAAATCTGTCCCAGAAGAAGAACAGCCAGAATGCTCCTTAGCAGGGAAGATGGTGAGACTTTGTCTTACTTACCTTGGACATAATTACCAGGAGGGAGCAGTCCCTGGAGAAGGACATCATGCTTGTTCAGCAAAAAAGAGGAAAACCTCAACAAGATGGATAGGACACAGTGGCTGCAGCAATGGGCTCAAACACAGCAACGATTGTGAGGATGGTGCAGCACAAGACAATGTTTCGTTCTATTGTACGTAGGGTTGCTATGAGTCAGAACCAACACGATGGCACCTAACAACAACAACAACAGCAAAACATGACCAAGGCATGGATGAACACTGAGAGGAAAGCAAGAACAATGAGTAACAATAGTAATTACTACAGCATAGACAATCCTGCAACAACAGTGTTAACAAACACTGATTTACTAATGGATACATAGCTAGATAGATATAAGAGGTATGGGAGGGTATAAAGGAACACACCCACCTGCAGATAAAAGTTTGGTGGTAGATATTTCTACATACATAACTGTAGAGGATGCTTATATGTCAATATAGACAACAGAGCACACAAGGGCCACAGTCAGGGCAACTTCTTAGACATAACTAAACACTTCACGGGATGAAGTTCCTAGGCTAAAAGGTGAAGGACCATAGACTTGGGGGACATCTATGTCAAGTGGCACAACATAGTTTGTAAAGACAAAGTTCTGCATCCTACTTTGGTGAGTAGTGTCTGGGGTCTTAAAAGCTTGTGAGCAGCCATCTAAGATACAGCTATTGGTCTCTTACCATCTAGAGCAAAAGAGAATTAAGAAAACCAAAGATCCAAAGGAGCAATTGGTCCAAAGGACTAATGGACTACATAAGCCACAGCCCACAAAACCCCAAAACCAGAACAACTAGATGGTGTCTGGCTACCACTGCCTACTGCTCTGACTGGGATCACAACAGAGAATCCTGGACAAAGCAGGAGAAAAACTGCAGAACAAAAAATTAAATCCCCAAAAAGGCCAGACTTAATGTTCTGATAGAGCCTGGAGAAACCTCCGATACTATGGCCCTAAGACATCCTTCTGAACTGAACTGAAGCCATTACCAGAGACCACCCGTCAGCCAAACCATAGGCAGGCTCATAAAATAAACAACACCTGATAGAAATGTGTTCCTTAGAACAATCAATTATATGAGATCAAAAAGGCAACATTTACCTGAAGCAAAGATGAGAAAGCAGGAAGGGGTAGCAACTCAGGACAAAAGGAAACAGGACAGAAATGGGGGGAGGCCAGGCACATTGTGGGGAATGGAACCAATGTCATGAAACACTTTATGTACAAACTATCAAATGGGAAACTAATTTGCTATGTAAGCTTTCACCTAATGCACAATAAAAAATTAAAAAATAAAATAAAGAGATTACATCCTAGGAAACCCTATAGAGTAGTTTTACTCTGTCCTATAGGGTCGCTATGAGTTGGAATTGACTCGACGGCACACAACAACAACAAGGACACTTCGGAGCAATGTTGCAGCAGTGGGCTCTGTTATGGATTGAATTGCGTCCCCCAAAAATGATGTGTTGTGAATCCTCACCCTTATACCTGCGGATGTAATTCCACTTGGGAATAGGGATTTCTCTATTGTGTTAATGAAGTTATACGGGTGAAAGTTATGCAGAGAAAGACAGATACCATGTGGAGATCACCAAGGAATCGAGGGAGAGAAGCTGAAAGAGGCAAGGATTTTCCCCCAGAGCAGACAGAGAAAGCCTTCTCCTAGAGCTGCTGCCCTGAATTTGGACTTCCAGCCTGCTAATTGTGAGAAAATAAAATTCTGTTCATTATAGCCAAAAAAAAAGAAAGAAACAAAAGAAAAGCATGGCTACAGAGAGCTCCTGAGTTCAAGGTTCCAAGTACAACCACAACAAGGGAGACTGAACTCTGACTGGTCCAACCTGGGTCAAGCGGCACCCCCAATTTCCAGAAGCCATCCCTATGATGTTGTGAACAGTAAGTGAAGGGAAGATAGCCAATCTGTGTCTATGACATCTGACAAATTGCTTAATGATGCGCTTGATTTATTACACAGGTGCTATTAATTCCATTGCTGTGGCCAGCCTCAATGTGGTTTCAGGTTGGAACAGTAATAAGAACTCAGTATACACAGCAAATGTGCTCATTCCCTCTTCTCAACTAAATATCTTGACAAAAGTGTCTTCAAAACTATTTGAGTCAGCAGGATAACCCCCCAAAAAGAAAACAAACCCACTGCCATTGAGTCGATTCCAACTCATAGTGACCCTATATAGGACAGAGTAGAATTGCCCCATAAGATTTCCAAGGCTGTAAATTTTTATGAAGCAGACTGCCACGTCTTTCTCCTGTGGAGCGCCTGGTGGGTTCAAATCCCCTACCTTTTTGTTAGCAGCTGAACACTTTAACCACTGTACCACCAGGCTCCTTAATTAGCAGGATAGAAGATGAGAAAGAATTACTCAAATGGATTTAATAATCGTCAATAATTAACAATCATTCCATCCACACAACAGGACTCTATGTTAATAAGCTAAGGAGTCAAGAGTTACATTTGTTTTCTGTGTGTATATCTTTTTACTTCTTTTGTAGCATTCTATAATTATTCTCAAACTAGCCTTCAGTGTGAGAAAGACTCTACAGGGCAAATTGTTATTCTCTCTTAAGATTTCACAACCTGATTCCAGTACTCTCCCAGACTCATCTCTGTCACTTGCCCACACCCACCTATGCTCCATCCACTTAGAATGTCTTGTCCCTCCCAGATCTATGGGATATACTTATACCAAAAAATGGATTGTTCATCTGAAATTCAAGTTTAACTGGGCATCTTATGCTTTTATTTACTCAATCTGACAACCCTACCCAGATCACACTCTGTGCTTGCAAACCTCCCTGGCCTTGTCACATTCTTCCTTTCACTTAGGATGCCCTCCACCAGTCCTCTCCCCTTGGCAAACTCACCCTTCATGAACCACCTCAAACACTGTTTTCTCTGTCAAACGTTCCCTGTTGTCCTGAAGTGGTCAGACCAACCAGTGATGCTTTTCTCCAATCTCTATTAAAGCACTTACCACTTTGAAATGGCTACCTGTCTCCCCATGGACAACGAGCTCTTCAAAGGCACTACTAGGCTTTGCTTATCTTTGTTTCTCAATGCCTGGTACATAGTGGATACTGAATAAATGTTTGTTGAAGAAACGAATTAATGAATTTCTTTGTAAATGCACTATTGCTATAACCTGTTAACTGTCACCCTACTCCTATCTCTTCTTCTCCTTTTTATTCTCCATGCTGATTCGTCTCCTTAAAACAGTATTTTTCAAATACTATTTCAGACTACTTCTTAGTAGGTAGAGAAATCCATTTAGTAAGGAAAAAAACCAGCATGAGCTCATCAAAAGACTCCACCAAAAGTGTAAAAACGGAACCTACAGACTAGGAAAAAATTTGGGGCTTTGACATATCTGACAAGGGTCTAATCTCTAAAATCTATAGAATACTTCAACACCTCAAAAACAAAAAGACAAACAATCTAATTTAAAAAATAGGCAAAGGATATGAATGGGGAAATGCTGTCAATCACTAGACATTAGAGAAATGCAAATCAAAACTACAAGGAGATACCATTTCATCCCAACATTACTGGCATGAATCAAAGAAAAATTAGAAAATAACAAATGTTGGAGAGGTTGCAGGGAAATTGGAACTCTTGTGCACTGCTGGTGAGAATGTAAAATGGTGCAACCACTATGGAAAACAATATGACACCGCCTTAAAAAGCTAGAAATAGAAATACCATACAAACCAGCAATCCTACTCCTAGGAGTATATCCTAGAGAAATAAGAGCTGTCACACAAATAAACATATGCACACCCATGTTCATTGCAGCATTATTCACAATAGCAGAAAAATGGAAACAACCTAAGTGCCCATTAACAGATGAATGGATAAACAATTATGGTGCATACACACAATGGAATAGTATGCAACAATAAAGAACAACGATGAATGTGGGAAACATCTCACAACATGGATGAATCTGGAGGGCATTATGCTGAGTGAAATAAATCAATTGCTAAAGGACAAATATTGTATGAGACCATTATTATAAAAATCCAAGAAAAGGTTTACACACAGAAAAAAACAATCTTTGATTATTATGGGGTGGGGTGAGAAGGAGAAATCACCAACTAGATAGTAGACAAGTGTTAACTTTGGAAAAGGGAAAGAGAACACACAATATAGAGGAAGTCGCACAGATTGACCAAGGCAAAGTCACAGAAGCTTCCTAGACACATCCAAACATCTTAAGGGACCAAGATACTGGGGCTCAGGGCTGGTGACGATGGTGTCAGGGGACATCTAGGTCAACTGGCATAACATAATTCATAAAGAAAATGTTCTACATCCCACTTCGGTGAGTAGCATCTGGGGTCTTAAAAGCTTGCCAGTGGCCATCTAAGATACATCTATTGGTCCCATCCCGTCCAGAGCAAAGGAGAAAGAAGAAAACAAAAGACACAAGGAAAATATTAGTCCAAAGGTCTAATGGACCACATGAACCACAGCCTCCACCAGCCTGAGCCCAGAAGAACTAGATGGTGCCTGGCTACCACCACCGAACGCTCTGACAGGGATCACAATAGAGGGTCCTGGACAGAGCAGGAGAAAAACGTAGAACAAAATTCAAATTCACACACACACAAAAAGACCAGACTTACTACTCTGACAGAGACTAGAGAAACCCCCAAGACTATGGCTCCCAGACACCCTCCTAATTCAGAACTGAAGCCACTCCCGAAGTCCATCTTTCAGCCAAAGATTAGACCTGCCTATAAAACAAACAATAACACATGTGAGGAAGATGCTTCTTAGTTCAATCAACTCTATGAGACCAAATGGGCAACACCTGCCCAAAAAGAAAGACGAGAATGCAGGAAGGGACAGAAAAACTGGACGAACGGACACGGGGAAATTGGGGTAGAAAGGGAATGGGGGAGAGTGCTGATGCAATACAGGGACTGCAATCAGTGTCACAAAACAATTTGTGTATAAAGTTTGGAATGAGAAACTAATCTGCGCTGTGAACTTTCACCTAAAGCACAATGAAAAATTTTTAAAAATCCATCGTGAAATGGAATCGAGTGAAGTAGAGTAGAGGGAGGTGGAGTGGAAAGGGAGCAGCACATATAAAGAAGGCTAAGTCTCATTTTGTTAAACTTAAGTTTGTGTGTGTGTGTGTGCTGGATTTCAACATTAAATGTATTTCTTACTGTGAGTTTGGTCAAAATAGTATGAAAGCTGCTGTCCTAAAGCATAACTATGCACACTCCATGCCCTGTTAGGAACATCGTGATTAGCTGTGGTTCTGTTGCTATTTCTTGTGATTTCCTGGCATTCCCTTCAAAATCCTTCAATGGTAAAGACTAGAGGAACCCCTGTGACTATCGCCCTAAGATACCCTTTGAACTTGGAATTGAAGCCACTCCCAGAGGTCACCCTTCATCCAAATAAAAGATTGGCTTTTAAAATAAACAATATCATCCGTGAGTACGGTGCTCCCTGAAATAATCAACTGCACATGACCAAATGGTCAACATTTACCCTAAAGCAAAGATGAGAAGCTAAGGAGGGGCAGGGAAGCTAGATTAATGCAAACAGAACAAACAGAGTGGAAATAATGAGAATGCTGATACATTGTGAAAAATGTAACCAATGTCACAGATCAATTTGTATAAAAATTGTTAAATGGGAACATAATGTGCTGTATAAACTTTCACCTAAAACAAAATAAAATATTATTTAAAAAAAAAAAACCTTCAGTGGCTCCCCATTTCCTACAGCATTAATTTCAACCTCCTTGGCCTGACATTCAAGGCCTTCCATAATCTGGCCCCAACCTATTGCTTAGCCCTTTCTCCTCACAACTAACCGTCCACCCTAGACAAATGATCTGCTCTTTGCCCTTCCCATCCCCTAATGCACAAGATATACTCTTTGCTTCATAACTTTTATTTGCCTTCTCCCACAGCCATCCTACCATCCCTGCTATCCCTAGGGTCCTCTCTCCTCTCTACTTTCCTAAGACCTACACTTATTTAAAGCCCCAGTTTAGGTTTGTGTGACCTTGGATAAGTCATTTCCCATCTGAGCATCAGGTCCTGTTGACAGAAACAGAAGATTGGTTGAACAGCTCTCTAAGAGACTCACCCAGCTCTATCATGGGATGATTTAATGCTCCTAAGTCCCAGTGTCCCCAGAAAGCTGGCCTAATGAACCTAGCCCAGAGTTTGCCCCTTCCTGCCAATTCCTCTAACACTTAACTCATTCTTAATTCCCACCAACATGGTACTGCAATGTGCAGTGTTTCTTTTCATGCACTAATCTTTCTCCCCAACCAGACTATAAATTCTCTAAGAAACTTGTACTGCATCTCCATAGCACCCAATCCTTTCCTGTGAGAAGGAACTGACCTGGTACTCTCAGCTAGGTCTTGGTGTTGCTACAAACTAGCCTGGCAATTAGGTTCTCACAGCTAGTTCACTTGTTGAACATAATCTAGCAGAACATCAACATCAGATAAGGCCACTCAGTGACCACGATGGAGGAAGACAAAAACAAGGTCACTCCGTAATCATGTCTGAACACAAGCAAAACATGGATATTGTCCAAGCCACAAAATACCAATCACCACCCCCCCACCCCCGCTAATATGAATGCCTGTTGCTTCTCTACCAATTACTGCTTTAGGCTCCTCAGTCTAGTCTGGCCCCTCCATAGAGGAGATTTATTGAGATAGCCAACCATAGAATCACCCCTGCTTCTTGACAAAACCCAATCCAAAGCAAACCCCTACTTCTTTAAACCATTCGCAAAATCACCTAACACAAGTCCAAATCCTATAGGAGGTTCTTTCCCCACACCTTGGTGCTGAGATGCCCCACAATTTCCCTTGACGTGTGTTCTCCCTCACTATAATGAGTAATAAACCCAACTTGTTCAACTACAGGTGTGTTCCTGGTGGTCTTAGCCTGGAAGGCACTGACACTTGGCTCAAGGTAAGTACATACCTAATGTTTGCCATGAAAATAGCATTAAGACTTTTTTACCACCAGATGATTTATTGCTTTTCAAAGAAATACCACAAGTGGATGGCTTTAACAAACAGAAGTTTATTCTCTCACAGTCTAAGAGGTTGAAAGTCTGAATTCAGGGTGCCAGCTCCAGGAGAAGGCTTTCTCTTTCTGTCGGCTCTGGGGGAAGGTCCTTCTCATCAATCTTCCCTGGTTGAGGAGTTTCTTAGCGCAGGGACCTCGGGTGTAATGGATGCGCTATTCTCCTGGCTCTTGTTTCTTGGTAGTATGAGGTCCCTATTCTCTCTGCTTGCTTCTCTCTTTTATATCTCAAAAGAGACTGACTCAAGATTCTATCTAATATTGTAGATTGAGTCCTGCCTTATAAATATAACTGCCTCTAATCCTGCCTCATTAACGTTATAGAGGTAGGATTTACAATACATAGGAAAATCACCTCAAATGGCAAAATGGTGGACAACCACACAATACAGAGAATCATGGCCTAGCCAAGTTGACACACATTTTGGGGGACACACTTCAATCCATGACACACAGTCTAGATTATATGAGTCAGATTAACACCCAGGGTGTGTCAGACCAACAGCAACCTAATAGTTCTTTTAGTTTGGTGTGGCTTGTTTTCACAGTCACACAAATGACAAACAGCTCAAAATGCTAATCTCATTGCTCCGTGACTGATGTCAATAAACCATAGACAACAGGGACAACCAAATGCAAATTTTTTTTTTTTTTTTTTTGGTAAACTGCTTCAGTGCCTTTTGGAGAAAAAAGCAATATATAAGTACATTTCAAAGTAAATAATGCCCTACATTTGCACTGCATTCCATAGTTTCCAAAGTTTTTTTACCTCAATTACTTTCTTACCATGTTCAATCCCACCAGTCATGACAAAAATTGGATTAATTAGCATTTATGTTTGTTGTGAAAATAATTCATATAAACGTAGTTACAAAAAAAGTTTTCTTCTTCCAACAGCCCCTACATGTTCTTCATGAATGCAGATAATCAGTGTGTAAGACTACATGTAATTTACTCAATCTACTCAATTTTTAAATTCCTTTGGATAGAAGTCCATATCCCCCTCATTGGCAGAAGACTGAAGATTTATTCTCTGGAGATGTTGCTTCAGTTCAGCTTGAGACTCAAGGACACTAGCCACCCCTGTAGGCAGTAAGGCTGTACTGAAAACAAGGGACAAGTGAAAGTGTCCATACCAAACAGTGAGACCCTCTGATCCCTTTCTCCACTAGACTCCCAGTATATTAGTGGTTAACTTACAGTGCAGCTTTCAGGTTGCCTCTACTTTCTTCTTCCTATTTATATGTTTTGAATTCTTTACAATGTGCATGTGATATTTATGTAGTTAAACAAACAAAATTCAGGGGGTAAATTATTTCCAACCCATAATTCTATACCCAGCCAAACTATCAATCAATCATGAGGGTAGATTGAAGCATTCATCTGACACGCAACGCCTCGAATTTACCTCCCAGACAGTTTACCTCAGGAGCCTTCTGAAAGACGTACTCCAACAAAATCAGAGAATAACACAAAATAGAAGACATGGGCTCCCCAAAATAGGGGATCAATATATAAGAGAAACGAATGAAATTCTCAGGATGACAGTCAATGGAGATCTCAGAGCCTAGAGAATAAACAATCCAGGTTGCAGTAAGAGAAAGGAGGGCTCTGGGAGAAATGGATGCTTCCAGGAGGACCAACATAGCCACAATACCTATGATCCATGATAATTTGAGGGACCCACAGAAACAGTTTAATTTTAATTTCTTTAAAATCAGAAGGAAAATGAATGTAATAACTACGAATATGTAATAATTAATCTAGCCTGAATTATATTCAACTTCATACCAATGCAGTTATGAAATATAATTTTTATATTTTTTTATGGAGAAAGGGGCCCACAAAGGCAAAAGTGCCTACAAAAGTCATAATGTGGCCCTGGCCTCCAGGAAAAAAAAACAAAAAACAAAACTGGGTAGTTTCATTTGGATATATGAAAAGATGATTTAGACTTCTGTCAGAATTTGGCAGAATGGATTAATGATAAAGTCATAAAAAACTAAACAAACAAACATCAAGATTAGACATAGTCAAGAGAAAGCAAAAGGGGCTATAAGAAAGGAGATATGACCTTAATACACTCCAAGCTCATCTGTGAATAATACTTACACTGACAAAATAAATACCATAAATCAATATAATAAAAAATATGCCATAACCAGATTAAAAGATAGGAGAAGGGGATATGTGCCTGGTTGTAAGATAGCCAGCTCGTCGTCTTTTATAGTAGGAAGGCAATCAATAAGAACTAAACTGAAAAATTAAGAAATAGTACTAGAGGCATGGTATAGAAATACGAAGGTAAATAAAAGAAGAAATCATAAAAAGAGATGAAAGCTATTGCCTTTGGGGAATGAGAATTGGTGATGGAGAAGATTGGCACAATGTGCTCTTTTGTATATCTGATATATAAAATTTTTGACATTTTGAACGAGTATGTATGTTAAAATTAAATTAAAGGAACTATAGGAGTCCCTGGGGGCACAAACAGTTAAGCACTCAACTACTAGCCCAAAGGTTAGTGGTTTGGATCCACCCAGAGGCACCTCGGAAGACAGGCCTGGCCATTGGCTTCTGGAAGGTCACAGCCTTAAAAACCCTATGGAGCAGTTCTACTCTGTAACACACAGGGTCGCCATGAGTCAGAAACGACTCAGTGGCAATTAACAACAACAACAACATAAGCATTGCTGAGGTTAGCATACTTAATTGAAGAACTTTCTATTTTTCTAAAGCTTATGCATTAAATTATTAAAAGTTTAATAAGTGCAAAAAAGACTGAATGTATGTCAGAACACTTGGAAACCTTGAATGAAGTGCTCATGGCACATTAAAGAGGAAATTAAGCAGACCGTGAAGCCAAAATGAAATTCTAAAATGATGGAAATGAATGGAGAAATATTGCAAAAAGAGGCATGGTATAGAATGACTGATAATGAGGAAAGTGAAAAATGCTAAAACTAATTAATCACAAGTGCCAAAAGAAAACAATCAATAAGCTGTAATCAGTACGGAAGAATATAACACGTTGTTGTTAGTTGCCTTCAAGTCATTTCTGACTCAAGGTGATCCCATGCCTTCTGAGATGCCTCTTCCAAGAGGCCTCTAGCTGGG
This sequence comes from Dugong dugon, assembly GCA_030035585.1. Taxonomy (NCBI): domain Eukaryota; kingdom Metazoa; phylum Chordata; class Mammalia; order Sirenia; family Dugongidae; genus Dugong; species Dugong dugon. Next base: position 20,823,299 of record CM057475.1, read on the forward strand.
TTCGAACCACCAACCTTTCAGCTAGTAGTCAAGTGCTTAACTGCTTGCACCACCCAAGGACTCGTATAAGATAGCATAGGTTTACAAATATGAGCTCTCTTCCTCATCTCTGGGCTCCCACCACAAGGCCCTTCACTTTATCTAAGGCACCCTGCTCCTCCCTGCTTCAGGCTTGGTCCCCTCCCTAAAATATGTTTCCTGACCCCTGGATCCCTCTACTATAAGCTCTCATTGTGCCCTAAAGCTGCCTCTCAGAGCTCTCACCAGGGTTTGTCACTATCTATTGCCTTGTTCACTTCTGCCTCCAAACCAGACTGTCAGCCCATGAGAGACCGTGGATGTTTTGCTCTCCTGTGCATCCCTGTCACTGACCCACTGGCCAGCACGTAGTAGGCCCTCAATAAAGTACTGCCTTTGCTATGAGCTGGGCACTATGCTAAGCACTGTACATATACTAGCTAATTTAATCCTCAGAACAACCCAAGAAGTACTACTACTGCTTCCATTTTATAGATAAGAAAACCAAGGCTAGAGATGTTAAGTAATTTGTCCAATGTCACAAAGATAGGAGGATCCACAAACAGCCTGGATTCAACTCTATCCACTGTCTCGGGAATCTGTGTTCTCAAAACTACCTCTTTATGGATGAACGGATCATAATTTCCACTTCACAGATGGCCATCTACAATTCCACAGAGTTGGAGTTAGGACCTAGAGCCCTAGGACTCTTCCTGACTGCTTGGTTCCTGCACCATCACCTACACTGACTTTTCAAAAGCTTATGATGGGGGCATCTATGGTTTGGTCCCATCTGTGGCTTTGTATCAGAATCATCAAGCAGATGGGAATATTTACAGATTCCTGGGCTATCAGGAAAGGTCCCTAGGTGGTGCAAACAGTTTGCACTCAACTACTAATTGAAAGGTTGGGAGTTCAAACCCACCCAGTGGCACTGCAGAAGAAAGGCCTGGTGATCTGCTTCTGTAAAGATTACTGCCAAACAACTTGATGGCAATGGGTTTTTGTTTTGGGCTACTAGAGGATCTACACTGAGGTAGCAGGCACCCACAGGTGTCTGTCTCACCACTGGCCTGTGAGCTCTTGAGGCAAGGACTGGGTTGACCACAGTGCCTGGCCCATTGCAAACCTCATCAAGTGTATGCTAAATGGTTGAAAGGGCTTCATTTTGTTTTGTCACAACTTTTATCCAAAGCTCTTCATTCACGCAAAGCCTCAGCACATCTCAATAGAAGAGAAAAGAATTCTCAAACAAACAAACAAACGAAAACCAGAGAGATTGTGTGATTTGCCTGAAATTGTTCATTAACCTTCAGACCACTAGTTCTTAATATCTGGAAGTAGGGAATCATGAAGCCATTAGATGATCTAATGAAACGCCGTATCCTCTTCTCAGAAAAATGCAGATACACACAGTTTATTGCCTATAATATTCTGGGTTCCACGGTCCTTGGAAACTCCTAGGTTAGGGTAGGGAGTGGGGAGTACGGACACTACATGTCATGGTTTGAATTATGTCCCCCCAAAAATGTGTATATCAGTTTGTCTGGGCCAAGATTCCTGGTACTGTGTGGTTTTCCTCTTTGTTGTAAATCCTGCCTCTATGATGTTAATGAGGGAGGATGGGTGGCAGTTGTGTTAGTAAGGCAGGACCTGATCTACAAGACTGGATTGTGTCCTGAGGCAATCTCTTGAGATATAAAAGACAGAAGTGAGCAGTGAGACAGGGGGACCTCATACCATCAAGAAAGCAGTGCCAGGAGCAGAGCGCGTCCTTTGGACTCGGGTCCCTGTGCCGAGAAGCTCCTAGTCTGGGGGAACACAGATGGGAAGGCCGACAGAGAGAGACAGACTTCCCCTGGAGCTGGCACCCTGAATTTGGACTTTTAGCCTACTTTGACTGTGAGGAAATAAACTTCTCTTTGTTAAAGCCATCCACTTGTGGTATTTCTGTTATAGCAGCACTAGATGACTAAGACAGTACATTAAGAATTTCTACTTAAGTCTAAGGAGGAAAGGTTCGTATCTTCTAATAGCTAAGTGTGGCAAAGACTATTAGTAACAGATTCCCAAATTACAGATGGGCATATGGCCATCCAAGCTGTAGATTACATTTTCCAGCCTCCCTTGCAGCTAAATGAAGCCTTGTGATTAAGTGCAGGCCCATGAAAACATAAGCAGAAGCAACGTATATGAATTCCAGGCTGTCCCCTTAACGGGAAAACATGTGCCTCCCCTTCTCCTCTCCATCGTCCCTCTGGCTGGAATGTAGACGTGGAGGTGACTATCCTGAGTAATGAGAATAAAGTACATGCCCTAGGGATAGCAGGACAACAAGAGATTGTGCTTGATAAAAGTAGCATGAGCTGAAGCAAACTCTGCTTTTGTGTTCTCTTTATTACCTAGATGAACAAACCAGAGAATTCTTGTCCAGTGGAAGTCACTAAAGTCACTAAATTATTCCATCATCTCCAGCATCGTTCAATTCTACCAAGGCCAGGCCATTTGTCTACTCAGTTAATAAGTGTGATAGTCATTAGGATGTTCACCAAGATTCTTGTTTTCCTCTCCACTTTGGCTTGAGTAACTCCAGAAGCAGACCCTGAGACAAGGATTTGAGGCAATCCCAGGAAACACAAGTGGGAGAGTGGGAAGTGAGGTAAGGAAGGAAAAAAGGGCAATAAGGGATGTGTCATAAAGCCAGTCCCATCAGGAAACACGTCTCAAAGTCATCCCAACTGATCAGAAGGCAACTGGGGTATTTATCCACCAAGTCTTCTCCATCATTGACTGAAGGCTACTTCCATGGGCATTAACCCTCTGGTATTTCCAGCTTGAGTCCCTGGTCAGAAAATACCCTCAGGCAGAGAACCGCAGGTGATCATCAGTAGTAGCCTTTGGTATGCAGAGGGATACCATTGTTACACTTTCCTTCTAGGCATGGTAGGTTGCACTTCCACAACCTTTTTGAAATTAAGCATGGCCATGTGACTGGCTTTAGCCAACGAAATTCAAACAAAAGTTCCACCCGTCACATTTGGGGTTTAAGGGCCTGTGTGCAATTTGCCATGGTTCTTTCTCCTTGTGACTGTGGGAGCAGATGTCAAGATGGAGACGCCATCTGCCTCTCCCTGAGTGACTCTGAGCTAATCTATGACCCTGTGTGGACATGCGGCAACAGCAGGAAATAAACTTTGATTTGTTAAGCCACTGAACTTCTGCGGTTGTGTGTTACCACAGCAAAACATAGCCTCACTTGATTGCTACAGTAAGTTTACTCCATAGTGACAAAACTGGCGACTGAGCTCATGAGCTGGATTCCACCTGCAGATGGGCTTCTTTTGACCCATTCAGGATTGTTTTCTCAAATTGAATTCACATGTCTGGCTTCTGGTTTTTTTTTTTTTTTTTTTAATCATAAGCTCTGGTAAACATTGGCCACATTCCCACATGGCAACAATCAGCCCTAGATGAGTGACACTATCCAGAGTTGATGTGGCATATGCTTCCCATATTATGCTCATATTACTATGCTGGTTACTTCCCTCTTTTACATTAGCTGACCTTTCTAGGCAAAAGCAGACCCTGAGACAAGGACTCAAGTGCAAGTCTTTTACTTGGGAGGTGATCCCAGGAAGTGTGGGTGAGGTGGAAAAGTTTGTGGACCAGTCCTTGATGCTCTGCACCAGTTACCTTCAAGTTGACGCCAACTCATAGCAACCCTATGTGTGTCAGAATAGAACTGTGCTCCACTGGGTTTTCAATAGCTGATTTTTTAGAAGTAGATCGACAGGTCTGTCTTCCAAGTCACCTCTGGGTGGACTCAAACCTCCAACCTTTCAGTTAGAAGCCAAGCACTTTAACCATTTGTACCTCCCAGGAACTCCACTGGTGCTCTGTATAAGGCTATAAAGGAATCAATGTTCAGAACTCCCTCAGCCTTGGTTCCTTCACCGGCATTAGTCTTTACAGCAGCCATAAGGGACTGATAAGCCCTTCCACTCATTCCATGTCCTGTTCACCTCTTGCTGGCTACCCAGATGCCCAGGTCTCACATAACCTTCACCTGCCTGGACACATCAATCCCATCTCTATTGGAGACCCAGCATTTACAAGGTCCTTGCTAAATTCTCAACAAGACACAGCTCCTGACCTCAAGGAGTTTATCCTCTATTGAGGGAGACACTCATACGCACTCATAAAAAGGAACCTCCACGCACAAGGCAGGATATCGGCAGTGCCAAATGACAGTAACACAGAGCAAGGGCTTTGGAACTTGATCGTGGACTAGTAGAAAGAGATTTGGGTTCCGACTTGCCTGCTATGACTGCACGACCTTGAACAATTCACATTTCCTTTCTGAGCCTCAGTTTCCTCACTTGTCAACTTGGGGTTTAGGACTGCATACTAGTGATGGTCTTCCTCAGCCCTAACCCTCTGGTTCTTGGTATTTCTCACAACACTTAGCACATCATGGGTTTGTGCTGTTGGTCTGCAATTTTTCAGAAAGAAGCTGATGCTAATTCCAATTCACCCAGGTTTAGGGACTGTGACAAGTAATGAATCCCACCCATGATCTTGAAGGGCTTTTGTGGCATGTAGATGAGCTGTCCCTTCCATAGAAGATGACTCCCCAATGTGTCTTCTATACAACTGAATGGCCATCCTAACCATTCATAGTGATGAAGTCATGAAGAGGGATGAGGCCTCCCAGGGTCATCCAGTCTATGTCCCTGCCTCCAAGCAGGATGTACAACTGTTCCAAGCCAACTTGGAGGTCTTTATAAAACAGATTCCACCTCATCTGGAGGACTTGCATTGTATTTATCTGTCAGGAAAGATGTAATCATAAATAGCCTAAATCCCTGCTTTTCCAATTCAAACCATTTCCCTGGGTCTAATCTCTGTGACTGTGAGGAACAGCTGGCCACCATCCTCCCCTAATGGCCCTTCATAAACATTTATGGGACAGAGGTAAGGTGTGCCCAACTGATCCGTGCCATCCTGATGTCTAGGCAATTGCACTGACAGAAATTTAATTTGTATTTTCCTGTGCAGACTAGAAGATCTGCACAAAAGTGCTCCTCTCTACGCTTGTATCTGCAAAGTGTACCCCCTACCCCTACCCAATAGGCTCACATGCCAGGAAGCCTCCAAGCCCTCTAGAGCTTTCTGGTGGTAAGGAATGAATGGGCCATACACACACAGCACCAGCTGGCCTAATGGATGAGTCCACCTCTCCTCCTTTGGTAGTGGTGCAAAAAAGAGCCTAAGTGGGTTGGTGTCTTAGTTATCTAGTGTTGCTATAACAGAAATATCACATGTGGTTGCCTTTAACAAATAGAAGTTTATTCTCTCACAGCCTAGGAGGCTAGAAGTCTGAATTCAGGGTCCCAGCTCCAGGGGAAGGCTTTCTCTGTCTGTCGGCTCTGGGGGAAGGTCCTTGTCATCAATCTTCCCCTGGTCTAGGAGCTTCTCAGTGCAGGGACCTCAGGTCCAAAGGGTGTGCTCCCCTCCTGGATCTTCCTTCTTGGTGGCATGAGGTTCCCTTGTCTCTCTGCTGGCTTCTCTCTTTTATATCTCAGAAGGGATTGACTCAAGATACAACCTAATCTTGTAGATTGAGTCCTGTCTCATTAGCATAACTGTCTCTAATCCTGCCTCATTAACATCATAGAGGTAGGATTTACAACACATAGGAAAATCACATCAGATGACAGAATGGTGGACAATCACACAATGCTGGGAATCATGGCCTAGCCAAGTTGACACACATTTTGGGGGGCCAGAATTCAATCCATAACAGTTGGTTTTACACCCACCTCACAAGTTGGACCCACACTGTAGCAGAAAGCCAGGGTGGACGGGGCATGGGCTTTGGGTCAGAAAACTTGGATTCTTCTTCCCACATCATGAGACAAACCACATGCCCTGAAGTTAATCACATCACCTCTCTAAAGCCTCAGTGTCTTCATACGTAAAATGGGATTCTGATCTCTGGCCACACTGCCTCACTGGTCTGATGGGAATAAACAGTGAGAAAGTACTGATCAAGAATAAACCCGTGTCATAATTGTTGATGATGCTGTCATAGAATTTGCTCAAGACAGCAGTGGTCCAAAGTGGGTTGCAGAGAGCGGGGAGCACAAGAGAAGCCACATATTAAAACTTCTAGTTATATTTATTTAATTTTGTGGGTGAAAATTTCTTTTGGGGTATGTCTTTAACATCTGAGGCACTTCTGGGTGGATCTGAACCACCAACCTTTAGGTTAATAGCTAAGTGCTTAACCGTTTGCACCGCACATGGGGCTGCCAAGAGTTGGAATCAACTCATGGCAGCTGATATTTGTTTGTTTGTTTTTAACATACATATCATATTGCATCCATAAATGACTGAGCACTCACTACCTGCTGATGTTGGTCTAAGCACTGTTCATGTATTAAATCATTTAAGTCCCATGAGGTAGGGACTCTATTATTATCCTCATTTCATAGGTGAGGAAAGAGAGGTGCCTTAATGAGGTTGAGACGGTAGGCCACGCTTGCACAGCTGCTAAGTGGAGAAGTCAGAATTGGAACCCAGGCTGTCTGGCTCAGAAACTCATTGTCTTTGCCACTACTGTATGCAGCCTGGTACAGAAGCATACCTATAACTAATGAATATACCCTATTCTGCATATGTTTTATATTGTATTCTTAATGCGGTATATTATATAAATATTAATATTATGATAGAAAATATACATAATTTTGTATATTATATTCTTAATACATTATAATAATAAGTAGCTAACACACTTTGAACGGTGTACCTAAAATTGTTTTCTGATAGGGGCACATCATTTAAACACTGGGATCTGTCTTCTTTAGGTCTAAGAAAGAGAGAATAGAAAGCTTATTACCCCCACAGCAAAGCTAGGTGAGAATCTAGGGTGAGGCAAGTGAGGTGCTTAGGGCACAAAACTTAAGGAGACACTCACTCTCAAGCCAGGCTCTGCCCCCACAGCATCGATGGGGAGTGAAGGGGGCTCCCCGCACCATAGGCAGAGAAAGTCATGAGAGGAGGGGAAAGTCTCCATTATTTATCGTCCCAACAGTTCAACTTCTGTGTCCCCAAAGTCCCAGCTGAGACCTGTCCACCTCCCAAGGGCTCCAGAAGTTGGCAGGATAAAGATCTTAGAATGTGGGCCAAACCAAAAACCAAATCCATTGCCGTCGAGTTGATTCTGACTCATAGAGAACCTATAGGACAGAAAAGAACTGCCCCATAGGGTTTCCAAGGCGCGGCTATGGATTCTGTCAACCTTTTTGTTAGGAACTGTAGCTCTTAACCATTGTGCCACCAGGGCAGTGGGTACCGAAACCAAACCCACTGTCATTGAGTTGATTTTAACTCGTAACGACCCTATTGGACAGAATAGAATTGCCCCCATAGGGTTTCCAAGGCTGTAAGTCTTTACAGAAGCAGAATTTCCACATCTTTCTCCCATGGAGCAGCTGGTGGGCTAGAACCACTGACCTTTTTGTTAACAGCCGAATGCTTAACCACTGCACCACCAGGGCCATCCTAGTGACCCCATCATAGCCACCACACGTGTGTCAGAGTAGAATGTGCTCCATAGGGTTTTCAATGGCTGATTTTTTGGAAGTAGATCACCAGGCCTTTCTTCCAAGCACCTCTGGATAGATTCAAACCTCCAACCTTTCAGTTAGCATCTGAAGGTATTAACCAGGGGTGGCAAAAAGAAGATATCTACCCTGCCAGCTAGCCAGAGTGGACACAAGGGAACTGAGTTCTAGTCTCGGCTCTATGACCTTGGGCCTCAGGCTGCTCTCATGTAAAATGGGGACAAGGAAAAGCCTTGTGTGTGACAGGGTGATTTGCCACCTTCAAAGTTCTGTATGACTGTTAGTGCCACTAAGCACTGCACAGAAACCCTCCTTGCATTACACTCTATCAGGTCTCCACTGACTTCATCTATGATTCATTCTTGACACCGACCCCCACCCCATCCTCTTCCTGTCTTTCCAACCTGACATTTGGCAGTGGGGTGAGGGACCTAAAGAGGTGAGGTCAATAGATATCTCCCACTCTCAGCCCCAAACTCATAGCAACTCTGAGACCCTTGGTTGTTACAGCTGTTACCCAGGCAGAATTCCCAGAGGTGGGAGGGGGCACCAGGACTGGGAACAGAGGGACAGCCAGGCAGAGGGGTTCCCCTGCCAACACAAGCTCTTCCTTCTACAGGCTCATTCCCAAAGAACAGCCCCTGCCCTGGGCCCAGAAGTTTAAGGACCACATTCAGTCAAAAATCGACAGAAAATAGGCAATTCTGGGTAAGGCTGAGGGAGGCTTCCCCCAGCTTTCAGAATGAGAAGAGCTCATTCAAGCACTCACTGAGGGTGGATGGGACCTGTCTTTCTCCAGAAACAGGCAGGGAGGGAGGAAGGGTCTCAGCAGCCACCCGCTGCCACCCAGCCTCCCAGCCCCAGCACTGGGAGAAATGAAGTTCTCAAAACCTGCATCAACAGGCACTCCTAACCTGTCACTAAGTGTCACAGTGACTCAAGAGTGGCCTGTGCACCAAGAGTTGAAAGATGGAGAGGGTGGAGGATGGCTTCTTAAACCCCTCAGTGCCAGACCTGTCTCTCCCCTCTATCATCACTGCCCCAGCCCTTCAGCTGTTTGGTGAAAGACCCATCACCTGGAAACAGATCTGAGAAATAAAGGGTGTGAGAGGTATGCACATTCTCTGGGTTCCCTCCATTCACATCCTAAGGCCCACTGTTGTGGAAGACCTCCAAATTCTGTGAACTTAAAAACAGAACTACAAAGTATTTCCCCTAAAGCTTTCTCATTTAAGATGGGAAAGAGTGGCCCGGTGAGATGATGTAATTTGCTCACGGTCACACAGAGATAATGGCAGAGCCGGGACTCCTGCCCCCCATCCAGTGCTCTTCCCAGCACATTCTGTTACCCAAGAGCAGCTCCAGGAACTTGCATCTGTCCTGCCAAGGAAATAGTGGAAAGGAGAAGTGTGCCAAATGGGCTCCTCCTGACGAACAGCCGGCACCCAGGGTGCCTCAGGTGGGCGCCCATTTCTGGGAAGGACCGAGGCTTCTTCACCATGCGGGAGTTCAGAAGCCTAGAGGCCAGGCGAGGGCCAGAGGTCAGACAGTGCCCAGGGGGCACCTCCAGAAATCCTGGACCTCTCCACTCTGCCGAGGGACCCCTTTCCCTGCCGCCTTTTGGTCTGCGCTTTGCGTCTGCAACCCATGCGCTCTCCTGGCTCCCAGCGCCGCACCATGCGCCACAGCGTCAAAGGGCGAACGCGAGGTTGGAGGCTCCTGGAGGTGACCTGCCCGCCCCAACCGCCTTCCGTTGTTTCTTTCTTTCTGGGGAGGGAAAATCACACAACCTGTTTGTCTCCGCAGCCCTTGCCGGCGCGGAGCTGGGCATATGGGCGTCTTGCGCTCCGCATCTGTGTCCCTAGTAGAGTTTTCTGTGGATGTCTGAGTGCGTGTATGTGTGTGTGTATTTGGGCCCGGGCGCTGAGAACAAACTCGCATCTGTTAAATTGGACAATAAAGTCCTACAGCGAAGCTGCTAAGATTGGGGTGGTGGGTGGGGGAGGAAGGCAGAGGGGGGGGGTAGAGGAGAGCTGGAGTTTCAAAAGACGACGCCAAAGCGCCTGGGCCAGGTATTATGTCGGGGGAAGGTGAGGAGAGCAGCTGCTCCTTCTCGCGGGGTGTGTATGGGAGCGAGGGTGCGTGTGTCCATGTGAAGAGTACACACCGATCTGTTCAACATATGTCGCCGCAAATCACAGTATCTCTCCCTCCTCCCACCCCCACTCCTGGCGCAGCTCCTGACCAAGGGCAGAACAGAGAGGCGCTGAGAAGAGGCGCCGCTTCAACAGGTGTCTCCGAGCGCAATGCACCTTTTCACGCATTCACCGTCTCAGGCGGCGACACGAATAATGTGGATACTTTGTTCCCAGGCGCTGCGCGCGAGCTGCGGACGCCCGGGGGGAGGCGACCCTGGACAGGGAGGGGGAATCTGTAAATAAAGACTTCGGGCGCTCCTGAGGGCCCTGGCCCTCTCCTCCTTTTGTTCGCAGACTCCCCGGGCCAGAGCTCCCTCGTGCGCCCTGGGGGGTGGCATATGGTGCCCTCTCACCTACCCAAGAAAAAGAACCAGCCACCCATTCAAGAGCGCACAAGGTCCCTGGGCCCGGGGTGGGGGTGTCTCTGAGGGAATGGCCTCTCTCCCAAAGCGGATGAGAAGCCCGCCTTATCTCTCCGCACCCCACCCCTGCCACCTCCTCAGCTGGCGCAGCAGCCGTTGGGTGGGGAGCAGTGCGCTGGGCAGCACCAGCCTGCGGAAGCGCCCCAGCTCCCGGCAGATGAAATATGGGACTGGTGAGCCCTTGGAGACCATATGCTTTCAATAAAAGAAGACAAATAGGACCGAGATAGGCCTTGCAGCCAACCTGTTATAAATGGGTGGCAATTGGGCCAATGTACACTGAAGCAGGGCCCCCGGGGGGAGGCCTGCTTGGTGCCAAATCCATGTGTCAGCTTCTGGGACAGGTGTGCCCAGGGGCCAGGGGCCAGGTCTCCCCCCTCGGGGTTTATCACGGCAAAGGTAATATTGTGCTAACTATGAGTAAACAGTCATTGTGAAAACGAGGGAGAATTTATCAGAGGCGAACTAGTTGGGGGGTGGCTTAACAATAAAGTTGCCCGCCTTGGGAGCAGGTGATGGCTGGCTGTGCTGACTCCCGCGGTAGATGTTTTCCAAAGCACTCCACTTTACAATCTCTTGTAATTATTTATTAAACGAAATCTATTTATTATTATTTTAGCAAACACTGGAGACAGGTGGGGCTTTCTCTTCATCGTCTCCTTTTGTTTGAAGGGCTGTTTGAAGTGGCCAGTCTCGGCCTGGGCAGCTCGCTCGCCAGATTTTTGTCTTCCCCTCTTTCAGTGCCGAGGCGAAGGCGAGAGAAAGAAGCCCCCTCCTCCAGCAAGCCATTAGCTATTCAGCTTCCCATGGCCCCCTTCCTCCCCGCTCGATTCTCAAAGAGCCCCCATGCACGGGTAGGATTCCCCCCGCCAACCGGAAGGCGGCGGAGCCGGCCGCTGCCTTCCTTCTTTTCCAATCTGTCGGCGGTCTCCAGGAGTCTGACTGTCGCCTCTCTCCTGGGCCCCCACAGCCTCTGGGCAAACTTAGATCTCAGAGGGTCGCAGGACACGGGCGTCCCAGAGGCCCCAGAGGCGGAGACTGGCCTGGGGCTGCAAGAATAGGGTCTGCTCCCAGAAGGAAGAACCGTTTCACAAACACCCACTAGAGCGCACGGTGTCCTCACCGCCTGCGCCTCCAAGGCCAAAGGCACCGGGATTAACTTTGGAGAGGGGTCTGTGCGTCCCCTGCAGCTGAGAGGGAAGGCATGGATCCTCGATCTCTAACCTGCCCGGGCTCTTCGACCTCCATCCCTGCCCTCCTGGCCAGAAGCACAGGGAGTTCTGGCATTCAGTGACCAGCCGGCTGCTCCCCGCCGCTGTGCGCTCCTTGCCCTGGCTGCTTTTTGCGCATAGCAGGAGTGGTGGTAGCCTGCAAGCCCCGGAGAGCCGTGAGATGGAGGTGCTCTGGGGAGGCTAGAGAAGAATTCCAAGCAGATCCCAGGGTTCTCTCCCCTCCAAGAAGTCCCCAAGAATCCCCAGAATGTTCTCTGCCACAGAAAGCTCTGGCTCTGCCACCACCCATTAGCAGCTCAGGGCAGGCCCCAGCCAGGGCGAGCTTTTCCCTCGCTCTCCATCTAGGTTTACCACAGGTTGAGAGTCCTGGGTATGGGCTGCTCTTCAGGCTACCAGGGAACCATACCCGCAATGGGATCCCTCATGACCAAGGCGCACTCCACGGAGCCCACCTGGGTCCGGTGGCCCTAGGGAAGCACGCTTTGGAATTCCCCTTCCAGTTCCCAATTCAAAGGGGTATAAGTCAAGCAAGACCAGAGCATGGGACAGGAAAGTTGGGAAATGGGGCTTGAATGGACACTGGCTCCCCTTGGCGCAGGGGTATGGGGTTACTATGCCTTTTCTAATCTAGCCCAGTTATCCTTCACAGACCCCAGACTTAGCCTATTTTCTTCTATATTTGGGGGTCTCTGGTCTTGTCTTCAGAAAATATTTTCTCTGTAATCAAGGAGAGGAAGCGGCTACAGGAGAGGATCTATACCAAGAGTCTTGGGACCTGAGTTCAATGTGATCTGACAGAACTTGCTATGTGACTTTGGTGAGTCATTTCTCCTCTCTGGGCCTTGACTGTTTTGTCTGTAAAATGGGCCTCAGGTTCCCATTCTTACGACTAGAAGGCAGATATGGAGCAAGAAATGACCCAAGGGAAGAGCCGCAGCAAAGATGCAGTCCCAAGAGTGCTGGTAGGGTCTCATTGTCGGTCTTGACCCTGACCTCAGGCTGTGGTTCCCTCCACTCTCTGCGCCCCCACCCCAGTTCTAGAGCCCCCTTTCTCTAGCTCCCACGCACATCCACTCTTTGCTTTGAAGTTAATTTCGCCCCCGACACCCCAAGCAGCCTGGGCAACGAACCGTCACTAGGGCGGACATGCTGACCTACCTCATCCCCTCATTCCATGTCCTCAGTCTCCCAGCTGGGTCTGACCCCTCCGCTGCTTCCGGGAGGCTTAAGGTTTCTGGGCTCGTTAGAAAACGATGTCTACCCGGCCGCCGGAGGGTTAGCCCGGGCCCCAGTCATTCCGACCTCGGCTTCCTCCTCCGTGCACTTCGCGGGCAAGAGAGACGAGCGGAAGCAGCGACCCCTCACCCTGAGTGACCGGAAGCAGAAGACCACGGGGTGTCCGAGGCGGGGACAAGAGGGAGGGGCGGGGAAAAAAGGAGGAATGATGGGTTCAGAATCACTTTGGGAAGACCTAATGGGGCAAACGGAGGGCCATGTGCACCCCGCACGCTAAAGCCAAGGCAGGGGGCTGGGCCAGGTGGCCGCCGCAGCCCCTGCCTGCCTGTGATTGGACAGAAGGGCTAAGGGGAGAAAGAGTTGATCTGCTGCCCGGCACACCGTGGGCCTTCGAAAAACAGCCCAGGAGGCTGCCTCCAACTCTCCTCTGGCTCGCTGCGCACTCCTGGCCCTCTCCTGACCCTCTCACCCCTCCCGGACCACTCTCCATCCCAGGCCCTGGCTAGGATGCTAGGGTACTGTCCACGCGTGGAGGCGGAGGAAAGTTCCCTCGAAGGCCCCACCACAGCCACTTTCCGCCTCTGAGGAATAATCAGAACGTCTCAGTTTGAGGAGGGGATCCAAGTGCCCCTATCTGGGGGAGTTTGGGGTGGCATCTGAGGGCGAGGCTGGGGCTCAGACACCCCCCAGGCGAAGGTCTCTGAGTGGAATGGACATAGGAAAGGTTTCTCTCTGTGGCCGTCGGCCTCCTTCCCAGGAGGAGGTGGTTAGTGAAACACCACCCTAGGTGTGTCTCTTAACCTGACCCGCAGCGCTGGAGCGCAGGGCGGCAGCAGCGCAGTGAACGCTGCTCCAAGCTGGTAGGCAGGACCCCTGGCTCCTTGTTCCATTTCTGCCAAGACTTCACGGTGCGATTTGGGACAAGCCTTCTCCCTCTCGGGGCCTAAATGTTCCCGTGTATAACACGTGGGGGATTGGCCTCCCCTACAGGCTTCCTGAAGCCCTCACCAGTGTACTAAGAGATGGTCTGAGCAGACGCAAAAGAAAGATAGAATAGGAGCAAAGCGCTCTGGGCGGCCAGATGCGAGCCAGACGCGATTTTGCGCCTGGGCGAGGTTCTTTGAGGAACCGAGAGTTGCTGGGACAGAGCCCGCGGGGAGAGAGCAAACAGAGCGCGCTCCCCTCCCCGGACCCGGGCCCTTTGTCCGGAATCCAGCTGTGCCCCGCGGGGGAGGAGGGGGCTCGCGTGGCGCGGCCCCGGGGCCAGGGCGCTGATTGGCCAGTGGCGCGGGCAGCAGCCGGGCAGGCACGCTCCTGGCCCCAGCCGAGCAGATTAAAGCGTGCCAAGGGGCACAGAATTGCAGCTCAGGAAATCCCCGCGGTCTCACAGCCGGCGCGGAGAGAGACAGACAGGGCCGGTACCACGCAGGCTTCGCGCTTTTCCTCTGCTCCCCGGGCTGCGGAAACTCCCAGACCGCGGCGCCTGCAGCTCAGCTCAACCTGCGGGCGGGAAGGCCACCTCAGCCCTCGCTGCTCACCTTTCTGTGCCGTTTTCCGCCTGGCAAACCAGGTAACTCTCTTTTGGCACTCAGAGACTGCGGAGGGACAGGCGGGAGGGGGTCCTCTGACCCGGCGGGGTGGCTCTTCCTCGTTTTTTTCCCCCCACCTGGTCCGGGCAGGGAGGCTGCGCCCAGGTGACTGATAGACGCTTACCGGTCCCTCTTACACCACCGCAGGATGGCGCCTCATCCCTCAGGTGCGCCTGCTAACCAAGTGACCTGCCACACCGAGCAGTCCTTCCCGAGCGCCTCCGACGACGAAGTGACCTGCGCCGCGTCTGCCCCGCCCAGCCCCACTCACTTGCCCCCAGACTGCGCCGAGGCCCAAGGGGGCGGCTGTCGAGGGGCGGCGAGGAAGCTCCGCGCTCGGCACGGGGGACGCAGCCGGCCCAAGAGCGAGTTAGCGCTGAGCAGGCAGCGACGGAGCCGGCGCAAGAAGGCCAACGACCGCGAGCGCAATCGGATGCACAACCTCAACTCGGCGCTGGACGCTCTGCGCGGCGTCCTGCCCACCTTCCCGGACGACGCGAAGCTCACTAAGATCGAGACGCTGCGCTTCGCGCACAACTACATCTGGGCGCTGACGCAAACGCTGCGCCTAGCAGACCACAGTCTCTACGGGCTAGAGCAGCCGGCGCCGCCCTGTGCGGAGCTAGGCAGCCCAGACGGCGGCTCCCCCGGGGATTGGGGCTCCCTGTACTCCCCCGTCTCTCACGCGGGCAGCCTGAGTCCCGCTGCCTCGCTGGAGGAGCTGCCCGGGCTACTGGCGCCCGGCTCCCCAGCCTGCCTGCGCCCGGGCTCCCTGGCCTTCTCAGACTTTCTGTGAACAGGCCCGTCGGCCGCCCAGACGTGGGGGTGCTGGGGCGGGGGGGCGGGGGACGGCCGGGGCGTGGGGGGGCGGCCGGGGTGGGGCGGCGGCGGCGGCTGTCAAGCACAAGTGCTCCTCCTGGCTCTCGCTTGCCGACCCCTAACGGCCCCCACGCCCGCGGGGCTGGCGAACCGGGTTCAATCCCCAGCCCTTTGCGGCGCGCCAACTCCTGCAATCCTCTACCTCTTCCCGCCCGAAGTGGGCACTGCAGGCTGCACGCGTTTTAGGCCGCTTTCTGGGGCCACCCCAAAATCTCGTGCAACGAGGAATGGTAGCACTACACAGCCGGAGACGTGTACCGTCTCCGGAAGCCCTACCCACACTCCACTCGCGGTCTGTCTGTCTACTTGTCCGTCTGTCTGTTACCACGCTTCCCCCGATATGATTTAATCCAGTGGTCTCAGCGCTTGTTCCTCTCGCCCAGCATCTCTTCTCCAAAGACGCCGCTGCCCTTCTTCTCCCATCGAGTCCCGGATTTCAGGCCACTCCACTCGGCCTTAATCCAAGAAGGCGACCCTTTGCCTTCTCGTGCACTTTTCCGAGCCATGGCCCTTCCGGGCGGGGGGGAGGCTGTGAACTCGGAACTCGAGATCCCCGCGCGAGCAGCTCTTCCCCCACCCGCGTGCGTCCTCAGCCTGAAACGTGAGCTGCGCCACCCACACTTGTAGCGCTGCGCATCTTTTGGAAAAATCACATTGAGAATGATATGATGTCTTTTGAAATGAATTTTAGTATGGTAAATTATACAGCCCTTTCCCCCTGTTTTACACGTTTGTATTTATTGATGAGATTTCACCGCGGGAAAAGCCTATGTTTTGTACATAAGATTATTTAGGGACTGGTGAATGAGATTTTGAGCCAATTTAAAAAAAAAAAGAAAGGACCCTCTAGAAGGGTTAGCAAGATGACTTGATCTTATGGCGGGGAGAGGTAGGCCGCAGCCACCGCCTCTGAGGCAAGAAGGGGCACCTCTATCCTAAGAGAGGGGACACGACTCTTCTGGGGGTTCAGGAAACCTCTCCTGGGTCTGGGCTGGATGCCAGGCGGGTTGTGCGTTCTGAGGGCAAGTGAGCCAAACGCGCCTAAAAGGTCAAAGCTGGGCTGCTGCTTAGAAATCATTGGTCCAGTCTCCATGTTTTATTTACAGGGCAGCGACTTGTCTTAATTCAAATAGTGGTTTTAGAAGAAAGACAAGCGTCGAACTAGGGCTACTCATTCCTGCTGCTGGCCCTTCTCTACACCACCAGCCTGGATATCGAGCGACTGCTAAATTTGGAGAAGAGAATAATAACCCGGCCTCAGTATCGGAGCTCTGAAGCTCCGCCGCGGGGCTGGGCATCCGAGGAATTTCCTCGAAAGTTCTTAGAGGCCTAGAGCATCCCCTGAGCGCATTTTACGCACTCGAGCTGGGTGGCGGCGTCTTGACTCGCTGGAGCCGAGCGACCGAGAGCAGGGAAAGTGGTGGGTCCGGCTGGAATCTCCGGCGCCCCCGGCCCCAAACAACCTTGATTATCAAGAAACTGTTCCAGGTTTCCAGCCACAGGTTCTGTCTTACTCCCAGGATGGTCCATCTCGGGTTCGGAAGTCTGTTTCAGGGGCGCAGGTGGAGCATCCGTACATGACTTCCGGAATCCCGAAGGCCTCAGGGAAGCCGGTCCGAACTTAAGAATCTGCAGATTCAGCCTGTGGCTCGGGAACAGGAAAATAGAAGGCGAGTTTCCTACCTGAGAGTTGAACCTCAGAGGCCTCCTTGGGTTGACCGGGAGTACCCTTGGAAAAAGCCTGCCGACCCTTATGGGTCGCCGCGCGGCCAGAGGCCGGGAGCGGGTGGGTAGATACGTGGTAATCCAGCGCGTCAGAGTGCCAAAGTGGGGGCTTCGCAGGGTTAATGCCTCTTGCGTCTCTCTTCTGAGCCCTCCCCGCTTCAAAATGAACTTTTTCTCTCTTTCCTCTGCTCCCAGGTCGCTAAAGGTAGCTTGGAAGAGATACGTCTGAGTTATCTGGGGCCGGATTTAGGGGCAGGAAGGGGGACGCTGCAAACAAACGAATGAAAGGAGGCGTTGTTTCATTTCGTGGGCTTTAATCTGGGAGGAGGAGATTAATGGGTTATTGGTGACCTCTGCAGCAGCCAGCTTTCCAGCTGGGGCACCGCCTGGAGGCAGGTGTCAGCAGCTCCGAGTTGCAATACACACACACACACACACACACACACACACACACACACACACACACACAAACCCTTTGCAGTCGAGTGGATTCCGACCCATAGTTAGTTGCCTTGAGTTGATTCCGACTCACGGCGACCCCATGTGTTACAGAGTAGAACTGCTCCATAGGGTTTTCTTGGCTGTAATCTTAACGGAAGCAGGCCGCCAGGCCTTTTCTTCTGCGGTACCTTTGATTGGGTTCGAACCTTCAACCTTAAACCTTAAGTCTTGCCTCAAAGCCAACTCCTTCCAGCAAGCCGCTCCGCAGTCTGGATTGGGGAGCTGCTTGCCAGAGGAAAGGGCGTTTGAGCCAGGACTTAAGGTTTGGAGACGAATTTCTCAAGCGAAAAGATCATTCTCCTGTGAAAGGCAGTGGGAGGTAGTGTTCATCTAGGCGAGGGGATCTCTTGGTGCAAAGGACCCCCCTGAAACTGGAGCAGTGTCTGTGCGCTCTGCTTTCAGGTGCCGGCTGCCGGGGAGCTGCGGCTGCACCCACTGCCCAGTCCCTCTCCTGCTTTGCAGGGCGCTCATTAAGGAGGCATTAGTCAACCAACGCACACAGATGGTCCTCCGCCCCACGAATTAAAAAAGATTAAAAAAAAAAAACCCAACCCGCGTACGGTTTAACCAACTCAGCTGCTGGGCTGCCACGGAGAAGGAGTGGCGTATTTGACCCGGAACTGTCGACCCTGCTCTCCAAGTGAGGAGGAGTCTGAAGAAGGCTTAGAGTTTGATCGAATCGCTGCAAAATTTGGGGGCTCCAGTGCTGGTGGAGCTCCATCCGTGTGTGTGGAATCGCGTTGAGGTGGGAAACCTCGTCCATGCGTCTTTCCAAAGATGATCACCTCAGCAAGAAGGGCTCGGAAACATTTCTGTGAGTCGCGGGTCCAACTAGCCTAGCGTTATCACCACCTCGGCTCCGGTCCCCCTCCCTGCCAGCATTTTGCGTTCAACGCTTTTTAAAACCAGTCCGGCTGTAGGCTGTCTCCGCTGGAAGACCGCCCCCTGCCCCCTCCGCCAGCGCTCGTTTGCTAGCAGAGTCCCAGAGGTCTGAGGTCACCTCCTGCGCCCCAGGTTCCTGAAACTGGGGCAGGGTTCCAAGCAGGGGCAGGAAAGACCCTTGGGTGGGATGACTCTTCCTTCTTCAGCCTTTGTCTGAGCCCAAGCCTGGCTTCCAGAAAAGCAGCACATGAATCTTGCACCACCAACCCTTAGCCCCGGTCTGCACACACAGGCAGGTAGATTTATGGTGCCCTGCCCCCATTCCACCCCATCCCCCAGCCGGCCGAGTGGGAAGACAAAGCATCCCGGGGCTATTGGAATGCTAATGTCTGGGAGCCGGGCGGCTGGGCTGGCACAAAGGCAGGCGGGGCAGGGGGCGCACGCGACCCCACAGTCGCAGCCTTCCCCTCCTCTCCCCAACCCGGCACTCGACAGGCTGTGCGACCTTGGACAAGTCTCCGAACTTTAGTTTATTCACTGGAGAGGCTGAAGGGAGTCCATAACACCTTTTCATTGGATCTCTGGGCGCCAAGGGAAGTCGTGTTTGCGGTGTACTGAGTTACTGCCCCCCACTACCGGAAGCGGCGCAAAGACCCTTCAGGCCTTGGTACTGGGGCAGTGGGAGAGGGCGTCTGAGGGATTCGGCTGAAAATGTGGCTCAGCATAAGCGCTGGGTAGATCGTAATTATACATTTTTACATAATGTAATATTCTTGGTTGTGTCCCCCCCCCCTTTTTAAATTCTTGCCGATAATGCCCAAGAAAAAGGGGGGGGGTCACTGGCTAAGCTTACTTGCCTGCCTCACCTTCACAGGACCATGAACGCAGAGACTTGCAGCTGGGCGCCTCTTATCTCACGTACCCTCAAAGAGCCGGTGAGATAGGCAAGGCAGGGGTGATTGCACGCACGCAACCGGAGACCCAAAGCCCTAGGGTGCCTTCCCCAAGGCCCTCAGTCACCCGGTGAGTTATTGGAGCAAGCTAGAACTGAGGCCTCAGCTCTAGAATAGCAGTTTGGAACCCTTTTTTCTGTGTCCATAGACAGGAGTGTCGGGGATAGCCAATTAGTCTGCAGTTGTGTGTGCGTTGGCTCTAGTTCTGTCCTTGGGATCTTGTAAGGCCAAGAGGCTCCCCTACGCTTTCACCGCCCCCCTACCGGGCCCCTGTCGAGGTTTCGGGCTTCTGTCTGCCCCCTCCGCTTCCAGAATCCAAGGGCCAGGCGGACTGGAGCCGGCCCCTGCCTGGGTACTGAATCTGCGATTCCTCTGCGGTACTGAAAAGCAAGGGTGCGCCTCTGACCATGGTGCTGAAACGCCAGCGCTGCTCCAGCGCGAGAGAAGCTCCTGGGAACGTGGCGTTCTCAACCCGGAAAAGCACCTGTCAACCCCCTCTGCCCAGGTTTCCAGGCCAGATGCCCTAGGGAGGTCCCCGTGGACATGCAGACCCAGAGGACGCTCAGATTTCCCTTGTGTAGTGGGGGAAAATATGGACTCTGTTGCTACCCACTAAGTTACCAGAGCAAAGCCCTGTTCTCTCGCTGAACCTCAGAGCCTTCCCTTGTAAATGATGCGGCTGAGAGACAGAGACCCGTTTAGGAGTTTCATGAGAGCGTATGAGAGGTGTGAGGTGGAAAAACGTTGAAAGTTTAGACTGGGGCAGCTCTGGCTTGGGAGAACTAGTTTGGAACTTTGCCCTCAGCAGGGACCTCATTCTTAGGGTTACCATAAAGTTTTAGTTATTCTAAGAACAAGGGCGAAAGGAAATCTTCCAAATGTGTATATAGGATAGCGAAGTGGTTAAGAGCAGTTACTTGAGACTCCGCTGACATGGGTTCAAATTCTGATACTGCCACTAACTAACCCCATTGCCCTCGAGTCAATTCTGACCCATAGAGACCCTATAGGGTGGAGTAGAACTGCCCCATACTGTTTCCAAGGAGCGCCTGGTGGATTTGAACTGCTGATAGCCATAGCTGTTAACCACTACACCACCAGGGTTTCTGTGCCACTAACTGGTGGTTTTTAATTAGATCCTTTCACCTCTCCAAGGCCCATTTTCCTCATCTGTATAATCGGGACAACAAATAGCTATTTCAATGAACTATAGTACTGATTAAATGCACTTGCTTAGCACAGGCTAAGCCTCAATAAATGGCAGCTAGTATTATTAGCATCTTCCTTTGTCTCAGATTCCTCTCTCGTTCTCCCAGTTTGGGGGTTAGGGGATTTTTGTATAAATTTGAATTTCCTCTGCACCACTGCTCAGCACAAACTGGTACAAAGGCCAAGAGCTACCCACCCCTTACTGGTGACCTTCGCCAGCTTAGGTCTATCCTTCCTGAGCTCCAGGATTATATGTCCAGATGTCCCTTGGGCACCTCAAATGAGACATATCCAAAATGGACTTCCTCTCCCTTACCCACAAAACAATGCTTTCTTCTGTTTCTGATCTTACTAAATGGCATCACTTGGTCATCTATACTGGAAATCTGGGTGTCTGAGTTTTCTAGGGCTACAATGATAAATGTCACAAAGTGGGTGGCTTTAAAGAATGCAAATTTATTGTCTCATAGTCTGGAGGGTATAAGTCCAAATCAGTGTCTCTGCTATGTCAATTCCTTCTGTGGGCCTCTCTCCTAATTTCTGGTGACATCCACCAATCCTTGGCATTCCTTTGCTGCTTGTAGAAGCATCTGCCTCCATCATCACAAGGCATCTCCCCCTGTGTGTCTGTCTCTCTGTATTTGTACGCCCCTTTATAAGACACCACTCAGAAGGGATTAGGTTTAGGACCCACCCCACTCAAGAGCATAACAAAAGAAACCCCCTATTTCCAGATAGGATTATTTTCACAAGTATAGGGGTTAGGACTTAAACATATATTTTTTGGGAGGTGTCATGGATTGAATTGTGTCCCCAAAAATATGTGTATCAATTTGGCTAGGCCATGATTCCCAGTATTGTGTGATTGTCTACCGTTTTGTCATCTGATGTGATTTTCCTATCTGTTGTAAATCCTACCTCTATGAAGTTAATGAGGTGGGATAGGCAGCAGTTATGTTAATGAGGCAGGACTCAATCTACAAGATAGGATTGTGTCTTGAGACAATCTTTTTTGAGACATAAAAGAGAGACGCCAGCAGAGATACAGAGGGACTGCATACCGCCAAGAAAGCAGCGCTGGGAGCAGAGCATGTCCTTTGGACCTGGGGTTACTGTGCAGAGAAACTCCTAGTCCAGGGGAAGATTGATGACAAGGACCTTCTTCCAGAGCCAACAGAGAGAGAAAGCCTTCTCCTGGAGCTGACTCCCTGAATTTGGACTTCTAGTGTACTAGACTGTGAGAAAATAAATGTCTCTTTGTTAAAATCATCCACTTGTGGTATTTCTATTATAGCAGTACTAGATGACTAAGACTGGGGGAACAATTTAATCCATACTACTGGGATTCACTTTGACTCTTCTCTCTGTCTCACTACTCATACCTCGTGAATCCTCAAGTCCTGCTGAGATGACTTCTCACTGTTTTTTTAATTCTGATCCCTCCTTTACTTCCTTATGACCACTGCCATAGTTCAGCCTCTCATTCTCCACACGGAGAGATCTGCTAGCTGATCTCCCTACCTTTCATCTTGACACCCTCCAGACTGCGGCCAGAGTTCCCATCTAATATGCAATTACAACATTACCACTCTCCTGTTTAAAATCTTTAAGTAGTTTCCAACCATTCATGGGGTGAAGTCCATGTTCCAATAGGGAAGGATGATGCGGTGTGAGCTGTGGGGTGATATGAATCTAGGTTCAGTTCTCAGCTGGTTTACTCACAATCAGTATGATCATGAGCAAATTCCTTAAACTTTCTCTCAAATCCCTCACCTGTAAAGTGGGGATAATAATATTAGCTTTTAGAGTTTAGGTTAGGGTAAAAATAGGCTGCTGTAATAGACACCAATAATTCAGTCTAAGGTGAACATTCCAAGTGGGTAGGTAGCTTTGCTCCATGACATCATTCAGGATCCCAGGTTCCTTCAGTCTTCTTCTTCCACCAGCTCTCTTAGGTCCTTGTCATCTGCATGGTTGAGGCTGCATTGTCATGGGTTCCAGCCAGTGAAAAGGGAAATAAGGCATAGAAGGGGCTCAGCCACAGTCTTAAAGCTTAGAAGTAGCACATTCCACTTCTGCTCACATTCCATAGGGAGAACATGGTCCCACGGCCTCACCTAACTGGAAACGGGGGCCATATGCCTTGGAAGAAATGAAGAATAGATTCAGTTGGGTAATGAACAGTCTTCACTACAGAATTATTGTCAGTATTAAATTAGATTACATGTGCTATCATTATCTGTTTTTATCATCATGAATTACATATACTTACAACTAGGGTCCTGCTGCAACAGCCTCTTTTTCTACAATGTCTTGCTTACCTTGACCCTTGCTTTACCCACCAAAAATATTGACCTGCTTGGGGTTTTCCCCTTACTTATACTATGTGCCCCTTTCATGCTTTTTGCCACATTGTTCTCTCTGCCCAAACTCGCCCACCCCTCTTCCCGTATCTGTCTGGCTGCTTCCAACACAGACATCACCTTTTCTGAGAAGCTTTCTCTGAACTAATTCTCCCTCTGCCATGCTTCCATAATATCTTGTGCGTGTAAATATTCTCACACTTTCTAGGTAGTATTGTAATTATCTGTTCGTTCATCTGTGCCTTCCTCTAGTCTGTGAGATCTCCTTAAAGGCAGGGACTGTGTCCTTCATGTCTCCAATGAGCAGGACACTGAGTACCCCTTCTGGACCAGATGCCACATGTTTTTAGAATAAATGAGTGGGTGAGTTGAATAAATGAATGAAAAACATTCTAATTGTGTGTTTAGAAATTTCTATTCCTCCTCAGGCTGCCTAGCACATGAGGGCCAATTGAATATTTGTTGAATAAATGAATGAATGATTTATATAGCAATCAATTCCCCTTCCTGCCTCTTCAGCACAAACATAGCCCGTCTTTGACTGTCTGTGGGTATATTTTAGGAGGTACCCCCTCTGACTAGGGAAAGTGGGCTATCTCAACAGTACTGTTATTTCTGAGATCACTATTAACAAGGCCAATCGTCAAGTGTGGATGATCCCTCCTAAGACTACCCAAGTGAGACAATGGAAAGGGGATGGACTTGGCATCTATCTCAACTCCAGCACTTCCTAATTCTATGACCTTTGGCAAGTTACTTTGCCTCTCCAAACCTCAGTTTCTCCATCTATAAAAATGGAGAGAACCACACCTGCCTCATAGGGTTTTAGGAGGATGCAAAGGAGTTGCCAGATAAGTTCATGCACTACATGTGCCTGCTAGGAATTTGAGGCTGAATTCATGAACCCACCTCCATCTCCATCTTGTCTACAGATGACTAGCAAAGAAAGCAGGCACCAGGACTAATGTTCCCAGGTTAACCAGGGAAGGGTGGTGTGACTTGTCCAAGCGATTATGTTAATTATGGAGACAAACTGAGGATCCTGCTTTTCTAACATCATCACCAGCTATGTAACCTCTATTGTACTAGTTATATATTGATGCATAACAAATGATCCCAAACTTAGCTACTTAAAAAAAGAAACATTTATTGTCTGTTTCTGTGGGTCAGGAATCGTGGCACAACTTAGCTGGGTGCCTCTGGCTCAATGTCTCTTATGAGGTTGCAGTCAGGGTGTCTGCTGACTGCGTGAGGATCCACTTCCATGCTCACTCATGTGGTTGTTGGCAGAATTCAGTTCCTTGAGGGTTGTTGGACTGAGGGTCTCAGTTCTTCACTGATTTTTGGCCAGAGGCCACCCTCAGTTCCTTGCCATGTGGGCCTCCCCATGGGTTAGCTCACAACATGGCAGTTGGCTTTCCTCAATGCAAGCAAGCAAGAGAGAGAGAAAGGGAGCATCCTAGACGGAAGTCACAGTCTCTTTGTAATCTAATGTCAACAATGACATCCCATTACCTGTATCACTTTTTATTTGTTAAATAGAAATCACTAAACCCAGCCCACAGTCAAAGGGCAGGAATTACACAAGGGCATGAGTACCAGGAGGCAGAAATCATTGGGTGCCATCTTAGAGGCTGCCTATCACATTGGCAAAGGAGCCTTGGTGTCACAGTGGTTAAGCGCTGGCTGCTAACTGAAATGTTGGCAATTTGAACTCACCCAACGGCTCTGCAGGAGAAAAGATCTGGCAATCTGCTCCTATAAAGATGGCAGTCTAGAAAACCCTATGGGACAGTTCTACTCTGTTACACTGGGTGGCTATGAGTTGAAAAATTGACTTGATGGCACCTAACAACATCACATTTGCTGCCCGCTTTCCACTCCCCACTCCACCCTTAGAAACAGACCCCCACACACATATACACACACACTTCCCCAAGGCCAAACATAACACCAAAAAAAACCCAAACCCATTGCAATCAAGTCGACTTCAACTCATAGCAAACCTATAGGACAGAGTAGAACTGTCCCATAGAGTTTCAAAGGAGCGGCTGGTGTATTCAGACTGCCAACCTTGTGGTTAGCAGTTGTAGCTGTTAACCACTGTGCCATCAGGGTTCCAGGTCAAACATACCAGGGTGCAAAGGAAAAAAGCCCAGGTAATTTGACTCCCGGGGCTGAAGCAGATGCCCCCACCCCCACCCCGCTCCCCACCCCATCCCCCAGTGCTGGGTTGCCTTCCAAGAAAGGCCAGGGAGGGGACTCTAAGTGAGCATTTGAGCCACCCCAGCTGATCCCTGACATTCATTGACTGCTTTCACAGGCCTCCCCGCCCCCACTCCCAAAGGCAGAGATTTAGGATGTCTGGGGCCTGGACACCGCACCCACTGAAGGGAAATTTACTGCCTCTAGAGAACCAGGGCCTGACTTGGGGTCTTGAATGCATCTTTTTCCCCTTTGCCTCTGCTTTATTAGGTTAATCATTGCTTGAATCGGTTGCCATGGTTTGGGCAAACCCATGGCGATTCTATAATGAAGCCTGAAAGACTCGGACCCCATTTATCATCCTCAGTGTTTGGGAGGCCGAGAGCCTCATTTGCCTCCCCCGGGGTCTGGACACCACCCTTCTGCTTGGGGCCCCAGGCCCCTTTTGAAGGAGGAATGAACAGGTGGTGACTTGGAAGGGGGCACTCACACAGGTGGAGTGAGCAGTGAACTGTGTGTCCCCCTCACACACACTCACACACTCACACACACTTATACCCACAAGCACATGTATACGCTCCACCCTGGGATTCCCAGCAGAGACCAAACACACAGGCAGCTCTGCCAGACTCTTTCTTTCTATGGGTGGGAAGCAAAAGAATGGTCTTCAGTTAGAAGGCGGTTGCTGCTGTCCTTAGATGTGGGAGACCTGTGTCTTGGCAGGTCCAGGTGTTGTTACGCTCTTTATAGCCTGGGCATGGACTGAGCAGTACTGCGATCCTGCAAACAGTTGGAGACGGATGTGGGAAGGCCCAGTGGGAAAACTGAGACACATAGAGGTTTAGCCACATGTTCAAGGTCACACAGTGATGGTGACCCCCCGGTAGAGTCAGTCTCCTAGGTCAGATTTTATTTTATTAGGGACATTTAAAAACATAGAAGAGCTTAATGAATGCTCAAGTATCCATCACCAAATTCAACAGTTATCGACTCAGAGCCAATCATATTTTACCCACATCCCTACCCTCTTTCCCCAGCACAACATCTGTGGATGATTTGGAAGCAAATCCCAGACATCGTACGATATCAACCATAATTACCTCCCCAGTGTATTTTTGCTCCGCATAAGATGTGTAATAGAGTATGGCAGCTAAGAGCATTGTCTGAGGACAGCACCCAAGGTTCAAAATCGAGCTCTGCCCCTTCCCAGCAGTGTGACGTCCAGCCAGTGCCCTAATGGCTCTGAGCCTCAGTTTCCTTAACAATGAAATGATACAGCATTACCTCTCTCACTGGGAAATCGTCAGGGTTGAATGAAATAGTGCGTGACAAATGCTCAGCACTGGGGCCAGAGGCAGACTAACCCCACTCCCCCTCTAAAAAAAAAAAAAAACCAGTTGCCTTCGAGTTGCTTCCGACTCATAGCGACCGTATAGGACAGAGTAGAGCTGCCCCCATGGGGTTTCCAAGGCTGTAAATCTTTACAGAAGCGGACTGTCACATTTCTCTCCATGGAGCAGCTGAGTGGGTTCAAACCGCTGACCTTAACCACTGTACCACCAGGCAGAGTAAGTCCTCAGTAAATGGTGCTGTCAAGACTTCCATTCTTACTGTCACTGCACTGTGGGCTGTGCTGTAGTCTGCCTCGGCAGAAGTCAGTTCATGGCCTCCAGCTTCCAGGTCTCTTGGCGCAGCCCCCTGGCCTGGAAGCAAACATCTTAGATTCTGAGCACCAGACCTTGACGGGAAGCTGGTTCTAGGTGCTGGCCACCCTCAGCCTCTGCTGCTCATGGTCCCACTCAGTCCCATGTCATGAGCCCTCGATAAGAAAAACCGGGCCCATCTTCTCCTGACCTCGTCTATGAGCAGGTACGGCTATGCCTGCTTGAAGGTCACACATGTGCAGGCACGCGTGTATACACGTGCTTCTGTGTGTGTGTGTGTATGTATGTGCTGTCCTTGGGTGTGACAAGTGCATTCTTGGGCTTCTGTGTGCTCAGCCTCTTGGAGTTCATGTTTAAGTGAGAGACCAGAGGAAAACCGGCGGAACGAAGGCGTGAAGGCACAGATGGAGCACAGAGACTTCCTGGAGGAGGGGAGGAAACTGAGCTCTACAAAGGAATGTGATTCAGAACAGAAGAGGGGTGGGCAGAGAGCTCTGGGCAGTGGAGAGCAAGGGAAGGGAGGCAGCCTTGTGCATTTGTTGTGCAGGTGAGCGCTGTACCCCACAGCTAACCTCTCCAGGTTTATTCCAAAAGCCACACACACCCCTAGTTTCAAAACTCTGAAGGTGCTCCTGGGCTGAAAGGGTGTAAAAAACACAAAGAAAATCAGTTGCTGTCAAGGCGACTCCAACTCATGGCGACCCCACTTGCGTCAAAGTAGAACTGCACTCCAAAAGGTTTTCAATGACTGATTTTTCTGAAGTAGATTGCCAGACCTTTCCTCCAAGGTGCCTTTGGGTAGACTCGAACCTCCCACCTCTTAGTTAGGAGGCAAACACATTAACCCG
The DNA here is from genome assembly GCA_030035585.1 of Dugong dugon. Lineage (NCBI taxonomy): Eukaryota > Metazoa > Chordata > Mammalia > Sirenia > Dugongidae > Dugong > Dugong dugon. Next base: position 20,850,854 of record CM057475.1, read on the forward strand.
TGCACTTAAAATCTACCATCTGGGTTTTTTTTTTTTTTTTAATGGCAACTAATTTTGGGGGAGTTCTTACTATGTCTAAGCACAGTCCTAGTTTTTGTTATTCTGTGAGATCAGAATTCTTATCCCCATTTTACAAATGACAAAACGGAGTCTGAGAGAAGTTAAGTAAATGTTGTTGCAAGGTAGTCAGTGAGAGGTAGAGCTGGACTTTGGACCCAACTCTCTTGCCCCAGAGCCTGTGCTTTTAACAACTGCTACATTGCACTACTAACATACTTTTCTTTCCTTTTTTTTGTTTTGTTTTTGTTTTTGGACATTTTTTAACACACACAAAAGTAGAGAGAATAGAATAATGTGTGCTCATGGACTCTCACTCAGCTTCTCAACCTCAGGGTCAATCTTGCTTTGTCTCATCTATTCCCCCTAATTTCCACCCACCTCAACTCCCCACGCTCACCTTTTTTTTTGTGTGTGTGTGTGTGGAGTATTTTAAAGCGAATCCAAAACATCTGTCATCCCACTGGTAAACACTTCAGTGTCCATTTCTAAATGATAAAGACACTTTAAATACACAAGCCATTTTCACATCTAATGAAAAGAACAACTCTGAAATATGAGTGCTTGGCTGCTAACTGAAAGGTTGGCGGTTAGAACCCACCGGCAGCTCCATGGGAGAAAGACGTGGCAGTCTGCTTCCATAAATATTTACAGCCTTGGAAACCCTATGGGGCAGTCCTGCTCTGTCCTATAGGATGGCTGTGAGTCAAAATTCACTTGATGGCAATGAGTTTTTTTGGCAAACAGAGAAGCTCCCATCTTGGATTCTTTTCTCTCCCAGTCCCAGAAGGTGAACCGGGGTGACCTGCTGGAGGCCAGGACCAAGTCACCCCGTGCCAGCTCTGATTCTATGGCACTGTGAGCTGACTTTGGGAAAACCACCTAGCAAGCCCCCACCCACACCCACCCACCCCCAACCAGCCCCATGCTAAAATAAGTCAACTAACCCCCCTGGTTTGCCTGGCGACTGTCCCACTTTTAGCACTGAAGGTTCCCTGTCTGGGGCAAACCCAGATGGTGGTCACCCTACAAGGAGCAGAAGCCCGGAGCCCACACCAGCCCTCCCCACCCCCAGTTCCAGCGTGGAGTCACCCACTGCGAGCAGGGGAGCCTGCCAGTCGAAACAACAAATAATTTACCGAAACCTTTGAGAGGCCCTGGCGTGCTAGCAGTGGCAAGGAGAGGGCCCGAAGCCCCCTAGCCGCCAGCCGAGAATCAAGATCTTTTCACATCCAGGGGACCAAATTCAGCTGTCTCCTCCCTCCGTCTTTTTCCCTCTCCAGATCTAATGACAATCCAAAGAGTTCCTGATAGGGTTTTAAAAGATGCTCTTCTATTCACCGTCCACCAAGCATGAAAATCCTGCTCATTTGTCTCTATTCTTCCCCCTAAAGGCCAGGCTGGCCTCGGGCCTGCAGCCCCAAACTTGTCACTCACTTTTCACTTCCTTTTGTTGGATTCTCCTTTATTTCATTCTTCTGTCTACTCCACATGCCTCCTCTCCCCTCCTCCCTCCATCCTGGTCCTTCTTCTTGGCCCTCCCCCAGCACTCCCAGTCCCTCTGTCCACACACAGAAAGCAACAGACCAGTCTGGGAATTTCTGTAAGGCCCCCGTGTCAACACCCACCCCCCAGCCTCTTCTCACTCACTGCTTTTAAAAGGTAATAGCAAAAAGCCAGGAGCAGCTAAAAGGGACTCAGGATCCTGGAACAAAACTGTCTCCTGCCCTGGCTGGAAATGGCCTCAGGGACCACTGAGTTGAACACATTGTCCTCATGGCTGCGGAAACCAAAACGCAGAGAGGGGAAGAGACTTGCCCAAGGTCATGCATCAAGTTAGTGGTACGGCAGGTCCAGAGCGGCGTGTACGGCCTCCTCAGCCTAGATCCCCCCATTGATGGCCACGCTTCTGTCCCCACGGCACACAGAATCCATCCCCTTTTATAACCCTTTAGCTCCCTGAGCCGAGGATTGTAGCTTGAAGGCAGGAGCCCTGCACTGTTCACCTCCATGTCCCTTAATGATAGGTAATCACGGTGGTGTCAGTGATGTTTTTAACAGAAATGAACTGAAGGAACTTGGGGGACAGGCTCCCCCCTCTCTTTGGCCTCTTAGCAACCACCTTTTGAGCCATGGCTTTGTTGCCAGGCCCAGGGAATAATGACTGAGACTCTAGGGCCAGGAGAGAGGGGAGGGTAGAAAGAGAGACCCTTTACCAGGCACATCCCCTTTAAGAACCATTAACACTGGAGAAAAGAGAGGGGTGCACCTGCCCTTTTCCAGGAGACAGACCAAGGAGACAAGGAATTCCCAGGCCCTGCAAGGGCCCCGATTGCTGAGGAGGTGGAGATGGATGCCTCATCTGCGGCAAAATGAAACAGGAGGGAGTAGGAGAAGCTAGAAGACTCATGGGAGGACATGGGTAGAACGCTGCGTGTCTCCTATGGGCCAGGCCTTGTGCAGGTGATGGGCGTGGAGATGAAGCTGCTGGTGGTGGAACCACAGTGACCTCAGAAGGGGCCACAGGTCACGTTCAACAGCATATCACAGGCGAAGCTTGGCCTCTCCTCCGCTACCTGGCCCTGATCCACGCCTCCTCCTTGAAGCTCCACCTTGGTGAATGGCATCACCTGCCCAAGCTAGAAAACCTGCCGCCATCCTCAACTCTGTCCTATGGTTCTGCCTCTGCAATGTCTGTAGGACCCATCTTTCTCTCCATCCTGGACTGTTAAGTGGACCGTTGCCCCAGTCACACTGAGAGTCCTGCCTGGAACCCCCTAGCTTACCTCTCCTTTGAGTCCAGCCCACATGCCACATCCTAATCTTCCCGGGGCAGCCAGCTCATGTCTCTCCTCTGCACAAAGTTTTCCAAGCAGGGGGAGAGCTGCTCACTGTTCTGTGAATTGTTGTGGTCAAGAGCATGGGCTTTGGAGTCAGGCTCCTGGGTCCAAATTACAGGTCTGTCACCTACCAGCTTGATGACCTTCGGCAACCTCTCTAAGCCTCAAATGTCCTCAAATATCATTGGTGAGGTAGGGCTAACTATAGTACTTATCTCATAGGATAGTTATAAAAATTACATGTACAATCTACAATACAGTACCAAATCAAAAAACAAACCAAACCCGTTGCCGTTGAGTGGACTCCAACTCATAGTGACCCTGTAGGACAGAGTAGAACTGCCCCATAGAGTTTCCAATGAGCAGCTGGTAGATTCGAGCGCCGACCTTTTGGTTAGCAGCCAAGCTCTTAACCACTGCACCACCAGGTCTCCTATTGTACAATATACAGGAAATACACAATATATAACAGTGCTAAGGAGACTGCATTAGACCATCAGTGAATTTAGCAGTTATCGTTGTTATGATTATTATCCTTGTGTACTTTTAAAATTTTTATCATGTTCTACATTACTTTAATTATTCTAAAAATTGACCCATCTTTTCTTGGATGATAATATTATCAGATGCTTTAAAATAGTCCAGCTTGTTGACCTAGAAATTCCTCCTGAGGAATTCATCAGAAATTGCATAAAAATGTATCAACAAAGATATTCAGAATATCATCTTTTATTCTAATGTAAAAAATTAGATGCAAAGAAAATGTTCAACCATGGAGGATAGGTTAGATTATTATTTATCACATCTATTCACACGATGAGCTACTATGCACCATTGAAAATGATGTTTTAATGTAATGCATATTGACATGGGGAAATGCTCACAATATACACTGAGTGGAAAACACACTAGATTTTCAGCAAGGTGGCAGAGAAGGCAGCTTGCAAACATCCCACTACAAAGCACCTAAAAATTCTGGATAAAAGATGATAAACATTCTTTTAGGAGCATAGTATGAAACAACTGGCATAAAAAAATGGATGTGTGTATATGCTTAGAAAAAAATCTGGAAAGACATCAACAGATTTATTAACCAGGCAATGGAATTGCAGAATTTTCTTTCATTTCTAAATTCTATATTTGTATATTTTGCACTGAGTTTCTGTTTCTTTCTAATTAGAGGGAGATGTTATCATCTCAACATTTCAATAAATGAACATAGTGACACTTCAATTTTTAAAAAAATAGCTTTTGGTAGGGTGGCAGGACTGGCTTCTTTGACGTGGAATGGTGGAGCTGGCTCAGAAAGCTTGGCCAGGGAGGTGTGGATCAGAAGGGCTTGGTACAGGCACTCTGGGGCTAAGACATCCGTGAACAAGGATCATAAAGGGGTTTGGAAATCCTGCGTCCCAGCTCAGAGGCTAATGAACCACCCATTTTCCTCTCGTCTTCTACACCACATGGGGCTAGAGGGAGGGACGTAGAAGTAATTTAACCAATCTGTCACTCTGGGATTTGTAGAGTCCCTCTACGAACCCTGAACTGTGGAGGGGACTCTGGGAATTCAAGGTGGATCCAAGTCTCCACTACCAAGCCTGCTCAGAAAATGGGCTCTTCTCTATAAAAGCGTTTACCAGAAACTGAAAACCCTATAGAGCACAGATCTACTGTGAAACACATGGGGTCATGATGAGTAGGAATGGACTCCATGGCAACTGGTTTGGGTTTCTTTTTGGGGCGGGAGGGTGCTTAATTGATTAAATATTAAGATAATCATTTTAGATGAAAGTCTTTCTTAAAAGTATCACATCTTCTCCTTCAAACGAGCCCGTGCCATGTGCCAAATCAAAACCCGTTGCCGCAGAGTGGATTTCCACTGGGAGCGACCCTATAGGAGAGGGTAGAACTGCCCCTTATGCCAAGTGAGTGGCAAATAGTAAAAGCTCAGCAATTAGCTGCCACCTCCGCCTGGCTTGCTGACCAGGGTCACCACAAATGTCAGTTATTGTCCATCCTGTGTACCCCTGGAGCTCCTGAGAGGGACTCACCCCCCCATCAAATGGCTAGGACTGCTGTGGGGACGGAGTTCTTTTCTCTCTTGTCCTGTCCCTAAGCTACCTGGCTGGCTTGGCTCTGACAGCTCGCCACCCGCTTTCTAATTTGCTGCCTATGACCTGGGGAGCCAGTTAGCCATGCTCAGGGGAATTGTGTGCAAAGGAAGAATAAATGGAATCTAAGTGAGGACCCATGGCCTTTCCTAAGTGAGCATTGGGTCTTGGACTTGCTGTCATCAGAGGCTGGGAAGGAGGCAGTCCTTGTCTAGTGGGGAAGGGGCAGAGTGCCCATGGTACCAGCTCAGGGACTCTCAGGAGTACAGCTATCAGGGTGGACCCAAACTTTCTGCAACAGGCAGAGCACCCAACCTAAGAGCTTGTGAGAGGAGAGTGTTTCTAGAATGACTGAGGTCATCCAAGCCAGACCAAAGGAGGCATTCCAGGAGCCAACCTGAGGGGGTGGAACTTTGAAGGAGGGAAAAAAACCTCAGGACAAAGAAGCAATGACAGATAGTAAAATGAACGTGGGATCTGAGCCCAAAAATCTAGTTTGAATCTCAACCCCGTCATTGTTAACACCTGGTGGATATTCTTTCAGATATTTAAATATATATATTTTTTTTGTTTTTTTTTTTTTTTTTTTTTTTTTTTTTTTATTATATATATATATTTTATTGTACTTCAGGTGAAAGCTTACAGAGCAAATAGTTTCTCATGAAATAGTAGTACACATGTTGTTTTTTGACATTGGTTAACAACCCCACAACGTATTAAGCCTCTAAATTCTCAACCTTTTTTTTTGATGAAAATTACAGATGGCCAAAGATACACCGTTTCAAAAATTTCTACATTCACAGTTCAGTGACATTGACTACGCTCTTCCAACTGTGCTGTTATTCTCACTTAAGATGAAGGCTTACAGAACAAAATAGTTTTTCATTTAACAGTTACTACACATGTTGCCCTATGACAATGGTTAACAATCTCACAGCACATCAAGAATATCCTTACTCCACCTTGTGTTCCCTATCATCAGGGGACTTCCTTGTCCCCTTCTGTCTTCTGGCCCTTGTCCCTGGACTACTGTACCTCTTTAGTCTCATTTGTTTTTGTTTTTGTTTTTTTTTATTATTTTATTTTATTTAAACACCATTTCAAAACTTTTTACTTACACATTTAAGTGATATTGACTATGCTCTTCCAATTGTGCTGCCATTCTCGCCCAAGATGAAGGCTTACAGGACAAAACAGCCTCCCATTTAATAGTTACTACAAATGCTGCCCTATAGCAGTGGTCAACAATCTCACAATACATCGACAGTGTCCTTATTCAATTTGTGTTCCTTATCATCAGTTTCCTACTCTCCCTCTGCCTTCTGGCCCTTGTCACCGGACTCCTGTACATCGTTAGTCCCATTTAGTTTTACTGGGGTGTCCATTCCCAGGCTTAACATCGAACCTTGAAGGTAACTTCACCTCTGAGCTGAAAGGGTGTCTGGGGGCCACACTCTCGAGGTTTCTCTAGTATTCTTTAGGCCAGTATATCTGGTCTTCTTTTTTTTTTTTTTTTTTTTTTGGGAGTTAAAATTATGCTCTACATCCTACTCCAGCTCTGCCCAGAACCCTCTGTTGTGATCCTGGTCAGAGGAGTCATTGGTGGTAGCCGGGCACCATCCAGCTGTACTGGGCTCAGTCCCGTGGAGGCCTTGGTAGCTGTGGACCATTAGTCCTTCGGACTAATCTTTTCCTTGTATCCTGTTCTCTTCGTTCTCCCTTGTTCCCGAAGGGATGAGATCAGTGGAGTATCTTAGATGGCCGCTCATAGGCTTTTAAGACCCCAGACACTACTCACCAAGGTAGAATGTAGAGCATTATCTTTATAAGTAGTGTCATGCCAATTGAGCTAGATGTTCCCCGAGATCATGGTCCCCAGAGCCCTCCGTCTAACAACTCAGTCCCTTGGGGGGTTTGGATGTGTCTGTAGGGCCTCCATGACCTTTCCTTGTGCAGGTTGTGTTAGTTTCCCCTGTACTGTGTACTATCTCACCTCTCACCCAAGTTACCACTTATCTATTACCTATTTAGTATTTCCCCCCCCTCCCATCCCTGGTAACCAACAAGGATTGTTACATTTTGCATGTGAATTTTTTCATGGGTTTTTACAATAGAGGTCTCATACAATATTTGTCCTTTTGTGATTGACTTATTTCACTCAGCATGATGTCCTCCAGTTTCATCCATGTTATGAGATGGTTCACCGATTCATTGTTCTTTCTCGTTGCATAGTACTCCATTGTGTGTATGTACCATAGTTTGTGTATCCATTCGTCTGTTGATGGACATCGAGGTTGTTTCCATCGTTTTGCTATTGTGAATAATGCTGCCATGAACATAGGTGTGCATATGTCTATTCGAGTGATGACTCTTATTTCTCTAGGATATATTCCTAGGAGTGGGATTGCTGGATCGAATGGTACGTCTATTTCTAGCTTTCTGAGGAAACGCCATATCATTTTCCAAAATGGCTGTATCATTTTGCATTCCCACCAGCAGTGTATAAGAGTTCCCGTCTCCCCGCAGCCCCTCCAACATTTGTTATTTCCAGTGTTTTTGATTCGTGCCAGTAATGCCGGGGTGAGATGGTATCTCATTGTGGTTTTAATTTGCATTTCTCTAATGGCTAGTGATCGCGAGCATTTCCTCATGTGTCTGTTGGCCATTTGAATGTCTTCCTTGGTGAAGTGTCTGTTCATTTCCTTTGCCCATTTTTTGATAGGATTGATTGTCTTTTTGTTGTAGAGGTGTTGGATTTTCTTGTAGATTATGGAGATTAGACCTTTATCTGACTTGTACTGTCCAAAAATTTTTTCCCAGTCTGTAGGTTCTCTTTTAACTCTTTTGGTGAAATCTTTTGAAGAGCATAGATGTTTGATTTTTAGAAGATCCCAATTATCTAGTTTATCTGTTGGGTTTTTTGTGTTGATGTTTATGGTTTGTATCCTGTTAATGCCATGTATTAAGGTCTGAAGTGTTGGTCCTATTTTTTCTTCTATGAATTTTATAGTTTGAGGCTTTATATTCAGGTCTTTGATCCATTTTGAAGTAGTTTTTGTATATGGTGTGAGGTATGGGTCCTGTTTCATTTTTCTACAAATGGATATCCAGTTTTGCCAGCACCATTTGTTAAAAAGACTGTCTTTTCCCCATTTGATGTATTTTGGGCCCTTGTCAAAAATCAGGTGACCGTAGGTGGATGGATTTACATCTGAGTTCTCAATTCTGTTCCATTGGTCAATGTCTCTGTTGTTGTACCAGTACCAGGCTGTTTTGAGTACTGTAGCTGTATAGTAGGTTCTCAAGTCAGGTAGTGTGAGTCCTCCAACTTTATTCTTCTTCTTCAGTAGTGCTTTACTTATTCGGGGTTTCTTCCCTTTCCATATAAAGTTAATAATTAGTTTTTCCATCTCTTTGAAGAATGTTGTTGGTATTTGTATCGGAATTGCATTGTATTTGTAGATTGCTTTAGGTAGAATTGCCATTTTCACAATGTTGAGTCTGCCTATCCATGAGCATGGTATGTTTTTCCATTTATGTAGATCCCTTTGGGTTTCATGCAGCAGTGTTTTGTAGTTTTCTTTGTATAGGTCTTTTATATTCCTGGTCAGATTTATTCCTAAGTATTTTATCTTTTTAGGGGCTATTGAAAATGGTATTGATTTCCTGATCTCCTTTTCATCGTTCTCTTTACTGGTGTATACGAATCCAACTGATTTTTGAATGTTTATCTTGTATCCTGCTACTCTGCTGAATCTTTCTATTAGATCCAGTAAATTTCTCGTGGAGTCTTTAGGGTTTTCTATGTATAGTATCATATCATCTGCAAACAGGGAGAGTTTAACTTCTTCATTACCAATTTGGATGCCCTTTATTTCTTTCTCTTGCCTTACTGCTCTAGCTAGAACTTCCAGCACAATGTTAAATAGGAGTGGTGATAAAGGGCATCCTTGTCTTGTTCCTGTTTTCAGGGGGAATGTTTTCAGCCTTTCTCCATTAAGAATGATGTTGGCTGTTGGTTTTGCATAGATGCCCTTTATTATGTTGAGAAATTTCCCTTCTATACCTATTTTATTGAGAGCTTTTATCAGGAATGGGTGTTGGACTTTGTCAAATGCCTTTTCTGCATCAATTGAGATAATCATGTGATTTTTTTCTTTCCTTTTATTTATGTGGTGGATTACGTTGATGGATTTTCTAATGTTAAACCATCCTTGCATACCTGGTATGAATCCTACTTGGTCGTGGTGTATTATTTTTTTGATATGATACTGAATTCTATTGGCTAGAATTTTGTTCAGAATTTTTGCATCTATATTCATGAGAGATATTGGTCTGTAATTTTCTTTTTTTGTGATGTCTTTGCCTGGTTTTGGTATCAGCGTTATGCTGGCTTCATAGAATGAATTTGGAAGTGTTGCTTCCTCTTCTATGCTCTGAAATAACTTGAGTAGAACTGGTACGAGCTCTTCTGTAAATGTTTTGTAGAATTCTCCAGTGAAGCCATCTGGGCCAGGGCTTTTTTTGGTTGGGAGTTTTTTTATTACCTTTTCAATCTCTTCTCTTGTTATGGGTCTGTTCAGATTTTCAATATCACTTTGTTGTAGTTTGGGTAGGCCGTATGTTTCTAGAAATTTATCCATTTCCTCTAGGTTTTCAAATTTGTTGGAATATAGTTTTTCATAATATTCTGTTATAATCCTTTTTATTTCAGTTGGGTCTGTTGTAATGTCCCCCATTTCATTTCTTATTTGGGTTATTTGTGCCCTCTGCTGTTTTTCTTTTGTCAGTCTGGCCAGTGGTTTGTCGATTTTGTTGATTCTTTCAAAGAACCAACTTTTGGTTTTGTTGATTCTTTCTATTGTTTTTCTGTTCTCTATTTCATTGATTTCTGCTCTGATCTTTACTGTTTCCTTTCTTCCGGTGGTTGTAGGCTTTTTTTGTTGTTCTCTTTCTATTTGTTTGAGTTCTGTAGTTAATGTTTGATTTTGTCCCTTTCTTCTTTTTTGATATGTGCATCTATTGCTATAAATTGTCCTCTGAGGACTGCCTTTGCTGTGTCCCAAAGGTTTTGGTATGATGTGTTTTCATTTTCATTTGATTCTAGGAATTTTTTAATTCCATCTCTGATTTCTTCTATTACCCATTGATGTGTAAGCAGATTATTATTCAGTTTCCATGTGTTTGATTTTTTTTCCTTGCTCTTTCTAGTGTTAATTTCTACCTTGATGGCATTGTGGTCAGAGAAGATACTGTGAATTATCTCAGCATTTTGGATTTTGTTGAGGATTGCTCTGTGGCCTAAGATGTGGTCTATTCTGGAGAACGTTCCATGTGCATTGGAAAAGAATGTGTACTTTGCAGCGGTTGGATGGATTGTTCTATATATGTCTATGAGGTCCAGTTGGCTGATTGTGTCCTTTAGGTCTTCTGTATCTTTACTGAGTTTCTTTTTAGTTGTTCTGTCCTTTACTGAGAGTGGTGTGTTGAAGTCTCCTACTATTATTGTGGAACTGTCAATTTCTCTTTTCAGTGCTGTTAGAGTTTTTTTTATGTATTTTGGAGCCCTGTCATTGGGTGCATAGATATTTATTATGGTTATGTCTTCATGATGGATCATCCCCTTAATCATTATATAGTGTCCTTCTTTGTCTTTTATGGTAGATTTTGTTTTAAAGTCTATTTTATCTGAGATTAGAATTGCCACTCCTGCTCTTTTTTGATAGTTGTTAGCTTGATATATTTTTTTCCAACCTTTGATTTTTAATAAATTCACATCTTTGTTTCTAAGATGTGTCTCTTGTAGACAGCAAATAGATGGATCCTGTTTTCTTATCCATTCTGCCACTCTCCGTCGCTTTATGGGTGCATTGAGTCCATTTACGTTCAGTGTAATTATTGATAGATGTGAGTTTGTTGCTGTCATTTTGTAGTGCTTTTTTTTGTGATGCTGAAGTTTTCTTTGTTCTTCTTACTCTCTTGTGCTGAGTTCCTTTTGTTTGTGGATTTTGTGTTCATTTCTTTTGTTTTTGTAGGTTTTGTTTTTGTTGAGACTTTATGTTTTTCGTCTTTATTTTTATGAGTTGGTTTGTTAACTTTTTTTGTGGTTACCATGAATTTTACCCTTATCTTTATAATTTTGAAGCAGTCTACCGTTACTTGGTATCGCCTTGCCTTCCTCTCCTTTAGAAGGTTCTATACCTATGCCGTTTGTTCCCTCTTTCATTGTTTTGATGTTGTTGTCATCCTTTGATTGATTTCTCTGATTCCCTGTTGTATATCTTTTGTTTTTGGAAAGTCGTCTGTAGTTCAGTTCCTAGAATGGTATCTGGTTCATGTTAACCTGCATCCTAGGTCCTAGGTCCTGCCTGAGGGCTTAAGCTGTTTGTCCTCAGATCGAAGAACTCCCTTTAATAATTCTTGTAAGTTTGGTTTGACTTTTGCATATTCCTTTAGTTTCTGTTTATCTGGAAATGACCTAATTTCACCATCAAATCTGAATGAGAGTTTTGCAGGATATATTATTCTTGGCTGACAATTTTTTTCTTTCAAGATTTTATATATGTCATCCCATTGCCTTCTTGCCTGCATGGTTTCTGCTGAATAATCTGAGCTTAGTCTTATTGTTTCTCCTCTGTCTGTGACTTCTTGTTTTTCACGAGCTGCTCTCAGGATTCTTTGTTTGTCTTTAGTTTTAGCGAGTGTGAATATGATATGTCTTGGTGATTTTCTTTTGGGGTCTCTTCTATATGGGGTTCGTTGAGCTTCTTGGATGACCAGCTTTTCATCTTTCATGATATTGGGAAAGTTTTCTGTCAGCAGTTCCTCAATGATCCTCTCTGTGTTTTCTGTTTTCTCCCCCTGTTCTGGTATGCCAATCACTCGTAAGTTTTTGCTTTTAATTGTGTCCCACATAACTCTCAGGGTCTCTTCATTTTTCTTTGTTCTTTTTTCTGAGTTTTCCTGAAACAGAGTTGTATCCAAGTGTTTGTCTTCAGTTCCACTGATCCTGTCTTCCATGGTTTCAAATCTACTTCTCAGCCCTTCTATGACACCGTCCATTTCTGAAATCTTGTTGTTTATCTTTTGGATTTCTAATTGTTGTTTTTGTATAATTTCGAGTTGTGAATTTATTTTGGAATTTTGTTCTTGCATCATCTTCCTGAATTCTTCCAATTTTTTGTCTGTATTTTCCATAAATTTGTCTATTTTTTCCTCATGTTTGTCAGCTTTTTGCCTCAGTTCTTGGAAAATTCCGAGTATTAGTGATTTGAGCTCCGTATCAGGTACTTCTAGTGCATTTTCTTCCACAGGAGGGTTATCTGGTGTTTTAATTTGGACGCCTATTGGAGCCATCTTGTCTTGTTTTTGTAAATGTTTTGATATTGTTTGCTGTTTTTGGGGCATTCAGTAGATATTTCTCTCGTCTATTGATTGTAGATTTTTTTTTTTTTTCGTTCTTGTGGTACAGCTGGGCAGATCTAGTTGAGGAGGAGCCACTGGGATGGGTTGCTTGTGGCACTCACCGCAGCCACCAGGACGGTCGGTAGTCAGTGCTGGGCAGGTTCCAATAGGGCGTCCCTGCACCGCTTGGTGATGTGATGTCTAGTGCACGGTGCAGGTAGGTAGGGTGCAGCGGGAAGATGGTTATGTGTGAAGCTAAGCTGGATATGGGAGAGAGGAGAGAGGAGGAGGAGCAAAAAGCGTACAAACATAAAAGAATGCTAGGGGAGCTTGTCGTTGGAATGTACAGATGAGAGACTATGGGATGGAGGAAACCAGAAGGGGGAAGAGAAAGAAAAGGAAAGAATGACCAAATAAAAATCAGAAAAGTTAAAAAACTGCAAAGTTTCCAGGGATCCCACCGATGCAGCTATGAGGTCTGGGGGAGTCGGTCTCAATTTTCACAGCTCAGCCTGGCCAGAAGGTACAGAGGCATACATCGCCTGGTATTCAGGGATTAGAAAGAGAAGGAAGAGATAGAGAGACAAGAAATTAAGCAATGAAGAAAGACAAAAGAGAAAAAGAGGTAAAATATGACAAAACTAATCAAAAAAGGAAGAAAAATAAAATTGAGAAAAAAAAAAAAAGGGCAACACCAGCAGTCAGTGCCTACAAATGGGACCCAGAGAGCCCCCACTCAGGGGCGCGAATTCCAAGAAGCCGGTAGTCTCGGGGTTAAGTGACCGTGGCCACGGGAAGCAGAGGGGCCAACGAACAAAGGCCCCAGGATCCCACCCGCGCGGGAGCCCAGACCTGGAAACAGCCACACGCCCGAACGCAGTCCTACAGCCCCGCAGGAGAGAGCGGAGACGGCACTCGGAACCAGGCACCCAGGCAAAAGGAGGGGGAGGCGGCAGAAAAAGGCTCGCTAGCGGCCAGCAAACGGCTCCCAGAAAGCCCCCAGCCCGGGCGCACGGAATCCAAGCACCGGCGCCCCCCAGCTCAGGGACTCCGGCCACGGAAAGCAGAGGGGCGAACGAACAAAGGCCCCGGGATCCCACCCACGCGGGAGCCCAGACCTAGAAACAGCCACACGCCCGCACGCAGCCCTACAGCCCCGCAGGAGAGAGCAGAGACGGCACTCGGAACCAGGCACCCAGGCCAAAGGAGGGGGAGGCGGCAGAGAAAGGTTCGCTAGCTGCCAGCAAACGGCTCCCAGAAAGCCGCCAGCCCAGGCGCGCGGAATCCAAGCACCAGCACCCCCCAGCCCAGGGACCCTGGCCACGGAAAGCAGGGGATCCCCAGCTGAGGCGGAGAGGGGTGGGTGGTGGGAGAGCGCGCACCGCAGTTTACCGGTCGTTGTGTCTCCGACCAGATGCTCTGCAAGGCTGCTCTCCCGTTTGCTGGTCTCCGATAGGAATCCAAGATGGTGGATCCGCGCTGCGTTAGCTGGTAAGGAATCTCTGCCTGAGTCTCTCCTCGCTCTCCGTTCTCTTTTAGTATTCTCACTCCGTTTGGTGTTTGGCTGAGTTCTTTATCTCTTCATTTGGTGTTCTAGGGTTTCAGGATTGTTGATTCTCTGTTAGGCTTAGTTTTTCGGATCTTTGCTGTGGAGGGACGGCGTGGTGTTTCTGCCTAGAGCGCCATCTTGCCCCTCCCCTTAAATATATATTTTAAAAAAAGTCATACTATACTTTTTGTCATGGTACGCTTATTTCACTTAATATATTATGAACATCTTTAAGTGTCGGTGAAAGATAGATCCGCCTTGTCTTTTTTGTTAATTGTGCTTTCAATGAAGGTTTACAGAGCAAATTAGTTTCTCATTAAACAATTCATACACTTATTGTTTTGTGATATCTTTGCCAACCCCGAGACCTGTCAACACTCTCCCCTTCTCAAACTTGAGTTCCCCATTTCCATTGGTCCAGCTTTCCTGTCCCTCCTGCATTCTCGTCCTTGCCCCTGGGCTGGTGTGCCCATTTACACTTATATACATAGTTGAACTACAAGCGTTATTGCTTTTACAAGCCTGTCTAATCTTTAACTGAAGGGTGAACCTCAGGACTGACTTCAGTACTGGGTTAAAAGGGTGTCTGAGGGCCATGTTCTTAGGGTTTCTCCAGTCTCTGTCAGACCAGTAAGTCTCATCTTGTGTGTGTGTGTGTGTGTGTGTGTGTGTGTGTGTGTGTGTGTGTTTAAATTTTGTTCTACGTTTTTCTCCAGTTCTGTCCAGGACCCTCTATTGTGATCCCTACCAGAGCAGTTGGTGTTGGTAATCGAGCACCATCTAGTTGTGCTGGACTCAGTCTGGTGGAGGCTGTGGTAGTTGTGTTCCATTAGCCTCGTGTCTTTGATTTTCTTCATTCTCCCTTGCTCCAGATGGAGTGGGACCAGTAGGCGTATCTTAGGTGGCCGCTCACAAGCTTTTAAGACCCCAAACACTACTCACCAAAGTAGGATGTAGAACATTTTCTTTATAAACTGTGTTTTGCCAATTGAGCTATATGTCCCCCGACTCCATGGTCTCCAGCCCTTAGCCCAGTAACTTGGTCCCTCAGGGAGTTTGGATGTGTCTATGAATCTTCCATGACATGGTCAAGTTGTGCTGAATTCCCCAATATTGTGCACTGTCTTACCCTTCACCAAAGTTACCACTTACCTGTTGTCTAGTTAGTGTTTTTTCCTCCTCACCCTGCCTCTCCCTTGTAACTATCAAAGATTGTTTCTTTCTGTGTGTAAATCTTTTCATGAGTTTTTATAATAGTGGTGTCATATAGTATTTGTTTTTTTGTGATTGTTCATCTATGTCGTGAGATGTTTCGGGATTCATTATTGTTCTTTATCATTGTGTAGTATTCCATTGTGTGTATGTACCATAGTTTATCTGTTCATCTGTTGATGGGCACTTAGGTTGCCACCTTGTCTTTTAATTGCTACATTAATTGTCTTCATTTTCTCATCTGTAAAAACATTAGTATCTGAATTGCCTACATTCTTGGGCTTGTTGTTAGTTACCGTCGAGTAGTCTCGGACTCATGGCAACTTTCCGTAAAACAGAACAAAATGTCCCCAGGTCCTAAGCTATCTTCATGAGCATTTGCTGTGTTTGAGCCCATTGTTGCAGCTATTCTGTAGGGTCTTCCAACCTGAGGGGCTCATCTTCGAGCACTATATTGGACAATATCCTTGGGCTTAAACCAAAAAAAGAAAACCCATTGCCCTGGAGTTGATTCCAACTCATGGAGACCCTACATGTGTACCTTTTCTCCAGAGTTCCCTCTGGGTGGGTTTGAATTGCTAACCTTTCTGTAGGTAGCCCAGCGCTTAAGCATTTGCACCACCCGGAGACTCCTTCTTGAACTTAGAGGAGGTTTAAATGAGGAAGCTTGCAGTAACCTAGATGTGTGTTGCAGGGAGGGGTCTGTGTATGGTTCATGGACATTTGCGGAAAGGAGTTGGCTCTCTCCAAGGAGCAGACTGGACCAGGGAGGGGGAGATGATAGCAGGAGACAGCAGCCTTCCTGAACTCCCCATCCATCAGTGCTGACAAACATGGCCCCCTGCGAGGCTCTGGCCCAGCTGCCGAGCAACGGCAGGTACAGAGCAGGAGCCCCTCCTGTGGCCCTCAGCACCCTCCTCCTAGGTCAACAGACAGAGCGGGCTCTGTTGGCCTGCTGGGACAGGGAAGATTAATGGAGCAGGTGCAGGCTTGGGGGGAGAGGGCGTAATCACCTGGCCTGACAAGGTCCCTCCTGGAGATTGAGTGCCCGACCCAGGCCAAGAACCAAGCCTAGTATAAGAACCAGCCAGGGCTCAGACACGGCTGGAGGTGGGCTGGAGCCAGCGAGACGGCACAGGCCGCTCACCCTTCCCCAGGCTCACTTGGCCTCACCGCACAGAGGGGCCTGTGGCACTCAGCTTTAAAATGGTGTTTTTTCCTTGTTTTCTCAATTTCCCAAGTAACTCATTGCAGAAAAGTGTGTTATTGTTATTGCTAAACCCCACCACCATCAAGTCAATTCCGACTCATAGTGACCCTCTAGGACAGAGTAGAACTGCCCCATAGGGTTTCCAAGGTCATAATCTTTACAGAAGCAGACTACCACATCTTTCTCCCTGGGAGCGGCTGGTGGGTTCAAACCGTTGACCTTTCGGTTAGCAGCCAAGCACTTTATACACTGTGCCACCAGAGCTCCTTGTTGTTGTTGCTAGGTGCCATCAAATCAGTTTTAGACTCATAGCAACCCCATGTGATCAAGTAGAACTGCCCCATAAGGTTTTCTAGGCTGTAATCTTTATAGGGGAGCCCCGGTAGTGCAATGGTTAAGAGCTATGGCTGCTAACCAAAAGGTTAGCAGTTCAAATCCACTAGCTGCTCCTTGGAAACTCCATGGGGCAGTTCTACTCTGTCCTATAGGGTCTCCATGAGTTGGAAAACTCGACAGCAATGGGTTTTGGTTTAATCTTTATGGGAGCAGATTGCCAGGCCCTTCTCCTACAGAGCTGCGGGATGGGTTTGAACCAGCAAACTTTTGGTTAGCCAAGCACTTAACTGTTGCTCCACCAGGCCTCCCTCATTAAAGTATAAATTAGCAAAATATTTTAACTCACCTGTTAAATTTCCCGACCAGAGATTATCACTGTTAACATGTGGTGGATATTCTTCCAGACCTTTACAAAGAGAGAGAATGGGAGAGATCACTCTATGTGTGCTGTCTTGTAATCTTTTTTCACTTAATACTTTGTGAACAACTTTCATTGTCAATGAAACGTAGCTGTACTTCATCATTTTAATTGCTACCTATATTCTGTGTTTTGAGATACAGTATCATAGTTTATTTAACCAAAAATCCCCTGTTGTTAGATATTTAAGTTGTGCCCAATTATTGTCCTTTGCAAACAACCCTGAGATGAGCATTTTACACCTACATCTTTTCACTATTTCTTTAGGAAAATGTCCCAGAAGTGGAACCACTGGGTCAGAGGGTGTGTGCTTTTTAAGGCTTTTCATGCACACTGCTAAAGGGTTATCTGTTGTTGTTAGCTGCCATTGAGTCAGCCACGACTCACTGCGACCCCATGCATAGCAGAACGAGACACTGCCCAGTCCTGCATCATCCTCATGATTGGTTGTGGATCAGACCGTAGTCATCCATAGGGTTTTCATTGGTTGGTTTCCAGAAGTAGATCACCAGACCTTTCTTCCTAGTCCATCTTAGACTGGCAGCTCTCCTGAAACCTGTTCAGGGTTATACCCATGTTTATTGGAGCCTGTAGATTGCCCATCTTGGACTGGAACAAGGAGGAGTAGTAAGAGGAAGGGGCCTATGGATGGAGGTTGGAGTTGAGGCCAGTCTAGCCTGGATCCCACCCTCCAGAGGTTTGCCATCCAGCCTTCCAGCCAGGGAGAGAAGTTGCTGAACAGGCAGGGAAGAAACCCACGGGCTCAGGAGCTGAGCAACCTGGGAACAGCATGGAAGTCAGGGTGGAGAAGGAAAACCTCCAGAGGAGATGAAATCAGGGAAGACTTACCAGAAGGGGTGAAATTTCTGCCAGCCTTGAAATGTGGGATGGATGTGGCTATTCTGCATGAGTATTCCAGGTGGGGCAAAGGGCTGGGAAGAAGCACCCTACATTTCTTGGGGGTGTGGGGGAGGAGAAGGCAGCCAGAGACTACTCTTGGCCATGGCAGACCTCCGCCTTCCCCACTCATGTTAGTTGAGTCTTCAAGAGGGCAACGCCTTGTCCCATGGCCAGACATAAATGGACACAGAGGCAGTTTCCCACGCTTGTTAGCTTTGTAACCTTGAGCAACTCATGGAACCACTTTGCCCCTCAGTTTTCCCATCTGAAAAAGGGGTTGTTAATTATATTGCTCTCAGACAATTGCTACAAGGACTGAGGGAGATGCATGGGATGGGCCTCTGTAAACTGCGATGAGTCTAAGGAATTAATCATTCCAAAGTAGGAGCTACTGACTTTTTTGTCCTAGATGCTAAAGTATATCGTATTTCTGTGCTCTCATTTTAGCTCATCTTGTTTGCCAATAGGACCCTGAGACCCTGAGCAGCTCAGCAGCTTTAGTGGAGAACTCCCAGGTCCAGACCCTTGGGAGCCAGGAGGAGGGAAAGAAAATGGGCAAATACCAAAGGCCTGCCAAGTGCTGGCACTCCAGTGCTGCTTCTCTTGCTGCATCCTTACAAGGTCCCTGTGAGGTAGGAGTTATTTGCTCCATTTGACAGGTGAGGAAACTGAGGCTTAAAGTGTTCAGTAATTTACCTTGGTTGGCACAGAAATCAACTCCAGATCTGTCTGACCCTATGGTTCTTGAGCCTTCCTTGAGTCAGGTTGTCACCAGAGCTGAGATTACTTCTCAGTCACTTGGGATAGGACCCCTTTTGGGACAGCTAGTTGCATCATGGGGGAGGTCCCCAGGGCTGGGCTTGTGGGATCTGAGGCTGTGGAGTCGGAAGGCAGGGATTCCCTCTGGAAAGCTTCCCAACCCCCTAACACTCCCCTGGCCTCCTCTGCATGGGGCAACCAGCTGGTGACCCAACCTTGTGCCTCTGAAAATGATTTAACCACTGGCGGGGGGGGGGGGGGGGGGGAGGGGGCGGGGGGGGGTCTGTGAAGCTGTCAGTCGGGGAGGGACTTTAGCTGCAGTCTTTTGTCTCTGCCACTAGTTGTGGGTGGGAGGAAGAGGACTCAGGGAGAGGCCAGGGGGCTTTGCGTTTCCTGCACTGGGTCCCACCACGGATCCACCAAGCCCGGGAAGCTCTGTGTCTCTTCCCCCACCATGTGTAAGTCCAGCTTTCCTTCGTGAAAACTCAGACCGTTTTGAAATATTGCCACTTGTCTCTCCTGCCCTGTCTGATCAGAGCCCTGCTAGCCACAGAATCTGGCAGAAATCACACTGGTCTGGGACTCCAGAGACCTGAGTTCATACCCCAGCTCCTCTGCTGTCTGTGTGGAGACCCCAGTACGGGAGCCACCGGGGAACAAGCAGGCACCACGGATGAATGGGAGTGGCCAGGTGGGGACTGTGGTTACCTGGAGAGGCCACATGCCCTTATGGGGCTCCGGTGTTACTTAGGTCCAACCCATTGTTTCTATACAGCAATGAGGATTCAAGCTGATACAACTTCAGTGTTTCAAGAGAAGCTGGAAATTCAGATCTGTATGTGAAATCTTCTCAACGTTAGCAACTAATTGGGAAAAAATTCAAACACAATTTAGATCAAACAAAATAAGTCTGTGACTGCTCTGACAGGGATCACAATAGAGGGTCCTGTACAGAGCTGGAGAAAAATTTAGAGCAAAATTCTAACTCACACACACAAAAAAGAGTAGACTTACTGGTCTGACAGAGACTGGAGAAACCCACAGACTATGGCCCCCGGACACCCTTTTTGCTCAGTAATAAAGTCACGCCTGAGGTTCATCTTTCAGCCAAAGATTAGATAGGCCCATAAAACAAAACGAGACTAAACGGGCACACCAGCCTAGGGGCAAGGATCAGAAGGCAGGAGGGGACAGGAAAGATGGTAACGTGGAACCCAAAGTTGAGAACGGGAGAGTGTTGACATGTCATGGGATTGGCAACCAATGTCACAAAACAGTATGTGTATTAATAGTTTAATGAGAAGCTAGTTAGTTCTGTAAACTTTCATCTAAAGGTAAATAATTAAAAAAAAAAAGTTTGTGGGCTGAATATAGCCTTAGGCTGGAGCCACTGATCTAGACATAGAAACCATAAAGGCCAAAAGGAACCATTAGTATATATTATCTGGCATAACTCCTTTGTTTTAGGTGGGAAACTGAGGCCAGATTGGGGAGCAGGGCATAATTTTGTTAAGGTCACATAGAGAGTTAGTAGCCCAGCTGGGCAAGGAATCCAGGTCTCCTGTCCCCAACCTGTACCTTTATCATAACTTACTGGCTGAGGGTGCCAGAGGGGAAACATTGAAGGTTCTGAGCAGGGGAGTGAAGGGAGGAAAGCTGAGGCCAGGCTCACCTGAGGCACCTCAGTCTTCTAGGTTTTCTGCTCATTTCTACACACAGTACCTGTGTGCTCCTCCTCATCCTTCCTCACCACTGCTTTCTCCCCATCCAGGACCCCAGCCTCAAGTCCCTGCAGTCAACCACACGTGGCAGGGAAGGAGGGAGTATGCTCTAGTATCCTTGTTCTATCAGGGAGATGACTGACAAGCCACCCATTGTGGTGGTGGTGGGTGTATTTCAACAAATAATACTGATATCTAAACCAATTAAGAAATTAGACCAAGAAGCAAGGCAGATAAAGACTAAATATTACATTTACTACCAATGACACTGACTTTAAAGAACATGACTCATAGCCGTGGGCAGGTGGCCTTCCTAATATGGAAACCTGGAATTAGTCAGACTTACCTCACAGTCACAGGCAACACTGCGCCACCAAGAGTTTCCTCTACCTGCAAAGGCAGGGCAGAAATGTGTTCCCTGCAGGCAGCTTGCACCCAGACAGAAGAGGCTGGGCTACCCAAGTTTGATTGCTCCCAAAGACACGAATCAGAAAAATCATCCAATACTCCCTGGAGCAGAATAAGGGAGAGAGCAGAAAGAGGCTAGGCGTGTTATGCTGATGGGGCTCTCTACAAATAGCAGAAAACATCAGAATTCCATTTTATCTCCACTATTGGCTTAGCCATATAAAGTTGCTATGAGTCCGCATCAACTCCACGGCAACAGGTTTGGTTTTTTTTAAATCAGCTTAGTGGAGCCCTGGTGGTGCAGTAGTTAAGAGCTACAGCTGCTGACCAAAAGGTCGGCAGTTTGAATCCACCAGCCTCTCCTCAGAAACCCTATGGAAGAGTTCTACTATGTCCTATAGGGTTGCTATGAGTTGGAATCGACCGGACAGAAACAGGTTTGGGTTTTTTGTTTTGTTTTGTTTTGTTTTTGGTATTGGCTTAGGATTGGAGGAAGACTCATGAACAACCTGCCTTATGCAGATAACGCAACTTTGCTTGCTGAAAGTGAAGAGGACTTGAAGCACTTACTGATGAAGATCAAGGACTACAGCCTTCAGTATGGATTTCACCTCAACATAAAGAAAACAAAAATCCTCACAACTGGACCAATAAGCAACATCATAATAAATGGAGAAAAGATTGACGTTGTCAACGATTTCATTTTACTTGGATCCACAGTCAATGCCCATGGAAGCAGCATTCAAGAAATCAAACAACGCATTGCATCGGGCAAATCTGCTGCAAAAAACTTCTTTAAAGTGTTCAAAAGCAAAGATGTCACTTTAAGGACTAAGGTGCACCTGACCCAAGCCATAGTGTTTTCAATTGCCTCATACACATGCAAAAGCAGGACAATGACTAAGGAAGACTGAAGATGAATTGATGCTTTTGAATCATGGTGTTGGCAAAGAAAATTGGATATACTATGGACTACTAGAAGAATGAACACGTCTGTCTCGGAAGAAGTCCAGCCAGAATGCTCCTTAGAAGTGAGGATGGCAAGACTTCGTCTCACATACTTTGGACATGTTATCAGGAGGGACCAGTCCCTGGAGAAGGACAATGTCTTAGTCATCTAGGGCTGCTATAACAGAAATATCACAAGTGGATGGCTTTAACAAAGAGAAATTTATTTTCTCACAGTCTAGTAGGCTAGAAGTCCAAATTCAGGGTCTCCAGTAGAGTCTTTCTCTATTGGCTCTGGAGGAAGGTCCTTCTCATCAGTCTTCTCCTGGACTAGGAGCTTCTCTGCGCAGGAACCTCAGGTCCAAAGGATGCACTCTGCTCCCGGTGCTTCTTTCTTCTTTTCTATGAGGTTCCCCCATCTCTCTGCTTGCTTCTCTCTTTTATATCTCAAAAGAGATTGGCTTAAGACACTATCTAATCTTTCAGATCTCAGCAATATAACTGCTGCTAATCAATCTCATTACATCATAGTGATAGGATTTACAATACAGAGGGAAATCACATCAGATGACAAAATGGTAGATGTCATGAATTGAATTATGTCCCCCAGAAAATGTGTGTATCAGTTTGGCTAAGCCATGATTCCTGGTATTGTGTGGTTTTCCTATATGTTGTAAATCCTGCCTCTATGATGTTAATGAGGGAGGATGGGCGGCAGTTGTGTTATTAAGGCAGGACTCAGTCTACAAGACTAGATTGTATCCTGAGGCAATGTCTTGAGATATAAGACAGAAGTGAGCAGAGAGACAGGGGGACCTCATACCATCAAGAAAGCAGTGCTGGGAGCAGAGAGTGTTCTTTGGACCAGGGTCCCTGCACAGAGAAGCTCCTAGTCTGGGGGAACATTGATGAGAAGGCTGACAGAGAGAAAGCCTTCGCCTGGAGCTGACTCCCTGAATTTGGACTTTTAGCCTACTTTACTGTGAAGAAATAAATTTCTCTTTGTTAAAACCATCCACTTGTGGTATTTCTGTTATAGCAGCACTAGATAACTAAGACAGTAGACAATCACACAATACAGAGAATAATGACCCAGACAAGTTGACAGACATTTTGGGGGGACACAATTCAACCCATGACAGACATCATGTTTGGTAAAGCAGAATGTTATCAAAAAAGAGAAAGACACTCAACAAGATGGATTGACTCAGTGGCTGCAACAATGGGCTCAAGCATAACAACGGTTATGAGGATGGCACAGGGCCAGGCAGTGTTTCGTTCTGTTGTACATAGGGTTGCTATTAGTCAGAACTGAACTGATGGCACCTAACAACATTGGCTTAGTAGCTATAAAAACCCATTGCCATCAAGTCATTTCTGACTCATAGCAAACTTATTGGACAGAGTAGAACTATCTCATAGGGTTTCCAAGGAGCAGCTGGTGGATTCAAACTGCCGACCTTTTGGTTAGCAGCCAAACACTTAACCTCTGAGCAACCAGAGCTCCTGAGTAGCTAAACCTCTTATTCTCTCAGTGGTCATCCTAGGCTTACAATATGCTCGCCTAAGTTATCACAGTCTACCATCCAATAATATTATACCACTTCATGTATAATGTAAAAACTTTACAACAGTATATTTCCATTTTCAAATCCTATCTTTTGTGCTATTATTGTCATGCATTTTATTTCTACATATATTATAAACCTCAAAATATATTGCTAATCTTTTTACTTCATACAATAATTATATATTTTTAAAAGATTGTATATTTACCCATATATTTACCATTTCTTGTCTCTTCATTTCTTTGTTTAGGTCCAAGTTTCTATCTGGCATTATTTTCCTCTTGCCTAAAGAATTTCCCATAACATTTCTTGTAAAGCAGATTTTCTGGCAACAAAGTCTATCAGCTATAGTTTGTAAGAAAAAAAAATTCATTTAACCTTCATTTTTTGAAAGATATTTCCACTGGAAATAGAATTCTAGGTTAATATATATATTTTTTTTTTTCTTTCAGCACTTTAAAGATGTTTCATTGTCTTCTGGCTTGCATAGTTTCTGCTGAGAAGTCTGCTGTCATTGGTATCTTTGCTCCTTAATACACAATGTCTTCTTCTCTGACTGTTTTCAGGATTTTGTCTTCTTAAAAATGGCAGCACGGTGGTGTCAGATCTCATCTAACTTCACAAGAGGGAGAGAGTAGAATCAACATCAACATCAGCCCAAGACTAATTCCTGTGAGGTGGTGGTCAGACATACCTCCTCTCTCCAAACTTTTTACCAATTCTGACACCAGCCGTCCCTCCCACGGCACTCTCTACTTCTCTGCTGGGTATGATGATTCCTTGTAACGGCCACACAGAACTCACAGACCATACTCACAGTGAAGAGGTTTATTAGGGAAGTAACAGGTTACAATTCAGGATCAGGAACAACTCAGGATACTATTTTTTGATCAGGACAACCTCTTCTCAGCTGTGCCCATAAGCAGGCCTCTCTCCAGCCTAGGCCTCTTGACCCCTCAGCTTCTTGACCCATGACCTCTTGACTCTCAGCCCTCGGTCTGGCCTCTGCCCTGCTTGGGCAAGTGTTACAGCTCTTAGCTCTGTGAGTTGGCAAGCCCCACTGTAGCTGTCTTGCGCTGGTCTCCTGGTTCCTGATGTCTCACGTTATTATCACTCTTACTTGCTGCTGCTGCACCACCATCTCTTGCTCTCTTTCATGTTACAGCTCTTTTCTCTCTCTCTCCATGTCTCCCTAGAAGCAAAGCAGGATGGCAAAACTGACCAATCCCCTTGTTAGGGTTTCTACGCTTTATTTGCATTAGCAGCAAGCTGTCCAATCCCCTTGATGGGCCACAAGCACCTTATTTGCATAGTCCCACTCAATCATTGTGTGGGAGTCACAAAGACTATGGCTAGAAGGGCCATATTAAGTAATTCACTGCACTGAAGTCTTTATCTCTGGCTTTCAGCAATTTGATTGTAATGTTCCTTAGCGTGATTTTGTTTGT
Organism: Dugong dugon; assembly: GCA_030035585.1. Taxonomy (NCBI): domain Eukaryota; kingdom Metazoa; phylum Chordata; class Mammalia; order Sirenia; family Dugongidae; genus Dugong; species Dugong dugon. The sequence continues at coordinate 20,875,740 of CM057475.1, forward strand.
GTTTTTCCTGCATGGGGTTCATTGGGCTTCTTTGATCTGTGGATTTATATTTTCACCAATCACATTGCCCTGCCATCCAGGCCACAGGATAGATAGGTGTGTGACCCATGCATAGCCAATTAGAGTTCTCCAAGTCCTTACTCTAGTTATTGGTTCAGGGATAAGCACATGGTCCAAATTGGGCCAATCAGAACCCTTCCCTAAGATTTTGTACATGGATGAGAGAAAAGCTTTTCCCTGGGGCATCACTAGGCTGGACTGATGTAAGTCTACAGCTTTCTGCAGTCACATTCTACCCCTCTACCCATCTTTGCAGTAGAAGAGTTTAGGGCAGAAGATCTGAGCCAAGAGGAGCAGAGGAAGCCCTGAAAACATGAGTGATATCCCTGAGGCCAGGTTCACCTCTGCACTTCCTGTTTGTGTAAAGCAATAAATTCCCCCTTTCTGCTGGTTTGAGTTGGCTTTCTGTCACTTCCAAGCACACAAACAAAAATCTGACTATTTACTTCGTATTTCTGGGTCTTGGTCCAGATGTCTTCAAAGTGCACTGTAGGACACTCCAAGATGATCCACTGTTGTATGGGAAGAAAATACAAAATCTCCTGTATATAAATAGGCATTTTCCAGATGGAAAAGGGTATGCTAGAATGGCAGAATAGCATGCACAAGAGCATGAAGACTAGACTCTGTCCTCCATGAGGGCAGAGCCAGGAACTGTCTCACCTTTATCTCTCCTAGCACCAAGCACAGGGCCTGACTCATAGCTGGCACCCAATAAATATTTGTTAGATAAAAGAATGAATAAATACGAAAGGACAAGAAGTGTTTACTTAAGTGTTTATGTTGGGGAGTGAGGGGCATAGGCATGTGGAAGTAGAAGACAAGGAGCAAGTGATAATGAGTTTTGGTGAGGGAAGGACACATAAATCTTTCAGCGGGGATATATCTATGCTAAGACTTGGGTTTAGAGGGGTCTCTCTGATTGCAGATGAAAGACTGTGAGCAGTGACACTTGTTAGGAGTTTACTACAATAGTAAAATACGAGATGATGGAGACTTGTGGGTCGAAGTAGGGTGCTGACACAGAGAGATTTAAGAAGCAAAATTGCTTTTGCAACTGGTTGTTGGGGCAGTGTGACAATGGGGTAGGGCAGGTTTTGGTCAGAGAAGGAAATGAGACGTGTGAGAATAGAGGAGAGGCAGTGATGACCCAAGAGTTTCCATCTGGGGAGCCTGGGATAGAACATTTCAAGGTAAAGAGACAGTTTGGAGGATACATGAGTTCATTTGATGAGCTCTTAACACTTTTGAGTTCAGACATCCAAATGGAGAGACCCCATAGGTCCCGGGATTTGTCAGGGATGGAGACACAAATTTAGGAGTCATCAGGAAACGGATGCTACTAAAACAATGAGATTGGTTATGGATTAGAAGGTCAAGGAATAAACCTAGGCACATTCAAAAGGGTTGGACCAAGACTGCAGAGGCACCTGTAGTCTACAGACTATCTGGAGTCTATACATATGCACACCCCTAATAGCAGAGGCTCTGGTTGTGGCCTGTAGGAAGACTCACACAGAATGCTCAGAGAGACAGGTGGAGGTCAGAGAAAGGATGGTGTCCCAGGAAGCCAAGAAAGACTGAGTCTCAAGAAGGTAGAGATTTCAATAGGGTCAAATGCCACAAGGAAGTGAATGAGGCTATGAGGCTGAAAATGAGTAAATAGAGGGTGCGGGCACCTCTGACTAGCTGGTGTCCTTAAGCAAGTTAGCCAGCCTCAACTACCTCCTAGAGTAGTTGAGAAGGTTAAAGGAGTTAATCTCTCTGAAGTGTCTAGCGCTGTGCCAAGAGAGTAAGTGCTTCGGAAAGGCTGGCTCTTGCTTTATTAGTTATTATTATTCTCTTTTCTTCTCTATGTTTCCTTGACTAATTCAGCCTGTGGAGACCACCTCCATCTTGTGTAGACCACAGCACCACTACCCCTTCTGCCTCTCTTCCCAAGCACCCGATGATTGGCTGAGCTACCCCACTGAGGACTAGGTGGTGCCCTTGGGTCTCTGGATCAGGCTTGAGAAACTCCTCTCCCCCATTCTGTGAGTCCCAGGAAAACAGGGATGGCCTGAGGGGAGAGGAAAGTTGCCAAAGCTCAGAGTGGTTCTGGATTGGCCTGTGATTTGTGGACGGGGCTAACTCAGGACCACATTCCCTAGCAAACACTGCCCCTCTCTCAATATTCCCGGTTTGCCTGCATTTCCCAAGGGGAGGGGGGCATGTCAGTGCTGTCCCATCCTTGGGGCCTAAATTCCCATGAGGCCAAAGTTCCCCAGAAAGCCTCCATGGGAAAGGAAGAGCAGGCAATGTCCCCAATTTGGAGACGGCATTTGCTGGGCTTCTCTAAAATTGCTAAGTCCATAACGCCCCCGGATCCTTGCGCCTCCTGAAACTCCCATTCTTCTCCACCTGAGCCAGTTGCGGCCAGTTGCCTTCCACTGGATTCTGACACGTGGTGACCCCATGTGGATCAGAGTAGAACTGTGCTCCGTAGGGTTTTGAATGGCTGATTTTTTGCAAGAAGATAGCCAGGACTTTCTTCAGAGGCACCTCTAGGTGGACTTGAACCTCAACGTTTCAGTTAGTGGCTGAGCACTTCAACAGCACCACTCAGGGATTCCTTCCCTCTGGTCAGGAGAGTTCAATTAGCTTGGGAAGAGGAGGGGGCGTGGAGAGGGGAGAGGGAGGGAGCCACAAAGGGACAAGCTGTGTGGCCTGCAGGCAGGCTGGCATTTGAAGGCCGATTTGCTCTGGCTGGGCTGGAGGAAGCGAATGCTAATTTTTTCCCTAAGGGGATCTGCAGCCTTCCCTCCCAGGCCCGAAGTGGGAGGGAGAGCGGGAGGCTGGGCTTTCCTGTTCTTTGCCTCAGACCACCATCATCCTCCTCCTCACACTTTCTGGGACCCCCAGTGATCCCCCACAGAGGGCTGGCAGGCAGGAGGTTTTCACTCTGCTGAGGGAAGAGGTCAGCTCAATAATGGCAGAAGATCCGCACTACGCCCCGTTTGCCTAAAGAGGAGATGAGGACTAAGCAGTTGAGCAACCAAGGTTAAGGGCAACCTAGGCAGAGAGATGGTGAACGGCCATACCCGAGGCTCTGGGGGCCCTGCTGGAGGACCTAGAGGCACATCCTTACATAGTGCAGCAGTTTCAATGGCTGGAGAGAGACGTGTGCCCTTTGTAATGCTTTTTTAATCCTCCTGGATTAGGCTAATTCGAAATCTCAATTTGCTGCTAACACTTACTTGTACCTCTTGGAGAGCGAGGCCTCAGCTGGGAAGCCCTTGGCCAGCCCAGTACCTTGCTGAAGCTAAACAACGCTGGGTTATTTGAATTCTATTTCTTTTTAGAATTAGCTTCTACTTTTTCTATTTGTAGTTAGGATATAAATGCTTTTTATAAAAAAAAATATATGATACGATAATTTAACCTAGCACTTATTTAAACAAGTTTAAAAAAAAATGATTAATTGTTTAGGTGGAAGTAGTGAAGGCACAAGTGAGTGACTTGATGACTCAAGTCAGGGGGACCCTGGTCTGATGTGGCCTGGTCACCTGGGGGCACAGAGCGTGGTTCAGAGAGACGGGGCTTGCCCATGGGGATCTGGGGCCTCTCCTGCACCCCCAGTGGCTCCCCAGGGAGAAGGCTCTCCTGCCCAGTGCCTCTAGGGACCTGCAGCTCCCCAGGCAGACCCTCTGGCCATTGAGAATGAATTTAAAGTCTCCAGCTCCACGTCTTCTGCTGAGTGACTCTCCCCCTGCCCCTGTGGGCTGAGGGCTTTGTTCCTCTCCTGGCCTGGGTGGGAGCCTCCCTACACACACACACACACACACACACACACACACGCACACACACACACGCGCACACACACACGCGCACACATTTACACACACGCCATACACACATAGACACACACACACACATAGATACACACACACACATTCACACACATGCCATACACACACACACACACACACACACACAGCCCCCCTCCCCTCTTCTCTTCCCCTCCCCTTCTCTCTTCAGGCTGTGAGGCCTCTTTGGGAGCCCCTTTGTGAGGTAATTGGATTTCTCCCCTTGTTAGTTTGCAATGAAAATGTCATCTATTCCGGGTCACTACCAGGGAGGGGCCAAGCCCCCATTCAGCAAGCTCAGCACAGAGCTGTGAAGCTATTCAGGCCTCCTAGCCTCCCAGTCTGGCAGCTGCGGCCAGGCCTCTCTGACAATGCCTCTTCCCTTCCCTGCCCCTACCAGCGTGCTCAGCCCGGGATTGGTCCTGACAGGGTGGCTGGGGCTGGGTGGCTGGATCCCGAGGCTGCCAGCCACTTCCTAGGGCTGCTATCATCATCACCACCACCCACTTCCAGGAAGGAATTTGATTTTAAGAGCCCCCACCAACGAAGTGTGGTGACACAGGGAGGAGGCAAGAGGGAAAGAAGGGAGAGGCGTCTACCTGGGGAGAAGTTCCACGGAAGTTCTAAGACCAGACTGGCACTGGAAAAGCCACCTGAGACTGACAAAGGGCAGACACTGGCAGAAGAACAGAAATTGGCCTGCCCCTTGGGGATCACTGCCATGGGCTGGAGCCCACCACATCAGAAGCCCTCTTGGGGCCACCCAGCCTCAGCGTGAACCATGGGCAAGTGCCTTCAGGGCTCCTAGCTAGGGAGATTGGGGATGGGGAGGGGGGAATATGGCTCACCATGTATTCAGACATCTGCCAAAGTCCTTCACCATGACCTTGTAGACAACGTGAAACAATGCGCGGGGAAATGGATAGAAAGGCAATGGAGTGGATTTCTAAACTTGAAAGACTTCCTCCAAAGGGAGAGAGATAAGTAAAACGCCACCACCACCCCTACTATTCACATATGGAAACTGAGGTCCCAATAGATGGAGCACTTGCTCAAATTGCACAGCTGATAGGTGGCTGAGAAGGGTTTCAACCCCAGGGCTGTCTGATTCCAAAGCCTGTGTATTTTCATCACTAGGCTCCTGCTTAAAAATCAAATGCAGTTTTGGATGACTTTAGCATTCAAAGGAGCCCTGGTGGCACAGTGGTTAAGAGCTTGGCTGCTAACCAAAAGGTCATCAGTTCGAATCCACCAGCCACTCCTTGGAAATTCTGTGGGGCAGTTCTGCTCTCTCCTGTAGGGTCACTATGAGTCAGAATCAACTCGATGGCAACAGGCTTGTTTGTTTGTTTTTAGCATTCAAAACAAGGGAGAGGATAGTCCCATACTTCTTTTGCACTGGTCACAGCCCAGCTGAACAGAGAGGGCATACAACCATGTCCTCTGCAGAGCTGAGGACTCTAGGGAACTCCTCTCCATTTGTGGACAGCTGGGGGCCACCACAGGACAGATGGAGAAGTTCAGTCCCCCAGGGTCTCAGGCACAGACAGGAAATTACCAGGAGACAGATGGGGACTTGGCACAATGAAGAACTTTCTGAGAAAAGATGGAATGGGCTATCTGAGTCAGGGGTAGGGGTTGTGAGTGGAGGCTGGGCTATAATCAGTGTGTGTGTGGCAGGGGTGGGGGGTGCGGTGGGTGGATGTTCAAAGCCATTGTACTCCCAAGTGTCATTTGGAACTCTGGGGCCAGCTATTTCCACCTCCTCTTTCTCTCATCACCAGACTGCAACTGGAAGCTTCTTCAGCCACCTGCCTCTCCCTTGATCTCCCTCCCCTAGTTTACCCCCCAACCACTGACTCCCCAAAACCTTCCTGGATACCCTCTCCATGGTAAACCCTCCCTCCCTGAGAGAACCCTGCTTTCCTAGCCACCTTCTCAGGGTGGGATGAGGACACTGGCTCCTCAGACTCCTCCCTGAGCCTCCCAGCCACCACCAGCTCTTCCACCTTTGTATGAAACTTTGCCTTCCTTTGAGGATTTTATCAGTCACGACCATCATCAAACATTCAAATGACCCTATATTTACAAAGCTGTTGGTACCGGGGGTTACACTGCTCTTCCCCCCACTCAAGGTCAGCCATCATTCTGGAGAACTTCAGCATCCTTTGGAAACCTCACCTCAACATTAACCCCTGGGACCTTCACCTACACTTCTGTTTGACCACCTACACCCTGGAGCTTGGCATCACCCAGAACCATCCCACCTCTGCAGCTGGAGATTCCACAGTCCTCCTCACCAGCTGTAGCTCCCTGACCTCCCAGTGCTTCTCCTGAACTCTGAACTGATGGACCTGCTCTCACCTTCTCTAAACCCTCCCTCCTCCCTCCTGGTCACACTGCTCTCCTTGCAGAGCCCAGAGCCCAGACCCCAGAGTCCTTCACCTGAGCAGCTCACACCACGTGCCCAGATCCTTAGCCCCCAAACCTCAGCCCACCTTGGAAAGCCTCACCTTGTGCCAGCCCTGCCCTCCAGCAGGTGAATGCTGTGAGAGGAGGTCCTGTCGACACACAGGATGAAATCTCAGTCGGGCCACCAGGGCCATTTAGCAAGTCTTTCATGTCCTCCAGATAGCCCTTTTTCCCTTTCTTCTTAGCAAGAATTTAAAACCACAAGTCCCATGCTCAACCCTCCCACCACATCACATAGCTGGGGACCTCATCTCATAATTCACAGAGGAAAAAATAATACATACATATATATATATATATATATATATAGAAGCTATTTGATTGGATTCCCTCTCTTTCATGCACCCATGCCTATAACCAGTGGCAAAGAAGACAAGTTGTCATTAACTGCAGTAGAGTCGATTCCGACTCATGGTGACCCCAAGTGTGTAGAGCAAACTGTGCTCCATAGGGTTTTCAAGGCTGTGGCCTTTTGGAAGTAGATCTCCAGGCCTATCTTCCGAAGCACCTCTGGGTGGGTTCGAACTGCCAACCTTTCAGCTAATAGTTGATCACTTAACCATTTGCACCACCCGGGGCCCCCACATACCCATTCTCCGTTTATCCAACTTAGGAAGATCTTAAGCTATGTAAATAGCCACCAGAGTCCCTGGGTGGAGCAAACAGTTAACGTGCTCAGCTGCTGTCCAAAAGGTTGGAAGTTCGAGTCCACCCAGAGGCACATTGGAAGAAAGGCCTGGTGATCTACTTCCAAAAAATCAGCCATTAAAAACCCTGTGGAGCACAGCTCTACTCTGACACACATGGAGTCACTATGAGTTGGAATCAACTCAGTGGCAACTGGTAAATAGCCACCAGAATAAACACTATATTTCCCAGTCTCCCCTACAGCCAGATGTGGCCATTTACTAAGTTCTGGCCAATGGGATACAAGTGAAATTGATCTGTGTATTTCTGAGTGTTTTTCTTACAAGAAGGGAGTTGTACCCTTGTCTTTCTCCCTCTCCCTTGCTAGCTGGAATGTGGACATGCTGGCTGGAACAGGAGCAGCCATATTGGACTTGAGGTAAACTTGAGGACAGAGGTCAATCATGCTGGAGCAACAAAATAGAAGGAACCCGGGCCCCTGACCCCATGGAATCATTTCCGAATTGATTCCTGAAGCCTTCTTCAGCACAAGAAGAAACTCATGTTTAAACCCTATTCCTTTGGATTTTCGATGACATGGTCCTGCACAGAAACTGTGCCTTATCTTCTCATCACATCTATGTGGTCTGGGGCATTTTCCTCCTTAGGTATATTGCCCTGCTGCTCAATTCCTCTCTCTTCTGTGTCTTAAACTCTCATCCAGTCCTTCCTGGAAACACTCTCTTGTCTCATCCACTTGCGAAGGCCTTCAGGCCCTCAAGTCCGTGTGTCACTCTACACAGCTGCCCTCTGTCCCCTTCCTTTCAGAGCCTAAGTTCAAAGGGCTCCCTGAACTCCCTTTGCCGTCTCCCTCCCATGCAAGGCTGAAAACTTGCTCAAAACTGCACAGCTGATAAATGGCCAGGAAGAGTTTCAAACCCAGATCTGTCTCATTCCAAGGACCTCTGTAAGTCTCAGAGAACACTTCTCAGCCCTGGTTGACTTGAAGTCTCTTCCATGTTGGGCATTGTTAACCTCTCCCTTCACGTGGATTCTCTCTCTCTCCCTTTCTTCCTGGTCCTCCTCCTACTTTCTCTGAGTAGCCTGGCCTCAAACAATGATTCTCAGGTTTCTCCCCCTAGCTAGCTTCTCTTTTCCTCACACTGCCCGCTCTCCCTACGGAGTTCATCGCCTACTGAGGCTTTAGCTCTCAGGCTGATCACTGTCTTCTGAGCCAGGCCTCCTTCTACCTCAGCTGCCCACTGAGCCTCTCGAATTGCATAATGATGGTAAGAATGATGGCAACTGACTGACCCACTGACTGATGCTACTGAGTGCTCACCACTTGCCAGGCTGCCCAAAGCACTTTACATGGATGATCACCATGGATTCTCACCACCCTGTGATGTAGGTACTGGTACTTCCCTCAAGTCATAGAGAAGGTAAGTGACCCACCCAAGCTCACGATGGTTGGTAAGTGGTGGAGCTGGGATTCACACCCACACAGACTAGCGCGAGGGCCTGCGCCCAAAACCACTTGATGTCTTCACAACAAATTTCTTGCTCCTCTGTCAGCCTTCCAGTGCCACTGTTAACCCCCTCAGAAAAGCCAGGGTCCTGGGAGTCATCCTTGCCTCTCACTTCCTCTTCCTACCCCACATCCAGCCAGTACCAAAGGCTGTTGAGCTCACCCCATCAGTATCTTCCAAATCCATCCCCTTTCTCCGACCCCTAGGATCCAGCCCACCTACACCACTTACCTTGGCAGAACCCCATCAGATTACACCAGGACTATTGCCAGACTGGAGTCCCTGGGTGGTGCAAATGGTTAATGAGCCCAGCTGCTAACCGAATGGTTGGAGGTTTGAGACCACCCAGAGGCATCTCAGAAGAAAGACTTGGTGATCTACTTCTGGAAAATCAGCCAGTGAAAACCCTATGAAGTACAGCTCTTCTCTGACACACATGAGGTTACCATGAGTTGGAATCAACTTGATAGCAACTGGTTTACAAGTTTATTGTTGAACTATTGCAATGGACTATTACCAGGACTATTGCTCTGTTGTCAGAGCTTCTTAACCAGTCCCTGCCTCCTGCCTTGCTCCCCGCCAGTCATCCTCCTCAGAGCTACCAGAGGATGGATAACAGCATGTATCTGACAATGCCACTCCCCTGTTTAAAAACTTGTCAGTGGCTCTCATCACACTCAAGTCCCAGTTCTGTAGCATGAGTTAGCCTCTGCTTATTGCCCCAGCTCCAGCCACTGCTCTCTCCTGCCTGTATCCTATGCCCCCCCCGCCCCCCTCCACCAGCAAAGTCTTGAATGTACTGCGCTGCTTTTTACACTTGAGTGTTTGCAATACTGGAAGGCTCTTCTCCCGCCACCACCTCACTTGTTCTCCTGAAAAATAACTGCTCGGTGGTCTGGTGTCCTCAGTAAAGCTTTCCAGAACCTCCCTTTCTGGGCCCCATAGAGTGTGTTTAACCCTTTATTCAGAGGCAGTGGTGGTTCAATGGCAGAATTCTCTCCTTTCATGCCAAAGACCCTGGTTCAATTCCTAATCAATGCACCTTAAGCACAGCCACCATATGTATGGCTTGCTTGTTGCTATGGTGCTGAACAGATTTCAGCAGAGCTTTCTAGACTAAGGTGGAATAGGAAGAAAGGCCTGGTGATCTACTTCTGAAAATCAGCCAATGAAAACCTTACAGATCACAGCAGTCCAGTCTGGGGGTGGCACAGGACTGGGCAGTGTTTTGTTCCGTTGTGCATGGTGCTGCCATGAGTCGGGGCCGACTCAATGGCAGCTCACAACAACGTTCTTAAATCAAATTGCTCTGTAGTTTATTTTTGTTTTTTGGGTTTTTTTGGTACCATAGTCATCAAATTTTAGCGTTAAAGCCATGCTTGCTTTTCAAATTGGATTGGTGGGCTTTCAATGTTTTACAATCATCTGAGATAGTTTGAATGACATAGAAAGTACTAGTTCTTTAAAATTTGGCTAGAATTCAACATTTCCTCTTCCTCTGAAGCCCACACTAAACTACATTTCCCAACCTCACTTGTTAAGGTGTCAGGTCTCTGAGTTCTGACCAATAGAATGGGGCAAAGGTAGACCCCTTCCAGACCTGGGCTATAAAAACCTCCAGCGGTCCATCCTCCCTGGACTTTCGTCCTTTGCGATGACCTAGGAGCTGCATGTTGACAACAGCAGAGACACAAGGTAGAAGGAAGCTGGATCCTTGAATTACCATTGGGAGATAGCCACCCACCAGTGGGGGATACCTGTTCTGGTCTTTCTTTGAGTAAGAAATAAACTTCTATTGCATTAAACCCCTGAGATTTAAGGAGGGGTGTTAGAACAGCTAATATTACCTTATTATCAGCTGTAAAACTCGTCTGAACCTGACGCATTTCTAAGTTATAGATTAATCACATTTTAATCTTACATATAATTATGGACCTGTTCAAATTAGTACAAATATTCTAATTTTGCCAATGAAATCTATTGTTGAGGAAGGTTATACTCTGAGTCAAGTAGTCATCTGAAAAGTATTTACTGAGCACCTACTATGTGTCTTGTGAGGTGCTAGCGCTACAGTGATTATAAGACACAACCCTTGTCCTCTTAACTTACAGAGTCTTGTTTTTTTTTTTCGTAAGTCCTTTTTTTTTCTCCTTTGGACTCTTCCTTTATTGAAGATTTATTATGGGGGTCTTGACTGAATACATGGATTGCCCCGGCTCCCACACGGGCGCCTCAGACTCCGGCAGACTCCTGTTCACATCTGAGGTGGGAGGTATTGGATATGAGGAGGCACCCAGCTAAGTTCTCGCCCTGTCAAATATCTTCCACACACTGGCTCCCTTCTGTGTGAGAGATCCCCTTCTAATCCTCTAGGCAACATGGGCCAGAAGCCCTTGGGCATCTCTGCTGGTCTGAAGTGGGACCTGCCTCCCACCCCCATGTCATGGATTGAATTGTGTTCCCCCAAAATATCTGTCAACTTAACTAGGCCATGATTCCCAGTATTGTATGATTGTCTACCATTTTGTCATCTGATGTGATTTCCCTCTGTATTGTAAATCCTATCACTATGATGTTAATGAGAGGGATTGGCAGCAGTTATATTGATGAGATCTACAAGATTAGATAGTGTCTTAAACCAATCTCTTTGAGATAAAAAAGAGAGAAGCCAAGGGAGAGACGGGGAGACCTCATACCACCAAGAAAGGAGCTCCAGGAGCATAGAGCATCCTTTGGACCTGGGGTCCCGACGCAGAGAAGCTCCTAGTCCCGGGGAAAATTGATTACAAGGACGTTCCTCCAGAGCCAACAGAGAGAGAAAGCCTTCCTCTGGATATGGACTTGTAGCTTACTAGACTGTGAGAGAATAGATTTCTCTTTGACGAAACCATCCGCTTGTGATATTTTCTGTTATAGCAGCACTAGATAACCAAGACACCCTACCACCCACTCTATGATTGGGCAGCTGTTCTTGGAGTTGGTTTCTGAGATCCACTGTTGCTGTCAGCAGAGTCCGAATGATCCTGAAGGGGCCTCCACTTCCTCTAGAGGTTCCCCAGCATAGCCCAAGTCAGCACAAGAGGACAACTAAGGCCAGCCCCAAAATCCTCATTCAGGAGGAGAAGCCCGCATCAGCCTCTCACTAAACGTCTATGTCTGGATCCTTGCTAGAAGCTGCTATAGGAGCTGCCTCAAAAACAGGCTTACTTTCTTAAGCTGATGCAGGCGATTTTCTGTTTGTGTGATCTCACTGGGTCTTTCACTGGGTATTGGGAGGAGAGGAGCAGCCATGTCATGATTTCTTTGGTAGACTGAAGTGAGAAAGAGGCGAACGGGGGAGAGGACTAGCGGGTGCAGCTATTGCCAGGGTGGCGTGTGGCATTAAAGGACATCCTTATGCTGGGCACAGCCACCCCCTCAGCTGTCACACCTGGAACCCCTCAGATGCTCCCTCTACAGAGGAGGAGAGGAAAGCCTGAGAAGGACCAAGTTTTGACCAGGCTCATAGCCCAGAAGACAGCCCTCCATGATTCCAGGTGTGAGATACAATGGGCCCACCGAGTCCCAGAGGCCCAACCAGAATAGGGCGAGTGCTCCAGGCCACATCTGCTCCCTCCACAGTGTTTGCTGAGTGCCTATCATGCCTCGGCACCACAGTCTAGGCACAGGGACAGCAGTGCACAAAACCGGTAAAAATCCTGCACGCGTATGGCTTACCTTCTAGTGAGGGAGACCAATGGTGCACAAAATACATCAGTAAAATATGTTATATGTTAGATGTCACCATGCTATTATTGTCATTTGTTAGTACTGCCTGCTTAGTGCGAGGGGCAAGGACTTGGGGAGGGGTTGGTGCTGAGCCCTCACGTGGGCTGAGGATTTTCCATGCAGGGTCTCCTTTCATCCTCAGGGTTTCCAGGAGATACGGCTGGTCATCCTCCTTGTACAGGGGAGCAAACTGGCCAAAGTCACTCAGCCAGTAAGCCTCACTTCTGCGCTCCAGAGCCCAGGAGCCCGCGCTGCCCCTTTAAGGCCAAGGCCGTCCTCTGGTGGTGCCAAGATGACCTGCTCCCAGGCTGAGGCTGTGCCGATGGTCACCTACTGCCCTGTTTGGCTGGGGGCGGGGGGTGGGGGGCGGAGAGTGGAATAGGAGGCACTGGACTAAGCAGGCTGCTCAGGGCTCAGGTGCAGGCAGAGTGGTTCAAACCCTAGTTCTCCTGTTTAGCCCACTAACTATAACTTGAGCAAGTCATCCAGTTTATCTAAGCTCCAACATCTTCACCAGCAAAATGGGAATGATAAAGCACCCGCTGCATTGCTGTGATGACTAAACAGGATGAAGAATAAGACATGTTAAACACAGCACCCAGCATGGAAGAACTTATTGGCAGCCAATAGTAGTGACCTCGGTTACCATTGCTGCTGTGTGCTGTGGAGTTGGTTCCAACTCATAGCCACCCTACGTGAAAGAGTAGAACTGCCCTGTAGTATTTCCTAGGCTAGAATCTTTATAGGAGCAGAATGCCAGGTCTTTTCTTCCACAGAGCAGTTGGTAGATTCAAACCTCTGACCTTTTAGTTAGTAGCCATGTGCTTAACCATTGCATTACCCGGACTCCTTTGGTTAATATTATTATTGCTATTATCTGGCCTTGGTTTCCTAGTCTATCAAATGGCAATGGAAAAGTCTCACCTACCCCGTCTGTCAGCTTCACAGAATGGTCGTTCATTCAAAGACTATTTATTGAGCACTTACTGTATACAGGTACCCAGGAGCCCCGCTGGCACAGTGGGTAAGTGCTCAGCTGCTAACCGAAAGGTTGGTTGTTCAAACCTCTTCAGTGGCTCTGTAGGAGAAAGACCTGGCAGTCTACTTCAGTAAAGATTACAGCTTAGAAAATCCTATGGGGTAGCTCTACTCTGCCATGTGGGGTCACTGTGAGTCAGAATCGACTTGATGGCAACATAGTATTTTAGGGTGTCCCTGGGTGGTACAAACAGTTAAGGTGCTCGGCTGCTAACCTAAAGGTTGGAGTCCACCCAGAGATGCCTTGGAAGAAAAGCCTGGTGATCTGCTTCCAAAAAATGAGTCTGAAAATCTTATGGAGTGCAGTCCTACTCTGAAACACATGGGGTGGCCATGAGTCGGACTTGACTCGATGGCAGCTGTTTACAGTATTTTAGGTTCCCTCACTTTGTGGTCTACTTCTTTGGGTGGGAGTGAGGGGGGAGGGGTGCAATCTGACTGCATCCCCCCTCCTCCGGAAAAAAAAAACCCCATTGCGGTTGAGTCAATTCCGACTCATAGTGACCCTATAGGACAGAGGAGTACTGTCCCATAGGGTTTCCAAGGAGCACCTGGTAGATTCAAACTGCCAACCTCTTGGTTAGTAGCCAAACTTAACCGCTACACAACCAGGGTTTCCTGACGGCATCCCCAGGCGGATGGAAAAGTTGGAGTTGCTGAAGGGTTGGCGGGGTGGTGGGAGGGACCCAGAGCAACGGTCGGCAGCGCCACCTAGTGGTCATATGCAACCACTTCGGTTCTGCTCATTTTCTTGCCAGAAAGATGTGCTTCTTGCCTGTCCACTTTTAGGACTGCAGGCCAGGTTCCTTCTACCTGCTCACAGGCTGGGAGAACAAGTTTCCAGTGCCAGAGCCAGAAGCCCAATAACATTGCTGGGTGCTTCCCTGGCCCCAGGACGGGGCTAGGCAGGGCAGGGGCCTGGGAGTTCCAGGAAGGAACTCTCGAGTTTCTAGCAGAGTTTTCTTTTGGCGTACAACTTTCTAAACTAGTCTGGCCTCAGTTTTCCTCATCTGCAAAATGGCTGATCATAAAACAAGTCCCTCCATACACAGAATTGAAGTGAGGCTCAGAGATGGGGGATGTGGAAGTATTGGGAGTTGGACTGTTCTGGTGGTGTAATGGGTAGAACCACATGTGCTGAAAAAGGACTGGGTCAGTCCAGGACGTGTTGCCTGCTGCAGGAGACAAGCCTGGAGGGCAGGGAGGGCCTCAGAGTCCAGGCTGGCACAGCGTGGTGGAGGATGGACCTCGGAGTCAGACATGGGTTCAATCCTGGCTGCCCCACTTCCCCCACGGGGCAACCCCAAGCACATTCCTTAACCCTCTTGATCCTCAGCGTCCTGTTCTGTAATATGGTGGTCATGGGGCATTCTGAATGAAAAGAGATGAGCACAGAGCCGGTGCACAGCAAGCATAAAGAGAGGCAGATGTTGACTGACTGTGTGGTATGGTGGGGAGAGGTCACCCAAAGAAGGGCTGTCCTCACAAATATTGGGGGCCAGAGCTCATGCCTGTCCCAGCATGGCCAGCTCTGCCCAGCACCATGCGGACTCCAAGCCAGGGCTGCAGGATCCAGTTCTTTCAGGCTTTGACCAGCTTTGAGCAGGTGCCGTGGGGCAGTGCTCCCTCCAGCCATGCCCATACCTCCCTCTTCCAGCCCCACGATCCTCTGAGGCCTTGGTTTGAAACGTCACAGAAAACTGCTTAGCGCTCTACTATGGGCAGCTGAAACTGCAGGGGCATTAAAGTCTGTGGGGCCACACTTGACTAATGGGTGTGGGAGCTGATGGAGAAATGGCCCCCCGCTTCATCCCTTGGGTTCCCATTTCCCAAGCCCCTTCAGGAGGGTCCGGAAAGTGAGCACCCCCATCGCAGTGGCTGATGCAGTAACACATTTTTGTGGTGGCTTTCCCTCCTTCCTTTCTTCATGCCCCCGGTCCCTCACCCCTGTTCCCTGAGATCACTTCGCGGATAAATTACCTGTATGAAGCATTTGTCTCAGGAACAGCTTCCAGGAGTCTAAGATAATCAGGGAACAAAATTCCCCCAAATTCCCACTTTCATGGAGCTTTTATTCCTGTCGTGGGGACAGAAAATAAACAAATACATAGCTTGCTAGATAGTCATAAGTGCTAAGGAGAAAACAATAAATCAGGCCGGGAAGAGGGCTAGGGAGTTAAGAAAAGAGACTGCAGTTTTATTGACGGTGGCCAAGGATGATCTCACAGAGGTGACATCTGAGTCAGGACCATATGAAATGGAGAGTCAGCCATGCTGATATCTGAGGACAGAGTACTTCGGGCAAAGGAAACAGCACATGCAAAGGCCATGCACATTCAAGGAACACCAAGGAGGCCAGTGTGGTTGGAGCAGAGCGAGACAGCAGGCAGGCAGTGCGAAATGGAGTTGGAGAGGTCACAGTGGAGCCAGGTGGGGCCTCACAGGTCATATAAAAGGCTTTAGCTTTCCCTCTGAGATGAGAAGCTGTTGGGAAGACAGCCTGTTGTGGCCCCTGGACCTCCCATTGGTGCCACCTAATCAGAGGCCTTGGACCCAGAACATTCTCTGATAGCAGATGCTGAGAACTGGGTTTCTCTCTGTTTCCCAGTTTCTTCTCCTTATCAGGAAGCCTCCTTCCCTGTTCTGGGCACACAGTAACTTTCTCTGTCCTGCTCACATGTGGGCACCATAAGGTACTTGGCCAACCCCACTTCTAAACCTGTTCTCAACGGGGAGAGAACTGAGTCCTTCATCTGCAGCAGAAGAAGGGTATGTGCACAACATCTGCCCTGGGCTGACCATGGGAAGTGACTCGTTGGCCATGGTGGACCAGTGCCTGCTGGCAAAGCTGTCTCTTCTCTATGCAAGTAAAGCATTGTTCCACACACTGCCTATGTGTGATTCATGTCTTTTTTTGGTGACCTTGGACCCTGGCTTGACAGAAGCCATTGGAGGGCTTTGAGCAAAAAAAGGGGTCTGATCTGGCAGAATGTTGTAACAGGATCACTCAGGTGGCTAGGTAGAGAACAGACACCAGGGAGGCCAGCTGGGAGGCCACGAGATTGATCCAGGTGAGAGATGAGGGTGGCTTGGTGGAGAGAACGTTCTGGATATGTCCTGAAGGGGGAGCTGACAGGATTTGCTAGTGGATGGGATGAGGCACGTGAGAGACAGAAAAGTCCAGAATGACTCCAAGGTTTTTGTTCTAAGCGACCGGAAGGATGAAGTGGATATTTCCTAACATGGGGAAGATGCTGTAGGAACAGGTTTTGGAAGAGGAATACGAAGAATTAGATGGGACGTTTTAGGTGTGAGATGTCTTCAAGGAGGGGGAGTGGTCAAGTGTTGCAGACAGGTCAGAAAGATGAGCGACACTAGAATATTGGATTTAGCAGCGTGGAGGTCACTGGTCACCTTGATAGGAGCAGTTTGGGTGGTCAGATGGGGACAAGAATCTAATTAGGGAGGTTCGAGAGTGAAATGAGGGGAGAAAAATCAGAGACAGTGTAGGTACTCTTTCAAAGTGGTTGCTGTGAAGGGAAAGAGAGACAGAGGGCAATGGCTAGAGGAGGATGAAGGTCTACAGAGATCTGATTGGTGTTTGTTTAGACAGGAGTAGTACACAACTATTCTAGAGCATAGATGAGAAGGTTGCAGGCAGGGAGTTTGAGTTAATGGAAATGAAACAACTAGAATAGACACAATGTAAAGAATGTAACCCATAACACTGATCCTGACGTCTAGAAAGTCTAGAAAGTGTGGAATCGAAGCAGGTGTTGCTGTGTATGTTTTCACCAAAAATAAAATAAAACATTAATTACAAAAACTCGGAGTAGTTCACAGCTTGTTTGCATGTTCCTGAGAATGATCAGCTGGTTCTTTGACAGATCAGTACAATTGATAAACGTCTAGCTAGACTGATTAGTGAAAAGAGAAAGAAGATCAATGAGCCACATCAGGAATTGTTGTTGTTGGTTGCCATTGAGATGGCTTCGACTCCTGGCAACCTCACGCATGACAATGAAACATTACCTGGCCCTGGGCCATCTTCATGATCATTGAGATATTCCACAAAATACTTGACCAGAATTCCTCAAAACCATCAAGTTCATCAAAAACAAGGGAAACCTGAGAAACTGTTACAGCCAAGAGGAGCCTAAGAAGAGATGACAAATAAATGTAATGTGGGATCTTAGATGGCATCTGGAACAGAAAATGACTTTCAGTGAAAATGAAGGAAATCTGAATAAACTATGCACTTTATTTTTTTTTTAAAGGAATGACTATTGATACATGCTACAACATGAATGAATATCAAAATAATTAGGTTGAAATAAAGGAGCTAGACAAAAAATAAGAGAGTCCATACTGTATGAGTCCACTCCTGTAAAATCTTAGAAAATGTGACAGAAAGATTAGCAGTTGCCTAGAGATGGCTAGATGGGTCACGGAGAGGTGGGGAAGGACTTGCAAAGGGGCACAAGGGAACTTTTGAGGATGATGGATGTGTCCACTATCTTGATTGTGATGATGTGTCCACATTTGTCACTTTAAATATGTGCAGTTTGCTGTATGTCAGGTATATCATAAAAATAAAAGTTTATTTACTTATTTTATTGTGCTTTAGATGAAGGTTTACAGAGTAAATTAGTTTCTCATTAAACAATTAATACACATATTGTTTTGTGACATTGGTTGCCAACCCCATGACGTGCCAACACTCTCCCCTTCTGGACCTT
Organism: Dugong dugon; assembly: GCA_030035585.1. Lineage (NCBI taxonomy): Eukaryota > Metazoa > Chordata > Mammalia > Sirenia > Dugongidae > Dugong > Dugong dugon. The sequence continues at coordinate 20,893,818 of CM057475.1, forward strand.
GGGTTCCCTGTTACCAGCTTGCCCATCCCCTCCTGTCTGCTCGTCCTTGTCCCTGAGCTGGTGTGCCTATTTAGTCTCTTTTTGTTTGACGGGCCTCTCTAATCTTTGGCTGAAGGGTGAACTTCAGGAGTGACTTCAGTACTGAGTTAAAAGGGCTTCTGGGGGGCCATACTTTCAGGGTTTCTCCAGTCCCTGTCAGACCAGTAAGTCTGATCTTTTTTTTTGTGAGTTAGAATTTTGTTCTACATTTTTCTCCAGGGACCCTATTTTGTGATCCCTGTCAGGGCAGTCAGTGGTGGTAGCCGGGCACCATACAGTTGCGCTGGACTCACTCTGGTGGAGGCTGTGGTAGTTGTGGTCCATTAGTCCTCTGGACTAATCTTTCCCTTTTGTCTTTGGTTTCCTTCATTCTCCCTTGCTCCAGACAGGGTGAGACTAACAGAATATCTTGGCCACTCACAAGCTTTTAAGACCCCAGACACTACTCACCGAAAAAATAAAATTTTAGAACATTATGTTTGGATTTTCTTATTGTGGTAAAATACATCACAAAAAATTTGCTTTCATCCACTCTTAAGTGGACAGTTCAGTGACATTAATTACTTTCATCACACTGTGTAACTGTCACCACTATGTATTTGGGATTTCTACACGCAGCTTATCTTCCCTAACATGTTCTATTGGTTTATTTTTATTACAATTATATAACAGGAAAAGTCCAAGATCGAAGCCCACTAATCCCCCCTAGTTTCCTGCAGTGAGCCACACACATATTGTCACTTTCTGTGTGTGTCCCGGTGTAGAAAAAGGACTAGTTTCAAGGGTCATTCTTCTGTCTCTGTGATAAGAGGTGTCAAGATGGTGTCGTTGGCTTTGAAGCACAAAAGGTTGCAATAGCAGGGAGTCCCCAGTGACAAGGCTGGAAAAGTCCGCTCCACGTGTTCTGTCTTGCTTCCTGGAGAGCTGAGTGATCGAGGTTTGGAAGCAAAAGATAAGATAGTGTCCACTGAACTCAATGTCAGCAGGCACCAACCATGAGCCCCGGTCCACAGAAGCAGCCACCAGGGCAGTGTGCGAGGAGATGTTCAGAGGTTTCCCACTTCAGGGGACTGTGACTTTGGATAAGCAGACTCAGTGCCGTCCCAAACCCGCCTCAGTGCCTCTGCCACCTTGCTACCTCAAAGGTAGCTGCCCTCTTCCCTCTGGACACAGAGAGACTCCTCAGAGAACAGCCAGGGCCAGAGGGCCAGACTGCTCTGAGCCCGTAAGGTCAAATGTGAATCGGGCAGCGGCTGCAGTGGCTGTCCCACCGGGAGAGCCAGAGAAGCAGCTGCAGTCGCCCCTGGTTTTGCATGTCCAGTGCCTGCACCGTGTAGACACGTGTCGAGTGGAGAGGTTGGGTGCCCAGTGAGATTTCACCTGGGTTCAACTCATGGCTTTGCCACTTACCAGCTGTGCACCTTGGGCAAGTTACTTAACTGCTCTGTGCCTGTTTTCCCATCAACAAAACGGAGATAACAAGAGTTATCACATATAGCTGTGAGGATTAAAGAAGTTAATATTTATAAAATACTTGAGTTCCTGGCACAAAGTATGTTCTACAATGTGTTTACTATTGTTGCATTATTGTATCCTTTTTAAAATTCCTCTCCTGCCCTTCCTTACCTCGCATGAGACAACTCAGGCCTGTATACATGGCAGACTGAGCATCCCACACTTAACTTCTGAGTGTGATGGGCACTTCCTGCTTTTCTATTGAACTCTTCAGGTTTGGGGCTCTTGATGTTTTATTTCTATGGACCTGGAAACTAAGAAGCTACCAAAGGCATGACAATAGCACCTACCTCATAGAGAGACCTGAGGAGACAATGCCTGTGAGGTACCTGTACCAGCTCAGTAAACGATGCTATTGCCGTTCACCCTCATTCCAGACCCCTAGCTCTGCCAGGATGACTGAATCATGCACGTCCTACCATCTCCGGCAGGGGGCGATCGGTGCTGAGCTTTGCTTGGCGTTGCGTATAGGTATGGCCAGCCCCAGCCTCTAGGTACATAAACGGCTTACTGTTAGAAGGAGAGTCAGTGGTCCTAAAGCCACAGGTACATTTGTGGGCACTGCTCCTATAAGGTCGGAATCAATCAAGTCCATGGCAACGAGTTTGGTTTTTTGGTTTGGTGCTCCTTTCAGGACACATCTGCCCCACTTTCCAGATGAGGAAACTCGTGCCATACCTTGCCGAGCCTCTGTTTCCCCCTTGCCTCCTCCCCTGAGGTGTCCCACAAGTGAATTCCTAGAGGGCAGGGCAGCCCGGGCGGCCCTGGGCTGGCCACAAACACAGCTGGAAAAAGCCATTTCCTTAAGTGGCAACACCAAAGAATGGGAGAGACCGTCCCAAACCAGGAGCAGGCACCCTCAGCTTGCTTATCTCCAGCGTCTCACTGTCCCAGTCTGTCCCAAATCTCCACCTGAGCGTGCCCATCCTCTAGCCCTTGCACCAACAAGGGGTTTCCAAGCCAAGGTCGAGAGCTTCCTCACCCCATCCCCACCCAAAGAGCACAAAAGACAGACCAAAAGAAAAAAAAAATAAATCATGTCTTTATTGTTTGATTAATCAGCTGGTTTGAAGGGGCAAGAATGGGACACACAGGGAAGGAAATATCCAGGTTTGATTAGTCAGAAACTCCTGTTAACCGTGTAAAAACATGAATGTTAAAAAAAAAATCACATAAAAAATAGGGTCAAGGCACCGGGGAGGCAGAGAAATGCCACCCCGCCTCTGGGGGGTGGCCGGGGCAGGTTATCCAATAGGCAAGGTCAACATGTGCTTACCTCGCTTATCAGCTCAACTGTAGCTAACAATTTCACATTTTTTTCACCACATCAAAGATTCTGCTTCTAGGTATGTCTGGCATCTGTCTCTCTCCCAACCCCACAGCACCTTCCTACAGAATCAACCTCTCTTTTCAAATCTGCAATCCCTGACAGGAGCGGATGACCCAGTAAGCAAGGTAAGCACGGGCTTACTTGTGCTTACTTACTAATCTTTAGTGAACAGTATCACTACAGATGATCTGGTAAGCAAGGCAAGCACCGTGCTTACCTTGCCTATTGGATAATCCACCCCTGGGCGCGGCCAAGGGGCTGGTGGACCCCGGGCTGAGCCCCCTCCTTCCGCAGCGGGTTACACACACTCTTCTCTCTCCCTGTTTACAAATCACTAGGCAACTGCCCTTAACGGGGCATAAATACCCACGCCCGGGCAAGGCACTGCAGGAAATTAGCCCTGAGCAGAACCCTGAGTTCCCCGTTCCCAAGCCCCTTTTCGTTCCCCTCCCCGGTAGGGAGGGAGGTGACGTTCCTGGGGCGGAATCCGGTGGGGCAGCTGAGGCTGTGGGAGAGGGGACCCAGGCCCCGCCCCCTGGCGACGCTGTGGCCGCGGGTGGGCCCCACAAGCAACCCAGGCACCCGGAAAACACCGCTGGACTTTGGTCAGTGTGGGGAGAGGGCCACAGTCCTGTCCAGTCCTCATCGGGACCGAGAGGTGCGGCCGTGGCGCAATTCTGCGGGAGCCGCTGTCCCTGCGGAGGTCCAGGGAGGCGCTAGTTGGGGTAGCACATGCAGCACCCGGCGCTGGCTGCCTCCACGCGGGGAGTGGCGCCGGGTCCCAAGAGCCCGTCCGTGGCAGAGTATTCCTCGATGGCGTCCTGAACCCGGGTGATGTACAGGAGCGTCAGCAGCACCCCCAGGAACTGAGAAGGAGCAGGGCTGGTGAGGGCCTGTCACGGCACTAGGTGACAGGGAAACCCCCCAGGGCAGACTTCTCCCCAGCAACCCCCTGGCCCAAGTAGCCCCAGCCTGGACCCTCTTCCAGCCCTCCGGGGAAATCCCAGAGAGCTTTTCTGTTCCCCATCAGCAGAAGCCCCTCCATTCAGGATTCCTGCCTCCACCTCAGCTCTGCCACTCACTATCGGGGGACCTTGCTTAGCCTCAGTTTCCTCCTCTGTAAAATGGGCATTAGAATAGCACCTACCTCAGAGACAGAACTGAGGAGACAGTGCCTGTGAGGCATGGCTCAGTAAGCAGTGCTACTGCCATTCACCCTCGTCTTCAAACCCTCCAGCCCTCCCAAGATGAGCCCAGACTGCTGGTACAAGAACCTTCCTCACCCTGGCTCTCTGTCTGTACCTTCTGGGTACTTCCCTCATCACCAGCAAGCTGTGCTTTATCTGAACCCACAGCCTGCCCACCACCACCACTTCTCCCTCCCCTCCCCGTAGGAAGGGGAGGGCGCCAGCCCACCTGAGGGAGCAGGATGCCCAGCAGGATACCCGCCATGATAGTGTAGTTGTCCATGAGCCAGATGAGCACGGCGTTGGTGCAGCCCCGCACATAGATGATGTTCTGTACGCTGAGGCGCTGCACAGAGAGGAGGGCAGGGTGCGGAGCCTGGTGGGTCTGGCTGAGCACCCCCGCCAGAGCCCTAGTCCTGACTCCGCCACTCACTGGAGGTCAGGAAAGCCCCTTAGCCTCTCTGAGCCTAGTCCCCTCAAAGCAACATGAGAGGGAGCATTCTGGATATCTGTAATGGCACTTTTGGTTGTCACAACAATTGGGGTTGGGGGCTAAGGGACTGCAGAGCTCAGGGCGATCCTACTCCACCAGCAACAGCCCTCCCTGCATGCCTCTCAGATGCCCCCAGACATTCATGTGGGTGACAACCTAATTATAATTATCAGAGCCAAAAGACTAACTCCAAGTATACATAAAAACCAAAGAATTTTCTGCATGGTTTTAATATGCACTGAATTTTCCAGAAATAGTATGTAAATTCATGAATGGTTGTACTTTATTTTGTTCAGAACTTTATGAAGAGTTGTTCCCCAGCAAAAATGATGCCCATGTATATGAGTTACTGACACAAGCCCCCATATCAGCTGCCTCTGCAGCGGTTGGACTCAGGAATTCATACAGGTGCAAACATTTGATGACTTCATTGTCTCCTGCTGTGTCAGTCTAGTGCCTGAGCATTTACATACGGAAATATATTCTATAATGGTAAATCGTTTTATTTGATTTCTCATTTTTTCATTATGTTGATTACTTTCAAAATTAGGTGTGTACGTAGGTAATAAAAAAACAGTTGCCGTGAAGTTGATTCTGACTCATAGCAACCATATGTGTGTCAGAATAAACCTGTGTTCCACAGGGTTTCAATGGCTGATTTTTTGGAAGCAGATCACCAGGCCTTTCTTCCAAAGCACCTCTGAGTGGACTCAAACCTCCAACATTTCTGTTAGCAGCCAAGCATATTAACCATTGCACCACCCAGGGACTCCAAATAAGGCATTACCAAGTACAGTACAACCTGCAAAAGCCAGAACCTGTGTAAGGTAGGAAACTGTCAGAGAAGGAAAACTCAAATATTTTCCACTAAAAGGAACGATAGAAAAGTGGTAAAACTGCACCCTGTCAGAGGCAGAAAACTTGTGAGACCTGGAAAAACAAGGCAGCCCCGTTGAGTTCCAACCCTTACAGGTTTCACTGTATTTATTATAAAAATGGTTGTTGGTCTGGTAGATTGAGAACCCCTGCTGGCCTGTGGTCCCCAAACTTTAATGTGCATCAGAATGACCTGCCGGGCCCCACCCCAAAAGGTTCTGATTCGGGAGGTCTGGGGCAAGCATCTCGAACAAGTTCCCAGTTGATGCTGCTGGTCCGGGGACCCCATTTTGAGAAGCACTACTCTGAGGCATCTCTAGGCCATCAGTGTCTTTGGTTCCCTTCTCAGCACCACCTCAAGCATCTCTCCTCATCCAGGGGAGTGACCCAGGAGGCTGACACAGGAGGCCTCCCAAGAGGGGTCACTGTCCTCCAGGGGCTCCTGGGTCCCAGGCTGAGGGAACCAATTTGAGCCTAGCTGTCTGCAGACTGGAGGCTCCCAGGGAAGGGCAGGCTGGCGCTGAGCACAGCTGGGCACGCGGGCATTCCTGAGCTCCCATAAATAAGCCCATGGTAGGTGCTCAGCAGATGGCCTTTCCCAGCCTGGAGGGCTCCTGGCTCCCTGAGCCCTTCTGGGTCTCGGTAGGGGTAGAAAACCCCAGCAGCCCCTGGCTCCTGTTTACAACTGGGAATGTTGGGAAATCTCAGGAGCCTCGCCCCTTAGAGCCCCTTTGATACTGTGGGGGTGGGACAAGAAGAGCAACACTTCCCGGGGAAAGGGATTCAGAGACATTACCTCCTTGTCCATAGTTTTGTAGCCACACATCGTATTGACGACTTCTGTCTGCAACAGAAATGGTAAAATAGCTAACACTACTGTTCTCCCCATTTTACAGATGAAAGAACTGAGGCTCAATGAGATGCACTGTCCAAAGTCACAGGGCCAGCGTGAAGCTGAAATTTCTGACCCTGGCAGTCTGGCTCCAGAGTCTTCAGCTCAACCTCCCCTTTCTAAGAAATGCCCAGGGAGGAAGCATGAGGTGGCTGGGCCCCTGGCACTTGGCAGGGAGGGCCACTGCTCCACCAGCAGCCACCAGGGACCCAGAGAAGAGCGTGCTGCGCCAGGCCCAGCCATCGCCACCCTAAGCTGCTGCTTTTCTGACATGGCATCCACCATCTCAGAGATTGGGGCGGGGCAGTTGCTGCTCCACTGGTCCCTTGGAAGAAAAACCTCAGGCCACAGCCGGGTGCCCAGCCAGCTGTGGTTTACCTAAAGTTGCGAACAGGGTCCCTGGCTATGCTTTGCAGATAGTCACCCACTCAGAGGGCAGTGGAGAATGCTGCCTGACATTCCTTCCTGGGAAGAGAGACCTCTCTGGGACTCCCAGCTGCTCACTAATCTACACTCAGGGAAAGCCACGGTCAGGCCCCAGGGAAGCAGCCACCAACCCCGTCAAATCCCTACCCAGCCAGGTCCTAAGTCACAGGCTGGCAGGGGCACTTCCTGTCCCTCCCTATCCCCCGGGGTCTCCTTCCCTATCTATAACATGAGCAAGCCCACCGCCCCTGCCCCTCCACATCTGAGTGAAAGCTGCTGTGGGTTAGGGTGCCATGGGTGCCAGAGATGCCCTTGAGAGCAATAGCAGAGTGGCCAGTGTGGCCGCTGGCATCAAGTGTCCTGGGTGCAGATCCTGCTCTGCCCCTTACTAGCTCTGTGGTCGACCTCAGGTGTGCTACCAAGGGGCCAGCACAGGGGAGGGACTCAATAAATATTTGTTGAATGAGTAAATGGAGAGGCTCCTCAGTCTCTTCTATAAAGCAGTGACGATCAGTGAACCCACCACATGGGGCTGTTCTGTGACATGCACGCACAGGGTGCTATCACAGGGCTGGGCTCATCGACGACTCTGTTCTCCATCCCAGCCCTAGGAAGGGCAAGGAAGGGCGTCTGCTCTCCCTCCAAGAGCAGGCTGGGCTTCAGACGTCATCAGATCATGCTAAATGTTAGGGCTTGGTTTTTGGGCGAATAACCTCCCTTGGTCTAGACTGCCACCCAGGTGCCCTCAGACCCAGCAATGCTCAGCACCCACTTGGTAGTCAGCATTGGTAGCACTGACCTCCCAGACCCCTCCAGACTGTGACCATGACCGTCACGGAGTCAGGACTGGGGGACACCGTGCATGAGGGCATGATGGCAGTGGGCACTTCCTGCCTCCTTTGTTTATTCATCCATTCATTCATTTATTCAATAAATACTGAGTACTATTTTTGGCACTTGGAATATAGGAGAATAAAATAAAGTCCCTGTCTTATGGAACTTATATTCTAGCAAGGGAGACAGAAAATGAACAATTAACATAATAAATAAATGAACAACATAGTATGTAAGAAGGTGACAAGAAACACTAGAGTTACTTCACTGTGCCAGCCGTGGAGGCTGAATCAGTCCCTGCCCTCAGGGAGCGCCGAGTCTCCCTAAGATCCACAACTGGTCAGAGGCCTTCCCTTACCCGGAGAGCCTGAACCCTACTCTGTCGCCCGGGAGGAGTCACCTCCCCTGCCAGGAAACCCCCCACCACCACAGTGCACCATGCATCCATGGTCCTTCCAAAGGTAACTTGCCTGGGTTTGACCACAGAGTCACGTTCTATGGGAAGTGCTGAGATCACCTGTCCAGTGGCCTCTTCATCTGGCCCAGGACCACGAGACAGGACATCCTACAGGGGACTCCTGAGCAGCCAAAAAACTCAACACACTGGTGCTCACAAGGGTTATTCATGTGTGCCTCCTCTCCCCTGAGACACAGGATGGCTAGGCTGGGTTCTCCAGGGTCTGAGCACCCAAGAGAAGTGGGAGAGAGGCCGCCTGGGACAGACTCCTAAAGTGCAGCCAACAACAAGGGAGCTCCTGACCCTCCTCCCCTTCCCTGAGTCTTTCCTACTCAGGTGAGAAGACCCACCTTTGCTGTGGCTCAGGCCAAAACCTTGGCCTCCTTCTTGATTTCTCTCTCACCCACCTCCCACATCTGACCAACAGCAAATCCTACTGGTTACTTTCAAATCTGGTTACCTTCAAAACTTAACCAGAATCTGGTCATATTTTAAAACTTTCACCACCTCCACCTGGCTCTGAGCCTCTACTTCTCCTACCCAGTGTGGCGGACGCTATGAAGACCCTTTCAGCTGCTGGGAGTGCTGCCAGCAGGGACCCTTAGCTGTCAGTGCCCTGTGGTGATTGTTCCTGCTGAGCAGAGCTGGCAAATCCCTTCCCGGGTAGCTACTACAAGACTGGTCAACGTGCGGTATAAAGGCCTAGCCCCCTCGCTCCAACACAGGACAACTCTGAAGAATCATCTCGGCCCATCCTCACAGATTTGGTGAGGCCCGTCTTGAGACTGCATCACTGCTGGACTTCTTCCTCTGCCCAACCCTGCTTCCGTCTCCTGCCTTCCACAGATGTTAATCCCAAGAGCACCCACTACTAAACCTCCTGATACTGACCAGCATCTCAGAGTCTGCTTCCTGAAGGACTGTGACACCTGGCACTAGCCTCCTGACTGAACTCTGTGTGTCCACCCCTGCCCCCACAGTCTATTCTCAGCACAGCAGCCAGGCGGGTCCTGGTAAAGCCTGAGTCAGACCCGTCACTCCTCCACTGAAGCCCTGCGTGGCTCCCTGTCACTCAAGGCAATGCCAAAGTCATCACTGTGGCCTTCAGAGCACCCCGGCTTCTCTCATCTCGTCTCCTGCTACTCTCCTCCACGCTCACTCTGCTGCAGCCACATGGGTCTCTATGCTGTTTCTCAGCCAGGTCGGGGCTATTCCCACCTCAGGGCCTTTGCACATGCTGTTCTTGCTGCCTAGGCATGCTGCTCCCTCAGATGCCTGCATGGCTCACACCCTCACTTCCTTCAGCTTTTTACCCAGAAGTTACCTCCTCAGTATCTAACATTACAATCCTCCAAGTACCTGCTTTATCTTTCTCCTTAGCATTTATCACCTTCTGACATACTATATGTTGTATTTTGTTTGCCAGTTTTCCCCATGTGGGAAATGACAGCTCCATGTGGGCAGAGTTTTCTGTGTGTTTCCTGTGTTCCCAGAAACTAGAACTGTGTCTGACACATAGTAGGTGCTCAATAAACATTTGTTGACTGAATGAATGAATACAATTTCCACATCTCAACTTGGACATTCAGGCGCTACTGCCCCGGGTGACTAAGTTCAGGATCACCCTCCAGAGGCCTCTGAAAACCTCGGTTCCTCACCAGCTCTCCCTGCTGCCCAGACAGCCATCCTAAAATGGCAGCTAAAATCTCCAGAACAGCCCCTCCGCCAGCCTTTTTTAGGGTTAGTGTGCTCAGCACCAGCTCCCGCATGCATGGGTGGGGCCCGCCCCCACCCCCACCCCCACAGGCAGCTGCATAGTCTACAGAATGGGCAGTGGGCACAGAATGGTGGAAGCCTCAGAAGAGAAATTTTCCATGACTCTCCGGGACATGAGTAATTGCCAAGCTCTCTGCCTCATTCTACTGCAGAAGCGAGACAATTTCTGGACACACTAGCCGAACACAGAGGACCGATGAAGCCACTGGCTTTTAAGCTGTGACTGCGCAGGACAGGCTCACCAGAACCCCTTCCAAGCATCCTGTTGCTGATGAGGACCAAGACCTTCAGCCAAAGGCCACCGGAGACCCCCGAAGTGCCAGCCCGGCTCTGGCCCTCCGGCTGGCACTGCAGAGCTAACCACCCCAGTCAGCTCCCTGGCCCGGGGCCTCTCCCGCCCAGAGCCTGGCTTGTACAGTAGTCCAGAGTGCAGCTGCCTGCGTTTCATCCCAGCCCAACCTCAGGCAAGGCACCTAACCTTTCATGACCTCACTTTCTTTATCTGTAAAGTGAGTCAAATAACAGTGCCTACCACCTCATTGTAAGAACTAAATGAGCCAGTACAGCCAAAGCCCTTACTAACAGCACATGATAAGTGCTCTGTGGATGTTAACTACTACTCTTCATAAAGACAAGGCCTTCCCACTGCACCCCCACATTTGCCCCTTTCACCACCCACCCACCCAGAGCACCTCTGTCCTCAGAGACCAGCTGGGGTGGCCCCCAACATGCCCCCACGTCCAGGAGTGGCAGGTACCGTGTTTCTGAAGCAGCAGGTATAGGGCACCCCGCAGGCCAGGGGCCCAGGGGCATTGCAGTCATGGTACTGGTTTTTGGTCCAGTCACGGTAGTCTTCCGCACCACAGCACTTAAACTGAGAAAGGAAGCAAGCAGGAAAGAGGGGCTGTCATCATTGCCAAGGCACCCGGTCAGACAGCAGGAGGGGGCCCTGCCAGGAGATGGGTGGGTGGGGAGCGGCCACAGGAAGCACGTTAGGCCACATTTTGTCAGATCGGAGCCATCCAGAATGGCAGGGGCTTCCCAGGAGGTGGTCAGCACCCTGTCACTTGGAGGAATGCAAGCAAAGCTGGGCAGCCCCGGGGTGGGGTATCACGGTGGTGACTATAAGGTGAGCTGTAAGGGAGCACATTAAACCCACTGCCACTGAATCGATTTTGCCTTATAGGGACCCTATAGGACAGAGTAGAACTTCCCCAGAAGGTTTCCACGGAGCAACTGGAGCATTCGAACTGTCAGGCTTTTGGTTAGCAACTGAGCTCTTAACCACTACACCACCAGGGCCCCGAGGGAGCATATTAGGCCATGCTTTGTCAGGTCAGAGCATCCGGAATGCAGGGACTGCCAGGAAGTGGTGAGCATGGATGAGGCATCGGGCACAGGGCCTGGCACCAAGGAGGAGCCCAGTGTTAGTCATCCTCCACCCCCACCCCGGGGAGACTGAAATCCCAGGTCAGCTGAACGGCTGGTTCCAATGAAAACATCTTGCTCCACCCAGAGCGGGGCTTGGCTCTGCTGACCAGAGCTGGTGGGCTCGTCCCTGGCAGAGAAGGCCTCTAGAGGCCGCACCTGTTGTGGCCACATCCAGGAGCTGGGAAACTCAGGGTTGAGCCAAGGGAGTAGCCACTGCGTGTGACTTCAGCTCATGAGAGGTTGGAGGGGCCAGGCCAACTGAAGCCCCAGGGTCGTGTCTCAGGAAGCAGCTGCTGGGGCGGGGGGGGGGGGGTGCCTGCGGCCCCCCAGCTCTGCTGTCCTCACCCAGAACATAACAATGTGATCACCACTGCTGATGCCTCCTGAGGTGTTACTACGTGCCTGGCATGGTCCCAAGCACTTCTGCTGAACCAAGTCAAGGTAAACCTCACACAGCCCCAAGAAGAAGGAGCCCTATGATCCCCTTACGCAGATGAGGAGCCTGAGGCTCAGGACTAGATGAGACTGATGTGTAGAAGCCAAGGAGAACAGTGGCTGGCCCATCATAACTGCTATTATTATTGCACCAACAGACTCGGGTGGACATGGGGGAGAGGGACAGGGTCTCAGGGGAACTCATGATCATCATCACATTCAAAGAAGTATCATGGAGGAAATAGAGGAGACTTGTTCTGTTCCCCCATGTGGGGAAATTGGGATTGGTGAAGACCTCTCTCCCCATCGGTCTGTCCTTGACTTGCAGGGAGTGAGCCTCCCATCACTGAAGGGACTTGGCAGGAGAGGGCTCTGGACTGGGTGGCTTGGAAGTCACTCCCACCTCAGGGGCCTTTGCCCATTGGAGACTGGAGCCCTCTCCTGCTCTGTGCCTTTGGAGGGAGAGCCCCTGGTCCAGTTGTAGCTACAACTGACCTTGTTCTTTTTTTTACAGAGGAGGGTCCATGTAACTGAAGAGGGACAGGTAGGATGAGGACATCCTGGGCTAGGTGCATGGGCAGAGGACTGGGTGAGAAGGTTGGGGCCTGGCTTCATCACCCTCAGTGGGCCATCCGCTGCCGGCCCTCAACTCTCAACTTGGCTAGCTGCCCGCGATGGGAATGGGTGAGCCACCCGACACCTCGCCCCCACCCTCTTGAGTAGAGTCCTGAATCGGGGGCAAAGGGCACAGGAGGCTCACCTGCTTCTGAACAAAGTCCATGATGTTTTTGAAGTCCAGGTCATCATAGTAGTTCTCGATTCCCCTTCGAATGTTGTCATTCAGAAAGTCAATGGTCTGTTGAGAAGGAGAAATCACAAAGGAAAAGAAATACACACACCCAGGGTCCAGCCCGGCTTTTCCCAGAAGTCTGATCAGTAGCCCCATCCCTGCCTGCACGGTGTGCCCCCTTCATCCCCAGCCCTGAATACCCACAACCCCACTGCCCCACACCAATCCCCATCTGGTGCCTGAATCCCTCAGCCATGTCTCAGCAGAAGTGGTTCATCCCATTTCCTTACAGGTCAGACCCCCCAAGTCCCGATGGGGTGGGCACCCTGCCAGGGGCGCACAGCTCTGAAGTGGCAATGCTGGGTGGGGACGGGGCTGTCTTGATTCCTGGTCTAGTGCTCTGTCTACCACCCTGACCCAGGCCTGAGCTGGAATCTTCCCTGTGTCCCTCCTGGTCCCCTCTCCACCCTTCTCCATCATTCAAGCTCTTATTTTATAGATGAGGAAGTGGAGGCTCAGAGAGGGGTCCTGACCTGCCCCAGGTCACAGAGCAGGCCAGTTAGGGCCCAGCATGGCCTGGAACTCAGGCTTTGACCCCCTGGCTGGGCCTCTTCCCACGTCTCTGCAGCGCTCCAGCCCGCAGGCAATGTGGCCCACTCTGGCAGCTCAGCTGCAACAATTCCCCACTGGAAGGGCACTGGCAGGCCACCCTCTCCCAGTCACACTGAGCTTTCTGCATCAACAGCCTGGCTGTTGTGCTGAGATCCGGAAGCACAAAGGCCCCACAGCGGGAAGGGATGGGGGTGGGGGTGTGGACTCCGCAGCTCTACTCTCACTGTGACAATCAGAGCTTTCAGACACAGAGGCCTGCATATCACAGAGACCACGCTGGCACAAAGGGGGCATTCTCAGCTCTGGGGCCAGGGCAGGAGAGCCAGACTGATTCTGGGGAGGTGCTCATGGGGTCCATGCGACAGCAGGGCCCTGGGTTCTGGGTCCTCCTGCCACTGCAAGACCCCTCACAGCTCACTTCCTTCTCTGTGCCTCAGTTTCCCCACTTATGAACCCATGCTGAGGCCTATCTCAATTTTTTTATTGTGATAAAAGAGGAGCCCTGGTGGCACAGCGGTTAAGTGCTCAGCTGCTAACCGAAAGGTCAGCAGTTCAAACCCACCAGCCCCTCCATGGGAGAAAGATGTAGCAGTCTGCTCCGGTGAAGATTACAGCCTCAGAAACCCTGCGGGGCAGTTCCACGCCATCCTATAGGGTCGCTATGAGTCAGAATTGACTTGACAGCAATGGGTTTTTTGGTATTGTAGTAAAAATATATATAACAAAACATTTGCCATTTCAACATTTTTTATGTGTACAATTCAGTGACATTAATTACGTTCACTATGTGCAACTATCATCACTATCCATCTCCTAGAAGGGCTATCTTTAAGGTAACTTCTAGCTCCAAGGCTCAAAGACTAAGCTGAGAAGAGCTGTCAAGCCTCATCATCAAGAACACCGTCCCTGCAGCCACCCAGGCCTCGGACACTTCATTTAACTTCTGACTCTGTTTCTTTAGCTGCAAAATGTGGATGAAAATACTCTGTCCCTCCTAGGGACGTTGTGAGACTTAAATAAACTAAAACGACTAACGTGTTACTAAAGAAACACAACCAGAATGTTCCTTAGCAGTTAGGATGGTGAGATTTTATCTTGCTTCCTTTGGACACGTCGTCAGAAAAGACCAATCGCTAGAAAAGGACACCGTGTTTGGTAAAGCGGAGGATCCATGAAAAAGAGGGAAACCTTCCATGAGATGGACTCACACAAGAGCTGCAACAATGGGCTCAAACATACCAAGAGCATGAGTATGGCTCAGGACTGGGCAACATTTTATTGTTATACATAAAGTTGCCACGAGTCAGAGCTGATTTGATGGCAACACTAAAGTGCATACTTAGCAGGACGCTGGCACATGGTACCGTGCCTGGTACATAGTAGGTACGGATATTATTATTATACATCTTTCTCTCTTTTTCCAGGAGACAAACACCTTATGGCCTCACTTCATATCCATCATATCATCAGTGAGACACAGCTGGTCCCAAGGGAAAGTGAGGCCCCTGACTCATGTCCAGAGTGCAGGACCAACACAAACACCTGCCAGTCCAGAGAGGTATGTGACTTGTCCAAGGTCACACAGCTGGTTAGTGGCAGAGAGAAGCAGGAGCCAAGGTGGCAAAACTCCCATGTGATACCCTTTAAAAAGCCAAGATAAGTACCTAAGGCTCAGCTTGGGGTCCTCTCTCCAAACTCTCCCCTGTATCAGGAAGAGAGGAACAAAGGGATACAATGGTGTCATGGATTGAGTTGTGTCCCCCAAAAATATCTGTCAGCTTGGCTGGGTCATGATTCCCAGTGTTGTATGATTGTGTAATCTGACGTGATTTCCTTATGTGTTGTAAACTCTATCACTATGATGAGATTATATGTGATCTCCTTATGTGTTGGAAATTCTATCACTGTGATGAGGTTATAGTGATGAGGTTGATAAGATTAGATAGTGTCTTAATGCAATCTCTTTTGAGATATAGAAGAGAGAAGTGAGCAGAGACACATGGGAACCTCATACCACCAAGAAAGCAGTCCCGGGAGCAGAGCGGGTCCTTTGGACCTGAGGTTCCTGCGCAGAGAAGCTCCCAGACCAAGGGAAGACGGATGACACAGACCTTCCTCCAGAGCCGATGGAGAAACCCTGAATTTGGACTTGTAGCGTACTGGACTGTGAGAGGGTCAACTTCTCTTTGCTAAAGCCATCCACTCGTGGCATTTCTGTTAGAGCAGCACTAGATGACTAAGACAGATGGCAAGCTCCTTCCTGATAGTCACGCTGCTCAAACCAAGATCCCGAAGGCCCTTGAGCAGGGAACCTGGTCTCTGCAGCCAGAAGGAAAACCCTCTGCTGATGATAAACGCAGCTCCCCCGAGATCAGACCCGGAAGCCGGGATCAGACGTCAGCCCCAAGGGGAGAGAGGATGCAGGCACCAGAAAGTCCCTGAGCTCACGAGCCTGCCACCTAAGTCTGGCACTGGATCCGGGAGAGAGCGTGAGTGTAACAGCTGCTGGTGGGGACACCTGGCCTCAGACCCACCCTTTCCCAGAGGCCTCCCACGTCATGACGCTGGCTTGGGTGTGGTTAGGGGTGTCTAAGAAACAGGTCACTAGGATGAGACCAGTCTGCCACCAGGGTGGAGTGAGGGAATGAGCTCACGGCAGCGTTGAATGGCAGGCTGCAGGGGACCCTTGGCTGAGCTGAGGTGCAGCGGAGTGACACCAGGGCTAGGGTCGTGCCTAGGTCACGTGTGTGGGATGTGTGTCTGGTGCTTCCTTCTACTGTCAAGGCACTGCAGACACAGCCTAGGTCCACATGTCCCTCCTCTTCGCTCCCCTCCGCCACCTCACCTCTCTGATCCTTCCGGTCCCTCTGCAGTCCCCTAGCTGCCTGCACTGGGCAACTTGGATGTTTAGAATCCCCCAGAGCAGAGAAGGGTGGGATGAGACAGGGGCCCAGGGAAGGAGGAGGAGAAGCAGCTCGGTGGGGAAAGGCTCCCCCACCCTCTGGTGAGCAGCCCAGCCTCTCTCCCCAAATCATCTTTGTCTCAGAGCACTTTCCAAAGACAACGCTGACTCCCAGAGAGGCCTCTTTGTGAAAAGCAGGCCTTTCATCTGGTAAGCTGAGCCGGGCCCTTCAGGGAATTGGCAGGAGGAGCCCAGGCAGGTGGTGTTGGGCTCCATGGGGCCGCGGCTGCCTTCAGTCCCATCAGGGACTTCTTTGGGTCGTGCTGGCTCTTGGAAGTGTCCCTTGCCTTTGACACTGTGTGTGTGTGTCACTCTGTATGTGTGTGAGTGTGACTGTGTATGTGTATGAGTGTGTATGTGATTATTTGTGTAAGTGTGTGATGTGAGTGTGTGCGTGCGTGCATGTGTGTGCGTGTGAATGTGTACCAGAGAGACTTGTCTTCTACATTAGGTGGTTCCTGTGCTGTGATCAGTGGGTGGCGAGGGTCTTGAAGGTTCATGGAAGAGAGGTAGAAGGTGGGAGAGAAACTTCATTTCTGTGGTTTGCTAACTGTAAAGTGCCCTGCCAATGTAGTTAGGCACCTGTAACATCTGAGGGACTAAGGGACTGAGCAGAGTTGCTCAGAGGTCGGGCCCTGGGGGCACACAGCAGAAGATGAGAGGATTCTGGCTTTGCCTGCTGCTTCCACAAAGGCCAGACACAGCCGGTGCCACCCCACCCGGCACTAAACCAGGTCACGCCAGCAGGAGCAGCTCCAGTGAAGTCTAGAAAACCACCTTTCACGAATCGCTGGCACGACCCCGGAGGTCACATGGCCCAGACTAAATTAAGCACAGAGTAAGTAAACAGCAAAGCCCTCAGGATTTCAGGGCACGTTTAAGAAGCCACCAGGCTCAAGCTACAAAGGGCCGTCATTTCTAGTGCTTTCTTTTCAATCCAGTCTAAATAGACCTGCAGCCTCCGCAACGCCCCTCCCTGAAGAGGTGCTCGGAGTGTTTGGAAATGAATGAGGAACTAAGCTGGGGGCAAGTGGCAGCAGCCCCCTACAGGGTGGGAGGCCAGCGGAGTTGGAAAAGAGAGGGAGTGGAAAGGTTTGTAGCTGAAGCCTCCCCCCAGGCTCTGCCCAGAGGGCCCCTATCCCTTCTGGGGATGGAGCTGTCTTGGGCCCCTAGGGCTGCCGGGAACTTCGGTCCCAGGGTCAAACTCCTGCAGGCTGCCCTCCTAGCATCCATCCTCCCATATCAGCTTCTGACACTGAAGACTTGGGTGGTCGGGGCAGGGGTGGGGGATTGGGTGTGCCGGTAGGGTGGCTGCTGGCAGCCCAGCCTGACCTACCTGCTGACCATTCTCATAACTTCAGTTGGGGTGGGGGGAGTTGGCCTTCCTCCTTTTGTGCCTGGGGCTGAGCCATCCTCTGGGATTCCCCAGCCCCTTTCAGAGGCTGATAGTCCTCTTTGCCCCAGACCCCAGCCTCTGCTCAGGCCCTGAGATGAGCCCAATTGGCCACCAAGGGTGGAAGAGAACCCAGAAAGTCAGAAAGAAGAGGGTAGAATGCTGAGGGTCTTCTGAAATATTTTCCGGACCCTTCCTCAGACCTGGCCTGAAGTTACATGTCTGATCCCCACTGGGGTGTGGGGTTCTGCCTCAGTTTCCCAGGTGTCTTAGTCATCTAGTGCTGCTATAACAGAAATACCACAAGTGGATGGCTTTAACAAACATAAATTTATTTTCTCACAGTTTAGGAAGCTAGAAGTCCAAATTCAGGGTGCCAGCTCTAGGGGAAGACTTTCTCTCTCTGTCGGCTCTGGAGGAACGTCCTTGTCTCTTCAGCTTCTGCTTCCTGGTTCCTTGGAGGTCTCCACATGTCTTGGCATCTATTTTACCTCAGCCCTCTCTGCTCACTTAGTTAATCTCTTTTATATCCCAAAAGAGATTGACTCAAGATACACCCTACACTAATCCTGCCTCATCAACATAACAAAGACAAGCCATTCCCAAATGGGATTATAACCACAGGCACAGAGGTTAGGATTTACAACACCTATTTTAGGCGGACATAATTCAATCCATAAGACCATCTGTCTTAGTCATCTAGTGCTATTCTAACAGGATACCACGAGTGGATGGCTTTACAAAAAGAAGTTTATTCTCTCACAGTCCAGGAGGCTACAAGCCCAAACTCAGGGCGTCAGCTCCAGGGGAACACTTTCTCCATCGGCTCTGGAGGAAGGTCCGTGTCATCAATCTTCCCTTGGTCTGGGAGCTTCTCTGCACAGGACCCTCAGGTCAGAGGACGCGCTCTATTCCCAGCACTGTTTTCTTGTTGGTATGAGGTTCCTAATTCTCTGTTTGCTTCCCTTTCCTCCTCTTGTAAGGTAAAAGGTGGTGCAGGCCACACCCTAGGGAAACTCCCTTTACATTGGATCAGGGATGTGACCTGGCTGAGGGTGGTGTTAAAATCCTACACTAATCCTCTTTAACATAAAATTACAGTCATAAAATGGAGGCCAACTACACAATTCTGGGAATCATGGCCCAGCCAAATTGATACACACATTTTTTTGGGGGGACATAATTCAAACCATGACACTAGGTATTGTGGGTTCGAGCCCTCTTCTCAAATGGCTGTCTTCAGTGGAGCATACTAGCAGTGGGAGTCTAGCCAGGTCAGCGCTGAACTTCCCCGACCTCTGGAGCCACCAGCAGCCTTGCTCTGGGTGGGAAGGATCCACATTCAGGAGCTCAGCAGTAGAGGCCAGATCCGGCCTGCTGCCTCCCTGCCCCTGACCTTAAAGTGGGCCAGAGCCAACCAGAGCCAGCACCATGATCAAATAAGCAGGCTGGTTGCTTCCCTCCTTCTGCTGGCCTGGTGTTGGGTGTGACCGCAGCACCTCTGATCAGGGCTGGGAGAGAGACCCTGCCCTTCCTACACAGTGGTTGAGGGAGGGAGGCTCTGGAATGGTGGTACTGATGGGCCAGCTATGGCCCAGGGCCCTCTGGGTGTCCCTGCTCAGCTCTGCCTGATCTTACACCTCAGCACACAGGGAACACACGGCAGGAGCTGCCCACCTCCGACACCCCGACACCCTCACCAGAGGATTCCGGAACAAACCGGGGCAAGGCAGGTGTCATAAGGAGTGAGACGCAGACAGTTGTAGGGGTCATTCAGGTCCTCCCCCTGCCTCTGGCTGAGGTCTAGGCGTCGGGGTCCTCGGGGGCCATCTGCCTCTGTGCCCGGCTCTCCGGGTGCATGGCCAGAGAAGCAGCTTCTGCCTGACCATTGGGTCATGCCTGTCAGGAGAAACCTCTCTGGGGTCAAGAGGTGACTGACAGCAGTGTTGGGAGTCTGGTTATCTTGTTATGGTCTGGCAGTCCTGTTGCCAGTGCCATGGTCTGTGCACCTTTCTGAGAACCAGTGAGGAGGCGTTAGCGTGATGATTTGTTTTCGTCTGTGGATTCTTGTAGTTAACAGGTAGCCTGTGGGGCTGGAGACTGAACTTGCTATACTGTGGCTCAGAGAAATCTGTGATCTTTGCTTGGTGAGGAAAAAATGGATTGCTCCGTGCCATTTTCTCTACCTTATACTGCCCCTTCCTACCACCCCTACCACCAGCCAGGCTGCTCCTTCTTCCCTGTTCTCACACTGGCCCGTCTCTCATTTTACAAAGTCACGTTATGTTAGAATTGGAAGGGACCTTATTTTTCTCAACATGGTATTTTCCCCTTGGTTATAAAAAAGAAAGAAAAGAAAAGAACATTTGGGAGCTAGGGGAAAATAGAAAGGAGAGACTAAATATCCCTCTAGTCTCAGCCCTCAGAGGAAATAAGAGTTACTATTTCTACTTCCCTCCAGTCTTTCCTTCAGACTTGTTTTTTCATTGCGGAGATCTTACCGCACATATAATTTTGTATCCTGTTTTTAAATTTTTAAAGTTATATATCCTGGGCCTGTAATATCATGGCCCACCCTGAGCCTCCAAACAGTGGAGAGCGCTAGTGGTGGGCCCTTCCTGGGCTTCATGCTGGGCTGTACCCGAGACTCGCCTTGGTGGCTCCAGTGGGTGGCAGGGCCCAGTGATGCCCACGAGGGGTTTGACCAAGGGGAAGGGACACACGTCACAGGCCGGAACCACAGGGTTTTGAGAAAACCGAGAACTCTCACCCTGACCCCGGGCCCACGGCATCCTAAGACCCCCTGGGGGTTCCAAGGGCCAATGCCTTGTCTCAGCTCCCTGACTTGGAAAAGGGGGTGGTGCGCTGCCCTTGCTGCCCTACAGAGCACTGGAAAATATGGATAAGAGCGCCTTTGTCAAAGCACGTTGAACGCTAGAAGCCTTGTTCCCTTAGGGGGCTGTTTATCAAAGCCTTTGATGCTGCTGACCCTGAACTGGATGTGGGCTCCAGCCAGAAAGCACTAACCCGTAACTGCTGGGAGCTCTGCTTGGTCACACAGAAAAGCAGGCTCAAGGCTGCTGAAAAATGAACCAATATCCCAGCTCTGCCAGCTCAGAGCAGATGGCATGAAAGGTGGAAAAGAGGGAAAGGAAGGAGGTGGTAATAAGACTGGATTGAGAAGCATCCCTGTGCTGCCTCTGCCTTGCTGTGTGCTTTTGGGAGGGTCTCTTAACCTCTCTGTGCCTCAATAGCTCCATCAGTACAATGGGAATCTCCCCTCCCTTCTCCTGGGGCTCATAAGAAGAGCCCCTAGATTCTAAAAAAAAAAAAAAAATTAGTTGCTATCAAGTTGATTCCAACTCATGGTGACCCCATGCGTGGCAGAGTAGAATCATGTTCCACAGGGCTTTCAATGGCTGATGTTTTGGAAGTAGGTCACCAGGCCTTTCTTCTGAGGTACCTCTGGGTGGACTCGAACCTGAAACCTTTCAGTTAGCAGCTGAGTGTGTTAACTGTTTGTACCTCCCAGGGACTCCTTCCTAGCTCTCAGTGCCCTTGAGACTGCAAACCCTTCCGGGGCTAGGATGCCAGGCATCACCCTCCCACCCTATCACTTCCTCACCCCATATCCAGCAGGGAGTCCTGTCAGCACTGCCTCCAAAACATCCAGCAAATCCAACCTTTCTGCCCAGGCCCACTGCCTGCACCCTGGCCAAGCTATCATCACCCCTTCCCTGGATGACCACTGTAGCCACCTATTGGTCTCCCCACTCCACCCCTGGCCTCCCTACTGTCCACTCAGCAGCCAGAACCATCCTTAAAAACATCACATCACTCCCTTGCGTAAAACTCTCCAAAGGCTTCCTACTGCCTTCCGAAAAACATTCGAGCTCTAAAACCATCGCCCACGATGACCTAGGTGGTCTACCTGCCTCTCCCCATCTCTCCCCATCACTCACCTGCTTCAGGCAAGTGGCCTCCACACTGTTCTGCAAACTTGCTGAGCTCATTCCTGCCCCAGAGCCTTTGCTCCTGCGGTTCCTCGGCCTGTGTTCCTCTGAGCCTTTTCATTATTAAAGCCTCCAGTAAGATGCCACCTCCTTCTCAGCTATGTTACCACCCTCTTAAGTGCTGTCCCTACCCACCTCCACCCACAGGCACTCTCGTATCACCTGTTGCATGTTCTTATTAACTGATTTGCTTGTTTAGTGCCCGTCTTCCCCAGAAGAATGGAAGCTCCCTGAGGGGTTATCTATCTTGCTCACAGCAGCACCCCCAGTTTACAACCCAGGGCATGCTCAGTAAGCACGTGGCTGATAAATGAAACCCCAGGCCCACCTGGTTCCGGAAGATCAAGGCCACCACGCCACCAGTGAGCTCAATGATGAGGCAGATCCCAAGAATATACATGAACTAAAAAACAGGATTTAGAGATTCAGTCAGAGAGAGGTGGAGGACATGTGCGAGGTCAGGGGAAGTGGCGTTTGCTCTGAGGTCTGAGCGCACAACAGTCATGGGCAGAATCATCTGTCTGAGCTCTTATTGGTTCCTGGGCCTTTGTCCCCCTCCCCCCTCCTGTGAGAACACAGGACTTGGACAAATATTCCCTGGAAAAGCCCATGTGTGGTGTTCGTGATCAGGAAGAGTGACTCAGCGTCTCAGCCAGATGGTTGTCAGCATTTGTCCCAGGGGTCCTCAGCAGGCCCAGGTGGGAAAGCACCTGGCTGTCCCCACGGGGAGAACCTTGCCTCGCTCCAGCTGGGCCAAGACGTCAGAGCCAGCGTGATGGGCGGCCTGGGACAGCAATGCCAGCTGGTCATGCAGGGACCCCCCAAGTGGAGCAGGTGATGGGTGTCTGAGGCTCCAAGGATACCACATCACCCTACCCTTTATTAGAGAAAAGGCACTGTCCAGACTGACTCCCGCAACTTCCAGCCTCAGGCAGCACTGAGACACTGCTTACAGGGGCTTCCTGTCTGAGGGGAGACATGAGGCCAAGACAGATACATTGGTGTAGAGTAAAATAGATCCTGGCTTTGGGGAACCATCCCTCACCCCACAGTAAACGGGTGAGGGTAGGGCTGACTCCACCCCCTGACAGGGGCGTGAGCACATGGCCCAAGCCAGGTCCATCAGAGCCTGCATTTTTGGCCAGAGTTACCAGGAAAGATTCCCTGGGGTCAAGAGCTATGAGGACTGTTGGCTGGAAGATGACGCCGGGTGCCAGGTGGCAGCAGCCCCAGCTGGGAGGGCAAGAGAAAGACTCAGCTCACCTGAACCCCTGGGCCCTGCTGTGGGTTTGCTACTTACATGAGCTAATGAACACATCACCCTCTTTCTTTCTTGGCTTTGCTTGCTTTCATTTGAATTTCAGTTCTCTCTCTTGGAACTGAGAGTTCAGATGAACAAAGGTTTAAGTAAATGAGCCAAACGATACTTTCAAAAATGGCAGTGGCCTGGGCACTCTTGGGCCAACATGAACAGATGGGCTGATCCAGGAAACCCTCTGCAGGAGCTGGCTTGAGACTCTGCCTGAAGGAACTGAGCTGCCCCCAGGGCCTGAGCGCAGTCTACCCAGCTCTCCTGGGGACTGCAGCCCCCACCCCGCCCTGGCTGAGGGTGGCTGGAGCCGACTCACCGACTGGAGAAGGCACAGGTTGTCTCGGAGGGAAGCCAGCACACCAATGAAGGAGACAATGAACATGACAAC
Source organism: Dugong dugon (assembly GCA_030035585.1). Taxonomy (NCBI): domain Eukaryota; kingdom Metazoa; phylum Chordata; class Mammalia; order Sirenia; family Dugongidae; genus Dugong; species Dugong dugon. The sequence continues at coordinate 20,916,979 of CM057475.1, forward strand.
CCCCAGGAGGATGAGGATGATGGCCGGGGCTAGAAAGGCACTCTCAAGGGTTTTGTATTTCTGTCGCTCGACTTCTGCGTAGATCCCCACAGACAGGACCAGGGCCCCGATCAGCTGCAGCAAGAAAGCAGGAAGTGAGAGCAGAGAAAAACTGGCGGTCACTTGATTTTCCTCCAAATAGTTCATCTGGGGCTGTCGTGCCTGCTGTCAGGGGTTTCCCTCCAACGGGTGCCTGCACAAGAGTGGACCTTATCTGGAGACACCCCTTTAGGGGAGAGTACTGGTGGGTCAGAGGAAATGCCACAGCCTAGAGAGTCAGGGAGCCTGGGTTGGAGTCTCAGCTTTGCTGCTTGCTGACCCTGGGCCTCAGACAGGCGTTTGATCACACTGAGTCTGTGTTCCCATCTGGAAAATGGGTACAAAGACACTCATTTCTGCCCTGCTTGCCCACAGTTTTTTGTGAGGCTTCACTGAGATCACAAGGTGGAAACACTGCAAACAAGGAAAGCACCGAGCCGTGGGTGAGCACTAAGCAAGCAGGGCATGCAAGGGAAGTCCAGAACTGCTCAGGGGACCAGCACTTTACCCAGCACCAAGAAAACAGGGCTCTCTTTCAGGGTGACCACTTGGAGGCTCAAGGTTGAGGTGGGAGGAATTTTGGGGGGATTTTTAAGTAAAATCTCTCATTATGAATTTTTCTAAGAATGGAAAGCTGACCACTGTAGCACCCTATTGGGAAAACCCAGGTGGTAAAGCCCCACCCGCAGTACCAGGCACTTGGAGGACCCCTTTTCTCTCTTGGCCTGAAAAGTCTTGTACTAAATCCTCAGGAAGGTTTGTCGCCTGATGCCCCCACCCCCCAGCCCTCAGACAAGGCTGGGCCACACTGCCACATCTCCCCTGGATCCCTCAATAGCCTCCCAACCAGCCCCCTCAGCCCGTTCCCCACACAGTGGCCAGAGAGACCCAGTAAAACCTAAGTCAGAGCAGCTCGTGACTCTGTGCACCTAGAATAAAGGCCCAAATCCTTGTAACAGTCTGAAAGTTCCTACGAGATCTGCATCCCCCCACCCCCCCATAGCCTGTCTGATCTCACTTCTGGCTCCCTCCTCTTCTTCACTCTGCTTTCTCTTCACTGGCTGCCTTGCTGCTCCTTGAGCACACCAAGGGTGCCCACCACAGGGCCTTTGCACTGGCTGTTCCCACTGCCTTGAATGCTCTTCCTCCTCACACCCACATGGCTCACTCCCTCACCTCCTTCCTCTCTGCTCAATTGTCACCTGCTCAGTGAGGCCTTACTTAAAAGTGGAAACTCCCTCTCTGTGAAACTCCTCATCCAGTTTCCCCATTTTATTTTCTGTGCACTTATCCATATTTAACATATCACATACTTTCTTTTATTTTTAAATTGTTTGCCTTCACTGCCGAACATAAGCTCCACGTCGACACAGGTTTTCGGCGTTGGGGGCATCTGCTGCGCCCAGAGCATCCTGACAGGGAGGAAGCATGATCAACATCTGCAATCAACGTTGCTAACTGAAGGAGAACAGGGCTTTCCAATAGATGCCCATGGGCTCGAGTCAGACGTGTCCACCAGTTTCCTACCTGTCCAAGGATTCTGACTTTCTGGCCCACCCGGACAAGTCATTAGATTAAGTACACTGGACCTCTCCACGGAGCCGAAGGCAGCATAGGAGAGTAAACAACAGTCACAGTGCTGTCAGCTCAGGTCCCAGTAAACGAAATGCGGATAATACAGACCAGATGCTGGGAAGATAGGAGTCCCTGGATGGTGCAAACAGTTAATGTGCTCACCTGCTAACCTAAAGTTTGAAATTTTGAGACCACCCAGAGGAACCTCAGAAGAAAGACCTGGCAATCTACTTCCAAAAAATCAGCCATTAGAAACCCTATGGAGCACAGTTCTACTCTGACACACATAGGGTCTCCATGAGCTGCAATCGACTCAATGGCAACTGGTAGTGGCAGAGGTTGGGGAGATATGCTGTTAGCGTGGCTACCCAAGGCTCCTTCTTCGGTTACTGGTCTACCTGGCCAGTGTCCTCAAAGTAGCTCTCCTCACCCCCCTTCTAAAGAGTACCAAGAATGTCATGGGTACAGGGGACTGCCTGCTTCCCCCGAAGCTTTAACAAGTCAAGCAAACAGGCCTAACTTCATAGAAGCTCTCAATACCCAGAAGATTACCAGCAAGCCATCCTCGTTTGGGTCCAGAACTCTGCTGTATTTCACATCTAAGGGACCTTCTCTGGGATTGAAAAGATAATCTGGGATTCCTGAGATACACTGCTCCCATCTAAAAGGAATGCCTTCCCAATACACATGGGTGAGAGGTGCTAAAGGCATTGACAAACTCTGCCACTTGACAATCAGCTGGCCATATAAGAAAAACTTCGAGTGAAGTGATTTCATCAAAATTATCCACTTTGGGTAAATTTTAAAATTTATAAGGCAGGACACACACACATACATACACACATACCTCTACAGGAAAATGGTAATACCACAGGAGATAAAATCCACCTCTGATAGAGAAACATTAACCAGGGCCTGTCTAATCAGTTCATGCTCCAAAACCCAGGACATGGTGAAATCATTGTTCAAGGCCAGCCTAATTCCCTCGTGTCTTCTGAGAACAAGGATGAGCAGCCTTTAAAAAGCCAGCCCCCTCCTTGAATTACTCCACCTAAAAGGAGTTGCTCACTAAACCCTAATCCTAAACCAGACACAAGGCCCAGAAATCCCTCCACCCCAAGGCTGAGGATCATGGGTAAATAAAAACCCCACAGAACTGAAGCCTTCAGAACCCAGGCATAGAGTGAACAAAACATTTGGAGAAGGGCATGACGTACTTGAGGGTGGTAGAGATGGGTTTTTACCTTCTATCTTGATGAAAAGTGTAATTCTTACCCTGTCATGTGACCAACAGAACTATGACATCTTACTATTTCCAGAAGTGATTCCATATTCTTTGGAGAGTCCTATGTTCCCTGTGTTGTCTGCAGGAGGCGCATGGGCCCTGACCTCTTCCCCCAAGAGCCTGCCCCCATCCCTCCTCCCTGCCTGAGGTTATGCTTCTGGATTAAGGCACCGTGCTTGGCAAACCATCCCCAAAACACCAGCACTGTCAGCAGCCCCAATTCCGAGCAGAAATGACCCCAGCCCAACCCAGCCCTCTCCATAAAGGCAGCAGCAGCTTCTATTTTTACAAGCTCCTCAGAGGACATCCAAGCGGGACAGCTCCAGAGCAGACTTGCCGGCAGGAAACAAAACTTCCTTTAATCTGATCTCACTCCCTCCTGCTGCGAAGCATCACCTTTTCCTTGCTGGTTATCCCTGAGACATTTCCAGACCACTAAAAGCATGGGAAAAACTCTTGTGACAAATGCAGACCCGGGCCTCCCAACACGTCCCCCGCCACCCACCCCCCTCACCACAGAGCTGTCACTGGCCCATTCCTTCCAATTCATCTGAAGGTGCCGTCACTCCAAGCGGCCTGGCAGGCATCCCCGGAGGCGAGTCCCGACACTGCATGGCCAGTCTGGGTTCTTCATGCTCTGAGGGGCAGTGGGAATGGGGAGAGGCTGGCATAGCCCTTCCCAGGAACATCAACATTTCCAAATGATATTTACACTTCCGATAACATCAGTTTATGTTTCCATCTGAGTAAAAAATCATCTGTCGATGCTAGCGTGCATTCCGCCCACTCTTCTCTGCTAATTATAGGCTTCGCCAGGTGGCCAGCCACTCCAGCTCCAGCTCGGGAGGCAAATGGTCCATCTGTCAAGCAGGACAGTTTCTGAGAAACAGAGCTGGGAGCAATGGACCATGCCCATTTGGGGCCAAAAAGGGAAAGAACATGCTGCCAGTAGCCCATGGGCTTTGTGGATGATGTGGCATCATCATCCGAGACCACCCAGCAGCCCTGTTGCCGAGCCCAAGCCCAGCAGCCTTGAACCCAGCTTCCTCTTCCTAGGGAAAGGCCCAGCTTCAAGCTCAGCTGGGAAGCAGGAGGCCCTGGGAGCAACAGTTATGCCCTTTCCTCCAGGAAGCACCTGGTGGCTGGGGCAAGTCTGCATTTAGAGGACTTGCAAAGGGCCCGTTTTCACCCTGAAAGGCACATAAACCTGTTGCGTCAAGTCAATTCCAACTCAAAAGTGACCCTAGAGTACAGAGTAGAACTGCCCCACGGGGTTTCCAAGGAGTGGCTGGTGGATTTGAGTTGGCGACTTTTGGTTAGCAGCTCTAGCAGGCCGTAGCTCTCAACCACTGCACCACCAGGGCACATACCAGTCACCTATTATGTTCCATAGGAGACCTGGATACACAATGGTTAAGCACTCGGCTACTAACCGGAAGGTTGGCGGTTCTAACCCACCAGCCACTCGTTGGGAGAAAGATGTGGCAGTCTGCTTCCGTAAAGATTACAGCCTTGGAAACCCTATAGGGCAATTCTACCCTGTCCTATAGGGTCACTATGAGTCAGAATTGACTCAAGGGCAATGGGTTTGGTTTGGTTTGATTACTATGTTCTAGGCTCAGAATCAGGCTCCATGGGATCACAACAAAAGGCTAGATAGGGCTGAGGGGAGATTAAAGGAGGCTGGAAATGACCTCTGCAGCCCCATGGATGGGATTCAGCAGGCCTGTGAACTGGGATGGGGAAAAAAAAGTCACATCTTTATTTGCATTTGCCTCTAACTGAAGTGTAGCCCTTCCTTCCTTTCTGAATATAGGGAACAAACCACAGTAGCATTAACAGCACCTGTGACTTTATTGCCCATAGAAATGACATTACAGTTATTGCAAATACCTTCAAATATCATTTATGTTCATCATGACTTCAAAATTACAGTAGTTATTAGACCCGCTGCTAGATCTTGTGATTTAATGCATTGATAAAGAAGTACATTATTACTATATCACAAATTTGGTTTTGTACTATTAATACATCTTAATACAATTGGTTTCTTTTGTAATTGTATATGTATTTCATCTTATGCATTTAAATATCTTGCTCTAAGGAGGAGTCCATAGGTTTCCCTAGAGAGCCAAAGGGATCCTTGGCCCAAAAATGGTGAAGATCCCCTGGTCCGTGGGGAGCAAGATGCAATTCCTATCAGGGAGAAGTGCAGAGGGCTCTCAGAACTCGAATAAAATAGAGGGGATGAAGGGGTGTGTCTTAGTTACCTACCAGAAAAAAAACCAAACTCACTGCTGTCGAGTCGATTCCAACTCATAGTGGCCCTATAGAACAGAGTAGAACTGCCCCATAGGGTTTCCAAGGAGCGGCTGGTGGATTTGAACTGCCGACCTTTTATTTAGCAGCTGAACGTTTAACCACTGAGCCACCAGGGCTTCCTTAATTATCTAGTGCTGCCATAATAGAAACATTACAAGTGGGTGGCTTTTTAAAAAAAATTATTTTCTCACAGTTTTGGAGGCTAAAAGTCCAAATCAGGGTCTCCCTATGTGTGTCTCTGTGTCTACTCTGCTCTTTTTAAAACTCAGAAGTGATTAAGCTTAAGACCCACCCTACTCTGGTACAGCAGCATTAACATAACACAACAAAAGCCCTATTTCCAAACAGGATCACACCCACAGGTACAGGGGCCAGGACTTCAGTACCTATTTTGGGGGAACAAAGATCAATCCATAGCAAGTGTTAGAAAATCAGGACAGGCTTCCTGGAGGAGTCAGCATTTCCGGGAAGGCCCTAAGAACTGCTTCATCATGAGGCACTCAAGATCCCAACCCAGGGCTCTGCGTGAGACCAAAACAAAGTACTTTTCTCAGTTTCTAGCTTGAAAAGAGGTGGGAAGTAGCTAAACTCCAAGGCCAAGAAGATTTTAAATAAAATGGAGCTAGAAGGGTCTCTGCATCCAGACCAAAGAAACCTGAGACTTCCAGTCCCTCAGCCCTTCTTCCTGGAGCAGATCCTGCCTGGCCCTGGGCTGAACCCACCCTGCAGACGGCCAGCCTCCTGCTCAGCCCACCGGACACCAGCACCTCCTGTACAGATCAGGGCGCTGGGAGGAGCAGCGCAGGCAAGACAGGAGATGGGAGTTGGCATTCTGGGCTTGCCTTTTATTAACTCCATGCCCTTGGCCATGTCACATCCTTCTCTGGGTCTCAGTTTTCCTCTGTAAAATAGTGAAGCTGCTACCATTTATAGAGCAATGATCCTGTGCCAGCATCCTGCTGTACATGCCTGTCTCCATGAATCATCACACACACACATACACACACAAGTAACTACCACTCTCATTTTACAGATGAGGCTCACTGAGGTTAGGGAGAGGTAGAGCCAGGATTCACAGCCAAAGCCCGATGCTCTTAACAGCTAAACCCATCTGTCTGGCCAGCCACTAAACCTACCAGATGGCACTTCCTGAAGACCTGGGAGATAACTGCCATGAAATGACTTTGCAAAATACGAAGGTGACAATGACAGTTTCTGTGATGACAGCAATGTCCAATATGTGATGACAGTAATGTCCAATATGGTAGACACTAGGCATGTTTGGCTAGCAATATCTTGAAACACAGCTTGTGTAACTGAGGAACTGAACTTTTAATTTACGTCATTTTACTTAAGTTTAACCACACGTGGCTAGTGGTCACTGTATTGGACAGGAGAGCTCTAGAGTGTCTTCATTGGAGGTTGTCTCTCACCATTCTCAGACTTCTCCTTTCTGAAGACAGAGATCATCCCTTTCAAAAAGCCATGTGCCCCTGGAGCCACTGAGGTAATCTTTCAACCTTAACCCAAAACTAGCCCCTGAAGTTATCTTTAAACCAGACAATGTTGTTCTGAGGTGCCGTTGAGTCGGTTCCTACTCATACGACCCTACAACCCTACGTACAACAGAACAAAACACCGCCCAGTCCTCACAATCGTTGCTATGTTTGAGCTTATTGTTGTAGCCACTGCATCAATTCACCTCACTTGAGGAGCTTCCTCTTTTTCGCTGACTTTCTACTTTACCAAGCATCATGTATTCTCCAGAGACTGGTCCCTCCTGATAACATGTCCAAAGTACGTAAGACCAAGTCTCGCCATCCTTGCTACTAAGGAGAATATTGGCTGTACTTCTTCCAAGACAGATTTGTTCAATCTTCTGGCAGTCCGTGGTATATTCAATATTCTTCAACAACACCATGATTCAAAGGCATCAATTCTTTTTTGGTCTTCCTTATTCATTGTCGAGCTTTCACATGCATGTGAGGCAATTGAAAATACCATGACTTGGGTCAGAGGCACCTTAGTCTTCAAGGTGACATCGTTGCTTTTTAACACTTTAAAGAGGTCGTTTTAGCAGATTTGCCCAATGCAATATGTCATTTGATTTCTTGACTGCTGCCTCCATGGTGTTGATTGTGAAACCAAGTAAAATGAAATCCTTATGTCTCCGCTGAAATCTGTCCACCATGGGTGACCCTTCAGTTCTTTCAGCTTGAGAAATGCCGAGCGTTTTCTTCCCTTTTCATTTTCTAACTTCAGGTCTTTGCATATGTCATTATAATACTTTACTGTGTCTTCTCAAGCTGCCCTTTGAAATCTTCTCTGTTCAGCTCTTTTACTTCATGATTTCTTACATTTGCTTTAGCTACTCGATGTTCAAGAGCAAGTTTCAGAGTCTCTTCTCACATTCATTTCGGTCTTTTCTTTCTCACCTATCTTTTTAATGACCTTTTGCATTCTTCATGATGTACTTGATGTCATTCCACAACTCTTCTGGTCTTTGGTCATTAGTGTTCAGTGTGTCAAATCTATTCTTGAGATGGTCTCTAAATTCAGGTGGGATAGACTCAAGGTCATACTTTGGCTTTTGTGGACTTGTTTTAATTTTCTTCAGCGTCAACTTGAACTTGCATATGAGCAATCAATGGTCTCTTCCTGGCCTTGTTCTGATTGATGATACTGAGCTTTTCCATCATCACTTTCCACAGATGTAGTCAATTTGATTCTTGTGTACTCCATCTGGCAAGGTCCACGTGTATAAAAAACCAAACTCGTTGCTGTCAAGTCAGTTCCGACTCATAGTGACCCTACAGGACAGAGTAGAACTGCCCCATAGGGTTTCCAAGGACTGGCCGGTGGATTCGAACAGCCAACTTTTTGGTTACCAGCCAAACTCTTAACCACTATGCCATTTATGTTGTTAAAAAAAGGTATTTGCAATCAAGAAGTCTTTGTTGTTGTTGTTGTTGTTGTTGTTGTTGTTAGGTATTGTCCAGCTCTTTCCGACTCATAGCAACCCCATGTACAATAGAACAAAACACTGTCCAGTCCTGCACCATCCTCACAATTGTTGTTATGCTTGAGCCCATTGCTGCAGCCGCTGTGTCAATCCATCCTTTTAAGGGTCTTCTTCTTCTCTGACCCTCTACCAAGCATGACGTCCTTCTCCAGGGACTGATCCCTCCTGATAACACGTCCAAAGTTTGTGAGACATAGTCTTGCCATCCTTGCTTCTAAGGAGCATTCTGGTTGTACTTCTTTCAAGACAGATTTGTTCATTGTTTTGGCAGGCCATGGTGTATTCAACACTCTTCACCAACACCACAATTCAAAGGTGTCAATTCTTCTTCAGTCGTCCTTATTCATCATCCAGCTTTCGCATGCATATAAAGTGATTGAAAACACCATGCTTGGGTCAGGCACATCTTAGTCCTTAAGGTGACTTCTTTGCTTTTTAACACTTTAAAGAGCAGATTTTTGCAGGAGATTTTCCCAGTGCAATGCATCATTTGATTTCTTGACTGCTTGCTTTCATGGGTGTTGATTATGGATTCAAGTAAAATGAAATCCTTGACAACTTCAATCTTCTCTCTGTTTATCATGATGTTGCTTATTAGTCCAGTTGTGAGGATTTTTCTTGAGGTGTAATCCATACTGTAGGCTGTGGTCTTTGATCTTCATCAGTAAGTGCTTCAAGTCCTCTTCACTTTCAGCAAGCAAGGTTGTGTCATCTGCATAATGGCAGGTTGTTAATCAGTCTTCCTCCAATCCTGATGCCCCATTCTTCTTCATATAGTCCAGCTTCTTGGATTATTTGCTCAGCATACAGATTGAATAAGTATGGTGAAAGGACACAACCCTGACGCACAACTTTCCTCACTTTAAACAACACAGTATCCCCTTGTTCTGTTCGAACAACTGCCTCTTGATCTACGTACAGGTTAAGTGTTCTGGAATTCCCATTAAGTGTTCTGGAATTCCCATTCCTTGCATTCTTTGCAATGTTATCCATAATTTATTATGATCCACACAAATAGCTGGTCTTGCAAAATTCTATCATGTGATCTCCAGTGATTTGGTTTCTATCACCAAGGTCATATTTTCCAACTTCCAATTCTTCTTTTTTGTTTATAACTTTCACATTCTAATCACCAGGAATTATCAATGTATCTTGATTGCATGTTTGATCAATTTCAGACAGCAGAAGTTGGTAAAAATCTTCAATTTCTTTATCTTTGGCCTTAGTGGTTGGTGAGTAAATTTGAATAATAGTTGTATTAACTGGTCTTCCTTGTAGGTGTGTGGATATTATCCTATCACTGACAGTGTTGTACTTCAGGATAGATCTTCAAATGTTCTGTTTGACAATGAATGTGACACCGTTTCAGCTCACTAATGCCCAGGATATCTATCTCTGTGTTCCATTTCATTTTCAATGACTTCCAATTTTCCTAGATTCATACATCGTACTTGCCACCTTCCGATTATTAATGGATGTTTGCAGCTGTTTATTCTCATTTTGAGTGATGCCACATCAGCAAATGAAGGTCCCAAAAGCTTGACTCCATCCATGTCATTAAGGTCAGCTCTACTTTGACGAGGCAGCTCTTTCCCAGTCGTATTTTGAGTGCCTTCCAACCTGAGGGGCTCATCTTCCAGCACTATATCAGACAATGTTCTGCTGCTATTCTAAGGTTTTCACTGGCCAATTTTTTCAGAAGCTGACCACCAGGTCCTTCTTCCTAGTCTGTCTTAGTCTGGAAGCTCCACTAAAACCTGTTCACCACGGGTGACCCTGCTAGTATTTGAAATACCGGTGACATATCTTCCCGTATCACAGCAACATGCAAGCCAAACAATTGTTTGGCTAATGTAAACCAAACAATAAAACAAAACCAAAAAACCAAACCCATTGCCGATGGGTAAAGAATGTTTGCCTTGAGTGCTGTGCTTTTATAAAGAATTATCTGTATGTGATCAAATTGACAACAGGAACTGGAAAAGTTAAATAAGAAGCTTAGGGGGCAGTGATTTATGTTAATGGTGGTGAAGCAATTTAGAAAAGGATAGTGAGAATGGTGGCACAACTTGAAGAAGGTAACCATCTGAATTGTACATGTAGAAATTGTTGAACTGGTGTATGTTTTCCTATGTATATTTTCACTAAAAATATAAGCCATGTGCCCCAAACAGCCTGCCACTAGTAGAGAATGTTCAGTAAATATCCACTGACTTCATCCAGAAGAAAATAATCTCTTCTCCCACTTTCCAAAAGACAACTAGCTCAGTTTCACTTCCCATCCCCTAAGGAAAGCAGGACAGATCAGATCCACAGGGCTCCGGCACTGCCCTCAACCCAAACTGATCTAAGGCCCATTCTGTCCTCCCAGAGTGCCTCAGACCCACCTCCAGGACCACAGGGCAGCACTGCAAGATCTGGGGGCATCCCCGAAACCGCAGCCCCACTGATCGGACCCCAGCCCTACTCCAGGCCGCCAGTGTTGGAGGAATGAATCGCCTCCTCAACCCCAGTCAAGCTCTCAGGAAAGCAGTGGAGGCTGCCTCCACGGCCAGCAGAGGAGCCAGTCCCTGGTCTTGGTCCCTGGGTTTCCGCTACCCACTCTGCCTTAAGCCTGGATAGGACTTTTTTAAATTTTTTTCCCCTTTAAAAAAACTGGACTTTAAAGTGCACAGAATTTGGTGAATTATAATCTTTGGTCCATAACACACTCTTTGGCACAGCTCACTTTTGTTCATTTTTAATGTAGTAAGTGCTTAGGATCGTCATGAATTGGAATCGACTTGACAGCAACTAATAACAACAAGTACTTAGAAACCTCCCACTCAAAATAATAATCTATACCTAACTTTACAGTTCCTATCCCCCCAAGGTAAAGCACCATCCTGAATCCTGTGTCGATGCCCTTGATTTCTGTTTTCTACAGCTTTAATGCATCTATACGTATTCCAAAAACTTATTTTATTTAGTAAATTTTATTATATAAAAAGAAAGCATGTTTGCTCTTATAATTTCTTTTTTCACCTAATTGTTCTTGGCTGATGTCATATTAAACAGTTCTGCTAACCCCTCGACCTGCAGTGCTACCCGTGTCGTGCAAGCATCTGTTTGGGGGCTCTTTATTGGTCAAAATGTCTACGCCTGCACCATCCATAGTGCCGCTGTAGGTCATTTGTTTTGAATGCTGTATAATAATCCATTTTTAAAACATAGTCTAGTTCATTCATCCAGCCACCATTAGTGGGCATTGAGTCACTTCACGGTTTTAACTGTACACAGTGCTGCCAAGAAGATCTCCTGCACCTGTCTCCTCATGTAGATGTGCAAGGGTCTCCCTGGAGTCTACCCTTAGGAGTGGAATGGCTAGGTCATAAGGTATGTGAATGATCCACTTTGGGAAATAACGCCCACATGTTTTCTAAACTGATTATATTAATGTGTACCTCTCCCAGCAAGGAAGAGGAGACACCGTGGAGTCACATCCTCTGCAACACTCGGTGTAGTAGCTTGAATGGAGGCCCCCAAAATTATGTTCAAGTCCTAACCCCTGTGAAAGGGAGCCTCTTTGGAAAAAGGATCTTTGTGGATGTACACATAGTCCCCCATCCCACATTCACTTTCAGCAGTTTCAGTTACCCACAGTCTGAAAATATTAAATGAGTAGTTCTATGAAATCTCATGCCATCTGATCTGTCCCACCTTTGGACCACATTCACATAATTTTTATTACAGTATAGTTATAATTGTTCTATTTTATTCTTAGTTATTGTTGTTAATCTCTTCCTGTACCTAAATTATAAATTAAACTTTATCATAGATATGCATGTATAGGACAAAACATAGTATATGTTGAGTTCAGTACTGTCCGTGGTTTCAGGCATCCACAGGAGGTCTTGGAATGTATCCCCCGTAGGTAAGGGGGGACTACTGTAATTAAGTCAAGAATCTTGAGATGAACACATCCTGTTTGTTTTTTACATTCATGCTCTTAATCCATCTGGCTCCAATTTCATTTTTTCCATATGAATAACCATGTTTTCCAGCTCTATTTATTAACTTGTCCTCCTGTCCCCATTGATCTGTTAAGACCCCACTGTCAAACACTAAGCTTTCACATATGCCTGGGTCTATTTCTGACTCTCTCTTCTCTTCCATTCATCAATCTGTCTATCCCTAGACAAACCTCACCACGATAATGATGATAATACATCCTGGTGTCTAATAGGCCAAGTCCCCTCTTCCCATCTTCTTTAGAAGTGTTGTGGATCTTCATGGACCTTGACTCCTCTATATATATTTTAGAAGCATCTTATCAAGTTCCATGAAAAAACCTGCTGGAGTTTGAAACTTTGGATTCGATCTATAGATCCCTTTGGGGAGAACTGACATCTTTAATACATTAGGTCTTCCTATCCATAAACATGGTTTACCCTTCCTTTATTTATGTTTTCTTTATCATGACATCCTTAATAATAGTGCTCTCCATCTTCCATGACTGTCTGGGCAGGGCTGGGACATGACTTCCAGAAGTATTTTCTAAGCCTGCCTGGGAAGGCTGTCCAGCTAGGGCGAGGAGTGGAAAACATGGCCTTTGCAAAATAAATTGTCTCTAGGAAGCAAAGTGGATATGCCAGTCTGTTTTGCTGCCCCTCCTGTCAGCAACGGTTACAGAAACTTGATTTAAAAGACTCCCACACATACATAGCACATTCCAGGCTGCGAAGGAGCTAAACTGTGAGGTTTACAAGTCCAGAAATTTCATCTAGCCAGGGCAGAAGGTGGACTTTCTGAGCAAGAACAACCACAAACATGTATGAAGCACTGGGGATAAGAGCTGAACAAGTGTTTGCCCTCCTTGGGAAGAGCTTGGAGACAGGCAGGCAGGGAGATGGCACAACAAATAACTGATTGTGATATTCTGGAGACAAGATGCAGAGCAATTACTGCTTCCTCCTGGGGAAGCAAGAGAGAAGGACCATTTGAGCTGAGCCTTGAAGGATGCACAGGAGTTTGATTTCACGCAACTGGACCTTCCAGGAGGACAAGGACTGGCTTAATATATCTGTTGAAGAAACAAATCTGAGAAGTAATAATGCTTCAGCTACCTGTAAGTCCAAAGAAGAAACTCTGTGGTGATCCCATTCTGGAATACAGCCTTCCAAGATTTAAGGGTAAGAGTGACTCACAGTTACACGAAAACTATGGAAACAGCCGAGGCGAGAAGGACTGTCAAGGGCAATTTCATCACCCCACCCAAAACACTCCTCTCCCTGGTTTTATTTTCCCCTCCATGGGATAAAGAACTCTGTTTGGACTTTGCCTTTGATTTCTGGAAAATAGCCCTTGGAATTGCTCGTGCAATCGAGGTGTCTTTGTTTTTCAATGCAGTAAATGTCACTGTATTGTACATGTAGAAATTGTTAAATTGGTGTCTATTCTGTTGTGTATATCCTCAACAACAACAAAAACAAAATAAAAACAAAAAACAGCCAGGCAACACTTAAATATATGCAAATGAGTAGCAGCTACATAGGCAACAGGCCTTAGACAGGTCTTAGGAAGGGAGGGCGGCGTGATACAGTCAATCATGCATATTCATTGATTCGTGTATAGGCATTGAGGCCTCAGTGACTAAGGGGCCCTGGACCTTGGAGCTTCCTCTTTTGGGGCTTCCTGGAGTGGGGAGAACATCCATGCATGGGAGAGTGTGGCACATCCCTGGGAACAATGGAAATCTCGTGCCAGGACCTCTCCCAGACCTTGCCTAATGTGTCTCTTCACTTGTATCCTTTCTAGTTATAATAAATGGGTAACTGTAAGTCTCCATGAATTTTGTGAGCCATTATAGAGAATTAACAAGTCCACAAAGGGGCAATGAGACTCTGGCTTAGCTTGAGGTGGCTAGCTCAGAGAAGGGCTGCACAGGCAGCTGATTTGTAAAGACCTAGCTCTGGGTGACTGGGTGACAGAGAAAGCCTGGGCAGGCAGTCAGTGAAGAAGGATAGAGTCCTTCTAGCTTGTGACCTAGCCCCAGGGGGCTAGAGAGAGAGGTGGGGGGCTGGCTGGTCTAAAGTGCAGGGAGCTGTGCAGACTCCTGAGCCTACAACTGGTACCGGATGACCTGGCTGTGGGTGGCTAGGGATGTTTTGACCTGGCTCAGGGTGACCAGGGATGAAATCTGACCTAACTCTGGGTGGTAGGGTCAGAGAGAAAGTACCACAGAAGTGACTGGTGATGAGGACTTTGAAGATGTGGGAAGGTCAAGCCTGGATCCATTCCCAGGTGGGAATTGGATTCGTGGGGATCCTCACCACGCAGTTACTCATAAGGGTGGGGGTTCCCCATATTGCACCTTTCTGAGTGCAGTTGGCAGCATACCCTCCCTCTCCAGACCTTTCTACCTCTCTTTCTCCCCCCTGCCTGACAAGGCTGTGTTCCCAAACTACACAGGTAATGGTGTCCGGGTAATATCTTCCCAGATATTAGGTTGCCTGGATCTCAGCACTGGGTGGGCCCCAAGCCAGCCCCCAGGGCCAGGCTGACTCATTAGCCAGAGGTCAGTTAGAACAGAAGACAGTAGTGTCTGGAATGCATCCGGGATATCTGGCCCTGGCAGTGTGGACAGGAAGTCCCCCAGCTCAGGCCACTGTGGGCTGCACCCTAGGCCTATGGTTGAACTCTGGCTGAGAGGACCGGGTGGGGGATGGAGACTGGGATTCAGGGGAATGGGCTTGGGACTCTAGGGGTGAAGAGCTATGTGGGGCTGGGAGATGCTTTCTGTTGGTCACCCTTTTTCTTCCTCTGGCCCAGAAGTGCCTCCTCCTACAGCCCACGGCACCCAGTCTGCTGAGGCTCCACCTCTCAGAGCTGCAGGCCACCAGCAGGAGTGATGCAATAGCCCAACTCTCCCCTTCTTTCAAACCCCTTAGAAGAGACACGGGCTCCCAAAGGTGACACAGGGCCTCTGTCCTACACAACAGCCTCCATCCAGTTCAGGTCCCAGCAGTCCACTCTTCTCCTTCAGAGCCCACTCCTCTCCTCCAGGAACTGGGCCAGGCACCCCATTCTTCCCTGGCCTGAGGTCTTTACCAGAGTCTTCCTGGGAGTTATCCCTGTGGGACCTAAGTGAGGGCAAGAAGCATTTCAGGGGCAGGGTGGGGGAGTGGGAGTCTCTGTGAGCTCACCGCTTCCTGACCCCTATGGGCTGCTGAGGAGAATCCACAACAGAGAGGGAGTAGGGAGTGAGGGCGGGCGGAGATGAAGAAATCCCAACAGCAGGTGCAGAGGGCTGGAGTCCTCACAGCCAAGACTGCTGCTTCCCAGGGGACATCTGGGTGAATAGGGCAAATATAAATGAAGAGCTATGTCTACAGAATTTTGGCAATCATGGAGCTTGCTAAGTGTCTTAGTCATCTAGTGCTGCTACAACAGAAATAGCACAAGTGGATGGCTTTAACAAAGAGAAATTTATTTCTTCACAGTAAAGTAGGCTAAAGGTCCAAATTCAGGGTGTCAGCTCCAGGGAAAGGCTTTCTCTCTCTGTCATCTGTCTCATCAATGTTCCCCAGGACTAGGAGCTTCTTCACGCAGAGACCCCAGGTCAAAAGGACACGCTCTGCTCCTGGCACTGCTTTCTTGGTGGTATGAGGTCCCCCTGACTCTCTGCTCACTTCTCTCTTTTATATCTCAAGAGATTGCCTCAGAACACAATCCAATCTTGTAGACTGAGTCCTGCCTTACTAACATAACTGCCGCCCATCCTCCCTCATTAACATCATAGAGGCAGGATTTACAACATAGAGGAAAACCACACAATACCAGGAGTCACCAGCCAAATCGATACACACATTTTTGGGGGGACATAATTCAATCCATGACACTAAGCATTTCAGTTTTCTTGTTTTTAATGTTACATGTAGTTTTATATATAAGAAAAAAATGAATCAAAGTGCTTTTTATATACAGTGGCCCTTGGTTCATGCTTTCCCCCTCTGCACCGGCACGCGTTCAGTAAATGTGACTTCTTCTCCCCCAGTAAAAGCAGTACTGTTGTAACGCTGATCCTTCAAGACCCAAATCAGGTGCCAGAAACCACTTCTCCTTTAGAGGCACTTTTGTCCGTGGTTAATTCAGGGGAGGGGCAGATGTCCTATTCTGAATTCCAAGATAGCACTTGCTGATTCCACATGAGCACCTATCCCATGTCAGGCACTGGAAATAAAAAGATGGCCTAGTTCGTGCCTCTCAAGGATCTCAGCCTGGTGAGAGACACACGAGTACGCCAGCCAACACAGCTGAGTCAGGTAAACACTGGGTGGAGGTAACTGAGTGTGCAGAGGCGTAACAGAGCGGGAGACTCTAAATAAGCTGGAAGATCAAGGAAGGCTTCCTGGAAGAGGTGATATTTAAACTGAGTCCATTTGATGGACAAGCAGGAATTCCTGAGGTGGAGAAAAGGGGTAACAGGTTTAATGCACCACAGGGACAGCAGGTCAGCATAGCTGGAGCCAAGACCACGAGGTGATAGGGGAGGGGAGGAAGCCAGGAAGGCTTGCAGAAGCCAGACAGTCAAGGCCAGGTCTGCTGTAACAAGTCACCACAAACCTGGTGGCCTAAAACAACAGAAATTCTCTCACGATTTTGGAGGCCGGAAGTTCAAAATCAAGGTGTCAGCAGGACCATGTTCCCTCTGGAGGCTCCAGGAGAAAATCCATTCTTTGCCCCTTCCAGCTTCTGGGGCTGTCAGTGGGACTCCCTGATGGCAGCCACATCATTCCAGCCTCTGCCTCTGAGACCACTTTGCCTCCTCCTCTCTCTGTCTGTCTTTACTTTGTGTCTCTTTAGTAAGGACATTTCTCGTTGGCTTTAGGGCCTGCCTGGATAACCCAGGAAGATCTTCTCATCTCAACATCCTTACTTTAATTATATATGCAAAGACCCTTTTTTCAAATAAGGTCACATCCACAGGTTCCCAGTATTAGGACATGGACATATCTTTTTTTGGGCTCACCACTCTGCCCACCACACGGGTTAAGCTGAAACGTTCATTCAATCATTCAGCATCTATTTACTGAGTGGCTGTTATGCCCTGGGCATTGTTTTCAGCCAATAGTTCTCAAAATTTTGGTCTCAGGACTCCTTTTGCTCTTAAAAAGTTTTAAGGACCCCGAAGAGCTTTGTGCGTGCATGTGTGTGTGTGTGTGTGTGTGTGTGTATTAAATCAAATATTTACCATACAAGAAGTTAAAACTGAGACATTCTAAATACGTTTTGAATCATTTAGAAATAACAATAAATCCATTGCATGTTAATATAAATGGCATATTTTTATTTAAAATTTTTTCCAAAAAAAATTGAGTGAGAGGAGTGGCATGGGTTTCACATTTTTACAAATTTTAATGTCTGGCTGATGAGAAGACAGCTGGATTCTCATAGCAACTTTCCGTTCAATCTGTTGCCACATCACACGTCACCTGCCTCTGGAATATTCCACCATACATTCCTGACAAGATGAGAGTGGAAAAGGCAAATAACCTTTTGGTATTATGATGAAATGGCTCCACCCTCATGGGCCCCCTGAAAGGGTCTCAGGGACCACATGTTGAGAGCCGCTGCTCTAGGTGATGGGGCTCCAGCTGCAGCAGTGAACCAAACCAACAAAAATCCCAGCCTTGGTGGAGCTTACATTCTAGTGGGAGAGAGGCAGACAAATAATTAAGAAAAATATATGCTATCATGGTTGTAAGTGCTACGAAGAAATAAAACAGGAAAGGAGGCTAGGGAGGCTGGGGCGAGGGTTGTCATTTGAAATAGCATGGCCAGGGAAGGTGACAGCTGAGCAAAGACTTGAAGTAGGGAGGTGCTAAGTCACATGGAGATCTGGACAAGCATCCCAGCAGGTGCAGGCCTTGGGATGTGCCCAGTGTGTGCCCAAGGCCTTGGGATGTGCTCAAGGAACAGCAAGGAGGGAGGGGGCTGGGGCACTGAGAGTATCCTTACAAGAGACACACACTTAGGGAACACTGAGTTTCTGTTAAAGGTAATAGAAAGTTAGGAATGGGCAACGGTGCTGGCTGAACAACATGATGTACATAATGCCATTGAATTGTATATATAAAAAACGTTAAATGGCGAAAAAGAGAGAAGGGGGGACACACAGAGGAGAAGACAGACAGAGAGAGAGGAGGTGGTGTGATCACAGAGGCCGAGATTGAAGTGATGTGGCCACAGAGGTGGGGGAAGGGGCAGATCAGGTGGGGCCTTTTAAGGCACAAGTAGACTTTGACTTAGGCTCTGAGTGGGGGGGATGCACCGGCAAGTGTGGCACTGGGAAGTGTGCAGGAGTGACGGGATCCGACTTTGATGTTGAAATGAGGACTCTTGATTGCTGGGCTGAGAATGGACTGGGAGGTGTGCGGGGGCAGGGGAGGGGGCTAAGGGAGACCAGTCAGGAAACTACTGCGGTGAATAGATGAGAGGATGGTGGCCTGGACCAGGTGGGATGTGAAGGTGGCGAGAGCGCAGACTTGAGGTTGGAACAAGGAAATCACTAAAAGATTTAAGCAGGGTATGTGAGCAGACACCCAGCATACAACAATTGGTTTCTATTCGCCTAGAACAGCAGAGGAAGAAGGAGAGTCAGGAATCTGAGAAGGAAATGGACCACAGGTTTAATTGCCTCCATAAACTATTACCTCCATTACCCTGAGACCAGAAGAAATGGATGGTCCCCAGCTGCCATTACTGAACGTTTTGATCAAGGACCCAATAGATGGATCCTGATCAAAAGGAGGAAAAGTGTGGAACAGAACTTCAACCTCATGTGGAAACTAGACTTACTGGATCCATTGAGACTGGGAGAACTCCCAGAAATAATCTTTAAACTTTGAACTGAAACTATCTCGTGAAGCCATCATTAAGCTAAGTAATAGTTTATACCAATTAATAAAGAATGTTTGTCTCGAGTACAACACTCTTATAAAGAAGTATCTATATGAGTGTAAATTGACAGCAGTAATCTAAAGCAGAGATAAGAACTTTAAGGGGCAGAGAGCTTAATTAATCATGATGAAACAACATGGGTAGAGATAGAATGGTGGCACAGTGTGAAGTACGTAACCAATGTTACTGAACCGTTCATGTAGAAATTGTGAATGGATATATGTTTGGTTGTGAATATTGCCACCAAAAATAAATACTGTTAAAAAAAAAGAAGAAGAATTTAAGCAGAGAAGTGACACACTCTGCTTTGCTTTCTAAAGCTCTTTCACCAAGCAGAATCTTCACACAGCCCCAATAACACCCCACAGCTTATGTATTCATTATAATGGTGAAGCATGCCTTTACAATGGAGAGCTGGTGGCCAGGCTGGGCATGGCCCATAGCGGGTGACCGGCCATCATGTGCCTCCTAATAGTGTCGTGTACCTGCCACCACACCCGCAGCGAAGCGCTCTTGCAGGAAATGTGCGTCCTGCTCCTAATTATGACGAAACAGTGAAGCAAATCCAGAGCACAGGGTGTTCTGCAGACCAACTGGCCTGGACGCTTCAGAGGAGTCAAAAGAAGGAAGAATAGTCTAGATTAGAGGAGATTAAAGAGACACTGTTGTTGTTAGCCATGGTGACCTTACGTATAACAGAAGGCAACGCTGCTCTGTCCTGTGCCATCATCATAATCGTTGGTGTGCTTGAGTCCATTGTTGCAGCCACTGTGTATTTTGGGTGCCTTCCAGTCTAGGGGGCTCTTCTTCCAGCATCATATCAGACAACATTCTGTTGTGATGCAGAGGGTTTTCACTGGCTAATTTTTGGAAGTAGATTGCCAGGCTCTTCTCCTAGTCTTAGTCTAGAAGCTCTGCTGAAACCTGTCCAGCATGGGTGAGCCTGCTGATATTTGTAATTCAGTGACATAACCTCCAGCATCACAGCAACGCACAAGCCACCACAGTATAACAAATTGACAGGCGGGTGATGGTTAAGAGACAGAGAACAGCCATATGCAATGTGGGAAACTTGAGTGCTTCCTGGGTTGGATTAAATATCACAATGGACATTTTGGGGAACAAATGGGGAAATTGGAAGATGGACTGTATACTGGATGATGTCTTTATTTAATGGTGATTTGTTTAGATGGATCAATGGTGGTTGGTGTTGGGTTTGGAGAATGCCCTTCTTAAAGAGCTGAATGCTGGGGTATTAGGGGTGAGGGGTCACCGTGACCACAGCTTCCTTAAAGCTGGTTTGGCAAAAAGGAAAGTGGTGTATTTAGAGAGAGAGATGGAGCTAGAGAGAGAGAGGAGAGAAAGACAGAGAGATGTTAAGACAAGATGTTAACAATTGGTAACTCAAAGGCAGACAGGTGATCTTTGAACTCTTCTTTCAACTTCTTTGTAAGTTTAAATTTAAAAAAAGGAAGTCAATTTCTCCAGGTCCTTCCACTATCACAGCTGGATTTAGGAACTCCTGATCTCGGGCTTCTCCAGCAACTTGTTAGTGCCTCCGCCCACACATCAGAGAGCAGACTGACCACCTGGGAGTCTGCTGCTCCTACACACCAGCTGTTCACAGCAGTGTGTCCATGAACTTGGCTCTCCTCACACAGACTGTGAGCAGCAGGCCCTGGGTCTCGCTGCTCTTCAGAGCATCTCCCACAGCTGGCCCCGGGTCCAGGTGAGCACCAGGTGATTAAGGCTGGGCACACAGGGAGTCTCTGGCCAGGCTTCCAGACACCAAGCAGCTCTCTTTTTGGGGCTTACATGTGGGACCCCACAGCTCCAACCCACTGTCCAGGCCCGGTAAGTCTTAACCTATCTGCTTTCCAAATTTACCCTCAGCAATGAAAGAATGAAGCCCAGAGAGGACTCAGCAGGCCAGGCACAATGCAGGCAAATGACACATGACCATCCTCCCCAGGACACCAGAACCTGTAACATTCAGGTCAGCAAAGGCAGGCCCCTCATTTCTCAGATGCACTGGGCCCTTTATTGTCAAAAAGAGACCCAATGCAGTGCATGAACCATGGTGCTGGATCCTGGTTTTTTTTTTTAAAAAGTGCTGTGAGAGACATTTTGGGGACAACTGGAACAGTTGGAATATGGACTTGGTATTAGAGATAAGGGAGCCCTCAGGGCGCAGTGGTTAAGAGCTCGGCTGCTAACCAAAAAGTCTACGGTTCAAATCCACCAGCCACTCCTTGGAAACCCTGTGCAGCAGTTCTACCTTATCCTATAAGGTCACTATGAGTCGGCAGCAACTTGACGGCAATGGGTTGGGTTGGGTTTGGGTTTATTAGAGACGAGGAGTCCTTGGATGGCGCAAACAGTTAATGTGCTTGGCTGCTAACCAAAAGGTTGGAGGTTGGAGTCCAGCCAGAGGCAACTCAGAAGAAGGTCACAGCGATCTACTTCTGAAGAATCAGCCAATGAAAATCCTGTGGAGCACAGTTCTACTCTGACACAAACGGGGCTGCCATGAGTCAAAATTGACTCATTGGCAACTGGTGGTGTTAGACAAAGGAATTACTATTAATTTTCTTAGGCATGATAGTGGTTGTGGTTATATCTGAGGATGCTGTGTTTTTAGGAGATGTGTCAAGGGATATTTGGAGTGAATTATCACAACATCTGCAATTTGCTATGCCAAATATTAAAATGGTTGAATCCAAGTTGTGGACATATGGGTGTTCACTGTATCATTCTTTCACCTTTTCTGAACGCTTGAAAGTTTTTACAGTAAAAGTTGAGAAAGTAAGCAAGACCCAAGTTCATATTTCCCAAAAGGAGGTCTGTTCACAGGTCCAAGGCTCCTTTTTGAGCCTAATGCTCCAGACCGGATTGGCCACTGGCAGGGAAGTCTTGTGGACACAGGCAGGGCCCAGCTCACCAGAAGCCCGGGCAGGAGGCCTCCTCTGGCCTGGAATTAATGCCCATAGCAGATGTTTCACTCACCGCTAACTGGGGCTAAATATAGTGTGTAACGGGAACGTATCTATTATCCATCCAAATGAGCCTCTAGAAAGCGGGACGCAGAGGGCTTTAGTGTGCTCCTTGCTGTCGGCCTCACCTAGGGCGGCCCTCGGCATGACAGAGGGGCCTGGAGGGAAAGAGAGAGGGCTACCAGTCACCTGAAATTCTCTCCTCCACTGCTATAAAAAAATGAGAAGAGAAGATACACACAACAAGCCAGCATCAAAATGAAGCCCCAGTGCTGAAAGCCCGACGTGAGTGGAGGAAAAGTTCTGCAGAGTGGCTGTCCCTGCAGCTGGGCTGGGTGACCCAGGGGCGAGCACATACTGAGCTTGGGGTCCCTCTGCCACTTCTGAGCTGTGTGGCCTTGAGCAAACCACTTCCCTTTCTGCGTGTTGGTTGCCTCCCCTGTGAAAAAGGGAACTAACACCTGCCCAGTGGTCGCTTGAAGTCCCTGGGTCATGCAAACAGTTAATGCCCTCGGCTGCTAACCTAAAGGTTGAAGGTTAGAGTCCACCCAGAGGCACCTCAGAAGAAAGGCCTGGTAATTTACTTCCAAAAAACAGCCACTGTAAACTCTGTGGAGTACAGCTCTACCCTGACGCTCAAAGGGTCGCCATGAGTCAGAGTCAACGCAATGGCAGCTGGTGTGGCTAACGGTTGCTCAGAGGATCCATGTGATGGTAAAATCACTTCGTAAACTGTAAAGAGCTGTACCGCGTAACAAGAATCCCATTTTTCTTTAACGGTTAGCAAATACAATGATTGTAATGAATGCCTACACTGGCCAGGCAGTGCCAAAATACCAAACTTCCCAGAACTCTGGGGCTAAAAGGAGCCACAGAGAACTTCCCATGTTTCCCAGGCTCCACCATTCTCTTACCACATTGCAACATGGGTCGTATTGGTGAACCACTTGAACTGTTATTGGCTTAATATTGGACTTTACACCAACTTACTTTTCTTACTAAATAAACATGGTGACAACTTAACCTGATCAATATCTATGAAATCTCAGAATTGTGGTATTTTTTTAAATATACTTTACGCTTAATATATACATATTAAAATACTTTTGATGGTCGCCCATGGACCACCTAAAACCATCTCAAGGACCACAGGGAATGAGCAAATGGACACTGTTTTGGCCCACTCTCTTACTTTGCAGAGGGAAGCAGAGGCCCAGAGACAGGCTGTCACTCCTCTAAGATCACATAGTGAATTAGCTGTCAGTCAGCAGCTGTGACCTGGGTTTCCCACCCCAAGCTGCCCTCCCTCATCAGGAACAAGAGGGAAATTTTCACGCCCTGGCGTATCCTCTCCAGAAAAGAAAAATAAAGAACCTGTTTCTGAAGCACAGTGATACCGCCTCCACTCTGCCTTCCTGCAGCTCCAGGAAGCCCAGTGGGCCAGGGCCCAGGTGCCATGCCCCGTGTCAGGCCTGCTTCCTCCTTTCCCACTCAAGGTGGCAGTCAGCCCACCTCCCTGGGGTAGCCCACAGTCCCTGCCCCGAGAACAGCTCCCCACTAGGGGTCCTTGCTCCTGTAGGCAGAGCCTCGGGAGAATCTGAAGCCCCCATGTGTCTAGGAAATGTTTGACGAGTGACTGAGTGACCAAACCAATGAACAAAAAACCAGTTGCTGTTGAGTTGATTCCAACTTGTGGTGACCCCAGGTGTGTCAGAGTAGAACTGTGCTCCATAGGGTTTCCAATGGCTGATATTTTGGAAGTCGATTGCCAGGCCTTTCTTCTGAGGCACCTCTAGATGGACTCGAATCTCCAACCTTTTAGTTAGCAGTCGAGTACATTAATCATTTGCACCACCCAGGGACTCCAAGGAATAAAAACCCATCCCAAATGAGTCCATCTCTCTAAAGAGAGAAAAGTTCTCCCAAGGAAAGGAGAAAGAACACTCAGAACAGGAAGAAAGTGAGCAAGCCTGCCAGAGGAGGGATGCGGGTTTCACACTTCTAGCAAATTCCTAACCCTTCTGAGCCTTGCTTCCTGGGTGTAAAACTGGGTCGCTGGAGGATTCAATGTCTAGAAAACAACTCAACCAAGCACCTGGCACATAGGAAGAGCTACTTAATTGTTAGCTTAAAAAAGGCAAAGCAGGAGGCTTCTGAAGGGCAGTGTGAGGCCCTCCTGATTGTAAAGGGGAAACTCCAATCCTACATGAACCCGACACCGAGGAGACTGCAGTGGTGGAGGAAGATAGAAACACAGGCCAAAGACAACCCTATTCCTATCTCAGGGCTGTGGGTCCCTGAACAACTCCTGCCCTCATCTTGCTTCTGAACACGAGTTCCCCCATCCCCGAGGGGCACAGTCAGGGAGGCAAGAGTCAAGTGGCTGCTGCCACCCCTATGGGTGCTGGGCTCTAGGGGTGCAGGGTGCCCAGAAACCAACCCTCCACTGCTGACCAAGTGTCCCCGCCATGGCCTCCTGGGAGCCTCTAGCCTACCCTACCCTGCGGCCACCACCCCATCACAGACTGTCCACAGCTGTCCTGAGCATGCTGCTGGGACTCGGTGCTGGCTTCTCAAGGGACAGGGGCTGCTCATCTGTCCCCACAGCCCAGGCCCAGCATGGGGCCAGGCAAACAGTGGTTCCCAGGTCAGAGGCTGAGGATGAGGTTGAGCCAGAAACCAGCCGAGACATGAGCTGGGTGGGGTTCCCGCTGCCTGGGCTCTGCCCTGCGGGGAACACAGTCCCAGCTTAAGAGAAGGCCAGTCGGTGATTAAGTCATGTCAGGCCTCGTCCCCAGCTGCAGCAGCAGCCCTGTTTACATGCGGACGCCCAGGCCCGAGCTGGAAAGGATACTTCTGAGGTGACATCACCAAGCAGTGCCCACTGCCTCCTCTGAATGCTGGGGCTGCCTTATTAGCCCACAGGGTTCTAGAAACAGAGGGGCCTGTTGTGATCTGGTCTCAGCTTCCTCCTCCCTGAAAGGAAGAGGGTGCACCAATGCCCTCCCACACCACTCGGAGTCCAGCCCATCTCGAAGTCTAGGCCACGTGACAGGCTCCTATCTGAAAAGTTATCCGGGAATCCCAGATATTTTATAGCCCTACTTGGCATGCAGTTTTGATTTAACTACTATCAGAACCAGGAAGTCCTTCCCAATAGCTAACTTGCATTCTCTTCCTCTGCACAAACTGTAATTTTAAACTCTTTTCATGCAGATTTCTCTTGCAGAGGGACAGCCCGGAAGAAACCAGTTGTGGAACACCCACTCCTAACCGGTGTGGGCAAAAAGGGGCTGTGGGGGAGGGCGGGGCTGTGGGAGCTCAAGCGAGGAGCTGTGGCCCCCAGACCTCACCCCTGCCAGCCTTGCTCCATCCCTAAGCCTTACCCCTCTCCTCAACTTCTCTCTGCCTCAGTATCCACACAGCCCGCAGAAGGAAAAAGAATTTCCAAGGCCCTTTTAGGGGTCCCTGGATGGTGCAAAGGATTAATGCACTCACTGCTAACCAAAGGGTTAGTGGTTCGAGTCCATCCAGGGGCATCTCGGAAGAGAGGCCTCATGACCTATTTCCCAAATCGAAAACTTTATGGAGCACAGTTTTACTCTGACACACATGGGGTCACCATAAGTCAGAATCGGCTTGATTGAAATTGCCTTATAGTGAGGCAGCCTGGTGACGCAGAAAGACCTCAAGAGTCAGAGTCAGAAGTCTGAGTTCTGATTTAGGAAATAATATTGGAATCATTATTCCCTGTCCTTGAGCATACAGAATGTGACCCAGCTGGAGCTGGGCTCACAGGGGCTCACAAGGATGCATCAACTGGGCCCTGAGATAAAGACAATAGTTAGGAAAATATCTTTTAAGGAAGAAAATATCTTTTAAGGAACCTTTCACATAAGCCAGTCAAACAGAACACAAAGATTTTCCACTCTTATATTTTTCTATCAGCATTTAGTGAATAGAAAATTTGTTGGACCTGACTGTCGTTACTAAAACTTGTACCAATGATTGTTAAGAAAGACAATTCAAAATGTGGGATCACAGTTTCTAGCCAATCTGTGAAAAGGTGAAGCTTTCAGTGGTTTTGCCCATTTATAATGTTAATATATACTGATGGCTCTATAACGTTCCTCGGACTCGGCAGACATGGATGTGGCAGCATGCTTGTCTGTTTTCCCACTTTTGCTTATTTTGTAATATTTCCTTGGTCTCAGGCAGACATGGCTCTAGCAGCATGCTTGTCCGTTTTCCCATTCTTGCCTTTTTGAACATATGCCAAATAAAAATTTCTTTTTGCTTTACTAAACTTTGTGATGTTTGTTCCCTGCAACAGTTCAAGTCCCCATCCTTCCACTAACTGGCCACTAGCTATTGCATGACCCCAACCTAGTTCATCTCACCTGGCCAGCCCTCTGCTTTTCCCATTCAAAAAATGGGGATAGACCACCATCTGCCACAGATGTCCCATGATGATCAGAACTGCAGGTCGCTGACACTCTCGAGATCGCAACCACCTTTCCGACACTGTGTCCGTGTATCAGTACTTCTCAAACTTGAGACATAATTTAAAGTCTGTGTGAGTTACCACAGATCACCCCCCGACTCCAGAAATGCAAGTCTGATTCTACAGAAACATCTTCAAGTTACAAACTTACCCACAGAGAGGTATTGCCTTTAGAGTAGATAAAAGAACATTTTTTGTTTTTGTGTGTGTGTGTAATTTTATTTATTTGTTGGTTCATTGGTTTATTTATTTATTTTGCTCTAACAGCAGATATCACTGTAGAATCTCATTCCTTGCCAGTGAACACCATGTAACAATTCTTATAAGTGTTCTCTTAGCTTTTTTTTTTTTTGACTTTTTTTTTTAATTGTACTTTAGGTGAAGATTTACAGAACAAATAGTTTCTCATTAAACAGTCAGTACACATACTGTTTTATGACATTGGTTAACAGCCCCGCGACATGTCAACCCTCTCCTTTCTCGACTTTTTTTGTTTTTTGGTGAAAATATACATAGCCAAAGATACACCATTTCAAAAATTTCTACATGCACAATTCAGTGACATCGATTACGTTCTTCCAGTTGTGCTGCTATTCTCACTTTAGATGAAGGTTTACAGGACAAAATAGTTTCTCATTAAACAGTTAGTATATATGTTGCTCTATGACAATGGTTAACAACCCCACTACGTGTCAACACGGTCCTTACTCAACCTTGGGTTCCTTATCACCAGCCTTCCTGTCCCCTTGTGCCTTCTAGTTCTTGTCCCTGGACTGCTGTGCCTCATTAGTCCCATTTTGTTTTATGGGACTGTCCAATCCCCAGCTGAACAGTGAACCTCGGGAGTGACTTCACCGCTGAGCTCACAGGGTGTCTGGGGGCCATACTCTCAGGGTTTCTCCAGTCTCTTTCAGGCCAGTAAATCTGGTCTTTTATAAAAGAACATTTTAAAGATAACCAAACACAAAGCAAAAAATGCCAGAACTCATGGACTCCCCTCCCTCCCCTAAGAATACACCAAAGGTGCCCTGCAGGAGGAGCCCTGCAGCCCAGGCTGGTGGTCTTCACCCACCTCCACCAACCCTTCCCTGCCCAGCCTGAGCCCTGACCTCAAGACACCCCTCCTGTCCTGCACCCCTCCCGGCCCTGGCTAGAGCACTGTCTCCCTTTTGGGGACCTTTGAGCAGCGAGCCTCTCCCCAGCGGGTATGCTAACTTCTCCCTGCCCAAGGAGATGGTCAGGATTGTCAGGGAGGTCAGGGAAAGGTTGGTAAGCCAGGATTCAGCTCCGGAGAAAGTCTACTTGGAAATTGGTCCAGTCCGGTAAGAATTCCCTCACAGACACAGCCATGAGCTGCATGCGGTTTCAACTCCAGCTGCACATTAGAATCACCTGGGAAGTTAATCTGAGGATGGAGTCTGGATGTGGGTAGTTTTAAAAATCTCCCAGGGTGGGAGGCCTCAAGCCGTAGAGTTAAGGCCCACTGGCCTAGAAGGTCCTGCATTTGGAGACCAGGAAGTGGCCCAGTCTCCAGGACCTCGTGCCAGCCTCAGAAGTTAGCACACAGCTCACACCACTCAGGCGACTTTGTCCTCGGCCCACTGCCAGCCACACTGTGCTCATCTCTGTGCCCCAGCACCTGTCACAGCACCTGGCCCATAGTAGGTGCACAGGAACTGACCACCCTGACTCTGAGCCATCTCCTCGGTCTCCCCACACTGCACTGCAGCATAGCTGGGCAGGTCGGGCATGGCCTACCCCCAGTAGGGGACGGGAAACAGGCCAGGGGAAGCTGTATGACTTGTCCAAGACCACACGCAGCATCCTGGGAGGGGCTTCCAGCCATGCCTGGGAATCAGTGGTTCCTGCATTTCTGGGCAGGAAGGAGGAGGGCTCTGAGTAGGGAAAAACAAGCAATATGGGACCAGGCCTTTTTTCCTTCTACCCTCCTGGCAAATATTTACTTCCCCCAAGGCCAAGATGCAAAAGCCTCTCTTGGTGAGAAAGTCCCTTGCAAAGAGTTAAATAAAACAAAACAGGCACTGTTTCCACTCTAATCTATGGATGGATGCAAATGGTGGGCTGTGCTATTACTTGCCCTCTGCTCTGAAACAAGTCACTCCCTCTCTCAGGTCCTAGTCTTCTCATCTGTAAAATGGGATATGAGCCTCCATCCTTCCTTTCTCACAGGGGTGTTCTGAGGATCAAAAAGGAGAAGCAAAGTATGGGGAAGCATGGAAGATCCCCATACCCTCCGGATCCCTCCTCTCAGCCAGCACCACTGATCACCCGGGGCCCTGTCCAGTCACCCCTACTCCTCCTGGCCTCTGTGATAATGTTTATTGTGCACCTACTCTGTGTGGCACACTCTGCTAAGAGCCCTGAGCTTTGCCCTATCTGAGCCTCACCCCTGTGGGAGGTGTAACAGCTATCCCTTTGATAAGAAAACTGAGGCACGGAGAGGTTATGTGGATTGCCTGTGGTCACCCTCTCTGCCAGGCCCCTGAGTGCTCCTCTGTAGGCCACAGCCAGGCACCCCAGTGAGAAACCACAACCACACGCCGACTCCAGCTGGCCACTGCTGCCCAATTTCAGCCTCCATCCCCTGTGGGCTGAGCCCTCTTGTCAACATAGGCCTCTCTGTCTCCCCCCTCCCTTGCCCAAGGCCCTAGCATGGAGCTGAACAAATGCCTCCAAGCTGATTGACACCACTGGTATCCCCTGGGCTCCCAGAAGTGCTTCTCCAGCCCCACAAGACAGCCTGCCTGGGCCCATGTACCCAACCACAGCCTCTGCTGGTGCCCCACTGTAGCCCAGGAACTAAGGTGATAAGGGCCCAGTCCCTCAGGAAGAGGCCATGTGCACAGACCTCTCAGCCCAAGGGTAAGGCCACGGCCATCTGCTCTAGGCAGGTAGAACCTCCCCAGCAGGATGTCACCTCCTCTGACGAGACACAGTCCAGAGTTCTAATTGCATCTCATGATACAGAGCCCATCCCCAGCCCCTGGACAGCTTGCCCTCAGCAACGTGAGGCTCCCAGATAACAGTCTCCATCCTCCCGTGAGCAATGGACCTACGTGTGCTGATGCCTGTGTATTTCTCATCTTGCTGAAGCCTCCCCACAGCCCTCGGGGGTATCCATGGATTAAGGGGCTGAGGGGCTCAGAGAAGCTGGTCATCTACCCAGGGCCACACAGCACTGGATTGGGGTCTCCAGATGGCACTGCCACCAGGTCCTGACAATTAAACCTCCCCTCTCAGTCACTTAGACCCAAACTCCTCATATGGCCAGGCCCTACCACCCTCCCCGTGGCCTTTCTCTGGCTTCTTCACTCTGCTCCAGTCGTGCTTGCTCACCTCAGGGCCTTTGCACTTACTGCTCCCTCTGCCCCCTGAGCTTTTTACAGGTCTTTTCCATGGCTGCCTCCTTCTCACTCTTTGAGCCTCAGCTGAAAAGTCAGCTCCTCAGAAAGGCCTTCCTTGACAACACAGTCTAAAAGTAGGGACTCTCTATTCCTCCCTACCTACTCCCCAACACAGTTTATTTCCACCTTAGCACCCACAAGCTATCTTTGTTTCCTGGTTTGTCTGTCTTCCCCAAAACCCACGCTAAGTCTGTCTTCTTCTGAGTGTTTTCATCATGAGCCTGTCATACAGTAGTCATCAAATAACTATTTGTTGGTTGAATGAACAAATGAAGCATCTTCTCCCCAGAGAGAATGGCGGGTCAAGTTCTCTCTGGGAAAGTTTTTCTTTTCAACTCGCTGTGTCCCTAGAAGACATCTTTCCCCTGTGTCTGGAGCCAGCTAGTACAGAAATTTCTTTATCAACCCCTTCCTTATCAGCTTTACCCTGTGCCCCACCACAGGATGGCTTTGTGAGTCACACAGAGAGAAGAAGCAAGAGGAAGGTGGGCAGGAGGGCAGGTCATTATTCCTGCTTCTCCAGAACAAAACAACCAAAGGCAGTGAGGTCCAATCCAGCAGGACAACTCAAACAATCCTACTCTTACAGGAGGGGATCATGCAATGAAGTCTACACTAAGAGCGAAAAACTTAGCTTGCTTGTCTGTGAAATGAGGGGGTTGGAAGGTTCTCCAGTCCCCTTCCAGGGCTGCTGTGCTGATTCTCTGGATTTGAAAGGCTCCTAGGGACCTGCGGAGGGAGGAGTTCTCTGTGCCTGAGGCCCGGCACATCAAATTGCTGTGCCTATTGACTCTGATAGCCCATTAGGCACGGTTGACCAGTTCTCCAGTATGAACACTGCCCCACTTTCAGGTTGAATTTCACTACTTTCTAGAACAAGAAGAAAAGGGACCTGCCCGATGAATCAACCACAACTAAAAAAAAAAAAAAAAAAGGAAATAAAAAGATACATATGTACATATATGTACACAGATATACCCATGTGGATGTTCATCAGATGGAACAGTGCTTCTCTCCCTGTGGTGGAATCAAAGATGATTTTTATTGTCCTCACTGTACCTTCCTGAATTGCTTCAATTTTTTGTAACTTTGTACATACACTATTTTCACAAAACAATAAAGCTTTTTTAAAAGTAAAAAAGTCTTGTTGGAAGCTAAATTCACTTGCTTTTCCATCTGACTTCATCTAATGCTTAATTGGGAGGCCACATACCTGGCTCCTTTCAGAAAAGGCTGCCTTCCACCGACACCAGGGAGGGGCCACAGGGACCGGGTGAAGGGGGTAGAGGTCACAGTAACCCAATGAAGAAACTGGAGTCAAGCAACCTGGGTCCTGGTCCTGGCCTGTCACAAAGATTGCACTAGAGGTCCCCTGAAGGGCCCTTCTAACCCTCAGTCTGTGGCTGTGAACCCCTAGAAGAATAGAAAGGAAAGTAGAAAAAGAAGGGCAGACCCTTAGGTGGTTAATAGTAGTGCTCAGCACGAGCCAGGCACTGCTCTAAAGTCTTCTAAACTCTATGTCCATGTCATCTGCATAGCAAATCTTAGGTATTAATATGCCACATTTTACAGATAAGGCAACTGAGGCACATGGAAGTTAAGTGCTTAAGTCATACAACCCATAAGCGCCAGAGTCAGAATTTGAATCCAAGCAGTCTTGTCCAGAGTGCACACTCTTAATCATTACACTATAGGGAAATATAAGGAATCACAGGCCAAAATACGAAAACTGGTCCATCCTTGGAGAAGTAAAGTGAGAAAGAGCTGCTATTGCCTACGGCATTTATTACCTCCCCCACCCCCAAACACTTTACTTCCTGATTAGTCAACATACCCCAGCCCTCACATCCTTCGCCACACTGGAAACACTAGTCATTGTCAAGGTAACAGGCTTGGTGCTTTCTAGAGAGCCAGGGCTCAATGATCAGCCCCGTCCCCCTCTGCCCAAATGCAGAGGCCTCAGCAAACTTGACCAACTGCTGGCTACAACACCCAGCTAGGTCTCTGCCCCAGGTACTTCCACTTCAAATCCCCACCTACAAGGAGGACTGGACCACCACAGTGTAGTCAGCCTTCCCTGAGCACCTACTGTCCGCCCAGCCTGTGCCCAGCACTCAGAGGAGACACCCCTGACCTCCAGGAGCCCACAGCCCAGCAAGGGAACATAGACATGTAACCAGATCTCTAGGATACCCTGTGGTCAGTGCTAAAATTAGTGGTGTGTCCCCACTGAGCTGAGGACACCTGTGTCAGAATGATTCACCCTGTGGGGGGGGGGGGGGGGAAGAGGAGGCAGCAAGTGCCTCCGGGTGAGCTCATTTAGAATGGACACATCCTTACTGACGTGGTGGAAAGAGCGCTAGGCTGGGAATAAGGAGACCCAGAGGCTCTGCCCAGCTCTGCTGAGTGACCCTGAACCACATCCTCTCTGGAAGCGAGAGAGTCCCCAAGTGTAGGACAGGAGATAATTTTAAATGGTTCTAGGTCATATTGACTCACAGACTGAGAAAAGTATTCCTTTTTCAATTCCCTCCCAATCCTTCTGATTACATCAAGGAACAAATCACAGTTTGGGTGCCAGTTTGTCTTAAGGCCTCTCAGGCAGTTGCCAGCCTGCCTTTTAACGAAGAAGGGCGGACCTCAGGTCTCCCGCCTTCAGCCGGCACGGGAACTAGCTGAGATTTCATAGAGTTATTTTGTTTTCCCTTTTACTGTGTTTACATTTACTTTAACTGTTACCAGCCATTGATGATGAGGGACTTTGATTAGTCAACCTACGTTGGCAGTAGTAACATAAAGCTTCCTTTTAAAAATAAAATTAAGTTTAAAAAGGGAGTCAGTTTAAAGAAATATATTAAGAAAATAACACTACAATTGATAACCTCTATATAGAGCCAGTTAGCAACATATTAAAATTTAAAATGCACATACCAAGACAGGCAAGGCTATTCTGTATTGTTAGGTGTTAGAACTGCGATTACTCCTGGAGACAAGGGGTAATGACTGAAGAGGGCGCTAGAGGGGCTGAGGGAGGCTTCTGGTTCTGCTAACCATTGTGTTGGTTCATCGGGAGGAGGATTTTACAGGTGTGCTCACTTTGTGAAAAGTCATCAAGCTGTGTACACTTAGGATATGCACATTTCTGTATGTGTGTTATGCATTTGCATATCCTTTAATCCAATTAACTCTTTAAAGCAATCCCACTTCTAGGAATTATCCTATAAACATACATATATGTGCAAAGTGACATGTTCAAAGATATTCACTGCAGCACCGTTGGCAGGAACAAAAGATAGGAAACAACCTAAGAGCCCTACAGTGAAGTCCATGTGGTTATTAAACAGAATGAGGCAGCCCCCAGCAGATCTCCATGATTTACATGGATTTAAATGTAAGCAAAAAAGGGGCAGAACTATATACAGTGTGCTACCTTATGTGGGGGAAAACATTGTTGTGTACTGTTGAGTCAATTCTGACTCATAGTGAGCCTATAGGACAGAGAAGAACTGCCTCATCTGGTTTCCTAGGCTGTAATCTTTACAGAGCAGACTGCCAGGTCTTTTCTCCTGTGGGGCTGCTGGTGGGTTCAAACCACCGACTTTTTGGTTAGCAGCCGAGCGCTTAACCATTACACCACCAGGGCTCCTTGTGGATAACCTATCTGCACATGTTTGTGCCTAGGATATCCTATGCGTAGGACATCTCAGAAAAGAGACACAAGAAATTGATAAAAGGGCTCCCCTCTGGACAGGGGATGGGGTGGAAAGGATGACTGATGACCTGACTACCCTTTTGTACTTTTAGATTTTGCAGCATGTCCATGCATTTCCTATTCAATAATAATTTTTAAAGCAAAAGTATTACAGAAGCACTTCCACCACGATGGCCAAGGTAAAAAGGAAAATACCAAGTGTTGGAAGAGATGTGGAGAAATTAGAGCCCTCATTCACTGTGGAGAAATTGGAACCCTCATCCACTGCTGGTAGAAATGCAAAATGGTACAGTGTTACAGAAAACAGTCTGGCAGTTCCTCAAAAAACTAGAGGTAGAGCTGCCATATGACTCAGCAATTCCCCTCCTAGGTATATATCCTAGGGATCTTACAGAAGTGACATGGACAGACATATGCACACTTATGTTCATTGAAGCACTATTCACAATAGCAAAAAGACGAAAACAACTTAAGTGCCCATCAACAGATGAATGGATAAAAAAACTATGGTGCATACACACAATGGATTACTACTCAGCGATAAAGAAAAATGAGTTCCCAAAACATCTTGGAACATGGATAAATCTGGAGGACATTGTGTTGAGTGAAATAAGTCAATCATAAAAAAAGCAAATATTGTATGTTCTCGCTCTTATGAAATGACATGAACAAGTAAATACACAGAAACTAATGTTCATTAGTGGTTATCAGAGATAGGGGTGTGGG
Organism: Dugong dugon; assembly: GCA_030035585.1. Classification (NCBI taxonomy): domain Eukaryota; kingdom Metazoa; phylum Chordata; class Mammalia; order Sirenia; family Dugongidae; genus Dugong; species Dugong dugon. The sequence goes on from CM057475.1 coordinate 20,951,562, forward strand.
GGGGGTATATATGTATGTACATAGGCATATATGTGTATATGTATGTATATATAGGTGTGCGCATATATATATGTGTATGCATCTATGTGACTGTATGCATATATATTCATATATATAATAAAGCACATAGGGGCACAGTTACGAATACTTCTTGGACATAACCAAACACCTTGCAGGATTGGATTTCTGGATTTGAAGGATTAGTACCATAGTCTCGTGAGACATCACAGTCAATTGGCATAACATAGTTCATAAACTTTGGATCTACATCCTAGTTTGGTGAGGAGTGTCTGGGGTCTTAAAAGCTTCGGAGGGCCATCTAAGATACAACTATTAGTCACTACTCATCTGGAGCAAAAGAGAAAGAAGAAAACCAAAGACTCAAAGAAGAAACTAGTCTACGGGACAAACACTCTGCACAAACCACAGCTTCATCTACTCTGAGACCAGAAGAACTAGATGGTGCCCGGCTACCACTACCATTAGTTCTAATCAGGGCCACAATAAATGGGCCCTGATAGAATGGGAGAAAAATGTGGAACAGAACCTCAAATTCCTTAAAAAAAAAAAAAAAAAGACTTACTGGACTAGTTACAACTGGAGGACTCCTGAGACTACCATCCTTAGATATTCTTTATACCTTGAACTGAAACTAACACCTGAGGTCACCTTGTAGCTAACAAATTGGCTCAAAAAATAATGAATCACCCGTAAGTACTGTGCTCCTTTAAAAAATCACCTATATGAGACCAAACAGTCAACAGTTTAAAACAAAGATGAGAATGAAAGGGAGCAGGGAAACTAGATTAATGAAAACAGAACAACCAGAATGGAAATAATGAGAATGTAAAGCACTGTGAAGAATATAACCAATGTTACCAAACAAGTTGTATAGAAATCATTCAATGGGAACCTAAACTGCTGGGTAAACCTTCATCAAAAACACAATAAAATTATTATTTTTTTTTAAAAAAAGTATTATAGAAGGTGCATGGCTATGGTAAAAAGTTATGGCCCCTTCCGGACATAAAGGCTGGAAGAAAAAAAGAGTAGCACTTTCGGCTCATAAAGCAAGTAGCTCTTGGCCTCATTCCTCCTCCCCAGAGTTAATGGGCTTTCCTGTAAGTGGTTTCCAATTAATAGCAAACCCAGTTCAGGACAAATTACTTACACTGTGCCTCCGCCCCACAGGCAAACACTGGCACCTGAATCTGCCCTGGCAGAGTCAGCAGGTGCCTGAGTTCTCGGCATGGGTAGAGAGATTTTTAAGCAAAAATTCTTCCAGAATGGGAAGTCAAGGATTTGGTAAAGCAAACCAACTGGCTGGAGAAGAAGAAGTCCAAGTTCTGAATCCCACCTAGATCCCAAGAGAAGAAAAGCAAGAACCAAAAGGTGGGCTTCTCTGGGGGCTGAAGCGGACAGTGATAGAACAACGCCTTGAAAATTCCAGTTTTATTTTAACTGCATAATTTTCTTTTGTATGGTACTTGGTGGCTCAGTTGTTAAGAGCTCAGCTGCTAACCAAAAGGTCAGCAGTTTGAATCCACCAGCAGCTCCTTGGAAACCCTATGGGGCAGTTCTACTCTCTCCTGTAGGGTCCCTATGAGTCAGAATTGATTTGATAGCAATGGGTTTTTTTTTTTTTTTTTGCTTGTTCACATGTCACTATCTCCCCATATACTAATCCTAAAACAATCCAGTTAGGTAGGTGTGGCACTGTATAAGTTATCCATTTTACAGATGAGAATACAGAGGTTCACAAGGTTAAGAGACTGGACGGTGATCACAGAGAGAGGGAGAGGGTAAAGCCAGAAACGTAACCTCCACCATCTGACTCCTGGTCTCCCTTCACCTTCCCACCTCCCCACTCGTCATACGACCCGGCAATATATACCCTAGGGATCTTACAGAAGTGACATGGACAGACATATGCACACTTATGTTCATCGAAGCACTATTCACAATAGCAAAAAGACGAAAACAACCTAGGTGCCCATCAACTGATGAATGGATAAACAAACTATGGTACATACACACAATGGAATACTACTCAGCGATAAAGAAAAATGAGTTCCCAAAACATCTTGGAACATGGATGAATCTGGAGGACATTATGTTGAGCGAAATAAGTCAATCATAAAAAAGCCCGACCACTTTCTCTACGCAGGCGGATGCAAGAGGCACACTCAGAGATACCAGTCAGGCTTGATGGGCGCGGCCAACGCAAGAACTGCGGCCTGCCCCGCCAGCAGTGGGCGCGGAGAGCCACTCCTCTAGTCAGGTGCACACAGGTGAGCCACCTGCTGCTCTGTCGCGAACGGGCTCTCCTGCTCCCCACCGGGCGACTGAAAGTCAGGCTGGGATCAGGCAGCCTGAGTTTCCCGGTTCCGAAAGAAGAGTGGGACGAAGCGTCAGGCGCGCACTTCCCAGGCCCACCCTGAAGGGCCAAGTTCTGACCCAACCCGGGCCCGGGCAGGGCGTGGAGGTTGTCAAAGGAGTGTGCCCCACCCCCACAGTCCCGGGACTCTGCTGGGGTCACTCACCCAGAACACTGTGGAGTAGATGATGAGCGAGAACTTGAGCCAGAGGTAGGAGAAGCGCGCGCAGTAGCGCACTTTCTCCGAGTCCCCGCTGGGCATCCTGGGCGCTCCCGGCGCAGGGCTCCGGGACTCCCCGGGTCCGGGCTCAGTCCCTCCGCCTCGCGCGCGTCCCCACCTGCGTCTGCCCAGCCTCCGGCCCCGGGACCGGCGCTTTCTGCCTGACTGACACCCAGGCGCCGCAATCACTGTCCCCGCCAGGGAGGCTGCCAGCCCCGGCGGCCAATGGGAGTGAGGCGGCGGCCCAGCCACTGGGAGGGGGCGGGCCGGGGGTGGGGCTGCTCCCAGGGACCCAGGAGGAGGCAAATAGAGCCGAGGGAGAGAGGACTTTGCAAAAAAGCTTGGGTGCCACTCTGGAAACGCCAGTACTAATGACGTGGAGGGGCGCGCTAGGGAGAGAGCGAGCGTGCCTATTCGGGATATACAGAAGGCGCTGCTTAAATGCGGGCTTTGATTGTTTTCAAGAGGGAACGATGTGGGGAAAAAGGCAGGAATTAACGGCCAGAGTGTTCAAAGTGTGCAAGGAGTGTGCAAGGCGTGGATGAAAGAAGGACATGGAGTTGCTCAGCCTGAGGGGGGCGGAATAGCAGCCACAATGTGAGCATTCAGGAAGTTGCAGCAAACCAGGTGGGGGTAAATGTCCCCACCGAGCTGGGGCCCGGATTTTTCTCTTGTAACAGATCCCTGGCTTCAGGCTTTCGCCCAAAAGATCTTGTGAAATCCTCTTTGGGGCCCGGTGATATCGAGCCCTGCCCCTATGGGCCTCCTCCTCTGGGAAGCCATCCCCCACGCCCATCCCTAGGCCAGGTCAGCTTCTCCCTGGTCCTTGCACACCTTAAGCCAGGTCTGACCAGGTCTCTTCCCGGCCTGTCCTTTTCGATGACTGGGGTCAGATGGGGCCGCTATTTCCCCGCCTCCCCAACCTAGCTCAGCCTGGGGCTTGGGAGCCAAACAGTCCGTGCTTGCGGCATTTGGTAATTAAGTGTGTGGCTTGGAAGTAAGGAGCTCTAGCCAGTGCTGGGTGGGGTCCCTAGTGGTGACTCCAGGAATGGCAATCACGTCCAAGTTCTGCCCGGGGCTCACAAGCTCCCGTTTACACACTCAAAGACAGAGAGACAGAGACTGAGCCTAGGCAGCCCCAGCCTCTTACACTAGGCCCCAGGAGGAAGGGAGTAAGGTTTGGGGTGAGGAGGGAGGCCATGCCCTGACTGGAAGCCAGCCAGTTTCCCGGTACAAAAGGATGCTCATTGGGTGGGGGTTTGTCGCTGGGAGAGAAATAGAACCAGGGACTTCTGCAAACCAAACTAAAACCTACTGCCATCCCGTCAATTCTGACTCATAGCGACCCTATAGGACAGAGTAGAACGCCCCGTAGGGTTTCCAAGGAGCGGCTGGTGGATTTGAACTGCCCACCTTTTAGTTAGCAGCGGAACACTTAACCACTGCTCCACAAGGACTGCTGCAAGTTACCTTCAAATGAATAACTGAGGGCTAAGGAAACATCTTACCACGGTGTTAAAGTTGTCCTTTCTGTCTTTGAGGAGGACTGCCTTCTTACCCCTCCTCACCTAGCCCTGCAGAGCTGGCCTCACACAGCCCATTCTTTGAGGGGCTAGTCTCTGTTCCCACCCCCGGGGAAGCTTGCAGCTCCCTCCATCGTCTGGGGGACTAGCTTAGCGCTTTTCTCTCTAAGGGGCTAGCCTTTTACCTTATCCCTAGGGGTTAGCCTCCTTCTCCTCACTGGGTGGAGCTAGCCTCCTTCCCAACTCCTTGTGTTTAAACTATAGCCCAAGCTACCCACAGCCCCTCCCCTACTCAGGTTTTCTTTCCAGTTGCCCCTGGCCTTAGTTCTGGCCTCCCTAGGTCGCTGCACTTTCTCTCATCTTTCAAATAGTGACACACACACTTCTGAACAGCTCCTCCCATGCCTCCCTGAGCCCCACAGTCTTCCCTCCTCTGTAAGATGCCTGAGGGATGAAGGAGAGACACCCCTGCCAAGGGAGCCCACAGCCCTTTGGGGCTACAACAGCCTTTGCCCAGCTCCTGAGCAACTTCATTGCCCCTCCCCGACCCCATCCCTTCCCCAAGGGATCAGCCCCCACCTAAGGAGCTAGGGGCCTCTCCTCAGCTACATTTGCAAACATTGAGACGTCTGAAGTGGCAATTTGTTTTCAACTTTCTCTCCTTTTGCTTGGAGCTCTGGGCTGGTGGCGCAGTGGTTAAGAGCTCGGCTGCTAACCAAAAGGTCGGCAATTCGAATCCATCAGCTGCTCCTTGGAAACCAATGGGGCAGTTCTACTCTGTCCTATAGGGTTGCTATGAGTTGGAATCGATTTGATAGCAGAGTTTTTTTGGTTCTGGACTGGGGAGTGGGGAGGGTGGGGAGTCGGGGGAGTGGTCAGCAGGTCTGGTGCTAATCCTGGTTTTGCCATTAACCTTTTGGGGGACTATTAAAATGTCTGGCAAAGATAGTGTGACATACAGGTGTGAGTGTGACCCTGGCTGCAGAATAGAATCACCTGATGAGCTTTTAAGTTACCCTAATATCCAAACCCCACCCCAGTCCAGTTAACAGGTTTCTAACAGGCACCTGGGAGTTAGTATTATTTTAAAGCTCCCCAGGAAATGTCTAAAGGGCAGCCAGGATTGAGAATTGCTGACCTACAGACAGTGATAAGGACAAGGTGATCAGCCAGACCCCAGAGATCACTTGGCTCATAAATGTTTAATAACTGGATCTAATTCTGATGGGGTGACCGATTTCTTTTATATAAATACTTGTATCATGTCGATCTCAAGTTACCAACTTGAAGTCACTGAACATGGAGTTAAGAAGAGACGCACACAGTAGATTCTGGAGAGGCAGTGCAGGCTGTGTCCAGCACACACCACTGAAGCTCTCCTTCTCAATCCAGCCCAGACGCTATACTAATGAGCACAGTGATGCCAGAATGAATTCACCCCTTCATTAGCATGGCTGGTATTAGAAATGAGCTTGGTGAAGTTAATAGTATTCAAGAAATGTAGATTGGTTAAAGTAGGTTAGCTACACCACCCATCCCTCATTCAAAGTAAAGGAATCCAGCGAGGCCTGAGCCGGCGCTCTTAGGGACCACTTACTGGGCTAAATCCTTGGGGGGGGGGGTCTTTTGTCCCGAGGTATTTCGATTGCCTGCTGGGACCATCGGTCTAACTGAATCTGCCTTGAGCGGACCCTTCTTGCAAGGTGGTGGTCAGAACACATAAAAGGACAGAAAGCTGGGCTTTAGTTGAGTTTACAGAACAGGTTGTACGAACTGGTTTTGTGGCTGCTTGCTAATAAATGTTTGTTTTGTGGATATTTGTACGGGCAGCAGAATTTGGTCTGAGATCTGCTTTCATGATAATCTGTCAGGGAGATTGTAGGGGAAATAACTCGTGTTTAGTGGCTACAACTGCTTATGGAAAAAGAGCCTGCCTTGGCTTGTGTTAGAGTGCCACTGGGCAAGTGACTCTAATTGTACCTCTATTTTCCCATCTGTGAAACAAGGAGGTTGAACTGTTCTCTAAAATCCCTTCCAGCTCTAACAAGTTTGGCTATACTCCTCATAGTCAATAAATCAGTCAACAAATATATACTGAGTTCCTACTATAAGTCATGTCCTACTGCAGGCTCTGGGATACAGCTGTAAACAAGAAAGACAAGAGCGTCTACTCTACTCTATTCCATTCCATTCTGTCTAGTCTAGTCTACTCTATCCTGTCCTGTTGGAAGTAGAGAAGGAGGGAACGGAAAACACACACGAAAACAAATACATGAAGAGGGTAATTTCAGGTATTGATAAACGCTAAACATCTGAGAGGAGGGCTTCCAAGTGGAAGAAACAGCAAGTGCAAAGGCCTTGAGAAGGAAAGAGCTTGGAGAGTTTCAGGAACAGAAAGGTGTCTGTGGCTCCCACAAGGGACAGCAGGGGGAGAGGTCAGAGCTCTTGCAGGGGCTTTGAGGAGAAGCCTTGTAGCTTTGATAAATGGTTCAGATTTCTTTCTGGTGTCAGTGTGAGCCACAGGCAGATTTTAAGCAGGGAAGTGATAGGGAATCTGACTTATGCTTTAGAAAGCCAAAGCCCCCTCTGGTCGCTGCATGGAGGATGGACAGGAGTGGGCTGAGACTGGGGGGAAGGAAAGCTGACTAAGAGGCCATTGTGGTAATGCAAGATGATGTTGGCTTGGATTAAGGGCACAGCATTGGAAATGGTGACATGCAATTGGATTTGGGATATACATTGAACCTACAGCCAACAGGGCTTATGGATGGATTGGATGTGAGTGTGAGGAAAGGAGAGAAACCAAGGAAGATTCCCAGTTTTTTGCCTTGAACAACTGGGTGGATATTGCTGTCATTTACAAAGGAAAGGAAGATAAGGAAGAATGGTGGAAGAGGTTGGGCAGGAAATCAATTACTTTGGTCATTTTATTTTTTGAAAGGCCTTTTCAAAATCCAGATGGAGTTGTCTAGGGACCTCTGAGGCAAGGTATCAGTTGGATGGTATAAATTTGAAAGACATCAGATCCATTTAGACCATGGGCCTATGTGAGTTCACCTATGGAGAGAATGTAGCAAAAGAGGCAAAGGTTGACCCTGGAGCCCTCCAAAGGAGGAAGAGAGGCTCACAAAGAAAACAGAGAGGGTGCCGGCAGTGAAATAAGAGGAAAATGAGGCCAATGTGGTAACAAGGTTGCTGAGAGAGAAACCAACCAGTTGCCGCGGAGTTGATTCTGGCTCATGTGTGACGAGTAGAACCGTGATCCACAGGATTTTCAGAAATTTTTCGGAAGTAGATTTCCAGGTCTTTCTTCTGAGCTTCCTCTGGGTGGATTTGAACCTCCAACCTTTTGGTAAGCAGCTGAGTGTGTTAACTGTTTGTACCACCCAGGGACTCCTAGTGTCATGGGAACTTGCCTTAATACACTGAGGCTTCAACTTGTCTAAGGGGTCATATAGGGGCAGAAAAGAGAATTGTAAGATGTAGGTCATTAGTGGCCTTGATAAGAGCTATTTCAATAGAGCCATGAGGGCAAAAGTGCCATTAGAGTCGATCAAGGAGAAAAAGGAAGGGAAAGAAAAGGAGGAGGCAAGAACAGACAACTCTTTTGAGGACTTCACTGAGAAGGGAACAGGGAAGTACGCTCACAGGCAGGTGTACAAAATCATTCACATGGTAGTACATATTGAAATTCTTTCCAGTCCACTAAACAGCCTCCCAGAACCTATACTCAAGAGGTAAAATCTATTTCCTGCCCCCTTGAATTTATGCTGGCCTTGTGACTTTCTTTGACCAACAGAATGTGAAGGAAATAATGTTTGAGTTCCAAACTTAGGTCTCATGAGGACTTGCAGCTTCTGTTTTGGCCCTCTTGGAATACTACTTCCATGAGAATAAAGCTGAGCTAGTCTGTTGGAAAGAACACATAAAGTAGACCCAAGGTGTCTTGGCTGACAGCTACCAACTGCCAGGCAAGTAAGTGAAGCCATCTTAGAGCATCTAGCCCCAGTCAACCCACCAGCTGATTACAGACTCATGAATGCATCCAGGCAAGACCAGCAGAACCACCCAGCTGAGCCCAGCCCAAATTGCTAACCCATAGAATCATGAACTAATAACTCCAAAAAATTCAAACTCATTGCCATCGAGTTGATTCTGACTCATAGCAACCCTATAGGACAGAGTAGAACTACCCCATATGGTTTCTAAGGAGCAGCTGGTAGATTCAAACTGCCATCCTTTTGGTTAGTGGCCAAACACTTAACCACTGTGCCACCAGGGCTCCAATACAGTCTTAGTGCCTCAAAAAACATGAACTCAAATACCTATATCCTTCTTCTTTCTTCTTCCTCCAATTCTTCTCCCAGAGTGCTGCATTCTTGAGTCTATGTATTTATTCTTGAGAATGGACTTCAGTTGTCTTTCAGGTTTTCTTGATTCCTTTTGGCAGCTTCCCTAGTTCAGATTCTAGGCCACTTCTCCTCCCCCCAATTCCTTTCAACTCTCAAGGGCCTATATTCCTCCTCTACCAGGTATTTATATAGTATCAGTAACTGAGCTGTAGACTTTCACATAATTACATCTTAATTCTTAATAACAACAACCCATGGAAGTTGATTTTCCTTATAAATAAGGAAACTAAAATTCAGAAAAGTGAAATCCCTTTTCTCCATTGGGAAATTTGAATGCTCTCTGGCCCAGCAAGCAATGTGCTTTCTATTCTAATGCAGTTCTTGCCCCAGCTACTTTAGAATGAAATTATTTACTTTGTAGTTTAAAAAAAAAAAAAAAAAAGGAAATAGTACACTCAGCTCAAATATTGATAGTTCACTACTGGTTAGAGTGGAAACTGCATGGAGTCATTCACTATAGGTAACTCCAAAACAGTAGTTCTATGAGATTTTAAGTGTTTTGTAAAAAACGATCCATCAGATTAAGTCTGGGCACATGAGGAAATGCTCTCGATCACTAGCCATTAGAGAAATGCAAATGAAAACCACAATGAGATACCATCTCACCCCGGCATTACTGGCACGAATCAAAAACACTGGAAATAACAAATGTTGGAGGGGCTGCGGGGAGATCGGAACTCCTATGCACTGCTGGTGGGAATGCAAAATGATACAACCATTTTGGAAAATGATATGGTGCTTCCTCAGAAACCTACAAATAGACATACCATTCGATCCAGCAATCCCATTCCTAGGAATATATCCTAGAGAAATAAGAGTCGTCACTCGAATAGACATATGCACACCTAAGTTCATGGCAGCATTGTTCACAACAGCAAAACGATGGAAACAACCTAGATGCCCGTCAACACATGAATGGTTAAACAAACTATGGGACATACACACAATGGAATACTATGCAACGAGAAAGAACAACAATGAATCTGTGAACCATCTCGTAACATGGATGAAACTGGAGGACATTATGCTGAGTGAAATAAGTCAATCACAAAAGGGCAAATATTGTATGAGACCTCTATTGTAAAAACCCATGAAAAAGTTCACACACAAAATGTAACAATCTTTGTTGGTTACCAGGGATGGGAGGGGTGGGGGGGAAATACTAAATAGGCAATAGATAAGTGGTATCTTGGGTGAAGGGTGAGACAGTACACAATACAGGGGAAACTAGCACAACCTCTACAAGGAAAGGTCATGGAAGCCCCATAGACACATCCAAACTCCCTGAGGGACTGAATTGCTGGGCGGAGGGCTGTGGGGACCATGGTCTCGGGGAACATCTAGCTCAACTGGCATGACACAGCTTATAAAGACAATGCTCTACATTCTACCTTGGTGAGTAGTGTGTGGGATCTTAAAAGCCTGTGAGCAGCCATCTAAGATACTCCACTTGTCTCATCCCTTCGGGAGCAAGGGAGAATGAAGAGAACAGGATACAAGGAAAAGATGAGTCCGAAGGACTAATTGTCCACAGCTACCAAGGCCTCCACCGGACTGAGTCCAGTACAGCTAGATGGTGCCCGGCTACCACCACTGACTGCTCTGACCGGGATCACAACAGAGGGTTCTGGACAGAGCTGGAGAAGGATGTAGAGCATAATTCTAACTCACAAAAAAAAGACCAGATTTACTGGCCTAAAGCAGACTGGAGAAGCCTCGAGAGTATGGCCCCCAGACACCCTTTTAGCTCAGTGGTGAAGTTACTTCCGAGGTTCACTGTTCAGCCTGGAAGTTGACAGCCCCGTAAAACCAAATGAGACTAACGAGGTACAAGAGTCCAGTGACAAGGGCCAGAAGGCAGAAGGGGACAAGGAAGCTGGTCAAGGTTGAGTAAGGATATTGTTGATGTGTTGTGAGATTGTTAACCTGTGTCATAGGGCAACATGTGTACTAACTGTTAAATGAGAAACTATTTTGTTCTGTAAGCCTTCATCTTAAGTGAGAATAACAGCACAATTGGAAGAGCGTAGTCAATGTCACTGAACTGTGTATGTAGAAATTTTTGAAACGGTGTATCTTTGGCTATGTGTATTTTCACCAAAAAAAAAAAAAAAAAAAGGTTGAGAATTTAGAGGGTTAATATGTTGTAGGGTTGTTAACCAATGTCATAAAACAACATGTGTACTACTGTTTCATGAGAAACTATTTGTTCTGTAAGCCTTCACCTGAAGTACAATAAAATATAAAAAATAATTTAAAAAAAATTAAGTCTGGGAAAGGGTGCAGGACTTCTCATAACATTTAACATGACAATGAATATTGCACATCTATATATAAGAGGAAAGAAGTGTGTGTATGAAGCCTTTCTCAACTGTATTAACCACAGAACCATTTTTCCCCCAGACAACAGCTATTAACATCTCAAGGAACTTGTATCTCTGGGAATGTATTTTGGGAAATGCTGCCCCTCGGGACTGGCTCCTAATTCTTCTGGAGTCAAATGTGACCTCCTCAAAGTCATATGCCCTATATTTAAGAGGAAAATTAAAAGACCCAGAGATTATTTCTGTTTTGTGCTTTACTTTGCAAAATTACACAGACATAACATCCTTTGCTATGACCATGAGACAACCAGGCTGGTCTGTGATCTCACCTCTTAGGGCCCTGCCTGCATGGGGTGAGGGACACACATTGCCTGCTGCAGACACAAGAGGGTCCAGGACAAGAGCCTCCAAGAAACGCAAACTGCTCAGTGCTCAGAGGTGGCCGGAGTCACTCCAGGGGTTCCCTGTTTTGTAAATCACTGCAGAGCTGCCTCTAAAAGGTTTACTCCTTCTGATGCCTAACTCCTCACTCTATATCGCTGCCCTGGATTCTCTGACCCCATGGAAGGCTGACTGCCCCAGGCCCCACTCTGTGTATCCCAGGGCTGCCTTTCTGCACTTGACTGCTGAACACCCCTCCTTGCAGCCCCCACTCCAGGACTGTTTCTGGGACTTTCAAAACTTCAGAGGACTTTCTGTCTCCTTCTGGGCATGCAGGACCACATCAGCCATCCATTTCCCATTTCTCCCTCGTCCTAGAGAGCCACTGTGCTCTGCTCCTCCCCACCCCTCCTTGAGACACAATCCTGGGCCAGTTGCACAAATGCCTTCCTCCCACTGGGGTCAGCCCAGGCCCTCCTTCCTCCTGTCCCCTGCTCTTCCAGCTACAAGGCTGTTCCTCGCCAGCCTAAGTGAGTGCTGCTATGGAGCCCTGTGCAGCCATTGGAAGTGGTGTGAAGGAATACTGAGTGTTATGGTGTAAAAATGGCATGGGGGCGGTGTCTGACCTCTAACTTCACAAGAGGGAAAGAGAACCAAGATCAACAGTCCCAGGCTGATTCCCATGAGGCAGAGGTCAGACATACCTCCTCTCTCCACCATCTTTACCAATCCTGACACCAACCGTTCCTCCCACAGTGATGTCTACTTCTCTGCTGGGTTCGATAATTCATTGCAATGACACAGAACGCACAGAAAATACTCACGATTATGGGCTTTATTAGGAAAGTAACAGGTTACAATTCAGGTTCAGGAACACTCAGGATACAGTTCTTCCATCAGAACAGCTTCTTCCAAGCTGTACCACAGGCACAACTCTCTCTGGCCCTTCGGCCTCTGCTCTGCTCCAGCAAGTGTTAAAAAGCTCTTTCAGCTACATTCTACCTTGGCGAGTAGTGTCTGGGGTCTTAAAAGCCTGTGAGCGGCCATCTAAGATACTCCACTGATCTCATCCCTTCGGGAACAAGGGAGAACGAAGAGAACAGGATACAAGGAAAAGATTAGTCCGAAGGACTAATGGTCCACAGCTACCAAGGCCTCCACGGGACTGAGCCCAGTACAGCTGAATGGTGCCCGGCTACCACCAATGACTCCTCTGACCTGGATCACAACAGAGGGTTCTGGGCAGAGCTGGAGTAGGATGTAGAGTATAATTTTAACTCCCAAAAAAAAAAAAAAAAAGAAGACCAGATATACTGGCCTAAAGAATACTAGAGAAACCTCGAGAGTGTGGCCCCCAGACACCCTTTCAGCTCAGAGGGGAAGTTACCTTCAAGGTTCGATGTTAAGCCTGGGAATGGACACCCCAGTAAAACTAAATGGGACTAACGATGTACAGGAGTCCGGTGACAAGGGCCAGAAGGCAGAGGGAGAGTAGGAAACTGATGATAAGGAACACAAATTGAATAAGGACACTGTCGATGTATTGTGAGATTGTTGACCACTGCTATAGGGCAACATTTGTAGTAACTATTAAATGGGAGGCTGTTTTGTCCTGTAAGCCTTCATCTTGGGCGAGAATGGCAGCACAATTGGAAGAGCATAGTCAATATCACTTAAATGTGTAAGTAAAAAGTTTTGAAATGGTGTTTAAATAAAATTAAATTAAAAAAATAAATAAATAAACAAATGAGACTAAAGAGGTACAATAGTCCACTGACAAGGTCCAGAAGACAGAAGGGGACAAGGAAGCCCCCTGGTGATAGGGAACACAAGGTGGAGTAAGGATATTCTTGATGTGCTGTGAGATTGTTAACCATTGTCATAGGGCAACATGTGTAGTAACTGTTAAATGAAAAACTATTTTTTCTGTAAGCCTTCATCTTAAGTGAGAATAACAGCACAGTTGGAAGAGCGTAGTCAATGTCACTGAACTGTGAATGTAGAAATTTTTGAAACGGTGTATCTTTGGCCATCTGTAATTTTCATCAAAAAAAAAGGTTGAGAATTTAGAGGCTTAATACGTTGTGGGGTTGTTAACCAATGTCAAAAAACAACATGTGTACTACTATTTCATGAGAAACTATTTGCTCTGTAAGCTTTCACCTGAAGTACAATAAAATATATATTAAAAAAAAAAAAAAAAAAAAAAAAAAAAAGCTCTTTCAGCTCTGCTGATAGGTGCCCAGAGGCACCCCACTCCGCCAGCAAGCCTCAGCCCCAAGGCACTCATCTCTCACTCCATGGGTCAGCAAACCTAATTCCACCAACTGCCCAAAGCACCCTAGTCCTCCAGCAAGCCTCCTGCCTGAAGGCACTCAGCTTTCTTGCTCTGTGAGCTTGGAAGCCCATTTCCTGCCATGTTTCTCTGCCACCGCTTCTCACCATCTTCGGTGTTACGGCTCTCTCTCTCTGTCTCTCTCTCTCTCTTTAGATCTCCTGGTACCAGGAGCTTCTCAGTGCAGGGATCCTGGCTCCAAAGGAAGTACTTCGCTCTTGGCCCTTCTTCCTCGGTGGTGGTGAGATCCTCTCTCTGCTCTGGAATTGACTCTCTTTTAAGCTTTGCAGGTTGCAAAACTGACCAATAACCTTGGTGGGCCACAGTTACCTTATTCGCACAGTTCCACATAATCATTTGTGTGGGAGTTACAAGACCATGACAAGAAAGGCCACACAAAAGTGATCCATCACCCTGCACATGAGAACTTCTCTAATACACAGAAGCTCTGTCTGTTGAGGGTGAGGGTAGGGCATAGGCCAGGTTCACCTAATTCTGAGATTCATTTAGCAAGGTGTTTTGGGCCTCCATCCCTAGAGATGAAATGAGGGGAACAAAGGGTCATGCCAGCAAGTGGGTGGAGCCTATGGGAAACTATTTCTGGCCTCCAGGAAAGGGGCATCTGGGGAGTCTGGGAAGAGTGACTTCAGACAGAGCCCAGGGGGACTAAGCTGGGGGGTTCAGGATCTGGCAAGTGAGTGGCTCCAAGAGGGGATGGTCAATCCAGGCTGGGGTCCCAGGGCTGGGAATAGGGTCAGGGGCTTGCGGAACCTATTAGGGTTCTGCCTACTGTGCCACTTAAGCCTTTTTCAGAGTGGACAGGCTGGACTCCAAGCGCACACTATGAGGTGATTGATGGAAACATAAGTTGTGGGGCAGCCTAGAGGTTCAGTCATTGCCAGAGTGCTTGGCTCCAGGTGAAGGGGGGCTCTGTGAACCAGAAGCCCATTTCATGATATGATGGGGGTGTGGGGACACAGCAGGATGCCCAATGGTAAGTTTAATATGATCCTAGCTTTTTCCCCCAAAATTACTGCCCCTCCATGTGTAGGGTGTGAGGTCTCACCTATATGAAAGAGGAGTTCTGTTTCCAGAATAAGGCCGGGAGAGGAGTATCCTCAAATAGAAAACCTTTGCCTGGCTTTCTCCTTCAAAACTCCTATAGGGTCTCTATGAGTCAAAATCAACTTGACGGCAACGGGTTTTATCAGTGCTGCGGAGCCCTGGTGGTGCAGTGGTTAAGACCTACAGCTGCTAACCAAAAGGTCAGCAGTTCGAATCCACCAGCTGCTCCTTGGAAACCCTATGGGGCAGTTCTACTCTGTCTTATAGGGTCGCTATGAGTCGGAATTAACTCCACAGCAACAGGTTTCTCAGTGCTGTGAGGCAGGTTGGATAGGTGCTTGCATTCCAATTTATAAATGAGAAAACAAAGAGTTAGAATATTTTCCCCAGGTCACTGAGGGAATCAGCAGTAAATCAAGACTGAATCATAGTGGTGATTTTAAAAGTGCCAGAGTTAAAAGGATCATTAGATATTGTTATGTCCAACCACCTCGTGTTATGGACAGAGAAACTTAAGCTCAGAGAAGGATGGCATCTTGTTCATGGTTGCACAGGGAGACAGAGCTGGCACTAGAACTCAGGTATCTGGGCTCCCATTCCCAAATAAATGCAAAGATGTGTTCCTGGATAGGAAGATTCAGTTCTGAAAGTCAATTCTTCTCCAAATTAATCTATGTATTCAATCTTGTCCCAGTAAGAATCTTAACAAAATTTCAAAATTAAATTTGCAAGCTGATTTCAAAATTTACCTGGGAGAGAAAACGCACAAGCATATTCAAGAAAAATTAGGAAAGCAACAAAAGCAGCAAGCTAGAACTTACTCTAACCATTCATCTGTCAGTCTGTGATGCTGTGGTGACTTGCATGTTGCTGTGATGCTAGAAGCTATGCCACTGGTATTTCAAATACTAGCAGGGTCACTGTGATAGTTACGATTGTGTGTCAACTTGGCTGGGACATGATTCTCAGTGTTTTGGCTGTCATATAATGTTCTGATCACTTCTCTATTGAGATTAGATACGTGATCACCCCCATGATGGGATCTGCTGTGAGTAGCCAATCAGTTGAAAGACAATTTCCTTGGGCATGTGGCCTGCGTTGAACATAAGCAGACATTCTGGCAAGGCTTAGCAGCTTTTTGCTTTCTCTGGATCCTGCAGCTGGTTCCTGTTTATCTGACCTCCAGTTCTTGGGACTTCAGCTAGCAGCTTCCCTGTGGTCTTGCCTGCCGATCTTGGGATTACATTGATCTTCGCAGCCTATGAGCAAGAGCCCTGCTCTCTGACCTGCCGATCTTGGGTTCACTGGCCCCTGCAGCTATGTGAATCAGGAGAAGCCTCTATTCCGACCCACAGACTTGGGACTACAACCACTTGAGCCATTTTCTTGATATAAATCTCTCTGTATATATGTATATTTATATGACTTACTGGTTTTGCTTCTCTAGAGAGCCCAGCCTAAGACAGTCATCCATAGTGGAATATTGTCTGACATAGTGCTGGAAGATGAGCCCCTCAGGTTGGAAGGTACTCAAAATACGGCTGGGAAGAAGCTGCCTTATCAAAGTAGAGTCGACCTTAATTATATGTATGGAGTAAAGCTTTCAGGATTTTCATTTGCTGGTAAGGAAAGACTCAAAATGAGAAGAAACAGCTGCAAACATCCATTGATAATAAGGATGTGGCATATGCAATATATGACTCTAGGAAAATTGGAAGTTGTCAAAAACAAAATGCTTGAAAGTTGATATCCTAAGCATTAGTGAGCTGATATGGACTGATACTAGCCATTTTAAATCAGGCTATCATGTGGTCTACTATGCTGGGAATGACAAATTGAAGAGGAACAGCGTTGCATTCATTGTCAAAAGGAACATTTCAAGACAATCCTAAAGTACAACACTGTCACTGATGATAATATCCATATGCCTATAAGGAAGACCAGTTAATATGACTATTATTCAAATTTATGCACCAACCACTAATGCCAAAGATGAAGAAATTGAAGATTTTTACCAACTTCTGAAGTCTGAAATTGATCCAGCATGCAATCAAGATGCACTGATAATTACTGGTGAGTGGAATGGGAAAGTTGCAAACAAAGGATTGGTAATGGCCTTGGTGATAGAAATGACACTGGAGATCACATGATAAAATTTTGCAAGACCAATGACCTATTCATTGCAAATGCCTTTTTTCAGCAGCATAAATGGCAACTACACACTGGACCTCTCCTGATGGAACACTCAGGAATCAGATCGATTACATCTGTAGAAAGAGACAATGGAGAAGCTCAATACCAACAGTCAGAACAAGGCCAGGGGCAGACGGTGGAACAGACCATCAATTGCTTATATGCAAGTTCAAGTTGAAGCTGAAGAAAATTAAGACAAGTCCACGAGAGCCAAAGTATGACCTTGAGTACATACCACCTGAATTTAGAGACCATCTCAGAAATAGATTTGATGCACTGAACAATGATGAATGAAGACCAGATGAGTTGTGGAATGACATCGAGGATATCACACATGAAGAAAGCAAAAGGTCAATAATAAAATATATTGTCTGAGATTTATTATTTAGGCATAAAAACATGTCGTAGAAACTTCATACAAAGCCTAGGTTACGGGATATTTCCAGGGTTAATTTTACCAATAAAATTAAAATATATTTAAAAATATCTTAGAAGGAGCCCTAGAGACACAGTGGTCAAGCACTCAGAGGATAACTGAGAGGTCAGAGGTCTGAACCTAACAACCACTTCGCGGGAGAAAGATGTGGCAGTCTGCTTACAGCCTTGAAGATTACAGCCTCGGAAACCCTATGGGGCATTTCTACTCTGTCCGATAGGGTCATTATATTCTTATTACTTTTTCCCTTAAAATTATTTAATCTCTTAAATAAACACTAGTGCTATGTTATGAAACATTATTTTGAACAGAAATAATTCTGAAGAGGACTATAATAGCATCAGAACAGTAATATAAAGAAATATTTTCCCCCTTAAATTTCAGTTCATTTTGTGCAACAGTAAAAGCTGTAAGTAGATCAAGTAGATCACTTAGATATTGAGAAACTGTTAAATGAGTGAATCTTTACCACAGTGAACACATACAAAAAAGAGTTTTATACCAGTTGGCCTTAGATGTTTAAGCACAAGTTTACAATATCCTTTCCCTTACAGGTGGGATGTTCTAAACTCCCTAGTGGTAAATTCATTTTAATTTTGCTTGTTTTCATTCTTTATTCCTCTGGCTAATTTAGCCTCTTGCCAGTTTTTCTGGCAACACAAAGAGAGAGAGGAAATCATTGGAGATGTTCTTTCTGAGACCAAAATATGTGGGATTGCACTACTTGACAGCTTTTGATTATTTTCCTCAAACAGGAGCCCTCAAAGAGGTTTCAGTGGCAGAACATTTTGTTCACTGAAGATTTTCCTATAAAGACACTTCTAGTAGGATGAAGGACTGAATGCTTCAAAAGAACTGCCTTTGAATCCTATGCCTTTTCTCATTCTTCCAGGGCCATCTTTTTTCTAATTTTTTTCAAAATTCAAGCCTCAAGTTGCAATATTGAAGAATTCTATGGGCAAAATATTGAATGATGCAAGAAGCATCAAAAGATGCAAGGAATACACAGTCACCGTACCAAAAAGAATTGATCAGTGTCCAACCATTTCAGGAGGTAGCATTTGATCAAGAACCGAGGGAACTGAAGAAAAAGTCCAAGCTGCACTGAAGGTGTTGGTGAAAAGCGAGGCTCCAGGAATTGAAAGAATACCAACCGAGATGTTTCAAAAATGGAATGCAACATTGGAAGACAGCTACCTGGCCAACTGACTAAAAGAGATCCATATCTGTGCCCGTTCCAAAGAAAGTGATTCAACAGAATGCAGAAATTATCGAACAGTATCATTAATATCACAAACAACTAAAATTTTGCTGAAGATCGTTCAAAATCGGTTGCAGCAGTACATTGACATAACTGTCAGAAATTCAAACTGGATTCAGAAGAGGACGTGGAACCAGGGATATCATTGCTGATGTCAGATGGATCTTGGCTGAAAGCAGAGAATACCAGAAAGATGTTTACCTGTGTTTTATTGACTATGCAAAGGCATTGGACTGTGTGGATCATAACAAATTATGAATAATATTTCAAAGAATGGAAATTCTAGAGCACTTAATTGTGCTCTTGAGGAACGTGTGTGCACACCAAGAGACAGTCTTTCGAACAGAACAAGGGGATACTGCATGGTCTAAAGAAAGGTGAGCAACACGGTTGTATCCTTTAACCATACATATGCAATCTGTATGCTAGGCAAATAATCCCAGAAGCTGGACTATATAAAGAAGAACAGGGCATCGGGATTGGGGGAAGACTCATCAACAACCTGCGATACGCAGATGACACAACCTTGCCTGTTGAAAGTGAAGAGGACTTGAAGCACTTACTGATGAAGATCAAAGACCACAGCCTTCAGTATGGATTACACCTCAACGTAAAGAAAACAAAAAATCCTCACAACTGGACCTATAAGCAACATCATGATAAACAGAGAAAAGATTGAAGTTGTCAAGGATTTCATCTTACTTGGATCCACAATCAATGTCCATGGAAGCAGGAGTCAAGAGATAAAACGATGCATTGCATTGGGCAAATCTGCCGCAGAAGACCTTTTTAAAGTGTTAAAAACCAAAGATGTCACATTAAGGACTAAGGTATGCCTGACCCAAGCCATGGTGTTTTCAATCACCTCATATGCAGGCCAAAGCTGGACAATGAATAAGGAAGCCTGAAGAAGAATTGATGCCTTTGAATTGTGGTGTTGGCAAAGAATATTGAATATACCATGGACTGCCAGAAGAACGAACTAATCTGTTTTGGAAGAAGTACACCCAGAATGCTCCTTAGAAGCCAGGATGGTGAGACTTTGCCTCATATACTTTGGACATGTTATCAGGAGGGACCAGTCCCTGGAGAAGGACATCATGCTTGGTAAAGTAGAGGGTCAGCAAAAAAGAGGAAGACCCTCAAGTACGCGGGTTGACACAGTAGCTACAACAATGGACTCAAACATAGCAATGATTGTGAGGATGGCACAGAACCAGGCAATGTTTCATTCTGTTGTACATATGGTCACTATGAGTTGGAACCAACTCGACGGCACCTAACACCACCACCAGAACTTACTCTTCTGTAAATTAACACCAACTAAAAAGTCGTAATAATTAAAACAGAGGAGTGACATTTGTTGCAGGAATAACCAAAGACATTAGTGGAGCATAATAGAGAATCCTAAAACAAAATCATGAGTGTATATAAATTTAGCACGTTAAAAGTGCCATTCACATTATAATAGACTATGGTAAATGGTATTAGGCAAACTGGCTATACGTTTGTGTTAAAAATAAAAGGTAGCTCTTCAGAAGAAATACAACCAGAATGCTCCTTAGAAGTGAGGATGGCAAGACCTCAGCTGGCTTGCTTTGGACATGCCATCAGAAAAGACCAGTCATTAGAAAAGGACATCATGTTTGGTAATGTAGAGGATCAGTGAAAATGACGGAAATCCTCAATGGATTTACATGCTAGCTGCAGCAATGGGCTCCAACATACCAATGATCATGAAGATGGTGCAGGACCAGGCAACATTTCATTCTGTTATACATAAAATCACCGTGAGTTCGAGTCGACTCAACAGCAACTAACAATAACAATAACCAATCCCTATGTTAACTAAAAATAAGTTCCAGGTGGATTAAACAAGAAAGGTTTTTCAAAAACCATGAAGGCATCAAAAAGAAAATAAAATAAGAGAACATGTCTGTTTCTAAATTCTTGAGGTTAAGAAAGCCCAATTATTAATATAAAATACACAATTCATGAAAGAAAAAACGCTGAATCATTGAATACCTAAAATGTTTTCAACTTTTCATGACAAATGAGACTATGAACAGAGTTTTTAAAAACAAGTCGGACTAGAAGAAAATATTTGCAACATTTAATAGTCAGAGGATTAATATTCAAAATATTTAAAGAACTCTTATAATATGTACATTAAAACAAATCCATTCCTCTTTTTTGTCCTTGGATTGGCAAAAGTTAAAAAGATTGAAAACATCTGCTGTTGACCAGGATATGGGGAAACAAGCCACCTCTTATCCACTGTTGGTGGGGGTGTTGGGAGTTATTTGGAAGTATCTTTTGAAATTACAGGGGCTCATATCCTTTGACCCAATGATTCTTTTCTAAGTTTCCATTTCAGAGAAATGCTCATAAACACGTACAAAGAGCCATGTACAAGGATGGTATTAATTGGAGTTGTCTTTGGAAATATCTAAATGGCCATCAATGGAGGCTGGTTAACTAATGATACTTCCATGCTGTGGAATACCATGCGTGGAAAAAAATGAGCTGACACAGAAAGCTCATCAAGACATATTCTTCAAGAGGAAGAATATCATGTTGCAAAACATTATATTTAGCATGTTCCTATTTATATAGAAAAAACCAAATGATATATTTCTATATCTACAAATATGCATAGTAGTAGTGCTGAACTTTTGGAGAGAAATGTAGTGTTGGGAAATGAGGTAACCAGAGACTTTTGTTTTCAGAAGAATGTTGTTGCAAAAAATTACTGTTATAGCATAGAAATACAACAGTATGAAATTAAAAGTGTTCCCCTTCCCATTCCAGAACTGTACATATATACAATTCAATATGCACATGTATCTTGAATTATACGTGTGGCTACATATATATCCACATATATGCATGTGATATATATAATAATATACTATATATGTATACATATATATATATATATATATATTATATGTTGTTGTTGTTAGGTGCTGTCGAGTCGGTTCCAACTCACAGTGACCCTAAGTACAACAGAATGAAACACTGCCCGGTCCTGTGCCATCCTCACAATCATTGCTATGTTTGAGCCCATGGTTGCAGCCACTGTGTCAACCCATCTACTTGAGGGTCTGCCTCATTTTTGCTGACCCTCTACTTTACCAAGCACAATGCCCTTCTCCAGGGACTGGTCCCTCCTGATAACATGTCCAAAGGGTGTGAGACAAAGTCTCACCATCCTTGCTTCTAAGGAGCATTCTGGCTGTACTTCTTCCAAAACAGATTAGTTCGTTCTTCTGGCAGTCCATGGTATATTCAATATTCTTTGCCAATACCACAATTCAAAGGCATCAATTCTTCTTCAGGCTTCCTTATTCATTGTCCAGCTTTGGCCTGCATATGAGGTGATTGAAAACACCATGGCTTGGGTCAGGCATACCTTAGTCCTTAATGTGACATCTTTGCTTTTTAACGCTTTAGAAAGGTCTTCTGCGGCAGATTTGCTCAATGCAATGCATCGTTTTATGTCTTGACTCCTGCTTCCATGGACATTGATTGTGGATCCAAGTAAGATGAAATCCTTGACAACTTCAATCTTTTTTCTGTTTATCATGATGTTGCTTATCGGTCCAGTTGTGAGGATATTTGTTTTCTTTATGTTGAGGTGTAATCCATACTGAAGACTGTGGTCTTTGATCTTCATCAGTAAGTGCTTCAAGTTCTCTTCACTTTCAACAGGCAAGGTTGTGTCATCTGCGTATCTCAGGTTGTTGATGAGTCTTCCCCCAATCCCGATGCCCTGTTCTTCTTTATATAGTCCAGCTTCTGGGATTATTTGCTCAGCATACAGATTGAGCAGCTCTGATGCACACCTTTCACGACTTTAAACCACGCAGTATCACCTTGTTCTGCTCGAATGTCTCCCTCTTGGTGTATGTACAGATTCCTCAAGAGCATAATTAAGTGTTCTGGAATTTACATTCTTTGAAATGTTATCCATAATTTGTTATGATCCATACAGTCCAATTCCTTTGCATAGTCAATAAAAAACACAGGTAAACATCTTTCTGGTATTCTCTGCTTTCAGCGAAGATCCATCTGACATCAGCAATGATATCCCTCCTTCCACATCCTCTTCTGAATGTGGCTTGAATTTCCAGTAATTCCCAGTTGACATAACACTACAACCAATTTTGAATGATCTTCAGCAAAATTTTACTTGTGTGTGATATTAATGATATTGCTGGATGATTTCTGCATTCTGTTGGATCACCCTTCTTTGGAATGGGTACAAATATAGATCCTTTCCAGTCAGTTGAGCAGGTAGCTGTCTTCCAAATTCGTTGGCATAGATGAGTGAGCACCTCCAGGGCTGCATCCATTTGTTGAAACATCTCAATTGGTATTCCATCAATTTCTGGAGCCTTGTTTTTTGCCAATGGCTTTAGTGCAGCTGAAGTGCGTACTACGTGTCTGTCAGTTTATCATACTGTGGTGGCTTGCATGTTGCTGTGGTACTGGAATCTTTGCCACTAGTATTTCAAATACCAGCAGGGTCACCCTTGGAGGACAAGTTTCAGTGGAGCTTCCAGACTAGGAAGAAGGACCTGACAGTCTACTTCTGAGAAAATTGGCCAGTGAAAACCTTATGAATATATTATAGACACACACATATGTGTGTGTATATATATGAGAGAGAGATTGTTTTTCCTAAAAATTAGGTCATACTTTATATACTCTCTTCTGCACCTTACTCTTTTTGCCCAATGCCATGGGCATAAAGTTCTGCCTTATTCTTTTTAAAGGCTGTACAGTTGGAATTACAGAAATGTGTCTGAATTTAGGGCACCAGTTCCCGTAGTGATAGATTTTAGGGTGTCCCCAGTCTTTCGCTGTTGCAAACAATGCTGCATTGATCATTCTTGTTCTTAATGTGTTTGTGCGTAAGTGCCTTTCCCCCACAATCACCAACACTGATGGACAAAAAGAGATAGTATAACTTCACCATAATGAGATACTACCCCACACCCCTCGGAGTGGCTAAGATTAAAGGGACTAACAGAACCAAGCATTATTGAGGAGATGGAGCAACAGGAATTCTTACACAATGCTGTGAGTACAAACTAGCACCCCCATTTGACAAATTATTTGGCATCGTCTATGAAGATATGCCAAAAACCCATTGCCGCTGAGTCAATTCCAACTCATAGCAACCCTACAGAACAGAGTAGAACTGCCCCATACGGTTTCCAAGGAGTGACTGGTGGATTCAAACTGCCGACCTCAGTTAGCAGCCGAGCTCTTAACCATCGTGCCACCAAAGCCCCGTCCTATACAGTCTCTATGGGTTGGAATTGACTTGACAGCAGCATGTTTGGTTTTGGTTTATGAAGATACACTCTACCCTACAATCCAGAAATTCCAACCAAAATGCATGCTCAAGTGCACAGAGAGGTGCATAATGAGATTCATAGCAGCCCAACCCAAACGTCCATTAGCAATAGAGTAAATACATAATTGTGGTATGTAATATGTAAATACATAGTTGTGGTTTCCAAGGAGTGGCTGATGGACTTGAACTGACATTTTGGTTAGCAGCTGAGCTCTTAAACACTGTCACCAGGGCTCCGATTGTGGTATAGTCATATAATAAAATGCCACACAACAATGAAATGAACAAATTCCAACTATACCCAACAAATTTCATAACTTTCACAGCAAAAACATTGAACAAGAGAAGCCAGATACAGAGGCATGTATACTTATGGCCATTAAAGTAACAAAAACAGGCAAAACAAAGCTGTAATGTTTAAGGATGCATACTTCGGTAGTGAAGAAAAGAAGGAAGTGGCTACCATAAAAATCAAGGTAAAGGTCACATTTAAGAGGGAGGAAAGAAGTTGTGATTGGAAAGATACAACAGGGGAGGGTGGAGCTTCTAGTAGTCAACAATATTCTTTAGCTTAACTTGGGTACATGGGTGTTTGCTTTATAACATTCATTAGATTGTACATTTATGTTTTATGCCTTTTTCTATGTGTGTCACATTGCACAATAAAAAGTTTTTTTAACAAGACAAATGATGTTCTCTTGTTTTAATTTGCATTACCCTGATGATTAGTGAGGAAGGGTGTATTTTTACATGTTGATTAGCCATTTGCAGTTGTGCAAATTTCCTGATTTTATCCTTTGTACATTTTTAATTAAGTAATTGTTTCTTTTGAGTGGGCAATGCTAAGGACTGGCAGGCTGAGAAAATGTCATTCCCCACTCTTATCCCCATAGGAGAGGTACCTTTCTAGCTGAGGAGACTCCAGGCTGGACTCAGAACTGCAATGAAAGGGTCTCGGTGCCAGCTGCCAGGAGCAGTTGGCCTTGTTGGGGTTCAGCCAGGCATGCTGGGAAAGTCACCTGAGAGCACTGTGTGATGGGGTGTTGGGCCAGGCCCTGCATGACTCAGTGGGAGTGACTGGTGCCCAGGAATTACTGCTCAAGCATCACTGCTCAAGCAGCTCCATCCGTTTCTCAGGAGGGCAGGGCAGCTGCCTGGAAAAATGTTGAGTCCTGGGGGGAGAGAGGCCTCAGAGGAGCGGCCAGGCTCCCAAGACAATCTGAGGGTGCCAAGAATGGGGGTTCAGAGGGCATAAAGTGGGGTCTGGACTTAAGCCTACTAGTGAAGGTGACAAGAAGGGATGCAAGGCTTATTCACTCAGAAAACATGCTATGAGAGGTGGGGCCAAGATGGTGGAGTAGTCAGATGCTTCTGGTGAACCCTCTTACAACAAATACCCAAAAAAACAAGTGAATTGATTATATATGATTATATATATATATATATGATATATATGATCCCTGAACATCAAAGGCAAAGTTGAGTAACCAGACTGAGTGGCAGGGGGAGGGAGAGACATTTCGGAAGCAGCGAGGAGTTGCCAGACCTGACCTGGGAAGAGCCTGAGCCCTTCAGGCCTGATCAACTCATGGGTGAGTGGTGAGGCAGGCAGGTAGTAGTGCTCGAGAGGCATTTTCCACACCAGGAGAGACCCAGCAACAGAGAGTCTACTCGGTCACCCAGAACCAGTGAGAAGCAGCTCTCAATCAGTGAAAGATAAGTACTTGTGTCCAGCCTACCGTGCAGACCAGAAACACCCCCCTTAGGGAAAAACCTCTCCCCCATTTACCTCCCGACTCCCTGATCTGCACTGGGTCCCAGATCAGCTTCAGCAATTACCGAGTCCCCTGGGCTGGAAGTAGGATCAGTCACATGCCCTGAGCCATTCTCCCGGACTTGGAGAGTGAACAAATTAACAAATGGGGGAAAAAATAAACTGCTGGCTCCCCTAAGCCTGGAAATCAGGGTAGGCACAGCTTCCTTGCCTAGGCCCAGGCATAATGGATCCACAAACTCTGAGTGCCTTTCCCCCTGCATAGACTTGTGTGGGCCCATTTCAACAGCATAGGCCTTCCTTACCCCAGTACAGCAGGGTATATACCTGAAGTCTAACTTCAACTGTTTCAGCTGTGAAGTGGCAGGTTCGTGACATTTGACACTGCTCTGCCATTAAGCAGGGTCTTCACCTACCCACATCAGGGGCCTGAGGACTGGTGGCTCCACCCACGCCACCTAGCCACCGTGATAGGGGCCTAAAAATAAGAGATGCTCCCTAGTCCTTATAGCCAACAGCATTGGGTGCTCATAGTCCAGCTGCAAAGCCCATCCACCTACATGCTCTAGAGAAGAGGGACACTCCTTCCTCCTGGACACTCAAGGGCGGCCGTCAGCCCACTGCCTTGTTCAGAGTGTGTCCCCCTGCTGCAGCCAGATGCCTGTGCCTAAACCAATCACCCATGCCTATCTAGAACTGTAGGTGAGAGCCTGCACCACACACTTGGTAGCTAGCTGCCTGGGCACGTGAGCTGAATCCATACAGGAGGAGTGGGCAGACTCCTGAGCTCACATACCTAGTAATAGATATGACCACCTATTGACAGGACATTAGAGCTTCAAAGGTGCCAATAACCAAACTAGCTCACTCGAGCAGCCTATTTGGGCATATCAAAACAAAACAAGAAGTTAGGACACAGTAAGCAAACACAAAATAAATAAATATAATAACTTATTGATGGCTCGGAGACAACCATCAATATCAAATCACATAAAGAGGCAGGCAGTCCATGATGGCTTAAGCAAGCTCCCAAAATAAAGAATCTAGAAATTTTCCAGAGGAGGAAAATTTCTTGGAATTACTGGAGGTAGAATACAAAAGATTAATACGCAGAACTCTTCAAAAGATTAAGAAGGAAATTAAGCAAGATGCAGAATACTCAACAGATGAAATTTTAAACATTAGAGAAGAGCATAATGACAAACTTAACAGGCTGCAAGAATCCATAGAGAGACAGCAATCAGAAATCCAGAAGATTAACAACAAAATGTCAGAATTAGACAACTCAATAGAAAGCCATAGGAGACGAATTGAGGCAATGAAAGTCAGAATTAGTGAGACTGAAGATAAAGCACTCGACACCAACTTATTTGAGGAAAAATCAGATAAAAGGATTTAAAAAAATGAAGAAACCCTAAGAATTATGTGGGACTCTATCAAGAGGAATAACCTACAAGTGATTGGAGAACCAGAACGGGGGTGGATAATAGAAAATACAGAGAGAATTGTTGAAGATTTGTTGGCAGAAAACTTCCTTGATACTGTGAAAGACGACAAGATATCCATCCAAGATTCTCATCAAACCCCACATAAGATAGATCCCAAAAGAAAGTCACCAAGACATATTATAATCAAACATGCCAAAACCAAAGATAAAGAGAGAATTTTAAGAGTGGCTAGGGATAAATGAAAAGTCATCTACAAAGGAGAGTCAGTAAGAATAAGCTCTGACTACTCAGCAGAAATCACGCAGGCAAGAAGGCAATGGGATGACATATATAAAGCCTGGAAGGAAAAAAAACTTCTAGCCAAGAATTATATATCCAGCAAAACTGTCCCTTAAATATGATGGCAAAATTAGGGCATTTCCAGATAAACAGAAGTTTAGGGAATTTGCAAAAACCAAACGAAAATTACAAGAAATACTAAAGGGAGTCCTCTGGTTAGAAAATCAGTAACATCAGATAACAACCCAAGACTAGAACACAGGACAGAGCAACTAGATAGCAACCCAGATAGGGAAGTCACAAAAATAAACCAAAGCTCTGGGGACCATGATCTCGGGGAACATCTAGCTCAATTGGCATGACACTACTTAT
This sequence comes from Dugong dugon, assembly GCA_030035585.1. Classification (NCBI taxonomy): domain Eukaryota; kingdom Metazoa; phylum Chordata; class Mammalia; order Sirenia; family Dugongidae; genus Dugong; species Dugong dugon. The sequence continues at coordinate 20,979,330 of CM057475.1, forward strand.
AAAGATAATGCTCTACATTCTACCTTGGTGAGTAGTGTCTGGGGTCTTAAAAGCCTATGAGCGGCCATCTAAGATACTCCACTGATCTCATCCCTTCGGGAACAAGGGAGAACGAAGAGAACAGGATACAAGGAAAAGATTAGTCCGAAGGACTAATGGTCCACAGCTACCAAGGCCTCCACGGGACTGAGCACAGTACAGCTGGATGGTGCCTGGCTACCACCAATGACTCCTCTGACCAGGATCACAACAGAGGGTTCTGGGCAGAGCTGGAGTAGGATGTAGAGCATAATTTTAACTCCCAAAAAAAAAAAAAAAAGAAGACCAGATTTACTGGCCTAAAGAATACTAGAGAAACCTCGAGAGTGTGGCCCCCAGACACCCTTTCAGCTCAGAGGTGAAGTTACCTTCGAGGTTCGATGTTAAGCCTGGGAATGGACAGCCCAGTAAAACTAAATGGGACTAACGAGGTACAGGAGTCCGGTGACAAGGGCCAGAAGGCAGAGGGAGAGTAGGAAACTGATGATAAGGAACACAAATTGAATAAGGACACTGTCGATGTATTGTGAGATTGTTGACCACTGCTATAGGGCAGCATTTGTAGTAACTATTAAATGGGAGGCTGTTTTGTCCTGTAAGCCTTCATCTTGGGTGAGAATGGCAGCACAATTGGAAGAGCATAGTCAATATCACTTAAATGTGTAAGTAAAAAGTTTTGAAATGGTGTTTAAATAAAATTAAATTAAAAAAATAAATAAATAAACAAATGAGACTAAAGAGGTACAATAGTCCACTGACAAGGTCCAGAAGACAGAAGGGGACAAGGAAGCCCCCTGGTGATAGGGAACACAAGGTGGAGTAAGGATATTCTTGATGTGCTGTGAGATTGTTAACCATTGTCATAGGGCAACATGTGTAGTAACTTTTAAATGAAAAACTATATTGTTCTGTAAGCCTTCATCTTAAGTGAGAATAACAGCACAGTTGGAAGAGCGTAGTCAATGTCACTGACCTTGAATGTAGAAATTTTTGAAACGGTGTATCTTTGGCCATCTGTAATTTTCATCAAAAAAAAATATTGAGAATTTAGAGGCTTAATACGTTGTGGGGTTGTTAACCAATGTCATAGAACAACATGTGTACTACTGTTTCATGAGAAACTATTTGCTCTGTAAGCTTTCACCTGAAGTACAATAAAATATATAAAAATAAATAAATAAATAAATAAACCAAAGCTAAAAGACTGAAAATAGGGAAACAGATGTCAATATGTAAAAGATGAAAACATTAAAACAAAAAAGAGGGACTTAAAAATGTAGACATGGATTTTTCATATGGAGAGGAAGTCAAGGCAATATAAAGAAAAAAAGATTGGTATAAACTTAGAAAAATAGGGGTAAATATTAAGGTAACCCCAAACGAAACTAACAATCCTACATGTCAAAATAAAAAACTAGAAAACTATAAGGACTCAGCAAACACAAAATCAACAACAATGAAAAAGATGAAAAGAAAATACATAAAGAAAAACGACTCAGAACTGAAAATTAAGTGGAACAAAGAAACTGTGAACAACACACAAAAAAGACATCAAACTGACAGCACTAAACTCATACCTATAAACAATACACTGAATGTAAATGGACTAAATGCACCAATAAAGTGACAGAGAATAGCAGATTGGACAAAGAAACACAATTCGTCTATACGCTGCCTACAAGAGACACACCTTAGAATTAAAGACACAAACAAACTAAAATTCAAAGGATGGAAAAAAATATATCAAGCAAACAACACTCAAAAAAGAGCAGGAGTGGCAATATTAATCTCTGACAAAATAGACTTTAAAGTAAAATCCACCACAAAGGATAAGGAAGGACACTATACAACGATTAAATGGCCAATACAACAGGAAGACATAACTAATAAATATTTATGCACCCAACAACAGGGCTCCAAAATACATAAAACAAAGTGTAACAACATTGAAAAGAGAAATAGACAGCTCCACAATAGTAGTAGGAGACTTCAACACACCACTTTCGGTGAAGGACAGAACATCCAGGAAGAAGCTCAACAAAGACATGGAAGATCTAAATGCTACAATCAACCAACTTGATCTCATAGACATATACAAAACACTCCACCCAACAGCAGCCAAATATACTTTATTTTCCAACACAAATGGAACATTCTCCAGAACAGACCATATATTAGGTCATAAAGCAAGACTTAACAAAATCCAAAGCATCAAAATATTACAAAGCATCTTTTCTGACCATAAAGCCAGAAAAGTAGAAATCAATAACAGAAAAAACAAGGAAAAAAAATCAAACACATGGAGACTGAACAACACCTTGCTCAAAAACTACTGTGTTACAGAAGAAATTAAGGATGGAATAAAGAAATTCATAGACTCAAACGAGAATGAAAACACATCCTACCAGAACCTTTGGTACACAGCAAAAGCAGTACTCTGAGGTTAGTTTATAGCAATAAATGCACATATCCAAAAAGAAGAAAGGGCCATAATCAAAACATTAATCCTACAACTGGAACAAGTAGAAAGAGAGCAGCAAAAGAAGCCCTCAGGTGCCAGAAGAAAGGAAATAATAAGAATTAGGGCAGAATTAAATGAAACAGAAAATAGAAAAACAATCTAAAGAGCTAACAAGACCAAAAGCTGGTTCTTTGAAAAGACCAACAAAATCGATAAACCATTGGCCAAACTGACAAAAGAAAAACAGGAGAGGAAGCCGATAACCCATATAAGAAATGAGATGGGTGATATCAGAACAGACCCAACTGAAATTAAAAGAATCATAACAGAATACTATGAAAAGTTGTACTCTAACAAATTTCAAAACCTAGAGTAAATGGACAAATTTCTAGAAACTCACTACCTACCTAAACTAACACAAACAGAGGTAGAACAACTAAATAAACCCATAACAAAAGAAAAGATTGAAAAGGTACTTTAAAAACTCCCAACAAAGAAAACCCTGGCCCGGATGACTTCATTGGAGAATTCTACCAAACTTTCAGAGAAGAGTTAACACCACTACTACTAAAGGTATTTCAGAGTATCGAAAAGGAGGGAATACTACCAAACTCGTTCTATGAAGCCAGCATATCCCTGATACAAAACCAGGTAAAGACACCACAAAAAAAGAAAATTACAGACCAATATCCTTTATGAACATTGATGCAAAAATCCTCAACAAAATTCTAGCTAATAGAATTCAGCAACATACGAAAAAAATAATTCACCATGATCAAGTGGGATTTATACCAGGTATGCTGGGATGGTCCAACATTAGAAAAACTATCAGTGTAATCCATCACATAAATAAAACAAAAGACAAGAACCACATGATCTTATCAATCTATGCAGAAAAGGCATTTGACAAAGTCCAACAACCATTCATGATAAAAACTGTCAACAAAATAGGAATAGAAGGGAAATGCTTCAATATAATTAAGGGTATCTCTACAAAGACAACAGCCAATATCATCCTAAATGGAGAGACTTTGAAAGCATTCCCTTTGAGAACGGGAACCAGACAAGGATGCCCTTTATCACCACTCTTATTCAACTTGTGCTGGAGGTCCTAGCCAGAGCAATTAGGCTAGAAAAAGAAATAAAGGCATCCAAATTGGTAGGGAAGAAGTCTAAGTATCTCTATTTGCAGATGATATGATCTTATACACAGAAAACCCCAAAGAATCCACAAGAAAACTACTAGAACTAATAGAAATTTCAGCAAAGTTTCAGGATATAAGATAAACATACAAAAATCAGTTGGATACCTTTACACCAACAAAGAGAACTTCGAAGAGGAAATCACCAAATCAATACCATTTACAATAGCCACCAAGAAGATAAAATACTTAGGAATAAATCTAACCAGAGACATAAAAGACGTATACAGTGAAAACTACAAGACACTACTGCAAGAAACCAAAAGAGACCTGCATAAGTGGAAAAACATACCTTGCTCATGGATAGGTAGACTCAACATTGTGAAAATGTCAATTCTACCCAAAACGATCGACAGATATGATGCAATCCCAATCGAAATTCCACGGGCATTTTTTAATGAGATGGAGAAACAAATCACCAACTTCATATGGAAAGGGAAGAGGACCTGGATAAGTAAAGAATTACTCAAGAAGAAGAACAAAGTAGGAGGCCTCACACTTCCTGATTTTAGACCCTATTATACTGTCACAGTAGTCAAGACAGCCTGGTACTGGAACAACAACAGATACATAGACCAATGGAACAGAACTGAGAATCCAGACATAAACTCATCCACCTATGAGCAGCTGATATTTGACAAAGGCCCAAAGTCCGTTAACTGGGGAAAAGACAGTCTCTTTAACAAATGGTGCTGGCATAACTGGATATCCATATGCAAAAAACTGAAACAAGACCCATACCTCACACCATGCACAAAAACTAACTCAAAATGAATCAAAGACTTAAATATAAAATCCAAAATGATAAAGATCATGGAAGAAAAAATAGGGACAATGCTAGGAGCCCTAATACATAGCATAAACACAGTACAAGCCATTAGTAACAATGCACAAGCACCAGAAGAGAGACTAGATAAATGGGAGCTCCTAAAAATCAAACACTTAAGCTCATCAAAAGACTTTACCAAAAGAGTCAAAAGACAACCTACAGACTGGGAAAAAATTTTTGGCTATGACAAATCCAATCAACATCTAATCTCTAAAATCTACAAGATACTGCAAAACCTCAACAACAAAAAGACAAATAACCCAATTAGAAAATGGGCAAAGGATATGAACAGGCACTTCACCAAAGAAGATATTCAGGCAGCTAACAGACACATGAAGAAACATTCACAGTCATTAGCCATTAGAGAAATGCAGATCAAAACTACAATGAGATATCATCTCACCCCAACAAGGCTAGCATTAATCCAAAAAACACAAAATAATAAATGCTGGGGGTGTTGTGGAGGGACTGAAACACTTATACACTGTTGGTGGGAATGTAAAATGGTACAACCACTTTGGAAATCGATTTGGTGCTTCCTTAGAAAACTAGAAATAGAAGTACCATACGATCCAGCTATCCCGCTCCTTGGAATATATCCTAGAGAAATAAGAGTCATCACACAAATAGATATATGCACACCCATGTTCATTGCAGCACTGTTCACAGTAGCAAAAAGATGGAAACAACCTAAGTGCCCATCAACGGATGAATGAATAAACAAATTATGGTATATCCACACAGCAGAATACTATGCAACAATAAAAAACAACGATGAAGCCATGAAACATCTTATAACATGGAGGAATCTGGAGGTCATTATGCTGAGTGAATTTAGTCAGTCACAGAAGGACAAATATTGTATAAGACCACTATTATAAGAACTCAAGAAAAGGTTTAAACACAGAAGAAAACATTATTTGATGGTTACAAGGGTGGGGAGGGAGGGTGAGTGTTATTTACTAACTAGATAGTAGGTAAGAATTATCTTAGGCGAAGGGAAGGACAGCACACACTATAGGGGAAGTCAGCACAACTGGACTAAACCAAAGCTAAGAAGTTTCCTGAATACAATCAAACACTTTGAGGGACAGAGTAACGGGGGTAGGGGTCTGGGGAATCATGCTTTCAGGGGGCATCTAGCTCAATTGGCATAACAAAGCTTATTAAGAAAATGTTCTGCATACTACTTTGGTGAGTGGCATCTGAGGTCTTAAAAGCTTGCAAGTGGCCATCTAAGATGCATCAACTTGTCCCAACAACCTGGAGTAAAGAAGAATGAAGAACACCAAAGACACAAGGAAAGTATTAGCCCAAGAGACAGAAAGGGCCACATAAACCAGAGACTTCATCAGCCTAAGACCAGAAGAACTAGATGGTGCCTGGCTACCACCAATGACCACCCTCACAGGGAACACAACAGAGAGTCCCTGATGGAGCAGGAGAAAGATGGGGTGCAGAACTCAACTTTTAGTAAGAAGATCAGACTTAATGGTCTGACTGAGACGGGAGAAACCCCAGGAACCATGGTCCCTGGATTCTGTATCAGCCCAGAACTAAAACAATTTCCGAGGCCAACTCTTCAGACAAAGATTGGACTGGACTGTGGGACATAAAGTGATACTCGTGAGGAGTGTGCCTCTTAGCTCAAGTAGATTCAAGAGACTAAATGGGCAGCTTCTGTCCAGAGGTGAGATGAGAAGGCAGAGAGGGTTAGGAGCTGGTTGAATGGACATGGGGAATCAGGGGTGGAAAGGAGGAGTGAGCTGTCACAGTATGGGGAGAGCAATTAGGGTCACATAACAATGTATGTATCAATTTTTGTATGGGAGACTAACTTGAAATGTAAACTTCATTTCAACTACACTGTAAGCAAACATACAAAAAAAGAAACATGCTATGATCCCGTGGTCTGTGCCAGGCAAGTTAAGGAGCCACAACATCCTAACACGTGCTAGATACTATGGGACCCCAGAACAGGGTCAGATGAAATCCAGCGGCCCTTAAGGGCACTTTCACCAAACACATTAGGGCACTTACTGAGACAGAACTCCCACAGTGCTGTATTCTTTACCTGGCTTCCTCCCCTACAGTGTTGTATTGCAAAATGGTTTCCTTTGCTGGGCTTCCCAGTTCCCCCACCCTGCCCCCCACCCCCACCCCAGGCATTGCATTTGAATCCTGCTTTTGCTTTGAGGTTATACGTACACCCCATTGTGCTTGTGTAGTATGATTAAGAATGTTGCTGATGCAACTTGTGTGAACTCCGTACTTGTAAACCCCTTTAAAAGTAATCTGCCTGCCCACCCTTGGCGAGCTGTCTTAGCAACAATAAGCACCGACTGACTCCACTTTCTTGTACAACGAAATAAAAGGTGCCTTTCTTTCTCTCTCACCTCAGTCTCTCGTTTATTGGCCAATACGAGTCATGCCGAGTAAGAACCTGGGGTTTCCACCTGGTAACATTACCACTCCTAGGTTTACTTGGCTCTAGCCTGCCTTCGCCCCTATGCTGTCAGCACCATGAGCAAGAAGGGCCATCTTACCACCACCACAGTACCTGGGTGTCTACTGGGGTGCGGGGCACTTGTAGAAACCCATCCTCATCAAATCACTCCGACTCATGGCAACCCTATGTGCGTCAGAGTAAAACTGTTCCAAGGGTTTTCAATGGCTGATTTTTTGGAAGTAGATAGCCAGGCCTTTCTTCTGAGCCACCTCTGGGTGGACTTGAATCTCCAACCTTTTGGTTGCACCACCCAGGGACATGTAGGTGCTCATAAAACGTGGACTCCACAAGTCAGCTCTCCCCTTGGCCAGGCGGGCTGACTCTGCCTTCAGCCCCATTTCAGAGTTCAAAACTCTGTCCTATCCCGTTTCTACCAGAGATTTAGTCACCCCTGCATTTGATCGAAAACTTGTCGGGTCGAGGAGAGGGGTCAGTTCTCTTCTCCCAGACATGCTGGCTCCTTTCTCCTCCTTCCTGTATTTTCCCTCAGGGCGTTTCAACTTCCTCTTTCCTGTTCACTGAAATAGTCAGCTCAGCAGCAGCTCCTGTTTTCTGTCTTACTCAAATCCCTCTCTGCCCTGCTCAGAAGAAAAAATAAAAAAGGTCCTCCGTTAGCAAAATATTATTTTCTGCGGCAGACAAGTGTTGAATGAACTGTTGGGTTTTTTTCTCTCATGGATCATCATAAGAGCTTTGTGTGAGAGACAAGCCCAGGAGGATCTCCCTGCTGTATGCTAAGGAGACTCAGGCTCAGAGTTTGAGGCTAAAGTTACACAGCCCTTTAGGTTCTGTGCAGGACTAGAACCTGGGGCTAGTTTCTGAACTCCACGCTCCCTCCTCAAGCTTCCCTCCAAACATTGGGGCAATATTTTCTCACTCAGCCTAAGTGACTCTACCACCTGTCAGTTTGTTTTTCTGTGGTTGCTTGCATGCCATTGTGATGCTGGAAGTTGTACCGCCAGTTATTTCAAATACCAGCAGGGTCACCCATGGTGGACAGGTTTCAGCAGAGCTTTCAGACTAAGACAGATTAGGAAGAAAGGCCTTTTGATCTACTTCTGAAATTCAGCCAATGAAAATTCTGTGGATTTTCCAATACAGTGCTGGAAGACGAGCCCCCTAGGATGGAACTCATCGCTGTCGAGTTGATTCCAACCCATAGTGACCTATAGGACGGAATAGAACTGCCCCATAGAATTTCCAAGGCTATAATCTTCACAGAAGCAGACTGCCATATCTTCCTCCTGCAGAGTGGCTGGTGGAGTTCAAACCTCTGACCTTTACGGTTAGCAACCAAGCGCTTAACCACTGCACCAGCAGAGCTCCTCCTAGGATGAAAGGCACTCAAAATACACAGCGGCCACAACAATGAACTCAAGCAGATCAATGATCATAAAGATGGCCCAAGACTGGGCAACATTTCATTCTGTTGTACATGGGGTTACCATGAATCGGAGCCAACTCATGGCAACTAAGCACAACAAGCCTGAGCTAATAGCCCTGAGCATTTCACAATGAGGGCAGTAAAACCTAGTGAGTCTGGACTTCCGGGGTGGGGAGACACCATTGTGAGTTCCCAGAAAGCGCAGGTTTCTATAGCAGTCATAGTGCGTCATAAATGCCATAGGGTACCAGGTAATTAAAGTCAGCTGCAGGTGGAGGGGGCCGTGGAAGTCTTTTAGTAAAGGATCTAATCTTCCTCTGATTTTACTGTCTTGTGAAGCCAAATAGAATGCCGCCCAGATTGTTCTCTAATTCCCCATTGCTCATACATTTTAAATATACCCAGAAATATGTTTTACACCACAGCCCAATATACATACAACACGCCTAACTGAGCAAAGTTTCATGAAACAAACTCACCCTTACCGTGCAATGCATTCTGATACTTTCTATTTTATTCCTTTTGTTTTAAACGCTAGTCATAACCCAATGTTTGAAACTCACTAATCTATTTCAATCAAACTGCTGATGGAATGCCTGCAGAGAAGCCCAATTAGGACTGTTTTAGCAAACAGGCAATCACACCTGGATTTACAACATCTGTTTGCACAGAAAATATCCAGATGCTAAGTTGTTAAGCACTCTGCTGCTGATAGGTTGGCAGTTCAAACCCACCAGTCGCTCTGAAGGAGAAAGATGTGGCAGTCTGCTTCCGTAAAGATTTACAGCCTTGGAGACCCTATGGGGCAGTTCTACTCTGTGCTATAGGGTTGCTATGAGTCAAAATTGACTTGATGGTGATGGGTTTGGGTTTTCTGGTAAGCAAAAGCAAAACCTTTATAAGGTTGGTTTAAGTGAATCCTGACATTTCCTTCACTGAACATTGATTGCAACGTCCCTCACTCCTCTCTCCCTGCAATAACAGCTCAGTGTGATAAGTTGAGGGAAGATGGAGGATATGGAAATTCAGAAAGAGCAATTGATTCCAACTGTGTGTTCCAGGAAGGCTTCCAAGAGGCAGCAAAGTTAAAGAGAGACTGCCAGATCAGTGGGAGCTGGCCAGGTGAAAGGGCAGGGAAGAGAGTCTCAGACCAAGAGTGCTTCCCAAACTCTACTGCAAGTTGGAACCACTTGGGAATCTTTAAAAGGAGCCCTGGTGGCACAGTGGTTAAAGCAGTTGGCTGCTAACCAAAAGGTAGGCAGTTTAAACCCCCCAGCTGCTCCTCAGAGAGAAAGATGTGGCAGGCTGCTTCCGTAAAGATTTACAGCTTGGAAACCCTGCAGGGTCGCTATGAGTCGGTGTCAACTTGACAACAGTAGGTTTGGAAGCTCATTAAAAGGTACTGATACCGGCCTCCCATCCACCCTCAGAGATTCTAACTTAATTGGTCTGAGGTGGTGACCTGGGCATCAGGAGTTGTCAAAGCTCCCCAGGTGATTCTAAGGCGCTGCAAAGTTTGGGAAGTACCAACCTACAGCAGAGCAAGCAGGAGGCAAGAGCATGTGGCCCTTGGCAGGCAAACTGAATGGGGAGCCAGAGGGGCAGGGTAAGCAGTGGGGATGGAGAAAAGTGAATGGGCTAAGGTTTAGGACATAGAGTGGACAGCACATTGTGGGGGGAGAGAGGGAAGAAGAGCTGATGGTGATCCTCAGGTTTCAGGCTTGGGTAACTACGCGGGTGTGGGCCATTTCCAAGACACAGAAAACAGCAGGAGAAAGGAGTGTGGGCAAAAGACCTGCTGACTGGAGATGATGCATGCCCAGTACAAGGTGGCCTGGATCAATAAATAGTAATTATCACCATCATCATCACATTATCATCACTGTCGTCTGATTGGGAGGCTGCTTAAGGCCATTGCGGTCACAGGATGTGGCCCTGGTGGCACAGTGGTTAAGAGCTTGGCTGCTAACCAAAAGGTTAGCAGTTCAAATCCACCAGCTGCTCCTTGGAAACCCTATGGGGCAGTTCTACCCTGTCCTGTAGTGTGCTATGAGTTGAAATCCACTGGAGGGTACGGATTTGGGTTTGGGTTTTGGTCACAGGATTAAAGCAGTGGGGGTGCCCTCTAGTGTCGCCATCTGTGTATTACAGGCGCTCAGGCAGGAGTCTGCGCATCCCTATAGGAGGGTGGGGGAGCTGGACCAAGGTAGGTGGGGTGGGGAATTAGAGAAAAGTAGACATTGTCTCTTCTTAATGCTCAGACTAAGGTCTCCCAGATGAGCCCCATGCTCCACCCAACCATGAGTAAGGGTCTCCTTTGGATGAGCCACTTTCTCTGCCAAATGCTCACGTCATGGAGGAAGCCCTGAGCAGGGGGGAAGGATGCTGGATGTGGGTCTAATACTCGGTCATTTGACCTCAAGCAAGTGCCTTTCCTGGGCCTCAGTGTCCTTATCAGGACTACGCAGTCTCTGGAAGGCTTAGATGTGTCTGCACTGATGACCACACAGACTCTGACCCTGCCCTCCAGAAGAGAGACAAGGGACGGCTCTTGTGTTCTTTGGAAGGGCATACCAAGTACCCTGGAGTTGGAGGTGGAAGAGGAATCCCTGGGAGGCTTCCAGGAGGAAGTGGCATTCCATCTGGGCACTAAAAGGGTTCATAACTAATGGCTGTGGCAAGATACCCCATCCTTGGGACATTCAGAAGAAACTTAGTTACAGAGAAGCCTTGTGGAAAGAGAGGAAAGGGTCTGGACTCTAGAATCAGACAGACCAGGCTTTGACGGTTGGCTTCCCCAGCTGTGTGACCTTGGACAAGTTATTTAACCTTTCTGTGGATGTATTCCCATCTGTGAAAAGGGGATATAATAAATTAACAAGAGCAAATACTTATTTACTAATATCTTACGTGCCTGGTATTATTCTAAGCACTCTGTACATATTAGCTAATTTAATCCTCACAACAATTCTATGAGGTAGTACAATTAACCCCATTTTACAGATGAGGAAAATGAAGTACAAAGAGGTTATATAACTTGCTCAGTCACCTGGCACATGGTTGGTACTCAGTAAATAGTTGCTACTACTGTGACTACAGAGGTGACAGTCGCTTGGTTGTACTGAAACAGGTGAGCTCATTGGCAGCGTTCAGTCTCCTAGACCAGTGTCTGGGAAGAGGTAGAAAGCGACATTCTCCAGCAGGCATCAAGCACAATACATGTGGTTGTGACCACATCATGACACCCCATCGTCCCTGGGGTTTACAGAATGGGACCACTCAGTCAAGAAGGGCAAGGGCTCTCAGAGCTAGTTTCTGCCCACCAGCCCCAAGAGACAACAGTGAGTACCACAGTGCCAAAACTCAGCTGGATCATGAGAAGGAAGAAGTTCCCTTCCCAGCTTCCCATGTGCTAGAAACGGTCATGTGACCTAGTTCTAGCCAATGACATGTCAGGGACGTCTGCTGGGGGGCTGCTGGGAAAAATTTTCCTCTCTGACAAAAAGAGAAATGGCCTTCCTGCTCCCTTCCTTCCGTCATTGAGTACTGTCATACGAGGATATGCTACTTGGAGCTGCTGCTGCAGCCATCTTGCAGCCGTGAGGTGAAGGCCAAGAAATATCAAGTTTTCCAAAGAGCTTTTGAAATTATTGACCTGTTTAACATGGAATCATGTACTTTCAGACTTTGGGTCATGTGAGAAAATCAAGACACTATTTATTTAAGTCATTATTAGTTACAGCGAAAAGCACTCGTAATACTATGTCCAAGTTCTTTCAATGTGTTCATTCATTTGCCCGTTCATTTATTTATTTAATCACCAAATATTTATTGACCTCATGCTATGTGCCAAGCACAGTGGGGGAAAGGAGGATATGGCAGTAATCAAGACAGACATAATTCCTGGCCTTGTGGATTTCTTAGGTTGGCAGGGAAAATACACTTTGAACAAGTAATTACAAGTGTGATGGATCACGATGTTAAGAAGGAAAGCACAAGAAGGCTATTGACGTGTAGGCAGAGACAGTTAACCTGGGTAGGGCATCAGGGAAGTTCTAGAAGGCTAAGTGTATTGTGTATTATTTAGGGTTAAGTACTGTAATAAGACAAAACAAAACAAAAAAACCCCAGTTGCCATAGAGTCATTTCCAACTCATGGTGACCCCGTATGTTTCAGAGCAGAGCTGCACTCCATACTGTTTTCAATGGCTGTGATCTTTTGGAAGCAGATTGCCAGGTCTGTCTTCCTTGGTGCCTCTGGGTAGATTAACTGAGTGCTTAACTGTTTGCTCCACCCAGGGACTCCTGCTGTAGTAAAGAGATCCCAAAATACAGTACCTCCTTTTTTCTTTATCATTTAGCAGTCCTGGGCCTCAATGTGTGGCTTCCAACTCTGGATCCAAGATGAAGCTCCTGTTGCCATTTCTCAGCCAGCAGAAAGATTTGTTTTCCTACTGCAAATACTGGAGGAAGTGGAGGTGAAGGGCAATCAGCTTGCTCCTTAAAGATGGGCCCTGAATGATGTGTACATCATTTCCACCCACATCCCATTGGCCAGATCTGTGTCATTTGATTACATCTAGGTTGGAAGTGAGGCTTAAAAACGTAGTTGTTAGCTGGGCATCCAGGTGACAGCTAATACTCAGGGAGGTTCTATTTCTAAAAGGAAGAAGGGGATAGTGGTTCTTGAGGAACACTTAGCAGTCACACCTGGTAAATAGTTAAGAATATTCTTCTCTTGAATTGGACAAATTTCTAGAAATGCACTACCTACCTAAACTAACAAAACTGAGGTGGTAAAAATCTGAACTGACTCATAACAAGACAAAAGATTGAAAAGGTAATTAAAAAAAAAACTCCTAGCAAAAAAAAGCTCTGGCCCAGATGGCTTCACTAGAGAATTCTACCAAACATTCAGAGAAGAGCTTACACCAGTACTACTCAAACTATTTCAGAACATAAAAAAGGAAAGGATACTTCTGAATTCATTCTATGAAGTCAGCATAACCCTGATATCAAAACCAGGCAAAGACACCACAAAAAAAAAAAAAAGAAAAGAAAATTACAGACCAATATCTCCCTTGAATATAGATGCAAAAATTCTCAACAGAATTCTAGCCAATAGAATTCAGCATCATATAAAAAGATTAAAACACCTCGACCAAGTGGGATTCATACCAGGTATGCAAGGATGGTTCAGCATTAGAAAATTAATCAACATAATCCACCATATAAATAAAACAAAAGAATCACATGATTCTCTCAATTGACACAGAAAACGCATTGGACAAAATCCAACACCCATTCCTGATAAAAACTCTCAATAAAACAGGGATAGAAGGGAAATTCCTCAACATAATAAAGGGCATCTATACAAAACCAACAGCCAACATCATTCTTAATGGAGAGAGGCTGAAAACATTCTCCTTGAGAACAGGAACATGACAAGGATGCCCTTTATCTCCACTTCTATTTAACATTGTGCTACAAGTCCCAGCAAGAGCAATAAGGCAAAAAAAAAAAAAAGAAAGAAAAAAGAAAAGAAATAAAGGACATCTAATTTGGTAAGGAAGAAGTAAAACTGTCCCTATTTGTGGATGATATGATACTATACATACAGAACTCAAAAGATTCCACAAGAAAACTACTGGAACTAATAGAAAGATTCAGCAGGGTAGCAGGATACAAGATAAACATGCAAAAATCAGTTGGATTCCTATATACCAGTAAAGAGAACTCTGAAAAAGATGTCAGGAAAGCAATAGCATTTATAATAACCCCTAAAAAAAAATAAAATACTTAGGAATAAATCTAATCAGGGATGTAAAAGCCCTATACAAAGAAAACAACAAAACACTACTGCAAGAAACCCAAAGGGATCTACATAAATGGGAAAACATACCATGCTCATGGATAGGTAGACTCAACATTGTGAAAATGTCAATTCTACCCAAAGCAACCACAAATACAACATAATCCCGATCCAAATACCAACAGCATTCTTTAACAAGATGGAAAAACCAATCATTAACTTTACATGGAAAGGAAAGAGGCCCCAGATAAGTAAAGCACTACAGAAGAAGAATAAAGTAGGACTCGAACTACCTGACCTCAGAACAGCCACAGTAGTCAAAACAGCCTGGTACTGGTACAATGACAGACACATTGACCAAAGGAACAGAAGTGAGAACCCAGATGTAAATCCATCCATCTACAGTCACCTGATCCTCAACAAAGTCCCCAAGCACATTAAATGGGGAAAAGATAGTCTTTTTAACAAATGGTGCCAGCAAAACTGGATGTCCATCTGTAAAAAAATGAAACAGGACCCATACCTCACACCATACACAAAAACTAATTCAAAATGGATCAATGACCTAAATATAAAACAAAAAACTATAAAGATCATAGAAGAAAAAATAGGGAATACACAAATACCAGAAGATAAGCTACATAACTGGGTTCTTCTAAAAATTGAACAGTTATGCTCGTCAAAAGACTTCACCAAAAGAGTAAAAAGAGAACCTACAGACAGGGGGAAAACATTTGGCTATGACAAATCCGACAAAGGTTTAATCTCTAAAATCTACAGAAAAATCCAACACCTCTACAACAAAGAGACAAATAATCCAGTTAAAAAACAGGCAAAGAATATGAACAGGCACTTCACCAAAGAAGACATTCAGGCGGCTAACAGACACATGAGAAAATGCTCGCAATCCCTAGCCATTAGAGAAATGCAAATCAAAACTACAATGAGATATCATCTCACCCTGGCGTCGCCAGCACGAATCAAAAAAACAGAAAACAAATGTTGGAGAGGCTGTGGGGAGATTGGAACTCTTACGCACTGCTGGTAGGAACGAAAAATGGCACAACCATTTTGGAAAATGATATGGCACTTCCTTAAAAAGCTAGGAATAGAAATACCATATGATCCAGCTATCCCACTCCTGGGAATATATCCTAGAGAAATAAGAGCCTTCACACGAATAGATATATGCACACCCGTGTTCATTGTAGCATTATTCACAATAGCAAAAAGATGGAAAAAACGTAAGTGCCCATCAACAGATGAATGGATAAACAAGCTATGGTACACACACACAATGGAATAGTATGCAACAATAAAGAACAATGATGAATCTGCAGAACATCTCACGACATGGATGAATCTGCACAGCATTATGCTGAGTGAAATAAGTTAATCACAAAAGGACAAATACTGTATGAGACCGCTATTATAAAAACTCATGAAAAGGTTTACACACAGAAGGAAACAACCTTTGATGATTACAGATGAGGGGAGTTGTGGGGAGGGAAAAACACTAACTAGACAACAGGTAAGTGGTAACTTTGGTGAAGAGTAAGACAGCACACAATACTGGGGAAGTCAGAACAACTTGACCAGGGCAAGGTCATGGAAGCTTCATAGACACATTCAAATTCCCTGAGGGACTGAGTTACTGGGCTGAGGGCTGGAGACCATGGTTTCAGGGGACATCTACCTCAATTGGCATAACACAGTTTATAAAGAAAATGTTCTACATCCTACTTTGGTAAGTAATGTCTGGTGTCTTAAAAGCTTATGAGTGGCCATCTAAGATACTCCACTGGTCCTACCCTGTCTGGAAGAAGGGAGAATGAAGAAAACCAAAGACACAAGGGAAAGATTAGTCCAAAGGACTAATGGACCACAAGTACTACAGCCTCCAACAGATTGAGTCCAGCACAACTAGATGGTACCTGGCTACCACTACCAACTACTCTGACAGGAATCACAATAGAGGGTCCTGGACAGAGCTGGAGAAAAATAAGGAATGAAATTCTAACTCACAAAAAGAAAAAAAAAGACCAGACTTACTGGTCTGACAGAGACTGGAGAAAACCCGAGAGTATGGCCCCTGGAAACCCTTATAGCTCAGTAATGAAATCATTCCTGGGGTTCAACCTTCAGCCAAAGATTAGACAAGCCCATACAACAAAACAAGACTAAATGGGCACACCAGCCCAGGGGCAAGGACGAGAAGGCAGGAGGGCACAGGAAAGCTGGTAATGGGGAACCCAAGGTCGAGAAGGGGAGAGTGCTGACACATCTTGGGGTTGGCAACCGATGTCACAAAACGATATGTGTATTTATTGTTTAATTAGAAACTAATTTGCTCTGTAAGTCTTCATCTAAAGCACAAAAAAAAAAAAAAAAAGAATGATCTCCTCTTAACCCTGAGATCAATGGGAAGTTATTGAAGGTTTTAAGCAGGAAGTGCATGGTCAGATTTGTGTTTTTAAAAGATCACTGTGGCACAGGTGGAGGATGTGGTGGGGGCAAGCAGGATGATACAGGGGTAGTGAGAAGGCTGTGGCAGCAGACCTAACAATGACCTGGGCCTGGTGGGGACGGACAGAAGGGTATGTGGGTCCAGGCACAATTTTGACTGAGTGAAAAATTTTTATAACAAGGTATGCCAATGCCTTGGAGTCCCTGGGTGGGGCAAATGGTTAAGCACTCAGCTACTAACCAAAAGGTTAGCGTTGGAACCTATCCAGAGGCATCTTGGAAGAAAGGTCAATCTGCTTCTAAAAGGTCACAGCCATGAAAATCCTTTGGAGTGCAGTTCTGCTGTGAAATACATGGGGTCGCCAGGAGTCAAAATGGATTTAAATGAAACTGATATGGTTGGTATGCCAATGCCAGAAACTACATAGGATTCCAGCATGAATTGAAGGCACATAGCAGCTTTATTCATTCCTGTTTTCCGTCGGTCAAGGAGTCTTTAGAATCCCCCAACCTTATGATGTCATTTTAGTGGAACTAAGCTTGAGCAACCTAAATTGATACTATGAGGGCTGTAATGCCCTGGAGAGCCAAGCCTGTGACAAGGACAGGTTCTGCTTCCCTACTATGAGGTGAATGGGGAGAAACATATTTTTTAATGATCTTGGGTGGAGACCCCAGGGTCAAGAAGGCCATTTGGCCCAAGGGTCACATGCTGGAGGCAGTGACATTTGAGGGGTCATGAAGGATCAGTAGGGTGACTTCAGGCAAAGAGACCCAGAAAGGACACTCAAGGCTCTTCCCATCAGCCCTCACTCTCTCTCTAATCTCTTTTCTGGGGCAGGAGATGGACATTCAGATAGTTTTAATATGGAAACTTTGCTTTAGTTTTCTTTCCATTTCTTTGCCAAACTTGGAGGATGTAATGCAAATATTTTTTTCTTCACTTCCTAGGAAGATCTGAAGATTAAAGGTCTCCATGTCCTTGAGGGGAGTAGAATGGTTTTTCGGTTGCTAGTGTTCTGGACCTCATCAAAGATGCCAGGACAGAGTGTGAGGGATGGTGGGGTTTAGGGGCAGAGGCTGAGCGTTTTAGAGAAGCAGGACTTCCTTGAGGGAAGGGAGGAGAGAGGACCATGGGGCCAGGAGAAAAGGGTACTCAGCCCTTCTCCCTGGCGGAGGACTGGGAGGATGGCTATGGCCAGGGGGGTGGGGCTCTGGAAAGATGGACATCCAGGACCCAATCCCCAGCTGAGCCCCAAATATCCAGTTCTCAGGCTGGTCTCAGGAAGAACAGGCCCCTGACCTCGAGGGCCTTGCAGGAACAGGAAGAAGAGACATCTCCGCAGTGACCTCTGGGGCACAAGGACTGTAAAGGAGCCCCTCCCCAGATGCACTGACACCATGGACAGCCCAGGAGGTGGGCCATGGAACCCCAGGAGTAAGGAGGTTGGATTTCTCTGCCAGCTCAACATGATGGGGACTTGGAGTTAAGGTCAAGTAGATTTTTAAAAAATAAGAAAACAAGACCTTTCTTGCACCCCTGGGTGTGTGGACTGAGATTTATAACTCACTGCATCTCCCATTCCTTCCCTGCAGATCCCTCGGCTCCTGCCAGGCTTGTGTGACCTTTCTTTCAGGATCAGGGGTCTTTCTGGTGTCCCCTTCTCCATGACTTCAAGGAGCTTCTCAAGTGCAGTCCCTCCTCCTCACTCCCCACAGCCCCCACCGCCTCTCCCTCCATCAGAAGCTTGAAGCTCATGGCACTGCCTAAGGGATGGTACCACCCATTTGACAGATGGGTGTGGCGAGGTCTCTCTGCTGAGCTGGGACTTGGCTCCCCAACTTGGCCAGGAGCTACATGAAAGTAGAGATGTGACTCTTTCCCTAACCCAGAACTAGAGCCTTTTGGTGGAAGCTTCCACCCTTTGTCACTCCCTTTCCTCACTCAGTCCCATCCCATGCCATGGCTCTGGTTACCATATTTGCCAACACCCTGGGCAGACTCCTGACTGCACAGCTGTGGCTGCCTCTGGGATGACCCTCAGTTACCCCACCAGCAAGACGGGTGTGAGAAGCCCCTCCTAAAACAAGCCTGATGCATTTCCTCCTCCGCCCACCATAGATGGGCAGATTCTGCTGGAGCCTGAGGCTTGAGAGATGGGCTCGGCTCTGTATTATGAGCCTCCAAGCTCTGTGTACACAAGGACCCTGGTAGATGTAAACATTCCCGGCCTCTCTTCTCCAGCTGGATCAACTTCAGGCTTTCAGAGCTAGGCACTGCCCCCAGCACGCTCCCAGTGTTTAAAGAAGACGTCAGCGGCTGCCCATGTTCTTGGCAGAGACCAGCTCTCCTGCCTCAAATGAAGTCCCAAGTTCTGGGCCACTGATGCAAAGACCAAGAGCTTATCTCCTCAAGGGGCCTGCTGGGGACCTCCTGCTTATACACAAAGGGGGGCTTTCTGTAAGGAATAAATCCAAGAATGCTAGGGGGAACCTTATGTCCTCCAAAGCCCTGCCCCACCTACTCAGGGACGTTCCTTTCGTTTTAGCTTTACATCCTGTGAAAATTTAATGCTATCCCCTCAACCCCAGGAGGCCAATATTTTAAACTTTGTTCATCATTTTTATTCACCCAACATTTATGAGTACCTGCTATGTGCCCCAAATGCCAGTGTGCCAGGCATTTGATGATTCTGCCCTGCCCACTTAAAGTTGCACAGATAAGCACTCAGCCACTAGCCTCAAAGTTGGTGGTTCAAACCCACCCAGCGGCCCCATAGGAGAAGACCTGGCAATCTGTTTCCATAAAGATTACAGCCAAGAAAATCCTATGGGGCAGTTCTACTCTGTCACAGCTGGTTGCTATGAGTCAGAATCGACTCAACGGTACCAAATGGCACCGAACAACAACAGTTTTAACCCTTTAGTTTAACGCTTTTATATATCTATGTATATATATGTACATATAAGTCCCTGAGTAGTGCAAACAGTTAATGTGCTCAGCTGCTAACCAGAAGGTTGGAGGTTTGAGTCCCCCCAGAGGCACCTCAGAAGAAAGACCTGGTGATCTACTTCTAAAAAAATCAGCCATTGAAAACCCTATGAAACGCAGTTCTACTCTGACCCACATGGGGTTGCCATGAGTCAGAAATGACTTGACAGCAACTGGCAGAAGAAGAGAATATATATGTTTAAGATTCCCCATCCCTCACCCTTGAGTTGTATTTTAAGTTTTATTCATCATTTTCATTCAAACAACATTTATAAGGCTCTTACCATTTGCTAGGTCCCTAGGTGGTGCAAACGGTTTGTGTTCAACTACTAACCTAAAGGTTGGTGGTTTGAACTGGTTTCACCTCATCTGGAGCAAGGGAGAATGAAGAAAACCAAAGACACAAGGGAAAGATTAGTCCAAAGGACTAATGGACCACAACTACCACAGCCTCCACCAGACTGAGTCCAGCACAACTAGATGGTGCCCGGCTACCACCACTGACTGCCCTGACAGGGGTCACAATAGAGGGTCCTGGACAGAGCTGGAGAAAAATGTAGAACAAAATTCTAAGTCACAAAAAAAAAAGACCAGTCTTACTGGTCTGACAGAGACTGGAGAAACCCCGAGAGTATGGCGCCCAGACAACTTTTTAACTCAGTAATGAAGTCACTCCTGAGATTCACCCTTCGGCCAAAGATTAGACAGGCCCATGAGACAAAACGAGACTAAATGGGCCCACAAGCTCAGGGACAAGGATGAGAAGGCAGGAGGAGATAGGAAAGCTGGTAATGGGGATCCCAAGGTCGAGAAGGGGAGAGTGTTTAAATGTCACAAAACAATATGTGTATTAATTGTTTAATGAGAAACTAATTTGCTCTGCAAACTTTCATCTAAAGTACAACAACAAAAAAAAAATCCTAAGTAAAATAAAATAAAATAAATGTTGGTGGTCTGAACCCACCCAGTGGTGCCACTGAAGAAAAGCCTGGCACTCTGCTTCTGTAGAGATTACAGCCAACAAAATCCTATGGAGCAGTTCTGCTCTGTAACATATGGAGCCACCATGAGTTGGAATCAGCGGCAATAAGATTTTTTTGTTCTATGTGCTGGCCACTCTCCTGGACACTGGAGACAATCTAGTCACCATCCAAAGTTCCCCATCAGTGTAACGAGGGAGGTGACCAGGGAGGCAGCTTTGAGGGGCCGCCGGACAGAGGAGGCAGAAGAGACCGTTAAAGGCTCTAGAGGCCAGAGGGAAGCCACCAGTGTGGGTGCCCTGCACTGGTGATGGGACCTGGGACAATTCCTTCCCCCTCTCGGGGGCTCCTTTTCCTCTTCTCTAAAATGAGAAGATCAAACGAGACTGGGACTCTAGGGTTTTTGGATTTCACAGAACAATAAAAGACTAACAAAGTAATTGAGGGAACCATACAGGGTTACCAACTTTTTATTCCAATAAGAAGCCCTGGTGGTGTGATGGTTAAGTGCTCGGCTGCTAACTGAAAGGTCTGGTAGGCAGTTCGAACCCACAAGCAGCTCCGTGGGAGAGAAGACCTGGCAATCTGTTCCCATAAAGATTACAGCTAGGAAACCCTATGGGGCAGTTCTACTCTATCCTATAGGGTCGCTATGAGTTGGAATCAACTCCAGGGCGCACAAAAACGACAAGGATTTTTAGAGAAAAAGCAAAAGCAGGCTAACAACCGCCATCAACCGTCACCATTAGTTCCTAAAACAAAGGACGTTTTAACCCCAAAAGTAGAAGGGACGCAGTCCAGAATGAAGGGTCATCCTTTTAACCGATTTCACGTAGCTGGATAAAGACTCACTGTGCTGTCCATGTTGTTCCCATCTTGCCCAGCCCAGGTGAACTGGTTGCCACATGGCATCCCCTGTGGGCCAGGTGTTGGCTGAATGACAGGCAGCAGCTTTCCAATGCTAATGTCCCACGATTCTGTATGTGACCCACTGAAGCCATGACCCCAGAGCTCCATGCCCAGAGCAGCCCCCTGGTCAGAGAGACACAGTCAGGCAATTTCTAAAGCCTATTCCAAAAATAAATCTTTCTGGGCATCTCTCAGACCCTGCTAAAGGGGAAGGTCCCTGGGTAGCACAAGTGGTTTGCATTTGGCTACAAACCTAAAGGTTCAAAGTTCAAAACCACCCAGCGGTGCTGCAAAAGAAAGGCCTGGCAATCTGCTTCTGAAAGATCACAGTCAAGAGAACCCTATGGAGCAGTTCTCCTCTGTAAGAGGTGGGGTCACCATGGGTTGGAATTGACTTAACAGCAGCCGGTTTGGTTAAAGGGGACACCCAGTCCATAGTGCTTCCAGGAGCCTCCCCTTTTTGTCTCCCACTCACTTCCCTCCTCCCCTGCAGCTACTCCTGCTTTTCTCTTCCAAACTCCCTGAAAAAAAAAAATTCTTTCCCAACTCTAGTCTTCAAGCCTCTAGCCTAGAGGTCCCCTTATCACAGATAATTAGCAAGGAGCACTCAGAAGCACACGCCCCATCCCAAGCCCGTTGCTGTCGGGTCGATTCCAACTCATGGCAACCCCATGTGTTACAGAGTAGAACTGCTCCATAGAGTTTCCTCAGCTGTAATCTTTATGGAAGGAAATCGCTAGGGCTTTCTTCTTCAGAACTGCTGGGTGGGTTTGAACCACCAACCTTTAGGCTAGTAGCAGCCGATTGCAAATTGCTTGAGCCACTCAGGGACCTTGTGTGCTTCCCAGACCCTTCAAGTTGTTGGGGGGCTGTCAGCAGACCGTGCTTAGCTCTCATCCCCTTAGGGCTGCAGAGAGCTACCCATCCAAGGTCACGTCTCTTCTTGGGGCAGCCTACTTCCACTACAACGTGGAAGCGTAAAGGCCTGGCCACTTCTGCCCAATACAGGACAACTCTGAAGGGCCGTTCTAGATCCAGAGGGCCCGTGGGTTGTCCAAGGCTGCTGTCAGGCCTGCCTCGCAGCTCAGCTTCTTCCCCTGCCCACTCCTGTTCCTTCCCCTCCCTCCCACACGTGCTGACCCTGAGGGCATCCCTTAATAAACATCCTGCACACTCAACTCTGAACCAGAGCCGGCTCCCGGAGGTACCCAACCTGTGCCATCGACTCAGCCAATCACAGCCAGACCCATGTGGGCGGCCTTTCCTCCTCTGCCTCCTGCCTGGATGAGACTTCCCATACAGACAGCTAGACAGACAAACCCTCCAGTCTTGAAATGTCAACAGGACCTAAAGGAACTTAGAATATTTTTTCTCTTTTAACAAAGAGTAGCTTTCAAGGCTTTTGTCTAGCTATGGACCCAGAAGGTCAGCTCTGAGCATCCAAGCTGATCAGTAACCCCTTTGTCCTGGATGCCTCCCCTTTCCTTCCATGAGGTTACAAGTCTCAGAGCACATAGTTGGAAAGCTGCAAGAATGCATGATATAAGGAGGGCATAAAAACTGAGCCTTAATAGCTCCAAAATATAATCCGTCACACACACGATGGAGGTGGAGGCAGGCCGGGGGGGGAGGGGGTGCTGTTCTGGGCCTCCATGATCTGGGAACACACTCTCAGGGGTCCCAGCCCTACACTGTGCTTGCACCTTAGGCACCATAAACCCCAGCTGTCTGGGAGTAGGAGGCCAGGACAGCAAAGTGTGAAGCTTGTCTTGTGCTGACATTCTTATTTCTACACATTTTACCCTCCAAGAGCCTGGCCAAGTGAGCATGAGATGGAGGCAAGACCCAAAGCGGAGTCAGTAGTGCTGATACACATGCTGAAGGAGATCAAAGGCAGAGGCCCTTCAGCAAGGAACAAATGTCCAAACAGAGGGTGATAGCCCCTCCAGACAAAGAACAGGCCTCTCCTCCATGGCCCGGTCAGGACTGGAGCGACTTCTGTCTGGAGCTGGCTCTGTGCAGGCAGAAGTCAAGCGCAAACCAGCTGGGAGGAGTGGGGTTCCAGGAAGTGCCCCTTCCCCAAGAGCAGGGCTGGATTCCCGCTAGATCAAGCACACACCTAGCACTGTAGCAGAAGCGGTAGATCAAATCTCAGCCTGGATGAATTTACCCAGGAGTTTACATTCAGAAAAAGCTAGACGGAAGCTCTTTCCATTTCAGCATACGTTTGGGTTTCTTGATTTATGGTTTAGTGCTGCTTTTAGTTTGGATTCCATAGATGGCATCATCTTTTCAGCCCTTGAGGCCTTTAAAGGTCTTTCCCAGCTCAGCCAGGGAGGCAGGCGGTGGTCTGTGTGGGAAGTGATGTACCGGAAGGAGAAGCAGGGAGGACAGTGGTAAGGAGGTGCAGGGTGGGTGGACAGCCCACAAGAGACCCCACTGTTCCAGGCAGCTGGAAAGAGGCTCCTTCAGAGCCCAGGGGAGCTGGAGGCCACTGTGCCTGAGTCTGAGGGGGACCCTCCCTGCCCTTCTAAGCCTGCCCCACCTTCAGGGTCCACACAGCCACAGGTGTGCACAGGTAAAACATCATCAAACCTTCACTCGATGCCCTAACACACATGCACACAGTCGATGACAAAGAGCAGATTCTTTTGGGCACACCCAGAGCAGCCCCTCAGGGTTTAAACCTGTCCTTTCTGGGGCCCACAGAAGAGGCAGCAAGCCCTGTGCTTGTCCTAAGACAGTGGATCTCATCAGCGTCACCTGAGACTCATTTAGAGCTGCTTCGGGTTCTGTCTTCCCCTCCTACAGAGCCCTGAGCTGTTTGGGGCTCTCTCCTGGGGCCACAAACTCCTGTAGGATTTTTTAGTTGCTACCCCCTGTATGCACACAATCTCACTGAAAACTCACAAATATCCTGGAATATGTACATATTGTTTTCCCTACTTTTTTTCGTACGGGCAAGCCAAAGCTCAGAAAGGTTAAGTGACTTGCCCAGAGTCACAGAGCTAGACTTACATCTGGGTCTATGTGGCTCCTAAGTGTGTGCTTCTAATTACTGTCTAGATGGGGGGCCCTGTCCCAGGCTGGACCTAAACACCGCACTGAGAACGGTGTCCTCCTTACCAGCCCAGCCCCCACCCCTGCCTCGCTCCATTTCCCCTGATCTCTCCCTGCCTCAGCAGCCAGTCCTAAATCTTTCCTCAAGAGACAAGACAACATCCAGGCATCCAAGCAGGGGGTGGGACAAAGGCGGGAGCTAGAGCCCCACCTCTCGAACAGGCAGTACCTCTGCCAAGGCCCTCGCCCGCCCTGCACGGCTCGGCAGGGCTGGCAGTTGGCGGTCGTGAGCACACCCCAGCTCCTAACCCAGCCTGCACCCCAAGACCTGGACAGACAGCGGCCGGGTCCTGCTGGGCAGTGGGCCTGCTGATGTCAGAGACTCCTGCTGTGCACTCAGCCAAGCTAGAATGTTTCCTGAATAGCATTCGGAGGGGCCTGAGTTCCAGTCCTGGCTGGTCACCAATTTACTGAATGACTTAGGCTGGCCAGTTCTCCTCTTGGAATCTCAGCGTTTGCATTTTTGTGGTGAAAGTTTGAACCAGTGATTTCTAAGGACGTCTCCTGCTCTGAAGCTGTGGATTCTAGATTTCTTTGTGGCATTTGAGGATTCTAGCCGGGACGTGGAAATCTGAGATGACACTGGCTCTGCGCTGGGCTTTCTGCTCAGCCTTATTTATCTTTAGCCCAGGTCATGCCGGGAGCCTTGGGAGTGTTCATCTGGTTCCCCTAACGTGGTCTTCCATCTACTCTTCTCTCCACCGTACCCAGGTACTCAAGGGGATTTCTCTTGCTTGGCAAATCCGGGTAGGGTACCAGGGCCCAGGCAGAGCCGCAGAGCCAGGCCCCTCCTCCGAGACCCAGAGGCAGCCATGGGGGTCTGTGCTGTCGAGATTGACACCAACATCTCGTCTGGCCCTGAGATCAACACCACGGGCATCACAGCCTTTTCCATGCCTGGCTGGCAACTGGCACTGTGGGCCATAGCCTACCTGGCCCTGGTGCTGGTGGCCGTGACTGGCAATGCCACGGTCATCTGGATCATCCTGGCCCATCAGAGGATGCGCACTGTCACCAACTACTTCATTGTCAACCTGGCCCTGGCCGACCTCTGCATGGCCGCCTTCAATGCTGCCTTCAACTTCGTCTACGCCAGCCACAACATCTGGTACTTTGGGCGTGCCTTCTGCTACTTCCAGAACCTCTTCCCCATCACAGCCATGTTTGTCAGCATCTACTCTATGACCGCCATCGCCGCCGACAGGCAAGAGAGGGGCGGCGGGGGACCTAGGGGAGCCTTCTCACTTTGCTGGGGCTCAGAGTGAGGTGATGAGTTGCTGCGATTGTACAGCAAGTTAAGGGTAGAACCCAGGGCATTGCCTCCCAGACCTGGTTATGATCCAAAACTGTGTATCTGGAAGACAGAGGACTGTGGAACTGAAGCATGTAGAGTTAAAGTTAGACCAAGGAAAACTTTGCACTAGATGGGTTGTTCAAGGCTGTGAGAGAAGGAACAGAGCAGTGTCTGGATACATTCTAGAATGTTCTCTCGAGTTGGTCTTTGTTTTGGTGTCTTTATTTTACGACGAGGAAATTGTTTATATTATTTTCCTTTTCCAGATAGATTATACTAGGGGAAAATTTTAATACTGTATTCAGTTGACATATCATGTTGTTGTAGAAAGGCTGTGACCTTTTGGAAGCAGATCGCTAGGCCTGTCTTCCGACAAGCCTCTGGCTGGGTTTGAACCACCACCCTTTCAGCTAGTAGTCAAGCTTTTAACCGTTTGTGCCACCCAGGGACTCCTGACATATCATACAAAGCACGAATCTACCCAGCATGTAGCTGGGCCTGATTGCTCCTTACAATAGGACCGCCTATTGTCCTGTGCTGCTCTCAGGGGCTGCAGACTGTGAGCTCTGCTGAGGAAGAGTTAGCCGTGCAGCTATCTGTAGTCCTTTTAAGCTGGTTGGGGTGGGCTTAGCCCAGTGTGGCTATGGAAGGGGAACTTTGAGTCCATAGCAGGGGTGAAGATGAGAGGGATATAATTTGGATAGTCCATGACACAGAGAGAGCACCAGTCTAGTCCCACACTCTCACTCTTCAAAAGAGGAAACCACAGTCACACAGCACCTTAGAGGCCCCACAGGGATAGAGGCAGGCTCGTGAGTCCGTGGGTAGGTGGTTTCCTTTGGGTGCTTTGACCTTGCGGAAGCAGGATCTACTTCAGAGTCCTTCCTTCCTCAGTCAGGGCTCTAGACTCAGGAAGTCTCAGGCCCACCGGGCCCCAGGACACGCCTACAGTTGCTTTCTGGGTCCTAGGAACACAGGGAAGTCAAACCCACCTGGTAGCAGACAGCTGGAGCCAACCTGGGTTCAAAGCCAGCTCTGCCTCTTCCAGGCTGGCTTGTTTCACTTCTCTAAGCCTCCATTACCTGATGCGGAAAATGGAAATAACAACTCCCCCCTGCGGTAACTTGGAAACAGGCCCTGCACCTTACCAGACACGAGGGCACCAAACGGCAGCTCAAATCCCACTCAGGTTCTCCCAGAGAGAGGCAGGAGCTAAGGAGACTGCTCCCGGCTGACTTCATGGAAATCAACCAAAACCAGTTGCCATTGGGTCGACTGCGACTCATGGCGCCCCCGTGCGTGTCAGAATAGAACTGTGCTCCACAGGGTCTTCAATGGCTGAATTTTTGGAAGTAGATGGCCAGGCCTTTCTTCTAAGGTGCCTCTGGGTGGACTCGAACTTCCAACCTTTTGGTTAGCAGCTGAGGATGTCAATCGTTTGCACCACCCTGGGACTCTGACTTCACGGAGGAGGTGTCATTTCACCAGGACCTTCAGTGACTCTAGAGAGGAAGGAGGAGTTCTAGGCTGAGCAGGGGAGGAAATGCCCTGTGAGGGGTGTGCAGGGCTGCCCCACAGCCACAGGGAGCCAGAGAAGGTGCTAGAAGCAGTGCCAGAGGAGGCCAGAATGTATGATGTATGTTGGCCACGTGACAGAGGGTCTCGAATGTCACGTTTAAAGTTTTGGGCCAATACTTTAGCCACTAGCTATATGTGCCTCTTTAAACCTCAATTAATTAAATAAGATAAAAAGTTCAGTTCCTCAGCGGTGCTAGCTCCATTTCAACGAGACAGTGCAGATGCAGGGCATTTCCACCAGCAGACTGTCGGTTCTGCTATGGTTTCTGAACGAGAGAGGCACTGGCATAGGGCTGAGGGGCTCGGGCAGGGCAGAGCTTTAGGATAAAGTGGAATACTCAGTCCTGCCCCGAAATGGTTTCCAGTGTGGCCGCACCCCTGGTTTGTGGCCACCTGAGGGCATGTCCATGCTCAGAGGGAGGTGGCATGGAGGAGGCCTGGTCAAGGCTCTTGGGTGCTTGACTTAGTGTGTGGCCATGGGAGACCCACAGCCCTGCTGGCTCTCTGCAGGTTGGGTGAGGGCTCCAGAATCTGCAGTCACCGGGCAGCAGTGCTGGGACTAGGACTGGAGGGTGTGGGCCTGGAGTGGGGGAGGGAGGCCGAAGGGTGGGCTGATGGAGGCACGCCTACCACTCACTCCACGCTCTGCTCATAGGTACATGGCCATTGTCCACCCCTTCCAGCCACGGCTCTCAGCCCCTGGCACCAAAGCAGTTATTGCTGGCATCTGGCTGGTGGCTCTGGCCCTTGCCTTCCCCCAGTGCTTCTACTCCACCATCACCATGGAGCAGGGTGCCACCAAGTGCATTGTGGACTGGCCCGAAGACAGCAGGGGCATGAAGCACCTCCTGTAAGTCTTCCTGGGTGAGGGTGGAGGGCAATGATGCACGTGTGTGTGTGTACACCTGAGAAGGAACACGTGTGCTTGTGTGTATGGAGGTACATGCATGTCCAAGTGTGTAGTGAGTTGCACGTGTGTATATGATATTAAGTAGATAGGTGCACATATGAAAAGCAACATTTACATAGCACTTACTACCTGTCCAGCCTGTTCTAAGCACTTTACATATGATAACCTATTTAATTCTCCAAACAATCAATGAAATATGTACTATTATTACCATTCTCATTTTTTGTATGAGGAAACGGAGGCATCGAAGAACTAAGTGGCTTGCCCAAGACCACACAGCTGGTCAGTGGTAGAGCTGGCATTCAAATCCAGCCAGTCCTGCTCCAGAGCCCAATCTCCCAACTATTCTGCTACTTAAGTAAGCATATGTGCATCCTTAAATGAGTGATACATATGTGTACACGTGTCTGTTACATGTATGACGTGCTACATTCACTTGTGGGGGGGGGTGGGCGTGTATATGTAAGCAGATGTGTGTGTCCACACAGGTACATATTGCAAATGTGTGTTTTGGGGAGGGTGCTGTGTATGCTCAGGCCACAGAGGGCCAGGGTATTGAAGCAGAAAGGGCAGGTAGATGGAACCTGGGATGTTTTCTGTAGGGTTCCTGGTGCCTTTTTCATGTTAAGGTGGGCAGCATGGGTGGGTGACAGGGTGGGAGTGTGTAAAAGAACTCAGGTATGGCCCAGCCGCTGTGTGACCCTGGGTAAGTCCTTTCCCCATTCTGGGCCTCAGTTTCCCCAGTTCTCCCAGTGTGGTTTTGTGATCCCCCAGCATTGTGCCATTGGTTAACAGAGAAAGAATTGGTTAGGCCATGGGTTTTGGAGTGAGCCAGCAGGATCAGAGTCTTGCTCTGTTCCCTCCTGGTTGCAGGACTTTTTGTAGTCATTGAACCTCTCTGAGCCTTTGGCTCCTTCTGGGCGGGGGTAGGCGGCAATGATGTGTGTGTGTAATGAGGAGTAGTAATAGTACTTTGTGAGTCTAAATGAGAATGTGCATGCAAAACCTTTGACACAGTACCTGGCACAGATCTGGTGCCCAGTATGTGATAGCTTACATAGAAGTAAAGAGAAAACAAATCTGGAGGGGGTAGATTTGGTCCAACAAAGTCCCAGCTACCCTAAGCATGAAGATGTGGAATGCTCTGAGCTGAGGGCTACCAGGGAACCATGGCAGCACAGCCCCTATGCCCACCTTCTTTAACACCCCTTCCGCAATCCTCACCCCTACCTGGTCTCCATCTGTTCCCAACACCTGCCACAAGAAGACTGCTCCGTGGCCTTCATTGCTGGGGAAGGCATTAAGCCTGTGTGTGGGGGATGAGAGGCTTGAGGGAAGACCCTTCCTGGGGTCTCTGTCCCCATCATGCACCCCACCCTCTCAGAAGGACCCACCCCCAGGCAGGCAGTGTGCATGCAGGGGAAGCACCCTACTCTCTGACTCAAGGTAGGGAGTAAGAGGAACATTTTGGGTCTGGTCATCGAGGGGGTGGTGTTCCTACACCTAAATACAGGCCTTTCTTCCTGAGAGGGGAAACCAGTAATAGCAGGGCTTCAAACTGGTTCATTCCAGTTAGACCTGCCTGCTGATAATTCGCATTTTCACCCCATGATATACTAAATCAGAATCCACATTTTAACAAGATCCTCAGGTATTCTTATGTACACATAAGAATTGCCTAGGGTACATAAGAATCGCCTGAGCATCTTGTTAAAATGTGGATTCTGATTCAGTATATCTGGGGTGGAAATGCAAATTCTCAGCAGGGTGGTCTAACTGGAATGAACCGGTTCACAGCCCTGAATTTAGGGTACCAAGTACCAGCTCTCTGGGAGTTGTGAATTCCAACCCTCATTCAGGCAACAGGGAGAAACAGGAGGGCACGGGTGGGCTAAGAAAGCCATGCTTTATTGTTACTGAGAATTCTGAGAGCCGGTTTTGGGGAAGCCTGGCTTTATGTGTGAGAATGTGTTGTTTTTCTTGGGTGGGGCAGCATCTAATGAGAGTTCACCTGGGGACTCCATCCTCACAGACCCATGTCCTGGGGGTGTGTGTGTGTGTGTGTATAGAATCTGATGAAATTACAGATGCTCTCTCTAGGAAAATGTAAGTATACCCTCAAAATCAAAATGCAAAAAGAACAGTCCAGGCTGAGAGGAGAAGCATCCCTAATTTTGGCAGGTCTTAGAACATGGTCCCCAAGGCTCCTCAGAGGTCCCTTCTGCATAGGAGCCTAGCCCAGACTGGATTCCTGTCCTGTACCGTGAACCTAGGATGGGAGGAGGCAACAGAGAAGTGTCGATCACACTTGGGAAGGACCTTAAAGAGTCCCTCCTAGTTTTATAGATGGGGAAACTGAGGCTGAGGAGAAACCCAACTGGTCCAACGTCACACTTTCAATTAGAGGCTGCACAAGAGCCCCATTTTTCTGACCCCCATAAAATGGTAATGGTAGTGTCAGAACCTGTCTAACTTCAAGGGCATTATTAAGAACAAGGATCAGCCCAAGACTGATTCCTATGAGGATCCAGGTCAGACACACCTCTACTCTCCAAACTTTTTACCAATTCTGACACCAGCCATCCCTTCCACGGCACTCTCTACTTCTTTTCTGGGTTCGACAATCTATTGCAATGGACACACAAAACTCACAGACCATACTTAAGGTTAAGGGGTTTATTAAGAAAGTAACATGGTACAACTTGGGATCAGGATCAACAGGCTACAACTCAGCATCAA
This sequence comes from Dugong dugon, assembly GCA_030035585.1. Taxonomy (NCBI): domain Eukaryota; kingdom Metazoa; phylum Chordata; class Mammalia; order Sirenia; family Dugongidae; genus Dugong; species Dugong dugon. The sequence goes on from CM057475.1 coordinate 21,010,554, forward strand.
GATCAGGAAGCATGCAGGCAAGGTCTGGAAAGCTTTCCTGAAGTGGAGAGCACATCCGTCCCTTCTTCAGTGCAGGACAGCTCTCTCAGCTTCTCTCAGCCATGCAAGCAAGCAGGCCCTTCTCTCTGCCGTGCAGGCCTTCTCTCGGCCTCCTGAGGACACGCCTCCTCTCATCCCCCTCAGGACAGGCCTCCTTTTGGCCATACAGGTCCCCTTCAGCTATGCCCCCTTCAGCCATGTAGTCCTCTCTGCCTTCCTCCTCCCTCTGCACTGCTAACTGACCCAGCTCATAGCCAGTATAGCAGTTTGTTCAGCTCTCTTAGCTGCATCCCCAGCAGTAGGTTTCTCCTGTCACCACCAACTCTGCCACAGGGCCCCTTCCAGGCCCTACCGCTGTCTTCAGTGTTACAGCCCTTGACCTGTATTACGGCTCCCGTAGGAGCTTCCTTGCTTCTTCTCACTTCTTGCCTTTCTTGCCTTTACTCCTTTCTGCTTCTTTTGTCTTTCTGTCAATGTCTGTGGGGTTGGCTGCATATATAAGAAAACTCCTGGTCAATTTCAAGGCATGGCCCTCCCACCAGGGCCACAAAAGGACCAATCCCCTCTCAGCCGGCCACAGACACCTCATTTGCATAGTAGGCTATAGTCACTTCATTTGTATAAGTATATTGGCCAATCCCTGCAAGGTGCATAAAATAGACCAATCACAGGGCAGGCTGCAGCCTAGGGCCAAACCACAAGCTGTTTACAGATTACACAGGAAATGTCAATCAACCTGGACAAAAGTAACAAACCCTCTGTGGTACAAAACTAGGGCAAAGGTACTCCAGAGGGCATAGAAGAAAAATCTCTCAAACTGTTTTTCCAAAGAACCAAGGCAAAAGGCCAAATAAAGGAACTCATTTCACCACAACACCACAGGATTGACCCTCAATGAAAGGAAAATTGTTTGGGTTTGATTAAGTTTGTAGAGCTGCTGTTCCATATGAAACAGACTTACTGCACCTCTCTAGGCCTCTGTTTCCCCATGAGGCAAGTGGTCCTGTTGACCCTCAAAGTCTTTCTAGCTCAGACATTCTGTGATGTCATGATGAAGGTAAGGTGCAGGGGCCTGGCATTCATTGCCCCTCCTCCCCTCTTATCAGCCCCAAGAGCAGGGCTCTCAGCTCAGATCTAGAATGAGGATCAGGAGGTCCAAGAGGCCCCAACCGTTTTGTAATTGGCACCCTTGCCAAAAGAGCAAGCAAGCAGAATTCTAAACACGAGGCTTTAGGGGAAAGATTTGTTGGAGCCACCTGCCCCTCACCCTCAGGGTGGCAGCACCTCTTAAAAGGGGCCCAGTGAGGCTGGAGGCTGGCACATGGAGGTGCTTGGGAACACCTCAGCCTCCTAGTGAGAAAGAAAAAAGTCACATACAGGGCCAGGGTCTCAGGCCTACTCATAGGGTGCGCCAAGGGCTCCCACCGCAGACCTGCCTGGGAGTCAGTCCTCAGCCCACGCCTTGTTGGAAGGAGACAGCAGCAACATGCTGGGGTGGGACGCGTCTCCTTTACACTCTTTCCAAAAGGAAATAAAACAGCCTCAGCACAGTCTGAGGTCCTCCTGGGGCTGGGTAATGACCCATGTGACAGCACTCTGGGCTGCTTGATCAAAGGCCGTGTGAAAGAGCATTTGCTGACATGAACGACGTTTCCAGCCTAATGCTGATGGGCAGGAAGCAGATGATAGACTAGTGTATACCATGCGGTGCTTTTTCACTGCCCCATGCCTTGATAGGGATGCCAACAAATCTATCTAGACAGATAAATATAGATATGTTGTTGTTAGGTGCTGTTGAGTTGTTTTTGACTCATAGTGACCCCAGTGTGACAGAGTAAAACTGCCCCATAGGGTTTTCTTGGCTGTAATCTTTACAGAAGCGGATTACCAAGTCTTTCTCCCACAGAGTCACTGGGCGAGTTCAAACTGCCAACCTTTCAGTTAGCAACCAAGTGCTTAACCGTTTGTCCCATCAGGGCTCCTTAGACATAGATATGGATTATATATATTATTTGTCTGCATCCAAACCAAAAAACCAAACCCATTGCTGTCGAGTGAATTGTGACTCATAGCGACCCTATAGGACAGAGTAGAACTGCCCCATAGGGTTTCCAAGGCTGTAATCTTTATGGAAGCAGACTGCCACATCTTTCTCCCACGGAACACTGGTGGGTTTGAACCACTGACCTTCCGGTTATCAGCTGAGTGCTTAACCACTGTGCCACCAGGGATCCTTTCTATCTATATGCATATATATATATATATATGATAGATTTTATATTATATAGATATACAAAATAGATAATATATAAGTAATTTTATCTCTATCTAGCTAATATATATGTATGTATACATCTATATATACACACATGCATATACATACATACATGCATACATACATATGATTCTGGAGGAAAATATGCTACACTTAATAGTGGTGGGGGTGGGATGAGGAATTTTACTTTCTCCTTGTGTCTAATGGTTTTTGTTTTATTTTTTTCCCCCATTTTCATTAATATTTATTTCCTTTTTTGGTACTTGTCTATAACAAGGAAGGATGCAGGGTTAATACACTTGTCCTTTCTACGGCACAGGAAGACCTCTTTTTGGAATATAGCTTGGCCAGTGTTGCCTTTTTTTTTTTAACCAAACCAAGGCCTTATGCGGCGGCCCGGGATGGGGCCTCAGAGCCCAACCCAGGAAGCCCGGACCCTGGTTCAAGGAGGCCGGCGGGGTCTCAGGGACAGTGCCGAAGGGTGTGGGACTTGCCCCGCGGACTGCCCGGTGCCCAGGCCCTGGCTCTCCTTCTAGGTACCACCTCACAGTGATTGCTCTCATCTACTTCCTGCCCCTGGTGGTGATGTTCCTCGCTTACAGCATCATCGGCCTCAAGCTGTGGAAGCGCGCGGTGCCCGGGCATCAGGAGCCCGACGCCAACCTGCGCCACCTGCAGTCCAAGAAGGTGAGCTCTGGGGGCGGGCCTGGGCGGAGCTGGGCTGGGGTTGGGGTGGGGCCGTGCTGGGGGCGGGGCGGGGCCGACTCCCGGCCTGCTGTTACCCGGCCTCAGCGGCAGAGAGCATCCACCGGTAACTTGCCCTTGTCCCAACCCTGAGGAGGATTTGCCTTTGGTCTTTGGCCAAATACAAAATTATAGGAACTTCCTGGAATCTTAGGAGAATCGAGGAATCCTAAAGCCTCAGAGAACGTCAGAGACTTCCAAGAGTCTCAGAATGACAGAATCTTTAAAATCTTAGACGTTCTGAATACCCAGGATGTTGAATTTAAGAAGCGCTCAGAACTACAGGAGCCTACTAGCTAGAAGCACAGGAGAATCCTCAGATGCCGGAAGTGCAGACCTCCAAGATCATAGAGCCCGTCCTGTGATCCACCTTCCTCAAGTCTGTCTTCCATGCCTACTCGGAGTGCCCCTGTCCTCTCCTTCCAGCTATCCAGGGCCTCCGAAGGTCCTGATGTAGCTAGCATTCTATGTCCAGACCTCCTCCACCCTCTCCCATTCAAAGCTTATCTTTTCCGTGCCCCCTTCCTGCTAGGCGACCAGAGGAGGTAATGCGTTAATCACATCATGTATCCAGGTGAAGCCAGGACTTCCCACCTGGAATTAGGTATTTCTAAGAGGGTGGCTCAGGGAAGTAGTTGGGCAGGGAAACCACTTGGGTGTCCCTCCTCATGGCGAGGTGGGCCCTGTTTTCCCTCTCTGGTTCACCCTCCATCCCTCAGAGAGGTGCAGGGTTATGCAGGAGGGCACCTGCAAAGGCAAGGCTGTGAGAAGGGGAAGTTCGGGGGCTGGCTTCTGGGCAAGAGGCAGGGTCCCTGGTTGCAGCCTCGTTGCCTGTGGATAGAAGGGCTGTGGCAGACACATCCCAGGAAGAAGGCCTCCTGGGAACCCACACATGACACACAGGGTCTCCCCTAAGGATAGGGTTAGGAAGGAAAGCTCAGCCACTCTCCAGGGAGGGAGAACTGCTTTATGAGTGATGGGATGCAGGAAGCCTTCTGGAGGAGGTGGCAGTTGAGTTGGGCTTTAAGGAATAAGGACTTCAAAGGAAAGTTAGCAGTGTGGGTCAAGGGACTAACGTGTGCAAAGGACCTGAGGTTGAGGCTCAGGAGTGTCTGGGCAGCAGATGCTCCAGGGAACTGAGGCAGTAGAAGTAGATGAGACCTGATTGTGGAGGGCTCCCCAGGCTGGCCTGACGGGCGCCCCCTGCACTGCCCTCAGAAGGGTTGGGGGGTTGGGACTCACAGGTTGAAGAGTAACCTGAGCCTCTTCTGGGCTAGATTGTGAAGACCATGGTGCTGGTGGTGGTGACGTTTGCCATCTGCTGGCTGCCCTACCACCTCTACTTCATCCTGGGCAGCTTTCAGGAGGACATCTACTGCCATAAGTTCATCCAGCAGGTCTACCTGGCACTCTTCTGGTTGGCTATGAGCTCCACTATGTACAATCCCATCATCTATTGCTGCCTCAACCACAGGTGAGCCGTCTCCCCACCGGACCCTCCCCTCAGCCCTCAGGGCTCACAGTCTGGCCCCACCCAGGTCCCCTGCCCAGTTCAAATCACCACCCATGTTCCTGCCTGAGCCTTTGCTCATCTGCCCCTCAGACCACCCTCACATGGGAATGCTGTCCTCACAGCCCAGCCCGCAGCACAATCCTCCCTTTTGTGGAGGCCTAACTTGAGACTCACCTCCTCCCTGAAGCCTTATCCAACTGCCCAGGCCATAGCTGTTACTGTCTGTCTGCTCTCTGTCCAGGGGTCTGTCTGAAAGAAGGAGAGGAGAGGAGGGACAGAGAGCTGGAGGGAGGAGGAGAGGCAGAGAGAGGCAGAAAGACAGACAGAGGGAAAAGCGAAGTGAAGAAGGGAAGGACTTGCTTCTGTCCTGACATTTATTTTACTTTATTTATTTTTAAAATAGATTTTATTATTGTTTAAAGCATTTTTAGGGTTACAAAAAAATTGTGCAGAAGGTACAGAGAGTTCCCATAGGCCTCCTCCTCTCCCCCCACCCACTGTTTCTCCTATTATTAATATCCTGCATTCGAGTGGTACAGTTGTTACAATACAGTGCAACGATCTAAAGAAAGAGGCATCAAGCCACAGAAAGGCATGGAGGAACCTGAAATGCACATTGCTAAGTGAAAGAAGCCAGTCTGTAAAGGCTATATACTATATGCTTCCAGCTACATGACAATCTGGAAAAGGCAAAACTATAGAGACAGTAAAAAGATCAGTGGTTGCCAGGTAAATGAATAATTTCTTTTATAAGGATCAGCACGAAGCTGGTTCCTATTAGGCAGAGATTAAAGATGTCCCAAATGTCCAACTTTTCCAAACTGCTGTACCACTCCATCATTTCTAACATCAGCTGGTTCCTATTAGGCAGAGATTAAAGATGTCCCAAATGTCCAACTTTTCCAAACTGCTGTACCACTCCATCATTTCTAACATCAGCTGCTCCCCCTCCCCTCGGTACTTTCCATCCTGTCATTGGCTTCCCTAATTCACTGTAATGTCTCACAGAACTCACAAACTGTACTTACAGTTAAGTGGTTTATTAGGGAAGTAACAGGGTACAACTCTGGGATTGGGATCAAACTTGGGAGTAACAGGAACAACAACTCAGGACGTAGTTCCTCCATCCGGACAGCTTCTTCTTGCCCTCTGCTGCTGGGCTCTGCTAGGGGCCTTCATGGGCAAGGACTACACCTCTTAGCTCCATGGGTTAGCAAGCTCCACTGCAGTCATCTTGTGCCAGTCTTGGTTCCTGCCATCTCACACCCCCATCTCTTGCTGTCTTCCATGTTACAGCTCCCTCTCTCTGTCTCCTGGGTCTAGGAGGGGCTCAGTGCTTGGATCCTGGGTCCAAATGATACACTCTGCTCCCGTCTCTACTTGGTGGTAGTCAGGACCCCCCGCCCTTCTGCCTCTGGGTTGGCTCATTTTAAGCCTAGCAGGATGGCAAAACTGACTGACCAATCCCTTAGGGCTTCATACACATTATTTGCATGGTTCCACCTCCACAAGGGTGCCATGCACCTTATTTGCATTATTAGCAAGCTGTCCAATCCCCTTGGTGGGTCACAATAACCTTAAGTTACAGGGCCATGGAGATAAAGGCCATATAAAAGTGATCCATCACACACACCAGAGGGAGGAGAGAGGGATGAATAGGTGAAGCACAGGGCATTTTTAAGGCAGTGAAACTATTCTGTATGGCACTGTAATGATGAATACATGACATTATGCGTTTGTCCAAACCATGGTGGTGTTGTTAGGTACCGTCAAGCCGATTTTCGCCTGGTAGAGACCCCATGTGACAGACTAGAACTGCCCCATAGGGTTTTCTAGGCTCCTCACAACCGGACCAATAAGCAACATCATGACAAACGGAGAAAAGATTGAAGTTGTCAAGGATTTCATTTTACTTGGATCCACAATCAACACTCATGGAAGCAACAGTCAAAAGACGCATTGCATTGGGCAAATCTGCTGCAAAAGACTGCTTTAAAGTGTTGAAAAGCAGAGATGTCACCTTGAAGACTAAGGTGTGCCTGACCCAAGCCATGGTGTTTTCAATCGCCTCATAAGCATGCGAAAGCTGGACAATTAATAAGGAAGACCGAAGAAGAATTGATGCCTTTGAATTATGGTGTTGGCAAAGAATATTGAATATACCATGGACTGCCAAAAGAATGCATAGGTGTGTCTTGGAAGAAGTACAACCAGAATGCTCCTGTTTCACATACTTTGGACAGGTTATCAGGCGAGATCAGTCCCTGGAGAAGGATATCATGCTTGGTAAAGTACTGGGTCAATGAAAAAGAGGAAGACCTTCAAGGAGATGGATTGACACAGTGGCTGGAACAATGGGCTCAAGCATAACAATGATTGTGAGCGTGGTGCAGGACCGGGCAGGGTTTCATTCTGTTGTTCGTAGGGTCGCTATGAGTCGGAACAACTTGATGGCACCTAACAACAACAGCAGTCTTTATGGGAGCAGATTGCCAGTCTTTCTCCTGAGGAGCCGCTGGGTGGATTTGAACTGCCAGCCTTTCGGTTAGCAACCAAGCACTTAACCATTGCACCACCAGGGTTCCTTAAGGAAACCCATGGGGCTGTACAACACAAAACCTAATGTAAACTATGGACTTTAGTTAACAATGTATCAAAATCGGTTCATCAGTTATAACAAATGGACTACGCAAACATAATACATCCTGATGTTTTTAAGAGCTTACTGCAGGAAGGAAAAACTCGGAGGCCTTTCCAGGAGCAAAGTGAGAAGCACCAACCTCATAGAACCCAGCCCTCAATAGGAAGCTGGGGCCAGGGCCAACGGGGCCGGCTGCTCCCTGGGAAGAGCACAGTTATTTCCTGTCCTCCAGGGGCCTTCAGGGCAGCTGGACGTGACCCTGGCAGAGACAGTAGGGAGGAGGGTCTGGGACCTCACTCCTTCCGAAGACTCTTCTGGTTCTCCTGGCCCAGAGAGGGGCCGACGCTTCTCTGGGACACTTGCCAGGTAGGGGATGAGCCAGAGAGGGGGCCCAGCACCCAGAGGTCCCGCTTGCAGAGCAGGCCTTTTTCAGCCTTGGAAAACTCTGAAGGCAGGGCCAAGCAATAGGAGGTGAGATGTGGACACTGACTCTTGGCCCCAGTAAGACAGTGATGCGGGTGAGGCTGGTCCTGGGCCTCTTTGCTCGTGCCTTTTATCACCTCCCCACCCAGGTGTCCAGGCCACTCAAAATGCCATTAGGATCTTTGTTGCTCAAACATCCCACCCACCTGGGGCAGGCCAGAAGGAAGTGACAGCTAAGATTTTTTTGAGAGCTTACTAGGTATGGGGAAGTGGGGCGAGCTGGTTGGGGGTGAGAGAATGATCAGGAGGTTGGTATGGGACATTGTGTGTGTGGATGTAAGCTACAGATCCCATCAAGCGCCACACTGTGGTAACTTGTGGAACTACAATGCAAAGAACCAAATAAGTCTAGGTTTTCTGCAGCATGGAACCCTGCATCCCCAGGAACAGACAATATAGTGTTCTCTCTCCGTCTCTGTCTCTTGCTCGCTCTCGGCTCTTCTACAGGGTCTCATTTCTGCTTCTGTGAGCAGCCAATGAAATGTTCTCTTCCTGCCAAACCACGTCTTCCACTCACTTTACAGGTGAACCTTCATTGGTGCCACTGCAGGAAAGTTATTTTTTAAGCAAATATACCAAAACTTAGTCATTCCACGTGTGTATTTTCTTTCAAAGCGGTCCTCTTGGGAGAGTGTCCTTTTTCCACCAATGCTGCCAAAGCCCAAATTTTCAACAGATGGCTCTGAATACTCCCTTAGAAGCCCGTTAACAAGTTAAACAAGAAAATCAGCTGTTTCTTTATAATTATATTTGGCTCCTTTTTGTTTGTAATAACAAATGATCTAATTCAGCGTAATCACCCACTCCAGTCACTAGACTTGGCTCCAGATTACCTGTTTCCAACAATCAAACCCACTAAAGAATATGTCTCTCAAGGGACACTGGACAAAGGTAGACTCCATGGCATGAGGCAGCAGGATGCTTTGGAGGGAGATGAGCTTCCAGGGGTGGGGGCAGCCACACAACAGCCCCTGTAACTGCACCCCTTCCCCCTTGCTGATGGTGACCCTCCACCCCCAGGTTTCGCTCTGGATTCCGGCTTGCTTTCCGCTGCTGCCCATGGGTCACGCCAACTGAGGAAGATAAGCTTGAGCTGTATCACACTCCATCCTTCTCCGTGAGGGTCAACAGATGTCACACTAAAGTAGGCTGGGGGTGCCCAAGATGAGGTGCCCACTGAGCCCTGAAGCCCTGTGTCTGGCTGCAGGGTGAGGCTTAGCACCCATTGAGAAGTAGCCAATTGAGATCTGAAGGTTGGCCCATTGCCCACCCTTTAATACACCAGTGGAAAAACAAGATGGGGTCATAAACTGTGCAGTGAATGCTGACTCTGAACAGGCTCAGAGAGTGCTTCATGGGATCTAGGTCAGAGAAAACCATGTGAGTTAACATTTATCTCATCCAGGAGCTGCAAGCTCAAATGCCTTCCTGGGGCCAGACATACAACATAAATGAATGAATTGGATCAAGTATTTAAAAAAAAAACAAAAAACTGCAAGCGTGATGACAGAAGGCAACTAACTCCTTGCCTCAGTGTTGGGGTAATAGGGAATGGTGAGGACTGTGGCAAACTGGAAGGAATAGGCTCAGCTCTGGACAATTGGTACCTCATGGAAATAGGAGTCCATTGTTGCCAGATCTTCTAATTTTTCAAGAGAAGTCAGAAATCCAAACCTTTAGACTTACCTAGACCATGTGGCTTACATTTTCATAAGCTTTGGGTAAGCCAAACAAAACACATCTGTGAGCAGCACGCAACCAACACTGGTTAATGATCAAGCTAAAGACACAAAGGAGGAACCTTTGTTTTGAAAAGTCCGTTGGCTGTGGGTTGCCCAGGGTTTCTCTGCTTCTGCATCTGAGAACCCAAAAACAGTCCAGTGTAGATGATGGTTAGGAGTCAAAAGGAACTAGTCTTGAATCCCAGCTGTGTTGCTGCAGTCGTCACCCTGAACCTCAGCCTCCTCCTCTGCCCAAAGACAAAACTACCTCACAGGAATGCTGTGGGGAGCCACAGAAATGATGTCTATAACCTAGCAGACCAAACAAGGATTAAGTGCTCAATAAACAGCAGCTATGATTTTTATCACTATGCCAGCCATCTCACACAAAAGCCTCCTGTAAGTCTGCAATACAGCTCCCACCCTCACTTCTGCAGCAAGAAGGTGGCAGGCAGAGGACACCAACTGTCCTGACTCCCAGAAAGCTCCAAGCCTGGCCCAGCCCACCCCACGGGTGCCCTCTCCCTGCCTGCCCACTCATCCTCCCCTCCCCAGTGCCCTTGTAGAAGAACCACGTGACACTGTAAATGCACTTCGAACACAATCGATGTTATCTGTGTTCTCCATAAAGGTCACTGTGCCAGAAACAAGTGTCCCAAATAAAGAGACTGCATTGTCACCAAACTGAGTGGGCCTGCTGTCAGTCCTGGAAGAGGCCACCGAAAGCTGTAGTCATAGCTTGGGAGACTCACGTGGTACCAGAAGGCTGACTGATGTGGGATCCACCAAAGGGCTGGAGGAGAACGCAAAATGGCTGCCGTGGGGTGGAACAGCCATTGACTGAGGGTGTTTGAGGTTGGGACAGGGGCAGAAGGGTCAGGTAAGGATGAATTTCAAGTGGAAGGGGTTAATTAAGATCAAGGAGGGGGTGATACAGCAAATGCTGGTACCCTGGGCTTCTTCAAAACTTCATCTGTGTTAAGACAGGGGGTACTATTTAACCTGTTGTCTTAGAGTTGGCAGAGAGGGTGATGAAAGGGCAGCATCTGCTTGGGAATGGCAGTGGGAGGACCAGTGTTGCATTGTCCTCTCGCTAAACCCAAACTGCCCTGGAAGCCAAGCTTTTCCTTTGTTCTGGCTGCAAGTAAAGAGGACAGGTCAAGAAAAGACAAAATGAGTCTGTCTGAGGACGGAGGCCTTACAGTGCTTTACCCTCTTAAAGATGCTGGGGTGGGGCTGAGGAGCCCCTCCATGGGAGAGGACCCAGGGGCTAGGGTAGGGAACTGACAGGGCAGGTGCTGGAAGATGAGGGGAGAGGTTACTTCTGTGGAGTGTTACAGGGAGGTCCTTGTGCCAAACTAAGGCAAGGGGGCCTGAAGGACACATCTTCATTTGAAACTCTCTCCCACACCCAAAAGACCACCAGTATCCCCAGTGTTAGGCTCCACTTCACTCTAAGACTTCCTTCCCCCTCCCCAGCCATTAAACGTGACTCAAGTCTTTGAGTTGGTACAAAGTTTACTAGGTCATACAACATGGCTCACAAAAGCAACGGGAGATTCCAGAGACGGCATTGTTGGTCGGTCGGTTCCTTTTACCCAAATGGAGACAAGACACTTTCCCACAGGACTGCCACCTCCCCCCACAAGACACACAGAATGCAAGACGGTCACAATGTTGCTATGACTGGTTCCACAGACACACAATTTGGTAGCACTGGTATGTCCTGACAGGGACTCGTGATGCCACACAGCAGCGGGCACTGGGATGGGAGGAATCAGCTAATGCTACGTCCACACACACCCTTCAGGTGGTGCCCTGGGAGGCGGAGTCCCGGCAGTGTCTGCTGGTGATAATACATTTCACACGGGGGATGCATCCCCAAGGACGGGCGTCGTCGGCACCCTCTAGGGCCTGTCCGAGGACGTGACTTTTTTTCTGGAGCCAATAAATAACTTCATTGGATGAATGCATAAATTAGAAGTGGATGTCACTAGGCTTCACACGTGGTGGACAAATCATGCAGAGTGGCAGGGCAGGTGAGGGAGGATCCGGAGGTGAGAGACATTACCAACAGCACACACTCTATCTTGTACCCTATGTTATACGCCATAAGTAGGGTTTTGTTTTCCTCCCATCTGTGGTGGTAGGAGGCTCCTGTGCCGGCACCTCCCGGCACGGCTCACTGGGAGGAACAAGGGGGCGCTGCTCGAACAGAGATGTGCTGGAAGGGCGGCAGGCTGGGGGTCTTGGGCTCTTAGCTGCTTGGGGGCACTTCTCCTCGGAGCCGCACGCCCACGGCCGTGATAAGGGCAGCCCCTTTGCCACTACCATCTTCTGACAGCAGGAAGGACACGTTACATTGTGGTGACAGTTCCTTCACGGTTTGGTGCATGATTCTGGAGAAGCTGGAAAAGGCAAAAAACGCAGGGGAAGGGGAGGTAGAAGAAGAGGAGAAGAGACATCAGACTTAGCTGAAAACACTAAGGCGCCTAACTGTAAAGAGGGCAAGCAAGATGGGTGGGCCCATTCAGCAGCGGTTGCAGCTTACTGAAGATGGTTGTGCTGAAATTATATTTATAGTCAACTCTGTTATCACTGTTTTCAGCAGAGAGGCACAGCAGATAAACCAAAGACAAGCTATTCGGTAGAGTTTATAAGGGCCAGGGCATGAATAACCCACTCCGACATACCCATCCTCAGAGCCTGGGGCTCCTGGGGGAGCTGAAAATGCAGATTGGTGCTAGGCTTGTCCAAACTGGTCAAGTACTGCACCAGTTCAGGTGGCTACGTGTGAGCAGACAAACTCCACACCAGCTGCAGTCCCTCTGAGACCCCCACCCCACCCCCTTCAACAGCCCAGCACCCAGCGCCTGAAGCCACAGGAGGGAGGCCCCCCAGGGAAGGACAGCTAGTGAGAAGTGACACTATGCACTTGCATCCTATAAAGAAGATGAAAGACAGGGCCAGGCGGGGATTCCTGGGGAGATGGGGCTCTAAGAGGTTAGAACAAGGGCAGTTATTGAACACCTACTAGGTGCCCATACTTTATGTACATAAATTCCAGTTGTGCCAGTGGCTACCATTATCCCATGTTATAGATGACGAAGATGAGGCTTTGCAGAGATGAGAAATTGAACAGAGCTTCTGAGTGATGGTGCTGGGATCAAATCCAAGCATGTCTGGGCCCAAAGCCTGACTCTAAGTCACTCCCATGTGCTGCCTCAGATGACGATGACACCTACTAAGGTGGAGAGACGGAGGTGGGGATGGAGCAAGGCGGATGGTTTCATCCCACACCATGGCCATAAGCAGGTGATGTCTACGCTGAGCTAGGTGAGGTCGCTCATCAGTAGGGTGACATTACCGCCCTGTTGGCCTGGGATGGTCCCAGTTTGCCTATGGTCCCAGAGTAATGATTAGCAATACCCCCTTCACTGGCAAAAGTACCCCAGGTTTGGGCTGTAAATTACATGGTCACTCTCACAGAAGAGCCAAGGTTTGGGACATGTGGTGGATCAAACAGCATGTGTCCTTCTCTGGCACGGGGTGTTGGGTACTCCTCAGCCACTGGCCTCTAGGGACCAAAAGGAGGGTACTTCCTACCCCTACCTGCCATGAAACCCAGGGCCAAAACAGACCTGTCCTTCCAAGTCTTGACAAACTCTGGATTTAGCGGGTGAACAAGACAACGGGCCCTCCTCCCACTTTCCTTCACTCCCTCTCCCCACTTACCAAACACAGCCTTCAGCCAGGCTGATGAGAGGCCCATGCCCACCCCTGCCTCCTTCCCTGTTCCCAGCCCGGACCCTGCTTGACCTAAAAGGGGCCCAGGAGGAGTGGGGAAAGGGGGTCACGTCATGCTGCTGGTCCGAGCTGGCCAAGTGCAGCCACTTCTCTGCCTCCTCAAGGATCCCAGCCAAACTTCAGAGCTGATCATTATTTCATCCCAGACAAGCCCAATCCCTGAGCACTCTAAGCCTTTTGGCTGGGTGTGCCCTGGTGAGAACTTCCCTGGCAGGAATCACACTCTGATGCTCTGGGAAGCCCTGCCTACCCAAACCCAAAGCCACTTACTGGGGGTGAAGTTTGTACAGGGTCCCGTCCACTCCCACAGTCACATTCAGATGGTCCAGTCTCCTGTTCTCACGGATCTTATCCACCACAGCCGCCATGCCCGCGCCACACAGCTGTGCGGCCCTCCTGGACACCACCCCACACACAGTCTTCACAAGGATACTGTCATCACAGGTGCTGTTCAGTCCCAGCTGTTGGAGGATGGCCCGAACCTGGAGCAGCGCTAATCGGTCACTGCAGTGGACAAAAACCAGGGGGCTGGATGGAGCAGGACCCGCGAGAGCAGCTGGGAGCAAACTCCAAAGAACCAGCTTACCCATTAGTGAGAGTGTGATTTTTTTTTTCTCTTCAAAATAACATTTATTGTTTAATGGTCACAAAGGCATTACATGTTAAATTGTAGAAAATTTGGCAAATCTAGAAAAACATCAATTGGAAAATTAAAACTATCCATAGTCCCAACACGCAGTATAGGGAATTTTAATGTATTTCCTTCCCATCTATTTTTCCTATGTCATAAAACAATGTTATATTATGATGATTTGCAAAGTGAGGTCGTCCTTTACCTGTGCTCGTCTCTCGCTTTTTTTCCTATTTCATACATCTGAGCAATTCCTCAATGCTTAACAGTCAACCTGTGAGACCCGGAACTTGCCAGGACTGCCTTGTTTTTCCGTGTATTGTAAGTTTTCCGCTTTTGACAGGGTGCATGCAGTCCTACCGCTTTCCTGTCACTCACTTTCTACTAGTGGAAAATATTTGAAGTTCTCCCTCTCTGTCAGGTTTCCGCCTTACATGGGTTCCAGCTTTCGCAGGTTTTACTGTATTATCTGAGAACAAGATTGGAAATGGCTGCTACAGTGTTTCATTCTGGGGCTCACCATAATTTCTTTAGCCAATTTGGGGGAATTCAAATTGTTTGCCGTTTCCCACCATTATATAAAAATGGTTTGGTGAAGTTTCCTGTTCAAAAATCATTGTGTGCAAAAAAAGACCAGATTTACTGGCCTAAAGGAGACTGGAGAAACCTCGAGAGTATGGCCCCCAGACACCCTTTTAGCTCAGTGGTGAAATCATTTCCGAGGTTCACCGTTCAGCCAGGGAGTGGACAGCCCCATAAAACCAAATGGAACAAATGAAGCACAGCAGTCCAGGGACAAGGGCCAGAAGGCAGAAGGGGACAGGAAAGCTGGTGACAGAGAACCCAAGGTTGAGTAAGGATAGTGTTGATGTGTTGTGAGATTGTTAACCATTGTCATAGGGCAACATGTGTACGAACTGTTAAATGAGAAACTATTTTGTTCTGTAAGCCTTCATCTAAAGTGAGAATAGCAGCACAATTGGAAGAGCGTAGTTGATGTCACTGAACTGTGCATGTAAAAATTTTTGAAATGGTGTATCTTTGGCTGTGTATATTTTCACCAAAAAAAAAAAAAAAGGTCGAGAAGGGAGAGGGTTGACATGTTGTGGGGTTGTTAACCAATGTCATAAAACAACACGTGTACTACTGTTTCGTGAGAAACTATTTGTTCTGTAAGCCTTTACCTGAAGTACAATTAAAAAAAAAAAATCACTGTGTGTAACTCCTTTTCCTTAGGATACACTGCTGGGTCAAAGGGCTGTTGATGCACATTGTCAAGTGCCTTTCAGGCCAGTTTATGAATTTACTCTGTCTCAAGCAGAGTATTTGGCTGTACTTGTCGTCATGCACCTTTGCCCACTGTGGAAATGATCACTTTTAAAAACTTCTGACAATTTGATAAGAATGGCATCAAGTGACAGTTTCATTTGCATTCCTTAGTATGGATGACCATTTTTTTCATTTGTTTATTGACCTTATGAACTACCTATTATGTCCCAAGACTTTTTTCTCCTGGGGTTTGTCTCTGTCTTATTAAATTGAAAGGGATGACAACAAGGATGACAATGACAACAGCAGCCAGCCTTTTTGAGGACTTACTATGTGACAGACACGTCACATACATCACCTCCTCTACTCCTCCTAACCACCAACCAATGCAGGTACAACATTCCCATTTTAAAGATGAGGAAACTGAGGCTGGGAGAACTGAGCTAACCCCCTGAAGGCGCAACGCCAGCAGGGCAGAGCCAGGGCTGCCTGTCCAGACCTGCCAGAGCTATCGACCACCAAGTTGTGCTCTGTGTCTTGTCATATACAATGCAGATGCTTTCCTCAGCTTACTGTTTGCCTTTTAAGTTTGATTACCTTTCTTTTATTTTTCTAATTTACAGAAGCTCACATCATAATGTAGCTGAATTTGGCAGTTTTTCTTCTGTGATTTCTTTCTTTGCTATTAGGCTTAAAAACACCTTCCCTACCCTGAGATGAGAAAACTATTCACTGATATTTTCTTCTCGTTCTTCTATGCTTCCTATTTTCTCCATTTAGTTCTCTGATCCGTCTGGGTCATTTCCTGACCCCGAGCCACACCCAGCACAGCGCCTGCCCTCCGACCCCTGGTGCTGTGGAGTGCTGCCGCCCAGCATGCTCAGGCCTCCCTTTTGTCTGCTGCTAGCCCCTCGCTGCCTTGGTTCTGTGGGCGGTGAGATTTATGTGCAGGTTACAGATACAGGCATGGGGAAAAGCAATGCATGGGCTCCAGTGAGCTATAACGTTAGAGTTCTTTCTCATTATGAAGATAAGGAGGTGATGGCATGACTGGTTTTGCTTTTCAAGAGCACTTTTTCACCTTCTCTCACAGCTCACCTTGGAAGATTGCAAAAGCAGGGACAGAATGTTCACTCCTCATAAAAAAAACAGGAGGGAGACAGAAGTGACTTTCATGGGGCACACGCTGGGTGGCCAGGCTTGGCCCCCAGGCTGCCTTTCTGATGATCAGGGGGATGGGGCTAGGCAGTGGTTCCTGGCTCTGTCACACTCAATGCCCCTTCAATACAAATATTTTTAATGCACTTTTGTTGTTGTTAGGTGCAGTCGAGTCGATTCCAACTCACAGTGACCCCATGTGACAGAGCAGAACTGTCCCACAGGGTTTCCTAGGCTGTAATCTTTCTCCCGCAAAGCAGCTGGGTGGGTTTGAAATGCCAACTTTTCAGTTAGCAGCCGAGTGCTTAACCGTTTGTACCACCAAAAACCAAAACAAACCCGTTGCAATCAAATGGATTCCGACTAATAGCAACCCTATAGGACAGAGTAAAACTGCCCTGTTGGGTGTCCAAGGAGCAGCTGGTGGATATGAAAGGCTGACCTTTTGGTTAGCCGCTGAACACTTAACCACTGTGCCGCCAGGCCACGTTTGTGCCACCAGGGCTCCTTAAAATGCTCCTTTACTACCCTAAAGTGGAATCCATATAACCACTTATACATATATTTTTAAATATATGTGTATTTGAATATATTGCCCCAAACAAATGAAAGGAAAATAATATAAGATAAAAGTATATGATTTCAATATACAAATGCTCAGGGCCTGACAACTCCCATTCTAAAGGACAAAGAACACCCTCATAAAGGCCAAAATGTTCCGTAGGGCCCCTACCCACCCGCCACCCCCCGATCAGGAACCACCGGCCAGGCAGACCTCTCACCTCTCGATCTGAGAGAGAAACTTGGTCTCAAAGATGCCCCGCGTCTTCAAGGTCTCAGAGATCTGCCCCCGGAAGAGAAATCCCTTCCTGGTGAAGTCAATCAAGATGTTGCGGACAATCTCCCCCAGGTACATGCCGCTGATCATCTTCTCATACCTGAAACAGGACAAGGCATGGGCATCTGTGAGACGTGATCAGGACTGTCAGCGCCTCGGTCTCAAAGTGACTCCAGGGTATCAGCGATGGCTATGTGCCCAGCCTGGGCTCCCGCAGGCAGCAGAGACACAGGAGAGGGAGACCGGGGCAGGCTGGAAAATCTGCAACCCTCCTCAACCAAAAGCAAAACCATGGCTGAAGCTAGACCATCTCCCTCCTCATCTACTTCCTGCCTCTTACTTGGCTAACCCCCACTCCAGCTCTCAGCTCAAACGTCACCTCCCCAAGAGGTCTTTCCTCTTCTCTAGACTGGGTTATACCTGCCTGCTATGGGCCCCCAAACACCCCGCCCTTCTCCGTCTTCACGAGGGTCCACTGCCTCTCTTGTCCACCCTGCAGAAAGCCCCAAGAGGACAGGGACTGTGAGTCTTGTTCAGCTTTCAATCCCCAGAGCCCTGCACAGCACTCAGCTCTCAGTCAGTGTGTAATACCTAGCTGCGGACTAAGCCAACAACTGGACTGTCTTCCAGGGGCAAGATGGCAACAAGCGGGAATGGCCTCAGTGTTCTTGAAGGTTTTGCAAAAACCCAGAGTACTGGTCAAGATACAGTAGAGTGACAAGGCCAGGCAGGTTGGAGAATTCAGGCAGCCACAACCCACCCGAGGTCAACCTGCTCTTGGGGCTGTGAATTTCCTGCCCTCTCCATACACAAGGGTCTCTAAAAATGGCAAGGGATTTCAATGATTCCATGGCACACACTCAAGCCCAGCGTCCCCACACTGGGAAGGCTGCAGTTGGATCCTCTGACTCCACTAACAAGGCATCTCAGTTTGGAGCTGGTATGTCTTTAATCCCTTTGCTAATCTCCCTTTTGTAAGAAGGGGGTCTCAGTTTAGAGCTTTGGCAGGGCAACAGCGTCTAGGTAGAATGTAATTACACTGCTGCTCTTCACTGTATTCATTTTCATGGTTACCATCTGTTTATGGTAATACTGGTTTTCCTCCCCCCACCCCCATTAAATTTAAGTAAAGAATACAAGCCAATTTAAAGAAAAATGTTAAGTGAATAAACAGCATAGGTGGCATTCAGAAAAGGCACAAATCTTAAGGGTGATTGCAAAATGACTTCTGTTTGGGAGGTGCTACCCCAACCCTTCTTTTCGCTTGTTCCCAACTTGTGCCGGCTATCACAGAAGATGGCATGTTTCCCGAGACCAAAGGAGGCCCAGGAGCTTGAGACAAAGGGTCCCTGGGAAGAGCGGGCACCAACCATCATCTCAGAGAGTCTGAGACCTGAGCTGCAAAGCTCCAAACAGCCACTAGATGGCAGAAGAGGTTCACTGTAGGAAGGAAGACTTCAGAAACGGGCTCTGCTTTACCCCGCCTCCCCGCCTCCCCTTGCCCAAATCCCACCCCCACTGGCTATATCCCAATTTCCCTTGACCTTTCACAACTGCTGGCCAAGTGTGTTTTATTTCCACTAAAACAAAACAAAACAAAATCCTGCTGACCAACAGGTTTCTATCTCAATGGGGAAGAAACACAGCAAAGAGAAAGTCAAAATCTTCCAGGATGAAAAAGGTCACCGAGGGAAGCCATGTGGCCATGGCCACCCTGTTCTCTGGGCATTTTCCTAGGCAGAGGAGGTTCCTGGCCAGGACAGTAATCCCCCACCATCTTGTACCAATCACCCGCCACTGTGTACCTTGCAGGGGCTACCTCGCTGGTTTTCTGCTGCTCTTGGACCAAGCCCAGGTCAGGAGTAAAACAAGAACCTCCAGGGGCCAATCTCCAAGCCTCTGTCCACACCCTGCTCCCCCTAGAAACTTCTTCCACCGTGAGAGGTAGGGTGCAGCCAAATGTTCTCCCCAGCAGACTACCCCTGACCCCCTCATGTGTCTCCTCCACCAGGCAGAATTACCTTTGTTTCCCAGCATTTAGAGAATATTCATCCACCAATTTATCATAGCCTGTTCTGATATCATCCAGACACCCGTTGTCCCCAAAGGCACCCCATTCCATGTTGATACACATCTGCCCGTCATTCCCTTCCACCGTCTCAACGTTCTTCATCTCTTCCATGTAGCAGGCATTGCTGCCCGTTCCTGAAACACAGAGGAGGGGAGATACAGGGCTAGGCTTCCACACTTTGGAGATATGCAGCTGGGCCTGGTGTATATTTTTGAAGGTACAATTTCTTAAATAGACTTCACTTTTTAGGGCAGTTTTAGGTTTACAGAAAAATTGTGCAGAACGTAGAGTTTCCATCTGCCCCCCTTCCCCCTGCACTGTTTCTCCTATGGTTAACATCTTGCATTCCTGTGGTGTATTTGTTATAACTGATGAACTAATACTGATACATTATTATTAACTAAAGTCCACGGTTCACATTAGGGTTCACTCTTTGTGTTGTACAGTCCTAGGGTTTTGACAAATGCATACTGTCCTGTATCCACCATTACAGTATCATACGAATAGCTTTGCTGTCCGCCAAATGCCCTGTGCTCCACCTGTTCATCCCTCTCCCCTTTCCTAAACCTCTGGTAACCACTGATCTATTTACTCTCTCTACAGTTTTGCCTATTCTTGAATGTCATATAGTTGTCATAAAGTATGTACTTTTCTCATACTGGCTTCTTTGACGTAGCAGAATATATTTACGGTTCCTCCATGTCTTTTTATAGCTAGATAGAACATTTCTTTTTATTGCTGAATAATACTCTATTGTATGGATGTATCACAGTTTATCCACTCACCTACTAAAGGACATTTTAGTTGCTTCCAATTTTTGGCAATTATGAATAAAGCTGCTAAAAACATTCATGTGTTGGTTTTTACGTCAACCTATGTTTTCATCTCATTTGGGGAAATACTTAGGCGCACAATTGCTGGATAGTATGGAAAGCCCACATTTAGCTTTAAAAGAACTGCCAGGCTGTCTTCCAAAGTGGCGGTACATTCTGCGTCCCCACCAGCAACGAACGAGGGTTCTCGTTGCTCCACATCCTAACCAGCATCTGGTGTTGTCAGTGCTTCGGCTTTTGGCCATTCTAATAGGTGGGTAGTTGATCTCGCTGTTTTCATTGGCATTTCTCTAGTGACATATGGCCCTGGTGGCGCAGTGGCTAAGAATTTGGCTGCTAACCAAAAGGTCGGCAGTTTGAATCCACCAGCAGCTCCTTGGAAACCCTATGGGGCAGTTCTACTCTGTCCTATAGGGTCACTATGAGTCAGAATCAACTTGACGGCAACGGCTTTTAGTGACATATGATGTTGCACATATTTTCAAATGCTTATTTTTCATCTGTATATTTTCTTTGGTGAGGTGTCTGTGCAGATTTTTGCCTATTTTGTAATGGGTTGTTTGCTTTCTTATTGTTGAGTTTTAAGGGTTCTTTGTATATTTTGGATATAAGCCCTTTATCAGATATCTGTTTTGTAAATATTTTCTCCCACAGGGGTACATTTTTAAGACGAAGTAATAGCTTCTCTTTTCTAATGTTTTCCAGGAAAACATCCAGATATAAAAGAAGAGCCTGAGTTAAGCCATCTAGAGAGCATTTGATTGGCTTATCTTATACGAAGGCATCAGTACTGAGAGTCTAGTGTGTTAACCTGTCCAAGGCTATATTTATTTTAATAGAGAATAATTTTACAACAAATGAATGTATCTTCAATGATGGACATTAGGGAAATAGTCACACACACACACCATAAGGAGTCCTGGTGCCCCAGTGGTTAAGTGCTCAGCTGCTAACTGAAATGTTGAAAGTTTGAACTCACCTAGCAACTCCACGGGATAAAGACCTGACGATCTGTTTCCGTAAAGATTACAGACGAGAAAACTCTATGGGACAGTCCTACTCTGTCACATGGTCACATGAGTCAGAATTGACTCAATGGTACCCAACACCACCACCATATATGTATATATGTGTATATGTATGTATATATGTGTATACATACACATATATACACATATTAAAAAAAAAAAAAAAACCAAACCATTGCCATCAAGTCGATTCTGACTCAGCAACCCTAGAGAACAGAGTAGAATTGCCCCACAGGGTTTCCAAGGAGTGCCTGATGGATTCAAACTGTCGACCTTTTGGTTAGCAGCCATAGCTCTTAACCACTACGCGACCAAGGTTTCCACATACACATATACATACGTATAAAAATAAAAATGTTTGAGGTTGTCTACAATCATGGAGTCCCTGTGTGGAGCAAATGGTTAAGTGCTCAACTACTAAAGGTTGGCAGTCTGAACCCACCCAGAGGCGTCTCAGAAGAGAGGCCTAGCGATTTGCTTCTGAAAGGTCACAGCCATTGAAAACCTTATGGAACACAGTTCTACTCTGACACACATAGGGTCATCATGAATTGGATCAAGTCAAAGGCAACTGTTTTTTGTTAGTTACTGTCATACCACAAATGTTTATCTTTGTTCTTAAAGAAGGCCGTGGACTATGCTTGTTCAGTAAACTGTCCTGCACGTATCAGAATGAATCCACAGTTATTTGGGGAAGGACAGTGTCCTAAGCATTACATGTGTGCCTTTCTAAAGCAATGGGTCCTCACGTTTTTGGTATCACAGTCCTCTCTGAAAATCTGATGATTCTCCCAAGAAAAATGAACATTTGTGTGGGTATGCCCACACATGGCACACATACAAGCTGACATGTGGTTTCCAGGAAGAGTTCCGGGGTCTCTGATTTTCATTCCTGAAGCCCCTAAAGCAGGGCTACTGAAAGTGTGGCCTGGGCCAGGCCATGTCCAAGTGGAGATAAGCAGAAAAATTGAAAGGAAGCATTCTCAAAGTTTACAGTAGTTTTAACTGCCACGATATCAAGCTTGTGATCACTGGGCTTGGCTCACTGAATGACTGGAAATTAAAAACCAACCAACCAACGAAGGAGTCTTACACACGGATATTATGTAGCAAGGCCCCGGAGCACTGCTGACTCATCCCAGGTGGGACACAGGTAGATTTTCATCATTAGGGAACACAGGGACACTCCCACCATCATCACCAAAAGGGCTTCGGGGGATTTTCATCCTCTTTGAAGAAACTCAAGTAGAATTCACAGACACTTCTGATAGTATAACTAGATTTTTATGGTTTTGTTCTCTCGGCCCCTTTCCACTCCAAGTGAGAGGAGGGGCCGCAGAAATGGAGAGGAGGCAAAGAAAATGTGGTTTAACAATGAAAGCGTGTTTCTGGCATGCCCCCATTTGCTGGGGCTTAACCCAATCTCCAGGGAGCCCTCCTGGCACAGTGGTTAAGAGCTCAGCTGCTAACCAAAAGGTCGGTTTGAATCCAACAGCTGCTCCTTGGAAACCCTATGGGGGCAGTTCTACTCTGTCCTATAGGGTCTCTATGTATCAGAATCAACTCAACAGCAACAGGTTTGGAGGTTTATTCCAATCTCTGGACGCTCAGCAAATGGTCCACTCAGCAGGGGTGATGACACCCTCCCTATCCAGGTAGGGTCTGCAGATGATAGCTGAGAAACTGGGGACTTTTCCCAGCATCCCCTGACACCAGGAACAGGATCAATAGGACAAGTGGCTTCCTCACAGCCCAAATCAATAGGCCTAATGTGTTTAGAATATAAGAGAAGGACCTGCAGAGCCAACAGATAACCCCTCTGGGACCCACGTCAGTGGTTGGGACCACTAACAGATAGAAACTGTTAGGACAAAATGGCACCCAAGACCATGCTCTTTGGCCCCTTGCTGCTCTAAGTGCCATCAGGAGAGAGGGAGGTGTCTGCTTCCTTCCCAGCCTCAGACCCCCACCCTGCCCTGAGACCCCCCATACAAGCCCAAATAGAGTTGTCCTGCTTGCCAGGCCAGCTCCAGGTACCCCTACTCCCACCCCATCCACCCAGACTGTGTGATCCACCTGGGACCTCATTCCTAGAGAGGGCCCAGTTTCTGACAGACTGATGACAGAATTCCACTGGCAAGGTAAAGTACATGGGAGTTGTGGGCAGGGGACACTCCCTGGAGAGCCGGCAGCCTTGGTCCTAAGAGGAGGGCACTGACACATACACATCCTGGGTAACAGAAAGAGCGGAGCTGCTGGGTCAAGGCCCCACAAAGCAGGAAAACCCACTGTCCCTTCCCCAGGGAGAGAGGCCTTCCAGGACACCCACCTACGATGAGTCCAATCTCACAGCTGGGCTCCTCATAAGCACAGGTCATCATGGTGCCCACCGTGTCGTTGACCACAGCCACCACATCCAGGTCAAATTCCTTTGGAAAGAAAGAAACACAGATTTAGGGGAGGGACAACTGTAGTTGGCTTGAATCCTGCTTCACTGCTGCACACCAGTCAGAAAGCCACCTGAAATGGTTTTCTTACCACCTATAAAAAATAAATGCTCCTCCACTGACTAAATGCCTACTAGTAATCATGTATCTGAAAGTTGACATCTAAGGAAGGGGAAGTATTCTACCCATTTTATAGATGGTACTGAGTACTAGAGTGACAGCCAAGAAGAAATCATTGAATGGAGAAAAGACAAGGCACAACGGTCAAACAGTTCTTTCTCCTGGGAATTGAAAGTATTATAGGCTTTTCAGAGGGCAAAATGGAAACATCAAATCCTTTCCTCAGAATCTGTCCCTTGGAAATGGCCATGCAGGGCCACAAGTGTACCTGTCCAAGGATATGTACTGCAGCATGATTTACAGTAACAAGAGAGAAGAAACAACCCAAACACAGATCAACAGGGGCCATGGACACCATGGCTCAGGCATACAATGGAATCCTGTGCCAACAGGAAAAAGAATGAGGGTCATCTACAGGTAGCGACAAGAAAAAAGGCCCTTGTCATATTAAATTAAAAAAGCCAGTTGTAATCTAGTACCTATAGTATGGTTCCCATTTTTTAAAAAGTATGTGTGTGTGTGCATGGAAAGCAAGGTGGAAGAATACATTAACATTAAAAGTTGTGAACTGGGCAAAAATGGACCACAGGTATCTTTTCAGTGAAATCCTAGATGTTGTCCAGTGTATGCTTCCAGGTTCTCTGAGTCTTAGGGCCGTATGCCTTCCATTGTTTTTGAGCTATTTTATAATTTTTTTAGGTTATAGAAAACTGATAGTAATATAAGTGATTCTTATCCACAGAGATACAAATGAATTTTGCCAGGTGGAGGTGCAACTGATCCCCGCTCCAAGTCATCTATCTCAAACACAGTCCCTCCAGCACTCCTGACTGCCTATATATTTGCTCGCTGGGCTGTCCTTTGAACTGACTTGTTTGCTTGTTTTTACTTCTTACTGACTCCCTCATTAATTAAGGAGTTAAACAAATCCTTTTGTGTTTTTCACGTATACTTTGTCAATGTCCTCTAGCCAAAGATACCAGAAACACACCTGTAGTGAGCAAAAAACAAACTAAAAAAACCAAACCCATTGTCGTCGAGTCAATTCCGACTCATATGGACCCTATAGGGTAGGGGAGAACCGCCCCATAGGGTTTCCAAGGAGCAGCTGGTAGATTCGAACTGCCAATCTGTTGGTTAGCAGCTATCGCTATTAACAACTGTGCCACCAGGGTTCCATCAGTAAGCAGCTGGGTTTATTAAGTCATTGCAACACAGGAGAACACACACCAGGGGGCAATGTGGGGCATCTCAGTCAGAAAGCATGTATTAGAATTCACAGGATTTGGGGCCTGCGTTGTTGACCGGGGCTGTGCTCAGAGAAGCAGAACTGTGCTCTGGACTGGGTGCTGTCAGGGAGCAGGCGCAATTATATATGATTGAGTATCTTAATAACTCTTATCTAGAAGCCAGGGGAATGAAGCAAGGCTAAGCAGCAACTGGTAAAGAAGCAGCCATCAGGAGAGGGGAATGTCTGTACAATGTTCGGAGTTCTGACATGATTATGGAGCGGTCTGATTTTTGTCTTAATCCATCACGGTTACAGAGTGACCATGTGTGATGTCTGTGCTCTGTGAAATTGTTTATGGTTCAGAAGCAAACACGAAGGACTGCTCCCAGCAACACTAAGGCCTAAATGACAAGGCCAGACCAGCTCTGGGCTGTTAGGGCTGCTTTTCTCTTTTTCAATTTGTATGAAGTCAAGAGTTCATGTTTCTGGGTGCAGAACTCAAATTCTAGTAAAAAGACCAGACTTACTGGTCTGACTGAGACTGGAGGAACCTCGGAGAGCACGGCCCCCGGACTCTGTCAACCCAGAACTAAAACAATTCCCGAGGCCAACTCTTCAGACAAAGATTAGCCTGGACTATGGGACATAAAATGATACTCGTGAAGAGTGTGCTTCTTAGCTCAAGTAGATCCATGAGACTAAATGGGCAGCTCCTGTCTGGAGGTGAGATGAGAAGGCAGAGAGGGTCTGGAGCTGGTTGAATGGACACAGGAATCTGGGGTGGAAAGGAAGAGCGTGCTGTCACAATATAGGGAGAACAACTAGGGTCACATAACAATGTATGTATAAATTTTTGTATGAGAGACTAACTTGAATTGTAAACTTTCACTTAAAGTACAATAAAAAATAATAATAATTAAAAAAAAAAAAAAAGAGTTCATGTTTCTTAAATGATCCTTAACAAGGTAAAACTGTTAACCCTGGTTTTATTGCTGTCAGGAAAGTGAGGAAATCGGAACCTTTTATTACCTAAGTCGCGTGTTTCTATATTCCTTGAATTCTTTACAGCAAACAAGTACAATTTTTATAATGCCTCCCTCCCCCAATAAAGACTTTATATATTTTTTGATAGTTACCTCTCTCCTTTTTACTGCATCCCTTAGTAAGGTGGCTACATCGTGCCCCACACAGTCAGTTGCCTTAAAACCCTTTGTCCAGGTGATCAAGATACCCTGAAATATGAAAGGCACCAGTAGAGTCAAGCGTAATTAACCATCCCAGGCAGAATACAAAATTTCATGCCCTCCCTCCTGAGTCAACATCTGCTGAGAACTTACAGTGAGGCCTGTGCTCAGACATCTGAGGTACAAACTGATAAAACACGAAAAGCCACAGTGCTCCACAGGCCCGCTGTCCTCACACCAGTCTGGTTTACAACCCCATTTTAGAGATGGAGAAACTGAGGTATGGAAGGTTAATGGACATGTCCAAGTTCACTCAGCAAGTGGCAGTGCTAGGCCTAGACCTCAGTCCTTCTGACTCTTAGCACTTAGGATAACTAACCAGTTTCCCCTGAAGACAAGTTTGCTGACAACGTACATGAAGGAATGCAAATTTTTAGTAACGCTGTGGACTCTTTAGACTTGGTTCGACTGAGGTTATATACTTGCCAGGAAAAAAAGCGCTATGAGTGTGTACTCACTATGTTGAGTACAAGGTGACAGTACAAGTGAACTGCTTTCAAAAGTCACCCAGACCTCTGAAAACTGAAAAACAGGTTCATATGGATCCAATTCCTGAGGTTTAAGAGGTCCTAAGGAGAAAAAAGTCCCAAGTCACCACGTGACTGGATTAACTGGCTTACAGCAGGTCGTCCTACCTAGCTCTCCTAAAACTGAGGATCACATGCCATAAACCCTGGCCTAAGGCCCTGTATGATCTGAGGCCACCTCCAGGGCCTCCTCCCTGGCCACACCCTACCTGTGACACACAGAGCTGCCTGAGGCTCTTCCAACAGGACAGGCTCTGTCTTACCTCCATGACTCTGGGTAACTGGTTTCCGCTGCCTGGAACATACCCCTGCACACACCTCAGCCTCAGCTGCTCAGTACTGGAGCTGCTGGTGCAAGGATGTGGCTTCTCCACTAGACCGTGGGTCCTTGGGTCAGGAACTATACCCTTCAGCTCTGTACCCAGCACTTATACTCACCAAGGGCTCAAGCCCTGATCCCAGGCCCCTCTTCACCCTATCTGTTCAACAAACATCTACTAAATGTCTCCTCTGACAGGACCTTGGGAAAGGGTGTGGGGGAAACAGGCCCTTGCTCAAGGAACTTACAACATAGCAGAAAAGAAACACACAGTCACTAACAATTGTGTAAGAAGTACCGCAATCCAAGGAACAGAGAACACAGAAGAAGGTGAGGGTGTTTTTTTGCCTGGGGGACCAGAAGGCTTCTGAAAGAGGTGACTGCTTTAGATGATTAGGAAAAGCAGACAAGAGTCTTAAGGCATATGGAGCGTGTGAAATAAAGCCTGGGCCAACCCACCGTGACATCCAGGCTAGTCCCAGACATCTAGGGATGAAACAGAGACAAAAGAGGCCTCAAGAGCCAGTCCACACTGGCCACAGGGGAGCCAATGCTGCCCGAAGTCTGAGGCCTGAAGGAAAGAGACTCACCGCATCCAAGCTTTTCTGCTTGCAGGGAAAGGAGAACGTGAAGCCCAGAGGCATTCTGGGGCCTTTGATCCCCATGTAGTCCAGGAAGTCGGAGATGCAGGAAACGATGTGGTCAAACAGCTTTAGGAGAAAAGAAGGGGTTACCCATGCTCCCTCTGGTTTTACACTTTCAGTGCACATGGACAAGTACGCACACACTCACACACATACAATACATACACATATACACTCAAACACATATACACACATGCACACACATATACAATCAAACATACGCACACATGCACTCATAGGCACGTACATACACTCACAGGCACATACATACCAATGCGTACACACACAAACGCACGCACATATCCATTCACACATGTGCACACATATACACTCACATGCGTATATATACATATGCACACCATGCACTCACACACACGCATATGTGCATGCACACATACACTCACAGACATACACACATGTACGCACGCGTGCACACACACACACACACTCCTGACACATGCAGAGCAAGCCTTCTTCTCCAGGGTCTTTGTAGCCACCTGAGTGCCATAAGCCAGGCAAGGCTGACAGGTACCCCAAAGCTTTAGGCCACAAGTGCACAGCTATGATACCACATGGTAGGTTTTGGGGACCACCAAGGCCACTGACCAGGTGAGTGATGCACACCACCTGGTGGTGTAAAGGTAGAACCGTCTCACCTCTTCCCCAGTGCCCTGCATGATCTCGATGGGAATGGTATAGATCTTGTTGTGCATTTCCACCGTTCTCCTTTTCCCACTACGGATTTTCACCAGCAGGACACGGAAATTCGTTCCTCCAAGATCGAGGGCCAAGAAGTCACCATTCTCTATTGCAGCCAAGAACATAAAGAATGTCAAAAACAGCTAAGTGTCTCAGCAGCCAGTAACCCCAAGACTCTACCCCAAGACTTCAGACCTTCTGGAGCCCCTATGCTAAAAATAAATACAAGGGAGAAGCTGCAAGTCCTCCACCATCTAACACTGCCCTCTTCCCTCCCTCCAGCAGGCAGCCCAGACCTAGAGGAAGGGTGGCCGCCATACACTGAGCACCACACTGGAAAGACATGAACCACTTGTCACAATATTACCAAGGTTAATAAGAACGCCTGGCAATGAAGCCCTGATATTAGGAAACCTCATATGAAAAGTAGTAATTTATGTCAGTATGTGGATTGCTCATTCCCTTCTGTGCTTCCATGCTTCTCTGCAATAAGATTTTACAGTCAGTTCCACCCATCAAATGTGAAGTCTACTTCTCCTCCCCTGGAATTCACCAGTTGCTATGGAGTTGACTACAACTCATGGCGACCCCAACCCCATGTGTCTCAGAGTAGAACTGTGCCCCGTAGGGTTTTCAACGGATGATTTTTCGGAAGTAGATCGCCAGGCCTTTCTTCTGAAGTTCCCATCTCTGGGTGAACTCAAACCTCCAACCTTCTAGTTAGGAGCCAAGCTCATTAACTGCTGCACCACCCAGGAACTCCCCCTTGAATCTGGGTGGGCCTTAGACTTGCTTTGGCCAACAGTGTGACAGAAGCAAAGCTGTGCCAGCCTTCAGCCCAGGCATCCAAGTAGCTTTGCCATCTCCACTCTCCCTCCTGGACCTTGCTGCCACCACGTGAACCAGCCCAGTGGCCGGCTGGAGCGTGAGGCAGATTGCCAGACACTCCAGTAGGCAGAGAGCCGCTGCCAGACACGTGAAGGAGGCCACCTGAGATCAGCCTCCCAGCTGACCACAGACACAGGAGTCTAGTGGAGATCAGCCGAACCTGGGCCAAGTGAGCAGAACCGTTCCGCTGACCCATGGACTTGGGAGCAATAAACAACGGTTGCTGTTTTAAGCCACTAAGTTTGAAGGTGGTTTAGAATGCAAAAATAAATAACTCAGACATCAGGAATATTCATATCATAAACATTCTTTACTCCAAGGACCCACCCAAGAAGCCCTTCAGATTCCCCAAAGGCTCAGCTCCAATAAGAACCAGCCAGGTGAGAGTTAAGGGTTGGCTTTTGTTCTCCAATCTGCCTGGGTGTATAAATCCCCAGGCTCCCGTCTGCCTCATAGACACGTTGCCAAGATTTAGGAAGGGTCTGGATTAAACTCCTTCCTTCTTCACGGATTCAGGCATTGCGTGTCTGTTCTTTTCCTAGTTTACTGTGTTCCTGAGAGAACCTAGAACAATCTCAGCACTACAGGATTTGCCCAGTTTCTTTCTTTTAAGAATACTTTCTCATTTGGTGCAAATGATTAATGTGCTCAGCTGCTAACAGAAAGGTTGGCAGTCTGAGTCCACCCTGAGGAGCCTAGGAAGAAAGGCCTGGTGACCTACTTCTGAAAAATCGGCCATTGAAAACCCTACGGAGCACAGTTTGACTCTGATGCCTATGTGGTCACCATGAGTCGGAGTCGACTCAACGGCACCTGGCACTGTTTTGTGATTCAGGGTGTAGCTGGGAGGTTTTGGAGACAGTGCTTGCCTGGGAGACCCAACCAGGGCAAGTCAGTGGTAAAAATGAAACAGGGGTTTGAGTTAGTTTCCACCTCTTGCCAAAATCATGCATCCCCAGTGCAAATTCACCCACTAGAGAATCCAACCTCCTCCAACCCACTGTGACTGGGTCGTTGTTACAAGTGTGAGGGGAATGTCAGCCCCCAGGAAGGCCCTCACCAGACCCATCCGGAGTGCTCCGGACAAAGGAGGGCAGCATCTTGACAGTGGCCTTCTCATGCGTCGCCTTCTTCAGCCCTAACTCCATCTCATCCCGCATCCGCTTCTTCACCTCCATCAGCATTTCCTTCGTGAGGCGGAAGTGGGCCAGGGTCTCCCGGATCTGCCGGTGCTGCTCGGCCAGGCGGTAAGCCACCGCAGTCACCATGGCGGCCCCCTTGCCACTGCCGCTCTCCGACAGCAGGAAACGCACATCAGAGTCAGGCACCAGGCGCCTCAGAGTCTTGTGGAAGCGTCGGGAATACCTGGGGGTGGGGCGGAGGGATGCACACGTCACCATGCTCGGACTGAGCCATCTGCCGGGAACCTCTCTGGCACCCTTCCTTTTTCCATGCTTTACATCCATTTTCTACACTTACTTTTCTCATTACACAAGTCATATACAGCCACCATAGGAAAGTTAGCAAAGGCAGACTGGGAAAAAAGGAAATCACCCATAATCACATATTAGAAGAGAGGATCTTCATTATTATATATCAAATACAGAAAATTCAGGGTCCAAAAAAAGATTTTGTCGTCCACATGACAGGAAGACAACATAGCATAGTGATCAATGGCAGTGTTTGAAAACCAGATAGATCTGGAAACAAGTGTGAGCCCTACTACCACGGCCAAGTCAGGTGACCTCGAGCTGGTTACTAAAACTTGGAGTGAATGAGGATGATGGTATCTGGTTGATAGCAATGGGGTGCGAAGTAAATGAGTTAATTATAACTCTTAGATTAGTAACCGGAGCTGAGTAAGGGTTCCATAAATAAGCGCTCTTGCTTTTTATTCTGACTTGGCCTTATCACCCTTCCCCTAAGTGTCTGGGTACTTCCTAGTGGCTTGAAGAGGACTTTTGGACAGAACTCGATGTGACCTAGAACTTTCTCAAAGTCTGTGGTCTGTTGTAAGTATGGAAGGCTGCCTGCCAAAGAAACAGGGAAATGAACCCCAAAATGTTAACAGTGGTCAACACTAGGGAGTGAGGTGAAGAATGACTTCTATTCCCTTTGTAATGTTTTGAACTATCTGAAGTGTCTATACTGAATATACATTACTTCTGAAATAAGAATTTATCAAAGTTATCATTTAAAAAAAATGTGATGTTGCAAATCCCTGGACTTTCTTGCCCCCAAAATCCACTGACTACTTAAAACTTGAACTTCTCTTTGGCTCTCTGATGCAAAGTGTTAACAAATTGCCCATTTTAAAAAGAAATGTCTAAGGCGCTGGGGGATTTTAACAGGCATTTCAAACACAAGGTGGGTGCTGTGCCCTTAACCCAAACTACAATGAGGTTGAAGGTCACTGATGATATGTGGACAAGCAAGAGGATTCAAGATGCAGACACACTCCACCCAGCACTTCCCCTGGTAGATACAGAAATATCTAATAAGACTTTTGAAATGAGGAGAGATGATAGTGACGTGCAGAAGCAATACCAGTGAGAATTAGCTGAGGGTCAGATTCTTCCCAAGTGGGCAACACACATTTCTGCATTCAGAATGACAACAAAGGAACCATTATCACCAACATTAAGCATTACCAGTGCCCTCTTTTGAGGCTACTTGGCTACATCTTACAGGTTATTTGGGCTGGTTATTACTAAAATGCCATCTGACCTTTCTGCCCAGAAATAGGTATAGCCTTGTCTGCCAAAAATGTTCACTGGGTACAAAAGTCTGACCTCTGGAGAAGGTCCTTAGCCCAGATGGGTACTGAGTGACAATTATAGCAAAGGGCAGACTCACTGTGGGTGCGTCTTGTAAAGAGATCCGTCGACACCAACCGTTGTCCGCAGCCTGGGTGTGCCCTTATTATCACGAAGGCGGCACAAGATGGCACCCAGCGTTGCAGCCACCAGGTTGGCCGAGCGGAATGAGACAATGGCGCACACATGCTGGACTGAAATACAGTCGTCGTGAGACGGTTCCACTCCCAAACGAGTCAGGATTTCTTTGGCATTGTGGAGGCCTTCCTTATTCCTGTGAGGTTAGAGGTCAACACTGTATGAGGTAAGAACTACATCAGGCAATGCAAAGCACTGAGGTTCTAAGGCCTAGGGACTAGGATAGTCAAACAGAGCATGAGCAGGGTTCTTTGGCTAAGAAATACTGGGCACAACTAGAAGAATACAATCGATGTCACCGAATTGAAGTAGAAACTTCTGAAATGGTGTAACTTTGGCTAACTATATTTTCACCAAAAAAAAGATCGTCCAAGGTCAAGAAGGAAGAGTGTTGACATGTCATGGGGTTGTTAACTAATGTCATAAAACAAATAATGAGAAGAAAAAAAGCTAATAGAAAATTGTGGTTCTGTTAAGTAACAGTTTATGAATTTGGGAGTTGATAACTATAAGTTATATTGAAATAATTGTTATTTTCATATATTTAAACAACTTCCATTTCCATTTTCAGAAAATCTAGCATGAAAAAAATCTGTAGTTGTTAAAAAGTGTTTTGCAAAAAAAAAAAAAGAAATACTGGGCAGTAGGAAAAACACCACTGCACTGGCTTATAACATGCCAGGTGCATGGAGGGAAGTGCTCCAGACCACACAGCCTCTGAGACAGCTGGAAAACAGCTGCCTCCCCACAGGGTTCAGTGTCCAGGAGGCTCGAGAGAATCTTCCACTCTTGGGGTCTGTAAGGTGCTTAAATTTAAATTTTCTGCATACATGTGTTGTATATCTTTTGCTAGAGTCATTCCTTCTGAGGTACTTTGTAATTTTGTTTCTATTGTCAATGGTGTCTTTAAAATAAATAAATATAATCCATTAACTGCTACCATCGAGTCGATTCCAACTCCTAGCAACCCTATAGGACAGAGTAGAACTGCCCCCATGGAGTTTCCAAGGAGTGCCTGGTGGATTGGAACTGCTGACCTTTTGGTTAGCAGCCATAGCACTTAACCACTACACCACCAGGGTTTCCAAATAAATATATATATGCATATATATATATATATATATATATATATATATATATATATATATACACACACACACACATCCTTTTTTTTTGTACTTTAGTAATGTTAGGGGAGCCCTGGTGGCACAGTGGTTAAGAGCCATGGCTGCTAACCAAACGATCGGCTGTTCGAAGCCACCAGCTGCTCCTTGAAAACCCGTGGGGCAGTTCTACTCTGTCCTATAGGGTCGCTGTGAGTCAGAATTGACTTGACAGTAACGGGTTTTTTTAGTAACGTTAGACATTAACAATGGGGAAACTGGGTGAGGGGTATCTGGGAACTCTCTGTCCTACATTCACAGCTTTTCTGTAACTCTAAAGCTATTCTAAAATAAAAAACTTTATTTAAAAAGATGTATGTTCACATATCTTAATTGTTGCCCACATATAGAAATACAATTGACTTTTGTATCTTTATCTCCAGACATCCTGCTAACTCCTTCTGTTATTTTATCCACTTGTCTCTTGTTTCCTGGAGCGTACAATAGAGATGATCATCACCTGCAGATAAGGACAGTTTTATTTCCTCTTTTTTAATTTTTTTTATGCCTTTCATATCTTTTTTTTCCCTAACATTTGTTAAGAATTCTAGTACAACGCTGAATAGAAACTAGGAATACCATCTTGGCCCTGATTTTCAAGAGAATGCTTCAAAAATCTGCCCTGTAGGACGATGTGTGTTTTTTGAGATAGCCTTTCTTACAATACACATACACACTCTTGAGGAGCAAGCCCACCAAACCAGGACTCAAGAGGTAACAGGGACTTATTGCTGTTCTCCCCACAACCACCCCAGAAAGCCCTGAGGGGGTGGTACCCACATTTCAATGGCTGACACATCGCTGGTGTTGAACTTTCCTCTGGTAAGCAGCTCCGGGGTGATCCGCCCTTCAAATAAGAGGCCCTCCTTGGCCATCTTGACCAGGATCAGTCGAACCAGCTCCCCTATGTACATGCCACTGACCATCTTCTCAAACCTGCAAGAGACAAGCACGCCAGGCATTTGTCAGGTTCTTCCTGTACACCCAGCAGCAGGCTAACGGCCATGATGAATGGGAGAATCACAAATGGAGAAGAAGACACCACCTTGCCCCTCACGGGGTGACGGTCTCGTTAGAAGACAAGACCAGGCACTTGTGTGATCACACCATGGGGGCAGAGAGGGACTGGGCGCCTATTCCAGAAAGGGTGGGTCATCCAGGCAGCACACCTGAGCCTGGGGAGAACAACAGAAGGAGAGCACCCCAGGGCAGGAGCAGGCAGGGAGGCTGCCTGGAAGTGAGGGCAATGTCAGGATCGAGACGGGGAACAGATAACAAGAAAGCCCTCGGACAGAAACAAGCAGAATATGGATATGATAATCTCTGACTTTTATACAAAGCTATATGCTATACTTTTTAAGGGCTCTCACACCCATCACCCCATCAGAGAGATCCCAACTCCCTGGGAAGGAGGCGGCCAGGAAATATTATTGCCATTTCCCAGCTCAGAAAGGGTGACTGTCTTCTCCAAGGGAGGGCTGGCAGGGCTGCCGACGGAGCTGCTTCTTGTGGTGCCACCATCGGGTCATTCATTGGTCACCTCCCTGGCATCCATTTTTCCTTCTCCAGCCAAAAAGGCCAAGAATTTGCTTTGGGGAACCCAATCCTCCCCCACTGACTTCCCCCTAAATCCCAGGGTTGGGCTCTGAGTAGCTTAAGCCAATCAGCTCATCCACTACCCCAGCCAAGTTCAGGCACAGGCCACAGACAGTGAATCGCTCTCTCACATCCCCTGGTATGGTGTGTGGTGTGTGGTGTGAGGCATGGTGTGAGGGTGTGGGCTCTGTGCCTACAGCAGGCATTCTGAGTCCAAGGCTGCCAGGGAGAGGCCACCATCTGGAGCCTGAAAGTGATGCCCGACCACACTGGGGAAGGGCCAGCAGAAGGCCAGCAAGGACAGGTGCTGGAGGCCACGTCTGTGCCAGATTCAGGCCCTGCAGCACCCCTGGGCTGGGCACACCAGAGCAGCAGGACCCCCACAAGCTGCCGCCTCTCCCCTGTGGGAACCCAGCTGGCACACCGAGAGCTGGCTCTGACGTGGCAAACAATCTGTTCCAGTCGGAACCAGCCCCAGAGCCAAGGATGCTGCTGGGACCTAAGCACTCCGCCCTCTGCTCAACACAGGGTGCAGAGCGACTTCAGCCTCATTAGAAACACAGTCCTCATTGTTCCCACTCCTGACAGGACCAGACAGGTTCACCCCAGCCGGGCTGTGTCAAAGATCCCTGGCAGGAGAGTATCTTCGGAGTCTGAAGAGCCCAGTCGCCGCCCCCAGCACCTGTGGGAATGGCCTCTGGGCAACCAAAACCAGACCTCAGAGCTGGCAGGAGCCACAGTGATCAGTCCTGGCTCTGCCACCTACTGGGCTATTCACCTCTCTGTGCCTTGGCTTCCTTGTCTGTATAATGGGGATAATGATAAGGTCTGTTTATAGGGCTGATGTAAGAAAGAAATAGGTTAATATAGGTAAAGCGCTATTAAAAATAAATAAATAAATAAATCCATTGCCGTCGAGTCGATTCTGACCCATAGTGAGCCTTTAAGACAGAGTAGAACTGCCCCGTGGGGTTTCCAAGGAGCGGCTGGTGGATTCGAACTGCTGACCTTTTGGTTAGTAGCCGTATCACTTAACCACTGCAACGTTTCCAAAGTACTATGGTGCCCGGCTAATAATAAGTAGTTACAGTCCTTCTCCATGTCAACACTTCTCAAAGCCTTTTATGTGTATTAACTTATTTCATCCTTATTACACCCCATGAGGTAGGTATTATCATTATCGCCATTTCAGAGATGAGGAAACTGAGACACAGAAAGTTTACTTAGCTTGCCCACAGCCACAGAGTTAATAAGTTGCAAATCCACATTTTGAACCCAGTTAAATCTAACACCAGAGGCTAATCTAGTGACCTCTGTGCTGATCTGCCTCTCTGATGGGCAGTGTCATTAAATGTTAGGTATACTGCCATGTTAGGGGCCACTGAGCCCCATCCCTAACCCAGCCTCTGCTGGTCCACCTCCAGCTCCCGTCCCCGCCAGGCAGCCTGTCCCACATGTTGGGCAGCCTGCCAATAGGAAAGGTTGCTCCCCTTAGGATGAGCTAAATCCTTCGACCCACTGCTTTTCGCTCTCTCCTCTAGAGACACCCAGAATGACCTGCTCCCTGGTCTACATGATGTACGTATGTTTTGTATCTTTTACATACATATATCCTGATACCTCCTTTTTTGGATAAAGGAGGCCCTGGACCACGGGTCTGTTCTTTTCCTGGCTCCTAGAACCCCTGCCAGGGATCAGGACACATTAACAGCAATGCCACCAGCCTCTCTCAGTCCCAGCCAAGGCTCCTGGAGACCGGCCGGGCTCCTTCTCCACCCACACACTTCCCTTCTGCTCAAGTGAACCCAAGCAAGCACCGGTCAGACACCTATACACAAGCCAGCAATGTCATAGTGTCCAGCATCCCTGCCAGCTGGTGGGCAGGCAGGGGTGAAACCCACAGGTCCTGGGAAGTAGGCTGGAAAGTGAGGGCAGGAAATCATATTCGGACAAAGAGAGCAATGAGCAAGGACTTGCACATCAATGAAGAGTTCCCGTGGCAGCTAGGACTTGCTCTAACCCGCAGCCCTGGGAAAGAATAGGAGGGAGAGGTCTGTGGCCAAGCAACCCGCGACGGGAGCTGCAGACAGAGTCTACGGAGGAAGCCGAGCAGCAATAAGAAAAAGCATTTGGCGTTGACTTGAAAATATATGAGGTTATTCCACCACCAACCAGGCCAAAGAATTCTCCTGAACTACAGGGTTGGCTACTGTGGCCACGGCTGTTGCTCTTCTGTGGACGGTGTCTCCTTGCATTTAGAAGGATGTTCTAAATAAGGAATCACAGGGAAATGGGATTTGATATTCCAGACACAAACTCAGAAAACAGAAGAGCAGGAGGCCCAAGAAGGCGGGAGGGAAGGAGAACGAGAATTAAAAATGAAAGAAGGGAAATAAAACTCACACGCCTATGGTTAACTGACTTTTGACAAGGCTGCTAACTCCATTCGACAGGGGAAAAAAAGAGTCTCTTCAATAAATGGTGCTGGGAACACTGGATTTCTTCATCCAGAAAAACAAAACAGGATATATGCCTTACGTCATAAACAAAAACAAATTCAAAATGGATTAAGGACCTAAATGTGCAAACTAAAACCATAAAATTCTTAGAAGAAATAGCAGGTGCAACACTGTAGGGCCTAACTTTTAACAATGGATTATCTAATAACAAAAGCACAAACAGCAAAAGACAAAAATAACTAAACGGGACCTCATAAAAATTAAAAACTTTTGTTCATCAAAAGACATTACCAAAAAAGTGAAAAGACAAGCTACTGACTGGGAGAAGATCTTTAGAAATCATATATCCAACAAGAGTCTAAATATATATAAAACTTCAACAACTTAAGAACAAAAAGACAAATAACCTAATCATAAAATGAGCAAAGAATGTGAATAGACATTTCGCCAGAGAAGACATTCAAATGGCCATCGAACACATGAAAAGATGCTCAACATCACTAGCCATCAGAGAGATGCAAACCAAAACCACAATGATATACCATTTCACTCCCACTAGGATGGCTAATATTGGGGGGAAAAAAAAAAAAACAGAAAATAACAAATGTTGGTGAGGATGTGGGAAAACTGGAACCTTTATCCATTGCTGGTGGGAATGCAAAATGGTAAGCCTTTGTGGAAAACAGTGTGGTAGTTCCTCAAAAACTAAAAATAGAACTACCATATGATCCAGCAATTCCACTCCTAGGTATGTATCCAAAAAACTTGAAAGCAGAGACTCAAACAGAGACTTGTACACCAATGTTCACTGCAGCACTACTCACAATAGCCAAAAGGTGGAAACAACCTAAATGCCCATCAACAGACGAATGGGTAAACAAAACGTAGTACATACATACAATGGAATACTACTCAGCCAGGAGGAGAAACAAAGTCTTGATACATGCTACAGTACGGATGGAGCTTGAAGACATGCTGAGTGAATTATGTCCATCACAGAAGGACAAATACTGTATGACCTCACTTACATAAAAAGACAAGAAAAGATACATGTATAGAAACCAAAGTTTATTAGTGGTTACCAAGGGCAGGGGGAAGGGAAAAGGAGCAATTAATGGTGATGGAAAAATCTCAGTTGTGCAACTGTACAAAGACAAACTGGCAAAAGTTATGTGATAGATATATTTACAACAACAACAAAAAGAGTAGCTGCT
Organism: Dugong dugon; assembly: GCA_030035585.1. Taxonomy (NCBI): domain Eukaryota; kingdom Metazoa; phylum Chordata; class Mammalia; order Sirenia; family Dugongidae; genus Dugong; species Dugong dugon. Next base: position 21,049,110 of record CM057475.1, read on the forward strand.
GAAGCTGATTATGTACCATCAAAAATCTCATGGGATTTGTTTTCTTGATTTGGAGGTTTAGGGTCATGGCTTCATGGGACAGCCTGGTTAATTGGCCTAATGACATATTTAGTCCTTCTGTTCTACCTCCTAGTTTATTACGTAGTGTCTGGGGTCTTAAAAGCTTGCAATTGGCCATCCAAGGCACAACAATTTTTTGCCTAGAGCAACAGAGGAAGAAGGAGAGTCAGGATTGGAGGAGGATATGCAATGTGTGGCTAATTGCCTCCATGAACAACTCCCTCCTTTGCCATGAGACCAGAAGAAGTGGATGATGCCTGGTTACAGTACTGAACATTTTGACCAAAGATTCTACAGAAGAACCCTGATCAAAAGGCGAAAATGTAGAAGAGAATTTCAAATTCTCATGGACTCCAGCTTCCTGAAGACTTGAAGGTTGGCTGAACCCCTGAAACTACTGCCCTGAGATAATCCTTAAACCTTAAACCAAAAATATCCCCTGAAGTCTTCTTAAAACCAAACAACAGTTTAGCTTAACTAGTAAAAAATCTCTGCCTTGAGCATTATGCTCTTTTAAAAACTATATGGGATCAAAGTGACAACAGTAACTCAAAAGATTAGATAGGAAACTTTGGGGGCAGTGAATGTACATTACATTATTGGGGGAGGAATAACTCAGAAAAGGATGGTTAGAAGGTTGCAGAACTCGAGGAATGTAATCAATGTCATTGAATTATACATGTAGAAATGGTTGTTGAATTGGTTTATGTTTTGCTGTGTATATTTCCAGCAACAACAAAATTTTTTAAAAAATTTTTAATAATAATAATAAAATAAATAAATAGTCACGGTTGAAAAGCCAGGGAATCCCTGGGTAGCACAAATGGTTAAGCACTCAGCTACTAACCAAACCCAGCCAGAGGCACCTCAGAAGAAAGGCCTGACAATCTGCTTCCAAAAGATCACAGCCTTGAAAGCCCTATAGAGCAGTTCTACTCTGCACACATGGTGTCACTATGAGTCAGCACTGACTAGACAACAGCTGGTTTGGTTTTTTTTAAGACCATCCTTGATGTTTTTTTCCATAAATGATAAGAGATACCTCTTGGAGATTCTAGAGGCTCACTCTGAAGATTCAAACTTTAAGACAGGACAGAAAACGCCAAGCCTAAATCAGAGAAAACCTCAAAAAAGAGCCTTGGGCCAGTTTTGTCCTATACTGGTGTCTTAGCTTTCCCACAAGTGAAACAGAACACCTTTCCCTGCACACAGAGGACAAAATGGCTTTGGAGAACTTGGCATTGCACAGAAGAAACACAGGAAAGGCCCAAAAGACTTAAGTACGATCCTGGGAGAACAGCAAAACTGGCTTGACCTAAAGTTTACTAAGCTTTGGCCAACAGCTTATTTCCAGGAATATATGATGCAACTCAAGGATGTGTAATCTCCTTGGATTTTTTGTTGTTGTTGTTGTTGCTGGGAATTGTTCACAGTGGAGTTGCTCTTAACAAGACCTGACCTTTGGTTATCAGTAAGCAGGGAAGTGTACTGGAGAAGACAGACTTCACCCCAGCCTTTCACTCTTTCACCCATCTGCTTGTTTATCCCCCCACCCATCTCCCATCCACCTATCTACCATCTACCAACCCCCCATCCATCCATCCATCCATCCATCCATTCATCCATCCATCCATCCATCCATCCATCCACCCATCCACCCCATCCACAATCTATCCACCCATCTGCCCATCCCAAAAATGTCTACAGCAAGCCCACTGTAAACCCAGTTCACAGTTCAGCCTGGGCATACACTTTAGCCCTTTAGAGAAATTCAGTAAATCCATCAAGGATGGACAATCAAGAAATCTGGGTTTACACCCAACTCTGCAGGTGGCTCCCAGACTGGGGCTAAGGGTACAGACAAGGGACTGGGCCATATCTGCTCAGTTATCACAGGTGGCCTGCCCCACTGCAGTGCTGAGAAGGGGGACTTCTGAGTAAGTGACTGAAAGTCCCTATAGGTATATAATCTCCTATCTGAAACCCTTGTGGTCAGATCTGTTTTGGAATGTGAAGATGTGAGGATTTTAGAACCGCAATACGGTGCACACGCTAAATATTACAGAACACTCCCAGAGGTGCCTGAGGCAGCACTATAAGCAAGCACATTAATAGGTCTGCAGTACAACTTACCCACCACCCATCTGTCAGTCTGTCATACTGTGCTAGCTGTGCTTTTGTATTACTATGATGCTGGAAGCTATGCCACCGATATTTCAAATACCAGAAGGGTCATCCAAGGTTTCAGCAGAGCTTCCAGACCAAGGAAGACTAGGAAGAAAGGCCTGGAGATCAACTTGCAAAAATTAACCAATGAAAACCCTATGGATCACAACAGCATATTGTTACTTTGAACACATCATCAGGAAAGACCAACTGTTGGAAGGGGACATCATGTTTGGTGAAGTGGAGGGCCAGTGAAAGCAAGGAAAGCCCTCGATAAGATGGACTGACACCGTGGTTGCAACAATGGACTCAAACATGCCAGCGATCATGGGGATGACATGGGACTAGGCAGCAGAGTTTCATTCTGTTGTACAAGGGGCTGCCATGCGTCGGAGCCAACTCAATGGCAACTAACAATGACAACAGTACAACAATCACAGTAAATAGCTTAATGTTAGTCGGGGTCAAGTTTTACCACCAAAGGATTGGGAAAAAGAAAAGAAAAACAAAAAGAGTTGGCTTTCAGAGCTTTGGGACTGTGGATAAGGTATTGTATGTGGCCTGGTGCCCCAGGCTCAGGCTGCAAAGGACATGTTCAACTCTGGATCTAAGAACTTGGGATTTCTCTCATTGAGAAACCTAACTTACTCACCACCACCCCTGGTTGTGAGGAACTGGGTTGGCCATCTATGCAACTCTATTAATTCAGGTGGAAAGCCCCATCTTCCAGCCTGGAGTATTGAGGTGGGTAATGGGCTTCAGAATGACTAGCAGACTCCTGTCTGTTTCTCTTTGGCGTAAGGATAAGTGCTGTTGGGCCAAGAGGGTCAGTGAACATGAAAAGATGGAATATCAAGGAGGGAGGGGGAAGGAGGGGGCTTTTGCTTAGAGCGTATTGAAGGTATGTTATAATTTGGAAAAAGACATTGAAAATAGTTGTACAACTTGAAGAATGTAATCTGTGTCACTGAAGTATACATACAGAAATCGATTAAATGTTTTATGTGTTCTTGTGTGTATTTCAATATTTAAAAAAAAGATGGACTATCAAGCCAGCCCATTCTATCAAGCCTCCCTGCAGGCCAACAGCATCAAACTCTGAGGTTAAGATGGCTGGAAGGCTGGGTTAATCAGAGAGGGTTAGCCTCATGCTAGAATTACAGAGTAATGTGAAAACTTGAGTATGCATTTCAGAACGTAAGTGGCTGGATGAAGTAATACCCACTATTATAGACTGAAATGTATTCTCCAAAAAGATATTTTAAAGTCCTAATCCCCAGTGCCTGTGAACATGACTTTGTTTGGAAACAGGATCTGTGAAGATGGTTTATCAGTTAACATGTGGTCATACTGGAGTATGGTGGGCCTAATCCAATGTGAATCGTGTCCTTAATAAAGCGGAGAAGAGACACGGAGGGAAGACAGACATGAAGACAGAGGTGGAGACTGGAGTGATACATCTACAAGCCAAGGAACACCAAAATCATCAGCCTTCACCAGTAGCTAGGAGAGGGGCATGGAACGGATTCTCCCTCAGAGCCTTCAGAAGGAACTAACCTTCTGAACACGTTAAGTTCAGACTCGTAGACTCCAGAACAGTAAATTTCTGTTCTTATAAGTCACCCAATTTGTGGCGCTTTGTTAGGACAGCCCCAGGAGGCTAATATACCCACTCTAGCCTAAATAATGTCACTGTACTGCTGGAGCCAGGAGCTCACAGATGCCCAGAACGACTTGCTTGGCCAGCCTGATGTTCCCCATCAACTCCGACCCATCGGCCTACACTTGACAGGGAAGACGTTTCTCCATGCTCCAGTCTCCCAAAGGTCTGAGCCTTGACGCGTATGGTTCTCACCCTCATCTGCACTACGGATATCTGCATGTGTAACTTACCTCCCATCTAGACAGGAAGTCCTGGAAGAGAAGGCACTGTTTTGTACCCTCGGAGCTTAGCACAGAGCTCGGCACATACAAGTGCTCCAAAATACATGCTGAATGAATGGACACTCCCCTTGCTCGGCAGGGCCCCACATACCATGTGACCATATATACAGTGACGACTATATATAAAAACGTTCTAAACCGTAACTAATGCTTCTGTGCTTTTAATTTTCTGCATCTTTTACCAGGACGCGATCAAAGAGGACATCATTTAGAAAGTGCTTTTCAAGCCACAGATTCCACAACTGTGCATCTAAGGAACAACGGATAAAGGAAATTTGGCGGGCTTTTCCCTTTTTGACCTCATTAGAATCCTGGGTGGTACAAACAGTTAAGTGCTTGACTACTAACCGAAAGGGTGGCAGTTGAAGCTCACCCAGAGGCGCCTTGGAAGAAAAGCCTGGCAATCTCTTTGTGAAAGGTCACAGCCTTAAAAATCCTATGGAGCAGTCCTCTACACGCAAGTGGTCACCATGAGTTGCAATCGACTCAATGACAATTGGTTTGCAAAGCTGGGTGGCACAAATGGTAAAGAGCATGACTATAAACCAAAGGTTAATGGTTCAAACCCACCCAGACATGCCCCAGAAGAAAGGCCTGGCAATCTACTTCCAAAAGGTCACAGCCTTGAACACCCTATGGAGCAGTTCTACTCTGCCCATATGGGGTGGCCATGAATCAGATCAACTCAACAGTAACCAACAACAACAAACTGGCTTTAAGTCCCTTTCACTCCCCACCCTAAATCTCTGTGTGAAGTGTCCCCTACATTAGCTACATGGCTAGTAAGGAAAAGGTCAGAGACTCACAGTTGCTTTCCCGGGTTGAGGGAGCCCCGGTCTATCTCTCGGTCAAACTCGGTCCGGATGTCTTCTAGGGACCCGTCGTCCCCAAAGGCCCCCCACTCCGTGTTGATGCACATCCTCCCCTCGTCGCCTTCCACCAGGTCAATGTACCTCAGTTCCTCCATGTAGCAAGCATTTGTGCCAGTGCCTTGGAGAGACAAGATGGGAAGCTGTGACCACACAGACCGAGAGAGGAGGCAGTGCCTTCTCAAAAGGTCTGCTGAGTGAGGGATGAGCAGAAGGGTGACGTTACCAATGATCAGGCCAACTTCACAATGCTGGTCGTCATAGCCACAGGTCATCATGGTCCCCACCGTGTCATTCACCACAGCCACAATGTTGGCGTCGTAGTCCTGGGGACAGATCATGGGGTGTCACCATCTACCCACACGTCCTAATGACCACCACTCCTCTTCTTGGTGGTGCTGGTTTCATTACTGCTGATGCTCAAGTTAATTGGATTAGGGTGCAGTGATTAAATTATGGAAAATGCACAGTCCCCTCAATTATCTGGCTTAAAATTCTTTTGAGAGTTGATTTTACACATAGAACCACACTGCTCTTCAAATCAGCTCATTACATCCCTGCGCCAGCTATAACATCAGCTCCTCTGGCCGTGTTCTAACCACAGAAGGGTACACCTGCCAACACAGCTCCCTGCAGCCCCACACTCTGCTGTTGGAAGGAGGTGACCGCACGCCCAAAGGTTTGGTTCCTTTGGGCAGCTCCCTTTGGGTGGCACTTCTGAGAGTTCTGTGTGGAGCCACCCCTGTCCTTCTGGACTGTGGACCCTCCTCACTCACCTGGCCAGGTCTTCAAGATCTCAAAACCATGGCACTCTCTGACCACAGACCTCCGCCCTCCTGCTCCCTGGAAAGGACCTTGGTCTGTTTTAGAGCACAGCCTTCTCCCCACACCTACCACCTCTGCGTGGCAGAGGCAAATGGCCCAGAGAGAAATTACCCCTCGTTTCTTGATGGCTTTGTCAAGCAGCTTCACCACGTCTGCTCCCTCTACTCCACTTGCTTTAAATCTCTTTGTCCAGGTGATCAGGACGGCCTGCAAAGGAGAGCAGACAGGTTGGACAAGGCTGGGAAGCCTCTAGAATCCCCAGGTCCCTGGAGAGGCTGCTCAAAGACAGTGAAGAGAGGCCCAGAGGGGCACAGTGGCTTCTCCAAGATCATGGTGGGTGATAGAGTTGGACTCCAATTCCATGTCCTCTCCATCCAGCAGATGCATTTCTCTGGGGAATGCCAAAGAATAAAAACCAGCCTACAAAATCCAGCTCACAACAGAATAAAGCAAGTGGCCAGCCAGTTCAGTAGCGTCACTCAGCATGCAAGCCTAACTGGATTTCAAACGCACGGCCAGAATCCACTAAAGACAGCAGGAGAAATCTCGTTCATACCTGATAACCCTTCCCCACAGCCCTTGGCTCCCACAGCTCCAAGGAATGGAAGCCAGAGCCAAGTTGCAAGAGAAAGAAAATGCTAAGATAGTTCTTGGTTGTTGAGCTTCTAAAAGTCCGATTTTGGAGGTTTAAGGGATAATGTTTAACTATATGTGATTTGGGAGCCCAGTGGTGTAGTGGTTAAGTGCTTGGCTGCTAACTAAAAGGTTGGCAGTTTGAACCTACCAGTTGCTCTGTGGGAAGAAGATGTGGCAGTTCTACTCTGTCCTATAGGGTTGCTATGCATTGGAATCAACTCGATGGCGATGGGTTTGGTTTTTGGTTTTTATACGTGATTTATACCTTATTCACCAACCTTGGAACTTTACCCCCATTTGTAAAGCTGTGACTCCACTCTTTATACAATATGATCCCATTTCTATTTGTACATTAATGAAGAAACATCCAGAAGGATAGACAGCCAATGGTTACTTCAGAATGTGGAGAGGTAGGAAACGTACTATTTGCTTCACACATTTTTATATTATTTAATAGTTTTACATATTGCTTTCGTATTAAAAAAATAAATACAAGATGCTAATAAGCAAAATACTGTTATACTGGAATGCTTTTCTCTAAATGGAGACAGTAGCTATAAATTTTGTAGCAGGGTTGGGAAGATTCCCTGTTCAGACCCTGCTGCCTCTGGGGAGACACAGAGATGGACGTCTTGCTCACCAGCATGCACCACCCTTGCTAACGGTGAAAGCCACAGCAGCCTGTGAGAACACTTGGAAGGACGAGACCAGCCTGTGAGAACACTTGGAAGGATGAGCCTTGATGAGAACTGGTGGTTCTTCTCCAAGCAGCAGCCTGTGGCTAGGCCAGGCATGCCAAAGCCCCTGGACACACTACCTCCTCCTGAGGCTTCCCCTACCCCATCAAAAAAGACTCAGAGAACATGTGGGATTGGTAGTCAGGAGACCTGGTCCTATTTCCACACCGTTTGTCCATTTCCTGCGGGTGGTTCCTTAACTCCTCTGAGGTTCTCTTTGCCCATCTGTAGAATAAGGAGCTGGTCTAGATTTGAATAGTCTTGAAGGTTGCAGCCAGCTGCAAGGAGTGGGCACAGGGCCCCTGGATGGGTAACCACTGGCTTCCTGCAGGTAGCACGCTCCAGCCCAGGAAGCCCTCCTAGATGTGCTCAAGGCCAGCGTTTGGGGCCCCCACCCTGGGCTCCTTCTCTGCCCACTATGCTCCTCTCCCAGGTACATCTACTCTGCCCTGTGAGGGCTCTCATTCCCCCACACCTCCTGCAATGCCTTCACCCTGGAAGACTGTGCCTCCTGAGAGGGCAGCCATGTCTACCCAGGTCTCCCAGGGCCTTCTCCAGGGCCCGGCCACACAGCACACAGGAAATAGCTGCTGATGAACGGACGTGCGACACTAACGCACGGCTCACCCAGCCCAGCCCCCCGAGGTCTGAGGTCTCTTTATCCCAGACCATCTCCTACCTCTCACAGGGGGTCACGTGAAGCCCCGAGAACCACCTCTCTGCCCAAGGAGCACGAATATCACGTCCTACTTCTCCAAAGCCAAGGGACTTTGCAAGAGGGTTTGGAAAAGAAACCCTGGCGGCAAAGTTGACCTCAACTCTCTTGGGGGTGTAGCAACCCCCAGAGCAGAGAAAGAGGCTCAATGTGGCCACAATGGCTGCCTGAAAAGATAAAAGGACACAAGAAGCCCTGCCCCATGCCTCACCTCCTCTCCCTCCCTGCTCTCCAATGAACTCACTCCTAGAGGTTTGCAGGAAGGCCTCTTGCAAACCGTCTCCCCTCACCTCCCTGGGAACTTGGGTCAAATGGTAAGTATGTTCTGTCTCCCCCCAGGTCACAACCTCCTTCCTGGCACAGTGAGAGTCAACAACAGTGCTCAAGAGCGGACACCATCTTCTCCTGGGACCCCTGTCCCTGGGGAGAGGGCTGGACCACCACCACCGCCCAAATACTCTTTTCTCTGCTCCTAAGACCTGCTGGGCTTTCACCCTGGCCCTCTTCAAAAGCCCCTGTACTGGCCCTACGCCATCAGTTCAGGTGGGTGTGAAGTGAGAAGTCTTTCTCCTTTCATCGAGATCTTTGGGGATCACAGACTGGAATATAAGGCCTAGAGCTGCTGAGGCCCAATCCCTAACAGTTGAGGCTCCCCGCTTCCTCTCGGTGGCCCCCGCCTTTTTCTCCTCACCAGGACTTCGTGGGAAATACTCTGCCCCCAAAGTGACTTTGGGAGTGGGGCTCTGGGATGAGACAGCAACACCCCAGAGGCATTATGTTTGGAAGGCAGGAGGCCACTGGCTGGGAAATGGGGCCTGGGATCCTGGTGTGGATCTCCCTTTAATAAGCCATGTGACCTTGGGAGGCCTCAGTTTTCCCATCTGTGAAATGAGGGGCTGGGCCTGCTGAGCTCTCAAGCCCCTCCTTGCTGTAACATTAGTGATTCCACAAAGATACAGATGTAAGGGCTCAACAGCTGAAGTGGTGCCCAGGAGAGGGTGCCTACCCTACTGATAAAGGGGTGCAGGGGCACTGCCAGGAGACCTAGAAGGTGCTGTGTATCCAAACGTTACTATCCTGCAGCAAAGTAGAGCGCCTGCGAGCATGGGCTCTGGAGCCAGACTGCCCAGAGCTAATCCAGGCTCTGTGCTTCCTGTCTGTGTGACCTTGGGCAAGGTTCTTAACCTCTCTGAGCCTCGGTTTTCTCATCTGTAGAGTGGGAATCATAAGTACTTTACTCAGAGGGATGTTTGAAGATCACATGCATTAATTGTGAAGTGCATACTAGAACAATGCCTGGCACACCGTGGGCATCAATAATGCGAGCTATCAGTGTTCCTGGAGCCCTGGTGGCACAGTGGTTAAGAGCTCAGCTGCTAACCAAAAGATCGGCAGTTCGAATCCACCAGCCCTCCTTGGAAACCCTATGGGGCAGTTTTACCCTGTCCTGTAGGGTCGCTATGAGTTGGAATCAACTCAACGGCAACAGGTTTTTTGGCTATCAATATTCCTATTATCAGGAGTTTATTCAGAGGTTGCTCTGTGTGTATGTGTTTGTGTATTTAAAAAAAAAACAAAACCCGTTGCCGTCCAGTCAATTTCAACTCAGAGCAACCCTACAGGACAGAGTAGAACCATCCCATAGGGTTTCCAAGGAGTGGCTGGTAGATTTGAACTGCCAATCTTTTGGATACTAGCCTGAGCTCTTAACCACTGTACCACCAGGGTGCCATCTATATATAGGGTCACTATGAGTCGCAATTGACTCAACATCAGGGGATATATAAATATATATACTTGATAGGTCTGAGTCTATCCTTGTTGATCAGATAAATGAATGAACAAGTGACAAACAAGCAGTCGGCTGCAACAAGTCACCCAGAAGTCAACAAGGGAACTCAGAGCCTCTCCAGAGCTGGGGCTACTGACCAACAGATGCTGTCAAGTGGGGCCCTGGCACTGAGGGGGTGAGGTAACCAGGATGGCACCCAGGTAAACACCACACTGTGCAACTCCAACAAAGGGCTTTCCAGCCTCCCTCCATCATCATCACACCTGGTTTGTTTTCCTTCACTGGCTTGAGTTTTGTAACTGGTTCTTTCTACCTCATGGCCACAAATAGCATGATTCATCCCCAAAGACACATAAATAATTAAATGAATTGGAAAATAAAATCATCACCTCACCTCAATTTCTGCAACTGTTTCTCAAAAAATAGAAGACAGGAGGCTATCCTCTAAGTGAAAGGGAAAATTCATCGAGGAAGAGGGCTCCTTAGCTTTTCCACTTTGGGGGCTTCTGTGGGGCCTGGTTTAACCCCAGGACATCCTTACCTCATCAATTTTGGACTGTCGGCAGGGGAAAGAAAACGTGAATCCCACAGGTAATTTCTTGTCCTTGATTTTCTTCTTCTCCATGAAGTCTCCCAAGCATTCAGCGACGTGATCGAAAAGCTGGAGGAGGCACGACAGAGCAGTCATGCAGGAGGAAGGGGGCTTAACATTTTAGGAAAAAATGTAAACAATTCCCTCCCACACACACAGGAAAGAGCATGTCTACCCAAGCTGAGGAGTCCCTGAGTGGGGCAAATGGTTAATGTACTCAGCTGCTAACCAAAAGGTTTCTGAGTCCACCCAGAGGTGTCTCAGAAAGGCCTGGTGATCTACTTCTAAAATATCAGCGATTGAAAACCTTATGGAACACAGCTGTACTCTAACACACACAGGGTCACCATGAGTCAGGGTCGATTCAATGGCAACTGGAACTGGACCCAAGCTGTCCATCCCCAAAGAACTAGAGGCCTTGTTTGAAAACCCACCGCGTGCATGAATGGTCAAGAAGGGTCAAAAAGAGACTGCTGTGGGGGCCAGCATGGCTCTTCGGAAGCACTTCAAAAACTTAAAACTGAACCGGCCTCTCAGTGGTCTCTAATATGTATTATCTGGGTACTGAGAAAATTCAAAAATAAGACAGAATCAGCTCCTCCTCTGTGACATACAGGCTGTGGGTGCACATCAAACCCCTCCACCATGTGGCCCCTCCCCACACTTCTAGCTCTGTAAATTCCAGAAGCTCCACAGGCAACTCCATAGAGGGATTTAACAACCTTCACACTACTATCATCTTTTTGCTTTTTACTGAGTATAATACATATATTACGTGTACACAAAGTGCTCACATTATCAGTGTGGAGCTCACTGGATTCTCACATACCTGTGTAACCAGCACCCACATTAAGAGCCACATTATCAGACCCAGATGCCCACCTCATGTCCCCTGCAGTCACCACCACTGCCACCCACCAAGGGCGACCGTGAGCTTCTCTGACTTTGATCACACTAGATTTGTTGTGCCTGTCTTCTGCATATAAACGGGATGATACAGTGTGTGCTCTTGGGCACCTGCCTTCCTTCACTCTGTGTTGTGGGTATGAGTCATCTGTGTTATCATATGCCTTTGCAGCTCCTCCTTTTCACTGCTGCATAGTATTCCATGGAGTGAATACACCATCATTTGTTTACTGGGTTGCACTTTAAGCTTGCCTGCTCCACTACCCATTACCTTTGATTTAACAGGCACAAACGTATCCTGGGAATCCACTAAAAGAACCCACAATACTGGTTCCCTAACTTCGGCATGAATACTGCCCAAGATGGGAGACTCACCACTTCAAAGGCAACATTTTTGAATCTCTGTAATACCTCTCCTCATCTCTATAGTGTATCCTGGACTGAATATAATATTCCATATGTGTTCTAACCAGAGGAGAGCTTAGTAGAATTAATAACCTCCCTTATCTTTGGCTGTAGATCTCTATGAATGCAACCAAAGCATATATATGCTCTTTGGCTGCCATGCCACAATCAAGGTAAACCCCCTATCTTTCTCACATTGCTGCTATGACACTGGGCTTCCCACATGTACCCTTCTACCATCAAGACCAGTTTGTTTATGTCTGGGATAAACACAGCCATGAGCTTCTTGGAGCCCAAAGGAAGACAAGGTCAAACCGCATGGTCACATGAAGCAGCCCCAGCCTATGCTTCCAGACCAGGTCATCTACCTGAGGGCTCTTCTTGCAGGGGCATCCTTGAGAGGGGCCAGATGTCATTATTCCCAGCCCCATCTTTCCCCAGATGCTCCCGACCCAGCTCTGAAGTCTGACTTTCCTGCCAGGGTAAGAAAAACTTGGTCAGTTTTGATTCAGAAGTCTCTGCCCCTGAGTCACAAGAACTCAGGCTGGAGCTAAGGAGACACATGACCACCTTCCCTGGCTAAGCTTCCTGCGACCTACATTCCAGACTGATCCATTGCTAAGTCCATCTGCACACCCCATGTCATCTGTCCTCAGAAGCTCTGGACTTCCCTGCAGCCCTAGGATAGAAGCAGGGCTATCACAGGAAGTAGCAGGGAAGTGCCTGGGAGAACTTGGGCTGCAGAAACAGATTCACATGAACCAGCTCCAGGATCCTGACTGAAAAAAACTCCCCCAAAGCACTCCCTTAAGAAAATGTCGTTTCTGCAGAAGGCTCACAATCCAGGGGCTACAAGCCAGGAAGGAACCCCTGGGCTAACCTGGACTCCTCCCCATAGGTGTGATCAACCTAGGAGGCCAGTGACTCCACCTGTCTGGACTCAAACTTTCTGTGTCTAAAAAGTGTTCATTTTTAATGTCCTGGCAACATGCTCATTAAAAAAAAAATGTTTTAAACCCCCACCCCTCCAAATCAGTTCCTCTGACTGAGGATGATAAAGACTAAAACAAAAACTTAAAAATGTATTATTCAAAATTCCCAAAACCAACAGTGATACTTTAAGTATACTTCTGAAATTATTAAAATTTAAAATTGCATTAAGACTTTTGGGACACCGTGTGTGTGTGTGTGTGTGTGTGTGTGTGTGTGTGTGTGTGTGTGTGTGTGTGCATACGTGTATGCGTGCACTCGTGTGTGGAGAGAGACAGGAAGAGGTAGCAGGCAGAGCAGAGAGAAAGAAAAGGATAAATCAAATAGTTAACAACTGGGGAATCTGGGTGAAGGTATCTTATAGCAGCTCTTTGTTACCATGTTAAAACTTTTCTGCAAGTTTAATATTATTTCAAAATAAAAGTTTAAAATCTATTAAAAATTCCCCGACATTAGAGAAGATGAGAGTCCCTATAATCACAACCCTAATAATTTATCACTGTTAATCATCTGTGAGACTGAGCTGCTTCATGGGTAAAATGAGGACCCTGGTTTCCCAGATTATTCCATAGGTCGACAGGGACTGCAGAAAAATGCAGGATTATTTCTAACCTCACACCAAAATTCTGGAGGAAAGGTTCCTGTTTTAATCCCAACTTTTTATCTTCCGACCCTCTGCCTCATGCCCCAGACTTTCTTCCTCCCCTGCAGCCCTCAAATTTCCTCACCATCAAAAAATAAAAAAACAGAAATCAAAACAATAAAGACAAAGCTCAGCCCAGGAGCACCACACTGCCGAAACAGTTAACATCTGGAACCAGACAGCCTGGATTCAAACTGCAGCTCCAACCTTACGAGCTGTGTAGCCCATGGGCTGAAGACTTAATGTCTGAGCCTCAATTTTCCAGTCTGTAAAATGGGAATAATAATACTACTCACTTCATAGGGTTGTTGTGATGATTAAATGAGTTATTAAGATAAAGTACTTAAATCAGTAACTTGCATGTAACAAATACTATGTCTTTGCTATAATAATACTATATTATTATCACCATCTTCTCTTTGCAGACTGCCTGGAATGGGCAAAGGAAGAAACAGAGACAGTGCAGAACAAAGCAGTGCTGGGAATGAGAAGAGGGGAAGATGAGACAGAGGCTGGGAGAGACACAGTCACCAGGGGCAGCAGAAAGAAGAAAGTCACTGGACGTGAACTCAGTGAGAAGTGTGCACTTGTATGTATGTGGGGGGGTGCTGTTGTTGGGTACCATGGAGTCAGTTCCAACTCATAGCGACCCTATGTACAACAGAACAGAACACTGCCTGGTCCTGTGCCATCCTCAAAATCCTTGCTGTGTTTGAGCCCACTGTTACAGCCACTGTGTCAATCCATCTTGTTGAGGGTCTTCCTCTTTTTCAGTGACCCTCTACTTTACCAAGCATGACGGCCTTCTACAGGGACTGATCCCTCCTGATAACACGTCTCAAGTATGTGAGACTTAGTCTCTCCATCCTCTCTTCTAAGGAGCATTCTGGCTGTACTTCTTTCAAGACAGATTTGTTCGTTCTTCTGGCAGTCCATGGTATATTCAACATTCTCCGCCAACACCACAATTCAAAGGCATCGGTTCGTCTTCAGTCTTCCTTATTCACTGTCCAGCTTTCAAATGCATATGAGACAACTGAAAACACCACGGCTTAGGTCAGGGGCACCTTAGTCCTCAAAGTGACATCTTTGCTTTTTAACACTTGAAAGAGGTCTTTTGCAGCAGATTTGCCCAATGCAATACGTCGTTTGATTGCTTGACTGCTGCTTCCGTGGGCATTGATTGTGGATCCAGGTGAAGTGAAATCCTTGACAATTTCAATCTTTGCTCCGTTCATCATGATGTTGCTTACTGGTCTAGTTGTGAGGATTTTTGTTTTCTTTATGTTGCGGTGTGATCCATACTAAAGGCTGTGGTCTTTGATCTTCATCTTAAGTGCTTCAAGTCCTCTTCACTTTCAGCAAGCAAGGCTGTGTCACCTGCATATCACAGGTTGTTAATGAGTCTTCCTCCAATTCTGATGCTGCGTTCTTCTTCACATAGTCCAGCTTCTTGGATTATTTGCTCAGCATGCAGATTGAACAAATACGGTGAAAATATAATCTTGATGCACACTTCCCCTGATTTTAAACAACACAGTATCCCCTTGTTTTGTTCAAACGACCACCTCTTGGTCTATGTACAGGTTCCACACGAGCACAATTAAGTGTTCTGGAACTCTCATTCTTCACAATTTTATCCATAATTTGTTATGAACCACACAGTCTTTGTATGGTCAATATAACACAGGTAAGCAAGTTTCTGGTATTCTCTGGTTTCAGCCACAATCCATCTGACATCGGCAATGATATCCCTTGTTCCACATCCTCTTCTGAATATGGCTGGAATTTCGAGCAGCTCCCTATGTACTACTGCAACTGGTTTTTAATTATCTTCAGCAAAATTTACTTGAGTGTGATATTAATGACATTGTTCGATAATTTCCACATTCTGTTGGATCACCTTTCTTTAGAATGGGCACAAATACGGATCTCTTCCAGTCGGTTGGCCAGGAAGCTGTCTTCCAAATTTCTTGGCAAAGACGAGTGAGCACCTCCAGAATTGCATCCGTTTGTTGCAACATCTCAGTTGGTATTCTGTCAATTCCTGGAGCCCTGCTTTTCGCCAATGCCTTTAGTGCAGCTTGGACTTCTTCCTTCAGCGTCATCGGTTCTTGATCATATGCTACCTCCTGAAATGGTTGGATATCAATCAATTCATTTTGGTACAGTGACTCTGAGTATTCCTTCCATCTTCTTTTGATGTTTCTTGCATCATTCAATATTTTGCCCACAGAATCCTTCAATATTGTAACTTGAGGCTTGATTCTTCTCTTCAGTTCTTTCAGCTTGAGAAATGCTGAGCATGTTCTTCCCTTTTGGTTTTCTAACTCTAGGTCTTTGCACATTTCGGTATAATACTTTACTTTGTCTTCTCAAGTTGCCCTTTGAAACCTTCTGTTCCCCTCTTTTGCTTCATCATTTCTTCAGTTCACTTTAGCTACTCTACATTCAAGAGCAAGTTTCAGAGTCTCTTCAGACACCCATTTTGGTAATTTCTTTCATACCTTTTTAACGACCTTTTGTTTTCTTCATGTATGATGTCCTTGATGTCATCCCACAACTCATCTGGTCTTTGGTCATTAGTGTTCAATGCATCAAATCTATTCTTGAAATGGTCTCCAAATTCAGGTGGGATATACTCAAGGTTGATTTTGGCACTTGTGGACCTTCTAAACTTTCTTCAGCTTCAGTTTGAACTTGCATAGGAGCGATTGATGGTCTGTTCTGCAGTTGGCCCCTGGCCTTGTTCTGACTAATGACATTGGGCTTCTTCATCGTCTCTGCCACAGATGTAGTCAATTTGACTCCTATGTACTCTATTTGGTGAGGTCCACGTGTATAGTCACGGTTTATGTTGTTGAAAAAAGTTATTTCCAATGAATAAGTCATTGATCTTGCAAAACCTTTATCAGGCGATCTCCAGCACAGTTTCTATCACCAAGGCCATATTTTCCAACTACCGATCCTGGCTTACAACTTTCGAATTCCAATCGCCAGTAATTATCAATGCACCTTGACTGCATGTTTGATTAATTTCAGATTGCAGAAGTTGGTAAAAATTTTCAATTTCTTAATCTTTGGCCCTAATGGTTGGTGTGTGTCTTAGTCAGCTAGCGCTGCTATAACAGAAATACCACAAGTGGATGGTTTTAAGGAAGACAAGTTTATTTCCTCATAGTCAAAGTAGGCTAAAATTCAGGGCATCAGCTCCAGGGGAAGGCTTTTTCTGTCAGCCTTCTTCTCTTCAGTGTTCCCCTGGACTAGGAGCTTCTCCAAGCAGGGACCCCGGTCCAAAGGACGCGCTCTGCTCCTGGCACTGCTTTCTTGATGGTATGAGGTCCCCCTGTCTCACTGCTCACTTCTGTCTTTTATATCTCAAGAGATTGCCTCAGGACACAATCCAGTCTTGTAGATCCAGTCCTGCCTTACTAACACAACTGCCACCCATCCTCCCTCATTAACATCATAGAGGCAGGTTTACAACATACAGGAAAATCACACAGTACCAGGAATCATGGCCTAACCAAATTGATACACACATTTTTTGGGGGACATAATTCAAACCATGACAGTGTGTAAATTTGACTAATAGTCATATTAACTTGTCTTCCTTGTAGGCATATAGATATTATCCTATCACTGACAGCATTGTATTTCAGGACAGATCTTGAAACGTTCTTTTTGACAATGAATGTGACACCATTCCTCCCCCGTTTGTCACTCCTGGCATAGAAGACCATATGATTGTCCAATTCAAAATGGCCAATACTCATCCATTTCAGCTCTCTATTACCTAGGATATCAATGTTTTATATGTTCCATTTCATTTCTGACGAGTTTCAATCTTCCTAGATTTATACTTCACACATTCCATGTGTGTGTGACGGGGAGTACTCCCTTTATTTGCAAATCCCACTCCTAAAGGTCAGGCCAAAGCATACAGGGAATGTTTACAGCAGGAGTGAGTGTCGGTGGTGAAGGCAGCAGGCAGAGGTACTTCAACCTAAGGACATGGGGAACACACAGTGACAGGTGAGTGTTTGTTGCCAAATGGAAAGAACAGGATGCCAAAAATCTAAGGCTGCTGGGTCCCTGAAAAAAGGAACACACAGTGGCCAACCGGGCACTACTAGGAGACCTAACAGCAGGAGCCTTCACACACACCTGAGATGGATGGTCCAGTTTCCACAGCCCAGGAACAGAGTAATAAGTGGGGGACCTGCAGGCAGGGCCATTGTACGAGGGGTGCACCAGTGTCAGACTGGCTGTCGAGTGGCCCATTTGTAATGGTGACAGGGTCACCTTTGACACTTGCTGTGACATGGTCTGAGGAGCTGAGCCCAAAGCCCAGGGAGCAGGTTAAAGGCCAGGAGAAGCCCTGGTCTTGCAGACAGAAAAGAGGACTTGCTCCAGGTCTCGCCCATGTTAGTTTCAGCACGAAGTGTAGTCAGGAGGATATGGCTCCTGGGTCTCCTCTCTAAGTCCACCCCAGAACAAATGGGTTCTCTGGAGAACTTGGTCACGAACCCTGTAGTAAACACACCCTCCGCAAAGCAAATATTTGGCAAGCTTTGAATAGGGATCCTGGACATCAGCCACGACTCTGGAAACAAGCTATACAAACCGGAGGAGCCAGAAGGTCTACAAGAGAGACGAGCTTACAGAACTCGAGACTGACAGGGAACCTGACAGGGAGGGTCTGGCTGGATCTTGATCACAGGGGTTCTCAGGGAGCTGGGGACTAACCCCTCATGGCACCCAGTGGGCAGGAGCTGGGTGACGGGGCCGTCCTGAGCATGTCCATGTCTCCAGTGTCCTTCCAGGGACATTGGAGAAGGTGGGCTTTGGGTACTGAGTGTGAGAGGAGGAGGAAGTGATTTCCCAAGGAAGGCCCCGCCTCCCAGCTGTCTGTGCCAAGGATTTGTACAATGCTATTAAATCAAGTAGCTGAAAGCCCTCCAATATGCCCGGGAGTTATAAACTCTAATTCCTCCTGTCCTACATTACAACAGCCACACCCTACAAGGGCTGGGCTTGGTGGGCTGGGTGAGGAAGCCAGTGGCTTGGAGGAAGGGATATTTTCTGCAAACCCTCTGTTGGAGTACTAATCCCAGGATCCTTAGGGAATGAAGGCATTTACCCAATAGAGCTACTGGGTCTCCCTCCTCACACCCTTGATACTGCAAAGGCCCGAGGTGCCCACTTCCACTCCACTGGTTTACCCAGAGGGCGGAAGTCTCTTGTGGAATAACCCCACCTCCAACAGGCTGTCATGTTCCTCCACCCAAGAGTCCCTCTCAGCCCACATCTCCACAATGGACTACTTCTACGGGTTTAGGTTCCTGGAGGTACCCTAGGGCCCCACGCCTGGCCAGCCAGGTCTGACCCAAAGGGAGCAGGGACCCACCTGGCTTCCACTGCCGTGCATGATGTTCTCAGGGGTGTCGTACACCTCAGACTCCATGCGAACATTCTGATGCTGCTCGTGATCCACTTGTACCCGTAGAATTCGAAAGGAAGACCCACCAAGATCCAAGGCAATGAAATCTCCCTTTTCTGTTTAGGGAGACAACAGGTATCACATCAGATTCAAGGGTTATGGGGTGGTCACACTCCAGGCCCCCTTCTCTGCAGGCCCCAGGCCTTCTCTGCCTCCTCATCTGCACTGCCCTTTCAGCCGGAAAGTAGGACGCTCACAAACCTCATGCGACCACTATCCTAACTGGAAAAGTGGGCAAGAGAAAACCCATGCCAAGCCTGGCACCCTTAAACAGAAATCACTTTAATCAATCTCAGTCTCATACCCAACTACAGGGGCATGAAAGCAATGGATTACGTACAAATTCCCATCAGATCTTTTCTCTAACTCCTTACTCTATATCAAAAATTATAGTGCATTAAAAAAAATTACATAATCAAACCAGGGTGAGAGGCATTTCACTCAAAGACACCCTTGAATTTGAGGTCCCTCCCCACCTTGGTTCCTACCACGTCAGGCCAGACACCGATGGCCAGCAGCCCAGAGCACCACTTATTCCCCAGGGGATGCTTATCAGAGGAGTCCCTGTTGGTTACATAAGAATAGAACTGGCCACTGTGATTATACTCCTGAGGACCAATGTGTGCAGCAAAACTGGGGTGACCTCAACGGAATAGAGAAAGCTGCTGTGACACTGTACGCCGAGACCACCAGACAGCAACAAGGCCATGTGCAAGACACCAAACCATGAAGCCACCATCAAACATTCTTTACCCAATTTCTTACTAGTTACCCTCACACACATTCCCAAAACATCGGTGAAGATCAGTTAACTTTACTCCTGATGTCAAGGTGACCTCCCCACGTCCCACTGCACCCTGTGTCAGGGTGACAGCTCCCCTGCCTTGCCCAGCCCTGGTGGTCTGCTAAACCCTCAATCTATGGCATGTCATTTTTCTAAGGAAGCATCTTTATTGTTATAATTATGATTATTATTTTGGTAACAGCTTTCCAAAACCAAACCAAACCCATTGCCATCAAGTCAATTCCCACTCATAGTGACCCTACAGGACAGAGCAGAACTGCCCCATAGGGTTTCCAAGGCTGTCATCTTTATGGAAGCAGATTGGGACATCTTTCTCCCGCAGAGTGGCTGCTAGATTCAAATCGCTGACCTTTCAATTAGCAGCTGAACCACTGCATCACCCAGGCTCCTTGGTAACAGCTTTACTAAGATATAATTCATATGCTATACAATTCATCCACTTACAGTATACAATTCAATGGTTTTTTAGTATATTCAGAGTTGTACAACCATCACCACAAAAAATTTTCGAACATTTTCATCATCCCAAAAAGAAATCCTGTACCCTTTAGCTGAGGCATTAGTGGTTCAGTGGTGGAATTCTCACCTTCCATGAGGGAGGCCCTGGTTTGATTCCCAGCCAATGCACCACATGTGCAGCCACCACCTGTCTGTCAGTGGACGCCTGTGTGTTGCTATGATGCTGAACTGGTGTCAGTGGAGCTTCCAGACTAAGACAAACTAGGAAGAAAGCCTGGTGATCTACTTCTGAAAACGAGCCAATGAAAATCCTATGGATCGCAGAAGTCTGCACCACAACTGATCATGGGGATGGTACAGGATTGGGCAACATTTCTCTGTTGTGTGTGGGGTCACCAACAACACCCTTTAGCTATCATCCCTCCGGCATCCCCTCCCCAACCCTAGGCAACCACTAATCCACTTTCTGTCTCTATAGATTTGCTTATTCTGGACATTTCACATAAATGGAATCACATGAAATGTGGTCTTTTGTAACTGGCTTTTTTCACTTGGCATAATGTTTTCAAGGTTCATCCACGTTGCAGCATAAATCAGTACTTCATTCCTTTATATTGCAAATAATATTCCATTATACGGATATACCACATTTTGTTTATCCATTCATCAGTTGATGGACATCTGGGTAGTTTCCACTTTTTTGGCTATTATGAATAATGCTGCTATGAAAATTCATTGTACACATTTTTGTGTGGACGTATGTTTTCATTTCTCTTGGGTATACAGGTAGTCCCCAACTTAATGACGTACTCGAGTTACAACAAACCACACTTAGAACCGTCTTTTTTTTTTGGTACGTCTTATCATTAATAATATGTACTACATACAATGCTGCAGCATGTAATTGGCTGATGTTATCATTCTCAGACGTTCACTCACAGATGTTCAAAGATTGGATTTCTAAAGATACTGATAATAAAAGGCAGTAATAATGAAAACTAAAAAAGATATTCAACTTATGTCAGAACTGACTTAGGGTGGAGTCGTCAGAATGGAACCCTGTTGTAAGTTGGGGACTATCTGTATTTCAGAGTAGAATTGCTGGGTCAAGCGGTAACCCTATGTATCTCTTTGAGGAACTGCTAAACTGTTTTCCACAGCAGCTATACCATATTACATTCCCACCAGCTGTGTATGAGGGTTTCAATTTCTTCACATCTTCGACAACACTTATTATTGTCTGACTCTGATTATACCCACCCTAGTGGCTGTGAAGTAGTATCACATTGTGATTTTGATTTGCATTTCCCCAATGACTAATGATGTTGTGTATCTTCTTACTGGTCATTTGTATATCTTCTTTGGAGAAATGTCTATTCAAGTCCTTTGTCCTTTTTAAAAATTGGGTTGTCTTTTTTTTGAGTTATAAGAGTTCCTTATATGTTCTAGATATAAGTCCCCTGTCAGGTATATGAATTGCAAATATTTTCTCCTATTCGGTGGGTTGCCTTTTCACTTTCTGATAGTGTCCTTTGAAATACAAAAGTTTTTCATTTTGATGAAGCCTAATTGAACTACTTTTTCTTTTGAGGCTGTGCTTTTGTTGTCATACATAAGGTTCTATTGCCAAATCAAAGATTTACTTCTAAGAGTTTTATAGTTTTAGCCCTTACATATAGGTCTTTGATCCATTTTGGGTTAGTTTTTCTATATAGTGTGAAGTAGGGTTTCAACTTCATTCTTCTGCATGTGGCTACACGGTTGCCCCACACCATTTGCTGAAAGAACTATTCTTTCTCCATTGAATGGTCTTGGCATCCTTGTTGAAAACCAATTGATCATAAATGGGAAGGGTTTATTTCTGGACTCTCAATACTGTTATATAGATCTGTATGTCTACCTTTATGCCAGTACTACACTGTCTTGATTACTGTTGCTTTGCAGTCAGTTTTTAAATTGGGAATTGTTCTTCTTTTTCAAGCTTGTTTTGGCTGCTTTGGGTCTCGTGAGATTTTTATCATTTTTTTTCTTAAAGTAGTGGTTGTTTGTTGCTTTAAAAAAAGTTATCTTTTATAAAGCCGACACGTTTTGTAGTCGATATCACGAAGCTTTATACTCTGGCATGCTGCTACGTTTCTGGAAATGAGAACAATGTTTGGCACACAGTAAGGGTTCAACAAATACCCGCTGAATAAATGAGAGTCTAAATGAAGAAATCAACAAACCAAAAAAACTCTTGCATTGAATTTAACTGTCTTTATTATCTTCTTTCTCAAGTTCCTTGAGGGAAGGAGCACAACCCGGGATTCTCTGCATCTGCCCTGGGCACCCAGGGCAGCTCAATAAGTGCTTGGTGGCTGATGATCACCGGGATTATTAAAAACAAAAAAACACCACTGTCTCAAGTCGATTCCGACTCTAGCGACCCTATAGAACAGAGTAGAACTGCCCCATAGGGTTTCAAAGAAGCGCCTGGTGGATTCGAACTGCCAACCTTCTGGTCCGCAGCCATAGCTCTTAAATCATTAGTGGCCTGTGTGTTCATTCATTCATTCAAGGCACCTCTGCTGGCTGTTAAGCATGAAGTAGTGATGTCACTGTTCTGTCTCCTATAACAGTTTTACTGAGATGCAAATCACATATCATGCAATTCACCCATTTTAAAGTGTACAATTCATTGGTTTTAGTATCTTCAGAGTTGTGCAAGCTTTACCACTGTTTAATTTTAGAACATTTCATCAACCCAAAAAGGAACCCTGTACCGATTAGCAGGCACTCCCCATCCATGTCCCCCTCCCTCAGCCTCTGGCAAACACCAATTTACTTTCTGTCTCTACAGATTGTCCTCTTCTGGACATTTCATATAAATGGAATCACACAATGTGGCCTTTTGTGTTAGGTTTCTTTCACTTAGCATGTTTTCAAGGCTCATCCATGTTGTGGCACGTGTCATGTCAGTGGTTCATTCTTTCTTATTGCCAAATAATATTCCATTGTATGGATACAGCACATGATGTGGCTGGTTTTAACCTGACTCTGAGGTCCAAAGGAAAAGGACCAAGTGTAAAGGTGTGCGATGGTTAAGACTGTGTGTCACCCTCGCTGGGCCATGATTCTCAGTGTTTATATGTGATCACCCCCGTGATGGGATCTGCTGTGAGTAGCCAATCAGTTGAAAGGGAGTTTCCTTGGGCGTGTAGCCTGCATCTGAATGTAAGTGGACGTTCTGGCTTTTGACCTCTCTGGATCCTGCAGTTGCCTCCTGTTGTCTGACCTTCACCTCCAGTTCTTGGGACTTGAACTAGCAGCTTTACCTGCCAATCTTGGGATCTGTCAATCTTCACAGCCTGTGAGCAAGAGTCCTGCTCTCCAGCTGCCAATCTTGGGTTCGCCAGCCCCTGCAGCTGCATGAGTCAGGAGAAGCCTTGCAGTCTTGCCTGCAGATATTGGGATTCATTGACCTTCACAGCCTGTGAGCAAAAGCCCTGCTCTCTGACCTGCTGATCTTGGGTTCACCAGCCCCCGCGGCTATGTGAATCAGGAGAAGCCTCTATCCTGATCCACAAACTTGGAACGTTCCAGCCTCTACAATCACATGAGCTGTTTCCTTGATATAAATCTCTCTGTATCCATATATATATTTATATACTTTACTGGTTTCATTTCTCTAGAGAACCCAGCTTAAGACAAAGTGGAAGAATGCTGGGAAACAGGAGTCCTAGAATTATGGGAAAATTTGGCCCTGATTTTCTGTTTGGCTGTTCAAATCAGTTTCAGGTTTTCTGTGGGCTCCCATCAGAATCCTAATGCTCATGCTGCTTACACTCCTACCAGGTTAAAAAACTAAACTCAGTATGAGGTGTCTCCTCTTGGCAGGGTGCTACTAGAGTATCCGAAACACTTCATTTTAACATCAGCTGACACTTATTCAGCCTTTGTGCATGCCAGTGACTAAGTGCTTTATATATATCATTCTATTTTTTAATCTTCTCAACCTTATGAAGTAGGTACTGTTATGATCCCCATTGTACAGATGAGTAAGTAAAGGCCAGGAGAGGTTAGGTAATTGCCCAAAGCACACAACCAGCAAGAGGCAGAGGTAGAATTTGAATCCAAAGTCCAAATTCATAACCATTGGATAAAACTGCCTCCTAGACAGGCCTGGGGACAAGGATCCACATGGATGTCAGCAGAGTAAGACTTCAGCTCACCAAGGACATCTACATTTCTCTTCTGGGGCTCTTGTCAAAACTCATGACTCCTCTGAATATATCTGTGCAGCTTTTATTTCTGTTTTGCTTCATTCTTTAATGAAGATAATGAAAACTCAGTCTGGTAAACAATTATAAAACCACATATGCATTGGAAAATAATAGGCACAAAAGCAAATGCAGTGTTAGGATGAAACTACCAGTGCTTTTTGTTGTAACATTTTTAGTTAATTCATTTAATGTTCTAACGCAAAAATAAACATTTATTTAATGTTTTACACTGGCTTTTCAATGTAACTTTTAAAAACAGCATGGAGAATCTAGTCCCTACTTTTTCTGTTGCCAGCCCAGACAGAAGTTTCATTTTAGGTTGAATCAAAGGCCTACAGAGAAGGCAGGTTCATGTTGCCCAAGCTCCAGGGGACTTCTCTCACTGGTGTGAGGTAAAGCAGGCAAGAGCTTTCAGGCCCTCATCCAGGCAAGGGGTCAGGTTTCAGGCAAGCACCCTCACAGGACCCAGGCCTTTAGTTTTTCAAGCAGGAGATGTGAAAAGTGACCTTGACTGCCTGTAGCCTCAGAGGGAGCCTGGCCTTAGGGGGGCCTGGGGCTGGCCAGCACGTCTGCAGCCCCTCCAAGACCCCTGCCACACCCCAACCTCTCACTGTGGTCTGCCCGCAGCTCTCCACTGCTCCTTTTGGAAAAAAGCACAGGTCAGCGGGGTCACAGGGAGCTAAGATCAGAGAAGAAAGGTAACCTTGAGATGTCAGGACAAGGTTAAATGCTGGACACTCTACACACCCTCCAGTAGGGGCTGATGGATTGAGGGGTCTTGATAACCAGTCCCTAAAGGCAGTTACAAGATGTCATCTCAAGCAGCGCCCTCTCAGATCCTGGCCCTTACCTGAGCAGTGACACTGGTTCACCTGAAGGCTGTATTTTGTGATTGCTTAAAAAAAAGTGACATTTGGTTCCTCTTTCTGAAAAGACATTTGCAGCTCAGGAGATATGGGATAAATATTAACTTACTTTCCTAGTTTAAGGATGAGGAAGTTGCAACCATTAGAAGTGAATAGCTCGCTCCTGGTCACACTTGTGGCAAGGCCAGGGCGACCTCTCCCTTCTTTCTCTCAGTATACTTGGAAATACTGTGATGCTAATTACTTTTTACAGTATATTCTTATCTTCCTCTATTGGATTATAAGCAACTTGAAGGCAAGGGCAATTTAACATACTTATCTCCCTCCCCCAAGTACTGAGTCCTACGCAAGGCTGGTGGTTCAAACCCACCCAGAGGCTCCTCAGGAGAAAGACCTGGTAATCTGCTCCCGTAAAGATTACAGCCTAGAAAACACTATGGGGCAGTTCTACGCTGCCACATGGGGTTGCTATGAGTCAAAATCAGCTCAGCAGCACCTAACAAAATGGAGACAAGAAGGTCTTGAGTGGCATAAACAGTTAAGTGCTTGGCTACTAACCGAAACGTTGGCAGTTCTAATCCACCCAGGTGCCTTGGAAAAAAAGCCCGGGTGATCTACTTCCAAAAGATCCCAGCCACTGCAAACCCTATGCACAGCTCTACTCTGAAATACATGAGGTTGCCATGAGTTGGAGCTGACTCGATGGCAACTGGTTTTTTTTTGTTGTTGTTGTTTATGGGGAATAAGACGTGTGCTCTTTACCCTGGGATTGCTAGTTAGGAGGCGAGATGTCAGGTTACGGCTGCCTGGGCTGCCTCTGCCTTAAAGGGGATGTTGGCCTAAGAATGAAGCCGCACAAAGGAAAGCAGGGTGACTGAAAGAATAAGAGACAGCTGAGTCCCTGGATGCAGAAATCACCTTACAATTCGACTTCCCAGTGATGTGAACCTAACATTGTCCTTTTGTGCTTAAACCAATTTAAGTTAGGTTTTTTCAACTAACCAGAGGCTCCAAAGTTCAATATTCTTTATTAGGGAATGAGTCCTCCAAACGCCTAGCTCCGCTCTATAAGAAAGAGGACCTACTACCCATGAGTTGATCTCAGGCTGGTTTCCCAATTCAGAGCTGTGGTGTCCAGTTACCCCAAGGCAGAGGAATTGGAGCTGTGGCCTGTGGGCCACCCCACACTTTGTGTGGCCAGTCCGGAGGATGGGGTTCTGTGGTGGGGATGCAGCAGCCTGCCTTTGCTTCCCCCTTTTCTCTGCCGGAGAATTCTGAAACACTCCGGATCCTTCCTCCAAAGGCTGGGCATACACATTTAAGCGTGACAGGCAGAGGCCCTCTGCCTAGCCACATTGGTTAGGAAAGATTCCCAAAGAATTCTTACAAAGTCAGTTATTAAATCACAGTGGTGATGATGATGATGAAGATGACAGCAATGGTTTCATTTCCAAAGCACTTTCATTTGATCCTTTTGACAGCCTTGTGGGGCAGGCAGGGCAGGGATTATCATGCCCATTTTACAGATGAGGAAACGGAGGCTCAGCAAAGTTAAATAACCTCTCCAACGTCAAACAGCAAGTAAGTGGCAGAGCCAGGGATTAATCCAGTGTTTTGGATTTATATTTTATTTTTTTCCTTTAACTTCAAGGTAGCCTCTTTCTGCTGCAGCAGGCTGCCCTCCACCTTCCTCTTCAAATCTTTGGCTTCGAACTTAGTTCCTGCTACTGGTGCCTCCCACTTGTGACTTCTTCCCACATTTCCCACTTCCACTGAAGCCAGGAGAACCACTCTTCAAGAGAAGGCTCATTAAACAAAACATCTGAAGGGCTCCTGGAAACTGTCCACTTTCTAATGACAGCCATTATTACCAGCAAATAATGGAAAACAAACACGGGCACAGATGTCACTCTCGAGTCCAGGTCTGTGCTAGAACACAGGGCAAACAAAAGCTCTACCTTCGTGAAATGCCCATCTTTGTCCTGCTGAATCAATTACTTTTGCACACGAGGTACAAAGGCATTCCCTCCCATCTGCAGTCCTGCTACTTGATGAGATTTCTATGCCTTCATCAAGGACCCAATTATGCTGTTGTTACTGAAAACTTGTTCATTTAGAACACCAGACATTCAGAGAACTTGCAAGATAATCCAACAATCTTTCCAGATAAGGAAATGAGACACAAAACGGTAAGTGACCAGCCCAAATACTACAGGAAAAGAAAAGAAAAATTTCCCTTCCTTTAGCTGGAAAGAAGGAGCCCTGGTGGCACAGTGGTTAAGCACTTGCTGCTTACCAAAAGGTCAACGATTCAAACCCACCAGCCGCTCTGCAGGATAAAGATGTGGCAGTCTGCCTCCGTAAAGACGACAGCCTCGGAAACCCTATGGGGCAGTTCTACTCTGTCCTACAGAGTCACTATGAGTCAGAATCATCTTGACCGTAATGGGTGTGGCTAGAAAGCAGTACTATATATATCCAGGGCCCCAAAATAACTGTGACCACATTGCAAATCATCCTGTTTTGCATGAAACAAGATAATGGTCCCGTTCAAGCTTCCAGCAAATACTTTTTGAACTTGTCCTTTGGGTAAAGAACGTGCACGGAACCATAAAAGCACAAAGAAATACCCAACTCTATTTACCCTCAAAATGCTTATGATCAAACTGGTACTTACAAGATCCTAAGCAATACATGAGAAGAGGAGAGAAAAGGGGCAGTTTCATGAATGAGAGAGAGTGAGCTGGGTCTGCTGTGAGAAGATGGACACAGAGGGGCCAACTGTCCCCCAGGAGCCCAGGCAGCTCTAAAGAGGGACTTCGATGTAGCCGAGTCACCAGTGTTAAAAGGTTTCAATCTTTTCCTTCTCTTATTTTTCATACTTTTCCTACTTCAAAAAGGATTTGCAGCAGCTAAAAGCACTTTAGGATAAAAAAGAAACCAAAACAACTTAAGTATGGATTACTTAAGAGCAACTAAAGACAAACCACTGCCCATAAAAAATGGCTAAAGGGAGAACAATTGAATAATAAAAATAAGCTGATCCATTTCTGGAAAAATCAGTAGAAAAAGGTCAACAGATTAATTTCAAGCCTCTGATTCCAGTCCACCAGGGTTTAGGTGCACCAGGAAAGGGAAGGTTTGCTTCTACCTGTGCCTTGGAAGTCTGCAGTGTGATGGATCACTATTATATGGCCTTTCTCTCCATGGTCTTGTAACACCCACAAAAATCACTGGGTGGGACTATGCAAATAAGGGGCTTGTGGCCCACCAAGGGGATTGGACAGCTTGGCAATAATGCAAATAAGGGGCATGGCACCCTTGTGGGGGCAGGACCATGCAAATAAGGTATATGGAACCCTAAGGAGGGGATTAGTCAGTTTTGCCAACACACTAGACTTACTACTACTAAGAAAGAAGAAAAGGGAGCAGAGCTTGTCCTTTGGACCTGGGGTCCCTGTGCTGAAAACCTCCTAGACCCAGAAGACAGAAAGCTCTAACACTGGAGATGGCACAAGACAGTGAAAAGTAGCAGCAAGCACAGCAGAGAACTGGCAGCAGCAAACCCAGGAGACAGGCAAGAGACAGCACAGTAAGCTTCCCAGCCCACGGAGCAAGAAAGCTGAGCGCCTTTGGGCAGGAGGCTTGCTGGCAGAGTGGGGTACCTCCAGGCACTTGATGGAGCACTAGGCTTGCCAACCCACGGAGCTAGAGAGCTGAGCACCTTCAGGCTGAGGTTTACTGGAGGAGTGGGGTGCCTCTGGGCACTTATCAGTGGAGCTAAAGAGCTTTGTAACACTTGCCTGAGGATAGAGGCCAGGCCAAGGGGCCAAGGGCCGAGAGACCAAGAGATCGAGGGCTGAGAGGCTGAGGGCCAGGGAGAGGCCTGCCTGTAGGCACTGCCAAGAAGCTGTCCTGACCAAAGAACTGTATCCTGAGTCGTTTCTGAACCTGAATTGTAACACAGCACTTCCCTAATAAATGCCATAACTGTGAGTACGGTCTGTGAGTTCTGGGTGGCCATTGCAATGAATTATCGAACCCAACAGAGAAGTAGGAGTGCCATGAGAGGGATGGCTAGTGTCAGAACTGGTAAAGATGGCAGAGAGAGGAGGCATGGCTGACCTCCACCTCATAGGAATCAGCCTTAGTCTGATGTCAATGGTGATTCTCTCTCCTCCCCCTTGTGAAATTAGATGAGGAGGTCAGATGACGCTGCCATTTTTACGAGGTCCAATCACCACTTAACTATCAAGGGTGTTTCTCCACCACATGGAGCTCCAATTTATCCTTTAGTGGTTTGGGATTACCACTAATTCTGTCACTGACTAATTACTACAGATGAAGCAGTGATTAACATTTCAAAAAGGGGACAGCACCATGGACCTACTATTAAGGAGCCTTGCATTCTGATGACTCCTCCTGGTCTTTGGTGGATAAAGGAGCGCGGGACAGGAGAAGCTGATGTGCAGACACTTCCCACAGGACTGGGGTGGTGCAGGTATGGAGGCCTTGGCATCACTAGCAATCTCTGTGAGTGGCTGTAGGGAATGTTTCAAGGGCAGCGTGGGCTTAGCCCAGCTATAAATATTAGGAACCGCCATAGGAGAAGGGCTGCAGGGTGGAAGAAGCAATCAGAGGGAGGAGGGCTGCGTGAGTAGGGCGGGGGAAGGGTGCTGAGTGCAGGCAGGCAGATCCAGGCCCTCTGGGCACAGGCAGTGGGTCTGTGAGGTTCAGGGCTTTTGTTTCCCCTCCTTCTCTGTGCTCCTGAGTGGCCCCAGCACTTGGCCGCACCAGCACTGAAGAGGAGAGGGGCTCCAAACAAGGCAGGGGCCCAGACTTCAATTCTACAAACTCTAGGATAGTGTTCCCTAACATGGATGTAAGACACCACTGACTCAAGACACATCATTCGTTTATGTAACACTAAGAAAGAAAACAATGCTGCCAATAATAATTTTAAGATGCTATTATTGTACCACGCGTTGCTGATTTCAGAGATACTCAAATGAAAAAGAAAGAGTGTCCGAAAGTAGATGAAATGTGGTAATAGGCATTTGGGAAAAAGATCAAACAGGTCTGGGGACAAAGGCAGTCAAGCTGAATTAAACAGGTTTTTTTCCTGCAGGACTTCTCAGGGCCTTTAGTATGTTGGTGCCTGTTAGGAAGCTCTAAGAGGGGGCTGGAGAATGTTGTATCTACCCAACGAATGTGAGTTCTGGGTCTTGTTTTAAAAGTAGCCAATGGGAGAGAGGGCAAGTGGCTAGATTACACCTGGCTCACACTTTGAGACCCTCAGCCCTGGAGATGGTTTGTGGAGAGTGAGGGAGAGCATCCCCTGCCGACACACGGTTCTGGGAAGGAGCTGGCTTAAGCAGGGTTCAGGAGGAAAGGGAAGGCATCTCCTCCTCAGACATGTCTGCCCTGGGCCAGCCACAAAGGACTGGGGGCCCACAGGGACTGCGTATCGTCTGTACTCTCCCAAACAAAGCCAGAGCAGGTCCCCTCCTGGGGACTGCCCATGCCCACCTCCTATCCTCTTTCTCCTCTCTCAGTCAGAAGCAGGACACAAACATATCTTCCTCCTATGGAACTCCAGTAATCCTGGAAAAGCTCAAATGCTCCTAGATGCTGGCTCCATCCAGGGTGGGAGAAAAAGCAGGCGTGAACCAAAAAGGCCTCTCTGCCCCAGCCAGAGGCATCAGAACACAGCCCGTGTACCCCATAGTCTGCTCACTCTGATGGCCAGAGTTTCTTTGACAGTTATTATAAAGCTAAACTGCTGGTAACCAAGACCTCAAGGAACACAAAAGAAGGAAGATTTATAAGTAGGCAGAAAAACTTCAGAGAGATAAATGCCAAGGTGTGTGCAGGAAGCAAGCCCCACCTGTGTCCACTGGTGACAGAGTAAACAGGGCACACCCACCACCAGCATATGATCAGGGCCGTGGCTCTGGCAGGCTTCTGATGGCCGGCTGTGGGCAGAGCAGGGCTTGTCCACTGTAACCAGCTGCCTCCAGCATGCCGTGCACTTGGCAGCTGCAGTTTTCCTGAGGTCTGTTTTGTAGGCTGCATCCAAGATGCCCCAAATCATTGCTCTAAACAAGAGCCACCAGAGCAGGAAGGAAACAGTTGGAGTATGTGAGGGCCATACTCATGGGGTGTGTCCTCGCAACCCCAACAGAAATTGTTCTTCCTCTTGATGTCTCTCCCTGTATCTTATGCAACCCAGACCGCAGAGCACAACTCCAAGCGGGATTCCTGAGCATGACAAACCAGGCAGGCACAGCACACATGCCTGCAAACTAATAACTGCAGGGCAGCCAGGCAGAACAGCCTCCACGGGCAGGCCTGGCTGTGCCCTCCCAGCCTCCAATCCAGCAAGTGCAGGGGCTGATGCCACTCCCGGGGAACAGAACTAACAATCCTTGGGGAGCACCCAACTCTCCATTGTGGGGCAGGAGCCAGAGGCATGCAACCCAGAGAATAACTGCTTTTTCAATTTCACCTCTCCTCTCCATTTCTCCACTTTGGAGGCTACCTTGATTCAGCACGTATGTAATTTGTTCAAATGGGGACTTAAATCTTACCTCTGCATCTGAGACCCACCTGAGCACTAGGATTGCTACTTATCTGGGGTGCTGAAGGGAGGCTTAGGTGCCATGATGGGAAATTCTCCTAAAATGAGCCTTTTGATTGTTCTAGAGCCCTTCATGTTCTGGAGACATCAGAACAATCCAAACAGCATCTCTAAGACCCATAAACACTAAGCTTTCTGGAGTATCACAAGCCACTAAACAAGCTCACGAAAGCAGGTCCACCATGGTTTCTCCCCAGTGCCTGGCACATGGTAGGTGCTCAAAAGACATTGGATGGATGGACGGACAGATGGACGGATGGATGGATAGATGGATGGATGGATGGATGGATGGGAGAACAGACGGATGGAATGGTGAATAAGTGAATGAATGAGTGGATGAGAAAATGAATTAATGAATAAATGAACGAACAAATGAGTGAAAGTTAGAAGGATGGTTTCACAGCACTTTTCACCCTTGGAGCCCAATCTCTGGGTGAGAGACTCACCTGAACCATCGGGAATGGACCTTACAAATGTTGGCAACATCTTGACTGTGGCTGTTGGATTAGAATCCCGGGAGAGGCCACTCTTCATCTCCTCCCTGAAACGAGCCATGATATCCAACAGAGTTTCATCGGAGAGCCGCATGGTATAAAGATACTTGTCAATCTGGGGAAGAATGAGAAGAAAGGAGAGTGAGGTTGAGGGAGGTCATTTCAGCTCATGTCTGGCTGGGGCAGGACAGGGCAGTGCCTCCATCCTGGCAGAGACAATGCCTTTCCTGCTGGCACTGAGACTCTCATGCTGGCACTGAGACACTCATGCTGGCACATCAAACAATGGGAGTGTATCAAAAGAACGGAAACATCCTACTGAGTGAAATAAGTCAGTCACAAAAGGACAAACATTGTATGAATCCACTTACATAAAATATCTAGAATGGACAAGTATATACAGACCAAGGTTAATTAGTGGTTACCAGGGGCAGGCAGGTGGGAGGGGGAAAGGGAAACTCATTGCTTAGCGGACTCTGAGCTTCTGTTAAGGGTGATAAAAAAAAAAAAACGATGGGGGTCACTCAACTGCCATTAACTAAGTGACCCAGAGCAGGCTTGCAAATGCTAAGCCCTAGTTCCTCACCTATGAAATGAATGGCTAGAACCAGATGACCCCTAAGGTCCTTTCCAATCCTAGAATGTTACATGGAGACTGTCCTTCAAGTCTACGACAGGTTTCCTCGAGTATCAGAAACACCTCCAGCCTCAACATGACTTCTTCCCCACGAGAGGCGGCTCATCCTCACATGGATGGCTGTGTGGCAGAGCTTGAGAATGAGGGCTCTGATGCCAGCCACCTGGGTTCAAATCCCAGCCCCACACTTGAAAGCTGTGTGAATTTCAGTTTCCTCAACTAAAAAACTGAGATGATAAATAACTTATAGGATGCTGTGAAGGTCCAATGAGATCAAGAAGCAACTAGAGCATAGTAAGTGCTCAAAAATATTGACCATTATTATTCACGTGAGACCATGGAGCCAGTGGATTTCCTTGGGCATGTCTTCTAGGTAGACAGAAATGATGGCTAAGGGGCTAGAACCCTTCAGAGAACATGGGGCAGCAGGTTCACAACGCTGAGACCTTAACCACACCCTTAGAAGGCCTGAAGATGGCTCACAGGGATCCCATGCTCATGTGTGGAACCAAGTGCCAAGGTCAATGTGCTCACACCTCCAAGTTAGACCCCCCTCATGTATCAACAGGCTTGCCCCAATATGCTTTTGTGCTGTGTCCCCCATTCTCCTTCAGATTCCCATGCGCCTCACCTCTTGCCCCCTGGGAGAGGTAGAGAGGGAGGAACCATTCAACTGCCAAGTCATTGGTTGTTCTTCCTTCATAGAATCTTCCCACTGGTTTTCTCAAAAAACATTTACTGGATGCCTACTCTGCCTGGCCCTGGGCTAGGCACCTGTTCTCAGGATGCTTGTCCTCGTGGCCCCTTCACCTAACCATCTTTTGGCCACCAGTCAGCTTAAGAAGCCATGATCACCAAGGACCTGGTTTACCAATGATTCATCCACATAATGGTTTTCCATCCTCATTCTCTCTCCCTTCCAGCCCATCTTCCACACCATCACCACCCCAGTCTTCTGAAAGTACAACACTAATCTATGCATTTGTCTGCGTAAAACCTCATGATGTCTCTCATTTCCGAGGCATCTAAGCTCTGCAGGTTTAGCTCCACACCCTCTGAACTCCAGTTAAAACACCTCTACCATTTCTGGTAGGTGCTCTGGGCTTTCCTGCTCCTGTTGTTACCTCTACCTGAAATGCCCTTCCTTCTCCAGCCAGCCGTCTGAATCTCACCTACAAATACTACCTCCTCCCAAAAGACATCCAAGTCCCTCAGGCTGCAGCTCTCACTCAGTGCTGCACCCCTCGGCACAGTCTTGCCTGGATCACAGCTCCTGCACCTGTCACCTCACTATGTCAGTGCTCGATTCACCTTGGTCTCCCCAGTGCCTCGCATGGAGCCATGCACACAGAGTTCCCAGCAATGGAGAGGCAGATTTATGACCTGACAAGCCTGCAAGGACCTTGGCACTGGTTTGCTCAGGAGAACGTCATCTCATGCTCACTCTTCAGGGTGGCTGGAATGTCCTGACTCAAGGACACAGAGTCCCCAGTCATAGGTCACTTCTGCATATTTTGGTCCTCAGCGGCCTTCTCACCCTGATCTCCATGCCTCATGCTCCCCCCGGCCCTGCCTGCTCCCAGCCTCACAGACAATCAGGACACTGACAAGGGTCCCCCCAATGTCCTCTATGACAGAGACAATTCCTGTCCCCACTACCAATCTCTTCTACCCCAACTACCTTTTCCTTTTCCCTTTGTGACAAAACAAAGCAAGGAAGGGCAATCAAGAGCCACCTAGAGCTGCAAAAGAAATTGCCAGAATCACAGCCCTGAGAGGAGAGGCATACTCTGTTCTACCCTCAAGGTTGGCACCATGGTGCACCTGATCAGCAGTCCTTGCCAACGTGGCACCTGCAGTCCAGTGGGGGAGGGGTGGTCTCGATAACCAGAGTGCATGAGCGCTCTCTTACTCTGGAGACACTTCTGACGAGGTAAAATAAAATGAATAGCCCGCTGTAAATGATCTACACAGAATATATTTTAAAAGAGTTAAAAAAAAGTGCCTGAGTGTCCACGGGAGCACATGTGGGCCAACCAAGCAGGTCAGAGAAGACACCTGGAGGGTTGATGTCAGAAAGTGCTTCCAGACAC
The DNA here is from genome assembly GCA_030035585.1 of Dugong dugon. Classification (NCBI taxonomy): domain Eukaryota; kingdom Metazoa; phylum Chordata; class Mammalia; order Sirenia; family Dugongidae; genus Dugong; species Dugong dugon. Next base: position 21,084,149 of record CM057475.1, read on the forward strand.
AAGTAAGAGCAGGTGTGAAGCCAAAGGTGAGGGAGTCTGGCTTGTTCTATGAACAGAAATAAATTCAATCTGGATCAAGCAGACAGTGTAAGAAATGATGTAACTGGAAAGACTGTTAAGAGGTAGACCGTGCAAGGCCTATCGGCCATGTAAACGAAATTAGACTTGGTCCAAGGCCAAGAGCGAGCCTCAGGACTTTGATAAGAATACAGCAATGTAGAAAGATCAAGCTGTCTGCGGGTGGAGAATGGATAGGCAGGAGCAAAATCGTGTAAAAATAGTAACGTGCTACTGTTAGCATTGTGGACGGGTTTCTGCTACTGCACTCAGTGCTTTACATCATGATTATCTGGTTACTGACATATCCACCTCCTCTTATACCGTGAGTTCCCCAGGAAAGGAAACGTCTTGTCCAACACGAAGTAGGAATTCAATTAATGTCTGCTGGATGCTAGAATAATTCCTCATATTGAGGTTTACCATATACCAAGGGCTTTCATAGACAGCATGTTATTTAACCTTCAAAATGACCCTTTCAGGGAGACGTTCTTAATCCCCATTTTACACATGCAGAAACTGAGGCTCTAAAAACCTAAGTGACTCATTGAAAGCACGTGGCCAGGGGAGCCAGGTCTTGTATCAGTAGGCTACTCCCTATAATTATCCCCATCCCTAAAGGAAGGCTGGTCCCCCTACTCTGTACAGAGTACGCCCAAGTGAAGCTGTTGAGGTTTTCCAGCTGGACAGGAAGAAACTTCTAGAAAAGATAGGACTCTTGGTAGCTCTTCAGCCATCCTGCCTCCTAACTCGAGGTGCAGCTCAGCACGCACTGATCTAAGAATCTGGATTTTTTTAGGACAGCCAAGCCAAGCCCAAACAGAGCTTAGAAGCTCAAACAAGAAAAACGGCTAGCGGCAGAGAAGACAACCTGGCTTCCAAGCTTCTCTGTAAGTAGGGCTTCCTGCCTCTTGTCCAGGTTCACGAATCATCATACGGTACAACCCTTCCCAAAGGAGATGTGGAAACTGGGGCCAAAAGGGAGTATGGTTCAGGTTTGTGAATTATCACATGGTACAACCCATCTCGGAAGAGGTGAGGAATCTGGGGGCAAAAAGGGGATATGACTTGGGCAGAGCTGGAACTGAAACAGGGCCTCTTGGATTTCACATGAACTGAGAAAAAGTGAAGGGAAGTCCTTCCCACTGGTCCTTGGGTGGTGAGGAGGGGCCTTTGAAGCAGCGTAGATCCTGGCGCTGGGGCTGGTGAGGGGAGAAATCACCCCCTCTGGTACCCTTACGCTGCCTAGCCAGGTAGGTATCTGGTGCAAAACTCAGCAAATATGCACCTCATGGGCTGTGGCCTTGTAAGTGGCTCAAGAAGCACATGTGCAACAGCATTTGCAGAAGACCCCCAGGGGCCCAGAGCACCCAGTGCTGTGCTAACCATAAGACTTCTTTTCCCTCCTTCAGATCAGCCTCCCTGGTACCTGGCCAGGCTGCCTCTGCAACCGCCCTGCCCCTGCCAGCCTGGGAAAGAGGCCGAGAAAGCAGCAGACGGTGGAAGGAAGAAGGCAGGACAGAGGGAAAATCACCTTTGCCTGTTTGCTCCAAAGCTGCACTCTCCAAGAAAAGCAAGGAGAGAGCAGCTCTTCCTTGCAGAAGAGAGGGCCAGAAGCCCAGGAGAGGAGAGACTCGGAAGGTATGCAGCCCAGAGACGGCTGACTTCTGGGCTTTGGGGATCTGGCCAAAGTCTGTGGCCTTTCAACTTTCTATTTCTCTCTCCACAGCATCTCCCTCCCTCCCACTCGCCCACCCCACTTCCCCTCACATTTCCACGAGTCTTCCTCTTCTCTTAGGATATGCTTTACTGCTCTGGCCAATCATCAGAGCCCAAAGAATCCTTCTTGCCCTTTCAAATCCCCAACAACCAGTTACCTACCACCAACTCATGGCGAACCCATGTGTGTCAGAGTGGAACTGAGCTCCTTAGGGTTTTCAATGGCTGATTTTTCACGAATAAGTTGCCAGGCCTTTCTTCTGAGGTGCCTGTGGGTGAACTCTGACCTCCAACCCTTTGGTCAACCCATATATCTTGCTGATAGAGAGGGCAGCACATAGCAGTTCCTCTGATGGCTGTCTAGCCTCAAGCATTTGGGAGGTCACAGGACATGATATGTGTCCGCAGGTCCACAAGGGCTCGCTCTCACACACGGTGACTGACATGAGTGTGTGCGACTTTGGTCAGGCTGGGAAGGAAAGGGGGTGCCAAAAGCCCCAGACACCACACTTGAAGCTGGGTCCTGTACACTCTTGCCCGAGACTGATGAGGAGCACCTTCCAGTCACCAGGGTCTCTCTCTCATCCTCTGAAGAAGACCCCTTCTCATGAGGACAGAAGCTGGGCTGGCTGTACAGGGTAGGGCCCTTGTCCAAATACCATCCAAATACTTGTCTGGATTACCCTTCATGTGGACCAAGAGTGTCTTGAAGCTCTCAGCAGCTCCAGAAGTTGGAACATGGCAGAGAGCAGAGAGATCAGCAGAGAGGACTCAGCCTCACCAAGCCCCCTGGCCTGAGCCTTCCAGCTCATGAAAGAACCAAATGCCCAGCACAGGGCTAAACTCACAAATGTTTCTGTGTCCCAACTCTAGCCCCACCTCCTGCTCCCAACAAAGCATGGTCAAATAGACCCAGGAGCAAAAAGGAAGATAGCCAAAAACCTAGCTCAAGACTGGACATGCCCAAGTGAGCAGGACGGACACAGCAGGAGGGGACGGTAACACTGGTGACCTGGCATTTTCACCCCCTGTGGAGGGGGCATGGCCATGGAAAGTTTTCACCCCCACTCTCGTCCACTGTCCCAAGAGGATCAAGAATGAAGCACCTGCAACAGGTGTTACTGAAGCTGCTGGTGCAGGACCTGAAAATGAACTTCCCAAGTGAGGTCTCTAGCTTGCAGAGGAAATGGGAAGCTGGTGGTGAAGGGTTAAGACCCATGCTTGGTTAAGGGCAGGGCAGAGATTTCAACATCAGACTCACTTCCCTTTCCTAACTAGACTGACTCGGGAGAGAACAGATCCAGGGGGATTATTAATAATAGCTCACACGTGCAGAGGGCTATGCCTTTTATACAAAGGACTTTCACGTATATTATCCCATTTCAACTTCTTAGAAAGAGAAGAAATAAGCTCATGGATGCAAAGTGCTGGGCATGAAGTAGGTGCTCCTTTTCTTGCTGCACAATAACTCAGTGAGGTAGGCAGGAAAGATATAATTACCTCCAATTTATAAGAGAGGAAGTTGAGACCGAGTGACTCACGCAAAGTCACATGGTTTCTAAGTGGTGGCTGGGTCTAGAATCAAGGTTTTGTGATCTCTCATTTGGGGCTTCTCCTCAAGCATTTCCACTCTTCTCCACATTTCTATTCTTTCTTCACAGACTATGGAGAAAGGCAGCTGGGTTCAAATCCAGGACCTGCCATTTACTAGCTGTGTGACTTTGGACAAGTTGCTTAACCTCTAGAGTCTTGTTTTCCTCATTTTTAAGATGAAGATAACAACACCTACACCTCAGAGGGTAACTGTGAGAGTTTTAATAAAGTGTTGAGAACACAGTAGGTATCAAGGATCATATCTCTCCCTCCCACCCCTCACTAAGTGTCCTAAACATGTGTCTCTAACTCCTTTTGCCTAAATACCTAGAAAAATGCACTGACTGCCAAACATTATTAACCCACTTTGTAGAAGAGAAAACAAAAGCTAAGTGGAAATTTGCCTGAAACCATGGCCCATGAAAGATTTAGGCAAAATTTCTTAGAAACGTTTGCACTGGGTAATTAGTTTTTTCCTAAACTATTATAGTATTCTACACATATTGTAAAAAATATATTCTGCCAACATATAAATGCACAAAGGTAAAAAATATGAGTTCTTCTCCCAATCTCCCCAGAGCTATCCCTGCTATTAGAGCTGAATGTTCCAGGGCTTTTTCACAGCTAAACAAACACTCATACACACAGGGATTGGTTCGCTTCTTGTGTTTTATAAAGCTGGAATCACATCACAAACACTCTCTCCTTTGAAACTTTAACTCCACCTTTCTGTTTTCTCTGGAAACTGCCTCTCAGACTCACACTATAGAGTAACACTGTTTGGTTCAGGCACGGACAGGCAATGCAGAAGCCCAGGCCATCCTGTTAGCATCTCCGTCTCCCCATCCCCAACGTGGTGTCTTCACGTGACTTTCATCTAGACTTTCTAGAGCACTTTTACATGTCAGTCCTTTCGTCATGCTGCCCGGAGAAGTGGGGCAGGAACCATCACCGCTAATTCCCACAGGAAGCACCTGAGGCCGGAGAGCTCACGTGACTAGCCAAGGAGACACGCTTGTCAGTGACAGGGCCAGGTGGACACTAAGTTCCTTCCTCTGTACCCTTCTTGCTCAGCCCAGGAAGGCTCAGGCCAGGGGCTTCCTGGTGCAAAGAGAGGCAAGAACACGAGTGGCATTGGAGCCACAGCTCCATCCACTCTGGAAGCAGCATAGCTTCCATGCAGACAGCACTTGCGCTGGACTTGTAAGTGGCCTTGGTCACCCTCCAGCTGGGATCACACCAGCTATGAGCTGTCTGATCTGCTCAGCTGACACGATCCTGGGCAGGAGGTTCGAACCAGAGCGAGCCAAGGCCCTGGCCCAACCAGATGCTCCTTTGTGGCCTGTGACACTCCAATCCCTCCTCCTGGCCAAGCAAGGCCCCGGCCCTCTTCCTGCCTGCACATAGCTCTGCAGGCAGCCCAGCCCTACCTCATGCTGTGGATGGGCCCAGGAAGCCTACACTTCTGTCCACTCTTGGCAGCCAGTCTCTGAGCAGGGAGGCAGTTGGCCACCAGGGGAGATACCTGGAACCATCAGCTCCCAGCACCCTCAAAACAATGGTTCTTCACCCATAAAGCTCCGTAGAGATCCACAGTCCACTCTGCTTTCCCACCCCTTCTTTTACCCAAAGACCATCTCTAAGCTCACCTCCTCCGGAGAGCATGCCATGATCCTCCCCGCCCACACTGTCCACTCGTCTCCTCCGCATCCCCTCAGCCGCAGGCGCCCACTAGATAGAAATGAGCTTGCCCTGGTGGCGCACCGACGTGTGCGAGTCTCTCCCAGGCACTGCCGCAACAGGCACATGGTCTGCGTCTCCAGCTATACTGTGAGTGACAGGGGTGTGGAGGCCATGCCTTCTAGGCCCTTTCTGTTCCACCTAGAGCCCTCAGGACGGTGCCACTGGGAGGCTTCTCAGCTGGGCTGGGTGGCTGCTGGGCTGGGCGGGAAGCCCTCGGTGACGCCTAACTCAAGGACGTCTCCAGAAGGGTTTGCTAGCTCAGATAAGGCCCAGAGACTCCTGTTCCCCAAACGATCCAGCCCTTCTCCCCCAGTACCCGCCCCGCCCCCTCACTTCGGCCTCATGGCAACCTATGCCCGGCAATGGCCTCTGTCAGAGGTGTGGTAAGTTCCAGGCGTTTTCTAACTCCCTCCTTCCCCTCACAACACCTCCATTTCACGGCTGAGCCACAGAGGAACACGAGAAGCCCTAAAGATAATCAGGATTCTTACTCCCCCAGCCAAGCCTTCCAGAGACTGTTGAATTACCTTAAAGTCACCAGAGGAAAATGTGTTTTGTAAAGTAAATGCCACGTTAGAGGCTCCTGAGGGCAAGATCTGTATGTGAACACGCCTAAAGCAAAATGACCCCTTAGGCACTTTAAAATGTTATACTGTGGAGTTTTCCTTTTCCCAGTCTCCTTTTTAAGGCTCTTACATATCTTTCTGTGCCTTATCTATAATTTTATTTATGCAGGAAGAAAACCAAAGACACAAGGAAAATACTACCCCAAAGGACTGAAGGACCACACGAACCAGAGACTCCACCAGCCCGAGACCAGAACAACTGGATGCTGCCTGGCTACCATCAATGACCGCCCTGACAGGGAACAAAACAGAGAGTCCCAGACGGAGCAGGAGAAAAATGTATCACAGAACTCAAATTCAAGTAAAAAGACCAGGTTTACTGGTCTGACAGAGACTGGAGGAACCCCCGAAACTATGGCCCCTGGAAGCTCCGCTAACCCAGAACTGAAACCATTCCCAAAGTCTACTTTTCAGACAAAGATTAGACAGGCCTATAAAACAAAAAATAACACACGTGAGGCATGTGCTTCTTAGTGCAATCAAGTACAGGAGACCAAATGAGCAGCTCCCGTCCAAAAAGCAGGACGAGAAGGCAGGAAGGGACAGGAATCAGACAAATGGACACAGGCAACTCAGGGTGGAAAGGGGGAGCATACTGTGACGTTGTGGGGATTGCAACCAATGTCACAAAACAATATGTGTATAAATTTTTGAATGAGAAAGTTAAAAAAAATTTATTTATGCTTCTAAGCTGTCAGTTCGGTTTCAATGAACACATACTAAGCACCCTGTAAGTACCACATACAGTTCATATAACAACTTTGTTCACTCATGACAAGTCATGAGAAAAATGGGATCCCCATTATTGATGAGGAATTTGAGGTTTGGGGAACGGAGATGTAATAGTAACTGAGGGTGGGGCCCATGCTGAGCACTTCACCCCGCCGTGATCCAAATCTGCACAATGTGCAACGTAGGCGTTATCTATGACATTTGACACAAAAGGAACCTGAGGCTGACGGTGAAGCAACCTGCCTAATGCACCCAGGAACTGGTGCAACACCATCTTGTTGCCAGTAGCTGCTGTCAAGTTGGCCCCAACTCATGGCAACCTCACGCACAACAGAATGAAATGCTGCCCAATCCTGCGCCATCCCCATGATCGGTTGCGCTCTGAACCGTTGTGATCCATAGGGTTTCACTGGCTGAGTTTTGGAAGTAGATCGCCAGGCCTTTCTTCCTAGTCTATCTTAGTCTGAAAGCTCCACTGAAACCTGTTCAGCATCATAGCAACACGCAAGCATCCACTGACAGATGAGTGGTGGCTGCACAGGAAGTCCATTGGCCTGGAATTGAACACAGTCTCTCGCATGGAAGGCGAGAATTCTACCACTGAACCACCAATGCCCCCACACACCAGCACTGGCTTAGCATCTCCAAACTCAGCAATCCTGCCCTTATTCCCCAGACACCTCTTGCTATGAGGACCAGTGTTAGGCCAGGGCCTTGAGGTCACAACCCAAGGTCCTCCTGGTGACCCTGGCACCCATTAATAGGAGCTTTCTTGCTGGTGAGAGTGGCCAAGTTCTTGCTCACGATGAGAATAGAGCCGTCACATTGAACTAGCTAAAAATAAAGGAGGCACTGTCACTTCAAGGGTAAGAGCAGCCGTGCAATATGGCATGGCAAGAACAACAGGCTTAATCCTCAGCCTCCTGGTCAATGGCTTGGGAAGGGGCCAGCCTCTGTACTCATAGTTCCCAATGTTCCAGGCATTCTAGACGGGAGGGAAAGGAAGACCTGATTTCACTCCCCAACCCCCAGGGCTAGAGGTCAAAAGACCTGGGGCTTCCTTCAGCTACGATTCCCCTTGTGACTCGGTGTTACTCCATTAGTCACACAGCAATCATGAAAGCCTACCCTTTCGTGCTCAAATATAGCAGACACAGGAGTGCCATGGCACTTGGGCTTTCCCAGAACACAGGTTTTTCAGAAATCCACAGTGTCACTTTCATCTGTCTACCTGGCCAATGAGAAAATGGACATGCAGATGGTCTATGAACTCTCACTCTCTCACATACAAATTAGGGGCAAAGGCAGAATGGTGCCCAGGATCCCTGCCCTGGCTCAGGGCACTGGCCACCCGCCCTCTGTTATCCAGAAAGCTGCAATCCACCATTTTGCTACTCAAGATGCCAGAAAAGAAGATACACAACCACAATGCTCCTTAGAAGTGAGAACAGAGAGACTCCCGCTTGCTTATTTTGGACACATCATCAGGAAAGACCAATCGCTAGAAAAAGACATCATGTTTGGCAAGTAGAGGGTCAGCGTAAATGAAGGAAACCCTCAGTGAGATGGATTGACCCAAGAGCCACAACAATGGACTCAAACATACCAACGATCATAAAGATGACACAGGACCGAACAACGTTTCCTTCTGTTATGCGGAAGTTGCCAGGAGCCAGGGCCAACTCGACAGAAACTAACAACGCTAGCAGTAGCAGCAGGTGTATTCGGAGTGAAAAACAATAACACCTGGCATCTGTCCAGCGCTGTAGACTTTCAAAGTGCTTCCACATCCATTCTCTAATTTTATTCTCACCATAAGCAGGCAGATCAGGAAGGCAGGAATTATTCACTCCATCTGATAAAGAAAGTGAGGCCCAGACAGCTTGATGGCTAACTAACGACACTGCTGAAATTGGAGGAGTCTTTAGATATAACGATTCCAGCCCCTAATTTTATGGATGGGGGGCAGCGTGGTTCAGGGGTAGGACTCTTGCCTTCCATGCAGGAGACATGGGTCCAATTTCCAGCCAGTGCACCTCACGCACAGCCACCACCTGTCTGTCAATGGAAGCTTGCATGTTGCTGTGATACTGAACAGGTTTCAGCGGAGCTTCCAGACTAAGACAGACTAGGAAGAAAGGCCTGGTGATCTACTTTGGAAAAATCAGCCAAAGAAAACCTTACGGATCACAACCGTCCAATCCCATTGTACACAGGATCACCCTGAGTTAGGGACCAATTCAATGGCAGCTAACAACAACAATCTCATAGATGAGCAAACTGAGGCCCAAGGGCCCACAAGAGCCGTTGCTTTAAGTGGAGAGTGCCATAAAACTCACTGCTTAGCAGAACACTGTCCAACAGAAATATAAGGCAAACCACATACGTATTCTTAAATTTTCTAGTAGCCACATTTAAAAGAGTAAATGAAACCAGTAAAATTAATGTCAATACCATATTTTATATAACCTAATACATTCAAAATATTTTTCTAACACGTAATCAATATTTTTTTTAATTTTAATGATATATTTTATATATTTTTTGTCAAAGTCTTCAAATTCTGTGTGTATTTTACACTTCACAACACATCTCAGATTAGACTCACTACATGTCAAGTGCTCAGTAGTCACATGTGGCTGGTGGCTACTGAGCTGGCCAACACAGCTCTAGCATTTCAGACGCATCCCCGTTAAGGGAGCCTTGGGTGGATGGTTTCTACCAGAAGGCCACTGTATGTACTAGAATGAGCCCTGCACTGCAGTCTGAAGCCAGACCTGGTCCTGCAGGCATGGCGACCGCTCACTGGTGTCAGCCAGTCCTGTGTCCACATCCTGGCACTACTGCTTTCTGGCCATGGGACCAAGACCACGACAATTTCACTTGCTGAGTCTTGCTTGCCCAATATATAAGACACAGAAAAAATACCTCCATCCAGGCTTGCTGGAAGACCAAACTAAATCAGGCACATGACAGCATTTTGTAAATGCAACACAACTTTGCAAAATGTGAGGTGATGTCTTTATTACAATAGTGGTCTGGGTCTCCCTCTCCACTTACCCTACCCACCCAGAAAGGGTCCTAGAAGGCACCAGGAGACATCAGAGAAATGAGGTCAGGTTGAATAACATGGCCGAAGGCAAACCCCACGTATTAATCAACCAGTGAAATCAGCAGATGCTTATAATATGGCCAGGCGGAGGCTGGGAGAGAACACTGAACAGCCTCTAGAAGTGGGCACTACAGGGTGGAGAGCAGGGGTCAACTTCCATTTTAAGCACTGTCCTCCTTTTAAGTGCAAACAAGTATGGGAGGTGGGGAAGACAGTGAATGGAGTGCAGGGTGCGATTTGAAAAACAACAGGGAAATTTCTAACACCTCACTATGAGTAACTTTATTGGGCCCATTTCCTTCCCAGGTGGGGAGGGGTTGGTCAACACTGAGCAGCTAGGGAGATGAGGAAGCTCAAGTCAGTGTGCTGGTGTTGGGCAGGAACAAGAAGTGGGAGTCAAGGAACCTGGAGGGTCCTGAGCCCAGCTCTGTCCTCCTCAGCCAGCTCTTTCACTCCCTGGATCTCAGTTTCCCTAAACTGCAGAATTAGGGAGCTGGGAGTGGTATGGTTTCTAAGTCGGGGGCCCCAGCTGTATCCATGGCCCAATCACTTATGAGCTATGTGGTTGTTTGCAAGTCACTTCAGCACTTAGGGGGGCCTCAGTTTCCTCATTTCTAAATGGAGATGATGATGTCTTCCTCCCTTGAGGTGGTTAAAAGCAGGGACTCTCCCAGCAATAGCCCTCCTGGGTATATGCTCTACTGCTTACTACCTGAGCCTCAGGGTCCTCATCCAGAAGTGGAGATTATACAAGTACCTTCCTCATAGGGGCATTGTGGGGGTTAAAGGAGATAATGCTCATGGTGCCTTTCACACAGTACTTGGCAATAAATGTGACAGACATTACATGTTGGCTTCCATTAGTATTATTACCATTAATTATTTAATGAGACCTATGTTAAGAAAAAGACAGGAACCTAGTAGATATAAAATACCTCACTTCCCTGTCAAGTACCCCTCAACGTCTTATTGGTCTGTGAGCCTATAATCAGGCACAGAATCAAGATGACAGCCTGCCGACATGTTCTGCCTCACACTGGGCCACTCAGCTTGACTTCTCGGTTCCCAAACGGCAGGGCTGCAGACTTCACATTTCAGTTTTCCCTGCCCCAGTGGTATAGGCATCCTCTCCTTTTACAGAAGACTGTCTAAGAGGCTGCTGGCTGGAGTTTTCTCTGAACAGAGTGGGGCATGTTCAGGAGACTGATAAGCCTGCCCAGGTCAGGTCCACCCAGGAAGAGAGAAGGTGTGCTCTAAAGCACGGGCGTGTGTTTTAATTCCCAGAAAAGTTTAACAGAGCACCAAGGGTCACAGAGAGTCATCATAAGCCTCTCTGGGCATCTACCACCCCCCTAATCAGAACTGCGCAAATGTTTCGGAGCTGGCGCTGCTCACGAGGAGAGCTGTCAACTTAACTCAGTAATACTTTGCAACAAGGGCTCTGTCCGATAAGGCAAATGGGGAAATGGGCTAATTTTAAACCAAGCTGAAATGCTGTAATATGAATGGAAATGGAGAAAAGAAGCAGTCTCTTTAAAAATTACCTATCAAATTTTTTTAAAGGTTTGACTGTAGCAAGGGTTAGCATGGGACAACAGGGACTCACACATATTTCCCATGGGATGGAAACTGGAGTGACCTCAAGAGGACAGCCATTCGGCCAAATCTTCTAAATGGGCAGAAACACATACCCCTCCACTAGCAATTCCAGCCAGAGGCACACAGCCTACAGCCTAAAGAAACTCTTCCATGTGTGCTGAAGAAGTGCCCGAGAAGGTTCCCTGCCACGTCATTCAGCATTTGAAAAATAAGACACCCAAATATCCATCAAAAGAAGAATAGATAAATTAATTGTGGTGTATTTACACACTGAAAGAGTACATAGATGTTTAAAGCAATGAACTAGAGCTACATAGATAAACATGGAAAAATCTCAGAAACATAATGTTGAACTAAAAATGCAAGTCGCAGAAGGATACATATAGTATGACATCATTTGTAAAAGTTTAAAACCATATAAAGCAATACCATTATTTGAACGCATACAGTATAGCACCATTTATAAAAGTTTAAAATCATATGAAGCAATATTGTGTCTTCTTTACAGACATTTGCATATGTAACAAAAGTATAAAAACATGCACGGAAATGATAAAAAACCAAATTCAGAACAGGGGTCACCTCTTGTGGGAGAGGAAGCAAATGAGATTGTGTTTGTAATGCTTTATTTCTCAAGCTGAGTAATGGATACACAGGGGTTTGTTATGTCAACCTCAATATTTTTATGTACTTAAAATATTTCATAATAAAAACAAATTGTGGGGAAGAGAATTACAATTAAAATTCACGTTCCAAGGTAAACCATTAAAATCAACAAAAACAGATTTTTTTTTCTCCTAAAGGAAAGAAAGATGGGCTTCCAGTCCCTGTGAATGGAATCTCTAGTTCCTAAGTATACTATCCCCATTTGTACTGCGCTACCAGAGATCAGTGATATTTTTAGCAGTAAAAGCCTATCAATCAATTAAAATTTTTACCTATTTTTCTTTAAGATCAGATACAATGAACACAACCCAGTGTACACTACTAAGTGGCTTCACAAGATCCTGCTGTTACAGTTGGTTAGCCTGTCCTCCTACCCCAACTAGAGTAACCTCCATGTCCTCCTCCCCAGGTCTGGGAGTGGGGAGAGCGGGCAGCCTCCAAACCACTTAACAGGCCAACATCTAGAGCCCAGTCCTTATCCAGCAGTTCCTAGGATTTCCTACCCAAGGTCTGACACCCCCCCTTACATGCTCTCATAGCATTTTAGGCTTTGCACTTATCACAGAGAGCAAATAATTACTTATGCTCCATGAGAACAGGGGTCAGTCCTGCCTGGTTTAGAGCTGCTGCCCAGCCCTAGCACAGCAGCCTGTACATAATAAAGAACTCAGCAGACACTTTTGAAGAAATGAGTGCGTGTCCATGAGCCGGTTTCACTTAAAGGTCCTCAAGTCGACAAAGCAGGTGTCAGCAGTCTGGCCAGGACTGCTTCAAGGCTGCAGAGGTGACCGGCCCCCTCTCCACCCAATCTCCCCAGGACCTCCTCAGGCGTGCTCAGAGCTGACTCCACTGACTAGTTCTGTCAGCCAGGAATCCCTGCTATAGACACACACGGAGACAGCACCTGTCACGTCCAAGCAGTCTTTTGGGGGGAAGCTGCCAGTGCCTTCTCCGGAGAACAGCAGGAGCGTGGGAGGACAGTGCAGCCTGGCCAGATGTGAAAGCCCCTCATACCCACGGCTTTCCCAGTTTACTCCCTCACAACATTCCCAAATTATCACACCAAATGGAGTGATGTGCCTAGCTGAACCAAAGGTTCAGGCAGGAGATGGCGTTTATGAAATAAAGCTTCATCAAGGAGAGGTGAATCTGGATATTTTCCCAACACCAGATGGAAAGAAAGGCAGGTACGAGACATTTTCTAAATCTCATCTCTCACATCCCTGAGCAATAAGGAGCGTTTTTTACGTTTGCTTTTGTGGCTGGGACACCCGGGCTCAGAGGAATCGGACCTGGGGGTGACCTTTAATTGCTAAGCATACCCTCCCCTGTCATCCTGGGCCAGCACTCCAGGACCCCTGGGTTCAGCCATTTGACAAATCACACCTGCTTGTTCACCAGCCTAATGAAGGTTACTGGTAGTTGTAGGGACCAACAGCTGTCTGCTTACCACCTGGCAGCCTAGAGGAAAGGAAGTCGAGTCTTTCTTTAGAGGCCAACTTCTGACCTTCCTGGACCCATCTCCCTTCCCTAAACAAACAGCGCACTATGCAATCCCTCACCCTCCTCCAGGCTCCTGATGGCCTAGCCCAGTGGAAGAAGCTGATGAGAGAGGGATGTTAAAAGTAACTTTGGGGCCAAAGGACACTGCCTCCAGCTGCAGAATTAGATGTCTGGAATCCTGATAAATGAATCTTTCACAAGCACACACACGTCTTCCTTTCCTCCTAAAAGCACTAGAAGAGTGAAAGGAGAATATATGTTCTGTGCTTAGTCCAGCCTAATGCACCCATTTGCTGATACCACGGAGAGGCAGTTTGGAAAATGGGTCTGCAAGCCAGGAACAGGGCCACTTGAACTGTTTCAACCCTGGATACATTTTATGATGCTGAATTACTGACCTGCCTCACAGGCAACAGGGAGAGAAATGACTCCCTTTGTATCCCAGTAATCCCGAAAACCTTCCCCCTTCCAATCTCCCCACCAGAGGGCACAGGTAGCGGGTGGAGTGGGCAGTGCCAGGTCTGTCTCAGTGACCTGCTGCTTCCAGGGGGCTGCCTAAGGCTGGAGGGCTGAATCATCATGGCCGCCTAAGCTGGCCACCCTCACTGGGTCTCTGTGGTGTTGTAGGGGGGTCCCTGTCCTCATAGGATGCACAGGCCTTAGAGCTCTGCATTCTCACCCAGACTTTCCCATGGTGAGTGGTGGGTGGGAAGGACTGGTCTCTAACAAGTGCTGAGCCCCTTGAGAGCAAGTGCAGTGCCCCAGCATCTGCCACGCAGGGGTGGGGACAGCTGACTAGGTCATGACAAAAAGCTCCTGCTAGGTGCTCAGGAGGCTCGGGAAGCTTCCTGGAGACCACACCCAGGGACAGCAGTGCTCCACAGCCCATCATGCAGGCTGAGGTGATCCCCCGCAGGAATTCTCACTTCCTCCCTAGAAAGCAGCACAAGTAGACCCTGGTGAGGGGCAAGAAAGCCATCTTGTTTTTAAGAACCTCCTTTTCTTAAATAATTTTATCTGGCCAAAGTTTTGGCCTCAGACCCTCTTCCAGCAAGGTTCTGAGGCCCAGAGGGGGAGGCGATGCCAGAATCACAACCTCAGAGCAAGGAGAGATTTAAGGATCAATTGATTCAGAAATCACAAGATACCTACAGATGCCTAGTAGATAGAATAAATATATGAAACAGGCCACCTGCAGGGAGTGGAGGGGTCTTGGGCTACACTAGACACTGTGTGCCTGATAAAACAGATCCACTGAGTACAATTCAAGTCTCAACCCCTGGAGGCCAGCACCAGTGAGGGGCCAGATGTCACACAGGTGGTGGTGGATATAGATGGTAGATGTTGCCAAGGTCAGCCCCGCCCCCACTCCAGAGGTCTGATGTCTTGAGCTACAGAGAGCATAGGGTGCAGGCAGAGGGCCAGGAGAAGGCCTGTTCTGGGCAGGCCCTGAAATACTGGGAGGACTCCCTCTCCACTCCACACGGTAATCCTCCCCCTATACTCAACGAAATTAACCAATGCACAGCATCACTGAAGAAAACTTGTGAAATGCAAGTTTTGGCACGCGTTGTGGCCTGAGCTCAGTGGCCAGAAGGAAGCTCCAGGGTGCTCCACAGGGTGCTCCATGCAAGCAAGCGTGAGTCCCACAGGTTGACAACCCCAGAGTCGCTGTGGCTTAAAGCAGTGAGGACCTTGAGAGCAGCGAACCAGAGAAGGCAGGTGACACACGGAAATCCCACAGCTGATTCCCAGGCCTATCTCCTGAGCACTCCATTCAGTCCCCACCCAGCACAGCTCCAAGGCAGCCCCCAGGGACTTTGTCTCTCAGCTCCTCCCCCTCAGCTGACTGCCAGAAGGAGCCCTGGTCAGGTTCTCTGTGGAGGGAGGTGGGAGGTCCCCGCCCAGGCACTGCCCGTAAATCACTGGGTGACCTTGATGAGGTCACTGCCTTCGGGCCACCCATTTCCTATTGTGTCACACCAGGGAGTCTTAGGTGTCTGCAAGGAGGGCAGACCATCCGGTGGCCTACAGGGCAGAAAATCAAGGCCTGTTGCTTCTGCCTCCCACCTGTAGGTAGCACCCCTTTGGTTGAAAACACCAAAGTCAGGCTGACTTTGTCCGTCCACCCCAGCTTACCCAGCAGTAACGCCACCTATGTGGAGTGTGGGTGGGCCAGGTGACTGTGACAGGCCTGGAGCTGATAAAACGGGTCTTTCCCTACAGCCTAGATTGTTTCCTGAAAACAAGTAGCAAAACCGGCAGAAAGGAGAGCTACACCTTTAAGACCTGCCAGTGGGAAATATTTTATGCTCTATAGATGTCAAAGGCGCCAACGCCCAACTAAGGGTAGGAAGATGCGTTCATGTGCAAGCACACACATGTCACCAACATACATGTCAAGGCCTACATCCCACTCAGATGACCAGAGTCTCTAATTTGAGCTCCCAGAGCTTGCTGAAAGTCTGGCTTAAGAGAGTGGTCACACAGAGGAATAAAGAATTCCATTCAGACATACAGCTCCAGACCTGAGGCCTATGAGCAAAGTTTTTTGTGGCCTCCGTGCCCCCCCTCGCCCCGTTCCGGGAAGCCAGGCCGGTCACCCAGTCCGTGGCTAAGTGAGCGACCGCAACACCTGGAAGAGCCCAGGTGACAGCTTTTCCAGGGCACCCGGCGCCCTCCGTCGGGAATCCCAAATATGGGATGCCTGGCCTCCAGCCGGCACCCCCGCCTGCTGCTCCTTCATCTCCCCAACATCTCGGGGATCACACCTCTGCCCACGACTCTTGGACACTTCCAAACAGGCCCTGCGGGCAGGCCCCGCTGCTCCCCATGCAGCCAACTCCCTGCATGGCCCCGGGCCCATCTGACATACACAGTCCGTTTCAAGGGCACTGCAGCAAGTAGCCGAGTCTCAGGCTCCCCGCTTCACACACACACACACACCCACATACACTGAAAAGGCCGGGGAGAATCTAAGGGCGTAATCTTTCCCCATCGCCCTGCAGTCCAACCACAAGCAGGCCTGGGGGAGGCTGGGAGCGGGAGGATGAAGGCGGCGGCGCGCGGATGCCGGAATGCAACGCTGCGGCCAGAGCGCCCGGCGGCGGCAGCGAGGCGGGGGGCGCACCTTTTTGATTTGGTCATCCTTCAGCTCCGTGAAGTAATAGGCCAGGAGCTGCGCGGCGATCATTTTCACGGTCCGAGCGCGGGGCCGGCGTTCGACCTCCGCAACCTGGGCGAGCAGTGGTCCTCAGGCGGCTGCGGGGCGGCTCCTCCTCCTCCTCCCGTGACTCCTCCCCCACGGGTCGGGGCGAGGCGGCACCTCTGCGCGCTCCCTCTCTCCGCGCTCCCGTTCCCGGGCGGGTGTTAGTCGCGAGCCGGCCCACCTCCTCCGCGCCCATTGGCTGCCGCGCGCTACTGCAGCGCGGGGCGGTGGCGTTCGGGCCGCGGAAGGGGGCGCCGCGGCTGCTCCCTCCCGCGCCGGAAAAGGGGCGGGCGACGTTGCGAAATCCCCCGAAGTCAGGCATCACCCTGCACGTCCCCCACGTAGGGAGCCGGTGCCGGGGCGAAGAGGGGGAAGGCCAGGAGATTCTCGCCGGCGCGCATCGTCACGCACGGTGGCCCTGTGCGCCCGGGCGGGGCTCAGGCAGGGGAAGTGCGGGGAGCGGCACCGCCCGGCTCGTCCGGGACGAGAGTGGGGCCCGGCCGGGGAGGGTCTGCAGCGGACCGGGGGACAGGCTGGAGGGAGCTGTCCTCTTCCTCTGAGATTAGAGCTCGCCTGGGAGTTCCGGATGGGGACACTCCGGGGGATGGGGTGGGCTGCAGAAATGGGCGTGGGAAGTGAGCAAGGTCTGCGCCGGCGGAAGCGGCAGGCGGGAGACAATGCAGTCCTCGGACCCGGCTCGCCGCGCTTGCCTGCTTTCGCGGGTCCAGGGGCTCAGCGGATTGCTCGCGGGCGGTGCATCCTTCCCACTTCACCCAGCGCGGCTGCTGGGCCCCTGGCCCACGCAGCCTAATCTCCGACTGAAGAATTTGTATTGCTGAAGCAAGTGTGACGCCCTTTAGGGCCAGCCCGCAAGTCACCGACTTCTGCAGCTCTCCCGGAGGGCCCACGCCAGGCGAGCATGTCTTGGTGCTCAGGCCCTGGCCTCCTCCATCCCCGGAGTCTCTTCCTCCTGTTGGGAGCCTTTGGTATCTGGGGGGACCGTTCAGGCACCCACTCCCCAGGTGTCATCTTTTTCATAGAGCCACTTGGTGCACAGGAAGTTTGCTGGGGTGGGAGGGATACCTAGAAAACTATTCAGCTTCAAAAGCTGGGAATGCGGAGTCAGAGGTGTTCATGCAACTACTAGAAGTGATAACAACGGTAGCGTTCTCAGGTAAATTCTTCTGTGTGCTGGACACTACCTGGAGCTTTACTGCCTTGCAAGATACCAGGTAAGGAAATTGAGACTTAGTTATACAGCCAGGAGGTCATAGATCCACGATGAGACCTTGGGTCTGTGTATCTTCAAAGCTGGTCCTCACCCCTAGGGTTTGCTGTCCTCCCCTTTGTACCCTGCTCCCTACCTAAATAGGCCACATTCCTGGGCCCCATTTGCCCAATGAAGATGGCGGATCGTAGACCTCTGCTAATAAGCTGGGCTGGTCCCTGGGATGAAGAATTGACCATGCCATGTGGTCCCCTGAGATTGCCAGAGTACACAACCCCCCACCTCTACCCCAGCCCTGAATCCTGAGAACACCTGGCCAGTCCTTCCAAAGGTATAGTGGAATCCAGAGGGAGATGGCTTGCGTTCCAGGACAGCCCTCCTCAGTAGTCCAGGGGCCTGATGGTTGCCAACACCACCTGAAAAGGAGCAGCTCACATGCTTGAAGCCAGAGCTCTGCTCCAGAGCACAGCCCCCACTCCCTGACCTTATGGCTGTGGCATCCTGAGTCACCTCTCTGAGTAAGTTTCCTCAACTGTAAGATGGAAATACTAATGCCCATCCCCCCTGGTTGTTAGAAAATACTGTAAATAAAATATGTACATATAACATGCTTAAGAAATGGTGGGTATTATCGTAGGATTGACTGTGAAGCTGATGAGGTTTAAATTTCAGGGTCTCTTACTTGCGTTTGCCCCTTTCTAGGCCCTAGCAACTTTATATTTGCAATTTTGAAGTAGGGGCGGTGGCTCAGTGGTAGAATTCTGGCCTTCCGTGTGGGAGACCCTGGTTCAATTCCCAGCCAGTGCACCTCATGGGCAGCCACCACCCACGTATCAATGGAGGCTTGCCTGTTGCTATGATGCTGAACAGGTTTCACTGGAGCTTCCACACTAAGAGAAACTAGGAAGAAAGGCCCAGTGATCTACTTCTGAAAATCAGCCAATGAAAGCCCTGTGGATCACAGTGATCCAATCTGCAGCTGATTAGGGAGATGACACAGGACCAGGCAGCATTTCATACCCCTGTGTGTGAGGTCACCATGAGTCAAGGGCTGACTTGACAGCAGCTACAACAATTTTGAATTCTTTTCTAGAGAAGCCCAACAAAAGCTGGATCTGCCGCTGGATACTATTATTATAAACCAGGAACAGAGAGGTTTTCTGGCACCCATCAGGCACCTGTCAAGAACTTCCACCTTCTATAAGGCCATAAATAGTAAAATTAGGTGAATGAGAGCAAGATGGTTGTTCTCAAATCCCATTTGATTTGAGTCCTGCAAATGTGATTTCCAAACTCAAAAGGCTTGAAGCTCCTTGGGGATCAAGGACCGGGTTTTGCTCATTGCTCTGTCTCCCCCACCTAGGAAAGGTCTGGCACATGGCAGGTAGAATGAGCATGATTAGGGTATGCCCTTAGCCCAGACCCAGCCGCGTTGGCACCATCACCCGTTCCCCCATTACAACTGAAATCTCTTATCAGAGCTGGAGCCAGAGAGAAGCGTGGCCCAGTTACCCTGAGGTGTTCTGTCTGCAGGCGGGAAGACTGTCTCTGCTATCTCTCCCTTGGCCTTTGAGACAACAGCTGCTTCTCAAGGTGACTCCTTCCTCCTCACGCATGAATGCAGTCAGGCCCCAAGGTTTCCTCCCAACTCCCAGTCCTCATCACTCCATGCCAGAAATATTACAAAAGTCTTTTAGCCGCCCTCCCTGGATCCTGGCTTCCTGCCATCCAAGCCATTCTGAGCACCCGGCCACATTAATCCTGCTAAAAAGCAGCCTAATCGCATCATGGCTCTGCCCCAACTCTTTTGATGGCCCCCTCTTCCTGATGGAGCCGCTTTTAAACTTCTCTTCTTGGTTTCTGAGCTTTCTGTAACCTGACGCCGCTCTTGCCCACTTATCTCTTCCTCCCACCCTTGGCCACAGGGAGGCCAGTTCCCTACTGTCTGCAGCCCCCACCACATCCTTCCATTTGAGCCTCAGCTCATATTTCCTTGCTTGCCCTGCCTTCTCCTCTCACTTCTGCCTGATCAATTACTCCTCCTTCACCAGAGGCCCAGCTCACCCACCTTCCCCATAAGCCTTCCCCAGCCACGGCTACTTACCCTAGTCTCTCAGACATCTGCACTTCCACAGGGCAAACTCAGACTGTGCTCACAGTCCATCTAGATCTAGACCAATCCTCTTCTTCATAGACGAGGAACCTGAGACCCAGCAGGTGGGCCATGGTGCCCAGGTCAGGTTGAGGTCGAGTCTGGAGCTGGGACTCAAACCTAGTTCTGATGCCCAGCCAGCACTCTGCCCATTCTTCCCCACCACCTCACTGCAGCCGGGGCCTCAAGTAACACTGAGTCATGCCAGCCTGCCTAATACTGCTTACTGTCCTCTGGGGGGGCTGGTCTTATCTGCTTCCTGAGGCCAGAGCCCATGCTGTGCTTCTGTGTCCCCTTCTGGGCTCAGAGCTGAGCCTGTGTCCCCTCCTTATACTGTTTATCACCTTAGGCATTGTTTAGTTTTTCTGCCTTATTTTGCGGCCACATAGCTCTTAAAAAACAAACCTGTTGCCATTGAGTCAGTTCCAACTCATGGCAACCCCATGTGTGCCAGAGTAGAACTGTGCTCCATAGAGTTTTCCATGGCTGTAATCTAATAGAAGCAGACTGCCAGGCTTTTCTTTCAGGGCACCACTGGGTGGATTCAAGGTTTGCCAACCTTGCAGTCAGTAGCCAAGCACAAACCATATGTGTCATCCAGGGCCCTCATGTAGGCTGTTAGACCCCCGCTAAGTTCCCTGCTGATAACTCCCGGTACCAGAAAGAACAGCAAAGATCTCCACCATTGGGAGCCCTTACTTCCACAGGTCTCCTTCCCGCCCCCTCCACATGAAGAAGGATTTTCCTGAAATCCTCTGGATTTCTGCCTGTTCACTTACTGTGGTTCCTCTTGTGCAGGTTGGGGCAGGGGTCACATGGCATCCAGGCTCCCACCCCATGAAACATGCCTGCCTATAAGAGAACACAGGCTGCAGCTGAGTCAGGATGTTGTGATTAACATCTGACCCAAGACACTGGGAATGTTACTAGGAATGTTACTCCAGAAATGATCACCTATAGATCAAAGCTGTCCTCCCAGTAAAGGGGCGCATGCTCCTAACAGCAATAATGTTTACATAATGCTTGACAGTTTACGGAGAGCTTTCTGATTTATCGCCTCATTTCTCCTGATAACAGCCCAGTGAGGTTAGGAGGGCAAATACCACTGTTATCCCCACTTAATCAATCAATGAGGACGTGGAGGTTATACAGCTTGTTTTAAGTCCTCAAAGAGAAAGAAAAGAAAAAATTGAGTGCTCAAGCCACTGCAACATTTTACAACACTGATGCAGCTGTCATATACAGCCCATACCAAAGAGAAACGCCGGGAAGGGATACTAACCCAGCGTTGCTACTCACTAGATCAGTGGTCTTCATCCTGGCTGCACAAAAAAATTACTTGGAGAGCTTTAAAAAATGCAGACCTAGGCCCCTCCCCAGAGGTGATGACTGAATCGATCCTGGGGTGCAGTCTGTTGTTAGTTGCCGTCGAGTCGATTCCAACTCATGGTGACCCCATGTGTGCAGAGTAGAACTGCTCCATAGGGTTTTCAAGGCTGTGATCTTTCAGAAGCTGATCTCCAGCCTTGTCTTCCAAGGTACCTCTGGGTGGTTTGATCCATTAACCTTTTGGCTAGCAGTCAAGCGCTTAACTGTTTGCACCCCCCAGGAGACTCCATCTAAACATCTTTTTTTTTTTTTTTCTTAAGTTCCCTAGGTGAGTCTCAGGTGCTGTCAGGAATAAGAACCACTGATGTAGACCCTGGCTTTCCATGGGAACGTCTAAAGGAAATTTCTGAAATGAATCGACTGGTAATATATTTCTTTTTAATTGTACTTTAGGTGAAGGTTTACAGAACAAATATTTTCTCATTAAACAGTCAGTACACATATTGTTTTATGGCATTGGTTAACAACCCCACGACATGCCAACACGCTCCCTTCTCAGCCTTGGAGGACCTTTTTTTTTGGTGAAAATATACATAGCCAAAGATACACCATTTCAAAAATTTCTACATGTACAATTCAATGACGTCGATTACGTTCTTCTAGTTGTGCTGCTATTTTCACTTTAGATGAAGGTTTACAGAACAGAATAGTTTCTCATTAAACAGTTAGTACACATGTTGCCCTATGACAATGGTTAACAACCCCACGACATGTCAACACTGCCCTTACTCAACCTTGGGTTCCCTATTACCGGCTTTCCTATCCCCTTCTGCCATCTAGTCCTTGTCCCTGGACTGCTGTGCCTCATTAGTCCCGTTTTGTTTTATGGGGCTGTCCAATCCCTGGCTGAACGGTGAACCTCGGGAGTGACTTCGCCACTGAGCTAAAAGGGTGTCCAAGGGCCATACTCTCGGGGTTTCTCTTGGACTGGTAATATTTTTAGCAGCCTCTCTTGGACAATGCTGAGGGTGGCTTCCACAGGGTGTTGGTGGCTCTATAGGTCAGGAGCACACCGGGATGACAGTTAGTTGTGACTTTCTCTCTCCAGGCTTTGCAGACAGTTCTGGGCCAGCCTTCTGTGGGGAGGCCCTGGCTACACAGCGCCCAGAGTGGCTGGAGTTATAAAATCCCAGGCTCGGGCCATCTTTCTTCCTCTTTCATTTGTCCAAAGTTCTGCCTTCCAGCAGCATCAAAACAGAAGTTGTCAACTGGCAACCTCTCCGCTTAAAACATGGTCTAGATGGTATCTTATCTGGCCCACCTGTGTTTTATTAATATGGGCTCACATTTAAAAATTAGGGGATTTCACTTTAAAATCCAAGCTTCTTACATCAAAGCCCTGGCCACACAGGGCCCACATTACTGCATAGCAAAAACTACCTAGAGCTGGGCAGTCACTGCCCCTTTTGGACTTGCTCGAGTGTTCTCCTTTGCCTCAGGCCCACCCAGCCCACCCACTCCATTGATGACGGTGCAGACTGGCTCCTGTAGGCATTTCACTGTTCAACTCCTATGATTGGAGTTTACAGGCAGAAGGCCTCAGGTATTGGGTGAGACAAGAGAGGCGCACAGAATGCAAGATTTAAATCTTGGCCCCCAATTTTGCACCCGAGGTGTCTCTTGCCTCACCCTAGTCTCAGCCCCTTGCTTAACCCTGATCTGTATGTACACCTGGCTCAGAGAGAACCTGATCCCAAGAGAAGCCTTTCTCAGCTTCTTTCCCAAAGAAGCTTCCACTTCCCTTGGGGGATGGCAGTCCCTCAGGGCTAGAGAAACCTGCGGGGCATGGGAGCCAAGGAAAACCCAGTCACACCCTGTTAGCTCCAGAATATCCCATCTTCATTCCTTTGCCTCTGGCCCTGCCAAGCCTCCTTCACAAAAAGAAGAGCAGCCTGGAGGAAGAAGTGTTAACTAGACTGCTAAGGCCTGCCCCAGGCTTCAGACCTGCTCTTTATCTCAGGCAGGCTTCTTCTCCAAAGGAAGCAGTATCTCATCAGACCAGAACAATCTCAAATCATCCTGCTAGTGTGTTCCTGGGATAGTTCTCTCCAGTGTCCACACACAGCCACCTTCACGGGGCCAACAAGAGGTCCCCAATCCTGCCCGCAAGAATCAGCACCCAGGATATAGAGGGAAATGGCTCACACGGGCCAAGTCAGCAGCTAGGAAGGGTTCCTAGGCTGTGGGATTTCCCAGGCCAGCAAATTAAATATACAAACAAACAAAAATTGGGTACTGACTTTTTATTTTGCTGAGAAAAGATAAATAATTATAATTTCCAGAATCCCTGGATGGCACAAAGGGTTAAGTGCTTAACTACTAACCGAAAGGTGGACAGTTCAAACCCACCCAGAGGCGCCTCAACAGACAGGCCTGTCGAACTGATAGCCAGGAAAACCCTATTGAGCAGTTTTACTCTGCACACATGGGGTCACCATGAGTTGGAATTGACAGCAACTAACAACAACAACAACAGCATCACCAATTATAATTAAGGTCACTGGGTAACACAAATGATTTGCACTAGACTGCTAACCTAAAGGTTAGTGCTTCAAACCCACCCAGTGGCACTGCAGAAGAAAGACCTGGTGATCTGCTCCTGTAAAGATTACAGTCGAGAAAACCCTATAAAGTAGTTCTACTCTGTAACACATGGGGTTGCCATGAGTCGGAATTGACTCAATGCCAATGGGTTTGGTTTTTGGTTTTGGTATCAGTATAATTTCCTAAAGGAAAAGACATTTTAACCCAGAGAAGTAAAAAGGACATATTATCAAAATAATGGACACGTTTTAAACTATGTATGGCTGTATAATAGTAATAACCAGTGCTTAGGTAGAACTTACTGTATGCAAGGTATTGTTTTCAATTGTTCGCTTATATTAACTTGTTTAATCCTCATAACAACCCAATGAGGTCATTACTAGCAGTATCCCTAGTTTATAGATGAGAAAACTAAGTCACAGGGAGGTTACCTGACTGCCGAGTAGAAAAGCTGGGATCTGGGCCCAGGCAATCTGGCTCCAGTCTGTGCTCTTAATCACCAGTGTACCTGCCGCTCCAACGAGGTGAAATATTCGTTTTACCATATTATCCTTATTTGTGTTATTTTACCCACGTCCAGGGAGATCTTAGTCTCAGATGAGTCCAAAGCCCTGCCCTGGGGAGCCTTTCACCTCAGGGACTGAGTCGGGGATTGGTGATTTGTAAAGCATGGCAAGTGGGTCCTGGCTCTGCAGAGTCCCTTTATAGAGGGGCAGTCTCAAACCAAGCAGAGTCCCTGGGTGGTGCAAATAGTTAAGTTCTCAACTACTACCCAAAAGGTTGGCAGTTTGAACCCACTCAGAGGCAGCTCGGAAGAAAGACCTGGCAATCTGCTTCCAAAGGGTCACGGTCATGAAAACTCTATGGAGTACAATACTACTCTGCAGCACATGGACTTGCCATGAGTCAACATTGATGACAACTGGGTTGTTGTTTTGTTTTGTTTCCTCAAAGGAAGCAGTGAGTCAAATCCAGATGACCAGAGGCATTGTGAGTGGGGTATGGAAGCAGCTGACTCTCCCAGTGGGGTGTGGTGGGGAGTATCTGGCTTCGATTGATTCCGCTGAGCTGGCTGGCTGAGTATTGCCCTGCTCTCCCTGTCTGCTATGGGTCCATCCCAATGTGCCCTCCACAAAGAATCATTCTTGCCAAGATATCCAGCCCCAATCTCTCTCCTGAGCTCCAGACCCATATTTCCAACTGCCTATAAACATCAACTCCTAGTTGTCCTACAGGCATCTTAAATACAGCATGTTTCCCATAAAAGTTATTGTCATCTTAAACTTCTGTTTCTTCTGGGTTCCACACCTTATCATTTATTCACTCAGCAAATATTTGTGAAGCAACTAATCTGCCTGAGCACTTCTCTGGACACTGGAGATGTGGTAATGAACAAGACAGAGTCCCTGCCCACATTCTCAAGGAGAGCCATGGACAGTAAGCAAATTAGCAACTAAATATATGTTAGATCAGATGCTAAGAGGAAAAATAAAGCAGAGTGTAGCCAACACAGCTATATCCCACAATACCCATTTCCCCTTTGTCCTAATAAACACTACAATGTTTAGCTGAATTCAGGTTCCACAAAATTAAAACTACATTTCCCAGCCTCCCCTGCAGCTAGCCGTGACCATGTGAACACATTCCAAAGAGATGGAAGTAAGTGTCTCATGACAGTTTCCAGGAGCCTTCCTTAAGAAATAGCTATTGTGCACCTTTCCCCACTTCTTTGTTATTCCTCCTTCCTCCTTCATGCTGGCTGAAATACAGACATACTGGCTAGAGAGCCAGCAGCCATCCTGGATTATGAGATAACCTTGGGAATGAACAAACCAACAAAATAAAATAGAAGGAGCCTGGATCCCTATCACCAAGGTGCCCCATATCTGCCCCAAACTGACTACTTCCAGATTTCTGAAACTTGAGAGAAAAATAAAATTCCAGTGGATTTACCCAACTGCTATTTGGGGCTTTTCTGTTACTACCAGCCAAATCTAATCCTAACTGATATACAGGTTAAACAAATAGAGGGTAGGGGCATTATTTTAGATAGGATGGAAGGGAAGGCCTCTCTGAGGGTGTAACATTTAAGTAGAAACCAGAATAAAGCAAGAGAGTACGCCAATGTCTAGGAAAGAGAGTTCCAGACAAAAACACCCCTCCATTACCCAAGCTAGAAGTCTGGATGTCATCCTTGAGCTCTTTCCTCTCCCTCATGCCCAACCTCTAGTTAGTCACCAAACCCTATCAGTTCTACCTATAAATGTGTCACAAGAACAAACCAACCAAACTCTTGAATCCATCCTCTCCTCGCCCTTCTTTGTGCTGGAAGAGGCCGTTGTCTATATCAGCTCTTCCTAGACCCAGGCTATAAAACTTGTTTGATCATGAATCCCTATCAGTAAAAATGTTTTGATCATGTATTTCAATAATATGTACATTTATCTATAACTAGCAAAGCATACTACTGTACTAATATATTATTTACATTAGGAAACATACATAAAACATGTATCCCTTGCATTTCTATATGAATTTTAGAATCAACTTGTCAATTTCTTTGAAGAAGCCAGCTGGGATTTTGATAGAGTGTCACTGAATCTGTAGATCAGTTTGTGAAGTATTGCCATCTTAACAATAGTAAGTCTTCGGATCCATGAATATCGGATGTCTTTGCGTTTATTTAGATCTTCTTTAATGTCTTTCAACAATGTTTTATAGTTTTCAAAGTATAAGTTTTACACTTTTGTGAAGTTTATTTCTAAATATTTTATTCTCTTTGATACTGTTGGGAATTGTTCTGCCCCACAGAAAACAATTTAATCACATGACCCTTCAGCCTAGAAGATTCTTTGGGTCCCATCGATCAAGTTCCTTAACAGGATGTCCCAACCCTCCCAACTTTGCCTTCCCAGCATCACACCAGCTTCCCCAAACTTCTCCCCATTCCTTGCAGGTTCTGCTTTTGCACTCATTGCTTTTTCTGAAATGCCCTTCCTGGCCTGGCAAATTCCTTCTGCTTCAAGACCCTCTGCAAATCTCACCTCCTCTATCCAGCCTTCCTTATCTCCCCAAACGGGGTTGATCACCACCTCATCTGGCTCTTAAAGCATGTGTTTTAGATATCATCTGGCTCTTAAAGCATGTGTTTTAGATGGATGGATGGAGAGTTAGAACATTGAGTGTCACTTCTCAGCCATAAGACCTTTGAAGCTGGGAACTGAGTTGTAGTCATCTTTGAAAAAACAAAAATACAGTTGCTCAATCAGTGGGATGAGGAACAAGGCAGAGGTGACTATGAATCCAGACCCAGCCTTGAGCCTCACCTGGGACCAGGTAATAGACCCAGATGCAGGGAAAATTGAAAATTACTATACTTCTCCCCCAACAAGTTGCCTCTTAAAGACTCCGCTTCACCACCTTCACATGAAGGAGCCCACCTCAGATCCACCCTGCTGCAATTTAAGGGCACACTATGATGCCTGGTTGGGGAATGTAAGGGAAGGTGGAGTTTTATCACAAATAGCACCAAAGCTCTCTGGTTTGGGACCATGTGGGATATGTCAATAGAAAAGATCTGAAACTTGTCCTTGTTCAAGTGCAGAATGGATGGGTGCCAAGCTGGTGGTGTGCCTGACTCTGCACACAGGAAAAGACAAGTGTGGGGAGAGACCCTCATTCCCTCTAGCAGAGTCTCTCCCACACTGTTCGAACGCGAAGGGCCCCGTGTTCAGTTCTGACATTTTGCATCTTGCTTCCAAGAAAGGGCTAAGAAGGGGCCTGAGAACAAAGGCAAGGCCCTCTGAGAAAATACCTGCCCTGTGGAGGTGAACTGGGGTCCAGCAGAGAGTGGATTAGAGGTAAATGCTTCTCTCACCCCAAGAATCCACTGCAGTCCTCTGGGTTGGCTTACAACCATTATCAGATTCCCCAGGAAATTGCAGCATAATCTCTTTTTTCTACAGAAGGAAATGAAAGGAAAATCGAGGTTTCTTACCTTACTTTCGGTAAGTGGGGGAAGTATTGGCCTTTCATTTTCTGCGGTCTTCCATGGGCATTAAAGAAAGACAGGACAAAACAAGGGGTTACAAAGTCATCTTAGCAGCCTGTGTTCAGGACATATTGATGCTTATAGTTACTCCAGTAGCTTACAGGAAAATAAAAAATAATTACAAATAACCTTGAAATGTCTGAACAAGGTCTGACACAAACTGTTCTCTGGATGAAATGCAGCAGAGCTCAGTAATGTCCAGTTCACCAATTTATTCACATAAACATTTATTACAAATGTGCCCGGAATTGTGCTGTTTCCCCCCAAAATATGTGTTGGAATCTGTAAAAATGGCATGGCCGGGGCGGTGTCTGACCTCCTCTAACTTCACAAGAGGGAAGGAGAAGCATTATCAGCATCAACCACCCGAGGCTGATTCCCCTGAGGCAGAGGTCAGACATGCCTCCACCCTCCAACCTTTTTGTCAATTCTGACACCAACCATCCCCTCCCAGGGCACTCTCTACTTCTCTGCTGGGTTAGATAATTAATTGCAATGGCCACGCAGAACTCAAAGACCACACTTGCAGTTACGAGGTTTATTAGGGAAGTAACAGGTTAAATTCAGGTTCAGGAATGCTCAGGATACAGTTTTTCTATCAAGACAGTCTCTTCTCAGCCGTGCGTGCAGGCAGATCTCTCTTTGGCCCTCAGTCCCTCGGCCTGGCCTCTGCCCTGCTCTGGCAAGTATTAGAAAGCTCTTTTAGCTCTGCTGATAAGTGTCCAGAGGCACCCCACTCCACCAGTAAGCCTTGGCTGGAAGGCACTCAGCTCTAGCCCTGTGGGTCAGCAAACCTAGCTCCACCAAGTGCCCGGAGACACCCTACTCCACCAGCAAGCCACCTGCTTAAAGGTGCTCAGCTTTGTTGTTCTGTAGGCCAGGAAGCCCACCATGCCATCTCTTGCCGGTCTTCCGTCAGTGTCCTGGTTTTGCTGCTGCCATTTGTCTGCCACTGCATCTCACTGTCTTCAGTGTTACAGCTCTCACTTTTGGTCTCCTGGTTCCAGGAGATTCTCAGCGCAAGGATTCTGAGTCCAAAGGACATGCTACACTCCTGGCTTTTCTTTCTTGGAAGTGGTGAGAACCTCCCTTCCCACCTCTAGGATAGCTCATTTTAAGCATAGCAGGATGGCAAAACTGACCGATCCCCTTGTTAGGGTTCCATATACCTTATTTGCATGGTCCCACCCCCACAAGGGTGCCATGCACCTAATTTGCATTATTAGCAAGCTATTCAATCCCCTTGGTGGGCTACAGGCACCTCATTTGCATAGTCACACCCAGTCATTTGGTGGAAGTTACAAAGACTATGGCTAGAAGGGCCATAATTCACTGCACTGTAGAATCCTAAACACTATACCCGTGGATGTGATCCTGGTTGGGAAAACGGTTTTCTTTGTTAATTGAGCTGTATCAGTGTAGAGTGTGCTCTAAAACTAATCACTTCTGAGTTATATAAGAAGCAGCATAGACACAGATAATGAGCAAGCAGAAATGGGGGTGAGGGGATGGGAGATAGATGCCATGTGAAGATCACCAAGGAACTAAGGAACTCTGGGGCTACAGAAGCTGAAAGAGACAAGGATCTTCCCCCAGAGCCAACAGACAGACTTCCCTTAGTGCTGGTGCCCTGAATTCAGACTTCTAGCTTCCTGAACTGTAAGAAAATAAACTTCTTTTCTTTAAAGCCACTCACTTAACGTATTTGTGTTACAGCAGCAATAGCTAACTAAGATAGAGGGGGAGATGAAAATGGAAAATAACACCAGCTTTGCCTTCAGGGAGCCCACAGTCCAGTTGAGAAGACAAATGTGACAATAAGTAAAGCACAGCATCCTCAGAGCTACTGGAGAGGCCTGTAGGGGAGCTGTGGGAGCCCAGGGGCTTAATCCCTGCTGAGCCACTGGCCCCATCATGTCCCCAAGATTGCAGGATGCAATGCTTTCCAGATGAGCATGGAGTGGACGTGGCCATCAAGCAGCAACCAACTCTTGGTAGATCTGGGAAGGGATGAGCTAACCTCTTGCCCTTCATAACTCCCCTTGCTGCAAAGGTTTTGGAATATGCCACCAATCAAGGGAGAGGCTCATGTGCGTGTCTTCATGATGGCAGCTGGAAGGATATGGAGGATGCAGTAAATTGTTTGCACAACATGGTTACAATAATTCTCCTTCCTGCACCCATGCTCTCAGGTAGTGTCCTCCCAGCATGACTCTGGGACTGGCCATATGCTTTGTTTTGGCCAATAGATCAATAGAAGTGTGATACAAGCAGAGGTTTGAAAACTGTTCAGTGAGGCTTGTCCTCTCTTGCTGCTCTTGGGACCCTTTTAGCCACCACAATGCAAATAAGCTTGAGCTAGTCTGCTGGAAGGTAAGTGAAACGTGGCCCAGTTATCTTCATCACTCCTGCCTCTAACCAGCCAACTGCCACACATGAGAGAAGCCACAGATTACAAGCTGACTGCAAGCACCGGAGTGACCCCAGCTGACAGTAAGTGGGGCAGAGAAGAGCCGTCCCAGCTGAGCCCGGTCCAAATTGCCAACTCACAGAATTGTGGACAAATAAAGCATCGTTGTTTCAAGCCTGTAAATATTGGGGTGATTTATAACAGCAAAAGTTAACTGATATAGAGGGAGATTTAAAAGCTGTAGGCAAGAGTGATAGGGCAATTATATTGGAGATATCTTCCTTCCTCCTCCAAATTCAAATGCAAGCTTGTCTCTGCTTGCTGAAATACTACATGGAGAAGAAAGCCTGGACCTATTGGTGGTGAGCTGAGGCTGGAACCTCAGGGACAGGTGAGTGCCAGCCCTCCTGCCTAAAGGTCATGCTGGAGCAGCTCTGGCTGAAGGCTGGTGACTGAGCTGTCACCTATCATTGGGCACAACGAAAGGCCTATTATGGAGCACAGATGTGCCAAATACCCCCACATGCAGAGGCTGCCAGGTAGGGATTGGGAGGATGAGTAAAAATGCTCAAGTGATGGATGCAAGTCACATCTCCAGAAATGAGTGCTTGGAAACACTCATATGGCTAGCTTGCCTGCTTTAGAGTCTAAGGGGCCAAATTCATTCTGTCCAGTGTAGGGGAGACCAGTCAGATCAATCAGAGCCTGATAACCACCCTTCTACCCCCCACCTAAGGGCAGAGGGCTTGGTCTCAACCAATCCCTGGGCTGCCAGAGACAGATTTTCTGGGGTACTCCAACCAGAACAGATACAGCCCAAACTCAAATGTACTGACCATGACTGAGGACTTTAGAGAACTCTGCTATCACCTTGGGAATCTTCACGAGATTCCGACTATCGACCTGCACTCCCCTCTGCAGTTGTCTTTGCAGCATTAGGACAAGAAAAGTCTTGCAACTCAGAGAACTGAGGCCTCTCTTCAGCCCTTTGTCTGAGATAACTACCTGCAAAGTGCCTCCAATCTTAGGGCCTGGAACCAGAAAGCACAGCATAAATATTCATTCCCCTTCTCCTTTCCAACTCTTGGTGGATAAGACAGGATGGAACTCCAGTGACTGAACCCAAGAGGCAATCCCACTTTGCAAGGAAGGAGACCTAGAAGGTGTCAGAGCAGCTCATAGACGTGTAGCCAGTTCCTGTAAAAATCAGGGCAAACCCATATGTCCTCCCTGGGGGCGGGAACTATCTTCTCAGCACTTCTTGTCCTGCACAGTGCCTGGCATGCCTCGCATAAAGCAGGTGATCAATAAATCTTTGCTGTTCATGAAAAACCATGCCCTCTTCTGACTATGCCTCAAATCAAAGAAGCTCTGTAGAAATCGTGATCCTACAGCTAGGGAAGCAAGAAAAGTCAGGCCATAGGCAGCCTGAGGGACCAGGACAATCTAAGCACATTTTCCACATGCCCAAAGCCCAAATAGCCCAGGTCTTCCTTACACTGATACCCATGAAAGCAGACTTCCTGCTGAAAGAGGCCTAGCAAAGCCTTGCAGATAGTTACAGGCCTATTTGAGAATTTAGAGTAAGGCAACAGTAAAAAATGCTGACTGGGACTTGGATTAGCCCAGAAGACTAGGAAAAAGAAACTCAGCGGATCATACAATTTTTGTCCCTTCCTTCACCTAAGAGCACTGTTTTGGTTACCTAGTGCTGCTGTAACAGAAATACCACAAGTGAATGGCTTTAACAAACAAGAAGTTTATTCTCTCACAGTCTAGTAGGCTGGAGGTCCAAATTCAGGACATTAGCTCCAGGGAAAGGCTTTCTCTGTCAGCTCTGGAAGAAGGTCCTTGTCATCAATCTTCTTCTGGACTAGGAGCTTCTCCGCACAGGAACCTCAGGTCCAAAGGACGTGCTCTGCTCCTGGTGCTGCTTTCTCGGTGGTATGAAGTCCCCATGTCTCTCTGCTCGCTTCTCTCTTGTATCTCAAAAGAGATTGGCTTACATAAAACTACAGACTCCATCAGCCTGAAACCAGAAGAACTAGATGGTGCCCAGCTATCAACAATGACCACCCTGACAGGGAACACAACAGAGAGTCCCTGAAGGAACAGGAGAAAAGTGGGGTGCAGAACTCAAATTCTAGTAAAAAGACCAGACTTAATGGTCTGACAGAGATTAGAGGGACCCTGGAAAACACAGCCGCCAGACTCTCTGTTAGCCCAAAACTAAAACCATTCCCGAAGCCAGCTCTTCAGACAAAGACTAGACTGGACTATAAGACATAAAATGATACTCGTGAAGAGTGTGCTTTTTAGCTCAAGCAGATACATGAGTCTAAATGGGTAGCTTCTGTCCAGAGGTGAGATGAGAAGGCAGAAAGGGACAGGAGCTGGTTGAATGGACACGGAAAATCCAGGGTGGAAAGGAGGAATGTGCTGTCACAGTATGGGGCGTGCAACTAGGGTCACACAGCAGTGTGTGTATAAAGTTTTATATGAGAAACTAACTTGAACTGTAAACTTGCATTTAAAACACAAAAAAAAAAGATTGGCTTAAGACACAATCTAATCTTGTAGATTTCATCAACATAACCGCTGCTAATCCATCTCAATAACATCACAGTGATAGGATTTACAACACACAGGAAAATCACACCAGATGACAAAATGGTGGACAATCACACAATACCAGGAATCATGGCATAGCCAAGTTGACAGATATTTTGGGGGGACACAATTCAATCTATGACAAGCAAGGATTCGATATAAAGAGCATAACGTTTCTAAGCTTGGGCCAAGTCCAAATAAATCAGTCCTTAGGAAGACGCAGTGAGTCTTCCTGATTTTGATGTGGAGGCAGAAAGAACACAGGCTTGAAATCAGAGAGACCTGAGTTTATGTCCTGGGTGTGCAACCTTGGGCAAGTAATATAACCACTCTAAGCCTCAGTTTCCCCATCCGTAAAGTGGGAATGATATATACCTTGTCAGGCCATTGTGAAAATTAATGGAGACCGTGTAAAGTGAAGTGACCGGCACAGAGCAATTGCCCATCAAATGGCAGCAACTATAGTAATGATCATTGATTAACAGAGACACAGGGCAATAAGAACTGCAACTTACCCTGGGGTACTTGAGGGGTCAGGGACAGGGATACAAACCAATTTCTAACTCCTA
This sequence comes from Dugong dugon, assembly GCA_030035585.1. Lineage (NCBI taxonomy): Eukaryota > Metazoa > Chordata > Mammalia > Sirenia > Dugongidae > Dugong > Dugong dugon. The sequence goes on from CM057475.1 coordinate 21,117,660, forward strand.
GATTCCCATCTTGTGCCTGTGACCCCAGAGCCCTGTGTTACTCTCTCTGGACACCCCCCCCCCCCAATACCACAGAGGACCAGTTCACAGATCAACACATAACTCCAGGTGCCAGTGCCCACACCTGCTGACCACCATGTGGCACCTGTGAGGCTGGCTGCTTTGTGCCACCTCTCCAAGGCTGGCCTGGCCTGTCTTAAACTTTCAGAGGCATTTTGCCTGGGGCTCGCAGAGCCAAGCAGAGACACAGGAAGGAAACGGTGGGGATCATAAGAGCTGACAATGACATTCCAAACAGGCCCTCTGGTTTGGAGGTGCCCCCCCTTCCCAGAACAGGCAAAACGTTTCTTTCCCCTGATTGTGAGGTGCAGGAGAAGAAGAGAAGAAGTCTCGGAGGGCCAAGGTGAGTCTTCAGATTTATATATTTAGGACCTCCACTCCCGATTATAGTCCCTGGGCAGTGTAAACAGTTAAGGAGCTTAGCTGCTAACTGAAAAGTTAGAGGTTCAAGTCCACCTAGAGGTGCCTCAGAAGAAAGGCCTGGTGATGTACTTTTTTTTTAACTTTTGTAAGCAAATTTATTTATTTATTTATTATTGTACTTTAGATGAAGGTTTACAGAACAAACTAGCTTCTCATTAAACAATTTGTGTGCATATTGTTTTGTGATGTTGGTTACCAACTTTACATGTCAACACTCTCCCCTTCTCGACCTTGGGTTACCTGTTACCACCTTGCTGTCCCCTCTTGCCTGCTCGTCCTTGCCCCTGGGCTGGTTTGCCCCTTTAGTCTCCTTTTGTTTTATGGGCTTGTCTAATCTTTGGCTGAGGGGTAAACCTCAGGAGTGACTTCATGACTGGGCTAAAAGGGTGTCTGGGGACCATAGTCTCTGGGTTTCTCCAGTCTCTGTCAGGCCAGTAAATCTGGTCTCTTTTTGTGAGTTAGAATTTTTTGATCTACATTTTTTTCCTCCTCTGTCTGGGACCCCCTATTGTGATCCCTGTCAGAGCAGTCAGTGGTGGTAGCCGGGCACCATCTAGTTGTGCTGGACTCAGTCTGGTGGAGACTGTGGTAGTTTTGGTCCATTAGTCCTTTGGACTAATCTTTCCCTTGTGTCTTTGGTTTTCTTCATTCTCCCTTGCTCCAGACCAGGTGAGACCAGTGGAGTATCTTAGGTGGCCGCTCACAAGCTTTTAAGACCCCAGCCGCTACTCACCAAAGTAGAATGTAGAACATTTTCTTTATAAACTATGTTATGTCAATTGAGCTATATGTTCCCCGAGACCATGGTATCCACAGCCCTCAGTCCAGCAGTTTGGTCCCTCAGGGAGTTTGGATGTGTCTGTGGAGCTTCCAAACTCCCTGAAGGATGAAATTACTGGGCTGAGGGCTGTGGGGACCATGGTCTTGGGGAACATCTAGCTCAACTGGGGTAAAGTATTTTCCAGGAAACCCTGATGGTGTAGTGGTTAAGAGCCATGGCTGCTAACCAAAAGGTTGACTGTTTGAATCCATCAGGCCGCTCCTTGGAAACCCTATGGGGCAGTTCTACTCTGTACTTTAGGGTTGCTATGAGTGGGAATTAAGTCGATGCAATGGGGTTTTTTGTTGTTGTTTATGGAGCTTCCATGACCTTGCCTTGTACAAGTTGTGCCGGCTTCCCCAGTATTTCGTACTGTTTTACCCTTCACCAGAGTTACCACTTGTCTATTGTCTATTTAGTGTTTTTCCATCCCCACCTTGCCCCTCCCTGGTAACCATCAAAGATTGTTTCTTTTTGTGTGTAAACCTTTTCATGTGTTTTTATAGTAGTGGTCTCATACAATATTTGTCCTTTTGTGATTGACTTATTTCACTCAGCATAATACCCTCCAGATTCATCCATGTTGTGAGATGCTTCACAGATTCATCATTGTTCTTTATTGTTGCATAGTACTCCATTGTATGTAGGTATCATAGTTTGCTTATCCATTCATCTGTTGATGGGCATCTAGGTTGTTTCCATCTTTTTTGCTATTGTGAACAAATGCTGCAGTGAACATGGGTGTGCATGTATCTGTTTGTGTGATGGCTCTTACTTTCTAGGATATATTCCTAGGAGTGGGATTGCTGGATCATATAGTATTTCTATATACCATTTTGCATACCCTTTGGCAGTGCATAAGCGTTCCAATCTCCCCACAGCCTCTCCAACATTTGTTATTTTCTTTTTTTTTTTATTGCTGCCAGTAATGCTGGGGTGAGATGGTGTCTCATTGTGGTTTTGATTTGCATTTCTCTAATAGCTAGTGATCGTGAGCATTTCCTCATGTGTCTGTTAGCCGCTTGAATGTCTTCTTTCGTGAGGTGTCTGTTTGTTTCCTTTGCCCATTTTTAATTGGATTATTTCTCTTTTTGTTGTAGAGGTATTGAATTTTCCTGTAGATTTTAGAGCTAAGATCTTTGTCTAATTTGTCATAGCCAAAAACTTTTTCCCAGTCTGTAAGTTCTCTTTTTACTCTTTTGGTGAAGTCTTTTGATGAGCATAAGTGTTTAATTTTTAGAAGATCCCAGTTATCTAGCTTATCTTCTGGAGTTTGTGTGTTGTTAGTTATGGTTTTACCCTGTTAATGCCTCTAGCATTGATCCTATTTTTTCTTCTATGATCTTTATAGTTTTTTGTTTTGTATTTAGGTCTTTGATCTATTTTGAATCAGTTTTTGTGTATGGTGTGAGGTATGGGTCCTGTTTCTTTTTTTTTTTTTTTTTCAGATGGATCCAGTTTTGCCAGCACCGTTTATTAAAAGGACTGTCTTTTCCCCATTTGATGGACTTTGGGCCCTTGTTGAAGATTAGGTGACTGTAGGTGGATGGATTTACATCTGGGTTCTCAATTCTGTTCCATTGGTCAACGTATCTGCTGTACCAGTATCAGGCTGTTTTGACTGCAATAGCTATATAGCAGGTTTTGAGGTCAGGCAATGCGAGTCCTCCTACTTTCTTCTTCTTCCATAGTGCTTTACTTATCCAAGGCCTCTTCCCTTTCCATATAAAGTTCTTGATTAGTTTTTCCATCTCTTTCAAGAATGCTGTTGGTATTTGGATTGGGATTGCATTGTATTTGCAGATTGCTTTGGGTAGAATTGACATTTTCACAATGTTGACTCTACCTATCTATGAGCATGGTATGTTTTTCCATTTATGTAGATCTCTCTTGGTTTCTTGTGGCAGTATCCCTGGTTAGATTTATTCCTAAGTATTTTATTTTTTTAAAGGTCTTTTATAAATGGTATTGTTTTTCTGATTTCCTTTTCATCGTTCTATTTATTGGTATATAGGAATCCAACTGATTTTTGTATGTTTATCTTATATCCTGCTACTCTGCTGGATCTTTCTATTAGTTCCAATAGTTTTCTCGTGGAGTCTTTTGGGTTTTCTACGTATAGTATCGTATCATCCGCAGATAGGGGAAGTTTTATTTCTTCATTACCAATTTGGATGCCCTTTATTTCTTTTTATTGCCTTATTGCTCTAGTTAGGACTTCCAGCACAATGTTAAATAAGAGTGGACATAAAGGGCATCCTTGTTTTGTTCCTGTTCTCTAAGGGAACATTTTCAGCCTCTGTCCACTAAGAATGATGTTGGCTGTTGATTTTGTATAGATGTCCTTTATTATGGTGAGGCATTTACCTTCTATACCTATTTTATTGAGAGTTTTTTTTATCAGGAATGGGTGTTGGACTTTGTCAAATGCTTTTTCTGTGCCAGTTGAGATGATCATGTGATTCTTTTGTTTTATTTATGTCGTGGATTATGTTGATTGATTTTCTAATGTTGAACCATCCTTGCATACCTGGTATGAATCCCACTTGGTCGTGGGGTATTATTTTTTGATACAATGCTGAAGTTTATTGACTAGAATTTTGTTGAGAATTTTTGCATCTATATTCATGAGAGATATTGGTCTGTAATTTTCTTTTTTTGTGGTGTCTTTGCCTGGTTTTGGTATCAGGGTTATGCTTGGCTTCACAGAATGAATTTGGAAGTATCCCTTCATTTTCTATGTTCTGAAATAGTTTGAATAGCACTGGTGTAAGCTTTTCTCTGAAAGGCTGGCGATCTACTTCTGAAAAGTCAGCCTTTAAAACCCTACCAGAGTACAGTTCTACTCTGACACACATAAGGTCGCCATGAATCAGAGTTGACCGAATGGCAACTGAAAAAAAATAAATAACAGCTGCCCACTATAAATCTAACAGGCACCACAGATACCAAAAACCAGAGTGAGGGTGAGAGCTTCCATTTACTGAGCACCTGCTGTGTGCCAGGGGCTGAGAAATAGGCCGGAATTCAGTTCCCTCAAAGTTCTGTGAGGTATAGAGGATGCGTCTGGGCTGGACTGGGAGGGGCTCTTTGCTGATATGATGAAGGGGACATTTTAAAACCAGTCCTACAAGTCTGAGGGGAAGTTGTCCCCTTCCCCTCCCCCATCACCATCACTGAGGTCCTCACCTGCTTCTAAAGCTTGCAGTCTCCTTTCAGATGCGAATCAGGGCCTAACTTGTCACCCAAGGGCTGACCAGGGGAAGGAAGTTCTTCACAAAGCAAATTGGCTCTCTGATGCTGCTCTGAGAGAACTGTGATCTCGAGAGCACTCAGTAAATGTGAGTCCTGTGTTCATTGTTGGGCTTAAAGTCCACCTCAAATTCCCAAAGGGTAGAAAGGGAGCAACTGTATTCCTTGCTCCAGAGGGCCCCTTCTGCAGCATGGATGAATTTAAAATGAGCCAGCTACTCAGAAGAACATAATTTATCCCGTAAACATTTTCCAGGGCTTTGTGTCAGCATCTTAGGGAGAAGCAACACTCTCTGAGAGATAAGTGTTGGCTTCTCTCTTTGCATGGCAACATAAAATCAGGCCAAGGGAGGCTTCTCTTACAGAGAAAAGGCCAAACTCCTGTTTTCAGCACGCATTCATGACTTCACAACTTAACTGTTTAAGAAGCGATCAACCAGAAGGGTTACTTGCATGATCTTCTGGGGTCCACTTGGTCGGGAACCAGAATTAAGCCCCACGGAGAGTTAAAGGCTAGATCTGGGGGCTCCAGCCTCACGCCTGTTCTCTTGGTCAGGGCTTTTTCTACTATAAAATGGACCTGCACATGACCCCCACTAGAGAGAGTGGGCTGAGCTGGCTAGAGGTCATGAGACCCTTCTGGGAAGTGATAGAAAAACTGGGGGAGAGCTACTTACGCATCCTCGCTGGCAGTTCTGCCCCATGGTGGGGAGGGCACTGGATATCCTCTTCTACTCTTAGCCACAGGATCTGGAACACCTGGAGAAAAAGCAAAGTTCCAAAAAGGCAGAGTCAGGGTCTTGTCAGCCTCATTCTGCCTTCGCCAGCTAGGAAGGTAAACATCCTGGTGTTGGGGACTGGAGGCAGAGTGCAGAGCCCTGTTTGTAGAAGGATCTGTAATCCTGAGTAAAATATCATAGGGTTCCAGGCAGGCTACTATTCTAGACAAAATTCCCTGGAGCCTTGTTTGGAGGGGTACCGTATCACCAACTACAACCTCTGCTGCTTAAGACTGACTTGATGACGTGGGGTCCAAAGCTGGAGTCATGCTTTGGGGAGCAAGACAAATAGAAATGGAAATGACTCAAGACAGCGTCAAAAGCTCAGAAATTCAGACGTATGGTCTCCATTACTGTTTCATTCTTTTCATCTGTCTGTCTAATTTAAGGAGGGTAGGGAGTGTCTCTGGGTTAAACTTAATTGTTTTTCTAATTATAAAAACAATGCATACTCATCACAATAAAAAAGAAAGTCACAAAATCCAGATAAGTAGTTCAAAAATGAAAATAATTTTTACTTCTATAGAAATAAGTTCTATTAACATCTTGGTATATATCCTTTCTTCCGTTTTTCTCTGGATAACTAAATACCAATAACACAAAAATGGAACCATGTATAATACTCTTTTTAAATATAGTTTTTTTCCATAGGATAAAACATTGTGAAAATATTTTTATATAAATAAATATAGATCTCATCATTTTTATTGGTTGCATTAGGTAAGGATTTTGTAATTCATACACAAAAAGGCTAACTCAAAAATTCCGATTCCATTGTGAATGGATGTATGTTTGGTTGTGTATATTGCCACCCAAAATAAATGAAATCTTAAAATAAAAATAATCTCTATTCAATAAATATCAGATGTCATAAGTCAAAATCCATAGCAATTTTGTTAAGTTTCTAACATATCCTGAACAGTTTACAGATTAAACGAATAATTTATTTTATAAGGATTCAGCACAAAGCTGGTTCCTATGAGATGGAGGTTAAAGACATCCCAAATGTCCAACTTTTCCAAACTGCTGTACCACTCCATCATCTCTAACATCAACTACTCCCCTTCCCCTCAAACTCTCCCACCTGTCTTTGGGTTCATTAATTCGCTGCAATGTCTCACAGAACTCATGAACCGTACTTACAGTTAGGTGGTTTATTAGGGCAGTAACAGAGTTCAACTCGGGATCAAGATCAACTTGGAAGTAACAGGAAAAATAACCTAGGACACAGTTCCTCAATCAGGACAGCTTCTTCTTGCCCTCTGCCTCTGGGCCCTGCTGGGGACCTTCTCAGGCAAGTGTTACACCTTAGTTCCATGGGCCGGCAAGCCCCACCACAGCCATCTGGTGCGACCATTATCTCACTTTGTCTTCCCTACTACAGTTTCTCTCTCTCTCCATGTCTCCCTTTAAGCCTAGTGGGATGGCAAACTGAACAATTCCCTTGTTAGTGTTCATATAGCTTATTCACATGGTCCCACTCCCACAAGGGTGCCATGCACCTTATTTACATTATTAGCAAGCTATCTAATCCCGTTGGTGGACCACATGCACCTTATTTGCATAGCCACACCCAGTCATTTGATGGGAGTTGCAAAAGCATGGTGAGAAAGGCCATCTAGAAGAGATCCATTGCACTGCACGGATGTTAAGTGATTTGCCTAACAATTAGCATTTTACAGCAAATCCAAAGGTGTCCCTTCTACTTAAGACCCTTTCAACTCTAAGAGGGTAAGCCAAGAGTCCATGCCTCTAAATATTGGCCAAACACTGTTGTGAATCACAACGGCTTATGTGTTGGTGAATTCCACCAGAGTTGATCTTGGCGGGACATCTGTCATCCCAACACCCTCCCTGGCCTGGCTCAAAGTGGTCTGTACATAAATCAAATTTGGTCTAAAGTTCATGCATAAATCCTTCTTCCCAAGGATTTCTATAAGAGAAGAGGCACAGAGCTAGGCTGTTATATACCCTTCAAAGCACTTATAAATATTGAAAATTGTCTTATTTACTTGTTAATCCCCACCACCACCGCTACCACCATTAGAATATAAGCTCCGAGGAGGCAGGGACTTTCTGCGTCTTTCAGCCTCTGATTCCCAGACCCTGGAGCAGTGCTAGGCAAGTAGGAAATGTTGAATGCAGCCTAGAGGTTAAGTGTATGGGCAATGGAGCCAGGATGCTTGGTTGAAGCCCTACTCGACCTATTTATTAGCTTTAACTCTGGGAAACTCAACCTGTCTGAACCTCGACTTCCTCAACTGTAAAATGAAGATCATAATAGTATTAATAGAGCCATGTAGGATCATGAGATGTTTGTACATAAGCAGCGCACTTAGAATAGTGCTTGGCACCTAGTAAGTACAGGTAGTCCCCAACTTACGATGTATCCCAGTTACGATGAACCGCTCTTACTACCATCCTTTTTTTCTTTTGGTTTTTGTACATCTGTCATTAGTAATTTTACAGTGAAAGAATTAACTGAAGTTTTTTTCTAAACTAAATCAGGGGTTTCAGTTGCTTGAAAACATGGACCCAAAAGTTGATCTCTTTGCTAAACTTGATAGGTAGATTCAGGAAGCAGTAAGGTGTTACCACGAAACATATGAACAAAAAAGGACCATACAGACAACTCTCACTAATTTTCTGACAAGATACATCATCCCCATTCCCACAGATAATCCAGACGATCCAGAACCTTCCAATAAGGGGAGTTATTACCGCAACTGACAAAATGCCAATATTGTCCAACTCTTCTTCATCATCAGAGTAAATTTTTATGATTTGTGTATTTTTTTATGTATGTATGTATTAAAATATATTTGTAAGTTTATATGTAATGTTTCCAACCCCCAAAGACAAATAAAGATAGGATTTATAAAGACACTGTTAATAAAAGACAATAATAATAAAAATGTTAAAAGAAAAGAGGTATCTGACTTACGTCAGAACCAACTTACGACAGAGTTGTCCAGACAGAACCCCGTGGTAAGTCGAATCTGTACTCAGTATAATTGCTAGCTATTGTTATTGTTGATTAATTAGCAATTTTACTGAAATTCAAAACAGCTGTGAAAGCGGAAAGGGCTTTTACTAATGGCTGTAAATGGCTTTTGATGGGAGGCACAGCCTATTCAGGGGTGGTTTAAAACAGTGGTTCCACAGAGGGAACACAAGACAATTTGTTGGGGTGAGGGAAGACAAAATCAGGACTTTTATTTATATGACTTTTTAAACCTCACCCTGTAACTTTTTACGGCTATTCTTTATCATGTACACATTATCTTAGTGCATTACTGAAGGTATAGAATTTTGTGATTGAGATATAATTCACATACCACAAAATTCACCCCGTTAAAATGGTTTTTAGTATATTCACAGGTTGTGCACCCATTACCACTATCTAATTCCAGAGCATTTTCATCACCTCAAGAAAAAACCCTTTGCCCATAAGCAGTCACTCTCCATTCTCTCTTCCCCCCAGCCTCTGAAACCATTACTCTCCTTTCTGTCTCTATGGATTTGCCTATACTGGGCTTTTCATATAAACGAAATCATAAATATATATAATTTCAAAATAATTAAAATACGTGTATTGGAGAATGTGTCCACAAATTTTTTTTACTGATGGAGTGCATGACTAGAAAGTGTACAGCTTTCTTGGTTCCGTCCCTGGCTTCTCTGTTACCTTCCGTGTAGACACTGACAGGTGCCCACGGCTCCATCAACCTCTGCCCACCAAAGCTCAAGAACTGGCATAGTCCAAAGCAGAACATGATCTAAATATAATATACATTTTGCTTTGTAATTTGTTATTTAATTTTGTTTTTATAAAAAGATGCTTGTCATGGTTTGAATTATGTCCCCAAAAAAATGTGTGTATCAATTTGGCTGGGCCATGATTCCCAGAACTGTGTGGTTGTCCTCCATTTTGTGATTGTAATTTTATGTTAAAGAGGATTAGAGTGGAATTGTAACACTACTCTTACCCAGGTCACATCCCTGATCCATTGTAAAGCGAGTTTCCCTGGGGTGTGGCCTGCACCACTTTTATCTCTCAAGAGATAAAAGGAAAGGGAAGCAAGCAGAGAGTTGGGGACCTCATACCTTCAAGAAAGCAGTGCTGGGAGCAGAGCGTGTCCTTTGGACCGGGGTCCTTGCGCAGCGAAGCTCCTAGTCTGGAGGAACACTGATAAGAAGGCCAACAAAGAGAGAAAGCCTTCCCCTGGAGCTGATGCCCTGAATTTCGACTTTTAGCCTACTTTACTGTGAGGAAATAAACTCTTTGTTAAAGCCATCCACTCGTGGTATTTCTGTTATAGCAGCACTAGATGACTAAGACAATGCTCTTCTAGTTAAGGTTAGCTATAGGTTAACAGTTAAAATAGCAATGTAGCCTGGGACCCAGGTTCCAATCCCTACTCTACCACTTACTGAACTTTTCTGAGCCTAAGTTTCCTTATCTGTAAAATGGAGCTAATAACAATGTCTACTTCAGTATCTTTACTTTTCCCCTTTGAACGTAGGTTAACTCTCTAGTTCTATTCCCATGATTACTGATAAAGGTGGTATGTCAAATATATACTGAGCAACATTTCTTATGATGAAAATGAGCTCTGGAGGGAGGGGAAATAAGGGGGTGTTGTTGCTTAGGGGGTCACTGAGTTTCTGTTAACGGTGGTGGAATAATCTGGAAACAGTAGTGATGGTTGGACAACATGATGAACATAACCAGTGTCCCTGAATTGCACATGAACAAATGTTGACTTGGCAAATGTTTCGTTTATATATATTTTTAATACAGTAAAGCAATTTTTTAAGTAATTTTATAAATTTTGTTGTTAAGAATATACACAGCAAAACATACACCAATCCAACAGTTTCTACATGTACCATTTAGTGACACTGATTACATTCTTCAAGTTGTGCAACCATCCTCACCCTCCTTTTCTGAGTTGTTCCTCCCCATTAACATAAATTCACTGCCCCCTAAGGTTCCTATCCAATCTTTCCAGTTGCTGTTGTCTCGTATAGATAGTTCTTAAAAGAGCATAAAGCTCAAGGCAGACATTTTTTACTAGTTAATCTAAACTATTATTTGGGTTTAAGAAGACTTTAGGGGAAATTTTTGGCTTAAGCTTTAACGATGACCTCAGGGCAATAGTTTCAGGGATTCATCCAACCTTCATGGTTCTAGGAAGTCTGGAGTCCATCAGAATTTGAAATTCTGTTCTACATTTTCCCCCTTTTGATCAGGATTCTTCTATAGAATCTTTGATCAAAATGTTAAGTAATGGTAGCCAGGCACCGTGGTCTCATGGCAAAGGAGGGAGTTGTTCATGGAGGCAATTAGCCACACATTCCATATCCTCATCCTATTCCTGGGTTTTCTCCTTCCTCTGTTGTTTCAGGCAAATAGAGAACAATTGTGCCTTGGATGGCTGCTTGAAAACTTTTAAAATCCCAGGCATTACACATCAAACTAGGAGGTAGAACAGAGGCACTAAACATATTATTAGGTCAATTAACTGGGATGTCTTATGAAAACATGGCCCTAAACCTCCAAACCAAGAAACCAAATCCCGTGAGGTTTTTAGTTGTACATAATCAGCCTCGGCAGCTACTCTTTTTTTTTTTTTTGGTTGTTGCTGTAAATGTATGTATCACACAACTTTTGCCAATTCAACTTTTTACAGGTGTACAGCTTATTGACAGCAATTACAATAATCGGCTGTGCAACCATACCCTTAATCAATGTGATATTTCCATCACCATTAACTCTCCCTCTCTCCCTCTTTCCTGACCTGGTAACCACTGATAAATTTTGTTCTCTATACATCTGCCTTTTCTTTTCTTTTTATATAAGTGAGATCATACAACATTTGTCCTTTTGTGACTGGCTTATTTCACACAGCATGTCTTCAAGCTCCATCCATATAGTAGCATGTATCAAGACTTCATTTCTCCTACCAATTGAGTAGTATTCCATTGTATGTATGTACCACATTTTGTTTATCCATCCATCTGTTGATGGGCATTTAGATTGCTTCTACCTTTGGGCTATTGTGAATAGTACTGCAATGAACATTGGTGTACAAGTCTCCTTTTGAGTCTCTGCTTTCATGTCTTTTGGGTATATACCTAAAAGCTGAATTGCTGGGTCATATGGTAGTTCTATCTTAAGTTTTTTGAGTAACCACCACACTGTTTTCTACATTGGCTGTACCATTTTGCATTCCTACCAGCAATGGGTAAATTTCCAATTTCCCCACATCCTCTCCTACATTTGTTGTTTTATGTTTTTTTTATCTTAGATATCCTAGTGAGAATGAAATGGTGCCTCATTATGGTTTTGATTTGCATCTCTCTGATGGCCAATAACACTTCTCATGTGTTTAGTGGCCATTTGAATGTCCTTTTTGGTGAAACGCCTACTCAAGTCCTTTGCCCATTTTAAGATTGGGTTATTTGTCTTTTTGTTGCTAAGTTGTCCAAGTTTTATATATTTTTTGGTTATTAGGTTCTTGCCAGATATATGGTTTCTGAATATATTCTCCCAGTTGGTAGCTTGTCTTTTCACTTTTTTGGTAAACTTTTTTTTTTTTTTTTTTTTTTTTTTTAATATATATTTTATTGTACTTCAGGTGAAAGCTTACAGAGCAAATAGTTTCTCATGAAATAGTAGTACACATGTTGTTTTTTGACATTGGTTAACAACCCCACAACGTATTAAGCCTCTAAATTCTCAACCTTTTTTTTTGATGAAAATTACAGATGGCCAAAGATACACCGTTTCAAAAATTTCTACATTCACAGTTCAGTGACATTGACTACGCTCTTCCAACTGTGCTGTTATTCTCACTTAAGATGAAGGCTTACAGAAAAAATAGTTTTTCATTTAACAGTTACTACACATGTTGCCCTATGACAATGGTTAACAATCTCACAGCACATCAAGAATATCCTTACTCCACCTTGTGTTCCCTATCACCAGGGGGCTTCCTTGTCCCCTTCTGTCTTCTGGACCTTGTCAGTGGACTATTGTACCTCTTTAGTCTCATTTGTTTATTTATTTATTTTTATTTTATTTAAACACCATTTCAAAACTTTTTACTTACACATTTAAGTGATATTGACTATGCTCTTCCAATTGTGCTGCCATTCTCGCCCAAGATGAAGGCTTACAGGACAGAACAGCCTCCCATTTAATAGTTACTACAAATGTTGCCCTAAGCAGTGGTCAACAATCTCACAATACATCGACAGTGTCCTTATTCAATTTGTGTTCCTTATCATCAGTTTCCTACTCTCCCTCTGCCTTCTGGCCCTTGTCACCGGACTCCTGTACATCGTTAGTCCCATTTAGTTTTACTGGGTTTCCATTCCCAGGCTTAACATCGAACCTTGAAGGTAACTTCCCCTCTGAGCTGAAAGGGTGTCTGGGGGCCACACTCTCGAGGTTTCTCTAGTATTCTTTAGGCCAGTATATCTGGTCTTCTTTTTTTTTTTTTTTTTTTTTGGGGAGTTAAAATTATACTCTACATCCTACTCCAGCTCTGCCCAGAACCCTCTGTTGTGATCCTGGTCAGAGGAGTCATTGGTGGTAGCCGGGCACCATCCAGCTGTACTGGGCTCAGTCCCGTGGAGGCCTTGGTAGCTGTGGACCATTAGTCCTTCGGACTAATCTTTTCCTTGTATCCTGTTCTCTTCGTTCTCCCTTGTTCCCGAAGGGATGAGATCAGTGGAGTATCTTAGATGGCCGCTCATAGGCTTTTAAGACCCCAGACACTACTCACCAAGGTAGAATGTAGAGCATTATCTTTATAAGTAGTGTCATGCCAATTGAGCTAGATGTTCCCCGAGATCATGGTCCCCAGAGCCCTCCGTCCAACAACTCAGTCCCTCGGGGGGTTTGGATGTGTCTATAGGGCCTCCATGACCTTTCCTTGTGCAGGTTGTGTTAGTTTCCCCTGTACTATGTACTATCTCATCTCTCACCCAAGTTACCACTTACCTATTACCTATTTAGTATTCCCCCCCCCCCCCCATCCCTGGTAACCAACAAGGATTGTTACATTTTGCATGTGAATTTTTTCATGGGTTTTTACAATAGAGGTCTCATACAATATTTGTCCTTTTGTGATTGACTTATTTCACTCAGCATGATGTCCTCCAGTTTCATCCATGTTATGAGATGGTTCACCGATTCATTGTTCTTTCTCGTTGCATAGTACTCCATTGTGTGTATGTACCATAGTTTGTGTATCCATTCGTCTGTTGATGGACATCGAGGTTGTTTCCATCGTTTTGCTATTGTGAATAATGCTGCCATGAACATAGGTGTGCATATGTCTATTCGAGTGATGACTCTTATTTCTCTAGGATATATTCCTAGGAGTGGGATTGCTGGATCGAATGGTACGTCTATTTCTAGCTTTCTGAGGAAACGCCATATCATTTTCCAAAATGGCTGTATCATTTTGCATTCCCACCAGCAGTGTATAAGAGTTCCTGTCTCCCCGCAGCCCCTCCAACATTTGTTATTTCCAGTGTTTTTGATTCGTGCCAGTAATGCCGGGGTGAGATGGTATCTCATTGTGGTTTTAATTTGCATTTCTCTAATGGCTAGTGATCGCGAGCATTTCCTCATGTGTCTGTTGGCCATTTGAATGTCTTCCTTGGTGAAGTGTCTGTTCATTTCCTTTGCCCATTTTTTGATAGGATTGGTTGTCTTTTTGTTGTAGAGGTGTTGGATTTTCTTGTAGATTATGGAGATTAGACCTTTGTCTGACTTGTACTGTCCAAAAATTTTTTCCCAGTCTGTAGGTTCTCTTTTAACTCTTTTGGTGAAATCTTTTGAAGAGCATAGATGTTTGATTTTTAGAAGATCCCAATTATCTAGTTTATCTGTTGGGTTTTTTGTGTTGATGTTTATGGTTTGTATCCTGTTAATGCCATGTATTAAGGTCTGAAGTGTTGGTCCTATTTTTTCTTCTATGAATTTTATAGTTTGAGGCTTTATATTCAGGTCTTTGATCCATTTTGAAGTAGTTTTTGTATATGGTGTGAGGTATGGGTCCTGTTTCATTTTTCTACAAATGGATATCCAGTTTTGCCAGCACCATTTGTTAAAAAGACTGTCTTTTCCCCATTTGATGTATTTTGGGCCCTTGTCAAAAATCAGGTGACCGTAGGTGGATGGATTTACATCTGAGTTCTCAATTCTGTTCCATTGGTCAATGTCTCTGTTGTTGTACCAGTACCAGGCTGTTTTGAGTACTGTAGCTGTATAGTAGGTTCTCAAGTCAGGTAGTGTGAGTCCTCCAACTTTATTCTTCTTCTTCAGTAGTGCTTTACTTATTCGGGGTTTCTTCCCTTTCCACATAAAGTTAATAATTAGTTTTTCCATCTCTTTGAAGAATGTTGTTGGTATTTGGATCGGAATTGCATTGTATTTGTAGATTGCTTTAGGTAGAATTGCCATTTTCACAATGTTGAGTCTGCCTATCCATGAGCATGGTATGTTTTTCCATTTATGTAGATCCCTTTGGGTTTCATGCAGCAGTGTTTTGTAGTTTTCTTTGTATAGGTCTTTTATATTCCTGGTCAGATTTATTCCCAAGTATTTTATCTTTTTAGGGGCTATTGAAAATGGTATTGATTTCCTTTTGGTAAACTTTTAATGAACAAAAGTTTTTAATTTTTTAATACACCACGACCAAGTAGGATTCATACCAGGTATGCAAGGATGGTTTAACATTAGAAAATCCATCAACGTAATCCACCACATAAATAAAAGGAAAGAAAAAAATCACATGATTATCTCAATTGATGCAGAAAAGGCATTTGACAAAGTCCAACACCCATTCCTGATAAAAGCTCTCAATAAAATAGGTATAGAAGGGAAATTTCTCAACATAATAAAGGGCATCTATGCAAAACCAACAGCCAACATCATTCTTAATGGAGAAAGGCTGAAAACATTCCCCCTGAAAACAGGAACAAGACAAGGATGCCCTTTATCACCACTCCTATTTAACATTGTGCTGGAAGTTCTAGCTAGAGCAGTAAGGCAAGAGAAAGAAATAAAGGGCATCCAAATTGGTAATGAAGAAGTTAAACTCTCCCTGTTTGCAGATGATATGATACTATACATAGAAAACCCTAAAGACTCCACGAGAAATTTACTGGAAGTAATAGAAAGATTCAGCAGAGTAGCAGGATACAAGATAAACATTCAAAAATCAGTTGGATTCCTATACACCGGTAAAGAGAACGATGAAAAGGAGATCAGGAAATCAATACCATTTTTAATAGCCCCTAAAAAGATAAAATACTTAGGAATAAATCTGACCAGGAATATAAAAGACCTATACAAAGAAAACTACAAAACACTGCTGCATGAAACCCAAAGGGATCTACATAAATGGAAAAACATACCATGCTCATGGATAGGCAGACTCAACATTGTGAAAATGGCAATTCTACCTAAAGCAATCTACAAATACAATGCAATTCCGATCCAAATACCAACAACATTCTTCAAAGAGATGGAAAAACTAATTATTAACTTTATGTGGAAAGGGAAGAAACCCCGAATAAGTAAAGCACTACTGAAGAAGAAGAATAAAGTTGGAGGACTCACACTACCTGACTTGAGAACCTACTATACAGCTACAGTACTCAAAACAGCCTGGTACTGGTACAACAACAGAGACATTGACCAATGGAACAGAATTGAGAACTCAGATGTAAATCCATCCACCTACGGTCACCTGATTTTTGACAAGGGCCCAAAATACATCAAATGGGGAAAAGACAGTCTTTTTAACAAATGGTGCTGGCAAAACTGGATATCCATTTGTAGAAAAATGAAACAGGACCCATACCTCACACCATATACAAAAACTACTTCAAAATGGATCAAAGACCTGAATATAAAGCCTCAAACTATAAAATTCATAGAAGAAAAAATAGGACCAACACTTCAGACCTTAATACATGGCATTAACAGGATACAAACCATAAACATCAACACAAAAAACCCAACAGATAAACTAGATAATTGGGATCTTCTAAAAATCAAACATCTATGCTCTTCAAAAGATTTCACCAAAAGAGTTAAAAGAGAACCTACAGACTGGGAAAAAATTTTTGGACAGTACAAGTCAGACAAAGGTCTAATCTCCATAATCTACAAGAAAATCCAACACCTCTACAACAAAAAGACAACCAATCCTATCAAAAAATGGGCAAAGGAAATGAACAGACACTTCACCAAGGAAGAAATTCAAATGGCCAACAGACACATGAGGAAATGCTCGCGATCACTAGCCATTAGAGAAACGCAAATTAAAACCACAATGAGATACCATCTCACCCCGGCATTACTGGCATGAATCAAAAACACTGGAAATAACAAATGTTGGAGGGGCTGCGGGGAGACGGGAACTCTTATACACTGCTGGTGGGAATGCAAAATGATACAGCCATTTTGGAAAATGATATGGCGTTTCCTCAGAAAGCTAGAAATAGACGTACCATTCGATCCAGCAATCCCACTCCTAGGAATATATCCTAGAGAAATAAGAGTCATCACTCGAATAGACATATGCACACCTATGTTCATGGCAGCATTATTCACAATAGCAAAACGATGGAAACAACCTCGATGTCCATCAACAGACGAATGGATACACAAACTATGGTACATACACACAATGGAGTACTATGCAACGAGAAAGAACAATGAATCGGTGAACCATCTCATAACATGGATGAAACTGGAGGACATCATGCTGAGTGAAATAAGTCAATCACAAAAGGACAAATATTGTATGAGACCTCTATTGTAAAAACCCATGAAAAAATTCACATGCAAAATGTAACAATCCTTGTTGGTTACCAGGGATGGGAGGGGGGGGAAATACTAAATAGGTAATAGGTAAGTGGTAACTTGGGTGAGAGATGAGATAGTACATAGTACAGGGGAAACTAACACAACCTGCACAAGGAAAGGTCATGGAGGCCCTATAGACACATCCAAACCCCCCGAGGGACTGAGTTGTTGGACGGAGGGCTCTGGGGACCATGATCTCGGGGAACATCTAGCTCCATTGGCATGACACTACTTATAAAGATAATGCTCTACATTCTACCTTGGTGAGTAGTGTCTGGGGTCTTAAAAGCCTATGAGCGGCCATCTAAGATACTCCACTGATCTCATCCCTTCGGGAACAAGGGAGAACGAAGAGAACAGGATACAAGGAAAAGATTAGTCCGAAGGACTAATGGTCCACAGCTACCAAGGCCTCCACGGGACTGAGCCCAGTACAGCTGGATGGTGCCCGGCTACCACCAATGACTCCTCTGACCAGGATCACAGCAGAGGGTTCTGGGCAGAGCTGGAGTAGGATGTAGAGCATAATTTTAACTCCCAAAAAAAAAAAAAAAAAGAAGACCAGATATACTGGCCTAAAGAATACTAGAGAAACCTCAAGAGTGTGGCCCCCAGACACCCTTTCAGCTCAGAGGTGAAGTTACCTTCAAGGTTCGATGTTAAGCCTGGGAATGGACACCCCAGTAAAACTAAATGGGACTAACGATGTACAGGAGTCCGGTGACAAGGGCCAGAAGGCAGAGGGAGAGTAGGAAACTGATGATAAGGAACACAAATTGAATAAGGACACTGTCGATGTATTGTGAGATTGTTGACCACTGCTATAGGGCAACATTTGTAGTAACTATTAAATGGGAGGCTGTTTTGTCCTGTAAGCCTTCATCTTGGGCGAGAATGGCAGCACAATTGGAAGAGCATAGTCAATATCACTTAAATGTGTAAGTAAAAAGTTTTGAAATGGTGTTTAAATAAAATAAAAATAAATAAACAAATGAGACTAAAGAGGTACAATAGTCCACTGACAAGGTCCAGAAGACAGAAGGGGACAAGGAAGCCCCCTGGTGATAGGGAACACAAGGTGGAGTAAGGATATTCTTGATGTGCTGTGAGATTGTTAACCATTGTCATAGGGCAACATGTGTAGTAACTGTTAAATGAAAAACTATTTTGTTCTGTAAGCCTTCATCTTAAGTGAGAATAACAGCACAGCTGGAAGAGCGTAGTCAATGTCACTGAACTGTGAATGTAGAAATTTTTGAAACGGTGTATCTTTGGCCATCTGTAATTTTCATCAAAAAAAAAAGGTTGAGAATTTAGAGGCTTAATACGTTGTGGGGTTGTTAACCAATGTCAAAAAACAACATGTGTACTACTATTTCATGAGAAACTATTTGCTCTGTAAGCTTTCACCTGAAGTACAATAAAATATATATTTAAAAAAAAAAAAGTTTTTAATTTTTATGAGGTCTCATTTACGTATTTTGTCTTTTGCTATTTGTGCTTTTGTTATTATATTAGACAACCTATTGGTAAAAGCTAGGCCTGACAGCATTGTCCTTGTATCACTTCTAAGAATTTTATGGTTTTAGTTTGCTCATTTAGGTCCTTAATCAATTTTGAATTTGTTTTTGTGTATGGTGTGAGGCATGGATCCTGTTTCATTTTTCTGCATGTGGAAGTCCAATTTTCCCAGCACCATTTACTGAAGAGACTCTTTCTTCCCCCCATCAAATGGACTTAGCACCCTTGTCAAAATCAGTTGACCATAGATGTGTGGGTTTATATCTGAACTCTCAGTTCTATTCCATTGGTCTGTGTGTCTATTGTTACGTCAGTACCAGACAGTTTTGATTATTTTAGCTGTACAGTATGCTTTAGAATCAGGAACTGTAAGTCCTCCTACTTTGTGCTTCTCTTTCAACACTTATTTAGCTATTCAGGGCCTCTTGCCATTCCATATAAAGTTAAAGATTGGTTTTTCTATTTCTGTAAAAAAGGCTGTTGAAATTTTGATTAGGATTGCATTGAATCTATAGATAACATTGGGTAGTATTGACATCTTAACAATTTTAGTCTTCCAATCCATGAACATGGAACATCTTTCCATTTATTTAAGTCTTGTTTAATCTCATTCAGTACTGTTTTATAGTTTTCATTGTATAAGTCCTTCACATCCCTTGTTAGATTTATTCCTAGGTATTTTATCCTTTTAGATGCTATTGTGAAGCCCTGGTGGCACAGTGGATAAGAGTCATGGTGATTTACGGCAGCTAACCAAAAGATTGGCAGTTTGAATCCATCAGCCACTCCTTGGAAACCCTATGGAGCAGTTCTACTCTGTCCTATAGGGTCACTATGGTCAGAATTGACTTCACTACAATGGGTTTGGTATTTTTGGTTTACATGCTATTGTAAATGGAATTGTTTACCTAATTTCCCTTCCATATTTCTCGTTGCTGGTGTAAAGAAACCCAACTGATTTTTGTTTGTTGACCTTGTACCCTGCAACTTTGCTAAATTCCTCTATTAGCTCTAGAAGTTTTCTTGTGAACTCTTTGGGATTTTCTATATATAGGATCATATCATCCACAAATAGAGATAATTTTACTGCTTCTTTTCCAATCTGGAAAATTATATTTCTTTTTCTTGTGTTATTGCTCTGGCTAGACTTCTAATACAATATTGAATAGAAGTGATGAGAGTAGTTACCCTTGTCTAGTTCCCGATTTCAAGGGGTAAAATATTTTTTTTTAAATGACATCTGGTTGGTAAATTGCTTCTGAATGGGAATAACTACAAAAGTCAGATGGGGGTATAATGGAATACTATTCAGCCACAAAGAGAAATTAAGTCTGTAGAAGGGAAATTCCTCAATACAATTAAGGGCATTTATACAAAGCTAACAGCTAATATCATCCTAAACGGAGAGACTTTGAAAGCATTTCCCTTGAGAACAGGAACCAAACAAGGATGCCCTTTATCACCACTCTCATTCAATACTGTGCTGGAGGTCCTAGCCAGAACAATTAGGCTAGAAAAAGAAATACAGGACATCCAAATTGTTAGGGAAGAAGTCAAAGTATCTCTATTTGCAGATGATATGATCTTATACACAGAAAACCCCAGAAAAGTCCACAAGAAAACTAGCAGAAATTTCAGCAAAGTTTCAGGATATAAGATAAACATACAAAAATCAGTTGGATTCCTTTACACCAACAAACAGAACCTCGAAGAGGAAATCACCAAATCAATACCATTTACAATAGCCCCCAAGAAAATAAAATACTTAGGAATAAATCTAACCAGAGATGTAAAAGATCTATACGATGAAAACTACAAGTTACTACTGCAAGAAACCAAAAGAGACCTGCATAAGTGGAAAAACATACCTTGCTCATGGATAGGTAGACTCAACATTGTGAAAATGTCAATTCTACCCAAAACGATCGACAGATACAATGCAATCCCAATCCAAATTCCACGGGCATTTTTTAATGAGATGGAGAAACAAATCACCAACTTCATATGGAAAGGGAAGAGGCCCCGAATAAGTAAAGCATTATTCAAGAAGAAGAACAAAGTGGGAGGCCTCACACTACCTGATTTGAGAACCTATTATACTGCCACAGTAGTGAAAACAGCCTGGTACTGGTACAACAACAGATACATAGACCAATGGAACAGAACTGAGAATCCAGACATAAATTCATCCACCTATGAGCAGCTGATATTTGACAAAGGCCCAAAGTCCATTAATTGGGGAAAAGACAGTCTCTTTAACAAATAGTGCTGGCATAACTGGATATCCATCTGCCAAAAACTGAAACAAGACCCATACCTCACACCATGCACAAAAACTAACTCAAAATGGATCAAAGACTTAAATATAAAATCAAAAACGATAAAGATCATGGAATAAAAAATAGGGACAATGCTAGGAGCCCTAATACATGGCATAAACACAATAATACAAACCGTAAGTAACAATGCACAAGCACCAGAAAAGAGACTAGATAACTGGGAGCTCCTAAAAATCAAACACTTATGCTCATCCAAAGACTTCACCAAAAGAGTCAAAAGACAACTTACAGACTGGGAAAAAATTTTTCAGTACGACAAATCCAATCAGTGTCTAATCTCTAAAATCTACAAGATACGGCAAAACCTCAACACCAAAAGACAAATAACCCAATTAAAAAATGGGCAAAAGATATGAACAGGCACCAAAGAAGATATTCAGGTGGCTAACAGACACCTGAAGAAATGCTCACAATCATTAGCCATTAGAGAAATGCAGATCAAAACTACAATGAGATATCATCTCACCCCAACAAGGCTAGCATTAATCCAAAAAACACAAAATAATAAATGCTGGAGAGGTTGTGGGGAGACTGGAACACTTATACACTCTTGGTGGGAATGTAAGATGATACAACCACTTTGGAAATCAATTTGGCACCTCCTTAAAAAGCTAGAAATAGAAGTACCATAAGATTCAGCTATCCCACTCCTTGGAATATATCCTAGAGAAATAAGAGCCGTCACACGAATAGATATAAGCACACCCATGTTCGCTGCAGCACTGTTCACAATAGCAAAATGATGGAAACAACCTAGGTGTCCATCGATGGACAAATGGGTAAACAAATTGTGGTATATCCACACAATGGAATACTACGCAACAATAAAGAACAACCATGAAGCCGTGAAACGCCTTATAACATGGAGGAAGCTGGAGGTCATTATGCTGAGTGAATTTAGTCAGTCACAGAAGGACAAATATTGTATAAGACCACTATTATAAGAACTCAAGAAAAGTTTTAAACACAGAAGAAAACATTCTTTGATGGTTATTTACTAACTAGATAGTAGATAAGAATTATCTTAGGTGAAGGGAAGGACAGCACACACTACAGGGGAAGTCAGCACAACTGGACTAAACCAAAGCTAAGAAGTTTCCTGAATACAATCAAACACTTTGAGGGACAGAGTAGCAGCAGTAGCAGTCTGGGGACTACGCTTTCAGGGGACTTCTAGGTCAACTGGCATAACAAAGCTTATTAAGAAACTGTTCTGCATCCTACTTTGGTGAGTGCTGTCTGGGATCTTAAAAGCTTGCAAGCGGCCATCTAAGATGCATCAATTGGTCCCAACCACCTGGAGTAAAGGAGAATGAAGAACACCAAAGACACAAGGAAAGTAGTAGCCCAAGAGACAGAAAGGGCCACATAAACCAGAGACTTCATCAGCCTGAGACCAGAAGAACTGGATGGTGCCTGCCTACCACCAATGACCGCCCTGACAGGGAACACAACAGAGAGTCCCTGATGGAGCAGGAAAAAAGCGGGGTGCAGAACTCAAATTCTAGTAAGAAGACCTGACTTAATGGTCTGACTGAGACTGGAGGAACCCCGGAGAGCATGGCCCCTGGATTCTCTATCAGCCCAGAACTAAAACAATTTCCGAGGCCAACTCTTCAGACAGGGGTTGGACTGGACCGTGGGACATAAAGTGATACTCATGAGGAGTGTGCCTCTAGGCTCTAGTAGGTACAAGAGGTGAGATGGGAAGGCAGAGAGGGTTAGGAGCTGGTTGAATGGACATGGGGTATCAGGGGTGGAAAGGAGGAGTGTGCTGTCACAGTATGGGGAGAGCAGTTAGAGTCACATAACTATGTATAAATTTTTGTATGAGAAAAAATTTTAAAAAAGAGAGAAATGAAGTCCTGATACATGTGACAACATGGACAAATCTTGAAAACATGCTGAGTGAAATGAATCAATCAAAAAGGGACAAATATTGTATGATTTCACTAACTGAAACACTTAAAATAAGCAAATGTATAGAGATCAGAGTTTAACATTGGTTACCAGGGCCCAGAGGGATGGGGAAAGAGAGAAATCTTTGTTTAAACCCAAAACCAAACCCACTGCCGTCAATCGATTCGGACTCATAGCGACCCTAGAGGACGGAGTAGAACTGCCTCATAGGTTTCCAAGGCTGTAAAGCAGGCTGTCATATTTTTCTCCCGAGAAACGACTGATGAGTTCAAACCATTGACCTTTCGGTTAGCAGCCAAGCACATTAACCCCTGCACCACCAGGCTCCTTAATTTTTGTTTAGCTAGCATTAACTTTTTGTTAATGGGGATAGAAAACATGACAATGGATGCTAGTGATGGTTGCACAACACGATTGATATATTTGGTTTCACTGAATTGTACAAATGACAAATGCTGAATTGAAAAATGTTATGGTATCTGTATTTTTTACAGCAATTAGAAAAAAATACCAGATGGGGATGTCATAGCTTTGGGTTTCCTGGAGTGTGATGACACTTGCAACTGGCCATGCCCCTTGAGGAAACCTGGAAGATGTCCCCGTTTCTCTGGGGCAGGAGGCTTTTAAGTCAGGAGGCATCCTGCATGTGTCCAATGTGATCTGTCTCCTCCCATCTGAGCAGTTGTGCTGTGTGGACTGCTGTACAGACTCCCTCAGAAAAGGAGCCCCTGACATGGCCCTGCAGGCCAGCTGTGAGTCCTGTCTTAGGGCCTTCTGGGTAGACAGAGGGCAAGAGTGGCCTGAGGGAATGTAGTGAATCTGAAGGCTTAGTGGAGCCAAGGAAGACCCCTAATGGTTATTGGAGATTAAATAATGCATATAGCCTGGCACACAGTAAGTACTTAGTAAATGACATCTATCATTATTATCATTATAGCTGTTTTGGTTTGTTTTATCTACACTTACCAACTGAGAGAGGGCATGTGATTATTCTAACTCAGACAGAGAATCTCAGGCTACCAGATACAGTCCCATCATGAGAAACACCTCTCTGTAATTCTCAAAGTAGAAATTATACAAGTGTCCATCCAACAGGGATTTATTTGGCAATGACTGTGTGCCAAACTCAGTACTAGATGTTAGGAGTTCCGTAGTGAAAAAGATAGACATGGTTCCCTCCTCCCCATCCAGAGCTTTTTTTAAAAAAATTTTTTTTATTGTACTTCAGGTGAAGGTTTACAGAACAAATAGTTTCTCATTAAACAGTCAGTACACATATTGTTCCATGACATTGGTTAACCACCCCACGACATGTCAACCCTCTCCCTTCTCGACATTTTTTTTTTTTTTTGGTGAAAATATACATAGCCAAAGATACACCATCCATTTCAAAAATTTCTACACGCGCAGTTCAGTGACATCGATTACGTTCTTCCAGTTGTACTGCTATTCTCACTTTAGATGAAGGTTTACAGAACAAAATCATCTGTCATTAAACAATTAGTACACGTGTTGCCCTATGACAATGGTTAACAAGCCCACTACATGTCAACACTGTCCTCACTCAACCTTTGGGTTCCCTATCACCAGCTTTCCTGTCCCCTTCTGCCCCCTAGTCCTTGTCCCTGGAGTGCTGTGGTGCCTTATTAGTCCCGTTTTGTTATATGGAGCTGTCCAGTCCCCGGCTGAATGGTGAACCTTGGAAGTGACTTCACCCCTGAGCTAGAAGGGGTCTGGAGGCCAAACTCTCGGAGTTTCTCCAGTCTCCTTCAGGCCACTAAATCTGGTCTTTTTTCTTTGTGTTAGAATTTTGTTCTACATCCTTCTCCAGCTCTGTCCAGAACCTTCTGTTGTAATCCCGGTCAGAGCAGTGAGTGGTGGTAGCTGGGCACCATCTAGCTGTACTGGACTCAGTCTGGTGGAGGCCTTGGTAGCTCTGGTCCATTAGTCCTTCGGACTAATCTTTTCCTTGTATCCTGTTCTCCTCATTCTCCCTTGCTCCCAAACGGGTGAGACCAGTGGAGTACCTTAGATGGCTGCTCACAGGCTTTTAAGACCCCAGACGCTACTCACCAAGGTAGAATGTAGAACATTGTCTTTATAAACTGTGTTATGCCAATTGAGCTAGATGTTCCCCGAGACCATGGTCCCCACAGCCCTCCGCCCAGCAATTCAGTCCCTCAGGGAGTTTGGATGTTTCTATTGAGCTTCCATGACCTTTCCTTGTACAAGCTGTGCTGGTTTCCCCAGTATTGTGTCCTTCCAGAGCTTTTAATAATTAAAAAGCAATTTTAATGCATTGTGATGGGAAAGAGTGGGAAATTATACTTTGAACTATATTTTGGGAGTCCAAGAAGACTTATTAGAGAAAGAACACTAGCCTTTGGTCCATGGCACAGAATACCGGATTGGATAGGGATTGGAACCCAGGCACCCACCTTCTACCCCTGCTCATTGTACATGTGGTAGATTGTTGCAATGAAGGACCTGCCTCTCTGTGTCTATGACCTTGGGTACTCCCCACCCACAATGATCCTCTGTTTGGCCAAGTAACTTGGCCAATGGGTCAAGAGTAAATGTGTCACAAGAAGGAATTTGAAAAGTGCTTATGCATGAGGGCTTACTCTCTCTTGCTGCTCTTGGGACTCTTGCCACTACACCATGTGAAGAAGCCCAGGCTAGCCTGTTGGATAATGAGACGCCACAGTGGGGCAGAAATGAGGCATCCCAGCTGAGCATCTTAGGCCAGCCAGCCATTAACCAACCTGAGAGCCAACTGCAGATACATAAATGAGCCAACCTGAGATCAGCCAAGCCTGACTCAGATCAACAGAACCACTCAGCTGAGCTCAACCGAAATTGCTCACCCACAGAATTGTGAACTTACTGTTTTAAGCCATTAAGTTTGTGGGTGGTATTTTAATGTAGCAGTAAACTACTGGGTCCAAAGGAGTTGGTTCCTGCCCTGTAAGAGTAGGCTGTAGTGAAAGAGCTCTGAACCAGGAGTCACAAGAGCTGGCTCTAGTCCTGAGCCCACCGCTTGCTACCTCAATGATCTCAGGGAAGATTCTTAACCCCTCCAAGCCCCAGTTGTGTCATCTGATAATAATCTCTCTCAGGTCTACCTCACAGAGTTGTTGTAAACATCAAACACAGCTACTTGGATCCCTCAAGGAAAGTATTAGTATGCTCAAAGGAGGGTAGGGGGGATGGCCTGGCATAACAGAGACTTTAGTGCCCAATAATCATTAATAACACCACAATAAGAGTTACATTCACAGAGCACTTACTATGCATTCAATTTCTTACACATTTTCTCATTGAATCCTGGTAACAAGGGGGATAGTACCTTCCTTCCTATTTTATAGATGAGGACGCTGACATTCAGAGGCGTTCTGTAACTTGCCCAAGGCAACTTGGCAGGACACAGAAAGACAAGCACAGGTGCGATCTTACATAATCCAGAGCCCACGGTTTTTCCCTTCTGCATGCTGCCTCTCCGTCAGAATTTGTATCATGTCATCCATCCCTCCTTGCTCCTCAGCCTTCAGAATGTTGTACCTCAGACTGCACATCAGCCCCAGAATGCTCCTCCTCAGTGTGTGCCTCAGGCTTCAAAATGCTGTACCTCAGAGCACACCTCAGCCTGCAGAATGCCCTACCTCAGAGCATGCCTCAGCCCCAGAATGCCCTCAGTGTGTGCTTCAGCCTTCAAAATGCCCTATCTCAGAGCGTACCTCATCCTACAGAATGCCCTACCTCAGACTGCACCTCAGCTCCAGAATGCCTTATCTCAGATTACACCTCAGCCCCAGCATGCCCTACCTCAGAGCCAGGTGAAGCTTATTCTCCCCCAGCTCCAGGCCCTCTCCAAGGAGAGCCTGAAAGAGCTGAGCTGCACCCCTGGCATTCAAAGCAGTTCATCAACAAATTCCACCGTGCACTCTTGGCTTCCTTTCCAATACCCAGGCAACTTCCCAAATTTAATTCAAATACCACTCTAGATGACCAAAGCAACCTTACAGGGTATAAATCTTCCCTCTTTCCCATTTGTATTTATTTCTTAAAGTCCCCATGGGCCAGTGATATGACAGAGTCAAATCACTGAGTGCCATCCTCTTTCCTCTTCCGTGGCTTATGCAAGAGAAGAGAATGGAGGGGAGAAGGGAACCATGCTATCTATACCTTTCTGGCTGGTCCAGGGCACTCAGTTAGAAGGTCATTCAAAGCAGAGTTGCTTTTTGTAAAAAGACTACTTGACCTAAAGTTCATGGAAATCAGTGGCATTTCCACTTGCCCAGATGCAGGCTGGCATATATCTGGTGATTCCATTCTGCATGCATACCAACTTGATGCTGGAAGCCAGCATTCCCCACCACTCCAAATGTCCCAGGAGTCCATAGGTCCTCTCTCTAAGGCTCGCCCAGTTCTCTCCAGAACTGTGCTCTTTCTTCTCTCCTCAGATTCCAAAGCAGCTCGATAAACCATTAGATGCTTCATTTCTTGTATTATTTACCTGAATGTAGGGATCCTGAGAGCCTTGCAGAGTCCCTGGGTGGCCCAAGTGGTTAACATGCTCAGCTGCTAACCAAACAGTTGGAAGTTCAAGTCCACCCAGGGGCACCTCTAAAGTAAGGTCTAGCAATGTCTGAAACATCAGACATTGAAAGCCCTATGGGACACAGTTTTACTCTGACACACACGGGGTCGCTATGAGTCAGAGTTGACTGGACAACAGTTGTTTCTTTTTCTTTCTTTGTTTTGATAGCCCACCATTTTAATAATAGAAAAATACACAATTCATTTGCATCTGCTAACAGCTGGATTCCTTGTTCATTTCCAGCTGTGCTTTTTTGTGTTCTATCAGCCCCTTTTTCAGAGAGGTTACATCCACTAATCAATTGATTTCCTGTCTTTAAGCAACTCATTTGAAGAAACAATAGCTAGGGTGTATTGAGTGCTTACTATCTGTCAGGCATCGCTCTAAATAAAGCGTGAGAATTAAGTCACAAGAACCCTTAGTAAGTACTATTATGCCCATTTTACAGATGAGGAAACTGAGGCTCAAAGAGGTTAAGTAACTTGCCCAAGGTCACACAGCTGGTAAGTAGCAAAGCTGGGATTTGACATCAGGCTGGTTCCCGATCTTAGCCACTGTACTACACTGTGCTACACTGTCTGAACAGTACAGCAGCAATTCACACACAGGGTTCATTGAGAAGGACAAAAAGACACATGGGCGAGAGAGGCATTTTACAATTTATGAAGCTACGATGAGTATCAGCACGTACCCATAACCCATTGTCGTCGAGTGGATCTCAACTCACAGCGACCCTATAGGAGGACAGAGTAGAACTGTCTCATAGGGTTTCCAAGGAGCAGTTGGTGGATTCCAACTGCTGACCTTTTGGTTAGCAGCCAAGCTCTTAAACATTGTGCCACCAGGGCCCCACCAACACATAATTTGCCTTTAAAAAATAATCAGATTATAGGCAACATTAGCCCAGTCATTTCAAACAAAAAGACCTAACTGTAGTGAGTTTTGGTCCAGTTATAAATTACTGTGTAACACTGGGAAAGTGTTTGCTCTTCTCTGGGCCTCATCGGTAAAATAAGTGGGTTCAAACTCCGGGATCTATCCTTGAACACTAGGGCTTGGGTATCTATTTGTTTATCTTATTTTACAGAGAAGGGTAAGAAGTTACTTGATGCACAGGCCAGAGAGGGCCTGGCTCCCTGGGGAGTGGGAGCAGGGCCAGCCCAAACCGGCCACGCCAGTCAGACCAGCCACACCACTTGCCTTGTGATGACTTGAGCTGACCCGGACTGCCTCTTCAGTTAGGCTCACTTTCATTTTTCCCAAGGAACAACATATGTTGACCTTGCATCCTAAGTATAGATTCTTGGCACAAAGCAAGTGTGAGTGGGTATCTTGGCTCTTTTCTTCCTCAGGAACAATGCTCTGGATAAGTTGTTGAGTTGGTTAGTTGGAGTCCTGAGAACAGAAAGGGACAAAAGATGCATTTATCACAAAATTGAATCACCAAAAGGACTGGAAGGGTAGGGCCCGTGCCAGCGTCCCGTGGAAGGAAGGGAATGGGCCTGATTTCCAAAGAAAAGAACGTTACTGCAGGCTTTGTGGGCAGAGGTTGGGGCACTTTCATGCCTCTGACATTTGGACAGTGCTTTTTGGTTATGAAGTGCTTTTTCCCACTGGAACCTTACAGAAACCTTGGGGAGAGAGGATAAGAACGGTGGCAACGGTGAAGACAGTGGCAGCTCAGGTGCATTGAGCACAGGCACTGTGCTGAGGGCCTCAGGCCACGTGCACTCACTCCTGGAAGCTTCACAACAGCACCAGGAAGTAGGAACTATTTTACGCATGAGGAAGCCAAAGCTTAGAGAAGTTAAGTCACATGCTCACAGAACCATGGCAGTGGCAGGCCAGGCTGTGAACGCAGCTCTCTCAAGCCCTGGCGCTTTTAACTATTTTATGGATTCAGCAGTTGAGGCTCAGAGCTAGTGAGTGGTGAAGGGACCAACTCAGAGTTTAAAATCTGTGGAGAAATGAAATGTTTAGGTTGGTGGGAAAAATAGGGTTGACCAGAAGGAGCTGGGGTTACAGCCTTGCTAAGTCCCTTGCCAGCTGTGTGAGCCTGGCCAAGTGCCGTAAGCTCTCTAAGCCTCCGTTTCTTCATTTGTAAAATGGGAATTATGACACTTACAGAATTCCTGCGAGGATTAGAAATGATGTACGTAGCACCTGGCACAAGGAGCCCTGGTGACGCTACTGTTAAGCACTCGGCTACTCAGCGGCTCTGTGGGAGAAAGACCTGGTGATCTGCTCCCATAAAGATTACAGCTTAGGAAACCCTATGGGGTAGTTCTATTCTGTCACATGGGGTCGCTATGAGTCAAAATTGACTCCACGGCATCTAACAACAACAGCACCTGGCACAGCCTAAGGGGAAGAATATGAGCCCAGGAAGTGACAGCTCAGTTCCCAGCACTCTGGGCATCTCTCTGCCGTCTCCACCAATCTTGGCATTTTATATTTCCACAGAGACTGTTTCCTTCATAGTGTGACGATTCAACAAACGGAGATTAAAAAATAAAACCATGGCTTTCTATCCCAGTTTGACTAGTGATTTTTCTGTGGCCCTGAGCAAGTTACTTAACCTCTCTATGCTCTATTTTCCTGGAGTTAAATGGGGTAAGCTATCTTAGTCCCATTTAAAGTCATGGTAAACACGGTCATCATGGAAGTACTTGGCTGCAGGGTGAGGTATGTGAGGGTCAGCAGCTGGGCTAGACCTGGCAAGCTGAAAGTCCTAATGAACGTCCCAGGCCACCTCCTTCTTTCCTCCTCTCTTCACAAGGCACTTCCCCTGTTCTTTCACAGTTCTTTATTGTGCACAATCCTATGGATGACCCACTACCATTCCCCACCCTACCATCTCAGCTCTTTTCTACTGTTCTTAAACCCTGCCCACATGGAGCTTACAGTCTCTGAGAAAGATATTCATTAAGAAGCCACATAAATTACACATACAAACAGTGAATTGTGATAATTATCATGAAGGAGTATAAGGATCCACGGAATCTATTCCAGCCTGGGAGATCAGGGAAGGCTTCCTAGAAAAAGTGACTTTGGACCAAGGTGGTACCCTGGTGGTGTAGTGGTTACGTGCTACAGCTTCTTAACCAAAAGGTCAGCAGTTTGAATCCACCAGGCGCTCCTTGCAAACTCTGTGGGGCAGTTCTACCCCGTCCTATAGGGTCATTGTGAGTCAGAATCGACTCAACAGCAAGTTTGGTTTTTCTTTGTTTTCATGTTGGTCTGGGTTAGAGTTTTCTTTGGAGGCCCCTGAGGCAAGGACCTGGTGAGCCTGACAAAGAAGGAGGAAGGAGAGCAGGGGGAGGACAGCATGCACTAATACTTAGTAACCACCCCCATCCAGATTCAGGATTTACCAAGAGTGGGCTGGCCCGGTTCTCTGTCCTCTAGGGCAGTGGTTCTCAAAGTGAGATCCCTGAACCAGCATCATCAGCGTCACCGGAGAACTTGTTACAAATGCAAACTTAGGACATACCCCAGATCTACTGAATTAAAAACTCCGGGAGTAGGGCCAACAATCTGTTTCAAGTCTTACAGGAAGTTTCAAGGACTGTTAAAGTTGGAGAACCAAGATCCAGAGGCCTCAGTGGACTCTCTCATTCCAAGTGTAACAGATCCTGGTTCTCTCCCTCTCTCTCTCTCTCTCTCTCTCTCAGGTTCTTCAAATGGAAGAAGAATTAGTAGATGATATTCTGGAAGAAAGCCTGATAGGGGCCTGCAGCTATAGAGAAAAATGGGACAAGTTGTTTGATGGGGGCTGGGGGTGGGGTGGATAATAAAGGATTTCCTAAAATGCAAGGATTTTAGTAATTAAGAGAGAAATTTCTCAGGAGATGAGACTCCAGAAAGTAAAAGCGTATTATTTTAGAACTGGAAAAAATCTAGAAGATCATATCCTACCCCCACCCCCCACCCAAGACAAGACAAGGATAGGTGGCACCAAGGGCAGATTAACCAGTAAGCAAGGTACACACTGTCTTACTTGTGTTTACTTACTAATCTGTAGGGAACAATTTCACATGGGTTTGATGTGGTGAAGAACAGGTGATATTGTGCACTCAGATTAGTAAGCATAAGTAAGCCTGTGCATGCCTTGCTTACTGGGTAATCCGTCCCTGGGTGGCACCTCTCCCTTCAAAGCAGGCTTTTCCATTGTTGGCTGTTTCTGAGTGTTAGAAAGTCTGAGATGAAATCTACCTCCCTCTAACTTCCTTCCATTGGCCTTAGTTCTCTGGATTTTTACAGGTAAGTCTTTCCCTCCTTCCTCATGAGAGCCCAAAGATGGCAATCATGTTTATCTGTGGTTCTTAGTAGAGACACAATGACTGACCAACCAAAGTAAAAGAGAAGACCCTGGACTTATGAACACTTTTAACAAAGCAAAAGGGAACATGATAGAAACTTCAAGTACAAGACCCTTTAGCTGGGCCTCCTGACATGAGAGTGGCTTTGCAGATTGGCCCACATTCTGGAGAATGTTAGGGTCAAGGGGATCTGATTCCTAACTCTGACCCAAGCCTCTGATGTTCCCTAGGTTCCCTAGACCTCTCCCATGTGGTTTCCTTTAAGTCCTTCATTCATGACTTAGCTAGTTAGGAAGAAATTTTTGGACCATATATTTAAATTATCAATGCTTTTCATAGGTATTAATTCGTTATGAGTCAGAACCAACTCAACAGTGACTAACAACAACAACTGTTACTACTTCACAGTCCAGGATCTCCTTGGTCTCCAGAGGAACAGTCCTCAGAACATCTTCCTGTGTCATTCTGAGGCCCCTTGTCATTTCTATCCGATTATGTGTTCATTCACATACTCATTTAACCATTTTGCACATCCCCCAAACCCTATCTAATCCCAGCCCCTCCCTCCCAATTTACCTGCAGTTGGGTGTTGCCCAATTTCTTCTCCAAATTGAGAAACCGAAGTCAACACTGACAAGTACCACTCCAAAGAATATGGTAACAACAGACCCAACTCAGAAAAAACAAAATGGGGCAGAGTACAAGAAAGAACAGTCTAAATTCTCTTTTGAGCTTGTACAGATGCTCTCCCAACATCCTTTGTGACATGAGGAAAAGGGCAAAGAGATTATTAGCCCATTTCAGAGACAGCCAGACTGAAACCCAGAAAGAACTACGTCACTGGGACCTGCTTCTCAGCCTGGTTCTTCTGCCACCAATGAGTGCTCCCCTGGCCTAGGAAGGCTCTAGGAAACAACATTATCTGGGGATGATGTCAGCCCTTCAGTGATGAGACAGCATCCACCAAAGCAAGACCTAAAAAGAAACTTACTATGGAATGGAGCTCTGACACTTCTTGCATAAAGATGATCTTTGGAGAGTCACACCATGATAAAACTCACTCCTCCAAGGCTGCCTTCACAGCTTCTTGACACTCTTGATGACGTTGGACAAAAATGTGACCACATGCTCTTAACCTGGCTTCACACCAAACACTGGAGACAGAGCTCATCTACCCACCACCTTGTAACAACTCAAGCCAAATTGCTATTCCATTAAAAAAAAGTATTCCATCTGATCACAACAGTGCATTGAATGCAAGCCTCTTCACAGAGGAAGGAAAAGACTTACTAATCTCAAGCCAAAAAAATTCTAGCTATGCACTCCCACAGGGTTCCTGGCTGCGGGGCACCAGGGCTATCAGGATAACCTCCCAGCTGATCTGTAATTCAATTCTCTTTTGTGCAAAACTCCAGATGCTGTCCAACAGCTCAGATCCAAGCTTCAGACCCAGGATGATCCACCCTTGTCTCACCCCAGTGGCATTCTCTGACCTTAAAAAGCAGACTCAGAAATCTAGACAGACTGGAACCTGGAGCCCAAAGATCAACAACATAGCTTTAGCTTGGTTTCTCCCTTTGAAGAGATGGATTTCCAGTTTGATTCAGTAAATGCTGCCTTCCATGTACCAGGCATTGGAGGGGAAGAGGTGGATGGGTCGGGGGACAGAGTAGAACTATAAAACCCTCAAAATTGCTGGCAGATGAAACACAAGATTAAACACATATATACTCAAGAAAAGTGAGCAAGGCAGCCACAGTGTGAGTAATTAAGTGCCTTAGGATCAGAGGAAATGGTAGGGTGGTTCCAAGAAGATGGAATTGACTTGGAACATTGACTAACCTGTCAGTTTCCTTGGGAAATGTCAGTCTTTCTTCCTCTGTCCCCTCAACCCTAGTCTCACCATTAGATTTATTGGTGTGTCCAGCCCTGTCTTCCCACAGTTCATTATAAAACAAATGTGTTTATCAGCCCTGGTGTACATGGTAAATGGTGTTTTATTTAGACTTACAAGGTGTAATAAAAACCTACAAAAGATGACATAAATCATAATGGTTACCCATGATGTATTTTATTGTTAAGTGAAAAAGCTAGATACAGAGTAATGTGTAGAGTAGAATCTCTTTCTATTGCCAACACCAACAACAAAAACAACCATGTCCACGTACATCCTTTGCACCATATGAAATAACTGTTTTTGTAAGTGAAAAATGGTGAAGATTAGAGAAGAGTGGTTTAAATTCTGCTCCTGCCTGTCTCTGGATGTAACCTGAGAAAATTACCTCCTGTGATAACACCGAACTAGAATTCTAGACTAGCAACATGAAGGGCTATAGGGGTAGGGGAGACAGAAGTACATGAAAGCATCTTCAAATACTTGTCTTCTTTGGGGGAAGATGTATCTATTAATCTCTTCTCCCATCCCCCCCAAAAAAAGGCAAGAAAGGAGAAAAAGGAAACACATAAAAGGGGACATCAATGTAAAAAAAAAAAAGATTAAAAATAGAAATAAAAATTAAGATAGAAAAAATTCAAATAGATCAATAATTACAAAAATGTAAACATACTAACAACAAAAATACTGCCAAATGCTATTTAGATGAGACATATCTATAGCATAAGGACAGAGAAGAGTTAGATGCAAGTGGATGAAAAAATATATATCAGGTGAATACTTATCAAAAGAAAACTGGCAAATTAATATCAGACTATATAGACCATAAAACAAAAGCAGCATTAGACATATAGAGGGTCATCACAAAAGTGATAAAAATTCAGTTTTTAAAGATGATATTAAAATTCTAATAAACTAGTCTTGAATACTGAATATACCACGAACTGCCAGAAGAACAAGCAAATCTATCTTGGAAGAAGTACAGCCAGAATGCTCCTTAGAAGCAAGGATGGTGGATCTTCGTCTCACGTACTTTGTACATGTTATCAGGAAGGATCTGCCCCTGGAGAAGGACATCATGCTTGGTAAAATAGAGGGTCAGCGAGCAAGAGGAAGACCTTCAACAAGATGAACTGACACATTGGCTGCAATAATGGGCTCAAGCGTAACAATGATTGCGAGCATGCTGCAGGGCCAGGCAATGTTTCATTCTGTTGTACATAGGGTCGCTATGAGTCAGAACCGACTCAGTAGCACCTAAGGACAACGACAAATATTTAAAGCAAAAGTTGTTAGAGCTATAGGGAGAATCTAAAAAATCCTTATTATAAGAGGGATTAAAACATAGTCAAACAAACAAACAGAAAAAAAAAATCAACAAAGATACAGAAGATTTTAACAATAAAATCATATCAAATATTTAAGATATTATTTTATATTATATCATATTATATTATGTATATATACAGAGAGAAAGCAAATGTGGGAAAATATCAATGAGTCAATTTAGGTGAAGGGTGAATGGGACTTCACTGTAATTAATATTCTTGCAACTTTTCTGTAGATTTCAAATTTTTTCAAAATAAAAAGATTGATAAAAATAATAGAATAATTGATATGCTAAGAAAGGAGAGAAAATGGAGGATATGGTCTTTGATCTTTATTAGTAAGTGCTTCAAGTGTTCTTCATTTCTGGCAAGCAAGGTTGTGTCATCTGCATATCACAGGTTGTTAATGAGTCTTCCTCCAATCCTGACACCATGTTCTTCTTCATATATTCCAGCTTCTTGGATTATTTGTTCAGCATACAAATTGAACAAGTGAGGTGAAAGGATTCAACCCTGCTGCACACATTTTCAGATTTTAAAACCTTCAGTATCCCCTTGTTCTGTCCAAATAACTGCCTCTTGATCCATGTACAGGTTCTGCATGAGCAAAATAAAGTGTTCTGGAATTCCCATTCTTTGTAATGTTATCCATAATTTGTTATGACCTACATAGTTAAATGTCTTTGCATAGTCAATAAAACACAAGTAAACATCTTTCTGTCTGTATTCATCTGTCTGTATTCAGCCAAGATCAATTTGAAATGAGCAACGATACCCCTTGTTCTATGGCCTCTTCTGAATCTAGCTTGAACTTCTGGCAGCTCCCTGTCAATGGATGGTTGCAGCCATTTTTGAATTATCTTCAGCAAAATTTTGCTAGTATGTGATATTACAATATTGAAAGTCCTAGCTAATTGAATTAACGAAGAAAAGGTATACAGATTGGGATGGTACGATTCACAGATGATATGATTGTGTATGGAGAAAATCTCAACAACAACAACAACAACAAAATAAAAAACTTCTACAACTAATAAGCAATTATAGCAAGATTGCAGGATATAAGGTTAATATATAAAAATCAATTGCTTTCTTATATATCAGCAATGGACAATTGGAATTTAAAATTAAATACACAACATCATTTACATTAACACCAAAAAGAGAGAGAAACAGAAACACTTAGGTATAAATCCAACAAAATATGTGCAAGATCTACAAAATTCAGATGAAAGAAATCGAAGATCTGAGTAAATGGATAGCCATGTTCATGGATGGAAAGACTTAATATTATTAAGATGTCAATCTCCCAAATTTGATCTTTAGATTCAACACAATCCCGATCAAAATCCCAGCAAGTTATTTTGTGATTTTAAAGTTTATACGGAAAGGCAAATGATCCATAATAGCCAACACAATGATGAAGAAAAACAGAGTTGGAGGACTGACACTACTTGACCTCAAAATTTCCTATAAAGCTACAGTGACTAAGACAGTGTGGTATTGGTGAAGGAATAGACAAATGGATCACTGGAACAGAATAGAGAACCCAGAAATAGACCCACAAAATACAGTCAGCTGATCTTTGACAAAGGAGTAAAGGCAATTCAATGGAGACAGTACAACCTTTTCAACAAATGGTGCTGGAACAACTGGACATCCACAAGCAAAAAAGTGAATCTAGATACAAAGTTTAGGTCTTTCATACAAACTAACTCAAAATGAACTGTAGACATATACGTATGTCATGGATTGAAGTATGTCCCCCAAAAAATGTGTGTATCTATTTGGCTGGGCCATGATTCCTGGTATTGTGTGGTTTTCCTATACATTGTAAATCCTGCTTGTATGATGCTAATGAGGGAGGATGGGCGGCAGTTGTGTTAGTAAGGCAGGACTCAGTCTAAAAGATTGGATTGTATCCTGAGGCAATGTCTTGAGATATAAAAGACAGAAGTGAGCAGTGAGACAGGGGGACCTCATACCATCAAGAAAGCAGTGCCAGTAGCAGAGCGCTTCCTTTGGACCAGCGTCCCTGTGACGAGAAGCTCCTAGTCTGGGGGAACACTGATGAGAAGGCCAAGAGAGAGGAAGCCTTTCCCTGGAGCTGACACCCTGAATTTGGACTTTTAGCCTACTTTACTGTAAGGAAATAAATTTCTCTTTGTTAAAACCATCCACTTGTGGTATTCCTGTTATAGCAGCACTAGACAACTAAGACAATGTAAGATACAACACTATAAAACTTCTACAAGATAACATAGGAGAAAATCTAGGTGACCTTGGATTTGTCAATGACTCTTTAGATACGATACCAAAAGCATGATCCATGAAAAAAGAAAATTGATAAGTTGGACTTCATTAAAATTTAAAAACTTCTGCTCTGTGAAAGACACTATTAAGAGACTGAAAAGACAAGTCAAAAACTGGGAGAAAATATTTGCAAGACATAACTGATAAACAACTTATATCCAAGATATACAATGAACTCTTAAAAGTCACCCAGGGACCTCTTAAAACTCATAAGGAAAACAAACAACCCGATTACAAAATGGGCAAAAGATATGAACAGCCACTTTACTAAAGAAGATATACAGG
Organism: Dugong dugon; assembly: GCA_030035585.1. NCBI lineage: Eukaryota > Metazoa > Chordata > Mammalia > Sirenia > Dugongidae > Dugong > Dugong dugon. The sequence goes on from CM057475.1 coordinate 21,155,415, forward strand.
TAGAAAATAAACATATAAAAAGTGCTGAATATTATATGTCATTGGGAAATTGCAAATTAAAATAACAAAGAGATAGCACTACTATTAAAATAGCTAAAAGCCAAAATATTGACAACATCAAGTGCTGGTGAGGATACGGAGAAACAGGAACTCTCATTCATTACTAGGGGAAATACAAAATGGTACAGCTACTTTGGAAGACAGTCTGGCAGTTTCATACAAAGCTAAATATAGGCCTACCATAAAACCAAATCTGTTGCCATTGAGTTGATTCCAACTAATAGCAACCCTATAGGACAGAGAACTCTCCCATAGGGTTTCCAAGGAGATGCTAGTGGATTCAAACTGCTGACCTTTTGGTTGGCAGCCATAGCTCTTAAACACTGAGACACCAGGGCTCCAGGTCTACCATAAGATCCAGCAATTACACTCCTAGGTATTTACCCAAATGAGATGAAAATGTATGTCCACATAAAAACCTGCACACAAATGTTTAGAGCAGCTTTATTCATAATTGCCCAAAATTGGAAGCAACTAAAATGTCCTTCAGTAGGTGAATGGATAAATTGTGATAATCCATACAGTAAAGTATTATTCAGCAATAAAAAGTAATGAGCTATTTTGCATGAAAAGACATGGAGGAACCTTGTAAGTATATGGCCAAGTGAAAGAATAGAGTCCCTGGGTGGTGCAAATAGCTAACACACTCAGCTACTAACAAAAAGGGTTGAAGGTTTAAATCCACCCAGAAGTGCCTCACAAGAAGGGCCTAGTAATGTACTTCCAAAACATCAGCCATTGAAAATCCTATGGAGCAAATTCTACTCTGACACACATGGGGACTCCAGGAGTCAGAATCAATCCAACAGTTACTGGTGGTAAGTAAAAGAAACCATCTGAGAAAACTACATATTGTATGAGTCCAACTACATGACACTTAGGAGAAGGCAAAGCTATGGAGACAGTTAATGGATCAAAAGCTGCTAGAGGTTGAACGGGAGGGGGAAGGGATGAATAGGCAGAACACAGGGCATTTTTAGGACAGTGAAAATAATCTGTATGTGTCTTAATCTGGATTCTCTAGAGGGACAAAACTAGTGAAGTTTATGTGTAAATACGTACAGGGAGATTTACTTCAAGGAAACGGCTCTCACATTTGTGAGGAAATGGCTCATGCAGTTGTGGGGGCTGGCAAGTCCCAAATCCATGGGTCAGGATGCAGGCTGAGAACCTCTGCTTGCTCAAGTGGTTGCTCCACTCTCTCCACCCTATTGCCACTGAGTTGATTCTGACTCATAGCGACCCTATAGGACAGAGTAGAACTGCCCCACGGGGTTTCCAAGCAGCGGCTGGTGGATTCAAACCGCTGACCTTTTTGTTAGCAGCCTGAGCTCTTAACCACTGTATCACCAGGGCTCCTACATGGTTGTAGGGGCTGGCAAATCCAAAATCTGCAGGTCAGGTGGCAGGCTGAAGAGTTTTGCCAGCTTACGTCCCAAGAACTGGAGGTCAGGCAACGAAAAGAAGAGGGTTGAGAGAGAGAGAGTGAGATTTGCCAGAACATTCATTTATCTACTGGAGACAGGCCACACCCCTAAGGAAAGTTCCCTTTCATCTGATGTATATTCATATATATAATAGAGCACAAAGGCGGCACAGTCATAGTAGCTTCCTAAAAAAAACCCATTGCTATCGAGTCGATTCTGACTCATAGCGACCCTATAGGACAGAGTAGAGCTGCTCCCATAGTTTCCAAAGAGCACCTGGTGGATTCAAACTGGCTGACCTTTTGGTTAGCAGCCAAGCTCTTAACCACTATGCCACCAGGGCTCCAAGAAGCTTCCTAGACACATCCAAATACCTTGAGGAACCAAGTTACTGGGGCTGAGGGCTGGGGACCATGGTCTCAGGGGACATCTAGGTCAATTGGCATAACATAGTTCATAAAGAAAATATTCTACATCCTACTACCGTAAATAGCGTCTGGGGTCTTAAAAGCTTATGAGTGGTCATCTAAGATACAGCTACTGGTCCCATCTCTTTTGGAGCAAAGAAGAATGAAGAAAACCAAAGGCACAAGGAAAACAATGGACCAAATGAACCACAGCCTCCACCAGCCTGGCTACCACCCCTGACCACTCTGACAGGGATCATAATAAAGGGCCCTGGACAGAGCAGGAGAGAAATGTAGAACAAAATTCAAATTCACAAAAAAGGCTAGACTTACTGGTCCGACAGAGCCTGGAGGAACCCCCGAAACTATAGCCCTCCGACAACCATCTAACTCAGAACTGAAGCCACTCCCGAAGTTCATCTTTTAGTCAAAGGTTAGACAAGTCTATAAAACCAACAATAACACATGTGAGAAATGTGCTTCTTAGTTCAATCAAGTATACAAGACAAAATGGGCAACACCTGCCCAAAAGCAAAGACGAGAAGTCAGTGAAGGGACAGGAAAACTGGATGAATGGCAACAGGGAACCTGTGGTGGAAAGGCTAAGAGTGTTGAACATTGCAGGGATTACAACCAATGTCACGAAACAATTTGTGTATAAATTTTTGAATGAGAAACTAATTTACTCTGTAAAGTTTCACTTAAAGTACAAAAAACAAACAAAACTGCTCTGAAAAATAAAGTTTAGTAATAACAGTAATAGTAATAGAAAAGTTAGTAAAGTGATTGACTATAAGCTCAATAATGAAAGTGAACTGCCTTTCTTTGCACCAGCATCCAAAACATTATAAACTGTATTTTTTTAAATATTTAATTTGTAATCACAATAAAACTATAAATAGTTTAAAAATCTAAGAAAAAAGAGTGCAAGGCCTGTATACAGGAAATTATCAAGCTTTTTTGGAAAACATTACAGAAGACCTAACTCAATGGAGAGACATCCTATGTTAACGCACAGAAAGAATTAATATCCTAAAGATATCCATTCTTCCCAAATTGATCTACAGATCTAATGCATCATCAATACAATTATCAACAGAGACTTTTAAAATGGAACTTAAGCTGATTCCAAAATTCATAGACAAGATTAAAGGGCCAAAAATAACTAAGATACTTCTGAAGAATAGAAAAATTGACCAATATACAGAACCCAGAAACAGACCCCCACATACATGGAACTATAGTTTATGACAGAGCTGGCTTGGCTTGTCAACGGAGAAACAAGAGCCTGTTCAATAAACAGAGCTTAAAAAACTAGGTATCTATATGCAGCAAGGAATGAAATTGGTTTCTAACTCATATATCACACAAGAATCAACTCCAGTTGGATTAAGAACTAAATGTCAAAGACAAAACTTTCAATTTTTTAGAAGAAAATATTGTTGAAAATCTTTCTGACCTTGTGGGTTGGTTAAAGGTTGGTTAAAGAAAGACACAAAAACTGCTAACAACATTTTTTTAAAAAGATTGGTAATTTTCACTATACCTTAATATGTAATATAATATATAGTATAATAATATCAACAGTGTTCATCAAGACCTTAAAGAAAGTGAAAAGACAAGCGATAAAGAAAGAATCACATACTGTATGACTGATTCTGTTACTATGAAATATCCAGAATAGGCAAATCTATAGAGATGAAAAGTAGATTAGTGGTTGCCTAGGGCTGGGAGGAAAGGAGGGTTTGGTGGAGGAGGGTGGCAGCTAGGGGCATGGGGTGTTTTTGAGTGGTATAATGAAAATGTTCTAAAATTAATTGTGGTGATGATTATTGCACAATTCTGTGAAGACACAAAGTCATTGGATTGTATACTTTCTTTATTTTTAAATTTTATTTATTTTGTTGTTGTCATTGTTGAGAATGTACATAGCAAAACATACACCAATTCAACATTTTCTACATGTATAATTCAGTGACATCGATTACATTCTTCGAGTTGTGCAACCACTCTCACCCTCCTTTTCTGAGTTGTCCCTCCTCCATTAACATACACTCACTTCCCCCTAAGGTTCCTATCTGTCTTAGTTATCTAGTGTTCTTATAACAGAAATACCACAAGTGGATGGCTTTAACAAATAGAAATTTATTCTCTCACAGTCTAGTAGGCTGCAAGTCAAAATTCAGGGCATCAGCTCCAGAAGGCTTTCCCTCTCTGTAGGCTTTGGAGGAAGGACCTTGACACCAATCTTTCCCTGACTGAGGAGCTTCCCAGCACAGGGACCCCGGGTCCAAGGACACACTATTCTCCTGGCTCTTGTTTTCTTGGTGGTATAAGGTCCCCATGTCTCTCTGCTGGCTTCTCTCTTTTATATCTCAAAAGAGATTGACTTAAAACACAATCTAATCTTGTAGATTGAGTCCTACCTCATTAACATAACTGTCGACAATCTCGCCTCATCAACATCATAGAAGTAGGATTTACACCTCATAGGAAAATCACATCAGATGACAAAATCGTGGAGAATCACACAATACTGGAAATGATGGACTAGCCAAGTTAACATACATTTTTGGAGACACAATTGAATCTATGACACTATATAATCTTTCGAGCTGCTGTTGTCAATTTGATCCCATATAAATAGCTCTTAAAAGAGCATAATCCTCAAGGTGGACATTTTTTACTAGTTAAGCTAAACTACTGTTTGGTTTTAAGAAGACTTCAGGGAATATTTTTGGTATAAGGTTTAAAGATGATCTCAGCACAATTGTTTCAGGGGTAGATTTTACGCTTTAAATGGGTGAATTGTATGGTATGTGAATTATATCTCAATAAAGCTGTTTAAAAAAAAAGAAAAAAAGGGAAAAGCTGACTCCAGAGACTGGAGGAGTTGGGAACCTCCAGATACCTCTAGAACTTGTTTTGGGAAATTCTGCTCTAGACCATGTTAGCTCCCACAGAGGTAGCTCAGTAGGAACTGGGTCACATATAGACTATCAGGTGAATGGCTGTGGTGTTAGTGCATCCCTGTTCTTCAGGCAAATCTCCCAAACCATTCTTTCTCATCTAAATTGTGAATGACCCATCTTTTTCCCCATCTTCTTTCCTTCTCATATTAAAAATCTTGGAGATTTTTTTGTATTTTCCCCTTCTCCCTAGCTTCAGTCTTTCCCTAACCAGACCCAGAGAATCCAACTCTTCTACTCTAATTGTCTCTCCTGGTTCAAACCAGATATGAGCTATCAGGTTTCTTTATCATTACACAACTTCTCCCAAGTCCTCTCCTTCCTCTAATAAAATATGGTTCACCAGTAGTTTCAAATGTGAGAACAAAAGAAGTGGTTGCTGCAGCCTCAATCACAGTATCAGAAAAATAGGTGGAAGAAAGGGGTTTTGAGAAAGGTCTGTTCCCCCTAATTGCCATTCATTATTCATCCAGATGTTTGGGCAACAGAGTTGGAAGTACCCTAATGTCAGTGTTCAAGATGATCACACCAATGGTAAGACAAGGCACCCTAACCACAGCAACAATCACGATACAACCACTTCACATGTGTACAGGTGGTTTATAATTTATTCGCATGCCCACCTATCCACCACCTGTCTGTCAGGTTGTTTTACTGTGGTGGCTTGGGTGTTGCTGTGATGCTGGAAACAATGCCACTGGTATTTCAAATACCAGCAAAGTCACCCACGGTGGACAGTTTTCAGCAGAGCTTCCAAACTAAGACAGACTAGGAGGAAAGACCTACGACCTACTTCTGAAAATTAGCCAATGAAAACCATATGGATCACAACAGAATATTGCCCAGTATAGTTCTCCTAGGTTGGAAGATGAGCCTCCTAGTTTGGAAGGCACTCAAAATATATAGTGGCTGCAACAATGGACTTGAGCATACCAATGATTGTGAAGATGGTGCAAGACTGGGCAAAGTTTCATTCTGCTGCACATGCGGTCGCCATGAGTTGGCGTCGACTTGATGGCAAAAAACAGCAATTATCATATAACCTTGTTAGGCAGTTTATTATTCCCTTTTTTTCAGATGAGGAAATTGAAGCTCAGAAAGGTTAAATAGCATACCCGAAGTCACATGGTGGGTTCCAAAATGAACCCATCTACCTCCTAGTTCGTTGTATAGTGTTTGGGGTCTTAAAAGCTTGCAAGCAGGCATTCAAGATATAACAATTAATCTCTCTTCACCCAGAGTAACTGAGGAAGAAGGAAAGTCAGGAATAGGAGGAGGAAATGGAATGTGTGACCAATTGCCTTCATGAACAACTGCCTCCTTTGCATGAGACCAGAAAGTTTGGATGGTGCCTAGCTACCATTACTGAACATTTTGATCAAAGAGTCTGTAAAAGAATCCTGATCAAAAGGGGGACAACGCAGAACAGAATTTAAAATTCTCATAGAATTCATACTTCCTAGAGCCATGGAAGCTGGAAAAACCCCTGAAAATACTGCGCTGACATAATCTTTAGACCTTAAACCAAAAATATCCCCTGAAGTCTTCTTATTAAAACCAAGCAATAGTTTAGCTTATCTAGTAAAAAATGTCTGTCTTGAGTATTGTGCTCTTTTAAGACCTATCTATATGGGATCAAACTGACAACAGCAACTCAAAAGATTAGATAGGCAATTTAGGGGGCAGTGAGTTTATGTTAAGGGGGAAGAACAACTTGGAAAAGGAGGATGAGTTTATACATGCAGAAATTGTTGAATTGGTGTGTGTTCTGCTGTGTATATTCTCAACAGCAACAAAAATAAAATAAATTATAAAAAATAATCAAACAAACAAAAAATAAACCCATCTTCTGAGTTCTAACCAGGGCTTTGAACCAGTTTGTTCTGGTTCAAGCCCCTACTGAGAATTCGCATTTCTAACAGGTTCCCAGGGAAGCTAATGCTACTGGTTAGGGACCAGTTCTGAGAATCACTAGTAGAACACTGGTTCTCAAAATTTTTTATAAGTAAGAATCACCTGTGAATCTTGTTAAAACGTAGATTGTGATTCAGTATATCTGGGGTGGAAAACGCAAATTCTTAGCAGGGCTTCAAACGACACTGTCTCTCTGCTATCTGAGATGCTACCCCTAAGTAAGTGCCAGCTCCCCTAGAACATTTCTTTTTTTCATTTTTAACTTCTGGCTTTTTTTTCCATAAAAAAGTTAATTTCTCATACAAAAATTTATACACATATTGTTATGTGACACTAGTTGCGATCCCTATAATGTGACAGTATATTCCCTCTTTCCACCCTGGATTTCTTGTGTCCATTCAACCAGTTCCTGTCCCTTCCTGCCTTCTCATCCTGCCTCCGGACAGGAGCTGGCCATTTGGTCTCGTGTATCTGATTGAACTGAGAAGCACGCTCTTCACAAGTATTATTTTATGTTTTACAGTCCAGTCTAATCTTTATCTGAAGAGTAGGCTTCGGGGATGGTTTTAGTTCCGGGTTAACAGAGTGTCCGGGGGCCATGGCTTGGGGGTTCCTCCAATCTCAGTCAGACCATTAAGTCTGGTCTTTTTACGTGAATTTGAGTTCTGATTTACACTTTTCCCCCACTCCATCAGGGACTTTCTTTTGTGTTCCCTGTCAGGGCGGTCATCGGTGGTAGCCGGGCACCATCTAGTTCTTCTGGTCTCAGACTAGTGGAGGCCTTGGTTCATGTGATCCATTAGTACTTATACTAATTATTTCCTTGAGTCTTTGGTTTTCTTCACTCTTTCCATTAGGATATTTCAAGCAGGGATTATTAACCTCAAGAAACCCAAACCAAACTCACTGCCATTGAATCAATTCCGACTCATAGCAACCCTGTAGGATACAGTAGAACTGTCCCATAGGGTTTCCAAGGAGCAGCTGGTGGATTTGAACTGCCGACCTTTTGGTTAGCAGCCAAGCTCTTAACCGCTTCACCACCAGGGATCCTTAACCCCAAGGAAAAAACAAAAACAAAAAACAAACCCATTGCCGTCAAGTTGATTCCGACTCATAGTAACCCTATAGGACAGAGTAGAACTGCCCCATAAAGTTTCCAAGGAGTGCCTGGTGGTTTCAAACTGCCAACCTTTTGGTTACCAGCCATAGCTCTTAACCACTACACCAGCAGGGGGACCATAAACTTCTTTGGGAAAAATTATTTTAGTTCCAGTAACTTCTAATTGCAGTTTAGCATTTCCTTCAATTATGAACGTGGGCAACAAATCACAGTAGTGTTAGCAGCACCTGTGACTTTGTCTCTGGTGGAAATCACAGACATTTTCAGATATTCCAGGTGTCTCAAAATGCTGATTGTACTCAACCTCATCAAAATTTTGATTGTTATTGGTTCTCTGCTAAATAAATATAATGCATTAATAAATAAGCACATACCTTACTATGTTGCTGTATGCCGTCGAGTTGATTTTGACTCGTAGCCACCCTATGTGACAGAGTAGAACTGCCCTATAGAGTTTCCTAGGCTTTAATCTTTATGGGAGCAGATCGCCAGGTCGTTTCTCCCTCAGAGTGGCTGGTGGGTTCAAACTGCCAACCTTTCCATTGGCATTAACCATTGTGCCACCAGGACTCCTTTATATTACTATATCACTACTTTAATATTTTAATAACTGTAATTCAATACCATTGGTTTCCTTTGTAGTCCTATGTGTTTTATAGGACTAATGTGGTTAAAAACATTATTCTGAGAAAGGATCCACAGGTTTCACATGATTGTGAAAGGGGTACATGACACACACACACGCACGCACACACGCACACATACACAATGGTTTTTGAGAGTTCCTGATCTAAAGGATGTAGGACATGGTCAGAAATTGTGTCTTCACCTTGCTCCTACTACCAAATTGTATTACATATATATATATGTGTATATATATATATATATATAGTCTTTATTATATATAATATCTATGTGTGTGTGTGTGTATGTATATAACTTTTCCTTCCTCACTGGTTCTTGAGTCTGTATTTATCAGCTCTTTCTGTCCAAAAAGCTATTGGGAGAAAGTAGCCGGAGGGCTAGAAAATATAAAGATGATCTTTCTAAAAGGAAAAGTCTGAGGGATTCTCACGAGAACAGTTTACCTTGTTGTGTGGTTGCTGGTCTTGCTTAGTAAACCTTGAGGAGAAGTTAGCCCTCCATCGCCCCAGGTGTCTCAGGGGCTGGTGTCCAAAGACAAGGAGATGGACATCTGCCCTCTCTGGCGTTCCCTCTGGTACAAGGATTCTATGATGTTATCAATTAGTTAGAACATTCTGACAAGATTGGTTGCCTGGATACCTTGGGCTCCTTTTTCTTGTGAGAGACCAGAGCTAGGAAGGAAGTAGGCAGGGTGAAATTCTCTAAATTGTAAAACACACGCTGAGAGACCAGGTTATGGGAGAACTTGGTGGCACAGGGACCTGAATCTGGGCTAGACTGTCTCTGTCCAGGAAGGATGACAAAGGGAAAGACCCCTGCAGAATCAGGGAAAGAGGGGCTGGGAATGAGGGAACTCAAAAAAGGTAACTTAACATGGACAATAAATAAGGTTTGGGGTTGACTAAAACAAAACCTGATAAGGTGAAACATTTTCCCAAAGAGGTATGACCTCAAAATACAGATAATTTTAATAAATCCATACATTTCCCCAGATACAAAAAGTTAATCTTAGTAAATCTAGGACTTGCCCACAGCAGTGACTCTACATTTGTTTACTGAATGTATGGAAAAATATTTCTCAGGATAACTTTGGCTCCCTTGACTGTCCTCAGCTCTGGCTGGCTTCTCTCTCAACCTCTTAAACTCAGCCACCTCCATTCTGTCTGAACATCCTGCGTCAGCAAAGGGTGACGGTTATCGCTGGGAATCATAATCTAATAAAGAAGCAGCCAATCCTTTGTGGAGGTGAAGTGGTATATAATTAAGTATGCAATTAAGTACATAATTCAAAGGAAAATCAACCAGAACGACTTGCAATGTTACTCTTTTCAGTCTGTTTCCCAAGAGGATAGTCTCCACTTTTTCCAAGGAAAATTTCTTGCAGTGCTTTCTTTTTTAATCATCCCTCCATCCGGTAAGTATTTCATGAGAAGGGTGCAGTGCATCTGACAAAAAGTTTCTAATCTAAAGAATCATTTTAGGTGAAGGGAAGGACAGCACACACTACAGGGGAAGTCAGCACAACTGGACTAAACCAAAGCTAAGAAGTTCCTGAACACAAACACTTTGAGGGACAGAGTAGCAGGGGTAGGGATCTGGGGACCATGCTTTCAGGGGACATCTAAGTCAACTGGCATAACAAAGCTTATTAAGAAAATGTTCTGCATCCTACTTTGGTGAGTGGCGTCTGGGGTCTTAAAAGCTTGCAAGCGGCCATCTAAGATGCATCAATTGGTCCCAACCACCTGGAGTAAAGGAGAATGAAGAACACCAAAGACACAAGGAAAGTATTCACCCAAGCGACAGAAAGTGCCACATAAACTTCATCAACCTGAGACCAGAAGAACTAGACAGTGCCCGGCTACCACCAATGACCGCCCTGACAGGGAACACAACAGAGAGTCCCTGATGGAGCAGGAGAAAGGTGGGGTGCAGAATTCAAATTCTAGTAAGAAGACCAGACTTAGTGGTCTGACTGAGACTGGAAGAACCCCGGAAAGCATGGCCCCTGGATTCTCTATCGGCCCAGAACTAAAACAATTTCCGAGGCCAACTCTTCAGACAGGGATTGGACTGGACTGTGGGACATAAAGTGATACTCACGAGGAGTGTGCCTCTTAGCTCAAGTAGATACAAGAGACTAAACAGGCAGCTTCTGTCCGGAGGTGGGATGGGAAGGCAGAGAGGGTTAGGAGCTGGTTGAAGGTTGAATGGACATGTGGAATCAAGGGTGGAAAGGAGGAATGTGCTGTCACAGTATGGGGAGAGCAATTAGATTCACATAACAATGTATGTATAAAGTTTTGTATGGGAAAAATTTTTTTTTTAAAGTTTCCAATCTACTAGGCTGGATAAGAAACTCATACAGATAATTGTGTGACAAGGTAGGAAGTCACAGGAGGTTCAGGTAATGGGTTGGGGGGATCAGGAGAGAGAGAACTTTCACTGGAGAAATGATCAGAAACAGGCCAGTTCTAGATAGTTCTAGAGGGTTGAATGGACACCGATGGGATGTGGGAGGGATCAAGTTACTAGGAGGTGGAGGTCAGCTTGGAGGTCAAAAGAACTTCCTGTCAACTCCAGCAGTTCAGAAGCAAGAGCTGGAAGATCAAGTGGTAAGGTCTCAGTCACTGGAATTATTGATTCAAGGGAAAATAGGATAATCTGTTAAAGATGTTATAGAAGTAATCCCTTGTATTTCCCTGTTAGTGAGAAGTTTGGACTAGATAGATGGTCTCAGCTCCTTCTGACTCTGTCCCTGATTCTACCAGCAGAGCATGATGTTACCAAGTGAGCCTCTCAGATGAAATATCAACACCTCACAAAGTTTGCTGGGAAATCATCATTTTTATTCACTTACTGGATTTCATATATCTAACAGTCCTTAAGACAACTATCAAGAGCAGCAACACAAACCACATGCAAAATGAGACACAGATGCTCTGAATGGCACCCCTCCTATCACACAAGCTTATTGAAGAAAGAAATCCTAAAGGGTTGGCATAACTCACTTAAGTATGAGAAGGTTCCTACAAGGGCTCCCCAGTAATCAATCCCTCTGCATCCCAGGGCTGAACACTCCAAAGTCTTTGTTCTCTTTTCTCGTTTAAAGTCAACATGACAAGTCAAGGACAAGTTAGACTGGATCCCCAGTTTATTGCATGAGTCCCCTTCATCCTCAATTGTTCATCCACAAGCAGTGGGCCCAATCTACTACAACTAATGGCTTGAGCATCTCAGCGGGGAATCAGCCAGCCAGGCCACATGGGCCAATTCTGGGTATGTTTCCAAGTCCATCAAAGTCACAGAGAACTGATAGCTCAAGCCTCAAGAGAAAAATCTGCTGAAAAGGGATCTCTTGGGCCAGACCCTCTGATTGCAAGAGTTGACCCATATTTGGCTTCAATACGCCAAATAGAGACATCATTTAATACCACTGTAGAACCAGTAACAGGAGGCTAAGAGTACCCGAGGGCCTGGGGCTCTCCCTGAGCCATCTAGAAGGTGAAGTCTGCCAGGAGGTTTCCTGCTGGTTCCTGACCAACTCATCTGCCAGAGGAAAGGCTGGTCAGTGTCCAAGGCACATCACGCCCAAGCCGGGGGTGTCCCTAGTTCTCCTTCTGGGGCTGCTGTAACCGCTTGGCCACAGCAGTGATCAGAGCTGCTCCCTTCCCACTGCCATCTTCCGACAGCATGAACGTCACGTCGCACTGAGGCGCAAGCTCTTTCACGGTTTCCTGCAGTATCCGAGAAAAGCTATGAAGAAGAGAAAGAGAAACATCATCGGCACTTACATATGGGATCAACATATTTATAAATAATTCTAACCTAGTTTGTTCCTTCGAGATTGTTCCTCAGGCTCTAAACAGCTTCTTAAACAACTGTTTTACCTTTTATTGGGCAGCTACTAATGCCAGAAACTGTTCTAGGTGTTAATTTACATACAGAACAAAGTGTAACAAATAAATTTGAAATGTATTATGGTTTCCACCACATAAAGAAATGGATGCTCAAAAGTTGAGAAACTTGTCCAAGTTTGCACGACTAGTAAGTTTATTAGGATTTGAACCGGGCCTGTCTTTTTCTAAAGCCCCTCCCCTACTGTTTTTTTTTTTTTTTTTTCAAATTTCCCCCAACTTGTTATTTTGAAAATCTTCAAATTTACAGGATAGTATAATGAACATCTCTACACCCTTTGCCTAGACTCAGCAACTGTGAAAATACTGTTCTATTTGCTTTATCCATCCATCCCTCCCTCCATTCATTTTCTCCAAAAGCAGAGTTTTAATCGCAACGATCCTCTTCCTCGCTCAGCTACCTTTTAAGATATTAAATCCACTTGAATGGGCATCTTGGGAGTCAGAGTTACCAAATTAGCCTATGGGGCCAGAGAGTGTTTGCCAGAGGCCTGGGTGTCTAGGCTCAGTTCCTGCGTGGCTTCTGTTTCTGGGATCCTGGGTTACCATGAATGGTACAGATGGGGGTCATCTCTGAAGGCCAGCATGCCAAAACAGGTTCTGAATCTGACTCTAACACACAACCAGTGGGGGATCTCTGGCCAACCTCTGCAACTCCCTGGGGCTCTGCCGGTTAACTGGGAGAAGGTTTGAAGTCTTAGCGGAGGCACCATAAGAGTGGTTAACCCTGACTTGCCTGAAAGAAACCAGAAGATGACTTGGTACACAACGAAGCCTTTTTCTTTCTTTCTTTCTTTTTTTAGTTTATCTTCTTAAATGTACAGTTTAGTAGTTTTTAGCACGTTTACAAAATTGTGCAACCATACCCACTATCTCATCCCAGAACATTTTCATCATCCCAGAAACAAACTCCTTATCCATTACTATTCAGCACTTACTCCTCAGTCCCACCACCCCCCAGCCCCCAGCAACCATTAATCTTACTTTCTGTCTCTATGAATTTGCCTATTCTGGACATTTCATGTAAATAGAATCATAATATATGGCCTTTCATGACTGGCTTCCTTCACTCAGCATGTTTCAAGGTTCAAACATGTTGTAGCATGTATCAGTACTTCATAACTTCTCATGGCTGAATAATATTCTATTGTATAGATGTACCACAGTTGGTTTATCCATTCATCTGTTGTTGGACATTTGGATTGTTTCCACTTTTTGGCTATTACGAATAATGCTGCTGTGAACATATGTTTTCAATTCTCTTGAGTATACCTAGGAATAGAACCTCTAGGTCATATGGTAACTCTATGTTTATCTTTTTAAGGAACTGCCCAACTGTTTCCTACAGTGACTGCACCATTTTACTTTCCCACCAGCAATTCATGAGGGTTTCCAATTTCTCACGTTCTCAACACTTGCTATTGTCTTTTTTATTGTAGCTGTCCTAGTGTGAAGTGGTATCTGATTGTGGTTTCGACTTGCATCTCCTTAGGGAGTAATGATGCTGAGCTCTTTTCGTGTTCTTATTGTTCATTTATATATCTTCTTTGGAGAAATATCAGTTCAAATCCTTTGTCCATTTTTTAACTGGGTTACTTGTCTTTTTTATTGTTGAGCTGTAAGAGTTTTTTCTATATTCTGGATATAAGTCCCTTATCAAATACAGGATTTGAAAACATTTTCACTCATTCTGTGGGATGTCTTTTCACTTTCTTGATAGAGTCCTTTGAAGCACAAAAATTTTAAATTTTGATAACATCCAATGTATCTACTGTCTATTTTTTCTTTGGTTGCTAGTGCTTTTGGTGTCATATTTGAGAATCTATTGCCAAAGTCACAGTTACAAAGATTTACTCCTATTTCTTCTAAGAGTTTTCTAGTTTTAGTTCTTATATTTAGGTTTCTAACCTGGATGCCTTTTATTTCCTTTTCTTGCCTAATTGACCTGGCTAGATTTTCCCCTTGGGGTCATGTATTTTTGGTTTGGTTCCTGCAAGCCTCTCCCTTGAACCAAGACTTGACTGAGGGACAAAAACCACATGATCATCTGGAGGTAGTACAATGTTGAATAGAGATGGCCAAGTGAGCACGCTTCTCTTTTTCCTGATTTTAAGAGAAAAACTTTAGTCTTTCACTGTTTAGTATGATGCTAGCTGTGGGGCCCTTTATCAGGTTGAGGAAATTCTCTTCTTTTCCTAGTTTGTTAATGTTTTCATGACAAAAGTATATCGGATTTTGTCAAATGTTTTTTGTTTTGTACCTATTGAGATGACTTGTGTGGCTTTTTCCCCTCAAAAAGGACCATACCAAAAATATGTGACCCCCAAAGGGAGAAGCACCAAGATACCTGTCAGTTACTTTAGGTAATTAGCCAGCAACAGAGGAAGAGCTAACAGTTACAATAATAATATGTCCATGTATGCACTTCAGCACAATTTGAAAATTTTATAAGCTTGTATTACTTTTTTTCTTCATCAAAACAAAATGTAAAACATTAAGCAAAAAGGATAGCATCCATTATTTCACTTTTGTGATGTGCCACACACTCTGCAGTTACTATTTTACTTGATCCTCACAGTAATCACTGAGGTAGATAAGATTTTTGGCCTCACTTTACAGATAAGGAACTGAGGCTCAAAGAGGGTGAGAAACTGGCCCTAGGGCTCCCAGCTTCTAAGTGGTGGAGCCTGGATTTAAGCCCGCATTGCCTGACAGGGCTCTTAAGCCTTCTGTCCACTGAATCTGAGCTAAGAAAATTATAACCAGCTCTTATTTAGCAAATGCTCTGTGCTATGCAAAATATTCAGTTGTCATTACAACCCTGTGAGGTCAGATGTGAATAATGATAAAATAATAGCTTGCATTTACTGAGCATTGTGTGAAGCATTTTACATGTATTAACTCATTTACTCTTTATGCAACCCTATGAGGTAGGGATCTCTGAACCTGGGGTTCAGAGAGGCTGGCTAATATTCCAACATCGTATCACTAGGAAGTAGAGATGCCAAGACTTAAACCTTGTCCATCAGACTCAACAGCCTGACTTCACCACCACGTGGCACTCCCTCCCCATGCAGGGTGAGGATGCATTATCCCATTTATCAGCTGAGAAGATTGTTCTGAGTCCACACTCGCCCCACTCCCGGCACACCTCTCCCCGGGCACTCACTGAGGGTGCAGCTTGTACAGGGTGCCATCCACGCCCACAGTGATCCTCAGGTGCTCAAGCTCCTGGTCTTCCCTCCTTTTCTCCACTACGGCAGCCAGGCCAGAGCCACAGAGCTGGGCTGCCCGCCGGGACACGGCTCCACACACCTCCTTCACCACAATGCTGTCCTCGCACGTGCTGTCCAGGCCAAGCTGCTGCAGGATCCCCCTTACCTGGAGGAGGGCCAGCCGGTCGCTGTAGGGGGCGGAAGGCAATGTGAAGACCTGCTTCCCAGGCCCCTGGAGCCTGCTCAGCATGATGCCTGGCCTCCCCATCCCTAGATGCTCCAGCAAAAGGGAGGAGAAAATGACCCGGGCAATGGCTGAGGTGGAACAGATGACTTAGAAGCTGAGACTCAAGAAGGTCCACCACCCGCAGGAAGTCCCATAGCCTTTAAAGAATGAAGTGTGAGTACCTCACATTGATACCTATTGTCTCACTGGGAGCTATTATTAGATTCAGCAAACAATACACTAGGTACCTATTCTTCCAAAGGTTCAGAGGGCTAGAGACTTGTCCCCAGATAGTAGCAGAGCAGGATTCAAACACAGCCACCTCACACCAAGTCTAGCCCTCTCCTGCCCAAGTTCCTGGCACTCTGACACCGTTCTCCTGAAGCCTATCTTTCCTTTCATTTAACGGTTTCTGAGTCTCTGCTTTCTTGTCCCAACTAGACTACATGCTGTTTGAGGGTAAGAAAGTACCGTCGGTAGCAGCTAGCATTGGGCTAGGCACATTCAATGAGCAAGTAGATATATAAATATACCATATACAATCACCACCTTAGAGAATAGGAATCTGTTTTGACTAGAAGCATTTGCAGAGAAGTCCCCATCATCCATCATGGGGACAGACTGGCTTCGAGTTTATTGTTGCTGCAAACTGCTGTCAGATTGGTGACACCATGCACAACAGAATGAATCAGCAGCTCCATCCCCATGATCAGTTACAGATCAGACCATTGTGATCCATAGGATTTTCACTGGCTGATTTTTGGAATTTGACTGCCAGGTCTTTCTTCCTAGTCCGTCTTAGTCTAGAAGCTCCACTGACATCTGTTCAGCATCATAGCAACATGCAAGCCTTCACTGGCAGATGAATGGTGGCTGTGTTTGAGGCGCATTGGCCAGGAATTGAACTTGGGTCTCCTACATGGAAGGAAAGAATTCAACCACTGAACCACCACTGTCCCCTGGCCTAGAGTCTAGACCGAAAAAAAAAAAAAATCAAATCCATTGCCATTGAGTCGACTGCAACTCATAGCGACCCTATAGGACAGAGCAGAGCTGCCCCAAACAGTTTCCAAGGCTATAAATCTTTACGGAAGCAGACTGCCACATCTTTCTCCTGTGGAGCAGCTGGTGGGTTCAAAACACTGACCTTTCAGTTAGCAGCTGAGCACTTAACCACTGCACTACCAGGGCTCCTGAGTCTAGACTAAACCCGTTGCCATTGAGTCAATTCTGACTCATAGTGTGACCCTATAGGACAGGATAGAACTGCTCCATAGGGTTTCCAAGGAGCAGCTGGTGGATTTGACTGCCAAACTTTTGGTTAGCAGCCTAATGCTTAACCACTGCACCACTAGGGCTCGGAGTCTAGACTAAACCCTGATAATGTCAAAGTGAATGAATAGTACTTAAACAGAACTCTGACTCCCAAGCTAAACAATGTGAAGTTATACCCTTGATAGTCTCTGGTGATATTTAGAAAAGACGAGTGTTACCAGGAGAGAGCAACTAAGAAACAGCCTATATGACCACAGGGGGGATAAAGCAGGTGGACAGTAGCACACCAGACAACAGATGACCTTGCAGAAGACTCCTTAACACCCTGGAAAAGGTACAAGACGTATTAAGTAAAAAACAGATTATAAAATGTTATGCGCTGAATGATCTTGTTTTCTTAAAATGTTTGTCCTTGTCGTAAAAGGATATTCGTGAAGAGTGTGCTTCTTAGTTCAAGTAGATACACAAGACTAAGTGGGCAGCTCCTGTCCGGAGGTGAGATGAGAAGGCAGGAAGGGACAGGAGCCAGCTGAATGGACATGGGAAATCCGGGGTGGAAAGGAGGAGTGTGCTGTCACTTTATAGGGAGAGCAACTAGGGTCACATAACAATATGTGTATAAATTTTTGTATGAAAGACTAACTTGAGCTGTAAACTTTCACCTAAAGCACAATAAAAATAAAAATAATTTAAAGAAAGTTTGTCCTTGCATAGAAAAAAAAAACCAGAAAGAAATCAATTCAGACGTTGGTGAGACTAGAGGTGATTTTTATTTTTTTTTCTTTTGCTCATCTGTATGTTTTAGACTTTCTGAAAGTAATGAGTAATATTCTTTGTCTGTCTGTCTGTCTCTCTCATGATATTAGCCGTCATTGATGCTCATTGCTCAGATCTGTTATTTCACTAGGGATTGAAAATGGTGATAATCTAATTCTAATTCTATCATTCCTTCTGCATTTACTAGCTGGAAAACTTCTAGAAAAAGAAACTATGTTTTGTGTATAAAAAGTCCTTCGGTAGGTTAATTGATAAACTGTGGTACATCCATATCATGGGGTATTATTCAGTAATAAAAAGAAATGAGCTATCCAGCTAGGAACTTTAAATGCACATTGCTAAGTGAAAGAAGCCAGTCTGAAAAAGCTACATACTGCGTAATTCCAACTACAGGACATCCTGGAAAAGGGAAAACCATAGAGACAATGAAAAGATCAGAGGTTAGCAGGGATTCGGAGGACGGAGGGAGGCATGAATAGGCGGAGCACAGGACATTTTAAGGCCAGTGAAACTATTCTGCATGATACAGCGATGGTGGATACACATTACCCGTGATATACAAAACTCATAGGACTGTACAACACCAAGCATGAACCCTAAAGTAAACTATGGACTTTAGTTAACAATAATGTACCAAGAGTTGTTCATCAGCTGTACCAAATGTACCATACTAATGCAAGATGTTAATAACAGAAGGAAACTGAGTGCAGGCGGAGGAAGAGGCATATGGAAACTCTCTGTACTTTTCGTGCAATTTTTCTGTAAATCTAAACTGCTCTAAAAAATCAAGTGTATTTTTTTTAAGTGTATATAAAAAGAAAACCTGCAGTTCCTACCAGGGTCAGACCCTTCACAGTTTACTAAGTTCTTTCATGTACATTCATTACCTTACTTGATTCTCTAGCAATCCTGGAGGTTAAGCAGCAAAGCAATTGTTTCTCTTCTAGAAGAGGATGGTGGGGTCCGGATTGGTGAAGAGACCAGCCTCAGGTCACATAGCACAAACAGGACATAATAGAGATGAATCTCAAACTCAGGGCGCTTCCCCTCAGAATCACAGCCTCACCTATTTGATGACATGCTCTGAGATGGGGCAAGGTCACTGTAGACCTACCATCTTCCAACTGGCACTAGATGGATGTGATTTTCTTTTCATTCTATAGGATTTTTTTTTAACTGTAGAAATCAAAGCATTCCACACTTCTTGTGCATTGGAAGCAAGTATTTCTGGAGACAGACGGGTGCTGCCTCCTCACACTCGTCCAGGAACAACTTTCTTTGTATTCAGTCCAAAAGAAAAAGCAAGGAGAAGATAAGCCAATCTGCTTATCTGCCGCAGATAAGGGAGAAACTGTTTACCAAGCAAAAGATGATCCAAAAGGTGATGACTTTTAACTCTTTCTTTGGGAGCTGACTGATTGAAGAGCAGACAGAAAAAGGATGAGGACTGCCTGCTAATCAACACTTCAAAAACACCGAGTCACTGCTGCTGTTATTGATTCTACCACCATCTCCTCAGACAGTGAGATAGCCCATTAGAGTCCCTTCACTAAGTACACTGCTTTAGCTTATGAACTGATTTTGTTGTCCTTCCCCAAAGTGATTTTTGGGTTGCTGGCATCTGGCCATAAAGATTCAGAGAATTAAATGAATGACCATAAAATGAGAGAAAATCCAGACAAAGCCTCTGATAATATCCAGTACTAGTAGGAACAGCGGTGAAACGGGCACGCTGGTCCATAACTGGTGATGGTCAACACTGGAACTACCTTTTTGTAAACTAGTGTGTTCATAAGGGAACCTATGCCTTTTGACCAAATGCTTCTACTCCTAAGGAAATAATTCACAAGATGCAAATGACTATGTGTACACAAATGTTAATTATGGTGCTCTTCAGAATAGCAGAAATGCATAAATTATAAGCTAAGCATCTTACACTAAAGGAAAAATTGTGTAAATTATAGCACAGCAACATAATAACATTACTCAGCCATTTAAAATGATAATTAAACTAAAGAGTTGACATGGGGAAGTTTCTCTTTCAAGAAGTATTCCAGGTAATAAATGCAGAAGGAATGATAGAATTAGATTATCACCATTTTGCAATCCTTAGTGAAATAATAGATCAGGGCAATGAGCAAATAATGACAGCTAATGTCATAAGAGAGAAAGAGGCAGGCAGACAGACACAACTCAATGTCACCTATAAAGTACTGTTGCCCCCAAATCTAGTCAAGTATGCAGATCTCACACGAGTTTACAGAAAATGCAAGGGACAAACAATGCAATTAGCAAAATACAAAATGTAGAAAATTTGTAGAATAAATAATAGTTTCTTCAACAAATAAATCCAAAGGAGAACAAGAGAGGGAGGGGAAACCTAGAGATCTAAAAAAAACCATATCACAATATTGTACAACCATTCTGGAAAACAAGATGGCGCTTCTTTAGAAATAGAAATACTGTATGATCCAGCAACCCCACTCCTAGGAATACATCCTAGAGAAATAAGAGCCATCACACGAATAGACATATGCACACCCATGTTTACTGCAGCATTGTTCACAATAGCAAAAAGATGGAAACATCCTAGGTGCGCATCAGCAGATGAATAGATAAACTATGGTACATACACAAAATGGAGTACTACGCAACAATAAAGAACAATGATGAACCTGTGGAACATCTCACAACATGGATGAATCTGGAGGGCATTATGCTGAGTGAAATAAGTCAATCGCAAAATGACAACTATTATATCAGACTACTAACATAAAAACTCATGAAAAGGTTTACACACAAAAAGCAACAATCTTTGATGGTTACGAGGGACTGAATGGGTAGGGAGGGAAATAAATCACTAAATAGACAACAGATAAGTGGTAACTTTGGTGAAGGGTAAGACAGTACACAATACTGGGGAAGCCAGCACAGCTTGTCCAAGGCAGAGTCATGGAAGCTCCACAGACACATCCAAACTCCCTGAGAGACTGAATTGCTGGGCTGAGAGCTGTGGGGACCATGGTCTCGGGGAACATCTAGTTCAACTGGCATAACATAGTTTATATAAAGAAAATGTTCTACAGTCTACTTTGGTGAGCAGTGTCTGGGGTCTTAAAAGCTTGTGAGCAGCCAACTAAGATACTCCACTGGTCTCACCCTGTCGGGAACAAGAATGAAGAAAACCAAAGACACAAGGGAAAGATTAGTCCTAAGGACTGATGGACCACAGCTACCACAGCCTCCACCAGACTGAGTCCAGCACAACTAGATCGTGCCCAGCTACCACCACTGACTGCTCTGACAGGGATCACAATAGAGGGTCCTGAACAGAGCTAGAGAAAAATGTAGAACAAAATTCTAACTCACAAAAAAAGACCAGACTTACTGGCCTGACAGAGACTGGAGAAACCCAGGGAGTATGGCCCACAGACACTCTTTTAGCTCAGTAATGAAGTCACTCCTGAGGTTCACCCTTCAGCCAAAGATTAGACAGGCCCATAAAACAAAAGGAGACTAAAGGGGCACACCAGCTCAGGGGCAAAGAATAGAAGGTGGGAAGGGATAGGAAAGCTGGTAATAGGAAACCTAAGGTCGAGAAGGGAGAGTGTTGACATGTCATGGGGTTGGTAACCAATGTCACAAAACAATATGTATACTAATTGTTTAATGAGAAACTAGTTTGTTCTGTAAATTTTCGTCTAAACTGCAATAATTAAAGGAAAAAAATCAACCAAATGCAATGTATGGATCTTGTTCAGATACTGATACAAGCAAATGAATTGTAAAAAAAAATATATATATTTTTAGGCAGCTAGGGAAATAGGATCACTGTCAGGTTATCTGATGAGGTTAAGGTTTATCATTAACTATTCTAGGTGTAATCCCAGTATTGTGGTTATATTTTTTTAAAGAATCCTTATATTTCAGAAATACATTTTGAAATATTTATGGATGAACTGATATAAAATGTGGGATCTGTTTCAAATTAATCCAGCTTGGGGGTCAGGGAACCGGGAGTTACAATAGATGAACTGAATTTGGCCAAGAGTTGACAATTGTTGAAGCTGATGGTGGCTACACTGGGGATTTACTGGGTTCATTTGACTATTTTCTCTACTTTTGCCTATGCTTAAAATTTTTTAATAATAAAAATCAGAATTATAAATGAATGTTTCCATGAACAAACACAGTAAACCAATAGGCAGAACGATACACGTGATATGATTGCAACCAGGAAAAAATGTTCATACCCATTCATGGACTGAAAGGGAACGTAATGTACAAAAATCAAAATAGTTGTATTTGGCAGTGGGCATATGGGTGATTTTTTTTTCCTCCAAATTTTTCTTTCATACTGCAGACACATCATCTTTTTAGGAACAAAAGAGATGAACAGCCAGCCTTAAGCTAACTCCTGTGTCACGCTTGATGCAGACTTAGTCACTCCTGCTGAACACTCTGAGGCCCCAGGCAGGATGCAGCCCCCTCAGCTGTGTGGGGCCCTCTGGAGAAAGGGAACATCTCAGGAGGCAGTCCTCTGGCCAGCCAGGGCCTTTCTGTTTTTATTTTTAAATGGCACATCTGCCCGACCCCCACTCGAGGGCAGCCCATCCCAACCAGTGCCTCTCCCACGGGACGGGTGAACTTGATCAAACATCACCTTTCGATCTGGGACAGGAACTTGGTTTCGAAGATGCCTCTAGTCTGGAGACGCTCTGAAATCTGCCCACGGAAGAGGAGACCCTGCTTGGTCAGGTCGATCAGGATCTGCCGCACTATCTCACCCAGGTACATCCCACTTGTCATTTTCTCGTACCTGTTTGGGGGAGGAAGAAGGTTGGGGAGGGCAGGAAAATCAGAGCTGGTGAGCAGTTGCAGAAAGGACCAGCAGAGTGCTGGAAGGCAGCTGCCTGGTTCAGGCGGACCTAACAAGGCTCCCTCAAGCAGCAAACCTGGAGAATGCGATGCAGAAGACAGCATGGCATGGTGGGGAAATCCAGGCTCTGGAGCCACACTGACCAGGTCTCGGCCTGGAGCCAGGTCCCAGCTCTGCCACAGACTAACTGCATGACTTGGAGCTTGAGCTGTAAACTATCATCTATAAAATAGGGAGCAAGACACCGGCCCCACAAGACTGTTAAGATGAAAGCATCTGGCACAAGTAGACACTCAGCAAAAGACAGTTCCTCTCCTGGCCCAGCCCCAGTTCTCCTTGGTTTTGTATTACATACCTGTCCCACTAGAGAGGCTCCTTGGTTTTGTATTTGAAGAAATCTGTTCTATTGGAGATTGTGCTCTATGAGATAATATTTTTAAACTGTCTGTATGTACCAGGGGTGCTAAATAAAAAAAGTTAGTTCCCTTCCTCCTTTCTACTAGGCTATGAGATCCATGAGAGCAAGGAGCAGGGGGCAGAGGGGGCTTTGTAACTGATAGCACTTTGCACAGGCATGTGTGACAATGATGCCATCGTTACTAATAACAATGATCATAAGTGTGCAGAGCTCGAATGAGCTGTCCTGAGTCAAATGAAAATCTAAATGTGTTTAAGACTTATGTACTGGACTTTTAAATGCTCAGAACCTCATCAGTCTAAGGAACCAACATTGAAACAGACAAATAATGGTGACTGTAAGGCAAACCAAATGTGCACCCCCCTTAAATTCTCAGTCCAAAAATGTGAGCTGCCTCCCCCACTCAGTGGATATAGTCTCAAAATTAAGTCAGAAGGAACTTGTCCCTTGAAAAGAGACATGATAGTTGCCCAAACTTGGGATTCAGAGCTAAGGTCCTTTCTTTTTGGAATAACCCCTGCTTCATCTGGGGCTACCACAACTCACCTGCCTTCCAGCTACAAAGACTAGTGCTACAAGAAGGCACAGAACCACCAGGGCTGACTTTGGCCTTGCCCAGGTCTTTTCCTAGACAACGTTCTCATTCAACAGTTACCAAGGTGTCCACAGCCCACACATCCCGTTACATTTCCAATCTGCTCAACTTCTCAACTTGGATACCACCTCTCACAATACACCTATCTTTTCATCTTTGTATATATATTAGGACACTAAACTTAAGAGATAGTTAAATGTTGATTAAGCAAGGGGATGGTAGCTGAAGCTCTGTGGTACTTTTTCCAAAGATGGTGCCGGACCACTCAACCCTACACTCATGACTTCCTCTGTTGGTTCATATCTCCTCTCTGTGATGTGGCCAGCTGTACCCTCAGTCCAGAGGCTTTCAACTGTTATCCAAACATTAAGATGGATAATCTCTAGGTGACACAGTCTAGTGCAGAGACTGGGAAACTGTGGCTTGTAAGCCAAGTCTAGCTTACCTCCTATGCTTGTAGATAAAATTTTATTAGAACACCGCCATTTTCACTCATTTACTTACTGTCTATGGCTGATTTTGGTCTACAAAGGCAGAGCTGAGTAGTTGTGACAAAGACCATATGGCCTGCCAAATCCAAAATATTAACTATCTGATCCTTTAGAAAAAAAGTTTGCCAACCTCTATTCTAGTGAATGGGCCCAGGTTAATTGTCAAGTCCTAGCATTCTAGCTCTATCTACCCCTTTCTTTCCTACTCAAAAAGGCATATCAGAATGCAACTATAAATCTATTCTAACGTTTGAAAAGAACATTCAAATGTACAGCATTCTAAATATGGTCAGTAATTATAATACACCTCATAAGCGATTGTGATCCACTGGTGGGACATGACGTCATGGTTGAAAACCAGCACTCCCACCCGTCATAGGTGGCCACCTCCCTACCCCTAGAAGAACAGAGGTCACCGACCTGGCAGCAAACTCTTAAAAGGCTAAAGATGTAGACCTCTAAACTGGACCTACTAAAAGTCCTCTCCGAGGGGGCTCACTAAGTCAGACCATGACCCGGCTCTGTGACACCTGGCCCACAGCAAGTGGACATTCCTGCAGCTTTTGCCTCATTAGTCTATAATTAGAAAAGAGACATGATACTCAGATGATATTTGCTCTAATTAGAAAAAGGTGTTCCTCCTTCTACCTGTTGGAAACTTGTCATAATATATTGTTTCTGTTTGATGGAGAGTGGTGACAAATATCAAAGCTATGGTGTCCATGGCATGAAAACAGCATTCACTTGCCCTGGTAAACTTGTGCCCTGCACAACCCGCATCCATGCACACAGCCCTCTCCCCCTCTTTTCACCTCTGTTTTCCAGGATTCAAGGACCCCTCATCCACTTCCTTGTCGTATTGGGTCCGGATATCATCTAAGCAGCCATTATCTCCAAATCCCCCCCACTCCGTGTTGATGCACATCTTCCCTTCATTCTCTTCCACCAGTTCGATGTTCCTCATCTCCTCCATGTAGCACATGTTGCTGCCTGTTCCTAGAGGGGAACATGAAGGGACTTTAATCTTTGAAAGATACCAGCAGGTCTTAGAGAGGCAGTGGAGTGCAGTGGATGAGAAGTTAGGCTTAGAGTCAGGTACAACTGGGTGTGAATTCCAGCTTTATACTCATAGCTGGGTAATCATAAGTAAGTACCTCATCTTTCACAGACTCAAGTTTCTTCATCTGTCACATGGAGATAACATCTGACTTATAGATTTGTTATAAGGAAAAAATGAGATAATATTTGAAAATTTCCTCCACGTGGCACATATTCAATAAATGGTACCTGCTGCTATTATTATTGCGGTTGTTATGCCATAGGCACACAAAGTGGGCTTCCAAGTAATCATGGAGTTAGCAATCAGAGCTGGAAGTGACCATGAGAAATCATCTAGTCTGGGATCAGCAAACACCTGGCATGCATGGGCCACTCTCTTCTGTCTTGCCCATGAGCTGGCCTCAGAACCATTCTCAATACAGCTGTCCAGGCAACTGTTATATTCAAACAGGTATTACCTCTTTAACCTCTTAGACATAATCCAGCCCCTCCCACAGATGAGGAAACTCAAGTTCAAACAGAGTAAAGCATTCTGCCCCGCCACACAGTGGATAAGAGTTAGAGTGAGATGACACTGAAGACATCTCAGTAAATCCCATCACCTCATTCCACCCACTACTCATCTCCAGAAAACCCAAACAACCAACTGGAACAACTTTTCCAGCCTGTCATGTCTTCACACGTGCCTGTATGTTAATGCACATCTGAAATGCACTTCGTCTTCATCTCCACCTGTTCAAATCCCACTCCTGCCCCACCTCTTAGAGGCAGTCACCTAGAATCCAGCCTTGGCCTTAATCACTGCCAGACTTCTCCCAAAGACGCTTAATATTTTTGTATCACTTCAGACTATCCTCTTCCCCTCTCCTGAGTTTCTTTCCAGCTCTTTTCCTTCTTCGAGCCCTCACAGCCAGAGGAGCTCAGAGGAACAGAAGAGGTACACATTGGGGCCAAAGTGAAAATCGATCAGCCCCAGGCCAACATGCTCCAAGTTCTAGCACTGCCTTCTAGTCAAATCTTATCTATGGCCACCTTCCTCCCAGGACAATCTGCCCCAAGGCTCTAATTTGAAAGTCCCCTTCTATGCCATTTTCCTTCCTCAATAGAAAGGATGACTTTGACTTAGGACTTTCAATGGAGAAAGGTATTAAATAAAGACTTAGGAATTAGGGATCTGGTATCACAATCCTAATTTCTTGTGTGTCTTGGACAAAGATGACTTCAAAGCCTCCGTATAATGGGACAATGGTCCCCTGCCCCTCACTATGTTAAAAGGGAACCTCCAAAGAATCATACAGGATCACGTCAATGGGACATGCCTAAGCACTTACCTGCAATTAGGCCAATCTCACAATTGGGATCTTCATGGCCACAGGTCATCATGGTCCCCACCGTGTCATTCACCACTGCAACTATGTCCAGGTCAAATTCCTGCAAAGGACGCAGCTCTACTGTAGGCAGAATGGACAAGCCAAGCAGACTCAGGGGGAACATATCAACCCAAGGGGGACAGAGGTCAGAGTCACAGGGACTTGGCACAGGGTGACAGAGCAGAGAGCTCTACTGGTAGAACATGACATCATGGTTGAGAACCAGCACTCCTACCCATTACAGGTGGCCCCCTCCTTACCCCCAGAAGAACAGAGGTCACCAAATTCTCCATCCAAAAGTGTGAGCCCCCAATGGATATAGGCACAAAATTAAGTCAGAAAGAACTTGTCCCTTGAAAAGAGTCGTGATACTCAGATGCCCCAACTTGGGATTCAGAGCTAAGTTCCCATATCGTACATTTCTCCTCTTGATGGCTTCCCTAAGCATGTCCACCACGTCTTCCCCTTCACAGTCGGTGGCCTTGAAGCCTTTGGTCCACTCTATGAGTATTCCCTGAAAGAAGGGAGGGGAAATTCATTTGAGCAATACTTTGCTGGCACCACTGCACAACCTCAACATGTAAGAGATACAAGGCACTACAGTTTCATGTGCTTCTGACTGTGATTCCATCTCTGCAGCCCCAATACTGAGCATGGAAGCTTCACGCAGCATGATGCTCAGACAATGTCTACTGCTAAGTGGAATAATTACAGCAATTCA
The DNA here is from genome assembly GCA_030035585.1 of Dugong dugon. Taxonomy (NCBI): domain Eukaryota; kingdom Metazoa; phylum Chordata; class Mammalia; order Sirenia; family Dugongidae; genus Dugong; species Dugong dugon. Next base: position 21,182,903 of record CM057475.1, read on the forward strand.
TATTCATCAAAGGGCAAATCATGTTCCTTGGCCATGACTCCATGGAATATAGGCCTGGCATCATAATGATCCCACTTCTAATTTAGTCAAGGACAGAATTAAGATGTGAGTAAACATAAAGCTACAAAATGTTCATCAAAGCATTGTTCCCCAATGAAAAACTAGCTGCATCCTATAATTCCAACATATGGATCTATCGTCTTGTACATCTGCCTAGGAAATGTTATACAACCATAAAAAATCATGCCGTAAGAGAACGTTGGACATTATACAAAGATGTTCACTGTAGAGTGTCACAAAGATTGCACCCCATCTCCCTCAAGCTGCAGTACAGGCAGCTCAGCCCTGCCCTCACCCAAACTCACCCACCCTCAGCTCCAGGCAGTGGCCCCCGTGAGTCAGTGGAAATCTAGGGGAGTCTAAGAGAACAGCTCACTTTCTAAGCTCTACACCTAAGTCAAGTTAGTTTACAAAAAAAAAAAAACTATATAGCTGGTCTACCTAAAGTTCTAGCTTCCCAATAAAAAACCTTCACTCATTAAACATAAAATTAATCACTGGGTGAAAGGGGATGCTTTTATCCATGAATTCCAAGAAAAATCTTGTGACAAATGTTTTTAAATTACTATAAATGATCTATTGAAGTTATTATCCCTGATATTCTTCAATGTCAACAAAGTAAGTGTCCATGTGATAAATTCCTCCTGAAACTCTAACATCAGGAGAGAAATGTAGTTCCTGTGATGAGCTGGTAAGCTTGCTTTCATCAGACAATAAAAACCTTATAACCCCATTTACGTTGGCTGCCTAGGAATGCACAGATAATATTAGTGTCCAGTGTTATAACTGGTCTTAACTGGTCAACTTCCAGGTCATTACCTCTTTCTGTCTTTCCACATTATGCTTGACCAGCCTTTTAGTAGGTTGTACGTATTTCTTTATTGTCTACGACTCTAAAGTCGTCTGGGAGCTTCAATCCAAAAAATACTAATGAAAAATGGAACATAATAAATAAATAAAGTGGTTACAGTTCTCTTCATGTTTCCCCAGCTTCCCTGAACCTCATAAAATGAACAGTGACTCAGAGGGACCTTGAGATCCCCTGGTGGAAGGAGGATGCGTACCAGGCTGGCTGCAAGCCTGGCTGAGCTAGCTTACCTTGTCAATGCTTGTCTGTCTGCAGGGAAAGGAGAATGTGAAGCCCAAAGGTAGCTGGGCTCCCTTGAGGCCCATATAGTCCAGGAAGTCAGCAATGCACTGCACAATGTGGTCAAACAGCTGCAGGGTGAGAGCAAGGGGCGTTCGTACCTGGTGGCAGGCTGGCACCCACAAAGCACAGAAAGCCCACCCCCACCCATGGGAGTTACCTCCTCGCCTGTGCCCTGCATGATCTCCAGGGGGATGGCAAAGATCTTGTTGTACATGCGCACCGACCTTCGCCCTCTTCTGATCTTCACCAGGAGGACCCGGAAGTTGGTTCCGCCCAGATCCAGGGCAAGGTACTTCCCTTTCTCTGTGGTGGAGAAAGTCAGGAGCTTGTGTGGAGGCATTAGGAGGAAGAGGAAATGCTGCAAACAAGCTGACCAGAGCCTGTCCTCCTGCGACTTATGGACCAGAGGGACATGACTGTCACCGTGCACAGTGTCTAGGTATTGGGCAGACATCTGAGCCTGTTTGAGGCCAGATGGTGTTTCTTGGCCTCCTCTTGTCCTCAGCAAAGGCCTAGGCACCACCTGATCCACCCCAGTGATATGCAGTGAGAGAGACCTGAACTGGAATCAGGGGACTTGGGGCTTCTGAGAAATGAGCTTTTTATCTTGAGCAAGAAAAGTCCAGGTCCCATTTTCCACATCTGTGAAGCAAGGGAGGAGTTCCTGGGTGGTGCAAACAGTTAATGTGCTCGGCTGCTCACTGAAAGGTTGGAGGTTCAAGTCCACACAGAGGGACCTTGGAAGAAAGGCCTGGTGACCTACTTCCCAAAAATGAGCCACTGAAAATCCTATGGAGCACAGTTCTACTCTGACACACGTGGGGTCTCTATGAGTCGGAATCAACGAGACAGCAATTTTTTTTTTTTTAAAGTCAGAGAGGTTGGACCTCTGTAGACTCTTCCAGCTCTAAAACCCACTCACTGATGTTCTGTAGGCAGCCCCAAATACTCTTGCTCTAGTGTGGGATACAGAACTGTGTTCTGGGTGTAGGGTATCTGGTATAGGACACACGTGACACTTGTGGCCAAGGAGCCTCTGGCGGTAAATGTGAGCCAGGCTACCCTGACTGCAGCTGGACTCCAGAAGTAGTTTCCACCTCATCTGTACAGCCAAGAGGAATTGTTCATCACAAGCATAAAATGATTCTTCCTATCCCCATTATCCCCTCCCCCCGATTCACACCCTCCCACCTATCTAATGAGGAACCTATCAAGCCCTAGCTCCTCAACAACACTGTGCAGGGCCACCCAAGCACAGAGCCCTTTCACATCTCTGGCTTCTCATGGCACCATCGTCTGCTCTACAGAAGCTTCTCACTTGCTCTGTTCTAGCCACACTTGTCTTTTTTGCTGTTCCTTGAATTTGCCAAAGCCATCACTCCCAAATATGTCTCTAACCCTTATCCTGCTCTATTTTTCTTGATAGCACCTATCATTAGCTGACTTCATATGACATTTATTTGTTTATTATTGGCCAGCCCAGCAGACTGCGAGTGCCACAGGGCAGGGACTGTGTTTTCTTCACTGCTGTATCACCAGTGTTTGGAACACGGCCTGACACACAGTAGGTGCTTAATGAAACTGTGAGCAGGGAAGAACAGAGGATTCAAGGGATGAAAGAATGAATAATTGAACAGTATCTTTTACTGTTCTCAGCCTTTTTCCCATGCAGACACAGAGAAAATTGACTCTGGAAAAGATCCTGGAGGTCTTAGCTGTTCAGAGATCAAAAATTCTGCTGTGTGGCCCTGAGTAGGTCATCGAACCTCACAGAGTCTCCGTTTTGGCATCCATAAAATGGGAATCATTCTCTCCTTACCTAATATACAAAGTGGTTGTGAGGACCAAATGAGATTAAAGGCTCAAAAGCAAATTATAAAATGCAAAGGATTTCACGAAGGTCATTGTTTCCAGACGAGGCTAGTAAGGGTCAAAGAAGAGAAATAACTTGTTCAAAGAACTGACTCCATTAGTTAGTGGCTTCTCTCGGCTGAGCACAGAGAACCAGAAGGATCAAGGGTTGGAAAAGTCCGGGGCAGAAAGTGATGAGAGGGGAGAGGGAGAGCCAAGTCCCAGAAAAGAGCAGAGTCAGAGAAGTTAGGCAGGAAACCTAGGCAACCCCATGTGTCTAGATGCATGCTTCCCAGGGTCAGGATGTGGGTTTTCTGTTTGCTAACAGCATCGGGTACACTCCATGTTCTCAACTACACAGACACACACACACGTGCGTGCGCACACACACACGCATACACACACATACATACACATATGTACACACATATACATGCGTATACACACCTATATACATAATATCCACACTCACATACACACACACGTATATACATACACACATATACATGCATACTCTCACATACATAATACGCACACACATTTGGAACCTAACTTAAATATTCTTTCACTGCAAATACCTTGGTTTAACCAAGGCAAACAGGTTGGGAAGGAGTACTGGCACCCTACCCTACTTCTCCCTTCACCCCTTTGCAGGCATGAATCCAAGGCTTCAAAAACAAAAACCCTAACTAGCTATAAAGAGCTTTAACGGAAGCTGTTGGGGTCCCTGAAGAGAAGGAGCTGGCCCGGCCCACCTGTGCCATCAGGCATCCCGCAGACATAGGTGGGCAGCATCTTGACCGTGGCTAGTGGGTGGCTCTTCTTCTTCAGCCCATACTCGAACTCAGCCCTCATCTTGTCGCGCACGCTCACGAGATGCTCGCGGGTCAGCTGGAACAGAGCCAACACCTTGTCGATCTGCTTCCGCTGGGCCTGCACGCGGGAGGCCACGGCGGTCACCATGGCGGCCCCCTTGGTGCTGCCGCTCTCCGACAGGAGGAAGCGGACGTCACAGTTTGGCACCAGTTTCCTCACCACCTTGTGCAGGCGTTTCGGGTACCTGAAGACGGGGGTGATGGCCAAAATATTTAACAATCAGAAAGGCCAGGCCCAGCTGATCGGAACAGACACAGGGGTACCTGTGGAACGGGGCCCTGGAGAGCCCTGGTGGGTCAGGCTCACCCCTTCCGTTGCTGGATGGTAGGGAGGGCATAAGGGGAGATTGAGGAGAGGGGCTACAGCTGGGACAGGGAAAGAGACACTTGGGAGGCTCAGGGGAGTGGCGATTTTATCAATTTATATTTCAACCAATAGGGCATGTCCATGCATAACATATTGGCTGAACATCATCTCTGTGCAAAAGGGAGAGATTTTCTTTCCCCAGCTCCTTCCAGGGTGTCCCCACTGGCTTCCAATACCACCTCAGTTAGCCAAAGAGACTTTTGCTCTCCTTCCTTCCTTCTGGGAAATTCTCATTTTTCCTGCATTTTTCTACCAAGATCCTTCATGTAAACTTGGCAACCTTTGTCACCTCTGTTCTTCCCCATCTATAATTGGCTCTATCTCGTTTTCCAGTCCTACTACACAGTAGGTATTCGATAAATAATGAATCGGTAGATGAACAAATGAATAGATGGACAGATGGATGAATGGACAGACACATGGATGGATGGCTTTGCTAGTTAGGCAGCTGACGTTAGCACAATATTTCTCTAAGAAAGATCCCCAAAAGCAGCCCAGCCAGCTAGAGGGCTGTAGTCTCTGGACTTGCCCTTTGCTTTGTAATCTAAGGACCAGTAGGGGTGGCTGGTTCCAGCAGCCCAGGTGAGCAGCATAGCCCAGGCAGAACAGCTTGGGCTCCATTCCAGGGGGAGGCTCTTTGCCGAGGGTAGGCTGCCAGGCAGCACTTACTGGGGGTGTATCTTGTAGAGGGTACCGTCCATGCCTACTGTGGTCCGCAGCCGCACCAGCTTCTTGTTCTCCCGGAGGCGTGTCAGGATGGCTGCCAGGGCCGCTGCACAGAGATTGGCTGAGCGGAAGGAGACAATGGTGCAGACGTGCTGGACCGCAATGCAATCAGCCTCAGACGGCTCCAGGCCCAGGTCTGTCAGGATCTCTCTGGTGTTGGCAAGGCCTTCTTTATACCTGGCCAGGGTACAGGAATGAGAAGGTCACACTTGTCCATCTCCTGAGGGGCCACTTTGTCACCTCTCAGGAATGTGAAAGCAAACATGCTGGCACCAAGGAATATAATAACGTCAATGTCAACAATGATAATGGTAGCCAACATGTATTGAGCATTCATTATGTGCCCGGTACTTGTCTAAGGACTTCACACACTTAACTCATTTAATCCCCACAGCAATCCTTCATTACTGTACAGGTGAGAGACCTGAGGCACAGAGAGGTTAGGTAACTTGTCCATGGTCACAGTGCTAGCAAGTGCTAGAGCCAGGATTTGAACTCAGGCAGTCAGATACACAGCCCATGCTTTTAACCACCCTGAACTATACTGCCTTTCAAAGGAACTCCATCTCTACCAAGCACTGCACAGAGCAGATTCTGGGGGTCAGGTGCCACTCTGCTGAGCTCAGAGCCTAAATTGATTGCCAAGCTCAGGGCAATACCAGGGTTTTTAAGCCTGAGGGGGCAGAACCCTGAGTTGACTGGGGCCAGCCAAATTCACCAACCATCTCCCATTTTAGGGAGCTGTGTGAAAGAACTCAAATTACCAAAGTCAAAGCCAGCACCTGAAGCCATCAGGTGATGGAGATTCTTGCTATAGCAGGGGTTCTTAACTTGGACTCCACACATGGACTTTAAAGGTTCCTGATGTTGTAAGCAAAATTATGCATGAACGTGCATTTTGGGAGGTAAAGTGTCCAGAACTCAAATCAGATTCTCAAAGGGGTCTCTGACCCGAAAAAGTTTCAAATCACCACTTTAGGGAGGAAGAAGGCAACAAAACATGGGTTGGGGGAGGTGGATGTCCAACAGCAGAATACCTGGCTGGTGAAACCAATGAGAATGCCACACCTGAGTCATAGCAGAGAGGGCTAACCCATCTGAAGCCGGCCCCATGTCTGAAATCCTCCTGGTAAAGAAGAAAGATCTGGTCCCTAGTGCTGTCGCATGACCACTGAGCAGACCACGCCTTGACTGCCTGCCCTAGCCCTCTGCAGAATCAAGACTGGTGGGGTCCGGCCAGCAACTTACTTCTCCATGGCAGCCACGTGTCGCGTCTCAATCTTGCCCTTAGTATGGAGAGCAGAAGATTTCTTGCCACCAAACAGGAGGCCATCCCTGGCCATCTTCAGCAAGATGAGCCTGACGAGTTCCCCCAAGTACAGGCCACTGATCATCTTCTCAAACCTGCAATTTGGTGAAGACAGCAGTGGAAGCAACACCTTGGATTCTGCATCATCCTTTTCGCAAAGACTATGAGCCATGGCCAACGATCAGGGGCATGTGGAGGGGATGGGCCACTGGATGATGTGGCCTAGAGAAGCCACTTACCCTCTCTGGTCTTCACTCTCCTCATCTATAAAAGCAAAGAGCTAAGCTGGAGGAGATCCTAGATTCCTTCCTGCTCACAACGTGCTTCATTCCAACAATCTTTATGTCAAATCACCTCTGGCTATGCAGATGCCATTCTCATGTTAGGAGTATCAGTTACTGTTGAGTAATTTCAACTCATGGTGACCCATGTGTGTGAGAGTAGAATTGTGATCCATAGGGTTTTCTCCCAGGCATCTTTGGTGGATTTGAACCTCCAACCTTTTGGTTAGCAGCCAAACATTAATCATTTTCACCTCCCAGGGACTCCTATGTTGGGGATAAGGAATCTCAATTTCAGAGACTTCAGGTACCTTCCCAAGGTCACCTAACCATGGCATGAAAAATCCAATAACAGATTACACTTATATGAAATAAGTAAATATACAGAAATCAAAGATAATTAGTGGTTACCAGCAGTGGGAGGAAGTGGGAAAGAGAGTTTTTGCTTTGGGGGCATTGAGTTTATGTTAATGATGGTGGGATAATTTGGAAAAGAATAGTGAGAATGGTTGCACAACTTGAAGAATTTGATCAATGTCACTAAATTGTACATATAGAAATTGTTGAATTGGCATATGCTTCATTATGTATATTTTTACCATCATAAAAAATATATATTAAAAAGAAAAAAAGTACAATTATCAGACTCAGATGCTTCCAATTCATACATCACGCTTCTCTCCAAGAGAAGCTATATCTGTGAGGTGGGCTTGGATAGCTTCAGAGAGACTCCACTGTAAAGTGGATGAGATGTCCCTCGAGGCTGTCTACACCTTTACTCTGAGTCCGTGCACACCAATATATGATTACTAATTGTTTCTCAGGTACAAAATTAAATATAACTTTTATTACCCAAACTCAATATGACATAAAATCAAGGACAATCAGTTTCATAATCAACTTTATGTATTTCACTACAAAAAAAAAAAAAAAAAAGTCTTAGAACATTAGAAGAACCAAGAGAAATTCAGGCTGGGCTTGGGGGGTGGAATTATTTTTAAGTGAACTGGAGATGGGTGAGGATAATAAAGTCCAAAATATGGCACCACTTTGTTGAGATGTGACTGCTCTGGCTCATCAGCAAAGTTGGTGTGTACTGGAGAATGGGTCCATCCAAGACAGACATTTGCTTAACAGACCTGCAATTCTGGTGTTTGAATAGTGTCAGGGAGGTGCTTAAAATATTTGTTCACCAGGCTCCTCGGCAAAATGGTTGCTTCAAGGGCTGGGGCTGGGAGAGTATAAGATGAGCCAGGAACATCTTACTGTGCCCAAAAATAAGGAAGTACTTAAACAGTTATGGGAACATGTCAAAAGTTCACCGAAGCCAGCCTGAAGGGGCCTCCACTGGCCAAATCTGAAAACATTTGAGTGTCAAAATAAATAATGATAGGAAAAGATCATAACTAATTAAATAGAAGAATCCATGAGTCCATACTGTTATAAACAAATGGAAGAGATGAGAAAGCTCTTCCTTACAGAATAACAACTCATAAATACAGAAGGAATGAAGGATTTAGGAAGTCACTAATGGATGCCAAAACTAGTGAGTGAAAGTTGGATGAGGAATAGGACATTTACATGGTCTCAGAATATCTCCACACCACATATTTATTAATTACAAAGGGAATAATAATAACTCGATGATGGTAAAACCTGCTGGCTACTTAACCAACTAATTTCAGTTAATGTCACCAATAAAAGAATAAATAGATATTATGTGCCTGGAGAAGGACATCTAAAGCAGAGGGTCAGCAAAAAGGAGGAAGACCCTCAACAAGATGGATTGACACAGTGGCTGCAACAATGGGCTCAAGCATAAAAACAATTGTGAGCGTGGTGCAGCACCAGGCAGTGTTACATTCTGTTGTACATAGGGTCACTATGTGTTGGAACCAACTTGAGAGCACCTAACAACATCAACAACAGCACGTGCCTCCTGATACGATGCTCTAGAAAGGACACAACATCACCTGTATGGTATTCCTGCCCCAAATGCATAATCTGAATCTCATCAAGATGAAACATGAGACAAATCCAAATGGAGACACACTGTATAAAATAAATGGTCCGTATTCTTCAAGGTCATGTAAAACAAAGATATGTTAAGGAATCATTCTAGATTCAAGGAGGCTAGAGAGACATGACAGTAAAAGGCAACGTGTAACCCTAGATTGGAGCCTGGACTAGGAAATTGTTTTTCTTTTTTTATAAAGGATATTAGTGGGGCAACTGGCGAATTTTGAATAAAGTCTGCACATTAGATATTAGAACTGATTAAGTGTTAATTTTGTCATTTTGATAATTGTGCTGTGGTTATATAAGCGAATGTACTTGTTTTTAGGAAATTCACACTGAAGTTCTTAGGTGTAAAGGAGTATTATGTCTGCATCTTAGTCTCAAATGGTCCAGGAAAAATAGTTTTATATATACATATGTGTATTTCAAGTGTATGAGTTCTTCAGTGGCGCAAACAGTTAAGCGCGTGACTACTTGCCAAAAGGTTGGTGGTTTGAACCCATCCAGAGGTACGTTGGCAAACAGACCCAACAATCTGCTTCTGAAAGGTCACAACCTTGAAAACCCTATGGAGTAGTTCTACTCTGCACACGTGGGGTCTCCCTGAGTCGAAATCGACTCAATAGCAACCAACAACAAGAACACATACATATACATATATACACAGCATGAGAGAGAGATGTAAGTGTTGGTATTTGGGCATTCTGGGGGAAGGAGTATATGGGAAATTTTGTATTTTTGCAACTTTTCTGTTAAGTCTGAAGTTATTTCAAAATTAAAATTTTTTTTTCTTTTATTAAACAATGAGCTGTTACAATGTGTAAGATACTGTGTAGAAAGGAAAGAAAAATTAAACGCATAGCTTGCCCTCAGGGAGCTCAGAGTGTAGAAAAAGAGCTGAGACAGGCTCCGAGAAGGCTCCCTGAGACCTGAAGTTGGGAAGGACCAGGCCAGCAAACAGGGAAGGAAGGCCCTTCCAGGTCTACCAGGCGTCTTGTGATTCAGCCTCTGAGAAAGCAGGTGGAGGGAAGTAATGGAAACCCAAAGCATGAGGCATTCAGCTTCCTCGGCCCCCCACTGGTTGGATCTGAGAGCCTTCATCTGAAGCGCTGAGAAGGCAGGGCCCAGGTTATCTTATTCACAGCCTTATCTCCAGTGCTCCATAAATATTGATGAAATTCAAATTACCATTATGACCTAGGGGAGATCATTCTATTTCCTTATCTTTCGTTTATCTGTCAAATGAAACTAAAATACAAGCCTTGCCTTAGAAATTCATTGTGATGAATAGTCCCAACCAAAAAGCCCTAGGTGAGGTGGTGATGCACCTGAATGATTGAGTATGTGCTGGTGACAATGGCCAGATTATAACCTGTCCCTACTTACAGTTGCTTCCCGGGGTTGAGAGAGCCAAGGTCCAGCTCCCTGTCAAACTCCGTGCGAATGTCTTCCAAAGTCCCGTCGTCCCCAAAAGCCCCCCACTCCGTGTTGATGCACATCCTCCCCTCATCGCCTTCCACCAGGTCAATGTTGCTCATGTCCTCCATGTAACAGGCATTGGTGCCAGTTCCTGAACAAGGGATCAGAAAGAATATGCGAAGAGGGAAGGGCACCCGGCTGGACAAAGACAGAACTCAACTGCCTTGAGTCCCCCTGAAAGTACCACAAACTGCTTTTGATCCACTCCAGAGGGCTGGCTCTTTCTGAGGGAAGCAGGTTTGGCAAGCCTGGAGCTTGTGACTCACTAAAGCTGGTTGTCAGATCTATACTTCTCAGGTTGTTAACGGTTTACTATTATGAATGGAGCCAATTGGGAAGAAATCCCTGAGGAATATGCATGAAAGCTGACAAAGCACATTTTCGAAGAGGAAGATGAGTTAACCTAACTTTATAAAATCTTTTTACCAGCCCACAGTAATTGTTTTAATCCTTTCCTTAAACTACTTAGCTTCCTCTCTATTTAATACTAAAAATATTCTTTACTCATGGCTTGCTGAAAACTGTTCCTACTGTACAGCTACATCCTTATCTTTGACAGGGTTAGTTATCATAGCATAAAAAATATTCTATTATTCAAATACAAAGTTGCTCCAAGGAAATGCCTCAAAGACTTGAGTACTGGGGAGTGGACCGCAACTGGGCACAAGGAATTTTCTCAAGATGATGGAAATGTTCTGACATTGGATTGTGGTGATGGTTACAAAACTGTAAATTTACTAAAAATCACTGAATTGTATACTTAAAACCAGACAATTTTTATGCCTCATTAGAGTCATTTAAAAAAAAAAACAACACTTGGTTATCTTCCCCTGGCTGGTACGCTAGTCTAAGGAGTTTAAGGGCAGCGTAAGAACTAAGAAAACTAGAAAAGCAGAATTTAATACAATAAATGGCAAAAACTTTTCTTGGAAAAGGGCGACACTGTTAGGTATGGCACCCCATCTGCAGGTCACCAGACAGAGTCACAAGTGCAGACACGGTCCGCAGTAGCTGGGTACTGTAGCTGGCAGCCATTCTGCAATATATGGCTCCTGGATGCAGGAAGGCAGACCAGGCCCATCAGGTTTAAAGATCCTGCCCTTAGGGCAAGTCAGGCTGAGGAGGGTGCTACTGGAACTTAAGAAAAAGCAATTCAGAAAACTTCCCCCAATAGTGGTAAAGGAATGAGAAAGGGGAAGGAAATATTCCAGGATAATCTACTGAATAAGAGCTTCAGACCAGAGGTGCCTGGCATATTGATTTAGGAAATAATATTGGAGTTATTATTCCCTGTCCTTGAGCATACAGAATGTGACCCAGCTGGAGCACCTTTCTGTATACTAGTTAATCTACTTTCAACCACATTGTTTCTAAGGGCAAGCTGCCCCGCCCTTGTTTACCCACCAACAGTCATGGGTTACCTTCTCAGAAACAGAAGCAGTGCCTGGGACAAGGACTCACAAGGACACATCAACTGGGCCCTGAGGTATAAAGACAATAGCTAAAATAATCTTGGAAAATATCTTTTAGGGAAACTTTCACATAAAGCCAATCAAACAGAACACAAGGACTTTCCACTTCCCATCTTTTTCTATTAGCATTTAGTGAACAGAAATTTGTTGGACCAGTGAAGACCCTCCTGACTGTCGTTACTGAAATCTGTACCAATGATTGTTAAGAAAGACAATTCAAAATGTAGGATCACAATTTCTAGCCAATCTGTGAAAAGGTAAAGCTTTCAATGGTTTTATCCATTTGCAATGTTAATATATACTGGTGGCTCTGTAACAGTTCCTTGGGGGCAGACATGGCTGTGGCGGCATGCTTGTCCATTTTCCCATTCTTGCCTGTTCTGTAATATTCTCTGGACTTGGACAGACATGGCTCTAACAGCATGGTTGTCCATTTCCTACTTTTACACCTTTGAATTTATGCTGAATAAAACTTTCTTTCTGCTTTATTAAACTTTGTGATTTTTTTCTCCTACAATATTTAGGGGGGCTGGTCTAGGAGTAGGCCCGATTCCTCTTTGCTACAAGATCCTGCTTCTGCATTTCTGAGAATGTAACCTTGACTTCTTCCCATTCACATGCTTATGAACTCTGGCTGGGTGAAAACAACAGACCCTGGCCCCCTAGCAATTATCTTGTTTAACCAGCCTGGCCTTTGCCCCAAAGCCACTTTTAGCACATAAAGGAGTCAGGGATGTGATTTATAGGAGAACAAGTTTACCCAGGAGGCTATGTGCAGGAAACCTAAAATCAAGGTGCTTGTCCAAAGTAGAGAGCTAGTTTAAAGACAGAGGCAGACTCCATTTTGTCCCAGGCTCTGCTTCTGTTTCTGAGAAGGTAACCCATGACTGTTGGTGGGTAAACAAGGGCGGGGCAGCTTGCCCTTAGAAACAATGTGGTTGAAAGTAGATTAACTAGTATACAGAAAGGTGCTTACACGTGCAGCTTGCCTGGGCATGTCTTTCTTACACAAATAACCTACCTGAGCATGTCCTTAATGATTTACTGAAAATAGCCAATCAGAAGAGCTTACGTTAGCTAACAAATCAGAATATTTTTTACTCTTAGTTCCTGAGTCCAGCTTACAGCTATCCTCCTGAAACAGCTGCCCCTTGGATTCATTGGTGGGCTAATGTCTCCCCATACTGAATATTTCTTATGTTTCCAATAAATGTCTTTGTTTCACTTTAACAGAGACTGAGGGTTTTACTCTAGGACACTATAAATTGGATAAATTTGCCTTTCTTTATTGTACCCCAAACCGACTTCTCACAGACACCCCCCCACCTCCCCGCAGAGTCCCTCCTAGCTCCCACTGGCACTTCTGCTCCGCTGCTACCTCCCCGGTCCAAGCCCACATCACATCTCTCCTAGACGGTGCAATGGTCTTTTAACTGGTCATCCTGCTTCCACTCACCCCCAATAATCAATTCTCCACATAGCAGTTAAAATGAGCTTTGTAAAATGCACATCCTATGTTCAACATCGTTAGTCATCAGAGAAATGCAAATCAAAGTCACAATGAGATAAAACTTCACCCTCATTAGGATGGCTATTATAAAAAAAATTTAAAAACTAAAAATAACAAGTGTTGGCAAGAATGTGGAGAAATTGAAACCCTCATCCATTGCTGGTGGGAATGTAAAATGATGCAGCCACTGTGGAAGGTTAAAATGGTAAATTCTATGCTATATATATTTTGCCACAATAAAAAAAAAAAAAAAGAGCACATCCTATTTATCCCTGCTGAAAGTCCCCCAGTGGCTTCCTGACTCCCTCAGAGTAAAAGCCAATGACCTTACAGTGACTTCTGTCCCATGTCCTATGCAATCTGCCCAGTCCTGCCCACTCTCTCTAACATTCACTCACTGTGATTCAGCCTTTTAGGATCCCTCAAGCATCCCAAGTGTATTCCCATCTCAGAAGTCCTAGGTTTCCTATTTCCTTTGCCAGGGACTCTCTTTCCCTTCATCTCCACATAGCTCCCTCCTTCTCATCACTGAGGTTCCTGCTCAAACGTCACCCCCTTAGATAGGCCTTCCCTAGACACCTCAGCCCACTCACTCTCAGTCACGTCATCTTGCTTTACGTTCTTTATCACACTCAGCACCACCTGACATGATCTTATTTGTTTAGGTGGTTTTGGCCTTTCATCCCCCTCCCCAGTAATGCTTGATGAGGACAAGGACTTCTATTAACTCGCCGTTGTGCCCCAACATGGAGCACAGGACCTGGCGTACAACAGGGACTCAGCAAACACTTGTTGAATTAATGAATGAACACATGTATTAACTTTCCATCCTCCCTATGTGGCTGCTTCCAAATAAAGTGCCAACCCCTCTCTCACCAATTTACCCAGAGTTTGCTGAAACTAAGCCCCAAGCCAGTCCAACCCTTCCTACTCCCCCAGAACAAGTCAAATTGAGTTACCAATGATGACACCAACTTCGCAGTAGGGATCATCATAGGCGCATGTCATCATGGTCCCCACCGTGTCATTGACCAAGGCCAGGATGTCCACATCCATGTCCTGCCAAAACACAAGTCCCAGGGGGTGTCAGTGGGTGAGATCACTGAGGAAACAAAAGTAGTGACAGTGACTAACTAAGACAATAATTCGATGCTGCCTGCTGGGCTGCCCTGGAGGAAACAATGCCTTTATCAAGGTGCAGCGCCCTTCAGGACCATGGTAACCTTTGGGAGAGAGAAGCGCAGGTTGGGGGCTGAAAAGGGAATTCATGTGCCTGCTTTTTACACCTCTGTGCGATGGAAACATGAGGGGCAGACTGCCAGGACTCCAGCCCTTTGTTTGGGGAACCCTGGGAAGACATCAGGGGAAACACATTTAATCTGGGAGCAATGGCGCTTCCAGGAGAAAACACCAAAGTCCTTGCCCACAGGAACATCTTAGCTAGCAAGCGCAGCCCCAGCCAAATCCTCCTCGGGGCAGCACCAACGGATTCCCATCTTGGTTTCCTCCTGCTGAGGCAACTTGGGTGACTGCACCAAGGTTAGGGTTCGGGGGAGCAGTTTAGAGTAAAATGTAAAGAGGAAGAGAGAAAAGCAGGCTATGAATGAATACAATTCCAGTTTTAAAAAACAAAAAGACTCGAGGGTTACCCACCAAAACCCTTCCCTGCTGTCAGGGTAACAGGCAATTTGAGTTTCTTTGTGTACTTTTCAGCTCTACAAGGAGTGTATCTTGCCTTTGCAATTATTTAGATTATTTTGAAATATATTCAATGAAGAGAGAGTGGTAGCGAGACTGGAAAGTGTGTGGTTCTTTAAGGCTCTGAGAGGAGAGGAGGGGGAGAGAGGGGACTGAGGCTGGCTGGAGAGATTTGGGAAGTTCAGGGCCACCTTTCAAAAATCAACCGGTGATTTAAACAAGCCCCACATACCAAGACTTTATCCAAACTGGCTCATCTCTACTGCAGCGGGGCCTTCCCTGGAACTGAGTGCTTCTGCCATTCTCTTTCCAGGGCAGGCACAGTACAAAATCCCACCAAGTGAAAGGGGCTGGGACTGGGAGAGCTCCCGAGGCCAAGATCAATCCTCACCGGATGTTTTTTCATGGCTTTGGCCAGATGACTCACTACGTCTGTGTCCTGAACTCCTCGCGCCTTAAACTTCTTGGTCCACGAAAGCAGGATTCCCTGTGGAAGACATCAGGTCAGGTCAAAATGAAGGAGGCTCTCAGATGTGAATATTGTCGTTGTTGGCTGCTGGCGTGTTAGCCCCTGACTCATGGCAACCCCATACACAATGGAACAAAACACCCGCACCATCCCTATGATCCTGACCATCCTATGATCAGCTGAGGATCGAACTGTTGTGATCTGTAGGCTTTTCATTGGCTGATATTAGGGAGTAGAGCTCCAAGACTTTCTTCCTAGTCTATCTTAGTTTAAAAGCTCTGCTGAAACTTGTTTAGCATCAATGACAGATGCGTGGTGGCTGCTCATGAGGTATACTGGGCAGAAATCAAATCCAGGTGTTGTGGACTGAATTGTATCCCCCTAAAATAAAGTGTTGTAAACCCTAACCTCTATGCCTGTGGTTCTCATCTCATTTGAGACTGGGTTGTCTTTTTTATGTTAATGAGGCAGGATTAGTGTAGGATGTGTCTTGAGTTAATCTCTTTTGAGATATAAAGGAGATTAAACAAGCAAGAGAAAGAAGCAGAGAAGGGGGAAGAGAGATGTCAAGTCACATGAAGATTGCCCAGCAGCAGAAGCTCAAAGAGATAAGGACCTTCCGCCAGAGCCAACAGAGAGAGAGAAAGCCTTCCCCTAGAACCAACACCCTGAATTCGGACTTCCAGCCTCCTAAACTGTGACAAAACAAATATGTTTGTTAAAGCCATCCGCTTGTGGTATTTCTGTTGAAGCAGCACTAGATGACTAAGACACCAGGTCTCCCAAACGAAACGTGAGAATTCTGCCTCTGAACCACCACTGTCCCACGTGAATACTAGCTGCAGAAATTTCATATTGAAAGTGCATCCCCCTTGGCCTTCTCTTCCTTAAGTGAATCACCCCAACTATTTTAACATTTCTTCAGAGGCCTTTTCTAATAATTTAAACAAGTGCGTTACTCTCATCTGACTGGTTAGAAAGATTATACATGATGGCTGAAAGAGCAATTGCTGAAGAGTTAGGACACTGGGTTCATGAAACATTGGACAAGTCATTTAATCTCTCCGAGTATCAGTTTACTCATCTGTAAAATGGATATATCACTTCCCTGTCCCTCTCATATGAAAACACCTGGTGTATGTTGTTAGGGGTCTTAAAGTCAGTTCCAACGCATAGTCATAGTGACCCTATAGGACAGAGTAGAACTACCCCATAGGGTTTCCAAGGAGCGGCTGCTGGATTTGAACTGCCAACCTTTTGGTTAGCAGTCTAGCTCTTAACCACTGTGCCACCAGGGCTCCACCTGGTGTATAGTAGATACATATTATGTGCGCAGACTGAATGGTTTGCCAGGCCCATAGAACGGGACTACATGGTATTACCTTGTAGGAATCCCTTCTAAACTTAATTTCAACTTAGAAAATGATTCTCAATTTGAATTATCAATCATTTGCCAACAAATGGTGTTTCCTAAGAGTTTCGTGTCTGAAATAACAAATAATCATGGAATTTTTCAGCCTGGAGGAACTTGGAGGTTAAGACACTTGCCCAAGGCCACACAGTCAAGAGTGGCTGAGCCCAAGCTCGCAAACTCCCCGACCACACTTCCTCCAATAATGCCCTCGGCTCATGGATAAGGAGACCAAGATTCAGAGAGGAAGGTGACTACTCTAGGTCTGCTGTGAGTGAAGGACAGAATCTAACGAAGCCTTGGATCTCTGATTCCCACCATCCACTAGGTTATTTATTTTTTTTAACTTCACCACAGCGCTGCCCTGTGGCAGCTCTCTCTAACTTCTGCCTTCATAGCTTCACCTGATAGGGAAGTAAGAGATGTGTAGGCTGGCCCCCCCCTCCCCCCGCCCCCTAACAAGAAAAGGTGTTAGGGACAAAGCGGGACCTCTAGGGGGTGGCTTCAAGTTCCTGATTTGACTGTCACCTTGATGATATAACAGTATGTGCAGTAGAAGGTCAGGAGCCACCACCCCAGACAGGAGTGTCCTGGGAGACTTGACTCTTGACCATAACCCCTTGGTTCCAGAAAGCTCTTTGTCCTTTTCCATGTTCCCCTCCGTACTTTCACAGATTTACATAAGGTGGAGTTTACCTTCACCGGGTTTATAAACTGAAAAGCTGAGGCACACAGAGATGAATTACCTGAGGCCTACACCTGGCAAGGGCACAGCTGAGACTGTACGTTCCAGGCACCATGTCCGCTCAATAACATTTTCATTCCAATGACCCCACCTCAGTCCTTCTCCTGAGGATTTACCAGAGGGGTGAGAAGTCCCAGCTCTACAGCTTTTGTTCCAGTCAGCTATGTCAGTGGTTCTCAGTGTGGTCCCCAGACTAGCAGCAACTGTATCACCTGGAACTTGTTAAAAATGCAAATTTAGGGGCCCATGCCAGGCCCACTGATTAAAAAACTCTGGGGTGGGGACCAGCACTCTGTGTTTAACCATCCCTCAAGGGGATTCCCATGCACACTAAGGTTTGAGAACCACTGAGCTATCCGCTCCCTTGAACTGCACCCATGTTAAATATAAAACCAAGGCACCTGGGTTAACAAGGTCTCTTACCTCACACTTCCACCTCGTCATTAAAAAAACAAACAAACAAACAAACAAACAACTCCTAGCCCCATAAAACAAAACGTGACTAATGAGGCACAGCAGTCCAGGGACAAGGACTAGAAGGCAGGAGGGGACAGGAAAGCTGGTGATAGGGAACCCAAGATTGAGAAGGGAAGTGTTGACAAATCGTGGGGTTATTAACCATTGTCATAGGGCAATATGTGTACTAACTGTTTAATGAGAAACTATTTGCTCTGTAAACCTTCATCTAAGTACAAAACAAGAAAAAGAGAATTATCTATGTGAGATCAAATTGACAACAGCAACTCACAAGGTTTGATGGGAAGCCTAGGGGGCAGTGAGTTGAAGACAATGGTGATGGAATCATTTGGAAAGGACAGTGAGAATAGCAGCACAACTGGAAGAATGTGATCAATGTGACTGAATTGTACATGTAGAAACTTTTGAAATGGTATAACTTTGGCTATGTATATTTTCACCAAAAAAAAAAAAAAAAAGGTCCTCCAAGGTCAAGAAGGGAGAGTGTTGACATGTTGTGGGGTTGTTAACCAATGTCATAAAACAATATGTGTACTGACTGTTTAATAAGGAACTATTTGTTCTGTAAACCTTCATCTAAAGTACAATAAAAAAAATTAAAAAAAAAACAAACAAACAACTCCTGCTGGGTACCCTGGGCATGCCTGTTCCTAACTCTCCCCACACAAGACCACATCCTCCAACCCCAGACCTCAAATCCTGCACAGCTCCCCCACCCTACCCTAACCCTCCACCAGCCTACCTCTTCCAATTTAGTCTGCCTGCAGGGGAATGAAAACGTTAGGCCAAGGGGAAATTTCTTATGCTTCAAATCTTTAGTCTTCATGAAATCGGCCAAGCAGTCAGCTACGTATTCAAACAGCTGCAGAGAAGAGAAAGCAAAGGACACTGGGATGAGGCATGGTGCTCGTCAATGTGATGCCAAGGCTGTCCCCACCTTCACAGGAGCTGCCTGCCCGGGTACCTCAGAGCCATTCCCTCGGATAATTTCATTGGGCGTTGGGTAGAACTGACTTTCCATCTGGACATTTCGCTTTCCCTCTTCAGAGACTTGCACCTTCAATACTTGAAACTTGGATCCTCCAAGATCCAGGGAAAGAAACTCTCCATTTTCTATTTAAAAACAAAGATCATTAATTGAGGGTCTAGTATATGGCAAGGTCTGCATTAGAGGTTGGACATATAATAATCAGTTGCCCTGGAGTCGATTTCAACCTGTATGTGTCAAAGTAGAAGTGTGCTCTGTAGGGTTTTCGATTTCAGGGAAGTAGATCACCAGGCCTTTCTTTTGAGGCACCTGTGGGTGATCTCAAACCTCCAACCTTTAGGTTAGCAACTGAGCACGTTAACTATTGGGCATACTATAAATGTCATAAAACCTCAGAACCACACCATGAGCTTGGTATCATTACCCCATTTGCTGAGGCTCAAGGAAGGGGAATAATTTATCCAAGCCCACGCAATAAGGGACAGAGCAGGGGTGTGAAGCCAAATCTGTCTGACCCCCAGCCTGAGCCCTTCCCACTGGGCCAGGCTACAGGGAAAAAGTGTGTTCGTTTGGAGAAGACAAACGTGAACCTACTTTATGCAAGTGGTATTAGAAACGGACCTTGAGGGTGGGGCAGATTCTATCATAGGGAAGAGAGGGCAGATACTCCTAGCATGGGGAAAATGTGGATAAAGGCATGGAAGAGAAGGCAGAAGGGCTCGATCTGATGGGAGGGGAGCTGTTGTTGTTAGGTGCCACGGAGTCGGTTCTGACACACAGCGACCCTATGCATAACAGAACAAAACACTGCCCCATCTGGAGCCATCCTGACAATTGTTATGCTTGAGCCCATTGTTACAGCCGCTGTGTCAATCCATCTTGTTGAGGGTCTTCCTCTTTTTGTCTGACCCTCTACTCTACAAAGCATGATGTCCTTCTCCAGGGACTAGTCCCTCCTGATAATATGTCCAAAGTATGTGAAACTAAGTCTCGCCATCCTCCCTTCTAAGAAGCATTCTGGGTATACTTCTTCCAAGACAGATTTGTTTGTTCTTCTGGCAGTCCATGGTATATTCAATATTCTTCGCCAACATCATAATTCAAAGGCATCGATTCTTCTTTAGTCTTCCTTATTCATTGTCCAGCTTTCAGATGCATATGAGGCGATTGAAAATACCATGGCTTGGGTCAGGCACACCTTAGTCTTCAAGCTGACTTCTTTCCTTTTCATACTTTAAAGAGGTCTTTTGCAGCAGATTTGCCCAATGCAATGCATTGTATGATTTCTTGACTGCTGCTTCCACTGGTATTGATTGTGGATCCAAGTAAAATGAAATCCTTGACAACTTCAATCTTTTCCCCATTTACCATGATGTTGCTTATTGGTCCAGTTGTGAGGATTTTTGTTTTCTTTACGTTGAGGTGTAATCCATACTGAAGGCTGTGGTCTTTGATCTTCATCAGTAAATGCTTCAAGTCCTCTTCACTGTCAGCAAGAAAGGTTGTGTCATCTGCATATCACAGGTTGTTAATGAGTCTTCCTCCAATCCTGATGCCCCGTTCTTCTTCACATAGTCCAGCTTCTGAGATTATTTCCTCAGCACACAGATTGAATAAGTATGGTGAAATGATGCAACCCTGACGCACACCTTTCTTGACTTTAAACCACGCAGTATGCCCTTGTTCTGTTCAAATGACTGCCTCTTGGTCTAAGTACAGGTTCCTCATGAGCATAATTAAGTCTTCCGGAGAGGCAGGGGCCAAACGATGGCTTTTAAGATACCAAGGAAAGAAAACGGAAGAAGAATTGATGCAACTGAATTGTGGTGTTGGCAAAGAAGATGGAACATGCTGTGGGCTGCCAGAAGAACAAAGAAATCGGGCTTAGAAGAAAGACAATCAAAATGTTCCTTAGAGGTCATGGAAGCTCCACAGACACATCCAAACTCTCTGAGGGACCAAATTGCTTGGCTGAGGGCTGTGGGGACCATGGTCTCAGGGAACATCTAGCTCAACTGGCATAACACAGTTTATAAAGACAATGTTCTACATTCTGCTTTGGTGAGTAGCATCCGGGGTCTTCAAAGCCTGTGAGCAGCCATCTAAGATACTCCACTGGTCTCACCCCTTCAGGAGCAAAGGAGAATGAAGAAAACTAAAGATACAAAGGAATGATTAGTCCAAAGTACTAATGGACCACATCTACCATGGCCTGCACTAGACTAAGTCCAGCACAACTAGATGGTGCCCAGCTACCACCACTGGCTGCTCTGACAGGGATCACAATGGAGGGTCTCAGACAGAGCTGGAGAAAAATGTAGAACAAAATTCTAACTCACAAAAAAGGACCAGACTTACTGGCTTGACAGAGACTGGAGAAACCCTGAGAGTATGGCCCCAGGACACCCTTTTAGCTCAGTAATGAAGTCACTCCTGAGGTCCACCCTTCAGACAAAGATTAGACAGGCCTATAAAACAAAAGGGGACTAAAGGGGCACACCAGCCCAGGGGCAAGGACTAGAAGGTAGGAGGGGACAGGAAAGCTGGTAACAGGGAACCCAAGGTAGAGAAGGGAGAGTGTTGACATGTCGTGGGGTTGTTAACTAATGTCATAAAACAATATGTGTACTAACTGTTTCCTGAGAAACTAGTTTGTTCTGTAAACTTTCATCTAAAGTACAGTAAAAAAAAATTTTTTTTGAAAAAAAATTCCTTAGAAGCTGGGATGGAGAGACTTCGGCTTACTTACTTTGGATATGTCATCAGGAAAGACCAATTTCTAGAAAAAAACACAATGTTTGGTAAAGTAGAGCGTCAGTGAAAATGAGAGAAACCCTCAGCGAGAAGGACTGACACAATAGCCGCAACAATGTATTCAAACCTACCGACATCATAAGGATGGCCCAGGGCCAGGCAATGCGTTGTTCTGTTATACATGGAGCTGCCATGGGACGGAACTGACTCAATGGCAACTAACAACAGTGACAGCAAGATGCCAAGGATCTTTAATTCTTTAGGCCAGAACCAGCTCAACAGGAGAAAATGGAAATGACTGAGACTGACCCAAGATAGATGCTATTAACAAAAAGTGGAAATGAGACACATGTTGGAGTGAGATAGCCCACCCTGGCAACTTCTACTTGAACCCAGACAGAAGTCCTGCCCAGGACCCCAGCCGCTCCTTGGAAACCCTATGGGGCAGTTCTACTCTGTCCTATAGGGTAGCTGTGAGTCGGAATCAACTCAGTGGCAACGGGTTTTAATCCCATGCAACTTTTATGAAGCACTTGTTATGTACTAAGCAAGAGATGCTTTCATACGTATTATCTCGTTGCATAGGAAGTCGGGTAGCTCACAGGATCCATGTACATTTACTGAGCTCCTACTATGTGCCAAGTAGGTGTGCCAGGTACCAGGGACGCAAAGATAAAAGACTGTGGGCTCCTTGGGGAGTCTATCAGGGATAAACCCATTGTCATCGAGTCAATTCCGACTTATAGCAACCCTATTTCAGGGATACAGGTAAGTAAAGAAGTACAGGGAAGGGCTTCGAAATCAGATTCAAGGGAGCTCCCCAGAAGAGGCAATTCAGAGCCAAGTGTTGATGGATGAGAGGGAGTTAACCAGATAGAAGAGAGCCATGTCTCAGGGAGAGGACTCCATGAGCAAAGGAATGGGGGGGCAAGAGAGAAAATGAAGGTTGGTGCTTTTGAGACAGGATGGAGGCTGTGTGTGACAGGAATTGGGCTGGAATTTAAGTTTGGAAGGCTCTGGAAAAGGCACTCACTGCCTACTCCCAAGGAGCTTGAGCTTTATTCTGGTTGGGGGAAGCCACAGAGAGAGTTTCAGCAAGGGAGTGCCAAGATCTGATTGAGATTTTGGCGAAGTGCCGCTGGCACCAACCAGGAATGGAGCGAAGGGTTTCAAAGCCACAGAGGAGGTCCCTATGCTGCAATCCACACTGGAGGTGACACACTGCAGTCAGGCACGAAAACTTTCCTTAGTCCGGCTGCCAGCCCCATTATCACTGTACAGACTCCTCCCTCCCTTGGGACTGAGATGCTATTTCCTGTACACCACATCGTATGACCCCGTCAGTGACTCTGACCCCAGAGAAAGGACTCATAGGACCCTGGGGAAAGGGCTTCCCAGACAGAAGGAGGGCCACAGTGGCAGTGGGGCCCTCAGGGTCTTTAAAGCAATTGTTAGGAAAATGACCTCTCAAGAGGGTTAGTCCTAGTGCAGACCACTGGACCATCAGCTGGCCCCAGGCTCACACTTAAGGAGCCTGCCTGGGGGCTCCCCGGGCTCACACTTAAGGGAGCCTGCTTAGAGAGAAAGGTCAAGAAGAGAACCAGCTGGTTCTCTTTTGCTGGGCCTACAAAGTCATAATCACCCTCACAGTCACGTGATGGGTTTTCCTGTCCACCTTCCCTCCCTGACTAGTAAAGGAAAAGGCACAAATTACAAACCAGCTCTTTTAAGGCACTTGACCCTAATTAGATGGGGGCAGTGATGGTTCAGTGGTAGAATTCTTGCCTTCCATGTAGGAGGCCCAACTTTGATTTCCAGCCAATGCATCTCATGCACAGTCATCACTCATCTGTCAGTATCATGTTGCTAGGATGCTCAACAGTTTTCAGCGGAGCTTCCAGACTAAGACGGACTAGGAAGAAAGGCCTGGTGATATACTTCTGAAAATCAGCCAATGAAAACCCTATGGATCACGATGGTCCCATCTGCAACTAATATGGGTATGAGTCAAAATCAACTCGACAGCAACAGGTTTGGGTTTTGGTTTGGTTTGGCGTAGGACAGGGCAGCATTTAGTTCTGTCATGCAAGGGGTTGCCATGAGTCTGGGGGTGACTTGACGGGCAACCAACAATGAAAACGACCCTGGCTGAAAACAGTCATTCACAGCTCCTGCACTAAAAGGCTAGGAGTAACTAAGGCTCAAGTTGGTTATCGACTCTCAGGTAAATTCAGATAAAAGGAGGAGAAATTAAAGAGGAGGTGAATTCAGAGGATTTCTCTGAAGACTCCATGCACATTTCTGAAATGGAAGAAGCCTCAAGGGATTGCTGTTGTTGTTGTTAGGTGTCACAGAGTTGATTTTGATTCACAGCCACCCAGTGTGACAAAATAGAACTTCTCCATAGGGTTTTCTAGGCTGTGATCTTTACGGAGAAAATCACGTTTTTCTCCTGCAGAGCTGTTAGGTGGGTTGGAGCCGCCAACCTTTTAGTTAGCAGCTGAGCTCTTAACCAGTGCACCGGCAGGGCCCCTTCTCAAGGAATTGGCAGAGTTTTGTTCGTTTGGTTTTGTTTGTTTAGTAAGCATGAAATTACATCACCGGCTCACAAGAGCTCTGAAGGACTTGGGGCAACATTTTAGAGATTTCAAAGCACTCCATCCACGTGAACTCATCTGATCCTAACAACCCAACAGGCTGGTAGAACAAACTGACCATGGTCCCTTTACCAGTGAGGGCAGGAGCCCCAGTGGTCCTAGAACTTGCCAAGGGCACCTGGCTAGTTAGGCTTCTGGGCCCAGGGATCTTTTATGGATTGAATTGTGTCCCCCCCAAAAATGTGTGTCCACTTGGTTAGTCCATGACTCTCAGTATTGTGTGATTGTCCACCATTTTGTCACCTGATGTGATTTTCCTGTGTGTTGTAAATTCTGCCTCTATGATGTTAATGAGGTGGGATCAGTGGCAGTTATGTCAATGAGGCAGGACTCAATCTACAAGATTAGATTTTGTCTTAAATCAATCTCTTTTGAGATATAAAAGAGAGAAGTGAGCAGAGAGACAAGGGGACATCATACCATCAAGAACAAGTGTGCCCTTTGGACTCCGAGACCCTGCACTGAGAAGCTCCTAGACCGGGGGAAGGTTGATGATAGGAACCTTCCACTGGAGCTGACAGAGAAAGAAAGACTTCCCCTGGAACTGACACCCTGAATTTGGACTTCTAGCCTACTAAACTGTGAGAGAATAAACTTCTGTTTGTTGAAGCCATCCACTTACGGTATTTCTGTTATAGCAGCACTAGATGACTAAGACAGACCTCCTGCAACAAAATTGCTGGTGAGATTTACTGCGTAATGAGAGGGTCTGAGGAGACAGCAAAGAAAGGAGATGATGTCTCCTGGCCTGAGGAGGAGCTTGTTTCGGAAATGTTGACAGCTTGACTTCCAAACTTCCCTGAAGCAGCCAGGGCAAGGAAGGCACGTCCTGCCCGTGCAGCCTCTAGACTATCACAGGTCACTTTTGCTAGCTTCTGAGGACATGCCTTTTTCATATCCGAAGAAGGAGCCACAGCACAGGAAGCCAGGAGGACTTAGCCCTTGTGCCTGCCCCCGGCAACACACACACCCCATGAGTCAGGGAACTGATGGTGACTCATCTGCTTCCTCTGAATGGCCCCGGATGACCCATCAAGGACAACAGCCCCCTGAACACAATGTCAGTGAGCAGAGTCAGAGACCGAGGCAAGATTTCAAAACAGAACCATCTCTCTCCAAAGTTATGCTCCTCCAGGGTAGTGTACTGCCCACCCCACACACCCACCCACCAGGGAAGGAACAAAGCTTTCCCATCACATTTTCCCAGGGACCTCATAACTGGCAGAACCAACCAAATTTTAACCCACACATTGCCCAAGAGGAGCCCAGAAAGTGTCTAATCCAACTGAGGCCCCCCAAATCTCCCCAAACTTTACTCCCTGCTCCTTCAAGAGCCCCAAGCTGGATTTCGGTGCTGGCATCCTGACGTTGGGGAAGTTCCTGGGTCTACAGTGCTTTCATCTGACCTAGGGTAACAGCTACACCACAGGGTTCTTATGGGGATTTCGTATGACGATGAGTCCCTGGCAACCAATAGCCACAGTAATTATTCAGTAAATATCAGTTCCTTTCCCTCTTAAGGCTTTGCCCAGAGGCTAAGAATGGAACGATTGAGTGAGACTTCAGAGATCCCCTCTAGAAGATTCTAGGCTGTGGTAGGCAAAATAATGGCCCCCTAAAATGTCCATATCTTAATCCCTGGATCCTGCGAGTATGTTAGGTTACATGATAAAGTGGAATTAAGGTTGCAGATGGAATTAAGGCTGCTAATCAGCTGAATTCAAAATTGGGAGATTATGCTGCATTAGCAGGGTGAGGAAGGTGGAGGAGTCAGAGAGAGATTGGAAACTGCTACACTGCTAGCTTTTAAGAAAGAGGAAGAGGAAGAGGCCTTGAGCTAAGGAAGGCAGCAGCCTCTGGAAACTGGACAAGGTGAGGAAACAGATTCTCCCCTAGAGCCTCTAAAAGAAACCCACCCCTGCCAACACCTTAATTTTAGACCACTGAGACCCATTTTGGACTTCTGACCTCCAAAACTGTAAGAGAATAAATTTGTGTTGTTTTAAGTCCCTAAATTTGTGGTAATTTGTTACAGCAGCAATAGGAAGTGAACACATAGGCCAACTTCATTTTACAGATCAGGAAACCGAGGTTAAACACTTGCCTAAGGTCACTGAGGAGTGACAGGGCAGGGCCTAGAGCCCCGGTTTCTTCCCACTACATCATGCTTCATTTCACAATTTACCATCCATAACGTAGAATCTACGTGCCTAGGAGTGAGATATCATTTATTATTCATTCAACAAATATTTGAGAATAAGACATGGACCTGTCTTCATGGAGCTACTGGCCCAGTGGGGAGACTCTCATACACAAACTTCGGGTGACAATGCTGATGAGCATCTAGCCCAGCATGGGAATGCTTTCCAGATGGAGGTAGTAGTCTCTACATTAGATAGAAAAGCTAAGTTGGTGTTCATCAGGGGAAGAGTGCTACAGAAGGAGACAGAACAGAACGTGTGAGGCCAAGGTGGGCAGAGAGAAAGCAAGGTGCATTTGTCTGTGGAACCAAGAGGAGTTTAATACTGCTCAAGCATAAGAGTCAGGGAGAGTGGGGAGGGGGAATGTGGTCAGAAGGCTGGAGAGGTAAGCCAGGGTCCTGGAGCAAACTTCAGGTACCCCCCAGCCGAGAAGAAACTGCAGGGACAAGGGTCCCTGGCAGCCCTAACCCCACTCACCGGAGCCATCTGGAATAGCCCTGACAAAGGTGGGCAGCATCTTCACTGAGGCTGTGGGGTTAGTGTCCTTCCCCAAGCCCTTCTCCATCTCAGCCTGGAACCGCGCCATGATGTCCAAAAGGGTCTCATCGGAGAGCCGCATGTGATACAGGAACCTGTCCACCTAGAACAGACGCCAGGGCAACCAGTGCTGGCTGTGGGGGCACTTGCCCTCCAGTCGAAGCCATAAGCTCCCTCCCCACCCCCATCACGAAGCTGCACTCCTGAATCATGGGACAGCTTTGTGATGTGGCTTCCCAAAGGCTCCCTGCCTGACCCCTCATTAAGCTGGGGACAAGGTGGGGAGTTGGGAGAACAGAATAGAACGAACAGCTGTTGAGGTGGGGATTTATGGCCTCCTCTGGAGGATAAGCTTGGAGGAAGAAATGATCCCTCCATTTTTCTGATGGGACAACGGAGAGGCAGAAGCTAAGGACTCAGGGTTTCTAATTCTCAGTCCAGGCCCCCATCATTATCTCCACTGGAAAAGACTAGATATAGCTTTACTCTTAGATTCCTAAACATGGATGATCTCCTTTGTCTGATGATGAAAATATATACCCAAACATGTTTCCCTTAGTTCAATGGCTACCTTGAAACTCCGAGCTAAATTCATTTTCCAACTGCAATCTCTAAAATTTAGTCCTTTAAATTTTCATTCTGTTTTTAACTGAGGTTGTTCGAATTTAAATTAAAGCCAAACCCATTGTCGTTGAGTCGACTCTGACTCATAGTGACCCTATTTATGTTTGAATTTAGATGAAGTTCAATTTTTAAAGCCAGCTCAAATTGCTAATGGGAATGAAGAGATGTCACTCAAATGAATAAAAGTAATCAGGAAATTGGGGCAATAGACCGCTGCCCCAGTGGAGGGAACTTACAAAAATCACTATGGCTGTGCTCATTCCACTTGAAGGTAATGTCACAACAAAAATGGCAGAAAAGTTCCCTCCCCCATGCTAATGTTGATCAGTGGGTGGTGGCAGCCTAGACTGCCCAGGACCACTGGGAAGACGCAGTGATGGTTGATGGATGGGGGCAGGAGGAGGGGGAGTGTCATGTGTGTCATGTACTTGCCACCTCTGCTTTATATTTGCTGAGAGCCCCCTCCACCCACCCAGGTCCCAAGGAGGCTGGACACAAGGCACATTCCTGTAGGAAGTGCACTCCCACACTTACCTAAGGCTAAGAACCCAGCCTGCAGGCTACAGAGAGTTTCCATGTATGTCAATCATCTAATCTTCCAACATTCCTTTGAGACAGCCAAGTAAGACCAATATTACCCTTTGCCATTGTCATGGTTTGAATTATGTCCCCCAAAAAATGTGTGTACCAATTTGGCTAGGCCATGATTCCTGGTACTGTGTGATTTTCCTGTATGTTGTAAACCTGCCTCTATGATGTTAATGAGGGAGGATGGGTGGCAGTTGTGTTAGTAAGGCAGGACTAGATCTACAAGACTGGATTGTGTCCTGAGGCAATCTCTTGAGATATAAAAGACAGAAGTGAGCAGTGAGACAGGGAGACCTCATACTATCAAGAAAGCAGTGCCAGGAGCAGAGAGTGTCTTTTGGGCTGGGGTCCCTGCTCCGAGAAGCTCCTAGTCTGGGGGAACACTGATGAGAAGGCCGAGAGAAAGCCTTCCCCTGGAGCTGACACCCTCAATTTAGACTTTTAGCCTACTTTACTGTAAGGAAATAAACTTCTCTTCGTTAAAACCATCCACTTGTGGTATTTCTGTTATAGCAGCACTAGATGACTAAGACAGCCGTCAAGTCAATTCAGACTCACAGCAACCCTAGAGATGGGAATCCCTGGGTGGTGCAAATGGTCAATGTGCTTGGCTGCTAACTGAAAGGTTGGAGGTTCAAATCCACCCAGAAGAGCCTTGGAAGAAAGACATGGCAATCTACTTCCGAAAAATCAGTCATTGAAAACCCTAGAGAGCACAGTTCTACTCTGACACACATGGGGCCGCCATGCATTGGAGTTGACTTGATGGCAACTGGTTGGTTAATTTAGAGACGAGGGATCTAAGGCTCAGAGGTGGTAAGTACTAGTAAGCAGAGCTGCTGTTATGTGGCAGAACTGGGATCATGAGATAGTCTCTAGACTCCTTGCCTCCACTGCCTGGTTTGGTCCATACCTCTGTGTGGGATTCACAAGTCCAACAGACAAATTGTATCAAAAGTGCAGGCTCCACATCAAACATACCATAAGATGGGTACCCAGTCAGACTTCAGAGGCCAGGGGGACACAGGTCAGTCTGGGACCAATACAGAGACCCAAGCCAGAGAAATGGCACATGTCTCAGGGACTTCGAGGCCAGACGAAGCCATCAGAGAACTGTTAATAAGAAGCCCTTAACAACTGGGCTTTGAGCAGACTGGAGAGAATAAGATGTAACTAGGTCATGCTTCATTACAGGCCTCCTGATCATCCAGAATCTGTTTCTGACTAATTGGTTGGCACAGCCACACACAAATGGAGAACACCCCATGGAAGGGTGGGAAGGGTGGGATGCCCAACATGGGAACGGACTTGACCCTGCATCAGCTCAGCTCCTCAGACGGTGCTCCTGAACCAGTTGCTCAGTTTTGCTCAGGTCCCAGGTAGAAAGAGCTTCTCAGGATGTCATCCCTTCTGTGTAAGTAATGGTTGAGTCCCTGTTTAGGGCGCTACTTGTGAACTGCAGTTTAACAGTCATTCAGGACCTTGAGTTGCTGCTGCTGTTTCAATAAGTCAAAGTTATGACAGACTGCCAGTTTAGCAACTGTTCCTAGTTTATTCTTTGTCTCTTCCACAGTACTTCCTACAGTGGCTAGAAGGGAAGAGTGAGTCATATGTTGGGGGAAAAAAAAAAGAGAAAAAAAAAGCTATATTTTAAATCCAAACAGGTGATTTGAGGCATGTGTAACCAGGGACATACATCCCAGGCACTAAAGGAAGACGCTTGTGTTACAGAAAGTCAAGCTCATTTTTTGGAGTGAAACTAAAATCGTTTTCACAAACCATAGCGTGAATTATCTTCTACAAGAAAGAGCCAACAAGCAGCCCATTTAACTTAGGAGCTACAAATTCAAAAACTTGACTTTCAGAGCTGTTGAATTGCAGAAGGTGGGAGCTGGAAGGTACCTTAGAGATCACTCAGTCCAAAGCTCTCATATTACAAATCAGGAGTCATAAAAAGGTTCAACTCTTTGACCCAGCAATTTCATTTCCTGGAATCTACTCTCAGGAAATATTCCTAGATATGGAGAATATTAGGTGTACACGATTTTTTTTAATCATAGCAATTTTTTAATTGCAAAAAAAGTTTTTGGAAATAACCAAAATGTCCAACAAGAGGGAAAGGATTAAATAAATTGTGATATATCCACTTGATAGGAGGTTAGGAAGACATTAAAATGATAACTATAAAGATAATGGATAAATGTAGATTAAGTGGTTACACTATAAGAACTGTATGCATATCATAAATATAACTGTAAAAACATACGCCATGAAAAAAGACTACAAGAGCTTCCAACAGCAAATATGACCATGTTTGTGAAAGGGGTAGGTTTACAGAGAACATTTCCACTTTTTGTAATGTTGACTTACTGTAAAAAAATACACATTTAAAAAACCAACCAGGACTTTTCTTAAGAACGAACAATATGTAGGTCAGTGACCTGTCCTGGCCCAATGCTGTCAATAGGTCAAATAAGGTCAATATGTTGAATTAGAAAAGAAACTGTCAAAGTGGCTTCTGTTTTCTTTCTTTCCATCCTTCCTTCTTTCTTTTTGTTTTTGTTTTGATGGTTGTTTGTGGATACTTTTTAAAATTGATTCAGGGACTGAGTAGTAACCTTCGCTGGCAAGCATGGCCTAGGAGCTTGACAACTATACAAGCAGGAGGCACAGAAACTAAGTAGGTGGCTGGCTACCTGACCCGTGCCTTTTGACCGGGTATGTTTTTACCACGTGAAGGAGTGAATGAGTGTAGTGTTCTCAGAACCTGTGAGTCATCTCAGCAACCCATAAACCAGCCTCCCACACTACCCCAAGCTCAGTGAGGTCACCTGCTTAAGGTGACAAAATGTTTCCTGATTCCCCTTGCTTACAAGCCTTCTTGCCTCCCAAGGGCAAGCGGGCCTGGGAGAAGCAATGTCAGCTTCAAGCACTGACAAAGGCTCACCCTCCTCACCCCAGAACCCGGGACAGATCAGAGGAGGCTGCATTTCCAAAGGGGCCTCCTGAGCCTGTACCTTGGCTGGTAGACAAACACATCCCGCCGGTTCTAGGGTGTGACAAACGGTTAACCACCACAAAGGGGGCCAAGGAAAGGAAATGGGTTTGCAGAACCCAAGGTGTCAAGGTTTTAAATACTCTTCCTTGCGGGCTGGTGAGACAAAGTGTAAGTTGCATCTTTCCTCAAGGAGGTTACGAGAGCAAGTTCATTCTTAAGCAGTGCTACATAGGGCTTCCTCCTCCTCAAGTAGCCAGTAGAGGGCTCCTTGAATCCGATCAACAGATGAAAATAAAGACAGATTAAATCTGATCGACCGATAATATGTTTAAATTTCTTGAAGCCTCTAACCCAGCTCTTACTAACAGAAATTTCGTGGACTTTATCCCACCAAACTCATGAGGGCAGTAAGGGGCCACGCTTCCTCTCTTTCTATTTGAAAAGCAGGTGGCAGCAGGGCACAATAGAAAGAATGTGGAGGAGGAGTCAGCCGGAAGTGGGTCTGATCCTCGTTCTCCCTTAAATACCTGGGTGACCTTGGCTAAGTCCTCTTCCAGGAGGACTCCTATTATCTGTAAATTGAGAGATGCTACGTGCTCAGGGCCCTGCACTGGCAGCCAGCCAGTGAGGCCAGGGTGAGAATCTTGATATGCCCCCAGTGTAGTCCTGGCAGCCTTTAACCAGCCCCCCTTGAAATGAATTTTGGAGACAGTCTTCTTGGGCAAAGTGACGAAACAGCACACACCATTCACAGCACACCCTTGGCAAATACCAAGAACAAAAACCAAACCCCTGTTACAGAGTAGAACTGTGCTCCATAGGGATTTCTTGGTTGTAACCTTTACGGAAGCAGATCACCAGGCATTTCTCGTGCAGTACTGCTGGGTAGGTTTAAACTGCCAGCCTTTAGGTTAGTAGTTGAGTGCAAACCATTTGTACCACCCAGGGACCCTTCCTGTGGGCAAACAGCACATGCCAATAATAAATATTTCAATTATTGTACATTAAAACTCACATCCCTCTTGCTGCCCGTATTTATAGTCTCTTAGATGCACGAAGAATCAGATCTTCTTCAAAAGTTCTTAAAACTTCTTTAAACATGACTCTTCTTTGTAGGCTTCCCCCCTGCAAACACCCCTCACATTACATCAAACCCAATCCTCTTCACGCTTCCTAAAGACCTTCTCCTCATCCCCTTCACTAACTGGTATCTGCCAGGAAGTTCTGACTGAAACTCAAGGCTCAGGACAGCAATGCAATGCCCAGTGGTATGGAAGACCTACTTCCTCTTCCCCGCTATGAGTTTTTTACTGGCCACGTGCTTCCTATATCTTTTATAACAAGCTCTCCTACACCCTTTCTGATGTAGGTAGGGTGTCAGATTTGTCAGTAAAGAAAGAACCAGGCATCTCTCGGCTTTGCTGAGTTCTTACCTTCTTGACCTGGTCCTCCTTCAGCTTGGTGAAGTAAAATGCCATCAAGTGCACCGCAAACATTTTTCCTAAGTTTCGTTCCCCTGGAGATGAGTAGATATTTCTGTGCACTGTTTACCCCCAGGTCTCGGCGTGCCCCTCAAGTCCAGTTCAGGCTTAGAGACCTCCTGGGGAGCTAGGTGCTGCCTACTAAATACATTCAGCTCACTTGGTTCAATGATTAAACTTCGCCCCCTCCCTCTGGTCCCTCCCTCCAGCATACTCTTGATTATCTAATAGGAAGCTCTGGATAGTAGCTGAGGGTTAGCAAGGGGTAGGCAGGGAATTGATGGGTTGCTTGTCTATTTGAGAATCGGGTGACACAAAATCTCGTTGCTAAGCAACTCTCAAGCCAGTGCCCCCTCAAGCCCACTCAGCCGAGGAAAATCTTCTCTCTGAGAAGCTGAGAGCTAAACAAAGACAACTTTCAACCGTTTGAGCTGCTCTGCAAATTTCCAGTCCCTCGGCTTTTCTCTTCAGTTCTTTTCTCCTCAGCCCAGTGATACAACTACCTGACTCCCTGCCCCTCTGTAGCTCTGTCTTAATTAAGACTAAATATTGTCCCAGTCAGGGAGATTTCTACAATGTTGGGGTAAATTCTTCCATTTGTGACAAATCTAATCTCTTAGCTAATAGCCCATAGTGATGGAAAAGAATCAATAAAGTTTTGTATTCACAATGCTAAGCCAGAAAGTCTTTCACAGGTTGCGACTCAGAAAAAAATATGCATAAGAAGGAATGAGCGGTAGTCACCAGCACTCACTGGGAAGTTGCTGCTTATCTTAGTTATCTAGTGCTGCTATAACAGAAATACCACATGTGGGTGGATTTAACAAAGAGAAGTTTATTCTCTCACAGTCTAGGAGGCTAGAAATCCGTATTCAGGGTGCCAGCTCCAGGGGAAGGCTTTTTCTCTCTGTCAGCCTTGGGAGAACGTCCTTCATCAATCTTCCCCTGGTCTAGGAGTTTCTCAGCACAGGGACCCTGGATCCAAAGGATGTGCTCTTCTCCTGGCACTACTTTCTTGGTGGTCTCTTCTGGCTTCTCTCTTTTATATCTCAAAAGAGATATAAAATCTTGTAGATTGAGTCCCATCTCATTAACATAACTGCCGCTAATCCCATCTCATTAACATCATACAGGTAGGATTTACAACACATAGGAAAATCACATCAGATGACAAAATGGTGAACAATCACACAATACTGGGAATCATGGCCTAGCTAAGTTGACAGATATTTTGGGGGGACACAATTCAATCCATGACGCTACTGAAG
Organism: Dugong dugon; assembly: GCA_030035585.1. Lineage (NCBI taxonomy): Eukaryota > Metazoa > Chordata > Mammalia > Sirenia > Dugongidae > Dugong > Dugong dugon. The sequence continues at coordinate 21,216,898 of CM057475.1, forward strand.
AGAAGAATTAAAGTTACAGATGAGAAATATTTCAGGACACTGAGATATTTCGTTCGCTCACTTAGCTCACTCATACTTGGTGAGGAGAAGGACCCAGAAAGGGGCCAATGTGCGGGTTCAGTAGACCCTGGGCTCTTCCCACAGTCATTAGCTGGCTCACAAAATCAAAGCAACAACCACAGTGTTCACAACAACAGCTACCACGGATTAAGTACTTTTATGTATGAGAAAACTGTGCCCCGGAAAGGTTGACTTACTCAAAAGCTTGTCAGTGATACAGTGAGGAATCAAACCCAGGAGTCTGAGTCCAGGACCTAGCTCTTAACTAATACACAACATTGCCTCTCAAACTCTTCTTTCTCCATGCAATAGGCGTCCAATCAATAAACTATTAGTAAGAGCATCATTCTGCTGGGTTATTGTTAAGAATTTCAACTATTTGGAAAACTAAATACAGAGTTATCATCTCAAAGTGATCTCCACGGGGTGGGGGGGGCAAATTAAAGAAATTCCTGACCATAACTCCCCAAATACTAATCAAATGCTTCCTAAAGTTAGTAACCAACCAGATGCTAATGAACGTCTGCTGAGCATCCCAGTGTTTCTCATCCCTGCATGGCAGCCGCTCTTCAACACAAGGGGTGGGGCGGGGGTGACGGCGGCTTGCTTGCCCGGTCAGTTTAACAGCCTCAGCTCTGTTTGCTTTTCTATTGCACAATCTCATTGATCAAAGTGATTACCAAATGATTTCTGTGTGAGAGAACATTTAACAGCTGCCTCTTCAGAAGCCACTGCTTCTCCAGTCCGTGCTCTTGACACATCCATCATATGGATGAGCTGTCTGCCACTGGGAGTCTAGCTTAGGCCTGCAATGCAGGTGGTACTTTACTAAAATTACCCTAGATTCTTTTCTGAGATTAATGTAAAACTGTCTCCCAGACTGAGAAACCCTATCCTTTTCAGTCTGTTTACCCCTCCAACTCTGAATTCTCTTTTAGCTCTTTTATTTTGTTTATTATACAAGCAAACAAAAGCTAACCTTCGGTTCTGGAAACCCTTCAGTTCTCAAAATCATTCAGTCATCTAAACTATTCAGAATTGTTGGTATTCCAAAAAGGTGTGCTATTCTCGAGTCTGGAGTTCCTGGGTGGCACAAATGGTTAACAAGTCTTGCTGCTAACCAATAGGTTGATGGTTCAAGTCCACCCAGAAGCACCTCAGAAGAAAGGCCTGTCAATCTACTTCCCAAAAATCAGCCATTAAAAGCTCTATGGCACACAGTTCTATTCTGACACACATGGGGATGCCATGAGTCAGATTCAACTCAACAGCAACTGGTTTTTTATTCTTGAGTCTGCACTGGCGAAGGATAACATGATGGGGCAGGTGACCTGCCCATTGATAAAAAGGTTACTTGTCTTAATTCCCCATTTAAAAGTACCCTCTGCATGCTGTATGGCATCCACTATCATTGGTTTATTCAACATAGGGATAAGAAGTTACAATGGCCAGTAGACAGAAGGACAGAGAACTATAACCAAAGGTCCCTGCAATCTCACAGTTGCTTGTGTGAATCAGATAGGCAGCCTTTGGCATTTCAATCAAGCATATGACACCAGAGGAGTTTCATCTGTTACATCATCCCATTATTAATCTAAGCACATCAGCAGCTACATTCACTCCATTCCAAGTCTGAGTTGCTGACTAAACCCAGAAGTCTAATGATGATCAAGATCACGTGCATTTGGAATCTTTTAGCTCAGCCCCCTCACTTCATAGAATCAAGACAAAGTAAGTAAATCATTTATTTAGCACATTTAGAACATGTTTAGTAGGTGTTTCTACAATATTGATTACCATTCCTCATTTGATTATTCCAGTCCAACCCTTGGAATATTTTATCCTTATTAAGGCTCCTGGTAGCTATTGTAAGCAGTTGGGTTTTGCCTAAGGGCGCCCATTTGAGATTAACACCGCCAAGTGATATTCTAGTTCAAGTGCATATTACCCATGTAGCTCAAAACTCTTCCAAACAAGATGGGAAACTCATCTCTGTTTCTACAAAGCTCTGCTGGAATCCACACAATACCCTCAGCAAGGCCTAAAAATCATCTCTGTTTTCCTTTAAAGTACTGAGCATGGTAAGAGGACTAGAAGTCCATAAAACTTACCTACTTATTTGGCACATTTATAGTGTTTACTAGGTGTTTTACAATATTAATTTTCACACCAACTGTCATTCTCCCCATTTTACAGATAAAGAAACTGAGGCATAGAGCCCAGCTAGTACATGGTGGAATAGGGATTTAAACCCAGGCAATTTAGCTCCAAGGAACCCTGGTGGCACAGTGGTTAAAGTGCTCAGCCGCTAACAGAAAGTTCAGCTGTTTGAACCTGCCAGCCACTCCACGGGAGAAAGATGTGGCAGTCTGCTTCAGTGAAGATTTACAGCCTTGGAAACCCCATGGAGCAGTTCTATTCTGTCCTATAGGATTGCTGTGAGTCAGAATCGACTCAACAGCAGTGGGTTTTTTTGGTAGTTTAGCTCCAAAGACCATGCTTAACCGCTATGCTACACTGGCTCTTGCTAACCCGGGAGCAAAGCACAGAGGAAACATAGGACCTGAGCTGCTGAAGACCAGCCTAAACCCTCAGGTAGCACAGTGGAAAGTGCACAGGCCTGGGGTTCCCACTTTGACTCCGCCCTCAATGGAGATGAAGGCTCCAAGTGCTTCTTTGAGAAGACATCCTAGCTCCCTCAGTGGTCATCATGAGAATGAAAATAAGTAAGATCACATCTGGGAAAGCACGTGGCCCACAGTGAACTCCCTTTTAACACCTCTTAATCTAAACTTGCGCCTGACTAGGGACTGCTTCCTATTTCGTCTCATCCCATTTGGTCCGTTAGGATGAGAATGCATGCACCCCTTTTAGGAATACATCCCGTGACAACAACATAACCATAAACCACTAGAAGGACCAGCTCCATTTACTTGAATTAATAGGAACATTAAGAAATTTTGTAAAAAATCTATTTCTTCTACTAAATAAAACAGATATTGAATTTGGTCCCATGTTCTTTCTAATGGTAAGTCCCAAACTAAGTTGCCCATAACATAAATCAGTCTGAACTGCTGGTATTCCACTGGCTGCAAAAGGATAAGAAAGTGTGTGAGAGAGCAAACTACTATAAAAGTCAGTGTAGAAACACTGCCAGTAGTTACAGTTACTATGGTGTCTCCATGGGAGCAACCACAAATGAAGCAGAAATGGTAACCTCCGTAAGTCTCAAAAGAATGCTACTGATAGTGTTTTTATACGTTTATTCCTAACTCATGAAGAAACCAATTGAACACCAGTCTTTTTTTTTTTTTTTTATTATAACTGTACATTAAGAGCCACATCTGCCAAAAAACATTTCAGGGAAAGATAAGCTACGCAAGGAAATGATCTACTGTTAACTGAAAGCTTGGTGGTTCAAAGCCATCAGCGGCTCTGCATGAGAAAGATGTGGTAGTCTGCTTCCATAAAGATTTACCGCTTGGAAACCCTATGGGATCGCTATGAGTACAACTCAACTCAGTGGCAGTAGATTTGGTTTTTTAACGTTTTTCAGAGAGTGATGGTTAAGATTGTGTGTCAGCTTGGGGTGGCCATGATTCTCAGTGGTTTGATAGTTGTATGATGTGATCATGTCCGTGATGAGATTTGATATTATGTGATCACCTCCGTGATGGGATCTGCTATGAGTAGCCAATCAGTTGAAAGGGAGTTTCCCTGAGTGTGTGGCCTGCATTGAACATAAGCGGATAGTCTGGCAAGGTTTGTGAGCTTTTGCTTGTTCTAGATCCTGCAGCTGGCTCCTGTTCATCTGACCTCTGGTTCTTGGGACCTGAGCTAGCAGCTTACCTACGGTCTTGCCTGCCCATCTTGGGATTCATCGATCTTCACAGCTTATGAGCAACAGCCCTGCTCTCCATCCTGCCAATCTTGGGTTCGCCAGCCCCTGTGGCTAGGTGATTCAGAAGAAGCCTGTATCCTGACCCACAAACTTGGGACATTCCAGCCTCTGCAGCCATGTGAGCCATTTCCTTGCTATAAATATATATATACGCTTTACTGATTTTACTTCTCTAGAGAACCCAGCCTAAGACACAGAGTAATTATAATCTCAGTTGCACAATACAGCAAAGTTTTAAAAGCAAATGAGACCTCTGGTTAAAGATGGCATAAGCCCACAACGACAAAGAGAAATGAAAGGAAATAGTGATTGATAAGAGATGTTAACATAATTTTGGAAGGTGGAAAGCTGACAGAGAGGTAACAGCTTAGCAGATGATACACTGAAGCCTAAGTGCCAACAGGGCTTCTGCTGAGAAGTGAGCTGAAGGCATTTATAAAACCCTGGGGATGCTCAGGAATTGGAGGCCCAGATACCTCAGAAAAGCAGGGGGCAAGACATGGAGCTGAAAACAGGAGACTGGCTAAAAGTCTATATGAAAGCAGTGCCTCAGGTGCCCCCTCCGCCTAAAACAATGGGTGACTACCCAACCCCACCCCTACAGGAGGCTGGGAGCTTATTCTCTAGAGACAATGAATCCAACAGCTTTTGGACTTAGGACCATCTGGCACCATCAGAAGTAGGAGTGAGACACAAGACTGAAAACAGGGCTACTGAGTAAAACCCTCAGACTCAACAAGGAGACACCAGAGCACTCTCCTCTGTCTGGTCCCCCCAGCAGACACCATCTGTATACATCCCTTCCCTTTCTCACGGAGAGGGCCTGGAGGGGATGCTCCTCTGGTAAAAACTAAATAGTCTTGAGGAAAAAATTTTAAAATTTACAGATACTGAAAATGCAAAACTACGGAGACAGTAAACACATTAGTGGTTGTCAGGGGTTTGGAGACAGCAGAGGGTTGAATAAGTGAAACAGGAGATTTTTTAGGACGGTTAAACTATTCTGTATGTATTGCAATGGTGAATACACAATATTATGCATGCAACTTTACAATACATATAACCCATATAACTTTACACTGCAAAGAGTGAACTTTATGTATACAGATTAACAAAGAAATACTTAGGAGGTCAGGAGATCCTAGGATGGAATTCAGGCTGTGATCACAGAATGTAACTGTATTACGGATGTATGAAACAGCCACACTAAAGGCAGTGGGAGAAAAGGTAACTTTAGAAATGAGTGGAGACTGTAAGACTAGAAGGCAAAAAGAACTACACATACTCACTGCCCTCTGGTTGATAAAGTTGTTTCCCACGGGGGTATAGCTTAACAATTCTGCACCACTATACATGTATACAGGGGCAGATTAACCAGTAAGCAAGGTATGCAGGGGCTTAATTGTGTTTACTTACTAATCTGTAGTGCACAATTTCACATGGGTTTCACCACATTAGTAAGTAAGCACAAAGTAAGCCTATATGTACCTTGTTTATCAGGTAATCTGTCCCTGCGTGTATATGGGAATTAAACAATTAAGTAAATGGATGGTGGATGGTGGAAGCAGGTTTCTCACAGTTGTGTGGGAGGTCACGGACAAACAAGGGAAGGCTAGAATGATCCATGTGGTACTGGATTAGGGTTGGAGACATCATATAAACTCATTCGCATTTAACTTAATATAGATACAAATATATACAAACATGCATATGTATATATAAATATTTATAGATAAGTGTATATACACAGGTAGGTATACACACATTTATGTCTTTTCTCTGTCAGCTGAGAGACCTTAGAAGCAATGACACCAGTAGCAACAAGCACACCTGGTGCCCAGATCTTGGTTTCCGATACTCTACAATAAAAGGAACCAGGGCTTATTCTAGAGATGGGTTGGGTATATACAACATGAGCCTGGACCATCTTGTAGTGCCAGCAGGTAAGAAAGTGCTAAAAGCAAAAATGAAGACAAAGAAAAATGATGAGGCTATGCAAAGGAGCACAGGAGCCAAATGAAAGAGCTTCCGATAACCAAAGCTGGAACACTTGGAGCAATAAAATAAAATAGTATTGGATCATTACCCAAAGTTTAAAACAAGTACCCATGAGTCCATATTGCTATAAATAATTGAATAAATAAATGGGGAGAGTAGACAAATCTTCCCTGCAGAAGAATTCCAAACAATTCGTATAGATACTCCACCCTCTAGACAGTAGAGCATAACTCCCCACTCCTTAAGCATGGGCTGCACTGAGTGCCTTCCACCCAAAGAGGACAGTATGGAAGGGGAGAGGGGGAAAAGTACCTTTACAGTAGAGAAACCTGATAAACTTCAGCCAGGTGACCAAGGTTAACATCAACAGTGGTAAGCCATGTTGATAGTATGTACCTTTGATATGTGATAAAATGACACTTCACCCCTGCAATATTCCTCCTAAAACCCCATAAAACCAGGGCCATTGAGTTGATTCCGACTCATAGTGACCCTATAGGACAGAGTAGACCTGCTTCATAGGGTTTCTAAGGCTATAATCTTTACAGGAGCAGGCTGCCACATTTTTCTTCCCTGGAACAGCTGGTGGGTTCAAACTGCTAACCTTTTGGTTAGCAGCCAAGCACTTTAACAGCTGTGCCACCAGGGCTCTCTTAAAAACCCATAACGCCAGTCTAATCATTGGAAAAATCCCTACTCTTTAAAACTGTCAAGGTCATCAAAAATAAGGAAAATCTACCAAGTAGGATTCATAACAGGTATGCAAGGATGGTTCAACATTAGAAAATCAATCAACGTAATCCACCACATAAATAAAAGGAATGAAAAGAATCACATGATCATCTCAATTGACGCAGAAAAGGCATTCAACAAAGTCCAACACCCATTCCTGATAAAAACTCTCAATAAAATAGTTATAGAAGGGAAATTTCTCAACATAGTAAAGGGTATCTATGCAAAACCAACAGCCAACATCATTCTTAATGGAGAGAGGCTGTTTGCGAATGCTATGATACTATACATAGAAAACTGTAAAGACTCCATGAGAAATCTACTGGAACTAATAGAAAGATTCAGCAGAATAGCAGGATACAAGATAAACATACAAAGATCAGTTGGATTCCTATACACCAACAAAGAGAATGATGAAAAGGAAGTCAGGAAAACAATACCATTTATAATAGCCCCTAAAAAAATAAAATACTTAGGAATAAACCTAACCAGGGATGTAAAAGACCTATACAAAGAAAACTGCAAAACACTACTGCAAGAAACCCAAAGGGATCTAAATAAATGGAAACACATACCATGCTCATGGATAGGTAGACTCAACATTGTGAAAATGGTAATTTCTACCCAAAGCAATTTACAAATACAATGTAATCCCAATCCAAATACCAACAACATTCTTCAAAGAGATGGAAAAACTGATCATTAACTTTATATGGAAATGGGAGAAACCCCAAATAAGTAGAGCACTATTGAAGAAGAAGAATAAAGTAGGAGGACTCACACTACCTGACTTCAGAACCTACTATGCAACTACGTAGTCAAAACAGCCTGGTACTGGTACAACGACAGATACATCCACCAGTGGAACAGAATTGAGAACCCAGATGTAAATCCATCCACCTACAGTCACCTGATCTTCGACAAGGGCCCAAAGTCCATCAAATGGGGAAAAGACGGTCTTTTTAACAAATGGCACTGGCAAAACTGGATATCCATTTGCAAAACAATGAAACAGGACCCATACCTCACACCATATACAAAAACTAATTCAAAATAGATCAAAGACCTAAATACAAAGCCAAAAACTATAAAGTTCATAGAAGAAAAAATAGGACCAATGCTACAAGTCCTAATAATGGCATTAACGGGATAGAAACCATAACCATCAACACACAAATTCCAGAAGATAAGCTAGATAGCTGGGATCTTCTAAAAATCAAACACCTATGCTCTGCAACAGACTTCACCAAAAGAGTAAAAAGAGAACCTACAGACTGGGAAAAAAATTTTTGGACATTACAAATCAGACAAAGGTCTAATCTCCATAATCTACAAGAAAATCCAACACTTCTACAACAAAAAGACAAATAATCCTATTAAAAAATGGGCGAAGAAAATGAACAGATACTTCACCAAAGAAAACAGTCAAGTGGCCAACAGACGCATGAGGAAATGCTTGCATTGACTAGCCATTAGAGAAATGCAAATTAAAACCACAATGAGATACCATCTCACCCCGGCATTACTGGCACGAATCAAAAACACTGAAATAACAAATGTTGGAGAGGCTGCTGGGAGAACAGAACTTTTATGCACAGCTGGTGGGAATGCATTATGATACAACCATTTTGGAAAATGATATGGCCCTCCCTTAGAAAGCTAGAAATAGAAATACCATATGATCTAGCAATCCCACTCCTAGGAATATATCCTAGAGAAATAAGAGCCCTCAAACGAATAGACATATGCACACCCATGTTCATGGCAGCTTTGTTCACAATAGCAAAAAGATGGAAACAATCTAGATGCCCATCAACAGATGAATGGATAAACAAACTATGGTATATACACACAATGGAGTATTATGCAAAGATAAAGAACAATAATGAATCTGTGAAGCATCTCATAACATGGATGAAACTGGAGGACATTATGCTGAGTGAAATAAGTCAATCATAAAAGGACAAATATTGTATGAGACCTCTATTGTAAAAACTCATGAAAAAGTTTACACACGAAAAGTAACAATCTTTGTTGGTTACGAGGGATGGGAGGGGTGGGGGGGAAATACTAAATGGACAATAGATAAATGGTAACTTTGGTGAAGGGTAAGACAGTGCACAATACTGGGGAAGCCAGCACAACTTGTACAAGGAAAGGTCAGGGAAGCTCCATAGACACAGCCAAACTCCCTGAGGGACTGAATTGCTGGGCAGAGGGCTGTGGAGACCATGGTCTTGGGGAACATCTAGCTCAATTGGCATAACACAGTTTATAAAGACAATGTTCTACATTCTACCTTGGTGAGTAGCGTCTGGGGATCTTAAAAGCCTCTGAGAAGCTGTCTAAGATACTCTACTGTTCTCACCCCTTCGGGAGCAAGGAAGAAAGAAGAGAACAGGATACAAGGAAAAGATTAGTCCAAAGGAGTAATGGACCACAGCTACCAAGGCCTCCACCAGACTGAGTCCAGTACAGCTAGATGGTGCCCGGCTACCACCACTGGCTGCTCTGACTGGGATCACAACAGAGGGTTCTGGACAGAGCTGGAGAAGGATGTAGAACAAAATTCTAACACACAAAAGAAGACCAGATTTACTGGCCTGACAGAGACTGGAGAAACCTTGAGAGTATGTCCTCCGGACACCCTTTTAGCTCAGCAGTGAAGTCACTCCCGAGGTTCACGATTCAGCTGGGGATCGGACAGCCCCATAAAACAAAACAGGACTAATGAGGCACAGCAGTCCAGGGACAAGGACTAGAAGGCAGAAGAGGATAGGAATGTTGATGATAGGGAATCCAAGGTAGAGTAAGGACAGTGTTGACATGTAGTGGGGTTCTTAACCATTGTCATAGGGCAATATATGTATTAACTGTTTAGTGAGAAACTATTTTTTTCTGTAAACCTTCATCCAAAGTGAGAATAGCAGCACAACTGGGAGAATGTGGTCAACATCACTGAATTGTACATGTAGAAATTTTTGAAATGGTGTATCTTTGGCTACGTGTATTTTTACCAAAAGAAAAAAAAAAAAAAAAAGATTCTCCAAGGCCGAGAAGGGAGTGTGTTGACATGTTGTGGGGTTGTTAACCAATGTCATAAAACAATATGTGTACTGAATGTTTAATGAGAAACTATTTGTTCTGTAAAACTTCACCTAAAGTACAATTAAAAAAAATTAAAAAAAAAAAAAAAGGAAAATCTGAGAAACTGTCACATCCAAGAGGAACTTAAAAAGAGATGGCTACTAAACATAATGGGGCATCCTAGATAGGATCCTGGAACAGAATGAAGACATTAGGTAAAAACTAAGGAAATCTGAATAAAGCATGGATTTTGTTAATAATCATTTCATGATGAATTATTTTTTGCTTAATTTTTTGTTGATACGATGTTTTTTTCATTACCGGAATGCATGCTGAATCACTGAGTGTGTCTGAATTTTTGGTAGGTAATATGGATTTTGATATATATTTTGTGGGACAATATGTCCCTCTAGACTCTGGGGGTAGGATTAGTGGGATGAGGAAAGAAAAAATCACGTTATCTTAGCAATTTTATTTTATTTGGTGAATCTTTTCAAAACATGGAGTAACACATAAAGGCACCCTGCAATGGCTGCACATAATTGTGGTTCGAGTCTCCATGTTCTTAGTGCTGTATTCTCTGCATTGCCATCTCGATCCCTTGACAGGTATGGCATCTGAAAATGAGGTACTCATGCAAACATGGAATCATTATAGAAACGCAACTTCCAAATAACACACCAAAAAAAAAAAGAAACAAAACAAACAAATCTGTTTTCGTCGAGTAACTTCTGACTCATAGTGACCCTATAGGACAGAGTAGAACTGCCCCATAGGGTTTCCAAGGAGCATCTGGTGGATTTGAACTGCCGACCTTTTGGTTAGCAGCCAAGCTCTTAACTACTGCACCACAAGGGTTCCAAATAACACATAGGAACCCGGAAATATACTTACAAGGCTTATCTCGCTGTATAAAAGCCAAAAGAGACAAAAGTTTTGCACAACCACACCACCAGGATGCACCACCTCACACAATATCCTGTAAAAACAGTAATTTGCAGCACACACTCATTTCTTCCATTTCAGTTATACGGTTTCTGTCTGTTGGCAGTGCATACTATAAGTGAGACAGAAGCTTTCCAATAACCCCAAGAAGTGGAAAATGTAGGTAGGCGCTATATGTCCATACAAATGTAGGATGTTAACAATAAAAGGAACTGAGTGAGGGGTATTTGGGAAAATTTTGTACTATTTTTGCAACTTTTCTGTAAATTTAAAACTATTCTAAAATTTAAAAAAATTATTAACAAAAAACGCACAGATACTAACATTTGGGGACACATTAAAAAAGCCATTTTACCATCTATTATAGATTAAATTGTGTCCCCCAAAAATGTGTGTCAACTTGGCTAAACCATGATTCCCAGTACTGTGTAGTTGGCCTCCATTTTGTGATCTGATGTAATTTTCCTATGTGCTGTAAATTCTAGCTTCTATGATGTTAATGAGGCAAGATTAGAGGTAGTTATGTTAATGAAGCAGGACCCAATCTACAGGATTAGGCTGTATTTTGAGTCAATCTCTTTTGAGATATAAAAGAGAGAATCGACCAGAGAGGACAGGGCCTTCATTACCACCAAGCAAGAAGAACCAGGAGCAGAGCACATCCTTTTGACCTGGGCTCCCTGCACTGAGAAGCTTCTAGATCAGGGGAAGATTGATGACAAGGACCTTCCCCCAGAGCCAACAGAGACAGAAAGCCTTCCCCTGGAGCTGGAACCCTGAATCTGGACTTCTATCCTCCTAGGCTGTGAGAGAATAAATTTCTCTTCGTTAAAGCCATCCACTTGTGCTATTTCTGTTATAGCAGCACTAGATGACAAAGATATTCATTGAGGTAAATACTAGAAGAAATAGATGAAAGCTGAAAGTGCTTATCTCTTTTTTTTATTGTTATTGTTGAAAATATACAGAGCAAAACACCCATCAATTCAACTGCTATTACACATACAATTCAATGACATTGATTACATTCTTCAAGCTGTGCAACCATTCTCATCCTTTATTGAGTTGTTCCTCCCCCATTAACATAAACTCACAGCCTCCTAGGGTTCCTATCTAATCTTTCAAGTTGCTGTTGTCAATTTGATCCCATATAGATAGTTCTTAAAACAGCATAATGCTCAAGGCAGATATTTTTCACTAGTTAAACTATTGTTTGGTTTTAAGAAGACTTCAAGGGATTTTTTTTTTCAACTTTTTTTTTTTTTTATTGTACTTCAGGTGAAGGCTTACAGAATAAATAGTTTCTCATGAAAACAGTAGCACACATATTATTTTATGATATTGGTTAACAACCCCACAACATGTCAACCCTCTAACTTCTCAACCTTTTTTTTTTTTGGTGAAAATACACATAACCAAAGATACACCATTTCAAAAATTTCTACATGCACAGTTCAGTGACATTGACTATGCTCTTCCAATTGTGTTGTTATTCTCACTTAAGATGAAGGCTTAGAGAACAAAATAGTTTCTCATTTAACAGTTACTACAAATGTTGCCCTATGACAATGGTTAACAATCTCACAACTCATCAACAATATCCTTACTCAACCTTGGGTTCCCTATCACCAGCTTCTTTGTCCCCGTCTGACTTCTGGCCTTTGTCACCGGACTACTGTACCTCGTTAGTCTCATTTGGTTTTATGGGGCTGTCCACTCCCAGGCTGAATGGTGAACCTTGGAGATTACTTCACCACTGAGCTAAAAGGGTGTCTGGGGGCCATACTCTCGAGGTTTCTCCAGTCTCCTTTAGGCCAGTAAATCTGGTCTTTTTTTGTGAGTTAGAATTATGTTCTACATCCTTCTCCAGCTCTGTCCAGAACCCTCTGTTGTGATCCTGGTGAGAGCAGTCAGTAGTGGTAGCTGGGCACCATCTAGCTGTACTGGACTCAGTCTGGTAGAGGCCTTGGTAGCTGTGGACAATTAGTCCTTCAGACTAATCTTTTCCTTGTATCCTGTTCTCTTCATTCTCCCTTGCTCCCAAAGGGATGAGACCAGTGGAGTATCTTAGATGGCCACTCACAGGCTTTTCAGACCCCAGACACTACTCACCAAGGTAGAATGTAGAGCATTGTCTTTATAAGCTGTGTTATGCCAATTGTCAAGGGATATTTTTCGTTTAAATTTTAAATATTATCTCAGGGTGATAATTTCAGGGGTTTATCCAGCTGCCTTGACTCCAGAAAGTCTGGAGTCCCTGAGATTTTGAAATTTTGTTCTGCATTTTCCCCTTTTTGACAAGCATTCTTCCACAGAATCTTTGATCAAAATGTTCAGTAGTGGTAGCCGGGCACCATCCAGTTCTTCTGGTCTCATGGCAAAGTAGGCAGTTGTTCATAGAGGCAATCAGCCACACATTCCATATCCTCCTCCTATTCCTGACTCTCCTTCTTCCTCTGTTGCTCCAGGTGAATAGAGGCCAATTGTTGTGTCTTGGATGGCCGCTTGCAAGCTTTTAGGACCCTAGGCACTATGCAATGAACTTGGAGGTAGAACAGAGGCACTAAACATGTTATTAGGCCAATTAACTTGGATGTCCCATGAAACCAAGACACTAAACTTCCAAACCAAGGAACCAAATCCCATGAGTTTTTTGTTTGTACATAAGCATCCTCAGCAGCTACTAAGATGAATTAATGTTCAGAAATGTGGCTTAGGGGAGAGTTGTTATTTCCAAGTGAGCTTTGTTTTGACTTTGTATTATCTGTATTACTTTAAATACCTATACACAGAGAAAATTTTAAAAATATAAACGTGATCTACATCCATTTATCAGTTTTAAAAGGGTAACAACGGGTGATAAACATTTTAAGAAAATGTTAAGAGAACCAGGGAATTTGGTGAATCTTAGAAATTATTTATGGGATTTTAAAAATAAAAAAATATTATCCAGACCTGATTACAAGCACTTATGAAAAAAGATTTTCCAGCAAGGGATTATCAGTTTTACTTTATAGATGTGTCGAATGGTGGTTCAAATGAGTCACTAGGGTTAAAAGTTTTTCCCAAGTCCATAAGTGCCAGATGTTTTTGCAAGGACATAGGGAGGACAGGGATGTTGAATCTTTGGGTTGATTCTAATAGTGTAGCTTTAAAGTGCCAGATTCAAAATCACCTCCTATACCCAAATCTGCCAAAAGTATCTTCCTAAATTCAGTCTTAAAAACCTGATCCTGTTTCAAAAGCTTTTTTCTCCTCTAGCATTTTTTGCCCAAAAAATTGTTTTTCATCTCTGCCCCACTATCATAAATGGCATGCTTTTAGATAACAGTGATAACTCAGAAACATGTTTGTAAGCATCACTATCTCTGTTCAGGTTATTTTAAAGCTTTGAGATAGAAGAGGGAAATCTTAGCCTGACTCACTCATCCGTCTACTTGTCTCTTAGCAAATCACAACTTTTCATTATCTCCTAGTAAGTTTGTTTTGAGTTGCACATACATAGAATGACTTCATCAGACATAATTACAGGCTCACATTTTTGAGCTGTAAGAGACTTCGGTGATGTACGATGACAGTTTTCTATATTTGTGATTCACAGTTAAGTCATATTTCAAAAGAACCAGCTTCATTTTGTACATTTACACTCTTCCACAAATATAACGTACAAAGCATTGCAAGTCATTGGTGATTATTCCTAATAACCAGCTACAGACTAACGACATTTTATTAAATTACCCAGATCTGTAGTGATAGAGCTGAGATCAGCATCTAAGCCTCAGTTCATTCCTCATGCTGATGTTCAGCTGAACCCACAGTAATCCAAGGAGGGTTTTCGGGGAAGCTACCTTAAAACCTGTTAGAAATGGCAAGGAAAAAAAAAGTTCAGTTTTGGAAAGAATGATACCACCACCTTAGCCAAATGTGCACCTAAACTTAACTGGCTCAGAAGACTGCAAGGACATATTAGCTAGAAGTGACATGTCAAGCTTGTTGCAGGGAAGGGCGCCCAGGCTGTTTTCATCCTATTTTAAGAAGGATTGGTAGTTGGAAAATATTGTGTTGGTGATAGAAACGACGCCGGAGATCGCATGATAGAATCTTGCAAGATCAATGACTTCTTCATTGCAAATGTCTTTTTTTGACTGCATAAACAGCAACTGTACACGTGAACCTCACTGGATGGAAAACACAGGAATCAAATGGACTACACATCTGTGGAAATAGATGATGGAAAAGCTCAATATCATCAATCAGAAAAAGGCCACGGGAGCCCCATAAAACAAAACGAGACTAATGGGGCACAACAGTCCAGGGATAAGGACTAGAAGGCAGGAGGGGACAGGAAAGCTGGTAATAGGGAACCTAAGGTTGAGAAGGGACAGAGTTGACATGTCGTGGGGTTGTTAACCATTGTCATAAAGCAATATGTGTACTAACTGTTTAATGAGAAACTATTTCTTCTGTAAACCTTCATCTAAAGTACAATCAAAAAAAGAAAAAGGCCAGGGGGCGACTGTGAAACAGACCATCAATTGCTCATATGCAAGTTCAAGTTGACGCTAAAGAAAATTAGAGCAAGTTCACAACAGCCAAAATACAATCTTGAGTATATCCCACCTGAATTTGAAGACTATCTCAAGAATAGATTGAACTCATTGAACACTAATGGCTGAAGACCAGGCGAGTTGTGGGAAGACATCAAGCTCATTATACATGAAGAAGGCAAAAGGTCATTAAAAAGAAAGAAAAGACCAAAATAGATGTCAGAAGAGACTCGGAAACTTGCTCTTGAATGTAGAGTAGCTAAAGTGAATGGAAGAAGTGTGATGAAGTAAAAGAGCAGAACAGAAGATTTCAAAGGGCAGTTTGAGAATACAAAGTAAAATATTTTAATGAAATGTGCAAAGACCTGGAGTTAGAAAATCAAAAGAGAAGAACACGCTCGGAATTTCTCAAGCCGAAAGAACTGAAGAAAAAATTCAAGCCTTGAGTTGCAATATTGAAGAATTCTACAGGCAAAATATTGAATGACGCAGAAAGCATCAAAAGAAGATGGAAGGAATACACAGAGTCACTGTACCAAAAAGAATTCGTTGATGTTCAACCATTTCAGGCGGTAGCATATGATCAAGAACCGATGGTATCGAAGGAAGAAGTCCAAGCTGCACTGAAGGCATTGGCAAAAAACAAGGCTCCAGGAATTGATGGAACACCAACTGAGATGTTTTAATAAACAGATGCAGAGCTGAAGGTGCTTATTCGTCTGTGCCAAGAAATCTGGAAGACAGTTAACTTGGTCAACCGACTACAAGAGATCCAAATTGGTGCCCATTCCAAAGAAAGGTGATCCAACAGAATGTGGAAATTATTGAACAATATCATTAATATCACATGCAAATAATATTTTGCTGAAGATCATTCAAAACTGGGTGCAGCAGTATATCAACAAGGAACTGCCAGAAATTCAGGCCAGCTTCCGAAGAGGACACAGAACCAGTGATATCATTCCTGATGTCAGAAGGATCTTGGCTGAAAGCAGAGAATACCAGAAAGATGTTTACCTGCGTTTTATTGACTATGCAAACGCATTCAAATCTGTGGATCATAGAAAATTATGGATAACATTGCAAAGAATGGGAATTCCAGAACACTTAATTGTGCTCATGAGGAACCTGTACGTTAATCAAGAGGCAGTCATTCGAACAGAGCAAGGGGATGCTGTATGGTTTAAAATCAAGAAAGGTGTGTGTCAGGGTTGCATCATTTTACCATACTTAATCTGTGTGCTGAGCAAATAATCCAAGAAGCTGGACTATATGAAGAAGAATGTGGCATTTGGATTGGTGGAAGACTCCTTAACAACCTGCATTATGCAGATGACACAACCTTGCTTGCTGAAAGTGAAGAGGACTTGAAGCGCTTACTGATGAAAATTAAAGACTACAGCTTGCAGTATGGATACACTTCAACGTAAAGAAAACAAAAATCTTCACAACTGGACCAATAAGCAACATCACAATAAATGGAGAAAAGATTGAAGTTGTCAAGGATTTCATTCTACTTGGATCCACAATCAATGCCCACGGAAGCAGCAGTCATGAAATTAAAAAATGTATGGCATTGGGCAAATCTGCTGCAAAAGACCTCCGTAAAGTGTTCAGAAGCAAAGGTGTCACTTTGAGGACTAACATGCATCTGACCCAAGCCATGATATTTTTCAATCGCCTCATAAGCATTTGAAAGCTGGACGATGAATAAGACCAAAGGAGAATTGATGCCTTTGAATTACGGTGTTGGTGAAGGATATTGAATATACCATGGACTGCCGGAAGAACAAACAAGCCTGTCTTAAAAGAAATACAGCCAGAGTGCTCCTCGGAAGCGAGGATGGGGAGACTTCGTCTCATGTACTTTGGACATGTTGTTAGGAGGGACCAGTCCCTGGAGAAGGACACCATGCTTAGAAGGTCAGGGAAAAAGAGGAAGACCCTCGACGAGATGGACTGACACAATGGCTGCAACGATGGGCGCAAACTAACAATGATTGTAAGGATGGTGCAGGACTGGGAAGTGTTTCATTCTGTTGTACACAGGGCTGCTGAGTCGGAACCAACTCAACAGCGCCTAATACCATTTTAAGCACACTAAAAAGAATTATTTAGGGCTGCTCCTGTATTTTTCCTGTTTTGTTTCACCCGAGGCCAACTGTTTTAGTCTCTTCTTCTGCTTAATGATGCCCTCCCTCTACCCCAAAAGAAGAGAAAGGCAAAAGGGTAAACTATTTATACACACTCTAGCTAAATGCTCAAGCTGTCCTTCCCTTACAGCATCCTCAACCTCCACCTCTCTTAACTGAGGCTTCACTTTTTAACTTGCCTAGGTTTGTGAAGTGTTTTGCCTAAGTGTCTCCTCTGACTTTGTCTCTTCTGACTTATCAACTCTGGCCCCTAAACTGGACATAGCAGGGAGAATCAGCAAACATGTAAGTGATGGACCTCATCACTTAAATACAATGGGACCAGAGTCATTATCCAGTTCAGTTCATGGTTATTTCTTGAGATCATCTGGGCAAGAATGACCATCAGCTATGGTGTAAGTCACAGGAGAAAGCTAATTCTAGAGGCTGAAGGAGTTGACCAAATGAAGAATGGCAAAAGAACTACACTCTTCCAGGCATTTCACTACTGTTTACCCACAAGCAAGGGAGAAATACAGTCCACACCATGTGTTCCACCCTTATTTCCATGCAGGTTAGAAGAATGAAGATTGTCTTCTCTGTTAAATGAAATACATAAACTCTGAACTACCAAGGCAAACAGAAAAAGACAGCTTGGAAAATCTGGCTCTGTTCCCTGACCCAATTTGAATCAAATCAGGTTTAATCTCTAGTCTGAGGTCAGCTTCAATCTAGCAGTTGCTTGAGAGATTAGTTCAGTTTTCAGAATGACTTAAGAGCTCAATTCAGTGTGAAGTGGACCCAAATCTTGAGAGTCACTTAGAAAGCACTTCCTGTGTGCCATACCTTGTTCTAGATGGCACATCTTCATCACATTTAACCTCCAAAAGAAGGTATTAGTCTCCACCTTCTTCAGAGAGGGCAAGGTCATAAACTTACAGGTAATGAGAATCTGAACCCAGGTATGTCCAACTTCAAAACTCTTAACTCATTTTAGCTGTTTCCAACCAAGAAGAATTAAAAATTAGGTTGGACAAGTAGAGGCCACCATGCGTAAGACTGGCCTTTTGAATAGGGAGACCACCCTAAGATAGCTCACCCAATGTCAAGCATCACTTTCTTACCTTACTCTACTTCTAGCATTTATCTCTACCTGAAGTTACATCTATTCGTTTCACAAGTATCGACTGTGCTTCTACCATATTCCAGACACTGTGGTCTAGACAGACAACAGTCTCTGCCCTCACGGAGCTGACATTCTTTATTGTTAACTTCTTCCTGTCTCCCCAACCAAAATATAACCTCCATAATGGTAGGTTATATTTTGATATAAAAATATCATGTTTTACTTATTGCTTATCTTTAGCAGCTGGAAGTTCAATAAATATTTGCTGAAAGAATGAGTACATGTAAATGTTTATCAGAGATTTCCACTGATTTCTCCAGTGTAGAAAACTGGTCCAACACTTCATCAAATAGATTTTATTCCCATACAAATCTCCTTATAGCGCATTGTCTTGGTGCTATACTACAAATCTCCACTATATAAAAACTAAAACTGTGATTTAAATATAATCTCTAAGACATCCAAGTATTTTTTTAAATGTTGAAACAAACAGCAGTTTAGTCATCTTGGAGAGTTAATTTTTATGTGCAAAGAAAAAAACAATAAGAGATAGCCACAATACTACAGCAGGCAGTAAATGCATACGAGGAAAAAGGATTTTTAAATGAATTTTTATTTGCAAAATTAAAAAAAAAACTAATCAGAGTCAAGTTCCTTCTTCCTTCTTCTTGCCCCTTTTGAACTACTCCCCGATTCTGCTCTTCCCTTGCCATGTTCAGTTCGTTGCGTCAACCACTCTTTTTCTAGCTGTTTCAGCAGGGCTGGAGTGAGAAGTCCTTGCTGCACCAATCTGGAAGCAAGGGATTTCTCGCCTGCCTCAGGGCTGTGTGGCTCAGCAGCTTTACTCCCTAAAGTTTTGGTGCCACGCGTCCTTCTACTTTGGCTCTTTAAGGTTCCTGACAAACTGGACTGGCTCCCAGCTGGCATGCTCTCCAAATGCAACAGCTTATGTGTCTCGGAAATTTTAATCAGTTTGGTGATGTTGTGTACACCTTCTTGGATAATGCCATCTAGTTCTTTCTGGAGGTCTCGAATAAGGCTGGCATCTGGAAACATATCCATAAATCTGTAGCTGGAAAAAGACAAATTATATTATAGTAACAGCTTTTATCATAGTTGCTGGACTAATCTCAGTGACCTACCTACATCTCGACACCAGTTAACTCCAAATGTTCTTTCTGCAAACTCTGTCCAGTGTCTTTGCTCAGCCTTTACTTCTACTCCACTCACCTGGGTAATATGTCACCTCTCAAGTAACTGTGATATGCTCCCCTAGGGGGATATGCCTAGAACCACTGGTCTAGGGCAGGAGCCCGGGTGGCACAGTAGTCAAGAGCTACGGCTGCTAACCAAAAGGTCAGCAGTTCGAATCCACTAGCCGCTCCCTGGAAACCCTAGGGGGCAGTTCTACTCTGTCCTGTAGGATCACTATGAATCGGAACTGACTCAACAGCAAAGATTTCGCTTTGGTTTTTGGTCCAGAGCACTGCTTCTCAAATGTTAATACACAAATTAATCACCAGGGGATCTTGTTAAAAAGCGGATTTTGATGCAGTAAGTCTGGAGTGGGCCTGATTACCTGTATATTTCTAACAGGCTCCCAAGTAATACCAATGCTTTTAGTCCAGAGACCACCCTTCGAGTAGCCAGGGGCTAGTGGACCTTCTCACCTAGCTATCTTAATTAGAATCACAAGAACTCCTTATGTCATTTTTGGAATGGGTTTAAACCAGGTTTAACTGCCTTTGTGGATAATAAACACAATACAGAGCACCCTGCAAATGTGCGTCTGACTTGAAAGAGCAAAAGACCACTCATATAACCTTTGATTTGCCCTATTACTTACAAATCTGAGAGCACATAAAGGAAAATAATTAGTACCTTAGCCACAGGTAGAGATCTAAGACATCATGGACAGCTTCAAGATCCATGAGGTCTTTAATATTTTTAGGTGGAAGTAATGGCCATTTAATATAGCGGCGTAACCACGCAAAGGTCAGTGGCTCATTCCTGCTATACTGCCTGGCAAACTGCGAAAAAAAGAAGAAAGGAGTTTGGTAAAGGAATGAGAATTCATTTACATCTGTGATTAGAAAGAAAAATGAAGAAAGCACAATGAAATGCTAACTGTGGTTGTGTTTCAATAGGCAGGCTGATTTCTTCTGTATACTTTTCTATATTTTTAAGAAGGAGCCCTGGTAGTGCAGTGGTTAAGTGCTCGGCAGCTAACCGAAAGGTCAGTGGTTTGAACCCACCAGCCGCTCAGCGGGAGAAAGATAATGGCAGTCTGCTTCTGTAAAGATTGTTCCTGTCTGCTGTTGAGCTGAAGCCTTGGAAACTCTATGGGGCAGTTCTACTCTTACCTACAGGGTTGCTATGAGCTGGAATCAACTAGACGGCAGCAGGTTGTATTTTTAAGAACATTTATTACTTTGTAAAAGTACTTAGGAAAAAAGAAAGGGTGATTTTCTTCTTTTTCTAAAATCAGGACAATAATACATGCATCATAAGTTTTACAAAGACTAACTTCCCAAGGCCTAAGTCTGTTAACTCTCCTTTAAAACTTTAATGTTCTAAGCTATGGGCAGACATACCTGAAAACCCCTATTTCTACCACTTCATGTAGCTCCATAACCTCAAATAGCTGAATTTTCTGTACTGTGTTAATGTTCTCTCTTCTTATAAAGAAACCATTGGAGGTGGCCTGGTGCAAGGCTGGTCATGAATCATCTTGACTCTGCCTCTTACTAGCTGTGTGGCCTAGGCCAGGTCACTACTCTGTGCTTCAGCTTCCTCATCAGTAACATGAGACCACCACACCCCTTCCTTGAACCACAAGATACTGCTGGGGATCATGCTTTAGCCGGGTAGGAAGGGCCCGCCAACATTTGGTGTTAGCATACATAACCTATACTACAGGAGGCAGGAATACAACTATATAAAGAAGACTTTTTAAGCATGAATTTTGAATCTTTAGCTTCAAGAATAAACTGATTTCAAATGGTTCATTTCCTAATTAGGGAAAATTATCTCTAAATGTTCAACCTAAGCAAGCTAAATACTTCAGACAGGCAAGGGAGTTTTAGACCAACTGTGGTCAAATAATGCTATGATTTTATTAAGTTCAGTCCGGTACATTCTGCTATATTCCGTAAATGCCAAGTAAGACAGTCACGGAGGCTGGAAATGTGACCACACTAACCTGCTAAGCATGACTCGCCAAACACAATTCTCTAGCTTTCTCAGAAAGACAGTGGCTTTCGTGTTTTGGTCACAAACAACTAGTGGAAGCCTAATATGTAAAGGAGCTAAGTACAAAGCTGCCCAGAGACGGGAAGGGAGACACGCCCATCCATTCGGATACCTTCACTCAGCAGCCGCCCCTCAAGAAGCCCCAGGGAGCACCAATTCAAAACCAGGGTTCTAAAGGCCATCAGTGGGTTGAGCTCTTTTACAGTTCAGTAACGACAAAGATCAAGAAAAAAAGTAAAAACCTCTAGATTTCACGTTCTAATGTTTAAACAAGAGCAACTGTTGACCTAGAGTGTTCCAGAAACTGCATTACTGCCAACTTAAAAACTTCTGTTTCATTAAAACAGCTGCCTGAAGGATGGTGTAAATGGGGCTGAGGCCCTGGATCAATCTCCACTCAGGTGCACAGAAAAAAAGACTCTGTTCCATAAACTTCCACCTCATGCCAGCCAGCTCTCTCACAAATGTCAGCTCTAAGAAATACATGTTATCCAAGAATTTTCCAGATAAACACCTGGATATGGAAGACCTCCAAGAACATACTGTTAAGAGAAAAAGAAAAAGGCAAACTGCAGAATAATTCATTCTGATAACATTTATAGGAAAACACATCCACACAACAAACTAGAATTTCCGCAGGTACGTGTGTGTAGGCAAATGCAAAGAAAAAGGTCTGTGGGAACACGTGCAAACTCATAATAGCAGTTATTTCAGAGGACTGAGATTGGGGGTACTAGCCAAACCTATCTGTATTGTCTTAATTTAGTACAAAGAGAAAGTGTTTATGTAATTAAATATTAATTTAAACAATAAATTTAGAAATAGATTTGATTAGAACAGAGCTGGTATGCAGAACACTAAGGCCTATGGAGATGGCACCTAACCTATAGCAATGAGTCAGGAAGATTCAGGAAAGTGGAGACCTTTGGGTTTAGTGGGGTGGGAAGGGCACTCCAAACAGACAAGAGCATGTGTGAGGGCCCAGAGAGATAAGAGAACATGGAACGGGGCTAGAAATCCAGTTTCTGCTGCCCTTCCCAGGCCTCCCTGTTTGGCTAAACTCTGTGCTCCTCAGAAGTCAAAGTTGTGTACCTCCCACCCAATGGGTTAAAATAAAAGGGGCTGGAACACTGGTGCCATGTTCACACAAGACAGCAAGCCTGGGCTCAGTGACTTACACTTAAGAAAACTGAATACTCTTGCCACTGCTGGCCTCTAAATCCCTTTTCCTCTTCAACAGTATTATCCAGCAATAATAAGGAAAAAGTGTATCATCAGGCAAAGCCTCCTCCCTCGAAAAAAATGTTATTTAATTATTTTTGGTTTTAGCTTCTTCACTTATGCTGCCATACAAACCCAAATACAAATCAAAGCTTCCCCTACTCCCAAACACAATGTATCTATAAGAAAGAAAGTCACTTTACATTTAGGTTCTTACAAAGTCTCTCATCTTACAGAGCACTCTCCCAACTGTTTTATTTTGAATAAAAAAGTACTGTTTGGGGGAAAATCCATCAACCTGAAACAACTCGAAATATTGTAGAGATAAAGGCTTACCTGTAACAATGAAGAGCAAACGAAAGGCTGCTTCTTGTTGATAGGAGCTGTGCAGAAAACGTACCTCACTCGGAGACTTAATGGAATATGCTGGATTAATTCTGCAGAAAATTTAAAATCATCCATATTGCAGACAAAATACTGCCCATCGACTTGTGAAAAGTCTACAAAAATATCCTAAGGAAAAAAAGATATATGAAATTATAGACTGCCAAATTGGGCATGAATAAAATACTGAAGTCAAATAAAGATAATCTCTTTAATCCATAACAGACTTCCAGAAAGGCCTGCTTTATTCACTGCCTCCTCAAGCTAATAGACTTCCCATAGCCCTGCCAACCTGAAATACTCAAGAGATAAAATTCCTCAGGACGAAGGTCTCAGAAGATTTTGAGAGAAAGTTTTCAATTCAAGATAAAATTCACAAATAGTAATTTTACAAAAATAAACTATTCCTTCATACCCATGAGGTTAACCAGTAATTGTATGACACAGCACCAACACTTTTAGAAAAATACAACACAAAGGAGATTTAAAAGTGAGTTTCTTTCAGTTCCTTGGTTTGGACATTTAGGGTCATGGTTTCCTGGGACATCCAAGTTAACTGGCCTAATAACATGGTTAGTGCTTCTGTTCTATCTCCTAGTTGGTTGCATAGTGCCTAGGGTCTTAAAAGCTTGCAAGCAGCCATCCAAGGCACAACAATTGGTCTTTATTTGCCTGGAGCAACAGAGGAAGGAGAGTCAGGAATAAGAGAAGGATATGGAACATGTGGCTGACTGCCTCCATGAATAACTGCCTCCTCTGCCATGAGACCAGAAGAACTGGATGGTGCCTGGCTACCATTACTGAACATTTTCATCAAGAATTCTATAAAAGAATCCTGATCAAGAGAGGGAAAAGCAGAACAGAATTTCAGATTCTTATGGAATCCAGACTTTCTGGAGCCAAGGGAGCTGGATAAACCCCTGAAACTACTGCCCTGAGATAATCTTTAAAATTTAAACCAAAAATATCCCTTGAAGTCTTCTTAAAACCAAACAATAGTTTAGCTTAACTAGTAAAAAATGTCTATCTTGAGCATTATGCTCTTTTGAGATCTACATGGGATCAAACTGACAGCAGCAACTCGAAAGATTAGACAGGAAACTTAAGGGGCAGTGAGTTTATGTCAGGGCTTTGAACCGGTTCGGTCTGGTTCAAACCCCTGCTGAGAATTTGCATTTCTACCCCCAGGTGTACTGAATCTGAATCTACATTTTAATAGGACCCCCAAGTAATTCTTTCGTGTAATACATTTTGAGAACCACTGCTCTAAAAGTGGTTCTCAGAATTGGTCCCTAACTAGCAGCATTAGCATCACCTGGGAACTTGTTAGAAATGCAAATTCTCAGCATGGGTTTGAACCTGTTCCAAGGCCTGGTTTATGTTCATTGCGGAGGAACAACTCAGAAAAGGAGGGTGAGAATGGTTGCATAACTTGAGGAATGTAATCAATGTCACTGAAGTGTACATGTAGAAACAGTTGAATTGGTCTATGTTCTGCTGTGTACATTCTCAACAACAACAACAAAAAATAAATCATTTTTTTAAAAAGTAAGTTTCTACTTACAATGAGATTAGAAAGTGTTGTCTCAGGGAGATGGTAGGCAAACATTTCAATCTGCTCAGCAGTTGGATGAAGACCAGCTGACTTTAGTAAAAGAAAAAATAACCATTAGCCGATTTTAAAAAAAGGACAGATTTTAAAGTCCTACATTAAGGCTAAGCTCTCACCAAATGAGTTAAGTGCCAAGAATTTGAGTGAAAGAGAGAAGACCATCATCATTTTATCCCTTATAACCAATCAGGAAAGCTGATAACTTCCTAAAACTAAAAATTATGCTCATAGAGTAATTAGTCTGTCGCTTACATTTTAGTCATATTTCTAAAACTGACGATCGATATGCTGCTAAAAACTGCCTTCCAGTGTAAATGATTTTCTAACTCTCAATTCTCCCCACTGAACAAAAATGAACACGGAAACCCCAATTCCTTTCAGCAGGGAAATAAAATGGATATACATACATACATGAGAAAATTTCTAAACTGGAGGTCAATTACCGGTTTAGCCGTGTGACTACAGTATTAAGGAACTACCACAGGTGAGTACAATGAAGCAAGGAAAAAAGAGAGAGGCAAAGGAATGGGAAGGGAAAGACGGAAGGAGGAGAGAAAAATGAGGCATAAGAGTGGGAGAAAGTGTATGAGTAAAGAAATGAGGTACACAGGAGAAACTGGGGTATCACTGCATCATGGGAGCCATCCATGAACCTAACCACACTCTTAACAAGAACTAGAGAAATGATTTCAACCTCAGCTTCCCTCCAGGAATGTTTTCTTGCATTATCGCATATATATTCCCCTTATTTAGTGTCACTGAAAATTGAGATAAGCCACGTAAGTGAATTTAAAATTTAACCTTAAATTTTAACTACTCAAAAATTAAGTCACTACTGAATTTCCTTCTGGTGATGGGAAATTTGGCAATGGATATTGGTGATGGTTGCACAAGATGATTGATATAATTGGTGTCACGGAATTATACACATGAAAAATGCTGAATTTGCAAATGTTGTGGTATCTATACTTTTACAATGAAAAAAGAAAAAAACAGTTATTTTGTTTAACATATGTACACCTCCGACTCATTAACTACACTAATCAAAATTTAACTTCATCCTTATTGGCTCGAAGTTGTATTGCTTAGTGCTGTTTTTCCCTACATTCAAGGGTTTCTTCTACATTCAGGCTCCGGGAATTTTTTGGTCTGCTGACACAGCTCTGTGTGCCCACCTAAAGTAATGTGCCTATCCACCTGCTGCTTGATTCTAGAAAGAACTACAGGAAAGGCAGGTTAATTACACTTGTTCAATCTAATCTTTCACTTGCACACCATTATCTGACTCAGGAGTCTCTATACCTCTATAAAGCAATACAGTAGGGTTTTCTTGACATTATTTCCATGGCACAACAACAAAAAATTGGGGTGGGGGGCTTATTTATGTTTCCAGATATCTAAGACCAGAATCTGAATGACAGTTAAAGAAGGGATAACTGTACTCCACAGAGAAGTAATTAACATGTTACACCTTACCTGTATAGGTTCCACAGGCCTATTCAAAATTTCCTTTAATAAACTAAGGTCTTCACGATTCATTGTTGTAACCTCTCCTTCTTTAAATTTCGAGCTGTATCTACCAGCTCTGCCGGCAATCTGTAGGGCTTGAGAGGTGGTGATTGGTTCTATTTCTTTCTCTCCCTTTTCATTAATACTGGGCTTTAAAAGGGAGTAAAAAATAATTCTTCTTATGCTCCTGAAATAGAAATAAAAGTGATCTCAGACTGTGTATGACAAAACTTCAATCACTTGGGTCATCACATAAATCCTCACTTTAGGTCTAGTTTAGGCCTGCCTGCAACCTTGCCCATCATTTAAAAAATAAGGAAACTTGACGAATGTAATCAATGTCACTGAATTATACATGTAGA
Source organism: Dugong dugon (assembly GCA_030035585.1). NCBI lineage: Eukaryota > Metazoa > Chordata > Mammalia > Sirenia > Dugongidae > Dugong > Dugong dugon. Next base: position 21,243,766 of record CM057475.1, read on the forward strand.
AATTGTTGGATTGGTATATGTTTTGTTGTGTATATTTTTACCACAAAAAAAAAAGGAAAAGTACTCTTATGCACTGCTGGTGGGAATGTAAAATGACACAACCATTTTGGAAAATGATATGGTGCTTCCTCAGAAAGCTAGAAATAGACATACCATTGGATCCAGCAATCCCACTCCTAGGAATATATCCTAGAGAAATAAGAGTCGTCACTCGAATAGACACATGCACACCTATGTTCATGGCAGCTTTGTTCACAACAGCAAAACGATGGAAACAACCTAGATGACCATCAACTGATGAATGGATAAACAAACTATGGTACATACACACAATGGAGTACTATGCAACGAGAAAGAACAGTGACGAATCTGTGAAGCATCTCATAATGGATAAAACTGGAGGACATTATGCTGAGTGAAGTAAGTCAATCACAAAAGGACAAATATTGTATCAGACCTCTATTGTAAAAACCCATGAAAAAGTTCACACACAAAATTTAACAATCTTTGTTGGTTACCAGGGATGGGAGGGGAGGGGAGGGGAGGAAATACTAAATAGGCAATAGATAAGTGGTATCTTGGGTGAAGGGTGAGACAGTACACAATACAGGGGAAACCAGAACAGCTTGTACAAGGAAAGGTCATGGAAGCTCCTTAGACACATTCAAACTCCCTGAGGGACTGAATTGCTGGGTGGAGGGCTGTTGGGACCATGGTCTCGGGGAACATCTAGCTCAATTGGCATAACACACTTTATAAAGACAATGTTCTACATTCTACCTTGGTGAATAGCGTCTCGGGTCTTAAAAGCCTGTGAGCAGCCATCTAAGGTACTCCACTGGTCTCATCCCTTCGGGAGCAAGGGAGAATGAAGAGAACAGGATACAAGGAAAAGATTAGTCCAAAGGACTAATTGTCCACAGCTACCAAGGCCTCCACCGGACTAAGTCCAGTACAGATAGATGGTGCCTGGCTACCACCACCACTGATTGCTCTGACCAGGATCACAACAGAGGGTTCTGGACAGAGCTGGAGAAGGATGTAGAACATAATTCTAACTCACAAAAAAAGACCAGATTTACTGGCCTAAAGGAGACTGGAGAAACCGCAAGAGTATGGCCCCCAGACACCCTTTTAGCTCAGTGGTGAAGTCATCTCCAAGGTTCACCATTCAGCCTGGGAGTGGACAGCCCCATAAAACCAAATGGGACTAACGAGGCACAGCAGTCCAGGGACAAGGGCCAGAAGGCAGAAGGGGACAAGGAAGCTGGTGATAGTGAACTCAAGGTTGAGTAAGGATAGTGTTGATGTGTTGTGAGGTTGTTAACCATTGTCATAGGGGAACACGTGTACTAACTGTTAAATAAGAAACTATTTTGTTCTTTAAGCCCTCATCTAAAGTGAGTATAGCAGCACAACTGCAAGAGCATAGTTGATGTCACTGAACTGCGCATGTAGAAATTTTTGAAATGGTGTATCTTTGGCTGTGTATATTTTCACCAAAGAAAAAAAGGTTGAGAAGTTAGAGGGTTGACATGTTGTGGGGTTGTTAACCAATGTCATAAAACAATATGTGTACTACTGTTTCATGAGAAACTATTTGTCTGTAAGCCTTCACCTGAAGTACAATTAAAAAAAAAAAAGTTAAAAAAAAGGAAAAGTGGTTTGTTGGTTAATTTTTCTTCATTTCAAATAGTATTTTTCAGTAACTATGCAAATTTACTAAAAATCATCAAACTACACATAACAAATGGATGAACTGTATAGTATGTAAATTATACCTTAGTAAAATTATAAAAAATATAATTTTCTTTTTTTAAACAAATAATCCAAATAAAGTGTTCTCAGACTGCTTTAAAAAGTTGGCTGCTATTAATGGCTACTAACAGTTTGTGATTCATAAAGGTATTAAAAAAAACCCATTGCCATGGAGTCGATTCTGACTCACAGCAACCTTACAGGACAGAGTAGAACTGCCCCATAGGCTTTCCAAAGAGCGGCTGGTGGATTCGAACTCTAAACCATTTGGGCACCAGGGCTCCATAAAGGTACAGCTGCCTTGATTACCCAGGGAGGAATAATTAGGATTACCATAACCTTGTTATCCCTAGCAGTAATGGCTAGCCCCACATGCATAACAGGCACTCAGACATCTTTGACTGAGACATCGAAATTAAACTGAGGTAACATAACAGGATAGTAGTGGTGGGCAGCACAGCTCAAAAATCCTAGTGAGCAATGGTACTTTCCCTTTATTCCCTCAACAAGTATATGCAAGATGAATCTCAGATCTATCCTATAATAAAGGGGCCCTGGTAGAGTAAATGGTTAAGCGCTTGGCTGCTAACAGTAAGGTTGGCAGTTGAACCCACCCAGCAGCTCCATGGGAGGCCTGGTGATCTGCTTCCATAATGATTACGTTCAAGAAAACCCTATGGGGCAGTTCTACTCAGTCACATGGGGTCGCTATGAGTTGAAACTGACTCAATGGCACTTAACAACAATATACTATAATACCCATTCTCCTAAATCAAAGTGGTTATCCTAATGCCAATTACAAAACTGAAAAAGAAAAAGCCATTTAACCCACTGAATACCCATGATTATTACTTACAAATTAAGTCCCATGCCAATTGCATCTGTAGCTACCAGGATTTTGCATGGATCATCAGGATCATTAAACTTTTTTGCTTGAGCAAGTTTGGTCCCTAAAATAACAACAGTTTATGTTAAATTAGTGTTCTCAATCTTTTACTATATCACACTAGGCATATTTTGGAAACCCTCACCTCCCGCTCCTTCTCCTTTTATGGATAAAACTCTTCATGTTTCAAATTTATTTCTTTATATCCTCAACAGAGAAACATCCTTTACTTCCACCACTTAAATACTCCCTTACGTAGCAGCTCAATCCCCCACCACACTAGCCTTATCGTTTCTGAGAACACTTATTAACAGATTTCAGGACTAAAACTTGAAGGTTATCACCAAGTCCATATTTTAATGACCTTTCTGTAAGAAAATCATAAACTTAACATTTAAAATACAGTCTATTAATAGCAGCAAATAACAAGAGATATAATGAACTAAAAGACTTCTATTCCCACCAAATGAACTAAAGAAATTTTATATGACCTATAACAAATCACTCATCTATCAAGCAGCTTAATGCAATATTTTTTATTGTGTTGTCTATACATATCTTGACCCAAAACTCACTGCCACTGAGTTAATTCTGACTCATAGCGACCCTATAGGACAGAGTAGAACTGCCCAATAAGGTTTCCAAGGCTGTAATCTTTATGGAAGCAGACTGCCACATCTTTCTTCCTCAAAGCAGCTGGTGGGTTCGAACTGCCAACCTTTCGGCCAGTAGCCTTAACCAGGCGCCACCAGGGCTCCTCCATATATCTTGACATAAACTGCAAAAAGAAGAGATTTCAAATCCTGTCATAATGAAAGTTAATAATTACCAGGTGGGAGGCTGCCATATATAACAGCTGATTCCAATCCCCGAATCTCAATCTGTCGACTCACAGAATAAATATCATTCTTGCTAAAACAGACAATGCAGTCCCCAGGCCGAAGATTATCTAAAGATTCTAACGCATGATCCAGAACAGAAATGGGGGTAAGCCTGTTATAGTTTCGAACCTACAATAAAGACATGATACTGTAAAATAACACACCTAACTCAACTTCCTCTGACTATTAAGTGAAAAACTTGCAAAGCAATCAAGAGTAGCTAAAACTGACAGATACGATATTTTTCAAGGAAAAACACAGAAAAGCATTTATTTTGAAATTACAAGTGTTATAATCAGTTTCGTGGGCATTTCTAAATTAATAAAATGTTATACAATGTTTCATAAATTTTCAAAGCAACTTCACATATATTTGATTTTCACGGTAACTTAGTAAATTCAAAAGGGTTGTTAAGTGTGATTTCTATCTTATGAAAGAATAAAATAGAGCCCAAGAAAAGGATTAGATTTGAGGCTTTCCCCACTTATAGGCTTCTGTGATCTGCCTAAGAATGAGAAGTTAAAATAACAGCAAAACCCAGAATCTCTTCTACTGTATCCTCTGTCTCACTCTCAAAGCTGTGCACAAAACTACTGGGCCAATTTAAAAATATTTCTTCATCTTACTGTAAAACCCTAGAGTAAAGGAAAAAAAAAAAAAAAGGATTAAAAGGAAACCACTATTCCCTAATCTAAGGATTTTAGAAAGGGATACAAACTGTCCCCAGCAAATATATATATATATATAATCTCGAAGGCCCTAATATCTGACATAAAAACTTTGAAAACTGCAAACTTTAACTTGTCATTTTGCTAGGCCTTAAACTTGCAACATTCCTGATTTAATTCAAAAGAGATCTGCATAAACCCCAAAAGGTTTTGTCAAGAGAAGATGAAGACTCTCCTGTACTCTTGGAAGACCAAGGATGTGATGGCCACTTCGTAAGAACTTTAGAACACAAGGTTCAACTAAATGCACGTGATCTACTCAACCATAAGGAAATGAAGCGTTCTTTTCAGTTAAATTTTACCACTCTCTGGGGCCTATGAAGCCACTGCCTTGGTCCTCTGGGCTATTTGATACTCTACCTTGAGAACAAAGCATATAATCTAGTACCTCTACTTCCTCCCCAGTTGAGTACATGAGCTCAGTCACCAGGTCAATAGCAGCAGATTCTCCACACAAATGGACTTCTGCAGCACAGAGTCCTATAAATGAAAAATTGATTTTTTTTAATTTTAAGGATATCAAAATTAAATGTGCAATGCTTTACACAGCAAAAACACTTTACATTTGATTATCTATTGCTTTACAACTTTACCAAGTGTTCTCACAAATATTATTTCTTTGGTTCAAACCTCAGAACAACAGACTTCTGGAGGTCAATGATTATCCCCATTTTTATAAATCTCAGGGATTTTAAATTACTTTGACCACGGTTTCGAGCCTATTACAAGGTGAAGCCAGCCAGGATTAAAACCCGGCATTTTAATGCTTAGTACTGAACATTAATCCTGTACTTGTGTTTTCCAAATTAGACTCCACGGAATCACTGAGGTGCCTCAGAGGTCAGGGGGCTAGAGGGTGGAATGAATTCCAAGCTCCTTAGCCCTGAGCAGATCCACCCTCATCTATTTTACATAACAGGCTTCAATGTATACTCTGAAGAAAGAGTTCAGCTATTTGTTTTCAGATTTGAAAACAACTGTCCTACAACATGCTGATCAAAAATTCCCTCCAATATCAAGCAGAAAAAACGTTCATTCTGTCCGTGGACCTCAAGAACTCTAGTTCTAGGAGACTATCTTAAAGGAATAAATAAGTAAATAAAAAACAAAAAGCTATGACCACAAAGGAGTTTACTGCAGCATTATTAATAACAGGAAAATGTTCACCAATATGGTAACAAATTATGGTGTAGCTCTTCAAAAGAGAATAACTCAAGCATATATAAAAATGTATTAAAAAGTCTATGAAACAACTTCAAAAAAAGCAAGATACAAAATTATATGTTCACAAAATAACATATGCATAAGAAAAAAACTGGCCTGAAATATGCTAAAATATTACTAGTGGTTATGTAAAAATGGCGAGATTTGAAAACTTTAATTACAAGATTATGCTAATTTTATGACAGGAAAAACGAACTTCCCATCATTAAAGTAATATTTAGAGAACACAAACTCACACCTGAGCAGTTAGGGCTGTTTTGTTTGACCTGTGTCAGAAAGAGAGGATCTAGCCAGCTTTACCCATTATCAGGCAGATAAACGCATCTCAGTGCACACGTCACCACCCAGGTTTTAGCATTAAGAACACCAACCTAGAAGTGCTCTGGTCCAGGCCCATCCTCTAGCTGGATCTTTAATCATTTGAATTTCATCAATCACAGCCACTTCATCTTAAAATAAAAAAGTTATCATGAGCAATACAACCTACTTAAGCAATATTATAAATAAATTACAACACCACAACTCAACCTTTCATCACCACCCCACCATCATCACTGTCACAGCAGCTAACACTTGCAGGCTGCTTCTTACAGGCTTGTTCTAAGTGCTTTACAATGTTACTCATTTAATTCTCACAACCAACTTATGAGGCGGATATTACCATTAGTTCCATTTTACAGAAGAGTGAACTGAGGCCCACAGAAGTTAAGTCATTTGCCCAAGGTTACACAGTTAAGTGTAGGGAAGAAATTCAAATCCGGGCTATTTAGCTCCAAACTCCATCCTCAATTTATTTTATTTTTTATTGTTGTGCTTTAAGTGAAAGTTTACAGTTCAAGTTAGTCTCTCATACAAAAATCTATACATACATTGTTACGTGACCCTAGCTGCTTTCCCTATACTGTGACAGCACTCCTCTTTTCCACCCCAGTTTTCCTGTGTCCATTCAACCAGCTCCCGTCCCTCTCTGCCTTCTCATCTCGCCTCTGGACAGGAGCTGCCCATTTAGTCTCATGTATCTACTTGAGCTAAGAAGCACACTCTTCACGAGTATCATTTTATGTCCCATAGTCTAATCTAATCTTTGTCTGAAGAGCTGGCCTTGGGCAAATTCCTTACTCTTAACCACTACACTGCACTAACTCCAAAATTGAGCAGGTTCATCTGTCTTACTTTCTGCAGTTTCAGAGGCAGTCCGAGAGAATCTCCCAAACAAGAACTAACATACCTGCTAAGTGGAAAAAGAAAGCAATTATCTATGCTTCCAGGAACAAGTAGATAGCCCTGCAGTAAATGAAGCATCTCTACCACAGACATCAGATGGTTCTCAGGAGCAGGAAGTGAACTGGAGTGTGTAATTACTTGGGCTCCAGATATGCTCATTCTTAGTGGTTTTAAGCTCATCGCTATGGCAAAAATTGGGCCCCCTCTTACTTTCTAATGCCAACGTGCATTAGAAAACGATATTATTTTATTCTCCATAAGTCAATACAAATTATTTTCTTCCCTAAATACCAAGCAATTAAGAAGAGAAATCTTAAAAAAAAAAAAAAAAAAAAAAAAACCTTTATGTACCTTCAAAGACAGAAAACTAACTTTATACCAAAAAAAAATCAGATTAAAAATTACTTATTATATCTGGTTACATAACAGTTTAGGAAAAAAAGAGTTTGAAAACAGGGGACAGAAGAGAGAATCCTGATTTATAAACTCCTGGGCTATTTGAATTTTTACAATTTTATATTACATTTTACAAATTTACACTATTTTATAATAAACTGATTTTTAAAAAAATCAATTTACTCAGAAAGTTAAACTATTAAAATTTAAAAAAGCAAGCTACCAAATAGTACATAGTGTATAATCCCGATTTTACTTAATATACACACTCACAATGCACATGAGTGTATACATACACAATATGAACACAAACAGAGAAAGAGTCTGGAAAATATACACGACTAGGGTTATTACTAAGGAGTCCTGATGGCGCAATGGTTAAGTGCTTGGCTGCTAACTGAAAGGTCGGCGGTTCGAAACCACCAGTGGCTCCATGGGAGAAAGATGTAGCAGTCTGCTTCCATAAAGGTTTACAGCCTTGGAAACCCTATGGGGGCACTATGCATCAACTCAATGGCAGTGGGTTTTTTTTTTTTTTGGTTATAATGACGATGTGATTGTTAATATAATTTAAGAAAGTTAATTTTTATTTAAATGTTTTCAAACTACTTAAATAGAAGCTCATTACAACACTGCATATAATAGCAAAAAATTTAAACAATCTGATGTTGTTAGGTGCCGTCAAACCAAATCTGACTCAGAGCGACCACAAGTGACTGAGCAGAACTGCCTTATAGGGTCTTCTAGGCTATAATCTTTACAAGAGCAGATCACCAGGTCTTTCTCCCACAGAGCCCCGGGTGGGTTCGAATCGCCAGCCTTTAGGTTAGTAGCCAAGCACTTAACCAATGTGCCACAAGGGCTCCTTTTGAACAACCTACTAAGATGGAATACAAAGTAAGAGTTTAAATTAACAAACTTGATCAATACGTATCAGTAAGACTAGATCTAAAAGCACAATGTATGCAGTAAAAAAATCAAGTTGCAGAACCATACCTACAGTATGATCATCATTCTAATGTTTTAAAACACAGTGATCTACAGTATCAAAAAATAATATATATCAGTGACTTAAAAGATAGGAAAGATATATACCAAATATTTGATAACCAGTTGGCTTAAAAGACGAGAGAAGAACTGAACTGAGGAGTGGTACAAAGGAAACTTGAACTGTATTTCTCAATGTTTTAGTTCTTTTAGAAGAAAAAGGGAAAGAACATTCAGAAGCCAACATGGCAGAGTGTTAAACATTTACTAGTGGTGGAAGGCTGTTATGGATTAAATTATGTTCCCCACCAAAATATGTTTTAGAATCCTAACAACTATACCTATGGATGTAATCCTATTTGGAAATAGGGTTCTTTGTTATGCTAATGTTACAGACTGAATTGTGTCCCCCAAAAATGTGTGTCAACTTGGCTAGGCCATGATACCCAGTATCATGTGACCGTCCACCATTTTGTGATTTCATGGGATTATCCTATGCAATATAAATCCTAACCTTTACGATGTTAATAAGGCAGGATTAGAGGCAATTATGTTAATGAGGCAGGACTCAATCTTGAGTCAATCTCTTTTGAGATATAAAAGACAGAAGCAAACAGACAGGAGAGGGCCTCATTACCACCAAGCAAGAAGAGCCAGGAGAGGAACACATCCTTTGGACCCAGGGTCCCTGTGCTGAAGCTCCTAGACCGGGGAAGATTGATGACAAGGACCTTTCCCCAGAGCCAACAGAGAGATAAAGCCTCCCCCTGGAGCTAGCACCCTGAATTCAGACTTCTAGCCTCCTAGACTGTGAGAGAATAAATTTCTATTTGTTGAAGCCATCCACTTGTGGTATTTCTGTTACAGCAACACTCGATAACTAAGACAGTTCATTAGACTATACCCAAGTAGGGTGGGTTCTAAATCTGATCACTTCTGACTTATAAAAAGAGCAGATTAGACACATGCACATACATACATGGAGAAAGACAGATGCTATGTGAGAGATCCCCAAGGAATGCCCGGGGCTACCGACGAAAAAGAAATCAACAGGGCCAAGACCCTTACTTGGACTTTCAGCCCCTAGAATTGTGAAAAAATAAATCTCTCTTCTTTAAAGCCACCCAGTTGTGGTTTCTGCATTGCAGCAGCACTAGGTAACTATGACATAGGTACTCGGTGTTTGTTGTACTGTTCTCTTCCTTTTCTCAATTTTTAAATTTTTTTCATAATAAAAAACATATTTCATAGAGATGTACTTTAAAATCAAAAAACACTAAACCATAAAGTTTTTACAATGGCGTATACATACAAGGAGTTGTAACACTGCACATCTCAACAGTACAAGCAACATGGGCAGCCTGTTTCCCATCTGGCTCTACTGTCACGCGTTCTTCTCCTGTTACCAAGTCACATGGCACCCCCTAGGATAACAAAGGGAAACCTAGAATTATTTTTACCTTGAAAAAATCAGCAAAGAGAAATTTGAATGTTTAAGAAAGAAGTCTCTCCATTACTATATTTATTTGTTTAACAACTGAAACAAAATACTCCCCACGCTTTTTTCTTTTTTCTAAAAACATAAAAGACCACTCTCTTATATAACCTAGACATATTTGGGAACATCTCAAATGAGCCAAATCCTCAACTAACAACAAGAAAAGAACATGAGATATTATAGGAATTTCATTTTTTAATTTTGTACATTTCTGCATTTTCTGAATAATGAACATGAATTATCTCTATAATCAAAAAGACCATTATAAATAAAATATAAGAATGTAAAAGCCTCCTTATATAACGCCGTGGGAGCCCTGGTGGCACAGTGCTTAAGAGCTTGGCTGCTAACAAAAGGTCAGCAGTTCGAATCCATCAGCTGCTCCTTGGAAACCCTATGGGGCAGTTCTACTCTGTCCAATAGGGTCTCTATGAGTCAGAATTGACTCACGGCAACAGGTTTTTTTTGGTTTTATAATGCCCTGAGGACTAATGTCAATGCTGTGGTGCATTTAGGGTAACCAACCATCCTGATTTACACAGGACTAAGAGATTCCCTAAGATGCAGGATTTTTGGTGCTAAATCCAGGCAAGTTCCAAGCAAAATGGGATAGCTGGTCACCCTAGTGGCCTAAATTTAATTATGAGAAAACAGCAAACATATCCTAACTGAGGGACAATTTACAACACAACTGACCAGCAGTCTTCCAAAATGTCAAGGTTACAGAAGACAATGGAAGACTAAGGAACTGCCCCCAGATTAATGGAAACTAGAGGCATAACAACTAAATACATTGTGGGACCCTAGACGGAATCCTGGACCAGGAGAAAAAAAAAAAGGGATGTTACTGAATAATTGGCAAAAACTGAATATGGACTATGGATTAAATAATGGTATTCTATCAATATTAAATTTTCTATTTTTGATAAATATCCTGTGGCTATGTAAAAGAAAGGCTTTGTTCTCAGGAAATACATTTGTAAGTATTTATGGAAATTCTGGCATTAAATATATAAATTACTCGAATTATTCAGAAAAAAGTAGAGAGCGAGAAAGTATACAAATTATCCACCAAAACAAGTTAATCTAACTCACACTGTAAAGTTATAAAAAAACAATAAACCAAAATGTGGTCCATTTAGTGAAATGGTGCCTCAGATTACAGTTTTGAAAGAGTAGCATCAGTCTTTATCATTACTTCAGACAGTATCAGAGGTCTAATCTTTAAAAAAGTAAATTAAACACCCTAACAGGGTAGTGGTTAACTTTGAGGAGGCAAAAAAAGGGGTCTAGAGGGAGTTTCACCTATACTGATAATATTTCATTTCTTAATAAAGTCAATGAAGTAAATATGGTAAATGTTAGGATTTGATGGAGTTGGGTAGTGGGGACAAGGTTATTGTGTTACTCTTTGCACTAATCTGTATGTGTGAAATATTTTGTATTTCCTTCATCCTAATGTACACATTTTTTCACATGCTAACATCTCTGAAATCAGAACTCAACTTAAGAATTGGGCATGTCAGAGATCGGTTGGCAGTATCTTTTCCTTTCTTAGCTGCACATAAAATAATGGTACTTCTTACAATTGATGGCTTCTTAGGCTTGATGAAATACAGTAATTTTTTGTTCACAGTAAACTACTAAATATGACTTCTCCCCCTCTCCCACCTTCACTCCATCCCAAAAAAATATTACAAGAAAAAGATGGGACACTGAGTAATACACTGACAGCAGTATTACTCTTTTCGAAGATCTCATGTGCCAGCAATTTTAAAGGACCACAGTACACTCCAGATTTTGCTGACAAGTATTTCTGGATTGCATGGTAAGTCTTCCCGCTGTTTGTGGGTCCCGAATGGAAGATTATCTTCCGCCGTATGGCTCTGGCTTCCGGGTACCTAAAACATGAGCAGAAAAACAGCTTAGTTCCACTAACCTCGAATCCACTCTGGCAAAGATGTCAACTGAAAAAAGTTCCAAACGAAACCACCTCTTAACATTCACAAGACAGCTTCTTCGAAAAACTATACAACAGGTTTCATATTCACATTAAAATGACTGATTTCCAAAAATGGCAGCTATTAACCGTCCTCTAGACAGAAAAACTCAAATGCAAATTAATTCCTTGGACATTTTTCCCACTTCAAAAATCACTTCATCGCAGAAGTTCTTTAAAATAAGTTTAAACTGCTATCAGCAACATAAACAGGTTTACATCATTCCCACAGTGCTAAGTAAATACTCACAGGCTTCTGAACTTTAGGGTAAATATACTGTCTAAGGCTTCTGCTTCTGGCTGTGATGAATAACTGGTACTGAACTTGCCCTCCCCACCATAAACAAGTACAAAACTGGGCAAAGTATATGTGGCAACAGTTTGGGGGCATAACAACTGGCAGTACAGGACTAAATCCCTGAAAGAAGGAAGACTTGAGGAGAGCTCTACTTCACCCAGGAGGGTACACGAGATGGAATCCAAAGAGAATGGCACAGACCCGCTGAGCTGAGGAGACAGAGGTCAAGTTCAGAGGTGCAGAAGCAGCTGGGATTTGAAGGGCAGAGTGTGGAAAAAAAGAAAAGGTACAGGGAGGGAGAGCTCTAAAGTCTGTGGTGGGGATTCCATGTGGCCCTGGGCTGGGCTAACGTGTGCAGGTAAGACATGGAGAGGCCTAGCAGGGAGCAGCTTGCTAAGGGACTGAGAGTGGAAAGTCTCAAAGAGGTCACAAGGTGCTAAGAGATGTGGGAGTTCCAGCCAGCTGAGACACCAGAGTGGCCACACCTTAGAAGTAAGGACAACAGTCTAACTCAAGTGCTGCTCTAGATCTACCCCAATAAAGGCTAAAACCAGGCCTGACCAGGGTCAAGGGGAGCCACCAGTTAACTGCCAGCCAGAATTAACTGCCAGCTTTTCTCAGCAAACATAAGCCAGACTCCTTACAATCTATTACCCAGCATACAACACAAAATGATCTCCCAAGATAAGAAACCAAATATCTCAAATCCACAAATGAAGAAACTAACCAGTTTGGTGGAATTCTTAAGTCACTGATTTTACGTAGATCATCCTTACATTCCAACACAGGAAATATCTGTTTTGCATGTCTCAAGAAAAATGGAAACAAATCATCCACATGAGCTGGAAAATAAAACAGTGTTAACATGTGCAATCTACATGTTACCCATAACGGAACTTAGCGAAACCTTTATCTTAGTGAGCTAAGTGAGGGTGACATTGTCAGGATAAAAAGAACAGTCCTGGAGGAGGCAGCCCTATCCTTTTCAGGGGTCCTGCTCTGTCTTAAGTTTTCCTCCTAATTTCACTTATATTTTCCAAGAACACAGAAAACTGGCTGCCAACTGCCTATTCTACTTCTCTATGGCAAAGAGACAAGAATCAACATAGGTAAAAGGTTAAGTTAAAAATACAAAACCTGGAAATACACATTAGAAAGAAGGCTTGTGGTTACATGAAGAGAAAGGCAGATATAAATGTTTTTTAACATTTTTAACCATTTTAAAACATTTAATGTTTTTGAACATTTTTTGTGATTTTACAAAGATCACAGAGACACAAATATGGAACTAAATGAATTCCTCAGCAAGAATTCTCCACATCATAATGGCTCTGAGTCAAGGGCAAGGCCATGACCCATTCTGCTTTGTACCCAAGCTCTACCTCAGCACCAGGCAGGGTAAAAGCCTAATAGTCAAATATATTTTAAAAATATAACCAAAGTCAAACTGCCTATGGGAATAAATGATAATGTTCTTAATTTTTTTTTTTTTCCTTCTCTTATAGCAAGAGCTTTGCCCTGATATGAGGGAGAAAGAAGCCAGAGGCAAAAACAGATCGAATCTGCTATATGTTAATTCTATGTAGTGTGACAGCTCATTTCTCTGTGGTCTATATTAATACACAGTGGAGAACGGATGATGGTAGATCAAGGCCCCAGTCTTTCTCAAATCTAGGACATATGGGTGATTTAATAACTAGCTCAGAGACCCACTATAAAAAGCAGAAGGGCAAAGATGAGAAGGCAGGAAGGGCTAGAAAATCAAGACGAAAGGAAACGGGGGAACCTAGGGCGGAAATGGGGAGGGTGCAGACACATTGTGGAGAATAAGTCAAGGCCATGAAACACTTTATGTGCGAACTATCAAATGAGAATCTAATTTGCTCTGTAAACTTTCACCTAATGCGTAATTTTTAAAAATTCAAAAATACCAACAAAAAAGCAAAAGGACCTAGAAGGCCTCCTATCAAAGCACTGAATGATTTACAGAGGATGTTACTTGGACCTATTCTAAAACAAATAAGCCCTGCCTAGAGAAGTAAATGGGAAGGAGCCCTGATAGCATAGTGGTTAAGAGCTCAGCTGCTAACCAAAAGGTCGGCAGTTCAAATCCACCAGCCGCTCCTTGGAAACACTATCAGGCAGGTCTACTCTGTCCTATAGAGTTGTTATGAGCGGTGGCAATGGCTTTGGTTTTCAGTTTAGAGAAATAAACAGGAAGCAAAAAATAAAGGGGGTTCAACAGGATTTAAAAAAAAAAAACTCTACACACTTGCCTGCACTGAAACAAATATCATTCAAAACAATGTGAATGTCCACATCCAGGGAATGAGACTGCAGAATGTAATTCCGAAAGCTTATGAAAGCTTGGTGGAAGAGGCGAGCTGTGGAAACACAAAATCAAAATAGGCAGAGCTCAGTTTTCATTTAAAAAAGAAAACGGACACATACACACTAAGCAAACCATCAAAAGTGTCATTTCAAAATTATTTTTATAAGAAACTTGAAAGCGTTATTTCTTTGTACTGAAGTAAATGTTATCTGTTAGAAAGAGGCGAGACAACTAGCAGAAATACTTTTAAATATATATTTTTACATACATTCAGCTTAAAGGGATGACATTTTATCAGAAATGTACCTTAATGATATGTCTTTAGTTTTTCCACAAATTAGAAAATAGTCAGGAACACTAAAATCCCATTTTCTAACATAAAACTTCTGACAGGCAGTTTTAGAGTCTTCATAGCTTCAAATTCACTAATACTGGGAATTAGTGAATGCTTGAATAGTTCATCATTATTCAAATGACGTAAGGATTTTTCCCGCAACAAATTACTGAGGTGGACTGACAGTTTCTACTTTTTGTCTACCCACCCCCAGGTCTATGCAGATTCTGGCAAGGAGGACTCCCCCTTTGCCATGTAGTCTGGCTCAGAGGGTCAATCTTGCCAGCATCCTTCCAAGCCAGAAGCAAAGGTCAGGGACATGTCTCCAGATCACAACTCTACTTCTTTCCAGGCCACACAGGGTCCCACACAACACTGACAAAGATGTACTCTCAAGACGTAATAAAAGATTACTTACCATCAAGTCCATAATCAGCACCCAGTTTCTGAATTTCCTTCCTCTTGTAAAACTTGTCTAAGATCTTTTTTACTTCATCTGGAAGAAAGATACCAAAAGTTAACACTTGTTTCCTGTCTCAGATAGAGAAGTGCCCAAAAGGCAAAAGAAACCTCAAGTTGCAACGCTCAAGGCAGTAATCTACTGAGTGCTGCAAATACTTGAAGGTTTTCGTTGATCATAAGCTCTTCATGGGTTAATAGTATGAGAAGTATCTAGGTCACATAATGCAATATTCCTGTAATACTGGGGAGGAATGAGCAAGGTGATACAGGATCAGAGGGAGTAGCCCCTAACCTCCACCACTTTTAGATAACCATGTTCTGTTTAATTTACTTACTGTTCTGGATATCAAACAGAGAGCAGCTAAAATGCATCCAGAAAGACAACCAATACAGCCAGGACCAGCACATCAAGTTTTATGCAAATAATTAAAGGAGCAAGTAATGATCTTTAGTCTGAAGATGATATCAGGGAGAACAGATTATACTTATTTTGTTCTAGAGGACACAACTAAAGTCAGTGGGAGGTGAGGAAAGCAGATTTCAGTGGAATCCACAGAACTTCCTCACTTCCTAGGACAGTGAAAAAGGGTTGCCTTGCGTTATGAGCTCTTTGTCGCAGGACGTACTCAAGCAAGGGTTAGATGGCTGTATTTCAGAAGTGATGTCAGAGAAACTTCTGTGCTGTAGGGAAAGTTGAACTAGATGCCTGGTGAGGTAACATGTCACTATGAATCAAAATTTTTATAGGTGAAGTAGTTTAAATTCATCAACCTGAGATTGCATTAATGCTGTACATGCTAAAATAAGACAACTGTCATATTCTGTAGAGATGAACACTTAACTGATCCATTCATACTTGCATTTCTGGGAAGGGAGGCCAAAATTGAGGATGTAGTCTTTGCCCATGAAACACAGTGGCCTGCATTTTTACCTCCCACAAAAGCACCGACCATATTTTCACACAGCCACACATGCACAACACTCACTGAAGAAATGAAGCCTGAACAAAGCTTCCCACTAACAAAACTTTGTTTTGTACAGTGAGGAAATTTCCAAATCACTGATTTAGCCACTACATCTGCCTACAAGTAAATGTGACATATACATATATATATGTTTAGAAGCCCTATATGGGCATATATGTATACCTCCAATCATGGGCTGCTTGGGAAAATTCTGCTGACCTATAAACCCAATACAGAAAACAGATCCCATGTATTTAAATTAACTCATTTTCAGTGACTAACACTCCAGTGTCATGTAAGAACCATGCTACTTTATTCAGTTTAAAAATGTGAAGTTTCTCATTATGCTAAGTGAAAGAAAACAGTCTCAGAAGACCACCTATTGGAAACTATTTATATGAAATGTCCAGAATAGGTAAATCTATAGAGACAAAAAGTAGATTAGTGATTGCCTAGGGCTGGGGAGAGAAGGGAGTGGGGAGTAACTGCCAATGGGTACAGAGTTTCTTTCTGGGGTAATGAAAATGTTCTAAAATTAGATTATGATGATAGTTGCACACCCTGCAAATATACTAAAAATCATTGAATTATACTCTTGAAATGGGTGAACTTTATGGTATATAAATTATAACTCAATAAAGCTGTTTTAAAAAACTGAATATTACCCACAAAAAAGTGAGGTTTCTCTGTATCAGGACTTTATCTAAAAGCAGTTTCCAAAGTCCATTAATCAGTTTTTAAAAAATAATTGTGAAAATATTATCACAATCGAAATAGCACTGAAAAAGAATTTTTTTTAACTACTACAGAAGTATATAAAAACTTAGTTTTTTTTTTTTTTTTAAATAAAGCTTTTATTGTTTCATTGTTCCTAACAGAATGACCCAAATTATGGTCATAATTACTTCTCATTAAAATTAACAAGTGATTAAAGCAGACACCCTGGATTTCAGCCAGCTTTGTCAAAATGAGGCAGGTCCCGGGGTTGCGCAAAACAGTTAAGTGCTTGACTACTAGCCAGAAGGTTGGGGATCTGAACCCACCCAGGAGCGCCTTGGAAGACAGGCTTGGAGATCTGCTTCTGAAAGGTCACAGCCTTGAAAACCTTATGGAGCAGTTCTATGTACTCTGCACACATGGGATCACCACGACTCAGAGTTCACTTGCCGGCAACTAACAATAGCAACAAGAACAGAAATGAGTCAGTCACTACACCTTTTAACTAGGTAATAGCTTTCTTCCTGCTGCCTTTAGTGGGAGCCTGGGATTTAATGCAGCTATGTTGAGACTCAACTACATATGCTGGAATTAAGAGGCTAGAGAGCTCAGTATAAGCTCTGAGTTAACTGCATTGTTAAATGATGTAAATGATTACATCTTCTTTTGAAGAGAAGACAAAACGTTAAAAAAGACAGCCCATCAAGATACTTTCTCTTCTAAAATGTAAATGTGCCTCATGTGAGTCTTTACACAAAATAACCACTTTACTCACTCCATTTACATCCTGACAAAGTCGCTATTCCTGCAGGCTTCTGACTTGATAAACCTTGCGATTTACCCACATGGTTAAAGTGTTTCCATTCGCTTATTTCACTGTAGTCACCAATAAGTAACTAAAAGTTCACCCAAAATACACCAAAGCTACATGTTCACTTGAGGGATGGATGGGTGGATGGGAAGCCACGCAACTCAAAGTATTCGTAGCTGAATAGGAAAGACGACTCCACAGTGGAAAGTTAGATGGAGTGAAGTTATTAGAACAGGTTAATAAAACCTAGGATCCAAAAAGGAAAGGCAGAAGGGTCATGTCGTCAGTTACCATCAAGTCAACTCCAACTCACAGAGACCCCGTGTGTGTATGCTCCACAGGGTTTTCAAGGCTGTGACCTTTCAGAAGCAGATCGTCAGGCCTGTCTTCCCAGGCACCTCTAACCTACTGTCGTCAAGTCGATTCCGACTCAAGGTGACCCTCTAGGATGGAGCAGAACTGCCCTACACGGTTTCCAAGGCTGTCATCTTTATGGATGCAGACTGCCACATCTTTCTCCCATGAAGCAGCTGATAGGTTTGAACCAACGACCTTTCAGTTAGCAGCTGAGAGCTTAACCACTGCACTCCAGGGTTCCTTGAGGCGCCTCTGGTGGGTTCAAACCGCCAACGTTTTGGCTAGCAGTTGGGCATTTAACCATGTGCACCGCCCAGGGACTCCGGAAGAGTCATACAAGACCACAATCAATCCTGAAGAGACTGTATCAAAACTACCAAATAATGACACTTAGTTCCTACCCCTTTAATATTACTTCCTCGTATTACTTCCCCTGCCTGTGAATATGAAGAGGTACTGGAATATTGTTCTAGTAGTGGTAAGGAACTTGTATTAAATCTTTCATATCACCACAAAAGGGAATTATGAAATGCGGTGCAAGATTTGCTAACACTGTCACTACTGCACCAGGCAGCTGTGTGTCAGGCCAAATGCCTGTGGCTTTTCTGCAGCTCTTTCAGGTAATGGATGTGACAGCAGCACTAAAACTGAGGAGTCTCAGCTGTTCCCTTTATCCCCACATGGGTCTGTGCCAGATATACCTAGATCAAATTACACTAATTGGTTAAGCCTCTGCTCTTCTATAAGGTTCTTCCTGCAACCAACAGCATGACGTCCATTCACGCAGGTAGAGGTGCTGAAGGGTAGTCTCTCTGGTGGGAAAAGTGTCATCAAATAGCCTGAACAGGGACTGATGCCATTATCATGACCCTTTAGCACTACACCCTAATTCTGTACTTCCTAAATGGCACGTCAGAACATATCAGTCCAGGTGTTCTGAGAAGAAAGTGTCCCCAAAACTGTGACTCTCATTCACTCTACTAATGGGGAGATGAGTGGCTTCCACTCCGCTGCCACAGTCCTACCAATTCAAGTCCCAGTCTGCATCTACCCATCCACTGCTACTAGAACCTACTAGGAAACCACCCCCACCTGCCTCAATTTATCTGAGACCTTGCCTGGGAGTCACAACTGCTAAAAAATATCCACCCATAAGTGTTATTTGTGGCTGCCACCCTCCTGTGAACATGAAGTGAACTCAGAAGTCAGGAGGCGAGCATACTCTGGAAGTGCACCTGTCACCTGAAGACAGCCAGGGATGACTCAGCTCATCGGGGTGCCTGGGTGCTGCCTTCCTCCTTCATTGCTCCACATGAAGTCTTAGTCAACTGTCCCAGAAAAAGGAGGGACACTCCTCCACCAAAGCTAGACGTACTTCACTTCTAGAACTTCCAAACACTTAAAAATTCATGCCAGTGCCCAAAACACTGCTCTAGTGGAGCCAAACAATTATGAGTAGAAATATACTTAAGGAATTTTACACCAGCTATTAACAGCCTGAAGGAAGAGAGAGGGTTAGACAAAATCCTTGATTTGCACAATAACTTAAAAAGACCTGTTTAATAGGTTCCTCATATCAACCTACTACATAGGTAAGGCAGATTATCTGGGCCCCTGGGGGAACAGCTTTTGTACTTTCCACACATCACAGATTCTATCACAGGGTAACAACCCAGCAACCCCGCACTCTTATTTTTCAAATACCGAGTGTTAGTACAAATATTAGTTTACATATGTTCATCCCTTTACACTTCTCAAAGTGCTTTGCCAAATATCTTATGGAGACTTTCACAATAACCCAGTGAGGAGGCAGAGAAAACATTATTCTCACTTCACCAACTAGGATATTTTACCAATGGAGAAAAGGCAACTGAATGAAAACTAGGCCGGTCACTTAAGTACTGTATGCCTATCCAAAACACACACTGTCTTTCCAGTTGTAGTCTATCTACATCCACATGGCAAAATGTGTTACAATCAACCAGAATATACACACAAATAACACCTACTATGTGTCCAGAACAGTGCCTGGCACAGAGTAGACAATAAGTATTTGTTGAACGGCAGTGAGCAAGATAGAGCAGTGAACAAGACACTCACGGCCATGTCCTCCTGGAGCCCCCATGGACTCTGGTGTATGACTATGTCCACTGATCAAGCACTCACGAATGTGATGAGGGTTACTGCGGGGGAAACAAAGGATGGTAGGGGAGTTTGGCAACCTAACGTACTCTACTGGTCAGCAAGCAGCATTTAAGCTACTGTTAATAATCAAGAGGAATCAGCTAGATTAAAAATGAAGTAATCCAGGGAAGAAATGCCTAGTAGTCTAGGCAGAGAATGTAGCACATGCAGAAGGCCTGGAGCAAAAGTGCACATGGCACACTGCATCAATATGGCTGAAGCATGGAAAGCAGCATGCAATGAGGCTGGAGAGGTACCTGGGCCAGATCGGACAGGGCCTTATAGGCTGTAAGGACTGGGGACCTTTTAAACTAAGGACGGTGGGAAAAAATTAAACAACTTTTTTTTTTTTAAAAAGGGGAGTAACATGATTATATCTTTTTAAAAGAACATTTGGACTACAGATAGGGAATGGATTGGAGAGATGGAAGGTGTACAAGGAGATAAGCAAGGGGCTATTGCAACAGTCCAGTCAAAAGACAGAAGCTGGTAATTTAGGCTAGGCTGCTTGCAATGGAGGAGAGAAGCGAATGAGTTCAATAAATATTTCTGAGGTAGAATCAGTAAGACTTGTCAATTGTACTTTGATTGTTGGATGGAGGGGATGAGGGATGGGAAGAATCAAAACTACTAGGTTTTTGACTTGAGCGCCCAGTGATACTGGAGAAGTAGCAAGGAGCAGACTGGAGGGTGTGGGGGTGCAGGGAGGAGGATAAGTTGTCTTGGACATGCTGAGGTGAGGTTCATGTCTAGAAATCCAAGCAGAGATACCTGGTAGGCAGCTAGATTTATATAGGTCCAGGGGAAAATAGAGAGGTGCAGTCTAGACACAAAGATAGAGAGGCATTAACATACAAATGTTAACTGACTTCAGGGGAGATAATGAG
Source organism: Dugong dugon (assembly GCA_030035585.1). Lineage (NCBI taxonomy): Eukaryota > Metazoa > Chordata > Mammalia > Sirenia > Dugongidae > Dugong > Dugong dugon. The sequence continues at coordinate 21,264,694 of CM057475.1, forward strand.
ACCCCCTAGGGAGTGTATGGATTAAGAAGGCAAGGTGACATAGGACAGAGCCTTGAAGTACACCAACTTTTCAGGAGACTCCTCCCCCGCAAAAAAACCCCATTGCTGTTGAGGCGATTCTGACTCATAGTGACCCTACAGGACAGAGTAGAACTGCCCTATAGGGTTTCCAAGGAGCAGCTGCTGGATTCAAACTGCCAACCTTTTGGTCAGCAGTCAAATGCTTAACCTCTGAGCCACCAGGGCTCCCTTTTCAGGAGAGGAGCAGGCAAAAGAGATTGAGAAGTGACAGCTTCTTTTTCTCTATGAGAAAAAAAAAAAAAAAAATCCTTAAACTGGACCAATAAGTAACATCATGAGAAACTGAGAAAAAACTGAAGCTGTCAAGGTTTTCGTTTTACTTGGATCCATAATCAAGGCTCATGGAAGCAGCAGTCAAGAAATCAAACCACATATTACACTGGGCAAATCTGCTGCAAAAGATCTCTTCCAAGTTTTAAAAAGCATAAGACGTCACCTCAAAGATTAAGGTGCACCTGACCCAAGCCATGGTATTTTCAATTGCCTCATGAATAAGGAAGACCAAAGAAGAATTGATGCCTTTGAATTACAGTGTCGGCTAATAATATTGAATATACTGTGGACTGTCAGAAGAATGAACAAATCTGTATTAGAAGAAATACAGCCAGAATGCTCCTTGGAAGGGAGGATGGAGGCAGGGCCAAGATGGCAGAGTAGTCAGACCCTTCCGGTGGACCCTCTTAGAACAAAGACCTGAAAAAACAAGTGAATCCATTATATACAGCAATCTGGGAGCCCTGAACATCAAAGGCGGAGTTGAAGAACCGGACTGAGCGGCAGAGGGAGGGAGAGACAGTTCGGACACAGGGAGGAGGTGCCAGTCCTGACCCGGCAAGAGCCTGAGCCCTTCAGGCCTGAGCAGCTCAGGGGTGAGTGATGAGGCAGGCAAGCTGCCATGCTCTGGAGGCCGTTGTCCACACAGGGAGATACCCAGCACCAGAGAGTCTATTCAGCCACCCAGAACCAGTGAGAATCAGCCCCTGACCTGCAAAAGATAACTGCAATCGGCCTACCACATGGATCAAAAACACCCCCCTTAGGGAAAAACCTCTCTCCCATTTACCTCCCTGCTCCCTGCTCTGCACTGGGTCTGGACTGGCTTCAGCTATTGCCAAGTCCCCTGCGCCGGAAGTAGGATCCGTCACACGCCCGGAGCCATTCTCCCTGCCTTGGATTAACTAACAGGGGAAATAATAAACTGCTGGCTCTCCTAAGCTGGGAACCCAGGGTAGACACAGCTCCTTTGCCTAGGCACAGGCATAAGGGGTCCACAGACTTTGAGTGCCTTTCTCCCTGCACAGACTTGTGTGGGTCCATCGCAACAGCGTAGGCCCTCATTACTGCAGTACAATAGGGTATATATCTGAAGTCTAACTTCAACTGTTTCAGCTGAGAAGTAGCAGATTCCTGACATTTGACACTGCTCTGCTCATTAAGCAGGGTCTTCACCCACATCAGAGGCCTGAGGACTGGTGGCTCCACCCACGCCACCTAGCCACCTGCAATAGGGGCCCAGGAATAAGAGGTCTCCCTCCGTCCTTTCAGCCAAAAGCATTAAATACTCAGTCTGGCTGCAAAACTCACCCACCTATGCGCTCTAGGGAACAGGGACATGCCTTCCTCCTGAACACTTGGAAGCAGCCATCAGCCCCATGCCTTGCTCAGAATGTGTCCCCCTGCTGCAGCCAGATGCCTGTGCCTACACCAATCACCCATGCCTGTCTAGGACTGTAAGTGAGAGCCTACACTACACACTTGGTGGCTAACTACCTGGGCAGCTGAGATGATTCCATACAGGAGTGGGTCAACTCCTGAGATCACATACCTAGTAACAAATCTCACCACCTGGTGACAGGACATTAGAGCTTCAAAGGTGCCAGTAATCAAACTAGCTCATATGAGCAGCCTATTTCAACATATCAAAAAAAAAACCAAGAAGCTAGGACATAGTAAGCAAACATAAAATAAATAAATATAATAACTTATTGATGGTGTGGAGACAACAGTCAATAGCAAATCACATAAAGAGGCAATCCATGATGGCTTCAGCAAGCTCCCAAAATAAAGAATCTAGAAATTTTCGAGAGGAGGAAAATTTCTTGGAACTAACAGAGGCAGAATACAAAAGATTAATAGACAGAACTCTTCAAGAGATTAGGCAGGAAATTAACCAAAATGCACAACATGCAATAGAGGAAATTAAAAAGATTAGAGAAGAGCATAATGACAAATTTAACAGGATGCAAGAATCCACAGAGAGACAGCAATCAGAAATCCAGAAGATTAACAATAAAATTTCAGAATTAGACAACTCAATAGAAAGTCACAGGAGCAGAACTGAGGCAATGAAAGTCAGAATTAGTGACATTGAAGATAAAGCACTCGACACCAACTTATTTGAAAAAAATCAGATGAAAGGATTAAGAAAAATGAAGAAACCCTAAGAATTATGCAGGACCCTATCAAGAGGAATAACCTAACAGTGATTGGAGTATGAGAAGGTGGGGGGGCGGATAACAGAAAATACAGAGAGCATTGTCGAAGATTTGTTGGCAGAAAACTTCCCTGATATTGTGAAAGATGAGACAATATCTATCCAAAATGCTCATCGAACCCCACATAAGGTAGATCCCAAAAGAAAGTCACCAAGATGTATTATAATCAAACTTGCCAAAACCAAAGATAAAGACAATTTTAAGAGCAGCTAGGGATAAACAAAAAGTCGTCTACAAAGGAGAGTCAATAAGAATAAGCTTGGACTACTCAGCAGAAACCATGCGGGCAAGAAGGCAATGGGATGACATATATAAAGCCTTGAAGGAAAAAAACTGCCAGCCAAGAATTATATATCCAGCAAAACTGTGTCTCAAATACGATGGCAGAATTAGGGCATTTCCAGATAAACAGAAGTTTAGGAAATTTGCAAAGACCAAACCAAAACTACAAGGAATACTAAAGGGAGTCCTACAGTTAGAAAATCAGTAACATCAGATAACAATCCAAGACTGGAACACAGGACAGAGCAACCAGATATCAACCCAGATAGGGAAGTCACAAAAGTAAATCAAAGCTAAAACACTGAAAATAGGGAAACATATGTCAATATGTAAAAGATGACAACCTTAAAACCAAAAGGAGGGACTTACAAATGTAGACATAGATTTTTCATACGGAGAGGAAATCAAGGCTATATAAAAAAATAAAAGACTGGTATAAACTTAGAAAAATAGCGCTAAATTTAAGGTAACCACAAAGGAAACTAACAATCCTACAAGTCAAAATAAAAAACTAGAAAAATATAAAGACTCAGCAAACACAAAATCAACAACAATGAAAAAGATGAAACGAAAATACATATAGAAAAACGACTCACCACAGAAAATTAAGTGGAACAAAGAAACTGTGAACAACACACAAAAAAAGACATCAAAATGACAGCACTAAACTCATAACTATCAATAATTATGCTGAATGTAAATGAACTAAGTGCACCAATAAAGAGACAGAGAGTGGCAGACTGGATAAAAAACAAGATCCGTCTATATGCTGCTTACAAGAGACACATCTTAGGCTCAAAGACACAAACTAAAACTCCAAGGATGGAAAAAAATATATCAAGCAAACAACACTCAAAAAAGAGTAGAAGTGGCAATATTAACCTCTGACAAAATAGACTTTAAAGCCTATTTAAAGTAAAATCCACCACAAAGGATAAGGAAGGACACTATATAATGATTAAAGGGTCAACACAGCAGGAGGACACAATCATAATAAATATTTATGCACCCAACGACAGGGCTCCAAAATACATAAAGCAAACTCTAACGGCACTTAAAAGAGAGATAGACAGCTCCACAAAAGTAGTAGGAGACTTCACTTTTGATGAAGGACAGAACATCCAGAAAGAAGCTCAACAAAGACACGGGAGATCTAAGTGCTGCAATCCACCAACTTTATCTCATAGACATATACCGAACACTCCACCCAACAGCAGCCAAGTATACTTTCTTTTCCAATGCACATGGAACATTCTCCAAAACAGACCACATATTAGGCCATAAAGGAAGCCTTAACAAAATCCAAAGCATCAAAATATTTCAAAGCATCTTTTCTGACCATAAAGCCCTAAAGGTAGAAATCAACAACAGTAAAAGCAAGGGAAAAAAAATCAAACACATGGAAACAGAACAACACTTTGCTCAAAAACTACTGGGATACAGAAGAAATTAAGGATGGAATAAAGAAATTCATAGAATCAAATGAGAAAGAAAACACAGAACCTTTGGGACACAGCAAAAGCAGTGCTCAGAGGTCAGTTCATAGCAATAAATGCACACATCCAAAAAGAAGAAAGGGCCATCATCAAAACATTAACCCTACAACTGGCACAAGTAGAAAGAGAGCAGCAAAAGAAGCCTTCAGGTGCCAGAAGAAACGAAATAATAACAATTAGAACAGAATTAAATGAAATAGAGAATCAAAAAACAATTTAAAGAGTTAAGTCCAAAAGCTGGTTCTTTGCAAAGATCAACAAAACTGATAAACCACTGGCCAAAATGACAAAAGAAAAACAGGAAAGGAAGCAAATAACCCAAATAAGAAATGAGATGGGTGATATCACAGCAGACCCAACTGAAATTAAAAGAATCATAACAGAATACTATGAAAAACTGTACTCTAACAAATTTGAAAACCTAGAGGAAATGGACAAATTTCTAGAAACTCACTACGTACCTAAAGTAACACAAACAGAGAGAGAACAACTAAATAAACTCATAACAAAAGAAGAGACTGAAGAGGTAAATAAAAAACTCACAACAACAACAAAAAAAAAACCCTGGCCCGGATGGCTTCACTGGTGAATTCTACCAAACTTTCAGAGAAGAGTTAACACCACCACTACTAAAGGTATTTCAGAGAAAAGGATGGAATACTTTCAAACTTATTCTATGAAGCCAGCATAACCCTGATACCAAAACCAGGTAAAGACACCACAAAAAAAGAAAATCACAGACCAATATCCCTCACGAACACTGACACAAAAAACCTCAACAAAATTCTAGCCAATAGAATTCAGCAACATATCAAAAAAATAATTCACTGTGATCAAGTGGGATTTATACCAGGTATGCAGGGATGGTTCAACATCAGAAAAACAATCAATGTAATCCATCACATGAATAAAAAAAAGACAAGAACCACATGATCTTATCAATCGATGCAGAAAAGGCATTTGACAAAGTCCAACACCTATTCATGATAAAAACTCTCAACAAAATAGGAATAGAAAGGAAATTCCTCAATATAATTAAGGGCATTTATACAAGGCTACAGCCAGAATCATCCTAAATGGAGAGACTTGAAAGCATTCCCCTTGAGAACACGAATCAGACAAGGATGCCATTTATCACCACTCTTATTCAACACTGTACTGGAGGTCCTACCCAGAGCAATTAGGCTAGAAAAAGAAATAAAGGGCATCCAGATTGGTAGGGAAGAAGTCAAAGTATCTCTATTTGCAGAAGATATGATCTTATACACAGAAAACCCCAGAGAATCCATAAGAAAAGTACTGGAACTAATAGAAGATTTCAGCAAAGTTTCAGGATACAAGATAAACATATAAAAATCAGTTGGATTCCTTTACACCAACAAACAGAACCTCGAAGAGGAAATCAGCAAATCAATACCATTTACAATAGCCCCCAAGAAGATAAAATACTTAGGAATAAATCTAACCAGAGATGTAAAAGACCTATACAACAAAAACTGCAAGACGCTACTGCAAGAAACCAAAAGAGATCTGCATAAGTGGAAAAACACAGCTTGCTCATGGATAGGTAGACTCAACATTGTGAAAATGTCAATTCTACCCAAAGTGATCTACAGATACAATGCAATCCCGATCCAAATTCCACTGGCATTTTTTAATGAGATGGAGAAACAAATCACCAACTTCATACGGAAAGGGAAGAGACCCCGAATAAGTAAAGCATTACTCAAGAAGAAGAACAAAGTGGGAGTCCTCATACTACCTGATTTTAGAACCTATTATACCTCCATGGTAGTCAAAACAGCCCAGTACTGGTACAACAACAGATACATAGACCAATGGAACAGAGCTGAGAATCCAGACATAAATTCATCCACCTACGAGCAGCTGATATTTGACAAAGCCCAAAGTCTGTTAATTGGGGAAAAGACAGTCTCTGTAACAAATGGTGCTGGCATAACTGGATAGCCATCTGCAAAAAACTGAAAAAAGACACATACCTCTCACAGCATGCACAAAAACTAACTCAAAATGGATCAAAGACTTAAATATAAAATCGAAAATGATAAAGATCATGGAAGAAAAAATAGGGACAATGCTAGGAGCCCTAACACATGGCATAAACACAATACAAACCATAAATAACAATGCACAAGCACCAGAAGAGAGACTAGATAAATGGGGAGTTCCTAAAAATCAAACACTTATGCTCATCAAAAGACTTCACCAAAAGAGTAAAAAGACACCCTACAGAGTGGGAAAACAATTTTGGCTATAATAAATCCGATCAGCGTCTAATCGCTACAATCTACAAGATACTGCAAAACCTCAACAACAAAAAGACAAACAGCCCAATTAAAAAATGGGCAAAGGATATGAACAGGCACTTCGCCAAAGAAGATATTCAGGCGACTAACAGACACTTGAAGAAATGTTCATGATCATTAGCCATTAGAGAAATACAGGTCAAAAATACAATGAGCTATCATCTCATCCCAACAAGGCTAGCATTAATCCAAAAAACACAAAGTAATAAATGCTGGAGAGGCTGTGGAGAGACTGGAACACTTATACACTGTTGGTGGGACTGTAAAATGGTACAACCACTTTGGAAATCGATTTGGCACTTCCTTAAAACACTAGAAATAGAAGTACCATACGATCCAGCTATCCTGCTCCTTGGAAGATATACTAGAGAAATAAGAGCCATCACACGAATAGATATATGCACACCCATGTTCACTGCAGCACTGTTCACAACAGCAAAAAGATGGAAACAACCTAGGTGTCCATCAACTGACGAACAAATAAACAAATTATGGTACACCCACACAATGGAATATTACGCAACGATAAAGAACAATGATGAAGACGTGAACTTACAACATGGAGGAAGCTGGAAGTCATTACGCTGAGTGAATTTAGTCAGTCACAGAAGGACAAATATTGTATAAGACCACTATTATGAGAACTCAAGAAAAGGTTTAAACACAGAAGAAAATATTCTTTGATGGTTATGAGGGTGGGGAGGGAGGGTGAGGTTATTTACTAACTAGATAGTAGGTAAGAATTATCTTAGGTGAAGGGAAGGACAGCACACACGACAGGGGAAGTCAGCACAACTGGACTAAATCAAAGCTAAGAAGTTTCCTGAATACAATAAAACACTTTGAGGGACAGAGTAGCAGGGGTAGGGGTCTAGGGACCATGCTTTCAGGGGACATCTAGGTCAACTGGCATAACAAAGCTTATTAAGAAAATGTTCTTCATCCTACTTTGGTTAGTGGCACCTGGGGTCTTAAAAGCTTGCTAGCGGCCATCTAAGACACATCAATTGGTCCCAACCACCTGGAGTAAAAGAGAATGAAGAACACCAAAGACACAAGGGAAGTAGTAGCCCAAGAGACAAAAAGGGCCACATAAACCACAGACTTCATCAGCCTGAGACCAGAAGAACTAGATGGTGCCCGGCTACCACCAATGACCGCCCTGACAGGGAACAGAACAGAGAGCCCCAGATGGAGCAGAAGAATGGTGGGATGCAGAACTCAAATTCTAGTAAGAAGACCAGACTTAATGGTCTGAGACTGGAGGAACTCCAGAGAACATGGCCCCCGGGTTCTCTACCAGCCCAGAACTAAAACGATATCCAAGGCCAACTCTTCAGACAGGGATTGGAATGGACTATGGGAGATAAAATGATACTCGTGAAGAGTGTGGTTCTTAGCTCAAGTAGATACAAGAGACTAAACAGGCAGCTTCTGTCCAGAGGTGAGATGGGAAGGCAGAGAGGGTTAGGAGCTGGCTGAATGGACACGGGGAATCAGGGGTGGAAAGGAGGAGTGTGCTGTCACAGTATGGGGAGAGCAATTAGGGTCACATAACAATGTACGTACAAATTTTTGTATGGGAAAAATAAAAAAGAAGGGAGGACGGCAAGACTTCGTCACACATACTTTGGAATGGTATCAGGAGGAATCAGTCCCTGGAGAAGGACATCATGCTCGGTAAAGCAGAGGGCCAGCGAAAAAGAGAAAGACCATCAGTGAGATGGACTGATACAGTGGCTGCAACAATGGGCTCAAACACAGTAACGACTGAGAGGATGGAGCAGGACTGGGCAGTGTTTCGTTCTATTGTACGTAGGGTTGCCATGAGTCAGAACTGACTTGACGACACCTAACAACAATAACAACGTTGTGGCTACATAAGAAGTTTATTGTTTTCTACAGCCCCGCTTGCAATGCTGAACAGATTAATCTAGTAAATTTAATGTCTGGACCAATCCCAACCAAGGGAGATGAAAAGCTGCTGAGCACACACTGGCCCAGTGAGTTATCTAAGGTTTCTCCACCAAAAGAAAACCTGGTGCTGACAATCCAATATCTTTATTCTATCTCCCTTCAGGGAGCACCAAGGACTGATCAATCCCAGATGTTAAGGCTGATTAGAACAACAGACATTTTCAGGTTAATTGGAATAGCAGCACAAAAGAAGGTTTATCTACATTTATCTAATAAGACAAATCATTTCACACAAATTACGATATGCCTTAAAATAATACACTGTTATATTATTAAAATAATATAGTCCCGAACTTCAAGTAAAATGAAAGGCCTTCCTTAACACTGCTTGGAATAATAGGTCAAAGAGTAACTTACGCTGTGAGTTCCATCATGTTTTTAGTGAAAGTACTGTACTTCTGCTCTGAAAAACAAGATTTGATCCATAGTATGTTATAGTCTAGGTTTTGAAATTACAATAAAGGCACTAATATTCCTTGTTGAAGTGAACTGCCTGAAGATAGTTTCTGGATAGCTACAGCATTACCTTCTCAGCCTCCCAGAACACTTCACATGGTCAAAAGAAACTGTCTCGTCTCCCTAATCATCCAGAAACTAAAGAAATACAGCCATATATATAATCAGAAACTGCACAGGTCCCTTGAAAACATTTTCGAGGTCCCTGTCAAACGCCATCTAAGGTTAGTTTGGGAGGCAAAATCCACCGCTACTTGCTGATGCTAAGTTTTTCCTTTCTTCCTGGAGCCCCACATGATTATGATTAGAGTACCTACCACCTCTGGCAAGGACACCATTATCATGTACCACCTTTTATTACAGTTGGTTATCAATATGTCCTTCCTCTCCACAAAACTGTGAATTCCTTGAGGGAAGGAAATCTGGGTCTGAGTCTGGTTGCCTCTTGGCAACCACCAAAGAGCCTAACAACGTCTGGGCTGCATCAGCACCCAGTCAATGACAAAGAATCCTCCGGTTCTAAACACACACACGTACACACACACTCCACTTTCTGGGGTCAATAGTTCTGGGTAGTGGAGGAGGAACAAAAAATGCTTGAAAAGGAAGTCATCTATTTAACTACTCAAAAAGGTTAATCATTCCAACACAAAAAGATTTAAACCATTCAGAGAGAAGGGTAGTGAAAGTGAAAAGGTCACTTCTGGGGGCTGGGCATTAAGGATAAATCAGAAACAGCCCCAAGCCTTAAGTGAATCAAAAGCCAGCAAGATCTGGGGGGGGCAAATTAGTCAAGTGACATAACATAGTTCACAAAGATAACATTCTACATCCTAGTTTGGTGAGTAGTATCTGGGGTCTTAAAAGCTTGCGAGTAGCCATCTAAGGTACAACTATTGGTCTCTGCTCATTAGGAGCAAAAGAGAATGAAGAAAATCAAAGGCTCAAAGAAGAAAACTAGTCCATGGGACTAAAAACCCCGCACCAACTACAACCTCTTCTAATCTGAGACCAGAAGAACTAGATGGCACCCGGCTACCACTACCAACCATTCTGACTAGGAACACAATAGAAGGTCTCGGATAGAATGGGAGGAAAATGCAGAACAAAACTCAAATTCCTAAGAAAAACCAGGCTTATTGGATTATAGAGACTAGAGAAACCCCTGAACTTTCGCCCTAAGATACCCTTTGAACTTGGAGTTGAAGCTATTTCTACAGGTCACCTTTCAGCCAAATAATAGATTGTCTTATAAACAATATCACCCGTGAGTACTGTGCTCCCTTAAACAATTAACTATGTGAGACGAATCGGTCAACAGTTACCCCAGAGCAAAGACGAGAAGGCAAGGAGGGGAAGGGAAGCTAGATCAATGGAAACAGAACAAACAGAAGAAATAATGAGAAAAGTAACACACTGTAAAAATTGTAACCAATGGCACAGAACAATCTGTATAAAAACTGTTAAAGGAGAACCTAATTTGCTGTGTAAACTTTCACCTAAAACACAATATTATTAAAAGAAAAAAAAAAAGCTATTGAGGGTGGCAGATATTAACAAGCCCAATGTCAACGCTTGAGGGGACCTCGGGTCGTCAAAGGATGGGAGGGCAGCTTTCCCTCGGCCCGTCCGCCCGGCAGCCACCACCTCCCGCCGCCCTCGTCTAGGCCCTGCCCTCACTCTTGTCCAGAGGCCGGGTTAGCTCGGCTCCCACGTCGCCATCCGCGCTGGGGCCCAGAGGTTTCACAGTCAGCGGCACGAACAAGGACGTGTTCGGGGCTTTGGAGCCACCGGAGGCAGAAGAGGAGGCTGCAGCAACAGCAGGAACGCGCCCCACAGCCCCAGGAAGGGGTCTAACGTGGGCGCGAAGGGCAGAGCAGACGGTTGCCCGGTGACCAGCCTGGCGCCCCGCAGGGAGCCGAGCCCACCATAGGGCACACCGGGGTAAGGACATTGAGGCTGCACGCCCTAAAGGAGCCAAGAACAGCCCGGGGACACGGCGGTGGATAGTGACGCGCACCGCCGGTGCCTGCTGTTCGGAAAGACCCAAACCGACCAGGGAAGCTGCCCGGAAGGACGCCCTATCGTTTCAGAAAAAGTAATGCCGTATGACTGGCCTTAACGGGAAAGGAAGTCTTATAAGTAAAAACTGTCAAAGATAAATTTTATTCTATCTTTCACTGGAGAGTGGGACCAGCTTTCTCTAAAGAAGAAAATAATCAGGCATCTTTGGGGATGTCACAGATGAGAGCAGGGACCTGCGCGCTGTGTCACGTGACACAAACTGGCAGGGTCGGGGAACTGGCGTCCAAAAGCGCGTGGGCTCTGCGGAGAGCGCTGCGAGCGTGGCTCGTGGAGAACAGCTGCTCGTAGCTTGGATACGAGTGTGATTAGTGGACCCGAACGCTAAAGAGCATTTCCCCGAAGCTTCCTTGGATTATTAACTTTCATTTCCCAGTAGGGTAAAGTAGATCATAACTTGATCTGCCCCTCACGAGGGTTGCCAAGGAATTTTGTTGTTCCACTAGTTCTTAGGTAGGCGCCTTATGTGACAGGTGTGTAAATACTTACACTAATTAATGTGAGCAGTCTGTACATCTAACAGCTCATGTGTCACAACCACATGGCAACAAATGGGTGCTCTGTACCCCGGCCAAAGTTTAGTTTCATTTGCATTAATTAGTTGGATGCTGTGCTCTCTTACGAGGTTGCAAGATATTAAATTTAAAACATGCTGTTAGATTTTTCACATCTTTTTCTCGCTATTCTTAAAACATTACAATCTTTGCAACGTGAAGGAACGTACTATATGTAGTGTGTAATACTGTCGTCAGATAGTATTCCAGTAACAATTTGCTACATGCTTATGATTTATAGAATACTTTTTAAACTTCGGGGATACAAATGTACTATCCCTTGTCCTCAAAGAGCTTTTATTCTGGTTTCGGTGATAAGAAGGGCACACATTAAAGACAAAGAAGTGGTAAGGAAATTCTAGTCAGAGAAAATGATGTAACGACGTAAGTTAAGCAGAGCTTAATATTGGAAAAGGCATACTGAAGAATTTTAAAATCAGTCATTAAGTTTTTGAGCAGAAGAGAAATCATTCGTTTAGAAAGTGTCTAGAGTGGACTGGCACAAACAGACCAAAAAAAAAGGAAAACCAGCTATAGTAATAGTTCTAGCAGGAGATAGTGGATTAGTGTGAATTCCGTTAAAGAGAATGGTTATGTGGAAAAAACGGGAATGGAGAAGCTCTACAAAGGAATCCTAGACCATTTAGTGACTGGCCAATATGATAGGAAATCACATTAAGCTAGGATGTCTCATTAGATTTGGAAACTGGGAGAATGAGGACCAAACATTTAATATGCAACTGAGGCAACTGCTGTTATTCCTTTTTAATCTGTTATTTAATATGCCTGACCACCATTTAAAGGTATTATTTTCACCAGGTTTATGGATAGGGTTCAGTAAGGTTAAGTAACTTGTCCGAATGTTACATGGAGTCAGATACAAATCTAAGTCCTTCTGACTTCAAAGCGAATTGTTCTTTCCACCACAGAAAGTGCTAACATTGGCAGAAATAGTCCAAAGGGGGAGCTAGTATATACTTGTGGATTACTGCATAGCCATATATACGTTATGTCTCCATTAAAATCATCTGGGCTTTTGAGCTAGAATCAAGTTGTTACTGTCTTATGGACATAGTCCAACCCTAGTATAGTTTTGTAGGGGAAAAAAATTCTCAAAACTATTTTACCTGTAACTTTGCACCTCCTTGAAGGTATACAGTCTGAATTTTACAATACTACACATAGGTTTTCCTCTTCAGACATTCATATAGACTAATATAAACATTGGAATGGGAAAATTCAACATAAAATTTATTTTTACAGCATAGAGCTGTCATTCCCTTTGTGCCTATGGCACTAAGTGTAATCAGCACATAGCACATATTAGAGCCTCCATAAATGTTTTACTGAAGGAATAAACAGAACCACCAGGTAACCAGGTATCCTTGCCTGCTTTCTACCCTCCTTCCATACTTTGCACAGTGATCTTTTGAAAACACAAAACAAAACAGTGTGGCATAACTGGAGCTGAAGGTGTGTTTTGCAGTGTGGAATTTGAACTTTAGCCTGGAAGTATTTCAGTCACCGGAAGATTTTAGATAGAGAAGTGACATTTTTAAGATTTATGCTCATAGAAGACCCCAAGCCTTATATTTAAGGTCACACATTTTCTTCACTATACTTTTATCTGGTTGAAACATATATATTCCACCTAGTATAAACCCCTGTATATGCTCAACAGATTCAACTGAATATAAAAGGAACAGCATAAAACTTAAGACTTTACTGGCTCATGAAGTAATTGGTAATTAAAACCAAATAGTCTACTGTATCAGTATCAAAACAATGAAAAAATTCTTCACTAATGAGAGAAAAGGAGTCCTTGGGTGGTACAAAAGGTTAATAACGTACTTGACTGCTAACAGAAAGGTTAGCGGTTCGAAGCCACTCAGACGCTCCTTGGAAGAAGGGCTGGGGGATCTACTTCTGAAAAATGAGCCATTGAAAACCCTATGTAGCACAGTCTACTCTGACACACATGGTTTCACCATGAATTAGAATCAACTTGATGGCATCTGGGGGAAAAAAAGGGAGAGAAATGACAAATGGTTTAGATCAGTGGTTCTCAACCCCAGGTAGCTTTTTTAATGCTGATGTCCCAGCCCCAGAGATTGATTTTACCGGCCTGGGTAGGACCTGGGCATGGATATTTTTAAAAGCTCCTCAGGTGATTCTAAGCAGCCAATGTTCAGAACCATTGGTCTGGACACTGTACTCTTTATTAATGACACAAATTTCATTCTCAAGTTTATTTCTAATTAACTGGCCGGCTTCTCAGTCAAATCACCAAATACTGAATTAGTATTTTATTTTTCAAATTGGTTATGCAGCAGAAAGTTTCAAGCAAAAATGAATAAACATCCTGTGTATGGACAGTGTTGTAAGCCCGCTAATTAAAAGCATTATGTAACCATTTAAAATTGAAACAGGTAACATTTACAAAAACCTCATCATCATAATTATGCTTCCTAAGCTACTGAACAATCCTATCTTCAGCAATAAGTCTGACAATGAGAACAGATTTGAGAATAGAGGTATTTTAATCATTGAAAAAGCAAGCTCAGTATGTTTCAAATTCTTTATTATACATCATGGCTGCACAATTTGAGGCTGGTTAAATACAACTCATTTTCAAAATTTCTCTGAGTATTTCTAGATTACTACATGCAAATGACCATGAAAATATTTGGCATTTTTAAAATTCTGAAACTCTGAACAGGCACTTACATGAAGGAAAACATTACCATTCACAGATACCTACATTTAGATGCTGCAGCACATGGTACATGGAACCTTTCACCAGTAAAGAAGTTGGTTACTGATCATTTTATCAAAGTGCTGTAATAGTAAACAGGTTTAAAGAAATGCAATTGGGGTTATTTAGCTTACTCATAAAGTAAGGTTAACTGACAAGACTTGCACTGAAGTGTATAAAAAACATTGGTACAAAAACCATAAGTGAAAGTAGGCTTCATCTTGGTACCCACACCCCACATTTAGTGTATAAGACCCCGTGCATGTGAACAAATGACTGCAACTTTTTTAGAGGCACCGAACAAATGACTTGAATTTAATGTTTAAAAAAACTAAAACAGAGTGGGTAAGGGTTTCAATTTTTGCATGAACTAGCCAAAGTTCCAGTTTAACAAACAGAAAATTGTCTGATCTGGGTAACTACGTGTTTCACGGGTCCTCCTGAGTCTCCCATTGCAAAAATTTCCCCTGAAAACAAAGTGAAGACAATACATTTTTGAGGCCCAGAAAATGGTATTTGTGTATATGTGGCAAAAAGGCTCCTTACGTTAAAAAAAAAGGGTACATATTTCAAAGTATTTATGGAAAAACTGTAATTTTAACAAATTCTAAAATGCCAACACAGGGTCAACTTCGCATTGCAGGAAACACACAGTGGTACTGCTGGTAAGTAGCAAAATGGTTGCTTAATATGTTCCCCCCACCCCCGAAAAACAGAGAAGGCAGCCGCAATGACATGCTACATAATCCCTTGAAAAATAATAAATATTCATACCACAGAAGACTTCAAAGAAGATACAAATTTAAGAAGCCATGGAATGGTAGACTCAGAAGCACCTACAGGGAAACACTCCATATGCATTTCTCAAATACACATTAAACACATAAATGTAGATCTCAAAAAAAAAAAAAATGCCATGTTTTAAAACTTTGCAGGATGTAAGGGCCACTCAGGTTTTCTAATTTTACTCAAACACAAATATTTAAATTTTTGCATGTAGAGAATTAGCATGAAAAGGGAGAAGAAAAAGACATAATCAATACTATGCAGAAAGAAAGCAAAATTACAAATATCAGCCTATTCACAGGAAAATCTTTAAATGTCTATGCTTATGCATATCTGAGTGCTTATCATCAAAGTGTGCGGTAGGGGGAAAAAAGGCAGCTTAAGAAAGTTCCAGTGTTTAAAAGAAAGCACTTTTTAAAAAATGTATATACATGAAGAACATTTAGTTATATCATAAAATAAATGCAGCACTGTAAGATAAAGGAAGACTATTACAAATGGAGTTTTGGCCTTTTTTCCCCCTACACACTGCAACCATCTTTAACCTGCTGAACTGAATCTCAACAGTTATGGGAGGATGTTTTGTTTTGTTTTCTCTATTTGGTTCACATTTCAGGCTGTTCAGCAGATGCCTGTGATTCTGGAGATTCAAATCGCTGGTGAAAGTTTGTTCTTTGCTTCCTCAGTTTTTCGGGAGCTTTTCGCCATAAGATGATCTCCTAGTAAATAAATGCAAAACAACAAAAAATTAATGTTCTCATATCATGCCTTAAGTTTTCACCTTAGAGAGACCACCTCAATTTAACCATAACAAAATTAAATTCTTCCCTCCCAAAGTCCTCCTCCTTCCTAACTGACCCACTGTCTTCCAGTTCTAATCCTGACTGCCTCTTCTGCCTCCCCTGTTCCCCAGACCAGCACATCTCCACCACCAGCCCAACCGGCACAAAATCCTAGTTATTACTGATTTAAAGACTTTCTAAAAACCTGTCTTTTGGTTTCTGTTCCATTGCCCTCATTCAGGCCCTTGTCACTTCAACCTCGGATGCTAAAATAGCTTCTTGGTAGATGGTTCTGCTTTCCTTGCCTAAGGCTCCTTTCTTCATATCACCACCAGACTGTTGCTGTTGTCAACTGCCATCGAGTGGGCCCCCATCTCAGTCTCATGGTGACCCCATACACAATGGAACAAAACACTGCCCAGTCTTGAGCCATCCCCATGATCAGCTGCAGACTGGACCATTGTGATCCATAGGGTTTCCGCTGGCTGATTTTCAGAAGTAATTGCCAGGCATTTCCTCCTAGTCAGTTTTAGTCTGGAAGCTCCACTGAAACCTATTCAGCATCACACTAATACATACCACTGACAGGTGGTAGCTGTGCATGAAGTATATTGGCCAGGAATCAAACCCAGGTCAAACTGCAGGGAAGGTGAGAATTCTACCACTGAACTACCAACGCCTCACTACCAGATTAATCTTCCTAAAACATTGCCTGGATTGCTCTTCAACAGTTCTCAGTGCCTCCAGGATAAATCTCCGGCCAGGCATTCATGGCCTTCCAAAACCTTTACCCAATGTACCAGTATTACCCCTTCCATATCTGTACCTCCCTCCTGCACCAGCCAAACTGAGTTACTCTATACCTCTAATGCACTCCAGATAAACCTGCCGGACCTCTTTCCCTATATATTCTTCAAATCCCTATACCTCTGCCTATCTAAATTTTAACCTATCCATCCTGAAATCTCTTCTTAATTTCTATAATTGCTTGTTCATAAAGTCACAGGTGGCTCTGTTTTAAATCAACATATCAGACTTTAAACATGTGAGCCCATGGGAAGCAATACACTTACTCCAACAGTGCTGCCATAATAGAATTGATTTTGAAATTGTAAATTTCACATACCTCATTCTGAAATTACAAATGACCTATGTTTCATTATACAGCATTGGCAAGACTGCTGGAATGCGTTCTCTCTTCTAAATGACTGTCAAACTTAATTAAGTTTATTAATTATATAACTGTTCTCATTTCCCCCATCTGCAATGTGAAAACCTTGAGGACAGACCATGTTTATAAAAAATAGTTTTGTGTTCTTTGCTTTGAACACAAATATTTGACATTCAGATATTTTTTAATCTAATTCAGGACACAAAAGCCCATTCTAATCACAGTCTTCATTCAAAATCCACCTAAAGTTTTTAATTGATGTTCATATGAAAACAAGGTTTATGACAAACACTTTAAAAATTATTAGAATTGGGTCACCTCATAGACATTTATAACAAAATTATTTAAGAAGGGAAAACTGTAAATAAAAAAATGCCATCACGTAAACCATGGTACTATGTACCCGTTCAAAGTGACAATGGAGGTCTGTATTTGTTCACAAGGGATAGACACTCAAGACACTCAGTGGAAAAACAGAGCAACACGTCTGGAAAACCAATGAGAGTCAGCGTGGTGGTGGATTTTCTGGAGACTGTTACTTCATTCTCTGTTCTTTATTGACTGCTTTTTTAAAAAAAAAAAAACAAAAAGCAGATACTGTTTTTATTAAAAATAGAAAAAAAAAAACTTTTAAAAGAAAAATAAAAGTATTGCCAAATTAAACCCCATTCAGGAATCCTGCAGGATGATTAGGGAGGGACCTGTCACAACATGATTCTACTCTTGCCTACTTCCTTATCACACCCTTATACTTATTTATAGCCCAGTGCAATAAAGCTTAGAAAAGGGAGTGCTTTCTAGATGTTTTTAAAACTGCCACAGAACAAAACACCAGCCTGGGAGGCACCATACCTGCTGCTTGAAGTACCTTCTGTCTTCCTCATCGACAAGGACTAGATTCAAAAAGTACCTTACTGAAAATTTTTTGTTCACATCTCTCATTGTCGGAGTTGGGTCATAGCCCGCTAAAAATAGTCTTATTGGAATTGATTCACCTGGAAGAAGAGGAATTTTCATTTCATTTAATTTCATTAAATGTAGTCACAAAATGCCTAGGACAAAGCACTGTAGAAAAGACACTAATGCTTCAGTTCTTCAGATGAGATGTAGCACAACAAAAACTTTGGAGCAGTGCTTCTCAACCTCAGCAACTACTGACATTTTGGGCTGGATAATGGTTAGGGATTGAGGCTATCCTGTGCATTGTAGAAGGTTTACCTGCATCCCCGGCCTCCACCTAACAGATGCGAGTAGCACATCCCAGGTGTGACAACCAAAAACGTGTCTAGACTTTGCCAAATGTCTCCTGGGGGGGGCAAAAATGACCCTGCATAAGGACCACTGCTCTAGAGCCAGAATGCCTGACTTCAAATCTTAACCACTTATTGGCTGTGTGACTTTGGCCAAGTCACTTCACCTCTCTGCTTCAAGTTCCTTAGCTGCAAAATGAAGATAACAGTAATACTCTCCTCATAGGAATCTGTAAGTACAATGTATATAAGGTTAGTACATATAAAGTGCTTACAACAGTCCCAGCAGATCAGTGCTATGTAAGTAGTTTTGTTATTTTCTACTTTCTCAAAGTTTATCCTAATTTCTGATCATGTGTATAAATTTGTGGAGTACCTATTACTAATTTATCCAAAGCTACAAGCAGGTACAGAAGGACAACATTCCTTCACAGCCAAAGACTGATGTTCAGAATTCTCACGGCTTGTCTTGTCCTAAGAAGGGTAATTATTTGCATATTCTTTTGAAATGTATTTATGTAATGCTTTTGTCATGCACATCTACTTCCTGAAATAGCTAAGACCTATCTCTTTTATAGTACAATTTGTGACTGCTAGAAATCTTACAAAGTTATGTTGCACAGCACAAGAGTATATGTATACACGGGGCTTAGAGTCAGAAAGTCCTGGGCTCAAAACTCCAACTCTGCACTCATTAGCTGTATCACCTTTAGCAAGTGTTTTTAACATCTCTGGATCTCTCTTTCGTCTGTAAAATAAAGAGATACTGCCACCTAACTCACAAGGTCATAGGGAGCTTTAGAGCACCAAAGAGTACAAAGCCTCATCTACAGTTGTTGTTAGGTGCTGTCAAGTCAATTCCGACTCACAGCAACCCCATGTGGCCGAGTAGAACTGCCCCATAGGGTTTTCTAGGCTACGAGAGCAGATCACCAGGTCTTTTCTCCCGCAGAGCCGCTGGGTGGGTTTGAACTGCCAACCTTTCGGTTAGCAGCCAAGCACTTCATCACTGCACCACCAAGGCTCCTTCATCTACAGTTGGCACTCAATAAATAGTAGCTTTTTTTTGAAATAATTATTAACAGAGTGAGAAAAATCCAAAGGCATGAATTTAAAAATGATAAATGCTGGCTTCAATGTCTTAGGCACAGAAGATGATCTAGTAATGGAACTGCTTACTTGTGGGGGGGGGGGGCTCTAAGGACTCCAAAATCCCACAGGAATTAATGCTCAGCTATAGTGCATCTTGTGTTCATCATCAGAAAAAAGAAGATTTACAGAGATAAACTATTATAACAGGAAACAGTCAAGTATTACCAATTCAGAACTAAAGAAGAGGCAATACACAAACATCCCTTCTAAATTCTAAATTTAAACAGAGTGAAAAATTACACCTTATTTCAGACTAGGAAGTATATTACAGTCTTCTCAGCATCTATACAAAGATGTTCTTAAGAACTATCATTACAAGAGTTATTTTAAAAAATCATGAATACTTTCACACTGAATATTTCCCAACTAAACTCCCTTGAACGCTGCTGTCTGCACCACCTATACCCCAAAAGAAGTAACTGAAAAGTGTGTTACCTTTTACTGGTGCACCATCCATTATTTCATACTTGGCAATTGTTTCTGTTTCTGTTGTGGTACTGGGTCCTAGTGCAATAATGTAAATGATATTCATTTAAATATTTCCAGAATATAATTTCCAGCCTTCTACCTGCTCCCTATTTTCCAGTTATTTTAGTACTAGTTCCTGGTCCTATTTTGTAGCAATGTGGATCATTCTTTTCTATTTCTTGATCTACACTTAACATACTCATCAGTGAGCTGAATGTTTTGCTCCCTTCTTCCCAGAGGTGTCATATATAGTTTGAAAAGACTCTTCTTCACTGAGTGCCTTCTATCATTTCGAAAATATGCGAAAATATAAACGAGCAATACACATCAGAACTAAATAACCACTCGGATGCTGGTTTTCTCTGCAACACTCAAACTTTCTTCTCTTAGAGTCAGTTAACTTTAACACAGGCAAAACACCAAATTGAATGTACACACACACACACATTGTCGCTGTTAGCTGCCATCGAGTTGATTCCAATTTATATGGTTCTCTAAAAGTTTTAATTTGGGGATTCACCCTCTAAGAAACTATTTGAACCCAGACATTTACAAAGTGAGAAAAGTATACCAAAATATATAGCAATGACCTCAATGCTGTAAAATAGCAATATGCACAGACAAAAGTCTGCTCTGGAATAAAACTATTTTTATGATCACAAATAAAGGTTTAAGTAAACAATTACTTTTTAAACAATAACTGGTAACCTGAAATTTGGATTTAATGTCTTAAAATCACCTAATCTTTTAATAGCAGATGGAAAAATAGAGCAATTCTGCCTCAAGCCTGGTAGCCTGCCCTACAGATTTCAGACTTGCTAGCCCCCACAACCGTGTGAGCTAATTCCTTGAAATAAATCATATATTTAATATAATGTATATATATTTGAGATATATAATGTATATATATTTGAGATATATATATATTATTTATTTAAATACTTCCAGAACATAATTTCCAGCCTTGTGCCTGCTCCATATATACACACATACCATACACGAGTATAGATCATATATGTATGTGAGATATATATACACATATACATACATACACACATGTGCATACACATATACACATACACACACATATACATATATATCTTCTACTGGTTCTGTTTCTCTAGAGAACCCTGACTGATACAGATTTTGGAATGGAAAAATTATTCACTCTAAAATGTTTAACTTCATGTTATATAAATTTCACCTCAATAAAACAAAAGGAAAGAAAAAAAAAAAATCAATGCTAAATAGTGAGCGAAAGGGGAATGGAGCCAGAGTTTCAGAACTGCAATACCAAAATTATTTTCACTGCAGCAATTTCAATAAAGGTTTTTTTCTTCTTTTAATTCAAATTTTTAAAAAAAGATGAATGTATAAACAAACTGTGACACATCCATACAATGGAATATCATTCAGCAATAAAAAGAAATAAGCTAAAAAGCCATGAAGGGACACAGGTGAACTTTAAACGCATATTGCTTAGTGAAAAAGCTATATACTGTATGATTCTAACTATACGATGTTCTGGAAATTTAATTCAAATACTTTTTTCGACTTACCAATTCCTGTGATCTCTTTTTTGATCAGTTGTAACTCCATATGTTGGATTTTTATTCTTACTAATAAGAAGTAAATTTTTCCAACAATCACATCCTTTAAATGATACCTTTAGGGAAAGAATATACCTCACTTACTAAATATCAGTTTTCAAAACAAACAAAAAGAGTGAAATATGTCCTTCTCAAAATCTTTATTAGGTATCTTTAAGGGTAAAAACTGTTAAGAATGTCATTTGACTACCCATGCTGTTTAATGTGTCTTATTTTCAAAAAAGTATTCATTAATTCACTATGCAAATGAGGACTGAAACTTTTACTTTATCACCAATAAGCCTCAAAGAGAAGAATTCAGCCTAATTGCTGGTCCTTATGTAGAGTTAACTTAGTTTTCAGAGAACTTAAACATTTAACTAGAATGGAAAATTAAGATTTTTATGCTTGCAGTATTTATCTGGTACATTAAGCTATCTTTAAACATTAAAAGCACTACACTTATTCTAAGTGCTATAACAGTGCAGCTGCCATAAACCATCTGGCCACAATGAGAAACTAACAGGGACTGCCCTCCATGGGTTGAGTTTGTTGCTGTAACCTAACCTAAAACCCAGAACTTTCCCAGGTACCTTGAAATATTGTGGTAATCAACCTGGGAATCCCTTAAATCCCCAGCGGATTTTTTAACTTCCTCCCAGGTTTGGATCTCAAAATAATACCCTAAGAGTTGAGTAATGCAGTTATGGAAGTCTAAAGGGAGGCTTCCAGTGACAAGTTTTAGGTCCTAAACTATCTGATAATTTTATCGGCAATATGGTTTAAGACTCTGAAGGCACATGTATCACATTTTCATTGACCTGGGAGTGACAACTAATATGTTTGGTAATAGCCTGGACAAACAAAAGGAACTAATTAAATAAATTATGGTATTTCTTGAATGGAAAAGCCTTACCTACTATAAAACCATGTAACAGAAGAATGTGGGGAGAGGATAAAACAGGGTACATTTGTAAACTTCAAAGAAACAAATAAGAAGTAAAAATCTATCAAAAGAGTAAACAACCCAATGCAATGTGTGGACCCTGTTTGCATACTGATGTGAGCAAACCATGTGAAAAAAACAGACATTTATGAGACAACTGGGGAAATGTGAACACTGATTCGATATGTGAAGCTATTAAGGAATGGTTAATTTTTAGATATAACAAGACTATTGTGGTTACATTAAAAATGATACATATTTTTCAATGAAATTATATGATGTCCGGGACTTGCTTCAATCTAATCTATAGGGAGGGTGTGGGGGGTGAACACAGATAAAGCAAATCTCATCATGTGGTGATATTTGCTGACGCTGGGCAAAGGGCACAGGAGGATTCATTACAGTGTCAGTATACTGTTCATATGCTTTTATGCATGTTTGAAATTTCCCATAAGTAAGTTTTAAAAAGCACTGCTGTTGATGTTAGGTACTGTTCAGTCAGTTCCGACTCATACCGACCCTATGTACAAAACAATGAAACACTGCCCAGTTCTCCGCCATTCTCACACAAAAGCATTAAATAATAATAAAAAAAAAAAAAAGTCCATTTCTGTAAAAATACAACACACATGAACCTATACCCCCTCTCAATGGAAAGATATACAAGATGCTGTTATAGCAGTGTGCCATCAAGTTGATTCCGACTCATAGTTACCCTATAGGACAGAGTAGAACTGCCCCATAGGGTCACCTAGGCTGAAATCTTTATGGGAGCAGATAGCCAGGTCTTTTCTCCCACAGAGCAGCTGGGTACGAACAGCCAACCTTTCAGTTAGCAGCCGAGCACTTAACCACTGTGCCACCAGGAGTCCTACTAAGACATTAATAATGATTACGTAGTGAAGGTAAAAATATGCGGTATTTTTTACTTCCTATCACCTTTCTACATCCTCCAAATTTTTAATAATGAAAATGTATTGCTTATGTAGTCACAAAGAAAGTTTGTTTAAAGAGATGGCCAGACTGCAGACATGTCAAGCCAGTAATATAAAAGTATTACTGACACAATGGGATCAGCTTCCTTGTGAGATGGTGAGATCATCTACAAAGAGCAGCCAAACAGAGACACAGCAGGAATAGAATATGAAGGACACCTGCACCAGGCTGAAAGCCAGAACAAACTCCTAAGTCTTCTTCAGCTCACAGATTCTGTTGGTCTGCTTACACCAGATTAATGTCAATTCTATCCTTACTCTGACCAATTTACAAGGACCTGAAAAGCTTACTTCTTCATCTTCCCAGAATGCTGAAAAGCTATCTGCTTATGAAAGGTACTCACTTTGACTTATTATATTCAAATTCTATGTGTAGACAATCTTCAATGCCCACTTCCATCTTAATAGAGTTGTTAACATCAGGATAGGTGGCAAGCTGGTGAACAATAAGATCATATTCTTTCACCAAGTCGGTCAGTCTTCTTACTATTGTCACTTTAAGAAAATACCTGCGAAGTGAACGGAGAAGACAGTTAATTCTCCTATTATAAATTTAAATGTTTTAAATCTGCAAACATTAACTGCACAGCTTTCCCTTTCCTGCTGGGTCTCTTTTGGGATCAACTTACATTGTCATTTACTTTATGAAGGAGTTCTAATTTTTTTTAAAAAGGAAAAAACTCACCAATGGTGGAAAAAAATACAAAATTTAATTTTGAGAACTGTGTACATACTTTTCAGACAAGTTTTGATGGCTCTCATCAAGCCAACTCAAGGGAATCTCTCTAGATCTTTTCTTAACCATATACTAAATGAGATTCCTAAAACCAAATACTGGGAAACTAAGGAAGTTAGAGGGTAATTCACTTTATACTACAAATGAAGTACCTAAGGGACAACGTACAAGACAAGTATATTACTAAAACTTCACATAATGGGGTTCTCTAAATCTCTAATGACAGGAGGAGGAGCCAACATGGCACTATAGACAGAAGTACCACACCGTCCCTTCACAGCAAAGACCCAAAAAAACTAAGTAAATCAGAGACAAACGTCAATCCTGGAAACCTAAATGTCAAATGAAGAAATAAAGAACTCAGCCAAGCACCGAATGGAAAAAGAAACTGACAGAGAACAGAGAGTGAGGAGAGATACAAGCGGAGGTCCCCTACCAGCTAACGCAGCATGGATTCACCATCTTGGACTCCTGTAGGAGATCGGCAAACGGAGTATGGAAATGCAGCTTCGCGGCGCTCCCAGCAGGAGACAGAGCACCTCGTAACCAGCAATATACACTTTCTCACTCCCCACCCTTCTTTCCCACTGCTCCGGCCTCCACTGCTCCGCAGCTGGCTGTGGTTGCTCGACCAGGAGCTCTGTGCCACTTGGATTCACCCTGCTCACAACAGCCAGCTCTTTCTTTGTTGCTAGTGTTGCTTTTGTCGGCTTCTTTGAGCTTCTTCCCTGCCTCACCTCCTCCCTGTCCTTTCTCGTGAATACCTGCCTCTGTGCACTATCTTTGCTTCTTCTTGACAGGCTGTGAAGTGCTGCCTGGCTGGGGAACTGCTTCCTAGGTCTGCACCACCACACTGGTGGGATCCCTGGGGCCTTTTTGTTTTGTTTGTTTTCTTTTTCTTTTTGCAGCTTGGGAGCTCCTTCTAGCCAGGCTATGCTGCGCGGCTTGGGAGCCACTACCCCAATCAGTGCAGCTGTGGTGGAATCCCTGGGAACTTTTTTCTCCCCCTATCTTTTTTCCTTTTTGTCTTTCTTCATTTCTCAGTTTGTCTCTCTATATTTACCTTCTTTTCCTGTCTCCTGAATACCTGGTGCTGTGTGCCATCTCTGCCCCTTCTATACTGCGTGGCTTGGGAGCCACGTCCCCAGGCTGTGCAGCCGCGCCAGTGGGACCCCTGAGCACCTTTCTTTTTCATTTTTTTCTTTTCCTTTTTTTTCTTCATTTCTCAGTTTCTCATCTCTCTCTGCTTTCCTTCCCTTCCTGTCTCCTAAATACCCAGCACTGTGTGTCATCTCTGCCCCTTCTAGATGAGTAGTGCCCTGAGGCCTAGGAGCCACTTCCCCAGTCGCTGGTGGGATCCCTGGGGGCATTTCTTTATTTTTTTTTAATTTTTACCTCTTTCTTTTTTCCTTTTTTTTTCCTCCATTTCTTGGTTTCTCATCTCTCCACTCCAACAGCAAGTTCCCTCAGCACTTCTGTTTGTTTATTTTGGCTCCTGTTTTCTCTCCTTGCTCTTCTCTCCCATGTCCATCTAAGCTCCACACATCACAACCTCCTCCATACCTCCTGCCTACCTGCACAATGCACTGAAGATCACACCCCCGAGCAGCATAGGCACAGCCTACTGGAACCTGATCTGCACTGACCCCCAGCCTGCCCTGTCGGCTCCAGTACATGCCATGAACAACCCATTCCAGCCCCTCCCCTGCAGCTAGACCTGCCCTGCTGCACTATAGCTGAGCGACTGGCCCTGCCCATTGGACAAGGAGGTGAAAAGTATCGTGCTCACAGACGAGCAAACAACAAAGAATGCACAGTCCACCTGCCCAGACATAAGCAAATGAAACAAAAAAGCAGGACTAAACAAACAGATCTACAATCGATAAATGAAGAAAATAACCACTGTCCCGAAGACAGCAAACAATATCAAAACATATACAAAAACAGGACAGGATGGTTCTAGTAGACATCCTAAATAAAACACCAGATGACTTTCCAGAAGAAGAAAAGGCACTAGAACTACCTGATCGGGAATTCAAGTCTCATTGTTATCCAAGAGTTGAAGCAAAGAGCAGACAAAAATGAGGAAAAAATAGACAAATTCATGGAAAAAGCAGACAAACTCATGGAAAATACAAAAAAAAAAAAAGGAAAATAATACAGGAACAAAATGCCAAAACAAATTCACAACTAGAAATCATACAAAAACAACAATTAGAAATCTAAAAGATTAACAACAATATTTCAGAAATGGACAGTGTCATAGAAGGTTTGAGGAACAGGCTAGAAACAATGAAAGATAGGATCAGTGAAACTGAAGACAAACACTTGGATACAACTTTGATGAAAAATCAGAAAAAAGAACGAAGAAAGATGAAGAAACCCTGAGAACTATGTGGGATACAATCAAAAGCAAAAATCGGCAAGTGATCGGAGTTCCGGAACAAGGGGAAAAAATGGAAAACACAGAGGATCATTAAAGAATTCCTGACAGAAAACTTTCCTACGTTTGAAAAGCTAACCATCCAAGAAGCTCAAAGAATCCCATTTAGGATAGACCCCAAAAGAAAATCACCAAGGCTTATTATCATAATCACACTTGCTAAAACCAAAGACAAAGACCCTGAGAGCAGCTCAAGAAAAACAAAAAGTCACATACAGAGGGGAAACAATAAGACTAAACTCTGATTACTCACGAGAAACCATGCAGGCAAGAAGGCAATGGAATGACATATATAAAACCCTGGAAGAAAAAAATTGCCAACCAAGACTAATATATCCTGCAAAACTCTCATTCAAATATGATGGTGAAATTAGGACATTTCCAGACAAACAGAAATTAAGGGAATATATAAAAACCAAACCAAACTTAAAGAATTATTAAAGGGAGTCCTTCAGTTTGAGAACAAATCTATAATGACAGAAAACTCTTATTACCTCAGATCAGCATTAGCCAGACGAAATATTCGACAGAATTTTTTAAAATCCTAAGTCTGCCCTTAACATTGTGAAAATGCCAATACTACCCGAAGCAATCTATAGATATTATGCAATCCCAATCCAAATTCCAACAACATTCTTTACTGAAATGGAAAAACTAATCACCAACTTTACAGGGAAAGGATAGAAGCCCTGAATAACCAGAGCAATACTGAAGAAGAACAAAGTAGGAGACCTCACACTCCACAATCTCAAAACATACTACACAGTAATCAGAAGAGCATGGTACTGGTTCAATGACAGACACAGAGACCAACGGAAAAGAATTAAAAACACAGAAATAAATCCATCCATCTATGGGCAGCTGATTTTTGACAGAGGTCAAAATCCATTCAGTGAGGATGAAACAGTCTTTAACAAATGGTGGGGGCAAAAATGGATATCCCATTTGCAGAAAAATGGAACAGGATCCATACCTCACACCATACACAAAGACTAACTGAAAATAGAACAAAGACCTAAATGTTAAAGCTACAAAACTATGAAGTTCCTGGAAGATAACATAGGGACAAAACTACAGGACCCTAATTAAAAAAGAAGATTATCAAACACAACTACAAATGCATGAAAAACAGAAGACAAACTAGATAACTGGGACCTCCTAAAAATTAAGTACTTATGCTCATCAAAAAGACTTTACCTGAAGAGTAAAAAGACAACCTACACACTGGAAGGGAAAAAAATCCTCGGGAATGACATACCTGATAAAGGTCTAATCTGTAAAACCTATAGAAAACTTCAATAACTCAACAACAAAAAGACAAATAATCCAATTAAAAAATGGGCAAAGAGCATGAACAGGCTCTTCAACAAAGAGGACATTCAATCTGCCAACAAACACATGAAACGATGCTAGTGATCATTAGCCATTAGAGAGATGCAAATCAAAACTAAAATGAGATACCATCTCAGCCCTGCAAAAATAGCACAGATAGGGAAAAAAAAAAAACCAGAAAACAACAAATGTGGGGAGGATGTGGGGAGAGTCAAACTCTTATCCACTGCTGGTGGTATGGTAAAACGGTACAACTGCTACAGAAAACGGTATGGCAAGTCTTCAAAAAGCTAGAAATAGAAATATCTTATGATCTAGCAATCCCACTCCTAGCTATATACCCTAAAAATCTAATAAAAGAGACACAGACAAACATATGCATGCCTATGTTCACTGCAGCATTATTCACAATAGCAAAAAGACAGAAATAACCCAAGTGCCTATCAGCGGATGAATGAATAAACAAAATGTGGTACACACATACAATGAAATACTACAAACCATAAAGAATAATGACGACTATCTGAAACACCTTATAACATGAATTATCTAGAGGACATTTTGCTGAGTGACATAAGTCAATCACAAAAGGACAAATACTATATGATAGCATTTTTATAAAAAGACAAGACTAGATATATATACAGAGACCACAGCTCATTAGTGGCTACCAGGGATGGGAGGTGGGGTGGGGGTATGCACTCTCAAGATAGCAGACACTTGCTACTTTTGGTGATGGAAAAGGTACCATCAAATGTAGGTGAAGTCTACAGAGTTTGACCAAGGTAAGTGATGTCCCTAAGAAGTACACAAAGGAAAAGGACACTTTTGGTAAAGGTTATGACAAATATAATCTTGCAACAACACAAACAACACCCAAAAAATATGCATGTGGTTACACAAATATGTATACAGGCATACATGTGTATGGGTATGAATATGTGGGTACTTATGTGTGCACAGATAGAAGTATCTATAGACATATATATACATACAGATATATATGTGTATGCATGTGTATCCATACATATATAATATATCACAGAGAGGATACAGTTACAGATACTTGTTACACATAACCAAATACCGCATGAGATTGCTTTTCGGGGTTTGAAGGCTTAGGATTTTAGTCTCATGGGACAACTCAGTTAACTGGCAATAATACAGTTCATAAAGTGTATGTTCTACACCCCAATGGGGTGAGTAGTGTCTGGGGTCTTAAAAGTTTGTGAGCAGCTATCAAAGATACAATTACTGATCTCTACTCACCCGGAACAAAAGAGAAAGGAAACCAAAGACTCAGAGAAAACAGCAGTCTATAGGACTAATAGTCTACATGAACCACAACCTCATCTACCCTGAGACCAGAAGAACTAGATAATGCCTGGCTACCACTACCAACCGTTTGGATCAGGGCCACAACAGACGGATTCTTATGGAATACGAGAGAAACACGGAACAGAACACAAATTCTTAAAAACGTCCAGACTTATTGAACTGGTTGAGACTAGAGGACTCCCCAAGACTATCACCCTGAGATACTCTTTAAACCATAAACAGAAATTATCCCCTTAAGACCACCATTTAGCTAAATAAAAGACTGGCTCACAAAATAAAGACTATCACCTGTGAGTAATGAGCTCCTTTAAAAAACCATCTATATGAGACCAAAAGGTGAAAAACTACTCTAAAACACAAATGAGAAGGTAAGGCGGCAGAGAAACTAGAGTACCGGAAATGGTACAACCAGAACAGAATGAATGACAGCGATGGCACATTGTGAAAAATATAACTGGTATCACTGAATAATTTGCATAGAAATTATTAAATGGGAATTTGCTGTGAAACACTCACCTTCAACATAATATTCAAAAAATAAATAAAATGAATAAATAAAATCAGATCATTAAAAAAACCTCAAGTCTGCCAATCCAGAACTATAATTGGGAATTCTAATATAAAACATTTGATAACAGTTATTATTAACTTCCTGGTTTTGACTCTGTTTACAGTTTCTAATATACATACATACCTCAAGCGGACATTGGCACCAATGTAAGATTCATAAGGCTTTTCAACTTGCATAAATTCAAAATCGTAACTTCTGCTCTGAGTCAGTTCTCCAGGTAGGGCCAGTTCTTTCACTAGGTTTACAAATTCGTGAGTATTACTCTTGTCATTGAAAAGTTCTAAGAAATTTAAAAAAGCAAAAAGACAATTAGATTTAACACTCATTTCAATAAAACTCAAGCTGCTTCTTCCAAAGCAAATTAACTTTTACCAACAGAATTAGTTTCTATTTGTCTCTACTTTAAAAATCTAGAGCTATGATTTGAATTCCCTTATTATCATGTTTTTTATTAGGCATAAAAAAATTCAAGTAGCATAGCACAATGAAAATTTCTAACATAAAAAAAAAATGACTTCATTCCTTTGATAAAGTTTGGACTCTCCCACTACGAAGCTGTTTTGACATATTACCAGCAGTTATTCTAACTTCCTCCCTTCAAGGCAAAAACTGTTTTGTTGTTTTGTTTTAGGCAGATATATTACCTTGATAAAACTACAATACAGAAAAAACTAAAACCAATTACATTTCATTACTATAATTTGCCCTTCAAGTACAATCTCATCCAGAATGGATATATAAACAAATATTCACCAATTCTGATACCTTAAAAATGTACAGTAAAACTTAGAAAGCAAAAATTAAAACCTAACTATGCAGAGTATTAAAAAGACATACTTTTCTCTTTTCTGAATCTGCAATACGAAAAGATTTACATACAGTTTAACTCCCTGCTACAGCAAGGTCTCTGAAATACATGTACGGAAATGTACACAAGTTGATCTGTATCAAGAAGAAATTACACCTTGCCTTTCCACATGGAATTTCCTGTTCACAGGTGAATCTGACTACAGGCACACTAGGTCAGGAAGGCAAATGGCATGGCTAATCAGAAAAGGGAGAATGAAGGTGAAGCCGGTAATCCTGAGAAAGGCTGGTGAAAAATGTAGGCAGATGCAAGTTTCAGTAAGTCAGTTAATTTGCTTGAATTATTTTTCAAGGCTGCTAGTTTACATAACGCCCTTAATTTTTAGTAATTAAGTCCAGGAACAAAAGCAGGGTAACTCAAACATTATTTAATACCATTAAAAGACGTACGATTTAATATGTTTATAAAATAAATCCTCTTTCATTATGCAAAATCAATTCCTTCCTTCCACAAAGCTAAGTTCTAATTCAATTACTTAAGGGCCAAATCCAACCCTCTTCACATTCAGTTTATCAAAGAAAAAAAAAAAAGGAATACTATTTTAAAACTCACCAATTTGACCTACAAATTCAATTCTAATTCCTTGGTGCTCTAGCCTCTTTCCAGGTTGCTTAAAGGCTAGGTTTACCTGCCAAAACATGAAATTTTAAGAGATGTTAACAATCCTTTGAGTGGGCCTACTAATAGATTCCTTCCAGAAGAACGCAGTATGTATTTCAGGTATTCACTGATGAAAAAGTTGACACACCACCACATACCTAGATCAGAATGACGTTACAGCACCAGAGAAGGTATAATTTATTCATATACAATCACTAACGAACCTACTGCTTACACATATACTTAAAATATCTGCTTTGTTAGGAAGGAATCCTTCTTTATAGCTGGAAAAGTATCAAAAGACTCGATAAAAGAAATGGAAAACCTTTAACTATTCAAATGTGTTTTCTGGTCAAAAACAATTCTATGACTAATAATAGCATTCTATTATTAGTGTGGTAATCACTAATGCCAAGAATTGACCTAAAACATCACTTTTAGTTTTTTGTAACCAAGAATATATTGTTATAAATCCTAACCTTTAAAGCAATGCATTTTGCCAAGTCTGTCATTCATTCGAAAACAGTAATGTCTAAAAATTTAAATTCTGAGTATGATTTATCTACGTACTTCTAAAGAAAACTATATAAGCTCAAAAATCCCTAAATTCATGTATCTGCCAAATGGAAACATTAAATTTATGATTTTCTAACTTGAAAAAATTTCTGGAGAGTACATATTAAAAAAATAAAATTCCAAACATTTAAGGATTAGCTAATACACAATTTTTTTTCATACAAAACAGCATACTTCCAGGTTTATTCTTTAATATTGACAACATGACTCTTATAAAGCTTTTCTTTCAAATAATCCTTCTCCAAAGATCCTAGAAATCAAGGACCAATAACATAGAGGCCCAGTTACTTCTGTTTGCAAACTATATAAATTATTCACTTTTGTATCTTCCACATCTGTAACCAAGATTAGTTACTTGCTTTCAAAATTAATACCTCAGAAAAGGAAGTAAATAAACTGTGGTACATCCAGATGATCAAATGTTATTAGAAGTTTAAAAATAATAGTGTCAAAGAACTTTTAATGATGTGGGAAGGAGTTTATGATTTGTTACGTGAAGGAAGCATGATCCAAACTGTATACAAGTATAATCCTAAGTATATGTTTGAAAATTAAAGAAAAGTAAATACTGTTAACAGCAGTTACTTCTGAATATGGGTAATTTTTGCTTTCTGTAATTTTCAAGTTTGTTTTTTTTTATAATGGGCAAATAATATTTTCAGAGTCAGAAAAAAATATATTTTTAAAAAAAGGCAGGCAGTACTTAAAGAAGCTTCACACACACTAACAAAACTGAATTTTAGGTTTGAACCACAAATAAAAGCAGCGTAACTCCCAGCTGTTTCCTAAACCAGACGGCAATTAGAGCTGTTCTCTAATTTCTACCAATAAAGCACATACGAAACAGTCTATTTTTTAAAATGTTTATTTGGCAGCTGGTTTTCGAAAACGTCTTTATTTGTCTGGAACTTCTGTGTCTGATGTTTTAATCACATTTCAGGTTATACATCTTTGGCAAGAAAACCACAGTAGTGCAGTTGTGCCCTTCTCAGCGTTACCAGATTAGAAAGCACACGACCATGATCAGTTTATCCAGTATTGCTGATGGGAACTTGGTTAAGGGGATCCACCAGGGTTCTCCACTGAAAAGTTACTATTTTCTCCTCTGCTATTATTAAATGATTTGTGTGGAGATAGTCGAGAATATGCAAATATATTTAAAAGGCCATGAAAACAGGATTTAGGAAAAGTGAATCTCTATATAAAATATATCCATGGCCCTATTAAACCTGTTTCAAAGCTCATTTTTCAGCATACATTGTTGTATACCTGTCTCCGATAATGCTGTTTTCAAGGAGTGAAGTTCTTATAGATTATGTTTAAGGCAAACATGTAATACCAATGTACTACAAGCCATTTATAGGGTCATTTTTAGTGAGGCACCAAGGTATTTGCTTATCATTGTTGCTGGATCTGATGGTTATCCAAGATTAGTTTCCAACGGCTATCAGAAAGCATGATCCATATTCGTGTCACTGGAAGATACTACAAAAATATTCCTTGTTGAAATAACTACACTATAAACTCCTACAATCTCAAGCTGAGCAAATGCCTTTGTTATCTTTTGCCACAGAGAAGAGATGCAGAGTTCACTGTAAATGGCTTGGTACTAGTATCACCAGTTCAAGGTTCTTTACTTTTCACAGGCCAATCTAGCTCCTTTCTGAAGTCAAATAACAAAAATGCTTTTATACATGGAAGTAGCTAACAGTAAAAACTGATTTCTAAAATATCACTTTAAATCCATTACCAGCTATCTTAATTACAAAATATTACCCTTTAAAGAGATCTAATAAGAGGTTCTCTTATTCTCTGTCTGCTGTAAATACATTAAACCCGCTGCCATAGTCAATTCCGACTCATGGCAACCCTACAGGACAGAGAACTGCCGCATAGGGTTTCCAAGGAGCAGCTGGTGGATTCAAACTGATAACCTTTTGGTTAGCAGCTGAGCTCTTCATCACTGCGCCACCAGAGCTCCAACTGTGACAGTGGCTAATACATATTTACAGAACAAGTAATTTTCTCAGCAATATCTATAGTTTGACGAGAAAAAGCAATGCAGGAGAAAAACAATTCCTTCTTAAAGCTGCTGTCTGGAAACTGCGTAAGTTAAAGGACAGACATCTTCTCCTCAATTGCAAGTGAGTTTTTACTTTTTGCACTTCATTATAAATTTGGATTGAAAGACCAGATCGGCTTAAAATTAAGCTGTGGACAAACAAGAATTTTAATATTAAATTTCAAACAGCCTCTGAAATTAATACTTCAGATTACTACGAATACTCAAGCCCTCTGGTGTTATTATTTGATAAGGTCAAGTATTTGAAAAGCTAGTAAAAAAGCCAGCAAAGAGGAAAAAACTTAACGACAAGTTTTTTGTTTTTTTTTAACATACTAGCAAAGAGAGTTACAAATATGACCGTCTCAAAAATATACAGAAATACAGGGATTTTTTTGGGGGGGTGACAAAAATGTTTTGAAGTGAGTAGTGATGGTTGTACAACCTTGTGAATATACTAAAAACCACTGAAATGTACACTTTATTTTTATACTTTATTGTACTTTAGATGAAGGTTTACAGAACAAATAGTTTGTCATTAAACAGTGCATAT
Organism: Dugong dugon; assembly: GCA_030035585.1. Classification (NCBI taxonomy): domain Eukaryota; kingdom Metazoa; phylum Chordata; class Mammalia; order Sirenia; family Dugongidae; genus Dugong; species Dugong dugon. The sequence continues at coordinate 21,299,417 of CM057475.1, forward strand.
ATTGCCCTATGACAATGGTTAACAACCCCACGACATGTCAACACTCTCCCTTCTCTACCTGGGACGACTTCTTTTTTTTTTTTGTGAAAATATACATAGCCAAAGACACACCATTTCAAAAATTTCTACATGTACAATTCAGAGAAATTGATTACAGTCTTCCAGTTGTGCTGCTATTCTCACTATCCTTTTCCAAATTATTCCATCACCATTATCTTCAACTCACTGCCCCCTAGGCTTCCCATCAAACCTTTTGAGTTGCTGTTGTCAATTTGATCTCACATAGATAATTCCTTTTGTTTTTTTTTTTTGGTACTTTAGATGGAGGTTTACAGAAATAGTTTCTCATTAAACTACATATATTGCCATATGACAATGGTTAACAACCCCACGACATGTCAACACTGTCCCTTCTCAACCTTGGGTTCCCTATCACCAGCTTTCCGGTCCCCTCCCGCCTTCTAGTCCTTGTCCCTGGACTGCTGCGCCTCATTAGTCCTGTTTTGTTTTATGGGGCTGTCCAACCCCCGGCTGAACAGTAAACCGTGGGAGTAACTTCACCACTGAGCTAAAGGGTGTCTCGGGGCCATACTCTCAGGGTTTCTCTAGTCTCTTGTCAGTCCAGTAAATCTGGTTTTTTTTTTGTTAGTATTTTGTTCTACACCTTTCTCCAGCTTAAAATGTACACTTTATTAAGGTGAATTTTATGGCATGTAATCAAGTAAGCCCTTTTAAAAAGTGAAGTGTCAGATGCTCTCCCCCTGGCTGGCATTGAGGACAAAGCCAACTACTGTGTTGTAAGAGAAGGGGCCCACGTGGCGAGGATCTGAGAGTAATCTCTCTTGAGCTGACAGCAGTCCCCAGCCAACTGCTGGCAAGAAAACGGGGACCTCAGTCCTAGAATCACAAGGATATGATTTCTGCCAAAAAAACCAGTGTGCTTGGAAGAGGACCCTGAACCTCAGATGAGACTGCAGCACCATCCACCAATGCCTTGATTTAGGCCTGGTAACCCCCTGAACTTAGGGTCCAGGTAATCCATACCAAATTCTTCACACACAAGAATTGTGAGATAATAAAATTGTGTTAAGATGTTAAGTTTCTGGTGATTTGTTATGCAGCAATAGAAAACTAATACAATGAAGAAGTTTCTGCTGGCCCAACATGGGACCACAGAAGCTTTGGTAAGGATAACATTTACAAATGAGCAATTCAGAAAAGGAGGGTGAGAACGGTTGCACAATTTGAAGAATGTAATCAATGTCACTGAAATGTACATATACAAATCATTGAAGTGGTGTATGTTCTGCTGTGTATATTCTCAACAACAAAAAATAAACTATTAAAATAAGTAAATAAAACTACAGTTCATCTTTGGCAGATGATAAAGAACCAACTTACTATTTTAAAAACTGGGCAAAGAAGGAAAAAATAAAGCATTTATTTTCTTTCCTACATGAACTGTACCATTAGGTAACAAAACAATGTATGAGTACCATCTCTTTATAAAGTATTCTAGCTAATAAATAAAAACAAAATGACAGAATTTAAAATACGACCATTCTGTAACCTCCAATGAATTAAATAAATCTAGGTACTGAGCATCAAGAGAGAGAGAGAGAAAACCAGACATTACATACCCCCACCGCCTATATGTTTGGCAAAGCAACTGAACTTGAGTCTAATCAAGCCTCTGGATCCAGCTTCCAATTTACAGGCAATCACAGAGATTAGAAGATTACCCTGAGCCTTATTGTGAGTATGCAATCAACAAAATCCACACCATGGAAAACTCTGCAGTTCAAATGGCCCAAGTTCTTCAATTATATTACATATAGATAAATTATAAGGAACCTGTAAACTTTTTAAATGAGCAAGACTAAATAATTAAGAAATACAAGGAAGTTTGGTACCATAAAGTCAGCATAGTGGTTACTTTTGAGGTAAAGGGGTTGTGATTGGGTTGGGACACACGTGGTGGCTGGCAAAGTTCTACTTCTTAACTTGATGGTGATTACAAGAAAATATGCCTTATAATAATTTATTTTTGTTTTATCGGTGTTTTATTTTACAATGAAAAGGTTAAAAAATGGAAAAAAATCATCTCAGGACAATAAACATCAGATTCAAGATATAGTATATTTTGAGCAACAGAAAATATTTACCTAAAAGAAATTTTATTATTTAAGAAAATGCACTCTACAGTTATTAAGACTACATGATTTCTAGCAATTCCAAAAACGTATTCTGAACGCCAGTTATTTTTTTAAAAACACATTGAAGTAACTTCAGTTTTACCTTAAACATTCCCCCTCTTCCCTTATTTATCCCATAAACATCAACCATGAACATTTTATTGGCCTAGAAGACATAAGACTACTTTAAACCAGATAAGGAATGTTCTCTTACTAGACTTAAAAACAGTAAATAAACAAATCAGGTAAACATTTACTGAGAACTTACTTTATAATCAGCACTCTGATGTACTTTATGGAGAACAGAGAAGTACACCCTGATGCCCTGATCTTAAAGAGCTTACAACCTAGCAGGATAAATACTTACTTAATTGTCATATCTATAAATGGAAATACCTGAGAAAGAAGACTTCATTGGTATCCCCACCCCCTTCTAGCCCTATCTCAAAGCACATGAACAAGCATTCTTTTCCACTGGCCAAATGCTACTACTTCTTAGTACTCTTCCTTCATTTGACATATGCCATCCTTCTGATGATTTTGTCTGCTCTCCTTTAGGCCTCTTGCTCTTTCTCTCCATCTTTTTAAAGGAAGAGTATCAGAGAAATAAAATTGAAAACCAAAATATATGTTTCAGATGAGACACTAATAAGACCCTAATGGGTAATTTGGCAAAAGATCTAAATAAACAGTAAACGAGAACCTCAAATGGCTAATAAACTTGAGTTCAACCTAATTAGTAAACAAAGAAATGCAAATTAAAATAAGACCATTTTTGCCTACCACAATACCAAAAATTAAAAAGTGATCATATTCAATGAAGCCTTAGGTGAAACAACACACTACTGGGGGACATGTAAATTAATGCAAATTTTCCAGAAAGTAATTTATTAATATGTATTAGGAACCTTAAAACATTCATGTCTTTTGGCCCAGCAACTCACTTCCAGGAATCTTATTCTAGAGAAAACATAATCCATATAGAACTATTACCACATATATGGTAATATACTAGGAAAAAAAACAAACCCAAACCCATCACTGTCAAGTCGATTCCAACTCATAGCGACCCTACAGCAACCCTATAGGACAGAGTGGAACTGCCCTATAGTTTCCAAGATGCAGTTCATGGATTCAAACTGCTGATCTTTTGGTAAGCAGCCGGAGCTCTTTACCACTGCACCACCAAGGCTCCAATATACTATAAGGAGCCTGAAAAACAGGAACTAAATATTCAACAATAGGGAAATGGTATGCTTAATATACTACAAACCCGGAAACACCAATTTATGCAGTGAGATCCCAAGGAAACACTCAAATTTTCAACACTGAATTATCTCCATATGATGGGACTATAATTATTTTCCAAACCGTCTACCATGTATGTTTATTACTTTAACAAGCAGAAGTTAAAAACCCTAATATTTTATATTGTAAAAACTTATTTCAAATGTTTTACAGATTGAATTTATCTATGATATTACCATTCAATACTAATGACTATTGATCATATTCTTTAACGTAAAAGAATAATTTTACAGGTAACTAGATAAGGAAAAGGAAAAAAAGTAAAGTCCTGTAGAAGGTGTCATAAATGTATCTGATCACACTTACAAGATACATTCCAAACATACTTAAGTCCTCTACAGAGTGCAGAGAGAGCTAAGTTACAAAGAAAGAGAAAGCGCCCTTTAGAAAGCAACCTCTATACCTCAGCTTTATGTTCAAGGAGAAACAAACTTTGAGTGGATCACGGCTGCACTGGAGAAACTGTCAGAAGTTAGACAGATGCACATCATAACTCACAAATTCTGCATAGAATTTCAAGAGTATAGAGGTCAGGTTTAAGAATCATTCCTATAAATATTCTAACGAATCAGGGATTTAGCTGACCTTCAGAAAAAAAAATTTCCATCACTAATAAAATCATTCAAATTTAAAAACACAGACCACTTTGATGATTAATTCTAGTCCTACGACTAGGTAATTCCCTCAAAAAAAAAAAAGATTTACCTTTCCTGAAACTGATTCTCCATCATAGAAGAGATAGTGTTTTTCTACTTTGCCATCTTCAGTTTTCATTTCTGCCATCTTCCTGGTTTCCCCATCATTAAGGACAACATCGATCTCACAAATGGGACCAAAAAAGCCTCCAAGGAAACTCTGAAATAAAAGGAAAATGCTCACAATTATCAAGTTTAGTCAGTCACTACATTTTGTAATTCAAACTTAACCTGGGCTTCGCATCCCTATTGAGAATTTGCATTTCCACCCCAGGTATACTGAATCAATCTACATTTTAACAAGACCCCCAAGTGATTCTTATGTATAATAAATTTTGAGAACCACTGCTCTACTAGTGGTTCTCAGAATTGGTCCCTAACCAGCAATATTAGCTTCACCTGGGAACTTGTTAGATATGCAAATTCTCAGCAGGGGTTCAAACTGGAACCAGTTCAAAATTCTGAATTTAACTACCTACGATCTATAACTGAACAGACTAAAAATTTGTGAGTTCCCAAAGGAATGACAGAAATTTCTATCAAATTTTACATTAAAACTAAACAAATTTAAACATGCTATAATTTCAATCATTTCCATAGGTAACCACTATAAAATCAAATACTAACATACACCAGAAATCTAAACAGTTAATTCTTAATATCTGGATTTGAAGTTACCTTTAGTTTTACTTCTGTGAGGTTCTTTTACTATAGTAGAACTCATACAATCAATCCAAATTACTCATACAAACCCAAATGAATATTACAATGTTTTACTTACTGCAAAGTCTAATACTAGAATAAATCTGAACAGGATGTGTTACACTGGATAATGCCCTTGGAAAACTAGCTCTAATGAACAGGACTAATGAAATTTCTGTGAATTTTTCCAAAGAAAATATATAAGCCTTGCTTTGTAAATCTGAAACATGACAGAAATATAATAAGGAACAAAGATCAATTGCTTACCAATGCCAAAACACATTATTTGGTAATAACAATACAGAATCCATTAACAATTTTGATATCAAATGTTGTTGTTGCCGTTGTTAGCTGCCTTGGAATCAGCCCCCAACACATGGTGACCACATGCACAACAGAATAAAATGCTGCCCAGTCCTGCACCATCCCCATGATCGGTTGCAGACCAAACCCTTGTGATCCACAGGGTTTTCACTGGCTGATTTTCAGAAGCAGATAGCCAGGACTTTCTTCCTAGCCCATTTTAGTCTGGAAGTACCACTGAAACCTGCCCAGCATCACAGCAACACACAAGCCTCCACTGATAGATGGGCGGTGGCTGTGCATAAGGTGCACTAACCAGGAATCAAACCTGGGTCTCCACACAGAAGGTGAGAATTCTACCAATGAGCCACCACTGCCCTCATTTCATATGGTATACAGTTGTTGTGGATTATTTCTGTCACCAATGAAAGCTAGTCTTTCAGTCTTTTTTTTTAACTTACAAAGACAACAGTCTCCTCTAGAGTTTTCCTACATCCTTTCTTACCTGCCCTACACAGCAATCAGACTGATCTTTTAAAAACACAAATCTGATCTCTTTCCCTGCTTAAAATCCTTCAGTAGGCTGATAAGAGTATAAATTGGAACTACTTCAGAAAATGTTTGGTATTATCTGGCAAAGCTGAAGATGTATATATCCCAAATCCATCCTTAGGTATACACCTTAGACAAAAACTCTTACACATATGAACATTCACAGCAGAATTATTCAAAATAGTCCCAAATTCGAAGCAATCCAAATACTCCTCAACAAGAGAATGGAAATATAAATGTTAGTATATACTCATAAAATGGAAATACTGAACAGCAATAGAACGAAAGATACGACTACACATAAGATGGATGAATCTCATACACATAATGAGTTGAGTGAAATATAATACACACCACATGATTCCATTTATATAAAAAGTCAAAAACAGGTAACCTACATTGTGGTATTAAAAGTCAGGAAAGTGGCTGGTAGAGAGCACATACGGAGCTTCCAGGATGCTGGTAATGTTTTTTGAGCTGAGCACTCAATACACAGTGTGTTCATTTATGACAATTCATCAAGCTATGCACTTACGTATGCACTTTTCTGCAGGTAATGTTTACTTCAACTGAGTGTCTAAAAAAAAAAAGCAAATACAATGTATTCTCTAACATGGCCTACATATATCTGGCCCTATCCATCTCTCCAGTCACACCAGCTTCAATAACAGTTGGCTAAATTTGCCAGTCTCCATTCTTGTCCTAGTGTCAAGCTAAATATCCTTAACCTAGCTAATTCATCCTTCGAGTTTCAGTTTGACTCATTTCAAAAAGAGGCTTTACCTGACTTCTCAATCGAAATTAGGTTCTCCAAAGTTAGGCTCACAACACTATGTAGCTTTACTTCATAATGTATTACAATTTGTGTGCTTATTTAGTACCTGATTCCCCAAATAAACTGCAAATTCCAAGAGAACAGATACTCTGTCCTCTGATTATCTCTGAAGACACGATGCTTAGGGCAGTGCACAGCAGTCAGAAAACGACAGCCAAGTACCTGTTGAACGTTAAATTAATTTTTAATAAAACACACAGCCCTAATAGAAAATGAATGAATACACAGAAGAAATAAGCTGAAAATCTGAAATATGTGGTAAGACTACCCCTGTCTCAGGAAATTAGCACTGGTGTGGCAGAAAAGTGTAGAGCCAAGTAGTCAAGAAACTTGTGCTAAATCTCAGTTCTGACCTCTAGTGCCAGAGCAAAATCAAGCCAGCCAATGACCCTCCCATGGCTATGTAATTATAGCATAATACTGTGCTCAAATGAGACAGTGTTTTCCTAATTTCTGAGCTTGCTTCTTTGTTTTTATTAATCCCATATTAATGAAAAGGATTATAATTTCAAGAAACCAAGTAACAGAATTGCGAGAGCAACACTTTTCACATACTCAAAACACACAAACAGTAAATTTTATCTTTGATGAATCTGGAAGGCATTATGCTGAGTGAAATTAGTCACAAAAGGACAAATATTGTATGAGACCACTATTACAAGAACTATTACACGATGGTGTACTGTATGAGACCACTATTAAACAAGATGGTACCCAGTTACCACCAATGACTGCCCTGACAGGGAACACAACAGAGAGTCCTGGATGGAGCAAGAGAAAGGTGGGGTGCAGAACTCAAGAAATGGTTTAAACACAGAAGAGAACATTCTTTGATGCTTAAGAGGGTGGGGAGGGAAAGGGGTATTCATTAACTAGATAGTAGACAAGAATTACCTTACGTGAAGGGAAGGGCAACACACAATACAGGGGAAGTCAGTACAACTGGACTAAACTAAAAGCTAAGAAGGTTGCTGAATACAACCAAACACTTAGAGGGACAGAATGCAGGGGTGGGGGCCTGGGGACCATGGTTTCAGGAGACATCTAGGTCAACTGGCATAACAAAGTTTATTAAGAAAATGTTCTGCGTCCCACAAAACAATAAATACTAGAGAGGTTGTGGAGAGACTGGAACACTTATACGCTGTTGGTGGGAATGTAAAATGGTACAACCACTTTGGAAATCGATTTGACACTTCCTTAAAAAGCTAGAAATAGATGTACCATACGATCCAGCTATGCTGCTCCTTGGAATATATCCTAGAGAAATAAAAGCCGTCACAGGAATACATATATGCACATCCATGTTCACTGCAGCACTGTTCACAATAGCATAAAGATGGACACAACCTAGGTGTCCATCAACGGATGAACGGATAAACAAATTATGGTATATCCACACAATGGAATACTACGCGACGATAAAGAACAACGATGAAGCCGTGAACTTATAACATGAAGGAAGCTGGAAGTCATTATGCTGAGTGAATTTAGTCAGTCACAAAAGAGACAAATACTGTACAAGACCACTGTTATAAGAACTCAAGAAAAGGTTTAAATACAGAAGAAAACATTCTTTGATGGTTACAAGGGTCGGAAGGGAGGGGGAGGGTTATTTACTAACTAGATAGTAGATAAAAGAATTATCTTAGGTGAAAGGAAGGACAGCACTCACTACAGGGGAAGTCAGCACAACTGGACTAAACCAAAGCTAAGAAGTTTCCTGAATACAAACACTTTGAGGGACAGAGTAGCAGGGGTAGGGGTCTGGGGACCATGCTTTCAGGGGACATCTACGTCAGTTGGCATAACAAAGCTTATTAAGAAAATGTTCTGCATCCTACTTTGGTGAGTGGTGTCTGGGGTCTTAAATGCTTGCAAGTGGCCATCTAAGATGTACCAATTGGTCCCAACCACCTGCTGTAAAGGAGAATGAAGAACACCAAAGACACAAGGAAAGTACTATAGTAGCCCAAGAGACAGAAAGGGCCACATAAACCAGAGACTTCATCAGCCTGAGACCAGAAAAACTAGATGGTGCCCGGTTACCACCAATGACTGCCCTGACAGGAAACACAACAGCGAGTCTGTGATGGAGCAGGAGAAAAGTGGGGTGCAGAACTCAAATTCTAGTAAGAAGACCAGACTTAATGGTCTGACTGAGACTGGAGGTACCCCAGAAAGCACAGCCCCTGGATTCTCTATCAGCCCAGAGTTAAAATATCCAAGGCCAACTCTTCAGACAGGGATGGGACTGGACTGTGGGACATTAAGTGATACTCGTGAGAAGTGTGCCTCTTAGCTCAAGTAGATACAAGTGACTAAATGGACAGCTTCTGTTCGGAGTTGAGATGAAAAGGCAGAGAAGGTTAGGAGCTGGTTGAATGGACATGGGGAATCAGGGGTGGAAAGGAGGAGTGTGCTGTCACCGTATGGGGAGAGCAACTAGAGTCACATAACAATGTATAAATTTTCATATGGGAAAAAATTTAAAAAAAGAAACTGTTCTGCATCCCACTTTAGTGAGTGGCGTCTGGAGTTTTAAAAGCTAGCTAGCGGCCATCTAAGATACATCAATTGGTCCCAACCCACCTGGAGCAAAGGTGAATGAAGAACACCAAAGACACAAGGAAAATATTAGCACAAGAGACAAAAAGGGCCACATAAACCAGAGATTTCATCAGCCTGAGACCAGAAGAACTAGATGGTGCCTGGCTACCACCAATGACTGCCCTGACAGGGAAACACAACAGAGAGTCCCTGACAGAGCAGGAAAAAAGTGGGGTGTAGAACTCAAATTCTAGTAAAAAGACCAGACTTAATGGTCTGACTGAGACTGGAGGGACCCCGGAAGACATGGCCTCCAGACTCTCTGTTGGCCCAGAACTAAAACCTTTCCTGAAGCCAACTCTTCAGACAAAGATTAGACTGGCCTATGGGACATACAATGATACTCGTGAAGAGTGTGCTTCTTAGCTCAAGTAGATACATGAGACTAAACGGGCAGCTCTTGTCTGGAGGCGAGATGAAAAGGCAAAAAGCGACAGGAGCTGGTTGAATGGACACGAGAAATCTGGGGAGGAAAGGAGGAGTGTGCTGTCACATTAAGCAGCTAGGGTCACAAGCTCAAAATCAATCAGCTGATATTTACCAATTATCAACTATGTGCAAAGCACTGAGCCAGCAAAGCAGGATAGGGAGGGCTGCGGTGGAAGGAGCAACTATACAAGGGCGGACGACAATGACTCTGAGTAGCCATTTTAGACGCAGAAACAAAATTAGATACGTAAAAAGACTATTGCCAATTAGCGATGAGAGCAGTAAGAGAATGAGCTCTCCTTTCTTATGACACAACATTAAATGCTATAAAATGGAGGCAGGAAAATTAAAATTAATTTTCTCATTCCCCCTAACACTTCCCAGAACTGCTTCAAGGAAAAACGAGACTGGAAAACTATAAAAATTGTTTTATAGATTTGTTGTTCTTAGCTGCTGTCGAGTTGGCCACTAACTCATGGTGACCCCATGCACAATGGGCTAGGACCATTGTGATCCATAGTGTTTTCATTGGCTGATTTTTCAGAAGTAGATTGCCAGGACTTTCTTCCTCGTCCACCTGAGTTTGGAAGCACCGTAGAAATCTGTTCAGCATCCCAGCAACATACAAGCCTCCACTGGCAGATGGGTGGTAGCTGCATGTAAGGTGCACTGGAACCAGCGTCTCCCACATAGAAGGCAAGAATCTACTACTGAACTATTGATTATAACTTTTTTTCCACACATATATATGTGTGTATATATATACACACATATATATGTATACAGTTAACACACAGAGCTGAACCTGGGATTTGATAGCTGATCTTAAAAGATCAAATAATCAAAAAAATAAAATTGCCACTAATTAAAATGGTATAGACATAGTTTTATACAACTTTATAATCAATAATGCAATTATAACTATACAATCAGTCTAATTTCACTTCTTTTAAGAATTTTGGAAAGAAAAAAAGAATTTTGACACCATTCTAAAAATTAAAAATTCCCTGTTTTATCCTACTTGCCTGGCATATGGTGTGCATTCAATAAACATTTGTAGTTTGAAGGCAAAAAATTAAAAAAAAATTCCTAAACATTAAATATATATGTAAAAACTATGTGTTAGCCCCTTATTTTCTGTATGCATGATGTATTTCATAATTAGTAGATTTATTTTCCTTCTTTTTAAATTTTTACTTTTTATTGTGCTTTAGGTGAAAGTTTACAGAGCAAATTAGTTTCCCATTTGGTAGTCTGTACATAAAGTATTCCATGACATTGGTTGCATTCCTCACCACGTTATCAGCACTCTCCGCATTTCTGCCCCGGTTCCCCGTTTCCTTCTGTCAGACTTTCTACCCCTTCCTGCCTTCTCATCTTTGCCTTTTGGGCAAATGTTATCCTTCTGATCTGGTATAAATGACTGTTCAAAGGGATACATTCCTCTTGGGTGTTACTGTTTATTTTATGGGCCTGTCTATTGTTTGGCTGAAAGGTGGTCTCTGGGAATGGCTTCAGTTCCAGTTCAGAAGAGTGTCTTAGGGCCATAGTCTCAGGAGTTGGTAGACTTACTTTTCAACACAATCAAAGCACTGAATTTGGGAGAGATAAGACGGTATTTAAAAAAAGCTTGGGATAGCATATACAGAAGAATAAAGGTTGAGTAACAAACTACAATACTTTAACAAGGTTATGCCATGAGAATTTAGCATTAGAGTAACATCAGGATTTTTACATTAGGACACATCAAAAATGAACTATCTTACCATACTTAAAACCTCCAGAAAATTGTAATGTCTTACATTTAACAAGTAGATAACAGAAAGAAAAAAATCTGAGGTTTTAGTCTTTATTTTCCTTCTAAAAGGAGTTCAAAGAAAAGGATTCTCTACCTAATGTCTTGCTTTTTAAGTTTTTATTTCAAGATGTACATCTTCTGTCATTTCAAATAAAGTCATGAAATTAAAATCTTTTCAAAATTAAGCTAGAAACAGAAGTACCATACGATCCAGCAATCCCGGTCCTTGGAATATATCCTAGAGAAGTAAGAGCCGTCATATTAAGAGATATATGCACACCCATGTTCACTGCAGGACTGTTCACAATAGCAAAAAGATGGAAACAACCTAGGTGCCCATCAACAGATGAATGGATAAACAAATTATGGTATTAATACGATGGAATACTACGCAATGATAAAGAACAACGATGAATCTGTGAAACATAACATGGAGGAATCTGGAAGGTATTGTGCTGAATGAACTTAGTCGCAAAAGGACAAATATTGTATGAGACCACTATTATAAGAACTCAAGAAAAGGTTTAAACACAGAAGACAACATTCTTTGATGGTTACAAGGATGGGGAGGGAGGGAGGGAGAGGGGTATTCACTAACTAGAAAGTACACAAGAATTATCTTAGGTGAAGGGAAGGACAACACACACTACAGGGAAGGTCAGCATAACTGGAGTAAACCACAGCTAAGAAGTTTCCTGAATACAACCAAACACTTCGAGGGACAGCATAGCAGGGGCAGGGGTCTGGGGACCATGGTCTCAGGGGACATCTAGGTCAACTGGCAAACAAAGTTTACTAAGAAAATGTTCTGCATCCCACTTTGGTGAGTGGTGTCTGGGGGGTCTTAAAAGCTAGTGAGTGGCCATCTAAGATGCATCCATTGGTCCCAACCCACCTGGAGCAAAGGAGAATGAAGAACACCAAAGACACAAGGGAAGTATTAGCCCAAGAGACAGAAAGGGCCACATAAACCAGAGACTTCATCAGCCTGAGACCAGAAAAACTAGATGGTGCCCGGCTACCACAATGACCGCCCTAACAAGCAACATAATAGAGAGTCCCTGACGGAGCAGGAAAAAAGTGGGGTGCAGAACTCAAATTCTAGTAAAAAAGACCAGACTTAATGGTTTGACTCTGGAGGGACTACGGAAGACACGGACCCCGGACTCTCTGTTAGCCCAAAACTAAAACCATTCCCAAGGCCAACTCTTCAGACAAAGATTATACTGGACTATGGGACATAAAACGATACTCATGAAGAGTGCGTATTAGCTCAAGTAGATACATGAGACTAGACAGGCAGCTCCTGTCCAGAGGTGAGATGAGAAGGCAAAGAGGGTCAGGAGCTGGCTGAATGGGCATGGGAAATCCAGAGTGGAAAGAAAGTGTGTGTTGTCACAGTATAGGGAGAGCAACTAGCGTCACAAAACAATGTACGTATAAATTTTTGTATAAGAGACTAACTTGAACTGTAAACTTTCACTTAAAGCACAATAAAAAAACTTTTTAAAATTATTCACGGTGAAATTATATTTCCAATATGTAAAGAAAAAGTATAATACAGATGTGTCAGGATGATGAAGATTAGAAAAAGGAAAGGGAATAAAAATTGTACAGTAATGCAGATTTGCTGAAATTACAAAACACAGTTGCGAGAACTTTTAAGTATAAGACCGCTACTCAGTTCTTTGGGAAAAGGCATCTTCAGGTGAGCATTCAGAATGAAACTTTCAGGAGTAGTACTATACAGTCAATATATAAGTTTAAAAAATCTTGGGTACCTTTTAAATAACTAGACTGCAATAGATATGACTATTCAACCATTATAGCAATTACTTTTACAGTTTTCTGGTCTCAGCCTAAACCTCCTGTCACTGATTTAAAATTAATTTAAGGTTTTTCATATAATTTGTAAACCTAATTTTGAGCATCACCACCCAGGAAAATTACATGTAGACATATAAAAAGCCGACAAACTTTTTAGCCCTCACTGAAGAAATCTCACCAAATCCAGAGGATGTAAAGAAATGTAACTCAAGGTGGGATGGAAGGGAGGCTCTCAAAATTTATTTACTTAGCCCATACACAAGCAATGAAACAGCAAATTTTCATACGTGTGTTACATCTGTGCCCATTTCAATGTTTTAAAGCTTTAAAATTTACTTTATGCTTGATGAGTAGCTTGAAAATAAATTGCGCTTGAACATGATTCAAAAGTTTATGAAAAGCAATTAATTATAAATGTAAGCAAAAAGTTAAGAGGGCCTTTTAAGTTTTCTTTTCAAATGATACTCAGTTGAAGTCTTCCCTAACTCCTTGACGAGGCAAGGTCCTCCAATATTTCCTTCTTAGTATTTATCACAATTATAACTGACACATTCAAGAAATTACACAAATGTTTATCCCCACCTAGACTGTAAACTACAAAAGAACAAGGGCTGTTTAAGTCTTGCTCACAGACCCTGGGCAAAAAAGTAGTTATTTGTAGAAAGAAAGGAAAAAAGTCTCCAAGTTTAAGATGTACAGGTACTTTTTTTTTTTAATTAAAGTAACACGATTTCTAACTTTAAAAGTTATTAATTCAAAGTTTTTTTTTTTTGGTTTTTTTTTTAAATAAACCTAGCTTGGCCTTTAGTCGAAAATCTCAAGCAGTTTATAGAATCAGTAAGCTTTGGGTGTTCAAGTAATAAAAGAGCAAACAATATACGCTCAACGTACGCTTGCTAAATGAAACGAATACTCCAATAAAATGACCCAAATGAGATCCAACCTAGAGGAGACGGTCGACACAGAAAGTTAAACGCCATCGTGCCTACGCTGTACTTCCCATTAACTATTGTTAGAGTATTCTAATTTCCCTCTCTCCTCTGCTTTCTAGACCATTTCAACACCCCAAACGTTAAATTTATAAAAATGGCTTGGGGAAGGAAATGAGAGTCAATGCTTTAAAACACGGGCACAAAACTAGTGTCTTCTGAATTAAAGACGACCCCCCTTCCAACGTCCTTTTCCTTTTTTTCGCCCCCTCTACAAGTGTTAACACCAAGCCCGAACTAGGCTTATGAAACTGCAGAATGTCACTATATCCAGGTTTAAAAATCAAGCTCGTGACACACTGGCGGAGAGTGACCAAGTCCTCCAGAGTCCGGAACTGGGGGACTCACGGGTCACCCAACCTGAAGGAAAGTGAGGCTGCCCGGGAGGAGCGGAGGGACTAGCTACCTTGGAAGGGGAGGCAACAGCGAGCCCCCGCAGGGGCGGAGTCCGAGTACCCAGCCAGGGCCCCCATAGCCGGTCGAAGAAAGCGGGCACAGGCTCCGACATGGCCAGAAGAGCACACTGCCGCCTGCAGGTGCTCGGGCCTCGCCGAGACCGGGAAGAAGCGGCCCCACCCGCTCTTCCCGGACCCCGGGGTGGCCGGACAGGCCTAACCCCGCTCCCCGCCCTGCTCGCCCGCCCCCTCCTCCAGCTCCCCGCGGCCCCTCCCGCAAAGCCGGGACCGCCGTTAGACGTCCTGCCGCGCGCTCCGGAGCGAGGACTGGAGGCGAGCGCGCGGGCCGCCATGCACTCACCATTGTCAGCACCGCCACCGCCGCACCCCCCCTTCACTCCTCTTGCCTCAGGAGAACTCCCAGTCCCGGCTCCTCCGCCCCGGCGCCCCGTCACGTGACCTCGGGCCGCCTGCTGCACGTGACCCCCCCTTTCCTTTCCTCCCTTCCTCCTGTACCCGCCCCCCCTTCCCGGCCTCTCGCCCCGCCCTAAAAGCCTGCCAGGTCCCTCCGAGGAGAGGCCGTTTGGAGGCGGGGCCTAGTGCTCCACCCTTAGGCGGAGGGGGTGGGACTATTGCGGTCTACGACAAAAGGGAGAGGCCTGGGAGCACGTACACGCTCCAGGTTCTCCTCGCGTTCCCTTCTGTCACGTGACCGGCGGGTGGCTGACTGGCTACTTTACTACACACTGGGCCTCTTGGCTGTGGAAGTTTGAGTGGCTGGAAGGAAGGAAGTGTTTGTCCGGGAGGTGCTCTCCATGGCTGGGGAACTGGGTCGCGGAGGAGAATGGGAACGGTTACCGGAGGCTCTGGTTCCTGAGGCCTCGCGGTGAGACGTGCGCTCTTAACCCGGGGATAAGGCATTCTTCCACCTTTCTTGAACTGTACACAGTTTACCCTTCCTCTGAGAGCGTCTGTGTTCTTAAAATTTGTTAGCTCTGTGATTTATCGCCTCTGAAGATACCAATCGAAAAATCTTAGGGTTCTACATCCGTTGGCTCCTGAAGTCCACAGTTCTATAAACTTTCTACCCTGAGCAATAGAGGACCCACAAATCAATTGTAACTCCCTGCCCAAAACAAATGATATCCTGTCAGGGGGGAAGAGTCCAGAGATGCTGCTAAGAACTCCTCTGGCCTTAACAGCGTCCTAAGTCATTATAGTGTAAGGTCGGAGACCTCCAAAAAACGAAATACTGTTTAGAACTTAAAAACCTAAAACCTAGTGTTGACCCACCACAGTGCACCCTACACTTAACCAGAGCAGGAAGAAAAACATACTCTAAATGGACTATAATTCTCCCATCATAACAAAAGCAAGTTTGTGAAGCAGGGCGGTAAGGCAAGTCTCAAAATTAAGAGGATTGAAATCAGAGTTTGTTCTCTAATCCTGATAGAACTAGACGAGAAATCAGTAAGAAAATAGCTAGAAAATCCCCAAATGTTTGGAAACTAAGCAACATAATTCTAAACCTCTGGGTCAAAGAAGAAATCAATGAAAATTTAAAAATAATAAACTGCTCTATGCATTTGTCAAAAATCTATTGACTGTATAATTGTAGGTCTATTTCTGAACTTTCTATTCTGTTTCATCGATCTATTTGTCTCTCTTTACGCAATGTCACACTGTCTTGATTACTGTGGGTTTATAGTAAGCCTTGAAATAAGGTAGTATAATTATTCCAACTTTGTTCTTTTTCGAGAATGCTTTGATTGTTCTATATCCTTTGTATTTCCATAGAAATTTATGAATTGTTAATCCATTTTTACCAAAAAAAAAAGCTATTGGGATTGAGTTGAACCTATAGCTCAATTTAGGGAAAATTGACATCCTAACAATATTGAGCCTTCCAATCCATGAACATGGTGTATTTCTCCCTTAGGGCTTTTTAAAAATTTCTCTCAGCAATGTTTTATAATTTTCAGTGCAGGGGTCTTACATATCTTTTGTTAAATTTATGCCTAGGTATTTATATTATTATATTTATTTATATTGTAAATGGAATTTAAAATTTTCATTTTTTAATTGTTTATTGGAAGCCCTGGTGGCATAGTTTCCAATAAACAGGGTTTCCAATAAACAGATTATTGCTTGTGTGTGTGTATGATTTTTTATATTGACTTTGTATCTTGCCACCATACAAAATATATTTGATAATTTTCTCCCATCTTTGTGCCCTCTATGCACTCCTCTTTCTTCCTAGATCTTGAGTCATATACCATCTTTTAGAGTTTTCAGAGTTTGTTCTCTAATCCTAACAGAACTAAACTAGAAATCAATAAGAAGATAGCTAGAAAATAATGCAAATAATGCAGACCTTCTGTTTGCCAACCGCTCCCTTCCCCCCTCATGAGCTATTTTCATCAGCACTCCATGCTTATTTTTTTTTTTTTTTTTTTACAGCAACATGTAAAAAAAAAATTGGCATAGCAGGTGCTCGTGAAAATGCTATGTGAGAGGAGGGAGTAGTTGGCAAACAAACATACAAAGAACATGTTATTTGCACAAAAATACCGTATTGAATCCCCTAAATTGATTGTGTAATTTTCCTATTTTTTCTTTCCGATTTTCCATCTGTCTTTCTGTTCTCCTTTCTAGGTGATTTCCCCAATTTTATATTCCAACTCTTACAGTGAGTTTTTATCACTATACGATGGTAGCGAGCCCCTCAGATGGCACACAATGATTCTTGTCCCCCAGTATTCATATCCATGTGTAGTTCATTCTCAAATTCTATTAGAATTGGTCTTTATGACCAACAGAATAAGGGAAGTGATAGTATGTGACTTCCGAGGCTGCTTGGATCACTTACTCTGAGGAAAGCTAGCTTCCATATCATGAGGATGCGCAAGGATCCCAAAGCAAAGGTCTACATGGTAAGGAACTGAACCCAGGGTGTAACAAAATCACGTATCATGTAGCTGAATTATTGCAATAATAAAGTTCCTAATTCCTATGGATCAATAAGCTTAGTAAATATTGTAGAAAAATGATAAATCATACTATACCATTATAAGGTAAGGACATAAATGATAAGACTTTAATCCAAAAATAATTGTTGCTTTAACGTAGTAAGTCTCAAGAAGAGAGGATTTTTCCGCCCAAGGGACATCTGGCAACGCCTGTAAACATGATTGTCAGGTCTGGGGGAGTGCTACTGGCATCTAGTGAGTAAAGATCAGAAATGTTGTCGAATATGCTACAATGCAAAGCACAGCCCACTGCAAGAAAGAAATATCCTGTCCAAAATGTCAATAATGCTGAGATTGAGAAATCCTGGTTTAGTGTAAACCTAAGAAGACAAATAGAGTTCTGAAAAATCAATTATATTAATGTTTTAAGCAATGACTCGAATGGTAAAACAGAAGATATTCAGGGAATGCAGACAAAAAGCTTCTGCAAAATTAATCATTCTTTTTGCTACCTTAGCACTTTGTTTATAATTATTATAGATTTGGAAAAATGTCTATAATGTAAAGTGTATTACAGTTATTTATGTGTTTCTTCCACTAAACTGTAAGCAGTCTTAACTGTTTATTCCTGGTGCCTTGGTCCATTTTTATTGATTGTATATCAGATTTTAAAAAATTATTATAAATTTAGAGAGTTATTCAAAATTGGAAGAAGCCCCCCCCCCCCACACACACACACAAAGAAAAAACCCTGTAATCATGATAGTTCGTTGATTAACGAATAGAACCCAAAAGAGTAATTACGAAGAACCTACATGAGTGATGTGCTATTTCTCTTATGTGCCAGGTAATATTTACTTCCATCTATCTACCTTCCTTTGTGCCAGGAAAGACTAACAGATTACAATCACTCTCATTCAATCCCTGAGAGATTCTAGACTTGAACACAAAGGCCATCTGGTGTGTCTTCGTTTCCCTCTGGATCCCCAGCATCTATGAGTGCCTGGCATATAGAAGGAATCCTTAAAATAATCTTAGGAAGGAGCTATGACACATATTTTCATAATTTAAAATTTTAGATCTTGCTATGTGCTGTGCACTAAGCTAATCATATCACATACACTGCATCATATAATCCTCACCACGACCCCATGAGCAGGTATCGTTAACCTATAGTACGGATAATATTGATAGCCCATGTTTATTGGCCACTTAATAATATTGTTCCAAGCACTTCATATATTAACTTATTTAATTCTCTCAACAAACCTACAAAGTAGGTACTTTAAAATGAGATTACTCTCATTTTAAAGAGGAGGAAACTGAGGTAATGCGTCTAAGATTACCTAGGTGGTAAGTGACAGAACTTTGAACCCCTGGTGACCTGGCTCTAGAGTCCATGCAGGTAACCCGTTCACCTCACTGCTCTCATTTGAAAAGCTTAGCTAAATTAAGTAACCTGCCTAAAGTTACACAGCTAACAAAGAGTGAAACGGGTATTTAAGCCAAGACTTTGCCATTCTAAAGCTCATACTGTTTCCAGTAGTCTAATTACCTCTCCAAAGATAGACGTCTTCTATGCTTCTTTTGTGGCAAACTTAAGATCTTTCTCCATAAGAGTGTCATTTTTTTATAAAGCCAGTTGTCTTAGTCATCTGGTACTGCTCTAACAAATACCACAAGTGGATGGCTTTAACAAAGAGAAATTTATTTTCTCACAGTCTAGTAGGCTAGAAGTCCAAATTCAGGGTGTCAGCTCCAGGGCAAGGCTTTCACTCAATCTTCTCCCAGACTAGGAGCTTCTCCGTGCAGGGACCCCAGGTCCAAAGGACGTGCTGTGCTCCCGGCAGTGCTTTCTTGGTGGTAAGAGGTCCCCAACTCTCTGCTTGCTTCTCTTTCCTTTAATCTCTTGTAAGATAAAAGGTGGTGCAGGTCACACCGCAGGGAAACCCCCTTCACATTGGACCAGGGATGTGACCTGGGTAAGGGTACTGTTATAATTCCACCCTAATCCTCTTTAATGTAAAATCACAAAATGGAGGACAACCACACAATACTGGGAATCATGGCCTAGCCAAACTGATAGATTTTTGGGGGGACCTAATTCAATCCATGACACCAACCTAAACTACCTATCCCCTTCTTCAAATGTATTAAACCTAGCACTTAACTACAGAACAAAAAGCAGCATGCCTTATTTTCTCTGCTATAATAGTCACAAGAGCCAAAAAATTAAGTCTTGTGACAATAACACCCTACTGGGCATAAAAACTCACTAAGTTCATGATAAATATGTTAAATAATCAGAAATAGATTCATTAACAAAAGGATCTGGGTATAATTTAACAACTGTCACCAAAAGTAAAATGCTATAAAGATGATTGCTGTAAGTTGGGTTCTGTGGGAAGCAGACTCTGAGATGAAGAATAGCATGGAAGTTTATTAGGGAGTGGTTTTAGGAGCAACGCTTGTGCAGGACCAGAAGGAAGCAGGATTAGACAAAGGAATAAATACAACTGCAGTGTAATCACAAGGCCGTAGATGACTCCGTAGGTAGTTCTGAAGTTGGGATGGTCCTTCAAAGTTGTTCCAAGAGGGCATGAGGTCCAAGCCTTTATGTGCCTGCATAGATGTCTTTAGCTGTGAGCTGTCTAGAGAAGGGAGCATGGCCTTGGATGGGGTGGCTCTGTCCATCTAAGAGCTTGCCACTGTCAGCCAACTTCCCAGTGGCTGGGAGATAATGTCCTCCAGCACTGAAGGGGAACTCTGAGTGACACAGCACAGCACTCATAACAGTCCACCTCTTGCACCACTAAGATCCATTTGCTTCATATAAATTTTGGGGATCGCACCTTCAGGACCCTGGAGGGCTCTGTTCCTGAGGAAAACTTATAAGAGGAAGGTCAGTGGAATTAACTGCAGCCCCTGTCACTACAGCTGGCATCACAGGGGAACACACATGGAGGGAAAAGGAAGACAGACGAACGAGACAGATCCACCTACAACCCACAAACACCAAGATTGCTGGCAGCTACTAGAAGCTGAAAGAGAGAAGGAAGGACCTCTCTCTTTATTTGGACTTATAGCCTGAACTGTGAAAAAATTAATTTCTGTCCTTTAAAGCCACTCACTTGCAGTATGTGTGTTATGGCAGCACTAGCAACCTAAGACACTCCCTTGTGCAACTTTATGTTCCACCTTCATCCTTGATCCAGTACTCTTAGAATCAAATCTCATAGACATTCCTGACTTCTAAGGTACATGCTAGCTAGGTTCTGTAAAATCTTCTGGGTATATTACCTTTCCTACTTAGTAGGCCCAGCGCTTCCTGCACTGGTTCATACTGCAACTTATCTTCAGTTATTGCCCTAGTGGCCAGGAGCAGAGACAGGGACAGATCTTGAGGGGAAGGTACACGTTATCTTGAAGGACATGGGCCTCTTAATCATCTTCAAGAGAGAGGAAAGCATTAGTTCTTAAGGAGAAGTGGGTCTCTTCTATAGACTCAAAGGTTCAGGAGAATCTGGGGATTCAAGATATGAATTAATCACTCCAGTTGTGCCATATCTTAGGGTTCCATTCTTTCCTAATCAGGACCTTGACCTTGCATAGTTGACTTGCATATGTTGACAATTTGGCATTCTTGGAACTCTGCTATTCTTATGATTAATCCTGGTCCAGAGCTTTCTCTGCCCTTCTGAAACAGGAGAAGAGTTTTTTTAATATTCTGCCTTTCATTGTCTCTTTCAAAAGCATTAATTACCTCCAGCAAAGCCATCCAATTCCATTGTCTTTCGAGTTACTATTTCCCCATATTTCTCAAATGCCTGGTATATTGTACCCTAGTACACTTCCTTCCACTGGTATACCATCTCCGTTCATCACCAGTGAAAGCTGAACAATTGCAATGCGTCTTGTGCCTGCATCTACAGCCATCTACAGCCAGGGATGAGGTCCTTATTGCCAGCCAGGCAGCAAGTGATCTAGCTTCAAAACCCCACCTTAGCATTGGCCTTCTACCCCTCCTGGCACCATCTGTCACAGGTTGGATTCTCCATGAAGCAAGCTCTGAGATAGAGACTAGTGTGCAGAAAGTTTCTAAGGGAGTGCTCCTGGGTTAAATACCTGGGAGGGCAACGGAAAGAAGAAAGAACGAGTAAAGGAAGAAACTGAGCTGCAAAACAGTCCCAACAAAGCCTCACATGAGCCCTCAAGGAGCTCTGAATCTGTGCTGGGCCTTCTGAGTTGCCCAAGTTCAGCGAGGGGCCAGGTTTTTATATACCCGCATCAACCAATCATTGGATTCAGGCTTCCCTGGGAAGGGGCATGAATTTGGATGAAGTGGCTCTCTTCAGCAGAGACTAATTTGAGGATGTCCTAGGTTCTGAAGAATGAAAATGGACAGGGTAGAACAGAATCCACAACTGTGATGCTGACAGGATTTTCAGAACTGAAAGGAACAGACAGTGAATATCCTCAGGTAAAGGAAGTCCTTTGATAAGCACAATGTTCTTTCTAAGGCATGATCGCTTTCATCATACGCTCATTAATATGATTTGATTGTACTTAAAAAAAAATTGGTACTGATTGTAAAATAATTTTGAAGGTATTTTGTCAATAAGACTTCTAGAAACATCTGAACCAAAATGATTATGCCCTGAGTTTAGAACAGAGATAGCAGACAGCTTAAATCTTTGGTTATGCTTCTGCTTTAATACAGTAACATTTGAAAATAGACAGATATCCAGGGAAAAAAAAAAAAAGTAAAGCAGTATGAGGTACTGAGAGCACAATTGTGCCTCACCTTGGATCTTAAGTTTCCAACTGTAACAGCAGTCCTACTTCTAGATAAACAATGTCTACTGCTCTGCAAACACATCCAATGGTAATATCATGGTAATACACTTCACACTGTAAAACACAAATACCCACTCTGTAAATTCACTGTGTTGCATCTTGATTTGTTTTTCATAAGAAAAGAGGCATAACTGTCCTTCACAGAGTTGGCTTCCTGACAACAAATAGGCATGGCCTGCCAATTTGCTTCTCAAACTGATTTTTTTTGAAGTATAATTTATTCTTTAAAGCAGTTTTATAGACATGGGAGCCTTGTTAACTTCATAGTAAGGTTGGTTGAATATAATAGGAAATGCAAGTATTTTCCAGAACAATAGGATAGACAACAGCATTAAAGCATAAGCTTATGTCTTTTGAAAACTTTATGAGAAAAAGAAAAGTGATACAAATTTAAGCTTCTTTTTCAGATGTTTAAAAATTTTTATAAAACTTTTTGTTCTCAAGAGCAATCATTTAACTATGGTATACAAAAGATATTGAACACATTGCCTGGTGTCAAGGTGGGGAAACCCTCTCTTTTACATAGTAAAATCCTCTTCTGTTCCATCTTGACCCAAGTCCTGCTTGTCTGAGGGCAGATTCCTCCCACGAGACCTAAAGTTGTGATAGATAGCATCATTTTTATCTACTGGTTGGTCTTCTTGGTCCATTTCAGTAGGGAAGACACTTTCTGAGCCTGAGCCCGAGCCGGATCCAGAGCCCGAGCCTGATCCAGATAAGTCCTCAGAAAGAGGGAAGACATCGTGCAAGTTCTGGAACTTCGTCATTCTGAAGCATGACAGGAAAACAAAACAAAACACACAGTAAAGTTTGAGACAAAAGGAAAAGAATCTTAATAAATTTTAAGATAAGGAAACAAATGCAGGCACTAGTTGCTCAAATTAAAAGAGTAAAAGCTTCCCAATTTAGAGCAAAAAAATATGTCAGGCCTTCCCATGAGTTCAGCTATACTTATCTTACCTAACTCGTGCCACTTATCAATTCCATGTATACCCACTGCAGACTCATATAAACAGTGTTAATTTTCTTATCCTTAGTATGTTGTTGGTAGTTGCGTTGAGTCAGTTCCGACTCATGGCGACCCCACGTGTGCAGAGCAGAACAGCTCCCTAGGGTTTTCAAGGCTGTGACCTTTCGGAAGCAGATCACAACACCTGTCTTCCAAGGTGCCTCTGGGTGGGTTCAGACCACCAACCTTTCAGCGAGTAGTCTGGCGCTTAACCGTTAGCAATCCTTATATTTGGAATTTACTTAAGGAGTCATTTATTAAAAACAAACAAGAGCCCTTCTTCCATTTCGCCCACTAAAGAAAAGGACAAACATCTAAGTAAGTCTAAACAGATGATATTTTCTCTTAATTTAAAAATTTCCAAAAAGTTCTAGTAATTTACAGTGCTTCAACAAACCTCACTCCTGAGACATTCTTTGTAACAGTGAAGTATTATGTTTATCAGCATATAACATTGAATTTCCTCCCAAAAAATACATCCAAAAAGTATTCTGCCTTCAATGGGCATTCATTTATCTGAAGAGGGCTGAAAGGTAGGGCTAATGTGTCTGGGTTGAGTGTAGTATTAGAAGTCCCCTGAGCGCCAAATAATCAGAGCAATGGTGCCACCCCTAAGTGGCAGAAACACAAAGCATCAGAGTGAAGAGGTGAGTTTCACAGCCTCTGGGTAATTTTCTCTATGAAAATAATAAACCACAGGCCATACAACATGCAAGCAATCAATAATAATTTATCGAACATCTGGTCCCTTTTCTGAATGGCAGGGAAGGAACAGTGACAGGCAAACAAGGTCCCTGCTCTCAAGAAGTTTATAATCTAATGGGGAGGACAGACAATAAGAAGCAAATAAATAAACCAGGAAAATATTAGGCTGTGCAAAGTGCTATGCAGAGAAATAAAATAGACTAATAGATAGAGGGTGACCAGGTAGCTACTTTAGACTGAGGAATCAGAGAAAAGTGATCAGAGTAGAACTGCCCCATAGGGTTTCCAAAGCTGTATGTCTTTATGGAAGCAGACTGCCACATCTTTCTCCCGCGAGGTGGCTGGTGGGTTCAAACCACCCACCTCTTGGTTAGCAGATGAGCGCTTTAACCACTGTGCCACCAGTGCTCCTTTACTGACATATATATGGTGTTAAATGCCGTGGAATGGAATGAGGTCACTAGGAAAAGGATGTAGCTAGATAAGGGGGCCCAGGACAGAGCCAGGGGCATGCCAACATATTAAAAGTTGAGCAGAAGAGAAAGAACAGCCAGGGAAGTGGGTGGGAACCCAGGAGAAGTGAGGTCATAGAAGCCCAGAGAAGAAAGTATTTCAAAGGAGGTACTGGTCAACTGTTTTTGAAGGAACTTAAGAAATCAAGTAAGGTAAAAACAGAGAAGTGACCAGTGGATGTGTCAACCTAGAGTAACTGTGACCTTAACAGACGTCTTACGGAAGGTGGTTGAGGAGGGTGGTGACAGCAAATAACCGCAACACTCGCAGGAAGGGTTACTGTGAAGAGGAACAAAGGATGGGCAACAGATGGAGGGAAGCAGAGTCAAAGGAGGGCTTTTTACCTAAACACGGGAGATACTAGAGAAGGTTTACATGTTGGTGAGATGAAGATGCTGAGGAGTTCAGAGGGGTTAACTGCAGGACTGAAGTCCTGGAGAAGGTGTGTGGGGATCCACACAAGTGAGGAATGGCCTTAGAAACTGCAATGCCACGGATGGAGCAGGAGAAAGGTGGGGTGCAGAACTTAAATTCTAGTAAGAAGACCAGACTTAATGGTCTGACTGAGACTGGAGGAATCCCGGAAAGCATGGCCCCTGGATTCTCTATCACCCCAGAACTAAAACAATTTCTGAGGCCAACTCTTCAGACAGGGCTTGGACTGGACTGTGGGACATAAAGTGATACTCGCGAGGAGTGTGCCTCTTAGCTCAGACAGATACAAGAGACTAAACGGGCAGCTTCTGTCCGGACGTGAGATGGAAAGGCAGAGAGGGTTAGGAGCTGGTTGAATGGACATGGGGCATCAGGGATGGAAAGGAGGAGTGTGCTGTCACAGTATGGGGAGAGCAATTAGAGTCACTTAACAATGTATGTATAAAATTTTGTATGGGGGGGACAAAAAAGAAGCTGCAACACTCAAGGTCCAACAAGGAAATTTCTTTGAGTAGTGAACACAGAAGGAATTGGTTCTACATGTGATGAAGAGAAATGAAGCCAAATACGAGATGGTGAGGTAACTCAAAGATTAGCAACAGCAAGAAGACACTTTGATCGTTGGGTTGGGGGTAAGATGGAAGGAGGTGGTGTTACCTGAGCCCAGGGATTGGCCACCTGGTGGGAGCTGAAGCCATGGAAGAGACACAACCCTGCCAGAGGTGCCACCAAGGCAGAGAGTAAGGGGAAACACCCTGGTCTCTCCTTTCTTCCATGCTCTGCAATCTCTCCTTCCATTAGCTTAACTCAGCCACCAATACGGAGCCTGAGAAATGCAGTCCACAGGGGTCAGTTCCCCTTGGTACAGAACAGGGCCAGAGAAGGACAAGGAATGGATCTGAGGGCACACAGGCCCAGGATTGGCACAAAAGCAGGGATCATTCATCCAGAGGGACAGAAGGAAAGCACAGTAGCGGCAGTTCAGACTCAATACTGGGGACTTAGATTAAGAACACAGGCACAGGACTCCAAGCTGCATTTTGAGGATTGCAGTAAAAACCAAACCAGCAAAGCAGGAGCTTGAAGGAAATACTCTAAACAATCCTCCCACCCCCATGCCAGGATCTCAGCAGAAGTTATGATCACTTTAAAATCAGAGAAAGTCCACTTACGAAAAAGGGTCAGTCCTCGGATGTAGAATCCTGTTGGATTCGCCTGGAAGTAGGTCGAACACTGGTCCCTGTTCATCAATGCAGTTGGCAGAATTACTGTCTGGACTGCAGCGTACCCACTGGTACCTGGCTCTCCGCATAGGATAACCTGCCCAAATAAGGTACCCATGTGGTTAATGAGTATGTCTTACACAGCTCCTAATCACACTGTCCTTGAGAAATTTTTTAATTAAATACATTCTAAACGTGGTAGGAGGTAGGGTGTGGATAAGCTTTATGCCCATTAATATAACAGCATCACTCACCACGTGCCAGCCTTATATATACATTATTTGTACAGACAAGGTCCTTAGGTGATGCAAATGATTAGCACTTGACTGCTAACCTAAAGGTTGGTGGTTCGAACCTACCCAGCGGTACTGCAGAAGAAAAGTCCTGGTGATCTGCTTCTGTAAAGATTACAGCTAAGAAAACCCTACAGAGCAGTTCTGCTCTGTAACACGTGGGGTTGCCTTGAGTCAGAATCAACTCAACGGCAACCAACAACAACAATTTGTATATACGTTGTTTGTCCTTTTCACAACACCCCTGTAATGCAGCAGAGGGTTTAAAGTTAGAATAGGCTTTGGAATCAGCTGCCTTTGGAACCAGGAGATCTGTAGTAGCTGTGAAACCTTAACTTTCGTATGCCCTCACTGTAAAATGAAGTACTAACAGTATCTCTATCTCATAAATTTGTCCCAAAATTAAATGAGAAAACATATGTAAAGACCTTAGCATGATGCTGGGCACACAGTAAACACTTGGTAATATTAACTATTATTATTTTTGTACCATTTTCCCCATTTTACACAACGGAAAACAGGTCACGCAGTACAGGACCCAGGATTCAAACCCATATCTAACTCCAAAGCCCACCTCTTTTTATACAGGTAAGTTGAATCATGTTCAGAAAAGTTAAGGAATACATTGAAAAGTACCTGAGATATTACAAAGCCTTTAGTCCTCATGTTTTAGGGCCATAAGGCATTCTTAGGAATGAAAAGTAACTAAAAACTCATCCTGTATGTTCTACTCAGAACAGTCAGAAATTTCACAAGAACAAGCCTCTTCTATTCACAGAGGAACAGATTTTAACATCCTAGTCTGTCACAGTTTTTTTTTTTAATTTTAATTTCTACAAAAAAGACTCCAAACCTGCTGTTAGGAAGTTCTACAAGAGACCCTTTATTAGCCTGACATAAATTCTTCATTCCTCAACTTTGCCAGGACTGAGGGCTGGTGAGAAATCCGTCACCACCCTTTGAAGAGTTCATCTCCTCCCCACATCATTCATATCCTTTATTCAAACAGGTGCTACTAATAACCACCTAGCAAAAAAAGAGCTGTCTAGAATTCTTTAAAAGCAGGAAAAGTGATTTTAAAGCCCAGCACGTGGTTGTTCCCTACAGATTGGAGTGTAAATGGTAAGAACCAAAAAGAAAAAAAAAATAGACAAAAACCAGTGCTATAGGCAATCATTGCAGCATTGTTTACAATAGCAACAGATGAGAAAATTAAAGGTTTATTAACCACAAAGTGGTTAAATAAATTAAAGTACAGCCCTACAGTGCTATGCAGCTATTAAAAAGAATGAGGCAGCTCTTTGTGTACTGATACAGAATAAATTCTGAGGTGTAAGAGTTGCCATTGAGTTGATTCTGACTCATGGTGACCCCATGTGTGTCAGAATAGACTGTGCCCCATAGGGTTTTCAGTGGCTGACTTTTCAGAAGTAGACTGCCAGGCCTTTCTTCTGAGGTGCCTCTGGGTGGACTCGAACCTCCAACCTTTCAGTTAACAGCTGAGGGAGTTAACCATTTGACTTCTCTCCAAGGTGTATTATTAAGTAAAAAAAAAAAAGCAAGGAACGGTATATGCATAGTGTGTTACCATTAGTGTGCCTTTGCATTTGTTAAGAATATATTTACATACATGCTTAATGTATGGAACATCTCTGAAAAGATACACAACAAACTGGTAGCCTTTGTGGGGACACTGGGGGAGAGGAGAATGAAGGAGAACAACTTTTCCCTGCATGTCATTTTGAATTTTTTTATTTTTTGAGCTATATGATGTATTACCTATTCAAAATGAATTATTCTTATTTTTAACAGCTTTATTAAGGTTGCATTGACATAGAATAAGTTGCACTTATTTAAAGTGTACAATTTAATGTTTTACGTATGTTATATACTCATAGAACCACCACAACCAACATAATGAACATGTCCATAACCCCCAAAGGCTTCCCTCTGCCCCTTTGTAATTCTCCCCTTTTCCTTCCTTTCTCCTGGTCCCTCTTTCCCCCAGATAACCCCAAATCTGCTTTAGATCCCTGTAGATTAGTTTATATTTTCTAGAATTTTATATAAATAGACTCATACAGCAATTTGTCAAAGCGTTCCCTGGCTTTAACTCAGGGACTAGCAGAGAAGGGTCTCTACCTCTTGCAGTATTCTCCCCTAGAAGTGGAGAGTCAATTTGGATATTTCTTACATCTAGACTGCTTTCACTGCAATTTTGAAAAATAATATTTATGTTATAAAAGGAACATGTTCATTACCGAAAATTTTGGAAAATGTAGAAAACAAAAAGAACATTATTCTTTATCTCATTACTCAACCACCCAAAGACCATGCATTTGAGTTTTGCTTTCGATTTTTCCCTCTTAGGCACCTGTGTTTATAGGTGAGTATGCACAGGTAACTAACAGAGGTGTAAAAGGGGAGCCCATTTCAAAATCCGCACTTCACTTTACATCTCGATGGGATCCCCAGTGACTTTGTTCTTAAAAGAGTGCAGAGTCGGGGAATTTTTTCAAAATGTTCTTTTCCCTCATGACTCATGATTATCTCTATTGATACTCAATTTTGTCCTAGCCAATATCTCTGATTAATCTTATAAATACAGTATTGTCAAATTATCATATCAATAAAATACAAAAGATACACAAAACTGTTCACCTTAGTCTTATTTACAATAGGAAAACATAGGAAGCAATCTAATCAGCATTAGTAAATACTCAGATAAATTATGAGACATTCACTCCTAATAAGAAAATATTAATCAAACAGTAAGAAAGTAGTGGTTGTGAAGATTATGCAGCATCACATAGAAACCTATATTTAAAAGTAGATGAAAAAAGCTGAATACCACTTTGTATGCATAATAATTACAACTACTTAAACAGCTATTGGGGGAAAAATAGTTGGTAATACACATGAATAGCAATGGTGGTATTAAGATGGTAGAATTATTGGTGATGTTTTTCCCCTCATTTTGTTTTCCAAATTGCTGTGATAAGCAATATTACTTTAAAAATGTAAGCATTCAAAAGACTCTAAAGTAGAAAAAAAGTAAATATTCTCCCACTGGCTTTTTCTCTTTCTTTCTTTTTCTTTAGAATTCCTATTCTATCACCATCTTCCCCATAGTTCCTCAACGTAGCTTACAATGCCTGGTCTGGGACCGCTAGTTGTCCAATGGGTCAGCTCTTGTCTCTGTCTGGAGGCTAGGGATAAGGCAGGCAAGATGACATCACAAGGTCTGCCTCTTACTGGCTGTGTGACCTTGGCCAACTTACTTAACCTCTCTGTACCTCCATTTCCTCATCTGTGAAATGAGGATAGTAATAGACTATCTTTTGGGGTTGATTAGAGGAATAAATGAGATAATAAATGTTAGCTTCTTAGAACAGAACCTAGCACCATGATAAACCAGCTAAAGCACTTGCCGTTGATCAATTCTGACTCATAGTACCCCATGAACTTCAGAATAGAACTGCACTCCATAGGATTTTCAATGACTATATGATCTTTCGGAAGTAGATTGCCAGCCAGGCCTTTATTCCAAAGTGCCTCTGGGTAGAATCAAACCACCAACTTTTCAGTTACCAGTCGAGCACTTAACCGTTTGCACCACCCAGGGGCACAACAGCACTAGTTGCTCTGGTGAGGGGGAGAAAGAGGATGACAACCCATTTCTGGTGGTAGACAGCTTGTAAGAGAGACCAGAATTTAAATTCCCATTCTACAACTTACTACCTCTCTGATTCTCAAATTCTCATATTTCAAATATATTTTATGTATTATTATTATTATACCCCAAAGAGTTCCTGTTTAAATGAGATAAAAGTATGTGAAGCACCTAGCACGGTCCGTCATACAGGGTAGGCTTTGGTTTGGCATCTAAGAACTAAGCAGCGCCTTCTTGCAGTTGGGATAAAAGTCCAACTTCTTCTCCAGCAGAGGGCGACGTCTTCACACCCTCTGCTGCCTAGACCAGCTCTGCTCCATGCGACTATAAGGTGACCCACACACGGAATTTTAAATGTTCTTGTAGCCACATTTTAAAAAGAATCAGGTGTAAATTTCTGAATGAGAAATTAACTTGAGCTGTAAACTTTCACCTAAAGCACAATTTAAAAAAAGAAACAGGTAATATTCATTTAAATATATATATTTAGCCCAACATATTTGAAATATCATCATTTTAACATATCATCAACATAAAAGTTATTAATGGGATAGTTTACATTCCTTTTTTCATACTAAGTCTTTGAAATCTGGTGTCTATTTTGCACTTAACACATGTCTCCATTGGGACTTGTCACATTTCTGGTGCTCAATAGCCACAGGTGACTGGTGGCTACCATATTGGACAGCACAGGTCTAGGCTGTCTCCTCTACATGGAGCTGATACACTGAAAATCAAGCTAAAGAAAATTTTGCTTGGATACGAAGTGAAACAGAAAAAATAAAATTACTGTTAGGAGGAGGTATCCAAATAAAAGACGGCATCTCTTCACTGGTATAACAAACACAATTTTGGCACATAGTTCAAAAAAAAAAAAAAAAATTCCTAAAATACAAAATTCTCCCAGAGTCTAGAATCTCAGCTTTTAAAATTTATAAAGAAATTGAAGGTAGAATACCTCCACCCCAAAAGTCTGTCTAAATTTGGGGCTGATGATTTTAAATGTACTCTAAAATAAAGAACATTGTTACAGACACAAAATTCCTGAAGTATCTATTCAAGGGTGTTGGCAAGATATGAAACTTCACTAGTGAGGCTGTCCCTTGATCTGGGAGTATCTTGACTCCATCTTGCTTAAGATTAACATCTTGTTACTATCATAATTTAAAAAATAAAATAAAGTATGTTCATGGAAAGAAATGTTATCTTCCGGAAAGGCCTACTTACAGCATCTGGTGGTTGATTTTGTGGTGGATTCCGAGGGAAAGAATGATTTTTGTTTGGAATTCCTTCCCTCACTGCCTACCTTCTGCCTCCCACCACTTCCACACCAAGGTCACTAGCCCTACTTTACCAAGAACTTTATATGAGCAAATGTTACCAGAGCAAATAACTTTCCCCAGTTGAATCTGTATCTTTCTTTATTGCAGTACTGATTTTTCCACAACATAACCACAATTTGGAATCCTTGGGTGGTACAAATAGTTAAGTGCCTGACCACTAAACAAAAGGTAGGTGGTTCGAACCAACCCAAAGATGCATGAGAAGAAAGGTCTGGCAATCTGCTTCCAAAGGGTCATAGACTTGAAAACCCTATGAAGTGCAGTTCTACTCTGCAACACACAGGGCAGACATGAGTTGGAATTGACTTGATGGCAACTGTTTGGTTTGTTTATTTTTTATCATAATTTACTAATTTCCTGTTCTTAATGGAGACTTACTGCATGCATGTTAGAGAAACTTAAGAAGAAAATGCCATGTTAAAGAAAAAAAAAAAAAGACCATTTTGAGTCATTCAAAATGGTAGCTCTTAAAGAGCAGCCTTCATTATCTAAGCTGGAGTTACTTCCTTCTGGCCTATCGGTTCCACAAGATGGATAAGGTTCCCCTCCACCCCTGTGTGGTTTAACAGGCTATAAAAAGCTCCAAGTTTACTCTCAATTTCTCCCTCCTATAGCGCCACTATGAGTCGGTAACAGAAGAAAAAGAAAAAAATCCTCAAGTAAGGAGCACTGGTGGCACGGTAGTGAAGCGCTTAGCCAATAACCCAAAGGTCAACAGTTTGAAGCCACCAGCAGCTCCGCGGGAGAAAAGGCCTGGCAACCTGGCAATCTGCTTCCATAAAGATTGCAGCCTAGGAAACCCTATGGGGCAGTTCTACTGTCACATGGGTTCGCTATGAGTCAGAATCCACTTGAGCCCACAACAACTACAACTAATCCCTCAAGTCAGTGGTAAATGTTATAGCCAGGCTACTGGCAAAGGAAGGTTTTTTGCTTTTTGTTTTAAGTAAGGAAAACCTCCAACCCACCTAAGAAGACTGCTGAGTTGCAATATAAAGTTAACTCTAACCTTAAAATAGGGCAACCAATTCAGCCTTTAATTAGTTGTACAGTTCAGCCATTAATTAGTTGCAAATAGTCTTGGGTAAGTCTCTTAAACTTTTGCATGAGGCTGATGTAAGGAGCAAAAGCGAGGGTGAAGCTAAGATTCTGTTTTTGCCTCGATAAATTAGTGCTAATTCCTCCTCAGAGGGAAGACAATGACCATGACCAGAGAATGAATGTGAAATCACCAAACAGTACCACACGTGTGCGATTACCATCTCTACTGTGATCTAAGAGAGTGTCGAGCAGACACTTAGTCTGGCTACACTTGCTCTTAGATTTTCCATTTTCTCTCTTTCTGGGCATCTTTGAAACAGAGAGGCGATAAAAGAGTTTAGGACTCATAGGCCTCATCAATAATCCTCTGAGCTCTAAATGAAATAGATTAGCCATCTACGCTGTCCAGGAGCTCACACACGTTGTAAACTTCCCTTTCACTCCGCAATCCCTAGACAAGTTTTGCAACATGTCTTTACTTCGAGTTGTCTTAGGTTAAATGTAAATGCCTGGCATATGCCCAGAAAAAGCAAATAACAAGTCTAATTAAGTTGTACAGTTCAGTCAAACCAATGAGTTAAGTAAAAAAAAATTGTAAAAGGTGGGAAAAGAATGTCATCAAATCATACTTAGCATCACATGGGCATAGGATGAAATGGTGGCATGGCCGTATTATAGGCTGTGTTGCCAGGGGTTGCCAGGTAAATGAATAATTTCTTTCGTAAGGCTCAGCACAAAGCTGGTTCCTATGAGGCGGAGGTTAAAGATGTCCCAAATGTCTAACTTTTCCAGGCTGCTGTACCACTCCATCACTTCTAACATCAACTACTCCCTCTGGCCTCGGTACTCTCCCTCCTGTCTTTGGGTTTCCTAATTCGCTGCAGTGTCTCACAGAATATAAAGGAAATGGTTTATGTGGTTGTGGAGGCTGGCAAGTCCCAAATTCATGGGTCAGGCGTAGGCTTCTCCCTGGCCCTCAGTCTCTGACCTAAGGCACTAAACTTTCTTGCTCCGTGTACCAGGGAGCCCACTGCACCATCTCCTGTGGGTCTCTCCTTCCTTGGTGGGGGTGGGCTCTTCTCTTTCCTGCCTATAGGGTGGCTCGTTTCAAGCCCAGCGGAATGGCAAAACTGACCAGTCCCCTTAGTGGGCCACAATTACCTTATCGCACAGTCCACCCAATCACTTGGGTGGGAGTTACAAGACCATGGCTAGAAAGGCCACACGAAAAGCAATCCATTACACTGCAGCATCTGCTTCCCTTTGTTTTCAGATGGGGACACCTGTCAGGGCCTTGAACACAAGGCAAAGTGCCGTTTTCTTTTAGAAGCTTCCGTGTTTTTCAGTTCATGTATTGTCTCCTTCTTGGCTTCCTTTTGCAACAAAGATCTGAATCTACCAGGTGATGACATCAATGTTAGTATTTTATCCAATTTTGTATTGTTTTGGTTTCTTTCTCTTTTCACTTCTTCCTTTCTTTCCAATGAATAATACATACTACAAAAGGATTTTTTTTTTTTTTTTGGTCTGTATATGACCTATGGAATCTCAGTGGGGAAAGCAGCACTTTTGGGAAGTTTTGAAAATATAAAGACTTATCTGCCTCTGGTCAGGGTATTCCCAGCACCAACTGGCCACTCAACTCTGTGCTGCAGTCACGGATCTCAAACTCACCAGAGCACATAGTTATTAGGGAATTATTTCAACACGTTGAAGATTTTTCCTAAAAGACCCAAGTAAAGCCTGTTCCCTACAATCAACAATGTTTTATACAGTAAAACTTGCAAAAGCCGGAACTTGTGTAAGGCCGAAACCTGTCAGAGGTTATTTTCCAGCAACAGTAATAAAAAATCGGTGAGACTCTGCCCTGTCAAAGGCAGAAAACTTGCGAGACCCAGAAAACAGGACAGTCCCGTCAAGTTCCGGCTGTCGTAGGTTTCAGTTTACTTTCTTAAGAAATAGATTAATGAAAATGCTTCGTCAACATTGCTTGTCATTTTTTTTCTTCAATAATAACATAACTAGAAGAAAATAATCTTAAAAATTTCCAATAGATGATGAACCTATCTGAGATCATCTGTAAGATTTCACTTCCACCATAAATAAGAACATAACTGGAAGTTGCTTCAAAGAAACAAATTGAGGATGTGTGTCACCGTGACTCAACATTTCCTTTACGATTTTGGGGGAACTATTTTTCTACTATAAATTCTGTTATCCATTTGGCCACCCATGGCCTTCTGCCTTATTTAGACGTGATCCTTTATTTACCGGAGGAGCAGAAATTGTATTTTTCTTACAAACTGATCGTTCTCACTTTCTTAGTCATGAAAGGTTGTAAGTTGCTTCAGTATAACTAAAGAACCCTAAATGATAGAGAAACTAACAAGAAATTGCCAAGAGATGTTTCTGAGTAGCAGCACAAACATTAAAACTCATTGGCCTCTCTTTTTAAAAATCTCACTGAAAGAGATCGCATTAGTTATGCCTACCCCGACGTGAACATTCACTAAGAACCAAATTAAAAGAAATACATATATATATATATATACAATCAAACTTACCCTTATTTAAAAAGGGCAGTCCCAAGTGTTAAAATACACGACACCACAGCAATGTATTAAAACTTGGGGTTGATGTTAGAAACTCCAGAACACTCAAGGCTGCCATCTCTTCCATGCGATGAACACATGGGTCATTTTCCATATACCTTTCCTAAGCTTTTTTATTTATAAGCCACACATTTTCACACCAGGATAAACTAACATATCTCAGTCATTGTAAGAGTTCACAAGGCTGCGTCTGCTTCAGAGTTTAATTTTTCTTGTTACCAAACTTAGAGCCAAACTCACACAAGGATTTCAGCCACCCCAGATCCTGCCTCTTCTACTACGACTCTTCTACTTTTCCACAATATTATACGGATGCCTTAAAGTGAACATAATCATTTGTGAGGCCCTTGGGCTTACAAAGAATAGCAGAGAAGGAACAACCAGCCACTCCTAGGTCTTACCTTGAACCGAAGATTCCAGAAGCAGGATGAGGGAGAAAGCCAGGACCAGCTTGTTGCACTTGAGGAGCTTCTCCATGGTGACCAGCACACTGTAGCTCCAGCTGCCTGCACTTCAACTTCACGATTAGGAAGCGGGGCAAGGTTATCTCTGTCCCTTTTAGAAAAGGTTCCAAAACCTCAAACCCTGCCCAACACACACGTCACAATTTCCTGAACAAATAGAAAAAGATCCACATCAAAACCAAAAAAAAAAACCCAGAAGCAAAATAACTATTCATACCCGTTATGAAACTGCACTCAACTCTCCCCAGGTCTGCTTTTTTCAAAAGCTTTGTTTTTTTTTTTGCCACTTGCCTGTTAAAAATGTTTTCCCACTGAAACAGCAAAATCAGCATTCAGGGCAGTTTGCTTTTACTTTCTTCCGGTAACAATCTAAACATGAGCTTGCTCACATTAAGAATCCACTGCACTGTTGTTGAGACAAGGGATCCAATCACCTTTCCATCACTGAGTGCCATCAACATAAGATATTCCTAATTTTCTTTTTCATCAGAGAGAAGCATAGCTCACTGAACCAAGCTCGAGAAATGAAGCTTCCTTGGAAGCTGCTGTAATCTACAAGAATGAGTTGTTGGATTTCAAACAAACAGCTTCTTCTCAGACTCAGTTTCTCCCATTGGATCACCGGCCCCCTCTACCTCAGGAATCTACTAAGGATTTTCACTTACAAAGAACTTGGTAGAACAGAAAACTTTTATGTTCCTCTGCTCCTTCAAACCAAGTATTTCTTATGATTTGATTCCATTTATACTTTTTTCTTTTCTCCTGGTAAAATCATCCAACTTGATTTGTGGATCCTTTTTGTCTTCAATGAGCTGGAAATCAGGAACAAGGGTATTTCTCCTCTCAGTGGGCTGATGGACCCCAGAAAACACACAAACCACTGCCCCCTGTAAGTAAACCAAAAACCAAAACCATTGCTGTCGAGTCGATTCCAACTCATAGCAACCCTATAGGACATAGAAGAACTGCCAAATAGGGTTTCCAAGATCAGCTGGATTTGAACTGCCTACCTTTTGGTTAACAGCCTGAGCCCTTAACCACTTCGCCACCAGGGCTCCCCTATAAGTAAAGGAAGAGCATTTTTCCTGGTCTCAGGGATGGTGTGCAGATTTCTAGAGGGCCGAAGAACACCAGATAGAGGCTCCATGTTAAAGTCACACAATAAATACAACAGTTTATCACACACCCTTCTCCTGGGGGCACGTACTTTATCTGTACTTCCTTTCAGGATTCAACCACTTTCCATTTCAACACCATCTATCCCTACAGCTCCCCCAGACAGCTCAAGACTCATGCCCCACTTTCCATTTTCCTCATCATTCCTGCCTGTTCTTTGATAGGAGGGAGGAGTTTCCCTTCCCTTGTTTCAGACTTCCTGCAGATTCCTTTACCATTTCCTGCCAAGAGCTGGCCTCAGAAACTAACTGCTGAGTAGCTGTGGTGGAAGGACACAAAGGGTGCACATTTTGACCCTCCTCAGAACCAGCCAGAAGTGTGCCCTGCCATCCAGGGATTCCTGAGTATGGCAACCAACCCCAAAAATCACAAACCCTGCAAGCTCCCTATTATGGAATATTGGTTTCAGCTTGAAATATCAGCCCTCATCTTTGGTCACTTTTAAACCTAACCCCCAATTTCAAACCTTGGCACCAAAACAATAGTTGCTGTGAATAGTACCCTGCAAACTCTCAGAGCTGATTAGAGCTTGTGCTTTAAAGATGGTAATTTTAGGAGACTTTTCCATTTGAGTACTTCACTTTCTTTTTCTCTGGGTCTTAGTGATTTTTTAAATAAACTTCTGCAGTATTCATAAGCGTTTGCTCTCCTCCCACCACGCTGACAACTAGTAGTTTCTTTTTCCAGATAGTCTCCTCTAGTCTCATTTTCTTGGCCCTCTTTCAAGCTATAGAGGAGCAAGACAAATTCACACCAGCAGCCAGAAGTCCTGGGTGACAGCCTGGCTCCCTCATTTTCCAGCTGGGTGATGCTGGACCACTTATTCTTCAGGATTCCATCATTCTGACAATGAGGTGAGAAACGCAGGAGGGCATACAGCAAAGACTACGAGGGTCGCTCTTGTTGGCATCTCTGGGCTAAGTACCATCCTCTTGCTCAGCGACTCCTCCATTAACCAAAGGGGACTCATGTCTTCCCCTAAGCCTCAACCTCTACCATAAGCATGTTTTCTATTAATTCTAAAAGACACATTCTATTCCAAAATTAAACCTTCATTTATCAGGCAATCTTAAATACACCCTCTTCACTTCACATTCAGTTTATTTGCCTATGAAATAGATATCCTTACTCCATACCAGTTATCCTGGAGCCTTACAGAAATCAGTTCCTTGTTGGCTAAGAAAGTAATGTAACCCCCTGTGATGGTTAAGATTGTATGTCAACTTGGCTGGGCCATGATTCTCAGTGTTTATATGTAATCACTCCCATGATTGAATATGCTGTGAGTAGCCAATCAGTGGAAAAGGAGTTTCCCTGAGGGTGTGGCCTGCATCTGAATATAAGCAGACATTCTGGCTTTTTGCTCATTCTGGATCCTGTGGCTGCCTCCTGTTCATCTGACCTCCGGTTCTTAGGACTTGAGCTGTCAGTTTATCCACCGAACTTGGGATTAATTGAGCTTCACAGCCTGTGAGCGGAGCCCTGTTCCCTGACCTACCAATCCTGGGTTTGCCAGCCCCTGCAGCTATGTGAATCAGGAGAAACCTTGCTGTCTTGCCTGCTGATCTTAGAATTCATCGACCTTCACAGACTGTGAGCGGGAGCCCTGCTCTCTGAGCTGCCAATCTTGGGCTCTCCAGCTTCTGTGGCTGCATGAGTTGGGAGTGACCTCTACCTTTATCCATGTACTTGGGACATTCTAGCCTCTACAATCACATGAGCTGTTTCCTTGATATAAATCTCTCTCTATATATATTTATATGCTTTACAGGTTTTGCTTCTCTAGGGAACCCAGCCTAAGACAGCCCCCAAAAAGGAATACAGACTTTGCCTTTTCACTAGCTATTGGTTTCAGGCTGGTGTTTTTAAAAGGGGAATCTATGGGGACCATAGTCTCAGGGAACATCTAGGTCAGTTGGCATAACAACGTTTATAAAGAAAATGTTCTATAGTCTGCTTTGATGAGTAGTGTCTGGGGTCTTAAAAGCCTGCAAGTGGCCAGCTAAGATACATCTGTTGGTCCCATCCCCCCAAGAGCAATGGAGAATGAAGAAAACCAAAGACACAGGGAAAATACTAACCCAAAGGACTAAAGGACCACATGAACCACAGACTCCACCAGCCTGAGACCAGAAGAACTGGTTGGTGCCTGGCTACCACCAACGATCACCCTGACAGGGATCACAACAGACAGTCCCAGACAGAGCAGGAGAAAAATGTAGAACAGAATTCAAATTCACATAAAAAGATCAGATTTACTGGTCTGACAGAGACTGGAGGAACCCCCAAAACTATGGCTCCTGGATGCTCTGCTAACCCAGAACTGAAACCATTCCTCAAGCCCACTTTTCAGACAAAGCTTAGACAGGCCTATTAAACAAACAATAACACACATGCGGAACGTGCTTCTTAGTTCAAAAAAATGTAAGAGATCGAATGGGCAGCTCCCGTCCAAAAGCAGGATAACAAGGTAGGAAGGGACAGGAATTGGACGAATGGACACAGGGAACCCGAGATGGAAAGGGGGAGCATGCTGTCACATTGTGGGGATTGCAACCAATGTCACAAAATAATGTGTGTATAAATTATTTGAATGAGGAATTAACTTGAGTGTAAACTTTCACCTAAAGCACAATAAAAAATAAAAATAATACTAATAATAAAAGGGGAATCTATTTTGAGAACTTGAACCTTCCCAGCATCACATGTTTAAGACAGACTGAAGTTTTCAGAAGAGACACTGAGAGCAGCACAAAACTGTTTTCAAGGGACAGCTGCAAATGCTCATTTATTTTCTAAAGCCCTAAGTTTAAGATCCCACCACTCAGCAGCTTCTAGGACTTTTTCTTGACTCTCTCTTGAGAGGGTCTCGACTCTAAATTGGGCGTTGCACCAAAATTAATTAATTGATTAATTAAAAAAAAAAAACAGCAAATAGATCCTGTACCAAATTGATATGTCTCTGGAGGCTTAAAGGATAACCCTGGCAAGAATTTTTGGTTTCTAGAACTTGAAGGAACCTTAGAAGTCATCTAGTTCACCCACTCAGGTGAAAAAAATGAGAGTCCA
This sequence comes from Dugong dugon, assembly GCA_030035585.1. Classification (NCBI taxonomy): domain Eukaryota; kingdom Metazoa; phylum Chordata; class Mammalia; order Sirenia; family Dugongidae; genus Dugong; species Dugong dugon. Next base: position 21,339,437 of record CM057475.1, read on the forward strand.
GAAAGATTATACAACTTGCCCCTGGTAAGTGCGAAAATCATCTGGTGAATGTCAAAATCAGCTGGTGAGTGTCAAAAAACACAGACCTGGAACTCAGGTTTTTTAGTGATAGATGAGAAACAAAAGGGAAACAAGATTAAAGATTTGCTTCAAAATGATTCAGTTTGAGGAGGGAAGATGAATCGGTATAGTGTTGGGTTGATGATTGTTGAAGGTGAGTAATGGGTAAATGGAGGTTCCTTATGTTATTTTCCCTACTCTTATGTATGTTTGATAATTACCATAATAAAATATATTTTTAAATTATTTTTAAAAGTATCATTATCTTACTTGGAACCTGTCTTAGTTATCTAGGGCTGCTATAACAGAAATACCACAAGTGGATAGTTTTAACAAAGAGAAGTTTATTTCCTTACAGTAAAGTAGGCTAAAAGTCCAAATTCAGGGTGTCAGTTCCAGGGTAAGGCTTTCTGTCTCTCGGCCTTCTCATCAGTGTTCCCCCAGACTAGGAGCTTCTCGGCACAGGGACCCCGGTCCAAAGGACGTGCTCTGCTCCTGGCATTGCTTTCTTGATGGTATGAGGTCCCCAACTCTCTGTTTTCTTCCCTTTCCTTTTATCTTTTGAGAGATAAAAGGTGGTGCAGGCCACACCCCAGGGAAACTCCCTTTACATTGGATCAGGGATGTGACCTGGGTAAAGGTGGTGTTACAATCCCACCCTAATCCTCTTTAACATAAAATTACTATCACAAAATGGAGGCCAACCACACAATTCTGGGAATCATGGCCCAGCCAAACTGATATACACATTTTTGGGGGGACATAATTCAAACCATGACAGAACCCATATCAACAAGAAGACATCTGTCTTAGTCATCTAGGGCTGCTATAACAGAAACATCAGAAGTGGATGGCTTTAACAAAGAGAAATTTTATTCTCTCACAGTTTAGGAGGCTGGAAGTCCAAATTGAAGGTGCCAGCTCCAGGGAAGTCTTTCTCTCTCTGTCGACTCTGGGGGAAGTTCCTTGTCATCAATCTTTCCCTTGTGTAGAAGCTTCTCAGTGCAGGGACCTCAAGTCCAAAGGATACACTCTGCTCCTGGCTCTGCTTTCTTGGTGGTAGGAGATCCCCCTGTCTCTTTGCTCACTTCTCCCTTTTATATCTCAAAAGGGATTGACTCAAGCAAGATACAACCTAATCTTGCAGATTGAGTCCTGCCTCATTAACATCATAGAGGTAGGATTTACAACACATAGGAAAATCACATCAGATGACAAAATGGTGGGTAATCATATAATACTGGGAATCTGGCCTAGCCAAGTTGACACAAATTTTGGGGGGACACAATTCAACCCATAACAACATCTCCTGGCTTTAAAACAAGAGAAGAAGGAATTTGCGGGAGGAAAAAGGTATATTTTCTTTAAAATCAACTCGTTGATTCATGGATCTCAGGCATCTTGGAGTTCCTACTCTTTCAGGCCTAGTCTCATTCTCATCCCCTCCCCTTTAGCAAATGGAGAGAATGTGGCCAAGACAGAAACATGCCTTGATGCATCTGGTCCCAAGGGAGCAGCTACTACTGTGTTCTTGGTCATCTCAGCACTTAACAGTGGATGGGTGCCTGCAGCACAGGACTCTGGGAAAGGACACAAGCTCAAGGGCATCCCTGTCTGGGCCCAGTGTACTTCCTTTCCTAACTTCCTTTCTCATCACTGTAGCCACACATCAGCTACTTAAGAGCAGGAGTCCCGCTTGTTCATAAAGGTCTCCACAGTCCTGGGCTAGAATCCTCCCTAGGTGTTGCCCTGGTGTTTAGGAACTTGGTGCTTTAATCTTGGACGGGGAAAGGGGTTGGGGAGAGAGCCTGCCCTTCTGCTCATGATCTGAGTCTGTAATTTGAGTAGAAGAAAAACAAGGTATAAAAGAACTTCTCAAATGCCATTTAGAGTCTAATAGAATATGTCCCAATTCAGAAGTTATAGGGCTTTGAAGAACCAAAAGCTGAATGAAGAGCTGCACGCTGAATATTATTGATATAAATAACTGGGAACAGGGGAATGAGTTACTTCTCTTGGGAATATTTTCACAGGGATCAAAAACATTGGAAAAAATCTCTTAGAGAAACTTTCAGAAATACAGGAACAGGAGGGAACACGTGGGTTAGGGGAAACCAGGTCCTTTAACAACGCATCATGAAGGGAGGCTCTTATTTGACTTCTTAAGTCTTTTTCTCAAGATGGAATAGCAACACTATTTTAAGGTTATTTGCATATCTTTATTATCTTTTCTAATTAAGAAATTAACAAATGCTTACTATAGAAAATGGTGCAAATGGTTAACTTGTTCAGTTACTAATGGAGAGGTTGGTGGTTTGAGTTCACCCTGAGGTGTGTCAGAAGAAAGGCCTGGTGATCTGCTTCATTAAAAAAAAAAAAATCAGCCGTTGAAAACCCTATGGAGTAATTTTACTCTGACATACATGGGGTCACCATGAGTTGGAAACCACTTGCCAGCAACTGGTTTTTTTTTTTTTTTTTTTTTTAATATAAAAGTGTAAGTTTGGGGATGGTAAGTGAGGACTTAAAAGACAAATCAGTGGATCACTTGTCATCTCCCACCCAGATTACTGTCATGTTTTTTGGTATGTTCTTCCTTGGGTAATTCAAAGTGGCACACCATTCCCTAGCACACTGGGTTCTCAACACCCTTCATTGCCTTTATTTTATACCCTACCCTGTGGCACTACTTAGCCCCACAGATATTTCTGGAACTAACTTACCTCTCCATATCCAGCCAATTCATAACCCATCCATCAATTCTACCCCTTCTGAATGACCTCTGGATATAAGAAAACTATCCAAGTTCCCAAACTCAGTGACAGTATTTCCTAGGCTTTACAACACAACCTCATTCCTACTTCCTACTCCCAAGAACACACATAAACCAAAATTGCACTCACATGCCTGCAATTACATTTGAGGTTATCGGAGAGAAATTCTTACTGCTTCATTTGTAACCACAGAACATCAACCAGAACTCCAACGGCCTTTTGATTTCAATCCCCGGAAGGTGACCACAGTTACCAGCTAAATTACCGCACTTTCGTCAGTTCTTATTTTTGTGCCAGAGTCTAGGCTTTTTTATTGACTTGTTTATTTTTGGACTTGGTCACAAATACAGTAATGAATAGAGACACTTAGTGAAATGCTACTTAGAAACTTCACGGCTTGGTCACCTTTATTAATTGACTTGGTAAAAAAAATTTCTCATGATGAATTTTAACTTTTAACTCCCCCGAAAGAATAACTGGGGACAGTGGTGGTTTAGTGGTAAATTCTTGCCTTTCATGCCAGAGACACGGGTTTGATTCCTGGCCGGTGCACCTCATGTGCAGCCACCACCCATCTGTCTGTGGAGGCTTGCCTGTTGCTATGATTCAGCTGAACAGGTTTCAGTGGCTCATCCAGACTAAGATGGACTAAGAAGAAAAGCCTGGTGATCTACTTCCAAAAATCAGCCAATGAAAACTGTGTGGATCACAATTATCTGATCTGAAACTGATCATGGAGATGGCACAGGACCAGGCAGCAGTCTGTCCCATTGTGCAGGGGGTCGCCATGAGTCAGGGCCTATGTGATGGCAGATAATACAACAGGAATGAAAAATGAAAGGATACAGCTACCCTCCATCCAAAAAATATTAGCTACTGCTGGAATTGGTTACTCTCTTTCTGAATTCAGTTATAACCTCTACAATTTGACAGGAAGCAAAAAGTTTACAAGTTAGTTATTAAGGGTAATTGTGAGCGGCGCCACTCCCATTTCCACCCCTTGGTTCCTGGACCCATGAATCCTGGCCATGGAAGAAACAGCACCATATATTGGATGTTGGTTTAGAGCATATACAGCCTCCTGGAGAACATTTCCCCAACCTTGCCAAGTATTGCCACCTAGCTGGCACTGTAATTGTGTCTTTAGGAGGATATTCCATCGTTAGTCAACTGCTTCAGGATGATGGGGAACATGGTAAGACCAGTGAATTCCACAAACATGGGCCCACTGGCACACTTCATTTGCTGTGAACTGAGTCCCTTGATCTGCGGAAATCCTGTGTGAGATACCATGATGGTTGATAAGGCATTCTGTGATCCACAGATGGTAGTTTTGGCACAAGCATTACATGCAGGGAAGGCAAATCTGTATCCAGAGTAAGCATCTATCTCAATGTGGATGAAATTCAGCCCTTTCCATGATGAAAGTGGTCCAATGTAATCAACCTGCCACTAGGTCGCTGGCTGATTACCTTGAGGAACCTGCCATATTAGTCTCGGTTGCTGGAAGATTGGGCATCCAGCAGTAGCTGTAGCCAAGTCAGCCTTGGTGAATGGAAGCCCACGTGGCTGAGCCCATGCATAACCTCCATCCCTGCCACCATGGCCACCTTGTTTATGACCTATTAGGCAATGACAGGAGTGGCTGGGGAAAGAGGATGACTGGTTTCCACAGAACATGTCATCCTATCCACTTGATTGTTAAAGTCTCCTCTGCCACGGTCACCCTTTGGTGAACATTCACTTGAGGCACAAATACCTTCACTTCTTTGGCCCATTCAGAGAGGTCTATCAGCATACCTCTTCCCCATACCTCCTTGTCACCAATTTTCCAATCATGTTCCTTCCAAGTCCATGACCATCCAAACAAACCATTGGCCACAGCCCATGAATCAGTATACAGTTGCATATCTGGTCATTTCTCCTTCCAAGCAAAGTGAACAACTAGGTGCACTGCTTGAAGTTCTACCCCTTGGGAGAATTTCCCTTCACCACTGTCCTTCAGGGAAGTCTAGAAAGGGGCTTCAGTGCTGCCACTGTCCACTTTCAAGTGGTGCCTGCATATTTCACAGAACCATATGTAAACCAGGTATAATTTTTCTCTTCTTCAGTCAACAGGTCATAAGGAAATCCCCATGAGGCCATGCAGGCTGAGAGGGGGAAGGTGATGTGACAGGAGTGGAGACCATGGGCATTTGAACCACTTCCTCATGCAACTTATTTGTGCTTTCTGGTCCTGCTCGAGCACAATACTGTACATACCACTTCCATTTAATGATAGAGTGCTGCTGTGCACATCCAACTTTATGGCTCTGTGGGTCAGACAATGCCCAGTTCATGATGGGCACCTCAGGCTACATGGTGACTTGGTGACCCATGGTTAGGCATTAGTCTCTACACTAAGACCCAGTAACAAGTCAAAAGTTGTTTCTCAAAAAGAGAGTAGTTATCTGCAGAGGATGGCAAGGTTTTGTTCCAAAATCCTAAGGGTCTGTGCTGTGATTAACCAATAGGGGCCTGCCAGAGACTCCAAACAGCATCTCTATCTGCCACTTTAAGCACTACTGGATCAGTTGGATCATATGGCCCAAGTGGTAGAGTGGCTTGCATGGCATTGTGAACCTGTTGCAGTCTTCTCTTGTTTGGGCCTTACTCAAAACTAACAGCTTTTTGAGTCACTTGATAAATAGACCAGAGTAGATATGTTGCCTCTGAAATCCAAAGAGGCCCACTAGGTATTGTGCCTCTTTTTTAGTTGTAGGAGGAGCCAGATGTAACAACTTATCTTTCACTTTAGAAGGAATATCTCAACATGCCCCATACCACTAGACTCCTAGAAATTTCACTGAGGTGGAAGATGCCTGAGTTTTTTTGGATTAATTTCCCACCCTCTAGCATGTGAATGTCTTACCAATAAGTCCAGAGTCATTGACACTTCTTCCTTACTAGGTTCAATCAGCATAATGTCATCAATGTAATGGGCCTGTGTGACTTCTTGTGGAAGGGAAAGGCAATCAAGTTCCTTGAGGACTAAATTATGATATAGGGCTAGAGAGTTGATGTACCTCTTAGGTAGGGCAGTCAAGGTGCATTGCTGACCTTGCCAAACTGCTTCTGGTGTTCCTTCAAAAACAGAATCAAGAAAAAGGCATTGACCAGATCAATAGCTGCATACCAGTTACCAGGAGACGTATTAATTTGCTCAAGCAATGAAACCACGTATGGAACAGCAGCTGAAATTGGAGTCGCCACCTGGTTAAGTTTACGATAATCTACTATCATTCTCCAAGATCTGTCTGTTTTTTACACAGGTCAAATGGCGAGTTGAATGGGGATGTGGTGGGAATCAAGTCCTTGATGGTGACAGTAATCTCTGCAATCTGTCCGGGAATACCATATTCCTTTTGGTTTACTATTTTCCTAGGTAGAGACAGTTCTAATGGCTTTGATTTGGCTTTTCCTACCATAATAATCCTTACTCCACATGTCAGAGATCAAATGTGGGGGTTCTGCCAGTTGCTGAGTATGTCTATTCTAAGTATGCATTCTGGAACTGGGATAATCACTACAGGATGGGTTCAGGGACTCACTGGACCCACTGTGAGATGGAACTGAGCTAAGATTCCATTAAAGACCTGACCTCCATATGCCCCCACTCTGACTGGTGGGCCACAGTGATGCTTTGGGTCTCCTGCAATTAGTGTGAGTTCAGATCCAGTGTCTAGTAATCCCTGAAAAGTCTGATTATTTACTTTTCCCCAGTGAACACTCACTCTCATAAAAGGCAGTAGATCCCTTTGAGGAAGGCTGGGAGAAAGATTCACAGTACAAATTTTTGGCAGTGCAATGGAGGTCCTTCCTTCAGGGGACCTGGCCTACCCTTCATTCCGGGGGTTGTAGATCTGTAAACTGGCTCAAGTCTGGGAAGTCACTTAGGGGATGCGACTCTATTCTGACGATTCAAGTTTGACTGCTATTCACTTAACCTAGAATTCTTCCACTTGTACAGATCAAGTAAATATTTAGTAGTCTCCCATCTATTTCACTCCTAGGGGCGGCATGACTAAGTAGCCAAACCACAAGTCTATACGAGTAAGATTATTCTGATTAATGCTTTGACTCTGCTGTCCATTACAGTAACCACACCCACCTTGTCTTTGCTGATTAAGTGCCACCACTTTGTCCCTACACCCACCAGGTCCAATCAGCCCTATTGTAGTTAGGCATCTTAATTCAATTAGGACAGTTCCCACTGTCAAATCTGACTTACGTAAGATAGCAGTTACTGTAGTCTTCAAGGCTGCTGGGGCTCCCTTCACAAAATTTGTTTCTCAACGTTGTGGTAAAAGATATGTCATCTGGGCACTCCACGTGTGGATCTCTGGGTCTAACTTGATAAATCCACTCTAACATACCGATTTCCCTAAGCCTTTGGATACCTTCTTCTAGTGTATACCAAGGCAGGTCTGGCACTTCAGCTTGATTTAGTGTAGGCCATCACTTAATATATGCTTCAGAGAAACAATTAAATAAACTATTAGATTCTTTTCTAACCTCGCAAGCTGAAACACTGAAGGATCTGTACTTACTGGACCCGTATCAATAAACTCAGACTGATTCAACTTTGTATTTCTTGCACCATTATCCCACACCCTTAATAACCATTCCCATGTATATTCCCCAGGTTTCTGTTTGTACATATTAGAAAAGTCAAGCAGTTGTTCTGGAGTGTAGCATACTTCCTCCTGGTCACACTTCGTACCTTTAGGGCTTGCTGGGACTTAAGTCTAGTTATAGGTCTAGAAGCAAAAATGGGTGCTGGGGATGTGTCCTAGGGACATGTAGCAATGTCTTGTAAGGCATCAGCACCAGATGATGCCTCAGGCAATGACTCAGATGCTGCCCCAGGCAATTATCTCAAAGGTTTGTCAGACACAGCTAAATTAATCTCATCAGATGAGGGTAGAGGGGATAATGATTTTGCTGGGGAGGGTGGCTTAGCTGACAAAGATGGAGAAATATCTTCAGATTAGAGGGCTGGTTCCACTGGCAGGGGTGATTCAACAGAATTTATGGGCTCAATGTCCCCAGCTTCCTCATTATCTGCCCATATGTTCCAATCCTAAGTTTTAGAATCCCATTTCTCCCCAGTCAGTGTGCTCAGTTTAACTTCAGACACCATTTGAGGTTGGGAATTTAATGGGGGTTGTAATTCAGTTATTTTTACGGTAATACTCTGGGTTTGGTTTTTGGAATATCAGCTCCGTTACTACAAGACATAAGGCTTTCTTCCAGGGCACAAGTGACAACTTTGAAGTGGTTTATATAGCACTTGAGCTGTCACTCTGAAGCCCTGAGCTCATCTCTTTCACCACTTAGTCTAGTGAAAGCAGGACCAACCAACTAGCTTCCTTATACTTATCATTTTGACAAAATTGTAGAAAAGTATCAAATATGCGTTCGCCTAGAGCCTGCCTCTCACCAATACGGGATCTATTGGTCTTGATATTTTGCATGTTATTATCACCACCTCATTCCACGGATTAGCAGTGCCCTCTTTACTACTGGAGGCAGAGTCATCAGTGCTTTTAAGACTAGGAAGTCTTGCGAACCAATTAGAAAACTCATCCTTATGATTTTGTTTCTCTAGAACCACTCTGGGTACCAAGTGTCTTAGGCTGGGTTCTCTAGAGAACATAAAAAGAGAGACAGAGAGAGAGATTTATCTCAAGGAAATGGCTCAGGTTGTTGTTGAGGCTGGCAAATCCCTAAGTCCATGAGTCAGGCATTGACTGGAGACTTCTTCTGACTCACATGGTTGCAGGGGCTAACGAACCCAGCATCAGCAGGTCATACAGCAGGCTGCTGATTCACAAGGCTTCAGAAGCTGGCAAATCCCAGTCAGCAGATCAGATGACAGGCTGCTCTCTCAAGTCCCGAGAACTAAAAGTCAGATGATGACAAGCCAGAAATAGGATCCAGAGCAAGCAAGCAAGCTTTGCCAGAACATCCATACATATCCTGGGTGCAGGCCACACCCCCAGAAAACTCCCCTTACAATGGAATAGCTGATCACATCAGATCACATCATAGAGGTGATTACATTAGATCACAAAACAGAGGATAATTACATAATACTGAGAATCAAGGCCTAGGCATTTGACACATAACATTAACTGTTACAACAGGGAAAGTGTGTGTGTGTATGTGTGTGTGTGTGTGCGTGTGTGTGTGTGTGCACGCGCAGTGCGATGATCGCTTTTGTATGGACTCTCTCCGTGATCTTGTAATAAGTAAGGTATTGTGGCCTACCAAGGGTATTGGTCAGTTTTGCCATCTTGCTAGCCTTAAAAGAAAAGCCAATTCCAGAGCAGAAAGAGGATCCCACCACTACCAAGGAAGAAGAGCCAGGAGTGGAGGCATTCTCTGGACACAGGATCCCTGCTCTGAGAAGCTCCTGGAAGCAGGAGACCAAGGGAGGGAGCTGTAACACTGAAGATGGTGAGAAGTGGTGGCAGAGAAATGGCGGCAGCAGAGGCAGGAGATAGCTCAGTGGGCCAGGAGCCCACAGAACAAGAAAGCTAAGTGACTTTGGATAGGAGGCATGCTGGTGGAATACGGTGCCCCCAGGCACTTGGTGGAGCTAGGTCTGCCGATTTAAGGAGCTAGAGCTGAGGGCTTCCTTGCTGAGGCTTATTGGCAGAGTGGGGTGCCTCTGGGCATTTACCTGAAGAGCTAAAAGAGCTTCATAACACTTGCCAGGGCAGGGCAGAGGCTGAGGGGCCAGAGAGAGGCGTGCCAGTGGGCACAACTGAAAAGAGGCTGTCCTGATTGAAGAGCATTCCTGAACCTAAATTGTAACCTGTTACTTCCCTAATAAACCCCACAAACCTGAGTATGTTCTCTTGAGTTTTGTATGGCCATTGCAATGAATTATCAAATCCAGTAGAGAAGTAGAGTGTCATTAGAGAGACAGATGGTGTCAGAATTGGTAAAGATGGCAGAGAGAGGAGGCATGTCAGACCTCTGCCTCATAGCAATCAGCCTTGGGCTGTTGATCTTGGTCCTCCTTCCTCCTTATAAAGTTAGAGGAGGTCAGACACTGCCCCCATGCCATTTTTACAGTGTGTCCCTCTCCTTCCAGACTGGTGGGAGTAGGTGGGCAGGACAGGTCTGCAAAATTTCTCCTTTCAAGGAACACCTGGTTTAAGGTTTCAGATTCAGTCAGTCGTCTAGAAGGATACAGAACCAAGATGCCCAAATGTTGATGTTTGCTCTCTCATAGCTGCTACTTTTGGCTCATGAGGTTTCCTGTTAAAGCTAAGTGACTCGTGCTGAAAGTGCTCTTTAAAGTCTGGGCCCTGCAGAAAGGCTCTCAATGCTGGCTGGCTTCAAACAATGCACCTCTCAGAGCTCCCAACCAGAACTCAAAAGGCATTCATTCTATTCTCATTCTAATCTACCTCAAATACCTATCTTAGTCTCCAGCTGGTACTCAAGAATTCCCTCAGCAAAGGTATTATCCCAACATTTTCATCTTAATAGAGGATGATGACCACTGATAGGCTGGTGATTGTGTTAGAATTTAAGGCTGCTTAGCAGGTTGAGGTGGAAGGTGGAAGCAGTGGATAGGAAAGAAAAGACCGTTAGAGGTAAGCAAGAGCTTGCTCAATTTAAAACCACACTTTTGGAATTGCAGTGCTTGCACTGGGATCCTTCTTGTTCCGTTTGACCAGAGGCCCCATCTCAGAAGCCTTTCTGGTTAACACAGTGGAGACTGGGAGAGTCAGGACCCAGCCTGACTAGGTCCAACCAAGCTCACTCCCAAGAACAAAACTCCTGTTGCTTACAGTTGCTCTGTCCAATATGGTAGCCACATGTAGCTATTAAGTACTTGAAATGTGGCCTAGTCCAAATTGAGATATGCTGTACTTGTAAAACACACATTGGATTTAGAAGATCTAGTAAGGAAAAGAGAAAGTAAAATATCTCATTAATAATCTTCTATATTGATTACATGTTGAAATGATAATAGTTTGGATAACACTGGGTTGAAAAGGTATTCAAATTAATTTTACCCATTTCCTTTTTTAATGTGACTACTACAAAATTTGAAATTACAATGGTGACCTGCATTTGTGACTCACATTACATTTCTATTGGACTTAAAAAAATGGCGGGTCTTTCAAGACTAAGGAAAATCTTGGTTGGTAAGAAGAGAGACACATGACCTGAAAGTGTGCTTGCTGAGAAAAAGGTCACCTACATAGACCCGAATGAAGAACTCTCAAAATTGGTTAGAGAGAACCCACGTAACCCAAAGACGCAGGACACACTGTCAGCTATTTCACTAGGACATTCCAGGCACTGTTGTTAGGACTTCGTGTGTGTTGATTCACTTGATTATCACAATTGCCCTGGGGAGTAGGCGCCATTTTTATACCTATTTTACAGATGAGGAAACTGAGGCACAGAGAGGTTCAAGTGGAATTAGGATTTGATCTTTGGCAGTCTGAACTCTGACCCTGATCCTTAACTGCTCTGTGACCCTCACCTGAGCTCTCCTTTCTAGACATGCTTTCCTGGGGGGGATTTCCTTTGTTAGTCCTGTTTCCCCCAGTCAACCTAGCCCTATCATCTGCCCTGGCACTAAAAACAAAATACGCCAGTCTGTTGTGGGGAGGAAAAGCCCTTCCCTAGAATCACAGCTCCCTAAATTCTGGAGTTTGGGCAAAACCAACTGTCTAACACTATGATGCTCTCAAATCCCTACTTTTAGCAGCTTGCTGAATTGTGGGACCACAATTTAACATTGCGGCTCCTGCAGCTTAAGGGCTAGGAAACTTTGCCTTTTTTTTTTTAATTTGTCAAAGAGACCGTTTTTTTTTTTTTTTTTTCACCGTTTGCGTAACGCTTTCCAAACCTTTCCAACGGGTAGTTGGCTGCTTGCTTTCCAAACCTTTCCAACGGGTAGTTGGCTGCTTGCATATGTTCTAAGCCTCAGTTAAGAAAACGCTCTCAGGGAGCAGCCTAGAGGGGCTCTTGGAACGCAGTTCCTACAAAGTGAAGACGGTTAAAGGAAGCTTTTTGCTTCTTTCACCTAATTTTTTTCCCTGACCAAAGGCCATGTTCTTGCGTTTCTTTTCCTCAGAAACCACAGAAGTCAGATGGTTTTGCTTTTTATTTTAAAGTCTCAGTAATAAGGGATAATTAACCCCTTATTCACCCTCAGAAAGACTCAGCAATTGGCATCTCTCTGTAACATTATTATTGTTGTTATTACAAAGGGCACTCAGGTGGCTGCAAGGCAGGGGCACTTTCTCGGTCTGTTTTACAGACAAGGCCACTGAGGCTCAGGAAGCCAGTGGCTTACCCAAGGCCATGCCTTAGCTGTGAAAGAGCCTGGATCAGAGCTTATTTCCACCGGCCACATTTGTCTGATTTCCGTTTGCCCAGCATTTTGGGCAGAGTCTGATCCCCAAGGTTGGGTCATTCACCCCACCCACAGAGCAGTCACAATGCAATTAGCATAGGCATGGAAGCCCTCCTGCCTCCCTTCCTTGGCACTTTCTCAGGCTGCTCCTTATCTTTCTTGTGGCCCCTTCCGGATGTTTGTGTTGGATTTTGCTTTCTTTAGGCCTTTGCTATTCCCTCAGCCTAAAATGCTCTGCTTCCCAGACACCTGCATGGTTAAGTCCCCCACCTTCTTCAAATCTCAGCTTCTTAAGGCAGCTACCTGTCCCCCCATTTAATACTCAGCCTCCCCACATGCACCCTGCACTATATCCCAACCCCCTTCTTTTTCCTTTTTCCGTAGCATTTATCAACTCACTGTCAGCCTTCCCCACCAGAGCATAAGCACCATGACGACAGGGATCTTTTGTTCACTGATGTACCCCAAATGCCTGGAAGAGTTCTGGCCACAGTAGGTGTGTAATAAATACTGGTTGAAATGGAAATTGTTTAAAACTTTCCTGGATGGTCACCAGCTGGGATTATAAGCACCTTCAAGGCAGGGAGTGCTTCACTGCATACCCACTGCTCCCTCAACCCTCCACCCACACCCACCCCCGAAGGGCCCAGCACATAGAGACTCTGGTAAAAAATGTCAGGGAAGAAGACCAGGGATAACTTTTTTTCCCTACTTCTTCAAACTTTTAGGAGCCCAGGTGGCACACCGGTTAAGAGCTATGGCTGCTAACCAAGAGGTTGGCAGTTAGAATCCACCAGAAGCTCCTTGAAAACCCTGTGGGGTACTTCTACTGTGGTCAGAATCAACTCCGTGGCAATGAGTTTGGGTGTTTTTTTTTGGTTTTACACTTTCATTTCTAAATGTTCTAAACTATGAAAATAATGAAGTAAACTAAAATAAAATTCTGAGCGGGGGCAGAGGGCCCCAAACAGTGTGGTTTGCTTTGGACCCTGTGGACACCCAATGTGTGGTCCTCATGGCCCAGTGGAAGGACTGGGCCTGGAACATTCTGGACATTTTACTCAGGGCTAGGAACAGAAAATCAGGCTAGTGGAAAGGAGCCAGGCCCCTCGTTGCTCAGAGATTTTTTGAGACATTTTAAGACTACTTTCAAGCATGTGGAAGAACATGCTGATCAGCTCTTTTCCATCTCCACAGGTGACCAAACAAGAGAAAATATGTCTATTTTGAGTCCAAGAGAGTTCAATGAGATTTAGAAAAAATTCCTATGGGCTCTAGACATTAAGGTTATATGACGGCAATAAAATGTAATAGTTGGGAGCTAGGGCTTGGGGTCAGACTGCTTGGAATCAAACCTGCCACTTCCTAGCTGCCGCGCTGGGCAAGCTGTTTAATGCCCTTGTTGCCTCAGTTTCTCTATCTTCTAAATGGAGACGATAACCACACCAACCTCATAGGAGCACTGTGAGGGTAACAAGCCTATGCTGGTGAAGATCTGACACCCAGTAATTAAGAATAAGGCCTGGCACATGGTCCAAAACAAAACCTGGAGATCCCAGGTATGTCAGGGTAGAACTGTGCTCCATAGGGCATTCAGAGGCTGATTTTTCAGTAGATCACCAGGTTTTTCTTTCAGGTCACCTCTGGGTAGACTCGAAACACCAACCTTTTGGTTAGCAGCCTTAACTAACCTTTTGATTAGTTAACCTGGGGTGTTAACCCAGGGAGTACCCAGTAAATATGCAGTCATACTATTAGGGTAGATGAATTAGAAGTTCTTGAAGGAATAGGTTATTTGCCACAGGTGGAGTGCTGGAGTGGAGACCAAAGGATAAGTCTTAGTTTTGACAGAAGCTATGAGACCCACTAGATCAGGGAACTGAAGGATGGGAAGGCTGGCAATAGTGGAGGTGAGAGGGTGGACAGTTGGGAAGTTTGGAAGGACAGCAACAGGAGTAAACCTTCCTGAGATAGCTTAAACCTGATTTATTTCATCCTCTTTAAGCAGGTGACAGGGCACCTACTATGTGTGCTCTCACCTGACCTTCACACAATTCTGCCAGATTGACCTTACCATCCCCACCCCACAGGTGAGAATCAAGGCTCAAGCCTGGCTGGTAAAGGGGAAGGAGGCAGGACAGAACTCTGGTTTCTGTGCCTCTCTGTTCACTAGCCCACATGCAGTTTAATAATCACTCACACGTTAAAACTCGAACCAGGCACTACTCTAAGCTCTTTGCATATATCCACACATATGATCCTCTCCGCAGTCCCGTAGGATGGTACTGTTGAGGAAGCTGAACTGCTGAGGACCTAACGTGATCAGTTGAGGCCCAGCCCCAGGAGTACAGAACACAGGGGCTCTCTCTAATCCAGGCCGGGCTTCCCCGAGCTCAAGCTGAGGGGGACTCCTGCAGGGCTGACCCCGCAGGGGAGGGAGTCCAGTCTCAGGCCACCTATCCCACATCACCCAGCAGCCAGAGCAGATTGTTAAAACACAAATCAGATCCTATCACACCCTCCAGACCCTCCAAAGGCAGGGCCACGTAGTCAAGCACAATTTCTTCCTAGCAGAAAGTTCAATTTAGGGCCTCTTAATCCTGGCCTTGGAACCCCAGTGGCGCAATGGTTAAGAGCTCAGCTGCTAACCAGAATGTCGGCAGTTCAAATCTACCAGCTGCTCCTTGGACAACCCTGTGGGGCAGCTCTACTCTGTCCTATAGGGTCACTATGAGTCAGGATCAACTCGATGGCAGTTGGTTTGCTTTGGTTTTGATAATCCTGCCCTCAAAATCTTCTTGGTGGGAAGCTTCTCTGATAGGACCCATTGATAGCACCTCTCTGCTGTGGTGGGTCTGGGAAGCAGAGACAGGGAAGGCCCCACAATGTGTGTGAGGCAAGACCCACAGAGGCCCAGCTCCCAGAGATAAGCAGGCCCTTGAGACACCTGACCTCTTGTTTCAGTCTCCCAGAGAGGATAATCATTACCTCAGGGTAGCCACAAGGATGAGGTTAGGGTCACCTCTGATTGCCCTCCACAGGCAGGGAGAGATGGGAGGCAAAGCAGCTCCCTGTCTGGGCCCAGTGTCCTCTGATGACCTACTCCTGGCCATCCCCAACCCTTTCCCCACTCTGGCCTGTCTCCACACCAAGCGGGTGCAATGACACCAGCACACACGCTCCTTGAGAGCAGGGACTATGCCAGGTCCCCACTGTAACTGCATGTGCCTGCACCCAGCAGGCTCTCAGGACATTTTTGTGGAGTGGACAAGCATGGGCTTTGAAATGAGACACAACTGGATTCAACACTCATGTACAGCATGATGGTTAAGAGCATGGCCTCTGCAGCCGAGCTGCCTGGGTTTACATCCCCGTTCTGACTTTTGCTTGCTCCGTTGCCTTGGAGGGCCTACTTAACCTTCCTGTACTCCAGTTTCCACTTCTGTTAAAGGGGGGAACATTAGGAGGGTAACAAGTTACAAGTTGCCACTGAGTGCATTCCAATTCATGGCTACCTTATCCGTGTCAGAGTAGAATTGTCCTCCATAAAATTTTCAATGGCTGATTTTTGGGAGGTAGGTCACCAGGTCTTTCTTCTGAGGCATCTCTGGGTGGACTCCAACCTTCCGATTTTCAGTGAACGTCTGAGTGCGTGTACCATTTGCACCACCCAGGGACTCCTTATGGAGTTCAAAATCAAACCCATTGCCATCAAGTCGATTCTGACTCATAGTGATACTATAGGACAGAGTAGAATTGCCTCAGAGGGTTTCCAAGGAGCAGCTTGTGGATTAGAACTGCCAGTCTTTTGGTTAGCAGCCATAGCTCTTAACCAGTGCAGCACCAGGGCTCCTTCTACTTTAGTTAGCAAGTGCCAAACCAAGCCAAAAAAACTGTTATGGATTGAACTGTGTCCCCCAAAAAATATCTGTTAACTGGGCTAGGCCGTGATTCCCGGTATTGTGTGATTGTTCTCCATTTTGTCATCTGATGCGATTTTCCTATGTGTTGTAAATATTACCTCTGTGATGTGAATGAGGCAGGATTAGAGGCAGCTATGTTAATGAGGCAGGACTCAATCTACAAGATTAGGTTAGGTTTTAAGCCAATCTCTTTTGAGATATGAAAGAGAGAAGCAAGCAGAGAGACACAGGACCTCATACCACCAAGAAACAAGAGCCAGGGGAATAGCACATCCTTTGCACCCGGGGTCCGTGCACTGAGAAGCTCCTCAGCCAGAACTTTCCTGTAGAGCCGAAAGAGAGAGAAAGCCTTCCCCTGGAGCTGGTGCCTTGAATTCGGACTTGTAGCCTACTAGACTGTGAGAGAATAAATTTCTCTTTGTTAAAGCCAACCACTTGTGATATTTCTCTTACAGCAGCACTAGATAACTAAGACAAACACCCTACTTGCTCCACACCCCAAACCGCATCCTCCCATGTCCTGACATAAAACCCTTGGCCAGGCTGGTATTGTTGTCGACATAAGCACTAGGTCCCATGGAAAAAAAGGAAACATATGCTCTGCTGCCTTGGCTCCACAGACGCTCAAGCTTGGAGAAAGAGGGAAGTGGACGGCAGGTATTGGTTTCGGGGCCTGGACTGAAAGGGGACATCAGCTGGGCAGTCACTCTTCCTTGAGGGCACACCTTATCACCCTCACTGGACCCTGAACCCCGAATGGGATCCCGTATCTGACAAAGGGCTTTTTTCTCCTCTTTTGTGATTTTATTTACGCATGTAGTTATTGTACGCTGTTGAGTTGATTTCAACTAATAGGGACCCTATAAGACAGAGTGGAAACCCTGGTGGCGTAGTAATTAAGTGCTACGGCTACTAACCAAAAGGTCAGCAGTTCGACCCCACCAGGCATTCCTTGGAAATTCCATGGGGCAGTTCCACTCTGTCCTGTAGGGTCGCTATGAGTCAGAATTGACTTGACGGCGATGAGTTTGTTTGTTTGTTTTTAATGGTATAGGACAGAGTAGAGCTGCCCTATAGGGTTTCCAAGACTGTAATCTTTATGAGAACAGACAGCCAGGTCTTTTCTCCTGAGGAGCAGCTGGTGGGTTCAAACCGCAGGAGAAAGACCTGGCGATCTGCTTCAGTAAGATTGTTGTTGTGCTCTGTGGAGTCAATTTCTTCCCATAAACTTTACAAAAAGAGCCCTAGTGGTGCAATGGTTAAGCACGTGGCTGCTAACTCGGTTCAAACCCACTCAGCTGTTCTATTGGGAGAAAAGACCTGGCGATCTGCTCCTGTAAAGATTTACAGACTAAGAAACCCTATGGGGCAGTTGTACTCTGTCAATGGGGTCACTGTAAGTCAAAAATTGAGTTGACAGCACCCAACAACAACAACATGATATTCTATCCTGGTTCCTGTAATCCTGGTTCATGTGTCAGAATTACTAAACTAGTCCCTGTTGCACTTTCCTGCTCTGGGGGGTTTGTGGAAAACAGTGCAGTGGTCACCAGCTCAGCGATGCCTGAGGAGCACCAACTCTGTCTAGGTCCTGGGGGTCTGGGGGGCAAACAGCCAGGCACGGTCCCTTTCCTCACAGAGCTTAAGGTCTCCTTGGGCGTTAAAATCCCAAGGCACACCGCAAACAAGTTCAGTAAAGTGCAAAGACATCTTGGAAGACATACCAAAATGAATCACGCTAAAAGCCCCAGCAAAAGGGACTCAAGTCTGAGAACCCCACAATAGTTATACATTTTCAAAATGACTGAAATGAAGTGTTTGAGGAAGTCCCAGCTCCCAAGTTTTAGTCACCAGCAGGGCTGAAACTACCTCCACATAAAGTCATATATCTAAAGGGCAATGCTTCTGATCTTATTAGCAACTGAAGGAAAACCCACTTTTACTTCCCAGTGAATTCACTAACCCTATTGACCAGCCAGAAAATCCCAGGCCATACTCCTGCCCACTGGGAGAGTAACCTCAGGCCTGTGTCCATGGGCTGGCCTCTCCAGACCTTTCTTTCCTCCTCTCCACTTATAACTCTAAGTAGGGTAGTACCAAGGGTAGTACAGCCCAGCATCACCTCCATCACCAGGGAACTTGTTAGAAATGCGCATTCTTGAGCCCCACCAGAGACCTACAGAAACAGAAAATCTGAAGGTGGGTCAGCACCTGGGCTTTTAACAAACACCTTGCAGCTGTTCCGGTGCATACTAGTTAAAGTTAGTGGTTCCCAAACTTGACTGTACACGGGTCACCTGAGGAACTCTGGGAGAAAAACAAGACTCCAGCACCAGCCGCAGACCACCTGCATTAGGTCCTAGGAGCCTGTTTTTTGTTTCTTATAGGCTTCGCAGGAGATTCTGGTGCTAGTCAAGGTTTGGGTCCCATCCCTTCTTAGTGCAAGTCAGGAGGGCCTTTCGGAGGGCTGTGCCTTGCCCAAAGCTGCAGAGTCCCAGAGAAGGACTAGGATTGGGACCGAGTCTCTTGGCTCCTTGCTCCACAGCTCTCCCCACATGCCCCCAACCCAAGTACTACTCATTATGTTGATGGGTGGTCTTCTGGGAACCCAGGCTTAGAAGCCCCCCACCCCCACTCTAGTCTCTTAGTTCTTAAACCTGACTGCACATTGAGATCACCTGAGGTGCTTTAATAAATCCAGAAAGCTTTCTCTGAAATAAGTAGGGGTGTAAGAAATGTCCTACCTCTACTACACAACCCCCCACCCCTGGGGCCCCTGGAGAATAGCTCCGTTGTTTAAGTGAGAAAATAGTTCTAATCAGCTGCTTTTATAAAATCCAAGCTTCTTGCTCTGCCACCAGCTTGCCCTGTACCTCCAAATCATTACCTCAGTTCCCTTGGGTCCCCAAGAAGCCTGGAGAAGTAGTTAAAAGGAGTGACAGGCACAGAACTCCTCACATTTCTTGCCTAAAGCCTCAGTAAATAGTGGCCTCAGAATAGTGCTGTGAAGGGCAACTGGGAAGGAGAGGAAGAAAATGAGGCTGGAGAACGAACAAAGGCTCAAACAGACACATCAGGGATGTCATTGGGTGTGAAGAGGTTCCTCAAAGACAGTATTTATTTCACTTTCCTATGGCCCCAAGCACATCACTTGAGGCCTCAACATTAAACAAAGGAGAAGTGTCCTTCCAGATCCAGAAGCAATCAAGGGTATCCTGCTGCCCTCAGGGCAATCCCTCCTCCCACCAAGTACCAAACAGAGTGTGGGGATCCATATGGATCAGGGTCATCCTCTTACAGACCAGGAAACTGAGGCTCAGAAAATGAAGCAAATTCCCCAGAATGTATGCCAGGCAAGGGGAGAGCCAGGGTATGAACCCAGCTCTGTCTCCAAAGACTGGTCCTTTCAGCTCTTAAGTAGCCAAGCTAGGACTCAGATGCATACTTCCAGACATCATGTCCCATGCTCTTTCCCACTAGCCACTGCAGTGACAGAGAAAGGTAACAGCCCACCCAACTGCTCAGAGCAGGAAGCCGAAACCAGCAGCCCATCCAAGTGATACTTCCATCAAGTCAACGGTGGCTGTCGTCAACCCCCAACACACTTCTGATCTCTCAGCCTTCCCTGCCTTGGTCCCAACTCTTCCCAATTGCTTTCCTTGGTTTGCGTATTTCTGGGACAAAGTAACTGAGGTCTAAAACACAAAGATCTACCAGGTGATCTTATTTTTTTTTAAATGGACCTTATTGTGTCCCAAACCAAACTACCACCTAACAGTCCATGCCTGGAAAGGACAAAGAAGTTCAGACTTCTAGCTACTCACCTCTCTCTGGCTCCTGTTCCTGTCCTTGTCCCTGCTCTGCCCACACTGCACTGCCAAGGTCCAGAGCTGAGGAGGGTCTCGGGCTTGCTCAGAATCCTGCCCTTCCAGAGGACAAGGTTAGACTTTTCAGACTCGGAAAGGCTAAAGAGTTTTTTGCATACAACTGGACCACCTTCAGGTCAGCTGACAGTCTAGTCCAACAGAGGGTCTCGGGATTGTTTCTTAGGTCTGCCCAACCCAGAAAGCACAGCTGTGCAGCCAGCCTGGGAGATGAGATCATCCTGGAGGGGCAGGGCCGTGGGGCTCCAGATCAAACGTCCTTTTGGAGCTCCATTTAACTTTTTGCATTTGTGATTTGCATTGGAATGAATGGAGAAGATGGTTTTACTCACCAATCCATTCATCTATCCATTCATTCCCGCATTCAATAGATAATATTTTGAGCATCTCCTATTAGCCTAGTACTGTTAAGCACCTGAGGAAGAATGATAACATGACTTCCCAAGGAGTTTAATCATAATTTTCTGAAAGGGGTTGGTGATTCCCTCAAAGTGTTCTTAACCTCTGAGGGCATTGTAGAACTCAACACACTGACGAATCCTCTTCTCAGAAAAATGACTGCCATCATAAAATCATTCTCACAATTTTAGGGGTTTTAATAAACTCCCAGAGTTAGACCTCTCAGTCTGATGACTTCTACCTGAGATCTGCCACCAATTTTCATGGACACAACCCTTCCTGCTCTAAGCCTCAGTTTCCGCATCTGTAACATGCATTCACTGGACTCCCTTGACCAAATGGTCCCTGAGGCCCTCTCAGGTCTCAAAGATCAGTGATTTCTGGAAGTCCTCCCAGTTGGTGGAGAGCTGGCCAGCTGAAATGAGTATGCGTGGCCTTGGAAGTACTTGTTGGTGAAAAGAGGGTGGAGGAATTATCTTCCCACCCTCAAGAACCACCACTGCGGCCCGGGTACAAAAACTTGTCCTTGGGAGAGACGTTATTGTTAGGTACCCTTGAGTTGGTTCTGATTCATAGCGACACTAAGTACAACAGAACAAAACACTGCCCAGTCCTGCGCCATCCTCACAATCATTGCTATGTTTGAGCCCATTGTTGCAGTACCTGTGACAATCCATCTTGTTGAGGGTCTCAGGGAGAGAGAGATAGAGGGCAAGAATTCTCAGTCCCAGTCCAAGATACAATCAGCCTTCCAGAGCAAAGGTTGTCTGGATAGGTAGGAATGAGCACTCTGGAAAGCTTGGGGCTATGATGACAACCAGAAACTATCCCTTTAATTCCCAGAAGAATGAAGTCATAGAATCCCAGTCAACAAATATTATTAAAGCAGGCTCTAAGGATACCTAGGTGAACAAGCCAGACAAGACCCCTCAAGGGGCTTCCTTTTTGGAGGAACAGACAATCCATTCACATGTAAAATAAGCAATGTCAATTTAGGTAGTCACAAAGCAAGAGAATGAAACTGGTAATGGGATAATCAAGGAGTGGGGTGGGGGGAAGGGGAGGGAGGAGGAGGGTGAGGGGAGCTAAGGATTCAAAGATCAGATGGTGTTTGAGATAAGACCTAAACGACAAGAACAAGCCAGCCACAAGAAGAGGGGGTAAGGGCTTTCCAGGCAGAGGAAATAGCAAAGGAAAAGGTCCCGTGGCAGGAAAACAGCTTGACAAAGAAGCGAAGGGGGGAGCTGGAGGCACAAAGGTCTGCGGCAGGTGGGGCCACACGATGTGGAGCCTTGTAGGCTAGAAAGAATTGGGAGCCATTGGACAGTTCTGTACAGATGAAAGAATGGAAATCAACAAGGGATCTGATCCCTCCCCTTACCTCTTTGATTGCATTGCTTCCCCACGTCCCCCAGCCACACTGGCCTCCTTGCTGTTCTACAAACAGAAACACTAAAGACCGCTCTTACCTTGAGTCCTTCACACTGGCTGTTACCTCCGCCTAGAACACTTTCCCCTCAGATAGCCACATGGAGCAGTCCCTCACCTACTTCAGTCTTTGCTCAGATGGTACCTTCTCAAGGAAGCCCATCCCACCACCAAACTGAAAACTGCAGCCCCTCCCCCAGCACGCCTTGGGTCTCTCATTTGCTTTGTTTATGCCCACAGCACACATCTAATAACATGCACCTTCTTTTGTTTATATCTGTCTCTGCTGGCATGTCAGCCACCTAAGAGCAGGGGTTTTTATCTGTTTTGTTCACTGCTGGTCCCCAGGGCCTGGAACTGTGCTGCTCGACACTAGTAGGTGTTCAGTACTACATACATTTGTGGAATGAATGAAGCAGGAAGACGAGTTAAGAGGTAACTGCTGTAGTTCATACACAAGAAGGTGGTGGCTTTTCAAAGGATGGTGGCAGAGGAGATGGAGGCAAAGGGCAGAAAGAAGCCTGGGACGTTAGGCTAAGTCAGGTATAGAGCTGGCTGGTCCCCAGCCCTAGTGCTCTTTTCACTACTGCCCCCCCCCACGCCCCCACATATTAAGCTCGCGGAACTACATATACTGGAATCCTAATCTCAAACCTGCCTTTCTCCTTTCTCCTCCTTGCCCTTCCATTTGGAATGAACATCAGAACAAGGTCAGTGGCAAAAAAAGAAATTGTTTTTGAGACTATGCCCAAACCCCCAAATTCCCTGCAAGATGTAAACAAGTAGCAAACTTAAATTTATGAAGAACTTAGTATATGGTTTTCACCTCTAATATTTTTTCCTTGAGATATAATTCACATACCATAATATTCACTCTTTTGAAGTGAACAAGTCAGTGGGTTTTAGTATATTCACAACCATCACCACTATCTAATTCCAGAACATTCTCACCGCTCTGAAAAGAAACCCCATTAGCAGTCACTCCCCATTCCCTCCTGGCAATCACTGGCTGGCTTTCTGCCTCTATGGATTTGCCTATTCTGGATATTTCATATAAATGGAATCATAAATCTTTGTCCTTTTTTGTCTGGCTTCTTTCACTTAGCATAATATTTTCAAGGTTCATCCATGTTGTAGTATGTATCAGTACTTCATTCTTTTTATGGTCAAATAATATTCCATGGTATGTGTATACCACATTTTGTACATCCATTCTTCTGTTGATGGACACTTGGATTGTTTACATTTTTTAGCTATTGCAAATAATGGTGCAATGAACATTCATGTACAAGTTTTTGTGTGGACACATGGTTTCAATTCTCTTGGGTATATACCTGGAGCCCTGGTTAGTAGTTTGAATCCACCAGCTAGCTGCTCCTTGGAAATCCTATGGGGCAGTTCTACTCTGTCCTATAGGGTCATTATGAGTTGGAATCAACTTGACGGCAAGGAGCTTGTTTATTTTGAGTTTATATAACTAGGAGCAGAATTGCTGGGTTGTATGGTAACTCTAGGTTTAATTTTCCGAGGAACTGTCATGATGTTTTCCAAAGCTTCACTTCCATTATTATTCTCATTTTGCTGATAGGGACACTGAGTGGGGAGAAGTAAGGTGGTTTGCTTACATTCACCTGCTATTGAATGGCAGACCATCAGGGGTTTGCCCATGCAAGGGAACCCTCTGCTTTCCTCCAATGCATTTCATTCATTCTATAAAACCTTTGAGGGCCTTCAATGTGCCAGTCACTAGTCTAGGTCCTGGGAATACCTCTGAGAGCAAGACAGACATAGTGCCTGCCCTTGCAGACTTCAGTCTAGTGGGGAAGCAGACATCAAGCAAATAATTACAATTTTGACAAGTGCTATGACAAAGTCTATGAGAGGCTGTAAGTTAACTTACCTTGTCCTTGGAGTAGTGATTAAGAACTTGGACTTGGAGCCAGCCTGCCCAAGTTCAAATCCCAGCTCCCCACCTATTAGTCGTGGGACCTGAGCAAGTTTTCTGCTCTCCCTATGTCTCCATTTCTTCCTGTGGAAAGTGGGGAGAGTAATAGTACCTACTTAGAGGGCTGTAGGGTGGAGCCCTGATGGCGCAGAGGTTAATTGCTCAGCTGCTAACCAGAAGTTCAGAGGTTAGAACCCATCTAGTGGCTCTGTGGGAAAAAAGACCTGGCAATCTGCTCCCATAAAGATTAAAAACCCGTTGCTGTCAAGTCGATTCCGACACATAGAGACCCTATAGGACAGAGTAGAACTTCCCCATAGGATTTCCAAGGAGCAGCTGGTGGATTCGAACTGCTGACATTTTGGTTAGCAGCCTGAGCTCTTAACCACTGCATCACTAGCCCCCACCCCCGACTCCTTAAAGATTACAGCCTAGGGCATCAAATGGGGTAGTTGTACTCTGTCCTACAGGGTCACTATGAATCCGAATCAACTCGAGGGCAATGGGTTTGTTTGTTTGTTTTTTAGGGTGGATTCAACGGAGATTCAAGGAGTGAAAACTTATAATGTGCTTAATACAGTGCCTGGCACCTGGTAAGCCCCAGATAAATACTAGCTGTTACAATTGCTGCTATATTGTGTATGCTTTGTCCATCATTCAAGGTACAAGCTCTTTGCTCTTCCTGGAATCCTGCTCCCTGCAGCTTTCACTGTTTTCCACCACTGCCCCTCACCCCCCATACACACAACTCTAACTTG
The DNA here is from genome assembly GCA_030035585.1 of Dugong dugon. Classification (NCBI taxonomy): domain Eukaryota; kingdom Metazoa; phylum Chordata; class Mammalia; order Sirenia; family Dugongidae; genus Dugong; species Dugong dugon. Next base: position 21,364,041 of record CM057475.1, read on the forward strand.
AACCAGCATTCCCATAACGCTGTGTTCCAGCATCCTGCAGTTTAGCTCCTCTGGTTTGACACTCCTGTTCGAATCCCTAAATGTCAGTCTCCTTCCTTGTACAGAGAAGAAAATACTTTTTATATAGTCCTCTTTCCTCCTTTACTAGATTGTGAGCTCCTTGGATCCAGGCCTTCTCATTCTTGTACTGCTAAAAAAGTTCAGCAAGAAAAACAAGTTCAGGCAAAGTAGTAGAGTAGTGAGGGCTGGGGGAGAATAGAGCTGAAAGAGCACAGGCTCTGGAGCCAGACAGGTCTAGGGTTCTACCCCAGCTCTGCCACCTGACCTGGGGCAGGTACCGAGGCTCTGTCTCTGAGCCTCCTTTGCTCCTGTGTGAAAGGTGGGCAGGAGCAGCTGCCTCTCAGAGCTGTCACGGGGCTCAGCAATGACAGTCAGAGGTTCTTGCTCCAGCATGGCAGGCACTCCATAGCTGGTGGATGCCACAATGTTCATCATGGCAGTGCTGCAGAGGAGCGGAGCCATGCTGGGCAGCACACCCAGCAGAGGCAGCGAAGTACAGGAAGTCCACAAGGTCAAAAGGAAAACAAGCTCTCCGGAGATGTCCTCTGAACGCTATCGAGTACACTGGGTTGAATGGAACAGAATTTACTGTTTGGGCTTTTTTCCTTACTAATTCCACGGATACTACTTTTGCCATTTTTATGAAATGTGAACAGAACAGAAAGTATACATTTAACTGCATCCCAGCAAATTATTAAGTAATGCACATGAGCAGAGATTGTGAAATTTCCCAACTGCCATGCCTCGTCATCCTTCTTGCAGCCCACAAGTCCAGAAATACTGAAACTCCTAAGCTCTTCTCCATTCCTAAGAAGTTTTGCGGGTTGGCTTTTGTGCATTATTTGCGAAGTAAGACAAAGGCTGTAAAATGATGATGATGATCACAAGATCACATGATGACCACGTCCCATACTAAAACCTGAAAAGTGTGTGTGAGACGATACTGGGGAAGCCAGCACAACTTGTACAAGGCAAGGTCATGGAAGCTCCATAGACACATCCAAACTCTCTGAGGGACTGAATTGCAGTGTGGAGGGCTGTGGGGACAGTGGTCTCGGGGAACGTCTAGCTCAATTGGTATAACGCAGTTTATAAAGAAAAATGTTCTGCATTCTACTTTGGTGAGTAGCATCTGGGGTCTTAAAAGCCTGTAAGCAGCCATCTAAGATACTCCACTGGTCTCACCCCTTCGGGAGCAAGGGAGAATGAAGAAAATAAGATACAAGAAAAAGATTAGTCCAAAGGACTAATGGACCACAACTACCACGGCCTCCACCACAGCCTCCACCAGACTGAGTCCAGTACAACTAGATGGTGTCCGGCTACCACCACTGACTGCTCTGACAGGGATCACCACAGAGGGTCCTAGACAGAGCTGGAGAAAAACGTAGAACAAAATTCTAACTCACAAAAAAAGACCAGATTTACTGGAGAGACTGGAGAAACCCCGAGAGTATGGTCCCTGGACATCTTTTAGCTCAGTAATGAAGTCACTCCCAAGGTTCACCATTCAGCCAAAGATTAGACAGCCCCATAAAACAAAATGAGACTAATGGGACACAACAGTCCAGGGACAAGGACTAGAAGACTGGAGGGGACAGGAAAGCTGGTAATAGGGAACCCAAGTTTGAGAAGGCACAGTATTGACATGTCATAGGATTGTTAACCATTGTCATAAAACAATATGTGTATTAACTGTTTAATGAGAAACTACGTGTTCTGTAAGCCTTCATCTAAAGTACAGTTAAAAAAAAGTGTGTGTGCGAAATAATAAAATGCCTTTGAAAGGTGTTCGTTCTTCAAGTGAGCTTCATTAAGGAAGAGTTGCTTATTCGTATTAACAGGCAGGGTCAAAGGATTTTTCAACTGCAATGAACAGGAATCCGAAAACAAAAGCCATGTGTATTTTTTAAAGTGGTTGCAACATTTTCTCTGTGGCATTTCCAATAGGTAGCAGCCGTGTGGGGCAGGTGGTCTACAAGGCTTATTGTCCTTGAGCTTCCTGGGGTGTTGAATTTTCCACAGAAAAACCACCCAAATGTATTCTACGCTCAGAGAAACCTCACTCATTTTGGAAGAGGCCAAGCTGAATTTACCTTTTCTTAGAACTCTTTCTGAGATAGAGAAAAAGAGTATGTAAACAATGGCAGAGAGGGGGATTTTTCATGATTTAACAGAACTAACTTTTCTAAGACCTCAGTTTAGTCAACAAACATGTTAATTAAAAACTATTCTTATCCAGATTCCTTTCTCCAAATATTTTCAAGACAGAGTCTTCACTAATCAATCTATATTTTGCCCCAAATTAGTAAAATTTGACTTTGATGTGGAGGCAGGAAGAGGGATTTGGCTTCCCTTTGATGGTGGTCAAAACTGGGCAATAGAGAAGGAAGAGAGAAAACAGAGAAGAGAAATGGTCCACCCTGAATTAATTCTGAACAGAAACCAATCAGGTCCTAGAGAGTGAAGGTCGGGGACAGAACTCTTGAAGCTGTCCAAGAGAAACATCGAGCCCTGCCCATACCAGCTACCCCAGTACTTTGCCCCAGACCCTTGTTGTTGTTGCAATAGAGTCAATTCTGGCTCAGCGATTCCACACACAATGGAATGAAACACTGCTTGGTCCCGTGCCATCCTCACAATCATTGCTATGTTTGATCCCACTGTTACTGCCACTGTGTCAATCCATCTCGTTGAGAGTCTTCCTCTTTTTGGCCGACCCCTCTAACTTTACCAAGCATGATGTCCTTCTCCAGGGTCTGGTCCAAAGTACGTGAGATGAAGTCTCACCATCCTCACATCTAAGGAGCATTCTAGCTGTACTTCTTCCAAGACAGACTTGCTCGTTCTTCTGGCAGTCCATGGTGTATTCGATATTCTTTGCCAACACCATAACTCAAAGGCATCAACTCTTCTTTGGTCTTCCTTATTCATTGTCCAGTTTTCGCATGCATATGAGGAAATTGAAAATACCAGGTTGAGCCAGATGCACCTTAGTCCTCAAAGTGACATCTTTGCTTTTTAACACTTTAAAGAGGTTTTCTGCAGCACCCAGATCCTTAGTAACCACAAATGTTCTGAATCAATAACCAGAACACAACAGAAGTATAACTTGACAACAGATTTAGCATTTGTGAAATGAGCACTGACTCAGAAAATCGAGGGTCTACGAGCACAGCTGAAACCCTGGTGGCATAGTGATTAAGAGCTACAGCTGTTAACCAAAAGGTCAGCAGTTCAAATCCACCTAGGTGCTCCTTGGAAACCCTACGGGGCAGTTCTACTCTGTCCTTTAGGGTCGTTATGAGTCAGAATCGACTCAATAGCAGCAGGTTTTTCAGTTTCACGGGCACAGCTCTCTCCAGCCTGAATCACTCTTGAGCCATTTGGGGATTTAGGTCAGCTCTGACTGTGGAGGGAATTCAGCTTACCAGAAGCACTTTTCCCCACTCTTTCTTTCTTATTCATAGGTCAAGGTAGCCAGGTGATCGTGGGCTATCCCCTACTTATTTCCGGTGCGTTCCTGTGGAGAAGAGTCTGGCCCCAAGTCCTGGACTGCTGAGATTATGGTGAGAAGACATTTCCAGGCAGCCTGGCACAAAAGCCTTTGGTCCTCTTTCCTTTCAGATTTCAGCCAGCGTGCACATTCTGGGTCACAGTGGTTCGGTTCATGTTAAAACCTTGAAACTTTTCTCTGCTTGAGGAAGGTTTTGGATAAAGAAGAGGCCAGAGGATTCTTTTTAACTTCCCCAGGAGGAAGAAGGTTACGGCCTCAGAGAGAAAACCTGCTAGTCTTTTGCTCTGGAATTAAGAAATCAGAAGAAGGGTGAAGACTCTGAGAAAATCCTGATACCTCTGCTGCCTTTTGTACCTGTGATGTCATGGACACTTCTGCATCATTCGGAATGGTCCCTTCCTATGGGAGTAGGGAGGCATGTTTATATTTACCAGTTTTCCTGACATTGACAGGAAGTGGAACCGGAAGTACAACCGGAAGTGTGACCTACTCCTTCACCCATCCCACTTCCTCTTCTTGAAGAGAGCAGTAAAGAGAAGGGGAAAGGGCATCAGACTAAGACCTAGGAGACCTGGCTCTGCCACTGGACCTGGGAGTGTGAGGAATCATTCTACCTCTCTGGCTTTGTTTCTTCATCTTCCAAACATGGGGATTCTCCACCCCTTAGATGTGAACCTTTGATAGAGTGTGCAGAATTGTGTATAACCCATGTATTCTCTTGGTAAGAAGGGTCTGTGGCCTTCACAAAGGCTGAAAGAGTTTCCTGATTCCAAAAGATGAGGGGAAAAATGTGAAGATTATTGAAGTGGCAAATGTTTTATTACATATGTTGCCAGGAAGTCTGGGTTCTGCTCAGCGTGACTCCATCAGCGCCAAAAAGAGACAGAGTTGGGAAGAATGAAAAGCAACTTTATTAGTTGGCCAAGCAAGGAGACATTTGGGGCTGTGTGCCATCACAGCTTGTTGAGGCTGGTTTATATGGGCAGGATCAGTTTCAAAATACATAATGCCGTGCACGCAGGCATGGAGTGTTTTAGAATGAGTAAGCATTTTCTAATGCCTGGGTTTGAGTCCCCTTGCAGGAGGAAGTTAGCCATTTTTGTTGATTAGCATGTTAGCTCTCCACCCGGGGGGGGGGGGGGGGGGGAGAATGTACCACGCATGAGACAATTAATGAGTTAAGGGTCATTTGGAGTGCCAAGATAGGGGGCAGGACCAGTTTTAGTCAGTTTTGGCCAGCCCCTGGCTGTTTCTCTTCAAGGAGGTTCTGAGAAGGAAAAGACTTCAGGAAATGGTCTGGGTGAGGGGCTGTCTTGAGGCTAAGAAAAAATGGCTCTATGACTCTAGCCCTGTCTTACTTATATATTTACTACAATTTGAAAAAAAACAAAAAAAGATGAGGAAAAAAGGTCATTTCTGAGGGCCTGTTCTCTGACTCTGGGCAAGATGGTGGCTATTTCCTGGATCTGTTGCTTGACAGGGTTTTATGCAGGCTCCTACTCAGTGACGTCCCCACTCACAGCTCAGACATCTGTTAAAAGTACACTGTTTGCCTTCCAGGACTCCTATCACCCACAACTTTTATTCTTGTTGCTTAGCAAAGCATTGTTTTAGGTGCTGGGCCAAGAGGTCAGGTTCCACCACAGTGACACTCTGTCACCTCTCACCATCTGGTCACCGGTGTGTGTGCCTCTCACAAGTGTGTATGCCCACAGTGAATGGACCCAAAGAACACATTTGTGAATTGGCCAGCCCTGGAGTTGTGCAATGCAGTCACCTTGGGGTGAGGTAGGTAGGGAAGGGCTCCAGCCTATTTTCTAACCAGGACTTTTCTCCTCAGGCAGAGAAAGGATTCAGGGTTTGACCAAAAACCAAACCAGACTGCACACCATCACTGAAATCTGAAAGGAAAGTGGGCCAAAGGCTTTTGTGTCGAGCTGCCTGGAAATGGTGTCTTCTCACTATGACGAGGCAGACACCCCTCCCTGCCTCTCTACTTCTCTGCACTAAACAGCCTTGGCTCCAGCCTTGTTTTCACTCAGCAGCCCACCTAAACAGCAAAGGAATGGGTGTGAGAGTGTGGAGGCATTGTTTAACATTAACCTGTTTGTTTCTGATTTTTTCCACACACCCACACCAGCCTCCAACTCTGAACCTTTATCAGGTTTTTAATCTCTTCCTACACTGAGTTCTTAGCTCTGATTTCCTCAGAAGACTGAACTCCAAGAGGACAGGGACTGTGTATGGCTTAGGTTTCTATCCCCTGTGTCTGCACAGGCCAAGTGTCTTGGCTAAGATGAAGAAGGGTTCTAAAGGAGTGCCTAGGGGAATCGATGGGTCTCCCCTTTCTTGCCTCTGGCCAAAATACTAATAATAGGGGCAAAATTGTGAAAAGGCAGCACAGAGCCGATGGTTGACTTGCACTCAGCTAAAGCTCAGAGAACTACTGCTTCCTCCAGTCCAAGCCCTTCTTACTTTCTCGAAGTGTAGGTTGTCCCTTCCCTAGCAGGCTAATATAGCAGACAGGAAATCCACAAGCCAAACAGCTACCATGGGGGAGTGAAGGTGCACTTCTGCTCAGAGATGGGAAATGGAAGGAGGGAGCTGTGGGCGCCCAAACTCACTGCCCTCTAAGATTCCTATCTAAACTTTTGAGTTGCTGTTGTCAATTTCATCCCTTATAGATAGCTCTTAAAAGAGCATAATGCTCAAGACAGACCTATTTTACTAGTTAATCTAAACTATTGTTTGGTTATAAGAAGACTTCAGGGGATATTTTTGGTTCAAGTTCTAAAGATTATCTCAGGGCAATAGTTTCAGGGATTCTTCCACCCTCCATGGTTCTAGGAAGTCTGGAGTCCATGAGAATTTTAAATCCTGTTCTGCATTTTCCCCCTTTTGATCAGGATTCTTCTATGGAGTCTTTGATCAAAATGTTCAGTTACGTTAGCCAGGCACCATCCAGTTCTTTTGGTCTCATGGCAAAGGAGGCGGTTGTTTATAGACGCAATTAACCACACAATCCATATCCTCCTCCTATTCCTGACTGTCCTCTTCCTCAGGAGAATAGAGACCAATTGTTGTGTCTTGGATGGCTGCTTGCAAGTTTTTATAGACCCCAGGCACTACACAACGAACTAGGAGATAGAACAGAAGCACTAAACACATTATTAGGCCAATTAACTGGGATGTCCCATGAAACTATGACCCTAAACCTCCAAACCAAGGGGCCAAATCCCATGAGGTGCTTGGTTGTACATAAGCAACCTCAACAGCTACTCTTTTTTTGTCCTTGTTGTAAATCTATATATCACACAACTTTTGCCAGTTCAACTTTTTACAAGTGTACAGCTTATTGACAGCAATTATAATAATCAACTGTACAACCCTACCCTTAATCAATGTGATTTTTCTATCACCGTTAACCCCCGTTTTCCCCCCACCCCCACCCCCTGGTAACCACTAATAAACTTTGGTCTCTAGAGATTTACCTTTTCTTGTCTTTTTAAACAAGTGGGGTCATACAATATTTGTCCTTTTGTGATTGGCTTCCTGCCATTTTTGTAACCACATCTTCCAGAAAGAGGCAGGGATGGGTTTGCAGGGAAGGGTATGTGCTGGGAGGAAAGGGCCTTGAGTTCCAAACAACGGATGTCATCACAGAGCAACATACATAATAGTAGATACGTAATGCCAGTCACACATGTAATTTCAAATGTCCTAGTAGCCACATTTTAAAAAAGTAAAAAGGAATAGGTGAAATTAATTGTAATGATGTATTTTATTTTACTCAAAATATCCAACTTATCTCTTAATATATAATCCATATAAAATTATTAATGAGCTATTTTATGTTCTTTTTCCATACTAAGTCTTCAAAATCTGGTGTGCATTTTCCACTTACACCACATTTCAACTCAGATCAGCCACATTTCAGGTGCTCAGCGGTCACCTATGGCTTGAGGCTACTGCACTGGATATAGAGGCTTCCAGAAGGACTAGCAGTGCTCAACACAGGCCCATGGAGCCCTAGGGTTTTATGAATGGGCTTTAGGAGGTCCGATAATTTCCCAGAAATTGTTAGCCAAAATTTGTGCATATGGATTTTTTTCCTCAAGAGAGGATGATGGTTATATCAGATTTTCAAAGGGGTCTGCCCCCCGAAATGGTTAAGAACCCCTACAATGGTACAGATTTATAAGCTGAAGACTAAGTCCACCTCTCTCCTTCTGCAGTGGAAGAGTCTGAGGACAGAGAAGGGGGTGCCTTACTCGAGGGAACACACAAGTTCGTGGCACAGTATGGACTACAACCCATACTTCCAGACTCTATTAATTCCCCTCACTGCCTCCTGCCCCAGCCCTGGAGATCACCTAAGATTCCTGGTGTGACATCAGCAGCAGGAAGGGCGTGGGGGTAGAAGCTGAAGTCAGCAAGGGCAGTTTCCACAGCCTCTCACACCTAAAAGAATGACACATTCTGCAAGGACTTGCTTCTCACAGAAGTTTCCACAGAAAAGATGACTTCCTCTTTTTTGCTCTTCCCCATCTTCAAAGCAATAGCCTATTATCTGAGTCTCTGCCCTGCCACTCAGAGGGCTCCCAGCAGAAACCCTTCTCCCCGAGGCCCAGGGAGGACCTACGCTGAGGGTTCCTTACAATGAAGGTCCCCAAATCTGTCTGATCATCAATCACCTGGGGGTTGTTAAAAATGCAGACACTTGGGTCCAAGACCCACGTAACCTGAATCTCTGGGTTCAAGGTCCAGGACTTCTCCACTTATTTTACTTATTTATTTTTGAATAATATTTTATTCTGTTTTTGGTGAAAGTTTACATAGTAAATTAGATTCCTATTTGACAACTTCTATACGAATTGTTCAGTGACATTAGTTAACATTTTTCACAATGTGTCAACATTCTTTTTAACTGTCTTCTGGTTGTTCTATTTTCAGTACTCTAGTTTCCCTGCCCCCCTATCTTCTCATTTTTGCTTTAGAATAAATGTTGACCTTTTGGTGTCATACAGATAGATTTTTAGTAGAGCACAGTACTTGCAGGTAATATCCTTTATTTTGTGTGCCGCTCTGTTATTTCGCTAAAAGCTGACCTCAAGGGATAGTTTCAGTTCAAGGGTTAAAGAGTAGTTCAGGGTGATAGTCTCAGGTGACTCCTCAGGTCTCAACTGGCAAGTGTGGGGACTTTTTAAGAATTTGAATTCTGTTCTGCATTTTTCTCCCCTTTTATCAGGGTCCATCTGTTGTGGCCCTGAGCAGAAAGGTCAGTAGTGGTAGCCAAGCGCCATCTAGTTCTTCTGGTCTCAGGGAAGATGAGGCTGTGGCTCATGTGGGCTATTAGCCCTGTAGACTAGTTTCTTCTCTGAGATTTTGGTTTCCTTCTTTCTCTTTTGCTCGCGATGAGTAGAGACCAGTAGTTGTATCTTAGATGGCTGCTCACAAGCTTTTAAGATTCCAAATGCTATTTACCTCACTAGGATGCAAAACATAAACTTTGTCAACTATCTGATGACAATGAACTGAGTTAAGACTCTTCCACTTATAAGTTCTCCTGGTGATTCTGTTTGTGGCAGCCTTTGGATACTTTCCCCCCTAAGGAAAGTGCCATTGCAGGATGAGAGCTGGGCCTTTCAGTCACCTGAATTTTGAGGACAACTCCTGCCACTTTGTAGCTCTGTGACCTCGGGCAGGTTTTACTTTAAACCATTCTATACCTCCATTTCCTGACGTGCAGAATGCAGACAGTGTAAAGAGTCAATCATCTCACAGCTCTAACAATCCTACTTCGATCTTCACAGAAGCCAGCTTCCTGGTCCACTCCTCCTCCATCTCTCCCACGCATAGGGAAAGTTTCAAGGAAATATGGTCCAGCGGTTCAAAAAGTAACCAACAGTTTCGAACACGGGCCCATTTAGGTCAAGACCCTTCCTTGAGTTCTTCCCAAGATGCCAAAATAGAGGTCACCATAGTTATTTTTCCCCAAGGATGGAAAAAGATTATTTCGTCAACATCTATGCTATCCAATTCCTGTAATCAATTTCAGAGTCTTGACATGATCCCAAGTGAGCATCCTGGTCCAGCTCTTCCTGCAAATGGAGGATTTAATGCCAACGCTGCAGCTTTCCCACAAAGCCAATGGCTGGGATCCAGCGATTTCCATCAAACAGAGATTTTAATGTTGACCATCAGCCTTACTCACTTAGAGATGCTGTATTTTGAAAAGTCCCTAAAATCCCTGGTAACAAATTATTTCAGAGAGTCCCATGCTGGGTTACTCTCGAAGACCCTTTGAGAAGGGTGATGTGAGAGACCAACATGGCTTTTCATCCCCCTATGCCAGGGCGAGTGGAGAGCAGCTCCAGCAGCCTTGGCCTCCTGGGACATCTTGACATCCTCACTCTCTCCTTCTCCTCCTTTGGTAGACCTCTACTCCAAGCAGGCCAGCCTCCTTCTGGTGTCTGAAAACCACTTAACCATCCCAACCATTTGTCTTTGCTCAGGTTTGCCCAAGTGCTTGTCATTACACATGGTATCTCCTCATCCTTTAAGTCCCATCTCCTCTGTGACATTTCCAGGCCTCTTCAGCTCCTCAAATTCATAGGCTCCCTCCTCTGAATTCCCAAAGCCTGTACCTCCTCCTTGACCCCCATTACTGGCAGCTGGATATAGAGAATTCCAGGCAGGGCCCAGAGCAGTGGTCTTGCACCAAATAAGTGCTCAATAAAACTCTGCTGATCGATTGATTTCCACTGCTGCAAGGAGTGGAAGTGGAAATTCAGATCAACTCAGGGTCTAGATATAAGTTATATATATCAACCTGAGCACCTGGTTAGGTCAAGTCCTGTTGAACTTGAAGTTGCAAAAGAGAGGAAACAAGGGTTGCTACAAAACGGTCTAACCACAGTACACACATCTTGTTTATTATCTGGATGTGACGCTTTTGGTTTCAGAAATGCAGTTCTATTACAAGATTAGTTTTCTGGGCTAGGAACTAGGTCTTCTCTACTGAATCTGCTGGAGACAGTGAAAGGTGAGCCTCTGCTAAGGGCAAGGACCTCCGTTGCATTCAGGAACACTTTCTCACAAATGGGCTTCCGTTCAACTAACTGAATCATAAGGTCAAGGACAAAGCATAGTGAGAAGGAAAATACCCTGCTCAACTAACTGAATCATAAGGTCAAGGAGAAAGCATAGTGAGAAGGAAAATACCCTGCTCAGAGTGGTTTTTTTTTTTTTTTTTTTTTTTAATGTTTGTTTCAATCTTATGGACACAGAGGTGAATTGTATAATTGATTCAGTTTTCCTTTTCTCATTGGTTACTAACAAGCTCAGAGCCAATCAGGTGACCCATCAAAGCTTTAACCATTGCACCACCAGGGCGCCTTAGAGTCTCCTCTAGAGCCTTCCAAAAGGAAGGCAGCCCTGTGACACTGTGATTTTAGCCCCTTGAGACTGGTGTTGGACTTCTAACCTTATAGAACTGTAAGATTATAAATCCATGCTGTTTTCAGCCACCCAATTTGTGGTAATTTATCACAGCAGGAAATAGAAAACTAAAACACCTAGTATTTAACCAGTTGTCTCTTGAAGCACTGCATTGAACCCCTGCCTGTAGGACAAGCCCACACTCCTCACCTAGACTCAGGCCCTTCATGGCTGCCCTCTGGCTTCATCCTATCTTTCCAGCCTCACATCATTTTCCTCTCTGGGTTTTTGGTACTAGAACTGACCTACCCACCCCTTTCATCTCCTCTTCCACAAAAAATGTCATCTTCTTCTTTCTGCCTATGTAACCTTATCTGTCCCTTCCTTCAGGGCTCAGCTCTAGCCTCACCTCCCCCAGGTGAATACCATCTCTCAGTGTCACTACACAAACACTCACTGAGTGGGAGCCACTCCTGCCTGTTGCCTGCCGTTAAGTGGATTCTGACTCATAGGCATAGTGATCCTCTGTGACAGAGTAGAACTGCCCCATAGGGTTTCCTAGGCTGTAATCGTTACAGGAGCAGATCTCTAGATCTTTTTTCCCACGGAGTAGCTTCGTGGGTTTGCACCGTTGATGTTTTGGTTAGCAGCCACTGATATGTAAATACTATTGTTTGTCTCCTTCCCCCTATCCTTCCTACCCCTACCTCGCCCACCCCCACCCATCCCTGCTGGAATGCAAGATCCTAGAGGGCTTGCACACCGTCCTGCATTCAATACTCTTAGCACCTCCAAGCCCATCCTCTTGAAGAGAAAACTGAGGTTCTGAGATGAAGGGCAAATGATACGCCCAAAAGCCAGAGATCTTTCCACTATTCTCTGCTGCAGACCCTCAGCAGAGAGTTGTTGAATATGTGATTGCTTGCTGCTTGCCTCAACCAGGCTGCAATATTATCTCCACAGCCAGCCAGCCCCGCCTGAATCCAGCATGACTCCCTTCCCTCTTGTGCCCCTAAACCAGCTTTTGAACGAAGTCTGCAACATCACAGATGGTTTGTGTGGGCAGGACAAGCTTCTTCACCCAGGCTCAGCAGAGTCGAATGAGCTGTGTGTGTCTCCTTCTTCCCCTACTCTTGAATGAAGTCAAGTTTAGGGAATTTTACAAATTGAGGATTTTATCTGCGTATCCTTGCTGAGACTTCCAACACTGTGCTGTTGTTGTTGTGTGTAGACCAGCTGATTTCAATTCATAGTGACCCTGTAGGGCACAGTAGAACTACTCCCATAGGATTTCCTAGGCAAAACCCCTGGGGTTTGCCAGGTTTTTTTCTCCTGTGGAGATGCTGGTGGGTTCAAACTGTTGACCTTTTGGTTAGCAGCCAAGTGTCTGACCATTGCTCTACCACGGCCCTGCAATAGGGCTCCTTATAACACCGTGCTAACCACAGAAAGGATCCCTGGTGGCGCAGTTGTTAAAGTGCTAAGCTGCTAACTGAGAGGTCAGCAGTTCAAACTCATCAGCTGCTGTGCAGGAGAAAGATGTGGCGGTTTGCCTCCATAAAGATTACAGCCTTGGAAACCCTCTAGGGTAGTTCTACTCTGTCATATAGGGTCTCTATGAGTTGGAATCGACTTGACAGTAACTGGTTTTAACTACAGAAATAAAGTATATTTTCAAGTCACCTTGAGCAAGATTAATTCTCTCTAAGCCTGGGTTTTCCTCATCTACCAAATAAGCGGTTTGTACTATCACTCCCAATTTCATTGGTTAGGTGGGAAAATGCAAATCAAAATAACAATGAAATACTATTTTCATTGGTGAGGTTAGTCAAAAACTATAAAAAGGACAACATCTAGCTTTAGAGAGATGTGGGACAACTGATACTTTCATGCATTACTTGTGAGGTGTAATGGATTTGCTACAACTCTTGGGAAAAATCATGTGGCAATATCTGAAAATTGAAAAGGTGGGTGCTGTTAGAGGTTGGGATAGATGTTACCCTTGGGATGGGAGTACCGACCCAAAGAGAGAAAAACGTGTGCTCCTGGGGTGCTGGCAATGATCTGCTTTTCTTTTTTGTTTGTTTTAACATTTTATTAGGCTTTAGGTGAAAGTTTACATAGCAAACTATTCTTCCAAACAATGATTCTTCCACAAAGTGTTCGGAGACATCCCTTGCAAATCCCTCCCCCTCACTCCCACCCCCCCACGGCGATGTATCAGCACTCTCCCCATTTCCTCCCTGGTTTCCCCGTTTCCATTAGTCTTGTTTCCCGTCCCTTCTTCTTTGGTTTTGGGCAAATGTTGCCCTTTTGTTCTTCTTCTGAGCAGCACATTCTTCCCAGGTGTTATTGTTTATTTTATCGCCTTGTCTATTATTTGGCTGAAAGGTAGCCTCTAGGAGTAGCTTCAGTTTCAAGTTAGAAGGTTGTCCTTAAAGCAATAATCTCGGGGTTTCCTCCAGTCTCTTTTAGCATTTTTCCCCATTTTAACCAGGACCTTCTATTATGATCTCAGTCAGAGTGGTAGGTAGTGGTAGCCAGGCACTATCTAGTTTTTCTGGTCTCAGGTTAGAGGAGGCTGTGGTTCATGTGGGCCAACGTCCCGTTTCTTTTTTTTTTTTTTTTAATTTTTTTTTATTGTACTTTAGATGAAGGTTTGCAGAACAAATCGTTTCTCATTAAACAGTCAGTACACATATTGTTTTATGATATTGGTTAAGAACTCCATGACGTGTCAACACTCTCCCTTCTCCACCTTGAGGACCTTTTTTTTTGGTGAAAATATACACAGCCAAAGTTACACCATTTCTAAAGTTTCTACATGTGCAATTCAGTAACGTCGATTATATTCTTCCAGCTGTGCTGCTATTCTCACTATCCTTTTCCAAATTGTTCCATCACCATTATCTTCAACTCACTGTCCCCTAGGCTTCCCACCAAACCTTGTGAGTTGTGGTTGTCAATTTGATCTCACATAGATAATTCTTTTGTGTGTGTGTGTGTGTGTGTGTGTGTGTGCCCTAGATGAAGGTTTGCAGAACAAATAGTTTCTCATTAAACAGTACACATATTGCCCTATGACTATGGTTAACAACCCCATGACATGTCAACACTGTCCCTTCTCAACCTTGGGTTCCCTATCACCAGCTTTCCCATCCCCTCCTGCCTTCTAGTCCTTGTCCCTGGACTGCTGTGCCTCATTAGTCCTGTTTTGTTTTATGAGGCTGTCCAATCCCCGGCTGAACGGTGAAGTTCGGGAGGGGCTTCATCAATGAGCTAAAAGGGTGTCCGGGGGCCACACTCTCGAGCTTCTCCAGTCTGTCAGGCCAGTAAATCTGGTCTTTTTTTTTGTGAATTAGACTTCTGTTCTACATCCTTTTCCAGCTCTGTCCAGGACCCTCTGTTGTGATCCTGGTCAGAGCAGTCAGTGGTGGTAGCTGGGCACCATCTAGCTGTACTGGACTCAGTCTGGTGGAGGCGGTGGTAGCTGTGGTCCATTAGTCCTTTGGACTAATCTTTTCCTTGTATCTTGTTCTCTTCATTCTCCCTTGCTCCTAAAGGGATGAGACCAGTGGAGTATCTTAGATGGCTGCTCACGGGCTTTTAAGACCCCAGAAGCTACTCCCCAAGGTAAAATGTAGAACATCACATTGTCTTTATAAATTGTTTTATGCCAATTGAGCTAGACGTTGCCCGAGACCATGGTCCCCACAGCCCTCCGCCCAGCAATTCAGTCCCTCAGGGAGTTTGGAAGTGTCTATGGAGAGTCCATGACCTTTCCTTGTACAAGTTGTGCTGGCTTCCCCAGTAATGTGTACTGTCTTACCCTACACCAAAGTTACCAATTATCTATTTAGTTGCCCCCCCCATCCCTCCTATCCCTCGTAACCAACAAAGATTATTTCTTTCTGTGTGTAAACTTTTACATGAGTTATACAGTAGTGGTCTCATACAATATTTGTCCTTTTGTGATTGACTTATTTCACTCAGCATAATGTCCTCCAGTTTCATCCATGTTATGAGATGGTTCACAGATTCATTGTTGTTCTTTCTCGTTGCATAGTACTCCATTGTGTGTATGTACCATAGTTTGTTTATCCATTCATCTGTTGATGGGCATCTAGGTTGTTTCCATCTTTTTGCTATTGTGAACAGTGCTTCAATGAATATAGGTGTGCATGTGTTTATTAGTGTGACAGCTCTTATTTCTCTAGGATATATTCCTAGAAGTGGGATTGCATTTTGTAGTGCTTTTTGTGGTGCTGATGTTTTCTTTGTTCCTTTTACTCTCGTGTGCGAGTTCCTTTTGTTTGTGGATTTTTTTCATTTCTTTTGTTTTTGTAGGTTTTGTTTTTACTGAGACTTTGTTTTTCTTCTTTATTTTGATGAGTAGGTTTGTTAACTTTCTTTGTGGTTACCTTGAAATTTACCCTTATGTTTCTAGATTTGTACCAGTCTATTATTACTTGGTATCACTTGACTTCCTCTCCATTAGAAGGTTCTATACCTACACCATTTATTCCCTCTTTTGTTGTTCTGATGCTGTTGTCATTTACAGATTAACCTCCCTAGTTCCCTTTGTAATTCTTTTGGTTTTGGATAGTCCTTGAGAGTTCATTTCCTAGGTTGGTATCTGACTAGTACAATCCTGTGTCCTGTACTCAGCCTGTGGTCTGATATTGTTTGCTCTCATGTTGAAGGACTTCCTCTAATAAGTCTTGGAAATTCGGTTTGGTTGTTACATAGTCCCTTAATTTCTGTTTATCTGGAAATGACCTAATTTCACCATCATATTTGAATGAGAGTTTTGCAGGATATATTATTTTTGGCTGGCAGTTTTTTTCTTTCAAGGTTTTATATATGTCATCCCATTGCCTTCTTGCCTGCGTGGTTTCTGCAGAATAATCAGAGCTTAGTCTTATTGTTTCTCCTCTGCATGTGACTTCTTGTTTTTCTCTAGCTGCTCTCAGGATTCTTTGTCTTTGGTTTTAGAGAATGTGATTATGATATGCCTTGGTGATTTTCTTTTGGGGTCTATCCTATATGGGGTTCATTGAACTTCTTGGCTGGTCAGCTTTTCATCTTTCATGATATTGGGGAAGTTTTCTGTCAGCAATTCTTCAATGATCCTCTCTGTGTTTTCTGTTTTCTCCCTGTTCTGGAACTCTGATCACACAAAGATTTTTGCTTTTGATTGTATTCCACATAATTCTCAGTGTTTCTTCGTTTTTCTTCGTTCTTTTTTCTGATTTTTCCTCAGACAGAGTTGTAGCCGAGTGTTTGTCTTCAATTTCGCTGATCCTATCTTCCATCATTTCAAATCTGCTCCTCAGCCCTTCTATGACACTGTCCATTTCTGAAATCTTGTTGTTTATCTTTTGGATTTCTAATCATTGTTTTTGTATGATTTCTAGTTGTGAATTTATTTTAGCATTTTGTTCCTGTATTATTTTCTTGAATTTTTCCATTTTTTATCTGTATTTTCCATGAATTTGTCTATTTTTTCCTCATTTTTGTCTGCTTTTTGCTTCAACACTTGGATAATTCTGAATATTAGAGATTTGAATTCCCTATCAGTGAGGTCTAGTGCCTTTTCTTCTGCTGGAAGGTCATCTGGTGTTTTATTTTGGATGCCTACTGGAACCATCCTGTCTTGTTTTTGTAAATGTTTTGATATTATCTGCTGTCTTTGGGGCATTCAGTGGTTATTTTCCTCATTTACTGATTGTAGATTTGTTTGTTTCATCCTGTTTTTTTGTTTTATTTGGTTATGTCTGAGCAGGTGGGCTGTGCATTCTTTGTTGTTTGCTCATCTGTGGGCTTGATACTTTTCACCTCCTTCTCCAATGGGCAGGGTCAGTCACTCAGGTACGGTACAGCAGGGCACATCCAGCTGAAGGGGAGTTGCTGGAATAGGTTTTTTTGTGGCATGTACCAGGGCTGACACTGTGGACTGGGAATCAGTGCAGGGCAGGTTCCAGTAGACCATGCCTGTGTTGCTTGGGAGTGTGTGTTCAGCACACGGTGCAAGTAGGCAGGAAGGAGGGGGTAGACTGTGATGTGTGGAGCTAAGATGGGGATGGGAAAGACGAGAGAGAGGAGAGAGGAACAGGAGCCAAAGACATACACACAAACAAAAAAAAGTGCTAAGGG
This sequence comes from Dugong dugon, assembly GCA_030035585.1. NCBI lineage: Eukaryota > Metazoa > Chordata > Mammalia > Sirenia > Dugongidae > Dugong > Dugong dugon. The sequence goes on from CM057475.1 coordinate 21,381,214, forward strand.
AGCTTGCTATTGGAGTGAAGAGATGAGAGACTAAGAAATGGGGAAAAAGAAAAGTAAAAAAAAAAGAAAAAGGGTAAAAGAAAAAATGAATAAATTGAGAAACTGGAAATGAAGAAAGACAAAAAGGGAAAAAGAGAGAGAAGAAAACTAAACAAAGAAATGAAAAAAAAAAACAAAACAAAAACAAACAAGAAAAAAGAAATGCCCCCAGGGATGTCCCTGTGCAGCTGTACAGAGTAAGGGACTAGCTTCCAAGCCACGTGGTCCTGCTCAGATAGAAGGAGATCCCAAGCCGAGAAAAGAAAAAGAAAACAAAGAAACAAATCAAAATAGAAAAAATCAGAGCAAACAAACAAAGAAGCCGCGGGGGTCCCACCAGCGTGGCGGCACGGGCCAGGAATCAGTTTCACAGTCAAGCGGTGTTTCGCAGCCTTTCAGGAAGAAGCAAAGATGGCGCACAGAGCCAGGTATTTGAGAGAAAGGAGGGGGAGGTGGTGAGAGGTAAGGAAGAAATCTAAAGAAGTGGAAAAAAGCAACACCAGCAGCCAACAAATGGCACTCAGGGAGCTGGCCAGTGCAGGTGGGTGGAATCCAAGCAGCACTGGGTGGAAGCTCGTGCTTCCCGGCCAATAGACTGTGGCTGCAGGAAGCAGAGGAGGCTAAATGGGGGTGAAGAAGGGTGGGTGGTGGGAAAGCCTGTATCGTGGGTTACCGTTTGTTCTGTCTCCTGCTGGAAGCTCCGTGAAGCTGCTTTCTCATACCTCCTGTTCGCTGATCTCCAATAGGAGTCCAAGATGGCATATCCATGCTATAGTAGCTGATAGGGGACCTCTGCATGTATCTCTCCTCACGCTCTGTTCTCAGTCAGTTTCTTATTCCATTCAGTGCTTGGCTGAGTTCTTTATCTCTTCATTTGATGGTTAGGGTTTCAGGACTGATGTGTGACTCTGTTTGACTTAGTTTTTCTGATCTTTGCTGTGGAGGGACGGCATAGTGCTTCTGACTATAGCACCATGTTGCCCGGAAGTCCCGAGTTCTGTTTCTTGATCTGGGTACTGGTCATATTTATGAAAAATTCTTTGAACTGCACATCTATGATGTGTGCAGTTTTTGGAATATGTGTTATACTTCAAAACAAAGTTAAAACAATACATGTACATCCTTTGGTCCAATAATCCCAGTTTTGGAAATCTATCCTACAAAAATAAAGCATTAATATATAAGGATTCATTCACAAGTATTCTTACTGGTTTGTAGTGGCACAAAAGCTGAAAATAGCCTGAATGCTCATCATAGTAAATAGATGCATAAGTAAGGTATATCCAAGCTATGGAATCACAAGCAGCTAATAAAAAAGTTACATCACTGGAAAGCAGTGAGTTTCTGTTTATAGTGATGGGAAATTTGGCAACGATTAGGGGTGATGGTTGCACAACATGATTAATGTAATTCATTTCACTAAATTTTACACTTGAAAAATGTTGAATTGGCAAATGTGTCATATATATTTTTACAACAATAAAAGTGTTTTTTTTTTTTTTATTGTACTTCGGGTGAAGACTTACAGAACAAATAATTTCTCATGAAACAGTAGTACACATATTGTTTTATGACACTGGTTAACAACCCCACAACATGTCAACCCTCTAACTTCTCAACCTTTTTTTTTTTTTGGTGAAAATACAGATAGCCAAAGATACACCATTTCAAAAATTTCTACATGCAAAGTTCAATGACATTGACTACGCTCTTCCAATTGTGTTGTTATTCTCACTTAAGATGAAGGCCTACAGAACAAAATAGTTTCTCATTTAACAGTTACTACACATATTGCCCTATGACAATGGTTAACAATCTCACAACGCATCAACAATATCCTTACTCAACCTTGGGTTCCCTATCACCAGCTTCCTTGTCCCCTTCTGCCTTCTGGCCCTCGTTACTGGACTACTGTACCTCGTTAGTCTCATTTGGTTTTACTGGGCTATCCACTCCCAGGCTGAATGGTGAACCTCAGAGATAACGTCACCACTGAGCTAAAAGGGTGTCTGGGGGCCATACTCTAGGGGTTACCAATAAAAATGTTTTATCAATGTGTATTGAACTGGAGAAAGTTCTATGACAAATTATTAAGTGGAGAAAAACAGCAAGTTGCTGAGTAAGATGTGTAATATGACTCCATTTTTAAAAGAAGAACATAATAAAAGAAGCCACATATGTGCTCACATGTTTGAATATATGTATTTGAGCATACAAGTGTGAGGCGTGGAAGGAGATCCACCACACTGTTAACATTGGTTACCTCGGGGTGCAAGATTGGAGGAGAATGAGGGAAGATTTTTATATGTCTGTATGCTTGACTTGTTATACCAAGCATATTATACTTTTTTAACTAAAAAAATGTAATAAACCAAGCAAGAGAAGCTATAGGACCCAGGAAAGAATGGCTCTCCCCTGGGAGAGCAGTGGAGGGAAGTACCAGGATGATAGCTTTGAATCAGACCCAGAGAACAATCAGTCCAGAATGGATCAGGATGAAGGATGAAAGAGGCCTCCAGGAAGGAGGTCTCTGGGAGGAAAAAGAAATTCTATAGAATAGATGAGTATGAGGGTAAGTTTGACCATTCAGAATACGTTACAGTTTGGTAAATACTGAGGGGGGAATAAAAGGCAATTAGAAACTCCAGGAAGAACATAAATCTGTACAGGAAAGAAATATGATCAGTATATTTTAATTTTCAGTGAGTTATTTTTACATAATCATTGTAATGCAAATACTGTTTATTAACTTTTAGAACCCCCTTATAGACAAAGATATAAGAGCTTAATTATGATTATGTTAAAGAATGTATATTTATCAAGCCAGACAATGTATATATGAAATTACAGATGATTTGTGAAGTTGGTGAAGAAAGAGAAGTTACAGGGAAGGGTAGCAGCACTAATATCCTTATCTTAGTGGGTAGTTAAGAGATGGAACAACACGCACACACACATATAAGTGAATTATATAATATACAGTATAAAAATCATATTAAACTACATTGAGAGATATATTGAGAGAGGTGAGGAGGGGATGTGGGGTCTTGTAAGTGAGCTAAGTCCTTTACTATCATTGGAAGAAGTCAATAGACACTGCTTCAAATTGTAAGTCAAGAAATAGTGATATGAGCATGTTATTAAATATACCCAGGTAACCACCAAAGACAGTTAAACAAGACTCCTTCCTGGGAGTGGTTGAGAGGATAGGTAGGGAAGGATGGTGCTAGGAGCTGTTACTTTTCATTTTAATCTCCTGGGAACTATTAGTTTTTTGACTAAATTAAAAAATTATTTAAAATTATATAAAATATTGGTAATTTGATAACATATTATTTAAAATAAAATAAATTAACTTCTTAAAAAAGGAAATGAATCCAATTGTGTGTGTGTGTGTAAGTAGCATTCAACAAATTCTCAAAGGGATAAGTGACCTAAAAAGGTTAAGAACTAGATATAGGTGGTAACTAATATATTAAAAATGGGTGACATTATCTGGGGAGCCTCGAGAGACTGAGAACCTAGGTCAGAATCATAAGGATCAACATATTTAAGTGAACTGGATTGAGCTGAATTGAAAAAGCCCTTGAAGGAAACACAAGGAAGGGCTGGCGAGGTATAATAATGGGAAAGTGCAGTCCTGTGGGAGGGAAAGGAGGAGAGGATGAAGTAGTTAGCCAAACCCATACTATCAAAGGGCCAGGAATGATGAGGACTCAAAACTTTCCACTGGGCCTCCCTGGGTTCCCTGGTATGCCAGTCAATGGTTGAGTCCACTGTACGCTGTGGGTGCGTATATTGGTATACTGGACTGCCTAGTTGTAGCGATAGGGGGGAAAGGTTGCATTTTTCTCATTCAGAGAATCCCAAGTTCTCATGTACCTGTCATGTTACTCTTAACCAAATGAAGTTATCACTAATGGTAGATTGGAGACACAAATATGCATCTCCATCCTGCAATGTTGGGATAGGACCAGAGAGGAGGTGCTCTGTCTGCTGTAGGAGAAAGGATTGCTTCCCCAGAAGCAGGCACTCAGTCTTCATTTTAACCAGATGTCACCAGGACAAAGCTTTTCTTGGGGTATGAGGGCAGGGGAAACCGAACGATTTGCTCCACCCCACACTTTTCAAGCTTCGGAAAGAGCTGGTCCGGGCTCTATACTGCAGAGTAGTTAATAACACACCACTGGGACAACCAATTAGGTACTGCCATTCAAATCCCCCACGAACTGCTACTTGCCCTGTCTATATTCCTTGTCAAACAACCTCTCCTTCCTTTTCCTTGCCTCCCTTGAGGTATTCTAGAATACTCTTCAAGGATCCTGAGGGAGTGCCTACCTCCTATCTCAGAGGTCTCCCCTTGGGCCCTGAGAGACCCAGTGCTGTGGTTACCAACCTCAGCCCCAAGCAGGCGTGCACCCAGTGGAATTTCCCTCCCTGTACAGGGAGCTCCAGGAAAGGAGACAGTTGCAGCTCCTAAGCTACCCAAAGCTGCTGGAAATGCTCATTCTGTCCCTCTGTTCCCTTGGGAACTGGAGGCACAGAATAACTTTCTGGTTCAGGCCGTTTCTCCATATAAATGCTGCTCCAATACACTCTAGCTCTAGTTTCCTTTTCTTAGCTCCAACAGCAGGGATTCTTGAACGTTAATGTACATAAGAATCACATGGACTTCTACTAAAATAAAGATTCCTGAACTCCACTCCCATAATTTCTGATTAGTCTTGGGCTGTTGTTATTAGTTGCCATGGAGTTGGCTCCAACTCATGGCGACCTTATGTATAACAGAAGGAAATGTCGCCTGGTCCTGTATGGTGCTTGGTATGTTTGAGTCCATCGTGGCTGCCACTGTGTTCATCCACTCATTGAGTTTTCCTCTTTTTCACTGACCCTGTACTTAATTAAACATGATGTCTTTATGCCTTTTCTAGAGACTGGTCTTTCCGGAGGACAAGTTCAAAATAAGCAAGCTAACGTCTCGCCATCCTTGTTTCTAAGAAGCATATTTCTTCTAAGACTGATTTGTTTGTTCTTCTGGTAGTCCACAGTAAATTCACTATTCTTCACCAACACCACAGTTTGAATGCATCAATTCTTCGGTCTTCCTTATTCATTGTCCAGCTTTCCCATGCACATGTGGCAACTGAAGATTATGGCTTGGGTCAGATGCACCTTCATCATCAAAGTGACATTTTTGCTTTTTAAAACTTTAAAGAGGTCTTTTTGGCAGATTTGCCCAATGCAGTGTCATTTGATTTCATCACTGCTGCTTCCATGGGTGTTGACTGTGGATCCGAGTGAAATGAAATCCTTGACAACTTCAATCTTTTCTCTGTTTATCATGATGTTGCTTATTGGTCCAGTTGTAAGGATTTTTGTTTTATGTTGAGGTGTAATACATACTGAAGGCTGTAGTCTTCGATCTTCATCAGTAAGTGCTTCAAGTCCTCTTCACTTTCAGTAAGCAAGGTTGTGTCATCTGCATATCACAGGCAGTTAATGAGTCTTCCTCCCATCCTGATGCCGAATTCTTCATATAGTCCAGCTTCTCCGATTATTTGCTGAGCATACAGATTGAATAAGTATGATGAAAGGATACAACCCTGATGCACACCCTTCCTGACTTTAAATCATGCAGTATCCCCTTGTTATGGTCAAATGACTGCCTCTTGGTCTATGCACACGTTCCGCATAAGCACAATTAAGTGTTCTGGAATTCTCATTCTTTGCAGTGTTATCCATAATTTGTTCTGAGCCACACAGTTGAATGCCTTTGCACAGTCAGTAAAACACAAGCAAACATCTTTCTGGTATTCTCTCCTTTCAGCCAAAATCCATCTGACATAGCAATGATATCCCTTTTTCCATGTCCTCTCCCGAATCAGGTTTGAACTTCTGGCAGTTCCCTGTCGATGTACTGCTGAAACCGCTTTTGAATGATCTTCTGCATAATTTTACTTTTGTGTGGTATTAATGATATTGTTCGATAACTTCCACATTCTGTTGGATCACCTTTCTTTGGAATGGGCACAAATATGGATCTCTTCCAGGAAACTGGCCGGGAAGTTGTCTTCCAAATTTCTTGACATAGATGAGTGAGCACCTCCAGTGCTGCCTCCATTTGATGAAACATCTCAATTGGCATTTCATCAATGATTTTGTGTAGTCGATAAAATACAGGTAAACACTTTTTTTTAATTTTTATTGTACTTCAGGTGAAGGCTTACAGAACAAATAGTTTCTCATGAAACAGTAGTACACATATTGTTTTATGACATTGGTTAACAACCCCACAACATGTCAACCCTCTAACTTCTCAACCTTTTTTTCTTTGGTGAAAATACACATAGCCAAAGATACACCATTTCAAAAATTTCTACATGCACAGTTCAGTGACATTGACTATGCTCTTCCAAATGTGTTGTTATTCTCACTTAAGATGAAGGCTTACAGAACAAAACAGTTTCACATTTAACAGTTACTACACATGTTGCCCTATGACAATGGTTAACAATCTCACAACACATCAACAATATCCTTACTCAACCTTGGGTTCCCTATCACCAGCTTCCTTGTCCCCTCCTGCCTTCTGGCCCTTGTCACTGGACTCCTGTACCTCATTAGTCCCCGTTAGGTTTTATGGGGCTGTCCACTCCCAGGCTGAACAATGAACCTCGGAGATAACTTCACCACTGAGCTAAAAGGGTGTGTGGGGGCCATACTCTTGGGGTTTCTCCAGTCTCCTTCAGGCCAGTAAATCTGGTCTTTTTTTTGTGAGTTAGAATTATGTTCTACATCCTTCTCCAGCTCTGTCCAGAACCCTCTGTTGTGATCCTGGTCAGAGCAGTCAGTGGTGGTAGCCGGGCACCATCTAGCTGTACTGGACTCAGTCCAGTGGAGGCCTTGGTAGCTGTGGACCGTCAGTCCTTCGGACTAATCTTTTCCTTGTATCCTGTTTGTTGCAGCGGCAATGGTTGTTGGGGCGGCGGAGACAATAACCAATGCCACAACTCTTACAGAGAAGTGGGGCCAAGAGGGTCACTCTAAGGAGTCGAACCTCGGCTTCAGTCCGAGGAGTTTATTTATAGTCAATACAGCAAGCAGTGAAGCAAATAACAGAACAATGGGCTTTGGGTGAATAACAGTAAGTTTTGGGCAAGGGAGGAGGAATTCAGGTAAACAAGCCAATCAGTAACGGGTTTGGAAAAACAAGTAGTGACAAGTCTCAACATGTTGGGGACAAGTCTCAACATGTTGTGCAGCATAGAGGCCTTTATACATCCATATTTTAATGGCACATATCCCCACACTTCCCCCCTTTTGTTTAGTTAATGGAATAAGAATCAAGAGGATTTTCACTGGTCCAACAAGTGTCCGTTAGGACAAAGTAAAATTTTCTCTATGAGATAAAGTCCAAGATTATCTCAGCTACTGTCTCAACACCTCAGGGCCTGGCATCTTAGTGAATCCTTGTGAGCCCAGCTACAGCTGGGGCACACTCCATATGTTTAAGGAGGAGAAGTAGCATAGCGATGGGTAACACCTGGACTTAGTTGCCTAGATGGCAGCCATAGCAGGCTTTTTAAACTCACGGTGCTGGTTTTCCACCGGATACCATCTGGTTTTTCACCAGGTTATTACTTAATGCCTGGGCTTAATGTTCCTAGATGGTGGCCATTGTAGGCTCTTTAAACTCACGGTGCTGGTTTTCCTCCGGATACCATCTGGTTCTTCACCAGGTTACTAAGTAAGAGCGATGCTCTTATCAATTGCGTAGCCAGACTGAGTGAACTCAACGTGCCTTTTAGGTGTGTATGGCAATAGAGGATGATCTTAAGAGGACAATATAATCCTCTGCACTAGTAATATCCTGATTGTTGGACCCATGGGTTTCCTCTGACTCTCATTTTGTCAGGTAAACACTAACTTTTAACATCCACTGAAATTATTATTCCTAAAGGCTTAAAAATTTATAAAGGCTCAAAGATTCATTAACAATCAAACAAGCAATGATTTACACAGCTTCACTATTACTTGGAAGGGAATCACTAGGTAGGGCAATTTACACATCATAACAAATGTTCATTAGGAAATTAATTACACATCATAACAAATTTAACAATCAAACAATTTACACAATTCACTATCAATTGGAAAGGAATCATCTGAATTAGAAACCTATCTATACAGAAGCATCTAACTAGGAGAAGCAGAAAATATAGAGGAGTTTTACACATAACAAATTTTCATTGGGAACTTACTGATTAACAAAATACAGGTAATTACTGATTATCAAAATAATAGCATAGGAAGGGCCTTCTTAAGAGGAGGTCTTTATTTTTCCCGTCTCCTGTTTAGGTAACTGGTAACGAATGGTCCAGGCATAGAAGGCCGACTTCTGTTGGTGATGGGAGATCTTCAGGGAGTAGAGATATCCGATGACTATAAGGAGGCACAAGACTATTAAACATCCTATAGCAAAAAGGATCCAGACACGGAGACTGAGTCCAGAGAACCAAAGTGTGGGATTGAGCCAGTAGGCAAAATCATTAAGTGTATTAAGTGTAGTCTTATTATACTCTGATTGTAATCTCAAGAGCTGTTCTTGTAATTGAAATTGTAATTTTTGAATATCACTTTTCAATGGAGAAGCGAAGCTAGCTAAAAGATTACTTTTAACATCCTTCCAGGATTCATTACATGGAAGGGCTGTAACACAGAAGTGAGTGTATTCAGCAACACAGGTTAGTTGGGAATGTTCCCATAGGGCTTCCTGTTGCTCTCCAAGCCAAAGGACTGAGGCTTCTAAAGCACCCAGACGCTTGAGGATCTCTTGATCAATATGTGCCATAGTTTGCATTTCAGAAGTAACATTTTGCATATAAGTGTTAAACTGCTGGGCAGTCTGAATAGATTGGGAGAGAGCTACGGCGGCGGTAGCTGCCATAGCGGCAATAGCAGTGGCTGTGATAATAGAGGCTATGAGAATTCCAAGAAACCTTTCAGTTCGTATTTTCTGTAATGCATTAACAACCTGAGCGAGGGGGGAACTATCCTGCCAAGGGCGTGTAAGGTTAACGGGCAGCCAAAGGTGGCCTTTTTGTCAAAGAACAAATACAGAATTGAGGTTAAGAGTGGAGACATTTTGTCTGGACAGACATGGAGTAATCCAAGTAGAGCCGTTGGATAATGTTAATTGAAAAGAGGCATTTACTTTAATAATATCTGGAGGACTAGAAGTTATAGCAAAAATGTATGGTCGAGTCGTGCATATAAGCACAGAATTGTTATGGTCATGGAGAGTCCATTTTAATTTGGGGAGTGGGTTCTTGGCATCCTCTGTCCCCTTCAGAAAGGCTCCTGAACAAAGAGTTCTTTCATAAAAAGGGAGACGTAATCGCCAAGAAAGGATTTTTAATGGGGAGAAATGAGTAGTTGAATCATGTAAGCGAAGAATGGGTCCGGCTAGGCCAGGGTTCCAGGACTTAGAATGTCCTTGATAATGGTAGGGGGCTTCCCACTGCCAAGTAGAGCGATTTGGTAATAAAACTAAACCTTGAGGGCCCCAACTTTCTAGTGAAATGTTGAAAGGGAGAGAATATGAAGAAAAGTTAGTAGTTCGACAAATAACCCAAGTATTATTGATAGGGTCTGTAAGAAATAGGTGTGGGTGTTGACATACAGGGATGGAAGGAGATGAGTGAGTAATATAGGCACTGAACGTGCCATTAATGCCTATGGCTTTAACGAAAAATTGCTTAGAATAGGCTGGTTGCTTATAGGTGCCATTGTAGTAAATGTAATTCATATACCATTGTTCTAGTATAGGCATGCACGCAGAAGCAGTGCATGGCTGAGTAGTGAAACACAAAGGAAGGGTGTCAGCATAGAGTGTCCAATTTGTGGACAGTACAAACCATCCCTCTTCAGGGGAGTTAGTAAGTGGTTTGGAATAGGCCAAATATTGTCCTCCAGTAACGTTAGTATCATTAGAGGAAAGAGGGGGCTCTGGTTCTTCCCAAGTAACCAGGTGGAAGACAGGGGGGCTAAGAACATGAGCCCAATAGGTGGTTGAGGCAGAGGTTGTTAGTACCTGAGAAAGGAGGAGGAAGAAAACACATACCTGTTGAGAATTGAAGGTCACAAATGAGATCATAGTTAGAAATAGATTTTCAGGTGTAAGTGGGGAACCTGTAGTTGAGAGGATATGCTCAGCTTTGGAGGAGAGGGCTTTCAGACCTCCCCATGTTACCGGTATTGCAGAGCTCTGTTGTTCATTCTCCTTCCCCAGGGGAGGGGATGATGGTGTCAGTTGTCACTCTGGAATTAGATTGACTGGCCAGCAGAAGGGTGGTGGCTGTCGCTGGGTCATGATATGGTTTTACTAGTCGAGCGGGAATCCAAAGTGGGCCTGTAGGAGACAAAACAGCCACATACCCTCGCCCCCAGATTAATAATTCTGCAGGTCCTTGCCAGACAGAAGGATTTTGAGGATCTTTATAGAGGACCTGTGGGAGAGGTCAGGTGTCAGAGGGGATAAAATGTCATTCTGCAGCAGTACGACCATCTTTAGCAACCAATAAAAAGTTAAAAATAAAGACAGCTTTGGCAAGTCTTTCATTTTGGTCACATACTCTAGACCCATCATCTCCCCCCCGCTTTGTTTAAGAGCTGTTTGAGAGTATGATGGGCACGTTCAATTATGGCTTACCCTTGAGGGTTATAAGGAATGCCAGTGGTATGAAGAATATCCCAAGTGGCACAAAATTGTTGAAATTTAGCTGAAGTATATGCAGGACCATTATCAGTTTTAAGAGCTTGGAGACATCCCGTAGTTGCAATGGCTTGGGTGAAATGATGACAGGCATGAGTAAAACATTCTCAAGAAAGGGCTGTAGCATAGAGAAACCCAGAATATATTAGCCAAATGAAAGCCTTTACTACAGCGGGGACACTTTCGGGTTGGAAGTTTAGTGTTGGCATTTTTGTTTTTTAAACTGTGACAGTCTTTCTTAAAATGTCCAGGTTTACCGCACCCAAAACAGGTGGCAGTGGATGGACGAAGGGCTGCCACTAATACTTGTGCCTTATGAGTTTCTGTGCCAACATTTTGACATGCTCTAATCATTTCAGCTAGGTTAAGATTCTGTACCTTTAAGGGAGCTAAAACAGCCCGACAGTCAGCATTAGCATTTTCATAAGCAAGCTGGAGACAAAGAACTACAGCTGCTTGTTGATTGTCTACCTGTTGGGAAATGGCTGTTTGGACACAGTTGATAAAGTCAACGTAGGGCTCATTTGCCGCTTGGCGAATAGTGGCAAATGAGCTGGTGGGCGTTCTGGAATCAGGGATTTTACTCCAGGCTTTGGCGGCAGCGTCGGAGGCTTGACTGAATGCTTGCTTATTCATCTGGCTCTGGGCCTGAGGAGTGGAATAATTCCCAATAACCAGGAGCATGTCAAGACTAACAGGGATATTATGATTAAGATTGTCTACGGCATAAAGGTTACAATGCTCCTTGTACTCTTGACTCCATACACTAAATTGAGCAGGAGTTAAAATGGTTCGCATTAGGAGATTCCAATCCCAGGGGGTCATTTCAAAGCATTGTCCTAAACCTTCCACAATCCCTTTTGTAAAGGAACATTGTAAACCATTTTCTATCATGCTTTTAGGAAGTTCCTTAAAAGCCTGAAAGCCAAGGCCATCGTGACGGGGTGGTCCTGATCCCCGAATGACAGGATAAGCAGAAAACCCCTCTTTCTCACGGCCCTCCCACAAACATCTTTCCATAAGAGACTCATGTTGAGAGAAATCAGCCTTGGGATGTGTGGAAAGAGGAGGGTCATAAACATTTTCTTTACTAGGGTAGGGAGCAGAAGGAGCTGCCTATAGGGGCTGTAAAGTGAGGCAGCAGTGATGCCAAGCAATAAGAACTGAAGCTGGGATGTTCATGTCACGAATGATGTTACCGATACGTTCCCATGCTTCTACATCAAGGTTCCCCCACAAGGGGTACCAAGGACAGGCAGATTCAACTACAAGCAGAAGTTCGGTAAGGGCTTCTTCTGACACCTTAAGCTTAGAGCCTTTAACAATCCCAACAACTGGGTTTTGTGTTGACGCTGCTCAGGAGAAAGAGAATTCCCCATAGCGAGGAGGAGTAGGAAAACGAAGGAAAGAATGATAGGAAAGCTTCTGGCCTGAAGCCTGAAATCCCTTGGGAGAGGTCAGGAAAGACCTGCCACTCTGGGGCTAAAGCAGCCTGATCTAAGAGCGTTCGGGAAAATTCCACCTGCGGAAAAACCCCGCTGCTCTCAGGATGTGCCTTTAAACAGCCTGAAATGTACGTCCAATAATCACCACCTAAAGGGATTGAGTGCGAGGGCGCCTATGCAGCTGTACGGTGGTCTGCCCTCACACGGGGCACCATCTGTCCCAGCAGCGATGATTGTCAGGGCGGTGGAGACAATAACCAATGCCACAACTCTTACAGAGAAGTGGGGCCAGGAGGGTCACTCTGAGGAGTCGAACCCCGACTTCAGTCCCAGGAGTTTATTTATAGTCAATACAGCAAGCAGTGAAGCAAATAACAGAACAGTGGGCTTTGGGTAATAACAATAAGTTTCGGGCAAGGGAGGAGGAATTCAGGTAAACAAGCCAATCAGTAACGGGTTTGGAAAAACAAGTCATGTCAAGTCTCAACATGTTGGGGACAAGTCTCAATATGTTGTGCAGCATAGAAGCCTTTATACATCCATATTTTAATGGCACATATCCCCACACTGTTCTCTTCATTCTCTTTTGCTCCTGAAGGGATGAGACCAGTGGAGTATCCTAGATGGCCGCTCACAGGCTTTTAAGACCCCAGACACTACTCACCAAGGTAGAATGTAGAACATTGTCTTTAAAAACTGTGTTATGCCAATTGAGCTAGATGTTCCCTGAGACCATGGTCCCCACAGCCCCCCCGCCCAGCAATTCAGTCCCTTAGGGAGTTTGGATGTGTCTATGGGGCTTCCATGACCTTTCCTTGTACAAGTTGTGCTAGGTTCCCCTGTATTGTGTACTGTCTCACCCTTCACCCAAGATACCACTTATCTATTGCCTATTTAGTATTTCCCCCCCACCCCTCCCATCCCTGGTCACCAACAAAGATTGTTACATTTTGTGTGTGAACTTTTTCATGGGTTTTTACAATAGAGGCCTCATACACTATTGTCCTTTTGTGATTGACTTATTTCGCTCAGCATAATGTCCTCCAGTTTCATCCATGTTATGAGATGCTTCACAGATTCATTGTTGTTCTTTCTCGTTGCATAGTACTCCATTGTGTGTATGTACCATAGTTCGTTTATCCATTCATCTTTTGATGGGCATCTAGGTTGTTTCCATCGTTTTGCTATTGTGAACAAAGCTGCCATGAACATGGGTGTGCATATGTCTATTCGAGTGACGACTCTTATTGCTCTAGGATATATTCCTAGGAGTGGGATTGCTGGATCGAATGGTATGTCTATTTCTAGCTTTCTGAGGAAGCGCCATATCATTTTCCAAAATGGTAGTATCATTTTGCATTTCCACCAGCAGTGCGTAAGAGTTCCCATCTCCCTGCAGCCCCTCCAACATTTGTTATTTCCAGTGTTTTTGATTTGTGCCAGTAATGCCGGGGTGAGATGGTATCTCATTGTGGTTTTAATTTGCATTTCTCTAATGGCTAGTGATCGCGAGCATTTCCTCTTGTGTCTGTTGGCCATTTCAATGTCTTCTTTGGTGAAGTGTCTGTTCATTTCCTTTGCCCATTTTTAAATAGGATTATTTGTCTTTTTGTTGTAGAGGTGTTGGATTTTCTTGTCGATTATGGAGATTAGACCTTTGTTTGACTTGTACTGTCCAAAAATTTTTTTCCCATTCTGTAGGTTCTCTTTTTACTCTTTTGGTGAAGTCTTTTGAAGAGCATAGGTGTTTGATTTTTAGAAGATCCCAGTTATCTAACTTATCTCTTGGGGTTTGTGCATTGATGGTTATGGTTTGTATCCTGTTAATGCCGTGTATTAAGGCCTGTAGTGTTGGTCCTATTTTTTCTTCTATGAACTTTATAGTTTTAGGCTTTATATTCAGGTCTTTGATCCATTTTGAAGTAGTTTTTGTATACGGTGTGAAGTATGGGTCCTGCTTCATTTTTTTGCAGATGGATATCCAGTTTTGCCAGCACCATTTGTTAAAAAGACTGTCTTTTCCCCATTTGATGGGCTTTAGGCCCTTGTCGAAGATCAGGTGACTGTAGGTGGATGGATTTACATCTGGGTTCTCAATTCTGTTCCATTGGTCAATGTATCTGTCGTTGTACCAGTACCAGGCGTTTTGACTAATGTAGCTGTATAGTAGGTTCTGAAGTCAGGTAGTGTGAGTCCTTCAACTTTATTCTTTTTCAGTAGTGCTTTACTTATTCGGGGCTTCTTCCCTTTCCATATAAAGTTAATGATTAGTTTTTTCCATCTCTTTGAAGAATGTTGTTGGTATTTGGATCGGGATCGCGCTGTATTTGTAAATTGCTTTGGGTAGAATTGTCATTTTCACAATGTTGAGTCTTCCTATCCATGAGCATGGTATGTTTTTCCATTTATGTAGATCCCTTTGGGTTTCTTGCAGTAGTGTTTTGTAGTTTTCTTTGTATAGGTCTTTTACATCCCTGGTCAGATTTATTCCTAAGTATATTATCTTTTTAGGAGCTATTATAAATGGTATTGTTTTCCTGATTTCCTTTTCATTGTTCTCCTTATTGGTGTATAGGAATCCAACCGATTTTTGAATGTTTATCTTGTATCCTGCTACTCTGTTGAATTTTTCTATTAGTTCCAGTAGATTTCTTGTGGAGTCTTTAGGGTTTTCTATGTATAGTATCATATCATCTGCAAACAGGGACAGTTTAACTTCTTCATTACCAATTTGGATGCCCTTTATTTCTTTTTCTTGCCTTATTGCTCTAGCTAGAACTTCCAGCACAATATTAAATAAGAGTGGTGATAAAGGGCATCCTTGTCTTGTTCCTGGGTAAACACCTTTTTGATAGTCTCTGCTTTTGACCAAGGTCCATCTGACATTAGCAGTGATCCCTTGTTCCTCACCTTCTTCTGAATCCAGCCTGAACTTCTAGCAGTTCTCTGTTGTTTTTTTAGGCATAATGTGTTTCTGGTGTTTAAGGCATAATACTTCTAGGCCATCATATATTTGATATTTTTGCAGGATAAAATTAAACTTTCTAAGATTTATTTGATTTTCTACTATAAAGGAGCTGTAAATACTGAAATATGCACCAAAAAGGTTGGTTTTTATAAGAAAACTCCGTTGACATAGGGTTGAAGTCATTTTTTAATTATCTTCAGCAGAATTTTGCTAGCAAGGTCTGGGCTAGAGACTGGGACTCTGCATTTTAATAAGCACTTCTTAGTGATTCTGATGTAGGCAGTCCTGGGACTTGGCACTATGAAACAATGTCCTAGAGCTTATGTTAATACAGTCTATTACTAAAAAATATGATCTTAAGTACAATTATCCCAACTACTCTAATAGTCATTAACCATCATCAAATAATCATATAAACAAATGCTGCAGGTCATGTCAGATTCAGTGACTCATTATCATCCGGCAGGTTCTCTGTTTTCCTTAACTAGATTTTTGAATCATATTTTTAAATAGAGCACAAAGAAGGCATTCTTGTTACTTCCTGTAGATGAAAAATTAATACTGGGTCATGGCCTTCCTGAGAAAGAGGTTACTGGCTTAAAGACCCTGGTTGGATTATAGGGGTAAAATTTTATGAGCGCTGTACTTCCTCTGGGATTTCTCCTTGACTCAGTTCTTGAAATTTTTTCCCATTCCAGGTTTTTTCTAATAATAATATTAAAAATAATAATAAACAATAATAGGAATGGATATAGTGGCCCCTGATTGATTTTTTTCGAAAAGATTACCTCTCTCTGGAGGGCAAATTAGCTATATGGCTCATTTGCGTACTACTGCTTAGAATATAAATTCATCTATGTACACTGGGCCATTTAAAAAATACTGTTACCCTAACATATTTGAGTTTTCTCTCTTCATATCTCATGATTAGTAACTGAAGGTGACTATGAAAAGTTTGAAAACATCTCTATAGCTACTTAGAAACAAAATGAATACTTTTTAAAACATCTATCTGTATAGACCTATACAGATATAGCTATAATTATGGTTTGGACAATGTGTGATATTAGGTTAATCTTCTCTTATCATAGCTTCTGTCTGCCTTACCGGCTTTCCTGCCCTATAATCCATTCAAACTAAAATTGATAAAATCTGGTAGCTTGTTAAGTTTGTGAAAGTTATTTATACTGACTTGGTTCAAATAACAGCTTTATCACATACTAGCTGTGTGGCCTTGGGCAAGTCACTCAAGTTCTAAGCCTCACTTTCACATTCTGGAAAAGGAGGGTAACAGTACCTACTTTATTGGGTTTTTGAGACATTTTATGAGATAATGCGTACAAAGTGTCTAGATACTTCTCAATAACATTAGCTTTTATAATAAGTATCTTATATACAAAGCCTAAACAAACTCCAAAAGCAAACCAGTAAAAACAAGAGTTGGCAAACTATAGCCGGTAGGCCAAATGTGGCCTGCCATTTGTTTTTATAAGTTTCTGGAATGCAGTCATTTTCATATTACCTATGACCACTTTCCACAGCAGTCTAATTGTGACAGAGACTGTATGGCCTGCAAAGCCTAAATATTTACCATCTGGGCCCTTTATAGAAAAAGCTCATCAAACCCTGAGTAAAGGAGGAATGTAACTGACCAAAACAAATAGCATTTGAAATGTGGACAAGTCTGTTTTCTAATAAAAACAAAAACATAAAAAGGTATCTTCATGGATTGAATTGTGTTCCCCAAAAACGTGTCAATTTGGCTAGGCCATGATTCCCAGTATTGTGTGATTGTCCACCATTTTGTCATCTGATGTGATTTTCCTATGTGTTGTAAATCCTATCACTATGATGTTAATGAGATGGATTAGCGGCACTTATGTTGATGAGATCTACAAGATTAGATTGTGTCTTCAGCCAATCTCTTTTGAGATATAAAAGAGAGTATTGAGCAGACAGACACGGGGACCTCATACCACCCAGAAAGTAGTGCCAGGAGCAGAGCACATTCTTTGGACCTGGGGTTCCTGCGTGGAGAAGCTCCTAGACCCAGGGAAGGTTGGTGACAAGGACCTTCCTCCAGAGCCGACAGAGAGAGAAAGCCTTTCCCTGGAGCTGACACCCTGAATTTGGACTTGTAGCCTAGTAGACTGTGAGAAAACAAACTTCTGTTTGTTGAAACTATCCACCAGTGGTATTTCTGTTACAGCAGCACTAGATGACTAAGACAGGTATCAAGTCTTTCCTCTCACATGATTCATGGAGAAACTGACAGCATGGCTTCAAATTGTGATCTGAGGAACAGAGATGAATGAGCAACATGTAGATAACCTGGAGAAATCCACTGAGTTATAAATTCCAACAACTTACTCCAAGGGATTGTAAGAGAAGAGGAAAAGTCTCTTCTTCACACAGTGTGGTCCCTAGAGAATAATAGCAAAGGGATGAAAATGGCATTTAACTAGGATTTTCCCTTAAAGACAGACTATGCTGTCTGGAAGACCTTAAAATTCATATAGAAATTTCAATGGTTTTTGGCTAACAGTGTCAGACAACTACTCAGGATTGATAGGTAATATGCGGTCTTCCATATATATGTACTGAATAAGTACTAAATATATGTACTGAATAAGTGAATAAATGGATGAATTATGTGAATGAGTGAATGATGCCTTTAGCCTATTAGTTCTCCAAATCTAGTAAGACTGAGAAGGGAAACACAAAGGGCTTTTGTTAGCTCACTATGTCCCCTTTGTCCCAATAATGGGTTGGAGTGGTGAAGGGAAAAAAGAACAAAAGGTTATTTGAAAAATAAAGCTGTGGCTCTGATTGATCATTAACTCTGGCCCAAATTCCATCATGCTGCCAACACTTCTGAGGGTTCTGGTCACATGTATTTCATGTTAGATTTTGCAAAATTAGCCCAGAATAATGAACCAGCTGTCTAGGTAAGAGCCTCTATTACACTTCAGCAACTCTACAGTAACAGGGTTGAAAACAACAATGAAACATAGCTTTGGCAGAGTTCTAGCAGATAAAACAGTATTAGCTGAAGAATTCAGTGCTGTCAGGAAATCCAATATACTCTGTGGTAAAACACTTAAGATGTGACATTGCCATGACTCCAGACTCAATCAAAGTCAACATGTACAAAGTAACTGAGCAATTCAATTTCTCCTTTGGATGTGAGACCTGGAGGAGCCACTGCAGCCACATTAGTTTCCTAAACCAAGCTTCAACATCATCCACTCTGCCCCGTGCTCAACACAGAAAAGATCAGGACAGTAGTTTTCAAAGAGTGATCCAGGGAAACTTGAGGGGAGGGTCTTCAACATTCTTTCAGGGGATCCATGGAACTATTTTCATAATAATACTAAGACATTATTTACCTTTTTTGCTCTCTTCTTTCACAAATACACAGTAGAGTTTTCCAAAGGCTATATGACGTATTATAACAGCTATGAAAATCAAGCTGTCTCTTATTAAACAGACGTTAAAGATATTTGCAAAAATGTAAAACAATGACATTCTTCTATTTCATTTTTTGAAAATAATTACTTTTCATGTTAGTTATGTGTAAATGCAGTGGGTTTATTATTGTCATTTTAACAAATTAACATTATTAAAATTTCTCAATTTTAATTTCAAATACGGTAAATACAGAAAGATATCACTCACATAAACAAAAGCTCCTTGGGGCTGTCAATAATTTTAAGAGCAAAGGGGTCTTGAGATTAAAAAGTTTGAGAACTGCTGGTCTAGAAATGCAACGAAGTCCTGAAGGGCAGCTGTCTTTGGGAAGCCATGCACAGAGAAAGCAATGTTGGTAGAATAGGCTTGGTGAACAGAGTACAGGACTGGAAGGCAGCCAATGAGATGTTCTGCTGATAACTAAAGAAAAAGTCTTAAAATATGAAAAGTCACTACAGACAGCAAATAACAAATAACTGAGTATGTTGATGGCTATTAGGATAAAGACTGGTTTTAAAAACAGTGCTTGTTATACTTGAATTTTATCTTTTGAACTCAAGTTGAATAACACAGTTGAGAAGAGGAAGAAAAACTCTCAAGATTTAAGAGAGTAAGTCTTACAGATCATATTTTCAGAGCTTAGCACAGTGCCTAACACATAGAAAGAGCTTAGTAGTTCATTAAATAAATGGAAAGTGTATAAATAAAGTTATGAAGTTGAATAAGGTTGATAGCAAAATGGCTATATCAAGAAAGTCTTTTAACAGGGGGTTTGTTCTAGAATTAGTTCTCAAAAGAAAGAGTTGAAGAAATGAGTAGCTGAGCTGCAACGCTCATTATCACTATTGTTGTACCACTCTCCCTAAGAAATCTTCCTTCCCTCTCTTTGCTTCCTCTTGATCCTTTCCTCTTTCCATATGTGATGGTTGAGATTGCGTGTCAACTTGGCTGGCCATGATTCTCCGTGTTTTAATGTAATCACTCCCATGATTGAATATACTGTGAGTAGCCAATCAGATTAAAGGGAGTCTCCTTAGGGCTGTGGCCCGCATCTGTATATAAGCAGACATTCTGGCTTTTTGCTCTCGCTGGATCCTGCAGCTGCTTCCTGTCTTCTCATCTCCCGTTCTTGGGACTTGAGCTGTCAGCTTATCTGCCGAACCTGGGATTCATCGATCTGCACAGCCGGTGAGTGGGAGCCCTGTTCTCCGACCTTCTGATCTTGGGCTTGCCAGCTTCTGCAGCTGTGTGACTTGGGGGAGGCCTCTACCCTGACCCACGGACTTGGGACGTTCTAGCCTCTACAATCGCATGAGCTGTTTCCTTGATATAATCTCTCTCTCTATATATATATTTATACACCTTGCTGGTTTTGCTTCTCTAGAGAACCCAGCCTAAGGCATTTGGTACCGAGAGTGGTTCTAGAGAAACAAAATTGTAAGGACAAGTTTTCTAAATTGGCTCTTAAGTCTGGTTAGTCATAAAGACGTTGATGACTCTGCTTCCAGCAGTAAAGAGGTCATTGCTAATCCATGGAGCGTGGTGGTGATACAAATACACAAAATATCACCACCGGTAGATCAGGTATTGGTGAAAGGTGAGGCTCAGGGTGAACACATGTGTGATATCTTTCTACAGCTTTGTCAGAATGAGAAGTATAAGGAAGGTGGTTGGTTTGTCCTCCTTTTGCTAGACAAACTGATGAAGGAAAGAGATGTGCTCAGGGCTTCACAGTCAAGTCTCAAGTGCTGCATACATGACCTCAAGGCTTCCACTTGTGCTTTGAAAGAAAGCCTTATTTCTTGTAGTAACAGAGCCAAAATTGCTGAAACCCAAACCCAGAGTCCTATTGTAAGAGTGGCTGAATTACAACGTCAGCTCAATTGCAAACCTCAAGAGGTGTCTGAAGTTAAAGTAAGGGCATTGATTGGGAAGAGATGGGATCCTGAGACTTGGGATGGGGACATATGGGCAGATAATCAGGAAGCTGGGGACACTGAGCCTGTAAATCCCGTTGAATCACTCCTGCCAGCATAACCAGTTCCATCTGAAGAGATTACTTCATGTTTGTCTGCTAAACCACCCTGCCCAGAAAAACCATTAGCCCCTCCACTCCCATCTGAGGAGATTAGCCCTAGCCCAGCTGCCTCTAAAGAGCACTTAGCTGAGTCATTGCCTGGAGCATCGCCTGAGGCAGATGCTTTACAAGATAATGCTGAATGTTCTCAAAACAATTCCACACTACCGATTCTGGCTTCTAGACCTATAACTAGGCTTAAGTCCCAGCGAGCCCCAAAAGGTGAAGTGCAAAGCGTGACCCAGGAGGAGGTACACTACACTCCAAAAGAACTACTTGTGTTTTCTAATATGTATGAACAGAAACCTGGGGAATATGTGTGGGAATGGCTATTAAGGGTGTGGGATAATGGTGCAAGGAACATAAAAATGGATCAGTCTGAGTTTATTGTTATGGGTCCACTGAGCACAGACTGTTCCTTCAATGTTTCAGCTAGAGAAGTTAGGAAAGGATCTAATAGTTTATTTGGTTGGGTTGCTGAATCATGGATTATGAGGTGGCCGAGACTAAATCAAGTTGAAGTACCAGACTTGCCTTGGTATACGGTAGAAGAAGGTATCCAAAGGCTTAGGGAAATTGGCATGCTAGAATGGATTTATCAAGTTAGACCCACAGACCCACACATGGAGTGTCCAGAGGACACACCTTTTACCACAACTGTGAGGAACAAATTTGTGAAGGGAGCTCCAGCATCCTTGAAGACTGCTGTGATTGCTGTTTTATGTAAGCCAAATTTGACAATGGGAACTGCCCTAACTGAATTAAGACACCAAACTACAATGGGGCTGATTGGACCCTGTGGTAGTAGGGGCCAAGTGGCTGCACTCAATCGACAAAGACAAGGTAGGCGTGGTTACAGTAATGGACAGAGGAGTCAAAGCAGTAATCAGAATAGTCTGACTCGTATGGACTTATGATGTTGGCTACTTAGTCATGGTGTCCCTAGGAGTGAAATAGATAGGAAATCTACTAAATATTTACTTGATCTACACAAATGGATGAATTCTAGGTCACGTGAACAGCAGTCTAACTCAAATTGCCAGAATAGAGAGTCACGGTCCCTCAATCAATTCCCAGATTTGAGCTAGTTTAAAGACCCACACCCCTTGAATAAGGGGAGGCCGGATCCCCTTGAGGAAGGACTCCAATACACTGCCAAAAATTTTTACTGTTAATCTTTCTCCCAGCCTTTCCCAAAGGGATCTATGGCCTTTTACGAGAGTGACTGTTCACTGGGGAAAAGGAAATAATCAGACTTTTTGGGGATTACTGGATACTGGCTCTGAGCTGACACCAATTCCAGGAGACCCAAAACATCACTGTGGCCCACCAGTCAGAGTGGGGGCATATGGAGGTCAGGTTATTAATGGAGTCTTGGCTCATGTCCGTCTCACAGTAGGTCCAGTGGGTCCCTGAACCCATCCTGTAGTGATTTCCCCAGTTCCAGAATGCATAATTGGAATAGATATACTCAGCAACTGGCAGAAACCCACACTGGATCCCTGACAAATAGAGTAAGGACTATTATGGTAGGAAAAGCCAAGTGGAAGCCATTAGAACTGCCTTTACCTAGGAAAATAGTAAACCAAAAGCAATACCGCATTCCTGGAGGGATTGCAGAGATTACTGCCACCATCAAGGACTTGAAGGATGCAGGGGTGGTGATTCCCACCAGATCCCCATTCAACTTGCCTATTTGGCCTGTGCAAAAAATAGATGGATCTGGGAGAATGACAGTAGATTAGCAAAAACTTAACCAGGTGGTGACTCCAATTGCAGCTGATGTTCCAGATGTAGTTTCATTGCTTGAGCAAATTAATACATCTCCTGGTATGTGGTATGCAGCTATTGATCTGGCTAATGCCTTCTTTCCATACCTGTTTCAAAGGACCACCAGAAGCAGTTTGCCTTCAGCTGACAGGGCCAACAATACACCTTCACTGGCCTACCTCAGGGCTACATTAACTCTCCAGCCCTATGTCATATTTTAGTCCGCAGGGACCTTGATCGCCTTTCCCTTCCACAAGACATCACGCTGGTCCATTACATTAATGAGATTATGCTGATTGGACCTAGTAAGGAAGAAGTGTCAATGACTCTGGACTTATTGGTAAAACACTTGCATGCTAGAGGGTGGGAGATTAATCCCACAAAAATTCAGGCACCTTCCACTTCAGTGAAATTTCTAGGGGTCCAGTGGTGTGGGGCCATGTCGAGATATTCCTTCTAAAGTAAAGGATAAGTTAATGCATCTTGCTGCTCCCACAACTAAAAAGGAGGCACAATGCCTATTGGGCCTCTTTGGATTTTGGAGGCAACGCATTCCTCATTTGGGTGTGCTACTCTGGCCTATTTATCAAGTGACTCAAAAAGCTGCTAGTTTTGAGTGGGTACCAGAACAAGAGAAGGCTCTGCAACAGGCTCAGGCTGCTGTGCAAGCTGCTCTGCCACTTGGACCATATGACCCAGCTGATCCAATGGTGCTTGAAGTGTCAGTGGCAGATAGAGATGCTGTTTGGAGTCTTTGGCAGGCCTCTACTGGTGAATCACAGCGCAGACCCTTAGGATTTTGGAGCAAAGCTCTGCCATCCTCTGCAGATAACTACTCTCCTTTTGAGAAACAACTTTTGGCTTGTTACTGGGCCTTAGTAGAGACTGAACGCTTAACCACGGGACACCAAGTCACCATGAGGCCTGAGCTGCCCATCATGAACTGGGTGTTGTCTGACCCACAGAACCATAAAGTTGGATGTGCACAGCAGCACTCCATCATTAAATGGAAGTGGTATATTCGAGATCGGGCCCAAGCAGGACCCAAAGGCACAGGTAAGTTGCATGAGGAAGTGTACCAAATGCCCATGTCTCCACTCCTGTCACATTACCTTCCATCTCCCAGTCTGTACCTATGGCCTCATGGGGAGTTCCTTATGATCAGTTGACTGAGGAAGAGAAAACTCATGCCTGGTTTACAGATGGTTCTGTGTGATATGCAGGCACCACTCGAAAGTGGACTGCAGCAGCACTACAGCCCCTCTCTGGGACCTCCCTGAAGGACGGTGGTGAAGGGAAATCCTCTTAATGGGCAGAACTTCGAGCAGTGCACCTGGTTGTTCACTTTGCTTGGAAAGAGAAATGGCCAGATGTGTGATTATATACTGATTCATGGGCTGTGGCTAATGGTTTGGCTGGTCAGGGACTTGGAAGGAGCATGATTGGAAAATTGGAGGCAAGGATTTATGGGGAAGAGGTATGTGGATAGACCTCTCCAAATGGGCTAAAGACGTGAAGCTATTTGTGTCTCATGTGAATGCTCACCAAAGGGTGACCTCAGCAGAGGATGATTTTAACAATCAAGTGGATAGGATGACGCTTTCTGTGGAAACCACTCATCCTCTTTCCCCAACTACTCCTGCCGTTGTTCAATGGGCTCGTGAACAAAGTGGCCATGGTGGCAGGGATGGAGGTTATGCACGAGCCCAGCAGCATGGACTTCCACTCACCAAGGCTGACATGGCCACAGCCTCTGCTGAGTGCCTAATCTGCCAGCAGCAGAGACCAACACTGAGTCCCCGATATGGCACCATCCCTCGAAGTGATCAGCCAGCAACCTGGTGGCAAGTTGATTACATTGGACCACTTCCATCATGGAAGGGGCAGCGTTTTGTCCTTACTGGAATAGACACTTATTCTGGATATGGATTTGCGTTCCCTGCACACAATGCTTCTGCCAAAATTACCAATCCGTGGACTTACAGAATGCTTTCTCCACCGTCATGGTATCCCACACAGCATTGCCTCAGATCAAGGGACTCACTTCACAGCAAATGAAGTGCGGCAGGGGGCCCATGCTCATGGAATTCACTGGTCTTACCATGTTCCCCATCATCCTGAAGCAGCTGGCTTGATAGAACGATGGGATGGCCTTCTAAAGACACAATTACGGTGCCAGCTAGGTGGCAATACCTTGCAGGGTTGGGGCAATGTTCTCCAGGAGGCTGTATAAGCTTTAAACCAGCATCCAATATGTGGTACTGTTTCTCCCATAGCCAGGATTCATAGGTCCAGGAATCAAGGGGTGGAAATGGGAGTGGCACCACTATTACCCCTAGTGACCCACTTGCAAGATTTTTGCTTCCTGTCCCCTCGACCTTATGCTCTGCAGGCCTAGAGGTCTTAGTTCCAAAGGGAGGGATGCTCCCACCTGGAGACACATCACTGATTCCATTGAACTGGAAGTTAAGAATGCCACCAGGCCACTTTGGGCTCCTTATGCCTCTGGCTCAACAGGAAAAGAAGGGAGTTACCATACTGACTGGTGTGATTGATCCTGATTACCAAGAGGAAATCAGATTGATATTACATAATGGAGGTAAAGACGAGTATGTCTGGAAGGCAGGAGATTGTTTGGGGCGTCTCTTAGTACTACCATGCCCTGTGATTAAAGTCAATGGAAAACTACAGCAACCTAATTCTGACATGACTACTAATGACACAGACCCTTCAGGAATGAAGGTTTGGGTCACCCCACCAGGGAAAGAACCACGACAAGCCGAGGTGCTTGCAGAGGGCAAAGGAAATACAGAATGGGTGGTGGAAGAAGATAGTTCTAAATACCAGTTACAACCACGTGACCAGTTGCAGAAACAGGGACTGTCATTGTTATGAGTATTTGTACTTTGTATGTGTGCATCAAATATTTTTGTTTCCTTCACTTATAAAATATAAGCTGTAAATGGGGCTAGTGCGTTTTCGATTGTACGTGTGTTAGTTGTATCATGTTAGGCGCAAGTATGACTTTCTCATTGTCTTTATTCAGAGATTATGTATGGTTTAAGGAGATGTGTAAATGTGCCAAGTTGACAAAGGGTGGACTGTGATGGTTGAGATTGTGTGTCAACTTGGCTGGGTCATGATTCTCAGTGTTTTAATGTAATCACTCCCATGACTGAATACACTGTGAGTAGCCAATCAGATTAAAGGGAGTCTCCATGGGGCTGTGGCCCGCATCTGTATATAAGCAGACGTTCTGGCTTTTTGCTCTCGCTGGATCCTGCAGCTGCTTCCTGTCGTCTCATCTCCCGTTCTTGGAACTTGAGCTGTCAGCTTATCTGCCGAACCTGGGATTCGTCGATCTGCACAGCCGGTGAGTGGGAGCCCTGTTCTCCGACCTTCTGATCTTGGGCTTGCCAGCTTCTGCAGCTGTGTGACTTGGGGGAGGCCTCTACCCTGATCCACAGACTTGGGACGTTCTAGCCTCTACAGTAGCTGTCTCCTTGATATAATGTCTCTCTGTATATATATTAATACACCTTACTGGTTTTGCTTCTCTAGAGAACCCAGCCTAAGACACCATATAAGGTTTGGTTAAAGGGTGTTACTAGCAATCAATTTACTTCAAGATTAACATTCTAAACTCAACAAAACTCTTAATTCTAACCCCATAACCAAAAACTCCAACTCGTTGCTGTCAATTCCAACTCATAGTGACCCTATAAGACAGAGTAGAACTGCCCCATAGGGTTTCCAAGGAGATTCGAACTCCTGACCTTTTGATTAGCAGCCAAGCTCTTAACCACTGCGCAACCAGGGCTCCAATTCTACCTCCTTCATAAAATTATGCTCTTCCCGCAAACTCCCTCAATGTAGTATGATTCTTCTTTTCCCTTCATGCTCTCTCTACATTTAATCCTTTAGCGTGTCCTGTATTTCTACCTCCAAAGCACACAGTGAAATTATCCACTTCTCCCCATCCCTGCTCTCTCTCTCTAGCCCAAAACACTTCAACTCTCACTTGGATTAATCAGAACCTAGCTCATCTCCCTGCTTCCCTGCCTGCCCCCACCAACCCCTACAGTGTATTCTCCCCCTAGGAACTAGTGGTTTCTTAAAAATGTCAATCAGATCATGCCACCTCCCTTCTTAAAATTCTGAACATTTCCCACTGCACCTAGAATAAACTCCAAACTCCTTATCCTGAGCTACAAAGCTCTCTCCATCTGGACTCCCTACCCCTACCCCAGCCCACCCCCATCTGCTCCAGCCACACTGGACTTTCATACCTTCTAAAACATCAAACTCCTTCCTAAATTCATTCAGCTTGAGGGCCTAGAGTTTCCTGGAATACTCTACCCAAGGACTTTTACTTAGCTTCCCTTTTTTCCATTTAGTTCCCAGCTCAATGTCATCTCCCACCTTCTCAGACCACCATAGCTAAAGCAGCACCCTTTCTCATTAAATGTTTACCATATCACTCGGTTTTCTTTCTTAATAGCACTTATGACTAGAAACTATCTTGCTCATTTGTTTACTTCAGCCATGGGAGCAGGAACCTTGTTTATCTTGTTCATCACTGTATCCTCTATGCTTAGAAAACTGAAACAGTGCCTGACCCATAGTAGACACTTTATTAAATACTGAATAAATTATAAATTACTGACTGTTGTACTCAACAAGTTTTTTTTTCCTAGCAAGCTGATCTCAAAAGAAAAGCAGGGGATTATCAAATATGTAAACATTACAAAATCTTAGAGGTGACCTAGTCCTAAACTTTCAGAAGCAAATTAATAGGCAAGCCAACACACACAGCTATTCTCCCTATCAAATGTAACTATCTTGATGTGTACACTGGATAAGGACTCCATGTCAATTACGTATTTCTTATGATGACTAACATATTATACATTAACAATGTTTAATTATGAAGTACAAATCATTTTTCAACAGTGCTTAAAGGTTTATAAATATACCAGGACCCTGGGATGAGAAACTACAGCCAAAAATAATTTCTGGCACACAGTAGTAGCTCAATAAATATTTATTAAATGAATGAGATTTTAATATTTTCTAACAGTGGAATGTTATTGAAGAAATATTCTTCTCTGGCTTCAAATAAGCTAGTATCTTTCAAGTGTCAAAAAAAGCAATTCTTTCAAGAAAACAAAATATGAAACAGAAGTTTCTTATTAGTGAAACAAATCAATTTATTATATTTCCAACAAGGAATATAATTGAGATAAACTACTTTGCAACACACAAAATAAACATAACTTAGTTTTTATTATTTTCAAAAAGGAAAGATTTCTTCAGAAATTTAGGAAAGTAAGTATTTTGGAAAGAATAACTACAGGAAGTTACTTCTTCAATTTTAATACAGTAACAGGCTTGTCTACCAGGTACATTACCCAGCATTTTTCCTTGTAACTAATCCATCAAGTATTAGCCAACAACATTAGAAACTAAAGCAGTAGAAGTTTATATTTAAATAGGAAACAAGCAATCTGAAATACCAATCACACGTCACTTTAATAAGGCAATTTACATAATTTAGTGCAGACTGTTAATTACCTTTATGTTGATTAAGGTCCTAGCAAAGACTCAACTGATCTGACTGTATCTCAGTTCAAACAGCACTCATCCAGCTATAAAGGTAAGTATCACAATGGAATTAGGCCTGTTGGATAAGGGAAAAAAGCACTTCAATCTTGCATATTTCCTTTCTTTAAAAACAAAGATTAAGTCAGGGCCATCTTGGTTCTGAATCTCTCCATTTTTGTTGGAAGAAGACTCACCATCTCTTTACTAAGTTCTAGTTCAACTTCTATTTCCTGGGCAGCCTCAGGGTGCCTTTCACAGTAATCAACAATGAATTTGTAATGTTCCAATGACGCTGCCAAATTTTCTAGCTCTTTCTTGGGATCTGCAGTGATGATTTTGCCATAGAGACGGGCAACTCGAAACTTAGCTAACATTGCAGGGCGAAGAACATCTTCCCCTATATGCTCAGGAAATACTTTATTTGGGTCTCTCAAGGAGTCTAAGAAGAGCTGGTAGTACTTCAATGCTGACTTATTAAGATTATTTATTTTTTTTACGATGTGTGAATCAGGATCCCTTAACTTGTCCGCAATGGCAACCTTTAAATCCATCATATCATAGTAAGTATGTGCAATTTCAAGCTGAATCTGTCTGTTGACCAGCAGATAATACTGTGGATTCAGGTCTATAATTAGGGGCTCTAGCATGGCTATTCTACGTTTGTGCATCTTGCATCGTCTCTCCATGTCAGTTTCAAAGAATGCAAGCACCTTAAACAGAGCACTGTGGTCCTGGACAACTTCGATATGGTCGGTGACATAACCATCAATCTGAAAGAACTCTTTTGCCTCAAAGACATAGTGCTGACCCAGTAAGAACAGTTCTCTGGCTTCTTCAAAATCTAAAGGTCTCAAATATCTCACTTTCTCTTCCACTGCGGAGATGGCATCACACAGTTCACCATTTCCAAACTGCACAGCTTTTTTCCTAACGCTTTCTTCTTCATCTAGTTCTTTTTTCCTTAAAGCTCTAAGCTCAGATTGTTTATCAAGATCAAGCTCTCCTATGTTGTCCTGAAAGGGGGAAAAAAAAAAAGGTTAAGTAGGACACTGATCGCCTGTTGTCAGATAATATAAAGCAAACTTAAAAATAAAGAAAACCCTCTTACTTCCCACCCTGGTTTAGAGGTGTTATGATCTTAAAATGTCTTTTAAAACTTCTTTCTTACAATTATATTTTTAAAAGGAGGGGAAGTACTTAAATAAAATGTAAGATAAACTGCTTGTATATTAATTCTCTTTGGGGAACTCAAACTCATTTATAGTTACCCCTTCAATAAGATAAATGTATACAAAAGTACTCTGAGAACTGTGAAACATTGTATACATGTAATACATTATTATTAGTATTTATTCTTTAACACCATAGCCAAACTTCATCCTAAAAATATTTCACAGGGATGCCATTAAGATTAATAATATATTTATGCTATGATAGGTTACTCAGTGAAATATATTACAGAGAAATGCTCTAGGTCTCTTAAAGTCACTAGTGTGGCAAGAGCTAAATTTAACATCATAGGTAAGGTTATCAATCCCCTGGGGGGAGGGGCAAAAAGAGAAAGCTCATCTTCCTCTTCTAGGCCAATAAAATTAAACATCAGATCTCTCTGTGCTGTATGTAAAACACACACCCAGTTTCAAAGACTTAGCACAAAAAAAAGAACATGAAATGTTTCACTAATAACTTGTTAATACTGATTACATGGAGAAATGATATTTTAGATATCTTAGGTTAAATACAATGTATATTTAAAATTAATTTCAGCTGTTGCTTTTTACCTTTTCTAATGTGGCCACTAGAAAATTTACAATTACATCTGCAGGTGGTATTCTATTTCTACTGGACAGCGCTGCTCTAGACAAGTGATTCCATGCACACCCGTGGCTGTGATTGCCATCCATGGGAAGATGATTCACATATCTACAGCTACAGCCCAGACCTCTCCTCAAGCTCCAGACCCAAAACTGTAACTCCCTATATGACATCTCCTCTGAGAAGACTCAAAAGACACCCCATCCTCAACATGTTCAAGATGGAACTCCTAATCTTCTTCAGCAAACCAGCTCCTATTCTAGTGTTATTTTAGTGAAGGGCAGCCCCATCTACTATGTGGACCGTCAGCAATCTAAGAGTTATTGACATGTTCCTCTCCTCTCCCCCTCGCCCCATACCTCCAACCTATCACCAAGTCCTTTATGTTGTACTTTCTAAATACCTCCTGAATCCATTCTTTTTCTCTATCTCCTGCCATCATTCTAGACCAAGCTACCCTCACATCTCATCCAGACGGTTCCAACTGTCTCCTGACTAATCTCTCTCATTCAATCTTACTTTCCTTCAATTCAGTCTCCATTCTGCTGCCTAAGTGATCTTTCCAAACCCTTCAAGGCTTCCAACTGTTCTTGGGATAGAGACAACAATCCTTCAAGGACCTTCTTGGTCTAGTCCCTTTCTAACTCTGCCTCTATCTTGTATCACATTCCCTCTTGCTCTGCTCCAGCCTCTCTGGCCTTTCTTCTTCCCCTTGTAATACACCATGTTCCCTCATGTCATAAAGCTTTTAAATATGCTGCTTTAGTTCCTTGGAATAGGGCTTCTTCTCTTCTCCAGTCTCAGTAACTTCTACTCATCCCCAGCTCTTCCTTTAAATGTTACTTCCTCATATTATGCCTTCTCAATAAGCCCTGGTGATGCGATGGTTAAGCCCTCGGCTGATAATCGACAGGCTGGCAGTTCAAACCCACCAAGCCACTCCTTGGGAGAAAAGACCTGACAATTTGCTCCCATGAAGATTTCAGCCTAGGAAACCCTGTGGGGCAGTTCTACGCTGTCCTATAGGGCTGCTATGAGTTGGAATCGACTTAGCGGCACATAACAGCATTATGCCTTCTCATATCATGTGTCTCTCTTTTGTGGAATTTATCAAAGTTGTACTTTTACATGAAGTCAAAGACCAGTTCTATTTTTGTTCATCATTGTATCCCTTCCACCTTGTACAATGACTAGCACAGAGTTGGCATTCAAATAAATATGTAATTAAACAAAATTGTGTTTTTAAGCTTGAATTTAACCAGGACTTTCAGACAAACATGTAATCAAAGGATGCAGTTAAGGTAACCAAAAAAGTCAGATTAAGGAAAATCTGAGTAATTCAGTAGCACGGCAACTCCTTGAGCTTAAACTCATTGGGTGATAAGTTCTAGTGCGAGCCTGGAAAACATCAACTGAATGAGGGGTAAGAATTAAACTATGGTACATTTTGCTTGACACAATTATTTCAAATATGGGTCAATTTTAAGTATATAAATCTTGTTTACTTACTTGCGCCCTGGGCTGTTGGTTTATTTACACGCTTTCTATGATGCTTTCTTTCATTAGCCACTGTTGTGATCCAATAGTCCCTGCAACCTTCCTTCTTCAGTCTTCCTTGCCCAATCAAAAGAAAGCTGACAACTCTTCCCAGCTCCAACTTCCCTACACATGAAACTCTAGTCTCTTTCCTTACTATTCCTCATCTTTACCTATGACTACTAAGTGCTCTCATCTTTTCAAGACTTATGCTTTTGGGGTTTTGAAGTTTTGTCTGTTTAGCTTTATTCTGTTTAGTAGTTTCACAAAGTTCTATTTTATTTATTATTAAAAATGATATATCTTAATGCATGCAAAGAGAAAAAGAAAGCACCATAACTCTTTGAGGAAAACAGCCTCCTATGTATCTACACTTAGCATACTGTGTCCCAATGATTTATTTTCTTCCTTAGGGGTTAGAAACTAGGATTCAGTATGGATTAGTAATAATAATGATGACAACGATGACAGTTAACATTTATTGAGGACTCATTTGTCTAAGGCACTTTCCTGAGATCTTCATATATATTAATTTAACCCTCATAATAACACTGTTAAATAGGGACTATTATTATCTCCATCTTACTTGTGAGGAAACTGAGGCACAAAGAAGGTAAGTAAATTGCCATGAACACACAGCTACAAAGTGGCAGGGCTGGGATTCATACCCTAAGCAGTCTGTTTCCAGAGCCCATGCTCTTAAACTACTGTCAGTACTGCTTCTTTACTTGAGCTATTACAGGAGCTATTTCTTAAAAGTCTACCCTTCTAGATTTTATCAAGTTCTTGTTACGTGTAAGATAAGCTGCAAAGTAGATAAAGATTAGTAAGAGATATTTCTAGCCCTCTCCATACAGATTTACAGCCTTGGAGACCCTATGGGTCAGTTCTACTCTGTCCTACAGGGTCTCGATGCGTCGGAATCTACTCAACAGCAAAGGGTTTGGTTTTGGTTTTAGTTACTTACAGTCTAAAAAGAGGCAAAGGAATAAGATAAGAATATGAATAGTGGTAATACAAAGCAGAATTTAAATGATTTAGGAAGGGGCAAAAAGGTTCTATGGAGTTTAAAGGAAGGAGATAATATATCTGTGAGGGATAAAGCATTATTCATTCAGTAATTATTTATTGAGAACCCCTTATGCCTGGATAAGATATAATAAGAACACGATATGGATCCCACTTTTAAGAAGCTTATATTCTAGCCAAAGGAAAGCCTTCAAGGAAGAAGTGGTATTTTAGATAGGCCTTGAATGATGAGTAAGTTTTAAAAAGTAGAGATGGAGAAGACAAGAAACAAATATTTATGAGAGTATTCTGAATACCATGCATAAAAACCACTCAGTGAGCCCAATGAGCCTGATCCCTATTTTAAGCTTTTACTTACATCCTATTCACTTAAGAAAGAAAAGGGCAATTTTGACTGCATTACCTGCATGGAAAGTTGGGCATTCTGCATGAGAGTCAAACAGTATTTGATCCAGCATCTTGCTATCTCCCCTTTTCTCTGATGATAAAGCTCCGGTACATCTCCTTCAGCTTCAGTAGCTAAAATTACATATTTGAGTTGTCTAATGTGGTCACAATTGTAATTTTCATTGTGTACTGCAGTCTTTTTTTTTTATTGTGGTGAAAACATACACACCAGAACACCCACTGACACAAGAACTTCCACATTACAATTCAATGACACTGATTGTATTTTTCATGTTGTGCCACCATCATTGTTACCCTTTTCCAAAATATTCTACCACCATTAACATAAACTCAATGCCCCCTAAACAAAAACTGTGTTCTTTTTTATATCTCTTTTTTCTGACTATAAATGTAACAAAGCCTCACTGAAGCAGGGGAAATAAAACCCACCCTAAATCCTGCCACCCAGAGTGGTATTCACTGCTATTATTTTTGCATATTTCTTCCCAGTTTTTTCTTATGTACTCTCTGTAGGTAAAAGTTAAGGTCACAACGTATACTCAGTTTTAAATCTAGCTTTTTCCTTATGTATTATAACCAACATTTTACCCATATCATTAACAACTCTTTAACATCATTTCTAAGTACAGCATTATATGCAATTAAATAGATGTTCGATACTTCATTTAACCATTCTTCTAATACTGGGCATGTGTTTCCCAATTCTTCACTATTACAAACAACTCTAAAAATGAAGATCTTGCGCATAAATCTTTGTGAATGTTGGGTTAGTTCCTTAAGACAGATTCCTAGAAGTGGAATTTACTGGGTCAAAGAGTTCACACAATTATAAATGTTCTTGACACATACTGCCAAATTATTTTCAACAAACACTCCAACCAACAATGTTATGAGGGTTCTCAATGAAAGCATTTTGAAAACACTGGACACTGTCACTTTTTTTCCAGCTTTCTATTTTAAAGAGTAAAACCAAAATGGTATTTCATTGGTGTTTTAATTTTTATTAATATTTTTGGAGGAAATGCCTTTTAATCAATCTGTATTTAACGTAGTATATAAAGTAAAGGGAAAAAACATTTAATTTGATAATGTACATTCCTCTGACTCTTCACAGCCTCTGTATTCTACTAATCCACAATTAGAACTTCTATCTGCATGGAAAATGTGATGTTTCAAAATCTAAAGAGTCTTAGGCTGGAGACTATTCAACATTGAGTTATAGAATCAAACAGAGGGAAAGAAAATTGTGAACTCATTACAAACCCCAAATGATGTGAAACAACTGGACTTTATGAGTCAGAATCGACTTGATGGCAGTGGGTCTGGTTTGGTTTTTGGTTTATTCTTCACAAATGTCTACTTGATGAAAGAGAAAAAAAGGCCGAGGAACTGTCCAGATGAAGAAGACTAAAGAGAGGTGACAACTCAATGCAATACACCATCTTGGACTGGATAATCCTGTACCAGAAACAAAATGCTATAAAGGATATTATAGGGACACTGATGAAACAGAAATGTGCACTACAGATAAAAGAACTATATCAAGGTTACATTTCCTGAACTTCTGAATTTGATAACTATTCTATGACTGTGTAAGAAATATTCTTGTTCTTAGGAAATACCTACTGAAGTATCAAGGGGCAAAGGGGCCTGATGTATGCAACCTTCCTTCAAATGGTTCGGAAAGAAAAATGTGATTGAAAATGAGGCAAATGATTAAAAAAAGATGAATGCAGAAGAAGAGCATATGGTAGTTCTTTGTTCTGTTCTTGCAACTTTTCTAAAGTTTAAAATTATTTCAAAATAAAACTTTTAAAAAAGCTAAATAATAAAAATGTATACATAAACTTACAGTCTTCTGTGGCTGGGATCTTTCCAATCTGATCAAAAATGACATTAGCAGCTGATAAACAGTGCCTGGCCTCCATAAAGCATAGCTGTTGGGGAAATAAACAAGAGTGAATGAGACTATCAGACAGCTTTATCTGTAATTAATACTTGCATAAACAGTCTTTTAGTTTGGGAAAATCTAAAAAATCAGGTTAAAAAACAACTACTAAGGAGACCCTGTATAGTATAGTTGCTGAACATTAAGAAGGTATAAAAGACATGTTATGGTATTATCTGGTTAAAAAGCTATCTCCAAGATTAAAATAACAATGCCCCATTCTCTTAACAACAGTCCAAACTGGCTGAAAGACAAATGCTGATTCAAAGTTAGTTCTCTTCATGTAATCAATAAGTTAACCCACTGAGTCTACTGCAACTCTTAGTGACCCTATAGGACAGAACAGAATGGCGACTGGTGGTTTCCAACCACCAACTTTTTGGTTAGAAGCCAAGCGCTTAACCACTGCCCTACCAGGGCTCCTTATCAATAAGTATATGGGAGTGGTTTATCATCCTAGATTCAAACTACCTCAGACAGTCCTTTAGGCTCAGTCTCAACTGCCAAAGTTTCATGCACCATAAATTCTTAGACCATTTACATTCTGTCACCGGATTTGAAGATTTAATTTTTTTCAAGTTTAGAGATTCCCTTTACAGCCTATAGTTCAAACACAAAAATGATAAATTCTGATAGGTAGAGATTCTTGACTTCTAAAATCTTTGGAATTTATATACAATGAGCTTCCCATCAAGTTTTGAAGTCAACAGGTTTCCTCCGATGAACTTTAATGGCACTGCTTTACCAACACACCTAAAGACTTCAAAATTCAAATCTGGGCATGGTGAATTTCTCAGACAGTTAGAGAAGATCTCCCTATGAATGTAAACACTTTGCATTTGTCATGTGACTCACAGGGCCACCCAGCAGAAGTACAAAGTTAAAATCCAACTTCTGGATTGGTTGGAGGGTACCCTCATTAAACAGAACACTTCATTTTAGTAATACATGATATTTCTAAGATGACTTTAAATGGTTGGCTATGATTTTACACCTCATTATGGCAAATTCAGAAGCCAACCTGACAATAGCTAGAGGGGTACCCAGCAACATCTATTGAGCAAAATGCTGGTATTTAACCTCGAAAATCAAAAGCAAGTTACAGTTTACACAAGGAAACTTTAATTGTCCCTCTACAATCCCTACTCATCATTATCACGTCAGCTTTACCCAGCTTGGTTCCCTCTGAGCAACCACTGATAGTATAGTGCCTTATGCCCTCTAGGTGGCTGGTAAAAATGTGGGACTTTAGCATCTGACAGGTAAAGACTCATTAAGTATCATTTATGATAATGGTATAAATGATAACTGCATTAAAAAAATCATAGTTCAAATCCCTCTTTTTGCAATGTAACTTAGCTTGTTGTAATAAATACCTATAAAACATTTTGGTAAAAAATAAAAATGTAGGGTGGGTAAAGGTGCTCATGAGAATTACTGCATGCTCCATAGAAGTAATGCTTAACAACTTTAAATTTTTAATCATACTTTAATATTTAGATATCTTAGTACTACCAATATCAGTGGAGTTTTAAGTGTTAATTAAAATCACAGTGAATAAGTAATTTTAAAGTTCCTAAACAGAACAAACAAGGGGCCTCTGACAGTTTTTAAAAAGATGCCACAAGCGGAGGTTCCAGATAACACTTTTTGATGATGACCACAGTGAAATGGATTCATAAGAGTAGACTTAACTGAATGCTCAGATATATGAAGTAGCGTTACACGCTTGATCTTAGACCAAAGTCCTAGAAGCGACGCTGCAGTCAACACAGCCCTTTCTCTCCTGATAATAGCTTATCTGAATGAAATCTGTGGGACAATACTTTAAACATAGGGCGAGTTTACAGAATCAGCTTAGAAAGGCTAAAGGCCCCAGTAAGGATAAGGCAGAAGGTAACCAGACAGATGAAAGGCAGAACTCTGGTAAGCAAAGAATTACCACCATTTCAGAGAGGCCTGTGAATTAGAAATACAAATAAAAGTAATTTTTATTGACAAGGTATCTTATTAAGGATTAATAGAATCTGGCTGGGAATGGTGGCTTTAAAGGGCTTTTAACAGAAACTGTTAGGGACTAAAGGAATACAAGCGTCAATTAAGAGTACTACCAGCACGATTCTGAGCAATTCTGACAAATAATAACTAAGAAGATCAAAATTTGTCCCTGTGTAACAATCCAGAAGTATGCCATAAAGCCTCTATATTAGAACTGAGCAGAGAGATTTCCAACACGGAAAAATTATCATAGAGAAGTTAATTCTGAAAAATAACTGAAATGTATCACGTGTTTTTATCAAAGCCCACATTTAACAGTCAACTTCCTTAGATGAATTCTCAGTTACCAGATTACCACTGCATAAAGATAAAGTTGTATCTGCAACAAGATAAAAGCTACAATTTAAGGCAACATCTCACAAAAATGAATTGTGATAGCATGCCTATGTCAGAAAAGAATTGGTTTCAGATAACACGTAATTTTAGGAGCTATCCACATGTAAAACAATGATAAAACTTAAGACTGAAAAATACTGAAGTCAACAAAAAGCAACCAAGTTTTAATACACTGACAAACTGGACTGCATTTTTCTGTGCAGTTTTACATCATTAAACATAAGCAACATGTTTTAGAAAGGTGACATTTTCAAGGTACTATTTGTTCTATTTAAACATTCACTATTGGCGATAACTACTTTGGATTATTGGATAACTACTTTGAGGGGCTTACCTTATTGATGTAAAACTGTGACAAGGTAGCAGCATTAATAGCCCACTCTATAGGCTGGTAGGCATTGTGCTCAAGCTGGAGTTTTAGGGTATTGTGGCAATAATGAGCAGCCTTCTCAAACATTTCCATATGCTGGTAGACTTGAGCCAGATAATATAAGATATGAGTATAAACCTTCTCAAATCTGTGAAGAAAAATAATATTTGCATAATAGTTTACAGTTTATAAGGCACTTTCATATATATTTTTCTCAACTGATCCACCAACCCTCTGAGCTGGGTATGGTTATTATCTCTATTTACAGATAAGGAAACTGAGCCTCAGATTTGAACAACATCACATAGCTAGTAAGTGGCAAATGGAGGTTTCAATCCATGTCAGAGTCCAAATTCCATACCCTTTTAAAGTACCTCAAAGCAGAAAACATTGTGCTTTTTAAAATAATCATCTTATCTACACTATGTAGCAATACTTGTAAAGGCTGACTTCTGTACTTACTCACCTTTTTGATCTCTCTTGTTCAGTAAGTTTCTCTTCTTCAGGAAGAAAATGTTCAGTAGGATCAAGAGGAGGACTCCCAATCTACAATTGAAGAACAAAAGCGCTTTAAAATTTTAAACTGTAAACACCAAGCGCCCTCATCTGGGGGAAGTAGAAAAATCAACTTATAAAGCCCAATACACTTCATTTTTTCCTAGTTACCTTTAATGTCACCCAAGAAGTAAATTTCCTAACCATAAAATCTGAAAAAAACAAATAAAAGGAGATTTCCTGCAAGTTCACACCTGACAAATTTAAACTGCTATTGCAGTTTACTGGAAATACATTAAAAAATCTATCAATTTGCTTTAATTAGAGATGTATAATTCTTTAAGTACTGTTAAATCTTAACTTTGTCTGGTAAAAAGAGCTCTAATAAGCACAACAAATAGGAAAAATGTATACTTCTTTGAAGTAATATTGTCCTAAACTAACCACAAATGAAAATCAAATTAGTTTTTAATATTTATTCTAATATAGTTTTCTCAAGGGAATAAAAAAATCTATAGATTATCTCCTTTCAATTCAGGGACATTAAAACCAGTGATTCCATTTTTTATGAACTGATCCCATCTCAAGTCTTCCAAAAGAGCAGAACTGCTTAACTTCTGCGTCCTTCTACTTCTATGAGGTAGTCCCATCTTCAAGCCCACTCTTACTTTAAACTGAATTCACTAAACCCCAAGTAGCAGCAATACGTTCAATAAAATATGTGATCTTATATTCTGCATACAAACACTAAAAGCATCACAGTTTCCAATATTGACAGAAGGTAAAAACCACAAAGATAGGAAGCCAGGTCCAAGACAAACACAACAGGTAATTCTTCAGAGATTTCAACAATTCTGAAGGCTGTTCAATATGCTTGCCCCTGTCTGGAGGAGGATTATCAATGTATTTTGCTTATTATTACACTTCACTTTATGACTATCACACTTCATATGTATGGAACACTGTCAAATCAGCCTCATCTCATAACTAAAACAGAAGTATAATTAAGTATAGTTTTGCAACGTGCTATGTTTCCATAAACAGAAAAATGTTTACAGTTGTAATCAACATGTACATATGCCCTGTATACACTTTCCATATATTGATGATCTAAATATTTATCATTTTAATGGTTATATTTTATTCCCCTTTATTAGTGTACCATACTTTACGAGCCATTCCCTGGTTATTGGGCATGCAGACTTCAGTGACTTTTCATTAGCTATTTTATGATCTCCACAACATTTCCATATTGTAGAGATGGGTGGGTTACTCCATCTTACAGATGAGGAGTGAGTGGCATAGAAAGTTTGAGCTCCTCCAGGTCAAGCAGTTAGTTATGACCACAAGTGAAACTAGAATCCTAGGTCTTTTATCTTCATATTCAGTGATTTTTTTCCTTTGTTTAGATCTCTCTTTACCTAGAACTATATTATCTACGAATATAAAAAACCATAGAAACAATTAAACATCTCCAACTAAACACTATTTTATATATTTAACTGAAAATCTCCCATCAAATTCACAGTGTAATACTGTTTTGCTGTTCTTCATGTTGACCGAGAGGGACAAAGTATAATGCCATTTGTAATTTCAAGAACTAGGTACTGTTCTAGATGCTGCAGACACAGCAGTAAACAGAACAGTAAAAATATCCTTGTCATCATGATGCTTACATTCTAGAGATGAAGACGGGTAATAAACAAGATAAATCACTAAAATACACAATATGTTAGACAGTGGTAAGCTAAAGTGAAAAATAAAGCTGGAAAATGGATAGGAAGTGTTGGGAAGGGGTGAAGAAATCAGTGCACTGGATGGAGACATTTAAGACCTAAAGGAAATGATGGAGTGAGCCATGTAGATTCTAAGCAGGGCAAACAGTAAGTACAAAGGCCCTGAGTTAGGAGCTTGTCTGGTGTGTTCTAGGAATAGCAAGGTGGCCAGCGTAGCTAGAGCAGAGTGAGACAGGGGAGAACAGTAGGACATGAGATTACAGAAGTAATGGCGGCCAATCAGGTAGGAACTTGTCGGTCTTCAAAAGGTCTTTGGAGTCTACTCTGAATGTAGGAAGCCATTAGATGATTCTGAGGAAAGGAGTGAAGTGATCTACTTTTGAACAGAGCTGAGAACAGACTGAAGGAGGCATGGGAGCAGGAAGACCAGTTGGGGAACTACTGCAATATTTAGGTAAGAGATGATGGTGGTGGTGAGAACCAGGAAAATAGCAGCAGTCTTTGAGTCTGGGTGTAATTTGAAGGTGGAACCAACAGGATTTACTGGTAGATTATGTGGTGTGAGGAAAAGAGAAGTCTCCAAGGTTTCTGGCCTCAGAAACTGGAAGAAAGAAGTTGTGTTTACAACAAGAAAAACCGGGACAACAGGGATTATCAAAAGCTCAATTTTGCACAGTAGTTTAGAGACACCTACTCCATAAAAAGTGCAAATGTCAAGTCAGCCATTGGACAGATGAGTCAGGGATTACAGTCACAAGCACAGAGATGGTATTTACAACAACGGAATGAATGTATATGGAGAAAGGAAAGGTCCAAGGACTGACTCTGGGTGCTCCAGTATTCAGAGGTTGGGGAAATAAGGATGAAACACCAAAGACTGTTAAGAAGGAAAACCAG
Source organism: Dugong dugon (assembly GCA_030035585.1). NCBI lineage: Eukaryota > Metazoa > Chordata > Mammalia > Sirenia > Dugongidae > Dugong > Dugong dugon. Next base: position 21,421,990 of record CM057475.1, read on the forward strand.
ACAAGTGTGGGATCCTGGAAGTCAAGTAAAATAAAGTGTTTCAAGGAAGAAAGAGCGATCAGTTGCATTAAATGGTACTGACAGGTCAAAAAAGATGAGGACTAAGAATGTACCACTCAGTTTGTTGTTCTTATTAGCTGCCACTGAGTCAGCTCCCAACTCATGATAACTCTATGTTGTAATCCACAGGGTTTTCATTGGCTGATTTTTTGGAAGTAGATTGCCACGGCTTTTCTTCCTAGTTTGTCTTAGTCTGAAAGCTCTAATGAAACCTGTTCTACATCATAGCAACATGCAAGCCTCCACTGACAGATGGGTGGTGGCTGTGCATGAGGTGCACTGGCTGGGAATCGAACCTGGTTCTCCTGAATGGAAGGGGAGAATTCTACCACTGAACCGTCACTGTTCCCAGGCCCACGCACTCCAAGATGTGCCCACTGAGGTGTGCTCTCTTGCTCACAAATAAATTTAGCAACATATAAATCACTGGTGAACTTGACAAAGCATTGACTCTTAACTCTGATTTTGAGAAACCTCAAAATATCTCTGGTTATTTAATGGAGCGCTACAAACAGCCTCAAAACAAAATTAATTAAAATCCATTTTAATTTTAAAAAAGACTGCCAACTGACAGTAGGTAAAAGTTTATTAAAGAAACAGATATTAACACAGTGGTTTGTCAGAGCTGTGTTCCCCGCCTCCTCCCAACACCCAAAGTGAGTGTTTTCAGTCTAGGCTCCCCAGAGCCCTGGAAGTTCCTACAGCAACTCTTTCGATAAGAGTTATTCCACCCACAGTGGGAAAGGTGGAAGGGATCCATAGCAGATTGGGCTCAGGGTCTTTCTGACCTGTTTAACCAGAGTAGCTCACTACGTTTTTCTACATACTGAATTTCAGAAGGGTTTCATAGGTGAAAAATCATGGAAAAACCAATGCCTGTAGTACCTAGACCAGTAGTATTATCACCACCTGGGATCTTGTTAAAAATGCAAATTCTCAGGCCCTACTCCAAAACTACTGAATCAGAGTCTGGAATGAGGCCCAGCAGTCTTCCAGGTGACTCTGATACATGCAAAAGCTTGAGAACCACTACCTGAAAAATTTCAAGTTTTGTTCAAGTAATTCTTGTTTGCTTTCTTTTAAGCACTGCTTTTCTCAGTGGAAACCAAAATGGAATTTCTAGACTGTAAATGCAAATATGCAAATATCAGTATTTTAAGATAACATTAGTATTTCCTATATGCTTCTATTTGGACTCAGGTTGCCATTAGACTCTATCCAAAAATTGTTTTTAAAGGCCCTGAAGTCTTTAATATACAATAATTTTAGCTATCAGTTGACCTTCTAGACAGCTCTATAGAGAGGAACCTGGTCTTCCTGCATGGAAGGGGAGAATTCTACCACCGAACCACTAACTCTTCAGTGTAAAGTCAGACCAATATTATGAATTAAAAATTCTTACTATCAATTCTTAACTTGTTTTAAATAAAACTTAAAATTTATCTGACATGCAAAATACCTCTTTCATATACTGATTATATAGTGCTTCTGATGATTCTAGGTAAGCTTGTGCAGTTTCAATTTCTTCTCTTTCAGACCACAAGATACCCAGGTTATTCTGGAAAATAAAGAAAAGAGAAACAAATAATGACAATATAAGACTTCCAATTAAAGCAACTTTCATGGTTTCAAAATAATATTTACTGACCAAATAATACTGTTGACTATTAAAAATGAATTGATCATTCAAAATAATACTGTCCTTATGTAATACAGTAGGCAGCTCCTAAGATGGCCGCCAGTGATCCTGCCTCCTGGTATCCATGCCCTTGTGTAATCCCTTCCCACTTGCGTGAGAGCTGGATTTAGTCACTGCAAAGTGACCAAATACAAGTTGTATTTCGATAGTCTAGCAATCAACAATCCAAAAAGGAAAATTAAGAAAACAATTTAGAAAAGGAAATTAAGAAAACAATTCCATTTACAATAGCATCAAAAAGAATAAAATACTTAGGAATAAATTTAACCAAAGAGGAGACGTGCTTAAACACTGAAAACTATAAAACATTGCTGAAATTAAAGAATACCTAAATAAATAAAGTGAATGGAAGAAATGATGAAGTAAAAGAGCTGAAATGAAGATTTCAAAGGGCAGATCAAGATGACAAAGTAAAGTATTATAAAGAAATGTGCAAAGACTTGGGAGTTAGAAAACCAAAAGGGAAGAACAGGCTCAGCAGTTCTTAAGCTAGAAGAACTGAAGAAAAAATTCAAGCTTCAAGTTGCAATATTGAAGGATTTTATGGGCAAAATACTGAATGATGCAGGAAGCATCAAAAAAAGATGGAAGGAATACACAGAGTCACTGCACCAAAAAGAACTGGTCGATTTTCAACCATTTAGGAGGCAGCATATGATCAGGAACCAATGGTACTGAAGGAAGAGGTCTAAGCTGTACTGCAGGCATTAGCAAAAAACAAGGCTCAAGGAACTGACAGAATACAAATTGAGATGTATCAACATACATATGCAACACAGGAAGCGCTCACTCATCTCTGCCAACAAATTTGGAAGTCATCTACCTGGCCAATCGACTGGAAGAGACCCAGATTTATGCCCATTCCAAAGAAAGGTGATCCAACAGAAGGCGGAAATTATTGAACAATATCATCAATATTACATGGCAAGTAATATTTTGCTGAAGATAACTCAAAAACAGTTGCGTCAGTATATTGACAGGGAACTGCCAGAAATTCAATCTGGATTCAGGAGAGGATGTGGAAAGAAGGATATCATTGCTATGTCAGATGGATCTTGGCTGAAAGCAAAGAATACCAGAAAGATATTTACCTGTGTTTTACAGACTATGCAAAAGGCATTTGATTGTGTGGATCATAACAGATTATGGAGAACACCGTGAAGAATGGGAATTCCAGAACACTTAACTGTGCTCATGCAGAATCTGTACACAGACCAAGAGGCAGTTGTTTGAACAGAACAAGGGGATACTGAATGGTTGAAAATCAGGAAAGGTGTACATCAGAGTTGTATCCTTTCACCATACTTATTCAATCTCTATGCTGAGCAAATAATTCGAGAAGGTGGACTATATGAAGAACACGGCATCAGAATTTGAGTAAGATGCATTAACAGCCTGCAATATGCAGATGACACAACCTTGCTTGCTGAAAGTGAAGAGGACTTGAAGCACTTACTGATGAAGATCAAAGACCACAGCCTTCAGTATGGATTACACCTCAACATAAAAAATCCTCATAAGTGGACCAATCAGCAACATCATGATAAATGGAGAAAAGACTGAAGTTGTCAAGGATTTCACTTTACCTGGATCTACAATCAACACCCACGGAAGCAGCAGTCAAGAAATCAAATGATGTACTGCATCGGGCAAATCTGCTGCAAAAGACCTCTTTAAAGGGTTAAAAAGAAAAGATGTCACTTTGAGGACTAAGGTGCAGCCTGACCCAAGCCATGGTACTTTCAATTGCCTCATATGCATGTGAAAGCTGGATAATGAATAAGGAAGACTGAAGAGTAATTGACACCTTTGAATTATAATGCTGGTGAAGAATACTGAACATACCATGGACTGCCAGAAGAACGAACAAATCTGTCTTGGAAGAAGTACAGCCAGAATGCTTCTTAGAAGTGAAGATGATGAGATTTAGTCCCACATACTTTGGATATGTTATTAGAAGGGACTAGTCCCTGGAGAAGAATATCATGCTTAGTAAACCAGGTCAGCAAAAGAGAGGAAGACCCTCAATGAGATGGACTGACACAGGGGGTGCAACAATGGGTCTAGCATAGCAATGATTGTGAGGATGGCACAGGACCGGGCAGTATTTCGTTCTGTTGTATACAGGTTTGCTATGAGTTGGAACTGACTCAACAGCACCAACAACAATAACTAAACAAATGGAAAGACATCTCCGTGTTCATTGACTGGAAGACAAAATTAAAGTACTAAGATGACAATACCCAAAGTGATATACAGATTCAATGCAATCGTTATGCAAATCTCAACATTTTTTGCAGTAATGGAAAAACCCATCCTAAAATTCATATGGAATTTCAAGGGACCCAGAATAGTCAAAAGAATTTTGAAAAAGAAGAATAGAGTGGGAGGACTCAAACTTTCGGATTTCAAAATGTACCACAAAGCTACAGTTATCAAAACAGTGTGGGACTGGCATAAGAACAGACATATAGACCAATGGAAGAGATTAAGAGCCCAGAAATAAATTTTTAAATCTATGCTCCGTTGATTCCTGATAAGGGTACCAAGACCATTCAATAGGGAAAGAACAGTCTTTTCAACAAATAGTGCTATGAAAACTAAATATTCACATGCAACAGAATGAAGCTGGACCCTTATCTTACACCTTATGCAAAAATTAACTCAAACTGGATCAAAGATCTAAATTTAAGAGCTAAAACAATATCATCTCTTAGAAGAAAACACAGGGCCAAGTCTTCATGATCTTAAATTTGGCAATGGTCTCTTATATATGACACCAAAAGCACAGGGAAAAAAGAAAAAACAGATAAACTGACCTTTATTAAAATGAAAAACTTTTGTGCCTCTAAAGACCTTATCAAGAGAGTGAAAAGACAACCCACAGAATGGTAGAAAATATTTGGAAACCATACATCTGGTAACAGTTCAATACTCAGAAAAGATGCTCAATATCACTAATCATGAGGGAAATGCAAATCAAAACCACATCACACCCATTAGCATGGCTTAAAAAAAACAAAAAAGAAAAGAAGTGTTGGCGAGGATATGCAGAAACTGAAACCTTTGTCCACTGCTGGTGGGAATGCAAAATGATGCATCCACTGTGGAAAACAGTTCGGTGGTTCCTCAAAAAGTTAAACATAGGCTATGACATATCCGACAAGGGTCTAATCTCTAAAATCTGTAAGATACTGCAACACCTCACCAATTAAAAAATGGGCAAAGGATATGAACAGACACTTCACCAAAGAAGACATTCAGGCAGCTAACAGACACATGAGGAAATGTTGGCAGTCACTAGCCATTAGGGAAATGCAAATCAAAACTACAATGAGATACCATCTCACCCTGACATTACTGGCACTAATAAAAAAAAAAAGATAAAATAACAAGTGTTGAAGAAGTTGCGGGGAGATTGAAATTCTAATGCACTGCTGGTGGGAATGCAAAATGGTACAACCACTATGGAAAACAATATGGCACTTCCTTATAAAGCTGGAAATAGAAATACCATATGATTCACCAATCCTACTCCTAGGAATATATCTCACAGAAATAAGAGCCATCACACGAATACACACATGCACACCCATGTTCACTGCAGCATTATTCACGATAGCAAAAAGATAGAAACAACCTAAGTGTCCATCAACAGATGAATGGATAAACAAATTATGGTACATACACAAATGGAATATTATATGACAATAAAGAACAATGATGAATCCTTGAAACATCTCACAACATGGATGAATCTGGAGGGCATTATGCTGAGTGAAATAAGTCAATCACAAAAGGACAAATACTGTAAGAGAAGACTATTACAAAAACTCAAGAAAAGGTTTACACACAGAAAGAAACAATCTTTGATGGTTATGAGGGAGGGCAGGGTTGGGGAAGGGAAATCATTAACTAGTTAGTAGATAAGCATTAACCTTGGTGAAGGGAAAGACAGTGCACAATGTAGGAGAAGTCAGTATGTACAACTTGACTAAGATAAAGTCACAGAAGCTTCATAGACATATCCAAACACCCTGAGGTACTGAGTTACGGGGGCTGAGGGCTGGGGACTATATAGGGTCATCTAGGTCAACTGGCAAAACAAAGTTCATAAAGAAAATGTTCCACATCCAACTTTGGTGAGTAGCATTTGAGGTCTTAAAAGCTTGCAAGCAGCCATCTAAGATACATCTATTGGTCCCATCCTGTCCGGAGCAAAGGAGAACAAAGAAAACCAAACACACAGAAAAATATTAGTCCAAAGGGCTAATGGACCACAAGTACAAAGGCCTCTACCGGCCTGAGCCCAGAAGAACTAGATGGTGCCCAGCTACCACCACTGACTACTCTGACAGGGATCACAATAAAGCATCCTGGACAGAGCAGTAGAAATATGTAAAACAAAATTCAAATTCACACACACACACACAAAAAGACCAGACTACTGGTCTGACAGAGACAGGAAGAACCCCAGAGACTGTGGCCCCCAGGCACCCTTTTAAATCAGAACTGAAGCCACTCTCAAAGTTCACCCATCAGCCAAAGGTTAGACAGTCTACAAAACACACAATAACACACGTAAGGGACGAGTTTCTTAGTTCAATCATGTATATGAGATGAAAAGAGCAACACCTACTCAAAAGCAATGACGAGAAGACAGGAAAGGACAGGAAAAATGGATGGATGGAAACAGGGAATTGGGGTATGGAAGGGGAAAGTGTTGACACATTGCAAGGATTGCAACCAATGTCACAAAACAATTTGTGTATAAGTTGTTGAGTGAGAAACTAATTTGCTCTGTAAAGTTTCACCTAAAGCACAATTAAAAAAAAAAGTTAAACACAGAATTACCATATGACCAGCAATTCCACTCCTAGTGATATACCCAAAAGATTTGAAAGCAGAAACTTAGATACTTGTATACCAATGTTCATTGCAGCATTATTCACAATAGCCAAAGGTGGAAACAACCTAAATGTCCATCAACAGATAAATGGATAAACAAAATGGGGTATATCCATAAAATGGAATATTTTTTAGCCATAAAGAAAAATGAACTCCTGATATATGCTATGACATGGCTAAACTACGAAAACATTACGTTGAGTGAAACAAGCCAGACGCCAAAGGATAAATATTGTATGATCTCACTTTTATGAAATATCTAGAAATAGGCAAATTCAGAGACAGAAAGTAGATTAGAGTATATCAGGAGCTAGGAGAAAGAGTAAATGGAGAGCACTGCTTAATGGACACAGAGTTTCTGTTTGGGGGGACGAAAAATATTTGGACAAAGACAGTGGCGACAGTTGCCAACAGTGACTGTAATTAATATCACTGAATTGTATACTTAAAAATGTTTAAAATGTGTCACTGAACTGTACATGCAGAAACTGCTGAACTGGTGTGTATTCTCAACAACAACAAAAAAAATTAATTTTAAAAAGATAGCCTAATGAAGACAGCGAAGTTTAAAAAACAAAAACCATGACCCATAAAAGAAAACATAAAATAGACTTAAAATCTTCTCTTCAAAAAACACTGATATGAGCAAGGAAAAGATTAGTCCAAAGGACTAATGGACCACAGCTATCAAGGCCTCCACCAGACTGAGTCCAATACAGCTAGATGGTACCCAGCTACCACCAACTGCTCTGACTGGGATCACAACAGAGGGTTCTGGACAGAGCTGGAGAAGCATGTAGAACAAAATTCTAACACACAAAAAAAGACCAGATTTACTGGCCTGACAGAGACTGGAGAAACCCAAGAGTATGGCCCCCAGACACCCTTCTAGCTCAGTGGTGAAGCCATTCCCGAGGTTCACGGTTCAGCTGGGGACTGGACAGCCCCATAAAACAAAACGGGACTAATGAGGCACAGCAGTCCAGAGAGCAGTCCAGAGACAAGGACTAGAAGGCAGGAGGAGACAAGAAAGCTGGTGATAGGGAACCCGAGGTTGAGAAAGGACAGTGTTGACATGTCGTGGGGTTGTTAACCATTGTCATAGGGCCATATGTGTGCTGTTTAATGAGAAACTATTTTGTTCTGTAAACCTTCATCTAAAGTACAAAAAAACTCAATTATCTATGTGGAAAAAAAAAAAAAAAAGACACTGATATAAGAATGGAAAGACATGCATATACTATGAGAAAATATTTGCAAATCACATATTTGGTAAAGTCCTTGTATCCAGAATATGTAAAGAAACTACCGAAATTCCACAGTTAAAAAAAAAAAAAAAAACTGAATTAAAAAAACTAGGTCAAAGATTTGAACAGATACTTCACCAAAGAGGAAAACTGAACACATTAAGAGGGAAAATAAGGAGGTATCGTAAAAACCAGGAATTAAAGTACCTCCTTCTCTACGATATCATCCTTGATCTTATCAGATGAAAATGATCTATCATCCTATGGCACTCATTGCTTACCATCCTGGATTACACTGAGTTGAGGATATGACTCATCTCAACTACAAGATTCTAAACTTGTTGAAATTAAAATGACATTAGATTTGTTTTGACATCCACCAGTCTGTCCTGGGGCCTGATATGATACTTGTTCCACACCAGTAAATATTAAATACATAAACACAGATGAATTTTAGGCATACATGGAATTTTTTTAAAATGAATTTTGTATTGAAGAAAGACGTGTCTCAAAAATTTTGCACGTTTAGTAATCTGTCATTTGTTTTTTCTTTTGTGTGCTCTAGAAGAATTTGAATTTTATTGGAAAAAAATAAATACCTATCTTCCTCCTCCTTTCAAAAAAAAAGGTAAAATGGCAAATTTTGCTATAAATTTTTTACTATCAAAAAAATAAAACGAGTCCACCTGATAAAAACTCTCAATAAAATAGTAATAGAAGGAAATTCCTCAACATAATAAAGGACATCTATACAAAACCAACAGCCGACATCATTTTCAATGGAAAGAGGCTGAAAGCATTCCCCCTGAGAACAGGAACAAGACAAGGATGCCTTTTATTCACCACTTCTATTTAACACTGTGCTGGAAAGTGCTAGCTAGAGCAATAAGACAAGAAAAAGAAATAAAGGGCATCCAAATTGGTAAGAAAGAAATAAAACTATCCCTATTTGCAGATGATATGATACTATACACAGATAGCACCAAAGAGTCTACAAGAAAACTACCAGAACTAAAACAAAGAGTCAGCAGAGTAGTAGGATACAAGATAAACATACAAAAATCAGTTGCATTCCTATACACCAAAAAAGACAACTACAAGAAGGAAATCAGGAAAGCAACACCATCTATAATAGCCTATAAAAAAATAAAATACTTAGGAATACATCTAACCAGGGACGTAAAAGACCAATACAAAGAAAACTACAAAACACTACTGCAAGAAACCAAAAGTGATCTACATAAATGGAAAAACATACCATGCTCACGGATAGATAGATTAAACATAGTGAAAATGTCAATTTACACAAAGTGATCTACAAATACAATGCAATCTTGATCCAAATACCAACAGCATTCTTTAACAAGATGGAAAAACGAAATGCTAAATTTACATGGAAAAGAAAGAGCTCCTGGATAAGTAAAGCACTACTGAAGTAGAATAAAGTAGGAGGCCTCACACTACCTGACCTTAGAAGGTATTATACAGCTACAGTAGTCAAAACAGCCTGGTACTGGTACAATGACAGACACATTGACCAATGGAACAGAATCAAGAACCCAGATGAAAATTCATCCACCTATGGTTACTTGATCTTCAACAAAGGCCCAAAGTCCATTACATGGGGAAAAGACAGTCTTTTAAACAAATGGTGCTAGCAAATCTGGATGTGCATTTGTAAAAAAAAAAAAAAAAAAGAAACATACCTCACACCACACAGAAAAACTAATTCAAAATGGATCAAAGACCTAAATATAAAACAAAAAACTATAAAGATCATAGAAGAAAAAATAGGGTCAATGCTAGAAGCCCTAATAGACAGCATAAATAGGACACAAACCATAACTAACTCTACACAAACACCAGAAGATAAGCTAGATAACCGGGATCTTCTAAGCATTAAACACTAATGCTCATCAAAAGACTTCACCAAAAGAGTACAGATTGGGAAAAAAAATTTGGCTACGACGAATCTGACAAAGGTCTAATCTCTAAAATTTATGCAAAAATCCAACACCTCTACAACAAAAAGACAAATAATCCCATTAAAAAATGGGCAAAGGATATAAACAGACATTTCACCAAAGAAGCCATTCAGGTGGCTAACAGACACATGAGGAAATGCTCACGATCACTAGCCATTAAAGAAATGCATATCAAAACAACAAAGAGATAACATCTCACCCCGACATTACTGGCATGAATTTAAAAAAAAAAAGAAAGAAAATAACAAACGTTGGAGAGGCTGCAGGGAGATCAGAACTCTTATGCACTGCTGGTAGGAATACAAAATAATACAACCACTATGGAAAATAATATGGTCCTCCCTTAAAAAGCTAGAAATAGAAATACCATATGATCCACCAATCCCACTCCTAGGACTATATCCTACAGAAATGAGTCATCACATGAATAGACATATGCACAACCATGTCCACTGCAGCATTATTCACAAGAGCAAAAAGATGGAAATAACCTAAGTGCCCATCAACAGATGAATGGATAAACTAGGCTACATACACAAAATGGAATACTGTGCAATGATAAAGAACAATGATGAATCTGTGAAACATCCCACAACACGGATGAATCTGGAGGGCATTATGCTGAGTGAAATAAGTCAACCATAAAAGGACAAACGTTGTATGAAACCACTATTACAAAAAGACAAGAAAAGACTTACACAGAAAAAGAAAATCTTTGGTGGTTAAGATGGAGGGAAGGAATGGGGAGGGGAAGTCATTACCTACATAGTAGACAAGTGGTAACTTTGGTGAAGAGAAAGCCAACACACAATATAGGGGAAGTCAGCACAACCTGACCAAGGCAAAGTCATAGAAGCTTCCTAGACACACCTAAACACCTTGAAGGACTGAGTTACTGGGGCTGAGTGCTGGGGACCATGGTCTTGGGGGATATCTAGCTCAACTGGCATAACATAGTTCATAAAGTAAATGTTTTACATCCTACTTTACTGAGTAGTGTCTGGGGTCTTAAAAGCTGCTGAACAGCTATCTAAGATATATCTATTGGTCCTATCCTGCCTGAAGCAAAGGAGAATGAAGAAAATCAAAGACACAAGGAAAATATTAGTCCAAAGGTCTAATGGACCACATGAACCACAGAGCCTCCACCGGCCTGAGCCCAGAAGAACTAGATGGTTCTCAGCTACCACCACCAACTGCTCTGCAGGGATCACAATAGAGGGTCCTAGGCAGACTGGGAGAAAAATGTAGAACAAAATTCAAATTCACACACACACAGAAAGACCAGAAAGACCAGACTTACTGGTCTGGCAGAGACTGGAAGAACCCCTCAAGACTATGGCCCCTGGACACCCTGCTAACTCAGAACTGAAGCCACTCCTGAAGTCCACTTTTCAGCCAAAGATTAGGCAGGCCTACAAAACAAACAATAACACAGGTCAGGAACGTGCTTCTTAGTTCAATCAAGTATTTAAGACCAAATGGGCAACATTTGCCCTTTCAAAGCAAAGATGAGAAGGCAGGAAGGGACAGGAAAACTGGAGGAATGGACTCTCGAAACCCAGGGTGAAAAGGGAAACAGGGAGAGTGGTGACACAATGCAGTCATTGGAACCAATGCCACAAAACAATTTGTGTATAAATTTTTGAATGAAAAACTAATTTGGGATGTAAACTTTCACCTCAAGTATAATTAAAAAAAAAAAATCTTATACAGAAAAAATAAAAAGGTTTGGAGGAATAGTAAGGAAAGGCCCAAGTAAGCTCCGCCCCCCCTTCCCTTCAGCCACAGCGCAGGTGTGATGACTGCCCATGTCATTAACAAAACAAAACAAAACCTTAACACTGTCCTTTGCTTTTCTTTACTAACAGATTTTTTTCCCCTCTCTTTCACAAGGAAAGCTGGTCTTTCATATTAAGTTGAATCATGTCAGAAATTAGACAAACAGTATGTGCAAAGACGAAGGGAAACAGTACATCTTACGTAAAGAAGCGACTGAAAAAGGTTGAAAAAGCAAGCTAGAATTGCAGTATCTTGATTGTTTAGCTTTAGGTGAGGGCACCAGCCCTTTCAGAAAAAAAAACAAAAAAACAAGCGACTCAGAACATTTGCCTTTGACTTTGGTAAGGGATGGAGCCTCCCCACATCCCTTGCCTCTCTCCGACAGGGACCGGCCTAGATCGGTGCCGGGGCTCCCGGCTCTGCCCAGCAGCCAGCCTGCCGGGCCTTGCTCTCACCTGCGCCTGGATGTAGAGGGAGATGCAGTCGTGGGAAAGCCGGTACTTGCGCAGCAGCCTCAGGCATTTCACCAGATGCTCCTCCCCCGCCGACAGCTCCTCCGTGTCAATGTGGTTCACCCCGAGGTGGAATTCAATGACCGCCAGCCTCACCGCCCGCTGGGCGCAAGGCCCCTCGGCCTCCACCACTTCAGCTGGCAGCCCCAGGGAGTGGTTCTCCGCGTTCAAGGCATCGTCAGCCTGAGGCCGCTCATCCTCTTCTTCCGGCGCGGGTCCAAGCAGCGCCTTGACTTCTTCCAGCAGCACTCGGGCGCTATACTTGGACTTGTACGGCTCCTTCTCCGGGTTTTTATGCAGTTCCACCCGCGAAAGAGCCAGCGCGGCCTGGAATTTCTCACGGACCTCGGCCCACGGAACGTTTGCCATAGCGGCCTCTACGCCTTGGGTTTCATCAGTAATTGCCGTCGGGAATCCTGCCTTCCTTCTGTTTTACGACACTTCATTTACGACATTCGACAGATTGGGTCCACTGCAGAACGATAACCAATGAAGTCCTCCTAGGGAACTGCAATATGCTCGCCAGTGACCAATGGGAAGGAGTAATGGTCTCCACAGCAACCGTTGTCATGAAAATGAAGCTGTCAATGAAGGCGTCCCTACCTTCAGCCCCGCCCTCTGCAGTCGTAAACTAATCTTTTGCTTCACCTGGAGAGGATAATAATTTCTATAAAAATATGTTTAATGTCTACTTTCTTAAAGGGGACATTTCAGAATATTGTTTACATAGCTAATTAATTCTACTCGCTTCTGATTGACAAGCTGAAAGGCAAAAACTATTTCACATCAGTGTATAGTCCAACCCATCACAGGATAAAAAAAAATTTTTTTAAAGGCTCTGAAATGTAATAGGGATTTCAGAGTATACTATTAATAATGTATAATATAATTAATATATAGCCTGTTACTTGAGTGAAAGCCATGAATGTAAAAAGCATTCAGCGATAAACATAAATATTTTCACTTCAACACTGAAATACAAGTTGAAGGGATGGCATTGACTTCCCAAGGTAATACAAGAGTTAAACTCCACAGCTGTGACAGCCACCTCAGCTTTGAGACTACAGGGTTTCTTTCAGGGCAGATATAGAAACTTTCAGGTAATTTATGCAGTGTTTGAACTGGTAATTTGAAGGCTTGAGCTCATCTTTTTCTTTCCCCACTTTCTCTAGTGCATTTAGGAGCAACCAGCCATACTTGTTAGTTTGACACTTGCCTCTTTCAAGTTAATATTTGATTAGGAGTATCCAGTGGTGTGGGGAAGACTGAGAGGAACAGTTTTGGGGAGAAGACCAGGAGATCAGTTTTAGAGCTTTCTAAAATGCAAACCTGAACCTATCAATTCCTGCTGCAAATCCTTCCCTGGCTCTCCATTACTCTCAAGATAAAGTTCAAGATTACTTACAAGAAGCTTCTGGTTTCTGCTTACCTCTCCATTTTCTCATCTTGACACTTGTCCCTTGTACTCTGCTGCAGCCAGACTGTTTCCATCACACTATAATGTGGCTTTCTCTTGTCTGTATCCCCCGACTGCAAGTCCTGTAAGAGAGGCTTTGGTCCATCTCATTCACTATTCCATCTCCAGCACCTAGCATAGTCCTAGACATATAGTAGGTGCTCAGTATATATCTGCTGATGAATATGAAAGTGTTGACGCATGGTTAATACTAATAGCTAATTACTGTGAGCCAGGTAATGTTCAATCATCTAATCCTCAGAACTACTCTGTGAAATACTATTATTATTCCCAATTTGCGGATTAAGAATTGAGGACCAAAGAGATTAATAATTTACCAAAGGTCATATTCAGTAAGTAAGCAGTTTTGTTCCAGAGCCCACAATTTTAATCATTATGTTATACAGTCTGATTGTAGGAGCTCAATAAATAGGACATCAACATACATGGTGCTGACTCTTAAGTATCTAACTGGAAGACGACAGAACATCCAGATGAAAATCAAACCACGAGATTTTTTTTCCTTTAAATTTCTATTTGATTTTGTTGTTGAGAATATACACGGCAAAACATACACCGATTCAACAATTCCTACGTGTACAATTTAGTGACACTGATTACATTCTTCAAGTTGTGCAATGATTCTCACCCACCTTTTCTGAGTTGTTCCTCCCTCATAAAGTCACAACCCCTAAGGTTCCCATCCAATCATTCGAGTTGCTGTTGTCAATTTGATTCCTTATAGTTCTTAAAAGAGCATAATGCTCTAAGCTGACCTTTTTTACTAGTTAAGCTAAACTATTGTTCAGTTTTAAGAAAATTTCAGGGGATATTTTTGGTTCAAGGTATAAAGATGATCTCAGGGCAAAAGTTTCAGGGCTTCATCCACCCTCCATGGCTCAGAAAGTCTAGAGTCCATGAGAATTTTAAATTCTGTTCTGCATTTTCCCCCTTCTGATCAGGATTCTTTTATGGAGTGTTTTGATTGAAATGTTCATTAACGGCAGCCAGGCACCATCCTATTCTGGTCTCATGGCAAAGAAGGTAGTTGTTCATGGAGGCAATCAGCCATATATTCCATATCCTTCTCCTCCTCTTGACTCTCCTTCTTCCTCTGTTGTTCCAGGTGAAGAGACAAATTGTTGTGCCTGGGATAGCTGCTTGCAAGCACTTAAGACCCAGGCACTGCACAACAAACTAGGAGGTAGAACAGAAGCACTAAATACATTATTAGGCCAATTAACCAGGCTGTCACATGAAACCATGACCCTAAACCTCCAAATCAAGGAACCAAACCCCATGAGGTGTTTGATCGTACATAACCGGCCTCAGCAGATTTTTTTTTTTTTTTGTCATTGTTGTAAATAGATCTATCACACAACTTTTGCCAGTTCAACTTTTTACAGATGTACAACTAATTGACAGCAATTACAATAATCAGCTGTGTAACCCTATCCTTAATCAATGCAATTTTCCCATCACCGTTAACCCCCCTTCTATCACCCCTGGTAACCGGTAATAAACTTTGGTCTCTATACATTTGCCTTTTCTTGTATTTTTATGTAAGTGAGATCATGCAATATTTGTCCTTTTGTGATTGGCTTATTTCGCTCAGTATGTCTTCAAGTGCCATCCATACTGTAGCATGTATCAAGACTTCATTGCTCGGACTGGCTGAGTAGTATTCCATTGTATGTATGTACCACATTTTGCTCATCCATTCGTCTGTTAATGAGCACTTTAGGTTGTTTCCACCTTTGGCTATTGTGAATAGTGCTGCAGTGAACACTGATGTATAAGTCTCTGTTTGAGTCTCTGCTTTCAAGTCTTTTGGGTATACATCTAGGAGTGGAATTGTTGGGTCATATGGTAATTGGTTTTTTTGAGGAACTCACTGTTTTCCACAGTGGCTGTACCATTTTGCATTCCAGCAATGGATAAGGGTTCCAATTTCCCGATAACCTTGCCAATATTTGTTGTTTAGTTATTATCTTAGACATCCTCGTGGGAGTGTAAAAACAGAAGAGATTTAAAAAAAATTCTTTCACAGACAGACCTATGATACACAAAGACACAGGGTTAGGAAGCCTAAGATGGAAGAGTTCTGGCTGTGCCATGTGGAGAGCATATTCCTTCTCTTGACCAACTGCTACATCAGTATGTTGAGGGTTGAGCTAGA
Organism: Dugong dugon; assembly: GCA_030035585.1. Taxonomy (NCBI): domain Eukaryota; kingdom Metazoa; phylum Chordata; class Mammalia; order Sirenia; family Dugongidae; genus Dugong; species Dugong dugon. The sequence continues at coordinate 21,437,818 of CM057475.1, forward strand.
TGTTCTTAGATCCCTGTGAGATGTTACAAAGCAGTCCATGTGGAATTTGCTCTATCAGTGGTGTACAGTACAGATTATGTAAAGCAACAATCTGAGATCTAGCCCATGGAAGATAACAATCAGAAGGGATAGAAAAGTATAAGGCATGTTGTGGTAGAAGAGTTAACAAGCCTGGTTAGAGCCCAGCTATCCACCAATTATGCTCATTCCAGTAAAAAAATTCACAATAATAACAGCACTCATTTCTTTGTCTTTCACAGCAGAAAGCCAACTTAATGGTAAATTCAGAAACAAGACTAAGGTGACTGTATCATCTTTACTAGCTAATATTGGGTGTGAAACCAAGAATACCTTTTTGTATAGTATTGACTCTTAGAATCAATTAAATATTTCACATACCTCCAAACGTAATTAAAATCAATCACAATACTTTTTAAGTGTACCGTTCAGGTATTTTGTCGAATGTCCCTCTATTTGGGTTTTTTTCATGATTAGATTGAGGTTATGCATTCTTGGCAGTTACCAGATGTTGTGCCCTTTTCAGTGCATCGTATCAACAGGTACATGATGATGTTGGTCTTACTATTGGTGGTGATGTTAACCTTGATCATTTGCTAAGAGGTGTCTCCAGTTTTCTCCACTGTAGTTACTCTTCTCCCTTTGTTACTAAGTATCTTGAAGAAGGTATTCTGAGACTATGCAAATACCCTGTTTTTTTTTCCTCAAACTCTCACCCACTGATTTTTAGCACCCACCAGTGAATCTTGCCTACTATAGTTATTAACCCTTCAAAAGTGTCAGTGTTATAAAAGGAAAAGACGGAAGCACTATCGGACTGGGAGGACACTGCAGGAGATAACGATGACTAACTACGTTGAATCCTGGATGACATCCTGAAACTGCCAAAAGGACATCAGTACAAAAATTGGTGAAATTTTAGTTCAGTAGTTTAATTAACAGTACTGTACCAATGTTAATATCCTGGTTTTGATAATCGTGCGATGATTACATAAAATCTTAACATTAGTGCAAGTTCAGTAGAGGGTGTACGAGAATTTTCTATTATTTCTGCAACGTTTTTAAGACTAAAATTATTTCAAAATAAAAATAAATTAAAATCTTTAAATTACAAGCAATGTGTCTTGCAACACCAATGGAAAGAAACATAATACAATGATTTTAAAGTTCAAATGCTTTAAAAAAAAAAAAAAAAGACTTGAAAAAATATTATTAAATGGTGTTAGACTGTGAGATTACTATTTACTTGGGGAGAAATATAAAACTAGATAGCTTGATCCTCACACTAAATTCCACATGAATTAAAGACTGAAATATAACCCTAAGAAGAGTCCAAAAAGGAAGTATGGGCGAATATTCTTATAACCTTGGAGATGAATACTTTTCTAAGCATGACAGGAAAGCCAGAAATGACAAAGGAAAACGACTAGTAGTTACAACTGCTTAAACATTGGAAAAAGTTACTTGCTACATGACCTGCTCATTACTAATACACCAAGAGCTTACAAATCAACAAAGACATAGAAAACTGACAAGATTAATGGATAGGTAATTACCAAAAACAATACAAATGGCCAGTAAATGTGTGATGTTAATCCTCAATTTAAAAGATGCAGATAAAATTGATGAAAGATTATTTTGGCATCTAAAAACTGATAAGGGCCAGGCAAAGTCCAGTGTTGCAGTGCTGTGGGGGTGACAGGTTCTCTCATACATTGTTGGGTGGGACTGTACATTGGTATGGCTTTGGAGAGTAACTTGTACCAGAATTTAAAAATACACATTCATTTTGACCTGCAAGTCTTTTAGAAATCTGTCCTAAGGAAACAGTCAAACAGATATGCAAGGATTTATACAAAGATATTTATTTTAGGATTGTTTATAACAGTGAAAAATTAGAAATTACCAACATGGTCATCCAGAGTGCTGGTTAAATATATAATGGCATACCCATACCATGAAATACCATGCAGTCGTCAAAAAATGTTAATTGTAGATCTGTACTTGCAGAAAGGTGTCCACAACATATCAAAGGGATAAAAGCAATTCACAAAACTGAATGATTCAAATTTTACAATTGAATACTTGGAAGAGATGCTCACCAAAATGTTAACATGAGATTTTGGGTGACTTTTACTTGTTTTTTTTAGTATCTGGATTTTTTACATCTAACATTTATTATTTTTATAATAAAACCCTCAAGTTATTTTCATTTTAAAATATAAGACACACACACACAAAAATGTAAACAGTACTAATTGCTTTATTATGGCATAAACCTGTATCCTATATGTTAACTCAATTTTACAGTAAAGACATTGCATTTTATGTACAACCATAGAGAGGACGCAGTACAGATAGCTCCAACTTGAAAATGGGTTGTATTTTAATAAGTCCATTGGGTTGTTTGATACATAAACTGGAAAATATTCGCTCTATAGAAAACAGTAAAAGTGATAACATTTCCCAGACTAGCCCAAGCCCATTTAAGCCAAAGAGTAGCTGAATCATACATTTATAAATATGGTTTGAGTTCTGGGATCCAGGAGAAACTTCACTTATTCCAACAGCCACAACATTTTTCTTAAAATTAAGGTGTATAAAGTGAAATCCCTAGAGATTTTCCTTCTTATCCTCGATTTATGTCTGATTTTTTTTCCTTTAGGCTAATCCACAACAAGGTTTTAGCTGTCCATTTCCTATAGGCAGGTACCAGGCCTTTCAAACCTGCTTGAAAAAGCACTCATCCCTATCCAAATTGTGAAATGCTTTGGTTATTATTAAAGCAAGCCCAATATTGGATAAAAAAAGAATCTAATGAATCACAATTCACAAGGCACATGTGCTAGGGATCAAACACCTTCCCTCACTTAATGGGGGACCAGGAGCAACAGGGGTAGAAATAATAAAACGGACAAGTAGACCAAGGAATAAGGGACAACAGAATTTCTGAGAATAGAGTGCCAAAAATAAGCAGTCGAGATTCAAGGACAGAAATGAAGTTCAAATTAAAAAAAAGGATGTTTCCTCAAAGGATCAAGAGTCTAGTTGGCTATCAGAGCCCCTTACTGTGATCAAGTAAGAGGGAGTTAGATACAAAGATTGGACTAAGTGACAGAAGTTAGGAACCTAAAAAGATTTTACTTGTTTTTGATTTGTTCAAAATAATTCTCCTATTGCATCTTGTTCCCTGAGACTCCCAGTACTGAATTTCTAGAAATTAAAGGGGGAAAATACTATGCCACTCTTTAAGCTCCTGGACCATGGAAACAGAGTTTCTCAGAGAAATACTATCTGGGAACAAAGCCAAGAGTTACCTGGCCGGGCACTACATTAAGTGCTGCAGTTCCCTCATACCAACAACTCGAAAATAACCACATGGTTAGTCTTAAAAGGAAGTCCTAAAACTTTTCAATAGACTAGCAGTTTAATGATCCTATACTATGGGTATAGGAACCAGCCCTTTCAGAAACTACATTGGATCATTACACCTAAAAACCCCAGTGTGCTCACTATAAGTTAACCTTAAAAACAATGCTCCATTAAGTATTCACTATTAAAAGAATGCCTTATCATGCATTTTCACTTCTTTTTTCAAATCTAAACAGTTATGAATTAGTTTCCTTCCTGCATGTGAAAAATATTTTCAGTGGACTTTTTGACATACTCACCTGCAGTGCACATCTGTGCCCCCTCCTCCCTTAATTCCTTCTTGGTAAATAATGTCAGTCTTCCAATAGGAAGAAGTGGAGTACATTATCATTCAAGCACCAGTTATCTGGCCTCCTTACTTACAAAGAAAGTTCTGGAGCCATCTTAAACATCTGAAGTTCCTTAAAGACACTTGCTTTCTATTAAAAGGTACATCTTTATATATGTATGTGAAGTAAGAATTCACTGAAGTAGCATGAATACCTTTAGACTGAAAAGCTTCAATTGTATCAAAATGCACATAAAAACGATGGCAAATCTATGTATTGTCTCCCTTCCCATGCATTCCCATTTGCCAACTCTAAAGCATACCCTGGCATAAACTGTATTACAAACCCAGCTAAGTTTGAAATCTTGCTTCAAAACATTGCTCAGTATTAATTCTCAGAAGACATATTATAGGACTACATGAGTAATTTTTTGGCATGTGGCCTAGGAATGCCAATTACAGAAAAAAGCTCTGATAGCTCAAAGTGGGTCTTCCAAGATCACTGCCTTCCCCTTAGGTATTTACTTTAGAGAAGGACACTATCAAGAGACACTTTTGAGTATAAAGACAGGCCAACTTACAAAGTACAGGTAGATACATGCTTAACTTTATCTTGTAATCTACAATCCATTAGAACAAAACTGTAACGAATTTATACACCTTTTCAAAAGGATAACCTGATACAGACATAGTAATAAAGTTACAAATGATAATGATCAGACGAAATAACCTAGGTGAAGCCTGTCTCCCTGGAGGAGACGGGGACTGGACAAGCGGTAGAAAGGAAGCACAATGTGCTTTTAACTGTGCATGAAAAACACCAGTTCAGTTCCATGTTGCCAAGTATAGTTCTCCTTCGTCATATAAATGCTCTACTTCCAATTACTGACCGAATGCTTTACTAAAACTCCGCTTCTGGCCTTTGTTTTGGAATCTGTTATTTCTGTTGCCACCTCCTGATCGCTGTCCCCTGAAGCCTCCTCTGCTTCCTTCCCGCCGTCCCCTGAAGCCCCCTCTGCTTCCTTCCCGCTGCCCCCTGAAACCTCGATTGCCTTCCCTTGGTCCCCTGGAACCGCGATATCCTTCCCGTGGTCCTTCCAGCTCTGGTTGCTCAGTGGCTACAGAGAGCTGCCAGCGCCGTGAGTCATGCCATTTTTCCTGTTGAGAGAAGGTTTTACTTTAACCTGCTTTGACTTTTATTGAATTTCACTTAAAAAGACTTGAGAAAGACAAGATTTTTGTTTGCCCTTTCTCCAAAGAAAAACCAGGATGATACGCTAAGTACTTAAAGGGCGCTGGTCAAAAGTTAATATTGACTTTCATAGCCCAAGTTCCACTGTGAGAAACAGCCCTTATCTCTATATTGTTTTTTCAATTTAATTGCTACAGTGTATCCACAGTTTGTCATCGAGGCACTTAAACAAATACATCATGCACAAATAGTTTTCACAGCACTGCTGACTAAGATGCAACAATTAAACATGTCTGTGAAAAACCCTTGTCACATATAGAAAGCGTGTGTGTGGGGTGAAGTAGGCATTGTTTAACAGCTCAGCAGAAAGGAAACAAAGGAAATCAGACAAGCTCAATGTGGAAAAAAATGAGCATAAAAGGACTAGAAGAAAAATATACCAAAACTGAATTTTCAATTATCTTTGAATGGGACTAGGGCTATTATTTTCCATTCTATTATTCTACATTTTCCATAATAAACATTTTATATGTTAATTTCAAAGTTCAAGAAAAGAAGAGAAAAATACCTGTATTTCTGTTACTGCTGCAGTAGGGACATCAAAGCAAACACCCTAGAAATCAAAGCAAATGAAAGTTAATCCAACCTTACGTGATACTAGAAAAGACCAGGTACTATGTACAAACAGCACCACGTATTAATTTTAGATGAACTTTAGACCCAGGCCACTATATTATAGCTCCTAAAACTACAACAGCAGGAAGCCAAGGAATGTTTAAAAGCAAAAACAAACAAACAAAAAGCCCCCAACCTTAAAGCAATTTAGACCTTCCCAAGTGACTAGAGATCATTCTTGGCCACCACACTGTGCTAATCCTCAAGTAGCTACATTTTATAGCCTTGGAGAAGCTAAGTGACTCACTTGAGGACCCACAGCTAGTTAGTGGAGCAGGTACTGAAAATCTGGTCTCCAAAACCTATGGTCTAAAACCATTACAACACATTGCCTTCCACCAGAAAGGGAGTATCAGCGGTTCAGGATGACCTAACTTAAAGCAGAAAAATAAATAGCCTTCTCTTGCTAATTTCCTAGTTTCTTCATAATTGTCTCCTGTGAAAGTTTGAAGGGGAAAAAAAAAACCTTCAAGGACACTATTCTTGATAATAAAAAGCATCATCATCTCAAATCAAGGAAGGCCTCCTGTTTCATGTTCTGCCCAAACACAGTCAAACGAGACCTGTAACTGAGACAGGCACACCTCTTTCTGGGTGCTCTTTAGCTGCAACATTGTGAGGAACACCCCCCACCCCGTCCCCCCGCCCAGCAATTTGCCCAATTATAACCACAGGTAGCATCGGGCACTGACGGATTTTGCCATTCATGGGACTCTTTGGTCATTCACATATTTACTAAGTATTTAGAGTACAATACCAGGCACTCACTGGGGAGAGAAAACTAGAAACTGTTTTCACCTCTGAGTGGGTCATATCATTCTTGAGACTATCAGTCAGTAAGAAAGCACAGGAAGGTAAAATTTACTCGAATAAAATTTATGCTAAGTAGAGATAAGGATGCCCCCTGGCAAGGCCAGAGAAAGCTTCACAGGGAGACTTAAGCTGAGTCAAACCACAGAGGATACAGTGGAAAGAAAAATAGTATAAACAGCAGGTTAAGCATGCGCTAGGATGAGAAAAAGCCCGGTGTACGTGATATGGCCAGAGTAAAGGGTACTGGTGGTGACGAAGCAGAGATGAAGCTGGTAAGGTGAGCAGCAGTCAGCTCATGAAGGATCTTATCTTCCACATTAAAGAGGTGGGACTTACGGTAATGTGGAGTTGCTTAAGGAGATAAACATGGTCAGACACGTAGTTTTAATTTAAACGATTATTCTGGTAGCAGAATGAAACACCGGAGGGAGTCAGACCAAAGGCTAGTGCATACACCAATGTGGAAGTGATGAGGGCTGTAGCAAAGAAGTGTTGGTAAGCGGTGACCACATTTAGGAAGATGGATCTGCCCAATTATGGTTACTGAATGGCTCTGCAAAGGATTGAAGAAAAACTTGATTTTGGTCCACTAGGCCAGTGGTTCTGCAAGGTGGCCCAGAGACCCCAGGAAATCTGAGACCTTTCAAGGGTTCCATTTACTCTCATTCTTCACAAGGATACAGAGGAGGTTCCCTGACACCACACAACATGTGATGCCATCACTACTCTGATGGATAACAGAATGTGGGCTTATATATTCTTATGTATTAAAGAGTTTGTTTTAAATTTCTAATATGGTAAATACCAACAGCTATAACCCATATAAACAAAAGCTTGTTGGGGTCCTCAGTATTTGGCAAGAACATAAAGGGACTACGAGACCAAAAGGTCTGAGAATTGCTGTGCTAATCTTCTATGCCATTAACTCATTAACTGAGAGAGAGCAGGACTCAGAAGAAAAACCATGAAATTTTAAAATTTGATTTTGATTAAGTTTGTTTTTAAGGTACTTAATAAACTACCTTGCAAGTGGTTTGAGATCGGCTGCTATCCTAAAGGTTGACTTTTTGAACCCAACCAGTGGCTCTGTGGAAGAAAAGCCTGGCTAACTGTTTCATGAATGAGATTGCCCAGAGAGGAATATAGTGAAAAGATGTGGCATCCCCACAAAACACAGAGAAGCTACTACATTGTTTTCCTGACCACAAAAGCTACCAAACCAAAGCAAGGTCGTGACAGGAGGCCCAACCTTACCAGCTTTCCTTTGAGGAAGACCATTCCCTTTATTTTGGAATCAATATCTTCACCCAGCTGCTCTTTAAGCTCTTTCCAAGCATAGCTAATGTTTGACATTTCAACTGAGCACTTCAAGATCATGGTCACAAAGCCCTTATGGAAGAAAGAACACAAAATTAAAGCCTCAAAGGCAAACCTAATTAACAAACACTCACCCTCATGTTTCTGAGTAATTTCTAGAAATGTTATTCCTAAGAGCATACACACTTCTCTCACACACACATGCAAATGAGTACAAGTAAAATGAAGGAGGGTGCTCTGACGAAGACTGGTAGATTGTGTCAATGTCAATATCATGGTTGTGATATTCTATTAGTTTTGCAAAATATTGCCATTGGGAGAAACGGGAAAAAGTATACAAAGGATCTTGCACTATTTCTTATAACTACATGCGAATTTACAATTGTCTCAATTAAAATTTCAATTAACAAAAAGGGAGGAAAATGCATACACCTGCTAAAGCTTCTAAGTATTACAGATACTGTGTGTGTTTATTTTAGGGTTTAAAAAAAAATGGATATAATTCACATATCAAAAAATTCATCATTTTGAAATGTACAATTCAGTTGTTTTTAGCATGTTCACAAGGTTGTGCAATTAGCATCACTATCTAATTCCAGAATATTTTCATTACCTCAAAAAGAAACCCTATACTCATTAGCAGTCACCTCTCATTGCTCCCTTCACCCAGCCCCTGGCAACCACTCATCTGCTTTCTGTCTCTGTGGCATTATCTATACACACATACATACACATCTGCGTGTCTAAACATGGAAATATACAGTCAATACCTTCCCACCTTCACAACAAAATTAAAATAATCGGGAAGTTTAAACAGAACTTTCAAATTCCTGCTCAAACTCCAAATTATAAATCCTCAGAAATGTGACATGGAGCCTTACCACATCCAAGTTGATCAAGGAGCGCTGGTCTACTGCTGTGGCACCTGAAATATGGGCCAGCGCTGCTGCCAGGGCTTCCACGGCTCCCTTCTCCTCGATCAGTTTCTCAGCTGACTGCTTGAAGTGACTAATGGCAGTGGGAGGCACAGAATCCAAATACCTATGGTTTGAGCAACAGCATATTTGTTAAGAAAAAGGATGGCAAACGTGGACAGATTTCATTTCCAAGGGAATAGGACTCAAGATAAAACAAGAACTCTCTCAAGCCAAATTTTCATATATACGTTAACACTGATCTTGTTTTGACACAATGCATACAGTCAAATTCTTATGGTAATATGATGTAACAAAACTTGTTTTTTTAACCATATTATTTATCACACATTTATTCTACCCATGGAGATAGGCGTTGAGGATATATAACAATATAATAACCTCTAGTGGTAGGATTATGCTAATTTCTTTTTATACACCTTTCATAATGTTCAGCATTTTTTATAATGAGCATGTGTTACTTTTGGGATCAGAGAATAATACAGCTATTTCCATTTTGAAAGAAAGGAAAGAAAAGGCCTCTGAAATCAGGTAAAAAATGATATAGACGTTAATGAGACTATACATTGATTAGGGAGTCATGATCTTGGTGGTAATAAATGTCACACCTCAAAGTTGACAGAGACCATTCAGTACGTGGATGAGCAAGGCTATACGAGGTGGCCTCTAGTAGCAGGGCTGGCCCTCTAGAGAGATCTCTAATACACCACCAGCATCTCCTCTCCAGCCATCTAACCCCAAATTTCCTTAACTGGCATCCTAGGGAATTCTGTCAGCCCAATACCTTAAGAAAAGCATTCCCTGCTAAAATAGATTTGAAAAACACAATCAAAGTTTCTTTCAACTACGAAACTTTCTAGAGCTATTTATTGATATGTCAATATCCAATACTTCCTTTGATCATGGACACCCCCTGCCTATTTTTTAATAAGCGTTTCACATATCTATACTAGTAATTGTGGAAAGCACTCTAAAAATAATGCACAAACTCGGTGGTTCTCAATCAGGGCTGCAGCTCTCCACTAGGAGTCATATGGAAATCAGCTAGGACCTTTCTGGTTGTCATAAGGCAACATGCCACTCCCCCACCCCAGTTGAGGTCACCGCACAGAGGCAGAAGTTAGGGATGCTAAACAGCTTAAACATCCTTTAATTTGGAGGACAGACACTACCTCACAATAAATGTCTTGCCCCAAATGTCAGTAGCACCTCCACTGAAAACTACTTCTAGTTAACTCCATCTTCATCATCTAGATGTTTACTACTAACTAGGAAATTTGAATTTAAGGAAATAACCAACCCTCATTCCTACCAGGTGGTGGGGGACTGAATTAACGAAGACTTGAAATATAATCTGTGATCTAATCTAACCAATCTCCAAACAAGAAGCACCAACACCATATCAAAGATACTGTTCACTTTTTAAAATTACACTTCAGCAAAGTTTGAATGTTTTTATAACAAGCAAGCTATAAATTGTTAAGAACAATAAAGAAAACAAATTTCAAAAGATCAAATCTCATTACTGCACAAAGAATAAGCACTAAAAACAGACCTGAGCAGTGGTAAGAAACATACCTGATGGCATCTTTGCTGGAAGCTTTTACTATTTCTGTTGCAGAAGGTACACCTATTCGTTTAAATTTAATTCCCTACAAGAAAACGAACCACAATTTAATGCACAATGTGACCATCAACTGTTTCCATCGAGATTAGTAGCCCCTGAATCTTTTTTCTACATACCAAATGAATTTACTTAACTTCTAATTTTAGAATGGTTTTAGATTTACAGAAAAGCTGCAAAGATAGCACAGAGAGTTCCATCCACCCCCACCCAGTGTCTCCTATTGTTAACGTCTTACATTCCTATAGTACATCTGTCACAACTAAGAAACCAACACTGCAACATTACTATTACGTAAACTCCACACTTTATTTGGATTTCACTAGTTTTCCCACTAATGTCTTTTTCCGTTGCAGGATGCCATCCAGTATACCACATTACATTTAGCTGCCACATCTCCTTAGGCTCTGCTGGCTGTGACAGTTTGTCTTTCTTTGTTTTTCATAATCTTCGCAATTTTAAGAAGTTCTGATCAGGTATTTACCTCTACTCTCCGATTAGAGGTCGTCTGAGGTTTTTCTCATGTTTAGACTAGGTTATGGGTTTTAGGGAAGAATAACAGAGGTTAAAACTGTTCTTCAGGGGTACATGTTTTTCACTGATGAAGTTAACATGTATCACCTTGCCCAAGAAGCACAAGCCAGGTCTCTCCACTGTAAAGTCATCCCCCACTCCACCCCCTTATATACACTATTTCTTTGTAAGCAAGTCACTAGGTACAGCCCACACTCAAAGGGGGGTGGTGGGGCGGTGGAGAGATTAAGCTCCACCTGGAAGGGGAAGAATCTACATAAATTATTTGGAATTCCTCTGTATGAAAATTAGCCTCTTCCCCTTCCTCCTGCTTTTATTTGTTCAATCATTTATTTATGAGTATGAACTCATAAATATTTATTTTATACTTTGGTACATAACATCATAATACAATGCAATGTTATTTAAAGGGGCCCTGATGGTGCAGTGGTTAAGCACTTGGCTGCTAACCAAAAGGTCAGTGGTGTGAACACACCAGCCACTCTGCAAGAGAAAAGATGTGGGAGTTGGTTTCCACAAAGCTCACAGCCTTGGAAATCCTATGTGGCAGTTCTCTTTGTCCTACAGCATTGCTATGAGTCAGAATGGATTCAACAACAACAGGTTTGGTTTTTAATGTTACTTTGTTGCTCAAATTGTTGTAGCTTTGACCACTGGGGGCTCTTTCAGGTTGGCTCCTGGGTCCCTCTGACATACTTCCACCTTGTTGCTCTCTGAGCAATTCCTGTAGTCTCTAACTTTTGTTTAAAAATTTCTGGTATTTTCTCATTGTCACTGTCTGAAACCTACCTTTCAAACATCAAAACGTCCCTTGAATATATGAAAAAGAAATCATTGCTTTCAAATGTGAAGCTATTTCAAAATGGGCTTTATATTGTGAGACAACAAACAGAACAACATGCATCTAACAACATACTTTCAGTCACTGCCACATGCTAGAAATAAAAATCATTTACGGTTTAATAGGAACTAAACAAAGAAATCAAAGATTGACTTAAGAACTCAACATTCTTTGATCAAAAGCTAATATAGTTTTACCGCTTTTTGCTCCACTTGTGCCAACTGATATTCCTCCTTGTACTGATAAAAGCAGATGCAGACCCCTGTCCTTCCAGCTCTGCCCGTTCGCCCAGATCGATGAATGTAGGACTCTACATCCTATTGAAGTAAAATACACAAGGGACAATGAACGACAAAGAGACAAAGACTTCAGCAGTCTAATCTGCTAACATGGTGGTCATATACCTGGGGGGTGGGGTGGGGTGTTAGTATCTCAGTTTAAATTAAAGAACTATGATAAACAATTTTGCAAAATCCTCTAGAACAGTGGTCCTTATCCTGTGGGCAAATTTTAATAAGCAGTGTTTAAAGCGGCACTATTCAATAGAGCCATGTACGTAATTATATCTAAAAGTATTAGCATTTCAAGTTATCTACATAAAATAAGTTATCAAGGAGACACTTTACATTCTTTCTGCCACAGTAGGTTTGCAAAATCCAGTGTGTATAATACTCTTACAGCATGTATCTCAATTCAGGCCACACTGCAGGTGCAACAGGTATATGAGGCTAGTGGTTACCATATGGGACAGTGCAGGTCTACAGGCTCAGTAGACAACATACATATCAACACCTAAGGGACCTACTCCAAAAAACTATACAGATTACCATTACTAATAAGAAAAGTGAAATTTTATTTACAAGAATTGGTGAATTCACAGTTGTTGGGTGCCATCAAGTTGATTTCGACTCATATTGACTCTACATGACAGAGTAGAACTGTCCTATAGGGTTTCCTAGGCTGTAATCTTTATCGGAGCAGACTGGCAGGTCTTTTCCCCTGTGGAGCTGCTGGTGGATTTGAATTGCTGATCATGGTGCACTAGGGATCCTTGAATTCATAGTCATTGGGTTTTTTTTCCATCAATGTAAACAACCTTTAAATGAGGTTTGTCAACCTGGGGGGATTTTATGGGGTCTTCACGCTTTAAATGATTGGAACGGTTCCTTTAGACTGACTTTTACTTACACGAAGCATTGTCCACACCATGTAAACTAGGCTTCAGGGCCCTCCCTGAGAGGCTCCCATCACACACAACCGTAAGCAGCTCTTACCCTGGATGTTGGTAGCTACTTGGTACTTTCTGTGCTTTCTCCCTTCTATGCTACTCCTCCCCCATCCAAGCTGGACGCATCAATTTTTCAAGATCCAGCTCAGAACTGAACTACAGCTGTGAGGCGTTTCAGGACCCCCCTCTAACCAGAAGTTATCCTTCCAACATTTCCACTCAACTGTCAGTTTTGAGGGGAGAGGCTCACAACCGGTTCATTTTTAAAATCACCTATAGCACTCCAGAACTCAAGAAATAACTATTGCTAATCACATGAAAATAAATGATACAACTTCTAGTTTATTTTAATACTCAAAAGAAACAGAACAGAAGTATAAAATACGTACCTTTGGTGGTGAGCTTTGTACTACCAGATCAACCTCAGGGATATCTAACCCACGTGCAGCGACATTGGTTGCCACCAAAACACCAAAATCACCATTTCTAAAACCTTTCAGGGTGATTTCCCTTTGCTTCTGTGGAATGTCTCCGTGTAATGACTGGGCATCCTGCCAAAGAAATAACAAGCATAAGAACACCACATACAACAATATAGGTAATCACCATCTATAAAAGATATTCACATTTTGGTGATACTCCTGCTGAAAATTTTATAAAGGGAGAAACACATGCCTAAAACGAACAAGCCTCAAACCTATTTCCAGATCCTCACTTCCTAAACGATCAACTGTATCCAACTATACACACCAAGGTAGAGCGCAAACAACACAGGGATCAAACCTACTTTGTCTTTGCAACCTGGGGTTTGAGGCACCCTTTCCTCATCTATGAGACGGACAGATCACATGAGCTCTACCATGTACACTCTGACCACTGATCAAAACAGCTTCCTCCCTTTTCCAACCTAAAATAAACTGGAAGTTACTGAATGAATGAAAAATGACCTAAGAGCAGATATGCCCAAGGTGACGATTTGTTGATGGCTCAGTTTTGTGGGCATGAGGGGAAGGACCAACCTGCTTTATGGACGCATTCTGTGACAGCTCCTGGGCTTCTTTCTTGGTTTCACAGAAGACGATCGTGCGCCCGTGATAACCACTATACACTCGGATCACATCCCCAATGACTGCTGCCCTGTGAGTCCAGTGGCACTTGATAGCCAGATGCTTATAAGAAAAAGAAAAAAAAGAACTATTTATTAAAGCCTTGCTGGAACCTGCTATCACCTAGTCAACACTAATGGTCTAATATCCTTGGTACTGGAAGCCCGACTATAGTGGACTCCTGCCACAAATGCTTAGAGAAAAAATTAAACCATTAAAGCAGAGAGCAACATGGTTTGTCCTTCTGCACCTCCCCCTTTCTCCAAAGAGCACGTAGCTTATCTGTTTTCTGACCTAACCATGGAAATGTAAGAAAAGAAATAATGTTCCCTAGATTCCTACAGGAAACCAAGTCTCTGACAAAAATTTTTGTATATTTTGCCCTTTCATCTACTTAGAAAACGCAATCAATAGTCAATTAGTGTACATGTCTACTCCTTGGGGGAAATAAAGTCATCTAGCTACCGGACCCTAAGATGAAGACAATTTCAACATGAGGCACTAGATTTCTCTGCTGCACTCTAGTGTTCAAATTTTAAGTGTAATTTCCTTCTGTTTACATAATTCAGACAGATTTAGGTTCTAAAACTCTGAAATCAGGCTACCAGATGATGAAATTAGAAAACACAGATAATATATACAACTCAAACAGATATGTATCTTTACTTGGCTTTTCACATAGATTTCATATTTACCTGGGAAAAGTTTGTATTTTCCAGGCTGAGTACTATCAGACAGAAAAAGTGATAAACAATTATTAATTCCGCCAACTAAAGGAATCATTTACCTCCACAGTTATTGCAGTTTTCTGAGTCTTTTTACCAATCAGATCCACCTGCTCGTATGTAGATTTCATGTATTTCTTAGCAACATTATATACCCAATGAGGGCAAGTTGCAGAAAAAAGCAAAGTTTGGGGATTGTCCTCTGAATCTTTGAGGGGGAGAAAAAAAGTCAGCATGAATAACCCAAACAAGCCTATACAGTACTATTTCCTCACTCAGTATCACCAGGGTCCATCAACATTCAACAGCAACTACTTGAGGCCAAGCTCTGGGCCAGGCTTTGAAGACTCAAAAAATGAAAGACAGTTTTCCCACTGGGCAAACAGAAGAAATACTGCTGAAATAATTTATGTACAGGGTCTCCTACAATCTCAAAAGTATTTTAAATTTATTGTTTTCTGACCATTGGTCTTTATGAACCACAAGGGAAATCTGTCCAATTTCAGGAGGCCTACCACCTGGAAACCACCAGTTCATCAAGCCCAGGAACCAACCAGTATATACTAAAACCCAAAACCAAACCCATTCCTGTCAAGTTGATTCTGACTCATAGCGACCGTATAAGACAGAACAGAACTGCCCCATCGGGATTCCAAGGAGCGCCTGGTGGGTTTGAACTGCCAACCTTTTGGTTAATAGCCAACACTTAACCACTATCACCCAGTAAATAGCCTATAATAAATACTAGAATAGGTTCTATACTCCCTAGCATCTCCTCAATATTTTGTGAGCTTAAAGCTCAGCTAAGAAAAAGTGCCCCCCACTCACCCCCCACCTTTTTAGTTTGCTATAGAGTGCCACTGCATTCTCATATATTTCAAATGGCAGGGTAAGCTGTTAGAATCCTTTTGGGCAGAAATTTGATGATGTATATTGAGGAGCATGAACTATTTATACCTTTTAATTCATTAACTCCACTTCTGAAAATCTCTCCGAAAGAACTAATTCTAAATATTGATCCAGGTATGAGAGAAGTATTCTGTATAAAAATGTCTACAGGCAGAATAATTTATAGACTACAAAACTGCAACGACAATAGGTAGATGACTGAATTAAATCATGGCACAACCACTTCATGAATTACTATGCTGATTCTTTATATATACATGTATAGTAAGATTATAATTAACACACACACAAGAAGAAATACACTAAAAGCAAACTGCATCAAGCTGGTAAAATCTGCAATTATTCCTTACTTTCCCAAATTGCTCCCCATTGTAGTTATAAGATAATCATGATTTTGTAATTCAAGTTTTTCAGAATAAAGTAAGTCCCTTTCAATTTCCTAAGGCTTCATTTAACTGTGAGAAGACTACCCTTTCTCCAGCTCTTTTTCTCAGTTCCTTGAATTGTCTGTTTACCTTTCTTGTATGCCACACTTAAAATCTCTTCCACTTGATCAGCAAAACCCATGTCCAACATCTGGTCAACTTCATCCAGGACAACATGCTTAAGTTTGGTGAGGTCTAGCTTGCCACTCTGTAGGTGATCTTTGATACGACCTGGCGTCCCAACCAGGATGTCAATCCCATTCCGCATGTGTTCAACTATAAAGAACACCAAGATTTTCTGGGTTTTAAATAAGTCCTTTTATTAGTCTGCGGCACCAATTAAATGCATTCTTGGTCCACAAGTATTTATTAAACAACTAGAAGTACCAGGTAATATACCAAGTAAAGAAGATAATAACACCTGGGGAGCTCCTAATCTACTGGGGGAAACATGTCGGAAATGACAGTGCAGTGAATTAAGTGCCTTAATAGAAAAATCCACTGGTGAGGGACAATAGCACCAGGAAAGAAATGACTTCCTTAGTCAGTAGAAAGTAACAAGATTTCACAAAACGAGTGTAAGAATCTTTTAAAGAATTAAAAATTTTTCTATATAAAGTGAGCGGATATACAACAGATGAGACAAGATAGAAGGGCAGGTATTCCAAGAAGGTATTTAGTTGCTGTTAATTCTGACTCATGGAGACCCTAGGTGTGTCAGAGTAGAACTGTGCTACACAGGGTCTTCAATGGCTGATTTTTTTTTTCAAAAGTAGACTGCCAAGCCTTTCTTCTGAGATGCCTCTGGGTGGACTCAAACCTCTAATCTTTTGGTCAGTAGCCAAGAGCATTAACCGTCTGTACCACCCAGACACTCCCCAAGAAGGTAGAGGTAAGTAAGCTTGGTGTGTTCAAGAAAATGGAGTTCAACATAACTGGGATGAGATGGTAATAATGTAGCTTTTAACTGAGTTCCTATTGAACCCTCAGGATATTAGGCACTTTACATACATTTTCCAATTTAATCCTCACGACACCCCCGCAGGGTGGGTTTATTAACTCTGTTTTACAGATGGGAAAACTAAAGCGCAGAAAAATAAAGCAACTTGAACTTAAAGTCACAAAACTACTCTGTAGTCTTGATTCAAAACAAGGCCTTTCAGATGTCAAAACCTATGCTCATCCCACCAAAGCTGGAAAGAAAGAGTCACAAGCCTTGTGTGCCAATGCTAAGACATTTTTTAATGCCTTATATTCCTTCTGAATTATGAATCTGCTCTACAGAATAAAGCTTCCAGGACTTGAACTGGGAAGTGATGGATTATGGCACCAAGGGCTGCCACATCTGGCCCTTGGGCCTAGAGAAAAGGAAAGACTGCCTGCAGCAAAAAAGGGGGAAAGATGGGTAAAAGAGACAGAGATCCAAGGTCCTGGAGAGAGAAAGTGTGTTATCTTCAATTCTGACTTCACAGTTTCCAGGGCTCAATTGGACTTTGTCCTCAGATAAACAGATAATACAAAAGTCTTAAGGAGGATTTGCCGCATCATACAGGACCACGTTACTGACCATCTTTAAACAATAATGGCAAAAGAAAAATGCCATAAATGACTAGACTGATGTTATGGTCAGAAGAAACCCAATCAGGATATCCAACAACAGAATTTTCCTTCCCTCACTTTAGATTTACTTACATTGACCTCCATAGGGCGTTCCACCATAAAAACAAGCCACTGCCAATTTTTTTGTGATGTCTCTGAAGTCTTTGCTTACTTGGTTTGCCAACTCCCTTGTAGGTGCAAGAACCAGTACCTGAAAAGGAAAAACGAATAACTGAATTCAAAGTATTGGGAGGTATTTGTTTCTTAACAAACTTTGGAATTAAGCAGAACAAGTATTTTCAAAATATCTATTACGTGCTTTGTAATATACTGTGTGTGTTGGGAAGGATCATAAATTTAATATGGTTCCTGATAAATCTCCTCAGAAGGAAAGCTTGTGATCTTACCAATCAGAAGAGAAGTCAGAGATGCCTAAATGAATGGTGCTGCAGAAGGTTAGATGGAGCAAGTTGGGAAGAAGTGGAGAAAGTTTCATGGAGTTGCTAGTTCTTGAAGAATAGCATTCCAGGAAAAAAAACAACACTGAGCAAGAAGTAATGCTGATAAGAGCTAATGTTTGAACTCTTACAACGTCTCAGGCTTTACTAAATTCTTTTTATGTCTATCTTTTGAGGTAGGTATTAACGGATAAATAACTTGACTACAACCACAAAACTAAGAGACAGAGCCTGGATTCAAACTCAGGCAGTAGGGCTCCAATACCTGTGACCTTAACCTCCTTACTATACTGAATCTGGAGTAGAACAGCCAGACAAGTAAGGCAGGGCCAACACTGTGTGGGGCTTTGAGTCCTAAAGCAGTCAGAGTTTGATTCAGCAGGGCATACAACAAGAAACCACTACAGATCCTTGAGTAGCGAACAGCATGAAACAAACTTGCTTGAAGAACTACAATCTAGTGCATTCATCCAACAGATATTTACTGGGCATCTACCATGTTCCAGGCACTGTTCTAGTGCTAAGGACACAGAAGTAAACAAATGAATCAATGAAGAGGAAGCCCGGACACTGGAAGGACAGTGAGCAAGTAAGGTCAGGCCAGAAAGACAGGTACGAGAGGCCACAGTTAAGATGATAACAGGGGTAAATAACTTGACTAAAGTCACACAGCTACTCCGCAAGTAGAGTCTAGAATTAAACCCAGGCCTCTCTGATGTCAAAGCCTACGATCATCCCACCATAGTTATGCAGTGAGGTTAAGTTTTGTCAAATGCCAGGCTCTCCAGATATGAGTCTAATAAGCACCATCCTGATAAAAGGGTTGGCCTTTTCCCCTCTGTGAGCGCCCCTCCTTCTAGTCATGTTTCCCTACTAAAAATGCTTTCTCCAAACAGGTCAAAGAAACACACAACCCCCAGGGACAGGGAACATGACGAGGATTGCTAATATAGGGGATCATAATCACGGACAGACTATAATATTTAAATCCAGGGTTTACGGTCAATAGTAAAAAAAAAAAAAAAAAAAAAAAAAAAAAAAAATCTATCTGCTGGAGATAGAATGGGTGGCTTTAAAGAGATCTAAATATAAAACAAAGTGTACGTGAAAAACGCTGAAAGATGTTTTCTCCCTATGCCGATGTGAAGCCCCTGAGGTCTGTGTTTTAGTTACCTGAGGGGGACGGCCTCTCTTCTTGTCTTGTAGTTCTCCCTGAAGTTTCTCAATCAATGGGATGGCAAAGGAGAATGTTTTCCCAGTTCCTGTCCGTGCCTGCGCAATTAAATCCTTCCCACTATAGACATGATGAAACGTCTTTGCTTGTATAGGAAACAAGAAGTTCACCCCACGGGCTGTGAACAAATTAACCTTGTTATCTGACATTGCAATTCTTAAAATACCAGCCACACTGAGGCAATAAAGGTGTTCATGTTTCTGCTCCTGAAGAATTAAGGAATTTTACTTTCCAGTCAACATTTTGAGTTCTACAAAGTCAGGTTCAAATATATTCTGGTAGTAAAGAACCTGCTCAACTGAAAAATATCAACAAACTCTATGGCACCAAATTATGTTAAATATCTGTCATCTTAAGAGACTACATAAGTCACTTGTTATGAAGTCTTACTCGTGGTAGTATGAAAATCAAATGATTTGCAGTCCAAACTGTGCTGCACCTGACAATTGAGAAAACACCTATAGTTGAGCATCTGTGACTAAGTAGCTGGTGCACAGGCAAACTACTAAGGTGAGTTCTCAGCGAGGCTGGCATCATTAACCCAGAGATACCTCCAGAAGTGGGAAACGATAAAAAAGAAAACACTAACATGCCATCAATCGTTTAATTTCCCCAGCACCATCAGTCATTATACTTCTGGATATACTTAATGTATTGCATAAATGTTAATCATTTCTTTAAGAGGCAGTAAAGGCCATCATTACTACAGTCCTATACTGAATGTGTCGGAATACCTTATTATGTGGCAGCTTCAAAATGTTTTATTTATAGATACAATATTTCCAAAAACATTACCTTTGAGAAGTTTAACAGTCACTTCAGAAATGGGAAAATTAGAAAATGCTCCTTCTTTTTCTTCCACTGGTATTTCCTATCAAGAAAAGGGCCATAGTATTAGAAATAAGAAATCAATCACTTTGTCCCTGCAAGCTAATACAGAGAAGGCTTCTGAGAAAGAGATGAAGAACCTATTCTAAAACACCCCTTCTAGACATATTAATTTAAAATCAAAGACACAAAAGCCTTGGTAGGTAAATCGAGATCTGAAACAGAAATATAACCATCTATAAAACCTTGACAAAAGAAAAAATCTGCAGCAAATATACACTGCACATATACTATGTATGGCCAGCAAAGGTAGATTCAGTCTCAACTAAGAGCTGTTCCATAGCCATTCCAAATGAACAGGACTGTCAACACACTGTTAGACACGTCACTAGTCCCGTTTTCACAGCAATATCACTCACAGACGTCTATATGAAATAAAAAACAAACATTTATGAACAAAGATGGTCATTGTGGCATTGTTTGATAGTGAAAAACCTGAATGCCCAACAGAGGAATAATTAAATAAATTAATTTCTAAACATTCATTTGATAGATTACATAACCATTAAAAACTTTAACCTGACACAAAAACTTATATATAAAGTACAACATGAGAAAGCAAGAAAATTTTAATAACAGGTTACATCTGTACCTTGAAAGTGCTTAACAGTTACTAAATGAATGAATGCTGATATTAAAGGGAGGCTTTTTTGGGAGCTGAGAACTTATAAAATTTTCCAATTCTCTAGATCACATATTCGTTATAATCAGGCAAAAAAATTTTTAAGTGTTGATCTTCTGATTTACAGCATACAGAAAATTGCCTTTCAGGGTTTCTCTTTGATGACTCAATTTCTGAAATGTAACAGAATTAGCTTCCAAGTTAGACAGAAATTTATTCATCCTGTTCAACTCAAGTTAGTTAACAGCCTGAACAAAGATATTTCTGCAATCAAGCAAATGCCTTTTCAGGGGTTCCACTTAATCATGACATAGTGAAACCAGGAAAGCTAGGTCCCACCTGCACCATGAGATCTCTCCTATTGATGTACTGACTTGCAAATAAGCAGACTAATTAAGTATGGACAGAAGACCCTCCCTAAGCTTAAACATATCTGCTTGTTTACAAAGGAGGCATTCTGATCCTAAGCAATTTGTAAAAATAAGATGAAGTCTCACCCTGCAGCTCAAGGGACCCTCATGAAATGCTGACACAACAAATTTCCTACCACTTATTAAAACAGAATGTGTAGGAATTTCCTACTTAGTTATCTGAAACAAGAATGAAAAATACTCTGTCTATTAAAATACAACTTTACCTGTTCTACCTCACTGTTACTTTCTTCACTTATAGCTTCATTGCAGTTAGAGGCAGATCCAGAATGAGGGAGTCCATTCTTCAGTTTGGGCTTTTTCTCTCCAATTTCTCCATTCATTCCCATTTCTTTCTTCATCTTCTTGGGCTCAGGAGCACCTGTTTCTTCTTCAGAAGACTCCTCATTTTTTACTGCTTTTTTGATTTTAAGAGAAACAACTTGATTTTCAACAGGTTCCTTTTTCTTTTTCACATTCTTGGTTTTAGGAGAAGTAGTGCCATCTTGAGGCGGCTCCTCCGTCTTTTTTACCTTTTTGGACTTAGGAGAATCAATCTCAACTTCAGAAGGCTCTGCTTTCTTTTTAATTTTTTTAGCTTTGGGAGAAATAGTTTCCTCCTTTTCTTCTGCTGGCTCTTCAGTCTTATTAGATTTTGGCTTCTCTTTCTTAGCTTTCTAAAAGTTAATAAAAAATACGAACATTGAACAAAGCACCTGCACATCTGTATAATAAATACATCAATTCTGGATGATTTTAAGATTACTTACAATTATGAAGAACAAAGGTTTTTTTTTTGCATTTCAGCATTTGTACTTTTATCTTACAATAAGGCAAAAATCAAACTTAGTATTTTTTTCAGTACCATCTCTTAGCTATATGAAAACACGTATGCATCAATAGTTTCATTAGCTGGGAAAATCAAGAGTGCCTGTTAGTAACTACTCATGTTGGTCGAACAAGTCGTCTATGAATCACACGTTCTTAAGAGATTTGGGATGCTCCAACACCTCTAAACTAAGTATTACTATAGAAAGTGATCAAGTATGGTTCAAACATAACACCTTACAGTAATAGGGTCATAATACGCCTATGGATGGATGACGATAAGCAGAATTTTGTTCTTTGTACCTGCTAGAATTCCTCTATAGATAAAACAGGGATTAATAAATCTGCCTTGCCTATCTATTTCAAGCTCAAATGAATTTACATAAAGATACTTTATGAACCATAAAGCTGTAAAACCCCACAACCTATCACCCCATGCATAAAAACGATATATCTAAAGTAAAACAAAACATACAAAAAAAAGCACAAGTTACAAGGAAGCAGAAGGGGTGAAACCCTAATACCAAACCAGACAGATGGATATGGCTAACTGAAATTTGACCCTATCCAACCTTTCACATTACTGGAAACTTAATACAGTTACACTTTGACAGGTGTTGTAGCCTCTGTTGGTATTTCTCTGGCAGAGCCCCAGCCCTCAAAGTATGTAGAAATTGAGCTGAAATCTTCCTCCCCGAAACTCCAGGTATGAGTTCTAGGCCTGGCCCCTGCTCTAGAATCAGGGATTAGGGGTAATCTCTCCCCCACATGACGGTCTTTCAGATATTGCCGGGTGGGGGTGGGGTGGGGTGGGGGGTGGAATCTGGTCTCTGAAGACTTCCTTTCCTCCCTTCCTCTCACCAAAAAAGAGTGGGTTTGCCATCTCAATGAATCTCTTTTGGAACGTAATGGAGTTTGGTCATGCCCTCCTAATTTGAGTATCCCACAGTTGAACACACTGACTGATGCAGAGTAAGCAAACTAGGACCACTACTCCCTCCCGACCTGTGGGGAGACGTTTGTGTTCCCTCCGCTTCCCACAATACCAAAATGCTACTACTGTAAGAGGTCCCCATCAAAAAGACCCAGAAACAGCTGGGAAAAGATATTCTAAATCATGTACAAAGCAAGTTCGGGGATAATCTGTGTTCCCACTGACCTTATCTCAAAACACTCAGTCACAAATTAAATCACTGTGTAGGAATCAACACCAAAAAAGCAGATGCTGTCAAGGTAATTAAAGATCACTGCACACTGCTGGTCTATATACAAACATCGTGTACAGTTAGCACCACAGCGCAACTCTCTACACTTCAACGGAAAATCTGGTCAATAAATACTAGGAGAAACTAAATTACTTTGTCTTCAAAGGCGTGCTCCTCAGAAAATAAACTTTACTTCCCTTACTAGGGCAAAAAGAATTTCACTGCTGACGCCACCAGCATTTGCCGGTCCTCCAAAGCTCTCCCCACATGGTAGATAGGTAAAAAAATCTCACAGGTCAGTCCCTACCTTCCTTGACTTAATTTGCAATTCGCCTCAGAGCACGCTAACAGCTGGAATTAAGTCTGAACCAACAACGTGGGGCCTGACTGTGACTGTCCAACTCCGCGTACCAGATGCGGGAGCCCAGACTCCGGGGACCACGTGGAACACCCATGCCGGTTTCCAGCTCCCATCCGCCCGGGCCTAGCGCCAGAGCTTCCGACAACTAGCGGATGCGTACAAGCTAAAAGGGAGCGTTCGGTACGCGGCGAAGACGGCTCCGTCGGGCGGGCAATATGCCCGCGGCCTCGGGAGACCACCTTCACTCGGGACCCCTTGCCGAGACTGTTGCCTTGATTCTGGACAAGCCAGGTCCTCGCCGCCCAACCCGGCCACCTCCCCAGTACCCCCCGGGACCCCACTGTTCTCAGCGCCCCGGCCCCTTGCCCTGCCTGACCCTGGGTCCCCCGACCCTCCGTGGCACCTTCTCATTTTGCTTTCGCGATATCTCCAGTTTTCCCATGGTCGTCTCTGATTCCAAAGTGGCGTCACTAAGGAGTTTTCCCGGCATCACTCAGCACAACCTCCGTAAACCAACCGAGCTGGTCAACCGCGTGGAGAGGAAGAGATAGAAGAGCCTCTTTAGCCCACCCAGCTTCCGTCACTTCCTGTAGCAAAGCATTTCGGGCGGAAGTTGGACGCACTGTGAGGCTGACGCCCACGTGGTAGTTTCGTAGCACCTGTCGCTGACACAACTTGGCCTTACTTAGTGAGTTGACCACGCCCTTCGCCTGGACGAGAGGCACCTACAGAAGGGGAGAACTGGAAAGGACCACAAAGGTTAGCTTTGTATTTTCGTTCAAACACTGGCCAGATTCTCGCTAACCCCAGCCTGATAAATGACTTTTCACTGCTCTTCTGTGTACTAGGATTGCTCAAATTTGTAAAGCCCTTTCACGTACAAACGCGCGAGATTGATCATCTGTGGAGATTTCGATGCTGAAAGGTGACACCCCCACTTACAAGCCTAGGTAAGCGCCAGAATATATTCATGCGTACACTCGAATCAC
The DNA here is from genome assembly GCA_030035585.1 of Dugong dugon. Lineage (NCBI taxonomy): Eukaryota > Metazoa > Chordata > Mammalia > Sirenia > Dugongidae > Dugong > Dugong dugon. The sequence goes on from CM057475.1 coordinate 21,462,454, forward strand.
CTAACATCCCTGAGCATTCACTGTGTGTCAAGTATGAGAAAAGGGCTAGGATTCAGAAGCAGATAATACACAAACCTTCTCCTCGAACAGCTTTATAGACTGGTGAAAGAGATAGACAGGTGTTCACTGTTCTGAAGGCACAAGCGAGAGGCACCTAAACCAGCTTTGGGACCAGTAGAAGGGGCACCTAGACCACGGTAGCCCTCAGAAAATAACAGGGGTCCCCAGTCTTCCACAATTTAAACAATATGCTCATTCAAGCAGCTGAGGGAAAGTGACCCACTGAGTGATCTATAACAGTGTTTTAAAGTTTCTGAAGAACTAGTGACCCAGAGAATTGGGAGACAATTCATCATATCTGACACTGAAACCTACCTTTGCCACTATGTGAGATTTTTGACACCTTACTTAATCTGAACCTGAGTTTCTCATGCATGAAATAGGGATAACAAAACCTACCTGATCTGTTGAGAAAATTAAATAAATGGGTTTAGCAGTGCACACAGAACACAATAAATGAGAGCTATTAAAACTCAGATGTGTCACAAGTGTTTGGAAAAACAATTCAAAATATTACATTTTATGGCATAAATAATGGAAAATCCTGAAGGAGTTTTATTTCTATATTAGTTTTTACTACACATTTTTTAATCTGACAGTTTTAAGGGAAAATGTTGTGTTTCACAAATTTATTGGTGTTTCACAGTCTACCTTTTTAAGAGATAAATTTATGTAAATGTGTAACAGTGCTTTAGCTTACACCCTGATATTCTTGAGCCAGGAGAATTGACTTACCCATCTTTGTGTTCTCAGCATTTCAAACAGTGCCTGGCATATAGCAGGCTCACTAAATTTTGATCACTAAAATGGCATTTGGGGGAGGAATCCTCAAAATAAATTTTAGATATAATGCCAAGGCAGGAAAGCCCTTGAGTTGTCTTCGTATTGGGTATGACAGGAGGAGCAGCAAGCTTGAATGCAGTCAACCAACTGACCAACAAAATGCTTAACATCTGAGATATCAGCATTGTACTTCAGACTTTAGGGTACAGAGTGCAGGCCCAGTCCCTGACTCAAGGAACTTGCAATCTGGTTGAGAAACCATGTGATACTGCTGTAAACAGTACAGGGACATGTTTATCACCAGCAGATGTTTAACAGGAGAATAAGCCCCAGAATACTACTAAATGGAAAATTGTTGTCAAAGTTTATAAAGTGTGTAAATTTCTTTGTAACATACCTGCACGAAGGCACAAGATCAAAATTCCAAGAGGAAACATAACAAAAGTCCCTTTTAGCTCCAAGATGGTCAAATTATTATACTGAATCTAGTTATCAATATAAAATTCAGCAGTAAGTTAAAGAGATGCGCTTTACATACATTTAATAGGAAATGCGAAGTCCTAATTATTAATTCTGCCAGACTAATTTCCTTTGACCTAAATTATGTAACATGTTTTCGTAAGATTAATCAGTTGCCATCAAGCGGATTCTGACTCCTGGCAACCCCATGTGTGTCAGAGTAGAACAGTGCTCCATAGGGTTTTCAAGGGCTGATTTTTCAGACATAGATCGCCAGGCCTTTCTTCCAAGGTGCCTCTGGGTGGACTTGAACTTCCAACCTTTCAGTAAGAAGCCAACCACATTAATGGTTTGCACCACCCAGGGGCTCCTTCATAACATTAGAGGGAGAATTTCTGTTTTAAAAGGTATGTATAAATATACACACATGCACACAGAGAATTCAAAAGTCCACATGACAAAATGTTAGCAGTAGTTATCTCTGGGTAATGTGATTATTTTCTCAAATTTCCAACAACAGAAATGTATTATTAATAAGAAAAAGAGAATATGGTTTAAAAAAACTATTAAGCACTCCCTAAAATATATAGGAAACAAAAACAGTGTGAGAGAAGGCTCTCCAACATTCATACCTTAATGTCAATTCATTATTCACACAGTGTTAAAGGGAAGAAAACATTATTTCATTTATAAATTCAAAACCAAATCTCAGGGTAACTGATTCAAATTCCAACCTTTGTTCAGTGAGCACACTAGAGCACAGAGTACCAAACAGGAGGCTCTGAATAGCCAAAAGGCAGAGCCATAAGATGCTGGGCTGTAAGAGGAAAGAGCAAAGATGGATGGCTGAGTATAGCCATAGGTCCTTTCAGAAGATAGGGAAAGCTATCCTTGAATCTGATTAGGACCTACCCCACCTTTCTTGCCTGAGAAGAGACTAATAGGGAAGCCAGCCTTCTTGGGTGGACCCCTTAAGTCCATCCTCCACCCTAGTGGCATTTACCCAAATGCATATCTTTTTCACTGTCTTCCCTAGAACTCTTCAGTTGCTCTCCAGAAAAGGCCTACAAAGCCCTCCAAGATAACGACTGTTGCCTTGCTGTCACTACTGCTTTCCTCACAGTGAAGATCCTGGCACCAAGAGCTACTTACAGTTCCTCTTACGCAGACCGTGTTGTTTTATTAGCCATTCTGTGCCTTTGCCTGGATGCCCATGCCACTTCACTGTTTCTTTTACCTGACTTAATTCACGTTCAATCATATCCAAAAAACTTTCTTTGAAGCCCTATCCCTATTCCTGGGCTGGGCTAGGTGCCCTTGCACAGAGCTCTCAAATCATTGTCCTTAGTTCATTGCCATGTACCATCTATTTCGCTAGATTTTGAGCTCTTGAGGGCAGAGATTGGGCCTTTTTTATTTATTTTTGTACCCAAAGCATAGTGCCTGGGACACTGTAGGCACAAAACATTCTGACTGAATGTACTTCTACATTTTAGTGAGAATTGAGCCCCTATTTTATCTTGGCTATAAATCTAGGGCTCACAGGTATGCAAATGCAGAGCCAACTGAGATTTCTTTTCCTCTCAGGCATAGCTTCATGGAACCCTGTTCCCCACAATCAAAACGTCCCCATTTCTCAATCCACCAGAGTCCTTCCTGTCTGTAACTTAAATGAATTCTGGCTTTTCCTGAAAAATACACCCTCTGTGCAGTTTTCTCACAAATGCTGTTCATTCTATCACATTGCATGTACCCTGGTGTCACTGACCTCCTCTTTGCCTCAACGCCACTTCCAGACCATTACTCCTTCACATTCATGTAGAAGCCCTTGTCCTTTTGAGGGTATGTGATAATATCACTCTATGTGTACTCCTCATTCAGGTAATTTACCAACCTCCCCACCCCACACTGATATTTTGGCACCTGGCTTAGTCTTTTTCTTCCTCCTCAGCCCTAGTTTGTCTTCATCCTAAGAGACTTCATTGTCCAGGAAAACCACCTGGTTTCTCAGTTCCTTGACCACCTCAACTGAAATGAACTTAACCCCCACCAGGCCTACTACCATACCTCTAACTTGTCTTCTTATCAACTGCTCCACTCTTGAAATCTCAAGTTCACGTAGTCCTTTGCCCCCTCTACATTCTCTGTTATGAACCTCATCTCCATTTCAATCCCTAGGCCGTCTAGACTCCAGTCACTCTCACCAAAGTCCTCAACTTCCTTGCCTTGTTATCCTTTTCTCTCACAGAGCAAAACCCTAATCCTGAATCAATCAACTGTCTCATTTCTCCAGTCCTACCATCAGACTGTTGAATGTTGCTGTAGAAACTCGCTCAGATTGTTGCCACTTCAAGTCCAGTCTCTAATCTCAGCTGGACTCTCAAAGCTGCTTGTGACTCGTCAGTTTGCCTAGTGAACTCTCATCTCATTTTACAGTTGATACTTCAGCAGTTCTCCACTCTTTTCAAATCTCCTAGCCTAATACCTCCTTCACCCTCAATAGATGAGCTTGCAGGAATACCACCGAAAAGATAGCAGATATGGGGCAGGTACTCCCTTGGCTTTTTACCTTAACAGCTATAAACTTACCTCATGATCATCTTTCTTTCCTCCTGATAAAACGTGAAGAGATGTGTCTCTCCCATCTAAGGCTAAAATCTCCACTTACGGACTTGATCTCATCCCTTTGGGTTTTCTTAAGGATTTTGCTCCATCATATTATTTCTCTGGAATTTTCACACTCGCCTCCCTCCTCTCCAGCTCCTCCCCGTTAGTATTTCAGCATGCTCAAACATGCCTCAACTCCCCCCACATAAAATCCTCACAAACTCATGTCTTTCTACCTCCAGCTTTAGCTTTTTCTTCCCTGTTCACAGCCAAATATCTGAGTTGTCCATGTTTGTTGTCCTTCTTTATCTCCCCTTCCTGCTGAACTCACTGCTAAATGACTTCTATTCTAAATATTCTATTAAAACGTTTGCTGCCTATGTCAAAATTTATTTTTTTGCCAAATTCTATGGTCATTTCAGGCTCATCTTGTGGTTCCTTTAAAAGCTTCATACTCCTGGCCTTTCTGCCCTCGAGGGTGAGACAGATGGGATTCCCTTTCCTCTGTTATCCAGTAAATATACTGGTGTGCCTCTTGGTTCCTTAGCCCTCTTACTATACTTTCCCTGAATAATCTCTACTACCTTGACTGTAATTACCATTTTTTGCTTATTATTCTCAAATCTACATTTCTAGAACATCCCTCTCTCCTGAACTTCAGACCTAAGAATCCTACTGTCTACTGTTAATCTCTTCTTATATATTCTAAGGAGTACTCAATATTAAAATACGTCTAATTCTGAACTAATTGTATTCCCTCCCCCATCCACATAATTTCTCTTGCTTCTCCATCTAGTATCCCATCTCGGTGACAAAAATCTAAGTTTCCTTCTTCTGCTTCTCTCTCATTTATTGATCCAATCAATCACCAAGGCCTGACAGTTCTGTCTCCTAAAAACCTCTGGTATCTATCCATGTTTCTCAACATCCACTGCCACTATTTAGCGCAGTAGTTAAGAGTACCAGTTCAGAAGCTAGATGGACCTGGGTTCAAATCCTCCTTCCACTATACATTAGCCAGCTGTGTGATTTTGGACAAGTAACAATCTCTCCACTGCCTCTGTTCTCATCACACAAAATACGTTACCTATCAGTTTAGACCACCATCAGCTCTACCTTGGATTACTCTTGACAGCCTCTGAAGAGGTCTCCTGGCCTCAAATCTGGCCCTTCTCCAATTAAGTCACCTCAGTGTGGCCAATAATCTTTCAAAAACACAAATCTAATCACGGTACTCATTTTAAACCCTTTATTGGTTCCCTGGTGGTGCACTGGTTAAAAGCTAGGCTGCTAACCAAAAGGTTGGCAGTTCAAATCCAGCAGCCACTCCTTGGCAACCCTGTGCGACAGCTGTACTCTATCCTATAGGGTTGCTATGAGTCGTAATCAACTCAATGGCAACGGGTTTGCTTTTTACTGTCCTCAAAAGAAGGTTTAAACTTCTTAACATGACACACGAGGCCTTTAAAATCTGGCCTGATTAATACTAAACACCCTATCTCTTGTATTTCCATCCTCTATCACATGCAAACCACACTGAACTGATTGTATGTCATTAGACTTACTTGCCTTTACGTTTCTACATATGCTGTCTTCTCTGCCTGCAAATCATCTCCAACCTGATTTCCTCTCCCCACATACACCTGGCTATATCAACGCATAGTCTTGCTTTACTTCTCTGTTGGTTATCACTTCTCCTAAGCCTTCCTAACCCATAAGACTGGTTGGACGCTCCTCTCCTAGGTCTTTAGCATCCCATACCTACCTGTATCTTAGCCTTTACTTGTTAATCTCTATCACAACGGTTTGTCTGTTAGACTGTAAGTTGCCTGAGGATAATGATTACGCCTTATTCACCACAGTATTCCCCAGTGATTAGCATAGCTACTGATACACAGTAGGCATTTAATAAACAGACTAAATAAAGATTGTGCACTTCTTGCACCTTTTAGTTAACTACACCTAGAATTTAATGTGCTATACCTAACCAAGGAGCCCTGGTGGTGCAGTGGTTAAGAGCTGGGCTGCTAACCAAAAGATCAGCAGTTCGAATCTATCAGCTGCTCGTTGGAAACCCTATGGGGCAGTTCTCTTCTGTCTCTATAGAGTCACTATGAGTTGGAATCGACTAACCAGCAACAGGTTTGGTTTCGTTGTTTTCTTTATACCTTACCAACCATAGGTCACCAATTTGCACAGCCCTTTAATGTAGAAGGGATTTCATATTTTCTACCACCTACCCAATAGGAAGAATGATCTGAATACAAATACACCACATTCTGTAAAATGCAGGTAACCTAAAGTAGGATCTTAATGGCCAAGTTTTAGAAGAAATATAAAAACATTACATTGAAGAAATCCTTAACGCATAGTGAAAAGAGACAGTAAAAGGAGGTTTTTTTTTATTCAAAGGTATAACTGGGTAAGTAGATTTGTTTACAACCATTCTTGTGAAATACTTTTTAAAAAAATACGACCAACTTCTTTGCAAATAGCAGACACATACCTCAACTATGATGACCTAATTTTTGGTGGGTAATGTACATGATTAGGCAGAAATAGGCAAGCTCACACTGGTAGATTAACTATCAAATGCTCAGTCAAAACTCCGTTTGTGGCCTCCACTTCTTGATCGATTTCTGTTTCCACTTCGTCTTCTACTGTCTTGTCGACTTCCTGACCGACTTCCCTGTCGACTCTGTCTACCTGACCGGCCACCGGATCGACCACCTGACCGGCCTGACCGGCCACCTGACCAGCCACTCCTCTGTCTGGAATTAGAAGATGGATTTCCATCATAGTATTCTTCAATTTCAGGTAATTTGGCTGGCACCGAGAGTATCCAGTCTGAATCATGCCACTCTGCCTGTCAGGGGAATTTACATGATTAATACAAATGCAAAACAGAAACTATAAGCAAGCATATGAATATATCCATTTCATATCCATTATCACTACACTTAGCTAAAGGCCATCTATCCATTAAATTCAAAATGTCTGCAACAAAAATGAAAAAAAATTAAGCAAAAACAAAAATGTGCTCAAAGCTCATTCATTAAGTTCCTGGGTTTTAGTCTGAGGAGAAATGCTCAGGTCCATTGTGAGAATCTATATTTAGTTTATAAATTCTACAAGAGCACCATCTGGTTTCAAAGCAGATATGTCATTAATAAGTAGTGCACTGCTTTAAAATGGTATACTGACAGCAATAAGAGCTGATGAGACTAAAAACCTGTGAACACCAGCCAGGGACTAAGACATGTAACCATCGGAGACAATTCCATATAGAGATTAATAACTCAGGATATACAAATTATCCGTTCATTAGAGCATCACTGTTATATCCTGCTACGTTCACATGTTCATTGTGATCAAGAGTTGCCAAGGAAAGTTAATATCTAAGATTTCTTGTTGGTGAAAGTGGAAAGAAACAACCAACCACACACAACACTGGTGGGTTTGGCAATATATGACCTAAAGCCTTAAAAATGCTCAAACCTTTGGGCCAAGCAGCCATCTTTAAAAATTCATTTTACAGAGGTAAACATGGCAATGCATAAAGAGTTACCTATATCAATGATCTGTACGGTCCTATGTACAATAGTAAATTATTGGAAATAAATTAAATGTCAAGAAATAGGACACTGCTTGGCAGAGCTGGCCATCCATTATGTCCAAATGCCAGAGCCATTAAAAACAACTGTCTAGGTGACACAAAAACGTGTTCACAATATATTCTGAATTTTTAAAAAGGCTTCAAAAATAGAGCAGTTCCATTTTTTGTTTGAAAATATGTATATAAATATGCAGTAAAAGTCTAGAAGGATGCAATATTAACAGTGGTTCTCTCTCAGGTCAGTTTATGGGTGATATTTTCTTTTTTACTTCTATTTTTTTTTTAATTTCTACAATTAACATGTATTAACTGTGTAATACAAGAAGTGATAATATTTAGATTACCCGATTTAAAAAGGCAGGTTGGATATATGTACATCTGAAATTATTTCCTATCTTGAAATCTTTCCTAATTAAACAAGTCGTTTAAAAACATATACAAAAATTTTTTTAAAGGCAGATAGATAAGATATATTTTAGTAACTTTTCCCTACATTTTTTTTTATATATGGATGTAAAAGGATCATTCTCAGTAATGTGAAAACTTGGGTGATAAGGAAAAGGAGCCAAGCTTTGTCTACCATGTAATTTAATCCTACCTATGAGTTACGTTTTAGTGGAGTATTCCACCACCCATATGTCAGTTTGTCATACTGTGGTGGCTTACATGTTGCTGTGATGCTATGAGCTCTGCCACTGGTATTTCAGTTACCAGCAGGGTCACCCATGGTGGACAGCAGAGCTGTCAGACTAAAAAAGACTCAGAATAAAGGCCTAGTGATCTACTTCTGCCAATTAGTCAATTAAAATTTTAGGGATTACAAAAGAACATTGTCCGACTCGCTTGCTTTGGACATGTCGTCAGGAGGGATCAGCTGCTAGAGGAAGGCATCGTATCTGGTGAAGTAGAGGGCCTCAAGGGCATGGGAGACCCTCAGTGAGATGTACTGGAACAATAGCTGCAATGACAGACTCGAACATACTGGCAACCATGAAGATGACACAGGATTAGGCAATACTTCATTCTGTTGTACACATAAGGTCTCCATGAGTTGGAGTCAATTCAATGGCAGCTAACAACAAAACAATATTTAGGAGGGTATTAAAACAATATATTATTAAAATGTTTGGTAATGTAAATGGCCTTCATTTTTTCAAAAGGAAGATGAATATTTATCAGAATAAGACTTCAAGTGCTATTTGCCAGGAACCACTTTTGCAAAACAAGTAACATTAAAAGAAGCAATTTTTAAGATATTATTTCATGTCATTTTTATGAAGAAAATGTATTTTAAACAGCCTGTTTAATGATTACTTAATATAACTGTCACAGTAATACCTGGTTTTCAGGCATATGTGATATAATGAACTATATTAATTGATTCCATGATATTAAACCATGTATCTCCCTGGAATAGACCTTCTTGGCCTTTTTTTTTTTTTTAAAGCACAGTAATTATTATTTAGTAACAGAAGATAGGAAATGTCTGTCAAACCCAACCCAATTGTTCCTCAAAGGAGACTGGTTGAATAAACTACAGTACGTTTACATAAGACAGCACAATGCAGCCGTTAAAGAATGAGGAATATCTATGCAGCAGTACTGTTTAGAACTTCCTGCAATAACAGAAATGTTCTAGATCTGCACTCTTCAATATGGTAGTCACATATGGCTATTGAACACTTGAAATGTGTCTAGTGTGACATTAAAGTTCAATGAAATCTAAATGATCTCGAAACTAGATCCTAGAACAGAAAAAGGACATTAATGAAAAAACTGGTAAAATCCAAATAAACTCTGTAGATTACTTAATAATATCATACCATTGTTGTTAATTTCTTAGTTTTGACAAATGCACCCTAGTTATGTAAGATGTTAACACTGGGGGAAGGTGGGTGAACTCTTTATACTATCTTTGCAGCTTTTCTATAAATTTAAAATTATTCCAAAGTAAAACATTATTTTAAAAATAAAATTGATTTTATTTAATTTTGATTAATTTAAATTGCGACGTGTGGCTAGTGGCTATGGATTAGACAGCTCTAGATCACCATGATCACTAGGATAAAGTGAGTCATACAAAATGTAAAAAAGTGTATAATATGCTACCATTTATCTAAGGAGGATTAAAAAATATATATATGTATGCATATATACATACACATTCGCTTATATTAAAAAAAAAAAAAAAGAATCTGTAAAATTTTTAAAAAATGTTTACCTATAGCAAAGAAAGGAGCCCTTATGGCACAATGGTTAAGTACTCAGCTGTTAACTGAAAGATGTGGCGGTCTGCTCCCATAAAGATTATAGCCTTCAAACCCTATGGGGCAATTCTACTCTGTCCTACAGGGTCACGGAGTTGGAATCGACTCATCGGCACACAGCGACAGGCGAAGAGAGGGAATGTGATGGAGGAGACAGGGATAGAAGCTAGCCTTTTCTGACTATACCTTATTTTTTGTAGGTTGACTTTGGAACCACACAAATAGTTTATGTAATTATAAACAAAGTTAAAATTTAAAAACAATCCCTAAAAATTGAAAGAAAAAAATTTAATCTGCACACTGCATTAGTGGTAAAACCACACAGAAAGTAACGGTATCATTCCAAGTGATTTTTTCCCCCAAGTGACTTTATAACACAGTAATCTTGGCTGTACCTCCCAGTACGTTACTTCCTAAGGACAAAAATGCTAATTTTTTTAAAACACTTTTCAGTAATCATATTGTTGAGAATAATGTTAGTATTGTTATTCTGAGAGTGCTATGAGGGATAAAGTACTGAGTAATTATGTTGATATTACTGAGAACCCAGATTTTCAGCATGGAAGAAAGGAGATAGAGTCCTGCATTTGATTTGAATTTATCAGTATAAACTCATGATACATTTTATCTTCAAAAAAAGAAGAGAAAGTATTTTCTATGACTAACCTAGTAGCAATGAACACCTCTAGTATCCAGTCTGTGGTCTCTAAATACAATGACTAAAAGGAATCGGGGCTTTTGGAGAAATGGCTGATTCCAGGTCTAGGGCAAGAATGTACAAGATAAACTCAAATATCTTCTCACAAAAGAGAGAAAGAAAGCTATGAAAGATTACTAGAGTCATGAAAAGGAAAGGACTCAGGAACCAAACTGAAGAGGTTCCTGCTGTTCAAAATTGGGATAATTTGAATGTAAATAAGGATAACATCTAGGACATACTGAACACATCAAATGTTTAAATCTACTGGTTCATAAAAATACTTTAAAAAAAACTATTGGGAACCTTTGGAAGCTGTTTCAGAGTCAATTCATACTTTGAAAACTAGTAAATAAAGGCAAAGTATCAGCATTTTTCCTGCCTTTCCTATAAAAACTATCTCAGGGTAACCAAATAGTTACTGGGGAGTAGCTTCCCTTTATATAAGTGTTCCAGCTAATACATGAAGAAGGAATGAATAGAATTAGAATATTACCATTTTGAAATCTAAAAAATTAAATAGATCTAAGCAGTGGTATCAGTGGCTGCTAATATGACAAAAAGGAAAGACAGCCATATATTATGTGCCTCCTGATGGAAGTACACAACACTACTTTTATCTAACTACTAATTTCAGGAAATAAAGGAAGGCAAAGGAACATGTTAAACCGCAAGGATGCAATTGAAAAATTCTACACTATAGGAATTGCCAGCAGACAACCTCTTTCTTCAACAGGTAAAATGCAAGGAAAATTTAAAAAGAGAAAAGAGGGAGAACATACAGCTTGAAAGAGATTTATGAGACAGCAAATTACAACGGATGAAACTTATTTAGCTACTGTAAAAAATATTTAGGAGGCAATAGGGAAAATTTAAACACGATATTTGATATTAAAGAATTACTTTTTAAATTATGGTGTTGTAATTTTTTTTTAAAGTGCTTACCATTTAGATATATGGAAATATTTATGGTTGAAATGATATAATGAATTTGTTTCAAAAGAATATAGGACAGTGGGGAACTGGATGTAAATACAGATGAAACTATGAGGCAGACTGGATATTTGATAGTAAGAAACTACTAATTGATTTAGGTATGATAATGGTATTGTGTCTAAGTTTTAAGAAAGAATCCCTATCTTTTAAGGAAACATATTGAAATATTTAGAGATGACATTTAAAAAAAAAATACCTGTAGCCTTTCTGATTCAGTTGTGGGAACATCAAAGCAAACACCCTAAAAGTGAAATGAAAACATTTTTATTTACATGCATATGAGCTGACTAGTCACTAATACACTAACACTTGCTGGTAATCATCTATTAGTTTAAAAAAAAGACACTTGTATAACCACCACCTGGATCATTTATTATATTTTACAGGAACATTTTCAGCATCTGAGAACATGTAATCACGTGGATTCCTTTGACTTTTCTATGGACATAATCATCATCTACAAATACAGTTTTAATTCTTAAAAAAAAGAATTAGTTGTTTCTGATAATTGCTTAGAGGACTAAACACATAATGTATGCATAAAATATGCACAGCACAGAATGGCAGCTTAATGTATTTTCTGAATATGAAGAGTAGCTAAACACAACATCTAATAAGAATCTACTAAAGAGTACACTCTAGAAGAGTTTTTGTGGATACTGTGTTGTTCAATGTCCCTTGTAAAATCATCCTATTGATAAATTTCTTTAAAAATTTAGTGCCAGAAAGTTTTTCTCCTGAAGAGTTGCAGCGTTTATCAGATAATAAGACAGATGTAACCCAAGGTGTTTCTTTGGTTTTGGTTGCCGATAAGTTGAAAGCTAATTTAATTCTCAATTATAGCAACTAACTTGATCTTGTTATATTTACTTCACCATCCCCTCTACATTTTTTTCTGTACATGTATATTTATCTAATACTTACCCCAAATTTTTTGAAGGTAGGTAATATGAAATTTTGAAGGAGATGATTGTTTCCAGTAAACAATCTAGTTATTAAATACTAGGCTAGAATGAACCTATATAGTAGTTAGATTAAATGAATAAATATAATATCTCTTTTCAAAATCATTACAAGAAATCAGAGCCGCTAAAATTATAGACAGTTTAAACTTTGCTGTTTCATAATCATATTAAAATATTTATTATTTAACTTGCACCATTATCCTCATTGCAATCATAAATTACTTAGTCTTAGAGAAAAAAATGCACACGTAGTATGTATACAAGAGCAGAAACTTAGATAACCTGGTATTAGTCAAACTAAGCAGAGTGATTTACAGCTTCTGAAGGCCAGGGTTATTTATATATAACTCCCAAAATTTACAACTGGAAACAAACTGAGAAATAGTATTATTCATCCCATTAGGCATCAAAAAAAAAAAAAAGAAAAAGAAAATCTGCTAGTCTTTATAAATAGGTAGTTGATTAAAAAGCTTTTTAATTGTATACAAAAGCCTACCATATTTCCTTTTAGGAGGCACATTCTGGTAATTTGGGACACAGCATTACTACTCAGCTTTCTGTTAAGTTCTTTCCAAGCACAGCTGACATCCTGTATTTCTTCTGGGCTTTCTAGAGTCATGGTCACAAACCCCTTAAGAAATAAAAGTCACATTATGTTTGGAAAAAAATCATTATCAGCAGGACAATGAACTTTCCCACACTTCATGACTTAACTATGTACTTCCTATGATCCAAAAGTATAGACTGGCTGCTAAAAAATTAACTTCTTTAAAACTATGTTGATAACCACATGCAAAAGAATGAATTTGGAGCCCTACACCTCATTCCATATGCAAAAATTAACTGAAAATGGATCAAAGACTGAAATATAAGAGCAAAAATTATAAAACTCTTAGAAGAAAAGGTAGTGGTAAATCTTCATGACCTTGGATTTGGCAATGGACTCTTAGATAGGACACCAAAAGCACAAGCAACAAAAGAAAAAGCAGATAAATTAGACTTCATAAAAAATAAAAACTTTTGTGCAAAGGACATTATCAAGAATATGAAATGACAATCTACAGAATGGGAGAAAATTTTTATGAACCATCTATCTTATAAGGGGTTAATATCCAGAATATATAAAGAACCCTTACAATTCAACACCAAGAAGACAAAAATCCGATTTAAAAAATGGGCAAAGGACTTAAATGGACATTTCTCCAAAAAAGATATAGGTCAACAGGCACATGAAAAGATGTTCAGCATGACTGGTCATTAAGGAAACGCAAATCAAAACCAGAATAAACCGTCTGGAGCAAAAGACAGTGAAGAAAACCAAAGATTCAAGAGATTGATTAGTCCAAAGGACTAATGTGCCACATGAACCACAGCCTACATGACCCCAAGACCAGAAAAACTAGATGGTGCCTGGCAACCACTACGGACTGGGATGACAACAGAGGGTCCTGAACAGAGCGGGAGAAAAATTATAGAACAGAAAATGAAATTCACAAAAAAAAAAACAACAAAAAACCACCAGACTTACTGGTCTGACAGACTGGAGGAATCCCAGAGACTATAGCTCTAAGACACCCTTCTGAACTGGAACTGAAGCCATTCCCAGAGACTACCTTTCAGCCACACCATAGAGAGTCCCATAGAATAAACAACAACACCCGAGAGGAATGTGCTCCTTAGAGCAATCAATTATACGAGATCAAAAGGGCAACATTTGCCCAAAAGCAAAGATGAGAGGGCAGGAAGGGTTAGAAAATCAGGACAAAAGGAAACAGGGAACCTAGGGTGTAAATGGGGAGAGTGCTCACACATTGTGGGGAATGAAACCAATGTCACAGAACACTTTATGTACAAACTATCAAATGGGACACTAATCTGCTCTGTAAACTTTCACCTAATGCACAATAAAAAATTAAAAAAACAACACACATACACACAATGAGCTACCACTTCACACACACTAAAAACAAACAAACAAACCAACCCGTTGTCACAGAACACTTTATGTACAAACTATCAAATGGGACACTAATCTGCTCTGTAAACTTTCACCTAATGCACAATAAAAAATTAAAATAAAAAAACAACACACACACACACAATGAGCTACCACTTCACACACACTAAAAACAAACAAACAAACCCGTTGCTGTCAAGTAGAACTTCCCCATAGAGTTTCTAAGGAACACCTGGTGGATTCGAACTGCCGACCTTTTGGTTAGCAGCTGTAGCACTTAACCACTATGCCACCAGGGTTTCCTCATGCACACTAGGGTGGCTTTAATTAAAAAAAAGGAAAATAACAGGTGTTGGCGAAGATGTGGCAAAATAAGAACCACTGTACTGTTGATGTTGGGAATATAAATGGTGCAGATGCTATGGAAAACAGTATAGCAGTTCCTCAAAACGTTAAACACAGAACTACCATATGTCCCAGCAATTCTACTTCTAGGTGTGTACCCAAGAGAAATGAAAACATATCCACACAGAAACTTGTACATGAATTTATAGCAGCATTAATCATCATAGATAGAAGGTGGAAACAACCCAAATTTGTATCAACAGATAACTGGATAAATAAATTGTGGTATATAAATATCATGGAATGTTGTTGTTATGTGCCACTGAGTCAGTTCCAACTCATAGCGAACCTATGTACAACAGAACAAAACACTGCCCAGTCCTGCGCCATCCTCATAATCATTAAGCTTGAGCCCAGTGTTGCAGCCAGAATGGAATATTATTCAGCTATAAAAAGGAATAAAGTACTGATACATGCTACAACTGGATGAACCTTGAAAACATTATGCTAAGAAGTCAGACAAAAAAGGTCACATATTGTATTCCTTTTATGTGATATATCCAGAATAGGGAACTTCATAGAGACAAAAAGCAGATTAGAGATTACCAGAGGATTGAGGGGAGGATGGAAAGTAATTACTTAATGGGTACAAGGTGTTTTTTTTGGGGTGATGAAAAGGTTTTGAAAACTAGAGAGAGCTGATGGTTCTACAACATTGTTAATACACTAAATACCACTGAATTGTACGCTTTACAATTGTTTACTGCATGTTATGTGAATTTCACCTCAATTAAAAAAAAAACCATATCAATAGAAGACTAATGTTTATAGAAGGAGCCCTCCTGGTGCAACAGTTGAGCACTTGGCTACTAACCAAAAGGACGCAGTTGGAATCCACCTAGTGGCTCCACAGGAGAAAGATCTAGTGATCTGCTCCTGTAAAGATTATAGCCAAGAAAACCTTACGGGGCAGTTCTACTCTGTCACATGGGGTCACTATGAGTCGGAATCAACTCAACAACACAAAACAACGTTTATAAATCATTCAAAATAGCATTCTTCTATGCACTGCTCTAAAGAGTATATTTAATTCTAACCATCATGCTTTAAAAGAGTTAAACAAACTACAGCATCAGAGAAAGATAACAAGGATAGTGAAGAATTGGATACCACCTTATAAGGACATAAACCTTTAAACATTTGAAGGACTATAACACCAGTGAAAATTACTTGTTCTATAAAACCTTAATGGACAGCAAAATGATCAACATGAAGAAGCTATAGGGAGGCATTCATTTAACAAATATTTGTTGAGTGCTCCCTATCTATGTGCCAGAGACTGTACGAGGTGCTACAGGTTCAGCAGAGAACAGTCCTTTCTCTCACAGAGGTGCATTCTAGTTGCGGGGAGGGGAAAGGAAGGGTATAGACAATGAACAACTAAGCAAATACATGTCAGGAAATAATAAGCTTCCATTAAAAAAAAAAAAAAGGGCAAGAGAATAGAGAGTTATGGGAGGAGGGGTAAGCTATTTTAGATAGGGTGATCTTGAAAGACCTCTCTGATATGGTGACATCTGAGGAAGACCTGAATAAAACAAAGGAAGCTATGTGGTTAGTAGAGGGGAAGAATATTCGAGACAGAAGTAAGTGCAGAAGCCTCACACAGGAGTGGGTTTCAGTAACAGCAAGTAGACTAGAGTGGCTGAAACAAGCAAGGGGGAAGTTACAAAAAATGAGGTCAAAGAGGTAGCAATGGGAAGACCCCATGGGATATTCATTGTAGGCTGTGGTAAAGACTTTGGACTTTGGCTTAACCCTTAAAAGAAATTTCAAACCACTAGCCCCTGTTTCTAACATATTTAATCAGAGCTTGGATGACCAATCTGCCAAAAAGGGATTTTTTTATTGGCTAAGGATTAAGACTAAATGACCTCTTAGGTACTTCTTAGCACTAAGAATCTCTCAATATTTTCATAGGAAAATGAGTATTTTCTTAAGAAGCATTTGGTGAGGTATTAGGGATAGTTTACTTGCTCACTGCTAAAGTATCAAGCCACAGATTAATTTCTAAGAAGAGAGAGTAAAATATACCTTTACAGTGGGAATATGTGGCACTTTCCATGTTAACCAAGTTATCAAACTAAGCATTACTCATATTGGAACAATCTGACCATTATATGCCTCCTGCCAAAAGGCTGACGGTTCAAATTCACCAGTCACTCCTTGGAAACCCTATAGGCAGAGTGCTCCTTGGTCCTACAGGGTTGCTATGGGTTAGAATCCACTCGACAGCCATGGGTTTGGTTTTCTGAATGTGATGCAGTCTGAATTACACAATATCTCCTATGAAGTACTACTGCCAAAAAACGTTCAACCTGAATATAAAATCAAGCTTGGATATTATTTCCAGTTTAGAGGAAAGACTTTGGATGAAGGCAAAAATTAAATGATGCATGAAGAAAAGAAAATCAGATAAATCCAGAATATGAGACATTCTACCAGACAACAACTGTCCTGGACTCTTCAAAAATTAATGTCATGCTGCTCTGACCAGGATCACAACAGAGGGTTCTGGACAGAGCTGGAGAAGGATGTAGAGCATAATTCTAACTCACAAAAAAAGACCAGATTTACTGGCCTAAAGCAGACTGGAGAAACCCTGAGAGTATGGCCCCCAGACACCCTTTTAGCTCAGTGGTGAAGTGACCTCCGAGGTTCACTGTTCAGCCTGGGAGTAGACAGCCCCGTAAAACCAAATGAGAGTAACGAGGTACAGAAGTCCAGTGACAGGGGCCAGAAGGCAGAAGGGGACAAGGAAGCTGGTGATAGGGAACCCAAGGCTGAGTAAGGATGTTGTTGATGTGTTGTGAGATTGTTAACCATTGTCATAGGGCAACATGTGTACTGTTAAATGAGAAACTATTTTGTTCTGTAAGTCTTCATCTTAAGTGAGAATAGCAGCACAATTGGAAAAGCGTAGTCGATGTCACTGAACTGTGCATGTAGAAATTTTTGAAATGGTGTATCTTTGGCTATGGGTATTTTCACCAAAAATAAGGTTGAGAAGTTAGAGGGTTGATATGTTGTGGGGTTGTTAACCAATGTCATAAAACAACATGTGTACTACTGTTTCATGAGAAACCATTTGTTCTGTAAGTCTTCACCTGAAGTACAATAAAAAAAAAAATTTAATGTCATGAAAAACAAAGAGGTGGGTAAACAGTTCTAGATTTTAAAAAAATGACATAAGAGAGCGGGGCCAAGACAGGAGGTGGGGTAGTCAGACGCTTCCTGTGGTCCCTCTTACAACAAAGACGTGAAAAAACAAGTGAATCCATTATATATGACAATATAGGAGCCCTAAACATCAAAGGCAAAGTTGAGGAATTGGACTGAGTGGCAGGGGGAGGGAGAAACAGTTCAGAAGCAGCAAGGAGTGGCCAGACCTGACTCGGCAGAAACCGGCACCCTCCAACCCGGACAGGCTGGCGTGCGCCGTGAGACAAGCCTTGGCGCTCCGGATGCATTTTCCACATCAGGAGAGACTGAGCGGTGGAGTCTACTCACGCCTCCAGAAACAGTGAAAATTGGCGCTCAGTCAGCAAAAGGTAAGTACGTGTGTCTAACCTACTGCGCAGATCAAAAACCACCCCCTTTGGGAAAAACCTCTCTCCCATATACCTTCCCCCTCCCTGCTCTGCACCAAGTTGCCGGCGGCTTCAGTGACTGCCAAGTACCCTGGGACAGAAGCAGGACCTGTCACCAGCCCTGAGCCATTCTCCCGGCATTGGAGAGGTAACATATTAACAAACAGGAAAAAATAATCTGCCAGCCCCCCTAAGCCAGAAACTCAGGGTAGGCACAGCTCCTTTGCCTAGGCACAGGCAGAAGGAGTCCACAGACTTTGAATGCCTTTCACCCCTGCATAGACCTGTGTGGGCCCATTTCAGCAGCATAGGCCCTCATTACCACAGTACAACAGGGTATGTACCTGAAGCCGGACATCAACCGTTTCACCTATATGGTGGAGTAGCAGGTTCATGATATTTGACAACACTCTGCCCATTAAGCAGGGTCTTCACCTACCCACATCAGGGGCCTGAGGACTGGTGGTTCCACCCACACCACCTAGCCACCCAAGACAGGAGTCCAAGAATAAGTGGTGCCTCCCAGTCCTTACAGCCAACAGCACTGGGTGCCCACAGTCTCACTGCAAAACCCACCCACCTATGCACCTTAGGGAACAGTGACATGCTTTCCTCCCACTCAGGAGCAGCTGTCAGCCTCTGCCTTGCTCAGCACGTGACCCCCCTACTGCAGCCAGGTACCTGTGCCTACACCAATCACCCCTGCCCGCCTAGGACTGCAGGTGAAAGCCTGTACCGCACACTTAGAGACCAACTACCTGGATGCCTAAGCTGAATCTATACAAGAAGAGTAGACAGACTCCTGGGCTCACATACCTAGTAACAGATCTAACCACCTGGTGACAGGATGTTAGAGCTTCAAAGGTGCCAATAATCAAACTAGCTCACATGAGCAGCCTATGTGGGTATATCACAACAAGAAGCTAGGACACAGTAAGCAAACATAAAATAAATATAATAACTTATTGATGACTCAGAGACAAGAGTCAATATCAAATCACATAAAGAGACAGACCATGATGGCTTCAGCAAGCTCCCAAAACAAAGAATCAAGAAATTTTCCAGAGGAAGAGAACTTCTTGGAATTACTGGAGGTAGAATACAAAAGATTAATATACAGAACTCTTCAAGAGATCAGGAAGGAAATTAATCAAAATGCAGAACACACAATAGAGATCAGGAAGTACTCTGGTGAGTGGCGTCTGGTATCTTAAAAGCTTGCAAGAGGCCATCTAAGATGCATCAATTGGTCCCAACCACCTGGAGTAAAGGAAAACGAAGAACACCAAAGACACAAGGAAAGCATTAACCCAAGAGACAGAAGGGGCCACATAAACCAGAGACTTCATCAGCTGGAGACCAGAAGAACTAGATGGTGCCCAGCTACCACCAATGACCGCCCTCACAGGGAACACAACAGAGAGTCCCTGATGGAGCAGGAGAAAGATGGGGTGCAGAACTCAACTTTTAGTAAGAAGATCAGACTTAATGGTCTGACTGAGACTGGAGAAACCCCAGGAAGCATGGCCCCCGGATTCTGTATCAGCCCAGAACCAAAACAATTTCTAAGGCCATCTCTTCAGACAGGGATTGGACTGGACTGTGGGACATAAAGTGATACTGGTGAGGAGTGTGCCTCTTAGCTCAAGTAGATACAAGACACTAAACCGGCAGCTTCTGTCCGGAGGTGAGATGGGAAGGCAGAGAGGGTTAGGAGCTGGTTGAATGGACATGGGGAATCGAGTGGAAAGGAGAAGTGTGCTGTCACAGTATGTGGAGAGCAATTAGAGTCACATACCTATGTATAAATTTTTGTATGGAGAAAAAAACAAGAGATCAGGAAGGAGATCAGGCAAAACACAGAACAAGCCAAGGAATACACAGACAAAGTGATAGACGAACTTAAGAATATTACAGAAGAGCACAATGACAAATTTAACAAGCTGCAAGAATCAGTGGAAAGACAGCAAACAGAAATCCAGAAGATTAATAATAAAATTTCAGAATTAAACAACTCAATACAAAGTCACAGGAGCAGAGGCAATGGAAGTCAGACTAAGTGAAACTGCAGACAAGCACCTGACACCAACTTATTTGAGGAAAAATCAGATAAAAGAAATTAAAAAATGAAGAAACCCTAAGAATTATGTGTGACTTTATCAAAAGGAATAATGTGTGAGTGACTGGAGAACCAAAACGGGGGATAACAGAAAATACAGAGGGAATTGCTGACGATTTGTTGGCAGAAAACTTCCCTGATACCATGAAAGATGACAAGATATCTATCCAAGATGCTCACTGAACCCCACATAAGGTAAATCCCAAAAGAAAGTCACCAAGACATATTATAATCAAACTTGCCAAAACCAAAGATAAAGAGAATTTTAAGAGTGGGTAAGACTAAACAAAAAGTCATCTACAAAGGAGAGTCAACAGGACTAAGCTTGGACTACTCAGCAAAAACCATGCAGGCAAGAAGGCAATGGGATGACATATATAAAGTCTTGAAGGAAAAAAACCTGCCAGCCAAGAATTATATATCCAGCAAAACTCTCTCTCAAATATGATGGCAAAATTAGGGCATTTCCAGATAAACAGAAGTTTAGGGAATTTGTAAAAACCAAACCAAAATTATAAGAAACACTAAAGGGAGTCCTCCGGTTAGAAAATCAATAAACATCAGATAACAACCCAAGACTAGAACATAAGACACAACAACCAGGTATCAACCCAGATAGGGAAGTTACAAAAATAAATCAACACTAAAACATTGAAAACAGGGAAACAGAGATGGCAATATGTAAAAGATGACAACATTAAAACAAAAAAGAGCAACTAAAAATATAGTCATCTTCCATATGGAAAGGAAGTCAAGGTGACAGAAAGAAATAAAAGAGTGGTTTAAACTTAGAAAAATAGGGGTAAATATTCAGGTAACCACAAAGGAAAGTTAACAATCCTACACATCAAAGTACAAAACAAGAGAAACATAAAGACTCAGCAAATACAAAATCAGCAGTGAAAAAGATGAAAAGAAAATACATAAAGAAAAACGACTCAGCACAGAAAATTCAGTGGAACAAACTGTAAACAGCACACAAAGACATCAAAGGGACAGCACTAAACCTCATACCTATCAATAATTACACTGAATGTAAATGAACTAAACGCACCAATAAAGAGACGGAGAGTGGCAGAGTGGATAAAAAAACACGATCCGTCTATATGTTGCCTACAAGAGACACAGTTAAACTTAAAGACACAAACTAAAACTCAAAGGATAGAAAAAAATATATCAAGCAAACAACAATCAAAAAAGAGCAAGAGTGGCAATATTAATCTGAGAAAATAGACTTTAAAATCCACCACAAAGGATAAGGAAGGACACTATATAATTATTAAAGGGTCAATACACCAGGAGGACATAACCGTAATAAATATTTATGCACCCAATGACAGGGCTCCAAAATACATATAACAAACTCTAACATCATTGAAAACAGAGATAGACAGCTCCACAATAATAGTAGAAGACTTCAACACACCACTTTTGGTGAAGGACAGAACATCCAGAAAGAAGCTCAACAAAGACACGGAAGATCTAAATGCTACAATCAACCAACCTGATCTCACAGACATATACTGAACACTCCACCCAAAAGCAGCCAAGTATACTTTCTTTTCCAACGCACATGGAACATTCTCCAGAATAGACCATATACCCGACTCCCTTAACAATGAACATGCCTTAACAGAATCCAAAGCGTTGAAATATTACAAAGAATCTTTTCTGACCATAAAGCCATAAAAGTAGAAATCAATAACAGAAAAAGCAAGGAAAAAAAAAAATCAAACACATGGAAACTGAACAACACCCTGCTCAAAAACTACTGGGTTATAGAGGAATTAAGGACAGAATAAAGAAGTTCACAGACTCCAAGTAGAATGAAAACACATCCTACCAGAACCTTTGGGACACAGCAAAAGCAGTGCTCAGAGGTCAAGTTACAGCAATAAATGCACGCATCCAAAAAGAACAAAGGACCAAAATCAAAACATTAACTCTACAACTCGAACAAGTAGAAAGAGAGCAGCAAAAGAAGCCATCAGGTGCCAGAAGAAAGGAAGTAATAAAAATTAGAGCAGAATTACATGAAACAGAGAATAGAAAAACAATCGAAAGAATTAACAAGACCAAAAGATCAACAAAATCGATAAACCATTGGCCAAACTGACAAAAGAAAAACCGGAGAGGAAGCAAGTAACCCAAATAAGAAATGAAATGGGTGATATCACAACACATCCATCTGAAATTAAAAGAATCATAACAGAATACTATGAAAAACTGTACTCTAACAAATCTGAAAATCTAGAGGAAATGGACAAATTTCTAGAAACACACTACCTAACTAAACTAACACAAACAGAAGTAGAACAACTAAATAAACCTATAACAAAAGAAGAAATCAAAAAGGTAAGTAAAACACTCCTAACAAAAAAAAAAGCCCTGGCCCAAACGTTTTCACTGGAGAATTCTACCAAACTTTCACAGAAGAGTAAACACCACTACTACTAAAGGTATTTCAGAGCACAGAAAAGGATGGAATACTCCCAAACTCATTCTATGAAACCAGCATAACCCTGCTACCAAAACCAGATAAAGACACCACAAAAAAAGAAAATTAGAGACCAATATCCCTCATGAACATAGACACAAAAATCCTCAACAAAATTCTAGCCAATAGAATTCAGCAACATATCAGAAAAGTAATTCACCATGACCAAGTGGTATTCATACCTGTATGCAGGGATGGTTCAACATTAGAAAAACAATCAAAGTAATCGTTCACATAAATAAAACAAAAGACAAGAAGCACATGATCTTATCAGTTGATGCAGAAAAGGCATTTGACAAAGTCCAACACCCATTCATGATAAAAACTCTCAGCAAAATAGGGATAGAAGGGAAATTCCTCAACATAATAAAGGGCATTTATACAAAGCCAACAGCCTACATCATCCTCAATGGAGAGTCTGAAAGCATTTCCCCTGAGAACAGGAACCAGACAAGGATGCTCTTTATAACCACTCTTATTCAACACTGTGCTGGAGATCCTAGCTAGAGCAATTAGGCTAGGAAAAGAAATAAAGGGCATCCAAGTTGGTAAGGAATAAGTAAAAGTATCTGTATTTGCAGATGATATGATCTTATATACAGAAAACCCCAAAGAATCCACAAGAAAACTACTGGAGCTAACAGATGTCAGCAAAGTATCAGGATACAAGATAAACATACAAAAATCGGCTGGATTCCCCTACACCAACAAAGAGAACTTCGAAGAGGCAATCACCAAATCAATACCACTTACAACAGCCCCCAGGAAGATAAAATACTTAGGAATAAACCTAACCAGAGACGTAAAAGACATACAAAGAAAACTACAAGACACTACTGAAAGAAACCAAAAGAGGCCTACGTAAGTGGAAAAACATACCTTGCTCATGGATAGGAAGACTCAACATTGTGAAAATGTCAATTCTACCCAAAGCAATCTACAGATACAGTTCAATCCCAATCCAGTGGTATTTTTTAAGGAGATGGAGAAACAAATCACCAACTTCATGTAGAAAGGGAAGAGCCCCAGATAAACAAAGCATTACTGAAGAAGAACAAAGTGGGAGGCCTCACACTACCTGATTTTAGAATCTATTATACCGCCATGGTAGTCAAAACAGCCTGATACTGCTACAACAACAGAATACATAAACCAATGGAACAGAATTGAGAATCCAGACATAAACTCATCTGCCTATAAGCATCTGATATTTGACAAAGGCCCAAAGTCCGTCAACTGGGGAGAAGACAGTCTCTTTAACAAACAGTGCTGGCATAACTGGATATCCATCTGCAGAAAACTAAAACAAGACCCATATCTCACACCATGCACAAAAACGAACTCAGAATGGATCAAAGACCTAAATATAAAATGATGAAGACCATGGAATAAAAAATAGGGACAATGCTAGGAGCCCTAATACATAGCATAAACAGAATACAAACTGTAAGTAACAATGCACAAACACCAGAAGAGAAACTAGATAACTTTAAGCTCCTAAAAATCAAACACTTATGCTCATCAAAAGAGTAAAAAGACAACCTATAAACTGGGAAAAAATTTTTGGCTACGACAAATCCGATCAGTGTCTAATCTCTAAAATCTAGAAGATACTGAAAACCTCAACAACAAAAAGACAAATAACCCAATTGAAAAATGGACAAGGGATATAAACAGGCATTTCGCCAAAGAAGACATTCAGGCGGCTAACAGACACATGAAGAAATGCTAACAATCATTAGCCATTAGAGAAATGCAAATCAAAACTACAATGACATACCATCTCACCACAACAAGGCTAGCATTAATCCAAAACACACAAAATAATAAATGCTGGAGAGGTTGTGGAGAGACTGGAACACTTAAACGCTGTTGGTGGGAATGTAAAATGGTACAACCACTTTGGAAATCGATTTGGTGCTTCCTTAAAAAGCTAGAAATAGAAGTACCATAAGATCCAGCTATCCCACTCCTTGGAATATATCCTAGAGAAATAAGAGCCGTCACACAAATAGATATATGCACACCCAAGTTCTTTGCAGCACTGTTCACAATAGCAAAAAGATGCAAACAACTTAGGTGCCCATCAACAAACGAATGGATAATAACAACTTATGGTATATTCAGACAATGGAATACTACGCAACGGTAAAGAACAACAATGAATCCATGAAACATAATATGGATGAATCTGGAAGACAGTATACTGAGTGAAATTAGTCAGTCACAAAAAGACAAATACTGTATGAGACCACTGTTATAAGAACTGAAGAAAACGTTTAAACACAGAAGAAAACACTCTTTGATGGTTACGATGGTGGGGAGGGAGGGAGAGGGATATTCACTAATTAGACAGTAGACAAGAATTATCTTAGGTGAAGGGCAGAACAACACATAATACAGGAGAAGTCAGCACAACTGGACTAAACCAAAAGCTAAGAAGTTTCCTGAATACAACAGAGCAGCAGGGGCAGGGGTCTGGGGACCATGGTTTCACAGGACATCTAGGTCAACTGGCATAACAAAGTTTATTAAGAAAATGTTCTGCATCCCACTTAGGTGAGTGGCATCTGGGGTCTTAAAAGCTAGTGAGCGGCCATCTAAGATGCATCAATTGGTCCCAATCCACCTGGAGCAAAGGAGAATGAAGAACACCAGAGATACTAGGAAAACATTAGCCCAAGGAACAGAAAGGGCCACATAAACCACAGACACCATCAGCCTGAGACCAGAAGAACTAGATGGTGCCTGGCTACCACCAATGACCGCCCTGACAGGGAACACAACAGAGTCCCTGATGGAGCAAGAGATAAGTGGGGTGCGGAACTCAAATTCTAGTAAAAAGACCAGACTTAATGGTCTGACTGAGACTGGAGGGACCCTGGAAGACACGGCCACCGGACTCTCTGTTAGCGTAAAGCTAAAACCATTTCCAAGGGCAACTGTTTAGACAAAGATTAGACTAGACTATAACACTTAAAATGATACTCGTGAAGAGTGCGCTCAAGTAGATACATGAGACTAAACGGGCAGCTCCTGTCTGGAGTTGAGATGTGAAGGCAAAAAGGGACAGGAGCTGGTTGAATGGATACAGGAAATCCAGGGTGGAAAGGAGAAGTATGGTGTCACATTGTAGGAAGAGAAACTAGGGTCACAAAACAATGTGTGTATCAGTTTTTGTATGAGAAACTAACTTGAATTGTAAACTTTCACTTAAAGCACAATTTAAAAAAAAAAGTTAACAATCAAAGGCATATATGAACCTTAACTGAATCCTGATTTTTAAGATAGATAGATAAATACGGAGAAATAGAATTGGGTGAAATAAGTCACTCCCAGCAAAATAACATTTGGCTAAACTGTTAACACCGGCCAGGGCAGAAACCATCAGATGCCCCACTTGTGTGCTGCACTCACTATGCCTGATAAGTCACATTCAACTTAACCTGTCCTGCTCCTTTTGATCCAGTCCATCTCCCCTACCCCCAACTAGTCTGCCCTGTCATTATTCAAAAATCCCACCTGCAGGTTCCTGTCTAATATATGTCCCCAAGACCAGGCTCACTCTCTCCACCTAGACATCAGAGAGCCTTCTTACTGATGGGTCCTCTCACCCAGGGATACCCCTAGCTCTAACTTATGCCTGAGTGAATAATAAACCTCAGAACTACTTGTAAACAATGGCTCTGGTATGGTCTGTTTTGATGTCTGATACTGACCTGGGAGTGGGCCTGGTGAGACTATGTTTTAACACACATACCCAAACACACACACACACACATTTCCACTTAACATAGGCAATCCTTGCTTTGCATGTTGTTGTTGGGTACTGTCAAGTCGATTTTTGACTCATAGTGACCCCATGTGACAGAGTAGAACTACTCCATAGAGTTTTCTTGGCTGTAATCTTTATGGAAGCTGATTGCCAGGTCTTTCTTCCATGGAGCTGCTGGGTGGGTTCAAACCACCAACCTTTCAGTTAGCAGCAAGCAATTGACTGTTGTGCCACCTGTGTTAACTGCACAGAAACTATTTCTTGCTTTGCAGGGTTATATGACAATTAACAAAATGAAGAATAAGTTCTGACATAGATAAGTTTCAGTTAATACAATATTATACAAAGTGAGGATTTCATGTACATTTCTCCAGGTAGACAGACATTGTTAGGAAAATGTGTATATGGATTAGTTATTAAATAATGATATGGAACTATTATTAATTTCAATAGATAAGATTATAGTATTGTGATTATGTAGGAGAATATCCTTATTCTTAGAGGATATATGCTGAAATATTTAGTGATGAACATCATGATATTTGGGGCCCTGGGGGTGCAGTGGTTAAGAGATCAGCTGCTAACCAAATGGTCGGCAGTTCAAATCCACCCGCTGCTTCCTGGAAACCCTGTGGGGCAGTTCTACTCTGTCCTATAGGGTCGCTATGAGTTGGAATCAACTCGACGGCAACGGGTTTTGGTATCATATTTTCAAATGGTTTAGCAAAAAGACAAAAACGTAGAGAGAGATATAAAGCAAATGTGGCAAAATATTAACAGTTGCTCAATGTAGGTAGATGGTATATGTTTACTGTACTATTCTTTCAATCTTTCTGTGGGCTTGAAAATTTGAAAGAGCTGGCAGTCAAAAAAAGTATCGAGGAGTGGAGGAAAAAGGGAGGAGACCAATTTCTAGCAGAGCAAAATGTGTTCTTCTGAGGGTCCCCGATGGAGCAGTAGAAGGATGGGATACAGAACTCAAATTCTAGTAAGAAGACCAGACTTAATGGTCTGACTTGAGACTGGAGGTGCACCGGAAAGCATGGCCCCTGGTCTATCACCCCAGAACTAAAACAATTTCCGAGGCCAACTCTTCAGACAGGGATTGGACTGGACTGTGGGACATAAAGTGATACTTGGGAAGAATGTGCCTCTTAGTCAAGTAGATACAAGAGACCAAAGGGGCGGCTTCTGTCCAGAGGTGAGATGGGAAGGCAGAGCGAGTTAGGAGCTGGTTAAATGTT
Source organism: Dugong dugon (assembly GCA_030035585.1). Taxonomy (NCBI): domain Eukaryota; kingdom Metazoa; phylum Chordata; class Mammalia; order Sirenia; family Dugongidae; genus Dugong; species Dugong dugon. The sequence continues at coordinate 21,490,491 of CM057475.1, forward strand.
CACGGGGAATTAGGGGCGGAGGAGAGAAGTGTGCTGTGGCAGAATGGGGTGAGCAGTTCGGGTCTCATAACAATGTATGTTAAAAAAAAAAAAAAAAAAAAAAAAAATTCTGTATAGGAGACTAACTTGAAATGTAAACTTCATTTAATTACAATTAAAAAAAAAAAACTATAAAACAAACAAACAAAAAAAAAAACCAAAATGTTTTTTTCTATAGAGAAAGCACAGCATATTGAAGGGGTTAAATGTAATACTTATTAACTCACTATACAATATCTGCTATGGTTCTGTTTTTGTCTTTTTTCCAAACAAATACAATTTTCTACCTTATCAGAGGTGATCAAAGATCGTGGTTCAAAACTTGATGCACCAGAGATGTGGGCTAATGCTGCAGCCAATGCATCCACTGCCCCTTTCTCTTCTATCAGTCTCTGAGCTGATGGTCGGAAAAAATCAACAGCAGCATAAGAAACAGAAGCCAGAGACCTATGGTTTAAAAATAGTAATTTTCTTGGTCAAGACACAGGTAAAAAATGAAAGATAAGAGAATGAATGGGAAAAGAAAGAGTAACATTTTCTTATGTTAATATAACTTAAGTGTCTGCTGGTAAAACTGGTGATTAAAGTTTTCTGACATTTGAACTAGGAGAGCTAAAGATGAACAGCCTAATACAAAAGAAAAAAAAAATTTTCAGCAAGGTCAGAAAGCATACCTGATGGCATCCATGCTTTTAGATTTAACTAAATCCATTGTAGAAGGAACACCTACACGTTTAAAAGTAATTCCCTGAAAATGAAAGAATTACATTAAAGAAAAATGGAAGTCTTTACAATTAATTCTTAAATTAATATAGTTTGTTGAATTTCCATTTCTTGGACACAAAGATTTCCAAGCCCTAGCCAAAAGATCTGCTTTTTCTAATAAATCATCAATTATAAATTGCAGAATGAGAAAAAAAAAAATGTCCCTGTTTGTTATAATCATGAAACTTCACTTGCAAAACAAAGTTGATTCCTAAAAAAATATAAAAAGATGTTGTTTATATCTATCAAATGTTTTCTTATTATCCCATCTCATTTTACAAAGTATGTGAAGCAGCATACAAAAACAAATGTAATAAAAATAGGAAAAAGTGTGAAATTACACAAAAAAATCCAGACCAGAGAAATGCATAATTTCTTATAGAAAACTGGCTTTTGTACCACTACTCAATATAATCTTAACTATTACACCAAGTCAAAATTCCCCACAGTCACCCATTTACAATGCTGGATAAGAGGTATGAAATCACAATGTACTTCTGATTTTAGTATCAAGGGAGAAATTCAAGAGGAAAATGAGAAAGTCAGCTCTTCTGTCTTCACAATAATGGCTGTATTAAAAACAAAGTATTGCAACTAATATAAATTTAGCTCTCCATATGCTTCACATCCAAAAGTAGCTTAAACTGAGAAAAATTATGAAGATCTATCTGTAAGAACAAATATAAAAGCTCTTTTCTAAGGTACCATTTAGATAATCATAAGCCTGAAATAGTTTAACTCAACTTACTGCTTTTTGTTCCACATATCTTAGTTGACCTCTTTCTCTTGGCTGATAAAAACATATGCAAATCCCTGTCCGGCCAGCTCTACCTGTGCGTCCAGAGCGGTGGATATAGGACTCAACATCCTAAAAATAAAACAAGCAATACCTTTAAAAACTATGGCGGGGTACACAGTTATCCCAGCATCCAAATACTAATAAGAATACCACTACTAGTAAAAATATTTGTATCTTAATCCTGCTGCTCTTTACAACATCCTGAAGAATTTAGACACTTGAATTTGGGGGAGGAAAGATTTTAATTTAAAGCCTTTTTATCTACCTCACCCCACGGCTCTTTACATGGCTGATGTTATTGTTGTGTGCTGTTGATTTCTGACTCACAGCGGCCTCATACAACAGAGTAGAACTGTCCCACAGGGTTTTCTTGGCTGTGATCTTTACAAAAGCAAATCACCAAGTTTTTCTCCGATCCACTGGGTAGGTTCAAACTGCCAACCTCTTGGTTAGCAGCTGAGTGCTTAACCAATGTGCCACTAGGGCTACTCCTTTATATGGGAACTTTTTATAACTCCTTTACATGATTTTGTTGCTCTTGCTTCAACTCCAAATAATAAAGTTAATCATTTGCAAAGGTGTTAGATTCTGATCAATTCAACACTGCATTAACAAAAAATGGCTAAGAGCAACAACAGATTATGCATTTTTCACATCCCAAGGAATATTTTATAAATAAAAAGGCAATTTATAAAATTGCTCTTATTTTCCCCAAATCAAATCCCACTTCCTACCTGTGGAGGAGAACTTTGAATCACCAGGTCAACCTCAGGAATGTCCAAACCACGGGCAGCCACATTGGTTGCCACCAACACTTTAAAACTACCTTCTCTGAAGCCTTTCAGTGTAATTTCTCTTTGTGACTGTGCAATGTCTCCATGTAAACACTGGGCATTCTATTTTTTAAAAAAGGGGAAAAATTAGGTATATAGCTCACACTTGCGGTTGATGGTACCCTAACACCGTACAGTCTGTGCTCTTTTTCTGTTGTTTTTTAGTATTCTTTTCTGATAATTATTATAACACATAATACTGTTTCAAAAATCAAAATCAAACATTACAGAAAGTATTTAACATAAAATGTAAAAAATTCCCTTAAACCCTGCCTCCTAGAAATAATTAATTCTTGACAGTTTGGTGGATATTCTTCCAGATTTTTAAAAAAATACACACACACACACACAGTAGCATATACTATAATTTTATGTATTTATTTACAAAAATGGGATCATACTATATATACAATATTTTGCAACATGTTTTTTTAAGATTTAGTATATCTTAGCCATTTTCCATATCTATAGATATAATTCTACCTGATTTTTAAAAACTGTGCATGATTTCTTCATATGGATGTGTAGCATCATTTAATGATCAACATTTAGGTCATACCGAAATTTTCACCTTGAAAACAATGCTGAAATGAACGTATTTCTGGACACCTTAGTATACAAACATTTCAGTAGGATGCATGTCTAGAAATTGAATTTCTAAGCCAAAAATTATGAATATTTAACATTTAAATAACTACTGTCAAACTGTATAACAAAAGGAAGTGGTACCCATTTACTCTTCAACATTCTACAAGTGTTTATTTCATCATACCCTATCCACCCTGTAGATTATGAATCATTATCACCCTGTGACTCTAACAGGCAAAAATGATATCCCATTGTTATTTAAATTTGCATTTCTATAATCTTCAGTGAAGTTTAACTTATTTATACTGGGTTGATCTTCCGCTTGTGCTGCAAATAATTTTTCTAACATAAGCTACTATCAAAGTCAAAAAGTTCAAAACAACAAGTTAACCCTAACAGTATCTAAATCTCAGTATCTAAGGTTAATGCATTCATGAATGTATTCACTAAGCACTTGCTATGCACCAGGCACTACACCAAGTTCTGTAACATTCATATAGAAACAACCCTGAGAGAGACACTGATGGGCATTTTCAGTACGTACTTGTGCTGACTTGTGCTTTAACAGGTATAGGCGCAGAGTGCTATAGGAATCCCTAAGAGGGGAATCTAAAGTCTGTTTGGGAGGAAGGCAGTACTGAAACCAAGACATGACAGATAATGAGGAAATAGCAGTCAGGTATAAAGAGAAGCAGGAGTTCTAGCTAGAGCAATAAGGCAAGAAAAAGAAATAAAGGGCATCCAAATTGGTAATGAAGAAGTTAAACTGTCCCTGTTTGCAAATGATATGATACTATACATAGAAAACCCTAAAGACTCCACAAGAAATCTACTGGAACTAATAGAAAGATTCAGCAGAGTAGCAGGATACAAGATAAACATTCAAAAATCAGTTGGATTCCTATACACCAATAAGGAGAACGATGAAAAGGAAATCAGGAAAACAATACCATTTTCGATAACCCTTAAAAAGATAAAATACTTAGGAATAAATCTGACCAGGGATGTAAAAGACCTATACAAAGAAAACTACAAAACACTACAGCATGAAACCCAAAGGGATCTACATAAATGGAAAAACATACCATGCTCATGGACAGGCAGACTCAACATTGTGAAAATGACAATTCTACCCGAAGCAATTTACAAACACAACACAATCCTGATCCAAATACCAACAACATTCTTCAAAGAGATGGAAAAACTAATCATTAACTTTATATGGAAAGGGAAGAAGCCCCAAATAAGTAAAGCACTACTGAAGAAGAAGAATAAAGTTGGAGGACTCACACTACCTGACTTGAGAACCTACTATACAGCTACATTAGTCCAAACAGCCTGGTACAACGACAGAGACATTGACCAGTGGAACAGAATTGAGAACCCAGATGTAAATCCATCCACCTGCGGTCACCTGATCTTCGACAAGGGCCCAAAGTCCATCAAATGGGGAAAAGACAGTCTTTTTAACAAACGGTGCTGGCAAAACTGGATATCCATCTGCAAAAAAATGAAACAGGACCCATACCTCATGCCGTATACAAAAACTACTTCAAAATGGATCAAAGACCTGAATATAAAGCCTAAAACTATAAAGTTCATAGAAGAAAAAACAGGACCAACACTACAGGCCTTAATACACGGCATTAACAGGATACAAACCATAACCATCAATGCACAAACCCCAAGAGATAAGCTAGACAACTGGGATCTTCTAAAAATCAAACACCTATGCTCTTCAAAAGACTTCACCAAAAGAGTAAAAAGAGAACCTACAGAATGGGAAAAAATCTTTGGACAGTACAAGTCAAACGTCTAATCTCCATAATCTACAAGAAAATCCAACACCTCTACAACAAAAAGACAAATAATCCTATTAAAAAATGGGCAAAGGAAATGAACAGACACTTCACCAAAGAAGACATTGAAATGGCCAACAGACACATGAGGAAATGCTCGAGATCACTAGCCATTAGAGAAATGCAAATTAAAACCACAATGAGATACCATCTCACCCCCACATTACTGGCACGAATCAAAAACACCGGAAATAACAAATGTTGGAGGGGCTGCAGGGAGATGTGAACTCTTATGCACTGCTGATGGGAATGCAAAATGATACTACCATTTTGGAAAATGATATGGCGCTTCCTCAGAAAGCTAGAAATAGACATACCATTCGATCCAGCAATCCCACTCCTAGGAATATATCCTAGAGAACTAAGAGTTGTCACTCGAATAGACATATGCACACCTATGTTCACGGCAGCATTGTTCACAATAGTAAAAAGTTGGAAACAACCTAGATGCCCATCAACAGATGAATGGATAAACAAACTATGGTACATACACACAATGGAGTACTGTGCAATGAGAAAGAACAATGACGAATCTGTGAAGCATCTTATAACATGGATGAAACTGGAGGACATTATGCTGAGCGAAATAAGTCAATCACAGAAGGACAAATATTATATGAGACCTCTATTGTAAAAAGCCATGAAAAAGTTCACACACAAAATGTAACAATCTTTTGTTGGTTACCAGAGATGGGAGGGGTGGGGGGGAAATACTAAATAGGCAATAGATAAGTGGTATCTTGGGTGAAGGGTGAGACAGTACACAATACAGGGGAAACTAGCACAACCTGTACAAGGAAAGGTCATGGAAGCCCCACAGACACATCCAAACTCCCTGTGGGACTGAACTGCTGGGCGGAGGGCTGTGGGGACCATGGTCTCGGGGAACATCTAGCTCAACTGGCATGACACAGCTTATAAAGACAATGCTCTACATTCTACCTTGGTGAGTAGTGTCTAGGGTCTTAAAAGCCTGTAAGCGGTCATCTAAGATACTTCACTGGTCTCATCCCTTCGGAAGCAAGAGAGAATGAAGAGAACAGGATACAAGGAAAAGATTAGTCTGAAGGACTAATTGTCCACAGCTACCAAGGCCTCCACCGGACTGAGTCCAGTACAGCTAGATGGTGCCCGGCTACCACCACTGACTGCTCTCACCAGGATCACAACAAAGGGTTCTGGACAGAGCTGGAGAAGGATGTAGAACATAATTCTAACTCACAAAAAATAGACCAGATTTACTGGTCTAAAGGAGACCGGAGAAACCCCGAGAGTATGGCCCCCAGACACCCTTTTAGCTCAGTGGTGAAGTTATCTCCGAGGTTCACCATTCAGCCTGGGAGTGGACAGCCCCATAAAACCAAATGAGACTAACGAGGTACAGTAGTCCAGTGACAAAGGCAAGAAGGCAGAAGGGGACAAGGAAGCTGGTGATAGGGAACCCAAGGTTGAGTAAGGATGCTGTTGATGTGTTGTGAGATTGTTAACCACTGTCATAGGGCAACATGTGTAGTAACTGTTAAATGAGAAACTATTTTGTTCTGTAAGCCTTCATCTTAAGTGAGAATAACAGCACAATTGGAAGAGCATAGTCAATGTCACTGAACTGTGCATGTAGAAATTTTTGAAATGGTGTATCTTTGGCTATGTGTATTTTCACCAAAAAAAAAAAAAGGTTGAGAAGTTAGAGGGTTGACATGTTGTGGGGTTGTTAACCAATATCATAAAACAATATATATACTACTGTTTCATGAGAAACTATTTGTTCTGTAAGCGTTCACCTGAAGTACAATAAAAATAAAAATAAAAAAGAGGAGCAGGAGGCCAGGGAGTTCTACGCAGAAGAAATGTCATACATTAAAGTGAGAGGCAACATAACAAGCCTGGGGAACTACAAATATGTGCATATTATGGAGGCATAGAGTGAAACCGGCAAATGGTGAGAGATGAGGCTGGAAAGGAATATGAACTTTATCTTGAGGACAATGTGGAACAACTGAATGATTGTAAGCAGAAGAGTATCATGATCAGATTTGTATTTCAGAAAGTACATTCTGGCTACAATGTATAGAAGGTATTAGAAATGAACAAGACAAAAGCCAGGGAGATCCAGTTCCCACACTCTTGTAAAATGCAGAAGATACATCAGTGGCTTCATCAGGATAGCGGCAACGACCATCTATTCACTCAACAAATCCTTAGTGAACACCTACTACATGTCAGGCAATAGGGATAAAATGGTGATCAAAAATGAGACTGCCTCTGTCCTCAAGGATGAGCCCCGGTGGCAGTGGTTTAGCGCTAGGCTGCTGACTGGAAGGTCAGCATTTCAAACCCACCAGCCATTCCACGGGAGAAAGATACGGCAGTCTGCTTCCGTAAAGATTTCAGCCTTGGAAACCCTATGGAGCAGTTCTACTCTGTCCTATAGGGTCGCTATGAGTTGGAATTGATGCATTGGCAATGAATTTGGTTTGGTTTGTCCTCATGGTCTTTAGTCTAGTGGGGGAGATGGACAATAACCAAATAATCAGGCATGTGAATAAATGTTGCCAACAAGTATACTGGATGAAGGAAAAGTCTAAGAGGCAGTGAGCACTTAACAGGGCAACCTGACCTAGCTTGGGGCATGAAAGAGTTCTCTGAAAAATGATGCTTTGGACTAAGATCTAAAGGATGAGTAGGGGTTGCTAGGCAAGGTAGACTGTAAGTTCAAGAGCCCTGTGGGGTAAGAGGAAATGTGGCATATTGGAGAGAGTGCAGAAAATGAGGGGATGGTGTAATAATAAGATGAGGCTGGAGGGGTTAAGCAGGGACTAGGTTATATATGAAATTGGGAGGACCTGGTGAAGACAGTGGAAATGAGTATAAGAGAAAACGACACATTATGGATGCCTCCCAGATTTTGAGCTTCTGCAATTGGGGTAGGAGAGAAATGGGCAGTTTTAAATCATAGGAAACAGAATCCAAAAATACACTGTAATTAACTAAATCGGGAATGGTGAGGAAGAAAAGTCAAGGGTGACACACAGATTTCTGGCTTAGGCTGTGGGTAGATGTGTATCATTCACCACTAGGGAAAGCTGGAGACAGAGTCAGTACAGGCATCTAGCAGAGAATGAATTCCATTTTAGATTCATAGTGGGTTTCAGTGTCTTTGGTCAGTAGGACAGACACAAGCCTAGCTCTTCACAGTGAATTTTTAATAATGCCCAAATCTAAGCTAGAGAAAGGTGTAGGCGTTATTAGCATACACACAATGACTGGAACCATGCTGTAGTTGTGTGCTATCAAGTTGATTCCAAACGTAGTGACCCTACAGGACAGAGCAGAACCGCCCCATACAGTTTCCAAGGCTATAATCTTTACGGAAGCAGACTGCCACATGTTTCTCCTGCAGAGTGGTTGGTCAGTTTGAACCACCAACCTTTCGGTTAGCAGCCAAGTGTTTTAGCACTGAGCCACCAGGTCTCCTTACTAGAACCAGAGGAATGATTATATACATGTATCCATATCCATAGCTATACTACTGTATTTCTATATTAGCTGCTTACTACAAGCATTGTGCCAAATAAATGATTTCATTTAAATATTAAAACTGGTATTTAAAAAGTTATTTTTAATTCCACTTCTTAAAAAAACATGGGCACAGAAGTATGAGGTGACTTGCCCAAGATTACACAATAAATAACATAACTGAGATTTAAACCCTGATATGCCTGACTCCAAAGTCTGTACCATTAATCATGGCACTCTTTTTTCCCCTACCAGGAAGGGTATGTAGAGTGATAAGAGATAAGTACAGAAATCACAACTATGAGGAATACCAGTATTTAAAGTACAGGCAAAAATACAAAAAGACCTCAACAGAAACTGGGAAGAAAACCTGTGTGGTATCGTGGAACCCAAGTTAAGAGAAAAAAAAAAAAAGATTAAGTCATAAGCAAACATACTTTAAATAAACAGTTCTTCACAGTGAATTTTTTAAATTCACTTAAAAAAAACTCGACACAACAGAGATTTTTTACTTGATAATTAGTCCTCAGAGGGAATAATACACTCACAATACCAGTGATGGTTTCCAAGTCTTTAACGTATGAATAAACTGTTTTCCTAAGTAAGTGTGTGTGTGTAATTGTTTAGAATTTAGAAGGTATTTTTCTCAGAAGAGGTAAAACCTGACCGTAAAAAATTAAATTTAAATTAAAAAACAAAAACTAACCATTAAAGTTTTCTGGTTAGTCCATAAAATCTCTTATCACCTATGAGATGCTACTGCTACTTTTCAACTAAACAACAGACAAACACCCAGCTGAGAAGAAATTCTATTACCTCCAACCATAGAAACTGATGACCACCCACCGAGGGAAATACTCCTTAGCCTTTGCAGGAAGGCAGTTCCTCCCTTTGAGATAAAGCAATAGCTTCTGCAAGACAGCTGCTGCTGAGAGGTCTAATAGAATGCCAGGAAAGGTAAATCAACTACCCTCCAATGCTATTTAGGGTCTGTATGTTTATACTGGACATTTTAAAAATCAAAGCTAACGCTACACAATTTAGTTAAAATGACAGCGGAAGATGGTGACAGCATAGTTTTTGAATCAACTCCCACATAAAAGGAACAGAGCAACTAGAATAACCAAACTAAAAACCCACAGATAACACCTATGACAAAACTAAGTGACAAGATATCCTCACAATTCCCAAAACATGAGCAGGTGGGGACAAGATCTACACTTATGGGGACAATTTGCCAGTCCTAGGAACAAGTACTCCCTGGAAATCATAATGGGCCAATCTGGGAATAACAGTTGAAGCTGAGAGAGGTTTTGCACGTTGAAGAGTGATTGTGAGGAGCCCGAGGTAAGGTCTGAAGGGGCTGGAGCAGGCTGAGTCCTATAGGAACTTTAAAAACTAATACACTAATGCCCTCTTTCCAGGATAAAGCCCCACACTGAGGAGACAGTGCTGGGCTAGAATCCAAACTGAAGATGCCAGGAATAACAGAAGCAAAGGAAAACCAAGATCAAGATAAAAGTGAGGGAGGAGACAGCAGGAATTCAGAAAGTGGGAGACTATATATATATATATTTAACAGCTTTATTGAGATATAACTTACAGATCATATTTTTAAATACTGAAAAATAACAGAAGAGGAAGCTCTAGAGCTGTGAAGATGAAAAACTTCTGACCCATGCCTCCCATCTAAAGTTCAGAAAGATTAACTTCACTTAAAAATAAGCAATAGAAAAGACTATGGACAAATATCATATAAAGTAATTAGGAGGGGAAAAAAAAAAGAATAAGAAGCAAAATAATCTCTCTATAGATAATGAAAGCACTCTAGGAAGGCATGCCCACAAAACAGATGAAAAATACAGCTTTATATTTCAAAATGAGCTAAAAAAAAAGCTTTTTAAATAGTATATGAAAGAATAAACATCAGAGTTATAAAAACTAAAAAGGTGATATAGCTCAAGAAAGAAACAGAACTAAGACATAAAAGCTTTTCATAAATGAAGACTATACTAGAAGGAATATAACATTTGTCTTAGTTACCTAGTGCCGCTATAATAAAAATACCACAAGTGGGTGGCTTTAACAAATTTATTCTCTCACAGTGTGGGAGGCTAGAAGTCCGAATTCAGGGTGCCAGCTCCAGGGGAAGGCTTTCTGTCTTTTTCGGTTCTGGGAGAAGGCCCTTGTCATCAGTCTTCCCCTGGTCTAGGAGCTTTTCAGCACAGGGTCCAAAGGACACTCTGCTCCCAGTGCTTTCTTGGTGGCAATTTTCTCTTTTATATCTCAAAAGAGATTCACTCAAGAGACAGCTTCATTCTGTAGATTGAGTCCTGCCTCATTAACATAACTGTCTCTAATCCTGCCTCACTAACATCACAGAGGTTAGGATTTACAACATGTAGGATAATCACATCAGATCACAAAACGGTGGACAACGACACAATACTGGGAATCATGGTCTAGCGAAATGGACACACATTATGGGGGACACAATTCAATCCCTAACATATTGACAAAAGACAATGCCTTAAAATGAGAAATTTTGAAAAACTGAACAAAAGAAAACATGAAAAACTGGATGTCCATCTATAAAAAAATGAAATAGGACCCATACCTTACACCATACACAAAAACTAACTCAAAATGGATCAAAGACCTGAATATAAAACCTCAACGATAAAGATCATGGAAGAAAAAATCGGGACAATGCTAGGGGCCCTAATACATGGCATAAATACAATACAAACTATAACTAACAATGCACAAACTCCAGAAGACAAAGTAGATAACTGGGAGCTCCTAAAAATTAAACACTTGTGCTCATCAAAAGACTTCACCAAAAGAGAAATACAAGAACCCACAGACTGGGAAAAAATTTTTGGCTATGACATATCTGACAAAGGTCTAATCTCTAAAATCTATAAAATACTTCAATACCAACAACAAAAAGACAAATAATCTAATTAAAAAATGGGCAAAGGATATGAACACACACACTGGCAGCTAACAGACACTTGAGGAAATGCCCACAATCATTAGCCATTAGAGCAATGCAATTCAAAACTACCATGAGATACCATCTGACCCCGACATTACTGGCACTAATAAAAAAACAGAAAATAACAAAAGTTGGTGAGGGTGCAGGGAGACTGGAACTCTTATGCACTGCTGGTGGGAATGTAAAATGGTATAACCACTATAGAAAACTATATGGTGCTTCCTTAAAAAGCTAGAGAGAGAAATACCATACGATCCAGCAATCCCACTCCTAGGAGTATATCCTAGAGAAATAAGAGCCGTCACACAACTAGACATACGCACACCCATGTTCACTGCAGCATTATTCACAATAGCATAAAGATGGAAACCACCTAAGTGCCCATTAACAAATGAATGGATAAACAAATTACGGTACATACACACAATGGAATACTATGCAACAATAAAGAACAATGATGAATCCATGAAACATCTCACAACATGGATGAATCTTGAGGGCACTGCTGAGTGAAATAAGTCAATCACAAAAAGACAAATATTCCATGAAATCACTATTCTAAAAAAAACAAGGTTTACACACGGGAAAAAAATCTTTGATGATTACAAGGCGGGGAGGGGTGGAGAAGGGAAATCAGATAGTAGACAAGGGGTAACTTCGGTGACGGGAAAGACAACACACAGTATAGGGGAAGGCAGCACAACTTGACCAAGGCAAAGTCATACAAGCTTCCTAGACACATTCAAACACCTTGAGGGACCGAGTTACTGGGGCCGAGGGCTGGGGACCATGATCTTGGGAGATATCTAGGTCAACTGGCATAACATAGTTCATAAAGAAAGGTTCTACATCCTACTTTGGCGAGTAGCGTCTGGGGTCTTAAAAGCTTACAAGCGGCCATCTATTGGTCTCATTCCATCTGGAGCAAAGGAGAATGAAGAAAAACAAAGACAAAGGAAAATACTAGTCCAAAGGTCTAACGGACCACATGAACCACAGCCTCCAACAGCCTGAGCACAGAAGAACTAGATGGTGCCTGACTACCACCACCGACTGCTCTGACAGAGATCACAATAGAAGGTCCTGGACAGAGTGGAAGAAAAACGTAGAACAAAATTCAAATTCACAAAAAAATACCAGTTTTACTGGTCTGACAGACTGAAGAAACCTCTAGACCATGGCTCCCAGACACCCTGCTAACTCAGAACTGAAGCCACTACTAAAGTCTACCTTTCAGCCAAAGATTCGACAGGCCTATAAAACAAACAATAACACACATGAGGAACGTGCTTCTTAGTTCAATCAAGTACAGGAGACCAAACGGGCATGATCAAAGCAGGAAGGGACAGGGGAACCCAGGGTGGAAAGGGAACGGAAGAGAGTGCTGACACATTGCAGGGATTGCAACCAATGTCATAAAACAATTTGTGTATAAATTTTTGAAGGAAAAACTAATTTGCACTATAATCTTTCACCTAAAACAATAAAATTTTTTTTAAATGAAATATTTTCTCATACAGATATGAGAAAGTGACAAAATACGGGAGAGGAGAGAATAAGTGCTGAAGTTGGAGAATTGAAGATATATTTTGTAGACTTTTGTATATGTTTGAAATTTTCTATAAATTTTTAAAAAAGAAAAAAGACACATAGATTTAATATTCTGATCAATTCACTGAATAAGTATTTGTGATTCTTTTTCTAACACAGACTCTAAAATATCACCCGTATCACCCACTCATACCCACAGAATCTCATTTTGTTTCAACCTTTATATTTTCAAGATCACATTTTCAAAGTTTTGAAAAAGTATCCAATGAAAACTGACAATTCTATCCAGACTTAACAGATCATGAGGGACTGGCTACAACAACTTCTTTCTAAATTAGACTCAATTCTGAGAATGACTATCAAACCCAGTCCACAAGACGATATGATATTTGTTCAGTAATTCATCTCTATAATCTCTATTAGAGAAAACACACACACACAAAAAAAAATTACCTGTTTTATGTGCGGATTCATGGCCATTTCAGTTACATTCTTCTTGGTTTCACAGAAAATAATAGCCCTCCCTTCAGATCCACTATAGACTTGCAGGACATCTCCAATAACTGCTGGCCTCTGAGACCAATGGCACTGGATGGCCAAATGCTTTGAGGAAAGAAAATGTCAAGTATCTGTTTCATTAAATTTATTTTTAAAATATTTTTCCTGTACATTTTTTTTTAATCTGGTCAAAACTAGCTTTCCTAGGAAACTATAAGATAGCAACTCTCTCCATTTGAAAGGCAATATACAAATGTCCATCAGTACACACAAGGATAAACAAATTGTAGTGTATTCATACAATGGACAGTATTCAGCAATTAAAAGGAACCAACTCCTGACACATACAACAATAGAGTACATACAGTATGATTCCATTTATATGAAGTTTTAGAACATGCAAAACTAATCTATGTTGGAAAAAAAAAATGAGAGCAATGGTTGCCTCTGGATGGGGTTACTGATTGGGAAGGAGCATAAGGGAACTTTCTGAGATAATGGTAATACTCTGTATCTTGACAGGGGTTTGTTTGGGTTACACAAACGTATGAATTTGTCAAAACCTAGCAAATGTACACTTAAGATTTTTCATTTAATTGTATGAAACTTACTTCAAAAAACTGTAAACAGTACATGGCTGAACCTAAAAAACATTATGCTAATATTTCTACATACATGACTGTAGGTGCAGGCTCACATAGAGTACACAAGGGGTATAGTCAGGGAAACCTCTTAGACATAACCAAACACCTCGCAGGATGAAGTTCCTAGGCTGAAAGACAAAGGACCATAGATTCAGGGGACATCTACATCAACTGGCACAACATAATACATAAAGACAATGTTCTGCATCCTATTTTGATAAGTAGTGTCTAGAATCTTAAAAGCTTGTGAGCAGCCATCTAAGATACCACTACTGGTCTCTTTCAATCTGGAGCAAAGCAGAGTGAGGAACACCAAAGACTCAAGGGAGCAATTAGTCCAAAGGACTAATGGAGCACATAAACCACAGCCTACATGACCTCAAGACCAGAAGAACTAGATGGTGCCCAGCTACCACTATCAACTGTTCTGACTGGGATCACAACAGAGAGTCCTGGACAGAGTGGGAGAAAACTATAGAACAAAAAAAATCAAATTCACAAAAAAGACCACATTTACTGGTCTGACAGAGAATGCAGGAACCCCCAAGATGATGGCCCTAAGACACCCCTCTGAACTGGAACTGAAGCCATTCCCAGAGACCACCTCCCAGCCAAACAACAGACAAGCACATAAGCTAATAACACCCAAGGGGAACGTACTCTTAGAACAATCAATTATACAAGATCAAAAGGGCATTATCTGCCCAAGAGCAACGATGAGAAGGCAGGAAGCGGTAGACAATCAGGACGAAAGAAAATGGGGAACCCAGGGTAGAAATGGGGAGTGCTGACATATTGTGAGGAATGAAATCAAGGTCATGAAACACTTTATGACAAAATATCAAACGGGAAACTAATGTGCTCTGTAAACTTTGACCAAATGCACAATAAAAAATTTTTTTAAAGTGAATTTTACCCATATCTATGTTTGAATATATGCACATTATCTGTATATAATTTGAATAAGCATGCAAATCATTAAAAATGGAAGAAAAAAAAACCAACATGCTAAGTGAAAGAAGCCAGATACAAAAGATAATCTACTGTATAATTCCATTTGTACAAAATATCCAGAATAGCTAAATCCATGGAGACTGAAAGCAGATTAGTGGTTGCTAGGGACAAGGGGGAGTACCTGCTCTATGAGTACGAGGTTTCCTTTAGGGGTAAGGAAAATGTTTTGAAACTAAATAGAAGTGATGGTTGTACAACATTACAAATATACTAAATGCTACTGAATTGTATACTTTAAAATGGTTAATTTTATATGAATTTTACCTCGATTAAAAAAATTACAAAAAAATAAAGATTTTTTAAATTGCAAATACTGAGCTGTAGATTGATATACTAAAACACTTATGGGAAAGTATACTGATTTCTACAGTTTACTTTGAAATGCATCAAAAAAAATGATGTATAGACATATGATAAATCAAATATAGTAAAATGTTAATGGTAGCATCTAGATGGTGTGTATGTAAGTGCTCACTGTAAAATTCTTTTAACTTTGCTGAATGTTTCACACTTTTTCTGACAAAATGTTGGGAAAAAAATTAAAACTGTACATTTTAAATCTGTGCATTTTAATGTATAATATGTCTTAATAAGATTGTTTTTTAAAAGTAACATATATTAATTACAGAATATCTGAAAACCAGAGAAAAGCACAAGAAAATTAAGACTTATTTGTACTACCTATGACAAAGTCTTGCTCCCCGCCACCCACTGCCCGCCAAAAAAACAAGCCTCTCAATCTATCAACTTGCAGGAAAAATGAGACAGAAGAATATGTTAAATAACACCACAGGGATGGATGTACCTATTCTGGACATAATGTATAAATGGAATTATATAGTATGTTATCATTTTTATCTGGTTTCTTTCACTTAGCATAATGTTTCTGAAGTTCATCCATATAATGTTCACAATTTTTTGAATTAAGTTTCATAAAATTAATTTTCATTTATTTCGTCAATAAATGAAATCAGCAAAATTGAGATGTGGAAATTCGTCAGACAAACTACCAGTTTTTTTCAACAAAACTGCAAGTGAGAAAAAGAGATTGAGGAATCTATTGATTAAAAGGATTAAGATGCATATCAACCAGTGGCAATGTAAGGATCTTATTTGGATCCAAATTCAAACAATTAAAAAAAAAAAAAAAAAAAGACAACCAGGGTAATATGCACATTAGATATTTGATAATATTAAGTACTTATAATTTTTTCTACTGTGATAATGACTATGTAGTTGTTTTATTTTTTAAGAGTCCTAATCCTTTTAGAAATACATGCAGTTACATGAAGAAAAAATGACGACTGGCAATGCTTCAATGCGGAGTGAGGAATGTGGGGGGGGGGTATAGAAAAGATAATTGCTACAGTCTAGTGATGAGTACATCAGGTTCCTTATATTCTATTTTTGTATGCTTGAAAATGTCCATAATAAATTTTCTTGCACTGATACATTTTACATTCTTACTATAAAATTTTCAACCATTCCAAAAAATCCAAAGCTTCTTTTGACCATCCCTCACTATAACAGTCCCCTTGCCAGAAGCAATCATTATTATCAATTTGATAAACCTATTTTTGCATATTTACATAAATACCTAATGCCCATCAATAAATGAAAGGGATAAACAAATTGTAGTATATTCATACACTGGACAGTATTCAGCAATTAAAAGACATAGCTATTTCTCTATGCTCTTCATATTCTCCATTTGGTTAGGAAAGGCATCCATTTTAGCATTACTTGTGTATTTTTTTAAAAAATATATGATTCTGTACATATTATTCTATAGCTTGTTCTTTTCACTCTTTTTAACCACTGCACTGTATTCCACACACTACTGTTCATTAAACTTTCAATTTTTCATATGCATACATATACGTACATCTATTAAATGGAAAAAGTGGCAAATACACTACACATCCATTATAATAGTGCAAATACTGCCTTTAATTTTTTTTAACATACAATTTAACAATTTAAAATTTTCATGGAGTCAAAATTATCAACCTTTTCCTTTAAGGTTTTTTCCTCTGACTTTATGTTTAGAAAGGTCTTCTCTTTCCTGAAATCAAGTAAATATTCATCTACATTTGCTTTAAATTATTTTAAGATTTAACTTTTTTAATCTTTCTGGAATTTTTTTGGTATAGAGTATGAGATGAGGATCTGACTTTTTTTTCAGCTAAGCTTTAACAAATTATCCCAGCATCATCCTTTCCTAATCTACATGAATTGCCTCCTTTCTCACATTCTAAATACCTTAATGGCCTCCATGGTTGTATATATGTCTGTTAACCAAACCCATTGCTGTCGAGTCAATTCCGACTCATAACAACCCTACGACAGAGTAGAACTGCCCCACAGGGTTTCCAAGGAGCAGCTGGTGGATTTGATCTGCTGACCTCTCGGTTAGCAGCTGAGCTCTTCGCCACTGAACCACCGGGCTCTATATGTCTGTTAGGACTTGACTATTCACATACTTTGTTTTTTTCCTTATTTATTCTATTCTGCTCCTCAGTCTCATACATAGGTATCTTATTGACTAAGGACAAAAAAGAGAGATTAGGCCTGAATAGGTACCCAAAGCTTAAATTCAGCTTCAACAAACTTCAAAAGTAAATCTCAACTACAAGCTAAAATGTATCATGCTGGAAAGCTACTTACTTCCACAGTAGTTGCAGCCTTTTGAGTCATTTTCCCAACAAGGTCAACCTGTTCATATCTGGATTTCATGTATTTTTTTGCAACTTTGTATACCCACTGTGGGCAAGTTGCAGAAAAAAGTAAAGTCTGAGGATTGTCTTCAGAATCTTAAATAAACAAAAAGAATTAAAAAACCTTATCATCCCACGATGTAGCCAGCTCTTAAAAAATCCCCCCAAACTTCAAAGAAATAATGGAAAATCAAAAACTCAGGGTGAATTTTGAACATGTAGACTTCATTTCAACTATTAAAGCTTTCAACTTTCAAAATCAGGGAATAATATAAAGAAAACTGAACCCATGAGGACAGTAAGAATTTAAAAAGGAATAATGAGCAAAGAAGTCAGTAAAATGAGTTAGTAAATCTAACTAATGACTCTAAAAAAACACATGGAAGAAAGGACAGAAAGCTCAGAAAACAGTTAAAGTATGCCATCATCCTTTCTTGTTCACAAGGAGAACAGGTATGAAATAATTTTAGTTTTGTTAGAACACTAGGGGACAGTGTAATAAAAATCATTAAGTAAAATATTCACAAACTTTTAGACAGAGAAAAATTGCTAATGTGCTTATTTTGAATGAAAATATGCCAGTTTTGTGATACTCGTGAAGAATGTGCTTCTTCACGAGACTAAATGGGCAGCTCCTGTCTAGAGGTGAGATGAGAAGGTAGAGAGGGTCAGGAGCTGGTTGAATGGACATGGGAAATCAGGGGTGGAAAGGAGGAGTGTGCTGTCACAGTATACACAGGCCAACTAGGGTCACGTAACAATGTATATATAAATTTTTGTATGAGAAACTAACTTGAATTGTAAACTTTCACTTAAAGTTCAACAATAAAATATACCAGTTTTGTAGGATTCATGGATAATATCTTCAACTTGTTCAGCAAAACCTAAGTCTAACATTTGATCCACTTCATCAAGCACAACATGACGGAGTTTAGAAAGATCCAATCGGCCACTCTGCAGATGGTCTTTGATACGACCAGGGGTCCCAACCAAGATGTCAATACCATTTCGAATATGATTAACTGTGAGAGCAAAGAAATATCAGTAATAGGTAAAACTCAAATATACATGTTCATATTATTTCTTTACATTTAAGGAGCAAGTACTTCTTTGAGCTATCATAGATATTTACTCACTTTGGCTTTGATATGATGTTCCACCATAAAAACATGCCACGCTGAGTTTCCTAGTTATATCTTTGAAGTCTTTGGCTACCTGGTTTGCCAGTTCTCTTGTTGGAGCCAAAACGAGTACCTGAGCAAGAGATTAAAAAAAAAGAAGATAATTTTCCAAAGACTTCTGAATTCAAACTAGAAGATGTTTTTAAAATGCATTTAAAACTAAGGAATTTCAACATCAATACTGCAAGTATTTAAAGGCTGCACACAAGTAACAACAAGCATAATAACCAGTTGCCATCGAGTAATTCTGACTCATGGTGACCCCACATGTATCAGAGTAGAACTGTATCCATAGGGTTTTCAATGGCTGATTTTTTTGGAAATGACTGCCAAGCTTTCTTCCAAGGTACCTCTGGGTGGATTCTAATCTCCAACATTCTGGTTAGCAGCCGAGCACGTTAACTATTTGCACCATCTCGGGACTCCAACAAGCACAAATAGCTTATATTTATTAGCATGTTTCCTCACTTCCTTCAGGCCGCTTTCCAAAAACCACTTTCTCAGTGAGATTCCCAACCCTTTTTTCACGTCCTCCCCCTTTTTGGTTTATTTTTTTTCTCCTTAGCACTTATCCCCCATTGCCGTCGAATCGATTCCAACTCATAGCAACCCTATAGGACAGAACAGAACTGCCCCATAGGGTTTCCAAGGAGCACCTGGTGGATTCGAACTGCCAACCTTTTGGTTAACAGCTATAGCTCTTAACCACTATGGCACCAGGGTTTCCTTAGCACTTAGACCATATAAAATATTTATATTTCATTTATTTGCTTCTTGTCTATCTCACCTACTAAAATGTATCAGCTCCACGAGGGCAGAGATTTATGTCAGTTTTGCTTACTATATTCCTTGCATTTCAGTGTCTGGCACATAACAGATACCCAAAAAATATTTGTTAAATGAACAAATGTTCACCCTGTGCCAGCCACTAACTGCTTTATGTATCTAATTTAATCCTCACAAAAACCCTAAAAGTTGGCATTACATCCCAGTTTTATAGATGAGGAACCTGAGTCTTAGAGAAGCAAATGGTCTTGTTCAGAATCAAACAGAAATAATGAAGCTGGAATCCCTAGTAACATCTTTTTAACACAAAAGCTTTTTAAGATGGTGTTGAGATTGTGTTCTATTTCTATACTTGTAATCTTTTCTAATTTCTAATCTCCATAGAAGATTTGTCCTGAAAAACAAAATGGCCAACCTAATCTGGGATAGTTTATTCAAGACCATTATGATTTTACATTCACATATGTGAATATGCTTTTAAAATGTACAGTAAAACCTGTGATAGCTGGAACATATGCAAGGCAGAAGCCTGTCAGAGAAGGAAAACTCATATTTTCCATTGAAACAAGTAATAGACAAGTGGTAAGCTTGTACCCTGTCAAAGGCAGAAAACTTGCTAGACCTGGAAAAACAACGCAGTCCCATCAAGTTCTGGCTCCCACAGGTTTCACTGTAATACCATTCGGGAGTCTTTCAAAGAACAAATTAGTTTTAGTCGCATATTTGTTCAAATTATGATGCTGATATTTTCCTTTCTTAACTAACGTAAAGAGATGAGTATTTTACAAACCTCAGATTGAACACAGGTTCTAAAAAGGTCAAATTTTAGTCTAAAATTTCACTAGGTCCCCTAGTGCACCTGACCTAAGCCACGGTGTTTTCAACCGCCTCATATGCATGTGAAAGCCAGACAATGAATAAGGAAGACCAAAGAAGAACTGACGCCTTAGAATTATGGTGTTGGCAAAGGATAATGAATATACCAGGGACTGCCAGAAGAACAAACAAATCTGTCTTGAAAGAAGTACAGCCAGAATGCTCATTAGAAGCAAGGATAGCAAGACTTCATCTCACGTACTTTGGATATGTTATCAGAAGGGACCAGTCCCTGGAGAAGGACATCATGCCTGGTAAAGCAGAGGGTCAGTGAAAAAGAGGAAGACTCTCAGAGAGATGGACTGACACAGTGGCTGCAACAACGGGTTCAAGCATAACAACGATTGTGAAGATGGCAAAGGACCAGGCAGTGTTTCATTCTGTTGTACACAGGGTTGCTATGAGTTGGAACCAACTCAACAGCACCTAACAACAGGTCCCCTATGTCCTTTACTAATTATAAATGAGTACAGATATTCAACATTTCAATAATACAGAAACTAACAATATCATTTCCGTAATACCATTCTTAAAAGTTAACCAGTGAAATAACTAATATTGAATACTTCCTAAATGACCAAATAAATAAATAAATACCTTTTAAATAGCAAATTATTCATTGTTTAAAAGCAAAGGCCAGGACTAAGAACAAAGAAGAAACAGGACACCAAGTATATTAGCTATCCATATTTCTAAAATATGATATGCTGGCTTCAAAATATACAAAGTTATCAGAGATATCTATGGATTCACGTATGCAATAACTACTTCAATTTAGCTTTGTTTGAGATTTCTTTATGCTAAAATTAACAAATTTTTGCTTTAGGACCCAAATTTTACCTTATGCCAAAGGGTTAACTTTTCTATCTTGGAGGCATTCAAACTTCAGACTAATATACTCTCTTTCCCTGTCTATTAGAATAATGTTTAAAGCCTTTACTCCCTATAATGGTTACCTTTGGTGAGCGGCTTTTTTTAATTGTCTCTTGATTTCTTTGGAGTCTTTCAATCAAGGGTATGGCAAAAGAGAATGTCTTTCCTGTTCCTGTCCGCGCTTGAGCAATTAAATCTTTTCCTTCATACACAGGACCAAAGGTCTTAACTTGAATGGGAAAGAGATATGTTACCCCTCGACCTGTAAAATGAGATTTCATTAAAATATTTCTTTAAGACTGGCATTAAGGAAAAAAATACATTTGTTTGAAAATAATCCTGATTCCTCAATGTCTACCTAAAGGTATAACACTTAGTGACATTTACAGTTATTCCTAACCCAAAGACAAACTATAAACCACCTGTCTAACTTCTGACAAATACATGTAATTCTGTAAGGTTGAAAACTGGTCAGAATACTGACAAGAATGATGTCGCATTAACCGTAATTAAAGAAAAGCTGTTTCTCTATGCTTTTAATACTCCCCATTTTGTTAGGAAAGGCACAAAATTTTATAAAATATTGAATATTTTCAGTCACATATTCATTAAAATTCAGAGTACCTTTCAGAAGTTTTATAGTCTCTTCAGAAATGGGGAAATTGGAGAAGGCTCCTTCTTTCTGTTCACGTGTTAGGGTCTGCCAAAATGAAATAAAAATTCTAAATAGTATAGTCCATATTTGACCAGGTAGTGAGAATCTTTTACTCATTTCCCTTCATTTATTCTTTGTTCGATTTTACTAACTGAACTAATAAATCAATTTTAGTTAGTACTTGCAAATACTGTATAAACATACAAGATAAATTTCAAAAGTACCCCTTTAAACAACAAGCTTATTTAAACATGTTCCATATTTTTTTTAATGTTTAATTCACACATAAAACTCCCTTTAGAAATAAATCTACTATATAAATCAAAATATAACTCCATTTGATTAAGATATCAAAAAAGCTATTTCATAATCTAAATCATACTCATAGATATAGGTAACATCAACTATAAGGTTAGCACAAGGCTGTAAGTCAGGCCTAAAAGAAATTATACAATAAGGAAAGTAAACTTTTTCTAAAAATAAAGTTAAAAAGCTATTCTATGGCTTAAACAATCTTTTTTTTTAGGTCTCACTAATGCATGGAAAAGTTCCTGTAAGCTTGAAGAATTCTTTTATATATATATGTATATATATATGCATATATATATGTGTATATATATGCATATATATACATATGCATAGGTTAGCATGACATTACCATTCAAAGACTATTGGAAACTCTGCATACTAGTCAGTGTGTATACAGAACAAAAACAATATATCCACTCAGTGAAGTTTATTACTCATGTGTTGAAAGAAAGTAGTTCCAGAACAACAGACAACATTTTGCCAACTGGGAACCAGATAAAAGACATAACACCAAAATTAAAACTGTAAGTTATTTAGACAAATCTCAATGCTATTAACTTTTTAAGATTAAAATAAAACGTTTATCACAAAAGTAATACACTTTCATTGTACAAATTTTAGAAACTACAGATAAACAGAATTTAAAAAAATCTATAATCTAGTCATCTAAAACCATACTTGAAACACACATTCATCCAATCCACTATGCACATATAAATTTTTTAAAATACAAGATCATTCTGTATATACGGTTTTGTAATCTGCCTTTTTCATTTAACAAAATACACTGAACAGCTTTCTAACATTCTTCTATATCCTTTGGGATAGCTACTGCATGCATATAGCATATTTTATTAAACTAAATGCCTACTGCCAGAAATTGAGGATGTTTTAAATTTTCTGCTATAATTAACAATTGTCATTGTGATAAGTACTTATTCCTACATCTCTACACACCTCGTGACTATGTGCTCAGGATAAATTCCTAGAAGTAGAATTCCTAAACCGTAATAAAATCTAAACCAAAAAAATTAACAGTTAAGCCTATTATAATACAGAGCACTGTATCCAGCAAAATCCCAGAGCAAGCAGCAGCCTATACATTCTACTATTAGCAATATAGATTTGTAGGGCTTTATTTAGCTTACCTTTCTAGCATATGTGTTTCCTGACAGACAACAAATTCACAAATAAAAAAGCACCCTACTGTAAGGCAAGGACTCAATATCTTTTCCCAAAGTCTCCCAAAGAATACACGTTCAATGAATCAAAAATGTATTTAAATTATCAATAATTATCCAATTTAAAGAATGTAAAGAATTATTAATTATCAAGAATATAAGTTTTTCTTTTCTGAGTAGTATATTAAAAAATTATAACACCTAGATAAACTCTGCTAGAGGAATACTGCAAAACACTTTTTAACAAATTTTGTTCAAGAAAATATTTACTCTAACAGGTACTGACAAAAGCGATGAGTCCAGGACTGTAGATTCCATACTAAGCAAGTTTTCTACACCCTGCCAAAATTTTAATGCCCAGAATAGATCTCTTTCAGCCATTTTTGTATGTTTCATTTGTTTTAAAAATGTAAACAGTTTTAACATTAATGAGTCACAATAAGACCTCAAGACCACCTACAAGTTGCTATTCGTTACAGAAGCAGAAAAAGCAGAAAGCCTAATACACAGTCAAGAGGCCTTATGTACCTCGTTTCAGGAGGTCACAAGTCAATTCATGAGTACTGGGAGGAACAGAATTAACTGTAAAAAATGCAAGTAGGTGGCCACCAAAAAGTAATTCAGAAAAACTGTTTAGGAACCCAAAAACACAGGAAAGGTTTAAATTTGACCACCACCTTCCAGCATAAGAAATGACAATACAATGAAATAAATAAGGACCAAAAAAATAAGGCTTAGATTTCAGCTGCACGGACACCCTGGTCTAACTGACTATTCCACACTAAGCAGGAAATATTGTAAAATCAATCGTAATTAAATAAGCCTGTACTTGAAGAATCATGTCAAATGCAAAACAGAAATTGTCCATACCTCCTCTAGTTTATTATCACTTGATTTATGGGTGGAACCATCTAAGGATGACACTCGCTTTGATTTTTTTTCATATTCATCAATATCACCATTAGACAGATCTTTTCTTCTTGACTTATGAGATTTAGAGAATTCATCGGAAAGTCTATTAAATCCTTCTTCAGTGTCTCCATTTAGCTTCTCTTTCATTTTAGTTTTTTTGGCCTTGGGAGCATCCAGGTCATCTGTAACACCATTTTCTCTTGTTTCTGATTTCTCATCTGAGTCATAATGGTGCCTTGACTTCCTTCTATCACTCTGAAAAAACAAAAAAAGCAGTGACAAGAGGGTCACAAGGTCTCATTTTAAGACTTTAGAGCATGACACCCCAACAAGTAAAACTCAGTCTACCAGTTATCTTGAAAATCTACCTGGCAGAAATCCAGACTGGTCCCTTCATGCCAAGATACAAGCTTTACCTATCTTTCTTATCCCATCTCTTGCATTCTCAAGTCCCAGCCTCTGGGCCCCTCTAATCCTATCAGAAGATTAAATGGAAATTAAAGTAGGATATTCTCAGAAAAAGAATGAGAACCCCATATTTATAAATAAAAAAACAAACAAAAGATTTAACATCTGCAAGAGAAAAAACTAGTATTTATTGAGTATCTACCCAGTATTGTGAAATGTGTTTTTGCTTACCTTGTTTAAATCTTCACAACAACCCTGTAAGGGAAGTACTGGTCCATAATCCCTTATCCAAAATTCCAATATCCAAAAAGCTCTGAAAATTGAAAGTTTTTTTAGAACTTATTTGGAGGCAAAACCTTACCTGACCAGAACTCATGTGGCGAAATTTGACCTGAATTAATGTGAGGCTATTTAGTCTTTATTTATTCCCCTTAATATGAGTAAAAAGAGCCCTGGTGGCACAGTGGTGAAGTGCTTGACCACTAACTGAAAGGTTGGTGGTTCGAACCCACTAGCCGCTCTGCAGCAAAAAGATGTGACAGTCTGCTTCCGTAAAGATTACAGCCTTGGAAACCCTATGGGGCAGTTCTACTCTGCCCTATAAGGTTGCTATGAGTCCGAATCAACTCAACAGCAATGGGTTTGGTTTGGCATTCTTTTAGTATGAATATTTAATATTAAGGTATTTAATTACAAGTTACAGCCCCAACCCTTACAGGTATTACCCTTGTAAAAATCCTCAAAATTCTGAATTCCAAACCACATCTACCTCCAAGGATTTTGAATAAGGGCTAGTGAACCTGTACTACTTTTGCTATTTTACAAATGAGGCAATGAGAATTTCTTAGAGGCTAAGACCCAAACGTGGGATTTCCTACAGGTGGAAGTGCCAGAAATCCAACCTAACCCTTTCTGACTTGAAAAGTCCATGCTCTTTTCACACCATGCTCCTCCCTGAACTTGGTAATTTACAGGTTAAAGAAAACCAATCAAAACTACATAAGACATCAAAAACTCGAATTGTAACATACCCATAGAAAGACAAGTATTATTAGTAATTCTGGCAAAAAATTTTTTTTTAGTCAACAGGATTTTTTTAAAAAATGAGTGGACTATTCTGCACCTTTAGTTTTAAAATGTCAAAATCACTGGTGGCCAGTGTTTTAATATTTGCAGATCATAAGAAATGATCTGAAAATTTAGCACATCTTCAGAATTACTTCACCAGTTGTTTGAAAAAAACTAGATAGCAGTGATTAGTGGGAGTCCCTGGGTGGCACAAATAGTTAAGTGATCGACTACTAGCCCAAAGGTTGGCAGTTCGAACCTATCCAGAGGTGCCTCAAAGACAGGGCTGGTGATCTGCTTCTGAGAGGTCACAGCCCTGCAAACCCTATGTGGCAGTTCTACTCTGTAACTCATGGAATCGCCATGAGTCAGAATCTACTCAACAGCAACAACAGTGATTAGTGACAGTAAAAACCACCACAACAACTTTCACCATGACTTAATTATTTTTACAAAGTACTTTTACATAGTTTCCTCATCCATAAAATAACAGTTGCTAAAAAAAATAGAAGAACAATTTTTTAACATTTTATTGTTGCTTTTCGGTGAAAGTTTACAGAGCAAATTAGTTTCCCATTCAACAATTTATACACAGCTTGTTCCATGACATTGGCTGCAAATCCCTGAACATGTCAGCACTCCCCTCCCTTCTTCCCTGGGTTCCCCGTGTCCATTCGCACAGCTTTCCTGCCCCTACTGTCTTTCTGAACTTTGCTTTTGGGCAAATGCCGCCCTTTAGGTCTCGTATAGTTGATTGTTCTGAGGTGTACATTTCTCACTAGTATTACTGTTCATTTTAGAGGCCTGTCTATTGCATGGCTATAATGAGATCTCCAGAAGTGATTTCAGTTCCAAGTTTCAGTTCCAAGTTTGAAGAGTGTCTAAAGGCCATAATCTCAGGGGTTACACCAGTCTCTGTGAGACCAGTAAGTCTGGTCTTATGAGTCTGGATTTTGTTCTACATTTCTCTCGGTCTCTGTCCATGACCTACTATTGCGGTCTCAGAGTGGTGGTAGTGGTAGCTGGGCACCATCTAGTTTTTCTGGTCTCAGACCAGTAGAGGCCGCTGTTCATGTGCTCCATTAGTCCTCTGGACTAATTGCTCCCTTCAGTCTTTGGTTCTGTTCACTTTCCTTTGCTCCAGACGGGAAGAGACAGATTGTTGTATCTTAGCTGGCTGCTCACAAGCTTTTAAGACCCCAGTCACTATTCACCAAGATACTATGTAGAACATTGTCTGTATGGATTATGATATGCCAGTTGACCTAGATGTCCCCCAAGACTGTGGTCCCTAGCCCTCAAGCCCAGTATCTCAGTCCTAGGAGGTGTATGGTTATGGCTAAGAAATTTTCATGACTGTGACCCCTGTGCGCACTATCGCATACACCGGTACATTTGCAGCATGTACACATATATACGTACACAGGTGTACTTCAAAACGCCCTCCCACCCCTACTCACCTTACATATATCTACCTAGGTATCCACTTGCTCATTACTGTTGTATTACTGTTGAACAATGTATGTTTTGTAAACAATAGTGCTTTACAAGAACATATGTTATATAGTTATAGGTTACATCATTTGAGCTTAACTAAACTAGTCCCACATCTCCCCAAACCAATAGGTTCTACAGAAAAACAAGATTATTTATAGAGTCAACCTTGGGGTTTGCTTTGCTCCTGGGCCCTACACTTCAGGGAGAAGATGAAGCAAGGCAAAGTCAGACCTCCAGGACCAAGTCCAGCAACATCCCAAGGTGATGAAATACATTGTTTCACATCAGGCTCACAGTGCTTGACATTCTCCATTCCCTTGGTTTCTGTAACACTCTGTATTTCCTCCTTATCCTCTTACCTCTATCACAACTTCAATGGTTCCTCTCCCTCCTCCTTCTGTGGATGGATGTTCCTTAAGTTTCTTTCCTCTATGACTTTCATACCATTTCATATCTTTTGCATACCATTTTCATGGTTTCAACAAACATTTCCAGGCTTCCTTCCTCACTTGCACTCATTTTGAGAACCTATGAACTAGCTCCATATCTCAACATATCCAAAACAAAAGTTATCTTCATCTCAAAGCCAGACCACTACCCTAATGTTCTATTTTTATTAGCTGATACTCCATTTCCAAATTTTTAGTTATTCTTTCATAGTTAAAGGAACAATGAACAAGTACTTCTGGAGAATTTACAATGTGAAAGCCATTAACTTGCAAGAACATAGCCATCAACTTACGAGAATATACTGAAATGTAAGGATGGACAAAGATGTGGTCATTCTCCTCAAAAAATTTTTGGGAAATATATACGCATGAAAAACAAGATAACTTTACAAGGAAGCACATCATAAATGACAACTGAATGATAAAGACAGCCAGTGGAATAGGACTTCAAATGGGAATGAGACTACTGTACACTGGGGTGGTTAGAAAAGACTTGAACTAGACCTTGACAGATAGATAGGATTTGGATGCAAAAGGGACACAAAGTATTTCAACAGAAGACATAGAAAAATAACTGGCTGGAATGGCAAGTTTACCTTGGTGACAAGGTCAGAGGAGTAGGTTCTGCTCTTTGAGGCTATACAGAACAATCTCATTCTTTTGCCACATGACAGCCTTCAAATATTTGGAGACCACTATGTTACTGTCCTCAGGTCTGTTTTCTTTTCTCCAGGTCAAATGTCTCCAGTAAAATTTTACCTTTTCAGCACGTTGTGGCCCCCTAATTGTTCTTGGATTTTTCTTTTCTCTGTACAACTCCTCGACAGGCCCACGAGGGCAGGAACCATCTCTTACACTCGTATTTAAACTCCTTGGTGCCCAGCAAAGATCCTGGTACAAATTAGACTCAATAAATACTTGTGGACTGACTATAAGGGCTATTAAAAATACAATTCACATCATCTCCATCACAGTCAAATCCTAGCAACGCTGGTACTTCTCCTTAAGTCTCTACAGACTACTTATTGAGGTTTGTAAAACCTAAGACCGCTTTTTCCCAAGATACTCGAACACAAGACAGGGTGACAGAGAAACAACACATATCCAAAGCAATTATTTTTCTTAACCATCTTCTAAGACGGTCAACGAGAAGCAAACGACACGGCTCGCTGCTTAAGGAAGAACGGATAAAAACAGATTCCACCGCGATGGGAGCCTTAGTCTGCCCACCTCGTAGGAGAGATTCAGGCGCCAACGGGAAAGGCTGAGGGGCCGCGGGAGGCCGGGCCAAAGCCGAAGGCCGCCCTTCTCCAGGTCGGGGGTGTGGAGGTGGAACTGGTGCCGGATCGACCTCAGAGGGTCGAGGGCGGCCCGAGGGCAGGCTTTCGGATGCTCCGGCCCGGTTCTGACAGGCCATCAGGGACAGCTCCCTCCCCGCCCAAGCCGGCGCAGCCCGAAAAGAGGCGCGGCCCAGCCTCAGCGCACCTTTTGCCTCTCCTTCCTCTGGCTCTCCGACTCCTCCAAGGGTGCCTCCAGCTCCATAATGTCCCCCCAGAGGAGTTTCCCAGGCATCACTCGCCGCCGCCGCCGCCTCCTTCTGGGCACGGTGGCCACAACCACCTACGGGCAGCCACAGCGTGAAAGGAAGCGGGGGCAGGGCGACCGCCGGGCCAGGGCCGTGCGTCACTTCCGGGACACGCACCGCACAGCGGAGGGAAATAATCCCGGATACTCTCTCCCTTTAAGCTCTTCCGTTGCACCGCAACCTCCCATCCAATGGGTGTGAGAGATCTCTACTGGCACACCCTTGTTCTGAGGTGATTGGCTTCTAAAGTAAAACCCTGGCCAATCGCCATAAATTACGTGATTACTGATTAGCATAAAATTATTGGGTTTCTTCCCCCCTCCTCCCACCCCGAAAACTTCTTCTTGGCCCAGAGGAGACGCCTCGGGGCTTCCCAGCATGCACATCTGGGCCCTTTAACGGTGATGGAGAGGGGTCCGCGCGCGGCGGGCTGACCTGCCGGAGTCGGTGGGAAACGCCAGGCGCAGCCCAGCCATTCACCACCGGAAGGTGCAGGCCTCGGCCCCGCCCATTGCGGGGTGAGGCGTTAACGTCTAACGGCTTTGCTCGAGGTCAGCGACCGGACCTTCGTCTGAAAGGGCTTCGTCGTTAGAGGCTTCATCGGGTCTGGAGTGGGGCAGGAGGGCTTGAGGTGGAGGCCAGGACCAAACAACCTTCCCTGAAATCTTAGGTTTTAGTCATAAAGTTGGTCTTCGTTCACTCTAGGTCCTCATCACACTCCCCATTTGACATACGAAGAAACTAAACCCGAGAAAGGAATTTTCTTGTCTAAAGCCACACAATGAGTGGCACAGTCAGGACTAGAGAACTCTTCTCCTGAATCCGAGATCGGTGCTTTCTCTGCCACGCCAACCTGAAAGCTTTCAGTTTCCCAAAGCGTTTTGGGAAAGATGTTCCCATGAAACATTGAACAGAAAAAATCTGAAGAAACCTCACAGTTTCTGGTAGAGAGAAAACACGTCTAATTGCCCTTGATAGATTATTCATTTATATATAAAAAACAAACCCGTTGCCACTGAGTTGATTCTGACTCATACTGAGCCTATACACAGAGTAGAACTGCCCTATAGGGTTTCCAAGGAGCGGCTGGTGGATTCGAACTCCCAGCCTTTTGGTTAGCAGCCAAGCTCTTAACTGTGCCAACAGGGCTTCATTCGTTTATAGTGAAATAAAGTTTTATCGATGGGAATTAATTGCCTTTTATACAACTGCAACATTATACAAAACTGGAAACTTTTTGAAATACAGACGGCTACTTCCTAGGCATATACCTTTTCTTACACTCGCCGGTGCTAGATAGTTGGCTTTCTTTTCAGGGCCATTTCTTTATCTCTTCACAATCTGTTCAACCCAGTTACTACTGAGCAGAGAATGAGAAACCAAACTGAAATGTAGGTTCAGGAGCATCTCACAAACCACTTGACAGTGCCCAGCACACAAGCCTTGTAGCCTGACCATCCAACTTGTGTCTTAGCAGAATTACAAATTGCTGCATGTCATGAAGTTTGCGGATTAGTTCCGAATAACAAACAACAACTGTTAAACCTGTGGATGCTGCAGACCTCCTGCATAATTATGAATTGGCCTGAAGTCAAGGGCTATATGTTTAGCTAGATGTAACCTTAATGGATTCAATATTATGAGCACAAGGAGTGTTCAGCTAAAGGTGGTAGAATAAGAAATGCATCCGTCTCCCTAAATTATAATAGCTATGCATTTCTAGGTCTATGCTTTTTTAAATCCTTTTCTCCCATCCCTTCACACTCATCCCAATCCTACCACCCTAATATCTTTGTAGCCCTACAACAGGGTATGATGTACATAGGAATAGATGCAACTAAGTAGGTCACTGGTATAAAACTGGTATATTAAGAGATTCATATGTTGTAGTTGAAGATTAAATGTGGATGAAGTGTTGGTTCCTCAGGACTACTATCTTTAGGAGGTCATACAAGAGGTCTGAAAAGGGAATGGACTAGACTGTTCACTGTTCCCTATTATTCCAGTGGTTAGCAAGTATATTAGTGTTTTTCAAAATGACCTTCTGTGGTTTCCAACACTCTACAACACCTGCTTGTAAGCCCTAAACTCACTGCACCAAAACTCTGGCTGCTGTCTATGACAGGTGGAAAGGGCAAGTGTGTGTAAATTAAACCTAATCATAAATAACTTGACCAGGGAGTGGTTTAGCTGGGGAAAAAAAAAAAAAAAAAAGGAGGGGGGTACCATACCATACATATGCTCTCAACAGGTATCTTGCCTCAATCGACTAGAAAACTTTGGAATGAAGATGGAAGCTATTTTTTTTTTCTTTGATTTGTGTTCTCTCTATGAATCTCAAGAGATTTGTATCTGATGATATTTTTAGGGGGAAAGAGAAGCATTAACTAAAATACACAAGCAATCAAAAATACAATCATACTAAAACATTTTTACTTTCCAAATATCTTACCAGGGTCACTGATAAAATTTCTTTCTCAAAATTCAACATTTGGGTGCCTCATCTGCTGCTCTCTGTTCTGAAGTTCTATAAAAATTCCTTTGCCTTTGGCCCCTCTGTGACCCTTAAAGTACAAAAACAAGGTGAATATATTTAAACTTATCCCTCTCCAGTCATTTTTAAAACTACAGAGCTAGATTTCTATGGTTAGAAATAGAAGGTTGAAAAGAGCCATCAAACACAGCCTTTTGAATCTGCATGTCAATATTGTGTGACAAGTAGAACCATTATTTTAAAATGCTAAGAGATGGAAATAATTTAAGGGGTAGTTATGAATTGATCAAGAGACATTGGGGGCAGAGAATCAGTGTTGAGAGTACTGAAGGGAAAGGAAAAAGAGACAGGGAAAAGGGATGGGAGAGGATGTTTTTGCCATTACTAGCCACGTGAACTTGGTCGACTCAAATCTAAAACGTGTTTTAGTTTGTAAAGTGGAGACAGTAATGCTTGCTCTGATAGTGCAGGGGAATTGGGAGTATCAGCTGATATAACAGTACTACAGTGATGTGCTTACATTTTTACCTTTAGCTCATGGTTTTCAGTTGAAAAGGAGACAGCTCTGAACACATTTACACATGTATACTTTTGTATCTAGCTTCTGGTACAAATTATTTGGAATAGCTTTTTCAATGTTACACCTTTAGAGGGAGATCTCACTATTTAATTACTTTGTAGATAGTATGAAGCAGGTGCTGGGGGGGGGGGGCATTGTTTTTAGAGTCACATCAGTTACTCCAGAAGAGGGCACCATTACACAAGAAATGTTTGAAGTTACTCCTAATAAAGCGGGAACATGCTTCTAGAGTGTCAAACAGGAGAAAGATCTCTGAGAGGCCAGCAAATCAGTCGTGAGTTTGTCTTTGATATGCCCGTTCTTGTTTCATGACTCACCTCCTCATTCCCCAAAAACCTTCTCAGCTAGCTGTAAATGAGATCTGAAAACACAGTGATTCTCAATCTTTTCACTTCTAAGGGTTATTTGCATTGTTTTTCCTCATGGATCTGACATTTTTAGACGTTTTATCTACTAACTGCATTTAGTAATAATTGATTCATTGTCATTTTATAATTTATGAATAAGATACAAATGCAGTTTAACAGTGTCACATCAGCATGTGATACAAAAAAAAACCATTGCCGTCGAAGTATATGACTCATAGTCATATACTCAATATACTCATGAGTTATAGGACTCATAGTGACCCTACAGGACACCGTAGAACTGCCCCCATAGGGTTTCCAAGGCTGTAAATCTTTATGGAAGTAGATTGCCACATCTTTCTTCTGTGGAGTGGGCTGGTGGGCTTGAACTGCCGACCTTCCAGTTAGCAGTCACACTCTTAACCACTGTGCCACCAGAACTCCTTTTAGTGTTGCACTACTGAGCTGAAATTTCAGCCATTGGTAAGCAAACTTGTTTTAGTTATCCAAGAGTAACCGTAGGCACAGGAAATACACAATTCCCATTCAGATTTTTGAAATGTTGAAAACAGCTTGCAGAACCCAGTTACTTTCTTGAGGATTCCTGGAGGTCGGAGATCCCAGATGAGAGAGAATGAAAGGGATCTCATATACTTGGTAGAGTGTCAGCAAGAGGAAGACCCTCAGTGAGATGGATTGACACAGAGGCTGCAACAATGGGTTCAAAGATAGCAACGACTATGAGGATGGCGTAGGACTGGGCAACATTTCCTTCTGTTATATATGGGGTGGCTGTGAGTTGGAATCGACTTGGTGGCACAAAACAACAACAGCAGCATAAGGCATAACTGAAAACTTGTTATCTGAAGACATAATACCTCCTCCAAGCATACCTGGATTTTAATTGAGAATACTTTCTATCATCTTTACACAAAGGACTGAATCGCTAATGGAGGAATTTCAGTCAACTTGGCAATAAACAAGGGATCTGTGCAGTGCGTCGTATATATTTACCTATCTGGCAAGTCTTGTAAATATGTATAACAATATTAGGTGCCTCCTGTATTGGATACTTTAGCTAGATTGTCTACAAATCTCACAACAATCCTATAAGTAGGATATCATTACTCATCTCCCTTTTACAGATGAGAAAAAAGACACAGAAAAGTTTGGTAATTTGCTCCATCATACAGCTACCAAGGAATGGAACTGAGATTCAAATCTGTGTCTGACTCCTAAGCTCAGATCATCATGCTGCCTCAAGACAACAGTCTTCTCATTAGAGAATAGACTACAATATGGAAGAGAAATCAAGAACTAAACTTTCCACACAAAACAATTAATACTGAAAAAAAAATTCAAGTCACCTATTTTAGAGAATAATCTCCCCAAAAAAAAAAACAATTTAATAACACATATTCCCATCTTTAATACTTGTGGTCACACGTGTGTAGAAGCAAAGTGTCTTGGTTTCAGAATAGGCTTCATTCAATACATTTAACTAGAGAGTGTTATAATGCAGCCATTGGTAAAATTAGATGGATTTAACTGGTACCTAGACATGGCTGGAGTCACAGGACTTTGGATTCCTCACTCTACTAAGAAACCTGTCGCAGTCCAAAATCAAAGATGGAACAGAGTCGTTGGTGCTCCTTTTTCTAAGGGTTGGCAAGGATAGGTGCAGAAATGGACAGGTGGAAGCAATACTCAAGAATCTTGCATGAACTCAGTATTTCACAGTATCCTCATCAACTCTTATAAGCACAAAACCTTACAGTTGGAAGGAATCTTCAAAATCATTTAGTTGAGCCATTTTGTTAAGCTAAATATTGAAAATCCTTCTTCAACATATCAGTCAAGGGATCATCAAGCCTCTGCTTGGATGCCCTAAATACTGGGAAATTCATTATTTTAGAAAACTGCCTATTTCATCTTCAGCACGGTAGTCTAACAGGAAGTTCTTCATACTGAGCTGAAAATTTTCTCCTGACTTCCACTAACTGGCTCTGATTCTAAGCTGTAAGACCCCCTAAAAAGTCTGCATCTCCCCACCTCCCACAGGTCTTTTCTATGCCAGATTATCCTCTTTGTACTTTGAGCAGGGTTTGGAATGCCTTCGTGACCGCAGCTCATCTTCTTACATGCCATGGTAGGATGGTCAGAGCCCACTGAAAACCAATAGTCAGCCATGAGTGGTCTGACCACTCACGGAGTGTAGTGGGTCTAACCAACCCTTTTGCACTCCCACAGGACATGGATGCAGCTCTCCACAGTGCTTCACTCTGAACTTCTCTGCTAACAGGATGGTGAGATCTGGAGACAGGCAATCGTTCAATCATTCTTGCGATCTAAGGCTTTCACAATCCTTAGAAACTTCTTAGAAAAAAAACTTCCCCAACCATGTCAGCATCAGTTGTCTACTCAACATGCTGAAAACAGTCTTGACTGCTCCATGTTCTCCAAGCCCAAGAGACCTGACCATTCCATTTGGTTTGAAAAAACCTACCAGAAAAAATTCTGGGAGAACTATCCAGGTCTCATCATGAACAGTAATGGATCAAATGTAGCTAAATTGCCATTGTCCTCCAGAAGCTAAACTTCTATCAGTCATCTTCCTTTTTTTTTCCTCAAAATCTCTAATTCAGAACTCTCCTCATTCACAAACTATTTTGCAATCATTCTGCTTCCCTTCTATCTCCAACATCTGAAAATATCTTGACTTCTCATTGCCATGCTATAGGGACAGCCTGAAATGTGGGGAGGAACCAGAGGAATAGTAGAGCCAGATGTCTACTGCCACAGACCATCTGGACATTGCCAGTCACAACGTGGAGCAATTTGTTCATGTTCAAGCTGGTCACAGAGAAGATCCTGAGCAGCAACAACTGGATGGGAGGAATTCTTTTTGTAAAGTATCCAACACATCTATATAAATTCTTTCTAATAATGCTAAAAGATTTCAGCTGCAAAGTATGTATGCAACCTGACCACATACCATTTTCTGGAATTTGTGTTAAATCCAGTGAGATCCACTTAACATAGGAACTCAGTAGTATGGGTAGAGAGAAATGGAATACTGGGTAGTTAATTAGCATTCTATGCATTTGAGAAACTAATGCATGTCTGAAAATTTAGTTAGTTTAATTGGAAACAGTCCAGTGAGTCAATGTTTCTTTTTATTGCAAATGGTATATTCTTAATAAATTCATGGTAAAATTAAAATAAACTAAAAAAAAGCTTTAAAATGTCAAAAAAGGAAAAAAGCAAGTAACGAGAACAAAATATGCAATGAGGTTAATAGCACATATGCTTGGCTTTAGAGGATCCTTATATTATTTGGTTGATTAAAACATTCTATAGTAATGCTGTACATTTTTACCAAAAAAAATTCCCAAAAGAAAAATAAGAATCAAACATTTATGACTGGAGTTAGTTGTAGTAAGGAATTGGGTGTGATTGCTTGACTGCTCTTTGTGCCTTCAAAGTTCTGCAGAAAATTCGGTCTTCTTTTTAGTCCATCCAAAATGACTGAATTATTAGATGCCAGACTCTGTGTCCTAAAGATATTAAAAATAACAGAATTATTACCTTAATAAGGGACCTGGAATTTCTAATCAAGGAATTATAGCTTCATTTGTTACTTTGAAGCAGTACATTTATTAACACTAAGATACATTTTTCAGATAAATTGACATCTAAAGTTACCAACAGATATCTATTTAGTGCCTCCTATAGGGTCACTATCTATGGGGCAGTTCTACTCTGTCCTATAGGGTTGCTATGAGTTGGAATCGACTTGATGGCAACAGGTTTGGGTTTGGGTTCTTATGTGCTAGGCAAGGAGCCCTGGTAGTGAGACAGTTAATTGCTTGGCCCATAACCAAAAGGTTGATGGTTTGAACCCACCCACTAGCTCCACTGGAGAAAAGACCTAATGAGATGCTCCTGGAAAGCCTAGGAAACTCTACGGGGCAGTTCTACTCTGTCCTATAGGGTCTCTATGAGTCAGAATCGACTCGATGACACACAACAATACGTGCTAGTCAGAAGTCACTGGGTGGTGCAAATGGTTAATGTGCTCAGCTGCAAACCAAAAGGTTGGCAGTTTGAGTCCACTCAGTGGCATCTTGGAAGAAAGGCCTGGTGATCTACTTCCCCAAAAATCAGCCATTGAAAACCCTAGGGAGTACAGTTTGCTCTGATATACATGGGGTCACCATGAGTCTGAATCAACTCTACGGCAACTGGTTTGGTTTTTTGGTTTTACATTCTAAAAGTGTTGCAATAGCACCTCAATTATTTAAAACTACTTTCTTTTTTGTGATTTAGTTGGAAGTTTACAGAGCAAATTAGTTTCTCATTCAAAAATTTATACACAAATTGTTTCGTGGCATTGGCCACAATCCCACACTGTGTCAGCACTCTCCCCACTTTCCCTTTCCACCATGGGTTCACTGTGTCCATTTGTCCAGTTTTCCTATTCCCTCCCGCCTTCACGTCTTTGTTCCTGGGCAACCGTTGCCCATTTGATCCTGTATACTTGATTGATCTAAGATGCACTTTCCTCACGTGTGTTAATGTTTGTCTTATAGGCCTGCCAAATATTTGGCTGAAAGGTGAACTTCAGGAGTGGCTTCAAGTCTGAGCTAGAAGGGTGTCCAGGGGGCTATAACCTCAGGGGTTCCTCCAGTCTCTGTCAGTCCAGTAAGTCTGGTCTTTTTTATGAATTTGATTTTTATGATTTGTTCTACATTTTTCTTATGCTCTGTCCAGGACTCTCTGTTGCAATCCCAGTCATAGCGATCAGTACTGGTAGCCAGGCACAATCTAGTTTTGGTCTCAGGGTTGTGTAGGCTGTGGTTCATATGGTCCATTAATCCTTTGGACTAACTGCTCCCTTGAGTCGTTAGTTTTTTTCCCCCTCTTCTTTGCTCTGGACTAGAAGAGACCAATAGTTGTATCTTAGATGGCCACTGGCAAGCTTTTAAGACCCCAGACACTACTCACCAAAGTAGGATACAGAACATTGTCTTTAAGAACTATGTTGTGCCAATTGACGTAGATGTCCCCCTGAGTCTATGGTCCTGTGCCTTTGAGCCTTGGAATCTCATCCTGTGAGGTGTTTAGTTATGTCTAAGAGCTTCCCCTGACTGTGTCACTTGTGTGCTCTATTGTCTATATTAATATATGAGGTAAAGCTGCTTTCTAAGGAGTTCATATTTTCTGAACAACATCTGTTCTCAGATTCAATATCAACTATATTCCAGTCAGAAACAAAAAGTAAGTTCCTTGGAAAACTCTTCCATACAACTAAAGTGATCAGTATTTTCCTGTGTAATTTATTTTTGTTTCTGGGAAGTCACACAGAAAGGAAAAGCCAACTAAAATATTTTTCATATTGACAACGTTCCTTTCCTAGAAGCTGTAAGCTATTTTAGTCCCTCATCTGATATATCTACATTGCTTCAGCCAAATCACATTAATGTTTGGTTATTTTTGCTTTTGACATTCCCCTTTTCCCACTTTGCCCCTTCCTACCACTTGTACAATACATTAAGATATGTCTCAAAACTCTGTCCAGTGTTCCTTCACACAGACTACCACTCTTAACTCCACATTTCTTTGGTAGTTATGAAGAATTTATGCTTTTTCATGAGTTCAATTTCTCCTCAATTTAACTAAACTATAAGCTTTCTGTAGGTAGCAGCAATGTCTTGTTCATCTCCATCCCCCCTCATCCATATAACAATTCTGGTACATAGTTGATGGTCAAATGTTATTTTCCCTCCCCATTTCTCTAAATGTCTTTAATATATACCTTCCAAGAATACCATATTATAAGCTATTTTTGTGAAATTAAATTTCTCAAATTAAAATTCTCTACTGCATGTCAAATAGTAATTTCCCTAATCTGTTTCTTTTGCCAAAGAAGGGAACCTGTGGCTTCCTGGTTTACACCACAATTGTTTACTTTAATTTTCTTAACAGACTTGATATAAATTTAACTATTGTTTCAAGTAGAAAAGATTTTGTTCCCCCAATAAAGAAGTAATGTTTTAAAAATGTAGACTTCCAGTTTAGCCTAAGTAAATAAAAGGAAATGCCCACTACATATATATATGTAAAAATAATGCACTGCTAATTGATTTATTATAGCAAAAAAATTGGGAACAATCTAAATGTCAAAAAAAGAAAAATAATGGTTATATAATAAGGCCCACATTATGGAATACTAAACAAACATTAAAAAGAATGAGTTAGATCTCTATAATATTGATCCTGCATATATCCATTAAGTTAGGTGAAAAAACAAAGCCATGGCTCTGTATGATTTTGTTGTTGTTGTTAAAAAAAATTTTTTTTTTTTATATTTCTATTTACAAATGCATAGAAAAAAGTTGAGAAGAATATATACCAAGCTGTTAACAATGCTCAGGTCACCTCTCTAGAATGGGACTGGGAAAGGTGCGGAAATGGAGACTTCCAGTTTTACTTTTGAAATTTCCGTATTGTTTTAATTTTTCAAAAGAAGGCACACAATTTTATATAATAAATAAACTAGTAAAGATTTATACCAAATTTTTACAAGGATCATTTAGAAGATTATTTAATAACATAAGGAAATGTTCATAATATACCATTTATTTAAAAAGGCAAGATGCAAACCACAGCTGGTCTAGAGTATGAGCCCAATAGGCAAAATCTTCTGTTCAGAGTGCAGTGTTATTGGGAAGTACAACTGATGTAAAAGAGGTTTTAAAAATACCTAGATGGTAGGATCATTGTTGGTGTTTTCAAAAAATATTTTTTAATACTTCTCAAATGTTCTAGTATGAGTATATTTTATAATCTGAACAATGTTATTTAAACAAATTGGTATGAAAAATAATAGTGGAAAATAGCCACATCTTTAAACACTTCATGATTTCTCTAAGGTAGCAATATACTATATCATGATCTGTGTGAAAGACTGTCCAAACTGTGGTAATTATTCTTTATTTCTATTTTAAAAACCTACTGATTCTCATTTATACAGCACAGATTGTACATTATGAGCACAAGTGATGCAGGAAAACAGGCACCATTTCCAAAAATAACTGGATTTCACATTTTGTCAAGTGTAATTATCATTCATTCAAGTAGATCAATACGGGTATCCTCATATTAAAACTGAAGGAATCAACACGAAGAAATTAA
Source organism: Dugong dugon (assembly GCA_030035585.1). Taxonomy (NCBI): domain Eukaryota; kingdom Metazoa; phylum Chordata; class Mammalia; order Sirenia; family Dugongidae; genus Dugong; species Dugong dugon. Next base: position 21,530,713 of record CM057475.1, read on the forward strand.
GTGATTTTGCACTAAATCACTCTTTCTCAACCTAGGTAGACCCAGGGATATAAGTGAAAACTTCCAATTCTCAGTTTAGGGAGTGCTTGGTTTATAGCAGTTGCTTCTTTTTTTTAGAAATAATTCAAGATTTAGTGGTAGTGGGTCAGTCAAATTTCTGTTCACATTAAAGATAAACTTTATCCTATTATGTAAGAGATTTCATCGTAATTTTGTACAATTTATTCAGTAAAGGGGGGCAGAATTATATCATTATAAAAAGTTTATCCAGCAATCTCCCACCAATTAACCCAAGATGCCCTTGATTTTAATAGTTCTTGTGGGACAGTGGCTAATCAAACACTTTTATGTGCTCTTACCGAGGAGAATCTATTCCACTATCTCCTGCCATGCTATGATTTTCTGTTCCTTCCAAGTGACTGTGTTCCTGTTGGATATCCTGAGACAACACTGGCATATGTGAAGAACTGAAGAGTTCTAACTTCTGTTTGAAATGTTTTCTCATTTCCTGATTCTGAGGATTCTGACTCCAGGTAGCTGGTTTGTTTCCTATGTCACCAACAGAGTCTTGCAGGGTTTCAGCCTCAGAACTGGCTTTCCTTGTGCTATAGTAATCAAATATACTTCCATCAGCAAGCGCTGAGGCCTGTACACATTCAACAACACTGGGTTCCTCCTCATAATTAAAAGCAAACTTGGTCCCTGAATTAAGGCCACAGCTTTCAGTAGCGAGATTAGGTTTTTGGCTTTCACTTGGGTTAGTGAGCAACTCACTGGGTTTGTAACACTCATTGCCATTAAGCACCGGAGGCTCAAGTCTATGTATTTTGCTGTTGTACTCTGTCAGAGCTCTATCAGCCACCTTTTGTTTTCCTAAATGATTCCACTTACTTCCACCTGGAAAGGAATACTGAGTATGAGCAGGCAGTATTTGACGTAAGTCATCATTCTCTGAAAAGTCATCATCATCTAGGTATAATGAACTGCAGGCACCATCATCTTCCACTTCATTTTCATACAAGGCCTGGTCATTGTCAGAAGGCCCTTCAATTTCTAGATTAGCAGTCTCTGTGTCCTGGATAAATGCCTTTCTCGTTAGTTCTTCCTCTGAGTCTCTGTTTTGTCTCTCAGGTTGTCTCAAATGGTTCACACCAACTGGGTAATCCAAAAGGCCAAGATTTTGGAACTGTTGTATTGTTTTAGCAACTAGTCCACAAGCAGAGGAAGCTTGGTCTAAAGAGGAGGGATCTTGTGATGGCAGGGTGTGCTGCACTTCTTTTGTCTCCCCTAATTTATCAAGGTGACTTTTCCCCAAGCCTTCAGGGATTACCTCCTTTTCTCCACCATACACATCATATCCCGACATGCCTTCCCTAAAGGTACAGCATTTACTGTCAATTTTCAAAACACTACCTTGCGGGCAATCTGGGAGGTGATTTCTGATAGGTTTGACAGAATTACTTGTATAAATTGATTCTGCTTTCAGTTTACCTTTATGTTGTTCTGTATATGGCTGTTTGGTTTCATGGTTGAAGATTCTTGAGGCATCTAAAGACCCTGATCTTTGGAAAGCCCTTTCCTTTGGTCCACTCTGACTAGGTTTCAGATCACTGGTCTTCTGACTCTTGTGACCTTTGGTCATTGGGCTCCTTCGGTGAGGCAAACTCTGGAAGGGATTGCTGATTCGCCTTTTGTAAATCATATGGGAACCTAGCCCTGCTGGATTCTCACCAAGTGGTTTCTGAACTACTTCATGTGGGCCTTTACTTCTGGGGGTGGGCTGTGTAGCAAGGAGCTTAGGGTGCTTCTCCTGTTTAATGTTTCTTTGCTGAGGCTCACTTGCCTGAATCCTGCCTTTGTGTCTATGAGAATGACCCTGCCTTCGAGGATTTGCAGACTGACTCTGCCTTTTCTTAACTCCCTCTTTTGAAGAATATTTGTGCCTACCTATCTGCATATCAGTGGAAGTACCCTGGCTATTATACTTTTTCTGTTCTTCATATTTTTGCATCAGGACAGTGTGTTTGATTAAGTTGTCAACAGTCAGAATGGGGTTAATTCGTTTGATTATCTCATGTTCAATGTCTCGTGGGATATTGTCCAAGTTATCTTCATCTCGAACAGGCCATTCTTCAGGTGGGAACTGGGCGGAGAAACTGCTGTGCTCTGTTTTAGGTTTCTCCTTTCTGGATATATTCCGCCAGAAAAGACTAAAGCCAAACTTCTTGCCTTTTTCTCTGTCTTTTGTACATGGTAAAGGTTTGGCCCTGTCACAGACGTGATTCTCCTCAGACACTGAAACTGCCTGATTCTGTACCAAAGGTTTGGATTCCCCGAGACCCTTCTGGCCTTTTCTAATCACTTCTGCAGCAATTCGCGGCTCCTGTACATCCTGAGTGCACACATCAGGAAAACATCGGCAAGACTGACAATGGGAAATGGAGGCAGCATTTTCTTTGGCTAATTCTGCAGAGCTGCCCATGCTCACCAGATATGTAACAGAAGTTGGCATTGGGTGACTTTCATCTGACAGGGCTTTCTTATTTTCTTGGTTGGTTGTATTTGTGATAAAGTAAGTCTGAGGAGTAACTATGAAGTATCCTTCTCCAGTGTGATAAATCTTTCTTTCTTTAATCAGAGTTCCCAGAGTGGTATAGAGAATATCTTGAGATGGAACTGCAATACCTAAAACAAACAAGTATTTTACACACGGATTGATTTTGAATAAGAAACATTTTCATGAATGAAATCAGTAACTTAGAAATGACTACACATTTGCAGGATGAACCCAATTAATTATATGTAATTAAGTATATGTAATAAAATTAATACATGGGATAGTGCCAAATAAGAATTAACAACATTCATAACTTAATTGAATAATGGGGATATTATTTGATTCAGACAAAAAAATGTAGCTAGGATAATGGTTAATGAAAACTGAGTCCACGCATAAATTTAAAATGGGACTGAGAAAAGCATTCTTGGTGAACAAACATGGGAGATTTTGAAAAACAGTCTCAATGGCTCAAATCTTTGTAAGAATCTATAGAAAAAATGAGGCAGGCTTCAAAACATCTGGATATGGTGTTTTTTTCAAGCTGGAAAGGTAACAAAATAATTTTAAAAGAATTTGTCTTTTCCAAATTAAAAAAAAAAAAAAAAAACACCCACTGCCGTCGAGTCGATTCTGGCTCATAGTGACCCTATAGGACAGAGTAGAACGGCCTCATAGGGTTTCCAGGGAGTGGCTGGTGGATTCAAACTGCCGACCTTTTGGTTAGCAGCCAAGCTCTTAAACCACTATACCGTCAGGGCTCCCTTTTCCAAATAGCAAGGTTCAAAATTGTATTATGAAAACAATGTTAAAAATTGTGTCAGAAAAATTTTAGATAAAAAAATCAGTATGTTAACATTGGTTTTCTTTGGTGGTAGTACTGGGAGGGAGTTCTTTTTTTTTTTTTTTCCTATGATGGGCACATATATTTTTATAATGGGAAAAAATTAAATACTCTTCTACATTCATACACTGGAAAATCATGCAGCTATTAAAAGAGTGAGATGGATCAATGTGTGCTGATATAGAAAGATCTTCAAGATAAAATTTTAAGTTAAAAAAAGTGTACAGAGCATGTATAGGATTAACCAATTTATGTTTAAAAAAGGGATATACATATATATATACACCCAAATACAATTTATGAAAGTAAATGTAAGAAACTATAAACAATAGCAATTGTCACCTCTGGGAAGTGGGAATAGAGGGATTAGGAGGTGGGGGAAGATGAACTTTTCCTTTTCACCTTGCAGCCCCCCACTACAGAGTCTGACTTACATATTTATTTATTGTCATAGGCATTTTTTTAAAAAGCTCATCTGAAAAGTAAAAGAAATTTTTTAATCAAATTTGTTGATATAGGCCTTTTTCATGTCAGGACTCTGATATAAGGTTCTAGAGAAGAAGAAAAAAGATATTACCCAGTCTATTTATGTGTTTAAGATTATAAATACAAACCAGTCACATGAAATGAACCATTAATAGAGAAAAACTTATTACTCTACCTGGGTAATGTTTCACCAAATGCTCCAGCAGTGATTCCTGAGTTACTACAATCTGAGCTGCATTCATATCAGATACAGCACAGCAAAGAACTTCAGCCAAAGGTATAAACTGAGATTGAGCTATTAGATTCATTTGCACTGGAAAGACATCACCTAAATTGGAGATTTAAAAAAAAAAGGCAATAAATTAGGCATAGTATAAAATGTTTAGAATTAGTGAATCGAGAATAGCTATAAAGACAGAGTAGCAGGTGGAACTGTTATTCTTTCATCAGTGTTTACTCAATCTATTAACATGACATGCACATGGAAGAAAAAGGTTAAGTTATGGTCCCCACTTTTAAGAAGTCTGCAATATCTGTCATTGCCTTACAAGTCATATGTAAGGCACAAGGTCTTAGCAGAGTTCAGGAGGACAGACAATGTTTATACGACAGTTCACATATTTCAAAGCATTTTTTTTTTTTCATATTAGCTATCTGAGACAAGCAGAGATGGGATTATTATCCTTTATTTAAAATTCAAGAAACTGACTAGAAAGCTCAGGTAATTGTCCTAAGATCTAAAAGCAAGTAAAGTGACAGGAACAGGTCTTCCGACTCCGAATTCTGTATTTTCACCATTTCACACTTTCCTGATTTCTATGATTAGGAAGATTTGAAGAAGGAAAGGGGAAAAGTATATTCCAACCAAGCAAGAAGACATGCAGCAAAACCATGGAAGAAAGAAAGCACAAGGCATTTAATTAAAGGACATGGATAGAGTTATCCTGATTAGATAGAGTTTAAGGGTTATATAGCACTAAAGTAGAAGATAAAGTTGGAAATATAAACTTGGCCATATTACCTCTCCTCTTTGCCAATGTATTAAACAGTCTTCTTAACCTGCCGTCACTCAGATTGAGTTTTAGATTCTGCTGAACATCCAACGGAACCCCTCAATCAGTCGGAAATCTCAGGAAAGACATTTGGGAATCAACTAATAGAGATAAAATCTGAAGCTAAGGAATAAAATTAATAGAAGAGTAAGGAAGAAAGCCAAGGAATACTACCTTAGGGGATAGTAGGAACGTTGTCATTAGTTGCCTTTGAGTCCATTCCAACTACAGGAACCCACAAAAGAAAGAAAGAGTACAATAGTGAAGGTAGGAGGGAGAATCAAAGAGTCTAAGAAAAAAGAGCTTCAAAAAGACCAAGTGTGAAGATACATACTTAGGGGACACTGAGCTTCTGTTAAAGGTGATGGAAAAATCTGAGAATGGTTAATGGTGATAGTTGAACAACACGACGAACATAATGTCATGGAACTGTATAAGTGAAAATTGTAAAAATGGCAACTGTTTTGTTACCTATATATTTACAATAAAAAGAGAGGAAAGGAGCAAGTGAAAGTGTTAAATGCTTGAAAGAGATCACAAAGATTGAGAAAGAAGAAATGCCACTAGATTTCTTGATTGGAAGGTGACCACTGGTGACTTTCAAGGGAACAGTTTCAATAGAAGGCACAAATTAAATGTCACATTAAAGGGAAGGGAGTTTGAATAAAAAAGTGAAGGTTATGGGTCTTTCTTCTAGTGTTTCTCAACTTTGCACTTTTGACATTTTGGGCCTGTTACGGATTGAACTGTGTCCCCAAAAAATATGTGTTGTAAATTCTAACTCTATGCCTGTGGTTATAATCCCATTTGGGAATGAGTTTCTGTTATGTTAATGAGGCAGGATTAGTCTAGGGCATGTTTTGAGTTAATCTCTTACAAGACATAAAAAGAATGGATTAGGCAAGCAGACTTGGGGGAAGACACATGCCAAGCCACATGAAGATCACCAAGGAGCCAAGGAATAGAGGCCTTCCCCCAGAGCCGACGGAGAAAGACTTCCCCAAGAGCCAGCACCGTGAATTTAGAGTTTCAGTCTCCTAAACTGTGAGAAAATAAATTTTTGTTTGTTAAAGCCACCCACTTGTGGTATTTCTGTTACAGAAGCACAAGATAACTTAAGATAGAATTTGGTACCAAAGAGAGGGGTGCTGCTCTGATACCTAAAATGTGGAAGCAGTTTTGGAATTGAGTAATGGGTGGAAGCTGGAAGAGTTTTAAGGTGCCTAAGAGTAAAAGCCTAGATTGCCTTGAAGAGATTGTTGGTAGGATTATGGATGTCAAAGGCAATTCTGGTGAGGGCTGAGAAGGAAGTGAGGAAAGCTATAGAGAAAGTATCGTGTTAGAAAACACATATGGCACCAGCAACAGAATGTTGCTAGAAATGTGGATGTTAAATGTGCTTCTGGTGAGGCTTTAAAAGAAAATGAAGAACATGTGATTAGACAATGGAGGAAAGGTGATGCTTTTTATGCAGTGGCAAAGAACGTGTCTGAATTATGCTCAAATGTTTGAAGGAAGGTAGAATTTGTAAGTGGTGAACTTGGATATCTGGCTGAGGAGATTTCAAAGCAAGGCCTGAAAGGGGCCATGAGATTTCTCTTTGCCACTTATAGTAAAATGTGGGAGGACAGAGATGGACTTAAAAATGAGATGTGCAAAATGAAAACAGACTTAAAAGATCTGGAAAATTCTGTTGTACAAACTAAGGACACATGTCCTAGGATGTACACCAAGGACGGGGCTACATAATCTTTTGTTAAAGAGATTAAGCCTGTGACTGATGGATCTAATCAACAACCACAGCAGGAAACCCATCAGCTTAGACTGAAGGGAACAGAGTGAAAAAAGAAAGGAAAGAATGCTGTCTGCCTCTTGGAATTCTACTGGCAGGAAACAGGCCAAAGGAGCTACATCTGTTGTCCTCCAAGAAAAGAAAAGAAAAGGACCATCCCTGGAGCAGCTCAGAAATCAGCAGAACTGTTGGAAGGAGCATGGGAAGCAGAGCAGCCTCGGTCTCAAAGGGTAGGGCCACAGCTTCTGGGGTCTGAAAGCATGGGGCTATGGCCTCTGGGATTTCTAAGGGTAGAGCCACAGTCTCCTATGTTTCAATAGTCAGATCTTCACCAACTCAGTTCTGGAGTGTAGGGCTGCCATTCAGTTTGGCAAAAGGATGGGGCCACTGCCCAAAGCTGAGGGGGCGGGGCTGTCATGCCCAAGGAACAGAAGAATGGGGCTTGCTGGGGCCGCAGGGGTGGGGTCACCATTCAGATGGACTAGGAGAATGGAGCAGCCCAAAGCCAAGGGAGCATAGGTGTCATCTCAGTGGGCCTGTAAGGTGGGGCTGAAGCCCAGGGCCGAGGGCCTGCACCCAGAATCCAGAGGGTGTGGCCAATACCCAGAGTCTGGAGGGCAGAGTCATTGCCCAGATGATCTCAAAGAACAGAGGATTATTTTCAAGACTTGAGAGATAATATCATTTGTTCTGCTGGGTTTTGGACTTGCTTGATGCCTGTTATCTCTTCTTTCTCTCCAATCTCTCTCATTTGTAATGGAAATGTCTACCTTGTGCCTGTTGCACTATTGTACTTTGGAAACAGATAATTTGTAGTCTAGATTTCACAGGTTCACAGATGAAGAGGAATTTTGCCCCAGGATAGAATACACCTAAAATCTCACCCATATTTGATACAGATGATCCAGAAGATGAGATTTTGGACTTGGAATTGATTTAAGACTTTTGGGATGATGTGCTGGGGTGACTGTGTTTTACGTGTGGCAAAGACATAATTCTGGGGGGCCAAAGGGTGGAATATTATGGATCAAATTATGTGCCCCCAAAATATGTGTTGCAAATCCTAACCTCTGCCTGTAGTTATAATCCCATTTGTAAATGGGTTGTGTTTGTTACGTCAATGAGGCAGGATTAGTGTAAGGTGTACCTTGAGTCAATCTCCTTCGAGATATAAAAGAGATTATATAAGCAAGTAAGCAAAGATGGGGGAACAGAGATGACAAGCCACATGAAAATCAACAAGGAGCCAAGGAATAAGGGCCTTCCCCCACAGCCAACAGAGAGAGAAAGCCTTCTCCTAGAGCCAGAGCCCTGAATTTGGACTTCTAGCCTCATAAACTGTGAGGAAATAAATTTGTTTGTTAAAGCCACCCACTTGTGGTATTTCTGTTATAGCAGCACTAGATAACTAAGACAGGGGCAGATATAGGATGACCAGCCATCCCAGTACACCCAGGGCTGATGGTTTCTTAGAACACAGGATTTCCAGTGCTAAGACTGAGAAAGGTGCAGGCAAAGCAGGGTAGTCAGTCACTCCAGCCAGATAATTCTTTGTTGTGGGGGCTATTCTGTATTGTAGGATGTTTAGTAGCATCCCTGGCCTCAACCCACTAAATGCAAGTAACATCTTCCACAGTTGACAACCAAAAATGTCCCAGACACTGCCAGATGTCCACTGAAGGACAAAATTGCCCCAGTTGAAAACCACTGTTCTAGACAATTTGTTTAAGAAATCTAATTGTGAAAGATGAGAAAGAATACAAACCAGAAAAGAGTAGGCTCAAGTAAACGTGAATGTGTATGTGTGTGTGTGTATGGTGATTTTCTTAAAAGAAACACTCTGCATCTTTCATGCAAAAAGGAAGGGCTTAGCAGAGTTGATGGAAATGATTCTAGAAGAGTAAGACCACAAGATACCAGAGGGGAAAGGAAAAATGAATCAAAGACAGAGGTATGGTGCGGTCACACCCAGAACAAGTAAGACCATGTTTGCTGGCTGCAACTCAGGAGAAGCCCAGACTCTCTCACCCAGTAACCACAGAAGCATGCTCTTACACCCTCACCCCTCTGGTGAACAGTAGCTATCACAACACAGATGAATCTGGAGGGCATTATGCTGAGTGAAAGAAGTCAAACACAAAAGGGCAAATACTATATGAGACCACTATTATAACTAAAAACACATGAAAATGTTTCCACACAGAAAGAAACGTTTGATGCTTACTAGGGAGGGGAGAGATGGGGAGGGAAAAACACTAACTAGATAGTAGATAAGTGGTAACTTTGGTGAAGGGTAAGAGAGTACACAACACCAGGGAAGTCAACACAACTTGACCAGGGCAAAGTCATAAAAGCTTCACAGACACATCCAAACACCCTGAGAGATGGAGCTACTGGGCTGAGGGCTGGGGACCATGGTCTCGGGAGCACAACTAGCTCAACTGACACAACATAGTATATAAAGAAAATAGTCTACATCCAGCTGTGGAGAGTAGCTACTGGGGTCTTAAAAGCCTGTGAGCGACCATCTAAGATACACCTACTGCTCCCATCCCGGCTGGAGCAAAGGAGAATGAAGAAGACCAAAGACATAAGGGAAAGATTAGTCCAAAGGACTGTATGAGTCCAAAGGACTAATGGGCCACAACTAACACAACCTCCACCAGACTAAGCCCAGAACAACTAGATGGTGCCCAGTTACCACCACCGACTGCTTTGGCAGGGATGACAGTCTCGGACAGAGCTGGAGAAAAATGTAGAACAAAATTAAAATTCACACACACACACAAAAAACAGGCTTGCTGGTCTGACAGAGACTGAAGAAACACCAAGAGTATGGCCCCCGGACACCCTTTTCACTCAGTACTGAAGTCACTCCTGAGGTTCATCCTGCAGCCAAAGGTTAGACAGGTCTATAAAACCCATTTAAACCAAACCCATTGCCATCAAGTTGATTCCAACTCATAGCGACCCTACAGGACAGAGTAGAACTGCCCTATAGGGTTTCCAAGGAGCGGCTGGTGGATTTGAACTCCTGACCTTTTGGTTAGCAGCCAAATGCTTAATCACTGCACCACCAGGGCTCCAGACAGGTCTATATGGCCAACAATAACACACAGGAGGAACACGCTTCATAGTTCAATCATGTATATGAGACTAATGGGCACAGCAACCCAAAAGCAAAGACAAGAAAGGAGGAAAGGGATAGGAAAACTGGACGAATGAAAACAGGGAACTTGGGGTGGAGAAGTGGAGAGTGTTGACACATCACAGGGTTGGCAACCAATGTCACAAAACAATTTGTGTACTGACTGCTTAACAAGAAACTAATCAGCTCTGTAAACTTTCACCTAAATCACAATCAAAAAAAAAAGAAAAGAACTAGCTTAGAAATAAGGAAGCTTTTACTTCATCTGAGATTTAAGAGAAAAACAGAAGGCCTGAAGACCAGGAATATACTAAGACAGAGAAAGAAAAAACATATATATATATTAGCATGGGAAGGTCATCTGATCTCTGTAAAGTTAGAGAGGATGGGAATGGGGAGGAGGCAAAAATGGAAATGAAGGTGTGAAAGGTGGAAAGGGGGATTGAGGAGCTATTCTTGAAGGAGTGAACTAAAAAACAAAAAATGAATAAGAAGATTATGGAGGAGCCCTGAGTCTGAAGGTGATTTCAAGTAATTTCTGGCAGATGGGTGTCAAACAGGAACAGAAAAAAATAAGACCAGGGAGGCCAGAAGTGTTTCTAAAACTTTCATGTGCATATGAGAATCACCAGGGGATCTTGCTAATGTGCAGATTCTGATTCAGAAGATCTGGGGCAGGGCCCATGATTCTGCATTTCTAGCAAACTCCCAGATAATGTCCTTGCTGCAGGTCTGAGTACCACTCTTTGAGTGGTACAGGCTAGGAGGTTGATAGCAATGTTCAAGGAGCTGACCATTCAACAAGTAAACATGGCCCTGAGGATGGAAGGCGAGTCAAGTTGGTCAGAAGGGAGCTAAAGAATTGAGAAAACTTGGCTACTCCCTGCAGTTAACTCTCCCAGTGACAGGGGAGTAGCCACTGGTTGTTGTGGGGAAGGAGAGGGGTGGGGGCTGGAAAGGTAGGAAGAACTGTAACAAGCCAGTCTGGTAAGTGGCCAATAGTACTTCTTATTGCATCTGCTTGAAGACAAAGGATTTCTCTAAGGACTTTGACAAGCAGTTTGCAGTTAGGCATTGCATCGGACTGTTCCACTGTTGACTTAGCTTCTCAGTCTGGCAGGATGCGGCATCTCTAGCCTTTGAGGGTCACATCACAAGGCAGAGTTGTTGTCTGCTTCTGCAGCCTAGGGAAGGATCCCCTCTCGTGTGTGGTTGTGGTTATCCCAGGGATGCTAGGATGGCTATAGCACTCAGAAGCTAGGATGAAAGGCTAATCCATTAATTAGCATTTCGAAGGGCAGTGATAAGAGACGATGCCCTGCAACTCATTGTCCAAGCTTGACCTTAATTTTCCTGAAACTCAAAATCCTTGAAATTCAACCTCTGAGCTAAGTCAGGGTAACAAACCACTCTCCCTCTCCTTCTCCCATCCTGGCTTTCTTTTTTTCCTGTGCATCTAAGATTTACTTTCTTCTCTTTCATCTCCCTCCTCAACCAGACAAAATATGAAATTAAAGTATAACCTGAAATACTTTTATGCTTCTTTTATATAGTGTTCCATGCTTAATTTACAATAAGTGGCTTTAAACTTTTATATCTCTTCCCCACCTCCCAAAACTGTAACTTTTTTCTGCTTCATTACATATTTAATTACCTGATCCCCACTCCATGTGAACTAGAGGCCCTTAATTTAAAAAGAAAGGGGGAAAAAGATCTCCTCTCTTTGAAAAACAAAGGCTAGAGCATTAGAGAAGTAGATGACAAAACCTAAAACGGCTTTGCTCAACAGCACAATACCCACCGAAGCCTCAGCTCACCCCTTCCCTAAACCTCGTCCCTTTGAACTTAAGGGAAGAAGTGGGGGGAGGGGTGTTACTGGAAGGAAGAGAGAAGGGGCTAGAAAGTCCGTTTGTGTCTGTTGCCCCTGGTGTCCCTGCTGCTTTCACCTGCTGTTGGCTGCCTTTCTGAGCAAGCGCCACAAGTACTGTGAGGAATACAGTACTTGCTCAGGTCCCCACGGTGCCTTGGGGCTAGAACTGAAATAGCCCATTCTCTAGGCAACCCTTAAGCTTGTTTCCTCTTTTCACAAGAAAACTAATAATCAAAATAGATATTTTTTTAGAGGTTGGTTCAGTTTTCAAAGACTATAATATTGAACATTGCAAGTATGTTTGCTACGTCGGCACTCACAGGGCCACCAAGCCCTCCAGACCTAACAATGAGGCAGCCTGATGCAGCGGCAAGCATGGGAATCGTGATAGAGGATCAGGGCTTCATTCTGGAGCTGGGAAGGCACCGCAGGAGGGAGTGTGTTTCTTTGTCCAATAATTGGCTGCTGTCGACAGATTTGGTAATTTCCATGGTGCAAGCTCAGCAACAGCAGAGTGTCGAATTGCTCCACCGTACTCAAAGTGGTTGCCTAGCTGAGCCTTAACGTTTTTTGAGGTCTCCATAAATGCAGGGATTTCATGAACAACTGGTCTGACAGCAACAGTCCCATCCATACACTGCTGTAGATATCCGTGAATCATATTCTATGTTGTCATTTGTGCATAGCTGGCCATCATGTGGACTTGTTCCATTATTTCTTTTTCAGGGGACTCAAAGGCAGTACTTACCACGTTGAAGACAAATGATCCAACCCAGGACTGCTGATTGATCCAATCTATAACTGGTCCAGTCAGGTAACCTATTAGTAGATTGGCTGTATCCTTGTACTCATCATTTCCAATCGATACCATAAAGGTGTTGAATCTCTTCCTGACTTGTCCCACACTGCTGTGGATCTTTGCGGAAGATCTAACAACTCCGAATAATACATCACACCCGAACTTGTAAATGGATGAGTCTTCAAGAGTGACTAGGGATGGTGGTTCAGATGGATCCCAAGCCTTGGGATAAAATGAGGCTGTCACCTTTATAGTTTGTCACCTTTATATATCTTCACTCATAGATATATAAGCAGATCTGATCTTAACTCCTGCACCTGCTAATGCCTCATGTAGGCCCGCCATTAAATAACATAAGAATATAAGTTCCGGAGTTACTTCGTTGAACCTGCTCCAGAGGGGCAAGCAAACCCTCCCAAGGCCTGTGATCCTGGAGAAATCCTCAACCAGGGACAATGGACTAAATCCTCAAGTATCCCAATGCCAGGACGCTTTTCGTGTGTATTCCTGTTAATGCGACAATTCTCCCCTTAAGAGGCTGTAATCTGTTGTGGTCCTTCACTGCTGGTCTGATAGTTTGGTGTTCCTTGGGAAATGTTCTTCAAAACAGATTTTTCAGGGAGCTGGGGAAGGGGTGCCTGGGACATTTCTAAACATTTCTTTGCAAGTTCCTGTGAATCTAAAATTATTTCAAAATAAAATTAAAAAAAAAAAAATAGATATTTCAGAAAGGGCTACTTTAAATGAACAGGCAGAAATGTGTGAGAAACAACTCTTTTCTTACATATTTTAAATCCCAAGCAACATTTTAAAAGAGTCCTAACATTGCTTGCCAAATCCAGAGACACTCCACGAAAATTGACAATTCCTACCATTGTGTGGGAATGTGTATTTTAAAAGAGTAAACTAATTTACTAACCAATTAGGAAGACTAATTGTCTTTTTTTACCCTTAAAATTAATACAACAATATGTGAACTGCATTTTAGAAAACATGTGAAATTGTGTTTACCCTCTGCTTTGAGCTCTCTGTAGACAAAGCCTAGAGAAAGTTTCTCAGTACATTTTCTTCCGGGCTGTTGCTAAGATACATCCTTCAGGTGCATAAATCATCAAGAGTTTTCTTTGTGTATGAAAGCAGAGTAAACCCTGACACGGGACCATTCGTGAGGGATTCGGGAGTTCTTTTCAAGCTACAGCCAGCTAGCTACAAAACACTTCTTTGGTTTTTGGAACGCACCAGCTCTTACTGAGTTTTCCAGCAAAAACTAACTTTCTGTGTAGAAGATCCCGCTTATAGAGTACACAGTCAGAGAAGGCCAGCCCTTTGACTTTATTCTCAGCTAGTGTGGAGTGATTGAAGAGCACCCTGAGATGGAGGCCTGCTGTGCCCCTTTGACCCTTAAGCTGGAGCAGGGATCAGAAGGCTGAGAGGCTGTGGCCAGAGAGTAAACAGTTCACAACAATGTTCCCTCTGTTTACACAGTCTTGTATTCTTGGGTGCTGTGGAGATGGATAAAGTGCTTAGGCTGGAAGACTGGTTTCACAAAACATACAAAGTAGAACCATACAGATGCCATTTTTGCCTGCTACATTTAATGCCATCATTTCTGTAAAGGACTTTCTGTTGTTGCTGTTAATTTATTGATAACCTTGCTGTACTCCAAAAAGATTTAGTGTATAAAAGCTTTTTAAATGTCCAAGTTATAATGAATGCAAATTATGAATAGTTTCAAAACAGTAATTTTTTAAAAGTCCACCCACTTTTGAGGGGAGTAAGGGGAACAGTGCAAGACAAATGAAATACAGCAGGTGGATGCCCAAACAGCACACAAAAATTTTGAGCTCTTAACTATCAAAAGCTGATGACATCAAGTAAAATCCAGGGCAGGTGCTCTGTAGCTTGCAATCCTAAAACTGCGAATAGAGTCAGCCTCCTGTGGGATGACTATAAATGCATCTAACCTCAGGTAATCAATCCCTGCCCCCGGTGCCTAATGACAGTGGCCTAGAAAGCCCCTGGCCGATAGAAGCAGATCCCTGGGAAAGTGTAGCTTGCTCCTGGAGTTTGTGACAATAGCTCAACAATAATCTTGTGCAATTCAAAACCTCATCAAAATCCTGAGGAAAAGGAGGCTGTTTCTTTGTGAGGACAAAGGTCCCCTCCATATGCCTCAGGTGGAAGGCCTCTAGAAGAATACCCTATTTTGGCAGTGTTGTATCAGTAAAGAAATGTGGCTGAAATAGCCATTTCTTGGATGATTTAGGAGGTGTGAATACCCACACCCCAGTGTAAGCTCAAGAGGTACACCATGACAAATATAGACACAGCATGATTGCCTTCCGCCAGACCCAGAGGGGCAAGCAAACCCTCCCAAGGCCTGTGATCCTGGAGAAATTCTCAACCAGGGACAATTGACTCCTAAAATCTGCCAGCTACAGATTATCAACTGGAAGTGTTAGTAAGATGAAAACAAACCTAAACTGCACTTTCTCATAAACGGGAGAGTTGGCGTCAGCACACTGGCCTGTCCAGTGAGGTCATTTTCCCCGGGGTTGGTGGGGGGAGCACGTGCCAACAGAAGTGTGACAGTGATCAGTCCCTGCACCCTGAGTGAAGGTCTAACACAGGGAAGCAATATTAGGGTTCAAAGAACATAGCCACTACCCGTCTTGAAGGTGATTATCAATTAGTTTAGGGTGAGGTTTGGTATCACGGCCATTTTAGAGAAAACACAGCCAGACACACACACACACACACACACACACACACACACACACACACAACTTTTGCCCTCAGGTAACCAAGTAAGAAAAGCAGAACCCAAATCAAGTTACAATCTGCCTAGCCCAATCCTGTGCTTGCTCGGTTCACTGAGAAATTCCTTCAAGAAAAAGCATGTCAAAATTGAGTGTGTTTATTTTTATATCTGAATTAGTAAGGTTCATATCTGATAGCAAAATTTCAGGGACAAATTTAAAGTTTTACATAAAAATGACCTTTAAGGGAAAAAAACTTACTACGCAAAAAAAAAATTTTTTACCATGCTTATATTTACATTTATCTTATGTTTTTAGGGCACCCGAACAAATTCCAAGAGGGCCTCCTCAATTTACATTCTGGGCATTTGAATTCTATTTTAAGGTCCTTAAGAGACCATGCTGCCAAATATACAAAACAGAGGAACAATTTCTTTGGAAAGCATTCACATCAGAACAGTTTTGTGTCATACTAAAACATGATTTTGCCAAAGGATTAAATTAGGCAAGACTAATCCTCACATTACTTATTTTATATTTAAAACACAAAATTTGCTCTGCTATAAAAACGTTCAGTCCCTATACAGGTGTTTTTATGGACTCTGCAGTAGGTAGTCTGCCAGAAATTCATGCATCACTGATCTTCTGATGGTTTAACCGAGCCACTCAAACCCAGCTAATTACCTGGACACATGAAATCTGAGACCATCTTTTTGGGTGCCTGTATTGAATCACACTGTGGGAAAGGTATCTTCCATGTAAGTTAGAGATGACAATAGGGTAAGAATAAAACAGCCTGCAGATACACGAAAGTTTAATAAAAAAGGGTGCTTTGTTCTATGTAATCCCAGAAGCTTCCCTGTTTTTAAACAGCACTTTTATCCAGTACAGAATTTCCACCAATGTTTTTAACATTAAAATTAAACCTCAACTTTTAAAAATGAAAGTATTTTGTAACAACGTGCTCCTCACCAGAGATAAGATGCTGTGCAAAATTTCCCATGGCTTGAAATGATTAGATCTATTGTGTTATGACTTCAAATAGGTACAGAAAATCAAACAAAATGGAAACAAAAAGAAGAAAGGTTTCAGGCCAGCAAAACCAAGGCCATCTCCATGTGTCCTTTTTATTTTAGTAAAAAAATGCAAACGCTTTCCTCCACGTTTAGAAACAAAAGAGTATCAAGACTCAGAAGCTGGCTGTAGATAGAAGGCTAATCTAGTCATGGAAGCTGAAGTTGTTTCTAAAGCACCAAACAACAACAACAAAAAAAACCAAACCTGTTGCTATTGAGTCGATTCCAACTCATAGCAACCTTACAGGACAGAGTAGAACTGCCCCATAGGGTTTCCAAGCAGAGGCCGGTGGATTCGAACTGCCCATCTTTTGGTTAGCAGCCTGAGCTCTTAACAACTGTGCCACCAGTGCTCCCATACTAACGCTTATTTTGAACTCCTAGATAAATGGATCCCTTCTGGGAAATGCCCTCTGTCTAAAAGCTAAAGGCTTCCCTTAGAAAGCTGGGCTACTCAACAGCAGGAATCTTTACTGATATCTTCTTTAATAATCACACTGCAACCTGTCAAGGTTAGTAAATTAGCAGCCCCTTTTTTTCAAGTGATATACTCACCAATATCAGTTGAGTCACAGAAGCCCTGGGCCAAGTGTGACAGAGACCCTATGATTTGGTTGTTGGATAGCAGCACAGGGATAGGGTAGAGAAGACACAAGAGGTGGCCCTATCTCAGGGTAGCCCTCTGAGCCTCTAGCACTCTTCCTCCAAGACTATCACCCTCACTTTGGGTAGAGATACAGGGAAATACTGAGAGGGAAGGATGTGAATGACTCTAAACAGCTGTTTTTTGTTTTTTTTTAACCCTAAAACTCATTCAGTATTCATAAGGTTTTCATTGGCTACTGCCTTTCAGAAGTAGACTGCCAGATCCTTCTTCCCAGTCTGTCTTAGCCTGGAAGCTCAGCTGAAACCTGTCCGCCATGGGTGACCCTGCTGGTATTTGAATACGGTGGCATAGCTTCCAGCATCACAGCAACACACAAGCCCCCACAGTATGACATACTGACAGAATATTGAATATACCAAGGACTGCCAAAATAACGAACAACTCTGTCTTGGAAGAAGTACAACCAGAATGCTCCTTAGAAGCAACGATGGTGAGACTACGTCTCACATACTTTGGACATGTTATCAGGAAGGATCTGTCCCTGGAGAAGAACATCATGCTTGGTAAAGTAGAGGGTTAGCAAAAAAAGAGGAAGACCCTCAAGACGGACTGACACAGTGGCTGCAACAATGGGGTCAAGAATAGCAACAATTGTGAGGAAGGCACGGGACCTGGCAGTGTTTCGTTCTGTTGTGCATAGGGTCACTATGAGTTGGAACCAACTCAAAGGTACCTAACAACAACAAAAACAACAACAACAACAAAACTCATTCATGCTCAGCCCCAAAGCCCTCTAGGCTCTCCAGGGCTCCTCCATAACCTCTTTTCCTTTCAAGGCTTTGGTTATGTTAATTTGACATCACCAGGTGTCTTCGTTTCCTATATTTGCCATAATAAATTACCACAAACTTAGTTGCTTAAAACAACACAAATTTATTATCTCAGAGTTCCTATAGGTCAGAAATCCAGGTGGGCTCGACAGGTTCCTCTGCTCCAGGTCTCACAGAGCTGAAATAAAAGTGTTGACTAATCTGGGCTCTTCTTTGAAGGCTCTGAGGAGAATCTGCTTCCATGCTCATTCAGGTTTTGGGCAGAATTCAGTTTCTTGTGAGTGTAGGGCTCAGGTCCCTTGCTAGCTATCAGACAGAAGCCTCTTTCAGCAACTTAAGGCCACCTGTGTTCCTTGTCATGTTGCCTCTTCATCTTCAAAGCTAGCACTGACTCTTTCTCACACTTAATTGTCTCTGACTTGCCCTTCCACTGCATCTCTTCTGACTCCAACCAGAGAAAGTTCTTTGCTTCTAAGAGCTTGTGTGATTAGACTGTGCCCAACCCAGATAATCCAGACCAATCTCCCTTATTTAAGGTCCACAACCTAATTACATCTGCAATGTAACAGTCACAGGCTCCAGGAATTAGGATGTGGACATCTTTGGGTGGCCATTCTGCCTACACACCAGGTGTAAGGTTTGGGACAAGTAAAAGCTGAAGAGAGAGCACAGGTTCTATACCACCCCATCCCAAAATGTCCCTAAAAATGGCTGTGCAGGAGAACATCTATTCTTTGCCCTCCAGGCAAACCTGGGACAGATTTGAGATGAAGCTGCTTCTCAAGATTCTGGAGGCCACACAGGCAGTGACAGTGACTGGCGCCTCTCATCTCTGCTCAAAGTCATGAAGATGAATGTAAAACCCAGTGCAATATTTTTGTTTTGTTTTTGTTTTTCTGTCGTTTGGATAATAAATAAAAGTTCTCTGTAATAAAAGGGCTGTTCTTTATATACTCACAGTCCTCACATTACAAATGAGCACTATACTGGGGGGTCAAGAGATCTGATCAGGGTTCTAATCCAGGTTCTGCTATGTGGCCCTGAGTAAGCCACCTCTTGTATATGAGTCTCATTTCCCCTGCCAATAAATGTGGGGCTGAACTAGATCAGCATGTCCCAAAATGTGTTCTGTGAAACATTCACTCCATTAAATGCTCTGTAAGAAAAATGGTTCCTAGGCCAAACCTTTGAAAAATTCCCTATATTCAAACTGGCTTCTCTCTAGTCTACAGTGGCTTTTTTTTTTTTTTAATGAATCTAATCTTCTATGGATGATTCTTCCAGGGTGCCTTTCTTCTTGGTAGACAAAGAGACCTGGTCGACGACGTCAGTTGTAATGCCCATTGAGGCCAGTATATCCTTTTGCCCTGCAGTAAAATAGCCACTGTCTCCGTGTGGGAGCACCCACCTGTACACATTTCTCCATGCAGGTTCAGAGAGTCCTCCCAGGATTGGCTTGTCCATTCTGTAATTCTTCATGATCAATGTTGTTTCCATTGCATGATAGACAGCAGCTGATGCAAGTTTAGGAAACGCTGTTGGAGGAACTATTATCACCTCAGGACATCTTACTGCCTTAGCATTAGGGAACCACTCTCCTGTCTTCTCTCGTAGGCACTCAAATGCTTCTCAGAATCTTGGTATCTTGTCAATCACTCCAGGTATGAGAATGAGGCTTGAGTCAAATTCTCACAGGAAGGTTATCAATTGCATTCATTGTGGTCAACTGAGATTCGTGCACAACCATATGTACCTGCACCATCATTTGCCCAGCAGGGCCAGCGAAATTAGTGCTGAGGATGCCAAGAAGTGCTCCATGACACCATGGCTGAGTAGCAATACAGGCCATGTGTCTTAGTTATCTAGTGCTGCTATAACAGAAATACCACAAGTGGATGGCTTTAACAAAGAGAAATTTATTCTCTCACAGTCTAGGAAGCTATAAGTCCAAATTCAGGATGCCAGCTCAGGGAAGACTTTTTCTCTCTGTTGGCTCTGGAAGAAGGTCCCTGTCATCAGTCTTCCCTGGTTGAGGAGCTTCTCAGTGAAGGGACCCTGGGTCCAAAGGATGTGTTATTCTCCTGGCTCTTACTTCTTGGTGGTCTGAGGTTCCCATGTCTCTCTGCTCACTTCTCTCTTTTATATCTCAAAAGGGATTGGCTCAAGACACAACCTACTCTTGTAGATTGAGTTCTGCCTCATTAACATCATAGAGGTAAGATTTACAACACATAGGAAAATCACATCAGGTCACAAAATGGTGGACAATCACACAATATTAGAATCATGGCCTAGCCAAGTTGACAGATATTTTGGGGAGACACAATTCAATCTATAATACCATGTAAACAGATAGATCGGTAGTTGGGTATGGTGCATGTACCACAGCCAAGTTGATAGCTGCCTTGAGCGCTGTCTCAGTTATGTAGTGCTGCCACAACAGAAATACCACAAATGGATGGCTTTAACAAACGTAAGTTTATTCTTTCACAGTCTAGGAGGCTAAAAGTCCAAATTCAGGGTGCTGTCCCCTAGGAGAAGGCTTTCTCTCTCTGTCAGCTCTGGGGGAAGGTCCTTGTCAATCTTCCCCTGGTCTAGAAGTTTCTCAGCACAGGGATCCCGGGTCCAAAGGATGCGCTCCCCTCCTGGTTCTTCATTGTTGGTGGTGGGAGGTCCCTCTCCTCTCTGTTTGATTCTTTCTTTTATGTCTCAAAAGAGACTGACTCAACATACAACCTAATCCTGTAGACTGAGTCCTGCCTCATTAACATAACTGCCGCTAATTCTGCCTCATTAACATCATAGAGATAGGATCTACAACATACAGGAAAATCACATCAGATCACAAAATGGTGGACATCCATGCAATACTAAGAATCATGGCCTAGTCAAGTTGATACACATTTTTGGGGGACATAATTCAATCCATAACAAATTCCTTAAACTGATTTTCAGATAGACAAATACAGCTGTTGTCATGAGAAATCATTGAACAGCATGATCAGCATGCTCAATGCAGCACAGTACAAACCAAGCCTGTGTTACAGATTGTCAGGAACTTCTGGAATGCAGCATTGTGCTGTTCCATAGAGTCATGGCAACCAGGGTATGGGTTGCCCTTTGGAATCCTGGAGATGCACTGGAACTTCAGTGAACAATTCCCTGAAAGCAGGGCATACACTGCACAGAACTGTTGTACACACTGTAAACATGGTATCTTCCTCTTATTTCAGGGGAGTATAGTACAAGAAGTGAAGGCAAGTGCCCCTCACTAACACATGGAGCAAAGATTTTTTGGATTTTGCTTGGAAGAGCCAGGAATCCACGTAGAATCGAAGACAAATCCCTCAAACTCCCTACCATTTGGATAGTTGTGTTTGGAGCACAGGAGGGCTGTTCCGCAGTGGCATTTTTAAGGCTCTGAGAACTTCTGTAAGGTTGTGGAAACAACCTAGTTTATTTAACTCAATGTTGCCCAATTATAGTTGACAACAAACCCTTTTTCCAAGTAATATGTTTTACTACCCTTCAGATAAGACTTCCCTCTATTCAAATTGGCCTCTCCCTAGTCTATACTTTCCGACCTCTGGAACCTTGTCTGTTTCCTCCACCTAAAACACTCTTCCCGACATCTCAGTGTTTCAAAATCCTACCTGTCTTTTCAAACTGCTCCAATGCTGACTGACTCTTCCATGAACTGCTCTCTGATCCCATCAGCTGAAAATATATTCTCCTTTCTCACCAGTACCATTTAAGAAATACTTAATGAATGCCTACCTGCTATAGTTTAGCACTAAGCAGTCATAGTACACTGATATTATAATACAACCATCACACAACCATTCGTTTATCCAGCAAATATTTACTGAATATCTACTATACGCCTGTTACCAGGGATGTAACAGCGAACAGGACACAGTCCTTGCCCTCAAGGGGATTCGATTCTAGTGGAAGAGCAGTGGTTGGAGGCAATTATAACCTAGCATGAGGACTATAGTTAGTAGGACTAGGATTTGGTATTTAACATTTGTTGCCTCTTCATACTTTCTGTTGTGGGCAAAGTGCTTGTCTTGCAAAGGGCTTGATTAAGGATTCTGGATTTGACATCCACCAGGGTGTCTTTTTTTCAGCACCTAACTGCTGTGAAGGTAGAATGCCACACTGGTGGATATTTACAGAACATGTGCCAGGGCTCCTGTTGCTTGACTCATGTGAAGTCTGGGACATGCCATGAGAAGAATGAGGTGCAGAAGCTTTAGTTAGTATTGCTAATTTTTAACTGCCTAGAGAAATCTGCTCTAGAAAGGTTACAACAGGCAGTCTCCTCTGGATGGGGAAGGATTTCCTTACTGCATGTAGAAATCACAGAAGGGAAGATAAGAACCATCACAGGTGTTAGCAGAACAGCTCCCTCTCAAAACGGGTGTCTACTGTTACAGCCCCGAGAACAGGATGCCTTTCAATGCCTCCTCAAAGGACTCTTGTGAAATGGAGCCAGTAAATAAAAATCACAGTTAACATCAATTAACAAAGGATTTAAAGAGGCAAATCATGACTAACCTCACTTATATTTCAGGGTTAGTATCACTGCCTTTTGCAGAAGAAATGTGCCTTCAGTCCTGCAAGAGCCTGGACCAGCCAGATCCCAGGTCTCTGTGGCTGGGTCTGTGTGATGGTGGAGGTATCCTGCTCCAGCAGGGTCTGGGATCTGTGGTGATGGGAAGAGGAGGAGGCTCCATTTGGCATCATGAACAGACATATAACGCAGCCTTCTACCTCGGACTCTACACATACATGTATGCTTTACCAGAGGCATCACAAAAATGGCAACCTTGCCTGCTTCTCTCCTATGGATGGGGTGGGGTGACCCGGAAAAATGCCCAGGATCTGCTCCAGAATCCAGGGAGGCTCCGCCAAGCCTGCAGGTGCTTCCCGCACCCCCTCAGCAGGGTGCCCGCCCCCAGCCAGCAACCCTCTCTCCTGGCCTCTGCACCACTCTTGCCCCAATCTGGAAAGCATCATTGAGTCTCTGCATCAATGGTCTCTTTCACTTCTCCCAGACACCGTCTACCACGCTCCAGCTGCTTACAAGTTGATTACAGACTCTCTTGGCCTCCTGAAATATTAACTTTTAAAAGATAAAAGCCTCTCCGGGGATAGAATTCACATAAATGTAGTTTTACTGAGATGCATTTCTAGGCTATTAGAAAGTTTAAAGACATAAAGTTTTCACTTTTAAGACTGAGTTTCCTTTTCTTTAGCACAGAAGTAAGGCTTCATATTACATCTGGGCAGATGTGACTGCACCTCAGCAGGACTTTAGCATATTTTCACAAGGTAATTGCCTTAGAAATCAAATGTGGAAAAAAAAAAAAGAAAGAAAGAAAGAAAGAAATCTAAAGTGAAGTTCACAATCCCTGAGAAATCTCAAAAGAGACTGGAGGTCTTGCTTAAGGATCAATGGTTCTGATCTTTACACATGAGAGTTATCTGATCACTGCTCACACCACCAGCCATGACCTAGCACATCCAGAATGCTTCCACAGATTACCTTCTGGTAGGAAGAGTGTGGGCTTTTGCTCCACTTGCTGCAAGTGTGTCTAGGCAGAAGCTTCAAGGTCTATCTGCAGGGGCCATGTGATCTCTCCCTTTGCCTTCCACACAAAGTGGCTCCCCAACCCCACTCAAAACAAACACACAGACTCTCTCTCTTGGGTTTCTGCACAGAAAAGGAGCTTTAATATATCTTTTTATTTGGGGGGTGGGGGAGTCTTACAAGAACAGAAAATTTAAGGTCTCATAGTTCTGGAGGCTAGGAGTGTGAATTCAGGGCATTAGTAGGGCCATGACTGCTCTGTCCTCTGTAAGGGAAGATCCTTCCTTGTCTTTTCCATCTTCTGGTATAGCCCTGGGCGTTCTTTGGCTTGTAGATGCATCATCACACGGCCATCTCTCCTCTATCTTCCAATATATCTTTCAAATACACTTGCTTCCTAGCTTATTGGTTTTCTATCCCACCCTACATTCTCCTTTTTAGGTATCTAAAAAATGGATCCACCACTCCTCTGTCAGTTTGTATACTGTGGTAGCTTGCATGTTGCTGTGATGCTGGAAGCTATGCCACTGGTATTTTAAATGCCAGCAGGGTCACTCATGGTAGACAGGTTTCAGTAGCGCTTCCAGACTAAAACAGAATAGGAAGAATGACCTGGTGATCTACTTCTAAAAAATCTGGCCAGTGAAAACCTTATGAATAATCTGATACAGTGCCAGAAGATGAGGCTCTCAACTTGTAAGGTACTCAAAATCCAGCTGGAGAAGAGCTGCCTCCTCAAAATAGAGTTGACCTTAATGATGTGGATGGACTAAAGCTTTTGGGATCGTCATTTGCTGATGTGGCATGACTCAAAATGAGAAGAAACAGCTGCAAACATCCGTTAATAATAGGAACATGGAACGTACAAAGTATGAATCTAAGAAAACTAGAAGTAGTCAAAAATGAAATAGAACACATAAAGATCAGTATCCTACACATTAGTGAGCTGAAATGGACTAGTATTGGCCATTTTAAATCAGACAATCATATGGTCTACTATGCCAGGAATAACAAAATGAAGAGAAATGGCATCACATTCATCAAAAAGAACATTTTGAGGTATATCCTGAAGTACAACACTGTCAGTAATAGGATAATATTCATATGCCTACAAGCAAGATCAGTTAATACGACGATTTTTCAAATTTACGCACTAATCACTAATGCCAAAGATGAAGAAATTGAAGATCTTTACCAACTTCTGCAGCCTGAAATTGATCAAACAGGCAATCAAGATGCATTGATAATTATTGGTTATTGGAATGTGAAAGTTGGAGACAAAGAAGAAGGATCAGTAGTTGGAAAATATGGCCTTGGTGATAGAAACGATGCCGGAGACTGCAAGATAGAATTTTGTAAGACCAATGATTTATTCATTGCAAATACCTTTTTTCAACAACATAAATGGCAACTATACAGTGGACGTCACTGGATGGAATGCACAGGAATCAAATCGACTACATCTGTGGAAAGAGATGATGGAGAAGCTCAATACAATCAGTTAGAACAAGGCCAGGGGCCGACTGTGGGGCAGATCATCAATCGCTCATATGCAAGTTCAAGTTGAAGCTGAAGAAAATTAGAAAAAGTCCAAGAAAGCCAAAGTATAACCTTGAGTATATCCCACCTGAATTTAGAGACCATCTCAAGAATAGATTTGGCACACTGAACACCAATGACTGAAGACCAGACGAGTTGTGGAATGACATCATACATGAAGAAAGCGAAAGGTTATTTAAAAGACAGGAAGGAAGGAAAAGACCAAAATGGATGCCACAAGACATTCTGAAACTTGCTCTTGAATGTAGAGTAGCTAAAGTGAATGGAAGAAATGATGAAGTAAAAGAGCTGAAAAGAAGATTTCAAAGGGTGGCTCAAGAAGGCAAAGTAAAGTATTATAATGAAATGTGCTAAGAGCTGGAGTTAGAAAAATAAAAGCGAAGAACAGGTTTGGCATTTCTCAAGTTGAAAGAACTGAAGAAAAAATTCAAGCCTCAAGTTGCAATATTGAAGGATTCTGTGGGCAAAATATTGAATAACACAGGAAGCATCAAAAAAAGACGGAAAGAATACACAGAGTCACCGTACCAAACAGATTTGGTCAACATTTAACCATTTCAGGAGGTAGCATATGATCAAGAACCAATGATACTGAAGGAAGAAGTCCAAGCTGCACTGAAGGCACTGGTGAAAAACAAGCCTCTAGGAATTGACAGAATACCCATCGAGATGTTTCAACAAATGGATGCAATGCTGGAAGCACTCACTCATCTATGCCAAGAAATTTGGAAGACAGCTATTTGGCCAACCAACAGGAAGAGATCCATATTTGTGCCCATTCCAAAGAAAGGTGATCCAACAGAATGTGGAAATTATCAAACAATATCATTAATATCACACACAAGTAAAATTTTGCTGAAGATCGTTCAAAAATGGTTACATCAGTACATTGACAGAGAACTGCCAGAAATTCAAGTTAGATTCAGAAGAGGACATGGAACAAGGGAAATCACTGTTGATGTTAGATGGATGTTGGCTAAAAGCAGGGGATACCATAAAGATGTTTACTTGTGTTTTATTCACTATGCAAAGGGATTCAACTGCGTGGACCATAATAAATTATGGATAACGCTGAGAAAAATGAGAATTTTAGAACACTTTATTGTGCTATGCAGAACCTGTACATAGAACAAGAGGCAGTTGTTCGAACAGAACAAGGAGATTCTGCATGGTTTAAAGTCAGGAAAGATGTGTGTCAGGGTTGTGTCCTTTCACCATACTTATTCAATCTGTATGCTGAGCAAATAATTCGAGAAGCTGGACTATATGAAGAAGAACGGGGCATCAGGATTGGAGGAAGACTCATCAACAACCTGTGATACGCAGATGACACGACCTTGCTTGCTGAAAGTGAAGAGGACTTGAAGCACTTACTGATGAAGATCAAAGACCACAGCCTTCAGTATGGATTACACCTCAACATAAAGAAAGCAAAAATCCTCACAACTGGACCAATAAGCAACATCATGATAAATGGAGAAAATATTGAAGTTGTCAAGGATTTCATTTTACTTGGATCCACAATCAACACCCATGGAAGCAGCAGTCAAGAAATCAAATGACGCATTGCATTGGGCAAACCTGCTGCAAAAAACGTCTTTAAAGTGTTAAAAAAGCAAAAATGTCACTTTGAGGACTCAGGTGTACCTGCCTGACCCAAGCCATAGTATTTTCAATTGCCTCATATGCATGGGAAAGCTGGACAATGAATACGTAAGACTGAAGACCTGATGCCTTTGAATTATGGTGTTGGTGAAGAATACTGAATAT
Source organism: Dugong dugon (assembly GCA_030035585.1). NCBI lineage: Eukaryota > Metazoa > Chordata > Mammalia > Sirenia > Dugongidae > Dugong > Dugong dugon. Next base: position 21,557,459 of record CM057475.1, read on the forward strand.
ATCATGGACTGCCAGAAGAATGACAAATCTGTCTTGGAAGAAGTACAGCCAGAATGCTCCTTGGAAATGAGGATGGCGAGACTTCTCACATACTTTGGACATGTTATCAGGAGGGATCAGTCCCTGGAGAAGGACATCACACTTGGTAAAGTAGAGGGTCAGCGAAAAAGAGGAAGCCCCCCCAACAAGAGGGATTGACACAGTGGCCGCAACAATGGGCTCAAACATAGCAACAACTGCGAGGATGGCGCAGGACCCAGCAATGTTTCGTTCTGTTGTACACAGAGGCGCTATGACTGGGAACCGACTCGCCGGCACCTAATAAGAAGAAGAAATGGAAATTCCCCATTTACTCACAGAACACCTCCTCTCCCACTTGCCCTACAGACAGTATTCCTGCTCCCTACACTCCTAAGTTGTTCTCAACTCCTGCTCACTTCACTAACCCTCTTACCTGGGCCTCCTCTTCCCCTTCCCTCCACTATCTCGGGCATAACCTGGCAGCACAATGCAGGGCGCCTGGGTTCAGATTTAAGAGAGTAAAGCCAATTCTTGTGGCATGAGCCACCCAGACTGCTGGGCTCTGAGAGTCACACAATGGTCCTGCTTCCAACATGGCCCAATGGAGTAAATGCTTAGCAAGAGAGGCAGAATTTCTGACATTACAGAGTTGGGGCTTTCTGAATAAACGTTGCTGAAACCTTGGGATCCTCAGCTAAGAGTAAGCCTTGGGGAGCTCATACACAACTATATAAATGGTGAAGGAGCCTGGCTGCCGCAAGCGGTTTGTGACTGGCTGCTAACCTAAAGCTTGGCTTTTTGAACTCACCCATCAGTTCCATGGAAGAAAGACCTGGTAATCTGCTTCCGGGAAGATTATAGTCAAGAGAACCCTATAGAGCAGTTCTACTCTATAACACGTAGGGTCGCCATGAGTCAGGTGCCGACTTGACACCAGCTACCAATGATATAGATCGTGAACTCCAGACAGCTTTATCTAAGACTGGAGGTATGCATTTACATTTCAAGGAAAAGTAAGGTCCAGGAGCTAGGAGACATCTCTATGTAAAAGCTAGAGACACCAGGGCTTACCTGGCTCCTGGAGAGATGTATCTATATTCCAAAAGGTTAGAGTGAAAATCCAGAATCCTTTCCACCCTTTTCTCCAAACAGCAAAGATTTTTCTCTCTCCTTTCAGGAGAGGAGAGGGAAGCAGTTGCCTCCTTCCCTTGTATATAAGCAGAGAAAATCCATTTTTCTGTCCCTCACCTATGGAGTGTCTGACCACTCACTCGTGTTACAGATTTTTGCATCTGGCTTTCATCATGTTGCCCCAGGGGTAAGCACTGGGGCATGGGGTGCCAACAGTTATAATTATTTATAAATAATAGTATTTTATTATTGTGTCTATTATAATAACAAATCTGTCTCTGAATCAGAACAGCTCATGTGTACATTCCGAATAAAATTAATGAAGATGAATATAAAAAAGCCAACGGTTATGGTGACAAAGATGACGCGATCCTGTTCATCACATGGTTTACTGGAGGAGGCAGACGAGAACCCTGCGCTGGTTAACAGGATTTGAGACATACCCTTGGGTACAAGCAGCAGCCCTGTTGAAAGGATTGTGAAGTTTGTTAGCCAGGTATGAGGAGACAAGGTTGGACAATGGATTTTGATCTCTTCTACAGGTGGGAGGGGAAGGGGTCCAGAAATTTCCAGAACTAGATTCGGGGCAGGCCAAGAGAGTTTATCTTGCAAGTCTATGAGGACTGCAGAGCTAAGCTGCTGGATATGGCAAAGAAAGGTATCTGGCTTACTGTCTTAGAGACACTTCTCTGCTCCCCACTGAACCTGAGGTTCCCTTTCTAAGTTCCCTTTCTACCCCAGCTGATCTTCCCAGTCTCAGGAGGCACTATGTTAAGCTGAGGGAAAACAGGGAAGGGGAGGGAAAGGACTCAAAGGTTAATAGCTCCGTTGGATACTAGAACCTGCAGATAACGGGGTAGATGGAGATGCTGAGAAATGTAGAGCGAAATTTCAGTGAGCAGGCCTAACAGCCCTGGTGTCTTCTCACACGGGCCATAGACAATAAAAGGGAGGGCTGGCAGCCTGCGTTTCACCTCACCTTTGCAACCCCTAGCCTCACCAGGGAGAAAACAGGTTCTCCCTGAAGCTGTGATTTTATCCCCATAAATGCTGAATTTCACCGCTAGGGCTTTGTACAAAACTTTGCAGTGGGAGAAAAGAGGGGTTTGAAAATAGCTTTGTATTGCTTTCAGTGCTAGTGTACTGGAATGTATGGCAGAAATGGATTTGGATGTTACATGCCTGTCAGGGAAACCCTGGTGGCGTAGTGGTTAAGAGTTACGGCTACTACCCAAAAAGGTCAGCAGTTCGAATCCACCAGGTGCTCCTTGGAAACTCTGTGGGGCAGTTCTACTCTGTCCTATGGGGTCACTGCGAATCAGAATCGACTCGAAAGCAGTGGGTACGCAGACGGTATGCCTGTCATAGGTGCTACAGAGGGATTCTCTAGGTGAGGGAAAGCTGCAAAGGGAAGTGTTCGTGGGAGTCCTCTGCTTTGAGCCACCAGTGGGTGGAAGTTGCAGCAGTCAAGGAAAAAACCGCTGGCTTCCTACTATCAAAACGGAGGCCTGAAACCTCCTTAGGTTCTAGGGTGGAGAAAGAAAAAGTCCCTGTGGTGGACTTTTGCTATGATGTTTGCCTAAGGAAAGGCAGTACGCCAAGAGAGCATGAAAGGAAAGCAGTTTCCAGACTGAGGTATGCTTTTGGAGTTTTTTGACATGGCTACTAGACACACATTTTTAAGCTTGGGTCTTAGTTATCTTGTGCTGCTATAACAGAAATACCACAAGTGGATGGCTTTAACAAAGAGGAATTTATTCTCTCACAGTCTAGGAGGCTAGAAGTCCAAATTCAGGGCGTCAGCTCCACGGGAAGGCTTTCTCTCTCTGTCGACTCTTGGAGAAGGTCCTTGTCATCAATCTTCTCCTAGTCGAAGAGCTTCTCAGCGCAGGGACCCCGGGTCCAAAGGACAAACTATTCTCCTGGCTCCTGTTTCTTGGTGGTACGAGGTCCCCCTATCTTTCTGCTTGCTTCTCTCTTTTATATCTCAAAAGAGACTGACTTAAAACACAACCTAATCTTGTAGATTGAGTCCTGCCTCATTAACATCATAGATTTACAACACATAAGAAAATCACATTAGATGACAAAGTGGTGGACAATCACACAATACTGGGAATCACAGCCTAGCCAAGTTTACACACATTTGTGGGGGACACAATCCTATCCATAAGAGTTTGTAATGAGTTCTTGTGGAAATCAGATGCGCCCATTTTGGGCGTGGATCAGCTTGTACTCAATGACCAACAGGTGAAAGGAGCTTTAAAAAAATCTTTGCAGGAAAGTCCCTGCTTGCCAGGCAGCATCTCAGCTTTTCATGAGAAAGGGGTAGCTACCCCCTTCTGCTGCCCAAAGCAAGGAAAAACTGCTAGCTCTTTGGGGGGAAGGGGGAAGAATCCTAGATTCACAGGAGGTTTCCCCCTCAATTACCTGGGCCTAGCTCATCAATGCCTGCTATTGCTTTCTGCTGAAAAGATGAAAATAGGCATGGTCACCCTGCTAGTGAGGGGAGCTACTGAGACTTGACAGACACCCCTCTGTGGGCCATGAGCAGTGGAAGCAGATCATAAACGCTATTGGAACTGTCCCGGTCACAGACAAGGTCCATGGAAAGGGCTGTTCTCTGATGAGTCCACTGCTGATTGAGCCTGACTCATTCCTGGCTCCATTTCTGCCCAAAGCAGCAAGGTTGGGGAGGGTCAAATCACAGGAAGCATGGCCGCCCCCTGACTCTGGGCAGACTGAATCATCACAGGATGGGACTTTTGACCCCTTTGAGGGGAGATGTCATTGCTATTGGCTTTTTGTATCAGGCCTTTCTAACTTTTTCAGTCTGGCAATTTGTGCCTTTGCCGGTTCTGGCAGAGGTCATTCACTCAACAGTCAGCTGTTGGTCTGACTCTACTCCCCAACCTTCCCCCTGGCACACACACTTAAGTAAGGCAGTTTGACGGCTGATCTCTCTAGGTGCTTCACTGGGTCAGGATCACAACAATGACCAAGGATGGAGGTGGGGCGGGGGGTGGTATAGAACTGTTTGGAAAAACTTTTTAAATTCAGAATTCCACCTTGACCATTCCCCAGGACATGACATATCTTTCTCCCTGACAGAAATCCTAGATCAATTTAGCTGAAAGAGGATTAGGAGACTCAGACTTTTAACTTTGTTTAAGTTAGGTTGTATGGAAATGTTCTATGAAAAAGATTTTTGTCTTTCTTGCACCCAACCCTCCTAGATGAAAGGTCTGGGTGAGAATAGAGGATAATGGGGTGAGGGGTAAGAAAAGTGAAGTTATAGTTACTAAAATGGGGCACACTGATAAAATGAAGGGAAAGCAAAAGAAAACTTTAGACTTCCCTTAGAAGTCCCTTAGAAGGAGCAGGGGCAGGGGTTGGATCTTTGTTCTTCAGAATCTGCTCCTGGAGGACTCCTCCCAGAAGGAAAACACTCCAGGCTGCTTCCAACCTCCTGCCTGCTGCCTCTCATCCTAACTGCTCTCCCTGCTGCTATGAGCGCTCTGAATTCAAACTAACTGCTGAGCACACCGCGGTCCCTGCTGGCAGCCCTGACCACAGACTACCGGGATGGCCTTGCTCCTGCATTTCCCAGGCAGGACACCCCTAGGTGTCCTCCACACCCCAGGGGACAGGATGCTTTAAACTGTCTTCAGACAGCCCCTCTGAAAACAAGAACTGAACTGACCTGAATTATTTGGGCTAAAGTAAGGGGGCCCTAAAACTTACCTACTGGTGGGAGGCTTCCTGCCTTGTGTTACCTGTCTGACATCCCACTTGGGGGCCCCTAACAGTGGTAAACTCTTTGTTCCAGGGGTACCGCGTATGCCTGCTGGGACTGTGTGAATGAAAGGCAGCCATTAACCTATCTCTCTAGTGAAAACACTAGGATTTACACCTAAAGGTAGTTGTCAGAAACAATGAAGTGTAAACACCCCAGGTAGATGGAGTAGCCCTCAGGCATGCACTCTGCAGGCAGTTTACCTACAACGTGAGTTCTTCCATTAGAAAGGTGGTATGAAATTTGTCCCGGACTTTAGCTGAAGTGATTTATGACCCTACTTCCCAGCCTGAAAGGCATTCTGGTCAACTTCAACTCACTGGCCAGAGGTATATGCAGGATAGAATTGCAAGAGTCTGGGTGAATTATTAAAATAGCCAGCTGTACCAGGGTGTATGCCTCAGGCTAGGTAGATGAGGTAACACAGAAACTGGAGGAAGCCATCAGGCTTTCTAAGGTAGACCTCTGGTAAATGAGATTGCTCCACTGACTCAAATCAGGACCCTGGGAGGGTATGCCTGAGAGCAATACTGCAGGATTGACCTCATCCTGCCCTTGGAGTCCTGCTAGCAATAGCTGGGTAAGTGCTGTTTAAAACAAATTGAATGTATTTGGTCCTAGGTCCTGTTGGTCAGTAGTGCTTGGTTTGCTAGTGCTATCATAACAGAAATACCACAAGAGTGGCTTTAAAGGACAAATTTATTTTCTTACAGTTCTGGAGGCTAAAAGTCCAAATCGGTCTTGGCCACGTGGATTCCTTCCGTGGACCTCTCTTCTAGCTTCTGGTGACTGCTGTCAATCTATGCAGTTCCTTGGTGTCTGTCTTCCCCCTCTGTGTGTTTCTGTGTCTATTCTGCCCTTTTTATAACTCAGAAGTGATTAGGTTTAGGATCTACCCCACTCTGATATGATATGATCTCATTAACATAACAAAAGAAAAATCCTGTTTCCAAAAAGGATCACATCCACAGGTACAGGGGTTAGGATTTCAACACATATTTTGGGGGGCAGGGCATAATTTAATCAGTAATATTCCAACCTTTCGTCCCCCAAAATTCATGTCCTTCCCATGTACAGAACACATTCATCCTATGACATCATCCCAAAAGTCTTATCTCATTCCAGCATCAGCTCTAAACCCAAAATCTCATCTTCTGAATCATCTAAATCAAGTACGGGTGAGACTCTGGGTGTGTTCCATCCTGGGCAAAATGCATTTCCATCTGTAGACCTGTGAAACCTAGCATACAAGTTATCTGCTTCCAAAGTACAATGGTGGAACAGACACAGGGTAGACAGTTCCATTCCAAAAGGGAGAAATCGGAGGGGAAGAAGGAGTCACAGGTACCAAACAAGTTCAAAACCCAGCAGGGCAAATTCCATTAGCTCTCGAGACTGGAAAATAATTCTCTGTTTTCCAAGCACATCTGGGCAATGGCCCTGCCCTCCAGGCTCTGGGATTTGGCCACACTCTCTAGATTTTGGATGGAGGCCACTCAGCCATGGGTGTCAGTCCCACCCTCTGGAACCAAGGTGGCAGCGACTCCAGTCTTTGAAACCTAGGCAGTAACCTCACCCTTTGAAACATAGGGGGTGGTGGCTCTACCCTTTGAAACCAAGGAAGCAGCCACACATACCTCCCCAGCTCCACCCCCCCCCCCCCCCCCCCCGTTTCTTTCAACAGTTCTGCTGGTCTCTGAATTGCCCCCGGGGATGGTCCATTCCTTTTTTTTTTTTTTTTTTCTGAAGGACAAAAGATGTTTCACAACCAAGTACCTCTGTTGGCCCATTTCCTGCCTGTAGAATTCTAGGAGGCAGACAACTTTCCTTCATCTCATCCTGTCTACACTGACAGGATTTCTGCTGTGATTAATTAGATCCATCAGTCACAGGCCTAATACCTTTAACAAAAGCTTGCATGACCACACCCTTGGTGTCAGTTCCAGGGCACATTCTCTTGGCTTTTACAATAGAATTTTCTAAATCTTCTATCTCTTTCCTTCCACATTTTACTACAAGTGGCAAGGCAAAACCATATCACACTTTTAAGGTTTTGCTTAGAAATCTCCTCAGTCAAATATCCAAGTTTCCACTTCCCATAAAACATTCTAACACAATTCAGACAAGTTATTTGCCACTTTAGAGCAAGGATTTCCTTTCTTCCAGTGTCCAATAATATGGTCATCAATTCTTTTTCAAACCTCACCAGAACCACATTTAACATTCACATTTTGAGCAATATTCTGTTTATGATAATAGATACTTTCTCTATAGCATTCCTCATTTCCTTCTAACCCTCATTACGATCACCCTTAATGTTCCTAATTCTATCAATAGTCTCTTCAAGGCCATCTTAGCTTTTATTATCAAGTACATCAAAATTCTTCCATCCTCTACCCATTACCCAATTCCAAAACCACTTCCATATTTTAGGTGCAGCACCCCCACTCTCTGGTACCAAATTCTAGGTAAAGTGGACAGCAGTCTAACTCGAATCACCATAATAGAGAGTCATGGCCCCTTGATCAATTCCAAGACTTGAGTGAGTTTAAAGACCCACAACCCCTTGAATGAAGGGGAGGCCAGGTCCCCTTGAGGAAGGACTCAAATACACTGCTAAAAACTTATACTGTTAATCTTTCTCCCAGCCTTCCCCAAAGGGATCTACAGTCCTTTATGGGGAAAAGGAAATAATTAGACCTTTTGAGGATTACTGGATATTGGCTCTGAACTGACACGAATTCCAGGAGACCCAAAACGTCACTGTGGCCCACCAGTCAGAGTGGGGGCATATGGAGGTCAGGTTATTAATGGAGTACCAGCTCATGTCCATCTCGCAGCAGGTCCAGTGGATCCTTGAACCCATCTTGTAGTGATTTCCCCAGTTCCAGAATGCATAATTGGAATAGATATACTCAGCAACTGGCAGAACCCCCACACTGGATCCCTGACAAGGGGGTAAGGGCTATTGTGGCAGGAAAAGCCAAGTGGAAGCCATTAGAACTGCCCCTACCTAGGAAAATAGTAAACCAAAAGCAATACCACATTCCTGGAGGGACTGCAGAGATTACTACCACCATCAATGATTTGAAGGATGTAGGGGTGATGATTCCCACTACATCCTCATTCAACTCATGTATTTGGCCTGTGGAAAAAACAGATGGATCTTGGAGAATGACAGTGGATTATCGAAAACTTAACCAGGTGGTGACTCCAATTGCAGCTGCTGTTCCAAATGTAGTTTCATTGCTTGAGCAAATTAATACATCTCCTGGTACGTGGTATGCAGCTATTGATCTGGCTAATGCCTTTTTCTCCATACCTATTTCGAAGGACCACCAGAAGCAGTTTGCCTTCAGCTGGCAAGGCCAACAATACACCTTTAGTGTCCTACCTCAGAAGTATTTCAACTCTCCAGCCCTATGTCATAATTTAGTCCACAGGGACCTTTGATCACCTTTCCCTTCCACAAGATGTCACACTCGTCCATTACATTGATGACATTATGCTGAGTGGACGTAGTAAGGAAGAAGGGTCAATGACCCTGGACTTAATACTAAAATACTTGCATGCTACCAAACCAAAAACCATATCCATTGCCGTTGAGTCGATTCCAACTCATAGCAACCCTATAGGGCAGAGTAGAACTGCCCCATAGGGTTTCCAAGGAGCAGCTGGTGGATTCGAACTGCTGACCTTTTGGTTAGCAGCCAAGCTCTTTACCACTGTGCCACTAGGGCTCCATTTGCCTGCTAGAGGGTGGGAAATTAATCTGACAAAAATTCAGGTGTCTTCCACCTCAGTGAAATTTCTAAGGGTTCAACAGTGTGAAGCATGTTGAGCTACTACTTCTAAAGTGAAGGATAAGTTATTGCATCTGGCCTCTCCCACAACTAAAAAGGAGGCACACAGCCTGGTGGGTCTCTTTGGATTTGGAGGCAACACATCCCTCATTTGGGTGTGCTACTTAGGTCTAGTTATCAAGTGACTCAAAAAGCTGCTAGGTTTGAGTGGGGCCCAGGGCAAGAGAAGGCTCTGCAACAGGTTCAGGCTGCTGTGCATGTAGCTCTGCCACTTGGGCCATATGATCCCATGGCGACCCCATGGTGCTTGAAGGGTCAGTGACAGATAGAGATGCTGTTTGGAGTCTTTGGCAGGCCCCTACTGGTGAATCACAGCACAGACCCTTAGGAGTTTGGAGCAAAGCTCTGCTATCCTCTGCAGATAACTACTCTCCTTTTGAGAAACGGCTTTTGGCTTGTTACTGAGCCTTAGAAGAGACTGAATGCTTAACCATGGGCCACCAAGTCACCATGTGGCCTGAGCTGCCCATCACAAACTGGGTATTGTCTGACCCACAGAGTCATAAAGTTGGACGTGCACAGCAGCACTCCATCATTAAATGGAAGTGGTAGATACATGATTGGGTCTGAGCAGGGCCTGAAGGCACATGTTGCATGAAGTGGCCCAAGTGCCCATGGTCTCCACTCCTGTCACATTATCTTCTATCTCCTAGTCTGCTTCTATGATCTCATGGGGAGTTCCTTATGATCAGTTGACTGAGGAAGAGAAAACTCATGCCTGGTTTACAGATGGTTCTGCATGATATGCAGGCACCAATCAAAAGTGGACAGTGGCAGCATGACAGCCCCTTTCTGGAACAGTGGTGAAGAGAAATCCTCCCAATGGGCATAACTTCGAGCAGTGCACCTGGTTGTTCACTTTGCTTGGAAGGAGAAATGGCCAGATGTGCAACTGTATACTGATTCATGGGCTATGGCCAATGGTTTGGATAGAGGGTCAGGGACTTGGAAGAAACATGATTGGAAAATTGGAGAGAAAGAGGTATGGGGAAGAGATATGTGGATAGACTTCTCTGAAGGGGCCGAAGAAGTGAAAGTATTTGTGTCTCATGTGAATGCTCACCAAAGGGTGACCTCGGCAGAGAAGGACTTTTTTTTTTTCCTTTCAATTTATGTTATAATTTAATTGAATATTTAGTTGAAATAATTTGGGGCAAAAATCTCCCCACACATTTAAAATATGAATAGCATGAACTCAGTCTTTTTTTTTTTCTCTTAATTTTGCTTTAAGTGAAAGTTCACAATTCAAGTTAGTCTCTCATAAAAAATTTATATACATATTGTTATGTGACCCTAGTTGCTCTCTCTATACTGTGACAGCACACTCTTCCTTTCCACCCAGCTCTCCCGTGTCCATTCAACCAGCTCCTTTCCTTTTCTGACTTCTTGTCTCCAGACAGGAGCTTTGGCAGAGGAGGCTTTTAACAATCAAGTGGACAGGATGACTTGTTCTGTTGAAACCACTCATCCTCTTCCCCCAGCCACTCCCATCATTGCCCAAAGGGCTTATGAACAAAGTGGCCATGATGGCAGGGATGGAGGTTATGCATGGGCTCAGCAACATGGACTTCCACTCACCAAGACTGACTTGGCTACAGCCACTGTTGAGTGCCCAATCTGCAAGCAGCAGAGACCAACACTGAATGCCTGATATGGCAGCATTCCTCAAGGTGATCAGCCAGCAACCTCGTGGAAGGTTGATTACATTGGACCACTTCCATCATGGAAAGGGCAGAATTTTGTTCTTATTGGAACAGGCACTTACTCTGAATATGGATTTGCCTTCCCTGCACACAATGCTTTTGCCAAAACTAACATCCATGGACTTACAGAATGCCTTATCCACCATCATGGTATTCCACACAGCATTGCCTTGGATCAAGGGACTCACTTCACAGCAAATGAAGAGTGGCAATGGGCCCATGCTCATGGAATTCACTGGTTCTACCATGTTTCCCATCATCCTGAAGCAGCTGGCTTGATAGAACAATGGAATGGCCTTCTAAAGACACAATTATGACGCCAGCTAGGTGGCACTACATTGCAGGGTTGGGCAATGTTCTCCAGGAGGCTGTATATGCTTTAAACTAGCATCCAGTATATGGCGCTGTTTCTCTCATAGCTAGGATTCATGGGTTCAGGAATCAACGGGTAGAAATGGGAGGGCCACCACTCACTATTAACCCTAGTTACCTACTCACAAAATTTTTGCTTCCTGTCCCCGTGACCCTATGCTCTGCCAGTCTGGAGGTCTTAGTTCCAAAGGAAAGAATGCTCTCACCTGATTCCACTGATCTGGAAGTTAAGAACGCTACCTGGTCACTTTGGGTTCCTATGCCTCTGGATCAACAAGCAAAGAAAGGAGTTACCATGTTGGCTGTTGTGATTGATCCTGATTACCAAGAGGAAATCAGACTTATATTACATAATAGAGGTAAAGAAGAATATGACTGGAATGCAGGAAATCCCTTAGGGCATCTCTTAGTACTACCATGCCCTGTGATTAAAGTCAATGAAAAACTACTGCAACCCAATTGTGACATGACTACTAATGGCCCAGACCCCTCAGGAATGAAGGTTAGGGTCACTCCACCAGGCAAAGAACCACGACCAGCTGAGGTGCTTGCTGAGGGTAAAGGAAAAACAGAATGGGTGGTGGAAGAAGGTAGTTCTAAATACCAGTTACGACCATGTGACCAGTTGCAAAAATGAGGACTGTAATTGTTATGAGTATTTCTGTACTGCATGTGCGCATCAGGTATTTTTTGTTTTCTTCATTTATAAAATATAACATGTAAACAGGGCTGGTGCATTTTCAGTTGTATGTGTGTTAGCTGTATCACGTTAGGCACAAGCTTGACTTTATAATTGTCTTTATTCAGAGATTACGTAAGGTTTAAGATGCATACAGGTGCCAAGTTGACAAGGGGTGAATTGTGATTGTTAAGGCTGTGTGTCAATTTGGCTAGGCCATGATTCTCAGTGGTTTGGCAGTTATGATGTAGTTTGGCAGTCATAAAATGATGTGATTATTTCCATGATGAGATTTGATATAATGTGATCACCTCCATCATGAGATCTGCTATGAGCAGCCAATTAGTTGAAAGGGAGTTTCCTTGGGGGTGTGGCCTGCATCCAATATAAGTGGACTTTCTGGCAAGGCTTGTGGGCTTTTGCTTGCACTGGATCCTGCAGCTGGCTCCTGTTTGTCTGACCTCTGGTGCTTGGGGCTTGAGCTACCAGCTTACCTGCTCTCTTGCCTGCCAATCTTGGAACTCGTTGGTCTTCACAGCCTGTGAGCCAGAGCCCTGCTGTCTGACTTGCTGATCTTGGGTTTGCCAGCCCCTGTGGCTATATAAATTAAGAGAAGCCTCCAGCCTGACCCACTTTCCAGCCTCTACAACCTCATGAGTTACTTCCTTAATATAAATCTCTCTATTCATACATTTATACATTTTACTGGTTTTGCTTTTTAGAGAACCCAGCCTGAGACATCCTCCTTGTTGAGGACTCCTTCCATAGCTCCCAGTGCCTCTGTTAGATGGTGAATGGGTGGAAATCACACAATTTTTTTCAAAAGATAATTTTTATGCACTCTGTATTAAAAATAACGTGGACCATTTCATATCTTTAGGAAATAGTGATTTATAAATTAAACAATGGGAAGAGATTGGGAATGACTGGCCTAAGAGAATCACTCAGTGATTCAATGGAATGAGAATAGTGTATTACAGCACGGAACATGCTCACCCCATAAACTGAAGCTGAAGGCCCGAGACAGCAATCAACTGGCCAGTAGGGGAGAAGTAAGGACTGGAATCCAGGTCTTGTGGACTCACTAGGCCAATCATGCCTGGTTGAATCTGAAAAAGCAAAGCCCAGACCACACCAGTGTAATGCTAATACAGCAAATGAAAGGTATTCTCAAGGTCTTTTAACACCATGGTGATTTTCCAGCATGCAAAATCAAGATGACTGAGAGGACATGCTCCAGAATGATAGAATGATGCCTCCAGGGCAGTCTGCAATGTCAGACTTGGGTGCTCTGCCTTGCTTTGAACCACAATCACCAGGAGCATAGCTCTAGGAAGTCCAAAATCATAATGAATAATTGATAGTTCACTGTGTGCTCAGCGTACTTCTAAATGCTTTACATTGCTTCAATTAATCTTCACAACAACCCTATGAGATTGGTAGTATTGTTATCTCCATTTTACAAATGATGAAGCAGAGGCACAGAGAAGTTAAGCAAATTGCCCACTGTCTCACAGTTAGTGGCCATGACAGGATTTGACATCAAGCAGTCTAGCTCCAGAGTTGGTGCTCTTGACCACTGTTTCCCCTTCTTAAATATCTGAGTGACATTTACGTGTCATTAGAGGCTCCTGAACAGCCCAAGCTGAAAGGAGGCCTTGAGGATTCCTTGGGCTTGGGGAGACAGCTGCTGTGCAGCTGGGTTGGGCCTGACCTGGCTGAGGAATCAGCACCTTCCCAGTTTTGGTCAATCAGCAGGGACTAGGAACCAGGCTCCTTGTCTCTGCACTGAAGAAGAGAAGAGAAAAAATAAAATTATAGATGTGTTTTCCAGAACAGGAAATCCCGCCCACAAGGCAAGGAGACCAAGTGCTCCTCACTGTGCCCCACGTAGCACCTAGGTCAGGGCTAGCCAGCAAGGCTCCTGACAACTCCTAAATGAAAGGCCTTGATCGACTCCAAGCAGGATGTCAGTAGAAGACTTGAAAACATAACATCTGCCCTCTAATCCCTAAACTCAGCCCTAACCCACCAAAAAAAATTCCCCAACAACCCAAGCCACCACAATAATCATGTCTGCTGATGCTCTTAAAACTTAAACCAGGGATAACTTTTGTTGCCTTTCAAAATATTTTCCTCCTCAGCTGATATGGATTTTATAATTCTCCCCAGGGGATTTGTTTCTTTTTGATCCTCAGTGCCCCTGTGCCTCTGGAGAATTTAAATGGTTCTGCTGGGGTTTCCGTTTTCTCTACTTCCTCAGGCACCTGCATTGCTGACTCCTTGCTATATGGAAGGTATTTGGTTTCACAGAAGGCTTTCAAAGACTCCAGGGGTGAAAGGTCACAGTTGACATTTGCAACACAATCAAAAACAAGGAAGACTTAATAGCTCTCTACACTGTGTTCATAGATGGGAAGACTCAATATTGTTAAGATGTGAATTCTCCCCAAATTGATATACAGATTTAACACAATCACCATAAAAATCCCAGCAGGCTTTTTACATAGAAATCAACGAGCTAATTCTAAAGTTTATATGGAGAAGCAAAGGACCTAGAATAGCCAAAACAAAAAGAAAGTTGGAGGACTCACAATAAATAATTTCAAGATTTACTATTTAATATACATTTACAATAATCAAGACAGTGTGGTATTGGTGAGAGGATAAATATATAGGATCAATGGGACAGAATAGAGTACAGAAATAGACCCACACATATATGGTCAAACTGATTTCTGACAAAGGGCCGAGGTAATTCAATGAAGACAGGACAGTCTTTCCAACAAAGGGTGCTTGAACAATTGGATATCCACATGCAAAAACCAAAAAGAACCTTGACTCATAACTCGAACCATATATAAAAATTTACATGAAATGAATCACAGACCTGAAATGTAAAACCTAAAACTATAAAATTTCTAAAAGAAGACAAAAAACAAAATCTTTGTCATCTTGGTTACATGAAGATTTCATAGCTAGCACACAACAAAAGTACAAATCCTAAAGATAAATATGATAAATTGGACTTCATTAAAATTAAAAACTTCTTCTCTTTACAAGATGCTGGTGGGAAAAAAGACAAGCCACAGATTGGGAAAAAACATTCGCAAAACACAGCTAAAAAGGACTAGTATTCAACATATCTGAAGAACTCTTTCAATTCAATAAGAAAAAAAAAAAAACTAATGGGTAAAATATATTAAGACACGTCACTAGAGAAGATACACAAATGGCAAATAAGCACATGAAGAGATGCTTAAATATCACTAGTCATAAGGGAAATACAAATTAACATTACAATGAAATGCCAGTACACAACTATCAGAACACCCATAAGTAAAATAATAAAATAAAAAACTATCAAATGCTGAACTGAAATTCTCATACATTACTGAGAGGAATGCAAAAACATACGGTCAGGAAAATAGTTTGACAGCTTTTTCCAAGTTAAACATTCACGATAACCCTCCAATCCCACTCTTAGGTATTTACACAGAGAAATGAAAACATATGTCCACATCAAGATCTGTAAGTGAATGTTTACTGCTGCTTTATTCATAATCACTAAAATCTGTAAACAACCCAAATGTCCATCAACTGGGTGAATGGATAAAAACATACTGTGGTACATCTATACAGCGGAATACTACTCAGCAACAGAATGGAACAAACTACTGATACAACACTAATGAACCTGAAAAGCATCATCCTAAGTGAAAAGACACAAAAAGCTCCATACTGTATAATTCCATTTATCATGACATCCCAGAAGAAGCAAAACTATAGGGACTGAAATCAGAACAGTGGTTGCTAAGGGCTGGGAGTGGCCGGAGGGGATTGACTACAAAGGAGCACTAGGGAATGTTTTGAGTGATGGAACTATTATTACATTTCTTATTGGTGGTAGTGCTTATGCAACTCTTTATGTTTTCAAAATTTAGAACTGTATACCTAAAAAAGGATAAAATTTTCTGCATGTAAATTACACCTCACTAGACAAAAAAAAAAAAAAATCCAAAATATTTCCTTTTATAAATGTAATTTATGAGTAATTGCAATTATGTAAGACCAATCAGGCATGCAAAAATCTGTGTTGCTAGATGATGCCTTGTATCTTCCATCAAATGACTGCAGTCACAACTGATGGGTTTAGACTTGAGCGGTCAAAAGTGGTTTTGGTTTAAAAAGAATTTCAGAAGGAACTTCCCAACCCTTAAGTAATTGCTAAAGAAACAATGCAGAGTGATGGAGAGGTGCCTTGAGTCAACAATAAGAAAGAGGACCATTTTGTACTTTTTCCCCGTCAACAGGTAAAAGTAAATTTAAAAAAATAAGTCAATTACTATTGTAATGAGCTTAATATTGCAAATAATCTTGGGCAAGCAGTTTGTTTCCTCATCTATAAAAAGTTAACTGACCTAGCGACATCTCTGCATTGTAAAAGCTTAGAGTCTGACCTAGCTAGCACAGAATTGAGCTGAACCTCCAGGGGGCCTTTGAAAGTCCTCTGATCTATGAAACCTGTGAACCTGTGGGAAGTTAAACTCTGCCCCTTGCTGACACCCTCACTGTGGGGTTGGGGAAGGAACAACATCTTCTGAATAGGGCATTTCGACATCCAAATCCCACAACAACTTTGGGGCAGGGCGAGCACAGTAACTGCCATTTAAAAGCGGAGGACTCTAGGATCAGAGAGCTGGGAAAACTGCCCCAGACTCTAGGTCCAGTGTTCCCTTCACAGTCCCACCCTTGACCCACCCACCCACACACCTCCTGAGGCGGGCTTTGGCAGCTTTTACACTGTCCGTCCTTACCCCACCATCACTGATGCCCTGAGACCACAGCCCGCCTGATGTGCTGACCAGCTCCTTACACAGCAAGATGATCAGTGCCAACTCAGGGTTTCCCAAGCATGCCTCCAACACCTCCCCAACAAGAAGTTCAGCAAAAGGAGCTTCCGTGGTAGGTAAGCCTGGAGCATTCGGATTAGTCTCCTGCCTCCTGGATGTAGACAATTAGCATACCAAGGTCTCCCAGAAGTCTTTGCAGTAATGGAACCTATTTAAACGTAATTCCCACACTCATTTCATAGGAAATTCTCTTTCACGTAATACTGATTTACATCCCACATAGTAAAGCTGTTAACACCCTTACATTTAAACCTTTCCTTTTAACGACTTTTTTAGAAACCTTTGGTTTCTAGGAAACCCTAGTGGCGTAATGGTTAAGAGTTACAGCTGTTAACCAAAAGGTTGGCAGTTCAAATCCACCAGGTGCTCCTTGGAAACTATATAGGGCAGTTCTACACTGTTCTATAGGGTCACTATGAGTTGGAATCGACTCGAAGGCAATGGTTTTTTGTTTTTCTTTTTTTTGCTTTCTAAGAAAAAGTGGTACATGTAATATGCTAACATTTATGTAAAAATGGGAGAGGATGTATCTGTACATATAACTTATAGATATATAAAAACTATCTCTGGAAGAACACAGGAACTGGCCACAGCAGCTGTTTCTAGAGAAGGGAGAGGGGTGGTTGGGGACAGGGGAAGGAGAGAACCGTGTACATGCGTTACCTAAGCAACATATTAACTTAAAATAACAGGTACCAAAAAGAAAATACACGTGCTTTAAAAATATAAAAACATTCACAAGTGCATATGCACATAACACACAAACACTACAGCCATAGTCCACACCAGAGAAAACATGACCACCGTTAGCATGTGGTGTTTGTACTTGATACTTTTCAAAGTGGTTTCACAGATAATGTCTCTCTCAAGCCTGCTGCCAACCTGTGAAGAAGAAAGGGCAAGTGGAAGGGTCTCAGACAGATGAGGCAAGAGAAGCCTCAAGAGAAGTGGATGAGAAGCTGGTCAATCAGCGGATTAGTGACAGAGGATTAGATCCTGGGTGCCCTGCATGACTCCTTGAGCTTCTTCGACGGCCAGCCTTAAGCAGATGAGAGACTGCCATTTAACAAGCACCAAGGGCATAAGCTGCCGGAAGCCCACGGGGGCTTACATAACCCGTCAAAGGCACCTCCACTGCAGACAACAATCTCAATGGAAGATAATAAGGCAGGGAAGTACCTACTATGTATTGTGTAAACAAAATTATAAATGTAATCACGTACACCTACGTGCACTTTACTGCTTAAAACTCTTCAACACCGCAGGCTCAAATCCATGCCATTAGTATAGTCATCAAGCTCTGCCACCAGCCAGCCCCTCTAGGCCCTTTGTGCCACTACCACCTCCCATTCCGTGCTCTGGTTGTGCTGAGCTGCTTATAGTTCCCATGTGGATCATGCTCTGGGACACATGCCACCCTCTCCCCCTTTCCCCAGCTTAAAATGTGCTTCTCACCAAGCTAACATCTACTCATTCTTTGCATCTTAGTCTAGGAATCACCTCCTCCAGAAAGCCTTGTTTGAACACACACACACACACAGGATCTATGACTCTATCACTTTTTCATTCATCTGAGCGCCCTGAAGTCGGGGCACAAGACTTTTTGCCTCTCCGTATCTAGCAGGGCAGGGCCAGGCACGGGCAAATGCTCAATGCACATCTGACAGCTGATTGTGTGAGCAAGAGAAGCCCAACACACCGTGCTTGCTCCAACAGCTGGGGACTGCTGATGCTTCATTAAGGGGGTCTTAGAGAATCAAGATGTCTAGGCAGGACTGAGGAGAAGGTACAGCTTCCCTGTTTGAGGAAAACATCTTAAGCAACTTCAATACAAACTTAAGTCTATTCTTCCCTGGAGCCTCATGACACCAGCAATCAGGAAGGTGGCCCCGCCGGGGTCAGTGCCAAGCCAGGAGCTGGGAAGCCTCACTTGTTCACCGTTGAAGAACCAGAGACCCAGAGAAGAGAAATGACTGGTCTGAGGGCACTAGCCACTCAGCACTAGGGCTGGCTCCAAAACTTGGCATCAGTATCCCAGTTTAGGGCTCTTGCTAGAGCACCAGCCACCCTTTGGGATCTAGACTGGGGCACAGGACAACAAAGGGCTGTGTTCCCTGGCCAGCATCAAGGAGTCTGCAACATAACAGGAAGGACAGAACAAACACACAAACATCTCAAACATAAATATGTGCCCAGACTGGCAATAAATGGCATGGGCCCCAGAGGAGATAGGCTGTCTGGGAACATTTTCTTCTCCCTCCCTGCAGGAAATTATCAAGTGCTTGCTGTTTTCCTGATGTTGACTCTGGACCAGGCACAACCTGAGTGCTCACAGGGATCTTTATCTTCAAAACAATCTGCAAAGTAGCTATTAAGTCCTCATTTGTACCCACCAAGACAAAGGAACTGAGAGGGGTAAGCAACTAGCTGAAGGTCACACAGTTAATAAGTGGCAGAGCAGGAATTGGAACCTGAGCTCTCTTCACTGCACAGGTTGATTCTGTGTGATCTGGAAACTTTACAGCTTCCAGTGACTCCTCAACTCTCAGTTTTGCTGCCTGAAATTGAAAATAATTTTGCGCTGGTGTTCTTCAGTAGTAACGCATGCAAGACTCACAAGAATATTGAAAGGGCTCAAAGCACAGTCCATTGATGGCAACCCAGAGGAGGAAGATGACCAAGTGTAAAAACAATTAAATACCGGGCTGGAGCTGACCACCAACCTATGTGGGACATTCAGCTCTCAGCCAGCAAAGGTAAGAACAGAAGTGCTCAAAACTCAAAGTTGCCGCTGAATAATTTGCTTTTCCCTAAGTGTTGAAAAAGGCTTTTTAGAAAATCCCATTAGTCCAATTAAAACATTATTAAACACTGTATATTTAATATCATGTGATTTCTTTGGGGAAGCAGGAAACTGAACTTGTTTTCCAGATGGGGAAACTAAGGTACAGAGAAGCTGATGCACCCAATTAATTGCCACACAGCAGGAAGAGACAGAGCGGAATCCAGGTGTTCTGCCTTCCAGCTGAGACCACATAGAGCCAGCTGGGGTTAGGCAGGTTGTGAAGTCCTCCACGCAGGCCCTGTGCAGGCCCAAGCAGGCAGTCAGCAGCAGTAGGGGACACCCCTGAGGGCACTGCAGGGCTGTATTAAAGCAACACCAACTGCTGGAGAGGCATGCAGCCTCTCACGTGGCCATTCAGAGTCATCTGGCATTGCCCTCTCTAGACCTCAGGCTCCTCTGCATGTGGACAGAAAAGAACTGAGAAGGCATGGCTGCTTCTTAATGGCACGGGTCCAGAAGTGGGAGCCATCACTTTTGTTCACATTTCATTGGCCAGAACTAGTCATAAGGCCCCTCCCAGCTGTAAAGAAGGCTGAGGAATGTAGACCCTGAGTAAACGGCTGGTTAATGGTGACAATGCTACACTATAAAAGGAAGGCATGAACCTTTGGTGGAAGGCTGCAAGGCTCTGCCACAAGGGCCAGAAAGGTCCAGATCCTAGAAGCTTACACTCTAGTTTGGGAGACAAGGCAAAATTTCACAAAATGTTAAATACTAACTCAACAGAAGTCCCAAATGGGCACAGCAGACAAACTTTCTGAACTTGGGATAGGGAGAAATCCTTATGAGCAGGGTAGGGTGGATTAACCAGTAAGCAAGGTACGCGCGGGCTTACGCTAAACAAGGTATGCACGGGCTTACGCTAAGCAAGGTATGCACAAGTTTATGTGTGTTTACTGACTAATCTGTAGTACACAACTTTGCCTCAAGTAAGCCTATGCATACCTTGCTTATTGGGTAATCCATCCCTGGCTGGAAGACTTTCTGAGGTTCATTTTTATCCAGGACCTCAGAAGCAATACCAAGTCCAGCAGCCTGCAGGGACAAGAGAGGCATGTGAGCCTTGGCACAGCAAACTCCTCCAGGGCAGACAGATCAAGTATCTCAGGAAGTCTTAGCAGGTGGCAAGGGGCATATGTGAAAACCACATTGATAGGCAGGGATAATCCAGTCACTCATTCACTTACCACATGCCCAGCACCAAGCCGGACATCAGGGACACAGTCCCTGCCCTCGAGCTGTGACAGACACACATAAGTACAGTCCAGCTCTACTAAAAGCATGCATGGGAACCCAGGAACCCAGAGAGCACCCACCTCAGGCACCCAAAAGAGGGAACAACCTGTGTGAGAGCACAACCTGTTCAGGGAACAGCCCCTGGGCTGGGCTGAAGAGAAGTATGGTGGTCAGTTTTATGTGCCAACTTGGCTAGATATTTTGTAGATTTGATTAAAGTCTACAATCAGTTGATTTTTAAGTAAGATTATCCTAGATAATCTGGGCGGTCCTGATTCAATCAGTTGAAAAGCCTTAAGAGCAAAACTGAAGCTTCCCAGAAGAAGAAATACCACCTATGTACAGCCATTTCACGTTGCACCTGAGCCTTCTAGCCTGCTCTTCCTGACAGCCTGACCTACAGATTTTGGACTTGCCAGCCCCCCGTAATTGTGTAACGCCAACTCCTTACAATAAATCTCTTAATACCTCATACTGGCTGTTTCTCTGGCTGCACTCCGACTGACACAGGAAGGAAAGCACCTCTCAGAAGGTGGGGAGAAAGGGAGGCTTAGGCTGGGACTGGATTAGAAAGAGCCTTGCAAGGTATGTTAAAGGCTCTGGACTTTTCCTGAAAAGCTAGGGGGAGCAGCAGAAGGGATTGGAGCAAGCAAAGAGTAGAATCTGATGTGCATTTTAGATGTCTGGCTGGCTGTAGAATGGAGAATGGACTGGGGTGTGAGGGGCCAGACAGAGGTGACACCACCAAGGAGGAAGCTGAAGCCATAATTCAGGTATGAAATGGTGAGATCTTGGGTGGGCAAAGGCTGAGCAGTGAAAATGGAGGAAAGTGATGACTTCAAGAGACCCTGAGGAGTTAAGCCTGATGCAACTTGGTGACCCACTGGCCTGGGGCATTTCACCACCTGGAGAAGGCAAAGGCATCCAAGCTGATTTTCTGATTACCGGCACTTTTCTTCTCACTGGACCTCAATGCTACATGGCAGCAACTAGAGGTGTCTTCTCTGACCCACCAGCTGCTAAAGCAAAACACAGAACCGTGGATGCTCACTAAGTATCCAGACGCGACACACAGCTTGATTACAAGACTATGCCTACAGGACACCCTGTTGTGAGCCCTTTAGCTCTTTCAGGCTGAGCCGCTCAGCTGCCCCCAAACAGAATAAGGTAAAAGGCAACATCTGGCAGCAAGAAAAAAAAAAAAAACAGGAAAAACATGACTGAAAAGATCCCGGGTGGGAAGGGAGGTGAGAGCAGGGGCATGGTCAGAGCAGCTGTTTTTGCCATTTCCCAGGCCTTGGGGTGGACCAATAAATCTGACTGCCTCATGGGAAGCAAGAATGCTGGAGTACTGGCTGGCAAGGAATACCAGAACCTTCACGAAAACCCTAGGAGGACTGGTAGTAAACAGAAAGGCAAGAAACTCAAGCAGCACCAGCCTACAACACATGCTTGATTCAGCTTCCTGTCTGCAAAATGGGCAGAATTATTCCAGCTTACCACCTAACAGAAGGGGTCATCAAGCTAGGGAAGACTGGAGAGATGCCAAGATCTGTCTGGGAGGAAAAGATAGAATGGTGACATTTGTTTTTGGTGACTGTCTAAATGATCCTGTCATAGCCATCAGTTTCTCTAGATTCTAGACATTTCTCACCAACAGAACTACATTTTAAGAGGGAAAAAGATAGGAATTAAAAACAATCCTTAGCAGGTTTTCACTTCCAGTAATGGTGAACTGGATCCTATTAAGCTAACCTTCTTGCAAATAGAAACTACAAACTCTGGACAAAATACAAAAAGCCATTACCCAAAGATACTGGAGACTGACCAAAACCAGGCAGAAATTGGAAGGGAAGTCTCCTTGTAAGGGAATAGCTCTGGGTAAGTCTCTCGTTTTTTTTTTTACAGCTCTTCATCTAGCAGAAGCCAGGCTGGGAGAATAAAACTTTAATAGAAAGCTAGAGCCTAACTGGCTTAAAGAATCGAAGGACTGAGTTTAGGGAGACTACAACGGCTAGAAAGTAAGAGAAGATGTTAGAAAGGATAGAGCCAATGAGGCGGAACTTCAAATTCTGCATATAAACTCTGCCCAACTCTACAGCTGAGCCATGAACTATGCATGCTCAGGGTACCAGCAGTCTGTCTTAAGCTAAAAGAACTGAACAGTGATTTTAGATGCCAATTAACACAGGGAAAACAGAATTCAGAGTTTTGAATCCAGCCAAGTTAACTGTCTGATAAAGTAAATGAACAACGAATAAACAAATCAACACTCTACAGAGGAATGAACAATCTAGAGTCTCTACGATATATCATTCACAATGTAAAGGACACAATCCACAGTTACTAGATAATATAGAAACAGGAAAATGTGACTCATAGTCAAGAAAGAAGGCAACCAGTAAAATGGACCCTGGAATTTTCAAGGCTGTGACTTTTCAGAAGCAAATTGCCAAGCCTCACTTTCAAGGTGCCTCTACATATGGATACCCATATGTAAAAAAATGAATCTCAACCTCATATCATACACAAAAATTAACTCAAAATGGATTATACCCCTAAGTGTAACACCATAAAACTATTTTTAAAAAAAAAATCCAGAAGAAAACACAAGAGAAAAAATTCAGGTTAGGCAAAATTTCTTTATATAGGATGTAATAACTTATAAACCAAAAAAGAAAACAATGAATAAATTAGCCTTTCAAAATTTAAAACTTCTCCTCAAAAGAGACCACCAAAAAATTGAATAGGCAAGTTACAGGCTGGACCATAATTACAAAACATATATCTGACAAGGGACTGGTAGGTATTCAGGATCTATAAAGAACTCCTACAATTCAATAATAAAAAGACAAACATACCAGTTTAAAAAAAAAAAAACCCACAAAAGATTTGAACATACACTTCACAAAGGAAGTCAATAAACACATGAAAATGTGTTCATCATTAGTCATCAGGGAAGTGCAGATTAAAACAAGTTATCACTACATCTCACTAGAAAAGCTAAAATCAAAGACTGACAACATCAAATGTTGGCAAAGATGTGGAGCAACCGAACTGTCTCACACTGTTGATAGGAGTGTAAAATGGTACAACCACTTTATAAAAAGGTTCCATAAAACTAAACATAAACCTACTCTATGAGCAAGCAATTCCTCTCCAAAGTATGTACCCAAGAGAACTAAAGGCCTATGTCCAAAAAAAGATTTGTATATGAATATTCATAGAAGCTTTATTCATAATAACCATAAACTGAAAACATCCTAGGGGTTCCTCCAAGAGAAAATGGGTAAACTGTGGTAGATTTATACAATGGAATACTACTCAGCAGGAAAAAGGCACGAACCAGTAATGCAAAAGGGATGACCTCAAACATTAAGCGGACTGAAAGAATCCTCACACAAAAGAATACATACCATATGATTCCATTTATGGTATGTTCTTGGTAAGTTCTTGAACAAGCAAAACTAATGTATGGTAAAAAGAAAAATCAGAACAGAAGCTACATCTGGGGGTGGGGCAGGACTGACTGGGAAGGAGCATGGAAAGAACTTTCTGCGGTAATGTTTTAAATCCTGATATGAATTTGGGTTACACACATCTGCATTTGAAAAATTCATCAAATGGTACACTTAGCCCATTAGCTACTTAACCCCTTAGCTTCTAAATCCTACAAGATGCCCTACTGCCTGCCAAACAAGGCCAAACATCAGAAAAAAGGCAGAACAAGAGTTGGGTCATTCCCTCTCCTCACAACCTCTATACACACTCCACTCCATTCCCTAAGTCACAGGAGAAATCAGAACAAAGTTTCAGGGACTTGCCCAAGTCTTGTGCCATCGGACAGAAGGTAGTTTTGAACTGTTCCTCCTCTCACAAACCAGATCTCAGGATAGACTCTGAAATCAGTCATTTACACCCAGTGTAAACTAGTGATTGGCCTCTACTCTCCTAGGGCACTTGCAATTTAGCTTTGATATCTGTGACTGGAAGGCTGTGCTCAGAGATGTTTCAAGGAGCATGTAGGAAAGGCAAGGGAACAGGTGGGAAGAGCTTCCCATCACCTCCCCTTGGCCAGCAAGACCTGCCTGATCTTCAGTACTCCCCAAAACACACACCAGAGAACTCTTGCCCAACTAACCCAAAGGCAGGACCTGCATGGCCCACACATGTCACTGTGGGATAGAGAAGCCTGCGTGTGAACCAGTCAGCTCTCAGAACACAGCCCCACTTGAACTGAATGTGACAGAAAGAGGCTGACTCCATTTTTTCCTTGAGTACGTGCAACTCTGAATGAAAGATGCACTAAAACATCCAATCACCTAGAACAAGGTCTGGCACATGAATGAATTCATGAAGCAAGCATTTAAAAAAAATATCCTAGAGAAATAAGAGTCGTCACTCGAATAGACATATGCACACCTATGTTCATGGCAGCGTTGTTCACAATAGCAAAACGATGAAAACAACGTAGGTGTCCATCAACAGATGAATGGATACACAAACTATGGTACATACACACAATGGAGTACTATGCAACGAGAAAGAACAACAATGAATCTGCGAACCATCTCATAACATGGATGAAACTGGAGGACATTATGCTGAGTGAAATAAGTCAATCACAAAAGGACAAATATTGTATGAGACCTCTATTGTAAAAACCCATGAAAAAATTCACATGCAAAATGTAACAATCCTTGTTGGTTACCAGGGATGGGAGGGGAGGGAGGGGAAATACTAAATAGGCAATAGATAAGTAGTATCTTGGGTGAGAGGTGAGACAGTACACAGTACAAGGGAAACTAACACAACCTGCACAAGGAAAGGTCATGGAGGCCCCATGGACACATCCAAACTCCCCGAGGGACTGAGTTGTTGGACGGATGGCTCTGGGGACCATGGTCTCGGGGAACATCTAGCTCAATTGGCATGACACTACTTATAAAGATAATGCTCTACATTCTAGCTTGGTGAGTAGTGTCTGGGGTCTTAAAAGCCTGTGAGCAGCCATCTAAGATACTACACTGGTCTCATCCCTTTGGGAGCAAGGGAGAATGAAGAGAACAGGATACAAGGAAAAGATTAGTCTGAAGGACTAATTGTCCACAGCTACCAAGGCCTCCACCGGACTGAGTCCAGTACAGCTAGATGGTGCCCGGCTACCACCACTGACTGCTCTGACCAGGATCACAACAGAGGGTTCTGGACAGAGCTGGAGAAGGATGTAGAGCATAATTCTAACTCCCAAAAAAAAAAAAAAAAAAAAAAAGACCAGATTTACTGGCCTAAAGGAGACTGGAGAAACCTCAAGAGTGTGGCCCCCAGACACCCTTTCAGCTCAGAGGTGAAGTTACCTTCGAGGTTCACTGTTCAGCCTGGGAGTGGACAGCCCAGTAAAACTAAATGAGACTAACGAGGTACAGGAGTCCAGTGACAAGGGCCAGAAGGCAGAGGGGGAGTAGGAAGCTGATGATAAGGAACACACATTGAGTAAGGATACTGTTGATGTGTTGTGAGATTGTTAACCACTGTTACAGGGCAACATTTGTAGTAACTGTTAAATGGGAGGCTATTTTGTCCTGTAAGCCTTCATCTTGGGCGAGAATGGCAGCACAATTGGAAGAGCATAGTCAATGTCACTTAAATGTGTAAGTAAAAAGTTTTGAAATGGTGTATCTTTGGCTATGTGTATTTTCACCAAAAAAAAAAAAAGCTGAGAATTCAGAGGGTTAAAATGTTGTGGGGTTGTTAACCAAAGTCATAAAACAGCATGTGTACTACTGTTACGTGAGAAACTGTTTGTTCTGTAAGCCTTCAAACTGAAGTACAATAAAATATTTAATAAAAAAAAAAATAATAATAATACCATGGGCATTTAGGGCATTTTTATTCAGAGAATACATGGAAGGCCATGCTGGGGGTGAGAAGGTGGGGACAGCTTAGCTATAAATTTCAGGAGAAAGGAACAAATTTGTTTGGCCAAGTGGCCTTCCCTCCCTCACCCTGGGAAGCCAGTCCTTGGCCTCCCACTATTAACCTTTCACCTCCCCAGTAGGTGTGCTCTCAGGGTAACAAGAGGTTCACCCAAACAAATACAGGTGTCCCCCACCGCCACCTCCTGCAGTGGCTCAGGCCGGTTAGCAGATGTCTCCCTCCAGCTTCCACAGCTCATCCCTTTCATTTGTTAATGTAATTTGTTAATGACAAAAAAAGAAAAAAAAGACCACTCAAGGATCTGAGCACAAGAGTCAGTTCCTGGTTATCAAGTTAAAGATCCAGTGTCCATCTTTTTAGGGAAATGCCCTCCACCTAATATCTAGTGTTCTCATCAGAGGGAAGTCAAAGAAGAGAACCAAAAACCAAAATACCCATTGCAGTCAAGTCAATTCCTACTCATAGTGACCCTATAACATAGAGTAGAACTGTCCATGGGTTTCTAGTGCCGTAATCTTTACAGAAGGAGCCCTGGTGGCGTAATGGTTAAGAGCTTGGCTGCTAACCAAAAGTCTGGCAGTTCTAATCCACCAGCCACTCCTTGGAAACTCTATGGGGGCAGTTCTACTCTTTCCTATAGGGTCACTATGAGTCAGAAACAAAATTTTTACAGAAGCAAATCTCCAGGTCTTTTCTCCCGAGGAACGGCTGGTGGGTTTAGACTGCTGGACCTTCCAGTTAGCAGCTGAGTGCTTAACCATTGAGCCACCAGGGCTCCTTAGAGAAGGTGAAGAGGGACAAAAGAGACACAAACAGGCAGGAGAAAACATAAACCACAGCAGGGCTGTAAGCTGTCCATGAGTTCAGGTCTGCACCCAGGACTCCTGTCTGCTTAGCCAGGGTGCTCGGTCCTCATGCCCTAGGAGGCTCCATGAGCGAGCGCCAGGTCCAGAAGCCTGGGAGAAGGACCCAGGAAAGCACAGGTGGGTTTATAAAGCTGAGAGCCACGCCTCTTTCTCTCCCTGCATTTTCTGTCTGATCTGGGCAGCAGCACTCCCTATGCCCAAATACATTCAAGAGGGTGTAAATCAGCCTTTGAAAAAAACCGACAGCAAAGAAACCAACTTGATCCTTTGTTCCCTTTTCTAACACATTGCTCCTTCCCACAAACTAACAGTGAGAATGGAGTGAGAACCTGCAACAGTCCACAGCAGCTCTGCCCTTGCCCTCCTGCAGCCCATTATGGCTTCTGGAAGCCAGTACTGCCGAAGTCAGGAAAGCAAGCCAACTGAAAACTTCCTGTGGGAGACGGCAGCTCCTTCTGTCTTCACCACTCTCTGGGACTCTCCTGAGGCCCAAGAGCTGTCCCGGTGCCTCACCTCTTAATTTGACCCAGAGATCCCAAGTTAAGACTAGTATTTAGCAATTCTTTTCACAACAAAAGCTCCCTCCAGCCATGTGCATGCACTGCCAGGCATCCAATAAGATCTTTTCCCATTCCACTCCTCAGAATGTTCTAATGAGTAGTTTTGTCCAAATGTCAGCTAAATGTCCAAATTATTCAGACTCCTTTAAAAATGTCAAAATCATTCCTGCCAAGAGACCCAAATCAGGGGTGATAACCCAATGTAAAGACCACTGTGTTACACACTCCACAGCATACCGTGCCTGCTGCATCCTGGGGCCATGCCATGAGGCAGTGCCAGTGTTACCTAGCAGGCACCTAGTGGATGTGCTCTCTCCACTGCATCTTTCAGATGGCAGCAAACAGGGCCAACCCAGAAACCAGCAGTGATGACTGCTTCACTGGACCCCCACCTAACAGCGTTTTGGCTGCCTCTGGATTAGCACAAGCCTTCTCATATTTCACCCCCAGGTCTAGACCCCCACTCTGTCCCACCCTCTCTCTCCAATGCACTCTATGCTCACCTTTGAAAGGAGGTGGGGGAACCAGGGAATGTAGTCACTAATTCAAACCAGAAAAACGGAGACTGAAAAGGGTTCTGGCTGAAAGACCCCTTCCCCCGTGGGGATTTTGGTTTGGGTACTTGGCTCACTGCTCTAGGAGCCAGAAACCTATTTTCTTCACTCACTTGTGCGGGTAACAGTAGTAATGAAACACGTGTATGTGGCTTTGCAATTAACTCTCTTTTTGCTCTTCAGGAAAGAAAAAGGAAAACAGACAAAAAACGGATCAAATAGGAATGCATGGAGGTGAGCAACCGAGGTTGAGCCTCACTGACCAGCGCTGTCTGGGATGCACAGACACCATCTCGGAGCAGATGATACACAATTACCAGGTGCCTCTGGCTGCCCTGACCCTGAGGACTGAAACAAATGTTTTTGTTTGTTTGTTTTTATTTGCTACTTCTCCTCAGATGGAAGAGGAGGGTGATTTATGGACTAAGACAAGAGAGGGGATCCTTAACGGGAGTCAAAAGTCAGGACTGGAACAACTGGTGACTTGTCAACAGGACACCGTGAAATGGCCCGTCACAACCCCACATAAGCGCAGGCAGACAGAACCAGGCGGTTACAGAGAGCTGAAACGCCCGCCAGAATTTAGTGGCCGGCATCAGAGACCTCTCACTGGGGCAGTGGTTTCCCAAATGAGAAGCTATTTTCCAAACGGGCTCTCTGAAAAGATGGCGAAGGCAGAATCCTCTCTCTCTAGCTGATGGGATGGAAGGTGTCCAGGGCGTCACTTGTCAATTCTTTTTCTCAAGCAGTTAGCGACCCCAAACTTCCCCCGAGGCTCTGATCCGAGACCCCACACACCACCCAACACAGCAGAACATGAAAACCACATTTGTTTGCTCCAAGTCTGTAATTAAAAGGACAAATAAAAAGCAGACAGTTAAGAATCGGCGGGTTTTGGCCAGCCCCGGTGTACCCTTCTCAAGAGCTCCGATGCAGCCGGGCTAAGGGCCTCTGTCTCTTGCCCGCAGCTCCTACTTCCCGGACCCAAAGCCTCTTTCTTTTCTCAGAGCATCGCTTTTTTGAGTAGGAAGTTCCTTCCGCCAAGAACCTGTGCGCTGAGCAGGCTGAAAGAGTTGCGGAATGGAGGCATCCCGGAGGGATACATCTTGGAGGTAAAAGTAGTATTGAAACGTGTGTATAAGGCTTTGCAATTAACTCTTTTTTCGCTCTTCGAGGAAGAAAAAGGAAAACAAATCTTAGGGGGCTGGGACTTAAGTGTCCAAGCGGGAGGGAATCTCTCCAGGGTGCACCGGGAAGCCAGCCCCTCCTCCTCCAGCCACCCAGCCTGGCCTCCAGCCGGTCTGTGGCGTCCTCCCCTTCCCCCGACTGGCTCCCTCCCCTCCGGGCCCCGCACTCACCCACTGCCCTGATGCGGAAGCCGCGCGGCGGGCGCAGCGCCCGGCGCCGCCAAGCGTCGCGCAACACCTGCAGGCTGGCGGGGGGCGCGTGCACCAGCAGCACCCCGCGCCGCAACCAGCCCTGGAAGGCCAGCCGCGAGGCGGCGCGCGCCAGTCGTGCGTTCCAGAAGCAGCGCGCGTTGGCGCGGCGAAAGGCGCGGAATACCGCGCGCCCGCTGGGCTCCTCTGGGTCCCCAGCCTCGGTCGCCCTCTCCTGCAGCCCCTGCCTGCTCAGCACTAGCGCCAGCGAGCCGGGTGCCAGCTGCACGGGCCGGGCCATGCTGCCGGGGGCAGCCGGGAGCCCACACCCTAGCGCATCTCCCACAGCGCTGGCGGCTCGGGCGTCGCTTGCCTGGCGGGAAGGATCGGCTTACTGCGCGCGGCGCCGGCTGCCGGGGGAACGGGGCTCCAGGGGGCGGGGCCGACTGTGCTTCCCGGGGCCAGGGGGTTGGGGCGGAACGCGCAGCCAAGTGGTGGCCGCTGCCCTTGCAGGGAGGCGCCCTAAAGGGGTTTCCAAGGGCCGAGTTATCGGCTTCATTCTCCACACCCCAGCCAGGACACTGCCCTGCGCCCCCCGACGACCTTCTGCTTGTCGCTCCCTCTCTAGTTGCCCGGGGCTCCCTCTCCCGCGACAGGCCCACACTGGGACTTTTCCAGGTCCTTGGGAAGCCCCACAGCCTCTTGGAGAGCCGAGCCTCTTCCAACCGCGGCGTGAGCTGCAAGGCCAGCGGTCTCCAGAACCAGGAGGACCAGGATCGCCACCGCTGCCCTGGTTTGGGGGACGCTCCCAGTGAGAGAGCCCACAAGGGACAGGCTCACCCGCCTCAGGAGTCAGGAGACCCAGGTTCGAGCCTCAGTTCTGCTCCTCACATTTTTTACTCCAGTTACTTCCCCTCTCTAGACCTCAGGTTACTCTTCTGTAAAATGAGGAGTTGGGACTCAGTTTAAGGACGCTTTCATCCATGATTTTCTGAGATTTTAGGATCTGGTCCCACCCCTGGGATATCCCATCCACTTGAGTGGTGAGGAAAGTAAAGGGCTCGAGAGATGCTCCCTGGATTGGCACGGCATGGTGGTGAAACGGGGTATTCTCCCTGGGCGGGAGCTGGGGACACCAAAAAGGCTAAGATACCTTTCTCCCAGGAGCTGTCAGGGGCGGTAGGGAGACCGGCTTATGACCTCCTTTCCCAGACTGTGGTCTGGTGCCTGCCGGCAAGGAGGAAACAGAGAGGTTGAAACCCTGATTGGACACTGGGTGAGAGCTCCTTGAGAGGAGAACATTTGAGAAGAGAACCTGACAAAAAGGAAAGGAAGGGCATTGTTCTTAGTACTTAAATCAGCATTGTAAGAAGAGCAGAGGTGCCTGGCAAGACCTGGGCGTCATTTCAGACTTGCCCTTTCCTCATCTCAGCAGTCATCCATAACCACAACTGTAATCATTTGAGATCATCTATACTCTGCCCCTAGTAAGCACGCAATAAATGAGAGATGGTGTTATTAAATAATAATAGCTAACAATTATTAAACACTGTATGCTGGGGACATTAATTTCACAACTCTGTGTTAACTACTGTTATTATCCCTATTTTTCTTTCTTTCTTTTTTACTATATAAGGAAACTGCAGCTAGGTGGGATCAAGAAGTGTTTTCAGGTCACACAGATAGTAAGAAATAGTCAGACAGACAGCCAAATCAGGCTTTCTTTAAGTCTTACTTAATTTTCAATTCAAATAAGTGTGCAAACCTGAGACAACCATCTCACATCTCAATTCTGATTCTAAGATGGATGGATGGATAAATACAGCACAGGGCCTGAATGAAAAAAACTCCTATGCCCGTGTCATCTCTACAGGGAGGGTAAGTTCCTTCTCTGAGCTCTCTTTCATGACACTCACCCTGCTGAATCAAGGTTGACTTTCCTGTGTTCCCCATCCTGGAGGACCCAGACTTTTATCTTGATACCTCTAGCATCTAGTACATAATAATAAGGATATAGTTTTCCATAATAATAAGGGTGATGATAACTTCCATTTACTCTTAGCTCACTGTGTGCCTAAAATTGTGCTAAGGGTTTTACACGTGTGATCTAGTTTTATCCTCAAAATAACCCTCCCAAGCATGTACTATTACTAAGCCCCATCTTCCACAAAAGAAACAAAGGCTTAGAGTGTTTAGGCAGCTTGCCATGAGGACAAAGCTAGTAGATGGTGAAGCATGGATCCCAGTGTCTTCTTGCCCACACACCTAGCTAGAGGGGAGGGCAGGAGACAATCACCCTGACTCATTAGACCTGTGGCCTGGTGTGAAAAGTCTTGAGCTTGATTCTCTCTCCTAAGAATTTGAACAGGGAAATACACAGAGACAATCAGGCCCTTATTAGCAGGGTCTATAACTGCAAGAGGAGCCCTGGTGGTGCGGTGGTTAAAGAGCTCAGTGGCAGTGGGTTTTGTTTGTTGTTTTGGTAGCTGCAGGGATGCTGCTGTGAGGTAGCATCTGGCAATGAGGTGTCATGTCCTGAAATTATGTTGTTGTTGTTGTTAGGTGCCCTCGAGTCGATTCTGACTCATGGTGACCCCATGTGACAGAGTAGAACTGTCCCATAGGATTTTCTTGGGTGTAATGTTTATGGACGGATACAGATTGCCAGGTCTTTCTCCCACAGAGCTGCTGGGTGGGTTTGAAACACCAACCTTTCAGTTAGTAGCTGAGCACTTAACTGTTGCACCACCAGGGCTCTTTTGTCCTGAAATTATGAGGTAGAAATGGTCTTAAGCAGTGGAACCTTTTATTCAGATTGTGAAATTCGCTTTATCGTTTCACTTAAGCTGGCTCAATTAACAAAGAATGGGTAAAGAATGTAACTCAGAGGAGAAACATTTAAAACAAGAGCCAAATCCTTGTCTACTTTTTTCCCCAAAGGATCTGCTACCCACCCCCCCCACCCCCACCACCAAGTATTCCCAAACTACTCTAAAATGGAACATGCCTTAAAAGTTAAATGGAAATCTGTAGGTCTCCAACCTGGATGATCCTACATTACACAGGAAAACTAGAGAAACAGGAATTGCTCAAGGCCTTCCATCTTTGTGGTTTCTGTAGAGCCGACACAGAAAAATTTTTAGAAGCCAGATTTGGCATCCGTTTCTACTTAGAGAAGCACATGAGTAGTCAGATCATGTTTGGACTAAGAGGTCTCAAGACAGAGGGAATAACTTTTTTTTTTTATAATTTGGGTGGCTTGTGTGTGCCTGAGAAAGGACAAAGTAATTCTAACACAGTACAACAGCACACTATGCAGTCATTAAAAAGATGGAGAGAGAACTTCATGTGCTGATGCCAGACAATACCCATGGTCTATTTTAAGTAAAAATAATAAGGTACAGAATAGTTGGTATAGTTTGCTAAACCCATTACTTGTGTTTTAAAAAAACAAACCAGCACATATATTCATATGTGACTGGAAAATCTCTGGTTCATAAGAAGCTGGTGATAACTATGGTTACCTCTTGAGAGAGGGGTGAGGGGACAAGATAGAGAGAGGCTTATTTTCACCCTGAATGCTTATTACCATTGTGCAAATATTTCCCGTTTAAAAAAAAAAAAAAAAAAGACTCTCAAAAACATGTATCAGGGAATTAGTTCTGGTCATTTTGAGAAATTGTATAACAACTGTTCAATTTACTTCACTTTTCTCTTCTCCTATTTCCAGATGATCCGTTTCTTGCCTGCCTTGTCAGGCCTGAAATTCCTGCCCAGACAACCCCTCCTTAGGAAAGACCATGTCTCCAAAGTCATGGTTAATGGCTCATATAAGTGCCTCTCCCATTATCACATTTTTGCAAGGATTTATTTACTTCATTCAGTTTGCTATTGACTTCAAAAGCACAGTGCCCTTTCAAGGGAGCAGACATAGGAATGTCAAGAGCTTTTGGGCCTCAGGACCATTGAGTAAGATTAAGTTGGCTTGTCCTGGAGATGAAGGAATGAGAAACTAATGCCTTTGATTGAATTGGGGGAACAGGACTACTGGGAGGGGGTAGGGGTTTAGGGCTCTCTCCACAGGAAATGGAAATGATAATGCCTCGTAGAGATTAGACCCCAAGGCTTCAGCCTTGAGAGCAATATTGAGAGGGTCTCTGAGGCAACACAGTAACTACCATTGCGGGGGCCTCTCTGAGCCAACATAGAGCTGTGGAGCTTTCATTTGGTGGAGGTAGATAGAGGTAAGGGGAGCACCTCTTGACATCAGTATCCAGTGACAGCAGGTGCCTAAGGGAACTATGATGCACACCCCAGGAAAAAGATCAGCTTCTCTTCCTTGTTTACTGGGTACGTGTAAGACTCCAAGATTCTTGGTCAACTCCAGGGACTGCCTTCCCCCCATTATAACCGATTCCATTTTTAGCCAACTATGGCAAATGGGGCTTGGAGTTAGATTTTATTTGGTTTAAAAAAATCAACCTGAAGGGGAACAAATTTATACTTGCAACATTATAATTGCTTGTCTGAGTTATCTAGTGCTGCTATAACAGAAATACCACAAGTAGATTGCTTTAACAAAGAGAAATTTATTCTCTCACAGTCTAGGAGGCTAGAAGTCCAAATTCAAGGTGCCAGCTCCAGGGGAAGACTTCTTCTCTCTGTTGGCTCTGGGGGAAGGTCTTTGTCATTAATCTTCCCCTGGTCTAGGAGCTTCTCAGCACAGGGACCCTGGGTCCAAAGGACATGCTTGCTCCAGGCTCTTCTTTCTTGGTGGTAGGAGGTCCCCCTGCTTCTCTGCTTAATTCTTTGTTTCATAACTCAAAAGAGATTGACTCAAGATATAACCTAATCTTGTAGATTGAGTCCTGCCTCATTAACATAACTTTCTCTAATCCAGCCTCATTAACATCATAAAGGTCGGATTTACAACACATAAGAAAATCACATCAGATGACAAAATGGTAGACAGTCACAAAATACTGGGAATCATGGCCTAGCCAAGTTGACACACATTTTGGGGGGACACAATTCAATCCATAACACTCCACCCTTTGGCCCTCCCAAAATCATGTCCTTGCCACATGTAAAACACATTCACCCAATCATATCATAGCAAAAGTCTTAAATCAACTCTAAGTCCAAAATCTGAAAATTCCTCTTCATCTGTGAAATCTAGAATACGAGTTGTCTGCTTCCAAAATACAATGGTAAAACAGACACCAAGTAGACATTTCCATTACAAATTGGAGAAACTGGAGGGAAAGAAAGGATAACAGGCACCAAGCAAGTCAGCAGAACACATTCCATTAGCTCTCAAGTCTTGAAAATAATCCTCTATTCTCTGATACCATTTAGGCAATGGCCCTGCCCTCCAGACTCTGAGTGTTGGCCACATTCTCCGGATTCTGAGTGGAGGACCTTTAGCCCTGGGCTTCAGCTCCACCTTCCAGGTCTACAGGAACAGCAATTCTGCTCCCTCAAATTTGGGTGGCCCCATTCTCCTAGTCGATCAGAGTGGCAACTCTACTCTTTGAGACCCCAGAGTTTGTGGCCCTACCCTTTGAGACTGAGGCAACTGTGTTCCTTGTCTCTTCAGCTTCTGCTTCCTGTTTCCTTGGCCTCTCAGCCCCTTGGGTGTCGCCACCACATCTGTCCTGCTGGGTCAGGTGTTTCAAAGCTCTTTAGCTCTACTAATAAGTGCCTGGAGGCACCCCACTCTGCCAGTAAACTTCGGCCAGAAGGCACTCAGTTCTCTTGCTCCTTGGGTTGGCTGCAGCACTGTTTCCTGCTGGTCTCCTGGTTCTGTTGCTGCCATTTCTCTGCTGCTGCTTTGTCTGCACCATCTCCAGTGTTAGAGCTCTCCTCACTTCCTTCTGAGTCCTCACCAGAATTGTCTTTGATAATCCATAATCCCACTAACAGTCTCTTCAAGGCAATCTAGGCTTTTACTATTATACACTTTAAAACTCTTCAAGCCTCTACCCATTCACAGTTTCAAAACTGCTTCCACATTGCTGTAAAAGATAAACTTGATCCTTTGATGCTCACATCTGCCTGGTGTCTATCCTAAGTATGTCATTTGATGTTCTTCATACTCTGACCCCAGCCTGTAGTCAGAGCTTCATCTCCATGTCCATCATTGCCCTCCTCCCCCAACCACACCAAGGACCTTGTGTTCCAGCCACATACAATTACACACCTTCCCAGAACAGATGCCCCAACATCTTTGCTCACACCATTCCCTCTGCCTAGAATGCCTTCCCCCTTTCCTACCAGGTGGTATTCTACAAAGCCCAGCTCATAAAACCTTCTGTGACACATTCAGGAAGAATTAATCTGCTCCTTTGTGCTTTCAGAGCACATTGTTAACCCTTCTATAACCCTTGTGTGTTAAGGGCTATACTATTGGTTATCTGTCTTATCAGGCAAACTGAGATTCCTTAAGATTCATTTTGTTCCCCAGAACCTAGCCCAGCACCTGGCACATAGATTCCTTTAACCTGAATCAAATACAATTTAACTAGTACCTCCTTGGA
Organism: Dugong dugon; assembly: GCA_030035585.1. Lineage (NCBI taxonomy): Eukaryota > Metazoa > Chordata > Mammalia > Sirenia > Dugongidae > Dugong > Dugong dugon. Next base: position 21,593,850 of record CM057475.1, read on the forward strand.
GCCCTGGTGGTGCAATGGTTAAGAACTTGGCTGCTAACCAAAAGGTCTGCAGTTCAAATCCACCAGCCGCTTTTTGGAAACCCTATGGGGGCAGTTCTACCCTGTCCCATAGGGTTGCTATGAGTCGGAACCTACTGGACAGCTCATAACAACAACAATTATGTTGATCCAGGGTAGCATTGCCCTGGCTGATTTCTGACTAGCTTGGTGTCACCATACATAACGGGATTGCTGGTTGGAGGGTGAATCACAGGAAGATCTGACTATCCACCAGCCAATGCCAGGTCAGAGCCTCAGGGAACAGGCTTCCTCATACACCCAGACATCTGGCTTTCAGTGGTTTCTCCTCTGGAGTCTGTCTACAGCACATGTTATATGGAGGATGGTGTTTGAATTCACTGCCTCAAATTTTTTTTCCACATCAAAATTCATCAGGCTGAAGTTCCCTCCCCTTAACTCAGAAACTCAAGCCTTGACACTTGAAGCTGATTGGGAAAGCATTTCCTATTTGAATTCTTTTTACTATGACCATTTCCTCAGCATTCTTTTTTTTTTTACAGCAACTGGTTTGTTTTTTTTTTTTTTCCCCCTTTATCAGGAAAAAAAAAAGAAAAAAAGCCCTGGAGATGTTTGTTTCTATTTCTTAAAGAGAAATGTGAGGTTTTACTAAGCAACTGTGTTGATTCAGGGTTGCGGGGGTGGGAAGGGAAGGACATTTGATGCCATTTCTTTTTAAAAAGTCACCTCCTTTATTCTAACTGCTGAACTTAGACAAGACACAACCTCTGTAAAATGAGGATAAAAATACTTAGCCTACCTGAAGGATTTCAGAGGGCCGTTACAGCTTTGTGATTCTGTAACTCCCAAGATCCTCATATACCCAAGGATGGGAACTCTAACGTAGCTGAAATAGCGATTAAGTCAAATGAGGCACTAAAGGGTAGATGTAAAATCACAGCCTGAGAGCCAGATACCCCCAGAGCTTATTCTGATTTGCCTTAAACAATTCACTTAATTTTTTTCTGTCTTCCCAATGCCAAGAGACCAAAAAGGGAATATATATGGGATAAAAAAGGTCCTTAACTTGAAATGTGAAAAGGCTAAGAATATTAGAAACGCCATAATTCTAATGTGAGAAACCGGTACAATATTGCCATCTCTCTGCTCCTCCTCACTTTGTTAAAGGAATGAACACCCATAAAGCATTTTAAAAACATCCTATAAACCCATTTTTTGTTTGCAGGGGTTGGGGGTGGAGAGTGGAAGATGACTGGAATAATTATTATGTTAACAGAAATTATTTCTGGATAGTGGGATTATGAGCCATTTTTATTTGCTTCGTTGAGCTTTTCTATGCTTTCCAAAAATTCTACAATTAAAAAAAAAAAAAGCCCCAATAATTTTTGGTTTGAAAGAAGTTATGGCTGTGACTCTCCTGCACCGGGGCCAAAAAAGTCAATAAGCTATTTAACCAAAAAGAGGAGATTCCACTACTCCCCTTCCCAATAAAGTCAGGGTGGGGGTGGGGGGTTGGAGGACAGGCAGATCTGATCAAAACACTGGGGACAGGTCTTCGAGCCAAAAACATTACTTCCGGAAAGAAAGCTGGAGCACCAGCATGTCAAGAAAGTTGTGTAACCAAATGCCCAGGAGCCAGCCAGAGCAAATCACCAAAATTCTTATTATCTGAAACATGGAAAATAGGATCAACCGTTTTCCACCATCAAAAAAAAAAAAGAATAAGGTTAGAGGCCTAAGGCAAGATGCCAAACCCAGTTTCAGGATTTTAAAGGAGAAACTAGTTCTCTTCAGTCTTTATCAGAGCAGAGAGTGTAAAGCTGGGCCTCATATCTCATTACTTACATGCAAATCCCATAAAAAGTGAGTTGGCCCCACTCCAAGTGCCCAGATCTCAAAGGAACTCTGTTTCCAATGAGCTCCCTGCCTTCTAGCCCAAAGTCTCTCTCTTCTCTGGTTTCTTATAGGGGGAAGAGAGAAAAGATGCTAAGGCATCTCCCTCACATGCTGAAATTATTATTGATAGGGTAACAAACTCTTGCTGTTACAGTTTTTTAAGCTTCTTAACAGCAGGAACCCAGACTACCTTACTCACCTATATAGCCTACCAAACCAAAAAGCCAAACCCGTTGCTGTCTAGTTGATTCTGACTCATAGCAACTCTATAGGACAGAGTAAAACTGCACCATAGGGTTTCCAAGGAACGGCTGGTGGATTCAAACTGCGGACCTTTTGGTTAGCAGCTGAGCTCTTAACCACTCTGCCACCAGAGCTCCAACATATGGCCCACAGTACTGTTTAAAAGGAAGAAAATGGTTCTCTGAACAATTTTAATAACAAAATAATGAACAAAAGTATGATACAGGGGGACTAGATGTCTAAGTTGGTAGCAACCTTAGTTTAGGACTACATAGATTTAGTTCATTCAACATTCTACAGAGATCTCAAAAAAAATGTAAAAGGCTTTACAGAAATACATATAATACAGCAGGAATAAAGTACTTACTGAATCTCCTAAATACCGGTTACTTCTCTGGATAAGAAAGTGAGGACATAAAGATGAACAGGCATTTCCATTAGTTCAAACAGGTTACAATCTAGTGTTTTTCAAAACAGCACAGGTTTCTTCAACAAATTCCTGACAGGAAAACAAAAGGTGGGGGGAGACCTATAATTAAAAGAGAATTAAGACCCATGTCAACCAATGCAATGGGAAGTGTGGGCCATATTTGGATCCTAATTTGAACAAACCAAATGTAAAACAAATAATTTATGGGAAACGAGAGAAATCTGGACATTGAGTAAATATTTGATATTAAGGAGAAAAGAACAAAAGGAAAACTAAGGGATATGTGAAACGTGAATTCACCATTTTAAAAATACCAGTGTGCTGGATAAGTTTTGTGATGTTCTTTTCTGCCCTTGAGTGAAAACAATTACTAATCCTCAGCCATCAGCTCTTACAGTAAGGTACCTCTGAGTAGTAGAGTGTTTATAAAACATACTTGCCAATAAGACACAAAAACATTCATATTTTTAAACAACACCTGTGACGGAGAAAAATGTGTTTTTCAAAAAACTCTGCATCATACACTCCATCCCCCACCCCCAAAAACAATAGGAAAGAAAAAGAACAGCACTGAGAAAAAACATAAAGAAGTGGTATGATCCTTCGAATAGTTAAAGACTACAAATTTTGGTCAAGTTATTAAGGAGATGGAGCCCTGGTGGCGCAGTGGTTAAGAGCTCAGCTGCTAAGCAAAGGTCAGCAGTTCGAATCCACCAGCTGCTCCTTGGAAACCCTTCAGGGGCAGTTCTATGGATCGCTGAGTCGGAATCTACTTGACAGCAACGAGTTTGGTTTTGGTATTAAGGAGTTGGGGATTAGGAAATTATGGCATTCATTGTTTCTCATATTAGGATAAAGATTCACATTGACAATACTAAGAGGTTTTTTTTTTCCCCTTTAACTAAACTAATTTCCATTCCACATGCATAACATTGTTGGTGTTGACATACGTTCTAAAGTAGAATTAGGAAATCCAGTATTACAGTTGAAAGGAAATTTGATTAATCTGTTTTTCCCCATTCTGTCAAAACATACTTGATGAAGAAACCAAGGCCCACAGAAGTTAAGTGAGTGCCCAGAGTCCCATAGTGAGTTAGTGGCTGAGCCAGGAGGAAGGGAGGGCGGCCTCCAGACTCTTAGACCAGAGCAGAGGTCAGCAAACTATGGCCAGTGGACCGAATCTGGTCCACTGCCTATTTTTGTATGGCCCGTGAGCTAAGAATGGTTTTTACATTTTTAAATGGCCGAAAAAAATAAAAAAAATAATATTTCTTGACGTATGACAAGTATACAAAATTCAAATTTTGGGGTCTACTAATAAAATTTTATTGGAACACGGGCACTCTCATTCATTTATGTATTATCTGTAGCTGCTTTTGTACTGCAATGACAGAGTTGAGTGGTTGCAACAGAGGCTGTGTGGTCCACAAAACCTTAATATTTACTCTCTGGTCCTTTGCAGAAAAAGTTTGTAGATCCCTGGTCGAGAGCCCTATTAGTGTCAGGACTGACTTAAGAAGAGCGTCAGACATGTGGAAAGTATTCTCAGGGCACAAATCGTGGAGCTCCTGGTCCAACCCAGCTGTTTTACATGTTGCATGCTGCTAGAAGAAGGGAGAAAGGGTTTATCTTCTCTATGCGTCCTCTAGCCAACATGCTGAGCTGAGGTGGGGATAACTTAGTTTCTGTTCTCACTGCCCATTCAATCATGAGCCTTTCGGCTAAACCTGTCAACAAGGAGACCAACTAATGCCAGTTCTGATGTGAAAGGCATTTCCTTAAGGCAGAATTGAGATGACTACCTCATTTCACACAATTTAGGGTCACAAGGTTAGATTCAAACCAGGGTTTGAAAAAGTGAAAGGCAGCCCTCTTACCAACCCCTAGAGCTCTCCAGACTCCTTAGGAAGAAAAGTGTCAAAAAACGCACCTCATTTACCAGAAGGGGATCTAACACTGCAGCGGTAAACAGCCAACAGGTCCTGCAAATTTAACATCCCTCCACAAGACTACCCTCAGATTTCCCCCAGATGTTTACGGCAAAACTTTATTAGAGCCATGTGTAGTAATCAGTTTCCTTGAAATTCAGCTTAAGAGCACCAGATAGCAGGCACTCCCCTTTAGAGTTCTAAATCCTAGGGAGTCAGATTCCTCCCCCACCACCCCAGGGCCAATGAATTCTCAAAACACATTTCTTACAAGTGAAAATATTCTTTTGCTTAGCGGGGGGAAATGTGCATTTACAGACAATCTTATTTTACACTAGATTGCCTAAAAATATAATATAAATGGATTTATGCCTATACTAGAATATTTTAATGACATGAGCAGAGCTTACTACTTAAACCCTTTGGTGGCTCATTTCATAAAGACAACAAGTATCTCTTTTTTTTTAAATTGAAGTCCAATTACAATCACTCAGAAAGGAGATTTAACCAAAGACACAAGGGGAAGTCCTTTGGACTAATGGACCACAACTGCCATGGCCTCCACCAGACTGAGTCCAGCATATCTAGATGGTGCCCAGCTACCACCACTAACTGCTCTGACGGGGATCACAATAGAGGATCCTGGTAGAGCTGGAGAAAAATGTAGAACAAAATTCTAACTCACAAAAAAAGACCAGACTTACTGATCTGACAGAGACCAGAGAAACCCCAAGAGTATGGCCCCCAGATACCCTTTTAACTCAGTACTGAAGTCACTCCTGAGGTTCACCCTTCAGCCAAAGATTAGACAGGCCCATAAAACAAAATGAGATTAAATGGGCACATCAGCCCAAGGACACGGATGAGAAGGCAGGAGGGGACAAGAAAGCTGGCAATGGGGAACCCAAGGTTGAGAAGGGGAGAGTGTTGACATGTCATGGGGTTGGCAACCAATGTCACAAAATAATATATGTATTAATTGTTTAATGAGAAACTAATTTGCTCTGTAAACCTTCATCTAAAGTACAATAAAAAAATAATGAAAATAAATAAAAGAGATCACAAATGTAAAAAAAGAAAAAGAAAAGAAAGGATATTTACTTGGTTTTCTAGATTGTAGATATGTAGACATATCTTCGGGGACATTAATATCTCCCGACCTTCCCCCCACCCATTTTTTTTTTTTTTAAATTGTACTTCAGGTGAAGGCTTACAGAACAAATAGTTTCTCATGAAACAGTAGTACACATATTGTTTTATGACATTGGATAACAACCCCACAACATGTCAACCCTCTAACTTCCCAACCTTTTTTTTGGTGAAAATACACATAGCCAAAGATACACCATTTCAAAAATTTCTACATGCACAGTTCAGTGACATTGACGATGCTCTTCCAATTGCCCCCACCCATTTTTCAAAAAAGAATGCCACTATTGTTTTTGAAAAAAATTATAAATCTCATTGTTAAAATTTCAAACAATATACACAAAAAAATTCACTTGAAATTTTACCACCCAGATGGTGGTTGCACAACATGATGAATATAATTAATGCTACTGAATTGTACATGTGAAAAATGTTGAAATGGCAAGCATTTTATTACACATATACTTACCACAATAAAAATATTTTTGTTATCACCCAGAAATGATCATCTTTAACATGGTGAACATTTCTTCAGGTAAATATGTAGACATAAAAATAGTAATAATTTTAGAAAAATGGGATCATGCTACACATGATATATAAAGTTAAAATATTAGACTTACATAACTCGAAGAATGTAATCAGTGTCACAGAATTATACATGTAGAAATTGTTGAACTGGTACATGTTTTATTGTGTATATTTTCACCACAATTTTAAAAAAAAAGTAAAAAAAAATAGACTTAGTTTCAGGATGATGGTATAAACATTCATTTCTTTATTCTCCCCACTTAATAAAACTAAAAATCTTGGGCATTATATCTATAGTCATTGTTGGGTGCTGTCAAGTAGATTCCAACTCATAGCAACCCTATGTGACAGAGCAGAACTGCCCCATAGGGTTTTTTAGGCTATAATCTTTATGGAAGCAAATTGCCAGGTCTTTCTCCCACAGAACTGCTGGGTGGGTTTGAACTGTCAACCTTTTGGTTAGCAGCCAAGTGATTAACTATTGCATCATCGGGTCTCCATACATGTATCAAGCATGAAAAGACTGTGAAAGGTGAAGGCAGATTGGCTGTATACCTTAGGACCTGAGAGACAACCTAGTGGTTAGTTCCCTGAGTTTTCTTTTTTGCCTCAGGTATTACAGAATGGATACCGAAGTTAGCAACCTGGAAATGTCAATGGGCACAGACAAAAAAAAAGTCCCAACAAAAGCCTACTGTCTAGTTAAAGGACCAGGGAAGGGGCAGCCTAGCAAGAAAAAGAACTTTGACAATATCTGCTTACTCCAGCCAAACACCACAGAAAAAAACTTGGCCCCATCTCTGCCAGCAAAGGCAGAGTGGAAAGTCTAGACTTCACCCTTGCAGGGCTACAATGAAGCACCGAAAGCCCCCTACCCTGCTGTAGTAGTGACTGAGAAGGCCGAGTAGGGAGCTGGTGGTAATCAGCACCCACTACCTCCTGCACTGTCAGTGGAGAACATTTGGAAACTTTAGACTTCCACCTTCACCTGACAGTAAAGAAGTACCCCTCTCTCTCCCTGTTAGAGTTGTATCAGAGGTAGCCTGCCTCTGACAAGAAGTGGAGAGTGAGGACTTACACTAGGGCTCAGCGATAACAAGGCCACCTCCTCCACAGTGTCAGTGGAGACTGTGGAAAGCAGTAAAAAGGTACCCCTCTATCTTCCAGTCAGCAGAGGCCTAGTGGAGAGCCTGAACTCCCATCCCTAACCCCAGCAGTAACAATATGCCCCCCATTCACCCCAACCCTTGTCAAGGGAGTCAGAGTGGAAAACTAGGACTTCCACCATGATCTGGAAGTAATAATATCTGGGACAGACCCTTCTCAGTTATCTGGAATGAAGATGTCTGCCCTCTTAGCTTCCATTCATCCACTTTTCACCCTCAAACGTTTTATATATAATGCTCTTTCACACCTCCATTCCTTTTCATTATGGCTGATACCATCTCCACCCTTGAACATATGCAAAGCTCAACATATGCAAAGGAATTGGGGAAACCTAGAATGCCATGATCCGCAAAGGACTTTTATGTATCAAAGTGTCTAACTCAATTGGTTTTTGTGAAACAGTAGTATAGATGCTCAAAAAGAAGTTTGTGGTAGGAATCATACGAGGACTGAGGACACACTTCGAGCAGGAGAGATGTGAGGTTATTGCTGAGGCAGCAACATATCAATTCCTGATCAGATCAACATAGCTACATCATTATTACACAGCATCCACCATAAATTGCTTTTCCAAAAACTGTATAGACTCTCAAACAAGAATTTTGAGGAAATTTTCCTGAATTTCAGTTCATTAGGAAAAGACTCCAAAACATCTTGTTCTTATTTGGTACCTATCAAGAGAACTAAAAAAAGCAGTCCAATTTTTTTTTTTTCACTTCTTTATGAAGCTTTGGTGGAGAGACTTCAGCTAGTGGTTGCATGGTTCTCCGGGCAAGCGTTCCTCAAAGTGTACATGTGACCTGGGGTAAGTCCCCACTGTTCAGCGTCTTTGCCCCAGTGTTCTCACCTGCAAAGTGGAAGGAGGAAAAACCCTATCACGTAACCTAAAAGGTGAATGAAGCACGATTTAGGGTAAGGACTGGGTTAGGAAATAGAAAAACTAATGGTGAAATAGGATTAAGACTATACATTATACTATGAAACATAAATTAGATTTTGTAAAATAAGTTTATTTATCTTTTCTTACACCCATCTGGACTGTACGTATCTCAACACAGAATTCCAAAGAGTTATATCATATTTTTTTTATCCCAGCTTTATTCTGATTTATATTTCTTCTTTTGTCATTCTATCAATTAAAGTTTGGATGTATAACCATTTTTGCTTGAGACAGCATAGTTTGGAAGATACTTAGCCAAGTTGGAGAATCTTTGCCTTAATCTGGAAGAATATGGATGGGTGCCTATGGGATAACATAATCTAGGGGTAACATAAATTTGCTCAAGGTCATTTATAATAGAGAAAGTAACACTAAATAGTCCCTTTACAAATGGAAGGTGTTTGAAACTGGGAGAGATGGCATTTAAGTAGATTTGGTCCTTTTAAACTGCTTGGAACAGTAAAATACAGGAATGGCTCTGACCCTGCAGCTTAGACTTTCAACTCTGCTGTTGTTTTAAAAAGTTTAATAAAGAGTTTTACTGTCAATATAGACACTATTAAATCACAGCTGGCCTGAATCTGCATTTTTTTATAGTGTAGAATGGAGCTGGAGATTGGATTCTTCTTAAATTATTTTTTATTGGAATAAAATCCATTTTACCGTGCCAGGTCAATCAATCCTTCCTGTCTACACTGATTAAACCCCATACAGTGTACCCTTATGAGGTTCCTTTCTCTTATGCTTATAATGTGTGACTTCATAATCTTGAGCCTTCTTGGGCAACTGAGTCAAACGAAATAATGACTTCAGAACATTTGGTCTATCCAAGCAGATAAAAAGACTGCCTTCCAGGAAATAGCAATTGGTTTGCTATTTATTCAAGAAGACTCTTTAGGTAGTACTTTATAACAAATCCTTAATAACTTAAAACAAGAGTACTTCTGGAGCAACGTTTAATGCCCAAGAGAAACAAGAAGTTTACAGATCATAACTTTTACCTCTGGGCCCAAGTTTCCTAAGGTTCTCTTCATCTGCACATTACTGGAGGTCCCAGGTAACCAAGAGCTAAACATGATTAAGACTGAACACAAAAACAATTAACTGTGGAGCTAGAGCTAAAGGCTTAGCTTTAGAATGGCAGGATTCTGATTCCAAATTCAGATTCTTTAGTGACAGTTAGTTGGCTGCTTCTCTTCTGGAAAGAGAAGCTCAAAGGTTAAACATTCACCTCTTGGAAAAATTTCCAATAGCCAGGTGAATGCCTCCTGAGTTTGCAAAGCTGGTAAAACCCTGGGATAAGCAACAGATGGATTTGGGAAATAGCCTAAGTGCAGCCCTAGGCTAGTGTACTTTATACATTATGGAAGAATGGTTCAAAGTAGGTTTTCCTTTAATTAAATATTTATGTTATAGAAGAGAAAAGGAATGGCCATTAAATATTAATTCTTTACATGCTAAAAGTAGATTCTGCTCTTTCCCTGCCTGAAGGGAGATAAAAAGTAGAAATAACCAGTAAGCTGCATTTGGAAACACAAATGCAGCCTCAGCTAGGAATGGATCTGAGGTTTACTGAGGCCAGATGTGAAACATTGAACACTTTACCATTTGTCTGGGGACCACGAAGGAAGAACATTTTATTTTTTAGTTGTATTTTCTTAACTTTAGAATATTTTCAAGAACTTAAACCACCTTGACTTAACAGACATATATAGAACACTCCACCCAACAACAGCACAAAACACATTATTTTTCAGAGAATATAGATCATTCTCCAGGACAGATCCTATGTTAGGGCACAAAGAAAGCCTCAAATTTCAAAAGACTAAAATCTTAAACAAGATATCTTCTCCAACCACAATGGAGTGAAACTAGAAATTAGTAACAGAAGGAAAACTGGAAAATACATAAACATGTGGAAATTAAACAACACACTATTAAACAACCAATGGATCAAGGAAGAAATCAAGAAAGAAATCAGAAAATGAATGAGCATGAAAGTACAACACACTAAAACTTATGGGATGAAGTGAAGGCAGTGCTCAGAGGGAAATTTATAGAGGTAAATGCCTACATCAAAAAAGAAGATCACAAATCAATAACCTAACTTTACAAGTGGAGGAACTAGAAAAAGAAGAGCAAACCAAGCCCAAAACTACCAGAAGGAAGGAAATAACAAAGATCAGAGCAGAGATTAATGAAGTAGAGAACTGAAGGATAGAATCAATGAACCATAAGCTGGTTTCATAAAAAGATCAATAAAATCAACAAAGCTTTAGCTAGACTGACAAAGAAAGAGAGAAGATGCATATATCTAAAATCAGAAATAAAAGTGAGAACATTAAAGCTGACACTAGAGAAAAAAAATGATCATAAGAGAATATTATGAACAATTGTATATCAAAAAACTAGATAGCTTAGATGAAATAGACAAATTCTTAGACACAAAAAACCTTCTCAAATTGACTCAAGAAGAAATAGAAGATCTCATCAAACTCCTAACAAGAGATTAAATCAGTAATAAAAAACCTCCCAACAAAAAAAAGTCCTGGACTAGATGGCTTCACTGGGTAATTCTACCAAACATTTATAGAAGTGACTTAAATCCTTCTTAAACTTTTCCAAAAAATGGAATAGGAATGAACACTTCCTAACTCATTCTATGAGGGTAGCATTACAGAGCCAGACAACGATCAATATCCCTAATGAATATAGATGCAAAAATCCTCAACAAAATACTAGCAAACCTAATCCAAAAACATATTAAAATGATTGTACATCATTATCAATTGGGATTTATCCCAGGAATGCAAGGATGGTTCAACCAGAAAATCAATCAATGTAATACACCATATATCAAAGAAAAAGAACCACATGGTCATCTCAATCAATGCAGAGAAGGCATTTGACAAAATCTAACACACTTTCATGATGAAAACACTCAACAACTAGGCATAGAAGGGAAATTCCTCAAACTGATAAAAAGCATTTATGAAAAACCTACATCTAACGTCACACTCAATAGAGAAAGATTGAGAGCTTTCCCCTTAAGGTCAAGAATAAGACAAGATGCCTGCTCTCACCACTGTTACTCAATATTGTACTAGAAGGCTTAGTGAGAGCAATTAGGCAAGAATTAAAAAGTATCCAAATCAGGAAGGAAGAGGTAAAACTATCCTTTTTTTGTAGGTGACATGGTCCTATATATAGAAAACACCAAAGAAACCACAAGAAAGCTATTAGCTAATAAATGAATTCAGCAAAGTGGCAGGGTACAAGGTCAACACACAGAAATCAATCAGGTTTCTATACTTCAGCAATGAGCATTCTGAAAAAAACAATTAAGGAAATAATTCCATTTACAATAGCATCTAAAAGACTAAAATACCTAGGAATAAATTTAATCCGGAAAGCGAAAGATTTATACACTGAAAACTCTAAAACATTACTGAAAGAAATTAAAGATGACCTAAATAAATGGATGGACACTCCGTGTTCATGGATTGGAAGACTTAATAATATTTAGTTATCATGTCAATAGAATTTATTCAAGTTTTCAATATAATATAGACTACTAACTGCTACATCAAGTATCCAAACACTTATATGACTCTTGCTAAGGAGAACTGGAGCCCTGGTGGCAGAGTTGTTGAGAGCTACGACTGTTAATCAAAAGGTCAGCAGTTCAAATCCACCAGCTGCTCCTTGGAAACCCTTCAGGGGGAGTTTTACTCTGTCCTATAGGGTCGCTATGAGTCGGAATTGACTAGATGGCAACAAGTTTTAAGGAGAATTTGTCATAGCATACTAATCCCAAAACTAATTTAGGAAGTGGGGCCAAGATGGTGGAGTAGTAAGACGTTTCCGGTGGACTATCTTACAACAAAGACCAAAAAAAACAAGTGAATCAATTATATATGACAATCTAGGACAATTTGAACATCTAAGGCCAAGCTGAGGAACTGGACTGAGTGGGAGGAGGAGGGAGAGATGGTTCAGAAGCAGAGAGGGGTTGCCAGACCTGACCTGGGGAGAGCCTGAGCCCTCAGGCCTGATCAGCTCATGGGTGAGCAGTCAGGCAGGCAAGCAGCCGAGTTCAGGAGGTGCGTTTTCTGCACATGGAGAGACCCAGCACCAGAGAGTCTACTCAGCCACCCAGAACCAGTGAGAAGCAGCCCTCACTATCGAAAGGTAAGTACTTGTGTATGGCCTAGCGGGTATCAAAAACACCCACCTTAGGGGAAAACCTCTCTCCCATTTACCTCCCCGCTCCCTGCTGTGCACTGGGTTCCGGACCAGCTTCAGCAATTGCTGAGTCCCCTGGGCTGGAAGTAGGATCTGTTACATGCCCTGAGCCATTCTCCTGGCCTTGGAGAGTGAACAAATTAACAAACGGGAAAAAATAAACTGTCGGCTCCCCTAAGCCAGGAACCCACTGTACGCACAGCTCCTTTGCCTAGGCACAGGCATATGGGATCCACAGACTCTGAGTGCCTTTCCCCCTGCAGAGGCTTGTGTGAGCCTATTTCAACAGCATACACCCTCACTACCACCGTACAACAGGGCATATACCTGAAGTCTAACTTGAACTGTTTCAGCTGTGAAGTGGCAGGTTTGTGACATTTGACACTGCTCTGTCCATTAAGCAGGGTCTTCACCTACCCACATAAGGGGCCTGAGGACTGGTGGCTCCACCCATGCCACCTAGCCACCTGAGATAGGGGCGTAAGAATAAGAGGTGCCCCCTAGTCCTTACAGCCAGCAGCATTGGGTGCTCCTAGTCCAGCTGCAAAACCCACCCACCTACGCGCTCTAGGGAACAGGGACACGCCTTCCTCCTGGATGCTTGGGGGTGGCCGTCAGCCCCCTGCCTTGCTCAGAGTGTGTCCCCCTGCTGCAACCAGATGCTTATGCCTACACCAATCACCCATGCCTGTCTAAAACTGTAGGTGAGCGCCTACACCACACACTTGGTGCCTATCTACCTGGACACCTGAGCTGAATCCACACAGGAGGAGTGGGCGGACTCCTGAGCTCACATACCTAGTAACAGATCTAACCACCTGGTGACAGGACATTAGATCTTCAAAGGTGCCAATAATCAAACTAGCTCATATGAGCAGCCTATTTGGGCATATCAAAACAAAACAAGAAGCTAGGACACAGTAAGCAAACATAAATAAACGAACATAATAACTTATTGATGGCTCAGAGACAACAGTCAATATCAAATCACATAAAGAGGCAATCCATGATGGCTTCAGCAAGCTCCCAAAATAAAGAATCTAGAAATTTTCCATAGGAGGAAAATTTCTTGGAATTACCGGAGGCAGAATACAAAAGATTAATACATAGAACTCTTCAAGAAATTAGGAAGGAAATTAAGCAAAATGTAGAACACACATTCGAGGAAATTAAAAAGATTAGAGAAGAGCATAATGACAAATTTAACAGGCTGCAAGAGTCTGTAGAGAGACAACAATCAGAAATCCAGAAGATTAACAATAAAATGTCAGAATTAGACAACTCAATAGAAAGTCATAGGAGCAGAATTGAGGCAATGGAAGTCAGAATTAGTGAGACTGAAGATAAAGCACTTGACACCAACTTATTGGAGGAAAAATCAGATAAAAGGATTTAAAAAAAATGAAGAAACCCTAAGAATTACGTGGGAATCTATCAAGAGGAATAACCTACGAGTGATTGGAGTACCAGAACAGGGGGGGATAACAGAAAATACAGAGGGAATTGTTGAAGATTTGTTGGCAGAAAACTTCCCTGATATCATGAAAGATGACAAGATATCTATCCAAGATGCTCATCAAACCCCACATAAGGTAGATCCCAAAAGAAAGTCACCAAGACATATTATAATCAAACTTGCCAAAACCAAAGACAAAGAGAGAATTTTAAGAGCAGCTAGGGATAAATGAAAAGTCATCTACAAAGGAGAGTCGATAAGAATAAGCTCGGAGTACTCAGCAGAAACTATGCAGGCAAGAAGGCAATGGGATGACATACATAAAGCCTTGAAGGAAAAAAACTGCCAGCCAAGAATTATATATCCAGCAAAACTGTGTCTCAAATATGATGGCGAAATTAGGGCATTTCCAGATAAACAGAAGTTTAGGAAATTTGCAAAAACCAAACCAAAATTACAAGAAATACTAAAGGAAGTCCTCCGGTTAGAAAATCAGTAACATCAGATAACAACTCAAGACTAAAACACAGGACAGAGCAACCAGATATCAACCCAGACAGGGAAGTCACAAAAATAAATCAAAACTAAAACACTGAAAATAGGGAAACAGATGTCAATATGTAAAAGATGACAACATTAAAAGAAAAAAGAGGGACTTAAAAAATGTAGACACAGACTTTGCATATGGAGAGGAAGTCAAGGTGATACAAAGAAATAAAAGACTGGTATACACTTAGAAAAATAGGGGTAAATATTAAGGTAACCACAAAGGAAACTAACAATCCTACAAGTCAAAATAAAAAACTAGAAAAACGTAAAGACTCATCAAACCAAAATTAATTTATGTCTTTGGTTTATTTTGAATTTGAAAATTAAGAATGAGCATGCAAACTCCTAATGTTTAGTTTCCTTAAATGCGAAAGGAGCCCTGATGGCACAGTAGTTAAGAGCTTGGCTGTTAACCAAAAAGTCAACAGTTTGAATCCACCAGCCACTCCTTGGAAATCCTATGGGGCAGTTCTACTCTGTTCTACAGGGTCGCTAGGAGTCAGAATTGAGATGTGAAAAAGTTCTTACTAGTTTTGAACTCCAAGATCTGTATTTTAATAACCTCTATTTAATGGTTTCCTATAGATCACATTTAAAGTTATTCCCTGAGCTCTATAAAATTTGATTTGCTTGAACATAATGTCATCTACTCTTGGAACCACGTGTATATGTAACCAAAGGTAAAATTTGTACCTGAGTTAGTAATTCAGAATTTTTAGGGGAAAGTCCATGAAAATACAAATAAATGCTAATTTACAGGGGGGAAAAAAGAATTTGGAAAAAAGTTCAACTTTGAAGTTAAATTAATCCCCCAAATTTGAGAAACCAGACACACTTCATACAGAGAGGTGCCCTCTTAACCACATGTTAACAATAATGAAACTGTAATAGCGCAATAAGGGAGAAAAATTTAAGTGCCATTCTTTGATGTTAGGTCCAGAGTGCATGGGTTCTAAAACTGGTTAATTGGAAAGCCATCTGCTGCAAGACACTGTATAAAGAATGCCCAATCAAATATTTAGAAGGTGGTTAAGATATCTAAATATAGACTTCAAAATATTTTTAAAGTTTAAATGCCTTAGTAAAGAATAAACCAAAACCAGCTGTCATCAAGTGGACAGCCACCCCAGAGTGGAACTGTGCTCCATAGGGTTTTTGAAGGCTGATTTTTCAGAAGTAGATCACCAGGTTTTTCTTCCAAGGGGCCTCTGGGTGGACTTGAACCTCCAACATTTCAGTTAGCAGCCAAGTTGGTTCTGACTCATAGCGACCCTATAGGACTTAATAGGAACTGCCCCATAGGGTTTAGTTTCCTAGGCTGTAATCTTTACCAGAGCAGATCGCCAGGTTTTTTCTCCCACCAAGCGGATGGTGGGTTTAAACCTCTGACCTTTCGGTTAGCAGCTGAGCACTTTAACCCTTGTGCCATCAAAGAGCCTGTAAGGAATAGATGTCTTAAAATATCCATTTAAGATAGAAAATATGGGTTGGGGCAGTGAGGACTCAGAGATAAGCCAGAAACTAGTTACCCAAGCAAGGATCTCTGGTAGCGCAGTGGTTACGTGCTTGACTGCTAACCAAACAGCCACTGTGCATGAGAAATATGTGGCAGTCTGCTTCCATAAAGACTACAGCCTTGGAAACCCTCTGAAGCAGTTCTGCCCTATAGGGTCGGAATTGACTCAACAGCAGTGGGTTTGGTTTTGGTTTAGTTACCCAAGCAAGGCCCACGGTAAGATTTTTATTACTGCTAGAAGGAAACTCTCCTGATAGATCCTGCACTTTCATGAAAAAAAAAATCTCTTAAAACACAAAGATTCACAACAGCTTAGGATCTCCTATAGAAAACACCTTTAAAAGCATTGGTTTTGCTTAGTGTCTTGAGCTCACTTACAAGCAAGAGAATACTGCTAGAGCAAGAAGCTTGTAGATCATAGCTTTTACCTCTGGGTCTATTTCCTAACGTGCTCTTCATCTGCGGACTAATGGAGGTCCCAAGCGACCAAGAGTTAAACATATTCATGTCTTAACACAGAAATAAATTAATAGTGCAGCTGAAGGGTTAGCTTTAGAATGTAGGATTCTCATTTTATTCCAAATCCAGATTCTTACAGTGATGGCTGGTTCCATGCAAGCTCAGAGGCCGACTAGAAACTACATCATGAAGGACTTTTTTATAATTAATAGTTAAGACCATTTAGAGCTGATAGTCACTTTACTAACCTGGCTCACTGCAGTGTAATCTCCATCTTTATTTATTAACATTTCATGGCGTACCTACCATCACATACCAGGCACTGCAGAAGTTTTAGGGGGGAAAAAGCATAGGATAGGTCAGGAACATGGAGGGTAAGAATGTTTAAATAGAATTTCTATCATTCTTAAGCTCTAAAAGTTTCTCCTATCACACACTATTTAATTTTACTCATTTTGAAATTAGGCTGGCTCATACTAACAAAACCTATTAAATACATTAAAGTGCTTAGATTTCTTTAATACACATCTGTAAAACCACTAGAGATTCAATCTGCATTTCAGCCCTGTGCCTAGTCCCAAGTATCAGAGATCTTCAAACTGTAGATTTAGCCTCACAGGGTTTCTGAGCTAATCCAGACTGTGCCTGACAACATGTTAGGAATTCATCACACACGCAAGATGGGTTTTATAATTAGTTTTGATGTCCTAAATGTGGTGTGAACCCAAATGCCACCACCCTCGCCAAGCTCTAGTAGTCACTCAAAATCTTTATAGATGAGCCTCTATTCTGGCTCCCGGTCTCCATCCAAGTTATTTACTTTCAATTTAAGGCTCAACTCTTGAATCCTGCCTCTTTGGTTTGGGGCCCTGAGAGTCTAGAATCTTTACTTTAGGGGTTGGACTCTGTCTCCATGGCTTTGCCACTGGCTGAGGTCTAAATCAAACTGATAAATTTCCCTGAAACTGAGATTACAAACTGCTCAGTTTTCAGTAACATTTTTTCTTCCTGGAGAACCATTATTTCCTTACCCCCTTTTGTTTTCTCCAACCAGAAAGTTCGGATGAGAGCTTTGGATAGTGAAATCAGCCTGAACACAAGAATCTGGACTATTAGCCATCCCCATGTAGGGTCTCAGGGAGCAGCAGTTAGGATGACCCCCACATCATCAGTTCCATTGATTACCAATATACTCTAGTTCCTTAATTCCCATCCCTTGAAACTCAAATACGCCTCAAGGGTAGGCCTGCACAGCATTTCTAAGTTGCCATCCCAGAATCACCTGCAGGAGGGCCTATGGAGAAAATAGGGCTCCCTCTCTTTAACACATAGTAAAGGTTATTTATGGAGTTCCTGGGTGTTGCAAATGGTTAGTATGCTTAGCTGCCAATTGAAAGGTTGGAGGTTTGAGTCCACCTAGAAGTCCCTCAGAAGAAAGGCCCGGTGATCTACTTTGGAAAAATCAGCTACTGAAAATTCTAAGGAGCACAGTTTTATTCTGACACACATGGGGTCACCATGAGTTGGAATCGGCTTGATGGCAACCACTTTAAAAGTATGTATGAAGATGAGGTGGTAGAGGCAGCTTTGGCATAATTTTTTACTGAGAAACTAAAATATGTGGAAACTTCTGGTTTTATCATGATATTAAGCTAACTGATAACAGGTTGCAAAGATCATACCAATTTCAGGAAATCTCTCTCATCCTGCGTATTTCCAAAGAAGGTAAAAATCAAATGAAAAATCTGAGTTTAGGTTGAAAACTATGTTTAATAAATAATAATTTAAAAAACCTTGAGAATTTCTTTTTATTTTAAATTACAATGGCAGAGCTCTCAAGCTAGAATTAATATGTATAATATCTACTTGCCCCCACCCCAACCCCAGACTTAAGTACCTGAGTAGATTCTCTGGGACCACGGAAGGCAAATATTTAATGGAGTAATATCCTCAGAACACACCTAAGTCAACCAAACTACGTTTCTCTCACCTGCCCATTCAAAGCAATTGCTACATGTGGGTCTAATTGGTCCTGGAAGCTTCCTCTACCTTTTGCCTCAAGGAGAGAGCACAGCCTTTTCAGTTAACCACAGAAGAAATCACTGCCTTGAAGCCTAGGTCCCTTAAAGACTCAGGTAGATGACTAATCCCTATCTAGAGGTGCCCAGAGAAGCTGGAATTGAAAGCCTTGCTCACAACTCACATCTCTTAAGAGACCCTCCCTTAATTGCTTCTGACATCTGCCCAAACCTTACCTTGCCATTTTCTTAACCTCTCCATTGTCGGTAAGGCCTTGCTGCCCATTGCTTACCTCTCCCCCTGCTGGCCATCTCCACTCTTTTTCCTTCTTCAGCTCAGCAACCAGTGTTCTAGCCCCAGCTGGCTGATAAGCCCCTCATCACCTACCAGTTCTCCCAACCAAGCACTTAGCACTTTCACAAACTAATATGTCTGAGCATGCTAATTGTCACCCACCCAACAGATGGTGGGGACCACATTGACCAAATGCACAAGACTCGTTAGATTATGTTCACAATATGAAACCTCAAAAAGGAATTATATGGTCGTATTTGCTTGAGGGCAAGGAGTTAAAAAAAAAAGAAAAAAAAAATATATATAAAGATATAATTCTTCCTAGTTTATTTAATCCCATTGCTTAAGCAGTTGCAATCCTTCCCATTAAGCAACTATTTCCAAGTGGCTATCATGCAGGTTCTTCGACTTGCATTCATTCATCAACAAATATTTCTGTCTATTATGGCTTACCCAATGTAGAAATATTAACCCTTACAGAAGAAGCCCAAGTTGCTCAGAGTTACGGATTTCCAAGACCAGCTGTTACTCCTTTCCCAGTTTTTGTCACGTCTGAAGCAGGGGAGCCTGCCCTCTGTGAACACCTTACTTTGTAGGTTCTTTACGTGTGGGTCTTAGACCAGCAGCGGCAGCAGCAGCAGCAGCAACAGCAGCACTACCACCTGAGAACTCATTAGAAATGCAAATTCTTAAGCCCCAAACCTAGATTTCTGACTCAGGTCTGGCGATGTGGCCCAGCAATTGGTGCTTTAACAAGCCACCCACGACTCTGAAGCACACTAGTTTGAGAACCATTGCCTTAGTTCAGGCATAATAAGCACACTCAGACTCCACCATCAATAAGGCTGAAATAAGGAGCTCAGTGACTTAAGCTGTATACTATCATACTATCTGACATAATATGCCCTCTATCCTCATAGAAAAACTAAGTATATAATTTATGGTCAAAAGTACTCTGGGACTCTGAACTAAATCTTCATTCATGTATAAGCCTGAGGCTTGTTCTTTAACTGAAGAACTGGTGAAGCAAGTCAATAATACCTACAAGGTGAATAATAAGTAGACAATAACCTTATGTTCCAGTTTGCCTTAGACAGTTCCAGTTTGCCTTAGACAGTCCTGGTTTATACCTGGTGTCTTGATATAATTATTATTGGCACTCTCCTTTTCTCACAAAAGTTTCCCGGTTTAGACAATAAACTATTGTCTAAATATCACCCTGTTAATAAAACATAAAGGTGAAATGTGTTAGTAATGAATCCTAAAAAAATTTCATTGTTAAGCTTCATTTAACAAAGATATTTTGTAAAGATACTTAGATCATAATTTTGACTGCAAAATATCTGAACACAAAATTATAGTGAGAAAAGAGAATCAAATTTATTTCCTAGAACCCATAGACATGGCAACTACACTGTAGTCAAACCAAGAAATGTGCTGCACACTACATGCCCTGGAGAAGAGACTTACATGTGCCTTTTGTACCTGACAAGACCCTCTTTGATTCATGACCTCTAGGACTCCAAATCACTAGGACCAGACCAAACCGACACAGCTTCTAACAGGAACCCCACCTCAGGTTATCTCAGACCCACAGATATCATGTCAGAGGTAATTTGTGGACTGCAAATGCCTTATTAGAAAAGGGCATGCTGGGCTACTGAAGGAAGTAGGTAAAGGGTGCCCCTTCTACACTATGACTGCCAGAATGCTCTGAAAGCCCTTCAGTATCATCTCAATCTCCAGAACAAAATCGACAGCCCCACTGTGATATTTCTGATGAAACATAACCAGATTTAGAGATCTAAATAGCTAAGGAAATTCCAGCTCTGGGCAGCCAATGAACTGTCTCTCATGGGTCAATTATAACCTAGGTCAGAGAGAACTCATCTTTTGGCCTGGACCCAGTCGACCACTGAAGATACAATTTTTTTCCTGCTGGAATTGTCAACAATTCTATCTCGGTACCTACAGAGAACATCCTTACTATTTGCTATTTACTAATAGCATTATGTTTTCACCAAATGCTTTAATGCCTTGTTGGGATGAATATATGTGGGTATATTCTCTAATACATTTACTATAAATTCTAATAAGCAAACTCATCATAATAAGCAAACTCATCCATGTTTAACCTATTCCAAATCCCATTATGCTTTACATGTATCTTTTGCATCCTACTCATACTATGTTTTCTAAGGAATAACTATTAACAACTGAATGATTTACGTCTGCTAAAACACATGAAAGGTAGGTAGAAAGAGCCCTGGCTAGCTCTTTAACTATCCCAGTATGATTTGGAATTCCTTGGGACTACAAATTAAGGGAAGTTGAAATTGATTATAAAAAAAAAATTCTATAAACCTATAAAAATTGATATCATACACAAAAAATTAGATTAACACCAGAACCATGTGAGGTTTTTCAAGTCTGTTAATTGATTTGTGTGTCAATGACTCAGTGTTAATTGATTCTATGCAGAGCTCTTTTCCCTTGATCATGTCCCTAGTATATACTCCAAATATTCTTAAAGATATATTCTATAACATTAACTCTCTGTAGTATCTTCAACATTTTTATTTAATGGCTTTACTCTGCTAAATATTTTCAGAAGGATAAGGGCTAGTTTACGCTTCTCCAAAATACAGCTTTATATATTCTGGTACTAGATTCTGAAACTAAATTTTATCAACTATAAAGATGCTGAGATTATTTTACCAAGTAGTTCCACCATCCCCTGTCATGGCTGGTCATCAATTTCACTGACAGAAACAGAAAGCTGGAAGTTCTCCCCGAGAGTATGGCCCTCAGACACGCTTTTAGCTCAGTAATGAAGTCACTCCTGAGGTTCACCCTTCAGCCAGATTAGACAGCCCCACAAAACAAAACAAGACTCCTGGGGCACAACAGCCCAGGGACAAGGACTAAAAGGATAACTGGTAATAGGGAACCCAAGGTCTAGAAAGGAGAGTGTTGACAGGTCATGGGGTTGTTAACCAATGTCATAAAACAATATGTGTACTGTTTAATGAGAAACTACTTGTTCTGTAAACCTTCATCTAAAGTACAACAACAAAAAAAGCTAAAAGTTGTTTCTTCTTCTACTCTTTTGCCACTTCAGGGGATAAGCCTTGTATTTTATAACAGATTGAGTCCTCTTTTCTTCATCCGTATACCAAACCATTCATCCAAAATACAAGGCTTTAGGATTAAGGTTTTAGGATCATTAGGGTTAAAGGAGAGAACACTTCAAACGTTCTTAAAGGGACACACATGCTTGAGAAAGTCAGAAAAGAATCCTATAGTCTCTGAATAAACACTGATTCATATAAGCCAATGTTAGTAAATCTCTAAATCCAAGCAGTTATGTCACTGTAACCCTCTCAAAAAGGATTTTTTTTTTATTGTTGTTACTTTTTTTGGGACGAGAATAATTTTCTAGGATTTAGGCTTAGTTCAGAAATACATACTAAATTCTGAAATGTCTTCAATTGTCTTACAATGACTCAATCATTAGAAATTTAAAAATGGGCAACCAGAACATAAAAAGGGTAAGAAAATAAAACTAAATATTAAAAGTTATCCAACATCTATTTGTTATCTAATTTTTTTGGCCTTGTCAATGTCAGATGACAGAACATGAGAACCGACTACAGTTTTTACTTTTGAATACATACCCAAAATGGTTTAAAAAGCCAAAAACAGGTTTTCTTTCCCTCATTTTCTCTAAATCGTTTTAAAGAACCAATTTTTGTATATGTAACTTGCTTTTTGCCCCTAGCTTAGTCATCTTACTTTCTACATCCCATGAAGTTGTAAAGAAATTTACCTCCAAGTAACAAAATAATGAATGGAATGGTTTAGGCCTTTATAATCACCCTTCTCGTTCAAAACCATACTCTATCAAAACCCTTTTTATCATTACTGTCCTTTAGTTAAAAGTAAGATTTTTTTTTTTCTTGAGAAAAACACTTTCCAACTACCCTATAATGTTTTATCTAACATTACAGATGGAGAAGCATTCATACAATAACAGTGTAATTATGGACCGATTAGTATTCTTTGCAAAGATTCTGTAAGCCTTAAGACAAGGAATAGCAACTTAAAACAAAAACTAGTTTGAAACAATGTCAGCTATTTTAATCCATTTCTCAGTTAAGAGCCATGTGGATTCCATTTAGATTAAGTCATGTGTAACATGGCACTTACATTCTCATATTCACCTATTTGGAAAACCTAGCTATTATTCTAGCAAAATAAAGTAAAATAAACCCTAATACAGCATATATTTTTATGACAGTGGAACATTCCAGTAAAGATTAAACACAAAAAAAACCTAATCATCTACTAAAGATGTAACTGAGCTTTTCACTAGCGTAATCTCAAAGACAATATGTCATTTAACCCTACATTTCTTTAGAGCAGGGTTTCTCAACCGCGACACCATCAACATTGTGGGCAGGATAATTCCTTGTCGGGAGCTATCCTGGCTTCTACCAACTATGTGCCAGTAGCACCCACCCAGTTTTAACAACCAAAAATGCCTCCAGACATTGTCAGTGTCCTCTGGGGGTAAATTTTCCCCTGGTTGAGAACCTACCCTTTTCACTCAAGAGTCAACAAACTTTTTTTTGTATAAGTAATTGATTGCCTTTTATTATTTTTTCAACATTTGTTTTAGGTGAAAATTTACACATCAGTTTTCCATTCAACAATTTATACACAATTTGTTCCGTGATATTGGTTGCTATCTCCGTAATGTGTCAGCACTCCGTTTCCATCCTGCCTTTCCAGTTTCCCTGCCCCTCCTTGCCTTCTCATCTTTGCTTTTGGGCAAATGTTGCCCGTTCGGTTTCATATAGTTGATTGTTCTCAAGAGCACATTCCTCACAGGTGTTGTTTATTTTTTACGCCAATCTATTACTTGGCTGAAAGGTGGCCTCCAGGAGTGGCTTCAGTCCCGGGTTAAAAGGGTGTCTTAGTGCGACAGTCTCAGGGGCTCCTCCAGTTTCTATCAGTCAAGTTTGGTCTTTTTTATAAATTTGAGTTTTGTTCTACAGTTTTCTGTCATTCTAACTGGGACCTTCTATTGTGTCCCTGGTCAGTGGTTGGTAGTGGTAGGACACCATCTAGTTCTTCCGGTCTCAGGGTAGACAAGGCTGTGGTTCATGCAGGGCATTAGTTCTGTGGACTAATAGCTTCTTGAGTCTTTGATTTCCTTCACTCTACTTGCTCCACATGGGAAAAGACCAATAGTTCTTAGATGGCCACTTGCATGCTTTTATGACGTCTGACCCTACTCACCAAACTAGATGTAGAACATTATCTTTACGAACTGTTCTACCAATTGACCTGGGTATCTCCTGAGACTATGGTCCTTAGCCTTCAAGCCCGCTAACTTAGTCCCACAAGGAGTTTGGATACGTCTAAGGTTTCCCTAACTGTGCCCGCTAGATGCTCTATTATATGTATGTATATGCAGCACAAATATGCATATACAAATGCCCATAATTGTACCTATATACGCACACCCATGTACTCCCATACACCCTCTCATACCTATATAGCTTATCTACCTATGTAACTACTCAAACTTTTGGTTGCTATTACTGTTGTTGTAGAATTGTGTGTTATTTACTGTAGTTGTCCCTTTTTCTTTCGTCTTCATTCACCTTGGTCACGTTGTGCTGACTGTCCCCATATTGTGTATTGCCTTTCCCTTCACCAGAATTAACACGTGTCTACTACCTATATACTTTACTAAGGTGTGGAGCCCTGGTGGTACAGTGGTTAAGAGCTTGGCTGTTAACCAGTTGGCAGCTGAAATCTACACTAGCCACTCCTTGGAAATCCTACGGGGCAGTTCTACGCTGTCCTATAGGGTCGTTATAAGTCAGAAGCAACTTGAAGGCAACAGGTTTAGTATCTAGTAAGTGATTTTTCCTCCCCCGCCCCATCCCATCCCTGGTAACCATCGAAGAATGTTGCTTTCTGTGTGCAAACCTATTCTTGACTTTTTATGAAAGTGGTATCATACAACATTTGCCCTTTTGTAATTGACATTCCACTTAGCTATTAATGTCCTCCAGATTCATACATGTTGTTTTCCAGACTCACTGCTCTTCTTTACTGTTGCATAATATTCCATTGTATGTATGTACCACAATTTAACTGTTCATCTGTTGATGGGCACTTAGGT
Source organism: Dugong dugon (assembly GCA_030035585.1). Lineage (NCBI taxonomy): Eukaryota > Metazoa > Chordata > Mammalia > Sirenia > Dugongidae > Dugong > Dugong dugon. The sequence goes on from CM057475.1 coordinate 21,618,889, forward strand.
TGTTTCCATCTTTTTCCTATTACGAATAATGCTGCAAGGAACACGGGTGTGCATATGTCTATTCGTGTCACTGCTATTATTTCTCTAGAATATATATATCTAACAGTGGGATTGCTGGATCATACAGTATTTCTATTTCCAGCTTTTTCAGAAAGTGTCATTATCATTTTTCATAGTGGCTGTACCATTTTATAATCCCACCAGCAGTGGGTAAGAGTTCCAATCTCCCCACAACCTCACCAGCATTTGCTGTATTTTTTTTTTTTGATCAGTGCCATTTTCGCTGGAGTGAGATGGTATCTCATTGTCGTTTTGATCTGTACCTCTCTGATGCTTACTGATCACAAGCATTTCTTCATGTGTTCATTAGACACCTGAATGTCTTCTTTGGTGAAGTTATCTGTTCATGTCCTTTGCCCATTTTTTGATTTGTCTTTTTGTTGTTGAGGTATTGAAGTTTTCTACATGTTTTAGAGATTGGACCCTTGTCAGGTATGTCGTTGCCAACATTTTTTTCCCAGTCTGTGGGTTCTCTTTATATTCTTTTGTAAAGTATTTTGACGAGCAGAGTCGATCAACTCTTAAGCATCCACTAAAATTCTGAAGGAACTACACAGACTAATTAAAAAAAAATTACTTTTAATTAAAGAATGCTTAACTTAAAGCATCATACTGACATCTATTGGCTTGATACTAAACTGTACATTTGACATCCACTGCTTTAAAAATAAAACCCCAAAATTAGAAGTAATATAGGTGTTATTCTGGAAAAGTAGAACAATTAATTTAAAGCAGTAACATTAATATCAGGACTATTAATTTTTTGCAAAGCCTAATATATACAACAATGGTAGTTGTCTATTGCTTTCTTAGTTTATGTGATGAATTAAAATTTGTAATGAATGTTTTTAGAGACCACTAATTAGAGAGGAATTTTTGGGTGAAAAGTAAAAAAATTTCCATTTCAAAAAACTTGCAAAAATTAAGCAGCATGCTATTTCATGATTTACATTGAAAAAAAAAAATTTTTTTTTTAACTAGAAAATTATTTCTGCTCCTTTCATACATTTTATTGTTCAGGAAACAGTCTGACACGCATATCTGAAAGAACATACTATTGCACACTGTTTAAAGGCAAAGCACCACAGGTAAAGCTAATCAGTTGTTCAGAGTTCTCAGCTTATGGAAATCTTGATTCCTGATTTAACATTTATGTTTGAATATTAGAAATGTCATCTTCAATAAATGTTAAGGGGCTGTAAAAAAATAATCACTTTATTCAGTATTATAGTTGTAGAAATGGAGTATATTTTCTTTTAGAAATGAAAAAACTAAGCAGAAAATGCCACTTAACATTGTTGGTACGTCAGTCTAGGTCAGCAGGAAAAAAATACTTGATGAGTTTCTCTTTGATAGTACCAAGAAGAAATTCTAGTCTAAGCTTTAATGAGCTTCCTATGTTGTCACTAGATTCTTCTTTCTCTGCTGCTTTTCATCGTTTTCCACATTTCATATTTGAGGATTGGTACAGCTGTTAAAGCTTCATTAACAGGAGCAAATTCAGTATCCACTGACTTCTTCTCAAACGGTACTCGAACCCATCAGATGGTCCGGCAGTTTCATTCTCATGAACACTCTAGCCATAAAAAAAACTCAATAGGACACAGACAAATCCAATGAATAGAAGAAATCTATTGCGTTTCGGAATGTTTGGTGCATTGGATTGGTCCAGGATTATGAAACCTAAACTTCCCATTCTAAACAGGAAGCTGGATATGAGTCCTTCCATAATATATTGTCCATTTACTCTGTAGGCCAAGAAAGCTACTGGCCTCTGATGCCCATGTTTATCAGTCATGTAGCCAATACTTGGAGGTTCCACAATAACATTATAAATTATTCCTCTGGTGATGAGGAAGTAAGACACCACCACCAGAGCGTACACCATTATGGCAGACAGCATGTGCACCCAGGGCAGCTTCTTCAGCTTCATGTTGGGGCATTTGAGCAATAAGAACAGGACTCGGTACAAAGTCTCCATGGTGGTGGCAGCAGAGGCCTACACTGAAATTTTAAAAGATAGATAAAAAATTGAAATAAAAACCTAAAAACAATGATTCTATAAATAAAATTAAATTTTCTAGACATCTTAATAAAAGACATTTGGTAATTAAATACTACCGTGAATTAAACTGATGAACTTTATTGGGGTTAAAACTATAACAAAGTTCATCCTAAAACATTTTGCAATGCAAAATTATTTCACTCAAGGAGTGTTTAATAATTCGAATGCTAGGAATTACAGGCAATTTTCAAAAGCAGAGACTCTCACATTCATAAAACTTTATACATCTTTTGAACTAACAGATATTTATACTACTAAAATCAAACATGCATCACTTTCAAACATTCTTGTATCATGATTTTATATATTACATATTTAAACACCATTCCTCATCAATGCACATATTTTATCATACACTTGCACCATTCTCTTTGGATTTCTGATCTTTATCTTCATTCTTCACGTTATCCTATAAAACAGACAAGAAAACAGTACATTTTACTAGGTAGTCTTAAATCTAACTAAAAAAAAAAAAAAGTAAACAGAGGTATTCCACAGATAGCCCATTTTACTGTCTATAAATTACTGGACCTGGAGTAAACTATGAAAGAAATCTCTCTCTCAATTCTATATAGCTTGGCTTTGTGTATTTTACAAAGCAATCTGAGTCCTGAGAAATCAGTGGTTCTTCAGAGTTAACAGTAGTACATTCCTTGCACTGCAGTTAGATTGTTTTCTCTCCTTGTCTTCGGAATGGGACCGAGGATAAAGAAGATCCTAAGTCAGATTACAATGGCACTGAGCCAGTAGATTTTTTCCAATGACAAAGAATACTACGAAATGAATTTTGATAGCTTGGTACCAAAGAATTTCCCTGCGACTCATAAACCATGCTGACATCCCAACTAAGTTTCAAGAAAACACAATCTTTTGGGAATCACTTTTGGTTGACTGCACAAAGGATAGAATGCTACCATTATTTGCTCCTAGAAAAACCACTAAGAATTTAGTAACATTAAAATGCAGTAAAAATCCCACAAATACATTAATAGATTGAAACAAACTATGAAAATGTTGAAAGTACAAAATTCCCAACCTTCTTGAGAACACTGTGGATTTCATCCATTACTGTGGATAAGTTTCTGATTGTCTTATTCAGTTGGTTTTCAAATTGCAAATTCATGTTCTCTGAAATCTTTAAATTTTCTTGTAACTGACTAAGGTCCTTTTTAACTTCTCTGAGTTCACCAGTAAGACTTTTGTTGGAATTCTCCAAGTTTAATATGGTCTTTTCATCTTCATCTGTTAAAAAAAACAAACAAACTAAAATTCACTATTATTTTTTCTACTAAAATTTCCAATTTAACTTTGAGGTTAAAAATATTAAGCTAGGAAAATAAAACACTAATAAAATTTCTTAAAATGGCTATAAATGTTTATTTCATTAGTTATATAAAGCATAGTTATAATATTCATTTAAGTTTCAACTAAGTATTATTTTTACCATTTTCAGATGATTGTGTAAATTAGAGAAACTGGTGAAAGCCAAGTGTAACTAGAACAGGATTGAGAAGAATGCCATAGAACCACATAGGTAAGGTAGCTATGAATCAGAATTGACTGGACAGCAATGGGTTTGGGTTTTTTTTTTTTTTTTTTTTTTTTTGAGGAACCTCAGAATGCAAATGAGAATCCTTATAAAACTAAGCAATTTTATAACCTGGAACAGAAATGATCAAAAGTAAAAAGTTACACATGTAGCTAGACATGTTTGTGTTTATATATACATATCCCAATAAGATACTAACATCCAATGTTGTTCTTTACCTGTTTTTTCTTCTAGTAACTGCAGCTTCTGTTCTACTTCAGCTCTTACTTTTTCACTCTTTTCTAATTTTTGCAGGAGGCTTCCTACATCCACCATGGCACCATTGTACACGATGAGGCCAACGTTTTCTTCCACATCCTTTGATTCCTGTTTTACTGTTGGTGTTGGAAGTAACAACCTATTTCCTATAATATATAAAAGATACCATATTTTACTAAGTTATATTTTCTTCAATTATCAAATAATATGTTTTTAAAAAGCAACATCTTAAAATAATAGACTCAAACCTAGCATATCTTCTTGCAATGCTTCAGACTCTTCATGGTTTTCTTCATCTTTCGAGGTGTCTGTTAATTTTCGATAAAAGCAAGATTCACGGAGCACCACTTTATTAAGAAGCTTCTTTACCTATCATGCAAGCAAGTAAATTAAAAAGATGAAAATTGAAAGTATAAAAATTAAAAAGAAGAAAATTTTTTGATTCTCCTACAACACTGGCTCGCTTCTGTCTAAAGTGCACATACGGACACTCATAGCAACTGTTTTTAAACTATGTTGCATAATGTTCTAGGATTCCTAGAGGTGTAATAAGGGGCCATAAAGGAAGGGCAAAGCAGGAGTGTCAGGTATCCGCTCCCACTCAATTACAGCAGTTGTGCTTTTAATTTTAACTATCTTTTCTTTAAATCTAAAATCCTAAGGATCACTTGAAAAAAAAAGTTTCATTGTTAAAAAGTGTAACAAAGGCAGAAATACAAGTACCATAAAATTCATGTACGAAGATGTTTAATACAGCATAATTTGTACAATTCCAAAAAAACCGAAGCCATCCAGCAATAGGAGACCAGTTAAGCCAATTATGGTGTATCTATGCCATAAAATATCATGCAGCCATAAAAAGAATGAATTGGTCTCATTTACTGTCGTGATAAATTGTTCATATGTTGTTGAATGAAAAAAGTTAACAATACACACGTATAAAATAATTTTATATTTTGTTTAGAAAAAAGTAAGAACAACCATACATATGTGAGTTGCTTAGAAAAAGACCTAGAAGTTTACACAATGATTAGGTCTGAGTACTAGAACTGAAGGAAAAGGGAGGAGGGACTTTAGCTTTGTAATTTTCTATACTTTGGTATTGCTTGTTTTAAAATCATCCTGTTATTGCTTTTATAATTCAAAAAAAGTCAAGAGAGATTGAAAAGCAAGACGAGCACCTACGGAATTAAATACATTATTCCCCTGCCTTTGCTTTTTCAATACTTACTAAAAAATGCTTTTCACTTCAGATTATCCACAAGATATTATTTATTACCTGAGCCCGAGAAAGATGCAGTCCAAGAGTATAAAGTATTTCTTCCAAATCCTTTTCAAGCAGGTAACCACAATGGCTTTGATCAAAATAAACAAAAGCCATCAACAGATCCCTGTTAATTGTGATCATCTGAGTCTTTTCTTTTTCCTAAAAAAAATGCAGAAGTAGAAGACATAGTATAAATATTTTTTTACCCCTGAAAAATGAAAAATTGAGACTGTGTTCATGTAATAGCAACAATCTGAAAAAACCTTTGCTTCATCTTAGCTAGACTGATCTGGTGCATGCGTATGGGAGAAAGAAATCAGACATACTGGCTACCTGACGTAGCCAGAAATACCAAAAAACAACTGATCGAATTTTCCTCTTCGTGGCAACATACAGACAGATACACAAGAACTGATAAACTTCAGGACGGTGTTATGTTTAACATAATAAGTCTGCAGTATGTAAGATATGGGAATCGTGACATTATTAAGAATACAGTATTAATTCAATAAATACTTTATCTTTAGAGGGCCTCTCCTTGCAGTATCTGTTGACATCTCTTTTGTCATCTCGTTTGTTCATTTCTTCCTCATCCCGATCTGTAAAATAAATATAACAGCAGCAAAAATTTTTATTAATACTGCTATTTTCAATGACGGTTGAGACCCAAAACTACTTTTCTATTACTGAAGTTTTCCAAGGATGGAAGAGCAGGCTCCAAACAGCCAAAGCAATTCAATTTGAAAACTTAACTACAGTTACAGTAATCAAAACCGTGTGGTACTGGCATAAAGACAGACATACAGACCAATGGAATAGAACTGACAGTCCAGAAATAAACCCATACATCTATGGTCAACTGATTTTCAACAAGGGTGCAAAGTCCACTCAATGGGGGAAAAGACTAGTCTCTTCAACAAATGGTACAAGGACATCTGTACATCTACTTGTAAAAGAATAAGCTGGACCCTTTACCTCATCATATAGAAAAATTAACTCAAAATGGATGAACGACCTAAATGTAAGAGCTATAACCATAAAACTCTTAGGAGGAAACATACGAATAAATTTTCAGGACCTTCGATCTGGCAATGGATTCTTAAATACAAGACCAAAGGCACAAGCAACAAAAGAAAAAAACAGATAAATTAGACTTCATCAAAATTAAAAACTTTTGAGCACCAAAGGATATTACAAAGAAAGTGAAAAGACAACTTACAGAATGGGAGAAAACATTTGGCAATCATGTATCTGATAAGGATTTAATATCCAAAATATATAAAGAACTCCTACAACTTAATAACAAAAAGACAAACAACCCAATTAAAAATAGGCAAAGGACTAGAAGAGAGATTTCTCCAAAGATATATAAATGGCTGATAAGCACACAAAAAGATGCTCAACATCATTAGTCACTAGGAAAAACAAATCAAAACCACAACAAATTCCCACTTCACACCCACCAGGATGGCTATAATCAAAAAGATGGATAACAAGTGTTGATGAGGACAGGGAGAAATTGGAAGCTTCACCCATTACTGGTGGGAACATAAAATGGGGCAGTCACTGTGGAAAACTGGTGGTTCCTCAAAAAGTTAAACATAAAATCACTATATGATCCCACAATTCCACTCCAAGGTATTATCCCAAAAGAATGAAAAGCAGTGAGTTAAACAGACACTTATACACCAGTGTTCATTGCAGCATTGTTCACAATAGCCCAATGGTGGAAATAACCCAAGTATCTATCAAGAGATGAACAGATAAACAAAATGTGATATATACACTCAGTGAAATAGACAGCCCTAAAAAAGAATGAAGTTCTAACATGTTATAATATGGATGAACCTTAAAACATTATGCTAAGTGAAATAAGTCAGACACAAAAGGACAAATATTGTATTATTCCACTTACATGAAATATTAGAAAATGCAACTTCATAAAGACAAGTTTTATAAACAATTATGCAATGAACATCAGTACTGATATTTTAAAGGATATGATTAATTCATAGTTCCAAACTTCTGTCCAGAAAATACATTTATAAAGCTCCGAGTGATGAAAGTGCTCACTGTTCCCTTACTAAACTGATAAGACCTTTCATTAAAAACCTAATTTCATCAATTTGAAAGGTAAAAAATGGTCTCATTTTCTGCTTTTCTGGTTCAACATGATTTTAGACATTAATTGGCAAGGTGCTTTCATATTCATTTTCTACAATTCCATTTGTCTACTGGAAAGAGTGGCGTCCAGAAAACCTGACGAAATAATGGAGAAACCGCCCCCCCCCCCCCATAAAATCATAACATAAACAAGCAGAAATTGGAAACACCAGGGAAACAAAAAAAGAACTACAATTCTTAAAAGCATGTCTTTACTCTTAAGATTAAAAATTCATACTTTCAAATGGATCAAACACACACGTGCAGAGAACAAAACGTATAAGGCAAAATATTAACCATTATTGAATCAAGGCTGTTGAATACAGGAGTGTTTTTTGCACTATTCTTTCAACTTTTCTGTATGTTTGAATATTTTCATCAATGAGAGAAAAAACTCTATGACAGAGAGAAGATAAAGTAGAGGTAAATCAAATATACTTTAATAATAATCCTAGATGTAGATTTAATAAAATTTCTTGTGGTTTTCTCATTTTAGAAAAAAATAATTAAAAATAAAAAAGCTACAAATTTACATGGAGATCGACAGGCATTCAATATTACTTTACAAGTACTTTTATGGCTGATATTTGCTGTAACTGGTCAGGACATCTGTAGCAAAACATTCTGAATATCATCCTTACTGGTGAAGGTCTGTTTTTTAACACTGGTGATAGGTATATGGCTGTTTATTATTATTAGTCTTTAAATAAACTGTCTCTATATGTTATATGCATGTATGACAGTTTTCATAATTAAAAACGAAACACAAGGCTCAAATTAACTTTCTAAAGAAGAATACATTCTATGAAACAACTGGGACTAGTATGCCTTCATGACTCACTTTAAATATCATGTCCAAGCAAGCTTTTTTTTCCTCAAGCTGGGTAAAAATTAATTAGATATGGGACATATGGTATTTGATACTAAATGTCTTAAAACAATCTTCTCAGGTAAAAAATTAAAGAATTACATAATACAAACAGATTTTCACTAGAATATGTTAGTTTCTACTGTAAATAATTTAAAAATGTAGATTTCAATGACACAAACTCACTGAACAAAAATATCTACTTTTAATCCTAAAGAGAAATAACTTTGAATGTTCATACCATCTTCTTCATCCTCAGCTTCTTCTGCTTCCATTGGATCATATTCATCTTGATTATTATCTTCTTCAGTTTCATCATCATCTTTAGAATCATCTTTTCTTTTATCTTCCTTCTGTAATTTAAAATGCCTTAAAATTAAGCAAAAGTCATCTCACCATACATACACAGGTTAGGCCATGGATATTTTTACATACCTATCTGTATGTACAGCCTGTATATTCATGTACATAATAGAGCACAAAGAAGGCACAGTCACAGAAGCTTCCTAGACACACCCTAACACCGTGAGGGACCAAGGTACTGGGGCCGAGGGCGGGGACCATGGTCTCAGGCGATACCTAGGTCAACTGGCATAACATAGCTGTTATGGACTGAATTGTGTCCCCCAAAAATGTGTGTCAACTTGGCTAGGCTATGATTCCCAGTACTATGTGACTGTCCACCATTTTGTCATCTGATGTGATTTTCCTATGTGTTGTAAATCCTATGTCTATGATGTTAATGCAGCAGTCAAAAAATCAAATGACACATTGCACTGGGCAAAAAACCAAACAAAACCTGTTGCCGTCGAGTAGATTCCAACTCACAGCGACCCTAAAAGACTAAGTAGAACTGCCCTACAGGGTTTCCAAGGAGCGCCTAGTAGATTCAAACTGCTGACCTTTGGGTTAGCAGCCATAGCTCTTAAACACTACGCCCCAGGGTTTCCATACTGGGCAAACCTACTGCAAAAGACCTCTTCAAAGTGTTAAAAAGCAAACATGTCACTTTAAGGACTAAGGTGCATCTGACCCAAGCCATGGTGTTTTCAACTGCCTCATATGCATGTGAAAGCTGGACAATGAATAAAGAAGACCGAAGAAGAACTGATGCCTCTGAATTAAGATGTTGGCGAAGAATATTGAATATACCATGGACTGACAGAAGAATTAACAAATCTGTCTTGGAAGAAGTACAGCAAGAATGCTCATTAGAAGCAAGGATGGCAAGACTTTGTCTCACACACTTTGGAGATGTTAGCAGGGGGGACCAGTCCCTGGAGAAGGACATCATGCATCGTAAAGTGGAGGGTCAGCAAAAAAGAGGAAGTCCCTCGGTAGGATGGATTGACACAGTGGCTGCAACAATGGGCTCGACCATAACAATGACTGTGAGGATGGCACAGGATTGGGCAGTTTTTCATTCTGTTGCACACAGGGTCACTATGAGTCGGAACTGACTCAACAGGAAACAACATGATGTTAATGAGGCAGGACTCTGTCTACAAGATTAGGTTGTGTATCTGTGTCAATCTCTTGAGATATAAAAGAGAGAAACGAGCAGAGACACAGGGGGACCTCATACCACCAAGACAGCAGCGCCAGGAGCGGAGCATGTCCTTTGGACCCTGGGTCCCTGTGCTGAGAAGCGCTTAGACCAAGGGAAGACTGATGACAAGGACCTGCCCCCATATCCAACAGAGAGAGAAAGCCTTCCCCTGGAGCTGGGACCTTGAATTTGGACTTTTACCTTCCTAAACTGTGAGAGAATGAATTTCTCTTTGTTAAAGCAATCCACTTGTGGTATTTCTGTTATAGCAGCACTAGATAACTAAGATAATAAGCATAAAGAAAATATTCTACATCCTTCTATGGTGAGTAGCATCTGGGGTCTCAAAAGCTTGCAAGCAGCCATTTATGGTACATCTATTGGTCCTATCCCATCCAGAGCAAAGGAGAATGAAGAAAACCAAAGATACAAAGAAAATACTAGTCCAAAGGACTAATGGACCACATGAACCAGTCTACACCAGCCTGAACCCAGAAGAATTAGATGGTGCCTGGCTACCACTACGATGACTCTGACAGGTATCACAATAGAAGGTCCCAGACACAGCGGGAGAAAAATGTAGAACAAACGATCAAATTCACAAAAAAGACCAGACTTATTGGTCTTATGGTGACTAGAGGAACCCCCGAGACTATGGTCCCCACACACCTTGCTAACTCAGAACTGAAGCCAGTCCCGAAGTTCACCTTTTAGTCAAAGATCAGACAAGCCTATAAAAACAAACAATAACACACATGAGGAATGTGCTTCTTAGATCAATCAAGTATACGAGACCAAATGGGCAACACCTGCCCAAAAGCAAAGAGGAAAATGTAGGAACGGATAGGAAAACTCAGTGAATGGAAACGGGGAACCTGAGGTGGAAAATGGGCGAGTGGTGACACAACGTGGGGACTGCAACCAATGTCACCAAACAATTTTTGATGAGAAACTAATATGCTCTGTTAACTTTCACCTAAAGCATAATTGAAAAAAAAAAAAAAAAAAAAAAAGATAGGAACCTTAGGGGGGCAGTGAGCTTATGCTAATGAGGGAGGAACAACTCATAATAGGGGGTGGAAATGGTTGCACAACTCAAAGAATGTAATTAATGTCAATAATTGTACACATAGAAACTAGAATTGGTGGTGTTTTTGCTGTGTATATTCTCAACAAATAAATTATTAAAGTAAGTCACCTCACCAAACATTAAATGACTGAAAATGAAAAATATCAAGTTCACTAAATTTACTTGAAATAGTTCAAATTACAAATTTCTTATAAAACATACTTCAAGAATAAATGACAGAAAAATAGTTATGGATGTTCATATAGATGTAAATTTCTAATAGTACACTAAAATTTTTCAGTCTGGCCTTTAAATTTTACTATTATGGTAGAACTCACTGTCATTTTTGTTACAATCTGTAAATTAAAAACTTCTAAACTAAGCTGCTGCTTACAGAAGTAATTACAGACCTTCCTTTCATCTCTATCTTCTTTTTTATCCTTATCATCGCCTGATTTTCTCCGTTTTGGTTTTGGTTCATCAGTTTCATCATCTCTTTCTTCTTTTTTATCTTTTCTTTCATCTTTTTTGCTCTTCTTATCCTTTTCTTTTTTGTCCTCTTTTTCAGGAAGAGATACTAATGATTTGTATATTCTGACACCAAAGTCTCTTTGAAGCATTTCATTGAAAAGTTCTGCAAACAGTGAAACCTATAAAAAGATACCAACGTTAACCCAGCCAACTTTAATAGAAATACTGAATAAATCAGAGCTTCGCGCTGGTTCTGCTCAGTTCAGTCCATCACTGAGGAAGCCACTCTGGAAGACAATCGAATTTTTAAAATTCAGGTGAACTGGAATGGTAACCAGAATAGGAAAAATTATGGGTCAAAGCTCTGCTAGAAATGAAATCTCCCTCTTAGAAAATAAGGGCAGTGTACGCACTGCATACCAAATCTCTTGCCCACTGGATTTTGCACAGAACTGGTAACAGTGGTGCCCCCCTGAAAGATGGCAGTGGACTGCGTCGCTCTGAATGTGTGTCGCTTTCAAGAGTCCTGGCAATAATCCAATCTCATGTATCAGGCTCACTACACCTATTTCCGACCAGGGCCTCCACCATAATTTTTCCCGTTCCGGATTGCCCAAATTTTAAAAATTTGAGACTCTTCCTGTTTTGCTTCATCGGCCATGACTGAATTGTTTGAAGTCCTAGAATAAATCCAGCACAGTCAACAATTTATTAAATAAAAACTAGTCAAATTTAACAACTATGTGCACTTACAATACAGTTATAATATTTGATGTTGATGAGGTTGAGGAGCCTCAAAATCTTCAGAAGAACCTTCTGAAGCCAAAAATACTATGCTTAGTATAGTTCTGGCTAAAAGTTATAAAAAATAATGAACTTACTGTAGAAAATTTGAAAATTAACAGAAATAAAATGATACCTACCATCCTAGCACAATCATTAATTTTCATAATAAATGAACTTTCTTATTCAACAAACTTTTATGAAATGCCTACTATATACCAGATAGTTCTAGGCACTAGAAACACAGTAGTGAACAAAGCAGATAAAAATTCCTGCTCTCATGAAGCTACCAATCAAGTGAAAGGAATTAGAAAATAACTAAATCAACAACAAACAATAAGAAAAACAAGCAGGATAAGGCACATAGAGAATAACAAGAGTGAGTTTTCAGGGAAAGCCTCCCTAATCAGGTAACATTTGAAAAGTGCTGTGGATGTTCTGAAGAAATAAGCCATATGGTTGTCTAAGGAGAACAGCATTCCAAGCCAGAGAAACAATTCAAAACCCTGAGCAGTTGAGTATATGTTATTACTCAGGGATCCATGGATAACAGGCTTTAGCACACTTAGGAACCTAAAATTATATACTAAATTTTCTATATTTCTAAGCATAAGATCCACTGCTTTCAACAGATTCTTAAAAGGGTCTAGAACTTGAGAACGGTAGATCACAGCTATGTAATCTTTGGCAATTTGTTCAGGATATTTTATAAAATACTTAAAAAATTAGATTAATTAGACTATTTTCCTAATCATAAAGGATAAATGTGATTTATTAAAATTATAAATGATTTTATATTTTTCTAAATGTCTAGTTTTTATAATTTTAATTTAAAAAATATTAGTAAAATAACCATTAAAAATGTTGAAATATCAACATTCTCTTAACCATTAATGTAAACTAAACAAATATCCCCATTTTTGTAAGTGAATAAATAGAAAGAAATGTATCTTTTCCCTAGAGTTTCTATTTTCCATAACCTAGAGATCAAAAGCAATAATTAAAATATGTATGACTGAAGAAAGCCTAGAATGATAATTAGAAAAGCACAATTAATTCTGCATACCTTTCTACTTACAAGCACTAAAAAATAAAGATTTCTCTAGGTATAATTTAAACTAATCTAAAATTTATAATTTTATGATATGTTTTTTTCTTAGTTATAATTTCTTTTAAATTCATACACCAAACTGATGCCTGTTTTCTAATGCTATATTAAAATGAAACTAACCTTGGGGATATGTTAGACGGGGAAAAAAGGCAAAAGATCATTATGCCAGCAAACTGCTGTTTCTCAAATCTGTTTCTTTGTTTCCATCAGAATAGCGTTAACTTGAGATCCTTTTACAGCACTGGTTAGACATACAGTATACTCTCTTAAGCAGTTAACAACATCAAAGACTATTTTTTTCATTTATTTCTTTAGTGACTACTACATGGTAGGCACTATTAGGAGTTACCTAAATTTACCACAATTGCTAACAAAAATAAAGTAAAATCGTAACAGCCTCTAACATTTAAGAACATTAGCACAATGGGTTTATAAATATCTCAAAAATTAGAATATTTTGATATTTGTAACATTTTATATCAAGACCAATAACCATGTACTTTATATAATTGCCATAGGAATCCTCTATATTTGTTGCAAGGGTCTCTTTTCTAAGTAGTTTCCTTCATTTTCCTCTTCCCATCTGGTGGGAAATAAATATGGGTCGGAGACCCTGGGTGGCGCAAATGGTTAAGTGCTTGGCTACTAACTGAAAGGCTGGTGGTGTGAATCTACCCAGAGGTGCCTCAAAAGAAAGCCCTGGCAATTTACTTCTAAAACATCACAGCCATTGAAAGCCCTATGGTGCCTAGTTCTACTCCCAAACACATGGGGTTGTCATAAGTTGGAATCAATCTGATGGCAGCTGTTTATTAAAAAGTATGGGTCAATTGAGTATAACTGATTTTTCAAATTATAATGGTACAAAGAAATACATGAATGTTAACAAGATAAACACTTTATCTCAGGCCTCAATCAATCACAGAATTTTCAATCCCATTTTTTAATTCTAGAGAAAACAATAGTGTTATTTCACATCCCCAAAGCAGGCAATTAAACATACATATCATGTGTCTCCTGATGACAGAACATACGACCACATTATTAGGGAGAAGAAAAAAAAGAATTGAATCTTTACCTAGGACGTTAGAAATAACCGTCAGTTTACAGGACAGAGGAATATTTAAACCACACCACAAGAAGGCAATCAGCAGAACTGAGTCTGTAGGATACTCTACAAGACAAATTACCTGTTTTCTGCCCAACAAATCAATTGCAAATAAAAAAACTACAAGAGGCACCCAAAGAGATATATTAACCAATCATAATGTGTAAACCTTATTTGGATCCTAATTCAAACAAAATTAAAACATTACCTCAAATGAATGTTCTTTATTATCCTCTAACCTGTAGTCCAAAAGTACACTCAAAGACATGATGCTACAATCAAATTTGCCACTTTTTGCAGCCCAATTAGGATGTACAATGATGGCTGGTTCATCAGGCAAAATATATCTTCTCTCGCGACGCTGGCGTTCCATTTCCTCTTGACGCTTTCTCTCTTCCTCCTAGATATTTGGAATTTTAAATCACGGTTAAACTTCTATGTACAATACAGAAGCGTATCAAACATACATTATGCAATAAAAAACAGAAGTACGTATACATGTATGAATGTGTGTATGTGTGTGTGTCTATGTGTACGAATACACATCTACTGCACAGCTCTGTTCACTGACAGGAGCTGGGAGCACCAAACGTATAGCAATGAACTCATCTTGGCTTCCAGATACCGCTTTACACTAACAGACACCAGAGCTTCCTGAAGAAATGGCCGATTTCAGAGCTAGAGCAGGGATAGAAAAGAGTAAGACTGACACATCTTGTACTAAAGTTAATGAAGTCCACAAAAAAGTGATGGGAACTTTATCAAAAGGGTACAGAATCCAACTTGAAGGAGGTCCCTCTGGCCAACTCTGGGACATTTTCATCATCAAAATAAGTATTCATAACCCATTAAATAAAATAGAAATCATAAGTCTACACAACTCCTGAGAAAAAGGTGATCTCCTACAAAATCACAAACCATACCTAAGAAATCTAACACTGCTTTAGTATCATCTAATGTCACACTCATATTCAGAATCAATTTTCTCCACGGTCCCACAAATATTCCTCATAATTTTTTAATAAACTAAGATCCTCTCAAGTTTTACTCAGTGCCTTTGGTTGTTTTATCTCACTAATCTTCTTTAATCTAGGGTTGTTTTTATTTTCATTATTTTTTCGGCCTTTCATGACATGGGCATTTTTAGAAAAGTTCAGGCAAGATGTTTTATAAAATTCTTCAAATTCTAGATTGTCTGACCGTTTTCTCACGAATAAATTCCGGTCAAACATTTTTGGCAGGAATATTTCACAAATGATAACATATACTTACTTTCTCCATGTTTCATTTGCTATACATAAAATACATGAATAATTTGCTATTCACTTTTGAATGGGAGTATTAAAAATAGATGACTTGGAAAGAACCCAGATGTCTCTCAAGTGGAGAATTAATGAACTGTGCTACACTGACACAGTGGAATACTCCTTAGCAAGAAAAAGGAACAAATTACTGATGCAACAAAACAGACCAATCTCTAATGCATTAAGTTAAAGAAGTCAGACTCAAAGGGCTATAAGATTTCATTTATATGACATTCTGGAAAATCCAAAACTGTAGGGTCAGAAAACAGATCAGTGACTCCCAGGGGATACGGGGTGGGAGAAGAAAATGACTACAAAAGGGTAAAGGGGAATTTCAGGGAGCAATGGAACTGTTTCATATATTGATTATGGTGGTGGTTGCATAGCTATACGGACTTGTCAAGATTTGCAGAACTGTTCACTAAAAAAAATGAGTTTAATGTACATAAATTATACCTTAATAAAAAAAACTATATATAACTTAAGTCACACATTCCAAGACCCTCCTATAAACCAACATTAATATCATTCCAGTATACTGAAATGATTTAGTAGATACCTCTTTATCGTCTTCAGATTTCCTGTCATCCTCTTCTTCCTCTTCTTTTTCAGATTTCTCTAATTCCTTTTGCTCTTCTTTCTGTTCTTCTACTTTAAGCTGTTTTGTCAATCGGGCTATTAACTGAGATTTTAATCCTTTTGAACTAAGAGTTCGACTTTCTAATTCTTTTCGGAGATCATTTACCTAAAACACCAAGCATAAAAACAGAAAAAAAAAAAAAAAGGGATATTGACAAAGGAAACAAAGTACCTGTGCAATTATCCTCTGTTGAGTTAAAATTGGTGAAAGCGCATACAATGCTTATAAAAATGCAAACTGGTAGAATTATTAGTATTTTTAAAAAATAATTTGAAATACATTTTGAGATGTTTAAAATTTTAAAATACTCTTTGACCCAGTAATTCTAATTTCTGGGAATCTACCCTAAGGAAATATCCTTAACACAGAAAAAATTTCATATATTAGTACTTACATTCCCTCCCCCTAAAAAGGAATTTAAATTTTCAATAAAAGGAAATACAGTGTATCAACTAGATGGAATAGTATACAACACTTATAAATAATTACATGGGAAACACCAATGTTAATTGAAAACTGTGCATTAACAACTTATGTACATATATGATTATAACCAACCAATCAGCCACAAAGCATGTATTCAGAAAAAATATTGGAAAACATCAAAATTTTAAAAATGGTTGTTTTCTGAATGACAGGCTTGGGTAATTTTTTCTTGTATTTTTCTGTATGTTATCAATTTTTAAAATAAGCATGCATTATATTTACAATAAAAAGAAATACAAGTTTAAAAATTAGGAACTTAATAGTAAAGCCTTGAATGTAACAAAATGAGAAAAAGTCCTGGGGCACGGGCTTAATCTAACTGCCTATATTTTCTGAATCTACAATACTCTGAAAACCTGATGTTGCTGATGATGACTTGGAGGTGCAAGACCAAAAGGACAAATGTTGTATAAGACCACTATTATAAGAACTCAAAAAAAGGTTTAAACACAGAAGAAAACATTCTTTAATGGTTATGAGTAGGGAGGGAGGGAGAGGGGTATTCATTAACTAGATAGTAGACGAGAATTATTTTAGGTGAAACGAAGAACAACACATACTACAGGTAAAGTCAGTACAACTGGACTAAACCAAAGCTAAGAAGTTTCCTGAATACAGCCAAACGCTTTGAGGGACAGAGTAGCAGGGATGGAGATCTGGGGACCATGGTTTCAGGGGACATCTAGGTCAACTGGCATAACAAACTTTATTAAAGAAAATGTTCTGCATCCCACTTTGGTGAGTGGCATCTGGGGTCTTAAAAACTAGCGAGCAGCCATCTAAGATGCATCAATTGCTCCCAATCCACCTGAAGCAAAGGAAAATGAAGAACACCAAAGACACAAGGAAAGTATTAGCCCAAGAGACAGAAAGGACCACATAAACCAGAGACTCCATCACCCTGAGACCAGAACTAGATGGTACCCACCTACCACCAATGACCGCCCTGACAGGGAACATAACAGAGAGTCCCTGATGGAGCAGGAGAAAAGTGGGATGCAGAACTGAAATTCTAGGAAAAAGACCACACCTTACTGGTTTGACTAAAACTGGAGGGACCCCAAAAGACACAGCCCCCAGACTCTCTGTTAGCCCAAAACCAAAACCATTCCCAAGGTCAACTCTTCAGACAAAGATTAGACTCGACTATGGGACATAAAATGATACTTGTGAAGTGTGTTCTTTGCTCAAGTAGATACAAGAGACTAAATGGGCAACTCCTGTCCAGAGGTGAGATGAGAAGGCAGATAGGGTCAGGAGCTCATCGAATGGACACGGGAAGTCCAGGGAGGAAAGGAGGAGTGTGCTGTCACAGTACAGGGAGAATAGCCAGGGTCACGTAACAATATATGTAATATGAATAAATTTTTGTATGACAGACTAACTTGAATTACAAACTTTCACTTAAAGCACCAAAAAAAAAAAAAAAAAAAAAGGTGCAAGACCAACAAATAAAAAATTTTATGGATATACATTCTCTACTTAAAAAAGCAACATGGGTTAAGAAACCAAAGTTTCATAACCAAGCAGAAAAACCATTTTCTGCTGAGAGCACATGTTAACTAGAAGGCCAGCTATCATTAGTTAAACAAGCTGCAAAAGCAAGTAATAACGACCGGCCTCCACTCGTCTGACCATATATATATCTATATTCACATTACGTGCCCAGAGATTCAAACCTGAATAAAGGAAACAGGTCCAGAGATCTCACAGAGCAAAGAAAAACTAGTGCAAGTTAACCACAGATTTTCAAAAGAGGCTCTTAAACTATTATTTCTCTCCCAGTTTAGTCGTGTATCAGTCCACTTTCTACTTTTAAATATTATTTTAAAAAGGATAGCCTTTTCCCTATGTTATCTTCCCTTCCTCTTGAATTTAAAGTTACTTAAGAGCAGAAATTCCAAACCAGAAAACAATGTTGCTCACACTACAGGAACTTGCATTTAGCAGGCATTCAAAAGATACTGGCTGAACTCATTTATAAAGTCATACTAATATATGAATAAAAGATTACTTTATAAAACAATCTTAACAAATACATAACATTGGGTTTCATCTTGAATGGCTTTTATCTGGAAAAAACAAAAAAACACTGTCCTCATTCTCACCGTTACTCTATTTTTTTCAGAGATTTCAAATTAAATACCATCACTTTCAAAGTTACCTTCATTGTCTTAGGATCAAGTTTAGACCAATGGGTAGGCGTGGAAATTTCTTTAGCTTCACCATCATCCTTCTCTTCTTCATCCTGATATGCAAAATTAAGAACATAATTACTATTCTGAAACCTTAAAATAAAAATAATTTATTTTTAAAAGTCTGTTGCTGATCTGTGCAAGGTCACAAATGTTTCAGATTGTCTTCTCCTAAAGTTATTATTTAGGCAAGTCCACGTACATACATTCTACCACTTTAACTGATCACAAAGACACTCATCAGCCAATCAAAGCCAGATCTGTGAAACACAAAAGGGTGATAAATTACAACACAAAGGATATCAGGGATGCACAAACACTGCCGGTCTCCACTAACCACACAGTGTGTGATCTTGTCCCAATTTTCAAGCCACCCAAAGTTAAGACTGATTTAGTCAGACCTTTCAAATGTACCAGTGACGTTGCCACAGAGCCTGAAATTTCAAATCTCTCAGACTTGTGGGTGTCCAATTTCAAATATCCATGACTAGAACTGATGACCGTGAAAGAGAAAATTTTTTAAATTTTAGAAAATGGCAAAGTGTTTAAAATGGCTTAATACTGAATCTTGCTTAACAACTGGTCCCAGATTCCAGCAACT
Source organism: Dugong dugon (assembly GCA_030035585.1). Taxonomy (NCBI): domain Eukaryota; kingdom Metazoa; phylum Chordata; class Mammalia; order Sirenia; family Dugongidae; genus Dugong; species Dugong dugon. The sequence goes on from CM057475.1 coordinate 21,638,436, forward strand.
AGACCTATGATAAAAACAAAATTCTGTGCAATTTAAGCACAACTTATTTTCCTTTGAGGTCTCAGCACTCTTTAAGTTAGTGTAATAGACAGAATTTTTAAGAGAAAAGAACATACAACTATACTGCTGAAAGCTGGATTACCAGTCGCTGTTACCAGTTATGTTCCTCTATGTATGTTTGTTATGTAGTGTGTGGTGTGCATTTGTGCCTGTGTTCCTGTGCCTGTGAGAAGCGGAAATAGAAAAAGGGATTAGCGTTCAGTGCCTGTTCTCCATCAGCCTCCTTGCGTTCACCCTGAAGCTTCTCGACCAGCTGCTGCTTGTATCCTCGGGAGAGGGTTTCCCACTCTGAGCGGGTGGGAAGGCAATGCCAAACATCCGGGAAAAATAAAACCACTGTCTCCACATGAGCTGGAACTGTACGCCCCTTGTGGGTCTCCTCAGGGCGATGGTAGCGAATCTCTGCAAAACGGTACCTGTTGCAAGGGAAGAAGCATGTTGGAAAAAAAATTCTAAAATACATTTTAAAGACCCTAGTTCACTTGTAGCACATCAAGTAAAGAAATTTTGCTGCAAGAACTTGAGGTTGGTCTAAAGAAAAAAAAATTATAGAAGCCATAGTTCCTCTTTTGGTACATTTGTACAATATTTTATTAGTTAAAAGAAGAGTATGTTCCCCAAGGCATTTTCAAGTTCGATTACAGAGCTACCCATATTTTAGAGAATACCTGAAGAAGCTGGATAGCTGTTCAGATTTCATGTGCTAAAAAAGAATATTCTCAGTTAAGTCACAAGAAATATACTAAAACACACAGGACAAATAAGCCTCAAGAGAAAATATGGCTGAACAAAAATAATCAGCAACTACATCATTTTACAACAAAAGAATTTTAATGAAATGAAGTTCTCTCTTGACGATCTTCTCCAGCTATGCACAAAATGAAAAATATTTTCAATAGACATCCAACTTCCAAAGTACAACAAAATAAAACATTTAAATTTTCGGTTTATTTTGATTAGTTCTTAATCCTTTTTCCCAAAAACACTTTTGGCAGCAAATAAACTTTTGCTACAAATAGGGGTTTTACTTTGAGGAGATTACCTGCAGGACCAGGGTTGCTAAAATAAGGTGGGAGAGGGAAGGCTGATCGACAAGAATATCTACATAAACTATTAGAAAAACATTTCTAGTCAAGAAATGAATTGGTACTTACCATTGTGTGCATACACTTAGATCAATGCCTGTCAGAGCCTTACAACAACGAATAGCAGTCTTAATCAACACAGAGGGGTCTTTTTCTGGGTCTGGTCCATCCAACGAAGGAGACCAGTGGCCTCCAATGGCCATAGCTTCATCCTTGCCTTTCATGCCCACTAAAAACTAATTCAAAACAAATAATCATTTAAATATATTCTGCAACCTGTCAAATTACAAAAAAAATACTTGAAAAGGAAAGGTACAAACCTTTCCAATATCATTTTTACTACCTCTGGTATCTGTCAGTCAAGGAAGAGTTCAGTTCAACATGTTCCACACTGCATTTCAGCAATGGAATAGGATTTACACATCATAACTCATCCTTCTAAAACATTTCTCCAGATTCTTTTAAAAAAACAAGCTATAATTCAAACTTTAACAGCATCCAAAGATATACTAAATCCTATTACTATTATTACTAAGATTTTACTATGCTACACATATAAAACATCAAAATGACAGTTTAATCAATGACATACAAATAATATAGTCATACTCTGCAATAAAATTACATCTCTTTCATTGAATTCTGAGTGTCTTAAAAGTAAAATTAGTTATTAAACTAATGAGTAAGATTAAAAACGTTAGTATTTTTCATTTTATTTATATACAGTTAGAATTAAACAAAATTGAATATAAGCCTAAAGTTAAAATAAATTTTTCATTTTACCTTAACAAGTCTAGCAGGATGTTGAAATCCATCTCGAAGTTCTTGTGGGTCTTCAGCAAGAGCACATGACTTATGATACAAATCTTCCATACTAGGGCTAGCCATCAGCATTACCTATTATAGTCAAATAATTCAATCCTGTCAAAAGTCTAAAGTAATGTAAAAAAATGAGAAGCACTACTAATTATCCTTACATATTAAATATCCAAAATCTTTTATAAAAATGGAAGATAAAGTGCTATACCAGAAATTATATTAGATACTTCATATAGTTTTAACTTTTCAAGGATGCTGTGTTGATCAGACAGTGTTTTAAAATAGTAAAACAAACTACTGACTGTAAGCAATATACTAAATACTACCCTAAAAATTAAAATTTAGTGCATTCACCCAATATTAAGTTTTGTCTGGGGTATGCAAAGTCACAGAAAATTCCAAAAACTTAATAAAATTAACTTCATTCTCACATTTTTATGAGGTTCAATATGGTAAAACAATTAACTCTAGTTTTATAGTTTAAGAACTAAGGCAAAGAAAGGTTAAACTACTAAATAACCAAAACAGAACCAGGCAAACAAGAAGGAAACACAGGTATTTAGGTTCTGTATCTAACATCATTTTCTGCAGACTCTCTTTATGTACCCTGTTATTATAAATAAATGCTAAGAAATTTATGGTGCATTATCATGGTAGAATACAAACCTTTGCACTGTATAAGTGGTCAGCATCTGGTGGATCAAGAGTGGCCATATTTTTTTCCAAGGATTCTACTTCTCTGTGCATTACATAGAAATTGCAGTAATTTCCCAGCTGAAATGGTCTTGACAAAGGAAAAGCATCCACCCATGTAAACTGAGCATCAAAAAAGTCACTAGGTATATATAAATTCTGATAACGGCGCCTTAGTTCCATCATGTCACAACTAGGACTGAAAAAGACACAAGTAGTGAATAAACAACACCCTTAACACCAAAGTTTATGCAAACATTCACTTAATTCTGAAGCTAACTATATAACCTGACATGGGTAAAAGCCAGCTGAAAATGGACGGTCAATTATAAATGAGCTATAGATTTGCACAGATACATAGATATATATAATTTCTAACAGCTTCTAATAAATAACTAGCATCTGGTACTTTTATTTCTTTACTTTTTGTGTGCAGCTTACAATTAATTAGAAAAGACACTTTGAAATGAAATTAACTTCAACCCTGGCTCCAGAGATCTGAAAAAAAAGCAGTTCCATAGCATTTGGAAATTTAAATCTGAGAAAACTATGGTTCATAGAGGTGGGTACAAAAAGGGGTAACAGTGGTACCAAATTAGTATTTGAGTGCTCATCAGGTCTAAACAATGTAAAAAAAAATTACAACTTTTATTCTGTAGCAAGCTTCTAGATTAAGCATACCTACATTCAAAATTAAATACAAAAATCCATGTCAAAGCAAAACTCAAATGCTTTTTGGATTATCCACACCTCCATACCCTTCTATGTGAATAATGAAGATCCATACCTGACTATTATATACCTCAGATTATTATATAATTTTCTTCCCTTTTTTATCTGGCATACTGATACTTTAAAAGGATGATTTCCTTTTTCCTGAGAAGCAGAGGTTTTAAAGGAGAGGAATTCAAAGGTAAATCTAGAGATTTCTTTTTAGAGCATAATGAAAAATGGAAACCACCAACAATTTTAAGATGAAAAGACAACTACATTGTCTTTTTAAAATATAGTGGTGTTGAATGTGAACTAATCTATATGTAGGGATACCTGTCTATTTTAAACTTAAAAATAAGAAATATACAGTAATAAACTTGTCAGCTATGGTTGTTGGTCTACTTCATTTGAAAAAGATTCTGCTGTCAAAATAATGTAAAGAACTGGTATTTGAGTTTTTTGTTGTTGCTGTTTGTTTTTAAACAAGTGTTACAAAAATAAAGTATGTGTAATAGTTTCCCCGTAAAACATCACCACAGTTTTTGAAGTCATGTTTTACCCCATGGAGTAAAATCTACAATAAAGCAAAAGAGACAAATACAAATAAATCACTTCTTGACATACGGCTTCCTATAATCACATTACTATAAGAAGTATTTCCACAGCTACATAAAAGAGATATGGAAACTTTAAAATCATTTATATTTACAATGAGTATATCTGGTATCTTGAACATTTACTTCACAGCGGTGAACTATGAAGGTCTGAATCTTCTCACGACAGTATTCGAGACTGGGAACAAATGAGTTAAAAGCAGAGCTGCTCTATTTAGTATCTTTGGGACTAGGGAAGTAGTTTTAGTTCCAAAGGGTTCCTCTGAAATATGCAGCCTAGATATTTTTAAGTATCAGAATAAAGAAAGATAACAAGAAAACTAGTATAAATTAAGAGTAGTTAATTTGACCCCATGAACACCAACTATACAACATAATTAAGAAAAATCACCAAACTTTAAAGCAAGATTTTCTTGGCATTATTAGCTGTCATCGAGTTGGTTCTGGGACTCACAGCAACCCCATGCACAACAAGATCGGACAGGGTTTTATCACTGGCTGATTTTTTTGCAAGCAGGTTGCCAGGCCTTCCTTCCTAGTCTGTCTTAGTCTGGAAGCGCTGCTGAAATCTGTTCAGCATCATAGCAACACGCAAGCCTCCACTGAGAAACTGATGGTGGCTACATTTAGGGTGCATTGGCTGGGAATCAAACCCAAGTGTCCTGCATTGAAGGCAAAAATTCTCCACTGAACCATCACTTCCCCCTTTTTCGGCTTAAATAAAATACACTATGTTCACAAGATCTAAAACTGACGATTACAGAGATTTTAACTTTTGATAAGCCAGCAATGAATATTAATCATTATACTTTGTTGAAATGCAGCAATTCCCTCTCAAGGCCACTGAAGTGCATAGTTAGTTGCATCTATGCTAAACAGCTTCCGAACACTGCTTATGATGATTCATTTTTGTTATTTTACTATCAATTAGTCTTGGTTTTTAAATACTTTTACATTTTGTTGTTGTCGAGAATATACACACAAAACGTAACATCAATTCAACTATTTCTACATATACAATTCACTGACATTGATTACTTTCTTTGAGTTGTGTATCTACTTTCACCTTCCTTTTCTGAGTTGTACCTCCCTCATTAATATAAATTCAATGCCCCCTAAGGTTCCTATCTAATCTTTCGAGTCGTTGTAGTCACTTTAATCCCATATAGATAGTTCTTAAAAGAACATAATGCTCATTTTTATGCTAATTAAGCTACAACTATTTGATTTTAAGAAAACTCCTGGGAATGTTTTAGGTTTAAGGTTGTTCTTGGATTTTCCATCTGTTGATCTATTTTACATACAATTGCCAGTCCCAAGGTCCTCAGATTATTCTACTTTTCCGTTAAAAGTAAATTACTTACCAAATTGCCCTCTTTATGCATTACAAGTTCGTAGCTATTACTTAGCTGACCACCACAACCCACTAACATCAGTTAAGTACCTATAATCACCACACACTGGCTTAGGTGCTTTAGATACTAACTCAATTTATCCTCACCATAATTCTGCTAGTTCATATTACCTCTGTTGTGCAGGTGAAGCTCAGAAATTCTTGATAACTTGAACATGACCTCTGATTCTAAAGGCTATTTATTTGTATTAAAAATTACAAAATTAGTAACGCAATAAAACCAAGGGAATAAAAAGAACTTACCAATCTAAAGAGAACTTTGAAAACTGAACTGTGTAACGTGGGACAACACGTCGAACTCTCCGAGGTGATCGTTCTCTCTCTCTTCGGGGAGATCTCTCCCGGGAACGTTTTCTCTGAGGTGATCTCTCTCTGGATCTCCGTCTTTCTCTCTCCCTTTCACGACTTAAAGCAAATTTTTCTAAAATTACTAATATTCCTGGCATTATGAAGAGTTCTTTATTAAAGTAAGTATAATGGCAACACAAACAAGACTCCACAGTATACCTACTGAGACATACCTCCGGTCTTCCTTTCTGTTAGGTACTTGATCTCCTCTGTCATTCCTTCCTGAGAATCTGGACGGTGGATCTAACCTTCTTGCTGGTTGTGGCTGTGAAACTATACGGACAGGGGGCTGCAATAAACCAGCTTAAAAAGATACAGAAAAAACTTTAACTTATTTAAGCAAAGTTCAAAAGCATTGTCTGGCTAAATTTTATAGATAAAAATCATTGGCAAGATGAACACTGCCAAATAATTGGGAATCACTAAAATAGTTTTTAAAAGCATAATTGATAATTTAAGACAAAATAGGTACTGTCATGATGAATTCTTCCTAGTATTCAAAAATAACAATTTCATCTTGAAATATCATAGTCTATTTATTTTACTCAGATAGGATAGTACCGTCTTTGGTGCAATGCAAACTTAAAATAACTTATGGACAGATGTAAATATTTCAAAAAGTTACTAGAATACATAATCATATCCTTCACGACTCTACATTAAAACACTCATCCCATCTATTTATCTCAACATTTTGTCAAGCCACAAGGATTTAAAAACATGTTTTTCCTTGAAATTTGTTTAAACTCCATTAGAATTACTCAACTTAAAGGTCTATGAAGGGTCAATGTAACTATTACACATCTCAGGAAAAAAAAAACAGGAGGGTACAGCACAAATAATTCCATCTACTTGATTAAATAATACATGAGATCGTATTTAAAACTGAACTAGATCATCTATGAAATTTCTCATATATATGTTCAAGGGTAATATGCATGAGTTTCTATACAAACGTATGTATACAAACAGAAAGTTCCACTCTATACCTTCTACCTACATGATACACAAGATCATACTTTTACATCATATTTAAAACTGAACTAGATCGTATTTCTATCATATTAGATCATATTTTTCTGGCCCCAGTCTACGATAAAGATATTAATTCTCAGTATGAAGCCCAGTATAGTGTTTATCTGAATTACTGCTCTGCAGGCTGTAGTAGGAAACAAACTGTTTCCTAAAAAATTTGTTCAATATGAGTCTGATTTCTCATTATGGATGAAAACATGAGTATGTCAACAGGATCCTTATGCTTTTTGGATGCTTACTTCCCTTTCACTCTCAGTGTCACCCCAGAAAACGTATAGGCAGCGTAAAACTTAGCAACACCCTCAATGGGACATCTTGTGTGAGAAAGGAAAAAAGTGCTCCAAGTTTAATGGGAACGTCTGAAAAGGTCACAGAGCCAGCTTGAAGGGGCTCCCACTGTTCATATTTGGACAATTAAAGCACCAAAAATAAAAATGACTAAGGATAAATAGCTGAATAAATAAAAGCCCATGAGAACATAATAATACTTAAAAACAAAAAAACAAACGACGAGTAACAAAGGAAAACACTCATTGCCACCATCAGAGAAGGGTTTTAACATCAACTCCTTATTCTGCAAGCTGGTAAAAGGAATCTCCCAGTTCATGAGGAAAAGCTCTTCTCTGCATATGTTGTTAGGTTGTTGACGAATGAAATGCTGGCCGGTCCTGTGCCATCCTCACAATTGTTGCTATATAAAAAAACCCAAACCAAACCCATTGCCATCAAGTCGATTCCAACTCACAGCAACCCTACAGGACAGAGTAGTACTGCCCCACAGGGTTTCAAGGAGCGGCTGGTGGAGTCAAACTGCCGACCTTTTGGTTAGCAGCCAAACGCTGAACCACTGTGCCACCATGGCTCCATATGACAGGTAATAAACGTAGGCAAGGTGAGAGAATTAAAAAAACCCTCATTCTGAAACCTACAATGAAATAATTGATTCAGGCAAGAATCACCTAATGTAGGAGTTGACAAAAATTTTCTGTAAAGGGATAGATGGTAAATATTTTAGGATTTGCAATCCACATACAGTCTTGATCCGTAACATATATATATTTCACAACCCTCTAAAAATGTAAAAATCACTCTTATTCTTAGCCATGGACCTAATCAATGGCTGTAGTTTGCTGACCCCTGGTCTACAGACACTAAATTAAAGATGGCTGTAGAACAAGATATTTGCAGGGTGCTTAAGTATCATTTACAGATTACCTGCAAAGGAATAAAGGTCACTTCAAAATGGAGGGATATGATGTTCACCATGTTGACCAAGTTATCAAACTTAGCATCACTTAACAGTGAAACAACCTGACAACATGTGCCTCCTAATGTGATACAGTATTAATTACAAAACACCACCTATAATGCATTCTTGTCAAAAGCCTATAGGTTTAACTTCCAGTTTATGGCTTATATGATAGAGGAACAATGAATCAGGACAAATCCAGAACAATGAACTTTTAACAAGAATCCATAAGTCAACTAGCTCAATTTCTCAAAAATGTCAGTGTTACCTCAGAACCTACTATACAGCCACAGTAGTCAAAACAGCCTGGTACTGGTACCACGACAGAAACACTGACCAATGGAACAGAATCGAGAACCCAGACGTAAATCCATCCACCTATGGTCAGCTGATCTTTGACAAATGACCAACGTCCAGTAAGTGGGGAAAGGACAGTCTTTTCAATGAACGGTGCTGGCAAAAATGGATGTCCATCTATAAAAAAATGAAACAGGACCCATACCTCACACCATACACAACAAACACAAAATGGATCGAAGACGTACATATAAAACCTAAAATGATAGATTACGGATGAAAAAATAGGGATAACGCTAAGGGCCCTAATACATGGCATAAATACAATACAAATCATAACCAACAATGTATGAACACCAAACACCAGAAGATAAACTAGGTAACTGGGAGCTCCTAAAAATTAAACACTTAACGCTCATCAAAAGACTTCACCAAAAGAGGAAAAAGAGAAGCTACAGACTGTGTTGTGAGAAAAAAAAAAAAAAAAAAAAGACGGGAAATTATCCTAGAATTAAAAAAAAAAAAAAAAAAAAAAACACCAGACTAAACAAACTAAATATAATGCACGAAACTTGACTGGCTCTCGTTTAGGGAGAAAAAAACTTTAAATGACATTTTAGGGACAACTGGTATATTTGACTATAAACTGGATTATTTACATGTTTTGCTTATATGTGATGATGGGTTGCAGAAATATAGAAAAGGGTCTGTTTTTAAGAGGGAAATGCTTAAAATTTAAGAGGAAAATGTCATAATGTCTGCTAATTACTTCAAAAGACTAAGCAACAAAAAGTGTGTTTATTTGTATACACACGTATATGTGTATACAGACAAACCAAATATGGCAGAATGTTAATAGGTGTTCAATCTAGGCAGCAAGTATACAAGCGATCATTATACTGTTATTTCGACTTTTCTATATATTTGAAAATTTTCATAATAAAAATTTTGGGGGAAAAAAAGAACAGCTAACTTACAAAAGTTTCTTATATTAAGTTATTCTACACAAGCTAAAGATTTAGAGGCCAGCATTGCTTAAGTATTCCTAGTTGCCACTGGAGATTTCCCTACCTCCCCCTTCCAGCAACTAATCCTTACCAAACCCTCAACTCCACTGAAATCAACCCCATCCTATCACAACTCTTTTCTCCCTTCCATGTATTTCCACTCTACTCTCAGTACTCCTGTCAACTATACACTGAGCCATGGGACACATCACCACGAGAAACACTGCTTCCTTGAGCCCTCTCACAGAAGCCACATCTCCTGTTGAAGACAGTGGTAGGGGAAAAAGGTTATTCAAGTCCCAATTCACAACTGGAGAAATCTCTTAGGAAAAAGGTGAGAAAGGGGAAAAAAAAAAAAAAAATCAGAATCATAGGGCCAACGGTCAAATACTTGGAAGAACGAAGTAGTCTAGAAAACAGTTTGGCATTATATATTAAGTTTATGCTACAATACTACTATCTGACCAGCAATTCCATTTGAAGGTGTAGGGTGGAACTCCGTGTGTGTGTGTGCATGTGTATGTAGAACCTCATGCATATTGCCCTTGAACACATATGAGAAATTTCATAGCAGCATTTGCAGAAAACTGCCAAATTCTAAAATCCAAACATTTCCCAAAAAGAACATATATGTTGTACAGTATCCATACAATTGAATACTATCCACAATGAAAATGAACACACAAGAGCCCCAGAGAATGCACAAAAACCTTTAAACAATGTTGAACCAAAGATACCTTGCTTAAAAGATTATATAAATGGAATCACACATTAAGTTCAAAAGGAGACAATGTTAAATTGTATAGTATGAAGATGTGCACTTACAGGATCAAGCTAATAAAAGAAGGGCTAGCAATGTATTTTTTTTGAACTGAGTAGTGATGCCATGGTGTTCATCTAACTTGTTACACTGTAACATTTGATCACTTTTCCTGTATGTCACATTTGAGAAAATGCCACAATTACATTTTCTAAAAGCTATCATTTTTAACATTGCTTCTATAAGAAAATGTCTAGAGTGCTAAACAATCAACTTGCAAAGGAAAATTTAAAACACAGTTCATTCATTTGACGCAGTATGGTTCAACGAGTAATTTAAAGTACTACCATTAGACTCTACATGTAGGTAAAATGTTGGCAGTATATTTATAAAAAAAGTCTCAAAAATATTTTTCTCCATTACATTTAAGCTACCAATAGGATGGCAGGGGATTAATTGATTTGGTTTAAGTCCACAAAGAGCATATATCTTTGAATTTTCTTTCTGTATACTACTACCGTTATTCGTAAGAACTAGAGTTATACATTAGTATGAAACATAAAAAGCAAAGACATATTATTACCCATAATACCTTTCTGCTGTGGCTGCTGTAATAAAGGCTGTGGCTGAGTCTGCAGTAGCGGTGTAATAGAAGCTGCTGAAATCTGTGCCTGCAGCAGTGACTGGGGCTGGGGCTGAGCCTGAACGCCAAATGTAGTCTGTGGTGCAATTGGCTGAAGTACAGCAGGAGGAGTCTTCAGTAAAGGTTGGGTTTGAGATTGATTCTTGAAAACAATAAAATTTAAATTTAAAAGAAAAATAATCATGAATTCTAAGACTCAATTACCATATTTCTATAATACCTAACTAAATACTTTATGTACCTGATTTGGTAGTGTCTGAATTCTTTGTGCATTCCATTTAAATGGCATGTTAGGATTATAAGTAGCTTCAACCAATACTCTGTCACCCACCTGGGGGGTTTTCCCTTTGACAGCACTGCAAAAGAAAGAAAGAAAAAAAAAAAAAAGAAGTTAAATGTAAATGCAATTAAAAGAGATTCTCCTCAAAAAAAGATTTACACTTAGCATTTTAAAATAAACTATATGAAATAGGAGTCTCTGGGTAATGCAAATGGTTAATGTGCTCAGCTGCTAACTGAAAGGTTAGAGGTTCAAGGCTACCCAGAGAAGAAAAGCCTGGTCATTTACTTCTGAAACATCAGTTGTTGAAAACCCTGTGGAACACAGTTCTACCTCTGACACACATTAGGTTGTCATGAGTTTGAGTCGACCTGACTACAGCTGGTTTTTTGGGGAGTTACATCTGAAATGGAAGCCTGGAAAGCCATTTTGAAAAAGTAGATATGCTTTCTAGATATATTTCTTTTAGAACTGATCACATTTCACCCTCTCTATATAAACACAAGGTTTGAAGTAGAAGAAATAATTTACCATCCCATATTCTCATACTGTGTCCCTTCCTAACTTTTATAATCCAAGAGTAAGATCTGTTTTGGGCTTTGGAAAGATGAGAGAAATGCAAAGAAGATGGAAAATACCCAGTCCAGCAGAAGACAAAAACCATCTCCACTACCAGGAAAATCTTACACAGTAATTAAATTCAATTTCCCAAATATAAGAAAGTTCATTAGAAATACATTTGAAATGTCTAAGGAAATTCATATTTCCTGCAACTACCATAAAACTACCGAAGCACTATTGTGAACATGTTAGTTCATCAAACATTTAAATTTTCATTTATTAATTTTTCACTACAAAAACAATGTTATTGATTATATGTCAAATAGAAGATTAAATTTAAAAAGGCATATATGACTTTATCCCCTAATCTCAATGTAAGTCTGGCCATGAGTATTATTAGATGATACATGTCATCTGTTACAAAACATTTATAAAGAATTCACTGTAACTGTTGTTGTTGGGTGCTGTTGAGTCATTTTTGACTCATAGCAACTCCATGTGACAGAGTACAACTGCCTCATAGGGTTCACTTCGCTGTAATCTTGGCAGAAGCAAACCATCAGGTTTTTCTCCAGTGGAGAGGCCGGGTGGGTTTAAATAGCCAACCCTTTCGGTTAGGAGCCAAGTGTTTAACCATTTATGCCACCAGGGCTCCTTTAGCCGTAACTAATTTGTTCAATTACCAAAGGTATCTCTTATCACACATTCTCCATCAAAAACATCACAAGGAAGAAGAAAAACAAACCAATGACAATAAACAAAGAAAACGAACAAAAAAAGGTCACAGTACAAATACAATAAAAGCTGAATGATTAAAACAGAGATAAATTATAGCTAAAGCACAAACCTATGCCACTATTTAGCAGGTGCTTTATCAATATACTTAATACTAAATACTAAATACAAGAAGGCATCTGCCAACATCTAATAAAGTTTACCTAAGCTGAAAGAATACATCCTCATCCACAAATCCAAACGTATCATGTAGCTTTGTAACCACTCCCGTGAAAACACGCTGTTTCTGAGGTTGGGTTTGTTGCTGACTTGACCGTGGTGTTGGATATGATACAGTTATCTGTGCCGCAGGCTGAGGAGTAGACAGGCTAAGGCTTGTAGGCAATGCAACAGCTGGCTATAAAACAATCATAGAGAAAATAGTTGAACAACTTGAAGAATGAAACCAATGTCACTAAATTATACATGAAGAAATTGCTGGGGGGGGGGGGGGACCCAAAATCAAAAACCATGCAGCAAAAAAACCAAAACAATAATCAACATCAAATTATGGAAATGATTTGAAATTGTCTAAAAATTTTAAATGACTACTTAAAACTAACCCAAAATGTTAAAAATGTATTTGAAGTTAGAAAATGACAGGTACAATTTATAGGTGAGAATCAAGTCTGAAAAATTATAAGTTACTTTGGATCTATTTCATCATTTTGTTCACTGAGATAAGTGTTTCCACAGGTTAAGCCAGGGAAAAAAAGTCCCATGGTCCAATGAGTTTTAAAAAACACCTCATGTTTTAGCCTCCTCTTCAAAATTCACAATCCACACTGGCGTAATACTCAAGATTAAGTCATATATAGCAAAGGATACTCAGCATTCCTTTAATTTTGACCACACAATTATTTTCTCATGAAATCTCTATAACATCTAAGACACTAATGGTGTTCAGGGCGAATTTTGGGAAATGCTATTTTAAGAAGAGAGAAATGTTTACAGCTTTTCTACTTTATTTGGGAATTCTAGTATTGGAGATGGAAAACATGATAGGTGTGGGTCAATTTCAGTTCTTTAATAAGAACAGAAAGTGAGGTTAATTTCTCAATTAAAATGTATTTTATTTATAAAAAATAAGCAACAGATTCAAAACTAACAAGTATAAAAGGGTAAACAGCAAAAAGCTTTTCTTCTACCTTTTTTCCTCAGCTATCCAGATCCCTATCCATGAGGCAATCATTGTCACTAGTTATTATTACACAGCCTCTTGAAGATGAAGATGTTTTATGCAAATATGAGCATATAGACAGGCAGATATAGAATTGATGTCTCCCTGCCCCTTATATAAATGGAAGCATATAATACATAGTGCACTGTACCTTTTTTCCCACTTCACCTATCTGGAATATCATTTCCTATCAGTAAGTAAAGAGATTCCTCTTCCTTTTTAACAGCTGTACAGCGTTTCTCTCTATGCCATAGGCCAAGTCAGTCCATGGCCTGTTCTTGTAAAGCCTATTACCTAAGAACGGTTTTCACACTTTTAAAAGAGTTATTTATATACATACATACATATATATACACACACATACATACATATACGTGTATATATGTGTATATATATATACGAAATATGCAACACACTGTAAGTGGTCCTTAAAGTCTCAAGTATTTACTATCTGGTCTTTTACAGAGACAGTTTACCAACTCTTGGCACATATCCTAATATATTTTTAACTGGTCTCCTATTTAGGACTTTTAGGTTGTTTCTAACTTTTTGCAATGAATATCCTAGTTCACCTGTCATTCTGCATATGTGTGGGTGCATCTTTGGAACAAATTCTCAGAAGTGGAACTGCTTGCTTAAATATTTCAAACAGGTGCACAGAAAATTATTCTAGACATGGCCAAATTGCTTTACCAAGCAGTGAACTTTAAAAAAATTCAGATCTGAAGTCTTCCTTCTTGAGAATTTAATGTAGCCATTCTATAAAAAAGTAGCATTACATATCAAAAGTTCAAAATCTTTTAGTAAATATTGCTAAAAAAGAAATTAAGCTAATAAGGTAATACAATAACTCTACCTACTAAGGTCAAGCTAAAAAAAGAAGCAACATGTACAAAAAAATTCCCACAAATATTAGCAACAAAGAAAACATCAAACTCAAAATCAGTATGGTTTAAAATAAAACTTATTCATTAAAACTAGATCATACTCTAAGACACCCTTCTAACAGTGAACTGAAGCCATTCCCAGAGACTACCTTCCAGCCAAACAATAGACAGTCCTACAAAATAAACGATAACATCCGAGAGGAATGAGCTCCTTAGAACAGTTAATTATATGACACCAAAAGGGCAAAATCTGCCCAAAAGCAAAGACAAGAAGCCAGGAAGGGGTAGGAAAACCAGAGGAAAGGTAATGGGGAACCCAGGGCAGAAATGGGGTGAGTGCTGACACACTGAGGGGACTATGACCAATGTCTTGGAATATTCTGTGTACAAACTGTTGAAAGGGAAACTATTTTTCTCTGTAAACCTTCACCTAAAGCACAATAAAATGTTACAAAATAAAAAACAAACTAGATCACAGCTGGACCCACAATCAAAACGCACAAAAGAAAACAAAACAAACAAAAACCACACACTTTCAATCTTTATTTGACATTTACATTGCAAACCTATTAATGTGAATCCAACAAATATTCATCTTTAAACCCTAACAGAAAAACCAGAATAGGAATAAAACTTTGGTTTGCTCTTCATTCAGATTTCCAAAAGAAATAAAGTAATGCCAAACTAACCTGTGTTAATAGGGTCTGCTGGGGTTGCTGTAACTGGAAACAGAAAAACAAAAGAAAAGAAAAAAATTAAAATTAGAATTGTTTCAAAGATGCTTTATAAAAGGAAAACATTTCTATTAAACAGTTACTTTATTTCTAATTAAGAAGAATGTGAAAAGTAACAGAAGTCATTAAAAGTATAGTTTCCTATTTCTAACATCTATGGACCTGATATATAAGAATGTCACATAGCAGATTACAATAAGAAGGTAACTTTTTTGTTTTGTTGCTATTTCATAGTGAAAACACCCACCAAAAAAACCCCACAGGTCCCAAGAGGGGAAGATATCTAGTCCCACATGTTAATTTTCATGTACAAAAATGATTCAGTTATCAAAAAATACCAGTAGCCATTCAATTCATATAGGTCCCTACAATGAGAAGCACTTCTGATGATCAGATCTGCTACAGGCATAGGAACCATGAAAAATCAAACAATCTGACATAGGGTTTTTTTTTTGGCAATAGCAAAGTGTAACATCAACAGAATATGAAAGAAACTGGGGGCAATGGGGAGGTTAAAACACTCTGAAACAGAAATGACTTAAGCTAGGAAAAAAACCTATATGAGGTTCTGATTTAAAACACTCAGTTTACCTGGGGCCACATATCAGAGGTTAAATAATACCAAATTATGACTTTCTGTTAAGTGAACGACAGTTGATTATTGCCATTTTTACATAGTTCAACCTAATACATCATAATATTTAATAACGGTACTAAAATAAGTCTGAGGGTACTTTGAAAACAAGATAGCTGTTTTGAAATCAATCTTGTCAGTTTTTTAGAGGTTTATAAAAACTATTAGTGGAACATCGTAATCTTCAGGGAAAATGTAATGTTTCTCAAGCCTCAAATGGCTTAAGTCAAGAATGAAACTGGGCTATGGTTCTACGGAAAAGAGCACATGAATTGAAGTATGTCATGCTTCTCCATAGTGTCTTTGGATCCAGCTTTTGGTCCCTTCCTCTTCCATTCCTTTACTTCTATTATGCTTTCCTCAAACTTCTTAATGGCTCAGGTACTGAGAAAGACTGAAAACTACCTCCTAGCCCTGGAAAAGCGTAGAAAGGGTGCTTAGGCTACAGTTTATCTAGCTCAGGCTAGAGCTTGCCATTTTCAGGGCAAACTCTCTTTCCCTTGACATACTTCTCCTTGGGTTCAGTCTTCCCTACCTCATCCTATCATAAATGTAAAATCTTAAGGAACTTGATTAGAGTCGGAGCCTAGAGAAAGGACAACAAAGAAACTTACTTTCAGTCTAAGTCAGGGTTCTTCAAATTGTTCAAATGTGCCTTAGGAGTAGGGATGGAACTGTAGGGGGAGGCGTTCCCCTATTTTCAACGGCTCTATTTTAATATTCTGTACATAGGGTTTCCACATACAATTTCATTTTGGAAAAAAAGGGAGAGTCCACCGCTTCAAATAAAAAAAAAAAAAAAAAAAAAAAAGGCTGAAGGCCAATATTCTAGGCTTCAGATGGAAAAAAAGCAGCTTTTCATTTTCACATGTGGTCTAACTCAGCAAAGTAGGGCTAGAGGTTCCAGACAGGAATACAGGGCCAAAAACTCAGGAACACAGTGATTCTTTCCATATTATCTTATGCATACGTCCTTAAAACACACATGACAAAGACTGGAGGATTTGGGTTTTTGAGACCTCCCTCCTATCTTTTCCTCCCTTGGAGACATTCCTCTTTATATACATCATTTCCCCCACCCCCAAAGAATTCAAATCACACACGAAGGTAGCTGATAGGAATTAAACTCTATTATCAAATGAATTTTGAAACAAATGGCTGTTTTAAAGTAACTTTTTAAGATGGAAAATATCAACTAACCTGCTGTTGCACACTATACAAGGCCTGCTGAGGTTGTGAATATTGCTGGGGAAAAAAAATACCAACAGAGTTTTCAAAGAAAAATTGGATATTAGCTTTGGTCATTCTCAAAAAGTAAACTACTTATATACAAATACATAGCCAAAATTACATTAAAAAGAAATTCCCTGGAACAATTAAATGTCATACAAAATAAACAAAATGGTGATTACTTATACTCTGGGACCCACTAAAAACTGAATTTTGTTCAAATAATTAAGGTATAAAAATTGCCCAATTTAAAAGCTGAAGAATTTTGACTATGTAACTATGCTTCTCTGTATATACTAGACACATATAATTTTTATGATCAGGGGAAAAAAAAAAAAACCAAGCACAATAAAGGCCTAAAATTCTTCCTTCATTCATTAAAAACTGATAGCAGTGACCTTAGCTACTCAAATAGATTTTTTAAAGTTTTCTCTGTCACATATTAAAACCTCTTGAAGATTCACCTGTTGCAATGCAGCTGCTGCAGCTGCGGCTTGTTGCTGCAATGCTGCAGTTTGAGTTAATTGATAGTTCGCTGGAGTTTGTGTGGTAAGGCCTGCTGCTGCCAACGCAGTTTGCTGTGTATAAATGGTAGGAGATGCTCCAAGGAGTGATGGCTGCTGAACACCCAATGCAGCTAAAATGAGATTAAAATGCAAAAAAAAAAATGAAAATTTGGGTCCCTTCCAGGAATTTTCCGTGGGTACTTAGTTGTGTAGCAAACTCTGCCATTGGTTAGTAAAAAACCTAAAAGAACAATTTTATTAATTCTTATTGAATTTAACTGACTCTTGTCTCATCCCAGATGTTATAAGGCTTTAAATAATTCATCATCACGGTAAATGTAAGAGTACAGTGTTCTATAAAATTATACATCAAAATAAACCCAACCAAACTTAGTTAGACAAAATATTTTTTAGGAAAAATCCAAACCAAACCCATTGCCATCAAGTCGATTCCAACTCATAGGGATCCTACAGGGCTGAGTAAAACTGCCTCACAGGGTTTCCAAGGCTGCATTCTTTACAGAAGGAGCCCCGATAGTACAGTGGTTAGGCACCTGGCTGCTAATTGAAAGGTCGGCGGTTTGAACCCACCAGCTATTCCATGGGAGAAATATGTGGCAGACTGCTTCCGTAAAGATTTACAGCCTTGGAAACACTATGGGGGCAGTTCTACTCTGTCCTATAGGGTGGCTATGGGTTGGAAATGACTCAATGGCAAAGGGTTTGGTTTCGGTTTTATGCTAATACTCACTGGTCAAAAGTAAACAGGACAGTCTGCCATATCAGTTCTCACTAGACGAGAGCACAAGGGAGGCAGGCTCAGAGGATGAGGAAAAAATATGTATTAACAACAAGCCTTAGTAGATTTAATGTGCATTTTTCACTCTTAGAAAGATGTTTCAGAGACAACTGGCTATAATACAGCGCTAGCAGTGTTTAAACAGGGCCCATACCAGCAGCAATCTTCCTTTTCTACCGAATTATGGGTTGGAAACATGCAACTATTATCAAGGGATAACTAACGCCAAGTGAAGGATATATAGGCCAGTTATTATCTGTGTGGAGAAGACCAGCAATCTTCGAATTTGAGCTGCTAATTCAAAGAGTGGGGATTTAAAAAGTCCACCACCAGGACAGAATGAGGAGGCAGGAAAAATGGATTCATATTTAAAACATGTGTATTAATACTGGCTTCAGTCACCTGTGTTCCTGAATTAGTTTATCTTTTCTCTATAGTAACAATGCAGTCATCTTACAAATGGTCAAAAGAAGTGGGTGAGAATAGGTCTGATCTGTTAAATACATCCTCACATTTTAATTTTTTTGCAATTATATACATATATACGTAAATATTTTAGTCAAGTTAACACATCTAGTTGCATCTTTTACAAAAACATGCTAAACATGGGCTTCCAGTATCAGAGCAATGCACAAGCCACCACAGCAGGACAAACTGACAGACACGTGGTGGTAACTAAATTCTACATTATATCAAAATGTTTTCATGTTCAAGGTTCTAATAATTTTAACTTTATAAAGCATAACTAATAAGAAGTCCCCAGGTGGTGCAGATGCTTAAGCACTTGACAAGTCCTACAAAGCCCATAAGTAATTTATACAGCAAAATTATAAGCTCTGTTTACACAAATCCAATTATTTACATTTGAAATCTCTACTGCTAAATATGAAGAGCCAAATATGGAAAGGGGATACCTATATTCGCTATTGACTTTGTCAAGTTCCATAAACCTTTGGCCTCCTTTTCTCAGTTTTAAAATGAAAACACAGGAGCATAACATACATTCAAATATAAGTGGTAAGAACTATGGACACTAGAATTCCACCATAACAACTATTTTATTGACACAATATACATATTATAAATCTAAAACAAATTATATGCAGAAAAAGTCAGCTAGAACACGCTTAGTTTATCAAAATGCTGGCATATAGCACTAGCTTCTGGATATATAGAAGTTGCTAATAATTCCTCTTTCATTAAAACAAAGTCAGTACCAGTTTCACTATTATTTAACATTGTTGTTAGGTGTCCTCAAGTCAGTTCCGACTCATAGTGACTCTATGTACAACAGTCCTGAGCCATCCTCACAATTATTGCTGTTTGAGCCCATTGTCTGCAGCATTATTTAACACAGAAGAGAAATACTTGGATCTGAATTAAATATAATCTGTGTAACTATTTTTTCACATTATTTTCAGCTGTCTGCAAATTAACTGTTGACCATTTGATCCCCCAAATCAAGAGCAATTAAATAAAATCCCTAAAGCATCCATTTCTTTAATAGGAATAAGAAAGGTCACCTAGATAATTAGATAATCATTTCCACCAAATTTTAGAACATCTAAGTTAGAAGATCACAGTCTCTCTGCAACTGACCTCAAGTTACATAACAGATATTTTAAGTAAGTAAAACGCAGCAAAGAATATCAGATGTACCGTAAACAAAATATTCAAATTAACAGAACAAGCTCCAATTTTTCCGGATATGGAAACTCAAAATCTCATTCAGTAGGATCCTTGCGAAACTCACTTGAAATTCTTAAACACTATATGTACTATATTTAAGTAAAAAAATGCAATGCTGTAAGAGAAGTTAAAGATTTTAAGATTCAATCAATAAAGTAAAAAACTGGTATAGAATTCTTAGGAGCAAAAGGAAGAAATTTATTGAAACAAACAGGTCTACCTTAAAAAAAAATAAAAAACAAGTTTTGTTTACTTTGTTTAGAAAATTTCAATGTTCATTTGCTCCTTTTATGTCAATTTTAATCATAATTAACTTCTTTAGAGTTCATTTTTCTACTTTAAACAACTAAAAACCACAGCCATATGTAATTTTAGTAAAGTATGGCTTTCAAATACATTTACTTTTAAATATAACTTATGAATACTGACATTTTAACATGCCAAATAGGGTATACTCTATATTTAATGAGTGGCTGTTAACTTCTAACATAATTAAGTCAATTAAAAATTAAGGTACTTGAAAACTACAAAAATTGGTCAAAATGTTGTGTAAAACACATTTTTTTGCTCACTGATCAACGTCTTTTTAAAAAGAGATTTACAAATAAACAAAAGATACATAATTAATGAGCACTTTACAGTACTGAACCAAAACACCAAACCTGCTGCCAACGAGTCGATTCTGACTCATAGGGACCCTATAGGACAGAGAAGAACTGCCCCATAGGGTTTCCAAGGAGCAGCTGGTGGATTCAAACTGCCGACCATTTGGTTAGCAGCCGCAGCTCTTAACCACTGCTCCACGAGGGCTCCTTCGCAATATTATGCATGCCCTAAATCACATAGTTATAACATGCCCCCACATATTTACAGTACATGTGTTCAGTAGCCTGACCTGGCTGGGATACCGCAGTGGCTGTAAACTGAGTAGCCCACGGGGGATTCTTCTGTCCTCCAAACTGAGCCATGATGTAAGGCAGAAAAAAAAAACCTCTGCTTGTTTTTCTTCTACAGCAGCGATCTATTAAGAAAGGATCCACATTTTAAAGTTCAGTCAAATCACAAATATCACAAAAGGTTATTTTAAAGAAGTATCTGTCAAGGACATCTTTGTAGAGGTTTAAGAATAAATAAATGCAAGTAGAAAAGGGGCAAGGGAACACCTGAAATGCAGCAAAACATTTTACATCAGGTAGCTCACCAAAAAAAAAAAAAAAAAACCTGCCATCGAGGCGATTCCGACTCAGCGACCCTACAGACAGAGTAGAACAGTCCCACACGGTTCCCAAGGCTGTAATCTTTACCGGAGCAGACTGCCACATCTTTCTCCCGGGGCTCCGAACGACTGACCTTTGGGGAGGTTCGCAGCCGAGCGCTTACCTACCGCGCCACCAGAGCTCTCTACAGTTCAAAAGTACCAACTTGAAAAGATAACATTAGGGCTTGACTTACAAGAAAATGCACTTCGGTCTGCGTGTACAAACTGACACATTCAAACGATTCTTAACAATAAGTTCACAACTTGATGATAAAATATAGCCTGCGTGTTTCTTTTTGGCAGTGGGCTGGGAATTAGGGCCAGAGTCGCAGTCACACCAATAACGGAAATTGGGGCCACGAGATTCCGAATAAAAGTATTTAAGAATATCACTTAAATAACTAACACTTTACTTTCTGGAGTAGGGAAGGAACCAGAGAACTAGAGGCTCCGTTTCCCTCCCCTCCCTCAAGGAGAAAAGGTAGTTGAGATAACCATAGCGAAGACACCCCACCCCCCAAAAATACCCCAAACCAAAACCCACTGCCGACGAGTCTATTCTGACTCACAGCGACCATATACGACAGGGATATATACAGGACAGGGTCATATAGGACAGAACTGCCTGATAGGGTTTCCAAGGCTGTAAATCTTTACAGCGGAGCGGCTGGTGGTTTCGCCGCTGACCTTTCGGCCGAGCGCTTTAACCACTGCGCCACCAGGGCTACCCACCCCACCCCCCGAGCCAGAAAAAGACGAAGCTCTCCGCCCACGCACCCACCCCCGAACCCTACGCGACTCGGTGGGCCCGAGTTCTGCCATCCATCTTCCTCCACCCCACGTCTTCGTGGGCCAGAGACCACGAAAGGTGGAATCCTCCATCCCGCACGACAAGACGAAGCCACCGAAAGGGGGATACCGACAGCTCTGGGCCCTTAATCCCCGGGGGAGACGGAGAAAGCTTCCATCCTCCAAAACCCGCACCGCGGCTAGTTGTCCCGACCAACCGGGCCCAGAGGCCGGACGGATAAAGACGCGGCAGCTCGGATCGTGGGCCGCCAGCCGAGGTTCAGGGGCGCTAGGCACTCCTCAAGGACCGCGAGGAACGAGCAACGTGGTGGGGGAGGGGCCGGCCGCGCGGGGCCTGCTTCGACCCGTACAAAAGGGGCCGCTTCGCTCCCGCCCCAGACCCACGAGAGCCCCACCGTCGCCGGCCTGCTGCCGCAGTGCTTCCTAAACAGTCGTCCCCGGCCCTTCTGTAGATTCGGTAGGATGTTAAGAACCCTGGCTCGGCCGCCCACCGCTCCAACCGCGCGGACCAGACCTTCACCTGAGCCGAATCCCGGTTAGCACCGAAGCCATTTCAAACCCGTCAACCTTGAGCGCATGCGCCAAGTTCCCTTCTTCCTCCACGCCACTCCCCTCCTCCCAATCTCCGGAGGAGCGGCGCTTACGAGTATACGTTGTACGTGCGCGCTCCCCGAGCCGTCTACATTACAGTCGCCCCTTTCACGACGAGGCTACGAGTAGAGGGCGACTAACAAGGGTTACCTAGGCTTCTTATAACAATGGGCGACGGGGTAGGGGGATGGGGGAGGCGGCGGTGTGGAATTAAGTCTATGCGCATGCTCTGAAGGAAAGGGTTTTGGGGTGGGAAGGAAAGAAATGGTAGGTCACGTGATCCGATGAGCGCTGCCGCCATCTTTTTTTGTCTTTTTTCCTAGTTGAATTACTTTCGAAAGTGGGTATATACTGTGACATTTTCCTAACTTAAAAAAAAAAATTAAGTAAAATTCACTTAACGTATAATACCCCATTTTAGTGATTTTAAAGGGTACAATATAGTGGCTTTTCGTATATTCACGAGGTTGTGCTTGCAAGCATCACTACTGTTACAAAACATTTTCATCATCCCTGAAATAAAACCATACCATTAAGCAATCATTCTTCATACCTTCATTCGCCTAGACCCTGGCAACCACTAATCCCCTTTCTATCTCTATGGATTTGCCTACTCTAGAATTTAAATTTCTTGGTTTTTTTGGGTCTTGCTTGTTTCATACATGGGGTTGTCATGAGTGGGAATCTACTCTGCGCAGTTCTTTCTTTCACTTAGCATAATATTTACAGGGTTCATCCATGTTGTAGGATGTACCAGTATTTCATCCCATTATAAGGCTAACTAATATTTAATTGTATGAATGTACTATCTTTTGTTAATACATTCATCCAGTTGATGAATATTTGGGTTGTTTCCACTTTTTAGCTATTATGAGTAATGCTGCTATGAGCATTGATGTACAAGGTTTTGTTTGAACTCCTGTTTTCAGTTCTCATGGATATATACCTAAGAGTGGAATTCTGGGTTATAGAGTAGTAGTTATGTTTTTTAAGGAGTCACCAAACTATTTTCTACAGTTACTAACATGTTTTACATTCCTACCCAAAATCCATAAGGGTTTTAGTTTATCTACATACTTGCCAACGCTTGTTACTTTCCGTTTTTTAATTTATAAACTTTCTAGTGGGTGTAAAGTGGTATCTCCTGGTTTTGATGTGCATTTCCCTAGACTAATGGGGAGCCCTGGTGGCTGTTGTTCAGTTGTAAGAGGTCTTAGTATTAGACCCTTATCAGATATGTGAGGAGCCCTGGTGTTGCAGTGGTTTAAGCACTCAGCTGCTAACAGAAAGGTAGGCAATTTGAACCCACTATCCGCTCTGCAAGAGAAAGATATGGCAGTCTGCTTCAGTAAAGATTTACAACCTTGGAAACCCTATGGGGCATTTCTACTCTGTCCTGTTGGATTGCTATGAGCCAGAATCGCCTCAGTGGAAGTGGCTTATGGTTTTCGTTTTTCGGTATCAGATATATGATTTGTAAATATTTTCTCCCGCATGTGGATATCTTTTCACTTTCTTGATGGTGTATTTTGATACATGAATGTTTTTTATTTTGATGAAGTTGAGCTTATTTTTTTTCTTTTCTTGCTTATGCTTTTGATGTTATATATAAAACTCTATTGCTAAATCCAAAGTTGTAAAGATTTATTCCTATGTTTTCCTCTAAAAGTTTTCTAGCTTTAGCTCTTCATGTGCAGTTCTTTGATCCATTTTGAGTTTATTATTTTGTATGGTATGAGGTAGAGGTCCCATTTCATTTTGCATGTTGTGATGGTTAAAGTTGTGTGTTACTTGGCTTGGCCATGATTCTCACTACTTTGGCAGTTATGATGTAGTTTTGCAGTCATATAACGATGTGATCTAGTATAATGTGATCAACTCCATGATGAAATCTGCTATGAGTAGCCAATCAGTTGAAGGAGTTTTCCTTGGGGGTGTGGGCTTCATACAATATAGGTGGACTTCCTGGCAAGGCTAATGGGGCTTTTGCTCACTCTGGATCCTGCAGCCTCCTCCTGTTCATCTGCTCTCCAGTTTTTGGGACTTGAGCTAGCAGTTTACGTGCCGATCTTGGGATTCATCAGCCTGTGAGCTAGAGGCCTGCTGTCTGACCTGCCGATCTTCTGTTCACCAGCCCCTGTAGCTAAGTGAGTCAGGAGAAGCCTCCAGCCTGACCCACAGACTTGGGACTTTCCAGCCTCTACAACCATGTGAGCCATTTCCTTGATAGAAATCTCCCTCTGTAACTATTTATGGAAACCCTGGTAGCATAATGGTTAAGAGTTCGGTTGCTAACCAAAAGGTCGGCAGTTCAAACCCACCAGGCGCTCCTCGGAAACCCTATGGGGTAGTTCTACTCTGTCCTATAGGGTTGCTATGAGTCAGAATCGACTTGACGACGACAGGGTTTTTTTTAAATATATATTTATACCTTTCACTGGTTTGCTTCTCTAGAGAACCAAGCCTAGGACATGTGGATATCCAGTTGTCCCAGCACCATTTATTGAAAAGACTATTTTATAACCATTGCATGGTTTCACACCCTTGTCAAAAGTCAGTTGACCAGCTGTGGAAAACTATCTGGCAATTGCTCAAAAAAATTAAACATAGAATTACCATAAGAGCCAGCAATTCCACTCCTAGGTGTATGCCCAAAAGAACGGAAAGCAGGGACTCAGACAGATATTTGTACGGCAAAGTTCACTGCAGCATTATTCACAATAGCCAATAGGTGGAAACAACCCAAGTGTACATCAACTCATGAATGGATAAACAAAATGTGGTATGTCCGTGCAATGGAATAGTATTTAGAATAAAGAAAAATGGACGACATGGATGAATCTTGAAAATCTTATGCTAAGTGAAATAAGCCAGACAGAAAGGGACAAATATTATATGATCCCACTTATGTGAAATTGTCTAGAATAGGCAAATGCATAGAGACCATAGTTTATTTGTGGTTACCAGGGGCAAGTGGGAGGGGGAAATGGGGAATTATTATTTAAGGGGTACTTAGTTTTGTTGTTGTTGTGTGCCACTGAGTTGATTCTGACTCATGGTGACTCTATATGACAGAGTAGAACTGCTCCATAGGGATTCCTAGGCTGTAATTTTTACAGAGTCCATCACCAGGTCTTTTTCCCACACAGGCATTGGTGGGTTCAAACCACTGACCTTTCAGTTAGCAGCCAGACGCTTTAACCATTGCGCCATCAGGGTTCCTTCAGCTTCTGTTAAGGGTGATGAGAAACTTTGGAAATGGATAGTGGTGATTATGGCACAAAATCATGAATGTAATTAATGTCACTGAATCGTACACACAAAAATGGTTGAAATGACAAACGTTTCACCAAAATAAAAACTTATTTAAAAAAAAAAAGAAGGGACTTCCGGCAACATGGCACTCTAGGCAGAAGCACCACACCGTCCCTCCAGAGCAAACATCTGAAAAACTAAGTCAAACAGAAAAAACAGCAATGCTGAAACCCTAAACATCAAATGAAGAGATAAAGAACTCAGCCAAGCACCAAATGGAATAAGAAACTGACAGAGAACAGAGAGCTAGGAGACATACATGGAGAGGTCCCCTATCAGCTAATGCAGCACAGATCCACCATCTTGGACTCCTATCAGTTACCAGCAAATAGGCAGTACAAGAAAGCAGCTTCACGGAGCTTCCAGCAGGAGACAGAACAACTGGTAACTGGCGATATACACTTTCCCATGCCCTACCCTTCTTCACCCCCACTCGGCCTCCTCTGCTTCCCGCAGCCACAGTCGCTTGGCTGGGAAGCACCGGCTGCTTGGATTCTACCCACTGGCCAACTCCTTGAGTGCCATTTATTGGCTGCTGGTGTTGCTTTTTTCCGCTTCTTTTGGTTTCTTCCATACCTCTCACCACCTCCCCCTCTTTCGCTTAAATACCTGGCTCTGTGCGCCATCTTTGTTTCTTCTTGAGGGGCTGTGGAGCTCTGCGCAAGTGTGGAACTGCTTCCACGTCCATGCTGCCACGCTGGTGGGATCCTGGGGCTTCTTTTTGTTTGTTTGTTTTGAATTGTTTGTTTGTTTTCTTTTTCTTTTCTCAAGTTGGGAGCCCATTCTAGCCAGGCAGTGCTGCGCAGCTTGGGACCTACCCCCTCAGCTTGTGTAGACACGTAGAGGGATCCCTGAGGGCATTTCTTTTTTCATGTTTTGTTTTGAGGGTTTTTCTTGTACTTTTTTTTAAAATTTGTTTTCTTTTCCCTCATTTTCCCTTTCTGTCTTTCTTCATTACTCAGTTTCTCGTCTCTCTATACCTTCCTTCTCTTCCTGTCCCCTGAATACCTGGAGCTGAGTGACACCTCTACGCCTTCCTAGCCAGGCTGTACTTTAACATCTGAGAACAACTTCCCCAGACCTCGTAGCCACACCGATGGGATCCCTGGGAGCTGTGCTGTTCTTTTTTCTAATTTTTATTTATTCATTTTTTCCTTCTTTTTCCCTTTTTATTTTTCTCCATTTCATAGTCTCTCATCTCTCCACTCCAACGGCAAGCTGCCCTAGCACTCTTTTTTGTTTGTATGTTTTTGGCTCCTGTTCCTCTCTCCTCTCTCCCATACCCATCTTAGCTCCACACATCACAGTTTCCCCGCTCCATCCTGCCTACCTGCACTGTGCACTTAACATCACACCACCAAGGCCTACTGGAACCTGCCCTGCACTGATTACTGACTCACCCTGGTGGCTGTAGTAAGTGCCAGAAACAACCCATCCCAGCAACTCCTCTTCAGCTAGACCTGCCCTGCTATACCAAATCTGAGCAACTGACCCTGCCACTTAGAGAAGGAGGCGAAAAGTATCATGCCCACAGACGAGCAAACAACAAAGAACACACGGCCCGCCTGCTCAGACATAGCCAAGTTAAAAAAAAAAAAAGGACAAAACAAATCTACAATCAATAAATGAGAAAAATAACTACTGAATGCCCTGAAGACAGCAGACAATATCAAAACATTTACAAAAACAGGACAGGATGGTTCCAGTAGACATCCAAAATAAAACACCTGATGACTTTTCAGTAGAAGAAAAGGCACTAGAACTACCTGATAGGGAATTCAAATCTCTAATACTCAGAATTATCCAAGAGTTGAAGCAAAAATCAGACAAAAATGGGGAAAAAATAAGACAAATTCGTGGAAAAGGCAGACAAATTCATAGAAAATACAGGCAAAAAAAATGGAAGAATTCAGGAAAATAATGCATGAACAAAATGCCAAAATAAATTAACAACTAGAAATTATACAAAAACAACAATTAGAAATCCAAAAGATAAACAACAAGATTTCAGAAATGGGCAGTGTCATGGAGGGCTGAGGAGCAGATTTGAAATGGTGGAAGACAGGATCAGCAGAATTGAAGACAAACAATTGGCTACAACACTGTTTGAGGAAAACTCAGAAAAAAGAACAAAGAAAAATGAGAAGACCCTGAGAATTATGTGGGATGCAATCAAAAGCAAAAACCTGTGTTATCGGAGTTCCAGAATGGTGAAAAAACAGAAAACACAGAGAGGATCATTGAAGAACTGCTGACAGAAAACTTCCCCAATATCGTGAAAGATGAAACACTGGCCATCCAAGAAGATCAACGAACCCCATATAGGATAGACCCCTAAAGGAAGTCACCAAGGCATATCATAATCACACTTGCCAAAACCAAAGACAAGCAAAGAATCCTGAGAGCAGCTCGTAAAGAACAAGAAGTCACATACAGAGAAGAAACAATAAGAGTAAGCTCAGATTATTCAGCAGAAACCATGCAGGCAGAAAGGCAATGGGATGGCATATATAAAACCTTGAAATAAAAAAAATTGCCAGCCAAGAATAATACACCCTGCAAAACTCTCGTTCAAATATGATGGTGAAATTAGGACATTTCCAGATAAACAGAAATTAGGGGAATATGTAAAAACGAAACCAAATTTACAAGAATTATTAAAGGGAGTTCTTCGATCTGAGAACAAACAACTTCAGCTCACAGGCTGAATCTAGGACGCAGGATCGTACTAGCTGGATACCAGTCTAGGACATGAACCTTCAAGGACTATCCAAAACCAAAAGAAATACAACAGGGAATCAGAGCAGTTAATCTGTAAATGACAACAACATCAGAACAATAAAAGAGGGAATAAACGGTGTAGGTATAGAACCTTCTAATGGAGAGGAAGGCAAGGCGATACCAAGTAATAATAGACTGCTTCGACAATCTTTTTGGTTACAAGGGATGGGAGGGGTGGGGAGAAATACTAAATACGCAATAGATAAGTGGTATCTTTGGTGAAGGATACAGTACACAATAGTGGGGAAACCAGCACAACTTATTCAAGGAAAGGTCATGGAAGCTCCATAGACACATCCAAACTCCCTGAAGGACTGAATTGCTGGACAGAGGGCTGTGGGGACCATGGTCTCAGGGAACATCTAGCTCAATTGGCATAACACAGTTTATAAAGACAGTGTTCTACATTCTGCCTTGTTGAGTAGCGTCTGGGGTCTTAAAAGCCTGTGAGCAGCCATCTAAGATACTCCACTGGTCTCACCCATTTGGGAGCAAGAGAGAATGAAGAGAACAGGATACAAGGAAAAGATTAGTCCAAAGGGCTAATGGACCACAGCTACCAAGGCCTCCGCCAGACTGAGTCCAGTATAGCTAGATGGTGCCTGGCTACCACCACTGACTGCCCTGACCTGAATCACAACAGAGGGTTCTGGACAGAGCTGGAGAAGGATGTAGAACAAAATTCTAACACACACAAAAAAGACCAGATTTATTGGCCTGAAAGAGACTGGAGAAACCCCGAGAGTATGGCCCCCATACACCCTTTTGGCTCAGTGGTGAAGTCACTCCCAAGGTTCACCTTTCAGCCGGGGATTGGACAGCCCCATAAAACAAAATAGGACTAATGAGGCACAGCAGTCCAGGGACAAGGACTAGAAGGCAGAAGGGGACAGGAAAGCTGGTGATAGGGAACCCAAGGTTGAGTAAGGACAGTGTCGACATGTCGTGGGGTTGTTAACCATTGTCATAGGGCAACGTGTACTAGCTGTTTAATGGGACACTATTTTGTTCTGTAAACCTTCATCTAAAGTGAGAATAGCAGCACAACTGGAAGAATGTAATCGATGTCACTGAACTGTGCATGTAGAAATTTTTGAAATGGTGTACCTTTGACTATGTATATTTTCACCAAAAAAAAAAAAAATAGGTCGAGAAGGGAGAGTGTTGACATGTTGTGGGGTTATTAACCAATGTCATAAAACAATATGTGTACTGACTGTTTAATGAGAAACTATTTGTTCTGTAAACCTTCACCTAAAGCACAATTAAAAAAAAAAAAAAAAAAAAAGAAGAAGAAGAAGAAGAGGAGTCACAATCTTGGCAGGGATAATGGACCTGATCATTAACAGGAGGTGGGGCTGTTGCTCCTCTGTGGAACAAGGGGGAATATATTTTCAGGTGGTTCTCCCTTGCCCAGTTTTGATGGTAAATAGCAGCAGTCATGTCCTGAGAAAGGCATATGACCACGGTGACTCTTAGCTAAGCCACCTAGACCAACAAGGTGTTAGCCAAATTGAGGGAAATCTAGGATGGATAGTAGTATAGGGAGATGAGTGTCAGTGTCAGCAGCAGGACTGTAGTTTATGCCAGTAATCTTCCTCTTGTAACTTTTTCCAGGAGAAGAGACCAACCAGAAGTCTGAAGGAGCTGTTCCTAGATGGCTGGGTGTAGTGGATGGTATGGGGCATACCAGATTCCCCCTTTAGGACTAAGGCACTCATCCCCCCCGGCTGCCAGGAAGTGATGCTGCTGATGGCTCACATTTGAGTCCTTGCCTGAGAATTGTCCTTAGCTAAAGGGAGCTGTTTCACATGCCTAGTAAATGCAGGGCTACTAAGATCTGGCCCCCTTGCCTCAATCGGGCACAAATTTGAAGTTCCATGCCATCTTCAGAGCACCTCGTGGGAGCACCGGAGGCTCTTATTGTGACTGTATTGCAGTTCAGTTGCACCCTCTGCTCAATGCTACTTTCTTCCCATTAGGTGTTGTTCCTATCAGCAATCCCCAATAAATTTCTTGCACATGAATTTCCATCTCAAAGTCTGTTTCCCAGGAAGCCCTGTCTAAGACATGTATCCACTTCTCTACACTGATAATGGGAATGGACTATAAACTGGTATAATTTCTTTGAAGATTTGGCAGTATCTATCAAAATTACAAATGCAAATAAGCTTTGAGCCATAAATTCTACCTTTACATATTTATCTTACCAGGTATGTTAGACAAGCAGAGCATAGATAAAAGGATATGCATTGCAAGATAGCTTAATAAGAAAAGACTCAGAAGACTGATTAAATAAACAGTGGTAGACCCATACAAAGGAATACTATGAAGCTATTAAAAAGAATGAGGATTAGTCTATATGCTTATATGATTTGCAAAAAATATTGTTAAATGAAAAAAAGTGAGGTGGGTAATAGTGTAAATAGTACGTTACTATTTATGTTAAAAAAAAAAAGCGTGGGGATATTCTTGTAGGCATTCAATGTTTCTGAATGAATACACAACTGATAAGCATATTCACCTCTGGGGATAGAGCCTTTGAGGGCTAAGTCCAGAGATGTATGCACTTTTGCATTATTAGAATATTTTTTAACCATTTGAAAGCGTTAGCTTTTTTTTTTTTTTTAAAAAAAAGTTATTGTGTTTTATGTGAAAGTTTACACAGTGAATTAGGTTCCCCTTTAAGAATTTTTACACAAATTGTTCCGTGCCATTGGTTACAATTTTCACAATGTGTCAGCATTCTCAATATTTCCAATGTTTGTTCTGTTTCCATTGATCTAACTTCCCTTCCCCTCCTTGCTTTTGGGTAACTGTTGAACATTTGGTCTCATACAGTTGATTATTTAAGGGACACGTTCCTCGCAGGTGATATTGTTTATTTTATAAGCCAATCCATTATTTGGCTGAAAGGTGACCTCCAGGAATAGCTTCAGTGCCAAGTCCAAAGGGTCTCTTAGGGCCATAGTCTTGGGATTCCTCTAGTCTCTGTTGGTCTGGATTTTTTTTAGCAATCTGAGTTTCGTTCTACATTTTTCTCCTATCTGGGAAATTTTATTGCATCCCTGGTCAGAACAGTCGGCAGTGGTGGAGCGTTAGCTTTTTGATAAAATGATTTTACAAATAATGTTTTTATTTATTTATTTATTTATTTATTTATTTATTTATTTTGTGCTTTAGGTGAAACAAATAATGTTTTTAGGTATAGCAAGAGATAATCTGATAGTGACTAATAATATATACATACGTATAAAAGGAGTCCTTGGGTGGCACAAGCAGATAAGCGTTCAACTACTAGCCAAAAGGTTGGTGGTTTGAACCCACCCAGAGGTGCTCAGAGGAAAGGCCTGGGGATCTGCTTCCAAAAGGTCACAGCCGTTGAGAACCCTATGGAGTGCAGTTCTACTGCACACATAGGGTTGCCGTGAATCGGAATCAACTCAACAGCAACTGTTTTTTTTGTATAAGATAAATTAACTAGAAATGAACTATCTGTGTTACCATACAATACACACTGTTAATGCTCTATAAATATCTTGTTGATGTATCTGTAAAATAAATGGTTGCAGCATTTTCTTAATGTCAAGCTAATAATTTGGCTTACCAACTAATTCTCTCAAACTCAAGCTACTTTGTAGTATGTCATTCTGAATAAATGTGTGATGAAAAAAAGTTCTCCAAATTCTGCAGCACAAAATATGAAAAAGCTTCCCTTAAAATGACATGAATATGGTTTGCCTAATCTCTGAAAGAAGTCCCAGAATGAAGTAGTTTTGCAAATTAAAACAAAAAACCACACACTCACGCAATCCTTTTATAGCTTATTCGATCTTCCCTAATTCTTACTGGCAGTAAACTGGAGGAGAGAAATAGAAGTTGAATTTGGAAGGAGGAGAAATTATTAGGATAACTGCACAGCAGAAAGCAGGTAGCCGGAAGTAGACCTTCCGTGCTATCTAATTTAGTCCTATCACCGAGGATGTGGTAGGAGTGAGGTGATGATGGGAAAGATATGATCGAGTTATATGGACATGTAATAGTAACACCACAAGTCCGTGGCATGATACCAAGCTGTAGGCTGCAGCCCCACGAGCTAAGGAAAGCTGCTATAAATTCCTCTTAGTATTATATAACCGACAAATACCTCTCTCGACCCTGCCCTTTATTTACCTAAGCACACATATTTTTTTTTCTTTTTCTGTTGTCTTTATTTTTTGATTGTGCTTTGGGTAAAAGTTTACAGAGCAAATTAATTTCTCATTAAACAATTAATACACAAATTGTTTTGTGACATTGGTTGCCAACCCCGCGATGTGTCAGCACTCTCCACTTCTCCACCCTGGGTTCCCTGTTTCGATTTGTCCAGTTTTCCTGTCCCTTCCTGCCTTCTTGTCTTTGCTTTTGGGCTGGTGTGCCCATTTAGTCTCTTATACACTATTGAACTACTATGCATGTTCTTCATGTGTGTTATTGTTTGCCCTATGGACCTGTCTAATCTTTGGCTAAAGGGTGAACCTGAGGAGTGACTTCAGGACTGAGTTAAAAGGGTGCCCTGGGGCCATACTCTCAGTGTTTCTCCAGTCTCTGTCAGACCAGCAAGACTAGTCTTTTTTTTTTTTTTTTTTAATTTGAATTTTGTTCTACGTTTTTCTCCAGCTCTGTCCAGGACCCTCTATTGTGATCCCTGTCAGAGCAGTCGGCGGTAGTAGCCGGGCACCATATAATTATGCTGGACTCAGTCTCGTAGAGGCTGTCATAGTTGTGGTCCATTAGTCCTTTGAACTAATCTTTCCCTTGTGTCTTTGGTTTTCTTCATTCTCCTTTGCTCCAGTCGGAATGGGACCAATAGACATGTCTTATATGGCCACTCACAGGCTTTTTTTTTTTTTTTTATTGTTGTACTTCAAGAGAAAGTTTACAGTTCAAGTTAGTCTCTCATACAAAAATGTATGCATACGTTGTTATGTGACCTTAATTATTCTCCCTATACTGTGACAGCACACTCCTCCTTTCCACCTCTGATTTCCTGTGTCCATTCAACCAACTCCTGACCCTCTCTGCCTTCTCATCTCACCTCCAGACAGGAGCTGCTCATTTAGTCTCATGTATCTACTTGAGCTACGAAGCACACTCTTCACGAGTATCATTTTATGTCCCATAGTCCAGTCTAATCTTTGTCTGAAGAGTTGACCTTGGGAATGGTGGGGGCCATGCTTTCTGGGGTTCCTCCAGTCTCAGTGAGACCATTAAGTATGGTCTTTTTACTAGAATTTGAGGCCCACTCCCCACTTTTCTCCTGTTCTTTCAGGGACTTTCTGTTGTGTTCCCTGTCGGGGTGGTCGTTGGTGGTAGCTGGGCACCATCTAGTTCTTCTGGTCTCAGGCTGATGAAGTCTCGGATTTATGTGGCCCTTTCTGTCTCTTGGGCTAATACTTTCCTTGTGACTTTGGTGTTCTTCATTCTCCTTTACTCCAGGTGTATTGGGACCAGTTGACGCATCTTAGATGGCCACTCGCTAGCTTTTAAGACCCCAGACGCCATTCACCAAAGTAGGATGCAGAACATTTTCTTAAAAAACTTTGTTATGCCAGTTGACCTAGATATCCTCTGAAAGCATGGTCCCCACACCCCCGCCCCTCCTACTGTGTCCCTCAAAGTGTTTGGTTGTATTCAGGAAACTTCTTAGTTTTGGTTTAGTCCAGTTGTGCTGATTTCCCCTGTAGAGTGTGCTGTCCTTCCCTTCACATAAGATAATTCTTATCTACTGTCTAGTTCGTGAATAAACCTCTCCCTCCCTCCCCACTCTCGTAACCATCAAAGAATGTTTTCTTCTCACTCACAGGCTTTTAAGACCCCAGACACTACTCACCACAGTCAGCTGTAGAACATTTTCTTTATAAACTGTGTTGTGCCAATTGAGCTAGCTGTCCCCCGAGACCATGGTATAAGCACACATCTTGCTTAGCTTAGATGTGGTGTTAACTGGAAATTTACCCATTTTACTTAGTCTGGAAGTTTCTTTTTATGAAAAAATGTCAAATTAAGTTCCTGCATATAAGCTAAGAAAAATAATTCTTGGTTTAAAAGTTAGGAAAGGTGAATGATTCCTATGAAACATTTCAGAGATATTTTATGTATGGACAAATATGTATATACCCACCCATGCACATATAAATGTTGTTGTTAATTGCCCTACATTTATTTTCTGCCTTATGACAACCACATGTGTGCAGAGTAGAACTGCTCCATAGGGGTTTCAAGGCTGTGACCTTTCAGAAGCAGGTCGCCAGGGCTGTCTTGTGAGGCACCTCTGGGTGGGTTGAAACCCGGACTCTTTCGGCTAGTAGTCAAATGCTTAACCGTTTGCACTACCAGGGACCTGCACATATACAAAATACACACATACATAGATACCATTTCATAGATTCTAAGACACCTTTTTTGTAGTTTAAAAACCTGCTGCCATCAAGTCAATTCCGACTCCTACCGACCCTGTGAGACACAGTAGAACTGCCCCATAGACTTTCAAAGGAGTGGCTGGTGGATCTCATCTGCCGACATTTTGGTTAGCAGCCAAGCTCTTAACACCGCACCACAAGACTGAAATCAGAATGCATCTCACAGCCAATAGTGATATGATACAACTGACAGCATTTTTTCACTTGTGGCACATAAAATATTTTAGAGTGAATTGAATATAGTACATATCCTTCCTCCCGCCACAGTTTTTACACAAATTCTGTATCTTGCTTTTTAAAAATAATATATCTTGGAAATTGTTCCAGATCAGAATATAAAGTGCTTCCTCAGCCTTTTTACTAGCTTTGTAATACTACTTTGTATAAATTACCACAATTTACTTATTTACTCAGTCCCTAACTGATAGATATTTAGGCCATTTTCAATCTTTTGCTGTCATAAGCAATGCTGCAATAAACTACCTTGTACATACGTCATTTCACTCGTAAAAATATATGCAGAGAATACATTCTTAGAAGTAGAGGGCCGGTTCACAGATTGTGTGCGTGTATAATTTTAATAGATATTACCAACTTGACTTCCAAAAGAGTTTTACCAATTTACTCTCTCATCAGCAATGTGTGAGAGCACCTGTTTTCCCACATCCTCACCAAATAGTGTATTTTCAAACTTTTGATCATGCTAATAGGTGAAAAATGGTGTTCTGTTATCCATTAAGGCGCTCTGGTGGCACAGTGTATAAAGTGCTTGGCTGCTAACCGAAAGGTCGACGGTTTGAACCCACCAGCCACTCCCAAGGAGAAAGATGTGGTAGTCTGCTTCTGTAAAGATTATGACCTTGGAAACCCTATGAGGCAGTTCTACTCTGTCCTATAGGGCCGCTATCAGTCAGAATCAACTCAATGGCGACTGGTTGGTTTGGTATAGTTTTAGTTAGTGTTTCTCTTATGATGTGTGGGGTTAGGTAGCTTTTCATACAGGTAAAAGACATTTGTATTGCCTTTTTTATTAACCAATTGTTCATATCCTTTTTCTATTAGGCCATTAATCATTTTTTTATACTAAATTTGGGAGTTCATTATATTAGTCCTTTGTCATATGAGCTGCAAGTATTTTGTTATTTTTCCCCCTTTGATGTTGGGGATTTTTGCTGTGCAGAAATATTTTGTTTTGTTCTTTAATGTAGTTAAATTTATAAATTTTATCTTTTATGGCTTCTGGATTTTGTGACATGCTTTAAAAAACATTTCCCACTTTGAGATTATAAAAAACAAATTCTGTTGTTTCTTTGAGAACTTTTATGGTTTTCTTTCCTTCTTTTTTAATTTTATTGTGCTTTACCTGAAAGTTTACAGTGCAAATTAGTTTCTCATTCAAAAATTTATACAGAAATTGTTTTGTGACAGTGGTTGCAATCCCTGCAATGTATCAGCACTCGCCCCCTTTCTCTTTCCTCCCCAGATTCCCCATGTCCATTTGTCCAGTTTTCCTGTCCCTTCCTGCCTTCTCATCTTTGCTTTTGGGCAGATGTTGCCCATTTGGTCTCAGATACTTGACATGAGTGTTATTGTTTGTTTTATAGGCCTGTCTAATCTTTGGCTGAAAGGTGGACTTGGGGAGTTGCTTCAGTTCTGAGTTAGGAGGGTGCCCAGGGGCCATAGTCTAGGGGAATGGTTTTATTTCTGAAGTTTAAGACTTCAGTCCATTTTGAATTTAAGCTAGAATAAGAAGTAAGGTATGAATTCAACTTTCTTTTTTTTTTCTAGATGGCTACCTGGTTGTTCTATTTATTGACTAATTCTTTATTTCCCCCACTGATTTGAAATGCCACCCTTAATATATAGCAAATAACCATATGTATTTAGGTTTGTTTTTGGATTTTATTCTGTTCTACTGATGTAGACCATCAATTACTCATACGCAACTTCCGGTTGAAACTGAAGAAAATTAGAACAAGTCCACGAGAGCCAAAGTATGACCTTGAGTATATCCCTCCTGAATTTAGAGACCATCTCAAGAATAGATTTGACGCATTGAACACTAATGACAGGAGACCAAATGAGTCATGGAATGACATTAAGGACATCATACATGAAGAAAACAAAAGGTCATTAAAAAGACAGGAGAGAAAGAAAAGACCTAAATGGATGTCAGAGGAGACTCTGATGCTGTTGAACCTAGAGAAGCAAAAGCAAAAGGAAAAAATGAAGTAAAAGAACTAAACAGAAGATTTCAAAGGGCGGCTCAATAAGACAAAATAAAGTATTATGATGACATGTGCAAAGACCTGGAGATAGAAAACCAAAATGCTCAGCATCTCTCAAGCTGAAAGAACTGAAGAAAAAAGTCAAGCCTTGAGTTGCAATACTGAAAGATTCTATGGGAAAACATTAAACAACACAGGAAGCATCAAAAGAAGATAGAAGGAATACTCAGAGTCACTATACCAAAAAGAAGTGGTTGATGTTCAACCATTTCAGGAAGTAATATATGATCAGGAACCTATGGTACTGAAGGAAGAAGTTCAAGCTGCACTGAAGACATCGGCAAAAAACAAGTCTCCAGGAATTGATGGAATACCAGTTGAGATGTTTCAACAAATGGCTGCAGTGCTGGAAGTGCTTACTCATGTATGCCAAGAAATTTGGAAGATAGCTACCTAGCCAACCGACCGGAAGAGATCCATATTTATGCCTATTCCCAAGAAAGGTGATCCAACTGACTGTGGAAATTATCAAACAATATCATTAATATCACATGCAAGCAAAATTTTGCTGAAGATAATTCAAAAGTGGCTGCGCAATCATTAGCCATTAGAGAAATGCAAATCAAAACTACAATGAGATACCATCTCATCCCAACAAGGCTAGTATTAATCCAAAAAACACAAAATAATAAATGTTGGAAAGGTTGTGGAGAGACTGGAACACTTAAACACTGTTGGTGGGAATGTAAAATGGTACAACCACTTTGGAAATCAATTTGGCGCTTCCTTAAAAAGCTAGAAATACAAGTACCATATACAATCCAGCAATCCTGCTCCTTGGAATATATCCTAGAGAAGTAAGAGCTGTCACATGAATAGATATATGCACACCTATGTTGATTGCAGCACTGTTGACGATAGCAAAAAGATGGAAACAACCTAGGTGCCCATCAGCAGATGAATGGATAAACAAATTATGGTATATTCACACAACGGAATACTATGCAATGATAAAGAACAATGATGAATCCGTGAAACATAACATGGAGGATCTAGAAGGCATTATGCTGAGTGAATTTAGTCAGTCACAAAAGGACAAATATTGTATAAGACCACTATTATAAGAACTCAAGAAAAGGTTTAAACACAGAAGAAAACATTCTTTGATGGTTACAAGGGTGGGGAGGGAGGCAGAGGAGTGTTCACTAACAAGAAAGTAGACAAGAATTATCTTAGGTGAAGGGAAGGACAACACATACTACCGGGGAAGTCAGCACAACTGGACTAAACCAAAGCTAAGAAGTTTCCTGAATACAACCAAACACTTTGAGGGACAGAGTAGGATGGGCAGGGGTCTGGGGACCATGCTTTCAGGGGACATCTGGGTCAACTGGCATAACAAAGTTTTTTAAGAAAATGTTCTGCATCCTAATTTGGTGAGTCTTAAAAGCTAGTGAGTGGCCATCCAAGATGCATCAATTGGTCCCAACCACTTGGAGTAAAGGAGAATGAAGAACACCAAAGTCATAAGGACAGTATTAGCCCAAGAGATAGAAAGGGCCACATAAACCAGAGACTTCATCAGCGTAAGACCAGAAGAACTAGATGGTGCCTGGCTACCACCAATGACCACCCTGACAGGGAACACAACAGAAAGTCCCTGATGGAGCAGGAGAAAAGTGGGGTGCAGAACTCAAATTCTAGTAAAAAGACCAGACTTAATGGTTTGATTGAGACAGGAGGGACCCCAGAAGACATTGCCCCCCAACTCTCTGTTAGCCCACAACTAAAACCATTCCCAAGGCCAACTCTTTAGACAAAGATTAGACTGGACTATGGGACATAAAATGATACTCGTGAAGAGTGTGCTTCTTAGCTCAAGTAGATACATGAGACTAAATGGGCAGCTCCTGTCCAGAGGTGAGATGAGAGGGCAGAGAGGGTCAGGGGTTGGTTGAATGCACATGGGAAATCTAGGATGGAAAGGAAGAGTATGCTGTCACAGTATAAGGAGAGCAACTAGGGTCACAAAACACAGTATGTATAAATTTTTGTATGAGAGACTAACTTGAGTTGTAAACTTTCACTTAAAGCACAACAATTAAAAAAACAAAAACAAAAGTGGCTGCAGTAGTATATCAGCAAGGAACTGCCAGAAATTCAAGTCGGATTTAGAAGAGGATGTGGAACCAGGGATATCATTGTTGATGTCAGATGGATCCTGGCTGAAAGCAGAGAATAACAGAAAGATGTTTACCTGTGTTTTATTGACTATGCAAAGGCATTCGACTGTGTGGATCATAACAAATTATGGATAACATTGAGGAGAGTGGGAATTCCAGAACACTTAACTGTGCTCATGAGGAGTCTGTACATGGATCAGGAGGCAGTCATTCGAACAGAACAAGGGAATACTGCATGGTTTAAAGTCAGGAAAGGTGTGCGTCTGGGTTGTATCCTTTCACTATATCTATTCAATCTGTATGTTTATCAAAGAATCCGAGAAGCTGGACTATATGAAGAAGAACGTGGCATCAGGATTGGTAGAAGACTCATTGACAACTTGCGTTGTGCAGATGACACAATATTGCTTGCTGAAAGTGAAGAGGACTTGAAGCGCTTACTGATGAAGATCAAAGACTACAACCTTCAGCATGGATTACATCTCAACATAAAGAAAACAAAAATCCTCACAACTGGACCAATAAACAATGTCATGATGAACAGAGAAAAGATTGAGATTAGATGATGAACAGATAAAAGATTGAGGTTGTCAGGGATTTCATTTTACTCAGATCCACAATCAACACTCATGGAAGCAGCAGTCAAGAAATCAAAAGATGCATTGCATTGGGCAAATCTGCGGCAAAAGACCTCTTTAAAGTGTTGAAAAGCAAAGATGTCAGCTTGAGGACTAATGTGTGCCTGACCCAAGCCATGGTGTTTTCAGTCGCCTCATGTGCATGCAAAAGCTGGATAGTTAATTAAGGAAGACAGAAGAAGAGTTGATGCCTTTGAATTGTGGTGTTGGCAAAGAATATTGAATATACCATGGGCTGCCAAAAGAACGAACACATCTGTCTTGGAAGAAGTACAACCAGAATGCTTCTTAGAAGCAAGGATGGTGAGACTACATCTCACATACTTTGGACATGTTATCAAGAGGAATCAGTCCCTGGAGAAAGACACCATGCTTGGTAAAGTACAGGGTCAGCAAAAAGAGGAAGACCCTCAATGAGATTGATTGACACAGTGGTTGCAACAATGGGCTGAAGCACAGCAACAATTGTGAGCATGGTGCAGTTCTGGGCAGTGTTTCGTCCTGTTGTGCGTAGGGTCTCTGTGAGTCGGAACCGACTCAAGGGCACCTAACTACACTGATATATTGATTGCACCAGTATCGTAGCCTTTCA
Organism: Dugong dugon; assembly: GCA_030035585.1. NCBI lineage: Eukaryota > Metazoa > Chordata > Mammalia > Sirenia > Dugongidae > Dugong > Dugong dugon. Next base: position 21,679,305 of record CM057475.1, read on the forward strand.
ATTATTGTAACTTTATAAACTATTTTAGTTTACTATATAATAGGGCCAGTATCCATTACTCTTGTCTCCTTTCTTTTCCCCCTGGATTTTCTTAGCTGTCTTGCTTACTCATTTTTCCATAACAGTTTTAAAGTAAGCTTATCTTGTCCCCCTAGAAATATCCTGTTGGTGGCATTTTTTTATCAGAATTTCTGTAAATGTATAGTTTAACTTTAAATGATAATTGTCAGCCACGAATCCTGACATGAATGTTATTTCATTTTTGCTCCAAGCTGGTGAAATGGGACTTAGTATTTCAGTTCCCACTGTGATGTGATGTGCTATGAAGGGAAAACAGGATGCTATAAGAACAACACGGACACCTTGCTTAGTCAAGGATATCAGAATATGTGTCCCTAAGAAAGTGGCAAGGAGCCCTGGTGGCACAGTGGTTAAAGTGCTCCGCTGCTAACCAAAAAGTCTGGGGTTTGAACCCACCAGCCACTTACAGAGAGAAAGATGTGGCAGTCTGCTTCCATAAAGATTACAGCTTTGGAAACCCTGCGGGGCAGTTGTCTTCTGTCCTATAGGGTCACTATGAGCCGGAATCTACCCAACAGCAATGGGTGTAAGGCGGTTGCGTTTAAACTAAAACCTGAAGAATGAGAAGTTGGCCAGGCTAAAGAGGGAGAGGAAGTCGTCGGTGATCTTAGCAAATGCAGATGCTAAATTGGAAATCTCACTGTATGTCATGTAAGCAGTTTTAAATGCACTCAAATGTCCCACACTATATATACATATATATGTATATATATAATTTTAATGTAAACTTCTAAAAGATTTTGATAGTTTTGCTTTTGAAATTATTTTGCCACAAGTAACTCAATTTATAATCAGGTAAAATTTCTCTTCAATGTTTATGCATATGTGGGAATTCTTAAGTGAGAAAAATCCACCTTACAGATTGTTTTCAATATAATGAAATTTTTATGAATAGTAATTTGAAAAATTAATGATAAAGTTGACATGATTCTTTACTTTGCCTAGAAATAATTAACTACTAATTTTGATTCTGTAGTTTTCTTCTATATTATTGAGCTAATATAATTTTTTTTTTTAGAACTTGAATATTTCCATATATCCTTGGAAACCTCATAAATTGTAGGTGCCTACATGTGGCCCCAGATGTAAAAAAAACAGGAAGGAGCTTGTGTAAATAACTGTTTTAAGAAAAAACTATGACCGGAAGGGAGAGAAATGGTGGCGCTAGAGTGGGATATGGGGTTGAAAGGCAGTTTTGTTTGTTTCTTTTATGATGCAGAAACTAGAGTGTGTTTAAATGCTGATAGGGTGGATCCAGTATTGAGGGAGAGACTGAAGTTGCAGGAGAGAGGAGATATCTGAAGAAGTAAAGTGTCTGAAAAGTCAAGATGGGACAGAAGCTCCAGTACACATGGAGGGATTAGCCTTTGATGGGAGGAAGGAAGCTTCCTCCATCGTAATGGGAAGCAAGATAGGATGGATGCAGATGGAGGCAGGTTTTTAAGCTACAGAAGGGGAAGGGGGAGGAATTTCTGCCTGTGATTTCTACTACTTTTCTGAGGAAAAGGGCAGAGTGAACATCTGAGTTGGGTTCAAAGGTGTACACAGTCTGAATGGAATAGAGAAACAGTGTTCAGGCCCAGATGATACTGATGATTATGACTTTGGGACTGCCTATTTTATGAGAGTTGGGATTCTGCCAATCCAGCCTTGGTAGGTAGAAAGGCTTCTTGGCTATATGCCATGTGACTGTGTTTTCACCTATGAACACATGGAATCGATAACCTGTCTCTAGGCGAGCACAGACTAGCAAGGCCTCAGCTGTTCCGTTCCCAGGAAATAATTTATATGTAATAACAAAGGTAAGAGAACACCAAACATAACACTTTCCTCAGACTTTATATTATGCACTATGTCATGAAAATGTTGGCATGCTCACTAGTTCGTATTACTGTTAGAGAACAGAGAAATCCTATAGCTCCTGGGTTCAAATAAGAAAGGAAAGTTGTATATCATCATCAGTTCTAGACATAAAAGAGAGCAGCTCCTTTGTCCTGCATTGTCTTAGATGGTGCGGGGTGGGTGGAGGGAGTTAAGAGCATGGACTGTAGAGCCAGACAGCCTAAATTAGAATATTGGCTCCTCTTACTAGCTGTGGGATATTGGGCAAGATAATTAACTTCTCTGTGCCTATTTCCGGATTGAAGATTAAATGATTTATTATACATAAAGCACTTAGAACAGCGCTGACATATAGTAAACTATTATAATCTTTATTTCATTTCTGCTCAGATACATAAGACAGTTTAAGGTGAGCAACCTCACTCCGAGAGGACTGGGAAACCAGCGTGGACAACATCTGATTATTATTTAGGGCTATCTTTGTTAGAAAATAAAGGGTCTTTACATGGATTTTAGGAGCCCTGGTGGCTCAATAAGGAGCCCTGGTGGCGCAGTGGTTAAGTGCTTGGCTGCTAACCAAAAGGTAGGCAGTTTGAACCTACCAGCTGCTCTGCGGGAGAAAGATGTAGCAGTCAGCATCCATAAAGATTACAGCCTTGGAAACCTTATGAGGCAGTTCTACTCATCCTACAGGGTAGCTATGAGTCAGAATCTACTCGATGGCAACGGGGTTACATGGATTTATCTTAAAAACGTTATGTTAAGTGAAATAAGCCAGCCATTCTATTTTCATATTTGAAAAAGGTAAAAACTATAGAACAAATAAAATCAGGCGTTGCAAGGGACAATCATGTAGAGAAGGCATTGATTACAGTGGACACTAGGGAACTTTTTGGGGTGATGGAAATATTCTGTAATCTGAGCTGTCCAATACAATAGCCAATAGCAACATGTGGCTATTGAACACTTGAAATGTGGCTATTGTAACCAATAAACTGAATTTTTAATTTTAATTAATTAAACTTTAAATTAAAAAACTGCTGATCAATTCAGTTATTGGAAAACTTTTAAGTATGTTTGGAATAACTTGGATATGTGTATCTAATTTTTCAAGTATAAATTTTGTGAAATTTAAGTACAGATCTAGTACTTCAGTTGAAAATTTAACATCTGTATTGAGATGTACTGAAAATGTGAAATATACACTGGATTTCAAATACTTAGCACAAAAAATATATAACATATATCATCAATAACTTATTTGGATTATATGCTGAAATGATGATATTATGTATATATTGGGTTAAATATTTCATTAAAATTAATTTCAACTGTTTCTTTTTAATTTTTTAATGTGGCTGCTAGAAAATTAAAAATTATAAATATGTCTTTATGTTTTCTATTGGGCAGTACTGTTCTATATCTTGATTGTAGTGGTAATTACACAATTATATGTTTGTCAGAACTCACAGAACTCATATAAAGGATAAATTTTACTAAATGTAAATTACACCTCACATCAACTAACATAATTTTTTTCTGAAGTTAAAAAAAAAAAAAGAAAGGGTCCTTAAGAAGATAAACAAAAAACAAACCCCCAATGCCATCGAGTTAATTCTAACTCATAGCGACCCTGTAGGACAGAGTAGAACTGCCCCACTGGGTTTCAACAGGGTTTCCTTCACGTGAGAGAAATTACTATTGTTTTGCTCTCTGTTAAAAATAACTCATCGAATACCCTAATTAAACATCACCCCATAAGACAACTATCATTTTTTAAATTTTTTTTTATTTTTTAAATCTTTTCCAGGCCAAACATACAGTTCCTTCAGTGTTCCTCTGGTGACATGGTTTCTAGGAGCGATGGTGGCACAGTGGTTAAGTGCTCAACTGCAAACCAAAAGATCGGCAGTTCAAACCCACCAGTCTTTCTGTGGAAGAAAGATGTGGCAGTCAACTTCAATAAAGATTAAAAACAAAACAAACCTGTTGCCATGGAGTCCACTGGGACTCATAGGAGAGGCTGGTGGGTGTGAATTTACATAACTACTTCAAACTTCAGAACTGATCTCTAAAATGGGGATAATAAGAGTCCCTAAGTAGTAACATCACTTTGAAAATGTAAAAATTCACATAAAGTGCAAGGCATATGATTCTGTAAATGCTAGCCATTATTATTTTGGTTTTGTGTTGAACATGATCCATACATTTGGTCATCTCCCCAAAATGAAATCTTATAGTCCTTTGTAGTTAAAATGTGTAAATTTTATTGGATATTAAAAATATGATTTTGAAGAAGAAAGAAAAATTAGACTACCAGGTGCAAAATAGAAGTATAAAATTTATTTAAAACCACCCACAAAGTTCTGTGTAATCAGGAATGATACAATTTGTAATAGTATTTTTTTTAAAAAACTCATGACAAAGATTTAAAATATATTTTCAATTACAGTATTCATTTAGCCTTATTCAGTTAGAACAATTTAAAAAAAAATTTATGCTCTAAACAAATGAGACACACAAGGAAAATATAATAGACAATTTCCACAACTATCTTTACATGTATGTTTCAATACTAGCACATTTCAATACATTTTGCTACATAAACATGAAATCATGTACAACTGCTGTGCACCAAAATTTAGCTTAATTAGGTCTTTCAAGTAACATGCAATTCCAACTCACAAGGCTTCAAGTACTGCTAGATTAGAAGTGTTCCCTTGTCTGTAGAGGAGTAAATGTTGATCATAAATTGAAATCATCATAATTAAGATTATCTCTTCCCTTCTACATGATGAAGTGCTTTATGTTAAGAACTAAAAATGGATTATTTGTGGATTTTTGAAAACATTTCCCTATGAACTTATTTCATTAAATGGGATATTTAATACAGTAGGATGGCAAAAGGTAAAAATAAATCCCCCAAGTAAAAAAGGTAATAAATAGTAAATACATCCCAAAGAGTGGGGGAAAAAAAGTCAGCTAGAGACAAGAATATTAACTGATGAGATTGATATTACTCTATTGGGCATTCTGTACTACTCCACCATGGTAAAAAATCTGTGAATATTTCACTCCCACTAATGATAATCACTCTGGCTTCTCCTTTGAACCGAAGTATATGATTCTATTTGGTAAGTCACCAGATAGCATGAGAGAAAATGAACAAAATAGAAATTAATGTTGTTTGTTTTGCCCAGTAGGTTTGCAAGTTTCTCTTTAGGGAACACTTTATGATTTCTTAGTAACCCAAAGATGACCATCCTCCCATATGTCACTATGCAAAAGCTGCCCTTCGCTTTTACTATAAAAACCATTTCTGGAAAAATACTTCTGTCAAAGCACCTATCACAATGTCTTACATAAAAGTTAAAAAAAATACAACCATACATTGTGATAAAAAATATTTAATTTTTTTTTTTTTAAAGAGCTGTTTTTGTAAAGTCCTGTGCCATCAGCCATTTTATAATATCACAAAGAGGCATTGGAATTACTGAACTGAGTCACCAAAAGTGGAGTTTATTTGAATATTCAGGGTTGTTTGGCCTGAACTTTTTAGTGATCTTGAATGTATCGATGAGATAGTCAAAATATCCTACGGCTTTATAAAGAGCTTACTAAAAACTTCACAAACAAACATCTCCGTATTTTTCTTAACTCTCTGAGCAAAAAGTACATTTAACCTTTGACTCAGAAATTTTATGTGGTGGAAACAGAGCAAAACAAAACAAATTCAAATAAGTGGGAAATAGTACTATCTCTTAGAGATACTAACAATTTTGCATTTTTGCCATGAGTAGCTGGGAACTAAAATAGTCAGTTTATCCAGCACATCCCCTTCAAGAAACCCCTGCAGTTGGATGTTAACAGATACGTTACATTTTGATTACGAGATGCAAACCTTAGTCTTTTTAAAGGTAATATTTCAAAAAATCATTATTTGGGAAATTTTTTCCCTGTTTTAGTAGTACAGCGACATTCTTTATAAAAAGTTTTTTTTTTTTAGGGGAAAAAAAAGGAACCTCATTAATAAGCTCTAATGCATAAGTCCTGGGAGTTTGGGGAGACCTTCCTTAGTATGCATGAGAACGTAGCTGGCTAGATAAATCAGGGAAACAAAGTACTTTGGAAGCATGTTTTGCATATGTAAGTAGGTTTTATATTATTCTTATTTCTACTTGGTACCACTCTCTAACTCATAGTTCATGGTGCAGAAATGCATTTAGCAGTCTGGAGATAGTAGATGTTTTAGCCTCAGATTGGTTGACTTGCTGTGTGGCTTGGAGCAAGCCACTTGCTACCTTTGCCATCTGCAGGTTCCTCCTCTGTAAGATGGGGTTGGGGAGGAAAAGGAGCATATAGGAAAGCAGTTTGATAACCTAAACCATAAAGCACAAAGATTGTTATTTTTATTACTACCATGTTTACTTTCAAAATGGTTCCTCATTTTTAGCAGCTATTTTTCTGATAAAACTGATGTAGAGGGAGGAAAATATTAAAGTATTTTCAGGTGTTGAGCTGGTAGAGCGAACCCTCAGCTTGTGGACAGACACACACTTCTCCCTCCTTTCTGCCCCTCTTACAGGGCTTAAAAGAGCTTCTGGTGGATTCCTTGTCACCTCTTTAAGAAATCTTCTGGTCACATTCAGTTCATCTTTAGCGTTTCTCCTCCAGGTACTGCCAACAATCAAAGGATTCCAAAGGGGAAAATTTGTATGAGAAAGTAAATACCATTCACAAAAGTGGGCAGGGAGATAAGGAGGAACACACGCAAAAGAAAACTGTCTGTTCTATAGATCAGACCCTTTAGCAATTCAAAGGCAGCCAATAAGATGTGGTATACAAAAATAGCAAAGCCACATGGAAACAGTCCTAGAATATTTAATTTCTTATACAATCTTTTGTGCAAGACTCAAACACTAATAAATGAGTTGAGAGTTACATTGTTGGGATTGGTAGAAAGAAAGCACTCAGTGTTAACCTGGGACATAGTCTTAAAAACTGAATTTGTCTCGTTTTGGTGTGTGTGTGTATGTAGGGGATATAGGGAATAAAGACAGGACAGAAAGGAGGAAGCAATAGAGATTTTTAATTTAAAGAAAATCAAGGAAAGGATAAAAAACGTAAAAAGAATGAAAGTGAATTAATGACTTTGCAGTCTTAGTAAAATGATAAAAGAAAAATAGTAACAGGGTTTCTGGTCAAGGAATGTAAGTTCATGCCTTGCTAAATGGGGAAGAAACCAAATTACTTTCCAATATTATTTTTCCTAAAATGAAAATGTTTCTGACAACTGCAAGTTTTTTTCTTACGAAAAAGACCAGAGAATGCTTTTTATAACAGCTGCTTGGGACAAAATTTCTATTTTTAGGAAAACTTGGTTTACACTCTGTTAGCCAAGGGTTTCCAAAGCTGCACTCAAACATAAAAGGGTTAAATCAGCTAATATATTTAACATCTGACAATAACATTCCTTACCTACGACAAAGTTTTACTTAGGGGATATCTAGGGCTGAACAGACTAGAAGAAAAATCGTGACCCAGAGAGATCATGAATATCACAGTAGGGGTGGGGAAGGAGCACAGCTAACAAGGAAAAGATTAGTGCAGGACTTTTAAAGCTAGAAATATTACATTTGAACACATTATGGGACTCTTAAAGGAGAAGTGGAAATTAGGAGTGAAATAAGGAATATCTGTGTATTCTTGATGGAATAAAATACAGGCCTTTTGAAGCAAACAAATGGTATTTGACTGGGTGTCCAGAAGAAATAGGTTTAAACAGTTATCCAGATACAGGAAGGAAGAGAAGTGTGTAGAGTTCAGTGTGGACAAAAACAGTGCTGTCCTGCATAAAAGCCAGCTCTACCTTCTTAGAAACTTTAACTGAGGACCTCAGCTTCTGTTTTACATACATAAGAAAAGCGAAAGATGCCAATGAATCTCAGTACATTCTAAGAAAATATACAAAGTCATCTTCCGATGAAAGACATACTGATTCTCACTTTTGAATTGCATTCTAGAGCCAAGAAGGGTATCATTTTGAAAGTTTGTTAGAAGAAAGCTCAACATTGAGCACAAATTGATTTGGATAAATCCAAAGACTTCTTCAGGAATCAGGGAGGCACTGATCAGATCACTTTGTTAAGACTGCCATACCTTGAGGTTATAACTTAAATCCACTTATGGGCAAGTTTAGGAGCTGTGCACTACAAAACAATATTCTAATACATGTAGACACCCCACATCAAAATAAACAATGCTTGGCCTTAATTGTGAGGCAAATAGGCAAGAGATGTGGACTGTAATATATACAAAGAGGTGGGAATAGGTAGTATTTACAATGGAAATATACCTTTCTCAATTATTTCAATCATCCAATCTTTTAAAACTTCTTACATATAGCTAACACTAGCTACAGAGGAAATAAAAGCCTGTACTGTATAAGTACTTATTTGTTTACTGAATAGCAAATAGGACTATTGCCTCATTTTGTAGGATGAGTTTTGAAGATGAGAAAGCAAGATTTCCCACCTAAGGCCCCCGAAACTCTGCAGGCAGGGGAATCTTGCTGCAATTTTACTTTCTTTCCCTGAACCTCAGAAAAAACCCAAAGCCATTTTACTTTTGACTTGTACCAAAATAAGGTTATTTCCCAGTGATAAAAATACCCTCTGGGTAAGCACATTCAGTTTGGTTTTTCTACAGCCCTCCTAACCACAGAGTGACCTTCATTTGACAGTTTAAAGCCTAATTACAAGCATAATTACAAACCAGCATTAACCTCTGCTCTCTAAGTGACTGAACTATGTGACTTCGAAGGTGAATTCAGTGCTATGAGAGGCCACTACCCCATTATTTCATAATTGGCTTGTCATAAATTTCTACAAAAGGTCAGAACTTACAGTTGTATTAAATCTAGACCAAAAAAAAAAAAAAAAAAAAGATTTCCACGCATTAAGAAAGTATGAAATAGAAGGTAGGTATGTATATATTATTAAAGGTTGCACGCAGCTACTGGTTTTGTCGGCACATTCAAAGGAAATGCTGTGCCCACTAAAGGAAGCTGTCATGCAGTAATGTCACAACTTTGTCCCAGAAAAAAGGTAAATCTCAGTATAATTTTTTAAAGACTAAACTTAAAATAGTTTGGGGTTATTTTCATACATGCCATTGTGAAATGATAATCAGTAGGAGTCCACTGAAGTAATAATATTACTAAGTATGAATTAAGTCAGTAGCTCATTTACACAAGGATATGCATTCAATTAAATATGTATTGGGGTCATGTCTTAAGTAAATTGCTTATGGATCTTATCTAGCTGGAATTATATGTTTAATAAATGAGACTATTCCATCCACATGCAGATTGTGTAATAAAGATGTTAGAAGGTTACTTAAGATGCAAACATTTTGCAAAAAATCTATAAGTTTTCACATAGCCTCACTTTCCAGTAATAATATATTTCATTAAGTTTATGAGGTGGTCTATTTGGTACTTTGTGGAGGAGTTGGAAACAAGAGGTAGGTGAAGCTGACAGGTACAAGGAAAAGAATAATTTTCAACAATGGCCTAAGAAAAATGTATGAGAGATGATATTTTGAAGGGCTGCAGGGTCTAGGATTCTACCATAGGTAGGAATTGTTCTCTCATGGCAGTTGACAAGTTTATGAACGGGCGGGGCTAAATTGGGCATTATGTATCAGTGAATGCAATTATCACACCACGAACAAAGGCAGAAGATTTAAAACCCAATTTGAGTGCTATAAAAAAAGGGGAAAGGGGACCATTACTGAAAAACATAAGAGAAGTATAGAAATAATGTTAGATGACCAGTTTTCTGAATGAAAATGTCATTTCAAACAAATTTATTTCCTTGCTTCATAAGAAAGAGCATTCTAAAAGCAGTGTATCCAGCATACAATCACAATGCTGCAGAACATTGAATAAGTGTAAGATTTTTTTTTTTTTTTTTTTTAAATCACAGGGCAGAGAATGGAATAGTAAACTGTTAAACTTAGGAAACAGTGCAACAAAGTAGGAATCTTGTGTGGTTCCCATAGTGGGGTTATCAGTTGAGACAGTCCCTTCATGAAGTTAATTATAACAATGGAATGGAAACGTGCTAGTTGACACTGGATATTTTTATGTAATTGTTTTTGGTAAACTGTAACAGGCTTCACAAATCCCAATATACCCATAAGTCAACGTTGGTGTTTAAATTTTATATTAAGAAACTTAAAAAAAAAATGTTATAAGTTAGTAACAGACTGCTTTGAATTGCTGCAGATACAATGGATTGTTTTGAAGGAAATTTGCTATTTTGTTGAAAAATATTTGCAAGGGTATCTTTGAGGATTTTAATTCTTTAAGTTTACTATGTCTTAGATGATGATTCAAAGAAAAACAAAAGCATATTTAAATTTTGCAGGCATTCAGTAAGTGTTTGTAGAATGGAAGAATGGATAGATGGGTGAATGGATAAAGGGCCTTACAACTTTATCCATTAAATCTGGTGAGGAATAATTTCTAGTGGGAGTTAAGGCCTAAAATCTAAAACATAGTATCACAAGGGTTTATTCCTGATAGTCTAATACTAGTAAATATCTTATTGAAGCAGCTGAAGCAATAAACAATCACTTATTTATTTATATGCTTATATGTATAAGAAACCTTAGGCTCACAAAAATATACATGTTTTAAAACAGAAATCTAAGGCACACAAAATACTAAAACAAGTCAATGAATTACCCTATTGTACATATTCAAGAAGCAGAAATCTACTTGTACAGGATGATGGTCTATTGATTGACATTTTGTTATTTACAATCCCTCCATATTCCTTTAGTTGGGTTAGTCAAAAGCTTGAAACTTACACTTTGCACCATATATTATTTTAATATAAGTTATGAGTTTTTCTTTAGAGAGCTTGCTGAAACTGTTTGCTTTTGCACCAAAATTATGAGTGTTAGCGGTTGTGGGCTTCCTATGGCATTTTCAAGGGAGAAGCACCATTAGGTTTTCCATACTCCCAAGGAATCTGACACTTTTAATGTTATAGCACCTCTGCATTTTAACAGAATCAAGTATTTCATTGAAAGTTCTTGTTCTAAACATTTTACTTGGGTAATCTTTTTAGCTTTTCTGTAAAATGAGCCAATAAAGGATGGGAACAAATAGCAGGAGGACTAAAATAAATGGAATGCCTATTTTCCCGTTACTTAGAGCATAGGCAATTATCAGAGAAGATAAAATATCATTTTCCCAAAACTAATATGCTAAGATAAACCACTTTGGATTAGTTCTTGATGGAACAAAACCATACTTATAATACTAATCCTACTGTTTATTTGTGCTGTGGGTGGGGGTGTGATGATGATAAGGAAATTGTCTTCAACAAAAGATTTTGACAGTAATTTTTCTCTTATTCTATACCAGATTGACTTTCAGAACAAATAAGGCAATTTGAAGTGGATAGGGCTCAGCTAATTTCTTTTTGTCTTTTATCACCTGGAAACACTGGAAGCATTTGACTCTTCAGAATCCTATTCTGTCAAATCTCCCTTTGGAAACACCTCTCATGGATTATATTGAGAAAGTCAGGATGAAGGTAAATTGGGGCCACAGTTGCTCACTATATCAGAAGAGACCACTCTTAGTTTCGAAGAAAATGTTAATCAATATTGGTAATGTTTCCTAATTTCAATTTTAGAGATAATTAACATTTTTTTCATTATCTAACTATTTTATATAAGTAGCTAGTATTTGAAGAGAAAGGACACATTAAAAAAAAAAAAAAAAACACAAACCATATACATGATTAGAATACATACCGCAGTTAACAAGATGGAACTCTACACAGCAAGAATAAATGATTTCTCTCGTATGCAAATATGCACAAACAATAGACAATAGGATTCTTATACTATACTATTTCAAGTTACTTTTAAAAATAGAAAGTGCTTTTAAAATATATATTTACAATTTAAGAACAGCCTCCAACCATTACTAACAATAATGAATTATTTTATACAGAAGAAATATTTTAAGAGAAAACATTTCATTGGTTTATTTCAAAGGAATATGCTGATTTTCTAGCAATGATTGGAAGATGTTGGAACAATGGCACCGAGAAATAATAATTCAGCTTATTTTTAACTGTATCGATGTGGTTAAGCACCAGGAGCTGTGTAGAGTTAACACTGTTTATCTTGATTTTACATCATAGAACATGAACCTGTTAAAATCCTCTAAAAATGACTCTTGTTTCATAGTAAACAGACTTAATTTAAAGCACCAAACTGAGTGATTCTATCAAGATTAACACCTAACCAAAACATTTCTTTATGTATTTAAAACTATAAAACTTTTTATTTTTGCTTAAAATGTGCACTTTCTACCAATTGTCAAAATATAGTCACAGTTGAGAAATCCCCACCCCATTTTTTTTTTTTTACCTCAGCCTTCAAATGGGTGAGATGAAGATATAGTAAACAATAACATGACTTTCTTTTTACAGCACCTTGAAAAAATACACTGCACTAGCAAAGGCATTAAGAAGGGGAGAAAAGCTTTCAGACCCAATGGTTATAGGGCCCTGCAACATGTGTGAGAGCATAAGGGGACACGGTGACAATATTGTCATGGGTTAATGTTAATGCTCTATGGGAAGGAATTTGGTTCAATTCATTAATTTCAGGGGACAGTTCAGAACCTTCATTAGCTGCCTGGTCTTTCTCCTCTGAAGCCTTAGTTTTCTTATTCTTAGCTTCTTTAGCCTCAAATTTAATCTTGTTTAGTTCAAAACCGTGTTGGGGCTTATTCAGGTTTTTATGCTGGTAGAAGACAAGAGATAGTCGTGTAGGATGATTCCGGTTTGGATGCTGGACAGGAGTCGTAGCATGAAGCTCTCGCCGGGCACACTCAATCAAAACAGAGCCGTGGGAGGGTGCTATTGCCACCCCACCAATATTGGCATCCAAGAAGATGTGCTCGCTGTCTGACCAATACTCATCAATGTGGGGCAATTTCTCCTCAGCAGGTGACAGGGGATCATCCGAAAGGGGATCATCAGACAGAGGCTCATCTGCTTCAGAATGCTGCTCATCTTCTTCCAAGACAGAGGGAGCGAGTTCATGAGGAGAGGTGATGAATGAGGGCTGCTGGTTTGGCTGATGAGGAGTTAGCTGCTCAGTTGCACCAGTGGGAGGCTCAGAATAAACCAGGGAATCCGTCATGGCAGTAGACAGGGTGGGAAAAGGAGCCGATTCATCAAACTGTGCAATTCCAGTGCTTTCCCCAGCAGCTGCATTAGCACCACTGTGTCTGGCAGAAGGCATTGTGCAGTGGGGATTGCTACTTCTCTCTGAAAACCTGTAGGAGACTGTTGCGTCATTCTTAAATGGAGCTGTTGTGGCCGAAGTACTCTTAGGGGACCACGAGAAGCCTGCAGGTAAGTTGGCCTCTTTCACTGGGTGAGGAATGGATGGGATCAGTGAGTAGGTTTTAGTGTTGTCTGAACCTTCGAAGATAAAATGTGGCTCAGTTTCACTTTTTATTTCAGGTTGCAAGGTCTCAGTTTTACACCCTAAACAGAGAAAAGGACACCAAAGGTAAAGATAAACACAAAACTACTTTGGGTAGTTGTTGTCTTTAGAGTATTTTTTAAGGAGAAGTACAAAGGATAATGTAACAAAATACTGATATCAGCTAGTTTCTTCTATGTATTTCAAGTCAAACACACACACACGAGTATGTAGTTTATATGTAGTTTGGCATACTTTTTGACACAGCAATTTTCCTTACAGAGTTCTTCCCTTGGGAAATAATTCATAAATACGTGCAGACGTTTAGCCCAAAGGATGTTCATTGATTGTTATTGTTGTTGTGTGTCCTTAGGTTGATTCTGATTCATACCGACCCTACAGGACAGAGTAGAACTGCTCTATAGGGTTTCCTAGGCTGTAATCTTTACAGGAGCAGATCAGTAGGTCTTCTCTCCTGTGGAGCAGTTGACCTTTTGGTTATCAGTCGTGCACTTAACCATCATACCACCAGGGCTCCTGTTCATTGATTAAAATAGTAAAATATTAGAAATAACCTAATTGTCTATGAAGTAAATAATACAATCATATACTGGAATACTGTACAGGAGATAATATGATGACATAGAGCAATATTCAACCACCCAAAGAGATGTACAGATATATTTTAGACCATACATGATCTAATTTTTGAAGGAGTAAAAGTAAGCAATCATTTATAAATATTGTTGGGTAATGAAAGCATCCTAACTGGCAAATTATTTAATCAAAGGGAAAGTACGTAAAAAAATTTAGTTGAAAATAAGCCATTTGTGACCCTTGAAGAAACAGACAGCGTTTAAAGATCGTTTCTTTTCCACCTCATAGGTAGACCATTGTTATCACATTGGCAAGTGGGGCAATCTGCTCTGACCAATCTACACAAACCTCAGATCAAATGGAAACATTTTCTTGAGGATATTCTTCCTGTTTGGAAGTTTTTAAAGATTTTTTTGTAAGTTCCAACTTTTAGTACCAAGAAACAGCAAAGGTAAAGCAGCCGTGTCTTAAAATAATTAATAATATGACAATAAACTTCGATCTACTTTAGAAGATCTGCAATTCTTGCCTGAGACAATACAACCTGGAGACCAGACCATTCTCATTTATAAAGAGAAAATATACATAAGATTCAAGCAATGGTACATCAAGAGGCCTGTGCTGTTATCTGTGGCTGCATCTATTCTCTATCTATTATTATAGAGGTCAAGTGTCAACAGAATGTAAATCATGGAAAGGAAGAGTTAAAAGAATAATGAGTCTTTTTACTGAGTTGGACATACCTCAAAAAAGTTCTTCCGGGTAAGATCAGAAAGGGACAGGAGGTTATGGACCACATATTGTACACATGGCTACTAGTAGGGTATGTGCTATAAGGAAGCATCCAAAAGAGAGCACTTGAAAACGATTTACATTTCAACCAGTATTTAACCAGCACCTGCTCCATGTAAGGATGCTGTTGGCGAATGACCTAAGATGACAATGATACGGTTGCTCGTCTTCACAAGCAGTATAGAGCAGATACATGAACCAAAAATAAACGTAAGTTTAATATCTAAAATGGAGTTACAAGCAAGAAGTGGTAATTCTCCCATCTTGCCTCTTCAGTATTTCTCTTTATTGAGTCTTTTTCAGCAGTTATACATATAAATATGTGCACTGCCATTTCTCGCATCTTAAAAAACCAAACCATCTCTCACAAATACAAAAACCAAATAAGGAAAACTATAATTCTAAGTTTGAATATCAGTATACATTGATGATGTGTCTCCCCCCTCCCCCCCTTTTAGGCTCCTCAGAGAAATGGCTGGTTTTGATGGGACAGAAAATGTATAAGATGAGCTTCAACATCTTGTTCTAGGAGCTAAGAAAATTATCAAAGACAATCAGAGCTGTGACGAAAGAACTCAGAAGGCACCTTGAAGGGGTTTCTACTGACTAAAGATGGGACAATCTGAGCATTCTGAAATTTAAATACACACTCCTAAAATGCACTGAAATATATACACTATGTTAAAAACCATGAGGTCATAATGATATTAAATTTTTTAAAAATTGATCATATTGGAAGATGCTTAGGAACCAACTAGTGTGCTGAAAACTGATGACTAAAGGTAAATAACTAGGCATTTATCCTGATTTCCCTTTATGAGCTATACCTCAGAATTACAAAGTTACTGATAAGGTCAATATTGGCTTTGAAACAAAAGATCAACTAACAACCAGAAACAGAATGATAGTTTACAAAACCCATTACTGTCAAGTCAATTCAGACTTAACAGCAACTCTATAGGACAGAGCAGAACAGCCCTATGGGGTTCGTATGGCTGAAATCTTTATGGAAGCAGACTGCCAGGTTTTTTTCCCCACGGAGTGGCTAGTGAGTTCAAACCACTGACCTTTCAGTTAGCAGATAAGTGCCTTAACCACTGCACCACCAGGGCTCCTTGTGAAATCCTAGTGAAATAATGGATCTAGATGATGATCACATGTGTTTCTAAAACCATTAGGTACAAAGCTGATAGGGAACATTATGAGTGATCAGGCTGACTACACCTGACCCATAGATGAGCCTTAACATCACAAAAAGAGAGACTATCAGACATTATGTGTTTCCTGGTGTGATGCAACAGGAGTGTACAAAACACCACTAGTATTCTTGCCATAGTATTTAAAAAAAAAAAAAATCAAAACTGAATATGGTCAAACCTTCAGATCTAATTTATAGGAAACAGAAGGGATAGAAAACATGCTAACTGATACTACAGGCAGGCAACCAGCAAAATCCAGTCACTACAGCAAAATGGTTTATTCTGTAATGAAGGAAAGGAAAAAAAACAAGAACGAGAAGAGAGGAGTAAAAACATTTAAATCAAAAAGAGGCATAAGACATGTAGCACCTAACTAAATATAATGTATGACCTCATTTGGATAGATACTGATTTAAAGAAACCAGATGTTAAAAAAGCAAATTCAATTATGAGACCAATGGAGAAATATGAACACTAATTGGTACTAAGGCATTATTGGTTTATTTTCTTGTTTATTTTTATAGTATTATGGTTATGAAGGTTCCCTACCTTCTAGTGACACTGATAAATCTATATGAAATGATATGATTTCTGTAATTTGTTTCAAAATAATCTAAGGGGAGGGGTCTGGCTGAGGGTACAGATAAAACAAGAATGTCTTTATACTGAAAAATTTTTAAGCTGGGATATGAATATATGAGGGGAGGAGAGTTCATTATTCAATTCTCTGTACTTTGTATATTTTAAAAATTTTTTCATTTAAAAACAAAACCAAAAAACTCTCAATCATATAACCTTCACTGCATTCCTCTTATCCCCTTTACAGCAAATCGCCTCAAGAATCTCTCCCACTTCCTTGGAACCCATGTCATTCATTCTCTCCACCACTACGAATCTGCTCTAGCAGAGTTCCCAAAAACCTTCAAATCTAATGGTCAAATCTCAGTCTTTGTCTGAGTTTACACAGGAGCAGAACTCCTTCAAACACTTTCACTCCTGCCTCACCAGACCTTCTTAGTCTCTTTTGCTGGTTCCTTCTCATCTCAAATTGGGCATTGCCATGACTAGTTCTTGGATTTGTTTTCTGTCTGCTTCAGTCCCTTGTGGATCTCATTCAGCCTCATGGCTTTAAATACAATCTCTATGCTATTGACCTCCAAAAGTATAGCTCCAGCCTGGACTTCTTCCTTGAACTCAACTCTTTTATTAAAATGCCTACCTAATATCTCTACCTGAATGTTTAATAGGCCTCCAGAACATGACATGTCCAAGACTGGGTTGCTGATCTTCCCCCATATATCTTTCCAAACCTATTCTCTACCTTCCTCAACATACTTGGTGAGGGCTACATCCTTCCAGTTTCCTCAGGCCAATAACATTAGGGCAAGCCTGAACACCTCTTTTTACATTCCATATTTAACCTATCCAAAAGCCTGTTGACTCTACCTTTAAACTGTATCCAGGATCAGACAGACATTTCTCACCTCATTCTCATTAACCACCCTGGTCCAAGTCCCATCATCTTTCTCCTGGGTTATTAAATGGATATCCTGCTCTTCTATCTGTCCCCCTTACCAGAGTGTAATGTTTGAACTGGCTCATAGCCCTTCTATATTATGAAATGTCCAGTAACTTTCCTCTAACTCACAAAGGTAAAAGTCTTTACAGTGGTTTACAAAGCCCTTCATGTACTGCTCAGACACCCCTCTTACCTCTCTGATCTTATCTCCTATTATTTTCTCCAATTCACATTCTGCTCCAGCCACACTGGCCTGTGTTCACTTCAAACATTCAAGGTAAATTCTTGCCTCTGGACCATTGCACTTGCATTTCCTTCCACTGGAACAGTATTTCCCCAAATATCCACATTATTGTCTCTCTAATTTCCTTCAGGACTTTACGCAAATGCCGTGTTCCCAGCGAGGACTTCTATGACAGCCCTACCTCCCTGTTTTTTCACTGCTGCATTTCCAACACCTAGACTGGTTCAAAGTGCTGCTTGGTAATTTTTGTGGACCGGATTACTTAAATTGATGCATGAGGTGATTAAGGAATAATAATAGGCAAGGCATTCACAGAACAAACATTAAGGACATGTTTGTTTGAAGGAATAAAAAAAAAAAAAAAATCAAGCAATATCGAAGGGCCATTTTTTGGTTGACTTTTAGTTTTGGCACATATGTAAGAATACATAGTGTCTTAGTTTAAACTCTAAACAAATTACAATAACAGAAGTTCAAGAACAATGAACTAACCAATTACTCTTTTCTCTAAAGTTTTTCTTTTCATAATGCCTCTTATCTAAGACAGCAGCAAAGATAATGAAGAGAAAAATAAGGTGCAAAGGAAAGTGAAACCCTTCTGCCACTGAAAGTCGTTCACAGAAAACTAGCAGGTTCCCTAAGGTCTCACCTAAAAGCGGCAGTGATGAAGTCTTACTGTTGTTTGTCATCGAGTTATTCTTCCGCTTGATTCGAGGAATGAGTTTCTTCTCCACCGCCCTTATCTTATGAGCAAGAACCTCTGTCATCATCGCCGCCCTTTTCTTCCCAGAACGAGGAACAGGCAGAGTAAAACGTGTTCTTTTTTTGCGGCGAGGTGTGAGGACCTCGATGGCCCCAGATTTGATCTTGGCTTCCAATCCTTCCCTTGAGCCAAACTCATCTGTGTCTGAAAGTTTATAAAGAGGTAGCACATGGAGCTGCTCATCTTGAGGAATAACACCCAATGAGCGGTTATCTTCTCGTGTTAAAGTACAAACCTGATAGGAAGAAAACATGAAATGGGAAATATAGGTCCTGCACATTTACTGTTTGTTATTACTAGCTTCTTCTTGTCGCCATTGTGAAAGGGATCTGGATTTCAATTTTATTTTCAATTGGTAACTGCTGGTATATTAATTTTAGATGAATATATCCTATATCAAGTCACTCAAATCTAATTCAATAATTTATCAGTTGTTTGTAAGCAAACCAGTGTAATTTTGAGTTGATTTTATAAGTACATGATTATATTATTTGTATTTTTTCATGTTGAAGGTTCTTCTTGTGCATTATTACTGCATTGTCTAAGTTAAGAAATGGTTGTTGAATTTTGTTCACTGTCTTCTCATTAAATATTAACTTTTGAGAAGGGAAGGTCCCTAGGTGGAGGAAAGATGTTGCACTTGACCACTAACCTAAAGGTTGGAGATTTGAACCTACCCAGTGATACTGTGGAAGAAAGACGAATAAAGATTACAGCCAAGAAAACCCTATGGAGCAGTTCTACTGTGTAACACACGGGGTCACCATGAGGTGGAGTCCACCCGACAGCAACTAACACCAACATAGGATTTTAGCCTATACAGCACCCTGTTTCTTAATGTTTAACTAATATCACATTCCTTTGGGGGGTGGGGCTTGATCATGATGAATCATTCAAATTTGCTGGGCTTTCCTTTAAGATTTTTTCACTTCTGCTTATACATGAGATTTATCTATAGATTTTTCTTCTACCCTTTTTGTCAGGGTGATTTTTATTTTCTTCAATAAATGAGTGGAGAAATATCAGTAGCAGAGGAAAAGGCATAAGACAGATTTCTCTTTCTAGCAGGTCTTACGTTCTACTAATAGTTAAAAAAAAAAAAATTAACCAAAACATTTTATCTTGATGAAGAATTTTCTCTTTATGCTCCCTTTTACTCAAATCCGGGAAGGAGCCATGTCAATACTTTTCCTGCTTTTCTTTAAAAAAGGATACCTTAAAAAATAGTCTCTAACATATAACTGATTGTCAACCCCCCTCCTTACTTTAAAAGTTATGTTTATTCACTGTAAAGAAATGAAAATACATATATATGCAGAAAATTCCTGGCTTTAGGTAGCTAATATTAATGATTTTCTTTATAAACTCATACATTATTGTAATTTCTTTTGAAATGTCATTAAAACTCTATCACAGATATGGCCAATGATTTCTTTATTTCTTACTAAAGACATTACTCCTAGAGCTAAGAGCTATTTCTCAGACAGCAGAGATGCTCTAAGAATGCAACAAGGAGGTTTGGGTTTCATAAAGAGAACTTGATGATAAACCTAAAACCCGTTGCCAGCAAGTCGATTCCAACTCATAGCGACCCTATAGGACAGAGTAGAACTGTGCCATAGGGTTTGCAAGGAGTGGCTGGTGGATTTGAATTGCCAACTTTTTGATTAGCAGCTGTAGCTCTTACCCACTAAGTCACCAGGCCTCCAACTTGAGGATACAGGTTGGTAAATCAAGGCAAGCTATTTTTAATCACGGTTTCTTCAATTTCTATAGCCACATTTACCAGGAAGGCTTGAAATGTTCAACTCTCCTGAGTGTAATTTGATAATAACTTTTTCAGAAGTATTGAATATTAGAATCTTAAATCAGTAAATTTTTGCTTCAGTCATTTTATTTGTCTGTACAGAGACTATTTCTTCATAGGGAGACTAAGAAGTGAACTAAGACTAGACATTGAGGTGCATAACTTGAAAGACTGGGCAAGCAGATGGGGTAGAAGGCAAGTTAGTGGTAGAAATTTAAGAATTGAGGATTTCAGAGATAAAGAAAGTAGGAGTGATCACAAGTTCCTGGGTAAGAACCTTGTTCCATGAGTAAGCAGAGCAACAAGGGTCAAAGAATACAGAGAGGAGGAACCAAAACTTAGTTTGGCTCTGAACTTCATCTGGACCATCCTCCAGCCTGTTCATAGATATCCTGTAATGAGGACAATCCAGGTGAAATGTACTGGCCGAGTAATGATGATGAACTACTCCCTAGCTAGGAAGCACCAGGACAGATTTATACAGCTTGAACATTTGGAAATATCACTGATGTCAAAGACTACTGTCAGCATCAGTGAAGAGGTGTGACCTCCACTAATCAAAAGTTCATTTGGCTCCTTAATCACTGTTAGATTTCTATTGATTAATGCTTTTGATAGATCTGATTATAAACTTCCAATCACACCATAAGAACCTGTACTTATGTCTTAATGAAGGTTTCAAAATTACTAGGCAAGCCAAACAAATTGGTGCAGGACAGCTATAGAGGCAATCACTCTCTACGGATTTCTGTTTTACTAGGGGAGAAAAAGATAATTATTTGAAGCGAAGTCATTTCCTTGACGAAAGAACTATTCCATGCTTTTTCACTGGGACTTCTGTCTAAAAATTTAAGTATATTTTGATTGACTTCAGGCTATGTGCATGTATTTTCATAGCTGTAAACAGTAGGCAAACCTGATAGCAAATATTGCTGGTAAATTTGGAATATTAATATGACTCCATGTATACTGGCATTAAGGAACCAATAGGCATTAAAAAGATGATAAATTTGGCAGTTTCCTCACAAAAACACTGAGGTACCCATGGCAAAAAGCAACATTAAGTAACTTGCTCAACTTCATACTTACCAGTTTGACAGCACGGAATTCTTGTTCTAAATAATCAAGTATTCATATCTCCTAGCAAACGTATCATAATTAAATATATAAATCATCTTCCAACAAAATATTTGTTTAAGGTGGGTTCTGTAACTTTTTAGAAGTGCATTTATGACAATAAAAGTAATAGATACTACTTATAGGTAGTCTTATATTTCATAGCACATAAAATCTGATTTGCCACTGCGACAGTCAATCATATTCAAGGACTGCAGTCCAAGTGCACAGTAATGGAGCCTTTAGAACAGAAGGCCTCCCATGTACATACCACAGTGCTTCCATTATTCATGTTGTGAATGTCCCTGTGAGGATGGGCACAGAAGTCCAGGCAAGCAGTGACCCCAGAGAAAGGACGACCTTCCTTGCTGCCAAGCCGACATTCTCGGGCAACGTGTTCATATTCCACCTGAAAAAGTATGGGGCATAGCTTTAAGTGACAGAAAGAATCATCTTCAGTAAAGAAGAAAAAGCATTTCCTGACAAAGTTCCTAGATCAATTTACCTTTTGGACTTCTGAGTTCTGAGATTACAGTGTATTGCTATAGTGAATGGATGTAACTTAGTAAAATTCAAGATGGAGTTTGAGAGTGTATGGGATAAAATGGCAGTCATTCACTTTATGGCTGAAGGCAGGGTGAGGACATTAATTTCTGCTGGTGATAGATAAACAAGATCAACCTAGTTATCACATTATGAAGAAAGACTAACACAGTGCTTTAAAAACATGCAGAATGTTCAATGATTATAAAAAGAGATATATTTCACGAACCATTAAAAAAGTAGATTTATAAATATTTCTAAAAGGAAAAGTTGGGATATAACAGATAGCATATTATTCAAGATAATATAAAAAATATGGACCTATGGATATTTTCAACATAAAAAAAAATTGCACTTATAATCTAGGATTTCTCTTGTTGTTGTCAAGTGCCATCGAGTTGGTTCCCACTCATAGCGACCCTATGTACAACAGAATGAAATCCTGCCCGATTCTGTGCCATCCTCACAATTATCAAAAAGGCTTCTCATCTTTTAATTCCTTCTTGGCTTCTCATTTTCTATCTTCATTGTTTTCTGCTTAGAATTGTGTCTTTTCACTACTAGCTCCGTTTTTCTTATTTATTTTCCTTTGTTTAAACCTTTGCACTCTAAAATATGATTTTCTATCTTTAAATCCTTTCTAATCTGATTGGTGGAGTCCCTGGGTATTGCAGATGGTTAACTTGCTCAACTGCTAACCAAATGGTTGGAGGTTCGGTCGACCCAGAGACTACTCAGAAGAAAGGCCTGGCAAAACTAGAAAAATCACCCATTGCAAACGCTATGGTGATCTACTCCAACACACCTGGAGTCACCATGAGTCAGAATTGACAACAGCAACTGGTTCTAATAGTAACACAGACTGTAGTAAATTTTTATGATTAGAATATTAAGATAATAAGGAATCCTAAAGATTTTTTTTTTTAAATATGACTTGTAAGCATAGGAGAGAACATGTATATGACAAAGTAATTCTCAAAAATGCATGTTGTAAATGTATTCCTTTCAGAATTTTTTTTGAGATATAATTCCTATGCCATAAAATTGACAGTTTTAAAGTGTACAACTCACTGGTTTTCAGTATATTCACAAAGTTGGGCAATCATTACCACTATATAATTTTAGAGCTTTTAATCCCCCCCCCAAAAAACCCATATCCATTAGTAGTCATTTTCCACAGCCCCGTTCCCTCATTCCCTGGCAACAACTTTCTGTCTCTTTAGATTTGCCAATTCTATATATTTCATATAAATAGAATCATATAATATATGACCTTTTGTGTCTGGCTTCTTTTAGTTAGCATGTTTTCAGGGTTCAACCATGTTGTAATTTCTGTCATTGTTTTATTCCATTTTATGGCTGAAAAACATTCTATTGTATGGATATATTGAATTTTGTTTATCCATTCTGAATTGATGGACATGTGGGCTGCTTCCATTTTTTGGCCATTATGAAAATGCTGCTATGAACATTTGTATACAAGTTTTGGTATGGACATATGTTTTCAATTTAAGAAGTACAGCCAGAATGCTCCTTAGAAGCGAGGATGGCAAGACTTCATCTCATGTACTTCGGATATATTATCAGGAGGCACCAGCCCCTGGAGAAGGAGATGATGTTTGGTAAAGTACAGGGTCCGCGAAACAGAGGAAGACCCTCAAAGAGATTGACACAGTGGCTACAACTATGGGCTCAAGCATAACAATGATTGTGAGGATGGTGCAGGGCCAGGTAGTGTTTCATTCTGTTGTACATAGGGTCACTATGAGTTGAAACCGATTCAACGGCACCTAACAACATATACCTAGGAGTGGAATTTCTAGATCATATGGTAACTCTATGTTTAACTTTTGGAGGAAATTGCCAAATTGTTTTCTACAGTGACTATACAATTTTACATTCCCACCAGAAATGCATGAAGGTTCCAATTTCTCCACATCCTTGGTAATGTCTTGCCTTTTTTATTATAGCCATCTTAGTGGGTATGAAGCAGTATCTCATAGTGGTTTTGATTTGCTTTTTCCTGATGACTTGAGATGCTGACCATTTCCTCACATGCACATTGGCTATTTGGATATCCTCTTTGGCAAAATGTCCATTTAAATTTGTACTCATTTTAACTGGGTTGTCTTTTTATTGATGAAATGGAAGATGTCTTCATGTGTTCTACATACATGTCCCTTATTGGATATATGATTTGTGAAAATTTCCTCTCACTTGTGGGTTGTCTTTTCACTTTCTTGGTAGTTACCATTTGAATCATGAAGTTATTTTGATAATGTCCAATTTATGAATTTTTCTTTTGTTGCTTATGCTTTTGGTCTTGTATCTAAGAAACCATGGCCTAATCCAAGGTCATAAAGACTTACAACTATGTTTTCCTATAAGAGTTTTATACTTTTAGCTCTTACATTTAGATCTTTGATCCATTTTGAGTTAATTTTTGTATATGGCATGAAGCAGGGGTCTAATTCCACACTTTTGCATATGAATATCCATTTTTTGAAGAGGCTTATTCTTTGCCTCATTTAATTGTCTTGGCATCCTTGAAAATCAATTAACCATGAAGTCTCAGTTCTATTCCACTGATCTATATCTAGCCTTAGGCACGTACTTTACTTTCTTGATTACAATAGCTTTCTAGCAAGATTTGAAATCAGAAATTGTGAGTCCTTCCACTTTGTTCCTCCTTTGAAGATTGGTTTGTCTAATCTAGATCCCTTGCAAGTACGTGTGAATTTCAGGATCATTTTTGCCAACTTCTGTGAAAAGTGGGGAAAAAAAAACAAAAACAAAAACGAGGCGGCTGGGACTTTGACAGGAATTGCATTGAATCTATAGATTATTTCAGGGAGTATTACCATCTTGACAGGTCCCCGGGTGGTGCAAACAAGTTGCAATCAGCTGCTACTCTAAAGGTCAGTGGTTCGAACCCACCCAGTTGCTCTGTGGATGAAAGGCCTAGTGATCTGCTTCCCATAAAGATTAGTGTATTTTTACACAAATAACACATGCCTTCTATCTTTGTTTGTCAACCATGTCTTCTCCCCTCCATAAAGTATATTCATAAGCACCACTATGCCAGTTTTTTAAACACGTTACTGTAAAAATAATTAGCATAGTATACTTACAAAAATACCTCACGGGGGGAGGGCAAGATTGGAGAACAAATATAGAAGGCGTGCATTATTTGCATAAAAATACAATATAGCCAAGAAAACCCTATGGATCAGTTCTATTCTGGAACACATGGGGTCACCGTGAGCCAGAATCAAATCAATGGCAACAGGGTTTGGTTTTTTAGATTTGTCATGTTAACAATATTAAGTCTTACACTGTACGAACATGGATGTCTTTAATTTTTATAGTTGATGTTTTGTAGTTTTCGGTGTACATGTTAAATTTATTCCAAAGTATTTCATTCCTTTTAATACTATTGTAAATGAAATTGTCGTCTTAATTTTATTTTTGTATTGTTCATTGTTAGCGTATAGAAATACAACATTGGATAGAAGTGGCGAATGCAGACTTCCTTATCTCGTTCCTGATTTTAGGTGGAAAGCTTTCAGTCTTTCAACCATTAAGTATTATGTAAGCTGTGGGTTTTTCATAGATGTTCTTTATCAAGTTGAGGTAGTTTCCTTTGTTCTTAGTTTGTTGATTGCTTTTATCAAGAAAGGATGTTGGATTTTGTCATGTTTATATATTAGAGATGATCATGAGGTTTTTGTCCTTTATTGTATAATATGATGTATTACATTGTTTTCATATATTGAACCAATCTTACATTTCTGTTTTCACAATTTTTATTTCTGGAAATAAAATAATTCTGCTACCCTGGAATTTAAATCCAACTCCCATAATGGGAAGATTTTTCTTTTTCTTCAGAGTAAGAAAAAAAAAAAAATTAAAGCTCTTCAATAAAACTAGACATATATTAAAGGTCAAATGTGAAAAATTTTTGTAAGCTTATCAATTAACAATGATTTCATTTATATAGAAATATCACCATATTTAAAAACACTATAGGGGCCTAAAACATACCTGATTTTGGTAAGCAATTGGAGCATACTGCTTATAAATTGGAGCTAATCGTGTAGCCAAACTCTGCAAATTATCTTCAAGATTTTTTTCCTACAGGAAAAGACAGTCCATTTAAATTGTTTTATAATGATATATAAAATGCGTTTAAGGTATGAAATTAAATCATTAATCATTGCTGATGGATTGTCGACACATAATTCATACTTACATTTATAAAATAGCTAACAGATAATAACACATTGATTGATTGTCTTAATACAAACTCTCAGTCACTGTTATGCTTTAATTTAACATTTTGAAATGAAAATTCTATGCTATAAGGTAATTAGAACTATAAATTGTGTTAGAGGTAGGCTGCAAAACTGCTTGTTTCCAAGGAGGAGAATCATGTGTTATGTAATTACTCATAGTACTGGGCTCTTGAAGTAAATTAGGCATGGTTCCTACTTGAAAGGGGAGATGTCTAAGTAAAAAATTTGATACAATATAAGTTTTCCTAGCAGAGAGGGGAGAGCAATAGAAATAAAGCATATACTATACATCAGATCCTGTGCTGTGGTTAAAATATAATATGTCCTCAAAATAAACCATAAGACAGGCACGATTGATTATTCACCCTTTATAGAAAAACAAACTGAGACTGACTGAGACATTTAACATTTAGTAAATGGCTCAAGATCAAAAGAAGTAAGTGAGGATCAGGGATCACAATAGAGAGTCCCGGACAAAGTTGGAGAAAAATGTAGAACAAAATTCTAACTCACAAAAAAACACCAGACTTACTGGCCTGACAGAGACTGGAGAAACCCCGAGACTATGGCCCCCTGACACCCTTTTCGCTCAGTAATGAAGTCACTCCTGAGGTTCACCCTTCAGCCAAAGATTAGACAGGCCCATGAAACAAAATGAGACTAAAGGGGCACACCAGCACAGGGGCAAGGATGAGAAGGGAAGATGGGACAGGAAAGCTGGTAATAAGGAACCCGAGTTCAAGAAGGGAGAGTGTTGACGTGTTGTGGGGTTGTTAACCAAACGTCATAAAACAATATGTGAACTAACTGTTTAATGAGAAGTTAGTTTGTTCTGTAAACCTTCATCTAAAGTACAATTTAAAAAAAAGGTAGTTAAGTGGGGAAGTAGTTGTCCTAAACCAGTGTTCTCTCCTCTGTACCATGGTGGATACAAATTTAAGGAGATCTGATAAGACTATGAGGAACATTAATACCATGTCAAGAATCTGGAAATCTCTTGAGTGTACATACATGTAAGAGTTTTTCAAAGGAAAACTGTCATGATGAGTCTCTATTTAAAATGTTACTGATAACACTATGAAGCAGAGAAGGGAGATTGTCGAGAGCAGCAGAGTTGAAAGACCACTTTGATAGTTTTTCATAGAGATGATTATATTCTAAAAACAGTTAGCAACTTGATAAATGAACAGTCTCATCTAAGGAAGTCAGTGGAAAGCGGGCTGAGAGCAAGGATGAAGGAGGGACCAAAGAATGCTGAAACTTCTGCCTCATATGAAATTTGGTGGATGGAGATGTCATAAACATGGAAAGAGCCCCTTCTTGTGGCTAAGTTCACCTCTAGTATGCATCAAATGATTATAAAAGCCAAAATAGCACAGCAATGTAGACAATAGGAAGTCAGTTCTTGAGTGATTTTGACTAGCCTCCATCTTGATAAGTGTAAAGCATCAGTTATAACATTTATGGTTTCCTGCTGATTCGTGTTGATGTTCTTATTATATAAAAAGTTCCTACAAACTATCTTTCTAGATTAGTCTTTTCCATTCATCTGTCTACTTATATGTATATTCCTGTAGTTTAATAATACATAGTAAGGAAAGTCATGACTCTTCTTTAAAAACACTTTGTGGCTATATTCACATGTTGATTATTGCATTTATTTGGGAGAAATTTTAAAATTAGTATTTAAAATACTTTGATTATGTTTCCTAACACTTGAAATATTGGGTTCGGTGGGTAATTGTGTTTTACTGCTAGTAGAATGATGCAGGGAAACTTTGGAAAAGCCATATGCAAACTCTATCCTTCTTATGCACTATTAGGTTTAAATTCTTTCATATTCTTGTATCACTTTGTTCTAGTTATCCTCTTATGAAATATCTTTTACATTTGTTGTGTGGAAATGTTGAAATATAGTAGGCGAATAGAAGCAAAACAGTTAAAGTTTATACCGTTGACTACTGGTATCATTTACTAATGCAAGGCTCATTTTTATATTAAAAAGAAAATCCTGACAATTTCTAATTGTTTCATTCGAATGAATGTGCATGTCACACTTAAGAGGCTTCTTCTTATTGGACTTTTATCTATTGGTGCTGAAACCTCCATCTATCTGCTCTTCTCACTCTGTGTATTATGATCTCTACCATCATCATATACACATCCATGGTTTTTATTACAACCTGGACCACAAACCATTTCTTGTATTCCAGATTCATATTGTTACTAAGCTGACATCCCCACTTGGACTCCCTTAGGAATCTCAAACCCAACAAGTCTAAACTGAACTCATGATCTGTTCTTATGAACCTGGTCTTATTCCAGTTTACCCCATGTCAAGGAATACCACCACTTTTTTTTTTTTCTTTAATCTCTCCACGTGAACCACTGCTCAGCATTTTCTATTACAAACCTATTCCAAACCACCATTTTATTCTCATAGATAACTAGCTAGTCTTCTTAAACTCACTCTTGGCCACCTCTAATCCATTATTCAAAGAGTAGCCAGAGAGATCTCTTTAAAAGACAAGTGTGATTATGTCACTTTCCTCCTTAAAACACTTCAATGATCTTCCAAGATTCAAGATATGGCTTACAAGGCCACTGCATGCACCTCACTCTCCCTTGCCTGCTACACTTCAGCCATACCTGCCTTCTGTCAGTTCCTTGAATGACCCATGCTTCTTCCTGCATTACAAGCACTATACAAATGTTACTCATTATTAATAAAAAACACAAATACTGATCTTATATTTATGAATTATAACAAAATTGGTCTAATAAAAAATTAACAAACACATTCGAATGTCAATATTACTAATATATTTGTATACTAAGATACACTTCCATCATATAATATTTAGAAAGAAAACTTAACTGGTTTTCTTTCAAATATTCTAATATTTGAACATGGTACCTTTCCATTTTTTAATGCCCTTTAGTAAAGTTTTATAGATTCTCCCTAAAGGCCTAAAGCACTTCTTGTTAGACTTCTAAGATACTTCATAGATTTTGTTGCTTATGTGATGGGACTTATTTTTTAATAATATATTGTCTAATTATTATTACTGGTAGCTAAGAAAATTATTGATTTTTAACAAGATGGCCTTCTATCTTGCCATCTTGTTAAACTCTATTTATAGTCGTAATATTCTGTAAGTTGATTATTATTGTGTTTTCTAGACAGAAAATCATATTATCTAAGAATAATGATAGTTCCTGCTCTCTTGTTAATGTGTAGAGATAATCCTTTTTCTTGTGGTAGCTAGGAACTATAAAAATGCTGAATAATTTTGATTCTCTCTTTAAAGGGATCATTATTTATCAATTCTGAGTTTCTTCCAAGAGATGCTATATTCATTGTATTGCAGATATATTTAGATTAATTCCTCCTGTCTTATTTTGTATTTTCTATTTACTCTGCATTCTAGTGATTTTTTAAAACTCTCTTTGCTGATTTTTCGATGGGTTCTTTTCTCTTTTTTCTACAAATAGTTCAAAAGATATATATTCTATTGATCGAAAACATTTCTGACATGCAATTTCTCAAATATGTTTTACTGACAACATCAAGAGCAGTGTTTCCCAAGCTGTGGGCCATGACTCACCAGTGGCCCTTGAAATCAGTTTAGTAGGTCATGACTACGGTAGCATTTAAAAAAGAAATTTTGTAAATATACGTATATATATATATATATATATATATATATATAAATAGTGCATCATACAGATCCTTAGCAAGAGCTATATTTTATATTAACTTTTGTTATATTTTAGTATCAGCTTTGTTACATGTATAATCAAAGTTAAGTATTATTTTCTGATAACATTGTTTTAATTATTCACGTGTGTATTATGTATGTGTATGCTAGTGTGCATTTATAAAACGTTTTTTACTTTTGGTCGCTGCTCAAAGTTTGAAAAACACTGAGAATTAATTAGTACCTAAATCCTCCACACCCAAAACAAGGCAAATAAACATTAGCACACTTATATCCTAATGGTTCCCACCCCCTCCCACTGCCTACCCACCCCATCCACCCCTGAGTTGATAGGAGAATGGAATCATACTTATAGGTTGTTATTTTAATTTAAAAATGTAAGTACTAAACTTATTTAAACTTAACAGTAAGTTTGACTAATTTCTTTGCTCACCATGGCCTCGTGTCCCGGACAGATTCGTTCCGGTTTCATACATCTTCTTTCTGGATTACGTCCGCTAGTAATTCTTTCATAGTAGGTCTGTGGGTAGTAAACTTTCTGAGTCTTTGAAATGTTGGAAAATAGCTTTATTTATTCTTCCTACTTTGGCTGGGTATAAAATTCTAGATTCTTTTAACAGAGATTCTCTCCGGGATAAGGGAGTGGGAGGAGGGGACAAAGGACATTTGGAATTTGGGCTGGTAGTTAAAGAATTTATTTAATTTATTTAGTATTTTTAACTATTTAGTTTTTTCTTTTACTATTTCATTACTACTTTTAAATATTTAATTTTTTAGTGTTTCAATACTTTAAAAGGAATGTACTTATACATATATTCATTGTGTAGTTAAAAAATAAAATGGAAACTTACGTGTAAGGGAGAACTTGGATCAATTCTAAATCTTCTGGGGCTTGGACTTCTACCAAATTTGCAGCCATTGAAATACATACTCCACGAACAGCCAAAAGAGAATGAAGCTCCACACGTTTCTGGATCAATTCCTTGACATGTACAGGTACGACTGTAAGATAGTAATTATAAGGCAATTAACTAATAAAGCAGGACAGAACCGCAGGCAGAACATTTCAGGTTCATATAACTGAAGAAGTACAGACGACTAATAAACTGGTTATAATGCTTTCCTATTTTATTATTTATTTAATCTAATGAAATTTTACACAGATAATACAAAGCTAACTGAACTTGATTATAACTAAGTTTTGAACTAAAATGTCTGTCAAAGACTGTAAACACAAATAAATGTCAATAAACTATTCAAGTCTGAAATATCCCCAACTTCTTTTTGTTTTGAAGATGCCTGAGGTAAGGAAATAAAGGGCCTGGATTTTAAGTCCTGGATCTGTTCCCTATCAGAAATAAAGTTAGAATAATTTGTTACTGCTTTGAACTTTGGTGTCTTCATCTGTAAAATGAGATTGGTATTGTATGTGAAATCATTTTGTCGCTTTTAAAATAATTCTCTATGAATGCCACAAGAGAAAAAAAGAAGTGGAGAGTCTGTTTCAATCAATAACGTGACAATTGTATCATTTAGGGGCATTTCTGAAGCCAGAAAAAAATCTATTTTAAGAATGACAATGTTTAGAATACACATACAGAGATATGAAACCAAGGAAGTAGTATATATTCTATTTTGATTACAAATTTGCAAAATGCTTGAAACTTCTAATACTTATGTAATGTCAAAAAAATACAAGCAACCAAGAAAAAAAACAACAAAAACCCTTAAGCACATAAAATGCCTGATACATAAGATAATATTGCTTGCAAGCAAAGGCTACAAAAAAGGATCATTCAAGATATATAAAGGGCACACTTATGTTCATTGCAGCATTATTCACAATAGCAAAAAAAGGGAAACAACCTAAGTGCTCATCAGCAGATAAATGGATACACAAAATGTGGCACATACATACAGTGGAATGCCATGCAACCATAAAGAACAATGAGTCCACGAAATATACTATAACATAGATGGACCTGGAGGACGTAATGCAAAGTGAAATAAGTCAATCACAAATATTGTATGACTCCACTTTTATAAGAAGACAAAACACACACATACACACAGAGAAACCAATGTTCATTGGTGGTTACCAGGGATGAGTGGTGGGCAGGGGGAATTACTCTCTAGATTTTAGATACTTGTTATTTTTGGTGATGGGAAATGTGGCCCTAAATGTGGGTGTAATGAGCACAGCTTGACCAAAGTAAACGATGCCACTGAGAAGCATTCAAGAGAAAAGGATGTTTATGCTATAGAACATGACATATATAATTTGGCAACAACACTAACAATAACCAAAAAATTACTGCATGGCAACATATGTATTTGTATAGGCATATGTTTATATAAGTAGGTACAGGTGTGTACATAATGTGTGCACAGACTAGTATCTATATGTCCATGTACATAGAGATGTGTGTGTGTACACATATACATTCATAGAGGACAGTTACAGATACTTCTCAGACATAACTAAACACCTTGTGCGACTGGTTTTCTGGGTTTGAAGACTTAGGACCTTAGTCTCATGGGAAAACTCAGTCAATTGGCATAATATAGTTCACAAAGTTCTTGTTCTGCATCCTAGTGAGGTGAATAGTGTCTGGGGTCTTAAAAGCTTGCGATCAGCCATCTAAGATACAATTATTGATCACTACTTGTCAGGAACAAAGGAGAAAGACGGGAACCAAAAACTAAGAGAGGAAACTTGTCTACTGGCTAATAGCCTACACAAGCCATGGCCTCATCTATCCTGAGACCAGAACGACTAGATGGCATCTGGCTACCACTACCAACTGTTCTGATCAGGTCCACAATGATGTACCCTGATAGAATGGGAGAAAAACATGGAACAGAACTCAAATTCTTAAAAATTCCAGAGTTACTGAACCAGTCGAGACTAGAGAACTTCCTGAAGTTATCGCCCTGAGATACTGTTTAAACTTCTAACCAAAACTAACCCCTAAGGTCACCTTTTAGCGAAATAACATACTGGCACACAAATTAAAGGATATTACCAATGAGTATGATGTTCCATTAAAAAAAATCTGTAAAAAAGACCAAAAGGGCAATTATCACTCTAAAGCAAAGATGAGAAGATAAGAGGGCAGAGAAATTAGACTACTGGAAATGGAATAACCAGAATGCAATTAAAAGAATGTTGACACATTGTGAAAAATGTAACTAGTGTCACTGAACAGTTTGTGTAGGAATTATCAAATGGGAACCTAAATTGTTGTGTAAACTTTTACCAAAAACACAATAAAATAATATTTAAAAAATAAAAGAACATGAAGGGGAAAAAAAAAAAAGGCAGAAGGGGTAGTTAAAATATTTTCACTTCACCTAAAACTCTTTACAAAGATGGGAAATAGATTTCTAGGGTAAAACATATACAGTAAGGTGATAAAGAAGAAAAATGGGATGCAAGTGTGATCAAGGAATCAAATGGAATTAGAAATTGAGGAAGACAATTAAAGCTGCCAAAAAATAGAATAGTAAGTGATTTACTTAAGTTATGGAAATAATATATAAAGAAAAAAATCAAAAAATTGAGGAGATAGAACATAGTTTAACTTATTATTCACAGTTATTTAAAAAACTAAAACACAAAGGAAATGAGAAAAATCGTGACACCTTAAAGAGATTTTGCAGACTATTTTAAAGAGTTACCACCACCAATAACGGGACAAATTGACTTCAGATAGCTACTAATGTGGTGTACTAGGAAGGACAGTGAAGTATCCCCGCCAATAATGCACAAGCTAAACTGAAGGAGAAAGAAACAACAAACAAAAACTGAGCAAAATTCTACAAAATTATCCTGTCCCCTTCAATAATGGGAATACCACAGAACACAAAGAAAAGACCAAGACCAATAAATTTAGAGACCAAAGACACAAAACCACTAAATAATATGTGTGAACCAGCATTGGATCCCGGATGGGAGAAAACGACTGTAAAGTATATTACTGGGAAATTGATGACATTTGGATATGAAGTGCAGATTAGATAATAGTATCTTATCAAAGTGAAATTTCCTAATTTTTATTCTTATACTGGAATTATATAAAACAATGTCCACATTCTTAAGAATTATCCTCTGAAGATTTATTTAGGAGAAAAAAGCATGAAGTTTGCAACTGGCTCACAAATGTTCAGAAAGAAAGAAGCAAAAAATTCAACAATAATGTGTGTCTGTGTGCATATGTGTATAAAACCAAATGTAACAAAATATTAACAATTGAGGAATCTAGGTAAAGGGTATTTAAAAGTTCCTGGAAATATTCTTGCATCTTTTCTGTAAATTTGAAGTCTTACTTAAAGGATATGCTAGATCTATAATAAATGAAATATAATAATACTTATTTTATTGGATTGTTGGGAAGACTATATGTGACAATACATGTATGTCACTTAGAGCTGTGCCATCACACAACAAGTATTGTTATTGTATATCCACATAATAAAATAATTAGCTTTCATTTAAAATGATGTGTAAATACTTCTTGGCATTGGAAAAAGGAAATTACATTGTATGCATAAAGGAAAGTTCTCGAAGTTACACAAATTAATATTGGGGGACTAGAGGGAGAGAGGATATATATTTTGTACAATAACATTTCTTTAGAAAAGAAAGACTTATATGAGGAAAATCATTAAAATACTCTCAAAGGACAAATAAGTAAACTTGAACAAATGGAAATAAAAACCATGTTATTGGATACGAAGACTCAACATCATAAAGATTCCAGTTCTCTGTAATTTATTAATTTAATGCAGCCCCACTAAAAATATCATCAGGTTTTTCTTAAAACTAGACAAGCTGACTATAAAACTTATTTGGAAGCACAAACAAAAATGAGTAATAAAGAAAACCTCGTAAAAGCGCAAGAAAGGAAAACTAGCCTTGTCAGAAATCAAAATACATTATAAAGCTGCTAAAATTTTTAAAAAGTGTAGTACTAATCCCTGAAAAGACAGATAGTACAAGGATACATAATTGAAATCCCAGAGAGAAATTCAATTGCATATGTAATTTCACTAAATAGTAATAGCAGCATCTCAATTCAAAGGGAAAAGATGTATTCTTTAGTAATTATTCAGTATTAGGATAAATGGAAACAAGAAAAATGGATCTCTTTTTTCCACCATTCACTACAGCATAAACGGTGAATTCATCAGAAATTTACATTTTAAAAACTGAAACTAAGCGAGTTCTCAAAGAAAACATGGGCAAGGGGTACTGGGTTTCTGTTTGGGGTAATAAAATTTTGGAAACAGATCGTGGTGGTTGCACAGTGTGGTGAACGTGATTAATGTAAACGAATTGTATACTTAAGATTGGTTCGAACAATAAACTATTTTGTAATATATGTTTTACCAGAATTAAAAAGATAGAAAACACAAGTGAGTTACTTTATAACTTGAGACAGAAAAAGTTGCTTAACTATATCAAAAAATCCAGATTCA
This sequence comes from Dugong dugon, assembly GCA_030035585.1. Lineage (NCBI taxonomy): Eukaryota > Metazoa > Chordata > Mammalia > Sirenia > Dugongidae > Dugong > Dugong dugon. The sequence continues at coordinate 21,714,832 of CM057475.1, forward strand.
AACTATGGGAAAGATACATACATATTTAAGTACATTTTAAAACATAAATCTTTTACAAAAGTAAAAAAAGACAAATGACAAAATGGGAAAAGCATTTGTAAATTATATCACAAAGGGTCAATAGCCCCCACATACAATAAAACCTGCAAAAGGTGGAACCTGTGTGAGGTGGAAACCTATCAGGAGGAAAACTCAAATATTTTCTACTGATAGAGAGCGACAAAAAAGTGGGTAAAACTGCACCCTGTCAAAGGCAGAAAACTTGTGAGACCTGGAAGAACGAGGCAGTCCTGTCAAGTTCCCAACCTCACAGGTTTCACTGTATAAAAATAGAGAAAATAAATAAACACAATGCTTTAGAAAAACTGACTAGAAAAATTACCAGATAGTTCACAAACAGAAGAATGGCAACTGGCTCCCACTCACAGTAAGAAACATGTCACTCAAAACTATACTAGCATATCCTCTGGAACACATGGGCTCACCATGAGTTGAAATTGATTCCATGGCAACACTTCTTTTTTCTTACTATTGGTCATCCTTTCCAAACTATATGTCACAGAACTCAGAGATTATTAATAGGTGAACCTTAGAAGAAAGACTTCTGAGATAAAATTAATTCTAAAAACACTGAAGAAAAATCTATACTAATATCACTTCTCACTTATTGCAGGTCTGACACTCAGAAGTTTGACAACATATTCATTGGCTATGCTATAGGAGAGCAGGTATTCTCTTACACTGCTAGGGGGAATAAAAACCTCCTATCAAGGTTTTTCTTTATGCAAAAATCCATTTCCCTCCTGACTGTAGGGATTGGAGGAGACAGGGTTCGAGGCAGATATCGAAGAGGGAAGCAAAATGGAAAATATTCTAAAACAGCCTTAACTCACTGTGAAATCAAATCTCCCTTGATAGAAATGTTTATCTTTTTTGGTTCCACAGTTCCATAATCCTGTCCTCCCATAAAAGATTAGTTTGCAGTTAATTAACAATTTAACATTATATAATAGAGATCTGGATGTCAAACGGGACAGAATAGTTTTGATTACTTTTCATTGAGGGTGCATCTGCGGTCAGTGGGATGGCCATTGTATGACTTTAGACTCTCGGTGAGCTCTGTGTATAATCTGTCAGCCATGGGGAGAGGAATCCCATCCCACACCATGATGAGCACCACCATCACAGCTGTTGGACAGTGGTGGCCTGTCCGTTGACGAACCAAGCAAAGAACTTTTTCTTCATCACTGCTTCTTCTTAAAACCTGCAAAAAATAGAAGGCATTCATTTTTGGAAAACAAGTAACCTAAAGTTGAGTGCAATGGATATTCCTTTTAAAACTTGGTATGATTATATTACTAGGTTTACTACAAGTTACTATTTCTCCCAGAAAGCATGGTCCCCGGATTCTCTGTCAACCCAGAACTAAAACCATTCCCGAGGCCATCTCTTCAGACAAAAATTAGACTGGACTATGGGACATAAAATGATACCCGTGAAGAGCATGCTTCTTAGCTCAAACAGATACGTGAAACTAAACGGGCAACTCCTGTCCGTGGATGAGATCAGAAGGCAGAGAGGGTCAGGAGCTGGTTGAATGGACACAGGAAATCAGGGGTGGAAAGGAGGAGTGTGCTGTCACAGTACAGGGAGAGCAAACAGTGTCACGTAACCATGTGTGTATAAATTTTTGTATAAGAGACCTACTTGAATTATAAACTTTCACTTAAAGTACAACAATTAAAAAAAAAAAAGTTACGATTTCTCAAAAGGGTTGTCTCATTAGTTGCCTCTACACAGATCATCTCAGGGTATCCTAGGTTGCATAACCAACAGACATCAGGCTCAAAAGAAATCTGTGCTATATGGTTATTATATTTGTAAAAGTAACACAAAGAAGTTTGTGTTTTATTTCATTGTTGTTAAAAGTATTCCCCCACAGACAATATAAGGCCCAGTACAAAAGAGCCTAACTAACTACTTTGCTTTTCCACAAATGTCAGAACAGGACAAACCTAGTTAAAGATAAAAATAACTGAGAACTCCCAACATTGAAAATGAACTTGAGCACTGAAACTGAGCATCTGGGAAAGTTACGGTTTTTTACTCTGGGTAAATGATTTTACAATATAGAATGATTAATAAATAAAGCAATGAGCCTGCGAATCCATAACTTCTCTACGCTAGCACAAGGATTTTTCATACACAACTTTATCACTAAGGAAAAAGGTGACTTGGCACATGCAACATTTAATTTTGAATACTGATCCATTTTTCTTACACTGCATCATACCCCTGGGGTATTACAAAGGATTCGTAAGTATTTAAAACATTGCCCAGTAGACTTAGTTCTTTTAAGATACAAAATTATATAGAAATGTTCTCAAGACAGAAAATGATCCAACTCTGTTTTAAACTTCCCCTGGAGAGTTAGCATGCTCCATTATCTCACAAATATACAGGGCAGTGCTACCGACAACATTAATATACGAATTAGTACATCGTAAAACTGCTCACCTGGGTGACCAAAATGGGGCTAACAAATAACATAACCGATAGTCAGTTTTCACTGTGACACTATTTCATAAACTTAAGATGAAACTTCTTCAGGTGCTAGTTATCCCAATATCACTTTCTTCTCTCACTCCAGATGGTTAGCAATCATTGCTACCAAAGCATTCAGTAAAGCATCCCTTGAGTAGAACTGGCTTTAAGACCCTTCCCGTAAACACAATTGTTTATATTAATTTTTTTCTATATTTATATGTCCCTTTACAGCCAAATAATAACACATTTACTTTCAAATAACCTCAAGTGCTGACTGATATATACTGTATGAAAAAAATTATACCAGATAGTTTTTCAAGTTGCCAAACCAACAAATTTATATTCATCCAATCTTTGCTTGAGAAAGGATAAAATCCTACTTATTTTATTTGTGCTTTTGATGGACTTTCCAACTTTCCTTCAATGAACAATAGAAAGTTGAGCAGAGTGGTTAGAAGCTTAGTCTTTAAATTAAGATGTGGGTTCAACAAGTAACTTAAGTATTAAACCTGAGAAAGACCTCTATACTGAAAACTATAAAACATGATTGAAATAAATGAAAGAGGGCCTAAATAAATGGAAAAAGATGCTATTTTCATAGAATAGAATACCCAATATTATAAGCATGTCAATTTGCCCTAAACTGATTTCTAGATTCAACGCAATCCTAATCAAAATCCTACCAGCTTTAAAAAAAAAAATTTTTTTTATGATAAACTTTTTCCAAAATTTACGTAGAAATGCAAAGACTAAGAAGAGCAAAAAAAGAAAGAAAAAGAAACTTTGGTGGAGGAAGTGATTTGCTGGATATCAAGATCCAAGCTATAATGATTAAGGCAGTCTGGTACTGAATAAACAGATCAACGAGTAAAACAGAGAGAACCATATAAATATGGTCACCTGATTTATAGCAAAGTTGACACTGTAATACAAAAAGGACAACCTTTCAATAAATTGTGTTGGGCAGATATGCTTATGGGGGGAAAAAACTGGACCCCTAACTCACAAGATCAGCTCAAGATATACTGTAGATCTAAATGGTTAAGAGCTCAGCTGCTAACCAAAAAGTTGGCAGTTCAAATCCACCAGCTGCTCCTTGGAAATCTTATGGAGCAGTTCTACTCATCTACTCAATGGAAATGTTTTTTGTTTTTTTTTTTTAAATGTGAAAAGTGAAACAATAAAGTTTTTAAAACATCTTCATAACCAAGGAGAGTTGGCAAAACATTTAAAAATAGAACATAAAATTTACTAATCATAAAGGAAAAAAATTAGAATTGGACTTTATTAAAATTAAAACCTCTGCTCATCAAACACTAACCAGTAAAAACTTAAGAAAGCATAAAGGCAAGCAATAAAGCAGGAGAACTATTTACAAGACATATAATTGATAAGGAGCCATGGTGGTGCAGTGGTTAAGAGGTTGGCTGCCAATCACAAAGATGGAAGTTCACATCCACCAGCTGATCCTTGAAAACCCTATGTCGGCGTTCTAGTCTGTTCTACAGGGTTGTTATGAGCCGGAATCGACTCAACGACAATTGGTATAATGGATAAAATATTCTTACCCCAAACATAAGAACTATTCATAATAGAATACTACGTAACAATGAGACTAAATGATCTATAATTACACACAACATGGATGAATCTCACTATTATAATGCTGAGTAAAATAAAACAGATACAAAAGCATACCTTGAAATTGTGTTTCCATCAGGTTCAAAACAGGCAAAATTAATCAGTAATGTTAGAAGATGGAAGAGAAGTTACTCTTGGAGGCAAGGAAGCTAGTTACTAGGAGGGGACAAGTGCTTATGGCGTGCTAGTAATATTGGTTGCTGGTTAAAAAAGTGTGTTCACTTTATAAAAATTCATCAAGCTTAGGATCACTACAATTCTTTACACATTATTATAGTTAAATAAAAAGTTTACCTCGACCTAAATTAAAAAGAAACAACAAAAAACTGCTTAATCAACGACTGGCTCATGATATGTTGGCAAGCTTCTTAACCATTCTCTAGAAGCATAGAATAAGGATCTAGTAATTGTTAGCAACCATTTTATGTCTGTTTGCTTTACAACTTGGCTCCTGAGCACAGAACTCACTTCATAGGCAACCCAACTATTTGTTGAATGAATGGCTTAAAACCACAGAAACCCAATGTGGTCACATTTTATGAAAATTTCAAATACTAAAATTTACACTATTAATTAGATGGTAACTCTCATTTCATGAACAGATTCAAAATGATCCAAATATTCCAAACTAAAAAATTTTGTAAAGAATTACATTATTTTGTAACTGACAGGATGGATTCATTTATAAACTGTTGAAGCTGGGGCTACATGTGAGGGTCACATTAGATAAGTAGTGTATTCAAACTTTTATGTGTGATGTTAGTGACTACTACACCATAATTTAACATTTATTTTTATAATGTATATTACATATTATGAAATTGTTATGTCCCAAAAAATATCATATAGGAATTCATTAAGTTGAAATTTTAATATCTGTACTAAAAATATACCCCAAACTAAATAATGTTGGAATGAAAAATATTTTCAGTAAAGGGCCATCGTATATACTCTTCTTTTTTATCAGATTTATTGAGGGATAGTTTATATACCATCAAATTCACCACTTTAAAATGTACGTTTCAATGGTTTTTAGTACATTCCCAGAGTTGTAAAACTAACCATAACCACCACGTATTTTAGAACATTTGCATCCCTTAAAACCAAACAAAACAAAACTCTTATACGCCATCAGCAGCAATCACTTCCCCCTCTCTCCTTAGCCACTGGAAATCACTAATCTACTTTCTGATTTTGTCAATTTTTGCCTATTCTAGATATTTCTTATAAATGGATTCATATAATATGTGGCCTCTTTTCGCTGGCTTCTATCACTTAGCATCTTTTCAATGTTCATCAGTACCCATTATTTCTTTTTCCAGCCAAATATTCCATTACATTGATATACCACATTTTATTTACCTATTCATAAGTTGATGGCTATTTCATTGTTTCCACTTTTTGGCTATTATGAATAAGGGTGTGATTAACATGCATGCACAAGTTTTTGTGTGGAATTATTTTTCAATAACTGTTTTATTGAGATATAATTCATATATCATACAATCCACCTATTTAAAACACACAATTAAATGGCTTTTTAATATATCAGGAGCTGTGCAGCCATCACCACAGTCAACTGTAGAATATTTTCATCACTTGCAAAAAGCCCCGTAACCTGTTAGCAGTTACTCTCCTGACCACAGTCCTAGGCAACCACTTTGTGTCCCTACAGATTTGTCTATTTTCAATATTTCATATAAATGGAATTATACACTATGTGATCTTTTGTGTCTGGTATCTTTCACTTATAGTAATGTTTTCAAGGTTTATCCATGTTGTAACATGTATCAATACTTTACTTCTTTTTTATACGCTGAATAATATTCCACTGGATGGATATACCAAATTTTGTTTATCCATTCATCAGTTGATGGAAATTTGGCTGATTTCCATTTTTTGACTATTTATGAATAATGCTGCTATGAGTATCTGTGTACAAATCAAACTGACACCAAGGCAACTGGTTAGTGTTGATAATTGTACTGTGGTTATATAAGATTTTAATAATCATACTGTAGTTATGGAAACCCTGGTGGTATAGTGGTTAAGGCTATGGCTGCTAACCAAAAGGTCAGCAGTTTGAATCCACCAGGCGCTTCTCGGAAACCCTATTGGGGGCAGTTCTACTCTGTCCCATAGGGTCACTACGAGTCAGAATTGACTCAAAGGCCACGGGTTTGGTTTTTTTGGTTTATTGTGGTTATGTAAGAGAAAGTCCTTAATTTTATGAAAAACACACTAAAATATGTAGAAGTAAAGGAGTATCATGCCTGCAACTTATTATCAGTGTTTAGGAAAAAAGAGAGAGAGAGTAAGGGAGGAGGAAGGAAAAAAGGAGAGAAAGCAAAGCAAATGTGGTAAAAAGTTACACTTCAGAAACCTGGGTGAAGTATATATAGGAGTTCTTTGTACTATTCTTGTAACTTTTCAGGAAGTCTGAAATTATTTGAAAATTAAAAGTAAAATAAAATTTTCTACAGTGCTTGCCAAAGTTGGGGATATTGTGTATTTTACCCTCAGTGTAAGCTTGGGACTCAATACTTATGGCTCTCAGCAACAGAAGACAAGTTCAAGAACAAAGGCACTCCAATAAAAATAAAATAAAATAAAATAAAAAAGACCAGATTTACTGGCTTAAAGGAGACTGGAGAAACCCCAAGCGTATGGCCCCCGGACACCCTGTTAGCTCAGTGGTGAAGTTACCTCCGAGGTTCACTGTTCAGCCCGGGAGTGGACAGCCCTGTAAAACCAAATGAGATTAACGAGGTACAGGAGTCCAGTGGCAAGGGCCAGAAAGCAGAAGTGGACAAGGAAGCTGGTGATAGGGAACCCAAGGTTGAGTAAGGATATTGTTGATGTGTTGTGAGATTGTTAACCATTGTCATAGGACAACATTTGTAGTAACTGTTAAATGAGAAACTATTTTGTTCTGTAAGCCTTCATCTTAAGTGAGAATAACAGCACAATTCGAAGAGCGCAGTCAGTGTCACTGAACTGTGCATGTAGAAATTTGTGAAATTGTGTATCTTTGGCTATGTGTATTTTCACCAAAAAAAAAAAAAGGTTGAGAAGTTAGAGGGTTGATATGTTGTGGGGCTGTTAACCAGTGTCATAAAACAACATGTATACTTCTGTTTCATGAGAAACTATTTGTTCTGTAAGCCTTCACCTGAAGTACAATTTAAAAAATTAAAAAAAACAAAGAACAAAGGCACTCTATAGTACACCTCAAGGGACAAGCTACAAGGCAGATGTCTGGGTAAAAATACCAAAAAAGGTAAGCTCTTATATAACCTTAAGTGTGAAAAATGGGGGAATTTTTGGTAAAGAAAATCTTTTTTCAATTAAATTAAACTCTTAGAAATAATCTCTTCAATAATTCTTATTATTTAGCTTATTCTTATTTATTTTAATTTGCTTTTACAAGTACTTTATCTATGGGACAATAAACATTTAATCAGTATTAAGGTTTGGGTAGTATCCTAAATAAATTTATTTAAATTAAGACATACACATATTAAGATAAAAAATTAGCAGCCAAGAGCAAGTCCAAAATACTGTAAGTTTAACAAGATGTCATTTTTTTCTAATAATGACATACAGTACATTGTTTATAACAAGCTAGGAGTCTGCTTAAGTTATACTATAGTGAAAAAAGATACAAACACAAAATTGAATGTACAGTATCATTTCCATGAATGGTAAAATATTAATAGTTCGTTTTTCTATTGTAATACTGTTCTAGAGGAATATAAGACATTGAAAGAGATATATATGAGTAAGATATTAAACAAGACTACAAAGTAGGGCTAGAGTCTTCTTGTTTGAATAGTAGAAAGACTTCATGGGGGAGATCCTTCTTAAAGCGATTCTAAGATTTTTGGAAATCAAGCCCCACAAGGCAAGTATGTTATTTAAGAAAGAATCTGCCAATGTGTCGACACCAAATGACTTCTGTGATCATAAAACCCCCTTTGATTAAATTAATATAAATATTTGTTTCTGTTTCTGGGATTTTTGACATAAAGATAATACTTTCTGTTTTCAAGATATAGCTTGAGGGTCAACAACTCCCGAAAGCCACCCCTGTACTGCCACCCCCAAACATCAGTCTTGGTTTCTGCCCTGCTCCCTATATGCCATCCTTAAGTAGGTACGTGGCAGAATTTGACAGTAACTAGCACAGTGGTTTTATCCTTCACTACAGTAATTCAATCTGTATGCTGGGCAAATAATTGCAGACAACATAACCTGGCTTGCTGAAAGTGAAGAGGACTTAAAAGCACTTACTGATGAAGATCAACGACTACAACCTTCAGTATAGGTTATAACTCAACATAAAGAAAACAAAAATTCTCATAACTGGACAAATAAGCAACATCATGATAAATGGAGAAAATAATGAAGTTGTCACAAAGATTTCATTTTACTTCAATCTACAATCAATGCCCTTGCAAGCAGCAATCAAGAAATCAAACATATTGCACTGGGCAAATCTGCTGCAAAAGATCTCTTTATTAAAAATCAAAGATGTCCCCCTGAGGGCTAAGGTGTGCCTAACCCAAGCCATGGTATTTTCAATCTCCTCACATGCATATGAAAGCTGGACAATAAATAAGGAAAGACCAAAGAATTGATGCCTTTAAATTATGGAGTTGGCGAAGAATATTAAATATACCATGGACTGCCAAAAAATGACTATGAGGATGGTGTAGGAACTGGACAGTATTTCATTTTGTTGTACATAAGGTGGCTATGAGTTGGGACTGACTTGAGGGCACCTAACAACAACACACAGCACAATGGTGACTCTGAAGATGTGGTCCTGGATGAGCTAACCTAGAAAGACATATTACAGAAAAGCAGACTGAGGAGTGATGGGGGAAAGCTGTGGTACAGAAACTAAGTAAAGGATGATCTTCCCACAAGAGAGGGTGTGTAACTATGGTTTAAACTACTGAAGAAAGCTTATGATGAAGGCTGAAAATTTTATTTGGCATTTAAGGTGTTCGGAGTATCTGGGTGCTAAAACAGTTAATGGGATTGGGTGCTAAACAAAAAGTTGGATGTTTGAGTCCACCTAGAGATGACTTGGAAGAAAAACCAGGCAATCTGCTTCCAAAAAATCAGCCATTGAAAGCCCTATGCAGCACAGTTCTACTCTGACACACATGGAGTCACCATGCATTGGAATCAACTCAAAAGCAATTGGTCTGGACCTTAAGAATAGCCTTTTCAGAGAAGGGATGGAAATAGAAGCCAGATCAATCTGATCATTAGGAAAAGATTTCCTAGCATTTCTACGACTGAGACGCTTTAGCCAGGGTTATAAATTATTCTGCTTCAATGGCCTATGTATGAATAACTCTGAAAACTACATTCTATATCAAACACAACTAAAAACACATGAACAACAGAAGACAAATTAGATAATTGGGACCTCTGAAAATATAATACTTACGCTCACCAAAAGAGTGAAAAGACAACCTACAAACTGGAGAAAAACATCTTTGGAAATGACATATCCGATAAGGGTCTAACCTCCAAAATATACAGAAAACTCCAACAAATCAACAACAGAAAGACAAACACTCCAATTAACAAATGGACAAAGGACATTCTCTTAATTATCTAGTGCTGCTATAATAGAAATACCACAAATGGATGCCTTTAACAAACAGAAATTTATTCTTTCACAGTCTAGCAGGCTAGAAGTCTGAATTCAGGGTGCCAGCTCCAGGGGAAGGCTTTCTCTCTTTACTGGCTCTGGAGGAAGGTCCTTGTAATCAATCTTCCCCTGGTCTAGGAGTTTCTCTGTGCAGGGACCCCAGTCCAAAGGACATACTCTGCTCCTCGCACTTCTTTCTTGGTGGTAGGAGGTCCCTCTGTCTCTCTGCTCAATTCTTTTTTTACATCTCAAAAGAGATTGACTCAAAATAGAACCTAATCCTATAGATTGAATCCTGCCTCATTAACATAACCGCCTATAATCCTGCCTCATTAACATCACAGAGGCAGGATTTACAACACATAGGAAAATCACATCAGATGACAAAATGGTGGATGACCACACAATACTGGGAATCATGGCCTAGCCAAGTTGAAACACATTTTTGGGGAACACAATTCAATCCATAACAGACATTTCATCAAAGAGGATGACATTCAAGTGGCCAACAACCGCATAAAAAAAGGCTTGCATTCATTAACCATTAGAGAGATGTAAATCAAAACTACAATGAGATACCATTTCACCCCTGCTAAGATGGCACTGATGAAAAAAACCCCAGAAAACAGCAAATGCTGGCGAAGATGTAGGGAGATCGGAATCCTTATCCACTGCTGGTGGAATTGCAAAATAGTACAACCACAGTGGAAAATGGTACGGCACTTCCTCAAAAAGCTAGAAATAGAAATACCTCATGATCTAGCAATTCCAGCAAAACAAAACCTGTCAAGTCGATTCCAACTCAACTACTTTCTAAACTATTTCCAATAACCTGGTCTGGGTGGGCCAACCTATCTGAGTTTCCCATGGGACACTCTTAAGGCAGGTTAGACCAGGACCAAGAGGCACAAGCCAGGGCATTTTCTATGTGACCCCTGTTTATTGCAATTCTGGGCCATTCACTACTATGCACCTAAAAACTGGTAGATAAAGGAGAGGAGACTATTTTCAGACAAAGTTACTATGGACAATTCCACTACCAGAGCAGTTAATAAAAAATTCGCTTGAACATTTTCATTGCCTCATCTGTCTGACATGGATAAACCCCCATGGACTGGCACTGGTGTGAACTGTTCAGGATTGGACCCATCCAGACAGTCCGATAGGGCCACGATGCATCAGAATCAACTCGACAGCACACAACAGACAGCTGCTGTTTGAACTGTTCTCCCTACTCCTACTGTCACCCCAGAGGCTTGCTCAGAAGGGGCAGTATGACAGGGAGTTAACAGTCTAGTGCATCAAAGAAACTGGAACTTCCTTTCCAACAAAATCTACTTAATTACAAGATAACTAGGCCCTGACAAGATCCAAAGGGACAGTAGAGAAAAGAATCAGAAATGTCGGCCAAAGGCTAATAACAATTATGAGGTAGTGTTAATGACTACCTGGCAAGGAAACATTTCAAGGAAAAAATAAAACAGCATTGAGAACAAAGGAAAAACAATGTGAGAACGGTTCAGAAAGTTGCACTGCCCAGTTAGAATCTGGTGTTAGGCTTTTGTATATGACCATGAAGAAGAGAAGCAATAAAATTATCTTCCAAGAAGAGGAAAAAAATGGGGCACAATAAAAATTGTATAGGACAGAATTCAATTTAGTAATAACATAGGCCTGCACCTGGAGATAGATAAATGTACCCAAATCAATTTTTTATTCAGTTTATTTGGGTTAATGTTTAATATCAAATACATAAAAAATGCACACTATCCAAGATAAAAAGTAAAATTCGAGCAATGCAATCTGCTAGTTGAATGTTTGTTAGATTCCTTAGTAAAAAATGATTGAACTTCATTTCCTTCCCCTCACGTATATTTTCCTGCAAAAAGCACCCACATATAGGACTGAAGTGCACAAGTACCATCTAAAATAATATGCTTGTCAAGTGCAAAACACTACACAGAATGTAAAAATCAATAAAACCCAAACCAGATGCTGTGGAGTGGATTCCCACTTATGGCAACCCCACGTGTACAGAGTAGAACTGCACTCCATAGGGTTTGTAATGGCTGATTTTTTCTCATGCCTTGGAAAGAACACATAATGAATACCACAGAAATACTATTTCAAGATGCCAATTCAAATTCAAAATATTCAATATTCTAGAACAGCTTTGTTTAAGCTCCATATTCATACATACAACAAAAATTTATTGAGTGCCAACTACATTCTGGGCATTGCTCCAGGCAACAGCAGCAAACAATATGAGTATTTTAAACAGGCTTACTTGTAAAGTTCGTGAAAAAGTTTGATTAAAATTATGATTCTTCTATATTATCATTTATGAAATCTATTTCTTTATTTTTCAGACAATGAAATATCAACACATGGCTTTATTATCAAGATTACACCTTTAAATTGTCACTAGTAGAGATCAAAATTTTCATTAAGTTACTTGGCAACCATGCTTTGTTTCATTCCTTATCTCTAGATTATTTCTGTATTTGTGAAAAGTGCCAGGTATAGATCGCTATGTACTGAAACGGCCTATTTATTCGGAAAAGAAATATTCCACAAGGGAAGATAAAGTAATTTTGCTCCAGCTGCTTCTTGAAAATGCTAACCAAATAATCTTCTTTGCACCTAAGCACCCTGGAACAGGATCTAAATGTATATAAGGACTCAAACAGAAAGTTGCTGCCGAATCTTTAAGCTGCAGATTTCATGTTTGCAAAAGGAATTGAAGCATACACCAAAATTCTGCCAGTGTTGTCACTATTATTGCCACATAAGAGAAGTTTTAAAAGGTAGGAAGGAAGAAGCACCCCAAACCCACCACCCTGGTCTCTTTTGAATCACTCACTTTGGGGGAAGTCGACTGCCATATATATCAATGAGGGTATTTTCACCCTTCGCTATTTTGCAGGCAAAGAAGTAAAGAATTCAGAAATAATATACATAGATTATGTCAACTATCAGTTTCAGATACTGAGAACCAATCCTTGCCATTTATTTCAGCAAATGTACAAGGTACTGTGTGAAGGCAAGACACAAAAGAACAAAGGAAAATGAAATCTTATTGTTTAGAAATATGTATGTAGGAGAAAAAAGCAAGGAAATTATTACCATAAAATTCAGAATGAGAGGTTTATTATTGCTCCTTCTGGAATCTAGTGATATTTTATTTTTGACCTGGGTAGTAGTTTCATGAATGTATATTATACATTTATGTAAACTGTACGTTTATATTTTATAAACTTTTCTGTTGATATATTCCAAAATAAACAACATTAATGCTTAACAGGGGGCAGTGGTGGTTCAGTGGCAGAATTCTCGCCTTCCATGTGGGAGACCTGGTTTAGATTCCTGGCAAGTGTACCTCATGCACAGCCAGTACCCATCTGTCAATGGAGGCTTATGTGTTGCTATGATGCTGAACAGGTTTCAGCTAAGAAGGATTAGGAAGAAAGGTCTGGTAATCTACATCTGAAAATCAGCCAATGAAAACCTTATGGATCACAACAATCCAACCTACAACTGAGTATGAGGATGGTGCAGGACCGGTCAGCATTTTGTTCAGTTGTGCATGGGACGGCCATGAATTGGGGGTCAAACCGATGGCAGCTAACAACAATAATGCTTAATAGCATTATTTCATAAATAAAGTTCACGAATTAAATGGTTTCCTCATTAAGCATGATGCTGGCTTTCGGGATAAGATAGACGTATTTTACTGTGCCAATGTAGTATCCTTAACTTCTTGATATTATTTTTAGTGAAGAATGGATGTTGAATTTTGTGGCAGCCAGTCTCTAAGATGGCCACAGTGAGCATCTCTTCTGATATTCATGCCCTTGTGTGGTCCCCTCCCACACTGAATAGGGTGAGGTCACAAGTCATTGAAGTCTCCCCTTGCTATCTTTCAGATTACTCATTTGGGGAAACCAAGCTGCCATGTCAAAAGGACACTTAAGAAGTCCTATGAGGAGAAGCTTAGGCCTCCTAGAAGTTACCTTGGAAAACCCTAGTCTATTTTCAGATGACAGCATCCCCAGCTACATCTTGACTTCAACCTTATGTCAGAACTACTCTCCTAAGCTGCTTCAGGATTCCTGACCCACAAAAACTGTATGAGATAATAAATATATGTTGTTTGAAGCTGCTAAGTTTTAGAGTAATTTATCACACAGCAACAAATAACTAATACAGATTTTATCCCTATCTTAGAAGGATCTTTATAAAATATAAACCAGATAGTACACTCCTAAATAAAATACTTTAAAGTCTTCCTGTTGCTCATGGAGTGAAACCCAAAGTCCTCACCATGACCTACAGAACCTTTCATGATCTAACTCTGGCCTACATTTTTACCCTCACCTCATTCCATTCTCCACCTCCTTAATGTCACTGGCCTCTTCTTAGATGATTCAGAATGTACCCTCTTCCTTGACCAGGGCCTTTCCACTTGCTATTAGGAGTGCTCTTCCCTGGTTCTTTGAATATTTGTCATTCCTGTCCCAGGGGCCTTCCCTGACTACCCATGTTTAGTGGGGCAGCCTGGGAAGGATTCCCCCTAAAGACAGGAATAAGATAAGTCTATCATCACCAAAGCAATATAAAATTGTTCTTTTAGACTAACTGTATTAAATGAAAGAAAGAAATTAACAGTACAAAATTTGGAAAGGAGGATATAAACTTATCACTATGGATTATATAATTATATGGCAGAATAGTTAAGCACTTGGCTGCTAACCCAAAGGCTGGTGTTTCAATCCCACCCAGCAGGTCCACAGGGGAAAGAACTAGCGATCTGCTACAGCCTAGAAAGCCCTATGGGGCAGTTATATTCTGTCACACGGGGTCGCTAGGAGTTAAAAATGGACTCAATGGCACCTAACAACAACACCTGAGATACGCAAGAGAAATACATCGAAAAATTAGAAACACGTAAAGTCTATGGGAACAACACTTTAGAACACCCAAGAGGGCAAAAGAAAGTATGAACAAGCGAAAAGGTGTAATATGTTGAACAGGAACACCAAACATCAAAAAGATGTAACCTCTCCAAATCCTCTCTCTAATATGATTCCACTAAAAATGCCAAAAGGATTTTATTTGTGCAATTAGAAAACATAATTATAAACTCATACGGAAAATTAAGCAAGCCAAGAATAGTCAGGAAATTTTTGAAAAATAAAAAATAATGAGGAGGAATTAGGCCTACCAGCTATTGAAACATATAATAACACCTAAATAATTAAAGCAATCTAATGCTGATACAAGAATAGACATAATACACTGATTTAACAGAATGGAAAATCCACTAATATAAATGAATACAAATCAATGGGGAAAAGATGGACAATTAAATCAATGGTGTTGGAATCACTGGGTAGCCATCTGGAAAAACATAAGCTGGATCTGTTACTAACACTCTTTGGTGGTTAGTTTTATGTGTCAGCTTGGCCAGGCTATAAAAAAAACAAAAAACTCACTGTCATTGAGTTGATTCCGACTCATAGCTATCCCATAGGGTTTCCAAGGCTGTAAATCTTTATGGAAGCAGACTACCACATCTTTCTTCCATGGAGCCACTGCTGGTTTCGAACCACTGACCTTTTGGGTAGCAGCTGATCATTTTAACCACTGTGCCACCAGGGAACCTTGGCCAGGGTATTAAAAAAGAAACCCTTTGCCCTTGAGTTTATTCCAACTCATAGTGACCCTATAGGACATAGTAGAAGTGCCCTACCGGTTTTCCAAGGAGTGGCCGGTTGATTCGAACTGCTGACCTTGTGGTTAGCAGCCAAACACTTAACCACTGCATCACCAGGTCCCCAAACACTAATTTAGGAGTTGCTGTGTAGGTATTTTGTAGATATGATTAACATCTACAATCAGTTTACTTGAAAGATTACTCTCCATAATGTGTGTGAGCCTCAATCAATGAGTTTGAAGACCTTAAGAGCAAAAACTGAGGTTGCCCAGAGAAGAAGAAAATTCTGCTACAAGACTTCAGCATCAACTCCTGCTTGAGTTTCCAGGATTTAAGACAGTCCAGCAGATCTCAGACTTGCCAGCCCCCATGATCACAAGAGCCAGTTCCTCAAAATAAAGTCTCCTGTTGGTTCTGTTTCTCTGGAGAACCCTGAATGATACACACTCTAAACCAGGTGTTACAGATTGAATTGTGTCCCCCTAAAATATGTGTTGTAAATCCTAAACCCCCATACCTGTGGATGTAATCCCACTTGGCATAGGACTTTCTTTGTTGTGTTAATGAGACCATATCAGTGTAGGGTGTGTCTTCAGACAATCACCTTTGAGATATAAAAGAGCAGATTAAGCTCAGAGAAGAAAGGAAAAATGGAGGGAAAGATACATGCCACATAATGGATCATGAAAATACCCAGGAACAGAAGCTGAAAACAGACAAGGACCTTCCTCCAGAGCAAACAGAGAGAGAAAGCTTTCCTCTAAAGCCCGTACCCTGAATTTGGACTTCTAGGCTCCTAAACTGTGAGAAAATAAATTTCTATCTGTTAAAGCCACCTGTTGTGGTATTTCTGTAATAGCAGCACTAAGAAACTAACATGTCATGATAAATTTAAAGTGAATAAAATATTTAAATATAAAAAAATAAAATTATTAAAATAGTACAAAAATGAGAGAACTATTTATAACCTAGGAGTGGGGGAGACTTTTCTAATTAAGACACAACATCCTAAAAAGGCATAAAAGAAAAGATGGAAATTATTGACCATATAAAAAATAAAAAAGTCCAAATGATAAAAACCACATAAATTGAGAAAATGTATTTGCAGCTTTTATCACAAATGGCCAATTTTCTTAATGCATTAAGAGTTTCTATAAATCAGTAAAAGACCAACAACAAATAGTACACCATATCATACTTTAAAACTTTTTGAATCATCTGAGTATATTACTTTTTCAGAAGGTTGAATAAAATATAAAATAAAAATCACTCTGGCTACCATTTGGATACACCTTCATCAAATTCTCTTACACATAGGTATTGACTTGTATGAGTGGGTTTTTTGTGGAAATTGAGAAAAATACTAAATTCCATACCTGATCGGCACAGTGTGAAAATTAGGGCATACACAGTATAAGAAATCGACACAGGAAGTAATAGTTCACAACCACAAATCTCCTTCCTCACCCCAACTGTTCACATTGACAGAAATTCTACGGAAACTTTTAGACTTCTGGGGGCAAAACTGAGATTTATGTTAGCAAGACGATCTCAGCTAACGTTTTATTATTAGAGGAGAAAGCAATGAACTCACACAAACACCCACTGACATGGAGTCAGTGCTGACTCATAGTGACCCTATAGGACACAGTAGAATTCCCCCATAGCGTTTCCAAGGCTGTAATCTTTACGGAAGCAGACTGACACATCTTTCTCCTGCAGAGTGGCGGTTAGGTTCGAACAGCAAATGCTTCAATTAGCAGCCAAGGGCTTAACCACTGTACCACCAGGGCTCCTTAAGTAATGAACTGAAAGTCAGAAAAACCTAGACTCAAAATCTGTGATGCTGGATGTGACTCTGGGCCACTTTCCTCACATTTGCAGATGAGATGATTGGTAGATCTTAACTCATGTTTGTATCAACAGTGTCTAGCACAGGACCTGGCAACAGAAAGTCCTCAATAAACATGAGTTCCTTTACTTATCCTCATTCTGAAATTGGTTTTGCTCAAATTACACCCAGATTGTAACAAATTGAAGGCAGGTGTTTTAGTTGGGACTCAATTCTATTGCATGTAACAGAAAACCCAAAAATAAAATTTCTCTTTCATGTTAAGGAAATCCAGATTTAAGAAGAACTGGGCCTGGTATGGAGCCCTGGCGGCACAGTGGTTAAGAGCTACAGCTGCTAACCAAAAGGTCGTCACTGCTGTCACCTTCCAAAGGTTGAAAAGCAACCAAGACACAGTCTAGTAGACAAGCTAAGGTTGTAGCAATCTTTTTCCTTTAGGAATTCCTAGGTTGGACTCCCATCTCCACTTTGCATTTAATGTTTTAAATCCTTCAGAAATGGGTATAAAAATAATCACTTTTACCTTTCCTAAAATCATGGAGGACTGAATGGGGCAAAGTATGTCAAGTGCTTAACATAGTGCTTGATATACAATAAAAAGTAGCTGTTATTTTTTTTGCTTTTATCATTTTTGTAATCATCATTGTTATTTACAAATGATAGCACAGGGACCTCAAACAATTCCATGGTCAAGAATTTCAAATAAACTGGTTAATATCCTTGCGGATGTGAATATCCTAATGAAAACATAGATTTGGCTATGAATTTTTTTTTTTCTTTTTCTGGTTGAGAACTTTCCAAAGAAGCTGAATCCAGTTCTTATTTTTTTCAGCTTTGCATTTTTGGGAAACACAAAGCAGTCACAGGAACAATCTTGGGATTATATTGTAAATTTGGTTTTGCTTTCAGTATTATACTATTCTCATTAAGGTGGCGCTATACAAACTGAGGAAACCCTGGTGGCTAGTGGTTAAGTGCTATGGCTGCTAACTAAATGGTTGGCAGTTCGAATCCATCAGGTGCTCCTTGGAAACTCTACGGGGCAGTTCTACTCTGTCCTATAGGGTCGCTATGAGTCAGAATCGACTTGATGGCAACAGGTTTGGGTTTTTTTGGCTCTATATGTACTGAAGAAGGAGCCCGGGTGGCATAGTGGTTAAAGTGCTTGGCCGCAAACTGAAGGGTAGGTGGGAACCCACCAGCCACTCCAAGGGAGAAGGGTGTGGAAGACTGCTTCAGTAAAGATTTACATCCTTAGAAAACCTATGGGGCAGTTCTACTCTGTCCTATAGGGTCACTGAATCTGAATCGATTCAGCTGCCATGGGTTTGGTTTTTTTTGGTTATACATACTGAGTTGAAAAGAACTTCAAGACACTCAGACCCACTGCCATCAAGTCCACTCCTTTTCGTCAAGATACAGTGACTGATAAAGCTAAGATGTAAAAGAATGTGTGTAGTTATGCTAACTAATTGTAAATGCATTGATTATTTCTAAACGTTCACAAGAAGCTGGCGAAAGTTGCGACCTGAGGGGAGAGGAGGAATACAGCTGGGTAACAACTGGAAGCCCCACACCCTTTTGTTCACTTGACATAAAACTACATGTGTTTAAAACATTCTAAAGGTGTCCACCTACCACCCCGACCCATAGCCCAGCTTGAGACAGATCACTTCCTTGTTACTTCACTGTGGGAGCAGGTAGATTTTTCTAGTCCACATTTTCATAGGAAAAAATTTAATTAATTTATGTTACATGTGGAATCAATCCATTTTAAAAAATGTATAAATAGCAAATACTTACCCACTTAGCAATTGGACACCCATGAGAGCTTTTTCCTTCTTTTCCCGTATACACTACTATTTCTATCCTTATCGCATTTCCTTTTTGACCGTACCTGCGTACAAAATACAGTAGAGGGAAAATATGTATTAATTATGATTCATCCTTAAAACCTACAGCTTTTAGCATCTTAATGTGCATAAAACATACATTTGCAGACGTTCAAAATTACACAGTCTTCTACATTTACTTTTGTGTGGCAGGTACTTTTTATTTGTTATTCTGTTCTGTTTACTTTTCTCTAAAGATCACTCTTTAAAAATGGCCTGGCTTCCAGACAAGCAAAGGGAATGAATACAGTTGTCAATGGTGGTAATTTGAACCGTTTCTATCATTATGCAATAATATACAAGTAAGTATTTCTGAATTTAACAACATTAGCCCTGCTTTGTGGGTGGCTTGTTGAGTGTCCAACGGCTCAAGGGATGAGTTACTCTAGAGGGACACCAGGCACTGTTCTTTCCCTGGGCCCTAAGAAACATCCAACTCATACTTCTGAGCGGTTTCCATTCACCTCATATTTGTTCCCAGAGGTGATTTATCTGCATTGACTCAGGTCCACAATGAAGAATGGTTTCAACAGGGAAATATTTGTCCTCACCTAGTCTCCATGATTTCCCTGACAGCAGCAACACTTGGTCCTGCCCCAAGGTGTGTATAATATGGACCTTTGTCTTTTTGTATAACTCGATCTGTGGAAGGAATGAGATTATTAGACCCAAAGCTTTACAGAATTGCACAGGGGCATGGAGGAGCTGGGTTTTTTTTTTTTTTTTTTTTTTTTTTTTACTAATTTCTTTTTCAGTATAAAACCATAACTCTTGATAAGATTTTAGTTAGCTTTGATGACTAAAGTCAAGGACAATAGGCCTTGGAATTTAACTTATTAATGTTCCTTTTTTCCTGCTGCTCCTAACTAATTCTTTCTTCCTCCAAGAATCAGAGGAGAAAAAAAAATATTTTAAGATCTGAATCATATTTATTCTTCTATCTCCCGCTTTCTAAAAAAAATCTTTAATAATTGAAGTGCAAAGTTAAAAGTTATCCAAGAGCAATAAATCAAAAAAGCTTGGTCTCAGAATCTTATTAAAATTGAATGCAACAATTCCACGGCTTAGAATTTATTCTACTATACACTTGCACAACTATGCATTTATAATGCAAAATATACACAAGAATGTATCTTATTACAATTATTTGTAATATCAAGAAAGAAACACCCTTAACATCTGTCAATAAGTGATAGGTTAAATACA
Source organism: Dugong dugon (assembly GCA_030035585.1). Lineage (NCBI taxonomy): Eukaryota > Metazoa > Chordata > Mammalia > Sirenia > Dugongidae > Dugong > Dugong dugon. The sequence continues at coordinate 21,735,357 of CM057475.1, forward strand.
TTATGGGACATTTATATAGTGGAATACTATAAAGCTATTACAAACATTTAAACATGTCTAAGATTTCATTAAGGTAAAAAAGCAAATTGCAAAAATATTAAGTTTAAAAAGGCCCTGTTTTTATAAAAATGGAAAGAAATTAAAATCAGTAATAATGTTAATTCATATAGAAAAATTGTAATAGGCATTTTATTTCAGAGAATGGGACTCTATAAGAATGTTTACGTCATATTTTATAAGGTTTGAATTGTTGTGACCATGAATGATATATTTATTAGAAAACAATATTTGTTATTTGGCCTCTTAGAATTGTGCCTAACCAGAATCATTGGGAAGGAGTGCATTTTTAACCATGGTGTACCTACACCAAAAGGTCATTATTTAAACATTTTGATTAGACATCAAATACAATGTAGGATTGCTTCTGTGGCTTCTGAAACAAGGATAATGAACAGATTTTAACTTATTATTGGTGACCTAGAGCAGTGGTGCTTAACCAGGGACAATTTTTCCCACAGGGGGACATTTGGTAATATCTGGAGACATTTTTGGTTATCACAACTGGTATCTAGTAGGTAGAGGCCAGGGATGCTGCTAAACAACCTAAGATACACAGGACAGCCACCTGCAATAAAGGATTATCCAGTCCAAAATGTCAATAAGGCTGAGGTTGAGAAGCCCTGATCCAAAGGTTCATCACTCTGTTTTGCTAAAACAATACCCCATGGAAATGATTTACCCTTAGATATGATAGTATCACTTCTTCCTTTGTTCTTCTGTCTTTCAGTTTCGATGTCTATACAATGAACGTAATAACCTCGCATTTAATGATTAAAGGAACACACGTAAGAGATAGTATATAAAACAGTTTTGGGTACATTCCAGGTGCTCGATCACTTTGAATACCCGGCTGTTATTGCTAATGGCCTTTAGCTGTTTTAACTCCTACACTGACTAGTTACTATGTATAAAGAAGTGGTGTTGAAACTAGACAATCACCCTATTGGGACCCCCATGCACATGGTAAAACTTGACTAGCTCAGGTATGCAAACTTTAATGGCATTTACTGTTTGAATTAGAAGCCTTTCTCCCCTATTTGTAGTGATATTCAGAAAAGTGTTCTGTCTTTTTCATCATAGATTTTTGAAGCAAAAGAGGGTGAGGGTTACAAGCACAAGTTCTAGAGTTGAGAATGTGTCTCTGAATCCCAGTTCAACCACTTAACACAACTCTGTGCCTCAGTTTTTTCATTTGTAAAATGAGGATAGTAAGCACTCCTCCTTCCGTGGGGTTGTTGTGAGATATAACATGTCAAAGACATGGCCCAGTACCAGGCTCGTAGTAAGAGCTCTGCAATGTGAGCTGTCTCCATTAAAAGAACCTCTCTCTTTTCCAAGTCTCCCTACTCAGACAGCATTGTCACCCTTCCAGACTGCGGAATCCTCCTAGGAGGGCCTATCAGTGCCTGGCACATTCTAGGCTGTCAACTGTGTGTTGAATGATGAGTGCAGAAATGAAGAATCAGAATATCAAATGTACTTTGAAAAATCAAGAACTAAAAGTCATCTCTATATTCCAGTATTGTTTCTACTGCAATTAAAAAAAAAATCAGAGTGATATACTTCTGAACAATCTTTTAACAACCCATTCTGGAATGTACTATCAAACCACTTTATCCTAGTAAAATGACTACCTTTTGTTCAAGGCAAATTTTGAGTCTTTGTGATTTGGAGCTATATTTTAAAGGAGACAAAATTTTAATAACTAACTCTATTTGGATAGGGTTCAGAACAGGTTATTTCGAAAATTCCATCCTATCACAGGTTGTATAATGGCTGAAATAAAGGAGCTTTAAGTAACCTAATGCACTCTAAAGACCCAATCTATTTAATCTCCCTATTTTTTACAGCTATACTAAAATTTTAAATAATCTCTTTATCTTTGAGAACGTACATGAAATTTAACCATAGGCAGTGACTAATACAGGAGTCAAATTAAGTTTTGACTAAGTTTCAAATATGAATATATTTCTCATAAGGACTGCCTGAGAATCTTCACTCCAGCAAAATTTTCACAGGGCTTTAAAACACTGATAAAACTTCTAATAGTTTTTGAATGTCCTCTTTCAATGACTCCTAAGGCACAGAATATATAAGTACACTTGTTAGAATCAGTCCGTAACTCAACTGTTAGCACAAACCTGTTATTATTATTATTTTGAAACAGGAAATCAACATTTACTGAATAAATCTGTGAAAGTATTTTAAAACTCAAAGGATCTAGGAAATTTTTCAACTGGCTAGGATTACGGAATATTTTCATATACAGGTAGGTATACCTTGCATACTGCAGAACACAAAAGCGCTACCAAACCAACCAAAACCAAACTCACTGCCGTCGAGTTGATTCCGACTCATAGCGACCCTATAGGACAGAGTAGAACTGACCCACAGGGTTTCCAAGGCTGTAAATCTTTACAGAACTAGACTGCCACCATCTTTCTCCCCAGGAGCGGTAGGTGGGTTTGAACCACCAACCTTTTGGTTAGCAGCCGAGCACCTAAACACTGCGTGGCCAGGGCTCCTTAGAAAAGCACTAGGCAACTGAAAAAGAAAGAAATTACTTCTAGTTCTAGGTGACAATTGCAGATAGTTTTATAGTTATTTGTTAAGTTGTACATGTTTTATATTCTCTATATGCATGTTATATCTCACAATAAAAATATTTTTTAAAACTAAAAGTCTTGTAGGTTGAAATTCTTTGCAATATAGGCAGAATAAACAAACTGTAATAAAGAACTAAAAGAATTCGTTCTTGAGAGGTGCACAGTAAACAACCTGAGATACATTTAGGCCTGACAGAAATCAGCCATTTTCTACTTTAGAAAGTTTACCTTTTATGAGTTGCATTTTCCATGTAACTGAGCAGAACCAATATACATCCCACAGAAAAATGGGCATAGAATTATCCAGATCATCTTAGCTTAAATATGAATGAGGCAAAAATAGCACCCCTAAAAGATGAACCAGAACTTGAATCTGTAATGACTGGAGGAAACGGATCCAGGTAAAATAGAAACACCTGCACACACTTACCTACGCAGCTGCAGGTTGGTAGATCAGAATCTTTTGTTGTAGACACCAGGTTTTTTGTGGGGTTAGTAAAGTAGCTCATGGCATAATCATTAAAACTTTTCTGCGCACTGTCTCCTGGAGAAAGTTCTGATGCTCCAACACTAGATGAACAGACATCCTCTTCACTTTTGGTTGAAACCACTGTAATTCCACCTGAACATACTACATTTACATTCCTGAGAATTTGTCCTGGGTCCGATAGGGGTCTCTCATGAGAGATACCAGGCATTGTTGGCTGTCTCTGATGCACGAGTTGCTCTTTAACATCCTGCTGAATCCGTGTTTGGTCTTCCCCAGCCAACGGGTTAGCGCACTGGTTAGGTGGAGAGGAGGGCTGGGGCAAGGGATGAGTTTTCTGATTGACATTCCCTGTTGCCTGTACCTGAGAACTGTAAGCTCTGTCTGTAAACGCCTGCCCATTGGATTCTGTTTTCAACTGGGATAAAGAGAAAGAATCCAATGAGTCAACCTTTACCACTTTTTCCTGTGCTAATTCAGGACAATATCTCTCAAATTTTATCTGAGCGAGTGGAGGAAAGAATTTTTTGTGTTGTAATGCTGAACTTGTTTGAGTCAATGGCTTCCGTACTTTGGTTAGGGGGGAAATTTTTCCCAAGAAAATAGGAAAACGACGTGGGACAAAATGACCAAAATTTTGAAATTTGGATCCCATCCAAATGTCATGTAACTTATTATACTCATGTGACAACTGTTCCTGCTTCTTCAGGTCATTTTCTTCACAACTTATGACTGCAAGCTTCTTTTTTCGTCGATCCCTTGGTGGAGTGGATTTTGTTTTTTTCTGGGATGTGTTCTTTTGCTTTGTTAATAATGAGCCATGATTACTGTGTACACTTGAAGGAGGTTTCTGTTGTATTATGCTCTTCTCCTCACTAGATTTTTGTTGTGCATTCTGTGCAGAAAGGTTTGTTGGTATACTTTCACCTCTTCTGTCCTCCGGTTTTATATAATTGAATTTAATTATTGATGCAAGTTGTGTTAACTGCGTTGCAACATCTTCCTCTATTTGACTATGAGCTGTATCCTGACATGATGGATCATCCTTTGAGTCCAACTTTTTACTGCTATCCAGTAACTGGTTACGATACCCCAATTTATTACTGCTTGGCGGAAGCTGATGTAAATGCTTGGAATAACTGTCAAGAGTAATTCTACCTTGAGCAACATTTTTACTGGTATCAGTTTTAGATGAATCTGAATTCGGTACAAAAAGAGATATTGAATTTGCGACTTTTGAATATTCCTGTGACTTAGTGGATGCCTGGTTAGTAGCTGCGCTGTTGTGTGACTTGGAAATGGTATTTTGGCCATTGAACACCACCATGTTGCATGATCTTTGCTTTTCCAAAGATGGAGAGTGAGGCAGGCTTTGTGGCTCCCCTTGAGAGTTTGGGTCTTGGAAGTCTTTGCTTACAGAATAGAGAAGAGCTTTACAGCTATTAAGCAAATTAGCTGTTCTCTCCTCTGTGTCTTCGTCCTTCTCTGACTTTGATGGTGAGGAATTCTCTGATGGAGCTTCTGAGAGTTGAGTCAGAGCCTCTATGGCCACCAATTGCTCGAACGTTAAACCCCTACCTTTCATTAAGGATAAAAGACTTGGTTGAAGTGGAGACCTATCTTTTGGTTCTTTAAAGGGTATATTCTCAGGAGTTTTTGACTGATCACTTTCATTGTATGTACCAGTATGACTATTTAAATTGAAGTTTGTGGGATCTGGAACAGACTTGGAGTTGAAGCCAGGTTTCTGGAAGACAAATACATTGCTTCCTCCCTTGAGATGATCACAGCTCGCACTAGTAGTGATGGAGCTCATGGCATTGTTATGGTTTGCAGTGTCTTTCAGGAATTTATAGGAATTGTTTTCAAGTGCCTTGCCAAATTCTTCAATATTAAATTTTTTAAATGACACATTTGTTTCAGTTGGTAAATAGTGTACATTTTTAATGCCGTTTCTTACAGTTTGTGCAAACAACTTTTGAGGTTCAAGGAGGTTAGTAAGTGGGAATTTTTTCCTGTCATCTTCAGAATTTTTCACTTTTTCAGCTTCTGTCACAGTTGCACTAAAAGCTCCTTTGACATGATCAGTTAAGTGTGATTTCTTGTTTTGTGTCCACTTCTCTATTTCGATACCTGTCATGCTTTCTTCATTTCTAGTTACATTTTTAAGGGGATGTGGGTTCAATTCCAATCTTTGTTCTTCCCCATGACCACATCTACCGTATTCCATGGATTCTGACTTGGGGCCATTTACCGGTTTGTTGTCAAAACCTGCCTGTAAAATAAATACAGAAATTACTTTCACAACATCTATTTAAAATATCGGAGTAAAAGCCATAGGAATTTCACAATTTAATACCAATTAAATGTGAAGCCTCTGTGGATACAACCTAGAACAAAGTTTACATATGTTTTTTATATGTTCAGAGAACTCATAAAAAAGTAAAAAAGAGAATTGTAAATTATGATAATCACGTGTCTATAAATATTTTAGTATATTCGTTTTTCTAAATACATTGGTACCATTCAATAGGTAAGAGCTATTATTTCAATTTCTATTGAAGTAAAAAGTGTACAAGTCACAAGTATAGCTGCTGAATTTTCACAAAATGAACACTTGTGCACCCAGATCCCAACCAAGGAACTCCCTTGTCCAGTAATCACTCCACTCCCAAGGGTAATCACTATCTTGACATCTAACATTACAGATTACCTTTGGGTATTTTTGAACTTTACATAACTGGCTTCTTTCACTCAAAATATACTTGTGAGGCTCATCCATGTTTTTAACTATATTTATAGTCCATTGATTCTCATTACGGTATAATACTCCATTGAACAAATATATATTTATCTATTCTGCTGTAAATGGACATGTGGGTTATTTCCAGTTTTTGGCTCTTACACGTATAATGCTGTAACATTCTAGTAGTGTGTCTCCTTTGGTGAAAAACCATATGTATTGAGTATAAACTTAGGAGTGGAATTGCTAGGTCATAGTATGTGTGTGTGTGTGTGTGTGTGTGTGTGTGTGTGTGCATATCTTGAGCTTTAGTAGATAGGCCAAAGAGTTTTCTAAAGTAGTTACATTAATATACACTCCCACCAGTAATTACAGGAGTTTCAACTGTACCACATTCTCATTAGTTATTAATATCTTCTGTCTTTTCAATATAGCCATTCTGGTGAGAGGGTAATGGTATTATCCCAATTTTTTAAAATTGAGATAAAATTCACATACCATAAAATTCATTCATTTTAACTATGAAGTGTACAATTCAGTGGTTTTTCATATGTTCACAATGTTGTACAACCATCATAACTATTTAATCCCAGAACACTTTCATCACACAGTACCCATTAAGCCATCACTCCACATTCCCTATCCTAATCTCTATTTTTTAAAAGCTTAAAACATCTCATCCAACATTATATCACAGGAATTGAGACAGAAAAGGTGTCTGCATTAATATCAGGAGCAAACAGAAGGATAACCTCTACATTACTAAGATCTAGCATGGCTCTGAAGGTTCTAGTCAATGACTCCAGAAGAGAGAAAAATATAAATAGCAAAAACTTCCTGTTGAATGAAAATGATATACCTACTCCCCATAGAAAAACCAGGAGTATTGACAAAACATACACACACACACACACACACACACACACAAAAAAAAAAAAAAAACAAAAAACCAGAGTTCAGAAGGGCAATGGTTACATTCAAAATATAAAATATGTGAACATTAGCTAATTATATAATTAAACATTTTTTAAAACTTACTATAACTAAACCAATATCTCATTTCTTGATCACACTACTGGTTACACAGGTATGTTCAGCTTCTCAAAATTCATTAAAATATACCAGTACTATGAGTACACTTTTCTGTGTATATACAACATTTCAATAAAAAGTTCTTAAAAACAAATCTGAAATAGTGGCCAAACTTTTTTTTTTTTTGGGGGGGGACAATAGTATAAATATATTTTAAATAATAAATTACAATAATAATTTTTAACACGTGTAGATAAACAAAGCAATAGACTAAACCTAATAATAATTTACTATTTAAGAAGCTGGCTTTTCTAAATACTGGAGAAAGTATCAATTTTTTAATAATGACACAAAGGGAAAGCCTGGTCCCTACCTCATAACATGCAACTAAAATTCTAGATAGATTAATAATTTAAATATAAAGAAGACAATAACAATAAGAAAAGTTAGGAGATGGGGAAAATCTTCCTAAACAAGAGGAAAAAGTGAGAAGCCATAAAGAAAAGATTTCTTTGACTACAATTTTAATAGCAAAAGATACCGTAACATAGTGTTTTTCAAATTACTGATCACAATCCATGAGTCCCAATATCAATTTAGTGTTTTGTGATGGGCTTTTCTTTTTTTAAGGAATAGTGTACAAAAAAATAGGAATACAGTACATTTAGTAAAGTATTTCTATGTAAATCTATTCATTCAGGTTTGTTTGTGTGAGTCTGTGTACAGAACATGATGTAAAATGTATTTATTTCTTGATGTGTTTAGCAGTCAAAAAAGGTAGGAGAAATATTGACGTAAATGAAGTCAAAAGTCAAATGATAAACTGGGAAAATATTCATTAACACATTTAAAGAGTTACTCATCCTAATGTAAAAGATATATCAAGTCAAAATGACTTTATACTGAGTTTAAAATGACTCAATAGAATAGTGAGCAAAAAATAGAAAAGTGAGCAAAAGACAGGAATAAACAATTCACCTAAGTGGAAATCCAAAGGGTCAAAAGCCGCTTAACTTTACTAGAAAATAAGAAACGAACCAAATGCAGTTTTTCCACCCATCCAATTGGTAAAAACAAGAAAGCAGAGATTTATGTAAATGATTTATAATGCAACATAACATTTTTAATAGGGAAAGTATGAAATAAACTACGGTATATTCATATTGTAAAATACTGTGCAACCATTACTCTATATATGATCTATTCACTGCATGGAAAGATATCCATAATATATCATTAACCCAAATGACACGCTGTTGAACCCTGTGTGATATATCATCCCCATTTCATTTAAAATACAGACATTTATCTTATGGAAAAAAAAAATCTGGAAGGGTAAACCTAAAATGTTAATAGTAATTATCTCTGAAAATAGAATTGAGGAAAGGGCGAGTTTTGGTTTTTAACTTGATGCTTTTATTTTTACGGATATGCATATGCAAGTAAACTGGGACTTCGAAGTATACATTCCTCCACAGAGAAGATCTTGAGGTCTTTTAAGATTTATGTACCAAAAAGAATATCATCATACGACATTCTCTTTAATTAATGAACTAAATTAAGAGCACCAGACCTTTATTATTCTGATATAGCCCACGAGGTCTTTTTAAAACTCTGGATACAATATGTCTATTAAGTACATGAAAACATGTCCTTAACATACTATCAACTACTAAAATCAGACTTTAAAGAGAAGAACAACTTCACAGATTAGATTTCAGTAGGGCTAGTTAGCTTTTCTCTGTTCTGTACCCTCAGAAATCACCACTGAACTCTTACAAATACATTTTACTAATAGTGAGTCTGTGTGTGTATATGCATGCACGTGTGTTAAGAAAATATTCTTGTTCAACATCTTATGTTAACGTGCATTAAGAAAATATTTACTCTTGTTCAGTTTACTCTAGTTTCATAGTGAAACTGAGTGACCAGGGCAATTAGATTTAATGGTGCTGGGGGGAAAAAGATCCAAGTTCAGGATATAAGAAAAGCGAATCAACTGATAGGAAATTTAGAGGGTGGTGCATTTATGTTAATGGAGGAGGAACAACTCTGAAAATGAGGGAGAGAATGGTTGCACAACTTGAAGAATGTAATCAATGTCACTGAATTATACATGCAGAAACTGTTGAACTGGTGTATGTTCTGCTGTGTATATTCTCAACAACAACAAAAATTAAGTAAATTATTTTTTAAAAAAGTGAATCAGTAGATTGGGTGGATTGTACGGTATATAAATTATATCTCAATAAAGCTGTGACCCCACCCCCCAGAAGTGAGTGAGCATGGACAAGTGAAGTGTTTGCAATTTATAAAATATATACCTCATCTCATTAAAAAAAGCATGATACATCTAAATAATGTACATACACATTTGTTTTTAAATAGAAATTTTGAAAAGAAACAAACCTAATTGCTATTAGTGGTTAATCCTGGAGAGTAAGGACAGGGAAAGGAAAAGGGTAATAATCCTCAGGAATTTTATGACCCAGGACATGCTACTGGAAACCCTGGTGGCGTAGTGGTTAAGAGCTATCTATGGATGCTAACCAAAAGGTCGGCAGTTCAAATCCACCAGGCACACATTGGAAATTCTATGGGGCAGTTCTACTCTGTCCTATAGGGTCACTATGAGTTGGAATCAACTCGATGGCAACAAGTTTGGTTTTTTTTGTTTTGGACGTGCTACTGAGCCTGAACTTCAGGGTCCCTCCTTATAAAAGACACGACATCGCTGACTGTGATGGGCATTAGATATTATGGCTAAAGTCGTCAGCACAGCGAGGACTAACTATCAAGGAAAGAGAGCAGTATTATAATAATCCGTAAGGGCTATAATGCAAAGAATGTTAGCTGTATTATAAATACTTCTCACCTGCAAAAACTCATTTAATCCTCCATGTTGAGGTAGACACTGTTAAAGATAAGGTAAGTAGTTAAGCTGGAATTTAAATCCAAACTAGACAACTCTACTGCCTTTCAATATAGCTCAGCACTTTGAAAAGGTGAGCTTATGGTATATTTAAGTGGGGAGAGGGGAGACCAGGCACACAGAAATTAAGAGAAAAAAAAAGTGGAGGAGCCAGAACATAAAATTCAAATAAAAAGACATCTATCTAAATGGCCCTTGAATGTCCAAAGAGGTGCTCAAATGTAAGATAAATGCAAATTAAAATGACACTAGGATAACACTTTATACCCAATAAAGTGGTAAGCATTCAAAAGTCTGTGTACACAGGCTCTTGGTTAGGCTGAGGGGATGCGGACAGTCCAATACAATGCTGGCCAGAAGGAAACTGCTGCCATCACTGTTGCGGGCAGTTGGGCAGCATTTCTAAAAATTACAAACGCAATTTACCCTTTGATACAGCAATCCCGCTTTCAGGAATTTAGCCACAGTTACACCTGTACATAATGACATCTGTTTTGACAGCTTTGCCTGTTATGTAACAAATCAGTGAAAATACCCAAATGTCCATCTGTAGAAGACTTTTATTCCATTGTGATACATGCACACAATATTATGAAGCTGTCAAAAAGAATGAAAAACATTTCCATTGTTAATAGACAAAGATATCCAGGATATATTGTTATGTAAAAAAGTATATAATTTGTATAGAAATGGTTAAATGAGAACCTAATCTGCGGTGTAAATTTTCACCTTAAACACAATAAAATATTATTAAAAAGAAGAACTGGCCTAGACAGACAACTACGTTGGTCAGAATGGAATAAACCTTCCCAGTCTTTCAACCAAAAAAAAAATAAAATAAAATAAAAGAAGTATATAGAACCTGTATATGGGATGCTTTCTTACATATAAAAAGTATATATTTCCTGCATTTAAAAACCCTGGAAGGAGACAAAAGAAAATAATATAAGTGATGAGTACAAAGAGGGTGGGAGCAAGACCTAACAATGAGAAAGGGGAAGGGGTTTCGGAACTACTGAACTCAGATCTGACCAACAATTGTTTTGACTTTTTAACATTATTGCCTTAAAATTAAACCAAAATTGAGAAAGCTCTCTATGGAAAGATTTTTAGGATATACTAAGTAAGAAATGCAAAATGAAGAATAGTTTATGTACCATCAAATTACAGATAAAAGAATAAGGAAAAGCATGCAGAGTATATTTGAATTCGCTAATATTTGTTTAAAATATTTCCAGAAGAATATATATCAATGTCAAAATTTTTCTTACTAAAGTTGTACTCAGTGTTATGCTGGTAAGTGTTTAACAACCAGCTTGGGAAGCGGGGGAAGAAGCCCTGTTTTGTAATGTTGGCCACTTTCTGTGGTGCAAATACTCCCACCGTGGTGGATTTTAAGCTACCAATGTGACCACACTGAACAAGAGTTGGGAAGAGATGTACACAGCTGGTGAATTGGGAGGAGGTGGCTACATCATCCCACTGATTATACTAAGATTTTCTTGACATTTAATCTGCTTATTCCTAAACACCCATCTTGAACCAAAAAATACTGTAAACATATATCTTCAGAGAAGCCAATTCTCTAAAGTATACTGTTCCAAGACTGTTAGAATGGTGGCTGTTTTTCCCCCACCCAAGTTTCATCCACACTCAGGGGATACCACTCTAGCCACCTTCTTACTTATGTCTCTTCTCCTCCTGCCCTCCTCCAACAATATCCTCTTCCTGATCCCCTTCTCTACTACCCCAAAAGGGCTCAAGGGTATAGTTTAAATGATAGGAAGTGATTCAAAAACCCCTGTTCTTCGCTTTCCACACTATACCCATCCCAAGTTGCTTTGGGCCCCTTCTACGCCCTCTCAACTAACAAGAATGTTGAACTCTTAGATCAGGTCTGGGTCCAATGGTTCTCAAGCCCCTCCATTTTCTCATTTCTCCAGATTCCTATTATCCTGATACTCGTCCATCTACTCTTGAAGGAGCTCAAATGACGTTGAGCAAAGTGGAATTTTATTGACATGACTATGTCATTTTACCAGAATCTGATTTATATAGCCCTTTCCCAACAAACATACATTCCATACTTGCTATTTCCTGTACCAAGAAACAGGTGTTCAGACCACATAGAAAAATAAAGCCATAATAATCATAGTAAGTACGTTCATCAGAGACATAGTCCAGTAAGAATGTTACTTTTATTAGATCAGAGTTTCTCAATCTTTTTTTTTTTCATTTTTATCCCCTATCCCAGGCTTTTTAGATACTTTTTTCTAAATAGCCCTCTCCCGTGAAATTATAATACCACAGACACGCTGTTTATCTATGTCTTAGTCATCTAGTACTGTTATAACCACAAGTAGATGGCTTTAATAAAGAAAACTTTAAAATTTATCCTCTCAGTTTTGGAGGCTAGAAGTCCTAATTCATTGTGCCAGCTCCAGGAGAAGGCTTTCTCTTTCTGAGGAAGATCCTCATCATCAATCTTCCTCAGTCAAGGAGCCTCTCAGCGCAGGAACACCAGGTCCAAAGGACATGCTATTCTCCTGGCTCTTGTTTCCTGGTGGTATGAGATCTCCTACTGCCCCTCACCCCCCGCTTCTCTGTTTGCTTCTCTCTTTCATATCTCAAGAGATTGGTTCAAGACACAACCTAACCTTGTAGCTTGAGTCCTGCCTTATTAACATAACTGCCACTAATCCCATCTCATCATCATAGAGATAGGATTTACAACATACAGGAAAATCACATCAGAGGACAAAATGGCAGACAACCACATAATACTGGGAATCATAGCCTAGCCAAGTTGATACACATATTTTTGGGAGACACAATTCAATCCATAATAATCTGTTTATATGCTATGACACCATTGTAATATTTAAGATTTTTTGCACGCTCCCAAAACAGTTTTCACCCTCCATTGAGAATGGGTGAGATAAATAAACCAAGCGCTTGTGGAAAAGGTAATTCCATGAACTAACATGTAGAGGATACCAAAGAGCAGCCCACCTAAGCAGAAGTGACACTCTCAGGACCTATGTTCCCAATCTAAAAACTGAGTCAGTTTGGGAGAAGAAATTCAAGGAGAATTAATGATGCCTTCACTAACGCTGACTTTAAAACCATGCAATCATGCATGAAACTATTTCACTCTCACACTAACCCTAATAAGAACTAGGAAGGCTACCCACTCTTCCACAGCCAACCGTACAGTGCTCACAACTACTTGCTAACAATAACAAATTTAAACCAAAAGGAAAGATGGAATGGCTACCCACCAAAGTTCCACCCAAGGAGAATTCTCAAATAAATGTTTAATGTAAAAAAAAAAAAAAGCCTCTTCAAAGTGGAACCTGTAAAACAACTACCTTATTTTCCTAGCACAGTGAACCTGACCACCAATTTTCCTTACCTCCTCTCCCTTTTTTAGGGATAAAAAGAAGACATCTACACAACCAAGTTTTGTGGTCCTAATATTCATTGGGAAATCCTGGTGTTGCAGTGGTTAAGAGCTACAGCTGCTAATCAAAAGGCTGGCAGTTTGAATCCATCAGGTGCTCCTTGGAAACCCTATGGGGCTGTTCTACTCTGTCCTATAGGGTTGCTATGATTCGGAATCCACTCAGCGGAAACAGGTTTTAACATTCGGTGAGCTTTGCCTCTGATCTCCCTTCTTCGGTCTGCCTGAAGTCACCAGGTAAGGGATTCAAAGGCCACAGAAAGGCAGGGCCATGTGTCCCAGAGAGGTGAGTCTCAGGGAACTGAATCTGCACCTAATCCCATCTGCCCTACCTCGGGAAATGCTGGTGGCTGGGTGCTTAAGTGCTACCACTGCTAACCAGAAGGCTGGCAGTTTGAATCCACCAGGCGCTCCTTGGAAACTCTATCGGGCAGTTCTACTCTGTCCTATAGAGTCGCTAGGAGTCGAATGGACTCAACAGCAACGGGTTTGGTTTGGTTTTGGTTTTGCCCTACCTTGGAGCCATCTGGCCTTCTGGCTCTTCCACGCCTGGGCCGGACAGGAGCCATGATGGAGACCTCAGAAATTTCCCAATGGTCTTCACTAGATTGAGACTTCTTTTCTATTCTAATTTTTTTACTCCTACACCCCAAAAAACTCCACCCACTTCTGGCCACAGGCTCTTAGAACTCTGAGCAAATCCTTTAATTTGAGGGTGGGGCGAAGTGAGGGAAAAAAAAAAATCCCAGTGCGGGTGGAGTAGGTTCCAACTTGCAGCTACCCTATAGGGGAGAGTAGAACTGCCTCATAGGGTTTCCAAGGCTGTAAATCTTTATGGAAGCCAACTGCCACATCTTTCTCCCACAGAGCAGCTGGCTGGCTGGTGGGTTCCAACTGCCTACCTTTTGAGTAGCAGCTGAGCGCTTTAACCACTGTGCCCCTAGGGCTCCTTGAAGCAAGGAAACGAAGCTGTTATTAGGAGAGACAACGTCTATTTACTCAAAGAATGCATAGGTTGAAGACTGGTTCCCAGTTAGTAGAAATCACTACTAACCTGAGGAACTAAACCTCTCTAATCCCAGGTAACCAGCCACAGACCTCTTCCTCTGTGGTTATAACCAAAAAACCAAACCCATTGCCCTTGAATCAATTCCGACTCACAGCAACCCTATAGGACAGAGTAGAACTGCCCCATAGGGCTTCCAAGGAGCAGATGGTGGATTCGAACTGCCGACCTTTTTGTTAGCAGCTGGACTCTTAACCACTATGCCAACAGAGTTTCCTCTGTGGTTATGAGCCAGTACAATTGATTTCCAGTCCAAAAAAAAAAAAAAACCTTTTAATGACCCCAACTCTACCTAAGCCATCATCTTACCAACTTGTCTTCTTATTCAAATATCTTAAACTTCTACTGGCAATGCTGTAATTGAGCTTTCAATCTTCAAATTCCTTAAATATCATAGACTTACACTGCTGGTTTGCAGACCCCCAAGGGGCTTTTATTTCTCCTGAAAAGTTTATAAACCCTAGGTCACCACTGGAGATGCATTCTCAGGCCTCTCAACTTTAGGTTTGCCCCTCTGAATGTACTCCTTAAACTCTGGAGTCTTCAAAGATTCTAAATCGAAACTCACAGCCTTTTCATTCTTCATACTTTTCATGCTTAAGGTTTTAATAACCAACTCTGGTGTTGAGTGTATTATTCGTTATATCCCTTGCATACCTTAACTATTTCATTTTTTTCTTTTTATAAGGACATAGACTTTGCAGGAGTAAGATAGATGTTGATTGCTCCCCCAGCTCCACAGATTACCAACCATGTGGCCAAGAGCAAGTCCTTGCTCTGTGGAGCTTCTTTGAACCTCAGTTTTCTTAAGGCAAAGCAGGGCTAATAAGAATACTTACTGAACAGGTTTATTGTGAGGATTCAATGAAGCTGTGTATTTACATATATTGTTAGATCTTAATGTGTGTTGAAATGAATTGACTAAGAGATAAACGCATGTCAGGTATTTCTTCCTTTGCTACTTGTCCTTCAACATATAACAAAACTGATAATTCCAGTCTCAAATCCATAGTTAAGAAAAGAATAATAACTAATAGCTGTTATTTATGTAAAAGGAGTCCGAGTGGCACAATGGTTAAAGCACTCAGCTGTTAACCTAAAGGTCAGTGGTTCGAACTCACCAGCCACTCGGTGGGAGAAAGATATGGTAGTCAGCTTCCGTAAAGATTTAAAGCCTTAGAAACCCTATGGGACAGTTCTACTCTGTCCTAGAGGGTTCTCTATGAGTCAGAATCAACCTGAAGGCAATGGGTGTTATTTACGTATGGAGCATTTACTACTTGCCAGGTGTTACTATGAGCACTTCATAGGAATGATCTCATTTGCTTTTCCTACTTAGATAAGTGGCATTAATATCTGCATTCTTCTGAAAAAGAGATTTCTGATAAGGTTTAGAGAGATTAAGATCAATAATCTCCTTACTTTGCTGTGTAAACTTTCACTCAAAACACAATAAAATATTATTTTTTAAAAACTCAATAATCTCAGAGCCAGGACTCAAACCTCAATCTCTCTCACATAAAAAAAAAAAAAAAAAAAAAAAAAAATCCAACGTATTTAACCCCTAGGCACTCTTCTACAGGTAAAGGTGGAACAGCAAACAATCAGTATTAACATTTACAAAGAATGCTAGTAGTTACTAAAGCAGAACATTATTCCTTTGGTAGTTTCTTAGATTGTGAGAATTATCATCTTTCTGAACCCAGTGGCCTACTTTTATTTGTTTGTGAAAGATATTAATTTTGAGTTGTAGCAGTAGAGCATTGCTATGGAAAATACTATCATTAATTGTAATTGTCTCATTATGCAAACCCAAAGGATTTAATGTGCTTTATTTCCACTATTCTCCAAAAAAAAAAAAAAATTAGAAGACTTAAAATAGTCTAATTTAAGTAATTAATGTAGTTTTTTTTTTTTTCATATATTGCTTGGAAAGTTGAGGATTAAAAAAAAAAACTATATCTGAAACCAATACATACATACTAGATTCACATCAAGTGATTAAGGAATGTAGGTGAACTTAGGATAGAACTCAGTCCTTGACAAGGTTACTGTCTGTTTTTCCTCCAAATGCTCCTTTCACTATCACCCTCCTCATTTCTGGATGATCCTGATGCGTCTTAACCTTTTTGCCTAACTTTGTCCTCAAAATTTCTGATTCCATGTAATTAGGAGACTAAGATCCAGTGAAAACTTTATCACTACAAAATAATGGCCCAAATATGAATTGAAATATTAATATTTTGAAAACCTTCAAATTAAAAGGAAAAAGTACGAACCGTAGATGACCTAATTCAATCAGACAAGATTCAATCAAGCTTTTTTACAATGCAATTTAGAAGCACTCATACTGTCAGGCTCACTGATAGAAGGCGGGCACCAAAAATCTGGTTATTTTATTTTCAAATAGGACTTAAATGCTGCTCAAGATTTCTAGAGATTTGTCCTGTGAGGTTCAATCTTGTTTTCCACTACAAAGTAGGGCCACTTGGGTTTAGCCTCTATCAAGTCATCCTGCCTGGAATGTTCCCCCCATGATCAAAGATAATATTCAGTGACCTTGTATCACCTAAATCCACCCTGAAGGCCATCAGATAACTAGTTAACTCATGATCCTACAAGGCACCAATAAAGGTTTTGACTTTTCCTTCTTTTCTACTTGCTCAGATGGCCTTGGGCCTCTAGCTGGTTCCTCTAGTTTTTCCCCCTTGAACAACAACAAAAAAGTCTATCTCTTTCTAGACTTTCTAAGAACATATGCTCCAAGAATACTGAGTATTTACTCACAGTCAGCACACAGCTGGTGATAATATGCAGAGGTATTTACACATTCCTAACAGAAAATCAGACAGCATTCTGGAGCCAAAGTTTTAAGATCCCTTCTGGCTTCTTCCCCACAGGCTATAACAAGCTTCAGTCTTTTTTATCTTAAGAAAACAAAATCTTCCAAGAGTATTTAGCTCCCACCCTATCTCACTGCACCCTTTACAACTAAACTCTTCCAAATACTTGTCTACAATTCCTGTCTATCTCTCACATTCTCTTCAGCCCAGTATAATTTAGGCTTCTGCCCCACCCAAGGTTCCATTGAAACTGCTCATGATTCACCAGTGTAGTGTTAACTACAAAATCCAATGGACTTCTATGGAGGGGACGTGGTTCCCTGCTCTGAACCACATCCACAAATCCATATACAATTTTACTATGAAAAGCATAAGGAAGAAACTGTAATGATAAAAAAACGGGCTCCGTAATAAAACTATCATATACTGAGTGCTCAATAAAAAAAAATTCAATGGACTTCTAGATTCTATTTTCGTCTTACTTCATTTCTTTTGATAACCATTTCTCACTTCTCCTCCTGCGGCCCAGGTGGCACAGTGGTTAAGCATTTAGCTGCTAACCAAAATGCTAGCAGTACAAATTCACCAGTCACTCCTTGGAAACCCTATGGGGCACTCTACTAGGTCCTATAGGGTCACTATGAGTTGGAATCGATGGCAATGGGGTTTTTTCCCTACAATCATCCCTACAATTTTCTACCCATTATTTCACCCTTCCTTGCTGACTCCTCTGCCCACTTGTACATGATGTACATGATGGTATTCCTCTTTGCCTTCTTCTCTCCATTCTTTCCATTTATCCACATGCTTGGCTTCAGTCTACACCTATTTGCTGATGACTCCCACATCAAAACAAGATCTCTATGCTGAACTCCAAACTCAAGTCAACTACCAACTGCACATCTTCACCCAACAAAAGTCTAAAAGAAAATGGGCTACCCCTCCCCCAGACCTGCTCTCATAATCACTCATGAGTCTTCTCAGAATCCTCCAACTTTCAAGACCCAAATTCAGCCACCGAGTAAAGTCTACCTACTTACACCCCTTTCATCCATCCTATTCCCCAATCTTAATGCTTTTTCTCCTTCAGTACATTCATTCAGTAAATATTTATAGAGCACACATAACATGCTTGAGGACCTGAGGATATCAGGGTTAACAGAACTGACAAGGTGCCAGCTCTTATGGAGATTATACTCTAGTGGTTGTTAGACTCTTACCTTCTTTCATCTCTTGCCCTTAATGGATTAGTCTCTCCGTTAGTAAATACCACACCCAATCCTTCCTACTGTTCTAAGAAAGCGCTGTCCAATAGAAATACAATAGCCCACAGATAAAATTTTAAATTTTTTAGTAATCATATTTTAAAAACGTAAAAAGAAACAGGTGAAATTAATTTTAATAATACATATTAAGCCAACATATCTAAAACATTGTCATTTCAACATGTAATCAACATAAAAAAGCATTAATGAGATATTTTACATGTTTTTCCACATGAAATCTTTGAAAGTAGTATGTATGTCTCTATCTATAACACATCTCAATTTGGATGCTAAATTTTCAACTGTTAAAGTAAAATGTAGTGTACCGAATCAATAAAATTGGATTTAATGGGAAAACACACTGCTTCAGTTTATTTTAAATTGATTAAAACAAAATGATAAAGTCAGTTCCTTAGGTGCACTACCCAAATTTCAAGTATTAGACAATGCAGTATTACGAGGTTCACTCTAAAATGCACATCTCATTGCTTTAGGCTGTGCTCCCATACTTGGCTAAACATCAGCATCTCTGAGGGGAGTTTTAGAAAACCACGGATTCTAAACCAGGCCCCGCAAGGTTCCCTTAGGTTTTAAGGCGTAAAAACCCTACAAAGATTTGAAGGACAGTTTGGCAAGGGAACCTGGGAACCACTAACATCCAAAGTAGAATTTATATTTTTTAGTCCAGCATACAAGTCCTCCAATTTCCTGGCCAGGCCAAATTTTACCTAATGTCTCTGCCACCAGTCTATCCTTACACCAGCCCCACCCCCAGCCTTGCCCAAGGCTTCCACCAGACTATTTCAAGCAGCCAGGTCTTCTGTAGCAACTTCATCTTAGAATGCCCTTTGGTCATTCAGCCCTTCCCCATCCAATTTGCCCAGCAAACACTATTCATCTCTAGTTTTTATGGGAGGACAGGTGACCTGTAGAATCAGGCTTTCCTTAACCATTCCCCAGGCTCACCCAGATAAAACTTAACACTCCTTTCTTATACTCTCTGCACAGATCTTTATCATATCAAGGGATTACATTCTTTTTTTCAATGCTGTCTTCCCATCAGGAACTGTAGCACCCCAAGGACAGATCTGGGTGGTTGTCTCCTAGGCTCAAAAAACATCTGTCTTATATTGGGAACAACTGAAATCTGAATATGAACTGGATATTAGATGATAGTAGGGAATTGAAATAATGGTATAATTGCATAGAATGCTCTTGTTTAGGAAATTCAACATTAAGGATGATGCCCACAACTTACCAAAAGCCTCTAAAAAAAAGACAATTATTGAATTGAGATAATGAGTATATGGGTGTTTATTGCATCATTCCCTCAACTTGTTTAACGTTTCAAATTTCTCATTTATAAAGTCGGATGTTTGTTTTAGGGATAAATGAATAAACACACAAATGAATTTAAAAGAAACACGGATCGTCCATGGTGGTTTAATCTGGGGGGCTGCTCAACTCTATTTCTCTTCATTCTCAAGTATTGTTTTAGAACAACGAAATAAAGAGGCCCCTCTTTTTTCTATATAACGTTTTTTCCAATACTTGTTTTCAGAAGGCAACTCTTCTGTATCCAGATACTTCAAATGGCAGAATTTGTTAGGAAAAGTTATTTTAGATCTACTTGTTTTCTAGTC
Source organism: Dugong dugon (assembly GCA_030035585.1). NCBI lineage: Eukaryota > Metazoa > Chordata > Mammalia > Sirenia > Dugongidae > Dugong > Dugong dugon. The sequence continues at coordinate 21,755,497 of CM057475.1, forward strand.
CTTTATTGCCCCCTGTAAACAAGTCTCCAAGATGTAAGCAACACTAAACTCCTTCCTCACCCAGCAGCACTCAGTCTGTACACACAACACCCTTCCCCTTAACCAGTGCTCTGGACTTTTTCTATCTAGGTGGCAGGCTGTAACTCCTTTTCTAATGCATGACTCAGTCTTGGCAAATCGGGAAGAGAAACCAAGATAAGCACTTACAGGCAGAGCTATGAAGCTAAGAGGTGTTACACAACCATAAAAATTGCCTTCATATTTCAGCCACTAATTCGTACATTTCTTTTAACTGGTGACTATTTCATGGACATTATTGTAACAATAAATGTTTGGTGCTGGTAGGTTTTTTGCTATATGAGCTATTTTTCCTTTTTTATCTTCTTTTCCTCTATTGATTTAAAAGGTATACACTACTCTATTTTCGTTTTACTAGTGATTTTCTTTATGTCTTTAAATAATATTCCTAGATCCACCATTTCCAATTTATCAAAATCTCAATGGATATCTACTTACATTGGCCCAAAAGGAAGTATAAAATAAATTAAAATGAAAAGAATCAGATAGCAAAGAAGTAATATACCATGATCCAATTTTTATAATAACAATAAATGCTATTAGAGTCATAGAACATAAACCAAATATATATTACTTGCAGGAGGGGGGGCTTTTACTTTCTGCATTAAACATTTCTGTAATGTTTAATTAATTTGTTTAATGATCTTAAATAATATTATAATACCCGTACCCATTGCCATCCAGTTGATTCCAACTCATAGCAACCCTATAGGACACAGCAGAACAGCTCCATAGGGTTTCCAAGGCACGGCTGGTGGACTCAAACAGCCAACCTCTTGGTTAGCAGCCAAGCTCTTTACCACTGTGCCATCAGGGCTCCGATTTTATAATAAACATGATTATTTTTAATGATCAGAAAAAAGATAACAATTTTGGGAAAAAAAAACTTTTTGAACTACATGCCCTTAACCAAGAATCTCTCTTCTACACATTTATCTTATAGAAATCATCCCATAAGAACTATTATCAGAACACCAAAGACACAAGGAAAATATTAGCCCAAGGGACAGAAAGGACCACATGAACCAGAGACTCCATCAGCCTGAGACCAGAAGAACTAGATGGTGCCTGGCTACTATCAATGATGGCCCTGACAGGGAACACAATAGAAAGTCCCTGATGGAGCAGGAGAAAAGTGAAGTGCAGAACTCAAATTCTAGCAAAAAGACCAGACTTAATGGTTTGACTGAGAGTGGAAGGACACTGGAAGACATGGCCCCCAGACTCTCTGTTAGCCCAAAACTAAAACCATTCCCAAGACCAACTCTTCAGACAAAGATTAGACTGGACTACGGGACATAAAATGATACCTCAAGTAGATACATGAGACTAAATGGGCAGCTCCTGTCTGGAGGTGAGATGAGAGTGCAGAGAGAGTCAGGAGCTGGTTGAATGGACACGGGAAATCTGGGGTGCAAGGAGGAGTGTGCTGTCGGAGTATAGTGAGAGCAATTAGGGTCATATAACAATGTATGTGTAAATTTCTGTATGAGAAACTAACTTGAACTGTAAACTTTCACTTAAAGCACAATTAAAAGAAAAAAGAAAAAAACCATTATCAAGGATACATACAGAAATAGTAAAACTTTAGGTAGAAGAGCAAGGGAATGATGATCCTAAAATTAGGAGAGAAATTTCTTCTCAGGGGTTGAAAGGAGATGAGATGGGAAGGAGTCACACACAATATTGTAGAACACAGCAGATTCTACAGTATTGGCAATATTCCATTTCAAAACCCGACTGGTGTTTAAGATTGTTCATTTTGCAATAATTCTTAACTGTACAAATATGCTTTATATAGACTCTTTCATGTGTATTTCAGAACTTTAAAAAAAGTAATAAAAAAGCACATGGCAAAACACTATTATAGTATGATAAGATTTTATATATATCCTTGTATATGCAGCAAAAAAGGTCTGAAAGAATGTAAGACAACTACTAATATAGGTCCATCTGGGTAAGTAGGGGGAGGTGATTTGTCCACAACAAATAAATTTACAATGAAAGAAAAAGATACTTAAAAATAAATGTCTAAAAGGTCATCTACTTGGACTTCCATTATATGAGATAAAACACCAGAATATATGTTGCCACCACTGTTTCATATATTTCATATCACAAACAAAATGGCATATATGAAAATGAATGCAATATTTTAAAATTATAAGTGATTATAACCATATGGAAGAGGAATTTCTGCCATTCCTCTAAAAGTATTTGTTTGCCAGCTAGAAGCAGGCAAATTCAGATCCAGGACTATAATACTCTTGCTGTTGTTAGCTGCCATTGTGTCAGCCCTCCACCCATTGGGATCACATGTGCAAGGGAACAAACGCTGCCCAGTCTCCATGAATTGTTGCTGATCCAATCATTGTGATTCATAAGGGTTTTCATTGGCTGATTTTTGGAAGTAGATTGCCAGGCCTTTCCTCCTACTCCATCTGGGTCAGAAAGCTCTGCAAAAACCTGTTCAACATCATAGCAACATGCAAGCCACCCGTGACAGGTAGCTGTTGGCTGCACATGAGGTGCATTGGCTGGGAGTTGAATCTGGGTGACCATATGGAAGGCAAGAATTCTACCACTGAATCACCAAAGTACCAACATGATACTCTTTAGCTCCTCATAAAAATCTTAAGCATCACAAACCTTAAATCCAATAAAGGAAAAGGAAGGCAAGAATAAAGACATTAAATCAGAAATGGGGTATAAGATTCTTAAGTCCATAGTTCCCAAAAGATTGATGTTACACAATAAAAAAGAACAACATTGAATTTTAAAAATCATACAACCAAAGTAGGTTGGAAAGACCAACACAGATGAGTGTAAGTTTTTTAATGAAAATAAACAAAAATAAACAGAAAATGACATGGTTTCCCGTCTATGAACACTGTTACCAATCGATGTTTCTAGCCTGCTTTTATGAATTACAAAGTTACAATCTGACCCTAAAATACCTCTATGCTTTACCTTTCTGGAATGCTGCCCAGCAGACTTTTGTGGCCTGTTCTTAAACCATTTTGATGTCTGCTAACAAATGAGATGACAATGGCAGAAACTAAAGGTAGTTTTGAGAACACAAGGCTCTTCAGCATGAAGAAGCCTCAGCAGATGTTATACATTTGGACCTTAATAATGAAGCAATTGCTACAAGGCCTTTTGATATTTTACTTGCAAAACTGATTCAAGCAAATCCATTTGAGAAATAGCAATCATGTGGGACTAAAACCTGGATTAAATGTGGTAAACAAAGGACTCTTGCCAGGGGTGAGGAGTACATTGCTAGCAGAGATTCAAATAGTATCTAAATTGGAGATTAGTTTTTCCATTTCATTAAAGAATGTTGTTGGGATTTGGATCAGGATTGCATTATATCTATAGATCGCTTTGGGTAATACCGACATTTTCACAATGTTAAGTCTGCCAATCCATAAGCATGGAACGTTTTTCCATTTATGTAGGTCTCTCTTAGTTTCTTGCAGTAGTGTTTTATAGTTTTCCTCGTGTAAGTCTTTTATGTCCCTGGTTAGGTTTATTTCTAGGCATTTTATCCTTTTGGGGGCTATTGTAAATGGTATTGTTTTCTTGATTTCCTTTTTGGAATTCTCCTTGTTAGTTTAGAGGAACCCAAGTGATTTTTGCCTGTTGATCTTGTACCTGCCACTTTGCTGAACCCTTCCATTAGTTCCAGTAACATTCTTGTGGAGTCTCTGAGCTTTTTTATGTATAGGATCATGCCATCTGCAAATAAGGATAGTTTTATTTCTTCTTTTCCAATTAGGATACACTTTATTTCCCTTTCTTGCCTTATTGCTCTAGCTAGGACTTCCAATATAATATTGAATAAGAGTGGTGATAAAGGGTATCCTTGTCTTATTCCCATTCTCAACGGGAATGCTCTCAATCTTTCTCTGTTGAGAATAATGTTGGCAGTTGGTTTCGTATATATGCCCTTAATTAAGTTGAAGAATTTCCCTTATATTCCTATTTTGCTGAGAGTTTTTAATCAGGAAAGGGTGTTGAATTTTATCAAATGCCTTTTATAAATCGATTGAGATGATCATGTGATTCTTTTCTTTTGTTTCATTTATGTGGTGAATTATGTTGATTGATTTTCTAATGTTGAACCATCCTTGCATCCCTGGTATGAATCGCATTTGATCATGATGTATTATTATTGTTTTTATTTTGATACAATGTTGAATTCAGTTGGCTGAAATTTTTATGTCTATATTCATAAGGGATACTGTTCTGTAATTTCTTTTTTTTTTTTCTTTTTTTTGTGGTGTCTTTACCTGGCTTTCGTATCAGGGTGATGTTAGCATCACAAAATGAGTTGGGGAGTATTCCTTCCTCTTCTATGTTGTCAGAAGGTTAGAATAGTATTGGTGTCAGCTCTTCTCTGCATATTTGGTAAAACTTCCCAGAGAAGCCATCTGCGCTGGAGCTTTTTTTTTTGTTGGTAGTTTTTTGATGACACCCTCAATCTCTTCTTTTGCTATGACTCTGTTTAGATATTCTACCTATATTTGTGTAAGTTCAGGTAGGTAGTGTGTTTCTAGAAATTTGTCCATTTTTTCTAGGTTTTCAAATTTGTTGGGGTACAATTTTTCATAATACTCTGTTATGATCCTCTTTATCTCAGTTGGTTCTGTTGTAATGTCACCCATTTCATTTCTTATTTTGGTTATTTGCATCTTCTCATTTTTTTTCCTTTGTCACTCTGGCCAGTGGTTTGTCATTTTACTGCTCCTCTAAAAGAACCAACTTCTAGTCTTGTTGATTCTTTCTATTGTTTTCTGTTTCAATTATTTCTGCTCTGATCTTTATTGTTTCTTTTCTTCTAGTAACTGTGGTCTTCTTTTGATGCTCCTGTTCTATTTGTACAGGTTGTCAGGGTAAGTTATTGATTTTGGACTTTCTTCTTTTTTGATGTGTACATTTACTGTTATAAATTTTCCTCTCAGCACTGCTTTTTCTGTGTCCCAGAGGTTTTGGTATATTGTACTTTCATTCTCATTTGATTCTAAGAATTTTTTTAATTTCTTCTATTACCCAATAGTTTTTAAGGAAGGTTTTATTCAGTTTCCATGTATTTTGTTTTTTCCCTTGTCTTTCTGTTATTGATTTCTAGTTTTAGTGTTATGGTCAGAGAAGATGCTTTGTATTATTTTGATTGTTTTTAAAATTTATTGAGGCTTGTTTTATGGTCTAAAATATGATCTATTCTGGAGACTGATCCACGTGTGTTAGAGAAGAATTTGTATTGTACTGCTGTTAGGTGGCATGTTCTGTATATGTCTATGAGATTGAGTTGGTTGATTGTGTTATTTAGATTTTCTGTATCTTTGCTGAGTTTCTTTCTGGTTGCTCTGTCCATCATGGAAACTAATCTCTAAATTTATATGTAAAGGAAAGAGGCCCCAAATAGCTAAAGTAATATTGAAGAAGAACAAAGTAGGAGGCCTCACACTTCCCAATCTCAAAACTTACTAGGCAGCCACAGTCATCAAAACAGCCTGGTACTGGTTCAATGACAGACACCTAGACCAATGGAATAGAAATGAAAACCCAAAAATAAATCCATCCATCTATGGGCAGCTGATCTTCGACAAAGGGTCGAAATCCATTCAATGGGGAAGAAACAGTCTCCTTAACAGATGGTGCTGGCAAAACTGGTTATCCATTTGCAAAAAAACGAAACAGGATCCATACCTCACACTATGCAACAAAAACTAACCCAAAATGGATTATGCATCTAAACGTTAAAGCCAAAACTATAAAGATCTTGGAAGATAATATAGGAACAACACTAGCTTTCAGCACAAGCAGCCTATCAAACACAACTAAAAATACATGAACAACAGAAAATAAATTAGATAATTAGGACCTCCTAAAAATTAAATATTTATGCTCATCAAAAGACTTTACCAGAAGAGTAAAAAGAGAACCGACAGACTGGGAAAAAATCTTTGGCAATGACATATCTGACAAGGGTCTAATACTTAAAATACATAGAAAACTTCAGCAACAAAAAGACAAATAATCCAATTTTAAAAAATGGGCTCAGGGCATGAACAGACACTTCACCAAAGAGGATATTCAAGCAGCCAATACATGAAAAGATGCTCAGGATTATTATCCATGAAAGAGATGCAAATCAAAACAATAATGAGATACCCTCTTGCCCCTGCAAAAATGGCTATGATAAAAAAAACAGAAAACAACTAATGTTGGTGAGATTGTGGGGAGACTGGAACACTAACACACTGCCAGTGGGATTAAAACGATACAACCACTGTGGAAAATGTTATGGCGCTTCCTGAAAAAGCTAGCAATAGAAATACGTTATGATCCAGCAATCCCACTCCGAGGTAGATATCCAACAGACACAAAAGCAGTGACACGAATAGACATATGCACACTTATGTTCATTGCAGCATTAGTCACAATATCAAAAAGATGGAAACAACCTAAGTGTCCATCAACAGACGAATGGATAAACAAATTGTGGTACATACACACAATGGATTACTACACAACTATACAGAAAAATGAGGAGTCCACGAAACATCTTACAACATGGATGAATCTGGAGGACATGATACTGCGTGAAATAAGCCAATCACAAAAGGACAAATATTGTATGGTCCCACTATTGCAGTCAAGAATAGATATACACATAGCAACCTTCTTTGATATTTGCCAGAGATGGAAGGGGAGGGGGAGGAGGAATCATTTTCTAGACAGTAGATACTTGTTATTTTTGGCAACGGGAAAGGCAATATCCAATATGGGTGAAGTCTGCACAACTGGACCAAATAACATCTAAGACCTTCTAATGTGAACAAGTAATTGAAGAACAGAGCAAAGAGCAAGTTTTGGGTCAGTAATAAATGAGACCAATGATGCAAACTACTAAAAGGGAAGTGTCAGTGACATTCCAAACAAACATAAAATAAGAAAATAAAATACTCTCATTAAAATATTGTATTGCTTCATGAAAATATTTCTGAATGGGGAAGGGTGAGACAAGTATACAATTCAGCTGAAAAATATGGAAATGTCCGGGAGAAAATAATCCAAGGCTGAACTTCAGAGGAAAAAGTGTTGAAAAGGAATTTGAAGCGGCAGCAGGCAAACAATCACTTAGCAATGAACTTGTACTAGAAAAAACACAACTACACTAACACAGGAAATAATCTTCTTTCTGTGTCTCATGAAAAACTCACCATGAGCTGACCTTATGCATCATTATGTTTAGTTCTTAGATGTGAAAACCTAGCTGATGGAAGTGGTGGAATCCATCAAGCCTGGCATACTTCAGATGATTTACATTGAACTTTTACACACCTTACCCTTTGCCTAGGATGCCTGCAGGTTTTTACTAATTATGTGACAGGCACATCAGAGGCTAACCATGCTCTGATGCAAAAGTCTTCTGCATAAGCTTAGTTGTTAAGTAAGTTATTAAGTGGCCATCTGTGTTTTCTGTTTAAGCTGTTGAGAGGATCTCAAGGTTAGAAGAGACCTTGAAGGGCATCCAGTCCACCCACCCCTGCCAGGTATGAGCTCTCTCTGCAACACCTCTATTAAGTGATTCATCAACCTTTGTTTAAGTACCTAAAGTAACCAGAAACTGCCTCCAAACAGTTCAGCATCCTGTTTCCTCCTACCTTTCATCCATCAGTCTTACTATTATTATTCTGGGAGGCCAAGAAGACAAGTCAAAACACTCAGTCTTTCTTGGTCCTTGAAATATCCATCAGTAATAGATTATAGCGATAAGATAAAATAAATAGCTTTCAGTCATTACTGAGATAGATAGACAGACAGATTGATAGATAAATGAGGGAGAAGGGTCAGCTCTTCCTTACAGTAGAACTCCCATAAATAAATATAGATGGAATCACTTCTCTGCCTTTTTCTCTAAGAACAAGTGTAATAAACGTGGAAGGAATGATAGAAATGGAAAATCACCATTTGGTAAACATCACAGTAATACTTGTTGGAGTCAAAGATTATCCATGGATGCTAAAACTAGTGGGCAAAATTATGATGAAGATCAGGATATCTCAATATTCTCCACGTATCTCACCAAAAGATACTTTTTAATTTAAAAAGGAAAATTAGTAATTTTATGCTGTAGAAACCTGGCAGGCACCTTAACCAAGTGATCAAAGTTATCACCAAGACAGAATGCAGATTGGTGGTGGCCAGGGAGAGGGGACTGGGGAGCAAATGCTTAATGGGTATAGTTTCCTTTTGGGGTGTGGAAAATGCATTGGAACAGAGAGGTGAAGACTGCACAACATTGTGAATGTACTTAAATGTCACTGAATTGTTCACTTTAAAGTAGTTAATTTTAAGTTATGTGAATTTCACCTCAATTTAAAAAAAGCTGGCAGATATGAGGCAAATATTGACATCATGTACTTTCTGATATTACACACGGAGAACGGCATATCACTTCTGTGGTTTTCCTGCCAAAAATCCGTACCCTGAATACAATCGTGAGGAAGCATCAAACAAATCCAATTTGAGGGACATTCTACAAAATAACCGACCGAGACTCTTAAAAATACCAATGTCTTATCTCAGATACAACTATCGATCTTTATTCATCTGGAACCAAAGAGAAAGAAGGAAACACCAAATCCGAGAAGGAGCTGGACTATAGGCCTAATTGTCTACATGAACCACGGCCTCTTCCACCTTGCAACTGGAAGAACTAGATGGTGGCTGGCTACCACTAGTGAACATTCTAACTGGGAACAAAATAGGTGAATCCTGATAAAAAGGGAGAAACAGGTGGAATAGAACATCAAGTTCGTAAAGAATCCAGACTTACTGGACCTACTGAAGCTGGAGGAGTCCCTGAGACTATGGTTCTGAGTTGCTCTAAAACCTTGAACAGAAATTATCCCCTGAAGTCACCTTAAAACTAAGTAACAGATTAGCCCAAAGAGTAAAGATTGCCACCCTTGAGTAGTACGGGTTTTTCCATTTGTTTTGCTTTTTAAAAATTATCTATATAAGATCAAAGGGTCAACAGCTATTTTAAAGCACAGATGAGAAGGTTGGGAAGCAGAGAGATTAAGCAAATAGAAGTGAAACAACTAGAACAGAAATAACCAGAATGTTGACACAATGTGATGAATGTAACCAAGGCCACTGATCATTATGTCTAGAAACTGTAGAATGGGAGCAGGCTTTGCTGTGTAATTTTCACCAAAATTAATATTAAATAAACATTTTAAAAATATCAGTGTCTTGAAAGAAAAAGATTGAGGAACTATCCCAGTTTGGAAACTAAGGTGACATGACAACTCACTACAGTGAAGGATCCTAGATTGAATCCTGCACCTGGAAAAGGACATTAGTGGGGAAATTGGCAAAATTTGAATACGGTCTTTAAAACAGTTAATAGTATGTATCAATGTTAATGTCCTGGTTTTCATCATTGTGTTACGTTTACGTAAAAAACATTTAGGATACTGGAGGAAGGGTATAGGGAATTCTTTCTACTATATCTGTAATATTTTTGTGAATTTGAAATAATTTCAAAATAAAAGTAAAAACGTATATATCTAATCATAGCCTAGAGTCCATTCTCCTCCCTCTAAAATCTTTTTCCCCCTCCAGGGTGAGATTCCTTGTAGCTGCAGCTTTTACTTAAGAGGCATAGATATCACACAGTTCAGCGTACTGATCACTCTGCTCCTTAGTCATAAGGTTAGGTTTGTGTTTATTTCTTTGATTTCGTTGTTACATTCTCATTATAGGAAAAAAAGAAAAACAAGAGAAGATATAGATAAGGAAAGACCCCAACTCATCTATTTAGGAACAACCAGATTCCTTTTCATGCCTATAAATATATTTCAGACTCTATATTTTTAAAATAAAAATGAGATCTATGCCGTATATATTATTTTGTAACTTGATTTAACAATACATTCTTAAAAATCTTTCCTTCTTTAGATTAAATTAGGCAGATGTACTTTCAAGACTCTATCCAAAACAAACTTCTAGCCAGACAGATAGTACCAACTGATTTTTTCACCAAGAGTCTCTGCCAGGACTGTCCCATTTTAACTCTAGTTTCCAATGTTTAGTAACCTTGTTCTTTGACTTTCCAAAATTCAAGTGGTAAAAAACGGTATTTCATTCTTATAATAAAGTATGCTTTAAAAGTAATTATAGAAGTTGGCCACTTAAAATTATGTACATTTATGTTTCTTCACTTGTGATGTTGTCTATGTAGTGAAATTTTTAAAAAATTTTTACAGGCACTACTCCATTCTCCATGATACCACAGAAATCACTGATGGTTTTTAAGGGCTCTTATTTCCAATTATTGTTATTATCATGGGATGTCATCCACCCAGATTAGCAATTTGAACACTTTTAGACCAACCAAGAGCTTTGGTACACTATTGTCAAACATCCTGTGTTCCTATTCTGCTTCTCTGTGTTCTATCTTTTAATTCAAAGATTAAAGGCGATGGCAAAACTGCAAGATGGGTTCTGTTTCCTCCATATATTTACCAAAATTCACCACCAGCTGACCAAGAGATTTATTTCTTGTGTTAGGAAATCTCTTATAATGTCCTTAGAATTGAAGATACAAAATCAAAAAGACCTTCTCACCTCACTTTTAACTTTATTCTTCCTCATGGCTAAAGCTCCACACTTAAATTTTTAATATTCTATTGTGTTTGAGGTCAAAGTTTACACAGCAAATTAGGTTCCATTTAACAACTTCTACACGAATTATTCCATGATATTGCTTACATTTTTCACAATGTGTCATTATTCTCATTGATCCGTTCTGGTTATATCATTTCTAGTACTCTAGTTTCCTTGCCCTCTTACCTTCTCATCTTAGCTTTAGAGTAGTTTTTGACTATTTGGTCTCCAACAGATGATTTTTCTTAAAAAAGCTTATTACTCACATGTGATATTCTTTATAAGCCAATGTGTTATTTAGCTAAAAGGTGACCTCAAGGGATAATTTAGGTTAAATTATTAGCCTCAGGGAGTCCTCTAGTCTCAACCAGTCTAGTAAGTACAGATTTTTTAAGAATTTGAGTTCTGTTCCACATTTCTCTTCCATTCCATAAGGATCCATCTATTGTGGCCCTGATCAGAATGATTAATAGTGGTAGCCTGGCACCATCTAGTTCTTCAGGTCTCAGGGTAGATGAGGCAATGGTTCATGTAGACTATTAGTCCTGTAGACTACTTTTTTCTCTGAATCTTTGGTGTTCTTCTTTCTCTTTTGTTCCACATGAGTAGAGACTAATAGTTGTATCTTAAGTGGCTGCTCGCAAACTTTTAAGACCCCAGACACTACTCACCACATTGGGATGTAGAACATATACTTTATGAACTGTATCAGCTGAGTTGTCCTAAGAGATCATGGTCCTAAGTCTTCAAATCCAGAAAATAAATCTCATGAGGTGTTTGGTTATGTCTAAGAAGTATCTGTACTTGTATCCCCTATGTGGTTTATTATATATACATGCATGTACACAGATACCTGTATGTACATATGCTTATAGATACTTATATCTGCATACACATATGTACCCACATATTCATATGCATATACTTACATGTCTATATGCATATTTGTTTTACTACACACGTATTTTTTGGTTGTTGTTGGTGGTGTTTGGTGTTGCGAAATTATATTTGTTATATCCTTTACCAAGGACATCCTTTTCTCCTGGTACTTCTTAGTGACATCACTTACCTTGGTCAAGTTGTATGCACTTCACCACATTTGATGCTACCTTTTCCATCACCAGAAATAACAAGTGTCTACTATCTCCATAATGCTTCCCCCAGCCCCACCTGTCCTTGGTAATCCCCAATGAGCATTGGTCTCTGTATATATACATGTATCTTCTTATCTTTTTATAAAAGTATAATCATACAATATTTGTCTTTTTGTGAATTACTTATTTCACTCAGTATAATGTCCTCCAGATTCGTCCAGATCGTAAGATGTTTCAAGGAGTCATCATTATTCTTTATGGTTGCGTAGTATTCCACTGTGTGTATATACTACATTTGTATGGTAGCAAACATGTGCATATTTATCCATTCATCCATTGATGGGCACATAGGTTGTTTCCATCTTTTTGCTATTGTGAATAATGCTGCAGTGAACTTAGGTGTGCACACGTCTATTCATATCACTGGTATTAGATCTCTAGGGTATATACCTAGGAGTGGAATTGCTGGAGTAATGTATACTTCTTTCTAAAAATTACATGGCATCGTTAAACATCTATGTTGATTCAAGTATGTTCACATTAATGGTAATTTTAATCATGAAAAACCAGATACCAATTAATTGTCCTAAACAATGATAGTGTTTTTCCACAAATATTATTGTAATTTAATACATGCTACTATTTTTTAGGTATTAGATAGAACATTACTCAAAAATAAAGTAAAGCAGTTATTATAGGACCATAGAAAGGGTAATCATTAAAAAGAATGTAACTATCACTAGAATGGCTAAAATGAAAAAATGCAAATAACAGATGATGGAGAAGAAGTGGAATCTCATAATTTAGAAATCTCACGATTGCTGGTTGGTATGTAAAATGGTATAACCACTTTGGAAAATTGCTGGGCAGATTCTTAAAAAGTTAAACATGTATCTACTCTGTGATTCAGCAAATCCACTCCTAAGTAAACATAAGTCCACAAAAAACTTGTACATTCAAGAACATTCATAGTAGCTTCATTCATAATAGCCCTGAACTGGAAATAATCCAAATGTCCATGAGCAGAAGAATAGATAAACAAAGTGTGGTATAAGTCGTACTACAGGATACTACTCAGCAATAAAAAGGAACAAATAACTGATACACACAAGTTGAATGAGTTTCAAAAACATTGCACGGAGTGCCAAGACAAGTCAATAGGGAGTGTCATCTTTACAATAAACGGTCCTGGGAATACACACATTCAAAAGAATGAAGTTGGACCCCTGTATCACCCTATATACAAAAAGTAACTTAAAATGGAACAAAGACTTAAATGTAACAGCTAAACTGTGAAACTCTTAGAAGAAAACACAGGCATAAATCTTCATGATATTGGATTAGGCAATGGCTTCTTAGATATACCATTAAAAAGCACAAGCAAGAGAATTGTCTATGTGAGATCAGATTGACAGCAGCAACTCAAAAGATTTGATGGGAAGCCTAGGGGACAGTGAGTTGAAAATAATGGTGATAGAATAATTTGGAAAAGGACGGTGAGAATAGCAGCACAACTGGAAGAATGCAATCAATGTCACTGAATTGTACAAGCAGAAACTTTCGTAATGGTGTGTAACTTTGGCTCTACATATTTTCACCAAAAAAAAGTCCTCAAGGTCGAGAAGGGAGAGTAGAGTGTTGACACCTTGTGGGGTTCTTAACCAATGTCATAAAACAATATGTGTTCTGACTGTTCAATGAGAAACTATTTGTTCTGTAAACCTTCATATAAAGTACAATAAAAAAACTTTAAAAAAAAAGCACAAGCAACAATTGAAACAAATACATAAACTGGACATCATCAAAATGAAAAAACTTTCGTGCTTCAAAGAACACCATTAAACTGACAGGACAACCCACAGAAAGGGAGAAAATACTGGCAAATCATTTATCTGATAAAGGTCTTGCGTGCAAAATGGCTGTGGCAGCATGCTTGTCCATTTTCCCACTTTTGTCTGTTCTGTAATATTTCCTTGGACTCGGGCAGACATGGCTCTGGCAGCATGGTTGTCTATTTCCTACTTTTGTCTTTTTGAATATATGCTGAATAAAACTTTCTTTTTGCTTTACTAAACACTGCGATGCTTTTACTCTACAACATTGCTTCATATATACATTCCTAGGTGAAATAAGCCAGACACCAAAAGAGTGCATTATACATGTAATTCCATTTATGAGAAATTATCAAAAAGGCAAAACTAACCTATGGTGACAAAAATCAGATCAGCAGGTGCTTGGAAGGGGAGAAGATTAACTAGGAAGAGACACAAGGGGGCTTGCTGGAGTGATAGAAATGTTCAGTGTTTTAATACACCTTCATCAAAATTGGTTTATTAATATATTTAAGATCTCAGGGTCTCACTTTATGTAAAATATACTTCAAAATCTAATGTGGTAACAGAACAACCAGAAAGCAGTTAAAGCGAATATTGTCATATTATGAAAAATGTAACTAATGTCACTGAACAATCGTGTAGAAATTGTCAAATGGAAACCTAATCTGCCGTGTAAACTTTCACTGAAAATACAATAAAACTAACGTGGCAATTAAAAAAATGAGTTGATATTTCTGCATATGTACTACATATATCTAACTATAGATACACTTGTATATATACAGACTATATCAGGATGAATACTCACAAAACTATTAAAAATATATACTTGTGAGGTATGAGGCTTAAGAGGTTAAAGGAAGGGAAGGTCAATAAGTAAATAGGGGAAATTTTACTTTTTCTTTATACATTTCTGTTTTAATTTCTTTCAAGATTTTTCCATTTTTATAATTTAAAAACTATTTTTCAAATGAATTCATTGGACCAAAGGGGCAGCTTATGTTCAGAGGTGAGATGGGAAGGAGGAGAGAGTTAGGAGCTGGTTGAATGGTCATGAGGAATCAGGGGCGGAAAGGAGGAGTGTGCTGTTGCAGAACGGGGGTGAGCAATGAGGGTCTCATAACAATGCATGTTAAAAAAAAATTTTGTATGGGAGACTAACTTGAAATGTACACTTCATTTAATTACAACAATAAAAAAAGAAAAAGAAAAGAAATAAACATAAATGAATTCATTGAATTTCTTTCAAATTATACTGATTCATGTGTGTTTTCATTCTTGAGAAAACTGATTTTGACTAACTTTGACATGTTTTCCTTCTTTTGTCGGTTGTACGTAGGGTTATAGTACACTCTTGCTCTTATTATGATAAGCTATAAACTTTAGCCAGAGGTAATTTTTGTGGGTTTTGTTTCTTGTTTACACTTTGAAGGATGTTTCATAAAATTTGCTTCCCATCTGGTTCACAAATAAATCTTTTTTCTTTTCTACAAAGCTACTTGATCCTAGATGGGGGAACAGTCTGACCGTGATTGATTGGTTATCTTTTATTTTACTTTATTTACCTCCATTGAGTTTCTGAGGTGGGCTTCTTTCTTTTGTATTAAGTTCCTGGTAAGATAGGGTTGTGTAAGGGATAAGAGCAAGAAAGGGCAAGATAAGGAAGACATAAAGTCTATGTCACATTCTCTTGGAATTCTGTGCCTAGTTATCCTCACCTCTCAATACTTGCTTTTTATTCCCTCATCTCAGACACTACATCCACGTTTTACCCATATGCTATTCTTTGACTTTGCCATATGGTATCCCACCCTTCTTAAGCAAAGTTAGCAAGATGGCTACACTGTGCAATAAGACATTAAGTAGAGTCATAGTATTTTTCGTGATTACTTAAGAGTTTTATTCATTTAATTTTTAAAACTTAAGACATCACCACTTCTATGCCCAAAAAAATTCAAGGCGCCTTAAAAATTCAAGATAGAATATTTAGGTTAAAATGGAGTCCATGATTATTAACGTTGCATTCAGGCAAGAAACATCAATGGATGCTAACATCAATGAGAAGTAACACAATATTTATATGGTCTCAAAGTATCTCCTCAGAAAATACTTATTAATTACAAAAGGAAAAAGAGTAACTCTGTGATGGAGAAGCCCGGCAGACATCACCTTAATCAAGTCATCCATGCTAAGATCATAGTAATGGGACAATCTGACATCATGTGCCTTCTGATATGCACTGAAAAGATCACAAAATCACCTCTGTGGTATTCTTGCTAAAAATGCAGGACCTTAATCCAATTATGAGCAAACCTCAAATAAACAAATTGAGGGACACTCTACAAAATATCTGAACTCTTTGGAAATAACGTATCAAGAAGACTAAAGACACATAACAACTGAATGCAATGCATGGCCTGAGATTATCTTTTGCTGCACAGGACATTATTAGGACAATTGGTGAAATCTGAATAAGGTTCTTATCGGTAGATTAGATAATAGTATTGTATTAATGCTAATTTCCTAATTTTGATCACTGTGCTGTAGTTTTGCCTTTGTTTTAGTACACTGTAGTATTTGAGGTAAAGGGTCATCATGTCTGAAACTTACTCTCAAAGAATTCAGGCAAAAAATCAATATATATGGAGAGAGAAAAAGAGAGAAAGCAAACATGCTAAAAGGTTTAACATGTGGGGAAAGTGGGTGAAGGGTGTGTGGAAATGCTTTGTTTTCTTTTACTTGCTTGAAGTTATGTCAAAATTTTAAAATTTTAATGAAGCCACCAAGAAAAAAGTAGGAAGAAAGATGTTTTCCCATTTCAGAGTTGAGTAGATTACAACTACTTCTTGAGCAATAAATTTAACTGTTTTCTGACTGAAAAGTCAAAATAGGAAGATATTTATTTATACTGTATTTTTTTTTTATGACCATGGACAGCACTTAATTTCCACAGGCAGTTTTTCTACAGGAATTACACTTAGCAGAAATTAATGTCAGACTTTGTATAATGGCATAATGTGTCAGAATACATAGTATCTTCAACCACATCCACCTACATGATCAAAATGTTTTAGAATAAATATTGCTCAATTAGACAGTTTTGACAATTCACAAAGAAAAATGACACAATTTGAAATTTTAATTTGCTGAAGGAATTTTTGTGAGAAGCTAGGGAAATGTGGCCCGGGTACATGGGTCCTAACTTGTTTTAGGGAAGTGATCAGGTTTCAGAGGCTTTAAATAAACCCTAGCTAACCAGATTAAATTTCTGATGGAATGTTCTAACCTGCAGTGCAGCTATCTTACAGTACTCATTAAGTGAGGGCATAAAATAGATTTCATGGATGGAATAATAAAACAAACATTTCAATATGGCTTCCATTTATCTTAATCGGCAAACACCCTTCACATTTTTATGAAGTTCACCAAAACTTTTACTTCAAGCCAGTAATGCTTTTGTAAGTGCTTCCCCATAGCTCTAGAAATAACACTGCTTCATTTTTTCTTTCTTTTTTGCAGTGAGCCAATAATTAAAGTGCCTATTCCCTAGGTTTCCATTCTGCCACCACTGGGTACAGACACCGCAGATCAATTTAATCTCTCAGTTTACCCAAACACAGCTACATTTTCAATCTGCTAATCTCCTCCAAATAGGAATTTAGGATCCAGAAAGCAGTGGACAGTCTGCAACAATTGCCGTAACACCTAAATATGGATTGGACACAACCTATATCTGAAACCTGAAATTTACTGTTAGTTACCCAGATTACTTGACATTTAATTCAAAAGATCCTATAAAAGTGGAATAAAAGACAATTTGTTTTCAAAATTGTTAGTCAAGAAAGACACACACACACATACATATACACACACAAAACGATGGGAAAACCAGATTAAAGGAGACCAAAGAGACATGATAACCAAATGCAAAGCAAATCTAGGACTAGATGCTGGATTGGGAGAAAACTGCTAAAAGGAATTTTTTTGGACAATTGGAAATAATATTTTTTAATAGACTGCATATTATATATTAGGCTGAATCAATATTAAACTTATTCAATGAGATAATCAAATTGTTATTATGTAGCAGAATTTTCCTTTTCCTAGGAGAGACATGCTGACATGTTTGCAGGTAAAATGTAAAATGATTCAGGAAAAAAAAGTGTAAGAAAAAGAAAATACAAATGGGAATTCTCAGTACTTCTGCACAAATTTTTCTATAACCTAAAAATGCTCTATAAAATGAAGTCTATTTTTAGAAAATGATGTTCAGTGTACTACTCTTTTGATTTTTCTGTAGGTTTGATGTTTGTTTTTTAAATAAAAAGAGGGAAAAATTAATTGAGATAGTGGTGATGGTTGCACAAGATGGTGAATGTAATTGACATCACTGAATTATACACTTAAAAATGGTTAAAATAGCAAATTTTACATCATCTATATTTTACCACAATAAGATAAAAAAAGTTAATGAAATGTAAAATAAATGTATTAGAAACGTATCCTGATTTCCATAGTAGCTCATGACAAAGACTATGCAGGCTGGTCTGATGATTTGAGAAAATACGATTTCTTTCACATACAAAGATGTCATTACAGTAACTTCTACAGTTCAAACCTAACTGACTTAAGTTAGGCCATGGTATGCATTAAGTCAATCATTCATTAAATTGACAAATATTTATGGAGTTGTAAGCACAAAATATGTTATACACTATAGAGAAAACAAAGGTGAATGAATGGTGCTCTACTGTCAAAGGGATTACAATCTTGTATAAAGAATAATTTAAAAAAACCCTCAAAGTCTAAGCATATTAGTATTCTACAAAGGTTTTTATAGTAAAAATTATAACAAAAACAATAATTGTGATGATAGCTGCCATTTATGAAACATCCACTATGTATGGGATCTTGCTTGGTAAAGTGCAGAGGGTCAGCAAAAAAGTGGAAGACCCTCAACAAGATGGATTGACACAGTGGCTGCAACAATAGGCTCAAGCTAACAACGATCATGAGGATGGTGCACGACTGGGCAGTGTTTCGTTCTGTTGTACATAGGGTTGTTATGAGTCAGAACTGACTAGATGGCACCTAACAACAGCATTTATGGGATGGAGCCCTGGTGGTACAATTGTTGAGAGCCTGGCTGCTAACCAAAAGGTCAGCAGTTGGAATCCACCAACTGCTCCTTGGAAACCCTATGGGGCAGTTCCACCCTGTCCTACAGGGTTGCTGTAAGTCAGAATTTACTCAATGCATGGGATAAATTCAGTAAATTATAAATTATGGAATCTACCAAACAAATGCATGGATTAGTTATTGTTACCATTTTACAGATAATGAAAGTAGGTCTCATTGGGTTCCATTAAATTTCCCCGGCTCACACAGTTAGCAAGTAGAAGAATAGGGCTTAAAATCCAGGGCAGTCTGACTATAAAGATCATGCTCTTTTCCATGGGTGCTGCTGATACCATAAGGAGACACACAGTTGAAATAAGAAAATGAAAGTGTAGTGTGGCTATATTTTAATTTAAAAATACTAAAAATTAAACATCAAAATTTAAATGCTCTGAAAACTCCAGGCATATTCTCTATTTTTCAGGGAACTTACGTCTAAAATAACTCTCAACTTTTTTTGAGAATGGGAATACACGGTTATTAGTGAAGTTTTCCCCTTTCCTAAAATAGACTGAATATACAAAATACTAGATAAAAACATTTTTTGTTTCCTAAAACAGAGGAACAATGCCTGCAAATATTGAAAACTTTTTTTTTAATTTAATGAAAACTTCATGATGTGATTCTTATCTGGAAGAAATCCTGCTAAAGATACACAACTTGTAAGAATCCTTGTGTATCCCTTGTATCCTGTTTCAAATGTGTTCATCCCAGTCTACTTTTATCCTTGCTACTGAGCTCTAGGATTCAAATAATCATCAACTATGAGATTATGTTTCATACTAATGATATTCTAGTCTTTATTATAGAATATTTGAGTCTATAAAAGAGGTGCTTTATAAATAAAAGGGGAAAGTGGAATTTAATATTTCCAGGTTTAAAGTCTTATTTGTGATATCCCATATTACAAATTAATAGAGACAGAAGTGACATTTTAGAAAGGAAAGAAAAGGCTTTTTGGAACATAGATTTCTATTTCTCAAATAAGGCAGTTAAGTAAATACATCGCTATGAGAAGAATAAACATTTTCTGAAAGGTTCATTTAGCATTTCTGGTAATATAGATTATACTTTTAGAGACTATGTGACAAGCTGTTCTAAGCACTTCAGATGTATGAAATAACTCATTCAATTCTACAATAATCCTATGATTTTATGTATGTGTATACCATAAATATTATATAGACATATATATATACACATATAGACATATCAATATATACAATATACTATTTAATATCTAAATTAACTAACTTAGTTATTTAAAATAACTGGCTTCCCTAAAATAAGTTTATTATTTAACATCTGGATTCCTAGGATTATGACAGAACCTATGTTTTTTATCAAATTCATATGATGTCACCAAATTTTAAACATAGATGATAAAACTCTAACATCCCCCTTGCTTAAAAAAAATTCACATGCAGAAAGTTCTGATTTTAGTTCAAACAAGACTAAAGAGTTACTCAGTATTTAAACTTATAAAGCATCTATCTATTTTTTTAGAAGACATTGTTATCTTCATTCTCTTGCATAGGCCACTGTGATGGGCAAATCTTGCCATCAAATCTTAAACAAAAATAAATGATATCTTTTGGGCACAAAAAGGCATTCCATTATTAAATTAATCATAATTTTAAAATGAATTAAGATGAATACTAAAACTTTTAATAAAAATTCAAATCCATTAAGAGTTATTACTTGGCTCTCTCTTCACCTGACTCTTGAGAATATAGTCTAGTCAGTATATGGAGAGCTGTACAACAAGGGAGCTAGGCTTCAGAAGATGGTCCACATGAATCCAGCACTACCGGAACACAAGCACGTATCACATGAACATAAGTACTATTCAAGACAGTTGGCATATGTTCTCTCGTGGACTAGGAAGAATTCAACAGACTTTTTTTTTTTAAAGCTTGAATGAAATTTTCCTCAAACTCCTCCAACCCCATTTGGCTTATATTCACTCTGATTGGGATCATTCCTATAAATCACGGAATTGACGAGTCACTGGAAATGTGCATGCTTCAATGATAAATGAATGGCTGCGTGTGAGCTGGCTTAGTGAGAACCCAGCCTTGAAATCAGTGTGATCGTGTCTGGGCAAAATGTTATGTTACAACTTCTGGGTATGCAAACCAGAAGCCCATGTGTGCCTTTGATTGTGTGAATAAACACTAGTGGATGAGCACATGCTTTTGACAAGTTTTTGCCAGTTTATGGCATAATGAGAAAAATAAGGACAATGTGTTGAATTATAAGACTGCAGTATTATATTTATGTGACTGTCCTGTTTTCTGAGATTACCTTCTTCCAATTGATATAGTTGTTTTCGTTTGTTTGTTTTTCAGCTTACATGGTTTTGTTAAAGCCTGAATCCTGTTTTGGACACTGTTACCTTCCATCCCCATTTTTCTCCTCACTGGCCCGTTATAGCAAGTCTAGGACGGGTTGCCTGGGATTATGAAGAACTCTCTCTTTGAACAATAGTCAAGCTCAGTATCTGATTTAGCACTCAAATTTGCAACATGTTTCTCTAAGTCATACAATATTACATTATAACCAGTGTTAAGAAAACTTTATCGTTGTACCAATAATTTCTTTTCCTAACTGAAACAACGTTGTAGATAAATAAGGGTGCAGAGAAAAGTCTTTAGCAACTCTGTTATCTTTCATTTCCTGTAGCTTAATGAATTTTAAAAATTAATAACATAACTCAACCGTATCTCATTTTGTACTTTTAAATCAGCACTAGTATATGTAACAATTTACAGATAAATGGACTAGGTCTCGAAGATATTAAGTGAATTTCCCTAGCTGATGTTTTCACCTAAAACAGCACTTTTTTGTTTGTTTCCTTCAAAACATATACCAAAATTTGTAATTTATTGATTTTTTTCCCCTGCCTTTCCTCAGCAACATTTAAGTTCCTAAGTGCCTTGAGAACGGAAGGCAAATCGGTCTTGTTTACTGTTGTAGCCCCAGCACTCAGCATATGATAGACAGATATCAATACGGAAAAAATACTTATAGAGCATCTACTATATGCCAGGCAATGGTCCTAAATATTTTCAATGTCAGATCAAGACCATGTAAGAATGCGATTCATTTATGATTTGATTCTTTTTTTAAAAACATGTTTCAAAAACACTTGTAAGCATAACCATAGGCAAGTGTCCTGTCCTTCTCTCCTGGAGAGATAGATGTATTACGCCCCGCCTCCCACCACTTCTCCTTTATCAGCATCATCAAGGAAGGAAGGAAACCGTGAAGACCAACGTTGCCAGTGCAGAGCCTAACAGGAAGATCACTTAGTTTCATTTTTTTTTCTTTTCTAAATTATCTCTAGAAGGATTCCCAGTTGAATATCCACTGACATTTCTATTTGTTCACCCACTTCTTCCAAATACTACTTTGATGATTCTTTATAACCAAATTGCCAGAAAATGTCTTTTACCAGTCAAGAAAGGGTATCTACTTACAGAATACACTACCGTAGTCCCCTCTCAGGGATGCCCACACTTTTTATTTTGAAATGACTTTAAATACATAGATGAATTGCAAAGATAGACAGTTCTTATGTATCCTTCAGCCAGCCTTCCCTAATGTTACCATCTTATATCCCATGGTTCTAGGACTACTTTTGACCCTATCATATTGCCACTATGCTTACTACCAATGCTGACTATGCTATTTGCCCCTCTAGGTCCACACCCCACCCTCTACATCCTCTTACAAGCCCCAGGAGGCTGACCTGGATATATTTCATTAGTAAGTTCCTTTTCCCTCTGGCTCCTAGTTGGGATAACAACCAGTGAAAGCAACAGGAGACTGGAGTGCAGGATACTTCTCTCCCCCTGCTTGTGACTTTTTCCCTGGTGAAGCATCCCTCTACCAAAAGCTACAGCAAAAGCCTCTTGCTCCCTCTATTCAACTACAACTATTCCATGTGGGTTCTGACCACCTTGGCCCTTCAGGCCTAGGAGTGGTAATAGGCTTCTGCTGATGCTAACCCTGGGATACTTCACCATCTCTAATTGCTTTTCCTCCCTGGCACAACTTTCAAAATAATCCCTTTATTAAATTCTGTTCAATAATCCCAATTGACTGTTCTATCTAATTTTCTCCAGGGACTTTTAATTGACAACCTACTCAAAATAATGTTACCTTAAAGTTGACTTTCTCCAAGGGATCTTATTTACATGAACGTTTTCTACCAAGAGGAATTCCAAACTGTGTCACTCTCAAAGCCAAGTTCGTGAACCAAGGCCTGAAATTAAATCACTTTTACATGTTCAGATAAATGAATTTCAAACCAAGTTTTTACCCCGTGAATGTTCACACCTGTACCTTAGTCAAGACTCAAGGAAACAATTATAGCATAGCTAACAAGCTACTGTCTCTATGTGAAAATAGAGGTTTTCAGCAGGGCTGTAGCAGGAAGCTGGTTCTCCAGCAACAACGGTGGGCAGGAGCTTGTGCTGAGCACCACTACCCCACAACCACAGCCATCTGAGACCCATTTTGGCCATTAGAGTGCTTAGGACGGAGACTGTCTGAAATTTCTAGGGGAAGACTCTAGTCAAATCTAGTCAGAGATGTGAGACCACTATATATAGGTACAAAATCTGAATTACAATAGGATGAATATAGATACAGATTTTCTTTTTCTTT
This sequence comes from Dugong dugon, assembly GCA_030035585.1. Lineage (NCBI taxonomy): Eukaryota > Metazoa > Chordata > Mammalia > Sirenia > Dugongidae > Dugong > Dugong dugon. Next base: position 21,779,045 of record CM057475.1, read on the forward strand.
TTTTTTTTTAAAGAGGAGAGGTACGAGACATACCAGAGAACTTGAGTATTTAGCCATCACGGGATACTTGTAGCATTCACCCTGGCAAAGAGCAAGGGACCCAGGAGATTTGAAGAGCTGAGAGGCCAGAGTTATAAAGGAATCATGAAAGAAGACCAAGTTGTAACCTGTGGGATTCCCATCACTGATCCCCTGGTAGCAGCGTCTGGAATGTTTAAGTCATCACCCACAAAACCTCAAACCAAAAGTTCTCCTCATTATCTAGCCTTTCTCCCAGTATGCATACTGTACTTAGCTTTCTTAACGTTTCCTTTAGCATTACATAATAGTCTACATTTGTTCTAGCTAAATGTTTTACACGTCAAGCTAAAATCTAAACGTTTTCAGCATTTCTACTTTGGAGCAGAGAAACCAAGTTTTTGTTGGACAAGAACAAAAAATATTATGCCTTACAGAAAATTTAAAGAAAACAATTTAAATGCCAGCACCAGGGGAAATTTTTATTTATTTATTTTCCTTTTAGAGCATTTTCCTACTCTTGTTCAACAATCACTAACTATAGAGGAAAGGGAGCAACAATTCAATTCTGCTTGCTGTGGTAGATGTGATCTGGCCACCCACACATATTTAAGGGAAAAAAAAGTCAGAGTCCACTGCCGTGATTCCAAAAAACAAAACACACTGTATATTTACTTCTGAAATTTATTTCAGGTGACAGGACACCCACCGACTAACAAAATAAACAGAGAATTAAATAGCACTCCCAAAGCCCAATTCCACTTCCTAGCAAAGGTGGGAGAAACTTTAGCTGCCAGGTTTAATCTATATTAGTTTCTGTAGGTAGTCTACACCCATTCATAACAGCAGGACAAAAAATATTTCTCACTTGAAGAATTTAAGGTGCAAAATGCCTAAGATGGATACGCTCAACACAGAAAGCACAGAAAGAGATTAAAAAATATAAGTAGAGTTTTTAATGATAAAGTTCTACAGTTGGAGGAGGGAAAAAGAGGATGTAAAAGGAGGTGGGTGGATTAATATGCAGAAGGAAAACAGGAAAGGGTTTAATTTACCTTGAAATAACCACTATTCTATTTGTCCAGGCCCAGTGAGAATCTATGCCAAGCAATTTCATTCATTGCCCAGTGCCTAGCCCATTGCTGACTGTGTGGTAAATATTAAATAAATACTTGTTGGTTGATGCAAAGTGCACATGGCAATGCTGTGTACACACAGGAAACAGAAACTGGAGGTGGTGAGAAAAATTAGAAAGCAATGCAAGGTCTGGTTCTCCATGTCGACAACATTTTCAAGTTACACTAAGTGGGGAAACAAATGAGGCAAAAATGTGACCACATTCATAGTTCAACATGTTGTTCCTCTTTGAGCGCTAAAACTTTATTTGCAAAAGAAAAGCTATGATTAGATGTATATTTTAAATTAAATATACACAGTATAATTTTAAGGACCAGAGGCTTTATTGCTTAATATGTATGCTTTTTATTGCTTACAATGAATCAAAAAGGTTGCTTGCTCAGGTTGCTTACATTTGTAATAGTAATATACCACTTGAAGCCTTTAACACATAAGCACCTATTTGCTAGACTAAACCTAGCTCTGAACTTTTAGTGATGCCATATGCTTTTAAATTAACCCTTCTAAATACTGTATGAAGCTCATAATACAGAGTGCTAGCTTATGGTTGAAGTAGGTTACTACTAAACACTCATTAGGCAAACTATTGAAAATCAAGAAAACATGCATAACCCTACATGTCTATGAATGCCAAAATTAAAGATGATCTAATAAGAACTTGGGATTTGGCAATTATAATTTGACTGTAAGATCTCACTGGCTTACACATTTTAAGTGGAACTAAAAGCTCTAAGGACCTTTTTCTATACCTAAAAAGAATTACACATTTTAAAATAGTATCTAATAGAAGGTCTATTAAAATCACAACGGATCAGAGCTGTCAACTTCAAACAGTGCCTTTCTCCTAAAGATCTTAAGTTCACACATTGGTGCCAACATCACAAATGCAGATGCTACAAAGAAAAACAAATTTTATTCACAGCACTTTGCATATAAACTTTTTCTTCTGCAGACTTGTGTGGAGTTGAAAATAAAGGATGCTAATATGCACATTATGCAGCACATAAAAAAAAAAATAAGCAAGAACACTTTAGTTGAGTGAAAATACATTTATCAGCTAGAAAGCTGGGAAAATTCACATCCACTGTACTCCAAATTTACCCCCAAGTGACAGCAAAATACTATATGAGATGGAAAAAATTAAATATTATTTAATCAATAGCTGATTACCTTTAAAACTTTGGGCTTCTTTTCCCTCTGGGGCCTCTTGTTTTCCTTTATAACCTAAAAAAAATCAAATTGCAAAATGAGCCTCCGTTTAAGAAAAATGTAGCTCCCACCCCCCTAAATTTTTGGCTATTTCACTGTAAAACTACTTTTATCATTTAAAAGCATCAACATGTTTAATAGGCAGAAACTAAAGAGCTTATGTAAAATGTATACTTCAAAAGTCACTGAAAACAAGACTTGCAGAAAGATGAAGCAGGGAAATACCCTTTTTTCCCCTTAAAGTCTGTCTTAATTAGCCTCTGCATTCTTCACAGCGAAGCCCACGAGGTAGCCATCTTGCTTGCTTCTGCAGAGGAAGCCTCTACAGTGGAACAGTTCTGCAAACTGCTTTTTGGTATTATTATCATGGTGTTTAAAGGCAGCCCTGGCCTGCCAGCACTGTAGACGTGCTGGGCATGCCTTTTGCAAAAACAGCCCCACAAAGAGTGCAGCCAATGGCAATGCAGAGCTAAGCAACTCCAAAGTGATCTTCTCTGCCTAGCCCTTCCTAGACAAAGGATCTCCTGTGCGGCTCCACTCTCACCACAGGACACAGGCAGCCTCAAGCTGCGACATGGAGTTCGCTGCAGAGGATCTGGTCGCGCCGAAATCATAGGAGGTTTGAGCAAAAACAATGCACACAAATCCCCCAGGTCCCCACAATCGGATCGATGACGGAGTCTCCCTGATTAGTAACCTCTTCGAGGCTCCGAGGGCAGGTCTGCGCTGGGGGGAGGGGTGCGCGGCTCTGCCTCCAACGTACAGAAGATATAAGCGAGCTGAGGGGGGCACTTGGGCTTGCTTAAACTCTGGAAGGTATTGTGCATTTTTACTTTATAAGGCAAGGCTAAATATTGGCGATATTTAAGGCAGGGAGGTTATGTGAGGACAGTGTAGGCTCAGCTGTTGGGCTGTGTCTCATTCTTCGGGAACCACACCTCTTTGCAGCAGGCGCTTTGCCCAGAAGCACAGCGATTTGATTTCTGTCAATAAATGTCCAATGACAAAAGCGGACTAAAAAATAATGATAATAAAGCCACTTAAAAGGAAAAGGACAGGATGAGGACAAGGAATGGAGGAGGAGTTTTCAAAATACACTGGCCACTCTGAGTGGCTGGAAAGGAAAGATTTCTCTCTCTGGCTCTGAGCATTTTTGATGACCACTCCCCAAGGAAACCCCTGTCCTACCAGAAGGCAGACTCACACCTTTGGGACAAAAAGAGGACCTTTGGCTCTTCTCTCTCCCAAGATCATCACCTGTCACTGAGCCTCTCTCCGCAAAGCTGCCAAGCAAGTCCCATGTGGAGCCCGTCTGCACACGAGGCTGGTGGTCAGACAGAGCCACCCACTTCCCAGGGACCGGAACTAGAGCCACGGCTGGAACAAGCGGCCACCACCCACACACCTGGACTGCCCCCACACCCAGGGGTGGTAGGCACTGGGAGAGCTGGGCACCATGGCTGGCATCTACCAGCCAGTGGGAAAGGCAGAGCCAGAGGAGTCTCCCTCCCTCCGGCCCCCTGGCGTTGCAACAGCAGCAGCTGAGGAGGACAAGAGCAGCTGCGGTGAGCGGGCTGATCTCAAGGTCACTGCCAAAATGCAATGCAGAGGCCGGTCACAGTCCCATCACGGCCACTTTGACAGCTGCTCAGGTCTCGGGAAGACAGCTCCATCTCCAGCCTCGCAGGGCCAAAGTTGCAGCAGCACATTTGGGGGATTGGCAGGAGGGCCTCCCTCGCTGTTCAGCCAAAGATGAGTTTTTCACTTGCAGTTGGATTCAGAACAGATTCCCACAACGAGGAATTGGGAACAGAGTGAGGGCCGGAAGGCCTGCATTTCATCACCCTTGATTCCTAGCCTTTCAGTTTGCCACAAAAGCACGCTTTCCTTATTGGAACGGGAAGTGAAACATGCATTGTTTTCCCACTTTTAAACTCCCTCTCCCTCACCCACTGGCCTCCTTCTCTCCCCCAAATTTTTAAACAAATTCATACAAGAAAACAATCTATTGGGTGTGTTATTCTCAACTCTTCCTAAAACATTTGTAGCAAAACCAATGGATTCTGACCTAACCACATCAACCAACACACCTTCAAACACTTGTAAGCCCACATCTTCTTCTCTAAGGAGCAAGAAAAGGCTCTCTGAGGGAATGAAGCAAGTGTGAAATAGGTAGAAAAACAGGATTAAATACAACAAGGTCTGAAAAGGGGTGCAAAATCTTTTGGCCCTTAAAAGTGATTTGCATTTCGATTAGATTGTCCTCTTTGCATACTTGAATATCATTTTTTAAAGGTATCAACATTTTTCCAGATTGGTTGCTCAATATTTAATTAAATGGCCATGAATATGTTATGACATAATGGTATAGTATCAATCAATTCAGTACCTGTGTGATTCATATGATTGCCTCACTAAAATAAAATAAAATCAGATTCAGAGGGTTAGGTATGCTGAGCATCCACAGTGGTAAGAGGTCCATTTTTTAAGGTCTGTGGACAGGAGTTTTCATTACATGGGCTACACATGAACCATATAACAGGATGCTTGGCTACCAACGCAAACGCTGAAGGTCCTTGTGCACTGGTCTGTAAAATTAGTTAATAAATAAAGCCTGAGCTCATCCCAGCTAGATGTGAGGGTTAATGAAAGAGACCAGAGCTAACATCAGCTCCAAATAGCCAACTGTTAGGACGCCATGAAAATCTCTACTTGTTTGAACACAACATTACAGATTGGTGACCTCTATCAGTTGTGACCATCAATTCCAAATCCTATACTTAGAGGTTTGATGGTCTCAGTTCAGGGCTTAGGTGACAGTGAAGTTTGATGGAGTGAATAATCAGAAATTACTAGCAGAGGGATTGGAGTCAAGAGAGCCAGTCCCATTCTTTTATTATTTAGGGTGAAGCACATACAATTAAATCCTGTTGAAAGAAAGGCAGGTCAGAGAGTTATTCAGAACTTGTCTTTGTCACTTAAATCTATTTGTTTTTCCCACAAGGGCTCATGGCTATTAAATTACATGAACTGATATTTAATTTTGCAATAACTCAAGTGTATTAAGTTCTGTCATATATTACAAAATGAAATCTATCTTTTCTCTTAAAAACCATAGGATTATAGAACTAAAAAGAACCTTAAGAGAAAATTCAGCCTAACTGCTTTATTTCATAGATAAACTCAGGCTGAAAGAGGTAAAATTACTTAACTCAGGTTACACAGCTGAGTTATAAACTGACTTGAGCCCTGTTCTAACCATCCACACTGCTCTCTTCACTTCTATTCATTCTCAACACCCAACAATGTACATTTGTAAATACCCCAAAATAACCTTAAAATAAATGTCTTCAAAAAACACCCACTTCATTTTTAGGACAGGAGATTAGCAGCTCAGATTTCTAGAAGATTGTTATTTTAAACCATTGTTATGTTAGGTATGCTTTAAAAAAATGCTTTGTCCCCTTGGAGCTAAATTTATGAATAATGTCAAAATTCTGCCTCTTTTCCTGAGTACAAGCAATTGTATATCCACAAGAAACAAGATTTACAGACACTCCCTAGACGAAGACAACAACAGCGGCATACTAGGAGGAGTCTTCTTCCAAATTAATCTCAAGGGTAGTTCACCCTTCCTCAAGACTGACACCTCTCTGAAGCAAAACACCCTTCCAATATTTGTCACATGCTCCTCTTCCATGAAATGCTCTATATTTTTCTTCTTGCATATTTTTGGGGGCTATAGTAAAGATATTCCAAGCACCATCTTTTGTAAACCATCAACCCATAAGAATAAGAAAAGGATGTTACATACTTTTCACAATCCTGATGGAGATTTTAAAGCTAGTTTGGTTTTATTGCCTGTGAGACACAGAAACCTGCAAGACTGATGTTGGAGAATTTTCCTGGTTAGTTGAATTGAGCGATAGTCTGGGTACAGGTGGCTGGTCTGCCTAGCACAGTCCTTACCTTGCTCTCCTCCCCCACTTCTTTCCCCGAGGCTTATCTACCAAACCAAAAACCAAACCGGTTGTTATCCAGTTGATTCCAACTCATAGCATGGAACTGCCCCGTAGGGTTTCCAAGGAGCAGCTGGTGGATTCAAACCTCCAACCTTTTGGTTAGGAGCCAAGCTCTTAACCACTGCACCAGCAGGGCTCCAGGCTTATCTACAGCAGCCCTTTTTCCCTCCAAGGGGCCAGGTCTACCTGGCATCCACTCACTCTCTCTAACAGTCCTGCTTACAGCTGGTAAAACTAGCTGTTCTTCAATGGTAAGAATTAAGGAACGAGCGGGCAGATGATCTTCAACAGTTGCCAGCTGAGAATCATAGACAATGCCAGAGACTAAAGGGGCTGAAATGTCACCTCTCCCCAATTTCTCGACTCTTCTTATTGCTAACTTGAAATTGGCAAGACTACTGTCTCCTCTCTATTAGTATCTAGATCCATAATTTGTACAGAAAAATCCAGTAAACCCATCGACGGATTTTTGTCAAAAACAAAGAAACCACAGAAGAAGATCCTATTTAAAACAATTTCTCCTTTAGTGAATGATAAGACTGAAGTTTGCTTCTTATTGTAGCTAGTTCTGTCTAATTTGTTTTCCCTGAAACATTATTTTCAATAATGTCTCTTATTATCTTTATTTTTTTTAACAAAAGGAACTTCGGTACCTTTGGACTCCTTCCCTGTCATTCTTCCTAGGCAACTGACTCTAGAGAACACCGTAGCCTTACTTTCTGGATAATCTAATTATCTAATCAAGTCATAGTAGCAAAATCATAAAAATTTATTTTTTCACTGAGATGCTTAAGGCATTTCTGACACAACCATACATACACAAAATTTCCCTTTGAGAAAAACAGATTTGGGCTCTTTTAAGTTTAACAAAAGCAAACTTCTTAAAATTCTTGAACCAACCATAAGAAGACTCACCCTGACATCCAAAAATGCACTATTTAAGTTTTATTAATTTATTTTTTACAATGACCCTTGCCATTTAATAATCAGAAAGCCTTAAAGTGATTTAATAAATGTTGGGTACCTCCCATATACGGATACGGTGCTGGGCATGCAAAGGGAGACAGGATTCTTACCCACTGGGGCTTAACATCTATCTCATAAGAGACATACACAAACAGACAATCATGGTGCAGTACAGAATGGGGTTGAGTCCAGGAAGCTATGCAGGGCACAGAGAAGGTTTCCCAGAGGAAAGGACATTTCCACTGAAACCTAAGGATGGGTAGATAGGAGTTGTCAACACAGAGGAAGGGAAGAAAGGTGAGTGCCCCAGAGGGAGATAAAAGCATGTGCAAGGATGCTGGGAGCATTGTGGTTACTGAAAGTCACACTCCAGTATGGCTGTGAAGGGGCAGTGGAGAGGTATGCATACAGATAGCTATGCTACCAATTGGGTAATAAGGCTGATCATTGAGCATACATATGGGGAGATGTCATCAACCTTTAGTTCTCTCCCTTTCCTGTCTGAAATATTACTCTGTATTTTTTTTGAGGGGTGGGGGTAAGGGTCCCAACTTTCAATTTTCCATAACTGGTCCTTTAAAAAGTCAACAATGATGCTCACATTAAGTTGATCATCACAAATATCAGCTACCATTTCACAAAGGAGAACTAAGGGGAGGTGTGACTGGTTTGTCCTAGATCTGAAAACCCTTGTTTTGAAGCTAGAATACACCTTTGTGTAAACCTAGTCTCCTAACTGAAGAAAAGCAGTATTTTGAGAATGTGTGTATGTAAGATGCTTTTGGTAAGATGAGATCAATTTATTCTGGAAGGATCGACTTCTTCAGTTTCTGAACTCATTTACTAAAGTCTTATGTCATCTCTAAACAAGATGTGTCTTCCTAGAAATGAGTTACTTTTAGATACTTCTGATGTTCAGAAAGGATGCTCTTCCTTCATTCATTCTGGAAATTGAACATAGAACACCAACTGTGTTTGAGGCACTGCTTAATGCCTCTGAATCTCTGGAAAATAAATAACTCTTTTTCACAGAGCTTAACTTAGGTAGGTAGAGAGAAAACAAACAACCAAAAAAAAAAACTTACTGCCATTTATCCCATAATATTTATAATAATACAATGTCTAAAATTATTATTTTTTCCATTCGGTTTGATTTTCTTAACTTCCAAACCATTATTTAACAGGCACATTAGTTCTTGTTGCTCGAACTAAATTAAATAAATGTTTCTTGATGTTCTTACTAGAGATATTTCTTCTAACTTGCTACTACTACTGTGTCTGAAGAGAGTTCTGCGATTTTGAAAAGTAAGGCCCATTAGAGATCCTCGGGGGGCCAGAAAGAGATATATGTGCCCTAATAAAAAAAACAAAAAGGTGATTTTCAACACAGGCCCCCTTAGAAGCCAACAGGGATGGAGCTCAAGTTTACAATTGTGTTGACTGTGCAGATTTAAAAGGAAAAAAATGCCTATCTTTATTATGAATGTTTTACCACAGATGATTACAATGGTTGTTTCCATGGATATTTGCTCATAATGACTAGTTAAGAAAAAACAATTTTTTCTCAAAGTTTGTTTGATTTACCTGACTTCCAAATACTTATCCAATGGGTACATTAATTCTTGTTGCTCAAAATAAAATAAATTGTTCTTGATGTTCTTACTAGATATAAACTATGAATTGATATTTTCGTTGCCCAAAGCATCAGTTCTTTCAAACACATCATTTAAGAAGAAGTCAAACTGCATTTACTGATGCTGTGGTGAAATATCTAACTTTATGAACATACACTCGTATTTTTATAGGGCTACTTTTGCTTAACATTATAAGCGAAGTATTTGTGGGTTTTCAGGGGAGTGAAGAGTCACTATACCAACAATTCTCTTAATTACAAATCATGCATGTGATGAAAGAAAATGGATGTGGATGTTCTGAAGAGAAAGTATTATTCTTCTTTCCTGGCCTATTCATCTTAAAATATTACCTTATACAAGATCAAAATACTATCCAATACAAGATCAGTATTCAAATCCCAGTGATGCTATTAACGGTGGGATTTTGAGCAAGACACTTAACCTCTTTTAGACTCAGTGAGGAACATTGATCACCTTAGGGTGGAATGCAAAAATCGATGTGAAAAGCATGTAGTACAGCACCTGACTTCCAGTTGGTTTAACCACAGCAAAAGATAAACATGACTGTCACTAAATAGGAAAACTATGTGCAAGTTATTGGAGCAATTAAAAATCATTATATATAAAAATTGGATAACTTTTATACATAAACAACATACAATATTTTAGGATGTTGGAACCGCTCCCTGAATAAAGCTAATATTAAATAGGATTGCTACCCTAGAGATGGGGATGTGCTAACCCCAGGCTAATTCCACCATATCATCTTAACATAACCCTGCATTTATTAGTTAAAAAGAATATGAAACTTTCACTTCAAGTGATAATGGAAACAGTAATTTGGAACAACCCTCCTGCTGGACAAAATATAAAATTATTTGCTTGAAAGCACAGAAGAGTGAAAAATTACCATAATAGCGAGGAATTAACAGGCCAGGATTCAGAGGGGAATGAGATCAAGGGAAGGTAGAAACGTTTTAAATAAAAATAGAAAATGGAGATAATCTTTAAACCTTGAACCAAAAATATTCCCTGAAATTTTCTTAAAACCAAACAATTGTTTAGCTTGACTTATAAAGACTGTCTGCTTTGGGCATTGTGCTCTTTCAAGATCTAACTGTATGGGATCAAACTGACAACAGCAACTCGAAAGATTAGAGAAGAAATTGAGGGGGCAGTGAGTTTATGCTAATGGGGAGGGGATCAGCTCAGAAAAGGAGGCTGAGAATGGTTGTACAACTCGAATAATGTAATCAATGTCACTGAATAGTGCATGTAGAAACTGTTGAATCGGTGTATGTTTTGCTGTGTATATTCTAAACAACAGTAAAATAAACAAACTTTTGGAAAAATAGAAAGTGGAGAAAAAGAGCTAAAAAAAGGATTAAAGATAAATGTACCTTGAAATTAAAATATAGCAGCAGTGGAACTGGCAAGCTCGAAGAGGTTCAATATTTGATTCATGTTTAAAAACTTATATTTTGCAAAATGATCCTATAAGATTCTAACACAACATCTCTTTTACAGTTTCACAAATCTCAAAGACAGACACAATAACCTCAGCGTGACTCTCCATCAACTAGCCTACCACTTGGTCCCACCCCTCTCCAGTCTCCAGGTCCTTCACATTTTTGCTTATTGTCCTACTCAGGGACACAGTAATTAAAAAGAGCACATGCCATCAAAGGCATGGGTTCTTATCTCAGACCAGTTGTGTGGCCTTAGACAAGTTACTTGGCCACTCTAAACCTCAGTGCCTTCCTTCATAAATTCGGAAAAAGAATGCATATTTCATAGGATTGCTGTAAAGGTTAAATGAGAAAATGAGCATGTCAATGCTTAATACAGTACCAAGCACTTGTACTCAATAAATGAGAGTTATTATCAACCCCTTCAGAAATCAAACAATGTTCACTACACTTATGTAGTTCCACATTTATGATGATTATCATTCAATTCAATCAATATTTGTCTGATGTCTATACCATGTGCTCGGCACTACATACAGAGAAGAATGGAGAGAAAAAAATTCTAGTCATTTCAGTCAAGCCATTGAAGTTTCTACATGGTGAAAGGTGAAGTTCACTCATAACTTGGATGACAAAAATCAAAAGAAAAAGAAAAGACTGCACTCAAGCAACCAAAAAAAGATAAAATGGATTCATCAAAATTAAAAAATTTGTGCTTCAAAAGACACTTGCAAGAAAGTGAAAAGACATGTGAGCGGCCATCTAAGAGACTCCACTGGTCTCACCCCGTCTGGAGCAAACGAGAATGAAGAAAACCAAAGACACAAGGGAAAGATTAGTCTACAAGTACTACAGCCTCCACCAGACTGAGTCCAGCACAATTAGATGGTGCCTGGCTACCACCACCAACTGCTCTGACAGGGATCACAATATAGGGTCTCAGAAAGAGCTGGAGAAAAATGTATAACAAAACTTTAACTCACACACACACAAAAAGACCAGAATTACTGGTCTGACAGAGACTGGAGAAACCCCTACAGTATGGCCCCTGGACATGCTTTTAGCTTAGTAATGAAGTTACTCTCGAGGCTCACCCTTCAGCCAAAGATTAGACAGGCCCATAAAACAAAAGGAGACTAAAGGGGCACACCAGCCCAGGGACAAGGACTAGAGGGCAGGAGGGGACAGGAAAGCTGGTAACAGGGAACCCAAGGTCGAGAAGGGGAGAGAGAGTATTGACACGTTAAGGGGTTAGCAACCAATGTCACAAAAAAAATGTGTACTAATTGTTTAATAAGAAGCTAGTTTGTTCTGTAAATCTTCATCTAAAGTACAATAAAAAAAAAAGTGAGATGCAATAGAATGTTGAAAATTTTTAAGAAAGACAAAAAGACAACACATAGAATGGGAGAAAATATGTGCAAATCATATATGATAAGGGTCTAGTATCCAGACTATATAAACCAAACACCAAACCCATTGCTATCGAGTCGATTCCGACTCATAGCAATCTTACAGGACAGAGTAGAACTGCCCCGTAGGGTTTCCAAGCAGTGACTGGTGGATTCGAATTGTTGACCTTTTGGTTAGCAGCCATAGTTCTTAACCACTACACCACCAGGCTGAAAATTCAACAACAAAAAGATACCCAACTCAATTAAAAAACAGGCAAAGATATATAAATGGCCAATAAACACATGAAAAGATGCTTAACATCATTAGTCATTAAGTCAAACCAATCAAACAAACCAGTTGCTATCAAGTCCATGAAACAAACAAACCAGTTGCTGTCTGACTCACAGGAAATGTAAATCAAAACCACAATGAGATATCACTTCAAGACCACTTAAAAAAAAAAAAAAAAAAACAAGACCTATTGCCATAGCGACCCTGTAGGACTGAGTAGAACAGCCCCATAGGGTTTCCGAGGCTGTAAGCTTTATGAAAGCCAACTGCTACATCTTTCTCCCACAGAGCGGCTGGTGGGTTGGAACGGCCGACCTTTCAATTAGCAGCCTAGCGTTTAACCACTGGGCCACCAGGGCTCCTTTTTTCACACCCACCAAGATAGCTAAAATCAGTCTGAGAATTATAACAAGTGTTGGTGACAATGTGAAGAAATTAGAACCCTCATATATTGCTGATGGGAATGCAAAATGGTGAAGCTGCTTTGGAAAACAGTTTGTCAGCTCCTCAAAAAGTTAAACAGAGTTAACATGATCCACAAATTCCACTCCTAGGTATACTCAAGAGAACTGAAAATACGTGTCCATACAAAAACGGGTGCACAAATGCTCATAGCAGGATTATTCACCACAGCCAAAAAGTGAAAACAATCCAAATGTTCATCAATGACTAGAATGTACAAAATGTGGCTTATTCATACAAAGGAATAGTATTCAGCCATAAAAAGGAATGAAGTACTGATACATGTTACAACATGGATGAACCCGGAAAACCTCAAGTGAAAGAAGTCAGTCACAAAAGACCACATACTGTATGATTTTATTTACATCAAATGTCTAGAATAGGCAAATCCATAGGGACAGAAAGTAGATTACTGGTTGCCAGGAGCTGGAGGGAGAACGGAATGGACAGTGACTAATGGGTATGGGGCTCCTTTTTGGGGTGATGAAAATGTTCTGGAATTAGATGGTGGCAATGGTTGCACCATATTGTGAATATACTAAAGAACACCTAACTGTACACTTCAAAATAGTGAATTTTATGATATGTGAATTACATCTCAAGTTTTTTAAAAAAGAAGAGATTGATTGTTCTTTACCATAGTGGAAAGAGGGGCTCTATTACTTGCTAGCCATGGGGAATTAAACACATTTTTAAAAGTGCATTTCAATTTCCTGGTCTGTAAAATGAGAATCCTAATACTCATATCTCACGGGTTACTGTCAGTGTTCAACATGGTGAGGTAACGCCTTTTATCACAGTGGCTGGCCCATAGTAGGTCCTCAATAAATGAGTTTCCTTCCTCCTTTCTTTCTTTGCCAGCATCCTCTGCTTCAAAACCAAAGAAGTTTAAATTTTGTTAAAATCTTATGCACCTAATTAACAATGAAGACATTAGTTTCTGGTTGTTGGTTCTTTTAAAAAAGCATGAAAAGTTGAACACTATTTTGTTTTGTTTTCCTTGTTTGTCTTACTATCTCATAGTGAACTAGAAAATGGGGTTAGGTGAATGTAGAAAACAATTTAATTTCTATGTTTCCCAGTAGACAAATCTTCCTGCAATTCTGCATTAACTGCTAAACAAGTTACTTACTTCTACAAGTGTACGAGTGTAGGAGAAACACACATACACACACACACATGCATGCATGCACACGCACCCACTTTTCTCTCTAAATCTAAACTATATCCACTCCATTCAAAATTCCATGGCTTGGATCAACTGTGGGCTTCCACTGCCTTGTCCTCCCACTTCCTCCTGCCTTGATCCTGCTTATGCTCTTTAACAGAAACCTCACCACAAAATGGTGTTGCATATGAAACATGATATGAAAATAAGCTGTAGTAGTGTAAATGTCTAGAACACAGCAGAAACACCAAAACCCTCTCATTATACAAGGACAAGAAAATAACTGGCATAGTCATCTTGCTGGTAACCACAACTATAATTCTGCATTACATGGGAACAGTGAAACCAATTCATTCATAATGCATCTTAATCCTCTAACAGGAAAAACGCTTTCCCAGATACTATGAAATGGTGTGGACTGGCTACTTCTGAGTACTTTAGTTACTTTCCTCTAAATAGCATGAATCAAGCAGCAAGAGGGAAACAGGTGAATGGAACGGAATAAATACACAAACCTCCTCAAGGATATAGTAATAACTACAAAATTTAAGCACTGACTATGTAGTAGGTGAAGTTCCGGGAAACGGTTAACGTGCCCAGCTGCTAACTTAAAGGCTGTAGGTTCAAGTCCACCCAAAGGCTCATCAGAAAAAGTCCTGGCGATTTGCTTCCGAAAAATCAGCCACTGAAAATCCTGTGGAGCACAGTTCTACTCTAACACATATGGGGTTGCTATAAGTCGGAATCAACTCGAGGGCAACTGGTTCTATGTAGTAGGCACTCTGCCAGAGTCCCTGTACACAGCATATCTGCTCCCCATGGCATCTCTGCTTCACTAGTGTGATGATCTATCTCCATGTTACAAGCAGATCCATTCTCACACTGATGTCCACATGGGGGATATCTAAACTCTTACTGAAACTGATTTTTCCTCAGCCATAGGAAAATTGTCAATTGGATACCTCCGAAGTCTCTTTCTAGAGTGGTGTGATTCTTTTAGTTATTTCTCTTTTGGGGGCTGGGGGGCAGAGACCATGACTTAGATGTCTCTAAAATCTAAAAGCTATAGACCATCTCTCCAGAAAAAAAATCATACAGAAACAATATGTTGGGAGGGAGGGAGGCAGGAGAAGATTTTGCTTAGGGGACACTGAGTGTACGTTAATGGCGGCGGGATAATTTGGAAAGGGATAGTGAGATTGGTTGCACAACTTGAAGAATGTAATGAACATTACTGAACTGGACATGTGGAATTGTTGAATTGGTATATGTTTTGTTGTGTGTTTTCACCACAATAAAAAGGGGGGGGGGAACATGTTGCATATAATTTTGAGGAGATAAGGTCATAGACTACTGAAGCCAAACCAGATTTTTAAGTTATTTCTGAAATATCAGTTGAAACATTGGTGTTGAGATCATTTAAACTAGGATCAAATTAGTCTTATAAATTCTTGTCTAGGAACTAAACAAACACATGGAAAGTTTACCAATACTAAAGTACTAATATAATATCCCTAATTTAAAAGTTTTTCTCCATGATTGCTAAAAATACACTGAATACCAAATCTGATCTGCTGGTATCCA
This sequence comes from Dugong dugon, assembly GCA_030035585.1. Taxonomy (NCBI): domain Eukaryota; kingdom Metazoa; phylum Chordata; class Mammalia; order Sirenia; family Dugongidae; genus Dugong; species Dugong dugon. The sequence continues at coordinate 21,794,400 of CM057475.1, forward strand.
GTCACTAGTTAGGAGATTTGCTGATATGTTGGCTCAATCACCAACCTGGAGGGGGCTTTAAGAGGTGTTTACCAAAAAGAATGTGATAGAAAGAAACTACAGTTTCTCCTTTGGGGAGAAAGAGATGTATCTGACTTTCTAAAAAAATACTTGGACCACAGATTTTAGGTTTCCAAAAATGGTAAAGATTTAGAAATCATTAGGCCTTAACTGGCCACCAAAATACTAAAAATTTTGGTTATGGTAATAATAATAGCTTGAAATGAAGAACAAAATGATCCCTGTTTCAAGTAAATAATCTGAAATGGGAACCAACATTTATACAGAAAAAAGTTTACTGTTATATGAGAAATTCTAAGAAACTGAAGCATCCATCAAAGAAAGATAGTTTAGCAAATTATGTTCATTTACTTAAAAGAATATCATGCAGGCATTACAAAAAAATCTTTACAAATTGTTTATTACAAGGAAAAATGCTGATGATATACCAAGTAAAAAAAGAAGAAAAAGATTTACCCCATTTGACCTCAACTGTTATTTTTTAAATGTAGAAAAAATACTGGAAGCAAATATGCCAATATATTCATAGTGTTGCCCCTCTAGGTGGTAGGATTAGGGTGCAATTTTTCTTCTTCTAGATTTTCTACAATGCAAATGACATTACTTTGATTTCATATATATTTTTAAGTAACACAAGCTTATTGTGCAGAAATTCCAACCACATCAAAAAATTTAAGCAAAAAGTGAAAGTCACATTTTTCTAATGCACCTCTCCTCTACCCAAAAAAATCCAATCCCAGAGGTAACAACTTCCAACAGTTTGGTTTGGTAGGTATCCTTCTAGAATTGTTTTTCTAAATTCCATTACAATTAGAAAAATACATGATTTTGAGCTTTTATGCCGCTTTTCCCTTTAGAATTCTGAGTTGCCTAAACTTTGTATCTTAATATAACTCACAATTGCAAATACATATGGCAGTAATTTTTTTTTTTTGGCAGTAATTTTAAACAACATAGGCAGACAACTTTTTACTACATGTCTTTAAAGAAATCTGTACCTTTCTAAAAGCCTTTTTATCGAGGCTTCTGCTTGAGTTTCTGCTTCAGATATTCCATGATACCAACATCTTTAGTACTTGAAAAATGACATGTGTGGAATAAAGCCCAAAATGTTGTTTTGGGGAGCAAGCTGCTAAAATGATATATTTTGTACAAATGGGATAAAATAAATGCTTTACAATGTATTTATTTTAAAAAAAGGCACTGCTATGTGAGAAATAAGCTGAATCTTAACATATCTTTATAAGATTTTATTCATTTATTCATTCATTCAATCGTTGCTGAGCATCTATTATGTGCTAGTAACCCCTAAGTCTTGGGCTTTGACTTTAGAAGTACCTTAAGCATCTCATTTCTAATCACTGCTCTTTCTGCAGGAGAACACCATGGCTTCCTTTTAAAGACAATGACTCAGTATTAATGGAGCATAATTAAATCAGAAAAGAGCAAGATTTCTCTTTGTTGCTTTCACAGCTGACGTGAAAAGCTGATGATAATCAGGGAAGACCTTCGGGATACTTGTGATTTGAGCGCTGCATCTCATTATCAAGGTAATGCCCTGAATTGCTTAGTTTAGTTTGATTCATTTGCTAGTTGTGTCTTTTTTTCGTATAATAATAGGGCAAAATGATTCCCCCCTTCTATCCTTCCTGGTAACACTTATGCCACATCCATCATAGTGCCTCAGTGGCTGGCTACTTTAAAATGAGAATGGCTTTTACAGCTTTGATACCGTTAACTCTTAGAATACTACTCTGGACTAAAAAAACAAGAGGTGGTCCACAGACCAACAAAAAGGGATCTGGAATTAAACTCTGTAGCTAAAAAAACATGTACCACACTAGTGTGCTTACTTCTTTATAATAGTACATCCTGAATTATGCTGACACTAGATGAAGGTATTGGCCCCTTTCACACAATTTCTTGGATAAGATTATTTACACAAAATGGCAAGGTAAGATTTGAACCATAGTGACAAGATTCCAGAAATTGACACCCATGGGTCAGAATCAATCATGATCAGCACGGTTTTGTTGACATACTGGGGGTTTACAAAGGCAAGAACATTAGACCCCAAAGGCTTATAATTCTATGGCCAGCTCTGTGGTGAGATATGCTACTGAAGTCTCAGTAGTGATACAAAGAGATTCCTTAAAAGCATATTTAAGGACATATAACATCTGCCCTTAATTGAAGGAGTTGGTAGCAAAGATTTGTTCCATATGGCATATACAACATATGCCAAAATGAGATCCGTCTGTTTCAAAACACTGAGAAAAACAGCAGCCAAAAGAGGCTGCCCCACCACCCACCCCTACCAAAAAGAATAAAATAAAATGAGTGTGTCAACCAATTCTGAGACATCATCTCTGGAACTGGACTGTTATCACATAGAAGGAGCCACCCATAAGACGGTAGACAGTTCAGTTATATCATATAATACTAATTAACACATAACTTTCAAACACAATCTATGCAGGCATTCCTATTTTTCTAGGTAAAACTTGCGTTAGCTAAGACGATACCATGGTAATAAACACAGCACACTTTACGGATATAGTTATCGAGTACACTGCTGTTTAATCTAACCAAGCACATAATAAATAACACTTTAACCATTTTGGAAAAAATATCAACACTAACTGAAGTAAATACAAGAGAGATTATTTCAACCTTGGAAAGACCAACTCACAAACCAGTCATTTAGTCATTCTATTAATGTTTAATTAATGTGTGATGGTATACCAAAATCATCTGGCTAGACATATGTAATATAATTCAAGACACCACTCTCAAAAGTATAGTCTCCTAACAACTGTGTGTTGTTTTCTTTCGTTTTTATACTACACTAAAAATTACTTGTGAAAAGTGCAGCCTGGCCAAAGCACCTACTCTCTATATCTCTAAAAAGCATCTTCCCCCTCGCCTTTATTTTAATTCCATTACTGTCCCAAAAGCAGGGAAGTTCATATGCCTCAAAAAGCTAAGTTACAAACAAACATGAGGAATACCCTAGCCAAGAGCAAATTCCTAACTCTATAAGAGTTATAGAGTTAGTGGTTTCAATTTTCTGTATTTATGAATATGGAGAACAGTAAACTAAACTAAGCTTGGCAGGAGACAAATAACGTTTTTTCTCTTGGGCAAAAAGATGTCTCTGGGAAGATTATCTATTCTCCTTGTTGTACAATTAAAAGAATTCTGTCTCATTACGAGAGACAAAATGTAATCTACAACCAAAAAAAAAAGTATATCAAGTTGTTTTTACTTCTCCAAAACATTAGTAGTCAACACATTGAGAAATGGCATATGGCTTTGGGGACTAAATATATTTTAGAAGAAAAAAAAATCTAACAGATTTTTAAATGTGCAATTGCTTCGTATAAGTACTAACAAAAAAATACTAAGTGTTAACATTTTAAAACCATATATGTATGTTTCCTTTCTCATTCCAATTCTTAATAAGTAAAATAATTCTGATGTGAAAAACAAATATATGAAATATATTTGCTTGCCAAAACTCTGAAATATAAAAAATATATGCCCTTCAACCATTTATAATGGCCCCAAAAACTATCAAATACCTAGGAATAAAACTTAAAAAATAAATCTATACTGAAAACTACAAAACATTGTTGAAAGAAATTCAATAAGATTTACATATATACTGTGTTCATAGGCTGAAAGACTTAATATAGTAAAAATGTCAATCTCCTCAAACTGATCTATAGATTCAACACAACCACAATCAAAATCCCAGCAGGGTTTTTTGGTAGAAATTTACAAGCTGATTCAAAAAGTTTTAAGAAAATGCAAAGAACCAAAAAGTAGCCCAAATGAATACTGAAGAACAAAGCTGAAGGACTTATTCTACAAAGTAGCGAGACTTGTTATAAAGCTATAGTAATTATGACATTCTAGACACAAGGATAGACAAAAAGACCAATGGAACACAGTCTAGAAACAGACCCTCAACTAATCAATCACCTGACTTATGACAAAGTTGACATTGTAGCCTCAGGGAAGGGATGACCATTTCAATAATGGCACCGGTCAAGTAGATATCCATATGAAAAAGAATGAATCTTGACTCCTATTCCACACCATACACAAAAATCAAGCCAAGATTTATTGTAGATCTAAATGTACAAGGTAAAAAAGAAGCTATTTAAAAAGAAAGTACTTTTATTATGGCCTTGGAATAGACAAAATTTTCTTAAACCGGAGGCAAAAAACGGTCATAAGAGGAAAGGATTGGTTACACTACGGTAAAGTTAAGAATTTCTGTTCATTAAAACACATGATTGAGTGAAAAGCTAAATCATGGAAAGGGAAAAGATACTTGCAGGCATATATTCAACAAAGGGCTTTTATCAACAAAACATAAGGAACTCCTATAAATCAATAAGAGAAGAAAAATGCATTGAAAAATGGGCAAAAGATTAGATGAGGAGAGAGACCCACAGCCTCCTTGCACCATTACCAACCCCGACTTCCTTGTAAGTAGAGTAGCATGAGCCACCTCCCCTTCCAACTGGTTTCTCCAGATGTTTTTAGGCAATCAGCCATCTTCCTGCCCAAGGTAAGAAAAACAAGAGGCTGGGGTCGCAGATCACAGAACCAGTAAAGACCAGATCTGGCCAGCCTGAGCTGCAAAGAACCATCAGCTCGGTCCTCTGGGTGACCCTGGAACTTTTCTTCTGCCGGATGGAACCAAACTTTAGTGGCTCAAGATTGGGGGAAGACTTTCAGAAGCAAGGGTCCAGGCCTGAGATACAGTTAGAGACTCCTCCCCCTACTTTTGGACTGAGCAAGGGCAAAGGATGGAATTGCCCCAGGAACGCCTTTTTGGGCCAGACCAATCACCGACCTTGCTCCTTCCCGCCAAGACTCTTCCTCACTTTTTGCCCCTAATAAAAGCTGTTTTAGCTATTGTTCGGGGTGCCATCTTGGCAATGCAAGTCCCAGTGTGCTTCTTTCTTGGCCAACCAAATACAGCTTCTGTTTTGTGTCTCTATAGCTGTGCCAAGCGAGACCTGAGACTCCCAGTAACAGAAGCATTTCACCAACAAAGATATATCTTCTAAATGGCCAATGAACATCTGAAAAGTTGCTCAATTTTATTAGCCTTCAAGGAAATAAAATGTAGTGATACTACAGACCCAAGAAAATGCTTAAAGGAAAACAAGTCAGAAAATATCTAGTGTTGGCAAGGATGTGGATTATCTCTTCAACTGCTGATGAGAGTTTTAATTGGAATGGCCACAGCTACATGGTAATAATCTAAAAAAACTAAACCGATGCATATTCTATGATCCAGAAATTTCACTCCTAAGGCTATACCCTACAGAATACATACATATATTCATCATAAGACATAAAACAATGTCCATAGTAGTAGTGCTACTGTTCATCAACAGTACAATGGATAAGTAAATTTTGATTTCTACAAATATATGTATATTTGATATATACGTATATCTCTCCAAGAGCCTGTGCTCTCCTTTGCCTCTTCATTAGGTGGGGAATCTATCCACTTGCAGGGTTCAGTATTAAAAACAGCCTATGAAATCATGCTTGGTAAAGAAGAAGGTCAGTGAAAAAGAGGAAAACCCTCAAGGAGATGGATTGACACAGTGGCTACAACAATGGGCTCAAGCACAACAATGATTGTAGGGTGGCGCAGGACCTGGCAGTGTTTCGTGCTGCTGTATGTAGGGTCGCTATGAGTCGGAACAGACTCCATGGCACCTAACAACAACAACACAACATGACATCTTTAGAATCAGAAATAAAGGTGATCTTTTGGGAGAGAGACAGAAACAGAGAGAAAGAATATCATCAAGTATGGGAAACCTTAAAATAGAATATAAACAGAAATAAATGAACTAAAACTGTATTTCAAATGAACAACAGAAGTACACTGAAGGGCAAGGGTATGTGTGTCTATGTGTGTGTGAGCGAGAGAGAACTAAATCAAGTAACCTTTGAACACAGTACTGACATTCCAATAACAATGATCACAACCATCACCAAGATCTTGGTTTCTAAATACCATTTTCCACTAAGAGAAACTGGGGCAGAGTAGAAACTAGATAAGCCTAGAACATCTTGTGTCAGAAAAAAAAAACAATGATGGACACACAAAAGTACATAGAAGTCAGCTCCCTGGCCAAACTTGGGACACTTTGAGCTTCAAAATAAATAATGATAATAAATTATTATAACCCACTGACTAGAATAAGAATACATAAGTTCATACTGAAAGAGATAAACAAACAAATAAAAAGGAAAAGCTCTTTCTTAGAGATTAAAGCTAATAGATTTGGAAGAAATGATGGAAATAGGGAATTGCTGTTTCACAGCCATCAAACAAAAATCACCAATGAATGCTAAAATTAGTGTCTTAGTTATCGAGTGCTGCTATAATAGAAATACTACAAGTGGATGGCTTTAACCAACAGAAGTTTATTTTCTCACAGTTTAAAAGGCTAGAAGTCTGAATTCAGAGCCCCGGCTCTCGTGGAAGGCTTTCTCTCTGTGTGCTCGGGAAGGTCCTTGTCTCTTCAGCTTCTGCTTCCTGGTTTCTTGGACATCTCCATGTGTCTTAGCATCTATCCTACCCCATCTCTCCTCAAAAGAGATTGACTCAAGACACACCCTACAACCCCAGAAAGCATGGCACCCAGACTCTCTGTCAACCCAGAACTAAAAGCATTCCGAGGCCAACTCTTCAGACAAAGATTACAGCAGACTGTGGGACATTAAATGATACTCGTGAAGAGTATGCTTCTTAGCTCAAGTAGACACAGGAGACTAAATGGGCAGCTCCTGTCCGGAGGTGAGATGAGAAGGCAGAGAGGCTCAGGAGCTGGTCGAATGGACATAAGAAATCCAGGGTAGAAAGGAGGAGTGAGCTGTCACAGTATAGGGAGAGCAATTAGGGTCACATAACAATGTATGTATGAATTTTTGTATGAGAGACTAACTTGAATTGTAAACTTTCACTTAAAGTACAACAATAAAATTAAAAAAAATTAAAAAGAAAAAAGATACACCCTACACTAATCCTGTCTCATTAACTTAACAAAGACAACCCATTCCCAAATGGGATTATAACCACAGGTATAGAGGTTAGGATTTACAACACATATTTTGGGGGCACATTAATTCAATCCATAACAACTAGGAAGTGAAAGTTTGAGGGGGTAGTAGGATATTTACAAAGCCTTAACCTCCCCACAAGACATTTATTAAGTACTGAGGGAAAAATGGAGTCCCTGGGTGGTGCAAACAGTTAACGTGATTGGTGGCTAACTGAAAGGTTGGAGGTTTGAGTCCACTCAGAGGAGTCTCGGAAGAAAGACCAGGCAATCCACTTTTAAAAAATTGGTCATTAAAAACCCTATGGAGCACAATTCTGTTCTGTAACACTGGGTTGCCATGAGTCAGAGTCGACTTCACACCAACTGGTAAGGGAAAAATCCTAACTTTCCAATGGAGAAATCTGGAAGATACTTTAACCAAATGATCAAAATTAAGATCATGAATAATGGGACAAACTGACATCACATGTCCCATGATATAATGGTATTCCTGCAGAAAACGTATAATCCAAATCTAGTTATGAGGAGACATTTAAAAAAAAAACCTCGTTGCCACCGAGTTGATTCCGACTCATAGTGACTCTATAGGACAGAGTAGAACTTCCCCATAGGGCTTCCAAGGAGTGGCTGGTAGATTAGAACTGTCAACCTTTTGGTTAGCAGATGAACTCTTAACCACTACGCCACCAGTGTTTCCTGAGGAAACATTATTCAAACCAAAATTGAAGGACAAAATAACACATCTACACTTTTAAATGCAAACTGATCTATGGTGACAGAAAGCAAATCAGTGGTTGACTGGCGAAGAAAGGTGCAGGGAGGGGACAGGGATTACAAAGGAGCACAAAGAAACTTTTGGGATTGATACCTTTTGATTGTGGCAGTGGTTATATGGTGTATACATATGTCAAATTCATCAAATTGTACACTTTAATTGCATGCACTTTAGGGTGTATCAAGTATACCTCAAGAAAGCTGTTTTCAAATTTCGAGGAACTATTCCAGATTAGGAGACCTGGTGGCGCAGTGGTTAAGAGCATGACTGCTAACCAAAAGATCGGCAGTTTGAATATACCAGGTGCTCCTTGGAAATCCTATGGGGCAGTTCTACTCTGTCCTATAGGGTTGCTATCTGTCATAGATTGAATTGTGTCCTCCAAAAATGTCTGTCAACTTGGCTAGGTCATGACTCCCAGTATTGTGTGATTGTCTACCATTTTGTTATTTGATGTGATTTCCCTGTGTGTTGTAAATTCTATCACTGTGATGTAATAAAATGGAGTAGCAGCAGTTATATTGATGAGGTCTACAAGATTAGATAGTCTTAAGCCAATCCCCTCTGAGATATAAAAGACAGAAGCAAGCAGAGAGATAGGGGGACCTCATACCACCAACAAAGGAGTGCCCAGAGCAGAGTGCGTCCTTTGGACCTGAGGTTCCTGTGCTGAGATGCTCCCACACCAAGGGAAGACTGATGCAAGGACCTTCTTCCAGAGCCGACAGAGAGAGAAATAGCCTTCCCCTGGAGCTGGCACCCTGAATGTGGACTTCTAGCCTACTGGACTGGGAGAATTAACTTCGCTTTGTTAAAACCAACCACTTGTGGTATTTCTGTTATAGCAGCACCAGATGACAGAATCGACTCGACAGCAATGGGTTTTTGGTATTCCGGATGAACAGGCTAAAAGGACTTTTTTAACAGGACAGTTGGTGAAATATGAATAAGGTCTGTGGATTAGATAATAATATTGACTCAATGTTAATTTCCTGATTTTAATAATAGTATAAGAGAATATTCTCGTTTTTAGGAAATATATACTCTAGTATATAGGGTAAAGGATTGTCATGTCTGTAAAACTTACTTTCATATGTTCAGGAAAAAAAAACAGATAGAGAGGGAAAGAGAGTGATAAAGTAATGAAGTAATATGATGAAATGTTATTGCTCGGGCAATCTGGATGAAAGTATACGGGAATACTCTGTACTACACTTGTAACCTCTCTGTAAGTCTGAAATATGTCAAAATGAAAGTTTTTTTTTAACTAAATAATGCAGTATTTAGGATATTATGACTAACATCCAAGACGTTCATTCATCCACCAACAAATATTGGTTTTTCCTACACAGATGAAACTTGACAATAGGGGCCACACTTGCTTGCCAGAGCTACAAATAGAAACCACAGGCCACCTCTAAATTTATCAACCTGATTATTTGAATTACAAATAAGTTTTTCATTTAACTAACAAATATTCACTGAGCACCTATCACTGTGCCAAGCCCGACTAGACACCAAAGAAACAAAGTCACCTAGCGTGGGATCTGGAGAACACACACATATATAGTTATGATACAGCAAGGAGTGAGTGAATGAATGAGTGGAGTTTTGTCAGCTAGGGAAAGGAAGAATGGTGTGACATCAGCATGGACACTGAAGCAGGAACTTACAGAAATGTTCATAGCCAACACAGCTAAAACCTTAAGTATAAGAAAACCCAGAAGAGAAGGCAAAAAGGCAGAGAAGGTCAGTAGGGTCAAGCTCTGGAAGGTCTTGAATTCTACGCTAATGAATCTAGGCTTCATCTGTAATTGGAAGACACTGACAATTTTGCTTTATTTTCTTTAATTTGTTTTATTTTGAATGAGATATATCATACATACAGAAGAGCACTACATGAATTTAGTTAGGGGAATGGCAGAACCAGATCAGGGTTTCAGAGAGAAAACTTGAACTGTGCAAAGGAAAGTTTGTTGTTCAACCACCTGACTTCCCCTCTGGCTGGTAGACTCATGACTCCATCCCCAGTGCGTAGCCCAGAGTAGAAGTGTACTAAATACTTGCTGCCAACAAATAGGATACAGAAATTGTCCCAGTAAGAGATAAAGGCCTCAATTATAGCTGTGGCCAGGAAAATGGAGAAATAGGAGAGCTCTGATCTTGTAAAACAAAAGAATCTAGAGGGGTGAAAGTTAAACAGAGGCATCAAAGAGGACTCTGAATTTTCTTCCTGGGTGGTCATTTAGATGGTAAGCCATTGAACCAAACATTTATAGTGAGTGAAGAATGTAACCAATGTCACTGAATTATACCCACAGAAATCATTGAATTGGTATATTTTTGTTGTGTATATGTTCACTCCCCACCCCCTCCCCCTCAAAAAAAAGCAAGAGGAGGAGCAAGTCTGGGGAAGAAGAGAACAAACTGGTTTCTATCTATGAGAGACAGGTAGTCCCTAGGTGGGGCAAACTGGTTAACACTCTGCTACTAACCAAAAGGTTAGAGATTCGAGTCTACCCAAACCTTGGAAGAAAAGCCTGTCGATCTACTTCTGAAAAATCAGCCATTGAAAACCCTATGGATCACAGTTCTACTCTGACACACATTAAGTCACCTTGAGTTGGAGTCATCTCGACTCCAGTGGTTTTTTAAAATCATTTAGTAACAACCACATTTTGATCTACTGCCACATGTGTGAAATGATTTAAGTAAGGGAAAATTATGCATTGCAGTAAGGTTTGTGGTAACAAATACTTTAGAAACAACTTAAATGCCCATTATTACATAACTGGTAAAATGCCTGGTCTCTTGTTTGCAATGACTCAATCAAATGGGAAGTCAAAGCATTTTTGGACGGATAATTCAACTCAAGAATGAAATAAGAAATGGTGACTGAATTAAAGTTCACAATACTTTTTAGTCCATCTATTTTACTATACCCGTATTTGTGGTAGACACAGAAGAAATACAACTGTGAGTTATCTTAAAATCATAAAACATCATATTTGACTGATGTCTTAAAAGTATAAAAAGCAAGAGTTTGGGTTTTAACCAAGCTCCTTAAAATACTTCAAATAAATTCTAGGCTGATCGATATTTTTACTACTTTAAGCTTATAAGTTGTATTAATAAGAGCTAATTGTATTTCACTGAGGAGTTAACAAACCATATTTACTTTCTGATTACCTTTGGAAACCCTGGTGGTGTAGTGGTTAAGAGCTATGGTTGCTAACCAAAACATCAGCAATTCGAATCCACCAGGCACTCTTTGGAAACTCTTTGGGATAGTTCTACTCTGTCATATAGGGTCGCTATGAGTCGGAATCGACTCGATAGCAACGGGTTTTGGATTGCCATTTAATTTCAACAACCCTGTGAGATATGTAGAGCAGGTGGAAATTTGCCTGCCAAAATGCAAGGCAAAAGCTGTATTATTGTTATATCTCCAGTGCAAAATTTCAAGCTTATGGGTTCAGACAGTTTTATTCTTTCAAAAGGAAAGAAGTTTAATTCCTCTGGTTTCTCAGGCTGCTAGGGAGTTAATGAATTCGTTTCACTCTTAATTTTTAAATCTATAACTTCCAAAAAGAGACACACAGCTAGCCAAAATGCGGCATAGTACAAATCTTTGCAAAACCACTTTTCATACAGTTTCCCTATGTCTCCATCAAATCCTGCAATGGAAAAACTGTATGTTCTAGTTTTCTAGGACAAATTCTAAAAATATGCTAATGTATCACTGCACAAGACATATTTCAAGTAGGCTCATCAGTTCTTATCGATAACATAAAGCAACAGTTTACCAAGGCAAAAAGGATGAAATATTGAAGCAAAATGCCTCTGCACGGCTACTAAATCAAATCTTGTGTCCTAGGCCCCTTGACTATTTGCTTACCTCCAAAGGAATAACAACCGATGGTTTCTTTTTTAGTTCCTCACATTTCCTCTTCTTACAGATTTGATGGCTGTTCTTTCTATTCTTACAGTAAGTACATTCACCACAGTTGGTCTTCTGTTGGCAAGGCTCGCAGACTCCACATCGCTTTCGTTTCTTCTTTTCCAAAGTAGGTAGCAAAGTTGTGTAGGAAGAAGAGGTACTGGCAAGTGACACTGACGTAGACACCAGTGTGGGGTTGACTACATTAACCGTGCTGGTCATGTGGACCTGGGAATTCCCTTGTACGGATTTGCTGGGACCAGGCTGGGAGAGTGGAACAACACTCAGCGAAGCCTGGTATAGTTCTTTCTCAGGCACTAATGTGAACCTCTGAGGGTAAACTGGCAGAAAGCTGATATGAACCTGCTTCTCATTTTCTTTATGGCTTATAGCCATTGCTGGAGGTACTGAACTTTTCTCTGAGTTTGATGATAATTGAGGAGTGTGACCTGAGTAGCCGAAAGGCAAAATCTGTATAGCACCCTGGGCCTCAAGCCCAGATGAGACAGTGCTCTGGGGCTCAGGCCATTCTCGGGGAACATGATAAGTGATGACTGGGTCTGGAGGAGCAGCAAAGAAAATAGGTGGGTCTGGGACAGCACCACCACTCACACCAAGGGTTTCTTGTCGGTCTATGATGGCACCAAAGACCTCTCCTCGGACTGGAATAGCACCAGAAACCTCTGGTAGGCTTGATGTCTCACCTAGGGCCTCTCTACGAACTGGGTTAGCACCAGGAACTTCCCATTGAGGTGGGGTAGCACTGAAGGCCTCTCCTAGGACTCTGCTGGTATCAGGAATTTTTTGTTGATTTGGGGTAGCACCGGAAACTTCCTGTTGATCTAGGGTAGCTTTGAGGGCCCCTTGATGATCTGAGTTAGCACCAAGGGTTTCTTGTTCTGAGCCTGCCAAGAGTAGTTTTATTAAAGAGGTAGGATATACAGACCCACCAATAGATAAACAGTTTCTAAGGTCCAATTCAGGTACAACCTTATTAAAGCTGGAGGTGGGATAACAATCATATTCTCTTTTGATGGGATCCAAGTGAGAATCAGATAGCTTAAGAGATTCTACTCGTGAACCCAAATCTTCTAACTGAACACTGGGGTTTCTTTCAGAGGTAACCTTGGATATTGCTCTTTGGGGCAAAGGAGCACACTCAGTGTCCTGAGCAAACATTCTAGTGTAATCCTTGATATCATTTAATATCTCTTCAGAGAATAGCCCTTCACCATGTGTCCCTTCCAATGACTTAGAATGGATCTCTGCTGCAGGGCCACTGTGAGTGGGGATATTTATTTTGGCATCTTCAACCCTTTGGGACCAAGACTGGGCTGTCTTTTGGCTCTCACCTTTAATTAAAGATGAATTTTGTACAACAATTAGATTTTCTATGTCAGGAGGGATTGGGGGGTCTTGCATTGGGTCTGATTGATTTTCTGAGTGCCTTACTCCCACATCAGTGAGCACCTTATACTCACACTCATGTTGCTTTTCTAAATTCTTACAAGGTGGAACTTTCTTAGGTTTGGCTATGACCACCGGGGACTGGGAGAGTCGCCTGCTAAGAGAGGTGCTTCGGAGAGCCATTGTAAACCCATTGCAAGTTAAGGACTCCGGGTTTTGAAAAAGAACCTCAGTCCTTTCCAAATTCATTCGTGCTGCTCCAGCTCTTGTCAGAAGGCTTCTGACCGGCATGGGTGGTTTGGATTCTGTTTTTTTCTTAACATCTCTTTCTTGAATTAGTTGCTTTAATTTTCCAGGGCTCACAGTCTTGACCGATGTCACATTTTTCTTGGTTGGCTTGGAGGTCTTCTTCAGTTGGCTGCTTTTCTTTTTGTTTAGATCGTCCCTCCTGACTAATCTGGAAGGCCTTGCATGGCGGGATCGAGACATAGCTACAGAGTAGGAAAAAGTGAAAGACCACGGGACACAGAGTCATTGGTCCTTTGGAAAGTCTCGCTTCTGAGGAGAATCTGGATGTTCCACAGTTGAGCTTAGTCACAACAAGGTTTTGGTCTGAAATAACAATAACAAAAAAACATTTAGTCTTTTTGCTATTCATTCTCTATTTGAAATAAAATATTTACTGGAAATTATTCATTAAAATTAGGGAACTGAGAATGTTTAATGCAAAAGAAAGAGACAGTAGAAACAAAAACACTAAAATATCCTTTAAACCTTGGATTCACTGCAAGGCTCCTTTAATTACTGTGACAGCTGATTTATTTGATGAAGTTCTTTGACTAAGGTAAGCATGGGGGTTTCTCTACATTAGAAACCACAATTTGACTAGTTATATGTAGCTTAAAGCTTAAATCCCAATCTTTAAAATTTGGACACTTTAATAATTATCTCTTAATCTCTTTCCTTAGCATATCACCATACAGGCAAAGGCATCATCTGCCCAATAGTAAAGCTGGCCAAGGTGGAGGAAGAGGCTTATATAATCAAGAAGTCGATTCTATAAGAAATTCTACTCCCTAGAGATCCACTAGTAATACAACATTCCAATTAATCTTACACAAATCTTGGGCTTTTTATGTGCACACAAAATAGTGTAAAATCTGAGGATTAGGTTTGACAGATTAACACTGACAGATTAGGTTACAAATAAGACTCACTGCTCCAACAAATATCTGCTGAGTACCTCCTATGTGTAAGGAAGGCTTTGTGGTTGGCACTGCCTATGCCCAGAAATGATGTCCCTCTTTTCTCTTTCACCCAACTTAATCCAAAGACTACTGGTTCTAAAAGCCCTTCTACCATGGGTCCCAAAGGTCTCATGATGAATGCCTAAGCAAAGAAATTGGAAATAAGAAGAAAATGAGATAATTAGAACAGTAAGTTATACTAGGCAAGCAACTATTATTTGAAAGATAAGCAAGAGAAGAGGAGAAAATGAAGGGGATTGACCAAGAGCCATCACCGATCGCCTTTGCATCTCTTCAGACTGCCTACCTATCCCAAAATAAGACCAAGCTGTGAGCAAGAATGCAGAGTTTGATGAAAATACAATCTAAAGTCCATCCTAGTCATTTATCAACAGTCTCTCTAAAAAGCACAGAATCAAGAGCATGACAACAGGTTTGCTGAGGATTCTTTAACAGCAGAGTGTTGAATATGCAGGAAAGCATGGTATAGGGAAATGGTTACGAAAAACTTGTCTGTGACCAAATTTTCAACAGTCTATGGCAAAATGAGAAGAAAATAGGGCAATGTGAAGAGTTTTTCATAAAGCTGAATTTATTCATTTTAATGCTCTTTTATTCTAAAATTATGTCTTCCTGTTTTCTATCATTAAAATACCCTTTCTTAAAAAGTAATAAAATGTTCTTTCTTTTGTGAAAGGGCTTATTTTTTATTACTTGGCAAAATAAAAAGTCAACAACCCTTTATCATCCTTAAATTTTGTTTTTGTTTTTCTGATCCAGGTAATCTTGGTTTAATGGCCAGAGATGGCCTAGAATCAAAAAGCCTTGAGTTGAATGTGAGTTTATCAGCTACATGGCCTTAAGCAAACTACTTAACTTCACTGAGTCAGCACCTTCTTTATCTGGAATGAGGCTGGTCTGAGGTTTCAATGGACTCCTGCAAGGTAAGCCTAGTACCACTGATTTCATTCTGAAGGTATTTGAGTTCAAGCTGGGTGTGGTAAGAAGATGGACTTTGGAAGTAGGCAGACCTGTGTTCAGTTTGTAGCTCAGAAACTGTGTGATTCTGACAAGTTCCTTGGTCTCTCTATACCTCAGTTTCCACTGTGTAACTGAATAGAAAACACAATAGTACTGGCTTGGCTGGGTTACCATGAATATAAAATGAGATGATGCATGTAAAGACTTAGCACCATGCTCGCACCTAATGGTGTTTAATAAATAGCTTTTTTAGGCCATTTACAACTCCAGAATACAGAAATAATAATAAAATCAATGCTAGTTATCATTATTATGGAAGAAGTTTAACCCACAATTTGCCATATTCCATAAAGCAAGATCTAAATTTCTGTTCTCACCTAATACACTGCAGATCTCACACTAAATAAGGGAACCCAGAGTACAACATTTAGAGTCAAAGCACTGTGCCTTTTAAAAAAGATTTTTTAAACAGACATTAGTGATAATACTAACCACAAGAAAAATAACATTTTGATAAATCTGTACTAAATACAAACACCAGGCCAGAGAATACTTGACTTGAATTCTTGGCATCTAAGCTTTCTGCTTTTTCCTTTTTCTTTAAAAAAAAAAAAAAAAAGTTTTGGCTTGCAGTAACTCTTTAGCTGTGAAGAATTATAGGATATTTTTTCTAAAAACCACTGCTTTTTGTACTAGCATTTTTAGAAAACATAAGACATTGCAATTCCAATCCCCAGAAATTCAGTATTATCTTTATAGGAATGCCATTTCAGATAATGAAAAGCAATCCTTCCCAATCTCTAGAAATTCAACAATATTGACATAAGCATGCTCTGTCTCTCGTATCAAAATTGTATTGCTAAAAAAAATTATAGAAGCATATAATCTAGATATTCCAATCAACCACAAAAAGTTAAAATTCACGTTAATGAATTTCAGCAAGTAATCTGGGTATACCACAGGGTGTCATGGGATCTGCTTTTTCAAGTAGTTTATAAACTCATCTCTGCCTCTTATATTCTTTTATACTGAGCACAGAATTGAAGTGTTTTAGAAATTCACATCTGTAATTAAGATAATGTTTACCATTTAAAACTTATCTCCCAGAAAAGAGCCTACTAAGGAAATGGGAAAGGTACGAGCAACATGGATTGGGAAGATGTGGCCTCTTTAAATGGTAACAACTTTTTATGAGATTGTGAAAGAGGCCCAATAACCCCTAAAAACCCAGCTGCAGGGGAGAAACCACTGGGTACCACCCAGCCAAAGAAGCAGGGACAATCAGAAACAAAACAAGACCCTAATTTTATCACCTTTGGCTCCATTGATGAAAGGTAACTTTCTTTTGTGGTAAACTAAGTTGTCTTGAGAGCTGAACTCTGGGAGGGGAGCAGCAAACTTCTTGAAATTTGTAGGGGGTGAGGGGAAAAGAACGATGTAGCCCCTTCTATTAAATAGGTCTACATTTAATTACAAAATTACCCCCAAAAGATCTTACTGAAATTAATTTTCCTTTTTAATTGGTAAACATTATTATGTGCCCCACTTCCATTTTTTTTTTTTAATGCTTTTATTTATTATAAAGTATTAAAGGTATACACAAAGGTATACTCAGATCCTACCATTCAGGTGAAGAACTAAAATATTTCAACACAGTTACATCTCCCTTGTGTACACTTCCCTAATTCCACTTCCACTTTCATTTTTGATGAAAATTGATATTTCTATCTTTCTCAAAATTAGCATTATTCGATCCTAGAATATCTTCCAGAGTCTGAGTGTTCCAGGGATAGCTACATGATAACACAGTCAGAGCAGAAAATAAAAGACTAGTATCCCTGATATTAAATGTACATAGCGAGTTCAGGAGAAAGAACCGTGTACATTTAATTGACACTATCCCATGAGTTCTTAAAACAAAAAACTGTGGGATGCAAAACACGACTCATTTAACAGATGTTTTCACCAGAGGGCACCAAGACCCCTAACCCACGATAGAGTTTTCCTAAAATCTCTTTGTGACATTGAGGACTGGAGTGTAGGAGATCTAAAATATTCTAGATAAGAGGCCCACTGTCATTTTGAGACAGGACGACATGCTGCTAATGCAAACGAGCGAATAAAGGGTTAAGGTCGGCGTGAAGAAGTGGCAGGAGGAGGCCCCGGGTGTAAGGTTCTGCGGATTCTTCACACACAATTTTAAAATTCCATTGCCAAAATCGTACCTAACCAAACTAATCAACAAATAGTATTTGTGCCTTATTATCATTTGAGCTTACTAGGTGATGAAAGTGTTTCCCTTGGGGGAATTTTTATTTTTTACAGTTATTAAATAAAATAACCACCTTGCCTAGAAAACGAAAAGCTCACTTCCTAAACTGTATCAGTTGTCTATAAAAGACAACATTAACAGCACCGTGCCAGAAATCCCCTCCCACCTACCTCCAGCCTTCAGAATCTCCCAAAGTCCCCTGGGCAGGAAGTGGCTGAACTGATGTAACCATCCAGCCCACATGTCAATTTAAAATTATATTGCAATCCTTCCCACTACTTGCATGGCCAAAAAAGTGGTGAGTTATTTTGCATAGATAGTGCTAGTTACAAAAAAGAAACGACGATTTCATAGTCAACCTCCCTCAGCTCCTTAGAATGTAAAGGCTACAACACTTGACTGAAAAAAAACAAGAATTAAAACATTTCTTTCAAAAAGGCACCACCTGGCTGAGTTTCCTCCAGCAACTAACTTCTACATGGAAAGGAAGAGGAAGCAGGCGGACTGCTTGCTGTTCCTAGATAGTTTTCTACCACAGGAAGTGTGAGAGCCCTCAACACGTGGAAAGGCTGTTGAGGAAAACGCACTAGAATGCCAGCAGATTTAGTCAAAGGCTCCTTCCATATGTAAAACATCCTTGCAGTCCTGCAGAGAGCAAGAGGGGAAAAAGGCCAAAGGGGGCCAAGAGGAGAGAGAAGTTAAAATGGAGATAGAATGACTCCTGCAAAATACAAGGAAGGCATGAAACACATTGGGAGGGAGAAGAGAAAAAGCGCATAAGAAGGAAAAAAAGTCTAAAAAAGAAAAAAAGGAAAAAAAAAAAAAAAAAGCAAAACAACAGAGAGAGGAAAGGGAAGAAATTTATACCAATAAAGCTAGAATATAAAAAAGACAACTGGGATTGAAAGACGGAAGACTGAAGGTAGAAAGAGCAAGGGAGAAAAAAGAAATATAAGTGTGTGAGGGCATAGACTTAATGGCAACTAACAAGAGGGAAGGAAAAGATACAGTCACACTGAGGAGGGTGGGGGAGGGGAGGGGACCAGCCAGATAAAGAAGATTGGAGGAGGGCGAGAAACAAAGGGCAGGGGCAGTGAAGATCCAAAGCTCCAACGCATGAATTCTGGAAGGCCAGAACTGAGAGCAATAGTTAACTCTCATTAAAATAGTAAGTGGTGGTCCCTGAGTTATAAGTCTGGGCTACTAATCTTTGCAAAGAAAAAGAAATAGTGTCTGCTATCTCTTGAATACCTTGAGTCTGAAGCTTAACTGAAATCATAACGTGGCTTTAAAGTCAGAGGTTGACAACCTAATTAAGACCACTTAATTGAGGAGGGAAGGCACTTGGGTTTTAACCTGTGTAACCAATATCGATGAAATCAGAAAACACACCACAAATCTCTATAATCTAAGTCTTAGTCCTTGGAAATAATACACTCCAGTCTGTAAATGTCGTATTTATGTCCATGTCTGCACGTACCTCCCTTGTTTAATTGTAGTCATAAATTCCTAATATGCCCTAAATAACCCTTGCTCTGACTGGTTAAGAAGCTCCTTTTCCATTTTCTTTCTAGCGTCCTGAGCCTAATGCAGCCAATGCTTATACTTTATTGTACACTCGAGGATGGAAAGAGGGGGAAGATCTAGCACGTTTGGATCTTGGGCGGCCCAGAGGTTGCTGCGTTGCTGGCACCACCTTCAACCCATCCGCGGGTGGGGAGTACATACAACACACCCCACGAATTCAAAGCGGTGCACCTAATCTTTTCTTTGCCCGAAGGTCGTGAAGCACTTTTCAAACATTTGTTCATAAACCAATCATTACTAGGATGTAAGTATGAGCCTCCTTTTCTGCCCAACTGTGGAGCTGCGGCGGCAGCGGAGAAGAGGCAAATAAGTGACCTATTCAAGATGGTTAATTTGAAAGGAGGACGAGTTGGGGGGGCGGGGAGAGACTCCTAAGGTCAAGCTTTATCTGTTTCGCCCGGAGTCAATAATTTCTATTGAGTCAGAAGTGTTCGATTTTGGTTTCCCCATTCACGTGAAAAGCCTACTGGCTCCGGCCAGCTCTTTCCTGACCACTTCATGTAGAACTACATGGAGCTGCACAGCCCTTCCAGAAGCTAAAATCGGGTGGGAGAAGGAAAGAGGGTGAGTGGAAAAAGGACAAGGAGAGGGGAGAAGGGAAAAGGAGAGAGGGAGAGAGCGCGCAGACTCTAGCTGGTTTCCCTTCCCCTACACTGAAGTGGCGGGGCCCCTGCTGCCCCCTGCCGCCCCCTCCCTCTTCAGGGGGGACCAGACCCCCCATGTGCCGCACGGCCAGTCCCCGGGCACCCACCTCCTCCTACCTCCCACTCCCGGGCCCACTCCCGGATCCGGCTGAAGTGGGGCTAACGCGACAGCAAAGGCATCGCATTGGGAGACCAAGTGGGGCTATAAAAACGTTTTTTGAAAGCCATTTTGACAGAGCACGTATTCAAACCCCTATTCCCTTCTCCCCAACCCATATAACACCAAGTCAATCCCTGGCAAGACTCCTTTACTGACCCCACACCAAAAATTTCGCCCCTGAAGTCCCCTCCTGGAGCCACCAAAGTGTTGTCCTGAAGAACCTGTCCCATGTACAAGTATGAGGGAGGAAAAAACCCTGTATTGGGGGTCACCCGCAACTTGCACAAACTCGTCCCCCTGCTCACCCGGAGGCACCCCAACCTCCGACTCTTTGAAGAGGCGCGACAATCACCCCTGGTACCTTCAGGGAGCACCCCCCACCCCCGGCCACGTTTCCAGCGGAGCCCAGGGTCCGAGTCCGAGGCGCCCCCCCCACCACCCCGCTGCCCCCAGCCAGCGCCGCGGCCGGGCCTCCAGGGCGGGTGGCCGCGTCCTCCAGACCAGGCATTGTTTACCACCCGCAACAAAAGCGCCCCGAGAGCCCTGGGCTGGTGGTCGCTGCGGGGACCGGGCCCACCCATGCGGACCTGGAGGAGCTGCGGGCGCCGAGCCCCGGCGCATGTCCAGCGAGAGCCGAGAACCCAGCGCCAAACGCCGCTCCGCAACCCCTCTGGCCTTGGCTTGCAGATCCCGGGTCCCCGCACCTCTGCCCTGGCCCCAACTCACCACCGCCCCGCTCGGGCTCCCAGGGCAGCGCGCGTCCCCCAGGCTGGATGCCTGCACCAGCCCTCCGGCAAACTTTCAAGCTCACGCTGGTTCCCACAACTTCGGAGCCCTGGGCCCCCGATGGGCGCGAGGGGAACGGGCAAACCCTGGGTGTACACCTACCGGCTCCCTGCAGGGTCAGGGCCGGAGCCCCTGGGGTGGGCAGCTGCTTCCCAAAGGTCCACAGTGGCGAGGCAGGTATAGTTGCATGACTGGGGCGGGGCAAGGGGACGTCCCAGGGGGACAGACCCAGGAGCAGAAAGACCAGCGGCTGCGCGCACAAAGCCGCGCTAGAGAGGACAGCGCGGCCGCTCCCCGCCAGGTCAGCCCCCCGGAGCAGCAAACTCTCCCCAGGACAGACCTCTGGGAGTGTAGCTGGGACTCAGCCTTCGCGGGACCCTGCACCGCTGAGCGAGAGGCAAAACATGAGCTGGATTTCCAAAAACAGGAGCTGGGCTCCCCTCCAGACCCTCCCCCCACCCCCCACCCCCGCTCCCACCCCGACCCCCTCATCCTCTCTCCCACCTTTTTTTTTTTTTTTGAGGGTATAGGAGGGCATTGGAGAAGGCAAGGGGTGTTGTCAAGGTTTGCTTCTCATTACTTTTTTTCCCCAGAGGGGCTCATAGACTAAAAAGGAAGTTTTTAGGGTCTCTAAATAGAATGTTTACAGATACATTAAGGGGTGCCAGGACAGAGAAGACACCATTGAGCAATATCTGGGTCGTAAGCAACTGAAATCTGTCCTCAACAGCAAAGAGAGAAACCAGACGAGAGCTGTGTTCTCTTGAGTAAGATCTTGATGTCTGCAAAGGTCATCATAACCTTTTTTGTTAGCTGTTTGGCCTGGAACCTCTGGAGTGGTCGTATTCACTTTATAGATGAAGAAATGAAGGCGCAACGAGAGGAAGAAGTTTTCAGTATTAGGAGGAATAACCAGTGGCATTAAGCCCAAATTAAGACTGACTGGGGCATCTGAATTTCTCCCTAAATGTTTGATGGCTGTTGCTTCTCCCAGTAGTCATTACACAGGCAACTTAATTCAAATATTTAATAGAGTCATGGGTGGTAAGGCAGGAGAAAGATGTGGCAGTCTGCTTCCATAGAGATTTACAGCCTTGGAAACCCTATTGGGTGGCTAGGAGTCACAATCAACTCCGTGGCAGCGGGTTTGGTTTTTTGGGGCATAAGGAAAATGCTGCCCCTGGAACTATCATTCCTTTCAGGTCAAACCTCAGCTTGCTATCCTTGGCCTTCACGCCATTCTACTCCCATTCCACACTTTATTTTTATTCTTTGTTACACGCATTTTAACAAGAGTAACCAGACTGTTCTTTGGAGAAAGATTCCTGAACTTTCAACCTTCCTCATTGATTAACTCATTCACATTTATTCTTGAGCTAGGAACTAGGCATACAAAAATGAGTAAAATTTGCCTCCTGCCAAGGAGGAACACATATTCCAGGTTGGCAAGCAAGGCAAACTGATGACCGCGCTCCACTGTTATCCGTGCTGCACTGCAGTCAGATAAAGTACCTCAGTTGGAGAAAGTCAGAAACGTGGCATTTGAAATATATCTTAGTAGTCGTAACTGGATTCTTCTAAGTCAATGCTTCCAAATGTCTCACTGGTAATTCCTTGTCAGAAACAATCTCCTGGAACCTAAATGAAAAGAAAGGAATGTTGGGAAATTTGATTCAAAGTTTAGTTTTCAGAAACAACAAAAGGAAAAAGACTACCATGAAATAGCAGTATCCTGGCTCTTGACAATTAATTGATTAGCTTTAAAAAAAAGTATTGAAACGTTCCCATAGGAGATCCCTGGGAATACAAGGATGTAGAAAGATGCCCATGGTAGCACTCATTCTCTTTATTTAACAAATGTTAGTTGAGTCTCTACTATGTGCTAGGCATAGTTTTAGACTCTGCGGAAGCAGCAGTGAACAAAACAATGCCTCTGCCCTGTGGAGCTTCATTTGATCGGGGGTAGAAGGGATAGAAGCATCTTGGTATCTTATACACAGCAACTAGCAACATCAGATCCATATGAGTCTGTCGTCAGAAAAGGGGTCTGATATTTATGGTACAAACTAAAAGCCTGAACAATTCATGAGAAACTAAACAATAGCATGAGTAGTCTACCCAAAGAGAAGAAAAGAGTCATTCTTTTCAGATCACATTACAAAAGAATAAATTTTTAGGCAACTTTCCACTATCCTTCCACCTTACCTCCTTGTTTCTGAATAACAAAGCAAGAATTCCTGTCCTATTTCCAATCACCTTGTAGAAAGACGTAAAAATGCCCATAATGTGGGTAGTAGAACTGCACTTATCTGCCTTCCTAAAGACATAACTCTAGTCCCCTCTCAAATTATTTCTCACCCTACTGTTGCTCTATCTCTAAATCAGAGTGGCCATGCTTACTAATTCTCTTGGATAGTGCCCTGGGGGGTGGCGAGGAGGGAGATATATATATATATATACACACACACACACACACTCCCCCTCAAAAAAAAAACAAAACAAAAATCTTTCCTAAAAATTGTAATCTCATTTGCCAAAATTAAAAAATCTGACAAGACTTCCTGTTGGTAAGAATGCAGAGCAACCAGACCTCTTATACATTCCTTGTATTATAAGTAGTACAACCACTAAGGAAGATAAACTCATTCTTCTCTGTAAGGTGATCAGGATCACAATAGATAGATAGAGGAGACAGATAGATAATATAACCATAGGTAGGAAAGAATTAATCGACCTTTGTGGATGTGGAAGGTGATCTGGGACAGCGGGATGGGATGTATAAGGTCCACAGAGATAGCAGGGGAGGCAAGAAATCTGCAGCAGAAGGCAGCAGTAGTTTATCATTGGAAAAGATCTAGTATTTTCAATTCTGCTAGGAGTCCAAATGAGCAGGAAAAACCTAGAGTAGAAGAGATCCAAGAGAATTATCAGAGAACTTACACTGAGCAGGATTTTGTGAATTGCCATTTACTGGTCAATTTGCTAACGGATATAGATCTAAAAACATTTTCTCACTCAAGTTTCTAAATTGAATCAGAAGTTTGTCAAGAATATAAAGGGCACACACAGCAGACAGGAGGTACAAACCAAAAGACACTTCGTCCTTGTTAAACTCATCCAACAAATAGAAGAGGAGGGAACACTTTCTAACTCATCCTATGAGGCCAGCATTACCAAAGCAAGACAAATAGAACTACAGGCAATAACTCTTATAAATACAATAAAGAAAAGAAAAAAAAACCCTTGTCATCAAGTCGATTTCCACTTGTAGCGACCCTGTAGGACAAAGTAGAACAGCCCTATAGGGTTACCAAGGCTGTAATCTTAACGAAGCAGATGCCATATTCTTCTCCTACAGAGCGACTGGTGGGTTAGCAGCAGAGTACTCAACCACTGTGTCACCAGGGCTCCTTCCTTATGAATATGGATATAAAAATACTAAAAAAAATACTAGCAAACTGAAACCAACACTCTATTAAAAGGATTATACACCACGATCAAGTAGGGTATATTTCCAGTATTTATTTACAATAGCATCTGTCTTAGGCTGGGTTCTCTAGAGAAGCAAAACCAGTGAAGTGTATAAATATACCTAGAGAGAGAGATTTATATCAAGGAAACAGCTCACGCGATTGTAAAGGCTAGAACCTCCCAAGTCCACGGATCAGGTTAGAGGCCTCTTCCAAGTCACGCAGCCACGGAAGCTGGCAAGCCCAAGATCAGCAGGTTGGAGAGAGGGCTCCCGCTCACAGGCTGTGCAGATCGATGAATCCCAAGTTTGGCAGATAAGCTGACAGCTCAAGTCCCAAGAACTGGATATGAGGTGACAGGAGGCAGCCGCAGGATCCAGAGAGAGCAAAAAGCCAGAACTTCTGCTTATATTCAGATGCGGGCCACACCCCCAAGGAGACTCCCTTTCATCTGACTGGCTACTCACAGTATATTCAGTCATGGGAGTGATTACATTAAAACACTGAGAATCATGGCCCAGCCAAGTTGACACACAATTTTAACCATCACAGCATCTAAAAGAATAAAATACTAGGAATAAGTACAACCAGGGAAATAAAAGACCCGTACACTAAACTATAAAATACTGTTGAAGGAAAATCAAGAAGTCCTAAGTAAATGGAGAGACATCCCATGTTCATGGATTGAAAGACTTAATATTTTTGAGATGTCAATACTACCTGAAGTGATCTATATATTCAATCAATCCTCATCAAAATTCCAACAGCCTTCGTTGCAGATATAGAAAAGCCAATCCTGAAATTCATATGGAATTGCAAAGGGCCTTGAATAGCCATAGTAATCTTAAAAAAGAAGAACAAAATAGGAGGATTCACACTTTGATTTTAAAACACACTCTACAACAACAATAATAAAAACAGTCTGGTAGTGCTATAATAATAGGCACATAGACCAATAAAATAGAATTGACAGACCAGAAATAAACCCATACATCTATAGCTAGCAGATTTTCAACAAGGGTGCTAAGTCCATCCAATGGGGAAAAATATGCTCTTCAATAAATGATGCTGGGATAGCAAGAATGATAGCACAACTTAAAGAATGTAATCAATGTCACTGAATTGTACATGTAGGAATTGTTGAAATGGTATACTTTTGGCTGTGTATACTTTCACCAAAATAAAAAAAAAAAAAAATTAAATCTAAATAAATAAATAAGTGGTCCTGGGACAACTGGATCTCTACATGTGAAAGAATACAGTTGAACCCATACCTCACACCATGTACAAAAATTAACCAAAAGTGGATCAAAGACCTAAATGTAATAACTAAAACCATAAAGCTCTTAGGATACAACATAGGAATAATGCTTCAAGACCTAGTTTCTAACAATGGACTCATGGATGTTACACCAAAAGTATGAGTGACAAAATAGACAAATTGGACTTCATCAAAATTAAAAATGTTTGTGCATCAAAGGACTTTATCAGCATACAAATTGGGAAAATATATTTGGGAACCATGTACTGGATTAGAGTTTGATATCCAGAATATATAAAGAACTCCCACAACTTAACAACAACAAAAAAAGACAAACAACCCAATCAAAAAATGAGCAAAGAACTTGAGCAGACGTTCCATCCAAGAAGACACACAAATGGCCAAAAACATGTAAAAAGAGGAATATATGCTATAACATGGACGAACCTTGAAAACATTGTGCTGAGTGAAATAAGTCAGAAACAAAAGGATAAATATTGTATGATCTCACTTACATGAAATATCCACAATAGGTAAATGCATAGAGACCAAAGTTTATTGTTATCAGGGGCAGGTGGGAGTGGGAGTGGGAGTTATTGCTTTAGGGTAGTGAGATTCTGTTAAGGGTGAAGAAAAAAAACTTGGAAATGGATGGTGGTGATGGTTGTACAACACAGTGAGTGTAATTAACCATGTCATTGAATTGTACATGTAAAAATGGTTGAAATGGCAAACGTTTTGTTAAATGTATTTTACCACAATAAATTAAAAAACAGAAAAAAAGATTACTTCAAAGGAGAAGGTGGAGGAAAGAGAAAATCAAGTTGATATTCTGAGAGAAAAAAAAAATTGTCATTACCAGAAATGATTTCAAAAGAAGTGGAAGAATTAGCATATCTTCACAGTGACTATAGAGCATGAAGATATATTTTAGTTATGATCATGAAAACGGAAAGTTTTATGTTAGTCAACCAGATCCCAAATCAAGAAATATCTGAGTGTAGTCCAAGTGACTGTTTTGGTGTAAACTCCTTCAATGACAACCTTACCAACTCACTAATTCAATTGTCCTCTTACTCTCTCTCAATCTGAACCAGAAATCACCTCCACCTCACCTCTACCTCCTCATTATCGATTTTCTTTACTCCTGATTGCAAGCAGCAGAATTCTGTTGGCGTCTTAGCCAGCTTCAAAATCTTCAGGTCTAAATCTTCCTGAGATCTTTTGAGCTCCTCAGCAATCCCTGTTTTGGGGCTTCCCAGTCTATTTCTGCCATGGAACCAGTTTTAAGCTTTTATTCTCCTCACCCCTAAAGCTACCCTCAGGCCAGACTTCAGGAGACGCCCTCTCGAGCAATAGATTTCTTATTTACATTTCTTTCCCTTCCTCAACAGTTCTAGTGTTTCCTTTCTTACCTGAAGTTGCTTCCCAATGTTATCTGGGTGCACATTAACTTGTGACCTTGAGCCCAGAGTCTCTGTGCTAACTTTATTTAAGCAGTTCTTACTCTATTTATGGGACCCTCTTTCTAGCAACTACAATCTCTTCTTCATTTGCTCTTCTGTCATAGCACTTCTCACACATTTAGTCAAATTACTCACAAAATTGTATGTCCCTCAAGTTGCTACCTTTCATTTTTCTATTACCAGTGCCTAGCTCAGGACTTGTCACGTAGTGGGCACTAATGTTGTAGGGGAAGAGCATCACAAAGTTGAGTAAAGCAAAAAGAAAGTTTTATTTGGCATATATTCAAAGGGGCCGAAGTGGGAAGCTGACAACCATGTTGCCAAAGCCATGTCTGTACAAGTTCAAGGAAATAGCACAGAACAGACAAAAGTGGGAAAACAGAAAAGCATGCTGCCACAGCCGTGTCTGCCCGAGTCCAAAGAATATTGCAGAATAGGCAAGAGTGGGAAAATGGAGAAGCATGCTGCGACAGCCATGTCTGCCCAAGTCCAAATACCATTACAGAACAGACAAAACTGGGAAAATGGATAAGCATGCTGCTAGAGCCATGTCTGTCCAAGTCCAAAGAATATTACAGAATAGGCAAGAATGGGAAAATGGACAAGCATGCTGCCACAGCCATGTCTGCATGAGTACAAAGAACAGTTACAGACCCATCAGTATATGTTAACCTTACGAATGGGCAAAACCGTTGAAAGCTTCCCCGTTTCACAGATTGGCTAGAAACTGTGGTCCTACATTTTGAATCGTCTTTCTTAACAATCATTGGTACAGATTTCAGTAACCACAGTCAGGAGGGTCTTCATTGGTCCAACAAATTTCTATTCACTAAATGCTAATAGAAAGATAAGAATGGGAAGTCTTTTGTGTTCTGTTTGATTGGCTTTATGTGAAAGTTTCCCTAAAAGATATTTTCCAAGATTATCTTAGCTATTGTCTTTATACCTCAGGGCCCAGTTGATGCATCCTTGTGAGTCCTTGTGAGCCCAGCTCCAGCTGGGTCTCATTGTCTATGCTCAAGGAGAGGGAATAATAACTCCAATATTATTTCCTAAATCACTCAATAGGACTAGACATTTTTGTTGAATACTTCTCCAAGGTCCTCTCTAAACTTCATGGCTGCATTTATGCAATTATATGTGTTTGCACAAATGAGGCTAATTTCTTGTTAACTCCCCAGTGTCACAATACCTTAAGACAATAAACATCATACACCTAGCACAGGTCCTCACAAACCAGAGGCTCCCTGGGTCCCTTTCCCATCTTCTCCGCTAATATATAATAGGCATTTCATAAATATAGTTATTACCTGGGAGATTTCTAAGGCCCTTACCATCTCTAGAATTCTATTATTTAAAATCCCACTGACAACTCAATTCCTCTAGGAAAGTTCTTGAACCAACCCACCAAACACAGATAATCCTGGTGGCACAGCTGTTAAGAGCTAGGGCTACTAACCAAAAAGTCGGCAGTTCGAATCCACCAGCTGCTCCTTGGAAACCCTATGGGACAGTTCTACTCTGCCCTATACGGTCACTATGAGTTGGAATGGACTCGATGGCAATGGTTTTTTGTTCCATTTTTGTCTGTACTCAGCATTCATGAGGAATAGTGTTGGACTTTGTTAATCTGTAGTCACTGATACGTAATTTTGATGCTGGTCATGAGAATTATGTAATTTTATTCCCTTAACTACCTGAAAGCTACAGGAGAGAATTCAGATCTTATTATATCATTTTATTTTTGTTATCTTATCTTTCCATAGGGCCTCTTACTAAAATGCCTTGAATAAATATTGCTGACAGATCAAATATTGACTGACAGAAGCAACTGGGTAATACTTCCAAAGCGTTCCTATCTTCTGACAGAAAAATGCTAAGTAAATGCATCAGTGTTATTATTGCTTGGATGTGTGAATAAGAATTACCACTGTTGATTGCCAGCTTCACACATAAATTAATAATTTCTTTTATAAGGATCAGTACAGAGCTGGTTTCTATGAGGGAGAGGTTAAAGATGTCCCAAATGTCTAACTTTTCCAGGCTGCTGTACTACTCCAACATCTCTAACATCAACTAGTCCCTCTCACCTCAGTACTCTCCCTCCTGTCTTTGGGTTCCCTAATTCGCTGCAACGTCTCCAGAACTCAGGAACCATATAAAGGAAATGGCTCACGTGGTTGTGGAGGCTGGCAAGTCCCAAATTGCTGGGTCAGGTATACACTTCTCCCTGGCCCTCAGGCTCTGCCCAAAGGCACTCAGCTGTCTCACTCAGTGGGCTTCAGCCTACTGCGCTGTCTCCTGTGGGGTCTCTCCCTCTCTGCTCTAGAATTGGCTCTCTTTTAAGGCAAAATTGACCAATCCCCTAGATAGGCCACAATTACCCTATCACACAATCACCTGGGTGGGAGTTACAAGACCAAGACTAGAAAGACCACACACAAAAGTAATTAGTTGCACTGCAGGCCACCTCCTGGCTTTTGTAGCCATGGTTCTTCCATATTTGGAGGATAACTTCCCCCTCCCAATCATTTTACCTGTCCAAAACAGTCACTAGCAATTAGTCTTTCAATAGGGCAAAGAGCCCAGAGGGTGAGTTTACCCAGGTACTATCCATTCAGGTGTGCTTCAGGTTTCCATCTGATCTGGTCAGGTTCTCTGAAAGCCATGTTGTCTTCACTCTTTCTGGCCTCTGACAAAATTCAAGTGAGACAAGTTTATTCCCCTGCTCTGTGTCTCTCTCCAGGTACCAGCATAATGTTAGGTTTCCCCTGCTGCATAATCCATTTATTCATTCCTTTACCTTCAGCTATTATTTCTCCTTCCTTCCATTTGTCATTTATTTTTACCCAAACTTTTCCACTTCAGGAAGGAACATCAGATTCAGCTGCTATGCTAGGCCAGATTGCCGGCAGCAAGAGCCGTCTAGTAAGTGCTTCCCCCTCGGTCCATTCCTATTCACGCTGGGTAGGATTACATGAGTACAACACTACTGGGCTATCTTGCCCACTAGGCAATTCAGCAGTATTCACTGTCAACCCCAATTTTACTAGATGGGGGAAGGTACAATCCATCCCATTGGGCCCTTGGGAATTCTGGCATACATATTCAAGGGTATAGTTACAGTTAATTGCACCGCAACACATTATACTCCTCTCTCTAAATGAATATGGCTTCAGTTGCAGCCTAAATGCCCAAATTCCAAATTTATCTCTCTAGTCTAAAGCCCTTTCTGAGTTCCAGTCCCAAGAGTTTCTCTGAATATTTCAACTTGGACATCTTATAGATCTTTTAAACTCAATATTTTGAATACTACATTATTATTAAAACACTCTTTGCCACTGACTTCTATAATTCCTGTTTTTTCTCTGACAAATCTGTTCACCCCTTCTCTGTCTCCTTTGCTAGCTCACCATTTTCTTCTAGCCATTAAATGTTGCTGTTACTCAAGCCTGAGTCCTAGGTTTTCATTCTCTTTCTCCTTAGTCTTGACTTACTAATATTATTTCTCCAGCTCAAGCTATTCAATATATATTCCACTCTTTAATATCTCCTCTTATATAGCTCAAAGGCCTCCACATATACAGTCTGTCCAAACCAAGCAACTCATGTTCCACCTTGTGTCTGTAAATCTCCCTAAACTAACAACTGATCATCTTCTGGTGATCCCTGCCTCGGTGAATCGATCCAGTTATGTTAACCAGAAACCTAAGAATTGTCCTTGATATCTCTCTCTTTCCAATCTCTTTATGTAATCTGTCACCAAGCCATGTCCATTTTACTACCTCCATATCTCTCAAATCCATTTACTTCCCTCCATTTCTATGGCCCTCACTCTATACCAAGCTGTCTCCTCTTGCAATAGTCTGCTCACCAGCAATAGTCTACTCATGCCCACTTTTGTCCCTATTCCAGTCTCCAAGCCGTGGGTAAAATGATCTTTCTGAAAGATAAATCTGACCATGTCAACCCCAGCTTAATACTTCAATGACTTCCAAGTTGCTCTTAGAATAATGGCAAAACTTCTACAGTGGCTACAAAGCTGCCAATGATTTGGCCTTCACATATTTCTCCATCTCACTCACATCACGCACCTCCCAGGTCTCCCCATTCCTACCACAGCAGCTTTCTCCAGCACTTGGAAATCAACAGTTCTCGTAAACCAGCAAATCTCACTTGCAGACAAGTTTCATTTTAGGCGGGGCAAGCACTTCCACAGTTCTCCACAGTCTAGCAGCTCCCTCTATTGTCTTACACATTTGTAAATGTGCAAATGTAAGTCAAATTTGTAAATGTAAGTCATCTGCCCAATCCTGAATGATAGTGTAAGGCACTCAAGGTTGTGATCAGACCCTTGAAGACACTGAGCTCTCTGCCATAGGCTCTCAGCACAAACTGTTTCCTATTCCTGGAATGCTCTTTCTTTCCCCTTTTTCCTAATCATCTCTTACCTCTGGGTTTAAGTATCACTTCCTCAAGGACCTCCTTGTCTAGATCAGATCTTTGTTTTATGATCTTATATTTCCAAGCTTTAAACCTCCTCTCAGAAGCACTTATCCTAGTTTCAATTTTACAGTACATGAGTTTCCACGATTATTTGAGATCTGTCTCTCCCACTAGTGTGCAGGCTTCCTGGGGGCAGGGACTAAGTTCTTATTCACCAGTGTATTTCTAATGCCTTGTGGCCTCTACAAGAAATACCTGTTGAGCAAAGAAATGAATAAATTAAGTAATTTCTCTGAATAATAATTTCTAGTTCATTGCTATATCTAACTGTAACTAAGAGATGATGCCGTCCCTCTTCTGAAATATCCTTTCCCTTACAATTGCCTCAATTGCCTGAAGAACTCTTGCTCTTTTTTTCTTTTTTTTAAATTGGGTAAAATAAACATAGCATAAAATTGACCATTTTAACTGTTTTAAAGTGTACAGTTCAGTGGTGTTTAGTACATTCACAATCTTAATCATTTTTTTTAGGCTCAACTCAAGTCTCTAGCTTTTCCTGACCTCCCACTCTTCCTGTAGAACTGGGTCTCTTCCTCCCTTGTACCTTACAATATTCCTTGCACACCTGAAATACAGAATAGACAACCAACAAATTGTTTTATTTGCATGCTCATATAAATGAGGATAAAATGCAAAGTAAAAGGTACACCTCCTCCATACTTCATCTATTCCACTCCCCAAAGGTAATCACTGCTGACAGTTTCTTACATATCCTTCCAGAAATTGTGATATTTCTTCTGATATACTAAAATACCGTACTTTCTTTTTAATCTTGTCTAAGGATATATTCTATATCTAAGGAGCAAAGAGCATATGTTATGTATAGGTGTCTTAGTCATCTAGTGCTGCTGTAACAGAAATACCACAAGCAGATGGCATTTACAAAGAGAAGTTTATTCTCTCACTGTCCAGTAGGCTACAAGTCCAAATTCAGGGTGTCAGCTCCAGGGGAACGCTTTCTCCGTCAGCTCTGGAGGAAGGTCCATGTTATCAATCTTCCCTTGTTCTGGGAGCTTCTCTGCACAGGAACCTCAGGGCCAAAGGACACGCTCTGCTCCTGGCACAGCTTTCTTGGTGGTATGAGGTTCCCTGCTCACTTCTCTCTTTTATATCTCAAAAGAGATTGGCTTAAGACCCTATCCAGTCTTGTACACCTCATCCATATAACAGCCGCTAATCCATCTTATTAGATCATAGTGATTGAATTTACAACACATAAGGAAATCACATCAGATTACAAAATGTTACACAATTATACAATACCGGGAATCACGACTCAGCCAAGTTGACAGATGTTTTTGGGGGGCACAATTCAAACCATGACAATGGGGTATATTATATATGAGCTCAAAGTTTTTTCAATTTGTAAGGCTTCTGAGATATATGATGCTTGTTCCTGATAAATGTAAATAAATAAAAGTTAACAATCTGCAGTCTAAAAGAGAATACGTAATAGAAAATTTGAAGATACCTAAAGGCCACGACAGTGTTTATTAAAATGGCACACTGATTTTTTCCTATTTCACAAAATGTTAGGGTATGTGTGCAGTGGGGGAAGCTTTCAAAAAAGGTTTTTTATGCACTTATTGTTATGTGTGGTCTATATCGTATTCATATATTGTTTATATTCAAAAAACCTTTGCAGTCTAGGTCAAAGTCCTTAGGTACTTTATATGTTTATATTATCTTTACAGTTTGTGCCAACCATCCTGTCTTAGGCTGGGTTCTCTAGAGAAGCAAAACCAGTGAAGCATAAAAAGCTCTTTGACGTTGAGTCAATTCCAAATCATAGCACTCCTATGGAACAGAGTAGAACTGCCCCACAGGGTTTCCAAAGAGTGGCTGGTGGACTTCAGCTGCTGACCTTTTGGTTAGCAGCTGGGCACTTAACCACTGTGCCACCAGGGCTTCCCAGTGAAGTATATATATA
This sequence comes from Dugong dugon, assembly GCA_030035585.1. Classification (NCBI taxonomy): domain Eukaryota; kingdom Metazoa; phylum Chordata; class Mammalia; order Sirenia; family Dugongidae; genus Dugong; species Dugong dugon. The sequence continues at coordinate 21,827,998 of CM057475.1, forward strand.
TATATATATGTGTGTGTGTATGTATATACATATATATATATGAAAGACAGAGACACAGAGACAGAGACAGAGATTTATCTCAAGGAAATGGCTCACATGGTTGGAAAACCATTGCCAATGAGTCTATTCGGACTCATAGCAACCCTATAAGACAGAGTGGAACTATCCCATAGGATATCCAAGGAGTGGCTGATGGATTTGAACTGCCAAACTTTAGTTTGGCAGCCAAGCTCTTAACCACTGTGTCACCAGTGCTCCTTGACAAATCCCAAGTCAGGCTCACACAGCTGCAGGGGTGGACAAACCAAAGATAGGCAGGCAATGTGGCAGGCTACTGGGTCAAGTCCCAAGAACTGGAGGTCAGATAGTGATGAACCAGATAGGGGATCCAGAGCAAGCAAGCAAGCTTTTCCAAAATGTCCAAGTATGTAAGAGGAATCTCCTCTTACAACTGATTGGCTGATCACATAGATCACATCATGGAGATGATTACATTATGTTACTTACGGGAGATCAGAAAATGGGGGATAATTACATCAGATCACAAAATGGAGAATAATTACATAATACTGAGAATCATGGCCAAGTTCACACAAAACATTAACCATCAACATCCTTAACCCCTTTCTGTGCTCTAAATCAGTTCCTGTTTTTTCCCTATCCTATTAATGCCACCTTCAACACTCTCCAACATCCTTTCAAAAAACTTTGCAGTGGCTTTGATTTTTTCTATAACTTGCCCTCCACTTCTAATTTGTTAGCAAACCCAGCAGATGCTATCTCCTTCGTCCATTTCCTTTCTGATCATCATGCTTCCATGCTCCCATGCTCCCACTGACCCTCTTGCCTGGATTGTTGTGAAAGCTCCCTAACTGGCTTCCTTACTGTCAGGTTCTATCAGTGTCTGCCTTCGCAATTATCCTACTCATCTCTCCCAGATTAATTTTCTAAATCATGGCTGTCACGAGTTTCTTATTATCATCCGCTGAATTAAGTTTAAATCTTTAGCCCAAGATTAAAACTGTTTCAGATATAACCTTGACCCACTTCTCTAACTTCACTGGTCAGTGGTCTGCCACACAAGTTTGGGGAGTGTGGTGAAAAAAGTTCCCGTATGTGGCCTTTTGCCTTGATTCTTTGGAAAAACAATTGGAGAATTTTTTCCCCTAATCCCTGAGGAGTTACCTTTGTTCTAGTTTCTACCCTAGAGGGTTTGTTACTGTTGTCCAGGTTGATTGACATTTCCTGGGTAAGCTGTAAACAACTTGGTTTTAATACTTTTTGTCTGATCTTGGGCTACAGTCTGCTCTGTGATTGATATGCACAATGGTTGATAAACTATGCACGTTAGGTGAGGTATAGCCCGGCTGCACTTTCTATGCAAATGAAGTATCTGTGGCCTACTGAGAGGAGGTTGGTCAGTTCTTGGCCCTGGTGGGAGGGCCATGCCTTGAAATTTACAAAGAGTTTGTGTATATTTACAGCCAGCCCCACAGAGATTAACCCATTGCCAGCAAGTGGATTCCTACTCATAGTGACTCTATAGGACAGAGTAGAACTGTCCCATAGGGTTTCCAAGGAGTGGCTGGTGTTTTCAAACTGCTGACCTTTTGGTTTATAGCGTAGCTTGCTGTATCTGTTAACCACTGTGCCACCAGGGCTCCAGTAAAGGGAAAATGTAAAAAGTTACCACTAGAGAACTGAGCCAGTTTTGCTGGTTATAGAATATGAAAATATAGACCTATTTGTCTTTTATTGTTATATAAAAGAACTTTGGGGAGCCTTTTTTTTTTTTTCAGATTAGACATGTAAAATACAAATAATATTATTAAATGGGTTTTTATTTTCTGGTACTGCAACATTTTGAAAATAGAAAACATGGGGAAAAATAAATTTGAAATCTGGACTCATCATTACTGACTAAATGTGGCTAGAAACTCCTTGCAAAGATAGATGCATAAAAGGAGAAAGAAGTGACCAGTGTCAGTGATAGGGAAGGTTAAAGCAAGCATTGAGGGAAATTATAATAGATAATTTCTGAGAGTAAACATTTCAGAATATCTTTGGTCACAAAGAATAGGAATGAGTGTTGCACAGATTAAAAGAGATGCGAGGATTGCAGTAATCGTGCCTGTAAAGGGTAGTAGAGAAATAGTCTTGGAATACTGTGGGTCCAGGGAGAAGAAACTGGAGTTTTCCTGAGAAATTAGGGCAGAGACTTGGGGTTGATGGGGAGTAGAGCTCAGTGGAATCTGGGAGCTAAGAGGAAGGTACAAACAGAACAGAACCGGAAGGGCTTGACAAGGCAGGGTTGTGTAATTTGCAGGGTTCCTAAGAAAGCAGAACCTGGGGGCTTTAGCAATATTTATTGGCAGAGGTAATGGGGGTGGGGTGGGAAATTAGTGGGGAGGGTAGAAACTGAGTTTCAGTGGGGTCTGAGATGGCAGAGCTATTTGATGGGAGAGGCGAGCAAGTTCAGAGATGCTTGCAGAGCAAGGAGCCAAAGGTTGGTCTGGAAAGGGTGCATCTCAGGGAGGTCATAAGATAGTTTGATGGGCGGTTACAGGTTATTGGAAGGAGAGCTCTCCGAGGTGGGGAGTTTTGGAGGGACTCTCTAGCCATGTTTCCCTTCTTCATCTCAACGCAAGGGGCCTGAAAAGGGGAGCAAGGAATCGCTTCGGAAGAGATGGAGTGGGGGAAGTAACCGGCCTGTACAACTCCTGTAGCCGCACCCAGATGCCTGCCCAGGCCCTGCCCCCGCACAGCCCAGGGACCCTCCCCTGGCCCCGCCCCCATGTCAGCCCCTAGTCTCCCCACAACCAGGGCCGGTCTGGGGCCAAGATCCAGGCCCCGCCCCAGGCGTACGCCATCATTTCGCGACTCGCCGCCCGGTGTTATTCTGCGCTGCTGGCGCGGCGGTCGGTACCCTGTCACCGACCGCTCTAAACATGGCCCGGGTCAGTGGTTTGTAACTTGGCGGCCGAAGCTTCCGACTCAGCCCTGGTGCTGATGGCGGCGGCGGCGGCGGCCCTGGCACCGGCCGATCCCCCTCCCACGATGCCGCAGGCGGCAGGGACTGGAGGGCCCACAGCCCGCCGAGACTTCTACTGGCTGCGCTCCTTCCTGGCTGGAGGTGGGTGTCCTCCGGTAGGACCTGGCCGCGCGCGGAGCGGCGGGGGCAGGATCTGAGGCAGGTCGGGAGCAAGCGGCCGCGGTGACATTTCTGAACTCTGGTTGCTGCATTGCCCCGCCCATGTTTGCCTTGACCTACCATAACTCCTTTCTAATACCTGGAGAGGAAGGGCATCGGGTCCTCAGGGAGCGGTCGGTGGGTGTAGGGTAGTGGTGAAAGGGTTGTACCAGGAACACATTCTCCAGGGTTGGATAACAGAATAAAGGATTCCTTACAGAGACTCTAGGGATTCAGTGCAAACACGCTGGGCTCCCTTTTCTTTATAGAGACTATGGCTGACCGAGTGTAGAATGAATCTTGCTGTTGGCTTAAAGGAAAACAAATATTGGAGGTCAGCTTTTTAAATATGAATGGGGAATTGTGCAAAGCTGTCTCCAAGTAAAACTGGTTCCAGTGATTCTAGTAAACTGTGCCACTAGTTGGCAAGTAGCTGATGCCAGAAAGCACATGTCTCTAGAGAATTTCCTCTGTCTTCCCATAAATTGGTGTTTCAATCTCTACCCTTCTTTAAGTGCCTGTCTGGGTTGTCATCACTTAATAATTTGTTAAGGCTTGGAATTTAAAAAAAATCCACAGTATGAAGACTTGTAGAAAGGTAATATTTGAAGGCTGCAGGAGTATTAAGAATTTGATTATTTTGTTCTGCTGATAGAATGGACATTCATATGAGGAATATTTGAGCACCTGCTATGTGCCTGCTGCGTACTTGGTATACATCAGAGCACAAAACAAATATCCCTGGCCTCCTGGAGTTCACATTGGTTGGAGAGTTGTGGGGAGAAAGACAATAAACAAAATGAAAAAGTAAACTATATAGTATGTTAGAAGATGATAAATTGCAATAGAAAAAGTAGAAAACGATAGCAGGGCAAGGAAATGGAGAGGCAGAGTGAGTGTGATATTAAATAGGGTGACCACGATAATCATTGAATTAGTGTGAGAATTGAGCAAGGAATTGAAGAGATGAGGGAGTTAGCAGGCTGAGGGAGTTAGCAGGCTGATGTCTGAGGAAGAGCATTTTAGGTGGAGGGAAATGGTGGAGCAAAGGCTTCTAAGCAGGAGAAGGCCTGGTCGGTTCAAAGACCTGTGGCTGGAGCTAAGTGGTGGGATGGGGGAAGAAGTTAGAGAGGTAAAGGAGGCAAAAAATGAAGGTTCTTGCGAGCCATTGTAAAGAATGACTTTTACTCTGAGTGAAATGGGGAGCCATTACAGGTTTTGAGCAGAGAAGTGACACGATATGACCTATTTCAAAAGGATCACTTTGACTGCTCTGTTAAGAATGACTGGGAGTGCAACTATGGAAGCAAGGAGTCCAGTTTGGAGGTTATTGTAGTAATTGAGATGATAGGAGATAGTGGCTTAGATCAGGGTAGTAGCATTGGAGGTGGTGAGAAGCTGTGAGATTCTATAGATAGAGCAAACAGGATTTCCCAACAGATTAGACACGGTATGAGGAAAGTCAAGGCTGACGCATTATGGCATGAAAAATGAAAGCATGGAGCTGTCATTGACTAAAATGGGAAGGCTATAGATGGAGCTGTGGTGGCGCAGTGGTTAAGAGCTGGATTACTAACCAAAACATCCGCAGTTCAAATCTACCAGCCACGCCTTGGAAACCCTATTGGGCAGTTCTGCTTTGTCCTATAGGGTTGCTATGAGTCGGAATAGACTCGAAGGCAATGAGTTTGGTTTTTTTTTTTTTTTAATGGAGCAGATTTTGTGGTGGCTGTAGGGGCAGGAGTCAGGAGTTGTTTTAGACATATTTACATCTGTGATGTCTATTAGACACTGAAGTGTAGGTGAGGATAGCAGCTGGTACTCTGATATACTGCTGTTGATAGTGTGAATTGGTACAACCACTTTGGGAAACATTGCATGCCATCTGATGCAGCAGTTCCAGTACTAGGTAGATACCAACGTATGTCTTTTTGTTCATATCTGCAATATTCATAATAGCCAAAAAGCCAAAATAACCCAAAAGTCTGTCAATGCTAGAGTATATGTCTAAACTATGATATAATCATACAGTGAACTACTATGCAGCTTTGACAATAAATAAATTCCTGCTACATGGAACAATGTGAATGAGTCTCACAAACATAATGTTGAACAGAAGAAGCCAGATACACACACAAAATGCACGCTGTATGATTTCACTTGTATAAAGTTCACGAACCGCTGACCTTTCTGTTAACAGGCAAGCACTTAACCACTGTGCCACCAGGGCTCCTTCACAGTCAAAGCTAAATGTATGTTGTGAGAAGTCAGAATAGTGGTTGTTTATCTTTGAAGAAGAGGGGCAAATACATAGTGATTTAGTGAGTATAGGAGAGGGACTTCTGGGGGTCTGGTGATACTTCCTTTCTTGTTCTGGGTGGTCCTTACATGGGTGTGTTCACTTTGCAGTAATTCATTAAGTGGCTTATGATTTGTGCACTTTCGCTATGCATCTTACACTTTAATACACAAAGCCTATTAAAAGGAGGAAAGGAATTGGAGATAGCAAGTATAGGAAACAAAGGAATCTTGATTAAGCTGCATTTTTTTTTATATATATATATTTTTTATTGTACTTCAGGTGAAGGCTTACAGAACAAATAGATTCTCATGAAACAGAAGTACACATGTTGTTTTATGACACTGGTTAACAACCCCACAACATATCAACCCTCTAACTTCTCAACCTCTTTTTTTGTTTTTGGTGAAAATACACATAGCTAAAGATACACCATTTCACAAATTTCTACGTGCACAGTTCAGTGACATTGACTACGCTCTTCCACTTGTGCTGTTATTCTCACTTAAGATGAAGGCTTACAGAACAAAATAGTTTCACATTTAACAGTTACTACGAATGTTGCCCTATGACAATGGTTAACAATCTCACAACAAATCGACAATATCCTTACTCAACCTTGGGTTCCCTATCACCAGCTTCCTTGTCCACTTCTGCTTTCTGGCCCTTGTCACTGGACTCCTGTACCTCGTTAGTCTCATTTGGTTTTACGGGGCTGTCCACTCCCAGGCTGAACAGTGAACCTCGGAGGTAACTTCACCACTGAGCTAAAAGGGTGTCTGGGGGCCATACTCTCGAGGTTTCTCCAGTTTCCTTTAGGCCAGTAAATCTGGTCTTTTTTTGTGAGTTAGAATTATGCTCTACATCCTTCTCCAGCTCTGTTCAGAACCCTCTGTTGTGATCCTGCTGAGAGCAGTCAGTGGTGGTAGCCGGGCACCATCTAGCTGTGCTGGACTCAGTCCGGTGGAGGCCTTGGTAGCTGTGGACAATTAGTCCTTCGGGTTACTCTTTTCCTTGTATCCTGTTCTCTTCATTCTCCCTTGCTCCCAAAGGGATGAGACCAGTGGAGTATCTTAGATGGCCGCTCACGGGCTTTTAAGACCCCAGACACTACTCACCAAGGTAGAATGTAGAACATTGTCTTTATAAGCTGTGTCATGCCAGTTGAGCTAGATGTTCCCTGAGACCATGGTCCCCACAGCCCTCCACCCAGCAATGGAGTCCCTGAGGGAGTTTGGATGTGTCTATGGGGCTTCCATGACCTTTCCTTGTACAGGTTGTGCTAGTTTCCCCTGTATTGTGTACTGTCTCACCCTTCACCCAAGATACCACTTATCTATTGCCTATTTAGTATTTCCGCCCCACCCCTCCCATCCCTGGTAACCAACAAAGATTGTTACATTTTGTGTGTGAACTTTTTCATGGGTTTTTACAATAGAGGTCTCATACAATATTTGTCCTTTTGTGATTGACTTATTTCACTCAGCATAATGTCCTCCAGTTTCATCCATGTTATGAGATGCTTCACAGATTCATTGTTGTTCTTTCTCGTTGCATAGTACTCCATTGTGTGTATGTACCATAGTTTGTTCATCCATTCATCTGTTGATGGGCATCTAGGTTGTTTCCATCGTTTTGCTATTGTGAACAATGCTGCCATGAACATAGGTGTGCATATGTCTATTCGAGTGATGACTCTTATTTCTCTAGGATATATTCCTAGGACTGGGATTGCTCGATCGAATGTTATGTCTGTTTCTAGCTTTCTGAGGAAGCGCCATATCATTTTCCAAAACGGTTGTATCATTTTGCATTCCCACCAGCAGTGCATAAGAGTTCTGATCTCCCTGCCACCCCTCCAACATTTGTTATTTCCAGCGTTTTTGATTTGTGCCAGTAATGCTGGGGTGATATGGTATCTCATTGTGGTTTTAATTTGCATTTCTCTAATGGCTAGTGATCGCGAGCATTTCCTCATGTGTCTGTTGGCCATTTGAATGTCTTCTTTGGTGAAGGGTCTGTTCATTTCCTTTGCCCATTTTTTAATAGGATTATTTGTCTTTTTGTCGTAGAGGTGTTGAATTTTCTTGTAGATTATGGAGATTAGACCTTTGTCTGACTTGTACTGTCCAAAAATTTTTTCCCATTATATAGGTTCTCTTTTTACTCTTTTGGTGAAGTCTTTTGAAGAGCATAGGTGTTTGATTTTTAGAAGATCCCAGTTATCTAGCTTATCTGTTGGGTTTTGTGTGTTGATGGTTATGGTTTGTATCCTGTTAATGCCATGTATTAAGGCCTGAAGTGTTGGTCCTATTTTTTCTTCTATGAACTTTATAGTTTTAGGCTTTATAGTCAGGACTTTGATCCATTTTGAAGTAGTTTTTGTATACGGTGTGAGGTATGGGTCCTGTTTCATTTTTTTGCAGATGGATATCCAGTTTTGCCAGCACCATTTGTTAAAAAGACTGTCTTTTCCCCATTTGATGGACTTTGGGCCCTTGTCGAGGATCAGGTGACCGTAGGTGGATGGATTTACATCTGGGTTCTCAATTCTGTTCCATTGGTCAATGTGTCTGTCATTGTACCACTAGCAGGCTGTTTTGACTACTGTAGCTGTATAGTAGGTTCTGAAGTCAGGTAGTGTGAGTCGTCCAACGTTATTCCTCTTCACTAGTGCTTTACTTATTCGGGGCTTCTTCCCTTTCCATATAAAGTTAATGATTAGTTTTTCCATCTCTTTGAAGAATGTTGTTGGCATTTGGATCGGGATTGCATTGTATTTGTAAATTGCTTTGGGTAGAATTGTCATTTTCACAATGTTGAGTCTGCCTATCCATGAGCATGGTATGTTTTTCCATTTATGTAGATCCGTTTGGGTTTCTTGCAGTAGTGTTTTGTACTTTTCTTTGTACAGGTCTTTTACATCCCTGGTCAGATTTATTCCTAAGTATTTTATCTTTTTAGGGGCTATTGAAAATGGTATTGTTTTCCTGATTTCCTTTTCATCGTTCTCCTTATTGGTGTATAGGAATCCAGCTGATTTTTGAATGTTTATCTTGTATCCTGCTACTCTGCTGAAATCTTTCTATTAGTTCCAGTAGATTTCTCGTGGAGTCTTTAGGGTTTTCTGTGTATAGTATCATATCATCTGCAAACAGGGACAGTTTAACTTCTTCATTGGCAATTTGGATGGCCTTTATTTCTTTTTCTTGCCTTATTGCTCTAGCTAGAACTTCCAGCACAGTGTTAAGTAGGAGTGGTGATAAAGAGCATCCTTGTCTTGTTCCTGTTTTCAAGGGGAATGTTTTCAGCCTCTTTCCATTAAGAATGATGTTGGCCATTGGTTTTGCATAGATGCCCTTTATTATGTTGAGAAATTTCCCTTCTATACCTATTTTATTGAGAGTTTTTATCAGGAATGGGTGTTGGACTTTGTCAAATGCCTTTTCTGCGTCAATTGAGATGATCATGTGATTCTTTTTATTTATGTAGTGGATTACGTTGATTGATTTTCTAATGTTGAACCATCCTTGCATACCTTGTATGAATTCTACTTGGTCGAGGTGTATTATTTTTTTGATATGATGTTGAATTCTATTGGCTAGAATTTTGTTGAGAATTTTTGCATCTATATTCATGAGAGATGTTGGTCTGTAATTTTCTTTTTTTGTGACATCTTTTCCTGGTTTTGGTATCAGCGTTATGGTGGCTTCATAGAATGAATTTGGAAGTGTTGCTTCCTCTTCTATGCTCTGAAATAGCTTGAGTAGTACTGGTACAAGCTTTTCTGTAAATGTTTTGTAGAATTCTCCAGTGAAGCCATCTGGGCCAGGGCTTTTTTTGGTTGGGAGTTTTTTTTATTACCTTTTCAATGTCTTCTCTTGTTATGGGTCTGTTCAGATTTTCAGCATCACTTTGTTGTAGTTTGGGTAGGCTGTGTGTTTCTAGAAATTTATCCATTTCCTCTAGGTTTTCAAATTTGTTGGAGTATAGTTTTTCATAATATTCTGTTGTAATCCTTTTTATTTTGGTTGGGTCTGTTGTAATGTCCCCCATTTCATTTCTTATTTGGGTTATTTGTGTTCTCTCCTGTTCTTTTTCTGTGAGTTTGGCCAGTGGTTTGTCGATTTTGTTGATTCAATGAGCCAACTTTTGGTTTTATTGATTCTTTCTTTTGTTTTTCTGTTCTCTATTTCATTTATTTCTGCTCTGATCTTTACTATTTCCTTTCTTCCGGTGGTTGTGGGCTTTTTTTGCTGTTCTCTTTCTATTTGTTTGAGTTCTGTAGTTAATGTTTTGATTTTGTCCCTTTCTTCTTTTTGATATGTGCACCTATTGCTATAAATTGTCCTCTGAGGACTGCCTTTGCTGTGTCCCAAAGGTTTTGGTATGATGTGTTTTCATTCTCATTTGATCCTAGGAATTTTTTGATTCCATCTGTGATTTCTTCTATTACCCAGTGATGTGTAAGCACTGTATTATTCAGTTTCCATGTAGTTGATTTTTTTTCCTTGCTCTTTCTATTGTTAATTTCTACCTTGATGGCATTGTGGTCAGAGAAGATACTTTGAATTATCTCAACGTTTTGGATCTTGTTGAGGATTGCTCTGTGGCCTAAGATGTGGTCTATTCTGGAGAACGTTCCATGTGCATTGGAAAAGAATGTGTACTTTGCAGCAGTTTGATGGAGTGTTCTATATATGTCTATGAGATCAAGTTGGCTGATTGTGCCCTTTAGGTCTTCTGTATCTTTGCTGAGTTTCTTCTTAGTTGTTCTGTCCTTTACTGAGAGTGGTGTGTTGAAGTCTCCTACTATTATTGTGGAACTGTCAATTACTCTTTTTAGCGTTGTTAGAGTTTGTTTTATGTATTTTGGAGCCCTGTCATTGGGTGTGTAGATGTTTATTATGGTTATGTCTTCATGATGGATCATCCCCTTAATCATTATATAGTGTCCTTCTTTGTCTTTTATGGTAGATTTTGTTTTAAACTTTATTTTATCTGAGATTTGAATTGCCACTCTTGCTCTTTTTTGGTAGTTGTTAGCTTGATATATTTTTTTCCAACCTTTGGCTTTTAATAAATTCACATCTTTGTTTCTAAGGTGTGTCTCCTGTAGACAGCATATTGATGGATCCTGTTTTCTTATCCATTCTGTCACTCTCCGTTTCTTTATGAGTGCATTGAGTCCATTTACATTCAGTGTAATTATTGATAGATGTGGGTTTGTTGCTGTCATTTTGTAGTGCTTTTTTTTGTGGTGCTGACGTTTTCTTTGTTCTTCTTACTCTCTTGTGCTGAGTTACTTTTGTTTGTGGATTTTTTTTCATTTCTTTTGTTTTTGTAGGTTTTGTTTTTGCCGAGACTTTATGTTTTTCCCCCTTTTTTTTAATGAGTGTGTTTGTTCACTTTCTTTGTGGTTACCATAAATTTTACCCTTATCTTTCTAAGTTTGAAGCAGTCTACCATTACTTGGTATCGCCTTGCCTTCCTCTCCATTAGAAGATTCTATACCTATGCCATTTATTCCCTCTTTTATTGTTTTGATGTTGTTGTCATTTACTGATTAACTGCTCTGATTCCCTGTTGTATTTCTTTTGGTTTTGGATGGTCCTCGAGAGTTCATTTCCTAGATTGTTATCTGGCTGGTACAATCCTGTGTCTTCAGTTCTGCCTGTGAGCTGAAGCTGTTTGTCCTCAGATCGAAGAACTTGCTTTAATAATTCTTGTAAGTTTGGTTTAACTTTTACATATTCCCTTAATTTCTGTTTGTCTGGAAATGACCTAATTTCACTATCAAATTTGAATGAGAGTTTTGCAGGATATATTATTCTTGGTTGGCAATTTTTTTCTTTCAAGATTTTATATATGTCATCCCATTGCCTTCTTGCCTGCATGGTTTCTGCCGAATAACCTGAGCTTAGTCTTATTGTTTCTCCTCTGTATGTGACTTCTTGTTTATCATGAGCTGCTCTCAGGATTCTTTGTTTGTCTTTGGTTTTGGCGAGTGTGAATATGATATGCCTTGGTGATTTTCTTTTGGGGTCTCTTCCATATGGGGTTCATTGAGCTTCTTGGATGGCCAGCTTTTTATCTTTCATGATATTGGGGAAGTTTTCTGTCAGCAGTTCCTCAATGATCCTCTCTGTGTTTTCTGTTTTCTCCCCGTTCTGGAATTCCAATCACTCACGGATTTTTGCTTTTGATTGTGTCCCACATAACTCTCAGGGTCTCTTCATTTTTCTTTGTTCTTTTTTCTGAGTTTTCCTGAAACAGAGTTGTATCCAAGTGATTGTCTTCAATTCCACTGATTCTGTCTTCCACCGTTTCAGATCTGCTTCTCAGTCCTTCTATGGCATCATCCATTTCTGAAATCTTGTTGTTTATCTTTTGGATTTCTAATTGTTGTTTTTGTATAATTTCTAGTTGTGAACTTATTTTGGCGTTTTATTCCTGCATTATTTTCCTGAATTCTTCCAATTTTTTGTCCATATTTTCCATGAATTTGTCTATTTTTTCCTCATGTTTGTCAGCTTTTTGCCTCAGTTCTTGGAGAATTCTGAGTATTAGAGATTTGAATTCCCTATCAGCTAGTTCTAGTGCATTTTCTTCCAGAGGAGAGTCATCTGGTGTTTTATTTTGGATGCCTACTGGAGCCATCCTGTGTTGTTTTTGTAAATGTTTTGTTATTGTCTGCTGTCTTTGGGGCATTCAGTAGTTATTTTTCTCATTTATTGATTGTAGATTTGTTTGTTTCATCTCTTTTTTTAAAAAAAAATTGACTATGTCTGAGCAGGCAGACTATGTGTTCTTTGTTATTTTCTCATCTGTGGGCACAATATTTTTGCCTCCTTCTTGAACTGGCAGAGTCAGTCACTCAGATATGGTATGGCAGGGCAGGTCTAGCTGAAGAGGAGTTACTGGGACGGGTTGTTTGTGGCACTTACTACAGACACCAGAGCTGGTCGGTAATCAGTGCAGGGCAGGTTCCAGTAGGTTGTGCCTGTGCTGCGTGGTGGTGTGATGTCAAGCGCATGGTGCAGGTAGGCAGGATGTAGGGGGGTGATTGTTATGTGTGGATAAGCTGCATATTTTTTTAGGAGATTACAGGGTTTTTTTCTTTGTCATGTTTATTGAGGCTTACTTTATATACAGCAAAATTCACACTTTTAGATGTACAGCTCAGTGAGCTTTGACAAACGTGGTCTGTAACAACCACTACAGTCAGAATATAGTCTAATTTCATCACCCCAAAGTATTTCCACTTACCTTTGTAGTCAGTCATTCCCAGTCCATGACAACCACTGATCTGTTTTCTGTCTCTCTAATTTTGCCTTTTCCAGAATGTTATGTAAATGGAATTGTACAGTATTTAGCCTTTGGAGTCTGTGATGGATTGAATTATGTCCCCCAAAAATATGTGTATCAATTTGACTAGGTCATGATTCCCAATATTGTATGATAGTCCACCATTTTGTCATCTGATGTGATTTTCCTATATGTTGTAAATCCTACCTCTAATAGGCAGCAGTTATGTTAATGAAGCAGGACTCAATCTACAGTATTGGATTGTGTTTTGAACCAGTCTCTTTTGAGGTATAAAAGAGAGAAGAGAACAGAGAGACGGGAACCTCATACCACCAAGAAAGCAGTGCTGGGAGCAGAGTGTGTCCTTTGGACCCTGGATTACTGTGCAGAGAAGCTCCTAGTCCAGGGGAAGATTGATGACAAGTATTTTCCTTCATAGCTGACATAGAAAGTTTTCCCCTGGAGCTTATGCCCTAAATTTGGACTTCTAGCCTACTAGACTATGAGAGAATAAACTTCTGTTTGTTAAAGCCATCCAGTTGTGGTATTTCTATTACAGCAGCACTGGATAACTAAGACAGAGTCTGACTTCCTTCACTTAGTGTGATGGTTAAGGTTGTGTGTCAACTTGGCTGGGTCATGATTCTCAGTGGTTTGGCAGTTATGATGTAGTTTGGGACCTATGTAATGATGTAATGACCTCCATAATGAAATCTAATATAATGTAGTCACCTCCATGATGAGATCTGGTATGCGCAACCAGTCAGTTGAAGGGGAGTTTCCTTGTTGGTGTGGCTGCATCCAATATAGGTAGTCTTTCTGACAAAGCTCGCTGGCTTTTGCTCACCCTGGATTCTACAGCTGGCTCCTGTTCATCTGACTTCTGGTTCTTGGGACTTAGCATGCAGCTTACCTGCCAATCTTGGGATTTGTCAGCTTCCACAGCCTGTTAGCCAGAAGCCTGCTGCCTGACCTGCTGATCTTGGGTTCACCAGCCCCTGCAGGTATGTGAGTCAGGAGAAGCCTGCAGCCTGACCTACACACTTGGGACATTCCAGCTTCTACAGCTACTTGAACCATTTCCTTGATATAAATCTCTCTCTGTATAGATTTATGCACTTCACTGTTTTGTTTCTGCAGAGAGCCCAGCCTAAGATATTTGGTATTGGGAATGATTCTAGAGAAACAAAATTGTAAGGATGAGTTTTCTAAATTGGTTCTCAAGTCTGGTTAGTCTTGAAGATGCTGATCACTCTGCTTCCAGTAGTAAAGAGGGCATTGCTAATCCATGGCTTGATGTGGCAATAGAAATATGCAGAATATCACCACCAATAGATCAAGTATTGGTGAGAGGCAAGGCTCTGGGTGATTGCATATTTGATACCTTTCTACAATTTTGTCATAATGAGAAGTATAAGGAAGCTTGTTGGTTGGTCCAACTTTTGTTAGACAAAATGGTTAAAGAAAGAGATGATCTCAGGCTTTAGAGTCACAGCTCAAGTCCTGCCTAAACAATGTCAAAATTTCCACTTGTGCCTTGAAAGAATGCCTTTTTTCTTGTAATAAGAGAGCTGATAGTGCCAAAAACCAAATCCAGAGTCTTATAGTAACAGTGGCTGAATTACAACACCCATTGAATTTCCAACCTCAAATGGTGTCAGAAGTTAAAGTGAGGGCATTGATTGGGAAGAAATAGTATTCTGCAACTTGGGATGGGGATTTATGGGCGGATAATCAGGAGGCCAAGCCCCTAAATTCCATTGAATCACTCATGCCAACAGAACCAGCCCTGACTCCCATCTGAAGACATTACTCCATCCTTGTCTGCTAAGCCACCCTCCCCAGTAAAACTATTAGCCCCTCTGTCCTCATCTGATGAGATTAACCCAGCTATGTCTGAAGAGCCTTTGCCTGAGTCATCCCCTGCAGAGGCATCTGAGTCATTATATTGCCTGAGGCAGATGCCTTACAAGACATTGCTGAATTTGTTCAGAGCATATCCCCACCACCTATTTTTGCTTCTAGACCTATAACTAGACTTAAGTCCCAGTAAGCCCAAAAAGATGAAGTGCAAAGCGTGATCCAGAAGGAGATATGCTACACTCCGAAAGAACTGCTTGAGTTTTCTAATATGTACAAACAGAAACCTGGGGAGTATGTGTGGGAACGGCTGTTAAGGGTGTGGGATAATTATGAAAGGAACACAAAGTTGGATTAGTCTGAGTTTATTGATAAGAGCCCACTAAGCACAGATCCTTCATTCATTGTTTCAGTGGGAGGGATTAGGAAAGGATCTAATAGTTTATTTGGTTGGTTTGCTGAAGCATGGATTATGCGATGGCCCACGCTAAATCAAGTTGAAATGCCATACTTGCTGGGTGTACTGTAAAGGAAGGAATCCAAAGGCTTAGATAAATTGGTGTGTTAGAGGTATTTATCAGGTTAGACCCACAGATCCACACACGGAGTGCCCAGAGGCCACACCTTTTACCACAATAGTGAGGAACAAATTTGTGAAGGGAGCTCTATCATCCTTGAAGACTGCTGTGATTGTTATTTTATCTAAGTCATATTTGACAATGGGAACTGCCCTAACTAAATTAAGACACTTAACTTCAATGGGGCTGATTGGACTCTGTGGTGGTACAGGCTAAGTGGCAGCACTCGATCAACAAAGGCAAGGTGGCCATGGTTAGTGTAATGGACAGCGGAATCAAAGCAGTCATCAGAATAGTCTGATTCATATGGACTTAGGGTGTTGGGTACTTAGTCATGGTGTCCCTAGAAGTGAAATAGGTTGGAAATATACCAGTATTTACTTGATCTGTACAAGCAGAAGAATTCTAGGTCAAGTGAACAGCAGTCTAACTCTAATGGCCAGAACAGGGGGTCATGGCCCCTCAATCAAATCCCAGACTTGAGCAAGTTTATAGACACACAACTCCTTGAATGAAGGGTAGGCCAGGTCCCCTTGAGGAAGGACCTCATGACACTGCCAAAAATTTTTACTGTTAATCTTTCTCCTAGCCTTCCCCAAAGGGATCTATGGCCTTTTACAAGAGTGACTATTCATTTGGGAAAAGGAAATAATTTGACTTTTTAGGGATTACTAGATACTGGCTCTGAACTTACACTAATTCCAGGACACCCAAAATGGCACTGTGACCAGCCAGTCAGAGTGGGAGCATATGGAGGTGAGGTTATTAATGGAGTCTTAGCTCAGGGTCGGCTCACAGTAGGTCCACTAGGTCCCTGAACTCATCCTGTAGTGATTTCTCCAGTTCCAGAATGCATAATTGGAGTAGATACATATACTCAGCAACTGGAGGAAACAAGTGGAGTAATGGCTATTATGGTAGTAAAGCCAACTGGAAGCCATTTGAACTTCCCCTATCTAGGAAAATAGTAAATCAAAAGCAATATCACATTCCTGGAGGGACTGCAGAGATTACTGCTACCGTCAAGGACTTGAAGGATGGAGGGGTGGTGATACCCACCACATCCTCATTCAGCTCGCCTATTTGGCCTGTGTAGAAAATAGGTGAATCTTGGAGAATGACAGTGGATTATTGAAAACTTAACCAGGTGGCTACTCCAGTTGCAGCCGCTGTTCCAGATGTGGTTTCATTGCTTGACCAAATTAATAAATCTCCTGATACTAGGTATGAAGCTATTGATCTGTCTAATGCCTTTTTCTCCATACCTGTTGTGAAGGACCATCAGAAGCAGTTTGCCTTTAGCTGGCAAGGCCAGCAATACACCTTCACTGACCTACCTCATGTGTATATTAACTCTATAGCCCTACGTCATAATTTAGTTCACAGGGACCTTGATTGCTTTTCCCTTCCACACAAGATGTCACACTGGTCAATTGATGATATTATGCTGATTGGACCTACTAAGGAAGAAGTGTCAGTCACTTTGAACTTATTGGTAAAACATTTACATGCTAGAGGGTGGGAAATTAATCTGACAAAAATTCAGGCACCTTCCACCTCAGTGAATTTTCTAGAGGTCCAGTGGTGTGGAGTACATTGAGATATTCTTTCTAAAGTGAAACATAAGTTATTGCATCTGGCCCCTTCCACAACCAAAAAGGAGACACAATGCCTGGTGGGCCTCTTTGGATTTTGGAGGTATCATGTCCCTCATTTGGGTATGCTACTCTGGTCTATTTATTAGGTGACTCAAAAAGCTGCTAGTTTTGAGTGGGGCCCAGACCAAGAGAAGGCTCTGCAACAAGTTCAGGCTGCCATGCAAGCCACTCTGCCACTTGGTTTGTATGATCTGGTTGACCCAATGGTGCTTGAAGTGTCAGTGGCAGATAGAGACGCTGTTTGGAGTCTTTGGCAGGTCCCTATTAGTGAATCACAGCACGGACCCTTAGGATTTTGCAGCAAAGCCCTACCATCCTCTGCAGATAACTACTTTTCCTTTTGAGAAACAGTTTTTTGGCTTGTTAATGGGCCTTAGAAATTGAATTCTTAACCATAGGCCACCAAGTTGCCATGCTGTCTGAGCTGCCCATAATGAACTGGGTGTTGACTGACCCAGAGTCATAAAGTCGGACATGCACAGCAGCACTCCATCATTAAATAGGAGGGGTATATATGAGATCGAGCCTGAGCAGGACCTGAAGGCAGAAGTAAGTTGCATGAGGAAGTGGCCAAAGTGCCCATGATGTCCACTTCTGTCACATTATCTGCTCTCTCCCAGTCTGTACCTATAGCCTCATAGGGAGTTCCTTATGATCAGTTGACTGAGGAAGAGAAAACTTGTGCCTGGTTTACAGATGGTTCTATGCGATATGCCGGCACCACTTGAAAGTGGACAGTGGCAGCACTACAACCCCTTTCTCAGACCTCCCTGAAGAACAGTGGTGAAGGGAAATCCTCCCATTGGGCAGAACTGCGAACAGTGCAGCTGGTTGTTCACTTTGCTTGGAAAGAGAAATGGCCAGATGTGTGATTGTATACTGATTGATGGGCTATGCCCAGTTGTTTGGCTTGATTTTCAGGGTCTTATAAGGAACAGGATTGGAAAATTTGTGACAAGGAGGTATGGGGGAAGAGGTATGTGGATAGACCTCTTGGAATGGGTAAAAGAAGTGAAGATATTTGTGTTTCATGTGAATGCTTACCAAAGGTAACCTCGGCAGAGGAGTATTTTAACAGTCAGGTGGATAGGATGATGCATTCTGTGGAAATAAGTGTTCTTCTTTCCCCAGCCACTCCCATCATTCCCCAATGGGCTCATGAACAAAGTGGTTGTAGTGGCAAGGATGGAGGTTATGCATGGACTCAGCAACATGGACTTCCACTCACCAAGGCTGGCTTTGCTACAGCCACTGCTGAGTGCCCAATCTACCAGCAGCAGAGACCAACACTGAGTCCCCAGTATGGCACCATTCCTCAAGGTGCTCATCCAGCAACCTGGGGGCAGGTTGATTACATTGGACCACTTCTGTTGTAGAAAGGGCAGAGTTTTGTTCTTACTGGAATAGACACTCTGGATATGGATTTGCCTTCCCTGCCAAAACTAACATCGACGGACTGAAAGAATGCTTTTTCCACTGTCATGGTATCCCACACAGCATTGCCTCGGATCAAGGGACTCACTTCACAGCAAATGATGTGTGGTACTGGGTCCTTGCTCCTGGAATTCAGTGGTCTTACCATGTTCCCCATCATCCTGAAGCATCTGGCTTGATAGGACAATGGAATGGCCTTCTAAAGACACAATTATGGCTCTAGCTAGGTGGCAATACCTTGCAGGGTTGGGGCCATGTTCTCTAGGAGGCTGTATATGCTCTAAACCAGCATCCAATATATGGTACTGTTTCTCTCCTAGCCAGAATTCATGGGTCTAGAAATCAAGGGTTGGAAAAAAGAGTGGCATCAGTCACCATTACCCCTAGTGACCAACTGCAAGATTTTTGCTTCCTGTCCCCATGACCTTATGGTCTGCAGGTCTAGAGGTCTTAGTCCCAAAGGGAGGATGCTCCTACCTTGAGACATAACACTGAGTCCATCTAACTGGAAGTTAAGAATGCCACCTGGCCACTTTGGGCTCCTCACACCTATGGATCAACAGGCAAAGAAGGGGGTTACTGTATTGGCTGATGTGATTGATCCTGATTACCAAGAGGAAATTGAATTGATATTATATATTGGGGGTAAAGAACAGTATGTCTGGAACACAGGAGATCCCTTAGGATGTCTCTTAGTACTACCATGCCCTGTGATTAAACTCAATGGAAAACTACCGCAACCCAATTCCGACATGACTACTAATGGCCCAGACCCTTCAGGAATATAGTTTTTGGTCACACCAACAGGCAAAGAACCATGACTAGTTGAGGCACTTGCTGAGGGTAAAGAGAGTACAGAATGGGTAGTGGAAGAAGGTAGTTCTAAATACCAGCTATGACCATGTTACCACCTGTAGAAATGAGGACTGTAATTGTTAGGAGTATTTTTTCCTTGTATGTGTGCATCAGATATTTTTGTTTTCTTCACTTATGTAAAATGTAAACTGGGCTAGATGTATGCATGTTAGTTGTATCTTGGTAAGCAGAAATATGACTTTATAATTGTCTTCATTTACGGGTGCCAAGTTGACAAGGGATGGACTGTGATGGTTAAGGTTGTATGTCAGCTTGGTGGGGCTGTGATTCTCAGTGATTTGGCAATTATGATGTAGTTTGGCAGCTATGTAATGATGTAATGACCATCATAATGAGATCTAATATAATGTAATCAACACTACGATGGAGTGTTATGAGCAGCCAATCAGTTGAAGGGGAGTTTCCTTGGGATGTGGCCTGCATCCAGTATAGGTAGACTTTCTGGCAAAGCTTGCTAGTTTTTGCTTGCTCTGGATCCTGCAGCTGGCTCCTGTTCATCTGACCTCTGGTTCTTGGGACTTGAGCTAGCAGCTTACCTGCTGATCTTAGGATTCAGCAGCCTCCATAGCCTGTGAGTCAGTGGCCTGCCTTGTTACTTGCCAGTCGTCATACTCATTGGCCTCTGCAGCCTGTGAGCCAGAGGCCCTCTGTCTGACCTGCTGATCTTGGGTTTGCTAACCCCCGCGGCTACATAAGTCAGGAGAAGCCTCCAGGCTGACCCATGGACTTGAGGCTTTCCAGCCTCTATAACCGCGTGAGCCGTTTCCTTGATATAAATCTGTCTATCTCTGTGTATTTTTATGCTGCACTGGTTTTGCTTCTTAGAGAATCCAGCCTAAGACACTTAGCAAAATGCATTTAAGATTCATCCATGTTGCATCATGTATCAGTAGTCTGTTCATTTTTGTTGCTGAGTAGTATTCTATTTTATGGATATACCAGTTTCACATATTGAAAATTTGCTTTGTTTCCAGTTTTTGGCTGTTTGGGTAACGCGGTTGTGAAAAGTTGTGTACAGGTTTTTGTGTGGGTATATGTTTTTTTTTAAATTTATCTTGAGTAAATATCTAGGATTGGGATTGTTGAATATTAGGGTATTGTATGTTTACCTTTATTAGAAACTGCCAAACCGTTTTTCCAAAGTGTTCCACTTTTGCATCCCTGCTACCTTGTTAGCACTTGGTATTGTCAGAGTGTGTGTGTTTTCCATTGTAATAGTATTTAGTGGTATCTCATATGCTTTTAATTTGCATTTCCCTGAGGCCTAAGGTGCTGAACATCTTTTCATGCAGTTGTTGGTCCTCTGTATCTCTTTGGTGAAGTATTGGTTCAAAATTTTGGGAATTTCCATAACTTAAAAGATTGTGTACGAGTTCCAGGTATAAGTGATATGAAGAAATACTCTCAGGGAAGTTTCTTATCCTCCCTGTGCCTCATTTTCTCCATCCTTAAAATGGAGTAATAAAAGTATTTACCTCAGAGAGTTGCCATGATGATTAAATGAGATGTTACCTGTAAAAGCCTTGACACAGGTCCTGTAGTTAAATTTCTTAACCTAGTACCTGGTACAAAGTAAACACTCAGTAGACCAGACCAGTTGCCTTTGAGTCGATTCTGACTCATGGCAACCCGATGTGTGTCACAGTAGAACTGTCATTCGTGTTGTTAACTATTATGGTTAATAAGCTATGTCCTTGGGTCAATCTCTCAATTTCATTACTCAATCTCAAAAGGAAGATAAAAGCTGCTTGATCTAACCCAGTGGACTGTTGTGATGATTAATTGAGCTATAATGTAATATGATAAACAAGTTAAAATTCTATTAAAGGAAATTACTTACTGACTGAATTCTAAATAATTTCATTATACAGTTAATTCAATTAATGATTGAATGGATAATACAACATAAAATATTCTGAAACCAGGTATATGCAAATGCAAATTATTTTTACTTTATTCTCAGTTTTGGGTGTCTTTACTGTTATTAGTATTAGTAAACATAAGAGAGGCTTGATATGGAAAGTTATACGTGGATGTAATATTTGAGTATAAATATACATTGTATTTTTGTATATCTGAGAATATGGATTTTGAAATCAGTTATGTGCTGAAATATTAAGTAAATGTACGTGGACTTTGAGTGATTTTGTCTTACATTTTTTAAAAAGTTTGTAAAAATAAGACTCTTCATCCATTAGCAAACATTTTTTAAGTGCTTACTATGTGTCTGACCCTGTAGGGTCTCTGGGAATGCAGCAGTGAAGGAGACTCACAGTGTCCCAGTCCTTTTGTACTTTTTTGGATTACATATTCAATACTGAAGAGCTCAGTGTAATCATAAAAAGACACCTGAAGACTTTCTTACCCACCTTTTTATAATAGTAACAACTCATTTTATCAAGTGCTTACTATATGGAAGGTATTGTACAAAAGTCTTTATATTAGAAGTATGCCAGAGCTAGTGGGCTGGCCTGGCTTATGACTTATGTTAAAGCTTATGCCTATATATCTGCATGGTAGGGACTGAATATAAATTTGTTGAATGTGTAAATGAATGACTGAATGTTGATTAAAAGTTAGTTGTTTCAGTGAAAAACTTATCTAGAAGGAAAGGAAGCTGTTTGAAAGCGAACCTTACAGTAGGTAAATACCTTCAAGTGTCTCTATAGCCACATTTTTGCAATATTTTCTGTGTTGATCAGATATTAGGGGGCTGATTTACATTCTTCAAACTTATTTTTTAGTCTGACATGCTGAATTATTAAGTTACAGAGAATGGGGACTACTCATCTGCATATTCCTGCTACTGGCCTACCATGGAGACCAAATTAGAGATCAGAGGGTTTGCTGGTGAACAAATAATGATTTCTATCTGAAATGAATAGTATGCAATTTCTTCCTGACCTTAAATTTTTTTTTAGGTATTGCTGGATGCTGTGCCAAAACAACAGTTGCTCCTTTGGATCGTGTAAAGGTTTTATTACAAGCTCATAATCACCATTATAAACATTTAGGTGAGTTGATGGATGCTAAAGATAAAAATGAATGAAAACATTCCCCATCTGCTTGCTTGGCTTCCCGCTGTAAATTGTAGTGGAAAGAGGACACTAAAGGAAGGTTCAGGTTTGGGGGCACATTTTGTAAGGGATATATCTCCCATTCATGTTAGTCTTTTCATTTGAAATAGTGGTTATATTTATTATCATTTTAGTGTCCTGATACTCGCCAAACCAAAATCTTGGACTCATTGAAGTAAGTGTTTTGTTTATTGGGGCCAGCAAGTCATATCCTTCACGACACTCATAAGAGCTCATCCTGATTAGTAATGGAAATAAGATTTGAGAACTATTAAAATTGAAATAGTCATTACCCTAAACAGTTAAATAAGTCTTCCAGAAATCTTAGTGCAAGCAGAATCTAACGGCATTTAGTATATAGACTGCATTATTTAAAAAAAAAAAATCAAGCCCTTGGTTGTTTCTTACAAACATAAAAACTAGTCATTTACATTAACATGAACTCTTTTAATATGTCATTGGTGGAAGTAAGAACTTTTTACAGCCTCTTTGGAATATAGTTTGGCAATATCAGAAGCCTTGAAAAACAGCATACCCTTCAACTTTGCAGTTCCAGTTTAGGAAGTTATCCTAAGGAGGTAATCAGAGATGTGTTCAAAGATGTATATATAAGGATCAAAGCATTATTTATGCTGGTAAAAATAAATACAAAAATAAAACAACCAAACTGTTCAAAAATAAGAAATTGACTAAGTTTTACTTTACCCATATGATAGACTGTTTTGCAGTTGTAAAACATCTTATTGTGAAAGAATATTAATTGATGGAGGACAATGTTTATAATGCGTTAGTTAACTAAAGACTGCTACAAAGTGATGTAATCATACTATATTTAATATAAACGAACATGTGCTTAGACAAAAGTCTGGAAGAATAACCATTAACGTTAAATGGTTAATTTCTAGTGGTGGGAATAGAGGAAATTTTTTCCCCTCCAAGCTCATTTGTAATGCACATTGGACATACATTATTTTTGCAATTAGATGGAAAAAAGATTTAAAAGGAAAAAAAACTAATATGGACTGAGACCAAGAAAGAAATTAAGCCAGGGGTAACTGACTCATACCACTCCATTGTTTTATAGTTTCATGCTTCTGTAGATAGGAATGATGTGTGCTGTGCGTGATCTATGCAGTAGCATTATATAAACCAAAAAAACCCAAACCCGTTGCCGTCGAGTCAACTCTGCCTCATAGCGACCCTATAGGACAGAGTAGAACTGCTGCATAGGATTTCCAAGGAGCGGCTGGTGGATTCGAACTGCTGACCTTTTTGTTAGCAGCTGAGCTCTTAACCACTAAGTCTGTCTATACAGTGGCAGACTTACTGATTAAGAATAAGAATGAATTATTTTTCTAATTTAAAAATTTTTTTTATTGTACTTTAGATGAAGGTTTACAGAACAAATAGTTTCTCATTAAACAGTCAGTACACATACTGTTTTATGACATTGGTTAACAACCCCGTGACATGTCAACACTCTCCCTTCTCGACCTTGGAGGACCTTTTTTTCTCCTATTTGATTTTTAAACTATTTTTTCTCAAAAAACTGGATGGATATTTCAAAGATAGTATAATTTGTAATTATATAGAACTTGAGAATCAATCCATGTAAATTTAGACTGTGTTAATTTAGCTCACATCCTTGTCACTGTTTTTTATACTAAGTAGGCCTGTGCTTTTGAGTCAGAATTGACTCCACGGCAACGGGTTTTTTTCCTTAGGCCTGTACTCAAAATTGAAAAAAAAATTACTGTCTCTGTGTCTGGCAATAAATTCTGTATCTTCACATAGTATACACATGTGTAGAAAGAATCAACCTTTGAACTCATTGAGGGATTATTAAAAAAAAAAAACAAAAAAAGCAAATGGAAAGGAAGATAATAATTTTCTTTTCATATCTAAGTTAAACCTGAAAAGGAGATGAATTGTATTACTTGTTATCTTAGGGTGTTTTGTAATGACTGAACCTGTGACTGTCTGATCAGGATTTTTTTTTCCCTTTAACATCCTCCCTGTACTGCTGATGTATGTTGTTTTGTTTCCTGATTTGTAATCACTGATTACATATTCACATTAGATTTTATGCTCTCCAAGACTACATGCGCGGGTTACAGTGTACCCTACAAGGCATGCAAAATTTATAATAGAATTCCTGGAGTGTAACAATGGAACTAGTGGTATAGCATACCCATAGTTCCATGTGTCTTTATTATATACAGGCCAAAAAAAAGTACTGGTGGCTTTTTGTTTTATTTTAAAAACATTTTTGGACATTTTCTTTCAGACATCTTGCCCCTTTTATATGCATAATTTAAAAAAAATTGCTTTTTTAACATGATTTTTTACAATTAAAAAAGTGATGAAGCTATGCTATTGAATAAAACTACTGCTTTAAATTCTTTTAAAAAAGTGTGACATTATTTCTAAGGCATTTTTATTTTAAACCAAAATTATTATGACCAAATGAAAAAGAAGCGGTATAATTTAAATTTCTCCCTCCCCCAATTTACAGTGTTAGTGTAAGAAACTTTTTTCCTGTAATATTTCAAAAACCCTCAACCTCTGCATAGCTTTTTATAACCAAACATGATATAAAAATAAGTAGATGAATCATAATAAGATTTAAAAAACTTCTTTACTTTTTAGTTTGTTGCTTTTACATTTCATTTATTTATGTATTCATTTTGTTTTTAGAATTTGTAAGATTTTCACAAGGTTCATAATTCAAAAAGTATAAAAAGCAAAACGTCTTTCTCCCATTTTCTTCTTGGAATCAAGCATTTTTATAAATTTCTTCAATTTCCTTCCAGATCTAATCTATACATACACAAATATATACTTATATTTTACCAAATGTTAGTTCCTTCTGACCCTAGCTTGATAAAGTAAGTAAAGATTCTAAGAGGATTTAAATAATACACAGCTTGATGTAACAGGTATACAGGGAACTCTGCACCCTACAGAGAATATACATTCTTTTCAAATATCCTTGTAACATTTGCAAAAATGGGCTCAGTGTTATGCTTTCATAGGAAGATCTCAATTCATTTCCTGAAGTAAAAATAGTACAGATCATAGGTTGAAGAAGACAATTTAATTATCTCAGTGGATATTTAGCAACCATTTCAAAACATTTAACATCCATTCTTTGTCTATCCACTTTTTTGACTTTCTATTATTTTGTTTTAGGTGAAATTTTGTAAAAAAACATGATTTTTAACAGAATTTGAGAATTTTGGGCTTTTAATAGAGAAATTGAAACCATTCTTTTTTTTTTTTTGCTCATTGATTTATTCACTCAACTATCTTATTTTATGTTTTCTGTTTAGTTTGCTTTCTTCTATCTTTTCCTCCCTAGTGCCTCCTCTTTGTTTTCTGGATACCCGTTTTTGAAAGTACTATATCTGTTTCAATTTTCTAATGGTTTCTTGTGAGGCATTGGCAGTTCAGTGGTAGAATTCTCACCTCAATCTGGGAGATTTGGGTTCGGTATCCATCTAGTGCACCTTGAGTACAGTCACCACCCGTCTGTCATCGGAAGCGTGCATGTTGCTATTATACCGAGCAGATTTTAGTGGAGCTTCTAGACTAACAAGTATGGCCTGGTCCTGGTGATCTACTTTCATAAATCAGCTACTGAAAACCCCGTGGATCAGAATGCCTGATCCACAACCCATCATGGTGATAGCAGATGGCGCAGGACCAGGCAGCGTTTTGTCCTGTTGTGCGTGGGGTCGTCATGAGTTAGGGGCCTACTTGATGGGCAGCTAACAACAATGATTTCTCAAAAAAAATAAACAACTAATAAATCATTTGTGACAATCAAGAAGTTTTAAAGAATAATAAATATATGCAGACCCACACAGAACTTCAGAAGTAAGCATTATTTATACAGTTAAAACCTCCTCTGAACTTTTCTAGCATCGATGCTTTCCTGCCTGTAGTAGATTAGCACGGTTCTAAATGTGAGTACTCTTAAATTGTTAGAAACACGTTTGAGTAAAATTAAACAGGGCGTCACCTTTGCTCCCTCTTCCAGCAAGAGAAGGCTGTAATATAAGTCTTTTTAATAGGGTGTTGGCCTTTTAGATATCGACTTATTAAAAAATTCTTTTAGGATGCATCTTTTCTTTGATGCAAGTACCTATAATTCTAATTACTGACAAGGGCTCAAAAGATTACTTTCATCCTAAAATTTGAAATGGACCTCGTGATTTATTTTGTATTTTATCAAATTTTTGCTTGAAAAATTTGATCAGGAACCTGAATTTACATCGTTGAATAATGGAAGTAGGATGTGTTTACGAGAAGTCTGTGTACTGCTAATAGCACTAGTGATTGATGCTAATGGACTAATAAACACATCAGTATATACACATCAGAACACAGGCCCTGTTTTATCAGTGTTTGCAATTAGTGAAAATTTACTCAAAAATTTAAATCTTTTTTATAGGTACTCTGTTTTATTTGCTTGGTTTTTTTTTTGTTTTAGCATTTTTCTTATATAAACAAGTAACACACATGTATTTGGTCTATTTGGGAAACCTTCCTTCAGATTTCCAGATAGGGTCGATCATTTTCAGTGTGGTCTCTGGACCTTGAATACATTTCTGTTGTTGTACGTATATAATGTGAGAATTTGTTTTAATTCTGTTTCCCTGTCTACGTTAGGAGCTCATTGAGAACACGTAATGGGTCATTTATCAATGATTTCCTAGCACTCTGTAGTGTTCATGCTGAATAAATATTTGTTAAGTTGGTATAGTTTAATATAATTTATTGTAACTGTAAATATAATTTTCTACAATTTGTGGCTGCTCTTGCTTTAGATTTTATGTTTTATATTTTTACAGGAGGTATATGTATTTATGTAATTTAGATATATGGTGTATATTTAGTAGGTTTAACTGTTATACAGAAATTGCTATTCATGTAATTCCTCAAGCAAACTGATACTATGAATGACAGCAAAGTAATCTTTATCTATGATTGTCAAGAAAATGTGAATTTAGATGCTTTTCTGTTTAGTAGTATATTGCTTCTAAAAATCTTTTTTTAAAAATAGGAGTGTTTTCTACATTACGCGCTGTTCCCCAAAAGGAAGGATACCTTGGTTTGTATAAAGGAAACGGTGCAATGATGATTCGAATCTTTCCCTATGGCGCAATCCAGTTTATGGCATTTGAACAGTATAAAACGGTACTTGAACTTTTATCTTGTTTTTCTCATGTACTTATATATCATGCTTACTTGATGAGGCATTTACTTTTGCCTTTAAAGTTACTTTGGATGAATGGATAAAGTGTAATAACTTTTTGAAGGATTAATACTTGTGGTAGTTTAAATTTTTAAAGATAGTTTTGCTTTGGCATTATCTATTTCCAGAACTGTTCATCACTTATGTTAGTCGTAAGTTAGAATTAGTTACAAAATTCTTTATGTTCAGACTTATGAAAGAGGTGGAAAAATATCCTTCAAGTAAATAATAATCCATATATTACTAGCTTGTTTTTTTTTTTGCAGTGTTTCAGGAGAAATTATTTTTTATAAAAATATCCCAGTAGTTAGTTATACCAACAAACATTTTTTGTAAGCCTAGTTTACATGCATCATTATACCTACAGGGCTAAAACTCTGTGCTAATTTACTTTTTGAACCTTTGAATGAGCTCTGGTCAGAGCATCATTATTACCCAATTATAAAGATGCTTCCAATCATGTGGTTTCATCTGCATGCGCTACAAGCTGTTGTTTTTGTTACTGCCAGTGTTTTTATAGTCGCTGATTTTGTCAAATTTTCTGGTGTTTTTGCTACAATATTGTGGTAATTAGCATGGAGTGGGGGGTGATACCATGAGTTACCGAGCTGAGTATTACTAACTTTTTTAATGTGCTTTTTGTTCGTCAGTTGTAGGAGAGATCACTGTGGTGTTAGATTTTCATATTAAATAAAATAGTTAAACCATATTGTAAAAGTTTGTTTTGGAGTGATTCTATCAGTTAACAGCTTTTCCCATCTTACTCTTTGATTGCGGATGACACAGGACCGGGCAGTGTTTCGTTCTGTTGTACATAGGCTTCCTGTGAGTCCGAACTGACTCGATGGCACCTAACAACAACAACTCTTTGATTAAGTTTCCCCTCTGTGGCTGAATGAAAGTTTATCCTCTCAGACATTGTCTTAACACAGAAAGGGGTTAAGTATGTTTTTCAAAGGGTATCTTAGAGTGAAATGTAAGCTGTGGAGATGGGAACAAAAATCTAGGTTAACCAGTCAGATAGAATTGTTAAAATTGCTAAAAGTATATTAAGACTTAGTTGTCTAATCTAGCATTCTGCTATGACTATCCCCATTCACACTTTGAGGGTTTGTAGTTATCCATATACAATATAAGTGTATTTGTCAATTCTAAGCTAGGCCTCTTCTGTAAAAGTATAAAATGTTAGAGCAGAGGCTACAGAGGCAATATTTGACAACTTTCTGATGTTATGTAATACTGCCAGCTTTATATAATTGTGTTTATTTCATTCACCTGTATTACTAATTTTCTTATTATACTTCTGCAGCTCTTTTGAAATTAGATTTCATTATTAAACAGTGAAATTTGTGATATTTAAAAAATATCTCACTTAAGTCATTGTTTTTGGTTTTTAGTTAATTACTACAAAGCTGGGAGTTTCAGGTCATGTACACAGATTAATGGCTGGATCCATGGCAGGTAAGAGGAGTGGGTATCTTCTATTTCTGACAAAGTCATCTTCTTTAAAATGTTTTATTTGGTTTAGATAATATGTGTGACATTGGTTAGGTAGCACATGTTTATTATCTTTCCACATTTTGTTATAGAAATCCATTAACTCTTAGTCTGGGTTCTCTAGAGTAAAACCAATGAAACTTATATATAAATATATATAGAGAGATTTACTTCAAGGAAATGCCTCATGCAGTTGTGGAGCCTGGCAGGTCCCAAACTGTGGGTCAGTTGGCAGGCTAAAGGCTTCTACTGGCTCATGTGGTTGCAGGGACTGACAAACTCAAAATCTGCAGTTCAGGTGGCAGGTCTAAGGCTTATGCTAACTCATGTCCCAAGAACTGGAGGTCAGACAACAAGAAGCATGCAGGATCAAGAGAGAGTGCGAGCTTTGCCAGAACATCCATTTATATACTGGAGCGAGGCCCCTCCCCCAAGGAAACTCCCCTTTCAACTGATTGGCTGCTCACATCAAATTACAAAATGGAAGATGATTACATAGTGTCGGCCAAACCACTGAGAATCAAATCCTAGCCAAGGTGACACAACATTAACCATCACACTCTCCTAACTCAAAAATATTATTTTACAGGATAAGAAGTTAAGGAATAGTTTAAATTTACAATTATGTGAAAAGCATGCTGCATTCCTTTTTACCTAACAATTCTACTTCTAGGAACTTATCTTCTTTTTAAAAAAAAATTAAAAAAAAATATATATATATACCATATTTTTATGCAGATAACGCATGCATTCTACATTTTTTTGCCAACGGCACCCTCCCCTGTGTGAGGAGTTTTCGTAAGTGCATTATGCCATTTTTTTTACTTGTTGCTGTAGATAGTATTAGATATTGTTGCTGTATATATTGTTAGATATTGTAGAATAGGTGTGTTATTTGCATGAAAATAGGGTAGTATATACAGTGAAAATAATTCAACTCATTAGAGGTAATCACTTTTAACAGTTTCTTATGTGTACTCTTTTCTAATGATATTCCATAATATTATGACTTTCCTTTTAGAATTATATCAATATTCTTTTCTTTATCAGTACATAGATCTGCCTTATTCTTTTTGAGAGCTGCATTACATTCTCAGTTATGAATGTACCGTGATTTATTTAATCAGTCCTCTGTTGATTGACATTTGGGATATTTTCTGAGATGGGAAATTACTGTATCCATCAAAAGATAAGTGCATTTCAATTTTGAAAGACATTGCCAGACTGATCTCCATAATACCTTCAATGACTTGTTTTCCCTCCACATTCTATCAACACTGGATCTTATCAAATTAATATTTGCCAGTTAATTGTGAGTAAGTCTCACCAGCTTTTCAAATGTTTATTGACCATTCGTATTTTTTTACTTTCAGCCTTCGGTTGTTCCTATTTTTTAAATATTTGTATGAGTATGGGAATTTAGGATGTACTAATTCTTGTCAAATGTTGCTAATATTTTATTTCCCAGTTTTAGATTTGTAGTTTGACCTTATTTATGATCTTAAAAAAAGAAATAATCCAAAACTTTTGGTTTTTTTCCATATGGAAGTTTTACATAGCAAAATGAGTTTGCTTTGTGGCTTCAAAATTTTGTGTTGTGCTTAGAAATGCCTTTCCCATTCTAAGATAAAAACATTTAATCATGTTTTCTACTAAAACTTCGTATGTGTATATGTGTTGATCTTTCGAATATTTCTTTTTATATAAGGGATGAGGTAGAGAGTGAAAAAAATGATTCTCTAAATGGCTAGTCAAGTTGTGCTAACATCATTTACTCAATAATTTATCCTTTTTCCTGATTTTAAACACCACCTCTATCATATACTAAGTTCTGTGAATTTATTTTAGAGAAGAATTAAGGTCATGTACAGTGATATTTAGCCACAAAACTGTTCATTACAGTTTTGTTTATCACACTGAAAACCAAACCAAACCCATTGCCGTTTAGCAAATTCTAGCTCATAGCAACCATACAGGACAGAGTAGAATTGCCCCATAGGGTTTCCAAGGAGCAGCTGGTGGATTCGAACTGCCGACCTTTTGGTTAGCAGCTGAGCTCTTAACCACTGCGCCTCTATCACACTGAAAGGGAATTTAAATATATAGAACAGAAAAGTGGTGGGGAAAAAATCCAATATATCAGAATTCTACACATCCATTAATATATTTTTTGTAGAATTTTTATGTATTTACAAAGAAAGACATTCACATTATAAGTAGAAAGAAAGCAAGTTACAAAAGAAAATGAGTATTATGTATCATATTTTGGCTTTTGCAAAATAAGTGCATATATATATATAGATAAAATATCTGCAAGGTTATATATCAACATATTAACAGTTTTTATTTCTGATGAAGGAAATAAAATGATTAGAAGGTTATATATTAAAATCTTAATTGTTGTGGTTATCACAGGGTTTATAGGATTTCAGCAGATTTTTGTGGTTATTGCTTTAGTCATGGTATGACACACCCCATGGTGATGTCAGGTTTCCGTAACCAAGATTCTGTGTCATCCGTGGGAAGGAGAGAAATGTGGGTGGTCAGAGACTATTTGGCCTTTCTGGGTGAATGGACCTCTGATATTCAGTATGCACAGTTAAAGCATTCTAGTAATGCTAGATCCCTTGAGGTATGATGGGGTGGGGACAGATGTTGACCAGGTAGGTGCCAAAAAACAACAGAAACCTTTGGTTAGATGTAGATGCTATGGCCACAGATAATCATCTTTTTGATTGTTAAGGTTACAAGCTAGGTCTTGGACGACAGGTGTTAGAGACCTCCCAGACAACATCTCAGATTCTAAAACCATTGATTCCTCAGCCTACGTTTGTACCTGTATTCACAGTGTCTGACCTGACTTGCCCCGTCCATGGTTTTGCCTTATCCAGTGTTTAGTTAGTTCTTCTTCACTCCTAACTGGCTGGCCCAGGTTCAATAAGTAGTAGAAATAACCAGGATTAATATTCAAAATATTTGACAACCCAACTTTGTATAGGTAGTGATAAATAGAAAAGGTTCTGAAAGCCTCCTGCTGTGCCAGCTATTAACTCCATAGTGGCTGGTTCATGAGATGGTGTGTGGTGGTGGCGTGAGTTCCTGGGGAAGGGTCACCAGAGTCATGGTGGTGGAGATCTTGAGGAGTTGGAGCAGTAGCGATTTGTCAGTTGGTATGGAAATATTCTAGTATTTTACACTGACATAATGGTACTGGTGCGTAACATTAGCTAATATGTATTTATCACTTGTGTGCAGTGCAAAGACCTGAGCACTTGACATGCGATCCTTGGACTCTTGACATGTCATCCTCAGAACAATGCTATGAGGAAAGTGCTGTGATTATCCCCAAGTTATAGAAGAGAAATTTTAGTAAAGTTTCTAAATCTTAAAATTTATGATTTCTAATATCACTTTTTAATTTTCTGTGTCCTCAACTTTAACTTTACAAGTGAGTGGTCAAAATCCTTTCTTTGAAGGTAGGAGGCAACGTGAAGTAGGATTATGAATATGAGTTAAATTTCAAAGACTTTTTTTTTATGGCCCTTGATTATTGAATTGCATACTCATTCAAATAGTGTTAGAGTGGAAAGTCTTCTGTGTTCTGTTTGATTGGCTTTATGTGAAAGTTTCCCTAAAAGATATTTTCTAGGATTATCTTAGCTATTGTCTTTATACCTCAGGGCCCAGTTCGTGAGTCCTTGTGAGCCCAGCTCCAGCTGGATCACATTCTCTATGCTCAAGGAGAGGGAATAATAACTCCAGGATTATTTCCTAAATCACACCCAAGCTTTCTGTAACTCATCCATTTGAAAAGTGGAGCTTATGGTTTCTCAACTCTCTCTGAGTTCTGAGGGTCAGAGGAGAGAATTGCTACAAAAACATTCTCAAAGATCTGAGGTCCCACATGTTTATGAGGGAAGGTTAGTAAACCTTCCATGCTCTTGAACCAGCCATCTGAATGTTTTATTCCTCTTTTGCTTCATTTGTAACGTAGGAAAAAATTTTATTTGTAAGTAGAGGTAATAGTCAAAATATCGAGCAACCAGTATAACATGAGCAGCAACCAATCAGAATGGAGGCTAGACATCAACTAGATTGGCTGTATGGTGCAGTCCAGTGATTTGTTGGAGCCAATCCAACCCTGGTTGCACACTGTTCTTTTAAGAATCTCAGAGAGGCTTGGAGGCACTTTTCCCAGATACCTCTATATTTAAAAGGGAACTCTGTCCCCCATGAGCCCTGATCCAGAATTCCAAAGCAGCAAGCTTCCTACACATTTGTAGAAATTGCTCTTTTGAGCTGTTAGTCCAACGAATTTTTTAAAATCAGAATTTAACTTCTTTAATTGAATTTGAGGCCTGAAGTATATATGTTCATCGAGAAGGAGAGTTATGGTGCTTAGACTTAAGCTCTCTAGCCTTTGCCTTTTTGACTCATATTGTGAGCTTTGATTTCCACATGAGGATACTGTACAAAAGTTATCCACAGTCACACACAGTTCTTTTGGGTAATAATGATTGCAGATATGGCTCCTGAATGTCATAACTGAACTGCCTTTCCCTAGAACCATCTTTTAAGAGCATGATTTTCATTAACACACTTATCAGAGGTTGCACACAGCTATAAATAGGTGTATTTTGATAATTTGCAACTGATTTTTAATTAATCATCAGAATTGAAGTAGTGATGTGCTTCAAAGGGCAGGATGTAATAGAGTTGGGCTTCCTTGGACATCTATTCCAGACCAATTTTCTTAGCTTTGTGGCTTAACTTTTGTGTCTGTGATGCATGGGACCCTTCCTTTGTCTGAAGTATGTATTTAGAATCCATATGTTTTTGTTGAACTTTTGGATATGTGCATGAATTCTGGATGCTGCTCCCACTGAGGTAGCCTCAGATGGGAATAGAGGATGGCGAACTGGGAAGGAAGCCGTCTCTGAAAATTAAAATCTACTTTCAGATTTACTAAGAAGTTGGAGAGGAAGGGGATGAAATGATGAGGATCCGGATATGCTCCTCTACTCCAACCCTGCATTATCCAACTTCTAATCTCTTCTCCCCTTCCTCTGCCCTCTCCACTTTGTAGTGTTAGCTCCTTTGTTAAGAAGCTCTTGTGTTTCTTTTTGTAGCAGAATAAACAATTCATATTTACCATATTTTCTGAATATGATCTCCAAAGTTTTAATGACCAAAGATTTGTGTCTTTTGCAGTTTGGTTAGAAACATAATTTGTGATTAGAGTTTTTTTTTTTTTTTTGCTTAATCATACAGTGAGTATGCTGAGTAGGTTTTGGAAGATAATGTTGAGCTTTTCTGAGCATGCCAAATTAGCAGAATCCTCTAATTGCTGGTTAAAGTATGTTCTTAGGTTTACCTCAGTTCCTGGAATTCTAGATTATAAAGACAGTAAGAGGATGAGAATTTAGGAAAAAAACAGTCTCACTTGATTTGCGTTCATCATTAAGTCCTCAGTTTCTTGACCTAAGGGAAGAAGAGAGGAGAGTTTGCTTATACACAAAAATTGCGGGCACATCTCAGCTTTATTGAGTCTCATTACTTCCTGGTAGGTGAAGATATTCTATTCTTTATTTTGAATTGTAGTTGTAAAATGGAAGAAGAAGAAAACTGTAACCACCACTATTTGAGTAAGTAGTTTCTGCTTTATTTGCTCTTGGAGGGCTTATTTTTTTGGTCTTCATGTGAAGCAGTGCTAGGTAGAATAGTAAGGAGGAGGTATATGAGTGTACAAAAAGGTCCCAAAGGGTAGACACTAGCTTTATGAATTGAAAATCCCAGTGACCCTCTGGATGACTGGTATGTATGTCTATCTAGTACTAAAGCTCAACTGAATTCCCACGTTGTTACATATTCCTTTCCAATAATCCTCTGATTGTGCTTCCCTTTTTATTCGAATCCTTGAGCATTGATGTGCAGGGAAGAGAAAGGTTGGGGGTTGTGGGATACTTTGGTAAGACTAGGCACAAATGATTTGGTTCTCAATGGGAACCTTCTCAAAACAAATTGCTCTAAAAAGAATAGACTGGGAGAATAACAATAGCTAACACTCCCTATAGCACTTACTTTGTGCCAGGAATTATTTTAAATGTTAATTTCTGTTAACTAGATCTTCATAAATCCCTGATTTGGGAACCTGCTTATTATAATCCCCATTTTACCGGTGATGAAACTGAAACCCAGGTTATGTAATTTGCTCAAGGTCATATAGCTAGTTAGTGGTGGAGTTTAAATTTGAACCCACACAGACTCACTCTGGAGTAAATAAATAGTCTTATCACTTGCTATAAATAAAGAAGTGGTTTTAAAATAAAAAAATAGCTGAAATGAAAAAAAAGTTATCAAATCAAGGTACTAATACTAGTGCTGGATTTCTTGATAGGCACTACATATGTATGTGGGCTCCCAGCAAAACAGGGACTCCAGAAATAAAGATGAAAATGTTTTTAGGAGGTGGACATTCGATATTTTAAAAAAGCATTGACGTATTTTGTACTTTTTAAAGCTAAGCCTTTACCTTTACAAATAAATTTCTGTATATACTTGTTTTTTAAAAATAATAAATAATTATAACCTTCATTCCAACTCATAGCGACCCTATAGGACATAATAGAACTTCCCCATAGGATATCCAAGGAGTGGCTGGTAGATTCCTACTGCCGACCTTTGGTTAGCAGTAGAGCTCTTAACCACTATGCCACCAAGGCTTCACTCTTTTTTTTTTTTTTTTTTAATATTGTGTTTTTATTCCATAACATTTATTCTGCTCGTTTTTTACCAGTTCATAATTTTGACCAGTCTGTTAATTCACTCAGTTATTTCCTATTAAACCACTTGGAGTCAGGCAATTAGAGACTTGGAGAAGGCAACTAGAAGGCTTAGAATATGTGAGGAGGAAGGAAGAAATAGAGGAAGTCAGAAAAGCAAATGGGAGTTCTAGATTAGTAAAGAGAAAAAAATAAGGGAGTTGTAAATATTTACAGAAGTTGTAAAATAAAATGGCAAGAGATGACTTGGGAAGATCCTAGCAAAATTTGATATTTAACTAAATTGTGTCAGCATGATCAAACCTTAAAACTGTCAGCCTTTCAAATCTCTTCTACACTTGTTATATTTCTTACTAAGAATTATTACAATATAGATGCAATTAATGTATAGATAATCTGTCCTAATTTTATTTCTAAAATTTCCCCTTGCAAAATCTTCAACTCAAGCTGCAAAAAAATTAAGCCAACTTGCAAAATAGATAGTTTTAAGAATATCTGGATGATAAAGTATTTGTTATGATTTAAATGTAATGTTATTGCCCTGCCTTGCCTGAGGAACATCCTCCTTGGACTGTATTCGTTTACATTCACTTTAAAAGAGGACATTTAGAAAAGTCACAGCCTTGACTGTCAGACATGGCTGATTTGAATACCAATAGGTAGAAAAAGAATTCCTTAAAATACTTTGGAAATGAATAGCTAGCAAAGAGCTGCAATGAACAACTCACTATCAAATTGTTGAAATGGGGAATTGACATTTCTAATCACTGGACTGATGAAGTACCTGAAGTAAAATTTTAAGTATGAAAACTGCTAAGCAAATGATTAACGTGAAAAAAATTACGAGGAAGGCAACACTGCATCATGGTAATAGCCAGACAACTTAGTTTCAGGTCCTACTTTGTGATACACAAACGCTGTGAATTTGGGCAAGTTACTCAACTAGTCTGGCCTCAGTTTTCTCAATCTGTAAAGCAGGAATAATAATGTCTGCTTTGTAGGACTGGTGGTGGCATTTGATACGTTAAGAATTGGAGGTAGTGTTTGTAAAGTGTCTGGTGTGATGTGTTGGCACATAGTAAACAGTCATTATTGCTATGTGCAAACTGAAAAAAAAAGGAAGATTTAAAACAGCTGAACCACAGGTATGCTAATCATAAAATCGGTTTTTCTTCAGTGGGTCTAACCTGTTCTGACCACCGTTAGGCTAATCTGGATCCAAATTTATTGCTTGTATTTAAACTGAAGCTACACTGCTTAATATATTATTCAAGTTGATTTTCCTCTCATTGTCTAAAGGAATGACTTTTTTTAAGTCTCAGAGAAGGATTGCATGTGTTTGCGCTGAAGTATTTATTGGGTATATGTTGTTGTTGTGTGCCTTGGAGTCTGTTTCAACTGATAGCAACCCTATAGGACAGAGTAGAACTGCTCTCTAGGGTTTCCTAGGCTGTAATCTTTATGGGAGCAGATCTCCCTGTCTTTTCTCTCCCAGAGTGGCTGGTGGGTTTGAAGTGCCAGCCTTTCTGTTAGCAGCCAACTGCTTAACTCTGCATCACCAAGGCTTCTCATTACTGGTATTTTAGGTAGGTAATTAGAGATAATATTATAACCACTCAGGAACAAATACCATGAAGAATACCTAGATAATAACTTAAAGATCATTCTTTTCTTATTCATTTTGAAGGAGTGGCAAATTGATTTAAATTTGGAGGGGGAGGGGGCCAGCACTCTGAAAGTAAATTTATACTTAGGTCTGGGATGATAAAAATGTATGCAAAATTACAGTAACATTTGCTAAATAAATGGAGTAAACTATTGCAGGCCTATTAAATAAAATTAAACAAATACTAAAAAATGAAATTAAGTCAAGAATGTGGAAACCACTTTAAATTTCCACTTTTATACCAGAACAGTTTGCTATTCTGAGTCAGAGTTCTGACAAAAAAATCATATTTTAATTTGCTAAAACTAGTAAAAAGATGAAAAAAATTGTCTTGTTAAAAAAAAATATTAGAAACCTGTATAGAAAAAGTAACTGCCAAAGAGAGAAATGTAGATGTAGAAATTAAAGGACACAAAAATAAAGTCATATGAGAAATAAGCCAAAATAACCCTGAGAAGATGCTTTTTTTTTTTTTTTTTTTTGTACTTCAGGTGAAGGCTTACAGAACAAATAGTTTCTCATGAAACAGTAGTACACATATTGTTTTATGACATTGGTTAACAACCCCACAACATGTCAACCCTCTCCCTTCTTGACCTTTTTTTTTTTTTGGTGAAAATATACATAGCCAAAGATACACCATTTCAAAAATTTCTACATGCACAGTTCAGTGACATCGACTATGCTCTTCCAATTGTGCTGCTATTCTCACTTTAGATGAAGGCTTATAGAACAAAATAGTTTCTCATTTAACAATTAGTACACATGTTGCCCTGTGACAATGGTTAACAACCTCACAACACATCAATACCATCCTTATTCAACCTTGGGTTCCCTATCACCAGCTTCCTTGTCCCCTTCTGCCTTCTGGCCCTTGTCCCTGGACTGCTGTATGAGAGGATACTTTTTGCCCATCAAAATTAGGGGGAAATTATCTAGTTGTCTAATAATTATCTAATATCTGAAAATTCAGAGAAATAGGACTTTTATTCTAATGGATGACATAAATTGGTAGTTTTTCCAAAGGGCAATTTCTATTAAAAGTCTTAACTGTGTTTTTACCTTTTGACCCAATAATTCTATTTCAGGAATTTACCCATGATGAAAATGGTGGACAAAAATATTTAGTTATAAGGCCACTCACCAAAGCATTGTTTGCTAATACAACATTGTATAGCAAATAATGGAGATAATATAAATGTCTAAGGATTGTTTAAATAAATTACCCTACATCCAAATAATGTTTTTCTCACAGGGAAAAATGTTCACAATATAATGTAAAGTAGAAAAACCTGGCTATAAAATTACAGTATTATCATAAGTTTTAAATGTGCATTACACATGTACAAATGTGCATCTATAAAAAGATTTAGAAGATTACATATTTAGGTAGTTATCGTTGGATGAAGGATCCCTGGTGGCGCAATGGTTAAGCACTCGGCTGCAAACTGAAAAGGCTAACTGAAAGGTCAGCGGTTGGAACCTACCATCCACTGTGTGGGAGAAAGACATGGCAGTCTGCTTCAGTAAAGATTATAGCTTTGGAAACCCTATGGGGCATTCTGCTTTGTCCTGTAGGGTCACTGTGAATCAGAATAGACTCTACGGCAATGAGTTTTATTGTAGGATGACAGATTATGTATAATTAGACTTTTTTGCTCATTTATATTTTATAATTTTTCTACACTGAATATGCATTTCTTTGGTACTTTAAAAAAAAGTATTAAAATGTATTTTTTAATTTAAAAAGTAACTCATCCAGATAGTTTTGGAATTTGAATTAAAGTGTTAATGAAAATCTAGAATTTAATGCTAAATTTACTTATCACAGGAGATTTTTCTGTTAAAATGAATTGTTTCTATGACCTTTGACATTTATATTTTTGTTATGGTGAGTAAATAGCAGATTTACGTAAGTTCTAAAAAATAAAATAATGATCATGCTTTGAAGTTTTTAAAAAAATGTGTTTATTTTATTTTCATAAGAATTCCTTGTGTTAGGTACATAAAGCATCTCTCCATTTTAAGATTAGAGGAAATAAGTAAAAAAACAAATCTCTTACTTAGTGTCATGAAGATAGTATTTCCTTTCTGATATTTTTCGTGAGAATAAACAAATAATAAATAGAATTGTAAGAATGCTCACAATCTACTTACAGTGTACTATTTGGAAGCTAACACTATATACTATAACTTCACAGCGAGAAGAACTTGAAAAGATTTTTACAAACTGTCCCTTTAGTAACAAGGTTGTTTTCCAGCTGATGATAATATGTTATAATTCTACCAGCAATATCACCTTTGATTTCATTGAGTTTTCATCATTGCTGCAACGTGGAGAGCACACCTAATAACTGGGAAGACATGTATGTCAGGCCTTTTTTTTTTTACATTTAAGTTTCTACTTTCTTTTCAGGTATGACAGCAGTTATCTGTACTTACCCTCTTGACATGGTTAGAGTCCGCCTAGCATTCCAGGTGAAAGGGGAACATACCTATTCAGGAATTATTCATGCATTTAAAACAATTTATGCAAAGGTATTTCATATTTACCTTTCTCATCTATAACATGTCCTTTTTATATTTTTGAAAATATTTCGAATATTACCTAAATATGCTTATTTACAGTTATGAATATTAATAATAATAACTGGGAAAGCACATCATTGTGTTTCAAGGTGGATGTCAGAATAGTTTTTCCATTATAATGTGTGCTTTTGTTCTTTGATGATTGTCATAATGAGCACAATGTGATTTCACTTCTAATTTTCCTTCACTCCAAAGGAAGGTGGTTTTCTTGGATTTTACAGAGGTCTGATGCCTACTATATTAGGAATGGCTCCATATGCAGGTATGTTTCAAATTTGGTAGGATCCTGGTTTGTGTGTTTAAAATGTGTCATTAGCTTTTTTCTGAAATGGTAGCATGAAAAGATGCTATCATGAAAAGTACTTTTACTCAACAAATGATGAAGATAAAATTATGATTCATATACGGTCCTACGGAGCCCTGGTGGTGCAGTGGTTAAAGAGCATGGCTGCTAACCAGAAGGTCGGCAGTTCGAAGCCACCAGCCTCTCATTGGAAACCCTATGGGGCAGTTCTACTCTGTCCTGTAGGGTCACTGTGAGTTGGAATCGACTTGACGGCCATGGGTATATGGTCCTACATTCTGTCTTGTATATAAAGATGACTATATTAATGTTCAATCAGTAGAAGTGCACTTTTACATCTTTTTCTTAACATCTGAGCCAGCTGTAGTCTTGTTAACGGTTGCACACTGTTGTTACATGGCTGTTAAGGATTCAGTTTTCACATGGTAATGAAAAATAAGAGTTGAAAACTTTTTTCTCCCCCCTCAATATAAGTAGTGAACACTCATCATGAGAAATTTAGAAAATAAAGAAAAGTAGAAAAGAAAAAATCAAGCATACTCATAATCCTCCGGTCTGCATATAATCACTGTTACCTTGTTTATGTTGCTTTTTTAAAAAAAAATTTATTAAATTTTTTATTTTGAAAGAATTATAACAGATGATTTTAAGAAATAATACAGAGCTCCTGTGTACACTTTACTTAGTTTCTCCAGTGGTAACATTTTACAAAACTATAGTGCAATATCACAACCAGGATAATGACATTGATACAGTTAAGATACAGAGCAATTCTGTCACCACAAAGATCCCTCCAGCTGACTTTTTTAGGCATACCCTCCCTGACTCCTTTTCTAACCACTGGCAACCACTGATCCCTTCTCTATTTCTGTAATACTCTCTTTTCAAGAAAGTTATCTAAGTGGAACCATACAGTATGTAACCTTTTGGGGTTGACTTTTTTCACACAGCATCCTTGCCTTAAGATTCATCCAATCTGTGATGTGTATCAATAGTTTTTTTTTTTTTTTTTTATTGCTAAGTAGTATTCCATTGTATGGATGTACCAGTTGGTAATACTTTGTTGCTAAGATTCACCCATGTTGTTGTGTATAACTGTTCATTTGTTTTTCCGGTTGTATATGTATTTTGGTATAGAAGTTCAAGAGTTTTTTCTAGAGTATATACATAGGAGTAGAATTTCTGGGTCTTAACTTATAGGTATGTTCAGTGTTATTAGATAAGGTCAAATTTTTGAAGGTGGTTGTATCCATTTACACTTTCACCAGCAGTGGTTAAAAATTCCCATTGATCCACATCCTCTCCATTCACATTGGTATTAGCTGATTTTTTAGTTTTTGTGAATTTTATTGGCTATATGAAAGATAACTCATGAGGTCTT
Source organism: Dugong dugon (assembly GCA_030035585.1). NCBI lineage: Eukaryota > Metazoa > Chordata > Mammalia > Sirenia > Dugongidae > Dugong > Dugong dugon. The sequence goes on from CM057475.1 coordinate 21,869,757, forward strand.
ATTTTGCATTTCCCTGACTACTACTGAGGTTGCCCACCTTCTCATGTATTTATTCACCAGCTATATTTCTTTTTCTGTGAAGTGCCTGTTTATGGGTTTGGCTAACTTTTCTACTGATTTGTTTTTCCTTTTCTCATTGATTTGTAGTAATTCTTTATGTATTCTGGTTATATATGTTGAAAATACCTCATCTCCGTTTGTGGTTTGGCTTTTTCATTTCTGTATAGTATCTTGTAATAAACAGAATTTCTAATTTTAATTTAATTGAGTTTATCAGTCTTTTCTTTTATGGATAGTGCTTTTCCTGTGAGATTTTATTTTTCTTCTAAGAATGATTTTACAGTTTAGCATTTTACATTTACGCCCCTATCAGGGATTATTTATTTTTCCCTTAAGGGTTACCATTTGACCCAGTACATTTATTAATAGTCCCTCCTTCTCTAGTAATATGCAGTGTCACTTGTAGTAAGTGTATATATTTGGTAGGACAAGTCCCTTCACCTTATGCATGTTTTTTTCAGGAGTACACATTTTAGGATCAGCTTTTGATAATGAATGAAAATCTTTGTTGGGATTTTGAATGAAATTTCATATAAGTCTTGGATACTTTTGTTAGATATATTTATAGGCACCTTGTAAGTTTTGTTGTCTCTTTTAGAAAATTACATATTCAGTTTATTGCTTGATTTAATTTTTATACGACCTTATAGCTAACTGGAGTCCCTGGGTGTCACAAACAGTTAAGTGCTTGGCTGCTAACCGAAAGGTTGGTGTTTGAGTCCACCCAGAGGCTCCTCGGAAGAAAGGCCTGGCAGTCTACTTTTGAAAAACCATCCATTTAAAACCCTATGGAGCACAGTTCTACTCTGACACACGTGGGATCACCATGAGTCAGAATTATCTCAATGGCAACTGCTGCTGGTGTGGCTAACTAGCCGTTTTCCTATTTGTTGATATTATGGCCAGCCACTTTGTCATTTATAGATGCTGTGGGGTTTTCTGCATAGGCAATCACATCATGTGCAAGTAATAACATTTTTTTTCCTGCTTTCCAATCCTTATTTATGTTTATGTTATGTTACTGTACTCACTAAGGAACTGTATATAGTACGGCAGTGAATACATTTTCAGGCCTATTCACTGTATGCACCTGTGATCCCACCAGTCATACCCCTAGAGTCTATAGGGGCGTAGGCGTCCACATATTACCCTTAACACCTACCAAAAATTCAGACATACTCAGTGATTCAGCATGTCTTCCATTACTGAAAACACGTAATATCAAAGAAGAAAAAAGAAAAAGAAAAAAATTCAAAGTAGAAAATAATTTGGTCACCAAGTAAATCATTGAAAAGGCTTTGAACCTTTTCTTGCACTAAAGTAAGGCTAAATAAGAACCATATGCACCTGTTAAGACTTACCTACAAATTTGATTTAAAGACTTGAAGACACAGGAACTGATCTCATTTGTAACCTGGGTAATGCCTCTATTCATGAATGAGATTAGCTTATAATTTTCTTCTATAGTTTTGTAAATATCCTTGTGTGGTTTTGGTATCAAGGTTATATAGGTCTCATAGAATAAGTTGAAGAGCATTGCCACATTTTCCATTTTCAGAAACATGATTATCATTATCTGGTTGTTGAAAGTTTTCATTGTGGGATGATTTTTAACTATTAATTTAATTTCTTTAATGGTTATAGGACTATTCAGGTTTTCTGTCTCTTCATGAATTCAATTTTATTGGTAAGACATACTGGCAGTATCTCTTTATATTTTCCCATATCTGCTCTATCTGCAGTCATGTCCTCTTAAAAATTTTGATTTATCAGTTTATCAGTTTTTGCAGAGTCCATTTTGGCTTATTTCTTCTTGTCGATCCCATCTTTACTTTCCATTTTATGGATTTCTGTTCTTATCTTCATTATGTCCTTCTTTCTCTATATTTATTCTGTTGTTTTCTTACGTTGGATGCTTAGCTTATTAATTCTCAACTTTTGTTTTTTTCCCCCAATATAATTGTTTTTCTAAATACTGCTGCAGTAAATCCCCTGATTATTTATTTATTTTTACTTACACCTTCGAATATTTCAAGTGTATTGATAGTATAGAGACAATCGTATAATGAATCACCATGTACCTATTATCTAAATTCAGCAATTAACTTTTGGCCAATCTTGTTTCATCTCTAACCCTATCTACCTTCTCTACTACTGGCCCAGATTATTTTAAAGCAAATTCATGTTATTATTTCATGTATAATATTTTAGTATTCAGCTCTCTAAAAGTTAGGTACTTTTTTAAAAAAAAAAACATAATGACATACTGTTATCCAATTTTTTAAAAAAGTCTTAATTTCTTAATACCGTCTTCTATAATGTCATTGCTCCCCTGTCTCTCTCTTTTTTTATCCAATCCAAGTTAATATTTGCCTGGTATATCTTTTTTTATCCTTTTACTTTTTACCTCTTCATGACTTTATGTTTTAGGTATTTCTTTTGTAAGTAGCATATAGCTGGATTTATTTTTAAACCCAGTTTTAAGATCTTATAACTGGCAATTAGTCCACTTGATGCTTGTTGTAGTTATTGATATATTTGGACTTGTTTGTACACCTTGCTATTTGATTTCTGTTTGTTGCTTTTCCTTTTATGTTTCTTTTTCCTCATTTCTTATCTTGTTTGGTTTTTTCCCTCATTCTTTCCCCTGAATCCCCCTACTCCTTTTTGCCTCCTTTTATGCTTGGTGGTCTTTGATTGTGCACTGATTGCTTGATCTTAATCTCTGAGTACTCTAAAGGTCTAAATTGAGAATGCTTTTTTCCAAAGACTATTTGTAAGTTAGCTTCTGCCAAGGAGCTCCTGTTGAGAATTGGGCTCTGCCCAGGAATTTCAGATCCAGTGATTGCACCTTCTGCAGGCCCAGTGGCAGGATCTATCTCAATGGCACTGTGCAACTGGCATCTTTATGTAGAGTCACTCTACCTCTTTGATCTGCTGACAGACTCCCAGTAGGGTCCCAACTCGTTTGTTTGGGAGGTGGTGTTGATAGTGTTGGGTGATTCTTGAGATCTTCCCATCCTTTTTGCAAGTCTGGCAGTGGATCTAGTTGTTCTGCAGTGGCAAGATCCCTCAGAATACCTAGGCTGCCATTCTGCTAGAAGCAAAGCTCTAATTTTTTGCTATATTTTCCTGTATTTAAAAATTTTTAGTTTTTAGTTTTCATTTTTTAATATATTTTACATAGTTACACTGTATGTACAATTTTGTTTCTTAATTTTTCCAAGAAACAATTTTGTTTCTTCAGTTTCTCAAGTATTTTTTACTTTATTGAATACTCTTCACAGACATCCTTTTTATTACTTGTATCATATTACACTTAATACCATTCTACTTCATTTAGGTATTTTTGATATTTTTTCTTTTTGTTTAATTTGCTATAAATATCCTAGTCATGGGCTTTTTTTGTACTTAAGATTAAATCATTAGAATAGACTCCCCAAATTTAAAAGTATATGAATTTATAAAATTGTATCATGATCTCAAAATTCTAAAAGATTGTGAGAATTCTGTATAAGAATAAATGGATATATTGAGCTATGACCCCAGACTGAGTTTTCATTAGCACTTAAGTTTTCATTAGCACTTGTTCTTAAGCATCAAGTATTTGTTTAAACATATTTTTAAAATTTAGTATATGTAAAGATATACTGAGTAATGCTTTGTCTATAGAAATGCTTGAATTCCATTCTTGATGTTATTCATGTACAACTTTAATGGTTCCGTTATAAAATCATATAAATGTTTAGCCAACACCAAGTGCATACTATCGATAGTCTAACTCAATATTTATCAGATTCCACCTGTCTTCTGAGCCTATCTGAACGTTTTTCTCATGGTCACAATTCTTCCTTGAAGACAAAATTAGACACTGAATTAAAATAACAATGCTTTATTATGTTTTTATTTTTTACCTCCATCTTACATTATCACCATTATGGTTCTTATAAATTTGTCATATTTACTTGTAATTACTGATCATAAATTTAAATTTTAGTCATGTGAAATCTTAGAAAACTTTAATTGTGTTAATATATTAGGTGGCATTATACTCATTATTGCCTTCATTCAGTACACTGAACCATATTTCGATGTGTTAAAACCAATGCTATAATTTTTTATAAGAGGTAAGTTTGTCACCTTTAGGTCATTTATAAACACTAATCAGAACTTTTTGTCTTAGATTAAGCCAAACATCAGAAATCAGGAAATAAATAATTAGTTTCTTGAGTTAATTGGTTGCTATGCAAGAATAATGTCTTTTTTACAGCTCGTGTTTTGTTAAGCATCATGGTGAATTTATATTTTGTTTTTCAGGTGTTTCATTTTTTACTTTTGGTACCTTAAAGAGTGTTGGGCTTTCCTATGCTCCTACCCTTCTTGGCAGACCTTCATCAGACAATCCTAATGTCTTAGTTTTGAAAACTCACATAAACTTACTTTGTGGTGGTGTTGCTGGAGCAATAGCACAGACAATATCGTAAGTTTCTTCATCAAATTAATTTAATCAAATTACAGTTACTCAGCCTTGATTTCCAGCATTTTTACTACTGTGAACAGTGCTGCGATGACCATGGGTGTGCATATATCTATTTGTGACGGCTCTTATTTCTCTAGGATATATTCCAGGTAGCAGGATAGCTGGATCATATGGTACTTCTATTTCTAACTTTTTAAGGAAGTGCCAAATCGATTTCCAAAGTGGTTGTACCATTTTACATTCCCACCGACAGTGTATAAGTGTTCCGGTCTCTCCACAACCTCTCCAGCATTTATTATTTTGTGTTCTTTGGATTAATGCTAGCCTTGTTGGGGTAAGATGGTATCTCATTATAGTTTTGATCTGAATTTCTCTAACAGATAATGATCGTGAGCATTTCTTCATGTGCCTGTTAGCTGCCTGAATATCTTCTTTGGCGAAGTGCCTGTTCATATCCTTTGCCCATTTTTTAATTGGGTTATTTGTCTTTTTGTTGTTGAGGTTTTGCAGTATCTTGTAGACTTTAGAGATTAGATGTTGATCGGATTTGTCGTAGCCAAAAATTTTTTCCCAGTCTGTAGGTTGTCTTTTGACTCTTTTGGTGAAGTCTTTTGATGAGCGTAAGTGTTTGATTTTTAGGAGCTCCCGTTTATCTAGTCTCTCTTCTGGTGCTTGTGCATTGTTACTTATGGTACATTTTGTGTTTTTGCCATGTATTAAGAGCTCCTAGCATTGTCCCTATTTTTTCTTCCATGATCTTTATCGTTTTTTATTTGATATTTAAGTCTTTGATCCATTTTGCGTTAGTTCTTGTGCATGGTTTGAGGTATGGGTCTTGTTTTAGTTTTTTGCAGATGGACACTCATTGTATCTTGAAGGCCTAATCTGTTAATCTGTGCTAGGCATTGGGAGGTTAACTGAAGAATAAACAAAGTTATTGTCCTCAAGAAGCCTACACTCTTATTAAGACGGTAACGATATAATAGAGTTATATGTTTATATAAGGTGCAATGGGAACATAGATATTGTGATTGAAAAGGTAGCTTCTAAGAATTTCCTTAGTCCAAGAGAGCACGTACAGTGAGGTAAGAAAAGGCTGGTATACTAAGAAACAAGAACTTTCCAGGAACAGGAGAAGGAACATCCTGAAAAATTGGAAGACAATAAGGAGAGAGTAGTGTCACAGAGGAGCCCTGGTGGCACAGTGGTTAAGAGCTCGACTGCTAACCAAAAAGCTGGCAGTTCAAATCCACCATCCATTCCTTAGAAATCCTATGGGGCAGTTCTACTCTGTCGGAACTGAGTTGGAACCAACTTGACAGCACCTAACAACAGTGTCACAAAGAATCCAAAAAGGAGTATCCAATGGGAAACGAAAGGTCAAAGTAAGATAACTACTGAAAAATAAGGTATCCGTTGGATCACCTTTGTGAAAGCAGATTCAGTGTATTTGTGGCTTGGAGCAGATTGTAGTAGATTGAAGATAAAGAAGAAGAGAAAAGGTATGTGGTTTACTTTTTCTGGAAACCTGGCTGTGGAACCTTATTCATTTGTAGAGACGTGATCACCTCTGGCTCTTCTGATTCTCTTCTTGATTTCACTGCCTCTCTTTCTTCACTTCTCACTCCCAATGTAGACCCTTAAAGCCTGTCTTCTCTTTCCCACTTCTCTTCTGAAACTGTGTTTAAACTCATAACTCTTAACAGATCCAATGGCTTCTTCCAGGTTCTTTTACTGGTCTTCCAATTGCTTTAGTTCCTTGCCTTTTATAACAGTGCCCTCACTTGGCAATCCTCCCCAGCCTTCCCTTTTCACATCTCGTGCTGATTCATATCGTTCTTGTCCTTCCTATCTGTGGGGATTTTTTAAGGTCCAGCCAGTCTTTAGTTCTCTACTCTTTGTGTAAATATCTAGAACAACTCATTTATCCTAATGGTTTCATGGATATCTCTGCACAGATAACCAATTTTATTTAAACCTCATCACTGACTCCTCATTGCATCTCTAGCAAGTTATTGGATGCTTCTATTTAGATATTCTGCTATCAATGCAAACTATATATAATTCAAATATTACCTTCTTGTCTTTGTCTTCCTCAGCCCCCAACTTTCCTATTTGTTATTGATAACCATCAATCTTTAAGTCCTGAAACTTTGAAATCATTTTTCACGTTGTACATATCCAAATAATCAGTAAGTCTTGTCATGTTTTACCTTGGAACATTTGCCTAGAATGCTATTTTCTGTCTGTTCTCACTGTTACTTCCCTAATTCTGGTCCTTGTCACCTTTTCTTCTTACATTCTCTCCTTCCTGTCAATCACTGCCTTCTATCCACATATATCTTTTCCTGCTTGGAAATGGAATTTCTTGCGTTGGGGTTTTTGGTACCTTTACCTCATAAAATAAATTTTTAAAAAATGTTTTCTATTAAAAAATAATTCCTTGAGATGTTATTGAGGTACATAGAGGGCATCAACTATTGGTATTGTTTTATTTCTTAAGCTGGCTGGTTAGTACATGGATGTTTGCTATTTTTTATCATAAGTATTTCATAATAAATTTAAAAGTATATAAAAGCATGTAATTATTTTTATATATAGTTTATTTATATATTAGATATAATGAAGAACCTCAAATAAGAAAGTAGAAAGCAGCTTTATGACATTCGAGGATGTCTCTAAGACTCAATTTTCTTATCTTAATATTGAGAGAATAGTACCTATTTCATATAGTTGTTTTGAAGATGAAATGAGATAATGTACATAAATTATTTAGCACAGGACCTAACATATCATAAATATTCAACATTACCAAAATAAAATTAATTAAAAAAAAATTACCTGGAGTCCTGCTCCTGAAAGAGGTGATTTTTGCGTATTTCATTTCAGGCCGTCTTTTTATATGGAATTTTCTCTGCCTGTTAAGTGCACTTAAATGAATTGTTCATTTTAGCAGTTAAGCAAAAAGTTTTGTTGGTCTACTGTATACAGGGGGACTTGCTGAAGACTCTTAGGGCAGTGGTTCTCATTTGGAGGCAATTTTATCCCCAGTGGACATTTGGCAATGTCTGTAGACATTTTTGGTTGTCACAATTGAGGATGTGCAACTGGCAACTACTGGGCAGAGGCCAAGGGTATAACTGAACAAAATGTCAGTAGTGCCAAGGTTGAGAAACCTTATCTTAGGGTTACAACAATGAAAAACATTCAGTTTGTTTCTTCAGGCAGTGCCAGTTAATTTGGCCTTGAGGAAGGAAAAGAACTTGATCTTCTGGATATATAAGACAAGCTGCTTTATTCACAGTAGCAAATAAATGGAAGCAACTGAAGTGCCCATCAGCAGATAAATGGCTAAGCAAATTGTGGTACATAGAGACAGTGGAATAGCATGTAACCATAAAAAACCGATGATGATGAATCTACAAAACATTATTACATGGATGGACCTAGAGGGCAGAATGCTAAGTGAAATAAGTCAAGTATGTAAGGACAAATATTGTATGATCCCTCTTTTATAAGAAGACAAAAATACATAGACCAGTGTTCACTGGTGGTTACCAGGGAGAGAGGGGGAGTATGTTTTATTTTTGGGGATGGAAAAAGTGGCACTGAATGTGGATATAGTGAGTACAGCACAACCAAAGTAAAAATAAGTGTGTAAACACATGTGAATGGGCATAGGCGAATTAGTATACTGGTAGGTACAGGTGTGTATAGGTGAGAAGAGATAGAAGTATCTATTGTTGTTAGGTGCCATTGAGTCAGTTCTGACTTATCGCCACCCTGTGTACAACAGAACGAATCACCGCCGGGTTCTGCGTCATCCTCACGATCATTGCTAAGTTTGAGTCCACTGTTGTAGTCATTGTGTCAGTCCATCTCATTGGATTTTTTCAATGACCCTCTACCAAGCATAATGGCCTTTTCCAGGGATTGCCTAATAACATAGTAATAACAAAGTAAGTGAGACGAAGTCTCGCCGTCCCCCCTTCTAAGGAGCATTCTGTCTCTACTTCTTCCGAGACAGATTTATTCATTTTTCTGGTAGTCCATTGTATATTCAGTATTCTTTGCCAACACCATAATTCAAAGGCATCAGTTCTTTATCAGTCTTCTTATTCATTGTCCAGCTTTTGCATGCATATGAGGCAATTGAAAATACCATGGCTATATGTTACCTATAGGATTATCTATAGGTATACATAAATACAAATATGTGGGTGCAGGCACATGTATTCATTGAAGACACAAATACAGATACTCCTCAGACATAACCAAATACCTTCCAAGATTGATTTTCTGGGTTTGAGGTTTACAACCATAGTCTTATGGGACAACTCAGTCAATTGGTATAACATAGTTCACAAAAATCCTGATTTGCATCATAGTGAATTGTGTAGTGTCTGGGGTCTTGAAAGCTTGCAAACAGCCATGTAAGACACAACCGTGGGTCTCTACTTGCCAGGAGCAAAACAGTAAGAAGGTAACCAAAAGCTCAGAGAAGTCTGTAAGAGCCACAACCTCTTCTACTGTGAGACCAGAAGAACTAGATGGTGCCTAGCTACCACCACTGACCATTCTGACTGGGATCACAATAGTTGGTCCCGGATAGAATGGGAGAAAAATATGAAGCAAAGTCAAATCCTTATTTTTAAAAGAAAAAACCAGACAAATGGGAACAGCAGAAAATAGAGGCCTCCCTGAGACTATCGTCCTGAGACACTTTTTAAACCGAGAACCAAGCCTATCCCCTGAGATCACCTTTTCGCAAAATAGCAGAGCGGCACACAAAAGAAAGGATATTATGCCTAAGATTGGTGCCCTACTTAAAAGCCATCAGTATGATACCCAAAGATCAACAATTACTCAAAATCAAAGATGAGAAGATAAGAGGGCAGGGAAACTAGAGTACTGGAAAGGGAACAAACAGAATACAAAGAGAATATTGACACATTTTATGATAAATGTAATTCATGTCGCTGAACAATTTGTGAGGAAATTGTCAAATGGGAACCTAACTTGCTGTGTAAACTTTCACCAAAAACTTAACAAAATATTATTTAAAAAAAAAAAGAATCGTCTAAGCAGAGGCAACTGTATAAGCAAAGCAAGGAGACCCCTGTATTATTATCTGATTTTATTCATGTGGCTATATTCTGACACCCAGATTAGATAAAACAGTAAGAGAACAGGAACACGTTTCACCCCTGTCATTTCCTAGTTTATGTAGGGCTTTGCATAAAATAAGTAGTTGTTGAGTTGAAAACTAAAAATCATTTTTAAATCCTTACACCTTTTCCTTTTTTTAGTTACCCTTTTGACGTAACTCGCCGACGAATGCAATTAGGAACTGTTCTGCCAGAATTCGAAAAGTGCCTGTAAGTTCTCCATAAGCCATTGTTCATTTTCTTTAGGAACTATAATGTTTAAAGCATACAGGGAGATAGAACCTGGCCTTGGCCAAAAGTCTAGCTCTTCCATTTTATCTCCATGGTATACTTTGGTAAGTTTATAAGGTTTCAAACAGGCCCCAATGCTCCTATTATAAACTTCACTTTAGAGCAGCTTTGACCAATAGAATAGTATCAGCCATATACACAATATAAAATTTTCTAGTAGCCAGATTTTAAAAAGTATAGAAAGAAACAGATGAAACTAAGTTTTAAAGTATTTTTTATATAACTAATATATCTAAAATATTATCACTAACATTTTATTATTTGACATTGTTTTTTGGTACTAAGTGTTTGAAATCTGCACTGTGTTTTATACTCCAGAGCACATCTCAGTTTTGCTTAGCCCTACGTTTAACATACTCAGTAGCCTCATATGGCTGGTGGCTACCGTATTGCATAGCATAGCCCTGGGTTTTAAATCTATAGAGATTTAGAATCATTCTGTTTAACTGGTGATGTGTTGTCCATCAGGGAAAGAGCAGAACGTGTGTTTGGGGACTTGGCTGGCCTCTGTTCACCTCAAAGTTTTTTGAAGATTTCAGTTTAGATTGCCTTTAGGAAGAAAAAGGCAAAGCCCAAAATGTTGATTTGAAAGGGTAGAAACAAAACTATTTGAAAGGAAAAAGTCTTCATTGCTGAAATCTGAAAAATAGACCTTCAAGCTTTAGTTTTACAATGATCTGCTCATTATAATATAGAACCTGAGCTGGGATGAAAGCTTAAGGGCAACTGCTCATACAGTGTTTAAAGGACTGTATCAACTGCTCTTTCAAACATTATGAAATAGTGTTGCCACAAAACTTCACATCGTTCCAACAAAATACGTTGTGTAAGGAGCCCCTAATATCTATGCATAATGCTTGTACTTGTTTGGAATGATTGGCTGTTTTATTGCAAATATTTAGTTTGCTATAACACTCACTTTCCAAATGCGATAGCATTTTTTAAAAGAAGCGAAAATGCCATACGGACCCTGAAATCGTCTCTTCATTAGTGGGCTTAAGGGTATCATCATTTAACCATTGTCATGTCTTTCAGTACCATGTGGGAGACGATGAAGTATGTCTATGGACATCATGGAATTCGAAAAGGATTATATCGTGGTTTATCCCTCAATTACATTCGCTGCGTTCCCTCTCAAGCAGTGGCTTTTACAACATACGAACTTATGAAGCAGTTTTTTCACCTCAACTAAAAAAAAAAAACCCTGGTTTTTTTTTTTTTTTCTTCCTTGATACACTGTCAGAGGGAGAAATAAAACGTTACTTTAACTTTGGGGGAACATTACTTGAAGGGGAGTATTTATCCTGTCACAGGAACCACTGGTATTTTAGTACTTGATTGTTGTTTTTTTTTAAATTTTTTTTTGTCACAAATCAAAAGCACTTACCATACTTTTTGATGCCAAAAGTTATACTTTAGCACATTGGAAAAAGAAAATTCCTAAGCTGATGCTGGCTAATCAGTTAGGTTATTTGAAACCGTTTTAAAGTATTATTTGGAAGTAATACTAACTTCAAAACGGGTTTCAAGAGGTTGCCATTAGCTTTATCATGCTGTTCCAAGCTTTTAATTATGATTTTTTAAAAGACTACAGCATTGTTTACTTTTATTAAAATAAACAGGCTTGGTTATATTGCAGCCGAAAGATGAGAACTGATGTGTTAAGTTGTATAGAACATAGTTTAAAACCAGCTTTGCAGTATTCTTCTTCTTATTTTCCTTTTCATAATTCTCCACTGGATAAAAGGGTAAATGCTTTTTTTGTCTTCATTTTTTAAAATAAAGTAATACTGTGTTTAAAAAGTAGCCATGTAGACTTTCAACAATAAATGAAAAATTTTCAGATATTGCTCAAATGGTACCACCAGGTACGATGGGTAATTTGCATGTATCTTTAAAAGTCATTATTTCCCAAAGGCAATAGTAATACTGATTATCTTTGCTTACAAAAACAGAGTAGCACTATATATTTGTTTTTGTTAGATAGTTTGGTGTATATTAGAAAGTTTATTTAAGTGGACTGTGAAATATCCATTAATGGAAATATGAATGTCAAAGAATGTTTCTAAGGCATATGTCATGACACATCAACTAGTTCTTCCATGTAAAATAATTTTAGGGCAATGTAAATGTAAGTAAAGATGTAAAATATGATTTGAATTGTTAACTTTTATGTTAAGAAAGTGGTTTAAAATATAAGAATTCCATTTATTGTTTTTACAGTACTTTTTATGTTTTATTATAAGCATGACAGATATGGGCGGGGAACAATAATAGTTCTGTCCTCAGAAATACTGATTTGTAGAATTGATGTGGTTTTTTTAAGACATTAGTTCACCAAAGTTCAACAAAGTTGAACTAAATAGAAAACAGTGTATAATTTCTGCTTTAATTTTATTTTTGCATAAAATATTTCTTGTCATATCTTAGTAAAAATTTGATGAACTGGCTTCATTTCAAAGTCTTTATTTTAAAATAAATGTGTATCTTTGTCTGATTTTAAGTATACCAACAGGTAGAAACATATGTGTTCCTAAAACTATTTTGTATATTTTCATTTTTGGGCTACACTGTAGCTAAATATTGTTATCAAATCTTAAGATAATTTAAATGTATAAAATAAGTATCTTAGTCATGTTATCAGTGGAAGGGGACTGCAAATATTTTTTTAAATAAAAATTTCCACTCTGTTATAGAATACGTAGGATAATTATAAATAAATTTTATCCATGTTTCAACAATTGTTTCTTTTAACTATTTACATTATTGAAGCATAAGTTCTAAAGATAAGAAGTTAGAATGGAAGAATATTGAAAATAATGACTGCATTTATATCTAATTTACTTCAGATAGATAACCCAACATCTTGCCAGCTTATCTTCCATTTGAAAATGGACTATTTCTTTCTTTATTGTTCTGCATTGTTCCTCTTTTACTGCTTTTTGGTGGGTGTGGTCCTCTGGTCTGTAGAATGGGACAGTGGTGTGGTCTAGGGATTGATAAGTGAGGTACCATTTCTAGCTCTCAGTGGTTACCTATATAGAGGTGGAGAGGTTACTGGGTATATATAATGTATAATATCTTGCCCCATTCTCCCCGTTGTACTGGACTTCCATTTATTCAGCACCAATTGTGTGCCAAGCATTTTGTCAAGCATTGTGGGGTGCTTCTGGGAAGCCTATTAGCTGCATCCACAGTCTGATTTGGATACCAGTAATATCTCATGCCAAGTATTTCTCCAATAGTGTATGTACCACACTTTATGGTAACTGCCTGCCCGTTTACCTATATCCTTCCCTCTGGTTTCCTCAGGGACAGAGCCATCCTTCATCTCTAGGGAGGAGCACAAGTGTGACACCATAATAGGTACTCAGTGAATGTCTACTGTTGGGAAGAAGAAAGGCTAGGTCCCTGTTTTTAGAGACCTCATATCCTAGTAGGGGGAAATGAGGCACAAATAGTCCAAGAAAAGAGCAATTTAAAAATAAAGTCTTTTGGTTTGTTTCACAGAGATGTCTTGTTGCTAATTTGAGCCAGGATGAATGGCAAATAATATATAATAAAATATACATTAAATAATAAAACATATTATCCAATATATAATTGTAATACACAATATATACAATTATATATGCGATATATAATTATAGTATGTAATTATAGAAGTGGGCCAATAATATCTGACATACTTGTATAGCAACTGTACACTCTACACAGTTCCTCACATCCATTCATACTTTCTTCTCCTTCACTAGACAAATATTTACTAAGTGGCAGACACTGTTAGGCACTAGAAATCAATGACAAATAATAATAACCATGTGTATTCCCTGAATACTTACTATGTGCCATGCCTTGTTTTAAGCGCTTTTGATACATTAACTTGATCTCCACAACAATACTACACGTATTATATTCCTTTTTTTACAGATGGGATAATCAAGGACCAGAAAGATTAAGTAACCTGCACAAGGTCACACAATAAGTGGTGGATATAGGATTCAAATCTAGCCAGTCTGAATCTAGAGCCTAGTCTTCTAGCCATGATGCTGTACTCAACATAGTAGTACCCTGTTTAGATGAAACTTTAATATGTTAATACATTTGAACATTTCAGTAAACATAAACCTATCAATAAAATGATTACAGTGTGTGGAAGGTGTTTATGAAGGAAATAAATAGATTAATATGATAGAGAATAATGGTAGGGTATAAGGATCAGGGAGGTATTTTGAAATGGTCAAGGAGAGTTTCCTTGTTGCACTGGACTTTAAGCTGACACATGGAGGAGGAGAAGAAAACAGCCAGAAGAGTTGATGGGGAAGAATATCCCAGGTGAAGAGAACAGCAGATGTCAAAAACTCTGAAACAGGAAAAAGCATGGTTTGACATAGGAATTTTCAGAAGGTCAGTGTGAATAAAGCATTGTGAGTAAAGGAGTAGCAATGGATGGGGTTGGAGAAGTAGGCAAGGACCAGATCTCATGTAGAAACATGTGGGATATGACAATGATTTTGTCTTTTACTCTAAATGCAATGGGAGGCCATTGAAAGTTTTCAGTAGGGAAGTAAAATTGTCTGTTTATGTTTTCACAGAGATCACTCTGCTTTGTCAACTATGGCTTGCAGGAAAAACTAATCAATAGAAGTAGAAGACAAACAATAGAGAAAATTAACAAACCCCAAAACTGATTCTTTGTAAAGATCAACAAAACTGATAAACTAGCTGTTGTTAGGTGTTGTCGAGTTGGTTCCGACTCCTAGTGACCCTATGTACAACAGAATGAAACACTGCCTGGGCCTGGGCCATCCTCACAATTGTTTTTATGCTTGAGCCTATTCTTGCAGCCACTGTGTCAGTCCATCTCCTTGAAGATCTTCCACTTTTCTGCTGACCCTTTACTTTACCAAGCACGATGTCCTTCCCAAGGAATGGTCCCTCCTGGATAAACTAGCTAGATTGAAATAAAAACGAGAAAACACAGATTACTGATGTCAGGAATGAAAGAGAGGACATCACTGTGGATCCTTCAGATATTAAAAATATCCTTCAGATATTAAAAATAACTTTTTGCAAAGGAATTTGACAACTTAGGTGAAATGGACAAATGCCTTAAAAAACACAACTTACCAAAACTGACATAGGTGAAATAAAATTTAACTAGCCTATTAAAGAAATTGAATTTATCATCAAAAACTTTTCCACAGAACTAAAATTTTAAAACTCAGAACAAAACATAGGGTTAATGCTTCTTGACTAGTTTTTGACAGTGAGTTCTTAGCTATGACACCAATACCACAAGAAAGAAAAGACGGAATAGATACATTGAACTTCATCAAAATTAAAAACTTTTATGCATGAATTACTTTATCAACAAAGTGAGGAGACAACCTATAGAGTGGGGAAAATACTTGAGAGCCATGTATAGGTAGTCCCCGACTTACTATGTATTCAAGTGACGACAAACTGTACTTGACAACTGTCCTTTTTTTTTGTTCATCTTATCATTAGTAATATGTACTACAAACAATGTTGCAGTGAGTAATGTTTCCACCTGCTGATGACAAAAATCGGATTAATGTAGATACTGATAATAAAAGGCATTAATGAGAACAACAACAAAATGATGTATTTGACTTATGTCAGAACCGACTTACGACAGAGTAATTGTTGGGATGGAATCCTGTTGTAAGTCAGGGGCTACCTGTATCTCATAAGGGTTTAATATCCAGAATATATAAAGAGTTCCTACAACTCAACAAGGAAAAGACATCCCAATCAAAAAATGGGCAAAGGACTTGAATACACATTTCACCAAAGAAGAGAGATGAATGGCCAATAAGCACAGCAAAAGGTGCTCAAAATCAGTATTCATTAGGGAAATATAAATTGAAACTAAAATGAGATACCACTTTACCCTCACTAGGATGCATATTATCAGAAAAACAAAAAACAAGTGTTGCTGAGCATGTGATTTAATTGTAATCTTCATCCTTTGTTGGTTAGATTGTAAAATCATGCAGCCGCTGTGGAAAATAGTTTGGTAGTTCCTCAAAAAAATTAAACATAGAATTATCATATGACCTAGCAATTCCACTCTGAGACATCTTCCTAAAAAAGTTGAAAGCAAGGACTCAGACAGATAATTTTACACTAGTGTCCATTGCAGCATTATTCACAATAGCCAAAAGGTTGAAACAACCCAACTGTCTGTCAACAGACAAATGGATAAACAAGATGACTTCTGGGTTTCTGGCTTTATTCTCTGGGTGGATGGTGGTGCTGTTACTGGGAAGAATAATAGGTCTGTAGGGGGAAATAAAAAGTTTCTTATGGGCCATGTTATAATCGAGACCCAACCCCCGCCCCCATAGTGTATCTAAGTATAGATGTCAGGGAGGCAGTTGGACCCTTGAATTTAGAAGAAACGCCTAGCCTGTAAATATGAATTTGGGAGTTGGCAGTGTATAGATAGTATCTGAAGTCATGTAAATGGATGAAATAACCGAGGGAGCTAGTAGATAAATTTGTCCAGAATTGAACTCTGAGGAACTCTCAACATTTCATGATTGAGCAGAAGAGGAAGAGACAACATAGGAAATTGAGGCAGGCCTGTGAGTTTGGAGGAAAACCAGTTGAGTGTGGTGTCACAGGTACAAAATCTGTATTTGTTAACTATTGCTCTGTAACAAGCTCCCCCTGCCCCACCCCAATAATATCTTTAAAACAATAATTTACTTAGCTCACAAATTTACAATTTGGGCAGGACTTAGTGGAAAGACTTGTCCCAGCTCCACATAGCATTGGCTGGGGAGTTTGACTCGGCTACTGGATCTTCTTCCGAGACAGCTTACTTGCATGACTGGCAAGTTGGTGCTGGCTATTGGCTAGGCACTCAGCCAGGGCTGAGGGCTGGGGACCTCAGTTCCACAGAGAGGAACTTCAGCTTCCTCACAGCATGGTGGCTGGGTTCCAAGACAACATCTCAAGTGATTGGTTCTTGGATGTGTAGGGAAAGTGTTCCTATTTTTCAGAGATGCATCTGAAATAAGGGTGAAATATCAAAGCCTATAATCTACTTTAAAATACTCAAGTATATATTTTTAAAGCCGTATCTTGGAACAGTTTGACAGGATAATTCACTCATAGTTTGGCTTATTTGGTGCATATTTTATTTTCAACAATGTATAAAAAGTCAGACTTTCAATACATGACTTCTGGCTGTTTTATGAATGCTGTTGAAAAACTTCCTGCTTGCTTTGTCAAGAAGCTACTCTGAAAGAAGAGCATGGAGGCAGACGACTGTGTGGACTTCCCAGTGAGTACCTGCTGTGTTCAGCTGGACTGGGCATGGTGGAACTTCATTTTCTGATTAAGCAGAAATCTGCAGACTCCCAGAAACTCTACAGAACTTTGGAGTGTTGTTTTTGTTCAGGTAACCTTAAAGTTGTCATGTAGATTCATGATCCATCCCTTCCTTGCTGAAACCAACAGTATCAGCAAAGCAGACCCTTCTAAAAATCACCTCATTCATCTCTCAGATCAAAGGAAATTATGAATTCAATTTAGTACTGATGAGTTACGGTTTCTGTGACACCCTTGTTTGGCAAAATAAGTGGAGGAACATTTTAATTTTTTATTACTACATGCTGATGATATGTTTGTAAGACAGGATGGTCACCATTTGGTGTAGTAAAAGTGAAAACATGTCTATTGGGTATCAAAAATGACATGCATTTTAAAATGTACATTTCCTACTTCTTTTCAAGCCATTCACATCGAATTTACTTTTAGGCAGTGAAAATGCCTTTTGGTTTTGTTTTATTTGCTTGCTTAAGATTTATTTCTATCTTTTTTTTTTTTTCCCAGGAAGTTGTCCATAATTTTCATATGAATAAACAAAAATGTGAAAGATAAATTCTCCACCTCCACCCCCCACCTCTTGAAATCAGACATGTTAATTGAAGTTTCTCTTTGATGAATACTTTGGGCTCTTCTTGACTTCACAGGTCAATTTTTTAAAAATTGTGGTAAAATATATGTAGCATCATGTGCTATATGCTGAGCAAATAATCAGAGAAGCCAGACTATATGAAAAAGAACCAGGGCATCAAGATTGGGTGAAGATTCATTAACAGTCTGCAATATGCAGGTGACATAACCTTGCTTGCTGAAAGTGAAGAGGACTTGAAGCACTTACTGATGAAGATCAAAGACCACAGCCTTCAGTGTGGATTACACCTCAACATAAATCAAAAATCCTCACAACTGGATCAATAAGCCCAGTCATGATAAATGGAGAAAATATTGAAGTTGTCAAGGATTTCGTTTTACTTGGATCCCCAATCAACACCCATGGAAGCAGCAGTCAAGAAATCAAATGACTCATTGCATTGGGCAAATCTGCTACAAAAGAATTCTTGCAAGTGTTAGAAAGCAAAGATTTCCCTTCAAAGACTAAGGTGTGCCTGAACCAAGCCATGGTGTTTTCATTCGCCTCATATGCTATATGAAAGCTGGACAATGAATAAGGAAGACCCAAGAAGAATTGATGCCTTTGAATTGTGGTGTTGGTGAATAATATTGAATATACCCTGGGCTGCCAGAAGAAGGAACAAATCTATCTTGGAAGAAGTACAGTCAGAATGCTCCTTAGAAGCAAGGATGGCACGACTTTGTCTCACATAGTTTGGAGATGTTATCAGGAGGGACCATTCCCTGAATAAGGACATCATGCTTGGTAAAGTAGAAGAGGATCAGTGAAAAAGAGGAAGTCCCTGCAGCGATAAGATTGACACAGTGGCTGCAACAATGGCTCAAACATAACAAGGATTGTGAGGATGGCACAGGCCTGGGCAGTGTTTCATTCTGTTGTACGTGGGGTCGCTATGAATTGGAACCGACTCAACGACACCTAACAACAACAACAATATATGTAGCAAAAAATTGCCATTTTGACTATTTTTAAGTGTACAATTCAGTGGCATTAATTATATTAATTGCACTAACTACATTCACAATATTGTGTAACCATTACCACTATCTATTTCCAAAAATCTTTTATCATTCCAAACAGAAACTCTGTACCCATTAAGCAATAATTCCTCATTCTCCCAGTCCCTGGTAACCTCTAATCTACTTTGTGTCTCTGTGAAGTTGCCTATTTTAGATATTTCATATAAATGGGATTATAGGATATTTGTTCTTTTGTGTCTGAATTATTTCATTCAGCATAATGTTTTCAAGGTTCATCCATGTTGTAACATGTATCAGAATTTCATTTCTCTTTGTGGCTGACTAATATCCCAGGTATGAACAGACCATATTTTGTTTATCCGTTCGTCTGTTGATGGACACTTGTGTTGTTTCCACCTTTTGGCTATTGTGAATAATGCTGCAGTGAACACTGGTGTACAAGTACCTGTTTTAAGTCCCTGTTTTCAGGTTTTTCGCACATGTACTTGGGAGTGTAATTGCTGGATCATATGATAATTCTATGTTTAACTTTCTGAGGAATGACCAAACTGTTTTCCACAGTGGCTGTACCATTTTATAATCTTACTATCCACAGATGAGGGTTCCAATTCTTCCACATGCCTACCAACACTTGTCTTCTATTTTTCTGATAATAGCCATTCTAGTGGGGGTGAAGTGGTATCTCTTTGTGGTTTTGATTTGCATTTCCTAGTAAGTAATGAGTGGAGCCCTGGTTGCGCAGTGGTTAACAGAAGACTTTTAACAGAGAGGTTGGCTGTTCGAGCTGCTCTCAGGAGAAAGATGTGCACTCTGCTTCCATAAAGATTATACCCTTGGAAACCCTATGGGGCAGTTCTACTCTGTCTTATAGGGTTGCAATGAGTTGGAATCTACTGAATGGCAGCGGGTTTGGTTTGGTTTAATAACTGATGATGTTGAGCATCTTTTTGTGTGCTATTAGCCATTTGTATATCTTCTTTAGTGAACTGTCTCTTCAAATCCTTCTCCCATTTTTTGATTGGGTTGTCTTTTTGTTGTTGAGTTGTAGGAGTTCTTTATATATTCTGGGTATTAAGCCCTTATCAGATATATGGTTCCCAAGCATATCCTCCTATTCTGTAGGCTCTCTCTTCACTTTGTTGATAAAGTGCTTTGATGCACAGAAGTTTTTGATTTTGAAGTCCAGTTTATTTTGTTTTTTGTCAGTTTCCTTTGTCCAATTTTTAATTGGGTTGTTTGTCTTTTTGTTGTTTATTTATAGGAGTTTTTTATATGTTCTGGATACTAAACCCTTATCAGATATATGATTCGCAAACATTTTCTCTTATTCTGTGAATTATCTTTTTCCTCTCTTGATAATGCGCTTTGATGTACAAAAGTTTTAATTTTTAAAAAACAATTTTTTAAAATTGTACTTTAGATGCAAGTTTACAGAACAAATAGTTTCTCATTAAACAGTATACATACTGTTTTATGACATTGGTTAACAACCCCACGACATGTCAACACTCTCCCTTCTCAATCTTGGGTTCCTATTACCAGCTTTCCTGTCCCCTCCTGCCTTCTAGTCCTTGTCCCTGGGCTGTTGTGCCCCGTTAGTCTTGTTTTGTTTTATGGGCCTGTCTAATCTTTGGCTGAAGGGTGAACCTCGGGAATGACTTCATGACTGAGCTAAAAGGGTGTCTGGGGGGCCGTACTCTCAGGGTTTTTCCAGTCTCTTGTCAGGCCAGTTTAAGTCTGGTCTTTTTCTGTGAGTTAGAATTTTGTTCTACATTTTTCTCCAGCTCCGTCCAGGACCCTGTGAAAAGTTTTAATTTTTATGAAGTCAAATTTATCATTTCTTTTGTATCCAGTTCTTTTGGTGTTATATTTAAGAAACCATTTCCACATCAAAGATCATGAAGATTTACCCCTGTGTTTTATTCTGAGAGTTTTATAGTTGTAGTTTTAAAATTCAGGTTGCTGATCCACTTTGAATTAATTTTTATTTATGCTATAAGGTAAGAGTCCAACTTCATTCTTTTCCATGTGCCTATCTAGTTTTCCTGGCACCATTTACTGAAGAGACTGTTCTTTCCCTATTGAATGGTCTTGATACCCTCGTTGAAAATCAGTTGACCGTACATATGAAGATTTATTTCTGGGCTCTTATTTCTATTTCATTGATCTGTATGTGTATTCTTATGCCAGTACTTCACTATTTTGATTAATGTGTCTTTTAAGTAAGTTTTGAAACTGGGAAGTGTGACTCTTCCAACTTCATTCTTCCTTTTTCAAGATTGTTTCAGCTAGTGAGGATGGGTTTTCCATTTCTGCAAACAAACAAAAATTGGGATTTTGATAGGGATTGTATTGAATCTATCACTTTGGGAAATATTGTCTTAATAAAACACTGTCTTCTAATCTATGGACACAGGGTGTTTCTATTTATTTAGGTCTTTAATTTCTGTGAAAGACAGTTTTTGATAATGATTAATTTTAAGTTGGGTGATAGGTTTATGAGGTGATCACTATTATTTTTTATATTTTAAATTTCTATATATTGAAAATTTTGTACTGTATTTTTTTAAAAATAATTTTATTGCCTACAAAAGATTTTTTATTCAACAAAATATTTGTGATCAAATTAAAAACAAAATTTTAAAGAATAGGAATTGAAATTAGAGAGAGCCTTGAAAACAATCCTTTAAGTCTTGCTCTGGAGTTTGGCCAACATAAGGCTGAGCAAGTCCCTTCAAGGCTTTTAAAGATGGGAGATACATAGGTCTTGTTACAAACATGGCAACAATCCAATAAGGGATCTGCGACAAAAACAAGAAAAGGAAGGAATAACTGAAGAAGCAGTAATGCTAGAGGCCATGGTATTTGGAGTATACCTGGAGGGATTGCCCATTGACAAGGAGGAACGCTTTGCCCTGTTTTAAAAGTGGAAAGAGTTATATAACATGGGTGCAGCAATTGATAGGTTTGTACATTTAGTGGTGGCATGATGAGGGAGTTCCTGTCTGACAACTTCTATGTTCTCGATATGTTTTCCAGAAAAAATTAAGATCGGTCGTTTCTTAGACATTGTAAAATTCTTAAGGCCTAAGAGGGATTCCTGAGTTTGGGCAACTGTAAAGGGTTCTGTTCAGACCAAGGCTGGATGTTGGGCACGGGTTGAAGGGTAAAGAGGGAAGTCAGGGACATTTAATTTGGGTCTGATTAGGAAGACTCCCTGTTTTCCAACCCCTAAGGCAAAGGTGTAGAAGGGGTTTAAACAAGCCACCACTGCCCAGGTGATGTGCTCCACGTGGAACGTCCTGGCTTTCGAAGGGGCGGTTCCGCGCAAGTCACCTGGGCCCCGCCGGCTCTCAGCGGGTTTGCGCATGTGCGCGGCACTGCTCGCGCTCTTTTCCCAATGTGCTGCTCCCACTTCCCTCCGAATTTCCCTGGCGACGGTTTGCAATCCCCGCGCTGGAGATGGAGCAGCTGGACGAACTGGAGCTGCTGATAGAGAAGACTTTCGGGGAGGAGGCTGCCCCACCGGCGGAGATGTGAGCGGAGCGGGTGGAGGGCCTGGGAATAAAGCGGGAGATTCAAAAGAAAGGAGCGGGAGGTGTCTCGCTCCAAGTTTTTGCGGACCAGGGGTGGCTGATCGAGCGACCCGGCGGTTGTCTCAGGTCCTTGGGGACCCCGACGAGCCTCCGGAATTGGGGTCCGCTTCGCTGGGTTTTCTTTCGGCTCACCCTCGGGCCATAACCTAAAGACTCTCTCTGGCCCAGCAGTTCATTCTTTCCCGTGATTTCCCCTCTTTTCGGATTTTGGCGAGTCTAGGCCACCTTAATCTATAGGGTCGCTACGAGTCGAAATCGACTCGACGGCAACGTGTTTTTGTTTTTGTTCTCACCCATGTTGGGTGTCTTTATAAGAGGAAATTGGAACTGCTAGATGCTTTTCTCGATGTTTAGTTGGAGAAACCTATTCCGAGGCGGGAACCCTCAGCACAATGCAAATGAGCAGGAACGCCTGACCCACTTGATTGATGACTTCAAATGGAAGAAGGGGCTGTTTTGTAGAGAAGAGATTACACATAATTTGGATAGTTTCAGAAGGCTAGGACCGGTGAAAAAAGTATTGGGAAATTGACCTGCCCGTTATAAATAAGAAATTTCTGACAGAGTTGATAATGGAATGAGCTACTTGACAAGTATTAAGCTTTCTCTACAAAGCAGGGGCTAATTGATTCCCACTGGAGATTTTATAGAAAATTTTTGTGCATTAAATAGTAGATTGGATCAGATGATCTCTAACTATGCTCCTAATTTAAAGATTAATATAATTCTGTGGCTCACAATAGGACCTCCAGTGACTCACCCACACTATGCCTTTCTGTAACGTTTATCTCTTTCATCTACAAAAAAGGTAGTGTCCAAGACATCTCCTTTTCCTTGTACTTTGGGAAGGTTTGCACCAGTGGTAGGAATTTGTTGTTTAATGTTTTTCAATTTATCCTTTACCTTCACAGTGATGAATGTCCCACAGAATTCCTTACAGAGCTTATATTTGGAAAAGCCTGTATCATAAATGGCATATTTTAAATAGCGTTACTTCTCGGAGGTTTTTAAAATTGGAATTCTATGCCTTACCCTTTCCTCTCTTAATGTTACCTGAAGGTTATTGTGATAAGCCTCCTAGAAGAAACACGTCTAGAAAAGTAGAATGTTGATTTGGGTGACTACTTATTTATTTATTTTATTTTATTTTTGGTGAAAATATATACACAGCAAAACACACACCCATTCAACAATTTCTACATGTACAATTCAGTGACATTGGTTACATTCTTCATGTTGTGCCATCATTCTTGCAATCTCTACCTAATTACTTCACCCCCGTTAACGCAGACTTACTGCCCCCAAACCTCTCATCTATGCTTTACGGTTACTGTTGTCAGTTTGGTCTCGTATTCTTTAAAATAGCGCAATCCTTAAGGTTAACATTTTTTACTAATTGAGCTAAACTGTTGCTTGGTTTAAAGATGACTTTAGGGGATAGTTTCAGTTCAGGGTTTAAAGATTATTTCAGGATGATAGATTCAGGGGTTCCTCCAGTTTCAATGGGTCCAGTAGGTCTGGATTCCATAGGAATTTGAAATTCTGTTCCACATTTTCTCCCCTGTGCCCAGGATCCATTGAGTCCTTGATCAAAACATTCAGTAATGGTAGCATGGCTTCTTATTTTGTTGTTGTGTTAAAATAGTTTTCTGTGTGTGTGGTTTAGATTTCCGAGGAAAGTGAAAGCTTCCTTTCCTAAAACTGTTCTGAGCCGAGGAGTGGATAACCGATACCTGGTTTTAGCTGTCAATATTGTACAAAATGAAGAGGGAAACCGTGAAAAACACCTCATCATCACTACCTCCCAGTCGCTGGAACATAAAGAACTGTGCATCCTTAGGAATGACTGGTAATTTTTGCTTGACTTTGAGCTCTGGTTTGGCAGTCTTAAGGGTACCATCTTAAAAGCCATCACATTGCAATAATTTACTTGTTAATAAGGGAGTAGACTGATTCTAGATTGATTCTGCATGAAAATGGTACCTGTTACCCCAGCATCTCAAGCCTTTTATTTCAAAACCATTTGATTTTTACTGACTTTGAAAGTCGAGTGCAAAGGGGATTATCAGTGACTATTCCTGTTTCCCAGTACATTCTGTTTTAAGAATGCAGCTTAAAAGTTATGTCAGTTCTCACTAAGAGTAAATTTAATTACAGCCTAAAAGAATTCTTAGACCCTAGATGTCTCGACTTTAATAAAGTGTGGTTTGTGAGGGATGCAGTGCAGGGAGATGCAGAGATGACAGGGGTCTGTCTTTGACTTTTTGTCTAAGCTGAAGTTGGGTGGCTTGAACTAGATAAATGTGATTTTATTTTGGTTACACTGAGTTTGGCTTTATACCTCAAGACTTATAAAAGCTGTACATATGATCTAAGTCTTAAGAATAAGAAAATTAATTTAATTATTAAAACAACCAGTGTGTAACTGGAGCCGTATGTTGCCCCATTAAAATTTTGACAGCTTTTGCAATAGATATTGCTAGCACTCAGCAGTTTTCCTCTTTGGGATTTAAGGAAAACCCTTGAGTATTCTTAGACGTATTTCAAAGGTAGAGAAGCATAGAGTGACTAGGAGTTGATTCAGAAGAATGCATCCTGGTATTTAATTTCTTAAAAAGACCCAGAAGTTTAGAAATAATTTTTTCTTCAGGTAAAATATTCTCTTATTTTTAAAGCCTCTGTAATATACTTAAATGTAGGAACCTAAATTATATATTTATTCTTTCTCTCTACTTTATTTGCAGGTGCTCTGTTCCAGTAGAGCCAGGGGACATCATTCACTTGGAAGGAGACTGCACATCTGATTCTTGGATAATTGACAGAGATTTGGGATATTTGATTCTATATCCAGACATGCTGATTTCTGGCACAAGTGTAGCCAGTAGTATTCGATGTATGAGAAGAGCTGTTCTGCATGAAATGTTTAGGGTAAATAACATTAATATCTAATGCATAGGATCTTGGAGTTTACAGAGCACAGTTACATTTAGTATTTCATTTAATCCACTCAACAGTCCTGCGAGGTAGATGGTATTAATCAACCTCATTTTACAGATGAGGAAAATCAGGCTTAGAGAGGTTAAGTGACTTGCCCAAAGTCACATAGCTAGTAAGTGGCAGTGCTGGGACTCAGCAGTAGGTTTCTGAGTCCTTTCAGTCGTCTTCAGCTTAATACAATAATTCTAACCATGCCAAAATTAAGTCATGTAATTTTTATTTTATTCTTCTAGGCAGTTCTAAACTTGGCTTCATATGATTCCCAATAAACCAAAAATATAATGTAAAAGTCTCTTCTAAAAAAATTATTATGAAAAATTTTAAACATATACAAAGAGCTTATTATAATGTAGTAAGAAGAGCAGACTTAATGGTCTGACTGAGACTGGAGATGCCCTGGAAAGCATGGCCCCTGGACTCTCTGTCAGCCCAGAACTAAAACAATTTCCGAGGCCAACTCTTCAGACAGGGGTTGGACTGGACTGTGGGACATGAAGTGATACTCGTGAGGAATATGCCTCTTAGTCAAGTAGATACAAGAGACCAAAGGGGCAGCTTCTGTCCAGAGGTGAGATGGGAAGGCAGAGAGTTAGGAGCTGGTTGAATGGTCATGGGGAATTGGGCAGAAAGGGGGAGTGTGCTGTTGCAGAATGGGGTGAGCAATTAGGGTCTCATATCAATGTATGTAAAAAAAATTTTTGTATAGGAGACTAACTTGAAATGTAAACTTCATTTAATTACAACAATTTAAAAAAAAATGCTTATTATAATGAACCTCATGTAGCAGACGCTCAACTTCAGTAACCAACATTGTGCTATTCTCAGACTTTATACCATATCACAAATGATAGCTGAGGACTCTTGGTTTTTTTTTTTGCATCCCTGGGTGAATTTGAACAGCTAAGGACTTTTAAAAAACATAAATAGAATATCTTTGTCACACCTAACAAGATTAAGAGTAGTTCTTTAAATTCATCTAATGCCCAGTCTTCCTCTGATGTCTTTTCTCAAAAATATCTTTTTATTCAGTTGGTTGGTTTGAATCAGTAAACAAGCTCTGTGTTACCTTTGGCTGATAGGTCTCTTAAGTTTTTTTTAATCTATATTAGTTCTGTCTTCTACCTACCCCCTTTGTTTCAATGCTGTTTATTTGCTGAAGAATCTGGGTTATTTGTTAAAAGTTATTCCTCTCATTTTTTTTATATTATTATTACACAATCCATGTATATGTGAAAAACTAAAAATACAGCTGAGCAAGAAGGAAAAAAATCATACATAAATAGATTTTCTAATTGTTTTAGTTGTCCCTTATTTGTAGTTTATCTGTGGATTTTATTAGTTTTTTTGTTTGAATTGTTGGGGCGGGGGAAGAGGGGAGGGAATCAACTTTCTTTTAGAAGTTAGAAAGCAGACCTGAATATTTTTTAAAGAGATTTTATTGTGTGAAATACAAGTGACAAAAGGATTGCCGTGTTAACCATTTTTCAGTGTACAGTACAATTTGGTGATAATTCTGAATATCATTTTTTACAATCTTTATTTTGAGATAGTTTTAGACTCACATAGAACTTGGAAAAATAGTGCATATGCCAGGTATGTAATTTATATTTTGCAATTCTCGATGGAGTTTTTTGTAGACTTTACTGATTTTTTTTTGATAGCTTCAAGGGAGAGGTCTAGGTTAGTAAAAGAGTTAGTTGGAAAATAAAGTAATATTCCTTTTTTAATGGAGAGAACTTTCTTGTGAAAAATCTCTGCTGTGAGTTTAGATTTTATTTTTTAATAAAGTCTTACTCGCAGGAGTTCATGAGCTATGCCTTGATTGACATTTCTTTTGGTGAAATTAAAGAACAATATTTTTAAACTATTAAGTACTTGAGAATACGTTGAAATGTTTGGTATTGATTGTTTTAATTTCTTTTTTTTAGAAAATGGAGATATTATTTTAAAAATAACTCTTGTAAAATAATTCAGGTAATTCAGAGTAGATGAAAGTAGAAGTCACCTGTAATCCCACCCACCAGATCTGAGCATTGTTTAATATTTTGGCATTTGTCTTACTACTGCTGTTTGGTTATGGTGGTTTCTTAGTATCGGTAATAAATATGTGATCAAATCCTTTTGTATGTTTTTTTTTTTGGTAGAGCTCTGATCCTGCCACACGCCAAATGCTCATTGGTACAGTTCTCCACGAAGTATTTCAAAAAGCAATAAGTGATAGCTTTGCCCCAGAAAAGCTACAAGAACTTGCTTTTCAAACTGTTCAAGAAATAAGGCACCTAAAGGAAATGTAAGTAGTATGAGAAGAACTACAGATACAGTTTTACTGTATAATTTCTTTTTCTGGAATCTGCAAGGTATTTGGCTATTACCCCGTTGCTATCGAGTCCATTCTGACTCATAATGACTCTGTAGGACAGATTAGAACTGCCTCATAGGGTTTCCAGGGCTGTGAATCTTTACAGAAGCAGACTGCCATATCTTTCTCCTACGAAGTAGCTGGTGGATTCTAACCTCTGACCTTTCAGTTAGCAGCCAAGCACTTAACCACAGGGCCACTGGGACTTATCATTTGTCTATTAGATTATTCAGTATAAATTAATGGAATACTAGAATGCAGATTACAGCACTGTAGTAGCCTGTTGTAACTGTGAAGTTTCTGAAATTGCACGGCAGAAACGCTTTAGTTAAAAATATCTAAACATTTCATGTATGTGCAAAACCAACTGCTTACCTGCTCTCAGAGTGAATGAAAAACTTTTTCCATTAGTTCTAGAAACGATGTGACATGAAGTGGGGTCAAATCAACTTAGTTTCAAATTCTAGTTTTATGACTGAACAACTTAGAGATTTTGAAAAAAAAATACCTATTTTGCATATGTCTTGTGGTAATTGACAATAATATACATAAATTCACAAATGGCTAATTGTAGGGGCTTTGTAAATACTGCCTGCAGAGATTGGCATGTCCTGCTGTCGCTCTCTTCCTTGACACCTATTGCAGAACACCTTTTTCACAGAAATATTTTTATTAGTGATGATTTTGATTTCCAGACTAGTTGACAAAATCTTAATGAATTACTTTTGCTAAAAGTAATTCTGTGGTAACAGTTTATGTGGGGGAAATTTATTGCAATATTCCGCACAACTGATTTACAAATGACATACAAAAAATGGTTTTTGAAACCTGCCATATGCCAGACACTGCGCTAAGACATTCTATTTAATCTGATAGCAATTCTTACTCTTACAAATAAATGAAGATACTGAAGCACAGAGGTTGTCACTTGCCCATGGCCACAGAGCGTGGCATTCAGAATAGGAATATATTTAATAAAGATTTTGCTTTCTTACTCAAGCTCCAGTTATCTCATTTCCCACTTTGCAATTCAAATTTCTGTTTTTTGGTCACACCCTAATCAGTTAAAGTTAGTTCCAGAGCTGAAGTTGTATGTCCTGGGGAAGTGACTTCTGTGCTTCAGTTTCCTTAGCTGTAAAATCAGGGTGACAATAGTTGTAACTATCTCATAGAGTTATAATGAGGGTTGAAAGTGTTAATTCTTATGAAGCGCCTAGAACAGTGCTTGGCCTATTAAATAAACAAAAACATTTGCTGCTGAGTCAGTGTTGACTCATGGTGACCCTGTGTGTGTCAGGGTAGAGCTGTGCTCCGTGGAATTATTGAGGGCTGAAATTTTGGAATTAGATTGCCAGACCTTTTTTCTGAGTCACCCCTGGGTAGACTGGAACCTCCAACCTTTCGGTTAGCAGCCATGTGTTAATCATTTACACTACCCAAGGACTCACTTGGCCTACAGTCAGCACTGTATTTTGATCACCAGACCTTACTGAATTTCCTACCATAAGCCAAGTATTGTATACACATTATTTAATTTCTTAAACTAACTCTGTGAGATAGTTATCATCTCCATCTTACAGTTGAGGAACTTGAGGCTCGATTAACAGTGAATTGCCCAAAGTCACCCAGCTAGTAAGGATAGAGTCAAGATTTAAACCTAGGTGTACTCTGACACACTAACTAACATGCCCCTAACACTGTAGGGAAGCTTAATTGTAAAGAAGGAGCTGGGAGAAGACAGCCTTGGAGAATAAGCTTATAGCAGCAATTCTCAAAATTTTTGGTCTCAGGACTCTTTTACCCTAATAAATTTGAGTAACCTGAAGAGCATTTGTTTATGTGGGTTATTAGAATGTTTGTTTATTAATGCATTTAAAAATAACTAATAATCCATTACATGTTAACATACATAATATTTTTATGAAAAATAACAATTTTTGAAAAAAATTTAGTGAGATGAGCAGCCTTGCTTTATATTTTTGCAAGTTTTTAAAAACATCTAACTTAATACAAGACAGCTGGAGTCTCATATCTGGTTCTGCAGTCAATATATTGCTATATCAAGTGTCCTGTGGCTTCAGAAAACGAGAGTGAAAAAGACAAATAATATTTTAGTAGGATTATGCACCAGTTTTGACCTTATGGGCGCCCTCAAAAACTGAGACTAGATCCTGCTAGTCACTGCTGATTTCTGACAGAAGTTAAATGTTCCCATAGATTGTTCTTTGTTGTAGTAAGGCTGGTCTTATCTTTCTGTCCATATGGTCTGTCTTCTACTTTTATGTGTGTACTTTTCATTGCTTGGTTTCAGGAGCAACATCTCCAAGAGTTTTTCTTTATCCTAAAGATGTAACCAGGGCCCCTCTATTTAGATGTGAGATGGTAGGAATTGGAGCAAGCAATCTGAAAAGTGATACGTTATTACTGTTATTTGGATGTTTTTATCCTATATTTAATATCGCTTCTTTTGCAGGTACCGCTTAAATCTGACTCAGGATGAAATAAAACAAGAAGTAGAGGAGTATCTTCCTTCATTTTCTAAATGGGCTGGAGATTTCATGCATAAGGATACTTCAGCTGACTTCCCTCAGATGCAGCTCTCGTTGTAAGAATCCCATTATGTTTGTAAAGTGTTCATTTTTTAAGACTAGGATTCTATTCTGTATATTGAATCAAAGCTTTTTATTTATTTATTATTGTACTTTAAGTGAAGGTTTATAGAACAAACTAGCTTCTCATTAAACAGTTAGTACACATATTGTTTTGTGGCATTGGTTGCTACCCCCACGGCATGCCAACACTCTCCCTTCTTGACCTTGGTTTCCCTATTACCAGCTTTCCTGTCCCCTCCTGCCTTCTAGTCCTTGCCCCTTGGCCGGTGTGCCCCTTTAGTCTTGCTTTATGGGCCTGTCTAATCTTTGGCTGATGGGTGAACCTCAGGAGTGACTTCATTACTGAGCTAAAGGAGTGTCTGTGGGCCATACTCTCGGGGTTTCTCCACTCTCTGTCAGGCCAGTAAGTCTGGTCTTTTTTTGTGAGTTAGAATTTTGTTCTAAATTTTTCTCCAGCTCTGTCCGATGCCCTCTATTGTGATCCCTGTCAGAGTAATTAGTGGTGGTAGCTGAACAGTATCTAATTATACTGGACTCAGTCTGGTGGAGGCTGTGGTAGCTGTGATGCATTAGTCCTGTAGACTAATCTTTCCCTTGTGTCTTTGGTTGTCCTTGTTCTCCCTTGCTCCCGATGTGGTGAGCCCAGTGGAGTATCTTAGATGGCAGCTCACAGGCTTTTAAGACCCCAGATGCTACTTGCCGAAGTAGAATGTAGAACATTTTATAAGCTATGTTATGCCAGTTGAGCTAGATGTTCCCCGAGACCATGGTCCCCACAGCCCTCAGCCTAGTAATTTGGTCCCTCAGGGTGTTTGGATGTGTCTGTGGAGCTTCCACGACCTTGCCTTCGACAAGTTGTGCTGGTTCCCCAGTATTGTATACTGTCCTCACCTTCACCAAAGTTACCACTTTTCTGTTGTCTGTTTAGTGTTTTTCCATCACCACTCCTTCCTTCCCTGGTAACCATCAAAGATTGTTTCTTTTTGTGTGTAAACCTTTTCATGACTTTTTATAGTAATAGTCTCATACAATTTTTGTCTTTCTGTGATTTACTTATTTCACTCAGTATAATGCCCTTCAGATTCATCCCATGTTATGAGATGCTTCACAGATTCATTGTTGTTCTTTATTGTTGCATGGTACTCTATTGTGTGTACATACCATAGCTTGTTTATCCATTCATCTCTTGATGGGCATCTAGGTTGTTTCCATCATTTTGCTATTGTGAACTATGCTGCAGTGAACATGGGTGTGCGTATGTCTATTCATGTGACGGCTATTATTTCTTTAGGATATATTCCTAGGAGTGAGATTGCTGGATCATACGGTATTTCTATTTCTAGCTTTCTAAGGAAGTGCCATATCGTTTTCCAAAACGGTTGTACCATTTTGCATTCCCACCAGCGGTGTATAAGAGTTCTAGTCTCCCTGCAGGCTCTCCAACATAAGTTATTTTCTTTTTTTTTTTTTTTTGATTCCTGCTAGTAATACCAGGGTGAGATGATATCTCATTGTGGTTTTGATTTGCATTTCTCTAATGGCTAGTGATCACGAGCATTTCCTCATGGGTGTATTAGCCACCTGACTGTCTTCTTTGGTGAAGTGTCTGTTTATTTCCTTTGCCCAGTTTTTAATTGGATAATTTGTCTTTTTGTTTTAAAGGTGTTGGATTTTCTTGTAGCTTTTGGAGATTAGACCTTTGTCAGATTTGTCATAGCCAAAAATTTTTTCCCAGTCTGCAGGTTCTCTTTTTACGCTTTTGGTGAAGTCTTTTGATGAGGATAAGTGTTTAATTTTTGGAAGATCCCAGTTATCTAGCTTATCCTCTGAATCAAAGCTTTTTTAAGATGGAGTTATTATAACTGGTCTTATTGTTTGCTTATTTTATAAATCATGGTGCTGAGTATGTTCCCGAGACAAAAAAGAATCTAATGAGTATTGTTGTTGGGTGCTGTAGAGTTCCCAGCTCATAGTGACTCCATGTGACAAAGTAGAACTGTCCCATAGGGATTTCTAGGCTGTAATCTTTATGGGAGTGGATCACTGGGTCTTTCTCCTGCGATGCAACTGGGTGAGTTCAACTGCCAACCTTTTGGTTAGAGCTGAGTGCTTAACCGTTGCACCACCAGGGCTCCTTATCTAATGAACAGAAAATTCTATTTTTATTTTAATAATATCTTCTAATTTTTGTATGTATATGTTTTTCTCCCCTTTTTTTTTTTATTGTACTTCAGGTGAAGGATTACAGAACAAATAGTTTCTCTTGAAACAGTAGTACACATGTTGTTTTATGGCATTGGTTAACAACCCCACAACATATCAACCCTCTAACTTCTCAACCTTTTTTTTTTGGTGAGAATACACATAGCCAAAGATACACCATTTCAAAAATTTCTACATGCACAGTTCAGTGACGTTGACTGTGCTCTTCCGATTGTGCTGTTATTCTCACTTAAGATGAAGGTTTACAGAACAAAATAGTTTCTCATTTAACAGTTACTACACATGTTGCCCTATGACAATGGTTAACAATCTCACAACACATCAACAATATCCTTACTCAACCTTGGGTTCCCTATCACCAGTTACCTTGTCCCCTTCTGGCCCTTGTCACTGGACTCCTGTACCTTGTTAGTCTCATTTGGTTTTACGGGGCTGTCCACTCCCAGGCTGAACAGTGAACCTCGGAGGTAACTTCCCCACTGTGCTAAAATTGTGTCTGGGGGCCATACTCTCGAGGTTTCTCCAGCCTCCTTTAGGCCAGTAAATCTGGTCTTTTTTTTGTGAGTTAGAATTATGCTCTACATCCTTCTCCAGCTCTGTCCAGAACCCTCTGTTGTGATCCTGGTCAGAGCAGTCAGCGGTGGTAGCCGGGCACCATCTAGCTGTACTGGACTCAGTCCAGTGGAGGCCTTGGTAGCTGTGGACAATTAGTCCTTCAGACTAATCTTTTCCTTGTATCCTGTTCTCTTCATTCTCCCTTGCTCCTGAAGGGATGAGACCAGTGTAGTATCTTAGATGGCTGCTCACAGGCTTTTAAGACCCCAGACACTACTCACCAAGGTAGAATGTAGAACATTGTCTTTATAAACTGTGTTATGCCAGTTGAGCTAGATGTTCCCCGAGACCATGGTCCCCACAGCCCTCCACCAAGCAATTCAGTCCCTCAGGGAGTTTGGATGTGTCTATGGGGCTTCCATGACCTTTCCTTGTACAAGTTGTGCTAGTTTCCCCTGTGTTGTGTACTGTCTCACCCTTCACCCAAGATACCACTTATCTATTGCCTATTTAGTATTTCCGCCCCACCCCTCCCATCCCTGGTAACCAACAAAGATTGTTACATTTTGTGTGTGAACTTTTTCATGGGTTTTTACAATAGAGGTCTCATACAATATTTGTCCTTTTGTGATTGACTTATTTCACTCAGCATGATGTCCTCCAGTTTCATCCATGTTATGAGATGCTTCACAGATTCATTGTTGTTCTTTCTCATTGCATAGTACTCCATTTTGTGTATGTACCATAGTTTGTTTATCGATTCATCTGTTGATGGGCATCTAGGTTGTTTCCATCGTTTTGCTATTGTGAACAATGCTGCCATGAACATAGGTGTGCATATGTCTATTCGAGTGACGACTCTTATTTCTCTAGGATATATTCCCAGGAGTGGGATTGCTGGATCAAATGGTATGTCTATTTCTAGCTTTCTGAGGAAGTGCCATATCATTTTCCAAAATGGTTGTATCATTTTGCATTCCCACCTGCAGTGCATAAGAGTTCCGATCTCCCCGCAGCCCCTCCACCATTTGTTATTTCCAGTGTTTTTGATTCGTGCCAGTAATGCTGGGGTGAGATGGTATCTCATTGTGGTTTTAATTTGCATTTCTCTAATGGCTGGTGATCCCGAGCATTTCCTCATGTGTCTGTTGGCGATTTGAATGTCTTCTTTGGTGAAGTGTCTGTTCATTTCCTTTGCCAATTTTTTAAAAGAATTCATTTGTCTTTTTGTTGTAGAGGTGTTGGATTTTCTTGTAGATTATGGAGATTAGGCCTTTGTCTGACTTGTACCAAAAATTTTTTCCCATTCTGTAGGTTCTCTTTTTACTCTTTCGGTGAAGTCTTCTGAAGAGCATAGGTATTTGATTTTTAGAAGATCCCAGTTATCTAGCTTATCTGTTGGGGTTTGTGCGTTGATGGTTATGGTTTGTATCCTGTTAATGCCATGTATTAAGGCCTGAAGTGTTGGTCCTATTTTTTCTTCTATGAACTTTATAGTTTTAGGCTTTATAGTCAGGTCTTTGATCCATTTTGAAGTAGTTTTTGTATACGGTGTGAGGTATGGGTCCTGTTTCATTTTTTTGCAGATGGATATCCAGTTTTGCCAGCACCATTTGTTAAAAAGACTGTCTTTTCCCCATTTGATGGACTTTGGGCCCTTGTCGAGGATCAGGTGACTGTAGGTGGATGGATTTACATCTGGGTTCTCAATTCTGTTCCATTGGTCAATGTGTCTGTCATTGTACCACTAGCAGGCTGTTTTGACTACTGTAGCTGTATAGTAGGTTCTGAAGTCAGGTAGTTTGAGTCGTCCAACTTTATTCTTCTTCTTCAGTAGTGCTTTACTTATTTGGGGCTTGTATGTAGATTTTTTATAAAATAATTTGTAAATATTTTGGAGTTTCTTTTTTCACTTGAATTTTAATATATATTTCTCTGGGTTACTATCATATGGACAGTGCCTGTGTCCATTGTTGTATGGATTTTTGCTGTATATTTAAATCCTGCATTTAGGCAGTTAATGCTGTTTGGCACTGGGTTTATTTTTCAAGTTTTTTTTCTTAATGTAGCATTGATATAAATTTTAAGTCATACTTTTTTTCTTTTCAATTATTCATCTACTCAGCAAATATTTATTGGATAGCTTCTATGGAGCCCTGGTGGTGCAGTGGTTGAGAGCTTGGCTGCTAACCAAAAGGTTGGCAGTTCGAGTCCACCAGCTGCTCCTTGGAAACCCTCTGGGGCAGTTCTACTCTGTCCTATAGGGTCTCTGAGTTGGAATCAACTCAATGGCAACGGGGTTTTTTTTTTTTTTTTTAAATATGTGCCAAGTAATGTTCTAGGTGCTGGGATTACAGTAGTGGAAAAAAAAACCAAAGCCTCTGACTTCATGGAGCTTCCATGGCACTAAACAGGTAAACACTGGAGTGCCAGGTTGTGGTAACTACAGTGCAGAACAGTAAGGAGGTAAGATGGAAAGGTAGGGGTGCCGACACATATTTCTACAGACTGGGCATGAAGACCTCTCTAATAAGGTGGCATTTGGGCAGAGCCCTGAGTAGATGGAGGAGTGAGCCCTGCAGCTGTCTTGAGGAAGAGCACTCCAGGAGGGAAAGCAGAAAGGGTAGCAGCTGTGTGGGTGGAGCATGCCTGCAGTGTTTGTGGCGGGTCACAGAGGCCCTTGTGGCTGGAGCAGAGTGAGATGGGAGAGAACAGTGGCTCTGGGGGGCCCTTGTAATCCATGTCCGGACTTTGCCTCCTATTTGGATTAGATGGGAAGTCATTGGAAGGTTTGCACGAAGGATTTATATATGTAAGTATTAAATAGTTTTTAAAGCCCCTTTGACTTCTCTCTTACACTTCTTTAAAAACTATTTGATCTCTTCAAATTCCTTCAACATTTATTTACTCCCTTTTTTCTCCTTCCTGTGTTCATGGCTTATTTAACAGTTAAGATCTCGAAGTTAGAACCTCTTTCATAATATAAACAATGTTGAGTACTTAGTTTTAAGTATTGATCCTGACAGAGATGGATTCATTTGTGGATTAAGTAAACGATGAGGGAAGTGTGGGAATGGCACGTGAGTTCCTCCAAAGGTTGCCACATGGGGGCATAGGGATGAAGTGTTAGATGACTGTAAAAACGGCTTGGGGGCAATGTCTGACCTCCTCCAACCCCACAAGGGGGAAGGAGAACCAAGATCGACAGCACAAGGCTGGGTCTCATGAGGAGGAGGCCAGACAAACCTCCTGTCTCCGCCATCTTTACTAATTCTCACACCAACTGTCCTTTGCACGGCACTCTCTACTTCTCTGCTTGGTTCAGCAATTCAGTGCAATGACCACAGAACTCACAGACCATATTCATGATTATGGGGTTTATTAGGAAGTAACAGTTACAGTTCAGGTTCAGGAACACTCAGGATACAGTTCTTCTATCAAAACAGCCTCTTCCCAGCTGTGCTTGAAGGCATGCCTTAGGTCTCTCCCCAAAGGCACTCAGGTTTCTCTCTCCGTGGGCCCACTGCACCGTCTCCTGCTGCCGAGTCTCTGCTGCTGGGTCTCTCCTGCCACCACTTCTCACCATCTTCAGGGTTACAGCTCTCTCTCTCTTTCTCTCAGTCTCCTGCTTCTAGGAGCTTCTGATCACAGGGATCCCAGGTCCAAAGGACACGCTTTCTGCCCCTGGCTGTTCTTCCTTGGTGGTGGCAGGATCTTCTTCTCTGCTCTGGAATTAGCTCTGTTTTAAGGCAAAACCCACCAATCCCCTTGGTGGACGACAATTATCCTATCATACAGTTCTGCCCAGTCACCTGGGTGGGAGTTACAAGACCATGGCTAGAAAGGCCACACAAAAGTAATCAATTACACCATAGTGACCGATCCCCACACTGCATAGATGGTGAGGAAAGACAGCTCATTCTTACTCAACTTACTATGGTGTTCCATGAAGGAAGGCACCCCTTGCTACCTAGGAACCACATGCAAACCATTACATATTAATCAGTAATAATTACATACCAGGATACTTAGATTGGTATTGTGGCTCCAGCGGTCCAAGTAGCGAGACTGTTGTAGTCCTCTAGGCCTGAGCAAATAAAGGCCTTTGTTAGGAAGATTGTAGTAGAAGTGAACTGAAAGGGAAAGATGATAAATATTAAGGGAAAAAAAAAATGATATGACTCAGAGCTGACAGTGGTGCCTCAGAATCACTTGGCAAGTTTGTTTAAACAGATTTCTGGGCTGCATCTGTGGAGTTTCTGATTGAATATGCCTGGGGTGGGACCTGAGAATTTGCATTTATAACAACTTCCCAGGTAATGCTGTAGGTTCAAGGACCATACTTTGAGAATTACTGCTGTAATTATTACTAGATGATTTTCTACACCCACATTCTCTGTGTGTAGTATAGAGTCCATGCTGGCACATAGGAAACGAGCTAAGTTTTTTGATTAACTAGTTTTGATTTTTTTATTTTATTCCATTTTTTTAGGCCAAGTGACGATAGTAAGAAGAACTCAACATGTAATATCGAAGTCATAAAATCACTGGATATTGAAGAAAACATTTGGTCCCCAAGGTTTGGATTGAAGGGCAAAATAGATGTTACAGTTGGCGTGAAAATACATCAAGGGTGTAAAACGAAATATAAGATAATGCCATTGGAACTTAAAACTGGCAAAGAATCAAATTCTATTGAACACCGTAGTCAGGTATAAACATTTATAAGAACACTGTCTGAATGTTTAATATATGTAAAGATGTACTCTAATTTATATATTTTGGCTGAATTCAGGCCATTTTTATTTGAGTTTTATATAGTACTTTTTAATTTTTAATACTTCTAGAGTATTCATTTTGTTTTATAATGTTTATATACCACGGTAGGAATTTTTCTCCAGTAAAGTAATATAGGAGCCCTGGTGGCACAGTGGTTAAGAGCTACCGTGAGCTATGGCTGCTAAGCAAAAGCTCGGCGGTTCAAATCCACCAGCCGCTCCTTGGAAACCCTATGAGGCAGTTCTAATCTGTCCTGTAGGGTCACTATGAGTCAGTTGACTCGATGGCAACGGATTTGGGTTTTGGGAAAGTAATACAGGTATAGCGTGCCGAAATACCAGTCTCAACAGATGCTCCAAAAAAAAAAGAAAAAAGAATTTCTTGGTCACATAAGTTGGGGAAGCCAAGTATATCTGGAGATTTCACAGTGCGTATTAGCATGTTAAAGGTTCTGAGAAATCTTAAACCAATACCATTTGTTTTAACTGTGCTTAACCCATTGTTTCCTAAACCTAACTTACAATGGAGCTATTTTCTCATGTAACATCTACTTGGGACACTTCAGGAAACATTGGTGTAAATTCATTCTTTTATTTCAGGACTCGTATCTGGTTATATTGATTTTTATCTAGGATAAAATA
This sequence comes from Dugong dugon, assembly GCA_030035585.1. Lineage (NCBI taxonomy): Eukaryota > Metazoa > Chordata > Mammalia > Sirenia > Dugongidae > Dugong > Dugong dugon. The sequence continues at coordinate 21,908,494 of CM057475.1, forward strand.
TAGAACTGTGTCTGACCATCATGTTCAAGTTTTTTGTTTTTTGTTTTCTTTTAATCTTTTTAGTTCATAGTCCTCTTTGATAAATATAACAATGTTTTGGTGTCCTTTAAGTTTATTTTTAGTCTATATTAATTATAGTGATTTAGCAAATCTTAGCAATTAGAGGCTTCCCCTCTAACAATATCTGAATTTTTCACCTTGATAATACAGAAAAGTTTAAGTTGTAAACTAACATCAATTAAGGAGGGTCCTTATTTTATTAATGGATTTTATTCCGGAAGTTCATTTGTACATCAGTAATTTGGCATTTGAAACACATTTTCCCGAAGGAAATATATTATATGGAGCTGGAATTCCCAAACCAGCTCACAAAAACATAGTTAGCTTGTAATATACTTGAACTATGATAATATTGTAAAATTGAACCCAACTGCCTTTTATGTTAATATTAAGAGGATTTCATTTCAAATTCCTAAAAGAGTTATTTTTCCTTCTTATTAGTCTCAGAAGCAGATCTCTATGTATCTCTTCCTTCTGCCTGAGTTCTAGCAGAGCCCTATGTACCTCGTCCTTCTGCCTGAGTTCTAGCAGAGCCAGATGTGCTTCTTCCTTCTGCTTCTGTTCACATGGAGGGAAAAAAACAACATGGAAGCACCATTAGGTTTGGATGGCTCTCTTCGTTCACAGTCCCAAGGCTCTATTCTGTGGTTCATAAGTTCACTTTAATTAAATAAATTTTTATTTTGTACCTATGCTGTGGATCCCTGGTGGCACAGTGATTAAGAGCTACGGCTACTAACCAAAAGGTCAGCGGTTCGAATCCACCAACCATTCAGAGCCCTGGCTCGGTTAAGAACTCAGCTGCTGAACAAAAGTTCGGCAGTTTGAATCTACCACCTGCTTCTTGGAAACTGTATGGAGCAGTTCTGTTCTGTCCTGTAGGGTCACTATAAGTCGGGATAGACTAGATGGCAATGGGTTTGGTTTGGTTTTTGGTACCTATGCTGTATAAGGGACCGCAAGTAGGGTGCTTCTAAGAAGACCTTCTAAAACATGCTTCATAGGCTTAGATGTTGACACAACAGCCCTTCATATGAATCTTATGTATGCAGATGGATTTAGGATATCAGGCTCAATTAAATAGGAAATTTTGGAGTGAATGTTTCCATATTTTACTTTGTAGACATTTTAGGTTAGCATCAGTATTTCTGTAAATGTCTTTGAATGTTGAGGCATCTGGAATTGTATGTTTTTTGCAAAATTTATATATGGGGATTTCTTCTATATTTCTATCACATTTGCTAGTTGTAAAAACACTTTTTGATATAAGGAAAAGAATAAAAATCAATGAAACTTATTTTTGTTATTTATTAAACCTGTCTTGGGCACTCAGTGATGAGTTTATAGATACATTTAATACTTATGCTACAAATAATACTTTGTGCCTTCTGTAAATTAATCATTACATTTTAAATATAGCTTAGAAAATAGAAATATTATAATTTTTGACATATGCATGTTACTTATTATTACTAGACTTGGTATTTTAGAACTTTATGATTTAAAGGCTAGGTCCTTATAAAACATTTAATATTTTAGTCTTGGAGAGCTCTTGGAAAACAAATTGGCTTGTCGTTTGGTTACATGTGACTCCAACTGAATGTCTTACTGTTCCTGCTAAAGATTTTTCATGAACTGACGGGGCTATTTCTTTCTTTTTTTATTGTGCTTTAGGCGAAGGTTTATAGCTCAAGTTAATTTCTCATTCAAAAGTTTATACGTATATTGTTTTGTAACATTGTTTGCAATCCCCACAATGTGACAGCATGCTCCCCCTTTCCACCCCGGGTTCCCTGTGTCCAGTCATCCAGTTCCTGTCTCTTCTTGTCTTCTCATCCTGCTTTTGGACAGGAGCTGCCCATTTGGTCTCATATATTTGATTGAGCTAAGAAGCACGTTCCTCATTTGTGTGATTTATCTTATAGACCTATCTAATCTTTGTCTGAAAAGTGGACTTCAGAAATGGTTTCAGTTCTGGGTTAGCAGAACGTCTGGGAGCCATAGTTTCGGAGGTTCCTCCAGTCTGTGTCTGACTATTAAGTCTGGTCTTTTTACATGAATTTGAATGCTGTTCTACATTTTTCTCCGGCTCTGTCCAGGACTCTCTGTTGTGATCCCTGTTGGGGTGGTTGTTGGTGGTAGCCAGGCACCATCTAGTTCTGGTTTCAGCCTGGTGGAGTCTCTGGTGCATGTGTTCCTTTAGCCCTTTGGGCTAGTATTTTCCTTGTGTCTTTGGTTTTCTTCATTCTCTGAAGGGGCTGTTTCTAACTAGTCTTAGAGGGTTCCTCTGAAGAGCACCACATAAACCTAATGTGTTTAATGATGCCTCATGTTCTGGAATAAACAGCAAACTCTCTGTCGGGTTTGTCTCATTCATTTGTAACAGTAACTATGGCATCAGTGACAAGCATTTTAGTGTTTAGTTCACTTGTTTTATATATTTTTTGGAATATGAAATGTTTTATTAAAATGTTATTAATTCAAGGAAGATATAAATTATTCTATATATGTGATAAGTTTAACTATGTATTAATGTGGAAACAAAATTATATGTAGAAAAGATTCAAAAAAATAAACCAAAATGTTAACTAAGGACATATCTTGAGGGGTAAGCTTACTGATTTTTTCTTTTATCTACTTTTATTTATTTCTCATATTGAACATGCATTATTATTGTTATATCTGGAAACTTTACTTTCATTTTAAAAGATATCCTGTCTGGATACATAGACATCATAGAAAAATATTTTATTATTCTGGGTTGTAACTTGTTTGAGCCTAGGAATTTATTTTTAAAAAGCAGATACTCTACTTGAACTTCTTGCAGTTTGATTCCATTTTAACGATATCTCTTCTATCCTTTCCAGTTTGAAAACTTCTCCTTCATAGAGAAGATAAAATCCACATTGTATTTGTAGGTGCTGGTGGTTCTTCCTATCCAGGATCCAGCCCTTTCTTTCCACTCTCACTAACCCCAGTCTACGTCTAGATTTTGATAACTCATCCAGACTGTTGCAGTAACTCCTTACTTGTTCTTCCCACCTCTTCTTCTGTCAGTTGATTATATGTACAATGTTCAAATGAAGCTTTCACATGCTCAACAATTACTTCCCATTTCCGCACAGCGAAGTCCAAGCTTCTTAGCCTGCCTTCAAGGCCTTCAAGTTAATATCAGACCATGCTTGCCTTGCTTTCCCTAGTCTTGTTTATGGATCAGCACAGCCTGCTATGTCCTGGCCAGATTACCTTCCTCGCTGACCCCTGGCAACAGTAAGCTGTACCACCTCTGCATCTTGACTCACTCACAAGAAATGCCCTCCCCACCCTGCCTGGTCCAAGTAGATTCTTCCTTGGTCATTAGCCTGAAGGGTTCTTACTGTCTTCTGAACTCCTACAGAATATACTTACTTTCCCTAAAGTGTATGGGCATAAGTTTGTGACATCTCTTTATTTCATTTATTTTAAATAGGGAAAATGGTGTCTAAATACTGTTAACTTCAAAATAGATAGCATAGTTTGATTAATTCCCCCTTTAATGTATTGACAATCTGAATATTTCTTTATTGTGTAAGAGAAAAATCTAAATATTTCTTTATTGTCTAAGTAAAACTGAGAATCATTAACTATGTTTGTTTTGTGGAAATTAAGTATTTGACATCAAGTATGTGTTAGGTTTACTAATTTAGCTCATGTTATTTTCAAAATGAAAAAAGCTTACTTGACCTTTTGATTTTAAAATTGAAATATGTATTGGTTGCAAGACAATTTACGACAATGTGGAAAGTTGTGGCTTTATTTTACAAAGCGTACAATCTTTGTGCAGGTCATTCTGTACACACTGCTAAGCCAAGAAAGAAGAGCTGATGCTGAGGCTGGCTTGCTCCTCTACCTCAAGACTGGCCAGATGTACCCTGTGCCGGCCAAACATCTAGATAAAAGAGGTTGAGCTGTTTCCTTTTGGTTTTACTTCCCTTTTTTTTTCCCCTCCAACTTCTGGGTGATACATCCTTACACGTGACAGCCTACTCATTGTGCTTTCGAGGACTAATACAGCTTGTAATTGGTAATTGTGGTAGAGTGTTGAAAACATTATTTACCTTTAAGATTTTTATTATATAAAACTTAATTTTAAATTTCCTATCTTATGTCAGAGACACTCTAGATAGCTGTGTTTATCACTTAGTATTCAGCTAATAAAACAGCAGTGTCACAATACCTATTAGTTATGAGATATGTAGCTGTCTAAAGAAGTTATCAGGTGAACAAAAGCTTGAAGGAAATACACTGAAATGTTCATCGTGATTGTCTAGTATAGTGGGAGGTATGAATGATGTCCTCTACCTTTTTCAAGTTTTTAAATCTGAAAGCTAAATAATGGAAAAGATGTGTAATAAACTTTACTTAGTTCTTAAAAAGACACCCATCCTTTTTTTTTTTCCCCATAGAATTATTAAAGCTAAGAAACCAGATGGCATTCTCTTTGTTTCACCGTATCAGCAAATCTGATACTGGAAAGGAGAAGACACGACTTGCTCCGTTGCCACAAATAATTGAGGACTATCAAACCTGTAAATACTGTTCACAGATGAACAACTGTGCTCTTTATAGCAGGTAAACACATTGTCTTCCAAAACTATTACTTCAAATTGACTATGAACCCAACTTAAAATGATTTAACTTTGTGGGCTGATCTGCCATTGATGACTTCATATTAATTATTTTTCTTTTAAATTTTCTTTTCTGTGTAGTATTTCTAAAATGAAGGGAAATGAAAAAAAAAAAAAAAACCACAGTTAATCCCTATTTTCTAATAAGTTCATTTCCTTGGAGAATAATAGAGTACTTCTTAAAACTTTTTTTAAAAGTGGATATTTTAATCTTGCTGCATAGAGTCTTTAGGGAAGTGAAATTATTTTAGGACTTAATGGAATTATTTTCAAAAGATGTAGTATAGACATTTTGAAAATACATTTTCTTAAGATTATTTTAAGAAGTCTTTTTTAGTTGCTATGGTAATTTCAGGCCTTTTCTAGTTAGATACAGAGAAGTTGGTTCTTCCAGATGAAACAGTTTGATATGATCCAGTGGGCCTGTTCTGCTTACATAGGGCTATTTTTCTATATGTGGAAAGTTCACTAGCTGTCATGAGATTAGTCAGACGTATTTATACCTTCATAGGCCAATGAAATTTCTGAAGGACACAAAAAAGTAAATGTAAATGCAGACTAGGAAACAAGATAAAATCAGAACCAAAGTTCTAATGCAGTCTGAAAATTCACATAAAGTACTTTTAAAAATATTGTACCAAAGGATCACTTAATGGCAGAGGACCGTGACTTCCTGGAAGTCTGGAACTATAGGACAAGTACATTTCTTTGAAATCTTTTTATTCTCAATGTTTTATATAAAAGTGTTTTGCCTTATGAGTAAACAAAATTAATACTCCAAATGATTCTTCACGTTTTCATCTTGACTTTCTTACAGTACAGAGCTAGCAGTACAAATACTGTGATTTTGAGAAACGCAGTTGTAGAAAAAGACAAAACTTGCTGTAATAGGAATGGAGACTAGGGTATACCAGTTGTTGTTCGGGGCATAGTCATTGAAGGGTAAATAATGCAGAATTCAGTTCCTTTGTGTTTTTTTTTTTTTTAAACCATGTAACTTGTAAAATGTTGACGTGACTTAAAATTAGGGACTATGGTTATGAGTTATGATCATCATATGTGTGTACTTATTTCAGAAATAGCTCATTTCATTGCCAGCCACTGAAGTGTTTTCACACACGTCTCTAACTTGGAACTTTATATTTAGAGCAGTTGAACAGCAGATGGATGGCAGTCCAGTCCCGGTTGGCATGCTGCCCAGAATAACAGAGGAAACCCAGCATCTGAAGCTTGCACACTTAGAATATTTCAGCCTTTGGTGTCTGATGTTAACTCTGGAAGCATATTCAAAAGATAGCCGAAAGAATCACCAAAATATATGGCTAATGCCTGCTTCCGAAATGTAAGTGGTCTATTTAACACAGTAAAGCTTCAGTAATTTGGGTTAGCTGATGGGGTGCATTTGGAATTCATGACAAACATAGGTTGCATAGCATGTTACAAAGGTCCCTGGGAGGTGCAAACAGTTTGATTTTGATTGCTAATCGAAAGGTTGGTGGTTTGAACCCACCCAGCAGCACTGCAGAAGAAAGGCTTGGCAATCTGTTTCCATAAAGATTAGAGCCAAGAAGATCCTATGGAGCTCAGTTCTACTCTGTAACACATGGTGTGCTATGAGTTGGAATCAACTTGACGGCAACAAGTTTTAGCATGTTAAAGACATGCTATTTCAGATATTCATGACAACTGCCGATGGCTATCAGGGAACTGTTCCTAGGTAGAGAGCATCGTTTCTTATACTGTGTGCTACAGTCATTTTTAATTATTTTCAGTAGGTTTAACATGCATGATAAAGTTTGATTTAAAAAATTATTAGTAAGTCTTTCTTATCAGTGATTGTATAAACTTGAGTACATCTTCAGTTGAACTGTTGCATATTGGTTGAGTGAAAATTAATGAGGTTTTACATAGTTTTTTAAATATTAGTGTTAAAAAAGTTTATATTCAATAAGTTGTGATACACATTCAGATTTTCTAAAGGAGACCCATCTTGTTTTCTTAATTAAATCCATTTTTTACACGTTACTTTTAAAATTGTAATCTTGTATGTCTTCACATAGTATTTTTCTTTATGCAAATTTTAGTTGCTGTAGTTCCGTTTATTTCTTTCCAGAGTGAATATTGATAATAATATGACTTTAGGAATAATTGGATTATTTGCTTAATATTAGACTTTAAGGCAAAGAAACATTACAGTAGAGAAAGTTTAAATGATTTTACTGGCTCTGTAACTATTACTGTTGTATCAACTGCATCACTACAGTGAATATGTTAATATCCGTGCCAGCAAGCTTCTGAAGTTGTACGGTATTTAATAGTAGTGCTTGACAGGTTGTAAATACTTGTTTCTTAGAAACAATGGAATCATTAATTTGTTTGCCATTCTTTTTAACATTTTTATTTCATTATAGTAAAATGATTATCAAATTTGCCATTTTAACCATTTTTAAGTGTACAGTTCAGTGGCGGTAATTACTTTCCCAGTGTTGTGCAGCTGTCACCACTGTCTATTTCCAAATCTTTTTCGTCACCCCAGATAGAAATAGTATCTGTTTTGCAACAACTCTCCCCTCCTCCCCTTCCCCTAGCTCCTGGTCACCCCTAATCTACTTTCTGTCTCTATAAATTCACCTATTCTAGATATTTCATGTAAGTGGAATCATACAACATTTGTCCTTTTGTGTCTGACTTATTTCCCTCAGCATGATGTTTTCAAGGTTCATCCATGTCATAGCATGTATCAGAATTTCTTTCCTTTTCATGGCTGAATAGTACTCCATTGTATGGATAAACCGCATTTTGTTTATCCACTCATCTGTTGATGGATACTTGGGTTTTTCCACCTTTTGGCCATTGTGAATAATGCTGCAGTGAACATTGATGCACAAGTGTCTATTTGAGTCTGTACTTCAAGTCTTTTGAGTATATAACTAGGGATGGAATTGCTGGGTCATATGGTAACTGTATGTTTAACTTTTTGAGGAACCGCCAAACTGTTTTCCATAACTGTTTGCCATTATTTTAATAACAGTAATGATAAATCCTGTTGTAACATGAAAGAAATTGGTTGTTACTGATTTTTTTCACATCAGGTTCAGGAATGGATTATCATGGTGTATCTTCTGTAATGTTATGTGTAGCAGCATAGCAGGTAGGGACATTGTTGAAGGATTAAAGTGTGAGTGAACACCTTGTTCAGAGATCCTTGCCTTTGAGGATGCAGCAGGAGAGCTGTTTCCTAGCACTGGTCTAGAAGTCTGTTTTTGAGAGATTATTTTAATACTAGTAGGGGAATGTTCACTTAGCATTTCTAACCCTTTTGTGTAGATTGTGGGAACTGTAAAAATAACAGGCTCACTATTAGCAGTAGAGTTCGCAGGGGTCAGATAAAAAAGTAAATGGTGGGAACATGCAAATGCCATATGCTATGTAAATGAAACCTTTCCCTCTCCCTCTCTCTCTTTCCTAGGGAGGAGAGTGGCAACTGCATTGGAAACCTGATTAGAACAGAACATGTGAAGACAGTTTGTGATGGACAATATTTACACAGTTTCCAGCGTAAAAATGGTGCCATGCCCATCACAAATCTAATGGCAGGTGACAGAATTATTTTAAGTGGTGAAGAGAGAACACTCTTTGCTGTGTCTAGGGGATATGTGAAGAAGATTAACATGACAGCAGTAACTTGTTTGTTAGACAGGTAATAAAACGTTTACTTCTTTTTTAGTAACAGCTTTATCGATCTATAGTTCACATACCATGCATTTCATCAGTTAGAAGTGTACGGTTCATTGGTTTTTAGTATATTCACAAAGTTGTGCAGTTATAACCACAGTCAATTTTAGAACACTTTCATCACCCCAGAGAGAAGCCCTGTATTCTTTAGCAGTCACCCCCCACCCCATTTCCCTCAAAGTCCCCCAAGCCTAGGCAACCACTAATCTACTTTCTGTCTCTATAGATTTGCCTCTTCTGAATATCTCATATAAGTGGAATCATGCAATATGTGGTCTTTTTTGACTGGCTTTTTTCAGTTAGCTTACTGTTTTTGAGGTTAATTTCCATGCTGTAGCTTGTATTAGTACTTCATTCCTCTTTTTTTTGTTTTAGTTGAGGTAAATATACACAACCTAAAATTTACACCGACCATTTTAGAGCACACATTTCAGTGGTGTTTAGTACATTCCAGTGTTATGCAGCTGTCACCTCTGTCTCGTTCCAGGCCATTGTCTTCATTCCCAGATGAAACCCCAGACCTGTTCAGTCAGTCACTCCCCATTCCTCCTGCCTCCATCTCCTGGCAATCACTAATCTACTTTCTGTCTCTATGATGTTACTCAATCTGGATATTGCATAGAAATGGAATAACACAATATGTGACCTTTTGTGTCTGGCTTCTTTCACTCAGCATAATGTTTTCAAGGTTCGTCCTTGTAGCATGTATCAGGACTTCACTCCTTTTTACTGCTGAATAATATTCCATTTTATATACCCCACTAGGAAATCTTTCTAAATTGATGGATATACCATGTTTTGCTTATCCATTTACCAGCTGATGGACATTTGGGTAGTTTCCATTCCTGGGCTATTATGAATAATGTTGCTATGAACATTCGTGTACAAATTTTTACGTGGACCTGTTTTCATTTCCCTTTGTAGATAGCTACCTGGGAACTGCTGGGTCGTATGGTAACTCTGTGTTTAACATTTTGAGAAACTGCCGAATTGCTAAGCTTTAGTACATTATGTCCCATAGTGCTAATTTGGACATAATCTTATCTAATTCTCAGAACCACATGTATAGCAGGCAGGATAGGTATCCTGGGTTAGCTGTAAGGCTTATTTCTCCTTAGCACTCTGGGTACTCACCATTTTTTTTTAAGAAAATGTTTTTTCCATTCATAGTTGTGATATAAAGTATACTTATCTCAGTAAACACAAATGAATTGATTTTAAAAAGTATTAAGTAAATATTTGAGTAGTTGGTATGGAAATCTGTGGCAGAGACCAGTATCCATGTTCACCAATGTCCATATTTCCTCTCTGTGTGCCTAGCCGGGTTCTGTTTTCCCAGCCTGACTTGCAGTGAAGGGTGAACATGCCTCACCATTTCTTAAAGGATGGAGATCAGCCGTTGGAACTCAGTACCTTCTTGGTAACCGTGAAGGAAAGTCCAAGCTTGTGCCCATACCAACCAGTAATCCTGGTTGAGCCATAACCCTAGTCTGGGTTTCATGATATGGGAGTATGAGCCACAATATTCCTGTCAACTATTAGAATTCCCTGCAGTCCCCTATGGTATTTTAGTGCCTACCATGTATTAGGTACTGTGTAAACCCTTGAGGAAGAGTTTATAGTCTTGTGGGCAAATACATACACATATTTTCAATCTTTGGAGCCCTGGTGGTATAGTGATTAAGAGCTCAGCTGCTAACCAAAAGGTCAGCAGTTCAAATCCACCAGCTGCTCCTTGGAAACCTTATGGGGCAGTTCTACTCTGTCCTGTAGGGTCGCTATGAGTTGGAACCAACTCGACAGCACCCAACAACAACAACAGCGTTTTCAATCTAATATGATAGAGCTTGAGTTGATGGGAGCGCAGAGGAGTGGCGTTTAACCCAATTTTAGGGAGTTCAGGGAAGACTTTTTGAACAGAGGTAATCCTGGCTTGTCATCCTGTAGATTAATAAGTTATCCTGGTGAAGCACTGAGAATGGCATAGAGGGAACATGTTGAGCAGAGGGATGATGGGGTAATAAAATATGACATGGGGTATTCAGGAAGATGTCAGTGTTTTTGGAATATGAAGTAGAAGTCAAGAAGCGATTAGAGAGGTTGAGTCATAAAGGTACTAATATACCATGTTAAGAACTTTTGACTTGATTGGGATGCATTGAAGGGTTTTAAACTGAAGAATGATAATAACTGGATTTGCATTTTTCTCTGGCTGCATTGTAGAGAGTAGAGTTAATTAACGGAGGTAAAACTGAAAGCAGAGGAATCAGGATGTTGTTTTAGTTGCCTAGGCAAGAAGCCATAGAGGACAGGGTAGTGTTGGCAGAGAGGACAGAATGACTTTGGGATATATTTAGGGAATAAAATTGGCCAGCATTTGGATGCCGATTGCATATGCAGGCTGGAAAGAGGGTGAGGGTGAGGGAGAGGCAAGGAGCAAGGCAGCAGTGTAGATTCAAGTACTGTTAACTGAGATCAGGACCACAGAGTGAGGATCAGGTTCTGCCGAGACAAGGAGAAGTTCAATTTTGAATATATTGAGCTTTCATAGACTCACTTTTAACCAAGTCTTGCTGCCTGCTGGACATCGCCATCGGAAGCTCGGATGAGGAACCAGGCAGGAGAGGAATGTGAGGGGAGGCCCGAAGAAGTAGATTTGGGATTTAAAGCCACATGAGGTCAGGAGACCAGAAGGAAAATGATTAGAAAGAGCAGTTCAGTGGACAAGGGAAGGGGCCCTAGGGAACACCCGGGTTTAAGGGGCAGAGAGGAGTTGGAGAACGTGTCAGGAAGGAGAGCTGTTCTCTAGGTGGGAGGAGGAAGGAGCTGTGTGCTCAGGATTTATCCAGGTGAGATCGCAAGACCAAGTTGCAGATTCCTGATTATCAACTGTTGTGACCTTGGTGCCTTGTGCCCTTTTGCCTCCTTTCCTGCCAGTCTAGGGCCTCTTGCAGTCTTTAATTGCCAAGTGTGAATTAGGGCCTGAGGGCCATTTTAATGGTTGTTCTGGCCTATTGACTCTTTTAACAGATAGCAGCGTATTTCTCCTACAGACCAACTGACTACGTTAAATGAAAAACATTCACGTGCGTCTGTTTTGCTGTTTTAGGAACTTATCAGTATTCCCGGAATCAACTTTGTTCAGACTAGACCAGGAAGAAAAGACTTGTGATATAGATACCCCACTAGGAAATCTTTCTAAATTGATGGAAAACACCCATGCCAGGTTTGTAACAATGAATGGATTTGAATTTCGCCCCGCTTTTCTAAAGACTATCACTAGAAGTATTTTTTTTTTTCTTTCCAGCAAAAAACTTCGGGATTTAATCATCGACTTGCGTGAACCTCAGTTTACATCATACCTCAGTTCTGTGCTCCCACACGATGCAAAGGACACAGTTGCCTGTATTCTAAAAGGTCTGCCGTTACCAGCGCGTCTATTTCCATTCATTTTTCTTGATTGTATTTAGACTTTCAATTATAGTATTTTAATGATCTATTAGACTTGCAATTAGAGTTTTTAGACAAAGTCTTTGGAAGTAGTTTAAAAGTATCCTTTTAGGTCACCGTAACATTTTCGTACTCTGAGAAGATGTATTAAAAGATACATCTGGTATAGAGACTGCTTTTCTTATAAAATAGTTAATTTGCTTATCGAAATTCAACACTCTTTTTTCTGTTATTTTTAAATTTAAATGTAGGTTTGAATAAACCTCAGAGGCAAGCAATGAAAAGGGTTCTTCTTTCAAAAGACTACACACTCATCGTGGGTATGCCTGGGACAGGAAAAACAACTACAATATGTACTCTTGTAAGGTTATTCTTCCTTTGCTTAGAAACTAAATATTTACGTCAGCTTCTCGGTTCAGAGGATGGGATGTTTGATATCAAAAAGGCTGATACTCAAAATGTTTTCATTTCAAATTAACTTTTCTAAATGACTTGAGAAATAGTAAAGCTGCATCACAAATAGTTATCATCATGTTTTTGATTTCTTGTGTTTAGAATTTTCTAAGATCTCTTTCTATTGGTGGGGTGTTTTCCTTTTAAAAGTGATAAATTATACAGAGGTGGTTAAAATTGATCTTTGCTGGATTTTTTTTTTCATGTCAGTACATTCCTAAGCAGTCCTAGAATAATCATAATGCAGACAGCAAATATTTATTGATCAAAGTTTACATCTGTCCAATTTTATCATCACTAATAATGTATTAACGTAGTGCTGTTGTATTGTGGCATCAATTTCAACTCAGGGTGACCCCACGTGTTACAGAGTAGAACTGCTCCATAGGGTTTTCTTGGCTGTAATCTTTATGGAAGCAGATTGCCAGGCCTTTTCTTCCACAGTGCCACTGGGTGGGTTTGAACTGGCCACCTTTTGGTTACCAGCCAGGTGCAAACTGTTTGTGCCACCTAGGGATCAACGTACATTAATAACATATAATAATAATGCCAAGTAATTTTTAGAAAATATTTTGACTTTATAATCTTAAAAAAGTTACTTGGCTCAGCTCTTAGATATGCTTAATATTAAATTTTCTAATTCTTTTGGAAAAATACAAGCACATTAACAATAATCTGGAGTTAAAAGTAATGCCGTTTTCTTTCTCTTATCCATTATTAGGTAAGAATTCTCTATGCCTGTGGTTTTAGTGTTTTGTTGACCAGCTATACACACTCTGCTGTCGACAATATTCTTTTGAAGTTGGCAAAGTTTAAAGTCGGATTTTTGCGTTTGGGTCAGACTCAGAAGGTTCATCCGGATATCCAGAAATTTACAGAGGAGGAAATTTGCAGATCAAAGTCCATTAAATCTTTAGCTCTTCTAGAAGCCCTCTACAATAGTCAAGTAAGTGTGATGATTGTATAATAATACTGACAGTAATTTTTGTAGCCAGAAAGAGGGGAGGAATGAGGCTCTGGGAAAGTCACTCACAGTGACCAGATTTATAAGTGATTAATTTATGCATACCACAGGACCAGTTTATTAATTAATAGTTTACTCTTGGCCTCTAAACTAAAATGAGGTTTCTGGTTTATTATTCAGGGCTACCTCTTTTAGTTTCAAATATCCTAGAATACTGTTAATATTCAGGATCTCTTATTAAGTTTGAATCAGAAGCAGTTATACTTCCATATTATGGTAAGTATTTTTGGGTTTTTTACAGAACCCACTTTCATTTTATTTTTTAATGTTTTTATTTTTACTGAGGAGTCTTAACTGATTTTTTTTCTTTAAAAAAATTACTTAAAAATAAAGTAGATTTAATAGGCTGTTCTTTCAATTCCAATATTATACCTTTATCTAATACTAATATACTTTTGGCTATCTTTTTTCTATACCAATTATTGATAAATTTTGAAGTGGTTGCGATGTATATTCGGTTGACTTTTTTTAAATTAAATTTTATTTTAACATAATTGTAGATTCACCTACATTTGTGAAAAATATTACAGAGAGAGCCTATGTACTCTTTACCCAATGGAAACATCTTGCAAAACTATAGTACAATGTCACACAGGAAGTTGGCATTGATAGAGTCAGGATGCACATCAGTTCCATCACCATAGGGAACCCTCATGTTGCCGTTCTATAGCCACACCTACTTCCTCCTGCCCCATCCCCTGCTTAACCCTGGCAACCACTGATCTGTTCCCCATTTTTATAATGTCTTCATTTTGAGAATGTTATATAAATGGAGTAATAAAGTATGTAACCTTTTGGGCTTGGTGTTTTTCACTTGGCATAGTTCTCTGGAGATTCATTAAGATTGTTGTGTGAATCAGTAGTTCGTTCCTTTTAATTGCTAAATAGTATTCCATAGTATGGATGTACTACAGTTTGTATGGTCATCCACTTGTTGAAGAACGTCTGGATTGTTTCCAGTTTTGGGCTATTATGAATAAAGCTGCTGTAAACGTTCATGTGCAGATTTTTACGTAAATACAAGTCTTCATGTTTCTGGGATAAATGCCCAGGAGTGTGGCTGCTGGGTCATATGGTAGTTGGATGTTTAGTTTTTTAAAAAACCGCCTGCCTGTTTTCCAAAGTGGCTTTACCATTTTATGCTCCCCCAGCAATGTGTGAGTGATCCTGGTCAGCATTTGGTGTTGTCATTTCTTCATTTTAGCCATTCTGATAGGTGTGTAGTGATACCTCATTGTGTTTTTAATTTGTATTTCCCTAATAGTTAATCAGGTTTTCATATGCTTATTTACCATCTATATATCCTCTTTGGTAAAATGTCTCTTCATATCTTTTGCCCATTGTCTAACTGGATTTTATTTTTATTGTTGAGTTTTGAAAGTGCTGTACATATTCTATTTACTAGACTTTGTTGGATATGTGGTTTGCAGGTATTGTCTCCCACTTTCTAGTTGTCTTTTCATCCTCGAGGTAGGGTCATTTGCAAAACAAATGTTTTTTCATTTTGATGAAGTCCAGGCTCCTCATGTGTTCTCCACTGATTAAAATGGGGCGGGGCCTCCTTACCAGCTGCTGGGGACGACAGTGCTGGTTGTCTGCTTGGCCTTCTCTGACACCACCTTGCTACAGACTTAAGAGGGTGGAAGTCCAGGCTCCCGACTAAGCTTTTGCTGGTGTGAGTCGGGAGAGAGCCACAGTTTTTTTTTTTGGTGGTGTTTGGCTGGAGTAGAGTGGTTATTGTGTAAAAGTTTCTGTCTTGCTGGGCTGTCCCTTTCCTGGTCCTCTGGTAAGAGAGAGCAGGCTTTTGCTGGAGTTCTTTTGTCTGTGCCAGTTGGTGTTTCTGGGTTGCCAGCTTCTTCAGTTCCAAGTATGGGATGTATGAGATGGAAAAAAAAACAAAACCAAGGGCATACCACTTTGTTGTTCTTTGGGCTCCGAGCTCCCTAACCAATCTGCCTTCTCTTCATTTTTCTGAGCGTTCTTGTGTTTGTTTTATATGAACTTCCCAGAGTTTTTAGTTGTACTTAATTGGAGGAATAGGGAAAAATGCATCTATTCCATCTCCCTGAAAGCAGAAGTCCTGGTTGACTTTAAAAAAATAAAAATAAGAAATAACTTATTGAATGTTTCAGGTTTCCATTTGGTTTCCAGATGTGAACATTCTTCATGGTATCTGGAAAATTTACTTGCTCTTTTTCAATTCTTAATAAAGAAAAAAAATTATTAGAAAAAAATTTTTCATGCTGTAAACATTTCAAAATTAAAATAATATTGGAGGATTCCTAGTATGGTGCATAAAATATTTTTTGATCTTTTAATTTCAAAAATGGGAAAAACAAATTTTTTTTACATATTAAGTAACTGATCTGTTTTTTAAAATTGGTTTTTAGCTTATAGTTGCAACAACATGTATGGGAATAAATCATCCAATTTTTTCCCGTAAAATTTTTGATTTTTGTATTGTGGATGAAGCCTCTCAGATTAGCCAACCGATTTGCCTGGGGCCGCTCTTTTTTTCACGGAGATTTGTGTTGGTGGGGGATCATCAGCAGCTTCCTCCCCTGGTGTTAAATCCTGAAGCAAGGTAAGCAGACATTTAAGTTTTAATTTTAAATTGGATTTTTTTTTTTTTTTTTTAAATGTGTTTTTGGTGGAAGTTTACACAGGAAATTAGGTTCTCGTTTAGCAATTTCTATACGTATTCAGTGATATTGGTTACATTTTTCACAATATATCAGCATGCTCATTATTTCCATTCCAGTTGTTCTGTTTCCCTTAATCTTGCTTCCCTGTCCATCCTTACCTTCTCATCTTTGATCTAGGGAAAAAGTTTACCGTTTGATTTCATTTAGATGATTATTTAGAGGAGCACAGTACTCAAGAGATAATATTTATTTTATGGACCAATCTGTCATTAAATTGGATTCTTTTTAAGGGAAGTTTCACACTGATAAGCCTGTATTTGATTTGTTGACAGAGCTCTTGGCATGAATGAAAGTTTATTCAAGAGGCTGGAACAGAATAAGAATGCTGTTGTACAATTAACCGTGCAGTACAGAATGAACAGGTATTTATAACAGTGTCGGCTGTAAGTCAGTTTCATGTTTGTTTTCGTCTACCAAAACTAAAATTATGTTTGTAATTCCTTTAGTAAAATTATGTCCTTAAGTAATAAGCTGACCTATGAGGGAAAGCTGCAGTGTGGATCAGAAAAAGTGGCTAATGCAGTGATAAATCTACCTAACTTCAAAAATGTGAAGCTGGAGCTGGAATTTTATGCTGATTATTCTGAAAATCCTTGGCTAAGTGGAGTATTTGAGCCAAATAATCCTGTTTGTTTTCTTAATACAAACAAGGTAAAAAGAAGTTATTTTTTTTTCTCGTTTTGTCCTATTAACAAAATTTCTCAGTTTGCCATTGTATATTGTCCGCTAGAGCTTACCGGTGAAAAGGGAAAAGTAGTGTACTTCTTGTACTCCAACATACACAAAAACGTCTTCTCCTCAGACTTAGTGTCTTTGGGAGGAGGTTTACTGTGGGAGCTGGTAGACATCAGCACTGACTTTTGAAGATGGTTTAAGACAGAAAGTGAATTCAGGGGTACAATTACCAAAGGGCAGGTGACAGAGTAGGCAAAAGATGCGATAAATTGATGTCATTTTCTTTAAAATTTGAAGAAATTTACAACTTTCTGTTTACAAATCTGTCATTAAACAGAAATCTTCCCAAGGACTTTAAACGACCTCATTTATTTCCAGGAACTAAGAAAGAAGTTTTGACCCTGTATTCCTACAGTTTTATATAGTGCTTCTCTGCATTAAAGTCTTTTATGTAAGTTCAAATAAAAAATACAGTGACCAGTGTGCATATGACTCTAAAATAATTATTTTCTTTGTTGTTATTTGTGTCCCTGGGCGGTACAGAGGGTTAACGTGCTTGGCTGCTAACCTAAAGGTTGGCGCCTTGCAAGAAAGGCCTAGTGATCTACTTCTGAAAAATCAGCCGTTAGAAACCTTATGGAGCACAGTTCTACGCTGACGTGCGGTTGTCACGATTTAGAGGCCACTGGACAGCAGCTGGTAGTGGTGGTGGTTATTTAGATGAGTGGAGCCAGCTAGTGGTTAAAAACAGGCCCTCACGTGTACCTTCATAGAATTTTCATTCTCTTGAATAATGCCCTTAGCATTTCACGTTTAAGAATTTGATTTTATTGTTAACACCTAAGGGCAGGCGTGTTCTGGGAAATTTATTCACATAAACTGATCTCACAAATGATTGCTCTTATAAATCATAGTTTCAGTTTACTAATTATAATTTACAATTATTTACCTCACAAATGACTTCTCAGATTCTTTTTTTTTTAAACTTGAGGTGAAATCCACTTAGCATAAAATTAACCATTTTGTAGTAAACAACTCAGTGCCCAGATTCTTTTATGTTTGCTGCTCAGGTTTCCTCTTTCTTTCTTAGCATCAAGATCCCAAATGAGTTGTTTTAAAAATAAACTTAGGGCTGCTTAGGGATAATATGGAAGCAGACTAATCTTTGCAGAGTTTTACCAGGTGTGGTAGGACCTTGGTGGCACAGTGGTTAAGAGCTTCACTGCTAACCAAAAGGTCAGCAGTTCGAATCCACCAGCTGCTTCTTGGAAACCCTATAGGGCAGTTCTACTCTGTCCTATAGGGTCGCTATGAGTTGGAGTTGACTCAACGGCAATGCGTTTGTTTGGTTTTTTTTTTTTGAATGGTAGACCCTAGGGAAACTTATCCTCTCCATTGTTTATATAAAAGGCAACAAAAAAATAGAAAAAACACAGATATTGGAGCCAGATCTGTTGAAATCTTCGCTCTATGATTTATTGTGTGGCCCTTAGGGAAGCTGGTGGTCTTTTCTGACCCCTGATTCCTATAACATGGGTGATGATAAAGTAAAGTACGTGATGCATTTGGTCCAATGTGTGGTCGGCTTTGGTAGACATTTTAGCTGGATTGCCTCTGCATGGATTTCTGAAAGTGAGTGATAATTTGTTTTTGTTGATTCTTATACCTTCAACTTTTAAGATGAAGCTGTTTTTTAATCTATTTTCAAACCCTATAGTACAGTCTGTGTGGCTACCTGTGTAGTTATAATACTTCTAACTTTAGGGATGATTTTATAAGCAGGATACATTTTTTTTTTTTTTTTCTATTTAGGTTCCAGCACCAGAACAAGTTGAAAAAGCTGGTGTGAGCAATATAATAGAAGCCAAACTCATAGTTTTCCTGACCTCACTTTTTATTAAGGTAATTTAGAAATGAACTGAGTTTTGAGGACTAATAAATATTAAGGTACAGAGTTATTAGAAATTTAGAGTTGTAAAGAATTTAAGCTCTGACATTAGCACTTGTTTATTAAGATAAGGAGACTAAAGCCTGTTTGGTTTTATTTTGAGAAAAATTATCTAAGATGTGTAGTTTTTTATAATGGCGCTTTCGGTTTCCATTCAGGATAACTTGTAAATGTCAGATGATTCCAGTTGTGTCGATACTCTGTCAGATTAGGGATTGGAAACTTTTCTAGCTAAGGGATAGCAGGAAGTGAAACAGATTTTTTGTACTGTCTTTTGTCTGGCAGCTCTGCTTAGTGGCATGCAAACCAATATGCTGTCATGAACCTCTGAAAGTCAAGGGAGTGATGCTGGGGGGCATTATTTAATCGTGGGAAATATGGACATAGGTTTAGAGCAAATTCAATAGTTGTATTTATTCCTTGAGATAGAAACATCTGCTGTAAACATCAATTGGGCACATAATGTAAGCATTCGATTTAGTAGATTCAGTAAAGCTTACATACCAGGAAAACCAGGATTTTTCATTTTAGGTTGTGTCCTTTTCTGTTTAGGCTGGATGTAATCCAACTGATATTGGTATCATCGCACCATACAGGCAGCAATTAAAGATAATCAACAATTTATTGGCACGTTCTTCTGTTGGGATGGTCGAAGTCAATACAGTAGACAGATACCAAGGAAGAGACAAAAGTATCATCTTAGTGTCTTTTGTTAGAAGTAATACAGATGGAGATGTGAGTTAATTGTATTTGTTACTGATTCATTTGGGACATTTTAAACATTGTTTTCTATATAATTTCTAATGTATAGATAACTCTAGGCTTTTTTGTTTTTTATTTGTTTTTACCTCTCCTTGATTATTTTTCTTGACTATGTAATACATTTATATGGTTTTAAAAATATATGCAGATATCTCCCTCTTACTCCATCTCTTATCTCCTCAGTTCCTACCACTTTTCACAGATAATCACATTAGTTTGTTTCTTTTATAACATTCTAGAGTTTCTTTAGGCAAAAATAAGCAATTATGAACTTATATTTGCTCCCCCCCTTACACAAGAAGTAATATACACATAATACATGCCGTCCTGGACCGTACTTTTTCCACTTAATGAAATAGCTTGGAGATCATTCCATGTCAATACACAGAGATGTCAGTCTCGTTTTACAGTTGCATAGTTTGCCATTGTATAGATGTGTCATAATATGTTTAATCACTCCTCTTAGTCTTTTAGTGTTACAATTTTTTATTACTATTACAAACAGTGCTACAATGAGTTGAAATAGCTCCAACTCTTTCTTATATTATGTATATTTAATAATTTTAAATTAGCTCCAGTTCTTTGTGGTGCTATGAGTATTTAATTATTTTCAAACATAAAATATTTGAAGTTGGCATGGCAGGCAAGTATTTCCAACTCCCTAGAATTTTATTTTTTATTTATTTACTTTTTATTTTTTACCATACAAAAATTTATACATACATTGTTATGTGACCCTAATTGCTCTCCCCGTACTTTAACAGCACACTCGTCTTTCCACCCCTGATTCCCCATGTCCATTCAACCAGCTCCTAACCCTCTCTGCCTTCCCATCTCACCTCTGGACAGAAGCTTCCCATTTAGTTTTTTGTGTCTACTTGAGCTAAGAGGCACATTCCTCATGAGTATTACTTTATGTCCCACGGTCCAGTCCAATCCCTGTCTGAAGAGTTGGACTTGCAAGTTGTTTTAGTTCTGGGCTGATAGAGAATCCAGGGACCATGCTTTCCAGGGTTCCTCCAGTCTTCTTCTGGTCTTCTGGTCTTCTTACTAGAATTTGAGTTCTGCACCCTACCTTTCTCCTGCTCCACCCGGGTCTCTCTGTTGTGTTCCCTGTCGGAGTGGTCATTGGTGGTAGCTGGGCACCATCTAGTTCCTCTGGTCTCAGGCTGATGAAGTCTATGGTTTATGTGGCCCTTTCTGTCTCCTGGGCTAATACTTTCCTTGTGTCTTTGGTGTTCTTCATTCTCCTTTACTCAAGGTGGTTGGGACCAATTGATGCATCTCAGGTGACCGCTTGCAAACTTTTAAGACCCCAGACACCACTCACCAAAGTAGGATGCAGAACATTTTCTTAATAAGTTTTGTTATGCTGGTTGACCTAGATGTCCCCTGAAAGCGTGGTCCCCAGACTCTTACCTCTGCTACTCTGTCCCTCAAAGTGTTTGATTGTATTCAGGAAACTTCTTAGCTTTAGTTTAGTCCAGTTGTGCTGACTTCCTCTGTAGTGTGTGCTGTCCTTCCCTTCACCTAAGATAATTCTTATTTACTATCTAGTTAGTAAGTAACCCTTCCCCTCCTTCCCCACCCTCGTAACCATCAAGGAATGTTTTCTTCTGTGTTTAAACCTTTTCTTGAGTTCTTATAATAGTGTTCTTATACAATATTTGTCCTACTGTGACTGACTAAATTAACTCAGCATAATGACCTCCAGCTTCCTCCATGTTATGTTTCACAGCTTCATCGTTGTTCTTTATCGTTGCGTAGTATTCCGTTGTGTGGATATACCATAATTTGTTTATCCATTCATCCGTTGATGGGCACCTAGGTTGTTTCCATCTTTTTGCTATTGCGCACAGTGCTGCGATGAACATGGGTGTGCATATATCTATTCATGTGACGGCTCTTATTTCTCTAGGGTATTTTCCAAGGAGTGGGATTGCTGGATCGTGTGGTACTTCTATTTCTAGCTTTCTAAGGAAGTGCCAAATCGATTTCCAAAGTGGTTGTACCATTTTTTCATTCCCACCAATAGTGTATAAGTGTTCCAGTCTCTCCAGAACCTCTCCAGCATTTATTATTTTGTGTTTTTTGGGTTAATGCTAGCTTTGTTGGAGTGAGATGATATCTCATTGTATTTTTGATCCGCATTTCTCTAATGGCTACTGATTGCGAGCATTTCTTCATGTGTCTGTTAGCCGCCTGAATATCTTCTTTGGTGAAGTACCTGTTCATATCCTTTGCCCTTTTTTTAAATGGGTTATTTGTCTTTTTGTTGTTGAGGTTTTGCAGTATCTTATGGATTTTAGAGATTAGATGCTGATCGGATTTATCATAGCCAAAAAATTTTTCCCAGTCTGTAGGTTGTCTTTTGACTCTTTGGGTGAAGTCTTTTAATGAGCATAAGTGTTTGATTTTTAGGAGCTCCCAGTTATCTAGTCTCTCTTGTGGTGCTTGTGCATTGTTACTTATGGCTCATATTATGTTTATGCCATATATTAGGGCTCCTAATGTCCCTATTTTTTCTTCCATGATCTTTATCATTTTTGATTTTATATTTAAGTCTTTGATCCATTTTGAGTTAGTTCTTGTGCATGGTGTGAGGTATGGGTCTTGTTTCAGTTTTTTGCAGATGGATATCCAGTTATGTCAGCACCATTTGTTAAAGAGACTGTCTTTTCCCCAATTAATGGACTTTGGGCCTTTGTCAAATATCAGCTGCTCATAGGTGGATGAATTTATGTCTGGATTCTCAATTCTGTTCCATTGGTCTATGTATCTGTTGTTGTACCAGTACCAGGCTGTTTTGACTACTGTGACGGTATAATAGGTTCTAAAATCAGGTAGTGTGAGGCTTCCCACTTTGTTCTTCTTCTTTAGTAATGCTTTGCTTATTCGGGGCCTCTTCCCATTCCATATGAAGTTGGTGATTTGTTTCTCCATCTCATTAAAAAATGTCATTGGAATTTGGATCACGATTGCATTGTATCTGTAGATCGCTTTGGGTAGAATTGACATTTTCACAGTGTTGAGTCTACCTATCCATGAGCAAGGTATGTTTTTCCACTTATGCAAGTCTCTTTTGGTTTCTTGCAGTAGTGCCTTGTAGTTTTCATTGTATAGATCTTTTACATCTCTGGTTAGATTTTATTCCTAAGTATTTTATCTTCTTGGGGGCTATAGTAAATGGTGTTGATTTGGTGATTTCCTCTTCGAGGTTTTCTTTGTTGGTGTGAAGGAATCCAACTGATTTTTATATGTTTATCTTGTATCCTGAAACTTTGTTGAAATCTTATATTAGTTCCAGTAGTTTTCTTGTGGATTCTCTGGGGTTTTCTGTGTAAAAGATCATATCATCTGCAAATAGAGATACTTTGACTTCTTCCCTACCAATCTGGATGCCCTTTATTTCTTTTCCTAGCCCAATTGCTCTGGCTAGGACCTCCAGCCCAGTGTTGAATAAGAGTGGTGATAAAGGGCATCCTTGTCTGGTTCCTGTTCTCAAGGGGAATGCTTTCAAAGTCTCTCCACTTAGGATGATGTTGGCTGTTGGCTTTGTATAAATGCTCTTAATTATACTGAGGGATTTCTCTTCTGTTCCTATTTTGTTGAGAGTTTTTATCATGAATGGGTGTTGGCCTTTGTCAAATGCCTTTTCTGCATTGATTGATAAGATCATGCGGTTCTTCTCTTTTGTTTTATTTATGTGATGGATTACATTGATTATTTTTCTAATGTTGAACCACCCCTGCATACCTGGTATAAATCCCACTTGATCATGGTGAATTATTTTTTTGTTATGTTGCCGAATTCTACCAACTCCCTGGAATTTTAAATGTGTTGATGAACCTTTTCTGCAGTCTGTGTTTTTTAAAGTAGGAAAATAGTCAAGGTAAGCCATGTTCTTTGTCAGAACACATTCCAATGATTGAAATATATATAATCAGGAAACTAAAATAATAGAAAATTATATTTCTTACAGCTTGGTGAACTCTTGAAAGATTGGCGCCGTCTTAATGTTGCTATAACCAGAGCCAAACATAAACTAATTCTCCTGGGATGTGTGTCCTCATTAAACCGCTATCCTCCTTTAGAGAGGTTGCTTTATCATCTCAACTCAGAAAAATTAATATCCTTTTTGGTCTGTTTATGGTCATATTTGATTGTGCTATTATGTGTGCTATATTTATGTACTTGTATAAATTAAAACTCAATGCCCTGTGTTTTCCATGGGCGTGTTTCAAAGATCTGATTCTGCAAACGAAAGAGAAAAACACAGGGAATATTGTTAAGCAAATAGCAAAATAAGGAAGGTGATGAAGAAGGATAGTTGGTGAAACGAGAAAAGGAAAAAGAGGGGCTTGATTTGTTGCCCTAAAGCTATATTCCGTACATCTAGGAAGGTTGATTATTTCTTCTTGTCCCTTTTACCCTACACTTAGAATACATATATTTTTAATCAGAACAAAGCATTATGGAGAATTACTACTTGTCATATAGTACATTCTTTTTAAAATGGGTTACCTTTAAAAGAACTTACATAAAGATCTTAGGCTAAGCTATGTAAACTTTATTGCTTAAGTTGGGGCCCTGGTGGCACAGTGGTTAAGCTTTTGGCTGCTAACCAAAAGATCAGTAGTTCGAATACACCAGCTGCTCCTTGGAAAGAAACACTATGGGGCAGTTCTACTCTGTCCGGTAGGGTCTCTATGAGTCAGAATTGACTTGACAGCAACGGGTTTGTTTTGTTTTATTGCTTAAGTACATAATTATCCATAAAATGCCATAAAGCTCTTTACATTTATTTAGTTGTCCTATAAACCAAATTACAAAATGTTAAAGAATAATTTCATAAAATGTTTTTGTGTGATTCCTTATTGTATTGAATATGTCTTCCTTAATTTATTTTACATCATTGATCTTCCATCAGGAGAACATGAGAGTCTTTGTCATGCATTGGGAGATTTTCAAAGAGGATAAAACACTATTTCTTTTGCCTTTATCATACTAGGGCAGTGGTTCCCTCTAGCTAGTGCATATTACTGGTAATGTGAGTATGCTGGAAAATCAGTTCCTGGTTAGACTGTGAAGATAACTCTTACCCCAAGGGTACAAAATGAAGTAAATCTGTTCAGAGTTCTTTTTTAGTATAATCTTGTTAAACATAAAGTTTGCCACCATACAGAATTTAACACAGTGTTTATTTTTTAAGTACAGGTATACCCAAAACTGTGAAGAGTCTACATTTATAGGCATTATAAATGTGTTTTTTATATGACCTAGGAAAAAAGTTAGATAAAATTTTTACCAGCTTTAAAAATGGATTAACTTTTGGATTTAAGCTTAAACTTTTAAGTCTAAAATTTCCAGAATAATTTGATCTTATAAATTTTGTGGTAAAAATTTCATTTATTGGAAAGACTGTGTAAAGAAAGTCGATTTGTTTTCATCATTTAAACACAATCTTGTGATGATGAGAACATACGTGTCATTCTTTTCTGTATTTCTAGGTCCCGCATTCAAAGGCCATTTTGTTGTGTTTTTCCCTGCCATCAGATGTGTTTTCACATTCAACCTAGCCTTTTAAATTATCACTTATTAATTACTTCCGGTTAATTCCCTGCTCCCATCCCCCCCTTTTTATTTTCAGTATCCTATAATAGATTTCGATATAAAAGAAAATAATGCTTATTTTTTTTTGAGAGGAAATTGATGACAAATTAAAAAGTTGTATTTCTGTTTTCAGCATTCATGTTCATATGCCCCTTTGTTTTGGGGCATTATTATTCGGTTTTCTCTTTTTATGTTAAGATGTTTTGTAAAACAAAATTGCCTCAAAGTCATTAATAAGGTACATGGTGACAGACTTTAACCTAAATGTTTACATCCTCTGGGGGAAATCTTCCATTTCTCTCAAAGATTTTTTTTTTTTTTAATGAATGTTAAATATGTTAAAATTGTTGCTTTCCCTGATGCGGTTTTTAAATTATTAATGTTACTTGAAGTTTTTGTTAAATAAATTCTCTTCTGTCAGATCTTACTGTGTCAGTTATTAATACTGAATAAAAATTAAGTTCAGCATTATCCAACATTTTTTTCAGTTAGTGACCGGTGAAATATTGATCATGCTCTAAAGCTGAAACCAATAAATGTTGACATTATAAAGAGATTTATGAAGGACACAAGAGTGAACTTGATCATGGAGAGACTGTATTTAGAGTGGCCAGACAGGAAAAACTGGAAAGTTACAGTGATAGGACTTAAATCTTGGTTAGATAACATCAGGGTATAAAATAGGAAGGAGTCTAAGATAATTTTAGTTTCTGGGAGTGAAGTGAATAGGAAAGTTCTTTTGATTTAGTCAGTGGCTGCTTCATTCCAAGATTTGCCTGAAAAGTAAGTCCTGTAGAAGAGCCTGGGGAGGAGTTCCATGCTTCCTGTTATTTCTGGATTAGTTTCTACTACAATATTCTGGCAACTTAATTACTTGAGTGAGGATATGTTTTTTATGTACAAGGTGCTGTGAGTTGGAGGCTTGGGTAAGTCGAACCCAGACCAGGCCCTCAAGGAGCTAACAGTGCAGTACAAGTATTGTTACTGGACCAAGTGGGTCCCTGCCTGGTGTGCTGTAAGGCCAAGAGACGAGACACACAAAGTTTTGAGGAAATAGAAAGCAGTTTATTGCAGAGCAGCAATGCAAGGAGCCAGGGGGCTTGCCCAGATCTGACTCCCCGAGCAAGGGTTAGGGTACAGTCTTTATTGGGATTCTAATTTAGGAAGTTATACCTATTTATCAATTTTCTGGGCAATCTCATACATAGGTAATTTGGGTACGACTTGGCTGGACTGCACGTGTACCTTGGGCCAGATCTGGTTCAGGCTGTTTCTTGTCTACCACTCTGGCTTTGGTTTCTTGAAACACCTGGTATTTTTCTGCAAAACAAGCTAACAGAGTGGTTAAGCAAGTGGCATGGGGGAGGTTGGAGAAGAAACAGAAATACACTGGGGTGACTGAATAAGAAACAGACACGGGTGATTGAGGCACTGGCCTCGGCTTCAATTCAAGGTTAGATAAGAAACAGACACTGGGGTGGCTGAGGCGCAGGCCTCGGCTTCAGTATCACATCCACACCAAAGACTAAGTGGCTACAGATCACTAAGCTTATTGGGTGGGTACTCGCTTTAGGCAATCCCTGAGCAAAGCACCATAATCCTAGACAAGGCCTTCCTCACAGTATAAAGTCATGATATGAAGACAATATAGCCATAACGGTGGCCTTATTCCTGACTTAGTTCAGACTTTCTGGCTCCTGACCTTTCCCTCTAGCTGCCTTCTCTTTCTCTTCCCATCCTTCACTCTAAAGGCAGGTCTTCACAGGGCTTCAGATTCAGTACACACAAAATAGAAATGTCCATTTCATCTAATGCCTTTCTCCTGTGATCCCTATTTCTGCAAATGGCACCATCTACCTCATAGTTATCTGAGCTTTAAAACCTCAGCATAACCTTTCTTTAAAAAAATATTTTCCCACCTTCTGATTACAAAGCAGTACATGATTTTGGTGAATATTTCAAACACTACAGATTTTTGAGATTTTGGAAAATGAGTTTTGTTTGTAATCTCATCCCTTAGTTGTTGCAGCGGTGGCAAATGTCGGGGTGGTGAAGACGGTAACCAACTGCACAACTCTTACAGAGAAGTGGGGCCAGGAGGGTCACTCTGAGGAGTCGACCCCTGGCTTCAGTCGGAGGAGTTTATTTATAGTCAGTACAGCAAGCAGTGAAGCAAAGAACAGAACAATGGGCTTTGGGTGAGTAGCAATAAGTTTCGGGCAAGGGAGAAGAAATTCAGGTAAACAAGCCAATCAGTAACAGGGCAATAGGTTTGGGAAAACAAGTCATGCCTAATCTCATTCTTATCGCTGACAAGTCTCCAACATGTCGTATACAGCATAGAGGCTTGTGGGGGCTGCAGTTGTCAATAGTGCAGCCATATTTAAATGGCATATATCCCCACATTTCCCCCCTTTTGTTTAGTTAATGAAATAAGAATCAAGGGGGTTTCCACTGGTCCAACAAGTGTCCGGCAGGACAAAGTAAAATTTTCTCTATGAGATAAAGTCTAAGATTATCTCAGCTACTGTCTCCACACCTCAGGGCCTGGCGACTTAGTGACTGCTTGTGAGCCCGCCTACGGCTGGGGCACACTCTGTATGTTTAAGGAGGAGAAGTAGCATAGCTATGAGTAACACCTGGACTTAGTTGCCTAGATGGCGGCTATGGCACGCTCTTTAAACTCACGGTGCTGGTTTTCCACCAGATACCATATGGTTCTTCACCAGGTTATTACTTAATGCCTGGGCTTAAGTCTCCTAGATGGCGGCCATAGCAGGCTCTTTAAACTCATGGTGCTGGTTTTCCACTGGATACCATCTGGTTCTTCACCAGCATACTAAGTAAGAGTGATGCTCTTATCAATTGCATAGCCGGAGTGAGTGGACTCAATGTGCCTTTCAGGTGTGTAAGACAATAGAGGATGATCTTATGAGGATAATATAATCCTCTGCACCAGTAATATCCTGATTGTTGGACCCATGGGTTTCTTCTGACTCTCATTTTGTCAGGTAAACACTAACTTTTAACATCCACTGAAATTATTATTCTTAAAGGCTTGAAGATTTATAAAGGCTCAAAGATTCATTAACGAACAAGCAATGATTTATACAGCTTCACTATTACTTGGAAGGGAATCATCTAACTTAGAAATCTATCTGTACAGAAGCATCTAATCTAGAAGCAGAAAATGTAGAGGAATTTACACATAACAAATTTTTACTGGGAACTTACTGATTAACAAGATAATATAGGATGACTATTGAGAATAGATTGTCACGAGGGAAACCGTAGCTAGAAACAGGCTTCCAGGTGCAAGTGGGGCACCTGTAGTTGAGAGGATATGCTCAGCTTTGGAGGAGAGGGCTTTCAGACCCCCATGTTACTGGTAGTGCAGATCTCCGTTCAGTGTCCATCCCTGGGAGAAGGGGTGCCAGTGTCAGTTGTATCTCTGAAGTCGGATCAGATGGCGGCTCTTGCGGCCGAAGCAGGGGCGGTGGTGGCGTTTCCGAGAAGGAAAGGAGTGGAGGTGCAGGGCAGAGTGTGCCGGCACGCAGGGGAACTGCAGCGCGGGGCATGTCCGGGACCCCTAGTCGCGGCCAGAGCGCAGAGCCCGCTCTCGCCTGCCCAGAGCCTCTAGGCAGGTCTGTCCCAGGCGGTGACACCCCAGGCAACCGGGCCGGCGAGCCCGGGCAGCAGCAACCCGGGACTGGGCTCGGAGCGCCGCGGGAGGGATGGAGCGCGGGCTGCACCGCAGCCAGAGCGGGAATCCAAAGTGGACCTGTAGGCGACAAAACAGCCACATACCCTCGCCCCCAGGTTAATAATTCTACAGGTCCTTGCCAGACAGAGGGATTTTGAGGATCTTTATAGAGGACCTGTGGGCGAGGTCAGGTGTCGGGGGATAAAATGTCGTTTCTGCAGCAGTGCAACCATCTTTGGCAACCGATAAAAAATTAAAAGTAAAGAGAGCTTTGGCAAGTCTTTCATTTTGGTGACATAGTCTAGACCCATCATCTCCCCCCTTTTGTTTATTTAAGAGCTGTTTGAGAGTATCATGGGCATGTTCAATTATGGCTTGCCCTTGAGGGTTATAAGGAATGCCAGTGGTATGAAGAATATTCCAAGTGGCACAAAATTGTTGAAATTTAGCCCAAGTATATGCAGGCCCATTATCAGTTTTAAGGGCTTGGGGACATCCCATAGTTGCAATGGCTTGGGTGAAATGACGACAGGCATGAGTAAAACGTTTTCCAGAAAGGGCTGTAGCATAGAGAAACAAACCCAGGATATATTTTAGGGACGCAGAAAATAGGTGTATTCCAAGGGCTGCAGGAAGGCCGGATGTGTCTGGCCTCTAACTGTTCCTGGATAAGTCTTTTAAGGTGTTCTAATTTCTCTTCTTTAATGGGCCACTGCTCAACCCAAACAGGAGGGCCGGGTATCCAGTTTAATTTTAACAGAGGGTCTGTTTGAGCAGTGGCCCCTATGAAAAATCCTGAGGGGTGCCAATTTGAACATTCCACTGGGAGAGTAAATCTCGTCCCCGTAATATAGTAGACAAAGGAAGGATAAAGGGACAGATAGAAGCGGGCTGTCCATCCGGGCTATAGCAAACAATGGGAAGTGTACTTTGAAAAGGACACTGTGTTCCTCCAACTCCTGTGAGGGTTTCAGCGGTTTGCTTCTTGGGCCACGAAGAGGGCCAGGAATCAGAGAAGATAGTTACATCTGCCCCAGAATCTACGAGCCCTTTAAACATGCGATCATTGACCTGAACAGTAAGATATGGTTGGGAAGACTGTAACTTAGTAACCCAAAAAGCATCAGTACTGCCGAAACCCCCAGCTCGTCTTGGGGTAGTGCGAGCGGAGGCGACTACAAAGGGAAGTAAAATTAGCTGTGCTATTTTATCAGAGGGGGTAATGTTCCAATAAGAGAGACTGGAAACCATAATTTTAATTTGACCTTCGTAATCAGAGTCTATTACACCAGGATGAACAGTTAGACCTTGAGATGTAATACTAGAGCGACCCATTAGGAGTCCTAAATATTCTCGAGGCAGGGGTCCCCAAACCTGTGTTGCTATAAGAAAAACTTTTGCTGCCTCATCTATTATAGCCCCTTCTTCTAAGGGTAAATCTAGACCTGCACTCCCTTCCGTGGCTGCTTTTAAATCATTGACTCGCAAACGTTGCTGTTTGGAGTGTATGCTGTGGTCTCCACACTCCACACTCGGGGGCTCCCTGGATTTTTCAGGGCATGAGAGCTCTCGCCCCTCTTCCCGTTTCCCGACATAGGGCTGCCTTGATTGTTAAGTTGTGACCTGCACTGATTAGCCCAAAGAAAGCCTTTACCACAGTGGGGACACTTTCGGGTTGAAAATTTAGTGTTGGCATTTTTGTTTTTTAACCTATGACAGTCTTTTTTAAAATGTCCAGGTTTACCACACACAAAACAGGTGGCAGTGGATGGACGGAGCGCTGCCGCTAATACTTGTGCCTTATGAGTTTCTGTGCCAACATTTTGACATGCTCTAATCATTTCAGCTAAATTAAGATTCTATGCCTTTAAGGGGGCTAAAACAGCTCGACAGTCAGCATTAGCATTTTCGTAAGCAAGCTGGAGACAAAGAACTTCAGCTGCTTGTTGATTATCTACCTGTTGGGAAATGGCCTTTGGAGGCGGTTGATAATATCAATGTAAGGCTCGTTTGCCGCTTGGTGAATAGTGGTAAATGAGCTGGTGGGTGTTCTGGAATCAGGGATTTTACTCCAGGCTTTGGTGGCAGCATCGGAGGCTTGACTGAATGCTTGCCTGTTCATCTGACTCTGGGCCTGGGGAGTGGAATGATTCCCAACACCCAGGAGCATGTCAAGACTAACAGGGATATTATGGTTAAGATTGTCCATGGCATAAAGGTTACAATGTTCCTTGTATTCATGACTCCATATGCTAAATTGAGCAGGGGTTAAGACTGTTTGCATTAAAACGTTCCAGTCCCAGGGGGTCATCTCATAGTTTTGTCCTATAGCTTCTACAATTCCTTTTGTAAAGGAACACTGTAAACCATTCTCTATCATACTTTTACGGAGTTCTTTAAAAACTTGAAAGTCAAGGCCATCGTGACAGGGCGGTCCTGCTCCCCCAGTGACAGGATAAGCAGAAAACCCTTCTTTCTCACGGCCCTCTCGCCAACATCTCTCCATAAGAGACTCATGTTGTGAGAAATCAGCCTTGGGAGGCGCAGAAGGAGGAGGGTCATAAACGTTTTTTTTACTAGGGGAGGGAGCCGAAGGAGCTGCCTGTAAGGACTTCAGGGCAAGGTGACAGCGGTGCCAAGCAATAAGAACTGAAGCTGGGATGTTCATGTCACGAATGATGTTACCAATACATTCCCATGCTTCTACATCAAGGTTTCCCCGCAAGGGGTACCAAGGACAGGCAGATTCAATTAAAAGCAGAAGTTGGGTAAGAGCTGCTTCTGACACCTTAAGCTTAGAGGCCTTTAACAATCCTAACAACTGGGTTTTACACTGACGCTGTTCAGAAGAAAGAGAATTCCCCATAGTGAGGGAGAAATAGAAAATGAAAAAGGAGAATGAGAGACAGTAAAAACTCCTGGCCTGAAGCCTGAAATCCCTTGAGAGCGCTCAGGAAAGTCCCGTTGCCCTTGGGCTGTAAACCCAGCCTGAATTGAGAGTGTTTGGGAAAGCTCTGCGGAAAGCTCCACCGCTCTCAGGCTGTAAACCCAGCCTGAACTGGACGTCCGAAACTCACCACCTGAAGGGATTGAGTGCGAGGGCGTCTACAGCTCTGTCCTCACACAGGACACCATCTGTCGCAGCAGTGACGGTTGTCAGGACAGCGAAGACAGTAACCAACTGCACAACTCTTACAGAGAAGTGGGGCCAGGAAGGTCACTCTGAGGAGTTGACCCCCGGCTTCAGTCCCAGGAGTTTATTTATAGTCAATACAGCAAGCAGTGAAGCAAAGAACAGAACAATGGGCTTTGGGTGAGTAACAATAAGTTTCGGGCAAGGGAGAAGGAATTCAGGTAAACAAGCCAGTCAGTAACAGGGCAATAGGTTTGGGAAAACAAGTCGTGCCTAATCTCATTCTTATCGCTGACAAGTCTCCAACACTTAATAATAACTACTGGTAGTTTGATGTATGATGATCTAGACTGGTGTTTAAGAAACAAAAGTTATTATAATCCATAGTAAGAAACACCTTCTACATCATGACTCAATGTAAATATGTATGTGTATGTGTGTGTGTACATTTGAAACAGTACTTTTACAAACAATATTTACTCTCTGTGATTCACCCTAATATTTTCCATTCTATGCCATTAGAAGCAAAGCTAGTTGCAACCTTATTAAATTGCTTTCATGTCCTACTACTAGGCTGGAACCTTTGGTTTATAATATAGAGTATTCTCTAATACAGTATTTATTTGTATACTTGTAACCATTCTAAATTTAAAAAAAAAATTTTTCTTTGTGTTTTAGGTGAAAGTTTACAGCAAATTAGGTTCCCCTCATGCCATTGGTTACAGTTTATACAATGTGTCAGCATTCTTATTATTTCCATTCTGTTCTGTTTCCATTGATCTAGCTTCCCTTCCCCTCCTTGCCTATTGTCATGGATTGAATTTTGTGTTCTCTAAAAGTATGTGTCAACTTGGCTAGGCCATGATTCCCAGTATTGTGTGATTGTCCACCATTTTGTCATCTGATGTGATTTTCCTATGTGTTGTAAATCCTACTTCTATTATGTTAATGAGGCAAGATTAGAGGCAGTTATGTTACTGAGGTAGGACTCAAATCTATAAAATTAGGTTTTGTCTTAAGCCAATCTCTTTTGAGATATAAAAGAAGCAAGCAGAGAGACATGGGGATCTCATACCACCAAGAAAGCAGCACCGGGATCAGAGTGTGTTCTCTGGACCTGAGGTTCCTGTGCAAAGAAGGGGCTACACCAAGGGAACACTGATGACAAGGACCTTCCTCCAGAATCAACATAGAAAGTCTTCCCCTGGAGCTGGCACCCTGAATTCGGACTTATAGCCTACTAGACTGTGAGAGAATAAATTTCTGTCTGTTAAAGCTATCCACTTGTGGTGTTTCTGTTGTAGGAGCACTAGATGACTAAGGCTTCTATTAAAAAAAATTTTTTTTTTTTTTTTTGCTGTTCCTCTTCCTGTCTGTAATCAACTTGTGCCCTGTATCTAGATTTGTCTATTCTTTCATTACCATTTATGCAACTCTCTGCAACTGAAATAAATTGTGGCAAAATCTTGTTAACTGTTGAATGTGGGTGATTGGTATATGGGAGTTCACTGTACTGTACTCTTGTATATGTTTAAAAAGTTTAATAGTTTTTAAAGCCCATCACAAAACTGAAGCTAGTAAAAGAAAACAAAGATCAATGTAAGAATCTTTCATTATATGTCAAAGAAATATCCACACAAGAGCTGAAAATCAGAGCAGACTGCATCCCCTGTCCATCTTGGTTCACACAAGATTGAGTCCAAATCACTTTAGGGGTTGGGTTTAACTAGGTAATAGCTTACTTATCCCTAACTGATATAACTTAAACGGTCATTTGACCATGAGTTGTTTTTTTTCCTCCTTGAAATGAGAAAACGCTAGCTTTATCTCTGCATCTCTTCCCCTTGATTATTGAGACAGTTGCTTGTTGCTTTTTTATGAACTAGTATAGTTATTGGAGTTCTGGTGGCACAGTGGTTAAGAGCTTAGCTGCTAACCAAAAAGTTGCCAGTTCGAATCCACCAGCTGCTCCTTGGGAAACCCTACGAGACAGTTCTACTCTGTCCTATAGGGTTGCTATGAGTCGGAATCGACTGGATGGCAATTTTTTTTTTTTTTTTTTAGTGAATTTCCTGGTTTTCTGTGGACCACAACAGCCCTATCCGCAACCGATTATGGGGATGGCGCAGGAGAGACAGCTTTCCCTCCGTTGTGCATGGGGTCGCCATGAGTCGGGCGACTGGAAGGCAGCTAACAACAAGACTTACTAGTCTAAATTTCGTGATTTGGGTCTGTCTAAATAGTTGCGGTAGACTTCTGCGATTCTTTTGGTGCCCTGAGTCTGTGAATAAAAAAAAGGAAATGCTCAGGCGTATTAGATTAAAACCAGCCAGCCCTGTGGGTGGAAACGTTTGCAGGTGGCTAGGTACCCCTTGGAAATCCAGCCTTTGCGTACTGGCGAAGCCCCCACGATGGGAGACTGGTGGTCCGACCAGGGTCTGTGCCTTGGGATCCTCAAACCCGAGATCACCTGCGCGCTCCTTTCCTTCTCCTTACCCTCCCAGTGGAGGCGAAAAGACAGCGAGGGCGGGTTTTCTCTCTGGCCGGCTGCGGACTCCACGGCATCCCGCCCAGCCCGCGATGCAGTCCTCCGCGAGCTGCGCGCCCCTCCCTGCCAGGCGGCCGCGGCCGCCGGGGCGTCCTCCCGCCGCCGGGGGCGCTGTGGACTACGGCCGGCCTGGCCGCAAAGCCG
This sequence comes from Dugong dugon, assembly GCA_030035585.1. Taxonomy (NCBI): domain Eukaryota; kingdom Metazoa; phylum Chordata; class Mammalia; order Sirenia; family Dugongidae; genus Dugong; species Dugong dugon. The sequence continues at coordinate 21,943,114 of CM057475.1, forward strand.
TGGCGGCGGCCGTGGGCCTAGAAGGAGAGGGCTGCTGACGGGGCTGGGGGTCCCTCACCCGAGACCGCGCCGCCTCCGCCGCCGCCCCCGCCCCCGCTATGGGTAAGGGGAGCGGGCCGGGAGCAGAAGCTGCACTCTTCGTCCCGGGCTGAAGGCCGCGGCCGGGCGAGGAGAACCTGGGGGCACTGGGGTCGCCGGAACGGAACTGGGGCCCGAACCCGGGCTTGGGGCCGGGCGGGGGTGGCCTAGGACTCGGGGTCGCCCAGGGTCGCCATGGCAACGCGCAGCGGGCCCTGGCTTCTTTCCTTCCCAGCTCCTCTTCTGGAGCCTAGTGGGCGAGCACTCGTGGTCCGACGGCTTCCAGCGAACGAGGGCAGAGCCGGCCGGGTTGCCGCTCCGAGGCTAGGGGAAGAGTCGAGCTCGAACGATGACTTTTCGGGTTTGGGGGTGGCGGAGGGCAGACGTATCTCAGATTCCGGCGTGGGTGCCCGACGCCGAGGGCGGGAGCTGGGGAGCAATGCAGCGCTCGACCCCGGGTGAGCCCTCGGCGAGGGTGGGTCCTGGGGGCGTCCAGACGCCTTTGAGCACACTTGTTGGGAGGGAGAGAAGGAAGCAGGGAAGGGGGGCAGGCCCGGACAAGATGCGAGACTGGCCCTTTGCTTGGTCACGCCGCGCACCTGCGGCCGGCCTGGTGGTCGCGTGCAAAGGGTGACACATCCCTGACCCCGACTCGAGCCCAGGTGCCGTCGCGGTATAAGGGCTTCTCGGCGTGGGAACTGCCAGTGCTTGGCAGGGACCTGCAGTGGAGCAGCTGGAAAGCCGCCCTTTGTCTGGTTGTCGCATCAAACGTTACGGATTGTGATGGGCACTGTTAAGAAAAATGAGAATCGCCACAGATTATGGAACATTAAATGGTTTCACTCCCGAAATAAAGGAGTCAATACGACGATGCAGATTTGGAAAAAAATGATGTCCTAATGTGGAGATTTTCCAGCAAACAGCTTGCTTATAGCAGTTGTGGCTGTTCGCGTTTTAAGTTGCTTAGGATTCAGTGTCAGGCATCATGCCTCGCTGAGATCAGAACTAGAATACTAGATCATTGGGATCGCTGAATTTTTGTTCAGTGAAGGAAAACTAGATGCTGTGCTTACTTGGACTGGTAAACCAATCTAACGTTTCATAATGTCTGACAAACTGCTGCATTTTTCTGCACCTCGGTTTTGCCATCTGTTTACTGAAAATATTCCTGTCAGTGGTAACGGTGATGCAGTGGTGAAAGTATGAGGAAGCATCTGAATTCCTAAGGACAGTTCATGGGAATGAAAAAAATGTTTTTGTGGATTGAAAATATTAATTAAAAACGAAGTTTTTTTTTTAAATTTTAAGGTATCTGTTAGCTTGGTGTTCAAACCGAAACAGTGGGCATCACCAACTGTGTGGAAGGGCAGGGAATTTTAATGTGAAACTGGTCCCTGCTTTTGTTTCTGCTTGGAAAATAAAGGAGTCTTGCAACACAGGACTGCTGTGTGCACTGTACTTTGCATACCAGTGAGAATGAACAGCAGTGAAAAACAGGATGAAAGAGTTAAAATGACGGAAGGAATTAAGTGGCTTCTCATGTATCCCCTTATTTGTCAGTGTGTTTTAATTTACCTGTCATGCTTGTTGTGGTTTATACTTGAATCTTAGAATTTTAACTACCTTTTATTTTATTGCCAGTTTATTCTGAGCGTTTTTGCCTTGGAATTCATTCTTAGATGGCACCTCCTGTCCACCTTTTACATGAGACCCTTAAACATGTTTTCTGTGACGCCTAACTTACCTCTATAGAAAGTCATTATAAAAACTCGTTCTTCCTGAAGAGGTACCACAAAAGTAAAATAAATACAGGAGAATGGACAATTTCCAGGATCTTGAAAATAGCTAATAAACTTTGGTTGGAGCAGGCAAGGGAATCTTCTATGGTATGTGTGAAAAGTTAACGAGGGGTGTAGGTCAGGTGGGAAGACGTTCAGTATTTGTCAACCAAGGAAAAGCAACCAATGTTGGTTTTATAGGGGAAGCAAAGAGTTTATGTTGTTGTCAATGTCATGCCTTGCAAATGATGTTGCATTCCTTTCTTGTGCTTTCAGCTACAAAAGACCCCACAGCAGTTGAGAGAGCAAACTTACTAAACATGGCTAAACTGAGTATCAAAGGACTCATAGAATCTGCTCTCAGCTTTGGCCGTACTTTGGATTCTGACTACCCCCCTTTGCAGCAGTTCTTTGTTGTTATGGAACATTGTCTGAAACACGGTCTTAAAGGTATCATGAGATTTTTAAAAGTTAATCAACTTTAGCAACCTCTTCTCCCTTGCCGTCTTAAACATCCTTGAAAATGTATTTTTTTGAGGCCATGATTTCTCTTACTTCGCATTTAAATATATTGAGTGGTTTGATTGTGGGAGAAAATATCTTCCTGCCTTATAGGAAGGGGATTGTATTTATGTTTTCTAGTGGATGGTCTTCATATAATGATTAGTTGTTAGTGTTTTGTAAAAAGCATATTTGATTTATAAAGTTTTTCCACATACTAACTGAACTGGTTTCCATTTTCTAGGACAATTACAGAAGTTTTTTTTTAAATTTTAAACTGGTGATTCTTATATGAGCTCTATTAATAGCCCTATTGTACAAATATATTAAAATTGTTGATCGTTGAAACAGAAACCTCCTTAGTGCATGGAAGCAAGTATCTAGAAAAAGTACCTTCTGGGTTAGGCTTGTGGAAATATGCATGATCCCTGATAAGGATGATAGTAGCAGAATAATTATATTCTGTTATATAGTTCATAATGAGTTATTGTGATATATAATTTTTTATATTTAATTATTTAAACATTACGTAATAACCTTTAACTTACAGTATTAATAATTGTTGTTAGCTTTGGTCTCTAGTTCCTGTGATCAGCACCTGTGTAGAGGGCTGTATGAATAAGAGTTGCATACTAGGGAGACTATCATAAAGCAAAAGAAGCTTGGCCGTTGTTAGTATATTAGGAACCTGGGTATGTTGGGAAGGCCTAGAATTTCTGAGTATGGAGCATGAAAGTGATGTTAAGTGTAAAAAGCAAAAAAGGAGGTTTACTTAAACATGGTTTTTAAAAAAAATGTACTTCAAACTGAGAAGGAAACCTTGGCATCAAAATTTGAGAAATCGTATATGATGTTATTAGTATACTCATTTCTTTGTTGAAGACTTAAAATAATTTTAAAAAATTATATCAATAATAGTGAAATATGCTCTTTTTATACCTGATTCAAACAACATAGAAGCATATAGAGCAAAACATAAAAGAGTTTACCGTCATTCCCTTCCATTTGTCTCCCTAAAGGGAATTTTTTTCTTTATTATAGAGTCATGCTATAAATACTATTCTGTGACTTCCTTTTTTTAAAAAAAAAAAGTCTAATGGCATGGTTTGGTGAATCTTCCATTTCCACAGAGGTTGACCTCACATTTTAAAAATGCTGCATAGTATTTAATAGCATGTCTATACCATAATTTATATAACAGTCCCCTCTTGATGCACACTTAGGTTGTTTCCAAATTTTTACTCTCACAAACTGTACTATAAGAGCATCTTTGGATATATATCTGTATGCACATGTGTAGGATTTCTTTATGAGTCCTAGAAGAGAATGATTGGATCAAAGAATATAGGCAGTTGGCTTCTATGGAGCTTTCGTGATTTACACATCAGCCAACAGTGGATGAGATCATCTGTTTCTTTACATCTTCACCCACTCTTGGCATCATCGGTCTCTAAATACTTCTTTCAATATAACAGGAAGTCACCAATCTGATCTTAAGCTCAGATTGCTTTAAAAGAAATTTACTTTTTGAAAATCTTTTTATTTTTTAAAAATAGCAGTGATTAAAAAAAAAAAACCCGTTGCCACTGAGTCAATTCTGACTCATAGCTACCCTTTAGGACAGAATAGAACTGCCCGATCGTGTTTCCAAGGAGTGGCTGGTGGATTTGAACTGTCGACCTTTTGGTTAGCAGTCAAGCTGTCAACCACTGTGGCACCAGTTCTCTGTAACAATGGTATAGAGCTTTATTTCCCTCTAGGCCACTGAAATGGAATTTGCCAGATGATGGCCGGAATAGTTCAGTTTTTTTTTTAATAGTTCAATTTTAAACTCTTTTCTGAATATTATCTTCACAAAATATAGGGAGACATGTCCTAGTATTCATAGGCTTATCTTGATGAATTATTATGAAGTTATTTTGTGCTGATTGATTTTCTCCCCTAGGGGAAATTTGCCTATCTTGACAGTTGTCCATATGATAGGTACACTGTATCTGCAGGAGATGTGGTCAGTGTTAACAAAGAAATATATGGAGATTTCATGTTTATATACTATACAAATCGCTGAATAAAATAAAAGGAAAAAATAAAGCCCAGTTTTTCATGTTTAAAAGTAAGATAACTTTTTATTTGCCTTTGCTTTATTTACTAAACTTATAAAGATCAGTTGGCTAGGACCTCCAGCCTTTTTGTTTTGATACCAATAAAGAATGAGCCCACTAGTTTTTTATTTTAATTACCTGCTTTCATTGGATTATAGATTCTAGGAGATTGTCCAAGACGCATATTTCAGGTACGGAAAAATATCAGGATGGACAACAGAATCCTGATGAACAGGCTCTTGTTCAATAGCTGTGTAGTGATTAAAAGATGGGAAGGTCTCTGAATAATTAATTGTTAAGTTAGAAATGTTAAAACAAGATATTTAAAACAAGATTACTACAATTTTACCTGTTGTAATTGTATGTATTATATTTTATTTTTCAGTAAGAAAATCATTTTTGAGTTATAACAAAACCATCTGGGGCCCTTTGGAACTAGTGGAGAAGCTTTACCCAGAAGCAGAGGAAATAGGAGCCAGTGTCCGGGATTTACCAGGTCTTAAGTGAGTAATCTTATTACTTGTGCATCCCTAACCACAGAAATGCATTTACTATTCCTCTAAATTACCTGACACCCTAGTTTATAATCTTCTTCAGCCTTAACTGCCCTGTACTGCCCTTCTTCCATTCTCTCTTTTAATAAAATCTACTTATTCTTTATGGCACAGCTCAAATTCCATTTCCTTTATGAAGTTTTTCCTGGGCCCCTTCAGTAAGAATTAATTACTCTTTCCTTTATACTCTTATCACTATATTTCTCCTTTTACCAAGTCACTTACTTGAATGCTGCGTTGTATTTCAGGAAATTCCAAGTCCCTTTAAGATAAGATGTATGAATTATGCATCTGTTTCCTGAGTGTTAAGCTAGTTTGCACTAGCTAATTAAACTTGGCAGTTAATAACTGTTTGTTGAAGACTGAATTAGGCTGAATCCAGGCCTAAGGCTCGGGAGATTAGAGTTCTCTGATAGGACTTGTGCAAATTATTTTTCTTCCTCGATAAAATTGGGTCTTATAACGTCACACACCTTTTTCACCAGACTAAAGTATGTGTTCTGAATGCTGAAAACTGGAGTGTTCTGGCTGGCGTTGAAAATTTTTTGCATGTATAAAGTGTTATGATTCTTCTGGGTATGATTAAGGTGTATGATTAAGCTCTCCCTTTATTCTAATTCTTGTGACTGAGAATAACTTTTTTTTTTTTTTTAATTGTACTTCAGGTGAAGGCTTACAGAACAAATAGTTTCTCATGAAACAGTAGTACACATGTTGTTTTATGACATTGGTTAACAACCCCACAACATATCAACCCTCTAACTTCTTAACCTTTTTTTTTTTGGTGAAAATACACATAGCCAAAGATACACCATTTCAAAAATTTCTACGTGCACAGTTCAGTGACATTGACTATGCTCTTCCAGTTGTGCTGTTAGAGAATAACTTTTTTTATGCTTAGCATTTTTTGTCAGATTATCGGTTTGCTTTCTGTTAGCCTAATTTACAGCTTAGGGTTTTGTGTGTTGTGGGGGACAGAGTCGGTTTTTTTCTGGCAATTCCCAGAACATTTAAATGTTTCTATGTTGGACTTAATTGCGTGATAAAAGTAGATAGCTACTATTACTCGAGCACTGCCTCAAAGTAATAAGGTAGCTGCACTGTCTCATTTAGTGCTTACATCAGTCCTGTAGGACAGAGAATGTTGCCATGATTGTATAGATGTGAAAAATAAAACTCAGAGAAGTTATTGTTAGTTTAGTTAAATAACGAGTGGTATTCACACTTGATGTTACAGCCAGGAAACTCTGTGGAGCAGTTCTCCTCTGCCATATAGGGTCGCTATGAGTCAGAATCGACTTCATGACACACAACCACAATTTTTAACTGAGAGGAAAAAGGAAATTTACATTCAAAAAGGGAGATATAAGATTTGGTTTCATTTTGATATGAAAATAATACATATGTGTATGAAAGAACCACCACTTGTCTGTCAGTTTGTTGTACTGTGGTGGCCTGTGTGTTGCTGTGATGCTGGAAGCAATGCTGCTGGTGTTTTAAATGCCAGCAGGGTCACCCATGGTGAACAGGTTTCAGCAGAGCTTCCAGACTAAGACAGACTGGGAAGGAGGACCTGGTAATCTACTTCTGAAACAATTGGTTAGTGAAAACCTTATAAAAGCAGAACATAGTCTGATATTGCCTACAAAGAAGACCAGTTAATATGACTACTGTTCAAATTTATGCACTAACCACTGAGGCCAAAGTTGAAGAAACTGAAGATTTTTACCAGCTTCTGCAGTCTGAAATTGATCAAACATGCAATCAAGATGCATTGATAACTACTGGTGATTGGAATGTGAAAGCTGGAAACAAAGAAGGATTGGTATTTGGAAATTATGGCCTTGGTGATAGAAATGATGCCAGAGATCACATGACAGAATTTTGTAAGACCAATGACTTATTCATTGCAAATACCTTTTTTCAGCAGCAGAAATGGTGACTATACATGTGGACCTCGCTGGATGGAATATACAGGAATTAAGTTGACTACATCTGTGGAAAGAGACAATGGAGAAGCTCAATATCATCAGTCGGAACAAGGCCAGGGGCAAACTGCAGAACAGACCATCAATTGCTGATATGCAAGTTCAAGTTGAAGCTGAAGAAAATTAAAATGGGAATCGAAGTACGATCTTGAGTATCTCACCTGAGTTTAGAGACCATCTCAAGAATAGATTTGATGCATTGAACACTAATGACTGAAGACCAAACAAGTTGTGAGCTGACATCAAGGACATCATACGTGAAGAAAGATCATTAAAAAGACAGGAAAGAAAGAGAAGACCAAAATGGATGTCAGAAGAGACGCTGAAGCTTGCTCTTGAATGTAGAGTAGCTAAAGTGAATGGAAGAAATGATGAAGTGAAAGAGCTGAACGTAAGATTTCAGTAGCTGGCTCGAGAAGACAAAGTAAAGTATTATATGAAATGTGCAAAGACCTGGAGTTAGAAAACCAAAAAGGATTTCTCAGTCTGAAAGAACTGAAGAAAAAATTCAAGCTTTGAATTACGATATTGAAGGACTCTATGGACAAAAGATTGAATGATGCAGGAAGCATCAAAAGAAGGTGGAAAGAATATACAGAGTCACTGTGCCAAAAGGAATTGGTTGATGTTCAGCCATTTCAGGAGGTAGCATATAATCAAGAACTGATAGTATTGAAGGAAGAAGTCCAAACTGCACTGAAGGCATTGTTAAAAACCAAGCTGTAGGAATTGACGGAATACCAATTGAGATATTTCAACGAACAGATGCAACACTGGAAGCACTCACTAGTCTATGCCAAGAAATTTGGGAGACAGCTACATGGCCAACTGACTGGAAGAATTCCTTATTTGTGCCCATTCCAAAGAAAGGTGATCCAACAGAATGTGGAAATTATTGAACAATATGATTAATACTACACACATGTAAAATTTTGCTGAAGATAATTCAGAAATGATTGCAGCAGTACATTGACAGGGAACTGCCAGAAATTCAAGCTGGATTCAGAAGAGGACGTGGAGTGAGGGGTATCATTGCTGATGTCAAGTGGATCTTGGCTGAAAGCAGAGAATGCCAGAAAGATGTTTACCTGTTCTATTGACTATGCAAAGGGATTCAACTGTGTGGACTGTAACAAATTATGGATAATATTGCAAAGAATGGGAATTCCAGAACTTTTAATTGTGCTCATGCGGAACTTGTATATAGACCAAGAGGCAGTCGTTTGAACAGAACAAGGGGATACTGCGTGGTTTAAAATCAGGAAAGGTGTGTGTCAGGGTTGTATTCTTTCACCATACTATTTCAATCTGTATGCTGAGCATATCTGAGAAGCTGGACTATATGAAGAAGAACATGGCATCAGGATTGGAGGAAGATGCTTTAACAGCCTGAGATAGGCAGATGACACAGTCTTGCTCACTGAAAGTGAAGAGGACTTGAAGCACTGATGAAGATCAAAGACTACAGCCTTCAGTGTGGATTATACCTCAACATAAAGAAAACAGAAATCCTCACAACTAAACCAATAGGCAACATCATGATGAACGGAGAGAATACTGACATTGTCAAGGATTTCATTTTACTTGGATCCACAGTTAGCGCCCATGGAAGCAGCAGTCAAAAAATCAAACGATGCATTTCATTGGGCAAACCTGCTTGCAAAAGCAAAGATGTCACTTTGAGGACTAAGGTGCACCTGACCTAAGCCATGGTATTTTCAATTGCCTCATATGTATGGGAAAGCTGGACGGTGAATAAGGAAGACCGAAGAAGAATTGATGCCTTTGAATTATGGAGTTGGCAAAGACTATTGAATATACCATTAGCTGCCAGAAGAACAAACAGATCTGTCCTGGAAGAAGTACAGCTAGAATGTTCCTTAGAAGCAAGGATACTTCTCACATACTTTGGGTATGCTATCAGGAGGGACCAGTCCCTGGAGAATGACATCATGACTGGTAAAGTAGAGGGTCAGTGAAAAAGAGGAAAGCCCTCAATGAGATGGATTGACACAGTGGCTGCAACAATGGGCTCAAACATACTAACATCTGTGAGGATGGCGTAGGACCAGGCAGTGTTTCGTTTTGTTGTACACAGGGATGCTATGGGTCGGAACCAACTCAATGGCACCTAACAACAACAACGTATCAAAGAAAAAAAAGCCAAACTCTGCAGACGTAAAATGTATTTTCTGAAGAATAATTCCCGTTAAAATCTTAAGCCATAAAGTTAGCTATTGGAAGTGAAGAGTAAGTTTCTTCCCACACTGCCTGCCAAAGTGTTCTCTGCATAAAATAAATAAATAAATAAAAGTGTGAGTGATATCTTTCTCCTTCAAAAAATAATACATATACATGTTTATAAAACTTGTATTTATTTTCAGTATATGATGAAACTTGGTTAAGAGAGACATGCAGTTTAATCCCCTAACTGCAACTAGATAAAAGAAACATTTGAAAAACAGCGGCACAGTGATTTTCTCTTTAAGTAATTACAAACTTGGTACTTAGGTTTGTTAAGATTCTTTTAATTCAGATATAATGCTGGTTATTCTTTGAAGGCATTATATTGTCTTGTTGATGCATTTGCAGATTCATTTTAGAGGGCTTAACCCATTCTAACAAAATGTTTCTTGTAGAAATCTTCTTAGTATTTAGAGAGTCATGTTTTCAAGGCATAAATTGGTACCTGGGTGTCCTGCAGGTGTAGATTTACATTAGACAGTTAAGTATCTCCTAGGGATTGGTTTGCATGCTAACGGAGCTGACTTAAAACCATAAAAAGGAAAACAAAACTATGATAAAATGCATTTATCTTTATTAATGTGTAACTCAACAGAGATAGGACATGCAGGCTGTAATCTTTGGCCTGGAACTATTTTCTAACCAGTTGATTGTTCTTCCTAGGACTCCCCTGGGTCGTGCACGGGCATGGCTTCGATTGGCCCTCATGCAAAAAAAAATGGCTGATTATCTGCGTTGCTTAATTATTCAGAGGGATCTCTTGAGGTTAGTACCATTAAACCATGTTCATTTTCATTTCATTTGTATCCTGGCTTTCAAAAATGATTGAAGCTGTATCACAAAAAGATATATAAAATATAATAAGATCATATAAAATAAAAGGAGGAACAAAGTGAGGACAAAAAAAAAAAACCATGATGTAATATAACGTGGATCAGGAACTAGCCTAAACAGTGAATACCCTAAGCTTCTTCACAGCCAGTAAGGAGAAAAGTTATATATTTCATATTTTTAAGTTAGTTTCATTTTTCAGAATCATAGCATAATTCTATGAATAAAAATTTGTATTTGGAATTTGGTGGATTTAATTCCAAAGATTCTTTTTAGGTGTTGAATATCCAAACTGCTGTGTAATTTGTATTGTGCACTGTTTAATTAAGCCATCAGTTTAAATTGAAGGCCAAATGTTTGAGACAGAGTTTTAGGGCAAAGCAGTCAGTCCTGAAAGGAGATGGGCCCAAAACGGCCCTCCATTCATCCTTGTTCTCTTAGAGTTTCTCTCTGTGTTCTGGAGAACGTTGTCCTAGTTTTGGCTGAACTTATGACTCTGGTTTTACACCTTGGTTTTCCCACTTGTTAAAGGAGAATGACCATTCTTTCAACACCTGCAATTTCTCAGTGATATTCTGAAGATTAATTAAAGTGATTAAATAATATACATGGGACATCTTGAGGCAGGCATGAGACAGTGAAAACTATCTCTCTGAATATAAATTGAAAAGTCTTTTTAGGCTGTCCTATTTCTTTCACAAGTCACTTGTTTGAACACATTTTCGGATGTAAATATAAGTATCTTTAATTGATGGTTATCTATTAAGAACATTTGTCATAGACATATCAAATGCCTTGACTCGAACATGAGCTTTGAAATGTTTTGTTTGTTCACTTTCCCACCTCGGTCTTTATCCCAGGGGTCTTACTTATGATTGAAAATTTAAGTCTAATAAAGATTGTGATCAGGTCACTACCAGTCACTATGTTCTGAGAGCCAAAAACATTCTAGACCTCAGTAATGCCTTTTTTCCTGTTGGTCTCTCTTAACTTCTTTTCTCTCTCTCAGATTTCCTTTTCCTCTATTATCTCCTTTAGTTTCTTTCTTTTTAGCAGTATAATACATAGGCATTTAAAATTAAAAATTTTAAATAGAGAGGCTAATTTAAAGATAACTAAGTTGGTTGGTATCTGCAATAAGGTGCTGAGATTTTAGAATTTAACTTTTGCCATAAGTTTGCAATGTAAAGTTTTTATTGTTTTAATTTTCACAGTGAATTCTATGAGTATCATGCACTAATGATGGAAGAAGAAGGAGCAGTAATTGTTGGGCTGCTGGTTGGCCTGAATGTGATAGATGCTAATCTGTGTGTAAAGGGAGAGGATTTAGACTCACAAGTAAGTGAAAGTGGTTAGTACCCATTGGAGTGTTTTTAGTTTGTTCTCTTCCTCTTTGACCCAAATACTACTCTAAGTTGTAAACAGTGCTGTTACACACTGAAGAAAATTTAAAAATGAAGTTCAGTTCAGGTTAAAATTACATCTGACATAGTACTGTTTCTCCCCTTTAAATAACAAAAACTTTATTTACTTCAGGTTGGAGTGATTGATTTTTCCATGTATTTAAAGAATGAAGAAGATATTGGAAATAAAGAAAGGTATGATTTTCTTAAGTTATTTCACAAATTATATTATTTTATTTAGCTCTTTACGTATGAGTATGAGGTCTACCTATCTGCAATGTAGTTTTTGTTTTCTTTTTTCTTATAGTTCCTGCTTTGTTGTATTTTCATTTCCATTTATAAGCTTAACAAAGCAAGTTAGGGAAGATCACTTAGAAAAAGGAGGCATTAATATTAAGTAGGATGCTTGGCCATACTTTACCTGTAGTTCACAAGACCCCTTTTAACAGTCAGCTGAGTTTTGTGATAAAAGGAAGGAAAGCTTATTATTCACAAGCTTATAGATGCTGGTTTATTTCAAGATATAATTGCTTTTAAATTTAAAATATACTAATGGTATTGTTAAGTCTAGTATCAGCAAGTTAATTATTCAACAAAGGTTATAGACATTTAGTACATAGCTTACTGCTAAATGATTATAAAGGTGGTTGAGGTTTTTTTAGGGCAAGATACTGTTGTATCATAATTATGGCTTTGCAACAATTTTTAGACAATTCAGACATTTTTTGTATGTAAATGTTTTGTACATTGCCAAACTAGCACAAAGCTACTTTATTTTCCTTCTAGGAATGTTCAAATTGCCACCATATTAGACCAGAAAAATTATGTTGAAGAGTTAAATCGACAACTGAAGTAAGTATTATGGATACTTAGCAAATTTATGAATATTATCTGAGTTCTTTTTCTTCTTTCAGGTCAGTTTAATCCTATTCTTTTTTCCAAGAGTCTTTGAGAAGGGGATGAGGGGATAGTGAGAGAACAGAGATTAAGAATTTAGAGAATTTTTGGAGATAACTCTTTCAACAGAAAGTGAGTCAGATTTTTAAGTAGAATTTTTATAGAACTTAAATAGAATTTTAAACTTTTCTTTTATCCTTGAGGAAAAAAAGGCTAGATAGGGTGGAAATTTATAGCATTTGGATGATTCAAAAGTTCGTTTTTCCTACTTTCAAAGGACTTCCTGTGTAAATATGGCTGTCATCTTTCAAGGTAGAAGTTTTCTCCTTTTTATAGTGTCACTGATTATTGAAGCCATTGGAGTGAATACTCTTCTATCTGAGAAGAGTTTCTGAGATCTGTATGTAAAATAATGTAATGCAGTTCTGCCCAGTAGAAATATAACGCAAGCTGTATAAGTAATTTAAACTTTTCTAGCAGTCATATTTTTTAATGTAAAACATTTTAGATACAGAGAAACAAGTGAAATTAGTTTTAATAATATAGTTTATTTAACCCAGTATATAAAAAATATTACCATTTCAACATGTAATCAGTATTAAAGATTATTGTTGAGATATTTTACACTCCTTTTTCTTGGTACTAAGTCTGCAAAATCCGATGGGTAATTTACATTTACATCACATTTCACTTTGGACTAGTCACATTTCAAGTGCTTAGTAGTCACATGTGGCTCATGGCTACTGTACTGGATAGTGTAGCTATAGTGAGTAATACTTGCTGCATAGTTACAGGTGGGCTATTCTCATTAATTAAGTTTAATATGTAAAAATGGCTTTCTCTGGGTGATGGTATTGTAGATAATTTTTATTTTATTCTTTATACTTTTCTGTATTTCCTGAGTTTCATTCAGTGGACATGTATTACTTCTACAGTCAGAAAATATGACTATACTTTTTCTATTAAAAAAAACTAATATACTGTAACTCTTGCTTTCCCTCTGAGGTTGTAGAGATAGGAAAGACCTTGCATCAGGGTCGTTTTTTTTTTTTCCTCTTAAACCATGAAGCTTAAGTAATAGATATGATAGGAAATATATGTATATTTTATAATTTGCATTCCTGAAGTTGTAGTTCTAAATGCAACACTTCCTTGCTTATTTTATTTTTAAACTTCTTGTTTTTTGGAACAGGTAATACATTCACATGGTTCAAACTTCAAAAGGTACAAAAAGAACATAAAATGAAAAATCTCCTCCCCTGAACTCCAACCATCTTATTTCCCTTTTAAGGAGTGATTAATATATATAATAAGTTCTTTTGTATGCCCCCAGAAGTATTTTATGCAAATAAGCAAGAATATACATATATGTTTTTTACATTTGAGGTAGCATACTTTTCACACTATTCTGAACTTTACTTTTTTTTCATTCAACAGTTTATCTTGGAGTCTGTTCCATTTGGTTCAAAAGCGCTTTCTCATTCTCAATCTTAAATGATGTGTACTAATCAGTTACAACAGTGCTAGTGACTGACTTTTATATGCTTTATGCATTAAAGATGCTTCATTATTTTTCTAATTAGAAAGTAGTTCTTGAATATTTAGAATGTTTGGAAAGTGTAGAAAATGGATATAGGAGACAATAGAATTCAGCTATTTTCCTTTCTCCCAAAGAAAACCCCCATTGAGAGTTTATTGCTTACTTTATTTTTTTATTGATCCTCATATAAAGGCAAGGTAAATATTACTGTTCAATTTTATAGACAAGGAAACTGAAGATTAGAAAGGTTTTATAACTTTATGGTCATACAGTTAGAAAATAGAAAAGCAGGGACACTAACCTTTGTCTTCCATCTCCGAGGCCTGTCCTTGTTCTGTCTCCATCAGGATACCCTGGTGCTATTTGTGGAAAAGCTCAAGCAGTCAAGTCGTGACTTCTGACCTAAGAATGATTATATTAAAAGTGATTTACTATGAATGGAAAAACATTTTTCTTGTTTTACCAGTTAAACTTAAATGTAAATACTTGTTTCTGAGGCTAATATAAAATTTGTATCTACTGTCAATTTTACTGTAATATGTACACCATGTTACATTTTAGAAAAAGCTTGACATGGCAGTTTCAAGCAGGCTTTGAACAACAGACCCAATAAAATGTATAATAATGTCCAATCTTGACCCACTTAAACAAAAATGCTAAAACCAAATGTGTCCTGTCCATATGGTGTGACTTTACTTTTAACTGTATTTCTGAAAGACTGGATGTTTGTTTAGCTGCAGACTGGGTACCTGATGCTGCTGGATGTCTCATACTCATATTTCTCAAACCTAGGTTGACTTTGGAGGTCTCCAAGTTATTACGAAAGTGGAAAGGGAAAACAGAACAAGGCTTGGGTCAAAGACTATTCTTTACATGCTTCATTAAGCTACCTAGTTATAAAGTGGGCATTTAAAGTTCATTCTTAAAATATAATTTTAATTGAATGTTTAGCGATATAAACTTTTTGTAGAATTTTCATTCCCAGATGTCAGTTAAATGTAAGAAGACAATAAGAAATAATGAGCTGCACCAAATGGAATTTTGATAGAAATGTTGATTCTTTTGCTACAGTCTGTTGCTCTTCTAGCCAAATGAAGTTATCTAAGTAATTAAAATTTTTCAGGGTAAGGACAGGGCAGTTGATGCATGATAGCCGGCATAATGATTATAGGATAAGTTTTTTTTTTTTCCTGTGTGAGTTTGTGTGATTTTGAATGAGTTTTTTCTTTATTAATTTCAGCAGCACAGTCAGCAGCCTCCATTCAAGAGTTGATTCATTAGAGAAGTCAAATACTAAGCTGATTGAAGAGGTATTGTCACCTAGTAATGGATAATTACCTTTCATGGACCTAGTATCTGTGATCCTCTTTCTTTTTAAGTATCAGTGCATATATACATACACACGTATATCATCACCACCATGATGGAATACCTGTAATGTGATTATAATCGATGATTGTTTAAGTTCTAGAGACACCACATTTTCTCAGGCAAATTCTCAGTGTTATGAATCTGTGAGATACTGTGTTTGAGGTACTCAACTTCTAGAAATGACTGCAGTTAAGAATGTGTGTTCATCTTGATGGTTGAACTCCCGATTAGAACCATTTTAGAGCTGCTCACTAGTTTGTGCCTCTTCTTAGCCTTAGGCACATTGTGAAGTTCAAGTTGTATCCCCAACAAACTATTCCAGAATTTGTTCATAGCCAGCCAGCATTGCAGAGTGGTCCCTGCTTTTTGCTTTCTTAGGATTCCTCTTGTCATTCTGAGCCTCAGGGCCAGGCTCCTTAGTCACTCATATGTTTAACTGCCCTGATGAGAGCCATCTTGTATTTGTCATGGTCACTCAAGTTCCTGTTATGTGCCTGGATTTCACGGGGTGTCCTTATTGGTTACATGAACTTCTGTATTACATTTTAAATGATAGCACAACCTTCTTTCCTTATAGATATATTTCTATCTTTGAAAATGTCTTTAAAGTCTTATTGCTTAACACATCCTTTATATCTTTACTCAGGTACTTACATATTATAAGTCAGATAAACATGAAACATTTAGACTACCAAAGGAAATTGTGGACATAAGAGTACAATTTCTTTAATTGGTATCTTGGGATAATAACGAGTACACTTTTCTTATGAAAGTGTCTGTAGATGGTGAGAGACACTTAACTAGTTGTAGGATTTTATTTTCTACTCTTTATAACCATGAGCATAATCTGTAAACCAAGTAATAAAGATGCTTAAAGTCTTTTTTTTCTTGTCCCTGTTTCATAATTTTTAGTTAGCAATAGCAAAGAATAATATCATTAAGCTCCAAGAAGAAAATCATCAACTGCGAAGTGAAAATAAATTGATTTTAATGAAGACACAGCAGCATCTAGAGGTAAGTATAGACTGCTTTCAGACTGTCTGTGCAAGAAATTGCCACTTTTAGAGACTGTTACATAGACTAGATATTTCAGTACTACATATATAGTAGTGATTATAGAATAAAAAGTTTGATGGTTTCTTTCTAGGTTACCAAAGTGGATGTGGAAACTGAGCTTCAAACATACAAGCATTCTCGTCAGGGACTGGATGAAATGTACACTGAAGCCAGAAGGCAGCTTCGAGATGAATCTCAGTTACGACAGGTGGGTTACGTTAAAGTTACATTAGCAAAATTCTGGGAATAATTTACTGTCAAACAATCACTATTTAAAATCTTTTTCAGGCTTATTTCGTGTGAGATATCAAATCCACCCCCGTAAACCAAAAGCCAAACTGATTGCTGTTGAGTCAATTCTAACTCCTGGTGACTCTGTAGGTTAGAGTAGAACTGCCCCATAGGGTTTCTAAGGCTGCAAATCTTTACGGAGGCAGACTGCCACATCTTTCTCCTGGAGAGTGGCTGGTGGGTTCGAATTGCCGACATTTCGGTTAGCAGCTGAGCACTTTAACCACTGTGCCACCAGGGCCTCTTGTAATCCACTCCTTTAATCCCCTCAAATTCCCACTGTATCAGTGTTTTTAAACTATGGGTTAAAATCTATGGTCATTAAATGAATAGGTTGTGACCAGCATTAGAAAAATGAAATATAATAGACTGGAGTAACATATTTTAATGTTAATAAAATCATATTAAAAATTAACTAGCCTTTAACCTTTCTAATTGTGAAGTATAATACTGACAGAAAAATATAAATGTGCAGTATAATGAATTATAACGTAAGCACCTGTATTTCAAGAAGAGAGTATTGTCAGCTCTTCCATCCCTTTTGTTGTTTGTCTTTATGTTAGGAAACTTATTAATCTTCTGGTACAAAACTCTTTAAGAGAAGAAATTAAAGTTGTAAAATGTGATTTTTAAGTTATTTTTTGGCCTTTACCTATACAGATTGCTTCATTTCCTTTTGCTTCAGGAAAATTAATATTGAATTTATGAGGTACAAAAATATTTAATTATTGAACCAGTAGAATAATGATAATTAACAGAATATAGAAAATACTTTCATTTTAGCAAAAAAATATTGAAAATATTTAGAATATTATGATGTTGTAGGGCCTGGTTGATTCACTTTAGTGGAGCTTATAATTTATTTTGGTATGCCCAAATAGGCTGCTTGTGTGAGCTAGTTTGATTATTGGTGCCTCTGAAGCTCTTAATGTCCTGTCACCAGGTGGTTAGATCTGTTACTGAGTATGTGAGCACACGATTCCATTTACTTTTCTTGTGTGGATTCAGCTCAGGTGTCCAGGTAGTCAGTCACCAAGTATGTGGTGCAGGCTGTCACCTACAGTCTGAGACTGGTATGGGTGACTGGTGTAGGCACAGGTATCTTGCTGCAGTAGGGAGTCATGCGCTGAGAAAGGCAGGGGGCTGATGGCTGCCCCTGAGTGTCTGGGAGAAGAGCATGTCCCTGTTGCCTAGAGCATGTAGGTGGGTGGGTTTTGCAGCCGGACTATGAGCACCCGGTGCCGTTGGCTATAACAGTTAGGGGACACCACTTATTCTTGGACGCCCATTGCAGGTGGCTAGGTGGTATGGGTGGAGCCACCGGTCCTCAGGTCCCTGATGTGGGTAGGTGAAGACTCTACTTAATGGGCAGAGCAGTATCAGATGTCACGAACCTGCGCCTTCACAGCTGAAACAGTTGAAGTTAGACTTCAGGTATATACCCTGTTGTACTGTGGTAATGAGGGCCTACACTGCTGAAATTGGCCTACACAAGTCTATGCAGGGGTGAAAGGCACTCAAAGTCTGTGGACCCCTTAATCATGTGCCTAGGCAAAGGAGCTGTGCCTACCCTGAGTTCCTGGCTTAGGGGAGCCAGCAGATTATTTTTTCCTGTTTGTTAATTTGTTCCTCTCCAAGGCCGGGAGAACGGCTCAGGGTACGTGATGGGTCCTACTTCTGGCCCAGGTGACTCGGCAGTCGCTGCATCTGTTCTGGACCTGGTGCAGAGCAGGGAGCGTGGAGGTAAATGGGAGTGAGGTTTTTCCCAAAGGGAGGCATTTTTGATCTGTGCAGTAGGCCAGACACAAGTGCTTATCTTTTGCCGATTGAGGGCTGCTTTTCACGGGTTCTGGATGCCCAAGTAGGCTCTCTGCTGCTGAGTCTCTCCCAATGTGGAAAACGCCTCCCGAGCGCCACTGCTTGCCTCAGGGCGCACACGAGCTGATCTGGCCTGAAGGACTCTGGCTCCCGTGGGTCGGGTCTGGCAACTCCTCGCCGCTTCCGAACCTTCTCTCCCTACCCCTGCCACTCAGTCCAATTCCTCAACTTTGCTTTTGATGTTCAGGGCTCCTTGATTGTCATATATAGTCAATTCACTTGTTCTTTGGGTCTTTGTTGTAAGTGGGTCCACCAGAAGCATCTGACTACTCCGCCATCTTGGTCCCGCCTCTGGGGCTTATAATTTAAAAGGAGTGATCTACATACCGAATGGAAAAATCTTTCTTGATCTCATTAACTGTCTTCTATCTGATTTTTGGTATCCTGAAGTGGCATGTGAATTGAGGGCATTTTCAAATTGCAGGATGTGGAGAATGAGCTAACAGTACAAGTTAGTATGAAAAAAGAGATTGAACTTGCCATGAAGTTGCTGGAGAAAGACATCCACGAGAAACAAGATACTCTGATAGGCCTTCGACAACAACTGGAGGAAGTTAAAGCAATTAACATAGAGATGTATCAAAAATTGCAGGTGAGGAATAATCTTAAATTCTTGGAGTTACTGGTTATATAAATAGAAAATTTATAGGAAGAGTTTGGTTTTTAAGAGATAAGCTCATTTTAACTGTGCCAGGTTGGTTGTAAAAGTCTGTGTCTTTTTTTCTAAATGGAAGCTTAAGAAAGGTAGTAATGCAGAAGTTACCAACAACAAAACGTTCACCTATCGGAATTTGTTTAATGCTGAAAGGTTGACAGTATGAGGATTAAATCTTTTGGGAAAACTCAATATAAACATGCAAGACATTTTTGTGAACTTCTTTATACGGTATCGGCGTGAAAAAGATTTAATTTTTATTGAAATACTAACATAGTAATTGTAAATTTTCTATTAAAGTGAAATTACTGTTAAGTAGACTAGTTGCCAAAAGCTCGTTACAATTTAATTAATTTGAAAAATGGCATACTTTACGAGAATTTATTGTGTTGTATTCCATAAACATTGAAGGCTAAGTTTTTTGTTTTTTTTTTCTTTATTACATTAAAAATGATGACCAGTAGTACTGTTGCTTTATATCCTAGGAGTAATTTAATTTACAAATTAACTCTGTTCATTTCAAAGAAACAGTCCATACCAAAATGTTATAAGAAACTTATAAATATTCAGGTTTAAAAATCAAAACCTCTATAGCTTATATGTTTTTATAAATAGGGTTCTGAAGATGGCTTGAAAGAAAAAAATGAAATAATTGCCCAGCTAGAAGAAAAAAACAATAAAATTACTGCAGCCATGAGGCAGCTGGAACAAAGGTACAGAATTTCCAATCTTAGTTTCTTTTTTTTATTTCCTCCCTGCTTTTTCTTTATTCAGCTCTAACACCTGCCACAAAAACCATACTTAGGAAAATTTAGAGTTGGGTACTTTTTTTGTTTAAGCCCAGCAGGTTTTGCCCTTTTTGTTTTGATTGTTGCATGGAATCAAGTTGCTTTATATTAGGCTAATTTATTGAAGTTGCCATTTTGTAGATTTAGAAAAAGGGCTTAATACTGGCAATTTCATGTAGTTTAATCTATTATGTAAAACAAATACACCAACAAAAACCTTGAAAAAATTAAAAACAAACCATCAATGATGGGATTATCCCTGACTGATTTCCATGCATATTGATTGTCATATCTCTTGTCTTTCACCATCTCTTTATCTGAAACCAAGCATTCTGAGTTGGCAAGTTTAGTTTTGTTTCTTTGATAGGACCCTCAGCCCAGCCCAAGAAGAAATTTTGTTTAAATTGAATTGTTTTATGCATTTTTCACTTTAATTGTTGGAAAATGTAATGTATTTCCATTGCCCTGTCACGTTGGTGTCAACATACGTCCTTTCATTGCTTTCTTTGAATCTACTTATGAAAAACATAATTATTAATGCTTTATTGACATGAATATTCTTTTATTGACATCCTCTTTCTTCTTTTTTCTTTTTTCTTTTCTTTATCCCCATTTTTACATTATGGACATCTTTATTACCTTTTTCTGTCTTTGATTTTTGTCCATTCCATTATGAAGTGACAACGATTTGTTAACTCAGACTAGGACAATTGCAATGTCATTGGTGAAATGTGCCAGCAATGACACCCAAGACCAGTACAAGCTGGTCAAAGATATATCTTTCTGAAAACCACTTATATTTAAATAGACTAAAAGAGAATCAACAATTTTATAATATATTAAATAGAAAAAAATTTATGCTATTAAGTATTCTAAGAGGGTATTAGGAACCCTGGTTGCTTCTTGGTCAGCTGCTGTGGTAAAACACTGCCATAAAGCAGAGTGGGTGCACTTGGATTCCCAAAACTACATTCCTCAAACCTCGTGCACAAGGACTTATTTGACTGTTGACCCTTTGAAGGTCAAGATTCTCAAATGCAGTTTTATCTTTTAGCTACTTTTTGATGAAAAATATAAAAATTGTTTAAAAATAAGTTAACCTTTGGTTTCACAATGTGTTGGCACAGATAGTTTTTTCCCATTGACTCACTCTTTGCCTATTGTCTCCCTTGCTAACTTTGAAAATATGTTTTAAAATAGTTTATAACCTGGATTGACTATCTTCCTGTGCTTTAGCACCCTCAATTTTCCAGTTCCCTTTAGCTCTCTTCTATGATAGCACAACTTCAAGGCCTACCTCACTCTGACTTTTATTTTAGTTTCTGGAACTTAATAGAGAAAGCTTGGGCCTCCCCTGTTAATATTTTAATTTAATTTTATATTTAGAGATAACTTGAATGTTACTCTCTTTACCTTGGAAGTGGCATTTATACTTCTGAAATGTGTGAGGGATACCTCATTGATATGGTTTTAAGGAAGAAAAGAGGCAGTTTCTTTGGTTAATTGAACAGAGATTTCTCTTATGATTCCCTACAGAGGAGTTAATCCCCCTTGAAACTTGAGAAATATTTTCTTATAAAAATACTGAAGTTAAATGTAAGGAATCCTAGATGGCCAAAGGAGACAGGGAGTGGAGCTAAGCACAGGGAGAAGCAATGACTTACAAATAAAAACAGAAAAAAATGAAAACCACCTTTTAAGCTAATTTTAAAAATTCATTGGTGAGGGGAAAAAATGATCTAGGAATGATGCCAACTAGCACTAAGTTCTTTTGAATCTTTAGAAAAATGTATCTATATCTATATATACAGATTGGCATAATTTAGTAAACGCGTTAAGAAACTGTAGGAAGAGCTCAGCTATTATTTGGAGTACTTGCAGGTCTCTGTTCTTGGCCTTGTAGCACACTTGATTCCTGGCATACATATCCAAGCATAATGTAAAACAGTGTGGCTTCTTCACTTAGTATAGACATAAGTACTATGCTTTTCATGGTTTTGTAATACAGTAATGCACCTGTTATACTTTGAAATTTGATTCCTTATGCTCTACCTAAGTGGTAAAAGCTGTATTGCTTTGCATTGTTAATATATGAACAAGAAATAAAACAAATTTGAAGATAATATTCTGGGCGTATTATATGTATATTGAAAATCACAAAACAATTTCTAGACATTGTGTGGCTCTTTCACATTTGAGTTTGTGAGTTTTCCCCCAAACTTTGTTTTCATTTAGAAATGTTTCTATTTCCCCATTTTTTTTTTTATTTGTCTTCTTCACCCTTTTACACCCTAGTTCTAGCCTCAGTTTTACCCAAAGTTGATTTGAATTACACCAGATTGCAGCAAGCAGAGAAGGCACAAATGGAAGCTGAAGCTGAAGACGAGAAATATCTACAAGAATGTCTGAGTAAATCCGACAGTCTACAGAAACAAATCTCCCAAAAGGAGAAACAGCTGTGAGTATTTTGCTCTTGGAAACAAATACTTGTATTAACATAACTTCACATCACCATCCCCTCCCTTTTTTTATGCATAATGGTAGAACACCAATATTTCTGTTTATCTAATGATGCCAACTGGATTGTGAGGTTTTCCTTAACAAACAAATCAGAAAAGATCATTATAATCATATTTACATTTTTATTCCCTTTATTGTTTACAGAGCACTTTTCATTCACATTGCTTTTTTTAGTGCCTCATAGCAACCCTGTAAGCAGACAAAACAGGATAGGTATCATATGTTCCCATTTTAGAGACAGAGTAGATTCAGAGACTGTCCAACAGCTAGGAAGTGATAGAACTAAGATTTTAACCCAGGTCTTCCACTAACAGTCCAACTCTCCAACCACACTGTTTCACTGTCTTCTTGTGAGAGTTTTATTCTTTCTGTTGTTTAG
Source organism: Dugong dugon (assembly GCA_030035585.1). NCBI lineage: Eukaryota > Metazoa > Chordata > Mammalia > Sirenia > Dugongidae > Dugong > Dugong dugon. Next base: position 21,965,968 of record CM057475.1, read on the forward strand.
CATTAATCAAAGGGCTATTATGTCTCTAGGTACTGAGTATAATAGGCCTTTGCAACTCTAAGGAACTTATTAAAGAACAGTTGTTTCTAAGAACATTTTCATTGTGTTTTTAATCCATTGTGCCAATCTGTGTCCTTTAGTGTTATATTTAGACCATTTACATTTAGAGTAATTATTGATATGTTAGAGCTTAAGTCTGCCATTTCATTGTTTTCTGTTTTCCCTCTGTGTTTTTGTTCCTGTTTCACTTCCCACCTTCCTGTGGATTACTTGAACATTATTTAGAATTCCATTTTGATTTATCTGTAGTGTTTTGGGGATTCCTGGTGGCACAGTGGTTAAGAGCTCAGCTGCTAACCAAAAGGTTGGCAGTTCGAATCCACCAGCCGCTCCTTGGAAACCCTGTGGGGCAGTTCTACTCTGTTCTGTACGGTCACTGTAAGTTGGAATTGGCTTGATGGCATTGAGTTTATAGTGTTTTTGAGTGTATCTCTTTGTATAGTTCTTTCAGTGGTTGCTCTAAGCATTACATTGTACATATGAAACTTTTCAGTCTGCTGGTATCAACATTTTACCACTTTGAGTGAAGTGCAGAAAGTGTACCTCTATTTAGGTCCCTTTATAAAATAATTTCCTTAAATATTTCTCTACGTATGTTGAGAACCACATCAAACAGTGTTATAATTTTTATTTGGACCATTAAAGATAATTTAGAAAAGTCTTTTTGTTGTTCTTTCTTCATTTCTGATGTTCCAAGTTTCTTTCTTTAATCATTTTCTTCATGTTTGAAGAATTTCATTTAGCCATTCTTTTAGGGTAGATCTTTTGGCAACAAATTCTCTTAGTTTTCTTTCATCTGAAATGGTCTTGATTTCACCTTTGTTTATGAAGTATATTTTCACTGGGTATAGAGTTCTGAGTAACAGTTCTTTTTCAGCACTTGAAAAATGATGTGCCGGTTTCTTTTGGCCTCCATGGTTTCTGATGAAAAATAGGCTGTCATTTGAATCACTGTTCCTCTATGGGTATTGTGTCATTTCTCTCCAGCTGCTTTCAAGATTCTTTGTCTTTAGTTTTCCAAAGCTTTATTATCATGTTTCTGAGTACGAATTTCTTTAGATTTATCCTGTTTGGGGTTTGGTCAGCTTCTTGAATCTGTATTTTTTCAGCTCCACCTTTTATTTCCTCTCTTCTGGGACTCTGATAAGCAGGAGTGTTAAATCTTTTGTTGAGTCCCATGAGTCCCTAACACTCTGTGTTGTTGTTTTTTCAGTCCGTTTTCTTTCTGTTGTTCAGATTAGGTAATTTCTGTTGTTCTGTTTTCAAGTTCATTGATTTTTTTTCCTCCATCAGCTTCATTCTTCTGTTTAGCCCACCTACTGATTTTTTTTTTTTTAATTTCAATTAGTGTATTTTTAAGGTCTAAAATTTCCATTTGATTCTTCTTGATTTTCTTTCTTTCTTTTTTTTTTTTTTGCTGAGCCTTCCTATTCTTTCTTTGTTTCATTTGTTCTTAATTGCTCATGGAAGCAAATTCATGATGGTTGCTTTAAAATTCTTGTGAGATAATTCCAAATTTTTCTCATCCAAGTTGAGATTTCCCTGGGTCCTAGTACAACAAGTGTTTTTCTATTGCATCTTGGATATTTTGGGGATTATGTTGTAAGACTCTAGATGTTACTTAAATCTGTTTTACCAACCCTTCACTGAAACTACACTGGCAGGGGAACGTGGATGTTGACTCACGCCAAATGGGTTTGTAAGTCTAGGACCACCCTGGTGGGACCACCCCAGAGAAGGGTGTCTCGTAACTGCTGTTCAGGGATTGAAGTCTAGGCTTTCCACTCAGCCTCCACTGTGTAGAGGAGGAGTGGTGCCTTGTTACCACTGGATGCGAGTAGAGGTCAAGGCTCCGTCCTTGGTCTCTGCTTACACCGCTCTGGAGAGGAGAGGGAGAAATGCCTCATTACCACTGGGGAGGGGTGGAAATCTAGGCTTCCCATTTGGCCTTAGCTGAAGAGGGGGAGGAAGGTCTTGTGACTGCCTCATGGGGGTAAAAGTCCACGCTTCCCAAATGGCCTCCGCTGACACTGTGGGAGGGGTGGAAGGGATACCTTGTTACTGCCATGCAAGGGTGGAAGTCTAGGCTCCCTACTTAGCTTTTGCTGACAAGAGTCAGGGGCCCGTGGATTTTCTTCCCGGGTATTTTGCTGGAGTAAGGTGTTTGTTGTCAAAAAAGCTTGTCTTGCTAGGCTGCCCCTTTCCTGGTCCTTTGGCAGAGGGAGCAGACTTTTCTTAGGACTTTTTTGTCTGTGCCTATTGGTGTCTGGGTTATGAGTCTCCAGCACCCAGTCTGAGCTATATAGGAAGCAAAAAGAAAACTCAGGAACTCACGCCATATTGTTTCTCAAGTCCTGGGGCTCCTAGCTGGTCTGCCTTCTTCCTCCACCTTTCAGAATCTTACTTTGTTTTCTGTATAACGTCCAGAGTTTTTAACCGTACTTAGTAGAAGGAGTAGGGAGAAATGACTCTATTCTGTGTTGTTTGGAACCAGAACTCTGAGATCTTTTTAGATCTACCACAAAATAATATTTCAGAAGTTGGTATACAGAGTAAGGCATTAGGCTAGGGAATATTACCTTGGTTGAAAGTTGGTATCATTTGTACATTGTGAAACTAAAACCCATCCCCCAGAAAACAAAAATAGCAAACAAACGATTTTCTCTTAATCATAAGCACTCTCACAAAAGGACGGTCAGCACTTTCAGGGTTTTGTCTGGCCAGAAGAATCACGAGGTACATTTAAGTCATCAAGCTTATGAATGGTGCCAAGGGCTTTGTTGTGCATGTGTCTCTGCCCTGCAAATGAAAAGTGAGACGATGATACTTTGCCAGTTAGTAGAATACAGTCTTGAAACCCTGGTAGAGTTTGACAAAAGTATGGGTAAGACAAATGATGTTATTCTGCAGTGGTGCAGCTAACTGATCCCTGACTGAAGGAAGACCCAAGCAATGGAACTTCTGTTTTGCCGGCTAGTTTGCTTTCAGCTGAGAACTGGCATCTCCAGGCCTTCCTTGGCAGTGTGGACCTGCCCATTGTTTGCTTGGTCTTAGATCTGTCCTGTAATTGGTTAGCTTCCAAAGGTAAACTGCAGATTAGCACTTTGTGCCAGGACTGTTTTTCTGTTTCTGATGCCGCAACCATGAAATTAGTGATTTAGTGGTGGCTGCAATTCTTACATCAGAATGATACTTTTCATTAGTTTGTAGTGAAAAGTTTCACGACACAGAAATGTAAATAGTTAAAACCCCACTTTCCTCCACTCTTTTCCATTCCCAAACATGTAACCAGTTTTGTTAGTTTGGTGTGTGCCCTTCCAGGCATTTTCTATGCTTATATAACAAGATGTATACAAAACGGTATGCATTGTAAAATGACATAAATTATTGTTTAACAGAAGTTTTTGAGGTTGGCGAATAAATTGACACTTTGTGATCAGCAAACCCTGCGTGCTGCCGAACTTGTTTACCAAAAAATATCTATGAAAGAAAATGCCTGAAGAGATGAATTAAAAAGGGAAAAGCAGTTGACCAAGAAGATGCTCCTAAAAAGGGAAAAGTAGTTGACCAAGAAGATGCTCTTAAAAAGGGAAAAGCAGTTGACCAAGAAGATGCTCCTAAAAAGGGAAAAGTAGTTGACCAAGAAGATGCTCTTAAAAAGGGAAAAGTAGTTGACCAAGAAGATGCTCTTATTAAAGAGTACATACAACTGTCGTGTGAGAAATAGCACTGAGCTTTTGTGTATTATTTTTCATTCAAGGGTACAACTGGAAACTGATTGGAAGATTGAAAAGGAATGGAGGCAGACTTTGCAGGAAGATCTTCAAAAGGAGAAAGATGCCTTATCTCATCTTAGAAACGAGACCCAACAAATCATTGTTCTTAAAAAAGTAAATAGTGGTAAAACTTTCAAAATTATATCTTAAAGAATGTTATTTAAAAAGATAATCAAACCTTCTTTAGATTTATACCAAGGAAACAGGATATACTAGTTATCTTAGAAATTATCAGAAAGGAGACTAGTCAAGTGAATGAAAAACAGTTAATACATGTGAGCAGCTATGAGAGCGCTTTGGATAAATAGTTCTTTTTCAGATAAAAAGCTAAAGGATGCTTGTTTCTAATTAATGGTATATGTACAGTGTGTTTCTTTTTTTCCTTTAATTACATTTTCTGTTTTTTATTGTTTTGAAGGAATTCCTTAGCCTCCAGGATGAAAATCAGCAGTTGAAAAAAGTATATCATGATCAAGAGCAAGCTCTTCAAGAACTTGGCAACAAACTGAGCGAGTAATTTTTCTTTTATCCTTCAACTACGTAGTCATTTTATAAAAGATGCACAGGTACCAGCCCCAATAAGCAGTAAATTTGAAATACAGGAAAGAAAGATATGCACTATTAAAGAGAAACAAAACAAAAACCATAAAGATTAACAAAGTACATGTATGTACATGTTGCATTGGAGGGATTTTAGTAAAAGTTATGTTCGGTTTAGTAGACCTTGGCTCTAAACATTTTCTAGTAGATGTGGATGATGTTTTGAGTTAGCAGCTCCATATTTGTGCCTGTATTCAACATAATGGCAAGTATTTGGGGTAAACTACTCAAGAAGGTTTAACTTAGTATTAAATGTACCACAGCCACATTTTTTAAAAAGTAGCATTACTTTTTTTTTTTTTTTTTTTAAGTTCAAGTAAAAATAAGAAAGCTACAATGGCCATAATCCCATCACCTGTATAAACCCATCTGATGTGTTAAATGGTTAGGAAATTCAAATAGCATAAAAAGGTATAAAATAAACAAGTACCCTATCCCTCCCAAGTATCAGTCTCCAAAGGTGGCTAATCCCTGAACAAACCTATGTATAAGCATTCCATCATACATATAGAGAGACAATTATGTATAAATATATATATGTGTGTCTTTTTAAAAAATTCAACTAGAATGGAGACCTATTTGCTAAAGATGGGTACAGATTTATTCGTTTTTACCTTTACTGCTGAGATCACAGTCCCTAAAACACGGGTTCTAGTAGGGCCAGTTGTAGGTCAGAACATATTTTATACTTTCTCAACTATAGATCTCTTCTGCGATGACAGGAGTTTAACCAGGGCTGGAGAAGGGATCAGTGGCCCCTTTCCAGGTTTTCCTAGAGCTTACCAATTTATCTGCTGAAACACTTCTCCTTCTCTTCTTCCTCCTATTCCTGTGACTACATATTATCAGATTGAAAGTTAAGTAAAAACTATAAAGTGTAAATTACAAAAACTGTAAGTTAATACACTGGATGATAAATATCTCTTTAAAAACGTGTTGATAGTAAGGGACTGAAGTTGGATAATTGTTTTTTTAAACTTCTAACTTAACAGAATTGCCTTTAAACTTTATGTGGACCACTTGGATGGGGGGAGGGGGAGAGCCCGATAGAATAATAGTGAAACGTATGGAATGGTTTCTTTGAGTCTTCTTTTAATTTTGTGACCAAAAAAAACCCCCCAAACCCCATTGCCAAGTCAATTCCAACTCATAGCAATCCTGTAGGACAGAGTAGACCTGCCCCATAGGGTGTCCAAGGAGCGGCTGGTGAATTTGAACTGCCAACCTTTTGGTTAGCAGCTGAGCTCTTAACCACTGTGCCACCAGGGCTCCAATTTTGTGACAAGGGAATATTAATCTTTCAGAAAGGCTAGCTCTTCAACTTACCATTGAGGCTTTATAGTTTCAAGTTAATACTAGATTTAAAAAATAGTATTTATTATTATCACTCACAGAGTGATCACACAGTGATATTAACGTGGAAAGAGAATGGGAGAATCAAGCAGACCTGAATCAGCATCCCTGTACCTGCTGTGTCACCTGGGCTCAGTGATATAATCTCTGTAGGCCTATTTCCCCATTTGTGAAATGGAGAGTTACAGAGTCCCCAGAGGGCCCTTTTCTTATTGATTGAGAGTAAGTCTGTGGCAGCACCTAGCACAGTACCTTCCCCCATCTCACCAGAATATCAGTTTTCTTGTCTGTAAAATGAGCAGGTAGGTTCTGAAAGGTACTTTTCGATACTTACATTCTTAACATGCAATTTTAAGTATTAGTGATTTAATTAGAAAATTACTTTTAATAATGAAATGATTACTCTTATTGGCTTCTTATTGAAGGATTCTTATAAAGAGAAAATTTCTGATAGATTTTGGAAGACTTTAAACATTAACCAGTCTTCTAACTAAGGAGCCCTGGTGGCACAGTAGTTAAAGTGATTGACTGCTAACTGAAAGGTCAGTGGTTAGAAACCACCAGTGGCTCCTCAGGAAAAAGATGTGGCAGTCTGCTTCCATAGAGATTTACAGCCTTGAGCCTTACATAGCCTTCCATAGCCTTACAGCCTATGAGGTCACTATGAGTCAGAATCAACTCGACAGCAGTGGGTATAGTCTTCTAAGTAAATTATATTGTAGTGGATAGAATATCTAACTTAAGGATTAAAGAAATGAAAGTAAACCTGTAAAGAACTATTCATATTTGAAGAAAACATGGAATATATGAAATATCAGGATGGAATATTCAAGGAAGAGAATCTAGATTCTGATGTGTGGCGACTCCATGTATTGCAGACTAGCTCTGCTCCATAGGGTTTTCTTGGCTTTAATTCTATATTCAGTTTTTCTATACTGTGCAGTTAAACCAGTCCTCTTGCGGCTATTACTTCCTCCAGAGTCAGTTTTCCTGGGGTATATTTTACAGATGTAAATTCAGCAAAGAAAATTTGATTATTCTGTCAATATTTTTACAGCGTGTAGTTTTACATTGGTTATTTCCACCCCAAGAGTTAATACGAGCGAGGTAAAAGTCCAGCCCTTTGTTTTTATATCTTGGAGCAAAGAGCATCTGTAGGACAAAGCAGGCTTCCAGTGTTTCCCTTCAGTAGCACACGTTAGTATTTTACATAACGTTTCATCCAGTGACTTTATTTCTAAATATTATCATAAGAAACATAATTCAGATGCTTTAATGAACAAATTGAAAGTTGAACAATAGATAATAATTACAGGTAGTCTCCAACTTACAATGTATTTGAGTTACCATGAACCGCACTTACACCTGTCTGTTTTGGTTTTTTCTCTACATCTTATTGTTAGCAATATGTACTACATACAATATTGCAGTGCGAAATTTGCTGATGTTACCGTTCTCAGATGTTCACTTGTGGATGCTGAAAGATTGGATTTATAAAGATACTGATAATAAAAGGCAATAGTAATGAAAACAAAAGAGGTATTTGACTTACATCAGAACCGACTTACAACAGAGTCATTGGAACGGAACCCCGTCGTAAATCGGGGACTACCTGTATATAAACTATATTTTTTTCGTAGTATACTGTGTAACCATTTAATATAATGATATGGCTTATACTTAAGAACAAGTCAGTAGCTCTCAACAGTTAACAGTTCAGGATATATTGTTAAGTGAAAAGAGCTGGTTGTGGAACACTGTAGATACTGATCCCATTTAAAATGCACACACACATATACATAGACATGTATAGAAGATTTTCTCTCTAGTGGGATCACAGATAATTAAATATTTCTTTTTATAATCTACATTTTATTAACTTTTTATCATTAACATATGTGTTTTCAACAGATGGACATCACAACTAGAAAAACCAAAAAACCAAACCCATTGCCATTGAGTTGATTCTAACTCATAGCGACCCTCTAAGACAGAGTAGAACTGCCCCGTAGGGTTTCCAAGGAGTGGCTGTTGGATTCAAACTGCTGACCTTTTGGTTAGCAGCCAAGTTCTTAACCACTGCGGCACCAGGGCTCCATCACAGCTATATCCTCCTTAATATTGCCACTTCGCATGTGAAGTATTATACGCACTACTTCTCTAGCAGATGAAGAGTTGAGTGGCAATATCACAACTGTATCTTCCTCAGTATTGCCACTCAACTCTACGTCTGCTAGAAAAGTAGCGTGCATAATACTTACTATACGAGCTTTGGGGTCACACAGACCACACGGTTTGAATCCCAGCTCCCCCACTTACCAGCTCTGTGGCCTCTTATAAGCGACTAAATTTTTTCAGGTGTCTCTTTCTTCATCTGCAAAATAGGAATAATGGACTGCCTACCTCATTAAGTTCTTGCAAAGATTAAGTAGGATCATACATTCAAAGGATGTAGGCACATAGTAAGCCTACAATAAATGATAGCTATTATTAATATTGTAATAATCACGTTAAAATGCCAATTTTTTTTTCCTTAAAGCAATTTTTAAATTAAAAAAGATATTTCTGCTTTAGAACATTGAGAAAATATAGGAAAATATAAAATCCTACTAGGCAGAGAAGATCATTTGTATCGTATCCTATATACAATTTTATATCCTATGAAAAATGAATACTTTTTCTAATGATTACTATGCGTTCTGTATTTAAAAATGTGTACTGAAATTTAGACCTATTTTAATCTTTTTAGATCAAAACTTAAAATAGAAGATATAAAAGAAGCCAACAAAGCATTACAGGTGAGTAAAAAAATGCAGGAATGTGTAAGTCTATGTGAAAGTGCTCCAACCGAAGGTAAAACCAAACCAAAAACCAAACCTGTTGCCGTCAAGTCGATTCTGACTCATAGCAACCTTATAGGTGAAGCCCTGTATAAACACACCTAAGGTGTCATTACTGAATCCCAGGCTGCATAGAGGTGGAAACTTTGAATGGAGAGCTTAAATGATGGAGTTCCAGCTCTTCCCCTCCCTGCATCTCTAGAATCTCGTTATTAATCACCTTTGAGTTGGAAATGACCTTAGAAATAATTTTGCCCACTTTTCTATATAGTGTGGCAGGATATACAACATGGGAGAAAATACAACCTTTTTGTGAGCACCTCGCAAGCTACCCATGTCATCTTTTACCGAACTATTAGATGAAAATAGTCTTAGACGTCAAATAGGGCAAAAAGTAAAAACAAAAAAAACTATCAGTCTCTTGTTCTTCACTTTCTCCTTCCTTACCTACCCCAACTCCTACCACCTGAAGGGAGCTCATTTCAGTTCTTTTAGCTGTTTCTTCTAGCATTTATCCCCTTATTTCTTAGTATATACTGTTTGTTCTTGATTCATCGATTTTAAACCTTATCTGTTGCTTACTGTCACCCCAGTGTTTCTCTTCACTGTCCTCTCAGTATAACTAAATCTGTTTTTGTGGAATTATTATGACTTTACATATCATTCCTTGCTGGGCCAGGTGGTGTACTATGATTATATTTTCTTTGTGAGCTACTTTTTCCCCTTCTGAAATTAATAATTGCCTCTTTTTTTTCCCTCCTTATTAGTTATTTTTGAACAACTGATTGAGTTTTCTATACCTTCAAACATCTCTGTAAAATGCTTCTTCGTTTTTTTTTTTTAATTGTGCTTTAGGTGAAAGTTTACAGATCGAGTAAATTTCTCATACAAAAATTTGTACACATATTGTTTTGTGACATTAGTTGCAATCCCCACAATGTGACAGCATACCCCCCCGTCAACCCCGAGTACCCTGTGTCCATTCAACCTGTTCCTGTCCCTTCCTGCCTTCTCATCCTGCCTCCGGACAGGAGCCGCCCATTTGCCCTCCTGTATCTGCTTGAACTAAGAAGCACACTCCTCATGTGTATTGTTTTTTGTTTTACAGTCCTGTCTAATCTTTGTCTGAAGAGTGGGCTTCAGGAATGGTTTCAGTTCTGGGTTAACAGAGCATCTAGGGGCCATAGTTTCGAGGGTTCCTCCAGTCTCTGTCAGACCATTAAGTCTGGTCTTTCAACGTGAATTTGAGCTCTGTTGCACACTTTCTCCCTCTCCATCCAGGACTCTGTGTGTTCCATGTCAGGGCGGTCATTGGTAGCAGCCAGGCACCATCTAGTTCTTCTGGTCTCAGGCTGGTGGAGTCTCTGGTTTATGTGGTCCTTTAGTCTCTTGGGCTAGTGTTTTCCTTGTGTCTGGTTTTCTTCCTTCTCCTTTGCTTCAAGTGGGATGGGACCAATTGATGCATCTTAGATGGCTGCTCGCAAGCTTTTAAGACCCCAAATGCCACTCACCAAAGTGAGATGCAGAACATTTTCTTAATAAACTTTGTTATGCTAATTGACCTGGATGTCCCCTGAAACCATGGCCCCCAGCCCCCAGCCCCAGCTACTCTGTCCCTCAGAGTGTTTAGTTGTATTCAGGAAATTTCTTAGCTTTTGGTTTAGTCCAGTTGTGCTGACTTCCCCTGTATTGTGTGTTGTCCTTCCCTTTGACTAAGATGATTCTTGTCTACTGTTTAGTTAATGAATTCCTCTCTCCTTCCCTCCCCACTGTCATAACCATCAAAGAATGTTTTCTTCTGTGTTTAAACCTTTTCTTCAGTTCTTATAATAGTGGTCTTATATAATGTTTGTCCTTTTGTGACTGACTGATTTCATTCAGCATAATGCCCTCCAGATTCATCCATGTTACGAGATGTTTCGTGGATTCATCATTGTTCTTTATCGTGTAGTGTTCCATTGTGTGTACGTACCATAATTTGTTTTCCATTCGTCTGTTGATGGGCACCTAGGTTGTTTTCCATCTTCTGCTGTTGTGAACAGTGCTGCAGTGAACATGAGTGTGCATATATCTGTTTGTGTGACGGCTGTTATTTCTCTAGGATATATTCCAAGGAGTAGGATTGCTGGATCGTATGGTACTTCTATTTCTAGCTTTTTAAGGAAGCGCCAAATCGATTTCCAAAGTGGTTGTACCATTTTACATTCCCACCAGCAGTGCATAAATATTCCAGTCTCTCCACAACCTCTCCAACATTTATTATTTTGTGTTTTTTGGATTACTGCCAGCCTTGTTGGGGTGAGATGGTATCTCATTGTAGTTTTGATTTGCATTTCTCTAGTGGCTAATGATCATGAACATTTCCTCATGTATCTGTTAGCCACCTGAATGTCTTCCTTGGTGAAGTGTCTGTTCATATCCTTTGCCCATTTTTTAAATGGGTATTTGTGTTTTTGTTGTTGAAGCATTGCAGTATCTTGTAGATTTTAGAGATTAGACCCTTATCAGGTATGTCATAGCCAAAAATTTTTTCCCAGTCTGTAGGTTGTCTTTTTACTCTTTTGGTGAAGTCTTTTGATGAGCGTAAGTGTTTGATTTTTAGGAGCTCCCAGTTGTCTAGTTTATTATCTGGTGTTTATGCATTGCTAGTTATGGTTTGTATACTATTTATACCATGTATTAGGGCTCCTAGCGTTGCCCCTATTTTTTCTTCCATGATCTTTATTGTTTTAGACTTTATATTTAGGTCTTTGGTCCATTTTTAGTTTTTTGTATATGGGGGGAGGTATGGGTCATGTTTTCTTTTTTTTTTTTTTGGTAGGTGGATATCTGGTTATGCCAGCACTGTTTGTTAAAGAGACTATCTTTTTCCCGTTTAATGGACTTTGGGCCTTCGTCAACTATCAGCTGCTCATAGGTGAATGGATTTACATCTGGGTTCTCTATTCTGTTCCATTCTTCTATGTATCTGTTGTACCAGGACCAGGCTGTTTTAACTACTGTGACAGTATAATAGGTTCTAAAATCAGGTAGTATGAGGCCTCCCACTTTGTTCTTCTTCAGTAATGCTTTACTTATCCAGGGCCTCTTCCCTTTCCATATGAAGTTGGTGATTTGTTTCTCCATCTTATTAAAAAAATGCTGTTAGAATTTGGATTGGGATTGCATTGTATCTGTAGATCACTTTGGGTAGAATTGACATTTCCCAGTGTTGAGTCTTCCTATCCATGAGCATGGCATGTTTTTCCACTTATGGAAGTCTCTTTTGGTTTCTTGCAGTAGGATTTTGTAGTTTTCTTTGTACTGGTCTTTTACCTCTCTGGTTAGATGTATTCCTAAGTACTTTATCTTCTTGGGGGCTATTGTAAATGGAATTGATATGGTGATTTCCTTTTCAAAGTTCTCTTTGTTGGTATGGAGGAATCCAGCTGATTTTTATATGATTATCTTGTATCCTGAAACTTTGCTGAAATCGTCTATTAGTTCCAGTAGGTTTCTTGTGGATTCTTTGGGGTTTTCTGTGGATAAGATCGTATCATCTGTGAATAGGGATACTTTTACCTCTTCCTTACCAATTTGGATGCCCTTTCTTTCTTTTTCTTGCCTTATTGTTCTGACTAGGACCTCCAGCACAATGTTGAATAAGAGTGGTGATAAAGGGCATCCTTGTCTGGTTCTCATTCTTAAGGGGAATGCTTTCAGTCTCTCTCCATTTAGAATGATGTTGGCTGTTGGCTTTGTATAAATGCCCTTTATTACGTCCAGGAATTTCCTTCTATTCCTATTTTGCTGAGAGGTTTTTTCTTTTTTATTTTAAAAATAAAGATGTTATTGTATTTTATTTTAATTTTTTTAGTGTAGTTTAGATGAAGGTTTACACAATAAATAGTTTCTCATTAAACAGTCAGTAGACATATTGTTTTATGACATTGGTTAAGAACCCCACGACATGTCAACACTCTCCCTTCTCGACCTTGACAACCTTTTTTTTAGTGAAAATATACATAGCCGAAGTTATACCATTTTGAAAGTTTCTATATGTACAATTCAGTGACGTCGATTACATTCTTCCAGTTGTGCTGCTCTTCTCACTATCCTTTTCCAAATTATTCCATCACCATTATCTTCAACTCACTGCCCCCTAGGCTTCCCATCAAACGTTTTGAGTTGCTGTTGTCAGTTTGATCTCACATAGATAATTCTTTTTTTGTTTTGTACCTTACATGAAGGTTTTCAGGAAAACTAGTTTCTCATTAAACAGTTAGTACATATATTACCCTGTGACAATGGTTGACAACCCCAGAGCATGTCAACATTGTCCATTCTCAACCTTGGGTCCCCTATTACCAGCTTTCCTGTCCTCTCCTGCCTTGTAGTCCTTGTCCCTGGACTGCTGTGCCTCATTAGTCCTGTTTTGTTTTATGAGGCTGTCTAATCCCCAGCTGAACGGTGTATTTTAGGAGGGGCTTCACCACTGGGCTAAAAGGGTGTCCGGGGGCCATACTCTCGGGGTACCAGGCTGTTTTGACTACCATGACAGGGTTTCTCCAGTCTGTCAGGCCAGTAAATCTGGTCTTTTTTTGTGAGTTAGAATTCTTTTCTACATCCTTTTCCAGCTCTGTCCAGGACCCTCTATTGTGATCCCGGTCAGAGCAGTCAGTGGTGGTAGCCAGGCACCATCTAGCTGTACTGGACTCAGTCTGGTGGAGGCTGTGGTAGCTGTAGTCCATTAGTCCTTTGGACTAATCTTTTCCTTGTATCTTGTTCTTTCATTCTCCCTTGCTCCCAAAGGGGTGAGACCAGTGGAGCATCTTAGATGGCTGCTCACAGGCTTTTAAGTCCCGAGATGCTACTCACCAAGGTAGAATGTAGAACGTTGTCTTTATAAACTGTGTTATGCCAGTTGAGCTAGATGTTCACCGAGACCATGGTCCCCACAGCCCTCCACCCAGCAGTTCAGTCCCTCAGGGAGTTTGGATGTGTCTATGGAGCTTCCATGACCTTTCCTTGTACAAGTTGTGCTGGCTTCCCCAATATTTTGTACTGTCTTAGCCTTCACCAAAGTTACCACTTATCTATTTAGTTCCCCCCACCTACTCCTCCCATGCCTCCTAACCAGCAAAGATTGTTTCTTTTTGTGTGTAAACATTTACATGAGTTATACAGTAGAGGTCTCATACAATATGTGTCCTTTTGTGATTGACTTATTTCACTCAGCATAATGTCCTCCAGTTTTGTTCCTCTTACTCTCCTGTGCTGAGTTCCTTTTGTTTGTGGATTTTGTTTTTTTCATTTCTTTTGTTTTTGTAGGTTTTGTTTTTACTGAGACTTTATGTTTTTCTTCTTTATTTTGATGACTAGGTTTGTTAACTTTCTTTGTGGTTATCATGAAATTTACCCTTACCTTCCTAGATTTGAACCAGTCTATTATTACTTGGTATTGCTTGACTTCCTTTCCATTAGAAGATTCTATATCTACTCCGTTTATTCCCTCTTTTATTGTTCTGATGCTATTGCCATTTACAGATTAACCTCTCTGGTTCCCTTTTGTAATTCTTTCGGTTTTGCATAGTCCTTAAGAGTTCATTTCCTAGGTTGGTATCTGGCTAGTACAATCCTGTGTCCTATATTCAGCCTGTGGTCTGATATTGTTTGTTCTCAGATTGAAGGACTTCCTTTAATAAGTCTTACAAGTTTGGTTTGGTTTTTACATAGTCCCTTAATTTCTGTTTATCTGGAAATGACCTAATTTCACCATCATATTTGAACAAGAGTTTTGCAGGATATATTATTCTTGGCTGGCAATTTTTTCTTTCTGTCATCCCATTGCCTTCTTGCCTGCCTGGTTTCTGCTTAGTCTTATTGTTTCTCCTTTCTTTGTGACTTTTTGTTTTTCTTGAGCTGCTCTCAGGATTCTTCGTTTGTCTTTGGTTTTAGTGAGTGTGATTATGATATGCCTTGGTGATTTTATTTTGGGGTCTGTCCTATATGGGGTTTGTTGAGCTTCTTGGATGGTCAGCTTTTCATCTTTCATGATACTGGGGAAGTTTTCTGTCAGCAATTCTTCAGTGATCCTCTCTGTGTCTTCTGTTTTCTCCCCCTGTTCTGGAACTCTGATCACTCACAGGTTTTTGCTTTGGATTGTATCCCACATAATTCTTAGGGTCTCTTCATTTTTCTTTGTTCTTTTTTCTGATTTTTCCTCAAACCGATTTGTATGTAAGTGTTTGTCTTCAATTCTTCTGATCCTGTCTTCCACTATTTCAAATCTGCTCCTCAGCCCTTCTATGACATTGTCCATTTCTGAAATCTTGTTGTTTATCTTTTGGATTTTTAATTGTTGTTTTTGTATAATTTCTAGTTGTTAATTTATTTTGGCATTTTGTTCCTGCATTATTTTCCTGAATTCTTCCATTTTTTGTCTGCCTTTTCCATGAATTTGTCTATTTTTTCTGCATTTTTGTCTGGTTTTTGCTTCAACTCTTGGATAATTCTGAGTATTAGAGATTTGAATTCCCTATCAGGTATTTCTAGTGCCTTTTCTTCTACTGGAAAGTCATCTGGTGTTTTATTTTGGATGCCTGTTGGAAACATTCTGTCCTGTTTTTGTAAATGTTTTGATATTGTCTGCTGTCTTTGGGGCATTCAGTAGTTATTTTTTCTTGTTTATTGATTGTAGATTTGTTTTGTCCTTTTTTTTAAATTTAATTTTGCTATGTCTGAGCAGGCGAGCTATGTGTTCTTTGTTGTTCGCTTGTCTGTGGGCACTATACTTTTCGCCTCCTTCTCTAAGTGGCAGGGTCAGTCGCTCAGATATGGTACAGCAGGGCAGGTCTAGCTGAAGAGGAGTTGCTGGAATGGGTTGTTTGTGGCACTTACTACAGCCATCAGGGTGGGTCGGTAATCCGTGCAGGGCAGGTTCTGGTAGGCCGTGTCTGTGCTGCTTGGTGGTGTGATGTTAAGCTCACTGTGCAGGGAGGCAGGATGGAGGGGGGAATTGTGATGTGTGGTGCTAAGATGGGTATGGGAGAGAGGAGAGAGGAACACAAGGCAAAAACATACAAACACAAAAGAGTGCTAGCGGAGCTTGCCGTTGGAGTGGAGAGATGAGAGACTATGAAATGGAGAAGAACAAAAAGGGGAAGAAGAAGAAAAAAAAAGAAAAGAATGAATAAATAAAAATTAGAAAGAAAAAAGAACAGCAAAGTTCCCAGGGATCCCACTGGTGTGGTACGAGGTCTGGGGAAGTTGTTCCCAGGTGTTGCAGTACAGCCTGGCTAGAATGCGTGGAGGAATTCAGCACCAGGTATTCCGGGGACAGGAAGAGAAGGAAGGTATAGAGAAATGAGAAACTGAGTAATGAAGAAAGACAAAAAAGGGAAAAAGAGGGAAAAGAAAACAAAACAAATTTCAAAAAAAACAAAAAAAAAGTAAAGACCCCCAAAAAACAGGAAAAAAAAAAAAATAGAAAAAACATGCTCTCAGGGATCCCTCTGCCCGTCTGTGCAAGCTGAGGGGGTAGGTCCCAAGCCACGTAGCACTGCCCAGCCAGAATGGGCTTCCAACTTGAGAAAAGGAAAAGAAAACAAACAATTCAAAACAAACAACCAAACAAAAGCCCCGGGCTCCCACCAGCGTGGCAGCCCAGACCAGGAAGCAGTTCCACGCTCGAACGGAGCTCTTCAGCCCCCAAAGGAAGAAGCAAAGATGGCGCACAGAGCCAGGTATCTGAGCGAAAGGAGGGGGAGGTGGTGAGAGGTAAGGAAAAAATCAAAAGAAGCGGAAAAAAGCAACACCAGCAGCCAACAAATGGCACTCAGGGAGTTGATCAGTGTGGGCGGGTGGAATCCAAGCAGCCAGTGCTTCCCGGCCAAGAGACTGTGGCTGCAAGAAGTAGAAGAGGCTGACTGGGGGTGAAGAAGGGTAGGGGGTGGTAAAGCGTATATCGCCAGTTACTGGTGGTTCTGTCTCCTGCTGGAAGCTCTGTGAAGCTGCTTTCTCATACCCCCTATTTGCTGGTCTCTGATAGGAGTCCTAGATGGTGGATCTGCGCTGCGTTAGCCGATAGGGGACCTCTGCATGAACCTCTCCTTGCTCTCTGTTCTCTGTCAGTTTTCTCCATTTGGTGCTTGGCTGAGTTCTTTATCTCTTCATTTGATGTTTTAGGGTTTCAGGATTGCTGTTTTCTCTGTTTGGCTTAGTTTTTTGGATCTTTGCTGTGGAGGGATGGTGTGATGCTTCTGCCTAGAGCGCCGTGTTGCTGGAAGTCCTCTGCTGAGAGTTTTTATCAGGAATGGGTGTTAGACTTTGTCAAATGCCTTTTCTGCATCAATTGATAAGATCATGTGATTCTTTTATTTATGTGATGGATTACATCGATATAAAATGCTTCTTGATAGAGTTTTTCACATGGTAAAATTTATCAGGTAATTGGTTAGTTCCTTGGCTTTTTTTCCTTGGAGCCGTCCCTTCTAGAGTTCTCCACTTTCCTGCCCCAGTCTGCTCTGGTAGCCCTTCCTGTCCTGAGATTTCCTTTTGCAGCCATTCTGGGAATTCCCTTCATTCTTCTCCTGTGTGGAGCTCCCAATGCCTGTACACCATAACTTCTTTTTTGGGCAACACATCCTTCAGTAGCTTCTTGAAAAATGCTGAATGAAGGTAAAATTTCTAAGAATTTGCACATCTAGATATGCTTTTATTCTGCTCCCACACTTTGTTAGAGGATGGCTTCATGGATGTTTGCCCACTGTCATATTCTGTAAAATAAAATTTCACTGTTAAGTGTATCATATGTACTAAAGAGTGCATATACAGTGCGACTTAAAAACACTGGCATACCCTCTGCTTAGCCTGTGATATAGACCATGGCCAACACATTTGATGCCTCCAGGTATGCTCTCAGATTGCATGCTACTCTTTAGTAAACTATCCTCCATTTTGTGTCAACCATTATGTTGCTTTTCTATATGGTTTTATCATTTATGTCTATCTTTAAAAAATGTTATCTAGTTTTCCCATGTATGTACTGGGTTTATATGTGACTTGATTTTCTTTCTTTTTTTCATGTCATTGGCCAGTTAAAAGTTTGGGTCAGCTGAGTTTCTCACATTCTTGATTTTGTATGATTGGTTATTCATGGTGTACTTTAACTTGTTCCTCTATCCTCTTATTTTCTGTAATCTGAAAGTTAGATCTACAGCTTTGGCTAGATTCAGTTCAGCCTTCTGTGGGATCTTTAATTTCTGCTACCATGTATTTTAAAAAATTTTAATTTTTATTGTGATAAACTATATACATAAAATTTGCCATTTTGACCTTTTTTTTATTGTTGTAGTTGAAATGAAAGTTTACATTTCAAATTAGTCTGTTGTACAAAAATTTATACATACATTGTTATGTGACCCTAGTTGTTCTCCCTATACTGTGACAGCATACTCCTCCTTTACCCCCCCGGATTTCCTGTGTCCATTCAACCAGCTCCTAACCCTCTCTGCCTTCTCATCTCACCTCCAGACAGAAGCCATTGATTTAGTCTCATGTATCTACTAGAGCTAAGGAGCACACTCTTCACGAGTTATCATTTTACGTCCCACAGTCCAATGCAATCTTTGTCTGAAGAGTTGGCCTCAGAAATTGTTTTAGTTCTGGGATGATAGAGAATCTGGGGGCCATGCTTTCCAGGGTTCCTCTGTCTTAGACCATTAAGTCTGGTCTTTTTACTAGAATTTGAGTTCTGCACCCCACCTGTCTCCTGCTCCATCCAGGACTCTCCGCTGTGTTCCCTGTCAGGGCGGTCATCGGTGGTAGCCGGGCACTATCTAGTTCTTCTGGTCCCAGGCTGATGAAGTCTCTGGTTTATGTGGCCCTTTCTGTCTCCTTGTGTCTTTGGGGTTCTTCATTCTTCTTTACTCCAGGTGGTTGGGACCGGTTGATGAAACTTAGATGGCTGCTTGCAAGCTTTTAAGACCACAGACACCACTCACCAAAGTAGGATGCAGAACATTTTCTTAATAAGCTTTGTTATGCCAGTTGACCTAGATGTCCGCTGAAAGCATGGTCCCCAGACCCCCACCCCTGCTACTCTGTCCCTCGAAGTGTTTGATTGTATTCAGGAAACTTCTTAGCTTTGGTTTAGTCCAGTTGTGCTGACTTCCCCTGTAGTGTGTGCTGTCCTTCCCTTCACCTAAGATAATTCTTATCTGATATCTAGTTAGTGCATTTTGACCATTTTTAAGTGTACAATTCAGTGGCATTAATTACATTCACAGTGTTATACAGCCATCACCATCGCCTGTTCTCAAAACTTTTCATCACACCAAATAGAAACTATACCGATTAAGCAATCACTCCCCCTTCTTTTCTCCCCCAAGCCCTTGGTAACCTTTAATCAACTTTTTGTCTCTATGAATTTGCCTATTCTAGATATTTCATTTAAGTGGAATCATACAATATTTGTCCTTTTGCACTGACTTATTAGCATGTTTTCAAGGTTTATCCATGCAGTTCTGCTACCATATTTTTAGTATTCAATGGGCTTATTTGCTGATTGTTCCTTTTAAAAATAGTATCATGTTTTATTTTATCTGAGGATATTATAATTCCTTTAAAGTTGTCTTACACCATTCCATGTTTCTTCTGAATTCCATTTTTGAGTTGGTTCTTTTAACTGAAGTACTTCATGCCCAAGGCATTTCTCAAATGTTGCTGTTGTTAGGTGCCATTGAGCCTGTTTCAACTTATAGTGACCCTGTGTACAGTAGAACAAAACAGTGCCTGATCCTGTGCCATGCTCGCAGTCATTGCTGTGTTTGAGCCCCTTGTTGCAGCCACTGTGTCAGTCCATCTCGTTGAAAGTCTTCCTCTTTTTTGCTGACTCTCTTCTTTACCAAGCATGATGTCCTTCTCTAGGGACTGATCCCTCCTGATAATATGTCCAAAGTATGTGAGACATAGTGTCGCCATCCTTGCTTCTAATGAGCATTCTGGTTGTACTTCTTTTAAGACAGATTTGTTTGTTCTTTGGCAGTCCATGGTATATTCAATATTCTTTGCCAGCACCGCAGTTCAAAGGTGTCAGTTGTACTTCGGTCTTCCTTATTCATCGTTCAGCTTTTGCATGCTTATGAGGTGATTGAAAACACCGTGGCTTGAGTCAGGTGCACCTTAGTCTTCAAGGTGACATCTTTGCTTTTCAACAATTTAAAGAGATCTTTTGCAGCAGATTTGCCCAATGCAATGAATCTTTTGATTTCTTGACTGCTGCTTCCATGGGTGTTGATTGTGGATCCAAGTGAAATGAAATCCTTGATAACTTCAATCTTTTCTCCGTTTATCATGATGTTCCTTATTGGTCCAGTTGTGAGGACTTTTTGTGTTCTTTATGTTGAGGTGTAATCCATACTGAAGGCTGTGGTCTTTGATCTTCGTTAGTAAGTGCTTCAAGTCCTCTTCACTTTCAGCAAGCAAGGTTGTGTCATCTGCATAATGCAGGTTGTTAATGTGTCTTCCTCCAATCTGGATGCCCCTTTCTTCTTCATAGAGTCCAGCCTCTTGGGTTATTTGTTCAGCATACAGATTGAACAGGTATGGTAAAAGGATACAACCCTGACGCACACCTTTCCTGACTTTAAACCATGCAGTATCCCCTTGTTCTGTTCGAATGACTACCTCTTGATCTGTGTACAGGTTCCTCATGAGCACAATTAAATGTTCCGGAATTCCCATTCTTCGCAATGTTATCTATAATTTGTTATGATCCACATAGTCGAATGTCTTAGCATAGTCAATAAAACACAGGTAAACATCTTTCTAGTATTCTGTGCTTTCAGCCAGGATCCATCTGACATCAGCAGTGATGTCCTTGGTTCCATGTCCTCTTCTGAATCCAGCTTGAATTTCTGGAAGTTCCCTGTCAATATACTGCTGCAGCTGCTTTTGAATGATCTTCAGCAAAATTTTACTTGTATGTGATATTAGTGGTATTGTTTGATAATTTCCACATTCAGTTGGATCACCTTTCTTGGGACTAGGCATAAATGTGGATCTCTTTCAGTCAGTTGACCAAATTTCTTGGCATAGACAATGTTAGGTAATACAGTTTCAATAAAAGGCACGAAAGAAACTTATTGGAGACCCTGTGTATCCATTTGATTGAGTGGATGTGGGTGAGTTGTTACAGACAGATGGGCCTCACCTTATCTGCTAACTAGTCAACTGTTGGATGCACCAAACAATGTTAGTATCTACAGGACTTTTCTCAGGGGCAACTGAGCTTCTCCAGAGAAGGATCTTCTAATATCCTGTCTAGGGTGTGTAAACATGGCAGCTGACATTCTGGAATTGGGCAGAGAAAAGCCGCCATTTATTTGCAGAGCAATAGCTTGCTCCCTTCTAGCCTCAGCTCTGCTTGTAAATAATTACATTCCTTGAGCAAGCAAATTCAGCTCTCTGGACCTCAGTTTCCTCATCTGTACAATGGTGAGTCACCTTAGAAGTGTAGGATGCCCAGTCCCTGTGTCAGAAGGGTTACTTCTAAACCTAATGATGCTGCTTACAGATATGCTTCATATCAGCTTTCACAGGTATAGCTTAGCAGGAAGCAAAGCTGCTTCCACTTTGAGACATTTGGCAAGTCACTTTCCTTTTTATGGTGTTCTCAAATTGGATTATTTTTTAGGTGCCATCCTGCTTAAAAAAATTTCCCATGATTCCAGTCATCTGAATCTTGGCAGCTGTTTGTTTGATATTAGCTATTATTTTTAAAAAGAAAAGCCCTAACTTCTCAGAATCCTATGTTCTAAGGAGCCTTAGACCTCTTCATCTGCAGTGACCAAACACCATCTGTCTTACCTCTGCTATATGACATAATAGGTCCTAGTTACCAAGAAAGCCTGTGAAACAAAAATACCTCAAATTAACCTTGTGATCTTGACCTAAGAATGCTTAGTCCTGTTTTCATCTTTTTTTCTTCAGAGTTCTGCTGTTAGATATAAAAGGCTTTTCAGAAAACTCTGATTTTGAGGAATGTGTGTGCAGACTTTTTTGCGTAGAGAATTTTTTTCTCATTAGGTGATTAAAGTCCCTGTGCCTTAGTGGTATATTATAGGTGAGCACTTGCTCCATCTCCAAGTTGGAATCCTCAGTTGTACTTGGGTTCTTTGGGAGCAGCAGCAATGTGGTTTGGTCTGGGCTGTTTTAGAGATGTGTGATGAAGTCAATAGGAGTAATGAGTACTCCTTCACCTGGGTATTCTCGTTGTAAAGTTTCCTTTGTAGGAAGAAATACTCTTTCTAGCCAGGACCTTGGTTGATTAAGAATGGGTTAGACCCACCTGCAGATATAGGTTTGGTTGTGGATATTTCTGCATAAATACTTGTAGGTGCTGTGTGTATACTCATGTAGACGATAGAGCACACAAGGGGCACAGTCACAGATATAAGTAAATACCTCACAGGATGAAATTCCGAGGCTTGAAGGTGAAGGACCATAGATTTGGAGGACATCTACATCACTTGGCACAACATAGTTCATAAAGACAATGATCTGCAACCTACTTCGGTGAGTGTGTACTTTGGTGAGTAGTGTCTGGGGTCTTAAAAGCTTGTGAGCGGCCATCTAAGATACAACTATTGGTCTCTTGGCCCATCCGGAGCAAAGGAGAGTGAAGAAGTCCAAAGACTAAATGGAGCAGTTAGTTGAAAGGACTAATGGACCACACAAACGACAGTCTCCATGACCCCGCAACCAGAAGAACTAGATGGTGCCTGGCTAACCACTACTGACCCCTCTGACTGGGATCACAGTAGAGGATCCTGGATAGAGGAAGAGAAAAATGTAGAACAAAAAAATCAAATTCATAAAAAAGACCGGACTTACTGGTCTGACAGAGACTGGAGGATCCCCCAAGACTGTGACCCTAAGACATCCTTGTGAACTAGAACTGAAGCCAATCCTGGAGACTGCCTTTCAGCCAAACAATAGACAGGCCCGTAAAAGAAACAGTAACACCCAAGAGGAGTGTTTTTCTTAGAACAATCAATTATAAGCAATCAAAAGGACAACAGTTGCCCAAAAGCAAAGATGAGAAGGCAGCAAGGGGTAGAAAATCCAGATGAAAGGAAACAGAGAGCTCAGGATGGAAATGGGGAGTGTTGACACATTGAGGGGGATGCAACCATTATCACAAAACACTTCATCTACAAACTATTGAATGGGAAACTAATTTGCTCTGTAAACTTTCACCTAAAGCACAATAAAAAATTTTTCTTAAAAGGGTCAAGTTATAAACTTTAGCTATCAAGTTAGCTCCCAGTTTAAGACTACGTACATCCATTTTCTACAAATTTTTTTTTTACACAAAAGCTATTAAATTTTTGAGTTATAGAACTTGAGGGAAATTACTAGCCATGTAACACCGAGCTTAGGCTGAGGTTTTACCTAAAATAAAGAATGCAAATACCTGTCTTTCACATTTTAAGGACTTGCTTTATAAATTACAGGTGTACCTAGGAAATATTTTGGGTTCAGTTCCATCCAGACCACTGCAATAAAGCGAGTCACATGAATTTTTTTGTTTCCTAGTGCATATAAAAGTTAGTAGGCTAAGTGCAATAGCATCATGTCTAAAAAAAAATACAATGTACATACCTTAATTAAAAAATACTTTATTGCTAAAAAATGCTAACCATCATCTGAGCCTTCAGCAAGTCGTGATCTTTTTGCTGGTGGAGGGTCTTCCCTCAGTGTTTATGACTGCTGACTGATCAGGGTGGTGGTTGCTGAAGATTGGGGTGGCTGTGGCATATTTGGAAAATAAGATGACGGTGAAGTTCGCCACATCAATTAACTCTTCCTTTCACCAAAGATTTCTCTGTAGCATGTGATGCTGTTTGGTAGCATTTTACCTACAGTAGAACCTCTTTCAGAATTGGATTCAGTCCTCTCAGACCCTGCTGCTGCTTTATCAACTAAGTTTATGCAGTGTTCTGAATCCTTTGTTGTAATTTCAGCAATGTTGAAAGCATCTTCAAAGCTTCTTCACCAGGAATAGATTCCATCTCAAGAAACCACTTTCTTTGCTCATCCATAAGAAGCAACTCCTCATCCGTTAAAGTTTTATCATGAGATTGTAGCAATTCAGTCACATCTTCAGGCTCCACTTCTAATGCTCTTTCCACCACATCTGTAGTTACTTCCTCCACTAAAGTCTTGAACCCCTCAAAGTCATCCATGAGGGTTGGAATCAACTTCTTCCAAACTTCTGTTAATGTTGATATTTTGACCTCCTCCCGTGAATCATGAATGTTCTTAATGGCATCTAGAATGGTGAATTGTTTCCAGAAGGTTTTCAATTTACTTTGCGCAGATCCATCAGAGGAATCACTATCTATGGCAGCTATAGCTTACAAAATGTATTTCTTAAATAATAAGACTTGCAAGTCGAAATTGCTCTTTGATCCATGGGCTGCAGAATGGATATTGTGTTAGCAGGCATGAAAACAACATTAATCTCCTTGTACAACTACATCAGAGCTCTTGGGTGAACAGGTGCATTGTCGATGAGCAGTAATATTTTGGAAGGAATCTTTTTCTGAGCAGTAGGTCTCAATAGTAGGCTTAAAATATTCAGTAAGCCATGTTGTAAACAGATGTTCTGTCATCCAGGCTTTGTTGTTCCATTTACAGAGCACAGGCAGAGTAGAATTATCATAATTCTTAAGGGCCCTAGGATTTTTGGAATGGTAAATGAGCATTGGCTTCAGCTTAAAGTCACCAGCTACATTAGACGCTAACAAGAGAGTCAGCGGTCCTTTGGAGCCAGGTGTTGACTTCTCTCTGGCTATGAAAGTCCTAGATGGCATCTTCTTTCAATATAAGGCTGTTTCATCTATATTGAAAATCTATTATTTAGTGTAGCCACCTTCATCAATTATCTTAGCTAGATCTTCTGGATAACACATTGCAGCTTCTACATCAGCACTTGCTGTTTCACCTTGCTTTTTTTGTTGTTGTTGTTGTACTTTAAGCGGAAGTTTACAATTCAAGTTAGTCTCTGATACAAAAGTTTATATAGTTACGTGACCCTAGTTGCCCTCCCTATACTGTGACAGCACACTCCTCCTTTCCACCCCTGATTTCCCGTGTCCATTCAGCCAGCTCCTGACCCTCTCTGCCTTCCCATCTCACCTCCAGACAGGAGCTGCCCATTTAGTCTCATGTATCTACTTGAGCTAAGAAGCACACTCTTCATGAGTATCATTTTATGTCCCATAGTCCAGTCCAATCTTTGTCTGAAGAGTTGGCCTCGGGAATTCACCTTGCATTTTTATG
The DNA here is from genome assembly GCA_030035585.1 of Dugong dugon. Classification (NCBI taxonomy): domain Eukaryota; kingdom Metazoa; phylum Chordata; class Mammalia; order Sirenia; family Dugongidae; genus Dugong; species Dugong dugon. Next base: position 21,990,926 of record CM057475.1, read on the forward strand.
TTACAGAGACGGCTTCTTTCCTTAAACCTCATGAACCAACCTCTGCTAGCTTCAAACTTTTCTTCTGCAGCTTCCTCACCTCTCCCAGCCTTCACAGAATTGAAGAGAGAGCCTTGCTCTGGATTAGGTTTCGGCTTAAGGGAATGTTGTGGCTGGTTTGATCTTCTATCCAGACCATGAAAACTTTCTCTGTATTAGCAGTAAGGCTGTTTTGCTTTCTTATCATTCATGTGTTCACTGGAGTAGCACTTTTAACTTCCTTGCAGAGCTGTTCATTTGCATTCACACCTTGACTGTTTGGTACTAGAGGCCTAGCTTTCGGGCTGTCTCTGTCTCGGCTTTCAACGTGCTTTCCTTACTAAGCTTAATCATTCCTACCTTTTGATTTAAAGTGAGAAGTGCGAGTCTTCCTTTCACGTGAACACTTAGAGGCCATTGTAGGGTTATTAACTGACCTGATTTCAATATTGTCGTGTCTCAGGGAGGAGAGAAGCCCAAGGAGGGAGGGGGGAACGGCTGGGTGGTGGAGCAGTCAGAACACACACATTTATCAAGTAAGTTTGCTGTCTTATGTGGGCAGGGTTTGTGGCACCTCAAAACAATTACAATAGTAACATCAAAGATCACTGAACATAGATCACCATAACAGGTATAATAATAATGAAAAAGTTTGAAATATTGCGAGAATTACCAAAATATGACATAGAGACACGAAGTGAGCACATGCTGTTGGAAAAATGGTGTCAATAGACTCGTTCAACACAGGGTTGCCACAAACCTTCAATTTGTAAAAATCACAGTATCTGTGAAATACAGTAAAATGAGGTATACCTACAGCAGTCCAGGGACAAGGACTAGAAGGCAGGAGGGGACAGGAAAGCTGGTGATAGGGAACCCAAGGTTGAAAAAAAAGGACAGTGTTGGCATGTCGTGGGGTTGTTAACCGTTGTCATAGGGCAACGTGTACTAACTGTTTAATGAGAATTTGTTCTGTAAACCTTCATCTAAGGTACAAAGAAAAAAAAAAGAATTATCTATGTGAGATTAAATTGACAACAGCAACTCAGAAGGTTTGATGGGAAGCCTCGGGGGCAGTGAGTTAAAGATAATGGTGATGGAATAATTTGGAAAAGGATAGTGAGAATAGCAGCACAACTGGAAGAATGTAATCGATGTCACTGAATTGTACACGTAGAAACTTTTGAAATGGTGTAACTTTGGCTAGGTATATTTTCACCAAAAAAAAAAAAAGGTCCTCCAAGATCAAGAAGGGAGTGTTGAGACATGTCGTGCGGTTGTTAACCGATGTCATAAAACAATGTGTACTGATTGTTTAATGAGAAACTATTTGTTCTATAAACCTTCATCTAAAGTACAATTAAAAAATAAAAATTAAAAAAACCCTAGGTATGCCTGTATTAAAATTACTGTGTATATTTGTGTATATGTAACTCCACAAACTCGTGGAGGAGTGAGTATAAATTTATCTTTAATATTGTTGGGCTAGATGACTTTTAAGGTTCTTTCCTAAAGAACATTACCATCCGTAATAGGTTATTTTTGTCTTTTAAAAACATTTCATTGATTATTCAAACATATACAGTTATACAGAGAATAGTAAAATGAACCTGACCTACACATTACTCAATTTCAACAATAGATATATGGCTAATTTATTTATATTCAACCCACATCCCTTCTCAGATTATTGGGAAGCAAATCCTGCATGTGTCATCTGCATACGTTTCAGGACATCTTTCAAAGAAAAAGATTCTCTTCTTTGATTTCTAATATTTCTACAAATGTTCATGAGCAAAAAGTTTTCACATGTAATTTTCAGTATTACCAATTTGGGCATTAATGTTCCCACTTTCCTTCTACTAGGGACTGGTTTGGTTAAAAGACAAAGAAGCAACACATTGCAAACTTTGTGAAAAGGAATTCTCTCTCTCCAAGAGAAAGGTAAGGAAGCTAGGAATGAGTCCAAGAGTTTTGGTGCAAAATTGCTTTTAATTTTATTCATGAAGTTTTTTCTCTGATTTTTTCATTTTATTAAGCACCACTGTAGAAACTGTGGGGAAATTTTCTGTAATGCCTGCTCTGACAACGAACTGCCTTTGCCGTCTTCACCAAAGCCGGTCCGGGTCTGTGATTCCTGTCATGCGTTGCTAATTCAGAGATGCTCATCTAACTTGCCATAGACTACAGAACTAAATCCTTATGTATGGAAGGAAGTATGCACGATTGTTATGTATGGACATGTTTACAAAGTATCCAGACAGCCCTTCTTAAGCAGCTTTCCGTCAGTATTGGTAACAGTTTATCTTCCACATATGCAAACTCATGGGAATTAGAAGTGGTTTAATTTGGTATTTCCTTCCTCATTCTTCTTCAAAATGATTTTTCAATAGGGTATGCTTTAAAATAACGTTAGTCTAATTCCTAATTGATGTAATAATTATGTAACCCTTAAATCCAGTAAAAGGCCAGCTAGCATAGCTAACACACAATTGCCTTATCTCATAAAGGCCTACTTAAAATTAAGGCTTCAGATTGCTTTATTCTTCCAGACTGTCAAGTTGATAGTAATTTGGTGCCTGTAATTCTCAATGCACTTTAAAGCTTCATGGTTCTCAAAGAAAGATTGGAAATGTATATATCTTTCTAGAAGTATTAGTATTCCAATTCAACAGAATTTTCATCAGCTTGGTTTAAGATTCCAGCTTAACTATTTATTGGCCCCTGTCCCTTCCCCTCCTTTATTCCTTTTGCATTAGAAAACATCCTTTTGGTCTTTCTCCTTTTGAAATTACTGTTGTGCTTACCGATACTTTCAGATACAGTGGGCATTGATATTTGGCCTCAATTTTTTCCTTCTAATCTTCAAAGAAAGTCACACATAACCATCACCCTTCTTAAACCTTGTTACTTGGCAGACCTTTCTGTATACTACCTGTTAAATTGCTAAGTTTTTTTTTGGGGGGGGGGGTGGTCTCAGACCCCATTTGAGAAAAATAAAAGCATAAACCCTTCCCCAGAAACGTGTGTTAACAGTGGGATTATAGGCTCCTGATAGTCTCTTAAGCATTAAAAAAAAAAATAATAGAAAACCATTGCCATCGATTCCAACTCCTAGCAACCCTTTAAGAGAGAACTGCCTTGTAGAGTTTCTAAGGAGCGGCTGGTGGATTCCAGCTGCCAACCTTTTGGTTAGCAGCCGTAGCTCTTAAGCACTGCGCCACCAGAGCTCCAAGCATTAAAGTGAGAAATCTAAAATGTAGTTAAACTTTGCCTTTAATATGATACAGGCTTTAGTTAAAAATTTGTATTTAATAATTTCCATTCCAGTAATCTTTAGGAAGCATTTATAGTAGTCTATCCCTGCAGTGTGTCTACAGTAAGAATTCAACATGTATACAGACCACCTCTATGCCAGGGACTTAAGCAGATGATGTCTGCCCTGCCATGAAGCATATACCAGTACTTGAACTATTTCAAGCATGAAGAATTCAATAAACACTAATTTGGTTATATACTGCTTACAGCGTACCTAGAACGTAATCTGTAAAAATTATTACCCCTGTATGACGACAGTACTGCTAGGGATCTTACCTTATTATTTTCAGCTGTGCACTTTGTGAGCCTTTCAAAAATGTCATATTAGGAATCTTTACATATTACTCCTAGGAGCATTCCATTTAGTGGTCAATCATGGACATGTAACCCCTTCTCCCCACCCCAACGGAAATCACTTTTATTCTGCAGATCATTTCCTGAGAGTACATACTTTCATTAAGGTTTAATATGAAGTTTCCTAAATTGCCAAAAGTTTGAAACCAGTTTTTTACTTGAAACTTATTTTCTCCATAATCCATAAATTTTCAGTCAGCTTTTGAGGCCAACTTCAGTTAGAATTGAAAGATTTTTTAGATGGACTTTTCTTGACTACTGATAGAAATGTCAAGATATGAATTATATTCTTGAACTGTTTTTGTACTGCTAGATCCAGATTTTTATGGTTTGTGAGAGTAAGCATAAATGAAAAATTTAAAATACTAATGTTTTTTTATTACTGTGCTTAGCAAATATAAACCGTAATTTGTAGTTACCCTTTAAATTCTTTGCCACTTAAAAATTGTGTCACCATTGACTTGGGCTTTTCTATGACAGCAGTACAACTTGCTGCGTTTAGTTTTGGCTCGTATTTAAAAATCATAATTCTGCATTTTTCTAACATTTGCAATTTGTATTTTGTTATTGTGAACTTACACTACTTTTCCTTTTAAGATTTGCTCTCACAGAAAGTTAATTAACAGACTTTGCATACTATTCCCTCACCTAGCCAATTTTACCACAATAATAACACTATCATGGTGCCAAGGAATTCCAATTGTAATTCTACCCTGCAATGTTTTTAATGGAAATGTGAAATTTTTTAAAACCAAATAAAGATTTGAAAAATTTGCCTGCTTTAGGATTGGAGGACAACTTTAATTTATAACACTTTATATTTTCACTGCTTAAAGATTTTAAGTGGGGAATCATGGGAAAATAAAAGCATGGTGATCTTTGCTCAAGTATAATTAGTATAAAGAGGCTCCCAGTATATAGGCTATCAATCACATTACCTTCTTTAATAGCAGTAATTGCTCCTTATGAGTCACCATCTAAATCTTCAATTAAACATACAGCATACCCTCTACCAATTTTATAATCAGTAACCGACACAAAGTATTCTAGGACAGATGCCATACTATTATCTCCCACATTGATATTTATTATGTTAATAACATTTCTAGCAAAAACAAGTAACAAGTTCAATAACTAAATTCACATTGACAGGTTTCATTTTGATCCATTAGCCAATTTGGAAAAAAGCCGTATTGATCAAAGGGACAAAAGTAAAAAGCACCTTTCCTTGCTACATATTTTTTTAACACAAAGGCTCTAAAACTCCAAGCAGATGTTAGATGCAAAACCCAACTGCATGACTTATTTTAATTAAAACTATGACAGACTTACGTCTCTTACATTTTTTTAAAGTATTCATTTATACATTTTAAAATCATATGCTTTTAACTATTGGGCAGGAAACTAAAAATACATTTATTGACAATTACACTCCACAGTAAATACCTATGTATTTATGCTGAATTCCCGTGTCACCAGGAACCTTAACCTACTCTAAGACATCTTGAGAGAATTTACAACCATATCACTTTTTAAGAAACATTTTTTGGTACTTCAGTCAAGTGCTGAGGGAAATATATTCTAAAATCTCTAGGGCTAGAATTTAAATTTCCAACACTCTCATGCCCCACAATTACGAATATTCAGAAGTCCTGATACCTCTTAGATCATCAGCATTTCAGTGCTGATAAATGACATTTTAAAAAGAATGACTAACAAAGAATTAGCTGGATTTATACTCCTGAAACCACCTAAATTCATCTTTAGGCTTTATATTTACAGTATTATCCAGCAGAAATTAAAAAGTTACACTATTCAAGCGCTACTCCAGATGTCTGCTTATTAAGACTTATATTTTATGCAGAGGTGAACCACTGTCCTCTAAAATTACACTATACTACTACTTGTAGAGCTAATACTAAAATACATCAACCCAAATCTTATGAAGGCAGCACATCCTTAGGAATAACTAGTATATAAAAAGTATCAACATCAGTGGTTTGAATATAAAAATTTATTTTTAAGTCAAAGTATGCAACAAATAAAACCTACAGAAAACAGGATTTTTCCATCACAATCTGTTGCTTTACCAAATAATATTTTGAAAACACATTCCTTCAGTCATTATAAAGTTCTTAAAATACAAAAGAAATTAAATCTGTAAGAAAGTCTAGTAGACCAGATGCTGTTGTCAGGACTCGCGTGTTGGCGGTTGTGATTCAGTACATCCCACGCCATCCACCTCCACTCATACCGCCTTGCCCATAGTACCCTCCACTGCCGCCGCCACCACCGCCACGGCCTTAAAAAAGAAAACACATTAAGATTCGTCTAATAAGAGACAACAGGGTCTAAGATATTAATAAGTAGTGTATGACCTTATAATTTGTCTGCACTACATATGGGGACTAACACATGTTGAACGTCAAGAGTAACCACATACTTACCATAACCACCCAATCCATCAGGAGTACCATATCCTCCACTGTAATTGTTCCCCATTCCCATTCTTCCAACAGATCCATAACCTCCCTGATTATCTAAAAGAGAGAAAAAAAAAAAGTTTGAGCCTGATTGCTAAGTATGTAACTTTGCTTATTTAAGAAACTTTACATACCCATTCCATCTCTGCCGTAGCCTCCCATTCCAGAACCTCCCATTCCAGAGCCGCCTCCAGGAGTAGAATTCAAGAAGAGTTCAATGTATCGATGTTCTTTTAAAAAAAAAAAAAAAAAAAAGTAGTAGGGGAGAGAAGAATGTGTTATCAAGAAAAGTGTACAAATGCTGATCAGCTAATATTAAACTAAAAGAATACTTGCCAATTTCTAGTGGAGAGATAATAGGGCTAAAGTCTAGGTCTCGCTGAAACTGTACCACCTTGAACAAGCAACAAAGTTTGGGGCCTCAGTTTCCTCATCTATAAAATAGTTAATTCAGAATCACCTAGGGGGTACTTCTTAAAAATACATCCCAGGCCCAATCATAGAACTGACCTAGAATCTTGAGGGTGTATCCTAAAATACTTCCTTTAAACAAATACCAAGTGATTGACAGGTGGCCAGATTTGGCAATCAGGTAAAATTTACTGGTACAAAAACAGATTTGATGACATGCAGGAATAATTTACCCAAGGTCATCAATGTAGCTTAAATGGTATTAATATGCATAATTAAGGATATGGAAACTTACGGAAGTATAAATTAACACACCTCTTTCTCCCTTTTAGCTAACATGAGCTCCAATACTCTGTCAAGTATTAAGACTCCGAATCAATTCTTTTCAAAATTTATGTTAGCTTTATTGATAACTATTCTTACTACAGGAAATTAATCCAAGCCATTAAAGTCCAATTAGAGGCTATATGGTTTTAGGTCCCAATGACTGTGAAGAGTTACCTACATATCCTAGGACCTCTTTATTTAAACAAATCAGATGCTTATTTTATAAGCAAGTTCACATTTAGGAATCAAGTAAGAAAACATGCCAAGTATACCACTTACGCATGTTATTTTTGTCTTTAGACATGGCAGCTACTGCATCTTCATGTGTCACAAACTCTACATCTGCTTCTCCTGTTGCTCTGCCATCAGCTCCAATATCAATATGAACTCGTATTGGGTTTAGTGGTGAGAAGAACTAAATAAAACAAAACATCTGTTATTTATTTTTTTATTCAGATTACTGAAAAGTCAATTACCACATACCTTGGTTTTGACAAAACCCTCCCACTGCCCTGTGGTGCTAGCCTAACTGCATGAACTACAGATGCTCTGGGAATATAAGATGACACTTAGGGAAAATTACCCCTTTCAAAATAAGTTAGATATTAAGTTTAAAAACACAGTATCTAGCCTTGAAAAACAGTTTACCTTAAACATGAAAAAATCTGATAGCCTACTGTTGACAGCAAAGCCCCCACCCACCCCATGACCAAGGTATGTATTTAAAAATTGCTATTTGAAATATATAGGTCACCTGAGACATAGCAAACATGTGCAGAGACACAGGGTGTACCATGATTCTAATTAATGGGGTTTGATATTAAACCTACTAACTGCATTTGAGTAGTGGCCAAAACATCATTTAGTTCCAATCTCAAGTTAATTAGGTTTACACTACCCTTAAAAGGCACCTGGAAATTAGGCCATCTGGTTCTCAATACAATCAAGAGCAGATTTTTTTTCTCCAAGAGCCAGACAGTAAATATTTTTGGCTTTGTGGGTCAATGGATCTCTGCTACAACTACTCAATAGGTAAACAAATGAGCATGAAGGTATTTGGTCCACAGGCTCAAGTATGTCACTCTCCTAATCAATTTGAAACCAATCAGTTTCAAATCAAAGACAGCTGCAGTATCTACGCCCATTATTTTCAGCTCCTCAAATTTCTAAACACTATCTAGCCTGAAAAGCCAAACCAAAGCAGTAACACTATTGACTTACTACATATTCACACTTTCAAAAGCTGACACAACAAAGGGAATACTCTTTCAATCATCACCACCCTGTGCTGATCATTCTTTCACTATATTCTTAAGTGAACTTCATGAACTTAGCTTTCACTTGCTTGAATCCTATATGTAGGCTGGCACAAAATGGACACAAAAATATTCATCAACTACTGAAAATAAGGTAGATATATTTTTACATTCGGGGTTTTTTTAACAGTAAACTACAGAAAAAGGAGAATAAGGCCATTAAGAATGCTTCAAAATTTAGACACGAAAGTATAAAACCAGTAAAAATTACTAAAATTACTTACGTTAGCAATGTCATTTTCAGTTGCACGAAAAGGCAACCCTCTCATGTGTACAAAATGACCACCATGAAAACCTGAACTTGCATCACCAGCTCCACCATAACCATGTCCTCCCATACCTGGAGAATAAAATTTCCAAAGATTATAAAATGTCAAGACATGTAGAAAAGAAAGCAGTTCAATAAAATACATTTCTCCCCTACATACACCTACCTTTTTGACAATTCCAAGAAATCTTATCACTTAGTTATTCTACACATCTAATGGAGAATCTGCCTGTAAGTATACATTAAGTACTATAGAAGGTATAAAGCCCTACACAGGAATGAAGTGAAATACGCCTGAAATGACTTAAAAAAAAAAAAGTCACCTGTATTACCACTTAGTGGTTGCAAATATTAAAATTTACCCCAAAATGAAAATGTCTTTAATATTTATTTTACCTCTTCCATCTCTCATTCTTTCATCAAAGCCATCATTTCCATAGCCATAATTATTATAGCCACCATAGTCATCAAAACCTCCATAACCTGTGCAATTTAAGGAGAAATACATGAATACACTTTCAAGAGAGAAATTTTATAATCTAGTTTACAAAAACATACTTTGTATGTTTTAAAATTTACCCTTAGGTCATTATAAATTCGCAACTCTCAACTCAGTACACATGAGAAAAACAGTTGACGTGCTAGAAATTAAAAACCTCAAAAGGATAAATTCAGACATACAAATTAAACTTCATCCTGATGCCAAACAGAAAATGTCAAAATATTTCAATGTTTTAAAATTTTTATATCTGAGGAAGTTATCAAGGTGCCAATATGTGCATCAATCAATGTCCCACAGCTAGCCATGGGAATCCATATTTTCATGAACAGGTTTTAAAACCTAGTAGGTACTGAAATTACTGCCATTTCTATATTTCTTGACAAAGTGTCAGGAATATTAAGAAAATGACAACAGAACCTTTGTTCATTAGATACACATACCACCATCATATCCATCACCTCCTCGTCGCATTCTGTCATACATACTTCCACGCCCAGCTCCATAATAACCCCCTCTTCCTCCTATTGGTCTATCATATGGTCCCGGTCGCTGTCCCAGCAATCTTCTTGGTGGGTCATAAAATCCTTTGATTTCACTCCTGCTACTTCTGAAGATCTCAATATACCTATTCAAAAGTGTTTTAAGGTAGAGGTTTCAGCATAAATGCACTAGAGTAAATAAGATATTGGGCAAAATGCGTAAGTTTGTCTACATCTAGTTACATAACCCAATTTAAATTGCCTAAATACACCGTAAGTTAACATTTTTTATACCTACAAACTTAAATAATTGAATATTTAAGTTTTACATAGACAAATTAGTTGTTTGAAAACAATCCATCAAATAGAAATATAGTTTTAGTTTGTTTTCTTTAGTACATGGTAAGTGTTTAAAGAAAATAGTGATTACACAAAAGCATTTATCAACATCCTACAGAAAAATGGAAACAATCTAATTTTAAGTAAACTATTAGCATTAATTCCCCACCCATATCTGTAGTTTCCAAGTTAAATTTAGATAAATTATCAATTCTTTTAAACTACCCCAGAAAAATGTTATGGTTACCCCCCCATTTAATAAAGTGACCCACAACCCCCAAAAATAAAAATTTAACACCATCCCAAACTCTCCATCCCCACCTGTGCCCTATTCTTTCCTTGTGTTTCCCCAGAGCATTTTCTGCTATCTCCTTTGAAGCAAACTGCACGAAGGCCTCCCCTGTGCTTCTCCCCTGGTAGTCCATCGTCAATGTTATCCCATTTGGCACGATTTCCAACCCTTTAACCCAAGGACAAATAACCCCATCAAGGGGAACAGTGTTAAAGGCTGCAACATTCCCATCTGAATCAAATATTTAAAACAAGTCTAAACAAAACAAAACAAAAAAGCTTAGTTTCCCATCACCCCATAATACAAATGGAAGATTTTTTTCAAGTATTATTGGATTAAATAATTTTCTTTGTGACCACTGTCTTTTTAAATTACATACACACTCTAAGCCCACCTATATTACATTAAAAAAAAAAAAAAAAGAAAACAAGAAATGGCTATAAATAAAATTTAACTATGCTCCACATGCTAATTCATGGTTCACTTCATCACACATAATTACTCTCTGTTAAGTTTACTGAATATCAGTTCTTACACATTCTATGCATTCTGCATTGAAATATTAACTGGAGCACATTTCACAGTTTAGAACATTAACCAAGATATCATAATTAAAATTAAAACATTGCAAAAACAAATGGATTTTACAAATTAAAAACTGAGTAACAATATAATGCAAATATAAAATTAAAATACTACTAAACTTTGACTAATACTAGAGGTACCTTGAAAGAACTGAACTATTTCCTCTTTGCTGCAACCAAATGGCAGTCCACGAAGTCGTACTGTCCCATCACTAGCGTCATTTGGACCATTATGTTTCATAACCCAATCCATCTCAATACCGTTTGATTTAAATGCTATAAAAAATAAACAAGCACACAAAGTAGTCGATCAAAATATACTCTTGCCAGAGGTACTGAAGAAAACACCTCTCAGTGGTGTCACAACAGGAAATATAGGGCTCCGTGAGTGACTTCTACTATAATGCCACAACACAATGTACAATGGCTATTTTGGGGTAGACAGAAGACTGGAAAAAGGCAGTGAAACCTCCCCATCTCCCCTAAGAAGCACTGAATTTCCAAGGACCAAATATTATATATTGCCTAATTTTAAGGCTTATAAAAATCCACTAACAACAGCCTTCAACCCCCCCCCCCACTTCATAACCTGTCATCTTAATGTCAAACCTTTTCCTCTTGTCAAATTTTCATTCATATTCAACTATTTACCTCCATAGTTATGCAAATTCTTTAAAACTTGAATTCATTCAGAAGTTGTCTGTAGTACCACTGTCCACTCACATTAAGAGCATTAAGTCAAAAACAGAATGAGTACTACTTTGATGCTGGGGGGAAAAAATGGTATTACAGAAGCCTGAAGTTAATTCTGAACACAATCAAATTGCTTCTGAAGGGAGGGGGGGGGGTCTCCACCTCTACTTTAACCAATTCTAGTTTAAACACTCCCCAAGAGCAAGAGCTTAAAAATGACTGAGTTAACAACTGCCAACAGTCTTATCTGTTTTTGCAACCACTGGAGCTAGTACACAGAAACAAGATTATCACTGCTTTACTTTTTAAGTTAAGAACAGACACGGTTTCAACACAAAATATTTTTAAAAAATAAAAAATATATTCACCTTCGAAAAGTGAAAGTGTACATACAGTAAGACGACCCCCTCCTCTCCAATATGAACCCCTTCACCCAGTTCCCTGAAGCAATCATCCTTCCTTCTAAAATTCCAGAATATTTTCAAGAGGCTAATGGCAGAAGTCCTTCAGCTGCAGAAACTTACCAGAGTCATACAAATTTCACTAGGCAGCTGGAGGAATCCCACTCACCTGAATATTTCAAACCTTTCCCTCACCACCTCCTCCCCTGTAAACAAAACAATTTGTTCACTTGACTCCTTTATGCTTGAGGATTATATTTCATATCAATAATATTCATTAATACTTAATTTCACATGATCTAATTATCTATGCAACAATTAGGGGTAGCATCTCCAAAGAATAAAGTTTCCTTTTGCTAGAATTTATGCACCTAAAATAAGCTAATGCAGAAATTCTCCAAATGTGGTTATTAATCAAATATTCTGCACATGACTCTCCTCTTCAAAATGTTCTGTTCCTTAAACCAAGAGCTGTAAGTGCCACTCTAAACACAGAGAATCAAAACGGGAGGAACTGAAATTTTTAACTGGCATTACAACTAATTCTTGTGCACACAAACATCTAGTATGAACTTTTACGAGAGAAACCCTGAGTTTGAATCCCTACTCTTCCACTCACTGGATTTACCTAAGTTAAGCTAACTACTTAACCCCTGAGGAACCTGTGTTCTCAACTGTAAAATAATAGTACTGCCTACACCTCACCTGTTAAAAGAATTACTTAAAAAGTGCTTGGTCTGCCACATGGTAAGTATTAAATGGTGGCCACTGTTACTGGACCTTATGTGGCCCTGCAAAACTTATGATAGATATATACCACCAACAAAATGCCTGAACCTTAAAGGACAGAAAACTATTCTGAGTCTTGAAAGGAAGTAAGAACTGTTAAACAATTATCCTCATCTTTTCCAAAGTCAACAAAAGTTTTGCCATGTAAAAACTAAGTTTTTAAGTTTCTTTAGGAATTGTGTAAAGGGGTCTGTCTGTATGTGTAAAATATTTACCACAATACATATGCTAACTAGAAACTTTAAAAAAATATTAGAGTAGGCCCCAAATCCATTAAAAAAAAGTTCAATCAGAAACATTTACAAATCTCTACCAATTCTTTACAGTGTGTGTGTTTCCTATAAAGGGTGGTTTAAGAACAGAAGGAAAAAGTGGAGCACCTAAAGTCAAATGTTCCTTCCTCATGAAAAACTTACTGTGCAGTCAATCCAATCTATTCTGAAAAGACTTTAAGTGTGGTGCTTTTTATCATCTCCTACCACATTTTTCACAATATAAAGATACTGTTTCAGGAACAAGTACTAAAAAAAATGAGGAAATTTTGTTTTTACTGTAATCTTAGCACCTTCCAAGAAATACTAGCAACCAAACTAGCTTTGATTTTTGGATCACCCTGTACCAATGAGAAGACCTATATAAATAAAAACACAAGGACCAGAAAATAGAAAACACACTGAACTGTAAAAATAGCTAACTGGGGTGGAAAACTCATTCTTTTTTCTCTTACAAAGGGGTACATCGTAGAGTCAACACATCTAAAATTCAGTAACACAATTTTAAACTGGGGAAACCTCAACCAGATTCTAAAGATTTAAACTATTTTATAGAGTGTTACAGGGTGATTCTCCACCCCATGTGTGTGTAGACACTAAAGGGTAGGAAAAGAGACAGCTTCATACAGTAACCCTTCAAAGTCTATTAAAAATTTAAGAGTCTAGAATTCCACTCAAAAACAAGACAAACTAAAACCACACAAACAAGCAATCTGCTCTAGTATCTTAAAGCTGTCTCAGAAACTACTCTGGGTTTACTAATTATACAGGATAATCCAGCTCAACCTTTCTTTGCACCAGTGTCATAGCTAATTACTATCATGCTTTTAAGAATTCCAAATGCTAGCACCAATTAAAAACACCAGCAGTTAAAGGATAACTTTTATCAGTTTTATGAGACTTTAAATATAGCTTTTCAAACATGCTGTATGTGAAAAAAACCAGTCACAAAAGACCACATATTATGATTCCATTTATATGAAATGTCCAGAACAGGCATATCTACACAGACAAGAGTTGTGCTGGGGGGCGGGGGGGAGCCAGGGCTGCGAACTGAGGGTGTGGATATGGGGAATGACTGCTAAAGGGTATGGGAGTTTCTTTTTGGGATGATAAAAATGTTCTAAAATTAGATTTTAGTGATGTATCCTAAAAACCACCGAAGTGTACATTTTAAATGAGTGAATTTTATGGTATGTCAATTTTATCTCTGAAAAGTTTTTTTTTTTTTTAATTAAAAAAAAAAAAAAAAAAAAAAAAAAAAAAGCACCTAACAGAGACCAACCGAAATACAGCATTCCTTTATAACACTGGGGCATATTTTGTCCTCTGAAATATGGTAAATGAAATAAAGATGTATTGCCTCAATAAATTTCTAAATGGGAGTCCAATGGCCCTAAAAAATGAGAACGAAACTTTATGCATGGCCAAAAAAAAAAAGTGATTAAGTTTAACTGAACTTAAAAATTTTACATCCTTCCCCCTTTCCAACAGGCTTGCTCTTTAATTTTAAATATTTAGACACATCACCAATACTTAAAGAAGTGAGCTGTTTAAAATGATTGTGAATGAGTTGTTTATTAGAGCAAAGGTTTGACAGTTCTGTCAGTGTTTACCAAGTTATTATTTACCAAAAATAAATTTATGGGGGGGAGTAATTAGGTGGAGTTCAGATTATGATGCAGATGAAAAAGAGGGCAGAAAAAAAATCCAATTAAAAAAGGTGTTAAATAATGTCATATACTACTTTATAGAAAACCCTGGCCTGACTTTTCAAAATCCACTAAAACCTGTTTCAAGTTAGGATTTTAGTAAACTTTCCCTTGGCAATACTGACCAAGCATCACAGACCATCGTCAACAACAGGCAGGAAAGTTCTTTTTTTCCCCCTTTAAGCTAAAAGTAACTAACAGCCTTCTTTTCCCCGCTACTTTTTTTTTTTTTTTTTTTTACTGTTAGTGAAAACTACTCATCCAGTTCTGTTTTCAGGACCAAAAACCACCACCACCAGATGACTGGGCTTACAGTTTGACTTTCTATTTAGTAGGCTTTTTTCCTTGGCCAGAATATTACTATACTCCTACACTAAAGGAAAAACATGATTAGCTGCCAAAAAAAAGTAAACCCTAACTGTATTTCGAAGTATTTTACTTCTAGCCTTATTGCCAAGGGGGTAAAATCTGTGCACAAAGTACAACCCTTAGAAACCTTTTGTTAAAAGTAACTCAATTTGTACGTACACCTTTGTTATCACTGTTTTCTAAAATGCTCCTACTTAAAGCCGTATGTACTAAACTACACAGAAGTTTTCATTTGCTAAACTACCCTACCCACACCTGAAAGTTCAAATAACGTTAACAGTTCACTGGGCCTAGACAAACTATTTGAAATATGCCTATTCCACATTTCTGTTTGATAAATCACTCATTTTTCTGACTACTAAATGATTACCCACAGTTTTTTTTTAAAAACGTTTAAGCGTAAAAATCTCCCCTCGGAAAATAAGTACGTACTCTTCGAAGTTCCAAACCGGGAATATAAGGGCCGGCTAAGCGTCCTTTATCCCTTCCCAGAGACTTTTCGTTTATCTAGCTGCCCTGGAGACCAAAACGCTAAGCGGAGTACGCCCTTTCCCCCTCCCCGTCCGGCAGCCAAGCCTGGCTTAGAAACCTTCGCCACCGGGCGGCGGAATTACAAAGGAGGCCCTCCTTTGTCCTGGATTTGGGAGCCGAGCGCGCGCCTTCGTCGCCATTGGCTTTCCTTCCCCGGCTCCAGCCTTTCATCTTGGGAATCTGCGTCAGAAGTCACTCGCAGTCCCGCCAGCCCAGGTAGCCCAGCCTAGACTGCGGAGGAAGGGAGGCCGCCGCGGCGGGAGGCCAGGCCCATCCGGCGCCATTTCCACTGGGGAGGGCGTCCGATAACCCTCATCCGACCCGTCCGAGTGCCCGGCCTTTCCCTGCTTGTTTCACTCCCCACCCACATCCCCTCCACAGCGCTTGGGCCCCCGTCCTTCTCAATCAGTCTTCGGAAGCTGGGGGCCGTAGAGCAGAAACAGCGGGGAAGGGCGGGAAGCCCGGGTGGCCGCGCCACCGTACTCAAAATGGCGCAGGCCAAGCCAGCAGGGAAAAAAAGAGGGAAAATGCTGGATGCTCCCCACTTCGGTCTTCGGCTTCGTCCACTGAATTCCACCTAAGCAAGTCCTCCCTCCGGCAGGCCGCCCTGCTTGAAGTGGGAGATCGCCCAGGAAGCGCAGCCCGACCCCTCCGAGCGGCGACCTCCGCACTTTCCCCTACCCCACCCCACCCCCTCCCGGTCTCGCCTTCGTCCTTCTCCCGACTCCGCTCTCGAAACCACCAGCCCAACCTACCCCCTTTTTACTTCAGATACCCTGTCGGGAGACAGTAACGCCGGCTCCGCTGCCCACGGGGTGCGTTCGTGACGAGAGAGAAGTCGCTTGCCTCGCGCAGCGCTCCCCACAACCGTCCTTCCAACCGTCTCCAGCGGTAGCAACCGCTAACGGAGCTGCGCAGCACCGCGACTGGCTTGGGGGATGGGAAAGAGCGAGCGAGGAGGAGTGGGTGGAGCGAGGGCAACAGAGACGGGCCAGCCCCACTCTCGCGAGAGAAGAGAGTCGGCCTGTCGTGGCGCGGCCAAAGCAGTGCGCTGGCGGGATGGCCAGTATTTTGGAGCGAGGTGGGGAAAAGAGGGTGGTCCAGTTAGTGAAGGAGCCGCTGCGGAGTACCCGTGTCTTCCTTATCGTGAAACCATCCGTCGTAAAAAAACAAAACCCATTGTCGTCGAGTCGATTCCCACTCATAGTGAACCTACAGGACAGAGCAGAACTGCCCCATAGGGTTTCCAAGGAACGCCTGGTGGATTCCAACTGCTGACCTTTTGGTTAGCGGCTGAACTTTTAACCACTACACCACCAGGGTTTCCCCATTGGTCTCGGGGACCAACTTTTTGCCTTCTCAGGGAGGATGTCAAGTGGCAGTAGTAGTCCTACTAGTGTGTTTTGAAGGAACCGTGCTCTGCCCCACCATGAACAAATTCCCTAAAGGCTCCTCACCCCAGCATCACCTACTTGGAAAGGGTGCCTTGTGGTTTGGCTGTCAAAGGCGAGAGGGCTTTTCTTGTCCACCATACTAGCCTTAGCAGTAAAAATGGAGTGTTTCTCCGCTGCGAAGGTACAAAAGCTTCCACCAGGGCCCAATTTGCGCTCTGGGGCCGGGGAGCCTCCCACTGGAGCTGCTGGCCCCATACTCCCACAACCTCCCCAGCTGGGCCTGGTTCCCCTGGCAGCGGCCAGCTATCACAGTAGCGCTTCTTGACTGATTTTCCCTCTGCCTCATTTCCCTTCTTTCTACAAATCTTTCCTCACTTTCCCCTCTCTCCTTCCTGTTATCTTCTTTTTGTCTCTCGCCTTTGGCAGCCGACTTCGAGTTTTCTAAACCTAGCTTTGTATTCTTGAACATTACCACTACAAATGGCCCTTAATACATGCTTTTTGGTTGTGCTGCCATGCCACCAGAAGTTCCTGGGTGGCACAAATGGTTAACCACTTGACTGCTAACCAAAAGGTTGGCAGTTGGAACCCTCCCCTCCCACACGTGTCTCGGAAGACAGGCCTAGGGATCTGCTTCCAAAAGGTCACAGCCTTGAAAACCCTATGGAGCAGTTCAGCTCTGCACACATGGGTCAGCAAGAGTTGGAATCCAGTTGATGGCAACTAACAACAAGTCATGCCACTAAGGTTCTTAATGACACCTTGTGGCCTTTTTGTAAATTTCAAAAAGATGCATGCTGAATTTCTGTGGTAGGGATGGAGGGCAATCCTGATAAAGAGATCAGTGCAAATTAAAGTGCAAAGGCAGGAACTTGGAGTTTGAGAGAGAAGGAGGTCAATTTGACCACAGATGAGTGTTTCTGTAGGATGAGTTAAGGTTGGAAATGTGGAAGAACCTAGGTTGTAGACACCCTTCAATGTTCAGCCAAAAGATTTTGGACTTTGTGCTACAAACACTGGGAAGCCCATGGGTGTGCGGGGGTGGAGAGAGTTCCAGTGGTGTTACTAGCACAAAAGCATGAATAATTTTTCCCCAGTGAGACCTGCAGTGTGTAGGATGGAGACCGGAAGTCAGTTACCTTCATATAATGGAACTTCCATTTCATGGCCTTAATTCATCCTCAAACTTGCTTAAGACAAGTATGGGACAGCAAAAATTGTTCAGAACATGGTGCCCTGCTGCCTTCCTTGAGCCCACTCCTTCAAACTACCCTTTAGCCTTAGGGGATGCAGAGGAAGGGCAGTGTGATTGTCACTGCAAGAGATAGAAAAACAAAACCGGGATACTGTAGTAACAATTGTTCACATTTATTGAGAGCTTGCTTGAGCTAGGCACTGCTTTAAGTACTCATTTCATTGACTCTTTACAAACCTAAAAGATAATAATTATTATCCTCATTTTACAGAGGAGAATCCTGAGCCCTAGAGAAGTGAAAAAAAGTTGCCCAAGATCACACAGCTAGTAAGAGGCAGAACTAGGATTTGACCCAAACGGTTTTATTCTAAGGGCCAGAGTCATAAAACACGTATTCTATTACTTTCCATGCTGAAATAAAGAAAAATAAAAAACTTGAACCTCTTGTGAGAGCAGATCATTCACTATTCTAGGTCTTAGTGCCTTGATCTGTAAAATGAGGGGAAGTTATTTCCCCTAAGATACACTGGGATTACCATCTCAGGAGACCTGTTTGTTGTTGGTGGGTGCTGTGGAGCTGATTCCCACTCATAGTGACCCAATAGGGCAGAGTAGAACTGCCCCATAGGGTTTCCTAGGTTGAAATCTTTACGGGAGATGATCACCAGGTTTTTTTCCTCCTGAGGGGCCTCTGGTGGGTTTGAACTGATGACTTTTCGGTTAGCACCAGAACGCTTAACCATTGAGCCACCAGGGCTCCTTTAGTTCCCAGTTTATTGACTGGAAATTTTTGAACAGGCATAAAACTCGATAATCCTGGTATCACTGATACTCTAAACACCCCCCATACACACATACCTTTTTAAAAATAATTGCTGTGATAATAAGACTCCAAGTACCCACACTTCAGATGCGGTCCTTCTTCCCTGGCTTCAAGTTAGACATTGCTACTTTATCCTTTCAATCTTTCAACCTGATTTGGTAGATGGAATTCTGTAATCCCTTTCACTCCTTGATTGAATTCACATAATCTATTTACTGCCTGATTGACTTTGGCATTCTTTCTGCATACTTTCTTTGTCTCGTTATGGGGCACAATCCTAAAATCATTCTAATGGCATGAATGACTTTTCACCACCAAACTGTAATGTTTTCCTTGTGGGTTTTTTTTTAGCCAGAATTTCTTTGTATTGGGCACTCTGCTGTTTGGCAGTGTGAATGCTTAGGAAGGAGTTGAAATTAGCACATGCATTGCTTTTGCCTTTTGATAATTACAGCAAATAGGAGGTTTTGCGTTAAAAAAAGAGTACACTAAATAGGGGTAAATCTAATGTTCATTTGGCTTCTCATTTTAGTACTTTTCCAGAAACAACAACAAAAAACAAACAAACAAAAAAAACTAACCTACCTTTTTATCAACTATTGACATTTGCAAGTTGAGTCCTGTCAACACGACTTGGTGAGAGTGGCTCACCGTTGCTCCAGGGATCCCTACAGAATTGTTCCCTGATCAATCTCTGTGGAATTGTTTCCATAGAGATGGTTACGACCACTGAGAACTAAAGGCTCCCAGCTGCTTTCGGCATTTTTTTTCCCTTTGTCTTCCTTTCTGTCATTTCATTGCTTTCCTATTAGCATAGAGATCAGAGGGACCCTGGAGAGGATCTTGTTAGAGGCCATAATGAGAGAAAAGATGAAAAATGAGAAGGGAATAGAAGTAACTACACCACCCAGAGGAAAACAGGACAGCGAACACGTGATCATGTATTACACCATCAGGATGGAGAAGAGAGGAAAATTCCATGCAGATTCCGAGAAAAAGGAAGAAATCGAAAGAGATTGTGCTCCTCTGAGGGAGGGAATGCACACTGAAAAATCGCTCAAGATGGGCGCTTGTTCACATACCCTCAGTGGCACTGTAAAATATAAAAACTGGATTATCATAATCTTTTTGCCTATATGAGAAACAAATAGAAACAGAACAAAACTCATAAATTTCTAGGTGTGTGTCTAATTAAGGTAGTTAATGTCTTTTCAACATTAAACCTTTTTTACTAAGGTTTTGTGAAATGCTTGTTCTTTGATTTATATGTATATCTGTCTACTGTCTTTAGAGATGATTCAAAATTGTTTAAGATGAGACTTAGTTACATAATTTACTTTCTTGAAACTTTTTTGTTTCCTTAAGTCACTATATCATTGTCAAACTGTGGAAACCAAAAGACCTCATTCGATTCTAATAATTATCCCACTAAGTAAACAAATGGAAACTCAAAAGGAGGAAAGCACACTTTCTCTAATTCTCAAAAGTAATTAAAATTCTTTCTGTTCTGTGAAGGCTATTGAAAACAACTATAAATGATAGTTAAAGAATTTAAATCAAATTATTGTACTGCTTTTAGTGTTAATAACGTAGAAAAACAACATAGATAGATAATAGAGTAACAGACAATTTCCCCTCACACAATTTTAAGATTGTGAGAGGTAGATAGAAATACAGGTTTCATTATATATATATATACACACACACATTGGTGGTGCAGTGATTAAGTGCTTGGCTGCTAACCTAAAGGTTGGTGGTTCGAACTTACCAGCCACTCCTCAGGAGAAAGATGTGGCAGTAGCGATCTGCTTCTATAAAGTCGGAATTGACTGGTTTGGTTTGGTTTTATGCCACTCAGTAGGCAAACAAGAGTGATGATCATACTGGAGGCAGGGTCACTTTAAGTAATTCATTTCACCACAGTCTAGCAAGGTTATTTTTTTATGGGGCAAGAAATAGAATTGGGAGAGAAAGTAATGCTCCAAAATTTACAAAGACTATCAGTGGCAAAACTTAGAATTTTCTTCATAATCAGGGAGTTTGACAGACCTAGGTTCCAATCCCAGTCTCACACTTACCTATCAACTGTGTGATCCTGAGACAATTAACTTACCTTTTTGAACTTCAGGTTCTTAATCTATAAAATGAGTTGTTAGATTGTTTTACAGGTTGTTGTTGTTAATGGTAAGGTGCTGTTGAGTCAGTTCCGACTCATAGCGACCCTATAGGACAGAGCAGAACTGCCCATAGTGTTCCCAGGGAGTGGCTGGTGGATTTGAACTGCCGACTTTTGTTTAGCAGCTAAGCTCTTAACCAGTATGCCACCAGGGTTCCAAATATACAGGTTAGAGATTAATAATTGAAATAATAATAATTGTAGTCTTATGCTGTTTCATAAGTGTCATATCATTATTAATAAACTTGGTTCATTTCTGTTACACTCATTTCAACAATGAATTTAATAGAATTTTTTAAGGAAGTACAGTTTCCTAAGCACTGTGTTGGGAGTCAGTAAATTATTCCAGGGAGATCTTGAATCCATATGAATACCATGTATCATCTGTGGACAGAATAATTAATATTTCACATATAATGTGCTTCTGTTTTCCAATATAGGCAGATGCAGTTGTAATTACTAAGATGGAAATCGATTTGAGAGCATTACTAAATTCCTGGTAGGTCAGTATGTATTTTTTAGTCAACAACAACAACAAAAATACAAGTACATAAAATGAAGCTGTCCCTAATTTCCAGAAGCATCTAGATACATTCCATGAAATAGACAAATTTTATTAAACTATAGCAAATGATAAGTTAGGGTAAGCACAGATTGTTTGAGGAGCACAGAGTCGGGCCACTTAGTACAACCTGGGGCTTCAGGGAAAGCTTTCTGAAGATTACCCTTGAGCTGAGAGTTAGAGGAGATGTAAAATTCAGCTGGGCTAAGAAAGACAGGATTTCAGCAGGTAGCATATGATCAAGAACCGATGGTACTGAAGGAGGAAGTCCAATCTGCACTGAAGGCATTGGTGAAAACAAGGCTCCAGGAATTGACAGATTACCAATAGAATGTTTTAATGAACAGATGCAATGCTGGAAGTGCTCACTTGTCTATGCCAAGAAATTTGGAAAACAGCTACCTGGCCAAATCATAATGCACTCATAACAATCCTATGTACAAAGAACAAAACACTGCCCAGTCCTGCATCATCCTCACAATCATTTTTATGTTTGAGACCATTGTTACAGCTACTGTGTCAGTCCATCTCCTTGAGGGTCTTCCTCTTTTTTGATGACCCTCTGCTTTCCTAAGCTTGATGTCCTTCTCCAGGGACTGATCCCTCCTGATAACATGTTCAAAGTATGTAAGATGAAGTCTCACCATCTTTGCTTCTAGGGAACATTCTGGCTATACTTCTTCCAAGACAAATTTGTTTGTTCTTTTGGAAGTCCATAGTATTCAGTATTCTTTGGCAACACCATAGTTAAGATGCATTAATTCTTCTTCACTCTTCCTTATTCATTGTCCAGCTTTCACATGCATATGAGGTGATTGAAAATACCATGGCTTGGGCCAGGTGCGGCTTGGTCCTCAAGATGCTATCTTTGCTTTTTAACACTTGAAAGAGGTCTTTTGCCGCAGATTTGCTCAACGCAATATATTGTTTGATTTCTTGACTGCTGCTTCCCTGGGCATTGATTGTGGATCCAAGTACAATGAAATCCTTAAGAACTTCAACGTTTTCTTCATTTATCATGATATTGCTTATTGGTCCAGTTGTGAGGATTTTTGTTTTCTTTATGTTGAGGTGTAATCCATACTGAAGGCTGTGGTCTTTGATCTTCATCAGTAAGTACTTAACCTTGAGCACCGGGCTGAGGTAGTGCTTGCAAGTCTTCTCCACTGTAAAGTTATTTTTTACCCTTTTCTACTCTACCCTCTGGAAACAAGTCACTAAATACAGCCCTCACTCAAGGTGGTAGGAGAATTTAGCTTTATCTCCCAGTCATTTCTGGAGTGGGGGAGAGGAGCTACATAAATTATTTGTAATTCGTTTATAAGGGAGATTTGTTTCTTCTCCTACCTTTCTTTATTCAATCTTATATAACACTATGGACTTGTGGATATTTATTTTATGCTTTGGGTTATAATCTAGTACTATGTTATTTATTTTGTTGCTCAAATTGTTCTTGCTTTGGCCATTGGGAGCTCTTTCAGGTTGGCTCTTGTGTCCCTTTGATAAGCCCCCAATCCTTTTGTTTTCTGAGCACTTCTTTACTTTCTGGTATTACAAAATGCTCCTGTCTCGTCTTATATATTCCCGGCCCAATTTCTATAAATAATCACTTCTCCAAGGAGCTCTGGCTCCTTTTATTGCAGAATGATATTGCCCACACTTTTCTTTTTTTCTTTTTTTACATTTATGTAACATTCTTTTTTTCTTTTGGATAAAATTTGTAAGATATAATTTACATATCATAAAATTCACCATTTTAAATGGACAAGTCTGTGTTTTTTTAGCATGTAAACAAAGTTGTGTAACTTCACAGATAAATTTACATGTCTTTATTGATATTCTCTATTTAGTGAAAACTTGTTCTCATACTTCCCTTTAGTTCTTTAGATATGGTTTCCTTTAATTTTTCAGCATATTAAAAATATATTTAAATAGGTTAAAGTCTTTATCTAGTAAGTCCAACATATGGGCTTCCTCAGGGACAGTTTCCATTGACTGTTCTTTTTCTGGTGTATGGGCTGTATTGTGTGTTTACATGTCTTTCTTTTCATGTCTCATAATTTTTCTTGAAAATTGGACATAAAAATAACACAATGTGGCACTTCTGGAAATCACATTCACCCAGGGTTTGTTATTGTCACTGCTTGTTATTTAGTGACTTTCCTGAACTAATTCAGTAAAGTCTTTATTTTTTGCTTTGTGTGGCCACTAAAGTTGCTAGTCAGTTTAGTGGTCATGATTAGACAGAGATTTCCTTAAATGCTTGGAACCAATAAATCTCCCAGTTTTTGCTGAGGGCTCTGTGTCTCTGTTGGGACATGCCTTCAACCCTCAGCCAGGCAGTTGACAACCCTTAGTTTTCACTTCTTGCTTGTGCAGAGCGTCAAGGTCAGCCAGAGGTGAGAGCTTAGGGCCTTCTCAGAGCATATGCACAGTCCTGTGTATGTGCACAGACATACGCATGTGTGTGGCCTTTTGGATTCTCAGGAAAATGTTGGAGATTTTCAAAATCCTCTACCCTGATGGCACAGTGGTTAAAGAGCTTGGCTGCTAATCAAAAGGTTGGGAGTTCGAGTCCACAGGACGCTCCTTGGAAAACCTATGGGGCAGTTCTACTCTGTTCTGTAGGGTTGCTATGAGTCAGAATTGACTCGAAGGCAACGAGTTTGGTTTTGGTTTTATGGACAACTAACTTTGAAGCTTTTCATTTTAAGCTTTGTTCCACCTGTTATCCGCTGCCCCAAGCAGCTTCAGTGTTAAACAATTGCCATTGATTGTTTTTGTCAATGCCCTAGGGAAAAGACTATTTGCACTGGGTGAGCTCTGATTCGGGTCAAAGTAAAGACAAGCCTTTTTAGTGAGGTCTTCCTGGGAACCACCAAACCCATTGCCGTCGAGTTGATTCCGTCTCATAGCGACCATATAGGACAGAGTAGAACTGCCCCATAGCGTTTCCAAGGAGGGCCTGATGGATTCGAACTGCCGACCTTTTGGTTAGCAGTCAATCTCTTAACCATTGCACAACCAGGGTACCACTAGATAGGTCAAATAATGACAATTCTCTGGGAATGGGTCTCTGAAGGAACCCATTCTGTCCCCTGCAGTGACTGTCGGGCTGCTGGTTTTCGCTGCTCTTGGTGCGCTGTTGGTTTTCTTTCTTTTTTTTTTTGAACCTTTAGTTTGTTTTCAATTTTTGCTATTGCTATAATATAGCAATATATAACTTTGTATACATGCCATTCCACACGTTACAAGTGTATCCATAGAATGCAATGTTAAAAATAGAATGGCTGGGCCAAAGGGTATGTGCATCTGTATTTTAGTAAATGTGGCCAAATTGCTCTTCCTAGAACGTTTCCATCAGCAGTATGTAGGAGTTTGCTTCCCCACACCTTTGCCAACTCAGTGTGTCATTAACCTTTTTGATCTTTGCTAAACAGTTAAAAAATAGTGTCTCATTTTCATTTTAATTTGCATTCCTCTTTTGAGCGAGGTAGACTTTTTTCAGGTGTTTCAGAATGATTTATATTTCCTTTTCTATGTAGTGTTGCTAAATTTGTTGCCAATTTTTTAAAATTGTGCTTTAGGTGAAAGTTTACAGCTCAAGTTAATTTCTCATACAAAAATTTATACACTTATTGTTGTGTGACATTGGTTACAACCCCCACAATGTGACAGCACACTCCCCCTGTCCACCCCAGTTACCCTGTGTCCATTCAACCAGCTCCTGTCCCTTCCTGCCTTCTCATCCTGCCTCCAGACAGGAGCCGCCCATTTGGTCTCCTGTATCTGCTTGAACTAAGAAGCACACTCCTCATGTGTATTGTTTTTTGTTTTACAGTCCTGTCTAATCTTTGTCTGAAGAGTGGGCTTCAGGAATGGTGTCAGTTCTGGGTTAACAGAGCGTCCGGGGACCATAGTTTCGGGGGTTCCTCCAGTCTCTGTCAGACCATTAAGTCTGGTCTTTTCATGTGAATTTCAGTTCTTCTCCATACTTTTCTCTCACTCCGTCAGGGACACACTGTTGGTTTTGAAGGTGGCTGTGGAGTTGAGAGGAGAGGGATGGAAATAGGGCAAGTTAAAGTGCCAAAAATCTCGCAGCTCTTACCAAACTTCAGTAGTTTTTTGAATAAACATTTTTATCCTTAAATATGTTAATATCATGAATTGCATTAATATATTTTCTAATATTGAACTACTCTAGTGTTATTGGAATGCGCCTTGTGGGAACATTGATTGAGAAGGGAATGGAGAAAAGCATTAGAACCAAAAGAAATAATCTGAAGAAATGGAATCTGAAAAGCAAATCTTAGCTACTTTGTTTTTGTTCAGGGTTAGCCTTGGGTTCAGAAGATTTATAATCAGTTACTTCTATAATCCCCCCTCCTTTCATTTTTTAGATTTTCCTTTGTGTATTAGTCTCCTAGCAAAGTACCACAAACGGGGTGGTTTAAAACAACAGAAGCACATACCCTCACAGTTCTGGAGGCTAGAAGTCTGAAGTCAAGGTATTGGCAGGGCCATGCTGCTTCTTCAGTCTCTGGGGGAAGACTCTTCCTTTACCTCCTCCTAGGAGTCCTGGCTGCATGGTGGTTAAGAGTTCAGCTGCTAACTAAAAGGTTGGTAGTTCAAATCCACCCACTCCTCCTTCGAAACCCTATGGGGCAGTTCTACTCTGTCCTATAGGGTTGCTATAAGTCGGAACTGACTTGGTGGCACTTAACAACAACAAAAAGCTTCTGGTGTTGGCTGGCATTCCTCCAGGCTCCTTGCCTTGCAGCTGCATTTCTCCAGTATCTACCTCTGTCATAGGACCTTCTCTGTGTGTGTGTCTGTGTCTCTGTTTTCTCTGCTTATAAGGATACCAGTCATTAGAGCCCACTGTAATCCAGAATGACCATATCTTAACTAATTACATCTGGAAAGACCCTGTTTCCAAATAAGATCACTTTTGAGATTATGGGTGGACAAGAATTTTGGGGGATGCTGTTCAACCCAGTACACTTTGTTTGCCGTATCTGAAATCATTTATAAAAATGACTGTGAAATAATTATACATATATTAAAAAGAATGAGCTATGTACTGATAAGGAATATAACTCTGTGTAATAACACAGAATGTGCCCACAATATCTTGTTATATCAGAAGAACAATGTACTCTTTTTATTATATAAAAACCTTTATATACATTTCTTAGTAAGCTTGTGTTTGTAAGTGCACATCAAAAGAACAACAGAGTACATATGAATAGAGGGGCTACAGGTTTTAAGAGTGAATATTATTATTTTTTTACTTATATATGGATTGTAATAATCATAACATTTTCAAAAAACACTACTTTCCACCATTGCTGTAGTTAAACCCAAATAGTATATGTACAGAGATAGAGTGTTTTTTTCCAAAGACTCTGTAGACCTAGTTATCCCTATTAATTTTAAGATAGAGCAAAACTCAACCAGTGCTTTACAAAAAGATTGATGTCTTTAATTGTGAGACTGTCTAAAAATTATAAATTCAAAATATAAACATTCAGTAGAGTTGGATAGCCACATACAGCTTCCTTATAGAGCAGTAGAAAGAGCTTAAGCAATTTTCAGTACATGCTGAGGGTTTTATCATTGCAAACAAAGTGCTGAAGATCCTACTTACAGAACGGATCATCTGTTTATTATTTATTTTCTGGAGTCCCTTCACCCCTGGAACTTGTGAGGGGGCAAGAATGCAGATTTTGTTTTCCTTCTTTTTCTTTTTTAAAATTGTATTGCGCTTTAGGTGAAAGTTTGCAGAGAAAATTAGTTTCTCATTCAAAAATTTATGCATAAATTGTTTTGTGACATTGGTTGCAAGCCCCGCAGTGTGTCAACACTCTCCCCCTTTCCACCCCAGGTTCCCCATGTCCATTTGTCCAGTTTTCCTGTCCCTTCCTGCCTTCTTGTCTTTGATTTTGGGCAGGTGTTGCCCATTTGGTCTCATATACTTGATTGCACTAAGAAGCACATTCCTCATGTCTGTCATTGTTTGTTTTATATAGGCCTGTCTAATCTTTGGCTGAAAGGTGAACTTTGGGAGTGGCTTCAGTTTTGAGTTAGCAGGGTGTCCAGGGGCCATAGTCTTGGGGGTTCCTCTACTCTCTTTTAGACCAGTAAGTCTGGTTGTTTTTTTTATGAGTTTGAAGTTTGTTCTACATTTTACTCCTGCTGTGTCCAGGACCCTCTATTGTGATCCCTGTGAGAGCCAGTGGTGGTGGTAACCAGGCACCATTTAGTTCTTCTGGGCTTCGGCTGGTGGAGGCTGTGGTTCATGTGGTCCATTAGTCCTTTGGATTAATATTTTCCTTCTGTCTTTGGTTTTCTTCATTCTCCTTTGCTCTGGGTAGAATGGGACCAATAGATGTATCTTAGAGGGCTGCTCACAAGCTTTTAAGACCTCAGATGCTACTTATCTAAGTAGAATGTAGAAAATTTTCTTTAAGAACTGTGTTATGCCAATTGACCTAGGTGTCTCCTGAGACCATGGTCCCCAGCCCTTAACCCCAGTAACTTGGTCCCTCAAGGTGTTAGATGTATCTAGGAAGCTTCTGTGACTTTGCCTTGGTCAAGATGTGCTGATTTCACCCATATTATGTTTTGTCTTTCCCTTCACCAAAGTTAACACTTGTCTATTCTCTAGTGATTTCCTCTCCCCAACCCTCCCCTCCCTCGTAACCATCAAAGATTGTTTTTTTCTGCGTGTAAACCTTTTCTTGGGTTTTTATAATAGTGATCTCATATAATATTTGTCCTTTTGTGATTGACTTATTTCACTCAACATAATGCCCTCCAGATTCATCCATGTTGTAAGATGTTTCGCAGATTCATCATTGTTCTTTATCTTTTTGTGGTATTCCATTGTGTGTCTGTACCATAATTTGTTTATTCAGTCATCTGTTGATGAGCACTTAGGTTGTTTCCATCTTTTTGCTATTGTGAATAATGCTGCAATGAACATGGGTGTGCATATGTCTATTTGTTTGACAGCTCTTACTTCTCTAAGATATATTCCTAGGAGTAGGATTGCTGGATCATATGGTATTTCTATTTCTAGCTTTTTAAGGAGGAGCCATATCATTTTCCATAGTGGTTGTACCGTTTTACATTCCCACCAGCAGTGCGTAAGAGCTCCAATCTTCCTGCAACCTCTTCAACATTTGTTATTTTCTGTTTTGTTGTAAATTTTTTTTTTTTATTAGTGCCAGTAGTGTTGGGATGAGATGGTATCTCAATGTAGTTTTGATTTGCATTTCACTAATGGCTAATGATCTTGTGCATTTTCTCATGTGTCTGTTAGCTGCCTGACTGTCTTCTTTGGTAAAGTGTCTGTTCATATCCTTTGCTCATTTTTTAATTGGATTATTTATCTTTTTGTTATTGAGGTATTGAAGTATTATATAGATTTTAGAGATTAGACCCTTGTCAGATATGTCATAGCCAAAATTTTTTTCCCAATCTGTAGGTTCTCTTTTTGTTCTTTTGATGAGCACAAGTGTTTAGTTTTTAGGAGTTCCCAGTTATCTACTTTATTTTCTGATGTTTGTGCATTGTTAGTTATGGTTTGTATTCTATTTATGCCATGTATTAGGGCCCCTAGTGTTGTCCCTATTTTTTCTTCCATCATCTTTATTGTTTTAGGTTTTATATTTAGGCCTTTGATCCATTTTGAGTTAGTTTTTGTGTATGGTGTGAGGTATGGATCCCTGTTTCATTTTTTTACAGATGAACGACCAGTTTTGCCTGCACCATTTGTTAAAAAGACTGTTTTTTCCCCATTTAATGGACTTTGGTCATCTGTCAAAGATAAGCAAACCATTGGTGGATGGCTTTGCATCTGGGTTCTCGACTTAGTTCCATTGGTCTATGTGTCATTTGTTGTACCAGTACCAGGCTGTTTTGACTACTGTGGCTGTATGGAAGGTTCTGAGATCAGGTAGTGTGAGGCCTCCTACTTTGTTCTTTTTCTTCAGTAATGCTTTGCTTATCCGGGGCCTCTTTCCTTTCCATATAAAGTTGGTGATTAGTTTAATGCTATTGGTATTTGGATTGGGATTGCATCTACAGGAGAAAGATGTGGCAGTCTGCTTCTGTAAAGATTACAGCCTCGGAAACTCTATGGGGCAGTTCTACTCTGTTCTGCAGGGTTGCTATGAGTCAGAATTGACTCGATGGCAGTGGGTTTGGTTTTGGTTTTTGCATTGTATCTGTAAATTGCTTTGGGTAGAATTGACATTTTCACAATGTTGAGTCTTCCTATCCATGAGCATGGTATGTTTTTCCATCTATCTAGCAGATTTTGTTTTCAAAGAGTCAAAGTGCTTCTATAAAATTTGGCTTATAAATTATAAATCATGATGATAAGGAGAGAACCATAAATTTCAACAGAAAAGTAAAACATTTTCAAAACAGTGGATGTTTAAACATAAGTGTAGTTATGTAGTTGAGAAATTTAGAACTAGCCTATAAATATTTTAACAAAAGCAGTATTCTGGGGCTTCTATTAAATCTAGGAAATATACACAAGAATAAACACTAAGTAGTTTGAAATATATGTATTTGTTGTCATGTGCTGTGGAGTTGATTCCAACTCATAGTGACCCTATAAGGACAGAGTAGAACTGCTGCATAGGGTTTCCTAGGCTGTAATCTTTATGGGGAGGAGTCCTAGTTGCCCAATGGTTAAGGTCGGCAGTTCAAATTCACCAGCAGCTCCGTGGGAGAAAAAAACCTGGTGATCTGCTTCCATAAAGGTTATAGCCTAGGAAACCCTATGGGGCAGTTCTACTCTATCTTATAGGGTTGCGGTGAGTCAAAATCGGCTCCACGGCACACAACAAAAACAACAAAATTTTTATGGGAGCAGATCACCAGGTCTTTCTCCTGCAGAGCAGCTGGGTCGATTTCAATTGCCAAACTTTGAGTTTGTTGTACCACCAGGGCCCCTTACACAGATACACACACACACATATGTATACACACACATATATACACGTATATAATGTAAAACTAATTTAAAAATTAATTTTCTTCAGAATTTTGATTTAAAATTGATTTTACTTACAATTTGTAATTCTGTTTTATGTTCTTTTTTTTTTTTAGCCAACTGGTAAAGTAGATAGTGTCTAGGTACACTTTAAATGCCAGTACTCTATTATTCAATATTTACATTTTCACAAAACTAAACTGGCATTTATTAATGAGTAGTCTAGTTTTGAGGCAGCAGTCATAGGCAAAAACTAAGTGGGTTCTTTTATGATAAAAACTAAAGAATAACATGAATCAACTTTCTGTGTCTGTAGCTGTAGGCGACCGTAAACAAACTATTACAGAGTGACAAATAAGCATTGGTGTTCTCAAGCACACCCATGAGCAGGTTTAATGACGAAGATATTTGAACAAGGGAGATCTATGATTTCCCTGTATTTACATGGTAAATGGAACCAAGATGAAAATTCAGGGTGGAGTCTGCAGTGTTCTCAAAAA
Organism: Dugong dugon; assembly: GCA_030035585.1. Taxonomy (NCBI): domain Eukaryota; kingdom Metazoa; phylum Chordata; class Mammalia; order Sirenia; family Dugongidae; genus Dugong; species Dugong dugon. Next base: position 22,022,047 of record CM057475.1, read on the forward strand.
CAAACCAGGTGGACCTCTCCAGAAGATGGTGGGACAGAGGATTGTCAAAGGAGAGTTTAGTGTGTTCTGTGCTGTTTTGTTTACAAGGAGATGATATTCATATACTAATTGGCAATTAAAAACTAATCTTTTAAAAAGAGAGAGTTAAGAAAAACATGGGAGTGATTGAGAAATCATATGAATTTAGATTTATGAGCTTGTACTTTCTGGGGGTAATTGATTTCTATTTAAACACCATATTTGTTTGGCATTATTGAGGGGCATATACAGCCGCTCTAGGGATCCAAATGGAATGTGAGTGAAACTGAAAAGGTATAAATTAAATTATTTGGGTCATATGAAAAACTCTGGAAGACAGTGTCCTACTGGATGGCTACAGCTCAGGTTGACCAGGATGCCAGAATTTGTGCCACTGCCTCCCCCCCCCCCCCCCCCGCCCCATTAGGTAAAGGAAGGTAAGTTGCTTAAACTTTACCTGCCTTAAGTTTTCTCTCAGCATTTCACGGGAGGTTTCTCAGTCAGAATTTAGGCATCCCTTACAGAAATGGAATCAAAATTAATTTTAAGGAGAGCAAGAAAGAGAGAGAGAGAGAGAAAGCCTCAGAAATAAATTCCACATTAGATCCTCAAGGTGGACGAGAAGGGCTCACTTATTTCTGAACCTTCCAACTCTCCCTGGAGCCTGGCATGTTGCCTGACACACAGTAGCTGTTGAACTGAAGTGTGGATTTCCAGACTCACAAAGATGAAGACCAAATCGTGAACACTGGCTCCCACAGGTCTTTATAGCCATGTCTCCACCTTCTCCTATCCTCTTCTCCCCTCTGTTTGCATATCCAACTGCTTGTCTTGTGGACAAACCATGTGCTCTGCCTAAAATGCCTGTTCCCACCTTCTGGGACTACAGAACTCTATCTTGGGTTTTTGTATTCACTCAAATGTCACCTCATCTCTGGAGCTCACTCTGTCTTCTGAGTAGAGTTGTTGCTCCCTCATTATGTTCCTAAGCATTCTATCTCTGTCTCTGTTCCCTCATAACTTTTATGTTGGCCTCCCTACTGGCTGTGAATTCCTTGAGAGAGGGATAGTGGCCTGGTCATCATTTTATCTCCCAAAGTCTAGCATGTGCCTGGCATTTAGGAAATACACAGCAATTTGAAAATTAAATTGTTTATGTGAGTCCTACCTTAAGCATAATCTGTCACTATGTAGTACAAACTGGGACAGGAATTGATTACAAAATTAGTCAAAAGACTTCCTCTCTCTACTTTCTGACTGAGGAAATAAAATTATATAATACATTTGAGAAAAAGATTTCTTATGAATTTATGGTGTTAGAAATTTCAGGCTCTTTTTGTAGCGATTCTCCAAGGGCAACAGCTCACCGGGGAACTCGTTAGAAATGCAAATTCTTGCGTCCTACCACAGACATACAAAATCAGGAACTCTGGGCTTGGAGTCTAGCAATCTCTGTTTTAACAAGCCCCCACAGGTTATTCTTTCTATATTAGTCTCAATTCTATTAAATTTATAAAAATTGTATTTCCATTCTGTATTCAATTTTCCTTAAATAATAAAGACAATATATAATAAAATTTCTAAACAATTGCATAAATAAATTGTAATATACTATTAAAAATGGTGATACTATTAAAATGGCTCAGAAAAAAAGAGGAAGATCCTCAATGAGATGGACTGACACAGTGGCTGCAACAATGGGCTCAAGCATAGGAACGGTTGTGAGGATGGTGCAGGACCAGGCAGTGTTTTGTTCTGTTGTACATAGGGTTGCTATGAGTCAGAGTCCATCCGAAATGCTGGCTGGCAGGTGGCACCATCATGAGAAATCCTAAGTACTTCTCAGCCAGTGTATGAAAGTCCAGCTTTAGTATTTATTTACTCAGCGTATTATTTACTTCCTTAATTAATTAATTTAATAAATATTGTGTGCCAGGCTTTAGTCTAGGAGCTGGGACTATAGCAGAGAAGCAAAGCAAGAAGAAGTCCCAACTTCATGCTCCTTACAATCTGGTTAGAATAATCCAAGAAAAAGGCAAATGAAAACTCAAGATATTATTTTTCATCTAGCGGATTAGCAATGGTGGGACAGTCTCCTATTGTGTCTAAATTTGTACACTGCTTCTGAAAATAAATTTAACTGTACGTATAGGGTAAAATTCAGGGGTACTGGTGGCACAATGGTTAAAGCACTCGGTTACCAACCAAAAGGTTATGATAATGCTGTTAAGTTATAGGTAGAATATGACAACTCAATACAAAATTTGAAAAGGAAGCATTCTATTTATCCAGTATTTTGAAACACATATCTTTAAATACAGATGTGTTAGAAATAATTGCTTAACTTTGTATCTGGGAACTGCTAGTTGCTTCTTTACACCAAGTAAAACATTAACTTTTTGATTTTTTTTTTTGCAACAACTAGAAGTAAAGCAGGCTACCAGCAATCTTGAGAGCTTGCAGACACAGCTTGCAAGAAAAATGAGGCTCCCTATTTTCACAGCAGATGCATTCACAGCAAAAGCATTTCATGGGAATCCTGCTGCTGTTTGTCTCCTAGAAAATGTAAGTATTTGGTTTTAAAGTGCAATACCGGAAATTCTAGATTCCTATAGAATCACTTATTTTGTTAAAAAAAAATTGATAAGACCTACCTGTTTGTTTCTCTCTGGTTTGTGTTTTTGTCTGCAAGTTGATTTTGACTAAATTACATGTAGAGTGCTTACACCTAGGTTATTTTCTGTTGTTGGCTGCTGTCGAGTCAGTTCTGACTCATAGCCACCCCATGTGTGCAGAGTAGAACTGCTCCAGAGAGTTTTCAAGGCTGTGAACTTTCAGAAGCAGATCACCAAGCGTGTCTTCTGAGGGGTCTCTGGAGGTTCAGACCACCAGCTTTTCGGCCAGTAGGCTGATGTAATCTATCACTTCACCATTTGTGACATCCAGAGACTCCACACCTAGGTTCAGTCTAGAGAAATGAAGAATCGTATAAGGAAGAACTAGAACTCCCCTTTAGCCATTGGATTTTCGCTTTGCTAATGAGAATTAAATTAGATGAATTTTAGGTGACTGGACATGGCCAATATTACATTTAGCATAAAATATTCTGACTGACTATCTTTAATCTTACCTATAGGGTCACAATGGGTCAGAATCGACTGGACAGCAATGGGTTTTTAATAGTCTAGACAATTAGAAAATCTTTTTGGCATCAAGAAAATGAGATTTTGCAAGGGATCAAATTATTAAGTAGATAGGTAGGAGGAATTAAGCTCTAGCATATAGACAATTTAGCTGACAGAAAGTCTCATTTGAAAAATGATCTTTTGATTAGGATAAATGTTAACAAATAGTTAAATATTCCTTGAGCTTGGGGCTTTGTGTTGGTTCTTGGGTTGTAGGAAACAAGCTAAGGTACTTTTCTCCTCAAAGCCATTAGATTATCTGAGAATCACTTTTGTAAACAACTGATAATTTCAAACAAGTCATATTAAGCTGGGCAAAGTTTAACATTGGGGCGGGCGTTGGAGTGCTGTGAATCTCAGCCTGGCCTGCACATTAAAATCCCCTGGGAAGCTTTAAAAATTCCTGTGCCCGGGCTGCATACCAGACCAATTACAACAGAATCTCTGGGGGTGGGACCCAGACATCCCTGTTTTTTAAAGCTCCCCAAGCAATTCCAGCCTGCAATCAAAGTCAAGAACTGCTAAGGTTTTACTGATTTAGGTGAATAATGGCACACTTAGGGGCCCTGGTGGCCCAGTGGTTAAGAGCTCAACTGCTAACCAAAAGGTTGGCAGTTCGAATCCACCAGTTCGAAACCCTATGGGGCAGTTCTTCTCTGTCCTGTAGGGTCACTATGAGTCAGAATTGACTTGAAGGCAACAGGTTTGGTTTGGTTTTTTTTTTTTTTTTTGGTACACTTATTTTCTCCCTCAAATGGAGAGTAAAATGGTGATCTAGAGTTCTCTTCTCCCCTTCACGGTGCCTTCACTATGCGACCCTGTAACTGGCATTTTCACCCCACAAAACGAGGAAAGCAATAAAGTTAAAATAGGCCTTATCAACTGACAAACTCACAAGAGCTTGGGCAGATCAGTGGGGAAATAATTAACAAACAGATTCCTAATTGTGAGCTTTCTGGCAAGCATAACTTCTTGTCAAGGAATCGTGGAATTGACGAAAACTGCTAGGTCAAGAGTCTTGGTATATCAGCACAACTAGATGGTGCCCGACTACCACCACCAACTGCTCTGACAGGGATCACAATAGAGGGTCGCAGGCAGAGCTGGAGAAAAATGTAGAACAAAATTCTAACTCACAATTTAAAAAAAACAAAACAAAACAAAAAAAAAGCCAGACTTACTGGTCTGACGGAGACTGGAGAAACCCCAAGAGTATGGCCCCCAGGCACCCTTTTAGCTCAGTAATGAAGTCACTCCTGAGGTTTACCCTTCAGCCAAAGATTATCAGGCCCATAAAACAAAATGAAACTAAATGGGCACACCAACCCGGCGCAAGGATGAGAAGGCAGGAGGGGACAGGAAAGCTGATATGGGGAACTCATGGTCGAGAAGGGGAGAGTGTTGACACGTTGCAGGGTTGGCTAACCAATGTCACAAAACAATATGTGTATTAATTGTTTGATGAGATACTAGTTTGCTCTGTAAACCTTCATCTAAAGTACAATAAAAAAAAAAATTTAAAAGAAAGTCTTAATATATTTGCCCCGCGTCCACATTTAATACCCTTGACTTACATATTCAGTTTTAACCAGATAACCAGAATTGATATTATTTCCTCAACTTACTCCTCTTATCTCCAGTACACTCACTAAAAGCAGACTTAAACGATCTATCTACCTACCTACCTACTTACCTATTTCTATCTTAAAATACATATTTTATTTGTTATTTAGGAGCCCTGGTGGCACAGTGGGTTAAGCGCTCGGCTGCTAACCGAAAGGTTGGCAGTTCCAACCCACCAGCCACTGCACAGGAGAAAGATGGGGCAATCTGCTTCCATAAAGATTTACAGCCTTGGAAACTGTGTGGAGCAGTTCTACTCTGTCCTATAGAGTCGGCTATGAGTGGGAATTGACTCAACGGTAATGGGTTTGTGTTTTATATGCTATTCATAGATTTGGAAATACTAGGAAAGAAAATTTAAGCTAAGAACTTAACATAGTTCAAGGCAATATCCTTCACTACGAATGGAAAAAAGAAAAAGAAGAGGAGGCAGTTTGTGTTTCGGGGAAGAATGCAAAGCTCACTAAAGTCTTCCAATTCATTTCTTTTGAACCTTGGGCCTGTGAAGACAGACTAATTCGATGGCCTATCAAGGACACCTGAATTGGTATCTAAAGCCTAGTTTGCTAAGCCTCTTCCTCATCTTTTTCCATTCTGCGGACCGAGAATCCTCCTGGAGGCGATTTTAGCACTTTTCCCAATTCACAATCAGTAAAAATTACAATAAAAGTATAAGCCATGGTTCTACCCTTGGGTTCTTTTACCCATGGCTGGAGAGAGTGGACACCTAAAATGCCTAGAGAGAACAAAAGTGAATGCAGGAAAATATCAGAGACACATAAGTGCCAAACCTTTTATTGCTAACCACAATTCAGGTGGTCAGCCTGTCATACGCATTCTGCAACTATTTATTGACAGCTACTGTGAGCCAAGCTCTGGGCTTGGAAGTGGAGGTAAAAAAAATTAATCAGTTTATTTGCCTCAAGGTGCTCAACGTTTAGTGAGGAAAACAGACACGTAAACTTGCTCATTATTCTTTAGTTTCTACGGAGCTTAGAAGACTTAAAGGACGCATGTGTCAGGGTCAATGTGGACTCAGAACAGAACGACTTTGGCTTTGTGGGGGAAAAATGCTTCAGATTTTATGTTTAGGTCTTCATGGGAATATTGTTTTTTTGTTATGTTTTAAATTATTTAAAATTTGAGCAGGATGAGCCTAACCACAGAGAAATGTGGTAGATAGGATAAAAACTAGGTAATTGCACTTCAGGCTTTTTGAATATTTGATAAAAGGCTATGGGAAGAAAAGTAAAAAATTCTGGGTAACAAAGTTCTAAGAGTTTCTATAATATTCTAAAGTTTTGTTTCGTTTTCCTTTCAAGACGAGTCAAAAAAATTTTCACACAAGGAAAATTTTCACACACATGACTGACTATTGAAGTAGGTCAGAGAGCTCTGGGAGTGATGAAGGGAGTGGTGCTTTGTTTACCCTTCTATAAACCAGCTTTAATATTTAGTGAAAATAACATATCTACAGGCTTTTGGAGCCCATATTCTCTTTCTAACAAGGCCTTAGGTTTGGTTTTTTTGGTGTGCATTGTGTTGTGTGGCTGTGTGTGTGACTGTGTGTGTGAGTGGCTATATGTGTGTGGCTGTGTATATGTGTTGTATGGCTGTGTGTGTGTGTGGCTGTGTGTGTGTGTGTCTGTGGCTGTGTGTGTGTCTGTGGCTGTGTGTGTCTGGCTGTGGCTGTGGCTGTGTGTGGCTGTGTGTGTGTGTTGTGTGTGTTTGTATGTCTGTGTGTGTGGCTGTGTGTGTGTGTGTGTGAGCTGGCTTTCTCGAGAGCAGCCTCGAGAGCAGCACTTTTGACATTTTGGAAGGGATAATTCTTTGTTGTGTGGGGCCGTCATGTGCACTGTAGGATGTTTAGCAGCATCCCTGGTCTTTACTCACTAGATGCCAGTAGCACCCCTTCCCCCAGTCATGACCATCAAAATGTCTCCAGATATTGCTGAATGTGCGCTGGGGGCAAAATCCCCCCCAGGTGAGAACCATTGTCTCAGAGGATACCTTTTCTAAAAGACTGGTTTATTCCGAAGTTTTCCTGTTAAAATTATCAAGAAAAAAGCGATTTTATTATGTGCTCGTTGTATGCATTTATTCTAATTCAACTGACATTGACTGGCTGTCTAGTATGTACCAGGCACTGTGCTAGGATCAAGTGTAGTATTTATATTATATATGCATTGTTATTCTTTTAAACACTAATAATAATTTTTGGTGACAGCAGTGATTGCATATCTCTGTGTCTCATCTGCTTTTTTTAATAACTGAGAAGTGATTGGATTTAGAACCCACTTACCTGGGTATGAACTAATCAACATAACAAAGAAAACCCTATTTCTAAACAGGATTGCATCCATAGGTATAGGGGTTAGGATTCTAACACGTATTTTGGGGGACACAACTCAGTCCATAACAAGGTCTTATTATTATTGTCCCCATTTTACAGATGAGGAAACAGAGGCAGAGGAAGGTTAAGTAATTTGCCCAAGGTCACACACTACTAAGTGGCTAACTTAGAATCCCTCCCCAGGCCTGCCTGACTACAGAGCCTGTGCTGTTAACCACCATACTCACTAGTGGACTAAATGTGTTCCCCTTTGGTGTGCTCCATGGCACCCCACCCTCCCCAGCTGTAACACATACTGCATCTATCGTAACTCATTCCATGCTTGTCTGCCCCACTAGACTGCAAGCTCTGTGAGATCTTAACTGATTCTCACTTGCTCCTAACACTCTGCTTAGCATCTAAACCAAAAACCATTTGCCATTGAGCTGATTCTGATTTGTAGAGAGCCTTCATGTGTCAGAGTAGAACTGTGCTCTATAAGGCTTTCAATGGCTGATTTTTTGAAGTAGATCATCAGGCCTTTCTTCCCAGGTGCCTCTGGGTGGACTTGAACCTCCATCCGTTTGGCTAGCAGCTGAGAGCATTAACTGTTTGCACCACCCGAGGACTTCTGCCTAGCGCATTTATTGTCGTTGTATGCCGTCAAGTCAATTCCAACACATAGTGACCATATATGACAGATTAGAACTGCCCCATAGGATTTCCTAGGCTGTAATCTTTACAGAAAGGAGCCCTGGTGGCACAGTGGTTAAGCACTAGGCTGCTAACTAAAAGGTCAGCGGTTCAAACCCACCACCACCCAGCCACTCTGCAAGAGAAAGATGTGGCAGTCTGCTTCCATAAAGATTTACAGCTTTGGATACTCTATAGGGCAGTTCTACTCTGTCCTATAGGGTCGCTATGAGTTGTAATCTACTCAGTGGCAATTGGTTTGGTTTGATTTGAATCTATACGGGAGCAGATGCTAAGTCTTTTTTCCCGGAGAGCGGCTGGGGGGTTCGAACCTCCGACCTTCCAGTTAGCAGCCCATTGCTTAACCATGGCATCACCATGACTCCTCGTACTTAAACCCAAAAAACCAAAGCCGTTGCTGTCAAGTGAATTCCAACTCATAGTGACCCTATAGGACAGAGTAGAACTGCGCCATAGAGTTTCCAAGGAGCGCCTGGTAGATTCAAACTGCTGACCTTTTGGTTAACAGTAGCACTTAACCACTCTGCCACCAGGGTTTCCTTGCACTTAGGAAGCACTAAATAGAATAAATGAATGTGTGAATAGAACAGAAGTGAGTGAATGTGAAAATAATCAGTTAAATTATGACAAAAACCTCCCTCTAAGCCTTCTAGTTGACCAACAAGTATTGGTTTTACATCCTTGTTGATAGCATAGAGGAGACACTATGCAAAGTGAGTCTGAGCTTTGGGTTCTGTGATGGAGTTGGGGAGACTAGGCATCCGTTAGCACCACTGGGAACAACTGCAGGTGGCCTATGGTTTTAGTGCTGCATTGTGTGGACATAACTTCATAATAGGAAATCCAGGTGCTGCAGATGGAATCTCCCATTTCTTCCAGGAGGGTTTTAAAATTTTCCACATCCAAGGGAGTCTCCTTTGCTGGAATCTACCCTCAGAAGGACAGATGAACAAAGATAAGGCAGAGCTATCATATTTAGGCCGTCATATTTCAAAACTGCCACAAGATGGGAGTATTTTAAAACTCTACTAATTTTCTGATCATTCATCTTTTGTGGGTCATATGGTGATGGAAGTTCACTGGAATCCAGCAAAACAAACATGACCCTGTTTGTGCTTTTGAAATTTGATTCATGTTAGATTAACAAAGAGAAATGGATATTAAAGCAAGAGAATTAATAACTGTCATTGGTCTGTAACTGTGATGTGCTGCCTTCGAAAATAAGCTTGTAGTGTAAAATGGAAAGATTGTTGGAGCCAAAATTCAGCATTTTGAACGAATGCAGTCTCTTTCTTTCGTTTCTAAGCCCTCAGAGTTGAAGCTTTGCCTACAGGGTTAGCCTTCTCCTGACTCACCCCACTCTTGACCTTTGTTTCCTGGGTAGAAATTAAGTGAAAGCCCGGCTGTCTTTGGTACATGTTTCGGGCTGCTACTATCAAAGTTTCTATATTGTCTGGTGCCTCAGACAAATAGCAGGCACATTTTAAGTGCCCTGGGACAGAAATTACAGTTCTAGAAATGCAAATTGCAATTGGTGCAATTCATCAAGGTAGAGAGGATTAAAGAGCTGATGGTCATTGAGTACGCATTCTAGCTGGGGTGCAAAAAAGTCCATTCACAGAGAAATCTATTGCCAATAGATGACGAGCTTGGCTATAATCTGTAATGGTTTAATGCTTTTAAAGAGTTTTGTCTCTAAGGTGGCGGAATACGATAGGCGAAGAAAGGAAGGACAAGGATAGGGTGTATGGCCTGATCAGAGAGAGGAAGGACGGGCAGGCTGTGCAGGTTCCTGCAGCCAAGGTGGCAAGTCCAGGAAGACCAGCAAAGGCCTTTCATTCTCAGCCCTTCAATCACTGTTGAGGCCTGTGATTGCAGATTCTGCCACACTAGGGCCTTGAATGGCTCCAAGTTTCTCTCAGATGGTGATTGTTTGTGCATATGGACCAGTTTCCGCAGAGAACATTTAACTGGCCATGGAGTTCGATTCTTAACATCATTGCCTTGTTGGTGGTGACTCCCCAACAGCCCCCCACTACCCCTCCAGTCAGGTAGGTCTTCTCACTCACCCAGGCCCACAGGTGCCCACAAGTATGACAGGTGCTCACCCCACTTCATTCCTGTCTTCCTGTTTCTTTTTACCTTGGCTCACAGAGTCCTAAAATGTCAGAGATTTTATGTTTGGATCCCTGATTTAACAGGGGAACACAAGTGAGGTGAAGAGACTTGCCCAGAAGTTTCCCCAGTACAAAGCTCTGCGTCCACCATTTCCTGTTCAGCTCACCAGAACCTGCCCTGTTTTCTAGGTCCATTACAAGGCCCCATGTTTAAAGTCCTAGAGATTTTATAGTCTAAATCTCAACTTTATATTCTTGGTATTTCAATTATATACTTTCTGTTATTTCTCAGTGATGCTTTCTGTGGCTCTCTTGACTCCCCACCTAGATACTAACCCTCTTGGACACACAGAGCCATGTGTTGTACGTTAATGCTTCTTAAACTTTAACATGCATACGAATCACCTGGGGATCTTGTTAAAATGGAGATTCTGATTCAGGAGATCTGGCGTGGGGCCTGAGACTCTGCATTTCTTACAAATTCTTAGGTGATGCTGATGTCGTTGGCCTGGGGACCACATGGTGACTCATAAAGTTCTATAGCCAGAAGGGTTAGTATAGCAATTGGTAGTTGATTGATTGCTGCATTCCCCCAGAAACCTTGTGGGAGTGCATTTTAACTGCTAGACATTGGTTTTCCTACCTGCAGTGTGCTAAAGGGATAGTACTAGTTTGCGTTTGTTATGGGGAGGCAGTGTAATGTGGCAGATAAAACATAGGCTTGGAGCCATTCAAAATCAAAAGCTAACATTTGTCAAGTACTTACTATGTACTGAGCACTGTGATTAGCACTTTACATGCATTACTGGATTTAATCTTACAAAAGAAAAAAGTGAAGTAAAAAACAAATAAAAACCCCATTGAGGTACATTTAGGTTTTCACAAAATAAGTATCAGTCTATTAAGTGATTTCTCTTTCTGCAGGACTATGAGCTTCTGTAGGTTTTGAATACAAAGGTCCTCTAAGAAAAGCTTAATTAAGTCTCATGCTAGGATTTTTACGTCAGCTGATAGTTTAAAAATCATGATTGATTTTTTACAATAACTGTTGTTTCATACCTTATACAATTATATGGAGAGGGTTTCAAAAGCATTTGAATCAACTAAAAGACAAAGGGTGTTTAACTTGCATAACTGAGGGGAGTGAATTACGAATGTATTAGTATAAAATGATAATTTTGTCTCCCTCCTCCTGGGTATGAGGAGCTCAAGAATAATACGTTTGGCCAAAGCGAAATGCATTTTTCTTGAGACTTCTTTAGAATTCAAATCCTAAGTAGCGAGCATTTTGTTGATTCAAAGACTGATTTTCATTTTCGAAAGGAAAACTCAAACTCATATTTCTGAGCCAGTCTTTTTCTTGAGTGAATGTGTGTGTGTGTGTATAATTGTTGTTGTTAGTGGCTATTAAGTTGATTTCAACTCACGGTGATTTTATGTGTTACAGAGTAGAATTGCTCCATAGAATTTTCTTGGCTGTAATCTTAACAGAAGCAGATTGTCAGACCTTTTCTTCCGTGGTACTGGTAACACTGGGTGAGTTCAAAACTTCAACCGTTTGGTTAGCAGTCAAGCGCCAGCCATTTGGGCCGCCTAGGAGCCTTTGTATACATATATACACATATGCGCGTATATCTAAGTACTGTCACCCCCATTTTAAAAACATGGAAACTGAGGCTCTTTGAGGTTAAATGATTTGCCTACTCTTGTACTGCTACTAGGGGTTGACCTAGGATGCAAATCCAATTCTGTTTGCAAAGCCCACAATATTTTTTTTTAACATTTTATTTTGAAAAATTAAAAACTTATAGAAAAATTTCAAGAATAGTACAATGAACACCCATATACCTTTTCTCTAGATTCACTAGTTGTTATCATTCTCCCACATTTACAAAGCCCACATTCTTAATCACTGTGCCATTTATTAGACATATGATGATTTTAGGATGTTATGTGACCTCTCTGAGTTTAATTTTTTCAACTGTAAGGGGTTAAAATATCTATCTTGAGGGTTGGGTTTTTTATGCTTTAGGTGAAGGTTTACACAGCAAATTAATTTCTCATTAAACAATTAATACCCATATTGTTTTGTGACATTGGTTGCCAACCCCACGACATGTCAACACTCTCCCCTTCTCGACCTTGGGTTCTCCATTACCAGCTTTCCTGTCCCCTCCTGCCTTCTAGTCCTTGCCCCTGGGCTGGTGTGCCCATTTAGTCTCATTTTGTTTCATGGACCTGTCTAATCTCTGGCTGAAGAATAAACCTCAGGAGTGACTTCATTACTGAATTAAAAGGGTGTCCGGGGGCCATACTCTCGGTGTTCCTTCAGTCTCTGTCAGACCCGTAAATCTGGTCGTTTTTTGTGAGTTAGAATTTTGTTCTACAATTTTCTGCAGCTCTGTCTAGGAGCCTCTATTGTGATCCCTGTAAGAGCAGTCAGTGGTGGTAGATGGGCACCATCTAGTTGTGCTGGACTCAGTCTGGTGGAGGCTGTGGTAGTTATTATCCGTTAGTCCTTTGGACTAATCTTTCCCTTGTGTCTTTTGTTTTCTTCATTCTCCCTTGCTCCAGATGGGTTGGGGCCAGTGGAGTATCTTAGATGGGCACTCACAGGCTTTTCAGACACCCAGATGCTGCTCACCAAAGTAGGATGTAGAACATTTTCTTTATAAACTTTGTTATGCCAATTGAGCTAGATGTCCCCTGAGACCATGGTCCCCAGCCTATCTTGAGGGTTTTTAAAAATGAAGATTAACTAAACTAATGTATTTATTCATTCCGCAAATGTTTATTGAGCTCCTCCCACCCTGGGACAAGTATTAGGCATTGTTCCAGGCTGAGGACAAAGCACAGTCTGCCCACATAGAGCTTAGGGATAGACCGTTAAGAGATATAGCAGGTAATTCCAGATGGTCTAAGTGCTGGGGGGAGTCCCTGGGTGGTGCAAATTGTTAATGCGCTCAGCTGCTAACCAAAAGGTTGGAGGTTGGAGTCCACCCAGAGGCACTTCAGAAGAAATGCCTGGCAATCCACTTCCAAAATATCAATCACTGAAAACTCTACGGAGCACATACTCTGACACATGTGGGGTCACCATGAGTTGGAATCGACTCCAGAGCAACTGGTAGTGGTGAAAGTGTTGGGGAGGAGGACAGCACCTTTGAACAGAGTAGTCTAAGAAGCCTCCTGGAGGAGGCCTGACCCATGAGAAGGAGTGAACCATACACAGTGTGTGCTGAAGAGCAATCCAGCCTGCCTAGAGTGGATGCTGAACATTTCTTCACCCAACATATTCAACAGAAAGGGAGGCTGGAGATTCCATTTGTGGAGACTTTTAGAAGAGAGTAGATACTCTCAGGTAGAGTAATCATCTGACAAAAGACAGAGGCCAGGCCAGTCAATTTTTCAGAGTCTTTTTTGAGCTTTGTACATCTACAGTTCTTTACAGATTATCTTTTTTGTATTTTTTTGTTATACTTTAGATGAAGGTTTACAGAACAAATAGTTTCTCATTAAACAGTTAGTACACATTGTTTTATGACATTGGTTAACAACCCCATGACATATCAACACTCTTCCTTCTTGACCTTGGGTTCGCTATTACCAGCTTTCCTGTGCCTTCCTGCCTTCTAGCCCTTGTCCCTGGGCTGTTGTGCCTCCTTAGTCTTGTTTTGTTTAATGGGGCTGTCTAATCTTTGGCTGAAGGGTGAACCTCGGGAGTGACTTCATTACTGAGCTAAAAGGGTGTCCGGGGGCCATACTCTCGGGGTTTCTCCAGTCTCTGTCAAGCCAGTAAATCTGGTCTTTTTTTGTGAGTTAGAATTTTGTTCTACATTTTTCTCCAGCTCTGCCTGGGACCCTCTGTTGTGATCCCTGTCAGAGCAGTCAGTGGTGGTAGCCGGGCGCCATCTAGTTGTACTGGACTCAGACTGGTGGAGGCCGAGGTAGCTGTGGTCTTTACAGCTTATCTTAAGCATGAATTTCGGAAGAACAATCTTTCTAAAAGTGCCTTGAATTCCTTGGCAATTATTTCCTTCTAAACATGTAACTTTTAATATTAATAAACTGCTTTATTAATTAATGGTAGTTGCTTTCCAGGGAAGCCTGATTTGTGTTTCTGGAGTCTCAGTAACCTTTTGTTTCCAATTCAGGAATTGGATAAAGACATGCATCAAAAAATTGCAAGGGAAATGAACCTCTCCGAAACAGCTTTTATCCGAAAACTGCACCCAACTGACAACTTTACACAAAGTAAATGAGCATCTTTTAACATTCCTGAATGGCACCAGAACCTGCTTTTTAGATGAGGGAATGACATTTAGGGAAAGGCCCATTTATTATTTGTTCGCAGGTAGTAGGTAGGGGGGAGATTCTGATTTGGTTTTCAGTTCTTAGGGGAGGAGGATAGGTGGGGGAGGTGTTGGTGCGTTTGAGTGTTTCACCTTTGCATCTAGCACCGGGAAGCCCTAGGATCCTAGCCCAGTCTTTGCACCTCCTTTTACAGCATGTTTAAGCTATTAACCATGCTAGTGAAATAATTAGGAAAGAATAAGAAAATGAAAAGTTTGCAACCTACTTGCATGGGAATTATCTCACCTGTCCTTGGCTTTTCCTCATCCGAAGGTTCCTGTTTTGGATTGAGGTGGTTCACTCCAACGACCGAGGTCTCTCTCTGTGGTCACGCTACCCTGGCTTCCGCAGCCGTGCTGTTTCACAAAATAAGTAACGTGATTTTCTTTTATGAACCTATCACTTAGCAAATAGCGGCTATTTCTAAAAATTCTCATACAGTCTTTCTGATGAACCAAAGTGACTGATCTGAGACATTGCAGAGTTTAGTTCGTGAAGTTCATGGTGCAGAAACAGAAAGGGCCACCTTCAACAACACTTTGGTCTGAGTGGGTGCCAGGCATCAGTGAAAAGCCATGGTCCCAGTTCCCCAGAATGCCATTTTATTTCATACAGGGGCTCTGATGTCTGTGACAAACGCGGCAGGGGAGTGCGTAAGGGGCAGAATAGGCAGTATGATACGTGGGGCCAGGGGACCAAAATGCACACTTTGCACAAATGCATTCCCATCCCATCACAGTGAAATTCCACAGTAAGAGAGCCTTTACTTTGAACTTTAAAGTTCAAGAGCCCTGACTATATCCACGGACCTTGTGAAGAGGAGTTGCTGCAGCACCTCAATCCTACTAGTTTTCATTTGACCTGGATTTAGCTTAATAGATAAAGGTCAGGGACTTGTAGGAATGGCGCAGAGGAGAGAGGCCTAGAAATGTCCTGGAAGGGGAGACAAAGCAGCCACAAACAGGTGTGGACTATAAACAGAAATTTAATCAAGGAAATAAACAGGATGATAAGACAGGGAGTAACTGTGGGGAGTGGGGAGTTGGAAAAGGAGGTCCTTTGGATCACCATGTGTCATGGATTGAATTGTGTCCCCCAAAAATATATGTCAACTTGGTTAGGTGGTGATTCCCAGTGTTGTGTGGTTGTCCTCCATTTTGTGATTGTCATTTTATGTTAAAGAGGATTAGGGTGGGATTGTAACACCCTTACCCAGGTCACATCCCTGATCCAATGCAAAGGGAGTTTCCCTGGGGTGTGGCCTGCACCACCTTTTCTCTCTCAAGAGATAAAAAGGAAAGGGAAGCAAGCAGAAACAGAGGGCCCCATACCACCAAGAAAGCGGTGTCAAGAGCAGAGCACATCCTTTGGACCCGGGGTGCCTGTGCGGAGAAGCTCCTAGTCCAGGGGAAGATTGATAACAAGGACCTTCCTCCAGAGTCGACAGAGACAGAAAGCCTTCCCCTGGAGTTGATGCCCTGAATTTGGACTTCTAGCCTACTAGACTATGAGAAAATAAATTTCTCTTTGTTAAAGCCATCCACTTGTGGTATTTCTGTTATAGCAGCCCTAGATGACTAAGATACCATGTGTCTAGCTGACTCCACAGCAGCTAACAAGAAGTTAGGAAAGGTGTTGCAGGGCAAGTTACCCCAGGAAGCCGATTCTGAGACACATTTGCTTGCAGAAAGTTTTGAGGATGATATTCTTGGGACCAGTCCTGGTAGGGGAGAAAAGAAAGCTGATGGAGAAGTTGAACTGCAAAGTAACAGCAACAGAGAAAGGCCTAGGCTAAATCCACAGGGGGCAGCTTTCCTCCAAAGAGGGACAAAGGGACCGGCCTTTATACTCTCCTTCAGCTAGTCATTGGATGGGAGTTCCTTCCCTACTCCTTGAAAGGGCCATGATCTTAGAGAGGTAGCTCTGTTTGACCGAGGGAAATTCCCAGAGGACTCAGCTGAGAGCTGTCAGCCGCCAACATTTCCGCAGCTAGGTCAGACACAGGACTAGGGTGAGGCAAGCAAGGCCTCAGGTTGGCACCTGAGAGGAATGCCTCCTTAAATTTTGCACTTTAGGGGACATGCTTACTTCACCTAGTCGGGGCCCTGAGGGGTGGGGGGAATAATCTGGACAACAGTATCCAATGGAGCATGGGACATTTGGGCTGAAGAATAAGATGAAGCCATCTGTGCAAAGACCTAGAGTGAGAGGAAGAGCACTCCAGGCAGAGGCAGCTGCAAACGCAAAGGCCTCAAGGCATATTCCATACAGCCAGCGTGGCTGTAGATTCCTGAGCAAGCGGGTGATTGACAGGAGATGAAGCTGGAGAGTTAGGCAGATGATAGCGCGAGTTTAGATTTTATTCTAAGTGCAGCAGGAAGTTGTTGAAGCAGTTCAAAGGCCAAAATATAATGTAATCCAATATACATTTAAAAAATATAATTTTGGTTTCTGTGGGTAAGGGGACAAGACTGAATGCAAGAAAACATCTTGAAACATTGGTTAGGAACTCAGTTTTGAATATCAGGTCTTACCGAATTTGGATTGAGGGCCTTTCCAAAACTGAGCCCTACATTAGTTGTAATGACTCAGATTTGGAATACCCGCTCCCCCGCCTCCCAACACACACCAAGACCCAAGGTGGAAATAAGTTTAGATGAGATAAGGTATGAAAAATAAGCTTTGTAAATAGCAATGTCTTATACTAATTATAAATATAATAACAAAGATGATCAAGCTTTGGGTCTCAGAATGTAAGTTTTATACTAGTGAAAACTAATAAGCAATGCCAGATTTCTTCATCTTTGAAATATGGTTAAGTGTTACAGAAATTTTAGGGGAGAGATTTGAGAGAAAGCCACAAATCTTTTTTTTCACTAAAAATATTGCACTCGCTAAGGTCAGATAAGGCCCCAAGTTGTATCAGTAACATGAAAGGATATTATATTAGCATTTGTGGTACATATTTTAAATCAAATTTTTATGTTTAGGTTGAGTTACTTAGGGTAAATCTGATTTGTTTCATATCAACTGTTGTTCATAACTTAGATATTGTATTTGTTATCACGCTGTCATATCCTCAGCTAGTAGAGTTTATAACTACATTGTAGGTGGTTATTTTAAAAAATGCATTAGAAAACATTATAACAGCCCTATGAGGTAGGTTTAATTATTAACCCCATTTTACAGATGAGGAAGTTGAGGCTTAAAGAGGTTAAATAACTTACTTTAAGGGCACAGTTTGTAAACCATAAGAAGCTGGGATTTGTAGCTTTGTGGGATGATGCCACATCCAATCAGTTATGTTCTTGGTTCTCAAGTTCAAATCCAGAGAGGATTTTCTCCACTCTAGACCCCAGCAACCCAAACCTACGCCCCTATCACAAGAAAGGACCACATTGCAAGAAACCTAAGGCAATGGAAAGGTGATTGAAACAGAAAAATATGTAACAAAAATTTATTTTCTTATTTCTTGATTCCTTTTCGAAAAATTTTCTACTTCACAAAATAAGACTCTTTTTTTTTTATTCAGAGAATGTGAACAGCACTCTAACCTTTGTCACCCTGAGTGGGGAACTAAAGGCCAGAAAAGCAGAGGATGGGATCGTCCTGGACTTGCCTCTTTATCCAGCTCACCCCCTGGTCAGCTCTTTTTAATTATTGCTGTAAAGTGTGTACAATCAACAACTTGCCTGTTTTAATATGGTTTTGTATTTCTTCCCCATCTAGGACTTCCAGGAAGCAGCAGACTTGATAAAGGTTGGTTAAAAAAAAATCAAACCTGAGCTCATGTGATATGGTCATTTGTTACTGTTCGAACATAAAGAGTTAATCCCAAAATATACCAGTATGAATGTTCCAGCCTAAGTGTGGATGAGTAGTACATGATGTGTTTCAGGCCTGAATTTTTTGCCTTTTTATTATTGTATTTTAGATAAAGGTTTACAGAACAAACTAGCTTCTCATTAAACAATTAGTACATGTATTGTTTGACATTGGTTACCAACCCCACGACAGGTCAACACTCTCCCTTCTTGACTTTGGGTTCCCTATTACCAGCTTTTCTGTCCCTTCCTGCCTTCTAGTTCTTGCCCCTGGCCTTGTGTGCCCCTTTAGTCTCATTCTGTTTTATGGGCCTGTCTAATATTTGGCTGAAGGGTGAACCTCAAGAGCAACTTCATTATTGAACTAAAAGGGTGTCCGGGACCATTACTCTAGGGGTTTCTCCAGTCTCTGTCAGACCAGTAGGTCTTTTTTTGTCAGTTAGAATTTTGTTCTACATTTGTCTCCAGCTCTGTCTGGGATCCTCTATTGTAATCTTTGTCAGAGCAGTCAGTGGTGGTAGCCGGGCACCATCTAGTTGTACTGGACTCAGTCTGGTGGAGGCTGTGGTAGTTGTGGTCCATTAGTTCTTGGGACTAATCTTTCCCTTGTGTCTTTGGTTTTCTTCATTCTCCCTCGCTCCCAACGGTGTGAGACCAGTGGAGCATCTTAGATGGTCAGGCCTGAATTTTAATATCGAATCTATTTGGTGAGAAGGTTGACTGGTTTCCTTACTCTTAATTGTCAACATTAGCCTTCGTGGTAGGGTGGATGAGGAGAGACTGCCACATGGCAGCTGAGGCCAAAAGGAAAACTGATGGAGGTGAGAGGAAGAGAAAGAAAAGGTAAGAAGTCTCCAGGAGGCAAAATTCTCTGGGAGGGGACCAACCGTCAGACAATCAAGGAGTGTTGAATTTCTATCCTCTTCTAGCTAAGAGGCCAGGAATGGGCCTGGGGCATGGCCGTGCAAGTTCAAGTGTGAGAATTGGGGATTTCTGAGAGAAAAGGGTCATTCTATGAAATCCATGCGAACAAGGTGGAGCTGCCAGTGTCCTCAATTACAGTGGAGGATGGGGCTGAGGTGGGGTGGGCTGTGCTTTGGTGGAGGAGACAAGGAAAGCATGGGTACGTAGACAGAGAGGACCAAATACATAGCCTGGCCTCCTCATGGGACCTCTGTGGCGGTGGGGCTTAATAATAATGATAGTAGTAGTAGTAATTATAATAACACTAGTAGTAGTTGCTGTTGTTAGGCGCCGTCAAGTCGATTCTGACTCATAGTGACCCTATGGACAGCAGAACAAAACACTGCCCGATCCTGCACCCTCCTCACAATTGTTGTTATGCTTGAACCCATTGTTGCAGCCACTGTGTCAACCCATCTCATGGAACGTCTTCCTCTTTTTTGCTGACCCTCTGCTTTACCAAGCATGATGTCCTTCCGCAGGGACTGATCCCTCCTGATAACACGTCCAAATTACGTGAGACGTAGTAGTGGTAGTAATAGTGATAATAATAATAATGGAGAAATTTTTTTGAGAACCCCTCGGTGCAAGACCACATGCTATGTGTTTCATGCGTCATCCCATTTAATTCTCGCTGTCACCTCGTGAGGTAGGTACTGCAATAGTCCCATGGAGGTTCTGGAGGGCTAGGGCAGCCTGCAGATGACAGATGCTTAGTGTGCAGAGAAGGGAGGGCCCAGGTCAGGACCAGGGCAAGGCTGTCACGAGAAAAGACCTTCCCTAAAATGGCCTTCTGTGGGCACCACTGGGGTGTTTCTCAGTGAATTTTCAACTATCGTGTTTATAGTCCCTTTAGTGTTTTACTCTCTCTAAGTTTTGAAAGCATATAAACAAGCCTCATGGATTCAGATGTTACACTATGGCTTGAGTTTCAGAAGACAAAGTAAAATTTATAAATGAACCGCTTTAAGCATGTTGGTGAGAAAATGGAAGATATTCTCATTGTGGACCTTGTTCATGGTGGGAGGCACTTAACCTAACCAAGCTCAGGCTTGGCATTTGTTAAAAGGGGTAACAAAGCGTTCTTCCTTATGAGTGTTGTCATTTCGTGTTCCTCCCTAGGAGCTGGCAATGAGAGTCCCAGATGAGAATTCAACTTTAAAATTGACGCAAGAATGTAGAAGAGAAGGGCAGGATTAGAGAGACAGGAAAGGTCTGGCGAGCACAGGGGATCTGGCTGCAGGAGTTCCTGTTTCTAGAGGAAGGGACATTGGTCAGCTGTTGTCACAGAGGCAGACAGTCCCAATACAGTGGAGTCTTAGTCATGAAAACTTGAACTTACTGGTCCCTAACCAGGATTAGAGCACCTGAAGCCACCAATGCCTGCCACGTAACTGCTGCGTAACTATCATCTGCTCTGCTAGGCAGCTGGTGGTGACGCCAGGGATAGTGTGGGAGCCATTTGTCCTCTTATAATCCCCCTCAGCACACCCCCCCCCCCCCACACCCCAGCAAACAATGTTCTTGGGTATGAGCAAGATTATGTGCAGTCTTAACTAAAGGGCAAATCAAGGTATCTTTAGAAAACGTTGCAGGTTATTGACCTGTCCCGTACAATCTAAGTGAAAACAGTGTGCTTGCCAGGCAAAGCGTCAGGATGAGTTCTCTAGTTCCTACTTCCAATCAAACTGCCTGCCCTGAGCCCTTGCCCTGTAGAATGTTCTAGTTGCTGCTTCAGGTACTCTATGTATATTATTTCATTTAATCCTCACAAGAACTCTAGGAGGTGGGTATGATGCTGCATCTCGAAAGACAGTAAATAGGTCATAGTGATTCAGAACTTAGGCTCCTGGGCCACTCAGACAGGGGTCAAGGTGTGTGTGTGTGTGTGTGTGTGGTGTGTGTGTGTGTGTGTGTGTAACCCTGGGCTTCTCTAACTCCCCTTTTTCTCAGCTGTGGGGAAAATACCCACCTGAAGGAGTTGTAAGTGATGAGGTGGGTAATAAGCATTTGTGAACAATGGAAAGGAGGGGCTTTACACTGGGATCGCAAAGGGTAGGCTGAAAGGCCCCTCAGAGGTCTCTTTGGTAGCCAGGAAACTGGCTTTCCCTGGGCAACATCTTGGGCTTGAAATTGAACTAAAACTGTAGGGGATTAGGGACAATGGGTGTGCCCAGCACAGAACAGATGATCAATAAGGAGCTGTTCCCCATTATGGGGGATCAAGGACCTGAGGTGTTTGGTTTGTCTCCACAGACTGCCATCGGTGACACTCTGGTCCAGGACATCTGTTATTCTCCAGATACCCAGAAGCTCCTCGTCCGGCTCAGTGATACTTATGACAGGTAAAAAGATTCTGGCCTCGCGAGCACTGTTGGGGCTGCTGAGCACCCAGATGGATAGCTCAGGCGCGGTCTGGCTGTGCTGTCTCCACTCAAACCATGATTTACTCAGCAGAGAGTTTCTTCTCCACTTGCTCTTCCTTCCCCTCTTGCTGAGCTGCTGGGGGCAAGCTGCACCCTGTCTGTCTGACGGAGTAGGTGTGGTGTGTGGTCTGTGAAATACGTTTGTCCTAATCCATCCATTTATGAACAAGGTCATTTCTGGAGGGCCTGAAAGTGAACACACAGGATCTGCTGCAAGTTGAAAACACAGGGAAGGTGAGAGGACTCATTCTCACCCTTAAAGGAGAGCCCGGTGGGCAGACCCAAGCATTTGACTTTTACTCCAGATATTTTGCGCCGTGGGTTGGCGTGGCCGAAGACCCTGTCACAGGTACAGTTTCACTTGCGTTCAGGGAAGGGTTAAACAATGGTGGAGGAAGATGGCACAAGGCTATTTAAGTGCACTTCAAGTGACTTTTCCGGTTGCTTGGGTTTTGAGCTGCTTTTATTTCTCTCTGCTTCACATCCCCTTCACTGAAGTCTCATGTGAAAAGTACGGAATAAAAGGAGGTAGTACAGCAGGGTTAGAGCTTAGTGTCAGGCGGCCTGGGTTTCCATCCTCGCTTTTTAGCACTTGACCGTGGGCAAGTTACTTAACTTTTTACTCTCAGTCCTCTCCTCTGTAATAGACAGATAATGCCTCACAGGGTTATGCCAACACAGTGCGTGTTAAGTGCCTGACACACAGTAAATACCCAAAAACTGTTGGCTATTTTCTTTTTTTAAACCATCACCTTTAATAGAAGCTTGGCGTCCCCTAAGCATTGTGTTCTCCTTTCCCTCCGTCCCGCCCAGCCCTGGTAAACTATTAGCTATTTTAATAGTAACAATGAAATTAGCTCTCTGAGCCAACACCTCCAGGTTTTCAATTTGCAAAATTCAGAGGCTGATTCCAGTAGGTTCCCAAAACCTTTTGTCCTTTTCAGTGACAGGCCTGTCATTATTGTATCACTTGTGGTATCTTTGACGTCTAGATAAGGTTTGGTTTGTGAAGGATAAACTCCTGGCTTGCAGGTGGGGAAGAGGAACGGGAATAGTGTTTCTTTCCCTCTCCTTCTCCCTTCCTGGGCTGGCCTCTAAAGTGACGTGAGATGGGTTTGGGAAGTGGGTGCTGGGGATCTTCCACCAGTCTGAAGCAGAGGGATGAAATCTAAGACGGGCAGCAATGTCAAGCCTCCGATTTCACCGTCTTCCAGAGCAGCGGGCTGAGCAACAAAAGGGCGGGGATGCTAGAAGATGGGGCTGGCAGGATGGGTAGTAGCAGGGTGAAGGCGGCTGGGGAAGAGGCTTTGAGAGGCTCCGGTACTGGTCAGATGACTTCAAGACCTTGACTTACTCTCTGAGGAACAAAACACACGAAATGCAAAGCTCAGCAAGCGAGCACTTCTAAAGACTCAGGAATATGCTCAAAGACATCCAGACGATCCAACTCAACCCTTTCCCATGGAAGAGAAGTTCTGAGCACATTTGCACATGCACAGCTGCTTCCCACAGATTTTAATCGGCACAGAGGGCAAGTTTTTTTTCCTATAATAATGTTTTTCTAGCGCTTAAGGTCTTTGGACGGCAGAGACCAAACATCCCAGTTTTCCCAGGTCTGAGGGGTGTCTGAGGATGCAGGACCCTCTGTGCTAAAACCAACACAGTGCTGGGCAAACTGGGACAGTGGCCACCCTACTTGAACCTCCTATAACATTTAATAAGTTTTCCTGGAGGGGTCTTTTCCTCCCTATCCTTTCTCCCCCAAAGACTTTTCCATCAGTTATTACTTTCCATTTTGTTTCTTCATTTTAAAATATATTCTCTGATATAAACCTAGGGCACAATCATGTGAAGAAATACTTCACTAAAAGGAAAATTCAAAAGCTGGGCAATATTGGCTTGGTGGAGAATTAGACCTTGTGTCAAAGTTCCCACAATTCCTTGCACATGCTTCCTATGGGGAGAGAAATATCTTAACTTGAAAGAAGTAGAAACATCTATGTGAAACTTTGATCTCCCCACCACAGACTGACAATGAGCTAGTCAACAAGACTAACCTGCAATTTAATTCAGCCTTCAGAAGGTGTAAGACGTATTGGAGACATAATTTGGAGGAGTTTATCCATAAATTCTGTGTCCACCTTTCTACCTCCTAATCCCACAGTTTGCTGTAGCTGTGGCCAGTGTCATGACTGGGTCATCGAAGGCTTAGTCAAACTGGAATTCTTTTACGTGATAGACTGTAATTGCTTATAAATTTACCACAAAGCCACCACCTGTTTTTTTCTTCGGGATTGACTTACAACTTTTCGCTTCTTTGAAGGGTCTGCACATACTGTTCTCAGCAGCTACTGGTCCCAGCAGCTGGGGAAGAAAGAGATGCGTGGTAGGACTGCTCTTTTCCAATTTCTTTTTCATTTGCTTAACTTTAAGGGTCCCTAGTGGCGCAATGGTGAAGTGGTCAGCTGCTAACTGACAGGTTGGCAGTTCCAACCTACCCAGTGGGTCCAAGGGAGAAAGACGTGGTGATCTGCTTATGTAATGATTACAGCTAAGAAAACCCTGTGGGTCAGTTCTACTCATCACGTGGGCTTGCTGTGAGTCAAACTTCACTCGATGGCATATACAACAACAACGTTAAGCTAGGGCTTCTTTGCCTATTGCCTGTCCATTGGAAAATGTGATGAAATGCCGTGTATAGGTCACATGGAAAATGCAAGGTTGATCAATTCCTTTACCCTGAGCCCTTTACCCAACACATCTTCCACTCTACACCCACCCTCCACAGACCCTTCTAATAAAGTAAGTACCCAATAAATGGTTACTGAATAAAATTAACTAGCTGCATGGCCCAGAGAGTGGGGGCCTTGGTGGTTTAGTGGTAGAATTCTCAGCTTCCATGCAGGAGACCCTGTTTGATTCCAAGCCAATGCACCTTGTGTGCAGCTACCACCTGTCTGTCAGTGGAGGCTTGTGTATTGTTATGGTGCTGAGCAGGTTTCAATGGAGCTTCTGGACTAAGATGGACTGGGAAGAACAGCCTGGTGATCTAGTTCCAAAAATCAGCCAATGGAAACCCTATGGATCACAATGGTTCAATCCGCAACCATTCACGGGGATGGTGTAGGACTGGGCAGCATTTTGTTCCATTGTGCATGGGGTCGCCATGAGTCGGGGGCTGACTCAATGGCAGCTAACCACAGCAACACGGTCGAGAAAAGTTATTTATAGTGTGATAGATTGAGAGTGGATGATCACTGATGATCATCAAAGTTCCTTACTGACATTGTTAGTCATGGGATAAAATCAAACAAATTACTTTGGAATCCAGTCCCCTGGTGATTAATATATTGCTCAGGGGCACAGAGACGAGATGACGGTCAGTGGAGCTACACTGCCCTGATTATCAGAGTAGGAGTCTGACCCTAAAGGATGGAGGACTTAGTGGGAGGGTTAGGCCTCTGAGGCCTTGATTTGGGGTTAGAAGCATGGCAGTCTCTTTCCTTGGTGAGCCTAATTAGTCCCCCAGGAACTGAGCTCAGGAAGGCAGGGACCCTACTTGTTTTGTTTGCCTGGCCCTCAACGGTCACTTGATGACGTTATGAGTGAAGGAATCTTCTGTTCTATCTTCCACTACATCTGCAGCATCAGGCAAATGGCAGCAATCATTCAGAGCGGGGAAGATGGGACCCTGTCAGAAGGGCCCAGACCACACTGCTTCTCTTCTGAGACGTCTGGTTTGTGCCTCCATCTTCCCACACACCCTTGCTTCCTCCTAGAGAGAGCTGGGGAGGGAGCTGTACCTGGGGTGTGTCTAGGGCAGCACGGGACGTAGTAGAGGAAATGGCCCAGGAGAAGTCCCAGGAAGGGAAGATAAAGAGTTGTGTATTTTGTAGATCAGATTTCATTTGTGGTCCTCTCAGTCCTTGAGAGAATGGAGGTGGGCAGTACCATGAACAGGTGAACAAATTTACCCTTAAACTGACCTTGGAGGATGCTAGGACTTGCAATAAGAGGTCTCACTCTGTTCTGTTGATTAAAAAGCAGAAAATGATCTCAATTTGTGACTTGTTTTCTGATTTCTCTAGCCTTTCAGTGTTCTCAACGAGGAGGAGAACTGGTGATTTCAGTGCGTACTGATGGACGAGTTGACATTAGGGGAGGTGCTGCTATTGTTTTAGAGGGCACGCTGACAACCTAAAGATGCTCTGGCTGAGGTGATGCTATCTTCAATGACTAAGTATTTTCTGCCAAAAAAAAAAAAAGAGAGAGAGAGAAATGTAACAGGCTGCCTTTAGCAAACTTGTTTGTAGTCCAGTTAATTTTTACATTATAAATAGAAAAATGAAGGCATGCTAGTGGAGACTTAAGAATGCTTCCTGACTAATTAATTAATAGAGTTTTGGCTCTACCTGTGAGTGTATTTAAAATGTATGTGACCAATATCAAAAGTAATGTCATCACTTTTTTTGATTATGATAACCAATCAGAGAATGAAGAATAAGTTTATGAGGAATGAGATTCAACTATTAAAATTTAGGTGCGAATACCTGATAGAATATTTTGCATCCATTAAAAAGACCTGGTAAACTCTGTGGAAATATAGAAAAATATTTAATGGTATAATACTAATAAAGAAAAACACAGTAAGTTATCATTGTTATGCTACATCTATAGAGAATTATGAATGTATATGGACAAAGATAGAAAAGTGAAAGTAGTTCATATACAGAGTGATATGATTAAAGGTAATTTAATGGGTCTAAAAAATATTTTCTTTATTGTTGAACTCATGTACCATAACTAAAAATTAGAACCAAATCCCAAAATTAAAAAAAGAATATGTGCTTTATACTACCTTGTACTATTAAACATTGAAAGTAATGTAATCTCTTTTCTGATATGTGATAACTTAAAAGAAATTCTTCTCTTACTTCAATAAAATGGGTTTTAACAGGTTTATGTTCAAAGTGTGTTCATTTAAGGTGATTGCATTGATGGTAGTTCTCAGCCATCTCTAAAATTGCAAGCTAATCAGAAGTTGCTGTGGAGTACCTCAGATTTTGTCACCTTAATTGCTACCATGTTTCCTATTTTTACTAAAGTGTGTAAGAGTGAATTTATTGTAGCAGGAATTTTGTGTTTCCCCTAATTTTACAGTGAAATAAATATTTCACCAGCTTCAGTCCTTACCTTAGTTAATAAACAACAACCCACTTTCCCCCACCTCACAGCTCATCACAACACATTAGCGGGACGTGACTGGAGGGTCTTCTCAAAGTATGAGGTTTTCCCAAACTGGGACTAAATTGCATGTGCCATTTTATATAAATGCGTAGTCTGAAGGGCCTAAATTTTCTCTCTCAAGTGTATGCTAAGTTCTTTTTTTTTTTTAGTTTTATTTTGTTGCTGTTGTTGGGAATATACACAACAAAACATACACCAATTCAACAGTTTCTTCATGTGCAATTCAGTGACACTGATTACATCCTTCAGGTTGTGCAACTGTTCTCACTCTCCTTTTCTGAGTTGTTCCTCCCTCATTAACATTAACTCACTGCCCCCTAAGATTCCTATCTAATCTTTCAAGTTGCTGTTGTCACTTTGATCCCATATAGACAGTTCTTAAAAGAGTATAATGCTCAAGGCAGACCTTTTCTTCTAGTTAAGCTAAACTACTGTTTGGTTTCAAGAAGATTTCAAGGGATATTTTTGGTTTAAGTTTAAAGATTATCTCAGGGCAATAGTTTCAGGGGTTCAGTCAGCTTCATGGTTCTAGAAAGTCTGGATTCGATGAGAATTTGAAATTCTGTGCTGCATTTACCCCCCTTTGATCAGTATTCTTCTATAGAATCTTTGATCAAAATGTTCAGTAACGATAGCTGGGTACCATCCGGTTCTTCTGGTTTCATGACAAAGGAGGCAGTTGTTCATGGAGTCCATTAGCCCACACATTCCATTTTCTCCTCCTATTCCTGACTCTCCTTCTTCCTCTGTTGCTCCAGGTGAATACAGACCAGTTGTTGTACCTTGGAAGCTGCTTGCCAGCTTTTAAGACCACACATTCACTTTTATAAGCTATTTTTAAAATTTTCCATTTATCAATAGACAATTGAGTCACAATAGGCAGGGCAATTGACTATATTTATTTGGTCAGCCTGCTAAGTGGTCATATTTACGAGAGATAGCAGCAGGGAAAGGAGAGGTGAGGGCAGGACAAGCACACCTGAATAGATAAATGAGAGGACATGAAATGACATCTTGGGTAGCAGAAGCACAGATTCACTAGGATAAACATACTGTGTGTCTTAGTCATCTAGTGCTGCTATAACAGAAATACCACAAGTGGATGGTTTTAATAAAAAGAAGTTTATTTCCTTACAGTAAAGTAGGCTAAAAGTCCAAATTCAGGGTGTCAGCTCCAGGGGAAGGCTTTCTCTCTCTGTCAGCCTTCTCATCATTGTTCCCCCAGACTAGGAGCTTCTCCGTGTGGGGACCCCGGGTCCAAAGGACACGCTCTGCTCCTGGCACTGCTTTCTTGGTGGTATGAGGTCCCCCTGTCTCTCTGCTCACTTCTGTCTTTTATATCTCAAGAGATTGCCTCAGGACACAATCGAATCTTCTAGATAGAGTCCTGCCTTACTAACACAACTGCCACCCATCCTTCCTCATTAGCATCATAGAGGCAAGATTTACAACATATAGGAAAATCACACAGTACCAGGAATCATGGTCCAGCCAAACTTACACACACATTTTTTGGGGGACATAATTCAATCCATGACACTGTGGAAAGTGAGTTTTCTGCCTATACGTGTAGGGAAGGTATGAGAGCACTTTTAAAACTCTAGTTCCAGCTAAGTTTTTCCTTCATCTTTAACTTCTGCCCACCTCTTGCCTACCTGCTTTTACTAAGAGTAGACAGAGGGAATGGGAGGGAGACTGTTAGAGATGTAGCCCAGCACTCACATTTAATGCTGCCATTGGCTGAAAAAGTGCTCACAGCAAGGCTGGCATCCCCTGGTGTATGGGTTAGACTAAGTTATGTTAAAGTTTGAAATAGCTACAAAATCACAGTGGTTTAATATAAACATTTATTTCTGTTCATATTACTTATCTAGTACAGTCAGGGAAGGACCTCTTCCTTATGTTCATGCAGGGACTCAAGCTGATTTTACACTCTGTCATCTCCACATGTGGTCTCCATGGTTGCTGCAGCATTAGAAAAGAGTGTATGGAAACCTCAGTATGATAGAAGTCAATTCTGCTCACAGCCTGTTGCCCAGAACTGGTTGCATAGCTCTATCTAACAGCAAGGGAGCTGAGAAATGTAGGGGAGCTCATGGATATATTCTGTGTGGTAAATAAAACTGACATACCTGGGGAAGGTTTTCAGGCTACTCAGACATTTCTCTTGAGGGTCACATTACTTGGGTAAATTTATCACAGTCCAGAGGCTTGGGGTGCAAGTGCAGAAGCCTATTATGTAAGTGCACCAAGAGTGAATCTTTCTCTCAGGGGCAGACTCACATTAACCAAGGCCATAGAGACTGATGTATAAACCAGAATGCAGATTTGTTATTTTACAATACGAAATGTAACCATGGAATGGATTAGATGAAAGCACTTTTTTCCCCCATTTGCAAATCTGTTTGGGAAGCCAAATTATAATCAGAAAGCTGCTTGGTAGTTACAGAACTGGAAAAAAAAAGAGTCAGCCAAATGAACTTAAATGGCAGCTGTCATCAAGATATGGTAAGCTTCCCCACTTTAGCAATGCCTTAGAATTCCATCATGCTGCATGTAATTTATCTGAATTCAACTATACACGCTCAGGGCCAAATGTGATTTTAGTGTTAAAGATATTTATTTTTGAACAACCATGGTCCCTAACTCAAGCCAACAACTTCATCTAGCACTCAGGAGAAAGTTGTCTATTCCATCACTAGAGAAAAAGCTGGCGGTGTTGGGCTTGTAAACTGGTATATCTGTGTGCTATCCTTATGGGTTATTTATGGGATTTTCAGGGATAACTTTGACAACACTTAATTTTTGCCTTATGCACTATGGTAGCCTTCCAGAATGGCTCCCAATGACCCCCACCTTCTTCTATTCACACCCTTGTGTGGTTCCCTCCCACATTTACCAAGGTGGTCTGTTTGACCAATAGCATATGCAGAAATGACATTATGTCACTTTAGAGATTAGATTACAAAAGTCTGCGATTTCTGTTTTGGTTGTTTTCTCTCTTCCTCTTTTTTTTTCTCTCTCCTCTCTCTGTGACTCTGTCTCTCTTTCTTTCTCTCATCACTTGCTCTGAGGGAAGCCAGCTGCCACATCATGAGCAGCATTATCAAGAGGCCCAGGTAGCCAGGAACTGAGGGCTCTGGCCAACAGCCACATGAATGAGCTTGGGAGTGGATCCTTCAGCCCCAGTCAAGCCTCAGATGACTACAGTCCTGGCTGACACCTTGACTGCAGCCTGTGAGAGACCCAGAGCCAGAGGTACCCAGGTCAGCTGCTCCAGGTTCCTGACTCACAGAATATGAGATAATAAATGTTTGTTGTCTTCAGTCACTAAGTTATGAGGCAATTTGTTATGCAGCCTCCATCTTGCTGGAGTCATTTTCCCTTGCTGGTTTTGAGAAAGTAAGGTGCCATGTTGGAGAATGCCACCTGGCTACTGTAGGTGGCCTCTGAATGCTAAGGTCAGCCTTTAGCTGACAGCCAGCAAGAAAATGAGGTCCTCAGTCCTACAACAGCAAGGAACTGAATTCTACCAACAGCCTGTGTGAGATTGGAAGCAGATCTTTCCCCAGTCAAGCCTTCATATGAGACTCCCACCATAACCCTAACCAACACCCTCACTGCAGCCTTGCAGATGACCCAGCCAAGACGTGCCTGACTCCTGACCCACAGAAACTGTGAAATAATAAGTGTGTTTTGTTTTAAACTGCCAAACTTGTGGTAATATTGTTATGCAACAATACAACATCTGAGAAACTAGTAGCAATTACTTAATATTATTGAATATCCAGTGAATGTTCCTATTTCCCTGTCTTATACACTTATGTGTTATGTTTATTTTTGTAAGACAGGCTGACTTTAGCTTGCCCCCATATGATAGGAGTCCATTGTCTGTACCAGCCTCGCAGCACAGCCTGGATTCTCCTTTTTGTGACTCAGCCTCCCACCCAGATTGGACCCGGCTAGGCCCTGCCAATGCTTGTCTCCCTGAGCAACCTTTCCCAGGGCCTCCATTGCTGACCAGCCCTACCTCTCCACTTCCATCAGGTGGTAGGCAAGCCACTGTTATCTCTTTGAAGCACTTTCTGAACCTGAGCACCATCGACTGTTGCCATTTTGGGCCAGAGCTGTTCTGTGCATTGTAGAATGTTTGACGTGTCGCTAACCTCGACCCCCTAGATGCTGTAGCTTTCTCCCAGTTGTAACAACCACAAACGTCTCCAGACTTTGCCAAACATCCCTGGAGCAGGGTGGTGGGCAAAATCATTTGCCCTGTGTCATGGATTGAATTGTGTCCCCAAAAAAGTGTATCAATTTGGCTAGGCCATGATTCCCAGTATTGTGTGATTGTTCACCATTTTGTCATCTGATGTGATTTTCTTGTGTTCTAAATCCTACCTCTATGATGTTAATGAAGCAGGATTAGAGGCAGTTATGTTAATGAGACAGGACTCAATCTACAAGATTAGATTGTGTCTTAAATCAATCCTTTTTGAGATATAAAAGAGAGAAGCAAGCAGAGAGACATGGGGACCTCA
Organism: Dugong dugon; assembly: GCA_030035585.1. NCBI lineage: Eukaryota > Metazoa > Chordata > Mammalia > Sirenia > Dugongidae > Dugong > Dugong dugon. The sequence continues at coordinate 22,053,387 of CM057475.1, forward strand.
TACTAACAAGAGCCAGAAGAATAGTGTGTCCTTTGGACCTGGGGTCCCTGTGCTGAGAAGCTCCTGGACCAGGGGAAGATTGATGACAAGGTACCAAGGACCTTCCTCCAGAGCCGACAGAAAAAGGAAGCCTTCCACTGGAGCTGGCATCCTGAATTTGGACTTCTAGCCTGCTAGACTATAAGAGAATAAATTTCTCTTTGTTAGAGCCATTCATTTGTGGTATTTCTGTTATAGCAGTACCAGATAACTAAGACACCCTGGTTGAGAACCACTACTTTAAGTTGACTTTGTTTTTCTCTTCTCTGACTTGCTTTATTTTGTGGTTTAGCTTATAGAGGGTGGATTGTTTGCCTCTTTCCAAGTTCTTTCCAGGGTATGAATCCCCCTTACTGTCAATTGCATGTATCTTGCAAGTTAGGTGCTCATCTGGGATCTGAATTCACAGCCTGTGAGTCAGATCTTCTGTTCAGCAATCTGACATGGTCGATAAGCAGTGTGACATTTTCTGCCTCCTGTGTATAAGGCACCCTGCTGGAACTTGGTGGGATGGAGGGCTGGGTGTTGGCAGGAAGCTGCAAAGGAGATTAGAGAGGAGTTTACAGGGCTCTCAAGGGACTCACACTCTGACTGAGGAGATCAGACTCATCCTTTCATGAAGAGACAATGAACACTTGGGCTGGCCTGTGAGTAGGGCCTACATATGGCATAGACAGTCCCTGGATGTTAAACTGAAAGGTTGGTGCTTCTGTAACCCGATGGGAATGGGTCCTGCCCGGTGTGACCCCTCAAGTCAGTTGAGAGACATTAGGCCTTTGAGAAAGAGAAAGTAGAGTTTATTGCAAGCCAGTCAAGCAAGGAGCTCAGAGACTAAGTTCCTGAGGTTGGGAATTTTAGGGCAGTTGTAGGGTTCAGGATAGGGAACTTATGCATAATTCATTAAGTTTCTGGGAATAGGCAGGCAATTTCAGGAACTAATTAACATGTATGGAGGTACAGTAGGGAGGTGCAATATGACAGCTGGGGGGTATGATGCATGAAGTTTATCTAAGGACAGCTTTGTGACTTATTGCTCCTGTCTGAATGGAGGGGAGAGGGGTGGTTGGTGAGTAGTGAAGGGGCCTTGAGCAGAGAAGCAGTAAGACAACCTTGGGCTGTAACACAGAAATGCCTTATCAGGAACTCACAGGTCTGGGGCCAGGGGTGTGTGATGGGAGGAGGGCGAGCAGTTTAACCCTGTTGTTTACACTTTGAATCTACCCAGGGGCATCTCAGAAGATAGTCCTGGCAATCTACTTCCAAAAGGTCAGCCATCGAAAACCCAGTGGAGCACAGTTCTTCTCTGACACACGGGGTCGCCATGAGTCAGAGTTGACTTGACAACAACTGGATTATGGCACAGACACTAGGTGGTATGGCATAGTCGGAGTGTTGAAGGATAGAGTTTAGAAAGATGTGCAAAAATTCAGAGAGGAACACACAAGGCATGGTTGGGTGTTGTATGGAGTTTCTACATCTAGGTGTTGGGTGCTGTGCGGGCAAAGAGAGAAAGAAGAGACAGTATCCTTGAACTAACAATCCAGTCGATGAGACATGTAAACACACAGACAAAGAAATAATACTAAAAGTTTATTATTGTTGTTACTGTTATTATTATTGGATTTTTAAGACTATTAAAATCTATAGAAAGGAGCTGGAAATTACAGCAATTGTGAGTCGTCCCCAGTGTATGAGAAAGGGTAAAACTGTGGTTCTCCAAGAGTGGTCCCTTACCAGCATCCTCAGCATCACTTGGGAGTTTGTCGACCTGTTGCTGTGGAGTCAATTCCAACTCATAGCGACCCTATAGGACAGCGTAGAACTGCCCCATAGGATTTCCAAGGAGCGGCTACTGGATTTGAACTGCCGACCTTTTGGTTAGCAGCCATAGCTCTCAACTACTGCACCACCAGTGCTCCATGGGAGCTTGTTAGACATGCAAATTCTCAGGCCCCGCCCCAGACTTATGGAATCAGAAGCACTGGGAATGGGCCCAGCAATCTGCTTTAACAAGCCCTCCAAGCAATTCTCATAACAGGCTCAAGTTTGAGAACCACTGGTGTTTGGGAGGAGCCCGGTGGCACAGTGGTTAAGAGCTTCGCTGCTAACCAAAAGGTTGGCAGGTGGAACCCACCAGCCGCTCCTTGGAAACCCAGTGCGGCACAGTTCTATTCCATCCTATAGGGTTGTTATGGGTCGGAATTGACTCCAAGGCAATGGGTCTGGTATTCAGGCGTCCAGATTTAGCAGCTTCCCTCCATTTTCCTCCCTCCCAAGTGACAATTGCCTGTGTAGGCTGATAACTTTTAAATGTGCATTGCCTCAAAATCTCCCTGACTATACCAATATACTTGCTGCTTAGTGCAGTTTTGGGAGAGCTCTTTTTTCTTTTTTCATTAGCTTCCAGTTCTGTTCAGCGTAGAAAAATTAGCTGTGCTCAGGTGGGAGCTGTTTAGTAATGTGTTCGTAATCAACAGATTAGTTAATCAGCCATGATTTATTAATGATGAATTAATTATACCTGATTGTGCAGTTCTGCTGGCTAAATGGAGCTTTAAAGGAGTTATTTTATTAATCATCACGACGCTAACTGCAGACATGTACAGAAGGATCGCTAATTAAACATGCAACCATATGCAGAACAAGTCAGGCTGCTGAGAACCGCAAGAATAAAAAATATTCATTTTTAAGGGAGCCAAAACAAACTTTGTTTTAATGAAATGTTAGGGAGTTGATTCAGTGACGTTATTCACTCCAAATTGATATTATAACATTTTCCAACAGGAATTGATCCCTACATTAAAAAGTGTAGAGCCCTCCAGTGAGATTCTGTTAAAGCGGAAGTGTGGTTCTCTCCAGAGACCCTGGGTAGTGCAAACGGTTGATGTACTTGGCTGTTAACTGAAAGGTTGTAGGTTCAAGTTCACCCAGAGGCACCTCATAAGAAAGGCCTGGCAATCTACTTCCAAAAATTAGCCATTGGAAACTCTATGGAGCAAAGGTCTACTCTGACACACATGGGGTGGCTGTAAGTCAGAATCAACTTGACAACAACTGTTTTTTTGGTTAAAGATCTCTCCAATCATATTTTTACACCCGTACGAACTGCCAGAACAGAGACCATTGATGGATGGGAAGGGACTTAGAGCAGAGAGAGTCAAAATCACACATCAGGCATTTGTACCAGAGAGCATCAGGTGAATGGGAGATTGTGAACTCTTAGAGGCCATGAACACCTCTTTGTGCTGAAATATGGTAAAAGGATTACACCCTTGTGTTAGGTATTGTTGGAGCAGAGAAAGAAAAGAGATAGCCCAGTTAAAAAGGCATCAGGTAAGCTCAAAGGTAGTTAAATAGCAGGGCAAGTGTATTAGCTATTTAGCTCAAGGTAGATGAAAGGCATTTCAGGATTTATCTGTTGCTGTTGTAATGAACACTTGTTGTTTGGGGTCACGCAGCACCCAGACACCATCCTCTTAGCACCTTAAGCCCCCTTTTGGGAAATCCTCCCTGAAAGTAGTCTCAGGGCGTAGGTCCCAACTTACACCATGGAAGCCAAAGAGGCCAGAGGCCACCGCTCTCTGCAAATCAGAGAGTGGGCATGTGACTCGACTCAGGCTCAGCCAAACCAGAAACTATCTCCTGGGGATTTGGATCCTGAACAAGGGAGGTAGTACTGTGGAGGTGTCTGGAGGCCTGGTCACTGTAATGGCGGCTGCATGAGCAGACCAACGATTCTGACAGTAGGTAAATCTGCCTGGAATAATAGCTGCAGGAATAATGTTTGTTTTGGTCCAATAGGTAACACAGTCCAGTCCGTGTAGTATGAGCATATGATAAATGCGTGATGATGAGGGTGATAGTGATGACAGACTTCAAGGCTGTCCTGATCTTTTTTTTTTTTTAGATCCCCTCCCCCTTCCCTGGCCAGCACAGGGCTAGGTGTTTTCTTCAGCCTATCATAATAGTTCATCCCCTGGCCTGACCATTGGTTTAGGAATGGGCATGTGATACATCTCCGGCCAATGAGATGTGAGGGTAAGTTTTCAGTTCAAGGAGCCAAATGAGGAAAAAGAACCTGGCCAGGGGTGTGGGTGGGGGCAGCAGCTGGCATTCTTAAATTGGCTTAATCCCTCCATCTTCAGGAAGGCCTCCCTTCCTCATCTGTGCTTGGTGCCCTCGAGTACAGAGATTCTGTTTTATATTCTCTAGAGGAAAAACCTCCAGTGTTTTTCCCCAAGGTAGGGAGACAGAGTTGCCCAATGAGTGAAATTGGGCATATAGGTATTATATGTATGTTAGCGTGTATGTGATGTGTTTCTACCATACACACTGAGATACAGAATGTCTCTGTTGACCCAGAAGTTTCCCCATGTTGCTTCTCAGAAAAAAACTTTCTATTCCTCACTTTCTAAGAGAATCACTATTCTGAGACTTCTATCACCATGGGTTAGTTACCTATTCCTGGGCTTTTATAAATGGAATCTTACAATATATGCTGTTTGGTGTGTGGCTTCTTTTATTCTACGTAATGTTTTTGAGATTTATGCATGTTACTGAGTTCATTCTTTTTTACTGCTGCGTAATATTCCATTGTATAGTTTGTTTATACCTTCTCCTGTTGATGATCATTTGGGTTGTTTCCAGTTTGGGGCTATCATGAATAAAACTGGTATGGATATTATTGTCCATGTCTTTTGGTAGATACAGACCCCCTACTTTGTAATTTTAGTACCTGTTTATGCATTCCTAAAAAACAAAGCATAGCTTGTCTGTTTTCAAATTGTACACAGATGAAATAATTCTGTCTGTATTCTTTTGTATCTTGCTTCTTTGTTCCATATTGTTTGTGACATTCATCTATATATTTTTGTGTGTAGTAGTAATTTGTTTTGCTATATACCATTCCTCTGAAAGAACATAACACAATTATCTTTATTTAGTTATTTCACATTTTAGTTATTACCAAAAAAATGCTGCTGTGGACATTTTTGTTCATGTGTCATAGCGCACATGTGGAAAATTTTCTCTAGGTTACGTACCTGATGGCAGGTTTGCTGGGTCGTAGGCTATATGTATCTTCTACTTTCATAGATACTACATAACAGTTTTCCAAAGCGGTGATACCAATTTATACTCCTACCACCAGGATATGGCAGTTTCCATTGTGCCATATCCTTACCCATATCCTTGGTATTGTCGGATTTAAAAATTTTTTTACCAGTCCTGTCGGTGGGTTACAAATATCTCCTTGTATTTGTTAATGATGTTGGCTATATTTTTGTATGTTTACTGGCTATTTTTCTTTTCTTTTTTTGTGGAGTACCTGTTCAAATCCATTACCCATTCTGTTGTTGTTAGGTGTCATTGAGTCAGTTCCAACTCACAGTGACCCTGTGTACAACAGAATGAAACATTGCTTGGTCCTGTGCCAGCCTCACAATAGTAGGTGTTTGAGCCCATTGTTGCAGCCACTGTGTCAATCCAACTCATTGAAAGTTTTCCTCTTTTTTGCTGACCCTCTATTTTACCAAGCATAATGTCCTTCTCTAGGGATTAGTCCCTCCTGAACATGTCCAAAGTATGTGAGATGAAGTCTCACCATCTTTGCTTCTAAGGAGCATTCTGGCTATACTTCTTCCAAGACAGATTTGTATGTTCTTTTGGCAGTCCATGATATAGTCAGGATTCTTTGCCAACACTATAATTCAAATGCATCTATTCTTTGGTTTTCCTGATTCATTATCCATCTTTCGAATGCGTACGAGGTGATTGAAAAGAACATGGTTTGGGTCAGTTGCACCTTAGTCATCGAAGTGACATCTTTGCTTTTTAAGATTTTACTTACTGATTTGTAGGAGTTCTGGATACAAGTCTTGGTGGGTTACATGTGTTACAAATATCTTCTTCCACTCTTGTTGTTGTTAGCTGCTGTACAGTTGGCCCCGGATTCATGATGACCACATGGACAAATGAATGAAATACCACCCAGTCTTGCCATCCCATGATAAGTTGGGGCTTGGGTTGCTGTGATCCATAGGGTTTTCATTGGCTGATTTTCAGAAGTAGATCACCAGGCCTTTCTTCCTAGTCTTAGTCTGACAGCTCCACTGAAACTTGTTCAGCATCATAGCAACATGCACATCATCACTGATAGGCAGATGATGGCTGCATATAAGGTGCATTGGCTGGGAATCAAACCCAGGTCTCCTGCATGGAAGTTGAAAATTCTACTCCTGAACTACCAACAGCTTCTCCTACTTTAGGGCTTGTCTTTTTACTCTCGTTGTCTTTTGATAAACTAATAATGTAGCTGATTTTACCACTTTTTCCCTTTATAGTTTCTGCCTTGTGTGTATTGTTCAGGAATTTTTTTTATAGTCCAAGTTTCTGAAGATATTCTTCTATATTACCTTTGAAAAACTTTACCTTTTTTTTTTACATTTAGTTCTTTAATTCATCTGGAATTTATTTATTTATTTATTTTATTGTACTTCAGGTGAAGGTTTACAGAACAAATAGTTTCTCATGAAACAGTAGTACACATATTGTTTTATGACATTTGTTAACAACCCCATGACATGTCAACCGTCTTCCTTCTCGATCTTTTTTTTTTTTTTTTTTGGGTGAAAATATACATAGCCAAAGATACACCATTTCAAAAATTTCTACATGTACAGTTCAGTGACATAGACTACACTCTTCTAATTGTGCTGCTATTCGCACTTTAGATGAAGGTTTACAGAAAAAAATAGTTTCTCATTAAACAGTTAGTACACATGTTGCCCTATGACAATGGTTAACAACCTCACTACACACATCAACACTGTCCTTACTCAACCTTGGGCTCCGTATCACCAGCTTTCCTGTCCCCTTCTGCCTTCTGGCCCTTGTCCCTGGACTGCTGTGCCTCATTAGTCCCGTTTTGTTTTATGGGGCTGTCCAGTCCCCAGCTGAACGGTGAACCTTGAAAGTGACTTCACCACTGAGCTAAAAGGGTATCTGGGGGCCATACTCTCAGGGTTTCTCCAGTCTTCTTTAGGCCAGTAAATCTGGTCTTTTTTGTGTGTGTTAGAATTTTGTTCTACATCCTTCCCCAGCTCTGTCCAGAACCCTCTGTTGTGATCCTGGTCAGAGCAGTCAGTGGTGGTAGCCGGGCACCATCTAGCTGCTGGACTCAGTCTGGTGGTTAAATTTATTTTTGTCTGTGGTATGAGGTAGGGCCCAGTTTCTTTTTCTTCTCTTTCTGCATATGAATAGCTAGTTGACCCAGCAGCATTTATTGAAAACTCCATGCCTTCCTCTTGATCTGCAGTGCGACCTCTCTGATATGTGATTGGCTGTTTCTGAGCCCTCTATTCTATTGCATTTACCATCTGTTTTTCCTACACTGATATCACACTATCTTAATGACTATTATTTTTTAATTTTTAAATTCTTTTTATGAAATATTTTTATAGATAATTTTGCCATACGATTTTCCAAAATTTATGTACTTTAATCTCATAATTGTTTCAAAATAGTTAATAGAAACACTTGGTAAAAGATTCAAGTAATATAAAGGAGTATAGAGGGATAACTAAGTCTCCCTCTCATCTCTTATCCCTAGTTGCCCCTTCCCTTCCTCAAGGGCAATCCTGTTAACCAATCTGTATTCTTCCAGTTGTATTTATGTGCGTACAGATGTATAAATGTGGGCATGTTTGTGTAAATACATATGTCTCACTAACGGTAAGCTCGCTAATCATACTGTTCTGAATCCTGATTTTTTAAAATTTGATGTGTAGTCAGGCAGTCATTATTTACCCATTTTATAGATAAGGAAAGCAATGCAGAGAAGAAGAAAAAAGGAAGGTGACTTACTTAAGGTTACTCAGCTAGTTAGGTCTGGATTCAAAACCAGGCTATGTGGCTCCATGTCTAATACCCTTGCCATGCTTTAAGGAATACCCCTAGAGGACTGTTCTGGTTACTATGCTATGTAACAAATTACCCCAAAGTGTAGAGTCATAAAATAATCATTTATTATGCTCACAGATTCTGTGGGAGAGGAGTTTGCATAGGACATAGTGGGGAAGGCTTGTCTCTGCTCCACTTGGTGTCAGCTGGGGTGGCTCTAAGGCAGGGCCTGTGATCATCTGAAGGTTTCTTCCTGCACATGTTTGGAGCCTGTGTTGGGAAGACTCAAACAGCTGGGAGCTAGAATAGTTGGGGCTCCTTGGGCGTCTCTCTCTATATCTGTATAGTCTCTCCACGTGATCTTTCTAGTATGGCAAGTTTAGAATAGGTGGACTTCCTCCAGGTCACCTCAGCTTCTAAGACACATACCCCAAGAGAGCCAAGTGGAAGCTGGATGACCTTTTATGACCTAGCCTAGGAAGTCACTTGGATTCAATTCTGCTACATTTTGTTGGTTGAAGTAGCTACAAAGGTCTGTCCAGTTTCAAGGGGCAGAAACACAAACCTCCCCCCTTGATAGGGCGTGTCACTGTCACATTATAAGAAGAGCACATGGGATGGGATATGGGCTGCAGCTATCTTCAGAAAATGCAATCTAGCACAAGGGTATTTTTGTGAGTTTCTCACATTCTTGGGAAAATGGGGGACAGTAATGGTTAGTAGGAACAAGAAATATCTCCATTAAGAAGAAGAAAACTTGATGTAAATCCTGAATCACTTTTTATGGAGGAAATTCAACTCCAGTCATTGAACCATTATCACCAAATAGATGTGCTTATAGATTACCTTCAGACTTTTGAAAATGTTCTTAGCCTATTGAACCAGAAGCTACTTTCAAGGAACCAGAAACATTCAAGTGTCAGCTTTCAAGGACTCTGTGGGCTAAGTATGCTCTGCAACATGGAGGGACCAAACTGGATCTGTTCTACAGTCCTGTATCATCAGAGGCTGAAACAGTGTTCCTTGGCTTTGCCTTCTGGGGCAGTGCCTTGTAGTCATTGTTTCCGATGCTGCCAAATGCTTCCAGGGAGACCAGAGCGGCCACTATCAGGGACGTGTGATCTGTGACTTTGTGCAGTACCAGTTAAGGTTATCACAATACCTTTGGGCCAGGTTATTTTAAGTTTCAATAGATACTTTGTGAATTTCATCAACCAACTGGAGGCTCTTTCTAGCTAAAATAATGATTTCAGCATAAAAGAAAAGAAGAGGTAAGTTAAAAGTGAACACCTGTTCTTCTAAAATTGCTCTACTGCAGGTACCAGCCCTAGAGATTTGGCAGATGGTTTTGTGTTTCTAAGCCTGACCTTAGCAGCCCTTCATCAATCTTGGGCTGATTGATTCTCAGGAAAGAGGAGACTCCGGCTTCCCAGGGTACCCAAGACAGCTTTGATTTAGTTACTACTTGAAGACCTATTAATTAGCCCACATTGGCTCTCTCAGGTTTTTCCTAACAAAGCTAGCAAACACTGGGCACAGCCTGGCCGGGGCAGCTTTTTACCAAAAAAAAAAAAAAAGAGAGAGAGAGAGAGAGAGAGAAAGAAAACAAAAAACCATTGCTATCGAGTCAATTCCAACTCACAGCGACCCTGTAGGACAGAGCGGAACTGCCCCATAGAGTTTCCAAGGAGCGGCTAGTGGATTTGAACTGCTGACCTTTTGGTTAGCAGCAGAGCTCTTAAACACTGCTCCACCAGGGCTCCAGCTTTCTACTAGCTATTCATTACTGTCACCACAGACATGGATAATCCTAAAAGATAAAGAAAAAGAAAAAAGTACCACCTTGCACCAGGGAAGATATGTGATCTCCAAGGCCCACAGGTATCCTGTGCTATGATTCGTGCAGCTAAGGGGCTCCTCGTCTTTAAAAAACTCCGTCTACAAGACTGAACTACCAATTGCTTCCCCATTGGCTCTTTACTCATCGCTGCCAAAGGGAGCTTGTGACTCACGAGCAGGAGTTCTGGAGAATCTGACTCTTTACTGTCAGGCCCTTTTTATTTTTTAAATGCAGGGGCTTTACTTATTTTTTTCTTTTTAAGTCAAACAGGAATGCGTTTGGTCCTTTATGCAGGGCTTCCAACCAGTTCATTCCCATTGAACCCCTGCTGAATATTTGCATTTCTAACGAGTTCCCAGCAGCTAATGCTGCTGGTTAGGGACCAACTCTGAGAACCACTAGTAGAGCAGTGATTACTATTATACATAAGAATCACCTGGGGATCTTGTTAAACTGTAGATTCTGATTCAGTACATCTAGGGGGTGGAAATACAAATTCTCAGCAGGGGTTAGAACCAGAATGAATCGGTTCAAAGCCCTGCTTTTATTATATAGAATTAATTCACAGTCAACTCAATTATCCTCTTGATGGATTATCTGACGATCTCGCTTCTCCTCCACATGAGGCCGGCTTCCCCTCTTCTGCTTCTCTCCTGGCTCCAGTTCTCTCTTAGCTTTTCCTCAGTCTTTGCTCTAAATTGCAAAGAGTCAGGGCTGGATTTGAGGATGTGTTGTTGATGTGTTAAGTGGTGAATAAGGAGAAATAACTCTGTTGTTTGCTCAAGAAAGACTTATTAAGCCCCAATTGGCCAATGCAGTGGGAAAACAGAGATGAATGATGGAATCTGCACCCTCAAGGAGTACTCAGTCCTTTAAATCTGTAGTGTCTTGGGAGGAAAGTATGTCACAGTAGTTAAGAGCATGGATTCAGAGTCAGACCAAGGTACCAACCTTGGTTCTCCCATGTCTGAGCTGAGTAACTCCAGACACATTACTTTGGGTGTAAAATGGATGTAATAATATAATTGGCCTATAGGGTTGTTGTGAGAATTAAATAATATAATGGCTTTAAAGTATTTTAAAAGCCTGACAAACACTAAGTGTTCAGTAAATGATAATTTTACTATTTTTGAGTGGTGTTATTAAGTATTTCATTGCCCAAGAATCATTACTAAGTCCATCTCTTTCAAACCAGATCTTGGTATATATGGATAAGGATAAGACAAACAGTTAGAAATGAACTAATATTTCTCAGGGAAAATACTGACTTAGACCCCACCCCCCACCCCACCCCATGGAACTGGCTGCAGGTCAATGCCACTCTTCTGTTGGTGAGCGGCAGAGCCCAGGTCCTGCTCCCCACATTTGGATTCTCCCAGCGATCCTGTTTCCTCAGCTAAACATGCCTAGGTGCTGCGGACTCCTGTGTCTTTCCCTCTACTCATGTAGACCAAGGCCTGAGAGCAACTCGCGTGTCACATTCTATTACACTTGATGGATAAACACAAAGCGTCTTGGGGGCGGACAGGACAAAAGGACAGCTGTGCCAGACTGCGCACAAATTAGGGCATCTTTGGAGGCTGTCCTCAAATTCCCAATTTGTTTTTAGGAGAGCTTTAATTATGCCACCAACAGTCATCACTTAAACAATCACTGGGACTCTGGCTAGTGAGGGAGAGTGGCCGGCTGCATTTGCATAACTATTTACCCTAATTAGAATGTCAAAAGTTGGTGGCAAAGAGGCTGAGTTGTACTGTGACAGGATCATTTTAATTTAGTTCAATTTACCATTATTAAGACCGTCTTCCTCTTTGCACCTCAGGTCATCTTTCCTTGTAAATGATTTGTAGCAAAACCAAAACCAAAAACAGAACCACCAGCAAGACTTTGAAATCAGCAACTTGCTTGGTAGGCTGAGCTCCTGAAAAACTATAAAAGGTTTCTTTTCTTCATCCCAACCATGATTTTAAAGTCTATCTAAACTTCAAATTGCATGGATGTTTAGCACCGGTAATTTAGGCAGACACACTTGGCTTTGAATCCAGAAGTCTGCTTTTTATACGTGTACGTGTGTGAATAAGAAGATAGAACCATCTCTAGGCTGTTCACGAGGAGAAACCCTGTCTTTAAATAGCCAATTTTTTCCCAATGTCTGAACACAAGGATTGGTGTGTAATGACGATGGTAAGGTATACTCATTAATAGATAATATTATTTTTAATAATGTAAAAAGCTTCCATAACAAATGTTTTGGACTACAGGATCTGAATCTGCAAAAGGGGCTGAGAATAAGCAGAACCCCAAGTCCCAGGCATAGAAGCACCCTGACCCACTAGAGACTGCTTAGGCACACATGGATGATTTCAGGGTCCGGCTGGTGAGCTACTTACCCAGGTCCTAGTTAAATCAGGCATCCGCTGTTTTTCCGCCCTCATTCCCTTTTTGCAGCAGGAGGCCACTTATTTAATTAGTTGGGACAGGGAGTGTCTGTAATCTCCTATGGGCGGCTTCAGCCCCAGGGTAGGCGAGAGGGTGGCTGGCCACTCCTCTGCAACATATGGGGGACCCGCCACGCCTTCATCCCAAGTTCCAGCAGCAAGCATTAGTGGAGAGGCCCTTCCTGCTGGGAACACACCCTACAAAGCCAAGGGCGGGCAGCGTCACCAGTAGAGGTCAAGGTAGTTCTGAGTCCAAACAGCATCTGGCGAACTATGCCAATCGGAAATCAATGGCCCTCCCCGGGTGGCTTTAATTTCATGGTTATTTGCACAAATTTACAGCCCCTAATGGGCAGGGCAGAGTTCGGAGCACGCTCCCAAGATTGTTCCAGTGAAGTGACGTCTCTGCAGCCCACCGATAAGTTGAAGAGTCTGTTTGCAAGAGGCTAGCGTTGGAGCCTGGGTTAGCCGCTATTTATCCAGGGCCTGGAGGCTTGGCTGCCCCCCACCACACTGTCTCCAGTCTCAGAGTTCCACTGCACGCGGTAATACCGAATTGTTTTGTGCAATGTGCCCACTCCACGTTAAGCAGGCCAGGTTTTCTTTAACTGACCTAACATTTTGTAGAGGTTAAGAGTTTCTGCTTTGCAGTCAGACAAATCCAGGCTCTGCCGTTCACCAGCAGAAGGATGCTGGGGCAAGTTTCTTAACCTCTTTGGGCCTCACTTTCCTGATGTGTAAAATAGGGACAATGATAGTACCCACCCACTGGGCTGCTAAGAGGATATGTTGAAAGGGCTTAATATAACCAAAACAAAAAAAAAACCTCAAATCCGTTGCCTTCGAGTCAATTCCAACTCGTAGCAATCCTATAGGACATAGTAGAACTGCTCCATAGGCTTTCCAAAGAGCAGCTGGTTGATTCGAACTGCCGACATTTTGGTCAGCAGCTGAGCTCTTAACCACTGCGCCACCAGGGCTCCCAAAGATAATGATAATTCCAGTCAAATGTGAACAAGACGGGCATGTTAAAATAGGAACAGAAACCGAAAACTCAAATGAGCAGTACTGGTTCCAAAAATCCTGAATTTTAACAACCTTACTATTGAACTCCCTAGTCTTAATGTTGCATGGCAATTCTTTAACTTAATTCGCTATTATATAACTTGCTGGACCCTTCTTTCCTTTCCTAGGCCTCTTTCTACACCGTCAGATTCTGGGCTGGCTGCCAACTAAGCTGTAAGCCTCTGACCATCCTCCTCACTGCTGGTTCTGTTCCTGAAAGTTCTCCCAGGCCCAACGTGCTTCTCCCGGCACATCCACCTTCCCCTCAGCAGCTCCTAAAGAATTTGCATACTCTCAAGTAACTTTATAAGAGACACTTCCAGGACTCAAAAGAATGACTAGAAAGTCAGGGAGAGGGGGCTGGTTCTTTTATTTCAAAAAAGCAAGTTAAAAGACTTTTGAGTATAAAGGTATAAAGATATACATAAAAAAATTAACTATTGAAATGTTTTAAGACAGCCTTCTCCTTAGGGTAAGGATATGGATTCAGTGTGCATTTTCAAAAAAAAAAAAAAGTTTTCTGTGGACCTTGCTCTCTAGATATCTCCTAAGATGAAGAGATTCTGTGGTCACGCAAGTTCCCTGGGTAGGACCATTATCACATAAAGTCTCTGAAAACCCCTGCAGTAAAAAAAAGGCCTGTGGATACTTCGGTGAGTGGCGTCTGGCATCTTAAAAGCTTGCAAGTGGCCATTTAAGATGCATCAATTGGTCCCAACCACCTGGAGTAAAGGAGAATGAAGAACACCAAAGACACAAGGAAAGTGTTAGCCCAAGAGACAGAAAGGGCCACATAAACCACAGACTTCATCAGCCTGAGACCAGAAGAACTAGATGGTGCCCAACTACCACCAATGACCACCCTGACACGGAACACAACAGAGAGTCCCTGATGGAGCAGGAGAAAGGTGGGGTGCAGAACTCAAATTCTAGTAAGAAGACCAGATTTAATGGTCTGAGACTGGAGGTACCCCAGAAAACATGGCACCTGGATTCTCTATCAGCCTAGAACTAAAACAATTTCTGAGGCCAATTCTTCAGACAGGGATTGGACTGGACTGTGGGACATAAAGTGATACTTGTGAGGAGTGTGCCTCTTAGCTCAAGCAGATACAAGAGACCAAAGGGGCAGCTTCTGTCCAGAGGTGAGATGGGAAGGCAGAGAGGGTTAGGAGCTGGTTGCATGGACATGGGGAATCAGGGGCAGGAAGGAGAAGTGTGCTGTTGCAGAATGGGGTGAGCAATTAGGGTCACATAACAATGTATGTATAAAATTTTGTATGGGAGACTAACTTGAAATGTAAACTTCATTTAAACTACAACAATAAAAAAAAAAAAGGAATGAAAAAAAAAAAGGCCTATGGAGTCCTTGGGTGGTAGAAACGTTAACATGCTTGGCTGCTAACCAGAAGGTTGGAGGTTCAAACCCACCCAGAGATGCCTTGAAAGAAAGGCCTGGCAATCTACTTCCTAAAATCAGCCATTGAAAATCCTATGGATACACACGGGGTTACTATAAGTTGGAATTGACTTGATGGCAACAGGTTAAAAAAAACCTACATAACTTTGTTTAAGCCAGAATGTCCTTTTCTTTGAGAGAAACAGTTGTAGAACATACTTTGGAGAACCAACAAAGCTGATCTTCTGGGTAAAGCGAGAGATGGAAGAAATGGGACATTGGGGTTGGAGGCAGCACTCTGGAGTCTTTTGACTCACTTGAGTCTGAGGACACTTGGAGAGTTGAATTGGTAAGATGTTTTTACAACGAGCTTCTGCAGAAAATGAGTGGGCATGTTTTTTGGCCTAAAGTAGTCAAACATTTAAGCAAATATTTGCCTTCCCTCCGAGGGCATTGCGAGAGTAACAAGCACCAGGGGCAGTCTCTAAGTTGCACGCCCCCACCACACACAATTTCCAGGTGAATAGACACTGATAGCAGCAACAGGTCATCAGAAACGTCTTCCCCCCTCTTGTCCAGCTGCCTCAGTCAGGCTTCTTCTGTATTTGTGGCACCTCGGAATGTCATTCAGCACCTCGTCTTGCAACCCTGTCTGGCAACCCTTTGGACTTGAGCCTGGGGCGCTGCCCCAACTCGCTACCCCTCTGCTTCCATCCTAGACGACTTATCTGCATCCTGCATCCTGCATGACATGAGGAAGTAACCAGTGTTGCCTGGGCTCTAATTCAGGGTTCATCAGCTAGCAGCAAAGCAAGCTTGCTAAGGTGAATCAGGTGACCTGGAGTGCTAGATTACATGGCAACTGGGCATTAGCCGCTGGTGAGCAGGACAAATATGCCGAAAAGCGGAGGTTGTGGGAGGCACTTGTCACCTGAGCACTGCAGTCAGCAGCGGTTGTCATGACTGGCAAAGCAGCGGGTGCTTAGACTCCTGGTCCACTGAGGCCTCAGGAGCCAGCAGGTGCAGTGAGGTGAATGTGCAAGCAGTAGCAGATTGGGGTTAGAAGAGCTGACTGGTGGAACTGGCCTGCGAGGAGAATGGTCAAACACTTAGTGTCGGAGGGGTATTGCAAACTTAGATCCTTTCTTTTGGTACTAATTTCCAAGAATCTGATATTGTGTGAAGAGATGCAGGAGCAGGATGCTCTAGGTATAATGTGGAAATAACCAAGTGGTAGGCCCTGGGGCTAGGGAGGTGGGTGGAGGGTGAAGCAGGCCCCTAGTCCTCTCTGAGAGAAGAGCAAGGGTCCAGGTCTTGGGAGATGTGCAGTGAAGAGTTAACTCAGTGAGCTAGGGGTGTCTAAACCCTGCACATCCCAAAGAAAGGTCTGGCTCTTGACCACCTCCTGGCAGATAATGTCTAATAACATAATGTCTGGAATATTCTGCCTGATAAGCATGTTATGTATACCTGGGACCTTGAGCCATGCCAGATAATTTATGCTAACAATGTGATTTATGGTGGGGGCCTTATGCCACACTGCATGAGTTTGACCTCTGGGGGAACTGGTGACTGAGCAACTAAGGTTAGCCGTGCAGATGCTCCATCCATGACCATGTGACCGACCCCCAATAAAAACTCTGAACACCAAGACTCAGGTGAGCTTCCCTGTTTGGCAATACACTGTATATATTGTCACATGTCACTGCTGGGAGAATTAAGCACTGTCTGTATAACTGCACTCAGAGAGGACAGTTGGAAGCTTGTGCCTGGTCTCTCCTGGATGGGGCTCTATGTGGCTTTTGCCTTTACAAATTTTAATCCTTTAGCAGTAATAAAACATAACCGTAAGTATAACAGCTTTTTTGAGTTCTCTGAGTCCCTCCAGCAAATGGTTGAACCTGAGGGTGTTCTTGGGGACCCCTGACATAGGGCAAAAGAGCTAACAGTAAATGAAGGAACTTGCTGAGCAGGTTAGGTTCAGAACAGGCCTTTAGGAACCTGGTTAGGAGGGCATACACTTGGCGGAGGCTCCAAACAGGAAGGGTGAGGTTATTAAGTCCTCAGGAGCCTCAGACGCCAAGCTCAGAGCTAGAGACTAATTCTAAAACCCTAGTGGGAGATGGGGCTCCAAGGAGGCTTCAGACTTGGTTCATGTAAACTATGCCTGCAGGTTACCAGTCTCAGTGCCCACAACTTAGCAGGGCTGGAGTGAGCTGAGACCAACACAGAGGCTGCTTACATGGCTCAGCACTTTTAGTGAGCATCTACTATGTGCCAGGCATTGTTCTATGCCCTAAGGGCCTAGTGGTGAGTAAGGCCTTTCCCTGGAAGCAAGCTCTTCCAGACAAGAGCACAGAGCATGGGCTCTGGGGAGAAAGGGAACGGAGGTTCAAATGTAGTTGCTGGCTGTGTTGCTCATTTTAACTGGGGCCTCTGTTTTCTAGGACCCAAAATGAAGATTATAACAGTCTCTACTCACAGGGTGTTGTGAGGCTAGCAAACTAACACCTGGGAAGTATTTGGTAAGTGTTTCCTGAAGGTGGTAATTTTTTTATGGTGATAATACTGACTTCCTTGGTTTAAGGTCAGCCTGAACAAATACATATTTATCAAACACTCTAATAAGACCCAGTTATCAAAAATTTGCTCCTTTCCTCAAAGAGCTTACAACTTAATTGGAGAAACAGAAAATAAATTCATAAGATGATTCCAGCAAAACAAGTGTCAAATATTCACAAAGACAAGAGTTTTTTTTTTTATATTTTATTGTACTTCAGGTGAAGGCTTACAGAACAAATAGTTTCTCATGAAACAGTAGTACACATGTTGTTTTATGACATTGGTTAACAACCCCACAACATATTAAGCCTCTAAATTCTCAACTTTTTTTTTTTTGATGAAAATACAGATAGCCAAAGATACACCGTTTCAAAAATTTCTACATACACAGTTCAGTGACATTGACTACGCTCTTCCAACTGTGCTGTTATTC
The DNA here is from genome assembly GCA_030035585.1 of Dugong dugon. Taxonomy (NCBI): domain Eukaryota; kingdom Metazoa; phylum Chordata; class Mammalia; order Sirenia; family Dugongidae; genus Dugong; species Dugong dugon. Next base: position 22,071,062 of record CM057475.1, read on the forward strand.
TCACTTAAGATGAAGGCTTACAGAACAAAATAGTTTCTCATTTAACAGTTACTACACATGTTGCCCTATGACAATGGTTAACAATCTCACAACACATCAAGAATATACTTACTCCACCTTGTGTTCCCTATCACCAGGGGACTTCCTTGTCCCCTTCTGTCTTCTGGCCCTAAAGACAAGAGTTTTTTGCAGTCTGTTCAATGCTAATCTCAGGTGCCTAAGACAGTTCCTAGACATAATAACTGGAGCCTTGGTGGGGCAATGGTTAAGCACTCAGCTGCTAACCAAAAGGTTGGTGGTTCAAACCTACCCAGTGGCTCGGAGGGAGAAAGATCATGTTGTCTGCTCCCCTAAAGATTATAGCCTAGAAAACCCTATGGGGGCAGTTCTACTCTGTCACATTATGAGTTGAAAATTGACTTGATGGACCCTAACAACAGATATAGTAACTACAATAAATATTTGTTGAATAAATGAGTTAATGAGTGAATGAAAATCAGCTGGAAACAATGAAACAAGTTGGTGTATGGTTGCCAAATGAACAGAAACGATTATACACTCCTACGACTGCCCGTTCTGAATTCCACTTAGAGTTAGCCTGGGAATCTGATTGGTAGAGACGTCTGGGTCACCTAGCCATGATATCTTTTTGCTCCTCCTCGGTGGAGGTCAGAGTCCCTGGGTGGTGCAAATGGTTAACGTGCTCAGCTGCTAATCAAAATGCTGGAGGTTCAAGTCCATCCAGAGGCGACTTGGAAGAAAGGCTTGGAAATTTACTTCCCGAAAAATCAGTTACTGAAAACCCAGTGGAGCATAGTTCTACTCTGACACACATGGAGTTGCCATGAGTCAGAGTCAACTCGATGGCAACTTATTGGTTTCAGTGGAGATCATTAGGGGGCTGGGGCACAGCCAGGGGAGTACGAGTCAAAAATAGTGGTGATAAGAGATGGGAATACAACTTCAGAATTAAAAGATCTGGCTGTTGGACATTCAGAATGACTTGTTCAGCTGCATTGCTGAAATTGCACAAGGAAACAAAAAAAGCAATACCAACTAAAATAAACAGAAAACCTCTTCTCCCGGGAGCGGCAGTCAACAGCAGTGGCTGGCCTGGGCCGGGGAGGCCTCTGGGCTTTTATGGGGAGCTGACTCAGGTACAGCTCGAAGCCTGGATTGTGATGGGAGCCACCCTTTGGGGAAGTGAGCCACCTGCTCACTGCGAAACAGCGGAGACCACAATTTTAGAGCAGACAGAAAAGCAGCAGGTCCGTTGCCACTGCTTTTGGAGGACATGATTTCTCTAAAAAGGGCTCATTAGCAGAGGAAAAAGAGCTGCGCTGGGAGGGAGCAGTGTCTGATCTTCCCTTGTGTGTGTGGGAGGGCCTTCCACCCACCTTTTCCTCCCTTCCTTCCCTTCTTTCTTTCAACCAATATTTTGTGAGCATCTATTATGTGCCAGACACAGTTCTAGGTGCTGGAGATACAAGTAGGGACAGCACAGAGGAAGCCCTTGAATTCCTGGAGTTTCCAAACCAACTAAGGAAGTAAAACATCAGATGGAATGGGAGTTGAGTGACGCAATGCAACCAGCCAGGGACAGCGGAGGGAGCAGTCACGGGAGAAGCCCCAGGTGGGGTGGGCTTGTACAGTGGAGGAGGAGCAGCAGCCTCGAGATGGGGCAGCAGTAAGAGGTGAAGTCAGGGAGGTGGGACCACCAGCTGAAATCCTCCTTCCTCTGTTGCTGTTGTTAGGTTCTGCGAGTCAATTTTGACTCATAGTGACCCCATGTGACAGAGGAGAACTGCCCACTATGGTTTTCTAGGTGGTAATCTTTAGGCAAGCAGATCAGCAGTTCTTTCTCTTTTGAGGCCACTAAGTGGATTTGAATGGCCAACTTTTTTTTAAAATTTTTTAATTTTTACCCATACAAAAATTTATACATACATTGTTATGTGACTCTAATTGCTCTCCCCATACTGTGACAGCACACTTCTCCTTTCCACCCCTGATTCCCCATGTCCATTCAACCAGCTCCTAACCCTCTCTGCCTTCCCATCTCACCTCTGGATAGAAGCTGCCCGTTTAGTCTCTTGTAGCTACTTGAGCTAAGAGGCACACTCCTCACGGGTATTACTTTATGTCCCACAGACCAGTCCAATCCCTGTCTGAAGAGCTGGACTTGCAAGTTGTTTTAGTTCTGGGCTGATAGAGAATCCAGGGACCATGCTTTCCGGGGTTTCTCTAGTCTCAGTCAGACCATTAAATCTGGTCTTTGTACTAGAATTTGAGTTCTGTACCCCACCTTTCTCCTGCTCCATCCGGGACTCTCTGTTGTGTTCCCTGTTAGGGCAGTAATTGGTGGTAGCCGGGCACCATCTAGTTCCTCTGGTCTCAGGCTGATGAAGTCTGTGGTTTATGTGGCCCTTTCTGTCTCTTGGGCTAACACTTTCCTTGTGTCTTTGGTGTTCTTCATTCTCCTTTACTCCAGGTGGTTGGGACCAATTGATGCATCTCAGGTGGCCGCTTGCAAAATTAAGACCCCAGACACCACTCACCAAACTAGGATGCAGAACATTTTCTTAATAAGCTTTGTTATGCCAATTGACCTAGATGTCCCCTGAAAGCATGGTGCCCAGGCCCTTACCCCTGCTACTCTGTCCCTCAAAGTGTTTAGTTGTATTTAGGAAACTTCTTAGCTTTGGTTTAGTCCAGTTGTACTTACTTCCCCTGTACTGTGTGCTGTCCTTCCCTTCACCTAAGATAATTCTTATCTACTATCTAGTTAGTAAATAACCCTCAGCCTCCGTCCCCACTCTCGTAACCATCAAAGAATGTTTTCTTCTGTGTTTAAACCTTTTCTTGAGTTCTTATAGTAGTGGTCTCATACAATATCTGTCCTTCTGTGACTGACTAAATTAATTCATCATAATGACCTCCAGCTTCCTCCATGTTATGTTTCACGGCTTCATCGTGGTTCTTTATCGCTGCGCACTATTCAATTTTGTGAATATACCATAATTTGTTTATCCATTCGTCTGTTGATGGGCACCTAGGTTGTTTCCTTCTTTTTGCTATTGTGAACAGTGCTATGATGAACATGGGTGTGCATATATCTATTCGTATGATGGCTGTTATTTCTCTAGGATATATTCCAAGGAGCGGGATAGCTGAATCGTATGGTACTTGTATTTCTAGCTTTTTAAGGAAGTGCCAAATTGATTTCCAAACTGGTTGTACCATTTTACATTCCCACCAAGAGTGTATAAGTGTTCCAGTCTCCACAACCTCTCCAGCATTTATTATTTTGTGTTTTTTGGATTAATGCTAGCCTTGTTGGGGTGAGATGATATCTCATTGTAGTTTTGATCTGCATTTCTGTAATGGCTAGTGATCGTGAGCATTTCTTCATGTGTCTGTTAGCTGCCTGAATATCTTCTTTGGTGAAGCGCCTGTTCATATCCTTTGCCCATTTTTTAATTGGGTTATATGCCTTTTTATTGTTGAGGTTTTGCAGTATCTTGTAGATTTTAGAGATTAGACGCTGATCGGATTTGTCATAGCCAAATTTTTTTTCCCAGTCCGTAGGTTGTCTTCTGACTCTTTCGGTGAAGTCTTTTGATGAGCATAAGTGTTTGATTTTTAAGAGCTCCCAGTTATCTAGTCTCTCTTCTGGTGCTTGTGCTTTGTTACTTACACTTCATATTGTGTTTATGCCATGTATTAGGGCTCCTAGCATTGTACCTATTTTTTCTTCCATGAACTTTATCGCTTTCGATTTTGTATTTAAGTCTTTGATCCATTTTGAGTTAGTTTTTGTGCATGGTGTGAGGTATGGGTCTTGTTTCAGTTTTTGGCAGATGGATATCCAGTTATGCCAGCACCATTTATTAAAGAGACTGTCTTTTCTCCAAGTAATGGACTTTGGGCCTTTGCCAAATATCGGCTGCTCATAGGTGGATGTTTATGTCTGGATTCTCAGTTCTGTTCCATTTGTCTATGTATCTGTTGTTGTACCAGTACCGGGCTGTTCTGACTACTGTGAGAACGGCCAAGCTTTTGGTTAGCTATTGAGTGCTTAACTATTGCACCACCAGGCCTCTTTCCTTCTTCTTCCAGAGCTCACTAAAATCTCCCTCTGCACTTTGTCACTATTATCCTTGCTCTTTGGCACTAGTCTTGCGTTGCCTCACAGCTAGGACCGTGATCTTCAGCTTTCTGATCACACACTCCTGTCTGAAAAAAAAGCATCAGTATATGCTCTTACATAGCCCTTTGTTCTGGCTGTATGCTAATGAAACAGCATCATGATTATCAATCTGTCTTTTCAAATACCAGGAAGGGAGGGCCCTGGATGGTAAATGCAAATCTTTCAGTCACTGGAAAAGTAGAGCAATCCCTGAAAAGTAACACTTTTAAATACGTGTCTGGACCTGTAAAATTGAACCTCAGACTATGGAGAAACCACTAAATTTATGTAGTGGTTAAGAGCTACGACTGATAACCAAAAGGTCGGCAGTTCAAATCCACCAGGCGCTCCTTGGAAACCCTATGGGGCAGTTCTGCTCTGTCTTACAGGGTCACTATGAGTCAGAATCAACTCGACAGCAAGGGGTACGAGTGGCACCAATGGTTAAGTGCTTGACTACTAACCATAAAGCTTGTTGGGTCAAGCCTACCCAGAGGTGCCTTGGAATACAGCCCTGGCGATCTACTTCTGAAAGGTCACAGCCTTGAAAACCCTATGGAGCAGTTCTACTCTGCACACATGGGGTCGCCATGAGTCACAATCAACTTGATAACAACCAATAACAACAGCAACAAAGTCTTTCCCTGAGCAGCCTTTTGGCTTCTGTCTCTGATATTTCAAGCTCAGATTGCTCAGATTTAGTCAAAGGCTAAATTAACTCTTGAATTTGCCCTCCTCTGCCTGTTCCCTGCTCACCCTGTGATACAAGCATTGAAGAGTGGGGAAATGAAGCAAAAATGAGCAGAAGGCGGGTGATTATCCTATATTCTGGATAATTGCAACAGGTTATTTTATTTATTTAAACAAGCACATATATTGCATTTAAATTGTACACCAGGTATATATCTAAGTGTTTTACAAAGAGTAACTAATTTAATCCTCACACCAATTCTATGAGATAGGTTCTATTATTAACCCTATTTTACAGTAAGGTAAGAGGCACAGAGAGGTTAGGTAAGTTGCCCTAGGTCACACATATGTTGTTCTTGTTAGATGCCATCAAGTCAATTCTGACTCATAGCAACCCTATGTACAACAGAATGAAACACTGCCTGGTCCTGCGCCAATCTTCACAATCATTATGCTTGAGCCCGTTGTTGCAGCCACTGTGTGAATCCGTCTCATTGAGGGTCTTCCTCTTTTTTGCTGACTTTCTACTTTACCAAGTGTGATGGTTAAGATTGTGTGTCAACTTGTCTGGGCCATGATTCTCAGTGTTTTAATGTAATCACTCCCATGATTGGATATACTGTGAGTAGCCAATCAGATGAAAGGGAGTCTCCTTGGAGGTGTGGCCCGCATCTGTGTATAAACAGACGTTCTGGCTTTTTGCTCTCTCTGGATCCTGCGGCTGCTTCCTGCCATCTCATCTCCTGTTCTTGGGACTTGAGCTGTCAGCTTATCTGCTGAACCTGGGGTTCGTCAATCTGCACAGCCTGTGAGCGGGAGCCCTGCTCTCTGACCTGCTGGTCTTGGGCTTTCCAGCTTCTGCAGCTGTGTGACTTGGGAGAGGCCTCTACCCTGATCCACAGACTTGGGACATTCTAGCATCTACAATCACGTGAGCTGTTTCCTTGATATATATATTTATACACTTTACTGGTTTTGCTTCTCTAGAGAACCCAGTCTAAGACACCAAGCATGATGTCTTTCTCCAGGGACTGGAAACTCCTGATAACACGTCCAAAGTATGTGAGATGAAATCTTGCCATCCTTGCTTCTAATGAGCATTCTGGTTGTACCTTGCCTGGCTGGTACAAAACCAGTAAAGCGTATAAATATATATACAGATTTATATCAAGTCCATGGATCAGGGTAGAGGCCTCTCCCCACTCATGCAGCCACAGAAGCTGGTGACCCCAGGATGGGCAGGTCAGAAAGCAGGGCTCCCACTCACAAGCTGTGAAGGTCATCAAATTCTAAGATCGGCAGGCAAGACCACGAGGTTTCTCCTGATTCACGTAGCTGTACGGGCTGGCAAACCCAAGACTGGCAGGTCAGAGAGCAGGACTCCACTCACAGGCTGTGAAGATCGATGAATCCCAAGTTTGGCAGATAAGCTGACAGCTCAAGTTCCAAGAACTGGAGGTTAGATGAACAGGAGGCAGCTGCAGGATCCAGAGCAAGCAAAAAGCCAGAACGTCTACTTATATTCAGATGCAGGCCACACCCCCAGGGAAACTCCCTTTCCACTGATTGGCTACTCACAGCATATTCAGTCACAGGAGTGATCACATATAAATACTGAGAATCATGGCCCAGCCAAGCTGACACACTATCTTAATCATCACATACCTCTTCCAAGACAGATTTGTTTGTTCTTCTGGCAGCCCATAGTATATTCAATACTATTCACCAACACTGTAATTTAAAGGCACCAATTCTTTGGCCTTCTTTATTCATTGTCCAACTTTGACATGCATATGAGGTGATTGAAAACACCATGGCTTTGGTCAGGTGCACCTTCGTCCTTAAAGTGACATTTTTGGTTTTTAACACTTTAAAGAGATCTTTTGCAGTAGGTTTGCCCAATGAAATGCATCGTTTGATTACTTGACTGCTGCTTTCATGGGTGTTGATTGCGGATACAAGTAAAATGAAGTCCTTGACAACGTCAGTCTTTTCTCCATTTATCATGATGTTGCTTATTTGTTCAGTTGTGAGGATTTTTGTTTTCTTTATGTTAAGGTGTAATCCATACTGAGGTTGTTGTCTTTGATCTTTATCAGTAAGTGCTTCATATGTGTTCCATTTCATTTTTGATGACCTCCAATTTTCCTAGATTCATACTTCGTACGTTCCACATTTCAATTATTAATGGATGTTTGAAGCCGTTTCTTCTCATTTTGAGCCATGCCACATCAGCCAGTGAAGGTCCTGAAAGCTGTACTCCATCCACGTCATTAAGGTCAACTCTACTTTGTGGAGGCAGCTCTTCCCGAGTCATATTTTGAGCGCCTTCCAACCTGAGGAGCTCATCTTCTGGCACTATATCAGACAATGTTCTACTGCTATTCCTAAGGGTTTTTCTGGCCAATTTTTTCAGAAGTAGTCTGCCAGGTCCTTCCTAGTCTATCTTAGTCTGGAAGCTCGGCTGGAACCTGTCCACCATAGGTAACCCTGCTGGTATTTGACAAAGCTTCCAGTATCACAGCGACACGTAAGCCACCGCTGTACGACAAACTGACAGTCACGTGGTGGTAGGTCACACAGTTAGTAAATGGTAAAGCTGGGATTCACATCATGACTTTTACTATAACTATTCATTAAGTTGAAAAGCTGCAGTAAGTGACGATGGGTTCATTTTTACCATCATTTGTAAAAACTATCCAGAATACGTAGTTTTTTTCCCAGTTGCTGTCAAGTTGATTCTGACTCATAGAGACCCCATGTGTTTCGGAGTAGAACTGCACTCCATAGGGTCCTCAATGGCTGATATTTCAAAAGTAGATCACTAGGCCTTTCATCTGAGACACCTGTGGGTGAACTCGAACCACCAACCTTTTAGTTAGTAGCTGAGCATTTAACTGTTTGCACCACTAGGGACTCCAAAACCAAAAATCTGTAGCTGTTGATTCCAACTCATAGCGACATTATAGGACAGAGTAGAACTGCCCCATAGTGTTTCCAAGGCTGTAATCTTTATGGAAGCACTCTGCCACATCTTTTTCCCATGGAGTGGCTGGTGGGTTCGAACCACCAACCTTTTTGTTAGCAGCCAAGCACTTAACCACCAGGCCACCAGGACTCCTTTCCAGGGACTCCAGAAAATGTAATAATAGTGTAATTTAAAGAGTAACTTTCTTAAGTACCAGACTTTCACAGATATAGTCCTGCTCACTTAAGCGTTTGGCTGCTAACCAAAAGGTTGGCAGTTCGAATCCACCAGCCGCTCACTGGAAACCCAATGGGGCAACTTTACTTTGTCCTATAGGGTCACTATAAGTCCGAATTGACTCTATGGCAACGGCCTTGGTGTTTGGTTTTATGGGAGTCCTTGTGTGGCACAAATGTTTAAGCACTCAGCTACTAGCTGAAAGGTTGGTGGTTTGAACTCACTCAGAGGCTCCTCTGGAGTCAGGCCTGACGCTCTGCTTCCTAAAGGTCACAGCCTTGAAAACCCTATACAACAGTTGTACTCTGCACAAGTGGGGTCACCATGAATCAACCTGATGACAACTAACAACAACACTACCCTATGAGGTATTATGATTCCCATTTTGCAGATAAGGAAATAGAAGTGAATTGCCCAAGAGCACATAGCTAGTCAATGGGAGATCCAAGATTCAAAACAGACTCCAAAGATGATATTTAGTCACATTTAAGAGGAAGCTATGAATATACCATGGACCACCAGAAGAAGAACAAATCTATCTTGGAAGAAGTACAGCCAGAATGCTCCTTCGAATTGAGGACGGTTCACGTACTTTGGACATGTTATCAGGAGGGACCTGTCCCTGGAGAAGGACATCATGCTTGGTAAGTTAGAGAGTCAGTGAAAAAGAGGCAGACCCTCAATGAGATGGACTGACACAGTGGCAGTAACAATGGGCTCAAACATAGCAACGATTGTGAGGATGGCACAAGTCCGGGCAGTGTTTTGTTCTGTTATATGCAGGGTTGCTGTGAGTTGGAACCAACTTGACAACACCTAATAACAGCCTAAAAACAAAAGCCGTGAACTAGAGGAGTGAAGGCAGAATCCAAACCACACAAATCCATCTGGCTTGTGGCCACTAGAAACTAAATCAAAAAGTGCCAAGCCGGAATTCTCAACTGGTGTGTGAAGCAAATAGGGGTTGTAGAGTCACCCAGCTGTTTGGTGAGCCTGTACTTTCTGGTGAGTGATCACTTTTGAATCCTGGGACAGGAACCCCATTTTTTTTTTCATTTTTCTCTTGGACCCATTATGAGTCTTGGTCCCCTCTTAGTTTCTGCCCTCCTCTAGGTTTTGCAGAGGAGCCTTGGTGGCTCAGTGGCTAAGCACTCAGCTGCTAACTGAAAAGTTGGTGGTTCGAACCCACTAGCCGCTCTGCAGGAGAAAGATGTGCCAGTCTGCTTCTGTAAAGATTAAAGCCTTGGAAACCCTGTGTGGCAGTTCTACTCTGTCCTATAGGGTCACTGTGAGTCGGAATTGACTCTACAGGAATGGATTTGGTTTTGGTTTCTGGGTTTTGTCTTCCCAGGACCTTTGAGGGGCTGGGGGCAGATGCAAGACTCTGCTTTTCCCCTTCCTTTTTCTAAGCATATAAATCTTTTTGCAGGCTCCCTCCAACCCTGTAACGACTCGCCAGCAACTAACACCACCACCACCAAGTAACTACATACTATATTATAAGGCTATTGAATGCCTGACATCTTGCACTGCCAGTCTTCAGTGAAGTATAAGTGGAGTTCAACTTTGTCATTCTTGTACCCTTTGCTGGCTCACCTCTTAGTCTTTCGGGGAGTTGGTCTTCCAGGGTCACCCAGCTCTTACCTCCTCCATAAAGAAGCCCCAACCTTCATTTTCCTTATTTATCTGCAAATTTCAGAATGAACGTTTTTCACCAAGTGTTTTCCTCTCTCGCTTTTAATTGTTTGTGTTTTTTGAGATTTTCCATCTTAGAAATTAAATATAGTTTTGGATAACAAAAGAACGTTTACCCTTGACCTGATTCCTCATATTTTATGTAACATTTTCCAGCCTCTGACCTTTTTCCTCTAAAATAATATTTCTCCTTTTTTCTTACTCTTTCTACATGTATAAGCTCCTTCTTCTTCCCCCCACCTGCATCTGCCAGTTTTAATTTCTAGCCTACCGCCAGACATACATTAACCACCAACTCACCTGTTAGGATCAAACCCTCAGGAGAGAAACGCTGTCGAAATTAGGCTCAAATGGCCCAAATTTTTAATAAGGAAGAATCCACTCTGCACTCAGAATGAGAAGTTAACTTGTGTTCTCTACAAGGTGACGGAATGTAAATCATTTGGTTGGTTTATTCCCTAGGAAGGCACTTATTCTAATCAGCATCTGTCATTTAGCTTATTTATTTTCCAGCCATTCAGTCAGGGCCATTTATTGAGTGCTCATTATTTTCTAGGCACTGTATGAGACACAAGGGATAAAACAAGTGATACTATTCTTTAACACATAATTTCTAACGCCGACAACAGTTACTAGTAACTTGTCTGAGTTTGGGAAGTCCCTGCTGGATCTTAGTTGTCCTATTGTAAAATGGAGGGCTTGTATTAAGTGGTTTCATAATTTTCAGGTTTCTAAAATCAAAGGACTCAGGAGATTTGACTTCTTGTTTTAACTCGGTCATTAATCAGCTGAGTGTCTTTGAGTATAGTGTTTAGTCTGGATCTCAGTTTCCTCTTCTATAAAGTAAACAGAAGGTACTAGAGCAGGTTTGAAAGAATGAGTTTCAGGGAACTTTGTTAGTAGGTATTTCTAAGAAAAAGTGTTCTGTGTTCAGAAAGTTCTAGGGAATGTTGAATTCAATAGATTTATTTGCTCCAGGACTTCTCAGAACCTTTAATATCCCAATTTTTCTTCACAACTCTCCATGAGTGTCTTAGTCATCTTGTGCTGCTACAACAGAAATACCACGAGTGGATGGCTTTAACAAAGAGAAATTTATTTCTTCACAGTAAAGTAGGCTAAAAGTCCAAAGCTCCAGGGAAAGGCTTTCTCCCTCTGTTGGCCTTCTCATCAATGTTCCCCTGGATTAGGAACTTCTCCACGCAGGGACCCTGGGTCCAAAGGACACGCTCTGTTCCTGGCACTGCTTTCTTGGTGGTATTAGGCCCCCTTGTCTCTCTGCTCACTTCTCTCTTTTATATCTCAAGAGATTACCTCAGGACACAGTCCAATCTTGTAGATTGAGTCCTGCCTCACTAACACAACCGCTGCCCATCCTCCCTCATTAATATCATAGAGGCAGGATTTTCAACATACAGGAAAATCACACAATACCAGGAATCATGGCCCGGCCAAATTGATACACACATATTTGGGGGGACATAATTCAATCCATGACAATGAGGGAGATGGCAGACGTGTTTCCCAAATTTACTTGACAGTGGAACTCTTTTCCCCAGAAGCGTCTTTGTAGGACTAATGTTCTTTAGAATGCATTGGGAAACATTTCGCATATGATCTTGAAGGCCCTTTATGACAACATAGTCTCTATTGTCAGGTTAATTTTTACTTCAGCAATATCTGCTGGTTTATATTCTAATGTAGCATGCTATGTGCATACTGTTTTGTTTTCGTTTTCTTTTCAAGTTATGTTTTTGATGCTCTTGGTGCATGGGTTATAATTTTACCAACACTGGACACGCAGCCTGCTAGAGCATACAATTAGCCTACAATTAGCACTTTGGACAATAGTGTCCAGAACAAGGCACAGCTTGTTTTGCAGAAAAAATGTTCCAAAGAGGCGCACAGAGCAGGCTCCTGGGTGAAAAGGATGAAATCAATGAACATGAGAAACAATGACGTTAATAGGGCAGAGTTCCACGAGAACTCAAAAAATGTATTTGACATTTTGATGATTAAATACCACAGTCTTTCCTGTCACAGGACTGCTGTTCCTGACCAGGACTGTTAGGACTCAGAGTAACTGACTTGAGTGGCTCCAGGCAGAAGTCTGTGTTCAACATCTGTCATGCTGGAGTTCATTAATGTTCAATTGCATCCTATTGTCTTCATGTTATTCAACTTCATTTCATTGTCATTGCTTCAGCTGGGGATTAATCAACTATTTATGGGAAGACAGGGCTTGGAGTCAGGACAGTCACAATGGGGTTACAGTCTAAGGCATTGGTGGCGGGAAACAAGTCACAGTGAAAAGGTTCCCAATTTGTGAAAGCTTGTTGATAATATAATTAAATAAAAATATCTGAGAATAATGATGACATCATCCGTATTTCAAAAGGAGAAAGAGCATACTTGTTCTTCCTGAAGAATCCAGAAAACATATGAACTTACTTGAAGCCTGATGTCTTTGCCCCTTCACTCCTCCACAAGATCTAGAAAGAAGCTGAGATGGGAGAATCAAGTTGATGGTTTCTTTGTATAAATCAGATCATCATTATCAATAATGGAAATCATGCTTCATCATCGTTCCTGACCATGGTGGGCACAGCTGAAACATCCACGTAGTATGAAATACGTATAGTTTTATGAGGTGGGGAAAATCTTCCACTAGAAATTTTGTTTTAAACCTCACAAATTACTTAGATGTTTGCATTTGGCATTTATATGTGCACGATGATTCATTTTATTTAACTCCAAATTAAATAATTAAGTGATTAATTATCAACTTAATGTATGTTCTGCAAACTTAATGAACCTGTGTCGGGGGAAATGGAGGATAAATACTGAATTAATTTGCCTCACTATCTGATCTTATGCAATTCAATTGTGTAATTAGAATTATGTAAATTAATTTGGTATACACATTCATATCTTTTGATACATTATAATAAATTTTTCTGCAGAAAAAGGCCAAAATATTTGCACAGTCAATTTCCAGGTCTGCAATAATATTGAGACCTGCTAATGTGTCCCAACTTACTTAATAACTAAAATAGAAAATGTCAATATATTAGATCAACATTATGCAAAATTGCCACACATCCAAGGGCGGATTATCCAACAGGCAAGGAAAGCACAGGTTTACTTGTGCTTACTTACCAATCCGTAGGACGGATTGGTAAGTAAGCACGAGTAAGTCCGTACTTACAAGTAAGCCTGTGCTTGCTTACCTTGCTTACTGGGTCGTCGGCTCCTGTCAGGGACTGTACGTTTGAAAAGAGGCTTTGATTCTGCAGGAAGGTGCTGTGAGGTTGGGAGAGAGATACCTAGAAGCAGAATCTTTAATGTGCTGAAAAAATGTGAAATTGTTCACTACAGATGATCTGGTAAGCAAGGTAAGCATCGTGCTTACCCTGCCGGTTGGATAATCCGCCCATGCACACATCTCGAAAAAGCTAAATTTTCTTATACTAAAATTCTGATACTTCTCATAATTCCAGGAGTAACATCTTCACGCAAAAGATTTCTAATAATTTAAAAACCCTAGTGAAGTTTTTGATATGTAAGCTGTTCACTGATACGGGAAAAGATTAACTAGAGATGAAGCTCTTCCCTCGCCCCCCGCCCCCCACCTTGTTATTCATTTGGGGACAGTCAGGCCACTCCAGATGGTGTGTTAGTGCTGGACAGGCATAGCTTTAGAGACACTTCAACAGACGAAGGCTGTAACGTCAGGATTTTGCTGTGCGTCGCCCCCACCCCCCCGCAGTTCCCAGGGTAGGAAGGTGCTGAGATGGGAGCCGAGGGACGCCCTCCCACCTGCCACCACCTGTTTCCTAGTTCAGCCCTCGGCTATAAAGCCTCCTCCTCAAAGATTCATCCAGCACACTCCGCCAGCTACTGCGGAAAAAGCGCTCCTTCCTCATTGGAGATTCGGGAAAGACTGCATCTTCTTGAAAGGGAGTCTGGGTCTTTCCTGGAGGGCTTGAAAGGCCTTCCCCGAACCAGCCAGACCAAACTTTACTGAACGAAGCCTCCCTTCTCTTTTTCAACTTCACGTTGGGAACATGACTTTCTCTTCAGCACCTCAATTACTCCTAAATTTGGGCAACTGAAGAGATTTCAACCTGGTTAGCCAGTAGGACAGAAGGTCGAGCCCTGCACTCCCCACTGTAAACTATTTGATTCCGCGCGAGTTGCTTTGTTTATAACTTTTTTGCTAAAGAAGAGCCACGTTACGAAGCGGTTCGGCAGACAAGCCCACACACAGGTCTTGCGCGTCGGTGAGCTCCCGACTACCCTTCTGTGGCCTCACGGCCGCGCAGGACAACTATGAAATCCTGCAAGCCCGGAGGCCCGGCGGCGGGAGCGCGCGTCGCGCCCCCGGGCGTGGGAGGTGCCGAGTGCGCGGGCACGTGCGCCGGGCCCGAGCGGCAGGAGAGCGCGACGCGCAGGCGCCTGGCGGCCAACGCGCGCGAGCGACGCCGGATGCAGGGGCTGAACACGGCTTTCGATCACTTGCGCCGGGTGGTGCCCCAGTGGGGCCAGGATAAAAAGCTGTCCAAGTATGAAACCCTGCAGATGGCGCTGAGCTACATCATGGCTCTGACCCGGATCCTAGCCGAGGCCGAGCGATTCGGCTCGGAGCGGGAGTGGATCAATCTCCATTGTGACCACTTCGGCCGTGACCACTACCTCCCCTTCGCAGGCGCGGAGCTGCCAGGCGAGAGCGAGCCCTACGGCCAGAGGCTCTTCGGCTTCCAGCCCGAGCCCTTCCCGATGGCCAATTAGGGCGCCGGTCGCGGGCGCAATCCTCCCAGGGCGCAACCCTGTCTAAAGTAGCCTCAAGCGCTTTCGATGGCCTCGGATGCAGTCTTAAAATAAAATCCGCAAGCTTTTACGTTTCTTGTATCGCTAGTGGTATGGACGCAATAGTTTGATTGCCTCTCTTTTTTCCTTATGTGTGTTTTGTAGATTTCATTAATGGATCTTGTGAATGGTTTCGATTGCTATGAAGATAATGTCCCCTCCCCTTTTTCTGGATTTACTTTGAGGGAAGACAATCTTAAGGAAAAAAATATGATTAGGCTATACTGACGTTTTAGTCCTCAGAGAAATAATCACTTTCTTAAACTTTGTAAGTTTGTCCTGTTCAGGTGAATTTACAATATCCATTTTTGTGTATGCTCAAAGTAGAGCGACCTTCTTCTTGTTGTGTAAATGCATTTAGGCTTAGTGCGTTGTGTGTGCATGAAGTAGTCAGACTTTTTTTTTTTTTTTTTTGGTAGAGTACATGGGCTTGAGTGCTTTGTATTTTTTTAAACTGTGTACACATTAAAATATAGATTTTGTAAAACATAATTAAAAAGTGGGTTTGTTTTTCATGCCAAGTACCATGCTGAGTTTTTTGTTGACACCACAGGCCTGTTTGGGGAGTGATGATGTTGAGGGCTTCTCTGAGTAAAGATGCAGAATGCTGAAATGAAATCCTGCCGGTTGGCAAACGTGCTGTTTTTAAATACTCCCTCAAACAAGACAAGCTATTGAGAGTACAAGTTATTAATTTGCAGGTTTTCTCTGTCAACTTGGAAATATAGACATAGTCCATTGGTTTTTCTTTAAGATGAAATTGAACTAATATTTAGCTTTTAAATGACTAGATACACAGTTCCTCAGTATTTCGTTTTCCTTATTAAGCCAACTACTGATTACTAATTCCTTAGAAGTAATTGAAAATGACTTGTGGCAGTTGTAGAGTTTGAGAAGGAATGAAATCAGTGCACAGAGAACATTGCATTAATCAGTGAAGGGCTCAAAATATCAGGCATTTTTCGAGTGTGGTGTGACAGCCCCTCTCTGGACTGTAAATACCTTGTGAATGGAGCTGCACTTGACTTGTTTGCTTGCTTTCTCGCTCGCTGTCTTGTTTTCTTCCTAAAGATACAAGTGAAACCCTCCAGAATAAGTGATTTCTTTTTAATCATTACGAATAGAGCAGTAACGCCTTCACTACCATCAAAACTAATGAAAGTGGGAGCAAACTAATACACATGGTATTGGTTTGGATTACTTTTATAAATTTGTTGAACCACTGGATGAATAAACCAAGCACTTAATGTAAAGAGTGAGCTAGTGATGCATGCATTTAGGCGGAATGTCTCGTTCACAATTAGGAAAAGCAGGACTGTAAGTTATCTATGTATTTGGAATTTGTTACTGGTCAACAAAAACAATGATGGCGTCCTCCAAACCTTTTTATTATGGATTCCAAAGCCTAACCTCAGGTTAATTATTTGCAATTAATCTACAGAGGGTCTGTATTAAAATTATTTTCTTAGTTATCCCTAATAATCAAAATCCACTTGGTTTGTATTGAGGGAAAATGTCTTTCCCAGCCCATAAACTTACAAAATCACAAATGTATCTCCAGAAACCCACTGGGAGACTTATGCAGAATTTCCCTTTCCTTCTGATTATCTATTAATAAGCAATGGAAGAGGGTTCAGGACTTTGCTTCCTTACTGCAAATTAGAGTCACATGTTTAACCTCTTGACTCTAACAACTCTTAGAAGAGGCTTTAGCCTGGCAGACACTGCTGCTCTAAGTGGGATGATACTGGGATTCCCTCCTGGTCACACTCCACTCTGCAGCATGCACTTGGGCTAATGGCAGGACTCAGGGCATCTGCCCTCCTCGTTATTTGGGCACAATGGTCTACTTACTTAAACCCTGCTGCCATCGTGTTGATTCCAACTCATAGCGACCCTGTAGGACAGAATAGAACTGCGCCAGAGCGTTTCCAACGCTGTAAATCTTTGTGGAAGCAGACCGCCACATCTTTCTCCTGAGGAACGGCTGGTGATTTCAAACCACTGACCTTTCCAGTTAGCAGCTGAGCACTTAACCACTTCACCATCAGGGCTCCTTACCTGTTGCCATCAGATTGATTCCTACTCATAGCGACCCTATAGGACAGAGTGGAACTGCCCCATAGAGTTTCCAAGGAGCAGCTAGTGGATTCAAACTGCCGACCGTTTGGTTAGCAGCTGAGCTCTTAACCACTGTGCCACCAGGGCTCTGCTTCAGGGCTCCTTAAAACCAGAACCAACCAAACCTGTTGCCATCAAGTTGATTCTGACTCAGCAACCCTATAGGACAGAGTAGAACTGCCCTATAGGGTTTCCAAGGAGCAGCTGGTGGACCTTTCGGTTAGCAGCTGTAGCTCTTAACCACTGTGCCACCAAGGCTCCTCTTCAGGGCTCCTTAGACTACCTAAAAAGCTTCATTAATAACCCCAGTAAGTTTGTAGAGTTTGAGAAGGAATGAAACGCGTGTTAGAACATTGCATTAATTAGAGAAGGGCTCAAAAATATATTAAGTATCATTAGTCATTTTTTCAGGAGTCCCTGGGTGATGCAAACAGTTAACTGCTCAACTACTAGCCAAGAGGTTGGCTGGTCTCACCCCACCCAGAGTCACGTTGGAAGACAGACCTGGTGATCTGCTTCTGAAAGGTCACAGCCTCGAAAATCCTGTGGAGCAGTTCTGCTCTGCACACGTAGGATTACCGTGAGTTGGAATCAACTCCACAACAACAGTCATTTTTCAGGAATGGTGTCACATTCCCCTTTCTGGACTGTAAATACCTTGTGAAAGGGAGCCATGTCTTTCACTGTATTTCTGTTGCTTTGAGCAAAGGGCCTTGCACAGAATAAACACAGTACATATTTCTTGTTTGGTTATTAACAGTGCTTTCTTGATGGAATAAATTAGCTTCATTAATGAAAATGACGAGATTCTAATTCCATGCTTCTCTTTCCCCATTCCCACCCCCAAGAAGGAATGGGACTCTGTTAAATATTATGCCCTTAGCTGCCTGCTTCTGCATTTTGGAAATTTCTGGAAGCAGCTTAGCTCTTACCAAATTCCTAAGCTTTCTGCCCCACCAAACGTACTAGATTTTTTTCCTGAAAGAAAGTTGAGGGAAAAAAGTAAATGGGTTCCAGTGATCAAATCCAATCTTCAATAAAACTCCTCACACTGTGTGCTGGGAAATCATCATGATTTATGAATTAGGAGCTTGAATAAAAGCAAGTGACTTGAAGTCAATATACATATGTTATTATATATAATATACAAAGCCATCTAAAAACTCCTGTAGTATTTTATACTATTGACTTTTGAAAATCCATTTTCTTTCTAGTTTAACAAGAAGGTATATCGAAGTTCAAAAATATTTTTGTACCTTGGGTCCCTTTTCTCAATAAATCAACAAATATTATCAAGCACCGACTCATGCCTAAGGAGGCCTGGTGGCACAATGGTTAAGCACTCGGCTGCTCACTGAAAGGCTGGCAGTTTGAACCCACCCAGCCAGTCCACAGGAGAAAGAGCTGGTGATCTGCTTCCATAAAGATTACAGCCAAGAAAACCCTATGGGGCAGTTCTACTCTGTCACATGGGGTTACTATGAGTCGGAATCGACTCAATGGCACCTAACAGCAACACTTGTGCCCAGGCTTATATAACATTGTCCCTACCGTTGAGGAGTTCCTACCTAGCTAGGCAGCCAAGAAGCACACACATAAACTAATCAATAAGTTGTCCCAAACAGTATAGCTGATGCTGCAGCATTGTAGTACCAGTGACATGTGCCTTAAGAACTCCTAAGAGGGGGCACGAAGTAATAAAAGGCTTTTACTATGCAGAGTTTTAGTTTGACTAGCTATTATTGTGGGCTCTCCTTAGCTGCCGGCTGGAGGCTGAGGCTCTATACCCCAAACTCAGAGCCTCGGTGAACCATATACAAGTAAACAGAAATATCAAGATGAGAAAGGCCACCTAGGCTGGTGGTTCTCAACCCTGACTGCTTGTTAGAGTCACACCTGGTGGTGGTGGTTGTTAGTTGCCTTCAGGTCAGCTTTGACTTATGGTGATCCTAAGTACGACAGAATGAAACATCACCCGGTCCTGTGCCATCTTCGTGATTGTTGGTGTGTTCGAGTCCATGGTTGTGACCACTGTGTATTTAAGTGCCTTCTAACCTAGGGGGCTCATCTTCCAGCAGTGTATCAGGCAATATTCTGTTGTGATCCATAGGGTTTTCGTTTGCTAATTTTTGGAAGTAAATCTTCAGGTCTTTCTTCCTAGCCTGTCTTAGTCTGGAAGCTCCACTGAAACCTGTGCATCATGGATGACCCTGCTGGTATTTGAAATACCAGTGGCATAGCTTCCCGCATCATAGCAATGCATAAGCCACCACAGTTGAACAAACTGACAGATGGGTGGTGAGAGCTTAAAAGTCTTAGGCCTGTGTCGTCTATCCCAAGATTTGATTTAACTGCTCTGGGGTGGGGTCTGGGCATAGATCGTTTTAAATGTTCCCCAGGTGATGCTAGTACTTAATATCCACTATGACACCATCAAGCTGGTTATATTGACCTCTATTTATATTATAATGACATGTGCAAAGAGCTGGAGATAGCAAACCAAAAGGAAAGAACACATTTGGTATTTCTCAAGCTGAAAGAACAGAAGAAAAAAAATTCAAGCCTCGAGTTGCAATAGTGAAGGATTCTATGGGGAAAATATTAAATGTTGCAGGAAACATCAAAAGAAGATGGAAGAAATACACATAGTCATTATACCAAAGAATTGGTCAACGTTCAACCATTTCAGGAGGTAGCATATGATTAAGAACTGGTAATACTGAAGGAAGAGGTCCAGGCTGCACTGAAGGCACTGGCGAAAAACAAGGCTCCAGGAATTGATGGAATACCAACTGAGATGTTTCAACAAACAGATGCAGCGCTGGAAGTGCTCACTCATCTATGCTAAGAAACTTGGAAGACAGCTATCTGGCCAACTGACTGGAAGAGATCCACATTTATGCCTATTCCCAAGAAAGGTGATCCAACTGAATGCAGAAATTATCAAACAATATCACTAATATCACACACAAGTAAAATTTTGCTGAAGATCATTCAAAAGCGGCTGCAGCAGTATACTAACAGGGAACTGCCAGCAGTTCAAGCTGGATTCTGAAGAGGACGTGGAACCAGAGATATCGTTGCTGATGTCAGATGGATCCTGGCTGAAAGCAAAGAATACTAGAAAGATGTTTACCTGTGTTTTATTGACTATGCAAAGGCATTTGACTGTGTGGATCCTAACAAATTATGGGTAACATTGCGAAGAATGGGCATTCTAGAACACTTAATTGTGCTCATGAAGAACCTGTACACAGATCAACAGTCAGTTGTTCGAACAGAACAAGGGGATATCGCGTGGTTTAAAGTCAGGAGAGGTGTGCGTCAGGGTTGTATTCTTTCGTCATACCTATTCAATGTGTATGCTAAGCAAGTATCTGAGAAGCTGGACTCTATGAAGAAGATCGGGGCATCAAGACTGAATGAAGACTCATTAACAATCTGTGATATGCAGATGACACAGCCTTGCTTGCTGAAAGTGAAGAGGACTTGAAGCACTTACTGTTGAAGATCAAAGACCACAGCCTTCACTATGGATTACACCTCAACATAAAGAAAACAAAAATCCTCACAGCTGAACCAATAAGCAACATCATGATCAACAGAGAAAACATTGACGTTGTCAAGGATTTCATTTTACTTGGATCCAAAATCAACACCCGGAAGCAGCAGTCAGAAGATCAAAAGATGCATTGCTTTGGGCAAATCTGCTGCAAAAAACCTCTTCACAGTGTTGAAAAGCAAAGATGTCACCTTGAAGACTAAGGTGCGTCTCACCCAAACCGTGGTGTTTTCAATTGCCTCACATGCATGCGAAAGCTGGACAATGAATACGGAAGACTGAAGAAGAATTGATGCCTTTGAATTGTGGTGTTGGCAAAGAATATTGAATATACCATGGACTGCCAAAAGAACGAATAAATCTGTCTTGGAAGAAGTACAACCGGAATGCTACTTAGAAGCAAGGATGGCCACACTACATCTCACATACTTTGGACATGTTATCAGGAGGGATCAGTCCCTGGAGAAGGACATCATGTTTGGTAAAGTAGAGGGTCAGCGAAAAAGAGGAAGGCCCTCAACGAGATGGATTGACACAGTGGCTGCAACAATGGGCTCAAGCATAACAACGATTGTGAGGATGGCACAGGACCAGGCAGTGTTTTGTTCTGTGGTGCATAGGGTTCCTGTGAGTTGGAACCAACTTGATGGCACCTAACAACAACATTCTTTGTATCTGCAGATCTTAAGAAGGAATAGGCTATCTTTTTTGTACATCCAGTAAAGCCAGTTGATCAGTTAATGAGATGATCTTTTTATTAGTGGAGATCTCAAATTTCTGCTAGATATGACCCAGATGGGTTATATTTGTGTTGTGATTAATAGAGCTGTAGAGTTTGACAGTTAAGGCTCAGTTCATTCAAATTTTGCCATGTTACAGTAACAGCAAAGTGCGATTTTTGGATGTATTTGGGCACTGAATTTGGCTAGGGGCTGCTCCCTGCCTAGGTATCATTGAAGATATTTCCTGTTGCTACCTACCAGTGAAAGAAATTTCAAAGTGCATGTTTAAGACAATAAATATATGACCTATCTTCTCATGTGTATATCCACACCACTCTCTGGTCATAAAAATACCAGTAGGTACAAGCTTTAATAAGCATTTTATTGAATTAACACAAGAATTTTGGATTGCTATTTCAAACTGGTAGTGTATCCAAAAACTACCTGAGCTGGAAGAAAGCTACTGGAGATCAAGAACTTATGCATCTCCCATAATAAGCCTGGGACCAAAAAAAAAACAAAACAAAACCCAAAACTTAATTGAGAATAAATAAAATTTTATTTAATGAATAAAGAAACAGTCCATTACATCCTCTAAATTGCCTTTAAAAACATCCAGGTTGAATTTTAACACTTACTCTCAATTCTTCTTCTTATTTTTCTTCTAATTGCAAAGTTTCCAAACAAAACACAAATCCCCAACAAATCTTTTTAAGAAAGCACAACTAGGAAATAGCAACAGGTGTCAGGGTGATGACTGGTATACCAGAATACAGTGCCATATGCCTTCTGAGGAAGAACACAGTTTATGCTCACAAACATTTTGGCTAAGTGATCACTGATTTTAAGTTCAACAGAACATCTAACATGCACAGTGTAGGGAACAGGAATAAAAGCCAAGATCCATTAAACGCTTCCTAGTAATAGAGGCAAAATATACAGTTTATGTAATTCATGCATTTCAAAATGGCTACTGTAATGGCTTTTCCATTAAGGTTTAATAACCAAAAAAGTACTTTAGAAAATAAGTTGTTGAAAGCTTCCTAAGATGGAAGCATACCATGTTGGTGAGCCTTCTGGGGTCTGGTGTGTTTTCAAGTGGAAAGAATTTATGCAGGGAGAGAAAGAAAAATTGTAAGCTGTGTTGCTTGCTTCTCTTAAGTTAGCCATGGGTACTCCAGGACTTCTTACTTGAAGTGTGTGTGTGTGTGTGTGTGTGTGTGTGTGTGTGAGTGTTGGGCACATGTGCGTTGTTTGTCAGTCCTCATGGATAAAATGAATCAGCAGGATTAAATTCAGGCTTGTAGGCAAGAATGCAAAAACAGAGACCAAAGAATATGCTCAGTTTTGAGGGTTCATATTTCTCTGTTATCCTAAAGTTGATTCATTTCAGTGTAAGGCCACTGACATGCTGGTGTGAAACATCTCTTCATTAGGGTCTGGCATAGTTCAGTGGAGTTGTACTGAACTGCTTATGCCAGAAAGGAATACAGGAACCCCCTTGCTATTTCTCTGTGCTTTAAGGAATCATTATTTCCACCAGCTTCAATCTCAGAAGCAGGAGTCAGAATTCCCCTGGGCTATTCTGCCTATAAGGAGCCCTGGTGGCACAATGGTTAAAGCACTTGGCTGCTAACCAAAAGGTTGGTGATTCAAGCCTATCAGTTCCTCTGTGGGAGAAAGATATGGCAGTCTGTTTCCGTTAAGATCACAGCCTTGGATCCCTGTGGGGCAAGTCTACTCTGTTCTACAGGGTCGCTGTAAGTTGGAATTGACTTGATGGCAGCGAGATTTTGGGTTTTATTATGCCTATGCTGAAATTAATTCCTCTGGGATCTGCTTGCAAAAAGCAGATAGGACATTTCTTGAATTCATTAGATTGTTCTCCAAGTTTTTTTTACTGCATAAAATGTTGGAAGAAGAAATGTCACCACTGGGTACTACCCTTCTAAGGAAAATAGAAGTAGTGAGGCAGGAAGGACATGTGAACTTTTAAAACAAATGAAATATTTATTTTGGAGAAAAGTATTTTAAACATTTTCCCTGGAATAAAAGCACAACTACTACTTTTTTTTTTTAGGGTCTGTAAAATAAACTCTTGGTAAGCATTCATTTATCTCTCCTACCCTACATCCTGGGAAAGGCTCAAGTATTTTGCTTATTTTATGGATGAAGAAACAGAGACCCCAGAGTTATAGAAAGACAGAGAATGTGTTGGAATTCACCTAAGTATTCACCTAAGAATTCCCAGAAATAAAGAGCTCTCCTAATACTTTTAAATATTTTACAGATTTTTATCGTGATAGGGAAGTTATGAAGGGAGATGGGTAGGACAAGCAACTTAATGCTAGAGGTTGTAGAAACTAAATGAAATTTAATCAGAAAAGAAGATAAGTTATCTCTGAAATCAACATACTGGAAAAATAAAGCTTAATTTTTTAATTTTACGTATCACAATTTTAACATTGTGTTAAAAAATACAGTTATATTCAAGTTGTTCCATCTGGATTATTTCAAAGTTTTCACTCTCCTTACATACACAGTAAAATATTTGATACTGTGTATACATGCACATTTATTAACCTTTTGGTAGACAGTCAATACTAGTATATAGCTCATTGGATTTTTATACCAGCAATTGTGGGGGAATTCCAAGAATCTGCCTCTATTTGCAGATAACTCTCTGAAGCTGTAGAATCATCAGGTTCTTTGGGTTTTTGGAACATTAAATAATTCCCTCTTACCATACTTTATGAAAATGACTCATGTTTCTTGTGTCTCATTATAACAAAGCTATCCTCATATCTCCATTTATTTCCAGTTTAAACTGGTCCCCCTCGTCTTTAAATCCTATTTTGATATATCTCTTCTTTCAGTTAGGAGGCTGACTATATATTTTTATCTGAGAAAGTTAGAGAACATTCTATGAGAAGTCTACTGGGTTTGCTGGACACTTTAAGAAGACTAAAACCCAGCTATCTTTCTGTTACTCTAGAGATATTTTAACCAGGTTATAACCCATGTAGTAATTTATACAATTTGAATAAGAATAATTTATAAAAAGCACTTTAAAATACCAAATATATTTGTTCATTTAAAATTTGGTTCAATCATCATTAAAAAAGTAATCCTTAAGCCTGGAAACTAGAATTATATTTTGAATATTAGAGAAAAATTTACATTTATTTAAGTTTTAAACTATTTATTGCCAAAGAATATTGAAATATTTTCATTTTTATTATTAGGGAATTATTTTTCTGTTCATATACATGTTAAAATCTTCTAGCAAATTAGTGTTTATATCCCTCTGTAATATAGCCACTTTCTTTATGCTTACTCTCAGCATTATGGCACAATTCTCAGAGGACTGGAGAGTGTGTTCTTTCTCTATTTCTTGCAATTTCAAGGCCATTGCTCTTTGGAGTTTGAAGTGGCCATTATTTACATATTAACAAAAGGCAGCCTGTTTATGGTTCTGTAATACCAAGTATGCTAACTAATGTAATCAGACAGAAATAAGAGGCAAATATATTTTTAACAAATATGCAATTTTTTTTGCTCTGTGCTTAGTTTTAAGCACATGATATCAGCAACATTTTTTAGCATACTGATGACCACTGCATTGTCAAAGCTTAGACGATGCTTGGCATTCTTCAAGCAATGCTTCAGTAATTAGCTCTCTTAATGTTGATCCACTTAAAACAAGAAAAGGCAATTAGTGGCGAAAAGGTCTACAACAAGCTCTATCGAAATCTAAGTAACTGTTGACCTTACGGGTAAGGCACGTTGATTTTCAACTCAACCATAAGCGGAAATACTTCGAGCCCAGGTTACCCAAGAATCCTGGAAAGGGTGTTGAATAAAGGTCATTATGAACAGATCCGCCTACATTTATAGCTTCTCTGGCAGCTTTGAGTTTGCAACCAACTTATAAAATAGCCCGTATACAAACAGACACAGGCCAGAATCCCAGCTTGGAAGGTATTTTGGGGGTGGGTGGGGAAGAGGAGGAAAGGAAGCAGTGCTGATCCACAAGCACAGCTTAGGATGTCGGTCCCAGGGGAGGTTTCCTAGACCTCCTCTCATGGCCTGAATATTGTTTACTTTTCTAACAAGTCCACCCATTGGAAGTCGATTAGAGTGAGAAAGCAGCTGCTGTTACACCGCAGCACCTTTGTGAAGTTACAAGACTCTCAGGTATTCAGAGTTTGTCCAAAGGGCTGCTCCCCCGACCCCCAACCACCAAGCCAAGACGCATGGAACTGAAGTTAGGTTGTTTTGGAACAAGAAGCACACAGGCAGCGTGGGAAGGGGGTGAGACAGGCCAGGGTACAGTAGTGGGGATTATAGAACATGGGCCACAGGGCATCTGGGGAAAAACACACAGAACTGGGGAGAGGTGCAGAAAGGACCTCAGCTGCTCTTTAGCATTGACACAAAAAAGGAGGAGGAAGTAGTCTTCCGTCTCCTCTCATTGCCTGCTTTGCCTGGATTCCTGTCCTCCAGGCCATGACCTAGTCTAGTGTTATTATAGATACTATAAATCAGCCATGAATTAAATGGGCTTTTCTGGGTTTCACTTGGAAGCCTAGCATTGGGTCAGAAAATACAGTCAGAGTTTTAAACAACTGATTTACAAATGAGCTTTTGGAGGGTAACCTCTTTATCATTTGAAGATTATCCAAATTATTCTGTCCTACAAAAGTTAGTTTTAGACGTCTCTGGGAATTATTTTCCTTTGCATGTATCAGTCAAATCCCTTGTTCTACCCACTGCTTGTCTCTCGACCACTGGATTCTTCACTGGATACCTACAAAAGGTAAGTGATGAATAAAAAGAGAAGCAGGCTCTTTAGCCAACAGTTCTGATCAATACCTTATTTTGGTGACGAGGCACTATGTTTCAAAAAAGGTGGTTTGGTTTTAACTGTGCATATTCTCTCTAACCCCCATTTCCATGCCTAGCAAAGTTATGAAAAGCCCTTCAGTTGTTTGTAGAGAAGGATGGTTTTGGGATCTGTATAACTTTTGGAAACAAAGGGCCAGGTGAATTGCATCAAACTTCCCTCTTTCCCTGGTCCATTTCTGTAGATTTTGGAGCTTCCTCTGTGGGCTTTATCAACGCTACATGTCTAATGGGTGTAGTGCAAAATAGTAGGGTCTGATAAGGCCAAGAAGTCCCTGAGTGGTGCAGACGGTTAATGTGCTTTGCTACTAACCAAAAGGTTGGAGGTTAGAGTCTACCCAGAGGTACTGCAGAAGAAAGGCATGGCAATCTACTTCCAAAAAAACAGCCATTGAAAACCCCACGGAACACAGTTCTACTCTAACACACATAGGGCCACCATGAGTCAGAATTGACTTGCTGACAACTGGTAATAAGGCCAGTGTGTGTGTTTATTTCTACTTTCCAGCCATGCTCTTCACATGCAACAAGGACGGATTACATTCTTCACTGACGCCAATACTGCAGCCTTATGTCATTCTGCATCCCCAGCCTTCTGCCCATTCTGGACCTTTCTGAGTTAAGTTCTGTGATTGAATCATGGTAGTGAAATGATTCCTCTCAACTTTAGCTGCTCATTGGAATCACTTGGGAAATTCTAAAAAATACTGATGCTTGTGTCACAACCCCAGGGCTTCTGATTTCATTGATTTGGGGTTGTGACCCCAGGTGTTGGGATGTTTAAAAGCTCCCCAGATGATTCTGCAGCCAAGGTTAAAAACCACTGCTCTAGACTCAATTCACTTTGTATAGAAACATGCTGACTTACCTAGAATTTTAAAGTTTAATTTAGGTCAATAAGTATTGATCGAGTGCCTCCTCTGTGTAAGGCACTGTACCAAACTTCAGGCCGAGTCCATATCAACAGGCAAGAGTGGGCTAGTACAAAGGGAGGGGTCAGGCAGGTATACAGAGACTGTGTTTCATTACAAAGTAATCTCTTCCTTCAGACTCAAGAAATATGCTACAAGTTTTCAAAGAAAGTAGAATTATATTTGGATGGGGTGTGGGGGGAATCAGAAAATATTTCACGGAGGTGGCAGCATTTGAGACAGATTTTAAGGAACAGATAAGATCTACACGGTAGAAGAGGTCCTTCCAGACAGAGGAACAGAGTGGTACGTAGCTGGAAGAGCAGGGCCTGTGTCAAGTTTGCTGACCTGGTGGAAGAGTTTTCTGAGTAGTGGATGAAAAGCTTTGGGATCATACTAGGGTGAGTCTTGAATACTATATGGCAGAGCAGCTGGCTCCAGAGTTTGCTTTGAGTAGTCACTGAGGGCTTGAAAACTGGGCACTTTTGAAGCAGTGCTTCATGAAGAATGATCCGGAACTGAGATCTGGGTAGGATTTGAGTAGGGAGAAAGAGCAAGACTAGACACAGCAAGACCAGCTAGAAGTCTCTTATTATGGTTGAAGTCAGAAGTACTCAGGAACATTAAGAAGGTAATGAAAGTCTGAACTGGGGGATCACAGAGGGATGGAAAGGAAGGTCTGAACGTAAGAGGAAAAATAGAGTTAGAATTAACGATACTTACTGATTGATCATGTTGTCCCTGGGTGGTGCTAAATGAAAGGTTGGAGGTTCAAGTTCATCCAGAGGTGCCTTGGAAGAAAGGCCTGGTGACCTACTTCTGAAAGATTATAGCTCCTGAAAATCCTGTGGAGCACAGTTCTACACCGACCCAGTAGGAGCCACCATGAGTTGGAATCAACTCCATGGCAACTGGTTTTTATTGACTGACTGAATGGAGAAAAGCAAAAAATGAGTTGGATATTTTTTATTTGGATTACTAGGAATGCAATGGTGCCATTAGTAGAAATCTTTAAACTAGGTTGAGGAATGATCTATAAAAGGGAGGATGATGAATCTGATTTGGGACATGTTGAGTCCAAACACATCAAGCAGAGCCAAAATTTCTAATATAAGTATCCCTTACTGTAATGAATTCTAATAGGATTTTTAAAATAGGGCACTGATTCCATGTAAGTCCGTTGCTGTCGAGTCAATTCTGACTCATAGCGACCCTACAGGACAGGGTAGAACTACCCCATGGGGTTTCCAAGGCTGTAATCTTTAAGGAAGCCGACTGTCACATCTTTCTTCTGCAGAATAGCTGGTGACTCCTTTTACACAGTGGTTTTCAACTGAGGGGGATTCTGCCTCCCAGGGAACATTTGGCAAATGTCTAGAGACCTTTTTGGTCGCCACGACTGAGAGAAAAAGCGCTACTGGCGTCTGGTGGGTAGAGGCCAGGGACGCCACTAAACATCCTACAACGCACAGGACAGTCCCCTGCAACAAAGAATTAACAATAGCATTGAGATTGAAAAACCCTGCCTTAATATAATCCAATAGCACAAATTTCAGAAAGTTTTAGGTTTAATAGTATTTTAGGTTAGACAATGACACCTGCTGGCCAAGTATAATATTTATCTTGGTTCTCTTAACACTAAAAGAAAACAAAAATGACTGAGAAAGCCTAAGACATACAGAGATGAGGACTATCCTTCCACGGGAGAACTGTCTAGGGTTTATGTACACAGATGTGGTGGGGAGGTCAGGTGTACAGCCGTGGAGAAGAAATCCTGGAGTTAGAAGGTGCTCTTTGGTTATAAGAGATTTCATGATACAAGTCAATAAGGAAATAGAACTTTTGACAAAATGCATTCTGTATGGAATGCATTATATTCCATTTAAGTGCCCTATATTTTACTATTGTTCCTGCATAAAAAAAAGAAATTAAATCTAATAATTCTGCCGAATAACTGACTGAAACCTTTATTTCTTAAGCACGGAACCTATGGCATTTTGTTTCCTTAATAAATAAAGATGGAACATACTTAAGGTGATTTTAGAATTATGAAAAAAAATACAAGATGAATAGCAATAGAAACTAGAAAGAATAGGGTTTTGCCCTAAGAAGTAGTATTCCACCTGCTTTATATTCTACCTCCCTTACTAGGTGGTTGGGGCCCTGGTGGCACAGTAGTTAAGAGCTCAGCTGCTAACCAGAAGGTCGGCAGTTAGAATCCACCATCCGCTCCTTGGAAAGCCTATGGTGCAGTTCTACTCAGTTCTATAGGGTTGCTATGAGTTGGAATTGACTCGATGGCAATGAGTTTACTAGACGGTAAGCTTCCTGAGGTCAGGGATTGTGTCAAATTCATATTTTTGTATTTCCCACAGTATCTGGCATAGCATCTTACACAGAGTAGACACAGAAATGGTTTTTGAGTGAATGAATTTTCATACTGGAAGTCTTTGCCTTGAAGTGAAGAAACTTTCAAGTCTTTCTGAGCAATTATATTTGTTCACTTGAATACGATGCCAGCTCAGGGGACCTGGCTCAGGGACCTCCGGAGCTGTGGGCAAAGGGAGGTGGTAACAGACACCTCCAATTCATTTCCCTGGGAAGACTAGAGCAAACTGTATTATAATGACCATTGTCAGGGCCATTTTTGGGGACTGTTGTGTGAACTGTAGATTCCTCTGTCTAAGATTCATTCATTCAACAAATATTTATTCACTGTCTCTTTCGTACTAGACACACTTCTAGAAACTGGATAATTTAAGCCTAAACAGTCCTTCAGTTGACAGGCAGGTTTTGAATCGGTGGATTAGAATACAGATGCAGATTCCCCCATCTTCCCACTTTCCAGTCAGCACAATATTTTCTACTTGCAAAATGCAATCTGACGAAGGATCTCAAAGCAGCTCACCACTATGAAAGGACTCTCCTTCCACAACCACTGCTCTGCTGGGGCAATGACACCGGCAACCTCCATCCCTTTCTCTCTTCGCTTGCGTTTCCTCCTTCCTCATGGCCTCTCACACTTCCAGCCTTTGGGTGGGGTAGGAGGGGGCCATATTTTACAGGCAAATGATGATGACTCGTGCATATTTTAGAAGGGGCAACTGAAGCTTGTAGTATATAAAGCGACCCTGCAGAAGATTTCTTTCTGATAGATTTATTAACAACCCTATTATTCTGGAGTCTAGGGATATACAAAGTCAGAAAGAAGGAAAACCAGCCCCCATGGTACCCAAAAGAAAATGGGACAGACAGGCTGGTGGGGCCCTGTTTTGGCCACAGAATAAGTGCGTTGTGCTGTATCGAGTGTTTCAATGAATTTTTCATATCCTGACCGAGCACATTTTGGCATCTTCTTCTAGGACTCAGTACAACCAGGATGCACACTCAAACACACTTCTCCACATATGTGAGTTGCATGACATGGCCTCCTAATGCTAAATGAAGCGGACTGAATGAACCCACCAACATTACTACTATGATGCGATCAATGAAAGGTGATGGTGACCCCCCAACCTTTTCCCTTTGCATTGTTGGGGAGTTGGTGTTATCCTAAGGTCACTATTGTCTAATTCCTATCAGTCCAGGCTTGTGGCCCCTAATTGCTTCTAGCTGGGCCAAAGCAGCCACAACACAGCAGGGGGCAGGGGAGCATTCCAGCTTTTCCCCAAAGCAGTGGATGACATCTTTGGTTCATGTGCATTGTCTTCTCCTACGTTTGTTAGAACCTTTATGAGGCACAGCCCTATATCTCTTCCTCAGCCGAAACTGCAAGAGTCCCCAAATGACTTATTCAAAACTCTCCTTGCCACAGGTCTAGCAGCGCGGTAACTTACTCAAATCCATTTGCTTGGAAACCGTCGGTGACTTGGCTTGTCCTCCATTCCCCTCCATAGTCCGCCCCCTTACACAGCAGGCACCCAGAGACTTTTAAAGTTCATCACTCTCCACTACACTCCGAGAAGAGCAGGAATACAGCATTGTGCTTTCCATGGAGGAAAAGGCAGAAAAAATGTCAAGTCCTTTACTGGTGAGAGACCCATAGCGACTGCCACTGGTCCGGATGGACATGGGTGGTGGGATCTGCTGGTGCCACTGAGCTGGAAATAGACCAAAGAATATGTTATGAGCAAGCAAATAAATACAGTCTAGCAGGTACACTGGAGTCCCCGGGTGGTGCAAATGATTAATGTGCTTGGCTGCTAACTGAAAGGCGGGAGGTTCAAGGTCACCCAGAGGTGCCTCAGAAGAAAGGTCTGGAGATCTACTTCTGAAAAACCAGCCTTTGAAAATCTTAGGGAGCACAGTTCTACTCTGACACACATGGGTCGCCATGAGTCGGAATCGACTCCATGCAACTGGATTGGCAGGCACACTTCAGAGGCACATTCTGTGCTCACTCCGACTCTCCTTGTGGGACCTTGGTAAAGCATTTAAATCTAGCTGGATCTAAATCGCCTCATTTGCAAAACAGAGCAATAAAACCTCTGCCAGGAATAGGGAAATTGGGCTAGTGATCTCCTAAGCCTCTTCTGATTCCAAAACCTGTGCTTCTAACTTAGGAAGAACCAGGCATATAAGAAGGAAAAACAGGTGACTAGGGTGAGTTCTCAAGATTATCCCCTCTCGCTGATCTAGGACCGGCTCTGCTGTGGTCAGATGGAGGGTTGCAGGATCTCAAGGGACGGAACCTCAGGAGGCAGAGACAAGGAATCTGCTGAAATGGAAGCCAAAAGATGGGCTTAGCCCTCTGCAGAAGTACCTGCCCCACACCCTAACTGCCTAATCAGCCAGTACCTACCCTGCCCACCACTCTCACCTGGTTCTGATGAGTTACAGCAAGGAGACTGAAAAGTGCAATGAACCATGGTTCAGGGACAAAAGAGAATTTATTAGAGTTTCTGTGTTCACCAAGCACTGTGCAAAGGAGAGCCTATTTTCAGCACACATGATCCTTAGGCTTGAACGTGGCCTGAATGAAATTACCCCATGCAAACTGCACAGTCCCCATTGTCTCTGATTTGGAAATTACCAAGCAATCTTCTGATTAGGTTTCCTGGGTACTCTGATGCAGAGAAAGGGGTATACCAGGTGGGGAAAACTGGTGCTGTGGGTCCTAGAAAGCTAGGGCCCCTCTTGTGAATTTGCACATTAGCATTCTGGTTTATAAATTAGTCATTTTTCGATTTCATTATTTTGAATCAGTTTTTCAGAGTCTAAATACTTCGAGTGAAGGGATAAAATCAGATTTCTGAAGCTGTAAAACTGAGGACACAACCTACAGTGATTCCACCAAAGAGCAGGCACTTGGTTCTGCAAGGCCCGTCCTGAACAGTGAAGAGTCCAGGTCCTCTCTCCAGTCCTTCGGTCTCTTAGCCTCCCTGCTCCCCTCTCTGACATCTTACCTGGACTACCTGTAATTCCAAGTATTGGAAGCCTTGCTTTGAAGGAGTTCCTGGGGGTGCAAATGATAGCCAGCTGAAAGGTTGGCAGTTCGGACCCACCCACAGGCGCCTCAGAAGACAAGCCTGGCAATCTGCTTCTGAAAGGTCACAGCCTTGAAAACCCCACGGAGCAGTTCTACTCTGCACATGGTGGGGGGGGGGGGTCACCAAGAGTTGGAATCAACTCGATGGCACCTAACAACAACAACTACCAACAACAATAATAATAATGCTTTAAGACTAGAAGCATTACCAGAAATAAAGAAGGTCGTTTCATAAATATAAATGGGTCAATCTAGCAGCCCTCCTCTGCAGAGAGAAGGGAGACTACTGTCCCCACTCTTTAGACAGGCAGAAGGTGGGGGAGGGCATAGACTGATTCTAGCCCAAGTCCCTCATTCCCTCCTCTAGCACAAACCCCCTCCCAACCGAGGAAACAGCGCCTCCTATTGTTGGTGCTGTGGAATCAGGAGGGGAACTTGGGGA
Organism: Dugong dugon; assembly: GCA_030035585.1. Classification (NCBI taxonomy): domain Eukaryota; kingdom Metazoa; phylum Chordata; class Mammalia; order Sirenia; family Dugongidae; genus Dugong; species Dugong dugon. Next base: position 22,103,861 of record CM057475.1, read on the forward strand.
GAAGTGAGCCAGGACAAACTGTCCTGGGGACGCAGCCACTGGAGGGCAGGATTGGAGAAACAGTCACCAATTTCAGGGTTACTGGTACTAAGTTTTTTAGGAGACAACCTACTTGCTTCTGACATCGAGAAGTGTGGGAAAAGGTAGGGGACTTCTTCACCAATACCGTAATTCAAAGGCATTAACTCTTCTTCAGTCTTATTCATTGTCCAGCTTTCACGTGCATACGAATCAATTGAAATAACATGGCTTGGGTCAGGCACACCTTACTCCTCAAAGTGACATCTTTGCCTTTTAACACTTTAAAGAGACCTTTTGTAGCAGATTTGCCCAATGTAATACGTCGTTTGATTTCTTGACTGCTGCTTCCATGGATGTTGATTGTGGATCCAAGTAAAATGAAATCCTTGACAACTTCAATCTTTTCTCCATTTATCATGATGTTGCTTATTGGTCCAGTTGTGAGGATTTTTGTTGTCTTTACGTTGAGGTGTAATCCATACCGAGGGCTGTAGTCTTTGATCTTCATCAGTAAGTGCTTCGAGTCCTCTTCACTTTCAGCAAGCAAGATTCTGTCATTTGCATGTTGCAGGTTGTTAATGAGTCTTCCGCCAGTCCTGATGCCCTGTTCTTCTTCATATAGTCTGGCTTCTCCCATTATTTGCTCAGCATACAGATTGAATAAGTATGGTGAAAAGATATAACCCTGACACACGCCCTTCCTGATTTTAAACCACTCAGTATTCCCTTTTTCTGTTCAAATGACTGCCTCTTGGCCTATGTACAAGTTCTGCATGAGCACAATTAAGTGTTTGGGAATTCCCATTCTTCACAATGTTATCCATAATTTGTTATGATCCACAGAGTCGAATGCCTTTGCATAGTTAATAAAACACAGGTAAACATCTTTCTGGTATTCTCTGCTTTCAGCCAAGATCAGCAATGATATCCCTCATTCCATGTCCTCTTCTGAATCCAGCTTGAACTTCTGGTAGTTCCCTGTTGATGTACTGCAATCATTTTTGAATTATCTTCTGCAAAATTTTACTTGCTCCAAAAATTGGACCTAGGGGAAATAGCAGGCCAAGGCTTCTCCTGTTTGGCACTAAATAAAGCGGGGAGGTACCTGGTGTAACCCTATAAATAGCAGGAATATCAGGTTCTAGGCAGAGTTGCTAACCCAGTAACAAATGAGAAACGCATTGATCTAAACAATTATTTTAAAAAATAAAAAAAGGAAGGAGAAAAAAAAAAGAATAGCTCTTTTGGGTTAAGGAATAAACCAACCAACCAACCAAACAAAACAAACCCATTGCTGTCCAGTTGATCCCAACTCATATAGCAAATATGTCTCCAAAACTACCAGCTCATGTCAAAAATATAGGCAAGAGGAGTAGAGTACACAAATACATTAACAAAGATGAACTTCATTAAATCATTTTGAAAATTAGAAACTTGGCTCAAAAGAACCATGCAAAGACCTGGGTTTGCGTCCCACCTGTTAGTTACTTAATCTCTCTGAGTCTCAGTTTCTTCAGCACTTAAATGAGGGTAATAATTACAATCCCTATGGGGAAGTTCTACTCTGTCCTATATGGTCGCTATGAGTTGGAATCGATTCATTGCCACCGGGTAAGCAGTGGGTAAACCATTACAGTAATCTCACTGGTTTGAGAGGATCCAAGGGTAACATTTTGTAAATTACAAGTCACTGTATCAATGTCATTTGATAGTAGCATTAGGACAGATTTCTGTTATTAGGGAAGGCTGACTGTGGGCAATAAATATTTGTTGAATGAATGAAAAATGAAAGGGGTTCAGAGAATTCATCCAGGTGGAGGTACTGTGGGGGATGGCAGGCTTGAGTGGGTGGCTCTAGGCAGCAAAGAGATGACATGAAGGTGTTGGATGCTCAGAAGTACAAGCATATGTATGCTGTGTACAGAAGACCTGAGGGGGCTAGCATGAGATTACTTTAAAAATCCATCTCTTAAGCACTAAAATATAATCTGACCAATTCACGTATGAAAAAATATTATACATTTCCCTAAATATACATCTGTTTGACTCATGACATTACACCTACCATATATATCCAACCTAGCAGTGCATGACACGATACCGGCTTCATTCTTGGCTGACAACGTGTACCATCCAGCGTCCGATTTCTTGACTGGCTGGATGAGGAGGCAGACATACCCTGTTGCGTCCTGGTGCATACTGGAGAAAAGAAAGAAGATAGCCAGTTAGGGGCAGAAAGGTCCTTGTCAGGTTTAGGGTTCAGGGACCTCGTAGAGCCAATTGAGCTGTGCTGAGTTTCCTTTCCCCTTCCTGTCCCTAAGAGCAGGAAAGGAGGGACTCAGCTTAAAGCAAACATCAAAGGCAAATTCAAAGGTGGAAAGAAGTCAAAAAAGAGCAGCAATTAACCTAAAATATTAAGATGAAGGTCAACAACCATGGCTGAGCCCTGTTCTTGCCCTCTCCACTGCTCCAGCTCTACTGGAGTTCCACTTTCCACCAGGACGTGCTCTGACTTTTCACAAGCAAAGTCTGGAAAAATCTCTTTTCCAAACAAGAGTGGAAATTTCAACAAGAACTTTCGTTAGGAAGCTATGGAAAAGTAGATGAAAATGAGGGCCCAGGGATAGATGAGCTAACAGCACGGAACCGGCATAGCCTAATGGCATGTGTGACATTTCGCTTAATATGGTTAAGAAGGAAATTAGCACACTCTTTCCTTCTGTCTTCTCTACACTGGTGGCTCTCAGGCTTGGCTGCACACTGGGATCCCAGGCCACACCCCAGAACAATTCCATCCAAGTCTCAGGCTGGGGCCCAGTTATGAGGATTTTTAGAAGCTCTCCAGATGATTCTATTATTCAACCAGGACTGAGGACCTCTGGTCCACACCACCCCTCTTGTTGGCCTGGTCACCTTACCATAGTTCTAAGTGCCCTTCTGAGGTGGCCTCAGCTCATTTCCAGGGCAGACATAACTGATGCCTTCCTAAGCTCAAAGGATGAACAAGTGTTTCTCTTCCATAGAAAGTTACCACATGTCCACATTTAACAAGAATAAATAAAGTAATAAACCCATTACAGTCTCACCACTCTAACACATTGGCTACCTTCACTTTCTTTTTCTTTTAGAATCAACTTTATTAAGATATGATTCACATACAATAAATTATATCCATTTTAAGTGTATAGCTTGATGAGTTCTGGCAAATGTGCACACTCCTGTAAGTACCACCAGAATCAAGAAACTTTTCACCTTCACTTTCTGATTAATTCATTCATTCTTTGGTGCATTTTTTAGTAAACCTTTATTGAATATCTACTGTGCTAGGCACAATGCTGGTGTTACTATGCTTGTGATAGGGAGCAAAGATGGATATGACAAAACTCCCTTCTCTAGAGAAGTCTTTGGAGTCCCTGGATGGCACAAATAGTTAAGTACTCAACTGACGGCCAAAAAGTTGATGGTTTGAACACACCCAGAGACACTTCGGAAGAAAGGCCTGGTGATCTGCTTCCTAAAGGTCATCACCTTGGAAAACCCTATGGAGCAATTCTACTTTGTGCACATGGGGTTGTCATGAGTCAGAATTGACTTGAGGACAACTAACAACAACAGAGGAATCCTTAGTTTAGTGGGAGAGAAATAAAGGTAAGCAAACAGAACACAATAAAAGCTAGAACAGACTTAGGAAGGTGCTCTGGAAGCATAGAGGGGAAGTGATTTTGAGGGGCCCCAGGCAGCTAGGAGGCAGCATGAAGATGCTGGATGCTCAGAAGTACAAGCATATGTAAGCTCTGCTCTAGGCAGGAGGCTAAGCTCCTAATAAACGTAAAACTGTACAAAAGACCTGAGGTTAGTTGCTAGGATAAGGTTAGTTTAAAAATCTACCTCTTAACACCTAAAATATAATAGAACAAATTCACTTATGGGAAAGCTTCTTGGAAGATATGCTTGAGCTGAGTCTAAAAGGTTGAGTAGGAACTCACCAAGGGGGTAGGGACAAGGGTGTTCCAGGTGATGAGAACAGCCTGGCCAAGGCATGATGGTGTGGGAGAGACTGCAGCACGTTCATTATGGCTGGGAGCGGGCCTATGGGGGGCCAGTAGGTGGTGGGGCGGGGAAGGAAGGCAGGGAGAGGTTATGAAGGGTCACATGTACTGTGTGGTAAAGGGTTGAGACTCTTCCCTACAATCAGCAGTGGATTAACCAGTAAATACGATACACATGGGTTTATGGTAAACAAGGTACCCTTGGGTGTAATTGTGTTTACTTACTAATCTGTTACGTGGCAGTTCTACTCTGTCCCATAGGGTCGCTGTGAGTCGGAAGTGACTTGACAGCAACAGGTTTGGTTTTTCCCCCACGCATCTGTCAGTTTAGGGCTTGCAAGTTGCTGTGATGCTCGAAGCTATACCGTCGGTATTCAAATACCAGCAGGGTAACCCTAATGGACAGGTTTCGGCCGAGCTTCCAGTCTAAGACATACTAGGAAGAAGGACCTGGCGGTCTACTTCTGAAAAGAATTAGCCAGTGAAAACCTTATGAATAGCAGCAGAACACTGTCTGATACAGTGCTGGAAGATGAGCCCCTCAGGTTGGAAGGCACTCAAAGCACAACCCGGTGGCTGCAACAATGGGCTCAAGCGTAGCAATGATTGTGGGGATGGCGCAGGACCGGGCAGTGTTTCCTTCTGTTGTACACAGGATTGCTATGAGTCGGAACCAACTTGATGGCATCTAACAACAACAACAACTAATCTGCAGTGCACAATTTCAGGAAAACAGGTGAAATTGTGAAATTGTGCACTACAGATTAGTAAGTAAGCACAAGTATGCTTGTATGTACCTTGCTTACTGGGTAATCTCTCCCTGCCTACAGGTGATGGGAAACCATGGATGTATTTCATGCAAGAGGTGATAGGGTTTGCTGGCATTTTTAAAAGACCACTCTGACCACGGTTAGACTGCGAATTCAATATGGGCTGAGCCTGGAGGCAGAGCCTTGGTGGTGCAGTGGTTAAGAGCTTGGCGGCTAACAAAAAGGTCGGCAGTTCAAATCCACCAGCCGTTCCTTGGAAACCCTATGAGTCGGAATTGACTCGACCGCAATGGGTTTGGTTTTGGTTTTTGGTGAGTCTGCAGGCAGAGAGACATATTAGGACACCATTGCCACAGATTCATAGGAAACCCTGGTGGCTTAGTGGTTAAGAGCTACAGCTGCTAATCAAAAGGTCAGCAGTTCGAATCCACCAGGTGCTCCTTGGAAAGCCTATGGGGCAGTTCTACTCTGTCCTTTAGGGTCAGAATCAACTTGATGGCAACAGGGTTGGTTTTGGTTAGTGAGGTGAGGTGATAGTAATGGAAATTCACGCATTTGTTCATAATTCGTTCATCCTAAAAGTCCTACTAAGTGGAAAGCATTGTGCTGGGTGTTGTGAGTTAGGACATACAGAGGCAAACAAGATGCAGTCCCTGAGCTCAAGCTGTTCACCATCTAACTGGGGAGAGAAATAGTTAAACCAACAATAGTAAAAAACATGACAATGTGCAATAGTGTGCCACAGAAGAATACTCAGGCCAGGGCAGAGGAGGAGAAGGAAGAAGGAACCTACTCTTCCTTGGGCAGGTGATGTTTGAGCTGAGCCTTGAGGGATAACAAACGTTAGGGAGGGTACTGTAGATAAGGTAGGTGGGGGAGACGCAAGGAAGACTGTTCCCAAAGAAGGAATGTTAGGAGCAGAGACACGTTGGTGAGAGGAAAAAGAAAAAAAAACACCAAACCCGTTGCCGTAGAGTCCATTCTGACCCTAAAGGACACAGTAGAACTGCCCCCGTAGGGTTTCCAAGCAGCGCCTGGTGAATTTGAACTGCCGACCTTTTGGTTAGCAGACACAGCTCTTAACCACTACGCCACCGGGGTTTCCAGTGAGAGAAAGGAGAGGGTATTAAATCCATAAATACAACATAGTTATAATCACAGTGAGTTTTATATGATTTTTTTTTAGGGCCATTCAGGTGATGTCAGGCGTGTGGCTTTCTAGAAACCAATAACTATAGCTTTAAAATACCAGAATTCCCTATTCTTACAGCAAAATGACAGATACAATTTTCACCAAAGGCAAGGGGATGTTATTTCTTTCTGGAAGATTCTGAGTGGTCTTGGGTCCTAAACTTTCCCCATCACAGGCTGCCAGTCACCTCCATATCTCCCAGGCTGCGTTTCGGGGCAGTGGTGACAAGGCTGGCTTGGCTCCACGAGTCCAGAGCCTGAGCCATCACCCCAGTCCCCAGCAGGCAGCCCTGACTGGGAACCTACTTTCCAGGTATTGCATTTTTGCCCAGTAAAACTATATTTTAAATTTCAGACCTTCAGTTTAAACACAAGGGTCAGTTTACCTAATATAATGTATTCAATCTAATTTTAACGTGTTATGTTAATTTAGGTGGAAGTGTTTAGTAAAGAATATTCTCTGTTATTGCTTTAGTTTTACCAGAGAAAAATTCTGACCTTTATATAAAATTCTTAGCTAGCTATAGCATCTTCTTGGACAAATTCAGTTTACTGGGAAGAGATAATTCTCAGTAGAAATTTTTGTACACAAGCTACCTTTGCTTGTTTGCCTGCCCCCTTGTGGTATAAAGACAAAATGGCAAAGAACTAAGGTTGTTTAGGGTAAAATAAGGCAAGGTACCCACTTTAAGAAACTGGATCCTTAAGATTACTTAAAAAACAAACCATGTAGTGATGGATGGCGAAAAAATATAACCTACTTAATGTTTTATCTCTTCTTTAAAAAGATTTTTACTGTAGAAGAGGTTTTGTGGATACTAATATGACTCTTTAAAGTATTAAAAATCAAAGATGTCACTTTGATGACTAAGGTGTGCCTGACCCAAGCCATGGTCTTTTTCACTGCCTCATAGACATGCTAAAGCTGGACAATGAAAAAGGAAGACCGAAGAAAAATTGGTGCATTTGAATTATGGTGTTGGCGAAGAATATTGAATGTGCCATGGACTGCCAGAAGAATGAACAAATCTGTCCTGGAGGAGGTACAGCCAGAATGCTCCTTAGAAGCAAGGATGGTGAGACTTTCTCTCACTTGCTTTGGACTTGTTATCAGGAAAGACCAATAGCTGGAGAAGGACATCATGCTTGGTAAAGTACAGGGTCAGCCAAAAAGAGGGAGACCCTCAATGAGATGGAGTGACACAGTGGCTGCAACAGTGGGCTCAAACATAGTGATGATTGTGAAGCTGGCAAAGAAGGACGTTTCGTTCTGTTATACCTAAGGTCGCTATGAGTCACAGCCGACCCGACGGTACCTAATAACAACAGCAACAAGATGACTGAAGACACATGGAAAAAATATGCAGGATTTTTATAAATTCCTCTACATTTTTAAACTCGAAGATTTTTAAAACTGTGGATATCCATACAAAGGAGTACCACTCAGCAATAAAAAGAAATAAGGCACACCATAACGTGGATGAATCTCAAGTGCATGATGCTAAGTAAGCGAAACCAGAACTGAAAGGCTAGACTTGTTTGGGTGGTCAAACAAACCCCACTGAGCTTGGAAGCCCCTCTGAATGTGGGTGGGTGCTGTACCTGATCCTTTCTCTGGTGAACGGGATGGTCTCGTTGTCTTTCTTCCAGTAGAACACGGGCGGGGGCATGCCTATCACTCGGCACTCTAGTCTCACCGGGTGGCCTTCTGGAACACCACTGTTCTGCAGTTTCTCCAGGATCATAGGCGCTTTCTTCACCTCTTTGGCTGAGTGAGAGAAGCGCCATTCTTGTTTGAATCACGAGTACCTTGAAGTTCATGTCTCAAACTCACTACAGTTGCGGAATTTAGCAGAGTGAGCGTGCAACAAACTTATTTTCTCCTCAAAACACCTCTCACACTTCTCAGTGAGGATTATTGCCTTGATAAAAGTTCCATAAACGGTTAAAAAATAACTGTCCACTCCTATGAGGGACAACACTCACAGAACTCCATTACTCACTGGGGTGCACATAGTATGTGTGTAATTAAAATATATATATTTTTATTGTTCAGTAGGAAATTTTAAGCGATAGTATTTTTGAAATTACTAAAATAGATCCTTTTTTTCTTTTTTAGAGGAGTTTATTTTGTAGAAGATACATTACTTCACTCCCAACTTTTTAATTTTGAAAAATTCCATATTTACAGAAGAGTTAAAAGAATCATACTATTTTTTAAAAAACACAAAATTATGTTTCTTAAGAAGTCTTTTTTTTTTTTTTTTTTTTTTGGCCAGTACCAGTTAAAGCAACGATACCTCATATCTCAGGGTTCTAGAGTCAATATTTTAGCAAAACTGTTGAAAAAGGTAAAAGCCTGCAGTCAGTGTGTTCTATTCTATTAGTAAGAAGAAATTAAGAGTGAGAAAAGGGAAAAAAAATATATCCTGTGGAAATGGCCACTATCTGAGAAGACCGTCATGTGGAAGCAACCCTGGTTTCTTTTTTTTCTTTTATTGTACTTTAGATGAAGGTTTACAGAACAAATAGTTTCTCATTAAACAGTCAGTCCACATATTGTTTTATGACATTTGATAACAACCCCACGAGTCAACACTTTCCTTCTCAACCTTGGAGGACTTTTTTTTTTTTTTTTTTTTTTGGTGAAAATATACATAGACAAAGATACACCATTTCAAAAATTTCTACATGTACAATCAGTGACATCGATTACATTCTTCCAGTTGTGCTGCTATTCTCACTATCGTTTTCCAAATTATTCCATCACCATTATCTTCAACTCACTGCCCCTTAGGGTTCCCATCAAACCTTCTGAGTTGCTGTTGTCAATTTGATCTCACATAATTTTTTTTGTACTTTATATGAAGGTTTATAGAACAAATAGTTTCTCATTGAACAGTTAGTACACATATTGCCCTCTGACAATGGTTAACAACCCCACACATGTCAACACTGTCCTTTTTCAACCTTGGGTTCCCTATCACCAGCTTTCCTGTCCCCTCCTGCCTTCTAGTCCTTGTCCCTGGACTGCTGTGCCTCATTAGTCCCATTTTGTTTTATGGGGCTGTCCAATCCCCGGCTGAAAAGTGAACCTTGGGAGTGACTTCACCACTGGGCTAAAAGGGTGTCCAATGGGCATACTCTCGGGGTTTCTCCAGTCTCTGTCAGGCCAGTAAATCTGGTCTTTTTTTGTGAGTTAGAATTTTGTTCTACATCCTTCTCCAGCTCTGTTCAGGATCCTCTGTTGTGATCCCAGTTAGAGCAGTCAGTGGTGGTAGCCGGCCACCATCTAGCTGTACTGGATTCAGTCTGGTGGAGGCCTTGGTAGCTGTGGTCTATTAGTCCTTTGGACTAATCTTTTCCTTGTATCCTGTTCTCTTCATTCTCCCTTGCTCCTGAAGGGGTGAGACCAGTGGAGTATCTTAGATGGCTGCTCAAGGCTTTTAAGACCCCAGATGCTACTCACCAAGGTAGAATGTAGAACATTGTCTTTATAAACTGTGTTATGCCAATTGAGCTAGATGTTCCCCTAGACCATGGTCCCCACAGCCTTCCACCCAGCAATTCAGTCCCTCAGGGAGTTTGGATGTGTCTACAGAGCTTCCATGACCTTTCCTTGTACTAGTTGTGCTGGCTTCCCCAATATTGTGTACTGTCTTACCCTTCACCAAAGTTACCACTTATCTATTGTCTATTTAGTGCCCCCCCCCCCCATCCCTCGTAACCAACAGAGATCTTTTCTTTTTGTGCAACCCTGGTTTCTTAAGGGGTCACTCTTGGGAGACAGTAAGAGAAAGCCCAAAATTAGAATTCCTGTGTTCTAAAATCTAATTCTGGCTGGCCCTTCCCAGGTGACAATGACTTGCTGTCCTTCTCTGTAGGCATTACAGTGTTTTGTTCACATCATCTTCTACGGTAGAGTTCATTTGTTTAGTTATTCCTTCAACATTTGTTGAGTACCTTCCGTGTTCCAGGCACCGAGTCAGACACTGGGATACACAGAAGAACAAGCCAGAGTCTCTGTTCTCAGAAGCTCATAGCCTCCTCTGGGAGGTAGAGAAGCAAACAATTACACAGAAGTTTATAAGTGTTCTACGAGTTCCTCCTTTTCTTAGTGCTATGGAAACATAGGGGAGGATGAGAAGGAGTAGCTGCACCCGCTGGATCCAGTCTGTCTTGGTGGCTACATTTGAGTTAGGCCTTAGAGGATGAGTAGGAGGTTACCAAGCAGAGAAGGGCATTCTAGGCCAAGGGACCACTGATGCAAAGGCAGGGAAACTTAGGGGAAAAACAAGAGCCTGCTGTATTCCAGTAATGATGGACTGTAGGGCAAGTGACCTAAATTTAGTGGTAGTCAATCAATCAATTAACATATAATGGTTCCCATTTATTGCATACATAATATACACAAGGAACCACATTAAGTTTTTAGCTTGTCAATATGAGTTTGAAAACAACGTAAGAAGCATTGGCCTTTACTATAGCAAAGAGGTAACTGAGATTGGGTTTGGTGTTCTGTCAGAGGCTCTGCATATGTGGGCAATAACTTCGGAGAGGGTTATGTTTAGGGGTCCCAGCAGCAAAACTTACCTACTACAGTGAGCTCCAGACTAAAGGAATTCTGCCCGGTTTTGTTGGTAGCAACGCACGTATAGGTCCCTGCATCCCCTTGAGTGAGCGGGTCAATGAGCAGAGAGTGGACTCCGGTCTCCCTGACGAGCATCTTGTGGGAGGAGTCTGGTAGCACAGGCTGGCCATTCAGCAGCCATGTCAGCTCCGGGGTTGGCAAGCCACTCACCTAATAAGCAACAGGAGAGCTGAGGCAAATGACAGACTAATTACAGGTAGATTTATTTGGTGGCTGAATTCTTCATCCTTGCCTGGCACCAAACACAGAAACATGAGATGGTGAGAAACCTCTCCACAGGAGCAACAGGAGAAGAGGGGTCTGGAGGGCTGGGTCTGGCAGCCATTCTTCCAGCTGAGGAAGGCCAGGGGATTCCCTATCACTACACAGCCAGAGTAGTAGATACCTGTCTACAGCCAAAGTCCTGCCTGTATCAGGAAATGGGGGAAGGGGAATTTGTTTAAAGGTTTACTATATATTCCATAAGGTGTTCTGGTGGTGCAACAATTTGGCACTTAGCTGCTGACTGAAAGGTTAGCAGTTCAAACCCAGCCAGCGGCTCTGTGGGAGAAAACACCTGGTGATCTGTTCCCGTAAAGATTATAGCCTAGGAAACCCTATAGAGCAGTTCTACTCCGTCACATGGAGTCACTATGAGTCAAAATTGACTTGACAGTACCCAACAACAACATATATTCCATATATGTCGTGCTTTACGTTTGAGCTATAATTATAATTGAGGTGCAGCCAAAACTGATTCCACATTTATTTCATTTAGTGTGTTTATTGCTGCATGAATTTTTTTATTGTGATTTACACATAACAACACATACAACATTTCATTAATTTCTGCTTGTACACTTCGGTGATATTGATTACATTCTTCATGCTGTGCACCGATTTTCACTCTCTTTTTGCAAACTATTCCACCATCATTAACATACCTGCAATGTTCCAAGCTAAAACCCCCTGCTTTCCCCTCTCTCCTGCCCCTGGTAACCAATAATTACTTTTGGTTTCTATGTATTTGCTTATTTCATATAAGTGATAGTGTACAGTGTTTGTCCTTTTGTGTCTGACTTATTTTGGTCAGCATAACGTCCTCAGGGTTCATCCATGTTGTGGCATGCCTCAGGACTTCATTCCTTTTTATGGCTGAGTAATATTCCATTGTATGCATATACCACATTTTGCTTATCCATTCATTCTGCATCATGAATTTAAACTGTAGGGTATTTTGATCGCAATTCAGGTCATGATTAATCTAATTTTATCTTGTTGTTAGCTGGTGTTGAGTTGGTTCTGACTCACAGTGACTCTGTGTATAAAGAACAAAATGCTGCCCAGTCCTGCACCATCCTCACAATCGTTGTTATGTCTGAGCCCACTGTTGCAGCCCCTGTGTCAATCTGTTTCATTGAGGGTCTTCCTCTTTTTCGCTGACCTTGTGCTTTACAAGCATGATATCCTTTTCCAGGGTCTGGTCCCCCCGATAACATGTCCAAAGTACGTGAGACAAAGTCTCGCCATCCTCTCTTCCAAGGAGAATTCTGGCTGTACTTCTTCCAAGACAGATTTGTTCGTTCTTCTGGCAGTCCATGGTATATTCAATATTCTTCTCCAACACCACAGTTCAAATGCATCAATTCTTCGTCAGTCTTCCTTATTCATTGTGAGGCTTTCAGATGCATACGGGGTGATTGAAAATACCATGGCTTGGGTCAGGTGCACCTTAGTCCTCAAAGTGACGTCTTTGCTTTTTAACACTTTGAAGAGGTCTTTTGCAGCAGATTTGCCCAATGTAATATGTTGTTTGATTTCTTGATGGCTGCTTCCATGGGCGTTGATTATGGATCCAAGTAAAATGAAATTCTTGACAACGTCCATCTTTTCTCCATTTATCATGATATTGCTTATTGGTCCAGTTGTGAAGATTTTTGTATTCTTTCTGTTGAGGTGTAATCCATACTGAAGGCTGTGGTCTTTGATCTTCATTAGTAAGTGCTTCAAGTCCTCTTCACTTTCAGCAAGCAAGGTTGTGTTATCTGCATATCACAGGTTGTTAATGAGTCTTCCTCCAATCCTGATGCCCCGTTCTTCTCGGATTATTTACTCAGCATACAGATTAAGTACGTATGGTGAAAAGATATAACCCTGACACACACCTTTCCTGATTTTAAACCATACCTTATCCCCTTGTTCTGTTCCAACAACTGCGTCTTGGTCTAAGTACAGTTTCTGTGCTCTGGAATTCTCATTCTTCCCCAAAACTGACAGATGAGTGATGAAATGCTATCCTACATCACAAAAAAACAAAAACACCAAACCTGTTGCCATCAAGTTGATTTTGACTCATAGCGCCCCTATAGGACAGAGTAGAACTGCCCTATAGGGTTTCCAAGCAGCAGCTGGTGGATTCTAACTGCCAACCTTTTGGTTAGCAGCCATAGCTCTTAACCGCTGTGCCACCAAGGCTCCTCCTACATTAAAAACAACAACAACAACAAAACCAAACCTGTTGCTGTTGAGTCAATTCTGACTCATAGCAACCGTGTAGGACAGAGTAGACTGCCCCATAGAGTTTCCAAGGAACGCCTGGTGGATTTGAACTGCCAACCTTTTGGTTAGCAGCCATAGCTCTTAACCACTATGCCACCAGGGTTTCTAGTAAATAAAAATTAAAAAGATAAATAAACAAATGAAATAGGTTTGCAGCATCTGTTTCAGAGACGATTATTGCTTACATACCTAATAAGCAATGATGTAGCCAGGAGGATGGACAGATATTAAACCAGTGGCCTCAAACTTTGCTGCATATTATAATCACCGGGAGAGCTTTTAAAAATCTCATTGTCCACTTAATGTAAATCAGAATCTCTAGGGACAGGACTCAGGCATCTGTATCTTTTAGGGTTTAAGGTGGTGGAAGTAACAATCAACCTTGGATATTATTCAAGCAGCCATCGGGAGAGCAAGGGCCGCCAACAGAAGAGGACTCTTTATGAATGCTTAACCTCAAGTCTTCACTAATTTGCATTAAAAATTTCCATAGCATTCTGCATCTTTGTCTGGGGCTGAAGATGTGATTTAAGTTTCCCTTCATACTAACAACTATCCACACTGCTCAGTTGGGGCCTACTTTCTGCTGGAATAATTAGAATGTAGAATAGCTAAAGGTGATGGATGTCGATTAGTATGAAACACCAAATTCTGTTTTCATAACTTGCTTTGGAACCATCTTTATGTAATTCTTTCAAAAGCCGTTGTTGTTAGGTTCGGTGGAGTTGGTTCCAATTCATAGCGACCCTATATACAAAAGAACCAAACACTGCCGGGTCCTGCACCATCCTCAAAGGCTGTGAAGTCTTTGATCTTCGTCAGTGAGTGCTTCAAGTCCTTTTCACTTTCAGCAAGCAAGGCTGTGTCATCTGCATATCGTAGGTTGTTAATGAGTCTTCCTCCAGTCCTGATGCCCTGTTCTTCTTCATATAGTCCAGCTTCTCGGATTATTTGCTCAGCATACAGATCGAATAAATATGGTGAAAGGATACAACCCTGATGCATGACAATTCATTCCAAGGATGCAAAAATCACACTTTTGGCTTTATAGTAAAAAGACTTCCCAGGCACCATATGGAAAATGCCTGAATGATGTCACCTCTTTGCTTGTCTTTTAAAAACACAGAGTTAACTTGATACAATACCTATGTAATTTTTATTAAGATTTTGTTGTTAGTGGTTGTCGAGTTGATTCTGACTCGTGGTGACCTTACGTGTATCAGAGTAGAACTGTTTCACAGAGGTTTCAAAGGCTGTGACCTCTCAGATGCAGATTGCCAGACCTGTATTGTGAGGCAGCTCTGGGTGGGTTTGAACGGTCAACCCTTTGGCTAGTAGTCAAATACTTAACCGTTTGTGCCATATAAAGATAGATAAAAAGACAAACATTTCATGAAATATTGTCATTTGTTTAAAAAATAAATATTAAATATTCCAAACAGCTTTATGAAAAAAAAGTCTCTCCCTTCCCTATTTCCCCATTCCCTGAAAAAAAATCACAAAACAAAAACAAATGCAAACAAACAAATGCAAAATATAAACAGATCTAGAACCAAAGATGGGGACTAGAGTCTACCTTACAGTCCAGCCGACAGAGGCGTCCCTCATGAGCCACCATATCACCAGGAGCCTGTAGGAAGTGTGGTCGGAAAAAGCGTTCCTGTAGGGGCTCTTTGTCTCTTTCTTGAACTCGGGACCTTCCCCTATAATAAGCAGCATGTTCAGGCATTAAACATAGAAACCAATTCACAAACTTATGACAGTAGGCAGTTAGGCATGGCTATTGGAAACCCTAGGGGGCAGTTCTACTCCATCCTGTAGGGTCGCTATGAGTCGGAATAGACTTGACAGCAACCGGCTTCTTCTTTTTTTAGCTTATGGGGCTTGCGGATTCCCTTGGTGGTGCATACTGTTAATGAGCTGGGCTGCTAATTGAAAGGTTGGTGGTTCAAGTCCAGCCAGAAACACCTTCGAAGAAACGCCTGGCAATCTACTTCTGAAAAATCAGCCACTGAAAACCCTAAAGAACACAGTTCTACTCTGACACACATGGAGTCGCCATGAATCAGAATTGACTCGATGGCACCTGGTTTGGATTTCGGATGAGGTCTGGAGAACAGATTTTTTTTGGGGGGGGTGGGTGGGGGATGAGGTTGTTGCTTGACCATAAGCAAATAATAAAGATAATGTGGAGCTGATATAAAAGAACAAAGTGGTAAGTATCTCATATACTGTAGGATTATCTTGAGAGATCTGTAATTGAATAAACAGGCTTTAGCTTCTTTCTCTCTGAAGTTATTCTGGGTTAAATGGCTCAGCTCCCCTCACCATGGGTTTAACCAGTTGTTCAAAAGTCTTCAAAATAAACAAACAAATCAGTATTCAATCCAAACTTCAAATGGGAGCCAAAAGACAAGTCCTGTTTATTACCCAAAACAAGGCAGCTGCAATCCCTGTGTCTCTGAGTAATAAAATTTAACCTGACTATAAATTATTAAACCTGACCATGAACTTAAACTGGATTAAGACTGACCAACAGTAACAGCTATTGTTTAAAAGAAAAAAAAAAAGAAGAAGGTATAGTTGCAACAGTGGTGAAATACTGTATCTGAAACATGGGTCATTATTTTTGTTCCTTTGGTAAGTCTCATTTAATTCATCCACGTCAGCAGCTATGGAAAGCTTTGCTAAGACTTTGTGGCACCAGAAGACTCAAGGGGAAGCCAGGCTTTTTCTTCTCAATCCCACCCAAAACAAAAAAAAACAAAACAAACCCACTGCTGTTGAGTCAATTCCAACTCATAGTGACCCTCCAGGACAGAGCAGAGCTACCCCATAGGCTTTCCAAGGAGCAGCTGGTAGATTCAAACTGCTGACCTTTCGGTGAGCAGCCGAGCTCTTAACCACTGCGCCACCAGGGCTCCTCTTTCTTCATAGTGGTTAGTAAAGTCAGAGAGGAAGAAAACCAATTGTTATACTAGAGACATACGGGCTACCAAGCAAAACGGAAAAAATGGTTTATAATCACTAATATAAATCACTTGTTTTATTAAAGATGCTGGTAATTTAATCCAATCTAAATTAAACAATCTTATTATATGCTGTGTGCACAGGTGCTACTGATGCTTATAAATATTTTTAAACATTAAAAGTGTGCCATAGACCAATGATCCTCAAACTTAATGTGCTTATGAATCACCTGGGGATGTTGTTAAAATGCAAATTATGATTCAGTAGGTGTGGGGTGGGGCCTGGGACTCTGCATTTCCAACAAGCTCCCAGATGATGTTAATGCTGCAGGTAGAGGACCACATCTTGGTAACAAATTTGTAGATGCACTACCTCAGTGTTATTGTGGTGGAAGGTGCTAGGGAAGGGGGATTCTAACTGTCTTTACCTGTGAGACTGACCAGCAGAGGTTAGTCGACAACGAATGGGCAAACTCTGTACCATTAAGTGGCCGGAACAGCTGATTCTCCCCTGAGAAACAGAAAACAAAGAAGATTAAAATGAGAAGAATCCCACATTAAAAAAAAATTATATAAATTTTCTCTGGACCAGAACATTATGAACCTTTTGGTTAACTATTATGAGTTTTGTTTTGTTGTTGTTGTTTGTTTTTTAGAAATGAAAATGATAAATTGTGACTCCTTAAGTCACTGTTAAAGAATATTGCAATGACTTTTCTTTTTAAGCTGAGAAAAGAACAGAGGACAAATGTAAAAATAAATTTGAATTATTGTGCAGTTAACATTATTTGCAGTCACAGGCAGAGAGAGAATGGTCAAGTATTTTTATCCTTTCCTCAATAGAAATTATCTTCAAAACTAACACTGCAGTATATGACCAGTGGATGAGAGTAGAATTACAGTCCTGCACTTCCTATTCTAACAGTTGTTGAAGATATTTACTTTGCCATATCTTTTAGGAGAATTTTAAGTCTTGACCTCATTCAGAAAAAGAAAGTGAAAATATGGCTTTCCAACACTGATTTAAACAACAAAAAAAAGACATTATGAGTTTGACGGACACTCACAAGTCTTTGTGAAACAATTTGGCTAATCTCTAAAGAACAAAAACAGCAAATCATGATTTCTTTGATAGAAAACATATTCTTCAAGAGAGTCAATGAGCTGATAAATACAAGATTCAGCCCAACAGGTCTGGGAGGTGTATGTAGTGAATGGGTACTACCAATGTCCTTTGATAAAGGTTGAAGAATGAGTGACTCATCAGTGGCTAACTGATCTTTAAATTGTGATACTGTGCTCTAGTTACAATCACAATGCTTCTCATTAATTTTTCTCGGCAATCCTTAGCAACTTGCACTTCTCAAGGTTTCATTCACAATGACATCAACGGCTCTTTCCTCAGAGCGTTGCACAGCGCAGAACCCTGTCTCTCCACCTGGGGGTTGGCAGCCATGATGGTGTAGTTGCCGTCATCATCACTGGTGGTGGACTCAATGTGCAGAGAACACGTCCCATCGCCTTCTCGCTTCATTTTGTAGCGCCCATTGCTCTTAGAAATCTGTTTTCCATCTTTGAACCAGTAAACCTGAAATGAAAGATAATCAAGGAGAATATACCCAGTTTTGTACATCTTTAGAGGACAAAGAAAGAGCGAGTAGAGTGAGGCATGGGCAAATTGCCATCTCTACAACAAGTGACCCTTACGAAGTGCTTAAAAAATTATAAACCTTATTTAAAATGACCTTATAATATCTCTCTACTTGTACATACATGATATTTAAGCCAAAAGTACAGTATCATTTAGATGAAATCTTTTGACTGTTTTTTTTAATTGCACTTAATGATTAATTAAAAAGCCACGCTGACGTTTCTTCAGAGGCAAAATAATGAAAATCAAGGGCCTGGATCTTTTCCCATTATCCTATTTATAAGCTCAAGTCTCCTGCAGTTGCAAATCACGGGGTCTAGAAGAGCTCACCTTGCTTGAAAGGATAGTAGGCTTCATTATACAAAGTAGAATAAGCTCACTAAATTTCTCATCAAGCTAAAATTTAAATATGTTATTTTTTCATGTTAAGTTTTACATGTGTCAAGGGGATCTCTCAAAAACAGGCGGATAAAGTACTGGTCACAGCTGCCCTCCTCTATGTCTCTTGGTTACCTAACCATAAATAATAACACCATACTATTGTTTGTGAAAACAGAGTGGAGAGATGCCCTGCTACAGGCCACACTGGGTGTAAATCCTTTTCTCAGCTGGCTGCCAAAAAATCTGGTGACTCAGAAGATTTTTCAGCAGCCTGCAATAATAATATGACATTTTTGGAATTTACTAATCTAGTAGTAATGATACATATATAGCTCACTTAGTACAACAACAGGCACCCTGTGGACGTTCAATAAATAGTAAATGGAAAAATATCAATTTGGAGAATTTGACAATTGAAAGAATCAATAGCCCAAAATATGGAATCATGACTTAGAAATTTATCTTAAATTTTTATTAAAATTCTTACTTGCCCGTAGTCAGATTTCTTTTTGGCCTATTTAACAATTCTATCCCAATGGTCTCTTTTTAGTCAAATTTTCTGGGCTTTGCTAATTTTCTGATATTGATTTTTATTCCCTCTGTAGATGCTTAACTAGCATATGATAAGACTTTCTTGAAGGCACTCACTATCTATAGTTCTGGGCTGTTGGTTGGCCTACTGGCTTGTCATCTTCCCCTACCTTTGGAACAGGTATCCCAACAATTTTGCAGGTGAATGTGACTGGAGAGCCTTCTGTGACCCGGAAGTGCTTGAGTCTTTTGTCAAAGATGGGAGCAATACACTTGCCCGTGGGGATCTCATCATGTTGGATTTCATCATCTGATTCATCAACTGGGGTACGTTCCAAGCGAAACTCTATTTCGTTCATCAGCCTCTGCTCAAAGCTTGAAATTTTGTACTCCTGTCAAAATGACAAACATGTTTCAACTTCAATTTCTATGGATGAGGAAGAATTTGCCCAAGAATATAATCTGGAGATAAAACTCTTTAAAGAGGTTAGACTTATACCGTGGAACCCCAATAAACCAGGCATCTTCCATTTCTAGTTCCTCACCATGGAGCACTAAAGGAGATTTCAGTGTCTCTACTATAATCTCAAACTGCCTTAATGAATCCTGATCCCTCAGCTTGAGCATGGAGCTCCAGTAGAACTCTATAGGAAATGGAATGAAGATGGAATATAATTTCTGTAACTACTATTAATGTCCACTTCAATATGTAGAATTTCCTATATAGTATTTTGCAGAGCTACTCTCACCTGGAATGTGAAAATTGGAAACAAAGAAGAAGGATTGGTAGTTGTAAAATACGGCCTTGGTGACAGAAACAACACTGGAGATCGCATGATAGAATTTTGCAAGACCAATGACTTCTTCAGTGCAAATACCTTTTTTCAACAACAACTGCAACTATACACATGAGCCTCACCAGATGGGATACACAGAAATAAAATTGATTACATTTGTGGAAAGAGACGATGGAAAACCTCAATATCATCAGTCAGAACAAGGCCAAGAAACAACTGTGGAACAGATCATCAATTGCTCATATGCAAGTTCAGGTTGAAGTTGCTGGAAATTAGAACAAATCCACAAGAGCCAAAGTACAACCTTGAGTATATCCCACCTGAATTTAGAGACGATCTCAAGAACAGATTTGGTGCATTGAACACTAACGACCAAAGACCTGGTGAGTTGCAGGATGACATCAAGGACATCATACATGAAGAAAGCAAGAGGTCATTAAAAAGATAGGAAAGAAAGAAATGACCAAAATGGATGTCAGAAGAGACTCTGAAAGTTGTTCTTGAACGTAGAGTAGCTAAAGTGAAAGGATGAAATGATAAAGTAAAAGAGCTGAGCAGAAGATTTCAAAGGGTGGCTTGAGAAGACAACTAGTACAGTATTATAATGAGATATGCAAAGACTTGGAGATAGAAAACCAAAAGGGATTTCTCAAGCTGAAAGAACTGAAGAAAAAATTAAAGCTTTGAGCTTTAATACTGAAGGATTCTATGAGGAAGATATTAAACAACACAGGAAGCATCACAAGAAGACGGGAGGAATACACAGAGTCACTGTACCAAAAAGAATTGGTCAATGTTCAGCCACTTCAGGAGGTAGCATGTGATGAAGAACTGGTGGTACTGAAGGAAGAGGTCCAAGCTGCACTGAAGGCATTGGTGAAAAACAAGGCTCCAGGAATTGATGGAATACCAATTGAGATGTTTCAACAAACGGCTGCAACACTAGAAGTGCTCACTTGTCTATGCCAAGAAATTTGGAAGACAGCTACCTGGCCAACTGACTGGAAGAGATCCATATTTGTATCCATCCCAAAGAAAGGGGATGCAACAGAATGCAGAAATTATCGAACAATATCATTAATCTCACACACAAGTAAAATTTTGCTGAAGATCATTCAAAAGCAGTTGCAGCTGTACATCAACAGGGAACTGCCAGAAATTCAAGCTGGATTCAGAAGAGGATGTGGAACAAGGAATATCATTGCTGATATCAGATGGATCATGGCTGAAAGCAGAGAATACCAGAAAGATGTTTATCTGTGTTTTATCGACTATGCAAAGGCATTCAACTGTGTGGATCATAACAAATTATGGATAACATTGCAAAGACTAGGAATTCCAGAACACTTAATTGTGCTCATGAGGAACCTGAACATAGACCAAGGGGCAGTCGTTCGAACAGAACAAGGGGATACTGCATGGTTTAAAGTCAGGAAAGGTGTGCATCAGAGTTGTATCCTTTCACCATACTTATTCAATATGTATGTTGAGCAAATAATTCGAGAAGCTGGACTATATGAAGAAGAATGGGGCATCAGGATTGGACGAACACTCATTAACAGTCTGCAACATGTATATGACACAACCCTGCTTGCTGACAGTGAAGAGAACTTGAAGCACTTACTGATGAAGATCAAAGACCACAGCCTTCAGTATGGATTACACCTCAACAGAAAGAAAACAAAAATTCTCACAAGTGCAACAATAAGCAACATCATGATAAACAGAGAAAATATTGAAGTTGTCAAGGATTTAATTTTACTTGGATCCACAATCTACACCCATGGAAGCAGCAGTCAAGAAATCAAACGAACCTCTATTGTAAAAACCCATGAAAAAATTCACATGCAAAAAAACAATCCTTGCTGGTTACCAGGGATGGGGGGGGGGGGAACACTAAATAGGTAATAGATAAGTGGTAACTTGGGTGAGAGGTGAGATAGTACACAGTACAGGGGAAACTAACACAACCTGCACAAGGAAAGGTCATGGAGGCCCTATAGACACATCCAAACCCCCCGAGGGACTGAGTTGTTGGACGGAGGGCTCTGGGGACCATGGTCTCGGGGAACATCTAGCTCAATTGGCATGACACTACTTATAAAGATAATGCTCTACATTCTACCTTGGTGAGTAGTGTCTGGGGTCTTAAAAGCCTGTGAGCGGCCATCTAAGATACTCCACTGGTCTCATCCCTTCGGGAGCAAGGGAGAATGAAGAGAACAGGATTCAACGAAAAGATTAATCCAAAGGACTAATTGTCCACAGCTACCAAGGCCTCCACCGGACTGAGTCCAGTACAGCTAGATGGTGCCCGGCTACCACCACTGACTGCTCTGACCAGGATCACAACAGAGGGTTCTGGACAGAGCTGGAGAAGGATGTAGAGCATAATTTTAACCGCCCCCCCAAAAAAAGACCAGATTTACTGGCCTAAAGAATACTGGAGAAACCTCAAGAGTGTAGCCCCCAGACACCCTTTCAGCTCAGAGGTGAAATTACCTTCGAGGTTCGATGTTAAGCCTGGGAGTGGACAGCCCAGTAAAACTAAATGGGACTAACGAGGTACAGGAGTCCGGTGACAAGGGCCAGAAGGCAGAGGGGGAGTAGGAAACTGATGATAAGGAACACAAATTGAATAAGGACACTGTTGATGTATTGTGAGATTGTTGACCACTGCTATAGGGCAACATTTGTAGTAACTATTAAATGGGAGGCTGTTTTGTCCTGTAAGCCTTCATCTTGGGCGAGAATGGCAGCACAATTGGAAGAGCATAGTCAATATCACTTAAATGTGTAAGTAAAAAGTTTTGAAATGGTGTTAAAATTAAAAAAAAAAAAAAAAAACCAAATGAGACTAAAGAGGTACAGTAGTCCAGTGACAAGGGTCAGAAGACAGAAGGGGACAAGGAAGTCCCCTGGTGATAGGGAACACAAGGTGGAGTAAGGATATTCTTGATGTCCTGTGAGATTGTTAACCATTGTCATAGGGCAACATGTGTAGTAACTGTTAAATGAAAAACTATTTTGTTCTGTAAGCCTTCATCTTAAGGGAGAATAACAGCACAGTTGGAAGAGCGTAGTCAATGTCACTGAACTGTGAATGTATAAATTTTTGAAATGGTGTATCTTTGGCTATCTGTATTTTCTTAAAAAGAAAAAAAAAAAAGGTTGAGAATTTAGAGGCTTAATATGTTGTGGGGTTGTTAACCAATGTCATAGAACAACATGTGTACTACTATTTCATGAGAAACTATTTGCTCTGTAAGCTTTCACCTGAAGCACAATAAAATATAAAAAAAAAAACAAAAAAAAAAGAAATCAAACGAGTGAGATGAGACGGCAGAGAGGGTCAGGAGCTGGTTGAATGGACATGGGAAATCAAGAGTGGCAAGGAGGAGTGTGCTGTCACAGTATAGGGAAACCAATTAAGGTCACATAACTATGTATAAATTTCTGTATGAGAGACTAACTTGAAATGGAAACTTTCACTTAAACTACAACAATTAAAAAAAAAGCCAAAAAAAATTCAGTCTCAAGAAATAATTTAATTCTTCTCATGACAAAGAACATTAGGATTCATTTTAATATTATCTGTTCCTCCTACGAAAGAGCAATAGAAAAATAAAATTTCATGCTAGAAAAAAAAAAAAAGAGAAATCAAACGACCCATTGCATGGGCGAATCTGCTGCAAAAGACCTCTTTGAAGTGTTAAGAAGCAAGGATGTCACTTTAAGGACTAAGGTGGACCTGACCCAAGCCACTGTGTTTTCAATCGCCTCATATGCATGTGAAAGCTGGACAATGAATAAGGAAGACAGAAGAAGAATTGATGCCTTTGAATTGCGGTGTTGGCGAGGAATATTGAATATACCATGGACTGCCAGAAGAATGAACAAATCTCTCTGGGAAGAAGTACAGCCAGAGTGCTCATTAGAAGCAAGGATGACGAGACTTCATCTCACATACTTTGGACATGTTATCAGGAGTCAGTCCCTGGAGAAGGACATCATGCTTGGTAAAGTAGCGGGTCAGTGAAAAAGAGGAAGACCCTCAAAGAGATGGATTGACACAGTGGCTGCAGCAATGGGCTCAGGCGTAACAACAATTGTGAGGATGTCACAGGACCGGGCAGTGTTTTGTTCTGTTGTACATAGGGTCGCTATGAGCTGGAATTGACTCCACAGCCCCTAACAACAACAACAATTCTCAACTGCATCACCAACTTCCTGCCTATACTGGACATTCCCAGAGGCATATTTGAAGATAACTTATTTTTAAATAAATCTCCCTTGACCCACATCCATCTTCACTGCATCTCTCTGCTTCCCTCACAACAAAACTATTTGAAATCATTTTCTACTCTTATAGTATCATTTCCTCACCTCCTATTCTCTCACTAAGCTACTCCAGTTAGGCTTTTGTTCCCACTGCTCCACTATACTGCCAGGGTCTCCAAATTCACCAACTCTGACTGTCACTTAACTGTTCTTTACTTCCCTCTCAGCAGCACTAGACACAGATGATTACTTTTTCCTTTTTAAACATTTTCTTCTGTTGGTTTTCAGGACATTACACTGGTTTTCTTTCTATTTCACTAGCTACTCCTTATCAGCTTCCTTGCTGGCTCCTAGTCCTCGGCTGTAGGTGATCTCATCCAATCTCACAGCATCAAATATCTTCTGTATGCTGATGGCCCCCAACCGGTATCACCAAGCCTAATCTCGCCTCAAACTCCAGAATCATATATCCAGTGATCTACCCACATCAAGGAGTCCTTGGGTATTGCAAACATTAAGCACTTGACTACTAGCTGAAAGGTTGGTGGTTTGAACCCACACAGAGGCACTTTGGAAGAAAGGCCTGGCAACCTGCTTCCAAGAGATCACAGCCTTGAAAACTTTATGGAGCAGTTCTACTCTGCACACAAGGTGTTGCCTCGACGGCAACTAACAACAACAACAACTCCATGGTTTGGGTGCCCAGTGGGCACCTCAAACGTAGCATGTCCTAAGGAACACTTTTGATTTCTTTCCTCAAAGCTGCTCCTATGCTGTTCCTTCCCATATCAGGAACGGCACTGCTATTCATCCACTTGGTTAAGCCAGTGTATCTCATATTATCTATGGTAAAGAAAGCCAGGTTTTAAAGAAGTCCTAACTGGTACTTTTATAAAATAAAATGAGAAGGAATCACTATAAAAATGAAATAAACACCCAAAAATATGAGCCCCTGTTAAGTCATAAAATTTCTCCATCAAATTGCTGTAAAAATTTCTTAATGGTTACTCTCACTTTCTGTTCTTATCTCAAGATGAAGAGGTAATAGTTTGCAGACTGGCTTAGGTTTGTGGACCATACTTCGAGTGCATTAAGTTAAGTCCTAAATCTGGGAATTATCCTAGATTCCTCTCACTCCCTCTTCCTGCCATATTCTGTCAGTATATACTGTCAACTCCACCCTCAAAATATATTCCAAAGCCATCACTTTCATCTCTGCCACCATCACCTTAGTTCAAGGAAGTATCAATTTCACCTGAGCTACTGCAATTGCCTCTTAGTGTATCTGCCTGCTTCCACCCTGCCTCCCTTGAAATCAATTCTTTACTCTGTAACCAGACCGATCTTTTAAGAATTCTTCTACTTTAACTCCAATGGCTTCCCAGTGAACATAGAAGAAAATACAACTCTTTACTTTGATTGACAAAGCTCTGCATGATTCGGCTCCTGCTAAACTCTTGGACTTCATCTTGCATCTATACTCCAGCCATCGCGTCCTTATTCCTTGAGCACACTGAGCCAATTCTAGCCCTAAGATCTTCATGCCAGCCTGGAATGCTTCCCATAGCTGGCTCCTTCTTCTTCAATTCTTAGCTTGAGCGACACCTCCCGCAAGCGGCTTTCCCAGACAACTTCATCTAAAGTAACCCCCCTTCTAATCCTCTATGTAGCACCGGCTGCTATCTCATATTTTTCTTGTTTGCTTATTGATTGAATGATTGATTTTGTCTAATCATTAGAATGTCAGCTCCACAAAAGCAGGGACCTTGTTTGTGTTGCTTTCTACTATATAAAAACACCTGGAGTGGTGCCTGCCCCATGGCAAGGGACATTAAGCGTATGAGGGATGAGTGAATACATGAATGACATGGGGGCAATCATTTGTTCCAACACGACCGCATCTCTGAGGAATCTGGAGCCATTTGCTTGAGGCAAGAGTGAGACTTTTAGTTAAACCTGTGACTCTAGTTAACCATAATTTTAAAATTTAGGTGGGCTCCATGCAGCAGGTACTGGGATGCTCCTGAAATGGAATTTAGAAGCACATGGGTGATATGTACCTGCCCCAGTCCTGGGCAGAGTGATTGGGTTTAGGACTCATAGATGTGTTCTCAAGCTATCGAATTACATTCTCACGTCCTCTGGTTATTGTCTTACAGGTCCTCTCATCTGAACAGGGGTAGAATGGACACTTAGGAAACACAAGAGCCCGGTGTTTCTTGACTTCAGTTTTTTGGAACCAATTTTAAATCCACCCCTAGAGCCGCATCTCGTGCTTGGTAAGCGAAGTAAGTCCTCAGCTCTTTCAGAGTGGAAAAAAATGATTAATCTCTGGTAGAGTTTATTAATTTTTAATCAGATAATTCAACCCAGTTAAAGCAAAGGATTGTTCACCTCTAATAATGTCACTGAATTCTTGCGCCTAATTCAGTTTAAAAGTATTAAGAACATCTTCCACGCTATGGAAGTTAAAAAAAAAGTTAATAATTAGAGCTTCCAACTGTCCATCTATTAGGATGAACTGTATGGAATTGCCATTTTTGTAGGTTAAAACTGGTAGAATATCAGCAATTTCATAGGATTCAACCTCACACTTCACAATGACTATATTTCTCATAAATGTACTAAATAATCCCACAAATTTGAAATATTTTCTAAGCTTGCCAGTTTAAAACCATCCCAGGAATATTCTTCTTCTTTACTTCAGAGGAGTACTGGTTGCACGGTGGTTAAGCACTCAGCTGCTAACCAAAAGGTTGGTGGTTCAAAGCTACCAGTTTCTCAGCAGGAGAAAGATGTGGCAGTCTGCTCCTGTAGAGATTTACAGCCTTGGAAACCACATGGGGCAGGCAGTTCTACTCTGTCCTACAGGATTGCTGTCAGTCGGAATAGACTGGACGGCAGTGGGTTTGGTTTTTGGAGTCATACTTCTAAATTGGTATTCTTTTGGGTTTTGTTTATTTGTTGGGATGCTTAGGAGTAAAACCAACAATTCATTTTTCTCCCTTACCATGTGAAACCAAAAAACCCAAACCTGTTACCACCAAGTTGATTCTGACTCATAGCGACCCTATAAAACAGAGTAGAACTGCCCCATTGGGTTCCCAAGGAGCGCCTGGTGGATTTGAACTGCTGACCTTTTCCTTTAGCAGCCGAACTCTTAGCCACTACACCACTAGGGCTCCTTATCATGTGATGTAGGTGCTAAATAGTAGCTTTATTATTTTGTTAATTACATTCAAAAAGAATAATTAACATAGTTCTCACCACACATAGAGATCCTAGAGTTTAGGAAGCCCCAGACTTTCTGTGAGCGTGGCAGTTCTCCATTTCTCTGGAGCTTTACGACTACTGGTGGAGAAAGGGATGTGGCGCTGGGTGCCTGTGCTTTTGGGGAGAAGAGTACCTACAGGTGCAGACTGAGCCTGTATTTGGGAGGTGGTGGCACCCATCTTGGAAGCTCACCAAGGAACCAACTGGGGCTCCTGCTGTGGTTGAATCAAATAGAAAATCTCATTTCCTAAAACCTAGTTCAGTGCTTAACAAAAATATTTAGTTTTGTGTGTGCATTTCATATTTTGTGTTAATATTTCAGAAATAAGAATTAGAGCAAATACAAGTCCCAATTTTGATCACTCCAACTTGCATCTGTCCATCACTTACGAATAGTTAGCAGTTACGGACAGACCAGATGGCTTCGGTAGCTCCCTTCTCGCCCATCAGGGATTGCCCTCTTTCCTCCCAGGACCCATGCAGTGCTAGTCTGGCAAGGTCAAGGGCACAGGGAGTGAGGGCAAGAAGGGAAACCTCCCTGACAGTGGGCTGCAGTTATTTCCCCAGACCCAGCCCTTGTGTTTGCAGCCCACCTTCACCCCGTCCTATTCTGGCTTCTGTCTCACCTCAAGGCCCCTGCCCTAACTCCTTGAAGAAATGCCCCAAACAGCCAATGCTGAGTCTGGGTTTACTCTGGACTAAAGATAAATCTTGTGTGGGTCCTTCCTGGATCCAATCCTTTTCCCACCCCTTTATGAACGGCCCTTGTTCCTTACGGGAAAGCATAAAGAAAAGGGAACAGGGGAGTGGGATATAAGGTGCTTTTTATTCTCCAGTTGTCTATTTCCATTTATTCCCGAGGAAGTTTGCAAAGGCTTTGCTTGCTTCAGATCAGAATATTACATATCTGAATCCAGATCACTAGGAAAAAAGAGGAACTTGAAGGATAAAAAGAAGCAGGAAGAAGAGTCCCTGAGGCCTATAGAATAAAATAAAGGGAGTAGCCAAGGAGAAGTATTTCTGGGGGTTTTCAATAGGCAAGAGGTCCCAGACCTCTGTGGCTTCTCACCTTGTTTCATTGAAGTCCTCAAATTTCTAGTCCATTTCATACCACCTCCCCCCTATTCTAATAGAGTCCTTGTTCCAAGCTGAAGAATCTTTGCTGCAGCTTAAGTCGCATCCTACTGCCTGACAGGTGAGGACTGGTTTAAGTTCCTGGACAACTATGCTGTCAGAGTTAGTAAAGGGGGAAATGTACTCCTGAAATTCTATACCGAAATTATGAACTGATTTTTCCAAAGAAATATTATTGTACATGGTGGTAAGTTATGATTATACCTACACTTCACGAACACAGCCTTTAAATGCCTGCTGAGATTATAAATACTACCTTGTCTCTATGGGTTTCAAACAACTAATTTTAGGAACTTGATTTTAAGTTGGGGCTTGATTTTACAGAATTTATAAATGTTTGAACTGATTTAACCAAAGAAACTACAGAAGCAATATGATGAAAATAGGAACACTTTGTTTTATGATAAACATATACATATCTTGATATGTATCTTACCAATACTACAAATTCGGAAGTGATAGAAAAAGAACATTCAATGAGTTACAGCCTTGGAAACTCTATGGGGCAGTTCTACTCTGTCCTATAGGGTTGCTATAAGTCGGAATCAATTCGATGGCAATGAGTTTGAATTTGTAATTAAGTAGTGAGGATACCCACCTCCTATCTGTCAGTTTGTTGTACTGTGGTGGCTTACATGTTGATGTGGTGCTGGAAGCTATGCCACTGGCATTTCAAGTAACAGCAGGGTCATCCACAGTGGATAGATTTCAGTGCTGCAGACTAAGACAGACTAGGAAGAAAAGCCTGGTGATCTACTTCTGAAAACTAGACAATGAAAACTGGATGGATCACAACAGAACGCTGTCCAGCTCACTTGCTTCGGACATGTCATCAGGAGAGGTCAATCGCTAGAGAAAGGCATCCTGCTTGGTGAAGGACAGGACCAACAAGAGGCCCTTGGTGTGATGGGCTGGCACAACAGCCACAATGATGGACTTGAACGTGCTGGTGATTGTGAGGATGACACGGGACTAGGTAATGTTGCATTCTTTTGTACCTAGGGTTATCATGCATCAGAGTTGACAGATGGCAGCTTTCTCTCTATCCAGTAAGGGTACAACTGTAATCAGATCTTAATTGGAAGTTTCTACCGAGGCACTAAGATGGGCTAGATATCAGAAAACAAGTGAGGTACAAGACAGACCATCCTCCAGAAATTTCAAAACAGGTGCTGAAGGACATATTAGGTAATTTAAACCTTACCTCTCCATCAGAGATACAAAAGAGTCAGAAGGGAGAAGATCCAGCAAGAGGACTTTTGGAAAAAGCTACGTATTAATGTTTGTGCATCTCCTACTGCTACCCCCAGCCCCAGCGGGTGGGGGACGTGGACACCTGCCTTTCACTTCAAGTCCAGAGAGAAGGAATTAAATGAAACCACTTGGAGAGCTTGCCATAGCTCCTGCAGTTGGGAGGACTTAGTGGATTGGTGTCTGATTCGTGCCTGATAAACCTAAAGAGTAAGGAGTCAGCTGACTTTTTGTTGCTGGGCTTTGAGTGGCCTCCACTCCTAGAGGGTGTCAGGGCAAATGATGTGTGACAGTCCTGTTGTCCCTATTGGGGGGCTTAGGTCCCTCCAGGATTGGGAAAGGGAAGGGTCAGGAGCAGCAGTTAGTGAAGTAGGGGAGAAGGGAGCAAAAAAGAGAGAGGCTGACCACACTTTCCTTCCTGGTTTTAGGTTTGCCGTTTGCAGCAGACCTTGGGGTACTGGGTGGGGACGGGTGTGTGTGCGCGCGCGCGCGCGCGTGCGGCGGGGCGGGTGGGGCGGGGAGGCAGTCTCATATTTGAATGATGATATTTTGCAACAAAATAACCACAGAACTTTATATTAATCAAAAGTGGCCAAAAATGTTTGGAGACTGCCTGGCATTTCATCCAGAAGCATGAGAAGAATTAGCCTATTGGATAAATTTAAAAGACTCATGGGGGACAAAAATAAAATTGCTTTTGAAACACACTTGTTTAATATACCGTTATACAATATAATTTATAAGTTGCAGATGAGCAACAAAAGAAGAATACCGTCGGCCAAGGAATTTCCCTGAGAGATTATATAAAATATTTGGGAAGTCAAGTTTCAGGAATAAGGAAATGATACGACTGTAAGATTAAAATGGCAGAGGTTTAGGGTCTGTTACTAAAGGACTGAATATTTACATCTGAGATGCTAACAAAGATGCACATCTTCCCAAAACAGAAACTGATTTTTTTTTTTTTTTGCAGTGCTTTGCAACTAAGTGTTGGCTTATCCCAAAGATACTACCCCATTACACATAAATCAAGTTGGCATTCCAAATTATGAATGATGGGACTCAGATTTCATAAGAAAATTTGCAAACACAAGCAATATGTTTAAGTTAAATTTAAACGTGCTTTCTGCACTGTTCTGCATAAAGTGTGCACTACCGAGCTACTGCCGGTGGATGTACTAGATTTACGCTGTGTTCTCCATTTTCATTTGCCTGGCGCCCTTTGTGAGTAAAAAGCAGCAGTTTCTGTGTTATAAGCAGTTTCTGCAGTTTCTACTTATAGGTGACACCTGTGCTCAATGACGAGCCTGTTTTTCTGTGTAAAGCTGGTCTGTATGGAAATCAAATCAAAGACATATGATTTATCCTTCCCAGGCTCAAGTTAAAGATGTTAAGTGAAGATGAATTGCATAGAATTCTAGTTGCTTTATGAAAGAAAATGAAAAGCTAAAAAAAGAAGTTTATTTCAGAAGAATATACCACTTAAAAATACAACTCCCCAGACCCTCTTTTAAGATAATCTTCTTAAGGCTGAAAATTTGACAACCCGAGCCTTTTGATTTCTGGGACACATCTGCAGAAAGTTTCTGCAAATTGGTAGAGTGGTGGATAGTGCTTTTCTTCTGCCGAGAACCACAGTATAATCCCAATCAGACATGACACTGCCAAAGCTCTGGATTTCCAAAATGTGGGTCACCATCCTGACACCCCCTGCCCTGAGCTCACTGCTGACTTCCCTGCTCTGGGTTCCAAGTCTGGGCTTCAGGGACAAATAATCAAAGACGATCAAACCAGCTGGAAGAACCTGCTCAAAGCATTCCCAACTGACTTTGGGGACAAAGTTCCCTAAAAGAAAGTTTTATATGTTACAGAAAGTGTTCTCCTTTTCATTCCAGGAACAGCCAGAGTTTGGAGACAGCAGATAAAAGATTCCTAGACAAACTTGGTGGTTAACATACATAGAGGGTGTCTTCTTTTACTGTTTATCTAATAATCACGTGCTGCCTTCAGAAGAAATAACCAGGCTTTATAGTCTACTTCCTGTCCCTGCTGCCAAATTCTTGGTAAGCACCTTGTTATGGGTTGAACTGTGGCCCCCTAAAATATTTGTTGGGACTCTAACTCCTATACTTGTGGATGTAAGGTATTAATATAATATAATCATCTTCCACAATGCCATCTAACGTTATGTTAATGAGGCTATAGCATGGTTGGGTGTATCCTAAACCTCATCACTTCTAAGTTTTAAAAACAGCAGATTAGACACACAGACAAGCGAAGACCGATGCCATGTGAAGATCGCCAGGAGCCAAGAAAGGCCTGGGACTTCTGACAAGGAAGAAATCGACAGCCGAGACCCTGATTTGAACTTTCAACCTCCAGAACTGTCAAAAAAAGTTTCTTCTCTTTAAAGCCAATTTCTTCTGTTACAGCAACACTAGGAAACTAAGACCCAGCTCAAAACCAAACCAAACCCACTGCTGTCGAGTCGATTCCGACTCCTAGTGACCCTATGACAGAGTAGAACTGCCCCATAGGGTTTCCAAGGCTGTAATCTTCACAGTGGAAGCAGACTCCAGAGGAGGTTCAAACCACTGACCTCTTGGTTCACAGCTGAACGCTTTAACCACTGCGCCACCAGGGCTCCCAAGACACACCTATTATGGACTAAATACTGTGACAGGCACTGAGGATACAACACGCTATAAAACGTAGACTCTACTCTCAAAGAGGTTGCATAAAAATAATTTTAATTCCAGTTTCATTTTAGGAGCAAATAATTACTAAGAGGTGCACAGATTTACTTTATAACTTTATACTTAAATGCCCACTTAACACCAGAGCTTTGCTTAATTTCAGCATGTTTTAAAAAGTTTTCATCTTTTTAATCCGTTGATTAAAATGAATTGCTATCATAAGTAGGTAGTGTCCACAATTAGGTATAATCAGAATCTATATAGCCAAGTGACATATTTTCCATAGATATGAAACATATCCAAAACTTTCTGTTTGGTTAAAAGTTTCATAATCCTAACTGAAACTAATGTTTGTCCCATAGTTGGTGTGTTAATTCAGCAAATATTCACCGAGCACCTACTCTGTGCCAGGCACAATGGGAATATAGCAGTGAACGAGGCACCCTTCCATCCCAGCCCCCAGGGAGCCCGTAACTGGTGCCTCCAAGGTGAGCCCACAGGCAGAGGAGTGGGGGGTGGGGGTGGGATGGGGGGTGGATAGGGAGGGAGGGCACTTCACTATCCCAGCAACCAAAGTCCTGCGACGTCCAAGGGAGACAATAGAAGGAAATGGCTATTGGAATTCTTCTTAGACAAAGTACAGATGAGGGCTGCTTGCTCACAAAAAAAAGGATTTTCATAAAGATTCGTGGTAAGAGATGAAAGAGGTAAGATTTAAATAGAGGAAATGACTGAGCAGCTTAGAGAGGAGGGAGATTAGAGGAACAAAAGGCAGAGCAAGTATTTTTCTTCCCCGCCTCTTTGTCATACAGAGAAGCATCTGGGAACCACAGACAGTTTTAAAGAAATATTAAAAAAAAAAAGGAGGGAGCAGAATAAAGGGATGGGAAGGTTTCCGGAGAAACAAGGTCAAGGAAGAAAGTTGGAAAGACATTAGATGGAGGTGGGGAGTGTTCAGAAGTTAAGAGTTAACGTAGCAAACCAAACGTGCTGCCACGAGTCGATTCCAACTCATAGAGACCCTATAGGACAGAGCAGAACTCCCCCATAGGGTTCCCAAGGAGCAGCTGCTAGATTCGAACTGCCAACCTTTTGGTTAGCAGCCAAGCTCTTAACCACCGGGCCACCAGGGCTCCAACAGTCAACACAGCAGTCAACAAATATTTATTGAGTGTAGAACATCACGCTAAGTCATGTGTGAATCAGAATTATTGGTCATGAGGGCTCTGTTACACTTTACAATCCTGGGTTCTTTTGACCTCTCAGATTCATCTTGCTAACCTAAATGTTTTAGGTTTTATTGTCCGATCAAGATGCACAGGCGGTGAATGGTACCCTTCAAAATAAAAAAATTATATAGTCTAACATCTTGAAATCAGGTCATCTCTCTCTTGGCTTGTCCCTAACCCGAAGAAACTTCACTGTCAGTTTACAAAACTAAACATTTTAATAAATATAACATCTGAAAAGATGACTCCTTCGGATTTCTGGAAGTTCTAAGAATCAATAAGCAAATATTAATTGCTAACTGGAAATGTTATATAATATCTGTGAACGATATTCAGAAGATAAATGCTGAAATATCACAACAGAGAAATACAAAATGGCAGATACATCAGAGAAAACTCACTTTTTAAAACATAATTTTTGAGTGCGGGTAGGGAATTGTTTACAGACAGGAACCTTCATCTTCCAAGGACTTCTGAGTCCTTTTCATTCTCAGCATAATGTGGTAATGGTAGACCACACAAATTTTCCAGGATGGTCACTATTCTTCGTTTGCTTAAGACTAGAACAAGTCAAGAGAGTCTAACCTAGAAGTTTTCGAAGCAAAATAAAGAAACAAATGCATACCCTTTAGAAGGAATCACTTGATTCCTCCCACATGGGTAGACTAATACAGAATCGGGGAAACAGATTATTTTGATTTCTGTGTCCCAAGGTTGCAGGTCTAGGTGGGAATCAGTACACACGTATTTCTTTGTGTCTGTTCTCCACTTACACCTTTCTAGACCAACTTCTTAACTTCACCAACTGGCCGCAGTACTTTTTAGACAGTTCTTCATGACATTTTCACTATCATTTCCCAAGGCAGTAAAGGACAAAACAGTATAATAATATGGTCATCATTTCATGTCTCAAAACTTCCTCAGAATCAACATCTGCCTACCTAATGCAAGCATTCCATTGCAGATAGTTCCTTAGTTTCCCGAATTTCGATTTTGCAGTGTGGCTTTCATCATCCATGACGTAGAATGCAGTTTAAGACCAGTTCTGTAACTAACCCAGTACATTAATTCTCAGAAGACTGACACACGTCACAGATAGTCAGAAGGAGATTGAGAGGCTTTCTGAAAACTTTACTAGCTCCTGAGAGTACCCTAAAGTCAATGCATGATGGAGGCTTTAGAGAGTTCACCTGGGTTTATGGTACGCAACCCATGGAAGTTTATGTTTATGTGCGCTCACATTTCAGGTAATTAAAACAAAACTCCACTTTTCCCCGAGACGGGCAATGGATAGGCCTGGATCTACCTACAGAGTAACTATAAAAGTAAAATCAAAGTGCTTGTGTGCTGACCTGGTATCATTTTTACAGGGTTCTAATTGCTCCCCCTCTGTATCGTAAAAGGCAGGCCAAACATAGCTCTGATTTCAATGGCACTTAAGGAATTAACAACCACAGATGTGATGACAGTGTTATAGAAAACAAATCTGCATTAGACAGAGCAGCGTCTACGGGGCTTGAAGGTAAGCGTTGGTGTAAAACTGAAAAAGTCCCTAGCGTTTCAGGGAAAACGTGAAAGTGTTTTGGAGACCAGAGTTCTAGTTCTAGTTCCACCATTGACAGTTTGACCACTGTGCCTCAGTTTCACTGTCTGTAAGATGGAAGAGAAGAAAAGCTGCCTTGGTATTTTATATGTCTATATATAAATACACCTATATTTGTATATACAAATTTGGTGACAATATATGAAAAGCATACTCAGTTATGGCAAGTTTAAACATTCAGCTTTAATTCAAACTATCTGAATCAATTAAAAAAATTAATCAATATTTAAAAGGCCTTAGGCAATATACTGTTAAAAGAATCTACTCAGTAAAAATTGACCAACATATGTCACGACAGCAAAATATCGTATGTCCATGGCTGCGCTGGGAATGAGAGACAGAAATGCTAAGGAAAGCAACATATGGTCAAGGAAATCTGGAGCCTTGTTCCCAGTGATCACTTATGTCACAAATTCCACAGTACTTTGTTTTGACTGAAGCTTTATGTTAGAGTCCAAAATAGATTTTATCAGTTCCTATCTCAGGAAATAAACCTAGAGTTAGATTATTAAAACATAAACCTGCGTTTTAAAAATTACCATCTTATCAAAGACAAAAATAAATGGCTTAAATAAGAAAATACTCAGTCTATCTTTCTTTTGCTTGAATGACACTCATGCGTGACTCTCCTCTTTCTCCTTCAGTGCAGACGCTTACTAGAAAGCAAGGAGCTGTATAGGTTGAGCCATAGGATATTGCCTACCGGCTATTTCACATGATTCAACCTAATATAAAGATTGGGACAAACTGATGAGCAGACCTCCAGCCAGTGACATTAGATTGAAAGACTTCAGATAAAGAAAAGCTTAGAACCCCAGAATTCCTTAAAACTCTAGATTATCTCAAGGCTCAGCTATCAGACTATCTCAAAGATGTAATGGTTTGCCAAAACCGAGCTGAGAATTGGCAGAATGGACAACAGACCATTAGTTTCTCTCCTTCTTTAATATATTCTGTTCTAGGTAAACACATGTGTCAATAAACAAGTAAACTGAATTAACCACTGGGATAGTCAAGAGCTGCAGGCCCACATGGACAAATTCTCATGACCCATGATGAGTCTGTGCTCTACTTTCTAAGACTGAAGTGTCAGCCTCACTGAGGTCACATAACCTTAGTAGCTAAGGGCATAATTAAGCACAATTATATTCCTTACTGGAGGTCTGAAGAATAAAAACACCAGGTGTGATGGTTAATGTTACATGTCAACTAGGTAAGCCTATGAATCTCACTGGTTTGGCAGATACTATGTAATCATCCCCCATTTTGTGATCTGATGTGAGCAGCCAATCAGTTGGAAGAGGAGTTTCTTTAGTGGTGTGGTCAGCATCCAGGATATAAATGCATGTCCTGGCAAAGCTCTCTCTCTCTCTCAACCTTGTGTCTGAACTCCAGTTCTTGGGAGGTGAGCCAGCAGAGGCCTTCAGCCTATCACCTGACCTGCAGATTTTCGATTCACCAATCCTCACAACCTTATGAGCCAGGAGAGGCCTCTAGCCTGCCGCCTGACCTGCAGGTTTTGGGCTTGTCATCCCTTGCAGCCGTGTGAGCCGGAAGAGGTCATCAGCCTGTCGTCTGACCCACAGATTTGGGACTTGCCAGCCCCCACCATTGTGTGAGCCATTTCCTCACAATTGCGGGAGCCGTTTTCTTGAAGTAAATTTCTCTCTGTGTATCTATATACGCTTTGCTGATTTTGCTGCTCTAACACACCAATAGACAGACTAAGACACCAATAAACTATCTGAATCCAATAATCTTACCTGCTGGTTTGATCTGGCATCACTGAAATTCTTTTTTTTCCCCAAGTCTAGAATCACCGCATTCTTAGTTTCAAGAATGTAATCATTGTTTACTGGTTGAGGAGACTTTGTATTTTTCTTCGTTAGTCCCTGCGATGGCCTGTAAAAGAAATTCACACCCATGAAAAGCACTGGTTGGCATACAAAGGCTTAGAAATCAGACTGGTTGAAATAACAATCAGACGCCAGCATTCATTAGGCATTTATGGGGGCACCTTATGTGCAAAAGTTGAGCACTGGACAGATAATCAGAAGGTCAGTGAAAATGAGACAAACCATCAATGGGATGGATTGACACAATAGCCACAACGATGGACTCCAACTTACCAACGATCATGAAGATGGTGCAGGACCGGGCAATGTTTCATTCTGTTATACATAAGACCACCATGAGTCTGAGCCCACTGGAGGGCAAGTAACAACAATATTCATTCA
Source organism: Dugong dugon (assembly GCA_030035585.1). Lineage (NCBI taxonomy): Eukaryota > Metazoa > Chordata > Mammalia > Sirenia > Dugongidae > Dugong > Dugong dugon. Next base: position 22,141,114 of record CM057475.1, read on the forward strand.
ATCATTTAAAGTAGTCATGCCCTTTGTCCTAAGGTGTTTAATACTCATTTTGTGTCTAAGAGATAGCATTATTTAGGAATCCACTAAATGAAAGTTCTGTCCCAGACCAAGCTATTCCATGCACATGTCCCCTCTCAACCGGCCTCTCTTACATCAAAAAGCCTCAATGACACTTACACGGAAGGTGCGCTTTTAGGCAGCCCCATAGCATTGGTGGGTGGGATGGTAGGAAGAGAAGGCAGAACAGAGCTGAGAAAAGCTGCTGGATTCTGGATCCGGCTAGTGGGAGAGACAGGGGCTGGGGACACACAGCGGGGATGAAACTGGTTTCCGCTGGAGATGGAAAACGTGAGAGGTGGTTGTGCTGACTCTGTTGGACCTGGAGGTGGTGGTTCGCTTTGGGTGGAAATCCCTCCTGGAGATTTGGTTTGCATGGAGGGGTGAAAAACTAAGAGGCTTTCTTTGCTCACTGTCCTCTGAATGGTTTGAGGAGTGCTGCTCAGCGTGAACACCGGAGAGCTGGAGGGGGACACGCTCGCCATGGTGGTGTTTGTGGAGGGGAAGAAGTGCTTCGGCCGGGCCAGGCTGAATGTCTGTGATGACGGAGTCTTCACTGGCTTGCTGGACATTGTCACTGCTGGAGTAGCAGTCAAGTTCAAAACACTCATGTTGAAAGGAAACTCCTTAGAAGACGAAGCAGTTGGGCTTTGCAATTGTTGTTGTTCCAGTAAGACTTGGTTGTGAAGCTGTTGTAACTGACTGGAATCGCTGCACACAAACAAGAGTGGGGAGAAAAAAGAGAAATCTGTTACCATTGGCCTCATCCTCCCGAAATGTACAGATAGGCTGTTTATGACTTTCATGTTGATTAAAACACATAATCAGAGTGGCAAGAATCAGCTAGTCACTAGTGAGTCGTTTGGGTCTCTCCATCTTTCCGAGTCTGTTTTATTGCTAGGAAGATGAAAAAAGGGATAATAGATTTTCTATGGTAGCTGAATTAGAAATAGCAAGTAACTCCATAGCTGTTTTGGAGCCCTGGTGGCACAGTGGTTAAGAGCTCGGCTGCTAACCAAAAGGTCAGCAGTTCGAATCCACCAGGCGCTCCTTGGAAATCCTACGGGGGCAGTTTTACTCTGTTCTATAGGGTCTCTATGAGTTCTGACTACACAATGGCAAGGGGGCTGTAGCTGTTAACTATGATTGTAAATGATTGTAAAAACCAACCTAACACAGCCTCTTCTTGGAACCTCTTTTTAAGTGTAAGTATTTTTGAAAATAGAGTTGGTGGCTGAGTGGCTAAGAATCCGGCTACTAACCAAAAGGTTGGCAGTTCGAATCCACCAGGTGCTCCTTGGAAACCCTATGGGGCGGTTCTCCTCTGTCCTATAGGGTCACTATGAGTCGGAACTGACTCGAAGGCAATGGAGTTTTGGTTCAGGTTTGGTTATAAAAGTAATGCTCTTTCTAGAAATTTCATAACGTATAGAAAGTTATGAAGAGAAGAATAAAGATTACTTTTACTGTCATCTCCCTAAAATAACCTGCTGTTAATATTTGGATGCAAATCCTTCCAGAGCTTTTTCATATGTATATACATATACACATACATATGCACCTATACTTAGATAAATTGTTTCTTTAAAAAATGGAATGCTTTTCTATGTACGGCTTTAAAACCAGACTTTTTTACCTAACAATCTAATATGAACATTTTTCTAAGTTAATAAGTCTGCATCATCATTTTTCTTGGCCATTCAAAAATCATTTTTATTGGTTTTACTATATTAATCCCTTATTGTAGAACATTTAGCTTAGTTTTAAATTTTCCTAAACAATGCTTCAATGAATAGCCTTGTTGTAAACACCTATTTGTGTTCTTGTCTGATTATTTCTCTAATGTAAATGTATATAAATGGAATTATTGGATTAAAGGTATATCTTAACATTTTTATATATTTAGCCAAAGTGTTCTTCAGAATGGTTTTACCAGTTTATACTACCACAAGCAATATATGAGAGTTCCTGTTTCTCCATACCATAGTCTTATCAATTATCTCTTTAATATTTTGCTATTAATCTAGTGGCAAAAATATCCATTATTTTATATCTGATTATTGCTAGTGATATTGAATATATTTTATTATGCATATTACCAGTTACATATTATTATTTTGTGCATTATTTATACATACCTTTTGTCCATTTTTCCTCTCAGAATCTTTATCTTTTTCTTATTAATTTATAAATTTTTTAAAATATATTAAGGATACCAACTCTTGTCAGTACCTGTTGCAAGTATTTTTCCTGGTAGTTTATTGGGTAGGGGCAGGTCCTGAAGGCCATGATAAAGAGTTTGAGTTTATTCTAAGTGGCTAGAAAGCAGTTTGAGGATTTTAAGGATAGGAAATAATCTAATTTGTATTTTAAATTTATTACTCTGGCCGCTATTGGAGAATGGACTATATAGTATGGCAAAAGTGAAAATGGAGAGGCCAGTCAGAATGCTAGTGCATCTAACCAGGTAAGAAATGGTGGCGGACTGGACCAGGATGGTGGAAACAGAGATAGAGAGAAGTAGGCAGATTCAAGATATTTTTAGAAGAAAAGCAACAGAATTGGTGATGGATTGGATACAGGGGCTAATGAAAAGGAGGAATCAAGAACAAGTCCTAGGGACTTGACTTGAGCAGCTAGGTTTATGAGGGCGCCACTTACGAGATGGAGAGAAGTGGGAGAAAAACAGTTTTGGGGAGGATTCCCATGAGTTCTTTTGGGACATGCTAAGTTGAAGTGTCTGTGGGACATCCAAGTGCACATGTCAAGTAAGACCATTGAGTATACTAATAGGGAACTCAGAAGATAGGAATGGGGCAATCATCAGTTGGTAGACAGCACGTGAAGCCAGAGGACTGGATGTGATCACCTAGGGGGAGAAGGTGGATAGAGAAGAGCCCAGGGCGGTGCCCTGGGGTTGAGTAAAGCAGCTGAAACCAGCAAAGGAGAATCAAAGCAGTAGCCAGAGAAGTGAAGTGTTGTGGAAATCAAGCGAAGGAAGTGTTTCAAGAAGGAGAGAATAATCAACCATGTGCAATGCTGCTGAAAGAGAAAAGACAGAAAAGAGGAAAGGAGAGAAGAGAAGAGAGGAGAAGGAGCAGCTGAATTTGGCAACTTGGAGAATCTGATCATACTTCCTGAAGCCCATTTTAAGGATATTATGAAGCTATAATCCAAGTTGTGGGCTACCATTACTAGAAACCCTAATGCGTTAATGAAATCGCTTTTGGATATGTGATGTATAGAATCTATGAGCTTTACCTCAGTCCTCCAACATGAAATATGCTGCTTGTAATCATAAGACCAGGCCTGAAAACATGAGCTTCAGGTCTAAGAGAGATGTGGGCAAGACTCTGAAGGGAAATGGGAAACCCAATCCTTAATGCATCACTATGATATTTCTTCAGTTTTCTTTTTGTTACTAGAATGCCATCGTCGTGAAGTGAAGTTATGAAGGATCAGAGAAATGTCCATAATTACTTGCAAAGCTATTAAAATATAATTAAATCCAGCAGCTTAGAAATGAACTAAAATGACTGGAAAAATATTAACATATCCTTCCTACCCCAGTCCTTAATTATTATTATAGAAAGAAAAATATTAAATATATAGTTAAAAAATACTGGAATGAAAGTCACTAGTGTGATAACACTATGTGGTTACAGTGAAGGAATTATGGTTGATTTTTCTTTTCTTTTCTATTTTCCAAATTTTCTGAAATGGATGGTTTGCTCTCAGCTACTAACCAAAAGGTTGGCAGTTCAAATCCACCCAGTGGCACTGCAGAAGAAAGGCCTGGTGATCTACTTCCATAAGATTATAGCCACTGAAAACTCAACGGAGTAGTTCTACTCTGTAACACATGGGGTTGTCAGGAGTTCGAATTGACTGAATGGTAACCGGGGAGGAGGATTTGAGTTTTTTGGTTGTTGTTGTTATTTCTTTTATGGGCTACCATCACCTACAGCTTCAGGGAGTGTCATTCACACTGTATTCTTTGTGCTGTGCCCCCTGCAGTTGTGCAACATGGTAGCCCCATTTAGGATGTTTATAAATTAGAAAAATGAAAAAGAAATAGAGACAATGTTCCTCTTGTTGGCAGTGCTCACAGTTTTGATGACCAGCAGACAGTATTCCGACCTTGGAACAGAAGACACTGAGATACACACTGATGTGAGTTACTGAAGGGAACTGAATTTCTTCAAGAGATCGTGCTGTATTTCTCACCCTGCGTGGTTTGAAAGCAAACCTTAACAAAGAACTGGAAGGGTCTTAGTACTCGTCATCATCTCTTGGTACCAAAGCTTTATTAATAAGATGACCATATGTCCTGATTCATCCAAGACAGTTGCAGTTTATGCTTGCTTTCCTGGTGCAATTATTAATACTGCTTGCTTTCACTCTCAGAAATGTCCTTGTTTGAATGATAAATTACACGGTCATTCTAATTATGAACATTGCCTTAGACTTTTCTTGTTCCTAAAAGGAGAAAGAAGATCAAGCTGAGAGCACTCTCTGAGTCACAGAGGTATTACACGATTTGCCTTAAGTCCACAGACATTTCTGCCCTAGAAAAAGGAGATTAGTTTTTCCACAGATGCTATTTAATTCCTCTTCACAGACACAGTTAATTGCTTTTTTAAGAATGAACATGTTTTAAAACCACATAGGTATAAAGTTGTCGGGGCTGCCAAACTTTGGTGTTTAGGAGAATCTACTCTCGAATGGGTGACCCTGGGAAGACCTTACGTGGGACCACAGTGCTTTTATGGTCTTTGAAATACAGGTAGCCCCCAATTTACGAAGTATTCAAGTTATGGCAAACCACACTTATGACTGTCCTTTTTTTGTTGTTGTTCATCTTATCATTAGTAGGGAGCCTCGGTGGCAAATGGTTAAAACGCTTGGCTGCCAACTGGAAGACTGGTGTTGGAACCTACCAGCCGCTCTATGGGAGAAAGATGTGGTAGTTGGCTTCCCTAAAGATTTACTAGTTTTGCAAACCCTATGGGGCAGTTCTGCTCTGTCCTATAGGGTTGCTGTGAGTAGGAAGCAACTCCACGCAGTGGGTTTGGTTTTTGGTTATTGTTAGTAATATGCACTATATTCAGTGTTGCAACGTGTAATTTGCTGATGCCAACTGCCAAAGACAAAGATGGAATTTATAAAGATACTGATAATAAAAGGCAATAATAACGAAAACTGAAAAAAAGTATTTGACTTATGTCTGAACCAACTTACTACGGAGTCGTGGGAACAGAACCTCGTAGAAAGTTGGGGGCTACCTGTACAGTGAAACCTGTGAGAGCCAGAACTCTCTTGTTCCTAAACAAGAGTTCCTAAACCTGTGTCAGCTGGCACTGCCTTGTTTTTCCAGATCTTGGAAATTTTCCACCTTTGATAGGGTGCCGTCTACCCCTTTTCTATCGCTTGTTTTAGTGGAACATATTTGAGTTTTCTTTCTCTAGCAGGTTTCCACCTTACACAGGTCCCGGCTTTCGCAGGTTTTACTGTATCTGTTGCTTCTGGAACATAGAAGGTGATCTGAAGAATATGAGGTCTATTAAAATTTAAATGTGTTTTATATTTTCATATCATCAGGAAAGTCAGTATCAACAGCAACAAAGTTGAACAGAAGGCTCTTCAAATCTTGATCTGTCTTAATTCTTAGAGTTTAAGACCTTTTTTCTTCTCTTCATTAATATCTATTAATGGATATCTATTACTGTTGACAAATGCTATGTGCTCTGCAATCCTTTGTTCATCCATGAAAATTCTTGTCTTGAATTAAACTAAGAATTTAGGAGAATTAGCCATTTGGCACAGTAAGCTCCCCCTCCCCTTTTTAGAAGTGAGTAAGCTGAATGAATAAAATAATATGATAAAATTTTAATTAACCTCTTAAATTTCATAGTAGATGAAAGATCTACAATCAAGAGAAGCAGAAATCTATGTTAGATTTCCCTTAGAAAACTATATACAGTTAACTTTGTTTCTGCTGATGTTCATTTTTCTTTTTAATTTTTAATGGGGCTCATATTTGGCAAGTCACATTCTGTGCTGCTATAGCAAAAAGATAGTATTATGTGGTCTTCAGAACATGCTTATATTGTAGTCTGGGTAAATTTTCATCTGATGATGCTGCAGAAATGTTTTATTGTGCTTATGGAAATGAAAGAGGTAGCTATGAAAAGTAAGTAATCTTAGAAATAAAAGGAAAATAAAAAGGGACCAGGATGGTGTTGAATGGTTCTTATTTTTAGTTCTCGTTGAACAAAAGTTAAGGACCAGTTTTCTCTTTTAAGTAAGACTTTGAATAGCATCTCAGTCTTTACTATTCAGTGCAGTATACTGGATTACAGAGAGTTACAAACCTTAAACAAAAAGGTATATAAGATACAGTGTCAAATTATTTTGCCTATCTAATAGGAAGAATTCGTTTGAGAATAGTATCTTTTTGTTTGGACAAGTTTTATTTTCTTTATTTCTTTAAACTCTATCTTGTTTCAGAAAGGACTTAAAACTGTTGGGATTAGTTTATTCATTACATCAGGGCAAGCTGCTAATTCCTTTATTCAATGAACTTTTCTGAAGTCTACTATATGTCTACTTTGCTAGGTGCTGTAGGAGACAAACGTGCCTGAGATAGTATGAACTGTTGAGGGTTCAAAAATCTAGTAGGGCATACATACATATAACACAAATAACCACTAGTTATTTACAAATAGCATGTGGAGCTGACTTACCATTTACTAATGAAGGTACAAAGTGCAATGAAAGGATGAAGGAAGGAAAGATTAATTACAAAGCACACCAGTTCTGAAATCCCGAGTAACCCCTCTAATTCGTAGTAACAATCTGTCATAAATTGCTATAAGCTCAGCTGCTCACTGCCTATTTATTCTTTTTGCTATGAGGATTTATGAAATCAGGATTTTATATCCAGTTTTCTTTCTGAAGATTTGTCAATTCCCTCAGGTTACCTTAAAACATCTTCCCTTTTGCCACCACTTAGCCATCCAGTTAAGAACATAAGCTCTGCAGACAGATCTAGGTCCTAATCTTGGCTCTGCCATTTATTATCTGTGTGTCTTTGGATAGTTTCTTAACTGTTCTGAGCTCCATTTCCTCATAAGGAAAATGGGAATAAATCATACCTCTTAAGATGGTTGTGAGAATTGATAAGAAAATATGAATAAAGCACCTGACACATACGAGTGCTCAATATTTGTGGCTCTTATATTTTTTAGTTCCTGAACTACAGAAATCCATTTCAAGATTTGCAAGAATGAAAGGCAGAGTTTCAGGATTTTAAGGATGCTTCTTGTTGTGGTTTCTGGAATACAAAGGAATTTCTTAAGAATTTTGAATTGTCAAGTTGAAATGTCAAGACTTAGTGGCAAACACAACAAAACAAACATGGAATTCAGTATCAAGCACTTTTGAAAGCAGTTCTGGCAACAGTCTCAGGCCGCCTGTGATCTCATCAGCTCTCTAGAGCAGATTGTGCACATTACTTCTCAACTCCATGTCCAATGACCTTCCATTGTTTTTAGCTGCTGTGGAGTTGGCCCCTGACTCATGGTGACCCCAGGACCAACCGAATGAAATGCTGCTGGTCCTGCAACATCCTCATGACTGGCTCTGGATTAGACCAGACTGTTGTGATCTGTAAAGCTTTAATTGGCTGATTTTTTTTGGTAGATAACTAGGTGTTTCGTCTTAGTCTGTCCCAGTCTAGAAGCTATGCTGAAGCCTGTTTAGCATCATAGCAACATGCAAGCCTCCACTGACAGATGGGTAGTGGCTATGCATGAGGTGCATTGGCCAGGAGTCAAACCCAGGTCTCCTGCATGAAAGGAGAGAATTCTACCACTGAACCACCAATGCCACTGTTGTTGTTAGGTGCTGTCGAGTGGCTTCCAAATCATAGAGACCGTATGTACAATGGAATGAAACACTGCCTAAACCTGCGCCATCCTCCCAAACGTTGCTATGTTTGAACCCATTGTTGCAACCACTGTGTCAATCATTTTGTTGAGGGTCTTCCTCTTTTTTGCTGACCCTCTACTTTACCAAGCATGACGTTCTTCTCCAGGAACTGATCCCTCCTGATAACATGTCCAAAGTAAGTGAGACAACATCTCACCATCCTCGCTTCCAAGGAGTATGCCGTTAGCAGCTTAAAATTGGCCACTGTGGGAGTATTTACACCATAAAAATTGGCAAGTGCTACAAATTAGGGCTTCCCCACCCTCACCAGCTGTTAAACATTTTCCAGCACAGCCTAAAAGAAAACAAAACAAAGCAAATAACCCTCACTGATTCCTGGGCACCATTGCCCAGAGAGTCAATTGGCCTGGGATGGAATCTAGGCATAGTTATTATTATCTTTTTAAATTTAGGCCAGTGGCTCTTAAACTTTAGCTTGCATCAGAATCCCCTGAAGGACTTGTTAAAACACAGACTTCTGGTCCCTGCCCCTAGAGTTTCTGATTCCAAAGGTATGAGGTTGGGCCTGAGAGTGTGCATTTCTATCAAGCTCCCAGGTGATGTTGTTGGTTCACCTACCACACTTTGAGCTGCAAGGCCCTATGTGATTCTAAAATGCATGCAAGACTAAGAACCACCATTTAAAAAAAAATACTTGTCCGCAAAGCATAAGCTTTCCCCATACATTCTGATTTTTATCTGACATTTTCCTCACTTTATATGTTAATTGTAATTTTTTCCTGGTTGTGGGAGTGGGGGAGGGAGCAGAAAGAATTGAAACTCAATTTATTTCCCTAACTCTAGACCCATGATTTCCAAACTAGCTGGACAGTAGAATAATCTGTGGAGGGATTCTGATTCAACACAGACAGAGGGCATGCATATTTTTAAAAAATTCCACCTTTTATTCTAAGGAGGAGCCCTGGTGGCACAGTGGTTGAGCGCTTGGCTGCTAACCAAAAAGTTGGCAGTTTGAACCTACCAGCCTCTCTGTGGGAGAAAGATGTGGCAGTCTGCTTCCATAAAGATTACAGCCTTGGAAACCCTATGGGGGCAGTTCTACTCTGGCCTATAGGGTCACTATGAGTCAGAATCAACTTGACGGCAAGTTTTTTTTTTTTTTAAATTCTGGAGTGTAGTCAGGATTAAGAATCATTGCTCTAGACAGCTTGAATATTCAAGTTTAAGATTTCAAAGTCTCAAATATGTAGGCTTTGATGATAAAATGCTTACACAGCACAGCCTCCCTTTCTGTTGCAGGTTTAAGATCTATGAGTATTGGTTCTATTTTCTGTATGAATGGCAAATTGAAAGTACAAGCATAAAATTGTATCTTCAAGATTATTCCAAGAATCAATAGTTTAATATAAAACCTGTGAGGTTAAAACTAGTGAGGTTAAAAGCAGCAAGAGAAGGTTGTAGGCATGTAGACTCACAACGGATGTGTGTGTGTGTGTATGTATGTGTGTGTGTATGTGTGTGTATGTACATGTTTGTGTATGTGTGTGTATGTATGTGTGTGTGTACGTGTGTGTATGTATGTGTGTGTGTATGTGTGTGTGTGTATGTGTGTGTATGTGTGTGTGTGTACGTGTGTGTATGTATGTGTGTGTGTTTGTGTATGCGTGTGTGTGTGTGTATGTGTATGTGTGTGTGTGTCTGTGTGTGTGTGTGTGTATGGGGGGTTGTGCATGCACATGTATATTTATAACTATACCAGTACAAACGTATATACAGACAATTAAGAGAAAATTTAATGTGAGCAAAAAATGTTTAAAAAGCATACAGTGCTGAGGGCTAGAATTTTAAAGGGTGTTGCTATATAATTTACCAGTAAGAATTTTGACATTAATTGGAAGCTTCATGTAGCACACACTGCTAGTTAGTTGTCCATTCTTGTAAAGGAACCCGATTTTATTCACAGTGGCAATATGTCTAGCTAAAGACTATACTTCCTGAGCTTCTTTGCAGCCAGTATACTATGTGACTAAGTTCTAGCTGAAGACTATATAAGCAGAAGATTTTGGGTGAGACCGCTAATAAAGACTTTAAAAGGAGTTCTGACATCAGGACCATACACTTCTGCCCATTTACCCTTCCTGCTCCCTAAAATGCAGATGTGAGGACTAGGGCACCATCAGCCATCTTGGATCATGAAGGGACCTGAAGCAGAAGCCAGTGCTGAAGATGGCAGAGCAGAAGACAGAAGGAGGCTTGGTTTTTAATGACTAGGAAGCCACAATAACTGTCCCAGACTGCCCACTTCATTCTTTCATGTGAAAGAAAATAAACCCTTATGTGTTTAACTCGCTGTTAGTTTGGGTTTTCTGTAACATGAAGCTAACACTCATCCTAACTGACATACTTAATAATCCCCAAAACAGTCCCTGGGTAAAAGGAGTCTCTACCAAGGGGCTATTCCCAAGGAGGTTGTTTTTGTTACCTGTTTCCCATAGCTCCCTTCTCTGACAACAGCCTCCACCCAGTTTCTGATTTGATCCATGTGACTCTTTTTCTTTCCCAACATAAATCCTCTAGCTAGCTGAGTGGACTGGGGTGGGATGGGGTGTAGTCACCTAACAGGGCTGAGCCAATTGGAATTTGGGATTGAGCCAAGGAGAATGATTTTGTTAGCAGCGGAACTTGATAGATCCTGATGTAGAGCGAGGACATAACATTATGGGCCAGGTATGAATTGATGAGTCTTCAAAGAAAGAAGAATGGAGCAGATACGCAAAGAGGAAACAAGGAAGTCCTCAGAGAGCCTGGTGGTATGGACATAGAATGGGTTAATCATGTGGCCCCTGAGTGACAGGGGAGCAGGCCTAGTTCCCCACATGAGTTCTCCCTCTCCATGCAGGGCCTTGCTGAGTTTTGTTTCTGGTCCCGTCCTATATCCCTACAATGACCTATTCCCCTCTTTTTACTTTAAGGGATTCCTGTTTACTGTGAGCCACAGAACTTCAAGGGGACAGAGACAATTTTGGATATGACTTGCTAAGAGGCATATTTTGTACCATTTAACTTGAAGCAGAATTTTGTCTCATGTAATGGTAAGAAGAAGCAACATAAAACTAAATGACACGCACTGCTTCCAATAACCATCTCGGGGTCGGTGCTGAGAAACACATGATGAGGCTGTAGACTTTAATGCTGATGCCTAAAGGTCTATGTAATTCTAAACATAACAGATATAATTTTGACATGTGGATGAAACAGAACATAACAGTATCATCACATTTTGTATTTGCTTTGCTATGGATGAACATTAAACATTGCAACATGGTTCTGACAGAGGCTCTAGAGTGTTATGGTGAAACATCAGGCTCCTGGGGTGAGTCTGAAAATCATGACTCCTTCTTTCATCCTATTACGTTTATACAAAACCTACTGATGTTACTACAGTGTATCCATCAATAACAAAGAACTATTTTAAAAAATCCTAAATGGTTTTTCATAATGACTAAAAAAGCTTAGGATAAAGCAGAAATGGAAAATACAAGGGTGAAACTATAGACTATCAGGATTATTAGACACAAGGACAGGTTTTATAAGAAGAGGGGAGAAATGCTTTACTTGGAGGCCTCTGAGGTTAGACCAATGTCTTTCTGAGCTAATTTAGGTGTAGTATTGCTGGGAAGTAGAATATTAATAACAAGCATGATACTGATAGTACACTTACATTGATGTAAGGATGTACTGTTGGCAAGGCATTTTATATGTATTTTCCAATTTGGTAATTCCCTTTTAAAAGAGCCACCATTTTTAAGAAGGACAGACTCAGGAGAAGCTTACAGGTGCTCTTGGTTATCCACTCTAATTTTTACTTACAGTTTGGGTTTAGCCAGGACTGGAGGGGGCTCTTTGACGGGTGAAGAAGGCTCAGGGATTTTTGCTGCCTGTCCATTGAACCTCTCCTGGAAAGAATTGGGCCTGGTCTGGTTGGCAGCAGGCATCACACCCTCAGAAGATGCTTCACTTCCATTGTCATCTTCGGGCAGATTAAAGTGCACACGAAGGCCAATCCTTGAGCTGGACCGGGGCTCGTTGTGGTTCACCAGAACCCCTTCCAGTTTGGGTTTGGTGGGCTGTTCCACAGAAGGGGGCTCCGGGTTGGGTGGAGATGGCTGTTGCTCAGTGATAGTCAGGTTGTTGGTAGAGCTGGCTGAGCGAAGAGACCCGTTATTGCTCAGGTCTTCATTTCCTAAAAGGACAATTACAGACCTGAGCTGCTAGCCTTACCCAACAAGACTGAAATAGGCTCGTAACCCTAGAGTTGGGCATGTATACAAATGGAAAAGTGTTTAAACTAGCTGAGTATACTAATGGGAAAATGCTTCTCAAAACCAGAGAACATAATCTGGGCATTAAAGAATGAAGAGGATACCGGGGGAGGAAAAAAACTAAACTAAAAATCTAAGTGTTATTTGGGGAGGAATTTTAGAAGTTTATATAAGGCCAAGGAAAACTTCTTTTTTAAGGGAGCATAAAGGAGCCCTGGTGGTACAGTGCTTAAGCATTTAACTGCTAACCAAAAGGTCGGTGGTACAAACCCACCAGCTGCTCCATGGGAGAAAGATGTGGCAGTCTGCTTCTGTAAAGATTACAGTCTTGTATACCCTACGGGGGCAGTTCTACTCTGTCCTATATGAGTCGGAACCCACTGGACGGCAATGGGTATAACAGACAACAGCAGGTATAACTGTGGCGGTGGTGATGGTGGTGATTCTAAATACAATAAGAAAAGGCTATTGAAAATTGAATATTATTCAAGGTTACTTTCCTCAATAATTTAAATATTTTAGGAGAGCTAAGCTAGCTTCATATGAAAACAGTAAGGAAATGTTATACAAACTCTCTATGTTCATATCAAGGTCATGGTATTATGGCATTTAAGGAGCCCTTACCTCGCACATCCAATTGTGCAATGCTTGACACAGTGCCATATTTGTTGCTTGCAGTACATGTGAAGCATCCAGAGTCCTCTGCAAATACCTCAGCAATGACCAAAGTACAGATCTCCTCTAGATGCCAGTAAAATAGAACGGTTACTGACTTAACTATGGAAGTGAAATTTACTGATATCAGATAACGATTCAGCAAAAGTCAGTATAAGAAGCTGGCTATATTCATTCTTTGAAAATAATTAGCCAAAACAATTATTTGATTGAATTGATTGATTAGCAGGTGAGATGAGTCAAAGGGTGTAGATCCAATAACTCCATGCAAACAGATCAAGTATTGAAAAGGGGATTACATAGTAACATAGCAAATTATATATAATGGATTATTGGATTATCTTCTGTTTTTACATTGTGAGTCCAGATGACAGAAAATAGAATGGAGTAACAATAAATGTAAAAAACCACAAAAACAAATTGGGAGTTAAAGCATAAGGAGTCAAATAAAGGAACTAATAAAACATTTCTAAACCCAGGCCTCTCACTATTTCCACTTGCAGTGAGGCAATTTTAAACAAAAGCCACAATTTAAAACTGGATAATAAGTACATATTTTGCTTAGCTTCAGAGGGATTGGCATTCTACTTTTAGAAAAGGAACTAATAGTAATTAGCTGATATAATAACCTGAAATTTTGGATGAAAGAAGAGTGAAATGCTGATCTTCCTTGGTCAAATTGTGGTAATTCTTTGCAGATTATTCTGATACACAGTATGAGCCCCCGTCAATAATTACACAGATAGAGCCGTACTACTGAAGCCTAAAGTTATTACAATTACATATTCCTTGATAGCTAAAGAAGAGGAGATGTAAGACAGTAGCATAAACTCTCAGATATCACTCGATATACCAGACTTTAACACAGGGCTTCGAACCACTTCTGCCCGGCTCACTCATGGCTGATGAAGTGGAAACTGAACAGACTCGAATTTTTAAAATGTGGGTGAAGGGGAATGATAAGTGGAATGAGAAAAATTACAGGTGGAGACCCTGCTAGAAACTTAATCTCCCTCTTAGAAAACAAGGGCAGCGTGCATGTTGCGTAGCAACCAAATCTCTTGATCCGCAGCGTTGGAAACAGCAGTTCCCTGCTGGAAGATGGCAGCCAAATGTGCTGCTTTGAATGTGTGTAGTTCTCCATAGTCCTGGCAATAATCCCATCTCCCACATCAGGCTCCTGAAAGGGCTCACTACACCTCTTCCGACTCTCCCATTCTAGGGCTTCAAACCTTAATTTTTCCTATTCCACTTATCATTTTGCTTCACTCAAATTTAAAAAATTTAGGTTTGTTTCGATTTTGCTTCGTTGGCCATGACTGAACTGGTTTGAACTGGTTCGAAGCCCTGCATTAAGAATAAAATGATTCAAACATAAGCTGTATTAGGAGAGGCTTGGCATCTCAGTGCTTTATGATAATGGAATTGAATTAGCTGGACCACCTGCAGGAAAACTGGACAGGAGGCTGTTGCAGATAGTATTGAGTTACTACTCAACAACCCTTCATCCTCGTTGTTCCTTTTTAATAGTATCCTGGTATTCTCCACCCTTCTGGGAAATGCCATGTTCTCTGAGGCAAGCTGGCCTCTCCCAGTCTCCAGTGGTGAATTACAATTGGTACAAGCCAGTCATTAACTCTATTCTTGCTAAGTGGTGGCATGTGACACACAATTTTGGTCACTGAGATGTGAGGAAAAGGCTCCTGGTGAGTTTCTGGGAAAGTTCTACTTGTTCTTTATGAGGAACAAAAGATAGTGTTATTCCCTATTTTTGCCTCTGAATGTTGTCATCTGATGTGGTACCTGAAACCATGGCAGCAATCTTGGGTCCACAACTAGAGACAGCCTAAGAAGATACTCTCAAGATGGCAGAATGGAAAATAAAAAAAGGTTTAGCCCCTGGCGATCACTGAGCTGCTAAACTAACCAATCCCAGGACTGCCATTTCTTAGGGTTTCCTGTTACGTGAGAAAATATATTTCTTCTTATTGCTTAAGCCTCTTTAAATTAGGTCTTCTTTACTTTCTGCCCAAAGAATTTTAAATGATGGAGGCAAAGTCTGGTTTTGGTGCTTCTCTGCCTTCTTCTGAGTCCTTGGCCTATGCTTCCTTTTCTCTGTTCCCCTGCCCAAACATTCATACTCTGTCTTCCAGCAACCTGCTCTCAGAAAATGATCTGATAAATTCATTCCCACTACACTGTATATCTGCCTGATAAGCTAAAGTATCCTGTTTCCAAAGGGTATTTGCTTTTATTAGGTGGAAGGAAGAACTCTCTAACTGTGAAACTTTAGGAGTCGTGGATCTGGACTTGTTTTGAGCAGGGACTTATTTTGGGTGAGTCTGAAATTATTTTGTGTATGGAATTGCCTAATGAAAAAGCCAGTTTGGGATGAAAGAGTCAAAGGCCTAAAATATTTTCACGGGAAAAAATACTACTCCACTACAAGCAATGCAAGAATAAAGACTACTTCTGGTCTTTACTATGTATTCCCAAGGGTCAAGTATGCCACACGAATGTCCAGGGTCTGCTTCTGGAATGCCTTTCCATTCAGTTGTCAGAAGAGAGAATTATAATAATGAAATTCTTACCCAGGGCTGCAGGTACAATCTGATTTCTCAGGACGATCACCAGAGATGGCATTTAGATGTTTATACATGATTTGTGAGTAACTTGCATTTTTTAGAGGTAAGACCTTCACCTACTAAATGCTATTTCTATCTCATCTTTAGTATCCTCCCAACCAAATCTAATAACACCATGGACGTTTTATTGAATCTCTGCAAATTTCAAAGTCTGATGTACAAGTTTTGAGACACATGCTGTGGAATTAGAATTACCTAACATCATGGAAATTGCTCTGCCCAGTTTGGAAATTATGAGTAGGTTCTAAGCACAGAGGGAAAAAAAAAAATATATATATAGACACACAGTATTCCAAATTTGTACATTCCCCTCTTTCTCTTTCCCTACAGTAATAGCTAGAGTGGATTTTTTTTCTAAAACTTTATTTTTCTCTTTGTTCTTGACAAAGGAGTAATTCCAATTTGTTTTTGTATATTTATCAAATCAGTGAACACATACTAATAAATTAAGATGGAAGTGATCTTTTACCTGGCTCTGCCATGGACCGAGGTTCTGAAAGGGAAAAAAAAATAAAGTTAGAGGATTCTGAGCATTTATTTTACTGAGAGGCTATGTATTCACTAGAAGCTTTTATAGAGCTTTATAGTCTCTGGCATACTCAGGGATGATTTGATAAGGTTCATCTGTAACTGTTAAGTGAAATGATCTAAGAAACAAGGACAGGATGGATTATCACAGAATGGCAGCAAGAGAGCTGCTAATGAATGATGTTGCCACAGGTGGGGACACACCTGGGTCTGTAAACCTTAGGTGGGGAAAACTTAGTGTGCTAGCTGGGATTCAGAAATGACGTGCTTTTACTGGTACTCAATCAGCCTAATCTGAAAAAGGGTTTGTGAAACTAATGAAACACAGCTAGCTACCACGCCCTCCGTCAGACTGAGTCCAGCACAACTATATGGCACCCAGCTACCACCATTGACGGCTCTTTTGACAGGGATGACAATAGAGGGTCCTGGACAGAGCTGGAGAAAAATCTAGAACAAAATTCTAACTCACAATAAAAAGACCAAACTTACTGGTCTGACGGAGACTAAAGAAACCCCAAGAGTATGGCCCCCAAATACCCTTTTAACTCAATACTGAAGTCACTCCTGAGGGTCACCCTTCAGCCAACGATTAGACAAAGCCCATAAAACAAACAATAATACACGTAGCTCAACCACGTATATGAGACTAAACGGGTGCACAAGCCCAGTGGCAAGGACAAGAAGGCCGGAGGGGACAGGAAAGCTGGACGAATGGAAATGGGGAACCCAAGGTCAAGAAAGGGAGAGTGTTGACACTTCGTGGGATTGGCAAACAATGTCACAAAACAATGTGTGTATTAATTGTTTAATGAGAAACTAATTTGCTCTGTAAACCTTTGCCTAAAATACAATAAAAGAAAAAAAAAAAAGAGTTTGTGAAGATTGAGAGGCCATTACTGCCTTCAGGTTTTCCCATCCTAATAAAATGTAGAATATACCTTCTCTTCTGAGGTTTCTAATAACCACGGCCTCAAGACAGGTTCCTTGAGAGCAGGTTCTTTGTCTTAAAATTCTTTGGTATTCCTGAAAGTGTCCAGCACAATACTGACTGCAGGTGTTTGATTAATGTTTATTGAATTGCAGCCACTCAATAAATATTTGTTGAACTTAGATATAATCTTCTACACTGATAAAACTGTTCAAGTTTTTTTTCTCAGTTTAAATGGTTTTCAGAGTATATTATTGTTGCTGCTACTGCTGCTAAAATCTGATACTAGTTCTGATTCACATACTATATTAATCCAAGAACTATTTTGTGATAGGCAGAAAGAAACTAATGAAGCAGCAAATAAATTTCAACTTATTTTATGGCAGAGATGGATCAAGGTGAGAGCACTGCATAAACATACATAACAAGAAATAAAAAAAGTTAACCACTTGAAAATATAAATAATTCTTATAAGTGACTAAGAAAAAGAACAAAACTTGAATATAAAAACGGGCAAGGATATGAACAGGCAATTTACAAGTAAATACAAAGACCCAGTAAAATGTGAAAAAAAGTTCCGTCCCACATCTAATTAATGAAAACTCCTTTCTGTCAAGTCGATTCTGACTCATAGTGACCCTATAGGACAGAGTAGAACGAGCTCATAGGGTTTCCAAGGAGCAACTGGTGGATTCAAACTGTAGACCTTTTGGTTAGCAGCTAAACACTTAACCACTGTGCCACAAGGGAAAGGCAAATTAAAACATATGGTCCCAATTTTGGCCTATAAAATTGGTGAAGGTTGAAAAAAAAAGTTAATACCCATTGTAGGTGAAAGTATGAGGCAAAATGTATTCCCATAAATTGCTGGCTGTAGTATACCACAGCTAGGACAACACGTGTCCCAGTTTAACTGGGGCAGACATAGTTTATGCCTGCCATCCCTGCATAATTATTAACAGCATCCTCTTTCACTCTAAAAAGTGTCCCAGTTTGGGTGATCAGTTGTGTGATCATCTGAAATATAGCTCAACCTTTGGGATGGCATTTTGGTATGTATTAAAAATGTAAAAAATGTGAATTTACATTTGCAATTCCAGTACTAGAAATTTATTCCAAGCCAATAACTACAGATATTCACAAAAATTTGCTCTGTGAACATGCATTAATACACAGTTTATAATAGTGAAACTTGTGAACAATCTAAATGTTCAACAATAAGAGATAAATATGAAATTGAATGCTACCGATTTATTTTAAAAAGAAAGATCTGTATTAACATGGAAAGATGTTCATAAAATGCTGAGTGAAAAAAAAGAATTTATGAAGAAGACTATGATTTTATTTTTATTTTAAAACCATATGGATGGAAAAATTCTGGAAGAATTTACACCAAAATATTAACAGTATTTGAGAGTTTTGGGGAGCATGATTATAGGTGATTTTCATTTCATTCTTTTTGATCATTTGCATTTTTAGTTAGTTGTTAAATAGTTAAAAAATACATATATAAAATAAATTTTTAAGGAAAAATTATCAAAAATTCAGGAATGGTTAATGGTGATGGTTGAACACCATGATGAACATAATACTGTCACTGAATTGTAATGTCAAGATTGCAGAAATAGCAAACGTTTTGTTACATATACACTTATCACAATGAAAAAAAGAACAAATTATCAGAAAAATCATTTTAAAACATCAACTTACTTTTCTGTAAAATCCTAAAATCTGGAGAATCTTCTATCAAGGTCCCTTCTCTATACCACTCAACTTTAGGAGATGGTGCTCCTTTTACTCTGCATTCAAAGACGACCAGCTGACCCTCAGAGGCTGATAAATTTTGTAGCATCTGTAATGAGAAGAATATTGTGAGAACCAAAATATATACATTCTTGGAATCTACTTTCAGTGCTGAATTAAAAAAAAAAAAAAAGACAACAATATTTGACTTTTCTCCAAGTCCCTCACATCTCCAGCAGCTTCAGTTCTGTGCTTGTACATGAAGTCTATGCATTTTTGAAGACTGAATCACTGGGGCCCACATAAAAGCTTTTTCCTTATTACCTTTTTCCTTTACCTTCCTGCTTCAGTGCTAGGTAAGTTTGTTGTTACTTGCCTTCGAGTCAGCCTATACTTACATAAAGAACGAGCAGTTGTCCAGTCCTGTGCCATCTTCATGATCATTGGCATGTTTTGAGTTATAACTATTGTATCAATCCATCTCTTTTGGTTTCCCTCATTTTCGCATTGTGAGGGCCAAGTGGAGTTTGGTTCCCAGAAATAACAATAATAATAGTAATAAATCTGCAGTGAGTATCGACTAGGTATATTCAGCATAGGAGGGATGTATTATCCCACAAAAGATTATGGCTGTCCATGATGTGGAACAGAGTCCCTGGGTGGTGCAAACAGTTAATGCACTCGGCTGCTAACCAAAACGTTGGAAGTTTGAGTCCACTCAGGGGCACCTCAGGAGAAAGGCCTGGTGATCTACTTCTGAAAAATCAGCAATTAAAAACCCTACGGAGCACAGTCCTACTCTGACACACAAGGTGTCGCCGGGAGTTGGAATTGACTCTAGGCAACTGTTTTTTTTGTTTTGTTTTGTTTTTTTTTTCCTTAAATCATGTGGAGCAGCCCTGTGGCCCAAACAACTGGCTGTGTCCCTGGCTTTGCCTTGTTTACACTATGCACTTCTGGAAATTGGTGTTTGTTTTTCTGTTTTGTTTACGTTATGGGATCTTTACAGCACAGCCTTTCTGATTTGTTGAGAGATAGAAATAATGACACTCCTTGTAAAATTATAGTCACGTGTAAAATCTTATGTAATTGTAAAATATGTTGTAATTTTGTGGAGGAATCATTAAATGCTTTTCCACCCTTCTGTGAAAAAAGGTTTTCAAGAAACCTTGGATTGTGAAATATTAGCATATTCTATGATAGACTCTACAGGAGGGTGGAACTCACATTTTCCTTTCACAGCTGTTCTTATATCCACCTTGGTTTGTGAGCTAAAAATCATACATTCATTTGTGTAGTTGGTATACTACTTTTGATGATGAAATAAATATATCTTTGGCATGTATGTGGGCATATTTTTGTGTTTAATTTTGGCGCAAAGACTGTAAACACTGAAGGGTTATGATTAAGCTTCTTCCACAAACTCTATAAGTAACAAATGCTGCAAGGCTTTCTGTTATTTCAATTTTGGGACCTGCATTTAGGAAATACTGGCTCTTGCTTCAGAGAAAACTAAAACCAGTGGGGTTTTGTCATTCACTCTTACAAACGTGTCGTGATTGTTTACAACTTTTACTTGAATAACTTACACTATTTTGTGCATGACTCCCATGATAATTATGGCATTTGCCTAAGGAATATAAAACCAGAAAAGCCCAAGACCATTGCCATGGAATCGATTCCCACTCAGTGAGCCTGTAAGACAGAGTAGAACTGCCCCATAGGGTTTCCAAGGCTGTAAATCTTTACAGAAGCAGACTGCCACAGACGACCACATCTTTTTCCCAAGGAGTGGCTGGTGGGCTCTAACCAGCGAGGTTTAGGGCTAGTACCCAAGCACTTTACCTTTGCACTACCAGGCCTCCTTTCCTAAGAAATATAAGGGTTGGGATAACCATGTGGCTTTAGCTGTAAAAACTCCTTGCCATCGAGTGGATTCCAACTCATAGCGACCCTATAGGATAGAGTAAAACTGCCCCATAAGGTTTCCAATGACCGGCTGGTGGATTCGAACTGTTGACGTTTTTGGTTAGCAGCCGGGTTCTTAACCACCTCGGAAATGTATGTTAGTTGGTATTGTGACAGCCAGGGGGCGCTGTAGTTCCATGTTAGTGTTTTGTTCCCTTCGCGTTCCCAAATTGGTTGAAGTAATTCAGGATGGGATTAGTGCAGAGTGGTTTCTGAATTAATAAAGAGCTATTTGCCTGAAGGAGCCCTGGTGGCGCAGGAATTAAGAGCTCGGGTGCTAACCGAAAGGTCGGCGGCTCAAATCCGCCAGCCGCTCCTTGGAAACCCTATGGGGCAGTTCTACTCGATGGCAATGGGTACTTGTCTGAAAAATCTGTTTATTTGTCGTCTACCCAAAACAACATCTGGTGACATGGATGTAATGCTCTTAATGAAAACCAAACCAAAACAAACCAACCATTGCTGTCCAGTCAATTCCGACTCATAGCGATCCTATAGGACAGAGTAGAACGGCCACATAGGGTTTCCAAGGCTGTAAATCTTCACAGACATCTTTCTCTCCTGGAGTGGGTAGTGGGTTCCAACCGCCAACCTTTGGTTAGCAGCCGAGTGCATAACCACTGTGCCACCAGTGCTCCTTTACAAAAACAGGAGTGTCAATCCAGTCTTGGGTGTGCTAGCAAGCTAGGGCTTACGGCTGCCACCCTAACATTTGAGCAAATTCTGTGATAAAATGCCAGTTTGTGGTCTATTGAAAACTTTAATGTAAATCAGATAGCTCTCTGGGATTCATATACAATGGAATTTCCATTCCTTCTTGAGGCAAATAAACTAGAAAGCAAAACCAAAAAATGGGTGGCACGAAACGATTACATAAATGGAATGTGGTACCTTTATAAAACGGATACAGGAAGAATGAAGTTACCCTATATATTCTGACATGGGTTACAGTTCAGTTCAGCTCATATGAGCCAATTCTCAATTTGTAGTTGTTACACCAAAGCCCTGCTTGCAAAAGGACCTCCTTGAGAGACTATATTGCTCACAACTTTAGTCCAGCATTGTTGTTGTGCGGCGTGGAGTCCATTCTGACTCATAGCAACCCTTTAGGATAGAGTAGAACTGCCCCATAGGGTTTCCAAGGCTGTAAATCTTTATGGAAGCAGACTGCCACATCTTTCTTCCGAGGAGATGCTGGTGGGTTCAAACCACTAGTTAGCTGAGCACTTAACCACTACTCCACCAGGACTCCCTAGACTGACCTTAGTTGATTGCTATTATTTTTTTGACAATGAAAGCCGAGAACTATATTCTATTTGAGTGTCCAGCCAAGCTACTGAGATACTACAGTGTATGGAATAGGCCCTGTAAGTGTCTGTGATGTGAGATGGAGGCTCGTTCTAGTTGTGACACATCAAAACTCAGTAAAGTAGGGCCAAGGATCTTACAAGCCACTTAGAAAAAGTTGTTGAAAGTCATATTTTTGGAAATTTTAGAATAATGATAATTGTTGTTGCTGAAAACTGTGCTCTTCTATAAAGTCTTATGGGAAAGAACAGGTTCACATTGCCACACATCAGGGTCCAAACCAGTTACAACATTACAACATGGTGTAGATGACGCCATGTTTAACAGCAGTAGGTCTTATGCTATTACTAATGGCATGATTTGTACAGACTTGAGTTGATCACATTCATCTTGACTTTAACGAAGACAAATAAGACAAATGAAACAATCCACAACTAGCAAAGATTAAATTAGTTTTTGCTAGGAATTACGGATGTGGACTAAAGTGACTATAACCAAAGGTATACACCCTCCTGAGGTAAACAGTATCCAAAGTGTACCTCTGTTTTCTATGTCACCATACTTATCATTCTTTGTAGGGTGACTTGAAAAGACTCTTAGAAGCCCAAAGTTGAAATGGACGTTATTTACCACAGAATAACTATCAGCATGTGCGTGCTTTGTAAGCACTGTGCCAGGTGCAGAGATGTGAGTTGAAAGGACATGGTTCCTACTTAGTAGCTAGACCCACAAATATAATGTAAACATCCTTGAGAAAGGGCGCGCCCCTTATTGGTTAAACAATGTCAGCAACAAGGTTCATATTGTCATTTTATTCCTTTTTTTAATCCAGTAACCTTGAGGGATGCTGCAAGTGAAGGCATACAGCCCTTTAGGCTAGAGGATTTTCTTTTTTTTTAGATCAGTTTTTTACTGATTAAAAACTGTTTGAAGGCTTGTTTGCCCCTTGCTTGTCACAGGTACTCAGTGTACCGTCGAGTCAGAAAAGTCTCTGGAATTGTTGGCTTGGGGAAAGCAGTCTACGTAATCTTCAGAAATCTGGATCCGGCCATTGACTCAGTTATTTCAGGGTTTCCTGCCTCTGCTATTATATAATGAACCTGCTCTTCTTCACATTCTCGCTTCCCCTGCCCCCTTGCACTCTTCAAATTACTGCTGAAGCAGCTGGAGCCAGGGCTGCTGCAGCCTTGACGGCCTGCCAAAGCAGCTGCTGCTGGAGTGGGAGCAGCAACAGGAGTAAGATTCTAATTTGATCATCTACCTCTCTTTACACTTAAGAAGTGTGAGCCCTGTTTTTCCCCCTCAGCAGAGTGAAAGTGCTTTTCACACTGTATGAGGGATGGAGGATAGTCTCTCTCTATCCACAGTTCATTAAACAGTGTTAAAAAAACATAGGTATTGCCTATGAGTAGAGCAGTAAGCTAGCATATGGAATCCCATGGTCTTCTCTCAAACTCTGCCACTGTTTTTCATTTTGAATCTTGATGATCTCATCTCTAAAAAGAAGGCGAAACAAGTTAAATAAAATAGTGCTTATAGAAAACTCTACTCTCTAATTGTTGCTAAAATAAAAATAAAATACAGTGGCTTCTTGTTATTATTGGCAAAGAAATGTTTTGTTGGACAGTATAGAAAAGTGAGTCATAGGGGATGGAATGCCAGAGGTCCCCAAAGAAGTAAATAGAGCAGGAATAACCCAAACAAACATATACAAATGATCTGTTATCATGGCTCATAGCCAAGTGATTACCATGTTCAGTGGCTCTGACTCAGAAATTTGCCAACGACACTGGCAGTGGCTATGACCTCAATCTTGCCCTCTGACGGAAACTAATGCAAGCACACGGTGCTGATTAAGTCTCTTTGGAATTTGAGCCACTGCCTGTCCTACTGCCCATTTACGAAGGCAAAAGCACACGTCCCAAGGGCTGAGAACATCTCATCAGAGTTTGGCTCTTCGTACTAAAGACAGTCTTCCCGCTGTGGATCTAAAACTTTCATAAATTTTATCTAACAAACAACGTATACTAATGATTAATTCATTTTCCCATTTATATTTATTAAAGGCATACCTATCTGCCAATCAGAGCATCTAATTGGAGGAGGTAATCAGAGTCACCACACAAAAGCAGTTAAAACTGATGTTCTAATCAGCCCATGAAAATGAAGTGTAATGAATAAATGGATAGATAAGTCCTGTTGGAATTTCTGAAATAATACAAATAGCTTTGGACCTATTGTTACCTTTATGAACGCCTAGGTAGATATTAGAGATAATAATGGAAAAGAACCAGTTCCTGCCTTCAAGGTGCTTGGGAGAGATAGAAAGTAAACAGTTTTATTATTGTGATAAATAGTGTACCAGAGGCATGGCACAGGTGCAGGGAAGATGGGTCACCTAGGAGGATCTAAAATTGAGTGGAGACAAGGATGGCTGTCTGTTGCCTGGCTTCATGGATGGTGGTGAGGAAGGGAAGACAGGAGGAGACTTTAATCGGGACTGGGTATAAATTAGTCTGTGGTTTAGTTGCTCTGAAAAGTCAGCACTGTCTCTAAGGTGTGACAAATGGGTGGGACAAGTTAAATTAAGTGTGCTGATTTCTGGGCCACTTAAACCCTTGTTTTAACGATAGGTGACTTAACAGTGAAAATAAAAGACAATAAGAGGTACCTCTGTTAGCTACACACACACACACAGGTCCAGCTTTGAAAATAGCAAAGCTGAAAGCTAAAATGCAGGTCAGGTTAGAAGATATGAACCTGAAAAATGGAGAGGATCTTGTTTGACATGTTTGCCAAACTGATATGGACATGAGTAAATATGTCTCACTCTAGACTCCATGCTTGATTTTGGAAAACCATCTGGATGAGCTGATATGGCAGAATTCCCCTGAAATAGAGGCTTCTGTGGAAGTTGTGGATTTAGTTTTTCTTTTAACGATCAGTACTCACGGAAAACAGACATCATTTGTGCGGTTTTGCTCTCAACCTGAGCTCTATTGATGTTTTGGGATGGATAGGTATTTGTTGGGGCGGGGGTACTGTATCCTATGCACGGTATAATGTTTAACAACATTCCTGGCTTCTACCCACTAAATGCCAGTAGCACAACCCTCCATTTATGACAACCAAAAATGTCTTCAGACGCTGCGAAATGTCCCTGGAGGGGAGGGGGAGACAGAATTAACCCTGGTTGAGAACCATTGCTCTAAACCAAAGCATATTTCAAGATATTTCAAGAGAAAATTAAAAAGTCTTTGGATCTAAATTTGCTTTTCGTACAAACAATAAATGGTAAATCCAGGCACAGATTCCATCCATTTGATCTTCATAATACCAAAAAAATCTAATGCAACTCAGTTTTTCATCTTTCACCTTATTGTCTTGGGCAACATGTCAACAAAGTCCATGTAAATATAAGGAAAAGAACAACAGAGAATTGGTGCAACTTGTTTCTACTCCTGACTCTGCCAGTAACTGGTACTGTGACTTTGGAAGGGAGCCCTGGTGGTACAGTGGTTAAGCACTTGGTTGGTGGTTCAAACCCACCAGCCGCTCCAGGGGAGACCGATGCGGCAGCCTGCTTTCGTAAAGATTTACAGCCTTGGAAAGCCTATGATGCAGTTCTCCTCTGTCCTATAGGGTCCCTACAAGTCAGAATCAACTCGATGGTAATGGGTTTGGCTTTTTTGTTTTGGTGACTTTGGATAAATCGCTTAGTCTCTCTGGCTTTTCCTTAATTTTTTTCATTTGTAAATGAAGGAGCCTGACTAAAATTTCCAGTTCTAAATACAGAGATTATGAGACTCACATTATGTTGCCATCACAATTGTTAATACCATGGAAAAGAAAAGAAAGCTCTTTGTCCTGGAGTTAGGTTTTACATTAAGAGCATTTAACTCCATCTCCTGGCGCACCAAAGGCGTGTCTGTGCAACTGGATTCTTTTGAAAGTCCAGACACCCCACCAGAGTAGTAAGTGACTAGAAATTGATCACCTGATGTTGAGGTGTGGCTACTGTGTTTAACAACAATAGGATGATCATAGAGATCAATGTGGTGACAGGGGAAAGTACTTCTCTCATTACAAAAACTGTTACTAGAAATCTGGAACTTGAAGTGATAGCATTGTAACAACTACCAAAAAAACCCAAAATCAAAACCAAAAAAACAGAAATGACCAAAACGTATGTTGCACTTGTAAGAGACCCAAATTCTGAGATAGAATCAGTAAATCTTGGCTCCTTGGCTCCTACAACTTTGTTTGGGTGCTGGAGTGTGTTTAAAGCCATGACAGAAATATTTTGATTACCTTTGTAAACACAGGAGCTGCAATGATAGGTTTTCCATCCAGTCCTTGCAAATAGTTGGTAGGGCTCCGACACTGTTAGAAGGGAACCAACAAGAGTCATTAAGATGATTAGACAGACAGCTAGACAGATAGACAGATAGACAGAAAGACAGACAGACAGACAGATAGATATAATGAATTTATAGAATTTCATATATAAAATTAACTTCACACAAAAAGACTGACATATCCTAAGTCTATGACTCACTGACTTCAAATTTAGGTCATGGTGACTGTAAAATATATGCCTCCCATCTCCTCTGCACATAAAGAGCTATATAATTAGCCCTGAAGGGCTTCCATAGAACCCCTGAGGCTCCACAGATCGCAGCTTGAAAACCACTGGATTAGAATAAAATTTCACTCCTCTGCATTATTAAATGGGCTAGATAAGTAATTCTGTTTAAATTTTTTTAAAAGGGTTGTAGATCAATATATTTAAATATGCTTACTTATCAATCAATGCATATATTGATAAGATAATATCAATATATCATGATAGCATGATTTCATGTTTTAAAGTATATGCATACATACATATTCTTATATATGCAGAAAAAATGCCTCAAAGTATGTGCCGTAAACTATTACTAGGAGATGCCTCCGACAGGTGGGGGTCCAGGAGTAGAAACTTTGCTAAGTTTTTACTTAACATACTTCTGTACTTTCTGAATGTTTTTAGAATAAACATGTATTATTGTTATCTTTAATATGCATGCTTGTTCCATCTTAGAAAGTAGTATTCTTTGCAGCTCCATGAAGCTGAGTTTCATGGTGTAGAGTGTTTCTGCTGGGCCAGTGTGCGGGACAGCAGCTCATAGTACATATCATTAACATTCTTCATAAAACTGGAATGTCAGAAATACTCGTTGCAAAGAGTTTATTTTCCTATGAAATTTGCCTATGAAGCTGGAGAATATGTTCCCAAAGCAAGAGAAACCACTGACATTAGACAAAAAGATTACTGTGATCCTGAAAGTGTTGCCCAAGATTGTTAAGAAGTTACAATAAATGATTATTTTCCAGGAAGTGGCATGATTATGCCATACACGATGATTGTGGTCATAGAGTCTGCATGTCACTGTCCACGGCACTTGTGTTTCCCTCAGATTCTTGTACCTGCTGGATGGTTGACACACTGGGCTGGGCCACCGAAGGCTGGGCTGGTGGTGCCGCTGGAGGAATGGCTGCAGAGGTAGCAGGAGGGGATGACAGCTCATTTGGCTTCTGGATTCTGAGAAATTATTAAAATATAGATTATGAAACAAACCTATTGTTGTGACAATTCTTTCAGCAGATCTACATAATGCCATCACTGCTTACATTTGGATATAATAAAAATATTCATTTAACAATATTCCAAAAATGTTTACCAGGGGCTTCTTTGCTACACACTTTGTTAGACAGTGATGAGTAAGATGAATAAGGCATTATTAGGGATTGAATTGTGTTGCCCAAAAATATGTGTTGTAAATCCTAGTCCCTATACCTGTGGTTGGAGCCCTGGTAACGCAGTGAGTGGTTAAGAGCTCGGCTGCTAACCAAAAGGTCAGCGGTTCAAATCCACCAACCTCTCCTTGGAAACTCTATGGGGCAGTTCTACTCTGTCCTATAGGGTCGCCATGATTAAGAATTGACTTGTTGGCAATGGGTTATACCTGAGGTTCTAATCCCACTCAGGAATGGATTTTCTTTGTTACTTTCAAGAGGCAGTATTAGTGTAGGGTGTGTCTTAAATCAATCTTGGTTGAGATAAAAAAGAGCAGATTAATCAATCAAGCAAGCAAGCACAAGTGGAGGGGAAGATGTATACCACATGATTGCCAAGGAATCTAGGAATAGAAGCTGAAGAGACAAGGACCTTCTCCCAGAGTGGACATAGAGAGCCTTACCCTAGAGCCAGCACCCTGAATTAGGACTCTAGCCTACTATACTGTGAGAAAATACATTTCTGTTTGTTAAAGCCACCTCTTTGGGGTATTTCTGTTATAGCAGCACTAGATCACTAAGACAGACACCATTCCTGTCCTTGAGTTCCTTGCTCTCAGAGCAGCCGGGGAGTCAAATATATCAACAATGAACTGAGATTCAAGACAGAAGCATGTGCAGAGGATAATTTTTGAGATTTATTTTGTTGATGCCCTCTGTATCTTTTCCAGGTCAGGAAAATGATAGGATTAGAATTATCTTTTAGAAAATAACTGGCTGTAGTTTGGATGCTGGAAGGAGAGAAAAAGGCTGGAGTAGACGGGAAGACCACTAAGGAGGTAAGTGGCATAAAACAGGCAGGAGAGAATAAGGGTCTGAACTGAAACCGTGAGAAAGACAAGCGGGCAGTTGTTTACACTGGTTATGAATTCTCATTTCTGCACAAAAGCTAGAACCATTCTAACAGATATATACAAAAGAATTTTAAAGAATAAGACATGATTTCTGTCCTGAGGAGCTTAACCTCCACAGAGGAAAACAGAACATGCAAACACAGTTAACAAGCCTTTGGTCAGTCTTGTAAATATTGCAGTTTGTTTCAGGTAATCTCAAAGAATGGCCACTGTGTCTGTTTCCAGTTTCTGTGCCTTCCGTCCACAGCCTCCTCTGCCTGAAATCCCCTTTGATTCCTTGTTTTGGGAGTGTCCACCTACTGGTATTTTAAGACTCAGCTCAGGGTCACCAGCTCTGCGAAGGCTTTCCTGGTCTTGCCCTTCATTCACTGAGCAATAAATAGTCCTTTGTGCCAAGTCCTATATGCCCTATACATGGTTATATCATGGGATCTACTACACTTTAGTATTCTGAATGGCTATATGTGTGTAATACATTTTTTGGTAATACTTGCTATATATTTCTCTCTACTAGACTATGAGCTATTTGTAGGTAAGAAGCATCTGATTTTTCTTTGTATCTGTTGCAGTTAGTACAGTGCCTGGTATAGAGCAGGTGCCCAGCTAATGTTTTTAAAAATGAATGAATGGCTGGATGCAACTTTGTTTGGTATTTAGTGCAATCGTTTAATATAAAGAGGACAGCAGGTACAGAAAGGCTATGGCTTGCTTGATCTTTTATATATATATACTGAACCCATCACTATCGAGTCCATTCTGACTCATAGTGACCCTATAGGACAGAGTAGAACTGCCCCATAGGCCACCAGGACCCCTTATATATATATAATCTAAAGATTGTCAGTTAAAAAGAAATTACAGAACTGTGAGAGAAAGGCCTGGCAATGTGCTTCCAAGGAAACCTTAAGGAGCAGTTTCACTCTGTATCACATGCAGTCACCATGAGTTTATATATATATATATATACATAATTTAAGATCACCAGATATTGTGTTCTTGAATTTTTTTAACCACTGAGTTTTTTTTTACTCTGTAGATACAAGTATTATGACATTTCACAGGTGATACCTCATTTTAAAAATATTGGGAATATTAAAAATAATCTGCTAGGAAAGATTAAGTAAAAGAAGTAGAGTATTCTCCAAATCTACTCAGTCTTTTCTTTTGAGGTCATACCCTGGAGTCACCTTCTCCTGCAGATTTCAAGTTCTAATAACCAATTAGCAGCCTTCTCAGGATCTGGGGATGCTAAGGAAGAGGCTTACAGTCTATTAGATAGAAAATTTAGAATTACCGATTCATCTCTTCTTTGTTAGGGTCCCCTTCTGAGTCAGAAGAAGAAACCCCTGGAGAAATAAAAACAAGACATGAGATTTTTAAGATGATAATTTCTTAAACTGGTTCCTAGGCATTTGAAGGTTTATAGAGTCTTAGACCAAGAAATGAGCTCAGTGATTCCCTACTCTAATACCCATTTTTACAGATGTTGAAACAGACTCTAAGAAATTGAAGATCTTACTTAAGATCACATGGCTATTTAGTGACAGAATTCAAATTTACTGGTCCAACTTCCAAGTGTTCTTGTAAGTAAATCACCTGCTGACACCTTTGGACTAATAGAGTACATCTTTGCAGACTTTCTGGTGGCTGAAAATCTTCTTGGCCTACACAGATTGAACAAGAGAAGGGATTAAGTTGGATTCCAAATATTGTAGGGGTAGGTGGATGCTCTTCCGTCCAGTCCTAATATTAACAAGTTGCACTTCATCTTGGCAATGGGGGTGTTTGAAGCCGTGCTGTCACAAAGAAAAAAATTAGCTATCCAATCTCAGTGATGTTAGTAGAGCTTTGATCCCGGATTTAATTCTCAAGATAGTGAATTCCAGGAAGATATAACAGAGCTAAATTTGGAGGTATTTATTGTACTCCAAAAATTTGAGGATTAAAAACATACCAATACACTTCTATTTATGCATTTATTCAGTAAATGTTTATTGACTATCAACTATGTGCTCGGAACTATGTAAGGTATTAGAGATATAAAGAAGAATGAGACAGTCCTGGGTCTACAACCTAGCTGGTAAATGGGCATGTACACCATAGCAATACAATGTTAAGTGCTAAAATAAAAACTTACAAAAGGTATTACCAGTGATAAAGGTGCTAAAGATGGTCTCAAAAAACTCAAGAGGATGAGATAAATAGGAACAAAAACTTGGACATATAAAGAACATAAGTTGATTTCTTCCCTAAAAGTAGTTATGTAAGTTTGGTGCCTGTGTAAATGCCTTCCCAAGCTTCCCAACTGGCCTCCTTGCTTCCACACTTGACTCCTTGCAGTATCTTCTTAACAAACAGCTAGAGTGATCCTGTTAAAAACTAATCACAATCGGTAAGTGGTATCTTTGGTGAAGGGTGAGACAGTACACAATACTGGGGAAGCCAGCACAACTTGTGCAAGGAAAGGTCATGGAAGCTCCATAGACACGTCCAAACTCCCTGAGGGACTGAATTGCTGGGCAGAGGACTGTGGGGATCATGGTCTCAGGGAACATCTAGCTCAACCGGCATAACACAGTATATAAGACAATGTTCTACATTCTACCTTGGTGAGTAGTGTCTGGGGTCTTAAAAGCCTGTGAGCAGCCATCTAAGATACTCCCCTGGTCTCACCCCTTCGGGAGCAAGGGAGAACGAAGAGAACAGGATACAAGGAAAAGATTATTCCAAAGGACTAATAGACCACAGCTACCAAGGTCTCCACCAGACTGAGTCCAGTACAGCTAGATGGTACCCAGCTACCACCACTGACTGCTCTGACCGGGATCACAACAGAGGGTCCTATCCAGAGCTGGAATGGGATGTAGAACAAAATTCTAACTCACAAAAAAAGACCAGATTTACTGGCTTGGCAGACTGGAGAAACCCCGAGACCATGGCCTCTGGACACCCTTTTAGCTCAGTGTTGAAGTCACTCCCGAAGTTCAACGTTCAGCCAGCAACTAGACAGCCCCATAAAGCAAAACGGGACTAATGAGGCACAGCAGTCCAGGAACAAGGACTAGAAGGCAGGAGGGGACAGGAAAGCTCGTGATAGGGAACCCAAGGTTGAGAAGGGACAGTGTTGACATGTTGTGGTGTTGTTAACCATTGTCATAGGGCAATATGTGTACTAACTGTTTAACAAGAAACTATTTGTTCCGTAAACCTTCCTCTAAGGTACAAAAAAAAAAGAATTATCTATGTGAGATCAAACTGACAACAGCAACTCAAAAGATTTGATGGGAAGCCTGGGAGCAGTGAGTTGAAGATAATGGTGATAGAAAAATTTGGAAAGGGTAGTGAGAATAGCAGCACAACTGGAAGAATGTAATCGATGTCACTGAATTGTACATGTAGAAACTTTTGAAATGGTGTGATTTTGGCTATGTATATTTTCACCAAAAAAAAAAAAAGTTCCTCCAAGGTCGAGAAGGGAGAGTGTTGGCATGTCGTGGGGTTGTTAACCAATGTCATAAAACAATATGTGCACTGACTGTTTAATGAGAAACTATTTGTTCTGTAAACCTTCATCTAAAGTACAATGAAAAAAATTTAAAAAAAAAATCTAAGTCAGATCATGGCATGCCTCTGCTCAGAATCTCCTAGAGCTTCCCATCTCCCTCAGCCTAAAAGCTGAAGTCCTTGTAATGACCTACAAGCACCTACATGCTCTACTTACCTGCCTTCCTCCCACCCTGATCTTGAACTTCTAACAGCATCTCGCGTTACTTTTCTTCCTCGCTCCCTCCTCTCTGGCCACATTGGTTTATCTCTGTACCTTAAGACAAGCACACTCCCATCCCACTGCTCTTAATTGATTTCTCTGCCTAGAGTGTTTTTCCCATGAATAGCTTTGTAGCTCACTCCCTTACTTCCTCTAGGTGTTCATTCAAAGGTTATCTATTCAGTAAGCTCTTTCCTGGACAGCATACCTAAAATTGTAACACACACACACAGACACACATGCATACATATGCACACACACTTACATATATCCACAGTCACACATACATACACCAATCATGCATGCACGCACATATACACACTCCACATACTCTCATGCACACACACACACAAAAGCACACACACATATACACACAGTCACACATACACAGTCACATACACATTCTCACACACATACCATATACACATTTCATATCCATTTTCCTTGTTTTATTTTTCTTCTACAGTGCTTATAGCCATCATATTATATATTTTATCTAGATTTTACTTTTAAATATATTTTATGTTTTTACTTATTTCATTTATTTCCTGTCTCTCCTTTACAATGTAAATTCCATGAGTCCATAGCCTAGGGATCGTTGTCTGTTTGGTTCACAGCTGTATCTCCCGTGCCTAAACAAGTCAGTGGTATAGTAGGTCCGCAATAAATATTTATTATAAAACTCTATGTCTTACTAGTAATTGCCATGCTCGAAGAGTTTGTTTACCTTCTATATAAATCTCAGCAGAAGTTGAATCTGTTCCATAGATGTTAGAAGCAAAGCAGGAATAGCGTCCCGTGTCCTCTTCAAAGGCTTCAGCAATGGTCAGCGTGTGCAGATTTCCTGCCTGGACGATGTGAATGTCTGGGGAATTTTCAAGCTCCTTGCCTTCACAGTACCACCTGCAAGGAAGGGAATATGGCCATTGGACATGACCAAAAATGTGAGAATTAATAATCCAGGTGGTTCCAGATGTTCCCTTTGAAGAAAACTCTGGCAAACTTAATTTGGAATCAGAACATTAAACAATGGGTTATTATGGTATTATTTGATTGTAACAATAAGAAGAGTTGGCAGTATTCAAACCACATTGACAACTTATTCAGGAAATTATAAAGTGGCTCCGATTAAGAATAATATAACTGAGAGAAATAGGTAGGGAAGCAAATACAACCAACCAGGAAGAACATGGTCTTTCATGGGAAACTTTGCTTCTCAAATGACTTACAGGTCTCCTTAGCATGTATTAAGCAAGTACTACTTTAGTTTATTTGAAGAGAATCTAAGCAATATTAAAGGTTTGTGAAGCAGAGTACATTCACTTCCTACTATTAAATTGCATCTGACCTAGTTAAGTGAAAATTAATTTGTTCTTTTACTTGTGTCTTTGGAATAAGGAGGACGGGTCATATTGTCCCAGAAGTGGCCCTAGTCTGGCAAATAACCTAAGTTAAATATGTTCCTATAGGTAATGGTATTTTTTTTGAATTCTGTATACTTGAAGTTAGAAATGTTTATTACAATGTAGTTTTTTTTAGCCAAAAGATTACACAAAAGAATACATAAATAATGTTTAAAACGTGGAAGTCCATAATAAGAGAAATGCACATTAAAGCTACATGGAAATACCATTTCTCACCTTAAAGATTGGCAAATGTCTAAAAGTTTGACCCTGCTTATACATTGCTAGTGGGAATTTAAAATGGTACAACCCTTATGAAAGGAATCTGGCAATATCTGCCAAAGTTACAGAAGCATTTATCCTTTAACAATCCCACTACTGGGAACCTGTCCTACAGATACACCTGAATACATACAAAATGGAAAATGTGCAAGATTACTCCTTGTGTCATTGTTTGAAATAGCAAAAGATTGGAAATAACCCAAGTGCCCATCATGAAAGGACTGATGAAATAACCTATGATGGAGCCACACAGTGGAACACTACCCAGAACTAAAAAGAGAATAAGGATTGATGAAATAACCTATGATGGAGCCACACAGTGGAACACTACCCAGAACTAAAAAGAGAATGAGAAAGATTGTATGCACAGATATGAGAAGAATCCCAAGATATACAGCTAAATTTTAAAGTGCATGTACGGTGTCTTAGTTATCTAGTGCTGCTATAAGAGAAATGCCACAAGTAGCTGGCTTTAACAAAGAGAAATTTATTCTTTCACAGTTTAGGAGGCTAGAAGTCCAAATTCAGGGTGCCAGCGCTAGAGGAAGCCTCTCTCTCTGTCAGCTCTGGGGAAAGGTCCTTGTCATCAATCTTTCTCCGGTCTAGGAGCTTCTCAGTGCAGGAACCTCGGGTCCAAAGGACGTACTCTGCTCCCGGCACTTTTTTCTTGGTGGTATGAGGTCCCTCTCTCTGTTGGCTTCTCTGTTTTATATCCCAAAAGAGATTGAGTCAAGATACAACCCAATTCTGTAGATTGTGTCCTGCCTCTTTAACATAACTGCCTCTAATCCTGCCTCATTAACGTCATAGAGTTTAGGATTTATAACACATAGGAAAATTACATCAGATCACAAAATGGGGGACAACCACACAATACTTGGAATCACTGCCTAGCCAAGTTGACACATATGTTGGGGAGACACTATTCAATCCATGGCATAGGGTGCTAGCTTTTGTGTAAGAAATGAGGGGCAAGAAATAAGAGAATATATTCATGTTGTTTGCATCTGCATAAAGAAAACTGGAAAATAAATTACAAAGAAAAGTGACTGTATCTATTAGAGGTGAGGGAAGTAAGATGGATGAGGACAAGATAGTAGTGAGACATCTCCACATACCCCGTTTTATATTGTTTTCATTTTTTAAAATAATTATTATTAATCAATGTTGTAAGAAAAAGTAATTAAATGGGGAAGTATTACCACTATTCAATATCAAAAATTAAGGACTCCTGGCAGATGCTATTTTTACTATAATTTCAGATCTAACTGCTCAGTGCTTTAATCACCCGCCCCCACCATTTAGAAAGCAAGATTCTAAAGCACATTTAAGAAAACCCACCCACCTATTCAGCTACGTCCTAACAGTCAAGCTGTTCTCTACTGTTTCATAGATATGTCATGTTCACCCCCACATTCAAGTCTCTGCTCATGTTTTCCTGTCTATCTGAGATTCTCTCCCTCTGCTTTTCAGCTGCTGCAAATGTAACTCATCCATCAAAGTCTGGCTCAGATTTACCTCCTACGAAAGCTACCTTTTACCACCAGTTCTCGATGATTGTTACATTTTCTAACTTCACTTTTTTTTTTTTTTTAACTTGTACTACATCATGCGGGGCTTGATTATCCACTGTCTTTTATTATTCTGTATTTTGAAAACTTGCTTTGTCTCACCAACTAGACTATAAATCTTTGAAGATAGGGACAGTGCCTAACATACTCTGGCAGCATCCACAGTGCCTAGCGCTGTTCTCTGTATACTCTCTCCCTTAACCAGCTTATCTCACCCCAATCTTATCTCATTTCAGATTTTAAATTCTTGCTTCTATTTGAGATAACATTCAAACCTACATTTTCAGCCCTGACTTCTGGACTCCGTCTTCCACACTCCACCCCTCACTCACTGTGTTCCAACCACTTTGGTCTTCTTTCTATTCCATGGATAAAAGTACATTCACTTCCTACTATTAAATTGCATCAGACCTAGCTGTTCTCCATCTTAGGGTCTTTGTACTTCCTGAAATCTTTGCCCAGATCTTTACCAAGACAGATCTTTCTCACCAGTCATGCCTCTGCTCAAATGTCACCTTCCCTGACCCTCTTCCTAATGTAGCCCCCTTACCCTCGGTTACTCTATCCCATAGCCTGTTTTATTATCTTCTTATTATTGTCATCTTCTTATAACTGTCTGAGATCGTCTGACGTATTTGTTTACTTTGCTACTGTTTGCTTCCTACACTGGATTGTAAAGTCTATGAGAGGACCTTGTCAGTCTTATTCACCACTATAATCTTATCACCTGAACTAGTGCCCCTGCCACATGGTAGGTACTCAGCAAATAAGTGTTTAATGAATTTGTTGAAAGACTCAATAATGGACAAACCTAATAGTTAATATTTTGTAAGTATTTGTTATCTTTTAAACAAACCAAACCCATTGCCATTCAGAGCGACCATTCCAATTCAGAGCGACCCTATAGGACAGAGTAGAACTACCCCATAGTGTTTCCAAGGAGCAGCAGGTGGATTTGTACTGCTGATCTTTTGGTTAGCAGCCGAGTTCTCAACCACTGCGCCACCAGGTTTCCATTTGCTATTTGCTTCATCAAATTCAATGCCAGTCTTTAATTTCTGTTTGACGGTAGAAATACGTGTATCTGCCAAATGGGTTCATAAAGCTCCCAAAGCATAAATCTCAATAAGACCCCAATAAGCTTGTGTGAACAAGCCCTCAGAGCTGTGTAGTTCCAAATACAAATACTAGGCTTCCAGTTAAACATGACTTACTGAGCACCTATGTTGATCTTTACTTCTCTCTTTAAATAATCCCTAAAATGAGAATAAAGAAATTTTTCAAAGGCATAAAACTACAAGGATGAAAGGAATAGGAGAGGAGATAACAGCAGTTGTGAGACCTCAAAATGTTTTTGTAAAATGGAAGGCTGATTGAGGAGGCAGGAGAGCTGAGAAATCTGAGAACCAAGTGCTTACTTGGGGATGTCAGTGAGAGGAGTGGCCAGTCTGTGCAGGACCCCAGGAAGGTTCAGGATTTGGAGATACACAGTTGCTAAGGATGGGGGACGAGACTTTGAGCTTGCAACAGGGAATCTGGTTAAAAGTTTGGAAAATGAGACTTTAGACCCCTCGCATCAGGTTTTGTCCCCTCTTCTGAGCAGTTAGGGGATGTCCCAGGATGAAGGCAGAGTTGCAGGCCAAGCGAGCAACCGCTTCATCTCGGAACAGGAGGAAGTAGGGTTTAAGAGGGAATTTCTCCAGGGAAAAATGAGTGGGCCTGATTGATACCCTGAGGTGTCTAACTATGTGGAACAGGATATTCAGAAGTTTAACAAATTTATTGGAGAATTGAGACAAATTTCAAATTTGTGATAGGATCACATAAGTGAGAACATGAAAAACAAGGAAGTGATTAACACCAAGGGGGAACAAGTTGTACAAGGAAACATTCATTTTACCTTACTAGGCTCGGCAGTGAACAATATGTGGCACAGTGCTTAAGAACTCGGCTGCTAACCAAAATGTCGGCAGTTCAGTCTCCCCTTGGAAACCCTATGAGGCAGTTCTACTCTGTTCCATAAGGTCGCTATGAGTCAGAATCGAGTTGATGGCACCTAACAACAACAGGCTCGGCAGTGAACAATATTCATGTAGTAGTAATAAGTTCGTTGTTGTTGTTGTTGTTAGGTGCCATTGAGTTGATTTTGACTCATAGTGACCTCATGTGACAGAGTAGAACAGCCCCATGGGGTTTTCTAGGCTATAATCTTTATGGGAGCAGATCACCAGGTCTTTCTCTCATGAAGTCATTGGGTGAATTGAACCGCCAAACTTTGGATTAGCAGCTGAGCACTTAACCATTGTGCCACCAGGGCACATTAGTAATAAGATAAACATTAAATATTCTTTTAAGCAACAAGTGTGATATGATTACATTGAGAGGTTGAAGGAAGGGAAAATGGGGGCTTTGGTTTAGGGTACCCCGTTGCTGCTGAGTCTATGCCGACTCATAGCGATCCTATAGGACGGAGCAGAACTGCCTTATACGGTTTCCAAGGAGCAACTGAACTGCCGACCTTTTGGTTAGCAGCCACAGCTCTTAACCACTGGGCCACCAGAGCTCAGGTTTAGTGTGTGTCATGAATTGACTTGTGTCCCCCAAAAATATTTATATCAATTTGGCTAGGCCATGATTCCCAGTATTGTGTGATTGTCTACCATTTGGTCTTCTGATGTGATTTTTCTATGTATTGTAAATCCTATCTCTATGATGTTAATGAGGCAGGATTAGAGGCAGTTATGTTAATGAGGAAGGACTCAATCTATGAGACTGGATTGTGTCTTGAACCAATCTCTTTTGCGATATAAAAGAGAGAAGCAAGCAGAGAGAGAGTCGGACCTCATACCACCAAGAAACAAGAGCCAGGAGAAGAGCATGTCCTTTGGACCGGGGTCGCTGTGCTGAGAAACTCCTAGTCTGGGGGAAGATTGATGACAATAACCTTCCTCCAGAGCCGATAGAGAAAGCCTTCCCCTGGAGGTGACGCCCTGAATTTGGACTTCTAGCCTCCTAGACTGTGAGAGAATAAACTTCTTTGTTAAAGCCATCCACTTGTGGTATTTCTATTACGGCAGCACTAGATACACTAAGACAAGGTGGATGCTAAACCCCTATCTTCCAGAACAGAAAGTTAATAGAAAATGGCTAACATCAGCATACCAAGAAATAGTGTCAACATGTTACAGAGATTCTCAAAGTGTAGTTCACTTTCCGTGAAGAGAGAACTATTTTCATGTAATACTAAGATATTCTTTGCCTTTTCACTGTGTTGACAATTACACTGATGGTACAAAAGCTATGGTGGGTCAAATTATTGGTGCTGTGACAGCACGAATCAAGACACTGTCACAAAACTGGCTAGTGATCATTGTGTTCTTCACCACCACACTTGCAGTTTAAAAAATGCCAGTTTCACTTAAGAATGTCTTCACTGAAGCAGTAAAAATCATTAATTTTATTAAATCTTAACCTGGAGTCCTTGTCTTTTAATTATTCTGTGTGGGGAGATGGGAAGTAGCATAAAGTATTTCAGCTCATCCATATGCACTTGTGTGATTGTTTGAGAGTTAAACTAGGTGCTTAATTCATGAAACAATATTTTAACTTGAAAGAACAACTGCTGGACAAATGCTGGTTATTCAGTCTTGGGTATTCAGCAGAGATTTTCTCAAAAATGAAGGAACAAAGCCTGTCATTTCAAGTAAAAATAACTGACAGCATTTATTGCAGATGACAAATTTAGAGCTTTCAAGGGAAAATTAGAATTTTGGAAAACTTACATTCCCTTCCAGTAAGTTTAGGGCTTCCCAATAGTTAGACTTTTTGATGGAATCAGTGATGACATTAAGAAATGTGATTTTTTTGATATTATAAAATGCGTCAGTATTTGGAAGCTCTTCCTTACTCATTTTCAGAATGACCAGTGTGTGATGTTATCTACTCAAAGTTCAAGACAGATCAATGAATTTTAAAATAACAGAGTACAAAAGTTCATTGGTATGGTTTCAGGTTTCATATTGCAACTAACCTTCAAGAAACTAGTGCTAGCTGAATTTTAATGTGGTAACAAACAAGAAGAGCCACAATTATCTGGAAAGGCTATTAAAATACTCCCCCTATTTCCAACTACACATCTGTGTGAGGCTGGATTTTTTTCATTTACTTCAGCCCAGACAACATATTGCAACAAACTGAATGCAGGAGATATGAGAATCCATCTGTCTTCTATTAAGCTAGATATTAAAGAGATTTGCAAAAAATGTAAAACAATGCTACTTGTCTTACTAATTTTTGTTTTGGAAAATATTGTTATTGTTCATAAAATTATTTATGTTAACATGTTTATTATTGTTATTTGTAAATGAATTAATAAATAATTATTTTAAAAATTCTCAGTTTTAATTTAAAATTTCTAATTTAATTTCTTTAATTCTTAATAAAGTTTCTTATGTCTAAAAATTTGTAGATAAAACTCAGAGATACAAAAACTCTTGGGTTCTCAATAATTTTTAAGACCATAAAGGGATCCTGGAAACAAAACATTTGAGGACCGTAGGCATAATTAGTTAGAAATCTAGAGGGAAATACGTAAGAATTTGCCTCTAGAAATAAAAAGAATTGAAAGTGATCTGTTCTTTAATATTTGACTTTTTAAGCAAGAGCTGTATTCATTTGATAAAATAAAATATAAATAGCTATTTTTAAATGAATAAACCTTCCCTTATACAAAAAGTATGATCCCAGTTCTTTCAATAACATTTCTCATCCTTACCATTACCAAAATAAGAGTGGAAACATCTACGAGCAATTGGATAGCCAGAAGGAGATAAGTGGAATGATTCAAATGCCCAAACTCTCTGTCAGGAGCATTTCTGTCCTTACTCAGATGGCCAGGTTGGCTTCAGCCAGGCCCAAAGAACAATCAGTAACTGCTGCTCTGGCTTTAGCACTGTGACCCACTCAGAAATAACACATGGGCCAGGATGCCTTATGAAACGGTATTAACGTTTACCCAACTACCCTGAAGACTTTCCTCAAACGTCTGCCCATGTTAGGGAATGCTTTCATAGAATGCCCTGACCAGCTACGTGCTTTTAGAACGCCAAATCCTCATGACACTTACAGAATGGCAGCGGGTGCCAGATGTGATTCATGGCCCAACAGAAACGAGTCAACGATCTGGGAGAATAGGGCAGCTCCAAATGATAAAGAAGGACCCACCTTTATGCACTGGGAGAGCTTGCCAGATCTGCTAATTTGGTTAGCTACCAAGCCCATTGAAAGAAAACACAGAAGAGACTTATTTTTCAGATTTAACTGGACTCTTCGGCTGCAGATCACCATTCTGCTGTGAGGTTACTATTTCATCTAAAATATGGCTTGGATAAATATTATGACTCATTGTTTTAGCACATTAGCAACTCTAGGCATAATCTGAATGTGTTATTCCGACTCACCAATAATGATGCTCATTAAAAGAATGATTACTCAGAGTCTTTCTTTAACCTTGCCCAAGCCCTTCCAATGTCCCTAATCTACCTCCTATTATTCCCTCTCCTAATACCCTATTATTTTCTTTCATGGAACCTATATATCCTTTATAATTATATATTTATTTGTTTAATGTCTCTCTCTCACCAGACAATAAGCACTACAATGGCAGGGCTTATCACATTTGTTTTGTTTACCACTTGTTTATCTAGCACCTAGCACATCATAGTTGCTGAAAAAAATATTTGCTCTATGAATGCTGAATGAGTGAATTCAAATTAGGATCATTGTAGCCGCAAGTCTTTTTCTTCACATTTACACACAAAAAAAACAAAAAAAACCCATTGCCGTCAAGTTGATTCCAACTCAACCCTATAGGACAGAGTAGAACTGGCTCATAGGGTTTCCAAGAAGCAGCTGGTGGATTTGAACTGCTGACCTTTTGGTTAGCAGCTGAGTTCTTAACCACTGTGCCACCAGGGCTTCATTTACAGAAAAGCAACATGTTAATGAAAAAGCAAGAAGGCTTAGGAGCTAGAAAAGAATTTTCCTTTAACTGTCTTTAATGAGCTTTGTTAAACAATGTCTTGATTTCTTAACTGAAGAGTGTAAGCCCTGAAACACATATTTACTTAATGACATTGTCAACTTTCTTTGTGCATAAGAGTAACTCTTGAGAAACAGTTATATTGGAGTATATTGGACAGTAAGATAATAGTAGACATTATTTTATTTTATTCTTGTACTTTAAGTGAAAGTTTACAATTCATGTTACTCTCTCATAAAAAAATTTATGCATACATTGTTATGTGACCCTAATTGCTCTCTGTGCACTGTGACAGCACACTCCTCCTTTCCATCCCTGATTTCCTGTGTCCGTTCAACCAGCTCCTGACCCTCTCTGCCTTCTCATATCACTTCTGGACAGGAGCTGCCCATTTAGTCTCATGTATCTACTTCAGCTAAGAAGCACACTCTTCATGAGTATCTTTTTATGTCCCACAGTCTAGTCTAATCTTTGTCTAAAGAGTTGGCCTCGGGAATGGTTTTAGTTCTGGGTTGGCAGAGAGTCCAGGGGCCATGCTTTCTGCTGTTCCTCCAGTCTCAGTCAGACCATTAAGTCTGGTCTTTTTACTAGAATTTGAGTTCTGCACCCCACTTTTCTCCTGCTCCTTCAGGGACTCTCTGTTGTGTTCCCTGTCAGGGTGGTCACTGGTGGTAGCCGGGCACCATCTAGTTCTTCTGGTCTCAGGCTGATGCGGTCTCTGGTTTATGTGGCCCTTTCTGTTGCTTGGGCTAATACTTTCCTTGTGACTTTGGTGTTCTTCATTCTCCTTTACTCCAGGTGGGTTGGGACCAATTGATGCATCTTAGATGGCTGCTCGCTGGCTTTTAAGACCCCAGACGCCACTCACCGAAGTAGGATGCCCTGCCTCTCTAGCACACATTTGCTGCTCTGGCTTCTGTGTAAATAGCTATGTTTGCTGTGCATCCCAACCAGGTGAAGGAGGACACAGCTGCTCTGAATGTAGTTCCCAGATTACATTCATCCCAAATTAATCACACTGATTGCTCCTGGGCCCTCTCCTACTCATTGCATTTTTTGCCTCTGAGCCTGGAGCACGCCCAGAGGGTTCCTAGCTCCATAGCAGTCCTCTCTGGAATATGGTTTGGGTTTTGGATTTCCTTGTCAATCAGATTCCATCTGCTTAGAGGCAGATTAACCATGAAGCTGATGAAGCTTCAGGTTTCCTCCTTTGCATGGCTCCCTTCCAAAGCCTTGTACCTATTAAAATGTTATACTCTTTATCTTAAAGATGGCCCCCAAATTGTATACACCTCAGGACTCACAAAACTTGGATCTATCCCCTGCATATGATCTCCATCTTTGGGGAACTTCTAAAAATTTCAGGTCTATAGATGACATTCTATGTTATTTTTCTGTTAGATTTCTGAGTGTTGGGAAGGAAGGTAGGAGGCCCATGTGTTCAGTCTACCATCTTGATATGATGTTCATATTCACTTTTAAATCACTTCTAGTCTGGTTTCTGCACCCATTGCCCTCTTGACACTGCTCTTCCTGAGGTCACCAATGGTTTCCATGTTATTAAATCAAATGATACTTTTCATCCTCCAAAAAACCTAAACCCATTGCCGTCAAGTCACTTCTGACTCATGGCAATCCCATGCGTTACAGAGTAGAACTGAGATCTATAGGGGGTTCTTTTTGGCTGTAATCTTTATGGAAGCAGATCTCCAGGCCTTTCTTCCATGGTGCTGCTGACCTCTAATTAGTATTCAATGCAGTGGACTATTCTTTCTTGAAGCAACTCTTCTTTTTTATGACTGTCCTCATTTTCCTCTTACTACCATTTAGGATGCATCTGCCCAGTCTCCTTTGGGGGGTTTCCTCATCAACCCAAACTTTAAATGTTGGAATTCCTTAGTAACATGGTCTGGAAAGGAATGATATTCAAAATAATTAACAACTGAGTCAGAATGGGTACTACAACCAATCAGAGAGATATAAACCACAAACAGCATCTAGGGCTATACCAGTTGTACTGACAAAATATCACCCTTCAGTCTTGTGGCCAATTCTCTTCTCATAAAAGTTTGAGAAACAAAATTACAGGCCAATTTCCTACTGGAACAAAAGTGTAAAAGTTCTAAACAAAATATTAGCAAATCAAATCCAGCAAAATATAAAAAGATAATAGGTTATGACCAAGTTGTGTTTACCCCAAGAATAAAAGGCTGGCTTAACATTATAAAATCAATATACTTCATCATATTAACAGAGTAAAGGGGAAAAAAATCATATGACTATCTCAGTAGATGCAGAAAAAGTGTCTGATAAAATTCAACATCAGTCCATGATTTTTAAAATCTTAACCTTCTGTAGTAAAGGAACTGACAACAAACATCCTACTAAGGACCAAAAATGGAAAGCATTCCCTTTAAGATCAGAAACAAGACTAGAGTGCTGACTTTCACCCCTTCTATTCAAGATTGTACTGGAGAGTTTAGCTAGCTCAGCAGGTCAAGAAAATGAAATACAAGATCCAGGATTAGAATAGAAAAGCGTGCTAAAAATCTATAGATAAATTCTCATGAATTTAGTAAGGTCATTAGTTTGAAAATCAGTATACAGAAGTCATATATACTT
This sequence comes from Dugong dugon, assembly GCA_030035585.1. Taxonomy (NCBI): domain Eukaryota; kingdom Metazoa; phylum Chordata; class Mammalia; order Sirenia; family Dugongidae; genus Dugong; species Dugong dugon. The sequence goes on from CM057475.1 coordinate 22,185,620, forward strand.
CTATACGTATAACAAACAGAATGTAATTTTTAAAAAAGGTACCATTTATAATAGTACAAAAATGAGGTACTAATGAATAAATCTAAGAAAATATTTGCAAGACCCATAGAAAAAAATGATGAATCTTTTTTGAAATACATTAAAGAATACCCAAATAAATGGAGAAGTATATCATGCCCCTGAATATGAAGCCTCTATATTTTAAAGATGTTACATTCTTCCCAAATTGATATATAAGTTAACGCAATTCCAAAAATCTTAACAGATTTTTTAACAGATTTGTGGAATTTGACAAGATGATTCCAAAACTTATACTGTAGAGCAAAAGGCCAAGAATAGCCAAAAATCCTTAAAATGAAAAAGGTGGAAATCAAAAACTATGAAAAAATCTATTGTAATGAGATAAATAACTGAAAACTCAGAACTAGATGTATACATATATGGCATTTTGATTTATGATGAAGGTGACCTTATAGGTCAGTGGGGAAAAGATGTACTTTTCAATAAATGATTCTGGAACAGTTGGTTATCCAGGCTAAAATAAATTGAAATGGGTTTCCTGTCTCACACCATACACAAAAATCAACTTTAAGTCGATTAAAACCTAAATGTAAAAGAAAAAAAAATTGTGAAACTTCCAGAAGACAACATATGAGACTATCTTTATGACTTTGAGGCTAGGGAGAATTTCTTAAAGTAAACACAAACTATAAAAACACAAACCATAAGGAAAAATTAATACATTTCACACTAAAATTAAGAATATCTAATCATCAAAAGACACCACAGAGAAAAAGACAAATCAAGGGAGAGGATATTTTCATAACACATCTGGCATATGATTATTATCCAGGATATTTTTTACAGTCTCACAAATCAATAAGAAAAAAAACAAACAAACCAGTAGAAAAATGAGCAAAAGATACAAAACAGGCCCTTCACAGAAAATGTCTTTTATAGAAACAGGTCCTTCATAGAAAATGGTCAAGAAACGTATGAAAAAATCCTCAACGTCATTGGTAATGAGGGAAATTAAAAGTAAAACCACAATGAGATAACACTTCATACCCATCAAATTGGCAAAAATGAAAAAGTCTGATAATATCAACATAGGGCAATGACAGAGAACAACCAGAACTCTTATACAATGTTGATGGAAATGTAAATTGAAACAATTTCTTCAGAAAACTATTTGGTATTATATAGTTGAAGTTGTACATACTCTGCCAGCAATTTCATTCCCTGACAGACCCATGTATCAGGAAAAATGTGCACCAGGAGAATATATTAGAATGTTCATAATAACATTGTTTGTATTAGGAAAAAAATCTGGAAGCAACCCAAATGTATGTCCATCATATAACAGTCTGGTCATACAGTAAAATACTACATAGTAATGAAAATGAGTGAATTAAGAGTTACATGCAACAACATGGATATACTTTTTAGGGGAAAAATTCAAGCAGCAGAAGTATATGTACATTATGATTTCATTAATATAAAAATTTTAAACATGTAAAACTTACCAGTATTATTTTCTAAAAACTTGTTTATTTTGGGAACTTTCTAACATAAAGTAGTGAGACTAGTATAACGAACCCCCATGCACACATCACTCAGCTTTCACAAATTATCAACAAATGGCTACTTTGTTACTTTTATAGTCCTCACTTCTCCCCACTTTGGGTTATTTTCATACAAATTCAGTATTTTGTGTTATTCACCTATAAATACTTCTCTGTACCAACATTGTTTAGGGAGGGACATGTCATGGTTTGAATTATGTCTCCCCAAAAATGTGTGTATCAATTTGGCCGGGCCATGATTCCTGGTATTGTGTGGTTTTCCTATATGTTGTAAATCCTGCCTCTATGATGTTAATGAGGGAAGATGGGCGGCAGTTGTGTTAGTAAGGCAGGACTCAGTCTACAAGATTGGATTGTGTCCTGAGGCAATGCCTTGAGATACAAAAGACAGAAGTGAGCAGAGAGACGGGGGACCTCATACCATCAAGAAAGCAGTGCCGGGAGCAGAGCGCGTCCTTTGGACCGGGGTCCCGGCGCTGAGAAGCTCCTAGTCCAGAGGAACACTGATAAGAAGGCCGACAGAGAGAGAAAGACTTCCCCTGGAGCTCACGCCCTGAATTTGGACTTTTAGCCTACTTTGACTATGAGGAAATAAACTTCTCTTCATTAAAACCATCCACTTGTGGTATTTCTGTTGTAGCAGCACTAGATGACTAAGACAGGACATAAGCAAGTTTCAAAACTATGAAGGAAAAAGTACAAAGAGAAAACACAAGATTTTGGATAGTGATTAGCTCTGAGGGGAGAGGAAGTGACAGGATCAAACATAATGACTTCAAACATAATGAGCACATGGATATTTGTGCTATTATTATGTTGTTTTTGTTGTTGTTAGGTGCCATCGAGTCAGTTTTGACTCATGCTGACCCAGGTACAACAGGACAAAACACTGCCTGGTCCTGGGCCAACGTCACAATCATTGTTATGCTTGAGCCCATTGTTGGTTGCCATATCACACACATAAATATTCTTTAGTATCTGTTCAAAATGTACTTTACAAAACAATTCAGAAAACATGGTAAAGGTAATTAATGTCACTTAATTGTACACTTAAAAATGGTTAAAATGGCAAGCTTTCTGTTATATATATTTTACCACAATAATTTTTTTTTTTTAATTCATGGGTAAAACCATAAGACGAAATCATCAAAAAGGTAGAATTGAGATAAGGGATATGATCAAATAATAGATGATTGTAATCACCAATCTCTCTCTCTCTTTTTTTTTTTTTTTTTTTGGTATTTTCACCATTTTCCACAGAATAATATAAACAGTAGGTTATAATCAGAAAAACTAATAATAAAGAAAATAAATACACTTCCAAAGAAGAATATTGTTAGTTTGCCTTAATTCCTATGTATCAAAGAACTGTTTTGCAAATGTTCATTCTTTAGAAGAGTCATCAAGACTGACTCTAAAAATGATCTTATCAAGGACTTTTCACTATGCTTGCATTTTCCATGGCAATCACAAAGATTAAAAATGAAAAAAAACTTCCCAGTTATCTAGAAGTTCTATATCCACAGCATAAAATATCTGAATGCACCACTAGTTTTTATTTTTAACAATTGTATCTAATTATTTAATTTACTGTGCATCCTAAGGTCTTATTCAAATTCTAAAATTAAAATACATGCAGGAGTTTTGAAGGAAAAGAAAAAATTCAGAAGATTCAGTCTGGTGATGCTTGGTCCACTTTGGGAGTGGGTATAAGGAGACTGAGAGATTGATTAGAGAAGGTTGGTAGTAAGGTTTATAGGCAAGTGAAAGGGACTTCTCCTGAACCCTTTGGGGAGCTTGACCTTGTCCTCTGGAGTTTGTGGGGAGTTTAGAAGCCTATACCTAAATTTTAACTTAAAAACTTCAAAGGTGAAAGGGTGTTTAGTGTTGCCCATGAAGGAAGAACAAGAAGAAAAAACCTTAGTGTGAGTAGGCCGCATTTCCAGAGTCTGCAAAGGTAAACTTGGGGGTTTTTCCATGGGCCAAGGGGAGTGTGGTTTTCTGTGACAAACCACAGAAATTAGCCTGGTTTGTCATCTCCAAAGAGACACCATCTCAGAGGAATACCTGCCAGGGTGAGGTGACTCCAACAGAAAGAGTCGGCCAGGCAGTGAGGTCCGAGCAGCAAGTGTTAAAATGTTAGCAGGAGATTGCAACACTTGGGCCAAGGAACAAGAGCAGTGGGAGGCCCTGTGGCGTGAGAGGAGGGCTCCTCTGAAGAAACTGAAAAAGTGTTTAGCACAGAAACAAACAGCAGCTTGTTAAACACAAATTGCTGGGCCTCACCACCAGAGATCCCGATTCAGTAAGTCCAAGATAAGGCCAGCAAATCTGCAAGTCCATCAAGGTCCTAGGTTTTGCCGACACTGTTGGTCCAGGGACCTACTTCGAGTAGCCTGTTCTCCCAGTCTAGCCTCTGCTCCCTCTCTGGGCTCACTTGAAATCATTTCCTCCTTATTCTTTATATTCTAGTGGCATCAGTTCCCTCAATTCCTAAACTCAGCAATTGCCTTGCTGCCTCAGGGGCTTTAAACTTGCTATTATCCCAACCAGTGCTCCTCATGCACAGCCACTACCTGTCTATCAGTAGAGGCTCATGTGTGGTTATGATGCTGAACAGGTTTTAGCGGAGCTTCCAGACTAAGATCAACTAGGAAGAAAAGTCTTGTGATCTACTTTTGAAAACCAGCCAATGAAAATCCTACAGACCACAATGGTTTGATCTGCAACCAATCATGGGGATAGTGCAGGACCAGGCAGCATTTGTTCCATTGTGCACAGCGGCGTTGCCATGAGTTGGAAGCTAACCAGACAACAGAACAATTTTACCCATACTCCCATTTGCCTGGCTAACTCCTACTCTATCCTTTATGTCTCAGCTTAAATATCACATTTCAGGAAAATCTTCCAAACTTATTCACAAGATTTGGTACCTTTACTATATGTGTCCTCCTTTATAGCACAGATCACATTGTAATTATATGATCATTTGTGGAATTTTTGTTTATTGTCTGTGTCCCTTACTAGTCTCTAAGCTCTATGAAGACAGGCAATTTGTCTGTCTTGTTCACTGCTTTAACCTAAGTACTTAGGTACTTAGGTACTTTGGTACATGGCATATACCAAAAAAAAAAAAAAAAAAAAAAAACACCATCAAACCAGCTGCTGTGGAGTCGATTCCAACTCATGGCAACCCCGTGTGTGCAGAGTAGAACTCCACTCCACCCTTTTTGGTTGTTGTGTGCCGTTGAGTCGATTTTTTATTTATAGCAACCTATATGGTACGTAGCAGGCACTTAATATTTGTTGGATGAATGAATGAAAGAAAAGTGTCCAGATTTTTTCCAAAAGGTGGAAGAAACCCTAAATAATGTAATATGAAACCCCCTATATAATTTTAGATTTCTTTGTAAGTATATTATTTTCCTCAGCACACTGGTGTTGTTAGTTGCTGTCGAGTTGGTTTTGACTCGTGGTGATCCCATGTGTGCAGAGGAGAACTGCTCCACAGGGTTTTCAAGGCTGTGACCTTCTGGAAGCCGATCACCAGGGCTGTCTTCTGAGGTGCCTCTGGGTGGGTTCGAACCACCAACCTTTCAGCCAGTAGTCGAGCGCTTAACCGTGCCTAGAAGTAGCAATAGCAAAACTTTACAGCCATAGGAGGCGTTGACATCTTTAAGAGGCAAATTATGTGTGCTACTTCAGAAGGTTGTGTACAAGCAAACATATCCAGTGTGACCCAGCTGTACATTCCTGGAAAAGAATTTGGAGTCAGGATATAAAAAGGGATTATGGCCATTTGCTGTGAATTCCTCCAGAACTCTTTCATCTGTGGGTAATGCATGAATGTATTTCATTTCCTAAGATGACTCCTTCAATGAAGTTACGTGCAGTACTAACAAGCCTTCAAAAACGCTTGTTTCAGTGATATAGGATCCCAAATTTGTTATAAAACAAATTTGATGTGATGTCAACAATATATACACAAAAATATTTCAACTTGCTAAACTAGGGTTACAGGAACACAGGTAAAATATTGGAGCACATAGGTACAAGGTAAGACTTCAGTTGCCCACTATACTTATTATGTTTTCTTGCTAAAATAACAAAAAAGATACTATTTTTTTCTAAATATCACACATTGATACTAGTCTCATTGACTGTAGTGTTCCTATACAGCAAACCAAAACTTCTCATTATTTTATTTTATTTTTAATACATTTTTAAAGGACTCTTCTGGATTAGGATCTGTGCGCTGCAGAGTCCCAGGTCCTGTGGAGGGGCCTTGGAAGTTTCAGTGGTGAGCAAGCAGATAGGCTCTATTTCAGTCTCTCTCCACCCCACCCCTCTTTAGTCCCAACAGCATTAATTTTATACTTAAACACACACACACCACACAGCACACACGTACGCACATATTGGGTAACATGTAAGGGTGTTTTGTTTTGTTTTGTTGCCGGGGTTGGGGGGAATAAAACCAAACCAAACCTGCTGCTGTCGAGTTGATTCCAACTCATAGCGACTCTGTAAGACAGAGTAGAACCGCCCGTAAGGTTTCCAAGGAGCAGCTGGTGAATTCAAACTGTCGACCTTTTGGTTAGCAGCCGAGCTCTTAACCACTGCGCCACCAGGGCTCCACAGGGGGTAATAGAGGGGAGTTACTGCTAAAAAAGATTGGAAGACACTACTCAAATCTATCACTGTTAGAAGCTGGTTCCACAAAGGCAAGAAGGCAGGAAGGGACAGGAAAACTGGATGAATGTAAACAGGGAATCCGGGGTAGAGAAGGGGAGACTGTCGACACATTGCATGGTTGGCAACCAATGTCACAAAACCATTTATGTATTGTTTATTGAGAAACTAGTTTGCTCTGTAAACTTCCACCTGAAGCACAACAACAACAAAATTACAGAGGTATTGCATCAGACCTTTCAGCATCCAGGTGACTCTTTGGAATGATTTCAGTTCTGCTCCCCTTTCATTTGACCTTCAGTCCTACATTTCCAACCGCCTATTGGATATGATCCCTCTGTCCCCTCAGACTCGATACATATATCCCAAATCCTCATCAACCTCCTCTCAGGCTTTCCCAGTGACTCCATCTTTCTCTCAAGTACTCAACGTGAAACTCTTGGAGGACTTTTTTTACTCATCCTTTCTATCTAGTCAGCCACCAAAATCAGCTTGATTTCTTTTTTCTAAATATCTCACACTGACATCTTTTCTTCTCATTCCTACTGTCCCCACTCTAGTCCAACCAGAGCACCCGATGCCGGGGATAACTTCCACAGCTTCCTAAGTGGCCTCAAGGCTCCATTTTTGTCTGGTCTAACCCATTCTTGCAGACTAACTGTCCTTAAATGTTCCCTTTAATCTTGTTACACTTCCATAAATCCAAACCAAACCTGTTGCCATCAGTTGATTCCGACTCATAGCAACCCTATAGGACAGAGGAGAACTGCCCCATAGGGTTTTCAAGGAGCAGCTGGTGGATTCAAACTGCTGACCTTTTGGTTAGCAGCCTAGCTCTTAACCACTGCGCCACCAGGGCTGCTACACTTTCATAATCAACTTTAAATGGTTTCCAGTTTGTTTTGAAACTGAGTCTAAATGGTCTGCTTTGCTTTCAAGGCTCCTCAAAATCATCTGTCTCCAGTCTCCTTTCCAATTAGCTCTGTCTCCTCCCCATCGTATAAAAACATTATTGTGATGCCAGTGGCTGTGCCTTTATATAAACAAGATGATTTGGCCTTAGCCTGGGAGGACTCATCCCTTCCACCTACCTCTTTAATCTTATCTCTCATCTTTCCTCACCTGATACTCCATATTCTTGACATAAACAAGTACTTGCCTTTCCCTGAACACACTTGCCCCTGGGCCTTTGCACTTGCTTTTGCCTTCCACCTTTGGTCTCCTCATATTAAAGTGTCACCTCCTGTGTTAACTCTTACTTTATCCTGCCCTCCAGGCAATGTAGCTCACATCTTTCTCTGAGCCACCATTGCATACTATACATATTTCTGTTATAGCCCTTACTACACAGTATTACAATGTTTACATGTCTGTCTGGTTGTTCTACTAGATTGTGAGGTATTTGAGGTCAGTGGCCTATTCTTTTTTTGTGTGCGTGTGCTCTTAGTACCTAGTAGAGTTACTTTAGTAACCAAATGGATATTTACTGAATGAACGAATTTTTACTTGAACCCTTCTCACTTTTCAAGGTTCAGATAAAATCCCTCTAACTCTCTACAGCCTTCTTTGGCTGTTTTAGTCCTCTACCACTTCTCTGAAGCCTGATAGTACTTATGGTTTCCACTATAAAAATTAGGACAATTTCTTTAATTGGATTTCAAGCTCTTTGAGGGCAGGGACACACATTTACATTTTCTCTGTCAGTGCACATATTACAGTGTTAAGCATATAGTGAAAGCTAAATATTTGCTCTCTGATTAGAATTATATAAATTCTATGCTTAAGAAAAATAATGACAACTAATATTCTACCCAAGAGTGCCCAGGTGGTGCAAATGGTTAATGTGCTCGCTGCTAATGAAAAGGTTGGAGGTTCGAGTCAACCCAGAGCACCTCAGAAGAAAGACCTGATGATCTATTTTCAAAAAATCAGCCATTGAAAACCCTTTGGAGCACAGTTCTACTCTGACACATGGATGGAGTTGCTACGAGCCGGAATTGACTCAATGGCAACTGGTTTAATAGGCCATCTGAATAATTCTAATTTTTTCTTTTTAAAAAGTTTTTATTGTAATTTAGGTGAAAGTTTACAGAGCAAATTAGTTTTCCATTAGATAGTTTGTACACAAAGTGTTCCATGACATTGGTTGCTTTCCCCACAATGTGTCAGAAGTTTCCCCATTTCCGCCCTGGGTTCCCTATTTCCTTTCGTTCAGATTTTCTACCCCTTCCTGCCTTCTCATCTTTGCTTTTGGGCAAATGTTGTCTTTTTGATCTCGTATAACTGATTGCTCTAAGGAACATGTTCCTCTCAGGTGTTTTTGTTTATTTTATGGGCCTGTCTATTGTTTGGCTGAAAGGTGGTCTCCGGGAATGGCTTCAGTTCCAGGTCAGAAGGGTGTCTTTATGGCCATAGTCTCTGGGGTTCCTCCTGTCTCTGTTAGACCAGTAAGTCTGGTCTTTTTTTTTTTTTTTTTTTTTTTTTTGTGAATTTGATTTTTTGTTCTACGTTTTTCTCCTACTCCATCCGGGACCCTCTGTTGTGATCCCAGTCAGAGCAGTCAATAGTGGTAGCCGGGCACCATCTAGTTCTTCTGGTCTTGAGGTCAGGTAGGCTGTGGTTCATGTGGTCCATTAGTCTTTTGGACTAATTGCTTCCTTGAGTCTTTGCTTTTCTTCACTCTCCTTTGCTCCGAATGGGAACAGACCAACAGTTGTATCTTAGATTGTCATTTGCAGGCTTTTAAGACCCCAGATACTACACACCAAAGCAGGATGTAGAACATTGTCTTTATGAACTATGTTGTGCCAATTGACGTAGATGTCCCCTGAGTCTATGACCCTGTGCCTTTAAGCCTAGGAACTTTGTCCCACAAGGTATTTGGTTATGTCTAAGAAGTTTTCATGACTGTGCCCCTTGTGTACTCTATTATCTATATTAATATACACGCAGCACCTACAATTATGTATGTAGAAATATCCACAACCAAACCTATATCTGCAGATGAGTGTGCTCCTTACACCCTCCCACACCTCTTTAGCATACCTATCTACCTATGTATTCATTCATAAATTATCATTTGTTAATACTATTGTTGCAGTATTATCTGTTACAGTAATTACCGTAGTTGCCCTTTATTCTTGTGTTCCTCTCATTGTCTTCCTTCGCCTCGGTCATATTGTTATGACTTTCCCCATATTGTGTATTGCCTTTCCCTTCACCAATATTAACATGTGTCTTCTATCTCGTTAGAAATTTTCCCTCTATCCCCTTTCCATCCCTGGTAACCATCAAAGAATTTTTTTTTCCTGTGCATAAACCTGTTTTTTTCAATTTGTTTTTTTATAATAGTGATCTTATACAATATTTGTTATTTTGTGATTGACTTATTTCACTCAGCATAATGTCCTCCAAATTCATCCATGTTATGTTTCACAGATTCGTTGTTATTCTTTATTGTTGCATAGTATTCCTTTCTGTGTATGTACCACAGTTTGTTTACCCATTCATTCATTGATGGGCACTTAGGTTGTTTCCATCTTTTCACTATTGTGAATAATGCTGCAATGAACATCGGTATGTATATGTCTATTTGTGTCATGGCTCTTATTTCTTTAGGGACAATTTTTTCTTAATGTAATTATAATCATGAAATTAAATCCTAATTCATTCAGAAAATTTTTAGTGAATACTTACTACTTTCCTGGCACTAAACCAATGGTGGGAATACAAGCATGAATTCTATCCACAAAGGAATTCTTTGCAGGTAGAATTAGCATTGCTATAAGGCAACTGCATTCACTTCTTCACTTTTAAATTTGTAAGATTTCAATTGGTTGACTAAATTGTCTTTGAGTGACCACCAGATTACTTTGTTTTTCAGGGAATGGGCACTTTATAATTTTTCCAGGTTGATTTTTCCCAGTGCTACACTGAATTCTTTTTTTTTTTTTTTTTTAATCTGAAATTGTCATGGTCAAGAAATGGGCAGGATGAATTCCTGAAGGATCTGGTTTTATTTTTTTTTTTTTTTATGGGGGAGAGGGGTCCAATTTATCTTTTACATCCAGAAACTAGTGGGCTAGATAGGACTAATCTAAGTGCATTGTGTGTGTACCGTAACTTGAGTGCTTAGTCACTTACTTAGACTGAGTAGCAGCCATTGTGGTGCTGTGATAACATCTCCCCAGTGTTACTCATTAGAGTCCTAGGGAATGTCATCAGGCAGGTTTAGAGTAGAAAGGCAGACATTGTATTCTTCAGTTCCACTCTTTTGCCCTATATTAGGCCAACTATCTCACTCCTGATTTAAATCTGAGTTGAATTTCGTATTTTCCTGTTCATTAGTTCATTCAACATTTCTGAGAGACTATTATGGACCATAAGCTGTGCTTGGTACTCAGGATAAAAAGGGAAAAACAATAGAACCCCTGCTGTCAAGAGGTCACTTGGATAAAATGATAGTAAAATGTATATGCCATTGTAGAGATAATATTTAATATTGCCTTATGTTGCTTTTGAAAAGCAAAATTCAGTATATGAAGATGTCTTCGGACCAGAATCCCCTGAACTTTTATACATATATATATAAAATTCATATATATAAATTAAATTAATTCATATAGATAAATTAAATTAATTCATATATATAAAATAAAAATACTATTATTAATACAAATATTATTACTGTCCTATAATATGAATGTTATGTAAGAAAAAGATGAGGCCCTACTTATATACTTAGAATAAATGTTAAATAAAGAAGCAAAGTAACTGTTGCAGGACTCTTAATACCAGTAATTCTCTACAAAAGTTATATACATCAACCGTATTATTCACATGGTACTGCAGTATTAACCAATAACCAGTTGCTGTCAAGTCGACTCCAGCTCATGGCGGTCCCGTGTGTGTCAGGGTAGAACTAGGCTCCACAGAAATTCTCAATGGCTGGTTTTTTGGGAGTAGATTGCCAGGCCTTTCTTCCAAGGAGCCTCTGGGTGGACTCAAGCCTCCAACCTTTCAGTTAGCAGCTGAGGGCGTTAACCATTTGCAACACCCTGGGACATTATGGCATTAAAAGTAGGCTAAGGCTGGATCCAGGTTTTGTGGGGCCTGAGGGGGAGTTCATACAATGTGGGAGGGCCTTTTAAGAAAATAAAATGAAGTCAGGAAGGGACAGAAAAAATGGACAGATGGAAACGGGGAATTAGGGTGTGGAAGGGGAGAGTGTTGACACATTGCGGGGATTGCAACCAATGTTACAAAAAAATTTGTGTATAAATTTTTGAATGTGAAACTAATTTGCTCTGTAAAGTTTCACCTAAAGCACAACAAATAAAAAAAAAGAAAATGAGAATACAAAATTAGGCATGGGGCCTTGGAAGTGGTCTATGAAACTGAAGAGCCCTGAAGCTTAATCTTTATTAGCTTCCCGGAAAAGTTGATTATGGTAGCAACACAAAAGATAAATAAACTCTCCATCTTTCAGTTAAATTAGGGAAATATTTGGGCATTACGAAGAACAGTGTCCATAAACTGATATAAAAAAGTTTATAATAAATGCAATACTTGTAAAATGAGTCTTTAAATTGACCTTATCTACAGTCTTAGTCTATCTTTATTCTATCAGATTTTATTCTATTATGTGGCTTTCTTTCAAATCCAAACAATACCACAGGTATTCACTGAGTACCGACCATAAATGCTTTCTTTTTTTAAGCTGAAGTCTGTGTGCACTGTCCAAGATAGTAGCCAGGTATTCACTGAGTACCGACCATAAATGCTTTCTTTTTTTAAGCTGAAGTCTGTGTGCACTGTCCAAGATAGTAGCCACAGCCACATGTGGTTCTCGGGCACTTGAAATGTGGCTAGTGCAACTGAGGAACTGAAATTTTAATTACATTTAAATTTTGAAACTGATACTCAATTCAGTTATTGCAAAACCTTTTAGTATATTTGGAGCAATTTGGGATTGTTACCTACTTTTTCAACTGTAAATTTTATGAAATCCAAATCCAAATCGAGTATTTCCAAGAAAAATTTAGCATCCAAATTGAGATGTGTTGTAAATGTAGAATTCACACTAGATTTCGAAGATTTAGGTACTAGGACAAAAAGAATGTAAAATATCTTATTAATAATTTTTACATTGTCTACATGTTGAAATGATGATACTTGGTTATATTGTTAAATAAAATATATTATTAAAATTAATCTCACCTAATTCTTTTTTTTTAAAATTTTTTAATGTGGCTATTAGTCCCTGGGAGACACAAATGATTTGCAGCTGCACTACTAACCGAAAGGCTGTGGTTCAAACCCATCCAGAGGAGCCTTAGAAGAAAGGCTTGGAAATCTGCTTCTGAAAGGTCACAGCCTTGAAAACCCTGTGGATCAGTTCTACTCTGTAACACATGGGATACGCAAGAATTGGAATCAACTTGATGGCAACTAATAACAACTAGAAAACTTTTTAAAAATCTATGGCTAGTACTTTATTTCTGGAAAGTATTGCTTTAGACCACATCAACTGCTTTTCTCAAAGGTAGTATATAATTTTTGAAAGCACATACTCAAAAGACAATACTTAGGAGGATCATGGTAGATGGAAAGCAATTACCAAACATTATGAATGGGACATTTTTACCTTACTTGAGGTGGTGGAATTCCTACCACTATACAATCCAACTGTACTCGGGTTCCTTCTGGAACTTCTCTGCTCCGTAACTTTTGAGTGAACCGAGGAGGTTGCCCCAGAGGTTCTTCATAGTACAAAGATGAAGGTGAAGACCCTGGGGTAATGTCTCCACCAGCTGTGTCATTGGCAGCCTGCTCAGCTTCACGTCTCTTGGCTTCTTGCTGTTCAAGAGCGTGATTCAGTTCATTATCTCTGGTATCCGCAGGGATGGGGATGGGAACAGAAGATCTTTCTCGTCTTTCTGACAGATCTGAGAAACTGGAGCTGCTTTCCTGCATTGCTTTGTTTTGAGATTCCAATTTGCTCTTGTGGTTTTTGCAGGCACGAGGTCTAATCCTTTTGGAGCTATGGGCTTTGAAAAGGGAGGACAGCTCTTCAATGAAATCAGCAGCTTTATTTAAGAACACCTTTTTGGACTGAGTTTCAGAACTATACTGTGGCTTTTTTGCTTCCTGCAGGCTCTCTTTACAGCTGGTAGAACTCTGAGAGTTATCCTGGCAGAAGTTAGGGTCAAAACTTGATTGGGGTGAGTGTTTCTTTTGATCTGAAGAAAGATGTTTTCGAGCTTGAGATTCATCTGCTTTCTCCAAAGGGTCATGATTGATGGCCAGTCTTGCCAGGTTGACACTTTCATCTAATTCTTCTTGGCTCAGAAAGGCAGAAAGATCTGGAAGGTCATCTTGGCCTCCTTCCCCTTCAGCAGCTCCAGAAGGGCTGCCAAAATGAAAAGGGTTGGAGGAAGGTTCTGCTCGACTCCTCTCATTGTTTCCCTGATGTCTGGTTTCAGCTAAATAGCTCTCCCTTAGAAGCTGAGATATGGAAGTAGAAGCCTCTAGGCTGTCGTCTTGCATGCTGTCACAAAATAATAATAATCACAAAAAGTTTGGATCATTTCTAGGGAATAGCAAGTCAACGTTTATTATAGCATGGTAGATTCTTAAGAACTTAAAGCTTGAACTAAACATTTGCCTAATCATGGTCTCAAATTATAAAATAAATAGGAATTTAATAAGCATTCCCTGAAACTGAAAATAAAGACATTTCTGATTATCACTTTATTAAATGCTTTAAATGCAAATTTCATTGTGAAAGTTATGGTATAACTATATTAAAAAAAAAAGACCTGTTGCCATAGAGTGGATTATGACTTATAGCAACCCTATAGTGACCTTAAATACAATTTTAATATATAATTTTGATAATACCTGTACAGGGCTTTTAGTTACAAGTCCTTTCATACACAAATAGATATTTGCTCTCCACCTCCCCCCCTTTACCTTGGATATAATAGAATTATAGAAATTAAGAGATATTCACAATATACCAGGGTTGGGGGGAGGGGGAAAAGGAGGGTTGGTGATGATGGAAAAATTGCACTGATTAAGGGTAGGGTTGCAGAATTGATTATTTTAATTGCTGTCAATAAGTTGTATGCCTGTAAAAAGTTGAATTGGCCAAAGTTGTGTGATAGATATATTTACAACAATGACCAAGAAAAAAAAAAGAGTAGTTGCTGAGGCTGTTTATGTACAACCAAACACCTCAAGGGATTTGGTTCCTTGGTTTGAAGATTTAAGGTCATGGTCTCATGGGACTTCCCGGTTAATTGGCCTAATAATATGTTTAGTGCTTCTGTTCTATCTCTTAGTGTGTTGCGTAGTGCCTGAGGTCTTAAAAGCTTGCAAGTGGCCATTCGAGGTACAACAATTGGCCTCTATTCACCTGGAGTAACAGAGGAAGAAGGGGAGTCAGGAATAGGAAGAGGATATGGAATGTGTGGCTAATTGCCTCCATGAACAACTGCCTCCTTTGCCATGAGACCAGAAGAATTAGATGGTGCCAGGCCACCATTACCGAAGATTTTGATCAAAGATTCCATAGAAAAAATCCTGTTGAAAAGGGGGAAAATGCAGAACAGAACTCAAATTCTCATGAACTCCAGACTTCCTGGATCCATGGAGGGTGGAGGAACCCCTGAAAGTGTTGCCCTGAGATAATCTTTAAACCTTAAACCAAAAATATCCCCTGAAATCTTCTTAAAACCAAACAATAGTTTAGCTTAACTAGTTAAAAAAGATTGGCCTTGAACGTTCTGTGCTTTTTTTTAAATTGTGCTTTAGGTGAAGTTTTACAGAGCAAATTAGTTTCTCATAAAACAATTAATGCACGTATTGTTTTGTGACATTGGTTGCCAACCCCATGGCGTGTCAACACTCTCCTCTTCTCAGCCTTGGGTTCCCCATTACCAGCTTTCCTGTCTCCTCCTGCCTTCTCATCCTTGCCCCTGGGCTGGTGCGCCTGTTTAGTCTTGTTTTGTTTTATGGACCTGTCTAATCTTCGGCTGAAGGGTGAATCTCAGGAGTGACTTCAGTACTGAATTAAAAAGGTTTCTGGGGGCCATACTCTCGGGGTTTCTCCAGTTTCCGTCAGACCAGTAAGTCTGGTCTTTTTTTTGTGAGTTAGAATTTTGTTCTGCATTTTTCTCCAGCTTTGTCTGGGACCCTCTATTGTGACCGTTGTCAGAGCAGTCAGCAGTGGTTGCCAGGCATCATCTGGTTGTGCTGCACTCAGTCTGGTGGAGGCTGTGGCAGTTGTGGTCCATTAGTCCTTTGGACTAATCTTTCCCTTGTGACTTTGGTTTTCTTCATTCTTCCTAAGCATTATGCTCTTTTAAGAACTATCTATACGGGATCAAAGCGACTACAACAACTCGAAAGATTAGATAGGAACCTTAGGGGGCAGTGAGTTTATGTTAATGAGAGAGGAACAACTCAGAAAAGGAGGGTGAAGATGGTTGCTCAACTGGAAGAATGTAATCAATGTCACTAAATTGTACATATAGAAACTGTTAAAAAAGAGAGAGAGAATGTTCACAGATTGTGATAAATGTAACTAATGTTACTGAACAATTTGGTGGAAATTGTCAAATGAGACCCTAACTTACTGTGTAAACTTTCATTAAAAACTCAATAAAATGTTATTAAAAAACAAAAAGAGAGATATTGGCAATATAATTTCATCTAGTTACTGAAGATATAGATTTGACCTAACTCATGAAGATAATGCTTTTGTTATGTGACTAGAGGCAAGCTATTTAAATTTAATGTTGTTTATATTACCAATCTGCTCTTGAAAACTGACTGTTTAGCTTCTTAAAACAAGATATAATTAATTTCTGTAAAGATATGAGTTAGAGCCTAGATTATTTAAAAAATCTCTTAAATTAACACTGGGAGAAGGAGGTGCAAGACAGGAGATTTTTTACTGTTTACCCTTTCCTAACTATTGAATTGTAATTATGTAAACATAATAACTACTCAAAAAATAAATATTTTTTAAAGTCATAAGAAAACAGTACAATAACTTTAGTTCAAAGGTCACCTAGACTAGAGATTCTGATAATGCAAACTAAATCTTTATTATTAATATTATATCCTTTTATTCATTCAAACATTTACTAGAGGAATGGCAGGCATATGATCAATAGGCTGACACTTTTATCTCACCCTCTTAAAAGATACATCTAGCTGGTTACAGTACTCTTCCCATTGACCTTGACTTTCTTAATACTCTTCTCCTTCAGCTCCCACCAGTCAATCAGAGATGGTAAAGGAGATGAAGACTATTTGCCATTCTTGGCTACTACGTGCTAGGCTGTGTGATAGGATGACAAAGAGGAAACGAATCTCTTAAACCTCTTCTGGCTTTAAGACTCTACGACAAAACTTATTTCAGTTCTTTCCTCTCCTTTCCCTTACACGATGTTGTTGTTAGATGCCCTCGAGTCAGTTAGACTGATAGCGACCCTATGTACAACAGAACGAGATACTGCCCAGTCCAGCGCCATCCTCACAATCATTGTTATGCTTGAGCTCATTCTTGCAGCCACTGTGTCAGTCCATCTCATTGAGGGTCTTCCTCTCTTTCGCTGACCCTCTACTTTACCAAGCATGATGTCCTTCTCCAGGGACTGGTCCCTCCTGACAACACGTCCAATGTACATGAGACGAAGTCTCGCTATCCTCACTTCCTTCAAAGGAGCATTCTTTTTGTACTTCTTCCAAGACAGATTTGTTCATTCTTCTGGAAGTCCATGGTCTATTCAATATTCTTCGCCAACACCATACTTCAAAGGCATCAATTCTTCTTCAGTCTTCCTCATTCACTGTCCGGCGTATGAGGCAATTGAAAATACCATGGCTTGGGTCAGATGCACCTTAGTTCTCAAAGTGACATCTTTGCTTTTTAACACTTGAAAGAGGTCTGTTGCAGCAGATTTGCCGATTGTAATATGTCGTTTGATTTCTTGATGGCTGCTTCCATGGCCATTGATTGTGGATCCAAGTAAAATGAAATCCTTGACAACTTCAATATTTTCTCCATTTATCATGATGTTGCTTCTTGGTCTAGTTGTGAGTATTTTTGTTTTCTTTATGTTGAAGTGTAAGCTATACTGAAGGCTGTATTCTTTGATCTTCACCAGTAAGTGCTTCAAGTCCTCTTGCTTTTAGCAAGCAAGGTTGCTATCATATGCTATCACAGGTTGTTAATGAGTCTTCCTTCAATTCTGATGCCATGTTCTTCTTCATACAGTCCAGCTTCTCAGATTTTTGCTCAGCATACAGATTGAATGAGTATGGTGAAGGGATACATGTTTCTTGACTTTAAACCACGCAGTATCCCCTTGTTCTGTTCGAACAGCTGTCTCTTGGACTATGTACAGGTTCCCCATGAGCACAATTAAGTGTTCTGGAATTCCCATTCTTTGTAATATTATTCATAATTTGTTATGATCCACACAGTCGAATGCCTTTGCATAGTCAATAAAACACAGGTAAACATCTTTCTGGTATTCTCTGCTTTCAGCCAAGATCCATTTGACATCAGCAATGATATCCCTCGTTCCACATCCTCTTCTGAATCCAGCTTGAATTT
The DNA here is from genome assembly GCA_030035585.1 of Dugong dugon. Taxonomy (NCBI): domain Eukaryota; kingdom Metazoa; phylum Chordata; class Mammalia; order Sirenia; family Dugongidae; genus Dugong; species Dugong dugon. Next base: position 22,203,530 of record CM057475.1, read on the forward strand.
CTGGCAGTTCCCTGTCGATGTACTGCTGCAACTACTTTTGAATTATCTTCAGCAAAATTTTACTTGTGTGTGATATTAACGATATCATTCAATAATTTCTGCATTCCACACCTTTCTTTGGAATGGGCACAAATATGAATCTCTTCCAGGTGGTTGGCCAGGTAGCTGTCTTCCAAATTTCTTGGCATAGACCAGTTAGTGCCTCCAGTGCTGCATCAGTTTGTTGAAACATCTCAGTTGGTATTCTGTCAATTCCTGGATCCTTGTCTTTCACCAATGCCTTCAGTGCAGCTTGGACTTCTTCCTTCAATACCACCAGTTCTTGATCATATGCTACCTCCTGAAATGGTTGAACGCTGACCAGTTCTTTTTGGTACAGTGACTGTATATTCCTTCCATCTTCTTTTGATGCTTCCCACGTCGTTTAATATTTTGCCCATAGCATCATTCAGTATTGCAAATCGAGGCTTGAATTTTTTCCTTAGTTCTTTCAGCTTGAGAAATGCCAAGCGTGTTCTTCCCTTTTGTTTTCTAACTTCAGGTTTTTGCACATTTCATATAATACTTTACTTTGTCTTCTAGAGCTGCCCTTTGAAATCTTCTGTTCGGCTCTTTTGCTTCATCATTTCTTCCATTCACTTTAGCTGTTCTAAGTTCAAGAGCAAGTTTCAGACTCTCTTCTGACATCCACTTTGGCCTTCTCTTTCTTTTTAATGACCTTTTGCTTTCTTTGTGTATGAAGTCCTTGATGTTATTCCAAAACTTGTCTGGTCTTCGGTCATTAGGGTTCTGTGCATCAAATCCATTCTTAAGATGGTCTCTAAATTCAGTGGGGATATACTCAAGGTTGTAGTTTGGCTCTTGTGAACTTGTTTTAGTTTCCTTCAGTTTCAACCTGAGCTTGCATATGAGCAACTGATGGTCTGTTCCACTGTCGGCCCCTGGCCTTGTTCTGACTGATGATGTTGAGCTTTTCCATTGTCTCTTTCCACAGATGTAGTCGATTTGATTCCTGTGTATTCCATCTGCTGAGGCCCACATGTATAGCCACCATTTATATTGTTGAAAAAATGATATTTGCAATCAAGAAGTTGTTAGTCTTGCAAAAGTCTATCATGTAATCTCCAGCATTGTTTCTATCACCAAGGCCTTATTTTTCAGCTACTGATCCTTCTTTTTTGTTTCTAACTTTCTCATTCCAACTACCAATAATTATCAATGCATCTTGATTGCATATTTGATCAATTTCAGACTGCAGAAGCTGATAAAAATCTTCAGTTTCTTTATCTTTGGCCTTAGTGCTTGGTGCATAAATTTGAATAATAGTGGTATTAACTGGTTTTCCTTGTAGGTTTATGGATATTATCCTATCAATGACAGCATTGTACTTCAGGACAGATCTTGAAATGTGCTTTTTGACAATGAATGCTATACCATTCCTTTTCAATTTACCATTCTCGGCGTAGTAGACCATATGATTGTTCAATTCAAAATGGTTAATACCAGTCCATTTCAGCTCACCAATTCCTAGGGTATCAATCTTTAAATCTTTATGCATTCCATTTCATTTTTAATGACTTCCAATTTTCCTAGATTCATACTTTGTACATTCTACATTCTGATTATTAACGGATGTTTGCAGCTGTTTCTTCTCACTTTGAGTCATGCCACATCAGCAAATGAAGATCCCAAAACCTTTACTCCATCCATGTCATTAAGGTTGACTCTACTTTGAGGAGGCAGCTCTCACCTATCATATTTTGAGTGCTTTCTGACATGAGGGGATCATGTTCTGGCACTATATTAGCCAACACTTCGCTGCTATTCATAGGGTTTTCACTGGCCAATTTTTCAGAAGTTGACTGCCAGATCCTTCTTCCTAGTCTGTCTTACTCTGGAAGCTCCACTGAAACCTGTCCACCATGGGTGACCCTGCTGGTATTTGAAATACCAGTGGCATAATTTCCAGCATCACAGAAACATGCAAGCCACCACAGTATGAGAAACTGACAGACGAGTGGTCTGTCAGTTTATATATTCCTTATATATATCCCTTGTATGGTAGTCTCACTATTAAACTTCCTAGGAAGTGCCCTAATTTCCAAAATTCTAGAGTGCTATCTAAAACTAACCTCTATATTAGCAAAGTTGGCAGTCATCTTGAGAGGGCAATCAGAGATTGTTAGGAGGATCAACTGTAACAAAATATTTTTTCCCATGTGTCTGCAACATCCTGAGATTGGCAAAGATGTGTGCTGTTAATGTTAAAGAACTTCCGAAAATTTATATTTATGGTGGAAACAGAAAACACTCAGGTAAGTAGTCACTGCTCTGCTCTCTGCATCTTTTTTTTTTTAAGCTAATTGAGGTATCACACACATGCCTGTTCTGATACTTATTGTCATGGAAATTATTATGAAAAAAAGTTTCAGGTATTCAAAATAAAGGATTTTTTAAAATGTTTTAATGTTGTATTTATTATCCGACACTTTGGAGTTAGATAGATCTGGTATGTCCCAACATTTCCTAGCTATATAAATTAGAGAAAGTTATTTAACCTAAGTCTCAGTTTACTCATCTGTAAAACGGGGACAATAACGGTAGCCATCTCATAGGTCAAAATGATGATTAAACCAAACAAATGTGCTTGGCATTTAGTAAATTGTAGTTATTATTATTATATAACAACTATGACTACATACCATGGTCTTCACTTAATAGATGACAAATGGAGGTAGAACTAATGAAATGATTTGATCCAAGGGCAAACTTGGAAGGGAAATTGAACTCTAGATTTGCAGTTAATTCAATGTATCTATATTTTTTGAAATACATAAAGTCTCTCTACCTTTGGATTTTTGTACATATTCTTTTTGCTTGGGCTGCTTTCTCTGTCCATTCTTCTGTACTGCCTTACCTGGCCAAATCCTACATGGTCTTTAGTTCTTAGCTTAGACATACATAGCACATACTATGTGATCAATAAATATCTGTTGAATTCTTTCACTCATTAGAATTTCCTGCTAAATTTATTGTTATTTACCTTTTTTTAAATTGTAGGGTAAAGTAGGACAGATAAATAGAAAACCGTATTTACAAAAAAAACTTACAGACCATAAACTGGTAAAAGCAGTCATAAGTTCGAGGTAACTCTCAAATAAAAATTTATTTATGGTAGATAAAACTACTGGGATTATGCTTTGTTTTCATACTTGAAGTATCAAAGGATTTCTGAATATAATCAGAAAACCTGGGTTTGACTCCCAGCTTCAACACTAAATGACTTTGATATCTTGGGCAAGTCACTTAATGTGTCTGAGCCTCACTTTTCTTCATCTATCAAGGGATAATAACAATTCTAATAAGGCTCTCAAATGAAAATGTGTATATAAATTGTTAAACTTATAAATATTACCTAAAATAGGAAATATAAAAATGTATCACTTTCTCTTTAAAGCATTAATTTTAAAAACTGTGCTATGAAAATTACACTTAAAAAGGCCCAAGTGCTATTATGAGTAGCCTGGCTTTCATTCATTCATTCAATATTTACTAAGCATCTACTATGTGCCAGGCACTGTTCCAGGCACTGTGGATTAAGGGGTGAACAAAAGACAAAGTCTTGTGGAGCTGAGATTCTAGTGGGGAGTATATAAATACTAAGAAGAAAAATAAAGTAGGACAAGGGACCACAGAATGAAGGCATGGGTGGAGCCTGGGGGTTGAAAGTATGGTATTTTAGCTAGGAAGGTCAGGCAAAGCTTCTAAATGAAGTGGAGAAGTTAACCACATGACCATCTTGGGGACAGATGTTCACAACAGAGGAGAAGTAAGTGTCAAGGCCTGAGGCAGGTGAGTGTTCGGTGCAAGTAAAGGCCAGTGTTTGGGGAGGTGAGGGACAAACAGGAGTAGGAGGAACCAAGGTCAAAAAGGCAGACTGGGGCCAGAACAGGTAAGGCCTTGCAGATCATGACAACGACTTTAAATTTCATTGATTGTGTGAATGAGAAACCATTTTAAAGTTTTGAGAGACAGATGATGTGATTTTTAAAAAGATCAATCTGGCTGCTATGCAGAGTCCATTTGAAGGCAGCAAGTGTGGAAGCCAGCAGCTCAGTTAGGAGGCTATTCAGTATGCTATGCAATAAATGATGGTGGCCTGGACCAATGAGTGGTAGCAGTGGGAGGTGGTGAGAAATGGTCAGATTTGAGATCTCTTTTGAAGGTAGGGCCAATGGGATTTTTCTGATGGATTGGAAGTGAGATATAAGACGAAGAGCAGAGTCAAGGGTGACTCTAATATTTATGGCCTGAGCAACTGGGTGAGTGGTGGAATCTTTGACTGGGATAGAACAGGAGCAGGATTCAGGGAGGGTAATCAGGACTGCTCATGGGAAGATACTTCATCAAAGGTGTTCAGGGTGACATTTGGCTTGTTGCCTCTCTTCTGATTAGAAAATTGAAACTTAGATTTTATGCCACTTTCAAGATAAGAATGAGTAATCACTCCCTAAAACAGATCATGGTATTTATGAAATGGTCCTAGGTTGGAAATGAAACAATTAATGTGGTATCAATCATCAAGACAGACTTTAGTAAATCATGTAAACTAATTTGGTCAATAGAAAGCTTATTGAACTTCTTTTTTTAAAAAAATAATTTATTTTATTTATTTTGTTGTTGTTGTTGAAAATATACATAGCAAAACACACACCAATTCAACAGGTTCTACACGTACAACTCAGTGACACTGATCGCATTCTTCAAGTTATGCAACCATTTCACTCTCCTTTTCTGAGTTGTTCTTCCCCCATTAACATAAATTCACTGCCCCCTAAGGTTCCTATCTAGTATTTTGAGTTGCTGTTGTCCATTTGATCCTATATAGGTAGTTCTTAAAAGTGCTTAATGCTCAGGGAGATATTCTTTAGTAGTTAAGCTAAACTATTATTTGGTTTTAAGAAGACTTCAGGGGATATTTTTGGTTTAAGGTTTAAAGAGTCTCTCAGGGCAATAGTTTTGGGGTAAGGGTAAATTTTTTAAGAATCATTATCTTCCTACATTGCTGTTTACATTAGTTTGCTAAATATCTCTATTTTTTCCCTAGGACTTCTGGAAGGAGAGTCTGCCCTAAGAACTTGCTGAAAACGTAAGCTCCTGGTTGATAAAAATAAAACCAGATTTTGATAACTTTGGGCTTATTTCTCAGCTCACGTTAACTCAGCTCCACCCTTCCTCAGGCTCTAAGGAAAGTTTGTTGTGACAAATGGTTCAAAACTCATCTTTAAATTAAAAAACGAACATTTAAATAGAGTCATTGAGAACTGGGAAAACCTGATATAAAATAACTTCGAATTCGAATGTAAATACTGAAGTGTTCTAGCTATGAGGTGTCATTAGAAATTCAAATGAGAAAACATATCTGCTTTCTAGGTCAACACACACACACACTAAAAGCCTAATATTTAATAATTATTTGAAAAGAGAACCAGAATAGAAAAAAATCAGACATGTTTAAGTAACTCAACTCTAAACTAGGGATAAGCAAGCTGCCCTGCCTCCTTCACAGGTTTGTTTGTGAAAACATTTTAAATTGTATAGCATTATACAAATTTAGGAGCCCTAGTGGCGTGGTAGTTAAGAGCTCAGCTGCTAACCAAAAGGTCGGCAGTTCGAATCCACACCTGCTTCTTTGAAACCCTATGGGGCAGTTCTACTCTGTTCTGTAGGGTTGCTATGAATCAGAATCGACTCAATGGCAAGGGGTTTGGTTTTGGTTTTTGATACAAATTTAAGGTAATTTCTTCTGCTGGTGTATAATTATTATGCCTAGAATATACTCTAGAGAAGAATAATTGACAAAATTAATATCAACCCTCTACCGCCAACATTTATCTGTTTGCCTTGCCTCTTATATCCCAAGATGGCACACAAATGAAATATCAAAATCAATTCTTTTGGAGAAACTCTTTTTGGGCCAAGAACCAAATCCTAGTACATAGGAACCAAATCCTAGTACATAGGAACCAGTCCTGAAAAATTGGGTACCGATCCCCTTTTTAAAATTGGCTGCAGATGGGATGCACTTTGAGGTAAACCCTTCTTCACTGTTACTCATTTTTTCACTATTTACAATGATCATCTCCATCTTAGTTTTATTTCTAGTCTATTTTTGGTGTGAATGGCATTAGTAATTTAATACATCGGCATACCGCATTACCAGAGTATAGGGTAATATATCACTAATAATATGCAAAAAATATGGTTAAGTTCATTCTCTCAAAGATCTTTCAATCTGAAAGAGGAAAACGGCAGATAAAAAAATAAATACAAATATGTATGAGTTAGAGTAGAATGTTGGAATAAAGAAGCAGAGCAGAGGCGATATCTAGTTAGTGGGAGTTAGTGGGAATCTGTTTAATTAGGGAAGTTCCTTAAAGGGCAGGGATTAAAGGAATGAAAAGATTTCTAGACAACAGGCCAAAGATGAGTAGGCCATTCTCTTAACTATTGTTGTAATGGAGTTTGGTAAAGGTAGGAAGGTGGGAAAGAAAGTAGAGATTTAGTTTGAGTGAGAGAAAACTATGAAGAGTATGTTTTCATACACATAAGAGGATAAATAGATAGAAAAGAACTAGTGTGAAGGATGCTGAAGTCAGAGTCCAAAGTTAGTATTTAATCTGAAAGACAGCAAAGGAATAGTGTAAAAGTTATGACCTGTATGTAGAATGGGTAATGAAAGGCAAGCAAGAAGACTGCAGAAACCTAGGTCCAAAGAAGGATTTTGGTGGTAGTTACAAAAATGACAGCAATGGGAAGTTTTATTTCATTCTCAAGGTCTCATCATCCATACAGAACTTAGTTGTTCTATAGGAAATCCCAAACGAGAAATATTTGTTGATCCCCATTAGCTCAAAAATTAATTTTAAATAAGAAACATACAGAACAAAATTAACATTTTCAGCATTTACCAAGATGACTTTAAGAATTCTTCTGTGCCCACCAAAATATGTCCGTTGAAAATAAGGGCTTAAATTTTTAAAAAACACCATGCTGTCTATACTTGAGTTGTTCTCTTTAAGAAAATGCACAATGTTCTAGTTTTAAAAGCACTGTGTCAACTATGAACACCATAGGAATTTAAGAAAATATCTCCATGGTGCTTGATTCTTCTTCATTTACTAGGAGAGGGGAAGAAAATATTTAGAAAACCCTTTCATTTTTCTATCTTGTTATAGGCAATAACACCATGAGATTGGCAACACCTTTGTCAAATCTCAATGTGAATGAAGGAAATTAATTAAGCTGGGGGTAGCGGTACTATTTGCAGGTTAGTGAACTGAGTCCATTACTCCTGTTACATACAATAATTAGCTGTTGAAAAAATTTAGTAGTCACATTTTTATATATTAATATTAATTCATTAAAGCCCTTTCAAAATAAAACCTGATTTACCTATGTCATTTCTTCAAAAGTAAATTTGCAAAAACTATTTTTATGAGTTCCAAAGCCCAGACTGAATTATTATCCATTCAATGTCTTGTGTCCCTGAATTAGGGCATTGAGTCCTGTTCTACTGAATATGTGCGTTTGTAGGCACATTTATTAGAGGCATGTAATGGAAACATGTAAAAGAGTTTGTATTCTAAATTATAAATATATGGAAGGCTGGAGTTTTAACACTGTTTTAACTATGAGTTAGCCATTATTATGGCATTAGCCATACTCTGTAAGTAGGGATAGAGACAAACTTCCAGAATTTGGACAGTGTCCAACTGCTTGTTTCATAGTCCATTATTGTAAGATTCTGTAATGACTATAATTTTGTTTCTTGACACCTCACTTAGTGTCCATATATTTCAGATTTTCTGGGTAACTTTTATTTTAAATATTTTGCTCTTTGTCAAATCATGTATCAGATAGTATATCTTAATTTCTGTATTTAAAAAAAAATCATTTATTTATAATTATTGACCTTTTTAATTTCCTAGAATAGCACTGTGGGTTTTATCTGAACTTAAGAGCTATTTTTAAAGGGAGATTATAATGTTATGACAAATTTTTAAGTCAGAGCGTGTAGAATTCATTTTATTATTCTTAAGGTGAAAGTAATTGAATCATAATATTTTGAGAAGGAAAACTGGGTAGCTGTTTGTTTCTTTCAAACTGAATGATGCCAATATCCTTAACACGTGTGAGTAAAAGTCAGTTGCTAAGATAATAAAATTTCTTAACACCATTACTGCAGTGTTCACTTTTGGGAATGAAAATACAGAATAATCCATCTTCTCTTTTTCTTTGCTTATATGACTTTTAAATATAAATCAAGATGTGCATCTAATTACTGCTAATAGTGCATGTACTGGGCCAAACACTTGCTACTGACTGTCAAGTGTCTTTCTGATGTAGCTGAAAAGGGAGAGAGAGAGAGAAAGGAGAAAGAAACAGCAATGTCCTTTGAGCAAGACTTTCTGCAGCTGTTGTGTACATTAATCCAGGGAGCCGATCTTCCAACACTAAATATAGCAAGCATATCCTTTTACATGATAAAAAAGATTTTAAATGAAAGTCTTTAACTATGGAGTCATAATATTTTAGATTTGATTTCCTTTAAAAAGGAAATAGACATTCCACACATATTCTCTAGATAAACACTATTATTTTAATAAATGAATGTGTAGGAAATGCCAATGATGCATACAACATGGCACGACTTCCTCTGTTGAGATATTTTTCCTTAGGACCCAAGTAAGGTGTCATCTCTGTGAGTCTCATCAATCCCCTCCAAAGTTTTTACATGTACAAAGCTTTATTTTTCACCTAATTGGGTATACCATCATACCTAATTAGAAAGTTACCCTAGGTTTTGCTCTAAGCAACAGTAATTAGCTCTCTGAAATATCCCTTTTCCCATTGTCAGTGCCCTGTTATCAAAACACACTTGTGAACTTAAATCTGGATATTACCTTTCTTTTTTTAGTTGACCCAGATGAGGATGTCCAATCCAGGCACTCCACTGTGATGATAATTATCCAAGGAGAACTTTTAGACGGAAGCACAGGAGAAAAAGAAAATTCTTCAGGCCCTTAGAAACCAAGAGTAACCGTCCATAGGCAGTGAGGAGTTAACCTTAGATTCAGTGAAGATGGCTGTAAGAGGCTGGACAACCTGTCACCACCGAAGCCAGAGCATTTGTCAGCTCACAGGTCCCAAGTTATTTTGAGCTGTATAAACCATGTGCCTGTGAAACATTCCACCTGATTGGGCAGGAGAAAACTGAGCAAAGGGATTCCATGGAAGAACAGCACCTATGGGGAGGGGTGGGGGGGCAGTGGTAACTCCATTTTTCTACCTATACAATGTCACTTATAGACAGAGGCCCAAGCCGTTTACTGATTTATATTTGGAATTAGTACTAAATCCATTCCGTCTGTCAAAGAAAATGGCATTATTTGTAAAATGTTCCAAAATTCTTAATTCTGATGAAAAAATGTTAAGAGCTTTAATTTTAATTAATGGGAAATTTACTCGTATTTATTTAATCACTGATATATTTTAGGAAATTAGGCTATGAAAAGCCAATACAAAGCTGAGGTCTAACTGAGAGTTAGCTGAGAGTTTTTTTTTTTTTTTTAATAACTGTTTGTCCAAAGGTTAAGCAAAAGCAGAGAGGAGAGCTAACATCTCAAGTTCGTAATCAGAGATCTCAGAAACAATGCAGAGGAAGAAACCATCAGCCTGAAACAGACCAGGGACAACTAGTTTGAACAACCATTTTCAGAGGAAAAAATTAGATATTGTTTAAAAGTCAAAATGACTATATAACATAATATATTAGAATTCCTATTTGTGTACTGGTCCCTGGGGACACATTTTTGTATATTATTTTGAAAACGTTTATGCCGGATGTTTTCTTTCACAAGCATTACCAATCAGTAAGAAAGAATCCTTAACCAAACCAATATCTGCTCAAATACCTACTTTGTAAAATAAAGGTTCTTAGATATTAATTTCATACATTTTCAGAAATATGAATTTGGGGAAAAAGTTAGCTCCATTGCTTAATACAGATTGAGTGATGCTATAACATTATCAATCTTGATAGACACCTGAGCTTTGAAAATTTAGACTTAAACGCCATTGATCATTTTTTGAAAGGATCATTCTTACAGCGTGAAGTATACGGATTTATATCTATCAATTCAATCATACAATTGCTTGTAGGATCTCTTCCCATATATTCAATCATTCAACAAATATTTATTGAATGCCTACTATAATGACAGGCTCTGGGTATAAAGCAAGGAACCCTAGTGGTGTAGTGGTTAAAGCACTCGGCTGCTAACTGAAAGGTCAGCAGTTCAAACCCAAAGGTGCTCTGTGGAAGAAAGATGTGATAGTCTGATTCTATAAAGATCACAGCCTTGGAAATCCTATGATGCGGTTCTACTCTGTTCTGTAGGGCCGCTATGAGTCAGAATGGACTCGACGGCAGTGGATTTGGTTTGGGTTTTGGGTATAAAGCAGTGCACAAATCAGACAAAAATTCCTGACCTGATGGGATTTACTGAGAGATCTTTTTATCCTCTTCAGTCATCTTGAGACCTTGTACATTGAACAGATATAAAATTTGTTCGTTTATTATGATCACATCAGAGGTTTCACTATACCTTTTGCTTCTGGGTTTTGGGTTTAGATAAATAAAGTGGAAAAGAGAGTTGAGGAAAACTTAAATAATCCAGATCAAAAGAACTATTACTGAGGAAGGAAAAAGGTCCAGGAGGAATTAAATCATCTGGGTAGGTTATTTTCATTACCACAGTAATCCAGATCTTCAATGAACAGGTTCATTTGCTCCCATCTAATTCTGTGCTGATACTCACATCAGACTGCTGTATTGTATTTCTGCATTCCTACTTATGTAGATGCCCCAACAATTTTGTTTTTATTCAAAGAGAAGATCTTCCCTCAATATCCCATTTATATCTTAAGGCAAAACCAATACAAGTGCTGCTAAGTCTTGGGTGGGGACATGGGAGTTATCTCAGGTAACTAGCAGGTGTGCTACAAATTGATCTTCCAAAGGAAAATGCTTACACACACTGTAAGTGAACACACCTTCACTTCCTTGTGCCTGAGAAGCCTGGTATCCTACCTTTCACCCAGGTATAGAATACGCACGTGAGAGGAGATCCATACTGAAAGACAGAATAGAGTTGGTTGGGCAGTGGAATTAGGAATCAATATGCAAACCAGAATAGGTTGAAAATGCTCAAGAAGGGTTACAGAAGAAAATCCAAAGAAATTCTGAATGGCAGTAATCTTTCTCTTCTCATTTTTACTGTATCATTTTCAATACAAATAGTATACAAAATTTTTTTAGCTCCTTGGAAAAAAGCTGGATATAAACATCTTAAATTAATAATATTCAGCAACTGCGGACACCCTGCTTACAATACACCAGACTCATATTGTAGATTTTCATTTTTAAAATTAGCTTCTGCTCCCAAATAAACTCAATTCCTACCCTGCTTCTCATCAGTAGTAATTATATAAACATTACTCCGCAAACCTACTAGAAGTTCAGGTTTTACCAGAGTTTATTGGTACAAAGAATAATCTTTAAAACGTTTTTAATGCCCAACATAGTTAAAAGCAAACTCCATAAGTGACATGCAAACACAATGGTACATGTCTTAAGGCTTCACCATGAAGCTGAGTGGCCCCCTCCAACACACGTGTTTACTGTGGTTTGAACATGAGCCTGTGCTTGCCTTCAGCTGTTTTCTTAATTCAGTCACTCAGCTACAGAAACAATCTACTCACATTGGGATGATCCACAGGAATGCCAAGGAATCTGGAAGATCTATGACAAAGGAAGTCTTCACTTGGAGGATAAGCATGTGAAAATTTCTGTGCAAGTAGATTCATACAAACTTTTTGTATTTTCTAAGTTTTCTTATTTCTAGATTTTTAATTCTCTAAAAAAATTGCTCACCAAATATCAAAATTTTAATAAGCTTTATTTGAACTTGGTAGATTTATATTGAGGTACCCTTCTCCAGTATCAGATGAAAACACACACACACACACAAACTCTGTCCTATTTTTAAAGAACAAAGATGTATGTATTTTCTAAACTTTTTTAATAAGAAAAATTCTTACACCAGAGACAAGTTCTTGATCATCCAAAATGATAGATAGATGGTGGATTATAGAGGGTCTTATACAAACCCCGTAATAGAATATAATTCAGATATACAACTAAATCCTTATAAAAATTTATTTTTAACCTAAATGGTCTTGAAAATGCTTGCCTGGGAAAACTGAAATCATTTTAAAAACTATTTACAAGTTCAAAACCTATTTAGTTTTAAAAACCAAAAACATTTTTAAAAACTATATACAGAGTACCTGTTTGAAGACGTTATCCCGAAGAGTAAATTTTCTAGTTACCTGTCTCAGGAGAAGCACCATTCCTATATCAACCAACCAGGATCATCAAATGTCCAAATCTCACTGTCTAACTTGTGTCTGCCACAAAGTAACATGAAGGAAATGTGATATTGCCTCACCAGAGCAATGAGGGGTATTTACAGGGTTCTGTTGCAGATCTCGGGACAGTCATTTAGAACAGATTGCTCCTTCAGATCTCTTTAATAACTCAGTCTGCACGATGTTCTTAGCCTGCAGGGATGGTGGGGGTGGATAATGACTAAGATAACTAAGGAAATAGGCTTTCTGGATCTCTCCTCAGACTAGATCAAAATTATAATAATAAAGACATTATTATTATAGTGTAAGGAATGCACAAGATAGCCATACCTTTATTAAAATAAATATGCGAAAGCAACAATTATTATAATACTTAATACTTGCTTCCCCAATTCTAGGGTAATTGGATTAAAGCTTTAGCATGTGGTTTCCGTTAAAACATAATAAGCCTTCCTTTACTTCTGCTTTTGATATGTACTACAATTCAGACGTTTCTTAAAAACTATTATTTCCAAGAAGGAAATCTGTTCCCAGAATTTTTTAAAAGAGCATTCGGTGACTAACACTAAGTTAGTGAAGATTAGTATCCTGTGTGTACTCCTGAAGGGGTACGGTTGTTTCCCACTTCTCATCACATCCATATAATGATTATATTAACCCACAGAGTTAAATATATCATCTGGGTAATAATAAGTTGACATTTGTTAGATCTGTGCTAAGCACTATGTTAAGCTCTTTATGTACACTGTGCTTTATTTCATGTATTCCCTCAACAATCTATGAAGTAGGTACTACTATAATTCTTATTGTACAGATGAAAACTTGGGGTTTAAAAACAGGTTAAAAACTTGCCCAAGGTCACACAACAAGTAAGTGACTGAGCCAGGATTGAACTAATGCTGACTCTAAGTCTGTGTAAGTAGTTGCACTGCAATTATTTAAATATCCACATTTCTAACGTTTTTGTGAAAAAATTAAGGGTTAAAAAAATGAATATAAAACATGTTCTCTCTTCTAGTAAGTATTCTAAAGAAATGTTATTTAAGACTTTAAGTTAATACTTTTTCTGACTGAAACCAACCCTGAAAATCTTTTGCATGACTAAAAAAAAACAAAAAACAAACAAGGAAGAAAATGCAAAAGCTTTCAAATACATTCTGTCTGCAATATTTTAGCAAGGAAAGCAAATTGATATGAAGTCTGGCGCATCAGGCATTAACACCGAAAGGCAGGGCACTAGAAGGCAGGCTGAAGGCTTTGGTAGACCTATTTTTTTGCTTGTATTTATTATAGTCACTGTGCTGAGACAATTTAATATCTTTGATCTTTTGAAACTAAATTTAAATGCTTTAGTGCTATTTCTTAGCACATCAACAGGGGTTAATAAATTTTTTGTGAGTTAGGGGTAGGAAAATATCAGTTTGAATATTCTCTTTTCATAGCCTTAGCACTGAATATCTTAAATGCCAGCATGCCAGGCTCTGGGTGATTCCACTCAGATTCTATTTTTGGGCAGCATGAACATCTCAGAAAGTTAAAAACAAAGTTCAATGTTCTTACGCATGACCCAGATAATCCTATGAACACTAATGATGTGTGAGGTAAAGGAAATGGGAATTAATCTTTCTTGTGAGAGTACTTTAAGCTGGGCGTAGACTAAGTTTTCTCATTTACTGCGAAGTATGTTATCTGCATGTTACAAGGAGAAAACGAAGGCTCAAAAAGTTTAACTTTGCCAAAGCTGCCCAATCTGTGAGCTGCACAGCTCGGTGGATACAAACCTAGGCTTTTTTAGTTTAAAACACATTCTCTTTTTCATTAGCCCCCTCTGCTCTCTCATGAAGGTTCATTAACAAAAGCAAGACGACAAACAGAAAAATAGTACGTGATTAAGTCTAGGACTATTTTCACATAGAAAACCCAATAAAATTGGTTGACTGCAATACAAGGGCTAATACATATTTCTGAGAAGTTCTCATCTTATTATATGAAATCATCTGCTGCAAAAGACCTCTTTCAAGTGTTAAAAAGCAAAGATGTCACTTTGCGGACTAAGGTGCACCTGACCCAAGTCATGGTATTTTCAATCGCCTCATATGCATGGGAAAGCTGGACAATGAACAAGGAAGACTGAAAAATTGATGCCTTTGAATCATGGTGTTGGCACAGAATACTGAATATACCATGGACTTTCAGAAGAATGAACAAATCCGTCTTAGAAGAAGTACTGCCAGAATGCTCCTTAGAAGCAAGGATGGCGAGACTTGTCTCACCGACTTGGGACATGTTACCAGGAGGGAACAGTTCCTGGGAAAGGACATCATGCTTGGTAGAGGGTCAGAGAAAAAGAGGAAGACCCTTAACGAGATGGACTGACACAGTAGCTCCAACAATGGGCTCAAACATAATAGCAATTGTGAGGATGGTGCAGGACTGGGCAGTGTTTTGTTCTGTTGTACGTAGGGTCTCTATGACTTGGAACCTGCTCCACGGCACCTAACAACAACAACAACATCATGAAGTTAGTAAACACTGATTGGGAGCAACTTTTTGCCAAGGAGGGAAGAGAGAAAGAGAAGAGCTTGGAGATTATAAACCATGGAAAATTCAAAAGCAGTTTGTATTTTATATCCCTATCCAAGTTCACATTTATCTCCCCCACCCCCTTAAATGGATCTATCTGCTTGGCGTTTTCTTAAAATTTAGAAAACTTTGTATTAGATAAAGGGAGCATACCTTTATGTAGGAATACCTAGAAAACCTCCCCACCCCCTTTTATATTCATTCTGCTCATCTCCAAGTTGCTCTTCATTCCAAACTGAGAACCCATTAGTTAAAGCCCAGTCTAAACAAGTCTCTTGGTTCAAGATAATTACCATGTATGTTAATATCTTAAAATTCCTTTCCTTTCATCTAGCCTAGACCAAACCAAAAACCCAAGCCCACTGCTGTGGATTCAAACTGCCGACCTTTGCGGTTAGTAGCTGAGTTCTTAACCACCGAGCCACCAGGGCTTGCTTTCATTTAAAATGTAGGTGATAATGTCAATAAAAGGAATAAGTAAGCAGACAATGTCACAGAGAAGTTAAAACACAAATATTTACCACAGTGTAAATTGCCCTGGGGATAAAACTATTTGTAGGTAGTCTACTGGCCTGACCCATAAAAACAAACAAACTTGTTGCTGTTAGGTCAATTTCGACTCACAGTCACCCTATAGGACAGAGTAGAATTGCCCCATAGGGTTTACAAGGAGCTGCTGGTGGATTTGAACTGCCGACTTTTAGGTTAGCAGCCAAGCTCTTAACCACTGTGCCAGCAGGGCTCCACTGGCCTGACAGTATTGTGCAAATTTCAGTCAAGAATAAGAAAAGCCTTGGTATAATCAGAATGGAATCATCATTATCCTATAAAATATAAGCAACTTTTCCCACCTTACCTGCCACTCTGCTACGCAAATCCTTGCCTCTAACAAAAAAATTCCATTTCCTTGCCTTCTCTTTTCTCCATTCCTTTGTTCACAGTTTCTTCCACTTATGTGATTAAACAACTAGTGGCTGCAACATTTCTTATACTGCTATATTGAATTGTTTAATTTTTCATTTATGTATTTATGTCTTATTTACTTCACTAGATCAACTCCTTGATGATTAAAGCCTTAAATTTTTTTTCTTTATAGGCTACACTGCTCTAATCTCAAGCCACGACACAAAGTAGGCACTTAATAAATATTTGTGTTTGGTTTGCCATAAAACAGACATAGGAATGTTGAATTGTGCTAAATGACTCTTTCAATTAAACAAATATTTACTGAACACTTACTGTCTGCCAGGAAAGATCAAATGGCTTAACTCTCAGCAACACCAACCGATTTAATTGTTATAATATTTATTTAACATAGAAATACTGTTAAGAATTAAGGCAAATGAAGAAGGGAGCTAAAAGTGATTGGGTGCCCACTTTGCAAGTCACCAAATGAGGAACTAAATGTGCTCAATGGATGCTCCCAATTCCTGTGATAATTGGTATGGGGAACCCTTGCTTTTAGAAAAGGCTTGATTCTTCCATAGGTGCTTTCATACCCTTGCATCCTCCCAAACTGGCTTACTCTAATTTTTTCTGCCCACCTTTGCACATCCTTAGCTTGATATCAGGTCCTTGCTTTCTGCCAACCTCATAAAAATCAGACTGCTTTTGCCTTCGCTGGTTGCTTCTCTTGAGTCTTGGGCCCCAATGCCCATAACCGAGAGGTAGCTTTGTCTACTCTCCTGCCCTGGTTTTGGAGATCCTAGCTCAAGCCACAGACTGAGCTCCCTATTTGCCCAGAAATAAAGAATAAACATAAAACACACCTAGTATTCTCTAATTTAGATCAAGTCTTCAACTATTTTATAACTGGTTCCAAATTGGACATGCTCCCTGAAAAGCAGATAAGCCAGAATGAATTATTTAGCTTTCTGAGTGACCCTAGCCGACCCAAGCCAAGCATCCACATCAGCCAGGCGTTATTGTTAATTTTCTATATTTAATTTAATTTATACAACAATCCAGGAGGCATGGGTCATTATCCCCACTTTACGGAGAATGAAACTGAAAAAATTATATGCTATAGTGGTTTTTGCAAATTTGAGGATTTGAAAAAGTCTCAAGAAGTACATCTTCAGATTGTCCAAGTGTACTTCAATGTACCAAAAACTTCTTCCTTAGCTACTATGGGGATATCTCATAAACTATGGACCTATTTTTAAAAATTTCTCATCTGCTTTCTAATTTTGCATGAATGATAGGTGAAAAGAATCCAATTACTATTACTGCCTACTTGGTGGTTTTTCACTGTGTTTGTGTTGGGATGGAGTGATTGAAAGGGTTTTATTTGATTTGATTTTCTTTATTGATTTAGAAAGTAGAGCATAGAATGCTTCTAAGCTCAGGTAATATTTAGCTCAAACAACAAAAAAAATAGATGAGAGTGAAGGCCATTGTAAAACCAAGATCTAAATTCGGAATAATGATGCACATGAATCAAATTTAAGGAAGATACATTGCCTCTTTTGAAAACAAATAATAATAATAACTAGTACAAGAAGATGAAAAATTTTAAAGTTGGGACATTGATATATGCCCTGTTTGGTTTGGAAAAATAAGTTTAAAAAAATATCAACTGTATAGGAAGATGATAAAAGAAGAAATTAAATAAACACTATAATTAGGCAGAGAGTAATTGCATTTAGAGCTGCATTCTGGCTCCACCACTTATTATCTAAAAAACCTTAGGCAAGTTATTTAATCTCTCTGTGGCTCAATTTCTTCATCTCTGAAAAGGAGAAAATACCTACCTCATAGAACTGCTGTGAAGATTGAGTTAATACTCTCAGAACAATACCTGCCTGTTAGTGAGTAGTCAATAAATGTTAACCACCATTATTATCCTTGCCATAATAAATATATATTTTTTAAATAATCATCATTTAATCTGGATTTGTGAAGCCACAGGGAGTTGAAGTAAGTATACACAGTTGAGCTGAGCTGTAAACTCTAAGGAAAGGCCAAAGACTGAATGGGCCACCTAGACTGATGACTCAGACACAGCAGCAGTTCAGATTTCCAGATGGATTCAGTCTTTGGCTTCTATCCTGAGGCTGACAACAAGAATGCCAATTAGTGCCAAGAGTGATGAGCTCTTGTGACATAGGGTACTGTTCATTAGAGATGTGAATCAGATCATTTACATCTCATATAGAACACCAATAGTGATCAACCAAGTTCAGATTCAAACCAATGACACAGAGGTAAAATGCTTCATATCTAGTTACCATGCTCCTGACCATCTGCTTCTGGATTCTAAATTCTCAACTTACCCCGTTCCAAGGGGCTAAACATAGCTAAAGGATTTAAATTATAATCTGATCTGACAAGCCAGGTACCAAACAAGTCTTCCTTAGCCAAATAAGTAGAGTGGTGACAAGTACAGAGCAGTATATCCCCTCTATGGTATGTGGTTTATGACAAGAAAATAATAATTGACTGTACTGGTAAATATCTTACTTGTCATCTGATCTAAAAAAAAGTATAAGTTTGGTATTCAACTTACATAAGCAAAACCATTGTTAAGGACAAGTGATTTAGAAAGGAGAAATCTAGGCAAGTTAGGAATATCTTAGTCTTTCCATAATTCTGAATTGTCTAATAGACTAATGTTGAATGCATGCAAACACCACATGAAATAAAATAAAGCTGATTTAGATCTACTAATTGTTGCTAATGATCATGTTGATGAACTGGAGCAGATATTAAATACAAAGAACAGTGGTGTTTTAAAACCTATAATATAAATACCCTGAAGTATTAACACTGTATTTGAAAAGTGTTTTATTGATTTTTATTAGCTATTTCTCATCAGAGTCCTGTCAGCAGATCTGCTTTAATACTCATGTTTTACACATGAAGAAACTGACATACAGAAAGAATAATTAACTTGCTAGATTTACATGGAAACTCAATACTAAGGAAAAAAACTAAGTATTAAAGGTTATTATTTGCAGAGCCCTTTCATGACCTTTGGGATATATGGTTGCCCACCTACATTTTCTGCCTCTCAGGTCTCTTGGGACCCTATTTTTCTTGATAAAAGTACTTACTGCCCTCCAGTGGGGACTTGTGCAATGGTGAAAAATGAAAGAAACATTTGTTGGTGCAAAATGGCTGGGGTATCAGGATTAAATGTGAGGTAGTGCATCCAGGAAATGTGATTGGGTAAAGTTTTTTGTCTTTTTTGGCTTTTGTACAGCTAGATAAACCTTATAGAAATATTGATGGCTTCCTGTGTGATAGTTAGGAGCCCTGGTGACACAGTGGTTAAAGTGTTCAGCTGCTAACCGAAAGGTTGGCGGTTTGAAACCACCAGCTGTTCCACAGGAGAAAGATGTGGCAGTCTGCCTCCATAAAGATTTACAGCCTTGGAAACCCTATGAGGAAACCCTCTGACCCTTTAGGTCTATAAGTTGGAATTGACTCAACAGCACTGGGCTGGGCTGGGTTTGGTGTGATAGTTAGGGTGCCCTCGTGGGTTTGTTTTATTTTGTTTTTTATGTATCGTATTTGGAAAACCAGAGGTGCCCAATGTAACCACATGGAAGGCACCCTGAAATAAATCCTGCCACCCATGACCTGTGGGCCAGACAGGTGTACACCAGTCATGGTGCCAGAGTACCCCCAATTCTGTGGTACCCATGTATTCCCACATAATATTTCTCAAAATTCATACTACTAACCAAAAATTTAGATTTACTCAATGACTCAGCATGCTTCCATTTAATGAAAACACATGGTATCTACAAAAAATTCAAAGCAGAAAATAATAGGTCCTTGAAAGGGATAGACCATTATTCTTTTATTTATCTTCAAGTTTTGGTAACTTGTAGCTCTTTACATAGGAGGATATGGTTTAAGAATTATTAGAATTATCAATTGATTTGTATACATTATCTTTTATCCATCTCTGAATCAAATTCATATAAAAATATGAAACTTCTTAACATAATTCTGTTCTATTATCTGATCTCCAGGTAACTCATTCTTATAAGCGTTGAAAAATGTTTTTTTTTTTTTTAAAGAAAGTATCGGGGTACATTCCATAAATTATTCACTTCTGATTAGTCTCTGAAGTAAGATTCTGTAAAGGAGCCCTGGTGTGAAATGGTTAAGCGCTCAGCTGCTAACCAAAAGGTCAGTGGCTCAAACCCACCCACCACTCCTCAGGACAAAAGACCTGACAATCTGCTCCCATAGAGATTATGGGTCTAGGAAACCCTAGGGGGCAATTCTACTCTGTCATATCAGATCACTATGTGTCAGAATCAACTGTACGGCACACAACAACAACAAGATTCTGTAAGGGTTCTGCCTTGGGGGTCTAGATTTAGCTGGTTCTAGATACTCTCAGATCCCTGGGTGGTAAAAATGGTTTGCACTTGGCTACTCCCAAAAAGGAGCAGTTAGAATCCACCCAGTGGCAGCACAGAAGAAAGCCTGGCAATCTATTTCCTTAAGATTACTGCCATTGAAGACCCTGTGGAGTACAGTTCTACTCTGTAACACATGGAGTTGCCGAGGTGGAATCTACGGGTTTGGTTTTTGGTTTGATGTACTCTGAGCTTGTAGAGTTGTGAAATGGCTGACACTTCAGATGGAAGGCAGGGGATCTCTGGTCAGCAAAGTGATTTATGATTGGTTCTCCTACCTTGCTACAGCCCAGGATATTTCTGCAAATCATGGAAAGAGTTATTCGCATAAACTACCTTTCATGTCTCACATCCTTTCTCTCCTTACATTTTTACACAGTTATAACCATCCATTTTTTGTTTTCTTTGAAATTTCTAAAGTGTAAGGCTCAATAAGATTATTTCAGAAAAGTGTAATTTACATATTATGAGGGAAATTTTATTTGTGATAAAATACTGCTGGCTGCATTTTTATAGCATGGTTTTGTCAAGAGTCCTAAGACATTTTATAACAATTGAGTGCAAACACAGTGAACCTCAGCAAGGTTGAAAGCACTGGTCCCTAACCTTTTCAAGTACAAGGACTCTTTTCCAACATTAAAAAATGTGCATCTCCCAAGTGATGATAATCGTGATTTTTCCATTATTCAGAAAACGTGATGATAAAAAGCAATGATTAATTTAATATACATTTCCAGCAAATTTGCACTGTATTAATTATAACACTATCTAATATACATTTGAAAAATAATATATTGTTTATTCTATTTTAGACAATAATTGAAATACGTATGGATTTGTGGATCCTTTGCAATTACTTCATGATCTTCTGGAGTCTTACTCACAAGTTGGAAATCACTGATCTAAGAAAAAAAGCAAGTTGTAGCCCCAGTGTATATCTCTCACCAATTATATGACCTTGGGTAAATCATTCTATATGTTTCAGTTGCCTCATTTTCTCAGTTACTGAAAAGTGAGGAAAATGTTTTGCTTACCTCAAGAGATTACAATTAGTATAAAAATGAGATAACATGCAAAGCTCTTTAAAATTTAAACATCATATATAAAACTTAAAACCTTAAAAAGTAATAAATATGAAAGAATTCAGTATTACAAGAAACACACGGAAGCGTCAGCAGAGCACCCACAATACTCTAAAAATTAAAGAAGAAAATCAATATACAATGAATGTAAAGGAACTTGAAGAAAAAAACAATTAGCATTCCAATGTATTTATAAGAATGTTCATAAAAAACTATAATAGCAAAAAATTAGAAACAACATGTATTATTTTTACATGGAAAGATAATTGATATATAAAATTTTCTTTAAAAATCATTTCAAAACAGTATTTATAATGACCCTATTTTGTTTCTTAAAATTCTGGAGTATAATATTCTCAAATATTAAATGGTATCTAGACCAAACCAAACCTGTTGTGGTTGAGTCGATTCCGACTCATAGCTAGGTAGTGGAATTATAGAAGATTTTTCTCCCATATTTGGTCTTAGTTGTACTTTAAAAAAAAAAAAAACTTCTAATAAAGATGTATCATTTTTGTAAAGAAGAAAAAAATAGTAAAAATCCACACACTCAGCACCCCCTACAAAAAAAAAGCCTTAAGGAGGGAGAGGGAGGGCAAAAAACCAACCTGTTGTTGTTGAGACAATTCTGACTCATGGTGACTCCATCTGTCACAGGGTAGAACTGGTCCATAGGGTTTTCTTGGCTGTAATCTTTATGGAAGCAGATCCTTTATTCCCCAGTGCTGTTGGGTAGGTTTGAACTACCAAACTTTAGGTTAGTAGATGAGTGCAAAACATTTCTATCACTTGGGGACCTTAAGAACACTTGAAGAAGGGAATAAAAAACAAACTTTATCTATAGCCTAATTAATGGCAAGTCTATCTTGCCTATCAATCATGTTTGTATGTAGCATATGATATATTCTTCGAGGTGTTATATATATATATAATATAATAATGATTCGAGAAGCTGGACTATATGAAGAAGAATGAAGCATCAGGATTGGAGGAAGGCTCATTAACAACCTACAATACGCAGATGACACAACTTTGCTTGCTAAAAGTGAAGAGGACTTGAAGCGCTTAGTGATGAAGATTAAAGACTACGGACAGCCTTCAGTATGGATTACACCTCAACATAAACAAAAAATCCGCACAACTGGACCAATAAGCAACATTGTGATAAATGGAGACAAGATTAAAGTAGTCAAGGATTTCAATCTACAATCAATGTCCATGGAAGCAGCAGTCAAGAAATCAAATGACATTTTGCATTGGGTAAATCTGCTGCAAAAGACCTCTTTAAAGTGTTAAAAAGCAAAGATGTCACTTTGAGGACTAAGGTGCGCCTGACCCAAGCCAGGGTATTCTCAACTGCCTCATATGCATGTGAAAGCTGGACAATGAATGAGGAAGACCAAAGAAGAATTGACGCCTTTGAATTATGGTGTTGGTGAAGAATATTGCTTATGCCATGGGCTGCCAGGAGAACAAACAAATCTGTCTTGGAAGCACTACAATCAGAATGCTCCTTAGAAGCAATGATGGTGAGACTTCGTCTCACGGACTTTGGACATGTTATCAGGATGGACGAGTCCCTGGAGAAGGGTATCATCCTCGGTAAGATAGTCATCGAAAAAGAAGACGACTCTTCACAAGATGGATTGACACAGCAGCTGCAACGACAGGCTCAAGTATAACAATTGTGAGGATGGTGCAGGATGGGGCAGTGTTTTGTTCTGCTGTACGTAGGGTCTCTATGAGTCAGAACCAACTCAATGGCACCTAACAACAACAATAACAAGGGCTGGGTATGTGTTTTTTTGCAAAAGGGGTGAAAATGTTGTAAAACTGTGGTGATGGTTACACAATTCTGTAAATATACTATGTCATGGATTGAACTGTGTCCTCAAAAAATATCTGTAAACTTGGCTAGGTCATGATTCCCAGTATTGTATGGTTGTCGTCCATTTTGTGATTTTCCTGCGTGTTATAAATCACAATCTCTGCCTGTGGTTAAAGGAGATTGGGGTAAGATGTAAAACCCTTGCTCAGGTCACATCCCTGATCCAATGTAAAGGGAGTTTCCCCAGGTTGTGACCTGCACCACCATTTATCTTACGAGAGATAAAAGGAAAGGGAAGCAAGCAGAGTTAGGGACCTCCTACCACCAAGAAAGCAGTGCCAGGAGCAGAGCGTGTCCTTTGGACCCTGGGTTCCTGCGTGGAGAAGCTCCTAGTCCAGGGGAAGATTGACAAGAAGGACCTTCCTCCAGAGCCAACAGAGAGAGAAAGCCTTCCCCTGGAGCTGATACCCTGAATTTGGACTTCTAGCCTACTAGACTGTGAGAAAATAAACTGCTGTTTTTTAAAGCCACCCACTTGTGTATTTCTGTTATGGCAGCACTAAATAACTAAGACATACTATAAACCATTAATTGTACACTTTCAACAGGTGAATTGTATGGTATGTGAACTATGTTTCAATTACCAGTTTCCCTTCAGTTGATTCCAACTCATGGTGACCCCACGTGTGTATACAGTTTTCAAGGCTGTGATCCTTTGGAAGCAGATTACTAGATCTTTCTTCCAAGGCGCCTCTGGGTGGGTTCAAACCTCCAACCTTTTGGTTAGTAGTCAAGTGTTTAACCATTTGCGCCACCCAGGCCGGTATTTCAATAAAGCTCTTATTTTAAAAAGTTCTGAATTTCTGTCATCCAATTAATTACACAATCTCTTCAGATTGACCCTGTGAGATGCCCTCTTAATAGCATTTAAGGGTTTTACAATTAATGAAGAGTTGTAATTTCAAGGTGGAATACCTGTACCTGTTGCTGTTGAGTTGATTCCGACTCATTGCCAACCTATAGGACAGAGTAGAACTGCCCTGTAGGGTTTCCAAGGAATGACTGGTGGATTTGAACTGCGGGACCTTTTGGTTAGCAGCTGAGCTCTTAACCACTATGCCACCAGGGCTCCCAAAGTACAATAGATGATATAAAAATGAATTCCAGTACAGGAGAGAGGAACTTACAGAAGCAAGCAAGAGTGGTAGATAAATACCCAGATAAATACTCTGACTGGGAATTACTCATATGCATCACAAAATAAGTTACTGATCCAGTTCATTACGAAACAGCAACATTGAGAAACACTAATAAAATCCCGACCCCTCCAGTATTTTGTCATCTTTCCTCGACCAGCTCAACCACTCTTCATCCATGAAAAAAGTATTCTATTGCCCACCCAAGTCCTGTTTGTATTATCCTAATATTTCCTTTCTCTCTGCAGTGCCTCCTCTATTTATGATTCATGGTGCCTCTTCCCACATTATTTTACAAATTTTCTAGGACACCCTTCCCCCTTTACTCTAACACTTGAAAAAACAGCACTTCCACACCCTAAACCAAACTAAACCCATTGCTGTCGAGTCAATTCCGACTCACAGAGACCCTATAGGACAGAGTAGAGCTGCCCATTAGGTTATCCGAAGCTGTAATCCTTATGGAAACAGACTGCCACATCTTTCTCTCCAGGAGTAGCTGGTGGATTTGAACTGTCCACCTTTCAGTTAGTAGCCTGAGTGCTTAACCACTTATGCCACCAGAGCCTCAGTTCAATAAGATGAGTGTGGTTCAGATGAATACTGCTGGTGAGAATGGATATAAGAATACTTTTACTGCTCTCATAATCATTAGATTCTTGGAGGCATCTTTTTCCTGGGCAATATTAAATCTTTCAACTGTCAGGACATCCCCTTAAGAAATCTCCTGATATACCTCATAAGGTGTGTTCTGAGGGGGGACCTTACCTGGCACAGACAGCCGTGGAACTCCAAAGGCTAAACAATGTTCCAGTTGGGGCTCCCGGCCCCTCACTTCTCTTCTTGAGGGCAGGGGAGGCTGCTGTGGCTTTCCCTTCCTGGGCTTGCCCATCCTGCTAATTTTAGGCTGCTTCCTCATGCTGGCTGCCATGGGTATCAGCATGTGGCTCCCCTCTAAGGAGCTATTTTCTCCTTCAAGCCTCACTTGTTTGTTTCCAACTTCTCTCCCTTCTCCACCCCTCCCCACCTCTGAAGTTGAACTATTGCACAGTAATAAATCTTTCAGAATTATGCTCACTCTGATCTGCATTTATCCCACAATCTAGAGACTAAGGCAAACTTTTAACATTAGATTTTTGTTTTAATTTCCAGTAGCCAGATTTCCAAATCATTCATCTAACAAGTATTTATTAGATTCTTACTATGGGTAAGATACTTTCCTAGGTCATATCCTAGGTCACAGGTAAAAAATGAGCAAAGCAGACTTGTATTTCACTGATAAAATCTTGATGACAAAGATTTATTAAACTTCTGCTATGTTCTATGCTCTGTCGTGATCTGAGAGTATAAAAATCACTAAGTCAAGTCCTTGTTCTCAAAGGGCTCGCAAGATATTCCAAGATACACAGAGATACAAAGGGGTAAGGGCTTATAAAGCCCTGTTGAGATTCAGTTTTCAGAGAATGAATGGATTTACTCATTCTGTTGATCAGTAAAAGTGGGCTTGAGATTATTCTATGAACACAGTACTCTGCTGGGCACTGGAGAGAATAAATAAAAGTATAACACGGGCCCCTCCCTTACAAAGATTACAATCTAGACAAGAACAATTGCTCAACTGACAGATATTTAATGGAAGCTTACTATATACATCTTCTCTCTCGAGTGTTCTTTAACTGTCTTTTTCCCTAGAGGCGTTGTTTTGGAAGATTTTGTATAATAAATAAAATTTATTAAATTCGTTTCTCATATTTTACTCATCAAAGACAAAAATTTTGCCAATTAGAGCTTCTGACCAATATGAAACAATTAGTAGTCATTCATTCCTGAGGATGTAAGGGTGAAAAGATCCAAGTTCCCGACCTTAAGCCCACTGTCTAGTGAAGGAGAAGACAGGTACAGTAACTGCTTTTGTTGTAATGGGGCAATTTCTATAGCAGAGGATGGTAGCAGAGAGCGGGTGTCTCCTAACTGTCACAGAGGGCAAGTCTTCACAGAGACAGTGTGCCTGACCTGAGTCTTGAAATATGAGACTCTCACTAAGGAGCAACGGGAAAATGGAAAGAGATTTGAAAGAATATATTTCATAGCTTATAAAATAAAGATGTGGTGTGATTGGGGGGATGTGACAGGGATGAAGTTGCCAAGAAGGACTTTGAGTGCCTAGATAAATATTTTAAGGAGACATAATCAAATCTGCATTTTTGAAAGATCTCCTCAGTGTCTGTGTAGACGGACTAAAGGACCAATATTATAGGAAGTCCATAGGCTGCAACAGAAATGCAGGCTGGAACTCATGATAGCCTGAACTGAGGCCGTGATGGGAGGCATGAAGGTTGAAATAATTACAGCCAAAAGCAAATAATGTCTTCATACATTATCAGCATAAGCAAACAAATTGCCTATTAACTTAAAAGATAGAAGCTTGCAAGTGCAATAGACAATATGGAAACGCTATGCAGCACCTCAAGGCATGTTTTATATCACGCTGAGCACTTTTCTTTTCTATGAGCCAGAGGAGTTGATGAAGGCTGGAGAAGCCATTCTAGGTGTTCAAAACACAGGTGATGACTGGCAACATAACAAGATACATCTGAACACATTCAACTTAATAAGATTTGTATTCAAGTTGAACAGAGTAAGACTGAACACATCCATCATTTATTTATACCTTGGATAATTGCCCCTGTAAGGTTTATGGTCTGGGCATGTCTTCCACATGACATGACCAAGTTCCCCAATACTTGGAAAGAGGTCCTTACCACTTTGTTGAGTAAAAATAAGTTACAAAACTCTGAGATTCTGTTTGGGTAAATTACATTGACCTCTATGTGTGTACAATGTATTTTGGAATATGGAAAAATATTAGAATGCTGTTCAATAAAATGTTAGCAGTATGTATCTCTTGCGGGTGGCATTTCTGATAGTTATTTGGTTCTTTATACTTTACTGAATTGTTTAAATTATTAATAATAATGATCAATATTTTTAAACAAAATCTATTTTAATTTTGAAAAATGGGAGTGCCCCATATAAACAAATTTAAATTTAAAACAGAAGAGTTTCACATTACTTAAACCATCTCTACATTTGGAACTAAATTGAAGAAAGATAATCAGATGTTTCACCCTTAATATTAATTCAGTATGTAATTATATTCTCTGACTATGCAGTTCTTTAAAAATAAAAAAGATGTTCTCAACACCAAGAATAATCCTAACATCCACCATTCCACAGGATTTCTATTTTATTGTCAACGCTGTCAGAGTTTGTGAATGGGAGCAGTTTGAAAGCTGCTCTTTGGACGTTAGCTTGCTGGGTAATGCTTTCTCTTAAAGACTGAACAGACGAAGCTGTTGAAAGTGAACAGCAGCAAAATTTCAATTCACCTCTTAAGATCCCTATATTTACAAAAACTAATTTTTCTGCTTTGGCTTTTTTTTTTTTTAAACAGAGCTTGAACCGCGTGGCATTTTTCTTGGGCAAGCATATGTCATTTTAATATGGTTAAACTGTTATTTCGGAAATGTGGAGGTGGCAACTATAATTTGTCTTCTAGGAACACTCTGTCCTTTCTAGTCACTACCACCTAACTGTTCCTTTAGGTTATCAGATCTTACATTGAGATTATAAGAACACATTTTTCAAACTCTAATGAAAACCTGTCCATAAAAATGTCGGTGTTTTATGTATTTTTGGGTGTGAGCTGTTATGACAATCTTTTTCATTTTTGCAAAAGAGCCTGAGTAGCAGTTTACATTTTTTAAAGTTTGCAATCACTGTGTATAAAAGTTATCTGCATGCTGAAGGCAACTAACAATTGGTTCTACAGTACAGTAAATGTAAGGGAATTCTAAAAGTTGCTTTTCCCCCCAAGCTTTTCCTCTCCTTACCTTTGTGGTTCTCTGTGCTGCTTTAGTAAGATTTTCAACGCTTAATTAAGAATCTGAAATGTGTTGTCAGATCCACTTACAGTGATAAATAAGATGCTCAGCAAGGCTGTTCCATTTATAACATTTCTCGGAAAGTTATTAATATCAATTGATAAACATATTCATGCTGTGGCTAACTTCTGTTCAAAGAGGCAGTACTGTTAATTTGATAAAGACCTGCAGTTACAATTTGTTTTAGTCCTGATCCTATTTGGCAGCAGTGAGGTATGCCATTTAGCAAAAAAATGTGTGTGTACAAATTTCTACTCTGTCCTACAGGGCTGCTATGAGTTGGAATCGACTCAATAGCAACAGTTTTTTTTTTTTTTAATGTGTATAATCTCAAAATTTTTCCATATTTAGGAGAGTAAACATGCCCTTTGACCTGATGAAGGTTATATTGCAGGCTTAGGTTATAATGGGACCTGGCAGAAGGAATTAAATAAAGCTGCCTTTCCAGTTTCATATTTCTAACAGCCAAATTAGAACTTTCCAACCTCAAATATCTTTACAAGACCCTTTGAAATATAGCAACAAAATAGTTCAATATGCTACACAAAAGTATGGCTGATTTCTTTCTTTAAAACACATAGACTTAAAAGATTCTAGATCTCGCACTTCATACTGTATTACTTTGGTGATGTTCACTATTAATCAGAAATTACAGAATCTTCATCTTGTGATTGCTGTGGGATAAAGTTAATAGTAAAGCCTACTTATCATAAAGTTAAATTTAAAAAAAAAAAATTTATTCTTTACTGCCACACATACACAAAACAGTGCATTTTGAGTACTTTGTTCAAAAAGAGTAGTAACTGGAGTTAACTGCACTGTAACTTCAAATGCATGAACATATCCCCACATACTGGTCAAGGGCCACATTACATGTGATTTTTCAACCTTATGCCTGTTCGAAAGTCAGTTGAATTACTATAATTGAGGGAGGCAAATCAAACACAAAGAAATCAGAGAGTTTTAAAAAGAGGGCATTTAAGAAAAGTCTCTGGTATTCATAATACATACATTACTACTGTTTCACACTGGGGTGCTGAGAAGAAAATTGAAGCCAGAATGTAAATTTGGAGCAGGAAAAGAAGTTGGGGAAAATTACAAAGGTGAAAGTTGAGAAGGATTCCTATAATACACATCCAGAATTATTATTCTTTATGTTGGAGATTAAATGGCATAAACCATAACATGTAATACTATCAATAAAATTAAGTTTTGCTTGCATCTATTAAAAAGATCCACAGTGTCCTCTGGCCTTATTTATGCAGCAGATGAAATTTTCTCCCATTTCACTCATTTCTGGGCTAGGCCCATAGTGATCTAGGATAATAGAAAAAGGATTTTATTATAATGTAATTGAAAAAGAAGAAAGACACTCTTGATTTTTCAAACTTAAGGTTAAAGCAGAACACTTGATTGTTCCCCGTCAAAACCTGTCTTCCTACTTCCCGCACCATCCATCCTCACCTTTGTAAAGGCCCTTACCATTCAAAAAATGGACAGAAATATACCAGCAGCCCAGAATCCCTCCCTTTCTCTGTTTCTGTTGTTGTTAGGTGCCGTTGAGTTGGTTCCAACTCATAGAGACCCTATGTATAACAGAACAAAACACCGCTTGGTCTTGCACCATCCTCACAATCGTTGTTATGCTTGAGCCTATCATTGCAGACACTGTGTCAATCCATCTTGCTGAGGGCCGCTGACCCTCTGCTAAGCATGATGACCTTCTCCAGGGACTGGTGTCTCCTGATAATGTGTCCAAAGTACATGAGATGAAGTCTTGCCATCCTTGCTTCCTTCTAAGGAGCATTCTCACTGTACTTCTTCCAAGACAGATTTGTTTGTTCTTCTGGCAGTCCATGGTATATGCAATATTCTTCACAACACCGTAATTCAAAGGCATCAATTCTTCTCCCATCTTCCTTATTCACTGTACAGCTTTAGCATGCATATGAGGTGACTGAAAATACCATAGCTGGGATAGGAGCACCTTAGTCCTCAAAGTGACATCTTTGCTTTTTAACACTTTAAAGAGGTCTTCTGCAGCAGATTTGCCCGATGCAATATGTCACTGCATACTGATCACAGCTGCTTCCACGGGCATTGATTGCAGATCCAAGCAAAATGAAATTCTCGACCTCAATCTTTTCTCCATTTATCACATTTCTTCTTGGTCCAGTTGTGAGGATTTTTGTTTTCTTTATACTGAAGTGTCATCCGTACTGAAGACTGTGGTCTTTAATCTTCAACAGTAAGTGCTTCAAGTCCTCTTTGCTTTCAGCAAGCAAGGTTGTGCCATCTGCATATTGTACATTGTTAATGAGTCTCCCTCCAATTCTGAAGGCTCATGCTTCTTCATATTGTCCAGCGGCTCAGATTATTTGCTCAGCATACAGATATGAATAAGTATGGTGAAAGGACACAACCTTGACGCACATCTTTCCTGATTTTAAACCACACAGTATTTACTTGTTCTGTTCAAACGACTGCCTCTTGGTCTATGTACAGGTTCCTGATGAGCGCAATTAAGTGTTCTGGAATTTCCATTCTTCGCAATGTTATCCATAATTTGTTATGATCCACACAGTTGAATGCCTTTCCATAGTCAATAAAACCCAGGTAAATATTTTTCTGGTATTCTCTGCTTTCAGCCAAGATCTGTCTGGTATCAGCAGTGATATTCCTTGTTCCACATCCTCTTCAGAATCCAGCTTGAATTTCTGGCAGTTCTGTGTCGATGTAGTGCTGCAATCACGTTTGAAGGACCTTCAGCAAAATTTTACCTGTGTGTGCTATTAAAGATATTGTTTAATAATTCTGCATTCTGTTGGATCACCTTTCTTTGGAATAGGCACAAAATATGCATCTCTTCCAGTTGGTTGGCCAGGTAGCTGTCTTCCAAACTTCTCGGCATAGACGAGTGAGCACCTCCACGCTGCATCTGTTTGTTGAAACATCTCAACTGGTATTCCGTCAATTCCTGGAGCCTTGTTTTTCACCAATGTCTTCAGTGCAGCTTGGACTTCTTCCTTCAATACCATCGGTTCTTATCATATGCTACCTCCTGAAATGGTTGAATGTTGACCAACTCTTTTTTTTTTTTAATTGTACTTTAGATGAAGGTTTACAGAACAAATAGTTTCTCATTAAACAACTACACATACTGTTTTATGACATTGGTTAACAACCCCACAACATGTCAATACTCTCCTTCTTGACCTTGGAGGACCTTTTTTTTTTTTCGGTGAAAATATACATAGCCAAAGATACATCATTTCAAAAATTTCTACATGTACAATTCAGTAACATTGATTACTTTCTTCCAGTGATGGTTAGTTTTATGTGTCAACTTGGCTAGGCTATGGTACCCAGTTGATTGGTCAAACGCTAGTCTCCGTGCTGTTATAACATAGTTACGTGTGATTAACTCAGCTGGCCTTAAGTAAAGCAGATTACCTTCCATAACGTTAGTGGGCCTCAACCACTCGAAGGCCTTAAGAGCAAAAGAGGAGTTTCTGTACTGTGTGTTCTGCATCCAGACTATAGACATTTTGCCAGGATTCGCTTACTCTTCACTCTTCCCATTGCCTGACCTACACATTTTGGGACACAACCCTGCAGGAATCTCCAGCCTGTCGACTGACCTACAGATTTTGGACTTGCCAGCCCCTATAATTGTGTGAGTCAATTCCTTAAATCTCTCTCTCTCTCATGCATATATGTACATATATGAGAGAGATGAGAAAAAGACCCCTGGTTCTGTTTCTCTGGAGGACCCAATTAATAAAAACCTTTGGAATACAACTAAACTACTTAACATGACGTTCTTGATCTACAACTGCCTGATCCAGCCTCTGTCTATTTCCAAACATATCTAGAGCCCCGGTGCTCCACTTACACTAATTTTCTTTCATTTCCTGGAACATGCCAATTTCTTTCCTGCCTCAAGGGCTTTGCTTTGTTCCCTCCACCTGGAATGTTTTCTCATCCTGTTCTTCTCAGGGCTAGATCCTTCTCTTCATTTAGCTTTCCACTTTAACAGCAGATACTCCATTGAGGCCTTCACTGCCCATCCTATTCCAACGTCTCCCTCTGTTATTCTCCATCTCTACCCTCCCCTTTCTTTCTCTTTAGTATTTATTACAAGTTGTAATTCTTTATTTGCCTGCATACTTGTTTCTGTCTCTCTCTCCTACTGGTGGCACACAGTATGTGCTCAATAAAGATTTGTTGAACGTATCCTGTAAAAGATCTGACTGCCTTGTGTACATTTCAGGCTGAGACCATAATGCTAGGCCAAAGGCCAAGGAAAATAGATGAGTGTGGCAACAGGAGGAGCTGAAGGATTTAAGACTATGGGTTTGAACATTATTTTTTTTCAGAAACGAAAATAATAAAATAGGTAAAAAACATTTTACTTTTGTTCTACATTAAAGTTATTTTATTATTGATGACATGGAACACTTTCCCAAATGTTCCTTTACTATTTGTAGTTTAGGAGAGATAATACTAGTAATACTAAAAGCTAACATTTACAAAACACTTGCCACATTCAAGGCACTGTGCATGTTATCTTATTAAATCCTTACAACCACCCAGTGAGATATGGAATATTATCACCACCAATTGAAATTAACAAGTTATTTTCTGTAAATCATAGTTAGTAAATTTCTGTGTGTATAGAGGGATTGAGGGACAGTGGTCTGAGGTGGGCTGCAAGGTTCAGGCTCTGAATCCAGAAGCCATATCAATATCTTATGTTGCTTTTATACAATGAATTTACTTTTATCCTAACACCTTGTGATCCTATACTTGTTTCACCTTAAAGATGACCGCTGGCTATTTTTTAAGATGTTGCACCACAGGGTTCAAAGGGTTATAAGGTCAAAAGGAACATCCAGAAATGTCCATTCTACCTTCTACAAGATCTATTTTTAAAAATCTTCCAGATTTAGATGTTGCACATGGCAGAGACAGCTGTCCACCACCTTCTTCCTTCCACAGTCTCTGGGAACTCAGAGAGGAATTATATTTTCCAGCCTTCTTGCATCTACATGTGCAGTTTTTGTTAATGTTATGGTTGCAGAAGTGATATGTGGCACTTTCCAGAAAAGAGCTTTTAAGGAGCTCCCTCTGCGCAACTCCCCCAACCCCCAAGCTCCTTGGAAATGAGTTTTCATTCATTCAGAGGACACACTTGGGAGTGTTAAAAACCCAAAAAACCAAACCCATTGCCTGGAGTCCATTCTGACTCATAGAGACCCTATACTGACCCCTAGGGTTTCCAAGGAGTGGGTGGTAGATTCGAATTGCCTACCTTTTGGTTAGCCAACGAGTTCTTAACCACTAGGCTACCAGGGCTCCTGGGAGTGTTAAAGGAGTAAGAAATACACTTTATTAAGTTAAGCCACTCAAATATTAGTGTTTGTTTGTTGCAGTATCAAGTACCTATCTTAAAAGTTCCTGAACTCCCTCCCCCTCCCCCAAAAAAATCTTGAATCTCATAACTTACCCCTTTAATGATATACTCTGAGGCCTGGTGGCACGGTGGTTAACAGCTGGGCTGCTAACCAAAAGGCGGGCAGCTCCAACCCACCAGCCGCTCCCTGAAACCCTATGGAGCAGTTCTACTGTCCTATAGGGTCTCTATGTGTTGGAATCAACTCCACCGCAGCCGGTTTGGGTTTTTTCCTTCTCTGAGGCATCAAGTCTTTAAGGTTAAAAAACAACAAACAAAAGTCCTACAGAAGCTGTCAAAATAAGAACAAAGTACGTTTTGTGGGCACTTCCACCACTCCCAATATTGAAATTATCCTTTCTTCACTTACACATCTTGTAATTTTTACACTTATCTCTGTAACGTATTTTTAAGTATTCTATTCTAGCCTAGACACTTCCTAATCTGAAATACAGTTTTCAGTAGGAGATAAAGAAACACTGCCGATTGTGGAATTCCTTCTAGATTCTCAACATTCACCCTGAAGTCCCAGGTTCTAGCAAATTCTAAGATAGAATTTCAAAAGTTCCTTGTCTGAAGTTTTCCAGTTTTTAAGATCAGACTAGCCTAGGGAAACTGGGCTTTGTTTTTTTTGAAGCAGGGGCTATAGTCATGTGCATTACTTAACTTTCTCAGAATGAAGGAGGGTGTGCAATTAAAATTTATCTTCCAAGAAGTGCAGAAAGCGATGGGAGCCACAACCATCTCAGGAGCCCGAAAACATGCTGTTGCCATTTAATGCGAGTAGCTTCAGTCACTGACATCAATAGACCGCGTATCCTCAGATAAGCGCCAGTTAAGGTTGGGAGATAAGAGGCTTCACCGCCTCAATATTCATACTTGTGATGTTTCATCTGCTACTTCAAATTCTCCTTGGAAAAAGGCCAAATAAAAACACTAGAATAAAATAAAATAAAAACTGAAGAAAGACATCAAACCAAAAAACGAAGATATGTTCTTCATTAAAAGACCCTTGTGCATGCTGAGGCATTACTACCAAACTCGTTCACACCTTTTTTCTTCAGGATTCTCCTCCCAAACTCCAACTTCCGTACTTCCCATTTTCGCTTTTCTTTAAGAAACGTGATCTAGCACAATGCGCAGGCGCCTCGATCCCTAGGCCCTGGGAGGATTCCGGCGCAGGCGCGCGGGGCGGGAAGTGGGCGGGCTTGGGCGCGTGCTCTGCGGCACACTTCCGGCTGACCCCTCCCCCTCCCACGCGTAACCACCTCCCGTCTCCCTTCTCCTTCCCAGCCTTTCCCCTAACTCTTCCCACCCCTCGCGCTCTCTGCCCGGCTCGTCTCCCGCCCTTCCCTTCCCGCTCCATCCGGGTCGCTGACGGCTTGTCTTTGGACTGGACAGCGGTGGCGACTGCTTTCCTCTGAGGAACCCGGTAAAGTTTCACAGAGGCCAGGGAGGGGAGCAGCGGAGCAGCGGCACCGACGCCGGAGGAGCCTGGGTGATCGCCGCCACTGGCTGAAGGAGGAGGGTCCAGGAACTGGAAATCTGCCTCAGCTGCCGCCCTGCCTCGCTCTCTGGGCGGGGGCCGCCCCGAGTCGCCCTGGGCTCCCCCTTCCTTGAGGGGCCGGGTGAGTTGTTGCCCTGGTGGGTTCGGGGGTGTGTGACGGCATGAAGGAGGGGGCAGGCCGGGCTGGGCCGATACAGGCCGGCCTGGCGCAGGGCGCTTTCTCAGCGCTTTCTCGGGTGGGGGCGGGGGGCGTGGGCAGTATCCGGGCCCCCACGTCGGGGACTGGAATGTCGCACCTCCCTGGGGAAGGGCCTCCCTTGAGCTAAGGGCCACCAGGGCTGCCGAGCGTCGTCCGCTGGCCTCTGCGGCTGTTGCGAGCCGACGGCTGCGGTAGTTCGCTGGTCGGCCCGCGAGGTGTTGGGTGTGTGCAGACGATTTCTCTCGCCCGGTCCCAGTGAGGTGATCTGGGTGCTTGTTCAGGGAAGGTTTGGAATAAACTGCTTCTCACCTACCTGTTGCTGGCGTCAGGACTCCTTTCCTATGGCCCTTCTCCTGACTTAAAAGAAAAAGGGTGGCTAAACCTCCTGCGCTGAAATCGGGGTCTTTTTCTCTTCTCCTTTCTCTTAAAAAAAAAAAAAAAAAAAACACGAGAAGACAGTGCGGAACTCTGGCAACTGTCGAGTTCCCATGCCCCAAAATAATGAAATCAAACTTCACTCAGTGAATGGGTGGTGGAATGGGACACCTTCAGCACTTGCTAGCCAGAACGGAAAATTGGATTTTGAAACTTGGCAGATTCTCTGTAAGGAATATGGGTGACTACAACGGGAATAAGGTTGACTTCTTGTAACGCTGTTATTTAGTAACGCGATGTGTTTAAAATCTATGTAGGTATAGATGGAGTGGACTGTGGTATCTTTACAAGCAAAGAAATTTTCAGCCAGTGTGCTGGAAAGTTCTACAGATTTCGCCACCCAAACTGTCAGTGTCCCAGCCCCCATTCTATTCGGGAAAAATCAGCAGTGCTGGGGTTATTTGCAGACTTTTTCCATCTTCCAGTAATTGTCCCAGAGGCATAGATTGATAGATGTAGATTGCCAAAAGGAAAAAATTTCAGTCTCCTTTACCACTCGTAGTAGAAAATGTTGAATTGGGGGGGAAATCCTGATATTTAAACTGCATTTTTTTTCTATCATTATATTTAGTTATATACATTTAATTTTAAAGTAAATTTGTAGTAAGGTTGGAATGTTACTGTTTTGATGTGTAAAATACAATATTTGGAGGCATTTGTCTTAACATCATGGCATAATATTAAGGCAAAATTAGTATAAATAATTGGAAGAGTCATTTAAATTGTGGGAAATTTAAAGTTTTCATTATTGGCTTTATTTCTGTTACAGATCAGAGCTTCAGTTTTCTCTTGATGTGGAGGTAGGTATTAGAAAGTTTAATTATGCCATGATTTGAGGAAGATTGCAAAGTTATATGCTTCTGCAGTTGGCTAAATTTTTCACTATGTATATTCTTGATTTTTTTGGGTGGTGGAAAGATGTTTCATTTCTTGCTCCTGTTGAAATTATTTAAAGCAAAAAGCAGAAAAAGAAAATGGTATTAATGAAGATACTTAGTATTTCCATTAATTTAGACTATCACAAGGTAACAAAAAGTCAGAACTAGATAATAGGTTTTTAACTGTGGAAAGAATCATGGAGAATGGCTGTAATTTCCCTAAACATTTCTCTATGATGCATTTAAAAAATACAAGTGGTTGGCTTTTGAAACTTAATAGTAGCTGTGTAGCATATTATAAAATAGATTTAATGTTTACTGTATAGTGATTATTGTAGGCTAACACTTGGAAGGGCAGTTATACATCATGTTTCGTTTGAAGTCATTTTTTTTTTTTTGGTCTCCCCAGACATAGGGTTACCTCCAAATTTCCAGTATCTCAGAAGGGAGTTTTTTATTGAAACTGGAAGACCTGAAGAAGTACAGGCATGTTGTGCTGGGGAAATGCATCCTTTGGACAGCTAGGCTTGGGCGGAATTGATGAAGAAATTGTACTAGAGCCCAGAAAAAGTGACTTTTTTATAAATAAAAAGGTCCGAGATGTAGGATGTGGACTCAGACATACTGTATTTGTTCTGGATGATGGAACAGTGTATACTTGTGGATGTAATGATCTAGGACAACTAGGCCATGAAAAATCTAGAAAGAAACCAGGTAAGTTGAAAAAAAATTCTTTTTTTGCTATATATGATAATTATGTCATTTAAGTTTTGAAGTGTCATAGAATTTTTCTAGTTCTAAACCTATATTCTTTGTCAAGCTTTAAAAACAAAGAGTTAAATATATTCTTTACATTTGCATGCTTCTTAGTATTTTAAGTGTAATTTTTTTTTAACTGCTACTTTTATAAATCTTTGTTGTTTGAAGTGTTAGTTTCAGAACGTAATTATGATGATGTAAAACAATGGTGAAAGCCAGCCTGCAGTGTATAGATTTTCTTTGGTGTAGAGTATATAGGTATATAGTATGTCTATCCTCTTTAATAAAAGTCCTCTTCAGCCACCTTGGGCAGATTTTAAGTGCATAATTTACTGTTGTTTTCCATACATCAGAAAGGAAAAATAAATTAAGATGAAAGCTTTTTACTTTCACTTACTTGCTTCAAGTATTGTTAATTCTTCAATTTTTTTCCCCTTATCGTTGTATTTTAAATACATGATTTTATTTGGCTTTGTTGGAAATATCTTTTATTCACCTAATCGCCTACTCCCAGATAGCAACAATAGCTATTAAAGGTTTTGTGAGTATGAAGTGTCCTGATTTTGTAGTAGCCATACAAGCCAAATTTAAAATGATTTGTAGGGTCATGAGAACTTGAGGAATTTAGTCATGTTTCATGTTCTGTTTTCCTGGATATACATATTTTAAAATCAGATATTACCACTCTTAGGAATATCATCTTTATGTGAATTTTGTTTTCAATTATAACTAAAAGTTAATATCTTAAGGTGGTAAATTCAGATAAGACTGTGACTGTACTGACTTACAGTTCTTTTGTTTTAACAGTAATGGCACGTAAATATTTTCTATGGCAGTTGTTTTTATCACTTCATTATTTAAGTGGTTTCTATTGTTAGTCTACTTTTGAGACATTAATGTAGGTATAAAATAAAAAGGCATTAAATTAAGGCACGTTTCATCTTTCATACTCTCACCATCATGCCAGACTTCACTTTTCTAGCTTGTAAATACTGTATAGTTTTCAGTCTTTGTGGTTAGTATCTCAGTCTCTTTTCTTCTGCCTTAATTTGTAATTTAGTTTTTATTGGATGAATGGTAGCGATGCTTAATACAGTAGATTTAATTATTGCTGCACTCAAGGTAAATGGTGGCTTTCATATACTCTACCTCACTAAGGATATTTTATGGAATCTTATTAGATTTTCATTGTCTCAGCATTGAGGTGATCATGTTGGTGGAAATGAATGGTAATTTATTAATATTTGTTTGAATGGTAGATCTGCTTCAGAGACAGAGACACTTTTGCTTAGTTTGGAATGCTGCCTCAGGTTGGGATTGTCATAGCATAGGGATTGCTGGTGTTCTTTGTGCTTAACATGTCCCAGAGAAATAACTGAACATCTCTCTGTATATTTTTAGTAATTTCTGAGAGGCAGCAGGGCAAATAGCAAGTACAAAGCCAGCACATAGAGATTCCCAATATAATTACTGAAATTTATTAAGGTTTAAAATTTTTAAATGTTACGAAATACCTGTTTTGTGTCTGGGACAAAGATAGACAATGTGCATTAGTAGTTTAATTATTAGTGCCTGGAACAGCTTCTGCCTCTATAGGTAAGATTCTGAGAAACTTAATTAGCCACAAGAGGCTTCTTCCCGGTCATGTTGACATTATGATTGCATTGTGACATCTATACCATCCAATTGATTTATCCTGGAAGAATCGTTTGGTAATATGAAGTTGGGAGGATAGGTTTCCTAACTTATGATACCTCTTTAGGATTGTCTCATTATTGGCCATGGTATACCACAGTCTGTGGAATAGAAAAGAAATAGAAGGCTGAACTTTGAGAAATTTAGAGCATGGGTTGGGAGTTAAGGCATACATAAATCAGACAACTGAAGAGATTGAAATTTGACTTGATGTGATATATGCACTTTGAGCCTAGAGAATTTAAATAATGGGAAATATCATTGTGGGCTAAAATTAAAGCTCCCAGGGAGAAAATGAAGCCTTTAATTTAAGCAGTGATTACATAAATAGCCAAAAAAAAAAAAAAGTCTGGTGCTGCAGTTGCTTAGTTTTATGGGCAGGGGGAGGGATGGATCCTGAGAGCCAGAAAAGCTTTATATTGCTGGAAGTCCAGTTTTAGTGGGGAAAACTAGACGTTCACGGACAGGTAGTTGCTCCGATAGGAAATTCATGATTTAACCTCAGTCTTGTTTTAAGGTGCTTGAGTGGTAAATTTTAATAATGTTTTTAACCAAAATTTTCTCTGTTTGGAATAATTCCTTAATAATTTAAATGTGCTCCTTCCCCAACCCCCACCCCCCCTTTTTTTTTTAAATTTGTGGGTTGTCTGATATTATTTAATTGGGTTTAAAGTCTTTTCTGGTAATTGAACAAGTCTTTGTTTTTCTAGGACCATACAATAACATAGTTCACCTCATCTGAGCTTTAACTTGTGGCAGAAAGAAAGCAGACAGAAAGGAGAGATCTAAGAAATTGTTTCCTCACAGAGATTGGTTTTATAAGCAAACTAAGTATAACTAAGAAGGAGTGAAAAAGAAAGAGGTAGCCTCATTCATGAAAGATAAGTTATTCTTGAGAGCAATAATCTATGGAAGGACTTGGCCTTAAAAAAAAAAAAAAACCACCTATTGCTGTCGAGTTGATTCCAGCTGATAGTAACCCTACAGGGCAGGGTAGAACTGCCCCGTAGGGTTTCTAAGGGGTGCCTGGTGGATTTGAACTGCCAACCTTTTGGTTAACAGGCATAGTTCTTAACCACTAGGCCACCAGGGTTTCCTTAGAGTGTGGTAAATAGAATTGACCTGTAGCCTTTTGGGAGAGAGTTTTCTTTCTAGACGTTTGAGGTCCTTTATTATACTAAGAGTGCAGAGCATGTGCATGCTCATCTCTGCTCTCGTGTGTATATATATTGGTCTCATGTGCATATATGTGTATGCCTCTTGCTATCAGTATTACTTTTCCTAAATTATTTCCAGGGATGTGAACTTGTATTCACATATGTAGTTTTCCTTCATTAGAACATTCTTAATACTTTTTTTTTTTTTTAAAGCTAGTGTCTCTCATTTTCTTAATTTATAGCTAACAGGTAAATGGTTCATCTAAATGATTTGTTTTATGTTTACACTTCTTTACAAAACTCATTTCGGAAGATTTTAAGATAACTGTAGGAAGTATACCTTAATTAACAAGATCCTTTACTCACTGTATATCCAATCATAGGTATAAGGTGGTGACTGTGGTCCTAAATGTATGTTTAGTGTATCTAGTTCCATTTGTTTCATGTTAGAAACAATGCTAAATTATTTTATGACCACAATTTGTAAATAGTGTATAGTTCTGTTAAAAATGACTGTTTCAATAGCTTTTTGTGTTTACAAAATTCTTTCACATAGATTATCTCATTTAGTCCTCACAATAACCTTGTAAAGTAGCTAGGCTGGCAGGTATTATAGTTCCCATTTTACAGGTGAGGAAAATGAAGTTAAAAGAGATTAAGAGCGGTCACTAGGCTAGCAAATGTTAACAGACCATTCCAAATCCTGTGATTTTACCTTTATCCCACAAAGCTTTTCCCCTCCCATATTTAGAAGGTAGAAGAATATTTATTTACCTAGGAGGAAACTAGTTTCCCATTAGTGTTTTAATGTAATTCTGAAGGTTTAAAGACAAAAAACCTTAAAAATTTTTTTATAACTACAGTTACACAACGAAGACACCATGTTTTATTTTCCCTCTTAATTTTGTGTGTAAATTCAAAGAAAAAGCCATTTTAGAACCATATAAGAAGATTGAAAGTTCTATTTTCAAGGTATGATCTTGTGCCGGCATGAGTTAAAAACTCAAATATATATAGTTTTTTTCTTGAACATAAGACAATTTGATTAGCAGAGCCAGCAATGGGTAAAGTTTTGATTGTTATATAAAATTTATCATAGTTTATCTTCATCTCTTATAGAAGTTATAAAGGTGATGTACATTGATACTATGTTGCTTGTATCCCAAAATGGTAATATCTACTGTTGGTTCATTCCAATGAAAGCATTTTGGTCACATAGGAGTAATTACTTGCTTGCCTTTCTGTTCTTCATTTTTTTAACTTCTCTCTGTAAAACATTTATAAATGAATTGCTCCTTAAAACATAGTTAAAATTACTGTGTATATATATAGGAAAATAGTAATACGGGAGATAAAATTATTCATTTAAAGCAGATTAAAAATACTAAATTATCCCACGTATTTTTCATTGAAGCAAAGCATATAAGACCAAGAAAGCTTATTATATTTTATGAGCTCCTAATTTTTATGATACTTTCTAAGGAAGAGAAAGATGTGAACGATATGAAGACTTGAAAAAAGTGCTATATTTTTTCGCAAATAATGCACC
This sequence comes from Dugong dugon, assembly GCA_030035585.1. Lineage (NCBI taxonomy): Eukaryota > Metazoa > Chordata > Mammalia > Sirenia > Dugongidae > Dugong > Dugong dugon. The sequence goes on from CM057475.1 coordinate 22,245,670, forward strand.
TATGTAAACAACGTGTGTGCAACACATGTATCTCACATAGTGTGCTTAGGAAAATAACACAAAGGGATTGCACGGTTGGTAAAAAAATATAACATGCGTGTTATTTGCGTAAAAATATGGTAATTGCTTGGGTCGGGGTGGATACTTGCTTTGGATACTTTGAGAAAGGTTCTCAAGAATCACAGTGTCAAGGGTAGGAAAAAAATCATAGTGCAAACAGATGCCTACTGTTAGATAGATGTATAATAATACTTTACTTTGTGTAGGACCCTACATCTGAGGAATTTCAAGAACATTACACAATAACTCATGGTTCCTTTCAAAATGCTTGTGACACAATTTGCAAGAATTATCCTCATCTTAGGGGATAAATTTACGGAGAAATGACAGCACAAGTTGGTAAGTAACTTGTCAAAACAGCAGGTGACTGGTGAACAACTATAGATTGAATCTGAAAGCTTGAGTCTACCAGTCTCCTACCTTATTCACTAAATTGTGCTTATGTTTAGAATTATTTTTAGTAATATCTTCTATTTGAGGCAGATCAAACACTAATGCACAGATTGTTTCTCTGCGATTTTATTTGATGGCCTCTTGAGACAAACCATTCTTTTACCAAGATGCTTGCGTTGTTATGCCTCTTTCGTACGTCATATTAATCCTGTGTGGTATGAGGAATATTTAAATAAATGAACAAAAACGGACTTTGGTAGCACCCAGTCTTTTCTTTTTATTCTTTTATATATCACAATCTGTACCCCTTTGTTCTCTAACTGCTATGCTGTACTACTATCCAAGATCTGTACTAACTGCCAAGCATAGTTGATTTGGTGACTGTCATTGGAACTTGGATTAGTTATGTTGACTCAAGTCTGCCATGTAACTTTCCGTAGGATGTCTTGGTTTTGTTTATAAAACAGTTAACCCACACAGAAGACGACAGTAGCTGTAGATGCCTGATCTGAGCAGTCTGACAAATGAAGGGTATGGAACCAATGATCTTTTAAAGGGTATGGAACCAATGATTATCTTTTTGTGCTTGGTATGTTAGTGTTTTTACCTGATTGGAAGTGAGCCACGTACTTTCCTTAAAAGAATGGGAGTATGGTAGATTTAGGTTTCACAACTTGGACAGTTGCTGGGTATTCCTCTGCAGATGGCCACTTAGGGGGTCTAGTTTCCATCGTCTCATTTGTAAGGATTCATAGGGTTTTATGTCCCGATATGTTATACGGATTATTGCTAGAGCTGATTTTCACAAACCCCATGTAATTTTTCAATTACATTGAAGAAATAAAAGTCACTTCACGGATGGTTAGCTTACAACCAGAATGCTGCTTAGAAGCGAGGATGGGGGAGAATTTGTCTCTTGTACTTTGGGCTTGTTATCAAGAAGGACCAGTCCCTGGAGAGGGACATCATGCTTGGTAAAGTAGAGGGTCAGCAAAAGAGAGGGAGACCCTCAGTGAGATGGATTGACACAGTGGGTGCAACGATGGGCTCAAGCATAGCAACAATTATAAGGATGGCGCAGGACTGGGCAATGTTTCCTCTGTTGTACATAGGGTTGCTTTGAGTCAGAACTGACTCGATGGCACCTAACAACAAGAGGCTATAAGAATATCAGGTACTTGTGATACATAAAGCACACCGAATAGAGGAAATGTATTCAAACATTGGTTGGCTGGGATTGTGTAAAGTGGGTAGAAAAGTGGGTAGCATTAATGAAGAAACTGTATTAAAGAGCTTGTGGTTTATGTCCTTTCAACTTTTCTGGATTTTTTTTTCCATGTTGATGGAATAAAAAGGCTGCAATTATTTTTATATCTTAATGAATTGTGGTAGTTTATGTGCAAGAAAAACCTGTGCTGTGTATATGTATACAAAAATATTGGAGTTATTTTTGTTGAGAGGGAGATTTCTTGAAATTTTATTGGCTCATTCTTTAAACCATGATATTTTATTAACTTCGAATTACCCTTTTGTCTTTCATTCTAGGGTGGCAGGAATTTAGTTGAGACTCTTTTGACCATAAAGAAAACATTTTAAAATGCTTTACTAATGTGTTTTTCCCCTATTATTTTAAAATATCCAAATTATTTCTTTTGTTAATATTCCATGTTTAGTCTCCTTTTATTACCCATTATTATTCTGAAGTCTGCATATATTCTTAGTTTTTTTTTTTTTTTTTGAACTTGATTTCTTTATTATTAGATTCAACAGGCATGAAAGTACTCTCTTAAATTGCTAGCAAAATTTCCGAACGTTTACTTTTTTTATTATGGTGAAACTATACACACCAAAACATTTGCCAATACAACAATTACTGCATTTACAGTGCAGTGATATTGGTTACATTCTTCATATTGTGCAGGCATTTATTGCTATCCTTTTCCAAAGTATTCTACCACCATTAACATAAACTCAATTCCCCCCAGTCAAAGCTTCCTCTTTCCCCCTCCTTCCCATCCCTGGTAACAATTAATGATCTTTGGTTTCTACATATTTGCTAATTTCATATAAATAAGATCATACAGTATTTGTCTTTTTTCAAGTGACTTATTTTGCTTGGCATAATGTTTTCAAGGTTCTTACATATTGTGACAGTCATTAGGAATTCATTTCTGTTTATGGCTGAGTACTATTTTGTTTATCCATTTGTCTGCTGCTGGACGTTTCAGTTGTTTCTACCTTTTGACTATTGTGAAAAGTTGCATATATTCTTAGTTTTTCATAATTGTTTTTTAATTATAAAGTATTAAATGTTCTCGGTAGGGAATTTGGGAAATACAGGAAGATGTAAATCAGCCATAACATACTGTTGTCATATGAGTCTTTTTCTATGCTCATATGTGTTTCAGATTATAGATTGGGAACATGCTCTTGTATCTCACCTTTTTTCAGGAATAGTTGAATGATAATTGAATATTTTCCCATGTTTTTAAATACTGTTTAAGGACAGTGTTAATGATAATTTAACATTTTATCGTTCGGATGTACTAAAATTTATATATATATATTCTCAATTTTTGGAATTTATTTCTAGATTTTTTTGTTATAAGTAATGCTGCTATGAATATATGCATTAATTTAGTCTTCATTTGCATCTCTGGTTGTCTCTTTAGAAAAAAGAAAGTCTAATTTTAGCAAACCTAGGAGGAACGATAATGGAATTTATTTTTAAACAATTTAAGCACAGTTGTACTTTACAAAGTCGGTATGCGCATAAGAAAATATTTGTAGGTCAAAATTTAAAAAATGTATTCATTTGACAAGCTTTTGAGTCCATATCATTTAAAAATTTAGTAGGGAGAAAATATAGTAGGTAAGATAAAACAAGTGCACAAATAAATAGAAATACATGTAAAACATGCTAAGTATTGTAAGACGCATAGAGTGTTGTGTAGAGATGGATACTGTAGCCATTTAGGATGGAGTGAATTGTTGATGAACTTCTGTGAGGGAAATAGCACATAAACTGGAAGGATAGGTAGTATTTCAAGGAGGAAAGAATGAAGAGTGCTTTTTAGGTAAAGCAGCTCAAATAGTGATAGTCAGGTTTGAGGCCTATTAAGGGAATACTAGTCCAATTAACTGAAAAGTCTGAGAAAAGTGACCAGGAAAGTTAGAAAGATAAAGATTGAGGTCAGATTATCGAATCAAATCAAGGAGCTTGAATTTAATTTGATGAATAACCACTGATAGTTTGTAATGGGAATTATCAGGGGTTCTTAGAAAGGAGGGATTGGAGGGGAGAGAATTTGGAGGTAAATTAGGTTTCGATGGTAATCCTTTAAAACAAGAAAGGAGCAGGTAGATCAAGGAGAGATTAGGGCAGCAGAAAGGATGAACAGGTTTTGGTAACCAAATGGAAGTGAATAGTAATGGAAAACGGAGGAACCAGATATAATACTAGGTGGAATCGTTAATTAATAGAAATAGGAAATCTAGGAAGAGGAGGAATGCTAACTCTGTTAGTAGGAGAGCTGAAAGATTGGTGAGGTGAATTTTGTTTTGGATTTAATTTCAGTATCAGTGAGCAGTAAGAAATTTTGTCCTGTATATGGGCAGAAAGATCAGGGCTAAAGGTGTGAAATCCCTTGGTGGTGTAAATAGTTAACACAGTCGGCTGCTCACCAAAAGGTTGGAGGTTCCAGTCCACCCAGAGGTGTCTCGGGAGAATGGCCTGGTGATGTACTTCCAAAAAATCAGCCATTGAAAACCCTATGGAGCAGTTTCAGCTCTGACATACTCAGGGTTTTCATGAGTCAGAATGGACTCCGCAGCAACTGGTTAAAGGCATGAAATGCTTTATTTTCAGTTTTGTTTTATCTTTAGTTTGGAGTAGGCTAGTATTCCAGCTTCAAATTTCTAACCTGTCAGGTAATTAACAACCCCATATGGTTGGCTCTATAGACCTGTCTAATCTTTGGCTACAGGAGGAACCTCAGGAGTGACTTCAGTACTGAGTTAAAAGGGTGTCTTGGGGCCATCCTCTCGGGGTTTCTCCAGTCTCTGTCAGACTAGCAAACCTGGTGTTTTTTTTTTTTTGTAGTAAATTTGAATTTTGTTCTACATTTTTCTCCTGCTCTGTCCAGGACCCTCTATTGTGATCTTTGCCAGAGCAGTCGGTGATGATAACTGGGCACCAATTGTTCTGGGCTCAGTCTGGTGGAAGTTGTGGTAGTTGTTATTAATAGGTTCATTTGCTTATTGTTTAGCTAACGCAAACCTGTTAGTATGTTTGACTTCATGGCTTCCAGTTCTGATAAGACACAAAGCTTTTGATGTTCAAAGATGCAATCACTTAGAAGTTGCTTTTGGTTTCAGTAATTACTGAAATAGTTGTAACTATAAATTGGATACATGCTGGCAGAGGAGGCAAGAGCTCCTGGGAAATTTGTCCTCTGAGATAATGCCCTTGCTTCTGTGAAGGGGTAGTGGAGTGGGAAAGGAGCAGGGTAAGGCTGGAGGTGCTAAGGAGCAGATTTAAGAGTATCTGAAAACAATTGGAAGAAAGTTTAGCTACTTTACCTTTAAGTCATTAGAATAAGTTTGTGATTTTTTTAGGATGGCATGATGAGAATAGAGTAGAACTTAGATTGCTTCCCACAATTTATCTCAAGTATTGTTTACTGATAATTACATATTTACTTTCTGATTCAGATATTGCTTAGCTATAGATTTTTTAACTAGGCTGTCTAACAGAAATGCACCTCATGAACTGGCACTTTCCCTCTGAAGAATAATTAGGAAAAAGGCTTGACAGAGTGATGTTACCAGTGCCAGAACATAGGTTTGTTTATACACTCAGTTGGGAAGTTGAGTAAGTTTCTGCAACTGGGAGTTAGAGGGAAAGGGAACACTTAGAAGTTGGTATGGCAGTGCATAATTAGGAGAAAAATATAAACCTCATAATAGGAGAGAAATTTAATAATGAAATATTATTTAAAAATATTTTTATTTAGATACTAGAATGCTGATATTTAAAAATAATAATAGTAACCATCACTATGTACCAAGCACTGCACTCAGTCCTTTATATATTATCCAAAAGCCTCATGATTACCCTGCAAAATACATATTAAATCAGTTTTACAGGTGAGAAAATTAAGACTTCAAGAGCTTAAATAACTTGCCCGAAGTCAAAATTAAAAAGTATGAGAAACGAGAACCAATTTGAAGAGTAATGGAAGAAAAGACAGACACCATTTGTAATAATAAGGAAAAAGATCAAACAACCCAGGAACAAACTAATAGGAAATATGCAAGACTTATATGAAGATGTAAAAGCACTGCTGAAGAACACAGAAAGCTTAACAAATTTGTGGATTGAAAAAAAAAATCAATTGCTTTCAAGTCAGTTCTTACTCATGGTGACCCCGCATGTGTGTCATAGTAGAACTGTGCTCCATAGAGTTTTAAATAGCTTGTTTTTTGGAAGTGATCACCAGGCCTTTCTTCTGAGGTGCCTCTGGGTAGACTCGAACTTCCAACTTTTTGGTTAGCAGTTAAGCATTAATTGCATCATCCGGGGACCCCTCATTTGTGGATAAGAGCACTCAACTTCATAATGATGTCACTCTTCTCTAAAATAACTTATAAATTTAATATGATCTTAATAAAAATTCCAGTTCGTTTTTTGGGAACCTATAACAAATACATTTTCAAGTTCATGTGGAGAAAAATATACCAAAGTAGCCAAGAAAGCTCTGTAAATAAGAGCAGTAATATATTAAACTAGATATTAACATTTTAATTTTAAAGCCTTAGTGAAGCTGACTCACAAATAGATAAACCAGTAAAACAGTATAGAGCCCAGACACAGACCCAAATCATCTTTAAATCAGAGGAAAAAACTCAAGTGAGGGACTATTCAATAAATGGTTTTGCAGTAACTGGGAGGGAATAAAAAGTTGGATTTATGCCTCCGTATATATATTTGGATAAATGCTAAGTAGATCAAATATTTCAGTGTAAAAACTAAATTGATAAATGTCTTGAAGTCGTTAATATTTTGGTTGTTATTTATTCAGTTTACTTTGCAATAAGGAAAGCCTTTCTCACTGAAATGTGAACAGGCATAGAAGAAAAAATGAACTATATAAAACAAAAACCAAACCCGTTGCTGTCGAGTCGATTCCGACTCATAGCAACCCTATAGGACAGAGTAGAACTGCCCCATAGAATTTCCAAGAAGGGGCTGGTGGATTTGAACTGCCAACCTTTTGGTTAGCAGCTGTAGCTCTTAACCACTGCGCCACCAAATCCCCTACACTACATAAAAGTAAAAATCATTTTGCTAGGCAGAAATCACTGTAAAGAAAGTTAAAAGACAAATGAAAAAATGTTTATGACTCATATTATAGTCAAAAAGTTAATTTGGTATAAAGCACTCCTAGAAGTTGGTAAGATAAACAATCCAGTAGTAAAATGGGCAAAAAATACAGATAGTTCACACAAGAGGAAATACAAATGGCTCATAAACAAAAAACTTGTTCAACCTGATATTGAGGGAAATGCAAAATACCATTTTTTAATATATTAGGTTAACAAAAATCCTTACGCTTGATAATACACTTTATTGGTGAGGCTGTCAGGATACAAGTACCGGTATTCATATTTTGGTTTTAGTATAAGTTGGTAAACTCCTGTGGAGGGTAGTTTGCCAACATAGGTCTCAATTACAAATGCCCGTATCCTTTATCCATTTCTAGAAAATGATCTGAATAGTATATTTGTTCATGTACAACGTTATTAATTGCAGCATTGTTTATAATAGCAGTTAGAAGCAACCTTAATGTCTACTGTTGTTTCAATCCCATGTGACAGAATAGACTGCCCATAAGGTTTTCTTCGCTGTATTTTTTTTTTTTTAAATAATTATGCTGTAGGTGAAAGTTTACAGCTCAGGTTAATTTCTCATACAAAAATTTATACACATATTGTTATGTGAGGTTAGTTGCAATCATTACAATGTGACAGCACACTGCCCCTTTCCACCCCGGGTTTCTTGTGTCTGTTCAACCAGTTCCTGTCGCTTCCTGCCTTCTCATCCTGCCTCTGTACAACAGCTGCCCATTTGGCCTTGTGTATCTGATTGAACTAAGGAACTAAGAAGCACTCTCCTCACGAGTGTTATTTTTTGTTTTTAAAAAAAAAAAAAAAAAAAAACCCATTGCCGTCAAGTCGATTCCAACTCATAGTGACCCTATAGGACAGAACAGAACTGCTCCGTAGTGTTTCCTAGGCTATAATCTTTACAGGAGCAGATCATCAGGTCTTTTGTTCTGTGGAGCCACTGGTGGATTCAAACTACCAACCTTTTAGTTAGCAGCAACACACTTAACCATTGAGCCACCAGGACTCCTTTTCCTATTAGGATCTGGTAAATTATGGTCTCACTCAGTGCAGTGCCACGTAGCTGAGAAAAGAACAGAGTTTTTGGTGTACTGAAGTAGAAAGCTTCTTAAGATACATTAATAACAAGAGCAAGGTGCAGAACATTGAGTAGAAAGCTACTTTAAAAAAAAAAAACCAGTTAAGTCGATTCCAACTCGTGATAACCCCATATATTTCACAGTAGAACTGCGTGTAGGGTTTTCAATGGCTGTAACCTTCAGGAAACCCTGGTGGCACAGTGGTTAAGACCTACGGCTGCTAACCAAAAAGGTTGACAGTTCAAATCCACCAGGTGCTCCTTAGAAACCCTGTGGGGCAGTTCTGCTCTGTTCCATAGGGTCGCTAGAGTCGGAATTGAGTCCATGGCAATGGGTTTGGTTTTTCAGTTAACCTTCAGGAAGTAGATTGCCAGGCTTTTCTATTGAGGCACCTCTGGGTGGGTTCAGACCAGCAACCTTTTTGTTAGTAGCCTAGTGCTTAACCGTTTGCACCTCCCAGATATATTTGGGTGAAAAATGGAAAAATAATGCACTTGTGCTTGCTTACAGATACATAAAGAAACCATAGAAGGATACACGTGTCTAGTAACAGTGGTTACTCTTGATGCAGAAGCAGGAAGAGAATGGTTGAGAACTAGCTTGATGGAGGGCATGGATGGTATACAGACTTTTCACTGTGGAACTGTGTACATATATAACCTGTTAAAAAACTTTTTTTTTTTTAAAGGGTAGGCCCTGGATAGAAATCCTGGCTTTTTTGCTTATTAGCTATGTTATCTTGGGTATGTTAATGAGCCTTTCTGTGCCTTAGTGTTTTGCCTCTGTAAAGTTAGGATAATCATGCTGAACTCCTAGGGTGGATATAAGGATTAAACTACCTTGCACATAAAATAACGCATAGAGTGCACCAGACAATGCCTGGCATATGGTGAGTACTTTATAAATGTTTGCCTAAAAGAAAAAAAGCTGTTAATGTTAGAATGGGAATTTAAATTTAGGTCTGCCTTACACAAAGTTGGGTACTAGACTTTTTTCATATATATGCCTACAGATAGACAATACAAATCTTTTCATGTACGACTAAAGTTCAGGCATGTATTCAATGAATTCCTTCTATGTCCCAGACACTGTGCTAGGCATGAAAGTACTTTGATTTTAGTCTTCAGTTACCTTTTGGAGCTCTTATTCAAAGATTATGCCAAAATTTAAAAAACGTTTGTGATGCTTAGAGGTAATGCCATATTAAAGTAAGATATAAAACAAGTTGGGCTCCTTAACCTTCAGCGTTTCAAGATACAATGATGTGGAAAAATAAAAGAATTAAAGAAGTCTTTTTTTGTTCTATGGAGCTATGTTGGCACAGTGGTTAAGAGCTTGGCTGCTAACCAGAAGATCGGTGTCTCAGTCATCTAGTGCTGCTCTAACAGGAATACCACAAGTGCATGGATTTAGCAAAGAGAAGTGTATTCTCTAACAGTCCAGTAGGCTACAAGTCCAAAATCAGGGCATCAGCTCCAGGAAAAGGCTTTCTCTCTCTGTCGGCTCTGGAGGAAGGTCCATGTCATCAGTCTTCCTTTGGTCTGGGAGCTTCTCTGCGCAGGAACCTCAGGTCCAAAGGACGCGCTCTGCTCCCGGCACTGCTTTCTTGGTGGTATGAGGTTCCCATGTATCTCTTCTCGCTTCTCTCTTTTACGTCTCGAAAGAGATTGCATTAAGACACTAATCTTGTCAGCCTCATCAGTATAACCTCATCACGGTGATAGAATTTACAACACATGAGGAGATCGCATATAATCTCATCATAGTGGTAGAGTTTACAACACTTAAGGAAATCACATCAGATAACACAATCAGACAATATTGGGAATCATGACCTAGCCAAGTTGCTACACATTTTTTGGGGGACACGATGCAGTCCATGACAATCGGCATTTCAAATCCACCAGCCACTCTTGGAAACCATATGGGACAGTTCTACTCTCCTATAGTGTTGCTATGAGTTGAAATCAGCTCAACAGCAGTGAGTTTGGTTTTGGTTTTTGTTCTGTGAGAAGCATATAAAAGATGGAAGTTAGATTTGTCATTGAATTTAAAAAGGCTATTTAATGATGAATAATAAGATGTAGTTTATGTACTGATATTTTGAGCACAGACACTTGAATAAATACTAATTATTCACTTTTACATCCTGCCCTGCCCTTCCAAAATGAACTGACCTTGAAATATTTACTGTAAATTTAAAATAAATGCATTTTATCATATCTTTTTAAGCCGCCTTTTGAGTTTGCAGTTTTTCCACACCAACCTGCCTATGTTTTTTGCCTAGTGTATTAAATATGCTGTTAATAAACAGTGCATCTACTGTTTATGGGATGTTTGATTATAGGAGGAATTTGTACATCAAGAAGAACAAATATGCATGTTTCTGAGATTATAAAACTAATAAATTGTGGTGAACGGAAGAGGTACATTTTGTATGGAAACATTGTAGTATAGACTAGATATCTCTACCTTTACAAAAAACCAAAACCCACTGCTGTTGAATGGATTCAGACTCAGAAAAACCCTATAGGGCAGAGTAGGACTGCCCCATAGGGTTTCCAAGGCAGTAAATCTTTATGGAAGCAGAAGGCCACATCTTTCACCCGTGGAGCGGTTGGTGGGTTTGAACTGCTGACCTTTTAGTTAGCAGCCAAACACTTAACCACTGTACCATCAGGGTTTTTTACTTCTATAAAACAGATTACAAAAACAATTTCTCTTCCTTCTTTGTTAATTCTGGGTTAATATTTCTGAGGTATAGTTCCATTTCAGTCTCTTGATTTTTGCCTGGTTGAAGCACCACTTCATTCATTACTTCCAGGTCACTTTTGTGAAAACTCAAGTTACGTATTTTGTGCGGCAACAAGAATAGTTACTGGCATTCAGTATGTTAATAAATTGTATTACTGTCTTCCTGTTATAAATTATTTCGATAAATATCTTGCCTACCGTGTCAGCTTCTGGAGGATAGAAACCTTGTCTTATACAGCTTTGTTATCACTAGTGAAAACACTGTGGTTCCCACAGAAGGAACTCGCGAATTCGTTGAATGAGCACGTAATCACAATATATTTTATTGGGTGTGCCTTAGAAAGGGGACTATAGGTAGACTTTTGTTTCAGTGAGTTTGATGACCATCAGTTACGTTTATAACCAAATTTTTAAAATTTAAAATTGTGCTAGTATATTCTGAAGGGTGCATTCTTGGCTTGTCTTAAAAAAAACAAAACTGAAATCCAGTATTTGATTGATATTGTGTTATGTTGGAGTTTTTATATTTCAACTTTACCTTTCCTTTCCTCTTCAAAGCAATTAATTTTAGCAGTTCCTAGACAACCAAAAAATACTTTTTTAAAGAAACAGTATTATAAAACCCTAAACATTTATAAAATTATATTTTGAAAATAAATCAAAATGTTAAAAACCCATAACTTTGTTATGTTTAAATATTATTAACAAAAGGACAGCTGTTCAATAAATAAGGAAATGTTTATACCTTGGTGCCTTTATTTGTAAAATGAGAGTGATGGTACATTCTGCCTCATGGTGTTTTGAGGCTTAAATGAGATTAAATGAGCTAAGTGATTAGTACAGTTCTAGACACATAGTAAGCTCTTTATATGTGTTAACTGTATACCTATATGGAGATAGATTGCATAAAACGGGTATGAGCTTGTGAACATATCCATTATAAAGAATTTCTTAACCTAGTTAGTTGAATTTTCCTATCATTTTATTGTGGGCTGTCAAAACTAAGACATGTAAGGTACTCCAGATTAACTTTAGATTTTATCAGGGAACTTATTAAAATATTTTCTTGACTCTGGGTCGTACTATGCCAAATCCCTATTGGTAATTATTGGTAATAATTTTAGTGAATAAAAATTTCCATTTAATTGTTTGATGTTTTATTTTTATCTGTTTTATATTTTATGATGAGTGTATGTGCATTTTCTAAGAGATCCTTTAAAAAGCGTCAGTAATCAATAATTTCACTTCAGGAATAGAAAAATGCATGCCTCAAGTGAAGTAGCCTTTTGGTTATTATCTCTAACAGAATTAGCAATATGATTATTTAAAGTAGAAAGAAAACATTAATGCAATCTGAATTATTCATTGATGCTTTTTAGTCAGTAATGCTTCACTATCCCAAGTGATTTATGTCCTCATCTTTCAAAAGTCAGAATCATGAAGTGCATCAATTACATGTTCAGTTGCCTAATTAAGCAATTAATGAACAGTAAAAGAAGAAAAAAAAACAATTGTAGATAATCACAGTTAACAATTTTTACTCTGTATCTTTTTAGTTGTTTCTTTGCATATATATTAAAGCTATGTGTGGCTTTTCTTTTTAATGGAGTTAGGGAGTACGTTTTTGATTTCATGATATGGTATCTTCTGAACTTTAAAGTTAAATTTTAGACGTGGATTTTAAGTGCTCTAGTTAGAGTTTTGAGTTGTTTAGAGAGAAGGGAAGAGGAAGCCTATATTTTTAGCAACTAGCGAGGCATGGCTGGGAGCCTGGTGGTGCAGTGCTTAAGAGCTCAGGCTGCTAACCAGAAGGTGGCAGTTTGAATCCACCATCTGCTCCTTGGAAGATCTGTGGCAGTTCTACTCTGTCCTGTAGGATTGCTAGAGTCAGAATTGACTCGATTGCAACAGGTTTTTATATTAAAATATGTAATTCTATACCTATAATCATAAAGTTATGTGATTTGCTTTTTCATTTAATGTATTTCCATCTTTTCATGTCATCATACAGACATTCTGTTTAAATAGAAGCATCAGTTTCTATTACATGAATATTCTATCATTTATTTACCCAATTGCCTATTATTGGAAATCTAGGTTATTTCCTGTTTTTTTCCCCCAGTTACAAACTGTGGTGCAATAAACATCATTTTACAACGTATAACAAATTCCTAAAAGGAAGAGTTCCTGTATCAGAAGGCAGACATGTTCAGAATTATAGTACATATTTCCCATTTGTTCTGTAAAAATAAGCGAATATTAAAGATTGTTTAGAGAAGTGTGCCTTTTGTCAGTTTAGTTTAAATAAATATCTTTTGGAATGGAAATAATTTGTAAACTAGAAACTTCTATGTTTCAAAATCAGGTTTACCTGTAATTGAGTTATTTGGATACGTTACTTCGATTGTGGATTGGCTTTAAAACATGGATGGCTAACTTCATAGGAGTGTTTTAAACTTTAAAATATTTTTTCAAAAAAAGGTATATTTTAGAGCAATTGTAGGTTTTCTGGAAAGTTGTGCAGATGGTACAATTTTCCCATTTACCACCTTTCTCCTGTACATTGTTTCCCCTATGAACATCTTGCATTCCTGTGGTACAATTGACGAACCAATATTGATACATTATTATTAACTAAAGTCCATAGTTCAGATTAGGAGCCCTGGTGGCGCAGTGGTTAAAGCACTTAGCTGCTAACCAAAAGATTGACTGTTTGAACCCACTAGCCACTCCGCATGATTCTGTGAAGATTTCCAGCCTTGGAAACCCTATGGGGCAGTTCTACTCTGTCCTGTAGGGTTGCTCTGAGTTAGAACTGACTCGACAGCAGTGGGTGTTGTACAGTCCTATGGGTTTTGACAAATGCTTAATGTCATGTGTCCACTATTACAGTTTCATAACAGAGTAGTTGTGCTGTCCTAAAAATACCATGTGCATCCCATAAAATAGTTTTACAAGATTTCAAGATCTATAGATAAAAGAAGATACAGAGTAATACGGTAATGTTTATATTTTCCCTCAAATAGCTGTTTTAGAGTTTTGAACAAGATGCAGTTTTAAGAGATGCTAATTGTAAATACATTACTAGTGCTGTTTCTGTAGCATTATCTTTGTATTCATAGGACAGTGCATTATTTACTGTTAGTTTTCTTTATTTACGTGATTCTCAGAGCATTTTGTTATTGATGATTATATCTTATTATCAGGCTTAAACCCTGGTTACCAAAGACTCCTAATAGACTGTCTTTAAATTTTGGAATTGGTTGTCTAGGAATCAGTGTTTATATATGTTGTTGTTGTTAGGTGCCGTTGAGCCAGTTTCAACTCATAGTGACTCCATGTGGCAGACTAGAATTGCTCCATAGGGTTTTCTTGGTTATAATCTTTATGGAAGCAGATCTACAGGTCTTTCTTCCGATGAGCTGCTGGATGGGTTCATACCGCCACCTTTTGATTAGCAGCCGAGTACTTAATCATTTGCACCACTGGGGCTTTCTAGTGTTTGTTTATATAAACACTATACACAGTTATTAAATCAACTTATGTCATACCCCAAAAGTGAGTTTCAGTTTCCTGGCTATATCTGAGACGTCGATAAGTATCTAATTTGTTCTGAGATTCCTTGATTGGGTTTTAAGGAGTCCCTTATCCAGATTGGACCAGCTGAATTTTCTAGATGAATTTTCACAAATTCAAGAATTGATGAATGAACAATATATTTGTAAGGTCTCAAAGAAAATAGGGTGTTCTTATCTGGTTAATGACTCAACAGGAAGGACTTCATCGTGTAATATTTTTCAACAAGAACCTGGACCCATCTTGTTTTTCTAAAAGAAAGTGTTACAGTATTCTTTCTTCTTTCATGGTGTTCGTACAGCAAAGTTAACATGATAAAGCTTGTATGTGAACAAATGCTGAAGTCTGGTGTGCGTTCAAAGGTGATTGGCAGGAAATAGATGATGTAGAAATGAAAAACTCGTTAGGTTGACCATATTAATTGGGTCTTACCAGTCAAAAAATGAAAATGTTTTGCAGTTAGGATACAAAGCAGATGACTGTTTTCTCCTCAACAAAATGATGCATTAGCAGGGTTTTCAAAAGCAATACATTATAATGATTCAGGTGTAAGGAGAAGAATCAGAACTTATGAACTAGAACCTATTAGAGATGTATTTGAAATCTGGAATCAGTATTTACAAGATGGATATGTTTCATCTCTCTATCTTTTAACTTGTGTCTCTGAAAAATAAGTGTTTTTCCCCCTAAAGGCAGTCTCCTCCACTTACGGGTTCATTGCATGTGTTCCTTTTTTCTTTCTTTGAAGATCAGTATTGTGAACCAGTAATACTGATGTGAACACAGTGATAACTTTTTTCAAACTTTCCATGTGAACATTTTGAAGTATAAGAAAAGTTGAAAGAATGGTATAATGATCGACAGTATATGTTTACTATACAGGTACTTTTTTATTTCTGGTTTACAGTTGATTAATGATCATATGCTATTATTAAGACTTTTCCAACAGTTTTGCATAATACGTTCATAATCACAACATCTTGTAACCAAAAACTCATTGCCTTTGAGTTGATTCTGACTCACAGTGACCCTATTGGACAGAGAACCGTCCCATAGGGTTTCCAAGGAGCAACTGGTGGATTCGAACTGCTGACCTTTTGCTTAGCAGTTGAGTTCTTAACCAGTGCACCACCAGGGCTCTTACAACATCTTATAGCCCCTGTTTATCAAGGAAATCAATTATTTTTTAATGGGCTTGTTTGGCAAATTTTTCCTTTGTTTTCTGTCCTCTTCCTGATATTTCCATACCCCTTCTAAAGTAGAGTGAGTTAATTCCCCCCCTGTCCTTTCCTTTTCTGTTACTGGCCTTGAAAGGCAAATGTAGCGTGATGATTAAAAGTTAATACAGTTAATCAGGTTAGCACAGTGCCTGGTACATAGTAAGCCCTCAGTAAACATTAGCTGTTTAAGATTTGGCATGAATTCTGCTTTGCTTCTTTTTCTCATACAGACCTCACTGAGCCAGGTTTTCTAGTAAGCTTTTTGTTTGTTTCTTTGTTTTGTTTCACTGACTCAGTTATTCCTCCTTTATTCTTGCTATCATTGACTCCCTTTTTAGGCTATCTTGATTTGGATATTCAAACAGAATTTGATATGGATTTGCAGTGTCTCAACATACCATTGACCTTAGCATATTGGGGAAAAATGGTTGAGACTATTTATTTTGATGGACCATTTGAAAAATATAAATAATTTTTAAAAATTGCATTGAAGTTACCAATTTTATGTGTTGTCTGAAAAATCTGCTGTTAAATACTATTTCCAAGTCATGATTTTATTCATTTTCTTTAATGATGTATTTCTGAAGTAGTTACCCATTTTCAAATAGGTGTCTCAATAATATGATGGGGTTAAACGTCTGAAAGAATTGAAATTATCCTGATTTTTTAGTATGTAGAGAAAAAGAGTTATAGTTTTGAAGTGAAAGCATTGGTTTTAATACATCGCTTTAACTGTTTTCTCTAAGACTGTATTTTCTTATTAAATTTTATTTTTCTTTTGAATAGGCAGTACATTCACCTGGTTCAAAAAGCAGAGCAATGTAAATGCACATTGAAAGGTTTTGCCCTTATATTTGATGCCTCCATTTTTTCTTATGCCCCCACTCTGTAAGTAGTTATGTCCGTTAGTTTTTTTATATCCTTCCAAATTTTCTTTATGTAGATTCAAACAAATATGAATATATATTCTTATTCTTGCCTTTTCCTTTCACACAAAATAGAAAACCATATACACTGTTTCACATCTTGATTTTATCCCCCTTAATAGTGTACTCTGGAGATCTTTTCATATCAGCGTGTAGAATTTCCCTATTATTTTTTTTGCAGTGCATAGTATTCTTTCGTGTAGATGGAATCCTCTGTTGATGGATACTTAGTGTTTCCAGTCTTTTGCTATTTTATACCATGCTGCAGTTAACTGTATTTGTGTAATTTTGTACTTAGGTGTATCTGTAGGATAAATTACTGAAAGTGAGATTGCCACGTCTAAAGGGTAAATGCGTATGTGTTTTGTTAGGTAATGTCACATTCTTCTCCACAGAGGTTCTATTTTACTCCCAATATCAATGTACAGGAGCCCTGGTTGTGCAGTGGTTAAGAGCTCAGGCTGCTAACCAAAAGGTTGGCAGCTCGATTCCATCAGCCACTCCTTGGAAACCCTATGGGGCAGTTTTGCTGTGTCCTATAAGGTTGCTGTAGAGTCATGATGAGTCGAAATCGACTTGACAGCAACAGGTTTTGCTTTATCAATGTACAGTGTAGCCCTGGTGGTGCAGTGGTTAATCACTTGGCTGCTAACCAAAAAGCCAGTGGTTCGAACCCACCAGCCGCCCCATGGAAGAAAGATGTAGCAGTCTGCTTCAAACAAAAAAAAAACAAACCTACTGCTATTGAGTTGATTCTGACATAGCAACCCCATAGGACAGTAGAACTGCCCCATAGAGTTTCCAGCAAGCACCTGGCGGATTCAGACTACTAACCTTTTGGTTAACAGCCATAGCTCTTAACCACTATGCCACCAGGGTTTCCAGTAAAGATCAAACCAAACCAAACCCATTGCCACTGAGTCTATTCCGACTCATAGCGACCCTATAGGACAGAGTAGAACTGCCCCCATAGGGTTTCCAAGGCTGTAAATCTTTACAGAAGCAGACTGCGACATCATTCTCCCACGGAATGGCTGGTGAATTTCAACTGCTGACCTTTCGGATAGCAGCCAAGCACTTAGCCCACTGTACCACCAGGGTTCCTTCAGTAAAGATTACAGCCTTGGAAACCATATGGGGCATTTCTGCCCTGTCCTATAGGGTCGCTATGAGTTGGAATGGACTCTACAGCAACAGGTTTTTGAACTATCAGTGTATAAGAGTGTCTGTTTCCCTACAGCCGCACCAGACTTTTGGATTTATCATTATTAAGTTAAGAAATGGTTATTGCTGTGTGGGTTTGTGTGTGTGTTTGTGTTTTTTTAAGTAAACTTATTGGAGACTAGCCCATACAGAAAAGTGAACAAATCAAAAGTATACAGCTTGGTGAATTACCTAAGTGAACATACTACTGATTTGTCAACGTAGTTTGAGTTTACATTTCTCTTATCAGTGAAGTTGAGCATCTTCATTATAATTAAGGGCTGTTTGTGTTTCTTTTTCTTTTAACTGTGAGTTCACATACTTTGCCTATTTTTCACTTAAATTACTGATCATTTTCTTTTTTATTTCTACTATGTCTTTAAAAATTAGGAAGATTATTCCTTTGTCTGAGATATGAGAAACATTTTTTTTCCCCATCATTTTCCTTAGTCTTTTTACTTTGCTTATAATGATTTTTTGGGTTGATTTGTTTTTGCCATGACAGATGATGTGAATTTTCCCAAATGGGTGCCTGGAATCTTTTCCCCTTTCCTTAGCTCAGGACTTAGCTTAAGTGTCACTTAAGTCTTCCAGAATTCTTCCTAATACCTTTCAAGGCTTAAATAGATATCTCATGTTCTCATGGTACCTTTGTATATATCTTTCTTAGCCTTAATCACGATTACCATATTATCCTACCTGTTATCCTGTAGACTTTTTCTATAGCCTCTTGAGGGGTAGAACTCGTGTTTTATTCATCTTTGTGTCTCTAGTGCTTGGAGCACAAGAGGTACACAGTAAATATTAATGTTTGATATGAATGATTGTGTCTTCTTTGTTTCTCGAATTTTGGTCCGTTTGATTTTACAGCTACTCTTATTCATACTACTTGTCATCTTGACATTTTCTGCTTTTTACTGTTATTTCCTTTGAGGATTGTCCTGGAGACACTGACTTCTTTCTTGGGCCTCTGTGAGAGGTAACAGATCTCTTATATGTTTTACTTCTTTTTTCATAATTAAGATTTAGGGAAATGTTTGATGAAAACAAATGATCCCATACTTGTGATTTTCTTGATTTGGTGGGGGAAAGTTTATTATATTCTGTTTTCCTTTTTTTTTTGTGTGTATTTCTACAATATAATTTTTAAAAATGTATACAGAAAGTGAGAGATAAGTATAGTGAACTTCTATGTATTGGTCACCAGCTTTTAAAGAGTTAACAACTCAGTACTTTAAGGTAAGTACTTAAAATGCATCGTTACATGTTTTGGTTCACTCTTCTAGGTCTTCGTATCTTTTAAGAGTTTTACAGATTCCTCTAGGCTATATAGGGCTACCACCCCAGAACACAGGATAATAATCCAGATAAAATTTTAATTTCTCTGTACATAGGGATTCCAACCTCCTTAATGTGGTCTTTTTCATTATTGAACAGCTGCATTTGTAAATTGAGCCAACATGTACTTTTAAAGAAACCCTGATTGATCGAGTTTTAATTACCCCTCAACATGTGGTTTTCAGGTTTATTGAAGACAGTAATAGCTTTCTGATTTAGCAAAAAAAATACATAAAGTTAATTTTAAAAGGCATCTTAACAACAACAACTTGTAGTGCTACTAGTAAAAAATTATGATGGACATTGCATATCTTAAGGAGACTAAAGAAACAATTTTACTTCCCTTACTGATTTGTCAGTGGCTACTGACAGTCTTAATGAAGAGCCAGTATTTTAAATAAATTTCTGATGTAAAGCTTGAATACATTTTAGCCACATATAAAGTTTTTATATCTTTTGTTATTAAAATGGCAGTGCATAAAATTGGAACGTATCAGTTTTGATCATATTCTGCTTTACATTACTCAGTATATCCAGCAGTTGATTTGTTTATGAGATCTGTACAGAATTTGTTTTCTATCAGAAATTGCCAGATTCAGGTTACTTCATTAATTCCAGAATCACACTGTTGTTGGTTACCGTCAAGTCAACTCCAATTCATATGTGGCAATTATGATTTTATTGTTTAAAAAAAAATCACATAGCCCAGATTATTTAAATGATTCCCTTTTCAGGTAAACTTTTCTCTCCTCTAGTGGTAATGGCTTTGAATAGAGAGCACTTTCTGAGAGAATCTTTACGACCCCTTAACTTCTTCCCAAAAATGTTTAGGTCGCTTAATATGCTGGGTTTGATTATGTCCTACGGTGTGTTTATCTGTTTTTACCACAGGGAGAATTATGTATACAACATATTTGCTAGATTTTTCAGAATAACTAAAGTTATATTTAGTGTGTATTTAAACATTCCCTTAACTTTCTTGCACAAAATGAGACTTGATGTGTTTTATTCTCATTGGAAGTTTAAAACTAGAATGTAATTTTTCTCTTCTTGATTTTTGTAGAGCAGGTTGTTGCCCTGGATGCCCAAAATATTGTAGCTGTTTCATGTGGAGAAGCTCATACATTAGCGCTAAATGACAAGGGCCAGGTGTATGCTTGGGGTCTTGATTCTGATGGACAACTTGGCCTGCTAGGATCAGAGGAATGTATCAGAGTACCCAGGTAACAAAGGTGACCAAAAAGAGGTCTTTGACAAACTTATAATAAATTTGTTAATCTAAATCATTCTGCTTAATGTGGGCATTTAAGAGTTGACATCCAATTATTTTTTTCCCTTTTAGTTCTTTGGTAGTTCACTAGGTAGGTTATTGTCTTTGATTTGGGTTGAGTAGTATTTTTTTATATACTTCATATCTTCTCCAGAATCAATAGAATTTATATTTATGCTGTAAAGAAAGGCATGGGGAAAACTCACTTTATGGTTAATATTCTATTACTGAGATGGTAAAGAGGGTTTGACTAATTTAAAATATTCTACTATTGTGAGTACCTTAGCCGTTGAAATATATATTAAATATTGGTTACATGTTTTTTTCCTAACTTTCTTTAGTCTTTATTACGTTTTATTGAACATGGAAGTCCAACATGCCTGATATAAAAGCAATTCAGTCACTTTCTACATTTTTACACAGCAGTGTCCATGATTTAATTTATTTAACCGTTAACTTCTCATAAACCTAAAAATAAAAAAATTCTCATCAATGTTACAGACTTAGATTTACTTAGGGCATAGTCATTGTTTTACCTTTAAGAACTATAAGAACAAGAACATATCTAAGGTAGAAATTTAAAGGGAAGAGTCCAGTTTCTTTTAGATACGTGAGTAATACACTAAATTATATTTAGTTTTTTAAATTAAAGAAATTCTTGCCTCCTTAAATTCTCTCGTTCTTTTTTCAAATAACAGTTATAGGGACAAAAAAGAACTCTCCAGGGAACCAAGGTATCCGTAAACTAATATTAGATTTATTCCAGGTGACATTTTTTTTTTTAACATACACTTAATGTGTTTCATTTCTTAATTAGCATTAATATGTTTGTTTTGGTTTAAGAAATAGGATGCAGCTACTAGGATAAGAAAATAGAGGAGAAGCGCTAATATATTTCACAACAGGAGCTCTCATTAGAAACGAGTTTATTAACTAGGAAAGGCAGCTAGTTCTTCAGTAGTACTATTACCTTTCCTTGGGTATTTCCATGGGGCAGATCTACTCTGTCCTGTAGGGTCGCTGTGAGTCAGAGTCGACTCACTGGCAGTAGGTTTGGGTTTCTTTTTGGTTTTGGTCCCTCGTGTGTTTATTGAAAAACTTTAAGTATACATTTAAAGGATTTAATTTGTTCTAGTATGTTAAAAGTCACTTTGATCTTCAATTTGATATTTTACATTTGTTCTGTTAATAACATACCTATTGAAACTTTTGGGTGTATCAGTCCACATGTTTCCCTTACTGAACATATAACCAAATTCCACAAAAACTACCAGAATAGATAATTTTCTTCTCTTTTGTTTTTTTCTGTAAAAACGGTTAAACATAATCCTCAGTATGCTTTTGATGTTGCTTAATGATGGTGTTGTTGGAGGGGAGGTTTCTTCCTTAAGCTAAGTAAATTGAATTTTTTTAGTTAAATTTTGATTTCTTTCAGAAAATTTGTAACCAGATGGTTATTGGCTAGATAATATAAAACAGAAGCACAGTGACCTCACCTTTGACATGCCCTCTACTGCTTTTACTACTTCTCATGAGTAATTTTGGTTGTAGAAAGGTATTTTTAATTTAAGATTTAAAATATTTTTGTGTATTTTTAGGATTGAAAAGGGACTCACATGTTAGGTCTTCTAAGTCGGTATTCCCAAAACCATGATTCATGGCAAAGCTTTCTAGTTTCGCTTGTTAATCCATCACTGTCTTAACTCTTGTACTTAAGTTTCATTGCTGTTCATTTTCAGTATAAGGGATTTCAGTCAGTTTGTAGTACGTAAATGATTAGTAATTGGAAACAAAGGTCATTTTGAGGGGAAATTTTATTATATGAAGTTTTTATTTGTAGGTTGCCCAGTAATAAATTATGTATTTGTGACTTTACTGTTTTAGGAACCTAGGTAGAGACCTGGATCAGATCTTATTTGAGTCTTCTGGTTTAAGCTTCCTGTTTTTGTATTTGCTAAACATCTATATCGCTTTAATGTCTGTGTTAAGCCATGTCTGCTCCTCAGCCTTCTCAGTTTTTCAGAATACTATGGATTTTTCTGATTTATTGTGACATACACATAGTTTTCGCTGATATTTTCATTCTTTTTTAAGTTGATTTACTATTTCAGTAGAAATACACTTTTATGAAAGTACTTTTTTTTTCTTTTGTTAATTTCAGTACCAAATCATTTTTAGATGTAAGGCTTTTTCCTAGGTGCTTAGAGATGTCAGTCAGCTATGTAAATTTCACATATATTAATAAAACACATATAGAAGATAGGAATTTCAAATATCTGTAAATAGATTTCTAAAATTTAGTGTTTATACATTTTCATATGAATAATCAGAAAAGTGAAGACTCACATTAGGCAGTACTTTCATTGTAAGAAAATCCATTTTTATGCCAACAGATAAGAATATAGAAATACTTTAAAGTTTAAAAAGAATGTGAAATTATTAATAAATAGCTTATGTTGGAAACTCTTACTAGTTTGATAATTAATTTTTGCTTAGTTCTGATTTTGTTTTGTTTTGAAACCACAACTACTTGGGGGAGAGACAACTGATTGAATAATCAGTAGCCTCTAGATCTGCATTTCTGGTATTTGTTTTTTGTTTTTTTTTAATGTCAGATATATTTTATACTTTTATAAAAAGAAGTTAAACCACATTTTACTAGCTTTTACTTTAATGCAAGTGGGAATACTTAATTTTCCACCATAAACCTTTGAGAAACAATTGTTAGCAATAAAGTTGTAGTTTTTTTTAAAAAAGTATTTCTTCAAAGTATGGCATTAAAAAATTTGTGACAGGATGATACAGCTATTTCTGGAATGTAGAAACTAGTTAAACATGTTTGAATTGAAATTTATTTTCTTGATTTCACCCTGTTTGAAACACATGTTATCATTTCTGCCTAATTTTAACATCTTAAAATTCATAACATTTTAGATTAAAAAGAAGAGTTATTACTTAGTGACAGAAACTAGATCGGTTATTAACCTAAATTTTTCAAAATTGAGAAAAGAGTTTATGTTAAGACTTTTTTAAATGATTGGGAAAGTGATGGCTAAGCTGAGAAATAGAAAATTGACAATTTCATTTTATTGGCAAATATTTAATGCTTTAGTTCCTCAATTATAAATGTAATCTTTTTGCTAGGCTTTGTTAACATTAGTTATTAGAATTTTATCTTCAGAAACACAAATGGCAATGCCTGGTTTCTGCCTATCATACATTAAATTGGAGAAAATAGAATGCAATGGTGCATATATTCAATAGTTAATATGTTTTGCCAGACTTCCCAGGGTAGGGGCGTATAAATTTTATTTCCAAATTCATTAACTGTTTTCTTACACATTTCAAAGAGTTTTCAAAATTGAGTCAAGAAATGATTTAGTTATTTATAAGGAAGCATTTTAGTGATGTTATAGCCATTTAAAATGTTATGTCATACTCCAAACTTTAGGGGAGTTATTTGAAATATAAATAGCATACAGTGTTTGCTCTAGAGATCTGAATACTGATTTTCTTTTTATAGATTTTATTAGTTAGGAATCTTCATGTGCTATGTATATATTTTTTTAAACAAAATTTATTGACTTAACTTTTCAGTTAAGTGCATTTTGAATCCTTTTTAAAATTGAAGACTGTATTTAAAATTTTTTTTTCCGTGAAAAAAGGGGCTTTTTTTTTTTAAATTGTACTTTAGGTGAAGGTTTACAGAACAAATAGTTTCTCATTAAACAGTCAGTACACATATTGTTTTATGACATTGGTTAATAACCCCACAACATCTCAACCCTCTCTCTTCTCGACCTTTTTTTTTTTTTGGTGAAAATATACGTAGCCAAAGATACACCATTTCAAAAATTTCTACATGCACAGTTCAGTGACATCAATTATGTTCTTCCAGTTGTGCTGCTATTTTCACTTTAGATGAGGGCTTACAGAACAAAATAGTTTCTCATTAAATAGTACACATGTTGCCCTGTGACAATGGTTAACAACCCCACTACATGTCAACAGTGTCCCTTCTTAACCTTGGGTTCCCTATCACCAGCTTTCCTGTTCCCTTCTGCCTTCTAGTCCTTGTCCCTGGCTGCTGTGTATCATTAGTCCCATTTTGTTTTATGGGGTCGTCCACTCCCCAGCTGAACGGTGAACCTCGGAAGTGACTTCACCACTGAGCTAAAAGGGTGTCTGGGGGCCGTACTCTCGGGGTTTCTCTAGTCTCTTTCAGGCCAGTAAATCTCGTCTTTTTTGTGTGTGTTAGAGTTTTGTTCTACATCCTTCTCCAGCTCTCTATAGGACCCTCTGTTGTGATCCCAGTCAGAGCAGTCAGTGGTGGTAGCCAGCCACCATCTAGCTGTACTGGACTCAGTCTGGTTGAGGCCTTGGTAGCTGTGGTCCGTTAGTCTTTTGGACTAATGTTTTCCTTGTATCCTGTTCTCTTCATTCTCCCTTGCTCCCGAAGTGGGGAGACCAGTGGAGGAGTATCTTAGATGGCCGCTCACAGGCTTTTAAGACCCCAGACACTACTCACCAAGGTAAAGTGTAGAATGTTGTCTTTATAAACTGTGTTATGCCAGTTGAGCTAAATGTTCCCGGAGACCATGGTCCCCACACCCCTCCACCCAGCAATTCAGTCCCTCAGGGAGTTTGCATGTGTCTATGGAGCTTCCATGACCTTTCCTTGTACAGGTTGTGCTGGCTTCCCCAGTATTGTGTACTGTCTCACCCTTCACCAAAGCTACCACTTATCTGTTGTCTATTTAGTATTTCCCCCCACCCTTCCCATCTCTCGTAACCAACAAAGATTGTTACTTTTTGTGTGTAAACTTTTTCATGAGTTTTTACAATACAGGTCTCATACAGTATTTGTCTTTTTGTGATTGACTTATTTCACTCAGCATAATGGCCTCCAGTTTCATCCATGTTATGAGATGCTTCACAGATTCATCATTGTTCTTTATCGTTGCATAGTATGCCATGGTGTGTATGTACCATAGTTTGTTTATCCATTCGTCTGTTGATGGGCATCTAGGTTGTTTCCATCTTTTTGCTATTGTGAACAGTGCTGCCATGAACATGGGTGTGCATATGTCTGTTTGTGTGATGGCTCTTATTTCTCTAGGATGTATTCCTAGGAGTGGGATTGCTGGATTGTATGGTATTGTTATTTCTAGCTTTCTAAGGAAGTGCCATATCATTTTCCAAAACGGTTGTATCATTATGCATTCCCACCAGCAGTGCATAAGAGTGCCGATCTCCCCGTAGCCTCTCCAACATTTGTTATTTCCAGTGTTTTTGATTGTGCCAGTAATGGCAGGGTGAGATGGTATCTCATTGTGGTTTTAATTTGCATTTCTCTAATGGCTAGTGGTCTTGAGCATTTCCTCATGTCTGTTGGCTGCTTGACTGTCGTCTTTGGTGAAGTGTCTATTCATTTCCTTTGCCCATTTTTTAATAGGCTTATTCGTCTTTTTGTTGTAGAGGTGTTGGATTTTCTTGTAGATTATGGAGATTAGACCTTTGTCTGACTTGTACTGTCCAAAAATTTTTTCCCAGTCTGTAGGTTCTCTTTTCACTCTTTTGGTGAAGTCTTTTGAAGAGCATAGGTGTTTGATTTTTAGAAGATCCCAGTTATCTAGCTTATCTTCTGGGGTTTGTGTGTTGAAGGTTATGGCTTGTATCCTGTTAATGCCATGTATTAGGGCCTGTAGCGTTTATCCTACTTTTTCTTCTGTGAACTTCACAGTTTTGGCTTTATATTTAGGTCTTTGATCCATTTTGAATTAGTTTTTGTATATGGTGTGAGGTATGGGTCCTGTTTCATTTTTTTGCAGATGGATATCCAGTTTTGCCAGCACCATTTGTTTAAAAGACTGTCTTTTCCTTTGGGCCCTTGTCGAAGATCAGGTGACTGTAGGTGGATGGATTTACATCTGGGTTCTCAATTCTGTTCCATTGGTCAATGTATCTGTCGTTGTACCAGTACCAGGCTGTTTTGACTACTGTAGCTGTATAGTAGGTTCTGAAGTCAGGTAGTGTGAGTCCTCCAACTTTATTCTTCTTCTTCAGTAGTGCTTTACTCATCCAGGGCTTCTTCCCTTTTCATGTAAAGTAAATGATTAGTTTTTCCATCTCTTTGAAGAATGTTGTTGGTATTTGGATCGGCATTGCATTGTATTTGTAAATTGCTTTGGGTAAAATTGTCATTTTCATAATGTTGAGTCTACCTGTCCATGAGCATGGGTGTGTTTTTCCATTTATGTAGATCCCTTTGGGTTTCTTGCAATAGTGTTCTGTAGTTTTCTTTGTATAAGTCTTTTACATCCCTGGTTAGATTTATTCCTAAAGTATTTGATTTTTTTAGGGGCTGTTATAAATGGTATTGTTTTCCTGATTTCCTGTTCATCGTTCTCTTTATTGGTGTATAGGAATCCAACTGATTTTTGTATGTTCATCTTGTATCCTGCTACTTTGCTGAATCTTTCTATTACTTCCAGTAGATTTTTCGTGGAGTCTTTAGGGTTTTCTGTGTATAGTATCATATCATCTGCGAACAGGGACAGTTTAACTTCTTCATTACCGATTTGGATGCCCTTTATTTCTTTTTCTTGCCTTATTGCTCTAGCTAGAACTTCCAGCACGTTGTTAAATAGGAGTGGTGATAAAGGGCATCCTTGTCTTGTTCCTGTTCTCAAGGGGAATGTTTTCAGCCTCTCTCCATTAAGAATGATGTTGGCTATTGGTTTTGCCTAGATGCCCTTTATTATGTTGAGAAATTTCCCTTCTATACGTATTTTATTGAGAGTTTTTATCAGGAATGGGTGTTGGACTTTGTCAGATGCCTTTTCTGGGTCAATTGAGATGATTCATGTGATTCTTTTCTTTCCTTTTATTTATGTGGTGGATTACGTTGATTGATTTTCTGATGTCGAACCATCCTTGCACACCTGGTATGAATCCTGCTTGGTCGTGGTGTATTATTTTTTTGATATGATGCTGAATTCTGTTGGCTAGAATTTTGTTGAGAGTTTTTGCACATGTATTCATGAGAGATACTGGTCTGTAATTTTCTTTTTTTGTGGCGTCTTTGTCTTGTTTTGGTATCAGGGTTATGCTGGCTTCATAGAGTGAATTCGGAAGCGTTGCTTCAAAAGGGGGCTTACTTTTGATGAATTCTATAGAGTTCTGTTTCATTAAATATTTTCTACTTTGTTATTTCTTTAGGAAAAATGGAGCGTGAGAAACCTATTTGGTATAAGTTAAGTTTTACAGTCACGGAATTACTGAAAGCTAAAAAAAAACAAACAAACTCCCCCCACCCCATTCTCAATGTATAAATAAAGCTACGTGAAGATGAAAGGAGAGAATTTTTTTTTAGTACAGCAATAGCACAGGAGACTCTCTTTCCTTGTTTCTGTAAGAGTATAGCCATTCTGTAATATGACTATTCTATAATATGGGTAAGAAATTAGCATTTATGTTACAGTACAAGCCTTGTGATATTATTTTGTAAAGAAGTCACTGAGTGTAAATGGCAGTGCAAATTTAGAAGTGTTTGGCAAACTTTTTGAATAATACTAAAGCCTTCAAGGCTTTACAAATCCACTTATCCTTTTAACAGTGTATACTCTTTGTCAGGCACTGTGGCGGGTACTGGAGCCCTAGTGGCACAGTGGTTAAAGAGATCGGCTGCTAACCAAAAGATCGGCAGTTTGAATTTGCCAGCTGCTCCTTGGAAACCCTATAGGGGCAGTTCTACTCTATCCTGTAGGGTCTCTATGAGCTGAAATCAGCTGAACGGCACGGGGGTGGTTTTGCATGGTGTGTGCTAGGGATTCCACAGGAATAAGACACATAGTATCTGCCTTCACAGAGTTTATTGTTTTGCAGAGAAAACAAACATTCAATGAATAATTAAATTAGTAATTAATAATGGTAAATGCTATGAAGAAAAAAACATAGGGTGGTATAAAAATGTAGCATTTTAAAATGTCTTACTTGGTCTAGCAAATTAGATTTGTACTTAGAATAGTTTTTTTTTCTTATATTTAATATTATAGTTTACTGATTAATGTATTTGTACCTAACGTGCATAAGCAGTAACAGTAAGTGTTTAGTAACTTCAGCATAAGTATTCATGTCCATGTATGTTTTATTCCTAGATCTTTTTACATTGCCAGTGTTTGATTTTGCTAATTGCAGAAAAATGGCATTTTGTTATGTTTGAAAATTTGAAGGTACAGCTGCAGTTGGATCCTGTTAATTGTAGCTGTACAACTCTCAGATTTTGTAGTTAAGAATATAAATCCACTAAATAAAATATTTTTAATACAATATAGAATTAGAGTAACTCTCCTTTCTCCTGCTCAAAATTTGATTTGCTGAAGCTGTCTCCCGAAAATCATGGGTATCGACACTCTGGTCAGAACTTGCTCCGGACTCCCATATGGCAGAATCAGGTCAGGTGGCAGTATCAGGTAAAGGGAAATAAGAAACATTATGTCCCCTCCCCTCTTTTTTTTCTTGAAAAAAATTCATTCAGGAGAAACAGTAGAATGACTAGGAGAAGGGGAACTACATAAGAACAACATAGGATGATTAGTATACAAAGTTACTTGATTTTTGTAATGTTTTACACATTAGCCTTTAGAATTGCATTGCAGTTAAGCAAAATTGAGGAAAGGAAAAACAAGGAACTATAAAAATATAAGGAGAAAACACAAGATGGCAGAAATAAGACTGAACACATCAGTGATTACAATAAATGTGAATTGATTAAATTTTCCTAGTAAGAAAACTAAATTCAGTCTCACTGATTTAGATGTAAAGCAAAAGGATAGCCTAAGAGAAATATGTTTTGTAAATTGTGAACCACATGATAGGAATCCCCATTGGTTAATAGGCAAAACACCAATTTTAGACATATTAGATGATACATACTTGTTTCACAGATACATTGCAAAGTTTCAGAGTTAAAGCTGAAGTTTTTTTTTAATTTCGATGATAAAAGAAAACATCTGGATTATAAGAGCACTCTCAGAAGTGCTGGAAGTGTGAGCATAATTCACTTTGCTTAAGTATTGTTTTTTCAAGGTGTGTTCTCACCACAGCTCTTAGTTTGTTTTTTTTTTTTCATATCTAGATCTTATTTGTTGATTCGTTTACTTTGCTTTTAGCATACATTTTTTGGTAAATTGGGCTTACATAAGGAAAACAGCATGGCCTGCAAAACAGTAGAAAACTCTGCTTTCGTGTAGTAGGTAGTCAATAAATAGTTTTATTGGTTAGGCATTCAAGACCCATGGGTTAATTAACTGTTCCTGATCTCTCTTCTTCTTTTCTAGAAATATTAAAAGTTTGGCCGATATCCAAATAGTACAGGTTGCTTGTGGTTACTATCATTCACTTGCACTCTCCAAAGGTAAGCATTGTTTTTATTTTCTTTCCCCTTTTCAGCTTTGTTACGTGATACTTTAAATGAGCAGAAAGTCTTACAACTTGTTTTTCTGCTTGATCCTTTTCATTTCTATATAAATTTTAGAATTAGCTTGTCCGTTTTCACGCACGGAAAAAAACTGCTGGGATTTTGATTGGGACTACATTGTTTCTGTAAATCAGTTTGAGGAAAATCTTTACAATATTGAGTCTTTCAGTTCTTGAACATGCTGTATTCATTCATTTAAGTGCCCTTTTAATTTTTCTCAGCAGGAGTTTGTTTTATGTGGAGAGGTCTTACACATCTTTTATTAGATTTTTCCCTAGGTATTTTTGGAGCTCTGGTAGTGCAGTGGTTAAGAGTTATTATGGCTGCTGACCAGAAGACTGGCCATTCAAATCCACCAGCTGCTCCTTGGAAACCCTGTGGAGCAGTTCTACCCTGTCCTGTGGGGTCGCTGTGAGTTGGAAGTGACTCGACAGTAATGGGGTGTTGTTTTTTTTTTTTGTTATTGTGAATGATGTCATTTTTTAAATTTCGTTTTTAATTGTCTGTTGCTAGTATGAGTCTCCTAAAATCTGTTTCCATATAGGTGATGAAGATGGTAGCTTTCCCAATCTCATTTAATTTCACAGATAAACATTTTATGAATAAGGACAGAGAAGAAGGTTAAGCAACCTATTAGCTTTGTTTGCTTTCCTCTCTTACTGATTTGACTTCTTCATATGTCAGCTAAGGACTGGAACATGTATTATTAAAGAACCTGCCACATGTTTTCTTTTGTTTTTTAAAATCATTTTAACAAATAAGTTGCATTGGCTTTGTTGTTATTATTTTTTAATTCAATAAACTTCCAGTACATTTACTATGAATAAAACACTAGGCTAGAGCTGTGGGGAAATACAGATAAATTAAAAGACAGTTTTAAGGAACATTCTCTGTAGTAGAAGAGGTAAATGTACAAATAATTAACTCTAGTTTGAGGCAGAAAAAAATACTACTTTGGTCAAAGTAAATGTAAAATGCTGGGGGAATGAAGACAAAGGTATAATTAGTTGCAATTGATAGAATTGTTAACAGTAAGGAGGGAATTGGTTTGTGATGCAAGTCTTGAAAAGATGAGTAGATTTTATTAAGAATTGGAGAAATTTTGAGAAGTAACTAAGAGGAAATGTTGAGAAGTGACCAAGAGGGCAGTACCAGTAAAGACAGTCAGGAAAGTGGTGTATTTGGATATTGGCACGTAATTTTATGTGGATATTGGGAGGATTAGGAGATAGTAAGAACTGAAGCTGAAGTAAAAACAGAAATCTGTTAAAAGGGCCTTAAATGCCATGTTAAGGAATTTAGACTTCTCTATCAGCTTTAGGGAACCTGGCACCTCTCTGTATTCTTTGTTGTTGCTTTGCCACCTCCTCGTTTGATGTTTTGGTAGGTAGATCCAATATAAAATTCAAACCCAGATATTTTACTGATAGTAGCAGTTTTGCATTTTGACCTACAGGTATTTTTTGCCTCCTGCAGCTTCATGCTTTAGGCAGTATCTTAGTCATTTAACAGTTTTTTGAGCGCTTAGTATAAACTAGGTACACTATGTTATGTAATGGACTGGGTATACAGTGGTAAGTAATACACTACTAGCCCTCATGGTATAGTTACACAAATAACTGTGTAATTACTTACAATGATAAGGGCTTTAAAGAAAAAGTTTAGGGTATTTAGAGCATATAACAGGGGACTGGATTTAAGCTGGGAGATCAAGGAAGCCTTCCTGCAAGAAGAGAGTAGAAATGAACTAGACAAAGATGAGGAGAAGGTTTAGGCAGAGGAAACAGCAAGTGTGTGAGAAATGAGCACTAGAGAATGTAAAGGAATTCATGTGTGGCCAGAGTATAGTAAGTGAGGGTGGGGACTGGTATGAAACGAGATTGAAAATGTAAATAGATAATACAGGGCCTTATAGGCCTTATTAAACATATTTATCCTAGGAGCAATGAAAAGGCACTGAAGTGTTTTTGTAGGTGAGCAACATTATCAAATCTGCATTTTTATGAGTATATATACAAAAGTCCATTTGTATGTGCATAGAACATTTCTGGAAGGACATACCAGTATTTGGTAGAAGAGGCTGGTTCTTGGGAGAGGGCCAGGGATCTAATTTTGTACAGAGGCTTTTAAGTGTATACTATTTTGTAGTATGAATTTTTTTAAAGTCAGGACATCAGTTGTTAGTTTGATAAAAAATAAATTATGTGTAAAGTTGCAAAATAGGGTAGCAGTGGGGGAACAAAAGTGACAGCAGAGAAAACTGCTACAGGAACCAGGTGAGATGGTGAGTGAATCTATTCATGTTTTTCTTTAGAAAGCAAACTGTGTATAACTTGGTGATGGATTGGTTGCCTGTGAGGTAAGAGGAGAGGCACATTAAGAATAATTTCCTAGGTTTATGACGTGCTACAAGATCAGTTGTGATGTTGTTAACGAAGATGGGGAACACTGGGAAGAGGTCCAAGTATGGGAAGTGGAGAGGGAGTCATGAATTCACTTTGGGGCATGCTGTGGTGGAAGTACCTTTGAAACATACAAGTGTAGTAGATGTGAGGGAAACAACTGGATAAATGGATTTATTGCTCAAAGGAGAAGTCTGGACTAGTGATAAAATTGTAAACATCAGTATGTGGTTGATAACTGAAGCCTTGAGCTTGGATAAGTCCTCTTGGGAGAAAATACAGAATGAAAGGCTTGAGGAGTATTAAAAAGAATCCTTTCTTGAGGAGCATAAGGAAATGAGATTACCCCCTGTTATGTGACTCACTCATTGGTCAGTATCCCAAACCTAACCCATTGCCGTTGAGTCAATTCCAACTCATAGTGACCCTCTGTGACAGAGTAGAACTACCCCATAGGGTTTCCAAGGCTGTAATCTTTGTGGAAGCAGACTGTCACATCTTTCTCCCATGGAGCAGCTGGTGGGTTTGAAACACTGACCTTTTGGTTAGTAGTGAGTGCTTAACCGATGCCCCATCAGGGCTCCTTATTCGTCAGTATAGTCAGTCAAATTTAAATACACTAATACAGGATGTTGTTCTAGGTAGTATGTTTCCATGTAAAAAATAAATTTAGTTGCTAAAAAGAGTACGTATTTCCATCTGGTGAGAGGAATAACATCCCAAACTAATTGATGAACTTCAAATGAAATTTTTGTGTGTGTCAGAAAAATGATTAATTTGATGATTTTTGTTTTACAGCAAGTGAAGTCTTCTGTTGGGGACAGAATAAATACGGCCAATTGGGTTTAGGCCTTGACTGTAAAAAGCAGGCTTCACCAAAACTGATTAAGTCTTTGCTTGGAATCCCTTTCATGCAAGTTGCAGCAGGAGGAGCCCATAGTTTTGTACTCACCCTTTCTGGAGCTATCTTTGGATGGGGACGCAACAAATTTGGTCAGCTAGGTCTTAATGATGAAAACGGTAGGTTCTTATTTTATAGTTAAATATATTTTCTAAAAGAGATGATCTTTTGAGGTGGAGCAGTGATTCTTAGTATCAGAGAGAAGTGAACTCAAATCTTCCATGATAGGGAGTTGGGTGATGAGATGTTAATAAAAAAAATTCCATTTGATAATAATAATGGGGGAGGGGGATAGGAAAACACAAAAAAATCCTTTTTTTGAAAATAAACTTACAGAAAGTGTATCTGGACAAAATCCAGATTTGTCTAGATGTTTGTTAAAAGAAAATTGAAAACCATTACTCAAATTGGTAACTAGAGTTGTTACATTATTGGCTACAGTCACTGGAAAGAAGCTGTAAAATTATTCTGGGAAAATAACATTAAGCATTAACCTATTTGAGTTTTTCCAGGAAATAATTAACCTGAGTCATTAAACTAATCTTTGGTTGGGCTTCACTTCACTGATGCTAGAGTTTTGAAAATAAGCATTTTAAATTTTAAAAAATTATAACTACTTATAACAAGTTGGGATTTTGGAACTGATTTTCCATAGCTTCATTAGGTTGAATGCCAGTATCAGACCTACAAAAACTGCAGTTTCATAAAGTTCATCACAATTTTAATGACTTTAAGACGACAAAAATGAGTTGTTGATCTAGTAACAATTGGTAATGATAAGCAAGTAATACTTTCAGTAAAAATTAAAGAATATTTTGTTCTGCATAAGAAAAAAATGTCAGATTTTAGAACATATATATCTCTTTCCTGCTGTAAGATAGCAGAGAGTATACTTTTCAGGCTTTTGGGTAGGATCCTGTGAGCATAATTATTATGAGACAAATATAAAGAATGGTGTGTGTGTGTGTGTGTAAAATTAGAAGCATTTAAATAGCTCTGAAATTTGTAGTTTACTGAGTCCTGTGCAGGTTGGCCTATAGGCAGTTTAACACTTAAATTGCTCTTATTAAGTCCCTCCTTTATTTAAAGTCATGTAAATAGACAAACCTGGGAGCCCAACTTAGTAGACTTGTACTACAAAATTGTTGAATCATAGTTAAAATTATTTACTCATCATTGTCCACTTAGTTTGGGAAGCTGTAGAGGAAACAAATTCTAGAAGAGTTTTCATTTAAAAAAAATACCGTTAACGTCTCTTGTTGGAATTTCCAGATAGGTATGTTCCTAATTTGCTAAAGTCACTAAGATCTCAGAAAATAGTTTATATTTGTTGTGGAGAAGATCATACTGCTGCTCTAACCAAGGTATTGTATTTCTAAAACCTCTTTATTATTATTCATAGTTGTTATTTCATAGTTAATGATTAATTTCTTCATAATATTTACATTGAAACTTGTTATTGATGTCTCAAAGATAATTTATCTTGAAAAAAAGACTTAGATTGTTATTGTTCTAAAAATAATTTACCTTCATTTTGTTATAAAACGTGAATTATGATATACTATTACATATGGTCAAGTTTCTCAGTTCATATGAAGTACTTTTGAAATAATATTTTCAATAAAATAGTACTTCCCTTTTGAGTTCATCAGGCTTGCTATGCTGTACATATCAATCCCAGTTATATTGTATAGCCATGCTTAATTTTAATTTAATGCCATTTTGGCTTATAAATATTTTATAACGAGTAATAAAGGAAACTGAATCCCTCCATTATCCATAGGCCAAGTTTTGTGCACGTAGTTACAATGTGCTTTCCTCATAATCTTGTCAGTAGCTTTAACTCTGACCTCTTAGTTTCTTGGATATGTGCTAAATCAGTGTCAGTACTGATTAGTTCTCCAGAGACCAGAAGTTAAATGAAAATAAAAAACATTCATCTTATTTTTACTAGAAGCATTATTTATTGTAGCAGTGTTAATGTAAAGGAATTGGCAAGTATTCAGAAATCTCTGTTTTTACTGCTTTATCTTTCTTTGTCCTGCATAGTAGACAGAATTGGTGAGAAGAAATTAACTTCTAATCAGACTTTTAAATTCTGCACCCTTTACTCCCATATTGGAAATTTTAAGTTGGCAAAAGTGTTGTTCATCATTACCACAGATAGTGTACTCCAGGTACTTAAAGCAGTATTATAACAGCCATTCATAAAAGTTAATTTAAAAAAATATTTTATATTACCTTTTAGTAAGGAAGTTTTACTATACCTACTGATCTTAATACCACATTTTACTGATTTTAGCATTCGAATTATACACGTAATCACTAAAGTCTTATTAAATCATGTTGGCAAGTTACAGATTTTAGCCATTTTCTTCCGTTATTGGTATTTGGAAGAAATAATGCTATGTTAAATAATAGTAAAAGTATTTGATATGGTTTCATTCCTTAGTTCTAACTGTGTGGTAGAAATACTAACAATGTTAATATTTTTCAACTTCAGGTTTTCAAATAATCACTTGTCTTGTTTTTCCAGGATAAGTGTTTATTGATTTTTTAAAATTGCTGATTCTGTTAATCCTTCGTATCCATTTTAGAAGACAGTAGGTGATGATATTTGTTCACTGAACTTTTTAGTGTACTTTTTTTATTTTTAATTGTGCTTTAAGTGAAAGTTTATAGTTCAAGTTACTTTCTCATAAAAAAAATTTATACACACGTTGTTATGTGACCCTAGTTACTCTCCCTATAATGTGACAGCACACTCCTCCTTTCCACCCCGGATTTCCTGTGTCCATTCAGCCAGCTCCTGTCCCTCTTTACCTTCTCATCTTGCCTCCAGACAGGTGCTCCCTATTTAGTTGCATGTATTTGCTTGAGCTAAGAAGCACTGTCTTCATGAGTATCATTTTATGTCCCATATTCCAGTCTAATCTATGTCTGAAGAGTTGGCTTCGGGAATGGTTTCAGTTCTAGGCTAAGAGAGTCCAGGGGTCATGTCTTCCAGGGTCTTTCCAGTCTCAGACCATTAAGTCTGATCTTTTTACTAGAATTTGAGTTCTGTACCCCACTTTTCTCTTGCTTCATCAGGGACTCTCTGTTGTATTCCCCATCAGGGTGGTCATTGGTGGTAGCTGGGCACCATCTGGTTCTTCTGGTCTCAGACTGATGGAGTCTGTGGTTTATGTGGCCCTTTCTGTCTCTTGGGCTAATATTTTCCTTATGTCTTTGGTGTTCTTCATCTCTTTTGCTCCAGGTGGGTTGGAATGAATAGATGCATTTTAGCTGGCTGCTCGCTAGCTTTTAAGACCCCGGACACCATTCATCAAAGTGGGATGCAGAACGTTTTCTTAATAAACTTTGTTATGCCAGTTGACCTAGATGTCCCCTGAAACCATGATCTCCAGACCTCCACCCCTGCTACACTGTCTCTCGAAGTGTCTGGTTGTGTTCAGGAAGCTTCTTAGCTTTTGATTTAGTCCAGTCATGCTGACTTCCCCTGTATTGTATATTGTCCTTCCCTTCACCTAAGATAATTCTTATCTACTGTCCAGTTAGTGAATACTCCTCTCCCTCCCTACCCACCCTCGTAACCATCAAAGAATGTTTTCTTCTGTGTTTAAACCTTGAGTTTTTATAATAGTGGTCTCGTACAATATTTGTCCTTCTGCAGCTGACTAATTTCAGTCAGCATAATGCCTTCCAGATTCATCCATGTTATGAGATATTTCACGAATTCATTGTTGTTCTTTATCATTGCATAGTATTCCATTGTGTGAATATACCATAATTTATCCGTTCGTCTGCTGGTCACCTAGGTTGTTTCTGTCTTTTTGCTATTGTGAACAGTGCTGCAGTCAACATGGGTGTGCATGCATCTATTCATGTGACAGCTCTTATTTCTCTAGGATATATTCCAAAGAGTGGGATTGCTGGATCGTGTGGTAGCTATTTCTAGCTTTTTAAGGAAGCACCAAATCGATTTCCAAAGTGGTTGTACCATTTTACATTCCCACTAACAGTGTATAAGTGTTCCATTCTCTCCACAACCTCTCCAGCATTTATTATTTTGTGGGTTTTGGATTAATGCTAGCCTTGTGGGGGTGAGGTGGTATCTCATTGTAGTTTTGATTTGCATTTCTCTAATGGCTAACGATCGTGAGCATTTCCTCATTTATCTGTTAGCCGCCTGAATGTCTTCTTTGGGAAAGTGTCTGTTCATGTCTTCTGCCCATTTTTTCATT
Organism: Dugong dugon; assembly: GCA_030035585.1. Lineage (NCBI taxonomy): Eukaryota > Metazoa > Chordata > Mammalia > Sirenia > Dugongidae > Dugong > Dugong dugon. Next base: position 22,282,925 of record CM057475.1, read on the forward strand.
GGGTTATTTGTCTTTTTGTTGTTGAGGTTTTGCAGTATCTTGTAGTTTTAGAGATTAGAAGCTAATCGGATTTGTCATAGCCAAAAAAATTTTTCCAGTCTGTAGGTTGTCTTTTTACTCTTTTGGTGAAGTCTTTTGATGAGCATAAGTGTTTGATTTTTAGGAGCTCCCAGTTATCTAGTTTCTCTTCTGGTGCTTGTCCTTTGTTAGTAATGTTTTGTATTCTGTTTATGCCATTATATTAGGGCTCCTAGCATTGTCCCTATTTTTTCTTCCATGATCTTTATCATTTTAGATTTTATATTTAAGTCTTTATCCATTTTGAGTTAGTTTTTGTGCATGGTATGAAGTATGGGTCTTGTTTAATTATTTTGCAGATGGCTATCCAGCTATGCCATTTGTTAAAGAGATTGTCTTTTCCCCAATTTACAGACATTAGGCCTTTGTTAAATATCAGCTGCTCATAAGTGGATGAATTTACGTCTGGATTCTCAATTCTGTTCCACTGGTTTATGTATCTGTTGTACCAGTCCAGGCTGTTTTGACTACCGTGACAGTATAATAGGTTCTAAAGTCAGGTAGTGTGAGGCCGCCCACTGTGTTCTTCTTCTTCAGTAATGCTTTACTTCTCTGGGGCCTCTTACCTTTCCATGTGAAGTTGGTGATTTATTTCTCGATCTCATTGTACATTATTTTTTAGTGATATCAGGTAGTTTTAAACATCCCCAAAATAAAATATTTTCCCTTGATTTACATTAGAATGTAATGCTGTATCCATATATCTTTGTTCTTCTGAAAGAATTTCTTGCAGATAAGTTAGGATTGTTTTAAGAAGCAATTTCCTTGTGCCAAACCTAAATTAGGAAAATCAGACTTGAATAAATGGAAACTGTCAGTGCCTCTATAATGATATCAAATTTTTTCAAGTTCATTTACAAATTCAGTATGCAAATCGCATATACATACACCTTTTGATTTAGCAGTATTCTAAGAATCTTTCCTGGTGCTATAAAATTTGTGTGCACGTGGCCATTATTTATTATGACAGTATATTAATAGCAGAAGACTAAACAAAATCCAAATGTTCGTTAGTAGCAACCTAGTTGAACAAATATGGTACATCCACTCAGTGGAATACCATGAACTGTAAAATGGAATGAGAAGATCTCTGTATAATGCTGTGGAATGATTTCCAGGATATATTGTTAAAGTTAGAAGAGCAAAGTACAGAACAGCTGTCTTCTGTGTAAGAAAGGGGGTAAAATGTGAACATATTATATGTTGTTTATATATTTTTTAAATGGAAGAATAAATAAAAATAGCTACACCAAATATATGTCATGCCTTATAATTTTTACTTTGGAATCCAGTAACTGTTATATATCATTAGAAAGCAAAATATTATATATATATATATATATATATATATATATATATATAAGCAGTTCTTAAAAGTTGAAAACAAATAAATGAGCCTAATTGTATATCAGGTTAGTGGTACCACTGTGCAAAGAAGAATGATTTTAAAATACAGTATTTTACTGCATCTTTGGTGGGAAATAGCTTAAGGATAGGCTGAATCCACAAAGAAACTTTGAACTGCATTCTGTAGTCTTATAGTTAGTAGTAAAATTGGAATTACTACTTTTATTACATAGAGAAATAAAGCAAATAGGTAGTTCTTCTACTGTCACTAGAAGCTGTGATTTTTAGCTTAAGAGAAAAAAAAAAAACTAGGAATTAAGTAAAAATCCTGTGACCTTTACTTTGAATCACAAATATCAGTATTAACTCTTGATTAATTTTTCTCCTTCTAAAAAATGCTTTTTTCTAGGCATGGCCAGTGAACTGGCCTAGAAGTAATAAGGAACACGTCCAATCTGGAAGCAGTGAGCATCCCTTGATGGGTATAGACTCCACTAATAGGAACCAGGGCTCCTTAGAGAAGAATCTGAGTTCATGTCTGAGGCAACAAAAAAGTATAAGATAAAACTTGGACGTTTGTAGAAGAAAGCAACGAGTACTTAGGGTCATATCAGAAGGACAGTTTGAAGGAGCGTTCACTGGTTATCAAAAAGAAGTAATGACTGCAAAAATGGAAACACATAAATACATAAAAATCATGAGTTTATAATGATACTCCTTCCCTCAAATAGTACAAAACAAAATTTATTGCTCACATTAGGAGGTTGCTAGGACAACAACTCACTTTTCTAAAAATTGGAAAATAATGAGAAAGAATCAAGTGTTTATCTTGCCTTTCATTTGCAAATTACCTATATTTCAGGTTAACTTAATAATTGATGAGGAAAAGTTCTTTATAGAAGAATTCCAACTAATAAATCTAGAAGAAATGATAAGATTAGAAAATCACTGTTTTGCCCTACCTGATGAAATCATACATGTAGACAAAAATCAACAACATTAAGCTTAATGGGGATGGATATGCTGACACTTTGACCCACTTACCTATTTTTAACATCACCAGTCAGATATGCTTTCTGACATGACACAATAAAATAGGGAAATTTAAACATGGCCTGGGTATTAGACAATATTAAGAAATTAATATTAGTTTTGTAATAATAGTATTGTGGTTGGAAATCCTGGTGGCATGGTGGTTTTAAGAGCTACCACTGCTAACCAAAAGGTCAGCAGTTCGAAACCACCAGGTGATTCTTGGAAACCCTGTGGGGCAGTTCTACTCTGTCCTGTAGGGTCGCTATGAGTTGGAATTGACTCAACGGCAATGGGTTAGATTAGGTTAGGTTAGTATTATGATTATGTTATTTTTAAAAATAAATCCTCATCTGTTAGAGATATGTGCCATTGAAGATGCATAGACACTTACAGGTGATATTATTTATGAAGGCAGTTTGCTTTAAAGTAGTCCAGTGGCTCCTTCCCTCCTCCAAAAAAGGAAGGGGGAGGGTCATTGAGGAAATAAGATTATCAACCTTTTGCCTAGTTGTTGAAACTGAGTGATGGTTAATGATGGTTCATTATATTTTTCTCTTTAATTTTGTGTATTTAAAATTTTCCGTTTTAAAAAGAAAAATCAGTTTCCTTACTTAAACCCATTGCCATCAAGTCAATTCCAACTCATAGCGACCCTGTAGGACAGGGTAGAATTGCCCCATAGGGTTTCCAAGGAGAGGCTGGTAGATTCGAACTGTAACCTTTTGGTTAGCAGCTGAGCATTAACCACTGTGCCACCAACCCTCCATTCCTTACTCAGCTATATGTAATTATACAGTATTAAATGATGAAAAATTATAAAATTGTACATACGGTTAAAACTGAAGAAAAAGAGTTGAATTGAAAAATAATACTTGTGGTTGTGTTGTCATTGTAGGTTCTTTTTCTTTTTATACACAAAGCCTCTAATCCAGTTACCTTTTTCTTAAATTTTTTAAAGACTATCTCTACATTATAGCAGCTATATTTAAAAATAGCTATATTTGTGCATTCTGATTACATACACTCTTTTGGCAGAGTTTTTATGTTCAAAAGCATAGCTAGCTTAAAAACTGAGACAATACCATTTTTAGGTTTTGTGAAATTTTATACGTGTGTACTTGGAATTCAACAAGAAGGTATAATGATAATGACAGGCACTGCAAAGAAATAATTATTTGTATCTCTTTAGTGATAACGTCAACTAAATATTTTATAATGATAATGTAATTAAGTACTTTAAAAAAAAGTGAAAATAATTTAGCCTTCAACCTGGAACTCTTTTTTAGTTTTAAGACATTTTACCTTGAAAAGTCATCTATCATTTGTTAAGTTGTGAAGACAGTAGAAGAGAAAAATTGACTCCATATTAAACAAATCAGCTGGTTTTTCCTGAAAATTAGTCATTTTATTAGCCCTTCTAATGATAATGAATTTTGTCTTTTTTCTTAGGAAGGTGGAGTGTTTACTTTTGGAGCTGGAGGTTATGGGCAGTTGGGTCATAACTCTACCAGTCATGAAATAAACCCAAGGAAAGTTTTTGAGCTTATGGGAAGCATTGTTACTCAGATTGCTTGTGGAAGGTAAGCTATTATATAAAAGAATATTTTGGACTTTGTAACACTCACAATTGTGTAACAAATTGTTTGGGGGTCTAGTAATCTAAACTAAAACATTCTCTCATAAATGTCTAATTTGCTGCTACGAAGTCATAGTAACAGAAGAAACATCTTTTATACTGAATCTTTACCTATTTCTCCTTAAAACAAATTTGTCTGAGGCAAGATGTTAATATATATCTATTACTGTGTTTATTGTACATACCATCACACTTGAAGCATAACTGTAGTTCATCTTTTTTCCCTTTTTTTCTCTATGAGGAAATTTAACAGTAGTAATTAATTTTTTAAGAATTAAGATTAGTTAGTGATGGAAATTGAAGTGGAATCCTGATCTGATTCTTGGGAATAAATAGAAGACATAGAGCTTTGAAGTTGAGCTCTGACTACTCTGACAGGGATCACAATAGAGGGTCCCGGACAGAGCTGGAGAAAAATGCAAAACAAAATTCTAACTCATAAAAAAAGACCAGACTTACTGGCCTCACAGAGACTGGAGAAACCCTAAGAGTATGGCCCCTGGACATCCTTTTAACTCAGTACTGAAGTCACTCTTGAGGGTCACCCTTCAGCCAAAGGTTAGACAGGCCCAAAAAACAAGACTAAAGGGGCACACTCGCCCAGGGACAAGGACTATAAGGCAGCAGGGGACAGGAAAGCTGGTAATAGGGAACCCAAGGTCAAGAAGGGGAGAGTGTTGACATGCCATGGGGTTGATAACCAGTGTCACAAAACAGTATGTGTAGTAATTGTTTAACGAGAAGCTAGTTTGTTCTGTAAACCTTCATCTAAAGTATAATTAAAAAAACCAAACCAGTTACTGTCGCGTCAACTCTGACTCACGGCAACTTCATGTGTGTCAGGAAAAAAAAAAAGAGAAATTGAGCTTCACCTCCAGTGAATTAAGTTGGGCTGGGCAGACTCTTAAGTAGCAAAATGTGTCTTCTTAACCACTAGCTTAATTTTTTCCCACCTTGTGTGTATCTCTATACAGTATAGTTTCGTTTTGCCAATTGTTAATTTCAAATGGAATCTCTGTAGGTATTCTTCTGTCATTCTTTTTTCCCCCTCAACATCGTGCTTGTTAACGTTATGTGTAGCTTTGCTACCATTAGTTCTCATTATTTTATTTAGTTATATGACTATGATAATTTATTTACTCATTGTTTTGCTGATGGGCATTTGGGTGATTCCAGTTTTTGACAGTTACAAATAATGTTGCTGTCAACATTATTTATTATATAATGTATATAAGCATTCATATTTTCAGGTGTATACCTACAGTGGAGTCCTTTGTAAGAGAGGATACTTAACTTGAATTTTGTGGATTAATGTCTCACTGTTTTTCAGAATGGTTGTACCAGTTTACATTTCTACTAGTAGTATATGAGAATTTCTGATACTCCAGGTGCTTGTCACCGTTTGGCATTGTTAGACTTTACTTTGGCAGTCTCTTGGATAGATAGTGTTACCTTATCACGATTTTAATTTGCATTTCCATCACTTACTTGAGTATTTTTTCACATGTTTATTTAATCTCCCTGGATTTAAAAACTGATTCATAGTAGTTCTTTATATATTATGGATATAAGTCCATAATAAATCCTAATAAAAGGATGTAAGTTCTTTATTGGAATGTTGTTGGTGTTGGGTGCCATCAAGTCTGTTCCAACTCATAGCAACCCTGTATACAACAGAAGGAAACACTACCCAATCCTGCGCGCCATCCTCATAGTCGTTACCATGCTTGAGGCCATTGTTGAACCACTGTGTCAGTCCATCTCATTGAGGGTCTTCTTTTTTGCTGCCCCTCTGCTTTACTAAGCATGATGCCCTTCTCCAAGGACTGATCCCTCCTGATAACATGTCCAAAGTATGTGAGACATAGTCTCACCAGCCATGCTTCTAAGGAGCATTCTGGCTGTACTTCTTCCAAGACAGATTTGTTCTTCTTTTGACAGTCCGTGGTATATTCAATATTCTTCACCAACAACATAATTCAAAGTTGTCACTTCTTGTATTATTGGCATATGTTTTGCAAATGTCTTCACTCATTCTTTAGGTCTTGTCACTTTATGTTGTCTTTTGATGAACAGAAGTTTTAAATTTTAATGTAGCTAAGTTTAAATCAGTCCTTTCCTTTACGGTCAGTGCTTTTTGTTTCTTAAGAAATCTTTGCCTGAGAATATAATCTTCGCTGTTCTCTTCACAAACCTAATTTTGCCTTTTGCTTGGAGGTCTATAACCTATCTGAAGTTGGGGTTTTTTTTTCAAATGGTGTTGAGGTGAGGGTTCAAATTTATATTTTGCCATATGAATAGTCAGTTATCCTAGCACTGTTTTTTAAAAGTACCCCCCTTCCTGCCCTGTAGTGCCACAGTTGCCATAAATTAAGTGCTATATATGGATCTGTTCCTTTGATCTCTATATTATTCCTTCAATCTTTTGCCACTTCCACATTATATAATTTCAATTACAATATAGTAAGTTATGCTATTTGCTGTAAAGTAAGTCCTTGTTTTTCTTCCTGTTCTTCCAGAATGTCTTGGCTGTTTTTGGCCTTTTTCCTTCATAGAAATTTTAGTAGCGTCTGTAAGATTCCCTTCAAAGAAACCTTTTACGATTTTGATTGGTAGTGCATTGACTCACTAGATTAATTTAGGGAAGAGTTGTAATCTTTACAGTATTGAGTTTTCCAGTCAACTTGCAAGCTTCTTTAATATTTTCTAATAAAATGTTTTAAAATTTTCACCATAGAGGTCTTGTGTGTATTTTGGTACTTTTTTTTTTTTTTTTTAATTGTATTTTAGGTGAAGGTTTACAGAACAAATAGTCATTAAACAGTCAGTACACTTATTGTTTTATGACATTGGTTCACAACCCCATGACATGCCAACACTCTCACATTCTCCCTTCTCGACCTTTTTTTTTTTTTTTTGGTGAAAATATACATAGCCAAAGATACACCATTTCAAAAATTTCTACGTGCACGATTCAGTGACATCAATTACATTCTTCCAGTTGTGCTGCTATTCTCACTTTAAATGAAGGTTTTCAGAACAAAACAGTTTCTCATTAAACAGTACACATGTTGCCCTATGACAGTGGTTAACAACCCCACTACATGTCAACACTGTCTTTATTCAACCTTCAATTTCCTATCACCAGCTTTCCTATCTCCTTCTGCCTTCTAGTCCTTGTCTCTGAACTACTGTGCCTCGTTAGTCCTGTTTTGTTTAATGGGGCTGTCCAATCCCTGGCTGAACGGTGAACCTCAGAAGTGACTTCACTACCGAGCTAAAAGGGTGTCTGGGGGCCGTACTCTTGGGGTTTCTCCAATTTCTTTCAGGCCAGTAAATCTGGTCTTTTTTGTATGTGTTAGAATTTTGTTCTGCATCCTTCTCCAGCTCTGTCCAGAACCCTCTGTTTTGAACCCGGTTAGAGCAGTCAGTGGTGGTAGCCAGCCACCATCTAGCTGTACTGGACTCAGTCTGGTTGAGGCCTTGGTAGCTGTGGTCTGTTAGTCCTTTGGACTAATGTTTTCCTTGTATCCTGTTCTTTTCATTCTCCCTTGCTCCCGAAGTGGGGAGACCAGTGGAGTATCTTAGATGGCCGCTCACAGGCTTTTAAGATCCCAGACACTACTCAACCAAGGTAGAGTGTAGAATGTTGTCTTTATAAACTGTGTTATGCCAGTTGAGCTAGATGTTCCCGGAGACCATGGTCCCCACAGCCCTCCACCCAGCAATTCAGTCCCTCAGGGAGTTTGGATGTGTCTATGGAGCTTCCATGACCTTTCCTTGTACAGGTTGTGCTGGCTTCCCCAGTATTGTGTATTGTCTCACCCTTCACCAAAGCTACCACTTATCTGTTGTCTGTTTAGTATTTCCCCCCACCCTTCCCATCTCTCGTAACCAACAAAGGTTGTTACTTTTTGTGTGTAAACTTTTTCATGAGTTTTTACAGTACAGGTCTCATACAATATTTGTCCTTTTGTGATTGACTTATTTCACTCAGCATAATGGCCTCCAGTTTCATCTATGTTATGAGATGCTTCACAGATTCATCATTGTTCTTTATTGTTGTGTGGTACGCCATTGTGTGTATGTAGCGTAGTTTATCCATTTATCTGTTGATGGACATCTAGGTTGTTTCCATCTTATTGCTATTGTGAACAATGCTGCCATGAACATGGGTGTGCAGGTATGTTTATATAATTTTCTTGCCTTGTTGTGCTGACTGGGACACCAGTATAATGTTGACTAGAAGTGCTGAAGAGTGAGACATCCCTGTCTTATTTCCTTTCTCTGGGAAAACTTTCACTATTTCACAATTAAGTATCATGTTTGCTATAAATTTTTGTAGATACTCTATTAGATTAAGCAATTTCTCTTCTATTCCTTATTTGCTAAGAGTTTTTAATCATGAATGTATGTTAAGTTTTTATGATTGCTCTTTCTCCATCTGTTGAGATGATTATATGATTTTTTTCCCTTTAATTTGTTAATGTGGTGGAGATATTAATGGGTTTTTCTAATTAAATCAGCTGTTTTATTGAAATACTTCCAATTTGGTAATCATCCTCTTTTATAGTGTTGGATTTGGTTGGCTAGTGTTCTGTTTAGTATTGTTTGTATATATGTTTATCAGAGAGTTTCACCTCTAATTTTCCATTATTATTCTCTGGGCCAGATTTTATTACCAAGATTATTCTAGTCTCATAAATTGAGGAACATAACTCTTCTATTTTGTTAAAATAAGTTGGTAGAACTTGTCATTAAAACCATTTGGGCCTTGCATTTTCTTTTTTGTAGTTTTAAGAATATTCTTCCAATATTTAATGGTTATAACATATTTTTAAATTTCTTCTTGAGTCATTTGTTTGCAAGTTAATTTGTCTAGGAGTTTTTCCATTTTGCCTAAATATTAAACTTATCGACATAAAGTTTACAATATCTGTTTTGGTTTATTGCTGTGCAAAAACAACATCTCAGTGACGTACAATAATAAATGTTGATTGCTTTCTCTGTGGATTGGCTGAGGTGATTCTTCTTTGGGTCATGGATCAGCTGGAGTGCCTCTTGTTCTCACTGCACATCAGCAGGGCGGCTTTGTTTCAAGCTGTGGGTCTCCTGGGGTGGCATTATTAGGCTGTGGTTCAGCTGGGGTAGCTTTGTTAACACATCTCAATCTTGGGCCCAATCCAGAGGGGCATTGGCTTCCTCTGGGGTGTTTTATTCTCATGATGATGGCAGATATACAAGAAGTCAAATTCAGCTGCACAGACACACCTGAAGTTTCTGCTTGCATCACATTCACTAAATCCTGTTGGCCAAAAGTAAGTTACATGGCCAACCCCAATGTCAGGGTACGGGGAATACATGCTGCCCAAGACCATGACAAAGAATGTGCACGATTAATACTGCAGGATAGTGAAGAACTGGGATTAGTGGTTCGATTTACCACACAATATTTTTCATATTTGAAACATCTATAGTCATATCTCTTTTTTTAATTGTTACTAATCCTTACTTTCTTACTCTCTTCTTAGAAATCAGTCTTTCCAGAGGTTTGTCAGTTTATTAGTCTTTTCAGAGTATCAATTTTTCATCTTTATGATTCATATTTTATGTATGATTTCATTTCCTACATTTCAGCCTTTTCCTTTATTAATTAATTCAGTTGTGGGATGCAGTGTTCTGTGTATGTCCATTAGGTCAGGTTTATTAACAATGTTCAAATCTTCTGTAAGTTTAATTGTTTTTGTTTGCTCATTTTTTAAAATCAGTTACTGAGAAAGGAATATCTAAGTGCCCTGTATTACCTGATTATTTTTTATTTCTCCTTGTAGGTCTGTCAAGTTTTGATTTTGCTGTTGAGGCTATGCTCTTAAGTGCTACAATGAACATTTCATTTCTTTTGCTACAGTTAACATTTTAGCTCTTCCTGATGAATTGAACCTTTTAATGTTCTAATGTTGATCCTCTGGATCTCTAAAATATTTTTTTTCCCCTTAAAATCTGTGTTATCTGACATTAATATACCTACACCAACTTTTCCTTTGATAATGTTTACCTGGGGTATATTTTTTCCATTCTTTGTCTTTCTGTGTTTTAGATGAGCCTCTTGTAAACAGCATTAAGTTAGGGTTTTTTTTTTTTTTTTTTTTTTTTTGAAAACTCCAGTCTGACAATCTTTGTCTTATTAATGGACCATTTTGTTGCCTTATTATTTTCTTTATAATTATTAATTTATTTGAGTTTAAACTTGCTATCATATTTTGTTCTGTTTGTGGCACCTATTCTGTTTTTCTCTCTCCTTTTTTGCCTTTCTTTGGGTTGATAATTTTTTTAATTTTATTTTTCCCCTCTACTAGCTTGGAAAATATACCCTTATTTTAATGGTTACCACAGAAATAACAGCATTTATTCTTAACTTACATTAATCACTACCTTTGCCTTTTTCTAGACAAAATAAGAATCTCCACTTAACCCTTCCCAGTTTTTCATTCTATATATTTTTTAAACCCAACAAGAACATTGCTTTGTATAATCAGTGTATGTTTAGAAATGCATATATGTTTACCACTTTTTTGTTCTTCATACCTTCCAAGTGGTATCATTTTCCTTTTGTCTAACCATCCTCTGGGATTTCCTTGGGTGTGGATCTGCAGGTAGCAGACACTCCTTTTTTCTGTATCTGAAAATGTCTTTATTTTACCTTCATTCTTGCATGATATTTTTACTGGGTATAGGATTCTAGCTTGGCAGTTAATTTCTTTTAGCACTTCTGAGGGTAGCATTCCACTCTCTTTTGACTTTAGTTGTTACTGTTGAGAAGTCAGCTGTTAGTCACTATGTTGCTCCTTTGAGGTAAAGGATCTCTTTTTCTCTAGTCATTTTTTAAGATTATTTTTGTTCTCACCCCCTCCGTCTCTTTCTGTTCTTCAGTTTTGCTGTCATTTGACAAGGTATGGATTTCCTCTTATTTTCTTATTGGGCTTCTTGAATCTTGATTAATATCTTTGATCAGGTATGAAAAATTTTAAGTTATCTCTTCAGCTGTAGCTTCTGTCTTAACTCTCCTCTTCCTGTGAGACTTTGGATGTATGTTAAATCTTCTTGCTCCACCCTGTAGCCTTTTGCTCTCTTACCTGTTCTCCACTTTTTTGCTCCCTCTTTGCTGGCTTCTTGATTGTTTTTATGATTTATATTACAGCTCATTAATTCTCCTGCTATATATTCTTTTGGTTAAATACATCCTTTGAGATCGTGATTTTGGTTATTGTGGTTTTTCACTTCTATTTCTTACAGGTTCTATTTAAAATCTGAAATGCCTTTTTTATTTTAAGGTTTCCAGTTTTGTGTCAGTTTTCAAGCTTGGCTCTTATTTCTTTGGGCATTAAGCAGCTATTAAGCATAGTTGTTCTAGACTCTTGTTCTGATAATCCAGTATCTGAAATCATTAGGGATTTATTTCTGTTGTTTCTTCTTTTTGCTGGATTTTCTTCATTGTGTCCTGTTTATTTGTACACCTGGTTTTGTATGCTTGACTGTGTATCTGGTAAATTATTTATGGGACTGATTTGACAAAGACTTTACTTTTCCCATGTATAAATCAGTATATATATAAAAGGTAAATAAAAGCTCCACATATAAGTGATTAGGGGTGCTTACTATCAAAATCTTGTTCAGACTGTGGAAGAGTTACACATGAATATATATTTCCAGAAGTGTAGAGAGTTTACTTGTTTATCCATTTAAAGAGTATAAAGCAATATTTTTAGGTAATTTTTTTTCTGGTGAAATATTTCATCATTCCTTGTGAAATAGTATACAAATTTTTAAATATTATCTAATTTTGTAATTCTTAACAGCTAAAATGTGTATGATTTGAATAGTTATTCTTTGCTTTGTAAACCCAGTTCTTTCCATCAGTTTTATTCATTTAACTGTTGGGTCAGGGAGAAATTTCAGTTATACACCGAGTGAGATCTATGGACATCCCTTTTGAGGGACCATATTTTGACCAGTTTGACTTCCAGGTGGCCAATACTCTAACAAGTATGTTTTAGTTTCTTATTGCATAATTGTCAAAAACCTCCCAAAAGGAGGCATTTGTGGAGCACCAGAAATGTGAATCCACCAAAGAGATGATCCAAAAGCAAAAGGTTCAAATTCTCATAGTGTAATAGCGTAGTGTCTGTGAACTATTCTATCCAATCTAGGACTTTTCTCTATCATCACTTAGAGAGTTTTTCTGAAATGTATATTGTTGCCTAGGTTCACTCTCAGGTGATTCCAGTATGTAGCCAGGGTTAATAACCACTGGTTTAGTAGACTCAATTTGAGGAGGAGTTTAATAAACCGGTATTGCAGTCATTTTCAAACTCTTAACATATTCCTTTGAGATTTCACAGTGGCTGCTTCCTGAGGGAGGCAGAATAGACAATGTTTGTTCTTCAGAGTAGTTCCAGTCTATTTCATATGCAAGGATTCCATTTAACATTTTCCTTTGTTAAAAGAGTATCCCTGCTTTAAAAAAGTTTGGTCATCTGGCTCATAGGCAGATTCTATTTAGTTTTCCAGTAACATGGAAGACTAGATACTTGAAACCCTTCTTAATCAAAACACCATTTAAATAGCATGGATGGTTTTGCCAGGAAGTAAGGGAAATCCTCAGGCCCCAAACAAAAAAATCTGACAACCATAGCTGTTAGTTAAGAGCTCGGCTGCCAACCAAAAGGTCGGCAGTTTTAATCCACCAGCCACTCTTTGGAAACCCTATGGGACAGTTCTGCTCTGTCCTGTAGGGTCGCTATGAGTCAGAATTGACTCCATGGCAATGGGGTTTTAGTTTGAGCTGACTTGGGAACTGCCCTGAAAGAATTTGTCAATTTAGGTGATGTATTAATTAGCTAATACTTTCCAACAAACCACCCCAAAACTGGGCCAGAGCTCAGATTTGAGATATGGAGAAGTAGATTCCCCATTGTGATGGGAACAACTGCAAAACTCATAAAGGATATGGATATAGGGAGAGGAATAATTGTGGCCATTTTTATAAATAGTGTGCCATAAGATGATAAAGGAGTTTGGGACAGGAAATGAGACCTGAATCCTGATAGAAGCAGAAGTGAGACCTGAGAAACTGTCTCCTTCCAATCAAACCACCTCAAGAAAAGGATAGACAATGAAATATTCCCCTACTGGCATATTCTTTCTTGGTCTGGTTTCTGACTTGCATATCCCCTGAGAATTTGTAATCACAGGGCTGCCCTAAGGTGGGAATGGGGCTTGATTTTAACTACCTGTGACCTGAAAACCTTATCATCTAAGAAATTAACACAAGATAGTCCTGGGTGGGTGTATATGTATTATATTTCACATCATGTAAAGGGTTTTAAATGAAATAAAAGACTTAGTAGATTTGGGGGAGAAAAAAAAAAACTTCTAGAAATGGGAAAAAACAGTCATTGAAATTAAAAGTTCAGTGGATAGGTAAAGCAGCTGGTTGGACACACTGCTAACGAGAAAGTAGTGAATTGAAAGCTAGATTCAGGGAAATTACAAGGGGCATGGAGGGAAAAAGAATAGACAATATGAGAGATTTAAAAAACAAAAACAAAAAAACCCATTGCCATTGTCAATTCTGACTGATAGTGACCCTAAAAAGGACAGGGTAGAACCTGCTCCATAGGGTCTCCAAGGAGCACCTGGTGGATTCAAACTGCTGACCTTTTGGTTAGCAGTGTAGCTTTTAACCACTGTACCACCGAGGTGTCCATTAAGAGATTAGAAGGGTATATTAGGAAGGTCCAACATTTGTCTGATACTATTCTAGAAGAAGATAGAATGAATAGGAGAGAGGCAATATTTACAGAAATAGTGGTTTTCCAGACTTGAAGATATGAAACTTGAGCTGGATAAACACATTTAATCATTCCTAAATACACAGTAGTAAAACATCACTGGTTACTGAGAGTAGATAGATGGATCTTTCACCTTCAGTTCTGCAGTTTCTTTGTTTTGCTCCCATCATAGTACTTCCAGAAGGGTCTGAGTGCATACAAATAGGAATCGGCTTCCCCAAAAGAAAGGAAACATTGTATCTATCATGCAGTGGTATATATGCTAGACATTGTGATTGGATTACTCGTCCAGCTGTTAACCTAAAACTTTTGGGTGGAATCCAAACGCTGGGCCTTCATAGGCCATAGCACTAGGCTAGAAACTGACAGGTAGGGAAGGATGGTAGGGAACTTCCTCGGACTGCATAGTTAGATGCTACCTCTAGTGCTGATTCATCTCTTACAAGGGATTCTAATGTGAATGTAGACCTTTTAAAATTTGAATATTTGTGGAAATTTTCTGGACTATGCTTACGCTGTCTACCTGTGTGGAACAGCTCTTTCAGTATAGGGTAAAGATGTTAAAATATTTTATATAGAAATTTTAGAACTGAAATGGTTTTACTGATAAACGTACTTTTAAGAGAATACTTTCATTAGTTAATATTTGTTATGATTTTTTAAACATAAGTTGCTTGGAAAGTAAAATTAAGTCTGAAGTTTTCTATCATTTTACTCTAGGCAGCACACTTCTGCTTTTGTTCCTTCATCAGGACGAATTTATTCTTTTGGACTTGGTGGTAATGGGCAGCTAGGAACTGGTTCAACAAGCAACAGGAAAAGTCCTTTCACTGTAAAAGGAAATTGGTTGCCTTATAATGGGCAGTGTCCACCAGATATTGGTAAGTTCTGTAATATTAAAGCTTTGCTATACACATTACAGTTCTTATTAAAATGCTGCTTTTAAATGATGAAACTTTCTATGTCAAGTGGAAGAATTCCAAGATACATCATTAAGTGAAAATTGAAAGATGCAGAAAAATGTATGTTGTTAGTTTGTTTATATTTGCTTATCTATATATAAGGAAACTCTGCATAAATAAAATAATAAAAGTAGTATCGGGATAGGGCATATGGGAACCGGGTGGTGGCTAGATACCAATGGGAGGGAGTTTTTTTATTGTATACCATTTTCTTTTTTTAAAAATTTGAGCCATAAGAATATATTACCTATTCAGAATAATAATTTTAATTTGCTTTTGTACCCCTGCTGCTTTAGCTAAACCTGTGATTTATTTTTATTTTCTATTATTCTTTCAGTAGATATGATTTTTTCATTAACATTAATTTACTACTTAAAGATTTTAAAATTTTGAACACTGTTAACCTCATTCGCTTTTTTAACGCGCTGCAACCAAAGTATATTTTACTTTTCCATATTTCTTTTACCGTTCCAAACTTTTACTCAGAATTTTTTTATTTATTTTATCTATACCTGATTTAACATATGTATAAGCCAGTCAGAACAGAGCTTCTTTAATTTAAGAGGCTTTGTACTGTAACTTATTGATACCCTTCTGAGATAGGTAAACATTACAGTCTCATACTGTGAGACTGTGAGAGAGGTAAAGGCCTTTTTGAATTACAGAGACATAAATATACAGCTACGTGGAGAGCATATTGCTTCAGTTCTATAATTTTGACCACAGGTCAAGAAACACAGAATACATAGGAACACAAAAAGTCACTAGTCTGTAAATCAAGGAGCTATTCTCCTTCCTTATGGACATGAAATTCTTACTTGATTTGACCTCAATATGTTGTTGTTACTACCTGTCATCGAGTCAGCCCCTGACTCACGGCAATTCCGTTTATAACAGAATGAAACATTGCCCTGTCTCACGCCATCCCCATGGTTGGGGGCGGATTACCCAGTAAGCAAGGTAAGCACAGGCTTACTTGTGCTTACTTACTAGTAAGCAAGGTAAGCACGGGCTTACTTGTGCTTACTTACTAGTCTGTAGTGAACAAATTCACATGGTTTCACTACATCACTGGGTAATCCATCCCTGTCAGGGATTGTAAATTTGAAAAGAGCGTTTGATTCTGTAGGAAGGTGCTCTGGGTAGGGGAGAGACAGATGCCAGCTATACCTAGAAGCAGAATCTTTGATGTGGTGAAAAAATGTGAAATTGTTCCCTATAGATGATCTGGTAGGCAAGGTAAGCACTGTTGCTTATCTTGCCTGTTGGTTAATTCTCCCCTGCCCATGACCCGTGGGGTTTTCATTGACCTGATTTCCAGAAGTAGATCACTAGGCCTTTTTCATAGCCTGGTAGTTCTGCTGAAACATGTTCAGTGTCATAGCAACATGCAAGTTTCCATTGACAGACGAGTGGTGGCTGCTCATGAGGTGGATTGTCCCGGAATCAAACCCAGGTATGGAAGGCAAGAATTCTGACACTGAACCACCAGTGCCCCCAACCAGTTGCTGTTGAGTCAACTCTGACTCGTAGTGGCTTCATGTATTTCAGAGTAGAACTCTGCTCCACAGGATTTTCAATGGCTAAATTTTTGGAAGTAGATCGCCAAGCCTTTCTTCCAGGGCGCTCTGGATAGAATCAAACTTCTAACATTTCGATTAGCAGCTGAATGTGTTAACTGTTTGCACCACCTACGGACTCCTGCTCTCAATAAAGACCAAAAAAAAAAATTTTTTTTTTGATTAACCAACCATATTTTCTATCCTTTATCAATTAAGAATGGAATTCTATAATCCATTAATACATTTACAGAATTCACCATAAAACTAAATTCTAATCATTGTTACTGTCAGTGAGGAATAACTTATTGGGTATAGACAAACCAAAGAAAAACACAAAATCAGTAGAATAGAGGAAAAAGCTAGAGGAGCAGAGAGTCAGCAAATTTCTTTTGCCACTTGGACTTAACCCTGGACATAAGCCTTACTACCCCCACAAGGTTTATTTCTCCCACAGTGCAGGTGAATCCATTGGGTATCTCATGGGGACCTCCAGAACTCTTTGAAAGATAATTTGTTTAAGTAAACATAATTCTAATAAAATTATCAAATGAACACATGTCAAAGATTTTATTTAATTCATTAATTAATGAGGAACTAGTAATATATTACAACTAGATCAAAGGAAAAATCAAAGAAACATACTTATATTGGCAAATAAATGCTGAAATGAATTTAGAAATAGACGCAAAACTAGCTTTTTCCACAGGAGGAAGAGAAATACATTATCTCTCCATCAGACAGAACTCATTAGAATGTCTATGGGCAAGAGTCCATTGCATTACTATCAATTACCTACAGTTTTGTTGTTATTAGTTGCCCTTAAGTTGACCAGACTCATGGCAACCTTATATATAATAGAACAAAACATCACCCCTTCCTGGGTCATCTTCATGATCTTTGGTATGTTTGAGTCCATTGTTGCAGCTATTGTGTCAGTCCATCTCGTTGAAGATTTCCGTTATTTTTGTTGGCCCTCTATTTTACCAGACATGATGTTCTTTCCTAGCAAGTGGTCTTTTCTGGTATTGTATCCAAAGTAAACAAGCCAGAATCTTGACATCCTCGCTTCTAGAGAGCATTCTGGTTGTCTTTCTTCTAAGAAGACCGATTGTTCGCTCTTTTGGTAGTCCATGGTGTCTTCAGTCTTCTTCTATAATTTGAGCGCATCAGTTTTCTTCTTTTTCACTCTGCAACTTTCATGTGCATATGAGACAATTGAAGAAAATGTGGCTTGGGTCAGAAACACCTTAGTCAATTTACAAAATTGTAAATAGCTCTAAGACAGTGAAAGATGAAGATATTCCTGAATGGTGTCCTGATTGAGACACTTAATAACTTTTTTTAAATTTCTAAGTCTTCACAATTTTTCCTGACAGTGTATTTTATAAAGAAGAGTAAGAAAATGAACTAATCCTCATAAATATTGCAACATACAGTATACATATACCATAAAATTATAACAGATCAGATTATTGGTATTCAGATATACATTCCAGTAAAAATAATGTGATGAAAAGTCCAGGGGGGACAAATCCTTATATAGGGATTACATATAGGTCTTGTTTCAAGTTCACACTCTAGTTGATTGGTAATGGTTTCTTGGAGATGTGCTGGGTAAGACTTTCAGGACACTTTTTGGGCAGAAAAAAGAGAGCCAAGATTGTTTAGAGTTGTGTGTTACAGGTGAAGTGGTAGTGCCTTTTTTATAAACTTTTTTTTAAAAAGTCATCACTACTGTATCGGGTATCCCTGGGTGGTGCATACAGTTAACAGGCTTAGCTGCTAACTGAAAGGTTGAAGGTTTAAGTCTATCATTGGCACCTCAGAAGAAAGGCCTGGCACTGTACTTCTGAACAATCAGCCATTAAAAACTCTATGGAGCACACTCTACTGTGGCACACATGGGATCACCATGAGTCAGTTGACTCCATGGCAACTCGTTAATTTGTAAAGAAATAACCAAAACGAAACCGATTGCCATCAAATCAGTTCCAACTTATAGCGGCCCTATAGGACAGAGTAGAACTGCCCCATAGGATTCCTAAGGAGCAGGTGGTGAATGCAAACTGCTGGCCTTTTGGTTAGCAGCTGAGCTCTTAACCACTGTGCCACGGAGAACGGGTAAGAGTTACTCAACACAAAAATGAGAGGGTGAGGAGTCAGTTTAGATCCTAACTCCACAATATACACTAAAATGAAGTATAAATAGTTAAATGTAAAAAATTCATAAGATAGTTAAGAAAATTATTCTGTTACTTGAGAATAGAAAAAGCTTTTCTCAGCATAAAAGTAATGAAAATCATCCTAAAGAATTCGATGAATTTATTTGATTAAATAGGAGGTAGTTAAGTCTGTAAGTCAAAACATGAATAGAATTAAACAATTGTTTGGGAAAAATATTTGCAGCAGATACAATTTAGGTTAATAGTTTGAATATCCAAACTGCTGATACATGTTGATGAGACAAACAGTAAGAAAATAAGAAAAACAAGTAAGTAAATAAATAGAAAGGATCAAGTATTTATTTTTCCTTCCCTACACATTATGAAGTAGATATGAGGAAGTTAGTGTTACAGCTAGAAGATTAAGAAGGAGTGCTAGCATTTCACCATTTTTCAATCCACAATGAATTAGTAGTCTTTAAGCATTTAGCAGCAATGGTAGTTAACATTACAAAAATAAACTGAACCAGACATGTGTTTCCTAAGGAAAGAATACCTCCCCACCCCCCCGAATTATGTAAATAATTTTGGCAAAATAATCCTTCTGATTGAAGCCCCTCTAGATTCAACCAGTTTATAAGAAATTTAGAAGACCAAACAAAACGTTAAGAAAAGCTACAGGAATGCAATGGGCAAAATTCAGTCTGCAGGAAGTTCCACAGGACAAATTACTGGGTTTCAAACATTTTTTGGAGTAATAATTATAAGGAAAATAACTTTTGGTATCCAACTCACAGCCCCCTAAACCAGTCTGTGTCCTATAGATTAATCATCCCTCTTCTAGGGAATTATTTATAGAGGGCAAATCACATTTTAGCAATAAGTAACAACCTGCTAAATCTTAAAGTGAACAGTTTCATGTAGACTTGTTAAAATTATGTAGAGGAAAGGTTTTAAATCTGATGATTGACTTATTTAATATTTTAGATTTACCCTTTTAAATCTGTGCCTAAAAGTTGTTTTTGGCCTTAGGGCATTTTTGGGACTTGTGAAAATTTTGGTCATATTAATGTTCTGGTCTCTGAAGCCCTTGTTATTAGTATATTCTAAGGTAGATAAAAATTATTTTGTATTCATATTAACAAGTATTTATTGAGCTCTCTTACAAGTAAAACATTGTGCTAGGAAATAATCATATTGAAATTATTCTTGAAAATAATTTATAGTTCTGTAGTAACCATGGTCACAAATAATACAAGGTGAAGAGTTAGCTGAGCGTGATAGTTCAGGAGTAGCATGACAGAGATAGATTATATTTGGAAGTAACCAGCTTTAAATTACAAAATGGATCTTTGGTGTTTTGGTATAAGGAGCCCTGGTGGCACAGTGGTTAAGTGCATGGCTGCTAACTGAAAAGTTGGCACTTTAAACCCACCAGGCGCTCCTTGGGAGAAAAGACCTGGTGATCTGTAAAGATTACAGCCTATGAAACCCTATTGAGCAGTTCTGCTCTGTCACATAGGGTCGCTATGAGTTGGAATCGACTGGATGGCACACAGCAACAACCTCTAAATACCAGCCCAGCAGCATTTTGGATAATACTATTTCCAGTTTTGGTACAAAAGAGAAGAATAGGGAAGAGACCTTGAATATTTTTTTATTTGCTCCAACTCAGTTTGCTTATTGATTTTTACTCCCTTAGATCTAATTTATTTTTTTATTGCCAGATAGCTGCGAACAAAAAAGCTGTGTGTGTCATATTACTTTTGTACAGCTATGTTAACAGAGAAGATAATTTTACATTTATGAAATATTTACTCAAGTTATAATGCTTGTTTATCTTTCTTGATAAGAGTGAATATTCTTAACTTTTTATTTTCTTCTGAGCTATCTTTGAAAGCTTTCACTCCATTTTTACATTATCTTCAGTTTGAGCTAATACATTGAAATAACAAAGATACACACTAGAAAATACAGTTTTTTTGTGTGCCGGACAGAAAAAAACTTGTAAACTTAACCAAGTGCTGTTTATGCTTGTGGGGTTATTTAATGTACAACACTTGGTCAGTTTCTTCCCCATGGATGAAAAGTCTACTTAAGTTAGATGATTCAGAGAAAATCAAAAAGCATATTTGAGGCCATCCAAGGTGCAACAGTTGGTCTCTATTCGCTTGGAGCAACAGAGGAAGAAGAAGAGTCAGGAGGAGGAGGAGGAAATGGAATGTGTGGCTGATTGCCTCTATGAAAAACTGCCTCCTTGACCGTGAGACCGGAAGGGCTGTATGAACCCCGGAAACTGTTGCCCTGAGATAATCTTTAAACCTTAAGCCAAAAAATATCCCCTGAAGTCTTAAAACCAAACAGTAGTATAGCTTAAGTAGTAAAAAAAAAATGTCTGCCGTCAGCTGTTTTAAGAACTGTCTATATGGGATCAAAGTGACAACAGCAACTTGAAAGATTACATAGGAACCTTAGAGGGCACTGAGTTTATGTTAACGGGAGGAACAGCCCAAAAAGGAGGGTGAGAACAGTTGCACAACTCAAAGAATGTAATCACTGTCACTGAACTGTACATGTAGAAACAGTTGAATTGGTGTATGTTTTGCTGTGTCGTATTCTCAACAACAACAAAAATTTTTTTTTTTAAACATTTGATGTTCTGGAAAAATGTGATATAAATCTTAGTTTCTTGTTTTTTTTTTAAACACAGATTATGAAGACTATTTCTGTGTAAAAAGAATTTTCTCAGGTGGAGATCAAAGCTTTTCACATTACTCTAGTCCCCAGGTAACAATATGGTCATATAAATTATTACTAGGTTCAAATAATTTTGAAGAATTTTAAAACCCATTTTTGGAGACATATGATTTTTTATGTGTTACAAATAATTGTTTTTTAAAAGTCTTTTTTCTCAGATCTGCAAAATAGAATATTTTCTATTTTTAGTAGTTGAGTAGTTACATATTTACTTTATGTTTTTTAAAAAAATACATATGGGAACATGTCTTGGTTTTAAGTTATTTATAATATCTTCTTTTCTCTTTGACTAATCAGCTTATTTTAAATTTTAGAACTGTGGCCCACCAGATGACTTTAGATGTCCTGATCCTTCAAAGCAGATCTGGACTGTAAATGAAGCTCTAGTTCAGAAATGGCTGAGCTACCCTTCTGGAAGAGTTCCTGTGGAGATAGCCAAGTAAGAAAACCTTTCACCTTCACAAACATACATGAACATAATCTCCTGGGCTCCTCCAAATATAGAACAGCTTTTACTTGGGGGTTTTCGTTTAAACTCACTAACTGGTTTATATGCAAAAGTTTCAATGTATAGAATTTCCATAATAATAGATTTTTTTAAAGACCTCATTTAAATGTATATAATTTGCACTTCTTTCATACATGCAAAGATTCCTTTAAGGATAACTTAAAACATAAATAAAACCACTTTAGGACTGGGTTTGAAGTGTATTCCTTCTGACTTCATAGTGATCACTATCTTTTAACTTTTATACCACCTGAAATGATTTGAGTATTATTTCTTGAATATTTTACTTATAGATTAACTTTCTTAGTACTTGTTGATTTGTTTTTTGATGATGTTGCTGTTTGGGGTAGGGAGCTTTGATAGGCTGATTTTTATTCTAGACTGCGCGTTTCAGAAAAGCTTTAGTTTGGAGAAACAGAGAGCAGGCTTCAAAAAACTATCATCCCCGTTCAGTTCACCACTTGTGGAATTTTAAAACTTCAATGTTCATGTTTATGTAAAAAAAAAATTTTCAAATATGTAACAATTTTTTAAAGAATATCACATTATTTTGATGAATTAGAAGGATGAAAGTAATATTTGAGAAAGTCTAGATTAAATGGTAATACTTTTATCAAGTAATATTTAATCAATTTTTAGTAATTTATGTAATTCTGATTTAGTCTAATTGGGTGTCAGAGGAGTGCTCTGTAGCATTAAATGTTAGACATTCATTTTAATTTCTATTTAAAAAAGAAAAGCCAATAGTTAAATTTCTTATTTTGTTACTTTTGGATTGTTGAATTTTTTAGTGAGATAGATGGAACATTTTCCTCCTCTGGTTGCCTAAATGGAAGTTTTTTAGCTGTTAGGTAAGTAACAATTCCTTGGTATGCTGAAATTTTCAAATTTTTTTATGGTAAATAAGTAGTGAAATAATTTGGAGTTGAATTAAAAAGATATATTTTTTTGCTTTTGTTTTCAAGCAATGATGATCACTATAGAACAGGCACCAGATTTTCAGGGGTTGATATGACTGCTGCTAGGCTTTTATTCCACAAACTTATACAACCTGATCATCCTCAGATATCTCAGCAGGTTTGTTTTTAAAATATAATTGTGTTATTTAGCCTGATAAGTTTTTCATTCCATGTTATTTTATGTGTTCATAGCCTGATTAACTTTACAGTTTCATAGATTCTTCATTATGATATATTTTGTGTGATTTTATTAAATATACTAAAATAAGATTAGAATGAGATTTCATTTTAAAGCATTTGTAATTTAGCTGTCAAATATCTATATAAATTTTTCCAAACCTTTGTAATTAACCGTTGATTACTTAACATTACCATATTGGTTAAGTGTTTTTATAGCTAAAGAGGTGTAGAGAGTTTAACTTGAGATTTGCGTACAAGATTTTTTGCGTTCTCTTAGCATACGCAGGCATTAATTTTCATCATGTTCCAAAGTACGTTAGTTGTAAGACATTATCTTTTTTCTTCTTCACTGTTTCACGTTTGCTATAATACAAGACTTTCTTTTTCTTTTTTGTTTTGAAAGTACATTCATTTTAAATGAAGTAGGTTTTACTTTTTGTCAAAATATAGGTGGCAGCTAGTTTGGAAAAGAATCTTATTCCTAAACTGACTAGCTCCTTACCTGATGTTGAAGCACTGAGGTTTTATCTTACTCTACCAGAATGTCCCCTGATGAGTGATTCCAACAATTTCACAACAATAGCAATTCCCTTTGGTACAGCTCTTGTGAACCTAGAAAAGGCACCACTGAAAGTACTTGGTAAGAATTTTAATATTACTTTCTTTTGAAACCTTTTCTCTTTAAATGAAAGTGCCCAGAAGTTCTTACTATTTTGCCGTTACAAATTTTGCTGTCTTGCTTATTTGACATCGTCTTAGGGACAAATAAATCTGTTTTTGCTTTTGTTGCTTTATAATACTCATTTGATGCCAGTTGTTGAAGGCAAAGCATGTTAGATACTATAATTTTAATCAAACACAACAGCAGAGACAGTGTCAGGAAAGAGAAAAACTGTTTTCCATACTCCCTTCCCTCATCCCCTACAGAACGATCTTGCTATTAAAGAAGTAAAGAAGTTTGTTCAATTAAAATTGAACAAACATGGCTATTAAATCCTTTTGAGGTCAAATGTCAACCCTTTGCCTTGTGTCTTCTTCACTTGCTGCTGTTTGATTTTATTTCTCTGCATGGAGAAGAGATTCTACTGCTCAGCTGATCTTGCAGTTCTGTCTCTTATCTGCTCCGTGTTTCTGGCATAAATTTTTCTTACTTTGATTTTTCTAATTATATGGATTCTAGCTCTATTTCCTGGCGTTTATAGTTTGCTTGCTGCCTTTAACCCAGTGCTTTCCTTCCTAAATAGTATTTTCCAGATATGTGGAGCTGCGATATATAGAAGTAATAAAATCAGGACAAGAAGTTTTAGGCTGAGGGTAAGCGGAGGAAACAGCAGGCAAGAGGTAGAATCCAGAAGTCTGAGGGAATTAGCCAGTAATAGAGTAAAGCAGGGACTCACTAAAGAGGGTTGCTTCCCTGCTGTCAGATGTCTTTATATTCTTTCTACCTGTTTTATAGCATCATGGTATTATTTACTAATGCTAATAACTACAAATAGTGAACATAGGGAAGAGAATATATATTATGCTTTAGAGTGTTCAGCTTCTGTGTTTGATTTTTAGGAGTACCTTATATTTTTAAAGATGGTACTTCTCAATATTTCAACTTTATGTTAGGTGAACTCTAGAGATAAAACTTGGAAAGATCCTTAAATATTAGAGCAATATGATTTCAAGTATGTTTTGTTTAAATATTAAAATTCTGATATACAAAGCGTTTTTTATAACTGGTTTTAATATTAAGTATACTGGTAAATTGTTAATTTAAGACACCGAGAATGTAAATTCAGTAGGCCTTTCATACTTTATTTTTTGGGCTTTTAGGACTAGTGTTCTTTAACTTGGAGGGGGGCTGTTCATAAACTTTAGAAACGTCATACAAAGTATTATGTTATGTGCATCTTCCTGGGATTTTCCAAGGGTTAGAAGAAAAGTCAATATGATTTTGAAAATTGTGATTTTTTTTTTTTTTTAATTTATTTGCATGTTCACCCTTTAATAACAGAAAACTGGTGGTCAGTACTTGAGCCTCCACTATTCCTCAAGATAGTAGAACTTTTTAAGGAAGTTGTGGTACATCTTTTGAAACTCTACAAGATCGGCATTCCCCCTTCTGAAAGAAGAATTTTCAACAGTTTTCTTCATACTGCATTAAAAGTTTTAGAAATATTACATAGGGTAGGTCCAATGGTTACTTTATTTTCCTCTTTCCACATTCCTACTAACAGATTGATAATTGTTCCTTTTAACATTAATATGTTATAGTTTTAGATTGGCATTAAAATATATATACTGTAGCATTTTGGAAAATTTATCATCTATACTTCTTTAAAAAAGAATATATGTAATTTGGAACTTTGATCTCATTTGACTTTTTTAAGGCACGTATCTGTAAACTTGTCTGTAGTTGGGCAGAACAATAGCATACTAATGAATTAGAACTCTTACATTTTCTTACAAAGAACATCATTTGTTAGTTTAAGTAATATGTCTTTTGTATTTACAGGTGGTTATCCTATGAAGGGGAGTGCTGGTGGCACAGTGGTTAAGAGCTAGGCTGCTAACCAAAAGGTCAGCAGGTCGAATCCACCAGCCCCTCCTTGAAAACCCTATAGGGCAGTTCTGCTCTGTCCTTTAGGGTTGCTGTGAGTTGGAATCGACTTGATGGCAGTGGGTTTGGGTTTTTTGGTATCATATGAAGGAGACTGGGTCCTAGCTGTTATTATGAACATTTAAACTCATGATCTTTTGTTTTTGGGTACTAATAGTCTCAATCAAAGTAGAACATTTCATTTGAAACAAATGACTAACTTAAAATTGGAAACATATATAATTCATTAATTTGCCTATTGTTCTTTCCTGCCCTTTTTCCCAGTGTAAGAAATAGTACCCTTTACACTTGTAGCAGTTCAAAGTTATATGAAGAGGTAGAGTCTCAGCTGTTGCATTAAAGATGGATTTGAGTCATCCCTGACAGCTGGTAGGTATATCTCTGTTATGCCATTTGGTATTCTTGAGATGCTATTTAAGAGTCCATGAGACATGACCTAAGGGAGAAGCATATGTTTTCAGCCTGTAGAGTGACTGAAAAATTCACATGAACCTTTGATCTTTAGTTTTCTCTCCTTAACAACTCCTTTAGTGTTTTCAGATCCTTATTGGTTAGTAAGTACTAAGGTAAATGATAAGAGGATAAAGGAGATACTCTGCTCTAAGAAAGGACCCTTATGTACCACTTATTTTCCTTTTTATTCTTTCAGTGAAGCTCCTGGGTATTTTTTCAACTACTTCCTGGACTTACTTTTCTTCTTTGTGTTTAGTGTATCCAAGACTCCTAGAACAAGTCATTTCTCTTCTCAATGTAATTGAAGAAATAATAGCCATTCATTTCCTAGGGAAACAAATCATTCTTATGTTTACCTTTCCCCAGAACAAGGCTTTCTTGCAGCATTTCAGGGTTAACTGGATTCTGCAGTAAAGTGCTGTTAAGAAGGTACTCTAATTTCATATGATGGGTCTCTACCTTTCTGTATGCCTTTTGCCTAGTGTTCAAGAGATTAATTAGATTGTTTCCTTTCCTCTGGACTCCCTTCCTGCTATTTCAGTGATACATCCCTTTTTCAGCCGGATCCTGTCCCAAATAATTACTCACTTATCTCTCCCTTCAGCTTATCTTTATTCTCCCTTTTAAAAAGTACTTTTCCTCCTTTTAAAAATATCTTCCTTTTACTGCAAGAAAAAGAGAAGGTAGAAGAAGGGAACGAAATTGAACCTTTTTCCTTTCATAACTACAGGCAGGATTTCAGCAAGTAACTTAAGTTGTCTGCCTATCTCAGAAGCCTTGATCTCTACTGAGGATGAACCCTATAGGTTTCCATCTTCATAGTCCTTTTTGATGGAGCCATGGTAGATACAAGATACTGACTTTTTGCTAGTTGAAGGGGAAGGGAAAATCAAACATTTATTGAATGCTAACAATAGCCAGGATTAATTCATGTAAGCACTTTACATATATAACTCATTTAACCTTTTTAACCCTGTAAAGTTGATACTGTTACCCCTTTTTATAGACTGGAGAATGAATGTCTATGTCAAAGATCCTAAACCAGTAAGTAGCAGATTTGAAATCCTAACCCAAATCTACTTCCAAGGTCCTTGTTGTTTCTAATACTCTTCTGTACCAGCAGCAGATACAGTAATATAATATGTCTAGAAGGGGATTTGCTCTTATTTTATGCCCTTAGGCCCAGAGTTTTATACTTCCATAATCGTAAATAGCATTGTATTGTGTTAAGGGCCTTAGACTAGGAATCAAAACCCTGTCTGGGCTGCTTCCTGTCAGTGTGCTTTTGAATAAGCCTTCTTCTTTATCATATATGCAAATGAAGAATTATCTGTAAAATAAGGATAAAAATACCTGCCCTGATAGTTTCCCAGGATTGATGTACTGTTCAAATTATTCAACATGTGTGAAAACACTTAAAATTTATGTATATTCATAAGGCATAATGATGATTTCATTATCACCACCACCACCACCATTTGATTGGGAAAACACCACTTTACCTGATTGATTTGGGTTATGAGGAAACTGGATTTTGTTTCAAATTGTTACATACCCAAAAACAGTATGATCACATATCAGTTTCTTAGACATCTCTTTCCGGGAGTCCTTAGGGTTGTCACTTATCTTTCTTCTACTCTTTACTTTGGAATAAACTTTTTCCATAAGTAGATACCTGTAAATATTAACTGTTCCATTTTCATCTTTAGAGAAACCCAAGTTACTTATCAGAAACTTACTTTTTTCAAAGACAGCTTATGTTTGATAACTATATATTCCTTCTCTCTGCTCCATGGTTAAGAATTAGGGGAAGCCCCCTAAAACAGTTTCCTCCTTGACCTAACCTTGGAGCAGGATTGGGAACTAGAGAACACAGGACTGTGTGTTTCCTAGTCATTTCAGGCTATGTGGATACAATTATTCCTCCCTTATGTCATGTCCTTTGGAAAACTTTTGAATTAAGTCATTTCCAGTGCTCCAGATGGCATCGTAAGAAAGATACTTTGGTACCTGCTGTCAGGAATGGATGTATTATTTTCAGATAGATGAGTTTACTGGCAAGTAATTGGGTTATTCAGTAGTTTCTGAGTTTACACACAGTGTGTTGTAGAGATACTGGTATGCCAAAAGAGAAGACTTAATCTGTGTCTGTCTAGTCTCCTTGCTACATATATGCTGATCTTCTAAACCAGTGATTTAAAAAAAAAATTTCTCTTTTTTGGCAAAGAACCCTTAAATATACCAAACAGATAAGACATACATATCATATACTACCCCTGAACTGAGGTTTATAAGCCTAAATGTGAAATAAAAGTGTTATGACCATACATATGTAGGTTTTATTTTATACATTTTAGGCAATAATACTGAATGTATAGGTTGTATTGAACTTCTGCCACATGGTTTCTTTTTCTTAATTCATTTAGCAAATATTTATTGAGTGCCTCCTATGTGATTATCATTTTATAAGACATTATGGATGCAGTGATAAGCAAAAGATGTGATTTCTGCCCTTGTTGAGCTTTTAATTTCGAAAGGTTGTGTGCGTACAAATAAATGAGTGTTTATGATAATAGCATGGTAAGTGCTAGATGAGCTAAAACGTAGGCTGCTACGAAAACACATAACTCAGAAGGATTAAGGAGGGCTTCCTGGAGAAGATGTTTTAATTGTTAATTTTATGTTCCATACAGATAGATTTTTGTATTTTTTAAACTCTTGATTTTGTATGCAAATTTGTATGCAGGTCTTTTGGATCAATCTTCTGTTCAGTTTCTAATATCCCTATAGCTAATTAACTCTCAGCCATAATTTTCCTCCAAGGTTAAGTTTGGCTGAAATTTATCTTTTGTTTCTGAACCAAACCTGGTTTCTGAATCATTAATTTTTGTTCTAATAGAGCATTTCTTTTCAAAACATATATATCATATCATCTCTGGTCTTTATATTTGCAGGATATATTATACAAGCTGCAGACAGTGGTTGCTGTTGGGAAAAAAAACTGCAGTTTGCCTTTTTTAATCTAAAATAAAAATATGTATCAAAGGTCAATGGGACATGAATTGATTTCTGTAAGAGTCCCTAAATTTAGAGCTTAATGGGAGAGTAGTGGTGTTATGTATGTCTTTACTCTCCTTTTTCATTAGAGCTACTTCAGAACAAAAGTTTGAAACGTGTGGAAATTATATAAACCTTTTATTTTTTTTTAAATATTGTGTTTTAGGTGAAAGTTTACATAGCGATTTTTATACAAATTGTTCTCTGACATTAATTACCATTTTCATAATGTGTCAGCATTCTCATTATTTCCATTCTGTTTCCATTGGTCTAGTTTCCCTTCCCCTCCTTGCCTTCTCTTCTTTGTTTTTGGGCAAATGTTGACTGTTTGGTCTCATATAGTTGATTGTTTTAAGGGAGCACATTATCCACAGGTGATATCATTTATTTTGTAAGCCAATGTATTATTTGGATAAAAGGTGACCTCCAGAGATAGCTTCAGTTCCAAGTTCAAACGATATCTTAGGGCGATAGTCTTGGGAATTTCTTTAGTCTCTATTGGTCCAGTAGGTCTGGCCTCTTTTAGGAATTTGAGTTTTGTTCTACATTTTTCTCCCATTCTATGCGGGACTTTTGTTGTGTCCCTGGTCAGATCAGTTGGTAGTGGTGGCTGGGCACCATCTAGTTCTGATCTCAGGTTAGAAGAGGCCGTGGTTTGTGTGGGTTATTAGTCCTGTGGACTACTTTCTTCTTTGATTTCCTTCATTCTCTTTTGCTCTGTGTGAGTAGAGACCAATAGTTGTGTCTTAGATGGCCACTTGCAAGCTTTTAAGAACCCAGATGCTGCTCACCAAACTAAGATGTATAGAGCATTGTCTTTATGAACTGTGTTATGCCAATTGACTAAGTTGTCCTCGAGACTATGGTCCTAAGACTTTTAAACCAGTAAACCAGTCTTGCAAGTTGTTTGGTTATGTCTAGGAAGGCTTCATAACTGTGCCCCCTATGTGCTTTGTTATGTATACATTGATAATACATGCAGCACACACAAACGTGTATATACATATACCTACAGATACACTTACACACACATGTTCCTTTACTTGCATATGCCTTCCTATACACATATATACATACATATCTACATGTGTAACCACACACATATTTTTGGTTGTTGTTACTGTTGTTCCAAAATTGTATATATTACAGCATTCACTGAAATTGCCCTTTTTTCTTGTGTACTTCTTGGTGTCTTTATTTACCTTGTTCAAGTTGTGCTGACTTCACTCATATTTGGTATTGCCTTTCCCATTACCAAAAATAACAATTTGTCTGCTATCTAGAAAATGATTTCCCGTCCCTTTCTCTTCCAATCCTGGTAACCGTAGTAACTTTCTGTGTATATATCTATTCTTGACATTTTATAATAGTGGGACCATACAATATTTATCCTTTTGTGGTTCACTTATTTCACTTAGTATAATATCCTCCAGATTAATCCATGTTATATTTCATGGACTCCTCATTATTCATTATAGTTGCATAGTACTCATTCTTGACTATGCCTCACTCTGCCAAAAGAATAATGTTCATAAAATACTAATACTATCATTTCTTGATTTCAAAATTTTAAGTTATTTTCACATGTATTAGTTAGCTTTTGCCACAGTAAAGCTCTGTAACAAAACACACCAAAGTTCATTGGCATGCGGTAGTAAGCATTCAGTCTCATTCCTGCTGGAGCAGGCCCTCCTTCAGCCTGAGACATGTCTAGAGTTTGGCTGACCTAGACAGAGTTTAGCTGGACTTAGCTCCAAGCAGCATGTTGGGTACAGGTCTGCTCTATGTGCCAATCCTGTTCCTTGGCTCAGCAGCATAGCTGGGGCAAGTTATCGACACATTTTTAAGTCCTCTTAGCTCATCTGTTCTCTCTGCCCAGAATGTTTTTCTTCAGACCTTCTTTTCAAAATCCTTTCCATTTATTCCCCTCTTCTATTTTTATTTTGAATATCTTCAAACAAAGAAAAATTAAGACAAATACAATAAGCACTTATACACCTTCTAGTTCTAGAGTCAGTAGTTGTTTAACATGTCACATTTGCTTTATATGTGTGTGCAACTGTGTGTGCTGTTTTTCGAGAATCACTTGAAAGTAAAATACAGGTATAATCCTTTGATACTTAGGCATTCATCTGCTAAGAATAAGGACATTCTCCTACATAACCACAATATCTTCTTTTCCTTAAGAAATTTAGCTTTAATGCTACAATATCATATTTCTATCCTAGAATATTTGAATTTCCTCAATTGTAGAAAAAAAAAGTTTTTATGTGGCTGACTTTTTTTCTTAGCTAGAGTCCAGCCAGATTTCATTTTTTAACGTTTGTTGGTTGGGTCTTGCTATTTTCTTTTCCACCCTATCAACATAGTTTATCTGTTCTGTTATTTAGGTCTTCTTTCTTTGCTCTTAAGCAGTGTTTTGTCATTTTCAGTTTAGAGATCTTACACATCTTTTGATAAACTTATTCCTAAATACTTTGAGTTCCTGATAATGTTGTAAATGATAATTTTTAAAATTTTATTTTCCAGATAATGGTTGTTGCTAGTATAGACAAATACAGTAGAGTTTTGTATATTGACCTTGTATCCTCTGACCTAAATAATTTATTAGTTCAGTAATTCTTCTACAGATTCATTTAGATTTTTTTATATACACAACTGTGTCTTTTGTTTGCCTTATTTTATTGAATAAGACTTCCGGTACATTCTAACAATAGACAGCCTTGCCTAGTTCCTGATCTTAGAAAGAAAGTATTCAGTATTTCACCATTAAGTACGATGTTAGATGTAGGATTTTCATGTTGTTGTTGTTAGGTGCTGCTGAGTCAGTTCTGACTCATAGCGACCATGTGTATAGCAGAACAAAACACTGGTCCTGCACCATCCTCACAATTGTTGTTATGCTTGAGCCCATTGTTACAGTCACTGTGTCAGTCCCTCTTGTTGAGGATCTTCCTCTTTTTTGCCGACCGTCTGCTTTACCAAGCATGATGTCCTTCTCCAGGGACTGGTCCCTCCTGATAAGATGTCCAAAGTATGTGAGACAAAGGCTTGCCATCCCTGCTTCTAAGGAGTATTCTGGCTGTATTTCTTCAAAAACAGATTTGCTTGCTCTTCTGACAGTTCGTGGTATATTCAGTATTCCTTACCAACACCACAATTCAAAGGCATCAATTCTTCCTCTTCTTTATTCAGTGTCCTGCTTTCGTATGCATATGAGGCGATTGAAAACATCAGAGCTTGGATCCAGCACAGCTTAGTCTTTATAGAGACATCTTTGCTTTTTAACACTTTAGAGAGGTATTTTGCAGCAGATTTGCCCAACGCAGTACATCATTTGATTCTTTGATTGCTGCTTCCATGACTGTTGATTGTGGAGCCAAGTAAAATGAAATCCTTGACAACTTCAATCTTTTCTTCGTTTATTATGATGTTACTTATTGGTCCAGTTACAAGGATTTTTGTTTTCTTTATGTTAAGGTGTAATCCATACCAAAGACTATAGTCTTTGATCTTCATCAGTAGGTGCTTCAGTCCTCTTCAGTTATAAGCAAGCAAGATTGTGTCATCTGCATATTGCAGGTTGTTAATGAGCCTTCCTCCAGTCCTAATGCTGCGTTCTTCTTTGTATCATCCAGCTTCTTGGATTATTTGCTCAGCATACAGATTGAATAAGTATGGTGAAAAGATACAACCCTGACACACTCCTTTCCTGATTTTAATCCACACAGTATTCCCTTGTTCTGTATGAATGACTGCCTCTTGGCCTATGTACAGGTTCCGCATGAGCACAAATTAAGTGTTCTGGAATTCTTATTCTTCGTAACGTTATCCATAATTTGTTATGATCCACACAGTCAAATGCCTTTGCGTAGTCAGTAAAACACAGGTAAATATTTTTCTGGTATTCTCTGCTTTCAGCTAGGATCCATCTGACATCAGCAGTGATATCCCTCGTTCCACATCCTCTTCTGAATCCAGCTTGAATTTCTGGCAGTTCCCTGTGGATGTACTGCTGCAACTGCTTTTGAATGATCTTGAGCAAAATTTTACTTGTGTGTGAGATTAAGATTTTGTTTGATAATTTTTGCATTCTGTTGGGTCACCTTTCTTTGGAATGGGCACAAATATGGATCTCTTCCAGTTGGTTGGCCAGGTAGCTTGTCTTCCAAATTTCTGGGCATAGACAAGTGAGCGCTTCCAAAGCTGCATCTATTTGTTGAAACATCTCAATTGGTATTACATCAATTCTGGAGCCTTGTTTTTCATCAGTGCCTTCAGTGCAGCTTGGACTTCTTCCTTCAGTACCATCGGTTCTTGATCATATGCTACCTCCTGAAATGGTTGAACGTCAACCAGTTCTTTTGGTACTGTGACTCTCTTTATTCCTTTTCGTAGGTGGCATTTATCTGTTTGAAGCAGCTCCCTTCTTTTTGGTTTGCTGACAGTTTTTATCCGGAATAAAAATGCTTTTTCTGCATCTGTTGAGATTAATTAAGAATTTTTCTCCTTTTTTCTGAAATATGGTAAAATGTATTGCGTTTTGAATGCTAAACCGACCTTGCGTTCTTGAGTTCCACTTAGCTATTATGTATTATCGTTTATATAGTTAGATTTAATTTGCTAGTGTTTTTATGAGGGTTTTACATCACTGTTCATGTGGGGTATTGACCTGTAATCTTTGTTTCTCATTCTCGTCAGCTTTGGTATCAAGGTTATTCTGGCTTAAACTAAATCGAGTAATGTTTCCTCTTTCTCTGTTTCCTGAAAGCATTTTGTAAGATTGGTATTCTTTTTCCCTTAAATGTTTGATAGAATTCACCAGTGAAACCATTTGGGACTGAAGTTTTCTTTTGGAAGTTTTTAATATGAGTTAACTTTCTGTTATAAATATAGCACATTTCAGATTTTCTATTTCTTCTTGAGTCATTTTTGGTAAGATGGCTAAGTAGTGATGTCCCCTCTTTCATTCCTAATACTGGTGATTTGTGTCTTCTCTCTTTTTCTTGGTCACTCTAGCTAGAGGTTTATCAATTTTATTGGTCTTTTCAAAGAACCTCTTTGCTTTCGTTGATTTTCTCTCTTTTTTTGCTTTCTCTGTTACTGATTTCTGCTTTTTCTTTATTTGTCCTTAATTTGCTCTTCTTCTTCTAGATTCTTAAGGCAGAAGCTTATATCATTGACTTTAGACCGTTTTTTTCCTAAGGTTACATCCAAACCAAACCTGTTGCTGTTGAGTCGATTTGGACTCATACCTATTACGTACATAGCCACCCAAGATTACATAATGCTATAATTTAACTCTAAGCCTTGCTTTAGCAGCATTCCACAAATTTTTATATGTTGTGTTTCTATTTTCATTCAGTTCAAAGTGTTTTCATAAAGTCCCTGTCCTCTAGCTCCAGTAGCTGGGTTATCTCTTGAGTGTGGCTTGTTGATTGCTTTTTGTTTTGATACATTTTTTGTTTGTTGTTTTGTTTTATTTGCTTTTTATGTGTCTCATCATTTTTGGTTGTATGTTTAATAGAGACTGAAGGCCTGAAATCTGGAAATGGGTACACATTTTCTTCTATCTATAGAAGTCGCTAAGAGTCGGAATCGACTTGACGGCAGTGGGTGTGTGGGTGTGTGTGTGTGTCAGGAGTTAAACTGGAATTTTTTAGTTTGCCTTGGTTACCTTTGAAGTCTCTGGGTGGTGCAAACAGTTAATGCACTCGGCTGTTAATCTAAAGATTGGTGATTTGAGTGTACCCTTGGGCACTTCAGAAGAAAGGCCTGGCAGCTTACTTCTGAAAAACCTGCCATTGAAAACCACTTTGAGTACGGTTCAGCTCTGACACACATGGGGTCTCCATGAGTTAGAATCAGCTTAACCACAGTTCATTACTGGTTACCAGTGACTTTAAATAGTTGTTTTTTAATATACGTATTGTTCAGAGTTTATAATTGTTATTGGCAGGAGAATTAGTATGATACAAGCTACTCTGCCATATCCAGCACCAGAAATCAGCTAGTCTCTTTTGATCTATGACAACCTCCACCTTTTTATCCTCATTACCTTGACTTTTTGGAGAGCCCTGGCTGGTTTTCCTGCAACAGTTTCACAATCCAGATTTGTTTGATTATTTCCCTGTGGTGATGTTTAACTTGTGTTTCTATCGCTTGTTTTTCCTTTAAGCAGAAATTTACATCAAGAGCGTTGATTAGATTAGGTCGAACTTTTTTTGTCTGTTTTATAGATGATGTGTGTACTTCCTATTGCATTGTATCAGCAGGAAAAAAATGTTTGATTACACCAGTATTGGTGATGATTAGTTGATCAGTTGTTAAGATTGTGCTCTCCACTGTAAAAATTTGTTTTTCCCTTTGTAATTAGTAACTAACCTCTGGGGTGGTACTTTGCGCCCTCCATTGTTTGCGCCCTACCCAAATGTCAGCTCTTAAAGTTTATTCTACCTCCTATCATATGCTAGCATAGAGTAACAGTTACCAAGCATTAGCTGTTATTGTTATTTAGGTCCCATTCCCCAACCAGAAGTCCCTCTTTTGCATTCCTTATAGTTTCTAGTTTGTATATACTATATATACTTCTCTCATACTGTGTTCTGGTTACTAAATGTCTTTATTTTCTACGGGAGTATGAGGTCCTGAATGCAGATATCACATCTTATAAATCTTTGTGTCTCCCATAGCACTTAATTTACATATAGCAGGCACTCAGTAAGTATTTTTTATATGAAGAGAAAATTAGCTAAAACATCTCCGAAGCCTTTTTCTGTTTAAACATTTTTTTAATCTCTGTCTTAGGTACTGGTTGAATTTAATGTTAATTACACTTTTACTTTCTTGTAGGTAAATGAGAAAACAGGACAGATTATACAGTATGATAAATTTTATATACATGAAGTACAAGAATTGATAGACATAAGGAATGATTATATGAACTGGATCCAACAGCAGGCCTATGGAATGGTATGTTTCCTTTTGCGTTTTATGAGTTCGTTTTTCTTTTTTTTGCCAGCACAACTTCCACATTTACAATTCAGTGACATTGATTGCATTTTTCATGTTATCCTTTTCCAAAATATTCCACCACCATTAACGTAAACTCAGTGCCCCTCAAATAAAAACTATCTCCCTCCCCTCATCAGCCGTTAATAGTGTTTGATTTCCATATGTTTGCTTATTTCATATAAGTGAGATCGTATAGTATTTGTCCTTTTATGACTGACTTATTTCACTCAGCATCTTGTTTTCAAGGTTCATCCATGTTGTGGTATGCCTCAGAACTTCATTTTTCTTTACAGTTACATAATAGTCCATTGTGTGTACATCCCACATTTTGTATATTCATTCATCTGTTGATGGACATTTCAGTTTCCAATGAATTCATTTTTCATGTATCATTTTTTCTAATATAAAGAAACAATTGCTTCTTTGTGAAATACTGTGATTTTTTATTCAGAGCTTCAGTGTTTTAGATAAAAACACACTACAAAAGAATAGCTAAATATTATGCAGCATGTATAAGCAAATATTCCATTGTTATACCAAAGCCTATGGTGTAAATGGCTTACATTTTTCTAAAGAAAAATGTAAATGTGATGTGGATTTTTAACTCATTTATTTTCCATAAGGTTGTCCTTTAATTCTATAATATTGAGAATACTGGAGTCCCTGATACTGGAACTCTAAGAATGGATTACTTAGATTTGTGGTATCAGTGCCTCAGAACTACCAGAAGAGAACTGTAAGACCACAGGTTCTATTCTTGACTTTTGTACATTTATTTATATGTTAAATTTTATTTCGGATTTTTGGCATAAATCCACATGTGTGCATACGTCTCCTTTCCATGTATCTAGATCTCTAATAACTAGACAGTGTTCCATCACAATAGTAGCATAGTCTTATAAAACTATAGGACACATAAAATTTTAATATAGGAATTAAGTAAGTAGCTAGATATACAATCATCATCCCATTGCCATCAAGTTGATTCTGACTCATAGTGACCCTCTGTGACAGAATAGAACTGCTCATAGGGTTTCCAAGACTATAAATCTTTATAGAAGCATACTGCCACATCTGCAGCTGGCGGGTTCGAACTCCAGATCTTTCAGTTAGCAGCCAGACATTTAACTACTGCACCAGCAGGGTATATAATACTCAGGTTTTAAAACTCTTATTTGCTAGCTGTGTTTGAAAGATAGAAAGACAGCAGTATGGCTAAAACATGAGAGTGGGGAGAATTCTGGGGAGGGATCAGAGAAATGGGCAGGGGCCAGATTATAGAGGGTTTAGTAAATCAGGGTTAGGAGTTTGGATTGTATCTGAAGTGTAATGGAAGTCATTGGAAGGTGGTAAGCAAGGGGTGCATAATCTGATTTATATTTTTAAATCACTCTGTCAGCCGTGTGGAGAATGGAGTGTGAGGAATGGGGCAAAAATTAAACAGGAAGGACAGTTAGAAGACTATTTTAGTTATTAGGGGAGAGAAAATGATAGGTTTGGCTAGGATGGTCATCATGTAGATGGAAGAAGGGAATGGACTTGGACTATCGCTTGGAGATAAAATGGACAAGAATTACTGATGGATTGGATGGATGTGGGAGGTGCGGAAAGGAGAGAGATCCACAAAGGAGATTAAGGAGTGGCTAGAGAGGTATAAGGAAAACTAGGGGAATGTTGTTACGGAAAAATACATAAAGTGAAAGAGAGAGTGTATTATGCTGCTGAGAAGTAGGATAAAACCATAGAATTGAACAATGAATTTGGTTACTTGAAGATCATTGGTGAACTTGATATTGCTGGTCTAGATGGGGTGAGCAAGAGGGAACAAACACCATAGACAACACTTTCAAGAAGCCCTGGTGGCACAGTAGTAAAGTGCTCCAATGCTAACCGAAAGGTCACCAGTTCAAACCCACTAGCTGCTCCGGAGTAGAAGGATGTGGCAGTCTGCTTCCATGAAGATTTACAGGCTTGGAAACCCTATGGGGCAGTGCTACATCCTATAGGGTCGCTGTGAGTTGGAATCAACTCGACGGCAGTGTGGGTTTGGTTTTTTTTTTTTTTTTTTGGTTTTAGTTTATGTAGGTGATAAATTACTTATATGCTGACCAAGCTAAGATAAATACCTGTCTAATAGGATTTCTTTTTAGTTAGTAGTAATCTTGTACTACGTGGAGAAGCTGTGGTTTGAATGTTGGTTTATAAATTTGGTAGGCACAGAACTTACCATCTAAACTCCTCTTACTATAAAGCGGTGGTGTTAGCAAACTGAATTTCCATAGGGAACTATTCCATTGCTACTGTTTTCTGGTAAGAGAGAGGCAGTAGAAGACTACCTTCATATTTCTAGGCTTTTCTTCTTTGTGACTCATTATCTCCAGATCTAATATATGGCTCCTGTGCTTAAGAATTTCTTACCAGAAAACAGTAGAAGGGACAGGAACTGATCAAAAGGACAAAGGGAACCCGGAGTGGAAAGGGGGGGGGACATCGTAGGTATTGCAACCAATGTCACAAAACAATATGTGTATAAATTTTTGAATGAGAAAAAAAGATTAAAAAATATACGTACACACATTAAAAAATTTTTTTTCTTGCCTTTACTCTCCCCTTTGAACCATTTCCTTTCTCTCCATATGTAGAGAGAAGTGATATTGAATAGGTGGTTGTGAAAGTGAAAGCTTGTTCTTTATTTAATCTGCAAAGTGGGTTTATTTTGACATCTTTGAAATTAGGATCTAGAACCCATTATTTGGGTTGTTCTGACCTACCTCTGGGAGTTAGAAGGCTTGCAACCTACTTTGAAGGTCTTTGACTGTGGAACTTTTATATAGTTCATTAATTTATATTATGACATTTGCCCTTACAGAGTGTCTTTCTTGGAGAGAGTGCAAAGCTCTTTCTTATTTCATATTTACAGATAATGCTTAAAGACTTTCTTCCCGGAGGCTTTTTTTAAATAAGATTCATGCTTGCATTACTAGTCTTAATACAAAGTTAAACATCAAGGTGGGCCTTTAAGTAAGGTTTTAAAGAATCTGTCTTAAATATATTCACGTGCTATTTGTGATGATATAGATGTGTATGTGTATATGTGTATATACACACATACATACATTTGTGTACCGGTGTAAAATTGTGAAAGTTTAAAATATTCTGTGATAGAACATAATTACTATGAATTATAAAAATATGTATGTGTGTGTATTTTAACTTTGTTCTAAGCACTGCAAGAAAATTATTTTGTCTTTATTATATTTGCTTTATGCCATAATCTGTTGAAGTTTTTTCCTCTAGTTCCTTTCTTTCACAGTCAAGGATTTTAAGAAATCATAAAGTATATACTTCTCTGGTCCATAAACATTAATCACTAATTCTATGAAATTCTGCCTTTCTTTGTAATATCCTTTTGTATTACTGAGACTAACTGTTCACCTCATCCCCTTCCATTCTTCCATCCTTTTTCACCTCTTTCCATTAACTGTTTTCATGGAGTTTTTGCTTGATCCTTCTAGTTTTACTAGTTACTGTATAATCTTCTCTTTTCCTTTTCAAGCCTCTCACCTGGGTGTATGAAACTACTGTATGAACTGCTTTTTCAGTTGAACTCCTTTGCTTTTTAACTCATTTTCTCCTTCTACATTGATCTGTTGGTAAAATAAGAGAGTTTATGCTCATTTTCTCTTTCTTTTTATTTATCTTCTCGTATTTGATGATTTCTCTCCACTTTCTAGGTTACTGTTCTCAGTTGTATGTTTCCTTACTCTCCTTCAACTTTGCTCTAAAATTGTGTATAAAAATACTCAGCAGCTACTACTAAACTCTTCGGTCTTTTTTTCTTCTCTTCCTTATACTTTTAGTTACTATACATGATTATCATCAGGTTATATATCTTAATAAAAATTGTCTAATTTAGAATAAAATATAGAAAAGTCTGTATTGGGTGGGTCTGTGCCTGTCTGAATTACTCTGAGATTCAAGTTAGGCATTTTTTTAAAATGTATATCCATTTATTTCAAGAACAGTGTATACCTGTGTGAGACATAGCAGATGCAAGTAGGTATGGTAAATTAGTAAAAAACTTACAGTCTTTGGTATTATGCTGTATAAATGTTATGTCATAAGTCTTATTTATAACTGAGTCTGTATTAATTGGACTGTGTGTATAAATCATCACTGTATTTGTTCTTTGGAGTTAAAAAAAAAAAAGAATTTGTTTTACTTAAATCTTAAACCAAAAATATGCCATGAAGTCTTCTTAAAACCAAGCAATAGTTTAGTTTAACTAGTAAAGAATGTCTGCCTGGAGCATTTTGCTCTTTTAACATCTATCTATGTGGGATCCTTGGTGGTGCAGTGGTTAAGAGTTATGGCTGCTAACCAAAAGATTGGCAGTTCGAATCCACCAGCCGCTCCTTGGAAACCTTATGGGGCAGGTCTACTCTGTCCTGTAGGGTCACTATGAGTTGGAATCGACTCGACGGGAATGGCTTTAGTTTTTTTTATGTGGGATCGGATTGACAATAGCAACTCAAAAGATTAGATAAGAACCTTGGGGCCAGTGAGTTTATGCCAGTGGGATAGGAACAACTCAAAGAATGTAATCAGTGTTACTGAATGGTACATGTAGAAACTGTTGGATTGGTATATGTTTTGCTGTATATATTTTCAACAACAGCACAAAATAAAATATTTTTAAAAGTTTTATTTTACATGTTGATAGTGCTGAGCTAGCAACATGACATATTCACCAGGAAAATAGGAAGATAGGCTAGCATAACAGCTGTAGACCAGCTTTGGCATGATATACCAATATTTAACTTACCTGGCTTTGAGTTTCTTTCTTATTTAATAAAATGAAGAAATTGAAGTGCGTTTGTGTTCCTTTGCAGCTCTGTTCTTTCCCAGAAAAGTTCATTCTTGCTTTTTAAAGTTCCTTGGACCCAGGCTCAGATTTTGAACTGACTGTAATGTCATTGTTTTTCTCTGTGCATTGGATTGCCAGATTGAGTTTTGTGTGTTTTCCATTTCCTTCATGTTTTAAAAGTATCTTTTTATTTCCATCTAAGCCACCAAGAAACACTTCTTCGTATCTTATTCAAATTACTTTAGGAACTTCGGTATCCTCTCAGTACACCTTCTTACAGTAATCCTGTGTTATGCCATCAGGCCCAGAAATCAAGGTGACACCAGCAGTGGTTTAGTGTTCTATCATTAGTAATCATTTGGAACCAAAACACAGCAAGGAGCTGCATCTTTACAGCCTTAACTAACTGGAACCATCATTAACCACTGGTGTTAAAAGCAGTCTTAGTGAAGTCTTATTTAGACCATGAAACCCTGTCTTTTGAACATTCCTTCAGGCCATTTTCATTCCAGCTTCCAGAACATCGAATAACTAAAATGAGACATGCCATGATCCAATTTCAGGGTCCTAATCTAGTAACAGCCAGTAGTTAGTGTTTGAATATGTGTATTTGGAGCCAACAGTAGGTTGCAAGTTGAGCGGTGTGTTGCAGTTTTAGCAATAGATCTTCAGTTGACTTCACGTTTTCCTGAAATCCTGCCTCCACCCCCTACACCACTTTGTTTTCATTTTAAGTTTACTTTGCAGAGACTGTTTTAACTGAAATACGTTTGAGCTCTCTTGCAGCTCTTTTATTTCCCAGAAGAATTCATCCTTGCTCTTTTAAGAATTTACTTTTTGTTTTTGTTTTTTTTTTTAAACTTTCAAGCTTTTGTCTGAGATCCTTATCCCTAAAATTGAAATTTCTGATACTCTGGTATTTCCCTTGGTGCCTTTCTCTTAAATAAATCCATTTGTTTGGGATCTAATGTTTCATTGTTTACTTCAGGATAAAATCCATCTGCCATGATATAAACTCTCTTGGTATTTAGTATAGTTGTCAAGTCAGTAAATATTGGTGGGTTTTTTGTTTTGGTTTTTCCTTTTTCAAATATTCTTGGAAGTAGTGGCACTTCTAAAATGTCTCACAAAATATTCTATGAAGGGATTGCAAATGTTTCTCTTAAATTGCCTTAAAATTAAACTGAGTGTAATCGAAAACTCATTTTTTCAGAACAGTTTCTAAACATGTTCTTGTTAACACTGCCTGCGGGGGTAATTATGTAGTGATAACTTGCTACTTTAGGAATTTTTTTTAAAAACTATTGCCAGTAATTTCCTTTCTTAGGAATTGTGTAGAGTCCTGTTTTGCTGATGCTTACACTGCTTTGGCTTTATTTAGCACAACATAGTAAGAGAACCCTAATTCCTTGCTAATATGTTAAGGCCCCTAATGATACCATCAAGACATAGTAGAGTTTAGCAAACTACCGAGTTAGAGGGAACAGTTCACACAAGGTTACCCTTACTTCTGACACCAATTGTTAAGTTCAGAGGATTCCCCAAACCAACCTGAAGTTTGATAATTCTCTAGAAGGACTCACAGAGCTCACTGAAAGCTATTATACTTGGGGTAACAGTTTGTTACAGGGAAAGGATACAGACTAAAATTAACCAAGAGAAGACAGGAATTAGGGTGTAGTTCAGGAATGGTATCAAACACAGAACTTCTGTTATCCTCTCCCGATGGAGTCATGGACACATTACTTCCTGGAATCAATGTGTAAAAATATGCACAGAGTATTGACAACCAGGGAAGCTCACCTGAGCCTTGGTGCCCAGAGTTTTTATTGGTGCCTGATAACGTACTGCCTATGTGGCAGACTCTTAGTCTCTATCTAGCCTTTGCAGAGACAAAACTAAAACCATATGGCCCAAAGCCATGATTGTGAATCACATTTTTTAACTGACCAGTGAACAAAGCCCCCAGACAAAGACACATCTATCAAGTATGACATTCCAAGGGCCTAGAGGTCACCTCCCCATAGCTGAGGGCAAAAGCCAGATCTCTCTTTGGTTAAAGGTTAATTCTTCACTATGTAAAGCACTGTCCACAAATTTAGTTCCATAGGCAGAAGTTTTCTGCAAGAAAATGTAGATTTCTGTTTAATGAAGTATAGTAAAATTCCATTATGATTTTCACTATTACTTCCTTCATAACTATATCTTTCCCTCTTTATTTCTTCTTTCTACTTACTATCCTCTGTGCCCTGTCCTGTACTTTTCTATTTTAAGTTCATTCAGCATTTGAGAATCCGTAATATAACTTACATTTCATTGGCTATTTCTGACAAAAAACAACTTAGGATTTGTTTCCCTCACTTCATTTCCATAAAGCTTTATTTTTGCTTATGCCTTTTTAATAATTTATTTTTTTGTTGTTAAGAATATACACAGCAAAATATGCACCAGCAATTTCTACATGTACAATTTGGTGACATTGATTTGAGTTGTGCAGCCATTCTCACCCTCCTTTTCTGTGTTTTTCCTCCCAAATTAACATGAACTCACTGCCCCTTAAGTTTTCTGTCTATAATCTTTTGAGTTGCTGTT
Organism: Dugong dugon; assembly: GCA_030035585.1. Classification (NCBI taxonomy): domain Eukaryota; kingdom Metazoa; phylum Chordata; class Mammalia; order Sirenia; family Dugongidae; genus Dugong; species Dugong dugon. The sequence goes on from CM057475.1 coordinate 22,326,553, forward strand.
GTCAGTTTGATCCCATACAGATCTTAAAAGAGCATAATGCTCAAGGCAGACATTCTTTACTAGTTAAGCTAAACTGATGTTCAGTTTTAAGAAGACTTCAGGGTATATATTTTGGTTTAAGGTTTAAAGATTATTTTAGGGCAGTAGTTCCAGAAATTCTAGATTCCATGAGAAATTCTCTTTTACATTTCCCCTCTTTTCATCTGGATTCTTCTATAGAATCTTTGATCATAAGGTACCTGAAACAAAGGTTTTATATTTATAGACAGAGATGTATAAGGTGCATGTGGAAATGGTAAGTTTTATTATAGACATTTTTTGGTCTACCTCATTAATACAGTTTTCTGCTGTAGCAAAATATATGCAATGCTACTTTGAATAGAAATAGTTAAATTTGGACACTAACATTGCTCTTTCCTCATTGTTACATTCTGCACTGCTGTCTTAGGATGTCAACCAAGGATTAACTGAGGTAAGTTTGGTGTAATAAAGTCTTATTTTCAGAGTAAGATATAAACTCTGTTTTGTCTTAAGTGATAAGAGAGTTAAAGTTTCCTCTTCTATGTGATTGTTTTAAAACATAAGTGTTATCATTGTTATTTTAAAAAATGAGTCTATGGAAATTATCCTATATAACATTTCAGAACATTTTTTGAAGAAAATTAAAACCTCTCTTTTAGTTAACATTACACTTAAATGATGTCGTGCAGTAATTTTTGCATTAAAAATTAGTTTCTATCCTCCTTAAATATTCCAGTATAGTACTTAATGTGTCAGAATATAAAAAGTAAACTATTGTTTTGAAATTTAGCTAATACTTACCTAGAAATCATTTTATGTTAGAGAAGTGAAACGATGTCCAAGTTTTAAACTAATAATATTTAAAATGGCCTAAAAATTAAATAAACTCTGTAAGACTGCCTTATACAAAGTTCTAGCACTTTGATTTAAGTTATTAGCAACTCTAAACCACCTTTTAACATTTGGGAAAGTTATTCTAAGTCTTTTATTTCATATAGATTTTAGGGTTTTGTTTCTCTTTGCTTTTTTTTTTTTCCTTCCCTTGTTGGTGTTCTTTTCCCAGTACTTGAATCAGTGCAGCATTTTGAGTTAGCTTTAAATTACAGGTTTAATATTGTTTGCCTCTTCATTCTCAGATAGAGGTAGCACATCAAATTATGGAATCATAGAATTTTGAAGCCAAAGGGGCTTTAGAAGTCTTCTAGATCTTTTTGAGATTCAGAGAAGTGAAAGGACTTTCTTCAGTCAATAGCTAGTTAGTGACACAAATACAAGATGGAGTTAAACTTTATATGGAAATGCTGAAGAGTAGTAATTTACTGTAAGGTTAATAAAAGTCATCATATTATCTTGTATGTTGATTTATAGGATTCAGAACAAGGAGTTATAGTCTCACTTTATTTTGTACTGATTGGGCAACATTAGGTTATTTTGGTTTTGGTAGCCATAGTTACGAGAGACTTAGATAAATTAAAGTACATTTAGAAGTAGGCAGTTAGGTTAGAGCAGAGTTGGAAACCATATTACTTTCAGAATGGCTGAAAAAACTGGGAATTTTTGTCCTGGAAAAAAGACAACTTATGGAAAGAAAGCATGAGGACTTGAAATACTGGAACATACACACTTCCCCTGCAAGGACAAAATGAAGACTAGGTGATGCAGAGTGATGTATAGGAATGCAGATTTGTGCTTAATAATATAAAGACTTAATGGTCACTAAAAAAGAAGTGGATTGTTTCAGAGTATACTAATTCCTTACTGGAAGCCTTAAAGCAGGGGCTCTGTGTCAGGGCTGTCACAAAAATACTGCCTTGTTGAGTAGAAGGTAGGAAAAGATCTCTTCCAATTGCAAGAATCTGTAACTGACAGTTCATAGCTCTTTATATTTTACCACAGTCTTAAAATGCTAAGGATGAATAATTGTAAGATGACTAATGTTTGATAATGGTAATAATAGATAAGTTCTCCCAACTTTAAGGCAAGTGGAGGATAATAATACTGTAAATGGTGCTTATTTTGTATAATAAATGAATGAACAGATTGTTGGAGTCATAATAGTGTTGGTACCCTAATTAGACTCAGTAAATACCTACTAATGAATAGTTAGATTACTGTCATTGGCCTCAGATCATCACCAGTTGCTAGAGTTCAGTCCTAATATATATGAACTGGGTACTGTATTTAGCATAAACCAAAACCAAACCCATTGCTGTCAAGTTCATAACATAGGAGTTCCCGATTTTGGAAAAAATTTGCAATCTAATTCACTGAAACTTGGAGTTAATATATGTTAAGCAGAACATGACTTGTAATTTACAGTTTATGAATTTAATGGTTCATACCAGTGCCTCATCTAATTATCAGTAAAAATTCTATAATCAGTTATAGACAACGTGTCTTATTTATAATTCCTGAATACACAGGAGTGAATAAACCAAGAATGCAATCAGCTTTACAAGAAATGAGAATATCCACAAGAAGTATATCACAAATCAACTTGTACTGATAAGTTAATTTTTTACTTACAGTTGGCAGATATTCCTGTTACAATCTGCACATATCCATTTGTATTTGATGCCCAAGCAAAAACTACTTTGTTACAAACAGATGCAGTCTTACAGATGCAGGTAAGATATCGTATAATACTAATCTCATTTGAGAGGGTTTTTTTAAATTGTTTCCATGATGTTTTTAAAAAGTAAATATTTGAAATTTGCTGTTACAGGTGATCTTTGGGGAAAGTTTATACCTTTGTGGTCTTTTGCCAGGTACCTTGGGTACCTATAAAGAGGACTGTTGCATGGATATTCTTATTAACGCTGCTTATGTGTATTTCAGTGAAAATAGAATAATTTAGCCTTTAATCATTTTGTATCTAAAAAATTACGTCTTTCATTACAGAAAAAAGTAATATTTTTAAACTAAAGGCTTTCATTACTAGTTTACTGGATAAAAAATATTGGTTTCAAATCTTGCTTCATTGTCTTTTGTTCATGTAATTAGTGAAAAGTCGAAGGTGACTGAAGGTGAGAGGATGTTGAAGCAGGAGGTATTTGATCTCTTGTTAGGAGGATATGAGATTCCCTGGAAGAAAGTTTCAGTAATAAATAAAGTTGGTTGTCATCTCATCCCCCTCCCTCCCTTCTCCACTTTTCTCCCCCCTCCCGTTTAATGGTACACATTCTTTCATTTATAAGGAGGCTTTTAAAGACTAGTTCACATTATGACTTTGAAGGGTTGTAGTAGGTTTTATCAGTTGAACCTGTAAATAAAATAGCTTTCAGGTTTCTTCATCTGATATAGAATATCTGGCTATACAGACAGAGGCTAAGGAAAGGACGAGAAGAGACCTTAGTATAATATTCTGAAAATGTTTTAAACAGTTAAAAACCCTAAAACTGTGGTAACTATTTTCATTCCTTTCAAATACATAAATGCATTTGTGTTCAAATCCCTCCAGACATTTAAATAATAAACACCAGGGGGAATTTTAGAGATGTGCTTATTCCCATTTACATCAAGAGAAGAAATAAATTTTTTCTAGGTTTCTATACCAAGGAGCCCAGGTGGCGCAGTGGTTAAAGCACTTGGCCACTGATCAAAAGGTCGATGGTTCAAACCCACCAGCCACTCTGCAGGAGAAAGATATGGCAGTCTGCTTGCATAAAGATTTACCGCCTTGGAAACCCTATGGGGCAGTTCTATTCTCTGTCCTATAGGTTTGCCATGAGTCGGAATTGGCTCAACGGCTGTGGGTTTGGTGTTTGTTTGTTTGTTTATACTAACTAGTTAAAACAATAAGTTAATCATTTGGTGCTTTCAATATATAATATCCATTTTAGAGCAAGAACGCATGGGAAACCACAGGAAAACAAAAAGGTTTTAAATGGTAAAAGCCAGACGCTTCGTTTATTAGCACATATGATGATCACCCTGCTGCTAGATGAATTTCTGTAATACCTCCTTAGCCAGGCTGTTCCTTATTCTTCTTTAGAAGTTTATTTTATGCTGTTTTCTTTGTCTCCCCACTCTCTGCCCTCACCCTGTTAATTTTTGGAGAAACAGTGATGCTCATATTTGTCAGTATTATCAAAGTTCCATATTTAACTTAATGGTGTTATTAGTTATACATTATGTGGATCAATCAAATTCAATCTGTCTACTTTTTCTGACATCAACTGCTATGGTAATAATATAATTAAATAGAAACCCCCTTCTTTTCACTTCTCTGTTCAATTCTGACAGTAGCTGCAACATGCAGCACTTCTTTCTCTGACACTAATGTCTTGAAGCTAGGTCAGACTTCACAAGTTGAAGGACACAATTCTTTAGACTGCTAAACAGGCCCAAGATTTCAAATGCTAGCTGCAGGCTTGGGAGTCCCCAGGGCTCCCCTCACTTCTGCCCTGCTGGTTACAAATTTACGGTTTGTCCACTGCCCCTTTAGGATGTCAGCCACTAGCTCTGAGGTTCTTAGCCCCCCTCACTTCTGATCTGCTGGCTCCCAGTATTCCCTTGGGTTTGATAATTTGCTGGAACAACTCACAAAACTCACAGAAAGTGGTGTTATACTTAATTATTACAGTTTTATTGTAGGAAAAAGGTTATAAATGAAAAGACGCATAGGTTGAGGTCTGGAAGGTTTCCCAACACGGAGCTTCCATGTCCCAAAAAGGGACACCTACCCTCCTAGGTTCATCGATGCCTTTCACCAACCAGGAGGCCCAGGGAGCTTCTATGTCCAGTGCTTTTACTGGGGCCTCATTACATAGGCATAATGGAATCATGCCTTTCCCCACCCAGGTTGGCTGACATCACAAGGTGATCTTTCTGGCCTGGCCAGCCCCCACCTGAGTCACCTCACTAGCATAGTCTGTCAGGTTGGGTCTGGAGGCCTATAGATAACAAAGGCACCTTACTTGAGAAGTTCCAAGGGTTTAGCATTATCTCCAGGAACCAAGGACAAAGATCAAATTACTGTGGATAAAGTTAATGTAAACCCCACATACATTAATATAAAAAAATTCAAAAGAGTACTCTTTAAATTCAGATAATAGTTTATTAAGCTCATATGCTGTACTAGATACTGTGTTAGGTGCTGTGTAAATTCAGTAGTACAGGGATTATTATAGGAATTACAGTATAGTTATAATTAATAGATAAAGATTGTTTATCCAGTCACAATAGCTTCTTTGTAACATTGCTATTAAAATTGTAATCTTTTATTTTCTAGATGGCTATTGACCAGGCCCACAGACAGAATGTCTCCTCTCTTTTTCTCCCAGTGATTGAGTCTGTGAATCCCTGCTTAATTCTCGTGGTGCGTAGAGAAAATATTGTAGGAGATGCAATGGAAGTCCTTAGGAAAACAAAGAATATAGATTACAAAAAGCCGCTCAAGGTAATTTGACATTTTATTCTGTATAATCAGAATTTTTATTCAGAAACAGTGTTTAACATTTTCCTATCTTTTTTAATTATTTTTTTGTGGTAAAATTAATATATAACGACGTTTGCCGTTTTAGCATTTTTTATGTGTATAACTGTCTCCATTGTCTGTTTTCAAATTTTTCTATCACCATTAACAGAAACTCAGTGCCCCTTAAACAAACCTCCCTTTCCCCCTCATTTCCTATTTGTCTTTAATATGTCTTCGTATTTAATTTTTTTTTAAATGTAATTTTTTTAAAACTAGTAATTGCTGAGCATTTATTAGTAATAATTAATATGTTAAGGGGGTCTCCAGAATGTACTTTCATTTCTTTACAATCTATTCAGTGTTTTATTGTGCTATTTTAGGTTATTTTTGTTGGAGAAGATGCTGTTGATGCAGGAGGAGTTCGCAAAGAATTTTTCTTGCTCATCATGAGGGAATTATTGGATCCTAAATATGGCATGTTTAGGTATTATGAAGATTCCAGGCTCATTTGGTTTTCTGATAAGGTAACAAGTCATAACCCACCTAAATTACTTCTGAGTATATGCCTGTGTTTGTATACCTATATGTATCAGGTTCACTCAGTAAGTAACAGCATAATTACTGGATTCCTAACATGTTTTATTCAGATATCTGCTTTACAATAATTTGAAAATTATAAACTGTCTGGATTCAGGGTCATCGAAACACGTAACGTTTACTATACATTTCAAATTAGCAAAATAAATTAAGGAATGGTCAGTCCAAAAAAAAATTAATGTTTGCTGTTCCTTCTGCTTATTTAGATTTTGGAGAGTGAATAATAATTACCGAGTTAACATTTCTTTTGGGAAGAATTAAATTATTATTAGGAATCATTGATTTCTTTAATTTATCCTTTAGGGCAGGGTTCAGCAAAATACAGTCCATAGTCTAATTCTTACCAGCCCATATTTTTGTAAATAGTCACAACCATTCATTTACCTCTTGCCCATGACTGCTTTTAAGGAGCCCTGGTGACACAGTGGTTAAAGCACTCAGCTGCTAACCGAAAGGTCGGTGGTTTGAACCCACCAGCCACTCCATGAGAGAAAAATGTAGCAGTCTGCTTCCCTAAAGATTACAGCCGAGGAAACCCTATGGGGCAGTTTTACTCTGTCCTATAGGGTTCGCTATGAGTCAGAATCGACTTGACAGCAACAGGTGTGACTGCTTTTGAGCTACACTGGCAGAGGCAGAGTTGAACAGTTGCGACAGAGTTCCTAACAGAGCCTGAAATATTTACAGTCTGGTCCTTTACAGAAAACATTTGCCGACCCCTGATTTAGGGAATATAAGTGAAATTGAAGTGATTGGTTCAGTTAGTAGACTCTGAGTTGAAAGAAATCAGAATAGAATGTCTACTGTTCGTTCTAAAATCCTTGTACCATAAAATCCTTAATCATTGTACCAGGAGGCTGGCTGTCTTGTGTGATGCTTCCAGTTACTGATGCTCAGTGCATTGTTGTTATCGTAGGTCGCCATCGAGTCAGTTCTGGCTCATGATGACCCCATGTATGTAGAGTAGAATTAGTCCATAGGGTTTTCAAGACTGTGACCTTTCAGAAGCAGATCACCAGGCCTGTCTTCTGAGGTGCCTCTGGGTGGGTTCAAACCACCAACCTTTTGGCTAGTGTTGAGCACTTAACTGTTTGTGCCACCCAAGGACTCCTGTTCAGTGCCCAGAATCATTGATTTATTAGGGGTTGCAAAATGGAGCTACTCTAATTCTAACGCATCTTTTTCATTTATCAGCTTGAATACTTCTATACAGAGAAATTTCCCCATATCTGGTATTTAATTGCTTAATAATACTGTTCATAAGGAGGCCTGATGGCATAGTGGTCAAGTGGTTGGAGTCCACCAGTGGCTCTGCCCCTTATAACAGTTTTTGACTTAAAATTTATTTTGTCTGATATTACTATAGCCACTCTAGCTCTCTTTTGCTTACTATTTGCATGGAGTATCTTTTTGCAAACTTTCACATTCAACCTCTTTGTGCCTTTGGATCTAAAGTGAGTCTCTTGTAGACAGCATATAATCAGAACATGGTTTTCTATCCATTCTGTCAATCTGCCTTTTAATTGGAGACTTCGATCCATTTACATATAATCACTGAAAGGAAGTACTTCTGTATTTTGCTGTTTGTTTTCTGTGTGTCATATCTTTATTTTTGTTCCTCAATTCCTCCATTTCTGCTTTTTGTGTTTAATAGATTTTTTCTAATGTATTGTTTTTATTCTCTTCTTACTTCCTTTTCTGTATATATTTTAGTTATCTTCTTCGTGGTTGTGCTGGGGATTACAATTAACATCTTAAATTGATGACAGTCTAATTTTAATTAATATCAGTTTAGCTTCAGTAGTATATAGAAATTCTATACAGCTCCATCTTTCTCCTTCATCTTGTTATTGGCCCAGTTGCATCCTTATTTAAAAAGTATACTGGCTTTTATATTTACTTATGTAGCTACCTTTATTAGTGTTATATACTTCTTCACGTGGCTTTAAGTTAGTCTAGTGTCCTTTTATTTTCAGCTTGTAGGATTTCCTTTAGCATTTCTCCCTCATTTTTGAGGCATAGTTTTGCTGGATATAGAATTCTTGCTTGACAGTTTTTCTTCAGCCCTTTAAAAATATGTCACCCCACTGCTTCTGGCCTCCACAGTTTCTGATGGAAAATCAGCTGTTAATCTAATTGAGGAGCTTATGTACATGACAAGTTATTTCTTTCTTGCTGGTTTTAAGATTTTCTCTTTTGTTTTGGTTTTTGACACTTTGATTACAGTGTGTCTCCATGTGGATCTCTTTGAATGTAATCCTGCTTGGAGTTTGTTGAGCTTCTTGGATGTGTGGATTCATATCTTTTATCATTTTGACTGTTATTTTAATCAGTTATTCTTTCTACCTCTTCCTTTCCTCTCCTTCAAGAATTCCCACTGTATATGTGTGTGTATGCTTGATGGTGTCCCACAGATTTCTTAAACTCTGTTCATGTTTCTTTATTCTTTTTTCTTTCTGTTCCTTAGACTGGATAATCTCAGTTGACCTCTCTTCCAGTTTGCTAATTCTTTTTTCTGCCTGCCCAAATCTGCTATTGAACCCCTCTAGTGAATTTTTCTTTTCAGTTATTGTACTTTTCAGGTCCAGATTTTGTATCTCTTTTTTGTAATTTCTATTTTTGCAATGATATTCTCTATTTGGTGAGATATTGTTCTCCTGGTTTCCTTTAGTTCTTTGTGTTTTCTTTAGATCTTTGAGCTTATTTAAGACAGTTGACTAAAGGTCTTGCTAGTAAGTTGTCTGGATTTCCTCAGGAAGAATTTATATTAATTTATTTTTTTTATTTTGAATGGGCCATATTTTCTTGTTTCTTTGGATGCCTCATAAATTTTTTTGTTGAAAATTGGACATTTTGTATTTTATAACATGGTTTCTCTAAAAATCAGATTCTCCACTCTCTCCGGGGTTTGTTGTTGCTGCTTGTTGTGTGTTGTTGTTTAGTGACTTTCTTGTTTTTGTGAAGTCTATATTTTGTGTGAGCACTGAGCGCTCTTTTCCATTAACTTAGTGGTTAGCTAGTGACCTGACGGAGATTTTCTTAAATATCAAGAGCCAAAAGAAAAAACAAAACTTTACCAGTCTTTGCAGATTGGTTCTGTTTTGGGGCACTCCTTCAACACTTAGCCACAGCATTTACAACTCTGTCAAGCCATTTACATCTCTACCATATCCTTCACTTCCTGATTCCATGGAATCTAAAGATCAGTCAGAGGTGAGAGCTTAGGTTTTTCTCAGGTCTTTTCTCAGCATGCATTCAGGGCATGTGTATGACCCTGTAGATGCTCAGATACATATATAGAAGCTTTTTAAAGCCCTTATTCCTCAAGTATGTCTTCCCCAACCTCTTTATTTCCAGGCTTTCATCTGTCTGTTGTTTACCCCGAACTGTTATCTGTTGCCCTAGGAGGATGCAACTAATGTATTTGCCACCTTTAAATGTTTTGACAAGTGCCACTTAGGAAGCTGCTTGAGCCTTTGGGAAACTCTGAGGCAGGTGTAACAAAGGCAGGCCCTTCAGCTGATCATTCTGGAAGCCACCAGGCAGGTCAAAAGATGCCACCCAGTTCTTTGAGATTAAGGTTTATATTGCTCCCTCTGGTACCAAAAGTCGTAGCAGGAATGCAGGCTGTTACCTTCACAGCAACTGCCAAGCTGGGAAGCAGAAGATACTAAATGAATAAAAACACCACAGCACTCTTATCAGAATTCAGCACTTGTTTTGTCATTAAACATTCCCTTGCTTGTTGTAAGCTTGTTTTAGATTTCAGAAGTTCAAAAGAGTTGATTCCTACAGTTTTTGCCAGTTTATTCATTGCTTTTTTTGAGGGATAAAGTTTTGGAGTTCCCTATTCTGCCATTTTGGTGACATCACCTTAGTATGTTGTTTTTGACTGGATCCAGTTTATTTTTCAAGGATATACCTTTCCTTATCTCTCTGATGATATTGATGATTATTGCTCCCCCCACCATTTTTTCAAAATTTCTTCTTGTTTTCTACAGTGCCACTAATTTCTCCAGGTTACTTTTTCCTGTTTTTATTTTTTCCCTTGTGATTCTTAGCTGTCTGTACGAACACCTAAGAGTGTGTTGCTGAAAAGCTACCTAGATACTTTGTGTGCACGGGTATATACATTTGTTGATTTAGTTTCTGTCCGTAGCGGTATTAGGTGGGGACCTTTTAAGGGGAAACCCTCAACTGTTAGTATATGCAGTTTTTTTTTTTTTTCCCCCCCTGAGACTTTCAAGAAAGGTTATAATAACCCTGGCCGTGAGCATTCTGGGAAGCTAGGATTCTCATTGTTCATTATATAGACCCATCAGCTGTCTCAGATTGCAGAGCCTCTTCGGTCTAACCTTTCCATGACAAGAGACTTTCCGCCAAGTGTCCTATTTTCAAATCCATTTGAATATCCCTAACTTTATAGGTATTGGTCCTTTCAGTTCCTGAGCCTGCAGCACAAATTACCTTGTTTTTTATTGTCTTTCCTCCTGCAAGCTAATATTTTAGTTTTTTCTGCTTTACTATATCAGTTACCGGTCATCCATCTGCTTTTCATCCATTGAAATTTTGTTAACATCTTTTTAGTGTCATAAACCTTCTCTGTTCTCTTTTTTCTGAGTTTATACCTTTTTGTTCCTTTATTCTTGTGTAGAGGGATTTCAAGAGGGAAAGAGATTAACACATTTGATCTGCCCTATTTAAGGACTTTGTAAACTTAAACACAATGTAGGACATCACGAAGGAGAAAACATTAATTTGACCACTGAAAAATGTGATATTTCTGCACAAATGGGGTGGTCATGAGTGAGTATTGACTTGATGGCAGCTAGCAACAACAACAGCATGCGTAACAGAAACCTATCATTAAAAAGCTTATAACAGACTGGAATGTATGTAACAAACATGACACAGGCTAATAACTCTAATATATGAAGAATTCAAATACAAATACATAAGAAGAAAACTCTAGTCCCCAAAAGATTAAAATGGGGATGGGGAGGGAGGGAGAGGGGTATTCACTGACTAGAAAGTAGACAAGAATTATCTTAGGTGAAGGGAAGGACAGCACACACTGCAGGGGAATTCAGCACAACTGGACTAAACCAAAACTAAGAAGTTTCCTGAATATAGCCAGACACTTCGAGGGACAGAGAGCAGGGGCGGGGGTCTGGGGACCATGCTTTCAGGGGACATCTAGGTCAGTTGACATAACAAAGTTCTTTAAGAAAATGTTCTGCATCCTACTTTGGTGAGTTGCATGTGGGGTCTTAAAAGCTAGTGAGTGGCCATCTAAAATGCATCAGTTGGTCCCGACCCACCCTGAAGTAAAGAAGAATGAAGAACATCAAAGACACAAGGAAAGTATTAGCCCAAGAGACGGAAAGGGCCACACAGACCAGAGACTGCATCATCCTGAGACTAGAAGAACTAGGTGGTACCCAGCTACTACCAGTGACCGCCCTGACAGGGAACACAACAGAGAGTCCCTGATGGAGCAGGAGAAAGGTAGGGTGCAGAACTCAGATTCTACTAAAAGACCAGACTTAATGGTCTGAGACTGAAGGAATCCCAGAAAGCATGGCCCCCAGACTCTTTTCTGTATTACTGATAGTCAAAATACGTATACTAGAACAAGTTGTCATTTTTAAACTTCAGACAAAAATGTGTATGTGTGTGTATACATAGAATATGGAGAGGGAGACATTTTCTTGGGCTACAAATAGCAGTATAAACTGGAATTCTTCCTTAGGAAGCAGAGTTTCTCCTAAGAAAATATTCCAGCCATGGACCAAAATATATGGGTTGAATAAAGCCCATCTTATTTTCAGTATTACTAACTAGTAATATCTAACATTTACTGAGCCTTTTCTCTGTACTTCAGAAACTGGGTACATAATCCCATGTAATGCTCACAACAGTCATGTCAGAACACAAAAGGTAGATAGATAGTGACTGACCCAGGCCTGGATTTCAGGTATAATAAAAAATTCAGTATCTTAACTGTCATGCTCACAGAAGTTTTTGTGAACATCATATATTCTCTAATTAGATGGGGAAAAAGATAAACAGTGTTTTCAATGTTTTAATAATTAAATGTCCAACTACAGTAAAATAGCTAATTTAACAAAACATGGTACTTCTACATGATGTAATGTGCAGCTGTTAAAAATCGTGTTCTGGAAAAATATTTAATGACATAAGAGAACGTGCTCATGTTGTAATTAGAAAAATGAGATAAAACCTTAAATGCTGTATGTTTTCAATTATTTTTCTGGACTTAAAGTAGATAGCAATACACACAAAAATTTTTTAACCATTGTTTGTCAGTGTGTGTTACAGGTGGGGTTTTTTTGTTTGTTTTTTAATGTTTTTAAATTCTGAATGTGTATTACTTTAAATCAGGAAAAAAATCATTTTATGTATTAATGTTTAATAACATGGAAAATGTATTTCTTGAAAAAACCAATTGTGAAGTTATACATATAGTATGAGCTCAGCTAGATTTTAATTTTTTAAATCTTAGAAAATACATTAGACTTAGAAATGTTCAAAAATACTAATGTTAATGAAGAGATAGGAATAAAGATGAACTTTTTTCTTCTGATTCATTACTGTTTTCTGTATCTTCAAAATTTTATAAGCATATGTTTTTATAATCAGAAAAAAGTTTTTAGTGTTTTAACTGGGAGAACTTTTTTTTTTCTTTTCCTTTTGTGTCTTTAGACATTTGAAGACAGTGATCTGTTCCATTTGATTGGTGTTATCTGTGGATTAGCAATTTACAACTTTACTATTGTGGACCTCCATTTTCCTTTGGCTTTATATAAGAAACTGCTGAAAAAGAAGCCATCCCTGGATGATTTGAAAGAACTAGTGCCTGATGTTGGGAGGTTAGTTGTAAAACGTGGCAGGAGGTAGGCAATGGGGAATGTACAAAGAGCTTTTCCTTCTAGGAATAATTGTATTTTGTTGTTGTCTTGTTAAATTTCCAAAATAAACAAAAATCCTTCTAATAAAGGAAAATCCATTGTTACGTTACTCAGATCCAAAATTTTCTACTGAAAGACTATGAGTATAAAACCATTTGCTAAATTTCTAATGTTTTAACAATACTTTATGAATATCAGATAACAAATAACAGAAGATCATGTTTTCCTAAGAGTATTTAAATGATTTATTTGGGCTTTTACTTCTGATCAGCTTCAGCCCTAGCTGGAATATGTAAAATTTTATTTATGAAAACACGAAAATGAAAATTGTATGTAAATAAGGACAAATGTTGCAAATAGATGGATGCATGGTCATTGTATTCAGAGGAAGAGATAAAAACCTTAATTTTTTTTCTTCCTCAAAGTTGTTTGTAAGAGTGCCATTGCACATCACTATTCTGAAACAAATATAAAAGTACAAATTAACAAGAGGATTTTATTCGAGTGAATGGTAAATACATATTCATAAGCAAAATAGTCAAAACACTGAATAATGTTTTACCTCAGAGGAACATATATATTTTGCAGAAGCATGCAGCAATTACTGGATTATCCAGAAGATGATATAGAGGAAACATTTTGTCTTAATTTTACGGTAAGATGAAAAGACATAGATTGGCCTGATTATTATTCATCATCCCTTTAACAGCTGTCCCTTATGTTTTTTTCTTTATCTTGATGGATACAGTTCTTAAAGAACCCTTTAGCTAATGTTTATTGAGTACTTACTATGTGCTAAGCACGATACAGAGGGAGCCCTCGTGGCGCAGTGGTTAAGCGCTCAGCTGCGAACCGAAGGGTCAGCAGTTCAAACCCACCTGCTGCTCCCCTGGAGAAAGATGTGGCAGTCTGCTTCCATAAAGATTACAGCCTTGGAAACTCTATGGGGCAGTTCTGCTCCGTCCTAAAGGGTTGCTATGAGTCAGAATCAACTCAGCTGCAACGGGTTTGGTGTTTTGGTTTTGGCACAGTCCCATCCACTGCTGTCAAGTCGATTCTGACTCATAACAACCTCATAGCATTTCCAAAACTGTAAATCTTATCTCTACGAAAGCAGACTGCTACATTTTCCTCCCGCAGAGCCGCTGGTGGTTTCGAACCACCGACCTTTCAGTTAACAGTTGATTGCTTTAACCACTGCACGCCTTAAGCACGATGCATGCATTGTTTTATTTGACTCTCACAAGAATCCCATGAGGTTGGTATTATCCCCATTTTACAGATGAAGAAAACTACAAACAGTCATTACATGTCAGAGGCACTGTTCATACCCAACTCTGTCACTTCAAAGCCTATGTGCTTTATCGTTGTGTAAAGATATTCGTAAGTTCAAGGGGTTGTCTTTATCCAAGTGTTTTAGTCTATAATTACAGGAGTTCTTAGAGAAGGACAAGGTTATTGTAACATGAGAATATTCATTGATGAACTTACAGCTTCAAAGATTCATTCCCACTCAGACATCCGTTTCTGCTTCACAGTAGCATTTGTCCATCTTATCTCAGTCACTCACTGTTAGATGACATACCACAATACAAATGCAAATACGTTAGAATACTATTTGGAAAATGAAATTGCAAATCTTGTAAAAGATGTAAACTTTCATTAAATCGGTGAAAGGGATGTTGACTAACTGATCTAGTCACATGCAAAGCCATTGATGAATGAGGATCTGGCAGAATTAGACTACCTGGCAGTGAAAGAAGAGAAAAGCAGCAAGAATTATGATAAAACACTTCAGAAGGAAATGATTTTATTATTATAAATTAGAATCTTGGGGAAATGATGCAACTTTTCAGTTTTCTTCCTTTTTTAAAAAAATTTTGTTTGTTTTCCTCCAGAACAGCCCACTTTATGATCTTGTGGTCAAAGGCTGCAAATGATACTATATTCTACTGTCGTGCAATAATTTTTTTTTCCTGAGAAAAAATCCTCTTTGAACTTTTTCTCACTATTTACTATGAAATTTTGGTTCCCCTTTTCAGTTGATTCACTTATTCCCATATCAGTTATCCTTGGATCTTTATTGATCATCTTAATTTGCTGAAAAATTGGGATTGAAGCAAAGTAATTTCTAATTTGTTAATCAGCAAGTGTGTAAATTGTTAGTATATTTAAGAACTATGGTAAGTCAAACATTACTTCATCCTGCCATTTCTTTCTTTGAAGTTTTCAGTGGCTCTTTATTATTTACAGAATAGTAGGTTTAGAATGGGATCACAGATATTTGTAATCTGGTTTTCTTTCTGACTTCCGTTGTATTCCTCCATTCATCCCAAGCTTTGTCATATCAAACAGTATTCTTTAATATACCTTTTCTTCCTTGTTTTTAGGGAATACATTGTAGTATATTTTCATAACTTGATATGTATGCTCATATCTATCCTTGTGTTCAGTTTACATGCTCAATCTGAAATCCCACCCACTCCCATTCTTTCAGAATCCTACCCATTCTTCTAGGTACTTTTCAAGTGGCATTTCTCCCTTAGTCTTTTATACTGTCTCTAGTTAGAATTAAATTTTCTTTCCTGTATCATCTTATGACATTTTGTTTATGCTTACTATAAAATTATTTTATTATAGTGAACTGTATACATATCACATTTCCTCTCTTTTACCCGATAGTATACTCCAGAACAGGGATGTGTTCATCTCTGTACCTTATCATCCCACTATCTGTTAGCAGATACTAAACAAATTTTCCCAGAAAAGATAATATTCCAAAAATAGGGAAAAGAAAGAGAAGAAATGCAGATGTGGGAATGGTAAAAGCTAGAGGAATTAGCAGATTAGAAGGAAGGTAAAAGTTTGAGCATTACCAGCTGCCTTTATAAAGTGACATAACTGGAAAAACCACCTGTGATCAAGCATGCAGTAAGGCAGATATAAGAGATACAGAAGTAGCAGTTATAATGTGGGAAGAATCCCTATCTGTTTTAAGCTGAATACACTCTTACACTTGGATTCTATCACTTGTCCAAGGAAAACATCCTTTTTAATGCTTTACTCCTGAAGTGACTTTTCTAACGTTTTATACACAGGAAGCAGTTCCCTGTTCTTAATTAACTAAATACTTGATAATTTATAGTTAGTTAGTCAACGTAGGATTTCATACTACTAGAAAGGATGAAAATTTTTAGTTGTGGCTTTATGGAGAAATCATAAATGAGCTTATGGTAACAAGAAATTTACCTCAAATTTACTACTTCTTACATTTAACTTAAGAAATCTAGAATATAATAATAGAATATTAAAATACTGTAAAGTATTGAGTCTGACGCTGACTTTTTTAAAAACTTAAATTAATAGATCACAGTTGAAAACTTCGGTGCAACAGAAGTGAAAGAGCTAGTTCTAAATGGTGCAAACACAGCTGTTAACAAACAAAATCGGTAAGTGAATTATGGAAGCATGAATGGTAGTTATAAGATTCGGTAGCTTTTTTTTCTGTATTTAGGAACGTCACAACCTTAAATTTTTACTCAGCTGAAACTTAGTTTTTGAATGGTTATTGAAGAAGTAATCTGCCTTTTACTCCTGAAGTCACTTTAAAATATCAGTAAAGGTATTTAAAAAAAAAAAAAAAAACAACAAGAACAAGGAGGAGAGAGGAGACATCAGCAACACATTTTTGGAGGTCAGATAACAGGGGTAACTAGCCAGTCAGAGAAAACGGCATCGTAAAGTGGACTGTAAGGCCAAGAAGTCAGCCAGTTCATATTGCACAACAATGGCTCAGGTATGGAGAATACAAAGAATTTTAGAAAGTGTATGGGCCTTGGGGGAATGCTGAAAACAGAACGATTGGCTGTTAAAAGAAAGCGGTTAGAAATCCATTTCCCTTATCAATAGTCTGGGAACCACTCCTCTCCAACCTGGACAGAAGATTGGAAATATACATTCTGGAGAGAGTGAACTAATGGGACTGTGGACTTGAGGACACCTCATCACAGCCAAGAGGAAGGGGCTGAACTGAAAACAAGGAGATTAAGTGAAAGTCCATAGCTACCTTCCACTTGACACTGTATATTGGAGGATTCTTCTCTGGAGAAACTGGTTAACTCCTAAATGTGAATGGATAACCAAAGGTCAGTAGACGTTTAAGGAAAGATAGAAACCAAAACAGTCCTAAAGAATGCCGAGGTAATAGAAACAAAGCAGAATGAAGACCAAAACTTTTAAAAGAAATGGAAATTAGTATCATCAAAGCAATAAGAGTAACATCCAGATGGATGCTATTAAAAAAAATTAAGGAAAAAAAATTCACTGAATTTAATGGAATGAAATTTATCAAAGAAATGGTGCAAGAAAACTTCCCAGAACTAAATGAGGTACCTTTCAAGATTGAAAGCATCGGAAATGATTGAAAGCATGGGAAATGAAAACAACCATTCCAAGGCACCAGTTGACCAGTTGCCATCAAGTTGGCTTCGATTCATGGTGACCCCATATGTAAGACTAGAACTGTGCTCCATAGAGTTTTCAACAGCTGATTTTTTTGGAAGTAGATCACCAGGCCTTTCTTCCAAAGCACATCTGGGTGGACTCAAACCTTCAGTCTTTCACGTAGCAGCCAAGTGCATTAACTGTTTGTACCACCAGGTACGCCAGGCAAGTTAAATGAAATTTTAAAATCCCTAGAGAAACGGATCCTGAAAGCTTCCAGAAAGAAGTAGGTCATATACAAAGAATTAAGAATCAGAATAACATCAGACTTCTAAAGAACGACACTGGAAGCTAGAAAACCAAAATTCTGGGAGAAAATTATTTTTAACGTAGACTTCTGTATAAACTATCAAGTGTGTGGATGTATAAAAACATTTCCATACATACACAGTCTCAGAGAATTTACTTCTGATGTATTTTTCACAGGAAGTTACTGGAGGGTATATTCTACCAAAACAAGAAATTAAACCAAGAAAGAGAAGACACAGAATTTAAAAAAAAAAAAAAAAAAAGATCCAATACAGGAGAGAGACAAAGAGGAATTCCTAGATTTAGAAAGAGCAACCAATCCAGGTTAGATCAAGAGGACAGAGGACAGAATAATTGTCTCCAGGAAAAAAATTGAACTGGTGTTATGTAATATATTTGAGTGAATCTAGAAGAGACTGACATTTCTGTTGGAGAAGCTGGGGTGAAGTAGCTAACTAAAGGAAACAAAAGTTTTCTTTGAGAAAAGAAACATAACCATGAAACACTCTGTAGCTTAGCTGTGAATAATAATTATAGTAACGATGATTATTGAACCAAAAATTGTTATATAAGTAAAATGGGAGCATGGGGAAAGGGAATGTGGGAGTGGGGCAATTAAAATACAAGGTAAACCTTACCTTTTGCAGTAGGTATTCAGTTCATTATATAATATTTAAAATTGAAAATCAAGGAATAACAGAGCTATGTTGTTAGAAATTTGAAGGTAAATACCAGAAGGAATAGCAAAAAGTTAACAGAGTTGGCTTTGAATAGCCAGAATTCAGATGGAGAGGTGCAGAACAGAGAACTGTTTTGTGTCTTGTATTTTGTTATAATTCTGTAGACAAACTAGCTCTTACCCGGAACTTGATCCAGATGATTCCTGATTCTGCTGCTTCAAAGTTGTGTAGCTTAAAGTAAGTTAGTTGATGTCGACATGCCTCAGTCTCCTTGTCTGTATGATAGGATGATGATTATACGTACTGCCTAGGGTTGTTTTTAGGGTTACATGAGACAGTAATTATAAGATGGTTAGAATAGTATCTAGTACATGTATGTGCTTAGTAAATGTTGGCTATTATGATTATTACTATTTGATGCTTTAAACCATGCATATGTCTTGTTTTGATAATAAATTTTAAATGATATAAAAATTTTTTAGGTACTTCTAGCTAGCCTTTAAAAAAAAAAATATTTGACTATGATTTAGAAAGATTTTTTTCCTGCTTTTAAAGTTTCTATTGTTAAACTAATCCTCAATTAAATATATCTATATTATTTCATATAGATTATTTACTTTACAAATAATTTAAAGAATTTTGATATTTGTACTACCAATCATAGTTAGATAATGAAAGCATCATAGTCAAAAAATATGTTGGCACATAAAACAGTTCAGCCTTTTATGCTTAAGAGATTTACTAGTATAAAGAAATTTGACTTTCTGATTAATCATAAAGTTTTGCATTATATTAAGTACATTACAGAATAGTTTCTTCTCAGCAGAACCTAATAGCATATGCTGTTTGATTTTTTCCTTAGGCCCAAGTTTAGCACCGACATATTTCTGATTAGCCTATTTTAACCTTTTTTTTTTTTTTTAAAAGAACTGTTTTATAACTTGCTAAGAAGATTATCTGTAGATTTTTTTAATTTACTAGTATTCCTGTTTGTAGAGTCATCCT
Source organism: Dugong dugon (assembly GCA_030035585.1). Lineage (NCBI taxonomy): Eukaryota > Metazoa > Chordata > Mammalia > Sirenia > Dugongidae > Dugong > Dugong dugon. Next base: position 22,345,959 of record CM057475.1, read on the forward strand.
TTATTGTTTGGAAGACAAGGGTATGAAATATTGAAGTTCTCTAGTACCCATTCTCATTATTGGTATGACCAGATAGCTGCATATGTTGTTCAGATTCTTTGAAACCCAAGGGGAATAAAAGGCTCTGCAGTCTGCCAAATAGTCTGGATCCCAAAGGTCTTATTTTTCATCACCTAATATATTTTAACATATCACTCTTTTTAGGCATGTGTGTGGGGTGGTGCATGTAAGTTTTCAATAGTTTGTGAATATTTAAAAATTATTTTCATAGTCATATGCGTTGTTCTGCCCACTAGCAAATGACATGTTTCAATTAGGAGTAGCCTACAAATGATTGTGGAATGAGTCTGCATGCCTCATGGATATACAGATTTTTGTATAGAAAGAATAATAGGCTTCTCCATGAAGACTTTGTCCCTTTTGAACTTTACTTTCTTAGTTTTATAGGTAAGTTTAAAAAAAAAAAAAAATGCAGGAGCATTCAGAGGTTTTAAAAAGACTACATTATATATTCTCCATAAAAAATGATTTTTATAATCTTCTGTACATGTGTGCTTTTTAATTCTAGGCAGGAGTTTGTTGATGCTTATGTGGATTACATATTCAACAAATCAGTGGCTTCCTTATTTGATGCCTTTCATGCGGGCTTCCATAAAGTCTGTGGAGGAAAAGTCCTTCAGCTCTTCCAGCCTAATGAGCTACAAGCAATGGTGATTGGAAATACAAACTATGATTGGAAGGAACTGGAAAAGGTAGGAAAATACAAGCCTATGACATTGTTTAAATGGAAAGGCAGAAGAACATGCCTGACTGGTGGAAATCTTGCTCTCCTTTCCATGTTATATGATTTATTACTGTCATTTTACAGTAAAACACTATACCCTGATTAATCCACAGTGAATTAACTTGAATTGTGTATGAATTAGAGATAGCATTTTTTTATTTTGTGATATTGGTGATGTTCATACAGAAAAATGTCACCTGCGACACAGCTGAATAGAAGCCCCAGCTAAAACTGAATGGATTTTCACTCTGCTTCAATCCTAGGAAAACCATTTTGAAAAGCACTTGTAATGAGTAAGCTCTTTGCTTTATTTTTCTCGGATTAGTCTTAATGTTAATTTTTTTAGCAGAGAATAAGTGTTGCTCATGGTCTTCATTTCTGGTGCCTTAAATATATCCTTTGCGGGAGGGGGTGAATATATCCTTTGGCAGCAAGTTTTAAAATTGATTTTTTGTATTAACCCATAAAGGGGAATTTTGGAAAAAGACTGAGAATTTTTTAAGTTTAACTTTTTTTTTCTTCTTCTCTAAGAAATTCTCAGATATTTCTTCAGAAAAACGTTTACTACAGAGTTGTAGATTAGCTATGAGAAAGATATATTCAGGGTTGACCTATACATTTTTCTATCTTTGTATATTAGCAGCCTCATAATTTTTTCATTAATAATTATTTGGGTACTGCACACCTGTTAGAATAGCTAGCATAAAAAATACTGCCAATACTAAGTGCTAACAAGGATACAAAGCATTGGGAACTCTCATAAGTATTAGTGCGAATACAAAATGATATAGCAACTTCAGAAACGATTTGGCAGTTTTTTTTATAAAGTTAAACATAAACTTACCACATGACCTAGCAGTCCCACTTCTAGGTATTAAATTACGTCCACTCAAAAATCTGTAAGTAAGCCAAAAACTGGAAAAAACCCAGATGTCCTTCAGTGAGTAAATGGATGCAAACAACCTATGGTGTCTCCATACAGTAGAATACTACCGAGCAATAAAAAAAGAATGAACTATTGATGCATACAACACCTTAGATGAGTCTCAGAAGTGGTATGAAAAAAGCCAGTCTCAAATTGTTGCGTAGTATATGGTTCCATTTATATGACATTTTTGAAAAGACAACACCATGATGACGGGGGTTAGGAATGGAGGGTATGTGTGACTGCAGAGGGGTGGGTAGCCCAGAGAGTTTTTTGGAGTGACAGAACTGTCTGTATTCTGGTTTTGGTGATGGTTACACAAAACTATACATGTGTTTAAAACTCATAGAACTGTACACATACCAGAAAAAGCCAATTTTACTGTGTATTAATTTAAGAAATAACATTTTTTAATTAAAAACAATAATTAGAGTCTTTTGTTAAACACAGTGGAGTAAACACATGTTTATTTCTGCTTCCTTTCAAAATCTCACTAGAATGGAAATAAAGGAATAGAAATAGAAATATACCTACCTACCCCACCTCCAAAAATTTCAGTGAACAAGAGATAGCTTTTGAAGATGGAAAACAAGTAGAAAGTGATGAGTGACTTACAGCAGAGAAAATTTAATTCTAAACCTCCAGGGGAACAGTCATCAAGGGGCAACCCATTTTATACCTTTAAGTCTCTGAAAGGATCAGGAATTGGTGCACCATGTTACTGATGGCAGGAATGTGGGGTTGGGCTAAAAGCAGCAGAATTACTTCAAATCTAGTTAAAGGAATCATTAGACCTCTTGTGTTCCCTCTCCTATTCAGCAAAAGACAACTTTGGAGAGAGGCTTTAATACCCTGAAAACCAGGTAAAACTGCAGATGACACCCAGAAGGCTGGTAGCCTGGCTTAAGTACTCCAGGAAGGAGATTCAGGGCTGCTTTTTCGGGTAAATTGACCTGCTCAAGAGAAGACATCTATAGATACTGACTTGAAGGGGTTCCCCAATGGAAATGGACCTCACTTCCAGTCATCCTAAAATGAAAATGATATAATGACTTCTCATACACTTAAAGTATGAAACAAAGTATTTACAATGACCTAAAGATCTTATGTAATTTGACCCTTCTTGCCTCATCTCTCATACTTCCTCTCACTTCCTCTGCTTTGGTCTTATTGGTTTCTTTGCTGAGTCTAGTACCCTCCAGGCACGCTCCAGCCTTAGAACCTTTGTATTGCTGTTCCCTTAGCCTGGAATTCTCTTCACCTTGATAATCCCAAATGGTTCTTGTTTTCACCTCCTTAATTTCTACCTTCTCAGAAACTTTCCCTGGAAACCTTGTCTAAAATTGCAGTCCCCTCACACGCTGTCTCCTTTTCCTGTTTTATTTTTTTTCTTTGAATCTGATATAATATAACTTTTACTTATCTTTACTCTCTGTCACCCTTTTGCCCCACTATAATGTAAGTGCCACAAGAGCAGGATTTTTGTTTTTTCACTGCTGTGTTCTCAGTGCCTAGAAGAGCACTCAGTAAGTACTTAAAACCTTGCCTGAAAACAGATTGTTGACAGAAATGTTCATTTAGTAAGACAGAATGTTTTTTAGTACACCTTAGTGTACTTTGGTTTCTTCTGATTCATGAGATAGATCAATAGATCGATCTCATTAATCAGAAGAAACCAAAGTATACTAAGTTTTTTACATATATATATGTATGGAGATCCTGGTGGCGTAGTGGTTAAGAGTTCAGCTGCTAACCAAAACGTCAGCAGTTCAGATCCACCAGGTGCTCCTTGGAAACTCTGTGGGGCAGTTCTACTCTGTAGGGTCACTATAGGGTTGCTATGAGTCGGAATCAACTCAACAGCAACGAGTTTGGTTTTGGTTTATATATATGTGTGTGTATATATCATGAGGACTGTGTACACATTTCTCCAGATCATTTAGAGATTTACAAAACAAAACTTTAAGCATCCTTCTTTCATTCCCCACCAACATGCTCACAGACTTTAGTTTAAATAAGTCAGTAAATTAACTTACTTTGTGAAGAAAACCAAAGACAGAAGGGAAAGATTAGTCCAAAGGACTAATGGACCACAACTACCACAGCCTCCACCAGACTGAGTCCAGCACAACTGGATGGTGCCCAGCTACCACCACTGACTACCCTGACAGGGATCTCAATAGAGGGACCCGGACAGAGGTGGAGAAAAATGTAGAACAAAATTCTAACTTAGAAAAAAAGACCAGACTTACTGGTCTGACAGAGACTGGAGAAACCCTGAGAGTATGGCCCCCAGACACCTTTTTAACTCAGTACTGAAGTCATTCGTGAAGTTCACCCTTCAGCCAAAGATTGTTGTTAGGTGCCATCGAGTCGGTTCCGACTCATAGCGACCCAGTGTACTACAGAATGAAACACTGCCCTGTCCTGCACCATGCTCACAATTGCGTTGTGCTCGAGCCCATTGTCACAGCCACTGTGTCAATCCATCTAATTGAGGGTCTTCCTCTTTTTCGCTGACCTTGTACTTTACCAAGCATGATGTCCTCAAGGGACTCATCCCCCCAACATCATGTCTAAAGTATGTAAGACGTAGTCTCACCATCCTTGCTTCTAAGGAACATTCTGGTTGTATATCCAGCCAAAGATTAGGTAGGCGCATAAAACAAAACAAGACTAAATGGGCACACCAGCTCAGGGGCAAGGACAAGAAGGCAGGAGGGGACAGGAAAGCTGGTAATGGGGAACCCAAGGTTGAGAAGAGGAGAGTGTTGACATATGGGATTGGCACCTAGTGTCACAAAACAATATGTGTATTAGTTGTTTAGTGAGAAACTAATTCACTCTGTAAACATTCATCTGAAGCACAATAAAAAATAAATTTATTCTAAAATTTTAACTATTTTCTCCAAACATGTTTGCAAATAACAGCAAATATTTTGTATAAACTGGATTTGAATTATTTATAGAGTTTAGTGAGTGAGATAATGACTATAAATAGGACGAGCTCAAAATTCAGTCAACACACCCATGAGCGAATATTTATTGAGCACTTGCTGGATGCCTGATACTATACAAGGAATTAGACAGCAGTGAGTAAGATTAAGACATGTGTTTTGCACTCCTAGAGTTTATAGTCTGATAAGGAAGCTAGACATTAAATACTTAATTGTGATAAATACAAATCAAGAGTAAGGTTTTAGTGAATGATATAAAAGATGAACCTAACTTAGGGCACACAAATATGGGGACCTCTTAGTAGATGGTAAGGATTTTGTTCACTGCATTTTCTCTGGGCCCCAAAACTTCGACTAAAACTTATATATTTGTTGAATGAATCAGTGAATGAATTAGGTAACTTTTAATCTGAGCCCTAAAGGACAAGTAGAAATTAGCCTGATGAACAAAGGAAGAAAGAGGATGTGTTTTAAGTGATCTAGGCTGAGGAAACTGTGTGTCCAAAGTCCCTGATGGCTGGAAGGATCTTGGTATCTAAGACTAAAAGTTAAGGCCATTTGTGTGGCTGAATTGCAAGAACACTTCACAATGTAGATTTATTACCCCTTCTCTCCCCTACCCTGTCTCTCTTATTGCTAGTATTTCTGAAAAGGGAAATGTATTAGTTATCTGTTGCTCTAAATTACCCTAAAACTTGGTGACTTAACAATGAGCGTTTATTATCTTACACAGTTTCTGTGGGTCACCAATTCAGGAGGGGCTTAGTTGGATGCTTCTGGCTCAGGGGTCTCTCATGAGCTTGTAATGAAGATCTTGGCTGGCATAAAAAGGACGAAGTTCTTATAGATGCTACAACACGAATGAATCTGAAAACATTATGCTAAGTGAAATAAACCGGATACAAAAGGACAAATATTTTATGATTCTATTTATATGAAATATCTAGAATAGACAAATGCTTGTGGGGAGGGGGAAATAGGGAGGTATACCTTAATGGGTACAGAGATTCTGTTTGGGGTGATGAAAAAGTTTTGGAAACCTATGGTGGTGATGGTTGCACAGCACTGAGTATGATTAATACCATCGGATTTTTTTTTTTTTGTAAACTCTGTTTTTTGGTAAAAGTTCACACAGGAAATTAGGTTCTTATTTAACAATTTCTATGCATATTTTTCAGTGACATTGGTTACATTTTTCACAATATATCAGCATTCTCATTATTTCCATTCAGGTTGTTCTGATTCCCTTAACCTAGCTTCTCTTCCCCTTTTACCTTTGATCTAGGGAAAATGTTTACCGTTTGGTTTCATTTAGGTGATTATTTAGAGGAGCACAGTAATCATAAGCAATATTTATTTTATGGGCCAATCTGTCATTTGGCTGAAAGGTGACTTCTGGGAGTGGTTTAAGTTCGAAGTTTAAAGGGTATCCTGTGGTGATTATCTTGGAGATTCATCTAATCTTTACCGGTTTAGGAAGTCTGATGCCATTGGATTTTACAGTCAAAAATGGCTAAAATGGCAAATTTTACATTGTGTATATTTTACCATCATAAAAATTAAAAATACATACTGGTTGGCACTGCTGTCATCTGAAGACTTGATTAAGGCTAGAGATTTACTTCCCAGATGGCTCACTTACATGGCTGTTGGCAGGCGGACTGTTTCTCACCATGAGGACCTCTTGCCATAGGGTTGGTTGTTTGAGTGTCCTTATGAGATGGCAGCTGGGTTTCCCCCAGAGGAGGTGATCCAAAAGAGAGGCAAAAGCCACAGTGTTTTTATGATCTAGTCTCATATTCCCTCATATCTTCCCTCATATCTGCAATATCCTAATGATTACCCAGGTCAGGCCTGTTCATTGTGGGAGGGGACTGCACAAGGGCATGAGTACCAGGAGGTAGAGATCAATGGAGGCTGTCTTAGGAACTGGCTGTCACAGAAAATTATTCATGTTGTTCTTAGACCTGTTGCCATCAAGTCAATTCTGACTCATAGCAACCCTATAGGACAGAGTAGACCTGCCCCATAGGGAAGCAGACTGCCACATTTTTCTCCTGCAGAGCCGCGGGTGGGTTCAAACTGCCAACCTTTCAGTTAGCAGCTTAGCGCTTAACCACTGCACCACCCGGGCTCCTAGTGTTGTTCTCAGTACTGTTGTTTTTTCAAGGGACGATAGAATGTAAAATAATTTTACTTCTGATGTAAATGCAGGAAAAGAAAGTTTTATTATAATCATAGATAATTCTATGTTGAAATTTAGTAATTCTAGTTTATTCTTATTTGCATATTTACTTTTGAAGGTGATATTACAATCCTGTCACTTTCTTTGAAGTGGTGGAAGACATTGTTGCTGATTCATAACATATTTCCTTCCCTGGAACTAAGCATACCATATTGTAAAATGCCCAGGAAATAGTAGATAATCAGCTGGATCACATAAGTTTCAAACTTATGCACCATGTTAGCGTTGTATTCTAAGGAAGCCAATTAGCCAAATTTAATATAAAACTAATACTTCTTAATAGTCATAAAAGGTTATGTTGTTTTTAGAATACAGAATACAAAGGAGAGTACTGGGCAGAACATCCTACGATAAAAATTTTCTGGGACGTGTTTCACGAATTACCATTGGAAAAGAAAAAACAATTTCTGTGTAAGTATTTCTAACTAGTTCTATATTTTATGAGAATGGAATCTAATTATTAACTTTATCTCATAGAATATTAATTTAATTGATTTATTTTGGTGGACTAAGTTTTTATATATATATTATTATTATTCCAAGATACTGTTTTTAATCTTGAGGTACAATAATTTTTTTTTTTAAAACAGCTAATCTGCATTCTTTATTACATGTGCTTTCTTATTTCAAAAGCTACATTCACTTTGCCTGTAAAATAGCATTGGTTCTTTCAAATGAAAACAAACTATAACTCTAATTACAGGAAAGTAGGAGTGTAGGGTTCCTTTTAGAATTTCTACAATGAACTCTGGTGCATAGCTCTTTTTTGTGTTCTGTCTTTATTTTCTTTGCTTCAGTATCAAAGCTTTGGAAATTTCTATAGCCTTAGTTCCCTCATTTAGAACCTCATCTCCCTTGTGTCTTTCATCTGTTGAAATCTGACTTACTTTTAAATAAAGTTGTCTGAATTTATGTATCTAACTCAGTGACATTCTCTTTAATACTTCGGATGTTGATAGAGAATATTTTTGGCAGTTTCTTTTTGAGAATTGATATGAGAGTCTTGGTTAAGTTTTTTTGCATATCAGTATCAATATTGACAAGTCAGTATTCTTTGAAAGTGATTTGAGTTTTGGTTGCCCATTATAAATTATTGTTAAATGACACAGAAACAGAACAACTAGAAAAAGGAATTAAAATCAAAACTGCATTTTTGTATTTGGTTTATAAACTAGATCTTGACAGCTCTTCCCAAAAAAGGGCTCTCAAAATGTTTTTTGTCAGTGACAACAGTTATTCGTTCATCACACATTTATTAAGCACCACCTGTGTGCCATATTAGGAAACCCTGGTGACATAGTGGTTAAGAGCTACTAACCAAAAGGTTGGCAGTTTGAATCCACCAGGTGCTCCTTGGAAACTCTGTGAGGCAGCTCTGCTCTGTCCTGTAGGGTTGCTGTGAGTCAGAATCGACTCAGTGGCATCGGGTTTGGTTTTTTGGTTTGCTGTGCCATATTAAGATTATACTTTTAAAGGGGAAATATTGTTTGGATGGTGTAATTAGTATGTGTCTCAAAAATCTTGTCTCCCACAAACTCTGGAGATAGGCTTCCACATTAAAGCAGATGTTAATGTAAAACTTTGTTACAGTGACTGTCTACTAAATAACATGGCACTCTATATTGTTGTTTTCATAGAAAGTGGTTGGCTTAATGATTTTTTTTTTTTTTTTTCTCGGCAGTATTCTTGACAGGTAGTGATCGCATTCCTATCCTTGGTATGAAGAGTCTAAAACTAGTCATTCAGTCAACAGGAGGTGGTGAAGACTATCTTCCAGTTTCCCATACCTGTTTTAATCTTCTGGATCTTCCAAAGTATACAGACAAAGAAACTCTACGATCTAAACTGATCCAAGCTATTGATCACAATGAAGGCTTCAGTTTAATATAACTTTGGAATTATTATATCTGTTGAGTTTAGTGCAAGAGCATTAAACTATTTGTGTTATTCTTGTGGTGATGCATTCAGCGAGGTGACAGAGGTACTGTTACAATTCTTACTTGGAAAATGTTCATTGGTATTCATGAAAGCCAAAAAAATCTTAAAGGAAAATGAACAAACTGTGTCAGTATCAAACTTACTGTACAGAACCATGGATTTTTTTTTTTTTTTTTGCCATCTTCCAATAAATATACAAGTATTGTGAATACATTAAAGTTTTACTAACATGAATTTTAAGAGTTTGCATATTTCAAAAATGATTGGTGTGTGAGTGCATGGAAATATTGCTTAATTTTTCTTCAATCACTGGGTGAAAAGCCTTTAACTTTGGCCTGCAATAGCCTTTTGATTATTTTTTCATTTTGTAAATAATATTAAGTTTTGTAATAAAATAGTTATGTTCTGATACCAGTAGTTTTTATGGTTGTAATTGAACTGAGCTGACTTTTAAAGTTTAAAAATTATGACCATTAAATATCCATTAACTATTACTCTGAGAATCTGTAAAGGCAAAAAAAAAAAAAATAGCATGGTGAGAACACAATCTTTGCTGTTTTGTTAGAATAAATATCTTTATGCAAGTCAAAATTACAGGTAGGAGTTATCCTAAATAATTTGTATTTCTTTCCTTTCTTGTGAATACTGAGATGCTACTAATGGGAGGTTGTTTATTAGAAAGCTGATATTTAGTAGTGGAAAAACTTTGTCCTGTAGTTGCCAGGAATAGAAACATTGGGTACTGTGAGAACCACTCACGGGGTTATACGCCTCCCCAGACTCTTGATGCTGCAGGTTAGTGCGTAGTCAGAATTGTCACAGTGCTTTAGAACTATTTCCTTGGATTTTTTAAAACAAATCTTAACAATTTTATGGTGCTGATGCTTAGTTATATCATTAAATTGTAAAAGTGAGTCATTGCAATACATGTGACTTTCAGCTATAATGCAAATATTTATTTTTAAAATTTATTTTAAAAATGCCGCGAAAACTTTAAATAATAAAGATTTATTGGTTTAAGATACAAACTTTCATTGGTTCTCATATAAGATTCAAAAGTCTTCCAAAAGGAGTATGTCTCAGGGAAGATCTCTTTAAATTTTGAATTGTTTCTGTTCCCATATAAATTTATTTTGGTCTAGGTGCTGCCCCAGAGCCTAATGAAGGTGCTACGTTAATACAGTATACAAAATTCAGCTGAGCCCAAGGGTCTTAGGGTATGGGATTGTGGACCTGTACTTTTTAGTTTAACTTAAATAGAACATTTTTTACTGGTGAACCATTGGTGTTTTTTATAGATAGAATCACTAAATATTCTCACCTAAGGCACTTTTCCTCAAAGTAGCATTCTTCCCTATGAAAGTTCTTCAGTGTCCCGGGTATTATATCCTGTTTCCCTGTGCATCCATTCCTTGAGGGTAATGCGACTGTTCAAATAGAAAACAGATACGCAAGTAGGTGTTAAGGTGCTTTTTTCATCAGTAACTCTTAGGTACTATGAAGCTGGTCTGTGAACTGATGGAGTTCATTGGACAGATATTTTAACAAGGACCTAGCATTTTATCTGGGAGCACGGACCACAAGGCTTACTTTGGGTAAATCTTACTGATACTCCTTTCGTCCATCTGTTGCTGCAGAGTGTAATGCAGTAGCATTAACAGCAAGGAGATTCATGGGAGAAAGTTAAAGTAACATTGAACATTTTTCAGACTGCCATATTTTAACACAGTAACAAAATCTCTTGAACTTTGTACATCAGAGTAAGCAAATACTGAGTACTCTCAATTCTGGGACCATGATTATTGAGTTGGCTAAATTTATTTAGCCTCCACACAGGTCTGCTAGAGACACTCGCGTTCATAGATCACCTGTCTTAATTTAGTAGTTATTTTAACCAGTAGTTATTATCCTGACTGATTTATATAAGGCAGTAGGACCAAGACACTCCTTTAAATTGGAATAAAACCAGAATGCAGCTTTTACCACGGAAGAGACCTTACAGAGTCCCGGTGTTCGCTTTCTCATAGGGTCCATTCATAAGGATCAGTTTATAAGGACTACTCATTGGGGTCAATTCCTACTGAGATTTTTGGCCTTAACCAGAAGTCCTGCATTAAAGCTTAAAATGCACAGGGCAGTCATCCGCTTAAGAGCACATGGTAACTCTCTGAAAGCTAGGTCAAATGTTCTGCTTCCCCGTCACCTGTTACCAATCCCGTTTTCCTCCTGTACTCTGACCATGCAGAACTCCTTACGGTAGTTTTGTTCCCCTGTACTAAAGAGGTTGCCCTGTTATTTCAGTAGGTCCCCACCCTTGCCAGTATTTGATTATAAAACCTAAGTTACCAGTGAAATTTCTGGAGATCAATTTGTGAACCAAACCAAACCTGTCATCTTCGAGGCAACTCTGACTCATAGCAACCCTATAGGGCAGAGTAGAATTGGCCCATAGGGTTTCCAAGGAGCGTCTGGTAGATTCAAACTGCTGACCTTTTGGTTAGCAGCCATAGCTCTTATCCAGTATGCCACCAGGGTTTCCAAATTTGTGAACAGACGTTTATGTAACTTGGCCTACCTCCCTATTAGGCCATCCCTGGGAATGGAGTGTTGAAAGTCTGAAGGGAACTTTCCTCCCCTATTCCTTTCCAGTAACAAGGGTTCTCAACCCTGGCTATTTTTTAATCACCTGGAGATGCATGTTAGTACTATGCAGACGCTCCATCTTAGATCAGCTTTTAAGAGGTGAGGCTCAGGCTTAATATACTTTTAAAAGCTCCCTAGGTAATTTTTAATATCTCAGTTGAGAGCCTCACCAGAGAGGTTATTAGACCTTTTCTCCGTAGATCTACTAGCATCCTAGCTTGATCTTAAGGCTTAGACTGGCTCCTTAATAGATCTCTGTTCATTTCTAGGGGAGGTTGGGTGTACATACGCTTAAGATTACAGGTTCAGGAGTGAGACTTGTTTCAAATGAAACTTACCTAATGAAGCTTAGTAAATGGTGATGTAGAATACCCTTGACAAAGTGCAGTTATTTTACGTACCACTATGAGAAAAACGCTAATTAAACCATCCTGTGCCATTGACTGGGGTATTACAATCAGTGAAATAATAGTATGTGCTGCATTAAGCGAGGCGGTAGTTAAGTGCTGAATACAGAGTCAATTAGTCTCATTTTGACTATTTAAAATTACCGCCTCAGGTATGAACTACCTGACTTCCTTTTTCCAGTTTGTACTCATATGGAATGTCACTTGTTATTTTAAAAACATCTTAGGATGGGGTTTTACAGGTATGTTTTCTAGTGCAAACAGGGCATACGAGGGCAATGTTAAGGAGGCAGAGACCTGGAAGCAGGATGCTGCCAGTCAAGGCCTTATCCAAGCACTCAATCAGTAGGCACCTTCCAGAACAGTTAGGTTTCCAGGTAAGCCTTCAAGTTGATACCCGGTGTGGTCTGCACTCTGTGTTGTCCACTCCCTGTTGTTACAGCTAGCACCTGAGACCAATTTTCAGAGACCCTGACCTTTGTAGCACGAGTTCTTGAATTCACTACATTTCCACCCTTCCCTATCATCCCTCTAACCACGAAGTCCTAGCTCCTTTGTCGTATGACTTTTGTCAGATCTTATGTCGGAATCCTTCTTAGGCCCTGCCTTTCCCCCACATTTTATCTAAGGCCCCTCGTCTAGAATGGTTGAAATACTAGTTTTGAAACTACTGGTGATGCATACCTTCTATAACCAGCACCATCAGTGTTTGAAAGTGCCATTCTGGTAAGGCTAAGGTTGTAACTGAATGAAGAAATGTCAGTAGGTACTGAGAAGAGAAAAAACCAACTAGTTGCCTGTCATTGACTCAAGTTCCAACTCATGGCGACCCCATGTGTGTCAGGGTGGAACTGTGCTCCATAGGGTTTTCAATGGCTGATTTTTCAGAAGTAAATCATCAGCCCTTTCTTCCAAGGTACCTCTGGGTGGGCCCAAACTGCCAACCTTTCAGTCTTAGTAGCCGAGCACGTCAACAGTCAACAGTTTGTACCACCCGGGGTCTCCAAGTACTGAGAAGAAAGCATCTCCTACAGCCCTTAATGTTGTGCAAATTCTACAAAATTAACTACCTTAAACAATATAAGTTAAACAGGAAAGAGTCAAATGACAATTTTAATAGACTTTAAAACAGTGTACAAGTATAAAACACTGGTTTTGTATTTCAAAAGTTGGAGGAAGATATCCAGTCATTAAACAGTCTACAAAACATATGCCAGTAGATTACATAAAAGACTATGTACAATATAAAAAGAGCTGAAAACAGTCTTCACTGTAAAAATAATTTAAAACAAATTTTTCAATTTAAAATATTATCTATAGCAGAAACACACATCATGCAAATGGAAAACTATACTGCATTCTTTAGTGTAGCCAAATAAATTTAGATTGAGATCTTTTAGGTAGGGAAATGGCCATTCAATACTTTTTTTCTCCCCCTCTGGCAGTAATGGACCTAGCTGGGTATTTTATGCTTAAAGAACAGCTGTATTTCAAACCCTTTTTTTTATTGTAATAAATACTAAAGCAACATTATGAAAAGTCTATAATTTGGGGGCAATGTTGAAAAAAGACATGGAAAATAAATCTTACTGTGCAATTTTATAAAGTATGAACTTTCTTAAAAGGCTAGAAGAGCTTCTGCAGCTGAGAAGGTTGATCTCTGGAGTTTTAAGGCAGGCTAAGCTTTTAAATAAACATACGTTATAGGAACTAGTTTCATTCATTAACTATTCTATATTAGAAGTTACATCATGTTCATCTCCGTAATACTAGGCTAGTAGTGTGGTGTTTATTACACCAAACTCTCCCAACAGGAGCCATGTAGTGTGCCTCCAGGGGACATGGATTTTCTGACTGAGTTATGATTAACATAAATTATTACTTTGGAATTGCAATCAGAGGCCTGATGCTCCTCTCATTAATGGAAAAGAAAAACAGTCCAAAATATTACTCTCCCCAGTAGAAATACCATTATTATAGATTCAGAAAGGCCTTGCATATTCACATTTTGGCAGTTTAATACTTGTGGAAAAGGACCAACGCAAGCTCTACCACAGTGATAGGTATTTAAACAACAATGGCAAGGATTCTCAAACTAAGGGGATCCAGGCAGGCACTGTTTGTTGTTTCTAAAGCAAATGAAACATTTCCAAAGCATTTGTTTGTTTTTCAGGTTAGTCTTATGAGCCAATATAGACATTACTACATGTCTGCAGGAAGTACAAAAGCCATCTTCATTAGAACAAGACAGTATTCCTGAAGCTCTTAGCACCAAGTCTTACCTGAGTGCTCTCCCACATACTGTTGACTTCTGTCTACTCACATTGCATGTCATTTGAGATTTCTAAAAAGTTAGCTGCCACAAGTTTTGGAAAATGCCAGTGTTTAAAAATAGGTAATTGTGCTAAAGAATCGAAAGTTTAGCAGAACAGAGATTGGAGGATGTTAAACCACTCAATGTTACAAAGAAAAGTGTGAAAATACCATTCTTTGGTCTAGATAAGCTGTTCCCTTTACATTAATTTAACATTCCAATGGCTTTTCGAAAACTTTAAAATGTTGAAATTCACTAGGCAAAAACAAAATTATATATACACATATGGATGTATCATACAAATGAACCTTTAAAAAAAAGTGAGTCTTGACCAAGAGCTGATTAAAGATACTTAGTACCTTTCTTTTAAAAAAAAAATGTTAGTGTTGAGTGTACAAGTACAGAAATAATGAAGTTAAAAATTATCCATGAAAAAAAATCTATTTTACCAGTCTATAAATATTACACCTTTCTGGTTTCCTCGCTCTACTGAGTTCACAAGTAAACATTCATTTTGACATGCTAGAAGTTCCTAATGCTGGTGGAACAATTCCTGTACCTAGATAATTACTATGTTATGATTTGTTTGATGGATAGTTAATGTCTGCTGCTTCCTGTTTCACAAATACAGCTTCATTAACTGCCTCCTGATCACCTCCATCAGCCCCAAACCCAGTTCCTGCAGCTCCCTCTGGAAAACCAGCATCATCTTCCAATCCATTGTAGAATTCTTCAGTCTCACTTTCATCCTCCATGGCTTCTTCTAAACTTGGACTGTGGCATGTTCCACTATCACTGTTACTGCCACAAGAACTAGAGGATAAGGCGTCATCTTCAGAATCTGAATATACCTCAGCGCCATGGAAAATGTATCGGTTTGGTGGTAAAAACAGATACTGATTACCTGAAATATAGTACAGTAATAGAAAAAGTTATTTTCAGTTTTCTAAGACTAATTACAATTAAGCCTGACTGGGCAGCCTGGAAAGTACAGAACCCAGCTCTACTAGGTATTATAACTAGACGTCATGAGTCTCATTACTACGTGCTATTGCTATGACGGTTTTAAACACGAGCTATAGACTCAGTTCTGGGTCCAGATCTTAGGTCTGCCACTTGCTAGCTTTGTAAACTTGGGCAGTTATTTCTGCCTCAATTTCCTCATCTGGAAAAGTATGAAAAAAATGTAGAGAACTGTGTTCAATAAAGGTTGTTTAACCAATTCCTTTCAAGAGATCTGATGAGCATGAAAAGGATCCAGCACAGCCTACATTAGACACCCAAATTCATGTTCATTAAATATGAACTTCTCTAAAGCACATATTATGCTTTTAAAGCATCTTCATTAAAATGATTTCATTTCATCTCTTCTCTATTATAAACTTAAATCAAAAATTGTCTTCACCACCTAGTCAAAGTGTGGTCCGGGGACACTGGCATCACCTGGGAAGCATGTTAGCTTTTTAGCTTCTCAGGTCCCACCACCCACCTACCGAGTGAGAGTCTGCACTATTTTTTTTTTTTTTTTTTTACAAGAGTCATGCCATATTCCAGCTTGAGAAGCACTGATCTAGCATTGGGACTTAACCTTTCTTCGTCCCCTTATCCCCTCCCAAATTTGTACTCTCAGCATAAAATTTCACGTACAATGGGCAGGGAGAGTCCCCTCCCCTTCCCTTAAGCCATGCATCCCAGGCCAAAAACTCCTCTAGGAGGTTCTATCTTAAGAGCATCACGCTAAATCCATAAATATTAATAAAGTTCTTAAAAGTCTCCAGCACACCCCATCAATCCCACCTTGGTCAAATTTAGATTAGCTTCTTTTGTTTACAATTTTAATTTTAAATAAATTTTATTATAAATTATAAAATAATTTTAAAGTGAATGGAGGGCCTCGAAGCCATGGCCCCCTGCCGCTCTGTTAACCCAGAATTAAAACCATTCCCAAAGCCTACTCTTCAAAGATTAGACTGAACTATAAAACATAAAATAATACTCATGAAGAGTGTGCTGCTTAGTTCAAGCAAATACACGAGATCAAATGGGCGGCTCCTGTCTGGAGGCAGGATGAGAAGGCAGGAAGGGACAAGAGCTGGTTGGAGGGACACAGGAAAGCGAGCGTGGAAAGGGAGTGAGTGTGCTGTCACAGTATAGGGACTGACTGCAACTAGGGTCACAACAATGTGTATGAATTTATGAGACATTAACTTGAACTGTAAACTTTCACCTAAAGCACAATAAATAAAAAAAGTGAATGGATGGGAGACCCTAAAAACTTAATGATGAATTGTTTTCTACCTTTGAATTCACAAGAACAAGCAGCTCCCTAAGTCTATTTTCACATCATAATAAATGTTATTTATTGAACCATATCCCAGACTGATTCACAAAAGCCTGGTTACTACAGTCTGTCTGGAGTGGCATGCCATCTACCAAGCACACCCAAGTTTCTCTTCAAAGCGACTTTCAAACTTTTTTGTGCTGCATCATGACCTAGTACTCACCCTGAAACAACCTAGTATATGTGAGGCATAACTCTTTTAAAATGCTGATCTGAACCCACATAACTGATTTCAAAACTGACTTCCAGATCACAGATTGCAGTTTGAAAACCACTTCTTCCCCTTTGTTGTAAGAGAATACACAATATTCAGCTTTCTAAACCACTGGTATTAATTTGCATTGTTGGAGCACGGTATCAAGTACTTGAATTCCAGCTGCTAACAGAAAACCATCTAGCCCTTCTAAGTGGGCCATCTCCTTTGAATCACTTCCATTCAGTCTTTTAAGGCTGTCCTGCATTTTTCTTTCTGTAGTTTAGACCTATGCTTCTAAAAAATGTTTCATTCTGCCCGGGCCCCCTTCCCTAAAGAACTGAATAATCTGTTTCTCAAACCAAGTACCCTGTACTTGTCTGTTTTTGCCCTCTGGACAATCATCAAGACGTGTACAATTCACTTCATATATGCTCCTGCTTCCTCCTTTTTAGCCTGGACCTCACCCACACAAGTAGAAATAGGTGGTAACTATGGCTATCTAAAGTGAGTGAGTAAAGTCTAGTGGTCATTTTACACTACAGTTTTACACTATACGTTTTTTTAAATTCTCAATTCTTTTTATCCCCATTTTACAGATTAGGAAGCTGAGAGATTAAATAATTTTGCCCAAGGTGGATGTGAGACAATTTAGGTATCTCTGATTCCAAAGTGTAAGACAAAAAAGCCTACTCTGGGTTTAATCTTTGTTGCCTGGGCCAAAGAGTTTTATGTCTGTCGAACAGATATTCAGAGGAAATCCCCAGTAAAAAGGGGTAGGCAGACTTTGTATATATATGATAGAGACTTAGTATTACACCTGACGATAGTAATTAATTACAAATTAGTATTTATGGCATTCAAATTCTCTTGCACGAGGCACTTCTATCATATGCACATAGCACCTACTGTGAGTTCTAGGAAGTATTCATTTCAGCCCTTGAAATTCTGTTCAAAATTTGCACACATTTGGGGAGATAGATCACAGCTTTTACCAGAATCTCAAAGGGATCCTTTCCCCAAAAATGAAGGGCTGAAACTACTACTCTTGAATTCTTACCCAGTGACTAATGGTTTATAACAATGCCTAACCCAAAGAAATTTTATATTTTTAGAAGTAAAAATATTAAAAAAAAAAAAAAAAAAAACAAACAAACAAACCAGTAAAAATCAACCAGTATCAATTTTTCTACTTCTAACACTTGCCACATTTGCAAACGTAAGCATTCTTCTATGCTTTTGCTAGTTTTTCCTGGAGAAGTTTCCTCTACTTTTAACTTTGTAGTTATTGCTCAAGTCCTAAGTCAAAAGTATTCTGGAAAGCCTTCCACAACCTGATCCCCTCCAAGTAAAATCTACCTTTTCGGTGTTCTGATAAATGTTTTATTCAAACCAGTAATACTTTGTGCTGCCTCAACAGCAGCTATACTAGCATGAAAAAGGGACCCAAAGTCTTACTCAACTGAACTAAAATTCCATCATGTATAGTAAATGGAATGGAACTTAATTTTTTAAGTTGTACAAGATTGTTACATCTAAGTTAAAGAGCAGGTTTTATTTTTTTTTTTACTGCACTGATTAAATTAGGGTTTTCCAACATCCATACTACTTGGATTTAAACATCCTTTTTCCAAAAAGTAGAAAGTGCTTTCACCTATATTAACTAGTACTAATTGGTAAAGACTTTTCATGTGTCAGAAGAGGGTAGGTATTATTCCTGCTATTCACTGGAGAAGAAACAAATGTTTTCTAGATCTGAGACAACACAGCATAGTGGTTATGAGGGCAGGCCCTGAGGACACACCTGGGATCCAGTGCAACCACTTCCCAGCTGTTACCCTCTATGGTCTCAGTTTTCCCATTTGTAGCACGGAAGTAATAATTCTTCCCTCATAAGATTAAAGTCAGGTAAGTTTGTAAAGCAGCTGACACACAAAATGTCCCCAAATCTCAGTCATTATTTCTACTAAGCTCTCATCAGATAACGGCAGGGCACACAGTTTTCTCAATCTAATGCTCGCTTTCCCTTCCTCTAGAGAAACACAATGTGCAGAGCAGACTGCAGACTATTTCTTCCCTGCATTATGCAAGATGTCCACGGGTTTCTCTTTCTCTAGCTGGAATTATGATCTTTAGTTTTTCTAAAGACAATCAACTGTCCCCATTCAGCTGCCAAAAGCTATCCTATCAACTAATCAGCCAAAACTGCTAATTTCTTGCAAATATTTCATTACAATAATCATATCTTCAAGATGGTCCAACACCCTTTCTTACCATCAAGCCGCTTACTAATCTGCTCCTTTGCAAGTCGAATGGGCCAGCACTTTCTCACTGTTTCAGCAACTGAAGTTCTTTCATTTTTCTCCCCAGTATTGGAGGTAACGTTCTTCAAATCCGGACTCTCCAACTGTTCAGTTATACTTTCAGTGTTCCTAGTAGAAATCTGTACTTCCTGTGATTTTTCTTCCACACACCCTTTTGATTCGGACACATCCGAGTCATCAATATTACTCTTAGTTGCTTGGTCTAAAAGTGTGACAATCACTGAAGAATCTGGTGGTGAAGTTCTTTCTGGTGAACTTGAGTCTTCGGAAATATTAAGAGGTGTGGGTGGCAACTCTGCCAAATGAGCCAACTCTTTTTGTGTTCGTGGAGGTTTTTCAGTAATTTCTGAAAGCTTTACAGGGTTGCAACAAAGTTTGGCATATTCACCACCTAGCCTATGACACAATTCATTAATTATGACATCACAGTCTCCAAGAAGCTCTACATCAAAATGCAGATGAGGCAAAGGTTCCCTATTAATTAATATCTGAGGCACTTCATGGGGTATGGAACCTAAAAACAGAGTGAAAAGTAACTGTTAGAAAAAGGGGAAGGAAGTAATCTAATTAAGCAACAACAAATGCGCCATGCAAAAATTTAACACGGACATGTATATGACAGCCCAGAGCACGAAATATCAAAAAAGAAATTCCACTAATACTCAACTAAGCCATTACATTTCATCAAGCCACCTAGTAAGCAGATAAACAGTTAACATCTTTTATACAATTTCAGGCTCTACCCTAAAACCTGGTTACCTGTGAGCAATTTGCTCACTTTTCCACTGTGCACCTCAACTTCTTCATTTGTATAATGGGGATAATAGCAGTACTTTTCCACAAGGTTGCAGTAAGGATGAAATGAGTGTTATTACCATTCTACTGAAGGAGCTCCTGACATAAAGAGGGTGAAAATTATACACATCTATACCATTACATACCTCTGTTTTACATTTAATAACAAATAACCTTTGCCTATCACCAATATACCATTACATTACCCCCACAGAAAAGTTGTAAATTTTTCTGCCTTTGAGTTAAAGACAGATTTAAAAAAACAAAAAAAAACCCTCAAAAATAAGGGAGAATGTACATTATATTTTCATGTTAATTACAAACTGACCCACATGCTACCTTAATGGAATTTCACAGCTATTTAGGAAAGACTGAGTTAACTGCTAAAGACACCAGATGTAGGGTAGGAAAGACCTAGGGTAGAAACACAGAATTGGAGAGAGTGATTCCACATTCTTCCAAATGTTTATGCTCTGGTTGCCTATATGATTGCTGGTATAGGAATCTAGTATCTGGTTAAAAACCAAACAAAACCCACTGCTGTCGAGTGGATTCCTGCTGATAGCGACCCTAGAGGACAGAGTAGAACTGTCCCATAGGGTTTCCAAGGAGTGGCTCATGGATTTGAACTGCCAGCCTTTTAGTTAGCAGCGGTATCATTAACCACTGCTATTCTCTCCTCTCCTCCTTCTCTCACTTAGGAGGGCATATCTGATGCTACCTAAATAGTTCCTCCCTCCATCTTCCTCTCCCTGACTTTAACACTAGAGGGAGGAGAAAGGGAAGTGCGAAACAGGTGTTAAAGAAATATTCCTGAGAATAATAGGGACTTAAATTGTATTTGGGCATTTTTATACATACACACTTTTTAGTAAACTAGATTCACAGGCCATTATTATGACATGGCATGGCTGTTAATCCTACAAGAATGAACCAATCATTTTGAGCCTTCAAACACCAGCCTACATAAGTACATTACATTTCTCTCAATCTAGTCATCTGAACTTACTGAATCTGAAATCAATTAAGTTTGAAAGATCAACAACAACTTCACAGAAATTCAATCTGCTAAAAAGTGTTTGTGACTTCAGCCTGTGTGACAATTCAGGAACTGTTTCCATATTAAGATTGAAAATCTATAGACCTGGGACTGTTTCATAAGTAACTCCTTCCACATTAAAAATACGTTCCATTAAAAAATATAAACTGATACTCATCCATGGATGGGGAACAGAGTTGGATCAGTGAACCACCACTGTCCAGGCCAGCCATTACTTCATCTCTGTGCCAAGTCTGTACCTTATGGCTGCTGAAGTATTACAGACTTCTTCCTTCTCCCATCCTAGAGATTTTCTTTAATGAACAATAGGCAGGAGGGGAAGCTCTTTGAAGAAACAAAGAGCAGTGCAGCCCAAAGCTGAGACCTTTGCTTTGCATCTCATGGGAGATAACTAGTATGCTGGTCCCAAAATTGTTGCACTGCAACCTAGATTATTTTCTGACCTCACCAAAAGCCAATGGAAAACCCAGAGGCATGACTGAACCAAGCTGTGGAACCTTTTATTCAAAGGAAATCTTACTCCAATTTGAAAAACGGGGTGCTTGGGCCCAGACCCAGAAGCCAGCTTACTCCTCTCCTCACCAAACAACAGCCCCTGAGGCCCCTCCCACAGAATTCTTAGGGCTCCAGACAGCTTGAAAACTGCTGATCTAGACTGTCTACTAGAGCGAAAGTGAAGAGTGTAGTTTGTTCAGGGACAAACTGATGTTGCATAGGCTTTGTTCCAATGTTAAAAAGGGAGAGCGCAGCTAAGGAGCAGACACTTCCAAACCATTAAACGGAAACCTTTGGGCAGTTTTTTATTAAAAAAAAAAATATATATATATATATGTATGTATGTGTGTGTATATATATATATATAATATAAACTGAACTGTTTACTTTGCTTTTTCATATAAATTAGAATTTGCCATTACTTCTATTTTGCTATTCCCCCACCCCAAATGCCAATGCCACCAAAAAAATTTTAGCTCGTCATCATTCTTTAAACCAGAAGCAAAGAAAAATTATTGGGTTCTATTATACAGGAATTCTTTCACAACTCATGGCATATATATATACAGAAATGTTTTCCAAAAACCATCACCAACTTACTTGGAATTAGTGCTACTGGTCTTACTTTCAGGGAAGACCCAATAACAATAAGGAGATCAACTTCATCTTTGTCATACTTCATGGCTCTATGAAACTGTTCTGGTAAATTCTCACCAAAAAAGACAATCTCTGGTTTCATGATAGCAAGTGGTTCATCAGCTGGGCACCTAGGACATCGAGGAACCACCTGCATTGTATGTTCCAGATTTTGATTGAGGGGGACAGAGAAAAGAAAGCCAAAGTCAAAATAGTCAACATTTTCATATTTCCTAAGAATGCATTTCACAATTACCAAAGGAAACAGAAAAACTGTGGATAAACAGCAGGGAAAACTGGACACAACCTAAACATCAACCGTCAGTAACGGATTAGTTAATAAACTTCAGACACCGTACAAGGAAATACTATGCCACTATTTAATACCTGTGTAGAGCTACATTTGACATTCAAGAGTCCATCATTATTAAGAGGAAAAAAACTTATATATACATAAAAATGTCTACAGTCGCACAGTGGTTAAGAGCTTCAGCGAGCTATGGATGCTAACCAAAGGGTTGGCAGTTCGAATCTACCAGCTACTCCTTGGGGACTCTATGGGGCAGTTCTACTCTGTCCTATAGGATCACTATGAGTTGGAATAGACTCGACAGCAATGGGTATGGCTAACCTTCCTCTATCATAAATAAATATGACTAGCTATATACGCAGCTAAGTATATATGGCTTATTTCTTACTGATTTTTATTTTCTCATTATATCTTCCTATATTTTTTTGGCAGTAAGCATATATGAAATGCCTTTTACAATAATTTTTAAATGTTTTAAAGGAGTACAACAATGAAATCTAAAATTCCCAATCTAACAGGCACTACAAGGGGAAAGTGAGGAGAAAAATCAATATAGCAACACCTGGTTTTCTATTTTCAGGCTTAGAAAGTAGGGAGATAATTTCATCATTTTAAGAGACATTATGGAGCAATGGCTCCTAGTTAAGCTATTGAAAAGGTCTATGTATTTCATGAGAATTCCCAATGCTAATACTTTCTTCCTGGATCTTTTTGTGTCACAGAAATACTTTCACCCAAAAAAGAGGATCTGGAGGCAAAGAAAAGACTAGTTCAGAGACTTGCACAATTCTTAAAATATGGGTGATAAATTACCTGATTAAAAATATCTCCTCGTACAGTTTCACAGTCAACTTTGTATTTACAAATCAGGCAAGATGCTGTTGCAAAGGAACCTGAAAACAACATATATATGCTTTATTAAAGAAATCATTCCATTTCTTAAACATACCACAGAGAACATAATATAAACCTTGACACCAGGAAAGTTAAGGAAGCGCCATCATTTAAAGAGACTCCACGGGAGAATCAAGGCGATGATTTAAAAAAAACACATATTTTACATAACAAAAGAACTCAATCTTCAATTGCTGAGATATTGATAAACAACGATCCCTCCAAAAGCTGCTCTTTTCAAAAAAAATGAACCAACTCCTTAGAGCTCCACAGCTGTGTGTTAAAAACACTTCTAGACACATAAGAAAATGGCTAATGGTTAAACTACTCATACTTTAGACTGAAACTCTTCTAAATGTCTGAATCCTCGAACACCTCAACTATCCAATTCCTTTGGTTTTATTAACTAAAAATGTCGTGTTTCTTCATACATAACCAACCTAGTCAAAAAACGTTATTTAAAAGAATTTAATGGCATTCAACTGCAATGTCTTTTGAAAGCCAAAAGTACATTAATATTTGTTATTTCATACAATTAAATATTGAGGTTGAAACTTCTCATTTCAGTTTTGTGGGCTCTACTTTTCTTAGGTTATCTACAGTTAATAAGATGATTAAATAATAATGCTTAATCTTTAGTCCTGGATGGCAGGCAATTTCATAATCCTAATTTTTCTATAATACTAATCAAATAAATTACAGGAAGCAATTACTTACCATGACACTGAATTATCCTTTGGATTCCTGCCACCTGCTCCAGTGTATCTATGTTCTGAGTATAGTTGCGAAGTAGTTTTCCTTCCTTATCTGACAAGGCTATAAATTTGTGACAGAGAGATGGCTGGAATTGTCCAGGATATATTTCCTATGTAATGCAAAAGGTAAAAGTAAAAATTTTACATTAAAGAACTATAACAAATGTAAATTGTTTAGGTTAAACAAACCTTTTCATCCAGTAAAATTACCAACGATAATCCTTCACGTATAAATAATTTAAAAAATAAAATACATAAGCACTTTAAAGCATCTAGATGGATACAACACCTACATACAAAAGGACTGTTGCTGTAGTATGTATAAAACTCAGGAATTAGTGAACTTGGCCCCTTGAAGAAAAGGATGGAAGTCTACTCATAAAACATCCCTAACACACGTTAATAGGTATTTTAATAAAAGTCAGAAGTAATACACACCTTAAGATATATCTAACTTTCGCTGGCTGCAAATTCAGATTTTTTTTTTAAAAGGAAAAAGTGGAAACTGAAATTACAGATATCAAAGATATGGTGAGAGACTTTTTTAAAAACTAAAAAAAGGCACTGTCAACATACGGTTTTTTTTTTTTTTTTTAATTTTTTTTGATTCATCATTCATTGTAAATAGCAACCTGTTGGAAGTTCAAAGCTAAAGTTTTAATTCCTTACCAAAATTGTTTTCCTTCCACTGCACAGGCACATACCGGTATAGTATAGACTTGCTCATGAATGCTGAGTTGCTGGATTTTGTGTGTGTGTTTTTCCCCCCAAATAATGCTTCAATGCTGTTTCTTCTTTAAAAACAAAGAATTCAGATATACACATGGCAAAAAGATCAGAGAAAAAGTATCAATTTTGGTCCTCCCAACTTTTGACAGTGTTCTTTTATTAAATTTTATTTAGTAAGTGACTATGGCAAAGGAAGTCTCTTCTCTACTTCTTTATTTAAAGTAGCAGTGCTATCTACTTACTTCCTCACCATTCATGACATGCTCTATCCTATTAAAATGCCAGCAAAAAACTAGATACAACCGTATGTCCATCAAGTGGGAGACTGGTTGTGTAAATATGGTACATCTATAATAGAATATGCAGCCACTAAAAAGTATGAGGGGGATCTACATGCACTGACCTGGAAATGCAAGTTAATCACCAATGTGTACAGTTTGTTTTTGTTACTAAACAAAAATGGAAACTATATGCACGTGTATATAGCTACGTCAAGGAAGGAAGGATACAAACAAGCTATACAGAAGTGGTCACTTCTTACATTACACACAAAAAAAGTTTAATAATGAGATAACAGATGACTCTACATTTTACCTATTTAGTACTGCAAATTTTTAAAAATTTCTTTTTTATCTACCACCCAGAAGGACACTTTTAGATAAAATTTTAAAATAAGCAAACCCCATTATGATTATCATGTACATGTTCATACTCTGAAAAACTGTGTTATACAAAAATCCAACAGTTCTGTCTTATATTCAAATTTTATCATAGATACACTTCATGGATAACTTTGCAATTTAAGAAACAGTACGTAAAGGAAGAAGCAACATAAACAACTTATTAAAGCCAGTTTTATACAAAACTGAAAACCACATTTGTTATTTTAAATGAAATTACAGGAAGTGCTCCCCATATAAGTATTAGTATTTCAGAATGCTGGGTTTGTGCTATACCAACTACTGCTTTATCCTCTGAATGCTTTGTTCTAGTACATTCACAACAAGGGGCGGGTAAGAAGCACACAGGTGTGTGGGACACTGGATTCAGCTCTATACTCCAGTTTCCCCTCACATCCAACCCTTAACAATTCAGGGTAGTTTTAACCTTCAGGAAAATCAGCAGCCAATTCCTGCACTCAGAGATAATTTATGAAATATTTTTTGTTTTGTTTTTTAAGCTTACATTTTATGTGTTAGAACCTGAGTGATTTGAGTTTTATCTATTTTCTTTCAAATATGAAGTGGACTGTCTGAATCATTAGATATAAATACAGTATTCAAACTCTACAAGGGATATAGTCTGAAATACTGAAGATGAAAAAAATTACTGTGGAAGGTCTGTCTTAATAGAAACCACTCCTAACACAGGCTCTTAATGTGAAAAGTGCTAGAAATCAAAAGGCTGGGGATACAATTTTCAGACAGAATATGGATTAATGCTCCCATGTTGGAAGTATGATACTGAAAGTGTTTATGCCACTAAAAGGCATGCTAACCCTGTTCAAAGTAAGATAGGCCATGACAGATCTGAACATCCCAAGGCCCTTTTAAGAAAACCAATCAATGGGCTGGGCTGCTCTGTTATTGCTATAGAGATCCTTATAAAGTGGAAAAACAGCAAGTGTCAATGGCTCAAAATAGTATAAAAAGCCATCCTCTTTCAAAACTCAGCTGTCTCCAGAAACATGCAAACAATCCAGGAATTGGCTATGGGCAACCAATGTAGTCAAAAGTAAACCTCAGAACTATCTGCCATAGTGAGTTTTCATGTAGAAATAACGGCTTTCCTCCAGAGATGCTACTTCCACTTCCTATTTTCCTGAAATCTATAGTAATATGAATATGAGACCCCAGTGAAAGACAGGTGGAAATGCAGTCCCTCAAAACTAAAAGGATTCTTCAAAGTTTTAGAGCTGTCAGTGTTTGCTAATATACATCCCCCTCCTACAGAGCAGAGGGAGGTCGTAAATAAAGTTAGTTAGAAACCTAAATTCTCCACGCTGCCAGAAAAGAGAAGTAAAACAGATCATGCCTGGTAAGGAATATCCTTATAATCACTGATCTTGCTTCATTAATTCCACAAAACAACACTTGAACAAACTACTCATTTCCTAATCAAACTTAACACTGATAATAAAAGTTAATCAACTGACAAAGAACTCTTAACTGCATTTTTTAAAAAGTCCAGTTCCCTTAGGAACCCAGGGGTTGGCAAACATTTTCCGTATAGGGCAAGACAGTAAATATCTTACGCTTTGCAACTCAAATGGTCTGTGTCACAACTATTCAACTCCACCACTGTAGTGCAAAAGCAGCCATAGATAATGTTCCAATACAATTTTATTTGTGGACACTAGAATTAGAATATCATACAATGTCCACATTTCCCAAGATTTTATTATTCTTTTCACTTTTCCCACCAACCATTAAGAGTTGCATTCCCAGCTTGTGGGCTGTACAAAAACAGGTAGCAGACTGCATTTAGACTGAGGCTGTAGTTTGCCAATACCGTACCAAGGGAGCCTCGCTGGCGCAGTGGTTAAGCACTTGGCTGCCAACCAAAAGGTTGGCAGTTCAAACCCACCAGCCACTCCACGGGAGAAAAATGTGGCAGTCTGCTCCAGTGAAGATTTACCGCCTTCGAAATGCTGTGGGACAGTTCTACTCTATCCTATAGGGTTGCTTTAAGTCAGAATCAACCCGACGGCAATGGGTTTGGTTTGGTACTAAGGTAACACAAAAAAATTTCAACAGCCAAACTACTGGTTATCCCTTAACGAACTTTCAGTATGCACGAGGCATAACACAAGCTCTATTTCATCTTTATCGTAGAGCTGTCGACCAATCTGAGGGCTGAGTTTTTACACATTTAAAGGGTTGCAAGGAAAATCTAACAGACTCTATGTGGTCCACAAACCAGGCCACGTAGTTGCTTTCTGGCTCTTCACAGAAAGTTTTTTTTTTTTTTTTAATTTGGAAAAAAAGGAAGCACAAAATTAACTTGCCAAAAGTCACAAGAGCTAGTAAGTGACAGAGCTATCATTTAAACCCAGTTAATCACTATGTAATACTGCCTTTTCAATGTTTGATCTATCTTAAATTTTCTATTTTCTTTTAGGCTAAGCACCATTTCTACTAGGTATTGTAAAACTAATCAAGTAAATACACCTGGATTTTGTCTATCTCCAGGGGATTACTGTTACTGTCGTTAGGTGCCTTCAAATAAGTACCAACTCACAGCAACACTATGTACAACAAAACGAAACACTGCCCAGTCCTGCACCACCCTCACGATCTTACGTTGTTACACTTGAGCCCCCTGTTGCAGCCACTGTGTCAATCCATCTCCTTGAGGGTCTTCCTCCCATTTTTTGCTGACCCTCTACTTTGCCAAGCATGATGTCCTTCGCCAGGGACTGCGAACATATCCAAAGTATATGAGACAAAGACTCACCATTCTCACTTCTAAGGAGCATTCTGGCTGCACTTCTTTCAAGACAGATTTGTTAGTTCTTTTGGCAGCGCGTGGTATATTCATTCTTTGCCAACACCGTAACTCAAAGGTGTCAATTCTTCAATCTTCCTTATTTACTGTCCAGCTTTCACATGCATATGTGGCAACTGAAAACACCATGGCTTGGGTGAGCACACCTTAGTCCTTAAAGTGACATCTTTGCTTTTTAACACTTTAAAGAGGTCTTTTGCAACAGAAATGCAATGCGTCCTTTGATTCTCAACTGCTGCTTCCATGGGCTTTGATTGTGAATCCAAGTAAAATGAAATGCTTGACAACTGTCAATCTTTTCTCCGTTTATCATGTTCCTTATTGGTCCAGTTGTGAGGATTTTTGTTTACTTTACGTTGAGGTGTAATCCATAGTGAAGGCTGTAGTGTTTGATCTTCACCATTAAGTACTTCAAGTCCTCGAGTTTCAGCAAGCAAGGTTGTTTCATCTGCGTAACACAGGCTGTTAATGAGTCTTCCTCCAATCCGGATGCCCCGTTCTTCATATAGTCCAGCTTCTGGGATTATATGCTCAGCATACAGACCGAATAAAAGTTACACGAAAGGATACAACCCTGATGCATACCTTTCCTAACTTTAAACCACACAGTATCCCCTTGTTCTGTTCATACGACTGCCTCGATCTATGCACAAGTTCCTCATGAGCACAGTTAAGTGTTCTGGAATTCCCATTCTTCACAATGTTATCCATAATTTGTTATGACCCACACAGTTGAATGCCTTTGCATACTCAATGAAACACAGGTAAACATTCTTCTGGTATTCTCTGCTTTCAGCCAGGATCCATCTGACATCAGCAATGGTATATCCCTCATTTCACTGCCTCTTCTGAATCTGGCTTGAATTTCTGGCAGTTCCCTGTCAATGTCCTGCTGCAACAGCTTTTGAATGATCTTCAGCAAAATTTTACTTGCATGTGGTACTAATGATATTGTTCGATAATTTTTCGCATTCAGCTCAATCACCTTTGGAATAGGCATAAATAAGAATCTCTTCCAGTCGGTGGGCCAGGTAGCTGTCCTCCAAATTTCTAGGCACAGGCTAAGCACTTTCAGTGCTGCATCCATTTATTGAAACATCTTACTTGGTATTCCGTCAATTCCTGGAGTCTTGTTTTTCACCAATGTCTTCAGTGCAGCTTGGACTTCTTCTTTCAGTACCACTGGTTCTTGATCATATACTATCTCCTGAAATGACTGAACGTCGACCAATTCTTTTTGGTACAGTGATTCTGTTTATTCCTTCCATCTTCTTTTGATGCTTCCTGCATCGTTCAGTATTTTGCCCATAGCATCCTTCACTATTGCAACTCGAGGCTGCAATTTTTTCTTCAGCTCTTACAGCTTGAGAAATGCCAAGCATGTTCTTCCCTTTTGATTTTCTAATTCCAGATCCTTGCACGTTATAATACTTTGTCTTCTCAAGCTGCCCTTTGAAATCTTCTGTTCAGCTCGTTCACTTTATCATTTCTTCCATTCGCTTTAGCTACTTCAACATTCTACAGCAAATTTCAGAGTCTCTTCTGACATCCATTTTGTTCTTTCTTTGCTGTCTTTTTAATGACCTCTTGCTTTCATCATGTATGATGTTCTTGATGTCATCCCACAACTCGTCTGGTCTTCGGTCATTAGCATTCAATGTGTCAAATCTATTCTTGAGATGGTCTGTAAGTTTAGGTGGGATACACTCAAGGTCGTACTTTGGCTCTTGTTGACTTGTTCTAATTTTCTTCAGCTTCAACTTGAAGTTGCATATGAGCAAGTGATGGTCAGTTCCACAGTCAACCCCTGGCCTTGTTCTGACTGATATTAAGCTCTTTTGTCGTCTTTTTCCACAGATATAGTCCATTGGATTCTTGTATATTCCACCTGGCAAGGTTCAGCTGTATAGTCACCGTTTATGTTGCTGAAAAA
The DNA here is from genome assembly GCA_030035585.1 of Dugong dugon. Taxonomy (NCBI): domain Eukaryota; kingdom Metazoa; phylum Chordata; class Mammalia; order Sirenia; family Dugongidae; genus Dugong; species Dugong dugon. The sequence goes on from CM057475.1 coordinate 22,376,144, forward strand.
CGTTATTTACAATGAAGAAGTCATTGGGCTTGCAAAATTCTATCACGTTATCTCCAGCATTGTTTCTATCACCATATTTTCCAACTACCAATCCTTCCTGCTTGTTTCCAACTTTCGCATTCTAATCACCAGTAATTATCAATGCATTCTGACTGCATGTTCGATCAATTTCAGACTGCAGAAGTTGGTAAAAATCGTCAATTTCTTCATCTTTGGCCTGAGTGGCTGGTGCAGAAATTTGATTAATAGTTGTATTAACTGGTCTTCCTCGTAGGCATATGGGATATTATCCAATCACTGACAGCATCATACTTCAGGACAGATGTTGAAATGCAACTTCATTCCTCTTCAGTTTGTCATTCCTGACACAGTAGACCACATGACTGTCCAAATCAAAATGGCCAATACCAGTCCATTTCAGCTCACTAATGCCTAGGATATCGATGTTTATGCGTTCCATTTCATTTCTATTTCCAATTTTCCTAGATTCATACTTCACACATTCCACATTCCAGTTATTAACAGGTATTTGCGAACTGTTTCTTCTCATTTTGAGCCATGCCACATCAGCAAATCAAGGTCCTGAAAGCTTGACTCCATCCACATCATTAAGATCAACTCTATTTTATAAAGAAGGCAGCTCTTCCCCAGTCGTGTTTTGAGTGCCTTCCAACCTGAAGAGCTCACCTTCCGACACTGTATCAGACAACGATCTGAGGCTATTCATAAGGTTTTCAGTGGCTAACTTTTTTCAGGGGATTACTAGAGGCTGTAAATTCCAAACTGCCTCTAACAAAAAACCTTTCAAGAGGGACAGGAAAGCTGGTGATAGGGAACCCAAGGTTGAATAGGGATAGTGTTGATGTGTTGTGAGGTTGTTAACCACTGTCATAGGGCAACATGTGTACTGTTTAATGAGAAACTATTTTGTTCTGTAAACCTTCATCTAAAGTGATAATAGCAGCACAACTGGAAGAGCGTAGTCGATGTCACGAACTGTGCATGTAGAAATTTTTGAAATGGTGTATCTTTGGCTATGTGTATTTTCACCACAAAAAAAAAAAAAAGGTCGAAAAGGGAGAGGGTTGACATGTCATGGGGTTGTTAACCAATGTCACAAAACAATATATGTACTACTATTTCATGAGAAACTATTTGTTCTGTAAACCTTCACCTGAAGTACAATAAAAAGAAAAATTAAAAAAACCCTTCAAGAATACATAATGTTCTCACAAATATGTATGAAAAAGATAAGTACCCCAAGGGGGAAAAAATGGCTAAGAACAAACATGCAATTCAAAGATACATGCATAGCCAATAGTAGAAAAGCAGTCATCCACACCAGTAAACAAAAACAAAATACAATCATGAAGACATGTTAATATTTTACCTATCAAATTGATAGTTTTAAAATTATGTTAAAAACAACCTAGACAGCCATCATTAGTGGACTGGTTAACTATACTGTGGTACAGCTATAAAACAGAACACTACGCAGTCTTTAAACACACACACACAAACAGGTATACTCAAGAAAAAAATTCTTTCCCCTGCAAAGTACTAAAGAAAAGAGTTTACCACACTAACTTCTGGAGAAAGAACTCAGAGGTAGGGAATATTAAAGGAGAGGCAGACTAACTTTATGTTTTGCACAGTTTTAATTTCTTCTTAAACCATATACATACACACACACATATACACATACACACACATAATTTTTAAAAATATTTTAATGCTAATAGTCTATTGTATGGTTTTTGTTTTGGGAGGAGTGGTGCCAAGGACATGCTAAATAATCAGCCTTCTCATACACAGTATATTTTAGTTCAACCTTTTCAGGTGGCAAAATAAGGCAAAACTTAACTAAGCTTCTGTTAAGCTTACTTAAGACAAGTACTCTACCAACAGCACTTTCAGAATTTATCCTAAAAACACTGGAAATATACCTAAAAGGACAACTGTAAAACTATTTATGACAGTGAAAAGCCGTAAACATCCAAACTATATACTTTCAGATTACAGTTATAGTACTCTATTTGACAAACATTATATGACCATTAAAGTATTCAAGTATCTGACTGAAAAAGTTTATTAAGCAGAAAATGCTAAAAATACAAAGCAGCAGGCAAAATAGTCCGCTCTGTGGTAAAAATATAATATATAGGCAGCTATATTACATTTATACATATACCACCGCCCCCCAAAAAAAGTCATGAAGTCGATTCCAACTCATAGCGACCCTATACAGGGTAGAACTGCCACACAGGGTTTCCAAGGAGCGGCTGGTGGATTCAAACTGCAGACCTTTTGGTTAGCAGCCGAGCTCTTAACCACTGTGCCACCAGGGCTTTTCTTCAGGTGAACAGTACTATGGCTATTTCTTCTTCTTTTTGTTAACACTTTCTGATTTTTAGATAATGAACTTGTTTTAAAACTCTTTATAACTGTAATCCAGTATGTCTGCATACTATCAATAAAGTAATGATTTACTCAATTAAAAATACATTTTTTAAATTAAATTCATGAAAATAAGTACATGTTTCTCTACTTTCCCTGGGTTTTAACTTTGGGGAAAGAGCATTTGCTGAATTCAAAACACTCTTGAATTCAATACACTCTTTGAACACATTCTAACTCAGTTTACTTTTATTGATTCTAAATACAACCACTTATTTTTATCAGCATCCATGAATTATTTCAGGTTCTTGAGAACCATGACCATAACTCATTATCTAGTTAAGCCCTTATTATGCAGGAAAATGATTTAAAACATGGCTATCTAGCTTTAAAATTGGCCTTAACTGTTCTTGTGTGAAAGAAAGTGGTACCACAGCTAGGTACACTTGTAATGAGCGGTGTTCAACCAAAGGGCAATTCTCCAGCAGGCATGTGGAAATGCTGGAGATGTTTTTGATTGTCAGAACTGGGGGGATGCTACTGGCACCTAGTGGGTAGAGGCCAAGAATGCTGTTATTAAACATCCTACAATCCACAGGCCAACCCCCACAACGAAGAATTATCTAGCCCAAAATGTCAACAATGCAGAGGTTGAGAAACTGCTCTAATGAACAAGTATAACCTCTTTAAACACTTCTCAATTACTTGGAATTTCCAGTCTAAATGAAATCTAAATTTCTTCTCAAAAATTATATACAATTAAGGATTTGATACATGGTATAAAAATTCTTCCTTTCTTTCCAAATGTCTACATTTAACCAGTATTTCCTGCTTTCCAGCTTGCAAAAATCACATACCGTTTTAATAAACTTTCTGCCTAGTACAATAACTGGCAAAAAAAAAAAAAAAAAACAGTTTAGGTTATTTGAAGAGTATTTTATTCAAAGAATATTTTAGAAGCCCAGTAAAAAATATGACTACAATATTTACATGTTCCCCAACCTCCATTCTGAGTACAATCCTGCATTCTCTGTCCTTATTTATTTCTCCATAAGCTTCTCCTAGTTATTAATTTTTAGACCCAAATTACCTCAGATTGTCTGTCCTACCTGTTAATAGTTTTAAGAACTACTTAAGCAACTAGAAAGTTTCTTTTAGTTAGTTCTTACTGTGAGAATGCAAGTATGGACAAAAAATTATATATGAACAGTAATTACAAAGGTTAACTAGTTTATTTAGCTCTTACCATAAGTGAAAACTGAGAAAAGCAATCAAGCAAAATTAAGTTTATATAAACAGAATTGGAAAAAGCTATACTTCATAAATGACTAGATTTTTTATTCAGTTTACTAACAATAAAAGTATGATAAAATTTTTACAATTTTATACTAGTGAAAAATGCAACCCCTCCCCACTTCTCCCAGGTGGTATAAAATCTGTACACAGTGATTAAGAACACTGTAAGACATTAACACTGTGCCATTTTACAATGTATTTTCACTTATGCACTGTCTAGATTTCCATTAAGTGTATTTAAAAAGTTCTTAGTATCTGTCTTTATCAGAATAATTCTGAATTGCTTCTACAGATTCCTGCATGTCGAAACCTAATTTAAGCTAAAAATGAATACTGAGTTTACACATTAGACAGTTAAAATCACAATCCTTCTTATCTTGCTATTTCAACTGTTACCATCTATTTTTTCAAGTGTCAGGTTACCACTTAAAAAAAAAAAAAAAAAAAAATGCTACCAAGAGAACAAAACATGTAATTTTAGATATTCAACTGTAGTTTCTAACTTTAGTAAGCATATTTCTATCTACTCCTAAGTAAATCTTCATAGAATAAGAAAAAAAGCTGACAGTTGAGTTTTGGCAACATGTTTTGCTTCCCCTCAGAAGACAGAATTTAGAGCAAAAATCTTATGAGCATTATATAAATGCACTTGTGAGTCAAGCTTTTATATAATCATGTATGTCATGAATTAAACTGTGTCCCCCAAAAATATCTGTGAACTTGGCTAGGTCATGATTTCCAGTATTGTACGACTGTCTACCATTTTGTAATCTGAGGTGATTTCCTTATGTGTTGTAAATCCTATCACTATGATGTAATAAGATAGATAAGCAGCAGTTATATTGATGAAATCTACAGGAGTAGATAGTGTCTTAAGCCAATCTCTTTTATAAAAAAGAGAAGCAAGCAGAGAGACAGGGGGACCTTATACCACCAAGAAAGCAGCGCCGGGAGCAGAGTGTGTCCTTTGGACCTGAGGTTCCTGTACTGAGATGCTCCCAGACCAAGGGAAGACTGATGACAAGGACCTTCCTCCAGAGTTGACAGAGAAGAGAAAGTCTTCCCCTAGAGCCGACACCCTGAATTTGGACTTGAAGCCTACTGGACTGTGAGAGAATAAATTTGTCTTTGTTAAAGCCATCCACTTGTGGTATTACTGTTACAGCAGCACTAGATGACTAAGACAATATATAAGATCAGAGTAATTTCCAGTTACTTGCTAGGCTTTTAAAAGTGTTAATTTCTGCTAACAAGCGTTATTATACTACCAATATTCTACATTCAATTCACGAAATCCGCGTAACTAAATGGTATTTCATTTGTCTTCAAAACCATGTAGTAGTACTGCCAGCACCAGTATGTTAAAACAATTAATCTTCACTAGTTCATAATCTTGTATTTCAGGGGGAAAAAACATACCAATAATTATTTACATTATTTATTCAATCCAGGTGTGAACCAGGTGTTTGCTTCTATTCCACAGTCAGATTATCTTAGAAACACTCTCAAGTCCTGAGAGAGAAGAACTTGAAACTAAAGGCTAGATATAGCTGACCATAGCTACTGCAGACACATGAAGTAAGAAGTTCCAAAATTTAAAGTTAATTGTTAGAAAGATTGGAAATACTTCTCAAATTTAGTTTTCCATTTTGTCAACTAAAACATATTCAAAGTATTTTATACACATATTTTTCCATTTTACTCTAATGCCCATTTATATATTCTACTTGAATGAAATAATATTTTCTTGAAAGATAGTCACTAATTTAAACCAATTCCAATTCCAACTCTGAATTAGCAGTTTTTCCTATAGTTATGTAAATAGATCATATGGTATGAAAGTAGCTCAAGTCACACTTTAATATTCAGGCTCACTAATTTAATTTCCAGATTCACTAAAAAAGTCACTAATAATAAAAAAGATAGTTTTTTTCACACATACTGAAATCTAGCAATAACAATTGTGAATTTTGTTTCCATAAGACAAAACATACCCACATTTGTTTTTGGTCTGTCTAATTGCGTACTGAAGCCCTAGTGGCACAGGGGTTAAGAGTCTGACTGCTAACTGAAAGGTCAGCAGTTCGAATCTACCAGCCGCTCCTTGGAAACCCTATGGGGCAGATCTACTCTGTCCTATAGGGTCACTGTAAAGTCGGAATCACCTCGATGGCAACCGGTTTGGTTTTTTGGTTTTATAGTAAAAAAAACAAAGTTTTTCAAACATCTAATCTGTTGGGAATGGTACAATGTAATACTAAACTTTATATTCTAGAGCAGTGCTGTCTGACAAAAATATATTGCTAGCCATATCTGTAATTTTAAATTTTCTACTAACCACATTAGAAGAGTGAAAACAGGTGAAATTTTAATGAAACTTAATTTCAAAAGCATTATCATTTCCACATATAATCAACATAAAACTTATTAACGAAATATCTTACATTCTTTTTTCCATACTAGTTCTTCAAAATGTTATGTTCTTAACTTACAGTACATCTCAACACATTTGAAGTACTCAATAGTCATACACGACTAGTGGCTTCTGAACTGGACAATGTAGCTCTAGAGATCTAGAGCTAAATAAGCCTCCTCTACAACCTGCTAACTAACATGTAACCTAAAAACCTGCATCCCTAATCACAAAGTGATTTTTCAGGGACATCCTCGTGTTAAAACCTGGCTATTACCAAACATATCAAAACAGATATTAAAGTATCTTTTTATAACCCACAGAAACTATTAAAAATCAAAAGTATGTTACTTTTATATGCTCTACTAATCTCTTTAAAAAAGGCCCAAGTAACACCAAATGAAGACCATAATTGAAGTGCAAATTTGAAAAATATGCAAAAATCTCTTATCTGAAAACAAACTTAATCCTAAAATGAAGAAAAGTGGATGATACTTCCTTCTGGGAAAAGGGAACACTGATTGTAATGACTGTGTTTTAATTCACTGATCTTACTCCACAATAGTACTAGCATCCATTTTACCAGACCATGAATGGCAAAATTAAGAAGTCTATACGTGAAAATGCTTTGCATGAGGAGGCCAAAACACAACTAGGAAAGTTCTCATTACCTTTGCAAACTTGAAGAATGGTCTTGGATCCTTTCTGAAATATTCAATATCAAACATTGCTTGAGGATCTGGAAGGTCTGGGAAGTCAACAGCAAGGCGTGCGTAAATACCATCTCTTGACCTGAAGTCAGGTATTCCACAGGAAACAGATACCTGAAATATTCATGGCATAATTTGTACAATTAAATCTCCTACCTTTATAATTACTAGATCTCGTACCATATATTTAGGGAAGAGTTAAAAAGAAAATTTTAGTTTGAAACTTCTTTGGGGAAAAAGAAATACTACCCTACTCCAATTTCAAATAGAAATAAAACACCCAAATAAACCAGTACAATTAAATCTACCATATATTCCTGTTTTCAGTGGAGATTAGTCAGGCTAATTTTAAATCTTTAAGCATTTAACCAACAAATTAAAGCAAATGGGATCTGATTAAAAGAAGGGAGTAAATAATTTCAATTATTTAATTAGAAAGCAGGCAAGAATTTCTATTATACTGTTAAGTTTTTCCAAAGAAACGTCACATCTGGTCAGAGTTCTACTACCTCAAGAATACTAAATTTAAAATAAGGCAATCACAAAAGGATAAATATTATACAATCTCACTTACATAAAAAGACACAAGGCAGACATATAAAGAACAAAGTTTATTAGTGGTTAGCAGGGGGGAAAAAGAGGGGTTAACAGTGACAGAAAAATCACATTAAGGATAGCGTTGCACAGCTGATTGTTGTAATTGCTGTCTGTCAGTAAGTTGTACACCTGTAAAAAGCTGAATTGGCAAAAGTTGTGTGACAGATACATTTACAACGATTAAAAAAAAAAAAATAGTAGCTGCTGAGGTTGCTTATGTACAACCAAATACCTCATGGGATTTGGTTCCTTGGTTTGGAGGTTTAGGGTCATGGTTTCATGGGACATCCCAGTTAACTGGCCTGATAACGTGTCTAGCGCTTCTGTTCTACTTCCTAGTTCGTTGCATAGTGCCTGGGCTCATATAAGCTTGCAAGTGGCCATCCAAGGCACAACAATTGGTCCTATTCACCTGGAGCAACAGAGGAAGAAGGAGAGTCAAGAATAGGACATGGAAATGTGTGGCTGTCTCCGTGAACAACTGCTTCCTTTGCCACGAGACCAGAACTCGATGGTGCCAAGCTACCATTACTGAACATTTTGATCAAAGATTCCGTAGAAGAATCCTGATCAAACGGGGAAAATGCAGAATGGAATTTCAAATTCTCATGGACTCTAGACTTTCTGGATCCATGAAGGATGGATAAAACCCTGAAACTATTGCCCTGAGATAATCTTTAAACCTTAAACCAAAAACATCTCCTGAAGTCATCTTAAAACTGAACAAGTTTAGCTTAACTAGGAAAAAAAAAGGTCTGCCTTGAGCATTATGCTGTTTTAAGAACTATCTATGTGGGATAAAATTGACAACAGCAACTCAAAAGATTAGACAGGAACCTTAGGAGGCAGTGAGTTTGTGTTAATGAGGGAGGAACAACTCAGAAAAGGAGGGTGAGAATGGCTGCACAAATCAAAGAATGTAATTAATGTCACTAAACTGCATGTGTAGAAACTGCTGAAATGATGTATGTTTTGCTATGTGTATTCTCAACAACAAAATAAAACTTAGGAAAAAAAAGAATACTAAATTTCTGTATTTTCTTTAAAAATTTTGTTGTACAATATTTCTTTTTTTTTTTTTTTGAGAACTAGATTTAGACGCTGTTTTTTCTATAAAGAAACCCTAACATTTCCAATAGGGATTTCAGAAGTTTTTTCGTTTCACAGCTTTGCCAGAGTTGACTCCACTTTGACCTCAGAGTAAAACAAATTTGTCTAAATCACACCTGGAAGCAAAGCATCACTATTTTTGCTGATCACTGAAGACTAAATAAGACGAAATAACTCAATCCACAACTCAAAATGGCAGAAAACAGGACTGAATTTTACTCCAGCAGTTGCTCTGATCACTATCACAATATGCAACATATCTGTATGAATAAAACTCAATTCCCTATTTGTGAATACCAGTTAGGTTTCTGGTTTCTATAGGAAGATCCAGCAAAGACCCAATTTCTTCACATGAGCCTTACACACCTTAACACAAGCAAATTATAATCCCTCGCACCTCTTTTAGGAGCTGTGGCATAATGTAGGTAAAGGTCTTGCCTTAATTCCACTTACTTTACTGTGCTGGCTATAAATAAAGAGAAATAAATACTTAACATTGTTGGAGAGACTTTTTTTTTTAATAAAACGTACCAAATTTAGCAACCGCTGCTGTGCTCTCTTTTTATCAGTTTCCAAATACATACACACCCGTAAATCATGTAGGTATAAATTCTTCTAAACCAGAAAAATGCTTCTTGATTAGAAACGGCTTAAGAACAAACATACATAACCATCGCCTCCCTTTTACTGACTAGTGATTTAATACATGTTTGCACTCACTTTTTATCAGTTTCCAAACACACACATCAATTATCAGTTAGGATACATCCTCTAAAGCAGAAAAATGTTTCTTAATAGGAAAAGTCATACCCCACCCACGTAAGTGTTTAGTACATCTTACATACCCCAGCTCCAGTTAGAACTATTATTTTTTTGCACTCTTGCAGTAATTTCACAGCATCTTCAATTGTATTAATATCTTTTCTTTTTTTCCTTTTTGGTGGTTCTGAAAGGATATTAATAACAATCTGCCACAGTGTCATATCATCCAATTCAGGTGGAGGAATTGTTTCCGGTAGTAAATCTTTAAGAATTGTTCGAGGGTCTGTTCCAATCATGAGGTGTTGCTGAACAAAAGTGTATGGACCTATATTAAGAGTAAAAAGACTTGGATCAAATCCACTTTCAAGTAATTCAAAATCTCATTTATTTTCTGAAGTAACAAGTTAGGAATCTACAAGGTTTTTTGCAAATTAAGAAAATGCAACTTAAAGGTACTTCATTCTCACATCATCTTCAGAGCTATGCTAATCCCAATGAGAAAAGATGCAAGGAATTCTACTTCACAAGTCATTAGAGAGAAACCTAACCAAGAGTTATGCTAGTCCCTTTAGCCATGAAATATCAAGTACAGGCAGTCCCCAGATTACCAACGACTTCCGTTCCCAAGTTTGGGTTTAAGTCGAATCTGTTAAGTCAGAATAGTTAAGTACGTCAGTTGGTCAAGTGTTTGTCTTAGTATATAGTATATTGTGTACCTTTCTATGCATACAAAACATTAAAGAAACACTTCCACAAACATTTAAACATCTTTAACGTAATACAGTAATAATGATGTTTTGATGTGTCACAAAGTAGCAACTGTTCATTATTACGAACCACTGCCTGTACTTAATATTTTTAATATAACAGGCTTTACGGTAGTCAGTAAATACAGGTTGTAGGCAAGTCAAAAGTTCATAACCCGGGGAAAGGCCGTAAGTATTTTAAGAGTCAAACTAATTACTACCAGAATAAAATTTTTATGTTAAAATTCTAGAAACATATACCATCATTAACAACAAAAGTATTTACAAAACGGTATCACAAAGCAATACAGAAAAGATTTCGCTGTTGTTAGTTGCCACCAGAGCCACCCCTGAAAGCCCATACTATTTATCATTAAGGATGTCAGGGAAAGACAAAGAAATCTATACATAATTACTGTCTTTTAAAATTCTTCCACTAATAACCTTCAAATTGATTTTAACAAATATTCCAAAATAATACATACAATGTTGTCACTAAGAATAATTTTCTTTTCCCTGAAATTTCTTAGATCAGTTTCCTAGCCTGAAAATAAAAAAATTTAACAAATGTTACAGACACTAAAGAGGAACTAATCATCGACCTGTTTAAAGAGTCAAGCCACTTTTGAAACACAGCACATTACAAGATCATTTAAGATGGGCATATTATGACTTTGTTATAAAAATCTGATAGCATTCTCTACTTCAAAATAGTTTCCTATTTCATTCACCTATTTCATAAATATTTATTGAGCACATACTGTGTGCCAGGTACTTTTCTAGGCCTAGAACTTAACAAAACAGTAGCATACAAATCAGTCAAAAATCCCTGCCCCCACAGAACTCAAATTCTAGTAAAAAGACCAGAATTAATGGTCTGACTGAGACTGGAGGGACCCTGGAAGACACCGCCCTTGGACTCTCTGTCAGCCCAAAACCAAAACCATTCCCAAAGTCAACTTTTCAGTCAAAAATTAGACTAGACTATGGGACATAAAATGACACTCGTGAGGAGTGCTTCTCAGCTCAAGTAGATACACAGACTAAATGGGCAGCTCCTGTCCAGACGCACGATGAGAAGGCAGAAAGGGACAGGAACTGGTCGAATGGACACGAGAAATCTGGGGTGGAATGGAGGAGTGTGCTGTCACATTGTAGGGAGAGCAACTAGGGTCACATAACAAATTTGTGTATAAATTTTTGTACAAGAAACTGACTTGAACTGTAAACTTTCACTTAAAGCATGATAAAAAATAAATTTAAAAAATCCCTGCCCCCATGGAGTTTATATTCTAGCACAGGAAACAGACAATAATAAAGACAAACAAACAAGACACACAGTTTATTAAGAAGTCTTAAGTGTTAAGAAGAAAAAAAGAAATGACATGAAGGGGGTTGGTTGGGTGGTAGGAGATGGAGTGTAAATTTTAGATAGTGTGGTCAGGGTCTGCCTCACTAATGAGATGCCTTCTGAGTAAGGGCTAAAAAGAAGTGAGGGAGCAAGACACTCTATTTAACAGGAGAAAGCACATTCCAGGCAGATGGTACAAATAAATGCAAAGGGCCTGAGGAATAAGAAGGACCTGGCTGTGTGAGAAACAGCAAAAAGATCAGTTTCCACAGGACTGAGCCGTTTAAAAACAAAACTAAAATCACTAACTTTCCCTAAACTGTCTCTAGCCCAATTCTGACTCATGGTGACCCCATGTGTTATGAGTAGAACTGAGCCCCTTAGGGTTTTCTTGGCTGTAATCTTTAGGGAAGCCGACCACCAGGCCTTTCTTCCTTGGAGCCACTGGGTGGGTTCACACTGCCAACCTTTCAGTTAGCAGCCAAGCACAAACCGTTTGCACCATCCAAGAATCTTCAAACTGTCCCTAAGCTGACATTAAATCTCACCAAGCTCCCAAGAACCTCATCATCAGGGTACAAGGGGACACAGAATTAAATTTTTCATTCTCGTAAAAGGAAAACACAAAAAATAAAAAACTTTTAATCTTTAAAGCTGCACAGCTCTGAAATTATACCTATCCGTGGCCTTGGAGTCCAGTCACTGGAGCTTGCATGTGAGGCTCTATCATCCTCATCACTTTCACAGGAATGAAAGCCGTTGGTGATAATTTCATCACTGAATAGAAGGTTATCTGCAAAAGAAGCCAAAAGTAACTGAAAGCTGCTGAAACAACCTGCATCTAAAATGTATTAAGACCTATAATGGTTATGATACAATGATTTTCATTTAATGGAGAACTTAAACATTCATGCCATGTGTGCAAAGAATGCCTGTCGGGTCAGCCTGCACCTTTCATAAAAGTATCCTCATCTTTAGGGCTGCTACCCGGAATCTAAGTTTGTCCATCAAAATCTAGAAATAAATTCACCCTACTTAAGAAAATCAAAACAAAACCAAAAAGCAGTAACCTAGTTAGACTGAACTGTCAATCACAAACAATGGCATTCATGAAAAATAGAAATTTACAAAAAAAAGTTCAAATGTAACTGCTACAATTTGCACTAAACTAGACATGGTTTAAGACATCTGTGCATTGTTTCCCCTACTAAACTGTCAATTTCTTGACATCAGAGGCTGCTTTACTAATCTAGTCCCTATGCACATGTTAATTTGCATATGAGCAAATGGTCCACTGGACTTAATAAAAATACTGATACAGATGAACAACCATCCAAAACAGAAACTCCTGAGATCAAAAATATGAAACCCTCATGGATGACATGATATATGTACCTAATGTATCTGCTTCGGGGTGCCAGAAATGCCCATTTTTGTGTCAGGGTTACATACACACATATACACAAACATTATACCTAATCTAAAAATCACTGTAAGAACATCATTAGAGAAAGAACAATATTTATAATAAACACTCTGAAAGTACTATTGCTTTCTATGCCCACTATTAATTGCATTACAGAAGGGTAATCTCTTTAGAGACAACCATGTTATTTAAATTTTACATGCTATGCCTTTAGAAACAGCTTTGCTCTTTAAAATGTAATACTTCAAGTTTAAAAATATAGGCCCCCCCCCCCAAAAAAAGTAAACTGAACAGGTGTCAGGTTGCAAAGGCAATGGCAAAGGTCGATCAATGGGACAGGCAAAACTTGGCGGACTTAACTGTGCTAGGGAAGGGGGGCAAAAAGCAACAATCTTTAACAAAAGTAATATGCTAAAACTGTAGGAGGAGGAAGAAAACTTATTTTAAAGCCAACTGCAAGAGCTTCTCAGCCCAGCGGCTGCGCAAAGCGTGGAGCCGCTCGGCGGGCCGCAGGCAAAAGAAGGGAGAGGGAGGAGGGAGCCAGCGAGCCCGCGAGCCCGCGGATCGCTCCCGCAGCCCGACCGGCTGCGCCGAAGGTACGCAACAGAGTGGTAGAGCGAGGCGAAAAGAAGATTCCGCCGCAGAGTCGCCCCACCTCCTAGCCCGGCCCCAGAGACCCCCCCCGACCCACCCCAGGAGGGGCCCCGGAGGAGGGAGGAGGGGATGCGCAGTCCCGGCCGCCCGCGCCCTTGCGCACCTCGGTACCCAATCGCCGCCGCCGCTGCCTCCTCCTCCTCCTCCTCGCCGTCGTCGTCGTCGTCGTCGTCGTCGTCGTCGAAGTCGTCGACCTGTGGCGGCTCCCGCGATAGGCCCTGCAGGCCTAGCCCATTGTCTTCTCCGGTCGCCACGGCCGCCGCCTGGGCCTCCAGCTCCTCGCCCGCCGCCGCCACCTCCCGCCCCAGCGGCGCCGCAGGGCGGCCCCCAGCCGCCGCCGGAACTTCACGCTCGGGGGCCGCCCCGCTGGCCTCACCCGGGCTCCGCCCGAGGCCAGGGACGTCTCTTCGCGGCCTCTTGCGAAGCGGCTCTCCGGCGGGCGGCGACGCGGCCTCCCTTTCGGCCGCTGCTGCAGCCGAGGGGGAGCTGCCAGGCGGAAGGGCGAGCGCCGCCTCGTCCGCCATCTTCCAACTGCCTCTCTGGCCCTCCTCCCTCGCCTCCTCTCCTCCCGCTCGACGCGCGGCACTGGCGCCCCCGCGGCTCTGGCTGCGGGAGATTTAAACCCTGTCACGTGACCCGCCCCCTCGCCGCCCCCGCCTTCCCGCCGCTCCCACCACCCGCTCGGGCTGGACCACAACACGACAGGTCACGTGGCGGGCGGAGGTTGGGGCCGTGGCGCCGCGTTCCCCCCTTCGGCGTGGGCCAGAAGCTACGCAGCCCCGGCAGCCCGCGGCCCCGCCCCTCGGTGGCAGGCGCGTTGTGCAGGCAAACTCGCCCCTTCGCCGCCTTCACAACTTCTCTTTCAAACAGCCCTCTGAAAGCAATGCGGTCTGGATGGCTCGAGGTTTGGTTTACGCTGCGCGTTTGCACGAATGCCTGAAGTGCAAACCTTGGCTTAGTCTTGTTTAGATTTAGCTAAGGGTTAAAATTTAGTTCCTGAGATTCGATAAGGAATGAAGCTGGCTAAAGCTTTGCTACCTGAAATACTATGGATAATCGTTTGTTTTGTTTTTTGGTAAGAGTAACGGCGAAAGGACACAGAAGCTCCCTGACACCCTCCTCACACCGTTCTGACAGCTCTTCTTTGGGTTCATTTTCTTCTCCGGTCGCGATGAGTCGGAATCGACTGGAGGGCAACGGGTTTTTTGGTTTGGTTCTCTCCTTTGTCAATTTTTTCCCCCTCTCTCCATCACTTGTGAAGTGTAGATTGTCAAATCCTTAAAGGCATGTGTCCTCCTGGAAAGACACTTGCCTTGTGGAATTTAATTTTAAACATGAATAAAGAAATGCTTACGTTTATCATGCATAAACTCATCTAGTGTATTGCAAGGTAGTCATCGCAAGGCATGCAAGACCTCAAGATACCATTTTTAGAACCAGAGAATGAGAATTAACAATTACAATTTCAATTCAATGGTTAAGAGTCCCCATCTTTAGACTTAAGGCTTTGTACCTTTAAATAATGGTCTCAGGAGAAAGGCTTGACCACGTTTTCAAAGTCAGTGGAGGTCCCTCATAGCCAGAGTCCGACGTTATCCGATGTCAGCAGCAGAGGGCAAGATCCCATCTAAATCCAAAAGTCTTAGTATCTCAAAGTAACCTGAGAATCTCTGCTTACAGTTGGTCACTTCACTTCTGAAAGTGATAATTTCCCATCCTAGAAACCTTTGAAATCATCTTCGAAGTTTTTCTTCAGATTGATCCCCTCTAACCAATCAGTGACCAAATCCTATTGTCTTTCCTTCCCTCTTACACTTCAGTTTCTAACTACATAAGCACCTCACCCCTCCTAGCTAACATCCTTAGCCCTGTTCACTCCCCTTTGTTTTACCCTACAAAATATTGCATAAATTGATTCTCAACCACAGTGGGATGTAATATGTAAAATGTTGAGAGTTGTTATCCCATCAAAATAGAAACAAAATTCCCCATTTTATTTTGAGGAAGATGTTTGTAAGTGTATGGACGTCCCATTATTCATTTATTTGTATTTATTGTTCATCAGAGACACTTGGCTACTGTTTATGAATTACAAGAAATGCTATGTGATCAGTATGATTGCTAGTGTGCTGAAAGGTCGGAGATGGGTTCTGCATGGTAGTAGAATAAGCAAGAGACAGTTGTATGATAAGAAGAAAAAACTCCCAACTAGATGCCTCACCTACCAGTGGTTGAGAACTATTTGCCTAAAACTCAAGTCATTCCCTAGTCCCTATAGCCTGCAACTTCAGATTCAGTTTTTCCGCTTCAACCATGAATCTGGCCTTGCCCTTCTTGTAATTATTTTTTATCATTAGTATACTCCAAATTGAACTTTCATAATAAGAAGCATTAAAAAATGAGGAACAACTCTTTCTCATGTGGAATGATCGCTAAGCTGCACAGTGCAAGATGCAGAACAGTATATACAGTATAGCGAATAAAGGGAGTGGGATGTGGGAAGGAGACCATATTTACCTATTGGTTTATATGTGTATAAAATAATTCTGGAAGCACTTCTTAAATACATGTCTGCCACATATTTGTTATGTTTTGCCTGTACCTCTGTCCCTGGAGTGTTATTGTTGGGTGCCATTGAGTCGAGTCCAACTCATAGTGACCCCATGTGACAGAGTAGAACTGCCCCATAGGGTTTTCTTAGCTGTAATCTTTACAGAAGCAAATTGCCAGGCCTTTCTTCTGAGGGACATCTGAGGGTTCAAATAGCCAACCTTTCAGTTAGCAGTTGAGCACTTACCGATTGTGCCCTACTCCTTTTCAGTCTATTGTAGAGTATATTATCCTCTTATTTAACTTATTTTTTTTCTTTATATGTGTTATTGATTGTCTCCCCCAATTACAGCAGGAATTTTGTTCATCTGGTTCACCTCTCAATTATCAGCTCTCTAGCACAGGAACTGGCACATATATTTGTTGAAGGAATGAGAAAAAGCATACAAAAATGAATAAAAAATCTAAATGAAGATTTCCATATAGGAAAAGAAGTACTGAATGAAGGGTGATGGTCAACATGGATACTAGAAAAAGAGGCAAGAAACAAGGCAAGAAACTTGTCTGTTTGTCTGCAGCACACTTCAGGCAAGAGAGTTAGTAAAACTGATGACATGAGATCTGGCACCTTAGTTGATAGGGTGGAGATAGGTGCATTGGGCTGTCATAGACATGTGACAGTAGTTATTAAGATTGTTTAACTCTTTCTAACCCTAACACCCCTAAGCAGCCTTCAGAAATAATTTGGCTTTGTTGTTGTTAGATGCTGTCAAGTCCGTTCTGACTCATAGCAATGAAACATTGCCTGACCTGCGCCATCCTCACAATCACTGTTATGTTTGAGCCCATTGTTGCAGCCACTGTGTCAATCCATCTTGTTGAGGGTCTTCCTCTTTTTTGTTGGCCCTCTGCTTTACCAAGCATGATGTCCTTCTCCAGGGAAGAACTTTACATAAAGAATTTCCCACGGAGGAGAAAATGTTCAAAGAGCCAACATTAATATTCTGGCTAACTTGGCAGTTCTATTTCTATAAACTGATAAATTGGCTTTACAGCTTAGGTATCAGTCTTGAGCGACTATTGTTAGTAGGGTAATTGGTGCGGACTCTTTGGGTATGAATAAAACGGTATTGAAAAAATGGATTATCAGTCTGGAAGAATACAGATGCAGATCCCTACCTGACATTATATTAAAAAATTAATTGTGGGTGGGTTAAAGGTCTAAATGAAAAAAATACAACAGTGAAAATATCTGAAGACATTTTAGGAGAATATATAGATTTGGGTGAAACAAGAACTTAAGCAAGACAGGAACTGTTAAAATAAATAGATAAGTACATTTGACTACATACAAATGTAAAATATGCTCACCCTATTAGTAGTCAGGAGTATGCAGTTAAAACAATGAGGTATAATTTTTCACCTCCTCAAATAGGAAAAAAAAAAAAATTACCGTCTATTGCTAACCAGGATATGGGGAAACATACTCTCATAAATTGCTATTATAGTGTTGGAAAGTAATCTGAAAATATTATAAATATATGTATGCATTTCAATCCAAAATCCCATGTGGAGAATATTTATCTTAAGGAAATTAAATTGTGAATATGTAAAAATATAAATACAAGACGTTTATTGTGGCATTGATGTTGCTGGAATAAAAGTCAAAAAACAATCCAGACATCCATCAATAGGAAACTTGATCAAATTATGGTGCACACATGTTGTGGAATATTATGCAACCATTAAAAAGATCTGTAACATCTGTAACTGTTATTGAGGAATGTTTATGATACACTATGAGTGACAAAAGCAAGATGCACAGTAATGGTACATATGATCTATTATTTAATAAATACCCCTTTTTATCATTTAAAAAAAAACCTGTAAGCAAAAATGGCTGCAGAGACTTGGGAAAAGTAGAGAAAGTTACATATCAAAATGTTAACATTATAATATCCCTTGATGGAGGGAGTGTGTATGGATTGAATTATGTCCCCCCAAAATGTGTGTCAACTTGGCTAGGCCATGATTCCCAGTATTATATGATTGTCCCGTTTTATCATCTGATGTGATTTTCCTGTGTGTTGTAAATCCTACATCTATGATGTAATGAGGCAGGATTAAAAGCAGTTATGTTAATGAGGCAGGATTCAATCTACAGGATTAGGTTGTATCTTGAGTCAATCTTTTTTGAGATATAAAAGAGAGAAGTGAGCAGAGAGGAGGGGGACCTCATACTACCAAGAAAGTAGTGCCAGGAGCAGAGTGTGTCCTTTAGATCCAGGGTCCCTGATCTGAGACACTCCTAGACCAGGGGAAGACTGATGACAGGGACCTTCCTCCAGAGCCATCAGAGAGAGAAAGCCTTTGCCTGGAGCTGGTGCCCTGAATTCAGACTTCTAGCTTACTAGACTGTGAGAGAATAAACTTCTGTTTGTTAAAGCCATCTACTTATGGTGTTTCTGTTATAACAGCACTAGATGACTAAGACAGGAGGGTTGAAGAGACATCTATAAATATTTCTTGTTAAAATTGGATATATTAAACTGTGTACTTTTTTTTTTTAATTTAAAAGGTAAAGAATAACCAGTTTTTGAAACTGTAAGACGGAGGCTAGTCCCTGGGGCTCTGGTGATCTAATCAAACCCCTGTGAGGGCCAAGCAGTTGGCAAGCTTTCCTGTCTTACACCTCTTCTTTTTAAATTTCCTAGGTATATTACAAGGAGTCTGGGTGATGCAGTGGTTAAACACTTGGCTACTAACCGAAAGGTTGGTGGTTCGAACACAGCGCCTCCATGGGAGTCTTGTAAAGATTACACCTAGGAAATCCTATGCAGTTCTCTGTCCTATATGGTCACTATGAGTCAGAATCAACTTGACGGCACACAGTGATGGTATACCACATGTTCAGTAGATATTATTTCATGGTTTCACATATGTAATTTTATCTTTTTAACTAGGTTATAAAACAAGTTTTGAGCTTCCCTACAGAACCTAGTATTCTGCACCTTATCAAACACTGTCTGGGTAGCTGTGTGGGACTTCCAAACTATAGCAAATAAACTGCCTTCCACCAACAATATGTAGACCTAGATAAGTGATTTTTAATTGGGGCAATTTTCATACCTCTTCTCCCTGGGGCACATTTGACAATCAGGAGACGTTTTTCATTGTCACAGCTAGGGGGGAGGGTCTACTAGTGGCATCTAGCAACCAGGGATGCTGCTAAACTTTCTACAACGTAGAGGACAGCCCCTCACAACAAAGAATTATCAGGCAAAAATGTCAGCCAAAATTATCCAACCCAAATAGTATCATGGTTGTGAAACTCTAACCTAGAACTTCAGCTCTGCAGGGTAAGTAACGCTGGCTGGGGCTGTAAGTGACGAACATTCCCAAGGGAAAGTGAGGGTGGGCAGGCTTTTATTAGCAAGGCCAAGTGCAAAGTAACATAGGCAATGATTTTCAAACTTTGGTTTTTAGCTGCAGATTCCATCTGTTGAATGATCTTAACTCTATTATAGATACATTCCCTTTAATAATTAAAAGACTCTCACCAACCAATAAGTAAAAGATGGATAGCCCAGTTGAAAATGAGTTCAGTTCACAGAAAAGGGAAATCAAGTAGCTTTCAAACACGTGAAAGATGTAAAACCTCACTCATAATAAGAGAAATACACATTAATCTACAACGAAATACCATTTTTCACATATCAAATTAGCAAAGAACCAAGAGTGTGAAGAGTGTGAAGAACCAGGCCCCCTCATATTGTGATAGCAGAAGCATAAATTAGTACAACTCCATGGAAGGCAATTTGACACTATTTATCAAAATGTAAAATGTATATACTTTTTAATTTGGCAATTCGAATTCTAGGAATATGTCTTACAGATGAAGTACTTGCATATGTGTAAAACAACATATCTTAAGGCTGTTCATTGCACCATTATTGGTAATAGTAAAAGACTGGAAATACACCAGTTGTCCATCAAAGATGAACTGGTTTAAAATATTACAGTGCACCCATACAATAGAATAAAACGCAACTGTAAAACATTTCAAAGCTCTATTTGTGTTGATATGAATAATCCTCAAGACAATAATTAAGTGAAAAAATCAAGACAGTAAATACTATATCTACTATGCTACCATTTGTATATTTTAAAAAATATATGTATATATATATACCAAAAACCAAAACAACTGCCATCGAGTCTATTCTGACTAATAGCGACCCTATAGTACAAAGTAGAACTGCCCCACAGGGTTTCCAAGGCTGTAAATCTTTACAGAAGCAGACTGCCACATCTTTCTCCTGCCGAGTGGTTGGTAGGTTCAAATCCCCAACTGTTTGGTTAGCAGCCAAGCACTTAACCACTATGCCACTAGGGATCCATATATATACAGACAATACACACACACACACACATATATAATTCAGGAAGTGGGTAGCAGAAGTTGCTACTAGAAACTGAAGGACAAAGGGGTGAAGGAGATTGGCTGTGAAACCTTTTGTGCCTTTTAAAGTCTTCACAATGGGTATCACTCCATACTGTTCACACATATAGATTACATGTATTAAATATATAAAAACACGGCTGTTCTGGTTGAATAAGCCTACCCTAGTCTCCACTGCAGCATCTCCCCAGGCATTACTGAGAAGATCTAGGGTCCAAAAAAAAAAAAAAACTACCGTCAGTTATATTAGTCAGGGTAGACTGCCATAATAAATAATTTGCAATTTTCAATAGCTAAATGCAAAAGTTTATTTCTTGCTCACACAATAATCCAACCTTGCTGTTTTTCATCAGATGGCTTTGGGTGGTTTTCCTCCAAAAAGTGACCAAGAAAACCCCTGTTCCTTCTATCTCATAGCTCGGCCATTGGACAGGCAACAGAAATGAAATAACATCTGTTGAAGTGTTTTATGGGTCACTCCTGGAAGTGGCACTTACTAATCTTTCTCCTCATGTTCAGCAAAATCAGTCATATGGTTACACACAGGGAGGCCTGTGAAATTATATCTTTCGGGGTAACAGAATGGAGTTGAGGACAAATAAAAGACAATGACTACCATGAAAATGTAGTCTAGCTGTGTGCCTAGGCTAAGGTGTGGTCTCACTGGATCCATCTACTATGTCTTCATAAAAAATCTCCTGTTAGCCTTTCACTTAATTGATCCATCCCTTTAATGGTGTCTTTTGATAAACAGAAGTGTTCATTTTAATGTAGACAAATTTATCAAATTTTTTAATAGTTTTTTATGGGTGTGTGTTTTATTTAAGAAATGTTTCCTTACATTGAGGTCATGAGCTATTCTTGATATTCTAGAAGCTTTACTGTTTTGCTTTCACATTTAAATCTATGTTGTTGTTGTTAGGTTCCATGGAGTCATTTCCAACTCAGAGCGACCCTATGTACAACAGAATGAAACACTGCCCTGTCCTGCGCCATCCTCACAATTATTGTTATGCTTCAGCCCATTGTTGCAGCCACTATGTCAATCCATCTCGTTGAGGGTCTTCTTCTTTTTTTTGCTGACCCTCTACTTTACCAAGCATGATGTCCTCCAGGGACTGATCTCTCCTGATAACACTTTCAAAGTATGTGAGATGTATTCTCGCCCTCCTTGCTTCTAAGGAGCATTCTAGCTGTACAACAGATTTGTTCGTTCTTTTGGCAGTCCATGGTATATTCAATATGCTTTGCAAACACCACAATTCAAAGGCATCAATTCTTCTTCAGTCTTCCTTATTCATCGTGCAGCTTTCACATGCGTATGAGGTGATTGAAGACACAATGGCTTGGGTCAGGTGCACCTTAGTCTTCAAGGTGACATCTTTGCTTTAAAGAGATCATTTGCAGCAAATTGCCCAATGCAATGCGTCCTTTGATTTCTTGACTTCTGCTTCTGTGTGTGTTGATTGTGGATCCAGGTAAAATGAAATCCTTGACAACTTCAATCTTTTCTCTGTTTATCATGATGTTGCTTATTGGTTCGGTCGTGAGGATTTTTGTTTTGTTTATGCTGAGGTGTAATCCATACTGAAGATTGAAGTCTTTCATCTTCATCAGTACGTGCTTCAAGTCCTCTTCAGCGTCAGCAAGCAAGTTTGTGTGTCATCTGCATCAGGCAAGTTGTTAATAACTCTTCCTGAAATCCTGATGCTGCGTTCTTCTTCATACAGTCCAGCTTCTTGGATTATTTGCTCAGCATACAGATTGAATAAGTATGGTGAAAGGATACAACCCTGATGCACACCTTTCTTAACTTTAAACCACAGAGTATCCCCTTGTTCTGCTCAAATGACTGCCTCTTGATCTGTGTACAGATTTGCTCATGAGCATGATTAAGTGCTCTGGAATTCTCATTCTTCACAATGTTACCCACAGTTATGACTCACACAGTTGAATGCCTTTGCATAGTCAATTAAACACAGGAAAACATCTTTCTGGTATTCTCTGCTTTCAGCCAGGATCCACCTGACATCAGCAGTGATATCCCTTGTTCCACGTCCTCTTCTAAATCTGGCTTGAATTTCTGGCACTTCCCTGTTGATGTACTGCTGCAGCCGCTTTTGAAGGATCTTCAACAATATTTTACTTTCGTATGATATTAGTGATATTGTTTGATAATTTCAACATTCAGTTGGATCACTTTCTTTGGAATGGGCACAAATATGAATCTCTTGCAGTCGGTAAGCCAGGTAGCTGTCTTCCAAATTTCTTGGCATAGATGAGTGAGCACTTCCAGCAGTGCATCAGTTTGCTGAAACATCTCAATTGGTATTCCGTCAGTTCCTGGAGGTTTGTTTTTTGCCAATGCCTTCAGTGCAGCTTGGACCCCTTCCTTCATTATCATCATTTCCTCATTATATGCTACCTCCCAAAATGGTTGAACATCGACCAATTCTTTTTGGTATAGTGACTGTATATTCTTTCCATCTTCTTTTGATACTTCCTGCATCACTGTAAAAACGGCATGGAGGAGGTGTCTGAACTCCACCAACCCCACAAGGGAGAAAGAGAACCAAGATCAACAGCACAAGGCTGACTCCCATGAGGTGGAGGCCAGACAATCCTCCTCTCCCTGCCATCTTTACTAATTCTGACACCAGCTGTCCCTCACATAGTACTCTCTACTTCTCTGCTGGGTTCAATAACTCATTGCAATGGCCACATAGAACTCAAAGACCATACTCACCATTACAAGGTTTATTATAAGGGAAGTAACAGTTACAATTCGGGCTCAGGAACACTCAGGATACAGTTCTTTGATCGGGACAGCCTCTCTCCAGCTGTGCTTGCAGGCATGCCTTTCCCTGGCCCTCAGTCTCTGTCCAGAGGCACTCAGCTTTCTCTGTGGGCCAGGAAGCCCACCGCGCCATCCCCAGCTGCTGGGTCTCTGCTGCTGGGTCTCTCCTGCTGGTCTCTCCTTCCTTGGTGGTAGGTTCCCTTCTCTGCTCTAGAATTGGCTCTCTTTTAAGGGAAAACTGACCTATCCTCTTGGTAGACCACAATTACCCTATTACACAATCACCTGGGTAGGAGTTACAAGACCATGGCTGGAAAGGCCACACATAAAAGTAATTAATTGTACCACGGTCGTTTAATATTTTCTCCATAGAATCCTTCAGTATTGCAGCTCAAGGCTTGAATTTTTTCTTCAGTTTTCTTAGCTTGAGAAATGCTGAGCATATGCTTCCCTTTTGGTTTTGTAATTCCAGGTCTTTGCACGTGTCATTATGATGCTTTACTTTGTCTGCTTGAGCCTCCCTTTGAAATATTCTGTTCAGCTCTTTTACTTCATCATTTCTTCCATTTCTTTAGCTACTCAATGTTCAAGACCAAGTTTCAGAGTCTCTTCTGACATTTGTTTTGGTCTTTCCTTCTTTCCTGTCATTTTAATGACCTCTTGCTTTTTTCACATATGATGTCCTTGATGTCATTCCACAACTCATCTGGTCCTTGGTCATTAGTATTCAGTGTCAAAACTATTCTTGAGATGGTCTCTAAATTCAGGTGGGATATCCTCAAGGTCGTACTTTGGCTCTTGTGGACTTGTTCTAATTTTCTTCAGCTTCAACTTGAACTTGCATATGAGCAGTTGATGGTCTGTTCTGCAGTCAGCCCCTGCCTTCTTCTGACTGATGATATTGAGCTTTTCCATCGTCTCCTTCCACAGATGTAGTCAATTTGATTCCTGTATATTCCATCTGGTGAGGTCCATGTGTACAGTTGCCATGTATGTTGTTGAAAAAAGGTGTTTGCAGTGAAGAAGTCATTGGTCTTGCAAAATTCTATCAGGCAATCTCCAGCATCATTTCTGTCACCAAGGCCCTAGTTTCCAATTACTGATCCTTCTTTGTTTCCAACTTTCACATTCCAATCACCATTAATTATTAATGCATCCTGATTGGATCAATTTCAGGCTGCAGAAGTTAGTAAAAATCTTCAGTTTCTTTATCTTTGGCCTTAGTGGTTGGTGCATAAATTTGAATAATAGTCATATTAACTGGTCTTTCTTGTAGGCATATGGATATTATACTATCACTGACACCCTTGTACTTCAGGATAGATCTTGAAATGTTCTTTCTGAAGATGAATGCAACACCATCCCTCTTCAAGTTGTCATTCCCAGCATAGCAGACCATATGATTGTCTGATTCAAAATGGCCAATACCAGTCCATTTCAGCTCATTAATGCCTAGGATATTAATTTTTATGTGTTCCATTTCATTTTTGACGATTTCCAATTTTCCTATATTGATACTTCATACATTCCATGTTTTGATTATTAATGGATATTTTCGGGTATTTCTTCTCATTTTGAGTCATGCCACATTAGCAGATGAAGGTCCCAAAAGCTTGACTCCATCCACGTCATAAGGATTGACTGTACTTTGAGGAGGCATTTCTTCCTCAGTCGTGTTTTGAGTGCCTTCCAACCTGAGGGGCTCATCTTCCAGCACTATATCAGACAGTGTTCTGCTGCTGTTCATAAGGTTTTCACTGGCTAATTCTTTTCAGAAGTAAACTGCCAGATCCTTCTGCCTAGTCTGTCTTAACCTGGAAGCTAAGTTGAAACCTGTCCACCATGGGTGACCCTGCTGGTATTTGAATACCAGTGGCACAGCTTCCAGCATCACAGCAACACACAAGCCTCCACAGTACAATAAACTGACAGATGCATGGGGGTTTAAATCTATAGTCTACCTGAAATTGATTTTTGTGTATATTGTGAGGTAGGAATTGAGTCTCTCTAGATAGATATCAAATTGACCCAGACCCTATTAAAAAGAACATCCTTTTTTTAATTGTGTTTTAGATGAAGGTTTACAGGGCAAATTAGT
Source organism: Dugong dugon (assembly GCA_030035585.1). Taxonomy (NCBI): domain Eukaryota; kingdom Metazoa; phylum Chordata; class Mammalia; order Sirenia; family Dugongidae; genus Dugong; species Dugong dugon. The sequence goes on from CM057475.1 coordinate 22,401,513, forward strand.
TTTTCATTAAACAGTTAATACACATATTGTTTTTTGACATTGGTTGCCAACCCCACAACATGTCAACACTCTCCCCCTCTCAACCTTGGGTTCCTGTTACCAGCCTTCCTGTCCTTTCCTGTCTAAATGGTGTGACCATTTAGTCTAGTTTTGGTTTATGGCCCTGTCTAATCTTTGGCTGAAGGGTGACCCTCAGGAGTGACTTCAGTACTGAGTTAAATGGGTGTCCAGGGTCCACACTCTTGGGGTTTCTCCAGTCTCTGTCGGACCAGTAAGTCTGGTATTTTTTTGTGAGTTAGAATTTTGTCTTACATTTTTCTTCAGTTCTGTCTGGGACACTCGATTGTGATCCCTGTCAGAGCAGTAGGTGGTAGCCCGTCACCATCTAGTTGGGCTGAACTCAGTCTGGTGGCAGCTGTGGTGGTTGTGGGCCATTAGTCCTTTGGTCTAATCTTTCCCTTGTGTCTTTGGTTTTCTTCATTCTCCCTTGCTCCATATGGCGTGAGACTAGTGAAGTATCTTAGATGGCCACTCACAAACTTTTAAGACCCCAGACACTACTCACCAAAGTAGAATGTAGAACATTTTCTTTATAAACTATGTTATGCCAGTTGAGCTAGATGTCCCCTGAGACCATGGTCCCCAGCCCTCAGCCCAGTAATTTGGTCCCTCAGAGAGTTTGGATGTGTCTCTGAAGCTTCCATGACCTTGCCTTGGTCAAGTTGTGCAGACTGCCCCAGAACTGTGTACTATCTTACCCTTTACCAAAGTTACCACTTGCTATTTTCTATTTAGTGTTTTTCCCTCCCCACCACTCCCCTCCCTAGTAACCATCAAAGATTGTTTCTTTCTATGTGTAAATCTTTTCTTGACTTTTTATAATAGCGGTCTCATACAGTATTTGTCCTTTTGTGATTGACTTATTAACACTCAGCATAATGCCCTCCAGATTCATCCATGTTGTGAGATGTTTTGCAGATTCATCATTGTTCTTTATTGTTGGGTAGTATTCCATTGTGTGTATGTACCATAGTTTGTTTATCCATTCACTTGTTGATGAGCACTTAGGTTGTTTCCATCTTTTTGCTGTTGTGAATAATGCTGCAATGAACATGGCTGTGCATATAGCTGTTTGTGTGATGGCTCTAATTTCTTCCTATATTCCTAGGAGTGGGATTGCTGGATCGTATGGTGTTTCTGTCTCTAGCTTTTTAAGGAAGTGCCATATTATTTTCCAAAATGTTTGTACCATTTTACATTCCCACCAGCAGTGCATAAGAATTCCAAGCTCCCTGCAGCCTCTCCAACATTTGTTATTTTCTGTTTTTTTGATTTGTGTCAGTAATGTCAGGGTGAGATGTTACCTCATAGTTTTGATTTATGTTTCTCTAATGGCTAGTGATCTCGAGCATTTCCTCATGTGTCTGTTAGTTGCCTGAGTGTCTTCTTTGGTGAAGTGTCTGTTCATATCCTTTGCCCATTTTTTAATTGGATTATTTGTCTTTTTATTGTAGTGGTGTTGGATTTTCCTATATATTTTAGAGATTAGACCTTTATTGGATTTGAAAAAGACCATCCTTTCATCACGGCTCTGCAGAACCATGTTTGTTGCAAATAAGATGCCCAGTTTAGAAACCGGGTTGTTTATTGTTATTTTGAGTTTTGCAAGTTCTTTGTATATTCTGGATGAAAGTCCTTTGTTAGATATGTAATTTGCAAATATTTGTCCTAGTCTGCAGCTTATCTGTAATTCTCTTAAAAATGTCATTTGCAGAGCAAAAGTTTTTAATATTGTGAATATCTATTTACTGTATATGTGTGTGTATATATACATGCATATTTTTTAATGTATTATGCTTTTGGTGTCAGATCTAAGAATTCTTTGTCTAACCCAAGGTCTCAAATATTTCTTTGTACTTTTCTTCTGGAGATTTTACAATTTTATATTTAGGCCTGTGCTTCATATTGGGTAAGTTTTTGTTTAAGGTGTGAGGTATTGGTCAAGGTGGTTTTTAGTTTTACTTTTTATTTCTTACTAATGGTTATCTATTTGTTCCATTTCCATTTGTTGAAAAGACTATCCTTTCTCTGTTGAATTGCCTTTACACCTTTGTCAAAAATCAATTGGTCATATTTGTTTGGGTCTTTTTCTGGACTGTATTCTGTTCCTTTGATGCATATTTCTATCCTTTCACCAATACCACGCTGTCTTTATTGTGTAGCTTTATAGTAAATCTTGAAGTCAGGTAGTGCTAGTCCTCCAACTTTGTTCTTTTTCAAAATTGTTTCATGTATTCTAGTTCCTTTGCTTTTCCATATAAATTTTAGATTCAGCCTGTCTATACCAAACCAAACCAAATCCACTGCCATCAAGTTGATTCCGACTCGTTGCGACGAGTAGAACTGCCCCATAGGGTTTCCAAGGCTATAAATCTTTACAGAAGCAGATTGCCACATCTTTCTTTTGCAGAGCAGCTAGTGGGTTTGAACTGCTGACCTTTTGTTTAGCAGCTGAGCACTTTAACCGCTGTGCCACAAGGGCTCATTAGCCTGTCCATATCTATCTAAAAAATCTTGCTGGAATTTTAACTGGGATTGTATTGAATCTATAGATCAATTTAGAGAGAACTGACATAATAACAATACTGAATCTTCCAGTCCATGAACACAGCATATTTCTGTATTTCTTCTGATCTTTGATTTCTTTCATCAGTGTTTTAGAGCTTTCAGCATACACATCCTGTACATATCATGTTAGATTTATACCTAAATACTTTTTTTGGTGCTATTCTAAATGGTTTTGTTTCTAAATTTCAAATTCTAATAGTGCATTATTAGAATATAAAAATATAATTGATTTTTCATATTAACCTAGTATCTTGTGATCTTGTTGAACTCACTTACTAATTCTGGGAGTTTTTTGTAGATTCTTTGAGATTTTTTTACATAAACAATCATGTTTTCTCAGGATAAAGATAGTTTACTTCTTTTCAAATCTGTATGTCTTTTATTTCTTTTTCTTGCCTTATGGTACTGGCTGTGATTTCCAATACAAGGTTGAATGGGAGTGATAAGCACAGACATCACTGCCTTGTTCCTTCATTAGGAGGAAGTATGTAGCCTTTCACCGTTAAATATATTAGCTGCAAGTTTTCTGTAGATGTTCTTTATCAGGTGTAGGAAGTTGCCTTTTATATCTAGTTTGCTGATTTTTTTAAATCATAAATGGATATTAACTATATTTTTTCTTGTTTAGTCTGTTAAAATGGTTAATTACATTGATTGATTTTTTTAATGTTGAGCCAGCCTTGTATTCCCAGGATCACCCCTACTGGATTCAGTTTGTTAACTTTTTTTTTTTAATTGTGCTTTACGTGAAAATTTACAGCTCAAGTTAATTTCTCATACAAAAATCTATACACATATTGTTATGTGACCCTAGTTGCAATCCCTATAGTGGTACAGCACAGTCCCCATTTCCAACAGGGGTTTCCCGTGTCCCTCCAACCAGCTCCTATCCTTTTCTGTCTTCTCATCATGCCTCCGGACAGGAGCCACCAATTTAGTCTTGTGTATCTGCTTGAACTAGGAAGCACACTCTTCATGAGTATTAGTTTATGTTTTATAGTCCAGTCTAATCTTTGTCTGAAGAGTTGGATTCAGAAATGGTTTTAGTTCTGGATTAACAGAGTCTGGGGGTCATGTGTTCTGGGGTTCCTCTAGTCTCAGTCAGACCATTAAGTCTGGTCTATTTACGTGAATTTGAGTTCTGCACCACACTTTTCTTTGCTCCGTCAGGGACTCTCTGTAGTGTTTGCTATCAGGGCAGTCATTGGTGGTAGCCGGGCACCATCTAATTCTTCTGGTCTCAGGCTGATGGAGTCTTTGTTTTATGTGGCCCATTTATCTGTTCAGCTAACATTTTCCTTATGTCTTTAGTGTTCTTCATTCTCCTTTGCTCCAGGTGGGTTGGGATGAATTGATCCATCTTAGATGGCTGCTCGATAGCTTTTAAGATCCCAGATGCCACTCACCAAGATGAGATGCAGAACATTTTCTTAATAAACTTTGTTATACCAATTGACCTCGATGACCCCCAAAACCATGGTCCCAAGACCCCCGCCCCTGCTACTCTATCCCTTGAAGTGTTTGGTTCTGTCTAGTAAACTTCTTAGTTTTTGGTTTAGTCCAGTTGTGCTGACTTCACCTGTAGTGTGTGTTGTCCTTCCCTTCACCTAAGATAATTCTTGTCTACTATCTAGTTAGTAAATTCCTCTCTCCCTCTCTCCCCACCCTTGTAACCATCAAAGAATGTTTTCTTCTGTGTTTAAACCTCTTCTTGAGTGCTTATAATAGTGGTCTCATATAATATTTGTCCATTTGCGACTGACAAATTTCACTAAGCATAATGCCTTCCAGATTCATCCATGTTGTAAGATGTTTCATGGATTCATCATTGTTCTTTATCATTGCATAGTATTCCATTATGTGAAGATACTATAACTTGTTTATCCATTCGTCTGTTGATGGGCACCTAGGTTGTTCTCATCTTTTTGCTATTGTGAATGGTGCTGCAATGAACATGAGTGTACATGTATCTATTTGTGTGATGGCTCTTATTTCTCTAGGATATATTCCAAGGAGTGGGATTGCTGGATCATATGGTACTTCTATTTCTAGCTTTTTAAGGAAGCACCAAATCAATTTCCAAAGTGGTTATACCATTTTACATTCCCACCAGCAGTGTATAAGTGTTCCACTCTCTCCACAATCTCTCCAACATTCATTATTTTGTGTTTTTTGGATTAATGCTAGCCTTGTTGAGGTGAGATGGTTTCTCACTGTAGTTTTGATTTGCATTTCTCTAATGACTAATGATCATGAGCATTTCCTCATGTATCTGTTAGCCACCTGAATGTCTTCTTTGCTGAAGAGCCTTTTCATATCCTTTGCCCATTTTTTAATTGGGTTATTTGTCTTTTTGTTGTTGAGGTTTTACAGTGTCTTGTAGATTTTAGAGATTAGACCCTGATCAGGTATGTCGTAGCCCAAAATTTTTTCCCAGTCTGTAGGTTGTCTTTTTACTCTTTTGGTGAAGTCTTATGATGACCATAAGTGTTTGATTTTTAGGAGCTCCCAGTTATCTAGTTTCTCTTCTGGTGTTTGTGCATGTTACTTATGTTTTGTATTCTGTTTATGTCATGTATTAGGGCTCCTTTCATTGTCTCAATTTTTTTTTCCATGATCTTTATCATTTTAGATTTTGTATTTAGGTCTTTGATCCATTTTGAGTTAGTTTTTGTACATGGTGTGAGGTATGGGTCTTGTTTTAGTTTTTTGCAGATGGATATCCAATTATGCCAGTATTATTTGTTAAAGAGACTGTCTTTTCCCCATTTAACAGACTTTGGGCCTTTGTCAAATATCAGCCACTCATAGGAGGATGAATTTACATCTGGATTTCAATTCTGTTCCATTGGTCTATGTATCTGTTGTTGTACCAGACCAGGCTGTTTTGACTACCGTGGCAGTATGATAGGTTCTAAAATCAGGTAGTGTGAGGCCTCCCACTTTGTTCTTCTTCTTCAGTAATGCTTTACTTATCCGGGACCTCTTCCCTTACCGTATGAAGTTGGTGATTTGTTTCTCTGTCTCGTTAAAAAATGTCACTGGAATTTGGATTGGGATTGCATTGTATCTGTAGATCACTTTGAGTAGAATTGACATTTTCACAATGTTTACTCTTCCTATCCATAAGCAAGGTATGTTTTTCCACTTACGTAGGTCTCTTTTGGTTTCTTGCAGTAGTATCTTGTATTTTTCTTTGTGTAGGTCTTTTACATTTCTGGTTGGATTTATTCCTAAGTATTTTATCTTCTTGGGGGCTATTGTAAATGGTATTTTTTTTTTGCAGTTATTTTTTCTTTTATTGAATTACACATATATACTCAATCATACCAGTAAAAAATATTTTTAAAAAAATAGACAAAAATAAATGTTACTATACAAAAAGATTGGAAGACTTAATATAGTCAAGATGTCAGTACTATACAAAGCAATCTACAGACACAATGTAATTTCGATCAAAATTCCAGCAGCATTCCTTACTGAAGTAGAAAAACTGATTCTCAGTTTTATATGGAAAGACAAGAGACCCTGGATAGCCAAAGCAATTTTTTTCATTTAATTTTTTTTATCGTACTTTAGATGAAGGTTTACAGAACAAATAGTTTCTCATTAAACAGTCAGTACACATATTGTTTTATGACATTGGTTAACAACCCCACAACATGTCAACACTCTCCCTTCTTTACTTTGGAGGACCTTTTTTTGGTGAAAGTATACATAGCCAAAGTTATACCATTTCAAAAATTTCTACATGTACAATTCAGTGACACTGATCACATTCTTCTCGTTGTGCTGCTATTCTCACTATCCTTTTCCAAATTATTCCATCACTATTATCTTCAACTCACTGCCCCCTAGGCTTCCCATCAAACCTTTTGAGCTGCAATTGTCAATCTGATCTCACATAGATAATTCTTTTTTTTTTTTTGTACCTTAGATGAAGGTCTGCAGAACAAATAGTTTCTCATTAAACAGTTCGTACACATATTGCCCTATGACAATGGTTAAGAACCCCACGACATGTCAACACTGTCCCTTCTCAACCTTGGGTTCCCTATGACCAGGTTTCCTGTCCCCTCCCACCTTCTAGTCCTTGTCCCTGGACTGCTGTGCGTCATTAGTCTCATTTTGTTTTATACGGCTGTCCAATCCCCAGCTGCATGGTGAACTTCGGGAGCAACTTCACCACTGAGCTAAAAGGGTGTCCAGGGGCCATACTCTCGGGGTTTCTCTAGTCTCTCAGGCCAGTAAATCTGTTCTTTTTTTGTGAGTTAGAATGTTGTTTTATATCCTTTTCCCTCTCTGTCTAGGACCCCCTATTGTGATCCTGGTCAGAGCAGTCAGTGGTGGTAGCCAGGCAGCATCTAGCTATACTGGACTCAGTCTGGTGGCGTCCGTGATAGCTGTGGTCCATTAGTCCTTTGGACTAATCTTTTCCTTGTATCTTGTTCTCTTCATTCTCCCTTGCTCCCAAAGGAGTGAGACCAGTGGAGTATCTTAGATGGCTGCTCACAGGCTTTTAAAATCCTAGACACTACTCACCAAGGTAGAATGTAGAACATTGTCTTCATAAACTGTATTATTCCAATTGAGCTAGATGGTCCTCGAGACCATGGTCCCCACAGCCCTCCGACCAGCAGTTCAGTCCCTCAGGGAGTTTGGATGTGTCTATGGAGCTTCCATGACCTTTCCTTGTACAAGTTGTACTGGCTTCCCCAGTATTGTGTACTGTCGTGCCCTTCACCAAAGTTACCACTTATCTATTGTCTATATAGTTCCCCCCACATCCCTTTTAATCAACAAAGATTGTTTCTTTTTGTGTGTAAATGTTTACATGAATTTTTACAGTAGAGGTCTCATACAATATTTGTCCTTTTGTGATTGACTTACTTCACTCAGCATAATGTCCTCCAGTTTCATCCATGTTATGAGATGCTTCACAAATTCATCATTGTTCTTTATCTTTGCATAATACTCCATTGTACCATAGTTTGTTTATCCATTTATCTGTTGATGGGCATCTAGGTTGTTTCCATCTTTCTGCTATTGTGAACAATGCTGCCATGAACATGGTGTGCATATGTCTATTCAGGTGACGGCTCGTACTTCTCTAGGATATATTCCTAGGAGTGGGATTGCATTTTGTAGTGCTTTTTTTCATGATGCTGATGTTCTCTTTGTTCCTCTTACTATCCTGTGTGGAGTTCCTTTTGTTTTGCGGGTTTTTTTTTCATTTCTTCTGTTTTTGTAGGTTTTGTTTTTACTGAGACTTTATGTTTTTCTTCTTTATTTTGATAAGTAGGTTTGTTAACTTTCTTTGTGGTTACCTTGGAATTTACCCTCATCTTCCTAGATGTGAACCAGTCTATTATTACTTGGTATCGCCTTGCCTTTCTCTCTGTTAGAAGGTTCTATACCTACACCGTTTATTCCCTCTTTTATTGTTCTGATGCTGTTGTCATTTACAGATTAACCTCTCTGGTTTCCTGTTGTAATTCTTTTGGTTTTGCATAGCCCTTAAGAGTTCATTTCCTAGGTTAGTATCTGCCTAGTACAATTCTGTGTCCTAGATTCAGCCTGTTGTATGATATTGTTTGTTCTCAGATCGAAGGACTCCCTTTAATAAGTCTTATAAGTTTGGTTTGGTTTTTACATAGTCCCTTAATTTCTGTTTATCTGGAAATGACCTAATTTCACCATCATATTTGAATGAGAGTTTTGCAGGATATATTATTCTTGGCTGGCAATTTTTTTATTTCAAGGTTTTATATATGTCATCCCATTGCCTTCTTGCCTGCATGGTTTCTGCTGAATAATCCGAGCTTAGTCTTATTGTTTCTCCTGTGTATGTGACTTTCTGTTTTTCTCGAGCTGCTCTCAGGATTCTTTGTTTGTCTTTGGTTTTATCGAGTGTGATTATGATATGCCTTGGTGATTTTCTTTTGGGGTCTATAGTATACAGGGTTCGTTGAGCTTCTTGGATGGTCAGCTTTTCATCTTTCATGATATTGGGGAACTTTTCTGTCAGCAGTTCTTCAATGATCCTCTCTGTATTTTGTTTTCTCCCCCTGTTCTGGAACTCCAATCACTAGTAGATTTTTGCTTTTGATTGTATCCCACATAATTCTCAGGGTTTCTTCATTTTTCTTCATTCTTTTTTCTGAGTTTTCCTCAAACAGAGTTGTAGCCAAGTGTTTGTCTTCAATTTCGCTCATCTTATCTTCCATAGTTACAAACCTGCTCCTCAGCCTTTCTATGACACTGTCCATTTCTAAAATCTTGTTGTTTATCTTTTGGATTTCTAATTGTTGTTTTGTATGGTTTCTAGTTGTGAATTTATTTTAGCATTTTGTTCCTGTATTAATTTCTTGAATTCTTCCATCTTTTTGTCTGTATTTTCCAAGAATTTGTCTGCCTTTTCCATGAATTTGTCTATTTTTTCCTCATTTTTGTCTGCTTTTTGCTTAAACTCTTGGATAATTCTGAATGTTAGGGATTTGAATTCCCTATCAGATAGGTCTAGTGCCGTTTCTTCTACTGGAAGATCATCTGGTATTTTATTTTGGATGCCTACTGGAACCATCCTGTCCTGTTTTTGTGAATGTTTTGATATTGTCTGCTGTATTCGGGGCATTCAGTGGTTATTTTCCTCATTTATTGATTGTAGATTTGTTTGTTTCATCCTGCTTTTTTGTTTTATTTGGTTATGTCTGAGCAGGTGGGCTGTGCATTCTTTTTTGTTTGCTCATCTCTGGGCACAATACTTTTCACCTTCTTCTTCAATGGGCAGGGTCAGTCACTCAGGTATGGTACAGCAGGGTAGGTCCAGCTGAAGGGAAGTTGCTGGGATGGGTTGTTTGTGGCCCGTACCAGGGCTGACAGTGCATACTGGGAGTAAGTGCAGGGCAGGTTCCAGTAGGCCATGCCTGTGCTGCTTGGGAGTGTGATGTTCAGCGCACAGTGCAGGTAGGCAGGAAGGAGGGGGTAGATTGTGATGTGTGGAGCTAAGATGGGTATGGGAAAGACAAGAGAGAGGAGTGAGGAACAGGAGCCAAAAACATACACACAAACAAGAAAGAGTGCTAAAGGAGCTTGCTATTGGAGTGGAGGGATGAGAGACTGAGAAATGAGGAAAAAACAAAAACAAAAAAAAAGAAAAAGGGTAGAAGAAAAATATGAATAAATCGAGAAACTGGAAATGAAGAAAGACAAAAACAAAATAAGAGAGAGAAGAAAACAAAACAAAGAAACAACAAAAACAAAAAACAAAAAAACAAGAAAAAAGAAATGCCCCCAGGGATTTCCCTGTGCTTCTGTGCAGAGTACGGGAGTAGCTTCCAAGCTGTGTGGTACTGCCCCGCTAAAAGGGCCTCCCAACCCAAGAAAAGAAAAAGAAAACAAGCAAACAAATCACAGCAGAACAAATCAGAGCAAATAAACAGAAAAGCCCTGGGGGTCCTACCAGCGTGGCAGCATGGGCTGGGAAGCAGTTTCACAGTCAGTCAGTGTTTCGCAGCCTTTCAGGAGGAAGCAGAGATGGTGCACGGAGCGAGGTATTTAAGAGAGAGGAGAGTTGGTGAGAGGTAAGGAAGAAATCTAAAGAAGCGGAAAAAAAGCAACACCAGCAGGCAACAAAAGGCACTCAGGGAGCGGGCCAGTGCGAGAGAGTGGAATGCAAGTGACACTGGATGCTTCCCGTCCGAGAGACTGTGACTGCAGGAAGCAGAGGAGGCTAACTGGGGGTGAAGAAGGGTGGGGGGTGGGAAAGCCTATATTGCTGGTTACCAGTTGTTCTGTCTCCTGCTGGAAGCTCTGTGAAGCTGCTTTCTCGTACCCCCATTCACTAATCTCTGATAGGAGTCCTAGATGGCGGATCTGTGGTGCGGTAGCTGATAGGGGACCTCTGCATGTATCACTCCATGCTCTCTGTTCTCGGTCAGTTTCTTATTCCATTTGGTGCTTGGCTGAATTCTTTATCTCTTCCTTTGGTGCTTAGGGTTTCAGGATTGATGTGTGACTCTGTTTGACTTAGTTTTTCTGATATTTGCTGCAGAGGGATGGCATGGTGCTTCTGACTGCAGCACCATGTTGCCCAGGTGTAAATGGTATTAATTTGGTGATTTCCTCTTCAAAGTTCTCTTTGTTAGTGTAGAGGAATCCAATGATTTTTGTATGTTTATTTTGTATCCTGATACTTTGCTGAAATCTTCTATTAGTTCCAATAGTTTTCTTGTGGATTCTTTGGGGTTTTCTGTGTATAAGATCATATCATCTGCAAACAGAGGTACTTTTACTTCTTCCTTACCAGTTTGGATGCCGTTTTTTTCTTTTTCTAGCCTAATTGCTCTGGCTAGGACCTCCAGCACAGTGTTGAATGAGAGTGGTTATAAAGGTTATCCTTGTCTGGTTCCGGTTAGCAAGGGGAAAGCTTTCAGACTCTCTCCATTTAGGATGATGTTGGATATTGGGTTTGTATAAATGCCCTTTATTATGTTGAGGAATTTCCCTTCTATACCTATTTTGCTGAGAGTTTTTATCATGAGTGGGTGTTGGACTTTGTCAAATGCCTTTTCTGCATCAATTGATAAGATCATGTGGTTCTTATCTTTTGTTTTATTTATGTGATGGTTACATTGATTGTTTTTCTAATGTTGCACCATCCCTGCATACCTGGTATGAATCCCAGTTGGTCATGGTGAATGATTTTTTTGATATGTTGTTGAATTCTATTGGCTAGAATTTTATTGAGGATTTTTATGTCTATGTTCATGAGGGATATCGGTCTGTAATTTTCTTTTTTTGTGTCTTTACCTGGTTTAGGTATCGAGGTTATGATGGCTTCATAGAATGAGTTTGAGAGTATTCCATCCTTTTCTATGCTCTGAAATACCTTTAGTAGTACTGGTGTTAACTCTTCTCTGAAAGTTTGGTAGAATTCTCCAGTGAAGCTGTCAGGGCCAGGGCTTTTTTTTTGTTGGGAGTTTTTAAATTTATCTCTTCAATCTCTTCTTTTGTTGTAGGTTTATTTAGTTGTTATACCTCTGTTTGTGTTAGTTTAGGTAAGTAGTGTGTTTCTAGAAATTTGTCCATTTCCTCTAGGTTTTTAAATTTGTTGGAGTACAATTTTTCCTAGTATTCTCTTATGATTCTTTTAATTTCAGTTGGATCTGTTGTGATATCTCATTTCTTATTTGGGTTATTTGCTTCCTCTCCTATTTTTGTTTTGTCAGTTTGGCCAGAGGTTATTGATTTTGTTGATCTTTTCAAAGAACCAGCTTTTGGTCTTAACTCTTCCAGTTGTTTTTCCATTCTCTATTTCATTTATTTCTGCTCTATTTTTTATTATTTCCTTTCTCCTGGTGCCCCTGGGCTTCTTCTGCTGCTCTCTTTCTATTTGTTTGAGTTGTAGGGTCAATGTTTTGATTCTGTCCCTTTCTTCTTTTTGGATGTGTGCATTTATTGCTATGAATTGACCTCTGAGCACTGCTTTTGCTGTGTCCCAAAGGTTCTGGTAGGATGTGTGTCTTAGTTATCTAGTGCCACCATAACAGAAATACCACACGTGGATGGTTTTAACAAAGAGAAATTTATTTCCTCACAGTCAAAGTAGGCTAAAAGTCCAAATTCAGGACGTCAGCTCCAGGGGAAGCCTTTTTCTCTCCGTTGGCCTTCTTCTCTTCGGTGTTCCCCTGGACTAGGAATTTCTCTGCACGGGGACCCCAGTCCAAAGGACGCGCTCTGCTCCTGGCACTGCTTTCTTGATGGTATGAGGTCCCCCTGTCTCACTGCTCACTTCTGTCTTTTGTATCTCAAGACATTGCCTCAGGACACAATCCAATCTTGTAGACTGAGTCCTGCCTTACTAACACAACTGCCACCCATCCTCCCTCATTAACATCATAGAGGCAGGATTTACAATTTATAGGAAAACCACACAATACCAGGAGTCATGGCCCAGCCAAACTGATACACACATTTTTGGGGGGACATAATTCAATCCATGACATCCCACCCTTTGGCCCCCCAAAAATCACATCCTTGCAACATGCAAAACATATTCACTCCATCATATCACAGCCAAAGTCTTAACTCTAAGTCCAAAATCAAAAAATTCCTCTTCATCTGTGAAATCTAGAATACAAGTTATCTGCTTCCAGAGGTACAATGGCAGAACAGGCACAAGCTAGACATTTCCATTACAAATGGGAGAAACTAGAGAAAAAGAAGTGATAATAGGCACCAAGCAAGTCAGCAGAACATATTACATTAGCCCTCAAGGCTTTGAAAATAATCCTCTGTTCTCTGAGACAATTTACACAATAGCCCTGCCCTCTAGACTCTACGTATTGGCCACAGTCTCTGGATTTGAGTGGAGTCCCCTAGGCCCTGGGCTTCAGCTCCGCCTTCCAGGCCCACTGGGACAGCAACTCTGCTCCCTTGGCTTTAAAAGGTGCACCATTCTCCTAGTCCATTGGAGTGACAACTCCACCCTTAGAAACACCAGAGGCCATGGCTCCACCCTTTGAAACCCCTGAGGTCATGTCCATACCTTTCGAGACTGAAGCAGCTCGGCTTCTTGTGTCCCTTGTCTCTTCAGCTTCTGCTTCCTATGGTCTCTCAGCCCTCGGGCCTCACGCCCACAACTGCCCTGCTGGGGCAAGTGTTCCAAAGCTCAGTAGCTCCACCAATAAGTGCCCAGAGGCACCCCACTCCACCAGGAAGCCTCCTGCTCACAGGCATTCAGCTCTCTCGCTCCGTGGGTCGGCTCCAGCTCCGTCTTTCACCGGTCTCCTGGTTCTGCTGCTGTTGCTTCTCTGCTGCTGCTGGTCCTCTGTCACTGCCACACACACCCATCCATTCACAGTTTTAAAACTGCTTCCACATTCCAGGCATCTGTCAGAGCAGCACCCCACTGTCTCAGCACCAAATTCTGTCTTAGTCATCTAGTGCCACCATAACAGAAATACCACACGTGGATGGTTTTAACAAAGAGAAATTTATTTCCTCACAAAGTAGGCTAAAAGTCCAAATTCAGGGCGTCAGCTCCAGGGGAAGCCTTTTTCTCTGTCAGCCTTCTTCTCTTCAGTGTTCCCCTGGACTAGGAGCTTCTCTGCGCAGGGACCCCAGTCCAAAGGACGCACTCTGCTCCCGGCACTGTTTTCTTGATGGTATGAGGTCCCCCTGTCTCACTGCTCACTTCTGTCTTTTGTATCTCAAGACATTGCCTCAGGACACAATCCCATTTTGTAGACTGAGTCCTGCCTTACTAACACAACTGCCACCCATCCTCCCTCATTAACATCATAGAGGCAGGATTTACAATTTATAGGAAAACCACACAATACCAGGAATCATGGCCCAGCCAAATTGATACACACATTTTTGGGAGGATATAATTCAATCCATGACAATGTGTTTTCATTCTCATTTGATCTTGTGAATTTCTTTATTCTATCTGTCATGGATTGAATTGTGTTCCCCAAAAGTATCTGTCAACTTGGCTATGATTCCCATTATTGTATGATTGTCTACAGTTTTGTAATCTGATGTGATTTCCCTATTGTAGATCCTATCACTATGATGTAATAAAATGGATTAGCAGCAGTTTTTTGATGAGGTCTACAGATTAGATACTGTCTTAAGCCCATCTCTTTTTTTTAGTCTCCCATACAAAAATTTATACATACATCATTAATTTGACCCCAACTGCTTTCCCCATACTGTAACAGCACACTCCTCCCCTCCACCCCCAATTCACCATGTCCATTCAACCATCTCCTAACCCTCTCTGCCCTCCCATCTCACCTCCGGACAGAAGCTGCACATCTAGTCTCCTGTACCTACTTGAGCTAAGAGTACTCCTCAAGAGTATCACTGTATGTCCCACAGTGCAGTCCAATCCCTGTCTAAAGAGTTGGCCTTAGAAATTGTTTTTGTTCTGGGCTGATTGAGAATCTGGGGGCCATGCTTTCCGGGTTTCTGCAGTCCCAGTTAGACTACTAACTCTGGTCTTCTGACTAGAATTTGAGTTCTGCACCCCACCTTTCTCCTGCTCCATCTGGGACTCTCTGTTCCCCGTCAGGGCAGTCATTGGTGGCAGCCAGGCACCATCTAGCTCTTCTGGTCTCAGGCTGATGAAGTCTCTGGTTTATGTGGCCTTTTCTGTCTCTTGGGCTAATACTTTCCTTGTGTCTTTGGTGTTCTTCATTCTCCTTTACTCCAGACGTTGGGACCAGTTGCTGCATCTCAGATGACTGCTTGCAAGCTTGTAAGACCCCAAACGCCACTCACCAAGTAGGATGCAGAACATTTTCTTAATAAGCTTTGTTATGCCAATTGACCTAGATGTCCCCTGAAAGCATGGTCCCCAGACCCCTACCCCTGCTACTCTGTCCCTCCAAGTGTTTGATTGTATTCAGGATAAACTTCTTAGCTTTGGTTTAGTCCAGTTGTGCTGATTTCCCCTGTAGTGTATGCTGTCCAAGCCAATCTCTTTTGAGATATAAAAGACAGAAAGAGAGAAGCGAGCAGAGAGACAGTGGGACCTCATACCACCAAGAAAGCAGCACCAGGAGCAGAGTGTGTCCTTTGGACCTGAGTTTCTCGCACTGAGATACTCCCAGACCAAGGAAAGACTGATGACAAGAATCTTTCTCCAGAGCTGACAGAGAAAGCCTCCCACTGGAGCCGGTGCCCTGAATTTGGACTTCTAGCCTACTGGACTGAGAGAATAAACTACTCTTTGTTAAATCCATCCACTTGTGATATTTCTGTTATAGCAGCACTAGATAACCAAGTCATTGTCCTTGATTTCTTCTATAACCCAGTAGTTTTTGAGCAAGGTGTTGTTCATTTCCATGTATTTGATTTTTTTTCCTTGCTTTTTCTGTTATTCTCCTTCCTTGGCTTTATGGTCAGAAAAGATGTTTTGGATTCTGTTAAGGCTTGCTTTGTGGACTAACATGTGGTCTATTCTGGAGAAGGTTCCATGTGCGTTGGAAAAGAAAGTATACTTGACTGCTGTTGGGTTGAGTGTTCTGTATATGTCTATGAGACCAAGTTGGTTGATTGTGGCATTTAGATCTTCCGTGTCTTTATTGAGCTTTTTTCTGGATGTTCTGTCCTTCACCAAAATTGGTGTGTTGAAGTCTCCTACTATCATTGTGGAGCTGTTTATTTCTCTTTTCAATGCTATTAGAATTTGTTTCATGTATTTTGGAGCCCTGTCATTGGGTGCATAAATATTTATTATGGTTACATCCTCCTGGTGTATTGATGCTTTAATCGTTATATAGTGTCCTTCCTTATCCTTTGTGGTGGATTTTGCTTTAAAATCTATTTTGATGGAGATTAATATTGCCACTCCTGCTCTTTTTTGATTATTGTTTGCTTGATATATTTTTTTTCCATCCTTTGAGTTTTAGTTTGTGTCTTTGAGTATAAGGTGTGTCTCTTGTAGGCAGCATATAGATCGAGCGTGTTTTTTTATCCATTCTGCCACTCTCTGTCAATTGATTCTTTATTGGTGCATTTAGTCCATTTACATTCAGTGTAATTATTGATAGGTAGGAGTTTAGTGCTGTCATTTTGATGTCTTTTTGTGTGTGTTGTTCACAGTATCTTTGTTCTGCTTAATTTTCTGTGCTGAGTCATTTTTTTTTATGTATTCTCTTTTCATCTTTTTCATTGTTGTTCATTTTGTTTGCTGAGTCTTTATATTTTTCTAGTTTTTTATTTTGATTTGTAGGATTGTTAGTTTCCTTTGTGGTTTTTTACCTCTGTTTTTTTAAGTTTAAACCAATCTTTTATTTGTTTATATTGCCTTGACTTCCTCTCCATATGAAAGTTCTATGACTACATGATTTAATCCCTATTTTTTGTTTTAATGTTGTCATCTTTTACATATTGGCTTCTCTGTTTTCCTACTTTCAGTATTTTAGCTTTGATTTATTTTTGTGACTTCCCTATCTGGGCTGATATTTGGTTATTTTGTCCTGTGTTCTAGTCTTGGGTTATTATCTGATGTTATTGACTTTCTAACCAGGGGACTCGTTTAATATTTTTTGTAATTTTGGTTTGGGTTTTACAAATTCCGTTAACTTCTATTTATCTGGAAATGTCCTAATTTTGTCGTCATATTTTAGAGATAGTTTTGCTGGATATATACTTCTCGGCTGGCAATTTTTTTTCCTTCAAGTCTTTATGGGGGATGTATGTCATCCTATTGCCTTTTTGCCTGCACGGCTTCTGCTGAGTAGTCAAAGTTTTGTCTTATTGATTGTCCTTTGTAGATGACTTTTAGTTTATCCCTAGCAGCTCTTAAAATGCTCTCTTATCTTTGGTTTTGGCAAGTTTGATTATAATATGTCTTGGTGACTTTCTTTTGGGATCTACCCTGTGTGGGGTTCAGTGAGCTTCTTGGATGGATATCTTTTTGTTTTCACAATATCAGGGAGGTTTTCTGCCAACAAATTTTCAACAGTTCTCTCTATATTTTCTGTTATCCTCCCCTGTTCTGGTACTCCAATCACTCATAGTTTATTCCTCTCGATAGAGTCTCACAAATTTCTTAGGGTTTCTTCATTTTTTTGAATTCTTTTATCTGATTTTTCATTAAATAAATTGGTGTCAAGTGCTTTATCTTCAGTCTCAGTAATTCTGATCTCCATTGCCTCAGTTCTGCTCTGATGAGTTTCTATTGAGTTGTCTAATTTTGAAATTTTATTGTTAATCTTTTAGATTTCTGTTTGCTGTCTATGGATTCTTGCAGCCTGTTAAATTTGTCATTATGCTCTCGTGTAACCTTCTTAAGTTCCTCGGATGTTCCTTGGCTTGTTCTGCGTTTTGCTTGATCTCCTTCCTGGTCTCTTGAAGAATTCTGTATATTAATTTTTTGAATTCTACTTCCAGTAATTCTAAGACCTTCTCTTCCTCTGGGAGGTTTCTTGGTTCTTTGTTTTGGTCACTTGCTCAAGCCATCATGGTCTGCCTCTTTCTGTGATTTAATATTGACTGTTGTCTCCAAGCCATCAATAAGTTATTATATTTATTTATTTTATGTTTACTTATTCTGTCCTAGCTTCTTGTTTTGTTTTGTTTTGATATGCCCAACTAGGCTGGTCGTATGAGCTACTTTCATTATTGGCATCTTTGAAGCTCTCATGTCCCATCGCCAGGTGGTTAGAGCTGTTACTAGGTTTATACGCCCAGGAGTCCATTTGCTTTTCTTGTGTGGATTCAGCTCAGGTGTCCAGGTCATTGGTCACCAAGTGTGTGGTACAAGCTCTCACCTACAGTCCCAGATAGGCAGGGCTGTGTAGGGGTGATTGGACTAGGCACAGGCATCTGGCTGCAGTAGTTATGTGCTGAGCAAGGTAGGGGGCTGACAGCTGCCATTGTGTGCCTGGGTGGAAGGCATGTCCCTGTTCCCTAGAGCACATAGGTTGGTAGGTTTTACAGCCAGATTTTGGGCACCCAGTGCTAGTGGCTGTAAGGACTGGGATGCACCACTTATTCTCAGACCCCTGTCACAGGTGGCCAGGTGAAGTGGGTGGAGCCACCAGACCTTAGGCCCCTGATGTGGATAGGTGAGGACCCTGATTAATGGGCAGGGCTCTGTCAAATGTCACGAATCTGCGACTCCCCCTTAGTTGTTACAGTTGAAAATAGGCTTCAGGTATATACCCTGTTGTACAGTGCTAATGCTGGCCTACACTGTTGAAATTGGCCCACACAGGTCTAGGCAGGGGTGAAAGGCATTCTAAGTCTGTGGACCCCCTATGCCTGTGCCTAGACAAAGGGGCTGTGCCTTTCCTGAGTTCCCGGCTTAGGGGAGCTGGCATATTACTTTTTCCTGTTTGTTAATTTGTTCCCTCTCCAAAGCCAGGAGAATGGGTTGGGGAGCTCTATGGGTCCTACTTCCAGCCCAGGGCATGGGGCAATTGCAGAAGCTGTACTGGGACTGGAGCAGAGCCGGGAGGGGGCAGGTAAATGGGAAAGAGGTACTTCCCAGAGGGTGGAAGGGTTTTTTTGATCCCATGCGGTAGGTTAGATGCTTGCACTTAACTTTCACAGAATCAGCACTGCTTCTCCCTGTTTCCAGAGGCTTGAGCAGACCAGCCACCACTCGGTTTCTCCCCATGTGGAAAACACGTCTCGAGCGCTACTACTTGCCTCAGCCCACACACGCAGGGCATTCCAGCCTGCAGGGTGCCAGCCCGGTCAGGTCTGGCGAATCCTCGCTGCTTCCCTCTCCCTGCCACTCAGTCTGACTCTTCAACTTTGTCTTTGATGTTCAGGGCTCCTAGATTGTCATATATAATCGATTTCCTTGTTTTTTCGGGTCTTTGTTGTAAGAGGGACAACAGGAAACATCTGACTATTCTGCCATCTTGGCCCCACCTCCTCTCAATTTGTTAACACTTTGTGGAAGATTTTTACATCTATGTTCATTAGCAATATTGATCTGTAATTTGATTTTCTTCTAGTATCATTCTCTCGTTTTGGTATGAGGGTAATGTTGACTTCCTAAAATGAGTTGGACACTGTCCCTTCTCTTTTATTTTCTGACATTATTTCTTCCTTAGATGTTTGGTGGAGTTTGCCAGTGAAATCATCTGGGCTAAAGTTTGCTTTGTTGGAGGGTTTCTAACTACAAATTCAGTTTCTTTAATAGATATAAAACCACGCAGGTTATCTTTTTCATCTTGAATGAGTTTTGTCTCCTATTTCATTCCTGATATTGGTAATTTGTGTCTTTTCCCTTTTTCCTTGGTCAGTCTGACCAGAAGTTTATGACTTTTATTGATTAGAATTAGAGGAACTCCTTCTCCAGCTCCGTCTCTTTAGATTTCTCCCACAATCCCCACTTCCAGAGCCCCCTCTTCTCAGTTCTCTAACTAGAAAAATAGAGTTTCTTTTGGAGTTTTTTCTGCTCAGGCTGCCATATAGTTGTGCATTTAGATTTCTCCCACAATCCCCACTTCCAGAGTCCCCTCTTCTCAGTTCTCTAACTAGAAAAATAGTTTCTTTTGGAGTTTTTGCTGCTCAGGCTGCCATATAGTTGTGCAGTTGGGGTCAGCTTTGGCACAGAGTAGTGCAAGAAGAGAGAGAAAAATTAATGGGATTCCCCCTCCCACTCTGATTCTTCAGACCACAGGGTCCCTTTGTCCCAGTTCCTCTGGTCTGAAAGACAGGTTTCCTGTTAGGATTTTAGGTACCTGTGCTACTTCTCCCACAGTGCAACTCTGTGACTGGGCAGGACCAGAAGAGAAAAAACTGGAAAAGAAGGAAGAAGAAAACAAACAAACAATGATGACAAAAAAAAGAGGATTCTTCCCACCTCTCCTGCTTGCAGGAGCCCTTTCCCTGGTCCTCTGGCCAGAAAGACAAGGTTTCTCTGGGAGATTTTTCTGCCTGTGCCAACTGTGCAGTTAAGTGCTGTGGCTGCCTTAGGGTCAAAGCCAAGAAGAGATAGAAGAGGAAACAAATGGGAAACTCATCCCTGTATGTGTCCTTCTTCACTTTTGGTTCCTCTCCCTTTTTTTCAATTAGTTTAAATATCTGTGAATGAATATTAGTTATTATTAGAATGAGACAGGTTCAGCATTAATCAGCTCTGAAAAACCTTGTGCACATATCTAAGTAGATGTGAATGGAATGAATTTCGTTATAGCCATGTCATCTAATTCATTGAACTTCTTCCTAGTTATATGTCAAAAATCATATCATTTTCTATTTTCAAAAATTATTTTTAATGATCTCTAGCTGACAGTTTTATTAGTTCTGTTTTTGGTTTTTGGAAGGAAAAGAATTTCGTTACTCAGTCATGAGAGTCATTCGCTTTCCCAATTTGTGAGAAGTTTAGCAAGATTTACAAATTAACTATTAATGTATCAGTTTTCATTTATTAGAGGCACTTGTTTAATGCAATAAAGAAAGGTTGGAAAAACAAAATATTGTTAAATTCAATACAGCACAACATTATTTTATAAAATCCTTTTATCAAGTACCTTGAATGTGTTTTTGTCAAAACTTCGAAGGTCCAGATTTAGATCAGTCAGTGTATAGAACAGTGATGTCGAATAGAAACATAATGTGAGTCACATATGTAATTTCATTTTTTTAGTAGCCATAATGAAAACAGTTAAAAGAGACAGCTGAAATTAACTTAATAATGTACTTCATTTAGCCCAATATATAACAAATATTATTTCAAAATGTAATTAATATAATAAAATTCACATTGCTTCAGTTTTTAAGTTTGAAATTAAAAATTCAATTCCTCAGTCATATTACAAAAAACCAAACCCATTGCCATCAAGTTGATTCTGACTCATAGCGACCCTATAGGACAGAGTAGAACTGCCCCATAGGGTTTCCAAAGAGCAGCTGGTGAATTCATACAGCCAGCCTTCTGGTTAGTAGCCAAGCTCTTAACCACTGAACTACCAGGGCTCCGATCAGCCACCCTTAAAGGGCTCAGTAGCTACATATGGCTAGTGGCTATCGTATTGCGTAGCATAGGTACAGAAAATATCCTCCACATAACCTAACTGGCAAAGCCAGCTCTCATTATCAATCTAATCAGCAAAATTAGGCTTACCTTCTATCAGAAAAATTATTCATTTTTTAACAAAAAATTATGTTAGTGTACATTTTGAGAACTATTAGAAACATTAAATAGGGATGTATCATATAAAATAGGTCACTAAAAGCAGCAAAATAATATTAAATCGAATTAATTTTTTATTATAAGTGATAAAACATCTTAAATCTAAGGCTTTTATTGCATTTTTATTACATTCATAATAATGCAAGATTAACATAATGGCAAGGGAATAAATATTTTTGCTATGATATTTTGCTCATTACAGTATTTATAGAGAGATATGAGAAAAGTTGTGGCATTCCTAAGCAAACGTATGTATACATATTAATCTCTGGTATTTGCTTTTTGAGAATAGTTAAATAAGAATCATGAAATAATTCCATAATTAAATATGAATCCTGAATTTATTCCATTTATTTTTTTTAGACAACATCATCACATTTTTTCTATGTATTTAGTAAAAGAGAAAGTTACAAAATGCTAAAAACAAATCAGTTGCTCCAGCTGCCATAGTATCATTTTATTTTTGGGTCAGAAAATATTAAACATTTTAAAAATGAAAATAAGAGTAAGATGATGGTAGGCAGAATTCTAGATGGCCCCTGTCTTACTTATCCAGTGCTGCTACAACAGAAATACCGCAAGTGGATGACTTTAACAAAGATAAATTTATTCTCTCATAGTCTAGGTGGCTAGAAGTCTGAATTCAGGGCACCAGCTCCTGGGAAAGGCTTTTTTCTCTGTTGGCTCTTGGGAAAGATCCTTGTCATCAGTTTTCCCCTGGTCTAAGAGCTTCTCAGTGCAAGGACCTCAGGTCCAAAGGACACGCTCCCTTCCTGGTTCTTAATTCTTGGTAGCGTGAGGTCCCCCATCTCTCTGCTTGCTTCTTTCTCTTATATTTCAAAAGAGATTACTCAAGATACAACCTAATCTTGTAAATTGAGTCCTGCCTCATAAACATAACTGCCTTTAATCCTGCTTCATTAACATCACAGAAGTAGTATTTAGGACAAATAGGAAAATCACATCAGATGACACAATGGTAGACAATCACACAATACTGGGACTCATGGCCTAGCCAAGTAGACACATATGTTTGGGGGACACAATTCAATCCACAACAGCCCCCAAGATTCTTGCCTCCTGTTGTACCACTAAAACCAGTTGCTGTCCAGTTGATTCCAGCTCATGGTGACCAGATCTGTGTCGGAGCAGAACTGGGCTCCACAGGCTTTTCTTTTCTTCTTTTTTCTCCCACAGGGTTTTCAATGGCTGATTTTTCTAAAGTAGATTGCCAGGACTTTCTTCTGAGGTACCTCTGGGTGCACTCAAACCTCCAACCTTTAGGTTAGCAGCCGAGTGCATTAACCATTTGCACCACCTCAATGCACCACCCACAGACTCGTCCTGGTATACTCGAAAACAAAATAAAACCTGTTGCTGTCTAATCAATTGATTCTGACTACTGTGATGACAACCCTGTAGGACAGAGTAGAACTACCCCATAGGGTTTCCAAGGCTGTAATCTGTATGGAAGCAGACTGTCACATCTTTCTCCCATGGAGCAGCTGGTGAGTTCCAACCACTGATCTTTCGATTGGAGTTGATTCTGACTCCTGGACCACCTATAAGCCACTCCCCTTGAGTGTAGGCGGGACCTGTGAATTGGGTGGGATAGTCCCTGTCTTGATTCGGTTACACTATGTAAGACTATCTTAGCTGACTGCAGATGTTCTGCTGACTTTGAAGAAGTAAGCTGCCACATTGTGAAGGGGCTTCTGAGAGAACCACATGGCAAAGCACTGAGGGGCCTCTGAGAGCTGACAGTGTCGCCAGCTGACAGTCAGCAAGAAAGCTGGGACATCAGTCCTACAACTGCACGGAACCAAATTCTGCCAACAACCGGTAAGCCTGGAAGAGGATCCCTAGCCTCAGATGAAATCCAGCCCCCAGACTATACCTTGATTGCAGCCTGTGAGGACCAGTTAAGGCTTTCCTGGACTCCAGACCCATGGAAACTAACTGTGAGATAATAAATGTATGCTGTTTTAAGCTGCTAAATTCGTGATTCATGGTAATTTGTTACACAACACTGAAAACAAATACAGATGGCCTATAGTAAGGGAATAAATATTTTTGCTATGATTTAATAAAACACATTTTAACTACCTTATTAAATAATCCACACAGAATCTAAAACAAATCACATAAAATAGTGATCTATGGGTTTTATCCAGGGCCAAAAACTTGAAAATTTTCATATTCAAGGAAACTTTCCAGATACGTTTCAAATAATCAGTCTAACTCACCTGTACTACCTCAGCTGCTCAACCTTGTTTTTATTTCTAGTTAATGACACACACTGGGGATTAGTACTGTGAATAGCTGAGGAGAATTTCTCTAACTGACACGTATGGGGTCGCTGTGAGTCAGAATCCTCTCGATGGCAATGGTAACTCTCCAGTGAAACCTTCTCAGGACGGGGGAGGCGGTGTTTGATTTTCCTCATTCGTTTCTTCCCTTTCTGACCAGAGAAAGCTGGATGTGAGAGAGAAAAAACTTAATCAAGTGAGCTGGGCGAGGGTCATTCAGAAAACACACACAAAAAGCAAACCCTGCAACAGGGCATTGCCACAGGGAAAGGGGCACTGGACCACATGAGGATTAGATCCAGAGGGGCAGATCTCCTCCTGGCCTCAGTGAGCCCCCAGATGGAGACAGTGATTCCAGGTCAGCGCTCTGACTAAATGCAGGCTTCCAGTGTGTGTGTGACCTGGGGACTGGGAAGCGACTGAAATCTAAATCTAAATGTGGGATCTTAAAGTTTATTTTAAATATTCTAACAGAAGGCAATGGCAGTTTCTAGGGCCTTTATGATGCAAAAATGCTCAGTGAATCTTTGAAGAGGGCCATTGTAAAGATAGAAGAATGGATGTAGCTGTCAGGGGTTTCCAGCCTTGATTAGGTATTAAAATCCTCTGGGGAGCTCTTAAAACTCCCATTACGGCGGCCACACCTCAAATCAGTTGCATCAGACTCGCTGGTGGTGGGACCCAGGCTGCTCAGCTGATTTCAATGTGGAGGCAAAGCTGAGAGTCACAGAGGGGTGCTTTTGGAAGGAACGGAGACACCCAGAGAGGGGAAGAACTAAATGCCACTTTGAAACCTGAGAAACTCTAACTTAATTTCTCTGAGCCTTAGGTTCTTAAAATTTTTTAAACTTCATTTTTATGTAGCACAAATCCTGAAATTGCTTCACTTAAATGAAGCCAGAATGATTTTTTCCCCGAGGTAAAACATACATACAGTGAAATGCATGAGTATTAACTTACATTTTGATGAGTTTTGATAAATGTGTATATCCACGTAATCACCGCCCCAATCAAGATATAGAACACTTCCATTACCCCAAAAAGTTTCCCCTGCCCTTAACAGTCAATCCCTACCCTCCTTGCATAGGCAACTGCTCTTCTGACTTCTATCATCATAGATTAGCTTTGCCTGTTCTTAAATTTCATTGAAATGGAATCACAAGGCATGCATTCTTTCACAGTGATCTTTTCAAAAACAGATTGGATCATGTCAGTCCTCTGCTTTAATGGCTCCCTATTACACTTAGCCACCACCTGTCAGTTTGTTGTAATGTGGTAGTTTGCATGTTGCTATGATGCTGGAAGCTATGCCACCAGTATTTCAAATACCAGCAGGGTTGGTCACCCATAGTGGATAGGTGTCAGTGTAGCTTCCGGACTAAGGCAGGCTAGAAAGAAAGACCTGGCAATCTGCTTCTGAAAATTAGCCAGTGAAAATTCATGGATCACAACAGAATATTGTCTGATACAGTGCTGGAGGGAAACCCTGGTGACATAGTGGTTAAGAGCTATGTCTGCTAACCAGAAGGTTGGCAGTTCAAATCCACCAGGCACTCCTTGTAAACTCTATGAGGCAGTTCTACTCTGTCCTGTAGGGTTGCTGTGAGTTGGAATTGACTAGATGGCAATGGTTTTTTTGTTTTTGTTTTTATAGTGCTGGAAGATGAGCCCCCTAGGTTGGAAGGCACTCAAAATACACAGTAGCTGGAGCACACCATCGATTGTGAAGACGGTGCATGACCAGGCAGTTTCATTTTGTTGTACATGGAGTTGCCATGAGTTGCAGCAGATGCTGTGGCAACTAATAACAACAATTATTCTTGGAATAAAATCCAGACTCTTTATCATGGCCAGGGAGGCCTGCATCCCTCCCAGTCCTCCATCATTGTCTCCCCCTCTGCCCTTGCTCATTATATTGGTGTTCAATCTCCTTTCCTAGGCTTATTCCTGCTTGGGGCTTTCCCACAGCTGTGTTCGCCTGCTAACACCTACTCGCTACCTTCAGGCATCATCTTAGGGGTCTTCCTTTTTCCCTCCTCTCCCCACATCTAAATTAGGTACTCTTAGGTTCTTTTCATTTCTGTCACTATTACTTGCTGAAAGTGAAGAGGATTTGAAGCACTTACTGATGAAGATCGAAGACTACATCCTTCAATATGATTATGCTTTAACATAAAGAAAACAAAAATCCTCACAAATGGACCAATAAACAACATCATGATAGATGGAGAAAATACTGAAGTTGTCAAAGATTTCATTTTACTTGGATCCACAATCAATGCCCATGGAAGCTACAGTCAAGAAATCAAACAACATATTGCATCGGGTAAATCTGCTGCAAACACCTCTTTCAAGTGTTAAAAAGCGAAGATGTCACATTGAAGACTAAGGTGCACCTGACCCAAGCCATGGTATTTTCATTGCCTCAAATGCATGCAAAAGCTGGACAATGAATAAGGAAGACAGTAGAAGAATTGATGCCTTTCAATTATGGTGTTGGCGAAGAATATTGAACATACCAGATCCTTAGAAGTAAGGATGGCATGACTTTGTCTCATGTATTTTGGACATGTTATCAGGAGGGACCAGTCCCTGGAGAAGGACATTATGCTTGGGAAAGCAGAGGGCCAGCAAAAAAGAGGAAGACCCTCAACAAGTTGGATTGACACAGTGGCTGTAACAATGGGCTGAAGCACAGCAATGATTGTGAGGATGGCGCAGGACTGGGCAGTGTTTCATTCTGCTGTATGCAGGGTCGCTATAAGTCGGAATTGACTCATTGGCACTTAATAATAATTGCAATTAGTAATTATATGTGTGTTTATTCTACTTTAAAATTGTCAGTTCCCCCATTTTACCCACGAGAGTAGAGGCCATGTCTGTTTTGTTCACAACCATATTCCTAGGCCATACAGCAGAACCTGAAACATATTAACCCATTGCTGTTGAGTCGATTCCGACTCATACTGACCCTATAAGACAGATGAGAACTGCCTTATAGGGTTTCCAAGACTGTAAATCTCCATGGAAGCAGACTGCCACGTCTTTCTCCAATGGAGCAGCTGGTGGGTTCAAACTGCCAACATTTCAGTTAACAGCTGAGAGCTTAACCACTGCACCACCAGACTTCTTGAAACATATTCTCTCGTTGCCAGCGAGTCGATTCCAACTCATAGCAACCCTATAGGACAGGGTAGAACTGGCCCATAGGGTTTCCAAGGCTGAAATCTTTACAGAAGCGGACTGCCACATGTTTCTCCTACTGAAACATATTAGGTATCCAAAAAATATGTTTAAATAAATGGATGAAAATGATTTAAGTCATTGTGCTGCAAACTGGGAAAGAAGGCATAGAGAAGAAAGGCAGGAAAGATGTGGGTAGATAGGGATGGGATTCCAATGGAGAACTTCCTCTCCTTTACCCTTGGGTAGTGAGAGCAATATAGTCGCTATGAGTTGAAGTTGACTGTTAGCAACAGGTTTGGTTAATGAGAACAAAGAGAAAGTGTTATACATAACAATGAAAAGAGCACTTAGAAAGGTGTCAGGACATCTAGGTAGGTGGCGTCTCTGGAATCTGTTTTTTTCTTCTATACAGTGCAGAAGTTGGACTAGAAGATTTCATGCAGCATTTGAAAATATGGAGCCCTGGTGGCGCGGTGGTTAAGAGCTATGGCTGCTAACCAAAATGTCGGCAGTTCGAATCCACCAGTCTCTCCTTGGAAACCCAATGGGGCAGTTCTACTCTGTCCTATACGGTCGCTATGAGCGGAATCGACTTAATGGCAATGAATTTACTTGAAAATATATGGGCGCATTTTCAGCAGTCACATTGACTGGGGACGACTACGGGCATTTAATATACGTTCAAGACACCAGGAGTACTAAATGTTCTCTAAGATATATGAGATAGTCCTACAGATTGTGTCACCCAAAATGCCATTGTTGAGAAACATGATAATAATATGATTCCATGAAATCTACTGGGCATGGCCTGAAATCCTCCATTTTATCATACTTTGTAAGCTACCTTCCACACAAATGCTCATTGTATTTAAGTTAGCATATTCTATTTATAAGACAAACTGATTTATACTAAGAACTCAAGGGTATACATGATATCATGGCATAATTAATATTTGGGGCATATATTCCACAGGAACGATATGGAGAAAGTATCATATTTCTTTATTTGTTGGCTTCTTCTCTTCCTTCTTTGAGAGTGCAGTAGTTTTAAATGAATCGGCAAGCATTTCTCCAAGAAATTCAAAGAGCTCTATTCTATTTCATTCTTCATAGTAGATACATAGGTAGGGAAACTAAAGCTCAAAGCAGAGAAACATCAAGATTACACAGAGAATTCTTCTTTGGGTAGGTTGATAATTTAGTGTTGTACTTCCTAGCCTAATGTTTTACCCACCAGTTTTGACTACTTAGTGATAATAATTAAGATTATATTTGGTTGGTAGTCTGAGCTTCACAACTAAGGTCCTTTCCTGGTCTGAAATTCTATGTTGTTAAAAAAATGGTAGAAACAGTCCAAACGTCCATCAGTTGGTGAATGGATGAACAAACTGTGGTATATCCATACAACGGAATATCATTTGGCTATAAAAAGGAATGAAGTACTGATACATGCTACAACATGGATGACCCTTGAAAACATTATGCTAAGTGAAAGAAGCCAGCCACAAAAGACCACATATTATATGATTTCATTTATATGAAATGTCCTGAAAAGCAGATCTATAGATAAAGTAGATTAGTTAGTGGTTGCTCAGGGCTGGGAGTGATTGGCAGGGGTGGGAAAGGAATGCTAACTAAAGGGTATGAGGGTTTTTTGTTTTTTTGTTTTGAGGTGATGAAAGTGTTCTAAAATTGACTGTGGTGATGGTTGTACATATCTGTGAATATATTAAAAACCATTGAATTGTATACTTTAAATGCGTGAATTGTATGATACAGGAATTATATTTCAGTAAGCTGTTCTTAAAAATATGAAAAGGTATTCAACATCATTCATAATTAGAGAAATAAAAATAAAAAAAGCAGCAGTGAGCAACCATTTTCACCCATCAGATTGGCAAATATTTTAAAGTCTGAGAATAACTTAACACAAGTGAGACTATGAGGAAGTTGGTGCTCTTGTATATTATTGGCAGGAGTATGAGTTCAGACAACCTTCTTGGAGGGAAGTTTGGCAAGATCTTTCATGATTTAATAAAGTTATACCTTCTCACTTAGCCATTCCACTTTCAGGAATTTATTCTACTGTATTTTATACAAGTATGAAAATGATTATTGCAACATTGTTTACAATAACAAAAACTGAAGAAACCAAAAAGTTTACCAATAGAGAATTGCATAAAATAAATTATAAGCCCATATAATGGAATACCCTGCAGCTATTGAAGGAATGAAGAAAAGTGCAGTACAGTATATATAACACACTACCTTTGGGTGGAAAACAAAAATTAAGAATATATGTATTTGTTTTGTAAGCCTTCACCTGAAGTACAATAAAATATTTAAAAAAAAAAAGAATATACATATTTGCATATACTTTTTTCATAAAGAAGGATACACTATAATATAAATGGTTACTTAGTTGAGTGAGAACTAGGTGGATGGGGGATAGCAGTGGATGTGAGACTTTTTGCAGAATATTTATTTATTTATTGAGCCATGTGAGTGTCTACCTAAAGAAAATTCAATTTAAAAAGCTAAGAATATGATTGCAATAAAGGAATGAGGCTTATCCACATGTACTAAAATATAACATGTACAAAATACATATATCAAGTGAAAAAAACAAGTTGCAGAACAGTACGTACAGCATTCTTTATTCAATTAAGTATTTTTGAGCCTCTATTGTGTGTTTTAGACCCTAGGGATATGGAAGAGGACAAAGCAGCCAAGGTTCCTGCTCTTATGGAATTTATATTTTAGTAGTGAATAAGTAGGCAAGTAAATAAATGAACAAGGTAATTTTAAACAGGGATAGAAGAAAGAAGAAAATAAACCATGGTAATAGAGTGACTTAGTTTGGAGAACAGTTACTTGACATGTGTCTCAAAAGGCCTCTTTAAGGAAGCAATATTTGAGGTGACACCTGAGTGTGGAGAAGTAGCAAGTGATGGGAAGATGTGGGAGACAAGAGTGGTCCAAGAAGACAAAGTAGCATGTGCAAAGGTCCTGCGGTTGGAAGAAACTCGACAAGATCTGAAATATGGTCTGAATGGCAGACAAAAAGTGGTAGGAGATGAAGTAAGATCGGTAGGCAGGGGCCAAACCATTAAATCATGGCTTTAAATACTTTAAATAAAAAAATATATATATATGTTTGTATATAAGTTGAAAATATCTGGAAGAATACATAGAATCTTATTAACAGTGGCTGTTTCGTGGGTGGGAAATGGCAACGGGGGTCAGTACAACTATTTCATTTCCTATCTTTAAGTGGAATTTGGATTTTTAGTGTATTTTAAAATCCATGAAATAAGAAAAATGCTCCTAAGGAAAAGAATTTTTTTTTATTGTACTTTAGATGAAGGTTTACAGAACAAACTAGCTTCTCATTAAACAGTTAGTACACATATTGTTCTACAACATTGGTTAACCACCCCACGGCATGTCAACACTCTCCCTTCTCAGCCTTGGTTTCCCTATTACCAGCTTTCCTGTCCCCTCCTGCCTTCTAGTCCTTGCCCCTGGGCTGGTGTGCCCCTTTAGTCTCGTCTTGTTTTATGGGCCTGTCTAGTCTTTGGCTGAAGGGTAAATCTCAAGAGTGACTTCATTACTGAGCTAAAATGGTGTCCGGGAGCCATACTCCCAGGGTTTCTCCAGTCTCTGTCAGGCCAGTAAGTCTGGTCTTTTTTTGTAAGAATTTAGTTCTACATTTTTGTCTAGTTCTGTCCAGGGCCCTCTATTGTGATCCCTTGTCAGTGCAGTCAGTGGTGGTAGCTGGGCAGCATCTAGTTGTGCTGGACTCAGTCTGGTGAAGGGAGTAGTAGTTGTGGTCCATTAGTCCTTTGGACTAATCTTTCCCTTGTGTCTTTAGTTTTCTTCATTCTCCCTTGCTCCCAAAGGGTTGAGACCAGTGTAGTATCTTAGATGGCCGCTCACAGGCTTTTAAGGCCCTAGACGCTACTCACCAAAGCAGAATGTAGAACATTTTCTTTATAAACTGTATTATGCCAATTGAGCTAGATGCTCCCCAAGACCACAGTCCCCACAGCCCTCAGCCCAGTAATTTGGTCCCTCAGGGAGTTTGGATGTGTCTATGGAGTTTCGATGATCTTGCCTTGTACAAGTTGTGCTGGCTTCGTCACTATTGTGCACTGTCTTACTCTTCACCAAAGAGGAAAATAATTTTTTTTAATACCAAGTGCAGAGCGAGAATCAAAGGAAAGTGAATAGGTAACAAAACGTTTGATGATTCCTTTGGTTCTAGTCCCTCTAGTGGCCAGCATCAGGTAATGCTGATGACTGTGTCCAAGGCAAGTATCCTACATTGAGAACTAACATGTCTTTAATAAAACTCTGAAACACTCAGCAGAAGAAGTTTGAATTCTTCTTGAAATTGTGTAATCCTTGCCAAATGGTGGATGGGGAAAACCCCCAAATCACTATAGTGATCACTACAGTCACCTACTGTACGCCATGAAGCAAGGGCCAACAAAGTCTTTAGTTCTTAAAATTAAGAGATGAGGAAATTTTCAGTGTGATTTTCTTGCAGCTGTATGGCTTAAATATTCAGGCCCTAGTCACCATCTTTTCTGAGCCTTTGCTCAGGCCTGTACTAGTCTGTCTTCTCTCCCCCTAGACAAAGCCACTTCTTCTTCCCCTCCAACTTGGCTTCCCTAACTACAGCTTGTGTTGCCCACTCCTTAACTCAGCTCTTAGCACTTCCTGATAAGGATAATAACAATACTAAACCCACTGCCATCGCGTCAATTCAGACTCATCATGACCCTATAGGACAGAGTAGAACTGCCCCATAGGGTTTCCAAGGAGTGGCTGGTGGATTAGAACTGCTGACCTTTTGGTTAGCAGTCGAGCTCTTTAAACACTGAACCACCAGGACTCCAATAACAATACTAGCTAACATTTATGGAGCTGTTACTAGGTACCAGACACCAGGTTAATTCATGTTATCTCGTTCAATGCTCAAATCAACCTGTGAGGGAAGTGCTATTATCACTTCTTGCTGGGTGGCACAAATGGTTTGTGCTTGACTACTACCCTAAAGGAAATCCTGGTGGCATAGTGGTTAAGAGCTACAGCTGCTAACCGAAAGGTTGACAGTTCAAATCCACCAGGCACTCCTTGGAAACCCTATGGGGCAGTTCTACTCTGTCCTATAGGGTTGCTGTGAGTCAGAATCGATGTGATGGCAATGGGTGTTCAATGGATTTACTACCCTAAAAGCCAGCAGTTTGAACTCACTCAAGGTGCCATGGAAGAAAGGCCTGGCAATCTGCTTCTGTAAAGATTACAGCCAATATAACCCTAAGGAGCAGTTCTACTCTGTAACACGTGGATTACCATGAGTCAGAATTGATTTGACAACAATAGGTGTACAGATGAAGAAGGGCAACCTGAGGCATAGAGCAGTTAAGTCAGATCACTGGGCTGGTAAGAGGTAGCTTGTATTTGAATCTCTGTCTCTAGACCACATACATTTAATCATTAAGCTATACTTGAACGGGTTGTTTTCTGTTTGGGTAGAAAATGAATATGCATTTATTTTAATGAGTGTGGATCACAGATCATAAACTCAGATGTTTATAGGGGCCAGGACATGAGTGAAGAGAACTTGATATAATATTTTTTATTTTCTCAAAGATGTTTTCTCTGATTTTTCTTGAAACATGGAGCCTTCCTACTCTTTTTTGTATTTGATAAAAATATGGATCAAGAAACGTTTCCTTTTCCTCTTAACTCTGTCATAAAAACATAACTGAAATTGCAGTAATGCCTGGCAACTGATATTTGGCCTCTCGGTGTCAGGGAACAAAAGGGAGTTGGGGGACTGTGACAAATTTAATAACGCAGGCTCCATCAGAAGGCAGTATTCTCAACTTAGCACCAGGCAGATGTTGCCACCGGGAATGGCAAGTATCAGAGCTTCCAATTTTTCAAGAGGAGATAGAAGACTGTAATTTTATGTAAAATATCTCAATTTTAAGATGTTAGCAACTAATTCACAATTTTTTAGGGACATAGTTTGGGAGTCCTGATTTAATCTGTGGGCCGTGGGTTCAATTTTGTCTCTTTAATTGCAATGGAAGTTCTTTGTAGGAACCATTAAAATACATTCCTTTTATAAGTCCCACATAGTATGTACTCAAGGAACTTTTGATGAGCCATCAATATGCTCATGAATATTATTCTATATTTAAATTTCACTTCTTTTTGGCAAGCATTGATTTGGCAAGCTTGCACACAATCAAATGGTTTCGATGAGTTTGTCACTGAATTAAATGGATTCTGTGAATTTACCACAGAGGATGAGACCTAGGACATAGAAAGTATTCATTAAAAGTTTCTTGTTTTTATTCCGTCAATATTTTCTGAGTATCAGATGAATATTCTTGGTCAGGTCACACCTTGCTGCATGTTAAAATTACTGGGAGAACTTAAAAAAAAAAACAACACCCATGCCCATGTCCTACCCCCCAAAGACTCCATTTTAATTGGTCTGCAGGAGGACCCTGGCATTGGTGTATAGTTTTTTTAAGTTTTTTAAGTTATGTAGCCAGTCTAGAGGACCACTCATCTAGGTTCTGGGAATCAGGACTCAAAAGATGAGAGAATCAACTCATTTCTTATTTATCTACTGTATTACTAATATACTCAACTGCAATTCTATATGAGAAGAGGAAATAAACTGGAAAAGTCTCTTTTAAAGAAATTTTGTTCTAATTGTTTAAAATATATCTGTTATGGTAATAGAAGACTCAAAGTAATAATTTGGTTAGTTCTTCCATTAGTAACAAATGGCATATCAACCACTTTTCTATGTTCATTAAAAATGAGTTATTTGAAATCAGGGGTAGAAAGGAGGAATGTACAGTCACAGTTTAGGGAGAGCAAATAGGGTCACGTAACAATGTATGTATAAATTTTTGTATGAGAGACTACCTTGAATTGTAAACTTTCATTTGAAGTACATTAATAAAAAAGTTATTTTTTTAAAAAATAGGACATAAACATACACATGGTAAAAACTTAAAAGCTATAAAAGCATGCAGTAGGGTTTTCTTCCCATTCCTGTACGGACATCCAGGAAGCAACTACTCTTACGAATTTCTTGTGTATCTTTCTAGAGACATTATTATGATAGTTTTAATAGTTCTTTTTCGGGGGAGGGAGCTTCAAATATTGAATAGGAATCTTTAATCACTCTCCCTCTTTTTGACAGACTGTTTAATATTTCCTTTAGAGTAAAGGTGATAAGGTTAGAGGTAAAGAATGATCTAGTCTGAATTTTTGAGCTTGAAAGAATCTCAGAGGTCACTTGCTATTCCAAGTGTGGCCCATGGAGATCAGAATCGACCTTACTTGGGAGCTTGCTAGAAATGCAGAATCTCAGGCTTCAACCAGACCTCCTGAAGCAGAAGTTGCAGCTTAACCAGATCCCCAAATGGTTTGTGTGTACATTTCAAGTTGGAGAATCTAGTTCAATTTCTTCTGTCACAAATCAAGAAGTGTGGCTCAGCAAGGAGCCAGTGGAGAGCTGGATAGAAATCAGGTCTCCTAATTCCATGTCCAGTTCATGTTCTAATATGCCAAAATTATGGCCAATTTAATGTAGTGTTTTATGCATTTTCTTCACCATGGGCTTTGGAGTCAGACATAGCAGCGTTCAAATCTCAACTTTACACAGTACATAGTACTACATAAAACCAAACCAAACCCATTGCTATCGAGTGGATTCTGACTCATAGTGACCCTATACGACAGAGTAGAACTGCCCCATAAGGTTTCCAGGGAGCAGCTGGTGGATTAGAACTGCCAACCTTTTGGTTAGTAGTCAAGAGCCGGAATCGACTGGACGGCAGCGGGTTAGTAGAACATAGTAGTAGCTCAATAATGGTTATTGTATTTCCTGTTACTATTATTTTTAACAATGGGATTAATAGCATTTGTCATTGCACCTGATTATAACCCCAAAGCAGTATTTCAACGGCCTTTAAAGAATCATTTACAAATTCTGTTCTATCTCTGACTTAAGACTCTTTTTAAAATATATCCAAGCTCTTGTATCAGAATGCGCTTTTGCAGGCTTGCTGCTGGCATTGTGCAGCATTGACTCACATATTTAGGCATATTTAGAAATGTTCATGAAGAGAAAAGAAAGTATTTCAATTACTTAGGTTCTTCTTAAACAAAGATGACCGGTAACTTGGAGAATAATTTAGAAATAACATGATGCAAAACAAATATATATATTTTTTTTAATGAAAAGGGAGATACAGAGTGTTTTTAAATGAAAGACAACAATTTTTGTTTTGTTTTTTAAGACAGTAAGAATCATTCAGTCATTTATTATCTCATCTCTGTGAGGTAGCCAGGGAGGAATTGTATTTATTCCTCTGTTTTACGAATGGAGGAAATGAAACAGGGAGGTTAAGGTGCTGGCAGGGTCCTCTTTTTTTCTACTGGCTCTTCCGCTGAAATAGATCAACAGATTCTCAGGAACAGGCGCTGAGAGCCGGGAGCGGGTGCCTGTGTTGTGGAAAATCAGGATAAATGGGCGCGGGCAGTTTCTGGAACTTGGGCTTTGCGTCTTGGAGGACCGGACAGGAAAAACCTCAAGGAAAGGTGCCGATTTGGTTTTGCACGACAGGATTCTGGCGCGAGACTGAAAGGAAAAGTGAGGTGGAAGAGCGACACCTCTGAAAGTGACACTAGCGGCCGCACGGAACTAGGAAGTGGGGCTTCCGGGGCTTGCAGCTTCTCTTCTTTCAGCCTTTCTGCTTTCATTTGAGCTGATTTTTGTTTTCTCCTTCACACTTCCACCCTTATTTGACGGATAGGTGCACTTCCGTTGGGTCGTTTCCCTGGAGACTGAAAGTAACTGTGATGTCCACCGCGCCCCGTTAGCGCCACTCCCGCGATGCCTTGTGGGAGTTGTAGTTCCCAGGCAGGGGAAAGCCTACCCGGCGGGAGGAGATGGTTTTTTTCTGAGCTCCTTGGTCCTGAGTTTGGCCCCTGGCTCTCCGCGCCTTCAAATCTAAAGAGCTTTAACTCTGTTAAAAAATATTCTACGTGATTTCTTCTATATAATTCACTGTATTTTTGTGGTTTTCTTCAATGAGCATAGGTAAATAAAACAAAGATTTGCTCTTAAAACACTAAAAATCATAAAGAAAAATACAATCAAACAAAAATTCAAAGCTGACTAACTGATTTTATACAAACATATAGGAAAGGTATAAAATAAAACAAAAAGTCTCTCTTTTGCCCCTAACCAGTTGCCTCCCCGAAAAGTAAACAGTTATCTGCTGTTTTGGGGCTGTATACCCAAAATGCAAATATACATAATATTAAGAAGTACAGAAAAGAGAATACTATAATACTATTCTACACCTTCCTTTTTCATTTGATAATAAATACACCTTGGAGATCTTTCCAGACTTGCACATAAAGAGCTATTTTACCGCTCTTTAGTAGTTATATAATTGTTCATCTTGCCGATACGGTAATTTGTTCATCCCCTGCAGTCGTCTTCTTGACCCCATTGATTGGTATTTCGGTTGTTTCCACTTTTTTTTTCTGTTGCAAACAATGCTTCAATGATTACCTTGAACATATTTTAGTGTATATCCACAGGGTAAATTTGCAGAGACAAAATCACCCAAAGGGATACCTGCTTTATAAAAGTTGATAAATACTACCAAAATTGCCAAATTGTACTAATTTACACCTTCAACAAAACAATGTAAGAAAGTGTTTACCTCCTCACACCTACCCTAGTATTGGCTATTATCAAACTTTAGAATTTCTGCTAATCTGAGAGGTGAATAACTTTCTATTCCTTTGATTGATTTGCAGTTTCATAATTATGAGTAAGGCTGGACTCTTTTTCAGATGTTTATTGGTCATTTGGAGCTCTGGCACAGTGGTTAAGTGATAAATCCACCAGCCAGTCCTTGGAAACCCTATGTGGCAGTTCTACTCTGCTCTCTAGGGTCGATATGGGTCAGATTGACTCCACGGCAACGGTTGTTTTTTTTTAAATTGGTCGTTTGTATTTCTGTAAACTATTCGTATTGTTGGTCCAGTTTTTAATTGTGCTATTCATCTTTTTCTTACTGATTTTTCCATACTTTTTGTAAATTAAGGAAGTTAATTTCAGTTTTTTTCTCAAACATTATTTGCCTTCTGATTTTGCTTTTGTAATTTTTAGCCACACAAATACGTTTAATTTTTCTATATCAGATTTATTTATTTTTCTATGGCTTCTGGGTTATTAGATTATCCATAATATTTAGGTAAAAGGGAGATGGGCTTTAGCTTTATCATTTCTCCAAAAGATTAATGGTGGTTCCAACATGATTTTTATTACTTTTATAATTACAAGCGAAGGAACCCAGGAAACATTGAAAACGTACTCTATCAGGAGATTCTGAGGCAGGTTTTAAAGTTAGTTTTGGGAAGAAGAGTAGAAATACATAAGTAGCACCTGTTTTCTCGAAGCATCTGCTCATATGGATTACTGCTCTTTTGAAACAAAAACTAAAAAAGGTTGTTAAAATTTAATTAAAGACCAAACCCATTGCCGTCCAGTCGATTCCGACTCATAGCGACCAGTAATGAAAAGTTTACTAATCAATTAACAACCTGAAAAAGAAAAAATACTATGAAAATTTATTTTAAAACCTAAGAGTGATTGAAGTAGAATTCCCAAATTGAAGTTTTCCCCAAAATCATCCTTTAGAAAAAAAACAGGTGCCTTATACTTGTGACCTTACAAAATTTCTCATACAATGGAAAAAAGCACTATTCCTAAATTAATATCATTTTCCATAATATTTTATTTTAAATATGTAGGCTTAACTAAATTAAGTTAAATATTATAAGAGGGCATTGATCATTTTATAGATATAATTTAATAATGAAAGTTAAATATTATAAGTAGGCATTTGATTATTTATATATACTATATATAGATTGTCCTATATATACTATATAGTATATATAGTATATATATATATAATCCTATATATATAGTATATATAGAATATATTATTATATATAGATTATTATATTGCATATAATATTATATATTCTATATATTCATAAAATATATGTACACATATATGGTCCCAAACTTTTTTTTAATCATCTCATTGGTGAAATTTAGGGTTGCCTTTTATTCAGGCATATATAATGTATCCTTGCCATTTTGCTACTGTTTGATCAAAGTTTTAGTGTAGAGAAAGTAGTGCAATACTTTACACTTAAAAGAAGTTCTGAAGTATAAACATTATTTAGAAAAATGATGAAAAAATATGAGAAGAAACAGCTAAAATTTTTAGTATTTGCCTCTGGGCAGAGGGAGATGTGAGGCAGGACTTCTGCTTTTTTGTTATAAACCTTGGAGTACTATTTGTCTTTAAAAACAAAACCAAAATTCATGCGCATGTATAACACTGATACAAATAAAAATTAATTGGAAAGTAGGAATGTGAAATTTGTATTAGTTTGGATAATAAGAAAAACAAGAGGACTGTTTTTTGGGCACTTCCTTTCAAGATTTTCTTTCTCTGTGATTATGAAATTGCACTGCAAGTATTTTCATCAAGGATCTGATCGAACTCAATACGTTTATTTGGGAGACTTGTATTGACTAAGCTAGTCCAAATTATTATTAAAAAGAACAAAAACTGAAACGCTTGAAATAAGATGGGAAGGAGCTTTTCACTGAATTCTGACAGTTAAAGTAAATAAGGAGATGGCAAACTGAGGAAAATAGGCAGTAATGATGTGCAAACCTGCAACATAATATAGTAATATGATAACAATAATATAAAGAACACCTTCACTGAGTGTTTATTGAGTTACCTTTAAGGACCAGAAATATATTTGACATATCCTGTAATCACCAGTGTTGACATTTATGTGTCTGTGTGTGCTAGCATAGATAGACCCCACAGTATTTTCAGGTAACCTCAAACTGAAACTTTTCAATTGCTTCTTTTTTTAGATATTTCACTCTGTTGTCTGATGTTGTTCTCTTTCACCCTTGCAGTTACCCCAAAGGGTGTTGTAGGTTGGATGGCGTTGAGAAGGAGGAGTCATTCAGTTTCGTAAGTAATATACAGGTATGCCCTGCTTTTCGAAAGTTTGCTTCACGCCACTTCACTGTTACAAAAAGATCTACATTAGTACCTGTTTTCACTAACCAAAAGAAATCCCAAGAGGACTTTTGCCTTTGCAAAAAAAGGGGAAAAGCGGAAACGGCATTCAGCATTTGTTGTGCTGTGAGCTATTAAAGAGGCAGCGTGACCTCCTGTCCTCCCACGGCATCTCTACTTCTCTGCTGAGTTCGATAATTCATGGCAGTGGCCACACAGAACTCACAGACAATACTCACAATTATGGGAAGTAACAGGTTACAGTTCAGGGTCATAAACGCTCAGTTCTTCCATCAGGACAGCCTCTTCTCAGCTGGGCCTGCAGGTGCGTGTCTCTCTCGCCTCTTCCCTGCTTGGGCAAGTGTTACAAAACTCTTTTAGCTCTATCCGTTAAGAGCCCAGAGGCATGCTACTCCACCAGCAAGCCTCCTGCCGGAAGGCACTCAGCTTTCTTGCTCCCTGGTCTGGGAAGCCCACCACACTGTCTTTTGCTGGTCTCCTGGTTCTGCTGCCTCTGCTGCTGCCATTTCTCTGCCGCTGCTTCTCAGTGTCTTGCCATCTTCAGTGTTACAGCGCTCTCTTTCTCTGCCTCTTGGGTCTAGAAGGGTCTCAGTGCAGGGATCCCAGGTCCAAAGGACACCGTCTGCTCCTGGCTCTTCTTCCTTGGTGGTGGTGAGATCTTCTCTTCCTACCCCTGGGATGGCTCATTTCAAGCCTAACAGGATGGCAAAATTGACCAATCCCTTTGGTGGGCCACAATTACCTTGTCTGCACAGTCTTGCCCAGTCACTTGGGTGGAAGTTACAAGACCATAGCGAGAAAAGCCACACAATAATGATCCATCATACTGCAATAGGTCTCTGAATTTTTACATACTAGATATTGTTTTGTAACTTAAAAAAATGTAGACTTTATTTTTAGAGCAGTTTTAGGTTTACAGAAAAATTGTGCAGAAAGTACAGAGGGTTCCCATTTACCCCCTCCCCCCTGTACATTGTTTCTTCTAGTAACATCTTGCATTCCTGGGGTACATATGTCACAACTGATGAACCGATATTGATACATTATCGTTAACTAAAGTCTATAGTTCACATTAGGGGTCACTCTTTGTGTTGTACAGTCCTATGTGTTTTGACAAATGCTTAATGTCACATAAGGAGTCCCTGAGTGGTGTGCAAACTGTTCGGCGCTGGGCTACTTACTGAAAGGTTGGTGGTTTGAACCCATCCAGAGGTGCCTTGAGAGACAGTCTTGGTGATCTGCCTCTGAAAGGTCACATCCATGAAAACACTATGGGGTGCAGTTCTATTTTGCAACACATGAGGTCACCCTGAGTCAGAGTTGACTGGTTAGTGTCATGCGTTCACCATTATAGTATTATACAGAAAAGTTTCATGCCCTAAGAATGCCCTGTGCTTCACCTATTTACCCTGCCTTTTTTTTTTTTTAACCTAACAGTAGTGTATGAACATTTTTTCAGGCATTAAATATTTTTCCGTGTCTTTCACTGGTATGCTGCTGTATGTGGATCATTATGTGATGGTTGGACGTTTAATTTTTTTCCTAAAAAATTTCACTATTATAACTGTTTTGGTAAATATAACCATTATTTATTGCTATATCTGTGTGCACATTCTTGATTACGTTCTTTGAATAAATTAGTAGATATAGAATTGCTTAGACAAAGAACATGAAATTTTTTTGACTTTTAATACGCCAATGCCC
This sequence comes from Dugong dugon, assembly GCA_030035585.1. Classification (NCBI taxonomy): domain Eukaryota; kingdom Metazoa; phylum Chordata; class Mammalia; order Sirenia; family Dugongidae; genus Dugong; species Dugong dugon. Next base: position 22,442,216 of record CM057475.1, read on the forward strand.
ATTTCAGAAAGGTTATACCAATTTCTTTTGCTGCCAGCACTTTATGACTGTGTCTACCACTCTTTACTAACTTTAATATGCAGAATATGAGAATACGGTGGTTTAGATAAAAGAACTTACAAGTTGCATTTAACAAAACATGAGTGTTTTACCAATATTCCTTTTTCTTCAGAACAACATCAAAGTGTTGTCCTGTGTTCACGGTGGAGAGTGAAGGAACAATACCTTTTTTTTTTCTTCTAGTTAGGGTTGTTCAGTCTTTGAGGGACTTCATATCTTTTTAAGGCTGTTCATCATTGACACAGGAAGACCTCCAAATACCTTAAGGAATGTAGTGACATTTCCAAAACAAAATGAATTGTAGTTTATTTTAAAATTCCATACAGAGCTTTTAGCACAAGAGGATATGTAATGAAGGATTAGTAAAAATAGTGCTTCAGTGCTTTTTCTTGCTTCTCTTCAAGAAGAGGCCTTAAATGAGATTGTATATAGGTGGGCTAGATGAAAAAGTTTTTTTTTTCCTCAGGTTGAGTATTTATGGGGGCATCTAAAGTGTTGTTGGGTGCTGTGGATTCAATTCCGACTTATAGTGACCCATGTGACAGAGTAGAACTGTCCCATAGGGTTTTCTAGGCTGTAATCTCTGCTGGAGCAGATCACCAGGTCTTTTCTCCCACAGAACAGCTGGTAGGTTTGAACCTCTGACCGGTTAGTAGCCGAGCACTTAAACATTTGCACCACCAGGGCTCCTTGTTTAAAGTGTTAAACCAGTTAAAGTATTGTATCCCTGACCACTTAACTTCTCTAAATCACAAAGCTGAAATGCATTGCCTAGGGCCGCAGTGAACTGACACACCCTAGGCCCAGACCACACTCCTGAACCTGGAAGGAGACAGCCCAGCAGAAATGACCCAGCGATCCTATAAGGGTCATTGTACAGTACTTGTTCTAACTGTCCTGTTTTATTTCCTTCATAGACAGATCACTACTTTAAATGGTCTTGTTTTTCATGTTTCTTGTCTGCCTCTCGGCATCAGAATGTAAGCTCCATAAGAACCGGAACTTGTTTACCATGCCTTTCCCTACAACAGTGATTGTTTGTTCAACGACTAAATTAGGAAATGAATGAAAAATTTGCTATCCCAGTCTCTTTCCTCCTACTCTTAAAGTATTTTAAAAATCATGAAATATCTTTAACACTCATAAAAGCACTCACTATTTAACAAATCTTAACGTTTTACCATATTGCGTCAGTTTTTCTCCTGTATCTTAAGAAAAAGGAAAGAAGGCTAATTTGGGAAGCTTGTAAAAATGGAGAGTCAAAAAGCATAGAAGTTTCCTAGACACGTCCAAAAACACTTTGAGGGACTGAGTGGTGGGGGCTGGGGGCTGGGGACCACAGTCCCTGGTGACATCCAGATCAATTGGCATAACATAGTTCATAAAGAAGATGTTCTACGTCTCACTTTGGTGAGTAGTGTCTGGGGTCTTAAAAGTTTGCCAGCGGCCATCTAAGATACATGTATTGGTCCCATCCTGTCCATAGCAAAGGGAAATGAAGAAAACCAAAGACACAAGGAAAGTACTAGCCCAAAGTACTAAAGGACCACATGAACCACAGCCTCTACCAGCCTGAGCCCAAAACTAGATAGTGCCTGTCTACTACCACTGACTGCTCTAACAGGGATCACAACATAGAGTCCCAGACAGAATGGGAGAAAAATGTAGAGCAGAATTCAAATTCACATAAAAAGACCAGACTGGAGGAAACCTGAGATTATGTCTCCCAGACTCCTTGCTAACTCAGAACTGAAAGCACTCCTGAAGCACACTTTTCAGCCAAAGATTAGACAGGCCTATTAAATCAATAACACACGTGAGGAACGTGCTTCTTAGTTCAACGAAATATAACGAGATCAAATGGGCAACTCCTGTCCAAAAGCAAGACGAGAGGGCAGAAAAGGACAGGAACTGGATGAATGGACATAGGGAACCTGGGGTGGAAATGGGGAGCATGCTGTCACATTGTGGGGATTGCAATCAATGTCACAAAACAATACATGTATAAATTTTTGAATGAGAAATTAACTTGAGCTGTAAACTTCCACCTAAAGCACACACACAAAAAATAATTAAAATTACTACCAAAAAAAAAAAAAAAGGAGATCATTCTTTATTAACCCACAAGAGAAGTGGTTCGTTTGCACTTCTTAAGTCAACGCAAACTACATATCCCAGGCAACGCTGCAAGTCAGGCCTGTGGGCTATTCTTTTCTGTCTGTAAACAACCAATGAAAGGTAACGTTTACAAAGGTCTAGGATGACGTCTGGGTGTATTGACTGTGGCCAGCCTTAAATCTACTTACTGCCGTTTGGAACGTGCTGCTGAACGTGCAATCAGGTTTAAAGAGGATTTTTCTATTAATTCGCAGCTCGTTGTGCTTCTTGTTTCAGAGGGAAGAGAAGCTGAGTTAATCGTCTAAATGGACGCAATACTGAATTACAGTTTGGAAGATACTGAAGATTACTACACGTTACTGGGATGCGATGAACTGTCTTCGGTAAGACAGTGGTAAATGCTGTTCTTTATCCCAACAGTATTTCAAGTTTTTATTTAAGGTTTAAGCTTTGAGCTTTTAATTCTATTGCCTGAGAACCTAATCTTGTATTATTTTAAAGCACTTTCGGCTCGGAGAAAGTTAAGGATTTAAATGTATGGTGGTTCTTTACTTGGATAGTGTCCTGTTGAAATTTTATGGACGCTTCTGATTAAATATGTGTATTCTGGCACATGGCCATACACGCTATTTGACAATGTACTAAAAATACACCTTTGAAATTTTTTTGCAATTGTTGTTGCTGTGTTCCTTAGTATACAAAGGCTACATTTTTATTTTGGCAATTCATACTATAATTAAGATGAAATATAATTTTCTAGTAATTAGTGATTTAAAAATGTTTTATTAAAATGTGTACTTTTATGTGAACAGTTAAATCATGTGCCAAGAAACAACTTTTTAGGTTAATATCTCAAATTATGTGACTGAAATTACTTCTTAAAAGTGGGGCTTCTGAAAGAAAACAAGTTTGAAAACCTGTAGCTGTTCACTTGATCTATAATGGAATGATTTTTTTAAATTCCCCCTCAAGCAATTATAAAGTTTGTAGGAAATTTTTGAAGTATAATTCTACCACCTAAGGGTAACATTATTAATATTTTAACATATTAATCTCCAGTTTTCTGCCTATATATATTTTAAAGTCATGTTTGGGAACATATTGTATATACTTTTGATTCCTGCTTTTTACCCATTAACATTGTAACAAGGATTTCTCCATGCTATTAAACATTCTCCATACACATTTTAATGATTGCATAATGTTTCATCTTACTGTTGTACCACAATTGAATAATTCTCTTATTATTAAACATTTAATTTATTTCCAGTTTTCCAATGTTTTAAATACTGCTGAGATGAATATGAAATATGATGACTAATATTTGATTATTAAGTGTCTTATTTTATATGTTTTATCATTATTAAACCATAATTATCAATATTAATATTTAAAAGCAAAGTATTTTTATAGTTACCCTTGTTTCAGAAAGGCAGGAGTTTAATAATGAAATTTACTTAGTTTTCTTTTTGAAAATAGGTTGTGATGTTGGACACAGAGGATTAAAATTTCTATCTTCAATCTTCATCACACTGAGGAAGGTATCTTAGATAACTTGAAGTTCAAAAAAGCAAAAAACAAAAACCTAGAACAGGTTCTAATCCTCTTTTAGTTGCACATTTCTCTTCTAGAATAATATGTTATCTTATTTACTCTGATGGCGATTAGTTTATAGCAGTTGAGATAGGTCATTACCATTTTTACCATATGTATTATTCACACTTTGGATTATACTATTGCCAAATATTTTTAATGGAACTATTTAAAATTAGAGGAAAATAATTTAACTTGATAAGTTTCACAATTTGGATTTTAAAAAAATGCTGTGATGATATGTTGTACATTTAAGGTTGTTATCTCCTCATAATAAATTTCTTGACCCATTTAGTCAGTCTTTTGTAGCTAGGTTATTGTCTTTTCAGTCTACAAAGAAGTAGGATTCTTTATGGACAGACTCACAAAAATGATCCCATTGTTTATTTATAATGTTATAACAGTGTTATTTCATGGTTACCAGTTACGGTGATACTTCTCCAAATATACTGTGGCGTATATTGAAAGGAAAATAAAAGCATTGTCTCAGCATTTCTTTTTTTCTGGACATATTACTGGTTCTATCAATGGCATAGCATGTCTAGATAACAATCACTTATATAAAATGAAATGACTTCTGACAATTTTGCCACTTCTTTCTGTATGCATCATTCCTTCTTTTCTTTTTCTGTGTGTCTTTCCCATTTAAAATATTTTAAGGCTATTTAATGTGACATCTCCTTTTCTTGATTTGTGTTTGGAGATATGTTTGGGAGGATATTGTATTTCACTTTATTTCAAATATCCCTTGATTTGATGCTGTAAAATTGATCGTAACTCTTCATACTCAAAAGTGATTTAACAGTTATAATTTCAAAGCAACTCGGTATTTTAGTTATACTTATAACAGTAGAATTGAGACATCCACATAATACTTTTGCTATGGTGAATAGTTCTACAACTTAAAGCTTGTGTTGAAAATTAACTAAATTCAAAGTAAAATTGCATATTTTCTAATGGCTCTAGTATAGTACTTTTAAAGCTTTTTCTTCTTAGAGGCTTTAAAGAAAATCACCCTTCACAAATTGAAAATCTAATCATGGGTATAAGCAATGAGACAAATTTCCTACTTTATGTACATGGCATACATAAATCACAGGAGGATTTCCATGCTATTGAGTGGAAGACTACTTAGTCCCCATTTCAAAAAAATTTACCGAAGTTTGATACAAAGTCACTCAGCCTTTTCTCTCTATATTGGATTGTATACGAAAGGCATACTCTGTAAAACCCTCCAAAGTCCATATTGATGCATATACCACACAGTAGGGGTCTAAGACATTATCCTCCCTTGTATGGGTCTTATTTGATTTTTTAATACTTGGCCACAATTTCAGTAGTAATGATAAGAGAACTTCATGTAAATATACTGGACTTGAAAACTGAACACAAACCCAGATAAATGGAAACATCTATTTTTTTCTAGTTCTCACTTTGTTGCGGCTGTGGTGGTTGTTTTGGCTTCACGGTTTGTAAATTTATCATAACCTATAGCTGTGTTCTCTTTTTATTTCAAATTAGTTTTTTAGTTGAAATAATTTTTGACTGTCACAAAAGTTGCAGAAATAGGACAGAGATTTCCTGTATACCCTTCACCCAGCTTCTCCTAATGTTAACATTGTACTTAACCATAGTACAATGATCAAAACCAGAAAACTAACATTGGTACAATATTATTAACTTAATCAGGGGCCAGCAAATGTTTTTTGTAAAGGGCCAGTAGGCAGGGCCAGGAATAGGGTGCGGTAAGTGGGGAACCTAGGATGCAAAATTTAAGGAGACACTCACTCTCAGGGTGGTTCAAGTACAGAAACCTGAGAGTGAATGCCTCTTTAAATTTTGCACCTTAACTGCTCAGTTTGCTACATCCCATTCCTGTCACTTGAAATAGTAAGTATTTTAGGCCTATGATCTTTGTCACAACTATTCAACTTTGCTTTTGCAGGAAAGCAACCATAGATGCAAACAAATGGCTGTGGCTGTGTTCCAATAAAACTTTATTTAAAAGCAGATAGTCGGCTGGATTAGGCCTGTGGGCCAGAGTTTGTTTGTGGACCTCTGAACTCTACTATGGAGACCTGGTGGTGCAGTGGTTAAGAGTTATGGCTGCAAACCGAAAGGTCAGCAGTTCGAATCCACCAGCCACTCCTTGGAAACCCTATGGGGCAATTCTACTCTGTCCTGTAGGGCCGCTATGAGTCGGAATCAGCTCCACAGCAATGGGTTTGGGTTTGGGAACTCTGCTATAGATCTTATTCTAATGCCACCAGTTTTTCTTCTAATGCCCTTTTTCTGTTTATAATGCAAGCTGGGATTCCATATAATGTTTGGTTGTCCTATCCCCTTGGTTTCCTCCAACCTGACCATTTTTTATTCTTTCCTTGTCTTTTATGAACTTTACACTTTTTTTTTTGTAGAGTATTGATCAATTATTTTGTAGAATGTCCATCAATTTGGGTTTGTCTGATGTTTTCTTATGATTAGATTGAGGTTATGCATTTTTGAAAAAATACTCAGTGCATCATATTGCGGGTACGTGTCTTATTGATCTTGATCATTATTAACCTCGATCACTTGATTAAGGTGGTGTCTGCCAAGTTTCTATTTTTCCTTTTGTAATTAATAAAGATCTTGTGGAAGATACTTTGAGACCATATTGTTTCCCTCAAACTTCCACCCACTGATTTTCGCACCCTTTAGTGGATCTTGCCTATAGCAGTTTTTACTGTGGTGTTTGCCTTATGGTGTTTTTCTATTTTCCTCATTTTTTTACATTTATTAGTTGGAATTATTCTGTAAAAAAAAAGAAAAACTATCCCTTTTCCCACACTTATTTATTTATTCATCCAATTATTATTATTTTTTTCTAATTATTTGTTTTTATCACTATGGATTAATGGATAGTTATTGTATTTTATGGAGCCCTGGTGGCACAGTGGTTAAGTGATATGGCTGCTAACCAAAAGGTCAGCTGTTCAAATCCACCAGCTGCTTCTTGGAAACCATGTGGGGCAGTTCTACTCTGTCCTATAAGGTCGCTATGGGTCAGAATTGACTTGATGGCAATGGTTTTTTTTTTTACTGTATTTTATGAATTATAATCCAATACTATCATTATTTATTTTGTGGCTCAGATTGTTTCTATAGCTCATGTTTTTATGAATTATCATTTGATTAGATTGATGTAGGAATGATCTCTCATGGATTTCCCCCTGAGCTGGGGATTTTGCTAATATCTGGAGGTTTGTGGGAGAATCCAGTTTCAAACTAAGTGAACTGAAATGAGGGATACTAATTAGCCCACTTATTAAGACAATTCTTCTCTTTTATGCAGCATATAAATTTCTGCTGTTAGAATCAGTTCACTCTTTTAATGAGAACCACAATTTTCAGAAAGGCTCTATTAAACCGTACTTAAGTTACTTGGAGAACTTCTGTCGGTCTTTAATGAAGTATTTATTGAACATTTACTGTGGGGCCAGTACTAGAAGCGATGGGGGGAGAAACAAAGCAAAACTAAACTAAACTAAAAGGATGAGACATGGTCTCAGTGTTTCAGGAACTTGGCATCCAACTGTGGAGCCAAAGCTAACACCCAGGAGACAATTTGAGAACAGCTTAGTACTGTGCTGGATGACACTGTATATAAGTGCAAAGAAAGATATCTGAAAACACCTCAGAGAAGAAATGGGACTTGAAATGGTCTTACTGTTGTTAGGTGCCGATGAGTTGATTTCAACTCATAATGACCCCATGTGACAGAGTAGAACAGCCCCATAGGATTTTCTAGCATGTAATTTTTATGGAAGCAGATCACCAGGTCTTTGTCCTGGGGAGCCGTTGGGTAGGTTCAAACCACCAATCTTTGGGTTAGGAGCCAAGCACTTAACTGTGTGGTTTTATTAGATAGTCATAATTTAGACACATAGAGGGAGAGACAGAGAGTATTGCATGGTAAGGGGAAGCTGGAGCAGACCCATGCAAGTGGGAATCAGATTAGCTCTCATTGTACACTTGAGTATTTCCTTGCACAGACCAAGATATTGTGTTAATAGGATACAGGAGTGTCTTAGTTATCTAGTGCTGCTGTAACAGAACTACCACAAGTGGATGGTTTTACAAAGAGATATTTATTCTTTCACAGTTTAGAAGGCTAGAAGTCCAAATTCAGGGTGCCAGATCTAGAGGAAGGTTTTCTCTGTCGGTTCTGAGGAAAGGTCCTTGTCATCAATCTTCCCCAGTCGAGTAGCTTCTCAGTGCAGGGACCCTGGGTCCAAAGCACGGGTTATTCTCCTGGCTCTTGTTTCTTGGTGGTATGAATTCCTTGTCTCTCTGCTCGCTTCTCTCTTTTATATCTCTAAAGAGATTGATTTAAGGCACAACCTAATCTTGTAGATTGAGTCCTACCTCATTAACATAACTGCCTCTAATCCTGCCTCATTAACATCACAGGTAGGATTTATAACACGTAGGAAAATCACATCAGATGACAAAATGTTGGACAATCATACAATACTGGAAATCTAGCCAAGTCAACACACATTTTGGGGGGACACAATTCAATCCATAACAGGGAGAGAGAAATTTTCAAGTTTTAAAATTTAAGTTCTAAAATTACTTCATACTCAAGGTAGAAAGTGTAGACTATGAAGAAAGCGCGAAGAAAAGTGTTAACCTAAATACTTAACATTTTGGAGTATGACATGCATGTCATTTATGTATGCATCTATGCCATATCCATGTATGTATATATATATATATATGAGTACATATATATGTATATATTTATGTGTGTGTTTGTATATGTGTTTGGAGTCAGATTACTTAGGTTCAAGTCCTGGTTCTGCCACTTTCTAGCTGTATGTCCTTGGGAAAATTACTTAACCTTACTTGCCTTCTTAATCTTCAAAATGGGAATAAAAATAGTACACATCTCAAAGAGTTGTGGAGATTAAATGAGATACTACATGTAAAGTGCTTAGAACAGTGCCTGACACACAGTAAGTTTTGATAAACCTTAGCTATTATTATTATCATTATTCTATTATATACAGCTATATACATATGTTAAGGAGCCCTAGTGGCACAAATGGTTAAGCGTTTGGCTGCTAACTGAAAGGTTGGTGGTTCAAACCCACCCAGTAGCTACACAGGAGAAAAACCTGGCAATCTGTTCTGTAAAGATTACAGCCAAGAAAAGCTTCTGGGGCACTTCTGTTCTGTCACATGGGGTCGCTATGAGTCGAAATCAACTGGGTGGCAACTAATAACCCCAATACATACATGTTACATAGTCCCTTTTGAGGTAAACATAGATTTATATTACATATAATGCTTTGTAGCTTACCTTTTCTCACAGAAATATAGCTGTACAAGTTTTCTCATGTTGTTAAGTCTTCTACAAGATGGTTTTGAATGCCTACAAAGTATTTCAGCCTATGACTACATTACAAGTAACTTTAACAAATATTCTATTATTGGACACATAGGTTTTTGTTTCAGATTTATAACATTGTATTCATTGAACCGTCTTATAACTAAATTATTTTTTCACCTCTGATTATCTGCTTAGTACATATTCCTAGGATTGGGGTTCTGGGTCAAAGAGTATGAAAAAATTAAAGGCTTTTCACATATATTGCCCAATTGCTTTCCAGAAATTGGCCCAAGTTACATCCTCACCAGGAAAGCATGAGAGTGTTTGTTTCTCTGCACCCTCAATAACACTGTTCGTTATCATCCTTTGGATGTTTTGATTTATTCGATTACAAGTAAAAGTTGAACACTTTTTGTATGTTTACTGGCCAACAGGATAGGCAATTTTCCAGACCATTGGACATTGGATCAGGAAGGTGTAATTCAGTGGACCTTGATATGGAGGGCCTCTGCTGCCCATGGACTAGATTTCTCACTGGGCACATAGGGTGGGGGTGCCAGAAGATAAATAAAATGTGCCCAAGACAAACTAACTCACTTTATCAGTTTACCCAGAGCCAGCCTTATATAGGAAGCCTGTGATAAACTTTGTGCCTGTAAAGCTATGGAAAGTAATGAAAGACAGATATGGACTATTCTTGTGTTTTAAAAAATTTGAAAATTGGAAAAATACAGAAAATATAAAGAAGAAAATAACAATCACACGTTAGCACTACTGGGAATTAACCATTTTCACATATTTGTTTCCACAGACTAACCAGAATGTTACCTAATGGAATTAGGAATTAAAAAATAACAACAACATTAAAAAACAAACGAACAAACCACCAAACCTTTCTACCTTTGATAGATAGGTATAATTTCATTCATTTATGTCATTATAAAAACCCAAGATATATATGTAAATATGTGTGTAAATGTGTAGACATGAGTCTCAAAGGATGTAAGCTCTTATCTTGGAGGGAGGGGATAAAGGGGACTTCCCTTTTTGCTCTGTATTGATGGAAATTTTTCAAAGAGTGTGAGTCTTCATAAATTAATTGTTAATTAAAAATGCTTACTACTCTTTAGAGTAGACTCTTTAGAATATACGATATTGTAAAATTTAGAAACAAATCTAATTCTCAGTTTTCTTTTATACAAGCACGTTATGGTGATGATGGTTATAAGGAGCTCCCAGGAATTACAAACACACAATTACCGTTCTTAACAGAAAGTCTATCTCTTCCTGTTCTTCCAAGGGGTTCGTGGCAGAAGCTTAAAAATGAAAAGAACAGTTCTTCGTCTAGTAGGCTTTATACATGTGCATATCTAGTGCAGTATGACTTTGATTGTAAAGGTCAAGAAAATTTTTATGATTGACTAAGGATGACATGGAACTGATAGGAATATGTCTCTCAATGAATATTATGACGTTAATATTGAGCTGAGCTGCTTGGGAATTCATTTCTCAAATAAGAAGTTACTTGCTTTCATTAATTTGTGGATAATAAATATAGGACCTGATAAACATTCCCGAAACCTGAAGAATTTGGCCATATACAACAGTGGTTAAGATGATAGGATTTGAAGTCTGACTGCTTAGTTTAAAAAAACAAAACCAACGCAGCTTTTTTAGTAACTAACTGAATGACCTGGGAAGTTACTTAACCACTGATGTTTAGTAATAGCTACTGTTATTGAGTTCTTACTATGACCAGGCTTTGTGGTAAACACGCTACATGCATTATCCATCTAATGTAAAGACCAGGAAACCAAGGCACATGGAAATTAAGTAACTTGCCCAAAGCCTTGTGGCTGAACTGGGATTTAATGCCAAACAATCATATTCCAGAGCCACTTAATCACTATTGCCTCCTGCAGCTGTCATTGCAATTATGATTAATAAAAAACCAAACCAAACCTATTGCCATCGAGTCGATTCTGACTCATAGTGACCCATAGGACCGTAGAACTACCCCATAGGGTTTCCAGGGGGCGGCCGGTGGGTTCAGACTTCCAACCTTTCTGGTTAACAGCTGAGCTCTTAACCACTGAGCCACCAGGGCTCCACAATTAATAAAGGTGAGTCTTAGTAATTCATTATAACATACAGTAGATGGGTAAGTAAAATCAAATCATCTTAGTTTGGGTTGGAGTTTCTGTTTTCCCAATCAAAATCCGTAACCAAGTTGCTAAGTGGTAACAGAATTATCGTTTTGAATTATGTCCTTTTTCTTTCAACTGTGAAATTCTTAATAAAAATTTAAAAGAGCCAAAAGGCAGGATGAAAGGGCTATGTAATGGATAATTTATAAACTGGGCAGTCATCCTTGAATAATGAACAGTGGTTAAACATGATTTGAAGAACTCAGATAAGTAAACTGTTTTTTAGGGATTCTTAGCCTCAGCTGCTAATCTAAAAATGTTGGTAAGTTGAACCCACTCAGTGGCACCAATGAAGAAAGGCCTGGCAATCTGCTTCTGTAAAGATTTTAAAAAAAAATAATACCAAACCCATTGCTGTGGAGTCAATTCCAACCCACAGCGACCCTATAGTACAGGGTAGAACTGCTCCATAGGGTTTCCAAGGATCACCTGGTAGATTTGAACTGCCAAGCTTTTGGTTAGCAGCTGAACTCTTAACCACTGCGCCACCAGGGTTTCCCTGTAAAGATTAAAGCCAAGAAAACCCTATGGAGCAGTTTTATTCTGTAACACAAGGGGTTGCCAGGAGTTGAAATCCACGTGAAGGCAATGTTGTTGTTTTTTTTGGTAGAAGAAATCTGTTTGACCATTTTGGACATTTAAATACATAGAGCCCACAGACGTCTAGAGCCATCATTTAAATACAATAATCCTATTGCTGTCGAGTCAATTCCAACTCATAGCGACCCTATAGGACAGAGAAGAACTGCCCCATAGAGTTTCGAAGGAGTGGCTGGTGGATTCAAACTGCTGACCTTTTGGTTAGCAGCTGTAGCTGTTAACCACTACACCGCCAGGGTTTCCCTAACTGCAGTAGCAAGTAAAATGGTTGGCACGACCACTAACTGAATAAGAGCTTTTACTGAGTGTCTTCTGAATTTCTTTACTGAGGAAAGTATTTCCTAGAGCAAATAGTCAAAATAGAAATATAAGGATAAAAACTTGGATTGCTCATGGCTGTTTTGGGGAGGGCATGCCAAGTTGGACTCCTTATTTTACATGTCGGTTTTTGTTGTAGGTTGAACAAATCCTGGCAGAATTTAAGATCAGAGCCCTGGAATGCCATCCTGACAAGCATCCTGAAAACTCCAAAGCTGGTAAGTATTTAATAACAATGGCTATTTCTCAAGAAAACCAAAAACCATTGGATAGTAACTTAATTTTCTTTTATTTATTATTCTCAAATTTATTCTTTCATTCAGTGCCAAAGGGTATTTTTGCACTACTAGGATGGTGGGGGTAGGGGTGGAGACTGTGAGGTATGTGTAGGGTCTTTTCTGACAGTAGTCACTTAACATCCATTTTCCTTTGTCTATAATGTGCTGCTTCATGGTTTAACATTTGTCAAGTTCACGCTTTATTTCACCAGCTATTGAGTGTTAATATGACTTGAGAACGTTTATAGTCAGGTGGTCTTGCTGAGAACCTTGCTGTGTTTACTTCATTTTGGGGGGGGGGGAGTGTCTAAATATGTCCATATATAATGTATGCTAATATAGTCATGCTTTTGTTTCTTTCCTTTGTTATCATTTAAATATGCTTATATCTATCCCATCTTGAAACAATATAAACAAACAAAAAATCCTTTCTTAACCTGTCTCCCTTCCGCTCCTCATCTCTCTCCTCTTCAGAGCTAGCCTTCTTGAAAAAGAAGTCCACAGTTGATGTTTATACTTTGCTTTCCCCCAGTTTTCCATTTATCCCACTCTAACTTCCTCCTCCGCCTTTCTTAGAAATGGCTCTTGCAAAAGACACCAGGGACTTCCTTTCTGTCAAATCCAGTGGTTATTTTTTAGTCTTTATCTTCCGTGAGCTTACATCAAAATTTGGCACTGTATACAGGGCCCTCCTTCTTGTAACACTGTTTTCTCCTAGCTACCACCATAACACATACTCAGTGTTTTCTTCCACCCCTTGGGCTGCTCTTTCTCAGCTTCCAATCTAACTCTTCTGTTGTCCCTTAACTGCAAGCTGCCCTAAGCCCTCTCCTAAACTGTCTTGTCAATTTACTCCCCATTTTCTCTCTGGAGTCTTGTCTCTCTGAAGTCAGTCTCTTGAGCTGGCTTCAGTCACCAGCTCTCTACTGATGACTCCCAAATCTGTCCTTACCCTGGTTCTCACTTCTCGTCTTCAGACCTGTAGTTTCAACTGCTTCTTGGAAATCTCCATTTGGAAACTTTCCAAAATCATAGTGTCAAAAACTAGACTCATTTTCATCTCATTCCCTCTAAAATCTTGCTCAGTTTTCTGTGTTTCCCCATCTCAGTGAATGGCACCATCATCCACTCAGTTGCTCAAGAGGAAACCTTGTCTCCTTCCACTCCTTCAGCCTCCACATCTGGTTGATGACCAAATGCTGTTGATTTACCTTCCAAATGGCTCTCCAGTGAGTCCGCATTTCCTCCACCCTCACTGTCACCACCGTAGTTGAGCCACCATCATTTTGTGCCTGGATGACTACAGCAGTCCTTTTATTGGTTCATTCTGCAGATAGTCATCTTTCTTTTTATTTATAAAAAAAAAATATAGAAGATTAAATATGGACAAAAAGGTACAAAGAACGCTACAACAGACTACCCAGCTTAAGACTTTGCCAGTGTAACTGAGATCCCTTGTGTATCCCTGCCCTGATTTCATCCTCAGTGTAGGTAATACTAACTTAAATTTGATGATTTTCCTTCCTAGGCATTTCTTTATATGTTTACTCTATGTGTATAGTTTGTGTATGTGTATAACATATGCATAGATGTGATTTTTCTATAATGAAGTGTTAAGCTTAAGACCTGTCAATAGTTCCACATTGCACAAATGATAAAAGTCAAACTATTCTTTATTTTAAAATTTGCTTTTTGTCTTAAATCTTTTTGTTAATTTTCTCAAGAAATTATTGACCCCTTTGATTTTCATAAATGGATGATTTTTTAATATATGAAATCATCTTTTATTAGATATTTTACTATTGCTTTTTTTTTTTTTTTATTGTACTTCAGGTGAAGGCCTACAGAACAAATAGTTTCTCATTAAACAGTCAGTACACATATTGTTCTATGACATTGGTTAACAACCCCACAACATGTCAACCCTCTCCCTTCTTGACCTTTTTTTTTTTTTGTGAAAATATACATAACCAAAGATACACTATTTCAAAAATTTCTACAAGCATTACTATTACTTTTGCTCATTTAATTTCCCCCCCTTTTTACTAAGGTGTAACTTGTTTGTAGTAATGTGCATAAATAATAAGTGTAAACTTGATAAATTTGTGCATATGCATAACCGGTTTAACCACTGCCCAGATTAAGATCTAGAACATATTCAGTACCCCAGTGATTCCCTTTCATATTCAGTCTCAAAGTCAGCACGCTCCCCTGTTTTTAACCTCACTGTAGATTAGTTTTGCCTAGTTTTATATCTCATGTAAATGGAATCATATAGTATGTACTCTTTTGTGTGTGGCTTCTTTTGCTCAATATTACGACTGTGTTAGTCATCTATATTGTACAATTGTACATGTAGTAATAGTTCATACTTTGTCCTTGGCTTGGCCTTTAGGTACAAGCCCCTTCATGTTAGGCCTTTCTTACCTTTCCATCCTTGATTTTTCTTCACCACCACACACCTTGAACTCCTCCTGTTTCAGCCACATAGAACTGCTTTGGTTCCCTAATGTGCCCTGTTCTTTCTACCCTCCAAACCTTTATGTATGCCTTCTCTGCCTGGAACTCCCCCGAGGCTTGCATACCTCCCTGCCTTGCTTTGCTTGGCTGGGTCCTGCTCGTGGGTCAGGTCTCAGCTTAGCAATCACTTCCTCTGGGAAGTCCTATGTGCTCCAGATGCCCAGAGCACACTGTGTGTCAGGCAGCATACAGGATATCACATGGTCTCATGTTGCCTATTTGCTTATTATTTGTACTGGTGAGGCACACCCCCTGTTTGTCTTGTTCACAGTGGTATACCCTGCACCTAGCATAGTGCCTGCCACAGGACGCCTACTCTGTGTAAATAATTTCTTGAATGAGTGAATGAACAAATGCATGAACATTTCTATTGGAGACATATTAGTTACCTCTCTGAACTGGGAGTTAATATTAAAATAGATGCCCTGGCATAAAAGTATACAAATTTGATAAAAACTTAAAAACAACCACCACCTCAGGTTATTTTTTAACTGGGTTCTTTTTCAGTGAAGTATGACTTTGAGTTGTTCCTCTGTCCCTGAAAAACAATTTCTAGTTGGGATACAGATGAATCACCGTGCAATCATTGACGTTTCTCGTTGCCATAGTGACGGGGTTTTTCACGTAGGGGTTCCCTCAAGGCTTCTTGTTCAGGAAAAACTAGACTGTGTAAATATTGTTTAAAATGAAAAGGTACACAGACATCAATATCTTCTCTTGTCAGGCTTGCAGTTGACAGATGAGTCAACCTTAGGGTAGGAATTGTTGTTTCCAAACCTATTTAAGCATTCGTTTATTCAATTTGGTATTGATATGAATTTCTGAAAATGTAAGTGGTTCTTCATATACCCCTTAGTTGGATTAGGATTAACGTTACTGATAAAACTATTTAAAGAAAAAACCAAAACATTCCCCTGGATACTAAATTTTAGCTTGACAGAAATCCAGAATATAATGAACAAATTTTGAGACATATTTCATTAAGGTGAAAGGTTAGCTTGTAGAGGAGCTGCAGGTTGTTGTTGAGTGCCTTCGAATAGATTCTAACTCAAAACGACCCTATAGGTCAGAGTAGAACTGCCCCGTAGGGTTTTCAAGGCTGTAATCTTTACAGAAGCAGACTGCCACATCTTTGTCCCATGAAGCGGCTGATGGGTTCAAACTGCTGACCTTTTGGTTAGCAGTTGAGCGCTTAACCACTGCACCACTGGGGCTGCAGGTAGAAGTTAAATTTATATATATACATTTTGGTCCACTAAATGTAGTCTCAATCTTTGCTATTGAAATTACTGATTTGTTAGCAGATTGAAGGAGTACATAAGAGCACAGTCTCCTCTGTCTGGGTTGTAAATTGACCTTGGACAACCTCTCTGAACCTCAGCATTCTCATAGGTAAAACGGGTAGATTTATTACGTAGATCTGCTCTGAAGATTAAATGAGGTGCCTTGCATGCAAGAAGTGCTCAATGAATGTTAACAATTATGATTTAAGTAGACTTTCATTTCTTGCTTTTATGCAGCACTCCAAGATAAAAATTTAACAAAACTGAATAGTATTTCTTTGGTAAGTTGCCATTAGATAATTTTTTCATTTTGTTTCTAAATTCTAAATCTAAGGCCTTTAAATGAGTTCCTGGGTGGTGCAGATGGTTAACACATTTGGCTGCTAACTCAAAGGCTGGAGTTGCGAATCCACCCAGAGGCACCTTGGAAGAAAGGTCTGGCTATCTACTTCTAACAAATAGCCATTAAAAACCCTGTGGAGTACAGTTCTACTCCGACACACGTGGGGTTGCCATGAGTCAGAATTCACTGGATGGCAACTGGTGTTCTGATTTCAAAGCCTTTAAAAATCCCTTCCTCTCGGCGGGGGGTGATGTAAGTTAAGACTTCTTGTGCTATTGTGTCACTGATCACAGAAGCTTCCGTAGTCCCTTGTGTGTGACAGTAACTGTTTCAGGCCAATACTTTATCACCTCCTCTTTGACATTAAGAAAGGAGGTTTCAGAGCCAGGGCCAAGATGGCGGAGTAGTCAGATGCCTCCGGTGGACCCTCTTACAACAAAGACCTGAAAAAGCAAGTGAATCAATTATATATGACAATCTAGGAGCCCTGAACATCTAAAACAAAGTTGAGGAACCAGACTGAGTGGCAAGGGGAGGGAGAGACCATTTGGAAGCAGTGAGGAGTTGACAGACCTGACCCAGTGAGAGCCTGAACACTTCAGGCCTGAGCAGCTCATGGGTGAGTGGTGAGGCAGGCAAGCAGCAGTGCTCGGGAGGCATATTCCGCACCGGGAGAGACCCAGCTGCAGAGAGTCTACTTGGCCACCCAGAACCAGTGAGAAGCAGCCCTAGATTGATGAAAGATAAGTACTTGCGTACGGCCTACCGCGTGGATCAAAACCACCCCCCTTAGGGAAAAGCCTGTCTTCCATTTACCTCCCCACTCCCTGCTTTTCACTGGGTCCCGGAACGGCTTCAGCAATTGCCGAGTCCCCTGGGCCAGAAGTAGGATCTGTCACATGCCCTGAGCCATTGTCCCGGCCTTGGAGAGTAAACAAATTAACAAACAGGGGAAAAATAAACTGCCGGCTCCCCTAAGCCAGGAACTCAGGGTAGGCACAGCTCCTTTGCCTAGGCACAAGCATAAAGGATCCACGGACTGTGAGTGCTTTTCCTCCTGCAGAGACTTGTGTGGGCCCATTTCAACAGTGTAGGCCCTCATTACTGCAGCACAACAGGGTATATACCTGAAGTCTAACTTGAACTGTTTCAGCTGTGAAGTGGCAAGTTCATGACATTTGACACTGCTCTGCCCATTAAGCAGGGTCTTCACCTACCCACATCAGGGGCCTGAGGACTGGTGGCTCCACCCATGCCACCTAGCCACCTGCAATAGGGGCCCAAGAATAAGAGGTTCCCACAGTCCTTACAGCCAATAGCACTGGGTGCTCATAGTCTGGCTGCAAAACCCACCCACCTACACACTCTAGGGAACAGGGGCACGCCTTCCTTCTGGACACTCAGGGGTGGCCATCAGCCCCCTGCTGCAGCCAGATGCCTGTGCCTATACCCATCACCCATGCCTGTCTAGGACTGTAGGTGAGAGTCTACACCACACACTTGGTGGCTATCTACCTGGGCACCTGAGCTGAATCCATACAGGAGGAGTGGGCAGACTCCTGGGCTCACATACCTTGTAACAGACCTAACCACCTGGTGACAGGACATTAGAGCTTCAAAGGTGCCAATAATCAAACTAGCTCATACGAGCAGCCTATCAAAACAAAACAAGAAGCTAGGACACAGTAAGCAAACATAAAATAAATAAATATAATAACCTATTGATGGCTCGGAGACAACAGTCAATATCAAATCATGTAAAGAGGCAATCCATGATGGATTCAGCAAGCTCTGAAAGCAAAGAATCTAGAAATTTTCCAGACAAAGAAAATTTCTTGGAATTACCGGAGACAGAATACAAAAGATTAATATACAGAACTCTTCAAGAAATTAGGATGGAAGTTAAGCAAAATGCAGAACGCACAACAGAGGAAATTAAAAAGATTAGAGCGGAGCATAATGACAAATTGAAGCAAATTGAACAGGCTACAAGAATCCATGGAGAGACAGCAATCAGAAATCCAGGAGATTAACGATAAAATTTCAGAGTTAGGCAACTCAATGGAAAGTCATAGGAGCAGAATTGAGGCAATGGAAGTCAGAACTAGTGAGACTGATGATAAAGCACTTGACACCAAATTATCTGAGGAAAAATCAGATAAAAGAATTTTAAAAAAAATGAAGAAATCCTAACAATTATGTGGGACTCTATCAAGAGGAATAACCTACAAGTGATTGAAGTACCAGAACAGGGGTGGATAACAGAAAATACAGAGAGAATTGCTGAAGATTTGTTGGCAGAAAACTTCCCTGATATCATGAAAGATGAGAAGATATCTATCCAAGATGTTCATCGAACCCCACATAAGGTAGATCCCAAAAGAAAGTCACCAGGACATATTATAATCTTGCCAAAACAAAAGATAGAGAATTTTAATAGCAGCTAGGGATAAACGAAAAGTCGTCTACAAAGGAGAGTCAATAATAAGCTCAGACTACTCAGCAGAAACCATGCAGGCAAGAAGGCAATGGGATGACATATATAAAGCCTTGAAGGAAAAAAAACTGCCAGCCAAGAATTATATATCCAGTGAAACTGCCTCTCAAATATGATGGTGAATTAGGGCATTTCCAGAGAAACAGAAGTTTAGGGAATTTGCAAAAACCAAACCAAAATTACGAGAAATACTAACAGGAGTCCTCCGGTTAGAAAATCGGTAACATCAGATAACAACCCAAGACTAGAACACAGGACAGAGCAACCAGATATCAACTCAGATAGAGAAGTCACAAAAATAAATCAAAGCTAAAACACTGAAAATAGGGAAACAGATGTCAATATGTAAAAGATGACAACATTAAAACAAAAAAGAGGGACTTAAAAAATGTAGACATAGATTTTTCATATGGAGAGGAAATCAAGATGATAAAGAAATAAAAGACTGATATAAACTTAGAAAAATAGGGGTAAATATTAAGGTAACCACAAAGGAAACTAACAATCCTACAAGTCAAAATAAAAAACTAGAAAAATATAAAGACTCAGCAAACACAAATCAACAACAGTGAAAAAGATGAAAAGAAAATACATAAAGAAAAATGACTCAGCACAGAAAATTAAGTGGAACAAAGAAACTGTGAACAACACACAAAAAAAGACATCAAAGTGACAGCACTAAACTCATACCTAACAATAATTATGCTGAATGTAAATGGACTAAATGCACCAATAAAGAGACAGAGAGTGGCAGATTGGATAAAAACACAATCCATCTATATGTTGCCTACAAGAGACACACCTTAGACTTAAAAACACAAACAAACTAAAACTCAAAGGATGGAAAAAAATATATCAAGCAAACAACAATCAAAAAAGAGCAGGAGTGGCAATATTAATTTCTGACAAAATAGACTTTAAAGTAAAATCTACCACAAAGGATAAGGAAGGACACTATATAATGATTAAAGGGTCAATACACCAGGAGGACATAACTATAATAAATATTTATGCACCCAGCAACAGGGCTCCAAAATACATAAAACAAACTCTAACAGCACTGAAAAGAGAGATAGACAGCTCCACAATAGTAGTAGGAGACTTCAGCACACCACTTTTGGTGAAGGACAGAACATCCAGAAAGAAGCTCAACAAAGACACGGAAGAGCTAAATGCTACAATCAAACAGCTTGATCTCATAGACATATACCAAACACTCCACCCAACAGAAGCCAAGTATACTTTCTTGTTCAATGCACATGGAACATTCTCCAGAATAGACCACATATTAGGCCATAAAGCAAGCCTTAACAAAATCCAAAAGCATCAAAATATTACAAAGCATCTTTTCTGACCATAAAGCCATAAAAGTAGAAATCAACAACAGAAAAAGCAAGGAAAAGAAATCAAACACATGGAAACTGAACAACACTTTGCTCAAAAACTACTGGGTTATAGAAGAAATTAAGGATGGAATAAAGAAATTCATAGAATCAAAAGAGAATGAAAACACATCCTACTACAGCCTTTGGGACACAGCAAAAGCAGTGCTCAGAGGTCAGTTTATAGCAATAAATGCACACATCCAAAAAGAAGAAAGGGCCATAGTCAAAACATTAGCCCTACAACTGGAACAAGCAGAAAGAGAGCAGCAAAAGAAGCCCTCAGGCACCAGAAGAAAGGAAATAATAAGAATTAGAGCAGAATTAAATGAAATAGAGAATAGAAAAACAATTGAAAGCATTCACAAGTCCAAAAGCTGGTTCTTTGAAAAGATCAACAAAATTGATAAACCGTTGGCCAAAGTGACAAAAGAAAAACTAGAGAGGAAGCAGATAACCATATAAGAAATGAGATGGGTGATATCACCACAGACCCAACTGAAATTTAAAGAATCATAACAGAATACTATGAAAAATTGTAAACTCTAACAAATTTGAAAACCTGGAGGAAAGACAAATTTCTAGAAACTCATTACCTACCTAAACTATCACAGAGGTAGAACAACTAAATAAACCCATAACAAAAGAAGACATTGAAAAGGTAGTTAAAAAACTCCCAACAAAAAAAAAGCCCTGGCCCGGATGGCTTCACCAAACTTTCAGAGAAGAGTTAGCATCACTACTACTGAAGGTATTTCAGAGCATAGAAAAGGATGGAATACTCCCAAGCTCATTCTATGAAGCCAGCATAACCCTGATACCAAAACCAGGTAAAGACACCAGAAAAAAAGAAAACTACAGACCAATATCCCTCATGAACATTGACACAAAAATTCTCAACAAAATTCTAGCCAATAGAATTCAGCAACATATCAAAAAAATAATTCACCATGATCAACTGGGATTTATACCAGGTATGCAGGGATGGTTCAACATTAGAAAAACAATCAATATAATCCATCACATAAATAAAAGACAAGAACCACATGATCTTATCAATAAATGCAGAAAAAGCATTTGACAAAGTCCAACACCCATTCATGATAAAAACTCTCAACAAAACAGGAATAGAAGGCAAATTCCTCAATATAATTAAGGGCATTTATATAAAGCCAACAGCCAACATTATCCTAAATGGAGAGACTTTGAAAGCATTCCCCTTGAGAACGAGAACCAGACAAGGATGCCCTTTATCACCACTCTTATTTGACAGTGTGCTGGAGGTCCTAGCCAGAGCAATTAGGCAAGAAAAAGAAATAAAGGGCATCCAAATTGGTAGGGAAGAAGTCAAAGTATCTCTATTTGCAGATGATATGATCTTATACACAGAAAACCCCAAAGAATCCACGAGAAAAGTACTGGAACCAATAAAAGATTTCAGCAAAGTAACAGGCTACAAGATAAACATACAAAAATCAGTTGGATTCCTTCACACTAACAAAGAAAACTTGGAAGAGGAAATCACCAAATCAATACCATTTACAATAGCCCCCAAGAAAATAAAATACTTAGGAATAAATCTAACCAGAGACGTAAAAGATGTAAAAAAATTTCCCTTCTATTCCTATTTTGTTGAGAGTTTTTATCATGAATGGGTGTTGGACATTGTCAAATGCCTTTTTTGCATCAATTGCTAAGATCATGTGATTTTTGTCTTTTATTTATGTGAAGGAATATATTGATTGCTTTTCTAACGTTGAACCATCCCTGCATACCTATACAATGAAAACTACAAGACACTACTGCAAGAAACCAAAAGAGAACTGCATAAGTGGAAAAACATACCTTGCTCATGGATAGGAAGACTCAACATCGTGAAAATGTCAGTTCTACCCAAAGCAATCTGCAGATACAGTGCAATCCCTATCCAAATTCCACTGGCATTTTTTAATGAGATGGAGAAACAAATCACCAACTTCATATGGAAAGGGAAGAGGCCCCAAATAAGTGAAGCATTACCCAAGAAGAAGAACAAAGTGGGAGGCCTCACACTACCTGATTTTAGAACCTATTATACCGCCATGGTAGTCAAAAGAGTCTGGTACTGGCACAACAACAGATACATAGACCAACGGAACAGAACTGAAAATCCAGACATAAATTCATCCACCTATGAGCAGCTGATATTTGACAAAGGCCCAAAGACTGTTAAATGGGGAAAAGACAGTCTCTTTAACAAATGGTGCTGGCATAACTGGATATCCATCTGCAAAAAACTGAAACAAGACCCATACCTCACACCATGCACAAAAAGTAACTCAAATTGGATCAAAGACTTAAATATAAAATCGAAAATGATAAAGATCATGGAAGAAAAAATAGGGACAATGCTAGGAGCCAATACATGGCATAAACACAGTATGAACCATAAATAACAATGCACAAGCACCACAAGAGAGACTAGATAACTGGGAGCTCCTAAAAATCAAACACTTACGCTCATCAAAAGACTTCACCCAAAGAGTCAAAAGACAACCTACAGACTGGGAAAAAAATCTTGGCTACGACAAATCCAGTCAGCATCTGATCTCTAAAATCTGCAAGATACTGCAAAACCTCAACAACAAAAAGACAAATAACTCAATTAAAAAATGGGCAAAGGATATGAACAGGGACTTCACCAAAGAAGTATTCAGGCAACTAACAGACACATGAAGAAATGCTCACGATCATTAGTCATTAGAGAAATGCAGGTCAAAACTACAATGAGATATCATCTCACCCCAGCAAGGCTAGCATTAATCCAAAAAACACAAAACAATAAATGCTGGAGAGGTTGTGGAGAGACTGGATACACTGTTGGTGGGAATGTAAAATGGTACAACTACTTTGGAAATTGATTTGGTGCTTCCTTAAAAAGCTAGAAATAGAAGTACCCTACTATCCAGCTATCCCGCTCCTTGGAATATATCCTAGAGAAACAAGAACCGTCACATGAATAGATATATGCACACCCATGTTCTTTGCAGCACTGTTCACAATAGCAAAAAGATGGAAACACCCTAGGTGCCCATCAATGGACGAATGAATAAACAAATTATGGTATATCTACACAACGATAAAGAACCACGATGAAGCCGTGCAACATCTTATAACATGGAGGAATCTGGAGGGCATTATGCTGAGTGAATTTAGTCAGTCACAGAACAACAAATATTGTATAAGACCACTATTATAAGAACTCAAGAAAAGGTTTAAACACAGACGAAAACATTCTTTGACGGCTACGAGGGTGGGGAGGGAGGGTGAGTGTTATTTACTAACTAGATAGTAGATAAGAATTATCTTAGGTGAAGGGAAGGACAGCACACACTACAGGGAAAGTCAGCACAACTGGACTAAACCAAAGCTAAGAAGTTTCCTGAATACAATCAAACACTTTGAGGGACAGAGTAGCAGGGGTAGGGATCTAGGGACCATGGTTTCAGGGGACATCTAGGTTTACTGGCACAACAAACTTATTAAGAAAGTGTTCTGCGTCGTAGTTCGGTGAGTGGTGTCTGAGGTCTTAAAAGCTTGCAAGTGGCCATCTAAGATGCATCAACTGGTCCCAACCCACCTGGAGTAAAAGAGAATGAAGAACACCAAAGACACAAGGAAAGTATTAGCCCAAGAGACAGAAAGGGCCACATAAACCACAGACTTCATCAGCCTGAGACCAGAAGAACTAGATGGTACCCGGCTACCCTCAATGACCGTGCTGACAGGGAACACAACAGAGAGTCCCTGATGGAGCAGGAGAAAGGTGGGGTGCAGAACTCAAACTCTAGTGAGAAGACCAGACTTAATGGTCTGACTGAGACTGGAGGAACCCCGGAAAGCATGGCCCCCGAATTCTCTATCAGCCCAGAACTAAAACAATTTCCGTGGCCAACTCTTCAGACAGGGATTGGACTGGACAGTGGGACATAAAGTGATACTCGTGAGGAGTGTGCCTCTTAGCTCAAGTAGATACAAGAGACTAAATGGGCAGCTTCTGTTTGGAGGTAAGATAGGAAGGCAGAGAGGGTTAGGAGCTGGTTGCATGGACATGGGGAATCGGGTGGAAAGGAAGAGTGTGCTGTCACAGTAAGGTGAGAGCAGTTAGGGTCACATAACAAAGTATGTATAAATTTTTGTATGGGAGACTAATCTGAAATGTAAACTTCATTTAAACTACAACAGTAAAAAATTTAAAAAAAAAGAAAGGAGATTTCAGACTAAATTAAAACCAAAAAAACTAAACCCGTTGTCTTTGAGTTGATTTTGACTCATAGTGACCCCATGCATCGGACAGAGTAGAACTGCCCTATAGGGTTCCCAAGGAGTGGCTGGTGGATTCAAACTGCTGATGTTTTGGTCAGCAGCTGAACTCTTAACTACTGTGCCACCGAGGCTCCCAGACTAAATTAAGGACCTGTGAAATGGCATATTTGTTGTTGTTGTGCAAATTTCAAAGACATTTAGGTATTTGAAGAAGGGGAGGTCTTTTTCCCTTGCTAACTGATATTTTTCAATGTCTCCATGTTTTCCTAACTTTAAAAAACTTTATTGCCTTTTTCCCTTAGAATAAAAAGAATTTAACAGTAACAAATAGTGTTGAAAGTGGAAGTCTGCTGTAATCTCTCCCTGCCAGAGAACCATTATTCACAGTTTGGGTATTTTCCTCCAGACTTTTTCCAAAACATGTTCTGGCATCGTATTATTATTCTTTCTCAAGTAATTGTAAATGGCATAAATTTTAAATGTGGCTATATCAATACAAATTCTATTGTGAAACATGAACTTAAAGGAACCTCTGTATTTTCAAAGTAGACCTAGGAGTTAAATCAGAATGTCTGTCAAAGGTCCCGGCAGCATTTGCTTGTGTAGCTTATAAAATGAGATCCCTGTTCCTAGACCTGGTAAATGTTTATCTTGCATGATTCATTTGATTAGCTGATATATTGAAAGACAAATATAAACCCAAACTCATTTTTATTAAATATGAAGAGGATGGAACAAGAAAACGGCCACATAACAGGAAAGATAAAGTCTCTTTTGCTTTCAGGTTATCAGCTGTTGTTGAGGGACTGATATCAGAATAATTCTAAGCAGGCTTCTCAGTTCTGGAAACTCTGGAAAGTGAAGTCAACCGTAATGTGCAAAGAGAAGGTGACTCCCAGATAAAAATGTAAATTTTTACTGCCACTGCACTAGTAGTAACTGACAGATGCATCCATGGTGATAATTTAATGAGCTTTTTTATTATTCCCGTTGGAAAAAGTGACGTTTTGTTTATACGATGGGGCGTTTACACTGTCGTCAGCAACAGAAAAAATTGCTTACCACAGGACGTTGCTATGAGAAGATGCTTTTTGCTTGTTTGTTTTCCCATCGTTACACCAACCTTTCAGTTAGTAAGGAGCTTTGGTGGCGCAGTGGCTAAGCTCTCGGCTGCTAACGAAAAGGTGCAGTTTGAACCTACCAGCCACCCTGTGGGAGAAAGATGTGGCAGACTGCTTCTGTAAAGATTGCAGCCTTGGAAACCCTATGGGGCAGTTCTACTCTGTTCTGTAAGGTCCCTGTGAGTTGGAATCGACTCATCGGTGATGGGTTTCAGTAGCCAAGCTGAAACCATTTGTACCACCCAGGGACCTTAAGTACTATCAGGGTGATTGTAATTACATTTCTGGAGGATACTATTAAAATGTGCTAATTCATGCAATGTTTTGAGGATAGGTATCATTTCTTTGGCACTTGGAGCTCGAGGAATAACATTATATGAACTCTTTATATTTACACTCAGCATAGGAAATATTCGTTGTACAAATACTTTTTGAGCACCTACTGCATTGCTCCAGTGCAAGGGATGCGGTAGAGAAAGAACAAAACAGAAAAAGTTGCTGCCCTCATGGAGTTTACACTCTGGTAGGAGAGCTAGATCATAAACAAATAAATATGTAATATCCAGGGGTAGGTTCTATGCAGAAAAGTATAGAAGGGTAGGGGGATAAAGATATGAGGTTGATGGTGGTGGGGGTTGCCATTTATATACTGTGGGCTGGCAGGGGCTCACAGGTAAGGCAGTTTCTTGGTACCTCTGGTAGAAATGTTCTCAGTAGAGAGGACAGCAATTGCTAAGGCCCTAGGGCTGGAGTGTGCTTCGTGTACTCAAGGAACAGTTGGGAAGCCAGTGTGAATGGAGCAAAGGGAAGTCAGGAAAGAAGAGATGAGGTCAGAGGAGGAAGAGAGGGGCTAGAGGAGGATGGGCAGAGCATGTCAGGCCTAGCACCAATCCTGATGCCCCATTCTTCTTCATATAGTCCTGCTTCTTGGATTATCTACTCAGCATACAGACTGAATAGGTATGGTGAAAAGATACAACCCTGACGCACGCCTTTCCTAACTTTAAACCACACAGTATCCCCTTGTTCTTTTCGAAGACTGCGTCTTGATCTATATACAGTTTCCTCATGAGTACAATTAAGTGTTGGAATTCCCATTCTTCGCAATGTTATCCATAATTTGTTATGATCCACACAGTCGAATGCCTTTGCATAGTCAATAAAACACAGGTAATCATCTTTCTGGTATTCTCTGCTTCCAGAGAATACCAACACTTCTTAGTGTCTTTTTATTGTAGCCATCCTAGTGGGTGTAAAGTGGTACCTCGTTGTGGTTTTGATTAGCATTTCCCTTTTGGCTAATGATGTTGTGTATCTTTTCCTGTGCTTACTGGCCATTTGTATATCTTCTTTGAAGAAATATGTATTCAGATCCTTTGCCCATTAAATTTTTTTAAATCTTATTGTTGAGTTGTAATCATTCTTTATAAATTCTAGAAATAAGTCCCTTATCAGATCTATGATTTGCACATATTTTCAGTCCATTCCATGGGTTGTCTTTTCCACTCTCTGGATGGTGTTCTTTGAAGCACAAGTGTTTTTAATTGTGATGGGGTTAAATCTGTCTATTTTTCAGGAAACTATGGCCCCCATACACCCTGCTAACTCAGGACTGAAACTCCTCCTGAAGCCCACTTTTCAGACAAAGATTCGATAGGCCTATAAAACAAACAATAACACACACGAGGAACATGCTTCTTAGTTCAGTCAAATATACAAGAACAAATGGGCAACTCCTTCCCAAAAGCAAGACAAGAAGGCAGCAAGGGACAGAAAAAACTGGAAGAATGGACATGGGGAACCCGGGGTGTAAAGAGGGAGAGTGCTGTCACATTGCAGGGATTGCAACCAATGTCACAGAACAATATGTGTATAAATTTTTGAATGAAAAACTAATTTGAGGTGTAAACTTTCACCTAAAGCACAACAAAATTATAATAAATAAATAAATTTATCTATTTTTTTCTTTTGTTGCTTGTGCTTTTGGTGTCATCTAAGAATCCATTGGAGCCCTGGTGGCACAGTGGTTAAGAGCTCGGCTGCTAACCAGAAGGTTGGCAATTTGAATCCACCAACTGCTCCTTGGAAATCCTGTGAGGCAGTTCTACTCTGTCCTACCAGGTCACTATGAGTCTGAATTGACTCGACGGCAATGGGTTTTTGGCTTGGTTTAAGGATACATTGTCTAATTCAAGGTCACAAAGATCTACTCTTATTTGTTTTCCCCCCTAAAAATTTTATAGTTTTAGTAGAACAAAATTCTAACTCATAAAAAAGACCAGACTTACTGGTCTGACAGACTGTAGAAACCCTGAGAGTATGTCTCCCGGACACTCTTTTAACTCAGTACTGAAATCACTCTTGAGGTTCACCCTTCGGTCAAAGATTAGACAGGCTTATAAAACAAAATGAGATTAAATGGGCACACCAACCCAGGGGCAAAGATGATAAGGCAGGAGAGGACAGGAAAGCTGATACTGGGGAACCCAAGGTCGAGAAGGGGGGAGTGTTGACACATCATAGAGTAGGCAACCAATGTCACAAAACTATATGTGTATTAATTGTTTAATGAGAAACTGATCTACTCTGTAAACCTTCATCTAAAGCACAATAAAAAAAAAGTTTTATAGTTTTAGCCCTTACATTTATTTGTATATTCCACTTTGAGTTAATTTTTTATATAGTGTGAGATAGGGGTCTAATTTCATTCTTTTGCATGAAATATCCAGTTATCTCAGCATCATTTGTTAAAGACTATTCTCTTCCCACTGAATTGTCTTGGGAGTGTTGTCAACAATCAACTGGTCATAGGTATATGGGTTTATTTTTGGACTATCAATTCTATTCCATTGATCTGTTTGTCTGTTCTTATGCCAGTACCACACTGTCTTCATGACCGTAACTTTGTAGTAAGTTTTGAAATCAGGAAGTGTGAGTCCTCCAACTTTATTCTTCTTTTTCAAGATTATTTTGGTTATTTGGGGTTCTTTCCATTTGCGTATGAATTTTAGGATCAGTTTATCAATTTCTGCAAAAAAGTCTGCTGGGATTTTCATAGAGATTGCATTGAATCTGTAGATTGCTCCAGAAAGTATTGCCATCTTAGCAATATTAAGTCTTTTGATCCATGAACAGGGGGTGTCTTTCTATTTATTCAAGTCTTCTGTAATATTTTTCATCACTATTTTGTAATTTTCGATGTACAAGCATTGCACTTCTTTTAAGTTTATTCCAAAGTATTTTATTCTTTTTGATGCTATTGTAAATGGGATCTTTTTTCTTAATTTCATTTTTGGATTGTTCATTGCTAGTGTATAAAAATACACTTGATTTTTGTACATTGATCTGTATCCTGCCCTACAGAAAGTTTTAAATTCATTGAGGGGGAGAAAAGACTTCGAAACTGTTTCCATCAGGGCCGTAAAATGTTTCTATTGTACGACATTTGGTCAAAAAGATTACTGACAAAAGCTAACATTTATCAAGCACCTGTCATATTACTTCCTTATACCTGAAACCTCCCAATGGCTTCCCATTGCTTTTACAACAGGAAAATAGACCAGAATCCATAGCATGACCTCCAAGACCCTGGATGATGAGATCCGTCTCTACTCTGCAGTCCTATCCCTCCTTATTTTTCCCTTTGCCCTGTGTCCTCCAGCTACGTTGTCATCCTTTGCTTCCTCCATGCTCCTTCCTGTCTCAGAATCTTCATTTCCACTCTTCCTCTTGCCTGGTCACTGCCATCTCCCCATGCCATCCTCCCTCCACAATTACCAGTAGAAAAGGCTAGACTGTACTTCTTCCTAGTAGACAAAATCGTGATTTTTTTCAATGTCTATCTCTCCCACTAAATTGAACGTGTGTATTGTTCACATCTGTGTCACCAGTATCCTACCCAGCACCTGACAGGTAACTGGAGCTCAATAAAGGAAGTAGATAAACTGTGTTCCAGGCACTTCACATACATTATCTTGCTTATTCTTATGGTACACGTTGCAAACGAGGAAACTGAAGCATAAAGCGGTAAACTGGCCCAAAGTCACATAGCTAGTAAGTGGCAGTCATGATTCCGGTAAGATCAGTTTGATTGTTTTAGAGTTTAAAATAACCCCTCCTAGAGAGACGTGCTCATCTCTTGATTTGTCTTCCAGTGGAGACTTTCCAGAAACTGCAGAAGGCAAAAGAGGTTCTGACCAACGAAGAGAGTCGAGCCCGCTATGACCACTGGCGAAGGAGCCAGATGTCGATGCCCTTCCAGCAGTGGGAAGCTTTGAGTGACTCAGTGAAAACGGTGGGTTTCTGTCTGGTGATGATAGGAGTTAGTGAAGCTCAGACTTCCCAGGGGTTAGACTAATGTAGTAGCTTAGAGAGTTAATCGGCAATGGGAATGAGGAGTCCAAGAATCTGGTAGAGTCTGGATATACCTCAGTGACCACAAAATCTAATGAAGAGAAATTCACCATCATAAAGGCAATGAATTGATGCCAGAAGAGCCCGTGACCACGTTTTTCAGTCGCTTTGGCTGTTTGTTTCAGTACAGACCTTCTCCGTCTTCATTTACTGTTTTATGTGTTTTGATAAATGTGCTTCTCAAGTTGCTCATATACTGTATGTTGAATTTTGAACCATTGCTTATTTATCTCCTCCATGTTTTATATAGAAAATGTAATTTTAGAGGTTTCTATATTCTTAGGCATGATTTATTACCCAGATTCTTTCCATAGGAACACTCTTCTGTGATATGAGACTTGGAATACTGAAGCCACCTTATAGACAAGTTTTCAGGGACACTTGTTAGAATTATTCTATAAAGTTATTCACATCTCTTAAATTACAACCCTTCAGGTTTATAGATTTTTTATTTAGATTTTCTTCTTAATAGTTTTTATTTTAAGAAGACTTGAGCAAATTATTTTTCTACTGATAAAAGGTCTGTAAGAGGGAGGGAAGGAGGGCCTTTGAAGTAATAGAGAAGAACAATGCAAAACTTTCAAAGTATATGATTAAAGCCCCTGTACCTAAAATAAAAATGTTCCTTCATCTCGTTTTGGAATTAAGAATATATTCATATGTATTTGTTTAAAGTGAGTTAATTATTTGTGTGAGACTAACCATATGATTATTGTATATATGCACACACACATACAAAAAAAAAGCTAGAGGAAATCTTTCTAAAAATAAGGACAACTTTACATACTCAGAAATGGATTTTTTTTTCCTTTTCCATTGTGTGTACCCAAAATTCTTTGTTAATATTGACTCAATAAGCATTGTTCTGTTCCAGCACCTACGCATGACCATATTTCCATTCTCTGAAGTATGACACACTGTGACTGCAACTAAATTAGTGACCCTTGCTGTTCTAATGCCTTTTTGATTTATATTTCGTTTTTCCTGATGATCTGCTTAACTCTGTCACTTAATTTTTAACAGCTGATATCAAGTTAGCTGTAGATTTTCCAAACACTCTTCCCCAAATCCCTGTTCTAATTTCTATTGCCAACATCTTTCCATTAAATACTAATTTCCTGCCTCCAGACACATCATTTCTGTTTTGAATTTAGCTTAACTATGAACTGTTTGAGGTCTTAAAATAATTACATTCTAGATCTTACTGGCTGCATCATTTGGCCACCTTGTGTAGGCTGTGGTGCATGTGGTCCGTTAGTCCTTTGGACTAATTGCTGCCTTGAGTCTTTGGTTTTCTTCACTCTCCTTTACTCCTAACAGGAAGAGACCACTAGTTGTATTTTAGATGGCTGCTTGCAAGCTTTTAAGATGTCAAACGCTACTCTCCAAAGTAGAATCTAGAACATTGTTTTTATGCACTATGTTATGCCAATTGACATAGATATCCCCTTGAGTCTATGATCCTTAGCCTTCAAACCAAGTATCTTCATCCCAGGAGGTGTTTGGTTGTGCGTAAGAAGTTTCTATGATTGTGCCCCTTGTGTGCTCTATTGTCTATACTAGTATTCATGTGACGTCTACAAATATGTACATAGAGATATACACAACCTAACCTGTATCTGCAGGTGGGTATGCTCCCTTACACCCTCTCACGTCTTTTTAGCATGCCTATCTACCCGTGTATTCCTTCGTAAATTATTGTTTGTTAATACTGTTGCTGCAGGATTGCTTACGTTATAGTAATTGCCATGGTTGCCCTTTGTTCTTGTGTTCCTTTCAGTGTCTTCCTTTGCCTTTGTCATGTTGTGCTGATTTCCCCCATGTAGCGTGTTGCCTTTTCCTTAGCCAGTATTACCCAGTGTCTTCTGTTTATTTAGTAGTTTGCCTTCCATCTCCCTCCCTTTCCTGGTAACCATCAAAGAACTTTCTGTGTGTACAACATATTAATTGTTACTTTGTGTGTGCATTTATTTAATCTGTTCATTCTTTTGCATTCACTACTTGAGAGAAATTAATAACAGTTATACTAACTAGTGTTCATCACCTAATAGATCATTGTTTGTCTTTCTCTATAGATAAAGAACATCATGAGAGTATTTAGGTTAGGTATTTTACATGTGCCATTCTGACAATAAAATAATTATAACTTCAGGATCTGAATTTCAGGTGACTTTTATCTGAAACACACCCGCATGTTCATTTGCCCCACACATTTATAGATAGTTAAATCTGATAAAATCTCTACCCTTCACATTATCAGTCCTGTCTTTCCGCTTTGTATTTAAGGAGTATAATCCCTCTAAGGAGCCCTGGAGGTGCAACAGTTAAACACTCAGCTGCTAACGGAAAGGTTGGTGGTTGAAAGGTTGGTGGTTTGAACCCAACTAGTGGCTCCGTGGGAAGAAGACCTGGCAATCTGCTCCCATAAAGATTACAGCCTAGAAAACCCCGTGGGGCAGTTCTGCTCTGTCACGTGGGGGTGCTGAGTCAAAATCGACTTGATGTCACATAATAACAACAACATAATCCATCTGGAGTCTCTGGGTGGTCAAATGGTTAACATGCTCAGCTGCTAACTGGAAGATTAGTGGTTCGAGTCCACCCAGAGGCACCTTAGAAGAAAGGTCTGGTGATCTACTTCTAAAAAATCAGCCATTGAAAACCCTGTGGAGCACAGTTCTACTCTGACACACATGGGGTCGCCATAAGTAGGAGTCGACGTGACTACCTCTGGGAGGAGAAGCATTGGTTGGAAGCATTGTTAGTTCCAGTGCATTCAAGGCAGGACAATTCACAATGCGCTTTGGCAGCGTTACATGCAGGATCGATTTGTAGGTGCTCTCCTTTGGGAGAATTCCTCAAATGAACCATGGCTTTGGAGGCGACATATTTCTATCATCCATGAGTGATGAAACTATAACCGGTATTTTTTTCCACACCAAGTCTCTATCACTTTACTGCTATTTCTTTTTACAAGTTCCTCCTGATAGTTTAATTTGTAAAAATATTTGAAAAATTTCTCCAGTTCCATGAATAGGTTAGAAATTTAAATTTGGACATGTGATGTTGGTTTAAACAAAGGGATATAAGGTAAGGGCTTCCGTATCCACCCACCGCCTTTGAGATCTTGGGATAAGTTACTTGAAAACAGAGAACTTTCAAGCACAAAGAATCTTAAAGAAATTTATCATGGTCGTGCTAAACGGTTTTACCCCCAAGGGATCCAGTGCCTGAATGACTCTCCCTCTGCCTCCAAAATATATGGCAGAAAGGCTTTAGGATGGCTGGGGGGATATGGTTGCAGCAAAGCACAGCCAACATAAAATGTTGAAAAAAATTCTCATAAACTGTTAAAACTGTCCCATGCCACATCAATTGCTATACATTTTAAAAAGAGTTAATAGAAACACCATTTTTGGTGAACTGATCATTTGATAAATTGATTGCTTCTGGGAGGGCTTGTTGGGGCTGCCAGTCACCCCTACGTGGACCTGCCTGTCTCTTGATTGTTTCTGGGTTCCTGGACTGGGCAAGACGTCCCTGAGTTGTGTCCAGTTTGCCGCCGATTACCAAGGAAGCTTCCCACTATGCTGTGTGGCCACAGTTTCCCTGGCCAGATGGAAAACAGTGTGTAATTCAACACCTTCTGGGCCTGTTCAAAAGGCAACCTGTCCCAATCGGATGTTATCCAAAAGCAGATCAGAAATCACCAGGCAAGTAAAAAATTCACTCACAGCGATCCAGGATAAAAATAACCAGTCAATTTTGTGTAGTTGTTCAGCTGATCCGTGGCTCCTCTGAGCTGACTGATTTTTTTTTCAATCGTCCCAGTGTTTACTGGCATGTAGACACAATTTTCTATATCCCAGGGCTGGCCAAGGTCCAGAATTTAAGAAAATGACTTTCAAGGGGAAAAAAAAACTCTCAAGGAAGGATGGTAAACAAGTTCACTGAGTGGGCAGAATAAAGATACACCGATTTCATAGACTGGGATCAGTGGTCTTTGCACTGGGCTAGGTGTCTGGTTAGTGTTAGTTCACTGTATCCTGATTTTCTGTCTTGGGAAGTTCATTGTTTTGCTGCAAGGACTCTCCCCTTCCTCGTTTCCCTTTTAGTTTCTGTTAACTGCTATCATTTGATATTTTTATTACGTTCATTCAATAGAAATGAGTCACTCTACCATGGACTAGTTGGCTTGATGTTAAGTGTTGTACTGTGCAACCAATACTCAAGTGGAGCTAGGAAATATGTTCTGTGAACACAAAAGTGAGTGATTTGCAGGTTGTGTAAACCAGGCTGCTTAGCACCTCTCCTACATTAATCATTAGATTGAACCACAGAGCATGAGAGGCACCTGTATACATGGATAGATTTAAAATAAAAAAAAACCCGTTTCTGTGGAGTCGATTCCAACTTATAGTTGACCCTATAGGACAGAGTAGAACTGCCCTGCAGGGTTTCCAAGGAGTGGCTGGTGGATTTGAACTGCCGACCTTTTGGTTAGCAGCCAAGCTCTTAACCACTGCCCACTAGGGCTTCCAAGGATAGATACAGTTTAGGTTTATCCCCTGCTAGTAGGGCAAACGGTTAAGCGCTCGACTACCTTAGCCGAAAGATTGGCGGTTCAGTCCCATCCACAGGCACCTTGGGTGACAGGCCTGGCAACCTGCTTCTGGAAGGTCACAGCCTTGAAACCCTATGGAGCAGTTCTTCTCGGCACACATGGAGTCGTCATGAGTTGGAATTGACTCATCTGGCAACTAACAGCAACAACAACAATTTCTATAATAGGGATGAACAGATAGGAGGTCTAATAATAATATAATTTATTCTGGTTTATTTACAAAGGGGATGGATGAGTAAGACCATTATCTCAGAATATCTTTTCACTAAGGCTTTCAAAGCTTTTACTGAAGGTGACTCATCAATCCTCACCACCTGTCTAAGGCAGACGTAAATCCGTTGCTGTCAAGACGCTTCCAACTCACAGCGACCCTGTACAACACAGTACAACTGCCCCATAGGGTTTCCAAGGCTGTAAATCTTTACAGAAGCAGACTGTCTGGGTTCTGGATTCTTGAATTTCTTATTCTCTGTTTTCCACCAACCTTTCCTAACATCTTTTCCCCTCCTTAGAGGAAGACACTTCGACCTTCTTCTATGCACATGCAAAAAACCCAGATCAAACCAACCAGTCAAATACCTCTCCTCTCTTGTTACTGGCACCCCAGAAGCTTGCCCCTTATATATTTTGCAACCATAACCACATCTAATTTTTCCTAATTGTACATATGTATAATCTTGTCACAGAAAGTTTAGAAAATGAAAAAAAGAATATAAAAAACTTTTTAATTGTGCCATGCATAAATAACCAGAGTTAACATTCTGATGCATTTTCTTCCAATTTTTTTCTCCTCATTTGTTTGTGTGAGTGCTGATTATATTGAATGGGGCAGTGATTGTGTTATGGGGTGGTTTTTGGATCTTGGATGTAAGTGGGTTGATTCACCTGTTGATTGGTTATATTCGAGGAAAAGGATTCAGGATGATGCTTTTTTGTCGTTGGGGAGAGATAGGATGAAAATGGGAGTAAGTGAGTTTCCTGATTGGATTAGGGCAGAGGGCTTGATTATATCTGTGGTTTTAGGATGACTACAAGGCTATGTTGCCCTCTAGACTGCCTATGTATCTTTATCTGTATCTATTTTATGTATATGTATATGTGGAGTCCCTGGGTGGCCCAAACAGTTAAGCGCTCGACTATTAGCTGAAAGGTTGGCAGTTTGAACTCACCCAGAGGCACATTGGAAGACAGGTCTGGCAATCTGCTTCTGAAAGGTCATAGCCTTGAAAACCCTACTGTGCACACATGGGGTCGCTATGAGTCAGAATCAACTCAACGGCAACTAACAACAAAAAATTTCTTTAAAAATTGTCACGAACAGTTTATGTAAAGGATTCTGAGACAGTTTTTCACCCTCTGCACTTTTCCTTTCTCCTTGGCAAGTTATTTCTCCTGGCTCCTGCTTGAGAGGCCAGCACTAGTACTGCCAAGACAGGTGCTAAGGAGCCTTGGTGTCTCTTTTAAGCTGTTTAATATGTTGATGGACACCCCTCCTCCCACCTGTTGTCACTGTCACATACAGATGATGTTCAGCCTCCTCTTCCTTATGCTGCTTTGTTTAAACTGGTAAATAAAGTGGCGACCTCAGGCAAAATTTGGCAGCCCCAGAATTGTAAGATAATTGAGACTTCCAGGAAAGAAGGGAGCTGTAGATAAGAAGCAACATGCCCTTTCTGCCGTGGAGCACATGTGAACAGAGACAGAGCCTCTTCCCTTGTCCCTGGCACTGTTTTCAGAAGTCACAATGTTTGAGCTTATTCAGTAAGCTTTGAACTTCAGAAAATCAATGTTTTGTTCTGGCTTTTCTTTGCTTTTATCTCTATGTTTTCTCCTGTAGCACAAGAAAACAATATTCTGGATATCAGAAGAATAGTTTATTCTAGGTTTTAAACTTCCCCAAAAGAGTGACTTGTCGTTTTTCTCCGGATTTTGAGTAACAGAGGTGCTGTGTCACTTGTTCAGTAGTGCCTCAGGAATGTCGTCGCTGTATGCCATTGAGTAGATTCTGACTCAACAACCCTATAGGACAGAGTAGAACTGCCCCACAGGGTTTCCTAGGCTGTCGTCTTTACTGGAGTAGATCTCTAGGTCTTTTCTCCCTCGTAACTGCTGGTGGGTTAGAACCTCTTCCCTTTTGGTTTGCAGCTGAGCACTTAACCATTGCACCACAGAGCTCCTTGCCTCGGGAGTAGCTTCCCACAATATCCAGATGAGGTTTCAAGAAATGGTTATATTTATTATTTTGGTTGATGCCAGGGCTAATTATTCTACCTGAAATATTCTTGACACACCAAACTCTCAATCTTTCTTTCCCACTCTGTATTCATCCATCCATCCATCCATCCATTCATCCAATTTTAAATTTTTTAATAGGTAATAAATATACAAGGCACAAAATTTAAAAAGTATGAAAGAGTATATATGCTGAAAAGGAAGCCTGTCTCCTCCCTTTCTTCCTAAGTTCTGACGTAACTAACTTCTGTTTTGAAGGTGCATATTTGGTCTCTCACTCCCTCGCCACTTTCCACAAACAGCCAGAGCTATGATGGCAAAATTATGTAATTGAGTCACTGGATGAAGGACCCCACCAAGCATATTGGACACAATTATAGGATACCA
This sequence comes from Dugong dugon, assembly GCA_030035585.1. NCBI lineage: Eukaryota > Metazoa > Chordata > Mammalia > Sirenia > Dugongidae > Dugong > Dugong dugon. The sequence goes on from CM057475.1 coordinate 22,479,874, forward strand.
GGTTTTTAGGGAGTGTTTTCAAGAGTTTGGGCTCCTGTTTTTGTCTAGAAGTATAAAAGTTTACCAGAAGCCAAAGGCAAATGCCCAACATTGTTAATATATGGACTTTAATAAATTAAAAAGACAATATAACTATTGTTTAAAAAAAGTTCCCCTCCTTTCTCAATAGGATATGTAATGAAAAGTGAGTCTATCCTGATTCTAGACCCTAGGTGTATCCCCCTCTCCCAGAAACAGTCTCCATTATATTTTCTTGTGTTTCCTTCCAGAAAATTTCCATACAGCGTACACGCACATGTTATCTTTCTTAAAGAAACTAAATGGAAAGATATTTATAAAGTTCTTATTATCTGAGGATAGGTATATTTAAGAAGTTCACCTAAAGTGAATCATCTTAAAATTAGGACAAATATTTCCTAGTAAATGGCAAAAAAAAAATTTGAGTGCTAGTTTTCCTTGAAAAAGGAAGCCAATTTTTATGACAATAAGTTTACTTTATATTATGTTTCACATAATGTAGGTTATAACTGCAACCATACACCAATTTATAGCATGAACAAAGAATATATCCAACATTGACCACCGTGTTTTTCGGCGTAGTTTTTTGACAAAATTAATAGCACATTATCCCATCCTTCCTTCATGTTTGCTTCCACAGCAAGATGATTAAAGAATAATTTTTGCAAAACACAAAAAACAAAAAACTGGATACTTCCTGAATATTCCCAAAAGCCTCTCTTAATTCTTTAATATTCAAATATTTTTTTGTTTTCAGAGCTGACATGATGTGCTGTATTTATTTATTCCTTACTTTTTATTTTGAAATAATTTCAAACTCCTCCCAAAAGAATTGCAAGAATAGTACAAAAAATACCTAAATACCCTTCATCCAGATTCACACTTGTTACACTCACCACATATGCTTTATCACTCCCCTCTCACCGTGTGTGCATGTTAATCTTTCTCTTACACCATTTGAGAGTTTCTTTACCACTTTACCCCCTTTATTTCCTAAGAACAAAGACATTCTCTTACATAAACACACTATAATTTTCAAATCTAGGAAATCTAACTTTGATTCCATACTGTTATCTAATAAACAATTCATATTCAATTTTTGCCAACTGTCCCTATAATGTCCTTTGTGGCATTCCCCCTCCCTCATTCTGGATCCAGTTCAGGATCATGAATTGTATTTAATTGTCATGACTTCTTAGATTCCTTTAATCTGGAAAAGTTCTTCAGCCTTCCTATGTCTTTTATGACTTTGCCTTTTTTTTTTTTTTTTAACTGCCCCATAGGATTTCCAAGGCTGTAATCTTTTTTTTTTTTTTTTAAATATTCTACTGTGTTTTCAGCAAAAGTTTACACCGCAGATTAGGTTCCCATTTAACAATTACTACACAGATTGTTCAGTGACATTGTTTACATTTTTCACAATGTGTTAACATTATCATTCATTCCATTCTGGATGTTTCATTTCCGGTAATCTGGTTTCCCTGTACCCTTACCCTTTCATCTTTGCTTTAGAGTAACTGGTGATCACTTGGTCTCATATAGATGATTTTTTAGAGATGTGCAGTACTCACTGGTAATATTCTTTATTTTATGAGCCAATCTGTTATTTAGCTAAAAGCTGACCTCAGTGGGTAGTTTTGGTTCAAGGTTTATGGAGGATCTCAGGGTGATAGTCTCGTGGAGTCCTCTAGTCTCAGCCAGTCCAGTTAAGACATTGCCATTTTGAAGGAGTTCAGTTGTTTTGTAGAATGTCCCTCAATTTAGATCGTTTGGTGTTTCCTTATGATTAGATTCAGATTATCTTCTTTGGGCAGGAATACTTCTGAAGTGATGTTGTGTCCTTCTCAGTGCATCACATCAGGAGGTACATGGTGCCAGTTTGTCTCGTTATTGGTGGTGTTAACTTTGATCAGGCAGATGAGGTGGTGTGTCCACCATTTTTGCTCTTGATAATTTATCTATGGGGAGAAACTTTGAAACTCTGCAATTATCCTGTTTGTCCTCACATTTTCACCAAGTTTCTGCATCCTTTGATGATGCTTGCCTGAATCTATTATTATTATGCTTCCGAAGTGGCGATTTCTCTAACTCTGTCATTCTTTCTACATTTATTAGTTGGCATTCTACTGCGAGGAAGAGCTTTCCCTTCTCCTTTATTAATTTTTTTACTTACTTGTTATCAGTATGGACTCATGGATTTGTATTCGTGCGATGTAATCCATTACTGTCATCCTGATGTTTGAAATTTTCCTGATTTGGCTAGTGAGAATCCCTTTAAGCTGGCTCCTTTATTTTTTTTGGACATGTCCCCAACATTCTTTTAAACAGTTCCTCACTTTGTGGTATAACAAGATGTTCCATGTTCATCTTGTACTTTCTGTACTCCAGTACTGGCTGGAATTAGCCATTTTTCAAAGAGTCCTGATTCCTTTTAGTGGGGAATGGTATTAGAAACCAAGATCTGAGTTCTCCGTGTGCTCATTGCTACTGAGGTGCTGTTGTTTCTAGGCCTTTTCAGCAAGCAGAGCTGAGGGAAAAAATTACATTTTCATATGTATATATTTTTAAAATCATGAATTCACACTAATACCTCTAATTCCAGTCCAGTGCCACTAGATTCTTCCTTGTCTTTTCCTGTTCTGTATTTGTATTTATCTTCTCCTACACTGAGAACCTTAGCTCTCAGTAACATCAATATGTACTCATTTGTTCAATCCTACAATACACACAAAATAGTTTCAGAATGGGTACATCTATACCACTGTGAAAAACACACCTACAGATGAGTTCAAGGTTGTTTATAGTTCTTTTTGTGTTTAGATTGAAGGTATATCATCAAAGTAGTAAGTTCAAAAGTTATTTAAATGGGTTCTCTTTTTTTTCCTTCAGAAATGTTGTGTTATTCATTTGAAATATGGTTAGGTTCATTTGTTTCTGTTCACATTCAATTTAAAGGTTTTCTTCCATTCTTTATTTTAAAATATACAAAATATTAATATGGTTCTAAAAGTCAAAACTAGATAAAAATCTATACTCAGAGAGGTGTCAATTCCTCCCCTGTCCCTTCTATCTCAGTCCCATGCTTTTCTTTGAAGAGCCCATTTTATCAGGATTCTTGTTGGTGCTTCTTTTTCACTTGGCTCTTAATTGTTTGTCAGTATAACTCTGCCAGCTTTACTGGGTCAAAGACTATGAACAATTAAAATTTTGATTGATATTGTCACATTTCCCTCATAAGATTGTCTGATGTTTGGGAGAACTTGTGTGTCCATCTTCTCACTAACATTCTGCATTATCAGGAACTATTCAACAAATAAAACACTGAATTCCTGTTTTGTGTTATGAGTTTACTTAAAGAAAATATGTATAATCTAGAATTCTAGTATTTTTGTCAACTTTGCATTGACATTGCTGGGAGGGAAGGGCTATAGTCACAATAGTAGTTGGTTTAATCTCTGGCATGGCCAAAGGCCCAAGGTCTTGATTTTCTAAAGTTTTTTTTTTTTTTTTTTTTTGTAATTGTGGTAAAATACACATAACATAAAATTTGCTATTTTAATTATTTTAAAGTGTACAATTCAATGGCATTAAGTACATTCACACCATTGTACATCCATCACCACTATCTAGTTTCAGAGCTTTTCCATTACCTCGAAAGGAATCCCCTTTCTCAGTAACCAGTCACTCCCTATTGCCTTTTCCCAGCCCTTGCCAACTACGAATCTTCTTTATGTCTCTATGAATTTGCCTATTCTGGACATTTCATATGAATAGAATCATGCAAAATGTAACCTTTTGTGCCTAGCTTCTTTCACTTAGCATAATATTTTCAAGGTTTGTCTATGTCAGAGGATGTGTCAGTACTTCACTCCTTTTTATGGCTGAATAATATTCCATTGTATGTATATACCACATTTTGTTTATCCATTCATTAGCTGATGGACATTTGGGTTATTTCCACCATTTGGCTATTGTGAATAGTGCTGCTGTGAACATTTGTGTACAAGTTTTTGTTTGAACCTGGTTCTTTTGGGTATATAGCTAGGATTGGACTTGTTGGGTCTTTGATATTTCTATGTTTAAGTTTTGAGAAACCAACAACCTCATTCTTTAAACCTCTCTGATGTTGGTCCCTTTGCTCCATACCCATGATGTGGATTTCCCTTTATATCATTAGTCTTCTAAATCAGTGAGGATTAATTATTAATATCTGGTTAATAGTCAACTCTAATATTCTGATAATTAACACTATAATAGTGGGTCAGGAGTTACCACATACTGAACTTTAAATATAGGAAACTGCAAGTATTGATTTGGTATCTATGTGTTTCCTTTTAATGAATGTAGTCAATGCATTGGGCTGTCAGAGGTAAGAAAGACCTGATGCTGGAAGAATCTGACCAGACTCATACCAACAAGATTGAAAATGAGGCCTGGAACAAGCAAAGAGAAATAAACAAAGAGGAGATGGGTTCAACCACAGAGAAAAGAGAGCAAAAAGACTCAGAGTCCCTGGAGAAGTCATTCTCCCCACAAAATCCAGATTCCCCAGGTAAGTCCTGACATTTAGTTTTACAGACAGATAAAGTCTTAAATTAAAGGGTTTGGTTCGTATTGCATTTATTCTTAACCTTTTGCAGTCTGCACAGTAGTAAATTTAAGGATTGGTTTAGCATGTTAAAAGATATTTACTTAGCATTGACATGGAAACTAGAAGATACATTCCTTAATACCTTCCTTGCCAGGGCAACCTTGAGACATTTCTGGGAGTGTCTTCCACTCTACATAAAATGCTTAGCACAGTGGTTGGCCTGTAGCAGGCCCTGGGTAACCATTAACTACCATTATCATTTCTTTGTTTGTTTATCTAGCCATCTATCTACCATCCAGCTGTGTTTGAGTGTGTTATATACATGCACAGATAACTATCCTTCAAATTCTTATTTGAAGTGACTATCTCATTATCTTCTATTTAAAAACAAGTGTTCACGGATGTTGTAGAATCTTCTGCTTAAAGTTCACAATCCTAAAAATCAACACAGGCACTTAAAATCTTTGAGGAAAACGTTAACATGTTCACCCCTTGCTGAGAATAAAGATTCTTGAAGTTTGATTTAGGGGTCTCTGCTGGGTTACCCAAGAGATCCTTCTGTAGAGTTGGCCCCGTGATTGCATCAGCCGTGTAGGTGGAAATGATTATAACAACTGATCAAAGAAGCCCGAATTTGAAAAAAAGTGTTTTAAACAAACACATATATACATACACCCACTCAGACCCCACCCCTCCAGGCAAACATGCAAACATTTCTCCTTTCAGCCCTGGAATGCTCAGATCTGTCCTCCCTGAGCCCCCGTGGTCTCCCTGTGGTTTTCTGTTTCAGTCAGAATCAAGGATGGTCTGAGTTCACTGGCACTGGGGAGGTTTGAATACTTCAAGACGAACCAGGCAGGATGCTGGGGCCCTATTTGAGTCCTTCTTGCAGGACTCTATGAAATTTTCTTTCTTTCTTTTTAAATAGTTGTTTGGATATTAAAAAACAAAAAAACAAAAAACCCAAAAGTAATATGATCTTGTTGTTAAAAAAAATAAAACATTCACATATAGACAATGGAGCCCTGGTGGCACAGTGGTTAAGAGCTCTGCTGCTAACCCAAAGGGTCTGCAGTTCGAATCCACCAGCTGCTTCTTGGAAACCCTATAGGGCAGTTCCTCTCTGTCCTATAGGGTCAGTATGAGTCAGACAATCAACTTGAAGCCAATGAGTTAGTTGGGTTTTTTTTTTTTTTAATATAAAACAGTAACTTAGTGTCTACCCCGTCCCCCTATCCTTCTCTGCTTCTAGTCTCTGAAGTAGCCTATGGGGATGCTCAGATGTGTCTCCTTCCACATGGTTCTCCGTGCTAATACAAACCTATGTCCAAGTAAATGTATAGTTTTTGAGATCTTTAAAAAAATAAAGAACAGGGTTACAGAGTGGTTAAGAGTGCAGACATTGGAGCTGGACTGGATCTAGTTGCCAGCTTTTCCACTTAGGAGTTATGTGACCTTGGGCAAGCTAGGTATCCAACCTAAGGTTTTTGTTTTTTTTTTTTTAATTGTGGTAAAAATATATATAGCAAGACATTTGCCATTTCATCATTTTTTACATGTGCCATTCAGTGTCTTTAGTCATGTTCATCATGTTGTACAGCCATCACCAGATTTTTCCATCATCCTAAGAGAAACTCAGTGCCCCCTAGACATTGATTCCTCCTTTCCCTCTCCCTCTTGTCTGAGTTTTTAATGGTAAAAATATTAGTGTCTACCTCCTCAAGTTTTTTGTGACGAGTAAATAACTTAATATACATGAAGTCTTTAGACCAGTGTTGGGCATATGGGAAGTGCTTTTTTTACTGTTAGCTTTTATAATGGGGTTTCTCCTAGATCCTTACATTTAGAGCTAACTCATTCTTTTTAACAGTTGATCATACTCTACAGTGTAGATACGTTGTAGTTGAGTCAGAATAAATTGTGATGCCAGTTTTGATGCCCTCCGCTCGTGAGGTGTCTTCTCTTCCTGTGGTTGAAGAACAAAGTGGAGGTGGTGAGGGCAGGGGAGGAGCACCTCTCTGACAAGCTGTTGTTGGAGAGTAAGAATTATGAAATTCTGCGAAAGGATGCATTTACCAGTATTTTCTTAATGCTGTTTAAGAGATCGCTGGCTGTGCCTTCACTTTGGAGTTTGATATATCAAAGTGCAGTTGCATGATTATTTATGATTTCATTTTACTGTGGCGCAGATTTTACAAGGCCAGCATTTAAAGACTAATGTTCATGTCAGTTTTATAAGCCCTGAGTATCTTCTCATAATATTACTTTTCAGCGCATTTGTTAATTCCCTCAAGCAATGCTTGGTATTTACTTTGGAGTTTTCCTTTTGATGGCTCTTCTGTGACGAGCAGCCACCAAGTAGTCCCCAATCACATTCCAGCACTTCACTGCAACCAGTAAAACATGAAGCATGGCATCTGAAAACTGGTGTGCAGGGCAAGCTCACTTTTACTTTCTTTCCATTTAAAAACATAATAAATGCAATTCCAGAATTAATTAGTTTTATGTAGCATTGTAGCATCCTGGAGCAAAAAAAGAAAAAAATCAAATGTAATAGATGCTACCTTTCCAGGCATTGCCAGCCCTGTGGTTCCTGCTCCAAGCATCATGACATTCTCTGACAATGGAGCCTGCTGGGCAGCAAAAGAGCAGGTGGTAAGAGCCAGGGAGTGAACTTTGGGAGCAAACTCCCTTTGGGACCAGCCATCAGCCCATAAGGAATCGGAGTGGGAGGCTAAATTCCTCAGTTCCTTCACCCTTCAGGTGGGGTAATTCTGAGGGGTTTTTATATTATCTCCCTGGATTCCCCAGTGAGATCAAGCCCCGGTTGCCCATGGTGAAACCTGCTGGATAACATGCCCTTTATTGTCTTCATTCCCTTCCCTAACCCTGTCAGTGTCTCCTGGGATCGCCTCCAAAGTTTTCCACTTGTGTTCAAGTCCTTGTCTGGGTGTCTGTTTCTAGAGGAACCCAAACTAGACAACATCTTAAAAACTACAAAAATAACACATATTTACTGATGAAATCTGAGAAAATATGATCAAGCAAAAGGAAAAAAATACAACTCATAATCTTACCACCTAGAGAAATAACTATTATTGATATTTTGGTTTATTTGGCATATTTGGTGTATTTTCACATATTTTAAGACCCATTGCCATGGAGTCGATTCTGACTCATAGCGACCCTATAGGACAGAGTAGAATTGCCCCATAAGGTTTCCCAGGCTGTAAATCTTTACGGAAGCAGACTGCCACATCTTTCTCCTATGGAGTGGCTGGTGGGTTTGAACTGCTGACCTTTTGCGCAAGTGCTTAACCACTGTGCCACCAGGGCTCCTTCATATGTATTAGTATACCTAAAATGGAATCATACTACACATATTTTGTGTGCATGTTTCAATTACAGGTAGAATGTCAGAAACAGTTTCCTTTTTGCTTTTTTCCCAAATGGAAATTCTTCCAATTTGTTTTCTCTGATGATTCTAAAAAAAGTACAAATAGATCCTGTTTTCCTGAGATAACCTCTGTTAACTATTCTGTGTATATTTTTCCTAACTAGAGTTTTAGATATTTTTAAATACCAATGGAGGCATATTTTATGTGTATTGTCTTGTAACTTACTTTTTATTAGCAATATTATAGACATAAAACAATGACACAAGGAATACTTATTCATTGCAAGAAAGTAAGATGTATGTTGTTTTAGACTTAAATTTTTTTAAACGTAACTGCCCGTGTAAATAAATAAATTTAGGGATGACATCATACTTACGAACTGTTTTGTAACCGCTGTCCTCTTAGAAATATGTTATGAGCATTTTTCTGCAATAGTAAATATTTAAAAATGTTAAATTTTGACAACCAACTTTCTATTGTTTAGAATTTAGTTGTTTGACTTTTTTTTTTAATTGTACTTTAGATGAAGGTCTACAGAGCAAACAAGTTTCTCATTAAACAATACACATACTGTTTTGTGCCATTGGTTGCCAACCCCATGACATGTCAATGCTTTCCCTTCTCAACCTTGGGTTCCCCATTACCAGCTTTCCTGTCCCCTCCTACCTGCTCATCCTTGCTCCTGGGTTCGAGTACCCATTTAGTCTCATTTTGTTTTATGGGCCTGTCTAATCTTTGGCTGAAGGGTGAACCTCAGGAGTGACTTCATTACTGAGTTATAAGCGTGCCCAGGGGCCATACTCTTGGAATTTCCCCAGTCTCTGTCAGACCAGTAAGTCTAGTCTCTCTCTCTTTTTTTTTTGTGAGTTAGAATTTTGTTCCACATTTTTCTCCAGCTCTGTCCGGGACCCTATATTGTGATCCCTGTCAGGGCGGTTGGTGGTGGTAGGGTTGTTTCTTGACTTTTTAACATTTATAAATTATAGCATGATAAACATTCTTACAGTTAAACCGTTGGGCACATCCATGATTATTTCCTTAGGAAAATTTCTAGAAGTAGAATTATTGGGTCAAAGGTTATATTCATTTTAATGAGCTTGAAAAATATTGTCAAAATTTCCTGCCAGGAGAGTTTTGCCAATTTACACTTCTCCAGTAGAGAAGGAAGATGACCTTTTCTCTAGTTTTCAACAATGTTGTTTATTGTAATTAAAATAAATCTTACTACCATGGAATTGAGTTACTGATATTTCCAGGGCCCTTTACCATTGACCTTTTACATTTGGCAGCTGTTTGAAAGTTTTTTTCAATTTCTTTCCTGGTGAATTGTCAAAATTCCCACCACTGGAAACATCTATAAATTTTCATTTATTATTAAGCATTTAAGCCTGTGAGGTCCTCTCACCTATATAAACTGAAATTCTTGTTCATAAGAATTCAAAAATATTAATAATTTATACCAAAGTTTTAGTTGTTGCAGTGAAATTGTATCACTTTTATTCACCAAGTTGTTCTACTATTACATGTTTGACTTTTCTCTTCCTACTACTGATTTTAAAGTCTTTTCTTGTTCCTTTTAAAGGTGTTTCAGATGTGAACTGTTGGTACCTTCGTTTCTGCTGGTCTGGAGACGCTCCCTCTGAACTCCTGAGGAAGTTTAGAAACTATGAAATATGAAACGTCCCTGCACCATGGAAGAGGGAGAGAGTAGACCATCCTCTAGGCTGACAACATATAGTCTTTGTTCGTACCTAAAAATTGCATGTTTCTATGTCCTGTTTCTTAATTGTTGAGTACCAATTGATTCCTCTATTCATGAAATTGTTCTCACAATGTATTTTTTAAATGAGAAAACTTTCAGAAGAATAGTTTCTTTCAATATTTGCATATAGTAAGACTCTTAGATCCAGAGCGGATTGTGTTATATGTGTTTTCCTGTGAATGTTATTTATAGAAATCCATTTAAAAATTGATTTCTGTATCTAAATATTTAATTGACATATCATATCTCTGTTAGTGCTGGATGTACAAGAAATGTTTTCTCTTGACTTAAAATGAAATGTGAAATTACTTGTCTAAATCCCATGAAGTGAAATAAATAATTTCTTCAAAGTTCATAATGAGTTTATAATTCCATTATATTTTAAAATTATGTAATAGGTATTTCTACTTTAACTTTAATAAATGTGAGTTTAAAACGTTATGATTTATTTGAGGAAATAATATATTTCTGACAAATTTTTTTGTTATATAAGCAAGTGATTAAGTTTATAGATTATGTTCTAACTATGAAAATGGGATTGTTAGGTAACATATCCTCTTTAGGTTGGAATTCTTGATGGTCATGTGTATTTTATGGTTACATTTTAATCTATGAACAAAACCAACACTCAACCAAACCCATTCCTGGTGAGTCGATTCCGACTCATAGCGACCCTATAGGACAGAGTAGAACTGCCCCACAAGGTTTCCAAGGATTGGCTGGTGGATTCGAACTGCCAACTTTTTGGTTAGCAGCTGAGCTCTTAACAGCTGCACACACCAGGGATCCAGTTTGTGAACGAGTGAATGAAAAACGAGGAAGAAAAAAGATTTTAGAGCAAGGTTTCTCTAGTCAAGGACAGTTTTCATCGCTCTTGGCAAAATGATAAATATATGACTATAGCAAGTTCTTAGGGGAAGCTATGGAGTCCCTGGGTAGTGCAAATGGTTAATGACCTCAGCTACTAATGGAAAGGTTGGAGGTTCAAGTCTACCCAGAGGTGCCTTGGAAAAAAGTCCTGGTGATCTTTTTCTGAAAAATCAGCCACTGAAAACCCTATGGAGCACAGTTCTATCTGATACACATGGATAACTCATGGGTCACCAGGAGTCGGAATTGACTCAATGGCAACTGGTTTGTGTGAGAACTTCAAAACTGAGGCACTTAAGTCTGTCAAAGTGACTGGCCTGGGTCTAAGCCCCAACTCCATTTTAGCCTTTGCCTACTCCTTATCAACTATTAACCTTGAGCAGACAATCTTGCAACTAAGAAAATGTTTCTTCTCTGCTGTTAAGCTAAGGAGTCCTGGCGGTGCAGTGGTTAAGAGCTTTGGCTGCTAACCAGAAGGTTGGCAGTTTGAACCCACCAGCCAATCCTTGGAAGCCCTATAGGGCAGTTTCACTCTGTCCTATACGTGGCTGTGAGTTGGAATCCACTTGACAGCAAAGGGTTTTTTTTGGTTAAGCTAAGGATATGGAAACAATGACTCTAAAGGGAAGGTCTTGACACCAGCCCGTTATCAGAAATCACCTACACAAGTAACTCCCTGGGAATGTTTGCTAGGTCTGCTATCTTATTAGAATGGTCTCAGAAAGGAATGTTACCACCCAGTAAACTCCATCTTTAGTCACAAACTTCTGCAATTATCTAAGGTAACCAATCTAAGAAGCCTCACATATACGCTTTGAACCAATCTCCGTCTATTCCCTGCTTTGAGTTATCCCGTCTCCTGCCTTCTTACATCACTGAGCACCAGTCAGACATTTTGCATTAATTCCTAATTTAAGCATATAAATATGTCTTTGTAACCTCACCACCTCCAAGCATTCTAATCTCGCTTTGTGAGCTGAACATTTTCCCCGGTTCAAACTGTACTGAACCTTTAATAAATCTCTTAGCTTTGATTTTACCAGAGTATGAGTTTTTACTCTTGGACAAGTTTGAAAAGCTAAATTTATTCAATATAAAGGGCTTCCCTTTATTCAGAAATTATGTCCATTACCTTTGTTGTTTAAAACGTGCTTCTTTTTATGAAATAGAATCATAGCAGATGAAGACTTTTTCTTTTTTAATACAACGCTGTGTTGATTCTCTCAACTGTATTTAAAACTTGACTGTTTCATCAAATCCAAAAGTTAGGGCCACCAGTTTAGGGAATTATTTCTAACAATATTTTATACTTCAGTAAAATGTGGTTTGGCATTGTTACCGTATCTGTAAATTTTACTTCAAAAAATTAAAAAATAAATGCAAAACAACGTATTTCATTACATTAATAAAATGAGCTTTTGAACCGCAGAAAGTAGTAGGTTAAGGTCACAATTGCCTATCAAAACGCCTGGCCCAGTCTAGGAACTCAACTAGATCGAATAAATGAATTTTTGAATCTAAGAATTAGGGTTTTTTTTCTTTTTCCCCTAGACTGTCTAGTTTCCAGCACTGGTAACTTTTAATGACTTGTCGGGGGAAAAACATACCCATGGTCCGCTCTATTTTCATTACGGACTCATTTGCCGATGGCTGTTGACAAGAGTGAGCAATATCTGTTGTTTACTTTTCTCTCCCATGATGCCTGATGCCTCCAAATAAGAAATGAGAAATAGCTTCCCTTTAATGGGGATTTAGGTCCCTGAGTGGTGTAAATGGTTCAGCGTTTGACCACTACCTGAAAGGTTGGCGGTTCAAACCCACCCCGAGGTGCCATGGGAGACAGGCTGGTGATCTGCTTCACGAAAGGTCTTGAAAATCCTTTGGAGCAGTTGAAAACCCTATGGAAACCCCATGGAGCAATTCTACTCTGCAGCGCATGGGGTCGCCATGAATCGGAATTGACTCCACGGCAACCAACAACGACAACAACAACGTTTATGATGGGCTTATGGGGGTTTATGATGGGTCAAGCTTGTGCTAGGCACTTTATATACTTGATCCCATTCAACTTACCAAGAGACCTTTTACACGTAAGCACTAAATACTCCTCTGAACTCAATCAAGTACAATTTAAAACGGGAAGGGACTGTGCTTTTGATACTGAAGTCTTTCCCCTTTGAACGGAAAGTAAGAGGGAAACTGGACAACTTTTCTTCATTAATTTGTTTAAATTCCCAATATTCCCCAAAGCTATGGCCCCCGGATGCTCTGCTAACCCAGAACTGAAACTATTCTGGAAGCCCACCTTTCAAACAAAGACTAGACAGGCCTATAAAACAAAAAATAACACACAAGAGGAATGTGCCTCTTAGTTAAATTAAATATACGAGACCAGATGGGCAGCTCCTGTCCAAAAGCAGGACAAGAAGGCAGGAAGGGACAGGAACTGGACGAATGGACACAGGGAACCAGGGGTGGAAAGGGTGAGTATGCTGTCAAATTGTGGGAATTGCAACCAATGTCACAAAACAATATGTGTATAAATTTTTGAATGAGAAATTAACTTGAGCTGTAAACTTTCACCTAAAGTACAATAAAAAAAGAAAAAAATTCCCAGTATGTACAGCACAATCACAATCAGATATACGTATAACTGCACATTTTCAAAGCCACTTACTTTTGGATTATGACTCACCTTCATGGCATAGAAAGCTAATTATAAAAAGTTGATTCTACATAAAGACTATTTTCAAGTTCTTAAGTCAGCTCTAAATGGTGAAGATAATTAGTTTCAGGTCTGATAAAGAATGAACGAGGCACATATTTCTTGAGAACATTATTAGGTGATGTTATTATAGTGTTTGTGTAGATATAAAAATGTTTAAGCCATGTTTTTGCTCTCAAGATTTAATAGTTTAGTGAAATAAGACAGGTATATGAATATCTATAGTTTAAAAGGAGTATATTAAATTAGTTAAAAGTATGTAAAGTGCTTAGAACATGCTTGGTGTGCAGTAAGCATTATGTGTGTTAGACGATTATTATGTGATAAGTCTCACGATACCCAATAGGCAGAATTGTGGCTTCCCTCCTCCCTCTCTTCACCCTCTTCCCTCATGTTTCCATCTCAGAGGCACCCTTTCTTGCATGCCCTTTCTTAGATATCCTGTGCGTGTACACATATGTGTCTGTATTCTGTATTTTTTTTAACACAAATGATTACACACTATATAAGCTGTTCTACATCTTCCATTTATTCAGTTACTATATCTTGGACCTTTTTGCATTTTAGTACAGCCGTCCCTCGGGATGGTATCCACAGGGGACTGGTTCCAGGAACCCCTTGGATACCAAAATCTGAGGATACTCAAGTCCGTTATATAAAATGGCATAGTATTTGCATATAACCTACATGCATCCTCCTGTATACTTTAAATCATCTCTAGATTACTTATAATACCAAATACAATGGAAATGTTACCTAAATAGTTGTTATACACTATTGTACTGTATAGGGAATAATGACAAGACTGGAGGTGAACAATGCTCAAACAACGAGAACTGGAGAGAAAGACTGAGAATCTGTGAAGTAGCGGGAGGCTACAGCCAGGGCTGCCTACACTGCAGTTTATTTGCATGGATTCGGCACAGTGCTAGGCGCGTGCGTGGCATATTCAAGTGTTGCTTTTTGGAACTCCCCCACAAATATTTTCAATTCTCAGTTAGTTGAAACCACAGATGCAGAACCTGAAGATACGGATGGTCAATTGTACATAAATATTACTTTATTCTTTTTACCTGCTACATAGCATTCCGTTGTGAGGATAAACCATGATTTATTTAGCAAGTTCTCCACTGATGCCTTTTAAGGTTATGTAAAATGTTTTGCAGTCACAAATAACACTGTGATGCATAGCTTTGTACATAATATTTCTTTTTAGTGAAGAATACCTGTAGGGTAAATACCTAGCTCTGGAATTGCTGGATCAAAGTGTATGTCTGTGCGTTTAGAATTTGATTACCATAGTCTTAGGCAAACAACAGATGCAGTTTGGCAGGGTTTAGTGATCTTAGGCTGCTGGATGGGAAAACCAAGAAAATAGCACTTATTCATTGGGATTCTTGGTCAGATATAAAAGCTGGTCCTTTAGTTTTTTCTCGCTGTAAGCTAGACTTTGTGTGGCCCAGTCTGAAGTGCAGTGCTTATAGAACAATTTACCCTGCGCCTCCACTAAACTCTGGAGCCCTGGTGGTGCAGTGGTTAAGTGCTACAGCTGTTAACCAAAAGGTTGGCAGCTCAAATCCACCAGCAGCTCCTCGGAAACCCTATGGCACAGTTCTAGTCTGTCCTATAGGGAATCAACTCCACGACAAAGGGTTTGTTTTAGTTTTGATCCCCTAACCTCTAATATCAGGGAGTGCCCAAGACATAAAGCAATAATGAAACCAGAGTACACGTTTCTTCCAGCACTTTCCACAGAGCCAGGAAGAGCACAGGGCCTTTTTTCAGTGTTGTGATTACTTACTTGCCTTCTGGGTGTCCTGAAATGTTGAAATATAATTCTGAAACATTTTTGCTCTTTTAAGTACAGGGCAACCCAACAGAGCAACTCTGGAAAACCTAGGCAGAATTCACAGTTTCCTATGAAACCATATAGTTTCCAGTCCCCAACGGACATATTCTTACCCTGTCAAAAATATGCCACCTGATGAGCAAATTAGAAATGCAAAAAAGTCTTTGCAGATATTTCTTATAAAGGGAGAGATGGGTAAGGAAAAGATAAGGTCGTTTTCCTGCTTAAGAATTTTCATATCCTTTCCTTGCAGATCTGATGGTGGTTACAAGATCAATCATAGCAGCCAAGTGTCGATGACTAATGCAGTTATTGAGAAGGGTCTTTAATTTCCTGGAGGCAAACACCATTACCCTCCACCTCCACATCACAAACAAGGAGATGCCAGGACTCCTAGGGAGTCAGTGATGGAAGAAATTATAAAACTGGTGCAATTATGGAGAAAATGATAAAAAGTCTCACAATGAAAGGCTTCAATTCCCTTCAAGTTCAGCTTTTGTGATATGCATCAATGTGGCTGTCTTCAGCATTATTACTTCTCGGCTCTCCGTGTCATCTCACCCTCAGGGGTATTTTACGTCAGGCAGCTCGGTCTCATCCTTTCTCCTCCCACCTGGGCCCTTTGTTTTGTCCAGCGTTTTTGCTTTGATTATTAGCTGACAAGAGTGAATCTTTTCACAGAGGAATCTAGGTTAGGTTTATGGAGAACTGGATCTTTCTCTGGTTCTAACCTACTGTGGGACTTCAGGCAAATTACTCGAACTCTCTGATCCAGTCTTTTATACCTGTAGCTAGAAAAAACTCAAAAACTCCCCTTATGGAACACAGGATCTCAGCCGAGGACCAGCCCCAGAGTTAGCCTGTTCAGGGCCTCTGGTGGGAACCAGGACAGTGTGGGAACTAAGCCAGGAGGGTGTAGACCAGAAGTAGAATCGAGGGCTGGGAAGTCACGTCTTCTCCAACATTTCTTTCTTATAAGACTTCCTTACTGTTGTTTTTAATAAAAGGCCTGAAACAGCAAGGGAGAGAATATAATTAAGTAGGAATATATATATATACCCTTCCTCCCAAAAAACCCCCCCCAAACAACCAAACCTGTTGCCATTTAGTTGCAACCCTATGTGTTACAGAGTAGAACTACTCCATAGGGTTTTCTGGGCTGTAATCTTCACAGAAGCAGATCACCAGGCCTTTCTTCAGCAGTGCCACTGGGCGGGTTCCAGCTGCCAAGCTTTAGGTGGTTAGTAGTCAAGCACAAACTGTTTGCCCCTCCCAGGGACCTATATCTACGTGCAACCATCCCCAAACACCTCAATGATCTTTTAACTTTTAGCTGAGTCTGATGCCACTCTTGGTAGCACTCCATCTCCGAATACAATGGTGAAGTTTCTATACTTAATACTTTCCAGCTCATTGGACTATCAGTGGGGGCTCTAAAACAGGGAATAATGATAATAACACTTAAAAAAAAAAAAACAAAAAACTAAAGGTTTCCAAAATATTTTCTCAAGTATCTTGTTCAAACCTCACAACTAAGCTAATCTTTCTGAATTTGTAGATTTTGCTACATACTAAAGAGCTCGGTGGTGCAGAGGTTAAAGCGCTTGGGCGGCTGGCTTTTAACCGAAAGGTCAGCGATTCGAACACCCCGGCCGCTGGAAGGTAGAAAGATGTGGCAGTCTGCTTCTGTAAAGATTTACAGTCTTGGAAACTCTTTGGGAGCAGTTCTACTCTACTCTGTCCTATGGGGTCGCTGTGGGTGGGAATCAATGCACCAACAGTGGGTTTCGTTTGGTTTGGGTTACATACTAAAAACCACGATAGAATGGAAACAAACTGTTTTTTGTGTTTTATTTTTTCTTAAACCATTGGCTCTCAACTTTGTAATCACCAGGGGAACATTAAAAACCCAATATGCTTCCCTCCCACCTTGAGGTTCAGATTTAACGGGTCTGGGTGCGCCCTGGGCATCGAGACTTTTACGCCTCCCTGGGAATTCTAATGGGCAGCTAAGGTTCAGGACCATGTGGCGTAAACAAATGTAGGTTGGAGGTGAAATGGTTGATGTCTTGATGGCTCTACCCACATATAGAAGGCCCAGAGTTTCCCTTCAGTGCCACCAGTTATTTTTGAGGGTCCCTATGACCCAAAGGTCACTCCCCTTGGGTTTCCAAACAGTTCTGTCTGCTGTAGCCCACCCCCTCAGATGCAGCTCCCTCTCGTACTCATCGGCAGCTCACCACGCCGCTTACAGGAGCGCCCCCTGCTGCCGTTGCTCAAGAACGCCTCTGCTGAGCACCTGCCGGCAGGAAGAAGGGCCTCCACCTCTCTCTGCAGCGTCTCTTCTCACCAGGTTTCTTCTCTCCAAGTCCTTCTTAGAACAGTTTCCCAGCGTCTGGGTCTCGTCCCTAACCATGTGGTCGCAGACCCTGACCTGGAGCGCGGTCCTAGCTCTCCCGTTCTGTCCTGTTCTCTCACCTTGGCTCCATCCTGACGCCTCTTCCTCCCGAGCAGCCCAAAAGGGAACACCTGTGTGCAGATGAAGGCCAGAAGACTCTGGTGTGTGTACAGAGGGGAAGGTGGTGGGTCTCGATTAGCAGCCCCTAGCTAAAAATGCTCAGTTTTAGAAATTCCATCAATGTTCAAAAAATAAAAATGTAGCACGGAAAATTTTAGAAATAGAAGCTGCCAATCATATGATGTGAAGGTTGTTCACCAGATAATACTTAAAGAGAAATGATAAGCAGTGTGACCTTAGGCAAGTACATTAACCTCTCTATGCCTCCGTTTCCTCCTTTATAAAATGTGGATAATAATAGTAACTACTTTATGTAGGGCCCAAATGTTAGCTATTAGTACTAGTAATGGGGGGGGGGAGTGACTACAATTATTTATTTATTTTTATCATCTTCCCATTCTGTACATGGTGCCCCAGCATCACTCAGGAGCCTGTTACAAATGCAGATTCTTGGACCCCACCCCAAACCTACTGAATCAGAATCTGTGGAGGATGAGGTCTAGAAATCGGCTTTAACAGGCTCTCTAGAAGATTCTTACGCATGCTAAAGTTTGAGAGGCATTGTTCTAAAATCTTGCTCCTTGAAGTGTGGCCCAAAGACCTGCATCATCAGCATCACCTGGGAATTTATTGCACGTGTAGAATCTGGGGCCCTGCTCTAGGCATGCCAAATTATAATCTGTGTTTTAACAAGATCCTCAGGTATCTGTATGCATACTACATTTTTAGAAGCACTCCTCTAGAACTTCACTTTCTAAATGGTAGCCACTAGCTATATATGGCTATTAAAATTAAAATGAAATAAAATTAGAAATTTAGTTCCTCAGTCACACTAACCACATTTCAAGTGCTAAATAGACACATGTGGTTATCAGATGGCACAGATTGGGATAAGGATGGCAAACTAATGTTTACAAGAGTCAGGCAGGTGGAGCAAATGATTGAGGCAATCTAACTATTAAAAAACCAGCAGCAGAAGCACAATAGTAAATGGCCAATGATACACCACCTCCATGAAGGGCCACACTGGGAGTGGTGGGGACTGTGGTAACCTGGGTAGAGGATGTTCAGATCTAGCCAATGACTATCATGCAGGAGGTTAGGCCCAGAGTTTGCTGGATAGTCCTTTTTTTTTTTTTTTTTAAAAAAAAAGAAAGTAGAAATCTAGATTTTTATGATTCTTAAATTTTGGTTACTAACTCAAAATTTTAAAAATGCTGGGTTGGCCAAGGAAACATTCCTGAATGCCTGATATGACCACGTGTTGTATCTGTCTTGCCAAGTTCAGTTGTTTGTTGTGTATAGATGCTCCTTTCCACCCTCCATTTCCTCTTCTCTCTGTCTTGTCTTTGCTTTCTCTTCCCTCTCTTCTTCTCTTCATCCTCCTCTAATCTTTCTTCCATTTGTTAAGCATTTACTGAGTGTCCTCTACATGCCAGGCACTGTGCTAGGGACACAGTACACAAAGATAAACCCGACATGGTCCTTCTCCTGGAAAAGCCCACAGTTTAGAGGGTGTCTTAGTTACCTAGTGCTGCTATAACAGAAATACCACATGTGGATGGCTTTAACAAACAGAAATTTATTTTCTCACAGTTTAGGAGGCTAGATGTCCAAATTCAGGGCACTGGCTCTAGGGGAAGGTCCTTGTCTATTCTGAGCTTCTGCTTCTGGCTTGGCATCTCACTTCCCCCACCTCTGCTTGACTAGCTTGCATTTAATCTTTTTATATCTCAAGAGATTGACTCAAGATGCACCTTACACTAATCTTGACTCATTAATATAACAAAGACAATCTATTCCCAAATGGTATATTATTTTTTTGATACGATGCTGAATTCTATTGGCTAGAATTTTGTTAAGAATTTTTGCATCTATATTCATGAGAGATATTGGTCTGTAATTTTTCTATTCCCAAATGGGATTATAACTACAGGCGTAGAGGTTAGGGTTTACAACACATATTTTTGGGGACACACCTCAATCCATAACAGAGGGGGGACTCTGACATGAGCACAGATAATGAGTGTACAATTTGAGGAGCACTGTAGTAGAGGTAAGGAACCCTCATGGCACAGTGGTTAAGCACTTGGGTGCTAACCCAAAGGTTGGCAGTTCGAACCCACCAGCCACTCCTCAGGAAAAAGATGTGGCAGTCTGCTTCTGTAAAGATATCACCCTAGGGGGCAGTTCTACATTGTCCTTATAGCGTCACTATTAGTCAAAATCGACTCAATGGCAGAGGGCTTAGTTTTTTGGTTTAATGAGTTACAATTGACTTGATGGCAACAGGTTTTAATGGGCAGTAGAGGTATTTGCAAAACCCGTGGTGTCGTAGATAAAGAACCAAGCTAACTTAGTTAGGAGGGGTCAGAGGGTCTTCACAGAGATGTGGATACTTCAGCTGAGTTTTGAAGGATGTGTAGGAGTTCTTCAGACTGAAGGGTGGAATGGGGATGGGAGAGGGTATCCTTTGTGGAAGGAATAGCTTGGAGGCTTGGCAGAACTTGGTGTTTGGAAAGAATTTCTGGGTGGCTGATATGAAGAGCATGTAAAGTTGCTTATCAGACCTCCTTGTTCTTAAAGGCCTGTCAGCTAGCCCCTGCTCACCTCTGTGGAGCTACCTCTCCCTTCACTCAGGCTCCTCCCACCACTGCCTTGTTGCTCCTGGATCTACAGCTTTCCTCCTGGTTCCCGTCTTCACTTCCTTTTCATTTCCTCTTGCCATCCACTAAATTCTTGTCCCTCAGAGCAGTTCAGCAATCCTTCAACCCCTTCAGAAACTCTGGTGGCGTAGTGGTCGGCAGTTCGAATCCACCAGGCGCTCCTTGGAGACTCTATGGGACAGTTCTACTCTGAGTAGACCATGAGTCGGAATCAACTTGACGGCAGTGGGTTTGGTTTTTTGGTTTGGTCAACCCCTTCACCCACGTTCAGCTTCAGAATCGCCTTTAAATATTCAAAACCAATCTGGCGCTCAACCAACCAGAGGGAAAAGAAAGATCCTGTGATTGTGGCCTACTTCCTAGGAGGTGGTTTAAATATCTATGACTCTGAGTACTTTGTTTGGATCCTGATTCAAACAAACTGTTAAAAAAAAAAACCTAGACAATTGAGACTGTTGGAAATTTGAACATTGACTAGATACTACTGCTCAACATTTTCAGGTGTGATGATGGTATTGAGGTCGTGTTAAAACAAAGAAACTTTAGAGATGCATCAGATATTTATGAATAAAATGATATGAGGTCTGGGATTTGCTTAAAATAATGTAGGAGGGAGGGGAAGTGAATGGGATACAGATGAAACAAAACTGAACCCGGGTGATAGGTACATAAGAGTTCATTATACGAGACTGTATATGTTTGTATTTGTATTGTTAGCAGTTCTCCATAAAAAAAAGTTAAAATAATAAATATCAGCTACTTCTCTCCCTTAAACTCCTTTTCTACTTTTTTCTCTGCTTCCTCTTCTACCACATCATAATCTAAATACCTTCACTAGATGTCTACCTTGCGCATGGTGCTCTGTTACTTTGCAAAAAAAGAGCCATGCCCAACTGAAAATCCAAGAGCAAATGGCTGAGGTGGAGGTAAAGAAGGAGTCCCAGAAAGCTAGACAAATGCATAAACCACCTCACAGATCTACACAGCCTCACCAGGCCCCTCACATGTCCAGAACAAGCCATGCTTCTCTGGGTCATTGTTAGTTCCTCTGGCGGTGATGAGAGCTGGGTTTTGGTCCTGGCTCTGCCATTTTCTAACACATTGACCTTGAACTAGCTGTTAAATACAAATGACTATTTTCTCCTCAGTAAAGCTGGGCTTTGAACCAGTTAATTCTGATTCAAACTCCTGCTGAGAATTTGCATTTCCACCCCAGATATACTGAATCAGAATCTACAGTTTAACAAGCTCCCCAGGTGATTCTTAAGTATAATAAATTTTGAGAACCACTGCTCTACTAGTGGTTCCCAGAATTGGTCCCTAACCAGCAGCATTAGCATCGCCTGGGAACTTGTTAGAAATGCAAATTCTCAGCAGGGGTTCAAACTGGAACATAGCCGGTATCAAACTGTGTTGCCTTGGTTATCATCTATTTCTCCCATAAGATTGTGAGCAACTTGAGGCAAGGACTGTCTTGTTGACAGCTGGATCCCCTCACCAAGCACCTTGCCTCCTGCATAGTAGATGCTCAACAAAAGCAGCCTGCCACGGCACTGTACTGATGATAAATGCATAACAATGTGTGGTACACGTATATACCAATGTTTATTGCAGCACTGTTCTCAATAGCCAAAAGGTGCAAACAACCTAAGTGTCCCTCAACAGATGAATGGATCAACAAAATGTGGTATATACACACAATGGAATACTATCCAGCCATAAAAAGAAATGAAGTTCTAATACATGCTATGACACGGATGAACCTTGAAAACATTATGAGGCGTGAACCAAGTCAGACACAAAAGGACAAATATTGTAGGATCCCACTTGAATGAAATATCTAGAATAGGCAAATGCATAGAGACAAAAGTTTATTAGTGGTTACCAGGGGCTGAGGGAGAGGGAAATGGGGAGTTACTGCTTAAGAGGCACTGAGTTTCTCTTCTGGGTGATGATAAACACTTGGAAATGTATGGTGGTGATGGCTGCACAACACAGTGTATGTAATTGATGCCACTGAAATGTACACTTAAAAATGGTTAAAACGGCAAAGAATTATCTATGTGAGATCAAACTGACAACAGCAACTCAAAAGGTTTGATGGGAAGCCTAGGGGACCGTGAGTTGAAGATAAGGGTGATGGAATAATTTGGAAAAAGATAGGGAGAATAGCAGCACCACTGGAAGAATGTAATTGATGTCACTGAATTGTACATGTAGAAACTTTCTGAAATGGTGTAACTTTGACTGTGTATATTTTCACCAAAAAAAAAAAGGTCCTCAAGATCGAGAAGGGAGAGTGTTGACATGTCGTGGGGTTGTTAACCAATGTCATAAAACAATATGTGTACTGATTGTTCAATGAGAAACTATTTGTTCTGTAAACCTTCATCTAAAGTACAATAAAAAAATCCATATAAAAAAATGGTTAAAATGGCAAATGTTTTGTTATGTATACTTACACACATGTATGGTGAAACTTCTCTGGAGAGCTAGGGAAGAAGCCATCTGTCTGCGTGTATCTATTTTAACTCTTTATTCTGGACTCTGCCAGATATTGCTCTTCTGTGGCTCCTATTTGGGGATCAATTTCTGAGAGTCCACCAATACCTGTCCCCTACTCCCAGCGCCAGGCCCTCCTCCTTACTGCACTCTGGAGGTGTCTTTTTTACTGGTTATGTATTTGGTACAATGCCCAAAACCGTGCTGAGGACAACTGAAGTGCTTGTGCAGGGTAGATTTTGTGTCAAAACTTTTATGCTTTTTAGAGACGAGGTACGCTTTACAACTGGTTTCAGAGAGGAAGCAAGAAAGGGACACAGGACTCTGGATGTTGAACAAGGACTTGGAAGAAGGACTTTCCTTTGCTCCAGGGAAGACATCAGAACAGTAGATACGCAGGTCCAGGGAAAGCACTTCAAGCAAATGCAGGCTGGTTTCCGCAGTGAGTATCTAATGAGATTTTTTCTCAGGAGCAAGTCCATTTCAGGAAAAAGGAGAATTTCATGATGCAAAGTTACTGTATGAAAAATGTGTAAACTGATGTTTAGTGATTTTAGCAGACCGCTATATCAGGACGTTTGCATTTTGTTTTCTATTCTAGACTGCAGTGATTCACTGAGTAGAATTTTCCTATTCTACTTTCAGAATTCTCCCAAGTAGATTCTACCTGCGCTAAAAATTAATGGAGGATATGACAAGGAAATGTAAAGATTTTTTTCCAGCAGGTATTTACATAGTCCACCAAAGAAAATATTTTCTTCAAATCTGTAACCACACATCACCTTTCCTTAGATGGCCACAGGATGGCAGCATCGGGCTAATAGTTCAAGAAGGGTCCATGCCAAAAAGCGTTTGCTAGATCCTGCGAAGGTGCAAAGACTCCAGATCTAGTTCTTTCTTTGCCTCTGCACCTATATAGTGTGGTCTGCTAGTATCTTTGCCCGACATAGATACTTCATAAACAGAACCTAAAGGGGGCTGAAGAAATCTCAAACAATCCAATAAATCTGCAAGTTGCTCAGGCTAATGTGCTGATGTAGAAGAGAAATACTTTTGTTCACAGGAGGGATATACGTGTATAAGGACCCATTTGTTACCTGAAACTTTGTGGACAGAGGTAGGACTGATTTGGAAGCTTTGAGGTACGTTTTAGGATGTTAGAAATAGAGTGTAGGGAGGTGTTACAACACTGAAAATATAATTAAACATGACTAAACGATGTTATAATGAATTGAGTGTCACTGGAAGGTAGATGGAGTCCTTGGGTGGTGCAAACAGTTAATGCTCTTGGCTACTAATCTAAAGGTTGGTGGTTTGAGTCTACCCAGAGGTACCTCAAAAGAAAGGCCGGGCAATCTACTCCTGATAAGTCAGCCACTGAAAACACTACGGAGCAGTTGTACTCTGACATACATGGGGGTCATTATGAGTTGGAATTGACTCCATGGCAACTGGTTGGTTGGTTTGGTTGGTTAGATGGTAGCCTTCAATGAAGCGGGGGCATGTCTATTTTTTTGACCACCATATCTCTAGCATACAGAAAAGTTGCCACACATTGACTACCCTCTCTAACCAATTATGGTCTAATCTGCACAGTTTCCTCCAAAATGACATTTTTGGAGAAAGCGTTCAGAAGGAGTCATTGCTCAACTCTGTTTCCCTCCTCCCTGCTCCCAGCCTCACTTCTGCCCCATCTTGAGTATTTTCAGTACAGATACATTTCTTAGCCCAAGGATCTATTCAGTGTTTTGCAGTGTGGTCACTAGACACCTCTGCATCTTAATCATTTAAAAAAGTGTAGATTCCAGGGCTCACCCCCATCTACTGAATCAGAATCTCCAACAGTGGGGTCCCAGAATCTCGTTTTCAGTAAGCTCTCCTAAGTGATTCTTCTAAAATTTGAGAATCTCTGATATAAAAAGAACCTTCCACACTCTTGGAGCCTGGTGAGTTAAGGGAGACACTTCCTTAAGTGTCTGTGAGGTAAAGCCTGTGAGGTAAAGAAAGAGAGGGGAATGAGAAGTCCAGACCATAATAGACCCACAAGTGTCTCAGAATGAGCCAATGAACCAGCTGCCCCCAATATCTCCCAAGGTGGATGCTGAACCATCATTGCCAACAAGGAACAGAAAGTAACAGGAATTAATCACTGTTATTACTCAGGCTGTATTTAGTTTTGCACCAGTTATTTTAAATGCTGGAAAGGGGGATAATGAGGGAGGGGAGGATAAATCTTGTAATCTAACAGAGGTATAAATGTTCCAAAGAGTAGATATTAAGTCCATAAACCCTCACCTTGAAACTCATTAGCCTCTTTACTTTGAAATTGCTGTCTTACCACCGTGGTGCTCAATTGGTTTCAGTAAGGATTCCCCCAAGGGTCAATTTCAGCACTTGCTTTGGGAACCCATAGCTGATGCAGTACAAAGTCAGAAACTGAATAGCAAATACAGCTAGTAAACAAACATATGGTGAACACTGAAACTCTATTAGTAATCAACAAAAAGCAAATTAAACAAAAATGAGCGTGCTTACCTATTAGAGGGGAAAAAAAGGTTGCAAGTGATAATACCCAATGTAGATAAGGGTTCCACAATCGTCATTGTTTTATGCATTACTGATGATACTCTACGTTGGTACAGATAGTTAGCAAAACAATTTATGAATATATATTTAGAGCTAGACTATTTATACACTTTGACTCAATATTCCCATTGCTCGAGATATAGATCCTAAAGAAAAAACAAACAAAAAATTTGGAAAAAAGCTTATGTCACAAAGATGTACATTACAATAGTATTTAGAATAGGAAAAAAAATTAGAAGTGACCTACATGTGCAGCAATTGGTCCCATAACATTTGATGCAGATACTTCATAGCCTGTTAATAGAGCCTTTACAAATCATGCTTATGAAGACAAAGGAGCAGCAAAAAGCTTGTGAAATAACTTTAATGAAAAATTTAACATTATTTTCTGTGTGTCTCTGTATGTTTGAAATAGTTACTGATTTAACTTTTTAAAGTAACTATATATTAAATATGGAAATATAGGACAGAAAGGTAATGCACCACAGTGATAAAAGTTGGTGTGTTAAGGTACTGGATTATAGATGATTTATTTTTTATTTTGTCTGTTTTCTGTAAAGCAGAGTCCCAGCTATCTCCTATTTGCCCCTCCAGACCCATGCTCGGCCCTCTTCTCAGCTGCTGACCATTTGAGTTTGGTCAACGGGGAGGCCCGACCACAGGGAGAGAGGAGAGTGAGGTGGTATATTACTACCCAGTTCCTTCCCTGCAGGATCACCTTGAGCCTTTGTATCCCTGATGGGGTCACTGCTCCTCTGGGTTCCAGTGGCCACTCCTTCCCCTCTTAGGGGTGACGACAGCTCCACCATCCATGGTAGTTTCTCTAGCCCCACCAAGGGACAGATTATCCAATAAGCAAGGTATGCACGGGCTTACTTACGACATCAAAGATGTGGTGATAACCCGTGTGAAATTGTGCACTACAGATTAGTAAGTAAATACATTTAAGTCCATGCATATCTTGCTTGCTTGGAGCTCTGGTGGTGTAGTGGTTAAGAGCTATGGCAGTTCAAATCCACCAGCCGCTCCTTGGAAACCCTATGGGGCAGCTCTACCCTGTCCTATAGGGTCACTGTGAGTCAGAATCAACTCGACAGCAAAGGGACTGGTTTTTTTTTTTTTTTTGGTATACCTTGCTTACTGGTTAATCTGCCCCTCCAGGCACCCCACACCTTTGTAAATAGTCTCTTTATTAAACCCATATAAAATTGTTCTAAATTGAGTGTGCCTTCTGTTTTCTGCTGAGCTCCTAATTGATATAAGCTGTTTGATACTTTTATCATTTTTTAAAGAGTGGACATTGTCCACAAGAATCTTGTGTCATTACAGCCTGAGAGAGGCATAACCATGAAATGGTACAGCTTTGTGGTGGGTTTTGGATGGAAAAATGAGAATCTCTCTTTATTTCTTCAATAGCCAAACATGTCCCCCAATAAGAAATTCTCAAATGCTCTAGTGATAATAATAAATAGTAAAAAACAACAACTAAAAAATTGAAATATGAAGATACAGCCTATTCAGCAGCGGGCCGGATGCTTGCTTTATAGAGACAATCTTGAGAAAAATGGTTAGAGGGTTATTTTTTTTAATGAAGCTTAAAAAGCAGTGGGGGGTGGAACCCAAAGACTAATTCAGAAAGACATACTACTTGAAAGTAGTGCCGATGTGTTAATATGTGCTAGAAATGAGTGGCTCAGGAGGCATCAATCTGCCTGAGCAGTGGTCATTTTTCAAGCCTGGATAAATGTAAACCAAAATCAAACTGTTACAAGTAGATCTGAACAATATATTGGCTCACTTTCATGGCAGAAGCAGGAACAGGAAAAGCAATAGGTAACAGCGTCTCTGAGTCTCTTTGCCTGCATTTTAGAAACAAATTAGTTTCTAAATGGAATCCACCCTCAAGCCAGTCTTGCATAGAAGTTAGGACTGTGCCTTGATATACACGCAGGCACTGAAAAAATTCATGGAATTACACATCTCACCCTTTAAAGGTTCTGCAAGCAGAAGCAGTAACTTAGAGTGGGTCTCACAGACCTCCTATCACTCCTTTGCTTTATAAATAAACCCTGCCACTCTGCCGGAAAGGTTCCAGCCCTGCATCCTTTGTAACTCCGGTCCCAGAGGCCTAAGGGGGGTGGGGGAGTATGGTGCTAGAACACCAATTAGCAGTTTCTATTGCCCATCACAGTTTCCATGGCCCGCTGTGAGAGATCATTCAGCAATTTAACACTAATTGCGCTAGGCTCTATTTTCTGTAGTTAGGCCCTGGTCTTTGCCTGTCCCTTTCATGAGCCAGAGGCAGTGAGCACTATACCCAGAGGGCGTTTGAGTTAGCAGAGGCTGCAGTAGCAGAAATTATTACTGGAGCACCTGGAATTGGTAATAAAAATTCCAGGAAGCTCAGTAGCTTCCAAGGAGAATATGGAGCTAAGGGGAGGGGAGAGGACAGTGACGAAGGAAGGAAGGGGTAGTTTCCAAGAACTGACTCACTTATGATGTCAAAAGGTAAACCAGGACTATACTTTTACTTCTGGACCTTTCTTTCCCTAGAAATAAAATAGATCAGAGGTTGGGAGGAACGTCTTCTCTATTTCCAGGGTTTTTGTGTAGTCTATGTTTCTATAGAAGGAGCCCTGGTGGTGCAGTGGTTAAGCACTTGGCTGCTAACCAGAAGATTAGCAGTTTGAACCTACCAAATACTCTGGGGGAGAAAGATGTGACAGTCTGTTTCCCTGAAGATTTACAGCTTTCAAAACCCTATAGGGCAGATCTACTCTGTCCTATAGGGTTGCTATGAGTCAGAATTGACTTGATGGCAAAGAGTATGCTTCTACTGGGTCCTGTGTGGTGCAAATGGTTTGTGATTTTCTAGTAATCTAAAGGTTGGCAGTTTGAAACCTCCCAGCAGTGCTGCTGAAGAATGGCCTGGCAGTCTGCTTCCTTAAAGATTACAGCAGTTCTACTCTGTAACACATGGAGTAACTATGAGTTGGAATCGACTCAACAGCAACTGGGTTTATGCTTCTACCAGAACTGTTTGACCACAGTAATTTCTTTCTTTCTTTTTTTAATTGTGTTTTAGGCGAAAGTTTACAGAGCAAATTAGTTTCTCATTAAACAATTAATACACAAATTGTTTTGTGACGTTGGATACAACTGTGCGATATGTCAACAGTCTTCCCTTCTCGACCTTGAGTTCCCCAATTCCATTCATTCAGTTTTCCTGTCCCTTCCTACCTTCTCATCTTTGCTTTTGGGCTGGTGTGCCCATTTAGTCTCGTATACATGGTTGAACTACGGGTGTTATTGTTTGTTTTATGGACCTGTCTAATCTTTGGGGGAAGGGGGAACCTCAGGAGTGACTTCAGTACCGAGTTAAAAGGGTGTCCAAGGGCCATACTCCTGGGGTTTCTCTAGTCTCTGTCAGACCAGTAAGTCTGGTCTTTTTTTTGTGAGTTTGAATTTTGTTCTACGTTTTTCTCAGCTCTGTTTGGGACCCTTTATTGTGATCCCTGTCAGAGCAGTTAGTGGTGGTAGCCGGGCACCATCTAGTTGCTCTGGGCTCAATCTGGTGGAGGCTGTGACCACAGTAATTTTGTGTGCCCAATTCCCAATACCTGGACAAAGAGTTGACCCCTTTCTCCCAATTCTACATGAAAATAGATGATTTTGATTAAGATCTCTGCTTTAGAAAATGTCATATGTAGGTACAAGAAGTTTTCACTGAAGCTTTTTTTTTGTGTGTGTGTGTGTCTGTGTAAAATCAAAAGACTGGCAACTATCTAAATGATCATCAGCAGGGATTTTGTTAAATAAATTAGTGTCTATCCAATCTGAGGTAGTGAGTTCTACCCTAGGGGCCATAAAAAGAATGAGAAAGCTCTTTATACTGAAAGATATTCAGGATATATTTTTAAATAATGAAAGCAAGGTCAAGAACAGTTTGTATAGTATGCTAACATCCGTGTAAAAAATTCATATGTTCATATATGTGCAGAAAGAGGCATTGAGGGAAAAAAGGAGAAGCTGATAGGTAGTAGCCTCCAGGAAGGGACCTCAGTGGCAGAAGGATAGGCGTGACCCATTAATGTTGAGTCACTTCAAACTCATAGTGACCCAACTGCCCCACAGCGTTTCCAAGGAGCAGCTGGTGGATTTGAACTGCTGATCTTTTGGTTAGTAGCTGAGCTCTTAACCACTGCACTACCAGGGCTCTAGGTCTGACAGAGGTGACAGGGAGCCTTTTCACTGTGATTTTGAACCATGAGCCTATATTACCTGCCCAATGAGTGAAGTAATTTAAAAATCTCTGCTTTATTGTCTTGCTAGAAAATAAGATTCCTGGTGACTGAATTCCTGCCAACTCTCTAGTATACCTGATGTTCCTGTTAGGTTTTTTTGAGTATTTCTTGAAAATGAGACAGAAAAGGAGGAGCATAAATTGGATTTTGCTTATATGTACAGATTTTAAACTTAGTTGTGTAGCTATCTTCAAAACCCACATGGTGTCTGTGAGTGTGTACGTGCATGCGTGTGCGCAGGTTGGGGGATGTGTATATTCCAAATAAATCATTAAGGACTGGGAGAATTTTCCAGCCCAGGGTCCCAGTGTGGGAAAGGGCTGGAAATTGCTAGGCACATATCATGCAGCTGATTATATTTTTAAAAAAGTTGGAGAGGAGTGGGGCTGGGAGGAGGAATGTAACACAGGCTGGGAAATTATATTTGTAAAACCAACCATGAGCTGTAAGAGGCACCAGAGAAAAAATGTCTAGATAAGAGAAAACATGAGAACAGTTGCTAACCTCTCAAAGAGGTCCTCACATGGCTCCAAACACGTCTTTCTCCAGAAGCCAACTCTGGGCAGATTTCTACATCAACTCCCTGGGGGAATTTGCTCCCCCCTTTATCTAGCTCAGAGAGACAAAAGAGCAAAGGACATTCCACTCCTTCAGTAACATGAATTGAATGGCCTCTTTCATCCCTGCCCGAAGGCTCCCTCAAGTTGGTCTCAGGCACCTCTCTGAGGGAGCCACTCTGGGGAAGGGGAAGAGAAGGAGCAGCATGCAATCTCATGCTCAGTCCCTTATCTGTAAAATAGCTGTGGCTATTAAATGAAACAGTGCATGTAAGGCACTTGTCACAATGCCTAGCCCGTGGTTACAGCTCAGAAAATGGCAGTTACTACTGGCAGTGCCACGAAGCAGAAGTAATTATTATTACCACTTTGTAGATAAGGACACTAAGGCTTAGAGAGGTTAAGTAACCTGCCCAAAGTCACACAGCAGGAAAGAGAAGGAGCCTGGATTTGAAAGCAAGATTAATCTTACCTCAAAGCCCTTGTTCTTTTCACTCTCTCAAGCTATTATGCAAATAAACTTGCTGTTGTAGGTTGAATTGTGTCTCCCCAAAAATATGTTTAAGTCCTAACACCTGGTACCTGTGAACGTGACTTTGTGTGAAGTAGGGCATTTGAAGACGCTATGAGTTAACATGAAGTCACTGAAATAGGGTACACTCTAATCCAACATGGCTAAATATAGTATCCAATATTAAGGTGGCTGCTAAGCCGCATTCCTGCCCCCACAATAGGGGCAGGGTATATTGCGGCTTCAGATCAGAACTGTTTGACTAGGATTGACTATTTCTTTACTCTTTACATTGTTTTAACTTCAGGAAATTCTGCAGATAACGGTCACAAACTAGTCCCAGGAGAACCGGCGCCAGACCACCAGACATGCACAGATAAATGAGAAAAAACTCATGCCAAGGAACCAAAAGACTCATGCCAAGGAACGAAGTCAATGGATTTAACGCCATCGGGCGATAGCCGAGCCCATTTCAGAAGCGAAATGTCCGTCAGTCACTTCCTGCTGATTCTTAACCCTGCCCCACAATGAATAATCAGCAAGGAATGGTGAATATGTACAAGCTCCTGATTCTGCTAACCTTAACAGTCCCATAAAAGCTGACCCCCGCCCAATTTTAGGGAGCCATCTTTGCAACGCAGGTCCTGGTGAGCTTCTATACTTGGGCCACTAAATAAACGTTTTCACTTTGCCTTAACAGCCGTGTCCATTTCTCCTTTTAGACAGGCTGCGCCAGGCGGCACCTGGACCTGATCCAGTGCTATTTCGGCTCAGGTGGTTACAAATACATCCAATATCATAACAAGAGAAGAGACAGACAGAGGTAAGAGAGCAGACACGACGGAGGCAGAGGCTGTAGTGATGTACCTACAAGCCAAGCAAACACCAGAAGCTGGAGGAGGCAAGGGAGGATCTTCCCCTAGAGCCTTCAGAGACAGGATGGTCCTGCCAATACCTGGACTTTGGACTTCTAGCCTCCAGAACTGAGACAATAAATTCCTGTTGTTTGAAGCCATTTGGTTTGTGGTACGTTGTTACGGCAGCCCTAGAAAACTAAGATGTCTGCAGAGCTGGATTAGAATCGTACCTTACGATGTTCAAGGGCTGAAGGGCTGTGTTGACAACAGCAGATACAGTTCTTCCTGTTTTCAGAGGAGTTACCTTCAGGGAAAACTACAGAAAGAGGAGAAACAAAGCAAGTGTTTCCAGTGTCTGTACCCCATCCAGTCTCACTGCTGAATGGAGCCAACAAGCACAAAGTGCAGGAGAGGATTCCAGAAGGTTCCGGGCCAGCACTATGTATTGAGAGAAAATGACCTTAGAAAACATTCACGCCCAGTTTTTCCTCAGGTGTATATTATTGGTGTTCTTTCTTGGTGTTGTGATGTGAATGGAAATCATAAGATTTCACAGAAGGGTATAAAAACTGAGAACTAGTGAGATGTAACCAGCTTCTCAACAGGGTCCCAGTCAATCATATCTTCACAGTGCTAAGTTGGGAAGACCTTTCTCATTATACTAGGAAGAGTCCTCTAGAGCAGGGATCTGTAAACTTCAGCCCATGGGCCGAATTCTACCCTCTGCCTGCTTTTGTAAATAAAGTTTTATTTAAATACACTCATGCTCATTTAAGTATTGTCTATGACTGTTTTCATGCTACAAAGGTAGAGTAGTTGTGACAGAAACCATACGGCTCACAAAGCCTAAAATATTTACTATCTGACCCTTTATAGAAAACATTTGCTGAGCCCTGAACCAGAGGCGTGTACAAAAAGTAAGTGTGGCATTTCTGTGTTCCAACATCCTAACCACACATTATTCTTCCAAAACACAAATATTCTGTCTTCACCGATGTATGTTTCTTAACATCTGGAAGCCTAGTATGCTTCATATGGACACTGTGAATACTCACCTCTTGGGATGACTGTGTCAGGTACAATGCCTCCAAAGGTCCTGTGCTGGACACATATTCTGAGAATCTTGTTTCAAATTAATATGTTTGAGAGGAAAACAAACAAAAACCCTACAAGTCTTTGTGGACAAACGTGATACAGGAGGTTTTATTAGAGTGAAAGTAAGAAGAAGAAAGAAGACTCTGAGATCCCTGGAGTAAGGGATCAGGGGGTTTGTGAGCTGATCAACCTGGGGCTGACTCCTCCTTAGCACCTCAGTGAGGAGCATATTGATGCCAGTCTCTCCCATCCCTGACCTCAAGCAGCCAACAGCATCAAGACCATGAGCCTACGGACAAAGTTCTCTGTCAGTGGAGTCTTCTTAATGGCCTGGAGAGACCAGAAAAGATCTGGCCTTGCTCACAGACAAAGATGCTAAAGTAAATCTAAGTCGCTCATGTTCACTCTTCAGGCCTCAGAGTTCAGTCCATGAGAAGCTGTTGCCAGAGCCAGGACTGGTGAGTAGGTGTGGGGGAGGGTGGGAAGGAAACAGAAATAACTCACTTCCTGTGTCCTCTATTCTCTGAGCCCAGGTGAGCTTGACTCATCAACTTCATGCAGGTTGGGAAAGAAACTAGTTGTTGGAACAAGAGCCGAAAGCTCTATGTTTTCTCCATCAGCCCTTCAGGCAGAACACGTCATCTGTTTTACCTGAAAATTCCAGAGTCAGAGTTTTAGTCTCTAGTTAATCCTGGTGGGGCTACACTTAGGTAGTATTATTAGTCATTTACACTCCAGCATGTAGAGACCAGATGTCCTTAGGGACATGGGCACATTGAAGAACAAGGCCTCCAGAGGTGGGTCAAGACCAGAGGGGACTTGGAATACAAGCTTTACACATGTCCTGGGCCAGCCCTGTCTCTTGCTCCCTTTCCACTGCCTCACTACACAACAATGCCTCCAGTAATGAAATCTCTGGCCATGAAACTCCTTTACAATGAACTTGGTGTGTTAAAACCAAATAACAGCATCATAAATCACACTAAACAGTGCTGCAATACATCGTGTTGTTCAGCTGATCTGTGCAGTCAGGGCTCCAAACTCTTCAGACACAGTTTTGATTCATCCCCCAAAGTTGAAGGAAAACAGAACCCACCCTTCCTCATTGGAAACTGTATCTCCCATCTCTTCAGGCATTCTTAGACCGCTTGGTCTCTGGCTTTTCCAACCACAAAATTCATTCCACAAAATTATTACTGAGGGTCCACTAAGTACCAGATAAGGGGATTTAGTGGTTAAACACACACACATACACACACAAACACACATATGCAGGCAGGGAGAGATTAGCAAATATTCACACTAATGTATCTCAAAGTGTGATAAGTGTTGTAAAGAAAAACAATAAAATGCTATGAAAGCACATAAGAAGGGGACCTGGCCCATTTGATGGAGAGGGTGACATCTGAGCATATACAAAAGTCTGAAGGTGGAAAACAGTTTGGTCTTTCCAAAGAACTAAAAGAAAGGGCAGTACATCTGGACAGAGAATAGGGGTGGGGGAGAGGCCCAAGAGGTACAGGGAAGAGGGGTGGCAAGATCACAGAGAGCTGTGGGGGCTATGCTAAGGATTCTGGTCTTTGTTGTAAGAGCACAGGGGAATCCCCAGAAGGAGGGTTATGAGACCAAATGTGCATTTTTAAAGAAAAATTTATCTTATGGAGAACAGATTGGAAGGTAGGAAGGTGTGCACTGCAGAACTTCTGTTACCTCTCCCTTCCAAAATGAATTTTCCATTGTTCACCACAGAGGGAGCTGACATCCAGGTTACGCAGAGCCCAGGCTGAAAGTGAGCCACTCTTAGGGAGACTGGGGTAAGACGGGTTTACCAGCAGAGACAAAGGTCTGCAGGTGCTTGCCTCCTGATTCAATCTGCCCTTTCAGTGCTGGAAGAGAAGAGAAGAAGAAGCAAAATAAGGCAAGGGAAGGCAAAGGGAAGAAGGAGGGGTACATAGTCAGGCTGCTGCCCTCTCTTCTGCGCATTAAAAAATATTCGGGGAGAGGGATATATTAAATTAACTCATACTAAGTCAAGGGTTAGTGATCTTCAGGAGGGGAATGGGAAGTTGAAGACCACCATTTTTTGGCATTCTAGGGGTGGAGTGTAGAGCTGTGTGCTGACTCATATTTATTCATTCCTTTGTCCGTGCTAGGCAGGGGTACAAAGACTAGAAGACAAGGTCCCTCTATACATTCTCAGAAATTTACCATTTAGAGGGAAGAGAGGTAAACAGGCAATAATGTATAACGTGCTCCTCACTATAATAGAGAATGGGAGAATTGAAAAGGGGCTTCTGAGTCAGCCTGGGAGGTTGTAGGAATGTTTCACCCAGGAGGTGATACTTGGAAGAAGACCGTGAGTTTTCCTTGCATATGATGGTGGAGGAGGAGGGAAGTTGCATCTGATAATTGTTAGCAACAAAAACGGACTGTGGCTAATTTAAGGAGAAAGTTACCAGAACTTACTGGAAGGGTATTGAAAAGTTCATCAAATTGCCAGGAAGGCTGCAAAGAAAGCCATTTTTGGAAAATGGGGCAGGAGTAAGGTAGGCTAGACAGCATCCAAGATCAGTCTGGTGCAGGTACTATTGTCAATGCTGGTGAACAATCACACGCTCCAACTGTAGCCCTGGCCTGCTGCCCTTAATGATCCCTGAAGCTGCCACTGTGGCCTCTACTCATAACTAGGACAGATTTCCACCCTCCCTGCTTCTTTTCATAAATAGTTCCCAACTGAAAGTTTGAGGAGGGCACATCTGATTGGCTGGACCTAGGTCACATGCTCTCCCCCCTAGCTGCAAGGGAGGCTGGGAAAACAAGTGTGTCACTTTTTCAGCTTTTATGATGGGGGTGAGGAGTAGATTACAGCAGGTAGACTCAAAAGGAGAGCAAGTTCCCTAAATAGGAAGGGAGTTCAAATGCTGGGCAGCCCCTTTGCCCTAATGAGGGGAGAAGGGCAAAGGCAAGAGAAGGACAGTGCAGGTAACCGCATGTGAATATGTAAAAAGACCCAAAGGCAAGAGCCAGCATGCTGTGCTGGAAGGCCTGCTAGTAACTCAAAAGAAAAAGGGAAGAAAGGGAGGGAGGGGAAGCAGGCTAGGGACTTGTCTTGAAATTTGTACTCCTTAGTATTCATTCAGCTTTCTTCCTTAGCAGTGGAGTCCCAGTTTCAACCTGGTGCATCCCAACTTCAATGCACCCACGTAAAAACACTCTCCCAGAATTCCTTGTATCTAGTGATAATAGTTCAGGTAAATGAGACATAAACTGAGGGTTCCTGCCTCACCCCTTCCTGACTGAATGCAGATGTGGTCTGGCAGTATAGCAACCATATTGGGACTATGAAGCAACAAGCTGGGGGTGAAGGCCTTTGTATCAAAGATGGCATAGCAGAAAGAAGGAAAGACCCCTTTCCCTGTACCATCTGAGGATTGCCTACCCCAGATTTCTTGAGACAAATCCCATGTGTTTAAGTCCCTAGAGTTCGGTTTTCTGTTTGCAGGTGAACGTGATCCTGACTGATACAGGGAAGGGGATCAACTAGGAAACTGCTGAAGTCACTTAGAAGTGAATTCAATAGGGCAGAAGGGGTGGCCACTGGGCCGAGAGGCTGGCTTGAAGATGTAAATGTAGTAGAGAGTATGTTTAGTCAAATCTCAAATGAGATGGGGCTGTGTGGGTGGAATCCTCTTCAGGTACCACAGAAAACTATCACTAGCCTTCAAGTGTCAGGGAATCCCTAAAAAAACTGGGGAAGCCTGGGGTGGAAGGGACATGGTAGAAGTGGGCAAAAGGGAGCAGAAAGGGGATGTGCAGGATCCAAAAGACTAATCTCACAATTTTCTTATTTCAAAAATAATAGACTTAATATAGAAATTCTAGAAAACCAGTTAAGCAAAAAACAATGTTAAGAAAATCAAAATCCTCTCAAATCCCATCACTCAGAGGTAAACACTGTTAACATTTTTTGTATTTCCAGTTCTTATTCATTCTTTCTGTAGCTTTCTTTTTCACATTCCTGCCACATATATGAGTATGTAAATGACTGTTTTACAAACGTGTCCTCGGGATATATACTGTTTTAAAAGCCATCCTCCTTTTTCATTTGGCAGTCCACTAGGAAGCCCCTCCCACGTCATTAACATCGTTTTAATGGCTACACGCCTGGTGTTTCATTATTTGGATGTATCACACTTTACAAGGAGAACTTTTAAAAATGTTGGAAGTAGTTTCTCATTTTTATTGTCTTCCATTTCACAGCACTTTTCGATGTGGTGGGATTCTGGGATGGAAGTAAAAGTAGCATATTAGCATTGCCGTCAGCTTCCGTGAAATAAGCTTGTTTCCAGGCTGTGAAAGTCGGAAAAATTCTGCCAATATTTATATTCATTTTATTTTTATTTTGCGCACTTGGTCTTACATTGAGTACCAAAATTTAGAAATTGCTACCCTGCCGCTTGGGACCGAGGAAAACTTTTCCCTTCGGAGGAAATAGTCTACGTTTGCAGCACTGATGGACATTTCTTGACTTTTCTTTAGAAGAAACTCGCAGTAAACATCACAAGCGCGCCGTTTTAGAACTTGTAGCCTCGGCAGAAACAGCGAGAAGAATGAGGATTAGCGTTTGGGGAAATCTGTGAAAAAATCTGAAGCGACCGCTTCCGCAGCGAGCAGGGTTCGAACCTGCGCGGGGAGACCCCATTGGATTTCAAGTCCAACGCCTTAACCACTCGGCCATCGCTGCCACGGGAAGCTATAGGAGGCGGAGATGCTTTAGTGTATCAACCACTGCGCGCGCCACACATCAGATGGGCAAGGCCTGCAGCCGCCCTGAGCTCTGCTGAGTGAAAGGCTGCCCAGGCTAAAGGCTCGAATTGAGGAACTACAGCAGGGACGCGAATAAATAATAAAAAAAAAAAAACCTCCTTAAGTAGGGGAACATTCAGATCTTAGAAGCCCCTCCCTTCGCTGCGCTCCGAAAACCACAGCCTTGCCTGGCTTCCGGTCGCTGACTAGAATTTTGCCCGCCCGCTTCTTCTGAAGGTCTATGAGAGCGCTATGAAACAAATATCTTTCCTGTTACGTGTTGCGGGCCCGCGCTCCCGAACATGTCTCCATTTCTTCTTCTTCTTCTGTTTTTTAACCTCTTACCCTCCACGAGAAGCGTTTCTGGTTTTCCAGGGTGGCCAGTAGCCTTCAGCAATCTTCCAACGGAACGGGGGCAGCGTGAGGATTCTTGTAGAGAAAAAAGTGTCTTGAGGCTGTGCTCCTGCCCAAGCAGCCACCTCCCACTCTTCTCCCCAACAATGGTCCCTTCTTTGCTGGGCCCACTGAGATAGATCCGGCCCAAGTGTGGTCTCAGTTCTCTCAAGAAATGCAGAGCCTTGAAGGCGGTTTGAGAACCAAGTTCTGGGCATTAGGCCTGAATCCATTACGTGTCGGTGTCATTCATTTCCTGCTTTCCTTGGTTAAGTGAAGCTACTGCTGCAGGTGCTTTACATGCATTAATGCGCTCGTTAAAGCTCTCAGAGCCGGGTGGTCTGTGCTACCGCCTCCCAGTTTATAGATCAGGGAGTCGAGGCCTTGGCGCGTGCGCAGCGCCTACCCGAAGCACGTGGCGTCCCACTGGCAGCTTTATGTGATACATTCGCTGGAAGTTTTGGGAAAACCACAGAGGGCTTTTTACTAATTTAAATTCTTAAAAGTGCTCATGGGACGTTCACCTGCCCTCACTATGGTACACAAGGTAGGAAGGCAAATCCTTGACCTTTGGAAGCTCTGATGTTAAATGGCCTCAAGTCAGTTGTGTGAATTTTCTTGGAACTTTTGAATAGCAATTCATTAAACTAGGTTATGCTAAGTGTTTAAACCGTTTAATTGTGGATAGTGGTATAATTCTTGAGGATTTTAAGAATAAGCTTTATCTAACTGGAGATATGCATTTAGGAATTTTATCTTATTTTTAGTTTTTTAATTAGCACAGCTACAGAAGCGGCCCATATTTCTCTGTGAATACTAAATGGCAACAAAGTTATTCCCGACTCCCAGGCATACGTTTTATCATGTCTGAAGTTTACTTGCACTTTTCCAATAGCTGTTTCCCAAGAAGAAATAAATTATTATTATTTTTACCTTGTTTTCGGATTCTTTATGTCTTCTGAGGTAACCTAAAATGAATCTTACCATTTTGTATCTTCATCTTGAAATCCTTTTTTTATTCTTTCCTTCTCTGCAGTTGAGTGATGATAATATTTAGTGAAAGCTCTTTCTCTTAACTCCCCCCTCCTTTTTTTTTAATTTTAAAGAATTTACTTGTTTGGAAGCTTGAACAGTAATGGGAATTGATTATGGCCAAAATAGTTCACCAAAAAAAACTTTTTTTGAGGGGACACAAGACTTCGGAGGAAGAGAATCTTCTATGAAGTTAATATGTATTTAGTGAAAACAATTGTGATTAAACATTTTTTGCAACATTTCAAAAGTTAAATACCTATGTTTAACATTTAATTTTCGGATTGTTTGAGTTAATGTAGGCTTTAAAAAATGAAATCCTTTTTATTTATTTATTTTTGCTGATTGATCCTATTACTAAAATAAGCCAAGAGATCAAAATTATTATAGATTGTTTTGAAAAAAATTTGAATTTTCAAGTGAGTTTTTAGAGTCAACCTTAGGTCTTTAGCATTGCCATTTAATGCAGTGGTAAGTTAGGGGAAATGAAGTAAAATACATATATTCCAATATAATCACATCAGGAAATATGTTCTAATTCATGACAATAACACCGTAAAATAGTGTGCAATGATGGGGTTTTTGAGTTTGTGAAGGTCCCCTGGTGATTCTGATTGCCTTCCCCTCCCTTCCACCCCTGGATTCTAGTTCTACAGGCATTATTCTTTTATGTAGTGGTTTTTATTAAGCTAAGCTACTTTCACAGGCAGTATACTGGAAGGGACAGGGTATGTGGTTGGGAGCAGTATGGCATTTCTTTGTTCTTACACAACAAATCAGTAACTTATTCTGAATTATTTTTTCTGGTGGGTTTTTTTTTTTTTTTTGGCGTTTTATAAAATCATAGATTTTTAATGCTAAAAGGAACATTAAAGCTCATCCAGTTCTTTCATTTACAGACAGGAAATTGCCGAGCTGCTGTCTGTGAGTAGCTTCCCTGAGGTCACACAGAAAGTTCAGGACCTTAGCTTGTTATACTACCCCGAAGTTCTTATTATTTTTGTTGCCCTTATGTATTTTCTGTTAGTCTCTGGCACCAAAAAACCAAAAACTTGTTGCTGTTGAGTCAATTCTGACTCATAGTGACTGTATAGGACAGAGTAGAACTGCCCCATAGGTTTCCAAGGAGCAGCTGGTAGATTCGAACTGCCAACCTTTTGGTTAGCATCAGAGCTCTTAACCACTCCACCATCAGGGCTCCTCCAGTCTTTG
The DNA here is from genome assembly GCA_030035585.1 of Dugong dugon. Classification (NCBI taxonomy): domain Eukaryota; kingdom Metazoa; phylum Chordata; class Mammalia; order Sirenia; family Dugongidae; genus Dugong; species Dugong dugon. The sequence goes on from CM057475.1 coordinate 22,520,126, forward strand.
GCACAGTGACATGTAAATCAAGAAGAGTATATATAGCAGTCGACCACGCCAACAGTAGGTGAGAGTTGTGAGTTGAATGTTGGGGGCCTGTGAGGTATCAGATACTGAACATTTTGTGGTAGCTAATTTTTGTTTTTCTTTAGCGCCCGTCCTCCTATCTGATAATGATACCTCAATTGCGCGTGGGAGAAGACGTCCCTGGTGGATGTAGCCTTACTGGGGCTATTAATCAAGGTCCCTCACTCTCCCCTGGCCAAGGGATGGGCATGAAACTTGTATTAGCTTTCTATTGCTGGGTAACAAATTACCACAAACTTAATGGCTTAAAACAGCACAAATTTATTATCTCATAGTTTTTGTCAGTCTGTAGTCTAGGTGTGGGTTAGCTGGGTCTTCTGTCCCAGGCTGAAATCAAGGTGGTGATCAGGGCTGCGGTTTCATTTGAGGCTCGAGTTCCTCTTCCAGGCTCACTAGTTGTTGGCAGGTGACTCATGGTGACCCCTGTGTCTTATGGAGTAGAACTGCTCCATAGGGTTTTCTTGGCTGTAATCTTTACTGAAAGATTACCAGGCCTTTTTCCTATTGTACCGCTGAGTGGGTTCAAACTGCCAACTTTTAGGTTACTAGTTGAAGGCAAACTATTTGTGCCACCCAGGGACCTTCTAGTCTGCTACAGTGGACTCTTATTTAATGTAACATAATCATGAAAGTGACTATCTCATCATATTTTCAAGTTCTGCCCACACTCAAGTGTGGAGGGATTTTCCAGGGTGTATATTTAGAGTCCAGAAGCTTGGGAGCTGTCTTAGAATTCTACCAACCACAATACTAAAGCTAGGCCAGTCAGACCCTGTCAGAATCCCTGTTCTTTTCATTACACTATTGTATTTTTATGGAACTCTCACACAAATAAAATATTCACAAACCAATGAGAGGTGATCAGAGTCTGGTACTTTTAATTAGCTGCGTTGTGTGTTTTTGCACTTCTTTTGAAGGGAACAGAGTTGGCAACAACTGCAGAGTTTCGGAGGCTTAGCCATCATTCCGAATTCTTGGCTTTAATCCTACATTAATTAGAGAATAACTCTAGGTGTACATTTTGGACACCGTATGTAAAGGGACTTAGTCCAGGTTGGACAAAGAAAATTACTAAGTTGCTGGCAACAAAACCCTTGTGAGGATTTGGTTGATAAGTGTCTTATGTTCCTAGTGCTGCTGTAACATAAATACCATAAGTGACTGGCTTTAAAGAATGGAAGTTTATTTTTGCGCAGTTCTGGAGGCTAAAAGTCCAAATGAGGGCATTGGTTGTGTTGATTCCTTCTGTGAGCCTCTCTCCTAGTTTCTGGTGTCCACAGTGATCGTTGGTTCCTTTGCTTGTAGAGGATACTCACATGGCATCTGTCTTCCCTCCTTGTGTGCCTCTATGTCTAATCTGCTGGGGTTTTTTTCTTTTTTTTTAATTGTGTTTTAGATAAAAGTTTACAGAACAAATTAGTTTCTCATTAAACAATTAATAAACATATTATTTTGTGTTATTGGTTGCCAACCCCACGACAGTCAACACTAGCCCCTTCTCAACCTTGGGTTGACACTTACCAGCTTTCCTGTCCCCTTCTGCCTTCTCATCCTTGAACCTGGGCTGGTGTGCCCATTTAGTCTCATTTTGTTTTATGGGCCTGTCTAATCTTTGGCTAAAGGGTGAACCTCAGGAGTGACTTCAGTACTGAGCTAAAAGGGTGTCAGGGGGTCATACTCTCAGGGTTTCTCCAGCCCCTGTCAGACCAGTAAGTCTGGTCTTTTTTTGTGAGTTACAATTTTGTTCTGCATTTTTCTGCTGTTCTGTCTGGGACTCTCTATTGTGATCCCTGTCAGAGCAGTAATCTGCTCTTTTTATAGCTCAGAAGAGATTAGATTTAGAACACACTCTACTCAGGTACGATCAATTAACGTAACAAAGAAAGCCATTCCAAACAGGATTACATCCACAGGTATAGGGGTTAGGATTACAACACATATTTTGGGTGGGTTACAGTCCATAACAGTAAATGTCAGACATCATGAAAAGTGATGGAAACAATTACCAAGGAATTCCTGCTTTGCAAATGGCTGTACTTTTGAAGCCTAAGCATTTAATTGTGAGTTTCTTCTACTTGACTTCTAACCTAAAGGTTGACAATTTGAATTTGCCCAGAGGTGCCTCAGAAGACAGACCTGGTGATCTGCTTCTGAAAGGTCACAGACTTGAAAATCCTACAGAGCAGTTCTATTCTGTACACATGGGATCACCCTGAGATGGAGTTGATTTGATGGCAACTAACAACAACAGCTTTTTAGTTAGGATGGTGCTTAGACATACATGTTTGAAGAAGACTAAAGCTATATCCTAGTCAGCAATAGGGAAACTTACTAATAGGATTTTCCTACCTAGTCAGTCCATTAATGCCATACCCAGTTAAGAAATAGAATCAAGAAAGATGGAATCTTCTTTTCTAAAAGAGTATGATGCCAGTATTCAACCCTGAATTCTCCGAAGAAGTAGTACTCTCTGACTTCGAAATAGCAGAGATCTGGACCTGCCAAAGACCTCTTAATCTACTTTTAAACCTAATTAAATATCAAGGGGAAAAAATAAGTTTATTAACAATGAAATCTTATGTCCAGCTTGTTTATAATAATTGAATTGATGCCCTATAAAATTCTCTGGACTGGCTCTATGTATAGAATTGAAGGGAGTAGGGTTTCAAGATGGTTTTTATAAAGGCAACTGAAATTAAGAACAGAGATAATAAAAATAATTTTAGGGATTACATTAAAATAGAGCTGTGATCAGTGTATTATAATTACAGCTGATTGGGAAACAATTAGATCCACAGACCAGCTTTCTTATAACTATGATGAATTATAATTGAATATTATTTATTAAGTATATTATATAACATACTTGTGTGTATTTTTGTTCTTTTAAGCTACCAGGTTTGGGGGTAATTTGTTACACAGCAATACATAACTAATGCATTCAGTTTTTTTCCCCCATAGCTAGATTTGTCTGCTGTGTTCTCCAGCAGGCTGGAAAGTACTCATGTTTCATGAAAATACCTAGCACAGTGCTTAATATGTAGTAGGTACTGCAAACATGATAATTCTCTTTATTATGAAAGTGATATAATAAAAGTAAATAAAAAGTTTGAAAAATAGAAAAAAAACCAACCGAATTCACCTAAGACTTTCCTTTTGTCTTTTCCATGTGTGTACATAGTTGTATATAGTTTTCACTGTGTATATGATAATTTTTCTGCTCCTCATTATGTCATATCCTCTCTTTCTTTTTATTATTGTGGTTGTTATGTTAATGGTTATATAATAGTCCATTGAGCGTGTATTATATTCCACTTCCCTAATCTTTTATCTCAGTTCTTCCTTTTCCATGGCGATTCCTTAGAGTGGATCCTTATTTCCTCATGTCTTGGCAGTTAAACTTCCAGACTCCTATTTATATTTGGCTAGCAGATTAATGTTCCTATTTTGCACATATACTATTTCTAGGTTCAAGATAAGTTAATGCACCATTTCTCAAAGTGTGCTCTGCATCAGGATTATCCAGGTGGAGGAGTATGTATGTGTATGTATGTATGTGGCAGGATGTGCGAGTTAAAAGTTCACATTTCTAGACTTTAAACCTTTTGTATCAACATGCCTGGGGACATTGTCTGTCTTTAAAAACAGCGATACGTGTTACTTGTACAAAGACTACATACTATTTTAAAAACTGCTGTTTTCATTTACCCTATCTTGAATGTCTTTCTATGTTGATATCTGTCTGTATAGTCAGTTACATCATCATTTTAATGCCTATATGATATTCTATGTATGTACATAGTTTTTTGTTTTTTTTTAAAAACAATTCCCTGTTGGAGAACATTTAGATTATTTCTGGTTTTTCATGGTTATAATCCATGTTGCTTGCTCTCTTTAAATACTTTTCTGGTTATTTCCTTGGGAAAAACCCCAGATGTGGAATTTCTGGTCAAAGTATGTATTTTTGAAAGGATCTCATGACTATTATTCTAATTTACGCACCAACCACTAATGCCAAAGGTGAGGAAATTGAGGATTTTTACCAACTTCTGCAGTCTGAAATTGATCAGATATGCAATCAAGATGCAGTGATAATTACTGGTGATTGGAATGTGAAAGTTGGAAATGAAGAAGAAGGATTGATAGTTGGAAAATATGGCCTTGGTGTAGAAATGATGCTGGAGATGGCATGATAGAATTTTGCAAGACTAATGACTTCATTGCATATACTTTTTTTCAACAACACAGATGGTGATTATACATGTGGACCTCACCAGATGGAAAACACAGGAATCAAATTGACTACGTCTGTGGAAAAAGAGGATGGAAAAGCTCAGTATCATCAGTTAGAATATGACAGGGGCCAACTGTGGAACAGACCATCAATTGCTCATATGCAAGTTTAAGTTGAAGCTGAAGAAAATTACAGTAAGTCCATGAGAACCAAAAGACGACCTTGAGTATATCCCACCTGAATTTGGAGACCATCTGAAGAATAGATTGGACACATTGAACGCTAATGACCGAAGACCAGACGAGTTATGGGAAGACATCAAGAACATCATATGTGAAGAAAGCAAGAGGTCATTAAAAAGATAGGAAAGAAAGAAAAGACCAAACTGGATGTCAGAAGAGACTCTGAAACTTGCTGTTGAATGTAGAGTAGCTAAAGTGAATGGAAGAAATGATGAAGTTAAAGAGCTGAACAGAAGATTTCAAAGGGCAGCTCAAGAAGACAAAGCAGAGTATTATAATGAAACATGCAAAGACCTGGAGTTAGAAAATCAAAAGGGAAGAATGTGCTCGGCATTTCTCACATTGAAAGAACTGAAGAAAAAATTGAAGCCTCGAGTTGTGATTTTGAAGGATTCTGTGGGCAAAATATTGAATGACGCAGGAAGCGTCAAAAAGCAGATGGAGGGCATGTACAGAGTTACTGTACCAAAAAGCATTGGTTAGTGTTCAGCCATTTCAGGAGGCAGCATTTGATCAGTAACTGATGGTACTAAAGGAAGAAGTCCAAACTGCACTGAAAGCATTGGCAAAAAACCAGGCTCGAGGAATTGACAGAATACCAACTGAGATGTTTCAATGAACAGATGCAGTACTGGAGGTGCCCATTTGTTTATGCCAAGAAATTTGGAAGACAGCTGGTCAACCGACTGCAAGAGATCCGTATTTGTGCTCATTATCAAACAATGTCATTAATATCACACACAAGTAAAATTTTGCTGAAGATCATTCAAAAGCAGTTGCAGCAGTACATCAACAGGGAACTGCCAGAAATTCAGTCCAGATTCAGAAGAGGACGTGGAATGAGGGCTATCACTGTTGATGTCAGATGGATCTTGGCTGAAAGCAGAAAACACCAGGAAGATGTTTACCTGTGTTTGATTGACTGTGCAAAGACATTGGACTGTATAGATGATAACAAATTATGGATAACAGTGTGAAGAATGGGAATTCCAACACTTAATTGTGCTCCTGTGAAATCTGTACATAGACCAAGAGGCAGTCGTTTGAACAGAGCAAGGGGATACTGCATGGTTTAAAATCAAGAAAAGTGTGTGTCAGGGTTTCATCCTTTCACTATACTTATTCAATCTATATGCTGAGCAGATAATCCTGGAAGCTGGTCTATATGAAGAAGAACGTGCCATCAGGGTTGGATGAAGACTCATTAACAACCTGCGATATGCAAATGACACAACCTTGCTTGCTGAAAACGAACAGGACTTGAGACACTGATGAAGATCAAAGATTACAGCTTTCAGTATGGATTACATCTCAACATAAAGAAAACAAAAATCGTCACGATGGGCCAATAAGCAACATCATGATGGAGAAAGATTGAAGTCAGGGATTTCATTTTACTTGGATCCACAATCAATGCCCATGGAAGCAGCAGTCAGGAAATCAAACGATGTATTGCATTGAACAATCTGCTGCAAAAGATCTCTTTAAAGTGTTAAAAAGCAAGGATGTCATTTTGAGGACTAAGGTGTCCCTGACCCAAGTCATAATATTTTCAGTAGCTTCATATGCATGTGAAAGCTGGACAATGAATAAGGAAGACCAACGAAGAATTGATGCCTTTGAATTATGGTGTTGGAGAAGAATATACCATGGACTGCCAGAAGAAAGAACAAGCCTGTCTTGCAAGAAATACAGGCAGAGTGCTCCTTGGAAGCAAGGACGGCGAGACTTTGTCTCACGAACTTTGGACATGTTATCAGGAGAGACCAGTCCCTGGAGAAGGACATCATGCTTGGTAAAGTAGAGGGTCATCGAAAAAGAGGAAGACCCCCAATGGGATGGACTGACATAGTGGCTGCAACAGTGTGCTCAAACGTAAGGGCGCTGTGATTCGTTCTGTTGTACATAGGGTCGCTGTGGGTCAGAACAGACTTGACAGCACCTAACACCTACCAAGTTGTCCTTCAGAAATGCTTTTACGATTAGTAGTCACACCAGGACTGTGAATACACACCACACTATTATCTGTTTCTCTATACTCTTGAACTTCTCATCCCTGTACTCTTATCATTCTATAAGGTTTTTGCCAATAAGTAAGAAATAGCATCTTCTTGTTTTGATTAATTAACTTGTTTTATTTTTCTTTTATGTAGTAGGTAAAATCTTTCGTCTTATTCAGCTAGATTATTCACATGTTTTAGATCATATATGTCTTTGAATTTTATATTTCTTTGTATTTTTCCTTACTAGAGCTTTGCCTTGGGTTGGCACTCAATAAATATTGCCATTTTGATTTGAATTTCTAACAGCAGCAGATTCTTCCACTGTCAATTCCAGATGCAGAACACATAATCAGGTTGTTGATCTTTCAGTCCTATCTGCACACTGTGATTCTGACCACAATCAGGAGCTTCATCTTCACAGGGTTTTTAGCTTCATTATTATAAAAATTAGAGCAATTACTTTTAATTAATTAAAATGTAGAGTTAATATTTGAAAAAAGATTAAGGGAATTTTAATTGATTGGCCAGAAAAAGAGAAAGGAGAAGGATTATTTAAGAAGGTCTTAAGTCTATAAGTGGTAACCCTGGTGGTGTTTGGAGTTTGGCTGCTAACCAAGAGGTTGGCAGTTCGAATCCACCAGGTGCTTGTTGGAAACCCTATGGAGCAGTTCTGCTCTGCCCTATAGGGTTGCTATGAGTTGGATTAGACTTGATGGCAATGGTTTTTTTTTTTTTTTTTTTTTTTTAAGTCTACAAGTAAGTATTAGATAGAAGATAGAAGGAACTTAAACTGCATGTGGAAGCCTGTAGGCTCTATATAATAAAACAAAGCAGTGTGGTTCTTATCAGACATTAACAGAAATTGCTTGAGGGAGGATAAGAGTATTCTGAAAATCTGTCTCTCTCTGAATGGTTCAGGTACAACATTTTCATGGAAGGATAGGTACTGTGGCTTTCTCTCTCTCTCTCTTTTTTTAAATCTCTTAGAGCCAGAGCCGAATTTACATTCAGGCCACCATGGAGTTGCCCAGAATGTCCACTTATAAGTTACTAAAACATCAATGGAAATGTAATGGGACGGAGAAAGTTGTGTTTTCCAGAATGTCTCTCAGGAATGGAAGTAAATATGGTGGGAAGGAATAAGACACTTGGAGTGATGGAGGGGTTAGTGGGCGGGGGTATTTTTGGGGAAGTTGTGTGATTCTTTCAAGGGAACATGCTCCAGTAACAAAAGATGCTGCCAAATTTTTTCTTTGGAAGGCGTGGCCAGTTATCTACCTTCTAAGGAAGGTCACTAGTTTTTACTGAGTGAAGAGTGCAAGTTTAGGGCCAGAGCTGAATTGCTTTGCGCAACAGAAGAGTTTGTCTCCCACCAGCATTCCCCCTTGAGATCCTTCTCCAAGCAGAAACCTGCCTCTTCCCTAAATTAATGTTGAATAAAGGTCCTGAAGTGGGATATGGGTATGATCAATGGATATGAGAGTTAGTTGAGGGTGAGGGGTGAGGAATACAGAATTGCATTTTAGATGTATTATGTTTGAAATAACTTTGACAATCCAAATGGATTTATCATGATTTGGCTTGGTATCCTCTTGGGCAAAATCAACCTTTATGAATTGGAAGTACAGTAGCAACTTTTCAAAGATAATTTATGTGAATCATTTCATTGTTTAATCTCAGCTTTTCCAAAACCCAACTTTAAACACTAATTGTTTTTATTGTACTTTAGATAAAGGTTTACAAATAGTTTCTCGTTAAACAGTAAGTGCACATATTGTTTTATGACATTGGTTAACAACCCCACAACATATCAACACTCTCCCTTCTCGACCTTGAGGACCGTTTTTTTGGTGAAAATATACATAGCCAAAGTTACACCATTTCAAAAGTTTCTACGTGTACAATAAAGTGACATCGATTACATTCTTCTGCTTGTGCTGCTGTTCTCACCATCCTTTTCCAAATTATTCCGTCACCACTATCTTCAACTCACTGTCCCCTAGGCTTGCCATCAAACCTTTTGAGTTGCTATTGTCAGTTTGATGTCACATACATAATTCTTTTTTTTTTTTGGTACCTTAGATGAAGGTTTGCAGAACAAATAGTAAACACTAATTTTTTTTTTTTAATATACATTTTATTGTACTTCAGGTGAAAGCTTACAGAGCAAATAGTTTCTCATGAAATAGTAGTACACATGTTGTTTTTTTTGACATTGGTTAACAACCCCACAACGTATTAAGCCTCTAAATTCTCAACCTTTTTTTTTGATGAAAATTACAGATGGCCAAAGATACACCGTTTCAAAATTTTCTACATTCACAGTTCAGTGACATTGACTACGCTCTTCCAACTGTGCTGTTATTCTCACTTAAGATGAAGGCTTACAGAACAAAATAGTTTTTCATTTAACAGTTACTACACATGTTGCCCTATGACAATGGTTAACAATCTCACAGCACATCAAGAATATCCTTACTCCACCTTGTGTTCCCTATCACCAGGGGGCTTCCTTGTCCCCTTCTGTCTTCTGGACCTTGTCAGTGGACTATTGTACCTCTTTAGTCTCATTTGTTTATTTATTTATTTATTTATTTTTATTTTATTTAAACACCATTTCAAAACTTTTTACTTACACATTTAAGTGATATTGACTATGCTCTTCCAATTGTGCTGCCATTCTCGCCCAAGATGAAGGCTTACAGGACAAAACAGCCTCCCATTTAATAGTTACTACAAATGTTGCCCTATAGCAGTGGTCAACAATCTCACAATACATCGACAGTGTCCTTATTCAATTTGTGTTCCTTATCATCAGTTTCCTACTCTCCCTCTGCCTTCTGGCCCTTGTCACCGGACTCCTGTACATCGTTAGTCCCATTTAGTTTTACTGGGGTGTCCATTCCCAGGCTTAACATCGAACCTTGAAGGTAACTTCCCCTCTGAGCTGAAAGGGTGTCTGGGGGCCACACTCTCGAGGTTTCTCTAGTATTCTTTAGGCCAGTATATCTGGTCTTCTTTTTTTTTTTTTTTTTTGGGAGTTAAAATTATGCTCTACATCCTACTCCAGCTCTGCCCAGAACCCTCTGTTGTGATCCTGGTCAGAGGAGTCATTGGTGGTAGCCGGGCACCATCCAGCTGTACTGGGCTTAGTCCCGTGGAGGCCTTGGTAGCTGTGGACCATTAGTCCTTCGGACTAATCTTTTCCTTGTATCCTGTTCTCTTCGTTCTCCCTTGTTCCCGAAGGGATGAGATCAGTGGAGTATCTTAGATGGCCGCTCATAGGCTTTTAAGACCCCAGACACTACTCACCAAGGTAGAATGTAGAGCATTATCTTTATAAGTAGTGTCATGCCAATTGAGCTAGATGTTCCCCGAGATCATGGTCCCCAGAGCCCTCCGTCCAACAACTCAGTCGCTCGGGGGGTTTGGATGTGTCTATAGGGCCTCCATGACCTTTCCTTGTGCAGGTTGTGTTAGTTTCCCTTGTACTATGTACTATCTCATCTCTCACCCAAGTTACCACTTACCTATTACCTATTTAGTATCCCCCCCCCCCATCCCTGGTAACCAACAAGGATTGTTACATTTTGCATGTGAATTTTTTCATGGGTTTTTACAATAGAGGTCTCATACAATATTTGTCCTTTTGTGATTGACTTATTTCACTCAGCATGATGTCCTCCAGTTTCATCCATGTTATGAGATGGTTCACCGATTCATTGTTCTTTCTCGTTGCATAGTACTCCATTGTGTGTATGTACCATAGTTTGTGTATCCATTCGTCTGTTGATGGACATCGAGGTTGTTTCCATCGTTTTGCTATTGTGAATAATGCTGCCATGAACATAGGTGTGCATATGTCTATTCGAGTGATGACTCTTATTTCTCTAGGATATATTCCTAGGAGTGGGATTGCTGGATCGAATGGTACGTCTATTTCTAGCTTTCTGAGGAAACGCCATATCATTTTCCAAAATGGCTGTATCATTTTGCATTCCCACCAGCAGTGTATAAGAGTTCCCGTCTCCCCGCAGCCCCTCCAACATTTGTTATTTCCAGCGTTTTTGATTCATGCCAGTAATGCCGGGGTGAGATGGTATCTCATTGTGGTTTTAATTTGCATTTCTCTAATGGCTAGTGATCGCGAGCATTTCCTCATGTGTCTGTTGGCCATTTGAATGTCTTCCTTGGTGAAGTGTCTGTTCATTTCCTTTGCCCATTTTTTGATAGGATTGGTTGTCTTTTTGTTGTAGAGGTGTTGGATTTTCTTGTAGATTATGGAGATTAGACCTTTGTCCGACTTGTACTGTCCAAAAATTTTTTCCCAGTCTGTAGGTTCTCTTTTAACTCTTTTGGTGAAATCTTTTGAAGAGCATAGATGTTTGATTTTTAGAAGATCCCAATTATCTAGTTTATCTGTTGGGTTTTTTGTGTTGATGTTTATGGTTTGTATCCTGTTAATGCCATGTATTAAGGTCTGAAGTGTTGGTCCTATTTTTTCTTCTATGAATTTTATAGTTTGAGGCTTTATATTCAGGTCTTTGATCCATTTTGAAGTAGTTTTTGTATATGGTGTGAGGTATGGGTCCTGTTTCATTTTTCTACAAATGGATATCCAGTTTTGCCAGCACCATTTGTTAAAAAGACTGTCTTTTCCCCATTTGATGTATTTTGGGCCCTTGTCAAAAATCAGGTGACCGTAGGTGGATGGATTTACATCTGAGTTCTCAATTCTGTTCCATTGGTCAATGTCTCTGTTGTTGTACCAGTACCAGGCTGTTTTGAGTACTGTAGCTGTATAGTAGGTTCTCAAGTCAGGTAGTGTGAGTCCTCCAACTTTATTCTTCTTCTTCAGTAGTGCTTTACTTATTCGAGGTTTCTTGCCTTTCCATATAAAGTTAATAATTAGTTTTTCCATCTCTTTGAAGAATGTTGTTGGTATTTGTATCGGAATTGCATTGTATTTGTAGATTGCTTTAGGTAGAATTGCCATTTTCACAATGTTGAGTCTGCCTATCCATGAGCATGGTATGTTTTTCCATTTATGTAGATCCCTTTGGGTTTCATGCAGCAGTGTTTTGTAGTTTTCTTTGTATAGGTCTTTTATATTCTTGGTCAGATTTATTCCTAAGTATTTTATCTTTTTAGGGGCTATTGAAAATGGTATTGATTTCCTGATCTCCTTTTCATCGTTCTCTTTACCGGTGTATAGGAATCCAACTGATTTTTGAATGTTTATCTTGTATCCTGCTACTCTGCTGAATCTTTCTATTACTTCCAGTATATTTCTCGTGGAGTCTTTAGGGTTTTCTATGTATAGTATCATATCATCTGCAAACAGGGAGAGTTTAACTTCTTCATTACCAATTTGGATGCCCTTTATTTCTTTTTCTTGCCTTACTGCTCTAGCTAGAACTTCCAGCACAATGTTAAATAGGAGTGGTGATAAAGGGCATCCTTGTCTTGTTCCTGTTTTCAGGGGGAATGTTTTCAGTCTTTTTCCATTAAGAATGATGTTGGCTGTTGGTTTTGCATAGATGCCCTTTATTATGTTGAGAAATTTCCCTTCTATACCTATTTTATTGAGAGCTTTTATCAGGAATGGGTGTTGGACTTTGTCAAATGCCTTTTCTGCATTAATTGAGATAATCATGTGATTTTTTTCTTTCCTTTTATTTATGTGGTGGATTACGTTGATGGATTTTCTAATGTTAAACCATCCTTGCATACCTGGTATGAATCCTACTTGGTCGTGGTGTATTATTTTTTTGATATGGTACTGAAATCTATTGGCTAGAATTTTGTTCAGAATTTTTGCATCTATATTCATGAGAGATATTGGTCTGTAATTTTCTTTTTTTGTGATGTCTTTGCCTGGTTTTGGTATCAGCGTTATGCTGGCTTCATAGAATGAATTTGGAAGTGTTGCTTCCTCTTCTATGCTCTGAAATAACTTGAGTAGAACTGGTACGAGCTCTTCTGTAAATGTTTTGTAGAATTCTCCAGTGAAGCCATCTGGGCCAGGGCTTTTTTTGGTTGGGAGTTTTTTTATTACCTTTTCAATCTCTTCTCTTGTTATGGGTCTGTTCAGATTTTCAATATCACTTTGTTGTAGTTTGGGTAGGCCTAAACACTAATTTTTTAAAAAAATTAAACATTTAAATGTTTAGCTGTGTAATAGGTAAATGGTTAACTCATTACAAACCCTTCTGCATTATTTGATTTTTTTAAAACCATGTTCCTGTTTTCCATAGCTAAACATGTACATATTTAGCTATGAAATGGGCAGTGAGAGACTGTGTCCCCGTTACTATTCCCATTTCTGTGCATTCCCCCCATAAATGCAGCTCCAGGCTTGGTGTTTGCTCCCTCATCATTTAAGAGCTCAACTCTACAATTTTAATGGGATCTTGATAAGGAGAGAAGATACAGGTGTGCTCATTTGCTATCTTTAACCTAATTCTTAATATTTTTTTGATAAGTTATATTGTACTGTGTTAAACTCAGTTCTTGTAGAGTTATATGGAAAAATTAAAAAATAATGAGAAACTAATATGTTGTGAAATGGGGAGTTAGAAGACATTCTAATTTCGTACCCTATTAGAAGAACATCTTGATCACAAAACTTTTGCCCTTTTTTGTGTTGTTGGCTCATTATTCAAGTGAATATGTTGTAAGATTTAAGGTCTTCCAGTTAATGATAGCTCTGAAATGAAGGGTTATATTTTTGGTCCTAGAACAGAATGTATTTTTGATTTGAAAGTTGTATTAAGAATCAGAAGTGCTTAGAATCCATGAGTGGCTTCTCAGCTTGGATGAATTTAATAACAAAGTTATTACTGATCAAGAAGATAAAGTCAGTAATGGTTCTTAAAAAGTATGATTTTTTTAGATATTATGACACTTTTTTTCAAGACCATGTCCCATTCAGATGCTCAAATAAGATTTTAACTTAAGCAAATAAATATCTTTAAACTCATACACATGTTTTAATTTAAGTACACGTTAAATTTAAGCAAATTTTCTTTTAAAATAGCACTATTTAAGTTTTAAAACGCAAGCCCAACAGTCGGTATTATAGAAATCTATTGTTTTTCAAGTAAGTTTTACTTTTCATGTAAACACTCTTGTAAAAACAAATTAGTAGCATAAGACTTTAATAAAAAGCAGCATTTCCTAGCTCATGCACCAATCCTCAGGTGTCCCTCCTCAGAAATAATAACCACTTTTAACAGTTGTTTATTCTGGGATTTACTTCCATTCTCCTAAACAATATACTGCTATTAAGTTTTAAGTTTTTAGTTTCACTTTTTTTTCTCTTGACTTTCTACTCTAGAAGGTAAGCCTGCAGCTCTTTTATACACTGCTCCTTTTCCATATCTTACTTAAAATTACATGTTGATTTTTAGTTAAATCAATATTCGGCATTTATATTATGATTATGTAATCATAATTCACACCTCAGCCGCATATTATACTTGGGTTAGATTTCCTTTCTACTAAAACTTTTGTTTTCTCAGGAGTTAATGATTGCCTTGTTCTTTTTTGGTCTCTTTATTTTCTATATGATTATCATTAATTCATCCCCAAATTCTCTGACAGAACTAAAAATCTCTCATTATATTTAAACATATCAGGTAATCTATTCGTTTCCCTTCCCTCCTTTCTTTCTTTCCTGTCTCCTTCCCTCCCTCCCTCCCTCACTTCCATATATATCTCTCTGTGGACCTCCATCCTTCTGCTCTAATCTGGACCAGCTGCTTTTAGGCCGATTGCTGGGCTGCCACTCTGGGATCTTCAAGTCTCTCCTGTAATGGGTTCTCTTGTTTTTTGGATAATGTTTTCCTCTTTAACGATTTACTCCTTCAGTTTAGGGGAGCATGTACTCTATCAGCTTCCTCGGATAGAGGATGCATGAGAGGGAAAAAAATTCTTTTTAAACTTTGCACGTCTGAAAATGCCTTTATTCTATTCTCACATGTGTTTGTTAGTGTGGCCAGTAAAAAATTCTGTGTTTACTCAGAGCTTAACCAGATGCCTTAACATTCTTTAAAGAATAAAGTCCAGCGAGGGTTTAACTTTGTATTTATTTTTGTATTTGTTTTGAAGGATGCAAACCAAGGTATTAGGTGAATCTGATCTAGTTAAAGGTAACCTGCTTACCACTCTGCTTTTTAGCCCTCAAATTTATAGAATCTTGCTCAGAAATTTCTGAAAATTTTCCTGGACCTGGAATCACCGAGAATATATGTGAAGTCAGACTGGGACTGCACCTCCATGAAAGAAGGGAGAGTAAACAAACTTTTGCTCTGAAAAGTTTTTTTCTTCTGTTTTGTAAAATTCCGGAAACAAGAATGTAAAAAGAACTTGAAAGCTATCTTGCCAAATCTTTATACTGATTCTTTCCTTAGAATATAAATTTGTACACAGGCTTTAAAATTTGATCTTAGTATATCAAGAACTCTGGAGATAGTTAAATTTTTAATATTCTGACCATGCAATGCCTTGAAAACTACATTGTACATAGTTCATAATTTTCTATCAGAAAATCACAAAAGGATATTAATGTGCTTCTTGCCTATCGTGTTCTTTGAATCTAGCAAAGTAAAAATAAAATTAGAACAGATATAGTATTAAAAAAGTAGATTAACATTGTTTTTATTGTTTTCATTTTGGGGTATTTAGAAATGTACTGCTACAGGACTTTGAAAATGCGGGCTAGAGAGTAGGAAAATCTATCAAGAACTAGTTCATTTAACAAATAAAGTTAATAGATCTGTAAATGCTTCTCATTTTTCACCAGCCCATTATGCTACCTTTTGTCCCATGCTGTAGGACGATCATCCTTGTCATTCTGTGATGGAGATTCTCTTTTGAACAGGGCTTCAAGTGGATGGAATTTCATGGAGAATAATTTCTGGTACCTATTAGGAGAGAAAGGACAGTAGGAAAAGGACCAGAGACTGCTTTTATGTTTTTATTTTTCCCTAAAACTCCATTTTAGAAAATTAGACTGCCCTAAATTCCTGCTTTTCTTTTCTTATTAACAGCTCATTTTGTAAGTGAGACTGAAAAATTAATAAGGAAGCTTCAAAGGAGGCAGTATTCCCCCTGGGAAGCAGACTCTTGCCAACTTGGTTAGCTGTGGGCACTAGTTAAACCAGATTTATTCATTTCATTTTCTCTGTCAATCAAAAATACAGATGGACTCTTAAAAATTTATCTATTTGTTTGTTGTTTTAGTGTTGAATCCAATACCTCATAATGGTCAGGTAGACCTGTCAAATCTAGATAACCAAAAACCAAACCCACTGCTGTTGAGTCAATTCCAATCCTATAGGACAGAGAAGAACTGCCCCATAGGTTTCTAAGGAGCAGCTGGTGGATTCAAACGGCCAGCTTTTTAGTTAGCAGCTGAACTCATAACGACTGCACCACCAGGGCTCCAGGTAACTGTGGAGCTTGGTAAGTTAGCACACAGCTGTAGTAAGTTTAATTAATTTTTCAGACCAGTGGTTCTTAGAGTGTGCTCCCCAGACCAGCAATATTGGCCTCACTTGGGAGTTTGTTAGAAATGCATATTCGACTGAATTAGACTCTGGAGGTGGGGCCTTATTTAATCTGCTTTAACAGTCCTCCCAGGTGGTTCGAATGTAGATGTTATGCGCAAGTTTGACAACCACTGTGTTAGACGCTGATGGAGTACCTTCTAGTGATATGAATGAAATTAATTTTACATTTGGAAAATTAGACCTAGCTTGGAAGTCAGAATGTAAATATGAAAATTAAGAAATAATCTTTTTGTTATTTTAAGTAATACTCCCTGATTATTTTGTTCTTGCCTTTATTCTATACATGTTTAAAAAATTAGATAATATGATCTATACAATTTAAAATTTTGGCCTTTTTGGACTTAACATTATGGAGAAAGTATTGTCCATGTCATCAAAAATACTTTGTAGACATAATACTTAAAGGCTGTTTAATAGTTCATAATTTCCACATTTGTACTGTAGAAGGTTGTCTGTCCAGTAGGAAGAATGAGGGAGTAGTCCCTTCCCTACCATGTTATCCTTTGATGTGCTAACTAATATTTCTTCACATGCCCAGAGGGGTGCAGATAAATTTGGTACAGCTGTAATGCAGGTAATGGAGCCCTGGTGGCATAGCGGTTAAGAGCATGACTGCTAACCGGAAGGCTGGCAGATCATATCCACCATCTGCTCCTTGGAAACCCCATAGGGCAGTTCTGCTTTGTCCTATAGGGTCACTATAAGTTGGAATTGACTTGACATCAATGGTTTTTTTTTTTTTTTGTAATGCAGGTAGTAGTAGGTGCTTAAAAACATTAATTTATTTGAATTTTGTGTTTTTCGTTTCATGCCTCCTCCCTTTGACCTCCCTTTTTAGATTTATATACTTCCCACCCCATCAATTTGTTGATCCTGGCTGCTCACTGTCTCATTCTGTGGTGTAGTTCTTTTGAGTCACTTCTTCCATCAAATATTTTTGCGGTCTTTCTCAGGTCTTATCTTGAAGCCCTTTAAAGGCAGGAATTTGAGGACTATGATAAGCAATGAAGAAGATATTTTGGGACTGGTTAGCTTTTCCTTGCCTTTCAGTCTTAACATAGAGGTGGTTACTAACTTGAGCTTAGTGGTTAATTGTGGGCCTTTGGAGTCAGATAAACCAGCTCTCCACTTTATGGCAGTGTGTCAATAACTTGGAGCTTCTGTTTTCTCATCTGTAAAACTCAGGGAGGGAAATAGTATCTAATTTATAGATATGCTGCATGCAAGATACTATACCTAAAGTGTTAGCATAGTATCTGACACATAAGTCCTTAATGTCTACTGTTACTACCATTAACCATGACCATTAATGTTTGTTTAACTCTAGAGCCATCTTTCTGCAGTTGCTGAGATTTGTTTTAGCCATTCATTTTTATAGTCAATAATGCTTGAATTGTTTGTTTCAATTTAATTGAAAACATGTTCTAGTTACTCCTACCGTTATACTTAACCTTTAAAATTAAAAATTTTTAGATTATTATGGAAAAAGTTTGAAGAAGGCAATATTCCAGATCAATATGTTATTTATCTATTTTAACACTCAAATTCTGTCTCTCAGAGGAAGTTATCTTTGATAGAGTACTTGTGCTTTTTTACTGTCTTTGTGACATTACAAGATTTCCTAGAAATTTGTGAGGAAAGGTATGTATTAGTGAATTATTAGTTATAAACTCATTTAATTAAAAAAAAAATCTGTGAACTTGATTAGTTCTTAGGCATCATAATTTAAAATTCTGATCTAAAAAGGGAAGCATAATTTGGCTTTATTCTTCTTTCGTATAATTTTTTTGGATTTTGTGCCTATATTTACTGAATTCAAGAAACCTATTTAATGTGAGTTACTCATAGAAACGATTACATTAAAACTCATTTGTTCTGTCCATGTGCTGGCAGTATGCAACATTTTGGCCTACTCAGTTCATTCACGTAATTATTTCGTGAGCGTGAGGATTATGTATTAGATGCCATGCTCAGTGCTAGGTGTATAAGCATGCGTAAGATGTGGTAGAGTTCCTTTTGTGGAGAAATGTGCAAACAAGTAATTTTTATTCAGTGTGTGGAATAATATAACAGAGCTATGTAGAAAATGCTACAGAGGCATGATTTAGCTTGGCATTTAACTTAGCTGAGGGTGAGGAGGAGAAGTAGTTGTGTATGAGGCCAGACAATTAGATAAGACTTCTCAAAGAAGGTAATGTTTAAGCTGGGCCTTGAAGAAGGGAGAAGAGTTTAGCAGGCTGGTAAGACAAGATGGAACTGGGAGGGGGTGTAAAAGGATAACTGTTGGCATTTGTAGCTGAATCAGAATCAACTGATAAATATAAAACTCAAGAGAGTTCAGCAAGATTGCCAGATACAAGATCGGTCTGCAAGAATTAAAAGCATTTCTCTACATCTATCATAACCAACTAGAAAATATAACAAAAAATTCAATTTACAATATAACAAAAACTCTAAAGTGTCTAGGAATATGAAAAATCTCTTATGACAAAAATTTAACACCCTAATAAAAATAAGATTAGCTGAATGAATGGGAAATATCCCATATTGGATGGGAGAACTTAATAAAAATGTGTCAGTTCTCCTTTCATTAATGTATAATTTCATTGCATTTCCAATTAAAATTACAGTTGAATTATTTGAGGAATTTGATAAACTTACTCTAAAATTTATATGGAGTAATTGTTAAGTGTCCTGGAGGATTTAATTTTAACCTTAGGCCCAAAAAACTATTTTATTAATTCACATTACCATCAGGAGAAAATCTCCATTTCAATAGTAGAAACTGTACTGTATACTTTATGTTGTTGTTAGGTGCCATGAGTCGCTTCCAACTCATAGCGACCCTACGTACAACAGAATGAAACACTGCCCAATCCTGTGCCTTTCTTACAGTCCTTGCTGTGCTTGAGCCCATTGTTGCAGCCACTGTGTCAATCCGTCTTGCAGAGGGTCTTCTCTTTTGCTGACCCTCTACTTTACCAAGCATGATGTCCTTCTCCAGGGACTGCTTCCTCCTGATAACGTCCAAAGTACGTGGGATGAAATCTCACCATCCTCGCTTTTAAGGAGCATTCTGGCTGTAGTTGTTCAGACAGATTTGTTCGTTCTTCTGGCAGCTCATGGTATATTCAATATTCTTCGCCAACACCATGAAACTATATACATTTGAGCTACAAAAATTATATTTTCCATTTGTAACACATGCACTTTTCCTTTCTCAAGATATAATCTCACCTAATAATTCACAATACAAAGAGATTTAGAATATTGCTTTCTCCACTTCCTTCCATCCCATCAGACCTATTTGTACTTACCGAAAAAAAAGAAGAAAAAAAATGCCATCAAGCTGATTCTAACTCATAGCAACCCCATAGGGTTTCCAAGGAGCAGCTGACGGATTCAGACTACCAACCTTTTGGTTAGCAGCCAAGCTCTTAACTACTGTGTCACCAGGACTGCTATTTGTACTCACTTCTATCCAAATTAATATGATACCTATAGTTAGTAGACAGGCAGACCTTATTATATAAGAGCAATGTAGTAAATTAATATTTTTGTTAGGTGAGTAGGTTAAATGACTCATGCTGAGATTATAAATCCATTGTCTTACCAAATAGTATATTCTCTGAGAAAGTAAAAGGTTGAAAGTAAATTGTAATGGGAATAGAAGTAGGTATAATTTTTATAAAAGATAGAATATAACTAATACGTGTTACCTCTTTATGTATTAAGAATTAAGGTTCTGTTTATGGATCTTTACCTGAGGACTAGCAAACTGCAATATAAATATGTATTTTGAAACTCTTCCAAACCTCAATATTAAAGACATTTTTGATTGCTAGAAATAGACTTCTTGTGCTTAGATAAGAGCTGATAAGCAGCTGATTTATGCCATAGGACCAAGAAAAGCCTCGGAGTTTGGCGGTTTGTGCCATAAAACCCAGAAAAGGTACCAGTTACCTCTGCAAATGGGAGTAGAAGAAGAGAAAAGCTGAAAACGGGAGTACTGGCTGAAATTCTGCCCAAGAAACAGTTTCATAGCACCTTCTCAACCACAGAGGCCTCACGATGGTGTGCTGGTATGCTGGTTCTCTAGGGTGGAGGGAAGTCCTGATTTGTAGTGTTTGCTGATTTCTGTGTTCTAAATACTCCCACCATGGTGTTTTCAAAGTATCTGTGTGATGTCACTGAATGCAGAGTTGGCAATGGATGCTCACAATCAGCTCTTCCACCTGAACTTCATATCAGCCCACCACTAGAGAGATATACCACATACCAGGGATTATCAGCAGCAATGGGTCCTCATTTCTATCTAGTTTATGAATGATCTAGTTCACGAGAACCATCCTATGGGTTTGCTTTCTAGGCCCACTCCTGGTATCAACGGTCTTAGCTTGGATTCTCCTTGAAGGCAGGACCTGAGACAAGGACTTTTGCCCAAGTAGTTTATTTGAGAGGTGACAGCAGGGGTGCCAAGGATGATGGACTGGGCAGAGTGAGGAAAGGAGGAAAGCCATTATCAGCCTGTATTATGAAGGTCACTGCTGAGCCAGGCTGGGGCTTGATGCCATCCAGAACCTTCTGAGGAGTGTGTAGAATGCCTCTTAGAATTGTCTACCTGAGAGTTTCCTAAAAGGGACAAATTGTTCACCAGCTCCTCACCTCCATTTGTGTGTGTTAACCCTGGGCACTAACTCCTCCACATTTCTGTGGCTGTGCACATACTGAGTGGACTCCCTGTGTCATCTGTGGTGTTGGAGAAGTTCTAGGGCAGACAGCTAAAGGTGTGAGGTGAGACAGTGCGAGGGAGCTTCTGCCTGACCCGAAGTATCCTCCACGGTTGTGAGTGGAATGTGAGGTGAGGCTTAGCAAGTGTGGGCAGGCACTAGAAGCATCTGATACCCATGATACTTGGTTTATTATGTTTTAAAAAGTGGAATAAAAAATACATTTATTCACAATAAAGCTACCATTTAGGATTGTGGGTCTTGTGAGACTAAATTGCTTTTTCGAGAACTGAAAGATTGTTTTGACAATTGTTATTCTCCCTTCTCCTTCCTCTTCCTCAAGTAAAACTCTGGGTTATGCAGCCTTTCTGTGTCATATGAAATCCAGAGAAAAGATTTTTGATCAAGTTTGTCAGCATTTAAAATATGTGAGCAGTGGATTTAGCTTCACAAGTATGTTCATTCATTCCGTGAATGTTTAGTATTAGAAATGTGAAAATACGAATTTAATTTATGAAACCGCAAACCATTTAAAAAGTCTTTATAGGTATTTTATAAGGGATAAGAGAAGATACAGAACATCTTTGACGAGATTTAGGCATCAATGATTGCTTTTTTGTTTCTTTTAGCTAACCTTTCTGGAGGTTTTAGTGCTTCTACTACTTAATTGCAGGTCTTTGTTGTGATTTCTTTTCCATTTAGTAAAGGAACAGAGAGAAAATATCAATATAGTCTCTGATTAAACCTCTTCAGCCTTGACTGTTCTTCTGGGATATCATCCTTATGCTACTTCCCCTGTTTGAGGTTGGTAGCTGTGAATTATTTGCGCGTTTGATTGCCTTGAGATATTTGTAAAACTTCAAGGAGAGCAAGGAGAACAGCAAAAACGACATGACGTGATTCATGCTTTGCCTCCTCTTCTTTAGAAAAAGAGGAGCAAAAACTAGAGCTGGCCTAGCCTCACTAGAACAGAATCCTGTCTGTTATGGATTGAATTGTGTCCCCCACAATGAGTGTTATAAATCCTAACCTCTGTGTCTATGGTTTGGAGCCCTGGTGGCACAGTGGTTAAGCGTTTGGCTGCTAATCGAAAGGTGGGCATTTTGAATCCAGCAGCTGCTCTTTGGAAACCCTATAGGGCAGTTCTACTCTGTTCTGTAAGGTCGACTCGATGGGTTTTTGATTTATGCCTGTAGTTATAAATCAATTGGGGAATAGGTTGTCTTTCTTACGTTAATGAGACAGGATTAGTGTAAGCTGTGCTTTGAGTCTGTCTCTTACAAGGTATAAACAGAGTAGATTATACAAATAGAAATGCAGGAAGAGAGATACCAAACCACATGAAGATGGCCCAGGAGCAGAAGCTCAAAGAGACAAGGACCTTTCTTCAGAGCTGACAGAGACAGAAAGCCTTCCACTAGAGCTGCCACCCTGAATTCGGACTTCCAGCCTCTAAACAGTGAAAAAATAAATTTCTATTTGTTGAAGCCACCCACTTGTGGTATTTCTGTTATAGCAGCACTGGATAACTCTCATAACCCCTTTTATCTTTCATCTTCTCTGTCAGTCTTTTTGTTTGAACAGTTCCCAAACTGGTGAATAGTCTGAGATCCTGAGAAATTCAGCTGGTAAACCTCAACATCAAATTTTGGAAAGTTTGGTTCTTAGCATTTGCACTAGTTTCTGAGGTAAAATACTGGTTATTCATATGAACAAGAGGAAACCACTGAGATGAATTAATAGAAGTTTTAATTTATTTAAATTTACAGTCAGCAATCAGAATTAGAAAGGGTCTTGTGAGTCATGGTCTACTTTTTAAGCTGCTTAAATTTTCCTTTCTTTTTGAATCAGTAGTAATTAGGTTATTTTTAGAGGTACCTTAATATCTCTAATCCCTACTTGCTATTGCATAATTTCTGAGACATAACTTCATGGTTTGCATTTGGTAAGCTTTAATCTACCTATATTTGTTGACTTGAATTAATTCTAATGATAAAACATTAAACTGTGTTTGTATTAGTAAAAGAAGTAGCACATCCAAAAAAGAATCATTTATATCTGGTAAGTTCTGCTTATCCAGCTGGTTAGCTACAATCAGTTAAGGTACTTGCTCTTAAGAACATATAAGAAGAGTTCTTACAGCTGAAGACATTGTAAGTATTTTCACGGATTCCTTGAATAGAATTAGATTCACTTTATGTAAAGAATGCCCAGCCCAAAGTTTTTCACCTGTTTTGCAATCTACATTCTCAGCCAGACCCAATTCCCAAGCAAATCCACTTTTTAAATGGAATCTGGAATCTCCCTTCCATATCTTGTGTACCTGGGTGAAACCTGGGCACTCTTATGTCCACTGAATCGCGGCCTCCCTTCTAACTCTTCACCATGTTTGTTCACTCTAGGTGACTTGGCTTCTGCCCAGTGGACTTGGCTGGGGCTCTAACTCCTGTCTAATACTTGCCAGTTTCCAGGCGAACCACCTGAAATAGTGCATGACAACCATCTAACATGAGTAACACTGCTGGGAGGAGCCCCCTGCTGCAGTGCCCCACTCACTACATTGTTGGCTCTTGGAAATTGTCGCTGGGCCTAATTCAGGTTTGCTATAGTACCCTCAGAGGTCTGCTATCCATGTCTCTTGGGGGTCAGCCTTATACTTTGTTAGCTCCTGCAGCTTCATTCTTGCTTGGCCTCTTATTTGGACCTGTCTCTTTTCCACACCTGCTCACTGCTAAAATCCAGGTATTTTGAGGTAAAGCCTACCTAAGATACAATATGAACTATCTATCATTTTCTAAGTAGATAATATGATTAAAAATAGCTACCATTTATTCAAGACTTAACTATGTATAACTCAAACATCTGAGCCTCCACACCCTGGCTTAGAAAATAAGGTCACATATTCTTTTAACTGTCTAGATTCCACCATAGTTTAAGCCTCCACTGGCTTAGTGCCAGAAATTAGTCCTTTCAAATGCTTCTTGGATATTTCTGAGTCGTCCCTGCAGCTCTGTCAGTTGTGCGCAGGAGCAGGTTCATCGTGTTTTCCGCTTTGTCATGCTCTGCACTGCCGCTTTTTCTCCTGTTCTCCAGGTTGTTGTTCCACATCCCATGCAACTTTCCAGTATCCCACTGGACACTCATGTAGGTCCTGCTTATACTTTTCTGAGCATAGAACTTCACTCGGGTCTTACTTATAAACACAAAATATTTGTTGCACAGTTTTTACACACTGAATTTTCCAGGAATGCAACTAGTGCGTATACAGAAGGAAGATTGTTCATGCTTTGTTCTGTACTGTATCAGAGTTCACCATTTCAGAAAAATCACACCACTGATGCAGTGCTGCGGGTGATGTTTGAATTGGCAATACGGCACATCTTTATCAATCTACATTTCTAGCGGTCACGTTCATACTGATTCCATACTCATGGGAAAAAGTCTGACTATTTCATTATGTCTTCCAATGGAATTGTGCCTGAGCATGTCTAGTGAAATATAAATATATGACTTATGTAAATACATACAATATGTAGTTATATATGAAAGACGTTTATGTATAAGATGTATTTTTAAGGATTCAGGATAGATGGTATTATGTTCAGTTATTATGAATTTCATTTCAGGATGTTAAAAAAAAGCACACTAGAAAATATTTGTTTTTCAAAGGGGGTTCTGTTTGTAGGTTTTCTTGGGCATCCCTGGGTGGTGTAAATGGTTAACTCGCTCAGCTGCTAACCAAAAGGTTGGAGGTTCAAGTCCACTAAGAATGCCTCAGAAGAAAGTCCTGGTAATCTGCTTCCAAAAAATCAGCCATTGACAATCCTGTGGTGCACTGTTCTACTCTGGCATGCACAGGTTTGCCATGAGTTGGAGTAGGCTCCATGCCAACTGGTAAAGGTTCTGATGGGCTTGAAGATTATGTAAATTCGTACATGGGAAAGAAACAGTTCTCTTTAAGAAGAAATAAAATTCTGCAGAGACATAGGTCTGCTAAAACATACATCCAATTCATACTGCCAAACAGAAGACTGAATTTTTCAGTGTGAAACAGATATGATTAGGTCGTTTCCCTATCACATTTAGCTGGGACTTGCTTTACATTTGCACATCTAGCAAATCCATCCTATTTGTTTTCTCAGAACAAAGGGATAATCAGTCTGAAAGGTAAATTGAATCTGGTACTCTTAGGAGGCCATAATTCCTTCTGTCTTTTAAAAGACATCATTACCACTGCATCCTTTGCTGAGGCCTCTGGTCTAAGATGCTGCACTGTTTGTTGACAGCACTTACTACTAGCTTTTGAGGTTAGAATCATAAAGATGGGACAGTTTATTTAATGTTTTAAAAGCTACATCAATTAAAAATTAAATACATTAATCTTTTGGAAGTGGTATCTGTTGTTTAAATAATTTGTGAAATAAAAAGGAGGTTCAGTGACAATCACTGTTGATTTCATTCTAGGTGTTCTCTCTCTCTGAAAAAGATTGTGATTTCCAGAGCTGCAGGAACAAGTTGTTTTTAGAACCATCAATATGAGATGCTACTGTTTATTAATATATTTAAGGGCCTGATAGAGTGGTTAATTAATAAAAGAAATGTCACCCAGAAGGTCTGTGCTGGGAATTTTCATTAAGTTGAAACAGAAGTAACAAAGTAATCAATGAACTAAGCAGACATGATTGACTGTAATTACTGTGCTTGTTAAGGTTATTGACCAACAGCAAGATAGGCTGTCAGACTTGAGGCATGGCACCCTGAGAAAATTAAATGAGAAAAATTAATGAGAAAACATTCACTTCAACCCTTCTGTTATCCCTAAGGCAATAAAATTAATGTGTCAATTTCAACAGTTATTTGTTCTGAAATAGTTAAGTTGAGATTTTTAATTGTAGCACTAAATACACTCTAACCTTTAAATGCTATATTTGGTCTACACAAAGGGAAATGGGGATGGGGTGGATTAGATGGTAGTATATAAAGACAAAAAGAGGAAGAAGTAACTACAGTTTTACCAGGGTAGTAGCTATAAAGATGGTGATAATGTAATAAATTTGAAAGATATTTGAGAAATAGAATTAATAGAACACCATTCTCTTGACTTATGACACTGACATCTTTCATTTCTGCATCAAAGCTCAACTCGGATGTAACTCCCTTCAGGAAATTTTCCTTAATTTCCCTCTCCTAGAGCTATCTCTCCCTCTTCCAAAATCCTGTAGCTGTTGACACTTGATCTTGTATTATAGTTATTTGTATTTGCAGGTGCCATGCAGTGATGGACATGACCACTGCCCCTAGCTTTCATTCCAATGGCAAAGACAGAAGAATTAAAGAAATAAATAGATATGCAAGGTTGTGATGAGTGACTGGGGTGGTGAGATGAGGTAATCAGGGAATATCCCTCTGAGAAGGTGGAAGTTGATATCTGAAGGATGAGAATGAACCAGACATGTAAATAGCTGGGAGAAAATAATTTCAGGCAGAGGAACAGCAAGTGCAACAATGGTTGTAAAAGGAATAAGCTTGGATATTAATAAACAGTTTAATTGGAGTCAGTGAACTAGGGGAAAAGCTCTGTGAGTTGACATTGGACATGCAGGGCCTTGTAGTGTTTGGTAAAGAATTTGGATTATCTGCTGTAAGCAATGGCAAGCCATTGCGTGATTTTAGGTAGGATTATTATATTGGCTAATTTGTGTTCTGAAAACATTACTCTAGAATCTATGTAGAGATTGGATTGCAAATGTCTCAGAATAGTTGGGGCAGTGGAAATGGAGACAAGTGGACAGATTTAAGATAAAATTTGAAAGGATCAATGGGAATTCTTGATGGTAGTAAAGGAAAAGGAGAAATGAAGAATGAGCTCTAGGTTTAGGCTTAAGCAGCTAGGTGATGATACCATTTACTGGGATATGAACAACAGAAACAAGTTTGAGAGACAAAATCAATAGGTCTCTTTTTTGGACATATTAAGTTTGAAATGCATATTAGCTATCCAAGTGGAGATACCAAGAAAGCAGTTGCATGTATGCCTCTGGGGCTCACGAGAGGTCTGGGTTGGAGCTACAAATTTGAGAATCATTAGCATATGGATGTATAACTTGTTTACTGAGTGAAATAGTTGTTTTCTGCAATCCCTACATTTTACATTGCCCTACTGCATCTCCCTTTCTCATTCCTTAATGACACGTTGAGTAGGCTCCATAACTTTTCTGCTGTTTTCAGTTCTTTGATGTCTAGCTTAGTTCAGTTTAAGACTTCCATCTCATTCCAATTTAAATCTCATCTCCTCCCTTACCTCCAGCACTAACCAGACATTCTCAAGAGGGCCTTAGAATGGGCATGGGGCAAGATCAAGGTTTTTACCAATTCTTCTGCTGTGGTGTCTTCAAGTGGAGAGGAGGTAGTTGGCCTGGTTTGTCTAACTCTTAAAGTCCCTTAATTTTTCCTCTAGTGTTGTGGCTAGGAGAGGGAATAGGTGAGGAAGAGCACAAAGCTTTTTACTCTGCTGCCTCTTAGTAAGCCCTGAGAAAGGAGATTCTCCTCAAATGTTAGCAGTTCCTTAGCATGCATGTATGTAGATGTAGATGGGTCCTTTTTCTTTAATTTTGAGCCCTACCTGTGAATTCTGGGCAACAGAAAAAGCCCCACTCAGCAGCCTGTGACAGGTATCACTTAAAGCCATGGGATAGGATGAGATACCACTAAGATAACAGAAATTTGGCCACCTGGAGGGTGTTGGTAGACTTAAAAAATGGCCCTCCTTGGACTGAAGGGGGGCAGAAGCCACATAGGGTAGGTTGTGGAGTAAAAGAAAGGTGAAAAAAATAGGGATGGTGGACAACTCATTTGGGAAGTACTGTGATGAAGGCTGCAGAGAAATTGAGGGAAGCTGTAGGGTCAAGGTAATGTTTTTGTTTGATACTTTAAGATAGGGGTCCCATGGCATGTTTTGCGCTAGTCATTAGAGAAAGAGTGAAAATGCAATACATGAGGTGATAATGAAGGAGCAGAGTCCTTGGAAGCGGGGGAAGAGATAGGATCCAGAGCAGAAGAGATTAACCTTTAGTAGGAGCAGGGGTACTTGGCGTTTTGACAGGAGACAGGATAGGGAAGATGGGGGTTAGTGCTGGTGGGTTTGTAGAGCTGATGATGGCAAGATGCAGGACATTTTCCAAGACGACTTTTGTTTTCTCAGTGAGACAGGAATGTTGGTTAGCAAGTGATGGTAGGGTGGGTGAAAAGGGAGAGTGGAAATGGCCCTCTGCTACAATACATAAGCCCTTTGAAGCAGGAGCAGGTTCATTTAGATGAACCCAAAGCAGTCAACAAGGTGCCGGAACTATTTGACACATGGTTTTTTTTTTTGAATAAAATAATTTTAATTATTACAAATAGGAATTATCCTTAACTTTAAATCTTAACTTAAAAAGGTATTATAGCCGTTCAGAGCAATTAAATATTTTTAAGGCCCCAACCTGAAATTGCCTATATTTTGAGGTATCATGTATAAAATGAAATGGATTCATGGTCATGGAAAGCTACTTTCATTCTTTAAGGGGCGTTAATGAAAAGAAGAAACTGTATTCTATTCTTATTAAAGAACGGATTGCACTCTAGAGGGCTTATTTTCCAAGAGGGACTTGCTGATAGGGATAGCGTTGTTTTCTTTCTGGAATCCTCCTTTCTGGCTTCTCATCTTTAGTTGGCTCCTAACACAGGGCTGTGCATCTCAGTACCTGCGGTTGAATGGCTTTGTCTGGGGCCAGCCCTGATACCTAGGACCAAAGACACGCTTTTGATTACCTTGGGAGGATTGCTACTAATGGCCGTGATTTATTCTCCCTTTATTTTTTCCCAGCTCTTCTACCCCTAACCTTTGTGTACTCCGAGAAGAGCGGGAGCCAAGATTTTAAAGTTTGGAAACTGTAAAGAAAGGAAACAAGTAAATAGGGAAGCGGAATAAATACTGAACAAGACTGGGCAAGGTGACAAGAAGGAATTACTGTGGAACTCTGGAAGAGGGCCAGAGTGCCAAATGCAGCGGCTGTGGAGTTTACAGGAACTATTTAGTGTTCGGCATTCTTCAGTGATCAGCCAGAGAAAGCCAGATTTCTTCGCTTTTGTTTGCTACCCTATAGTTAGCTAAGGAAATTTGACATAGGTGATCTGTGTTTTCTGTCAGCAACCAATATAAACACAGTGGGACTACCGAGTTCCTGCTCATCAAATCCGACGTGATTTGAATTGCTAGGAGGAGGACCTCTTGTGGCGACAGTGGGAAATGCTCCAGCTGAAACCTATCTTGGCGGCTGCAGACATTTTTATGAAGGAATTAAAACACACGCACACATCCAACAAAGCTCTTTAAAATTACATTTCAGATATTTGTAATATTTAATTGTTTTGGTAACACTGAGTACTATACTAAGGCTTTATCTATATTGCATCTCTGAGGAGTTCAACGTATTTGAACTCCTTCAGATTTTATCCATTTAATTCACATGTCCCTGAAAAGTAGACAGAAAAATAGGGGTTTTCATCTCCATTTTGCAGATGGAAAGGAGAGGTATAGAGCAGGTTAGTAACTTATTTGTGGTTTTACAGCAGGGCAGGCCAGGCTCATAATAGAATTTGGATATCTTATCTTGGGTCCATTTCAACAGTCTGGGGTTGGAAAAACATTCATTATTAAAGCTCTAAAACAAAAACTGCTGTTTTGCAAGTGTCAAGTGATCCCTTTATTCAAGGAAAGATGGATTGGAGAGACATAAAACTTACTCTTTGTTTTCACTGTGAAAAGAGGCTATTCCTAGATTCTCCAGGGGAGGGGAAAGGCTGCTTTAAAAAAATTCTAGGGAGGACAGTATGTCAGCAACTAAGAATCTTTAGATAAATGTAATGTCAATTGCATACATTTTAAAGGAAACGACATAAAAATACAGTCATTTCTCAGGCTTTCCTGAAAATCATACAAAATGAAACCCCTTCCGTACCAGATTCTCTCAACGATCCCCAGGCCCTGCCTGTCTTCCTGGCTCCCTAATATTTGTTCTAAGAGTGTCTCTGGAGCTAATAAATAAGTACTTTCTTTTTATTTTGAATTCAGCCTTTGAAGAACAGGACTGCCCAAACTCAAATGAGTAGTTCTATTTTAGGAGCAGTTACTATCTATTGTTTTAGGAACTATTGGAAAAATGTCACAAAAACTAATGTCTAAGGAAATGCAGTACAAATTAAAGTGGGTGTCGAGGAGTTGATGGAATGAGAGTATACGGCAGGGATACGAAAGACTGTTCTGGTGAATGTTAAGCTCGAAGGAGAGGGTATTAAAAAAAAAAGAAGGGGTGGCTTAAATTTAATAATGGTTCCGTCTATAAGAGTCTTTGGTAAATCTTCAGTTACATTCTTTGCTGATAGTTATATGGCTTTTACATAAATACTGGAAGCAGAGAGTGTGCTCCTTGGTAAAAGGGTGTGAGACAGGTAGAAGTGGAAAAATACTCTCAGGTGTGACACATGGCCTCGATGCCATTATGTCTGTCGTACTGAAGTTACTGAGTTTTACACAGTTGGTCTTTGGATGTGCAGATTCTCTGGGCTTCTATTAACTCTGCTTTATAATGTTTTCATTCTCAATTAGCTCGTTAGAGTGAAGAGGTCCTTATTTTGGAAACGGACTAGAGAAAAGCAAATCTAAAGCAACTTCTTCAAAGCTCACTGACAGCTATGTTTGTAGATCTCTAGGCAAAGCATGCGTCTGGCCTTTTTCAACGAAGTATTTTCAGTAACAAGTTGTCAGTGAGGTCGGTGACTAGCGGTTCAGGATTAGATGCCACCCACCCTGGTTTGTAACCTCCCCTTTCTTTCTGTCCGGGGTGAACGACTCTCTAGTGACTGTCCCACTGTCACTGCCTCTCAATTTGGTACACTGTGACTAGCCAACAAGTCTTTTTTTTCCTGAAAATTTCCTGGAAGATCTGAATTTTAAGCACATTCATAGGAAGACACAGAAAGGTAAGAGTCAAATATGAAACAAGAACGGCTGGACTTGAGTGCGTTCTTGTTTCTGCGTTGAATTGCTGTGTCTTAGTTATATATCGTAGGCTTAAAATTTGGGGTTTTCTTCCAAACTGAAGATCACATTATTATCTAAAACAGGAGTGTTTTGACTAGTTATGATGAGAAACGTAGGCTTTCATGCTAATTTTAAAGTTATAAATAACTTTCAAACTAGTGCCAGAGGAAGCTAGTAGCCAAGGTCGTGCTTTGCATTCAGAGTTTCTGGCTATAAAAAGCCCATTGGGGTACTGTGTAGGAAAAGATAAGATACGGCCTGGATGCTCCTGCTTTGGCATGGGGCTGTGGCAAAAGGAAGCAAAAATGAAAAATGTTTGAAGAGATTTTACTTTCAACCAAAAACTTATTCACCGATTTTTCAAGTGACATAGTGGCAAAAGCATTTATTTCTGAATTTAATATTTGTCTTATATATCTTTTTAATAACTGGCAGTAATATTAGGAGGTGGAGGAGTGCCTTTGGAACTGTTTTACCATCATACATAATCAAATTAAAATCTTTCTGTATGGAATGAATAACAGGATGTAATAACCAAGCATGTAAATAGCTGGTCGCTCTCTGATGGGGTCTGAATGACTTCCAGCAGCTGCTCTCAGTTGCACTGAGGATAGAACTGGAAGGAATGAGTTCAGATGGGAACAAGGAGACACTGAGATGAGGCATCAGGAAGTTCAATGACTGTAAAGGTTGTGAGTCACTGATACATACCACTAAGAATGTTTCAACTTCTCTGATGATACATGAGATTCAAGGGTTGCCTTAGAATCATCTGGGTTTGTGGCTAGCTCATTTAGACAGACTGAAAGGCCAACATTTTGAGAATAGTTGTGATCTGGAGGTGTGGATCATCGACAGTCAAATCTGAATGTGTATTTGGATATGCTGGTAAAAGTTCATCACTCAGGATAAAAACTTTTCCTTAGCAGTAGCACGGGACAGATTTGTTAAACGGGCAGACCCAATACTCAGACTGTATAGACCCAGTCATTTCCAGTTGTTACCTTCTACACATTGTCTGTATCTTGCTTCTTATTCCATTAGAAGATTGGGAGTTTTAGAGTAAAACTTACTTTTTTTTTTCATTATAAAAGTAATATGTGCTCATTGTAAGAATTTAGAAAACACAGAAAAAAAAAAAAAAACCTGTAATGCCACTGATGTATTTTCTCCTAGTCTTTCTCTGCAGAATTTAAAAAATGGCAGTAATACTATAGATAAAATTCAGAACCTTGCTTATTCATTTAACCTTATACCAAAGCATTTTTCATATTTTAACTGATCTATATAGGTGTTATTTTAAA
Organism: Dugong dugon; assembly: GCA_030035585.1. Taxonomy (NCBI): domain Eukaryota; kingdom Metazoa; phylum Chordata; class Mammalia; order Sirenia; family Dugongidae; genus Dugong; species Dugong dugon. The sequence continues at coordinate 22,552,373 of CM057475.1, forward strand.
TTGCTGTGATGTTATCTGTCTATCATCTATTTTTGGTATTGAAGGTTATTTCTTTTTTTTTTTACTTTTGAATTTTTTTATTGTACTTTTTTTTTACAGTTTACAATATAAATTTTAATCTAATTTAATTACACTTTGAAATAACACTGAACAGCTTTATGTGTAGTGCAGATACCTTGGAAAAGAATATTACAACTCTTCTCTCCCCTTCAATGAATGACTGTGTTCCCATTCGTTTCACTTAGCCATATGCTGTGATCACCCAAACAGTTATCATTTCAATCAGTTAAGAATAAGAAATATAAAAGTTCTATTTTACCTTCTTTTATGCCTTCTTCAATGCTTTTCTTTTCTTTAGAAGGTTATTTCTTTAAGCTCTGTGCCTAAGTGTGGAGGTGGAGTTGCCAGCTTAAGAGGGCAGAACAAAGATTGTGCTTTTTAAGATGTGCTTTTACTGTTTTTCTTTTAAAGCATAATAAAATTTCTTGTCTACCAAATGACATATTTATTGAGTGTCTATGATGTGCCAGACATTGTCATCAGGAACATAGGGAGCAGTATCTTAAGTGTTTGGGACGACAGAATCTCCTTTAACTTACAGAATTTCAACTGATAAACTTTCACAGATGTCGACAAAGCTACACATCAGAGTCAAAAATGCTCCAGCTCTGCCTGAAACCAACAGATAGCATTACTGACTCCTTATATTATTTTGGGCTTTTGAACAGTAGAACTTATAAATTATAACTTTTGTTAGAGGACCATCTATATGTAGTTCTAATTTATATGAACTTTATGATCCAACCATGACAAAAAAATAGCAGAAACAGGAAGAATAAATACTTCAGTTACAGTAAAATTTTGGTGAAATGAGAAGTAGTATATGGAGAAAATCTGTAAGCAGAAAAGTTGAAAGAAAAGGGCTAGGAGGCACATGCAAGAGCAGAAATTCAGTCTTGGGTTTCCCTACTTAGGGAAATGTGAGAATGGAATAAAACATGGCTAGGGCCCTGCTGGTGCAGTGGTTAAAGCGCTTGGATACTAACTGAAAGGTTGGCAGTTCGAACCTACCAGTGCTACGCAGGAGAAGGATTAGCAGTCTGCTCCCATAAAGATTCACAGCCTTGGAAACCCAATGGGGCAGTTCTGCTCTGTCCTATAGGGTTGCTGTGAGTCAGAATTGACATGGCAGTAGTGGGTTTGGTTTTTGGTAGGATATAAGTATAGAGTCCCCATGTAGTGCAACTGTTAACACCACAAAAGGTTGGCTGTTTGAATCTGCCCAGAGGCACCTCAGATGAAAGGCCTGCCAATCTACTGAAAAATCAGCCATTGAAAACTTTATGGAGAATAGTACTACTCTGCAACTGTTGTTGTTGTTGCTATGTGCCGTCCAGCCAGTTCCAACTCATAGGGACCCTATAGGACAGGGTAGAACTGCTATATAGCGTTTCCAAGGAGTGGCTGGTGGATTCAAACTGCTGACGTTTTGGTTAGCAGCCAATCTCTTAACCACTGCACCACCAGGTCTCCACTCTGTACCTGGTTTGGTTTTAACTATACGGTAGGAGTCTAGAAAGAGATGAAGTTTGAAGTTTATTATTGTTGAATTTAGGAACTATGGTTGTAGAGAAAGAGTATGTTGGAGAAAAAATAAAAGCTATGGTATTGGTGATAAATGAAGGTATTTGGTTATTGGAAGTGGTGGCTAGCCCAGAGAAATGCAAATAGAGTTGAGATATCGGTATTATTTGGTAGGAGGTGAGATACATGGTTGTGAGTTCTTAAAAAAAATATAGTCTTCCTGTATTAATGTTTTTAATTATAGAGTCTTATTTTTCAGTGGTATTAGAGGAAGACAATAGCAATGGAAGGATGGGAGTTCTATTCTCTGTTCCCCATGAGCTTCTGTTTGCATGTTTCTGTTTTTTTTCTGGGGTAGAAAGGATTAAAATTTAAGAAGAGACGTTCACGGCCCAATCTTGCCTGAAGAGAAACTATGTGCTTCATAGTGAAGACTTAAAAATAGTGTTTATTTATGGATCATTGGCTCATGGGAATGCTAGTCCAGAGATTCAAAAAGCGTGATTTTCTGCCTCATTTGGATGCTGGATTTTAAGTGACATGGTACTGTGGGGTGGAATTCCCAAGTTCATCTGAGTTGCAGATCTAATGGAAAGTGGCAATTGAGACTGCAGAATTTTTGAAAGTGAACAGGACTGTTAGCGGCTGCACCTGATTTTCACATGGTTAATTACTGTTTTTAACTACATTATTGCTGCCTGGGATACAGCCAGTCATCTGCTACCCATTTAATCATTCATTAACTTCTAGGGTCTGAGAACTCAGTTTGAGTTCATATGTGCAAAATTTATAAATTAGGTCAAGTTTATTTGGCAACCCTTTTACCTTTTTCTTGCCTTTCATTATCCTAAGCAGTAGGCCATGGACATTTAGGTCCTTCCTCTCAGTGGGGAAATTGATTTGATGGAGAAGCAAAGTGCAAAGAAAGACTCCTAAGTACTGGAATTTGAGCACTCTAGCCCCTGCATACCTTAAATTAATACTATTCAAAGCACGATCAGTAGTTTTAAACCTGTGACAGGTCCATGCAAGGAGATAAGGAGCTTGTGTCAGAATGTAAATCAGCGATACCCTAAACATTTTGTAGTAAGACTTTCTAGAAGAATGAAGCAGTCATGGATTTGCATTCTTATGCAAGGTCCTTATATCATTGCAGACCTACACTTTGAGCTGTTGTTGTTATTATCTGCTGTGCCTGACTCATGGTGACCCCATGTACAAAGGAACCAATGCTTCCTGGTTCTGTGCTATCCCTATGATGGGTTGTGGATCAAATGTTGTGATCCATAGGGTTTTCATTGACTGGTTTTTGGAAGTAGATTGCCAGGCCTTTTTCTTAGTCTGTCTTAGTCTGGAAGCTTTGTTGAAACCCGTTCAGCGTCATAGCAACCCACAAAGCCTCTACTGACAGATGAGTGGTGGCTGTGTATGAGGTGCATTGGCTGGGAATCAACCCCAGGTCTACTACATGGAAGGCGAGAATTCTACCACTGAACCACCACTGCTTAAATTACACCGTTGTTGTTGTTGTTAAGTGCCATCAAGTTGGCTCCAACTCATAGTGACCCAGTGTACAACAGAATGAAACACTGCCAGGTCCTGCCTGCACCAGCCCCACAATCTTTGTCATGCTTGAGCCCATTTTACAGCTACTGTGTGAATCCATCTCGTTGTAGGTCTTCCTCTTTTTTGCTGACCCTCAACTTTACAAAGATAATGTCCTTCTCCAGGGACTGGTCCCTCCTGATAACATGTCCAAAGTATATGAGACCAAGTCTCACCATCCTTGCTTCTAAGGAGCATTCTGGCTGTACTTCTGAGACAGATTTGTTCGTTCTTCTGGCAGCCCATGGTATATTCAATATTCTTCGCCAACACCATAATTCAAAGGCGTCAATTCTGCTTCGGTCTTCCTTATTCATTGTCCAGCTTTCACGTGCATATGAGGCAATTGAAAATACCATGGCTGGGGTCAGGTATATCTTAGTCCTCAAAGGGACATGCTTGCTTTTCAACACTTTAAAGAGGCCTTTTGTAGTAGATTTCCCCAATGCAGGATGTCATTTGATTTCTTGACTGCTGCTTCCATGGGTGTCGATTATGGATCCAAGTAAAATGAAATCCTTGACAACTTCAGTCTTTTCTTCGTTTATCATGATGTTGCTTATTGGCCCAATTGTGACAATTTTTGTTTTCTTTATGTGGAGGTGTAATCCATACTGAAGGCTGTAGTCTTTGATCTTCATTAAGTGCTTCAAGTCTTCTTTACGTTCAGCAAGGAAGGCTGTCATCTGCATATTGAAGGTTGTTAATGCATCTTCCTCCAGTCCTGATGCCACGTTCTTCTTCATATAGTCCAGCTTCTCAGATTATTTGCTCCGTATACAGATTGAATAAGTATGGTGAAAGGATACAACCCTGATGCACACCTTACAGGCACTGGTTTCCTCTACCTATATGCAGAGGGGTAGAGGGTTGGAATGGAGGTATACAATGAACTAGGAATAAATAGATGACCAGGTCTCAGTTGATGAGGCCTCTGGAGGTGTTATCGGTGCAAAGAGGCCCTGAGTTAGCTTATTAAGGAAAGAGGTCTCAGAATGAAGGAGAAGTAGAATTGCCAAAGGGACTGCATTGAGTCAGCTATAGTATTGACTTTGAATTCATTCATTCATTCTAGGCAATTTCTGAGTTCAGACATTGTTATTAATGCTGGGGATAAGTATAAGTGAACCAAATAAAGTCCTTGCTCTCATGGTGCATACTTTCTAGTGTGTGTGTTTTGGGGTGGGAGTGGAGGGAAAGTAGGAAATAAAACTAACTTCTCTCTGATCTTCTAGAACAGGTCTAGGTCTGTCTTAGTCCAGAACTGGCACCTATAGGTCATGTTTACATGGAAATTTGCAGGATTTACTTGGTTTTCTGTTAGATTCTGTAGTTCCTATTTTCTCAACATGGGATAAAAAAGGAATTCTAGTTTTAATTAATCTGTGATAGACACTAATGGTTGCCTAGTCAATATCCATCCATCCTCCTCCTTGATAATTTACAGAACCCCAATTTGGGTCAAGGAAAAAAGGCATAATGATCTGCATCTTGTGTTTTCCTCCTCCTTGGGACAGTTATATTTAGTTAAGATATTTGCAGAGCAATTCATGTAAATCTGTCTCGTTTTTTTCAACAGCTTGATGGTGTCTACTGTATGGGTATAGCATAATTTGTTTAGCCCATTCTGAATTAATGTATATATTTGTTGTTTTCATTTAAAAAAAATTGCTATGCAATAATGACTATCCTTATTCAGTATTTTGCTATACTTTTTTAAGTATACCTGTAGGATAAACTCATGGAAATAGAATTGCGGGATCAAAGGGAATGTTCATTTTAAAATTTAATAAGTATTACCTTTAATTGGAAAAAACAAAACAAAACAAAACAACACTCAAACCCATGGCCTTTGAGTTGATTCAGACTCATAGCCACTCTAGAGGATAGAGTAGAACTGCCCCATATGGTTTCCAAGGAACGACTGGTGGATTCAAACTGCCTACCTTTTGGTGAGCAGCTGAGCTCTTAACCACTTCACCACCAGAGCTGTTGCTGTATTTCTTTTCAAAAAAGTTCCCCACTAGCAGTGTATGATGGAGAATTTATTTCCCCAATCCTCACCAGCACTGATGATATCAAACATTTTCACTTTTGTCAGTCTGAGAACTGAAATGGTACCTTGTTGTTTTGATCTGCATTTCATTAATTATGAGTAAGGTTAAGCAACTTCTAAGTATTTATTAATTAGTCCATCCTATTTCTTTTTCTGTAAATTGCCTTTTCATGTCTTCTGCCCAATTTTTCTAATGAGTTGCTCTTTTTCTTCAAATTTACTATTTTTCTCCAAAATTACTATTTACTTTTTCTCTGTTTATTGTGTTGCAAATATTTTCCCCTAATTTTTAATTTATTTTATTAAAAAAAAATTATTGTGTTTTAGATAAAAGTTTACGGCACAAATTAGTTTTTCATTCAAATATTTTATACACAAATTGTTTTGTGACATTAGTTACAATCCCCACAATGTGTTAGCACTCTCCCCCTTTCCCTTTCCACTCTGGGTTCTCAGGGTCCATTCATATAATCTTCCTGTCCTTTTCTGCCTTCTTGTCTTTGCTTTCGGGCAGGTGTTGCCCATTTGGTCTCATATACTTGATTGAACTAAGAAGCATGTTCCTCATGTGTGTTATTGTTTGTTTTATAGGCTTGTCTAATCTTTGGCTAAAAGATGGACTTCAGGACTGGCTTCAGTTCTGAGTTAGCAGGGTGTCCGGGGGCTGTAGTCTCGGGGGTTCCTCCTATCTCTGTCAGATTACTTTTTTTTTTTTTTTTTTGTGAATTTGAATTTTGTTCGAAATTTTTCTCCCACTCTGTCTGGCACCCTCTATTGTGATCCCTGTCAGAGTGATTGATGGTGGTAGCTGGGCACCGTCTATTTCTTCTGGGCTCAGGCTGGTGGAGTCTATGGCTCACGTGGTTCATTAGTCCTTTGGACTAATATTTTCCTTGTGTCTTTGGTTTTCTTCATTCTCCTTTGTTCCAAACATGCTAGAGCCAATAGATGTATCTTAGATGGCTGCTCGAAAGCTGTTAGGACCCCAGACGCTACTTAACAAAGTAGGATGTAGAACATTTTCTTTATGAACTATGTTATGCCAGTTGACCTAGATGTCTCCTGAGACCAAGGTCCCAGCCCTCAGCCCCAGTAACTCAGTCCCTCAAAGTGTTTGGATGTGTCTAGGAAGCTTCTATGATTTTGCCTTGGTCAAATTATGCTGTCCTCCCCTATATTGTGTGTTGTCTTTGCCTTGACCAAAGTTAACACTTGTCTGCTTTCTAGTTAGTGATTTCCCCTCCTTTTTCCTCCCCCTCCCTCACAACCATCAAAGATTTTTTTTTTTTCTGTGTGTGAACCTTTTCTTGGTTTTTTATAATAGTGGTCTCATTCAGTATTTGTCCTTTTGTGATTGACTTATTTCACTCAGCATAATACCCTCCAGATTGATCCATGTTGTGAGATGTTTTGCAGATTCATCATTGTTCTTTATCATTGTGTAGTACTGCATTGTGTGTATGTGCCATAATTTGTTTATTCATTCATATGTTGATGGGCACTTAGGTTGTTTAATTTATTTTTTGAATTTTTGTGTTTTATTTTTAAATTATACAGAAGATAATTTTTTTTAATTCAAATTTTTGAAATCTCATCCATTATGTTTTTTGGGTTTTATGTTTTGCTTAGAAACTCTTTTCTACTTCAATTGTAAGTAAATTTACTCATACTTTCTCCAAGCACTTTAAATATTTTCTCTGTCTGGAATTTATTTTGGGCTAAGAAGTGAGACTGGGACCTGGTTTTGTTCCCCCCCCCCAATGTTTATGACATTTAAAAATAATTTTTTAATGCTAATTGGAAATGTCACCTTTATTGCGAACTAAATTTATATTGGTGTCTATTTCTCAGTTCTCTCTCCTGTTCCGTTAATAGTTGTATCTAATTTTTCTCCAATCTCTAGTTTTTAAATAAATTCATTTCCTAATATGTTTTGATGCTTGGAAGGGTTAGTCCCTCTGATTATTTTCTGGATGTTCAGGATTTTCCTAGATATAATCACATAATGTTTACACTGAGATTAATTTTAGTATAACCTTTTATCAAGTTCTCATAATAGCCTATGAGTGTTTTAATTTAAGGGTGTCTTAGTTATCTACTGCCTCTATAACAGAGATACCACAAGTGGATGGCTTTAACAAAGAGAAATTATTCTCTCACAGTCTAGTAGGCTACAAGTCCAAATTCAGGGCGTCAGCTCCGGGGAAAGGCCATCTCTCTGTTGGCTCCAGAGGAAGGTCCTTGTCTTCAGTCTTCCCTTGATCTGGGAGCATCTCAACACAGGCACCTCAGGTCCAAAGGATGCGCTCTTCTCCTGGCACTGCTTTCTTGGTGGTACGAGGTCTCCAAGTGTCTCTGCTTGCTTCTCTCTGTTATATCTCGAAAGAGATTGGCTTAAGATACTATCTAATCTTGTAGACCTCATCAGTATAACTGCTGCTAACCCATCTTATTACATCATAGTGATAGAGTTTACAACACATAAGGAAATCATGTCAGATTACAAAATGGTACACAATCATAACAATACTGGGAATCATGACCCACCCAAGTTGACAGATATTTTTGGGGGACACAATTCAATCCATGACAAAGAGGAATTAATACCTTTGTAATGTTTAATCTGTTTATCTATCGTCTTTTTGTTTATTTGGTTTTTCTTTTATGTCACTCAGTAGAGTTTTAAAGTTGTCTTCACATCAGTATTCTATAAATTTTGGTTGCTATTATAAATTGTGGAGCCCTGGTGGCGTAGTGGTTAAGAACTCTGCTGCTAAACAAAAGGACAGCAGTTCAAATCCACCACCCACTCCTTGGAAACCCTATGGGGCAGTTCTACTCTGTTCTGTAGAGTTGCTATGAATCAGAACTGACTAAATGGCATCTAACAACATTATAAATTATGTATTTTCTTCCACTGTCTTGTAAAATTGGTTATTATTTGTAAGAAGGAGCACCATTGATTTGAGTCTGAATTCGTATTTTTAAGAACTGCTTCAGATGGTTGAGACTAAGCTGATGTTCAGATGGGCTTTTAGTTATTTTGGCCTTTTTTCTTTTTTGACGTGTGCATTTATTGCTATAAGGTGACCTCTGAGCACTGCTTTTGCTGTCTCCCGAGGTTTTGGTATGTTTTGTTTTGTTCTCATTTGATTGTAGAAATTTTTAAATTCCATCTTTGATTTTTCCTATTACTCAGTTGTTTTTAAGCAGGGTGTTGTTTAGTTTCTGTTTATTAGATTTTTTTCCTTGCTCTTCCTGTTATTGATTTCTCCTTTATAGCATTGTGGTCAGTGAAGATGCTTTGTATTATTTCAATGTTTTTTTGAATTTGTTGAGGCTTGCTTTGTGGCCTAAAAGGTGATCTATTCTGGAGAATGATCCATGAGCATTGGAGAAGAATGTGTACTTTGCCGCTGTTGGATGAAGTGCTCTGTATACATCTGTGAGTTCAAGTTGGTTGATTGTACTGTTTAGATCTTCTGTGTCTTTCTTTGTTGAGTTTATCAGATGGGCTTTTGGGACTCAGATCTCTGGGCTGGCGTGTTCTGATTTGCTTCCTCAACCAGGTGTGCCCTCCTGGAACTCCACCACCATCTAGCCTGAATGTCTTCTTTTAATCTTTTATAAATATTAACTTCTTTAAACTGGAAAAGTTATGTTTGTACATGGTAAGAAATGTAAACATTGTGAGGGTGCCTTAGCCAGTGTTCTTTCAACCAAGATTCTGGCTCTAGCTAGTTTAAGCAGAAAGAGTTTAATAAATGACGTTAGGTAGCTCACAGACTTTCCAGGAGGGCCAGAGAAACAGCCAGAGATGATACAGCCAGGAAAAATGTCCAGCCACACCTCTGGGACAGTCCAGCAGGTGTACCAGCTTCCACCATTCTGGGATTTTGGGGCTGGACATTGGAAGCCCTTCCATAGCTTTCCTGGGGGGATCAGATGCCTCCAATCTTGTTAAATCTTACCCAAGTTGTTTTTGATTAGTGGAACCTCGGTCACGTTCCTGCATGGGGGTCTGGGAAAAGTAGCTTTTTGTTTAGCTTCCCAGCCTTTATAGTAGAGGAAGGCAGACTGGTCTGGGGCTGGAAGGGGTGTTAAGTTAGCAGAACTATAGTATCTGCAACAAAGAATATACAATGAAAATAAATCTTCCTCCCATCCAACCCCACCAACCGCTCAGTTCCCAGACTCTCTTTCTATGAGGCAGCCACTACTTGTTTCTGGTGTAAATTGATTTTTTATCATGGTAAAAATACACACAACAAAATTTTCCACTAGTGACATTTAGTGTATTCACAATATGAATGTGCATTGTGTATAGTACATATAAACTAGATAGTTCATATAAGTGGGATCATATATCACCTTTTGTGTCTGACTTCTTTCAATTACCATAATGTTTTTCAGGTGCATTCATTACTTTATTCCTTTTTATGGCTGAATAATATTCCAGTGTATGCATATACCATATTTTGTTTGTCCATTCATCTGTTGACAGACGCTTGGGTTGTTTCCACCTTTTGGATATTGTGAATAATGCTGCTGTGAACATTGGTGTACAAGTATTCATTTGAGTCCCTGCTTTCATTTCTTTTGGGTACATACCTAGGAGTGGAATTCCTGGGTCATATGGTAATTCTATGTTTAACTTGTTGAGGAACTGCCAGACTGTTTTCCTCTGGTGTAAATTTTTACAGGGGATAACCTTATCTCCTTATAAAAATGGTATTTTGAAAAATGTGTCATTTCATATCAGAACATATAAATTTCTTTATTATAGCTGTCACTTGATTGAACGCACCCAATTTAATGCTCCATACTATTCTGAATTATTTTAATATTGTTTAGATCTGTTGTTGAGGGCTCATATTCCCCAGTGAGGCCATAGAGATTATTAAAATGTGAAATGCTTTTGTACTCCTCCTCCTCCCAGTGGCCTTCCCCAACTTGGCCTCTGCCTGGGACCTCCGAGACCTCCTCTAGACTCAGCAACTAACAGGTGAACACCTGGTACAACAGGGTGCTTTCAAGACCCAGCTCTAGGGTAACCTCTGATTGGTTGTAACCTGAGACATGCTGGTTGTGTACTATTTTTAATATTTCCCCCGCTGTTAGGCAATGACATGATTGGATTCTGTATATTAAGGTTTTTCTTAACCCTCTGGTCATAGTTAAAGTCACATCAATGAAAGAATATGTCACAATTTATTTAATTCGTCCCTTATTGATGCGCATTTAGGTTGTTTCTAGCTTTTGTTACCACAGACAATACTGCAGTCCTTGATGTACATCTTTGTTCACATATTCACATTCCTAGAAGTGGCATTGCTTAGTCCAAGAATATGTATGTATAAAAAATTATGGATATTGCCAGACTGCCTTCCAAAGAGAGGTTCCTGGTGGCACAAGTGGTTTGCAATCAGCTTCTAATGTAAAGGTTGGCAGTTTGAAGCCACCCAGTTGAAGAAAGTCCTGGCAATCTGCTTCCATAAAGATCACCAAAACCAAACCCATTGCTGTGAAGTTGATCCTGACTCATAGCCACCCTATAAGACAGAGTAGAACTTCCCTATAAGGTTTCCAAAGGGCGGCTCAAGAAGACAAAGTAAAATATAATGATGAAATGTGCAAAAGACCTGGAATTAGAAAACCAAAAGGGAAGAACACGCTCAGCATTTCCCAAGCTGAAAGAACTGAAGAAAAAATTCAAGCCTTGCAATTTTGAAGGATTCTATGGGCAAAATATTGAATGACACAGGAAGCATCAAAAGCAGATGGAAGGAATACACAGAGTCACCGTACCACAAAGAATTGGTCGACGTTCAGCTGTTTCAGGCAGTAGCATTTGATCAGGAACTGATGGTACTGAAAGAAGAAGTCCAAGATACACTGAAGGCATTGACAAAAAATCAAGGCTCAAGGAATTGATGGAATATCAATTAAGATGTTTCAGCAAATAGATGCAGCACTGGAGGTGCTCACTCATTTATGCCAAGAAATTTGGAAGACAGCTGCCTGGCCAACTGACTGCAAGAGATCTATATTTGTGCCCATTCCAAAGAAAGGTGATCCGACCGAATGTGGAAATTATCGAGCAATATCATTAATATCATGCACAAGTAAAATTTTGCTGAAGATAATTCAAAAGTTGTTGTGGCAGTACATTGACAGATGTCTTAGTCATCTAGTGCTGTTATAACAGAAATACCACAAGTGGATGGCTCCAATAAAGAGAAATTTATTCTCTCAATATAGTAGGCTACAGGTCCAAATTTAGGGCATCAGCTCCAGGGGAAGGCTTTCTCTTCTCAGCTCTGGAGGAAGGTCCTTGTCATCAATCTTCCCCTGGTTGAGGAGCTTCTCAGCACAGGGACCCCAGGTCCAAAGAACATGTCCTCCTGCTCTTCATTCTTGGTGGTATGAGGTCCCCATGACTCTCTGCTTGCTTCTGTCTTTTATATTTCAAAAGAGATTGACTTAAGACACTATCTCATCTTGTAGATCTCATCAATATAACCGCCACTAATCCATCTTATTACATCATAGTGATAAGATTTATAACACATAGGGAAATCACATCAGATGACAAAATGGTAGACAGTCATACAATACTGGGAATCATGACCTAGCCAAGTTGACATGTATTTTGGGGGACACAATTCAATCCATGACAACAGGAACTGCCAGAAGTTCAAGCTGGATTCAGAAGAGGACATGGAACGAGGGATATTATTGCTGATGTCAGATGGATCTTGGCTGAAAGCAAAGAATGCAAGATGTTTACCTGTGTTTTACTGACTATGCAAAGGCATTCAACTGTGTGGATCATAACAAATTATGGATAACATTGCGAAGAATGGGAGTTCCGGAACACTTAACTGTGCTCATGTGAAACCAGTATATAGGCCAAGAGGCAGTCATTCGAACAGAGCAAGGGAATACTGCATGGTTTAAAATCAGGAAGGGTGTGCGCACAGGGTTGCATCCTTTCACTATACTTATTCAATCTGTACGCTGAGCAAATAATCTGAGAAGCTGGACTATATGAAGAAGAGTGTGGCATCAGGATTGGTGGAAGACTGGTTAACAACCTGTGATATGCAGATGACACAGTCTTGCTTGCTGAAACTGAAGGGGACTTGAAGCACTTAATGGTGAAGGTCAAAGACTACAGCCTTCAGTATGGATTACACCTCTGCATAAGGAAAACAAAAATCATCACAACTGGACCAATAAGCGACATCATGATAAATGCAGAAACGATTGAAGTTGTCAAGGATTTCATTTTACTTGGATCCACAGTCAACGGCTGTGGAAGCAGCAGTCAGGAAATCAAACACTGTGTTGCATTGGACAAATCTGCTGCAAAAGACATCTTTAAAGTGTTAAAAAGCAAAGATGTCACCTTGAGGACTAAGGTGTATTTGACCCAAGCCATGGTGTTTTCAGTCGCCTCATATACTTGTGAAAGCTGGACACTGAATAAGGAAGACCGAAAAAGAATTGATGCCTTTGAATTATGGTGTTGGTGGACAATATTGGAGATACCATGGACTTCCAGAAGAATGAACAAGTCTGTCTTGGAAAAAATATAGTCAGAGTGCTCCTTGGAAGCGAGGATGATAAGACTTTGTGTCATGTACTTTGGACATGTTATCAGAAGGGACCAGTCCTCAGAGAAGGACATCATGCTTGGTAAAGTAGAAGGTCAGTGAAAAAGATGAAGACCCTCAATGAGATGGATTGACACAGTGGCCGCAACAATGGGCTCAAACATAACAATGATTGTGAGGATGGCACACGACCACGCAGTGTTTCTTTCTGTTGTACATAGGGTTGTTACGGGTCGGAACCGACTTGATGGCACCTTACAGCAACAACAAATCTTTACAGAAGCTGACTGCCACATCCTTTTCCCACAGAGCGGCTGGTGGGTTTGAACTGCTGACCTTTTGAGTAGCAGTCAAGCCCTTAAACACTCTGCTACTAGGGTTCCTTTATGAAAAGATTAAAGCAGTTCTACTCATGGGGTCACCATGAGTTGGAAGTGACTTGATGACAGCAGGTTTTGTTTTTTTCGAAGAGATTATACCTGGTTACACTCTGGCCAACAGGATATGAAGCAGCTCACATTTCTTTATCTTGTCAAAGAGGATTTCACAAGAGATTTTGAAAATGTTTTAGTGAAACCAATTTACCCTCTGCAGCTTTCCCAAGATCTACTACTGGTCTAGCAAACATACTGAAAAACAGGGAAGAACATTAATTTATTATGGATGGCTCTTAATGAACCTATACCAATGTATCATGAGATTGTTGCTCTCTTTTCTAATTAACAGTGTTTGATACTGTATTAAAATTTTCTGGGGATCAATGTCAAATTCACTGGTTTTAATTTTCGGAACTTAACCTTTTTGAAATATGGGACAGTATTTGTCAATTCCCAATCTCCTGTTACCAGTCTCATTTTCCATGATTACTCAAAGATGCCAGCAATAATTCTGTGATAATTTATGCAGGTTTTTCAGTGCTCTGTAAAATCAGTGGTTCTCAACTGAGGGAACTTTGCTCCCTAGGGTACATTTGTCAGTATCTGGAGACATATTTGGTTGTCTCAGCTGGAGTGGGATCCTGGAGTGGGCATTTAGTGGGTAGAGGCCGGGGATGCTGGTAAACATATAACAATGCGCAAATGCTCAGGACAGTCCTCCAAAACAAAGAATTATCTGGCCCAAGCGTCAGTAGTGCTGAGGATGAGAAATCTGCTTTAAAAGAACACACCTGAAAATGGTCATTTATCTTAACAGTTAGGAATTCCCTTACTATCTTTTCTCCTGCTTGTTTATCAATTTCCTCTCAAGATTGTTGGTACAGTCTTTCCATTTTAAAGAACTCCTTGATAGACAAGATGAAAGCAAGTCAAAATATGGTCATTTTTTCCTCTCTATCACTTGTTAACGTTGTAAAATCCACCTGTGGGTGGGAGGAGGGGGGTTATACCTTTCTAGTCCTTCTTCCCTCAAACACGACCTAAAACTTTTTGTGTTGTTTTGAGTGTTTTCATAAGCCTTTTGCTCATTCTAGGTTGAGTCCACTCTTCAAACAGGTGATACTGCATGATGTCTTCATCCTTACCTCCACCCTCTTCCTTGTTCTTTTTGTCTGCCCTTTAAGACTCTCAGTTCATTAGGAAGCTCCTTGTATACCACGTTGAGTTATTTGTGTACGTTCTGTCCCATTTTTTCCTCATTTGTAATTGCAGTGGTGGATTTTTCAATTTTTTAAATTTTACCTGTCTTTCCTCTTATAGTCTATGGCTCTGGGACATTCTTATATTTTCTCTGAACTGCTAAGCAATCCAAGATACTTGTCTTACTCTGTCTTGTGTTTTCTTCCTCTGCTGCAATGAATTCTAAGATGATGTGTTCAGTTTTCTCTAAGGATCTTGTCACTTCCACTTCACTAACGTATTCCTCTATGTTGATAGGAATTAAGTCCAGGGTTGTAGTTGCAGTCTGCTTCATTTGCTCTCTGAATGATGAAGTTGGTAGTAGAGAGACAGAAGATAAAGGAGAAGAATGATTCCTCCGATTCAGATTTTAATTTTCTTACTGTCTTTTTGGTTTCGCAGGATTCCTTTTTTTTTTTTTTTTTAATAAATCCTTGCCAGGTCTCTTTTTATACTGACTTGTCACTTTAGTCAGTTTTCTTTTTCATTTATTTAGCCGTGATTCCATCTCTTCTTTCTTAGAATTTGTGTTTTTGAGTATTTCACTGAGAACTCAGAGTGGATATATTCTTTGGTCTCAGGGATAATTTCCCTTTGCATCTTTAAGAGATTGTCTTCCTCTTTTATGTCTTACAGTCTTTTAATTTTGGATGTTTTTCTACGTGCTGATATTTGGATAACAAGAGGTTTACTCTGTCGTGATGTCTGTCAGTAGCGAGTTATGTGTGTCATCTTTGAACTCCGTCACTGACAACTTTGGTACTCCAGAATCCTCCTCTCAGATCTTAAAATGGAAGGCAAGTATCTCAGTAAATTTCTGAGCTCCTGGAGGTAGATATCTAGTGGGGCACCTTTTCTCCTATTCCTGTTGTTTTGTCTTCTCCTTGGAGGCTAATTTAATCCTAGATAATTTGAAGCAAACTGGATGCATAAAAAACTAATCTCCAGAGTACCCTCGGCCCGTGCTTTTCTTGCGTCTGCCCCTACTGTTGGGGCTCTTATATCCCAGGGTACAATATGTCATTCTTTCCTCGTCCCGTTTCATCCCTGGGTTACATTTCTGTGAGCTAAAACCTTCCAAATCAGTACAGATAGCAGCGCTGTGCTGGAGGTGGATAAGGCCTTTGGCCATCTAAGAGCAGCTCCTGAGAGCTGGTTTTTTGATTGGCGCTGCCAGCCCCAAGTCTCCGGCAGGATGTGCGGGTACACAGATGTGAGGGTTCAGCTGTGTGACAGCTTTAGATTTAGGCACAAGTGAATTCCAGCTCCCTCCTCCCCCCACTTTATACCGTTCATGAAGTAGGTAGGATAGAGTGGCCAGATTTAGTAAGTAAAAATACAGGACATCCACTTTAATTTGAATTTCAGATAAACAACAAATCACTTTTTGGTATAAGTATGTCCCATGCAACATTTGGGACATACCTAGATTAGAATTTTTTTTTTCCCTGTATGGCCACTCCAGAGTAAGGGAAATTCCTCCCAGGGGTTGGCAAATCATCAGTGAGGTCCTTATCATCCTTTTGGGTCCTTTTCATGATTTAACTAAGGTTGCCCCTCCCAGGTTTTCTTCGACCGCAGGGCTGGCCAACTCTGAAAAGACTAGAGGAAATTTGCAAAGGTCCCAGGAACTTACAGAGCAGAATGGAGACCTGGACTCCTTCCTTTTAAAATACGTTTGTTATTAGAAAGTTTTTTTTATGTATTGGGCTCATCCTGATTAGTATTTACTAGTGAGAAAGGGCATCAAAGATCCTTAAACTAGGCTCCCCCTTTTGACCTGTATTGCCAAAAGGAGAGACTATTTTTGGCATGCATGTGGCTAGAGCTGGAAGGCCCTCCTGAGCCAGCCACTGTAGACACGCTTGGTAAACGAAAAAGCTGTAGGTGGTGGTGCCATAGCAGATCCCTGAGAAGGATAGACTGCTCTGAAGGAGAAGGCCAATTCTCTCTTCAGAAATCACTGTGACCTCCCTCTGTTGGGATACACACCAGCACAGGCAAGAGCACAGAAGGATAAAAGGGCACACCCAGCCGTGGGGGATCAATTTCCAGCAGTCATCTGGGTGCTGGTTGCAGAACACCAGCAGCCCGCTACAGGGCCCTCTTGTATTCTAGTCAGATTCTCTGGTTTTCTCTGTCTGAGGCATTTGAATTGAGTGACCCCTCAGAGTTCTTGAACAATTTGAGGGACAGTCTTGCGAGTGGGAAGTAGTTTTAATCTGAAAAATTAGCAGGTGTGACCTCATTTCCACCCAAAACTAGTGAGGTAGACCCTACTAATTACTACACATACATTTATACTTTACAAACATGCTATCACAACATATTTGGTTTTATAATCCTTAAGTCCTGTGAAAGTTTCTTTTTCCAAGATGTTATGACCTGAGAAGACTGTGTATATTTTCCTGGAGTATTATGCTCTGCAGTTTTGAATGTACTGCTTAGATCAATAAAGATCTATTTATGAAAGAGTGTCAAGTTTTGTGATTCTTTATGATTTCTGCATCTTTTTCTTCTTTGCCAACTTGTGTTCATTAATACAGTCTAAGGACTCAGCTCAAAAATTCACTTGTAAGAAGTAGTCATCCCTGAGTAATTCTTTTTAACTTTGATTACTTTTTTAACTTTGGTGCCTTTGACCCTTAGTGTATATTATATAATTTTGCATTTATGCATATGCTAATTCTAAATATATTGGTTGTTGATCCCTGTGAGTGCACTCTGCTAGGAGAATATGTTTTAGGGTAGGAAATAATTTCTTAAATAAGACTTCAAATACATAAGCCATAAAGTAAAAGACTGAAATATTTAATTACATTACTATTAAAAAATTTTTGTGTGTGGGAAAAAAAGACACCATAAAAGAAGGTAAATAAAAGCTCCAATTGATATATATATATTTACAACCCATCCATAGATGGTGGATTACATTATAGTTGCCCATTCTTCTCCTGTCCCGTATCTATGCCCTTTGCTGTGTAACTTGGCAGTTCTTCCCATTAGAGGCAAAGTATATTTCCCTGCCCCATTAATACTAGACTTGGTCATGTGACTTGCTTTGCCCATTGGGTGGAGGGGTAGAGTTTCAGTTTTAAATTTATGTTTTAACAGACATTGTATATTTCCGCTTGCCGCTCTTGTGTTTCTGCCATTGCCATGGGAATCACATGTCCCAGGTAGCCTACTTGTACAAGGAGGATGAGAAGCCTGTAGAGCAGGTGTGAACCCCCAAATAAACAGCTGGAGCAAGCCCAGCCAAGCGTAGTCTGGATTAGCCAACCCTGAGCCAGTCTGCAAATGCACAAGAGAGAACAAGTGTTTATGCCATTGAGTATCAGGGAAGTCTTTTATGTAGCATTGACTGATAGACCATTCAACAAAAAAAGATTTAGTGTAGGATTTTATTAAAAGCTCCTCAAAACTAATAAGAAAAAGATAAACAATCAAATGAGGAAATGGGTCTATGACATATGAAAAGGTAACTCACAGAAGGGAAAACTGGGATGGCCAGTGAATATATTGAAAGATGCTTAGCTTGCTTTATTAATTATTGAATCAATACAAATTAAAACAATGATGAGATACCTTATCATACCCATTAGATTTGTAAAAATTAATGTCTGACAATAACCTAGTACTGGTAAGGATGAGGAGAAAGTGGAACTTTCATATAGAGCTGGTGGAATGTTCATGGGAGGGTATCCTAGACAAAGAGAGACATATCAAGCAGGGAGAGAATACAGCATCTGCAAGGGATATTACTGACAAAGGATTCTATCTAGAATATGTAGGATATTCTTGGAAGTCAGTAAGAAAAAGATGGACAAACCAGGAGAAAAATGAGTGAAGAATACAAGTAGGCAGTTCACAGAAAGGATACTTGAATGGCTAATCAACTTAAAAAGAGATTATCAATTACATTGGTAATCAGAAATGCAAATTAAAACAACTATGAGATCCACTTTGCACCTGCCACTTTGACGAAAGTTAAAATGCCAACAAAAGGCACAAGGAAAATATTAATCCAATGGACTAAAGGAGCACATAAACCACAGCCTCTGCTAGCCTGAGCCCAGAAGAACTAGATGGTGCCCTGCTAGCACCACTGACCACTCTGACTGGGATCATAATAGAGGGTCCCAGAGAGAGTGGGAGAAAAATGTAGAACAAAATTCTAACTCACAAAAAAAGACCAGACTTACTGATCTGACAAAGACTGGAGGAACCCCCGAGACTGTGTCCCCCAGACACCCTGCTAACTCAGAACTGAAGCCACTCCTGAAGTCCACCTTTCAGCCAGAGGTTAGACAAGCCTATAAAACAAACAATAACACAGTTGAGGAATGTGCTTCTTAGTTCAATCAAGTATACGACACCAAATGGGCAACACCTGCCCAGCAGCGAGTACGAGAAGGCAGGAGGGGACAGGAAAACTGGACGGATGGACATAGAGAACCCAACGGGGGAGGGGAAAGAGGGAGAGTGCTGACACATTGCGGGGATTGCAACCAATGTCACAAAACAATTCCTCTATAAAATTTTGAATGAAAAACTAATTTATGCTGTGAACTTTCACCTAAAACACAATTTAAAAAAAAGATAATTAAATTCCCAGGCCCATTTGTAAATATTTAGCCCACAATATAACTGAATTATAATTACCAACAACTTTGGATTATTCTGTTTGTCAATTTTATTCATAAATGAATGGTTCCATTTATTTACTATTGCCTTCAATAATGTTTTTTTAACTTCTCTAAAATTTATGTAAAGGATTTTTCCTGATTTTATTTTACCTTTTTTTAATAAAAAGAAAATTTACCAAAACCAAATAAACAAAAAACAAACGCCGTGTGATATCTTTTGAGGATATGGGAGGTATGAACCCACATGCTCTACTGGTGATGTTATTTTGGAGACCAGTTGGCCTATTCAGTATTGAAATTGAATACTCACATACATTCTGACCCAGAAATTCTATTTTTGAATGTATATACCAGAAGGACTCTTGCATAGATACTCAAAGAGACATATATGAAAATGTTTATTACAGCATTGTTTCCCACAGCAAAGACTCTTTGCTATGGGATATGTCCCTGAATAGGGGTATGGATAGATA
This sequence comes from Dugong dugon, assembly GCA_030035585.1. Taxonomy (NCBI): domain Eukaryota; kingdom Metazoa; phylum Chordata; class Mammalia; order Sirenia; family Dugongidae; genus Dugong; species Dugong dugon. The sequence goes on from CM057475.1 coordinate 22,571,975, forward strand.
AAATATGTCATAAATATATCTGATAGAATACTGTGTATCAGAAAACAAAGAAATCAGTTATATTAGTTGGGACTCATTTTTCTTGATTAGCAAGAAGTCTGGAGGTAAGAAGTTCAAATCTGATGGCGTCAAGGACCCAAGGTCTTTCTGTAGTTCTTCTCTTCCATCCTTCCTCCTCAGCTTTGCATTAATGATGCTTTATTGCCACAAACAGAAGAATAAAGGGCCAAGGGCCATGGCAACCATCTCTGACCCCTTTTTATAGGGAAAGCAAAAGCTTTACCAGGAACCCCCTCAGCAGACATTTCATTGGCCAGAACTCCAGTAGATGACATTGCAGAGAAGGCTGGGAAATCAAGTGTTCCGCTTCCATAGTAGAAAAAGGCAAGGGAGAACAAGGTGGGAATATATGTTGAGGGGACCAAGCTGCAGTGTTTGCCACTTGTATGTAGTTCAACATGGATAAATCTCAAAAACGTAATGTTGAGTGAAAGAACAGAAGTAGAAAGAGATGGGAAGTATAATGCTGTTTGCCTAAGTTTAACAATGCGTACACCCATAAAGCTATGTATCATTTATAGATACAGGTATGGGTAAAGAAAATTTGGAAAAGTTGATTGGGAAGGCATGCATTAAGTACCAAAATCAAAGGCATTATGGATACCTATAGGAAATGGGGAGGGGAATGGAACTGAGGATGGGGGAGATAAAATATGACAACAACAACAAAAAAAAACAGAGGCTTTATGTGGACTGTTTCCACTTACTGTGAACTGAGGAACATGATTGATTGTGTTAGTCTAATTCTGTGCACCTCAGACCCTGGAGAAAAAAAAGCAGGGATGGGAGGGTACTCAAACTTGTGGGCAGGGTTATCATTTACAGTTGAAAAAATGTGATTAATTACGTTTAGGACTGAGTTTAATTATTTTAGCTTACTTTGTGATAAGCTTTATTCTTTTGAGTAGAATTGAAGGCTCTATAGAAACGATGTTATAGTTTAAGTTTAGTAAATATATATAGCAGTTATTTTGTGGACAATTTAGGGATATTATGAGTTTTACAAAATTGCCTTTCTTTGTTTATGTACATATATTTCTTTGGCTCTGTAATGCAAAATCGGTGAACGTGGCTTTTAGAGCATAAATGGGACACATGAGTAAAATAAACATGGCTACTTGCTAGTGAAATCATCACTCTAGTTTTCTGTTATTATCTTTGTAAACAGAAAGTGTGGGAGAAAAGATTTCCTTCCTCTCTATTACTGCCTCAGAGACCAAGCAACTCTCAGCTCTGGAATGAAGAAGGCTGGCACGACTCCATAAGTCTTATGTGGGAACAAGACACAGAGGTTTCTATTTTTTACTTATTGTCATTGTTTTGCTTTTAGTTCAGTATTCTATTCTTTAACCATCCCATACTAGTTCCTTTAAATAGGCATACACAGTTTATTAATATGTGTTAGTCTGTCTTTCATTTTCTCTATTAAGCATTTGTCACAACTTTGAAAGTGACTCTTAAGCTCTTCCATTTTAGGACCATGTTTCCTTGTTGCCTCGTTATAAATTATTATCAAGGGGTAGATGACTTCCCTTGGTGAAACAGATTCAATTTGTTGAATAAAATGTGTAAACATTAATGATTCTTCGTCCATTTTTGAGTCAGGTGGGAACTCCATTTGGTATCTCTCATAGCAGTCCTCTAAAGTTCAATAGCATTTTAGTTTGGAAAAGCAGAACTCCACAAAGGGAAAAATATGTTTCCACAAATAACAACCAATTTGTGAATTTTGTAGTACTATTGTTAGTACTCCATTAGTTTCTCCATGGAATTTTATAAGTAATTACTCTTCATAGCAGCTTTACAGGTCTCATTTTACAACGTGAGGAAAACAGGGTCAGTGTGGACGAGGCCGAGTGGGGTAAAGTAGAGCTTCAGTTCAAACCTAGTTTGTCTTATTTTTCTGCCTGTTCTTTTCATGACATTTCTTCTCCTGTCCCTCATGGGTACTTGTTTTGGAAAGCATTATCCTTGGCTGCCTTATCTCCCTCTACTTTCAACCCTGGGAGAACTCATCTAGTCTCATGGTTTAGGGTATAACACAAATGGATAATGACCAAATCTGTATCCAGGTTTCATTTTTCTCCTGAGAGCCCACATTCTGTGTTTTCATAGGATATAATGCATTTGTACTTGCCACTCTTACCTCAGAGTTAACATGCCTAATGTTACCCAGAGCAGAGCTTACTATGGACCTGCTCCTTTGCCTGACTACTACCTGTTACAAGCCCACTGCAATAGTTTATCCAAAACAAACCAAACCCGTTGCCGTCAAGTCAATTCTGACTCATAGCAACCCTGTAGAACAGAGTAGAACTGCCTCATAGGGTTTCTGAGGAGCAGCTGGTAGATTCGAACTGCTGACGTTTTGGTTAGCAGTCAAGTTCTTAACCACTGTGCCTCCAAGGCTCCCTGCAATAGTTTAGGGAAGTAATAAAATTGTTTTGAGAATGAAATGAAAATATATGCAAAATGTATTGGAAATTCAAAGACAGCATAAATTGGACAGTGGCATTTTTTTCTAACAGTAAAAAGGATTATTTTAAGTAAGTAGTATATGTTCAAGGAGCTCTGGTGGCACAGTGGTTAGGTGCTCAGCTGCTAACTGAAAGGTAGGTGGTTCAAATTCACCAGTCTCTCTGTGGAAGAAAGATGTGGCAATCTGCTTTTGTAAAGATTAAACCAACCAAACCAAACCCAACCCAACCCGTTGCCTCATAGGGTTTCCAAGGAGCAGCTGGTAGATTTGAACTGCCAACCTTTTGGTTCACAGCCAAGGTCTTAACCATTGCACCACCAGGGCTCCCCATAAAGATTACAGCCTTGCAAATCCTGTGGTGCAGTTCTTCTCTGTCGTCTAGGGTCGGTGTAAGTCGGGAATCTACTCCACGGCAGTAGGTTCGGTGTGGTTTTAGTATATGTTCGCCAGTTATTCAGTCTTCCCCACCACCAAGAGTATTATTGTTTAAAAAAAAAAGCTCAGGAGAGCCTGTGTCAGGTACCAAACACAGAGTTGGGAGGTAAAGTGGAATTAAGTGAAATTCTGAAAATATTAGTTGCCTGCATATTTCAAAATGTGTGGATGATTGGCAAAAGGGATAAGCAAAATATTGACAAAAATGACTTTTCACTTTTCTTCTGGATGCTTATCCTATAAGTTGAGAAATAATTCTAAATACCTATTTTATAGTTTAGAAACTGATAGTATAGTATCAGTTTAGAAAATGAAAGAAAAGATAAAATTTCATGAAAGAATCAGTAACAGTTGAAGAGATGTTACATTTTATTTTTCTATCAGTAAAACAGGATTTTTACATGGGTAGCATTTAGTTATTATATGAGGAAAAACAGGCACATGGAGGTATAAGAAATAATTTTATAGCTGTTTATTTCAGTGAAGAACCCAAAACTTGCATTTATTATCAGAAATAGAATTCTCTTTTAAAGGAAAAGAAACTGTAATTTCCTATTTTGAATGACAATTGAGGAGGAGGAAAAAAATGATTACTTTTCTTCTGTGTGGAAAATTTAATATGTTAGCAGAAATGATGTGTCGTTAGTGACAACTCTGAGAGCATGAAAGGAGAAGTCACGCTTTGAGCCTTTAGATCTATTTTTTTAAAATTATTCTTGCCATGGTAGATTTAATAAGCTCGGTATTTGGGATATAGTGGCTTCAGAGAAACATAAACCAAAAACCAAATCTGTTGCTGTTGGGTGAATTCTGGCTTATAGCGACCCTATAGGACAGAGTAGAACTGACCCATAGGATTTCCAAGGAGCGGCTGGTGGATTCGAACTGCTGACCCTTTGGTTGGCAGCTGCGCTCTTAACCACTGCACCACCAGGGCTCCTCAGAGAAGTGTAGAAACTTTTTATTGTCAGTCAAGATAAATTTGTGGTGGTTAATGATACTAGCTAATTAGATAGTATTTTTAGAGTAAATCAGGTAAATTGATGGCCACATTTTCTAAACTGAAGTGAGATTGGTTGTAAAACAAAGAACTTGTAGATTGTATGAGGAGTTAGTTATAACACTGAATGCTCATGAGAAATACAATAATGTTGAGATAACAGGAAGCATAGTTTTTAAAATTAGCCCATAGCTCCTAGTATATAATGGACAGTTAGCAAATATTAAACAGGGCAATTAGAAAATATTTGTTAACAGTTATAGATGCCACATATAATTTTGAAGACAGATTTAAAATCAAACTTTGCTATAAGGCAAATTCTAGTAATTATAGATTATCTGTTGCTCGGTTAGATAACTTTGGCGGAAATGAAAGGACATTTCTATGAAATACAATGAACAGAAGCTACTATTTTGTAGTTTAGTTTTGTATTCTGTTTTCTTTGGTATTTATTTTGGATTTTCTAATGTGGTTTGGAATCTTTATGTGGAGTTTTACGGTTGTTTGTTCATACGCTTGGTTTTTGTCCCAGAAAAATTTAGGATTGTAGAAAGTCATTTTGATGGCTGAACCCAATTCTCTAGTTCTTAACCTTCTGGTGGTCTTCTCTCAGTACTGGGAGGCTGCATCTGATTGAGCAGCTAGGGGAAGAAATAATGGTAGGATTTGTCACAGGTGAGAAGCATCAAGCACAAATCTTCGTTCAGATTTTTATGGGCAAAATAAAATGGGATATTTCTAAACATATTTACTCAGAAACTTGAGATGGTTTGTCCCAGTTGCTAGTTGAAGTATAAAAGTTAATTTATTGGGTGCAAAGCTGTCGGATTTCCGAGTTGAGTCACACACACTGCTGGTTACATGAGGGATTACATTTAAAAATGTGTGCTTTTTTTTTTTTTTCCCCGAAGAATAGGGCTGATAGCTGTATTAATTTTAAAAGGATTGAGCAGTGCAGGACTGTGGGATAATATAGGAAATATAATATAGGTAAAATAAAAAGTGAAGAATATGGCACAAAATGAATATGGAAATCCCCACAATTGGAATTTCCTAATCTTTTGGTCTTTTCTTTCACCATGGAGGTAGACCATAGAGAAGAAACACACCAGGACACAAAATTCATGGATCTCCTGTTCTCATTCCCAATAACAATTCTGGTGAATCAAAGATATTTAAATTAATTTCATTAGTTATTCTTAAATTACTGCTGTAAGACTGATAGGCAAGTTTATGGAGGTGAGGTACGAATTGCTTTCCTCTGGGTACCAGGATTCAATTTGTTACAAATAACTAGCATATTCTTAAGTAATTTAGAAACTTAATAGGTTCAGGGAAGTATCAGATAACATGCCTGTTTAAAATTTTTTTTTCTTTCTACTCTTGCAAATTCTCAAAGCTACTTTGGATTTACAGTGTTTGGGGCACATGAAAGTTATGTTAAAAAGTTTATACTGAATTATTTCAAACAATTTCAAATGATTTCATTGCACATTTGAAGACTGACTTCAAGTCTGATTCTGCTGATGGAAGTTACCCTTCACTGGCATGTTGCTTTAAGACACCCATCCCCCCTTCCTGCTTGAGCCACTGTGTCCTGTCAGTCATCCTGAAATACACTAGGGTGCTTGTCAGCCTGTTGGCTTACAGATGCATCATAAGCCAAATTGTGAGCCATAATAGTGGCACTGAATTTCTAAACACAAGAAGTTGCTTAGACAATTGGTTTAGTATCTGTATCTGGGCCAAACGTACCCTGTCCTGCAGTAGGTGAGTGAAGTGTCCAACTTTTAAATCAAACTTTGCTGTAGGGCAAATCATAATTATAGATTATCTGTTGCTTGGTTAGATAACTTTGGGGGCAATGAAAGGACATTATTTCTATGAAATATGATGGATAGAAACTACTATGTTGTGCATTTATAACTTTTATAACTAATTTTCCTTTTGCTAGTACTAAACCGTAGACTGCCTTATGAAAACTCCCAATTTTTATGGTCTTCTTTTCCAAGTAGATCTGCAGGCAGTTCATATTTAGATAAAAATGTGGCTCTCTTACACATTTTTTCTTTCACAAGAACTCAGGAAGACTCAGTTGAGCAGAGGTTTAGTTCTGATACTTGGAGTATTTATTAGTGGTTTTAAAAATAGCACTGCAGTAAATTCTCATGTGCCAATGCCCTAGCTATAGTAGTCTGACATCAGATCATTAAAAAATTCCTACTGTGTAACTGAACTATTACTATTTGAGCAACTGTATACAAAGCACTGGAAGATTTACATCATTTAGCCATAAAAGTTGTGCATCAAGCAGGTTGCTTATTTGTGCGAATAATTCAAATTCAAGATTTTATTCTTTCACTGTATATATTCAATCTGTATGCTGAGCATATAATCCAGGACGCTGGACTACAAGAAAGGAACGGCATCAGGATTGGTGGAAGACTCGTTAACAATATGCCATATGCGGATAACCCAAATTTGCTTGCTGAAAATGAAGAGGATTCAAAGCACTTACTGATGAAGATCCAAGACTACAGCCTTCAGTATGGATTACACCTCAGCGTAAAACAAAAATCCTCACAACTGGACTGATAAGCAACATCATGATAAACAGAGAAAAGATTGACGTTGTCAAGGATTTCCTTTTACTTGGATCCACAATCAACACTCATGGAAGAAGTAGCCAAGAAATCAAATGACCCATTGCATCAGGCAAATCTGCTGCAAAATATCTCTTTAAAGGGTTGAAAAGCAAAGATATCACCTTGAGGGCTAAGGTGTGTCTGACCCAAGCCATGGTATTTTAAGTCCCCTATATGCATATGCGGAGCCCTGGTGGTGTAGTAGTTAAGATCTTGGCTGCTAACCAAAAGGTTGGCAGTTCAAATCCACCAGCTGCTGCTTGGAAACCCTGTGGGGCTGTTCTACTCTGTATTATAGGGTCGCCTATGAGTCGGAATCGACTCGATGACAACGGGTTTGTTTGTTTTGGTATATGCATGTAAAAGCTGGACAGTGAATAAGGAAGACCGAAAAAGATATGACGCCTTTGAATTATGGTATTGGTGAAGAATACTGAATATACCATGGACTGCCAGAAGAACGAACAAATCTGTCTTGGAACAAGTACAGCCAGAATGCTCCTTAGAAGCAAGGATGTTGAGACTTCGTCTCACATACTTTGGACATGTTATCAGGAGGGACTGGTCCCTGGAGAACGACATCATGCTTGGTAAAGTTGAGGGTCAGTGAAAAAGAGAAAGACCCTCAACGAGATGGATTGACACAGTGGCTGCAACAATGGGCTCAGACAGAGCAACGATTTGAGGATGGCTGTGAGGATGGTGCAGGACTGGGCAGTGTTTTGTTCTGTTGTGTGTGGGGTTGCTATGAGTCGGAACTAACTTGATGGCACCTAACAACAACTACAACAAACTTATATTATGCACCAATGCTTTTTTGTATTCAGCCCTAAATATTTTTGAACAGAGAATTGATCAAAGCAACGAAGAAGGAACTCCTGGATTTTGATGCTTGTGTTTTCGTTTATAATAGAGAATATTCGAGAGGTGGGAAGGAGTTAAAAGTTTTAAGGCTCTATTTAGGGTAAATGGGAAGAGGTTGCTTTTGCAGATACATGGAACATTTATTATGCCTTGTTCTAGAAAGGATTTAAGGTGACTTACAAGGCTACATGAAATTCTAGATAGGGTAAATTAAAAATGAAGTGAAAGAAGAAAGATAAGTGTAAGGATATAAAACAGAGCCAGGAATAAGGCCAAAAAAAAAAAAAAAAGGCAGCAGTTCTCAACTGTGGTTTTATGACACTGGTAAATTTATGGATTTAAGGGATGGAAAATGCAAGACTACAGAAATCTGATGGAGAATTTCATGCAAACCAGCTGCCTTCCTTACCTAGGGTGGCAGCCCAGAGTGGGGAGAGTTTGTTGGGTGTTGAATATTAAATACGCTTTAAATGCCACTTGTGTTTTGGTGGAAAAAAAAAGTGGAGAACTGCTGCCCTTTTAACCCACTCACTGATTTATATGGGCATAAATGTGACTCCAGGTTTTCTAGGAGCAGAAAAAAATTTGTTCTGTTACTCAATTCAGAAGAAAGATTAAAGAGGCATAGTTTTTTGGAAACCACAAGAAGTTACCCAGATAAGGTCGAATCTCTACGTATTAGAACAGACGTGGTCAAGTCACTGTTTAAAATAGATTTAGCGCTTTTGTATGGGTTTGTGAAGTATCCTAGTATTTTTTTTCCTAAGGTTTTTGTAATGGGATTGGCTGCTTTCCTTCCTTTTGCACTAGTGACAAATTTAATTTGAATTTCAACTTCTGCTATGTCTAAATTTACTGGATCAATCTAATCGGGAAAAAAAGCTGTTGGGTGGGAGAAAGGAATCCAGAGTCAGAACTGTGTGGTGGACTTTGATCTTTAAGTACTCATAAAATACCTACTGTATTGAAGTCTCTGGCCTCCACGCAGTATGCCATACTTAACTGGGCTTACGTAAGTAAATGAGTTTAGAAATTTGCTTTCACATAGTAGTATCTGAAAAGGACAAGAGTGTAGCAGTTAAACATTTACTAAGGATTTTCAGTGATTGCTTCAGATATCAACACAGTGAATTGGGGACAGTCATTTGGCTCCTTTTGTTATTCTGTTTTTAAAGGTAACATCAATGAGAAATGATTCTTTTTAAAGCAGTACAAAAACAAAATGCTCAGAGCTTGTGCTTTTGTAGTTTTGCACTGTAAACATTTGTGGGTTGACTTAGGATTCTTGCCGGAAAACACTGTACATCAAAAAGATAGCATAATTTACCAGATGTGAGGATAAGCTAGACACACAGGTATGAAACCTGGGAAGCAAAATATTCAGAAGTTAAATAGGGCTTAGGCACCAAATAAACTGAATGCTATATGAGAGGGGTCAAGGATTCTTAAGAAAAGCAGATTAACTTTTGAAAGTATTAGTTCAGAGAACCTAGTGAGAGATTTACTGAAAAGAGCTTAATTCTAATATTATCCATTAAAGCCAAAGGATATCAGTAGAAGCCTGACGATGTACTAAAGGTACATAAACCAAAAAACCCAAACCAGTTGCCATCAAATCGATTCTGACTCATAGCTACTCCATTTGTTTCAGAGTAGAACTGTACTCCATAGGGTTTTCAATGGCTGTAATCTTTTGGAAGTAAATTGCTAGGCCTTCTGAGGTGTCTCTAGTTGGAGGATTAGCAGCTTAGCAGCCCAGCGCTTAACCGTTCACGCCATGCACGGACTCCTAAATGAGTATAGCAATTAAGTATTTTACATTATACCCTCTCCTCACTTATCGATACGGTTAGGTTCCAAAGATCAGGTCATTATGTGAAATTGGTGTTATGCAAAAATAGAGGATGACCACATTAGATCACAAAATGGAGGATGACTACATCATTATATAATGGCGAAGTTATATCATTACATAACTGCCAAGCCACTGAGAATCATGGCCCAGCCAAGGTGACACATAAGCTTAACCATCACAGCCAGCATTACTCTTGCCTCGCACCTCAGTGTTTGTTACTGCCAGATGTACGTCGTTAATGCACGATATTTGGATAGTAGATTTTTTACTATTGTCATAAATGTGAAACGTCAGATAATGAGATAATCGGTAAGTGAGGAGAAAGTGTACTGTATTATCGTGCATAATTTTATAGTAAATGAAATAACAGTATAAATATTTTCTGTGTCACTTGAGGTAAGAGATGAACAGAAGAGATTTCTTGAGGGAGATCCCCAAATGCTTTTTTTAATACTAAATTTATTGGGAAGTAATTTACATATAATAAATTTAACCCTTTGATGTGTACAGTTTGATGAGTTCTGACAACTGTATACAGTCATATAACCATCACCACAGTCAAGATATGGAACATTTCCATCACCCCAAAAAATTTCTTCATGCTCTCTGCAGTCAGTTCAATTCCCCTAATCTTATGTTGGGAGAAAGATGTGGCAGTTGGCTTCTTTAAGATGTACAGCCTTGGAAACCCTGTGGGGGCAGTTCTGCTCTGTATTATAGTGTCACTATGTATTGGAGTTGACTTGACTACAAAGGAACACTCTGCTACAGATCTGTTTTCTGTCCCTGTATTTTTGCCCTTTTAAGAATGTCACATAAGTGGAATAATACAGTATGTGCTTTATTTTGTCTGATTCTTTCACTTAGCATAATGCTTTTGAGAGTCATTCATATTGTTGCCTGTATCAGTAGTTAATTCTTTTTTTTTTTTTTTTAATTGTGCTTTAGGTGAAGGTTTACAGCTTAAGTTTGTTTCTCATGCAAAAATTTATTCACATATCGTTATGTGACCTTAGTTGCAATCCCTGTGATGTGACAGCACACTCCTCCTTTCTACCCCGTGTTTCCCATGTCCATTCAGCCAGCTCCTATCACTTTTGGCCTTCTCATCCCATCTCTGGACAGGAGCTGCTCATTTAGTCTCATGTATCTACTTGAACTAAGAAGCACACTCTTCACGAGTATTAACTTCATGTTTTATAGTCCAGTCTCATCTTTGTCTGAAGAGTTGGTTTTGGGAATGGTTTTAGTTCCAGATTAACAGAGAGTCCAGGGGCTATGTCTTGTGGGATTCCTCTAGTCTCAGCCAGACCATTAAGTCTGGTCTTTTTACATGAATTTGATTCTGCACCACACTTTTTTATTGCTCCATCAGGGACTTTCTGTTGTGTTCCCTGTTGGGGTGGTCATTGGTGGTAGCTGGGCACCATCTAGTTCTTCTGGTCTCAGGCTGATGGAGTCTCTGGCTTATGTGGCGCTTTTGTCTCTTGGGCTAATATTTTCCTTGAGTTTTTGGTGTTCTTAAAAGTTCATTCTTTTTTATTTCATAATGTGCAATGGTATGATTGTACCACAGTTTGTTTAGGGTACATTCACCTGTTTGTTTTTTTTATTGTCATAGTTTAAATGAAGTTTACACTTCAAGTCAGTCTCCCATACAAAAATTTATGCATAAATTTTTATGTGGCCCTAATTGCTCTCCCCATACTGTGACAGCACACTCTTTTTTTCCACCCCTGATTCCGCATGTCCATTCAACCAGCTCCTAACCCTCTCTCCCTTCGCATCTCACCTCTGGACAGAAGCTGCCCGTTTAGTCTGTTGTATCTACTTGAGCTAAGAGGCACACTCCTCACGAGTATCACTTTATGTCCCACTGTCCAGCCCAGTCCCTGTCCGAAGAGTTGGCCTCGGAAATTGTTTTAGTTCTGGGCTGATAGAGAATCTGGGGGCCGTGCTTTCCAGGGTTGCTCCAGTCTCAGTCAGACCATTAAGTCTGGCCTTCTTACGTGAATTTAAGTTCTGCACCCCACCTTTCTCCTGCTCCATCAGGGATTCTCTGTTGTATTTTCTGTCAGGGTGGTCATTGGTGGTAGCTGGGCACCATCAAGTGCTTCTGGTCTCAGGCTGATGAAGTCTCTGGTTTATGTGGCCCTTTCTGTCTCTTGGTCTAATGCTTTCTTTGTGTCTTTGGTGTTCTTCATTCTCCTTTACTCCAGGTGGTTGGGACCAACTGATGCATCTTAGATGGCTGCTTGCAAGCTTTTAAGACCCCAGATGCCACTCACCAAAGTAGGATGCAGAACATTTTCTTAATAAGCTTTGTTATGCCAATTGACCTAGATGTCCGCTTGAAAGTGTGGTCCCCAGACCCTCACCCCTGCTACTCTCCCTCAAAGTGTTTGATTGTATTCAGGAAACTTCTTAGCTTTGGTTTAGTCCAGTTGTGCTGACTTCCCCTGTAGTGTGTGCTGTCCTTCCCTTCACCTAAGATAATACTTGTCTACTATCTAATTAACGAATAACACTTACCCTCCCTCCCCACCCTCGTAACCATCAAAGAATGTTGTCTTCTGTGCTTAAACCTTTACTTGAGTTCTTACAATAGTGGTCTTATGTAATATTTGTCCTTCTGTGACTGACTAAATTCACTCAGCATAATGCTCTCCAGGTTCCTCCATGTTATAAGATGTTTCACAGCTTCATCATTGTTCTTTATCGTTGCATAGTATTCCATTATGTGGTCCGTTGATGGGCACCTAGGTTGTTTCCATCTTTTTGCTATTGTGAACAGTGCTGCAGGGAACATGGGTGTGCATATATCTATTCATGTGACAGCTCTTATTTATCTAGGATATGTTCCAAGGAGCAGGAGTGCTGGATCGTTTGGTACTTTTATTTCTAGCTTTTTAATGCGGTGCCAAATCGATTTCCAAAGTGACTGTACCATTTTACATTTCCACCAACAGTGTATAAGTATTCCAGTCTCTCCACAACCTCTCCAGCATTTATTATTTTGTGTTTTTTGGATTAATGGTAGCCTTGTTGGGGTGAGATGATATCTCATTGTAGTTTTGATCTGCATTTCTCTAATGGCTAATGATCGTGAGCATTTCTTCATGTGTCTGTTAGCCGCCTGAATATCTTCTTTGGTGAAGTGCATGTTCATATCCTTTGCCCATTTTTTAATTGGGTTATTTGTCTTTTTGTTGTTGAGGTTTTGCAGTATCTTGTAGATTTTAGAGGTTAGATGCTGATCGGATTTGTTGTCGCCAATATTTTTTTCCCAGTCTGTAGGTTGTCTGTTGAGTCTTTTGGTGAAGTCTTTTGATGAGCATAAGTGTTTGAGTTTTAGAAGCTCCCAGTTATCTAGTTTCTCTTCTAGTGCGTGTGCATTGCTACTTATGGTTCCTTTCATGTTTATGCCATGTATTAGGGCTCCTAGCATTGCCCCTATTTTTTCTTCCATATCTTTATCGCTTTCAATTTTATATTTAAGTCTTTGATCCATTCCGAGTTAGTCTTTGTGCATGGTGTGAGGTATGGATCTTGTTTCAGCTTTTGGCAGATGGATATCCAGTTATGCCAGCACCGTAAAGAGACTGTCTTTTCCCCAATTAATGGATTTTGGGCATTTGTCAAATATCAACTGCTCATAGGTGGATGAGTTTATGTCTGGATTCTCAATTATGTTCCATTGGTCTATGTATCTGTTGTTGTACCAGTAGCAGGCTGTTTTGACTAGGGTGGCAGTATAATAGGTTCTAAAATCAGGTAGTGTAAGGCCTCCCACTTTGTTCCTTTTCTTGAGTAATGCTTTACTTATTCGGCACCTCTTCTCTTTCCATGTGAAGTTAGTGGTTTGTTTCACTGTCTCATTAAAAAATGTCGTTGCAATTTGGACCAGGATTGCATTGTATCTGTAGATCGCTTTGGGTAGAATTGACATTTTCACAATGTTGAGTCTTCCTATCCATGAGCAAGGTATGTTTTTCCACTTAAGGGGGTCTCTTTTGGTTTCTTGCAGTAGTGTCTTATAGTTTTCATCGTATAGGTCTTTTACATCTCTGGTTAGATTTATTCCTATTTTATCTTTTTGGGGGCTATTGTAAATGGTATTGATTTGGTGATTTCCTCTTCGAGGTTCTTTTTGTTGGTGTAGAGGAATCCAACTGATTTTTGTGTTTATCTTGTATCCTGATGCTTTGCTGAAATCTTCTATTAGTTCCAGTAGTTTTCTTGTGGATTCTTTGGGGTTTTCTGTGTATAAGATCATATCATCTGCAAATAGAGATACTTTGACTTCTTCCCTACCAATTTGGATGTCTTTTGATATGGTTTGAATTATGTCCCCCCAAAAATGTGTGTATCTATTTGGCTGGGCCATGATTCCCAGAATTGTGTGGTTGGCCTCCATTTTGTGATTGTAATTTTATGTTAAAGAGGATTAGGGTGGGATTGTAACACCACCCTTACCCAGGTCACATCCCTGATCCAGTGTAAAGGGGGTTTCCCTAGGGTGTGGTCTGCACTACCTTTTACCTTACAACAGATAAAAGGAAAGGGAAGCAAGAAGACAATGGGGAACCTCATACCACGAAGAAAGCAGTGCTGGGAGCAGAGTGCGTCCTTTGGACCTGAGGTTCCTTTGCAGAGAAGCTCCCAGACCAAGGGAAGATTGATGACATAGACTTCCCTCCAGAGCCAACAGAGAAACTGTTCCCCTGGAGCTGATGCCCTGAATTTGGAATTGTAGCCTACTGGACTGTGAGAGAATAAACTTCTCTTTGTTAAAGCCATCCACTCATGGTATTTCTGTTATAGCAGCGCTAGATGACTAAGATACCTTTATTTATTTTTCTAGCCTGATTGCTCTGGGTAGCACCTCCAGCACAGTGTTGAATAAGAGTGGTGATAAAGGGGAATCCTTGTCTGGTTCCCATTCTCAAGGGGAATGCTTTCAAAGTCTCTCCATTTAGGATGATGTTGGCTGTTGGCTTTGTATAAATGCCCTTAATTATACTGAGAAATTTCCCTTCTATTCCTGTTTTGTTGAGAGTTTTTATCGTGAATGGATGTTGGACTTTGTCAAATGCCTTTTGCTGCATCAGTTGATAAGATCATGTGGTTCTTGTCTTTTATTTATGTGACAGATTATATTGATTGTTTTTCTAATGTTGAACCATCCCTGAATACCTGGTATAAATCCCACTTGATCGTGGTGAATTATTTTTTTGACATGTTGCTGAATTCTATTGGCTAGAATTTTGTTGAGGATTTTTATGTCAATGTTCATGAGGGATATTGGTCTGTAATTTTCTTTTTTGTAGTGTTTTTACCTGGTTTTGGTATCAGGGTTATGCTGGCCTCATAGAATGAGTTTAGGAGTATTCCATTCTTTTCTGTGCTCTGAAATACCTTTAGCAGTAGTGGTGTTAACTCTTCTCTGAAAGTTTGGTAGAATTCTCCAGTGAAGCCATCTGGCCCAGGGCTCTTTTTTTGTTGGGAGTTTTTAAATTACCTTTTCAATCTCTTCTTTTGTTATGGGGTTATTTAGTTGTTCTACCTCTGTTTGTGTTAGTTTGGGTAGGTAGTGAGTTTCTAGAAACTTGTCCATTTCCTCTAGGTTTTCAAATTTGTTAGAGTGCAGTTTTTCATAGTATTCTGCTCTGATTCTTTTAATTTCAGTTGGGTCTGTGGTGATATCACCCATCTCATTTCTTACACTGGTTATCTGCTTCCTCTCCTGTTTCTGTTTTGTCAGTTTGGCCAGTGGTTTATCAGTTTTGTTGATCTTTTCAAAGAAGCAGCTTTTGGTCTTGTTAACTCAATTGTTTTTCTATTCTCTGTTTCATTTAATTCTGCTCTAAGTCTTTATTATTTCCTTTCTCCTGGCCCTAAGGGCTTCTTTTTGCTGTTCTCTTTCTACTTGTTCAAGTTACAGGGGTAACGTTTTGATTATGGCCCTTTCTTCTTTCTGGGTGTGTGCATTTGTTGCTATGAACTGACCTCTGAGCACTGCTTTTGCTGTGTCCCAAAGGTTCTGGTAGGATGTGTTTTCATTCTTTTTTGATTCTATGAATTTCTTTATTCCATCCTTAATTTCTTCTATAACCCAGTAGTTTTTGAGCAAGCTGTTGTTCAGTTTCCATGCGTTTGATTTTTTTTCCTTGCTTTTTCTGTTGTTGATTTCTACTTTCATGACTTTATGGTCAGAAAAGATGCTTTGTAATATTACGATGCTTTAGATTTTGTTAAAGGCTTGCTTTATAGCCTAATATGTGGTCTATTTTGGAGAATGTTCCATGTGTGTTGGAAAAGAAAGTATACTTGGCTTCTCTTGGGTGGAGTGTTTGGTATATGTCTATGAGATCAAGTTGGTTGATTGTAGCATTTAGCTCTTCTGCGTCTTTGTTGAGCTTCTTTCTGGATGATCTGTCCTTCACCGAAAGTGGTGTGTTGAAGTCTACTACTGTTGTGGAGCTGTCTGTCTCTCTTTTCAGTGCTGTTAGAGTTTGTTTTATGTATTTTGGAGCCCTGTTGTTGGGTGCGTAAATATTTATTATAGTTATGTCCTCCTGGTGTATTGACCTTTTAATCATTATATAGTGTCCTTCCTTATCCTTTGTGGTGGATTTTACTTTAAAGTCTATTTTGCCAAAGATTAATATTGCCACTCCTGCTCTTTTTTGAGTGTTGTTTTCTTGATATATTTCTTTCCAATCTTTGAGTTTTAGTTTTTTTGTGTCTTTAAGTCGAAGGTGTGTCTCTTGTAGGCAGCATATAGATGGATTGTGTTTTTTTAATTCAATCTGCCACTCTGTGTGTCTTTATTGGTGCATTTAGTCCATTTACATTCAGCATAATTATTGATAGGTATGAGTTTAGTGCTGTCATTTTGATGTCTTTCTTTGTGTGCTGTTCACAGTTTCTTTGATCCGCTTAATTTTCTGTGCTGAGTCATTTTTCTTTATATATTTTCTTTTCATCTTTTTCATTGTCGATTTTGTGTTTGTCGAGTCTTTATATTTTTCTAGTTTTTTATTTTGACTTGTAAGATTGTTAGTTTCCTTTGTGGTTACCTTAATATATACTTCTGTTTTTCTAAGTTTATACCAGTCTTTTATTTCTTTATATCACCTTGACTTCCTCTCCATATACTATGTCTGCATTTTTTAAGTCCCTCTTTTTTGTTTTAATGTTGTCATCTTTTACATATTGATATCTATTTCCCTGTTTTCAGTGTTTTAGCTTTGATTTGCTTTTGTGACTTCCCTGTCTAGGTTAATATCTGGTTGCCCTGTCCTGTGTTCTAGTCTTGGGTTGTTATCTGATGTTACTAACTTTCTAACCGGAGGACTCCCTTCAGTATTTCTTTTAATTTTAGTTTGGTTTTTGCAAATTCCCTAAACTCCTGTTTATCTGGAAATGTGCTAATTTCACCATCGTATTTGAGAGACAGTTTTGATGGATATAGAATTCTTGGCTCATAGTTTTTTTCTTCAAGGCTTTATATATGTCATCCCATTGCCTTCTTGCCTGCATGGTTTCTGCTCAGTAGTCCGAGCTTATTCTTACTGACTCTCCTTTGTAGATGACTTTTCGTTTATCCCTAGCCACTCTTAAAATTTTCTCCTTATCTTTTGTTTTGGCAAGTTTGATTATAATATGTCTTGGTGACTTTCTTTTGGGATCTACCTTATGCAGGGTTTGATGAGCATCTTGAATATCATCTTTCATGATATCAGGGGAGTTTTCTGCCAACAAATCTTCAGCAATTCTCTCTGTATTTTCTGTTATCCACCCGTGTTTTCGTACTCCAGTCACTCGTAGGTTATTCCTCTTGGTAGAGTCCCACATGATTCTTAGGGTTTCTTCATTTTTTAAAATCCGTTTATCTGATTTTTCCTCAAATAACTTGGTGTCAGGTGCTTCATCTTCAATCTCATGAGTTCTGACTTCCATTGCCTCAATTCTGCTCCTATGACTTTCTATTGATTTGTCTAATTCTGAAATTTTATTGTTAATCTTCTGAATTTTTGATTGTTGTCTTTCTATGGATTCTTGCAGACTTTTAAATTTGTCATTATGCTTTTCTCTAATTTTTTCAATTTCCTCTATTGCGTGTTCTGCATTTTGCTTAATTCCTTCCTAATTTCTTGAAGAGTTCTGTATATTAATATTTTGTATTCTGCCTCCGGTAATTCCAAGAAATTTTCCTCCTCTGGAAAATTTCTAGATTCCTGTTTTTTGGGGTTTGCTGAAGCCATCGTGGATTGCCTCTTTATGTGATTTGATATTGACTATTGTCTCCAAGCCATCAATAAGTTATTATATTTATTTATTTTATGTTTGCTTCCTGTGTCGTAGCTTCTTGTTTTGTTTTGATATGCCCAAATAGGCTGCTCGTATGAGCTAGTTTGATATTGGCACCTTTGAAGCTCTAATGTCCTGTCACCAGGTGGTTAGATCTGTTACTAAGTATGTGAGCTCAGGAGTCTGCCCACTCCTCCTATGGATTCAGCTCAGGTGCCCAGGTAGATAGCCACCGAGTGTGTGGTGTAGGCTTCGCCTACAGTCCTAGACAGGCATGGCTGATTGGTGTAGGCACAGGCATCTGGCTGCAGCAGGGAGACACACTCTGAGCAAGGCCGGGGGCTGATGGCCACCCCTGAGGTCCAGGAGGAAGCCGTGTCCCTGTTCCCTAGAGCGCGTAGGTGGGTAGGTTTTGCAGCCGGACAATGAGCACCCAGTGCTGTTGGCTGTAATGTCTCAGGGGGCACCTCTTATTCTTGGGTCCCTATTGCAGGTGGCTAGGTGGCATGTGTGGAGCCACCAGACCTCAGTCTCCTGATGTGGGTAGGTGAAGACCCTGCTTAATGGGAGAGCAGTGTCCAGTGTCACAAACCTGCCACTTCACAGCTGAAACTGTTGAAGTTAGACTTCAGGTATATACCCTGTTGTACTGTGGTAATGAGGGCCTATGCTATTGAAATGGGCCCACACAAGTCTCTGCAGGGGGAAACACACTCAAAGTCCGTGGATTCCTTATGCCTGTGCTTAGGCAAAGGAGTTCTGCCTACCCTGGGTTCCTGGCTTAGGGGAGCCGGCTTTTTATTTATTCCCCTGCTTGTTAATTTGTTCACTTTCCAAGACTTGGAGAAAGGCTCAGTGTGTATGACGGATCCTACTTCCGGCCCAGGAGGTTGGGCCGGGACCCAGTGCAGAGCAGGGAGCGGGGAGGTAAATGAGAGAGAGATTTTTCGCTAAGGGGGGTGTTTTTGATCCACGCAGTAGGCAGTACGCAAGGACTTACGTTTCACCAATCCAGGGCTGCTTCTCACTGGTTCTGGGTGGCCAAGTAGACTCTCTGGTGCTGGGTCTCTCCCGGTGCAGAAAACACTCCTCCCGAGCACTGCTGCTTGCCTGCCTCACTGCTCACCCATGAGCTACTCAGGCCTGAAGGGCTCAGGTTCTTGCTGGGTCAGGTCTGGCAACTCCTCAGTGCTTCCGAACCATCTTTCCCTCCCCCTGCCACTCAGTCTGGTTCCTTAACTTTGCCTTAGATGTTCAGGGCTCCTAGATTGTCATATATAATTGATTCACTTGTTTTTTCGGGTCTTTGTTGTAAGAGAGTCCACTGGAAGAGGGTCCACTACTCCACCATCTTGGCTCTGCCTCCTTGGTCCATTCACTCGTTGATGAAAATTTGACTTGTTTTTAGTTTCTGACTATTTTGAGTAAGGCTCATATGTCCTCATGGAGGGCATATGGACAGTTGCATGCACATCTCATGAGGTCATATGCTTTTATTTCTCCTTGGTCAATACCTAAGGAGTAGAATTGCAGGGTCACAGGGTGGGTTGATGTTTATAAGAAAATTCCAAACTGTTTTCCTGATTGGCTCTGCTAGTTTGTATTTTCACTAGCAATGTGTGAGATTTCCGGTTGCTCCTCACCCTGGCTAGCTCTTGGTATTGGCCAAACCCATTGTCTTCAAGTCAGTTTTGACTCATAACAACCCCACAGGGTTTCCAAGGCTGTAAATCTCTATGGAAGCTGACTGCCACATCTCCCGGGGAGCGGCTGGTGGTTTTGAACCACCGACCTTTCAGTTAGCAGTCGATCACTTTAACCACTGCGCTACCACTTTTAATACCTTCTTACCATCATTGTTATTTCCTTTGCCTCTAGGAGAAGTTTTCTTTCATTGTTTCATGCTCCCAAACTCTATGTGCTTCATGGTAAAGTCCTTTAATCCACAAACTCTCAGTGTTGTAAACTGGTGATTCCAGCATCTATTTCATTCACCCCACTTGACCTCTAGCAGTTTCCCTGGCTAGGAGGCTTAACCATAGATAGTTAGAAATGGCATGTCATCATGCTTATGTGGGTCTGCCACTATTGGGATTGTGTAACCTCAAAATGGTTTCTTTGTAGGGATATTCCCATTTGATTCCTGTACTTGTCCAAGTCCTAGATCTTGATACTACAATCAAAGGACCCTTGGACAGGAATTTCAGTTTTATGGAATTTACTTTTAGAGAAAATTGTTTCCCATTTAGGTATGTATTCCCTTTAGCTTCCTAAACTTTTTTTTTTTATAATTTGGTCAAGATTTTACTGTATTTTTTTGTTTATAGTTTGGGGTTTTGACAGGTTTCCTTGAAAATTGTAGTTTTAATTTTTTCCCCTTAAGTTTTGAAGGAGTGGAATGATGTAAATATGCATTTACTCAGCTGCATCTTTTAAGAAATCATGGGAGACATTAGGATGATGAAGATTGTTTTAATAGCATGTATAGGGTTCAGAGACAAGGAACAATTATTTACTTGTACCATGAGCATGTGTGTATGTATGTTCAAGTGTAAAGAAAATTGTTTGAGTTGAGGTTGGAAAAATGAGCAGGTATTTGTCAAGTAGCTCCTAGGGAGGAGGCATTCCAGGTAGAAGGAACAAAGTGAATAAAATTTTAATCAATTTTAACCAGTGCTATTGAGTCAATTCCTAGAAACCCTACAGGACAGAGTAGAGCTGCCCCATAGGGTTTCCAAGCAGCGGCTGGTAGATTTGAACTGTCAGCCTTTTGGTTAGCAGCTGAGCTCATAACTACTACACCACCAGGGCTCCAATAAAGGTTTACGGGCGTGAAATAGTACAGATGGCCCATTCAGAGAACTGCAAATTCTTTAGCATGGGCAGAGTACGGAGAGGAGTTGGGTCAAAAAGAGAGATAAAACTGAAGAGATAGGACAGACTAAATTGCTTTATGTCATTCAAGGGAGTCTTAACTTCATTGTGTCAGCATTGGAGAATCACAGAGAGTTTTAAGCAGGGGGTTAGGTGTAACCCTATCTTATATTATATTGGAGAGACCACTTTGGGAGTAGTTGGGAGGATGAATTAGAAGAGTGAGAACCTGGAAGAAGAGAGAGCAGTTAGGGTATCATTGCAAAGTCTAAGTAAGTTTCTTGAGGGTCTGAAGTAAGGAAGCAGTAGTGGCAAAGGAAAGAAAATAGCCAATGTGAGAGGTGAAAAGGAGACAGAAGCAACATGTCTTGCTCACTGACTTGATGTAAAGAAAGAGGCAGAGGGAAAGAGTATTCTAGGATGACTTCCATGTTTTAGGAAAAGGGCAAATAGGTTTTGGGAAAAAGTTTGCACATATGCCTTTGAGATGGCTCAGTGGACAATGGATTTGGGGAGTCTGAAGTTCAAGAGTGAGGCCTGGACTGTAGGTAATGTTCTGTGCATCAGAGACTGTAAGTAGAATTGTAACTCTAGTAGCTGATGGGATAGCTCTGGAAGAGCAGTGTAATGTGCGCAGAGAATAGGATGGCAGGGGCCACACCTGGCATAGTATCTGTACTGAATAGTTTGTAGTAGATGAAGAGGAGCCAGCCAGAGATGCTGGGAAAGAATGGTCTGAAAGGTAGGGGGTGGGGAATATGAGAGCGATTTTGAAGGCAGGGAAGAAAAGCCTCAACGTGTCTTTTATTTTCTAAGAGAGAAAACTTACATTGTAAGATGAAAAACAGTTAAATACGGTTAATAGGTACATAGCCAGAGTTCCTGGACAAAGTTTTAAAAAATAGTGGTAAACATATGAATTTGGATGGTTAAATTGAAAGATTCTGGGACAGAATTTTGAAAACTATCTTTAAAGCTATGAAAGAAAGAAAAACCAAGAGGACAGAGAAGCTGGAGTTCTCAAAACAGTTTCCCACTATTAGTTTTTCCAAGTGTGTTTATTGATTTATAGAAAAATGAATATACTATTTTAAGGACTTTGGTCTCATTTTCTTTGTTATGATAAGCAGACTTACTTCTTTCTAGCTAGTCAAAGAACAAAGAAGAAATGGGGATTTTTTTGGCTTCAAATTGAGGTTGACAAGAATTACACTTCCTTCAGCATTCTTGTTTTGTTCTCCACCTTTCACAAATACCAGACCTTAGGAGAATTCATATACGTATGAGCTGTCTTATAATATTACGAAGTGGAATGAATCCATAGGCCCACTGGACTTGCAGCAACAAAAGCCACCGTCACTTTCAAAGCCTGTATGAAGAGTGTTACTTCTGCCCTGGTTGCTTAACTGCCTTATAGCTGAAGGTTATTCTTGTTCAGGGTAATTCAATGAAAACTTCTCTGAGGTCTCACATGTTAGATTATCTTGTTCTTAGATTTCGTTTGACTAATTTAGTTCTTTGGCTTTTTAAATAATATGTAGGGTGATCTTCATGCTGGGTTTATATGAGACAGGATTGCTTAGGATCTTGGTTCTGATGTAATACTTGTAGGGTATGAAATGTCCTTAAATGGAAAGGCATTGCTACACAGAATAAACATGGGACATTTCTATTCTTTCCTTCTAGCTGTAACTTTGAAAATGTATGTGAGTGGATAATATCTCAAAATTAATATATCAGATCTACTTTTTCTGACGCCAAGTATGAGGGTATAACAAATTTATGCTTTACACTTCTGTGTTCACCTCTGACACCAGATGCCCATGCAGCACTTCTTCCTCTGATCCTAGCCATCCAGAGCTAGGTCAGACCTCACAAGTTAAAGGACGTAGTCCTCCAGACTGCCAGGTATGCCTAAGACTTCAGATGCCAGCTGCAAGTTTGGGAGTCTGCACAGCACTCTCATTTCTGATCTGCTGGCTACAAATTCAGGGATTCCCTCTACCCCCTTAGGATACCAGTGATAAGCTCAGGGGTTCCCAGCCCCTCTCACTTCTGAGCTACCAGCTCTGCATACTCCCTCAGTTTGGATAATTCGCTGAAGTGACTTAGTTCACAGAAAGCGCTATACTTATAATTACAGATTTATTATAGCAAAAAAGGATACAGATGAAGAGAGGTATTGGATAAGGTCTGGGAGGGTTCTCAGTGCAGAGCTTCCATGTCCCAAATGGCATGCTACCCTCCCACGTGTATGGATGTCTTTACCAACCATGAAGCCCATGGAG
This sequence comes from Dugong dugon, assembly GCA_030035585.1. Lineage (NCBI taxonomy): Eukaryota > Metazoa > Chordata > Mammalia > Sirenia > Dugongidae > Dugong > Dugong dugon. Next base: position 22,594,791 of record CM057475.1, read on the forward strand.
TTTCGTGTCCAGAGCCTTTATTAGCTTCCTTATGTAGTCATGATTAGGCCTTAATGCATAGCCATGATTGATTGAATCATGACCCCCCACTTCCCTGAGGTCAGCTGATAACAGGCCATGCGGTGGTCTTTGTGGCCTGGCCAGCAGTCACTTATTACCACAAACTCTCAAGTGTGGTCTGGAGACCGAAAAAGGTACCTAAGTTATTCAAGAACTTCTAAGGGTTTAGGGTTATCTTTCAAGGATCCCTGGTGACGCAGTGGTTGAAGTGCTCAGCTGCTAACCGAAAGATTGGCAGTTTGAACCCACCAGCCGCTCCGTGGGAGAAAGACGTGGCAGTCTGCTCTGGTAAAGATTTACAGCCTTGGAAACCCTATGGGGCAGTTCTACTCTGTCCTGTAGGGTCACTATGAGTAGAAATCTACTTGATGGCAGTGGGTTTTTTGTTTGTTTGCTTGTTTAGAGTTATCTTTTGGGAAACAAGGGCAAAGACCAGATTACTTTGGGTAAAGTCAAATTCATTGTCCCACAGTATGTCATTGTGGAATATAGGGTAAGCTTTTAGTGTAGAACTGTCATTGCATAAAATAACATGAAAGATGTGTTATCAAGAGAGGAGCAATGAGGTCATCCTCTGAAATTCTTATATACAATGTTACTTTTCAGTTAAATCAGAAAGCAAATGATAACATTTTGTTTCCTTTGTTTTTTGGAGGAAGATTAGAAGAATCAGCCGTTCATGCTAAGAGTGATACAAGACCTAAATATAATTAGAATCCATGGTTTTATTTCATATTGACTAAGGCAATCTTTTGGAGGTCTTTTTTTTTCTTAAACTATTTTTGAAGCTCTCATCTAGGTTGTTTGTATGGGCAAGCAAGCTTTATTTTGGATACTATGGCTAGCTGTCATTGTCAGGTGCCATCGAGTTGATTCTGACTCATAGCAACCCCATGTACAGCAGAATGAAGTACTGCCTGGTCCTACGCCATCCTCACAGTCGTTGTTATGTTTGAGACCATTGTTGCAGCCACTGTGTCAATCCATCTCATTGAGGGTCTATGGCTAGAGTAAGCAAATATTTTGATTTAATTTTATTTTGTTTGGGCCTTCTCATAAAGAATCCATAAAGCTCATCATTTGGATGGGGGGATTTTGATTTGGTCACTTTGCAAAGAATATTAATATAATGACTCTCCAAAGATTTAATAAAGACAACTTAAAATACTTTCAAGAAGTTTATTTTTATTTTTTGTAGTCTGAATTACAACATGCTAAAGATACTTTTTATTCTGAAGCATAACATTGTTTTGTTCTGTGAAACCCAGAGTTGTTAGAAGCTAAGGAAATAAAAGCGGGGGCTCTTAGGGATCCTGATGTGTAGTGCATTTAACAATCGTAGTCCTAACCCTGGAACATACCTTTTATATACCACTTTGGAATTGATTTCAAAGGGCTTGAATTCCTTTATGAGGCTGTTGTACATTAGGAATGTGTTTGCCGGTTTTTAGAGACCTTTAGGCATGTAGCATTTCTGATTAGTGCACATGTAGGAAAAATGCCTTAGATTTGGAAGTCAAGAGATCCAATAAAATGAAGTACCAAAGGGAAGCTTTGTTTTAAACTCTTTTGTTATGGGAATAAAGAGTGAAAGTGCTCTTCAATAATAATTAGGAGCTCTGTAGATGAAAGGGAGGAGCCCTAGTGCGCAGTGGTTAAAGTGCTTGGCTGCTAACCGAAAGGTCGGTGGTTTGAAACCACCAGTCACTCCATGGGAGAAAGATGTGGCAGTCTCCTTCCATGAAGACTTACAGCCTTGGAAACCTTATGGAGCTGTTCTGCTCTGTCCTATAGGGTTGCGATGAGTAGAATTGACTCGATGGCAGTGAGTTTGGTTTTATAGATGAAAGAGGAGTCCCTGGGTGGTGCAAGTGGTTAACTTGCTTGGCTGCTAAACAAAAGATTGGAGGCTGGAGTTCACTCAGAAGCACTTTGGAATCTATTTCTGAAAAATAAGCTATTGAAAACCCTATAGAACCCTGTAGAACACAGCTCTGCTCTGACACACATGGGATTGCCTGCCATGAGTCAGAATCAACTCAACGGCAAATGGTCATAGATGTAAGAGATACGCTTAACTTAAATGTGATAGACTCTGCTCTTCTGCTGAAAAGGGGATAATGATATCAGCTAACATTGGTGGAGCTTTTGCTAGGTGCCAGAGATATGGGCTAAGTTATCGCTTTTATGTGGATTTTCTTGTTTAACCTTCAAGGTTCCATTGAGGAAGATACTCTTATTATTTACATTTTACAGATGAGTAAACTGATATTCAGGGAGATTCAGTAACTTGGCTAAAGTCGAAAGTGAGCAGGCGGCATAGCCTGGATTCTTGCCTTGGCAGTCCAATGCCAAAGCCAGTGCTCTTAATCACCGAGATCAAATAGTGGTGAGATTTAGGAGAATTTAAGAATTGTTCAGCAGATAGTGGGGGGCGGCAGGATGTCTCACACAGGATGCTGTATTTGCCTGGCTGAAGGGTGAGTGGAGCTGACATCTAGCCCTCTGGTGGGCAGCTGTTGGCCTTCCTGCTGACACCTGCAGAGCTGAGTCTGCCCAGAAGGTGGCATCTTTTTTGAATTTGTCTTCCCAGAGGCCACGCATTTTTACAGTTCACTCAGAGGCAAATTTTAATTTCATAACCCTACTAAGTACCTGTGCCTATATTTCAACTCACTTCCAACAATCCTTTATTTACCACGTGAGTAGAAGATGTGTGCATTTCTTTCTTGGCACATAAAACAAGCCTACAAATGATTGTATTGGAAGTACGGAGGTGGAGGTTGGTGGAGGTGTAGGTGGATTGTAGGTGTCATTGGGAAGTGCAAACAATTACGTGCTTGACTGCTAGCCAAAAGGTTGGTGGTTTGAACCCACCTGGAGGTGCCTCAGAAGACAGGCCTGGAGATCTACTTCCGAGCAGTCATAGCCTTGAAAACCCTATGGAGCAGTTCTACTCTGCACACATGGGGTCATCATGAGTTGGAATCTACTTGTCGGCAACTAACAACAGCAACATAGAGATTGTATTGGAAGTTTTATATTATAGTTATCCTCTTTCCACCACCATGCCTCTGTCAGTTTGTTGTATTGTGGTGGCTTGTGTATTACTGTGATACTGGAATCTATGCCACTGCTGTTTCAAATACCAGCAGGGTCACCCATGGTGGACAGGTTTCAGTGGAGCTTCCAGACTAAGAATAGGAAGAAGGACCTGGTGGTCTACTTCTGAAAAAATTGGCGGTGAAAATCTCATGAATAGCAGCAGAACATTGTCTGATATAGTACCAGAAGATGAGCCCCCTGAGGTTGGAAGGCACTCAAAAGACAACTGGGGAAGAGCTACCTCCTCAAAGTAGAGTCAGCCTTAACGACGTGGATGGAATGAAACTTTTGGAACCTTTGTTTGCTGATATGACTCAAAATGAGAAGAAACAGCTGCAAACATCCATTAATAATCCGAGTGTGGAATGTATAAAGTATGAATCTAGGAAAATTGGAATTCGTCAAAAGTGAAATGGAATGCATAAAGATCAATATCCTAGGCATTAGTAAGCTGAAATGGACTGGTATTGGCCATTTTGAATCAGGCAATCATATGGTCTACTATGCTGGGAATGATAAATTGAAGAGGAATGGCGTGGCATTCATCGTCAAAAAGAACATTTCAAGATCTATCCTGAAGTACAACGCTGTCAGTGATAGGAAAATATCCATGCGCCTACAAGGAAGACGAGTTAACACAGCTATTATTCAAATTTACACACCAACCACTAATGCCAAAGATGAGGAAGTTGAAGATTTTTACCAACTTCTGAAGTCTGAAATTGATCAAATGTGTCATCAAGATGCATTGCTAAGTACTAGTGATCTGAATGCTAAAGTTGGAAACAAAGAAGAAGGACCAGTAGTTGGAAAATGTGGCCTTGGTGATAGAAAGGATGCCAGAGATTGCATGATAGAATTTTGCAAGACCAATGACTTATTCATTGCAAATACCTTTTTTCAACAACAGAAACAGCAACTATACAAGTGGACCTTACTGAGAATCAAATTGACTACATCTGTGGAAAGAGACGATGGAACAGCTCAATGTCATCAGTCAGAACAAGGCCAGGGGCTGACTGCAGAACAGACCATCAACTGCTTATATGCAAGTTCAAGTTGAAGCTGAAGAAAATTAAAACAAGTCCACGAAAGCCAAAATACAACCTTGAGTATATCCCACCTGAATTTTGGAGACCATCTGAAGAATAGATTTGACATATTGAACACTAATAACTGAAGACCAGATGAGTTGTGGGATGATATCAAGGATGTCATGCATGAAGAAAGCAAAAGGTCATTAAAGAGACAGGAAAGGAAGAAAAGACCAAAATGGATGTCAGAAGAGACTCTGAAACTTGCCCTTGAACATAGAGTAGCTAAAGCAAATGGAAGAAATGATTAAGTATAAGAGCTGAACAGAAGATTTCAAAGGGCAGCTCGAGAAGACACAGTAAAGTATTATAATGAAATGTGCAAAGACCTGAAGTTAGAAAACCAAAAGGGAAGAACATGCTCAGCATTTGTCATTCTGAGAGAACTGAAGAAAAAGATTCAAGCCTCAAGTTCCAATTTTGAAGGATTCTATGGGCAAAATATTGAATGATATAGGAAGCATAAAAAGAAGATGGAAGGAATACAGAGTCACTGTACCAAAAAAGAATTGGTCGACGTTCAGCCATTTCAGGAGATATCATATGACCAAGAACCAGTAGCGCTGAAGGAAGAAGTCCAAACTGCACTGAAGGTATTGGCGAAAAAGAAAGCCTCAGGAATTGACAGAATATCAATTGAGATGTTTTAACAAATGGATGCAGTGCTGTAGGTGCTCACTCATCTACAAGAAAATTAAAACACAGCCAACTGGCTAACCGACTGGAAGAGTTCCATATTTGTGCCCATTCCTAAGAAAGGTGATCCAACAGAGTGTGGAAACAGTATCGAACAGTATCATTAATATCACATGCAAGTAAAATTTTGCTGAATTAAAAAATGGTTGCAGTGGTACATTAGTAGGAAACTGCCAGAAATTCAAGCCAGATTCAGAAAAGGACGTGGAGTGAGAGATATCACCGTTGATGTCAGATGGATCTTGACTGAAAGCAGAAAATACCAAAAAGATATTGTCATGGATTGAATTGTGTTGCCCCAAAATATGTGTCAACTTGCCTAGGCCATGGTTCCCAGTATTGTGTGATTATCCACCATTTTGTCTTCTGATGTGATTTTCCTACCTGTTATAAATCCTGTCACTATGAAGTTGATGAGATGGGAGTAGCGGCAGTTATGTTGAAGAGGCAGGACTCAATCTACAGGATTGGATTGTGTTTTGAGCCAATCTCTTTTGAGATATAAAAGAGAGAACTGAGCAGAGAGATGGGGGGACCTTGTACCAGCAAGAAACAAGAGCCAGGAGAATAGCTTTGGACCCAGGGTCCCTGCACTGATAAGCTTCTTGACTGGGGAAGATTGATGATAAAGATGTTCCCGCAGAACTGACAGAGAGAGAAAGCCTTCCCTTGGAGCTGGTGCTCTGAATTTGGACTTCTGGCCTGCTAGACTGTGAGAGAAGAAACTTCTGTTTGTTGAAACCATCCATTTGTGGTATTTCTGTTCTAGCAGCACTAGATAACTAAGATAGATGTTTACCTGTGTTTTATTGGCTATGCAAAGGCATTCGACTGTGTGGATCATAACAAATTACACATAACATCTTGAAGAATGGGAATTCCAGAACACTTAATTATGCTCATGAGGAACCTGTAGATGGGCCAAGAGGCAGTCATCTGAATAGTACAAGGGAATACTGTGTGGTTTAAAACTATGAAAGGTGTATGTATCTTTTCACTGTATTTATTCAATCTGTATGCTGAGAAAATAATCTGAGAAGCAGGACTATATGAAGAAGAATGTGGCATCAGGTTTGGTGGAAGACTCATTAACAACCAGTGATATGCAGATGATACAACCTTGCTTGCTGAAAGTGAGGAGGACTTGAAATACTTACTGATGGACAGCCAAGACTATAGCCTTCAGTATGGATCTCACCTTGACATAAAGAAAACAAAAATTGTCACAACTGGACCAATAAGCAACATCATGAAAATGGAGAAAAGATTGAAGTTGTCAAGGATTTCATTTTACTTGTATCCACAATCAATGCCCATGGAAGTACTAGTCAAGAAATCAAATGCTGTATTCCACTGGGCAAATCTGCTGCAAAAGACGTCTAAAGTGTTGAAAAGCAGAGATGTCACTTTGAGGACTAAGGTGTACCTGACCCAAGCCAGGATATTTTCTTTTTTTAAAATTTTATTGTTGTACTTTAAGTGAAAGTTTACAATTCAAGTTAGTCTCATACAAAAATTTATATATACATTGTTATGTGACCCTAATTGCTCTCCCTATACTGTGACAGCAACTCCTCCTTTCCACCCCTGATTACCCGTGCCCATTCAACCAGCTCCTGACCCTCTCTGCCTTCTCGTCTCACCTCCTGACAGGAGCTGTCCATTTAGTCTCATATATCTACTTGAGCTAAGAAGCATACTCTTCACGAGTATGATTTTATGTCCCACAGTCCAGTCTAATCTTTGTCTGAAGAGTTGGCCTTGGGAATGGTTTTACTTCTCGGTTGACAGAGAGTTCTGGGGCCATGCTTTCTGGGGTTCCTCCAGTCTCAGTCAGACCAGTAAGTCTGGTCTTTTTACTAGAATTTGAGTTCTGCACCCTACTTTTCTCCTGTTCCATCAGGGACTCTGTTGTGTTCCCTGTCAGGGCAGTCATTGCTGGTAGCCAAGCGCCATCTAGTTCTTCTGGTCTCAGGCTGATGAAGTTTATGTGGCCCTTTCTGTCTCTTGGGCTAATGCTTTCCTTGTGTCTTTGGTGTTCTTCATTCTCCTTTGCTCCAGGTGGGTTGGGACCAATTGATGCATCTTAGATGGCCACTCAATAGCTTTTAAGACCCCAGATGCCACTCACCAAAGTAGGATCCAAGCCAGGATATTTTCAATCACCTCATATGCATATGAAAGCTGGACAATGAGTAAGGAAGACCAAAGAAGAATTGATGCCTTGAATTATGGTGCTGGCAAAGAATATTTGAATATTCCATGGACTGTCAGAAGAATGAACAAGTCTGTCTTGGAAGAAATCCAGCCAGAGTGCTCCTTGGGAGTGAAGATAGATTGACACAGTGGCTGCAACAGTGGGCTCAAACACAGCAACGATTGTGAGGATAGCTCAGGACCGGGCAGTGTTTTGTTCTGTTGTACATGAGGTTGCTATGAGTTGGAGCCAGTTCAATGGCACCTAATAACAATAACAACCTCTTTCCGTTTTATTTCACTGTAGCCAAGATTGAATTGTGTGAGATCAATTTTGAGAATATTGTGCATTATATCTTCCATGGCCCTCCCATTTCCTTTTCTTTACTTAAGCCGTTTGTGATACTTTACCAGAAACAAAACCAGTTGCCATTGAGTTGACCCTAACTCATGGTGAACCCATGTGTGTCAGAGTAGAACTGTGCTCTGTAGGGTTTTCAATAGCTGATTTTTCAGAAGTAGATCACCAGGCCTTTCTTCCAAGGTACCTTTGGGTGGACTTTAACCTCCAATATTTTGGTTGGTAGCTCAGTGTGTTAATTGTTTGTACCACCCAGGGATTGCTTTTGATGACTTATATAACCTTTTTTTAATTAACATTTGGTTCCAGTCCTTTACTTTATTACTGACTACGTTATACTAACCCTTCTGAAAAATGGTGATGGGAGAGAGTGGGGCTTACAAAGTTTAGTTATACACTCAAGGTAAACTCCTAATGAAAATTAAAATAAATATTGTCTTTGACAAGGTTATTTTTGTACTTACTAACCTTCCACAAGTTGTTGACCTTTTCTTCTGATATTTTGAAAGTGTAGGGTATAGACAAAGATTAACATTTGTGGTGGTGGTGGTGATTGTTGCCTACTAAAAAATTTCTCCTTTATATTTCACTAAATAGAGTTTATTCAGAATGGGTTGCACACGGCATAAATATATTTTTGGCAGCAAATATGTTGAAATGTTCAAATTTGTAGAAGACAGACATATTCCCAGACAAAACCATCAAATGTGTGTGTGTGTTTGTACGTATGAAAATGATTATGACACTGAAAGAACCGTATTAATAGAAATGATGGAGAGTAAATCTCAGGAAAAAAATAATATGTGAGAATGTCAGAAATAAATATATGGGTAATTATAAAAACAAATACAATCTCAGAGATATCAATAAATCATGACTGAAATGGGTTTTATTGTTTCTGTTTTGGTATTTAAACGTTTTTAATTTATTTTTTTTCCCTCGTGAATAAAAGTTAAATGTTCACAAAATAAATTTAATAAAGGGGTAGAGAAATATAACCATATTGTATACACACTCTCCCATAGAAACCTATAAGCTTGAGGAAAGAATTATAATGGAGAACATTTGGATGGAGAAAAAAGAGAGAGAAAAGGAAGTGATGTTATTGCAGAAGTTTATTCGATCAAGGACTTTCCTGGTCCAGATGAAAAATCTGTCACATTGTTACCAGCAATGACTGCCCTGACAGGGAACACAACAGAGTCCCTGATGGAGCAGGAGAAAAGTAGGGTGCAGAACTCAAATTCTAGTAAAAAGACCAGACTTACTGGTCTGACTGAGACTGGAGGAACCCCAGAAAGCATGGCCCCAGAACTCTCTGTCAACCGAGAAGTAAAACCATTCCCAAGGCCAACTCTTCATTTTGAAAAAAAATCATGAAGTCTTCTTTTAAAAGAAGTGGAAAAACTGGTAACTTTTTGCCTTTCTACCTCTGTGAGAACTGCATGTCTTAGAAGACTGAAGAAACAATGAAAGAGGCAAATCTGACTAACAAAGAAGAACTTAGTTATATGAAGCGCTAGAAAGTTTAGGCAGGGCTGCCCTTAATTTCGTAGTGTGTGTGGTGAAGGTACAAATGGAGGCCTGCATGCTATATGCTTACATATGTGAAGGTTATAAATCAAGCTAACAACCTGCTAAAGTAGGTTCTATCTTCTCATCTTCCTATTTTGACAAATATACCTTCAGAATGACCCAGAAGGCAAGTTTCAAATTTAGAATTCTTACATTCCTTGGAGTTTCTTGTTAGATTGAGGTGGTATAGAGGGAGCTTGCCCTTCCCCTTGATGTGTGACTCACCCCTTCTCTTCCCACTCCTGGCTCTGTCTTGTACTTGAGGGGCCTTGGTTCATGCAGGTGGACAGCTCAGCCTGCATGTTCAAGCTCCATCCATACTCATCAGCAAACAGCTGCCTCTTGGCCACTTGTCAGGCATAAGGATGGGCATGTTGAGTCATCCATTCTTGGAAGGATGTATCCCAGAAAGAGGCCAGTACAGGAATTGGAAGGGGACTTGGAGTGGTTGATCAGGAAATTGGGGTCCTGGACACCCTACACTGAGTATATCAAGAAGGGTAGGTGTAGGTGTGGGCTGTAGGTGGGCACATGGCCTAATCGCCTAATGGCCATTACAAGGCAAGAGGCTTGGGCAGAGCAGTTTTTGCTCGGGTGTATGAAGAGTAATGGTTTGGGAGAAATGACTGTTTCATTGTAGAGCTGATAATTGTAAATAAGATGATGTTAAACACAGCTAGGTATATATCCTAGACTTTTAAGAGAAGCAAATTTCAAATGAAAAGTATGACTCCAAGGGACTATACATGGCGTAAGAGGAATGTGATGAATTAAAAATGAAGAAAGAAGATGCACAGTTGGCAGGGCCTGTGTTTTACTACTTTTTCTTTCACCAGAATCTAGGATAGTGTCTGATGTGTGTAAACACTCAATAAATAATTGTCAAACAACACCACCAACAAAATAAAAATATACCAACTATCCAGAGAATCTTGTAGGGAGCTCAAATTTGAGAAGAATAGGGATCAAGATGGGAAGAGGGATATATGAATGAAGGCAAATAAAAGAAAATAGAAGAAATCAGGAAAAGTAATTTTGGAAGGCTAAAGCATTTATCATTTGCTAGGGCTGGCAGGACATACTGAGGAAAGAAAAAAAAAAGGACATTTTATAGCTATAGTTTGAGGAAAAGAGGAGAAGAAAAAAAAAAAAAGGAAGGAATAGATCTTCTGCATGAGCCAGATGATGTGAGAGTAGCACATGACAGATAATACACTATGATGTCAAATTGGCAAGGAAGAACTCTACACAGGTTATCATTAGATCTAATGGGATAGTGAGCTTCTCATCATTTCTGTTCATCTAAGTCTAAATACATTGTTGAAGTGAAAGATGCAGCAAGAATTCTTGAATTGTTTGGGAGGTGCCCCCCAACTCTTATGATTTTATGGATTATAAAATGAAAATCCCTTGGAATATAACACCCACAACCTAGTAGGAATTTTGTGTTGGATTCGTATTGCAGAATTGCTATGAGAGGTTGGTAACAGTGTCAGACTTTGACTTTGCTTCAACTTCCTTTGCAAAATTCTGCAGTTTTCTGCCTGTTTTTACACTCATCTCCATTCAGTCAGGATTACTGAGTAGGACAAATACAAAAAGATCAGGAAGATTTTTTATAAGCAACAAAATTTATTCAAAGGATAACAAGCCAAGGTTCTTCAAGGACTTGTTAGTTTATTTATAATTTTCACCGTGGAAAAATTAACTTCTCAACAAATTTCCTTATTCAGTGTTCATTAAAAGACATGAACACAGACTTAGATAGTTTGGTTAAACAAGTCTTTTTTTTTTTTTTTTTAAATCTCTTGGCTGGAGAACACTCCTCTTGAAGGATTATGTGTGATACAGATAATTTTTACCCCCCTTAATTGTTTGTTTTCCTTACCTCCGATTTTTGGTGCACAATGTAGCTTTGCAAACCTATTGTGAATTCTGCAGTGAAATGACATATTTCTAAAGGCTGTGAAGGTTCATTTAGATCCTATTTAACTTTGCAAAAGTGTTTTCTACTTCTTGTCCCTGACATGAAAGAACAAAGGCATGTCAGCAATCTTGACTTGATTTATTTGTAAGATAGTACCAGTCATAAGAGGGGTAACAAGTAAATGCTTTGTGTGCACTCATTTGATAGAACTCTCAGGTTATAGAGCCTGAAGGACATATCTTAATGCATAGATTGGCTCTGAGCTATGCAGAAAGGTCACCATGGGCATATCCTATCCGTCAATTTAGATTTGCCTATGTTAAAGGAAATCAAAGTGGTAGGTGGAGTGACTGGGAGGGAAAAAAACCCAAACAAAACATTTCAGTCCTAGAAACACATTTTAGAAAAACCATTTGGCAACAGCATTTGGAGCCTTTCTTAAAGTGAATCTCCTACGTTTCACCTGAATAGCTGAGAAAAGAGACTGTGTCTGTACTTTTGGAAATGAAGTAAAACCAGTGAAAGGACAGAGAAGATAGTAAGGGGCTAAATAGTAGCGTTTTGTGTCTTTATGTATCCATATATCAGAGAATAATAAGACAATTTTATAATTTCATTTGAAAAGAAATTTGAATAATATCTTTTCACTTAATACAATTTGGATAATTATTTTTTCAAGGCAAAATGGCTTTTAAAAAGCAAAGGAAGTACCTTGTGATAGAGTTAATGTAGGCTGAGAACAATGATTCATTCGCCAGTCATGAAGGTGGAAAGGGTCCCTGGGAAGACCATTTGGGTTTTATTCAGCAAGAGAAAAATTTACAAATGTGCTACATTTCAGAAAGTATACTCTATCCCTGCAACCATGCTAGTGGGTTTTATATAAGACCCTCATCTTAGGGTATTTTTTAGTAGATGGATGAATAATACATTGTAGCTACGTGAAAGCATGGTCAGAGTAACTGTAGGACACTCAGTACATAAATTGTCCTTTTTTCCCACTCCAACTGTTTATTATAATTTCCTGAGTTGACTAGAAAATGTTTTGATACAACACACTAAGTGATTACTCTGCACTAGTGTTTTTAATAGTATAGACAACTGTGTAGTATGTAATTGTACTTAAATGCTCTTGTAAATTATTATATTTGTTATAATTGGTTCCTTTGAGACTTTCAGCATAATTATCTTTGTTTTTAATATCAAACTTTGCTGAAGACACACGGAATAATTATATTTGAAATACACTGCTTTAATTATGTACAAATTTTTATATTAAGTCACTGGCGATAGATTTTTGGCAGATTCCTATTATTTTCAAGAATACTTTAAATATCGATTTTTATATTAAGAGAATTGTGGAGTGTAATTATGTGGCATAGCATCTGAAGAGAAGTAAGCCTTCTGAGACTGTACAGTATTTGGCTCTCTCTTTTCTTTTTTAACAAATTATGTTATTAGTCTAAGATTTAGAGTACATCAAGCTAAGAACCAGTGTGGATTATACTTTAGTGATAAGGTGGTTCTCTCTCTCTCTCTGCATGTGTACCAGGTGTACAGGGTGGAAAGGCCTTGGTGAAGAACTGATCTTCTCGCTTGTACATACACACGGATAGAGACCATTATTATCTTTGAATATGCACAATAGCACATTTATGGATCTAGGGGAATGATCCAATAGAGTGGGAGAGGTTGAAGAGCAAAGAGATGCTGATTTTATGGAACACGTCAGGAAGACCTGGTGGTGTAGTGGTTAAGTGCTATAGCTGCTAACCAAAAGGTTGGCAGTTTGAATCTGCCAGGCGCTCCTTGGATACTCTATGGGGCAGTTCTACTCTGTCCTATAGGGTTGCTGTGAGTTGGAATTGACTAGACAGCAATGGGTTTTTTGGGTTTGGCCAGGAAGAGGTGAGAAAGGCTGGGAGGAAAAGGGGAGGAAGGTTGGAGGGAACATAGGCCTTATCCTGAGATTCTGGAATTTCTTAGAGGTTGGAGGCAGGGTGTAGGAAAGAGAACAATCCTTCCTGCCAGAATAAACTGAGATTGAGAGGAGAGGTGAAGGGATTGATCCTGGATAGGAGAGACATCATGAAAATGTTTTCTTTCATTCATTCATTCATCTATCCATCCATTCATAGAACCAATCAGTAAACTAAAAAGAAAACAATTATCTACCCTTATATCTAAAATAGTAAAAATAGAAACTAAAATAAACACAATACTTTGTATGATTTTGTGATTTTAGTTTCCGTGGGTAATATAGGGAATATCAAGATATTTTCTAGAAGCAGACTTTGTGGGTTCTCTTAACCTGCAAATGTAGGAAACTGTAAGAAAAGAGGTAAGAGTTAGGTGGGAAGGTTTTCATATTGATAGCATTATGTCTTTCAGTGGACTGTAAGTTTTTCTAATATGGGCTAACATATATAGGAGAGACATATGTTTCTTTATTTTTTGATGATTATATTATTTTTGTTCTTTTCTTGGCTATCTTTATAACCTCTAATAATAAACCTCTCTTTGTTTTGTTTCAGCGACTCCAGCCACTGTCTCTCTCAGTGGCGTTAATAGGGTTGGTGTCACTCAGTGCGGTACCTCATGGTGTCACCCCCTAGCCCCCATGGACCTCTTCCTGTATCAGACAATACAGAATCCTTAGTAATGTTTTTTATACTAATGTTACTCATAAAACGTAATCTCATATATCACACCTTCTTTTTCTTTAATTACTAGTTCATTCTCAAAGAAGTTATTGATGTAGGTTCACAAATAATAATCGCCACAATATTGTAGCTAAAACACCAGAAAATTTGACAAAATCGGTAACTGTAAAAACACTGGCAGCAAAGAAAACAATAGCACATGCTTGTAGCAGGTGCCGATGAAACCACATGATTCGAAGTGTCATTGTAATTGGGTAATAATGACAGCTCTGACCAGAGGGCATTAAAAAAACAAAAAAACCAAACTCGTTGCTGTTGAGTTGATTTAGAAGGTTCAAAAAGTGAATGAGCATAGAATTTTAGCCTTGTAGGTGTATTAATACATGTAATCTGGGCTTATGAAAAATAATTTTGTTATTATAACTGAAGGAATATTTTTATAAAAAATAATAAATTTCTACTGAAGCACTGCACAAAAATTTTATAGACAGTAATTTTGGTGTCACCCCTCTGACAGTGTCACCCGGTGTGGTCTGTACCCCCTGTATCCCCTAGTGATGCTACTGCTCTCTCTCTCTCTTTTTTTTTTTTGGTAACTGGCATATAATTATATTTGCTTTTGACCTAATCTGAGAGTCTCTGTCTTTTAATAGGGGAATTAAACTTATTCACATTTATTGTGATTGTTTATACCAAAACCAAAAGCCAAACCCATTGCCATCGAGTCAATTCTAACTCAGCAACCCTGTAAAGACAGAGTAGAACTGCCCGATAGGGTTTCCAGGCTGTAAATCTTTACAGGAGCAGATTGCCACATTTTTCTCCCACAGAGTGGCTGGTGGGTTCGAACCACTGACTTTTCAATTAGCAGCTGAGGGCCTAACCATTGCACAAGCAGGCCTCTTTGTGATTGCTTATAGACTAATTCTAATGCCATCTCATTATATATCTTGATATACATCTCAATCTCTTTCTCTCTCTCCATTCCCTCCTTCCCCCATCGTCTGGTAACTACTAATTTTTTGTATCAGTAGATTTATCTATTTTAGATATTTCATATAAGTGGGATGATACAATACTTATCCTTTTGTGTTCTGGCTTATTTTACTTAGCATAATGTTTTCAGGGTTCATCCATGTGGTGACGTGTTTCAGAACTTCATCTCTCTGTATAGCTGAACAATATTCCATTGTACGTATATACCATATTTTGTTTATCCATTCGTCTGTTGATGGACATGTGGGTTGCTTCCACCTTTTAACTATTGTGAATAATGTGTCAATGAACACTGGTGTACAAGAGTCTATTAGAGTCATTACTTTCAGTTCCTTCAGTTATATGTCTAGGAGTGGGATTGCTGGGTCACATGGGATTTCTATGTTTAACTTTTTTAGGAACTGCCAAGTTATTTTCCACAATGGCTGCACCATTTAACATTCCCACCAGCAATGTATGAGTATTCCGATTTTTCCAAATTCTGTCCAACACTGTTAAAACACTAGTAACAAGTGTTGGACATATGTTTCTTACTGTTTACCTCTGTGAGTCTTCAGTAAATATTTGCTTGTTGATTACTGACTGTGAACAGGTTAATACAAATTTGTGGGCCTAGTGATTTGGGAAATAGTCTTCATGACTGATGCACTAATCTGAATAGGTTATCATATACCACATATAGTCATTTGGTAGTCATATGCAAATGTGACTGAATTGGTCTTAATGTTAATGCCTTAAAAAAAGCTTGTAATTCTTTTTTTTTTTTTTTGACTTGCCCCAATACCAGTGCCTTAGCAGAGGTTTCTCCACTCTTTTTGAAATAACTATGCAGATTTATAGTGGTGTAACAATGGGCTCAAACATACTAATGATCATGAAGATGGCACAGGACTGTTCAGTGTTTTGTTCTGTTATACAGGGTCGCCTTGGATGACAACTGACAACAACATGCAAATTTATATTAATTTCTTTCTGTACAAGACAGTAAATTGCCCCTAACTCACTTCTTTAATGAAAACCTTTAAATAAACAATCCCCAAGGAAGTAGAGACACAACCCATGTCTTTCAAAGTTCTGCCTGGTTCCTCATTTGAGCTAGCATTGATGAAAGCCAGCAAAATATAACGGGCACGGGCTGCCTTAGTGCCATGAGTTCATGAAAGTCAGAGGTTATGCTTGCCTTAAGATGTGTCTCACTAACTCACCATTCATTTTCACTTAAGACCCCTGATCAGATGCAGACTCACCAGGGATGGGTTACTAATTTAGTAATGAACATATTAAAAAAAAAAAACCAAAAAAAAAAAACCAAAAACCAAAAAACCCATTGTTGAGTCGATTCCAACTCATAGTGACCCTATAGGACAGAGTAGACCTGCCCCATAGGGTTTCTAAGGAGCAGCTGGTAGATTCAAACTGCCTACCTTTTGGTTAGCATGCAGATGCTTAACCACTGCGCCACTAGGGCTTCATGAACATATTAGCATAGATTAATTTGTTGGACCACCTAGGTCCAGATAGCATGACCTCAGAGAACACTTGGGGGGAACTTTCTTCTTCCCAGTGGTGGACTTGGCACTCTGGTCCTCTGAGGCTGCCCGTGATATCAGGAGGAGGTGCCAAATACAAATCTCACCTACTGCTTGTTTATCTGGAGTGCTGTTTTTAGAAAGCATTGTTCTTTGCTAACAAGTGTCTTTTTGTTTTTTGTGCACAGCCAGTATGTCCGCTGAAACGCCAATCATGCTGAATATTGATCCTCAGGAACTGCAGGTCCAAACATTCACTGTTGAGAAGCTACTGGAGCCTCTTATAATCCAGGTATTAATGCCACGGCAATTGCCGCGTGCAGTAACTGCAAGAGAACTTAAAAAAAGTGGGAAAAATAGAAAATGGACAAGGGAAAGATTTGATTTCTGTACATGAATATGTCACCCAAAATTGTCCTTGATTAGAATATTGTTTAAATATAACAAGTATACATGTAGTGGTAGTAGTAATAATAAAACTCTGAAAGTTTTACCCCCAGATTCTCTCTTATCAGCAACAACAGTAGTAATAATGTAAACATATAGTTTTCAACATACCTTTATATAGATTATCTTATTTGATAGTCATGAAAGCTGAGTGAGGCAGGCAGCATGGTTAAAACCATCCTTATTAAATAGATGAGAAAATTGAGGCCCAGAGAGATTCAGTGACTTGCCACAAGGCATATGGTGGCTCATTTGCCAAACAGGAAATTATCTTTAAAAAATATAAAAATGTATGAGAAAAGCAGCTCTTCAAAGAAATTCTGCGATGGTCTTTCATAAAATGAACTATCCTTTGGTAATGTGCATAATGATTCTCTTATTTATTATGAAAATCTAGATTTTCTATATTGGATTTTCTTAAAGCAGAATTTGTAGAAACTTATACGACATAGATTTAAAGTTTTTGTCCTTATCCCAAAATTTGTGAAGGAATTCCTCTCTAGGCCTAACCTACATTAAAATAAAACTCCGTTTTTCTAAGCCCATGAGGCATTCAAGGGTTACTTGGGTGAGATGCGACACCACTGTTATTTCTGATAATTTTAAACTCTTCTGCTATTTTCTCATGTGGTGGATGTTTGGGAGGTGGGTTGCTCTGAGACTTTGTTCAGGTTTTTACTTAGCACAAGTTTGTGTTTACTACTGGAAAGACAATTCAAAACATGTGCCTCACTGATAATAGCTTAATCATTAACTTTGGCCATCTTAACAGTACTGATGTCTGCTATGAAACTGATACTAGATGATATGGAGACTCCATAAAGTCCCTGTCTCAGTCACCCACTGAATGGGCTCATGTTAAAAGGAAACCAAAAAACATATTTATTGTTTTTGATAATTAAAGTTCACTGAGAAAATTAGAAAAGACAAAACAAAAACAGACAAACAAGAAAAGAGAATAAAAAAAAATTCATAATTTTACCACCCAGAGAGAACATTAATATTTTTATGCATTTATTTCTAGGATAATAAAATTGTGGGTAACTTTTGTTACCTTCTTGGTACTTTTTAATATTAAAAAATACATATACACACACATATATGAACAAGATTGAGATAGTGCTATATACATAGGTTTTATCCCACTTTTCCATTTAAAATGATATTGTAATAATTTCCTCTTTCTTTGTAAACATGATTTAATAAAATTGCTACTCGATTATTCATCATATGGCTACACTGTAATTGATTTAACTAGCCTCTCATTTTGGACATTTAGATTGTTTCTGTTTTTTACTATTATAAATAAGTACTGAATGTCTTTGTATATGGATTTTTGTCACCAATTCAGATGATTTCCATAGGATTGGTAACTTAAAGTAGGTGATGAGAAAAGAGAATTTTTATGCTTGTTCATACATATGACCAAGTTTTATGGGAAAGTTTTAAATAGTTCTCACAACTCATTTAAGGTTTTGTTCCTATGCAATTACAGGGTGTGGGGGTGGGGGAAATGACCTTCATTTTGGAGGTGGCTGGGAAAGACAAGCACATTAATGCCACTGCATAAGCCTTATTTGTTCCATAGCAACCGAACATTAGAGTTGGTCACTTAGGAGTTGCTAATCACAAAAGCTGCTGATATATTGCTTGTGAACAGAGAAAATAGGATTATGGAGAAACTACTTACTGTTCGTATTCTAACTGAAACCAATAAATGTATTGCTTTAGTCAGTGTATTGCTGTAGCAGTCAGTAGAAAGTCTTCTGGGTGAATTCACATTCAATAGTATGCTGTTCACAGTGTGTGTGTTTTCTGGCATGTTCTAGAACTATTATAACTATAAACATTTATTGAGTCTACCTGAAAACTTAGAAGGGTAGAAATGATCTAAAGCAATTTTATTTGATTGCAAAGAAATGTAACTCACTCTTAGTGTGATTATGCCTAGAGGGCTTTTGATGTGGTACCTGGATTCAGACTTTTCATGTCCAGCACATAAGTGAGTCAGGGAAAGGGAGATCACTACTTATTGTGGGCCCTTTACTCATACACATTTTCTCAGGAAAAGGAGGTGATATGTGAGTGTAATTGCTAATTTTATCTTCCTTAAGATTGTTATCAGCATTTTTGAATATGTTTATTGATTTTTTTAAAAAGCAATTTGGTATACTACTTTACCAATATCCAACTACTAAAAAAAAAAAAAAAATCTAGGTCTTAGCAACATTTAAATCAAATTAAATAAAAAATATTAATAATTTATAGAATATCTACTAGATGTACAGAACCATCTCATAAAGCAAAATTCTAGTACAACAAAAGTATTTGGGCACACTCTTGGTTTTCATTACAATGGAATTCTCCTTATTGGAAACCAGCATATTCTAAAATCAGTTATTAATTTAAAATAATCTACATTTTTGCATTTGATGTTCAACCTTCTTGTATCTGTACTTTGATAATATGTCACCTATCAGCACAAATAAAAGATTGCATTAAATTATATCGAAGGTAGTTTTCCTAGGATAGCATCGTGCTAAATGTCTCATCACATTGTTTTAGTTTTTCCAAAAGTGTTCAATTTGAATTATCCTAGTTACATGGTTTATTTTAAGTATATACGAGAGTCTCCAATTATCTGGAAAACATTCCAAAAGATGCTCATCATCTTTAAGTTCATACTGCTATCCTATACAGTTATCAATTTAGTAGCTCTGTTAAAAAAAATTCTCACCTTTCCTCATTATTTATCTTGTTATATTCCTTTGCATTCAAGATTCAACAGAAATTATTTACCACCTCTGTATATAACTCAAAGTCAAAATTACATTTTTAATTTTTGGAATAATTGGTCCTAGATACTATTATGTCAGTCTGACTTGAAAATTTATTTCTTCATAAATCGTTATTCCGCTCTTTTTATAGTTACCAGAGTCTTCCCCACAAACCCTGATTTATCTCTAGTGTATTTTTTTTTCTCTTGGGCACAGGTAAATCACTAGGTCATTTTGCAGGGATGTTCAGCCTGGGATGTATTTCAATTATTTGCTTTCATTTTCTCTGTGTGATAACTTCCACAGTTGCATCCTTCTGTAATAAATTCCTCTAATGGATCAGAAATAATTTTTTTCTCAGCAATTACATTTTTATGATTGTAACTGTAGGCATCTACACTTCATCACTTTCAAGATCCATGCTTGGCAATGCAGGGCAGCAAGTCTGTTTATGCAAAATTGCGCTTAAAAATTTTTACATCTCTATGTTGTGTAACTCTCTGAAGGAATATAAACTGCTAGATCATGCTATAGTCATTACTTAATGGGACCATCTATAATCTTATTTGCCACAGAATATAATTTGCTATGCGTTAGATTCGTGTTAGATGTGAACTAAAGGAATTTACTTACTCAAGACCACTTAAAAAAACAAATTCCTTATAATGTGTTATCTCCTATAAAGTTGTTTTTTGGGCAAAGGTTCAAATATATTTTCTGATGTAACTATATAGAAATGTTTTCAAGAGGTAAACGTAGAGTAAGATCAACAGTAGTAAGCATTAGGTTCTCACCCCTAACTCACGTAGGATCTCTTGGCCCTTTTCCCATTTCTACCTCCATAGCGTCTTTCATGTCTGGAAGTCTTCCTAGGGGTGGCTCTTACATAATCTATGATGCTCATTGGGCCACGGTTAAGAATATCTGCCAACCCCTGTATCAGTCAGTATAAATTAGGTTATGCTGTGATGTGAGACTTAACAAAAGTTCATATCCTGCTCAAGCTGCATGTCCATTGTGATGGCAGGGGCTCTCTGCTCAGTACAGCCTCTCAGGGACCCAGGCTAACGTGGGCTGCATCTCAACATGTGCTTCCATGATCATCACAGCGGGAGAAAGGGAACTCGCCATGTCATGCAAGCGCTTCTGCTGTGTCTACCTGGAAGTGACTAATGTCTGTTCCACTCAATATTTCTTTTGCCAAAGCAAGTCATGTGGTCCATGTGAATGCTGGATATATGATCCTGCCCTGTGCCCAGAAGGAGAACGGGGATATTTGCAAACAGCCCCATTGGGTACTACTTTGTGTGGCTTCTTTTTCAGGGGTTTCTTTTGTTAAGTCTCCATCTGCTATGAAGTCACCTTGGCACCCTAGTCACAGCTGAGTTTATCAGGGTGGGCAGGTGACTTATGGACACTCAACTTATAGGCTGTCTGTTGATCTGCATGCGTGCTGCCTCTGGGGGATGATCATGAGCTGTTCTTATCATCCTCTCGTTGGGGAGTTAAATGTATATTGAGAGTTAAGCAGTTAATACTTAGGGTTGAGCGGTTATATCAGGAGCAAAGCTTACAGATAGGCAGAAAGTGGAGACACGGAGAAGATTTGAATCATAGTGATAGTGGAGCCGTTTTTGAGTTTGGATCCACAAATTCTTACTGTTCAAGGATAATAAGATTACCTAGTCTCCAGGTGGCGCAATGGTTAAAGCGATTGACTGCTAATCGAAAGGTCAGTGGTTCAAAACCCACCAGCAGCCCCTCGGGAGAAAGATATGGCAGTCTGCTTCCTTAGAGGTTTACAGCCTTGGAAACCATATGGAGTTGCTATGAGTCAGAACTGACTCGACAACAGTGGTTTTTTTTTGGTTTTAGTCACCAGGATTGTAATGGATCCTTTCAGTTTCAAAGCCACATTCTAGCCTCAAAATTATACTCTAGCACCAATGGGGCTGCACTGTTTCTAGTTCCCTTGAGCACTGACTATATGCAAGTCAGTTGCTTGTTTTATGTAATCTGATTCCCTGGCCTCCTACCTATTCATCAGTGACTGAAAGTTCAAAAGAAGTCCCATTAGTAGCAGCAGTCTAGAGTTCCTGTAATTGCCCTCACTTGTTCATCCAAGAGTGGGGATATTCCTGGAAAACCTCTCTTCTCTCTTCTGCCCTTCCTTTCTTCTCCAAGTTTTGAAGTCTCTGAGGTACGCCTCACCTGTGCTCGCAAGTCAGTCTGTCTACCATGTTTTTCCATTTTGCCTGGCTTCATTCTTTTGATGGCAGGTGGTGACTTCCAGTGGTTCTGATTGTGAGATGATAAATGGACATGCCAAGGTAGCTGTCTCCAAAGCAGCCAGTCCTCAAGGTGGCAGAATGGCTCTGGGCTTCTACAGAGGAAAGACAGTACCTCTTTCCCTAGCTCTATGCTTTACTTTGAAGCAACACTTGCAGCTAGAGTCACACAGTATTCATTATGAAAATCACCCCTTTCAGCTTCTTCCCTAATCCCTAGTCTCTCCTTATTAGAGTCGAACTCAAGTGGCTGGATGTGGAACAGTTACCATCCCAGCTCCTCCAAGCACCCATGTTTTTCTCTCCTTCCTAAATCCTTTGCAAAACCTTGCTGTTACATTATACTCCCAACAAAATTCCTTTCTCCTCTCTTTCAGAAAAAACAACAACAAAACAAAAGAAAAACAAAATCATGCCCATCAATTTATGCAAATAGAGGTCTAGATGCCCAGAGGGTTCATTTCTTGCTGTTCTGCAGACAGATCTGATTGGCTTCCAGGCAACAAGGGAGAGGACATGCTTTCCTCCTTTGGCTCCTTGGCCTTCTAGAATATAGTTTTCTTTCAGGAAAAAATTTAAGTTTTGCTTGTTTGTGGTAGTTTTTCTGTCACTTCTGTAGGTCATTTTGAATGAGCATGATGCCATTTACTTACGCCATCTTGTTTTTGTCTCCAAACTTCTTTTTTATACTTATTAGGAGTATTCTGTCAATAGAATTTATATCAGAATTAGTCCTGAAGGTTCCAAGGAAATGTCAAAGACAAGACTGCACAAAGTGTTCTTGTAGATTATAAGCACATATTGGAGCTTTGACTATAACCTCAACAAGTAACTTTAAAAGTTAGTAAATTAAATGTCTTTTAAGTAGTTATAGGCTGAAGGCTTATTAAGTATAAAGATGTTAATTTATGGTAGGATGAAGAAATAAACAATTCTGCCTCAATAGCATTTTAAAGTTTAAGGTGATTCAGTGTAGCTGAGTTGATCCTAAAAAGTGAATTCTTCAATTTCTGTATTCTTCTACTGCCAGAAAACTGCTCCCATGGGAAAGTTGTTAGGTTTTACTATTTTTTGAGAAACAAATAATTGAGAAGAAGGAAGCCAGTATTTAAACTGAAAGAAGGATAAGAAAAACTAGCAGTTAATTGTTTCAAATAGCATGAGTCCAATGGAAGCGTGCATGGCTGAGCCTCCATGAGATCCCTCCCATGAGAACTGGTATCTTTGAGATTAGCTGTGGGCAGATGTCAGTCTTCATCCCTTCTCAGCTGGCTTCCTATACCTTTTGTCCTATCAGACGCTGATTTTCTTTCTACTCACTCCAACATTGCTGCCCTATTCGTCTGTGTTCTTTGACCACCCCCAGTCTACTCTATTTCTGTGAATACTTTATCTTTCAATCACAGCTCATCTTTTCCTCCTCGAATTCAGACTGATACCACAGATGTCCACTTCTAGCTTAGCTTTGGGATAAAGATCTTTTGTAAATGGATTTCATAGTCAGTCAGGTGCTGTAGACTGATAAGCCCAGACCCACCTGCCCTTTTAGTGGAAAATGCTAGATTGATGAGAGCAATTGTGGTTTAATTGGCTGAAAGGATAGAAAAGTCCGTATTTCCCCAGATGTGGTCATTTTCACTGCTTGAGGTGTGACTCTACCTTTCATAGAATGCTCTAGGCTATTTCAGGACACCAGCTTGTCTCAGGAGATACCGCTACAGTTTGAAAACTCCATGACCAGGAGTTGGCAAACTTTTCTGTACAGGGCCAGATAGTAAATATTTTCAGCTTTGCGGGCAATGTAGTCTCTGTTGCAACTACTCTGCTGTTGTAGTGTGATGCAGCCACAGATGATACATAAACAAATGGGCCTGGCTATGTTCCAATAAAACTTTATTTATAAAAGTCAGGGCTTTACATAGATTCTTTCCGGTTTGAAGCCCTGATGAGAATTTGTATTTCTGACAAGTTCCCTGATGAGAAATTGCATTTCTAACAAGTTCCCAACCCAACAGAAGCAGATTGTCACATATTTCTCCCTCAAACAGCTGGTGGATTCAAACCACTGGCCTTGCAGTTAGCAGCTGAGCACTTAACCACTGTGCCACCAGGGAAGTGACAAATAAGAATCACCTGGGGGATCTTGTTAAAATCTAGATTCTGATTCAGTATATCTGGGGTGAAAATGCAGACTCAGCATGGAACTTGCTAGAAATGCAAATTTTCAACAAGGGTTCTAACTTTGTTTTTAAATTAAAATCAGGCAAGTCACTGGATTGGTCCTAGGGCTATAATTTGCAGGCCCTGCTCTAGAGTGAAGGAACCCTGGTTGCACAGTGGTTAAAGTGGTCTCTAGGGTCACTATGAGTTGGAATTGACTTGATGGCAATGGGTTTGGCTTGGCTCTAGAGTAGACTGTGTTCTCATGGAGATTTTCTGCACTGTCTGGTTAAGGAAAGGCAAGAAATGGGCAATATCCCACAGATAGTTGGGAGCCCTTTGTGGGAAAAGCTATGATGGAGTGGTTTGTGGCCAAGCCCTGTCAGAGGCACAAAAGCCTCACTCCACTCGAGGGAAGAGTGCTAACTAGGCAGTTCAGAAAACTCCAGTTACTGCTGAGACCTTGTTAGTGCTGTGGTTTTCAACCCTGGCTGCACATTAAAATCACCTGGGGAACTTTTATCATCCCGATGCCTAGGCCACACACCAAACCAATTAAATTAGAATCTCTGGGAGTCGGACTAGGCAGTAATTTTAAAAGCTCCCAGGTGGTTTCAATGTGAGTACTGCTTTG
The DNA here is from genome assembly GCA_030035585.1 of Dugong dugon. NCBI lineage: Eukaryota > Metazoa > Chordata > Mammalia > Sirenia > Dugongidae > Dugong > Dugong dugon. The sequence goes on from CM057475.1 coordinate 22,619,299, forward strand.
TTGGCTTGGCCGTTATATCAGCCAGTAACCTACATGGTTCTGCTCTTGGCTCAAGACTTATACTAAAATAGTGGCCTCTCTATGACTTTTTAATGGGGTTGGGTGATGCCCATCTGGAATAAGTTTATAAAGCATTCCTGGGTAACCACCTGTATCAAAACTCGGTGTATAACATGTCCAGTAGTCCCTCCCAGGTCCCAGTATGGCTATTAGTAGTAGCTCTAGAAAAACTAGTGCAGCTGAAAGGTCTTGGAACTATGCTCTGCAGCACTTCCTTACCCAGCAGTGATCCACTAAACAGCCTTATGGATCCACTGTTGCAATGGACTCTGAGGTTTCGGGTGCCTATGGCATCCTTGTTTTTCGTGGACTCTGGGATGGAGGAAATGGCAATGAGGAAAGAGATTCACAATGCACAGGTCTGAAATCACAATGTGGTATATCACACTACATAAACAATCTTGAAATTACAATCACCTGTACCAGTGCTTCTCAGGCTTAGCTGCACAGTGGCATCAGTTTGGGAGCTTATAAACATCCTGATTCCCAGACCACAGCTACGGTCAGTTAAATTAGAATCTCTGGGAATAGGACCAGTTCACACTATTTTTTAAAAAGCTTCCTAGGTGATTCTGTTGTACAGTGCCTGAGGTAGGGCCCTACCATCAAAGTATGGTCCATGGGCCAGCAGAATGAGGCTTAGTTGGGAACTCCTTAAAAATGCAGACTCTCAGGCCCCACTCGAGACCCACCGAACCGAAATCTATGGTTTAGTAAGATCCTAGGTGACTTGTAGCACGTTACAGTTTGAGAAGCACTGGTGTAGGAGGCTGTGAAATTACCCTTTCAAATTGCAATCTTGTGTAGTAGCCAGGATTGGAAACCACTGCCCTACACCCTGAGCTACAGTGGGTGCTTGAGGGCTGGGGTCAGTAGGACTTCCTGCGCTCTGATATTGATATCCTTGCTCTGCAACTGGGCCCTTGAGGGAGTTGCCCAAGGGTGACTGTCCTGTTGTGCCAGACCTCTGTGCTTCCTTGGAAGAGGATATGCCTCTCCCACACCCTGATTCAGGCCCACAAACCCCTCCAACCCTGTGACTGTTTGGTCACTCTTATGCTAAGTGATTCTTTGCCAAGTGATTCTGTTCTGCCAAGCGTTTCAGAGGCAGAAATGGCTTTGGGGTGCTAGGAAGGATGACCTGAGAAATTAGGAGATTTTCAAGAACTAGTGCTTTTCCATTAGGATCTTTGGAGCTAGGAGACAGTTTATTATGATCTAGACATAATTTTACCTCTGGGAAAGTTACTTAACCTCCTTATAGCTGAATTTGGATATGTATATTGTTTGTACCACAGAACTGGATAGTCTACAAGTAAAGACTTAACAAATGTGGTTTGTGATTTTGCAGATGAGTTTTTTCTTTTAGGAGACGATTTGCATTCTCAACTCTGATTTGCAAAATACTGTATTTCTTCAATTTATACATATTTTTCCATATTCTCCCCCTCACATTTTTAACATTCCTGAAAATAGGATGCATTTTACAATAGACAGGAACATTTAATGTAGCTCTGTTTTTTTGATGCTTGTAGGGGATCATAAATTTATCTACTGTACACTTTAGCTTCTTTATTTCTCATTACTAATCTGATCTTTCTCATAAACTCTCACCCACTGGGGGTTGGGGTAAATGCCTTGTATTTCAGCCAGTAAGATTGGTAAACTTGTCTGATTCAACAATATAAACAGTCCCTTTGGTAACTGTTCAGTTTCTTTAGGTAAAATGCACAGGAAGCAGTAGTTATGGTGGGGGGTGTTACTTATGTGACCTCATGGTGGTGGGAGGTGAAGCCTTTGGATCCATGTGGTGACCTTTGGACCCTTAGTGCCTATTGCAGCAGAATGGCTGGTCTGGGCTGCTGTCTGGACTGATGAGCTTTGAGGGCTGACCAGTCCCAAGCATGACCGTCCTCTTGGCACCTCTAAGCATTTTCTGATGTAGTCGATAGGTAATATGATTTGTGGACTGGTCTTAGCTTGATTAGGGCCCATGGTTCTTCCAGGATGCCTTAGCCTCACCTTGGCTCTTAGTGGTACTTCAGACCCCCCGAGTCCCATCCACATCCTTCATCTAGTGTCTGACATCATCAGTCCACCCCACAAGCTCTGCTGCTGGATCACCTTGCTCCTCACCATAGTGGGCTCAGGGTAGGCCCAATAGCCTTCAACATGACCACCTCCTAATAGCTCTTCGGAGTTATCCAGGGCCGTCCTCTACCTACTTACGCTGTGATGCCAAGTTTTCTTAGACATGGCCACCCCAAAGTTTGTGTAGGGAAGCTCATGAAACAGTCTACTTCTAGGGTTCCAAAGAAAAAGTGGGACCAACACCCGTCTGCTCTCTGTGTTCCCCCTCAATTATGCTAACATAGCTCCCTAACCTGAGTGAAGCTGAGATAGGGTAAGTAAGGCCATGTATCTTACCTATCTCTCCTACCTCTTAGCCCTTTCTTCTTCCCATAGTCCTTTGGGACTAGGAGGGGAGAGCTTTCTCCCCTTCTTATTTCTGTCTGACCAGGTCTTCCCTTTCTTAGAGAATTCAAGTTCATTTTATACATTCAAAACAATTTAGAAAATGATTTTCTCTTTCTCTAATGCCTGGCTTTTACAATTATCTTCTTCCTTAAGACCTCCAGAAAGTTATTTTTGAAATTCAAAGATGATCAATGGCCTCTTTGCTTTACGTGTCATCTCCTTCCCTGAGTAAAGGCTTCATGGCTCAGCCTTGAATATGGAAGGTTCAATACTGGCACTATCATCCATGCTTACATTATGAAGAGAAATGGTTAAATTGATGGTATGTGTTATAAATTGATGGTACTGTAGAATTAAGAGACTATCCCAATGTTTCAAAGAAGGGACATCAAAGGTCAAGTGCTGACCAATGGGATTCAAAATTGGTGAGTATGGTGTTTAATTTTTACAACAAATGAGGCAAAATGACTTTGCTGATTTAGAGACAATTCTGACAAATGATATGGAGACAACCTAGTCAGTTTTAAACTGAGTATCAGCATTGAAATTGCTGATGGGCTGTATTCAAACCACATTTGTATTGCTGTAAAATCTTGACCATACCCCGTTGCCATCGAGTCGATTCCAACTCATAGCAACCCTATAAGATAGAGTAGAACTGCCCCCATAGGGTTTCCAAGGAGCAGCTGGTGGATTTGAACTGCCAACCTTTGGGTTAGCAGCCAAACTCTTAACCACTTCACCACCAGGGTTCTCTTACAAATCTAATCACTGTTAAGATATCATGTGTCTTTCTTGCTTAATGTTCTGTCTCTAATTCATACATGATGAGAAGGTGATTATGTATGTTTTTTCCTGGATATCTGCAATGAAATGGAGTTTTGTGTTAGAAGAGAATAGAGGTAAATTTTATGGTTTAGGGTAGATGGAAAAAAGGAATCTGGCAACAAACAGTAAGAGTGAAATGCAGATAAAACTTTGTAAGTTTGTGTTGGCAAGGCATATTGGCATGGTTTATTCAATTTTATGGTTGATAGGGTTATAAATAATTATTAAACAAAGTTGGAGCACAGAATTAAGGCTCACAACTATATCCCAACATCAGTCACTGTTGGGAGTGGAATGCTGGGCTGGATGGATAAAGGGACCATGTGCAAATGCCTAAGCTACTAGATGTGAGGTCAGCCAATTCTTATTTTAGGATCAACTTTTGCCTGATAGGATTTTTCACTTCTTATTTTGTTTCCTTTAAGGAGTCTAGGGTTATTGATGAAAAAGAGTCATCTTTTTTGCTTTTTCTTGCTCAGCACTTCTTTGAGTTATCACCTTACTATAAGCTATTAGTTATTGATTTACCAGAATGGTTAGTGTTTGATTTAGGTATAAATAGCCGCTTGAATGTAATTTCTCCTTAGTTTGCTTAATTCAGCATCTTGATTGTATTTCTCCCCATTAAACAAACAAACATTTATTTGTAGAGAAGGATACTGTATGATTAGCATTACATTTTTTTACTGAAGCCTGAATTTGTCTCTAAATTGTTGCTCTGCATAAAACAGGCATCTTTTTCTAAGCAATAGTCACATTTGAAATGGTAAAAGCCAAACATCCTAGGATTAATAGGTTAATGATTAGGTTTCTTGAAAAATACTACCTCTAAATGTCGGAGTGTCTCAAATTTAGTCCTGTGACTTCTTCTGTACTTTGTCTTTAGGAGATCTCATCCAATCTCATGGTTTTTTTTTTTTTTTTTTAAATACTGTTCTAAAATATCTTTAAAATTCTAGTAACACCAGCAAAAGTAGTGATATGTGAACAGTTAAAATGAATTTATAAGCTATAAGAAATATGTCTCTAGCCCTGACCCCTCTCCTCAACTCCAGAATTGTATACCAGCCTCCAACTCTGCAATTCTAATAGGCAAACTTAATATGCCTAAAGCTCAACTCTTGATTTCCCTCCTCACCATGGTTCCTCAATTTCCTCATCTAAGTAAATATTACTTTCATTCACCCAGCTGCTCAGGCATAATCCATAGAGTCATCCTTGATTCCTCTCTTTCATAACCCACATCCAGTTCATCAGCAAACCCTGTTGATTCACTTTAGAACATATCCAGAATTCTGCCACTTCCTAACGCCTTTGCCACTACCCCTGAAACAAGCCAGTGTGGTCTCCACTCGGAAGCTGCAGCAGCCTCCTACCTGCTTTTCCTTATATTCCTCATCCTTCTATTCCTGACCTCTCCCCAAGTCTGTTCGCCCACAGAGCAGCCAGAATGATTCTTTGACATTTTAGGGCAGATCTTGTTACTTTTCTGTTCCAAATCCTCCAATAGCTCACAAGAATAGAATCGAGAGTTGATGGTGAGTCAGGCCTGCGTGATTTGGTCCCTGGATAGCAGCCTGACCTCATCTCTTGTACTCTCTCACATTCTTCAGTAGGTGCACTGGCCTTCCTGCTGCTTCTGGAACACACTTCTCAAGCTCTTGCTTGGAAGCCTTTGCACTTGCTGTTTCCTCTGAATCTTTCTCTCCTAGATGTTTAGGTGTTTTACTCCTCTGCTTCCTTGTGGTCATTTTACCTAATCAGTGAGGCCTTCCCCAACCCCTAATCGGAACTAGTCCTTCCCTTCCGCTGTCTGTTCCCTCACCCTGCTTCACTTTCTTCAGGGCATGTATCACTACCTGCTATTGTATTACAGACTTCTTTATGTATTTGTTTATTTTCTGTCTCTCATCACTCAGATGAAGCTCACTGTGTACCCTCCTGGCACAGTGCAGGGGCACCATCAATATCTGTTGAATATACGAATGGTGGAGTCCAGGCTTGTTTTTTGTTTGTTTGTTTTTGGGTGGTAAGTAGTTAGATGGAAACTGGAAAGAACTAATATTTGATATTAGTCTCAGCATGTGGTCTTTTCCTTGTTGTGCTTAAGTTCATATTTGATTCAGAAGTGATTGTAGTTCCTGGCTTAGAACATTTAGCTGTAGCTGTTTCTGTGTTTGACATATAGAGCTCTTTGCTTTGTTATGCGCTGTGGCACAGAGGGCTGGTAGCTTTGGCGAGGGATTGACATGTGGTTTATCATCACTCAATAGCTCAAAGTAACAGCTCAGAGTAACAGCTCATGTTAGCAGTGCTTGTGAATCTAACAAACAAACAAGCAAGCCCTAAATTATAAAAAATGATGATGGTGGTTTTATACTTTTTATTTGCGGTGAGGATTAAAAAAATGAAAATAAGTAATAAAAGTAATATGTCTGTTTTTATTTATAGTTTGAAAATGAACGATATAAACTGTCTCTTTTTTGGGCAAAAAAAAAAAAAGCCAAATATAAATATGTACTTGATTTTAGGTCAGTTTGAACTGATCAGGCCCCAAATAAACTGTAAGAATAAGGATTTAAACAAGTCAGTATTTATACAAATTTGCTTTTCTGTGATACCAGACATGGGATGTGACAGGATATTCTATATTAAGGAGTTCCTTTTGATAAAAACTACTATGTGTTATCAGTAAACTTAACTTTTAATTTTGGCTTAACTACCAGCTGGCTTTGTAACCTCATAAGAATTACTCAACCTTTCTAGCTCTTGGTCTCCTTATTTCTAAAATCTAGGGTTTCATTCATTTTTTTTTTTTGCATTAAGTCTGCCATTGTTTATTTATTGTTCACATACAGTATGCCAGCTCTAGGTCTTCAGGACCCAAGCATAGTCCTTGCTCTTACGGAGTTCATGGTAAAGCTAGGGAGGCATTAATAGCTAATTGCTAGCTAACATTACAGCTAATTACAAGACACTGTAATGAACCATACCAGAGCTATGTACAAGGAGCTGTGAGGGGAGGGAGATGTTTCCAGGTTGAGGTTGCTGAACATTTCCTCTTGAGCCTAATGAGTAGTTTCTGCTAAAACTTCTGGATGGATGATGAGTTTGAAAATATAGTCAGAAATGAGATCATAAATTGCCTCATAAACCGTGCTGGGGAGTTTGGACTTTATCTTGTATGCAGCAGGGAGCCGTTGAAGGGTGCAAGTGCAACAAGATTTGCATTCTAGAGCGCAGTGTAGAAGTTTAGAGAGAAGGGTGTGGAAGGCGTTAGATCTCTCTGGAGACTCATCAAAGATGCGATGAGAGCAGGATTCGCAAGCAGCTGAGGTTGATGCCCAGTTTCTGTCATGGAGGACGACTTGAAGGGAGTCTAGGCTGGGCAATAATCCAGAGACAATGGCCATGGTCCAGGGAAGAGGTGACAGAAACAAGAGGTATTAAAGAAACAGTATAAGAAAACCAAGAGAGGAGGATGATAGAGAGGAAGTATCCCCGATGACCCCTGGGTTACCGCCTCCACTTAGAGGTGTCAGCCCCTGAGGTAGGGAATACAGGAGGAGGATGAGGAGAGTTGTCAGAAAAAGAAGGCTGCTACTTCCAGCATCCACTCTTTTTGATTTAAAATATTAACTCTTTCCTTGGCTTTTAAAAGTTTTCACATTTAAGCTGTAACCTATATATCTAACCTTATTTCTCACTCAATTTTCTGTTTTTTACCCCATGGTCATCCATACATGACCATCTGCTACTCTCAGAAAAACGAAACAAAACAAAAACAAACAAAAAAAACTTTCCATAGCTGCCCCCTTTGCACGTGGTTGCTTTCCCTTCACCTGGCTTGCTTGCCTTCGCCTCGCCTGGTAGAAAACTGTCGTCCTCAAAGACTGTTCTTGGAAGCCTCATTTAATCCTTGTAAATGTATGCAGTCTCTTCAGCACTTTCTTTGTACTTATGTAAGTGTAAGCGGTTATCATTCTGCCACTTATATTGCAGCTAGTTGTATATTTCTCTTATCACCATATGGAGCTGACTCATCTTTATTTCCTAAATGCCTAGGGTATTGGTGTGAGCATAATGCGTGCTCAATAAATGTTTATTGGCTTGAGATGAACTCGAAGATTGTAGTTGGATTTGGGGGACTATTGAATGTTAAGCTAGAGGTATGTATTTGCTGGGTTCAATCTTTTCTTAACTCAGTAAGGGTTGTTTTTTGTAGGAAATGCGGCATAGTTGAAATTATCAATGCCTTGAAGAAGGGGCCTCCAAAACTATATGATACCTTTTACTTTTGATCACTAGTTTTACTTATCTATAGACAATTTTATTTTTCCCCCTCTAATTTCTTCCAGAACCCTACTTGAAGTTCTTAGCTAATTAACATGGCTAAAATGTCTTATATTTTATTCCACACATTAAAATTAACTCAAGGAAGCAGAAGTAGCCCTGAAAGCTCCTGTGAGCTATTGGAGGAAGGTTAAAATTCAGAGTGTTTTAGCTAATAAACAAGAAAAGAGTTAGCTGTTAACATGGCCTTTTTCTACCACAATCATGGTAGAAGTAAAAAAACAAACAAACAGAAAAAAAAAAAAAAAAGCTTGGGAAAGAGCATGGTTACAGAATGTAAATGGCATCAGAGAAGACTTTCCACAGAGCTAGTGTCTGAGATGCTAACGCGGTTGTTGCACGGATGCAGCAAATGGAAGAAAATCACAGCCTCATGCCATAGCTTATGTTGTTCCTATTGTGGTCTAAGGTTCCTCTAAATAATTGATAGCTGGACTCCATGTGCATGTCAATTTAATTTTCAGTGTGTTTGGAGCATTTAGAGAAGCATACTTTAATTAGGAAAGATTAGAAAAACTTTTTTTCCTCTCAATTTTAATACATAAATATTACACACCATTTAAAATATTCTGGTTTTATGGAATTTTAAACTTGCAGAATTAATAAAGTAAGGAATTTCTTCTTTTCATGTTACTTGAAGCCTCTATTTTAGGACCATTTCAATGAGGAGCTCATTCCTATATGTATGATGAAGGTGTGTCTTTGTACCTAGCACAGATTTACAGACAAAAGAAAAGTGAGCAAAGCAAAGCTTTGTAAGTATAAGCATGAAGTGGAAGATTTTCCCTATGAGAGGGACCCCTAAGGCTTGGGAAAGAGGGGAAGAGGAGGGTTGTACCTCTGGCAGAAAGTAAAGTTAGTAAAACATGAGCTTGGACCCTACATTAGGATCATCTTTGTATAAATTCCAATTAAGGTTTTTGTGGATTTTTTGTTCCTTTTAAAATTATAACTGCTTTTGTACAGAAAAAGAACACGAGAAAATAGGAATTATTTTACAGAATAACTTAAAAGCTGATTTTGCTATTTGCTGCCATTCCCTGAAGACACTGAAGACTTTTTCAAGTAACGTAGCACCCCATTTGGTGAGAAACACCTGCGGAAGTGAGTTATAGTCAATGATGGGGGTATTTTATATCTTTTGGGTGAGTTAGGATAAAAAAAAAAAAAAGGTTCAGCTTCCCCTTGTCTCCCCCACCCACACAAGATTGATTGCCAAGCCATATTTACTTTCAGAAACAAGAGGAATCATTGAAAATGTTCCTTGACTTTAGTTAAATGAATTTTAAATACCTATACTGGTATTTCAAAAGAAGATAGGGGTACAAACAACTTACGAGTGAATAACTTACAAGTCGCAGTTGAATTTTTTTATTTTGGATGGAAGCACAATGTTCTTACACAATGTTCTTTTCACATTTATTACTTCTCTGGCATTTATTATAAGGAACAAAACATTTCTGGAATGCTCATTTTAATTTCAAAGCCCAGGCTATTCTATGGGAAACATTTGGCGTGTGGAGGATCTGTACAATAGAGTAGGATTGTGCAGTGGGAAGCGGCATGAATTGTAGCACTTAAAATACATTCTGAGGGAACATTTTAGACAATGGTACTTCTTCTTCATTTTAAACAAAAGTTTTAAAGTAGGTGCTATTATTTGTCTTAATCTGTACAAATATCTTTTAACTCTCGATATATAAATTAGACGGACAGTAGTGATCCTTACCTTTTGGAGTATGTCAAAGCCCATATAATAAATCAGGTTTATTATCATACTTACAAAATCTACGACAAAGATGCGCATCTCCATTTGGCTGCTTGTAAAGCATGTAGAATGTACCTTCTTCACATTTACCGTGGGGGCCTCAAGAGTGAGATAAATTTAGACCTAGAGTGAACAGCTTTGACAAGGATCTCATAACCAGTCTTCTGTATCCATGAGGGGAATGGACTAGAAAATACACATTAAGTACCAGCAAATATTTGTGTCATGTTAGGCGTTTTACAACACATTTGATACTATGTAACCTTCGCAACAGTCTTATGGGATAGTATGTTCTCATTTTCCAAGAGAAGAAATAAAGCCTTGTCACAAAGCACACTCCACCCTGGTTTATGAACATAGGACTAAAGCAAATTAAAATAAAACAGAGGGTCTGTTAGACAAGGGGGAGGAGGCTAAGAGGGCAAACAAAAATTATTTTCATCCGTGTATTTTCCCCTATGGCTTATACATTATTTCTGTTCCTAACTAAAAAAAAAATGGGTCTGTTTGTCCCAGTAAACAAATATCTAATGATCCATAAACAATAAACAAAATCCCTAAGGTCTGCAGAGAAGGAAGGGTTATGGTTACAGTTTGTTGTCAGAGACTTGGCACGTGTTTGTCATAAGCCTCTGCTATGACACGTAGGAGGCTAGCGTTCAGTAGGAGTTTCAAGTCTTCAGTTTTAAAGACTGGATAAAAAATTGTTTTTTTCCTTCTAAGACAGGGATTTTCAAGCTTTGCTTGCAAAAATGTTATCCAAAATTTGTTAGATGGGCATCTGAGATTTAATTAAGACAAGGATATTTTTCACAATGTAATTTGCTATGAAGGGAGCCCTGGTGGCACAGTGGTTAAAACACTAGGCTGCTAACCAAAAGTTTGACGGTTCTAACCCACCGGCTGCTCCGTGGGAGAAAGATGTGGCAGTCTGCTTCCGTAAAGATTTACAGCCTTGGAAACCATATGGGGCAGTTCTACTCTGTCCAGTAGGGTTGCTGTAAGTTGGAATTAACTCAACGGCAGAGGGTTTTGGTATTTTTGAAATTTGATATGAGGTTATTATTTCTAAATTTAGACGCTTAGTTTTCATCTCCAAACAATTCCCTTATCATAAGTTTGTGCTTATTTTAAACAAAGTTACAAAAGTAATGTGTGCTCTTAATTAATAGATTCATGCAATTCAAAATATAGACATTAAATGATCTTCTTTTCTACTATCCCATCCATCAATCCATTTATATGTCTAATATTTATCGAATACCTGCTTTGTACATTGTTTCTGGTGCTGCAGAACAAAACATATTTCCTGCTTCCATGGAGTTTAAATTTTAGTGTTGGATGTATGCAATAAACATATAAACAAATTAAAAAATATGTCAGGCTCCTTAAGTGTTTTGAGGAAAAATAAAGTAGGGTGAGGGGAGAGAGCAGGAAAGGGTGGGAGAGAACGGAGATGGGGAGGTCAGGGAAGTCCTTTTTCAAAACGGACTTTGATCCAGAACCTTTTGCCTCATTTGCTGGAGGGGTTGAGTGAGTTAGGAAAGAGTGTATGGCACTAGGTCAGAGATGATACATGGGGCCAGAATGCAGTTCGTAGTGAGGATTTGAGGTACGTCCCTGAATTGGTTTCCTAGGGCTTCTGTAACAAAGTACTACAGACTGAGTGATTTATAAGAACAGAAATTTATTGTCTCACAGTTCTGGAGGGTAGGAGTCTGAAATCAGGGTATCAGCCATGTTGATTCCTTCTAGGAGCTCCGAGGAAGAATCTGTTTCATTGCTGTCTCCTGGCTTCTGATGATGGCCAACTATCCTTAATGTGCCTTGGCTTGTAGGTCATTCTGATCTCTGCCTCCATCTTCACATGACCATCATCCTTCTGTGTGTCTTTCTGTGTTTCCCCCTATTTGATAAGGACACCACTCATATTGGATTAGGACCCATCCTATTCAAGTATGACCTCATGTTAACTGATAACATCTTCAAGGACCCTATTGCCAATCAATGTCACATTCTGAAGAGCCTCCAGGTACTGGGGGTTAGGACTTCAACATGTCCTTTTGGGGACAAAATTTAATCCATAATAGTTCCCCTAAGATAACCACTGTTCTGTATATATCAACAGTGTTTCCCCCCTCCCCCATGCTAGTAATCTCTATTCTCTACTTGAATATCCTGATGTTTCCTGATTAATTATTATTTTTTACCTTCATCTTAATATGGATTACTGGCTACAAAGTGATATAAATTTTATAATTTTCTGATATTTTTGAGATATAAAGTTGTCCACTTTTCTCATTTTTGACAGCTTCATCAAGGTTCTATATTTTTTCCATATGGAATTTCTATAATTAAAACAACACACACACACATACATCTGTTTTTTGAAGCGTTGTTCTAATAGTAAAATGTGACAAGATTCAGCCTTTATGGCCCTTTCTTCCATCCATCCATTTCATCCATCTTTAGTTGGGAACTTAGTGGTGGCTGATGATGTTTCTGTTGGTGCCTTGACTTGACTTTTGGGGGTCCGCCACCAGTGCAGGGAATGAATGATGTTACTATGAAATATTTCCTTTTGCTCTGGCCTCTCATAGCTCAGGACTGTGTTCTCCCAATTTGTCTAAGGAGTGATTTGTATTTTTCCTGTTTTAGGTCACCACACTTGTAAATTGTCCCCAGAATCCTTCCAGCAGGAAAAAAGGACGTTCAAAAAGAGCCAGAGTTCTTCTAGCTTCTGTGGAGGAAGCAACCTGGAATTTATTAGACAAGGGAGAGAAGATTGCCCAGGAAGCCACAGTTTTAAAGGAAGAGCTTACTGCTGCACTCCAGGAAGTTCGCAAAGAGAGTGAGTACTCCAGTCCTGGTCAGGAACAGATTGCATATCCTTGGGGTGTTAGTTACCAAATTAGCTTTGTGTGCATTTTCATTTTGTTGGGTTCAGTTTATTAGTCTTACATAGATCTCTGAGAAGCTAGCAGTGGGAGGCAGAATGGCTCATTAGACAGCTCCAAGGCCCAGTGTCCCACTTTTGGTTCTTCCCTTTAGTTGTTCAGTCCCTTCAGGAAGCTTGTGACCCCACCAGGCCATAGCTTATCTGTAATAAACAAAGAGAAGAGCATATATATATATATATATATATATATTCTTTTTTTGGTCACAGAATATAATGAGAAATGACTAATGAAACTAAAGACATATTTACCCATACATAAATAAATTATAAAATTCCTTGTAAACAGTTGGAGATAGAAGTTTCAGACTTGACTGCCTCAGAAGTACATTTCTTATTTTTCGATTTTCTGCACGTTTAGATTTGCTAAACTCTTTTTTCTTATGACTAGTGACAGGGGAAGAAACGATGCATAATTTGTGTTGGTGCTGTATTAACATTCATAATAAAGGTGTATGTTTCACCTTTTGATGTGTTTACTTACTTTTTGATAAGACAACAATTTCCTAATGAAGGTAAGTCTCATCTTCAGGTTATTTATTTATTGTACTTTAGGTGAAAGTTTACAGCTCAAGTTATTTTCTCATACAAACATTTGTACACACATTGTTATGTGACCCTAGTTGCTCTCCCTATAATGTGACAGCACAGTCCTCCTTTCCACCCCAGATTTCCCATGTCCATTCAACCAGCTCCTGTCCCTTTCTGCCTTCTCATCTTGCTTCCAGACAGGAGCTGCCCACTTAGTCTCATGTATCTACTTGGACTAAGAAGCACAGTCTTCACAAGTATCATTTTATGTCTGATAGTCCAGTCTAATGTTTGTCTAAAGAGTTAGCTTCGGGAATGGTTTTAATTCTGGGTTAACAGAGAGTCTGGGGGGCCGTGTCTTCTGGGGTTCCTCCAGTCTCAGACCATTAAGTCTGGTCTTTTTACTAGATTTTGAGTTCTGCACCCCCCTTTTCTCCTGTGCCGTCAGGTTCAGGTTATTTTTAAAAGAACCTCTCAGTGTTCTTTAATCAATGGAATGATTTTGCATATATCAGTTTGCTGCAGGGAACTATTTGGAGAGGAAAAGGAAACTTGAATTTTCCTGTTCAGCTTTGTAAAAGGATTTGGCATGTCTGAATATTCCCCCTTCCCTCCTTACCGTAAAAAAGCACAGTTGCCGTAGAGTCAACTTCAACTGATAGTGACCCCACGTGTGTCAGAGTAGAACTGTGCTCCGTAGAGTTTTCAGTGGCTGATTTTTATCTGGGACAGAGCAAAGGCAGTGCTTAGAGGTCAGTTTGTATCAATGGCTGATTTCTTGGAGGTAGATCACCAGGCCTTTCTTCTGAGGCGACTCTGGATGGACTCAAATCACCAACCTTTTTGTTAGCAGCCAAGCACTTAACCCAAGAAAATCAAGAAATTTCTGCTAATTAAATAAACAAATATACCAGCCGTAATAATCTTTACAGTAAATGTATGGTACAGGAGAGTTATTTGTTATATACTTCATATACAATTTAAACTTTATAGGAATTCCTTGGACAATATATAGAAAGCATAAACAAACAAAAAAAGAACCACAAACAAAAAAACCCAAATTGGTTGTCATTGAGTCGATTCTAACTTATAGAGACCATATAGGACAGAGTAGAACTGCCCCATAGGGTTTCCAAGGAGCAGCTGGTGGATTTGAAAGATAAACATAAGGCCCATGATAATTTGAAATAAATCATTCTTCCCTGCTCCCCACCACCTCAGACCTATCTTCCCTCTGTGTTCTCTGCCCTGGTAGCACCATCCACTTAGTCACCAAGTCACATTAGACTCTTTCCTCTCATTCCACTCTGTCTTCTATTTAGTCTCTAAGTCAAGCAAGTTCATAGTTTCCGTAAACTACCTGGGAGTAAATATGTAAGCAGCTGGTTGTTCTTAGAAACCCATTACCCACTGCTGCCAAGTCGATTCAGACTCAGCAATCCCATAGGACAGAGTAGAGCTGCGCCATGGAGTTTCCAAGGCTGTAATCTCTATGGAATCAGACTGCCACATCTTTCTCTTGCGGAGCAGCTGGTGGGTTCAAACCAGTGACCTTTCAGCTAGCAGCCGAGTACTTTACCACCGCACACTAGGGCTCCTTTTGGTCATTCTTAGAAGGGAATAATAATTGCCATATGATAGTATTTGCTTTTTTTAAACCAAGTCAACCTTTTTTAGCTCAATAAAAATAAATTATTTTCTTTTCTTTTTTTAATTTTCTTTTTTTAAATTTTTTTTTTTTTATTGTACTTCAGGTGAAGGCTTACAGAACAAATAGTTTCTCATGAAACAGAAGTACACATGTTGTTTTATAACATTGGTTAACAACCCCAGAACATATCAACCCTCTAACTTCTCAACCTTTTTTTTTTTTGGTGAAAATACATAGCCAAAGATACACCATTTCAAAAATTTCTGCATGCACAGTTCAGTGACATCGGCTATGCTCTTCCAGTTGTGCTGTTATTCTCACATAAGATGAAGGTTTACAGAACAAAATAGTTTCTCATTAAACAGTTAGTACACATGTTGCCCTGTGACAATGGTTAACAACCCCACTACACGTCAACATTGTCCTTACTCAACCTTGGGTTCCCTATCACCAGCTTTCCTGTCCCCTTCTGCCTTCTAGTGCTTGTCCCTGGACTGCTGTGCCTCATTAGTCCTGTTTTGTTTTATGGGGCTGTCCAATCCCCGGCTGAACGGTGAACCTCGGAAGTGACTTCACCACTAAGCTAAAAGGGTGTCTGGGGACCATACCCTCAGGGTTTCTCCAGTCTCTTTTTTTGTGTGTGTTAGAATTTTGTTCTACATCCTTCTCCAGCTCTGTCCAGAACCGTCTGTTGCGATCCTGGTGAGAGCAGTCAGTGGTGGTAGCCGGGCACCATCTAGCTGTACTGGTCTCAGTCCGGTGGAGGCCTTGGTAGCTGTGGTCCATTAGTCCTTTGGACTAATCTTTTCCTTATATCCTGTTCTCTTCATTCTCCCTTGCTCCCAAAGGGATGAGACCAGTGGAGTATCTTAGATGGGCGCTCACAGGCTTTTAAGACCCCAGACACTACTCACCAAGGTAGAATGTAGAACATTGTCTTTATAAACTGTGTTATGCCAGTTGAGCTAGATGTTCCCCAAGACCATGGTCCCCACAGCCCTCTGCCCAACAATTCAGTCCCTCAGGGAGTTTGGATGTGTCTATGGAGAGTCCATGACCTTTCCTTGTACAAGTTGTGCTGGTTTCCCCTGTGTTGTGTACTGTCTCACCCTTCACCAAGGATACCGCTTATCTATTGTCTATTTAATATTCCCTCTCCCACCCCTCCCATCCCTGGTAACCAACAAAGATTGTTACTTTTTGTGTGTAAACTTTTTCATGGGTTTTTACAATAGAGGTCTCATACAATATTTGTCCTTTTGTGATTGACTTAATTTAACTCAGCATAATGTCCTCCAGTTTCATCCTTGTTATGAGATGCTTCACAGATTCATCGCTATTCTTTATCGTTACATAGTACTCCATTGTGTGTATGTACCATAGTTTGTTTATCCATTCATCTGCTGATGGGCATCTAGGTTGTTTCCATCATTTTGCTATTGTGAACAATGCTGCCATGAACATAGGTGTGCATATGTCTATTCGAGTGATGACTCTTATTTCTCTTGGATATATTCCTAGGACTGGGATTGCTCGATCGAATGGTATGTCTGTTTCTAGCTTTCTGAGGAAGCGCCATATCATTTTCCAAAACGGTTGTATCATTTTGCATTCCCACCAGCAGTGCATAAGAGTTCCGATCTCCCTGCCACCCCTCCAACATTTGTTATTTCCAGTGTTTTTGATTTGTGCCAGTAATGCTGGGGTGATATGGTATCTCATTGTGGTTTTAATTTTCATTTCTCTAATGGCTAGTGATCGTGAGCATTTCCTCATGTGTCTGTTGGCCGCTTGAATGTCTTCTTTGGTGAAGTGTCTGTTCATTTCCTTTGCCCATTTTTTAATAGGATTATTTGTCTTTTTGTTGTAGAGGTACTGGATTTTCTTGTAGATTATGGAGATTAGACCTTTGTCTGACTTGTACTGTCCAAAAATTTTTTCCCATTCTGTAGGTTCTCTTTTTACTCTTTTGGTGAAGTCTTTTGAAGAGCATAGGTGTTTGATTTTTAGAAGATCTCAGTTATCTAGCTTATCTTCTGGGGTTTATGTGTTGATGGTTATGGTTTGTATCTTGTTAATGCCATGTATTGGGGCCTCTAGCATTGGTCCTGTTTTTTCTTCTATGAACTTTATAGTTTTAGGCTTTATATTCAGGTCTTTGATCCATTTTGAATTAGTTTTTGTATATGGTGTGAGGTATGGGTCCTGTTTCATTTTTTTGCAGATGGATATCCAGTTTTGCCAGCACCATTTGTTAAAAAGACTCTCTTTTCCCCATTTGATGGACTTTGGGCCCTTGTTGAAGATCAAGTGACCGTAGGTGGATGAATTTACATCTGGGTTCTCAATTCTGTTCCATTGGTCAATGTATCTGTCATTGTATCAGTACAAGGCTGTTTTGACTACCATAGCTGTATAGTAGGTTCTGAAGTCAGGTAGTGTGAGTCCTCCAACTTTATTCTTCTTCTTCAGTAGTGCTTTACTTATTCGGGGCTTCTTTCCTTTCCATATAAAGTGAATGATTAGTTTTTCCATCTCTTTGAAGAATGTTGTTGGTATTTGGATCAGGATTGCCTTGTATTTATAAATTGCTTTGGGTAGAATTGTCATTTTCACAGTGTTGAGTCTACCTGTCCATGAGCATGGTATGTTTTTCCATTTATGTAGATCCCTTTGGGTTCCTTGCAGGAGTGTTTTGTACTTTTCTTTGTATAGGTCTTTTACATCCCTGGTCAGATTTATTCCTAAGTATTTTATTTTTTTAGGGTCTATTATAAATGGTATTATTTTCCTGATATCCATTTCATTGTTCTCTTTATTGGTGTATAGGAATTCAACTGATTTTTGTATGTTTATCTTGTATCCTGCTACTCTGCTGAATCTTTCTGTTAGTTCCAGTAGTTTTCTAGTGGAGTGTTTAGGGTTTTCTGTGTATAGTATCATATCATCTGCAAACAGGGACAGTTTAACTTCTTCATTACCAATTTGGATGCCCTTTATTACTTTTTCTTGCCTTGTTGCTGTAGCTAGAACTTCCAGCACAACGTTAAATAGGAGTGGTGATAAAGGGCATCCTTGTCTTGTTTCTATTCTCAGGGGGAATGTTTTCAGCCTCTCTCCATTCAGAATGATTTTGGCCATTGGTTTTGCATAGATGCCCTTTATTATGTTGAGAAATTTCCCTTCTATACCTATTTTATTGAGAATTTTTATCAGGAATGGGTGTTGGACTTTGTCGAATGCCTTTTTTGCGTCAACTGAGATGATCATGTGATTTTTTCTTTCCTTTTATTTATGTGGTGGATTATGTTGATTGATTTTCTAATGTTGAACCATCCTTGCATACCTGGTATGAATCCTACTTGGTCGTGGTGTATTATTTTTTTGATATGATGCTGAATTCTATTGGCTAGAATTTTGTTGAGAATTTTTGAATCTAGATTCATGAGAGATATTGGTCTGTAATTGTCTTTTTTTGTGGCGTCTTTTCCTGGTTTTGGTATCAGCGTTATGCTGGCTTCATAGAATGAATTTGGAAATGTTGCTTCCTTTTCTATGCTCTGAAATAGCTTGAGTAGTACTGGTACAAGTTCCTCTGTGAATGTTTTGTAGAATTCTCCTGTGAAGCCATCTGGGCCAGGGTTTTTTTTTTTTTTTTGTTGGGAGTTTTTTTTATTACCTTTTGAATCTCTTCTCTTGTAATGGGTCTGTTCAGATTTTCAACATCAGTTTGTTGTAGTTTGGGTAGTTAGGAAATTCATCCATTTCCTCTAGGTTTTCTAATTTGTTGGAGTATAGTTTTTCATAATATTCTATTATAATCCTTTTTATTTCAGTTGGGTCTATTGTAAAGTCACCCATTTCATTTCTTATTGGGTTATTTGCGTCCTCTCCTGTTTTTCTTTTGTCAGTCTGGTCAGTGGTTTGTCGATTTTGTTGATCCTTTCAAGGAACCAACTTTTGGTTTTGTTGATTCTTTCTATTGTTTTTCTGTTCTCTATTTCATTTATTTCTGCTCTGATCTTTATTATTTCCTTTCTTCTGGTGGCTGTAGGCTTTTTTTTGCTGTTCTCTTTCTATTTGTTTGAGTTGTGTAGTTAATGTTTTGATTTTGTCCCTTTCTTCTTTTTTGATGTGTGCATCTATTGCTATAAATTGTCCTCTGAGGACTGCCTTTGCTGTGTCCCAAAGGTTTTGGTATGATGTGTGTTCATTCTTATTTGATTGTAGGAATTCTTTGATTCCGTCTCTGATTTCTTCTATTACCCAGTGATGTGTAAGCAGGGTGTTATTCAGTTTCCATGTAATTGATTTTTTTCCTTGCTCTTTCTAGTGTTAATTTCTACCTTGATGGCATTGTGGTCAGAGAAGATACTTTGAATTATCTCAACGTTCTGGATCTTGTTGAGGATTGCTCTGTGGCCTCAGATGTGGTCTATTCTGGAGAACGTTCCATGTGCATTAGAAAAGAATGAGTACTTTGCAGCAGTTGGATGGAGTGTTCTATATATGTCTATGAGGTCAAGTTGGCTGATTGTGCCCTTTAGGTCTTCTGTATCTTTGCTGAGTTTCTTCTTAGTTGTTCTGTCCTTTACTGAGAGTGGTGTGTTGAAGTCTCCTACTATTATTGTAGAACTGTCAATTTCTCTTTTCAGTGTCGTTAGAGTTTGTGTTATGTATTTTGGAGCCTTGTCATTGGGTGCGTAGTTGTTTATTATGGTTATGTCTTCATGATGGATTGTCCCCTTAATCATTATATAGTGTCCTTCTTTGTTTTTTATGGTGGATTTTAAAGTCTATTTTATCTGAGATTAGTGTTGCCACTCCTGCTCTTTTTTGGTAGTTGTTAGCTTGATAAATTTTTTTCCAACCATCGATTTTTAATAAATTCACGTCTTTGTTTCTAAGGTGTGTCTCTTGTAGACAGCATGTTGATGGATCCTATTTTTTTTATCCATTCTGTCACTCTCTATCTCTGTATGAGTGCATTGAGTCCATTAACATTCAGGGTAATTATTGATAGATGTGAGTTTATTGCTGTCATTTTGTAGTGCTTTTTTTTTTGTGGTACTGACATTTTCTTTGTTCTTCTTACTCTCCTGTGCTGAATTACTTTTGTTTGTGGATTTTTTCTTCATTTCTTTTTTTTTTTTTTACTGAGACTTTATGGTTTTTCTCGTTTTTTTTAATGAGTATGTTTGCTAACTTTCTTTGTGGTTACCATGAAATTTACCCTTATCTTTCTAAGTTTGAAGCAGCCTATTATTACTTGGTACCAGCTTGCCGTCCTCTCCATTAGAAGGTTCTGTACCTACACTGTTTATTCCCTCTTTTATTGTTCTGATGTTGTTGTCATTTATGAATTAACCGCTCTGATTCCCTGTTGTGTTTCTTTTCATTTTGGATAGTCCTTGAGAGTTCATTTCCTAGATTGGTATGTGGCTGGTATGATCCTGCGTCCTAGATGCAGTGTGTGAGCTGAGGTTGTTTGTTCCCAGGTCGAAGGACTCCCTTTAATAATTCTTGTAAGTTTGGCTTGGTTTTTACATATTCCCTTAATTTCTGTTTATCTGGAGATGACCTAATTTCACCATCAAATTTGAACAAGAGTTTTGCTGGATATGTTATTCTTGGCTGGCAGTTTTTTTCTTTCAAGGTTTTATGTATGTCATCCCATTGCCTTCTTGCTTGCATGGTTTCTGCCAAATAATCTGAGCTTAGTCTTATTGTTTCTTCTCTGTATGTGACTTCTTGTTTTTCACAAGCTGCTGTCAGGATTCTTTGTTTGTCTTTGGTTTTGGTGAGTGTGATTATGATATGCCTTGGTGATTTTCTTTTGGGCTCTAGCCTATATGGGGTTCATTGAGCTTCTTGGATGGCCAGCTTTTCATCTTTCATGGTATTGGGGAAGTTTTTCTGTCAGCAGTTCATCAGTGATCTTTTCTGTGTTTTCTGTTTTCTTCCCCTGTTCTGGAACTCCGATCACTCGAAAATTTTTGCTTTTGATTGTATCCCACATGATTCTCAGGGTCTCTTCATTTTGCTTTGTTCTTTTTTCTGAGTTTTCCTTGAACAGAGTTGTATCCATGTATTTGTCTTCAATTCCACTGATCCTGTCTTCCACCATTTTAAATTTGCTCCTCAGCCCTTCTATGACACTGTCCATTTCTGTAATCTTGTTGTTTATCTTTTGGATTTCTAATTGTTGTTTTTGTATAATTTCTAGTTGTGAATTTATTTTGGCATTTGGTTCCTGCATTATTTTTCTGAATTCTTCCATCTTTTTGTCTGTATTTTCCTAGAGTTTGTCTGCCTTTTCCATGAATTTGTCTATTTTTCCTCATTTTTGTCAGCTTTTGGCTTCAACTCTTGGATAATTCTGAGTATGAGAGATTTGAATTCCCTATTCTGTAGTTCTAGTGCCTTTTCTTCCACTGGAAAGTCATCTGGTGTTTTATTTTGGATGCCTACTGGAACCATCCTGTCCCATTTTTGTAAATGTTTTGATATTGTATGCTGTCTTTGGGGCATTCAGTAGTTATTTTTCAGTTTATTGATTGTAGATTTGTTTGTTTCATCCTTTTTTTTTTTTTTATTTGTCAATGTCTGAGCAGGTGGGTTGTGTGTTCTTTGTTGTTTGTTCCTCTGTGGGCACGATACTTTTCACCTCCTTCTCCATTTGGTAGGTTCAGTCGCTCAGATATGGTACAGCAGGGCAGGTTTAGCTGAAAAGGAATTGCTTGGATGGGTTGTTTGTGGCACTTACTACAGCCACCATGGTGGGTTGGTAATCAGTGCAGGGCAGGTTCCAGTAGGCCATGCCTGTGCTGATTGGTGGTGTGATGTTAAGCGCACAGTGCAGGTAGGCAGGATGGGGGGTTGGTTGTGATGTGTGGAAATAAGATGGATATGGGAGAGAGGAGAGAAAAACAAGAGCCAAAAACATAGGGGAATAAAAAAGAGTGCTAGGGAAGCTTGCCATTGGAGTGGAGAGATGAGAGACTATGAAGTGGGAAAAACAAAAAGGGGAAGAAGAAGAAAAAAAAAAAGAATAAATAAAAATTAGAAAGTAAAAAGAACAGCAAAGCTCCCAGGTATCCCACCGGTGTCGCTACGAGGTCTAGGGAAGTTCTTCCCAAGTGTTGTAGTACAGCCTGGGAAGAGAAGGAAGGTATAGAGAGACAAGAAACTGAGTAATGAAGAAAGGCAAATAGGGGAAAAGAGGGAATAGAAAACAAAACAAATTAAAAAAAAGAAAAACCCCCCAAAAAACAGAAAAAAAATATCCCATGAAAAAAGAAATGCCTTCAGGGATCCCTCTGTGTGTCTGTGCAAGCTGAGGGGGTAGGTCCCAAGCCACGTAGCACTGCCCAGCCAGAGCGGGCTCCCAAGTCGAGAAAAGAAAAAGAAAGAAACAAACAAAAAAAGCCCCAGGATCCCACTCGCGTGGCAGCACAGACCGGGAAGCAGTTCCACACTCGAATGGAGCTCCACAGCCCCTTAGGAAGAAGCAAAGATGGTGCTCGGAGCCAGGTATTTGAGTGAAAGGAGGGGGAGGTGGTGAGTGGTAAGGAAGAAATCCAGAGAAGTGGAAAAAAACGACAGGAACAGCCAACAAATGGCACTCAGGGGGTTGGCCAGTGCGGGCGGGTGGAATCCAAGCAGCTGGTGCTTCCTGACCAAGAGACTGTGGCTGCGGGAAGCAGAGGAGGCCAAGTGGGGGTAAAGAAGGCTGGGGGGTGGGAAAGCATATACCACCAGTTACCGGCTGTTCTGTCTCCTGCTGGAAGCTCCGTGAAGCTGCTTTCTCGTACCCCCTATTTGCTGGTCTCTGATAGGAGTCCAAGATGGCGGATCCATGCTGCTTTAGCTGGAAGGGGACCTCTGCATGAACCTCTCCTCGCTGTCCGTTCTCTGTCAGTTTTCTCACTCCATTTGGTGCTTGGCTGAGATCTTTGTCTCTTCATTTGATGTTTTAGGGTTTCAGGATTGCTGTTTTCTCTGTTTGGCTTAGTTTTTCGGATCTTTGCTGTGGAGGAACAGTGTGGTGCTTCTGCATGGAGCGCCATGTTGCTGGAAGTCCCCACAGGTAAAATTTTGCTAAAGATCATTCAAAAGCAGTTGCAACAGTACTTCAACAGGGAACTGCCAGAAATTGAAGTTGGGTTCAGAAGAGGATGTGGAATGAGAGAGATTATGGCTGATGTCTTATGGATCATGGCTGAAAGCAGAGAATACCAGAAAGATGTTTACCTGTATTTTATTGACTATGCAAAGGCATTCACCTGTGTGGATCATAACAAATTATGGGTAACATTGTGAAGAATGGGAATTCCAGATCACTTAATTGTGGTCATGTGGAACCTGTACATATACGAAGAAGCAGTCGTTTAAACAGAAGAAGGTGATACTGAACGGTTTAAAATCAGGAGCAGTGTGTGTCAGGGTTGTATCCTGTCACCATACTTATTCAGTCTGTATTCTAAGCAAATAATCTGAGAAACTGGACTATATGAAGTAGAATGGGGCATCAGGATTGGAGGAAGAATCGCTAACAACCTGCGATATACAGATGATACAACCTTGCTTGCTGAGAGCAAAGAGGACTTGAAGTACTTACTAATGAAGATCAAAAACTACAACCTTCAGCATGAATTACACCTCAACATAAATAAGACAAAAATCCTCACAACTGTACCAATAAGCAACTTTAAGATAAATGAAGAAAATATTAAAGTTGTCAGAGATTTCATTTTATTTGTATCCACAATCAATGCCTATGGAAGCAGCAGTCAAGAAATCAAATGACGTATTGCATTGGGCAAATCTGCTGCAAGAGACCTCTTTAATGTTAAAAAGTTAAGATGTCAGCTTAAAGACTAAGGTGCACCTGACTCAAGCCCTGGTATTTTCGGTCGCCTCATATGCATGCAAAAGCCGGTCAATGAATAAGGAAGACTAAGGAAGAATTTATTCCTTTGAATTATGGTGTTGGCAAAGAACATTGAATATATCATGGCCTGCCAAAAGAATGAACAAGTCTGTCTTGGAAGAAGTATGGCCAGAAGGCTTCTTAGAAGCAAGGATGGCGAGATTACGTCTCACATACTTTGGACACGTTATCAGGAGGGACCAGTCCCTGGAGAAGGACATCATACTTGGTAAACTAGAAGGTCAGTGAAAGAGAGGAAGACTGTCAATGAGGTGGGTTGATACAGTGGCTGCAACAGTGGGCTGAAGCATAACAACGATTGTGAGGATGGCACAGGACCAGGCAGTGTTTCGTTCTGTTGTGCATAGGGTCACTATGAATCGGAACCCACTCAGTGGCACCTAATGACAACAACATGGAGGCTTATAAATTAGCTCACCCAAATGCATTGCCATCAAGTGGATGCCGACTCATAGTGACCCTGTAGGACTGAGTAGAACTGCCCTATAGGGTTTCCCAGGAGTGGCTGATAGATTTGCGCTGTGGACTTTTTGGTTAGCAGCTGTAGCTCTTAACTACTTCACCACCAGGGCTCCTTCTTAATGTATAGGGGATAATTAATTTGAGATCTCAAGAGTGTTCTTGTAAAGATTAAGGTATGAGTCTTTTGTACACTGCCCAGACAAGTCAGGATGCCTGCACAGGTGGAGCACAGCCCTAGTCAAGCCTCTCTGTTCTTTGCTGTGAATTATCTGGAGCTGGAATGTGCAGTGGAACATCTGTAGTCTTGGCCGTTATGCCTACCAGAGCTGGCAGTTAGAAATGTGCCCTGTGGACTTCATGTTTATGTATGTCAGATGGGAGGGGACTCGAAAATTTGTTGGACGCCTGCCGTTGCTAAAATTCTTCCCATCTATTTTTAATTGTGGGACTCCATGAAGGCCATCATAAGGCAGTTGGAGGGCAAGGAAGGTTAATGAGCAGTTCCTGACTTGTTCAGGGCCCCACTAAGTATAGCTCTCCTTTCCAAATATGAGGCTGTGGTATTTTTTATAGGAGATGCTGTGCCGTCTAATCTACTAATGCAGGAGTCTCCCGACCACGTGTTTGTAAAGCTTAGGTCTGCAACAGCTGACGACTTGCCCCACTTTGCATGGTTTCTGTGTATTTCTAGCAGGGTAGGTGATGTGGCTGGAAGCTAAGGGACTGTCTCCCTTCTGGTGAGAAATAAACCTTTGTGTTAAAAATGTACACATAATACATGCACCCAAGGGCATATTATAAGTGCATCCAGTTTTTCTATTTATCCCTTTTCCTGCATTTCCGTAGTTGTTCTTCATTTCTGTGAGTTGCAGACCCCAGGTTTATAGTTTTTTTTCCCAACCAGGAATTAAGAATCAAGACTTACTATTATCCATATTAGTCAGCAAAAATGATTACTTCTAGAAACGATTATTCCTGGAAAATAGTATTCTGGAAGTGTAATTAATCTGCCCATCACCTACTTGGGTAGTTTAAATTTAAACAAAAGTGCCATTGTAAAATTTCCAATATTTAACATTTAAAATGGTACTCCTTGTTAAAAATGCATCTTTTTTTGGTATAGGGAAATGAATTGTATCCTAGAAAAAATAGAGATTTTTTTTTATTAACTCATGTCCATTTTGGGTCACTTGTGTTGAAAAACGTATTTTTAAAACTCAGCTGTATTTAATATTTACTTACAAAAGAGAAGAGTGGTTCAATCTTAGTTAACTGGCCCTAAGTAACAGGTCAGCCCCATCCACTCTGCTCAACAGCATTACGATTAGGACTTAGATAAAATGTTTGGTATTTTACCACCAGCTAGCTACTCACAGCCTATATATGGTTTCAAAGGCAACAGCTGCTGCCCACATTATTTCCAGCTATTGCTATGTTGATGTTATATGCATTTAACTGTTATCATATCTGAAGAGTATTCTTAGATAAGCATTAAGTCACAAATACAGTAGTCATTTTCAACCAAATGTGCTTCAGAAGATGCAGTTCATTCTTCTTTGAAAGGGAATGATGAAAACTTGTTCTAGCACATTTTAACATGTATATATATGGTGTCTCGTAGCTGGCAGAATGTTTGTGGAAACACTTCCATTGAAGACTGATGAGCTAATTAGTTACATTGCTTATAAACTGCTAATTGCTGGAAACCACTCAACATGGTATCCCTCAGCATTCTCTTGAAAAATCTGCAGCAAGCTTTACTTACAGTGCATTTGATTTTCTCAGGAAACTTCAGTATTACCCGTGTTGAGGTGTTGTGTGGGATACTGGGAAGTACACTTGTGTGTGTATGCAGCCATCACAGTTTTCGGTCACTTGATATAATGGATTTATAACATATAGATGGACTGAGTTGAGAAATAACAATGATGTCAGATTTCTCCCAGTTAGGAATAAGGACCTTTAGAATTTCTGTCCTTGACTCTTTCTTCTCATCTCTTTCTTCAGTTTCCAAGGAAGTGGTGTTCCTTTTTAGTCTTTAAAACTAATTTTTCTAATCATTCCCCAAATCCTAGCTCCCTTCTTTCTTTCTTTTGAGAGACTTTTATTCTGCAGTTATATCTGGCATGTTCATACATATTAGCTTAGTCTTGTTTGATGACTGTCATATATTTAAAAAAAAATTCCATTTCCTTTTAGTTTACTCTCTTCTTATGCCCCAGTTCTGTTTCACCTTTTCCATTCTACTGCCTTGGCCTGTATATTGCTAAATCCGATTATTTTTGCACAGTTTTAATTGTCTTCAACTCCTCTGCTGTATTTGGCACTTATTTACTCAACTCGAGACTCATTTTCCTTTCTTTTAGTACATTATACGTTAAATACTTCTAGTACCTCTCCACATGCTCCTTTTCTTTCCTCTGTTGACTTCTTCTTCCTCTTGCCTTTTATGATTAAAAAAATTTTTTCATTGTGATAAATTATATATAACAAAACATTTGCTATTTCAACCATTTTTACATGTACAATTCAGTGACATTAGTTACATTTAACATGGTATGCAACCATCACACTTCCTGTGTCCAGATGTTTTTTATCACTCTTAACAGAAACTCAATGCTCCTTAAGCAATGCCCTCCTCCCCTGTTCCTGTTCCTCTTCCCACCCGCCGCTGGTGTTTTTATTGTAGTTGAGTGCTGTTGAGTTGGTTTTTCACTTATAGCAATGGTATGTGACAGAGTAGAATTGCCCCATAGGTTTAAAAAAAAAATTTTATTTTATTTTGTTTTTTGTTGTTAAGAATATACCCAGCAGAATGTACACCCATTCAACCACTTCTTCATGCACAGTTCACTGACATTGATTATATTCTTTGAATTATATAAAACTATTCTCACTCACCTTTTCTGAGTTGTTCCTCCCCCATTAACATAAAATCACTGCCCCCTAAATTTCCTATCTAATCTTTCCAGTTACTGTTCTCAGTTTGATCTCATATAGATAGATCTTAAAAGAGTACAATGCTCAAGGCAGACATTCTTTACATGAACAACTGCCTCCTTTGCCATGAGACCAGAGCTGGATGGTGCCTGGCTACTGTTATGGAACATATTGATCAAAGAGTCTATAGCAGAATCCTGATCAAAAGGGGAGCAAATGTAGAAAAGTTCAAATTTTCATGGACTCCAGATATTCTGGAATCTTCTTAAAAGCAAACAGTAGTTTAGCTTAACTGGTAAAGAATGTCTAACTATGATTTTTCTTAAGCCTTAGACCTGGTCCTCTCCATCTTCTCATCTCTCCTTTTTTTGGAGAGTTTTTCATTGTTATGACTTTAATTATAGTTGCTATGCTAACAGTTATTTTGGTTCTGTTTTCTTGTATGAAGTTCCACTGCCAAACTCTGAGTGCTTCTCAATCATTTTCCTACATTAATATAGACATTCATGCTTAATTCACTCCTACAAATAACGGTCATTATTGAGAATGTTTGGTGTTTAATACACTAGTTGAAACTCTGCTTCCTTCTTTTCTATTGCATAGCGATACATACTGTGGTCAGCACCACTGCTCTGACCATTTACTGGATGATTCCACTTGGCTGTTTTGGTATTACCTCACACTGGTTGTGTATAAACTGAATTCACTTTCTTCTCCCACAAGCTCTTTACAAACTTCCATATCTCTAGCATAATATAACTTGAACTCTCAGCATATTCGACACGGTTTACTTGATTAATGGGGCACCACACAGTCCTGGCTTTCCTCCATATCTCTTTGGCTATTTCTTCTCAATCTCCTTTTGGTTCATCCTTCTGTAACTGGTGATCCAATATTGGAACTCCTCAAAGCCTGATCGTTGCATAGAATGCATGGAAAGCAAAGTGGGAAATCAAGTTGGAATGATAGATTTGGAACAGATCTTGGAGGTCCTTGAATGGCAAGATAAGGATGTTGGTCACTATTAGGAAGTTTTGAGCTGTATAGTAACAGGACTAGGTCTGTGCTTTAGGAAGATTTATCTGGCATTAACATATAGAAGATAGAGACATTATGTCTCCCACAGTGCCTCTCTAAGATTAATGACAACAGCAGTAACAACAATGATGACATGATGATAATATTAATCAGCACTTATATGT
Organism: Dugong dugon; assembly: GCA_030035585.1. Lineage (NCBI taxonomy): Eukaryota > Metazoa > Chordata > Mammalia > Sirenia > Dugongidae > Dugong > Dugong dugon. The sequence continues at coordinate 22,647,481 of CM057475.1, forward strand.
CTCCATGAGATAATGCACATAGTGTTGAGACAGTGAAGGACACAGACGTTAATATTCACTATACACCTATGAAGTAGCTATTATGATTTTCTCTATTTTATACGTGAGGAGACTTAGATCTAGAAAGAAAAAGTGACTTGCCTAGGGGCATCCGGTTAGTTACTGGCAGAGTTGGGACTGCCTTTCTGGATGCTGTACTGAAGAAATACATGTTGGATGATAATTGCATGTCTGTATTTTACTTTGTTTTTGCTATCATTTAATACATGTTAGTCTGATCCACCCAAGTATCTTTCAAATTGCTTGTGAATAATGCTCTAGTACAGCTTCAGACTGCTTCTTGGAGAACAAGTGTTCCTGAAGATACTAATAACTCTTCTGTGAGAAGAGCGGTTGAATAAAAACTCTGGATTAAAATTTTTTAACAGAGCCCATTACCAGAGACCTCAGCCTGTGCCTTTAAAATGTTAACTTGATTACAGATCTCTAAGAGGAAGCTAGATTATAGTCTTACACAGGTTGAGTTCCCTAGAAGCAGAACCTAAGTTGGAGGTTCTTGTGTAAGTGATTTACTGAAAGAGTCCTCTCAAGTGAAATCTCTGAGGGGATTTCAGCTAAAGCTGCACTGTGCAATATGGCAGACACTAGCCATGTGTGTCTATTGAGTACTTGAAATGTGGGTAGGGTAGTGCTACGAAGGGACTGAATTTTTAATTTTGTTTAATTGCAATTTAAATTTATAAAACTGATACTTGATTCAGTTATTGTTAAAATTTAAAGTATGGACATGTGAATCTACTTTTTACAACTGACAAATTTTATGATATCTAAATATAGATCAAGTATTTCTAATAAAAATTTAATGTCTGAATTAGATTTTTAAAATTGTGAAATACATACTGGATTTCAAAGACTTACTATGAAAAAATATAAAATATATCATTAATAATTTTCATTTTATATGTTGAAATGATAATATTTTGGATATATTAAGCCAAAAAAGCCAAACCCATTGCCGCTGAGTTGATTCCAGTGATGATTGGATATGTTAGAGAAAACAAAATATTGTATTAAAATGAATTTTACATTTTTTTACTTTTTAAATGTTAAAAAAAATTTGCTACTTAAAAATTAAAAAAAAAAATTACGCTTTTAAAAATATGGCTACCAAAAAAGTTATGGTTTGTGGCTCACATTAGTATATTTCTCTATTGGACAGTGCTCGGCTGAAGACTAACAGCCTAATCCCACAGAGAGCTCTGAAGAGTGTATGGCATCACAGTTGTCTCCCCTCGAGGCAAGGAGGCTAGCCTTTTTGTACCCCAGGAGCAGTCAGTCATTGCTGTTGGTCTCTCCTTCCCTGCTCTGTAAGACATAACCTCCAGGCATAATGCAATTTTGAATATTTAGGAGGTTGTTTCATAAGCTTGACCACAGGTCTGTTATGTGAAGACCATACAGTTTAATAAGTCTCAAAGGATGAATATTACTAAACTTTCCATGTAATATTTTATTACTTAGGTGTCTGCCTTTCTCAGGCAGTTAAGCATGAAACTCATTACACAGAAATTGTAACATTTTCCATATCGGTATTGATGGTTGTTTCTGAGTTACATAAGTGCTAAGAAAACTGTTAATAATTTTGATTCCTCTTGAAACAGCTTTTTTTAGCTTATGAATAAAAGGTATGCTACCCTCTGGGCCTTTTGATATCAGTGTGATTATCATGATGTCATTAGGAGTTTGTACAGATGTGATGGGATTGGGATGGAGTCAGTTCACTGCCATTGAAGGAAAGGGAAAAATCCCAGTAAAAAATAATATTCAGAGCCAGAGATAACATTCCTTTGTTTCTTACCCCAGCTTTTAAGCATGTAACCTGGAGGACAGGAAAGGAAGCAAGTTTAAGCCTTGCCTGGAGAAGGACTGTTGATAATGATTGGGGAACATGAAAGGGACAGCATTCCATAGCTTACGTCTTCTCTTTTCATCCTCTTGAGAGCAGACTATGAGACAGAGAACAGGAACATCCTTCTTGTCTTAGGTAAATTGATAGGATTGGATAGATATTCCTGGAATAACTCAGAACTCTTAAAAAATAATTTCACACTTAGCTTCTGTTAAAAGTGATGGAAAGATTTGGAAATGGATAGCGGTAATGGTTTTGCAACATTATGAATATAATTAATGTCACTGAATTATACATGTAAACAATGTTGAAATCGTGAATGTTTTGTTATATATACTTACCACTACAAAAAAAGAGTGACAAAAAGTAATTCAGAAATATTTGGTTAAAAACTGAAAAGAAGACTAAGACATTGACATCTTAAATGACTACAGAATGCTGGATTACGGACTAAAGGAAATCAAGTATTAGATATGCAATTCTAGTGTCAGATCTTTTTTTGTTGTTTGTTTTTTGCTGGACACTTAATATATTTACCAAACTAAATATGCATTGCGCTCTGTATCAAATACTGAGAATTTCCTTAAAGAGATAAAAGTTCTGATCTCTGACCTCAAAGAACTTAAATGAATGGTACTTACAGTTTTAGGAAATTACATAAGAATAATTATAGTAAATAATTATTTTAAAAACAAAAGTGTTAAGACAGCATATAGTCATGGAATGGTCAGAATAAGGAAGTCTAACCGAGAATTGTTTCAGGAGAAAGTGAATTTTGATAAGGATCTATAAAAAATTTGGAGCAAAATGCACGCATAAAAAAAAATCAAACAGTGCAGAAGAGCTCATCATAAAAAGCAACAGTTTCCTGTCCCGCTCCTTGCTGCTTTCAATCCCACATCCCAGAGGAAACCTTTTTGATTTTAGATATTCTGGTGCTTATCACATAATTTATTAAATTAAAGCTTTTAACTCTTTTCCTTGATTTATCAACTTGAAACAATATCTAAAACCAAACCCAAACCCGTTGCCGTCGTCAGTTTCCGACTCATAGCGACCCTATAGGACAGAGTAGAACTGCCCCATAGTGTTTCCAAAGAGCAGCTGGTAGATTCGAACTGCCAACCTTTTGGTTAGCAGCTGTAGCTCTTAACCACTGCACCACTATCTACTTACTCCTTCTTATGAAATATGAAGAGTTTCTTCATCTATACTATCTCTGTACCCTTCCCTTCCTTCTTTTAATATTTGATAATTTGATACTGTTTTTAGTTTTACTATTTTACCTCTGTTCCTTGTTCCATAACCTTTAGTCACCTTAGTGTGTAAGGTGAGGATGACAGCACACATTCCACCTCCTCCCTCTTTACTTCTATGTTTCACCTTCTACCTCTGTCACCTCTAATTTTACTCTTTCACTGCCAAGGTTGTTCACATTTTTAATTCCAATATGCAACTTTAATGAAGTCATCTATATTCGTCCATTAGCTGATTGCAAAAGTTGAAAACCAGTGTACAACATTAATGTTATTGTGTCTCTATAATTTTATTCACTTCAGGGTAAAATAGTATACTAAGATTGTGTTTTTGTCTCCACGTGTCCAGTGTTACAACCCCTGGGACAATTAAAGGGGAATGATTCCATAAGCAAGGTCAAATGGATTTCCTTTTTTTTTGATTACTTAAAATTATGCTACAGTTTGGCCTAGTTCATATTTGGACTATGAGTTTCCTATACAGTGTTTTTGTTTTCTCTGGAGGTTCTGAATCCCTTGACCACATTGTCAATTTCAGTCTCTCAGTCATAATATCTGTTTCATGGAATCTTCCTTTCTTCAAAGATATATCTTTTCTGAAATCCTCTGTTTTCCTTACAATTATGTATCAACTAGGCTGTCATCTTGAGACATCTTTAGTTTAGGCATACCATCTCCTTTATCCCATATCTTTATCTTTTTGGCATTCTGCTCTTTCTTTCCACGAATGCCTGTGACTCTCTCTTTCTGTGTCAGAATAAGGAGGACTTTACTCTGGGGTCCAAGAGCACATTAGATGCCTTACAGCTCCCTGGATGATTTCATTAATTTCTTTTGGAGAAAAAAAAAAAAAAACAGTCCTTTTTTGTCAGACTTGGAAGGTAAGTGCTGAGTTGAGTGTTGCTCTGCAAACAGTAATAAGAGAGTGGGGCTCAGCACTTCTCATATAGGAATTCAGTTAATCACCCTGGTTTTCAGACCTACTGCTCATTTTTATCTTGTATCATACCTGCCAACTCCAAGCCACAGCCTTTTTGGATTACATTGGGCAGAATAACTCCAACAACCTCTGCAGACTTCTCATATCATATTCTAAACTATCACTTTCTCTTCTTGTCTTCATCTGTCAATGCCCTTCCCTCAGCTTTCCGTCTTTCTTAAGGCTCTCAATTGCTGTTGATCCTCTTTTACAATCTTGTTACAGTTTTATTCCTTTTTTGTACTTCTCTTTTTTCATCTCAGTGAGATCTGGGGAAAGACCTGGTTAAATAAGAGTACCCAGGGGGCCATCTTGAAGAGTTGATGGCCCTGATAGGACTCCCAGTGGAGGGAATGGTCTGAGCAAAGGGTTAACAGGAATACGGCAAATAGATTACCTGGAGCAGAGAATGAATTGAGACTAAGGACTTGCTGACTCAAAGTTGAACCAGTCTTGAAAACAGGAAAGATTGCATTTGATATATTAAAGATCTGGGAGGAGGTATAAGTTCTTAAGCAGCTGAGTGTTATTATGTTGTTATAAATATGGTTTACCAGGCTAGGTTTAATTATAAAAAAGTTAGAAACTTCTGAAGGTTATTTTCTGGGCAAGATTTTGTAAAAAGTAAACAGGTCTTTACTTTTGTATTTTTGGTTTAATTTCAGTCTTTGAGCTTGAGAGTTTTTTTGACCTAAGTAAATAGATGAATTATTTAAAGTATTGGGAATTTATCTAGCTGGTTTAAATGGCCCTATATAAAAAATAACGAGAGGGGACAACATAGTTATCTTAGGCTGGATTCTCTAGAGAAGCAAAACCACTAAAGCATATAAATATGTATATATATACAAAAAACAAAAAACCAAAACCCAGACCCATTGCTGTTGAGTCAATTTTGACTCATAGCGACCCTATAGGACAGAGTTGAACTGCCCCGTAGGGTTTCCAAGGAGCACTTGGTGGATTCGAACTGCCGACCTTTTGGTTGGCAGCTGTAGCTGTTAACCACTATGCCACCAGGGTTTCCAAAGTATATATATATATAGAGGGATTTATATCAAGGAAATGGCTCATGTGGTTATAGAAGCTTAATGTCCCAAGTCCGTGGATTGGGATAGAGGCTTCTCTTGATTCATGTAGCTGCAGGAGCTAGTGAATCCCAGATCACCAGGTCGGAGAGCAGGGCTCTTGCTCACAGGCTGTGAAGATCAGCGAATCCCAAGATTGGCAGGCAAGACTACAGGCAAGCTGCTAGCTCAAGTCCCAAGATCCAGAGGTCAGATGAACAGGAGCCAGCTGCAGGATCCAGTGCAGACAAAAATCAGAACGTCCGCTTATATTCGGATGCAGGCCTCACGTCCAAGGAAACTCCGTTTCAACTGATTGGTTCTCACAGCAGATCCTATCATGGGGGTGATCACATGTCAAATCTCGACAGGGAAGCGATCACATTATATGACTGCCAAAACACTGAGAATCATGGCCCAGCCAAGTTGACACACAATCTTAACCATCACAATAGTATAGTGGTTAAGAGCTCCCCCTAGCTCTTCTACTAAAATTGAGCCTATTACTAGGATTGTTGTATTAAATCTAAGGTTCTAAGTTCATGAATGACACATGGTAAACTCTCAATAATTAGAAATTATTATAACAGTAACTTACATTCATATAGTTTCATGCTTTTCAAATACTTTGACATATATCATCTGGCATGATATTGATAACAATCCCTATGAGGGAATACGATAGATATTAATATCCAAATTTTAAGGGTGATTGTTATGGATTGAATTGTGTCCCGTAAAAATATGTATCAACTTGGTTAGGCCATGATTCCCAGTATTGTGTGGTTGTCCTCCATTTTGTGATAGTAATTTTATGTTAAAGAGGATTGGGGTGGGATTGTAACTCCCTTACTGAGGTCACATCCCTGATCCAATGTAAAGAGAGTTTCCCTGGGGTGTGGCCTGCACCACCTTTTATCTTACAAGAGATCAAAGGAAAGGGATGCAAGCAGAGAGTTGAGGACTTCATATCACCAAAGAAAGCAGTGCCGGGAGCAGAGCATGTACTTGGGACCTGGGGTTCCTGCACAGAGAAGCTCTTAGTCCAGAGGAAGCCTGATGACAAGAACCTGCCTCCGGAGCTGACAGAGAAAGTCTTCCCATGGAGCTGTCGCCCTGAGTTTGGAGTTCTAGCCTACTAGAGTGAGAAGATAAATTTCTCATTGTTGAAGCCATCCACTTGTGATATTTCTGTTACAGCAGCACTAGATGACAAAATATGGCAAATGTCACACAATTCTTTAAGTATTTTAAGCAGTGTAACAGTTTTGATAGATACTGTGAATTGGCTCACCTGACCTATTCCAACTCCTTTCTAGTGTGCCCTCTAATACTGCAGCAGAGACCTGGAAAGATAAAAGCTACGTTTCCCAGACTCTCTTGCAGCTGGAGATGTGGCCCAGGTTCTGCCAAAAAGATGCATACCTGTAAGACTTAGAAGCAGGAAGAAAGCAACACAGGAGTGGCCACACATGGAGAAACAGGCTCTTGCAGTCTAGTGACAGAAGCATTTTGTTCTTTTGTGGCAGCCATGGCAGAGGTTCTAAAGTCTGGTCTCTAGTATAATAGGTGTAGAGTGATGGGTGGTGGCAGTAGTGGGGTTTCCACTAAAATAGAACTGTAACTAGGATTGGTAGTTTTTCTTAACTGATGTTCCTGGCTAAGTAGCATTCAAACCTGGCTTTTCTGAGCATTGTGGAAAGTCTGTTAAGTGACTTAATAACCCTGAACAAATTCCTTTCCCTTTAAATTAGCTAGAATGGGTTCTGTTATTTACAAGTAGACCCCTATCAGACACACATGGAAAGACCAGATTTGTCTCTCAGGAGTATTCTCACGTTAACCAAGGTCAGGAAGCTGAGATGTAAAATTACAACTGTTCTTAATTTATCATGAAAAATAAGGTGATTATGCAGAACAAAATACATCTGCACAACCAGTATGTTTTCTCATTATAAGACAGAACTATATAGGGAACATAAATAATAACCAGAAGATTACTTAGTGAGATGGAAATAGAACAAAGAAAACTGGATAAATTGAATGTTTAATGCTGTGAAGTTAAAAATCATCAGATTCTTCTATCATTTTTGTGGAGATAATCTTACCAGTGGGGTTGTAATAGTTAAAGTTTATTATGTAAAGCTCTTACTGTGTTGTAGTTGGTGGGCATCACCAGCTTTTGTGATTTTCTTTCCCATGGTTGACAAAATCCTTATTAAAAAAATTTATTGTGGTAAAATATATATAATAAAACATTTGCCATTTTAACCATTTTTAAGTGACATTAATTATATTCACATGTTGATCAACCATTACCATTATCTATTTCCAAGAATTTTCATCACACCAAACAGAAACTCAGTACTCCTTAGGCAAAATCTCCCATTTCCCTCTTCCCTCAACCCCTGGTTATCAACTAATCATCTTTTGTCTCTATGCATTTGTCTGTTCTAGATATTTCATATAAGCGGGCTGTCATGGATTGAATTATGTCCCCCCAAAAATGTGTGTATCAGTTTGGCTGGGCCATGCATGATTCCTGGTATTGTGTGGTTTTCCTATAAGTTGTAAATCCTGCCTCTTTGATGTTAATGAGGGAGGATGGGCGGCAGTTGTGTTAGTAAGGCAGGACTCAGTCTACAAGATTGGATTGTGTCCTGAGGCAATGTCTTGAGATATAAAAGACAGAAGTGAGCAGTGAGACCGGGGACCTCATACCATGAAGAAAGCAGTGCTGGAAGCAGAGTGCGTCCTTTGGACCTGGGGTCCCTGCGCTGAGAAGCTCCTAGTCTGGGAGAACACTGATGAGAAGGCCAAGAGAGAGAGAAAGCCTTTCCCTGGAGCTGACGCCCTGAATTTGGACTTTTAGCCTACTTTACTGTAAGGAAATAAACTTCTCTGTGTTAAAACTATCCACTTGTGGTATTTCTGTTATAGCAGCACTAGATGAATAAGACATGGGCTCATACAATATTTGTCCTTTCGTGTCTAATTTCACTTAGCAAAATGTTTTCAGAGTTCACCCATGTCATAGCATGTTTTAGAACTTCATTTCTCTTTACGGCTAGGTAATATTCCATTGTATGGATAGACCACATTTTGTTTATCCATTCATCTGTTGATGGCTATTTGGGTTGTTTCCACCTTTTGTCTATTGTGAATAATGCTGTGACGGACACAGATGTACCAAAACCTCTTTTTGATATACAGTACCTTTTTTTAGACATGCTAATACTTTTAATCAGTTTGTAGTCAAGGTTGGCCATAGACTGCAGCCTGGGATCCATTCTGTTTCTTTAAGATGACTGGTTGTTCGACTCTAACAATATAATTCATCACAATTCTGTTCTTGGATGTGAGAAGAAAATTCCCTTCTCTTCTGGGTAGATCTCTCCTCCAAGCCATTGTGTATGTAATGACTGCAGAGCTGAATTCTCTTTGAGGGTATTCTTCCCCATGTTTTCAAATGCTGCTCCTGAAATACTGCTAATAAGTGGAAACCAGGCCTCTCAATACCCAGATTACTGTCATCTCTCTCACACCAACCTGAGACACTTTGGTTTAGAGATTCTATGAGTTAATTAGTAATAACAGTATAAGAGGATTATAAAATGTTCAGTTTTTAGCTGATCTCCCAAGATGTTCTTTCAGAATCAGAGCTTATTAACTCATTTCAAACAAAAGAACCATTAGGAGAGGCTGGGTTAACTTCAAAATACCAGAGATATCATATTTGTTGGTATATGTAAAGCCAGGTTAAATGTATTTAATTTTCCATATAATAAAATATTATAAAATAGAAATCTGAGGGGTTTAGATATGAAAGATTTTAGGAGCTAGTGCATCTGAGTGTCTGAGGGGTCATTATGGAGAAAAAGGCGTTATGGAAGTTGCCTGAAGAGTATGTACTTCACAGTGAAACTTTTTTATCTCACATACATGCACACACACACACACACACACACACACACACACACACACACACATACACAGAATATGAAAATCATGCTGTAATGGAAATCATGGTTGTATGACAAAATGAAAAGGTACACTAGTGTCCCTAGATCAGGGAAAGTTCAGTATCACGGAACAAGGAAGTTTCTGGCTGTGAAAGTGTACAGTGCCAAATAAAATGAGGTTTAAAAAAAAAAAAAAGGGCCAGAGAAAGGAAATTCTAATTATAGTCTTAAAAATAGTATTGCATGAAAATTGCAATCACTGCTCTAAATTAGTTCAAGGATTTGGCCAGTCCTGGTCTAACCACCAACAACAACTATAAAAAACTATAAGAAAATATAAAATTAGGAATGATTGCATTTAAATATGCATGCATGTGTAACATTAACAACTTGCCATATGCAGATGACACAAGCTTGCTTGCTGAAAGTGAAGGGGACTTAATGCACTTACTGATGAAGGTCGAAGACTATAGCCTTCAGTATGGATTATACCTTCACATAAATAAAACAAAAATCCCCACAACTGGACCAATAAGCAACTTCATGATAAACGGAGAAAAATTTAGGTTGTCCAGGATTTCGTTTTACTTGGATCCACAGTCAATGCCCATGAAAGCAGCAGTCCAGAAATCAGACGATGTATTGTGTTAGGCAAATTTGCTGCAAAAGACCTTATTAAAAGTGTTAAAAAGCAAAGATGTCACCTTGAGGACTAAGATGAGTCTGACCCAAGCCATGATATTTTCAATTGCTTTATATGCATGTGAAAGCTGGACAGTGAGTAAGGAAGACCAAAGAAGAGCCTTTGAATTATAGTGTTGGTGAAGAATATTGAATATACCATGGACTGCCAGAAGAACGAACAAACTTGTCTTGGAAGAAGTATAGCCAGAATACTCCTTAGAAGCAAGGATGGTGAGACATTGTCTCATGTACTTTGGACGTGTTACCAGGAGGGTCCAGTCCCTGGAGAAAGACATCATGCTTGGTAAAGTAGAGGGTCAGCAAAAGAAAGGAAGACATTCAAAGAGATAGATTGATACAGTGGCTGCAACAAGGGGCTCAGACATAGCAAAGATTGTGAGGATGGCACAGGACCGAGCAGTGTTTTGTTCTGTTGTACATAGCGTGGCTATGAGTTGGAACTGACTTAATGGCACTTAACAATACGCTTTTTGGAGGGAGGCATTTGGAATTGAGAGTTGCTATTGATAGTCCATTAGCTATGGACAGTTGAACTCCTAACATTGTGTGGCAGACAGCAAAGCGTTCATGAAGAACTGAAACAGGAAAGTTTGCTAAAGCTCCACATTAAGAAATTGTTCCGCAAGTTTCACGGGAGTAGCTTTGATTTTGAGATGATAAATCTTCACATAAAAGGATATAAAATATTAATACTGCAGTGAGAACACTTTTGCCTTTTAAGAACTCCACACTTATCTAGTACTTTTCTCAGAGGGTCTAAAGGCTTTCACCGGTTTTCTTCATTGTGTTTTCATTAACTTTATGTTTGCATAATAAAGAGGATTGATGCTGAAAAATTACTTGACTTGCTCAGGATTTCATAGAAAGATAGTGAAAAAGCTAGGTGAGCTGATCTTTGAATCCTGCAATGCAGTTCTTCACTGTTATGTTTTGAGGATGAGAAGAAAATGCGGACATCCTTTTGGTATTACTCTGTGACCATAGTTGGGGCTGGCCAAATAAGCTGAACTTTCTTCAGGGAATCATTTAACTAAGGCATATGGAAAAATACCTGGCATGTTAAAATTGTTAGATATATAAATATGGAAGCCAAAAGAATGCTGGGTCAATTTTTATACTTTTAAGGTTTCAATATACATTTAGCTTAAGAAATTAAAGTCAGCTGAAGAGTTTATGAACATGAATTAGCTTTTTAGGGCCACATTTGTATACATCAAAATGGAGACACTTGTTGGTTGTATCAACTTTATTATTATACATTTTTTTTTATGGAGCACTTGAGGTTTTTTTTTTTTTTTTTTAATGATTATGAATGTATATTATTAGTTCATTTGTCTCAGATGAGAGGTCAGCAAACATTTTCTATAAAGGGCAAGAAAATAATTATTTCAGGCTTTGTAGGCCATACACTGTCTATTGCAACTACTCAACTTTGCCACTGAAGTGGGAAAGCAGTCATAAATAATACATATGTATTATGCACTATGAGTAGATAATACATAGACAATATCAAATAAATATTTATGTGTTCCAATAAAACTTTATGTACACTGAAATTTGAATTGCATACATAATTTTTATATGTGATGAAATATTGTTCTTCTTTTGATTTTTTTCCAGTTATTTAAACATTAAAAAACAATTCTTAGCTTCCAGGCTGTACAGAAACAAGGCAGGCTGCTTTTGGCCTGTTGCTTCTAGTTTGCTGCCCTTTAGTCAAAGAAATCCAAGCAGGTCTAAAATGTTTCACCTATAACATGTTAAGAATCTTCAGTTTCTCATACTAAATTTATCATTATGTAGTGGGAAAAGTAAAAAGAAAAGAATTAAAACTGCTATTAACTTTTGTGCAAACGAGAGCCAATTTTTATAGCTCAGATTTTGTATTTGAGCTACATATTGGGTTCTGTGGGTTTCAAGGTATTTCTGAGATAGGTGCATTTTGCTTACAGTGTTGTAAACTAGAGTTTTTCATCTTCCTTCCCTCACTTTTTTTTTTTTTAAATGATCTTGCTATTCCTCCTGTGGAGAGAAGAGGGTTACAGTGTAAACATTATTTTTCTTGTACTTCATTATAATTATTACCCACTGATGGTACATAACGGTTATTATTGTGACAACTTCTAATAGACATACACATTCACTGTCTTTTCTGTACAGGTACGTTTTTAGCCTCTTGCTTTTGGCTACTTAAGAAATGTGTCTATCTTTAAACAATTAAAAAAATAACCTCTAAAACTCATATATTTTTAATTAAGCTTTAATAATTTAGATTAAACTTTTTAGAGAAAACTCTGAAACGTGCATATAAAGGCAAATTTATTAAGGTTTAGTAAACTGACAACATACTACAAATATAAAAGATAGTCTCTATTGTTGTTGTTAGGGTGTTAGGTGCTGTTGAGTCAGTTCTGACTCATAGTGACCCTATGTACAGCAGAATGAAACACTGCCCGGTCTTGTGCCATCCTCACAATCGTTGTTTGAGACCATTGTTGCAGCCACTGTGTCAGTCCATCTCGTTGAGAGTCTTCATCTTTTTCACTGACCCTCTACTTTACCAAGCATGATGTCCTTCTCCAGGAACTGATCCGTCCTGATAACATGTCCAAAGTATGTAAGACGTGGTCTTGCCATCCTTGCTTCTAAGGAGCATTCTGGTTGTACTTCTTCCAAGACAGATTTATTCATTCTTCTGGCAGTCCATGGTATATTCAATATTTTTCACCAACACCATAATTCAAAAGCATCAATTCTTCTTCGGTCTTTCTTATTCATCGTCCAGTTTTTGCATGCATGTGAGGTGATTGAAAACACCATGGCTTGGGTAAGGTGCACCTTAGTCTTCAAGGTGACATCTTTGCTTTTTAACTGTTTGAAGAGGTCTTTTGCAGCAGATTTGCCCAATGTAATATGTCTTGATTTCTTGACTACTGCTTTCATGGGTGTTGACTGTGGATCTAAGAAAAATGAAATCTTTGACAATTTCAGTCTTTTCTCCATTTATCATGATGTTGCTTATTGGTCCAGCTGTGAGGATTTTTGTTTCCTTTATGTTGAGGTGTAATCCTTATTGAAGGCTATAGTCCTTGATCTTCATCAGTAAGTGCTTCAAGTCCTCTTCACTTTCAGTAAGCAAGGTTGTGTCATCTGCATAACGCAGGTTGTTAATGAGTCTCTGCTAGGATCTTAAATGCAGATTGATGAGTTTAACCATGAATTGTGGTTACTGTTAACAAGAAGAAAGTATAATTAATTATAGGAAGTATAATTAACATCTGTATCAGCTGTAAGAAGAAATATATATTCGTTGTCAGACAGATTTGAGGATTGCTCTATTAATTCTTTGTTCCACCTGAGGAGGTGGGAATCATTAAGTACTTGTAGAATTGAATTGAAAATTAAAATTTAAAAATATCACAGGAAATTTATGAAATTCTGCATGTTTAAGCTCCGATATTGAACATTATCAAATCACTGGTAACTGCAGAATATTTGTGCCCCATTTTGTGTCAAATGCTAGTCAATGCTGCCATTTTCCAGGCCTGTTTGGTTTTGGGATCTCATGAATTTAACTGGGTAGGTAGCTTTATGCCTATAAAATACGTTAAGGTATATAACTTCCTGAGGGGAAATGTGACACATAATGAACCAGTGAAAAACTACAGAACCATTAATTTAAATCTGGAGGAAAATTGGGAAGACAGAGTACCAGAGCTGTGAAAGATAAAAGAAAATTTATTTACTTCTTGGTGCCTGGGTGTCTCTGGCCTTTAGAGAACTAGGTAATTTGTGAAGAGAGGAATTTTGAAAAAATAAGAAGAAATTAAGAAATGAATATGACTACCAGAGAAGTAGTAGGGGTCAAAAAAGTTTGGATGATTTTTGGAGATATTGGGAATATTTGGGGAAGGATAAAAAAACCGTAGCCTTGGAGGCAGTTACGGTTTGGCTTTAAGGAAATGGCAGAAAAATTAGAAACATGAGATCAAAAAAAGAAAAAAAGGATTCATTTTTTTTTGTTTGTTTTTCAAATGTGAATTTAAGAAGTCAGAACGTAAGAATAACGACAAGTATAATAGAATGAGTTGAGAGAGACAGAGACTAAAGAGAACAGTTGTGAAAGACTGAATTTAATAAATTCACGTATTCATACTAGATTATAATTTTTTTTAGCATACTGACATTTCTATTAGTGAGGGGACACTTGAAAGACAACTTAAAACAAGTTATCTTACAATGTTTTATCCCTAACAGCTTAATATAAAATAATCAGAATTTTTATAGTTAACCTCCTTCTGTAACTCTTTGTGTTCTTAACAACAATGTTCACAAATTTATAAGTTGTGTTGATTTTGACAAAGATTGAAAAAAAAAAGCAGTAGTATATATTTTTTATGTATACATGAGACTTAGAAGAACATTTCTTTTCAATATAGCTTGGTATTTCAATTATTAATAATACACTAAGAAATTTGTATGCATAGAATAAAATACAAATGCCATTAATTTTTGTAATAGTCATAACTTGGGCTATCTGGAACATTATACAGAATTATTAGTGATTTAATACCCTTGAGTCTTTCATGTAGTTCGCCATAAAAATAGTCTTTCAATGAAGTTAACTTTTTGTTAATATAAAGTTTCGGAGATTTTACTGATGCTGTTAATAGCTCTGTCTACAGTTGTAACTTGGTATTATTGAATCCAGTTAAAAGGAAAAAATTTATGACAATAGTTTTTTAGTATCCTGAATACAAAATGGTTCGTGGGTGTGGAGACGACCCAAGTGGATGACTCAGTATCATATATGCAGGTGTGTGTCTCTTTGAGGAGTCCCTGGGTGGCACAAACACGTAAGCACTTGGCTACTAACTGATAGGTTGGTGCCTGGGAGAAAGGCCTGGCAATTTACTTCTCAAAGATCACAGCGGTTGAAAACCCTATGGAGTACAGTTAAAATCTGAAACACACAGTGTTGCTATGAATAACTTTTTTTTAAAAAATATCTATATGAATGATGAGGATGAGAAATACATGCAGTAAACCACTAGTACAGTACTATTAGATGTTTTTTCCATTGCTGTGGAGTCAATTCTGACTCATGGTGATCCCTTGTTACAGAGGAGAACTGTTCCATAGGGTTTTCTTGGCTGTAATCTTCACGGAAGCAGATCAGCAGGCCTTTCTTCCTTGGTATTGCTGGGTGGGTTTGAACCACCAACCTTTAGGTTCGTAGTAGAGCACAAACCATTTATGCCACCCAGGGACCTACTAGTAGAGTACTGAACTCAGTTTGGGCCCTCAGCAAATGGTAATGAGTGACTGAATGAATATTTTAATATGGAAGGAGCCATGAAAAAATGAAATGTCTTTGAAAAGTCAGAGGGAGCAAAAAAAGGATGATATTAAACCTATGGGTTTTTGCTGACATTGTTTGTATTTATATATTTATTTTTGTTACCAAACTGGGGAAGGATATCTTTTGACTCTGTTTGCTTTTTTCTAAGTTTTATTTATTTTGTTGTTGTAGTTGAGAATATATACAGCAAAGCATACCAATTCAGAAGTTTCTACATGAACAGTTCAGTCACATTAGTTACATTCCTTGAGTTGTACAACAGTCTCACTCTCCTTTTCTGAATTGTTCCTCCCTCCTTAACATAAATTCACTGCTCCCTAAGGTTCCTATCTGTCTTTCAAGGGATACTTACCAACTTAAAAAGACAAAAATAAATGGGACCTCATAAAAACTAAAAATATTTATTCATCAAAACACACCAAAAAGGTGAAAAGACAAGCTACCCACGGGGAGAATATCTGTGGAAACCATATATCTGAAAAGATCTAATAACCAAAATAAAATTTCCACGACTTAACAACTTCAAAAAAAAAGACAACAAATAACCCAGTCATAATGGGCAAAGGACATGAATAGGCATTTCACCAAAGAGGACATTCAAATGGCCACCAAACATATGAAAAGATGCTCAGCATCATTAGCCATCGGAGAGATTCAGATCAAAACCGCAATGAGATACCATTCCATCCACACTAGGATGGCTAAGATTAAAAAAAACAAAAAACAGAAATTAACAAATGTTGGTGAGGATGTGGGAAAATTGGACCCATTATCCATTGCTGGTGGGAATGAAAAATGCTACAACCATTGTGGAAAATAGTGTGGCGGTTCCTCAATAAACTAAAAATAGAACTACTATGTGACCCAGCAATTCTGATCCTAGGTATATACTCAAAAGACTTGAAAGCAGAGACACAGAGACTTGTATACCAGTGTTCATTGTAGCACTGTTCACAATAGCAAAAAGGTGGAGACAACCTAAATGCCCATCAACAGAGGAATGGATAAACAAAATGTGATACATATATACAATCTAATACTACTCAGCCAGTAGGAGAAATGAAGTCCTGATACATGCTATACTATGGATAGAGCTTGAAGACATTATGCTGAGCAAAATAAGCCAATCACAAAAGGACAAATATTGTATGACCTCACTTTTATATAAAAAGACAAGAAAAGGCAAATGTATAGAGGCCAGAGTTTATTAGTGGTTACCAGGGATGAGGGAGAGAGAAAAAATGGGGTTAATGATGATGGAAAAAATCACACTGATTAAGGGTATTGCACAGCTGATTATTCTAATGGCTGTCAATAAGTTGTATAACTGTAAAAAGTTGAATTGGCAAGGGTTGTGTGATAGATGTATTTCCAGCGACAAAAAAAAAAAAAAAAAAAAAGAGTAGCTGCTGAAGCTGCTTATGGGACTGGGTTCCTTGGTTTAGAGGTTTAGGGTCATGGTTTCATGGGACATCCCAGTTGATTAGCCTAATAATGTGTTTAGTGCTCCTGTTTTACCTCCTAGTTCAGTGCATAGTGCTTGGGGTCTTAAAATCTTGCAAGTGGCCATCCAAGGCACAGCAGTTAGTCTTTATTCACCTAGAGCAACAGAGGAAGAGGGAGAGTCAGGAACAGGAGGAGAATATGAAATGTGTGACTAATTGCCTCCGTGAACAGCTAACTCCTTTGCCATGAGACCAGAAGAACTGGATAGTGCTCAGTTACCATTACTGAACATTTTGATTGAAGATTCCATAGAAGAATCCTAACCAAAATGGGGAAAATGCAGGACACTATTTCAGATTCTCTTGGACTCCAGACTTTCTGGAGCTATGGAGGCTGGATGAACCCCTGAAACTATTGCCCTGAGATAATCTTTAAACCTTATACTGAAAATATCCCCTGATGTCATCTTAATACCGAACAACAGCTTAGCCTAACTAGTAAAAAATATTTGCCTTGAGCATTATGCTTTTTTAAGAATTATCTATATGGGATCCAGTTGACAAGAGCAACTCGAAAGATTAGATAGGAACCTTAGGGGACAGTGAGTTTATGTTAATGGGGAAGGGACGACTCAGAAAAGGAGGGTGAGAAAGATAGCTCAACTTGAAAGTAATCAGTGTCACTGAATTATATAGGTAAAGACAATTGAATTGGTATATGTTTTGCTTTGTATATTCTCAACAACAACAGCAAAATAAAATTTAAAATAAAAAATATTTGTTATATGAACGAATGAACTCTTTGTAAGGGTTAGAAATTATTACTTAGAAAAAATAATAGCCTTGTGACTTCTAACTTCAAAGCAGTGGAAAGAGTTTTTTCAGCAGATGTCAAAAAGTTGAGGATACAAGTTTCTACTAATTTCAGCATACTATGATGGAAGTGTATAAATAAGCTTGCTCATATTTAGCAAGAAAAGGAAATGTTGGAAAAACTAACGGACAATTAAAAGAACTAAAAATGGATTAAAAACTAATTAAAAAATAATGGACAGTTAGTGTGGTATCTTGGTTGTAAGGTTTTTTTTTACTTCAAGAGAATTAAATTGACATAAAGAATAATATAGAAATGTTTATTGGTGGCATATCAGTCAATAGGTTGTTCAGAGATAATTCAATGGAGAGCAATTATGAGCAGCTATTTCAGCTCAAGGTTTGAACATTTAATTATGCTGTAAATCCGTACTGTTATCTCTTTTTATTGTTTGTTTTACAATATAGATTACTATGTTCTGTTGTCACTTTGTTTTACTGTAAATAACTTAAAATATATGATGTCTCTAATCCAATGAAATAATAGTGTTGTAATCATTACAGTTTTAAACAAAATATAACACTCGGTTTTATTTATGAGTTTAAATATGACATGAAATTAATTTGTCAGTTCATTTGGCAAATTTTAAAAATAATTCATCATCTTTTTTCTTTCAAATTTCTAAGTATCATCACTTAGCCCTATGTCTTAGTTGTCTAGTGCTGCTATAACAGAAATACCACAAGTGGATGGTTTTAGCAAAGGGAAGTTTATTTCCTTACAGTAAAGTAGGCTAAAAGTCCAAATTCAGGGCATCAGCTCCTGGGGAAGGCTTTCTCTCTCTCTCGGCCTTCTCATCAGTGCTCTCCCAGATTAGGAGCTTCTTGGCGCAGGGACCCCCCGGTCCAAAGGACATGCTCTGCTTCCGGCACTGCTTTCTTGATGGTCTGAGGTCCCCCGTCTCACTGCTCACTTCTGTTTTTTATATCTCAAGACACTGCCTCAGGACACAATCCAATCTTGTAGACTGAGTCCTGCCTTACTAACACAACTGCCACCCATCCTCTAACATCATAGAGGCAGGATTTACAACACATAGGAAAATCACACGGTACCAGGAATCATGGTCCAGCCAAATTGACACACACATTTTTTGGGGGACATAATTCAAACCATGACACCCTATTTTAAGAGCTTCCTTTATATTGAAATTTATTTAGGCGTGTAGTTTATAGATATATTTTACAAAATATTTTACAAATGAAAGGATACTAATAAAAGTTTTTTATTATGAGTTATGCATTTTCAATATATAAATATACAATTAATTTGCCTAAATTTGATTGAAAGTTAAGCTATTTCCAGTTTTTTTAAATACAGCAGACAGTTTTTGCTTCAAGATAATTGTTCCCTATTGGAAGTGAAAAGTTCATTAATTTTTCACACACGTGTGTGCGCGCACACACACACACACAGAAACTTTAAATGTAACATGAACAATAGCCAATCTCATACTGGGCTCAAGCCCTAATTTGAATATGGGTTTGTTGATTGAGTCTGCTACAGTCATTTTTACCTACACCACATCGATAATACATTGATTAAGATTTCCAGTTTTGGTGTTTTGATAGAGGAGAGCTTGATAACACTTGGAAAGCTACCTAATGGTAGAATCTTTCCTGATATTTTACAGTCCTCTCCCCATCTTGCCCTGTTTTACCATTTTTTTCTTTCACACCCAATTTGACAATGTTTTTATCCACTTGTCTTTATTGAATGTCTCCAAAGCATTCCAATTAATTTTCAAAGAAAGATCAACACTCTTTTTTGTACTCTTATTTCATAGGTTTATATAGTTAATAAGATTATATAATTATAGCTCACATGAGAAGTTTGGGAAAAAAAATAGCAGACTCTTGTAACACCTCAATTAGTGGGAGCAGAAGAGCTCCAGTATACTTGAGATAATCCTTTGGTTTTGAGCATGATGAAAGGATCATTAGTATTAATTAATATGTTGTACAGAGGGAATAAAAAGTGTTGATTAATCTGGAGAGATGATTAAGAAGAGGTCTCGTAAGAGAGCTTCTGTATTCCAATTATGATGTTAGGGTATGTTTTTGCCAGTTTTATTGAAACCACTACCATCAAACTTTATATTTTATAGAATTTTATAATTTTAGAGAACTAGCTCCATCAAATATTGCCCAGCTCATTTTGAGAGTTCCCCGTAGTAGCCGATTGCTCATGTTCTTCTACTTCAGTTTAACTCATTGTGCTGTGCTGCTGTTGCCTTTACCTGGTCACAGCTGTTCTCTGATCCATGACTGCTGCTGGCTTTGCCGGTGGGAATCCTGTTCTCTTCTGAATTGCTTTGTTAGGGGGGAGTTGGGGAGAACAATGATCACTCTAGGGCTAATTATTTCTCATTAAGGCAAAACTCTACTATATACTCTACCAATGTCCCATGAATCATGAAGTTTTCCAGTCTGGTAGTGGGAACAAGCATTATTCTCAGCCCAATGTGAGTGGCAGGTACTGTTACCTCAGATCCTTTTGGTGGGTCTTTCTATAGCCTGGGGTAGTTTCTTCACATTACAGTTTGGTTTGTACTCAGTTGAATACTCAATGGGGACCCTGTGCAGATCTGAGTTCTCTCTCTCTCTCTCTCTGTAGCTCACGCCTTTTGTGTTCTCTATCCAGTGAACTTAGGTGCCTTGATCTCCCTGGATTCTCAGCTCTGCCTCCTCAACTCAGAGGGTTTCCCAGGCTCTGTCTTGGATCCTCTTCCTGTGCTGTGGCCTGGACGGTCCCTCAAGGCACTAAGCTGAGGCTACTATAGAGCTCATCCTGTTTGTTTACCATTTCACAGGTTCACTATTCTTCATCGCCTGATGTTCAGTACCTTGATAACATTTCCCCCCTTCTCCCATATAATTAGTTTATTTATTTATTTATTTATTTGTTGTTTCAGGCAGGAGAGAAATCAGATCTTTGTTAGTCCACCTGGGCTGGAACCAAACTGTTAATATAACTTTTTAAGACTTTACTGAGAGTTTGAAAGTAATAAAAGGGAAATACAAAACAACCAGTAGTTTATAATGGCTACCATATGCAGCTACCTTCTGAGTCTGTAGATCCTGCTGGTATCCTTATACTGGAAACCCTGGTGGCAAAGTGGTTAAGAGTTTGGCTGTTAACCAAAAGGTCGGCAGTTCAAATCCACCAGATGCTCCTTGGAAACCCTACTGGGTAGTTCTACTCTGTTGTATAGGGTTGCTATGAGTCAGAATCAACTCAACGGCAATGGGTTTGGTTCTTTCTTGGATGTCCTTGTAGTTCCCCAGCCTGGGTCTACACAGCAGTGACTAAATTTTCTGCCCTTCCCCCTGCCATCATAATGTTTTTCTTTATCATACAAAATATTTTTGCTCCTTGCAGTCAAAACATTTTAAACAAGAGTCTTCGCTTATTTTTATATCTGAGTAAGTTAAAGACCGAATTGAAGTTATTTTCCCTTCTCCCCTGCCATGTAAAAGAACAGTCTGCTCCAAAGTTAAATTCAAGCTCCTACTCTTAGGGGCTTTCAAATTCAAAATGGCAGTTTTCCAATTAAAAAAAAAAATAAAACCAAACCCCTAGTGCTCAGTCTCAGCCTAGGAACCCCATTATACCAGAGTACGTTATTATATGTTGAATCAATTAATATGCACTATGTGTATAGTGTATTAAAACACACATAGAAAGGTGGCCAGAGGCATACATGAGAACTTTTAATTGAATCATAAATATAATGTTAATTGTAAAACTTGGAGAAAACTTGATCTTTAGTGCTACTGCTTTTCATTTTGGTTGCTCCCCTTTTTTCTTGGGATGTTTTGCTTATACTGTGCATTTTTGTTTTTGTTTTGATTTTCAAATATATATATCAATATACTTTTAGGAAGTGGAATTATACTTATAAATGTGTAGAGGGAATTTACTATTTAAAACTACCATGTATAAATGTTTTATAAAGTGAAGAATCTTTTGTAATATGTGTATTTGGTGAATAATTTTTCTGTCTTGTACTTCTGGAGTTTATTCATATGATTATATAAAATTACTATATATCAGACTTTTGTATATTGAGAAGTCTTCATATATTATACATATATATATATGTACAAGCTATATCTATATAAATCTGTGTAGACTATATTCTTTAGTATCTTATCAAGCAGGCATTTCATAACTTTTCTTTTTTTCATTATTATTTTTTAATTTTTTGAATTGTACTTCAGATGGAAGCATCTCTGTAAGCAAATTAGTTTCTCATTAAACAACTAATACACGTATTGTATTGTGACATTGGTTGCCAACCCCATGACATGTCACCTCTGTCCCCTTCTTGACCTTGGGTTCCCCCTTACCAGTTTTCCTGTCCCCTCCTACCTTCTCACCCTTGCCCCTGGGCTGGTGTGCCCATTTAATCTCATTTTGTTTGATGGACCTGTCCCATAACTTTTTTTTTAATTTTATGTAAAACCGTATTTTATAGGAAAGGAACAAAACGGATTTAGTAGAAATAAGCTTCTGAACCTAGTTCTTGCGGTATTTTCAAGACCTTTAGCAAATTGTTGTTATGTATGTAGTGGGATTTCTTGAAGGAAAAATGTCGTTATTTTTACTTGTATGCATTTTAAAAGTGGTATTTTCTATTCATTAAACTTCAGAGTAAAAGTGCTGTAACTAAGGTTAGGATGATATTTCAAAACAATGGATTGTGTACATTTTATAAAGCACAGATGTTAATATTCTAGATGGAAAGGAAGTTTGTTGCATTTTATTTTGTATTTAATTAAGAAAATAGCCACTTTGACCTGACACAAATCAACTAACAATGAGCTGGCTAAATTCTATAAACCAGGCATCATTGTCAATGGCTCAAACTTGTTCTTACCTGGAGCATTCCTCTGTGTGTCCTCTGACACCTCAGGCAGAGGTAGGGCCTTCTCCTCTATGCTTTGTACAGCCTTCTACCAGAGCCCCACTTAGATTACTATATGGCAGTGTGTGTTGGCTCTTACGTGACTGTGAACTTGGGCTGCAAAACTGTTTGCTACACATCTCTGTATTCTCGATGCCTAGGATGGAGCCTGTCATATAGCCAAAAAACCCCATTTTTGTCAAGTCAGTTCCAACTCATAGTGACCCTACAGGACAGAGTAGAACTGCCCCCATAGGGTTTCCAAAGAGCAGCTGGTGGATTCGAACTGCTGACCTTTTGGTTAGCAGCCATAGCTCTTAACCACGGCACCACCAGGACTCCCTATGTCATATTAAGGAACAGTAAATGTCTTTTTTGTTTTTTTGGATGTTTTATTGTGTTTTAGGTGAAAGTTTACACAGCAAACTAGATTCTCATTCAACAATTCATACACAAATTGTTCTGTGACATTGGTTTCAATCCCTGCAATGTGTCAGCACTCACCATTTCCACCCCACTTGCTCCATTTCCATCCATCCAGTTTCCTTGCCCCTATTGCCTTCTCATCTTTGCTTTTGGGTAAATATTGACCATGTAGTCTTGTATAGTTGATCATTTAAAGAAGCACATTCATCACAGGTGTTATTTGTTTATTTTATAGGCCAATCTATTACTTGACTGAAAGGTGACCCCCGGGAGTGGCTTCAGTTTCAGGTTAAAAGGGTATCTTAGGGTGATAGTCTCAGGGATTCCTCTAGTCTTTATCAGTCCAGTAAGTCTGTTCTTTTTTATGAATTTGAGTTTTGTTCTACATTTTTCACGCATTCTAACCAGGACCTTCTATTGTGTCCCTGGTCAGAATGGTCAGTGGTGGTAGCAGGGCACCGTCTAGTTCTTCTGGTCTCAGGCTAGAAGAGGCTGTAGTTTGTGGGGGCCTTTAGTCCTGTGGACTAATTTCTTCCTTGAGTCTTTGTTTCCTTCACTTTCCTTTGCTTCAGATGGGAAGAAACTAATAGTTGTATCTCAGATGGCCACTCACAAACTTTTTAGACTCTAGATGCTACTCACCAAACAAGGATGTAGAACTTTATCTTTTTTTTTTTTTTAAGGAGCTTTATGAAGAACTTGTTGAACTAAAAGAGCAACAACACAGATTTCTTTACAAATGATTATTTTATCTATCCATCCATTCATTAATTCTTTTATTCAATAAATATTTACTATTTGTCTACCAAGTGTTTAATGAATAAGTGAGGCCCAATCCCTGTTCTTATAAGGTGGGATAATCAGACAATTTCAATATCACATGTATAGGTATGCAATGTGGGCGTACAGGCTTCTCTGGGGGCTCTGAGAAGGAGCTTCAGGCTTGGGGGATGAGACTCTAATCATAAAAATAAATAATTTCTAAAAAGCAAATAGTTCACAAACTTCAGTAACAATACTTGAGGAACTCCTTAAAGATTGTGACACTAGTCATGCCACAAATATTTTTTGAGTCCTATAATGTGCCATGCACTATTCTATGCATTAGGGAGGTAGGTGTCTGTGGATAAGACAGACACAATCCCTGTCTATGTGGGGCTTATCATCTAGTGCAAGGAAACTGATAAATGGACAAAAGGATGTCAGATGTTGACGAGCACCAGAAAGGAAATAAAACAGGGTTAGGCAATAAATATGTGTATGTGAGTGGATATGTTGCCAAGTTTCATCAGAAGATCACTCACTAGGAGGGGACATATGGACTGAGACCTAAATAACACAAAGGCAGGAGGAACAGCAAATGGCAAATGCCAAACTCTAGGGCAAGAGCAAGGTTGGATATTCATGGACCAGAGAGAAGGCTAGAACATTATCTTTATGAACTAAGTTATGCCAATTGACCTAGTTGTCCCATGAGACTATCGTCCAGAGCCTTCAAACCCAGTAAATCAATCCCACGAGATGTTTGGATATGTCTAGAAAGTATCCCTAACTGTGTCCCCTGCTGCTTTATTGTATATATGAATATATATGCAGTACATACAAATATATGTATGCATATGCCCACAAATATACCTATATATGTACACGCATGTATTCCTATATGCCTTCTCACCCTCATACAGCATAAGTATCTACTTATGTAACCACTCACATATTTTTTGCTTATTATTACTGTTGTTGCAAGATTGTATATGTTATAGCATTTTCCATAGTTGTCCTTTATTCTTTCATACCTCTTGATGTCTTCATTTACCTTTGTTACGTTATGCTAACTTCCTCCATATTGTGTATTGCATTTCCCATCACCAGAATTATCACGTGTCTTCCATCTAGTAAGTGATTCCCCTTCCCTCACCCTCCCATTCCTGGTAACCATCAAAGAACATTGCTTTCTGTGTGCATACCTATTCTTGACTTTTTATAAAAGTGGTATCATGCAATATTTGTTCCTTTGTGTTTGACTTATTTCACTCAGCATAGTGTCCTCCAGACTCATCCATGTTATAAGATGTTTTGTGGACTCATCATTATTCATTATTATTGCTTAATATTCCATTGTATGTATGCCCCACAATTTGTTTATCCATTCATCCGTTGATGGGCACTTAGGTTGTTTCCATTGTTTTGCTATTGTGAATAATGCTGCAATGAACATAGGTGTGCATGTTGCTATTTGTGTCATTGCTCTTCTATCTCTAGGATATATACCTAGGAGTGGGATTGCTGGATCATAAGGTATTTCTATTTCTAGCTCTTTGTGGAAGTGCCATATCGTTTCCCATAGTGATAGTTCCATTTTACAGTGCCACCAGCTGTGTATAAGAGTTCCAGTCTCTCCACAGCCTCACCAGCATTTGTTGATTTCTGTTTTTTTTTAATCGTGCCATTGTTGCAGGGGTGAGATGGTTATCTTATTGCAGTTTTGATTTGCAGCTCTCTAGGAGCCCTGGTGGTGCAGCGGTTAAGAGTTCGGCTGCTAACGAAAAGGTTGGCAGTTTGAATCCACTAGCTGCTCTTAGGAAACCCTATGGGACAGACCTGTAGGGTCACTGTGAGTTGAAATCAACTTGATGGCAATAGTTTGTTTTTTTCAGTAATGGCTAATGATCACAAGCATGTCCTCGTGTGTTTGTTAGCAACCTTAGTGCCCCCTTTGGTGAAGTGTCTGTTCATGTCCTTTGCCAATTTTTTGATTAGATTGTCTTTTTATTGTTAAGTTGTTGAAGTTTTCTGTGTATTTTAGAGATTAGACCCTTGTCAGATATGTCGTTACCAAAAATTTTTTCCCCAGTATTTAGGTTCTCTTTTTACTCTTTTGGTAAAGTCTTTTGATGAACATAAGTATTTTATTTTTAGATGGTCCTGGTTATCTAGTTTATCTTCTGTTGTTAATGCATTTTTAGTTGTGTTTAATAGTGTATTTATGCCAAAAATTAGGACCCTTAGCTTTGTCCCTATGTTATCTTCCAGGAACTTTATAGTTTAACATTTAGGTCTTTGATCCATTTTGAGTTAGTTTTTGTGTATGGTGTAAGGTATGGATCCTGTTTCATTTTTCTGCAAATGGATACCCAGTTTTTGCAGCACCATTTGTTAAAGAGACTTTCCCATTGAATGGACTTTGGCCCTTGGTTGAAGATCGGCTGTCCATAGATGGATGGATTTACTTCTGTGTTCTCAGTTTTGTTCCATTGGTCAATGTGTTTGTCATTGTACCAGAACTGTGCTATTTTGATTACTGTGGCTGTATGGTAAGGTCTGAGATCAGGAAGCATGAGGCCTCCTGCTTTGTTCTTCTTCAGTATTGCTTTAGCTGTTTGGGTCCTCTTTCCTTTCCACATAAAAGTTGGAGATTAGTTTTTCTGTTTTGTTAAAGAATTTTGTTGGGATTTGGATTGAGATTGCATTATATTTGTAGATTGCTTTGGTAGTATTGGCATTTTCACAATATTAATTCTTCCAATCCATGAGCATGGAATGTTTTTCCATTTATGTAGTTCTCTTTTGGTTTCTTGCAGTAGTTTTCTGTAGTTTTCCTTGTGTAAGTCTTTTATGTCCCTGGTTAGATTTTTCCTATATATTTTATCATTTGGAAACCTTGGTGGCTTAGTGGTTAAGTGCTGTGGCTGCTAACCAAAAGGTTGGCAGTTTGAATCAAGCAGGCACTCCTTGGAAACTCTATGGGCAGTTCTACTCTGTCCTGTAGGGTTGCTATAAGTCAGAATTGACTCAATGGCAATAGGTTTGGTTTGGTTTTTTTATTTTATCATTTTGGGTGCTATTGTAAATGGTATTGTTTTCTTAATTTCCTTTTTGGAGTTCTCCTTGTTAATGTAGAGTAACCCAACTGATTTTTGTATGTTGATCTTGTACCCTGCCACTTTGCTGAACCCTTTTATTAGTTCCAGTAACTTTCTTATGAAATCTCTGGGATTTTCTGTATTTTTTCTGTATAGGATCATGTTAGCTGTGACTAGGGATATTTTACTTCTTCCTTACCAGTAGGGACACCCTTTATTCCCATTCTTGCCTTATTGCTCTGGCTAGGACTTGCAGTACAATATTAAGTAAGAGTGGTAATAATAGGCATCCTTGTCTCAAGAGGAATGCTTTCAATCTCTCTCCATTGAGAATAATGTTGGCTGTTGGTTTTGCATGTATACCCTTAATTATGTTGTGGCATTTCCTTTCTATTCCTGTTTTTGTTCCTAAATTTTATTGTTGTTGTTGAGAATATACACAGCAAAACATTTACCAATTCAACAGTTTCTACATGTATAATTTAGTGACATTGATTATATTTTTCGAGTTGTGCAACCATTCTCACCCTCCTTTTCTGAGTTATGCCCCCCTCATTAACATAAACTCACTGCCCACTAAGGTTCTGTCTAATCTTTCGAGTTGCTGTTGTCAGTTTGATTCCAGAGATAGTTCTTAAAAGAGCATAATGCTCAAGGCAGACCTTTTTTACTAGTTAAGTTAAACTTTGTCTTACTTCAGAGGATATTTTTGGCTTAAAGTTTAAAGATTTTCTAGGGTAATAGTCTCAGGGGTTCATTCACCCTCCATGGCTCCAGAAAGTCTGGAGTCCATGAGAATTTGAATTTCTGTTATGCACGTTTCCCATTTTGGTCAAGATTCTTCTATGGAATCTTTGATCAAAGTGTTCACTAATGGTAGGTGGGCACCATCCATTTCTTCTGGTCCCATGGCAAAGGAGGCAGTTTTTCGTGGAGACAATTAGCCACACACTCCATATTCTCCTCCTGTTCCTGACTCTCCGTCTTCCTCTGTTGTTCCAGGCAAATAGAGACCAATTGTTTTACCTTGGATGGCTGCTTGCAAGCTTTTAAGACCACAGGCACTACACAATAAACTAGGAAGTAGAACAGAAGCACTAAACATGTTATTAGGCCAATTAACTGGGATTTCACATGAAACCATGACCTTAAACCTCCAAATCAAGGAACCAGGTCCTATGAGGTTGTACATAAGCAGCCTCAGTAGCTAGTTTTTTTTGTCATTGTTTTATATTTATCACAGGACTTAACTAATTCATCTTTTTACAGGTGTACAACTTATTAACAGCAATTACAATAATAGGCTGTGCAATCCTACCCTTAATCAATGTGATTTTTCTGTCACTGTTAACCACTGTCTTCCCCCTCCCTCTTGCCCCTGGTAATTACTAATAAACTTTGATCTCTATACATTTGCCTTTTCTTGTCTTTTTTTAATGTAAATGAGGTCATACAATATTTGTCCTTTTGTGATTGGCTTATTTCACTTAGCAAAATGTCTTCAAGCTCCATCCACATTGTAGCATGTATCAAGACTTCATTTCTCCCACTGGCTGAGTAATATTCCATTGTATGTATGCACCAGATTTTGTTTATCCATTCATATGTCATTGGGCATTTAGGTTGTTTCCACCTTTTGGCTGTTTTGAATAGTGCTGCAGTGAACATTGGTGTACAAGCTTCTGTTTGAGTCTTTGCTTTCAAGTCTTTTGGTATATAATTAGGATTGGAATTGCTGGTTCATATAGTAGTTCTATTTTTAGTTTTTTGAGGAAATGACACACTATTTTCCACAATGGCTGTACCATTTTGCTTTCC
Source organism: Dugong dugon (assembly GCA_030035585.1). NCBI lineage: Eukaryota > Metazoa > Chordata > Mammalia > Sirenia > Dugongidae > Dugong > Dugong dugon. The sequence continues at coordinate 22,676,056 of CM057475.1, forward strand.
CATTGGCAATGTATAAAGGTTCCAGTTTCCCTACGTCCTTGTCAACATTTGTTATTTTCTGGTTTTTTTTTTCTTAGCTATCCTTATAGGAGTGAAATGGTATCTCATTTTGATTTTGATTTGCATCTCTCTGATGGCTAATGATGCTGAGCATCTTGTCATGTATGTGGTGGCTACTTGAATGTCCTCTTTGGTGAAATATCTATTCATGTTCTTTTCCCATTTTATGATTGGGTTATTTGTCTTTTTGTTGTTAAGTTGTCAAAGTTATATATATAGATACAGCTATATATATAGATATATACATAGGTTGTTAGTTTCTCATTAGACTTATGGTTTCCAAAGATATTCTCCCAGTCAGTAGCTTGTCTTTTCACTTTTTTGGTAGTCTTTTGATGAACAAAGTTTTTAATTTTCATGAGGTCCCATTTATTTATTTTTTCTCTTGCTGTTCGTGCTACTGTTATTATATCAGATAATCCACTGTTAAAAGCTAGGCCTGACAGTGTTGCCCCTACATTTTTTCTAAGAATTTTGTTGGTTTAATTTGCACATTTATGTCCTTAATCCATCTTGAATTTGTTTTTCTGTATAGTGTGAAGCATAGGTCCTGTCTCATTTTTCTGCCTGTGGAAATCCAGTTTTCCCAACACCATTTATTGAAGAGATTCTTCTTTCCCTATCAAATGGACTTAGCACCCTTGTCAAAAATCAGTTGACCATAGATTTGTGTGTTTATTTCTGGGCTGTCAATTCTGTTCCATTGGTTTGTATGTCTACTGTTACACTAATACTAGGCTGTTTAGATTATTGTAGTTTTGTAGTATGTTTTAAAATCAGGAAGTGTGAGTCTTCCTACTTTGTATTTCTCTTTCAACATTGCTTTAGCTATTCAGGGCCTCTTGTTATTCCATATAAAGCTGAAGATTGGTTTTTCTATTTCTGTAAAGAACTGTTGGAATTTTGATCAGATTGCATTGAATATATATATCTCTTTGGGTAGTATTGACATCTTAACAATATTAAGTCTTCTGATCCATATACCTGGAACATTTTTCTATTTATTTATGTCTTCTTTAATCTCTTTCAGCACTGTTTTATAGTTCTCATTGTGTAAGTCCTTCACTCCCCTGGTTAGATTTATTAGTAGATATTTTATTCTCTTAGATGCTATTGTAAATGGAATCCTTTCCCTAATTTCCCTTTCACATTTCTCACTGCTGGTATATAGAAGCCCAGCTGATTTTTGTTTGTTGACCTTGTACCCTGCAACTTTGCTAAATTTCTCTATTAGCTCTATAAGTTTTCTTGTGGACTCTGGGATTTTCTACATTTAGGATCGTATCATCCATGAATAGAAATAATTTTACTTATTCTTTTCCAATCTGGATACCTTTTATTTCTTTTTCTTGTCTTATTATTCTGGCTAGGACTTCTAATATGATATTAAATAGAAGTGGTGAGAGTGGGCACCCTTGTCTTATTCCCAGTTTCAAGGGGAAAGCTCTCAGTTTTTCCCCATTAAGTATAATATTGGCTGTTGGCTTTTCATATATGCCTGAATCATACTGAGAAATTTTTCTTCTATTCCAATCTTCTTTAGGATCTTCGTCAAGAAAGAATGTTGGATTTTATCGAATGCCTTTTCTACACCCAGCGATGATCATGTTGTTCTTTTCCTTTGTTCTGTTGCTGTCTTGTATTATCTTGATGGATTTTCAAGTGTTGCACCATCCCTGGATTCCTGGAATAAAGCCTGCTTGGTCATGGTATATGACTCTTTTAATATGCTGTTGGATTCTGTTCATCCTTCTATTCCTATTTTTCTAAGAGTTTTTATTAGGAAAGGGCATTGGGCTTTATCAAATGCCTCTTCTGCATCGATTGAGAGGATCATGTGATTCTTTTCCTTTGTTTTAGTTATTTGGTGAATTACATTGATTGATTTTCTAATGTTGAACCGCCTTGCATCCCTGGTATGAATCCCACCTGATCATGATGTGTTGTTTTTTTTGATATGCTGTTGTATTCTGTTGGCTAGAATTTTGTTGAGAATTTTTTGCATCTGTATTCATGAGGGATATTGGTCTGTAGTGTTCTTTTTCTTTCTTTTTTTTTTTTTAATGGTATCTTTGCCTGGCTTTGATATCCAGATTGTGCTGGCTTCACATAATGAATTAGGGAGTATTCTTTCCTTTTCTATGTACTAGAATAGTTTGAATAGAATTGGTGTCAACTCTTCTCTGAAGGTTTGGTAGAATTCTTCAGTGAAACCATCTATGCTGGAGCTTTTTTTTTTTTTGGGAGCTTTTGTATGACATCTTCAATTTCTTATTTTGTTATGAGTCTATTTAGATTTTATGCATTTGTTTGTGTTACTATAGGTAGGTAGTGTGTTTCTAGAAATTTGTCTATTTCTTCTAGGTTTTCAAATTTGTTGGAATACAATTTTTCGTAGTATTCTGTTTTGATCCTCTTTATCTCAGTTAGTCCTATTGTAATGTTGCCCATTTCATTCCTTATTTTGGTTATTTGCATCTTCTCATTTTTTTTCTTTGTCAGTTTGGCCAGTGGTTTGTCAGTTTTATTGATCTTTTCAAAGAACCAACTTCTAATTGATTTTTTCTGTGGTTTTCTATTTCATTTATTTCTGCTCTGATCTTTATTATTTTCTTTATTCTGGTGACTGTGAATTTCTTTTGTTGTTCTTTTTCTATTTGTTCAAGTTGTTGGCTTAAGTTATTGATTTTGGCCCTTTATTCTTTTTTAATGTGTGCATTTATTGCTATAAATTTTCCTCTGAACACAACTTTTGCTGTGTCCCAGAGTTTTTGGTATGTTGTCTTCATTGTCATTTGATTCTAACAGGTTTTTAATTTCATTTTTAATTTCTTCTATCACCCAGTAGTTTTAAAGTAAGGTGTTATTTAGTTGCCATGTATTTAATTTTTTTCTTGGTCTTTCTGTTACTGATTTCTAGTTTTACAGCATTGTGGTCAGAGAAGATGCTTTGCTTTATGTTGATGTTTTTGAATTTATTGAGGTGTGCTTTGTGGCCCAGAATATGGTCTGTTCTGGAGAATAATCCATGTACATTGGAGAAGAATGTGTACTGTGCTGCTGTTGGGAGGTGTGTTCTGTATATGTCTATGAAGTTGAGTTGGTTGTGTTATTTTGATCTTATATAGCTTTATTGTTTCTTTCTAGTTCTGTCCATTGTTGAAAGCAGTGTATTATAGTCTCCTACTATTATTGTAGAACTGTCTGTTTCTCTTTTCAATTCTGTTAGAGTTTATGTAATTTGGAGCTCTGTCATTGGGTACATAAATATTTATTTTTGTTATGTCTTCTTGGTGAACTGACCCTTTAATCATAATATAATGCCCTTCTTTGTCTCTTATAATGGATTTTGACTTAAAGTCTATCCATTTTATCTGAAATTATTATTGCTACTCCTGCTCTCTCGGTTACTGTTTGCTTGATATATATTTTTTTGCATCCTTTGATTTTTAAATTGTTTATTTTATATCTTTTTGTCTAAGGTGTGTCTCTTGTAGGCAACATATTGACAGGTCATGTTTTTTATCCATTCTGCCACTCTCTGTCTCTTGACTGGTGCATTTAATCCATTTACATTCAGCGTGATTAATAATAAGTATGAATTAATTCATTGTTGTCCTTTTGTTATACTTTTTTTGTGGCATTTGTGGTTTCTTTGATCTTCTTAATTTTCTATGCTGAGTTCTTTTTGTATATGGATTTTCTTCTTCTATCAATCATTTTTGTGTTTACTGAGTCTTTTTGATTTTGTTCTTCATTTTGGTGAGTAGCTTTGTTAATTTTCTTTGTGGTTACCCTGTAGTTTACCTTTATCTTCTTAAATTTAAAACAGTCTGTTATACCATGAAGTTGTCTCGATTACCTCTCCATATGGAAGTTCGATAATTACACCTTTTATTCCCCTTTTTGTTGTGATGTTGGCGTCATTCACAGCTTAACATCTCTGGTTCCCTGTAGTCAGTTTTATGGCTTTATTTGACTTTTGTGAAATCTTTATCTAGTTTGGTATCTGGGTGATGCTGTCATGTGTCTTTATCTCAGGTTGTTGTCCGATGTTGTTGGTTGTCTATCTGAAGGACTCCCTTTAATATTTCTTGTAACGCTGGTCTGGTTTTTACAAATTCCCTGAATTTCTGCTTCTCTGGGAATGTCTTCATTTCACCATCATTTTTGAAAGACAGTTTTGCTGGATATATGATTCTTTGTTGGCAATTCTTTTCTTACAGGATTTTATGCCATCCTGTTCCTTCTTGCCTGCATGGTGCCCCTTTGTAAGTGATATTTTGTTTTTCACAAGCTGCTTTCAGAATTCTTTGTCTTTGGTTTTGGCAAGTTTGATTATGGTATGTCTTGGTGAATTTCTTTTGGATTCTATTTTGTATAGGGTTCATTGGGATTCTTGGATGGAAACCTTTTCGTCTTTCATGGTATTTGGGAAGTTTTCTGCCAATATATCTCCAAAAATTCTTTCTGTAATTTTTTTCTCCCTCTCTTCTGGAATTCCTGTTACATGTAAATTATTCCTCTTAATGGTTTCCCACATAACTCTTTGGCTTTCTTCATTCTTTTTTCTGATTGTTCCTCAAACAAATTAGTGTGTAGGGATTTGTCCTCTATTTCACTGATTCTTTCTTCCAGTGTTTCAATTCTACATCTGTGTCTTTCATTGTGTTATTTATTTCTGATATTTTATTGTTAATCTTCTGAATTTCTAGTTGTTATTTTTGTATGTTTTCTAATTGTCTATTGAGTCTGCCATTTTGCTCTTTTACTGTTTTCCTGAATTCCTCTAGAGCTTTTTCCTGTATTTTTCTTGATCTCTTTCAAGATCCTAAATATAAGTCTTTTGAGTTCCTTCTTGGGTAGTTCTATTATCATATTTTCATTAGGAATGTGTTCTTTCACTTTATTTTTCTTACTTGTTTGAGCTATCTTGTTTCTTCATATGATTTGTTATTGTCCCTTGTCTCTAAGGCATCAAGGTGTTATATATATATATATATATATATATATATATATATATATATATATATATATATATATATATGTATGTATATAGTTTGTTTTGTCCTAATTTTTTTCTTTTGTTTTGTTTTGATATTTTATGGCAGACAGGGTGGGCATGCCCTGATTACTGGTCTGGTGGCACAGGAGCACTCTCCACCTATTGCCAGGTGGGCAGGGTTGTGGGGGTAGGGAGGCATGGGTGGTGTGGGCATGCATGGCCAATCACAGATGTGTGGGGCCATGGCAGGGGATGGGCTGGGTGGGTGCTCACTGCTGCTGGTCATTGGTCTGGTGGTGTGGAAGTGCCCCTTGCCACTCTCTGGGTGGGTAAGTGGTGTTAGGGTGTTGGGCAGGGTGGATGTGTATATCTAGTTGTGGGCAGGGCAGGGGTGGGTGGGGGGAATGGGAGGAGCTTGTACTATGGTCCCTGGGAGAGTGCGGAGGTGAAGGTGGGGGGCTTATGCCCCTGGTCACTGGGAGGGAAGGGGGAAGTGAGGGTGAGCGTGCTCCTCTAGTCCCTGGGCACGGGTTCTGGTGCACTGCCCGTAGGCTGCAGCCAGCAATCGGAACCTGGCCCCTGAGCGAATATGCGAGGATGGGGAGTGGGCTGTCTGAAGTCTGGTTGGGTAGGGGACCTCCTGCTGATGCTCTGTGGATCTACTATTCTGTATGCACCACCCATCCTAATGGTCAGGGACTGATGATTGTGAATGGTCCTTTCTCTGGTTCCTGGCTCCCTCCTTGCTGTGTGGTCACCAGGATCCTTGGAGCTCTCACTTGTCTTCCTGTACTTTCTCTTCTTAGATCTGGTTTATAGCCTGCTCACATTGCTTCACTCCAGGTTTGTGTACACAGTTCTCTGTCTCCTATTGGGAATTCTGTGAAGTTGCCTTCCTGTGCTCCTCACCTGAGGTTTATGCTCACTTTGTCTCACGATGAATGACCATGCTACGACAGGCCAGCAAGCAGGTCACCTCTGATCCGTACCTCTCCTCGTTCATTATTTTCATTCATCTTCTCCTTCTAGTTGGTGTTCGATATAATTCTTCATCCTTCCTTTTGATGCTCATGGTTCCAGAATTGTCATCTGTATCTGTTTCACTTGGTATCTTGGATCTTTGCTGTAGAGGGATTGCATGGTGCATCTGCCTAAGCTGCCATCTTAGGCTGTCTCTCAGAACAGTAGATGTTTGTTGAAAAAAAGTTGAGTAATGTTTATTTACATATTCATTTAGTGGTGTAGAGCCAGTGTATTGAATATATGCAGTGGAGTAGGCACTGTTCTGGGCACTGGGATACTGTGGTCAATAGGACCAGTGCAGCCCTTGATCTCACCGTGGTCCAGCAGAGAAGACAGACTTTGATACAAGTCATGAAACAGATGATGAGGAGGGATTATGAACGAGTTCCATTCCTAAATCTGTGTTTAGTTGAATTTATATGTAAATCAGACAGTTAGGTATGGTTTGTATCTAACGTCAGTTAGTAAATGTTTGTCTTAGTATATGGTACATAGTATACCTTATAAAAAACATTAAAGAAACACTTCCAGATACACTAAAACATCTTTAATGTAATAATACAGTAATAATAATAATAATAATAATGTTTTGATATGCATCACAAAGTAGCACCTGTTTGTTATTATGAACCACTGTATGTACCTCGAATTTTTAATATAATAGGCTTTATGGGGGTTGGTTCGTAACTACCAGTTGTACAAAAGTCTGATGTTTGTAACCTGTGGACTGCCTGTACCTAGAAAGTAACTTGCCTCGGTAATGGAGATCTAATGCTTCACAGAGGAAGTGATGTTTAAGTTGCGACCAGAATTATGAGATGAAACCAGCTGTAAAGGGTTGGGAGTATTGGAAAGCCCAGTAATGGAAAGCTTACTTACTGCACCTTTATTAATGTATTCGGGAGTGATTGTTTTTCCCTCCCAGCAGTGTACCTGGCTAACTCTTCATGGTATTACTTTAATGGAGGCAGAGACTTTAATAGTTGTTTAAATTATTTTTTTCTGAGTATGGCTTTTCAGCCAATTGTTCAACATTCCAACATTTTTAAAGTCAAGAACACATAACTCTATTGATATACATTTTGTTTTAGTGTATGAAGTCAAAGACAATATTCTACAAGGCTATTATAATTTTCCAGTTCAGAATCCTGACAAGAAAAGAGAATATTTTTTGTGGGAATTCATCTGCTTCCTAAATCTCGGAGGTCAGTTTAACTTTTCACAATCTCCTAGCAGCAATTCTAATTTGTAGGGAAGCACGTAAAAGTCACCCACTTACTGGTCTTAAAAATTTACCATTTCTACTGGAAATTTCCTGAAAAATCATAGGTAATAAGAATCCCCCAGTGGCGCAAATGATTAAGCACTTGACTAGTATCCAAAAGGTTGGTGATTCCAACCCACCCAGAAGCACCTTGGAAGAGGGGCCTGTTGATCTGTTTTCAAAGGTCACAACCTTGAAAACACTATGGAGCAGTTCTACTCTGCACACATGGGGTCTCCATGAGTCAGACTCCACTAGTTGGCAACTGGTTGGTTAGAGTTGGGTATCAATAAAATGTAACTATGCAAGCATTATAAAGAATAACAATACTAGCTAATCAAGTGTTTACTAAATACCAAGCACTGCCTTTATTTAGTCTTCGTAAGAATGTAGGTATTATTACTAGCTCCACTTACAGATGAGTAAAATGCATCATAAAGAGGTTAAGTGACTTGTTCAGAGTAGCAGGACACTGAACCAGGCAGACTGGCTCCAGAGTCCACACTGTTAATCCCTGTGCTATATTACCTCCTGGTCATCTATATCCCAATGTGAAAAGAATAAGTAAGTGAAAAGAACAAGTTGTAGAAAGTTTAAATAGTATCATACCATATGTGAAAAGGATGTGTATGTATGTTATCTTCTATATTTATATTTTCCATTTATGACATGTATGATATCTATGTGTTTTCTTATTACATGTAAAATCATCTATCTATCTAGCTATCACCTGGATTCAGAGAAAATTTCACTATAGATATATAAGAGCTGAAGGGTGGGTATTTCAGGGGTTAGTAAACAAAATTTTTTTCTTTTTTATTTGGTACTGTAAATTTTTTATATAATGTTTTTATAATAAAACATGTTTAAATTAAACTTAAATAATTGTGGATGTTGTAATTCTCTAACAATTACATTACTGGAAGGAGGGAGGGAGAATTTTCGTTTTATACCCTTCTGAACTATGAACTTCTAAAAATAAATGAGTACGCATTATGTTTGTAATAAAATATATTTTACATGAAAAAAACTTTAAAAATAGCAGACATGATATTTCTCTAACAATTATGTACTATGAAGTATCATTATTTCTGTGACTAAGCATAGGCTGTAGTTTATTATATTGCTAGTTTAGGATAAATCTGCCTATGTTAAACTTTTATCAGAGAGCTGCTGTCTTATTATCTTAAAGCCTGGCCCTTGTCTAACATCCATTGGATTGGAAACTAACTTAGTGAAGATTTACCTTATTTTTATAAACAGGATTGTTTCCAGCTGAAGTCTTAGTAATGAAACTTTCACAACAAATGAAAGTCAGCCAATGCAGAAGTTGACAGCAGTTTTACTAGATGGTGCTAGTCAAACTGAGCACAGTTTTCTTGCAGGAAGATGGTCTCATGCTTCTTAAATTCGAGACCATTTATCAAAAACAAATGTCTGTTTGACACTGCATTGTTAATTAAGAGGCGATATTCTAGTGCCAACTGACAGTATTTTAATATTATGCTTAGTCATTGAATGTGCTTGGAATTAGGTTGGCTGATAAGTGTTGAAATAAGCATACCTGAAACTGACAGTATAACTTATTTGGGGATTGTGTTTTTCAGGTGAAGCTCTGAAAGTATCAGCTGAAAGATTTACAGATGACCCCTGTTACCTCCCGAAACGGGAGGCTGTGGTTCAAGCTGCCCGCGCCTTGTTGGCTGCAGTTACTAGACTCCTTATCCTTGCAGACATGATTGATGTCATGTGTCTCTTGCAGCACGTGTCAGCTGTAAGTAAAAGACGACTTCATTTACCTTGGCATTGTTCTCACTTCTAATTCCATTTTATGAACCTGGCATCAATCCTAGTGCATCCCAGCCTCACCCTCGTTTCTTAACATTACCCATCAGAAGCTGACTGGATAGAATTGTGAAGACTAACGTATACCTCAGGAGAACTAAGCCAGAATTTAGTTCTAAAGCTAGTGGCAAATTGAAAAACAAGATGACTTACTGATAAGGAAATGGCTGGGACAAAGTTCTAGGCTTTTGACCATTTAAGTTATTATGCCCTATGTGATTATAATTTCTTATGGCTGTAAAATATACATAAATTGTTTATCATCTGTCTTTGCACTTTCTCATATTTCTCCTCCAAATTATGAATGATTTGAGAAAGTGAATCTTTAAAGCTTAAGACATTTGGAAGTTTATCCCAGTTTGTAAAGGATTACTATTTTGCCAGCTCCTCTTGATCCAAGATAAACAGTGTGTTTGTAGGTAGTCTGTGATATCTATAGTAATCCATTATGAAAAATGTATGAATGGATTTAATATGAGTAAAGAGTATATTTTAACTAGGAGGTAACAAAGGCAGTAAGATATCCTGCTTGCTTTGTTTTGCTGGACAAATCCATGTAGCACAATTTGAATAGAAAGAGAATTTTATTGAAGCTTTTTTTTTTATTTTTATTTTCTCAATTTATTTAGTTTGACCGAGTCATTAAGTTTGCGAAGAACGTCTTGGAATGTCTGCTTTATCTCCTGCTTTAAGTAGGACCTTTACACTTCTGTCCATAAATACATCTGTGTTTTCATAAAGGCGCCTGGTGATTGTAATATTACTACTCCATTAAACAAATGACCTTCTTGTAAAAATCATTTTCTCTAATTGCTAAGCTAAACCTATCTTTCCATCTTTATCTTACTCACTATTGCTTATTTTAATACTAAAGAAGAGTGACCCTCCCTTTGTACTTTTATATTCTCTTCTTTTGATAGCTTTTTAGTATAAAAAAACCAATTTAACACTTTTTTCCTTTTGTTTCGCTTAAGTAGCTTTTTAGGAAAGAGATTAGTTCTCCTCACCAGCTATCTACTAGCAGGTTTGTAGGTGAGATAGTCGAACGGCAGTTCTTGCTGTTACTTGGTTATTGGTTTGTTCTATAACCTTAGACAAATTCCTAAACATTTCTGAGATATGTTTTCCTTATATGTGAACACAGACACTAATAAATGCTGGAAACAAGGAACAGTTATGAAAGATTAAGTGCCAAGTAATTCCTAGTTCTAATGACCCACTATTTCCTATGTTCAGACTGTAGATTTGTTGAGATAAAACATAATGAGGGCTTTTGTAAGGTGAAAATTGCCAGCTTCACAATCAATAAAGAGGTATTTGTTTCTAAAGACCACAACCACCTTCACTGCCATTTCAATTGGTGCCAATTAAGTGCTAGGCACGGTGGTAGGTAATTCACACATATTCATTCAACTAAAGCAGGAGGTTAAGTGTAGGTCAGACAAAAACAAAGTAACACGCTTTGCAATTAAAAATATAGTTAGTATTTATTTATTTTTGTAATGTGCCAGGCACTTTGCTGATGAAATTAGCTCCTTTAATTCAATCCTCACAACTTTATAATTATCATTACTATTTTACAGATGGGAAAATTGAGGTGCATTGAATTTAAGTAACTTGCTCAAGGCAATAGGAAAAAAACACACACACACACACAACTTTTGAAATTTAGTACTCAAAGGGTGAGAACAACTTTTACTACAAATAGCTTTTAGAAGTGTTTAGATAAGTTCACAGGCCTACAGTAGATTATTAAATATCAGGACCGAACTATCTCAAACTTGTTGATGCCTTTGTCAGAGTCTGATCTTGGGCTAGATTTTTAAACTATTTACGAAGTATGTACAGTACAACAACGATACATCGTCAATGAAAAAGAAAATGACATCTTACAAAAGAGAAAGGAAGACCTTTTGTGGTAAATTGTGATAATTTTTCATTCTTTCATCCTTATGAAAAATTTGTATTTGAATTGTATCAGCTCAATTCTTTTCAATTCACATAGAATGAAGACAAAATAATTTTTTTGAGATCATTAAGAATTATTTAGTCTAACATTTTCTCAACAGTATTCTGCAGAACCTGTCTTATAAGTATGCATCATGAAAAATATTTTTTTGAGAGGTCAGTGCTGAACACAGAAGTTCCCTTTGAATAGCTAAAAAATGTATTCTGGCAAAATATACATAACAAAACATTTGCCATTTTAACCATTTTTAATGTACATTTCAGTAACATTAATTACATAAACCATGTTGTGAAACCATCACCGCTATACATTTCCAAATGTTTTTCATCACCCTAAACAGAAACTCGGTACCCTTAAGTAATAATTTCTCATTTCCTCCTCCCCCAGGCCCCTAGTAACCACTAATAAACTTTTGTCTCTATGCATTTGCATATTCTAGGTATTTCATATAAGTGGGATCATACAACATTTGTCCTTTTGTGTTTATTTCACTCAGCATAATGTTTCTAAGGCCCATCCATACTGTAGCATATATCAGAACTTCGTTTCCATTTATGGCCGAATAATATTCTATTGTATGTATCACATTTTGTGTATCCATTCATCTGTTAATGGACACTTGGGTTGTTCTCCTTGAATATTTTTGATGCAGATTAGCACATTAAAGTAGGTAAGAAATATTTCAGCAGAGAAATCTTCACTTTGCTTAATCCAGAGTTTTCTTTTTTTTTAAATTTTTTTAACCCTAGAACTCTTCTATGATAGCCTGGAACTTTCTGAGTGTATCTTTGGAAATATTGCTTTAGATTTTTTTTTGTAATGTTTATGGTTATATTAAATTTCTACTTGGAATCAAAAGAATCATGGTGGAGAAAAGTCAGTGTCCTTATAATCTAATATTTTACCTGAAGTAGATAGACTTTCTTCTACCATATGCAATATATACAGCTGTCTTACAATATACATGATTGCTAAGAATGAATCAGTTCTGTGAGACAGTGAACCCTGTTTTGGACAATTCTGATTGCTGGAGACATTTTCCTCAAACTGAGCTTAAAGCTGCCTCCCTACTATTCATCCCATCCATTGCTTCCAGGTTTGTTTTCTGGAGCAACGTAGAATCAAAGCAATAGTAGAAGGCATTTTTTTTTTTTCTTTCAAAAACTGATTATTACTCTTAGGACTTCCCTGTGTCTTCCCTTATCTAGGTTAGACATTGCTTGGCCCTTAACCATTCCTTGCATGACAACTCTGAATACTCTAGAATTTCTCTGCCTTTTCAAGTTGGCTATGTTGCTTTGTATGGCTTTTAGTTTCCCGCTGAAATTTTTGATCTTGACTTTGATCTCCTCGAACATGGTGAACAAAGTTCTTTCATGGTCAGAGTTTGAGAACGCCTGTTCTGGACTCTGGGTGTCTGCTTCTGCTTTTTGTCGGTTTTCACTCACTGTGTCTTGTTCTCATGTGAATGATCATTTCTGATTGTGTGCTGAACATCGTCTCTCCTCCAGCTCTTTTCAGGAAAGTCCTTACTCTTTTATTAGCTCTTTCATGTTTTTAAGATGACCTATTTGTATATTTCATCAAGCATTGTTTGTTTTCTTCATCACAAAGATTGGATTGAATTGCTAATTTGCTATCACAAGAAATACCAAAACCCATTGCCATTAAGTTGTTTTGGACTCATAGTGACCCTGCAGGACAAAGTAGAACTGTGTCATAGGGTTTCTAAGGAGCGGCTGGTGTATTTGAACTGCTGACCTTTTGGTTAGCAGCCTGAGCTCTTATCCACTGCACAACTATGACGCCATCACAAGAAACAGAAGTCCCTAAATCATCTCTGTAAATCCTTTTCTATGTGTATCCTAGATTGTAGGTAACTCCCATAAAATGTGGTATCTTGGAATCAAAACAAAACTCTCTGATGTGAACATTTGGTAGTATAATTAGACAGTTATCTCCCTGATTTGATGTCTAACATTGTCTTACCTGTTATGGTAGCCTTGTTGTTCTATTGATTCATATTGATTTTGTGATCACTAAAACCTCCAAGTCTCTGATTTCAAACTACTCTTAATCCAGGCCTTTTTCATCTGATACTAGTTTTATTATTTTACATGCAAATGTTACATTTATACTCACTGAACTTTATCTTAATTCTGGCTTTTTTTGGTTACAGTTCATGCAGATCTTTTTGACTCTTGGTTTTGTCTTCCCCTCCTAACCTGGTGTCATTTTCAAATTTCTTAATCAAAATCATTAATGTAAAAATGTTCAGTAACATGTGAAACAGTATCATATCTTCTTTTCAGATAATACCAATCAAATACCAGCACACTTTGAGTAAGTTACTGAAATGAGCTCATGCATGCTTTGTTGGGTTAATATTTAAACCATGTTTCTTTATTTCACTCTCAAGCATTTTCTCAAAGGCCTTCCTGAAGTCAAGATATATCGTCTGTGGCTTTGTGAATTTTTCAGTCTAGTAAACCCAGTTATAAAGGAAATGAGGTTAGACTGGCATGACTTACTCTTAATAAACCTATAAGAGCTCTAAGTGACCATTGCTTGCTTGCTTTTCTTTTTTTTGTACTTCAGTTTCCAATTACTCACAATTCACTTACTTATGGTTGTAAACTAGTTTTCTGCTGGGATCTCCTCGCCCTTAAGATCTAGACATAATTGGCTTGAACCGTTATTCCATGTTCTGTCAGATATAATGTTCTCCCCAAGATTTCTGCAAATTCCGTGAGGGCTCATATTCTCTGAGTCACCTCTTGCTCCAAGCTTTTACTTCCACTGAATTGCTTTAGTTTATGGATTGTCTTTTTATCCCTATTCTACATTACGTTCATCCAAATTGGAAGTTGGCCTTTCCCCCTTGATTTAACACACATACACACACACACACACACACACACACACACACTCACAGACACACCTCAACTCTTCCAGACAAGGCATATCTTTGTATATGGCAAATCTTACAGAAACTCTGGGGAGATGGAATGGAGGGGGTTTTATATTATAGCAATATATTAGAAGCAGCTTCAATTTGAATACATATTAGAAATCTTAACAATCTTTTAGCCATTTTACCTCATTGCTGTCTCATCTCCCTTCTCCCTATCTACTCTCCTTTGGTCTCCCTCACACCCCTAAATTCCTGTTCATTTGAATGCAGTAAAGAGTTGCTATCGACTCACCACCCCACTTCGCTTCTGCTAATTTATGCTAATCTTTGGCGATCACTATCCACCTTAAATTACTTCAGGTATACTTAAGTGTTGTTGTTGGGTGCTGTGGAGTCAATTCTGACTCATAGAAACCCTATGTGTGTGTGTGTGTGTGTGTGTGTGTGTGTTTGTGTACATATATATACACACGTATATATGCACACACAAGTACACATATCTAAATGTATACACAGTATATATGCATATATATGTGTATACTTACACATGTATATCATACTGTATAATAATTAATTATAGTTTTTTTTGAGGTGAGAGGGCATCCAGTTTGAAGATACAAATTTCTTTTTTAGGGACACACAATTTGCTTTTCAGAGAAGTGGGCTACCTTTTTATTTCTTGCCCTTGTTTGAAATACAGTGTACAGAGGTCTGTCCTTCCTTCTCATCTTATCTTTATATTTCATGTAAACCTCTGCACCGCACCAAAGAATTCCTCTGCTACCACAGTGTTGCCTTTGGTGCCTTACCCTTTTCTCCTTTATGATGACTTTTTCCAAATAACAGAATTTCTTTTTATACTTATTAAGGTATATTTCCTTTTAGATGTCAGGCAAGTGAGATATTAGTCTCCTTTTGATTAATAGTCTGGATCTACACATTTCCTGGTCTCTTTATGTTTCCTTATCTTTTCACTGAGACTTCTAGACATGCAATTATGACAGAGCATTTACCAGGACATAGACTGAGACCATCAACTAGTGCAAACATGGGTCACCAAGCAACTCTCAGTGGGATAGGTACAGCCCAACAGCACAGAGTTACTGTATGATTAAAGGCATTCAGGATTCCTGACTTGGCAGTTTTAAAGGTATCTAGTTCCTTTAGGAAATGCATGTTTTCTTCTGGGGGCAGCATGTCCAACTCTAAGGGAGAGCAGAGAAAAGTGAGAAAAGGCAATTTGGTTTTATTGCCACCATTGCTCATAATTTTCTGTGGGAATTTATGTTACAAAATTTATCTCTGTTTGGTACTGTTCAGATTTTTCAGCCTTCTCTGAACGATTGATACTTCTCAGAATTCCACATCCTATTTTATTGGCATCTGAATTTTATAAGGGTTAATTTTATTTGAGAGAAAATTGGCTTGGATGTCTCCTGCTTTTTCTAGGGGTCAGAACAATATGGGGGAGAACATGGCTTTTGACAGCAGGGAGACTTTGTTTGACTCCTAGCTCAGTCATCTATTAGCTGGGTGACTTTGGGAAAGTTAAAAATCTGTGGGCCATGGTTTCTTTGTCTGAGCTCTAGGGTTAATCAAACCTACTCTGAACATGTTGAAAGGTCTTGTGGAGATTAAATGAGGTAGTATATAAATTTCCTGGTAACTATTGTTATTTTTTTGTGCAGCCTAGTTGGTTCTGGCTCATAACAACCCTATAAGACACAGTACAACTGCCCCATAGGGTTTCCTAGGCTGTAATCTTCTTTCCCTCTGGGTGAGTTCAGGCTGCCAGCCTTTCGGTTAGCAGCTGAGGGGCTTAACTATTGTGCCACTAGGGCTCTTTTATTCCTGGTAACTAGTAGATGATAAATAAATGTAAGTTCTCTTCCACCTTCCCTCCTTCCCCTACCCCATCTTTCCCCACTATGATACCTTGCTACCACTTTCTGGCCCTTGCATGCAATGCTGTACTTATTCCTAAAAATGAAGTGAAGTATGTTTGACTCCTGTGTTGAACAAACTTTTCCAACTTTTTTCACTCATCATACTTACTTTTTAACAGACCAGTGTCATTATAGGAAATGGGTTCTGTATTTAATAACTCCTTATGTCAAATACATATTTAACATTTGCTACATAAATTGTTATAAAGCATTCATAAATTAAATAATTATGAATATTATTTATAATATTGACAGAAAACCATATATCACCATATTCATAGCTGAGACTTTTTTGAGGCCACCCCCTATTGTTAAAAAGCAAGTATGTACCAGGAAGAAGACTTTCCAAAGCTTTTTATTATTAAAAATGTCAGCAATCTGTAAGTGGAGAAATTACTGTATAATTAAGAGCCATTGGCAGCTGTCTATATTCTACAGAAGACCTTAGACAAAATATGCAAAGACATATAAAGCTTAAAAAAAAAAGTGAGCCCCCAAACTGGTATGCAAGATGGAACAGGAGATAGAAGAAATAGAGACAAATAGGGTGCACTTGCTGGATTTGTGCTCAATTTATAATATAAACTTGAAGGAAGAAGGAAATTTAAATATGTTTATTATTTTTTAAAGGGACCAACATCATTCCAGTTAGCTCTGATTTGATTAATTCATACATCCATTCATCCAGCAGACAGTTATTTTTTTGTGTTCTTGCTGTGTGTCGGTCACTATACTATATGCAAAGATTCAGGCACCGTGGGCTTGTTCTCCTGGAGTTTATGGACTAGACAAGAAGTAAATTAACAATAAGACAAGCTACTATGTTAGAAGTTGGCACAAAGTGTTATGGAGCATGGTGGAAAATGTATCAAAGGAGAGTTTTTAAATAAGTGATGCCTGGCTGGGTTTGAAGAAAGCGTTAACTAGACAGAGAAGGTGGTGGAGCAGAAGACGTTTTAACTGGAGGGAACAGTATGACATGTTCAAAGACCTGTAATACTTCTGAATGTTTGAGATGAAGGGTGATGGTAGAGGAGGAACAGGACTGGAAGCTGGAGAGGCAGACATAAATCTGCTCATGAGGAGCCTATGTTTTAAGTTTAAAAATTGAACTGTTGTCTGAAAGCTAAGGGGGAACCATGAAAGAATCTTAAGCAGGGAAATGACGTAAGCAGCTTTGCATTTTAGGATCATTACTCTGGCAGCCATGGGCGAGGAGTAGGAGGGCAGAGTGGAGGTAGAGAGGTCAGTGAAGAAGAGGCTGATGGAGCCACCTGGTTGTGAAATGAGGGGCCTGGGGTGGGGAATGAATGAGAGAAATGAAGGAGGAACACTCTATGATTTGGAAAGTGATTGGAGTTCATTCTGAGGAAAAGGGGAACGTTAAGAGGACCTCCAGGGTTCTGGTTGGGTATTGACGATGTTGGGTTGCCACTTACATAGAGGAAAGGCAGTTTATGGGTTTTAGACGTATCAGATTTGAGGGACATATGAGAGATAGTAAGGTCCGAGGTTCAAAACCACCAGCAGCTCCGTGGGAGACAGATGTGACAGTCTGCTTCTGTAAAGATTTACAGCCTTGGAAACCCTATGGGGTCACTATGAGTCAACTCCATGGCAGTGGGTTTGGTTGGTTTTTTGGTTTGAGAGATAGTAGATACTAAAAAATACGTGTTGAGATCAGGAGAGCAAGTAAGGCAAGAGATAGATTTAGAAAGCTTCAGGAAGTCAGCATTAGAATAAAGAACAGGTTTGTATATCACTTAGGGAAGATTTACAGTGTGAACTAACATCTTTGAGGCAGTGTGGTTCAGTGGAAGGCTCACTGAATGAAGAATCAGTAAATAAGTTTGTGTTTAGGTTTGGCTCAGAAGAAATGAATTACGTAGTTTCTATTCACTCAGTCTTTTGATGCCTGTACTTTCTCATTAAAAACGGTTATGAGAGGACTTTTTAAAAAGAGCTTTATTGAAGTATAATTTATATACCATAAAATCAACTCAAAGTGTACAATTCAGTGATTTTTAATAATTTACAGAGTTGTACAGTCATCAGCATAATCTAATTTTAGAACATTTCCATCATCCCCACCCTTTGGATCTCATTCCCATTTGTTGTCATTCCCTGTTTCCTCCCAGATTTGCTGATAGGAGTAACAACAGGAAAGAATTTTTAAAGGTTAAAATATTTAAATAAATGTCTCTGTGTCTTAGAGTGTCTAGCTCAAGTGTCTTGCACAGAGATGATAGCCAGTACGCAGTTATTGAACTTATTGAATACTTATCGGCCACTGAAAGGTGTTATAAGTTTAATGACAATGGTGTCTTACAGTTTTATGGAACTTTTAATTTATAAAGTAGTAAAGGCCTGGAGATCTACTTTCAAAAAATCAGCATTGAAAACCCTATGGAGTACACTTCTACTCTGACATACATGGGGTCGCCACGAATCGGAGTCAACTCGATGGCATCTGGTACTGGTATATCTGCAAATCTAGATGGTAACCTGTCTTGGGGCAGGGACTGTTTCTCTAGTTTTCCTTCCTGTTTCTTTCAGGTCTGGTGTATTGCCAAAAAAATTTGTTGCCATCAAGTGGATTCCAACTCATAACGACCCTGTAGGGCAGAGTAGAACTGCCCCATAGGGTTTCCAAGGAGCTGGTGGATTCAAACTACTGACTTTTTGGTGAACAGCCCAGTTCTTAACCACTGTGCTTCCAGGGCTCCAGGCATATTGCCAGAACCTGGATAAATGTTTGTTGAATGAATATCTTTCATTTTTTTCTCAACTAATTTCACAACAACCTTATAAAGTAAGTAGGCAAGGACGATGTTTTCCATTTTGTAGGTAACAGAATTGAGGATTGGAATAGTGGTGACTTGTCTAAAGTTATGCAGTTAACAAATGACATAGCAAGGACTTGAATCCAGACTTCAGGATCGGTGTGCTTTCAACTATATAGGACTATTTGTTTTAGATCTTGAGCCCAATTTTGTCCTATGTTCTTAACTTCTGTAATCATTCCTTACAGCATAAAAACCATTTGAGATATGTGTGTGTATTTTAATTTTCTGCTTCAGCTGTAAACTTCCTTTTAATGAGTGGTATTATCATCTTGTAAGTTCATTTGGAAAATATGTGTGAAAGTCAACGGATTAAGTTTAGAGAAATGAAATATTTTTTTCCTCCATAATGCTTAATTTTCTGTTGCTCTGTGGTTGCCATATTTAAGTTAGATTAGCCATTTCTTATGCTTAAAACAATTTCTTTTTACTGTAAACATTAATATTTATAGAGCATTGATGCATTGTTCTTTTGACTACTCTTTCTTTCTGCTTTGGTCTCTAGACTCTTTTGGCATTGTTTCAGACTTGCATTTTAGGGACACTAAGATCACACTTCAGGAGCCCTGGTGGTGCAGTGGTTAAGTGCTCAGCTGCTAACCGAAAGGTTGGTAGTTTGAACCCACCAGCCACTCGCCGGGAGAAAGACGTGGCAGTCTGCTTCAGTAAAGATTACAGCCTGAGAAACCCTATGGGGCAGTTCTACCCTGTCCTGTAGGGTCGCTATGAGTCGCTATGACAGCAGTGAGTTTTGGTTTTGGTTTAAAATCACACTTAGTGATCCAGTGCTTTCCATCAGGTACTTATTGGATACATTTTGTACACAAAACACTGTGAGTACGGGATTCCTTTTGTGTGACAGGTGGCACTCAGCACCACAAATGCACTAAATATAAAATAAGAAAAGATGACAACTGTTCAGCTGGCTCTTCTGGAGCCATGCTGCTTGATATTTTTTCATTATGGGGGTGAGTAAGCTGCTTGAGCTGTGGAGTTATTTGAACCTTTCGATCTGACTACAAAAGGAAGCTGGGCATAGGCAGTGAGGGGCAGAGATGCTTTGCTGGCCAGAGCCCTGCTGCATCCTTTCCTGCTGAGTCTGCCAATTCCTTCTTGTTCTCCTGTTCAAATTACCCTATGAATCTACAGTTTTCATCATGTGTAATTTGTATAGAACATTAGCTTAGATTTATTTGAAAATATCTGGTCAGGAAAGAGGAGGAGAAAAAAAAAGTATTTGGGAAGAGCAAAAGCTGAGTCAAACCAGACATTTTCCCTGCTGCCTTATTTATACTTCTCTTTCCTGAAAAACAGATTTTCAGTTATTTTAATGGGAGGTGAGTGATTTTGTTGTCTTGTTTGGTGGGCTGGTATTATTATTATTCTTTCCTAAAGATCACAACATTCTGATCTGCAACCGATCATGGAGATGGCACAGGAATGAGCAGCGTTCCATTTCTTTGTGCTTGGGTCACCATGAGTTGGGGGCCAATTCAGTGGCAGCTAATGACAATCACAACAGAAGGAATTGGATGAGAAAAAAACGCTATGAAGATGTTCACAATGGTTACTTTTATGGTGAGGGTTGGGCTTAGGGGTGTTGGTTGTATCTTCTCATTTTTGCCTTGTCTGCCTTGTGATATACAATAAGCCAGTCAGATAGGACAGAATATGGGTTTGTTTCTTAGTTCAGAGGCCATTTTTTCAGTTTCATCATTTTTGGAAAATATCTAGGTTTGCTTTTGGTTCAGATTGATTTATTGGTGAAGTTTTTTTCTTTTTCTTTTTTTTGTGGGGGAAGGGAGGAGTTTGATTCAGTTCATAATAAGTTAAAAAAATTAATGCAAGATCAACTCAAATTCAACAAAGTATTTCAGGGTTCTTGTCTTATTTAAAATTCTCCCTCAACACTTTAAGTAGGTAAAATCCAAAAATATTAAAATCTCTTTATTTGATTGCTTTCTTTCCCATCTTATCGCCAGCTGAGAGATCATTTATTTTGAGAAATAAATATGATGAAATTGCAATGCGCTGAACTAATGTAGAAAATCACAAGAGACTCATTTTAATGACAAAAAACAGTGACCAACTGGAAAGAAAAATTCTGAAACCAAGTCAGCATCAAATTTCCTTAAGTAAAATCTGGGCCTCCATTTAACCATTGTCTTATTTTTGTCTTCTGTACTTCAGCTTCATCTGCAAAGTAAAATTACTGCTTTTACTCTCCAATACCCTTAACTGGGTATGTGTGTGTTTAATGGGTGGGTAGCAGTGGTGGTTTAGTGGTAGTTCAGTGGTAGAAGTCTTGCCTACTATGAGGGAGACCCAGGTTTGATTCCAGACCAGTGCATGTCATGCGCAGCCA
Organism: Dugong dugon; assembly: GCA_030035585.1. Lineage (NCBI taxonomy): Eukaryota > Metazoa > Chordata > Mammalia > Sirenia > Dugongidae > Dugong > Dugong dugon. Next base: position 22,697,290 of record CM057475.1, read on the forward strand.
CCAGCCACCACTGTCTATTGGTGGAGGCTCGCATACTTGACAGCAGCTAATAACAACAAGAACAAAGTTAGACTACAGGTTGCTTATGACCTCTCTGTGGCAGTTATTTGTTGTTGTAATATAAAAACCAAACCAAACTTGTTGCCATCGAGTTGATTCTGACTCATAGTGACAGTCACTAAAATTATGTTGAAAGGAACTTGTTCCTATGCGACAAGCGGAGGAAAATGAGCAGACTGTGGCTATGTTTAAGCTGATAGGTAGAATTGGTTTCCATTTAAGGCTCTGAAAATTCTTCCTGTCTTTTGGGGCCCAACTCAGATTCCCTCATGTCTTCTGTGTGGCATGAGTCCCTCATTATTGGTTACTTTTTTGTGTGTTTTTACCAAATGTTACTTTTCTCTCTTTTTCAAACTTTTTTTTTTTTTTTTAACCCATTGCATGAATTAGAGTTAATGATAGAATAATAGAAAGAGCATGAACATTGTAGTCAGACAGACCTGGGTCAAAATCCTTGTTCAATCAAACTTTCCGAGTCCTAGTTTCCTCACTGTAGAATAATAAGAGAAATAAGAACTCACATTATTTTTGAGGATTAAATCAGAAGGCATAAAGTACCTGGAACCGAGCTGGCACTCAGTAAACGTCAGCCTCCTACCCATTCGTGAGTTCCATGTCTAGTTTCCCCAGTAGTCTGTAAATTCCTTTAGGGCAGGGAATATGTTTTATTCATTCTGGATACCATTTGTTGTGAAGTCAATTCTGACCCCTTGTGTTGAAGAGTAGAACTGTGCTCCATATGCTTTTCATGGTTGCCACCTTTCAGAAGCAGATCTCCAGGCCTTTCTTCTGAGGCACCCTGAGTAGGTTCAAACCATCAACCTTTCAGTTAGTAACCAAGCATTTGACTGTTTGCACCACTCAAGGACTCCTTGCCTTGTGCATAACCAAAAAAATAAAAACCAAACCCATTGCTGTTGTTGAATTGATTTCGACTCATAGTGACCCTATAGGACAGAGTAGAACTGCCCCATAGGGTTTCCAAGGAGCAGCTGGTGGATTTGAACTGCTGACCATTTGGTTAGCAGCCTAGCTCTTAACCACTGTGCTACCAGGGCATAGTGGGTACTAAAACATTATTTATCAAATTTAATTTACTGCCCTGCTGTGGAAGCTTAGCATTATTTCTTCCCATTTCTTTTTCCTCTGTCACCTTGGATTGAGATAAACATGTTGCTTTCATGAAATCAAGGATTTAGTTCAGTAGAACACCACTATAATATGACTTATTGCATAGAGCTTGATATAGTAAGGGTCAAATCATTTCCCTGGAAACTTAATTATCTTTTCTATAAAATCTTATTAGCTTGTCTCATAGCATCCTAGTAACAGTGGAGTTCTGGTGTATTTAAGATAGTGAAGTCTCTATCTGTAGAAATCTGTCTAATGGCATACAGTGAGAATATGGGAAATATGGGACATAAAGAGAGAGCAAATGCAAATATCTTGCAAATGACATTACTTGACATTTTCAATCGCTTACCCTGCAAAAAACCCAAAAACCCAAACCGTTTGCTGAAAGTATACATTCACTATATTTTTTTTCTTTAGAAGCAGCAGTGTATCCTAAAACATGAAGGTATTTTTAAAAAATGAGTATGTTCTTTTGTTGGCCTGAGGGCTAACCACACTTCTCACTGACATAATAATGTTGGTTGTACTTAGGATGCAGTTGCTAATTGTTTATAATCGTACTTAATTATTTCTTTGAAAGGTAATTAGCTAGCATTTGTTAGCTATATATTATGAGGGGAGAAACTGAGGCTCTGTATCAATTATTTCTATGTGTAGCTAGCTGGGAATTTGAGAAATCTATGCTGTTGTCCTAATCTGCTTTCATTTTTAATTGCAGTTTAAAAGGACATTTGAGTCTCTTAAAAATGTTTCCAACAAATCTGACCTCCAGAAGACCTACCAGAAGCTTGGAAAGGAACTGGAAAACCTCGATTATTTAGCCTCCAAACGTCAGCAGGTAGGAGTCAGAGCTCCCTTTGGTGGAGGACGTGAACACTGTAGGCTTCCCGCCGCCCTGCCTGTCAGAGGTTCAGGTGGGTCTGGGGAGCCTTATCTGCTAACAGTTAGGGCAGAAAGAGGTTGTGCTGTGCTGACCTGCTGTGTTCACACAGCTTCCTGCAGCGTTCAGTGTGGTCCTTGTTTTCAGATGTGCACGTTAGGGCTTCCACCTGTGTCCTTATGTCTCTCTTAAAGAAAGCTCCTGCTGATTTGTGAAAGGTCCGCCTACCCCTTTGACTAGGACACTTCAGTGGCAGAAAGGGAATCTTTAGGATGGCTTGGCCAAATTGCTTTTGCTTTTGACAGGGGGACACTTGAGGAGAAAAATCACACAAAGATCAGGAGAAGGATTTGGGTGTACATTAAAAAAAAAAAAAAATGAAGGAAAAGAGTCAAGATAAAATGCCACAATGGAACTGATCATTAGATTAGTTTTCTTGTTCGATCTTTGAAAATTAGTAAACATTTGCTAAATGTGGAAGGTTGAAGGAAAATATACCTTACAAATGTAAGTCTTTTTGCCTCCCTGTATAGACCCCAAGATAAATCCAGAGCCCAAATAGACTTTTATAGGGTTGCTTTTTAAAATTAGTACTTTGTAAACCTAGTATTCATGATCATTAAATTCTATGTTTGCAAAATACTCCTTTTCTCATGCTGGATTTGCTCCAGTTTCTTCACAGCCACTAGGTGTCAGGGTTGTCAAGCTTTTGCTTTGATTGACTGTTTATTCTGATCAGAAAAGCCAGTTAGATGTTTAAATTAGGTTGCATGAAATTCGGGAATGTGCTTAGTGATGGATAGCGTCTAGAAAAATGACTAAGTGGCTGATGTGCACAGCCAGGCACTGAGTCCATTACTTAAGAGAGTCTTTTCTTTGGTGTGGCAACGGATGTGACTTTCTTGTCATGGCCCAATTCCCAAGTTTTGCATCTTTTGCATGGGAGTTTTCAGAGGAGGACTTCCCACACATGGTATGATCTAGAAATATTGGCCTGAGAAGAGAATATTCTAGATCTTGCTCTATCACAGACACTAGATGGGCATTTCCCCCATGATCCTGTTTTCCTAGGAATTATATTTGTTTTATAGAACATTCTGGGGCAAATGAAATAATGTCCATGCACGTACTTTAGTTCATAGTGAAAAAAGACACAATATCAATTTAAGTTTTATTATTTTTTTAAAATCAGTGTTGGCCTAGGTATTAGCATTGATGACAAAGGCAGCCGGTATTACTGAGAACTACAGTCAGCTCCCTGGTGATGCTGCTTAAAATTCACACCGTGAGTCACTGCTCTGGCCGATGCAATCTTTAGTACAGTTTTGTTTCCAAGAGCCATATTTTACCACTGAGGGCTATTTAAGTTGGCAGGCGATAGTCACTGTCTTCTTCTCTTATCCAATCTCATTAGCACGTATTCAGTGATGAGAATCACAAGTTCGCTAATTATGAATTAGGAAGAATGTAAATGCTTCAAGGGCAGAACTCTGGGAGACTGGCATTGAGGACAGAGAGGTAAACAGATGGACACATGAGGCATATATATGTCTATGCATGTATGTATGAATATATAAATCATATATCCAAACCAAAAACCCACTACTGTTGAGTCAGTTCAGACTCACAGAGACCCTATAGGACAGAGTAGAACTGCCCCAGAGGGCTTCCAGGCTGTAAATCTTTACTGAAGCAGACTGCCACATCTTTCTCCTGGGGAGCAGCTGGTGGTTTCAAACTGCTGACCTTCTGGTTGGCAGCCGAGCACTTTAACTACTGTGCCACCAGGGCTCCTTTGAATCATATATACTATTTATTAAATGATAACTATGCATATGCCACATCATGCTTGGTAAAGTAGAGGGTCAGTGAAAAAGAGGAAGACCCTCAACAAGAAGGATTGACACCGTGGCTGCAACAATGGCTCAAGCATAACAATCGTGAGGATGGTGCAAGACCGGGCAGTGTTACATAGGGCGCTGTGACTTGGAACCGACTTGAAGACACCTAACAACAACAACAATAAGCCACATAGTGTGATTAATACATTTATGCATTAGCTTATTAAATGCTTATAACAATACTGTGGGTCTGGTTTTACTAGCCTCATTGTACAGATTAGAAAACAAGAGAATTAAGAAACTTGCTTAAGGTCATTGGGGTAATAAGTTGGGCTTCAACTCTAAATCAGACTGACTCCAAACCTGGGATTTCCCATCCCTCCTAGCTGTCATATTCTTAATATCCCTGCAAGGAGCCAGGCTGGGGGTAATGAAGCAAGGGGCTCTAGGAAGGCAGCAGGAGGGGAATTAGGAGACATCTGAACATGGCACCTGGTGAGAGCCAGAAGGCCAGTCCTCTCTCCCTCTCTCTTTCCTGCGGATTCTTCAATATATGTAAAAACACAGAACGATTTTGAAAGAATATCTTCAGACACTAAGAAAATGTATAAAACTTTATTTTCACCACCTCTTAAGTGTTGTTATGCACAGAAGGCAATTTATTAAACCCAAAGGGACAAATCCTTAATGACAGGGACTTACCCATGCACATGGCATACTGTCAACTCCTTTGTCTTATTCATGCTGCTTCATCTATCCCTATAGCTAGTAATCCTTCATTCTTTCTGCCCAGAATAGACAGAAAGGGAATGGGAGGGAGGTGGTAAGAAAGAGAATGATGGTAACGTAGAAAGAAAGTTAGGGCCCAAAAGGGATGGAAAAACAGGGAAAGGAACTTTCAGGGATAAGATAAGAGAATGGAGTGAGGGAAACTAACTTACACTTGGTGTTATACTATATGTGTCTAGTAAATTAAAATAGTGATTATTGAAGAATTAAAAGATCTCAAAACAGGAAGGGGGAGAGGAATGCAAGAAAGCATAGTAAACGGGGGAGTTGCCAGAGAATAGCAAAGACAAACTTTGTTTACGTCATTGTTTTGCTTCCAAAGTCAGCAGAGCTTCCTATAAATTTGTAACAGGAACCAAGTACTTTACCCAAAGCCACAGATGAAGTGCAGGGTTCAAAGGGTCAGGACATCAGCCCTTCCCTGACTTCGTGGGATTTGTCTTCTATCTGCCATCCTGCCCTTCTGAAAGCCCTCCAAAACCTATTAAACTCACACTAGAAATATGTTTCTCATAATGGAAAAGATTCAGGTCACTTTGTAAAATTGCTAATTCAGCAAGGAGACTTTTGCCTTATAAGGCAGAATTCTTGGTGCCAGAAAATTAGTCATCGTTTGTTCACTGGCCCAACCGTATTAAACATTCCTTGTTGTGACAGACGTTAGCCCCGTAAGGATGGGGCTCATCTATCACTTTCAACACCGTATCCTTTCCAGTGCTCACAACAGTATCTGGCATATGATAAATGCTCAATAAATACTTGGTGGTGGTGTCATTGCTGTGAACAAGGAAGCATGCCAAAAGTTTTGGCCTCAGATTACAGGCAATTAAAATCAGTAGGTTTGCTGCAGTTTCAAAATTCAGATTGGCATGAACCCTTTGGCTTCTGGGGTGCCAAAGATTGACATGTTGCTCCTGGCTCTATGTATTATTTAGACTTCCTCCTAACAGTTTTCATTCTTCTTTCCATTTGTCAAAATGGACACAAAACATCAACGTTACCTTATTCTGAATTACGGATGTCCAGTGAATTGAATTCTTTTAAATTGACTAATGGCATAAGGAGCCTTGGTGGCACAAAGGTTAAGCGCTCAGCTGCCAACTGAAAGGTTGGTGTTTGAACCCACCCTGTGGCTCTGTGGGAGAAAGACCTGGTGATCAGCTCCCGTAAAGATCACAGCCTAGAAAACCCTATAGGGCAGTTCTGTGCTGTCACATGGGGTCACTATGAGTTGAAATCCACTTGACAGTACCTAACAACAACAGTGGGGGCATTGGTGGTTCAGTGGTAGAATTTTCACCTTCTGTGTGGGAGACCTGGGTTTGATTCCCGGGTAATGCACCTCATATACAACCACCACCTGTCTGTCAGTGGAGGCTTTCATGTTGTTATGAATCTGAACAGGGTACAGTGGAGTTTCCAGACTAAGATAGACTAGGAAGAAATGCCTGGCAATCTACTTCCAAAAATCAGCCAGTGAAAAGCCTGTGGATCACAACAGTCTTATCTGCAACCGATTATGAGGATGGCGCAGGACTTAGCAGTGTTTTGTTTCATTATGCATGGGGTTGTCAAGAGTTGGAGGCCGGCTCCATGGCAGCTAACAGCAATGGATTGATTATGATTATTTTCTTTGACTCATTCATTATTTTTTGCTGTCCCTTTCTTTGATATTTTTTAAAATTTTTGAGAGATTTCTTTTCCAGTACCAGACAGATCCCTGGAGAGCTTGACTCTATTTTTTCACCTTTCTTCTTTGAGGTTTATTGTACTTTCTTTCCCAGATATGAGCTTAGCTATTCCCCACTCCCCCCTTTTTTTTTGAGAGTGAATGTTTGTAACTCAGCTTTTCCTCAGGCTGTATTTTAGGTCAGGGCACAGGTATCTCTACATTTTCAACTGTCAGAAAGACTAATGTTGAAAATAGCTTTGTTTGGAAAAGGTGAGAGGAGTCTGTGAGAGATGGATGAGGTGGTGGGTTTACCAGAATGCGTCAGCCTGAAGTAAATGGATGACAAAGCAGGATTAACTGGAGAATCTGGAGGCTCTTTCTGTTCTCTTACCTGAATATACAGTTTTGGAGTTTATCTGCTTGGTTGTTGTTCAGTGCTGTCTAGTCAGTTCTGGCCCGTAGCAACCCTATGTACAACAGAAGGTAACGCTGCCCAGTCCTGCGCCATCCTCACAACGGTTGTTATGCTTGAGCCCATTGTTGCAGTCACTGTGTCAGTCCGTCTCCTTGAGGGTTCTTCTTTTTTCCTGACCATCTGCCTTACCAAGCATCATGTCTTTCTCCAGGGACTGGCCCCTCCTGAGAAGTTGTCCAAAGTACATGAGACAAAGTCTTGCCGTCCTTACTTCCAGGGAACACTCTGGCTGTACTTCTTCCAAGATAGTTCTGTTTGTTCTTCTGGCGGTCCATGGTATATTCAGTATTCTTCACCAGCACCATAATTCAAAGCCATCCATTCTTCTTCAGTCTTCCTCATTCGTTGTCTGACTTTCGCATGCATATGAAACAATTGAAAATATCATGGCTTGGGTCAGGTACACCTTAGTTCTTAAAGTGACATCTTTGCTTTTCAACACTTTAAAGATGGTCTTTTGCAGCAGATTTGCCCAATGCAATATGTTGTTTAGTTTCCTGACAGCTGCTTCCATGGGCGTTGATTGTGGATCCAAGTAAAATGAAATCTTTGACAACTTCAGTCGTTTCTCCATTTATCATGATGTTGCTTATTGGTCCAGTAGTGAGGATCTTTTTTCTCTTTATTGAGATGTAATCTATACTGAAGTCTGTAGTCTTTCATCTTTATCAGTAAGTGCTTCAAGTTGTCTTCACTTTCAGCAAGCAAGGTTGTGTCATCTGCATATCGCAGGTTGTTAGTGAGTCTTCCTCCACTCCTGATGCCACATTCTTCTTCGTGTAGTTAGATGAAGTCATATATCCCTCGTTCCACATCCTCTTCTGAATCCAGCTTGAATTTCTGGCAGTTCCCTGTCAATGTACTGCTGCAACTGCTTTTGAATGATCTTTAAGAAATTTTACTTGTGTGTGATGTTAATGATATTGTTTGATAATTTCTGCATTCTGTTGGGTCACTTTCTTTGGAATGGGCACAAATACGGATCTCTTCCAGTCAGTTGGCCAGGTAGCTGTCTTCCAAATTTCTTGACATAGACAATTGAGCACCTCCAGAGCTGCATCAGTTTGTTGAAACATCTCAACTGATATTCCATCAATTCCTGGAGTCTTGTTTTTCACCAGTGCCTTCAGCGCAGCTTGGACTTCTTCCTTCAGTACCATCAATTCTTGATCATATGCTACCTCCTGAAATGGCTGAACGTCGACCAATTCTTTTTGGTATAGTGACTCTGTGTATTGCTTCCATCTTCTTTTGGTGCTTCCTGCATCTTGCAATATTTTCCCCATAACCAAAACCAAAAACTAAACCCATTCCTGTCGAGCTGATTCTGATTCCGACTCATAGCAACCCTATAGGACAGAGTAGAACTGCCCAATAAGGGCTTCCAAGGAGCAGCTGGTGGATTTTGGTTAGCAGCCAAGTTCTTAACCACTGCGCGACTGAATTTTGCTTTAATCCTTTCAGCTTGAGAAATAGCAAGCGTGTTCTTCCCTTTTGCTTTTCTAACTCTAGGTCTTTGCACATTTCATTGTAATACTTTACTTTGTCTTCTTGAGTTGCCCTTTGAAATCATGCAGTCTCCAATGTCGTTTCTATCACCAGGGCCATGTTTTCCAACTACCAATCCTTCTTCTTCTTGATTGTGTGTTTGATGTTTGATCAATTTCAGACTGCAGAAGTTGGTAAATCTTCAGTTTCCTCATCTTGGCATTAGTGGTTGGAGTGTAAATTTGAATGATAACATGTCCAAAGTATGTGAGACAAGTCTCGCCATCTTTGCTTCTAAGGAGCTTTCTGGCTGTGCTTCTTCCAAGACAGATTTGTTCGTTCTTCTGGCAGTCCATGGTATATTCAATATTCTTTGCCAGCACCATATTTCAAATGCATCAATTCTTCTTTGATCTTGCTTATTCGTTGTCCAGCTTTTGCATGCATAGGATGCAATTGAAAAACCATGGCTTGGGTCAGGCGCACCTTAGCCCTCAAGGTGACATCCTTGCTTTTTAACACTTTAAAGAGGTCTTTTGCTGCACATTTGCCCAGTGCAATACATTGTTTGATTTCTTGACTGCTGCTTCCATGGGCGTTGATTGTGGATACAAGTGAAATGAAGTCCTTGACAACTTTGGTCTTTTCTCCGTTTATCATGATGTTGCTTATTGGCCCAGTTGTGAGGATTTTTATTTTCTTTTGTGTTAAGGTGTAATCCATACTGAAGGATGTAGTCTTTGATCTTCATCAGTAGCTGCTTCAAATCTTCTTTACTTTCAGCAAGTAAGGTTGTGTCATCTGCATATCTGCTTGGACTGCTTGGTTTTTATCCTTTGTCTTGGTGCTACATAGAAATGGTGATAGCAAGCTCCAGCTGTTATATAGATTACAAATTTGTGTAATTTGAGAAGCTATAAATCAAGAGATTTCCTTGGGGCTTTGGTTTTGTATAATAAAATAAAATGAGGTTTGATAATCTGGCCTCTAATTCCTTCCTTTCTTCTTCTACCCTTAATACTTACAATAGAATTATAAAACATATCCTTTCCAGAGGCTTCTGAGGTCCCTTGATATAAATTAAAGTTTATATTATTGAGTTGAATATTGTGTAGACTAAAGCACATTTACATGTTGATGTGAAAATATGTAAAATTAAAATATTGTACTTCAGACACACTTCCACTTTGGACCGTATCATATATCCCAGATCTCTCCCTTGTCTTCTTGATAATGGCATGCTGTTCTTGCTTTCTGACCTTTTCACAAGGTTTATATATACCTTGGTATTTAGAATGCTCAGCTTCTTTATATTTACTTATTTAACTACTAATTATTCTTTAGAGCCAAACTGAAGTGTAACCTCCCTCACGACACTCTCTCTATGACCCTTTGTCAATATATTAACCTCTTCTTTGACATTAAAGAAATTATTTACTTTTTAAAATAATATTTTATTGTGTTTTCGGTAAAGTTTACACAGCAAATTAGGTTCCCATTTAACATTTTTTATACAACTTGTTCAATGACATTCGTTACGCTTTAGTCTCAAGGGTTCCTCTGTCTTAGCTAGTCCAGTAAATCTGGACTTTTTAAGAATTTCAGTATTGTTCTACATTTTTCTCCCATTCTATCAGGGTCTATCTATTAATGTCCCTGATCAGAATGGTTAGTAGCAGTAGCTGGGTGCCATCTAGTTCTTCTGGTCTCAGGGTAGATGAGGCTGTGGTTTGCTTGGGCTATTAGTCCTGTAGAAAAGTTTCTTCTCTGAGTTGTTGGTTTCCTCTTTTCTCTTTTGCTACACATTAGTAGAGACCTATAGTTGTATCTTAGATGGCCATTTGCAAGCTTTTAAGACCCCAGATGCTACTTACCAAGCTAGGATGTTGAACATAAACTTTATGAACTGTATTGTGCCAGTTGACCGAGTTGTCCAACAAGACTATGATCGTAAGTCTTCAAACTCAGAAAACTAATCCCACAAGGTGTTTGATTATGTCTAAGAAGTATCTGTAGCTGTGCCTTTTATGTGCTTTATTTTATATATGAGTATATATGCAGGACACACATACCTATATATACATATGCCTATAGATACACACACACACACACACACACATATATACATTTTTCTCATATACACACATATACCTATCTATATGCATATATGCATATGTATTTACCTACGTAACCACACACATTTTTGGTGGTTGTTGCTGTCATTGCAAAATTGTGTATGTTACAGCATTTACCAGAAATGTCACTTTTTCTTGTGTACCTTTTAGTGACATCATTTGCCTTGGTCAAGTTGTGCACAATTCATCAACATTTGGTATTACCTTTACCATCACCAAAAATAACAAGTGTCTACTATCTAGAGAGTGATTCACCCTCCCTTCCTGTCACTTCCTTGGTAACCAACAGTGAATGTTGATTTCTGTATGTATACCTATTCTTGTGTTTTTATAAAAGTGGGATCATACAGTATTTGACCTTTTGTGATTGACTTACTTCACTCAGCATAATATCCTCCAGATTCATCCGTATTATGTTTCAAAAACTCATCATTATTCTTTATGGCTGCGCAGTATTCCATTGTATCTATGCACCACATTTTGTTTATCCATTCATCCATTGATGAGCACTTAGGTTATTTCCATCTTTTTGCTATCGTGACTAATGTTGCAACGAACATAGGTGTGCATAACGTCTGTTCGTTTCACTTCTGTTAGGTCTCTTGGATATATGTCTAGGAGTAGCATTGCTGGATTGTAAGGTATTTCTGTTTCTAGTTTTTTGAAGAAGTATCATACCGTTTTCTGTAGTGGCTGCACCATTTTACATTCCCACAAACAATATGTAAGTGTTCCAGTCTCTCCACATCCTTACCAGCATTTATTGTTTTCTATTTTTTTGATCAGCACTATTTTAGTGGCGGTGAGATGATATCTCATTGTAGTTTTGATTTGTGTCTCTCTAATGGATAATGATTGCAAACATCTTTTCATGTTTGTTGGCTGCTTGAATGTCCTCTTTGGTGAAGTGTCTGTTAATGTCCTTTACTCATTTTTTAATTGCATTGTTTGTCTTTTTGTTGTTGAGTTGTTGAAATTTTCTATATGTTTTAGAGATTAGATCTTTATTTATTATGCCATTCTTGTAGATTTTTTTCCCAGTCTGTAGGTTGTTCTTTGACATTTTTAGCTTTTATCTGTGTCATAAAATTTAGCATCTGATAGATTATACACTCACTGAGGACCCATGTAGTGCATCAGTTAGAAGTATGGGCTCTATAGTCAGCCAAACCTGGTTAGACTACTGGTATTGACTTGGGTGCTCCAGTTTCTTCTTTTTAAAACACTAGAAAAATAACACCTAATTTAGAGCTTGTTTTGAGAAAACAGTAATATACGTGTGTGTGTGTGTGTGTGTGTGTGTATGTTTACTTAGTGTGAGTGTCTGCAGGACACCACCTTCAAATTAAAAAATAAAATACCAGATGGGTAATGAATGACTGTGTATAAAATAATCCTAGGCTTTCCCTGGACCTCAAGAACACACATACACACACACACATATATTTTTAAGTACTTTAAAGTGTATAAAGGAATCAGTATGTAAAGTACTTAGCACAGTGCCTGGCATATGGTTAATATAAGTGGTAGCTATTATAATGTTGTTTTGTGTTATTCCCCTAAGTCATCTTCCCAAATGGTTTGGAAGTTACATAGGATATATACTCTATAGATTTTTGTACTTCCCAGAGGGTCTATCACTGCTCTGAACATTTAGGATTAAATATTTTTAGACAAGTAGGCTAGTGGTTAGTAGTCTGTGTCACAAAAGTGTTCTTCTCTTTTACTGATCTGAGTAAGTTACTTAGTTTAGATAACTCCAAGACCAGAGGGGTACATAATACCTTGTAGGATAGATACTGAATCTAAAATGATCCCTTATCAATGAAGAAAAATAGAAATAAATGACAGGAAATTTATTTAGTGTGAATCTCTGCAGGTTAATACCCTCAAATTGAGAAGTAAAATACTAGATGGGTAATGACTGACGATGTAGAAAATAATCAGGCTTTCCCTGGACCTCAAGAACCCTGAGGACACAAGACAAAAATGTAGGTCTCCTGTGAAAACAATGCTTAGCAAAACAAAACTGAACAGTGCTGGGTTGTTGTTGTTGTACGATAACACACAGAGAAGAGGAAGGTGATGAATTCCAGTAATAATCTTCAACCATGTAAAGACTTAAGCAAGGAGAATGTTACGGAACAGTTAGGAGAAGGGCATATGCAATAATATTGCACTGGGAGTTGCTTATCTGTAAGGACAGAATAAGGTAGAATTAACTTCCCACTGAGGTTAGCACTAAAGTGGAAGTTGTAAATATATTTTACTGAAGACCTTTAAAAATAAAGTATGTATGCATCTGGGATTATTTAGATATAGTCTAAGGAAGATTGTCATTGGGGATGGGCTGACTGGCTCTAATGGGAGGTGCTAAGCTTCTAGACCAGTGGTACTAAGAGCAAAAGATTCACTTCAGTACCTTTGTTAGATGAAATATGTTAATCACTTGATTGGGAGAAGATCTGTTCCTTCCATTTTCAGTAATTAATCCAACTGTCTTGAAAGAGTTTTGACTGAATCATTCCTTTAAGGGTAAGTGGACTAAACACTGCCATACTAAAATATTCATGTCTGCCTTAGATGGCACCCTGTTTCTTATTTTACCAATCAAGTAAAATGATTATTTATGACACTTAGAAAGCCGTTTCTGAAGATCCCAAAGCATTTTAGACTGTATTTAAAAATTCATTGCATAGGTACAAAAAATGTTGAATTTATAAGACAGTGTGCTACACTGAAGTTCAAACCAACCCAAAGAGATGTTGTATTTTATCCACTACATATGCAGTTCTGCTTTTATTCAGTTACATACAGTTGTTTGTTCCAAAGGAAGAAAAGATGAGAGATGGAATTACATTTATTCTTCTGTTTTCTGATACACAGAATGTTGCATATATCATTCAAGGTCATTCAGAGCTGGTAGCAGATTCAGAATTAATATTCACGTTTCCTAATTCTAGTCCACTGCAATAGCCATCCAACCATCTTCACTGCTTCATAAACTGCAGATCTTTATAGGGTGATTTCTTTTTTAATAGTTTTAGTCTGAAGGAAAAACCTTATGGATTGTTATGTAAGAACCTCATCCTTTCTTTACAAAGAATGATCAAGATTATGCATGTTATATATTTATTCTTCTTCTAAAATTTGATGTCTGTATTGGATACAGTTAATTAATGGTCAAGACAATAGGTGTCTTCTGTTAAATTAGTAAAGTGAAAACATTACAGGGACATCTTTTAAGTCCCAAGGTTTGCTATTCTATTTCCATCCGTTGTCTCTGGGGCTCAGTTTATTGATAGTACTTAGGGAGAAAGCCGTTGAATCAAGCACACATTAGCTGGTTTTCATGCACCAGAAAATATTTATTAATTTTTTACAAGATTGTTTGCTATATGATAGTTTGCCTTGTGGCAGCTTGTAACTTTTATAGTGGAGAATATTTGTTGAAATAGTTAATGCTTTGTTATGGGTTGTTTTCAAAATTTACAGTGCTGATAGGAATTTCAGAAGTGGTAAAAACAAACAAAAAACAACTTGTGTTTGTAGCAATGTCGTGCTTATTGTGCATGTCTTATACTGACAGACCTAAGTCTGTAAGGCTGTCAGCAAAAAGTTGATATTGATGAAAAATAAAATCTTAGAGTTAACTCTGAAAATGATGACTCCTCTAGTCTGTTTTGTAGCTTGAAAGTTATTTGTGCATGAAAAGAGGATGACCTTTTGTTGCTAAAATTACGACCTCTGGTAACTGAAGATGTAAACTAAAGAATCAGAGAATCCTAAACTAAGAAGCGTCTTTAGACTTTATCTAACCCAAACGTTTTATTTGAGAGATGAGAAAATTGAGGCTCAAAGAAATCAAATATCTCATACAAGGCTATAAACTTTGCTAATGGCGGGGTGGGGTAAGCAGTAATACAGGTGATATTTTCTTGTAATCTTGGGTTCTTTTGGGAACCCTTTAGTATATGTCAACCAGTTGTACGCTGACCCTTTGGTATCTCTGGTTTGTACCCTGAATCCTAGAGAGAGGGCCTACAGATATGAAATCATCCGTCTCCATCTTGGAAAGCTTCATGATCCTGGAGAGTTGGCTGGTTACAGAAATTCCTTCTAGTGTCAAAACAAAGCCTGAGTAGCCAGTTTCTTGCATAGGGTTCATGGCCTACAAGGGCTTGCTTAGCTACATCTGGGATGAGAGGCTCTGATGGCAGCATTTGTAGAAGTGAGCCCTGTTCTCACCAGAAGAAAGTCACCTATCTGCTGGCTTCTGTATCTCCAGGAACTTTTCCTCCACTGTAATCTCACCAGGTGCTCATGCAGTGACACTCTCTCCTGGATCCACGGGTGAATGGAATGGAGGTGTCCGCCCTCATCCATTGAGAGCCTGAGAGTATGAGTGTCTCAGTCCACTGCAGCCTCTGCTCTCTCCTGTTCCCAATAAAGGCTGTTGGTGTAGTCTTCTCTGCTTTCCTACTCAAGGAGAAAGGAGGGGGCTTCTTTTGATTGTTCATAGAAATGCACAACAAAGGACTCAAGAGGGGATGCAGCTCACTTGACTTTTCAGTGAAGCCTATTTCCTTCTGAATATGATTGCACTCGAATTAGAGTTTCTGGTTTTGGGATGGCACCCTGGGAATCTGTACCAGGACAGAGTTTTCTCCCAGGATAAAGGGAGGACCAGCAAGGTTATGGACTTCCTTGAGTCTGTAGGAACCTTGTTACTTGAGGACTGTAGAATCATCCAGGGTATTGAGTTTTATATCAAATTGCAAGAACAACAAAGACCCTTTAATATCCATCTGTCTACTGTATTAGAAGTTGAGGTGCCAGTAAATGGAAATAATAGTGCCATTTTTTAAAAGAAAAGTTGATGCAATAATATCAAAATATTGTAGAGTAGGAAGGAATTATAAGCATCATCTGGTTCAATCCCTTCAATACATGGGTGCACAAATAATTTTTGTTTTTTCTCAACTGCAATGGAATTTTGATTTCTTTGAGATGTTTTAGGTCCTGTGTCCTCTAAACCAGAGCCCTCTAAACCAGGGCTTCTCAAACTTTCAGTGTATACGAATAACGTGGGGATCTTGTTAAAATGCAAATTCCAACAAGGTCATGTTCACAGGTACCAGGGGACTTCAACATAAATTTTGGGGGGACACAATTCGATTCATAACAAAATGTTTCTGCACATATTTTGTTTTTCTACATCACATATGTCAGCCATTGTAGGAAGTATATTTTGCACGTCACCTTGCCACAAGTGAAAGAGGATAGATAGAATGTGAGAGCAGCGGAGTGTAAGATACAAGATCCTGAAGAAGAGTAACAATGCAGTATTTCAGTCCTGCAGTGTCTGCCACGTCTTGGCCAAACTGACCCTGGGACCAACTATTGTTGATTCAGCAGTATTTGTTCCAGAAAAGCAAGCTCATTCACACCCTTACTATACAGCTGATGAAAATTATAATCTCCTACAGATTCTTGCTAAACTTGTGAATTCAAGCTGTGCATCTCTACCTGCATGCACAATTAAGAAACATTACAATAACTTATACCATGTCCTTGTCAGGGGAAGAGATTGCTGCCACAGCTACAGCTCTCCGTGTTAATAGTAGTGCCCAGAGCGTGCCTAGAGCGCTACTGGCTGAAATTCAGAGGGAAGTGTTGAGGCTGCTTAGATGAGGCCAACAGTTCTGCTGACAGCAGAGCTTTAAACACGCACATACCAATCATGCAGCCTTTTGTAGTTGTTAAGCTAATTGTTTAATAGGGGCTGATTGCCCAAAGGCTAATTTAATATGTAATGAGAAGTTCATTTTGTTCCTTTATTTTCTTTTAAGCATGGTCATTTTTGCTTTCTAAAATACCATATTTGGACAGTTTCAAGTTTTGCTATTTAGAGGAAGCTAATCAGCTTTTATGTTATATCTTGTGCTCCAAATGTGACAGCAGTAGAAGCACTTAGGCTGAAATGCATTTAGGTGAGGGAAAATGACCCCAGAACATACAGCAGCATTGCTGACTTGCTCCACATTTTGTTTACTGATTTTGAAGGGTATGTGTTTGTACAGGTATACTTCATGCACTCTGGTTTCAATGACAAAAAATATAAATTAATCTATTTAATATTCTTCATATTTAAGATTGCATTTCAGATGGAATGTCTTTGGGATTTTTACAATGTAAATAGCCTTTCTTTCTTCTATGGGCAACTGAAACTTGTATTCATTGACCAAATTAACTGTATTTTTGCTTAACATTTTTAGTACCACTTGTGGGATTTTAAAAAATGGAGCAAAATGCCACAATATCAACCTGTGATGCACATTGCGTTTTTCTCGTTAACTGTATTTTAATGAATCTAATATTTTTCTCTTCCTTTTTTTCCTACAGTAGTGTACAGCATTAATACATGCTAATATTCCTTTATAAATGCTGCTCGTATTATTTAGCAGCTGGTAGTATCATAGTTAAGTATTTATCATCTACTCCATTATAAAACCTTTGTTCCAAAAGAGCTGTATGAGCCTTTTAGATACATACATGAATAAGTAGGTGATGATCTGTGGCTATATCCATATAACATCAACAGCTGACCTGTGGCTGATTTTCCAAGTGTAAGGCTGATTGTTGATAGGAAGTACTTATATTATAGGATTAAACTGTTTTGATTATTTTGAGGACTTTTTTTTTTTTTGCTCTGAAGTTTTATTTAAGGTGTATATTTTGCTTAAACCTTACTGTTTGCTTAATGAAGAAATTGTACTGTTTTCCTCACTCTGATTTAGATATTGGTATTTGTCTCTATTGTGGTAGGCTCTCCTTCTTCCGACCACTGAGAGTACTGAAATCCTTCTTGGTGCTTTTGTTGGTGCAGAATGAAATGGTCCATTACATATTACATCCCTGGTAGTTAAACATGTATATCTTCAACCTAAATTTTTATTTGTAAAGTTTAAGGTAATTGAGCTTTGATTATTTCCCCAAGTTCAATGTTAGAGTCACTGAGAAGAGTTAGGATACCTTTGACAATTTTGATAATCATCATTTATGAATTTAGAGAAGCTAAATATAGGTAAGGAGTCCTTGAGTGGTGCAAACAGTTAACACTCAGCTGCTCACCAAAAGGTTGATGGTTTGAGTCCACCCAGAGGCGCCCCTGAAGAAGGCCTGGTGATCTAATACCAAAAAATCAGCCATTGAAGACCCTGTGAAGCAAGGTTTGACATGCATGGGGTTGCCATGAGTTGGAATCAATTCAACAGCAACTGGTTTAAATGTGGGTAACTGATAAATCTCCAAATTTGAGGGACTTTTTTTGCCAGCTTTTTGTCTGAGTTCAAGGCTCATTTTCTTAGGGTAAAAGCCTCACCCCTAACCTGAGGTCAGGACAGCAAGTTCTGGGGGATGTCTCAAGGTCAAGTAAATAAATAGAGCTTGGTAAGCAGCAGTATGCATTTGTTGAGAAAGAATGGAACTGAAAGTTTTAGTTTGTCTCTTGCCCACTCTAATAAAAACATATGAGCCCTGGTGGAACAGTGGTTAAGCGTTCGGCTGCTAACCAAAACGTTGGCAGTTCAAATCCACCAGCTGCTCTTTGGAAACTGTACGGGGCAGTTCTATTTTGTCCTATAGTGTCACTGTGAGTCGGAGGTTTTTTTTTTTTTTTTTTTGAGTATACCATATAGTAGGAGTAAATGGTTAAGCAGTCAGCTACTAACCAAAAGGTTGGTGGTTCAGATCCACCCAGAAGGTGCCTTGGGAGAAAAACCTGGCAAGCTACTTCTGAAAAATCAGCCATTGAAAACCCTATGGAGCACAGTTCTACTCTGACACACGTGGGGTTGCCATGAGTTGGACTCCGCTCGATAGCAGTTGTTTTTTTTTTTTTAAATGCAGTGTGGTAAGAGCGGGCACAGCTCAGGTTAAACTCATCTAACAGTTTGAGGAATGACGTTTTTTTATTTAGGACATGGGAAACATTGACTTTAAAGACTAATGTAATGTCTGATAAGTAGGTTAACACTTGTGAACATGTGGTGCTCATGATGGACTTCTATCAGTGGCTGTGCGTGTTTCCCCTGCTCCAAATATCTGGCCCTGCAGATACAGGGAATGTCTTGACATCTTTGTTACTCTGTGTTTTTAAGAGATTTTGGAAGAGTTTATTTCATACCGTTGATGGAAGAACTGTTTGTACACATTGCTGCTATAGAAAGTTGATAATTTCTTCTTTTTAATTTTATTGTAATTGAGAATATACACAGCAAAGATACGTCAGTTCAGCTATTTCTACGTGTACAATTCAGTGACATTGATTACATTCTTTGAGATGTACATACATTCTCACCCTTCTTTTCTGAGTTTTTACTCACTGCCCCCTATGGTACCTATCTAATCTTTTGAGTTGCTGTAGTCACTTTGATCCCACTTAGACAGTTTTAAAAGAGCGTAATGCTCAAGGCAGACATTTTTTACTAGTTAAGCTAGACTGGTTTTAAGAAGACTTCAGGGGGTATTTTTGTTTTAAGTTTTAAATATTATCTCAGGGCAATAGTTTCAGGGTTTCTTCCAGCCTCTGTGGCTCCAGAAAATCTGAAGTCCATGATAATTTGAAATTCTGTTGTGCATTTTCCCCCTTTTGATCAGGACTCTTCTGTAGAATCTTTGATCAAAATGTTCAGTAATGATAGCCGGGCACCATTTAGTTCTTCTGGTCTCATGGCAAAGGTGGCAGTTGTTCATGGAGGCAATTAGCCACACATTTCATATCTTCCCCCTGTTCCTGAATCTCCTTCTTCCTCTGTTGCTCCAGGTGGATAGAGACCAGTTGTCCTACCTTGGACAGTTGCTTGCAGGCTTTTAAGACCACAGGCATTACAAAGTGAACTAGGAGGTAGAAAGAAGTGCTAAACATGTTATTAGGCCAGTTAAACTGAGATTTCCCATGAAACCATGACCCTAAACCTCCAAACCAAGGAACCAAATCCCATGAGGTTTTTGGTTTTACATAAGGAGCTTCAGCTGCTACTCTTTTTGTTTTTTATCATTAGTGTATATATATCTATCACACAACTTTTGCCAGTTCAACTTTTTACTAGTATATAGCTTATTGACAGCAGTTACAATAATTGACTGTGTAACTCTACCCGTAGTCAATGCAATTTTCCCATCACCATTAAACCTCTTGCTTTCTCCCTCCCTCCTGCCCCTGATAACCACTAATAAACTTTGGTCTCTATACATTTGCCTTTTCTTGTCTTTTTATATAAGTGAGGTCATACAATATTTGTCCTTTTGTGGTTGACTTATTTCATTCAGCATTTCTTCAAGCTCTATCCATATCATAGCATGTGTCAAGACTGTGTTTCTCCTACTGGCTGAGTAGTATTCCATTGTATGTATGTACCATATTTTGTTTATCAGTTCATCTGCTGATGGGCATTTAGGTTGTTTCCACCTTTCAGCCATTGTGAATAGTTCTGTGATGAACACTGGGGTCCAAGTCTCTTTTTGAGTCCCTGCTTTCAAATTTTGAGGGTATATGAAAGTTAATAATTTCTTAATGTCACTAGGATATCAATTTGTAAAATATTGAAAATGAGAATTTTCAAGAATGATGGTAGGTAAGTGGCATAGAATTATCATCCTATAGTTTTACAGATTTTTTTGCATATGGTTCTATATGAGTCATGATGTCAATGAACGCACTCTAAGATAAAGCTCTGAATATGAAACACTTAGAAAAGGCAAATATACAGAGATCAGAGTTTAATTGTGCATACCAGGGGCAGGAGGGAAGGGGAAAGAGAGGAATCTTTGTTTAGCTAGCACTGAATTTCTGTTTTTGGGGATGGAAAATATGGCAATGAATGTTGATGGTCATTGCACAATATGATTGATATAATTGGTTTCATTGAATTATACAAGGGAAAAAGGTTGCATTGGCAAACATTGTGTTACCCATATTTTTACAACAATAAAAAATTTGTTGGTAATTGAAGAGCTCAAGTAGTTGTGACTATTTATAGGATAGGTAGATGAGACTAGTAACTTACTATTTTCATGAAATTTGGCATTAAAATATATTTTCTTCAAAGACCAATAAACTGAAAAGGGTAATCACACTCTGAATAATAATTTAAAAAAATTTGAGATAGACATATAACATGTAAAAGGACAAGTGCATATTCTTTAGGATTTCTCTGAAAATAATAAGACGTGTATCAGAGGAATTATAGACCCCAGAAATAATATATAGCTTATCATTATTAATGAAAAATATAATTAGCATCTCTTGTTTGCTATGTCTCATTGTTAACTGTACTTCAAAATTGATGAAATTAGGACAGTGCTAAGAATTTATTTCACTGCACCATGTTATAAGAAATTAAAATTTTCTTCATAACATATATATACATATATTTATATTTGTATATGTATACACATGTATTTGTATATGTATATATACATATATTTGTATATGTATATAAAATCCTAAACCATGCTCTCAAACCATAGCTAAGTTCGTACCTAGTCAACTACATGAATATTATCCTTAACCAAACTCCAAAACTTGGCTGAATAAAAGACTCTCTTGGGTCAGAGTTTGAGTAAACAACAGGCGTGAGAACCTCCTGTTGAAAAGGACACTCAAAATTAATATGCAGTAATTTGGGAAGTTTGGATTTTTTAAGGCAAAGACATTAAAAAAATAATGAGATAGTATATTAAATGATGCAAAAACTTGGAACTTGGCTTTAGTAAAGGCAGATTTTTTTTTTTAAATTATCTTCCTCATCAGCACTAACACAAGCCATATATTTATGAATAAAATCTCCACCAGAGTGTGAGGGCAGTCTGCTGAAAATAAAAAGGCACATATGAGTCTGTCACACAGCAAGATAAAAGCTGTGTTCTTTATGCATGGAAACCATTTTCTACTAGAAGGAGTTGTAAAAAAAAAAATAGAATTATAAAGAAAGTCAGTTTATGGAAAGAAGATAGACTTTTCCCAGTATTACGTAAATACTTTCTACCAGGATGCTTTGATATAAGAAACATATTATGCAGCATTTCACGGTAACAAAGAAAAATCAGGGGATGATTATTCAGATACTAACTGAAGGACTTCTAGTCACGTAAGCGTTCATTTGTAGATGATTGACAGGGAGATTGGAATTTCAGAAAACAGTGTCTATTGGAAGTTCTGTAGTAATGAAAATTTCTTATCTGAAGCTGCCAGTGGGTGGGAGGGCCTACTATGTAGGTTAGGTTCTTAATCAGTTTAATTGTTCTAATAATCATGTGATAGGAATGTCATTATAGGATCTGTGCCCCAAGCCTTGAAATGATGAGTGAAAGTGGGTTGCATTTTGATAATGTCAGACCAGACCTGTTGGTCCTAATCCTACTCCCTCTATCCTTTCCCAATTTCTTGTGATAGGGAGTAAAATAGAACTCCTGATGCTTAATACGCAGGCAGTGGGATTGTCCGGAGGGAGTGCCAAGGGCAGTGTTTAACAAGGAGATGTATGGATGAGCACATTGTCACTACAAGGGGAATGTGAGTTCTAGGTAGGGAAAAAGTTAGTTGGCACAAGGTAGCTGCTAAAGGAATATTAAGAAGGGAGATGATATGGCAAAATTAGCATTCAGATTAATATGGAATTGGGGGTACTTTTCTAGAGTGAAAAGGCAAGATTGTGCAGAATCTTACTCTGGGACATTAATCATTATGTTCTTTTTTCTATTTTCTTTTCTGGGCCACCCACACTGCAGTGAAGTTTCAAACCAGGGCTGGATAATAAAAAAGTCAAATTCTTTAAATCTTGCAAGGAGAAGCATAACCAGGTTGTCTTTTATTCTATTCCCTGCCACCCCAGGAAAACATCTCCAACTGGGAAGAAGGAGGAGAGTTGAATGGGAATAGAACAAGCTTAGACGTGGTCTGTTTTTGTGCCTGCCTGCCACTGCTTTCTTCTCTACCATCCTTCCAGGGTGAGAAACATGCTAGAACTTACTTCATTGAAGTTTGGGGGATCTGAGATGACCAGTGGATCCCAGGTCCTTTCTGGACCTCTGAGAACAGAAAGGTTTCTAGGGATCTTAGGGGAAGAGTAAGTATCTTCCGTCATGTTGTTCACCCAGAGTTTCCTTTCAGTTCTACAATGGTGTGGAGGCCATAAAATAATTTCTTTGAGACCAGAGAGTGGTGCAGAAGTCAGCTAAGAGAAAGGGTCACGGATCTTGCACAGCATTACATGGAGGAGATAAGGTGGAGCAGATGGAAGGAGAATGGGTGGGGATGATGTAGCTGACCTCAGGTACCATCAGTCCCAGGGTGCAGTGGAATCTGAGAGAGCCACTGACTGTCCAGTTGCCATTTGAGTAAGTGCTGCCCAGTGCTGAAGACCAGATGGGAGGAGCTGCATCAGGATCAGGAGGCCAGCAAGGTACCAAGACAAGTCCAGATGGATGTGTACATGGCTGTCTTCCCTATTGTACATGTTGGCAGCTGCATGAACCCTCCTGTGGCTTACGTTCACCACAGGGAGGAGGTAGCAAGAGAAAAATCTGAGTATTGTGAGCCTGAATGTGATTGAATTATCAAACTAAACAGACTGAGAAATCACTGAATTGGGCTGAGTTTACTTGAAAGGGATTAGATTAAGCTTCTACCATGGGCAAGATGGGGCTTGGAGTCAGAAAATTAATGTTATTCTAGAAAAGGAAGTTATAGTTTTGCACACCTGTGCTTATGACTGTGAAATTTGTATCTGCTATAAATTTCCAAATCTAGGCCTAAATGAGGGAATACTGTGATGTTTGGAGACATAGAGATTTAAGCGTGCGTGTGTGTGTGTGTGTGTGTGTGTGTGTGTGTGTGTGTGTGTGTGTGTGTGTGTGTGTGTGTGTGTGTGTGTGTGTGTGTGTGTGTGTGTGTGTGTGTGTGTGTGTGTGTGTGTGTGTGTGTGTGTGTGTGCGCGCGCACGCGCGTGCAGGGGAGGGGATCGTGTAGCACCTAAGGCTTTATCGTTTACTTTGGCTTCCATATTCAGCTTCTGCTGTAGCTAGCTGGGAGGCAAGGTGTCTCTTTGGTTAGGGTGGTCAGATAAGATGGAGAAGCCCTGGTTGTGCAGTGATTAAAGCACTTGGCTGCAAACTAAAAGGTCGATGGTTCAAACCCACCAGTCGCTCTGCAGGAGAAAGAAGTGGAAGTTGGCTTCCATAAAGATTACAGCCTTGGAAACCCTATCGGGCAGCTCTACTCTGTCCTATAGGGTTGCTATGAGTCAGAATCAACTTGACTGCAGTGGGTTTGGGTTCAGGTTAGGTAACATACAGAATGCCCAGCGAAGAGTTAATTCCAGATAAATTATAAATGATTTTTTTAGTGAAGTATATTCCTAATATTGTATGGGACATACTTGTACTAAAAATTTTTCATCTGAAATTATTTATCCAAAATTAAAATTTATCTGGGAATTCTGTATTTTTATTTGCTAAACCTGGAAACCTACTGTTTGGTGCACTGAACCAACGAAGGAACAAACTACATTTACTCTGTCAGTCTGTGAAGTTTGACAACAGGTGGGTGCTATGTAACAGGTGTTAATACTTCACATCATCAAAGAGGAAAATGAGGCAATTCTTGGTTCATCTTGATGCATTGGGCAGGCTCTCTCAGGCAGCCAAATCAGGCCAGACGGAAGGGAAACATTTAATCCATAGAAAATTTCAAGAAAGTAATCTATTTAGTAACTTGTTCTAGAACAGACAAATAGTAAGTGGCAGAACCAGGCTTTTCCAGGTCCAAATGACTTCCACAATGCAAATGCAATTTTTAAAGAACTTCTTGGGAACATATTGTATAAAAAAAGGTACTCTCAAAAGCTAGGTGTTTTAGTAGCTGCCGCTGTCTTCTATAATGTACTCTTCTGTTAGGGTCAGGCCTATAAAGGGAACCTTACAAATCTTCTCCAGGAAGCATGCCTTCGAAATTAGGTGAATTAGTTTTAAAGAAATCATGAGATATTACTTCTTTTAACTTGATATTTCTAAAATTAAACCAGTGGGAGATTAGCCAAAATAGTGCAGGGATACAATGATGCCATTTAGAGGAACGTTGTGCTGAGTTAAATTGCTCTAATTATTAACAACTTTTAAATCATAAAACAGTAAAACAAAACAAAAAAACCCTTAATTCTTTACTTTAGTGGCATACAGGGTGATTATGTGAATCATTTCTCCTGATTTGGATAGTTGGCTTTCAATAACTATTTTGAGATCCTAGTGTCAAAACAAGAAGTCTTGTTTCCTTTGTACTTAGTTTCCCCTGGTGTCTGAGAATAATCTTGTGTTCTGGATCCAGTTTACTTTCTGTCCTTTGGGGACCTTGCTCCGTCATGAATTCCTATACTCTCTCTACTTTCAGCTTCCCCTTTTCACACTGGATTTTCCTTAGCAAGTCTGTTAACGTTTGATCCAAACAACAGTGACAATGACAACCTTCATTTAAAACAGTATCCCTTCCAGTTACAGTCCCATCTCTCTTCTTCCCCTCATAGCTAAGTTTCTGAAAGATTTTAGATGAGCTACTCTGCTTACAACCTGCGTCAGTTCTTGGACAGAAGTGGGGAAGTTGAAGGTTTCCTATAGCTAATTATTGTTAGCTGGTGTTCTGTTCCCATTAAGCATCACATGCCATGAAAAGTCCAAAACTGACAATGAAAATCAACGGTAAAACAGTGTAACTGTGTACTTTATCAAATATATGTTAAGCATATAAAACCAAATTCCTCTTAATGTAAAAGCTATGTAATATTCCTTTTGTATTATTATTATTATTTTGAATGGACTGGGCTAGGTGAGGTTTCTGAAATAGGAGACCAAAGAAGTGTGAACTGAAAGACCTGTCTTTTCTTGGTAAAGCTACCTTCAGAAAGCATAGGCATTTTTATTGCTTCAAGGATCTTCAAAATGCATTTAGATTTAAGGCAATCTTTTATTACCATTTTTCTTCACTGTATGAACATGAAGTACTCCAACAGTTTTTGAATTGTTGAATGTAGGGGAGGGGAGGTTTCCATGACAAATTTTCTGGGATTCTTTTCCTCTCCATTTTAATATGAGCCTGCTGAGTCGCCCCATCTTGACCAGCTCAGCAGCATTGCCCGTGGGCTATGGTAAGAAATTCCTGGGTGGTGCGAATGGTTAACGAGCTTGTCTGCTAACTGAAAGATTTGGAGATTTGAGTCTACCCAGAGGTGCCGTGGAAGAAAGGCCTGGCGATCTACTTCAGAAAAATCAGCCATTGAAAACCCTGTGGAGCACATGACATTACCGTGAGTTGGAGTTGACTTGACAGCAACTGGTTTTTTACTGGTTTAGTAAGAGGATGGTTTCATTAGCAGTTGTTGGGCAGATGTAAATACCAGTTTTAATAATTATTTTGGAGGTTTTAATTACAGGCTTGGTATTTTCTCCTGTTCCCTCTTCTTGGAATGTTTTTCTGTCAGAGCTTCATTGAATGGCTCCTTCTTATAATTCAGATTTCAACTTAAATACCATTTCCATAGAGCAGCCTTTTCTGATCCCTCTGTCTAAGGGAGAATCTTATCCTCCCCTTGCCCAATCCTCTTCATAGCTCATATACCTGTATGAAGCTGTTTTGTACATTTAATTCTTTACTTGCTTATTGCCTGACTTTCTCTATTAGAATGTAAGCAACATGGGAGCTGGGACCTTATCTCTCTTGATATTGAGTGATGCTCAATAAATATTGTTGAAGAAATGAGTGAAATGAAAGGTTAATGATAACAATCAATTAAGAGCTGAACTTTTCTTTCTTTTTTTATGGTACTTTAGATGAAGGTTTACAGAGCAAATTAGTTTCTCATTAAATAATTAATACACATATTGTTTTGTGACATTGTTTGCCAATCCCACATCATGTCAACACTCTTCCCTTCTCAACCTTGGGTTCCCTGTTACCAGCTTTCCTGTCCCCTCCTACCTTCTTGTCCTTGCCCCTGGGCTGGTGTGCCCGTTTAATCTTGTTTTGTTTTATGGGCTGTCTAATCTTTGGCTGAAAGTTGAACCTCATGGGTGACTTCAGTACTGAGTTAAAAGGTTGTCTGGGGGCCATACCCTCGGGGTTTCTCCAGTCTTTGTCAGACCAGTAAGTCTTGTCTTTTCTTGTGAGTTAGAATTTGGTTCTACATTTTTCTCCAGCTCTGTCTGGGACCCTCTATTGTGATCCCTGCCAGAGCAGTCAGTGGTGGTAGCTGGGTACCATCTAGTTGTGCTAGACTCAGTCTGGTTGAGGCTGGGTAGTTGTGGTCCAAAGAGCTAAACCTTTTTAAGGAGAGGTTTGTGTATACCTTTTTTTTTAACCTCCAGTTTACTTTTCATTTTCAATTATCTGACTTCTGCCCTTTGATTGCACCAAAACTGATCTTAGTGTGATCACGGATCCAACTGACATTTTTCAGATCTTTTAACTTAAGTTTTATAAGACACTTAACAATCTTGACCAGCCTTTTTTGATGAAATTCTTATATTTCTTGGGATATATTATACCTCTTTTATTTTTTCTTCAAATTTTCCTATTTGCTTGGTCACTTCTCAGTTTCCCTCAGGGTAAGTGTTGATGTTGCCCAGAACATGGCTACTGTTCCTCACTTGTCCTCCGCTCCTCCTGATTTTTTCATGTAAACCCTCTATAGCGTATCCTCATATACACCCAGGGGCTCAATGTTGTTGTTGTTAGGTGCCATCAAGTCAGTTCAAACTCATAGTGATCCTGTGTACAACAGAAGAAAACACTGTCCTGTCCTGTGCCATCCTTACAATCGTTGTTTTGCTTGAGTTCATTGTTGCAGCCACTGTGCCAATCCATCTCGTTGAGGATCTTCCTCTTTTTCACTGACCCTCTGCTTTACCAAGCATGATGTCCTTCTCCAGGGACTGGTACCTCCTGATAACATGTTCAAAGTATGTGAGATGAAATCTCGCCATCCTTGCTTCTAAGGAGCATTCTGCCTGTACGTCTTCCCAGACAGATTTGTTCATGCTTCTGGCAGTCCATGGTGTATACAATATTCTTTGCCAACACTATAATTCAAAAGCATCATTTTATCTTCAGTCTTCTATATTCATTGTCCAGCTTTTGCATGCATATGAGGCAATTGAAAACACCATAACTTGAGTCAGGCACACCTTAGTCCTTAAAGTGGCATCTTTCCCTTTTAACACTTTAAAGAGATCTTCTGCAGCAGATTTGCCCAATGCAGTGTGTTGTTTATTTCTTGACTGTTGCTTCCATGGGCTCAATAGCTGCCTCTAATCTGATGATCCCCATATCTTCACTTCGAGCTCAGATCTTTCTCCTTAATGCCAGACTTGTATCCAGTTTCTTAATGGGCTTTTCAAGATCAACATGCTGAAAATTTAATACATTATCTATTCATGCCCTCGATTCTTACATCTTTCCACTTAAATTCCTTGCCTCAGCGAATGCCTGCTAACTGGTTTTCTCACTTTCGGTATCACCCTTTCTAATTCAATCTATATACTACTGCCAGAAAGATCAATTAAAAATGTAAATCTGAGCATGTACTCACGTAAAATCCTTCAGTGGTTCCCCATTGCCTTTAGAATAAAATTTACAAATTTTATGAGGCATATATAAAGCCCTTCATAATGTGGCCCCTAGGTCTAGTTCCTCTCTTTAGTCTCAGATTTCTTCATTTTTCCAACAAGAGCCTTATTTTCCAGCCATATGAAAATATTTGTAGTTCTTTGAATGTATCACATCTCCTCTGGCTTCTTGCCTTGGCATGTACTATTATCTCTGCATGATAATGTCCTTCCTGGAGTTTCCGGGCCAGGCTCTTTCTTACAGCTTTAAGTTGCAGTGTGACTCTCCTAATTTGGGTTAGATGCCCCTTGATGATGTTCTGAAAGCATTCCATGCATACGTTTATCTTATCACTTGCCATACTGTAGGGTATCTCTATTTGCCTGTCGCCTTCCACCATATTATAAGCTCCTTGAAATCATAAAGTTAATTCTTTCCTCTCTATTCCCCAACACCTAGTACAGGCCCAGAAACAAAGTGGACTTTTAATGAAAATGGTTGTCAAATGAACAAACAATTGCACAGTTCTGTCTCTCTCTCTCCACACACACACACACACACACACACACACACACACACACACACACACACACACACACACACACACACACACACACACACACACCCTTTTTCGATGAGAAGGCTTCAAAATCTTTTGAGACTGTTTACTTCAGTTTGGTGTATTGTGTTACCATTTTCTTTTGCTTCACAATTTTTTTGGGGGAGGGATTTTCATCAAGTGTATTGTTTTGATTCTTATTTATGTTTTATTGTTAAAGTACTTTTTAATAATAGATGATTACTTGAGTCTCCACATTTCTGTGATGGTTTGGGATGGTTTATGAGATTCCTAGTTCAACAGAGTCCTCTTCTGTCAATGTTGCAAACTATAGTTTATTTCCTGGATGACTTTTTTTGGGAAGTAGTGGCTGGGGAGGGGTTGTGAGTCATTCTTTTTCTATTTTTTTTTTAAATTTTCTTTTGTCTTACATGATCCTAAATTTCCATTTCTGGTTTCTTTTGACTTTCACTGTGCAGTTTCCAGAGATTGCCTCTCCTTCCTTTTTACCTTCTTCTTTCTGAACAGCTTGTCTTTCTGTGACTGCCTCTTAGAGCGCCCTGCACAGTAGTCCCTTGCTCCAATCTGCTCAATATTCTCTACCAGATATGTTTCAAGTATTTTTGTAATTAGGGTGGAATTTTCTTTCTCGCGGTGATTTTGCATTGATTTTAAATCTTGCTGCTAGTTCTTGTCTTGTCTTTTCTGCACATTTTTTCCTTAAGGCTGCCCTTGCCCTCCACCAAGGCTTGTACCAGGTGTGTGAGAGAGAGCATGCTGGGATTTGATGTTTATTTTCTGTTTACATGTACTTTGAAATTTAGGATGCTCCTTCTTTTCTAGTTATGCTGAGGGCATAGGTTTTGTGTAGTTGTATTTGTTCTTTTTGTTTTTTATTGTTTTGTGGAGGCTGTGTTAGGAGATTCAGACTTCAAAGCTGCCATTACCTAAGCTATCTAGAATTCTATCAAAAACTTTTAAAGATGTTGTAAAACAATGTTCCCATTTATCTCCTGGGGAAAGCAAATCAGGGTCTTTAGAGTTTATGACCAGTGGAAAAATACATGAGAATAAAATTACACTAAGATTGGAGGTTTATGTAAAAGATGAGTTTTCTCTTCAAGAAAAGTAGCTAAGCCTCTAGCTGCAATAGTGAGAGCTCAGCAGTTTTGAAACAAATTGGCACTTCATTTCCATGATATTGATTTTCTCCAGACACTTATCTGAAGCCCCTGAGAAGGTGGGCCAGGGTGCTCTTCTTGGCCTCTTTCCATCCTTAAATGTTTGGTTTCTGTCAAAAGAGCAAAGGTCTCCTGCCATAAGCTTCCAGTGAATAAATGCTCAAATGCAAAATGACAGGTGCAACATAGGTTGAGAAGTAATGGTTCATTTTTCTCAATCAAAAAGACTAATTTGTTTATGTGGATAGTCATTGCAGAGGTGGCCTGGGTAAGGAGTGGAGGAAATTATTCACTCCTAATCAGCAATGGCCCTTATACCATGTATTTCTGTTAATGAAATACAAACATATTTCACTTTAAATTGAGTTTGAATAATTTTCTGCAAGTGAAAGTTAAATCTTATAAATATATAGATATAGATACAGATGAAGACTCCCAGGGAGGTCTGTAAAAGATACATTAATAGAGATATGGAGATAATTGCTTAATAAAGGGAATTTGGTTTGCTGACTATATAATACTTGCTCTCCTGATACATGTTAGGGGAAAGAATCAAGTACAGTAAGGACTCAGCTGCTCTGGGGAATCTCTGACCTGTAGAACCATGATTCTTTGATACTTCCTTCTTTTAGGGAGTCATTTATTTCCTTTCAGTGCCTTTTCTTTTTTCTTGTAAAAGTTAATATTCCTCCATATTTTCTGAATATTATCCTTGTACCACTGTACTATTTTAGCCAGACTTTTCCTTATTTCTTGTCTTTTCTTTCCTCTTTTTGAAGCACACTCTCTGACCCCATGCTGTCTCTTGTTGCCCAAAACCAAAAAAACAAACCCACTGCCGTCGAGTCCATTCTGACTCATAGTGACCTTATAGTGACCCTATAGGACAGAGTAGAACTGCCCTATAGGGTTTCCAAGGCTGTAAGTCTTTTTTTAATTTTTTTTTTTTTATTATTATTGTACTTTAGATGAAGGTTTACAGAACAAACTAGCTTCTCATTAAACAGTTAGTACACATATGGCATTGGTTACCAACCACATGACATGTCAACATTCTCCCTTCTCGACCTTGGGTTCACTATTACCAGCTTTTCTGTCCCCTCCTGCCTTCTAGCACTTGCCCCTGGGGTGGTGTGCCCCTTTAATCTTGTTTTGTTTTATGGGCCTGTCTAAGCTTTGGCTGCAGGGTGAACCTCAGGAGTGACTTCATTACCGAGTCAGGCCAGTAAGTCTGGTCTTTTTTTGTGAGTTATAATTTTGCTTTACATTTTTCTCCAGCTCTGTCTGGGACCCTCTATTGTGATCCCTGTCAGAGCAGTCAGTGGTGGTAGCCGGGCACCATCTAGTTGTGCTGGACTCAGTCTGGTGAAGGGAGTGGTAGTTGTGGTCCATTAGTCCTTTGGACTAATCTTTCCCTTGTGGTTTTAGTTTTCTTCATTCTCCCTTCCTCTTGAAGGGGTGACACAGTGGAGTATCTTAGGTGGCCACTCATGGGCTTTTAAGACCCCAGACACTACTCACCAAAGAAGAAAGTAGAGCATTTTCTTTATAAACTATACTATGCCAGCTGAGCTAGATGTTCCCCAAGACCATGGTCTCCATAATTCAGTCCCTCAGGGAGTTTGGATGTGTCTATGGAGCTTCCGTGATCTTGCCCAAGGCTGTAAATCGTTATGAGAGCAGACTGCCACATCTTTCTCCCGCACAGTGGCTAGTGGGTTCGAATTGCCAGGCTTTCAGTTAGCAGCCAAGCTCTTAACCACTTTGTCATCAGGGCTCCATCTCTTGTTGCCTCCGTTACCCATTGCTGTTGAGTTGATTCTGACTCATAGCCACCCTATAGAACAGAGTAGAACTGCCCCATAGAGTTCCCAAGGAGCAGCTGGTAGATTCAAACTGCTCACCTCTTGGTTAATAGCTGAGCTTTTAGCCATTGTGCCACCTGAGCCCCTCTTGTTGGGGGACTCCCAATTTAGAAACTTGACACAGGTTCTTATTATTGATTTCCCTACCTCTCCCGTCCTTCACAAACATACTCAGGTGCGGTAATCCCTGTTAAAGGGTTAGATCATGTGAGCAGGATGCCCTTCTCTGTCCGTTCCAAGCTAGGGGTTCACAGATGTGCTCTTGTTTCTGTCCTCCAAGTTTAGAACCCCTCCAACCTTAGACTGCTAGCAGTAAGTCTGAATGCTCTTGTGCCTTCCCACTATCTGTCCGGTGACCCTTGGTCTTGGGCATGGCCAGGAATGAGCTGAGGTCACCGTTACTTTGGCAGGTGTGGGAGTGCCAGGAGCAGGTGGACAATGTCCTGGAGTGGGGGGTCCAGGGCTCTGCTCCTCCACAGGAATGAGGCCCCTGTTAGACTCCTCATGTGCATGGCTCTTCCCTGTTTGTAGCTGCATTCCCAGAGATCTGGGTTCCAACTCCAGCTCTTCAGAACTCATCCTCCTTTCCTCCATGGGGGCTCTCCCAGACTGTGAGGTGGCTTGTTTTTAGAGCCTAAACACAAATGGCCCACTTTCCCTGAAAAGGGTGCTTTATTGCCCCAAATGATTTTATACTCCTTTTCCACCCAAACACCCAATGTAGGTGGAGGGAGTCACCTTTTCGTTTCAGTGATTATTTGACTTGAATGACTTGGCCAGAAGCTGGGAAAGGCCACACACAAAAACACACATTCTTCCACGGGTTTCTTGCTCTAAAGGCTGCTGATTGCCTCTCAGCCAGCAATTAAAAACAAAGAAACCAAACCAGTTGCTGCTGAGTCGATTCCAAATCATGGGGACACCAAGTATGTCAGGGTAGAACTGTGTATCTCATAGGGTTTTCAGCGACTGATTTTTCAGAAATAGATTGTCAGGCCTTTCTTCCAAGGCACCTCTGGGTAGACTTGAACCTCCAACCTTTCAGTTAGCAGCCAAACACGTTAACTGTTTTCACCAAAAGGCTTAATCAAATCAATGGAATTGGTGCTGGAGCTATCAGGAACCTTGGCAGCTAGCGGAGGAGATGTTTTGCCAAGGGGGATGTCTTACTGTCAGATTGTAACAGTCATGCTGAGAATGGTCAGTTTTATCTAGATCCTAATTGAACTACACACAGAAAACTGCCATGTCCTGCAAGCTTTCTTGTTGGTGCTCTTCAGAACTTAGCACAGTCAGCACCGTCTTGGTTTCTCTGAAGCCTTGACAGGAGCAAGGTGTGCTGCCTAGGACATTGGTAGGGGCTACATCACAATTCATGGTGTGTAATAATTTGGGAGGATAGATTTGGTAAATGCTTTTTGGATTTGGTGTCAATATTACTGGAACTTTAGATGCGTTTTTCACAACTAAGATAAGATTGGAGAACTTAGATGGAAGAAAGTAGTAAAAATGACTAAAGGGTGAGAACACACAAATCACCAGAAATAAGTTGAATTTACTTAACCATCAGAAGAGAAGGGTGAGAAGGGAGTCAATAATTCTTAATGCATAAAAAAAGAAATGTTCCCATATGGTAGAAAATGGCTATTATCTATTTCTACGAATACAGAACAGAATCAGAAGACAAAGCTCTGTTACCCAGCTATAGGCATAACTGGGATTTAGGCTTAGCTGGCATTTGTTTAGCACTTTATCTGTTGAAGTTTATGCTAGGCACTTTATTTAGTATCACATATAATCCTTGAACTAACCTACAATATTGGTATCATTTTCCTTATCCTACAAATGAGAAAACTGAGCTCATAGAATTTAAACTTGGGAAATACAAGGACACAGCAAAATATGGGAGGAAAGGGGAAACTGAGTGTATTTACAAATACTAGATGTTAAGGTAAGCAACAGTACAAAAACTAAGCAAGGATACAGGAATTCAGGGGACATGGTAAAGCGAAAGTAGTGGTTAAGAGTCTAGAAGCCTATCAGAAATCAGAAGAACCATTGGAATTGAGGACTAAGGGCAGGTTGGGGAATCACGAACCCAAATGGTGAAGGAAGGGGGTGAAGATTAGAGTTTATATAAGTAGTCTTTATCTGGGTATGTTTATCAGATATGAAGTCACATCCACAAAAAGACCTTGCTTACGGGGTCAGACCACAGCTTCAGCCAGAGAACCTATGTGCATTTCTGGTTAAAGGAGACCCTTGTTACCAGGGCAGTGAGTGAGAAGAAGGCTGTTTCTGATATCCCATCCAGTTGTATGGTTGCCACATTAAATCTACACCTTTGACTTTACAGCTTAAACTGTGACACTAAGGTAGAACCTGAAACCAAGATAGAAATGACTTGTTCTTAAAAATTCTTTTAGGTTTGAGTTTCTTTTTTATAACTTCATTAGACAACAGTTTTCTCATTTGGAATTTTTAAACAACAGAAGTTACGACATTATTGATATCACTGGCAGGGAGAATTACTAGTCTGACTGTAACAAAAGAAAACCAACAAAGAAAGTGTGTCGTATCAGGTGATCACAGAAACCCTGGTGGTGTAGTGGTTAAGAGCTATGGTTGCTAAGCAAAAGGTCAGCAATTCGAATCCACCAGGCGCTCCTGGGAAACCATATGGGGCAGTTCTCCTCTGTCCTATAGGGTTGCTGTGAGTCAGAATCGAGCAGTCGGCAACAGGTTTGGTTTGGTTTTTTGGTATCAGTTGATCACAATTGACCTTCAAAGAAAGAGACCTCTAGTTGCTTTATTTGAAATCTTCTCTGGGTGGTTTTGGATCAAAGCTGGGGACTTTTATGTTAATTGTGGGTTTGGCCCGGACTGTCATTAGCCTCTGACTGGAATCCTTACAGTGAAGCCACAGATTTCCTCTCCCAAGGGGAGATTAACATCTGTTACTAGGAGAAAACAAAAAACCAATGATGAGAAAATGAAATTGGGATTAATTTTCATCACAGACAGGCCTAACCTCATCCCTACCACCACCACCTGACTTGGGCACTGCTGCTCTTGGGATGACCTTACATGGGTCAACACAATCACTACAGAGTTTTCGTTTTGTTGGGTCAGTTGCCAATCTGAGTCTCAGTTTCACAAATAACCTTCATATAGCAAATACAATATTGTTTCTGGGTATTCTGTAAAACAGGAAAAACAGACATCTTGGATCTAAGGAATACAATCCTATGGCCAGCTCCCTACCCAGGCTGTCATCACTGAAGCAACCTTTTGTTTCCTTGTTTCAGTATTTTACTTCAAACCCATCCCATACATGGCTGCTAGGCTAATTTTCCTAACATATAATTTTTATCATGTTTTTTCCCTGCTAAAGCAACTGCAGTGATTTCTCTCACCTCCAGTCAGATCAAATTCAAACTCTACTTCCTGATCTTTAAAAACCCAATAAAAGCTAGACTCACGTTACCTATTGCCCTTATTTTCATTTATTGATTGTTCACTGCATTATATCATTAAAGCCAATAATAAACTATAGAATTCTTTGAGATTAAGGGTTTCAGATAAGTGACTATTTCTAATATTGAAAGTTACTTAAAATTTTTAATTGTTTTTGCTGGAAATATTGATATAATATTTCTTTATATCCCTTCTTTTTTATTAAAAATTATCTATAGTCACTAAAATACTCCGTAGATGTAGTCTGATTGTAACTATCTTAAACCTACCACCTTATGTGTATCCTCACCCCAGGTATGCTTTGTTTTGTGGAGGAAGAAGCCTTAGTTAGGAATATTTTTTATTTCTTTTATTGTGCTTTAAGTGGAAGTTTACAATTCAAGTTAGTCTCTCATACAAAAATTTATATACACATTGTTATGTGACCCTAGTTGCTCTCCCTATACTGTGATAGCACACTCCTCCTTTCCATCCCTGATTTCACGTGCCCATTCAACCAGCTCCTGAGTTAGGAATATTTTTAAAGTCAGGTTTTTTGAGGAATAATTTACATACAGCAAAATTCACTCTTTCTAGTGTACATTTATTGAGCTTTTGTTGTATTAGACTTTTAGGTCTATGATTCATTTTGTGTTAATTTTTGTATAAGATATAGACTGAGTTTTTTTTTGTGTGTGTATGGATATACAGTTGTTCCAGCACCCTTTGTTGAAAAGACTATCTTTTCTCCATTGAATTGACTTTGCATCTTTGAAAAAAACCAGTCGACCATACATGTATGAAGCTATTTCTAGTTTCTATTTTCTGTTGCATTGATCTAAATGTCTACCCCTACGCTGATAACACATTGCCTGATTTCTGTGGCTTTCTAGTAAGTCTTTTTCAAAATTGTTTTGCCATTATTTTACCTTTTAATATAAAATTTAAAATAATCTCATTGATTTCTACAAAACGTGCTGGGATTTTGATTGGGATTGTGTTGAATCTATAGGTAAATTTAGGAGACATCTTAATAATCTTAAGTCTTACAATCTATTAACATGGTATATCTCTGCATTTTTATAGGTTTTGATTTCTTTCATCAGTGTTTTTTAGTGTTCAGCATACAAATTTTATGTGCATTTTGTTAGATTTATATCTAAGTATTTCATTTTTTGGTGCTATTGTAAATAATACAGTTTTTTTAAAGAAAAAATATTTTATTGATTGGTAACATATAGAAATACAATTTGTTTTTATATATTGACCTTGTATCCTGCGACCTTGCTAAACTCACTTATTAATTTTACTCTTAGAAGGTAATTTGATCTCTGGTATGTTAAAAGAAAAATTCTCTGGTATGTTAAAAGCTAATTGTATAATTTCAAAGATTCTCTCTTACTGTTGAGTGAGAGGGAAGGGTAGGTTTTTAATTTTTAAATTAGCAGTATAATTTATGAATCCCCTTAATTTATACAAAGGCAGTATACTTAGGCCATAGTCGTGGATGTAAAGTGACAACTAATTGCTCTACCTAATAGAGCAATAGAACATGGATACCTAATGTCAAATATTAGGTAGTTTCACATTCTGTATTATATTGTGTCCCTGTCTGTTATCACTAATGCTCAGTAGAAGTCTATTATAGACTTTTGTTTGTGGGGTTTGGAGAATAGTGGCAGGGAGGGGTGGTGGCCACACACAGGGTGAGCATGTATGAACAGCATGACATCTACAGAAGGTGAGACTGTAAGCAGGTATTAAGAATTCAGTGAGAGGTGTCCAGGGTATGTAAAACTCCTGGGAATCCTTGGAAATCCTAGGAAGCATGTGTGATGGGGACTGGAGCCGTGTTATCAAGATATTAAAGGAAAGAGTGACTCCAAATGTCTTATAGATTTAGGCTTATCCAGATTACATTAGTTAAGCACCTTATCATATTATAATAGTCTTGGCTATGTGTATTGTTCATTCCTTTTGTCATGCATTTAACATTTATTGAGCTTGTTGAACTGCATTAAAGATACAACATTGAAAGATAGCAGCCAAGTCTTCAAGAAACTCGGTCTAGGAGGAGAGAGAAACATATAAGCAAGTGATTGTAATACATTGTGATAACTGAGTAAACATATGGACAAGCTATAGAGGCAGGGCAAAAGAGGACCTTACCAGTATCAGGAGGCCTATCTCTGTTTGGAAAAACATCCTTCCTAGGCCCAGAGGGTGGTATTTTAGTTACATCTTTAAGGGTGGATAGGACAGGCAGACAAGGGGAACAACATAATTTTATACATATGTTGTTGTTGTCAGTTGCCACTGAGTCAGCTCTGACACATGGCGACCTTATTGTATAACAGAACAAAACACTGGCTGGTCCAGTGCCATCTTCAAGACTGTTGGCGTATTTGAGCCCATTGGTGTGGCTGTTGTATCAGTCCATCTCAGTGAGGGATTCTCTCGTTTTTGCTGACCCTCTACTTTCACAAACACGATGGCCTTTTCTAGCAATGGGTCTTTCCTGATTATGCATCCCAAGTAAGTGAGCTTCTAAGGAACATTCTGGTTGTAATTCTTTTTAAGACTGATTTATGCATACAGTAATTAGTATATGTGCAAAAGCACACAGAGAGGAAATAGAAGGGCAAGCCCAGGAACTAAGAGTAGTTTAACTGGCTGGAATTATAGGCTACTTGAAAATCAAACCTCTCTCAAAATTGTGTGAATTCTCTGATAAGCAAATCCTTGTAGTATACCTTTCACACATCCACACAGTACCTAGCAACGAGTAAATAACTAAATAATCATTTAGTTGAGTTTCATGGTGATTTTGTTAAGGCATTCTTATTATGAGGATACAGTTTTTTGGTGGGATTTGACTCAGGAGGGACACAAATTTGCTACTTTGTCTTAGGGAAGAGTTTGCAGGCGATAAAAGGCAATCATTTCCATCACTGGTCTGTGTAGCTGATAGCTGATTGTGATTTTAAATGCATAGGAAGCATCTTAGGAGCCCTGGTGGCACAGTGGTTAAAGCAATCAACTGCTAACTGAAAGCTCGGTGGTTTGAAACCACCAGTGGCTCTGCGGGAGAAAGATGTGGCAGTCTTCTTCCCTAGAGATTTATAGCCTTGGAAACCCTGTGGGGTCGCTATGAGTTGGCATCGACTTGATGGCAGTGGTTTTTTTAGGAAGCATCTTATTCTCTGCAGAAAGACCCTGATTTGGGTATACAGATGCCCTTTCAATCATTTACATTTTAAATTGGTAATAAAGGGTACTGTGATGTTAAATAAAGTTTACTATTCCCTCTCACTGGAAACATTTCAGAATCTCATCCCAATCACATGCTTGTAAATAGATTTTGCTTAGCTGTTGTTAGGAAGCTACCCTTGTCTCCCCTGCTAGTCCGTTCTTCCCTCCATGCCTGATTCTCTGTCCAAAACTTCTGTGCCCAATGCCCTTCTCACTGCACAAATAAAGTTTTTCTGACCTAATTCATTGAGTCTCAAGCTCCCTCTAGGGTCTCAAGTTTTCCTTCCTACCTCCTGGGACCTAGTATTTCTTCATAGTCAGGGTAATGCTGTTAGTGATTCCAAGGATAATGTTTTTATTCCCACGATACCGTCTGCACCCCTTATAATCAGTAGAATAGAAGCACATGAGGTTATGGACTTGTTCTCCCTGACACCTAGAACAATGCCTAGACCTTAATAGACACATAGTAAATATTTTGACTGAATAGTATGTCTTCCTCCTCACAAAGACTAAAGCATACAAAGTTAAGGCTGAGATTTACATGGCCTCATCTTCCTTTGGCAATATGAAGTTTTGTCTGTAGAAACATTTACTCTTGCTTTCCATTTCACTTTGCCTCTCTCCTTGCCCCAAGCCCAAGTTCCCTATTTTTCTTGTTATCCTCAGCAAGAATGATTTACCACTCTTGTTAGGGGATCCCAAATTCTTACACTGAAATGGAGTTAAATTTTCATCTAACAGAATTTTCAAAACAGGAATTTGTGATTGGGAAGGAATTACTGAATCCAGAGAGTTAAAGCTGTAGTCGGCAGCCTAGCACGGTGGCCTCAGCAGAATTTTAAATCATTAAAAATTCAGATTTAGCTTCATAATGGATGCTTGCTATGTGAGCTTAGCACACTCTTACTATGTTTTGATCTTCCAAGAGAAATGAAAATGCTCTGCTTATGCAGTGGTTCTCCAACCAGATGCAGTTTTCCCCTCCAGGGGACATTTGGCATTGTCTGGGGACACTTTTGGTTGTAACATTTGGGTGGGAGTAGTGCTGCTGGCATCTTGTAGGTGGAATCCTGGGATGCTGCAAGCATCCTGGAACACAAAGGACACCTCCCTACAACAAAGATTTGTCTAGTTCATAATGTCAGTAGCACTGAGATTGAGAAATCCTAAATTAATGTAACAGATGTTTGGTTTGGTCTATTTCTAACCCACTGAGTGATACTCGTATTTAGATCTAGGAAGGACCAGATGATGAAGCCAGTTGGGTCACAGCTATAGTTTCATTAGTGTATGTGTGTGTGTGTGTGTGTGTGTGTGTGTGTGTATGTGAAGCTTGCCAAATAACACAAGTTCTAGTCTGCTGGGTAAGGAAACATCTTTATTTAAGGCAGTCTGCATCTCTAGACAAGCTCCAAGTGACTATCAGGTATATAATGTGCCTTGTGCCTTTTAAAAATCAACTGAACTATGTATTTACCTGGAGTGACTTTGAGAAGTTTTCTTTTTTTTTTTTTTTAATTTTTCACAAACATACGCATATTTATCAAAGAGTGAATGCAGCAGCTTTAAAAAGAATTAAATTAATTTGAACTTTGGAGGGACTAATGTGTCCTTCATGATAGATCCTTGAATTTCTATTGTTTTATTTTATGTATGTATTTGAGGGGTGTTGTTAGGAAGTAGAAAGAAGTGTGAAAGTAAGGAGAAAAATCAGGATGTAATTTAGGATATAATGAATAGCACTGTACCTGTCCTTATTCGTTTAGCAGCTTTCATTCTCATGAAAAGATGTGATCAATTTTTTATGCAGTGCTTTTTAAAGGTTTCAGCTGACTGACTAGAAAAGATTTCATTTTGGTCTTAGTAAGAGTTTCCAGCTCACAAAATATTCAGAAAATTAACATTGGTCCCATGTACACCTTCCAACCCTTCCTTAATTTTCTAGCTACCTCTGACAGTAGACTGGAGGTACAAGCATCAGCTTTAAATTAGTACACTTAAACTTCCTTATACGAATGCAAATTTTTATCAAAGCAAATGAAATAAAATAGGAAAAATAGATTGCTTTAGTTCAGGTGCCATTTGCTGTTTTGACAGTAAACCCCCACATTTCAGTGGCTTAACATGACAGAAAGTTTTTCTTTGCTCACCTAACAATTCAGTGTGTGTGTTACTAGCTGCTGGGCAGCTTTCCTCCACCTGGTGACTCAGGGATCCAAGCTTAACTCCATCTGGTAGCCTCTGAGTCATATAACTAGTAGGAGACACAAGGGAGAGAATTGCCACCCACTTAAGAGCCCCAGGAGGAAATGGCATGCATCATTTCTGTTCACATTCTTTTGGTGAGGACTAGTTACAAGGGGGCCTGGGTAGCTGCTTCCCAGTCACAACTCTGCACAGTGGAGGGGAGGGCATGAATTTTTTTGGAGGACAACTAACCTCTGCCATAAAGTTTCTTCTCTTTCTTTTAGACTTATATCCTCTCTTTGGCTCAATGAGTATGGTCACATGTTATGCCATATTTTAAAGAATTCTTTGAATTTTTTATTATATTTCCTGCTGCATTAAGAAAGTTGGGTTCTTATAGCTATAAAGTTTATTGAGTACATAATCTATGTCAATTTTACATGTGTTTTTATATATATTAACATGAGTTATACATGTATTAACACATTTGATTCTTAAAATATTTCAATGAGGTAAGTACAAATATTACTCAATTTTATAACAAACTGTGGCCCAGAAAGGCTACAAAACTTGCCATCACACACTTATGAGTGGTATGACCTAGGCAGTTAACCGTAGAGTCCAGGTGTTTAAACACCATGTTCTCTAAGATGGTAGATTAAAATATTATTTAGAATCGAAGCAAGTTGTTCAGTAAATGGGAATCAGATGGTTGTTTTAGATATAGGGGCTGCGTGAAATAATGCATAGGGATTAGATAACAAAGGAGTTTAAAAAAGTAATATTTGAATGGTATGGAAGTCTAGTAGAGAGCAAAATCTAAAAGTTGGAGAAATTATGAAGGACTAAGATCATCCAAACTTGAGCAGGGCTGGTATCATAGTATCTCATATTTGATACGGTTGTTAGGCATGGGAAAGATGGGAGAATCTGTCAATGTTTGGTTTTCCAGAACAATGTTTAGTCAAAAACTTAGGCATAGTCAGACTGTAGACTTACAGTAGTTAAGACAGTTTTCCCTCAGAAATTTTTAAATGGGAAACTTGACTCTTTTCATATTTGGCTCCAGGTCAGCATTTTTCTTTTTGTTCAGTATGACTTTGGGTTTCCTGTGTGTTCCCTTATCATTCCACATTGAAATTTAGGAAGCGTCCATTGGCTATTACCTTTTATGGTGGGTCTTTACAATGTAATGACTAGGATCATTTAAAGTGCTTGTATGTTAGAGTCAGATACTCAAATTATACTGAGAAACCAGTAGGAAAGTTCTGCAAATCCAACAAGACAAGAAACTATTTGTCTTACCTAAGGTACAATTTTATGTGCATGTGTTGCTACTGACAGACAATATTTAGATTTTCAAACACTGGTTTACAGCTCAAAGTTTGTGATATTTCTCTACCTTCGTTTCTCCTTAAGCTCATTTTATCGCCCTTGGGAAACAGACAAACTCATATTTTACTCATGCCATCCTCTTTGGCTTTGTTCACATATGAGTGTACTGCCGACTTTGAAATTCTTCTTAGTGAGAAAAATATATCCTAGTTTTTTTGCCCTGCATACCTGATTATCCTAAAAGAAATGATAGCACTAAAAGTTTCCCAGAATGCAACCGTTACAATTAAGTAGTAAGAGGAGAAAAAAGTGGTTGGTTATACCACAGTACTCGTACTTCAACATTGTATTTGATTATTAGACTGAGGATAGTTAGTCTGACAAAACCCCTTTTTTTTTTTGGTTTTGTTTTCTAACTCTATTTCATTATTCAGAAACTTTGAGCATATTTAGATTGCTTACATTTTTACAAGAAATCTGGGCATATTTCCCCTATGAGATACCATTAATAAGGCATCACATATAATTAGAAAAGAACAGCATTATACAGATGAGAGGAGAAAATGTGTTTTGGCAGAAACAAATTGTGGTGCATATTAGTGTGTCTTTAGATCCAAGGAACATTCGATAATTGAGTGCAATTAACTCCAAAATAAGTCTTGATTCTTCTTTGCAAGCATATGCAAAGTTTTAGATGCAAGCTAAAATGATAATGTGAAAAGTAACCTGACAGGTAGACAACAAATCTGCAGAAACTCTATAGAGATAAAACCATGCTGGTGAAAATAATACACAAATTGAAACAGAAAGATGACTTTGGGAGGGGAGGAGTTGTTCCCAGTCGACAGGGTAAATGACAGTGTCTTTTGATGTAGGAAAAGAAAAATAATGAAATGCTTTTTTTTTTATGTGATTATTATTAATTTTTATGTATGTGCAGTAGAGAGACCGTTTTTCATCTTCTCCAGATAAAAAGAACATTCCACAGTCTCCTCTGTGTTTTATTTTCCAGTTGTTTATTTTCCTGATAGGCAGTAGTTTCCTCCCCAGGGTACTGAGTTGACCTCCAAGTGAGTTATATCCATAGGTGGAGACAAGGGCATAGGATAGTATTAAGGATGATTGTTTTATGTGAAATCTTTCCCGGAAGGTTATGGATCTTTTGTGAAATGTGAAATGCAATTTACTTAAAACTTGTATTATTTATTTATTTGTTTGTTCTCGATTTTTCTGTTTTAACAACAGACATTCTAAATTGGTGTATGCATTACGAGGAGTAAGGTTTTAGGAAAGAAACTTTACTAGGAGATATTGATTCCGGCCTCATTATTTTTCCCTCTTTTCCTTTTCTTTTCCCATCCATAACCTAGAATACAGATGCTCTTACCGTGAAATACTGGGAGAGGGGAGCTTCGAAACGATCATTCTGTTGCATGAGGGTATTATGGCCAACGCTCTTGTTGGGCAGTTCAAGCTGAAAGTGGCTATGCAGTTAGGCTGGAGAATGAGAGTAATACAGCTCCCTTTTAAACAATAAATTTCTGTTTTAAAAAAGGGTTCTTTTCTAAGTAGAATGCAACCCTTTTCAAAAAAAATCAAAAGTTACTGTTTATAACGACACCACATGCATAAGGCGTTATTTAAAATGATGCAAAATGTCACTGAATCTTTCTAGCTTGAAAGTAAATGCTTCCATGGCACCTGACAGGAGCAACGCTTACTCTCAATTACCCACCCATGGTTATGAGAGACAGCAAAAACGCAGGCAATTGCATGCATAAAACATGAAAAATCTTTTAGGCATTTATAATAGTTTTTTCCCATCAAACTTTTTTACCCTCCTGAAGCCTCTAAGAAGGAACAAACAAACCGAATGATTTGTACTTTCTTTTTATTTTCTTACCTTCCCTTTTGATGGGGATGGTGGAAGCGCTCTGCATAGAGGGCTTAAGGTAAAAGAGGAAAAAAAAGTCCAGAGTGTTATACATCCTGACTTATCGTTTCCCAGTGACGCAGTGGTTAAGAGCTCAGCTGTTAACCAAAAAAGTCAGGAGTTCAAATCCACCAGCCGCTCCTTGGAAACCCTATAGGGCAGTTCTACTCTGTCCTATAGGCTTGCTACGAGTCAGAATCAACTGTATGGTAGTGGGTTTTTTAGGGTTCTCCTTTTTCTTCACAGGATCATTTCAAACACTTTTCTGTTAAAAGGCCTACAAATTGCAGAAGGGCACTTACAGCAAAGAGGTTTTCTTGTCCTTTAACCCTAACAAACTATATATTCAGTATATGTACAAAGTACCCCAAAAGGTCTAGCGGGCTGTTCAAAGAGTAATGAGACTCAGCCCTTAAACTTTCAAGAAATGTACAGTCTATCTGCTGCTGCAATTAAATAGCAGCAGCAGCAACAACAACAACACAGATTGCATAAACAGTATATGACAAGGGCTGTTGGAGTGATGTGAACAGTAACTTTTATATGCACAGTCACAGGAGAGATAATTACTGTGGACTAGAGGGATCAAGGAACTTTTTATTTGGGAGTTAACATTTTTGTTTTCTGGACCTTGACAAATGTGAAGAATTCAAATTGGCAAAGGAGATGAGAGGGAAAGGCTATCCTAGGTGGGGCAAAGATGAGGAAAAGTATAAAGGAAGGAATGTCCAAGAATGAGAATAAGTAGGTCAGTTTCTGGGATTATTTCTTTAGAAGAGGAGAGGGATATAAAACGGGAAAATTAGTTGGAGCCAGATTATAGACTGTTTTAAATGACAGGATAAAGTTTGAGTGTTTTGTTATAGGGAATGGAAAACACCTGAAGGATTTTGAGCTGGAAGGTTGT
Source organism: Dugong dugon (assembly GCA_030035585.1). Lineage (NCBI taxonomy): Eukaryota > Metazoa > Chordata > Mammalia > Sirenia > Dugongidae > Dugong > Dugong dugon. The sequence continues at coordinate 22,742,098 of CM057475.1, forward strand.
GGGAACATAATGCAGCATTTTAGAAAGATTCATCTGATGGTGATATGGAGGGTGAACTAGAGTAGAGAGGATTAGAGAGGTTGTTTTAGTGATAGACCTGTGGGATCACTGAAGCATCAGTGAGGAACTTGAGCAAGTGGTAGAAGGAGGTAGGAGGGGAGGATAGGGCTAGGGAAGGCTTCTTAGAGATGTTTTCACACTTGAGGTATGTCTTAAAGTATGAGTGGTAAAATTGGAGACATTTTCAAGATGTACAGTATAACAAGCCCTGGACAACAGCTGATAAGTGACAAGGCTAGGATTTGAACAGAGATGTAGGAAAAATCTATTGGAGTGTCTGTCTGTCTCACCTTCTTAGGGCATCACCCCTTTCCCCCCACCGGTGGCTACAGGGCTGGCTTCTAGCAGCCTTATTTTTGCTGTATAAGCTTTATTCCAGCCACAGTAGATTGGCCTAGGGATACGTATCAGAGTCATATCCAAGCTGAGCCAATCAGAGTCTTGCCCTGGGATTTTATTAAATTTCTGCTTCATTATAGCCCCTTTTGAAGAGAGGAAGTATAAAAATTTGTTGTACCAGTTTCCTTCCATTCCTGTTTCATGTTGTGTCCTTAAATTAAAAACAAACAAACAAACAAAAGCCTTATGAATTCAGGTCGCTGTGTGTTTAACGTAAGCAAGACAAAGGTGATAAAGAGTTGGTTGGTATGTGTTAACCACGGATGTTAATTACCTGAATATTGGGATTCATAGCAGCTCTTGATGAAACAATGGGGGGCAGTGGGGGCTGGAGAAGGCATCTGTCAATCAGAGTTCAGTGTAAGAAACAGCAATCAATCTAGGTATTTTCAGTAGAAATCAAATGTACATCGAGAATTAGGTGCTTATAACACCTGCTGGAATGACTGGGACTGTGGAATTCAGAGGGGCTACCTCTGGAGCACAGATTTCATGGCGCTGAGGGGTCAGGATGTTGCTACCACCAGTACATCACTGCAGCTTCCTTTTCATACCCACAAAACTGGTGACCAGAAGTGGCTTCTGTAAACACGACTCTCCAGCCTTCCTTGGCAGCACCAAAACGGTGAGAAGATGGCTTCTATCTCCCTTCTTGCTTTCTGAATCTCTCAAGATTGTATCTTATTGACAGAAACTGTTTGCATACAGGATATCCTACTTGACTGGGAGACTAGGAAATGTAGTGTTTTTGCTTTGCAGCTCCTTTGATGAGGGAGGGTACAAAGAAAGGGTAGGAGTGGGTACCATGTCTGAAAAAAACCATATGCGACACAGGATCAAGCAGTGGTAGTAGTCAAAATAGCCTTGATACATGTTATGGATGGAACTGTGTTGCTCGAAAAGTTATGTTGAAGTTATAATCCCTGGTGCCTGTGAACATGACCCTGTTTGGAAGTAGGCTTTTTGAAGATGTTATCAGTTAAGTTAATATGAGATTATATTCGAGTAGGGTAGGTCCTAATCCAATCATAGTGGTGTCCTTATGAAAGGGGAGAAGAGACACAGAGAGACAGAAGAAGAACTGCCACATGAAGATGCATCTACACACCAAGGAACCCTGAAGCTGCCAGAATCTGAGTAAGACAAGAAAGGATACTCCCCTAGAGCACTGGGAAAGAACATGGCCTTGCTGATGCCCTGAATTTTGGACTACTAGCCTGTAGAGCTATGAGACAATAAATTTATGTTCTTATATGCCACCCAATTTGTGGTATTTTGTTATGGCTACCCTAGGGAACTAATGCAGTATATTTGATGCCTTCCCCAAATCTGAGCTAGTGTTCACCCCAGCAGTCTTTGCTGTTGCTCCCCTAGTGCTGTGGTGCCTTTCAACCAGGACTGACTCCAAGATCTCTTGACTTACTACAGAAGTTGTGCAGTTATTGGATTGCACTTGGGAAATCTGTGGTTGAAAACAGGGTCAGTTCTTTCATGGAGGCTGGTTGATGGCACAGCTGGCCTCAGCGTGGCCACCCAGGCTTCTTCTTCTGCAAACTCATCTTTTACGTGAGAAAATAATGAATAATTAGCCAGACCTGCTCTTTCTAGGACTGACCCTCTTCTAGCTTGTCATTTGCTTGTGTTGCTGGCTGTTTAATGGAGTGTGTATGATGTTTTAAGACAGAATACTTGATGATATGAATATTAGATTAATGACATATTACCTACAGTTTTATCTACTAGACAAGACTTGCATTAAGTAGAGCTCAAAGAGAAATAGAGAATGGGTTACTTACTGGCTTATGATTTTTTCTTCTGTCAAAATTTTGAAGTAATTTTCAGTGCCTGTTGTGTTATCACTTTGTGTAACCTTTTCTGCTTTCTGATTTGTTCCTTTTTGGTGATTCAGGAAACTGCACATAGTGAGTTTGTCCTAGCTCTTGTCATGTAAGTGAATGTCAAATTGAAAAATGTAGGTTGTATAGAACATTGACAATTTTTCATATTTTTTTTACCCTACTGTTGTTCTTTTTCATAGACTACATGATAAGTAGGCCAGGAATGGTGGACTTCGGAGGCACTGTTGATAGGGGCATATGGCATATACCCTGGATCTCCTTCTAAGATCCTGGAATACAATTTTTATGGTTAGTGGTTCTCCAAATGTCCTACTTTGAAGACTCACTGTAAAAGAGAAATAACCTAATATATCAATGTTCTCTCAATGTCCTCTTGGGACACTTCTCTCTATAGCATGTTCATTCTATTCTACCAAGTCAAATGTTCAGAAAAGTGCTTGTTCCCAGACCATAGCTTGAGAATTGCTGTGGTAGGAAGAACTTGCCTCTTTTCCCAGTAACTTTTAGTGAGACAGAATGCCTGACATTTTTAGTATCCAAGTGGTATAAATTTTGTAAATTCAGCACGTTTAATCTAAATTACTCACTGATCTTGTTTTCAACGCCAACTTCACACACCACCAACCCACAAATCATATGAAGTACCATAGGAATGGATATTCACATGACAGAACATTATTACCGTAGTAATTTACTGTGTAGTATTGGGAGATTTTGAGTTGTCTTTTCTCAGAGATCTTCTATCCTGGGCATAATAAATTTTCATTTCTCTGTGTTCTCTTTTTTGTTGGTTACCATATTCTGCTATGATTAATATTACCTCTGTAATAAAATTTGTGTCTTTTATTTAAAAAACAAAACAAAACAAAACTTTCTATTCCCTGTAATCTAAAAGGATGCCAAAAGAAGCTTCAAGACCCCAGTAGCAAATATAAATAAATTTAAAAAATCTTAAACCACATTATCATCCTAGAAAGAAAAGTAATAACAATGAAAAAGTGGTTTCCATTATTTCAGTTAATAGTTTTTTGAGATAGATAGAAAAAAGAGGGTTATGAAGCACCACAAGTCCTTTGGGCCAACTTAAACAATGTGCTGCTGTTACACATTGCACATTTTACCAGTATCAGTCAAATATACCATTTTTTTTTTTCATGGACTTCATCCTGTAAATAGCATTAGCTCTTTTGAGTTCAGGTCAAACCTGTCCTTTAGTAAATTAGTTAGAATGAACAGAAAACTATAAGAAAGTCCTATCTTCATTCTCTGCCCTTCTCTTAGGCAGTTTTAAATGTACAAACAAATGTTGAATACATATTTAAAGAATATTGATACAGTAGAACACCAAGCATTAGCCTTCCTGGAATACACACATCTTAATTTTGTTCTTAGGGAAAGATCAGGGAATTCTGAAAATTCAAAAAAGGAGAAAGAATTTGTGAGACCAGGTAAGAATGTGAGGATAGGTAAAGAGAGTTATAAAAATGAAAGTTGACATATCATGTTTCACGAGAGAGAAGGAATATGTGAGACTATGACTTTGGGGCATCCTTGGTAGGAATGTAGATTTTTCAGGTTCAAAGATAGAGGGTGAAATTACTGTAAGGTAAAGGAAAAGTTAAGACATTTCATTTTTTCCAAGAGTTAAAAAGATAATCTTAAGACGTATGTCAGAGGAGTAATTCACTAATGTGGTAATTTTTAAAAGTGATGGAGATATTTTGCTTTTGCTCCACGAACATGAGACACGTACAGTTTATGATCTGAGGTAGTGAAACTAGTTTTCAGGACATGCCACGGCCAGTCATGAATTCTAAATCTTATTCATTTCCAATGGTAGTGTTACTATGCAGGAGAGAAAATAGAGAAGACTTATAAAACATTCATCAAAGCAAAAATGCAGTGCCTTGGCTTGAAAGGATGAAAACAGCCTATATGAAACAGAAGAAGCTCAAATTGATTTTCCTGTATTCACTTTTCTGCCAAAGATACTAATGGTGGCTGACCACATGGGCAGAAATGAAGCACTGATATTATTTTTCTCCCCCCTCACCCCCCACTATGCAAAGACTGAAATTCAAACACTGTGAATACATCAGTCTTAGATCTGCATGCTCTACTGGTTTCTGATTATATGGGAAGTTCAACCATAGACCATTATCATTTCCTTCAGACTCATACTAATTGAGGGAAAGGACATTATTATTTGGGTAAAACGTTGAGCGTTGAGCGTACTAGAGCAAAGACAGTGAATTTCTAGTGAGAGCACTGTTGTAGGTATATATTGAATATAGAGACAGTGCTCGATACACAAGTATTTAACAGGAGTGCCTTTTTTTATTGTTGTAGTTTAAGTGAAAGTTTACATTTCAAGTTAGTCTCTCATACAAAAATTTATATATACATTGTTATGTGACCCTAATTGCTCTCCCTATACTGTGACAGCATGAGGAGTGCCTTTTTCTCTCAAATTTGTTCCATCCAGGGAATCACCTCCTTACCATTGTTGCTGTTGCTGTTGCCATGGTGGTTATTTCCCTTCTTTTACCACCGCTTCTAGGGAGTTGTAGAAAGAGATGACAGCCAAAAAAACCCTATGGAGCAGTTCTACTCTGTAACACATGGGTCACCATGAGTCAGAATCGACTCCATGGTAACGGGTTTGGTTTTTTGGTTTATAGTTCTTAAAGCCTCCCGAAACCCCTTGCCATGAAGTCGATTGCAGTTCATAGTGACCCTACTGGACAGGTAGAACTCCCCTGTAGGGTTTCCAAGGAGCAGCTGGTGGATTCAAACTTCTGACCTTATGGTTAGCAGCCTAGCTCTTATCCACTTTGCCACCAGGGCTCCCTTGCAGCCTCCAGTGCTGCTGGAAGTCAGGGAAAAAATACTATCCTCAGAGTATTTCTTGTATGAGGAGCCTTCTTTTCTATCCCCCCATGGGTCTGTTGGTTTGTCGTACTGTGGGGGCTGGGTGTTCCTGTGATGCTGGAAGCTATGCCACCGGTATTCAGATACCAGCAGGGTCACCCGTGGTGGACAGGTTTCAGCTGAGCTTCCAGACTAAGACAGACTAGGAAGAAGGACCCAGCAGTCTACTTCTGAAAAGATTTAACCAGTGAAAAACTTATGAATAACAGTGGAACATTGATACAGTGCCAGAAGATGAGCCCCTCAGGTTTGAAGGCACTCAAAAGACCACTGGGGAAGAGCTGCCTCCTCAGAGTAAAGTCGACCTTAATGACTTGGATGGTGTTAAGCTTTTGGGACCTTCATTTGCTGATGGTGGAACAACTGAAAATGAGAGGAAACAGCTGCAAACATCCATTTATAATTGGAACTGGAGCATACGAAGTATGAATCTAGGAAAATTGAAAGTCTTCAAAAATGAAATGGAATGAACAAACATTGATATCCTAGGCAGTAGCGAGCTGAAATGGACTTGTACTGGCCATTTTGAATCAGACAGTCATATGGTCTACTATGCCGGGAAGGACAACTTGAAGAGGAATGGCGTTGCATTCATCGTCAAAAAGAACATTTCAACATCAATCCTCAAATACAGTGCTGTCAGTGATAGGATAATATCCGTACGCCTACAACAAAGACCAGTTCATAAGACTATTATTCAAATTTACGCACCAACCACTAAGGCCAAAGATGAAGAAATTGAAGATTTTTATGAGCTTCTGCAGTCTGAAACTGATTGAACATGCAACCAAAATGCATTAATAATTATTGGAGATTGGAATGTAAAAGTTGGAAACAAAGAAGAAGGATCAGTAGTTGGAAAATACGGCCTTGGTAATAGAAATGATGCTGGAGATCGCATGATAGAATTTTTCAAGACCAATGACTGCTTCATTACAAATACCTTTTTTCACCAACATAAATGGTGACTGTACATGTGAACCTCACCAGATGGAATACATAGGACTCAAATCGACTACATCTGCGGGAAGAGACAATGGAAAAGCTCAATATCATCAGTGAGAACAAGGCCAGGGGTCTACTGCAGAACAGACCATCAATTGCTCTTATGCAAGTTCAAGTTGAAACTGAAGAAAATTAGAACAAGTCAATGAGAGCCAAAGTATGACCCTGAGTATATCCCACCTGAATTTAGAGACCATCTCAAGACTAGATTTGACGTGTTGAACACTAACAACCGAAGACCAGATGAGTTGTGGAATGACATCAAGGATGTCATACATGAAGAAAGCAAAGGGTCATTAAAAAGACAGGAAAGAAAGAAAAGACCAAAGTGGATGTCAGAAGAGACTCTGAAACTTGCTCTTGAATGTCAGGTAGCTAAAGCGAAAGGAAGAAATGATGAAGTAAAAGAGTTGAACAGAAGATGTCAAAGGGTAGCTTGAGAAGACAAAGTAAAGTATTATAATGACTTGCAAAGAGCTGGAGATAGAAAGGCAAAAGGGAAGAGCACGCTCAGTATTTCTCAAGCTGAAAGAACTGAAGAAAAAATTCAAGCCTCGAGTTGCAATATTGAAGAATTCTATGGGGAAAATATTAAACAACTCAGGAAGCATCAAAAGAAGACGAAAGGAATATACAGAATCACTATACCAAAAAGAATTGGTCGACGTTCAACCATTTCAGCGGGTAACACATGAGCAGGAACTAGTGGTACTGAAGAAAGAAGTCAAGCTGCACTGAAGGCATTGGCAAAAAACAGGGCTCCGGGAATTGATGGAATACCAATTGAGATGCTTCAACAAACGAATGTAGTGCTGGAAGTACTCACTCGTCTATACCAAGAAATTTGGAAGATAGCTACCTGGCCAACCGACTGGAAGAGATCCATATTTATGCCTATTCCCAAGGAAGGCGATCCAACTGAATGCGGAAATTATTGAACAATATCATTAATACCACACGCAGGTAAAATTTTGCTGAAGATCATTCAAAAGTGGCTGCAGCAGTATATCAACAGGGAACTGCCAGAAATTCAAGCCGATTCAGAAGAGGACATGGAACCAGGAATATCATTGCTGATGTAAGGTGGATCCTGACTGAAAGCAGAGAATACCAGAAAGATGTTTACCTGTGTTTTATTGACTTTGCAGAGGCGTTTGACTGTGTGGATCATAACAAATTAATAACATTGTGATAAAATAACATTGTGATAACATTGTGAAAAATAAGAATTCCAGAACACTTAATTATGCTCTTGAGGAACCTGTACATATATCAAGAGGCAGTCGTTCAAACAGAAGAAATGATGGGTACTTGGTGGTTTAAAGTTAGGAAAGGTGTCTGTCAGGGTTGTATCCTTTCACCATGCCTATTCAATCTGTATGCTGAGCAAATAATCCAAGAAGCTGGACTGTATGAAGAAGAATGGGACATTAGGATTCGAGGAAGACTCATTAACAACCTGCGTTATGCAGATGACACAACCTTGCTTGCTGAAAGTGAAAAAGACTTGAAGCACTTACTGATGAAGATCACAGACCACAGCCTTCGGTATGGCTTATACCTCCACATAAAGAAAACAAAAATCCTCACAACTGGACCAAGAAAGAGCATCATGATAAATGGGGAAAAGATTGAAGTTGTCAAGGTTTCCATTTTACTTGGATTCACAATCAACACCCATGGAAGCAGCAGTCAAGAAATCAAAAGACGCATTGCATTGGGCAAATCTGCTGCAAAAGACCTCTTTAAAGTGTTGAAAAACAAAGATGTCACGTTGAAGACTAAGGTTTGCCTGACCCAAGCCATGGTGTTTTCATTTGCCTCCTATGCATGTGAAAGCTGGACAATTAATAAAGAAGACCGAAGAAGAATTGACGCCTTTGAATTGTGTTGGAGAAGAATACTGAATATACCATGGACTGCCAAAAGAATGAACAAATCTGTCTTGGAAGAAGTACAACCAGAATGCTCCTTAGAAGGAAGGATGGTGAGACTATGTCTCACATACTTTGGACATGTTATCAGGAGGGATGAGTCCCTGGAGAAGGACATCATGTTTGGTAAAGTCGGGGGTCTGTGAAAAAGAGGAACACCCTCAATGAGATGAATTGACACAGTGGCTGCAACAGTGGGATTAAGCGTCGCCGCGATTGTGAGGATGGCGCAGGACCGGGCAGGGTTTCCTTCTGTTGTACATAGAGTTGCTGTGAGTCAGAACCGACTTGATGGCACCTAACAACAGCAACAACTTTTCTATCCATTGCCAATCCCATTTTCCACCTCTTCCCATTCTCTGAAACTGGCTTTCCCTGGATGCTCATTTTCGCTTCTCCTTAGAAAGCATGAGGTGGAGTCTGAGGAGGGAATGATCCAGTATACACACATTCTTTTCTCTTCTTAGTGCTTTCTGCCCTAGAGTTGGTTCACTGTCCATTTTGAGGGCATTAGAAACAGAATCTCCAATCCAGCAGTCATCCTGGTTACATCGTTTTTAGCATCATTCATTTACATTATGGGTTAAAAAGTTTTTTTGAGCTAGACTGTGAATCTAACCATTATTTATAAGAGTGTTGTCATTGGGAACATGTATTATAAATTACACATAATAGATTTCACAGCAGTTTAAAACAGAATTTGATTATCATTTGGGTTCTGATGGTATTTATAGTCAATGAGCAGATTAGATGACATAGCAATTGTTGATTACACTTTTGACTTTCGTACAGAAAAGGCATATTACCATTTGAACCCTAAAGGGTGGTTCTGGCCTTGCATCTTGAGAAATAAATGAGATGACTCACATAAATCAGTTTAGTTCTATTTGTTTTATGTACTGTACAACCATTGAAGACCAAGTTTAACGACTTACTTCACACATTTCCCTGTAAGTCTTTCTTGGAAACCTAAGACATCCAGAGTTATGATGGGTTATCAGAAAAAGGCAGGACAAGGTTCATTATTCCAGAAATATTACTATCCATAGGAGTGCACAACAGTTGAGAACTTAACTATTTTGATGGTTACTTCGTATTAAATGTGCTAACATACGCTTCAGATCTTGTCACAAATAAAAAATTGTACCCTAGGTAACAATTGAGGTAAGAAGCTTTTTATTCTCCTTGGTGCATTTTATCTTCCTATACTGTTACACTGATTAGTTTGGTTATTTTTCTAAACTTGAACTTGTTTAGGATCTAATTCTCCTTTTATATTTTTGATCAATAGGATTGATTTGATTGTGGAATACATGTATCAAATTATGCATGGCTTGATTTTTTTAAATAAACTTTTTGTTTTAGAATGATTTTAGATTTTCAGAAAAGTTGCAATGATAGTACAGAGAGTTCCTGAATATCCTTCACTCAGTTTCTTCTATTGTTAATATCTTACATTATTATGGTGCATTTGTCACAACTAATGAGCCAACATTGATACATTACTATTAATGAAACTCCGTTCGTTATTCAGATTTCCCTAGTTTTTCCTTTAATGTCCATTTTCTGTTCCAGGATCCCATCCATGATATTACATTGCATTTAGTCATTGTGTTTCCTTAATCTCCTCTGGTCTGGGACAGTTTCTCAGATTCTCATTGTATTTAATGACCTTGACCATTTTGAGGGGTTCTGGTCAAATATTTTGTAGAATGTCCTTCAACTGGAATTTGTCTGATGTTTTTCTCATGATAAGACTAGGGTTGTAGGTCTTTGGGAGGAAGACCACAGACGTGAAGTACCCGTTTCATCATGTATCATTATCATAATCGTCATGCTGTCAACATAATTTATCATTGATGATGTTAATCTTGATCACTGGCCAAGTAGTGTTTGCCAGACTTTCCCACTGAAATGTTACTTCTTCCCTCCTCTCCATAGTCTTCTCTTTGGAAGGAAGTCACTAGTGTAGCCCACCCACACTAGTGGAGGGAAGAGAGTTAAGCTCTTCATCCTGGAGGGAGAGTATCTGGGTAAATTGGGTAGAATTCTTCTGTAAGGAAGATGTGTCTCTTTTCCCCATTTATTTGTAATATCTTGATTTTGGTTTCTTCCATGCTTTTCTTTGTTTTCCTTTCTCAAATATGATTTGATAGATAAGAGAAGGGATGCATATAAAAAGCTATTGTATTTCATTTTATAGCATCTACTCCCACACCCACCTGGTGGTGCAGTGGTTAAACCTTTGGTTGCTAAGTGGTTAAGCATTTGGCTGCTAACCAAGAGGTCAGCAGTTTGAATCCACCAGACGCTCCTTGGAAACCCTATGGGGCAGTTCTGCTCTGTCTTATAGGGTCGCAGTGAGTTGGAATCAACTCAATGGCAGTGGGTTTGGTTTTTTTTTTGGTTAAGATACCGTCAATTATAAGACATACCCTAATTTCAGAGATGTGAAAATGTGAAAGGAATGTTCCTGTTAAAGTTGATACTATGGAGAGAAGAGTGCGCTGGGTGACCGGGGAGCATTTTGCAATACACAATGTACAACATTTATAGTTCATGAAGCTCTTAAATGTGTAGGTGTGGATGTGACATGGGTGAAGCATACCAATTCCTTACAATGGCAACTAGATGGACCCTGAACAGTAGAACCTCAAGTAGTTTTATGTTTGCTAAATACTAAATAAGGCAATTAAATTGAAAAAACAAAAACAAAATTAATAGATACCGTACAGTGTAATATGAACTATATAATTTGATTGTCCAGAGGACAGTTTCACAACTTCTTCCAGAATTTTTTATGCACTGTTGAGTGAAGAAATTCTTTCTTATGCAGTAAGATAATTTTTGTCCTGTTTCAAAAGGCTAGAAACATCACCCCAAATTAAATCACTCTGAAATTCCTTATATGTATCATAGAATAAAGTACTTAGAATTTAAGGCTGCCCTTATTTTGTAATTTCCTAAATTGTGTTTTGCACAAAGTAGATTGGATTATAATTTATTTATGAAGTTAGAATGGTACGTAAGGTTTTGTCTTTTTAATGTAAGTTGTGCACAGTTCTGTTAGTTGTTCCACTTTCCTTAATGTCTTCCACCTTCTTTTGTTTAGCTAATTTTCTTGTACATTTACTCCATTTTCAGAGATTCATATAATCATAAAATGTGAGAGTTGAACATCTTTAGAAATGATCTAGTTTAGTTCTCATTTCATATGGCACATGAGAATCTTGACCCAGCTAGGAAGAGCAGGGTGAGACTGGAATGCACGACTTCTGGCTGGGAAGCCACTCTTCTTCCCGCTGTACAGTAATGCTTCATTTTTATTTGACTCTGAAATTTCACTGTGAATCAGCATCCCATTGTTCTGAAATAGAGTTTTTCGTGTGAGAAGAACTAGATTGCTTTAGTTCTTCCTTCCTCTTTGATTTTGGCCCATGCTTTCCAATAGAGCCACAGAAAATTACCCCTTGTAACTTGTTGTCATGGATTGAATTGTGTCCCCCCAAAATATCTGTCTATTTGGCTGGATAATGATTCCCAGTATTGTATAATTGCGTACCATTTTGTTATCTGATGTGATTTCTTTATGTGTTGTAAACTCAATCACTATGATAATAAGATGTATTAGTGGCAGTTATACTGATGAGGTTTACAAGATTGCATAGTGTCTTAATCCAATCTCTTTTGAGATATAAAAGAGAGAAGTGAGCAGAGACACATGGGAACCTCATACCACCAAGAAGGCAATGCTGGGAGCAGAGCACATCCTTTGGACCTGAGGTTGCTGTGCTGAGATACTCCCAGACCAAGGGAAGACTGATGCATTACAAGGACCTTCCTCCAGAGCCGACAGAGAAAGCATTCCCCTGGAGCTGACGTCCTGAATTTGGACTTGTAGCCTCCTGGACTGTGAGAGAATAAACTTCTCTTTGTTAAAACCATCCACTTGTGGAATTTCTGTTACAGCAGCACTAGATGACTGAGACACTTGTTTTCAGCATTTTTATCATCATGGAGGAAACATAGCCTCAGTTGTGAATTGAATTCACTTATATATGTATTTCTTAATAGCCAGGAGAATTTTGATCCATCTTCAGTCTATCAAAGGTATCAGTATATTAAAAAAAAAATCCCTTGGGTCGAATCTAAAAATACTGTATTATTAATGGATCTTAAAATTAAAGAAGCAGCAGCTTGAAAATGTTTGAAAGAGAAACTTGAGAGCATCCATCCATCTTTAACACAGCGATTCTGCCTGATAAAAAAATAGACAAAATTTCCCTCTCTGTAGATTTTATATGGTATTATCTCATATCTAATGTATATTTTATTCATATGGTTCATATACAGAGGAGTGTCTGTTATTTAGGGTATACACATGCCTGTGATGGTTTTTAGCCACATTGCCAAGAAGTAGTACCATATTGTTCTAGGAGTGACCACTTTTGCACTTGAGAAATTGGAGTTAAAATATTCAAACTCCAAACAGTGCTATTAACAAAAGGGAACTTCACATAATACTGTTTACAAGTTTCTTTTAACAGCCAGGGTACATTCATCACAACGAGTCCTTGGAATCTTGCAGGGTTTTTCCATCCCTCCTATCTGCACGTTTTTGCTTACAGCAACTGTTCTGCATTCATTAATGAATCCTCACTCTGCAGCGGTTGCCTTGTTTTCTTTTCTGAATGGATGCATCGTTTGGTTTGACAGAATTGGAATTTGGGAAAGTTTGTTTTCGGATACCTTCCTATGTCCTTGTTGATCTAGATCTGACTAACATTTTACTATGAGTTTGCAACATAAATCTTGGCAAGGACAAACGCAGAACATAAACCTTGGAAAGTTTCCCACAAATTGAGTACCTTCTTGTTTTAGAAATAACATGGCAAAGTTGACCATTTGGTTAAAACTCATTGCCGTTGAGTCAGTTCTGACTCATAGCGACCCTATAGTACAGAGTAGAACTGTCCCATAGTGTTTCCAAGGCTGTAATCCTTTTATTTTATTAATTTTATTATGCTGTAGGTGAAAGTTTACAACATAAATTAGTTTCTCATTGAAAAATTTATACACAATTTTTTTTGTGACATTGGTTGCAATCCCTGCACTGTGTCGGTACTCTCCCTCTTTCCACTTTGGGTACCCAGTTTCCATTTGTCCAGTTTTCCTGTCCCTTCCTGCCTTCTCATCTTTGCTTTTGGCCAAGTGTTGCCCATTTGGTCTCGTATACTTGATTGAACTAAGAAGCATGTTCCTTACATGTGTTATTGTTTGTTTTATAGACCTGTCTAATCTTTGGCTGAAAGGTGGACTTTGGGAGTGGCTTCAGTTCTGAGTTAGCAGGGTGTCCAGGGGCCATTGTCTTGGGAGTTCCTCCAGTGTCTGTCAGACCAGTAAGCCTGCTCTTTTTTTGTGAATTTGAATTTTGGTATATATTTTTCACCCACTCTGTTTGGGACCCTCTATTGTGATCCCTGTTAGAGTGGTCAGTGGTGGTAGCTGAACCTCATCTAATTCTTCTGGGCTCAGGCTGGTAGAGGCTGTGGTTCATGTGGTCCATTAGTCCTTTGGACTGATCTTTCCCTTGTGTCTTTGTGTTTTTTTCATTCTCCTTTGGTCCGGACAGGATGGAACCAATAGATGTATGTTAGATGGGAAGGCTGTAACCTTTATGGAAGCAGACTGCCACATCTTTCTCCCGTGGAGTGGCTGATGGGTTTAAACTGCTGATCTCTCAGTTAGAAGCTGAGTGCTTAACCATTGCACCACCAGGGCTCCTTGACCATTTGGCTATCAGTATTTATACTCTAATGCGTATTCAAGAATCTTTGTGTGTCTAGCTAATAGAATTCCAAATAAAACCTGTATTTCACCAGATTTCACCACCTAGGGGTACGATAGAGTCATCATATTAATAATGAAAATGTATTTGTATGGCTATTTAGAATTGTGGGACTTCCAGTGTCTTTCAGATAGTTCTTAGTGTGCTTCATGTGCTTGTGAGTTTATACTGGCTGTGTGGTCACTATTTTCTCTCCAGCTGGTAACTGGCTGCATGGTCCCAGCCCCCAGGCTGATGAGTAGTGGGAGCAGGCTGGCCCTGGGCCCAGGCTGCAGTTCTCCTATACCATTGTCTGTTTCCCTTTTGATTTGATTTGGTAAAATGGCCCCTCTCGATCTCCACTAGGTAAGTTTCAAAGTAACACCCCCACAGCCACACGCTGAAGTATGGCCAACACTCTGCACCCTCCCTCTTGTTGTTGTTAGTTGATTGAGTTGATTCTAACTCCTGACAACCCCGTATGTGCAGAGTAGAACTGCTCCATGGAGTTTTCAAGGCTGTGACCTTTCAGAAGCAGATCACAGGCCTGTCTTCCAACGTGCCTCCGGAAGGATTTGAGCAGCAGGCCTTTTGACTAGTAGTTGAGTGCTTAACCGTTGGTGCCACCGAGGGACTCCGCCTACCCTCCTTTCTTGTACCAGATTGTGTTCACAGTTCCTTTTTAGAAATTTCACAGATGGGTTATGTTGTTTTTTATTTGCCATTTTATTGTAGTCTTTTCCCTCAGGCTTCAACTGAGTCAGAGGGCAATCTTAACAGCACATTACCGTGCTATTTCAAAATCACTTTCAACTACAGCCTATTATCTGTGGATTAAACTTGTGTACCTCGACTATCCCCTTCTTCAAGGTGAGTTTCATTAAACAAATAGAACCTTCCCTTTCTCCTAGACATGTCTGAATTTGAAATGCGTACACCAGGAGCATTTAAGACGTTTGCAGCCTTAAGTGATAGTATTTTTGGAGGCTTCAATCACCTCATAACAAATATATTAAAATGTACTTACAATCCAACATTAAATACAGTTTTTGATATAGAAGCATTTGAAAGTATTTTTTGAAATTACGTTCTTATGTATAACAGTTAATTTATGTGTGGCTGTGATTTTTGGCACTCGTTAGTTACCTTTGGGAATTCTATTGTAAGATAATCTAATGTATAAACTTTTCTAGTATATAACGAATTGTTTATGATACTATAATTTAATGTTAATTGAGTCACCATGATATATTTTGTAGACAATAATTAATTTTTATAGAAAAGTTCTTTTTGTATTTTGATATCAGTATAGTTTTTCATAGGTCCTTGAAAAGATATCCTAAAAACTGTGACTATAGTGCCTAACAGATTAGCAACACCCTGAAGTTTATAGTTCCTTTGTATACTTTAAATTGAAGTAGTGTTTAGAGAGTCTTTTCTTCCTCCTCACTCCCTATCTGCTTACCTACCTACCTACCTAAATACTTACTGAGCCCCAATTATGTGTTAGTAATGTCATAACATAGATCATTGTATGTATGATTTCATCACCTGTTTGGACGTTGTACATAAAAATAAACTGATAAAGAGTAAAGTATACACCTTTGTGTAGGAGTGCTGAACAAGTAGAGTCATAAAATATAAAACAGGGAAAAGTAGAGATTTCCTTTCATTTTCTTACCCCTTTCATAAGGCAGGGCATAGCAAGGCTGGGACCTGAGGGCGTGTGTGGATCAGAACGGATGAAGCAGCAAAGAAACATCGAATTCCATTTGAAAAGCAAGGGCAGAGTTGAAGAGCAAAACAGAGGCCAATTATTGGCTGTCAGGAATTGTGAAACCCAGAGCTCAGTGGAATCTAGGATAAGAGCCAGAGCCTTCCCCACTTGTCTCTTTGCTAGGTGTATTTCCTCTTTCATCAATTGTCTGTTTTTGACCTTTGCTCATTTATCTTTTGGGATTTTAGTGTTTTTCTTATCTTCTTATTTGATCTCTTTATACAGTCAACATATTAAACTAGATCTGTCATATTTACTGCAAAAACTTTTTCTTGAAATTGCTTTTTAGTTTGGATTTTTTATTGTCACATTTTTCTATTGCTTCCTTTTCATTTATTTCTGCAGTTTCTAAGCCTAGAAAGGCAATCTCCTTTATATCTGTAGTAAATAGTCATTTTTTTCTTCCAGTGTTCTATGGTTCAATTTTTAAGTCTTTAATTCATACAGAATTTCTTTTTAATGTATTGCAAATCAAACACTCAAATTATCTTTCCCACTAAATGTATAGTCAGTTATTCCAAAACCATTTATGAAATAATTACCTTTTCTCATTCATTCTTCATTGATGAGTGATATCTCTTTAATTATGAATTAAGTTCTCTCTCTATTTTTTAGGCTGTCTATCCTGTTTTTTTTTACTCTGTCTACTTTTATATCAGCACTACTTTGTTTTATTATAACTTTAGAATGTTTAATGACTTTTTTATTTTTAGAATTCTTTTACCTACTTAATTTTTCAGATGAATTTTAGAATTATTTTAGCATGTTTCAAATAATTTTTCATTATAATTTTGATTGTAATTCTATAATCCCATAAGTGAATTGGACAAAATTCCTCATCTTTACTGTATTTTGTCTTCACATCCAGGAACATTTATTCAAATATCCTAAAATTTCACTTTTCATTATTAAAGACCACTTCCCCTCTTCCCCCAATTATTTGATATGCCAATATTGGTGCATGAGGATGACAACTCTCTGCCACCAGTAATAAGTTTGTAATTATTTTTAGAAATAACACGGCAAAGTTGACCATCTGGTTAAAACCCATTGTCGTCGAGTTGATTCCAAGTCATAACCCTGTAACAGTGGGCTCAAACATAGCAATGATTGTGAGGATGACGCAGGACCAGGCAGTGTTTTGTTATGTTGTACATAGGGTCACTATGAGTTGGAACTGACTTGATAGCACCTCACAGCACCAATTATTTTTAAAGCAGGTGTGATGAGAGTCACTGACCTATCATAAAGTCTTGCTCAGGCATTTCTGTGGCCAAAAGCTTAGCTCTTTTATAACTCCAACTGTACAGAATTCACTTCCTGCAAAGTTAAGCGACTCATTGTGTTGTTGTTAGTTGCTTTTGAGTTGATTCAGACTCATAGTGACCCCATGTGACAGAGTAGAACTGCTCCATAGGATTTTCTTGGCTGTAATCTTTATGGAAACAGATTACCAGGTCTTTCTTCTGCAGAGCTGGTGGGTGAGTTCGAACTGCTGACCTTTTGGTTAACAGCTGAGTGTTTAACCTTTGCAAAACCAGGGCTCCCTAGCGACTCATTCTAGTAACTATTTTTAAAATATTTTATTGTGTTTTTGGTGAAAATTTACACAGGACATTAGGTTCTTATTTAACAATTTCTATACATATCGTCCAGTGACATTGTTACATTGTTCACAATATGTCAGCATTCTCGTTATTTCCATTTTGGTTGTTCTGTTTCCATTAATCTAGTTTCCCTGTCCCCCCCAGCCTTCTTGTGTGTGGTCTAGGGTAAATGTTAACCATTTGGTTTCATCTAGACTATTATTTTGAGGAGCAGAGTACTCATGGGTGTTATCATTTATTTTATGGGCCAATCTGTCATTTGGCTGAAAAGTGACTTCTGGGAGTGGTTTGAGTTCCAAGTTTAAAGAGTATCTCAGGGTGACAATATCAGGGGTTCATCTAGTCTCTACTGGTCCAGTAAGTTTGGCCTTTTTTTAAGGACTTTGAGTTTGGTTCTACATTTTTCTCCCATTCTATCTGGGACCATCTATTGGGCCCCTGGTCAGAACGGTTGTTAGTGGTGGCCGGACACCATCTAGTTCTGGTCTCAAGGTAGGTGATGTCATTGTTCATGTTGACTATTGGTTCTGTAGATTAGTTTCTTCTTTGAGTCTTTGGTCTCCTTCTTTCTCTTTAGCTCTGGATGAGTAGCGACCAATAGTTGTATCTTAGAAGGCTGCTCATAAGCTTTTAAGATCCCAGACGTTAGTAGCACTTTATTCTAACCTCTTTTATTTTGTATTATTAATAATGGTCATTCATGTATTCACTGAACTACTATTGAATGAGCGCTTATTTTGTGCCAGGCTCTGTGCTAGGCTTTGAGGATATGGAAGTGAGTGAAACAGGAAATGATTTTATCCTAGCCAGGGAAGACAGTGAACAAATAGGCGAATACAGTCATGCGTTGCTTAACGTCCATGATACATTCTGTGAAATAGGATGTTACGTGGTTTGGACATTGTGTAAACACCGTATCGTAGTGTGGTCCTGCTTTTTCTTTAAGCATCTTGAACAAGCGTTGTGCCTTAGCAGTGATCGTCAGTGTGCTGAGAGGGATTTGCTTTTGTGTTTGGTCCTCAATCCACATCATTAGCAATTTCTCCATATCTAATATAGGTCCCTGTCGCATTTTTGTTAGCCTTGTGGCTTTCAGTGGAGCCCATCCTTTAACAGCTTGGAGAATTTTTTTCTTTGTTTTTGAGGATCTTTGTGATTGTTGAGTGTGACATGCCTAAATTGCAAGCAATAGCATTCACAGATTTTCCACCTTCGTGTTGTTTAATAACCTATTGTTTCACTTCCAGATCAATACATGTCCTTTGCCTCTTGCTGCTGCTATCACTAGCACTGGTTTTGTTGTGTTTGGGGAGCCATAGTGCATTTCACAGTAATATTTTCAAAAGAAAATTAAAGAGATAATGCTGCAACACTCGAGACGTGCAATACGTGAGATTGGATGCTGCTGCCTACGAGTTGAAGTATACACTGTTATACAGTAAACCTTTTAGACAGAAAGTACAGTACAGTAAATACATAAGTCAGTAACAGTAGGCATTTATTATGACTATCAAGACATATGTATTATAGGTTATATATGTACTGTACTATTAAATGCCTGGCAGTGCAATTGCTTTGTATATAAGAAACATGAGATACATGTGTTGCATTCAGGAAGCTATTGCATTCCCTGATTGGAATTTCTGAACTCTTTTATAACCTTATGGGACCACGGACGTATATGTGGTCGGATGTTGCCCGAATGGATGTTATGTGGCACGTGACTGTACATACATATCAGTCAGTGATAAATGCTGTGAAGACTAATAAAGCTGGATAAGGGGAGGAGTGTGATGACTGAGGGATGTTTTTGATACAGGGTGGTCAGGGAAGACCTTTCAGATAAGATGACATTTGAGAAGAGACCTGAATGAGTTGGAGGGATATTTGAAGTGGGGGGGGGGGGCAGGGAATGAGAAATGTTCTAGACAAAGGGAGAAAGAGAATGACCAGTGCAAAGGTGGAGGATGTTCTTTGAAGGAGAGAGGAGTAAAGGGAAGAGTGGTGGGTGAATAAGGTCAGAGAGGGAGCCAGGGCCTTTGGAACAATGGTCAGAACTTCAGATTTTATTCTGAGTGAGATGGGGGCCCTGGGAAGTTTTGAGCAGGAGAACGGCATAATTCCTTCAGGGTTTTAGAAGGAAACCTCTAGAAGAGCTCGGTGAGCGGCAACCTCAGGGGCCAGTCATGTTCTATATGGAGAGCAAGAAGGTGAAGGGAATGTTCTGGAAGAGGATGAGAAAAGAGGGCATTTTGCTTGTGACCTGGCATGGATTTAAGGGGGCTCAGTGGGAGGGTTTAGAGGTAAAGGGGATGGAGGCTTCAGTCCGAAGAGCAGATGTGCAGAGTTCACAAATGACTGATCTCTTTTTAAAACCTAGGCCTCTGTTTTCCATATGCTTTCTCTCTTGTTTAGTATTGTAAGGTGCTTGAAGACAGAGACTATACCTAATATTTGCTGAATAAAAGATTAACCTGCAAACTTAGCTCCATTACCATCTCAGAGAATAGATCAGTTTGTCGACTGGTACAGCCCTTTTTTCTTTTTCTCTCTCAGATATTTATCAAGCACCTTCCATGTATCAGACACTGCGATAAAATGAATGAGAAGCTTCTGCCTTCAGGAAGCTCACTGTCTCCTTGGGAGATGGATGAGTGTATGCACAATGTCAGTGCAAGACCATAAATTCTCAGATATACGTAGGTACTAACTTGCTCAGGGAGCCCTGGCGCACAGTGGTTAAGAGCTTGCCTGCTAACCGAACGGTTGGCAGTTCAGATCCGCCAGCCACTCCCTGGAAACCCTATGGGGCAGTTTTCCACTGTCCTATAGAGTTGCTATGAGTTGGAATCCACTCGATGGCAGCGGGTAATGGGTAACGTGCTTAGATAAAATTTATATTCAGTCCCATAGTTGTATCTCAAATAATTGTTTTATTGGTGATGCTATTATTATCCAAAGAGTGCCTTCTAATCCCCAGAGTATAAAGATAAATCATATGGTTTTGCCCCAAAATACTTGTACTGATTTAAAAACTAAAGACCTCTCCCTTCCTTTCTTTCCTGTATTTGAGATAAACTGTCTCTGATGCCTTTATAGATAAAAATCTTGCAAGGTGGACTTCTTCTTTTTGAGGAACAAAGTTTTTATTAAAAAAACACATTTCTCTGATCACAAAAGTTAAATTAAAAATTTGATGAGAGCAATGCGAGTATGTATCTTCTTAAATCTTGGCTGAATGTTTTAAAACACAGTAATTTGAAGATCTGGTTTTAATTTTAATTTATTTTTAAAGTTTGATTAATGCCTATCACAGAGAAAAGTTTTCTTGGAAAGATGGGTTGATTTATTTTATAATTTATTTTACTTTTGTTGCTGTTGTTGGGAATATACACAGCAGAACATATACCAATTCAACAATTTCTGCATGTACAGTTCAGTGACATCGATTACATTCTTTGAGTTGTGCAACCATTCTCATCCTCCTTTTTTGAGGTGTTCTTCCCCCATTAACATAAAATCAATGCCCCCTGAGTTTTCTTTCTAATCTTCTGAGTTACTGTTGTCAGTTTGATCCCATATGGATAGTTCTTAAAAGAGCACATTGCTCAAGGCAGACATTCTTCACTAGTTAAACTGAACTATTTTTTGATTTTGAGAAGACTTCCAGGGATATTTTTGGTTTAAAGTTTAATGTTTAAAGACTATCTCAGGGCAATAGTTTCAGGGGTTCACAAGTCAGACTTCTTAATGTGAGATTCTTAGAGATCAGGGTTCTATATTGTAAAGAGGTTTTGCTATTTGGGATTTGACGCAGAGGTAGGTAGGGTCTGTGCAACTCCTTCAATCAGCAGATGTTTAGAAAGAGCCTGCAGTGTACCAGGTACTGTCCTGGGCGATTCAGCAGGGAATATAACATTAAAAAATGCCCGACTTCATGCAACTTGTACATTTTAGTGATACTTTGGCAGCCTTGCCTCATCTATGTTGATACATGAAGAAGCAGTTTTCCTTTATTAAGCTGCGTGGGGTGTGGTGGGGTGGGGTGGGGAGTGAGGAGAGGAGTATAAACGCCCCCACCCTGCCTGAATTGCCAGGTAAGCAGGAGTTACACCTTTGCCTTGAGCCAACATGCTATCCGATCTACCTCCCCTGCCCCCTTTTCCTCTTATTTAGTTTACTGGGCCCCTAGCTTTTGTTTATTGCCCTTTCACATTTAGTCTTTAAGAATAAAACATGGGCGAGAATGAATGGCTGTCTGCCGAGTTTGCTTTGCAGAGCAGAATGAATGTGGGTTTGACTTCATAGCTGTTGCCAGAAAGGAGCAGTAATTACATCTGAAATTACAATAGAAATTGGTTTAAAACTTAATAGAAAAAGAAACCCCCATGTCTGAGTACTAATTACAAACAGAAGTTAAATAAGGAGAGAGAGGGAGAGAAGTCCTGCAGAAAGCTAAGAATGTTTGAATATATAACAAAGAGAAATGCTCCACTGGTAGATTTTAGAAAATGGAGCAGATTCCCAAAGCAGTACATCAGAACAGTAGGCATAAGGTCACACTGCCCCGGAAGCAATCCATGTACCCATCTACACTGTTGTTACTGTTAAGATTGCTTTTTGATTTCACAGGTAGTCGGGAGATTGACGATACCGGGAATGTGAATTTAGATGAAAAATTAATACTTTTACATCTGGGAGGCAGCTAACAGGCTCTGCCATGTACTGACCGTACAGACTTGATGTAATCACATCCTTTTCTACCTTATCAGGTTTCTTATCAGAAAAACAAACGAGTGAATCAGGTGATTTCTGTGATCGCCTGTAAGTTCCAGCTTTAAATTTCCATGGCTTCATTTGTTCTTTTTTTTTTATGGCTATAGTTGAGTTGCTAGAGGTACATATATTAGGAGCAATTTCTTTATTAGAATGGACTTATACACAAACATACACAGACACACAGAGATATATAGCACCTTCTGAGTTTTATAGTCAATAAATTCCATCCAGCAAATAATAAGGAATGGCTTCCAGATATTAACATAGACTTAGTTTGGACACAGTATGCATCTTGTTAAACTTCCTAGTTCCCTGAAGGAAAAATAACCTTGTTGTTTATTAAGCAAGCATCCATGCTATAAGTACTGTTTATAGCATTCTTAATAGGGGCAAGAAACTGTGGTAGGTGCGCATGGGCATTATCTTATTTAATACTAGTGACAACTTTACAAGGTAGATACTATTATTGTCAACTTCCAAATGAGGAAATTGAGATGCAGAGAGTTGAGGTAACTAACCCAAAGCTACTCAGCTTATAAGTAACAGAAACACTTAGGTCTGACTCATTCCAAAGCTGTGGAACTTTTATTCTTTAGATCCTGGGAACATATTTAAAAATGCCTGTCTTGAAGGAGTTTCAGATTAATAGGGGAGACAAGAAAGACTAATATATGGTTCAATAGGAAAATGTCACCGAAATGTCAAAATTGTAAAAGCGTGTTGAGGAAATTGTTTTTAGACTAGGCAAAAAGCTCAGAGGTGAGAAAAGGTGTGTTCGAAAGGGAGATACAAGAAATCCTGGTGATTCTGACTGCCTGGTACTTTGTAGATATAGAAATCTAAACTTGGGGAAAACAGGTTTTTTTGGAAACTCCATTTCTCAGAGAGGTGGTATGGCTAAGGGTGATTCAGATCTGTCCACTCCAGGCTGCTGCGGGAAGTGATGTCTAAGGAGTACTTGATGATGATTCGGCCAGGAACTTAAGTTGGTTCATTCATTCATTTATTTATTAGTTTTATTGATTCAATATGTATCTGTTGAACAGTAACTAGAAATGTTTAATGTGTTAGATACAGACAATGCAAAGACTTAATCACTGCCCTTATCAGAGTTTAGTGGGGAAGGCAGAAAAATAAACAATTATAATACAATGTGATAATTGCAACAACAGAATAACAACAACAGTAGTTTTGCTCCCATTTACTGAACATGTCCAATGAGCCCAACATTGTGTTTAGTTGTTTACATACATTAATCTTATTCCTCTTCACAGTAACCCTGCCAGGCATGTATTACAGTCCTCACTTTACACACCAGGAAGCTGACACTTGGAGAGGATGAGTAACCTGCTCAAGGTTAAGAGCTACTGAGTGTGAATAGGGTGCAGGGGGAGCACACAGGAGGGGCACGTAACTAGCAGGAAAACCTCCTGGAGTTGCTGATGTCCTCCCAGGGACTTAAAGCACAAGACTAGTAGACATTGCTCTGGAAAAAGGATGTGGGTGAGAGTGTTGAAGATAGTGGAGGAGGGGCATTCCTGGAATTGGAGCAGTGTTGACCTGGAAGCGAGGAGACAACTTGATTCTCTTCTGGAAGCAGGAGAGAACCTGCGAGCAATTCAGTGTATCTGGAGGATGAGGGGAGTCCTGATGGTGCAGTAGTTAAAAGCTTGGCTGATAACCAAAAGGTCAGCAGTTTGAATTCACCAGCCACGCTTTGGAAACCCAGTGCCGCAGTTCAACTCTGTCCTATAGGGTCACTATGAGTTGGAATCGACTCTACGGCAACGGGTTTGGTTTTTTGGTTTGGGAGGATGAGGGGCATACAAAGGGTCAACAAGGGATGGGCCTGGGGAGATGAGTGGGCAACTGCTCAAGGAAGATCTTATATTCCACATGAAGGGGCTGGACTTTTGATAGTCCAGAAATTACCCAGCACCCTAGAATCTTCCTTAATATGGATTTGGGTATGGTTCCTGATCACAACCAGTTCTCCTGGGGCACAGCAGCTCCACTGGACTGCCATCATCCATTCCCATTGCCATTGCCATCAAGTCAGTTCTGACTCATAGTGATCCTATAGAACAGAGTAGAACTGCCCCATAGGGTTTCCTAGGCTGTAATCTTCAGGGAAACTGGTCGCCAGGTCTTTTCTTCCATGGAGTGGCTGGTAGGTTCGAACCGCCAACCTTTAGTTTAGCAGCTAAGCACTTAACCACTGTGCCACTAGGGCTCCTTCCATTGTCCCTTAGACCTGTTTTTTCTCTTGGGATCTTGCCCTTTTAAGATTAACTTCATTTTATGGGGTGGGGGGGTGTTGCTTCTCTTATAGAACTCCATATACAGTAACTGTATAGTTCATAAGGAACTAAATTGACTTGCCTTGCCTCCCACTAGCAGAGGCCTGGTCTGTGTTATATTGGTGTCGAACTAACCCAGAAGAGCCAAAGTTTCAGCAGCCTTGAGCCTTGAGCCCAGGGTACAATTCTGTTTTTGTTGTTATTAGGTGCTGTTGAGTCAGTACCGACTCATAGCGACCCCACGTCCAACAGAATGAAAATTGTTGCTATGTTTGAGCCTGTTGTTGGAGCAACTGTGTCAATCCATCTCATCGAGGGTCTTCCTCTTTTTCACTGACTCTTTATCTCACCAAGCATGGTATCCTTCTAAGTCATCAATTCTTATTCAGTCTTCCTTATTCATTCTCCAGCTTTCGCATACATATGAGAATATTGAAAATATCATAGCTTGGGTCAGGCGCACCTTAATCCTCAAAGTGACGTCTTTGCTTTTCAACAGTTTAAAGAAGTCTTTTGCAGCAGATTTGCCCAGTGCGGTAGGTCGTTTGATTTCTTGACTGCTGCTTCAATGGGCATTGATTGTGGATCCAAGTAAAATGAAATCCTTGACAGCTTCAGTATTTTCTCCGTTTATCATGATGTTGCTTATTAGTCCAGTTGTGAAGATTTTTGTTTTCTTTATGTTGAGGTATAATCCATACTGAAGACTGTGGTCTTTGATCTTCATCAGTAAGTGCTTCAAGTCCTCTTCACTTTCAGCAAGCAAGGTTGTATCATCTACATATCACAGGTTGTTAATGAGTCTTCCTCCGATCCTGATGCCCTTTTCTTCTTCATATAGTCTGGCTTCTCGGATTATTTGCTCAGCATGCAGATTGAATAAATATAGTGAAAGAATATAACCCCGACACACACCTTTCCTGATTTTAAACCATGCAGTATCCCCTTGTTCTGTTTGAATGACTGCCTCTTGGTGTATGTACAGGTTTCGCATGAGCATAATTAAGTGTTCTGGAATTCCCATTCTTTGCATTTGTCAGTTTCTTGTACTGTGCTGGCTTTCTTATTTCTGTGATACTGGAAGCTATGCCACTAGTATTTCAAGTGCTAGCAGGGTCATCCATGGTAGACAGGTTTCAGTGGAGCTTCTAGACTAAGACAAACTAGAAAGAAGGACCTGGTAGTCTACTTATGAAAAGATAAATCAGTGAAAATCTTATGAATAGCAGCAGAACGTTGTCTGGCATAATTCTAGAGCTTTCATAATCCACCCAAAGTTTATCCGACTTCACCTAGAGAGCCTGGAGTTCATCAGAAGCAAGGACAGTCTTAGCAGAGCAATCAAGCAAGGCTTCAGCCGACTCCCAAGAAGCTAAGTGTTATCCCGTCCACCATGGTTCTGTTTGGATTAATTCTCTTGGAAATCTTTTGCAGCCAGCTAAACCCGTCATGCCTCAGTTACCTGTTATTCTTGGTCACTTCCCAGGAAGTGAGCCTTTTTGATCAGAGCTTGGTGATTAAAGCATGGACTCTGGAGCCACATCAGCTTTTGGTGGGATCCTTCCTCTCCCTTTTACTGGCTGATATTGGGCAATTTATTTAACCTCTCAGCCCCCAGCCGCTTCTTCTGTAAATTGAGGCAGTAACAATCCCTACCTCATAGGGTTATTGTTAAGGTTCAGTGTACATTTTTTAGAACAGTGCCTGGCACAGATTAACTGCTTTATAAATGTAGACTGTTAACTACCATTAACTCTCCTCTTCCATATTTACATCCTCATATTTCTTTGAGAGTCCTTTCTATCCCTTTGTTTTCACTCCTTGCCCCACCACGGTTACTCAGTACTTTCTGGGGCCCCTATTCTTTGTTTCAGGCACTCATTCGTACATACTTTGCCTTCTTGCTTAACTGAAACCTGGCTCTTCTCTGTGGACACCACTTCTGCAGTCCTCTCATGTGGAACCTACGTATTCCCTCATACCGCATATTCTTCAGGAAAGATGCATTTGGTGGCCAGCTTGTTCCCTGTCATTGCTCCCAAAAAATACCCTTAAACCCACTGTGTACAACCCCCTGCTCTTTTGGAATTCCAACATTTGCCTGTGTCACCTCCTACGCATTCTCATTTCTGTCTGTTATTGACTTTTTAGGCACTCTTTTATTCCCTGAAGACTTATTATTTATTTTTAAAATTAAGGTATAATTCCCGTATGGTGAAACTCACCCTTTTTAGCATACAGTTCTGAGAGTTTTGGCAAATGCATGCTGCCATGCAACCATCACCACGATCAAGTTATAGAACAGCACCACCATCCCAAGATACTCCTTTCACCTGTTTATAGTCAACACCTCTTACAATCACCATCCTTGGCAGTCACAGGTTTGTTTCTCTCTCTACATTTTTGCCTTTTCCAAAGTTTTATATGAATGAAATCATACAGTATGTAGCCTTTTGAGTTTGCTTATTTCACTTAGCATAATGTGTTTGAAATTCATCCACGTTGTTGCATGTATTGGTAATATTCTCTTTATTTCTCAGCAATATTCTATTGTATGGATGTACTACAGTTTTTAATTGATTCCTCAGTTGAACTCCCTTTCCAACCATGTGGATTTACTTCCATTTTTATTCGTTTTCTTAGGGAAATTAACAGTCCTATAAACTAGAGTTAATCTTGATTATTATTCATCTTAATTGAATGAGTACTTAATATATAGCAGGAACACTGTATATATTTAACCAGGAGAGTCCCAGTTTTGGGATATTTTATATTCTCAGTATGCCCCTTATTTTGCATCTTGCCATTTGCTACATAGTTGTGTCCCTATTTAAGTGGTTAAAAGCATGGAATCTGTGCTGGGCTGCCTGGGTTTGAATCCTATCTCTGCTAGAAGAGCTGTGTAGCCTCAGTTCCTCATCTGCAAAATGAAGATAACACTGGTATTTACTTCATGGGGTTGCTGTGAGGACTAAACAAGTCACTACACATAAAACGTTTAGGATGGTGCCTGAAATACAAGCTGATACTCTGATACTGAGCGACATACCAGCCTGCAATCCTGGACTATGAAAACTCTTGAAGGAATTTTTTTTTCCCTAGTGAAGTTTATAGATATCAGGGAATAAGGATCTACTAATAACTACTATGAAGGCCCCTGGGTGGTACAAATGGTTTGTGCTCAACTACTAACCTAAAGTGGTGATTTGATCCCACTCAGTAGCACTGCGTAAGAAAGGCCTGGCAGTCTGCTTCCATAAAGAGTACAGCCAAGAAAACCCTATGGAGCAGTTCAACTCTGTAACACATGGGGTCACCATGAGTTGGAAACATCTTGATGGCAACAGGTTTACTTTGGTTTTGGTTTAATAACTACTATCTGTGTCCGTTTCCAGCCTGTGATGCGTTTGCTCCTCTAATTGTTGACATCAGAAGAAAGTCCATTACTGGTTGACCTTAAGCACTATCAAAAGGCTAAAATGAAAGACCCTGTGCGTGACTGCCTGTGACTCCACCTATGACAACCATGAGAAAGATGATAGGCAGGAGCAAGAGGGCAGCTTCCTTCCCTTGATGACTGAATTCATCCCTGATGCCATTTATCCATTTTGCTAGCTTAAGGAGTTACCTGAAGTTTCAGTTATAAACTAACTCAGAGGAATTCTGCAAGAACAATAGATTCATTTTTTTACCTTTGCTGGAGATAATCTCTTGAGTTATATTTAGGCGTGGGACAAAAGGTCATGCTCCTTTCTACTGGGAGAACTTTTTCTTTCTAAGCTAAAGTCATGAGTGGCGTATGTGTATATGTGTGTGAAACATGCCCATTCATCAAAAACAAAACAAATCTTCCCAACCAATAATTTCACAGAATGTAATGCATTTTTATCCTCTACTAGACCATAAGCAGCATTAAAGTAAAGGATGTTTCTTGCCTGCTTAATGTTGTGTAGCACTCAGTATGTCTAGCAGATTCTAAGTGGTTAATGCATATTTTTTATTAAATGAATGAGCCAAATATCCATGAAGATGGGAATCACAACCATTTTGTTGTTATCTCTTTTTATTTCCCTTACAATAGAAAAGTAAAAAATATACAGATTATTTGATAGGCTACTATTAAATGTATAATTTCCCTCTACTATTAAATATATAATTGCCCTCTGGAAGAGCAGTTCCTAATCAGACAACAAGATCCCATATTTGCTTGACTCTGGAAGAGATCTGGCAGCCCCAGTGGTGTAGTGGTTAAGAACTCGGCTGCTAACCAAAAGGTTGGTAGTTAGAATCCACCAGCTGCCCCTTGGAAGCCCTATGGGGCAGTCTTACTCTATCCTATACCATCCTATAGGGTGGCTGTGAGTTGGAATTGACTCGATGGCAACGGGTTTTGTTTTGTTTTTTTGGAAGAGATCTGAGAGGTCCTCTAATCCAGTCCAACAACCACCATTTGCAGAATCTGAAATAGAGACTAGGAGAGTTGAAATGACTCTGCCTGTGGTTACATGGCTCATTCATTTACATCTAAAACTACAGCCCAGGTCGTCAGTTTCCTAACCCACTACTTTCCCAGGAAACTACTCTGCTTCCTGAGCTGAACTGCATAATAATGTGGCTGAAGCAAGAGATAAAAGACATGGCATTTCTAGTAATATTTGGAAAGTTTCAGGATAGGCGATAAGTAGTATTGCAATCCAGAAATGAAATACGAAGGATTTGGGCAAGGGATTTGGCAGTATAAACGAAGAGAAAATGATATGCTTTTCTCATCTAAAATAAATTTTATAGAGAAGTATCAGTGGAGCACTTTTTCCTTTGTCATTAAAGTCGTGATAATTTTCTTAGTTGATTTCTCTGTCCAGTGAGAGAGATCTGTTTTCTTTTTTTAAAGTGCAAAACAAAAACAAGTGCTTCCAAACTGCCAGGCTTACTTACCGTGAGAGGACATTTACAGTCGTTTTTCTCAGGAGAATAGTTTTCTAGATTATTGTCATACCAGTTTGGAGAAGGGGGATTCTGGAGTGGCCTCTGGATCACTTCTTAAAAAGGGCATTGACAAAGGGAAAAAAACTCCTGCCCACTTGTCAGGCACAAAGTAGAGACCTGGCTGTTCGTAAACGTTTTGTTGATGTTGTCTTTGATGTCTCTTGTTTGTTTCTGGCAAATACAAATGGAAATAAATAATGATCAGATGTTTTTGGAGAGTTGTTGAGTTCTGCTAGCTAATTATGAGTTCTGCTTAGCTAACGATGGAGAAAAACCAAAACCAAAGCCGTTGCCATCAAGTCAATTCCAACTCATAGCGACCCTAGAGGACATGGTAGAACTGCCCCATAGGGTTTCCAAGGAGCAGCCAGTGGATTTGAACTGTCAACCTTTTGGTTAGCAGTGGAGCTCTTAACCATTGCACTAGCAGTGCCTGTTATTTCGTGTGTTGAAGGAACATTTCTCTCTTCTCATTCTCCTCTCTAAGATGATTAAGAAAATACAATTCCTGGGAATAAAACATTTTTATCCAGGGAAATATTACTTATTGGTTGATAGCACGGCACCACCACTATCATAGTTAAGTTCTAATTTTAGTTATTCCTATTGAGGTGATTTTGCTTTTATATTAAAAATTTTAAAATATCAGAATATGGAAGAAAGATGGATGCAAACAAGATCATTTTCACCTTAATCTGTTTGAAAGTAAATAAATGAGATAGAAATTTCAGGGGTTAATTTTGATACTTTTAAGGCTGTTATCTTTAAGGGAGGGATAAAGTTTTAATTAGTAACTTAATAGTACTTGAATAACACAAATCAAAAGCAAGCCCATATCCCAGTGAGGATAAAAATAAATATTCTCATAATCATGTTTTGGAAGGAGTATGTTATTTGAGATTTGCAGGGGTAAAGAAAGCTTCACCAATATTCTGTTCTTATTGAAACTGAAATTACTTTAGTAATTAATTCGTTCCCCCAGGTATTTGTCTGTTTATTGTGCTGTGTTACAAGGTTAATATTTCTCTTTACAACTGCAATTATTATAGTTTGAGCTCTGGGAAAAACCTATTAAATATTTTCATAATTAATTTACATGTCCATAATTCTATTACTAAGGCCCATTTAAAAATGATTTGTTCACTTATGTATTTTCAGGTCATTAATAGTTAGATAAATGGTTTCTCTTTTATTGCGTTTTAGTTATTGGGGAAAAGATTTTAAATAGTAAAAGCACTCCAGAATTCTAAAACTAAATTATAGAATTAGGTAAGAGCATTTAATACATCATATTCACCTAAGATGCCAACTGTTAATTTCTAAAGTATTATGTTTATGTACCTTGGCTTATCAGTCAAGGAACATTTGATGTCTTTGTCCATTTAAATACTCTTTGTGAATGTTTATGCTAATTAATTTTGGATATAGTGCGATTGGCAATTGGCTCCATTTTTCCTCCTAGCCCATGTTGTCAAAACAGTAACCCGTTGCTGTTATGTTGATTCCCACTCATAGTGACCCTACAGGACAGAGTAGAACTGTCCCATAGGATTTCCAAGGAACAGCTGGTGGATTCAAACTGCTGACCTTTTGATTAGTGGTTGTAGCTCACTGTAGCTCTTAACCACTGCACCTCTAGGGCTCCCAAAAGAGTGGACTAAATTTCCAGGGGAGACCTGAGAGGAAGGCGAAAGTTTGGTAGAGAAACCATTTCTCTAGAAACAGAGGATTGAAAAGTGGGCTCTGAGACCTCACTATTGACTGAGTGCAGACTCCCTGAACTGGACTAATAGAACTAGAGCCAATTAACTGCAGGTTTTCTGCAAGTCTAACCAGCCCCAGAGCCCCTAGGTGATGTAAACAGGTAACATGTTCACTGCTAACCGAAAGGTTGGAGGTACGAGTCCACCCAAAAGTGCCTCAGAAGAAAGGCCTGGTGATCTACTTCCAAAAAATCGGCCAGTGAAAACCCTATGGAGCACAGTTGTACTGTGACTCACCTGGAGTCACCATGAGTTGGAATCAACTCTACAGCAGTTGGTGTTATTTTCTGTAGCTGGCCCCACATCCAGAATCATCCCCATCCATGTTAAATCTGGAGAGGACACCTGCAGCCAGATGGTGCCAAACTCAAGCCAGGAATCGATGAATTTAAATTCCCCAGACCCGCCAGCTCACTGCCTAGTTTTTCCCTGGTCATTTCATTAATTACAAAATAACGAGACCTTGAGTTTAAAAAGGTTGAATATTTGGGATCCTACTTATTTTGTTTACCGTATATATAAATTGGACATATAAAAATTTCTACAACCAACTGAAGAAGTTGGCAGGAAAAATAATCTTTTGAGAAGGCAGTGGGCTTTCTTAGCAGTAATATGAGTTTTCTTAATTTTTGTAAAGAAAAGGAGCTAAACATCTATGAATTCATTTAAGGATGTTATCGGTTAATAACATCTTAGCAGGAATGTCATGAGCCCCGGCAGCACAGTGGTAAGTGCTTGGCTGCTAACCACAAAGTCGGCAGCTGTAACTTACCAGCCACTCCACAGGAGAAAGATGTGGCAGTCTGCTTCCGTAAGGATTACAGCCTAGGAACCCCCATGGGGCAGTTCTACTCTGTCCTATGGGGTCGCTATGAGTCGAAATCGACTCGATGGCAACGGGTTTTAATCTTCTCTGCTTCTGGCAGTATCACCTCCAGGAAGATTCTGTAATATAAAAACTTATTTGGGGCTTTCACTCAGAGTGGATTTTTTAGGGAAATGGTGGTTTATGGAGTAGGTATCCTCAGTGTTAAGGTTGAGAGGCTTCTGGAGGAACCACCTACCATAAAGAGTGTCTAGTCACCCCTGTTGTATTCAGACTTTTGCTAGAAGCAAAATCAGTGGGTCTTTTAAGCAGCCCCCAAAAGATGTCTGGTATTTGCAAAGTGTCATGTAGAATAAAAAGCAAACCAAACTTACTGCCGTCAAGTCTGGCCATTACCATTAGTGACATACAGTGATTTTCTTAAAGCTGGCGATGTGAAACCACCCGGTTTCTGTCCATTTATCTTAGGTAAATGAAAAATTAATTACACTAAATGAAATGATAAGAAATGAATACTGAATTTCAAAATCTACTTGACAGTTTTTTGATGACTGAGAGAATCTAGAAAAAAAATGCAGTTTCTTGCTATGCATTGAAATTTTCAGCCTGGTGGATTATGAATGTGTTAACTGGCTGGCTAATGAAATTGGATCTTTATTTCAAGATTTTCTGATAACTTTCTACTGCTTACGACTTTTCTGCTATTACAAACTTGCACCTATTCCAGCTTTAATTTTATACATAGTTCACAGGGAATTGTTAACAAATACTAACATTTGGAAGTCAGAGATTAAGTTTCCTTAAATAAGCTTGTATACTTTTCTTAAACGTTCAAGTGATTTTAAGGAGGTTTCAGGAACCCTGCTACTTCAAGCATGGTCTGTGACCAGCAGTACTAATATCACCTGGAACTTGTCAGAAATGCAGAATCTCAGGCCCCGTTCCAGACCTACTCAATCAGAAACCCTGGTGATGTGGTCCAGCAGTCTTTGCTTCAACAAGCTCTCCGTGTGATTCTGATGCTGCTTAAGTGAATGAATCTCTGCTGTAAAGGACAGGTATCTTGCCCCCTTCCACCTGCCAGCACTAATGTTCTTCCCAAGAGTATTGCTGCTGGGATCTGGGACCTGCAAACTCGAATCCTGAATTATTTGGGAAGTGGATGCAGTCAATTTCTTTTTCCTTCCTTATCTGTGCGTCCGTAACAATTCCCCAGTGTGGGAGGGTGTTCTGGAATAGGAAAACACAGAACTCTACCTTATTATGGACATCTTGCAATGGGAAAAGAAGCTGAGAGAATGAGCTGATTATTATTGTGGTTTTTATTTTTTAGTAATAAATAATTCACTGAGCATTTTATCCTCTCCTAGGTGAGGAAATTTGACACTGGTCACAGTTGTGTTGAGCTGATGATGCTACAGAAGTGCCTTTTATTTTAGTTGTATCTGCCTTATTTCACTTAGCATATTTTCAAGGTTCATCCATGTTGTAGCGTGTAACAGAACTTCATTTCTCTTTATGGCCAAATAATTTTCCATTGTGTACATGTACCACATTTTGTTTATCCGTTCATCTGTTGTTGACACGCACAGGTGCCTTTTGATCCTGAAAAAAAATTGGGATAATTCCAATAACTGTTGGAATAAAAACAAAAAAAAATTCTTTTGGAGAAGTGGGGTGGTATTTCAGATGTTCAGGTGGGGAAGTCAGGGAAAAGGAAGAGGAGATAAAGAAAGCGATTTGGTAAAAGTGCTTTCTCTTCTATAGCAAAAATGACAGTAGTCCACACGCACGTGGATTTTTGAAGCCTGAATTAAAAAACAAAAAAATTCTGTTAGGCATCCCGATTGTTTTCACCTTCTCATTATCCCACAGTGGTCATTTCCATATGCATTGATTAGATTATGAAGGACTCTATCGTCATAAAGAGCAGGACTCTTCAATCCCCCAAATCTCCTTTTCATTTTTAAAAGGAGTTTCCTCCTTTGAGAAACATGTCCCAGTTCCCTGAATTCCAGCCAGCAAGCTAGATGAACTGCTACAATAAATTCTTACTTTCCTCTTTCAGCACCGCTCCGCCAAAAAAAAACCCTAGCTACTTCGTGCTCCCTCTTAAATGAATTTTGAAATATCATATGCTATTATTTCCATTTCAAGCAGCCCCAGCATGTTTCCCTTTCTTAAGAGAGAGTTCTACACCTGTACTATCCAGAAAGAGCAAGAAGTTTCTAATTTAAATGAGCAAACAAGTACTTAACAAATTTCCAGATGGGTTCCACCACTCTTTGGAGTTATCACTTTCCTGACACATTCTTAGTGAGATAAGACAAAATGTTTTATGTAGCTCAGATAACTTAGAGTTGCTGTAAGTTGCTATTGCCTTAGCAGAAGTTTCTGAGTGGTCTTTTCTCTGGCCTTGACGGCTCACTGAAATAACAGATGCTCGGCAGGCTTCACTGATATTGGAAAACAATAAAACCAATATATCCCACAGATGAAACATTAAATTAAATCCCCATCATGTTATCTTTGGTGGCTGCCCATGTGCTGGTTAAGAATCCCTTGGCATTTCTATGAAACAATATCAGATAACCCTGCTCTGTTGACCAACATTAATTTTCCTTTTCTTACTCTTTTTATGGCCCAACTTACAGCACAGTGACTTTTAATTTCCCTACTTGGTCACTATATTCCTTGTACATGTTTTTCAATTTTTAAAGTAAGAAGATGATTTTTTAAAAAGCAGACATATGGTACGTGTTGTTATTGTTGTTAGGTGCCGTCAAGTCGGTTCCATTTCATAGTGACCCTATGTACAACAGAACAAAACACTGCCTGGTCGTGCACCATCCTCATAATCCTAACTATGTTTAAGCCCATTTTTGCTGCCACTGTGTCAGTCCATCTCGTTGAGGGTCTTCCTCTTTTTCGCTGACCCTCTACTTTACCAAGCATGATGTTTTTCTCTAGGGACTGGTCCTTCCTGATAACATGTCCAAAGTACATGAGACAAAAGTCTTACCATCCTCGCGTCTAAGGAGCATTCAGGCTGTACTTCTTCCAAGACGATTTGTTTGTTCTTCTGGCAGTCCCTGGTATGTTCAGTACTCTTCGCCAACACCATAATTAACAAATAGAGAGACTTTGCATCTTAATCAAGGAGTAGGCAGATCCAGGAAATAATATTAAAACCATTTGTTATTGAGCAGAGTCTGACTCATGGTCATGTTATGTGTGTGAGAGTAGAAATGTGCCTCATAGAATTTTCAGTGGCTGATTTTTTGGAAGTAGAGCACCAGGTTTTTCTTCCAAGGTGCCTTTGCGTGAAATTGAACTTCCATCCTTTCAGGTAACCACTGAATGAGTTAACCGTTTGTACTACCCACAGACTCCTAAGTAATATTAAATAATGCTTTTTAAAACTAGTCTAGATATAGCCAACCTGGAATACTCCATCTTATAAGCAGAGAAATTCTACAGTTAAGTCCACCATGTTAACTCACTCCTTTAGCATGAGTTAAGCTTCTCTAGCTAAATTATCTCCCTTGCTCCCAGGGTCTTCTCTTTTTCAATCCATCTTCCATGCTACATCCATAGTTATCACCCAAAGCATATTTGCTTGCTTCACTTCTCTGCTGGTAGGTTGGTTGGTTCCCCATTGCTAATAGTCACAGCAATCTCATTATCATAGAAGATACATCTCTTCATAAGTTAGTCCTAATGTGCCAATATCATTTTTCTGCTTCTTGTACCCATTTCTTCTGTTTCAGCCACATGGGACCTCTTCCTGGTCTCTGAACATTCCATGTACCGAAATACTCACGCCTTTGTTTCATGCTTTATGACTTTTGAGTAAAGTCTCTTTATAGCCTGAAATACCCCCATAATGCCTACTTCTTGAGTAAGTCAAGGTCTGTGGTCTCTGAGGCCCTTCCCAGAAACAGGCTGTCTCTCAGCAACATGGGAAGTTATACAGTATCCATAAATCCCCTACGTAAAGCCCCTTTATTTAGAAATCATGTTTGGTGTGTTTTCTATAAGAGAATAGTCAACAACTTGCCCTTCAGAGTCCTATATGAGGTATAGGAGTTGTGATTGGAAAGCACCACAGGCCAGTAGTTTTCACTGCTAAAAGCAATAAAAGGTTCATAACACCTCTCTCTGTCCCTTTTCTCCTTTAGAAGAGTCACCTCTGCCCATAGTGGTCCAGCTGTGGGAGCAAATGACCCCTCTACCATCCACCTCATTATGGAGCGAGTGATACCAGCTTCATTGCTTTGTACTATTTGATCGCTTTAAGAATCCTACTTTCAGACAGAGGGCAGAGGCAAGGCAGATAATATGTGGATATCACTTGCTACTGTATTTGATAGCAAGTTAAGGAAAAATAAATTCCTAGTAGCTAGACTTTGCTTCTACGGTTTTCTTGTCATCAAAAGGAATCACAGCACAGCATTGGCTAAAGAGGAGAAGCGTCTTAATTTTGGTAGAATCGACAATATACCCCATTTTTCTCTGTTTAGAATTAATAATTTCTTATTTTCTGCTTGATCACCCTTCCTTTTTGAAGTTTCCTGATCTATCCTCCTCATCAGGAAGAGAGAGCCCATCTCTAGTGTACTGTATTTGAGCAGTGCTGTTCTGTACTTCTATCACAGAGTTTCTGTTATACCCTAGTTATTCATTTACATGTCTCCCTCACTAACTTGTGTCTTATCTACTTCAATATCTCCATCTTGCTCTATAATACTCCTTCAATAAATATTGAGTGAATGAAAGACATAGCACCAATGAACAAAACTAAGTTAATTAAGATATCTTAATTCCATTGTGTTGCTAATATTTTTTCTTATTGCATTTCGCAGGCAGAAGCAAAGTGATTTTTTATTATATGTAATTTTTTTCAATTTAACTCTTAGTGAGTGCTTTAGAGAACACTGTGCTAAGTGGTTGGAGTGACACACAGTTATCTTAGTCCCCAATTCTGGAAACATTTCTAGTATATATATATATGTGTGTGTGTGTGTGTGTGTATATATATATATATATATATATAAGTAGTAGGGACTAAGTGAATTTAGGCTGAAGTATAAATATTTCTTGAATATTTAAAAAAAAACTGGGAAAGTTGGCAAACCCATTTATTCATTTAACAGACGTTTATTCAGCGCCAGCTATTGGCCAGGTTTGGTACTGGGGAGACAAAGATTAACAATATAACCAGAGTAGAGTCTCTGTTCATGGAACCTACGATTTAGTGGGTGAGAGTAACTAAACAAATATATACAGAAATACTTGTTTAGAGAATTGTATTAACTGCTAGGAAAAAAGGTACAGAGTATATAATGATATATTTGTTCTGTCTTGGAAAGAAACAGTATTTAAAAATTGCTTGTCTCAAAATATAGAAAAGAATAGATATTTGAAAATTTATCCAAGGTACCCTGAAATTTTAGCAAATGCAGCATAATCAGAATCCTTCAATTATCTTTCAAGATATTAATAAATGAAACATTGTTATAGGAACCGTTTTGTAAGGCGAATGGATTAACTAATTTTCTATGGGAATTTTCATTTATGGTATTTATAAGAGAAGCAAAAACTCCTATATGTAACATCAGCAGCAAGGAGAGAATAGCCATACATTCTCAGCTCATCAGCAGTTTTCCTGTCATATTTGGCTTTCATTTCATCTTTAATGCCGTTTCGTTACAATGACAAGAGCATTAAATTGGAGGCCTGTTGAAGAACTTTATTATCTTTTAAAATCTATTGTTGAAGGGAGTTGGGACTGAATGGTTGTTGATAAATTAACAGAATATGAAGTGTCTAGAAGTTGTCATCCGTTTGTCCACCCATCTGAACATCCGCATCAGTCACACACAGAGAGACAGTAGGTGAAGGTGAGAGAAAGTACAGAACACTCGTTAGAGCTGATTGTATTAATAGCCATTTCATCCACATTTTGTAAGCCTACTAATTTCTGGAGTATTTTTTGATATTCGTAACTGATGTGACACTTACACTCTCATAATAAGAAGATACAAAAAGATCTGTGTCTGAAATTCAGAATATATGTCAAAGGAAAGATGATATATATATATTTTCCATCATACATGCAACTCCATTTTTGACAAAAATAGTAGTTTGTGGAAGTTGGGAGTTCCCAACCTTCATTCACTCAGCAAGCATTGATTGAGTACCCACCGTGTGCCGAGTCCTGTTCTAGGCACTGTATGTATAGGTGGCGTCCCATTCTGTGAATCTGAGAGAATAATACCCTCTGTCATCAATCATCACAGGAATGTTAACTTTCTTTTTCTCATCGTAATCGTGTGGCTCATTTCTTTTTCTGGTTTGTTTGACGGGAGAGGGTTGCAATAAGACAATAAAATGTATACTCTCATTCTCATTCTGAATTTGATTTAAAACTAAAAAAGCCTTTAGTGCATATTATTTCTAAACTAGATTGTTGTTATTAGCTGCCATGGAATGAAACACTGCTTTGTCCTGCACCATCCTCATAATCAGTTGAGGATCAGATTGTTGTAATCCATAGGGTTTTCACTGGCTGATTTTTGGAAGTAGATCGCCAGGCTTTTGTCCCTAGTCTGTCTTAACCTGGAAATTCTGATGTAACCTATTCAGCATTATAGCAACACGCAAGCCTCCACTGACAGATGGGTAGTGGCTGTGGATGAGGTGTATTGACTAGGAATCAAACCCTGTTCTCCAGCATGGAAGGTGAGAATTCTATGACTGAACCACCACTACCCTCCTAAATTAGATAACACTCTTTATATTGTAAGTGACAAGAATGCAATCCAAACTAGCTTTTGCTTTCCTCTGGGTTGGTTCTGTTCTTGGGCTGACGTTCTCCATAAGGTGGCAAAGACAGCTCCCAACAGCCCCAGGCTTACACTGTTCCTGTTTTTTATCACCTGATGATTACTAAGAGACAAACATGACTCTCTATCAATCTTCCCAAACACTCTGATTGGCTCTGCCTGAGCCATGTAAAACCCTGGGCCAAGCTGTTTTGATTGGCCATCCTAGCTTATGTGCCCACCCTTGAGTAGGGAAAGATAAGGTAAAAACATTGATAGCCTTTATAGAATCACTGTAAGTGAATGAAAGGTCAGTTAGCTAATGGGGAAAGAAAGATGCTGTTACCAGAAGGGCTAAAAGATGCAGGCAGGCAAATACAACAGGTGTCTATCAAAAATATCTGTAAAATTTTAATAGTTCTTGTGACATATTTGAAGACATATCCTAAATATATTAAAAGTAATCTAGAATATTATAGTGCTTTGCAAAATAAATTTGACCAAAAACTATAAAATCAGGAAATTCTGAGTTATAACAATATTGCCTTTATTCGAAAGGTCAAATGACTTTTTTTCTTTGTTGAATGATTAGAAAGTACATTCCTCCATTTCTCTTTGATAGATGCATTTTTGGGGGATAACCTTTTATTCTGATATAGTCAAAATTACAAAAAATTACAGGAATAGTACAAATAGCTCCTATTTATCCATATACCTTTTACTCAGATTCATTCATTAATTGTTTACATTATGGACCATTTGCTTTATCATTCTCTCTCTCTCTGTATATGTATATATGTATACTTATATGTGTACATATGTGTATGTATATATATATTTTACATATATATGTATATACCATATTTTTACATAAATAATGTGAGCCTTATATGTTTGTTTGCCAACTGATCCTCCCCACTGTGAGTTTTTTTCGTTTAAGTACCTCTATGCCAATTTTTTTTTACACGTTGCTGTAAAAAAAATTAGCATAGCATGCTTATGAAAGTACCTCACAGGGGAGGGAGCAGTTGGCAAACAAATGTAGAAGGTGAGTATTATTTGTGTAAAAATATAGTACATACATATATATTCAAATATATGTATTTTTTTTTGGTAAACTTTTTGAGAGTAATTTGGAGACACCATGCCCTTTATTGTTGTTGTAGGTGACATCAGGTTGGCTCCAACTTATAGTGACCTTTTGTATAACAAAATGAACTGTTGACCAGTCCTGCGCCATCCTCACAATCATTGCTATTTTTGAGCCCATTGTTGTAGCCACTGTCTCAATGCATCTCATTGAGGGTCTCCCTTTTCTTCACTGATGCTCAAACAGAACAAGAACCATGCCCTTTATCCTTAAATATTTCATTGCATATTTCTTAAGAACAAGGAAGTTCACTTATATGACTCAATATAATTATCAAAATCAGGAAATTTAAATTGATATAATACTATTTCTGAATTAGAATGTATACATATTCAAATTTTGTCAATTTTCCCCAGATGTCCCTTATGGCTATTTATTTATTTATTTTTTTGCACAGTCCACGGTACAATTCAAGATCACTGACTGTATTTAGTCTTTTTGAGTTTCTTAGATTTTCTTTGTGTTTCATGATATTGTTATTTTTACGAGTACAGGCCAGTTATTTTGAAGAATGCCCTTCAGTTTGGATTTGTCCAGTGCTGCCTCATGATTAGATTTATAACATTTTTGTATAGTGATGTCATGTTGTGTCCTTCTCAATGTTTCCTATCACATGATGCCTGTTTGTCCCAGTGTTAGAAACATTATACACAAACATGCACATATACACATGCATACATCTGTATTTCTGTATTATAGATATTAAAAAAAAATGAGCTCATTCTGATGTCACCAATTTCAGTCTAACACCATAGAGCACATTCCAGTCTTCCCCTTGTTCCATATTTGTAGCTCTAGTCTGCAACGCTTAAGAGCTTGGCATTAACCAAAAGATCGTCATTTTGAATCCACCAGCCGCTCCTCGGAAACCTGTGGGGCAGTTCTGCTCTGTCCTATAGGGTTGCTATCAGTAGAACTCAACTCGACGGCAACTGGTTTGTTTTTTTTTTCAGTCGTCAATAGTGAGAAACTGGGGTCGTGCTGTCATCAACATGGTATATTTACTCACTCTCTCAAGGCCAGAATACATAGAAAGTAATTTCAGAATTAGTTCGATGGACTTTTGTCAAGCATGTTAGTAATAAGCACTTTTTTCCCTAAATAATGTTCTAAAAGTTGAAATTTGAAATTAAATTTGACATGATTGATTTAGAAAGTATATGTGTTAATACTTCTAGAATACCTACAGTAGCTAATGATAGAAAGATTGCTGTTAGCCAGTTAAAATGAATACCAACCTATGTTGATATTTATACTTTAAAAGGAATATGTTCAGTTGTTCAGCATATCCTTGTTTTTAGTTCATACATAACTTATCAGTTACTAGAGACTTCAAAAAAGAGTAGAAGAAAAGACTTACTAGTCTGATTGACTTTTTTCATTTGGTAATGAAAAGTAGAATTTATTAAGATTTGTAAGCAATCTAAGAAGAAATCAACATTGAGGTTTCTTGTTAAAGAAACCCAAAGAAGGGTGGTTGTGTAAATTGAGTACTTAATGTACCTAAAAACACAAAGCCCACGATGTGTGGAGAGGCACGCACGGTTCCCATGCAACTTTGAGGAAGGTGCCCTGGTGGTGAGTCGTCTGGAGCTGATGGATTATTGTGCTTCAGGTATTTTCCTATAACATCTGTGAGGAATTAGAACAGATACAGGTTGGTCTACTAAACAGACAGGCAAAACAAGCAAACAAACAACCCTGAAATATTGGGTTGTAGAAAGAAATTAACTTCATAAATTAGTCCTGTAGTTACAACTATAGGAATTATAATTACAGGGAAAAATCTCCATGGCTGAATTTATGATAGAGTGTTTTCCCTTTTATACAGACATTCCTTACTGTTAATTGTAACATCCTGCAACTTTCGAAGTAGCAGACATATCTCATTTTTAAAAAGTTCTTTCACTGTAGTATTTGCAGACCTTGTCTTTCTTGGCAACTGATGTTGCATGCTCCATAAGGTTTTATTGATGGTTTTTTATGTATATGATTGAGAAGAATTCAGCTTCTTCCTTTTCTACTCCCCAGTCTTTCTTTAATAAAGAGGAGCTGTCAGGCAGTGTTCTAAAATCACAAGATAAAGGTGATGTTATTTTATTGTGAGGCAGAGATATACGCATGTACACCGTATCTGTGGTATATTCCATTATTTACATAACAGAGGAATTGCAATTACTTAAAACAAAAAAAAACAAAATGATTAAGTATTGATAAAAGATAATCTTTACTTCAATTTAGACTCATTAGCTCCTGAACAATAAATATAGTAACTCCATATGTAATAAGAAGGGGAGTCAACTATTTTACAATTCAGTTTAATGTCATATAACAATATTCTGTACTTAGAGAAATAATTAAATTAAAAAAATAGCTAACACATACAGTACTTATGTTCCAGGAAGTATTCCAAGTGTGTTACACATATTAACACTAATACTTCTTTATTTTTGATTTAGTACAGCGAGATTAAATCACTTCCCAAAGTTAAACACAGCTAGAAAAGGCAAAGCTGGGATTTGAACCCAGGTAATCTACTTTTTGAGTTCAAATCTCCATTCGGTCGCCAATTTAACTTATTGCTTGAAAGTTTTTATACTAAGTTGTGCTTTAAAATTATTCATAATTTAGAAGTATTGAAAAATACTATTTTAATAACAATAATTAAAAAATCACCATCATGCATGATTTGTGCAACAACTATTTGTTAATTCTTCTTAAATTTGTTTTATGGGATAGAAAGTACAAACTACACAAATAGATTTAAATGATTTTTCATTAGTAAAAATAAAATGCTGCTAGCCTGTTAGTGGATGTTAGTTCTGAATGTATACCTGTTAACCCTGAAAAAACACTGTTGTTGTGAGTTGCCTTCGAGTCGATTCCGACTCTTGGTGACCCCATGTGTGCAGAGTAGAACTGCTCCTTAGGGTTTCCAAGGCTGTGGCCTTTCAGAAGCAGATCACGAGGCTGTCTTCTGAGATGCCTCTGGGCGAGTTCGAACCGCCAACCTTTCAGCGAGTAGTTGAGCCCTTACCATTTTGCGCCACCCAGACGGCCTGAAAGAACACTAGTACATTAGATATGTGTCTAATTTAAGAAAAGAGATTTTATGAATATGGCTACTGTTTTTATAAAAGAATGAAATTTTAATCATAACTCTGGAGTCTCTCAGTTGGCACGTATGCTCCCCGGCAAAGGAAGGATACAAATTACATTGATTTCTAAATTTCTGAAGACCAATTATTTTGCTGATATTCATTTACATTCTTCCCTGAATATGAGAAAGTAGTTGAATCTATTGGTAGTTCATGACAGAATTACTCTAGAGGCATGTGTACAAGATTGAAAAAAAAATCTTTTTGTTTGGAGGCAAGTGTGATGCATGTTACAGTATTACTCCATTTAATTAGATAATCCATTTAAGATTTTTTCCATTAAATGTCTCCATTGTTCCATTTTTATGTGAACAGAGATACAGTGTAGTGAAACGAGCACTGAATTAGTCTTAGTTCCTATCCATTAGTCATGGAGGCTTAGATAAAGTCATTTGACATCTGAACCTCAGTTTCCTTGTTTTGTAAAACGGTGCTAATAATGCCCTCCCCCACTTCCCATAGTAGTTGTGAAGACTGATGGAAACAGTGTATGCATATTTATTTTTAAGCATTTCCTAACAAGTTATTTAAAGGTATAATCAGTGTCTTCATAAATGAAGGTAAAGCGCTATAAAATTTAGTTTACTTTATTAGACATTTTTAAATTATTAAGCTATATATATTTTAACAGCTTCATTGCAGTATAATTTGCATACCATAAATTCTGCCCATTTTAGATGTACAATTAAATTATTTTTAGTAAGTTTACAGAGTTTTGCATCTATCACCGTAATTCAATTTTAGAACATTTTCCATTGCTCCAAAAAGATCCTCTTTACCCATTTGCAGACATTCCTTTTTCCTACTTCCAGCTCCCAGCAGCCACTAATCTACTGTCCATCTTTATGGATTTGCCTTTGCTGGACATTTCATGTAGATGAAACCACATAATATGTGGTCTTCCCTGTCTGGCTTCTTTTTCTGAACATATGTTTTTGAGTTTCTTCCATTTATAGCATGCATCAGTGCTTTCTTCCTTTTTCTTGCTAAAA
Source organism: Dugong dugon (assembly GCA_030035585.1). Lineage (NCBI taxonomy): Eukaryota > Metazoa > Chordata > Mammalia > Sirenia > Dugongidae > Dugong > Dugong dugon. The sequence continues at coordinate 22,786,278 of CM057475.1, forward strand.
ATATTCCATTGTATGGATATGCCATATGTTGTTTATTCATTCATCAGTTGTTGGACATTTGGGTTGTTTCCACTTTTTGGCCGTTATGAATAATGATGCTATGAACAATGATGTACTAATTTTTATGTGGGCATATGCTTTCATAGTGAACTACACATATGCCTATATTTAGATGGAAATTTGGTTTTATTCACCATATGTAAGATTTCAAGTGGAGAGATTAAAATATAAAGAGTTTGACATATTTTCTTATACTTACGCAGTAGGTAGCTTGGGAATTGGATTTAGCAGCCTTCATTAGAGTATTTTTTTCCTCATGGATATGGAATAAACATCATCTTCATAATATATAACAACCCTATCTTTTCTCTTAGAATTATTTCCTTACTTTTGTTTCATTGCATAGAAAAAACTGACTTTCTATGGGAGCCTTTTAGGGTGAGTTCACTTTGAAAATTTAGACCCTGACTTAAATATCTTCCCTCTCCTCAGGCTTACTTTATTAGATTTTCATAATGTGTTTTTGTCTTAATGTTGATTATACCTGGCTTTTGTTCTATGCATGTTTATGAGGTCACTATTTTAACATGTGATCCCTAGCAATTGGTTTTTTTATGTTAGTTTGTTTGATTTTTATTTTTTGTTTTGGCCTAGGAACAGTCTATATGAAAAATTTATATCTGAAATAAACATAACATTAGTAGCCCATAGTCATGTTATTAGATGAGCTCTTGCACTTTAGGATGACAATAAAATCTTTTAATTCACACAGTTTCTTAATTTAATTGCAAATGTCTCTAATTTAATTCTGAAGTTCTTTTCTAAATGGTTTAAATTTAGTCTGTGTGGTTTAGTGTGTTAAAAGAAAAGCTCAGCAAAATCACATCCTTATAATACCCTATAGAATATTATATTACATATTATTAGCATCATCTTGGTAAACAGTGGTTAGGGTGCTCTGTTTATAGCAATTGCATGCATAGGCTAAAATCCATTTATTTGTGTGAATAATTTTAGAATTATTGCTTAAAAATTGTGCCATTTGCAATGTATTATTTATTAGTGCTTAGAAGTCTTGAATCTGAAAAACCATCATTTGTTTGGTAACCATTTCTGTATGAGTTATGATCTCAGTGGCATCTTTACCCTGAAGTGTTCATTCTGTGGTGAGGTGGGGATGTGCTATTTACAGGGCAACAAGATTTGATATCTGAAATTATTTTCCTGTGAATTGTTTATTTTTGTTATTTTCATAACCAACACAAGATATAAAAATATACGCATTGATAAGCTCATTTCTGATTTCTTCATCAGTTATTTGTAAAATTTGTTTAAAAATAAATCTCCCCTAAATATGGGAGAATTACTGTTTGTACTTTCTAGTGGTGTAGAACATTTGTAGGTATTAAAATAGATTGTTCGATGTGGGAACATATTAGTTATACATGATAAGCATTCACAATGGAGTTAAAATTACTACTGATGTCTTGAGGGTTTTGGTGGTATGTATTTGAGAGTTTGTTTTATTTAAAGTATTGTTAAACAAGATATAAAGACTAAAATTCTTCCATTTTTATTGACTCTGGCAAGAACCTTAAATTCTTTGGTTTCCTTACTATTGAGTTGAATACTATGTTCTTCCACTTAGTATATGCAGACATTATGAATGGCTACTTGACCCAATGTACTAAAAGAAGTGTTGTGTGGGAAGGTTGAAAACAATCTGTTTCTATGATTCTTATACTTATTTGGGAGGTATGGCAAGTATCAGAAACACAAGACAAACTGTGGTACTTGCCCTAATGGAGGAAGAGACCTCTTACAGTAGACAGGATCAGGGAAGCTGCCATGAAGGACACAACATTGAGATGGGCCTTGAAAATCAGATATGATTTTAACAAGTGGCAACTGAGTGTGTTCCAACTGGAAGAAACCTAACAGAAGAAGTTGTAAACGTCGAAAAGCACAGAGTTTACAGTATGTTTGGATCACAAGGTAGGAAATGGTATTGAAAAAGTTGGGATGGACCAGATTGTGTAGGGCCTTCAATGCCTTAGCTAAGAACTGCAAATTTTATTTGATTGTAGTCTACTAGTCTACTTTCTATCTTTATGGATTTTTCTTTACTGGACATTTCATATAAATGTAACCAGGTAATATATGGTCTTTCCTGTCTGACATCTTTAACTGAGCATTTTGTTTGTGAGGTTCATCCATGTTGTAGCATGTACGAGCACATTCTATAGAGTCAAGATTTTGATCAGAGTCCAGGAAGTTTAATGTCGCAATTGTACTTTGACACATTTTAATGAAAAAATGGTGATAAAATTCTGTGAAATTATAAGTGATGTTTTTAAAATTTGAGCAAATGAAGGAAGTAGTTCTCTCACTCTTTAATAAATTCAATTATATTGATTTTCACATTTATAATAAAATACAATGAAATTATATAGCTAGGATTATAGTTTCATCAAGATGATAATGATTATGAAGATAACAATACTGTATTAATAATGACAATATCTATAAAATTTGATGCCAAATAATAGAAATATTTAATTTAATATTTTATTTTCAATATCCTATTGAATAGTCTCATCAAATAAATTACATTTAAACACATAATCCTATTTATGTATTCTGAAATTGAGTTCGATCTTTGTGTCTTGCTAGCAGCAGTCAAGAAATCAAATGACACATTGCATTGGGCAAATCTGTTGCAAAAGGTATCTCTGAAGTGTTAAAAAGCAAAGATGTCACTTTAAGGACTAAGATGCTCCTGAACCAAGCCATGGTGTTTTCAATCTCCTTATATGCATGTGAAAGCTGGACAGTGAATAAGGACGAACAAAGAAGAATTGATACCTTTGAATTATGGTGCTGGCGAAGAATACTGAATATATCATGGACTTCCAGAAGAACGAACAAGTCTGTCTTGCAAGAAATACAGCCAGAATGCTCCTTAGAAGTAAGGATGGCGAGACTACATCTTACGTACTTTAGACATGTTATCAGGAGGGACCAGTCCCTAGAGAAGGACATCATGCTTGGTAAAGTAGAGGATCAGTGAAAAAGAGGAACACCCTAAGGAGATGGATTGGCATAGTGGCTGCAACAGTGGGCTCAAGCATAACAACCATTGTGAGGATGGCACAGGACTGGGCAGTGTTTTGTTCTGTTGTACGTAGGGTCATTATGAGTCGGGACTGACTTGATGGCAACTAACAACAACTGGGTATATTCTATTTCCTTTTTTGAATAATTGATATTTACGTGTTAATGTTGGTATTTGTTTTTACATAGTTTTCTGATTATTTCCTTTTGGTTACAATAATAGTCTCAAACATTTTTTCTATATAATTTAAAATTTTTCAGCTGTCTTTCTTTAAAATGTACTTTACTTCTATTTTACAAGGGTATATTGGGTGGTATGTTAAAGTGTCAATTTAACATTCAATGTTACTTCATAATAACTAAACCCATTGCTGTCAAGTCAATTCCAACTTGTAGTGACCCTATAAGACAGAGTAGAACTGCCCCATGGGATTTCCAAGGAGTGGCTGGTGGATTCCAACTGCTGACCTTTTGGCTAACAGCCAAGCTCTTAACCACTGCGCCTCTAAGGCTCCACTTCATAATGCTAAAACATATATATAGGCAGCTTGATATATTGGAAAGAGTTTAGAAACGGAAACCAAGGCTTGTGGCCCTGCCATTAAACCAGTTATTGGCTTGCGGTCACCCTGAGCTTGCCCTGAAAGCCTCTGTCCTCACTTGTAAAAAAGGGAAACAATAATTCCATCACCTAGGTTGTTGGGGAATTAAATTGAATAATGGGTTTAATGTAAATGTTCAAAAATCTTAGCTATTGCTGGTGTGCAACTTTGTCATTTAGAATCCATGCTATTTAATAATCTGAAAATAATTTCTACTATTTAGATTCTGAAACTTGTTCCATCGTGGTTCTATCTAGTTCTCGTTGCAGTCTTCCAGTATAGACATTGCTATGATGTGCTAATGTGACTTTAAGGGAAAAGTGCTGCATCTAAATTTTCTACCACTTCTCTGCTTGCTGCTGTCAGCGCCCTAGTGTTGATGTTTTGTATTAGCACTGTGAAGGGAATTCATGAGAATAATTAGTTGTATGTTGCTTATATTAGAACTGGTTATCTCAATTCTTACTCGGTGGGAGTTGCATCCCCTGCTATCATTTGGCTCCTGGTCCACAGCTTTAAATTACGTGGAGGAGAAAATTATTATAAATGGCTCCTTCCTGTGGTGTCCCTTACGTTTCCTCTCCTAACAAAGGGTCTCTTAGACTTTCCCACCAGTTTCTCCTTGTGTTGCAGTCGAGGAGCTATGTCCCATCTGGTGGTCAGGTTACAGGAGATCCCTTAAAGCTTCCTTTGCCTATGGCTAAGAATTAGATTTGGTTTTAGAGGAGAAATTTTAATTTGTCGTGTTTTTTACCGTGCAAGTTGATTAGATGTGAAGAGAAATTTCTGTGATTTCTGTTTTTCATTTTAAGAGAAACCAAAAAACCCAAACTCATTGCTGTCAAGTCAGTTCTGACTCATAGCGACCCTATACGACAGAGTAGAACTGCTTCATAGGGTTTCCAAGGAGTGGCTGGTGGATTTGAACTGTTGCCCTTTTGGTTAGTGGCTGAGCTTTTAACCACTGTGCTACCAGGGTTCCTTTTAAGAGAAAAATACTAATAAAATACATATTTGGGGAAGAATTGCACGTATCATTTAAGATAAATTTGGTGGGGGAAAATTCACAAGAGTAAAAATTACAAGTAAAATATAATGCTCTCAACTTTCCTTTTTGCTGGTGGTAAATAACTGATACAGTATATCATGTTTTTGACATGTTTGGGCATATAAGCCAAATTTTATTGAATTTTTGATTTATATTCTTAGGATAACTTTTCAATTTATCAGTTCTTTGCCAATTATGTGCCTGCTGAGCATGAAAGGCACTTTTGAGCTATACAGTAATAAAAAAAAAAATGCCATGGAAACATTGGCCCAGGGGATGAGCTTTTCTCTAGAAATAACTTGAATAACTACAGTTGCTGTAAACAATTTTGTATGGATACTTGATGCTTCCTCCTTGTATTTTTATTTGAATTAGTAATCAGATTCCTGTGTGACTGACATCCTAGAGGTGAGAATCATCATTCTAATACAGTTATAAGGCAACAGCTGTCTGGGTCATACTGGATTGAAATGACCTTAGCAAGTATGGTACAGGAATATTTTAAGATTTTTGGAGAATTAAAAGCTAAGAAGTTTCCTGAATACAGTCAAACACTTTGAGGGACAGAGTAGCAGGGGTGGGGGTCTGGCGACCTTGCTTTCAGGGGACATCTAGGTCAATTGGCATAACAAAGTGTATTAAGAAAATGTTCTACATCCTCGTCTGGGGTCTTAACAACTTGCAAGTGGCCATCTAGATGCATCAGTTGGTCCCAACCACCTGGAGCAAATAAGGAGGAAGAACACCAAAGACACAAGGAAAGTTTTAGCCCAAGAGACAAAAAGGGCCACATAAACCAGAGACTTCATCAGCCTGAGACCAGAAGAACTAGATGGTTCCCAGCTACCATCAATGACCACCCTGACAGGGAATACAACAGAGAGTCCTGGATGGAGCCGGAGAAAGGTGGGGTGCAGAACTCAAATTCTAGTGAAAAGACCAGACTTAATGTCTGAATGAGACTGGAGGAACCCTAGAAAGCATGGCCCCTGGATTCTTTATCAGCCCAGAACTAAAACAATTCCAGAAGCCAACTCTTCAGACAAAGATTGGACTGGACTGTGGGACCTAAAATTACAGCCATGAAGAGTGTGCTTCTTAGCTCAAGTAGATACGTGAGACTAAACTGGCAGCTTCTGTCCGGAGGTGAAATGACAAGGTAGAGAGAGTTAGGGGCTGGTTGAATGGACATGGGGAATCAGAGGTGGAAAGGAGGGGTGCACTGTCACAGTATAGGGAGAGCAATTATGGTCCCATAACAATGTATGTATAAATTTTTGTATAAGAGACTAACTTGAACTGTAAACTTTAACTTAAACTACAACAATAAACAAAAAAAAAAAAAAAAAAGAGAGAGAGAGAAATTCAAAGATTTTTGGAGAATTATTCTTTCCCTGCAAAAGGATAACTCTGTTACAGGCACTGTGTAGAGCTAGGACTAGTTTCCTAGGGCATATTTCAAAGCAAGCATGCCTCTTACAGATACCCATACTCTATTCCATTTGATGAAAGCTTTTCTATATCTTGCAACATTGATGTGAACTGCTGTTTGTCAGCAGTGCCCCAACCCATGCTGATTTGGCTAATAGGCTTCCTGTTGCAGGTCAGAATTTTAGACAGTTTCAAGAAGGATAGGTAGGTGAGGTGGAGCCTTTGGACCAAGGTCTGAGAAAATGCTTACCTTTTGTGAGAATGTTATATGTTTTTGATCAGACTAAACATAAGGAACAAATAAAAAAGGAATTTATGGTTTGTTTTGTGATTAATATTACTTGGAACTCATGCTAATGCAATGGTCATGTTCCTTAAAGTAGTTCGTAACAGTAATGTAACTGGTAAATATGAAGCACTGTTTCCTCATTTGCCTTTCTGATTTTTCTTAGTGTTTTAGTCATGAGTAAATGTAAAATCTCTTATATTTTCATTTTCTGTCACATATACCAAGACTGTTGGGATTAAAGTATAAGTCTTTTTCATATTTTTTCCCTACAACATTTTAAGATGTTCCCTATGCCTTGGTCAGACAATGTATCCCTTCTGTTCTTCCCTCCCTTTTCACATTTTCCTCTGAGATCCTTTGTCACAGTCTGTTTTGCTGATGTTTAATGAAGGCCTTTGGCACAGTTCAAACAAGTATGGAAGTCAGATCTTAAGATAAAAGAATGTGAGGAAGGCTTCTTTTGCCATATGGAGAGAGGGTAGGAAAGATGAGATATTACAACACAGATGTGGAAGGGGTGCAGAGCATGAGACCTGCCTGTGACGGAAGGGTCTAGAGACGTGAAAGAAATATTTCTGCTTAGGAGAATTTCCAAATAGTTGAAAACAGGGCTGAATGTACATAAATGAAATGAAGTTCAATGTCTAGATATAAAAAGAGCTCAAAATGCTTTAGTTCAGAGCCTCCAAATAAGTTATATATTTTAAAAAGCACCTTGCCAACAGTGTGTGGCAATTTGGATATTCAGAATTAGAACAAACACTAGACATCATTTATAAGTAAAAAAAAATTTTGTTTGGAAGTTGGTTATAATATTACCGTGTACTTACATTGCACATTACGGTTTCAGAGTGCCTTTTAATGCATTTCTTCTTTAGAATGTGGAGACACAAGCAGGTCAGGTGATATTTCCATTTTGTATATGATTTAGATTGCTCCTTACTGACCTGGTTAAAGTGATCGACTGCTAACTGAAAGGTCGGCAGTTCGAAACCATCAGTGCCTCTTCGGGAGAAAGATGTGGCAATCTGCTTCCGTAGAGATTTACAGCCTTGGAAACCCTTTGGGATCCCTCTGAGCTGGAATTGACTGATGGCAGTGTGTTTGGGTTTTGGTGTTACTGATCTGAGGGGGAGCCCTGGTTGCACAGTGGTTAAGTGCTCGGTCTTTAACCAGAAGGTTGGCAGTTTGAACTCACCATCCGCTCCTCAGGAGAAAGACGTGGCAGTCAGCTTCCATAAAGATTTACAGCCTTGGAAGTTCTATGGGGCAGTTCTACTCTGTCCTATAGGGTCACTATGAGTTGGAATCAATTCAATGGCAGTGGGTTTGGATTTTTGGTTACTGACCTGAGGGCACCAGGCAGTCACACTTATATTAAAGCTCAACTGGAAAGGTCTGTAGCCCCCACTTGCATGACTGTGTGTCTCTGCTCTCCCCTCCAAGTTATTTTTGAGACTCTTTAGATGTGCCGTCACTAGGCACCATGGTACCTCATCAGCTGTTGAACTCTCTGTGAAAATGCGATTCCCTGCACCCTGCCCTGCCCCTGTGGTGCTGCTGCCTGGAGCTGCTTATACTCAAGTTGCACTTGCAGACCTTGGTTTAGGAGAATGTGATGGAGAAGGGGGAGGGAGGAAGGAGGAGCAGAGAGTGGGAGAATTGTCCTATATATGATTCCTTTTCCTTTAAACTGGTCTAGTGTTTTCTAACTACACGCACATGTATTTTCACAGTCAAAAGATAACAGAAGCTTTATCCTAGGAGAGTTTGTGAAAAAGGCTGAAAACCACTGGTCTAAGCAATGCATGGTCACTGAAAGATTTCAGGCATCTATAGGAATTTGGGGCACCTCAAAAATTGGATTTGGTGCAAGTGCTCTTTTGGGTTCAGATTCCCTATTATGTTCTCTGTAGTTTCCAAAAAAACAAAACCTGGGGTTTAAAAAATATTAAAAAAATCTTACTTTTGCAGAAGTGATTCTGGACAGATGGAGAAGTCCTCGTCCACTGTGAGACAATGGGCAGATGGTTGGCACCACGGGAGATACCATTATTCTATACTGAGGTCATTAGATTGTAAGCCACAAAAAGCTAATCATCATTGCCTTGATTTGGTAGTGTCTCACATTCAAATAAACAACAAAGTGGCTTCCAAAATAATTGAAAGGAAATTTAAATCTTTCCTACTGTTTCTTCTAAAACAGCCAAAGGGGAACAATTGCATCGCACACAGTAAAACTTTTCTTACATATTTATTCCTCATCTCTCTCATTTTCAGGATCTCCCATACAGTGTGACTATGACATTTCTTTGTCCATTCCACTCTAAGTGCCCAGAAAGTTCTTTCTCTAACCCAGGTCATACAGGCTTCTTGTATTTCTTTTCTTTCCTCTCTGGTTCAGGGTTTTATTTAGCAGTTCAACCCAGCCTTGGGGACCTGTTTCAGGTTTCAGTTTTCCTGCTTTCCCAGTACTCTGTGTCTGTGTAATGAAGGAGGGCAGGGGAATTTATCAAACAATCTGTTTTCTTCGAAGGGCGGTATGTGCGTGAATAGTGGGGATACAGATGATTGTAAGCATATAACTCAGTATCTTTTATCCTGGGGACAATAAAAACCAGATCTGAAAATACTGTTGCATATACATATATAAATATATATATATACATATATAAATAAAGAATGTCATACTGGATAGTTGTCTATTAGCTCTCCCCCGCTTTTTTGGTGAAAATACACACAGCAGACAACACCCCATATTTTTTTTTAAAAGAAGTTTCAGAGAAATTACCAAAACATCTTAATAACAAGGATAACTGTATTTCTCTTAGGCAGTGAAAAAAAAATCTCTTTGCCATTGTAAATTCTGTAAGTGATGAATTTCCCATTTCAGGTTGGCTGCTTGAAAGAAAAGAGCGAAATTTGTGGCCCAGCCCCAGTGATGTGTAGCACGCTTTGTCTTCACCCTTATTTTTTCCTTTCACTCAACTTTTAATTTATGCTAATTTATATTTCACCCATCCTTATAAACCACTCTATATCCTTTCTGGTATAAGGTGACATATAAACATATAAATAATGACAAGGAGTAAAACGGCAATGTTTCTTATACAAGTGCCGATTTATATTAATTCTGTAGCATTTAATGATGCAAACAGTAAGGAATCAGTTAGTGGTTCTTTGTATAAGAGCATTAATCCTGACTTAGAGGTAAATCAGGAAATCTAGTCTCACATTAGATGAAACAGAAATTCTCCAGTAGTCTGGAGGAAAGGGGTAAAAACATTATAGATTATTTTTTACCTCTATGTTACATACATCTCAGATTCTAGTGAACACCACTGATCAAGGTTAGAAATGGTTTATTTTTGTTTTATTCGTCATACACAATGTTTTACATGCTGTTGCCATGTAGTGGGAACACAGTAACTATCTACAGATTGATTGAGTTTATCTAGTCATTGAACTCCCAAATATACTGGCATGTCTCAAGGTTGGAGTACCCGGGTGGTGCAAACGGTTTAAGTGCTCAACTACTAGCTGAAAGGTTGGTGGTTCGAACACACCCAGAGATGCCTTGGAAGACAGGCCTGGCAATCTGCTCCTGAAAGATCACAGACCTGAAAATCCTATGGAGCACAGTTCTACTCTGCACACTTGGGGTCACCATGTGTAGGAATCAACTCAGTGGCAACTAACAATAACAGCTCTAGGTTGGGAGTGTAAAATCCTTAAAATTCAAGGACCATATTCTTATTTTGATTATGACTGTGCTATCTTTCAAATCAATCTTTGGCGCCAAATAAAGGATCAGTTAATGCTCTTTATGAGACCATATCATGTAGTGGTGAGAATATTAATTTGCATTAAGCAAATGAGTTCAAGTTCCAACTCTGCTCCTTATCGGTGTGACCAAATCTCCTTGAACTTTAGTTTCTTCAGTCACAAAATGGGTGTAACAGTACTTTCTCCCCAGGACTGTTGTAAGCATTAAATAGGATAATGCATATAAAGCACTGTTCACATTGCCTGGCATCTCCCTACTGAAGAAATGAATGAAAACATGATACTTCCTGTTTGGAGACTTATTTTAAGAAAATAATCCAGTACATTAAAAATTTAAGGCAATTAATTTTTAATAAGAGAGATTATATTAAGAAATTTAATATTAAGACTAAGTAAGAAATACAATTCCAAGACTTACATTAAAAGTTTATGCTTTTGCCATCACACTGCACTGTCTCCTTATGGAGGTATATATGCATAAGTGTATAAATAGTAAAAAAAAAAATGTGTCCACTTTTAGCAGATGATGAGAACTATGTTGCTTGGAAACTGTTGGCCAAGCCTTGAGCTTAATTAATGTTGTTTATTGCCGTTGAGTTAAGCACGCAACTCATGGCAACCCCATGTCTATCAGAGAAGAACTGTGCTCTGTAGGGTTTTCAAGGCTGTGACCTTTCTGTAGCAGATTGCCAGGGCTGTTTTCAAAGGCTTCTCTGGGTAGGTTTGAATGGACAAACTTTCTGGCTGGTAGTTGAGCACTTAACTATTTGTGCTACCCAGAGACTCCTAGCTTAATTATAGTAGTTCTTAAAAGCTATGATTTCCTGATAGAATTTTTATCATATACTTTCATTAGTTGATTTTTGGTTTATTATTATTTTAATCTGCGCTATGCATTGCTTTAAATCTTTTTTTTTTTTTGAGAATGATGGAATGAATTATAAATAAAATAAATACAATTTCATTAAAAAATTCTTTAGAGTGCCACACGAATGCTATGACTAGCAGATTCAGTACTTTGGGTTCCATATTGGCAGAGATCCTTTGATTATGGAAATTAATGCACTATTTTTAGTAGACATTTCAAGAATTAACTAGACAAAGTATCCTGGAATACTCGAGAAACTTGGATGGCTGGCAAAAACTCCATTTCTTAGCTATGTTTAAACTAATTAAAAAGTTGGTATGAAAGAAACGAGTATTGGCTTCTAATGAACTGTCAGTGGAACAACTGTGCCCAAAGGCTTTTTGATGACCTAATTGTTACTGGATATTGTTTATTTAGGTAAACTAATGTGGTAATGTTAAGTGTCAAAGTAGTCACCAAGAAACTTCCACTGAACACATAAAGATGGGTGCATAAGGTCACATCTGGATACTGATATTGTTCCAGTTGATCCCACCAATAAAAAACAAAATTGAAGAAAAAAAACAAAAGAAAATAGGCATTAGGGCAATAATTGATGGACAGAGCTTCACGTGGTGAAGAGGGTTAAAGACACTATTTCTGAATGTCTCCAGTTCTAGAAAGCACCCAAAGCCTGTAGTTTCTCCTTTGAAAGTGCTTATATAGGAATGATGAATTTGTAGAATCTTTCTGTGCATATTGCATATGTGATTTCCATGGGCAAAAAGTGCACGGCTAATGGGACTGTTGTGGCGTGTGGAGGGGGTGATATATTTAGCTGAAGCTTTGTGTCAGCTCTTCTAATTAACCTCTTACAATTTTTAGAGCTGCGTAAAGTAGCTGTTGATCTTGCTTTATTAGAAAGAATTACAATGTATAGAGGAAGGGAAGATATCGCAAGAGATTATTAAAATTCTTTTTTTTTTAATTTTTATTTTCAGACAGCTGCAAAACAAAGCATCTAGTTCTTGACACAGAACACAAAATAGGGTCCTTTGGTGTAGAGTATGTGAGACAGTAATGCATACTAGAAAAATCTTAAGAAGCAGGAGACTAAATTTCTAGATCAGGTTCTGTCACTAAATTGCTTTGTGACCCTAGGCAAATGTGGGCAGTAGTCCCCTTATAGATTGTCTAGCTTTGAAATCTAAAAATTATATGAGAGTCTCTCATTCTATTATGTGAACGTTTTCTCTCAAATTTTCAGTGTTTATGTGGACAGGAAATTGAAATACTGGTCTGAATACTTAAAATACTTTAGAGATCTCCAATTTCATATCTGTGCAATATTCTGAAACAGGGCAAGGAATTAATTGCTTCATGAAATAGTGAGTTCTTTGTTCTAGGAGGTATTCAGACAGAGGAGAGAAACTTGTCAGTCTCTCGGTAATAGGGATTGGGTCCAGGTTAATAGATTTGTTACTTGGTTCCTCAAAACTCTGAGTTGTTATGATTCTAGTTCTCAGTATGAGTCCTCTTAGTGACCTGTGCTAAGCCACTTGAGTCTCTGAGAAGTCACAGAGGAAAAAAGAAGTATAAACATGGATGCAGCCTCTTAAAAATTTCCCTCCAAGATTGGAAATGAGAAAATGGTTCTTGTTATAGTAGTTGCTTTCCCATTTCCTACCCAAATCCTCCCAGTTCTCTAAGACCAGTTTCTGGCCTCTATTTCTCCATGAAGCCCTTTTCATGTATCCCAAACTATCTTCATTTTACTGTTTACCCTTGGCACTTACTAGTAGCTATTGAAATATCTGTGGGTATAACATATATACCATTCATTTAGACACTTGAGTATATTAAACTTTCCCTTAGTTATAAAATAATATTGATCTTTTAATATTTCATGAGCATGGCAGGGGTCATACCATATTCTCCCCCCACCCGTATACCAAGGTATTTTAGGTATTAACTCAATGGATATTTCTTGAATTAGCTTTTACATGTAGCCCATGAGAGGGACCACCTATGCAGCCTGGCCTCTTGGAAGATTATAGTTAATATCCAGCCGTATTATTTTATTCATTGCATAATCTTTTGTGAAAAGATTTTACTTGACTTTCATTTTCATTCCTATTTCAGAGGTTATAGGATAGTCTGTCTTTTCTGAATCTTTAAGTAGACTGAAGAAATCCATATTGCTCACATTGTACCTTAGACTTTCTTAGACATGAGAACATATCCGGCCTATTTTGAATGAAAATATAATCTTTTAGAAACCAGTTCCTAAGACCTTTCAGATTCTTACTGTTTCATCTTCAGCCTGATAACAAAATAATATTGTCTTATTTGTAAATCAGAGCCCAGGTGGTGAAGTTGTTAAGAGCTCAGGCTGCTAACCAAAAGGTTGGCAGTTCGAATCCACCAGCTGCTCCTTGGAAACCCTTTGGGGCAGTTCTACTCTGTCCTATAGGGTCACTATGAGTCAAGTTGACTTTGACTGTAACAGGTTTGTTTTTTTGATTTCTATATGTAAGTCAGGTTAATTTGATCATTGACATATTGCCTCTGTTATTATAGAGTTTTGTTTGCTCTGCAGATTAATTCTGTGCTTCACTCAGGATTTAGGATTTTTGCCTTACTATACTCTAAGTCTTGTTTAATTGGGTGTGTAATCAGGTGGCTTGTATTGAGTTTACCCCTGTCATATATTAACTCTATTAAAAAATGACCAAGAGCCTTTAACATCTGAACCTGTTGCCTGCTTTTCCTTTGGGAGAAGTAGGTTTTGATTTTATATATTGCTGGAGATTACATGCTTTTCATTTTACAATTGAAATGTGAAATCTGCTGTCACCTCTATTGAGTGCCTACCTTCTTCTCTGTCCCTAGTGGGAGTACAGTGGGTAGGTGGATGCTCACTAAACAACTCTTGAGGGAAAGACTGGGCCTTGGAGCTGCAGGGACAAAAAGAGGGTGGGATGGAAGGAGTGGCAGTTTTACTTATCTCCTTTAGAATGGGGATTTAACAGAGCTGCAGACTTCTTGATGGAAGTCTTTAATGATGGAATCCCCAGGAAGTATTTATAAACTGAAAAGCTGCATGTAAAGAAGCCCAAAAGAAAATAGGCTTGCACTTATGTTTCCTGCAAAGACCATGACCTCTGAGCTGGCAGGTGGGTATCTTTTTCAGTGCTTCTCAATTATCAGTGTGACTTCCCTTGGCACTATGATGAGGCCTGGCCCAGGTTCCGCTGGATGCAGGCCTGGGATGGATTATATTTGGTGTGGGTGAAGGGGAGGGGATTGAGTATTTATTTGCCCTGCTATTGTTAGGAGTTTCAGGCATCTTTGCTGCTCCTTGAGCAGAGATCCATACCATACATACCTGCTCACACTTTGGGAGACTATAAAGTTAGGACAGAGAGATGATTTCCTCTTCACATTGGTGGCCTCCATCCATCCATGAACATCATTCCTTATTCCATGTGAACAAGTCTCCTGGCCCCTGAGCCTTTTTCTCTTTCTGCTTGTATTCTTGGGTTTTTACTTCTGCCTAAGCTAGGCAGCCGCCTTTGAATTTGGATCTCTTCCTGGAGACGGGTCCTTTGATGTCCCTTTTTGAATTAATAGCTCTCTGGACAGACCCCCTGCGTGACCAGAAGATTCACCTTGTCTAGCCTGTTTTGTCCCACCTGGTGGTATTCATCTTTCTGGACAATCCCTCCTGCCTTTCTGGGTTTTCCTAGAATCTTTACGGATTAGCAAGAGGCATTCTTGACTCCAGAATGTTGGCAGACATTGAATTTATTTCCCACCCTCTCAGAGACAGTTCTTTGCTTTTTACAATCATATATGGTATATGATTCTAGATATTTTTCAGGATACTATGCTATCAGTGGACATTATTAACTGTTTCTATTAATGTTGGGGCCCTTATGGCGTAGTGGTTAAGAGCTCGGCTGTTAACCAAAAGGTCGGCAGTTAGAATCCACCAGCTGCTCCTTGGAAATCACACGGGGCAGTTCTGCTGTGTCCTATAAGGTTGCTATGAGTTGGAATAGACCTGACGGCAATGGGGGTAGGGGGAATGTTAATGTTAGTTTCAATGTAAGACATCGTTTATGTAGTTTATATAATGACAGATTACTTGCTTTTGGTAGAATTTAGGGTGCTGTTTTCTTTTATGTTCACTGGTTGATCATCATGTTCACATGTTGCTTTCTAAATATTTTTAGTTCTTTCTTTTTCTACCAATGGTTGCATGCCATATTCTTGTTCGTATTTAATCATATAATAATATCTTTGTATGATGCTTTTTGGTTTGTAAACACTTTCATGAGTATCATAACACATAATTATCACAGTAGCCCTGTGAGATAGGAAAGGCAGGTTGTATCATCTTCATTTTACAGATGATGAAACAGGCTGAAGGGTGTGGAGCTTGCCCAACAAGCTGGGAACTAGAACTGAAACGCATTCTGACTCTCAGTTCTGTGCTCTTTTCACTATACAGTGTGGCCTTTGACTGGTTATTAAAAAAATAACAGAAGAAAAACAGAATTATACTATAATGTGACTTTATAGTAATTTATACTGTAATTTTAAACATATTTGATAAATAATTTAAAATTTACTTAGTGATCAATTTACGTAGTGATCATTTTCCATAAAAGGTCAAATATTATATTTAGAAGAACTTGACATAGATTTTTAGGCCCGTTTTATATAATTGATGCAGAATTAGATGCATAAATTTAGTGGAGAAGCACTGTATTGTCATTGTGACAAATGACAGTTGAATATGATGAATGACAATAGAAATGCATCAGGTGCCCGTTATTTGAAATGTATCTCATAATTGCTCAGTTACCTACCCAAGCTCCAAAATACCCCAAATAAACTGCCCTTATGTGTTACTTACTGTGGTAATAACTAAATACATTTTAAAAAGCATAAAATAATCTAAAATAAGCCATTTTTGTGGTAAGAGAATAATTTGAGCCAAAAATCTGAACCTCTATTTTAAGCAGCCTTCAAATATTTGGAAATAATTTATATCAAATTTTTTAGAACTTTTAATAAGTTCTTGAACGTCATCCTAAAGAAAATTTTATCTGGAGAGTATTAAGATTAGAAAGTCAAGTTTATAATATGAAATTACTTTGACTATAGGATTGCTATGAGTCAGAATCGACTTGACGGCAGCGGGTTGGTTTTTGGTATAGCATTTTCTTCTAGACATGGTAAACTGAGAAGACCTGGGAGGCTTCAGCTAGTCCCAGCTCTTTCCTCCTAAGACAGATTTCCCTCTTGCTGGCTTCTCATTATCTCCTTCTTAGTAGATACCTTTTCCCTCTCTCTGCTTGCTTTTATACACACATTTTACCCTCTAGTTCATAAGTTTTTCTTTTCAGCAGACATCTCAGAGATTGAATCTTTTTAGAACCATTTGAAAATCTGAATGTATTACATCTACTGGGGCTTATGTAAAGTTTGGCAGGGTCCACATTGTTTATGTACCAAACAGGAATCCAAATTAAAGTATGCTAGACTGGTTAGGATATGTACTTCCCTAGAGGAAGAGGACTCCTTTATCTGTGCATGGGATTGCAAACATGCCTGTTTCATTTTAAATGTAAGTCAAAGAGTCTTGAATTTATACCACCAGTTCGGACAGCTCTGTACAGATTCAAAAGGCATCATACCTGTGGGCTCTCACATATATGTCTGAGTTTTGACATATATTGAATTTTCCTTATCCAGGCTGTAACATCTTTGAAGGATCCTGGCGAGTTAGTTAGGAATGACTTTTCCTGCCAGTAACCGAGATTGTTCTCTATAATTAAACTGCTTTCTCAAGTGTTCCCTATAGAGGATTTCCCAGATTTTCACTATGCAAGTCTATGATCAATAGTTTTTTAGTTTGTCTCTCACTCTGTGATGGAAGAGTGCTACTAGGCTTACCAGTTTCTCTTGTTTACTCCCTAACTTAATATCTAACCGTAAGTATAGGGTAAAGCAGAATGTATGACCAGTGGGTCAATGAAGCAAGTGAGCTCCACTTTGTAAATAATGTTGGCTACAGAGTACCTTGTGAGCTGTATGAATTAGGTTTTAAGTCCTTATGCACCTATTCTTTCATCTCTACCAAGGAAGAAATCCCAGGAAACAGCAGCTGTCTGATGGGATTGATTTTCTGCTTATTATTAAACATCTTAATTTGTGTGAGAGGGTATTAACTCATAGGGTTGGCCCTATTAAGTGTTGTGGTGGTTAAAGTTGTGTGTCATCTTGGCTGGGCCATGAATTTCAGTGGTTTGGAAGTTATATAATGAGGTAGTTAGGCAGTTACGTAATGATGTAGTTATCCTCCATTTTGTGATATAATGTAATCACTTCCATGATGTGATCAACCAATCAGTTATAAGGAGAGTTTCTTTGGGAGTGTGACCTGCATCCTAAATATATGGATGTTTTGGTAAAGCTTGCTGGCTTTTGCTTGCTCTGGATCCTACATCTGGCTCATCATTATCTGACCTCTGCTTCTTGAGACTTGAACCAGTAGCCTGCTGTACTGCCTGCCAATCTTGGATTTGTCAGCCTCCACAGTCCATGAACCAGCAGCCTGCCATCTGACCGGCTGATCTTGGGTTTCTCACCTGCAGCCATCTGAGTGAGGAGAAGCCTCCAGCCTGATGCCTGACACGTGATGCATGGATTTGAGACTTGCCAGCCTCTACAACTGCATGAGCCATTTCCTTGAAATAAATCTCTCTCTCTCTCTTTATATATATATATATATATATATATATATATATATATATATATATATATATGTATGTATGTATGTATCCTTCAGTGTTTTTGCTTCTCTGCAGAACCCAGGCTAAGACATTTTGTACTGAGAGTGGGTCCAGAGAAACAAAATTGTAAGAATGAGTTTTCTAAATTGGTTTTCAAGTCTGGATGGTCTTAGAGATGTTGATGACTCTGCTTCCAGTAGTGAAGAGAACACTGATAATCCATGGTGTGAGGTGGCAATAGAAATACACAAAATATCACCACCAATAGATGAAGTGAGAAGCAAGGCTCTGGGTGATAGCATGTTTGATACTTTTCTACAATTCTGTCAGAATTAGAAGTATAAGGAGTCTTGTTGGTTGGTCATATTTAAGCTAGACAAAGTGATGAAAGAGATGAGCTTAGAGCTTCAGAGTCATAGCTCAAGTGCCACGTAAACAACCTCAAAGTTGTCACTTGTGCCCTGAAAGAAAGTCTTATTTCTTGTAGTAATAGAGTTGATATTGCTGAAAACCAAACCCAGAGTCTTATCATAGGAGTGGCTGAATTACAGCACCAGTTGAATTCCCAACCTCCAGTGGTGTCTGAAGTTAAAGTCAGGGCATAGATTGGGAAGAAATGGGATCCTGAAACTTAGGATGGGGACATACGGATAGATAATCAGGAAGCTGGGAGCGCTGAGCCCCTAAATTCTATTGAATCACTCCTGCCAACAGAACTAGCTCTCACTCCCATCTGAATAGATTACTCCATCTTTGTCTGCTAAGCCACCCTCCCCAGTAAAACCATTAGCCTCTCCATCCCCATCTGATGAGATTAACCCAGCTTTGTCTTAAGAGACTTTGTCTAAGATATCACCTGGTTCAGCGTCTGAGTTGTCACCTGGGAAGGTGTCTGAGTCATTGCCTGGGGCATCACCAGAGGCAAGTATCTTATAAGACATTGCTGAATGTCCTCAGAACACATTCCATCACCCATTTTTTTCTTCTAGACCTATAACTAGACTTAAGTCCCAGCTATCCCCGAAAGGTGAAGTACAAAGTGTGACCTAGTAGAAGGTATGCTACGCTCTAAAAGAATGGCTTGACTTTTCTAATATGTATAAACAGAAACCTGGGGAATATGTGTGGGAATGGCTGTTAAGGGTGTGGGATAATGGTGCAAGGAACATAAAGTTGGGTGTTTGAGTTTATTGATATGGGCCCACTAAGCACAGATTCTTCATTCAGTGTTTCATCTTGAGAGATTAGGAAGGAATCTACTGGTTTATTTTGTTGGTTCGCTGCAGTGGCCTACACTAAATCAAGTTGAAGTACCAGACCTGCCGTAGTATACTGTAGAAGAAAATATCCAAAGTCTTAGAGAAATTGGCATGTTAGAGTAGATTTATCAGGTTAAACCCACAGACCATACATAGAGTGCCCACAGGACCCACGTTTTACTACCACGTTGAGGAACAAATTTGTGAAAGGAGGCCCAACATCTTTGAAGACTGCTGTGATTACTATTTTATGTAAGTCAGATTTGACAGTGGGAACTTCCCTAAGTGAATTAAGAGACTTAACTACAATGGGGCAGATTGGACCCCATGGTGGTAGGCACCAAGTAATGGCACTTAATCAACAAAGAGAAGATGGGCATGGTTACCGTAATGGACAGCAGAGTCAAAGCAGTATTCAGAATAGTCTGACTTGTATGGACTTATGGCATTGGCTGCTTAGTCATAGTGTTCCTAGGAGTGAAATAGATGGGAAATCTACTAAATATTTACTTGATCTATACAAGCAGAAGAATTCTAGGTCAAGTGAATGGCAGTCTAACTTGAATCACAGAATAGAGTCATAGCCCCTCAATCAATTCCTGGACTTGAGCCAGTTTACAGATCTACAACCACTTGAATGAAGGGGAGGCCATGTCCCCTTGCGGAAGGACCCCACTACACTGCCAAGATTGTATACTGTTAATCTTTCTTCCAGCCTTCCCCAAAGGGATCTATGGCCTTTTTTGTGAGTGACTGTTCATTGGGGAAAAGGAAATAATCAGACTTTTGGGGGATTACTGGATAGTGGCTCTGAACTGACACTAATTCTGGGAGATCCAAAATGTCACTGTGGCCCACCAGTTAGAGGGGGGGCATATGGAGGTCAGGTTGCTAATGGAGTCTTGGCTCAGGTTTGTCTTACAGTGGGTTAAGTGGGTCCCTGAATCCATCCTGTAGTGATTTTCCCAGTTCAGAATGCACAGTTGTAATAGGTATACTCAGCAACTGGTGGAACCCCCACATTGAATCCCTGATAAGTGAAGTAAGTGCTATTATGGTAGGAAAAGCCAAGCAGAAGCCATTAGAACTTCCCCTCCCTAGGAAAATAGTAAACCAAAAGCAATACTGCATTCCTGGGGGGATTTCAGAGATTACTGCCACCATCAAGGACTTGAAGGATGTAGGGGTGATGATTCCCACCACATCCCCATTCAACTTGCCTGTTTGGCGTGTGTGAAAAACAGATGGATCTTGGATAATGATAGTGGATTATCAAAAACTTAACCAGGTGGTGCAACTGCAGATGCTGTTCTGGATGTGGTTTCATTGCTTGAGCAAATTAATATGTCTCCTGGTACCTGGTATGCAGCTACTGATCTGGCCAATGCCTTTTTCTCGATTCCAGTTTTGAAGGATCACCAGAAGCAGATGGGCTTCAGCTGGCAAGGCCAGCAATATACCTTCACTGTCCTACCTTAGGGTATATCAGTACTCCAGCCCTGTGTCATAATTTAGTCCTCAGGGACCTTGATCACCTTTCCCTTCCGTAAGACATCACATTGGTCCATTACATTATGCTGATGGGACCTAGTAAGAAGTGTCAGTGACTCTGGACTAATTGGTAAAACATTTGTATGCTAGAGGGTGGGAAATTAATCTGAAAAAAATTCAAGCACCTTTCACCTCAGTGAAATTTCTAGGGGTCCGGTGGTGTGGGGCATATCGAGATATTCCTTCTAAAGTGAAGGGTAAATTATTGCGTTTGGCTCCTCCAGCAACTAAAAAGGAGATACGATGGCTGGTGGGCCTCTGGATTTTGGAGGCAACATATCCCTCACTTGAGTGTGCTACTCTGGTGTGGAATTGGAACTTGCCAGCCTCAACAACCACGTGAGCCATTTCCTTGAGGTAAATCTCTCTCTCTCTCTCTACATATATACACTTCACTGGTTTTGCTTCTCCAGCAAACCCAGCGTAAGACAAGTGTTTAACCTAAGAGTAATTTCCAATCCCCTCCTCTCTTGCTAACCTCCACTATGGAGAACCTGGGACAGATAAGTGCTTACTTGCCCAGCCTCCCTTGCAGGTAGTTTGGACCAAATGGCTTTCCTAATCTCCCTTGAAGGTATTTCTTCCCACTGAGATGTTAAGTCTTGCTTTCCTGATAAAAGGTAAAAATGTGCTCCTTTCTTCCCCTTCCCCTCTTCTTCCTTGAATGTGATGGTGATGCCTGGATCCATAGCAGCCATCTTTTTACCTCAAGGCTATGAGTATTTGATGCTTTTCTTCTGTGGGCAGCCACCCTTATGGATTTGTTCTGAGAAAAACAATCTACTATTTGTTTAATCCTTCGTTAGCCCAAAGCATTCCTAATTAATGTATAATAGATGATGTCCACATACAATGAAATAGAGAAGTATCCTTTTCATTAGAACAGGTTTTCTCAGCTATGGTGTTATTGACATTTATTACTGGATAATTCTTTATTGAGGACTGTTCTGTGTATTGTAGGATTTTAGCAGCATTGCTAGCCTGTACTTACTAGATGACAATAGCACTCCCCAGGTGTGACAGTCAAAAATGTCTCCAGATATTGCCAAATATTAGTAGAGGAAGAGTAGGCATCATCTAGTCCAATTCCTCTGTTTTACCACAAACAAACTGGTCACACAGCTAGTAAGTGATTGTTGTTATTGCTGTTAAGTGCCATTGAGTTGGTTGCAACTCATAGTGAACCTATGTACAACAGAACAAAACACTGCCTGGTCCTGCGCCATCCTCACAATCATTGTTATGCTTGAGCCCATTGTTGCAGTCACTGTGTCACTCCATCTTGTTGAGGGTCTTCCTCTTCTTTGCTGACCCTCTACTTTACCAAGCATGATGCCCTTCTCCAGGGACTGATCCCTTCTGATAACATGTCCAAAGTATGTGAGATGTCATCTCACCATCCTTGCTTCTAAGGAACATCCTGGTTATACTTCTTCCAAGACAGATTTGTTTGTTCTTTTGGCAATCCATGGTATATTCAGTATTCTTTGCCAGCACCACAATTCAAAGGCATTAATTCTTCTTAGATCTTCCCTATTCATTGTCCAGCTTTTGCATGCATATGAGGTGATTGAAAACACCATGGCTTGGCTCAGGTGCACCGTAGTCTTCAAGGTGACATCTTAGCCTTTCAACACTTTAAAGAGGTCTTTTGCTGCAGATTTGTCCAATGCAATGTGTCGTTTGATTTCTTGACTGCTGCCTCCATGGGTATTGATTGTGGATCCAAGTAAAATGAAATCCTTGGCACCTTCAATCTTTGCTCTGCTTATCATGATGTTGCTTATTGGCCCAGTTGTAAAGATTTTTGTTTTCTTTATGTTGAGGTATAATCCATACTGAAGGCTATAGTCTTTGATCTTCATCAGTAGATGAAGAGCTAGAAATAAGAATCAGGTCTTCTGATGTTTCTTGTGCTCTTTTCACAATCATGGAAATCCCAAGTATACACCAAAATCACTTTAATAATTGGGCAGGGTAAAGAATAATATTTAGTGCATGGGAGTTAAGTATGTCTCAGGGACATGTGTTTCTTGAAGTGGTATCATTAGTTTGTCTAATAAGTATGTACTTTTAAGAATTGTGTTCTTAAGGGATACATATTTATAAAATGAGATGAGCTACATAATTTGAATATTTAGTATTCTATCATGAGGGACTTTTTACTTTAATGAAAAAAAAAATTTAGTCATCTGACTAGAGATGCATTCTTGGGCCACCCAGTGTAAAAAAAGTAAATCTGATGGATGATAATTAAAAAACAAAGAACAAAAACTATATTACTTACGGAAATGTCAATTAATATTTATTTATTTATTCTTTTATGTAATTTATATTTTTTAAGATGGCAGCCTTACATACCTTTCAATGTTTAACTGATGGATGATTAGAGAAGCATAAAATTCTGGAGCAGGGGTTGGCAAATTAAAGCTTTTGTGCCAAATTTGGTTTTCTTCCTGTTTTTATCAATAAAATTGTATTGGAACACAGCCATGCCCACTTGCTTCCTTATTGTCTGTGTTGCTTCTGTGCTGCAACAGCAGAGTTGAATAATCGTGACAGAAACCATATGGCCAACAAAGCCTGAAATATTTATTATCTGGCCCTTTACAGAAAAATTTTATCAATCCCTATTCTATAGTTATAAGGAAATATTAGAGATCATTTATACATACATATAGATTCTTATTACCCTATCATTTTATAGGAAAGTAGCAACTGTACAACTCTCACGTAACTTGCTTTTTTTCCCGTAACGTTGTAAGTTGGAAATTTTTCTACATCAGTGCATAGAGACCTTCTGTATTCTTTTTTGTAACAACTTCATAGTATTCAATTATATAGGTGTACCAAAATGTATTTCACCAGTCCTTTATTAATGGGCATTTTAATTGTTTTTAATCTTTAGCCATTACATAGAATAATACAATGCATAACATCACTGCATATGTGTATGTGTGTGTTATGGATTGAATTCTGTCCCCCACAAAATATGTGTTGTAAATCCTAACCTCTGTGCCCATGGTTATAATCCCATTTGGGGATGGGTTGTCTTTGTTTTGTTAATGAGGCAGGATTAATGTAGGGTGTATCTTGAGTTGAGTCAATCTGTTTTGAGATACCAGAGATTAATGCAAGCTAGCAAGTAGAGATGGGGAAGGATAGGTACTAAGACACTTGGAGGTCTCCAAGGAACCAGGAAGCAGAAGCTGAAGAGACAAGGATCTTCCTCTAGAGCTGACAGAGAAAGCCTTCCCCTAGAGCCAGTGCTCTGAATTGGGACTTCTAGTTTCCTAAACAGAGAAAATAAATTTCAGTTTGTTAAAGCCATCCACTTGTGGTTATTTCTGTTACAGCAGCATTAGATAACTAAGATAGACCTTTATCTTAGTTATACACATAGTTAGACAAGCTGCTGTTTGTTACTGTTAATAAAAAAGGAATAAAATAAATCAATATTAGTCTTAGGATATCATTTGGAGAATAACTGGATATTAATTTGGAAGGGCTAGAAGAATTTTCATAGTAGGTTAAAGGGTCTAGAATTTGCAAGGTATTGTATAATCATTCGCACAGAGGTATAGGAACACTTCATTTCTTTTCAGATGAGAAATTGATACCCCAGGTTGTTAGCAGTGGTCTCATGGGAAGCTCACGTTGTCACTTAATTTAAACGTTTGTTTTATTATAAAAACAACAGTTAAAGGGGACTCACACATTGTTCTTAATACGTCACTACAGTTTTGAAGAAAAACCATATTTTTTTTTTGCTGTACATACTTTTTCTAGCTTAATTTTGTAAGATTTCTCACTTATTAGTATGCATACTTTTGCTTGGATACAGTTGCAGTCCCGAGATGCATTGTTTTGTTTCGTAAGTAACTTGGTGAATATTAATCGGATTGTGGAATAAATCCTTTTGGCCTTTTGGCTTCCTATCACCTGAAAAACCTTTAAATCTACAGCATTGAGATTTTTTTAGTATCTTCTCTCTTTTTAGTTTCATTTATTCTCTTCTTTAAAAAATAAAAAAAATGTAAATGAATAATTCAGGCTCCAAGCATACGAATGGGTAATTCAGCCTAGATTTTTGCAGCATTTATCCCTGCAAGTTTGAAGGCACTTATCACTTTAGTTGCTAGGTTCTCAGAAAAAAGATGTTAAAAGAATAAACACGGCAATACATTTTCTTTAAGTTCTGCAGCAACCATGTAAGGTTATTTTGGAGAATGTGAGATGATATGTAGGCAGTGGATCCATTCATCTCCCAGGCCCTTTGGCCAATCCAGCTGTGTAGACCCATGTCGTTTTCCTTCTTTGGTTTACACTGTGCATTCATTAGCAATTCAGCAGGTATACCATGCTCAGAGAGCAAGATTTTTGCAAAGTTCCTAAAATGATGAAATGTTTGGTTGTTATTGTAATAAGATTGGAGGAGAGTCAGGATTAAGGCCAAGAATGGAAGCATAGAATAGGCGAGGCGCCCCTGAGTGGATTTGAACCTTCAACCTTTTGATTAGCAGTCTAGCACTTAACCGTTTGTACAAGGGCTGCTTAATTTTCCCTTCAGAGCTGAAGTTCAGGTTACTCTATTATAGGCTCACTATGGTAGCCCCATTGGTGGACAGGAGATTGAGACTAATTTTTCCAAAGCTAGTCTTTGAAACAATTCTCTCGGTAAACTCCTGTAGAAAGCATTTCATTCATTCACTCATGTATTCATTCACACATTCACTTATTCATTTACTTGAATGAGTTCAATGTGCTGTACTTGATGCTAGGAATATAAATAAGAAAAAAAATCATGGTACCTGATTTCAAGCAGCATACAGTTTATCTCATCACTGAAACCGTTTTATTTTTGGCACATAGTCGTTGACTTTAATCATTTAATGTATATGTCCTTTTTTCTCAGCTATATAGTGAGTACCATAGAACAGTTCTCATTGTTGTTGTTGATGGAGATGATTTGCTTGTCAAGTGAGGCAATATAGATAAATACCAAATTTAGCTATTGGTAAACTAAAACTTTTTCAGTACCTGCAACTTGCATAACAGGGTGAGTTCAGTAGCACTTTTTAAGCACAAAAATAAATTGCTACATGTTGCACTGAGTTAAAGTTTAGGGACTTCTATTAAATACTGTAGCACAGTGGTTGTCAACCCTTCTGCACAGAAAAATTCCTTGGAGGAGCTTTTTTTAAAAAATATTTTGGGTCCAGGCCCTACCCTAGACCAGGGCAAACAGATATCTGGTTGTGGGGCTTGGGGTCTGGCCTGCAGCAAGCTTCAGAATCTCTCCTGCATGGCAGCTGATCCTAAGAATAGCCATGCACTTTATCTGTGTTTTTCAGATGAGGACACTAGCATTCAGAAAGATGAAGTAAGTTGCCTAAAACTGTAGAGCTAGTAGGTGGCAGAGGCGGGATCTAAACCTACATTACCTAACTATAAAACCTTTCCCATTTCCAAAACGTAGTGCTGCCCTTCAAATATGTGGCAGTTGTGTTTCATCCCACTATTATGTTTTTGATGCTTTCAGATGATTTCATTCCACACATGGCGTTAATACCTTTGATGGGTAGAATAGACAGGAGGGAAGAAGGAGTGTGCCACTGGGTTGTTCTCTGTTAGGATGGTAGTTTCAGGAAAGGACTTGAAGGCAAAGGAAATGGTAAGAGTTTTCCTGTAATTTCATAATGCGCATTCTTATTTGTTTAAGGCAGGGTAAGACCATGTGAGAGATTCAGCTGTAGTAGAAACAGTGAATTGCAATTATGTATTAGTTATGACCACAACTAACACACAGAGCAAATGGGTCTTTCATGTCTTTCTATTTTTTTAACTTTGAATAGGATGTTTAGCTTGAAGGGACTTGGCATGAGCTGTGTCTTAGTCATCTAGTGCTGCTTCAACAGAAATACCACAGGTGGATGGCTTTTAACAAAAGAAATTTATTCTCTCATAGTCCCGTAGGCTACAAGTCCAAATTCAGGGTATCAGCTCTAGGAGAAGGCTTTCTCCTTCTGTTGGCTCTGGAGGAAAGTCCTTGTGATGCATCAGTCTTCCCTTGGTCTGGGAGCATCTCAGCACAGGAACCTCAGGTCCAAAGGATGCACTCTGCTCCTGGCACTGCTTTCTTGGTGGTGTGAGGTTGCCATGTGTCTCTGCTCGCTTCTCTCTTTTATATCTCAAAAGAGATTGGATTAAGACACTATCCAATCTTGTAAACTTCATCAGTATAACCTCATCACGGTGATAGAATTTACAACACATAAGGAGATCACATATAACCTCATCATAGTGATAGAGTTTACAACACATAAGGAAATCACGTCAGATTACACAGTCATACAGTACTGGGAATCATGACCCAGCCAAGTTGACAGATATTTTTGGGGGACACAATTCAACCCATGACAAGCTGTAAGAGGACTTTTTCTTTTTGCATAAAGGGATCTTAAGTTTCAATGGGAGGAATACTGCTCAGAACTTTTCCATTTGCCTGAAAAGGCAGTTGTTACAGTAATACTCCTTTGCCCTGTGGGAATTCCATCACCTGGAGAATTGTCCCAAGTCAAGGAGATAGATATATCAGTACAGATATCCCATAATCAGTGTTCTCAAAACACTGTAATGGGGTATGTGTGTGTCACTATAAATATTAAGGAATGGTCTCTTCCAATCATGCAGCTTTCCGTTTATCCCTGTTGGCATTATAGTCATTATAGAAGGTAGATTTTAGGGGATTCTGATATCTGGCTAATATCCTTTTTGTTAGATACTCAGACAGTTAATCATTTTCCTCTGATCATCCCTGTACCCTGAACAAACATCTCTCATTACACTTAACATATTGTGCTGAAGTATATCTGTTTATATGTCTCTCTCTCCTGCTAGCCGGTGGAGTACCCAAAGGCAAATATTGTGTTCTGTTTCAACTCTGTTCCCCTAGTGCCTAGTGCAGTGCTTGGCATGTAGAAAATACTTAATATGTGTTTGGTTAATTAAATTGCATTTGGTTTTTGCTGGTCTTTTCTAGGAAATGGAATTTGGAGGCTGAATTCTGGTCGATACTAAATTATTCTCTCTAGCAGAGTGTGTCAGAGTGTTTCAGAAAAGTACATTAAAATCCCAGCAGTTATCTTCCCAGGCCACCTCTTTTCCTCTTGTTAGGAAACAGTATTTATCATAGTAAATAGCCCATTTGGGATGGTTCATCCAGGCTTTAGTACCAAATTTAACATAATAGGAAGTCACAAATTCCCTTTTGGCCAAAAAGTGCAAAGTTTGACAGCTTCTCCTAGAAAGGTAATGTTGCATTAATTTACCCCATTTTACTCATGAAAGGTATAAAAATCTATAAGCATTTTACAGCTATGCAGAGGTGGTAACCAACATTCTGGTCAACCACTTATGCTTTTAATAAGCAAGTTTTTATGCCTTGTATATAATTTTTGAAAAATGATAGCCTAGTTTGTGGTTTAAATACTCAGTTGCATTATTTTGTTTGTAGGTGGTGCTCTGTTAAATGATGTTGCAGTGGTTTATAACATATAAGAAATGTGAAGCTTCTCCTCATACTTAGTTGTAGGAGATTTATTTTCTACTTTAAAATTTATTTTTAATTTACATACAGGAAAATTCACTTTTTTGGTGTACAGTTCTGTGAGATTTGGAAAATGAATAGTCATAGAAGCATTGCAACTAAGGCACAAAACAGTTTCAACACCCCCACTTCAATATTCGTTCATGCTGTCTCTTTGAAATCAAATGTTCCCCTCACCTTAACACCTGACAAACACTAATCAGTTTTGCCTTATCCAGAATGTCATGTAAATGGAATCATACAGTGTGTAATCTTTTGCGTCTAGCTTCTTTCACTTGGTATAAAACATTTGAAATTCACTCATTGGTTGAGTTTATCAATAGTTTTGTTCCTCTTAACTGCTGAGTAGTGTATCATTGTATGGCTGTACTACCTTTTGTTGATCCGTTCTCCAACTTAGGGATATTTGGTGATTACGAGTAAAGATGCATGCAGGTTTTTTTTTTTCCTGTATGAACGTAGGTTTTCATTTCACTCTGATAAATACCTAGGAGTGGATTGTTGGATTATATGTAAGTATATGTTTATAAGAAACTGCCAAACTCTTTTCCATAGTGGCTGCACCATTTTACATTGTTATCAAAAGAAATCTATGAGAGTTCCAGTTGCTCTGTATCCTCACCAGCACCTGGTATTGTTTTATTTTAGCCATTCTAATGGGCATACTCGTATAAAGATGTTTCCTAACCATCTTTGGCAACTTTCTTTGTTGTTGATGGCAGTGTTGTTATTGACTCAACAAATATTTTTTTGTTCTCATTTGGAAATAATTAACGCGGAGACCTTTGTGCCTATAATCTTAAAACCTAAGTTTAATGTTGGTATTTCAGATGACTGCTTCAGTTTATCAAGAAAAACTCATAGTGCTATGAGAAACTATAAGAACAGCTGTGAATTAGGATTGAACTTTTACATCACTAAATGAAAGCAACACACTTCCCTCTTAACTAGGCTTTATCTGCTCAGTTTCTCACCCCTCTGGTCTTTACTGCCCATTGTTTCCAGACATCCAGTCTTTATAAATGCTACTTTCCTCATGTCATCATTTGTTCGTAACCCTTCACTGATTCCCTCACAACCCTGGTATGGTCTAGTCCTTAAACACAGGGACTCTTGGCATCAGCTAGACCTGGTTTTATTCTCAGTTTCAACATATACCAGCTGAGTGACCTTGGGAAGTTAATTTTTCTAAACCTTAGTTTATCATTTTTAAAATGGGTAATGATGGGACCTATGTGAAGCATTTTTCACTTGGTATCAGGGCTCAGTACAAATTAGCAGTTAGTAATTACATAGCGTCTGCATCAGAACTGGCCTTGTCTGCCACAGTTCATCATTGCAAATCTTCTCACATAAGTCAGCTGATCTGAGTGATCGCCTTTATACTTTTGCTTTATTCTTGTAGCAGGGGTTCCTGTTTAGGTATGATGAAGCTATGTCTGAGCATGGATGATGAACAAGTAGGTAGGAGTTGCTTGGCCTGGGAGTTCTAGACTGAGAGTGGGAGAGGGAGTTGAGCAAAGCCTCTAGAAGAGAGACTTGGGGGCCATTGTGGCATGGTGTCTGAATTTATAGTGGCATTCCTGGTCTGGTGAAGAGGGGCATAGGCAGTGCTGAAGGAGTTGTTTTCATGAGTGTTGTATTGGTGCTTAGGTGAAACAAGGTACCACAGAGTAGAGAAGAGAAGGCTCCAAGGAACTTTGATTGGTCAGTGTGATTTTGGCCCAGAGAAGACTTCAGGGAATGCAGCTCCACTGTGGCCCCAGGGGGCAGACAGGGCCTCAGTCCCTGCCCTGGACACCCGTTTCATCCTGAGGGCAGCAGCAGCAGAGGCAACAGTGTGGCTTTATTCTCAAGCATCAGGGAAAGTTTCCCAAATGGAAGTCTCTGAGGGAACAATCTTAACACCCTGAGGATTCACAGACATTCTTAAGGAGGGAGATTTTACAGGGAGTGGAGGCCTGACATTAGGTGATTGGGGCAATAAATTTGGGCTGTTTCTATTAATGGACTCTTATCTATGTTTCCTTATCTAGGGAGGCCTGGAGAAACTCAGTTAATACCTAGAAATTTCTCTCTCCATATCTTCTGCCTTTCCAGATAATGTGTGCCCTTTAAGTTCTAAGCTTCACCTCTTTCAGATGAGGGCCAGTCTTCTGTTTGTTTATTTATGGCTTTTTAAATGTATATATGTCTCACCTCAATGACTAGACTGCAAAATTCATGAGAACTTACACTTAATTTGTCTTGTCATCCCTGTTTGCTCTGTCTACACTTCTCCCACTTCTTCCATCCCTTTCATATTGAGCACATAGTAGGAGTTGGAGAAATGTTATTTGAAATGAAGTGTTACCCTAGGATATGGAGGTCCTTAATTTCTGAAAAATCCCCTCTTTGCAGTAAGATGCTAAATAAGCTTAACAATTATGAGAAAACAAGTGCTGGAGCATATGCATCATTTACAGGTAGTCTCGACTTACAACTTGTTCGAGCTACAACAGAACTGCATTTACGACTGTCTTTTTTTTTTTTTTTTTGGTACATGTTATTGTTAGTAATATGTACTACTGTGTTGCAGCATGTAATTTGCTGATGTTATCATTCTCAGATGTTCAGTTTTGTGATTTACTGTTCAAAATACTGATGTATAGATTTAGTTTTCTAAACCGAATCGGGCTTCAGTTGCTTGAAAATGCGGACCCAAATCAGAGAGCTTTGTTAAAGTCAATAGGCAGATTTGGGAAGCAGTGAGATGTTACTGTGAAACATATGAAGAAAAAAACAAAAGGACCATACAGGCAGCCCTCACTAATTTTCTGACTATAAATTCCATCCCTATTCCCAGGGATAATCCAGATGATCCAGAACCTTCCACAAGTGGAGTTATTACTGCAACTGACAAAATACCATTGTTGCCCAACTCTTCTTTATTGTTGGAGTAAATTTTTATGATTTGTGTATTTTTTTAATATACGTGTGTATTAAAAAACATGGTGGAGCAGAAGTCAAGAGACAGTCCTTGCCTGCTAGTCTTTAAAAAAACTTACTAAAAAACGTTTTGAACTTGGCATATTAGTATGCTGAATGTTTTGAAGTTGATCTCAGCGTGGATACCGAGTTTTTCTGCATTCCGAGTTGGTCTATAGAGATACCAAAGAGCTTCAGTGAGGGCCAGATAAATTTGACAAAATTTTAACCTACGTTTCTTTGGTATTTGTCTTGGAATATTCTGATAATATTATTGTAAACATAGTTTTAAGTTAAACTTGATTCTTAGAAGATGCAATATCAAACCTACAAAACCCCTCTCCCTTTTGTTAGGTATTATGTTCCACCTGTATAAAGTCATGTGCACAAATGTTCACTTTACCCAGAGACTCCCATCTTAGCAAAGATTACAAGCGTCTTTTTATAGTTCTTAAACTTGAAATGACTGTAAGTTGAATACTGGAAGTATGACTAAAGCCAGGTAATCAATATATTAATAAATGAGATTTATTTTTTATTAAGCAATTAAATATTTGAGAATTAAAAAGAAAAACTGAAATCAAGCATTCATTCACACATCTATTTGAAGATAAATAATACATATCTTAAGCTGAAGTGAGAACTTTTTTTTTTGGCCATACATTGGCATAGGGAATAAACAGCATATTTAAACCGAACAGTTTTTATTTATTACAATTCTCTAAATCAGTCAAAACAAAACATGTCTTCATCACAAAGTGATGACTGGAATGACATTAATTACTTAGAAATTTGTCACATATGATCTGTTTTTATTCTCAGAGAGCACTTTTTATAAGAGTGATTTCAATGGAAGGGTCTTTTTTTTTTTCATGGACTTCGTAAATTAGGAACGTGATATTAGGTAGAACATAGGATTACAGAAGCATCTTTTATTTAATTTCCTTTTCATTTTAATTTTTTGTAATTCTGAACCAAAAAACCCAAATGCGCTGCCATTGAGTTGATTTTGACTGATAGTGACCCTGTAAGACAGAATGTAATTGCCCCCTAGGGTTTCTAAGGAGTGGCTAGTGGATTCAAACTGTAGACCTTTTGGTTAGCAGCCACGCTCTTTTAAAAAAAAGTAGTATTGTAAGTGTAACTCATTTAACATTGAACTGGATGTTCCATGGACTACTGGAGTTGGGTAAGCATCAACATTTCTGTCTGGTATTGTAACACCAACAAATAATAATTCTATGCTTTTATTTGAGTTTGCCTATAATATTTAGGATATACAGTATATATCCCAACTGTGCCTCATAATAGTTTTGGTGAAATGAGTTATTTTATATTCTTTGGTTCTTTAGGAAAACAGCTTGGGAGATTTTCCCCGCCTAAACCCTGAGGAGTTGTTACCTTTGCCCTAGTTCTTTGGAGAAACTACTTGGGGGACCTCCCATGTTAATTTCTACCCCAGAGGGTTGATACTTTTGCCCAGAGAAGAAGCAGGTTTCTGCTAACAGAAGATGTTACTTTTGCACAATACCTGAGTTGATTGACATCTCATGGGCTTGTGACTCTTCCAAAATGATTGGCTGGGCCACAGTTTTGTAAGGGATTGGTCAGTTTACTGTTAAAACAGTGGCCACCCAATAAGATTGAGTGACTTGTGGTCCAGCGAGGGGATTGGTCAGTTTGTGGTCCTGCTGGGAGGGTCATACCTTGAAATTGACAAGGAGTTTGCTTTTATGAGTGGCTAACCTCATAGAGGTTTTTAGAGAGAGAAGAGAGGCAATGAGGGAACCTCAAGACCAAGGAGAGCCTAGAGCAGAGCAGTCTGGACCCAGGGTTCCTGTGATGGGAATCTCCAAAAAAGAGCTGCAATACGGGTCAAGGGCTGTAACACTGAAGATGATGAGGAGCCCAGAAGGGGGCCTGGTGGTAGAGAACCGGTGGTGAGAGGTTCAGAAAGGGACATGGTGATATAGCTGGCAGTGACAGCAGAAAGCTGCTTCTAGGAAAGCAGCTAAGAGAGTTGAGTAGGCTGCTACACCGGCCATGAATTGGGCCGGTTAGCAGCAGAGAGGCCGATGGTGGGGAGGCTGAAAAGCGAGACGCACGGCCAGGAGGGGTCTGCTAGCATGGCCAAGAGCAGCTGAGAGAGTCGTCCTAGTTGGAAGCTGTTCTGCATTGAAGAAGGGAGGGGTGTGCTCTCCACCTTGGGGGAGCTTTCTAAACCTTGCCTATGAGCTTCCTGATTCTGATCCTGAGTTTTTCCTGTTACTTCCAAGTTGATCGTGATCCTTATCTGTAGTTGTTCCTGTTACTTCCACGTTGATTCTGATCCTGAGTTGTAGCCTGTTACTTCTCTAATAAACCAGGTAACTGTGAGTGTGGTCTATGAGTTCTCTGTGGCCATTGCAACAAATTATCGAACGTGCAAAGAAGTAGAGTGTCGTAGGGGGAAGAGCTGATGTCAAAAATGGTAAAAGAAGCTGGAAACCAGAGGTATGCCTGACCTGCACTTCATAGGAACCAGCTTCATGCTGATCCTCCTTCGTATCCCTTGGGAATTTAGGCATGTCTTTTAGCTGCATTACGATAGTCTTGCTATTCAGTTAGAACAAGATATGGGAATTGGGGAACTTTATTGAAAGGAGCCCTTGTGGTGCAAACAGTTAGGCACTCAGCTGCTAACTGAAAGGTTGGTTGTTAGAACCCACCTAGTGGCTTCGTAGGAGAAGGATGTGGTGATCTGCTTTCAGGAAAAGCCTATGGGACAGTTCTACTCCGTCAGATTGGTTTGCTGTGAATTGAACACGACTCAGTGGCACACAATAACACAACTGTACTGATCACTTGTGACCTTAGATAAATTACTATCTATCTTTGCCCAAACTTTCCCATTTACAAACTCACTGTCATTATGTATGCTTTACCCAAGCTGAGAGTGTTATTTCCATGTGGGACCAAAAAAAAAAAAAAAAAAGGGGGCAATCAAGAATGTTCTGGTCTAGAGCCTCTCCCAGGATTTATGCAACACACCTGACCACTTCTGCATTTTACAGATTTTATTTTTTATGAGCTAGAGGAGAAACATAGTTCAACCCCTATAATTTTTATAATGAAGCAGCTGGGTGGGTTCTGGACCAACCAAGGCCACAGTGATAGTTGGTGTCAGAGATGGGACTAGACTTCAAGTCTGACGACTCTTAATCTAGTGCTCTGTTGGCTAGTTGAGGAATAGGATGCTTGTTTCCAGGAAGTAAATGTTTCCAGGGATAATCAAAGAATCCACATCAAAAAGATTGTTTTATTATTGTGTGCATTTTGGTGATCACAGGAAGATTAGCAGCAAGTGTGTTTCACCAATAGTCTTCAGAGCGAGATGATGATGTTGTAGGTGAGCTGCCAGTTTGCCTGGACACAACTGCCTGATAAGACATTTATTTGAAGAAGATTGTTTTGATTTAACTGTTGTTTGTATGACTGTTTTAAGCTGTTCTGAGTAATTTGGGAGGAAGAGGGGTTGCTATTTGGTGCATTTCTCTCCTGGGCTTCACTGGCATTTATATTATAAAGAGAAGACTTGGACTCACTCCTAAAGATGAAGCAAGTTAATTAATAAATTTAAAGCACATCTCTATAGAAATACACGCACACACATACGCACATGTGCATGTGCACATACTTATTAGGGAAAGCTGTTACATAGATAAGTAACTTTAACTGTAAGAATATAGAAGTTTGTTTTATGGGTCATCCATACTACCAAGCGTTTTGTATAAAAAATCTTGTATTTTGTCATATTTATGGAACACTTTATGGGCTTTTAGAATTAAAAGAAACCCTAGTGGTCCTCTAGGTCAAATAAGGCAAATAAGTTACATACATACTTCAGTTTTCCCATCTGTACTTATGAAAGACTTGGTGAATCACCCATGACACTCTTCACTTTTGCCCAGAATCAGCCTCAGAATCCTTATTAACACAGTGCTTCAGACAGCCAGTATCGATTGGTTAAAATTGTTGTGACGGATGAAACTAAGTGCCATTTAGGATCTAGTTTGATATCTCACTGTCCACATGAGGTTAAGGGACTTCAGGGTAACTGGCACAGCTTGAATTAGAGCTTATGTTCCCAGATTTTAGCTTTCATGTTTTTTCACTCCATCATCCTATTCATTCAGCAAACAATATAGCATGAGTATTAAATTTCCAAAGTTTTTAGAGTCAGCATTACTCAATTTTCTAATCTTTAGGTTTCTGAGTTATTGCTATTGTTATCTGACCTGTCTGTAACTTCTTAAAATGGGGAGGAAAAAAAGTACTGTCTCCTGAAGAGCATTCAAACACCATCCAGCATAAAATCAGCCCACAGAATGTATAAGCTGTCGATGATAAATACCATGTATATCAAACTGCAATTACCATAAAAACACAGCAAGAAATCTTAACATCCCAATATAACAGTAAATCTATCAACAACAGGAACAGACTTTCTTGGAGGAAAAAGCATTATTTGCCCATTGTTACTTTTGATCCCCCTTATAATCTGGGAGGTCAGCTGGGAGGGTTCAGAAGCATTAGCCTTTGTAGTCTCAGTTCTGTTTGGTCCTCACAGGTTTGTGACTACTGCTACTTGTGGGGAGAAGGAAGCATTAATTATGTGACTTTTTATTTTCCATCTCTTTAGTTCCTCTACTTCTTGAAGAACAAAGGGAATGAACTTACTTAGGAACCATTGCTTTTTTTTTTTAAATTGTGCTTCAGGTGAAAGTTTACAGCTCAAGTTAATTTCTCGTGCAAAAATTTATACACACATTGTTATGTGATTTTAGTTGCTATGTCTGTAATGTGACCACACCTGCCTCCTTTCCACCCTGGATTTCCCATGTCCATTCAACCAGCTCCTATCCCTTTGTACCTTCTCATCTCGCCTCTGGACAGGAGCTGCCCATTTAGTCTCGTGTATCTACTTGAACTAAGAAGCACACTCTTCACCAGTCTCATTTCATGTTCCATAGTCCAGTCTAATCTTTGTCTGAAGAGTTGGCCTCGGGAATGGTTTTAGTTTTGTGCTAACAGAGAGTCCAGGGGCCATGTCTTCTGGGGTCCCTCCAGTCTCAGTCAAACTATTAAGTCTGGTTTTTTTGCTAGAATTTGAGTTCTGCACCTCACTTTTCTCCTGCTCCATCAGAGACTCTCTGTTGTGTTCTCTGTTGGTGGTCATTGGGGTTAGCCGGGCACCATCTAGTTCTTCTGGTCTTAGGCTGATGAGGTCTCTGGTTTATGTGGCCCTTTCTGTCTCTTGGGATAATACTTTCTTTGTGTCTTTGGTGTTCTTCATTCTCTTTGCTCCAGGTGGGTTGGGACCAATTGATGCATCTTAGATTGCCACTTGGTAGCTTTTAAGACCACGGACGCCATTCACCAAAGTGGGATGCAGAACAGTTTCTTAAAGAATTTGTTATGCCACTTGACCTACATGTCTCCTGAAACCATGGTCCTCAGACCCCTGCCCCTGCTACACTGTCCTTTGAAGCATTTCATTGTATTCAGGAAACTTATTAGCTTTTGGTTTAGTCCAGTTGTGCTAACTTCCCTGTAGTGTGTCTTGTCCTTCCCTTCACATAGGATAATTCTTGTCTACAGTCTAGGGAGTGAATACCATTCTCCCTCTCTCCCCACCCTGGTAACTGTCAAAGAATGTTTTCTTCTGTGTTGAAACCTTTTCTTGAGTTCTTAAAATAGTGGTCTTATACATTATGTGTCCTTTTGCTACTGGCTAAATTTACTCAGCATAATTCCTTCCAGATTCCTCCATGTTATGTTTCACAGATTCATCCGTTGTTCTTTATTGTTGTGTAGTATTTTATTGTCTGAATATACCACAGTTTGTTTATCCATTCGTCTGTTGATGGGCACCTAGGTTGTTTCCGTCTTTTTGCTATTGTGAACAGTGCTGCAGTGAACATGGGTGTGCATATATCTATTCATATGACAGCTCTTATTTCTCTAGCATATATTCCAAGGAGTGGGATTACTGGATCATATGGTACTTCTATTTGTAGTTTTTTAAGGAAGCACCAAATCGATTTCCAAAGTGCTTGTACTATTTTACATTCCCACCAGCAGTGTGTAAGTGTTCCAGTCTCTCCACAACTTCTCCAACATTTATTATTTTGTGTTTTTTGGATTAATGCTAGCCTTGTTGGGGTCAGATGGTATCTCATTGTAGTTTTGATTTGCATTTCTGTAATGGGTAATGATCGTGAGCATTTCCTCATGTATCTGTTAGCCACCTGAATGTCTTCTTTGGTGAAGTGCCTGTTCATATCCTTTGCCCGTTTTTTAATTGGGTTATTTGTCTTTTTGTTGTTGAGGTTTTGCAGTATTTTGTAGATTTTAGAGATTAGATGCTGATCGAATTTGTTATAGCCAAAATTTTTTTTCCCAGTCTGTAGGGTGTCTTTTTACTCCTTTGTTGAAGTCCTTTGATGAGCATAAGTGTTTGATTTTTAGGAGCTCTCAGTTATCTAGTCTCTCTTCTGGTGTTTGTGCATTGTTACCAATGGTTTGTATTCTGTTTATGCCATGTATTAGCGCTCCTAGCATTGTCCCTATTTTTTCTTCCATGATCTTTATTGTTTTAGATTTTATATTGAGGTCTTTGATCCATTTTGAGTTAGTTTTTGTGCATAGTGTGAGGTATGGGTCCTGTTTCATTTTTTTGCAGATGGATATCCAGTTTTGCCAGCACCATTTGTTAAAGAGACTGTCTTTTCCCCATTTAGCAGACTTTGGGCCTTTGTCAAATATTAGCTGCTCATAGGTGGATGAATTTATGTCCGGATTCTCAATTCTGTTCCGTTGGTCTATGTATCTGTTGTTGTGCCAGTACCAGGCTGTTTTGACTACTGTGATGGTATAATAGGGTCTAAAATGAGGTAGTGTGAGGCCTTCCACTTTGTTCTTCTTCTTCAGTGATGCTTTATTCATCCGGGGCCTCTTCCCTTTCCATATGAAGTTGGTAATTTGTTTCTCCATCTCATTAAAAAATGTCATTGGAATTTGGATCAGGATTGCATTATATCTGTAGATCGCTTTGGGTAGAACTGACATTTTCACGATGTTGAGTCTTCTTATCCACGAGCAAGTTATGTTTTTCCACTTATGTAGGTCTCTTTTGGTTTCTTGCAGTGATGTCTTGTAGTTTTCTTTGTATACGTCTTTTACATATCTGGTTAGATTTATTTGTAGCTATTTATCTTCTTGGGGGATATTGTAAATGGTATTGATTTGATGATTTTCTCTTTAAAGTTCTCTTTGTTGGTGTAGAGGAGTCCAACTGATTTTTCTATGTTTATCTTGTATCCTGATACTTTACTGAAATCTTCTATTAGTTACAGTAGTTTTGTTGTGGATTCTTTGGGGTTTTCTTTTTTAAAAAAATTTTTTTTATTGTACTTTAGATGAAGGTTTACAGAACAAATAGTTTCTCATTAAACAGTCAGTACACATATTGTTTTATGACGTTAGTTAACAACCCCATGACATGTCAACACTCTCCCTTCTCGACCTTGGAGGACCTTTTTTGTTTTTTGGTGAAAATAAACATAGCCAAAGATACACCATTTCAAAAATTTCTACATGTACAATTCAGTGACATCAATTACATTCTTCCAGTTGTGCTGCTATTCTCACTATCCTTTTCCAAATGATTCCATCACCATTATCTTGAACTCACTGTCCCCTAGCCTTCCCATCACACCTTTTGAGTTGCTGTTGTAAATTTGATCTCACATAGGTAAGTCTTTTTTTTCTTTTTTTTGTACTTTAGATGTAGGTTTATAGAACAAACAGTTTCTCATTAAATAGTTAACACACATATTGCCCTGTGACAGTGGTTAACAATGCCATGACATGTCAACACTGTCCCTTCTCAACCTTGGGTTCCCTATCATCAGCTTTCCTGTCCCCTCCTGCCTTCTAGTCCTTGTCCTCGGACTGCTGGGCCTCATTAGTCCTGTTTTGTTTTATGAGGCTGGCTAGACCCCAGCTGAACGGTGATCCCACTGAGCTAAAAGGGTATCTGGGGGCCATACTCTTGGGATTTCTCCAGTCTCTGTCAGGCCAGTAAATCTGGTCTTTTTTTGTGTGTTAGAATTTTGTTCTACATCCTTGTCCAACTCTGTCCAGGACCCTGTGTTGTGATCCCAGTCAGAGCAGTCAGTGGTGGTAGCCAGGCACCATCTAGCTGTACTGCGCTTAGTCTGGTGGAGGCCTTGGTTCTTTGGGGTTTTCTGTGTATAAGATCATATCATCTGCAAATAGGGTTACTTTTACTTCTCTCTTACCAATTTTGATGCCTTTTATTTCTTTTTCTAGCCTAATTGCTCTGGCTAGGACCTCCAGCACAATGTTGAATGGTGATAAAGGACATCCTGGTCTGGGTCCTGTTCTCAAAGGGAATGCTTTCAGACTTTCTCCATTTAGGATGATGTTGGCTGTTGGCTTTGTATAAAAGCCCTTTATTATGTTGAGGAATTTCCCTTCTGTTCCTATTTTGCTGAGAGTTTTTATCATGAATGGTGTTGGACTTTGTCAAATGCCATTTCTGCGTCAATTGATAAGATCATGTGGTTCTTGTCTTTTGTTTTATTTACGTGATGGATTGCTTTGATTGTTTTTCTAATGTTGAACCATCCCTGCATACCAGGTATAAATCCCACTTGGTCATGGTGAATTATTTTTTGATATGTTGTTGAAATCTAATGGCTAGAATTTTGTTTAGGAGTTTTCATGAAGGATATTGGTCTGTAATTTTCTTTTTTTGTGGTGTCTTTCCTTGGTTTTGGTATCAGGGTTATTCTGGCTTCATAGAAAGAGTTTGGCAGTATTCCATCCTTTTCTGTGCTCTGAAATGCCTTTAGAAGTAGTCGTGTTAACTTTTTCTCTGAAAGTTCGGTAGAATTCTCCAGTGAAGCCATCATGGCCAGGTTTTTTTTTGGGGGGGGGGTTTAAATTTCCTTTCCAATCTCTTCTTTTGTTTTAGGTTTATTTAGTTGTTCTACCTCTGTGTCAGTTTAGTAGGTGGTGTGTTTCTAGAAATTTGTCCATTTCCTCTCAGTTTTCAAATTTGTTAGAGTACAGTTTTTCATAGTATTTTGTTATGATTCTTTTAATTTCAGTTGAGTCTGTTGTGATATCCCATTGCCTTCTTGCCTGCATGGTTTCTGCTGAGTAGTCAGAGCTTAGTCTTATTGACTCTTCTTTGTAGGTGAATTTTCATCTATCCCTAGCCACTCTTAAAATTCCCTATCTTTGGCTTTAGCAAGTTTGATTATAATATGTCTTGGTGACTTTCTTTTGGGATCTACCTCGTATGCAGTTCGATGAGCTTCTTGGATAGATGTCTTCTCATCTTTCACGGTATCACAGAAGTTTCCTGCCAACAAATCTTCAACAATTCTCTCCTGTATTTTCTGTTATCCCTCCCTGTTCTGGTACTCAATCACTTGTAGGTTATTCTTCTTGATAGAATCCCACATAATTCTTCCGGTTTCTTGGTTTTTTTAAATTCATTTATCTGAATTTTCCTCAAATAAGTTGATATCAAGTGCTTTATCCTCAATCTCACTAATTCTGACTTCCATTGCCTCAATTCTGCTGTTACAACTTTCTGTTGAGTTGTCTAATTCTGAAATTTTATTGTTAATCTTCTGGATTTCTATTTGCTGTCTCTCTATAGATTCTTGCAGCATGTTAAATTTGTCATTATGCTAATGTATAAGCTTCTCAAGTTTGTCTGTTGCTTTGTCTGTGTGTTCCTTGGCTTGTTCTACATTTTGCTTGATCTCCTTCCTTATATCTTGAAGAGTTCTGTATGTTAGTCTTTTGAATTCTACCTCTGGTAATTCTAAGAAGTTCTCTTCCTCCAGAAGATTTCTTGATTTTTTGTTTTTGTGGCTTGCTGAAGCTGTCATGGTCTGCCTCTTTATGTGACTTGATATTAACTGTTGTCTCTGAGCCATCAATAAGTTATTATATTTATTTATTTTATGTTTGCTTACGGTGTCCTAGTTTCTTGTTTTGTTTTCATATGCCCAAATAGGCTGGTTGTGTGAACTAGTTTGATCATGTGAGCTAGTCTGATTATTGGCGTCTTTGAAGCTCTCACGTCCTGTCTCCAGGTGGCTAGAGCTGTTACTAGGTATGTGAGCTCAGGAATCCATTTACTTTTCTTGTGTGGATTCAGCTTAGTGTCCAGGTCATCGGTTTCCAACTCTGTGGTGCAGGCGCTCACCTACTATCCTAGGTGGGCAAGGGTGATTGGAGTAGGCACAGGTATCTGGCTGCATTAGTGGGTCATGTGCTGATCAAGGCAGGGGGCTGACTGCTACCCTCGAGTGTCTGGGTGGAAGGCATGTCCCTGTTCCCTAGAGCATGTAGGTAGGTGGGTTTTACAGCTGGCCTATAGGCACCCAATGCTGTTGGCTGTAAGGACTGGGAGTCACCACTTATTCTTGAACCTGTGCCGCATGTGGCT
Source organism: Dugong dugon (assembly GCA_030035585.1). Taxonomy (NCBI): domain Eukaryota; kingdom Metazoa; phylum Chordata; class Mammalia; order Sirenia; family Dugongidae; genus Dugong; species Dugong dugon. Next base: position 22,828,124 of record CM057475.1, read on the forward strand.
TTGTGGAGTGGGTGGAGCCAGCAGTCCTCAGGCCCCTGATGTGGATAGGTGAGGACCCTGCTTAATGGGCAAGGCGGTATCAAATGTCATGAATCTGCCACTCCCCTTATAGCAGATACAGATGAAAATAGGCTTCAGGTATATACCTTGTTATACTGTGCTAATGATGGCTTGTGCTGTTACAATGGACCCACACAGGTCTATGTAAACGTAAAAGGCATTCAGAGTCCATGGACCACTTATGACTGTGTGTAGGCAAAGGATCTGTGCCGTTTCTCACCAGTTCTGGAGGTCTGAGCAGACTCTCCACTTCTCAGTCTCTCCCAATGTGGAAAACACATCCCAAGCACCACTGTTTACCTCACCATGCACGCCAGCCGATCCAGCCTGCAGGGTGCCGGTGCTGGCCAGGTCAGTTCTGACACCTCCTTGCTACTTCTGAACCATCTCTCCCTCCCCTGGCCACTCAGTCCAATTCCTCAACTTTTGTTTGATATTCAGGGCCCCTAGATTGTCATATGTAATCGATTCACTTTTTTTTTCTGGTCTTTGTTATAAGAGGGACCACAAGAAGCATCTGACTACTCTGCCATCTTGGCCCTGCCCAATGGAACCATTGCTTTTGAAAGCAGTCATTCCTATACTGTTCACTGCAGTGCCAGCATGGTAAAGTTAACTATTCATAGGCTTCTTTTACTGATGTCCACTATTTAAAATCTTACCACTCCCCTCTCAATCTGAAGGAGCATATCCACCTAATCACCATTATAATAATATTGCTATTTTTAGAAAGTTACTTTTGTCTTTAATAGAGATTTGAAGTTAAGGTAGAGAACACGCTCTTAAGAACCCCCTTCTCCTCCCCAATTTTGTGGACTTATGTACTGACTGTGTGGATCATAGAGGACCTTCATGGAAGCCAGTGTGTAGGGACCTCGCATAAAGAGTCACATAAAGAATGCACAAGCATTCATATGCTGTAGCTTACAGATCAACTGAATTAAAGATAGGGAAAAGCTTTTAGGGGTGTGAGCATAATGCTCTTTGAGTGTTTGAAGCTTTCAAAACAAAGTTCTAGAACTAACTCTAAAAACCTTCCATGGAGACTGGGTAATCACAGGATATGAAGTTAGGTGAAATTGTTCTTTTCTTAATTTGTAAAGAAAAAGAAATACATCCAGGCTAAGAGGATAAACTGAGCTTGAGTAGGTTTTAAGGAAGCTTGGAATGGTTCCATGTGATTTTATTCTGCACCGACAGAACAGGAAGATTTTTTTCAGTTAGTGTTTTCCCCAGATAGGTTCTGTTTCCATGGACCATTTACCCCAGAGATACCTTGGGTGCTTGTTAAAAATGTGAATCGACAGTTACTTATTAGGGGTAGGATATCTTGAGAAGTATATCCTTACAGTTCACATAAAATTGTTTCACGCTCCCCCCACCCCTGAACACTGGAGCTCTGTGATAAGGAACGTGATTTCCTAATTCACCTTCCTTCACTGAGCTCTTGGGTTTGCCCACTGAGGCTCAGCTTCTACTCCTCGACATTGTTTTATCTTCAGGAAAAGAAAAAGAGTAGATGAATGCCCTTCTGGTTTCATTTCATAAAGTATCAAAAGCGCAAACCAGAAAATCATTCTACTTTGGGACAAGGATTTTATGGGAGATTTAGCCCTTTATAATTCAGGAGAATTCAACCAGAACACTTTGGGCCTATTTTAAATATTTTATGTACATCTCATTAAACTAGTATGCACTTTTCTCCCCTAGACTGAACCACACAGATTTCTGTAAGTAACTGGATTTTTCATTCTTTCAAAACTGTTCTTTATCCTGGTACCTCACTCATTCAGTGATGGCATAGTCATGTTTTTGGAATCGCTGTTACTTTTGTTGAGAATGAATACATATAAATATATATATATATATATGTATATATATATACATATAATTATTATTATTAAATGACTAGTTTCCATTATGTTTAATGATGAGAGCAAGTAGCTCATTGCCTCAGAGTCAGGAACAAAGATGAAACTCATTGGGAAGAACATCATGTTTGTAACTTTTCCTAGGAATCCTCTTCATTGCATGAAGCTCATCTGGAAGCTCAAGACGCCTATAATAATATCATCGTTCCTATTCTAAGGCACGTGGAAGGAGTTGGCTTTAATGAAGTTATGTTTGGCTAGAAAATATGCCACATCTCAAGGATGTTAAGAGGTACTGGGAGCTATTTGCTTCCATTATTAAGCATAGAGGAGTTATTTAATAAGAGAATATATTTTCATTCTCAGTAAAAGCAATGGGGTTTCCAAAAACATAACTGCGGCATCACCGTGTGTGTCTATGTCTGTGTCTTACTTTCACTCCGATAGCAAGTAAAGGGAAAGATGTTCAGATGGTCACATCATTTGAATAACTGAGACATAGAACTGGCTTCGAGGTCATGCTGTTCCAATTCCTAGCCTATTCTGTTCTTCCTTTTTTTTTTTTTTTCAATTGGACAAAAATCCTATGTTGATTATCACGATACCATGACTAGACAACAGTGAAAGGATAAAATAAAATTAACATGCTTCTAAATAGGTCCTAAGTGAATTGTTTTGTCTTTGTGATATTTTCCTCTGACTTATGTCTGGGACTTCATGAGGCACCCAAGCGATGCTGGGAAATGGAAGCAGAGCAGTTTATTCATTTTTCTTCATCCTGTATTTCACAAGCTTGGGCTCTGGCAGTTGAAGTAAGATAATCATTTTGTGCCACAAGAAAGATAAAAGAAGAAAAACAGTTTGCCAACCAGTAGCTTAAATTTAACATTCCAAAAAAAAAAACCAAAAAAACAAAAAACAACCCAAAAAACCAAACCCGTTGGTGATTCCAACTCATAGTGACCCTATAGGACAGAATTAAACTGCCCCACAGGGTTTCCAAGGCTGTAATCTTTACAGAAGCAGATTGACACATCTTTCTCCCACAGAGCGGCTAGTGCATTGTAACCACTGACTTTTTGGTTAGCAGGCAAGCACTTAACCAGTGTGCCATCAGGATTCCTTAAATTTAACATTAGAAGCCTGGAAAATATGGAAAAGAAGTAATATCCCAGCAACATCACTCCAAGACAGTAATCTGGCAGCTTTTTCACTCCTGATTTATTTTAAAAAAAACATCGCTTTTGTCAGTAAAGGCTTAAAAACAATTTTGAATATGTATTGGAAAAAATGAGCCAGATAAATTCTCCCTTCCTGTTAGTTTCATTGCCTGATTTGTGGTTTAAAGTAGTCTCACAGTATTTTCAGGCAAATGTGGTTTTAGCAAGTATGAATTCTACCATTTGTTCACAGGATTAGGGCAGAGGGATATTACGTTCTGAATTTAGCTTCGGCACTGAATGGCTTTAACAAATACCTTGTCCTAATTGCTTTTCCTACTTATCCATGTTCTAGTTCTCCTTGGGAGGGTGAAATATCAATTTACTGAGGCATTGTCTGGGGAAGGTTTTGGGAGTGATCTGTGTGTTTAGATTTTTCTGCTTCACCTTGTTAATGTGGTAGTGAATCAAGAGCCATTTTTGAAGAAAATGGGGCTTCATATAAGCCAGTTCTTTCTTTATTTTCTGTATGGATGAGACTGGGGTGACAGCAGGACTTTTGTGAAAAGAATAGTGGTAGCTCTAGCTGCCTCCCATGACACTGAATAAGAGAATATTCACCCTGTAGTTAGGTTACTCCCATTTTCTCTTGACTGAGTTGATATAGCTATAGTTACATTTATTGAGTTTATCTTTCAGTGTGTCAGGCACTGTGCCACAGGCTTTATATATAAAAACTGGCTAATCCTCAAAACAACTCTAAAGACTAGATATTACTATTATCTCCATTTCACAGGTGAGGATATATTTGAGGCTGGATTCAAATCCAAACATTTTAGCTAGAGTCCATACGTTTAACAACTGCTCCAAGCTGTCTCCTGTGGCACAGCTAGGAAAACTAGTCAGAGAACATTTAGAAATGTGAGGTTTGGAAAAGAAACAGGGGAGTGACATGGCAGCAAGATGGTTGCCCCCACTATGAATTTTTCTTTCCTTTCCATAACAGAATCCCGCTGGATTCATGACAAACAGGAATAGGTGCTACATTTTCCAGCCTCCCTTGCAGCTGTCATTATGCTTTGAAATATGATTAAGGTTAATGATATGTAAATTAAAGTTTTATTGGCAGCTTCTGAGAACTTTCTTAAAACATAGCCTGCATACGTGCACTCTTTGCCTCTGTGCTGCCTGGAACGTGGACATCATGGTTGGGATTCTAGCTACCATCTTGGGATTTGAGGATAAGGTCACACCTTAGGTGGTACAGTGAGAAGCTGGAAGGAGCTTGGACTCTTGAGTACTCTGAGAAACAGAGCTACCACATCATTCTTGGACCATGTACCTCCATGCTTTTATACAAGAGCAGTAAATGTCTGTCTTGTTTAAAGCACTGTGATTTTGGGTGTCCGTAATGTGGAGGTAAACCTATTCCTAAGCACTCATTTCATGACTACTTGACATTGTGGATCGTAAGTGGTTTCACCATTTGCGTGTAGCAGGCACTATATAAATATTTGTTGATTTGAGTTTATTTTTCAATTTTTTCCCATTTTAATGTTCAGAATTATCTACTTGAATTACTTTGTAAGAGCGGTCACAATGTATGTAGGTTGTATCCTACACATAAAACATGCTGTCAATATAAGGGGATTAAAGCAATAATAGATCCCGTGGTTTTTTGTTCTTTAAAGTAACAGTGACAGTCCAAATATTAGATAGAGCATGATTTACAAGTATCAAAGTAAACTCCTTTGCCATCTCCTTGTAGCAGCTAAATGTACTTTGAGTATGCTAGTGTTTATTACAATTTTCCATTTTTAACTGAATGTTAAATCTGCGGGGAAGTATCAATGGCTATATCAATGAGAAAGAATAATTATTTTAAAAAGCTTATTTATTTGAAATACTATCAATAAGAATTCTGATACTTAACCTCACACTACATTTATTGTACAGTAAAAATACACATTTATATGTGTGTATGTATATAAAAGCTCCAAGCAGTAAAAAACATCCTAAAGTATCTTATGAATCATCAAAAAAAGTTATGTTACATTGAGTGCATGTAACAGGCTTCTTCCTCAAACACTAATTTTCAAATTTGTATTATAATTTTATAAAGAATCCATGTTTGTTCCACTATAAGCATGGAATTTTCTCCCCATACTAGAACCCAAGGAAAAAATGTCTTGTACAAGTACCTTGTCAGTGTACTAAGAAGGGGTGGACAGGTTTGTGATCTGGTTTGTAGCACACAGATACAGGCCTTGGTGATAAATTTGATTTGGGGACAAGGGAGAAGGAGTCATCACATAAGACATATGGATTTAGCCTGAGCAGCTGAGTAAATGGAGGTGCTGCTTACTGAGATGGAGGGTATCTTAGTCATCTAGTGCTGCTATATCAGAAATACCACAAGTAGATGGCTTTAACAAAGAGAAATTTATTCTCTCACAGTTTAGGAGGCTAGAAGTCCAAATTCAGAGTGCCAGCTCTAGAGGAAGTCTCTCTCTCTCTCTGTCAGTTCTGGGAGAAGTTCCTTGTCATCAGTCTTCCCCTGGTCTAGGAGCTTCTCAGTGCAGGAACCCCGGGTCCAAAGGACACACTCTGCTCCTGGTGCTGCTTTCTTGGTGGTATGAGGTCCCCCTGTCTCTCTGCTTGCTCCTGTCTTTTATATCTCAAAAGAGATTGACTCAAGATACAACTTAATCTTATAGATTGAGTCCTTCCTCATTAACATAACTGCCTCTAATCCTGCCTCATTAACATCATAGAGGAACATAGGGAAATCACATCAGATGATAAAGTGGTGGACAATCACATAATACTGGAAATCATGGTCTAGCCAAGTTGACACACATTTTTGGGGGACACAGTTCAATCCATAACAGAAGGATTTAAGATGAGCAGATTTGGGATGTGCGGCAGGGAAAAAGAGGCCAACCAAGAGTTCCATTTTGTATATATTGAGTTAGAGATGCTTATGAGTCATCCAAGAATAGGAGTCAAGTTGTGGATATGAATTTGAGTTTCAGAGGAGATATAAAATTTGGAATTGTCAGTTTAGAGACAATATTTAAAGTCATGGGATTGTTTGAGATCATCTAGGAAGAAGGTATAGAAAGAGATAAGAAAAGGGCCCTGAAACCAGCCTGGTAAAAGTGGTGAGAAACTTATGGTCTGTGTTGGGATCTAGTTTGGATTTGTCTTCCTCTGGGTGCCACTGATGTGCTTGCTGCTCTTAACCTCTGCTATCTGCTCTAAGATGACACTCCCTCATGCAGATTCTTGACTGAGGACCTGGGCTGTTTAAGTCATACGTTGGAATGAAGAGTGGAATCAAGTGACTGCTTCCATCTTAGAACTCTGGAAGCGGGAATTCCAAAGGCTTCCTTTAAAGATACATGGAATTCAGTGTGTAAAGAAACCAGCATGTTACTCTCTGCATCCTTAATATCGATTCTGTCTTCTCTTGGGTACTTTGAGATAAGCATAAAAATTAGTTCTGAAACAGTGGTACATTTGCAACGATTAACATGGACGTCAGTGACTTTATGATTGTTGCTCATGTTTTCTCTCTGAAATTAGTTACCTTTGAGGTTTTATCATTTTAAACAGTTTTGTAATATTATATGTTGAAGTGCCATCAGCTTTGAGCACAACAACTTTTCTATAAGGAAATTTAATTGAAACCTCTTACAGGTTTTATCCAGAACCTAAAGGTAGGGGTGTGTGTGTGTGTGTGTGTGTGTGTGTGTGTGTGTGTGTGTGTGAGACAGAGACAGAGAGAGCTAGAGAGAGAGCAAGAGTGAGAAAGAGGGAGAGAAAAACAGGAACAGAGAGAGGGGAGGGAAGGAGTGTTTAGAGAAGAAGCTGTTGGCTAAATAATTTAATGAATAAATTGAATAAAGACTTGACATCTGTTTTTACAACTAAAGTAACTACATTAGGATTTTTAAAATTAAAAACAGCAGTCACTTTTCTTTTCAATCTGAATTCTCCATTTTCAATTCACTGACCAAGAGACTGCCTTTTTAGTCACCTCTCAAATCCTGTAATTCTTCTGGATCTACTGTAGAAAGTAACTAAGTCCTATATGACTTGCATCAAAGCTATATTAGGCACTTAGCCCAGTGTGTTGCACACGTGTATTCATTTCCCTAACATTTATTGAATAGTTACTAGCCATGTTTATTAATTTTACTAGCATTTATCCAACTCTTACCCTGTCCCGCATAGTTGAACCTACTTATATGCTCCCTTTGTGGACCTAGCATGAAATTTAGTTCTGTGTGAGTTATATATGTGAGTGGACAGCTTTTTTTCCAGAATAAATATAGATAGAGATAGCTGCCTGTTGAATCCACTCTGACTGATGGTACAATAGAACAAAATATTGCCTGGTCCTGTGTCATCCTCATGATCTCCAGCATGTTTGAGTCCATCATTGCGCCTGCTGTGCCAATCCATCCCACTGAGGGTCTTCCTCCCCCTTGTTTGCCCTTTACTTCACCAAACATGATGTCCTCTTCCAGCAATTGATCCCTCCTCATGGCGTACGTATTCCATAGTAAGTGAGTCAGATAGTGTCCTGTTGTGAACCATAAGGTTTTCATTGGCTAATTTTCAGAAGTAGATCACCAGTCCTTTCTTCCTAGTCTCTCTTAGTCTGGAAGGTCCGTCGAAGCCTATCCACCATGGTTGACCCTTCTGGTATTTGAAATACTTGTGGCATAGCTTCTAGCATCACAGCCATATGTAAGTAACCACAGTATGACAAACTGACAAACCAGTGGTAGAAAAGAAGTATGCTGCCTAATAATTTTTGCTATCAGAAAAAGATTAAATATTGTAAAAAATGGCCTTGCACTCACGCTGATGGTCATCTCTACTGTAGTTTTGCTGCCATTAGAGTGCTTTTCAGGCTTTTTGATTTCTTGAGGTTTGGGCTAACAGTAATAAGAATGCTCCCTTCCTCCCACCCTGCCCCCATCTGTTCTGCATGCATTCAAAGAATGCTTGGCTCTGTTCTCGGAGTTTGCTTCTTCCAATTTCCTCTCCAAAATTTCTTTAACTTTCCATGTTTTTCATTTTAAAGGAGGAGGCTTGAGACTCCCAGTACCTTAACTTGGCTCAGAAGATTACTGAGCTTCAAAAGCCTGGCTTTAGAAGGATCCCCTGAGTCTAATTTTGAAATGTTGGTATCCAAGAAAAATGAAAATCTCATATTTCCATCAAGGGCTTGTGTATAGACGGCTTTACAAAGTTTACAACATGCTATCACACTTAATTCTGAGAACAACGCCAAGTTTGCCTTGCTGAAACGTGTGTACTTCCTTGTGTCTCTTCTCTGTCTTGAATTTAGGCTGTTTTTAAGACATTGAAGATGAACCAGTACAGAGACAGATCTCCTTGCTTAGAAATATGAGTCTTCAAATTGTAAAATAGACACCATCTTGGCAAGAAGTTCTCTCTTCAGCGTCAACGATTAGGGCTTCTTTATGGAGCTCCATTAACTTCCTTAAATTAATTGCAAAATACTTTATACTCATTTATTTAATAAATATTCATTGAGCACCTATTATGTGCTAGGCATTTTCTTAGGCTCTTGATATATATATATATATATCAGTGAAGAAAACAAATGAAATTTCCAGTCCTCACGGAGCTTACATTTCCACAGATGGAGACAGGCAATAAACTGTATAGTGTGCTGGTCTTTAATATATGCTTTTGGGATAAACATTAGAGCAAGAGGCAAGGATCAGTGCTGGAAAGGAATGTGGGTTAGAGAACAGCCAATGCACTTGCTCTAAGATGAGAGCTTGCTTGCCACATTTGAGAAAGAGCAAGGAGGCCCTGTGTAACTGGAGGGGAGTGAACAAGGAGATGAACTCAAACTTAAGATTGGGGGAGGCGATTGGTGGCTAGACTCTACTGGACCTTGTAGGACACTTACAGTTCTTTGGTTTTCATATGTGTGCATTTAATTGAGGAAAAACATAGTAGTTTTCATTTCTTTAGATTCTCTGATCCCACAACATTTAATAACTACAGATTTAGGCTAACTTCCTCATGTTACTGATGGAGAATTAAGCCCTAGTGATGATAAATGACTTGCTTAAGTTTATGTGGTCATCATTGGGATAATAAGGGATAGAATGTAGAATGTAGATGTTATAACCCTTCTCTCCTACAAGACTGAAAGAATCCTGATGGTTTGTTCAGTTGCATTTTGCTAACATTAGTATAATTGATAACATATGGACAGCAAACTGACTCAGGATAGTTTAACAGAATGTGTTCAATTACTTGTTTCTGTTTAGAATACAGAATGACTGAGGTGCCTAATCTCTGGGTAGGTAGGAGATAAACAAATATTTAAGAGTTAACAGGGATTTTTCCCTTCTGATTAGCATGTCTGATAGTTCAAATAAATGTCTTCACGCTGTGCACCTATCCTTTCTCCCCATTAGAAAGTCTCTATTTTCTTTGCTTGTTAGGTCCTCCCTATTTTGTCCCCATTATTACTATATTTTAGTAAGAAAAGATTTATTAAACTGCCTCCTGGTTTTAAAGGGATTCAACTGCAGTTTCTAAAAAGGGGTGTAGAAATAAAAAAAAAAAGCTAACTTTTCTCATTGGCAGCTCTGTAGTGGTCACCCCAAGAAGGCATAGTTGAAAGACCTGTGAAATGCAGCCTACAGAGCACCTAGTGACCATGGTCCCAGAAAGCGTATGTTTGACCTTAAAACCCAAGATAACATAAGCTGCTTATAAAGTTGGCAGATAATTGCTATCTAATTTTTTCTTTCAAAAGAAAATCAGAACGAATGACAGTTTTTCAAACATGCATTGCTTTTAAACAGAGACGAATGTTGGGTGCAAGTAGGTCTGATTTTAGTGACAGCTATGGAAGGCAATTTAATAATGCTTTTTTGGTTGTGGTTGTTTTGAAAACCAAAACAAAAAGTAAAAAGAACCCCTTAGAATAATTTTTAAAAGGTTAAATTCATAGCTATTTATTATGTAGGTTTGGAAGTAAAGGCATTTTAAAAATACTTTTTATTTTCAAGGGATAAAATCATTCACTTCCTACGCCAAATGTGAGGCGTTAAGACATGATGTATGTTATTTCATAGATAAGAGAATTCTCTGTTCATCAAGCAGTGTATTTTGGGGTATTGCTGTTAAACACTTGCTGTATTGTCTCAACCAATGATGCAATAAATGGCTTTGTCACAGGCTAGATGACATAAAACCAGTATAAGCATAAAAATGTCTTTTACTATTAAAAAGATAATAACCCATTGCTGTAGAGTCGATTCTGAGCAATAGGATAATCAATCAGTCTAACAGAAAAACCAAGATCTTGAGAATTTCCATCTTACCTTTTTATTCCTTTGTGCTTGGAACTTGGAACACACAAGACCTTGCTTTTCTTGATAGTGGTGTTGAGGTACTCTTGGCTAGGTTTAACTATTAGAATCACTGTTTGTACTAAGGCTCTATCCAAAAATTTCAGTAACTTTGTTGTTGTAAAAATAGCATATGCTTATTATAAAAATTTAAACTACACAGAAAAGTAAGAAGGCAGCAGAAAGTCACTCCAAATTCTGCTTTCCAGAAATAACCATTTTCAACATTTGAACATCTTTCCAGACATCTCTCGATGTGTCTATATTGAGAAAAATATAGCTAGATATAATTTTAGGAAAATGGGATCACAGTATACATGGCATTTTAAATATCAAGTGTTAACTCATTTTTACTTGAATTTAATGAAAGAAAAAGAGATTGAAGTAAAAACTGGAGGAGCTGTTGAACTTTATTCAGATAAATATTTCTTCACCACAAAACCAGATCAAACCCATTGCTGCTGAATTGATTCCGACTCATAGTGACCCTGTAGGACAGAGTAGAACTGCCCTATAGGGTTTCCAAGGCTGTAAATCTATAGGGAAGTAACTTGCCACGTCTTTCTCTCACGGAGCAGCTGGTAGATTCAAACCGCTGACCTTTCAGTTAGCAGCTGAGCTGCTTAACGGCTGCGCCATCAGGGATCCTTCTTCTTCACCACAAGAACAGTAAATTTACTGATAATTAAAGTAGCCAGTCAGTTTGCTGAATGACCAAGTCACCAAATTTAACAAAATTATTGACTAGTATTTTGGATTTGGGAGATGGTAGGGAGTTTAGTTTTAGTGTGAAGTTTGAGTGCCTGTTAGATGCTGAAGTGAAGGTGTTGAGCGGTAGTAGGGGATATGAATCTGGAGATCAGTAGAGAAGTTGGTGTTAGGAGCTTAGACATACGCATTTGAGAGTAGACAGTATAAAGATGGCAATTAATGCCATTGAATTGGATAAGAGTTAGTAGATGGAGAAGAGGAAAGTTCTGAGGACTGAGTCCTGTAGGTGCCCCAACAGAGGTCAGACGAATGAGCAGGAATACCAAAGGAGATTGAGAAGGAGCAGCCATTAAGCTAGGCAGAAAACATACTTGAAATCTTAAGAAGCAGAAGTGATCAGCAGTCTCAAATGGTGTTGAGTAAGATGAAGACTGAAATTCGAACACGTGGAATTGGCCACATGGAAGTAATTTGGGTCCTTAATAAGAGCAATGTAATAGGCAAGCTGTCAATAAGCCTGATTCGATAAAAAGAGTAAAAACAAAACTATATAACATTATATACAATTTTAGAAAGCATTTTTAAAAATAATAAAAGAATATTATGGGAAATTCTAACAAACTTGAAGACTGTCAATTTTATCTGTATGCCTTAGATTTTTAGTACAAAGTGTCTTCATTTGTCAATAATTTTATGGACAAGCAAAACTAAAACATAACCCTTTATATTTGTGTATGTGTGTGAGCATGGAGATAGAAGTAAGAGCATAAATGCAAAACAGTTTTCTGTTGTTGAGTGTTGGTTACCTCAGGGGACCAGAACTTCACAGAAGTTTGGGGATAGTACTGACATTGTCTTTATTCATCTCTTTATTTTTTGATTTATTACAAGTAACTTACATTACTTTCATAGCTAAAATTATGTAATAAAATAAAAAATGAAATATGTAATAACTTCTACATATAAAGTGTCAGTGATGGCAAATATGTGGCCATCATGAACCCGTGGCTTTAATGTTATGTAATAGTTGTGGGAGTCTTTCCTTTGGAGCCCAGTCTTGGACTCAGAATCTTTTTTGGCACCCTTTTCTGGACAGTGATACCCAATTGATTAGAACTAGTCTTGAAACTTATTTCCCAGTCCTAGTATAGATGATCTCTATGGTTCTTTCTTAGCTTTTGGTTTCTAATTATTTACTGTAATTACCCAGTGCCAGGAGTCCCTGGGTGGTGCAAATGGCTATGTGCTTGGCTACTAACCAAAAGGTTGGCAGTTGGAACCCACTCATAAGTGCCTTGAATAAAAAGCCTGATAATGTGCTACCAAAAGATCACAGCCTTGAAAACCCTGTGGAGTGCAGTTCTACTCTACAACACATGGAGTCACCATGAGTTGGAATTGACTCAGTGGCAACTGTCTTTTTTTTGTATAATGTGCCAAAAGTCTCATTAATGGAAACTATATACTTATACTTGGGGGAACTTACGGTCTATAATTCTAATTATATGTGCACTTTTATTCTGGACTCTTCTTACTTTGTTTTTGTTAGTTACTGTCAAGTCTCCTCCTACTCATGATGAGCTTATTTATGTACAACAGAATGAAACGTTGATCTTTGGTATGTTTGGTATGTTTGAGTCCGTTGTTTTGGCTGTTGTGTCAATCCATATCATTGAGGGTTTCCCTCATTTTCACTGACCCTCTCGTTTACCAACCATGGGATGTCCTTTTCAATCAGTTGGTCTTTCCTGATGATGTATCCAAAGTAAGTGAGCCGAAGTCTCATCATCTTTGTTTCTGAGGAGCATTCTGATTGTACTTTTTATAAGACTTAGTTGTTCGTTCTTCTGACAATCCATGGTATATTCAATGTTGTTTGCCAACACTTACCCTTAAAAGGTTTTTTCCCAAGTTCTGCCTGTGATTTTCTCCCCTACTGTATCAACATACTCTCCTCCCTATGCTAGTCCATCCACCATTTCTATGGTCAACAAAACCAAAACCAAACACACTGCTGTTGAGTCGATTCTGACTCACAGGGATCCTGTATGACAGAGTAAAACTGCCCCATAAGGTTTCCAAGGCTATAAATCTTTATAGAACAGACTGCCACATCTTTCTCCTGTGGAGCAGTAGGTTGTTGAACTGCCAGCCTTTCAGTTAGTAGCCAGATGCTTAACCATTGCACCACCTGGGCTCCTGTCTTTGTGTCAGGGGCTCTTAATCTGTACTTGTATTTCAGACCATGTTTCTGAGCTTGGCATCCTTGTATCCAACGTGACATGTCTAATATGGAATGTATTATCTTCCCTGCCTAATGTGACTCTCCTTTTTCAAAATCTCCTATCCAGGTGAATAGTTCTATACTTGACCCTGTTATTCAAGCCAAACCACTTTTCTCAACCTTACATGTCTATTTGATGCGTAAGACTGGTGAGTTCACTGCCTCTTCACTTCTCTTACTATGCTCTCTTTTGCAGCCCCATTGCTACTACCTTGGTTCGTATCTTCTCCATGGTTACTTACAGTTTTGTAATGATCTCTTGCCTCAAGTCTTACATAGTCAACTAGTATACTTTCTTTTTTTGAACTTTCTCTAAAACAAATTACGTAATATCAGTCTTTTTCTTGAAATTCCTCAATAACTCTGTTGCCTTCACCAGTGTTCACAAGACTGATGATATTTACATGCCCGATACACTTCAGTGAACACACCCAGGTTTTGACAAAAGCCCAAAGTAATTTTTCAATAATTTACAATTATTTTAAATAATTTATTGGTGCCATGGTTATTAATAGTTTGGGAGTGGTGATTTACTAACAATCATGGTTTACAGTAAGGGTGCAGATTATGTGCATGTATTGGTAAACTAGCTAAAACTTCATCCTTTTCTCTCACACTTAAGAAAGCATATTGTAATGCACATGAGGAGCAATCTTGAGCAGGGTATAATTTGTGTTTGTAAAGGAAATCATTTATAAATTGTGGCACTTTGATTATAATGACAAACCAGTTACTTGTGATATACCTCATAACTGGTCATCTATTACCATTATTGGTAAAAGCTGGATTTTAGAGCAAAATCCAGACTCTTTATCATAACAATCAAGGCCCTCCGTGATTCAAGCCATTCATCCATTTTTCTGTACCTCCATTTGTCAAATATTTTGAGCATCTATTATATGCTAAAGAATTGTTTGTTAGGTACTGGAAATATACTATTGAACAAAACACTGATTTTGCTCTCACATTGCTGACTTTTAAACTGTTTCGCTGACAAATGCTTGTCCAGCCTTCTCTTCTGTTTTCACACCGTCCAGCCGCATCGACTGTTTATAGCTCCTTTGACCCATTGTACTGCTGCTTATGTTGGTTTATTCTCCTCCTTCTGCCTAGAATGCTCTTCCTCATTTTGTCAGCCTGGTAAATTTTCTGCTCAATTGTTTCCTCTCTTATTTCCTGTTTCCAAATGAGGGCTCTGATAAAAACCAAGAGACCATTAATAACTTCCGTTGAATGCATCGAAATCTTTTTTCAGAAACCTTTCAGACATACCATTAAAAAAAAAAATTTCAGCTCTTAACATCCAGACTAAGAGAGGACATGGGATGGGGTGGGGTTGGATATGTGTGTGTGACTGAAAATTTGATTGATGGATTTGGTGACCCAGTGGGGTAAAGAGAATATTGGGGTTGGGATTCTAGGGGAAATGAATTAGAAGAGTATGAGATTTTATAAAACATGAACTTCAATATTCTATAAAATTTGTTGTTCTAGAACACATTGTTCTTTAAGATTATGAGATAGTTTTATGCTTTCCTTGCTTTATTTATATGTGCAAGTTTCTTTTCAGCCATCTTTCTGGTTCTCTTTCTCTTAGTCAGACGTATGACTGAGAATGTGCTTTTCCAGGCATTTGATTTTTTAAAATTAATTTTATTGAGGCATAATTTGCATAGAATAAAATGGACCCACTTTAATGGTTGAATGAGTTTTGAGAATAGTAACTACTACCACAATCAAAGTATGAAGGTTTTCCTCACTCCAGAAAGTTCCTGATCGTGCCTCTTTGCATTTAAGCACCCACCCCATCCCCAGCCACAGGTAACCACAGATCTGCTTTTGGTCACTGTAGACTAGCTTTGTGAGGTATTTCAATATGTTTCTTATTCAAGGTCATCTGTTGTCTTTCCCCACCATGTTCCCTCCATGATCCTCTCCAGGTAGAACTTGGAAGCTGCTTTCATTCTTCCTTTACCTGTCTCATTTTCTTACTTGGAGTTTTTCTAAAACTCCTCCCTCTGCCTATGTCATTCTTCCTCTTCAGATACCATAATTTTTTATTATAAAAATTTAATGTAGACTCTAGTCACAAGTAATTGCCCAAGAAACTTTAGTTTCTTCTGGAGTCAAACTCCTTTCACCTCCTAATTTCAGTATTATCACCTCTTTTAAGGCCCATTTGGAGGTACACAAGAAACCTCCTACATTATAATTTTGTAATTTTTTTATATTGGTTATACTCTCTATGACATCAATGTAATGAATATTAAACTGAGAAAAAGTAAAACAAAAGATAAGAGTTAAGCTCATTGTTTGAAATTATCTGTATTACAAAACCCATTGCTACTGAGTCGATTCTGACTCATAGTCACCCTATAGGAGAGAGTAAAACTGCCCCAGAGGGTTTCCAGCAAGTGACTAGTGGATTTGAACTGGTGACCTTTTGGTTAGCAGCCGAGCTCTTAACCACTGAGCCACCAGGGCTCCTCAGTATTATAAAACCACTCAAATTTGTAGTAACTAGGAGTAAAGCCATTGTAAAACAGTAAAAGAATGAATTAAATAATATTTTAAAAAAATGTTAGCATATTTAGGGGGTTAGCAGGATGAGCCTGTGTTGATTCTTTGCTCTTACAAATCTAAATATCTCAGAAAACTTTGGATTTAGTGAGTTTTACTTTTTAAATTCTTTTTTTGTGTGTGATGGACATCACAGCTGTTTTTAGTGCCATTTACTTTCCATGCTTTATTCATGGAAGGAGGGAATCATTTAGGGGTAGCAATTTAATGCTATTTCAGTTGGCATTTAATTGGGTTTAGATGTTGAGAGACACATAGAGCTAGATATTGAATTAGAGGTTTTATAATGGTAAAATGTACTTTGTGAACAATCTTGTGAACTTCTCAGTGTGCTTTCCTTCTTAAATCTCTTCCAAGGTATTAACCTCTAAAAATTTCCTCCCTTTGTCTCCACCTACTTATTTAACCTTTCCGTCACTCTCTGAACAGCACAGGAAATCACACTTAAGTATTTATTCATTCTGAGTAAAGTATAGCTTCATCCTGCCCGCTCCAGTTCTCTGGAGCTTGTTTGGGTAAATAGAAACATCTATTGAGTTGCTTCTTTAATACCTACTTTTGGTGGCGATTTTTTAAAAGGAAAGATACCATATGCAGGCTGTCACAGTTCCTGGTACAGAACAATGCTGGGCTGACATTTTCAGAATACTTTCACGACTGTAATGCTGCTACCTTTGGCCAGCAACAATGTGATTTATTTGAGTTAGCATTTTTTGGATTGTTATCATTCTCTTTGATGTCTCTGGAGAAGTTGCTGTTTTATATACAATTACTTATCATTGTCACTGTGTATTGATCAGTCTTAAGATGACCATATTTGCTGTTGTTTTCATCATAGTTTCTGTTCTACAACAGATCAATCAAAACAATGAGACAATGACCTCCTTCTGACTGTCTCTGTGATCAGCTGTACACAAACACATATACCTGTGCACATACACCGATACACCTATATACAAACCAAACCAGTTGTTGTTGAGTTGATTCTGACTCATTGCAGTATACAACTGTGCTCCATAGGGTTTTCAAGGCTGTGGGAATCAAATGGCCAGCCCTTTCTTCTGAGGGACCTCTGGGTGGGTTCAAATCTCCCAACTTTTCGGTTAGTAGGCAAGCGCTTAACCATTTGTGGCCCCAAGGATCGTCTTTACACACACACATACACACACACACACACACTCCTATACACACGCAGACACAAACACCTATTATTTCTTGTCATTGTTCTTATTTGTACTTCTTCTATTGTCTCATAGGCTTCTCATCCATATCCATTTCCTTTTTTTCTTCTTCATTCTCTCTTTTTTTCCCCTTCTTACACTCATACGCCCACTTCCCATCCATTTTCCCACAGAGAAGTTTATAACACTCTTTAGACTTGCCACAAATCCTCAACTAGGAAATGCTATAAGATGGTATTTTATTCAGCTAGGAAATGCTGTAAGACGATATTTTACTTAACTTGGTGATGGCGAGTGGACAGTGTAACCTTTTTATTTGGCAAATTTATGTAAACAAGCATGGAAGGAAAAGTTGTTATTGTGTGTGTTTTTTAAGCTAAGTCGCTTAGCTAAGAAGCTAAGAAAATGAGAGATTTCATGGCTTTTGTGACAGCCAGAAGAAACAGAGTACATTAATCATGCTGCATAAAAAGACAATAAGAAGCAAAGGTTGAAACATTAAACTTTTAGACATGAGTCATAATTGTAATGGTGGGATTTATCTTCAAAGTTCTTCACAAAATGAAATAATGTTCTTCCCATAGTTATATTAGCACCTTTCAAAGATGCTGGAATTAAGGTAAAGAGGTTAAAAGGAGTCAATTCAGACCAAGAGTAGAAGACAAATTTTTGAGAATTGAAATTCCTTAATGTAATAATAATTAAAAAAAAAAGTATTGGAATAGAAATTTGTAGCTCTGGTTTTGGTTTTGCCTCTGCCTCTAAATAGCTGTGTCATCTTTGGCAAGTCTCTTAGTCCATATTTCATTATAATACTTTAATTTGTCTTCTTGAGCCACCCATTCAAATCTTCTGTTCAGCTCTTTTACATCATCATTTCTCCAATTTGCTTTTGCTACTCTATGTTCAAGAGCAAGTTTCAGTCTCTTCTGACACCCACATTGGTCTTTTCTTTCTTTCCTGTCTTTTTAATGACCTTTTGCTTTCTTCATGTATAATGTCCTTGATATTATCCCACAACTTGTCTGGTCTTTGGTCATTAGTGTTCAGTGCATCAAATCTATTCTTGAGATGGTCTCTAAATTCAGGTGAGATATACTCAAGGTTGTACTTTGGCTCTTGTGGACTTGTTTTAATTTCGTCAACTTGAACTTGCATATGAGCAGTTGATAGTCCTTTCCACAGTCAGCCCCTGGCCTTATTCTAACTGATGATATTATCTTCTCCATAGTCTCTTTCCACCAATGTAGGCGATTTGATTCCTGTGTATTCCATCTGGTGAAGTCCACTGTATAGTCACCGTTTATATTGTTGAAAAAGGTATTTGCCATGAATAAGTCGTTGGTCTTGCAAGATTCTATAATGTAATCACCAGCATCGTTTCTATCACCAAGGCCATATTTTCCAACTACAGATCCTTCTTTGTTTCCAGTTTTCACATTCCAGTCACCAGTAATTATCAATGCATCTTGATTGCATGTTTGATCAATTTCAGACTGCAGAAGTTGGAAAAAATCTTCAATTTCTTCATTTTTGGCCTTAGTGGTTGATGCATAAATTTGAATAATAGCCGTATTAACTGGTCTTCCTTGTAGGCATGTGGGTATTATCCTATCACTGACAGCGTTGTACTTCAGGATAGATCTTAAAATGTTCTTTTAGACGATGAATGTAATGCCATTTCTCTTCAAGTTGTCATTCCCGGCGTAGTAGACCGTATAATTGGCCAATTCAAAATGGCCAATACCAGTCATTTCAGCTCACTAATCCCTAGGATATCAATGTTTATGCATTCCATTTCATTTTTGATGACTTCCAATTTTCCTAGATTTATACTTCGTACATTCCAGGTTCCAATTATTAATGGATGTTTGCAGCTGTTTCTTCTCATTTTGAGTCGTGCCACATCAGCAAATGAAGGTCCGAAAAGCTTGACTCCATCCGTGTCATTAAGATCAACTCTACTTTGAGGAGGCAGCTCTTCCCCAGTCGTATTTTGAGTGGCCTTCCACTCTGAGGGGCTCATCTTCTAGCATTATATCAGACAGTGTTCTGCTGCCATTCAGGTTTTCACCAGCTAATTCTTTTCAGAAGTAGACCACTGAGTCCTTCTTTCTAGTTTGTCTTAGTCTGGAAGCTCCCCTGAAACCTGTCCACCATGGGTGACCCAGGTGGTATTTGAATACCAGTGGCATAGCTTCCAGCAGCATGCAAGCCACCACAGTACCACAAACTGACAGATGCATAGGGGTGTTTATGCTCTAGGCTTTATTAATTAAGGTCTCTTGATGACTGCTTTAGCCAGATTTTGGCATTTAAACATGTTAGGAAGCTGTGATTTTTCTTCAGATTAGTAAAGAGCTTTTCTTCAGCCACCTTGAATCACTTTATTGGAGTATATGTTCAAGCTTTTGGGAGTTTATTCCAATATATTCTTTAAAACACATTTTGTATCAAGAATGTCTATATGTACCTTTATCTTTAGTATGATGGTAATATCATCATCCTTTTTCTCAGCTTCTATCTCTGTTAACTCTTTTATATCAGTATTTATACAAGTTTGAGTTCTTTCCTGGGATCTACATTCCTGCTTGCTACCACTTTTTTTCTACACCTTAACGTCATAAACAAGACTTCTTAGTCTTCTGTATGTATTTGTCATATCTAGTACAGTATTGGGGCCCTGGTGGCACAGTGGTTAAGCATTTGGCTGCTAACCAAAATGTCGGCAGTTGGAATCCACCAGCTGCTCCTTGGAAACCTTATAGGACTGGTCTACTCTGTCTTATAGGGTTGCTATGAGTTGGAATCGACTTGACAGCAACTTTTTTTTTTTTTTTTTTAAATGTAATGTTAGTGAAGGAATGGGTTCAATGAGGATAGCTGAGACTTGATATTCAGGTAAATTCTGAAATAGATGAATACAAGCATTATGCAATAGAAATAGATCCAGATAAGGGAACAATGAGGTCTGGAAGTGAGTGGTGGGGACCCAGAAACTTAATTTAGCCCAATTCCACTTTATATATATATTCACACCTCAAATATTAAGGCAGTGTTAACAAGAGGGAAATATAGAGCTAAGAACTATGAAACTCGAGTGGAATTTTATTTTGATGTCTAACCAAAGGCAAGGGTAAGCCCCTAATGCTACAAGATTAAACTTGAGTCAAAAAATCTACTTTATTAAGAGAACAGGAATGGAGTAAGTCAGTAAACTGTAGCCTGTGGGTGAATGAAGCTTAAATTATGGCACTTAGAAGGGGTGTAGGGATGATGATAGGAGCAGAAATAGTTCTAGGAGGATTAGATGACAGATTAGATCTTCAGCTGAATGAATACAATTGGGAACAAGGTAAGGATTTAAATGTCTATATAGGGGGATGGGAAGTGATTATACAATGAATAGTAATAACAATACCCAACATTTGTTTGGAGCCCTGGTGGCAAAGTGGTTAAGAGCTCAGGCTGCTAACCAAAAGGTCGGTGGTTTGAATCCATCAGCCAACCTTGGAAACCCTATGGGGCAGTTCTACTCTGTTCTATAGGATCGCTATGAGTCGGAATTGACTCGTTGACGCACAACAACAACAACATTTGTTTAGTACCTACAATGTGCCAGGCACTGTGTTAAGTGGGAGGGTACAAGGCAAGGGATTGGTAGCAAATGAAAAAAGAATTTGGTTACTGGAATCCAGATGTTAAGTTAAATAGTAAATGATCACTCCTGAGAAACCATTATTGCCATGACACTTACATAAATTGTAAATCTGTAACTTCCAAAAAATAAAAGCTTCAGAGTTTTGTCAAAATTGGGGTGTGTTCACGTAAGTATGTTAGGCATGTGTTCCAAATTTCTTCCTTTTGTCCCTCCAGATATAATTTCACTCCCTTCCTCAACCTGCTTTCTGCTCTGGGTGGCTGTCCTGAAAGGACCAAATCAGTTCCTTTGCCTTCTGATTTCTGGTTGAGTTTGGCCCCTGGAGAACTCAGGTTGGCAATTGGAGGGAGGGAGAAAATGAAATTGGGTTATTTATTGCCTTGCCCCTTCCTTGTGGGCTTTCCTAGGGTAGGCTGGGTCTCTTCACCAAAGGTCACTGATCCTTTAAATATGGCTGTCTCTATATGATTTTCTCTTTGTTCTGGTTACTATTCCATTTTCTTACCCTTTTGGGCCTTGAGGTGGTAACAGCTCCAATGTTTTGGCACCTGTTTACTGTGCTCTACCTTATGTCAATGGTTCTTAGGCTTTGGTGTGCACTAGAATCACCTGGAGGACTTGTTAAAACACAGATCACTGGGAACTGCATTTTGAGAACCATTGATCTGTGGCAGTGACTAACTGATAATGCAATTCTGTTTTCCTCCCCAAAAGTCCTCTTTATTAAAATAACAAATAATTCCTGGGATAACAGTATCTTATAGGGCCATTGCTTACCCATATTGCACCTTAGTCAGGAAATTTTTGTTTGATCAAGACGTTTAACTTCCGTCTCCCTGAAAAGTACATGACATCCATGTCTATTATATACACTCCCTTAGATGTGGCAGTGCTGTGAACTGCACACCTGAGCAACTATATGTGGTCACCCTCCATGTGTAAGGTACATTACCATTTTCAAAGCCCTGCTGCATAACATTGTTTATCAGAATCTGAGATGAATATTAGAATAATATACAGAACAAGGCTTAACAGAATAAAATGTTAGTCACAGGTGGGTGTATTCTAACTTAAACTGATTTTATTCGACTCTTAATTTGTCCTCACCCAGGCTAATTAAAACTCACATTGAAACTTTAGGCATTGAGAATCAACCTCAGATTTTGGCCTGACTACTTGATTTTATTGGTTTCATTTTTTTTGTGGACTCAGCTGTGGAAGGCTGGGTATATTAGAGCTTGGCGTAGAATGTGCTAGTATAGGAAGTTAAGACTTTGTTTTTACTTTCAATAGCTGTAAAAAGGCCTTTATTTATACCTTTGTTATTTTAGTTGCTGTTGAGTTGGTTCCAACTCATGGTGACCCCATGTGTGCCGAGTAGAACTGCTTCATAGGGTTTTCAAGCTGTGACCTTTTGGAAACAGATCACCAGCCCTGTCTTCTGAGGCCCCTCTGGATGGGTTTGAAGCAGCAGTCTTTCAGTCAGTAGCCCAGCACTGAGCCGTTTGCACCACTCAGGGATCCTTGTCTATATCTAGAGCTTAGCTGTTATCCCTGTGGAGCTCCTGGAGTAAAAATAACATTTGACCTAACTTCCTATGTGATTCAATGTGGGTTTCCCATGTGACTCATATGAAGCCAATTTAGAAAGTGCATGTACATCTCACCATGCCCATTGCTGGGTCTCCTTAGCTGTTGACATGCCTCTTTTCCAGTAAAAAGGGCTTTGTAATTTTGCAACTTCTGATATATTGCTTACCTAGGGTAAATTTTTTTTTTAAATTCCATTTTCTCCCTGAGACCTTTGAGAAAGAATTTCTTTTTTCTTTGGAGTACTTTACCTTCATTTTGAAGAGAACAATTTTAAATATATGTTTTCTCACAGAGAATAGGCATGTAGTTGGTGATCACAAGATGCTTAATACATTCTGAACCAAAATTATGTTAAAGAATGGGCAATTAGTGATAGAGGCCAATGCCAAACACATACACAAATTCCATTCAATTCAAGTTCGTTTCACCGGTGGTGTGTTTTTAGTGTTAGAATCTTTGGGGTAAATTAGGACATAGGTGTAGGCACTTCAACTAAAACTCTTTTTTATTGTATCACTTTTTAGCATTACTGCTGAAAGTAACAGAACATTCTAGTTCTCTGATTTGCCTAAGCAATGTATCATGGTCATTAGCAAGCAGAATTAGAATTGCACCTACCAATTACTGAACAAAAATTAGAGCTGTAAGTAATGCACAGTATCCTGGTTTATGCAGATGACCTTCTCTGTTTATCTTCCTACCACTTATTACAAATTAATGGTTGATAAAGGATATTAGCAGCTGTTTTAATTTGAAGTTAAACTTTTATAAATAAAATCAGTACTTTCTCCCAATATAAGAGATCACTCAGGTTGATTTAACTAGCAGTGTCTTAAGTCTTTTTAACTTCTCATCTCAGTGGCAAACCTGAGAAACACTTTTGTATGATTCCTTCTCTTGGTGCAAATTTCAGGTGCCTAATACATTTTTTTATTTGATCTGATATTATGCATAGATCTGTATTCTTTCTTCAAAACAAAACATTTTGTTTGTAAAACTGTTACCACAATTTCTAGTGCAAAAAAAGAAAAAATCCAATTAAGAGAAGAGAAATTTGAGTGCAGAAGGGAACACATACAGATATTATTGAGAGGGTTAATTAGGTTTAGTTGAATGCATTGAAGCTCTTGTACGTATGTATATGATTACCCTGAAGTTGTGCCAACAGTGAGTCATTTTTCTCCACTTATGTCTTGTCTCCATTTGGTACAATTTCTTTGAATATTAGATTTTCTTATATATTTTTGAGTCTCTAAAAACTCATTTATTTATGTTTTTCAGCAAACATTTATTGAGTACCTACTGAGGGCCGAACTACGCTAATACTGGGGGAGCTTGTGTGTGGGGAGGAATAAGACCTCATCCTCTTTGTATAGCAATAAAGCCTTTCAAGTAGAATCTATAACCTTGACTGGTATTAGATGAGCCTTCAAGAGATTCTCTAGTGACTGGAGTCCATTCTCTATATTCAGGGCCAATTGAATCAAGAGCATTTAAGATATGTAATTTAGAAGGAGAAGAAAATTTAATATATACATTGGTAACATGTCCCAGTAATAAATAATCTTTAATCCTTTGAACTACTTAGAAATATGAGCTAGTGTCTAGTGTAGGGACATTATATGAGAATATTTATTAAATGAAACAAAATTAATTAAATTCTGTTCTGTAATAAAAATTGACATCTACTGATAGATACAATTTAAGCTGATTTTTATCTATAAGCTTTATAGATTCTACCTTTACTGGGGCTCCTTCCAACCATCTTCTAAGAGGACCTTTGAAGGAGTTTTCTCAAAATGTTATGCTGGGAAATCTAATCTACTCATAAAAAAGATTACTTGATTAAGTTTAGCAACTTTATTTCCAGGAATAATTCTTTAATATAACCTAATATTATCAAGGAAACAGGTACTATTTAAAAACTTCTTTTGATTTAGAAATTGCTGATGATCGTATTCACTATACACAGTTCGCTAGTTCTCTGCAGCAATTTATACAAATCAATGTCCTAAAAGTAATGAGTAGTTTCATCTAGGATGGGATAATGAGGAAAAAGTTTCAACAAGTGCTGATAGTTACTGGGCTCCAAACCCTAATGAGACATTAGAGTTACTGTTGTTAGGTTCTGTCAAGTCAACTAGATAACATTAATTATGACACTTGGTGTCCACTCACGAAGAACCGCAATGATCTGTTGCTATTTCATATTGCTAATCAGAGAGACTGCTCTTTGGAAGCCATTTTATTTTCACTTGCATCTAAAATCTATTATCAGCTTCACGGCTTTCTATTAATTATTTACTATGATAGGTAAAACTAGATTTTTTTTTAGTTTTTGTTATCACAGATGTTGGTGAAGTAGTTCTCTTTCTCAAATTATGGTTTATTGTCATTCTTCACAGAAAAGAGCCAATTAAGTGTTTACAGAAGTAAAAATAGGGAGGGTACTGATAATGGAACCTGAAGAGGTAAGATGATGTGGTGCCATTTTGTATTCATATCTGACAAGTAAATGAAGTATATTATAATCATTATGCATCCTTTTTTACTTTAAATTGTAGAGAACCATCTGGATTCCAATTTTATTTCTACATTTATTTTTCATGGAAAGCTGATAAACTTTGTGACAAGGCTATGATTATAAACAAAGTTTTCTTTTTCTTTTGGGTGGTCCTTTAAGCAGTCTTTAGGCACATTCTAGGAAGATGTTGATGGTAGATTGTTTTATAGTAAAATCAAGTAACATTGTTCATAGACTATTAAGTATTGTGTTGTTGTTAGGGTGCTGTTGAGTTAATTTCAGGATAATAAATCATTTGGGTATTAAGAAGGATAGATGTGCAAGGAGCTTTTAAACAGGTCACAGGGAATGAGAAGAAGAATTAACCTAAAATAAATCACTTATTAGATATAACAGTGAGATGAGCTAGAAAGAGTAGGAACTTGCAGTTGGGTGGGTAAGCAAGTGCTACAGAGACTAACTGAAACTTAGTGGGCTAGGTTAGCTCATTTTATTCGTCTTTCATGCCAGGGTCACAGTTTTGGTCACTCGACTGGTCAGTTATCGTCCCTCTGATCATGTACCATGTTGTCGTTGTTGTTAGGTGCCCTTGAGTCTGTTCAGACTCATAGCGAACCTATAGAACCAGAGTACAGCTGCCCCGTAGGGTTTCCAAGGAGCGGCTGGTAGATTCAAACTGCCGACCTTTTGGTTGGCAGCCATAGCTCTTAATCACTATGCTACCAGGGCTCCAATCTTGTACCTTAGGTCTGTTAATATTTCATATTGCTAATCAGAGTTATTGCTCTTTGGAAGCCATTTTTATTTTTACTTGAATCTAAAATCTATTATCAGCTTAAGGGCTTTAGCACCACAAATAATCATAACTACCATGTTTTGGGAACTCATGTCTCAAGCACTGTCCTTAACGATTTGTATATTATTTTATTTAATCCTAACAGTTGTTTTATGAAGCAGATGTTAATATCTTCATTTTATAAACAGGGAAACAGACTTGGAGAACTTAAATTATCACACAGCTAGGAAGTGCCAGAGGTGTGATGTGAATCCTCACACATCTGACTCCAAAGGCTCCTTTTAAACCTTATGCCTTTCTGCAGTCAGTCACATCACATATTCCATTATGTGAGAAAAGGTAAATAAATAAGCAAACTCAACATCACACGCACACAGACACACATACATCAATTTGTACGAGACTGAAAATGTATTAACAGTGTCAATCCTTGTAATCTCTGAGGCACATATTAGGTAGGTTAAACAAGTTCTTAGGATGTCCACTCTCAAGGTGTTGCAGAACTACTCTTAGAAGTGGATGAGGGTACTACTCATTGGAATTGTCAGCCATTCGTTCTACACATTCTTTAAGAATTGCAGTATTTTGAGTTACTTACTGCAAATGTGTAGCAGTTAAGAGAGGAGGCTCTAGAGTCAACTATTCCATTAGTGATGTGACCTTAGACACATTTCTTAACATCTTATTGCCTCAGTTTTCCTGTTTGGAAATGGTGAGTCAAGTAGCATCTGTCTTATGAGGCACTTGTGAAGATTCAAAGTGATAATACAGGCAAAATGCTTAGCATAGGTTCTGGCACATAAAAAAGTTTTATACATTTTAGCTATTGTTATCATTTTGCATATCTTATTAAATTCTCAATTGTATGAGATGTATTTTATTGTTCTATAAAAGCAATGAAATTTGGTAATGAATTTTATTTATTCTACTATAAGAGAATGGAACTTACTTTCTTATTAGAATTAAATAATCTTTGAAGCTTATTTAAATCTGGTTTGAATTGTTCCTGAAACAATATTGACTTTTGTGAAGAGTTTGTTTTTAAGATACTGTAAGTTTTCCTAAATATTTTTTTATTGTTTTATCCTGCTGCTTTTGTTCCATTGTACTTATATGTCAGTATATATTAATTTTCTATTATCTTGACTGTGTATTAACTCTGATACTAGGGGCTAGAATTGTAAGGTTTCTTCATGAATTATAAAATAAACCAAAAACATGAGGAAAAAGATCATACTTAGAAAATCTAATTTCTTCTAGTATTCTTAATTGGATAGTATAGATTTTGCTAAAATTATTTTCATTTGATGAATCAGCTTTTGGAAAAATATGATATATTCTTATATTTTCTTGAAAATGCTATTATCTCAGGTAATAGTTCTCCAAAACAAACTCAAAAGTTTATCACCACTTTTGGTCACTAGATTCTTTTGTTTTCTATGTTGATTGAAGTCATGCTATTTCTACACCTTTAAGTTACTAATGGGTTTTAGGCTATAATGCAAGGGAGTCATGCAAATCAGTGTGTTCATGACTGTGTGCAGTTAATCTATTTTGCTTAAATTTTACCTACGCAGTGGATTACGATTTGTAGAACTACGTGCTGTACAAGTTGGATAGGCCTATAATTAACCAAATTAAAGCCAGAAAAAGAGATAGTACTACATGTCTTCATATTCTGGGCATAGAATCATTGTAGCCACTGGTATTTACATATTGAATGTAGGACACCATAGTTCTAAAATCTTCTTATACAGATTTTGAAGAGTTTTTTGGATCCATGTTATCTGTTTAAGAAATGATAGGCAAGCAGAAGATAATTGGTAATTTTCTCAAGCAACAATAGTAACTTAGTATGTTTTGCTTTTATCTCCAGAGCCTTTAAAGGCTTTTACCGAACATGCTTTACTTTGATGATCAAACTGCAGATAGGAGAACCAGATAGTAAATAAGTTCCTGGACCGGCCCTCTCTGTGGTGGAGTCCATGGCTGGTGCGAACGGTTAATGCACTGAGATGCTAACAAAAACATTGGCAGTTCAATTCCATACAGAGGTGCCTTGGAAGAAAGGCCGGCCATCTATTTCCTGATGATCACAACCACTGAAAACGCCATGGACTTCAGTTCTACCTGAAACACATAGGGTCATCCTGAGTCACAGTCAACCTGACAGCAAGTGATTTGGTCCTTTTTTTAGATTTGCCTTGTCTGTGATAAGAGATCTTAGGATTTTGGAATATGACAGGGCCACACCTTTTCCTTTACTTTCTTCCTGTCCTCTGGCAAGCATGGGTTTTGAGACCTAGAGTTTTGGTGTTATTACCCTGATTCTAGTTTCCTCATCTGGACAAGAGCAAAAATGATACTCCTTTAAAGGTTCTTTTGAGTACTAAATGAAATAATTTACATGAAATAGGTGACATATATTGAAACTCAGTGCACTTTAAAACTTACGATATTTGTGACCTGGTGTTTTCCTTCTGTCCTCTCTTCCTTCTGTTTTTACGTAGAAGAATTTTAACTGGCTTTATCTTCTGCCTCTTCCATAGCTGACAGTACAGACCTGACACATTATATACAGAGGTCTCCAAAATAGAGTACCCAGCAGGCTTGCACCATGATCCAGTGGAGCATCTGAAAAATGTTAGAAAGACTACTGATGTTTATCTTTTATATAAGAAACAAAACAAAACAAAAAACAAGTTTTATTAATATGTAAACACTAATCTTAGTATTTGTATGTAATGTATAAGGAGCCCTGGTGATGCAGTGGGTAAGTGCTTGGCTGCAAACCAAAAGGTCAGTGGTTCGAACCCACTCGCCACTCCATGGTAGAAAGATGTGGCAGTTTGTTCCTGTAAAGATTATTGTTGTTAGGTGCTGTCAAGTTGATTCCAACTAAGAGTGACCCTATGTACAATAGAATGAAATGCCTCCCACTCCTGCACCATCCCCACAATCTTTGCTATGTTTGAGCCTATTGTAGCCACCGTGCCCATTCATCTTGTTGAGCGTCTTCCTCTGTTTTGCGGACCGTCTGCTTTACCAAGCATGATGTCTTTTTCCAGGGACCGTTCCCTCTTGATAACATGTCAAAAGTATGTGAGATGAAGTCTTGCCATCCTCACTTCTAAGGTTGTCTTTCTTCCAAGACAGATTTGTTTGTTCTTCTGGCAGTCATGGTATATTTAATATTGTTCTCCAGCACCATAATTCAAAGGCGTCAATTTTTCATCAGTCTTCCTTATTCACTGTCCAGCTTTTGCATGCATATGAGGCAGTTGAAAATATCATGGCGTGGGTCGGGATCAGTTTAGCCCTCAAAGTGACGTCTTTGCTTTTTAACACTAGAGAAGTCTTTTGCAGCAGATTTGTCCAGTGTTGTTTGATTTCTTGACTGCTGGTTCCATGGGTGTTGATTGTGGATCCAAGTAAAATGAAATCATTGACAACTTCAGTATGTTCTCCATTTATCATGATGTTGCTTGTTGGTCCAGTTGTGAGGATTTTTGTTTTCTTTATGTTGAAGTGTAATCCATGCTGAACGCTGTAGTCTTTGATCTTTATCAGTAAGTGCTTCAAGTCCTTTTTGCTTTCAGCAAACAAGATTTTGTCATCTGTATATCACAGATTGTTAATGAGTCTTCCTCCAGTCCTGATGCCAGGTTCTTCTTCATATAGTCCAGCTTCTTGGATTATTTGCTTATCATACAGATTAAATAAGTATAGTGAAATGATACAGCCCTGACGCACACCTTTCTTAACTTTAAACCACGCAGTATCCACTTGTTCTGTTCAAACGACTGCTTCTTGGTCTAAGTTAGGTTCTTCACGAGCACAATTAAGTTTTCTGGAATTCCCATTCTTTGCAATGTCATACATAATTTGTTATGATCCACGTGGTTGAATGCCTTTGCATAGTCAATAAAACACAGGTAAACATCTTTCTGGTATTCTCTGCTTTCAGCCAAGATCCATCTGACGTCAGAAATGATATCCCTCATTCTGTGTCCTCTTCTGAATATTGCTTGACTTTCTGGCAGTTTCCTGTTGATGTACTGCTGTAACCGTTTTTGAATTATCTTCAGCAAAATTTTACTTACATGGGATGTTAATGATATTGTTTGATAATTTCTGCATTCTGTTGGATCACCTTTCTTTGGAATGGGCACAAATATGGATCTCTTCTAGTTGTTTGCCCAGGTAGCTGTCTTCCAAATTTCTTGGCATAGATGAGTGAGCTCCTTCATTGCTGCATCTGTTTGTTGAAACATCTCAGTTGGTATTCTGTCAATTCCCGGAGCCTTGTTTTTTGCCAATGCCTTCAGTACAGCTTGGACTTCTTCCTTCAGTACCATTGGTTCTTGATCATATGCTACCTTCTGAAATGATTGAACATTGACCAGTTCTTTCTGATACAGTGACTCTGGGTATTCTTTACATCTTCTCTTGATGCATCCTGTGTCATTCAATATTTTGCCCATAGAATCCTTCAAAATTGCAGCTCGAAGCTTGAATTTTTCTTCAGTTCTTTCAGCTTGAGAGATGCTGAGTGTGTTCTTCCCTTTTTGTTTTCTAACTCTAGGTCTTTTCACATTTCATTATATTACTTTACTTTGTCTTCTCAAGCCACCCTTTGAAATCTTCTGTTCAGCTCTTTTACGTCATCATTTCTTCTATTCATTTTAGCTACTCTATGTTCAAGAGAAAATTTCAGAGTCTTTTCTGACATCCATTTTGGTCTTTCTTGTCTTTTTAATGACCTTTTGCTTTCTTAATGTGGGATGTCTTTGAAGTTATCCCATGACTCTCTGGTCTTCAGTCATTAGTGTTCAATGCATCAAATCTGTTCTTGAGATGGTCTCTAAATTCAGGTGGGATATACTCAAGGTCATATTTTGGGTCTCTTGGAATTGTTATTATTTTCTTCAGCTTCAGCTTGAACTTTCATATGAGCAGTTGATGGTATATTCTGCAATCAGCCCCAGCCTTCTTCAGACTGGTGATATTGAGGTTTTCCATTGTCTTTTTCCGCAGATGTAGTCGATATGATTCCTGTTTTTTCCATCCACTGAGGTCTTGTATAGCCACCATTTATATTGTTGAAAAAGGATATTTGCAATGAATAAGGTGTTGTTGTTGTTAGGTGCCGTCCAGTCAGTTCCTACTCGTAGTAACCCTATGTTCAACAGAACAAAATGCCGTGCAGTCCTGCACCATTCTAATGATCGTTGTTATGCTTGAGCCCGTTGTTGTAGCCACTGAGTCGGTCCATCTCATCGAAGGTCTTCCTCTCTCTCACCGACCCTCTGCTTTACCCTGCATGATGTCCTTCTCCAGGGACTGATCCCTCCTGATAACATGTCCAAAGTATGTGAGACGTAGTCTTGCCATCCTTGCTTCCAAGGTACATTCTGCCTGTACTTCTTCCAACGCAGACTTGTTCCTTCTTTTGGCAGTCCATGGTGTGTTCAGTATTCTTCACCTACACCATAACTCAAAGGTGTCAATTCTTCTCCAGTCTTCCTTATTCATTGTCCAGCTTTTGCAGGCATATGAGGTGATTGAAAACACCATGGCTTGGTCAGGCACAAAGGTGACATCTTTGCTTTTTAACACTTTAAAGAGGTCTTTTGCAGCAGATTTTCCCAGTGCAATGTTTTGTTTGATTTCTTGACTTCTGCTTCCATGGGTGTTGATTATGGTACCAAGTAAAATGAAATCCTTGACAACTTCGATCTTTTCTTCATTTATCATGATGTTGCTTATTGGTTCAGTTGTGAGGATATTTGTTTTGTTTATGTTGAGGCGCAATCTATACTGAAGGCTGTGGCCTTTTATAGTCATCAGTAAGTGCTTCAAGTTCTCTTCCTTTGAGCAAACAAGGTTGTGTCATCTGCATAATGCAGATTGTTAATGAGTCTTCCTCCAATCCTGCTCTTCCTCATATAGTCCAGCTTCTTGGATTATTTGCTCAGCATACAGAGTGTGTAAGTATGATGAAACGATACAACCCTGACGTACACCTTTCCTGATTTTAAATCACGCAGAGTCCCCTTGTTCTCTTTGAACGACTGCCTCTTAATCTATGCACAGGTTCCACGTGAGCACAATTAAGTGTTCTGGAATTCCCATTCTTTACAATGTTATCCATAATTTGTTATGATCCACACAATCGAATGTCTTTGCATAGTCAGTAAAACACAGGTAAACATCTTTCTGGTTTTCTCTGCTTTCAGCCAGGGTCCATCTGACAGCAGCAACGATATCCCTCGTTCCACATCCTCTTCTGAATCCAGCTTGAATTTCTGGCCGTTCCCTGTTGATGTACTTACTGCTCTAGCCACTTTTCAATGATCTTTGGCAAAATTTTACTTGCATGTGATATTAATGATATCGTTCAATAATTTCTGCATTCGGTTGGATCACCTTTCTTTGGAATAGGCATAAATATGGATCTCTCTTCCAGTCAGTTGGCCACGTAGCTGTCTTCCAGATTTCTTGGCATAGATGAGTGAGCACTTACAGTTCTGCATCTGTTTGTTGAAACATCTCAATTGGTATTCCGTCAATTCCTGGAGCCTTGCTTTTCACCAATCCCTTCAGTGCAGCTTGGACCTTTTTTGTCAGTACCGTCGGTTTCTGATTATATGCTACTCCTGAAATGGTTGGATGTCAACCAATTCTTATCGGTGTACTGACTCTGTGCATTCCTTCCATCTTCTTTTGATGCTTCCTGTGTCATTTAATATTTTCCCCATGGAATCCTTCAATATTGTAACTTGAGGCAGGAATTTTTTCTTCAGTTCTTTCAGTTTGAGAAATGCCGAGCCTGTTCTTCCCTTTTGGTTTTCTAACTCCAGGTCTTTGCACAAGTCATTATAATGCTTTACTTTATCTTCTGAAGCCAGCCTTTGAAATTTTCTGTTCAGCTCATTTACTTTATCATTCGCTTTAGCTACTCGACGTTCAAGAGCAAGTTTCAGAGTCCCTTCTGACATCCATTTTGGCCTTTTCTTTCTTTCCTGCCTTTTTAATGACCTTTTGCTTTCTTCATGTATGATGCCCTTATGTCATTCCACAACTCTTATCTGGTTTTCAACGTGTTGAACTTGTTCAGCGTGTTGAACTTGCAATATGTGATAAGTCATTATTCTTGCAAAATTCTATTATGCAATCTCCAGCATTATTTCTATCACCAAGGCCATATTTTCCAACTACTGGTCCTTCTTTTTTGTTTCCAACTTCTGCATTCCAATCACTAGTAATTACGCATCTTGATTGCGTGTGTGATCAATTTCAGACTGCAAAATTTGGTAAATGTCTTCAATTGCTTCATCTTTGGTCTTAGTGGTTGGTGGGTAAATTTGAATAACAGTGTATTAACTGCTCGTCCTTGTAGGCTTGTGGATATGAAAGATTACAGCCTTGGAAATCCGATGGGGCAGTTCTACTCTGGCTTATAAGGTCACTATGAGTTGGAATGGACTGGATAGCAGTGGATTTGTTATTGTTGTTGGGTTTTTTGTTTTTTTTTTTGGTTTTATGTATTGTATAAATATATATACATATATTGAGTGTGAATGCCTTTTTATTTTCTTATGAAAAGGAGCACTTGACTGGAAAAGGTTGGAGATCATTGAAATATCACTTATTATCTCAGTGAAGCTGTGTGAGTGACAGAAAGAGGATTTTGGAGAAGCTCCTTCTGAAAAATTTCTTGGGGTCCAGAATTAAAGTAGGTCATAAGAAAGTAATCTAGTTATGGATGTCAGAGGGTAATGTAGGTAATTATTAGTGCTTGATCTTTTGCGTTTTTGCAGTTTCCTGTAGTGGAGCTTCAGTGTAATTTTATGTGTGTGTATATATATATATATGTTTATACACACACATATATATGTAAAAGAAACAGTTACCTTGTTCAAAGTTGGTTTCTTCTGCATCTTCTGTTAATAAGGTTGCAATTTTGTTTAAAGGGAAAAAAGAAACAAAAACATGCACAGATAATATGTAGTACAAATACTCTTAGATACTTTTATTAAGTAGTTGGTAAGGCCTGCACTTTATAAACTCAATAAATTCTGCTTAAATTGGTTGCATTGGTACTTAATGAAGAGTGATGTCAGGGTACTTTTGGGGATTCATATGCTGAGAAGATTTTATTTCATTTTGAAGCTAACAAATAGAAGATCATACGAAGAAGTATTCTGTTTACCTATCATTGGAACCCAAACCCATGTGATGGATTTTTCATCAAACCTATCTTCACTTAAGATTAAGACAACATCTGCAGATCTCCGAGCTATAGGGAAAACTGTAGTCCTGTTGGATTTTAAAACTATTTCACAGTAATGCCTCAAAAACAATATTTTAGACTAGTAAGCTGTTTATTGCTCTGCAAAGAATTGTTCTACATTCAACCGTTTAAGGGGGCGGGATATGTTCAAGAACCGATGATATTGAAGGAAGAAATTCAAGCTGCACTGAAGGCATTGGCAAAAAAACAATACTCCAGGAATTGACAGAACACCAGTTGAGATGTTTCAACAAACGGATGCAACACTGGAAGTTCTTACTTGTCTATGCCAAGAAATTTGGAAGATAGCTACCTGGCCAACTGACTGGAAAAGTTCCGTATTTGTGCCCATTCCAAAGAAAGGTGATCCAACAGAATGCAGAAATTATTGAACAATATCATTACTATCCCATGTAAGTAAAATTTTGCTAAAGATAATTAAAAAATGGTTGCAGCAGTACATCAACAGGGAACTGCCAGAAAGTCAAGCCATATTCAGAAGAGGACATAGAACGAGGGATATCATTTCTGATGTTAGATGGCTCTTGGCTGAAAGAAGAAAATACCAGAAAGATGTTTATTTACCTGTGTTTTATTGAGTATGCAAAGGCATTCGACTGTGTGGATCATAACAAATTATGGATAACATTGCAAAGAATGGGAATTCTAGAGCAATTAATTGTGCTCATGTGGAACCTGTATGTAGACCAAGAGAGAGTTGTTTGGACAGAACTGCATGGTTTAAAATCAGAAAAGATGTGTGCCAGGGTTGTATCCCTTCACTATACTTATTCAGTCTGTATGCTGAGCAAATAATTTGAGAAGCTGGACAATATGAAGAAGAACCTGGTATTAGGACTGGAGGAAGACTCATTAACAACTTGTGATATACAGATGACACAACCTTGCTTGCTGAAAGTGAAGAGGACTTGAAGCACTTACTGGTGAAGGTAAAAGACAACAGCCTTCAGTATGGATTACACTTCAACATAAAGAAAACACAAACCCTCACAACTGAACCAACAAGCAACATCATGATAAATGGAGAAAAGACTGAAGTTGTCAAGGATTTCATTTTACTTAGATCCATAATCAACGCCCATGGAAGTAGTAGCAATAAATCAAGTAACATATTTCACTGGGCAAATCTGCTGCAAAAGACCTCTTTCAAGCATTAAAAAGTAAAGAAGTCACTGTGAGGACTAAGGTGCACCTGATGCAAGCCATGATATTTTCACTTGGCTCATATGCATACAAAAGCTGGACGATGAATAAGGAAGACGGAAGAAAAATTGACCCCTTGGAATTGTGGTGCTGAGGAAGAATATTGAATATACCATGGACTCCCAGAAGAACACACAAATCTGTCTTGGAAGAAGTACAGCCAGAATGCTCTTCAGAAGCATGGATGGCGAGACTTTGTCTTACATAGTTTGGACGTGTTATCAGGAGGAACCAATCCCTGGAGATGGACATCATGTTTAGTAAAGTAGAGGGTCAGTGAAAAAGAGGAAGATGCTCAATGAGATGGATTGTCACAGTGGCTGCAACAATGGGCTCAAACACAGAAATGATTGTGAGGATGGCGCAGGACCAGGCAGTGTTTTCGTTCTGTTGTATGTAGGATTTCTACGAGTCAGAACCGACTGGACGATACCTAACAATAACAATGAAGCTGTTTATTTACTTTGAGGGTTGTAGTAATCTATTTTAGTGGTCATAAACCACTGTTCATGACATTGTTGGTTTACCTAATAGTGCTGAAACTTTGCATAGTCACAAAACATGAAATAATTTTGAAATATTAATTATTTATGAGAAACTCAATTATGGAATGGGCTAAATTCACTTTGAATACAAAAGCTTATATTACTATGGAGGTCAAGATGCTCCACCACTCCCAGTAAAAGCTGTTCTTTTACTGATCCAAAGCCTGTTTTGTACTCTGTTAAGACTAAAACTACTTCTTTAGTTATATAATCACAGAGAGTACTAGAGTGATTATAACTGTATGTTTTTGTTTAATCCTTGAAACACACTGTCAAATGCTAATGTTCTGATTAGTGTGTTTCAGAATATCCAAGATTGTACTTAACGAAGATTATATGTTAGAAAACATATCTGATGAATATTTCAAGGCTGATCACATCATCTGATTACATGTGTGGGATGCAAATTGGCTTGGGGTTGTGAGCTGGTTATGAATGGGTATGAGAAGAAAAATTGAAGAATTCAAGTCATTTACATGCTGTCAACACGAGTTGTATGTGCATAAGAAGTGCCATTTATGGAGACACACACAGTTTTTCTAGAAGATTGTTTTTCCTGTATTTAAATCACACTATGTGCAAACATATTCAGAAAATATTTGTATGAAAATGATGGCAGACCATTGACTATTAGTCTAGAATTGGTTTGAATATCAAAAAGACAATATATAAGGGATTTTTTCATGTGTCAGTAATCATGGAATAACTCAGCAGAAGCTCTTGCTTTTTGGGGGTGGGTCTCAGAGGAAGTGCCAAGAAATTGTGTTCAAGAATCTGTTTGGTAAGAGCTAGGGAAAGGGTTTCTCTCAGCAGAGTTCAAAATCAAACCAGAAAGAAATTCTCAGGTCCTTGAAATGCCTCAAGTTGAGCAAGTAGCCTTGTTTTTTTAACTATAGATTAGTATTTTGTTCTTTTAAAATTTCATAGTTCTATGTAGTATTTTAAGTCAGGAGTTAACCCAGAGCAAATTTTACAGACATTAAAAAATTGTATTTTGAAGGTCTGCCCATTTCTTGAATTTTTTTTTCATACTCAATACAATTTGAAAAAAATTAGGTTATGTTGTGTACTAATTTAAGGAGCCCTAGTGGCATAAATGTTAAGTACTTAGCTGGTAACCGAAAGATTGGTGGTTTGAACCCACCCAGCGGCTCCTCGGGAGAAAGACCTGGTGATTTGCTTCCATAAAAATTACAGCCAAGACAACCCTATGGGGCAGTAATACTCTGTCACATGGGGTTGCTATGAGTTGAATATTGACTCAACGACACATAACAACAAGAATATGTACTAATTTAAAGTTTAATAAGAGCTGAAAGACACTTATGTAATAGATAACTTTAACTGAATGCTGAGGGGACAGATAACAGTCACCATTTAAATACGTACTAAATGCCAGTTCTTCTGCTAAGTGGTTTACGTAAGCTAAATACTTTAATCCTCACATTGACCCAATGAGGTATGTAACATTGTCCTCATTTTACAGATGAGGTCCAGAGAAATTAGGAAACTGAAGTCCAGAAAAATTAAGGGATTTTCTAAATCCCACACAATTAGTAAATGGCAGCATGGGGATTTGAACCCATGGCTTTCTGACTCCAAAGCCCACATTCACTTCAGAGTATTGTACTTCCCATAAATGAACATTAAAAACAGCTTTATTTAGCCATTGGTTGAATATATCCTTCATGAGAAATCAGCATGTTCTCGTGTGGATGTGAGAGCCACTGAGGTTACTTGCTGGTTTCTTTCAGTTGACTCAAGGGCCAAGTCTCTAGGAGAAGGCAAATGACTTCGTTTATTGCCTAAAATAATAAATGTGTGCCATACTTGCACAAACATATTGTACCTGCTAGGAAGAAATATACACATTTGATGCAGGATGAAAATATGCCCTTTGTTTGGCTCAGTCTATTAATTTTAAAGTGCCTAGAACCCAAAGCTGCCCCAAACAGCTGGAATATTACCTGTGATTCCAAAATAGACACTAAAATCCTCTCCCTATTTATAAAAAATAAAACCCTTCCTCTTAACAAGATTTGTCAATATAAAATAAACTAAAATTGATTGCCCAGTGTTCCTCCTTATTTTGCATTGAGTCCTGCATTAAACTGCTATTATGATGAAATCTAGAGTGCTCACAAAAATCAAATGCATTTCCTCCTGCAGGAACCCTTGTAAAAACCAAAGATTAATGTTTGTAAAGATATATTCTTAGGCCACACACAATTAATTTTTCAATAATTAGGGTTGTACAAACATTATATTTTATGTAAAATAGGTTTTCTCTTTTCCTTTCTGTCTTTATAAAACAAGTGTTACTTTTTTATTTTTTAAATGGCTGTAGTTCTTTAGACCGTGTCCCTTGAATGTTCCATTTTTGATGCCTGTTTGAGAATTTATTCATTTATGCAGTGTGAAGTTGTGCTAAGAGCATGTTATTAAAATGTTGTTTTAATAATGCCCAACTCACAGTTTTATTTTGTGGAAGTGTCTAGCCTAGTACTTGGTATATTATAAGCACTTCTTAGGTGCCCGCTGATTTTTTTGTTCCACTTAACCAAAAGGTCAGCAGCTCGAATCCACCAGCCGCGCATTGGAAATCATATGGGGCAGCTCTACTCTGTCCTATAGGGTTGCTGTGAGTCAGAGTCAACTTGACGGCAGAGCGTTTTGGTTTGGTCTGCTAGCTGAATAACAGTGAACAGTTCTCTAGGCCTCACTTTCCTTATCTTAAAAATACGGAGCTTACAGATAATTTCTGATGGCATTTTAAGTACCTATACAATGCCATTATTTCCAGATAGTAACAGTGACATGTAACATCTGATCCAACAAGGCTGGTGTCTTTGCTGGCCCTTAAAACGTCATGCTTATTCCTCCTACCTCTGTCCTGCCCATCATGAGGGCTTTCTTTCCTCTCCACCCATCCAGAATCTTTTAGTCAACATTTATTTTGCAAAATCTTCATTGAGTGCTTACAGTGTACAAGGTTAAAGGAATGAGTAAAGAAACAAAACCTTAAATTCTAATTTCCCTTCAAAGCCAGGTTAAGCCTTACTTCCTATACCCTTTCCTAAATGTTCTGCTCTATTTTGATCTCTTCACTTTCTCATTTCCTACATATTGTATTTATTTTTGGTAACTATATTTTATGAAAAAAAATTGCATCTTATCTCACTAACTAGCTTGTAAAATCTTACAGAGATGTCATAACATATAATTCTTTTTTGTTATAACATTTGTTGTAATTTTTACTTTAAGTTTTCACAACTAGAAGGTATTCATGTTACTAATAATATGGTAGTTTGAATCAATAAGGCCTGATCTAATGTAACTGGAGTGTAAATGGAATGGAAGAAAGGAATCCAAAAGATACTATAGTTGTTTTGCTGATTTTTAGCTGGTGTGGCTAATTTGAATATAGGTGGTTGTAGAAAGGCCTGTAACATACATAAAATTTGACAGTAAAGTAATGAGAGTTATTTAAAAAAAAAAAAGTATGTGTATATATATATATATATTTATTGAACTTTAGATGAAGGTTTACAGAACAAACTAGCTTCTCATTAAACAGGTAGTACATATACTGTTTTATGGCATTGGTTAACAACCCCATGACATGTCAGTACTCTTCCTTCTTGACCTTGGGTTCTCTGTTACCAGCTTTCCTGTCCCCTCCTGCCTTCTAGCACTTGCCCCTGGGCTGGTGTGTCCCTTTAGTCTCATTTTGTCCTATGGGTCTGTCTAATCTTTGGTTAAAATGTGAACCTCCAGAGTGACTTCTTTACTGGGCTAAAAGGGTGTCCGGGGCCATACTCTCAGGGTTTCTCCAGGCTCTGTCAGGCCAGTAAGTCTGGTCTTTTTTTTGTTTTTTTTTGAGTTACAATTTTGTTCTACGTTTTTCTCCTGCTCTGTTCAGGACCCTCTATTGTGATCCCTGTCAGAGCAGTCAGTGGTGGTAGCCAGGCACCATCTAGTTGTACTGAACTAAGTCTGGTGGAGGCCATTGTAATTGTGGTCTATTAGTCTGAGAGTGATATTTTTAATACTAACTCTGGAATTTGTTAAGTTAAATGTGTCAGCTGAGAATGCTATAAACTTACCTCATTTATCTCCATTGGTTATCACATTTTGAGGGAAATTACTTGTTTTGTAATGAGCTTTTTGTAATTAAGATTATGATCTAAGCACAAATTTTACTCTGATTACTTTATAGACACCACTTAGTTTTGATAAAAAATGATTATTCAGCCTGATCAAATACTTTTTAATTAGACTTTAACTAAATTTCTAAAGGGTGCTGATTGACCATGGTTAAGACATTCATGTGGTTTTTTACTTACCTAATGGAAAGAAAAAAATTTTTTTTCAAAATATGTTTAAGTGTGTGAATCGTGGAATAAGTGTTACTTCTTCCTAAGATGGTGATTTTGAACAAGATAATACTAATTTGGCTGCTTGAATTCTGCTTTCTTATTTGAAAAGTCCAGTTATCTTAAAGATACCTCTTTGTTCACCATTATATCAATTCACTGCTAAATGCAATTCAAAATCATAGCCTTAGAGAACCACTTCCAGAATGGCAGAGTAAGAACCTTCGAAAATCCATTCCTCTATAAAATCAGTGAGAATACTGGCAAAAATGGTCAAAATCAACTTTTTCAGAACTTCAGAAACTAACCAAAGAAAACAAGAAAAGCAGCTGAATTTCAGTAAGAAAAATAAGTTTGGTGGTATTTTAATGTGC
Source organism: Dugong dugon (assembly GCA_030035585.1). Classification (NCBI taxonomy): domain Eukaryota; kingdom Metazoa; phylum Chordata; class Mammalia; order Sirenia; family Dugongidae; genus Dugong; species Dugong dugon. Next base: position 22,868,778 of record CM057475.1, read on the forward strand.
CCTATTTTCATCCCCTCTCCCCAGTTCTGTGTTAGCCTTGAAAATTAGTAGCCATGCAACCATGGTTGCTGTGAAACAAGAAGCTTAGCAGCCACTGGGCGGTGGGGTGGGGAAGCAATAGGTTTGGAGCTTGCCAAAACATCTTCTCCCCAGAATATTTTCATTATCTGACCTGTCTGGAAGCTCCATAGAAAGACCCATTCACAGGCTTTTCTTTATTTCACTTAATTTAGAGCTGCTTAGTGGGTAAGTCTAATCCCCAGGGTATTTGTGGAACCAGTCAGCAGCAATTGTTTAACATCAGAGTTGCTAGAGGCTGTGATAACAGTCATAGCAAACAAGAATCTGTCCAAAGACCTTAAAAGAAAAATCTGGAGACTGATATGTCCATTGGGGAATTTGAAAAGTTCCCACATATTCCTGGGGATCTAGAATGCCATACACATATAGGACTGTGTACATGCCCAGGAAAGACCCGAGAAGGCCCTTATCTCTCACCTTTGGCTGACTTTGAGGCTCTTTGCAAGCAGAAAGTGAAGGGTAAAGTGGAGCTGTAAATTGCCAGAGCATTGAAGTGGTACTCTAACATACACAGAGGGAGATTTATTGGTTCAGGGCATTTAAGGAAATCTTCATCTAATCATTAGCTGAACACTAAGCAGAGACTTCAGTGACTGCCCAAAAGAGTGCAGCTTTCCAGAATTAATTCAGCAAAGTCACTAAACAAATAAACAGCAACAACAACAACGAGAAGAAACCTTGGGGGAAGAGATGAATTTCTTTCCACAATTGGCACATTATATTATTTAAAATATCCAGTTATCAACAAAAAATTATGAGATATATAGAGAAACAGTATGGAATGGACCACAAAAACAAGCTGCCATGAAGTCAGTTCTGTCTCAGGGCAACCCCATGTGTGTCAGAGTAGAACCGTGCTCCGTAAGGTTTTTAATGGCTGATTTTCTGTAAGTACATTGTCAGACCTTTCTTCTGAAGCACCTCTGGGTGGACTTGAATCTCCAACCTTTTGGTTAGCAGGCGAGTGCATTAACTGTTTGCACCAGCCAGGGACAAGGAAGGGACCATACACAGGAAGAAAACAGAAACTTTCCGAGGAAGCCCAGATGCTTGACTTACTAGACAAAGACTTAAAATCAGCTATTTTAAATATGTTAAAAGAACTAAAGTATGAGAACACTAAATAAAGATATAAACCTGTTGCTGTTGAGTTGACTTCCGACTCATAGCGACCCTATAGGACAGGGTACAACTGGTGGATTTGAACTGCCGACCATTTGGTTAGCAGCCAAGCTCTTAACAGTGCTCCAGATAAAGAAATTATTAAGAAAACAAGCAAGCAAGCAAGCAAGCAAACAAACAAACAAAAAGAAATTCTGGAGTTAAAAAATACAGTAACCGAAGTGAAAAATTTACTAGCAAGTCTGAACAGATGATTTGAGTTGGCAGAAGAAAGAATCAGCAAATGAAGATAGATCAATTGAGATTAGCCAGTTTGAGGAACAGAAAGAAAAAAGTATAAAGAAAAGTGAACAGAGCCCCCAGAGACCTGTGGAATACTGTCAGCTGTACCAACATATGCATAATGGGAGTCTTAGAAAGAAAGGAGAGAGATAAGTAGCAGAGAGACTATCTGAAGATGTAATGGTGTAAAATTTCCCAAATTTGATGAAAAACAACGTTAATCTTCACATTCATGAACCTCAACAAACTCCAAGTAGGATAAACTCAAAAGAGATCCATACCTAGAGCCATTGCAGTCAAACTGTCAAATGCAAAAGTCAAAGAGGTAATCTTGAAAGAGAACATAAAATGACTCATCAAGAATAAAACCAAACCAAATCTGTTGCTGTTGAGTCAGTTCTGACTCATGGTGCTATCAGGTGTTAACTGTTCCGCGATAATATTAACAGGTGACATTTCATTAGAAAGCATGGATGCCAGAATGCAGAGGGTTGACGTATTCAAAGTGCTAATAAAAAAAGGTTGTCAACCAGGAATCCAATATCCAGCAAAAGTATCCTTCAAAAGATTTAGGAGAAATTAAGACATTCTCAGATAAAAACTGAGAGAAGCTGTTGCTTGCAAACTTGCCCTCGATAAATAATACAGAGAGTCCTTCAGGTTGAAATTGAAGGACAGAAGACAATAAATCTAACCCACACAAAGAAATAAAGAGCACCAGTAAAGGTAACTACACAGATATATGTGAAAGAAAGACAGTATAAATGTATTTTTGTTTGTAACTCTTTTCTTCTCTTATCTGATTTAAAAGTCAACTGCATGAAGCAATAATTATAAAACTATCTTGAGGGCTTATAATTTACGAAGATAGAATTTGTATTAAATGATGTAAGAGCTAAAACTAGAAAACTCTTGGTAGAAAACATAGTAGATCTATATAATGATGGGCTAAGCAATGGTTTAAAAAAAAAAGAATAGATAAATTGGGCTTTATCAAAAATAAAAACTTCTGCATTTCAAATGGTACTATCGAGAAAGTAAAAAGACAACCCACATAATATATCTGGAATACTGTATAAAGAACTCTTACAAATCAATAATAAAAAGAAAAATAGCCCAAGTAAAAATAAATGTACAAAGTATTTGAATAGCCATTTCTCCGAAGAAGGTAACTAAATGGCGAATAATCTTGTAAAAATGTGCTGAACATCATTAGTAAGTAGGGAAATACAAATCAAAATCACAATGAGATACTGCTTCACATCTACTAGGATGTTGATGTTGTTGTTAGGTGCCGTCAAGTTGGTTCCGAGTCTTAGTGACCCTGTGTACAACAGAACAAAACACTGCCTGGTCCTGCGCCATCCTCACGTTGTTACACTTGAGCCCATTGTTGCAGCCACTGTGTTAGTCCATCTCGTTGAGGGTCTTCTTCTTTTTAGCTGACCCTGTACTTTACCAAGCATGATGTCCTTCTCCAGGGACTGCTCCCTCCTGATAATATGTGCAAAGTATGTGAGATGTAGTCTCACCATCTTTGCTTCTAAGGAGCATTCTGGTTGTACTTCTTCCAAGACAGATTTGTTCGTTCTTTTGGCCATCCATGGTATATTCAATATTCTTCAACAACACCACAATTTAAAGGTGACAGTTCTGTCTTCCTTATTCATTGTTCAGCTTTTGCATGCATATGAGGCAATTGAAAACACCATGGCTTGGATCAGGTGCACCTTAGTCTTCAATGTGGTATCTTTGCTTTTTAACACTTTAAAGAAGTCTTTTGTAGCAGATTTGCCCAGTGCAGTGCATCTTTTGATTTTTTGACTGCTGCTTCCATGGGTGTTGATTGTGGATCCAAGTAAAATGAAATCCTTGACAACTTCAGTATTTTCTCTGTTTATCATGATGTTGCTTATCGGTCCAGTTGTGAGGATTTTTGTTTTCTTTATGTTGAGGTGTAATCCGTACTGAAGGCTCTAGTCTTTGATCTTCATTAGTAAGTGCTTCAAGTCCTCTTCACTTTCAGCAAGCAAGGTTGTGTCATCTGCATATTGCAGGTTGTTAATGAGTCTTCTTCCAATCCTAATGCCGCCTTCTTCTTTGTATAGTCCAGCTTCTCGGATTATTTGCTCAGCATACAGATTGAACGAGTATGGTGAAAGGATACAACCCTGACCCACAACTTTCCTGATTTTAAACTACGCGGTATCCCCTCGTTCTGTTTGAACAACTATCTCTTGACCTATGTACAGCTTCCTCATGAGTACAATTAAGTGTTCTGGAATTCTCACTTTTCGCAATGTTATCCATAATTTGTTATGATCCACACAGTCGAATCCCTTTGTATAGTCAATAAAACACAGGTAAACATCTTTCTGGTATTCTGTGCTTTCAGCCAAGATCCATCTGACATCTTCAATGATATCCCTTGTTCCACGTCCTATTCTGAATCCAGCTTGAATTTCTGGCAGTTCCCTGTAGATATACCACTACAGCCGCTTTTGAAAGATCTTCAGCAAAATTTTACTTGCATGTGATATTAATGATATTGTTCAATAATTTCTGCATTTGGCTGAGTCACTTTTCTTTGGAATAGGCATAAATATGGATGCCTTCCAGTTGGTTGGCCAGGTAGCTGTTTTCCAAATTTTTTGGCTCAGATGAGTGAGCCCTTCCAGTGCTGCATCCATTTGTTGAAACATTTCAGTTGATACTCCATCAATTCCTGGAGCCTTGTTTTTCGCCAATGCCTTCAGTGCAGCTTGAACCTCTTCCTTCAGTACCATCAGTTCCTGATCATATGCTGCCTCCTGAAATGATGGAACGTTGACCAGTTCTTTTTGGTATTGTATTCCTTCCATCCTCTTTTGATGCTTCCTGCATCATTTAATGTTTTTCCCATACAGTCCTTCAATACTGCAACTTGATGCTTGAATTTTTTTTCAGTTCTTTCAGCTTGAGAAATGCTGAGTGTGTTCTTCCCTTGTGGTTTTCTATCTCCAGGTCTTTGCACATGTTATTATAATAGTTTACTTAGTCTTCTCGAGCCACACTTTGAAATCTTTTCAGGTCTTTGACTTCATCATTTTAAAAAGGTGAATTTTATGGTATGAGAATTATATCTTCATAAAGCTGTTATAAAAAAACTAGCTGGGATATTTTTCCATTTTGTCTTTTTTTGTGTTGTCAAGTGAGTCAGTAAATAATAACTTACTAATTTCTGGAATTCTCAGAAGTTTAGACATTGAAACATTTCCCATAGTATCATAATATACAAATTATATACTTGTATTACATGTAAATGTGTGTGTGTGTAACAAAACCCATTGCCATTGAGTCAATTCCCACTCATAGCAACCCTATAGGACAGAGTAGAACTGCCCCATTAGACATGAAGAAAGCAAAAGGTCATTAAAAAGACAGGAAAGAAAGGAAAGACCAAAATAGATGTCAGAAGAGACTCTGAAAGTTGCTCTCAAACATAGAGTAGCTAAAGCAAATAGAAGAAATGATGAAGTAAAAGAGCTGAACAGAAGATTTCAAAGGGTAGCTCGAGACGACAAAGTAAAGTTTTATAATGAAATGTGCAGAGACCTGGAGTTAGAAAACCAGAAGGAAAGTACATGCTTGGCATTTCTCAAGCTGAAAGAACTGAAGAAAAATTCAAGCCTTAAGTTGCAATACTGAAGGATTCTATAGATAAAATGCCCTAATGGTGCAGTGATTAAGCACTTGGCTGCAAACTGAAAGGCTGGCAATTTGAACTCACCAGCTGCTCTGCGGGAAAAAGATGTGGCAGTTTGCTTCTGTAAAGCTTATAGCCTTAGAAGCCCTATGGAGCAGTTATACAGGGTCACTATGAGTTGGAACTGACTTGATGGCAATGGGTTTGCTTTGGGTTTTTTATGGGCAAAATATTGAATGACCCAGGAAGCATCAAAAGAAAATGGAAGGAATACACAGAATCACTGTACGAAAAAGAATTGGCCAACTTTCAACAATTTCAAAAGAAAGCATATGATCACAAACCTATAGTACTGACGGAAGCAGTCAAAGCTGCAGTGATGGCATTGGTGAAAACAAGGCTCCATGAATTGATGGAATACCAACTGAGATATTTTAACAAATGGATGCAATGCAGGAAATGCCCACTTGTCTATTTTAGAAAACGGCTACCTGACCAACTAACTGGAAGAGATCCCTACTTGTGCCCATTCCAGAGAAAGAGTGATCCAACAGAAGGTAGAAATTATTGAACAATATCTTTAATATTACACAAAAGTAAAATTTTGCTGAAGATAATTCAAAAACAGTTGCAGCTGTACATCTACAGGGAACTGACAGAATTTCAAGCTGGATTCAGAAGAGGATATGGAACAAGAGATATCATTGCTGATGTCAGATGGATATTGGCTGAAAGCAGAGAATATCAGAAAGATGTTTACCTGTGTTTTATTGATTATGCAAAGGAATCTGACTATATGGTTCATAACAAATTATGGATAGCATTGCAAAGAATTGGAATTCCAGAACATGAATCTGTGCACATGAGGAGTCTGTACCTAGATCAAGAGGCAGTGGTTTGAACAGAACAAAAGGACACAGTGTGGTTTAAAATCAGGAAAGTTGTGGGTCAGGGTTGTATCCTTTCACCATACTTGTTCAGTCTGTATGCTGAGCAAATAATCGGAGAAGCTGGACTGTATGAAGATGAACACGGCATCAAGATTAAAGGAAGTATCATTAACAACCTGTGATATGCAGATGACACAGCCTTGCTTGCTGAAAGTGAAGAAGTCTTGAAGCACTTACTGATGAAGATCAAAGACCACAGCCTTCAGTATGGATTGCACCTCAACATAAAGAAAACAAAAATGCTCACAACTGGACCAATAAGCTAAATTATTATAAAGGGAGAAAAGATTGAAGTTGCAAGAATTTCATTTTACTTGGATCTACAATCAATGCTCATGGAAGCAGTAGTCAGGAAATCAAAGAATGTATTGGACTGGACAAGTCTACTACAAAAGACCTCTTTAAAGTGTTAAAAAGCAAAGATGTCATCTTGAGGACTAAGGTAATTAAAAATGACCCAAGCCTCATATTTTCAGTTGCCTCAGATGCATACAAAAGGTGAACAATGAATAAAGAATAATGAGTAAGGAACACCTACAAAGAATTGATGCCTTTGACTTGTGCTGTTGGCAAAGAATATTAAATCTACCACGGACTGCCAGAAAAACGAAGAAATCTGTCTTGAAAGAAGTAAAGCCAGAATGCTTCTTAGAAGCCAGCATGGTAAGACACATTATCAGAAAGGTCTAGTCCCTGGAGAAGGACATCATAGATGGTAAAGTAGAAGGTCAGCGAAAAAGAGAAAGACCCTCAACAAGATGGAGTGCCACTGTGGCTGCAGCAGTGGGGTCAAACATAGCAACGATTGTGAGGATGGCACAGGACCGGGCATTTCATTCTGTTGTGCATAGGGTCACTATGAGTTGGAACTGACTGGAAGGGACCTAACAACAACAACTCATGGGAGCAGACTGCCACATCTTTCTCCTGCAGAACAGCTGGTGGATTTTAAACTGCCGACCATTATGGTTAGAAGCTGAGCTCTTAACCACTATGCCAACAGGGCTACTTATTACATGCATAGATACCAACATAAGTTTCATTATCATTTTCATCGTAACTTCCCTATTCCTCCTATATAGTCAGTCTTAGTTAACGGTATCACCATACTCCCAGACATGCAATCTAGACATCTGAAATCCATCATAGATTGACTGGTGAGGCCAAAAATTTCTCCCTCAGCAAAGTTTCAGTTCTACCCCCTGTTCCCATTCTCTGTTCTACTCTGGGACTTCTTTATCTTTACCCAGATGTTCTAGTAGCTTCTTGCTTTAATTTACCTGCCTTATTTTCTATTTTCTGTCTTTTCAGTGAAGTCAGTTTTGGCCTGCCATTGAAGGCCACCCAAAATTTAGCTTCAGCCTGGTTTTGTACATGGGTACTCTTGTTCTCTAACCCACTGCCCTACGTTTTTCCTTCCTTTAATCTTTTCTTTAATGAGCATTACATAAATGCCTCTCTCTGTGACATGCAATAGGGATAGAAAGATTGATCTGTTCAGCTTCATCTCTCGATACTTCTACAACACATCTTGTACTTAGGGCTCACCTGTTTACTCTGATTATGCAGTTTACTCACTTGAGAAGTATTCTCCTCTGGTGGAGTGCCCTGCTTCCCCCTGCGCCCCTAGACATGCCTGCTTCTTGAACTTTAGTCCCGATATTATTTAAAAATTCAGTCTCCGTAGTATCTAACACAAGTTGTCCTAAGCATTAAAAAGGATAATGCATGTTTAAGTGCTTCATACAGAACTTACAATAAATGTTAACTGTTCCTTTTTGCCTTCCTTACCTCTCTGTCTTCTTCTTCCTTCTCCTTTTCCTTCTCCTCTTCCTCCTCATTATCTGTCTGTTTACCTACCTACCTTCCTGTCTACCTGTCTACCTATCTATCTGTCTACTTACCTGTCTATCTGTCATCTATCTATGTATCTATCTATCCATCCATCCATCCATTTATCTAAAATTTTGGACCTGGATCAAATGTTACTTCCTTTGAGAAACCTTTTTCTGTAAGCTGTCTCCCCTGAATCCTTCGTAAGGTGTCTTTTTCTTTCATGTGTGTACCCATGACAGTGTACTTGCAGGGAACGTTAATCATGACATTTCACTGTTTACGTTAGTTGCTTGTGTATTCTCTCCACAGCTAGGCTTTGAGCTCTTTGAACTTGGAGAACATTTTCATATGCCTAAGACATACAGTATCTGGCATACAGTAGAAAGTCAATAGGCACCTATTAAATTAAAAAAAAAATTGCACCAAGTTGCTTAAGGAATAGAGTAGAAATGTTTTTAATAGAAAATATGAGTTAAGAAAATAATATTTATTTTGATAATCTTATTTCTTCTTTAATTTACTTTAGATGATAATTAGGTAAAACCTTATTTGTGTAAAAAAAAACACTAGTAACATCATTAAAACAAAAGTTACTGCTTTTCTACTGACCACAATTGCGGGCACCTCTCTCCACATTGTCATATGGGCCCAGCATAAGGTCCTGTATGTAGTGAGCAGTCAATATTTACTGGATGAATCAACGAAAGAATGAATACATAATATGAAAGTATGCTCCAAAGATCTTTTCCCTGGAAATGATTATCCTTCTCATTATGTTTGCAAGTAACAGCTAAAAAAATAAAATGAATTGAATTTGCTCCATTTGGCATGAGGGATATTTATATTCAGAACTAAAGAAGTGAATTGATTATCAATTATTCATGATTAATCATTTAATAATGAGTGATTGTCTCATTAGACATTTTTTCATGCTATATTACAGAAATGACAATAACAGTCTATGAAATTGTAGTATATTGGAAAAGTAACTTTTATACCAAATATACTTTCCTAATAAGGAGTCCTTGCTGAATTGTAAATATTTAAAAATATTTCCATATTGTAAAGCATTACACATATTAGAAAAAAATTAGTCTGAGTGTAGAAGCAGTGCTGTGCATTTTTTTCTGACTTATTGGTCTCTTTTTAAGCTTTGCAATCAAATAAATTTCCCTAATCAGTCAGAAGTGTAAATAAAGAGCACTCAAGGTGCTTATATATTTTACATTTAGTGAGGGTGCTGCACAAGGAAAACAAAAGGACTTGCAACTGAATCAAAGTGATTAAATGTAATGAATTACCCAGATTAGGCAATAAATAACCTATTGAATGGAGAGAATGCTTAAGTAAACATTTTTGTTAGAGGATAAATTTTAAAATGTTAAACAATTAACATTCATTGCTGCTGTTGGTCTTATTTATTTAGTTTAGTCTTGTTATCTGGTTAAAGCATCTCAGGATAAAAATATTTGACTGGCTTCCCATTTTTTTCCAAAGGTATAAAGATGATGAACTAAATTCAGTAATGAAAGAAAAAAAATAGAGACTGGTGGAAGGAGGATTATTATGAAAATGTGGAAGTGTAAAAGGTGAAAATGTGTAAGAGTGGTATATTTTCACAATAAGGCTTCTGGTTTAATATATTATTTGTGTAATAATAATTCTGTCATAAATAAGAATTAGGGAATTTTTATGAAGTATGGTAGGTATCATCTGTAATTGTCAATGAAAGAAATCCTCCCTGTTCTTCTCTCTTTTTTGCTCTCATCTCTTCTCATTATCTCAGTTTTTTTCTCCTTCCACCTCTCCCAGTATGCCTTCAGTCACCTTGGAGTAGTTGAAAGGCCTTTGAGTCAAAAACTTTGGTTTAGATCTGGCTGTGACTGGAACTAGCTGGGTAGCTCTGAGCAAGTCGTTTAACCACTTAAGAGTTCTTAGATGTTTAGTTGTTGTTGTTAGGTACTGCTGAGCTGATTGTTGATTCATAGTGAGCCCATGTAACGGAGTAGAACTGCCCTATAGGAGGTTAGATTTCATGATTTTATGACTCTTTCCAGTCCTAAAATGTTGTTGTTATGTATGTCTACTATTAGACTAGTCCTAGTCTCCAGAAGACTTGGTGTTGCTTAGGCTGTAGGCTCCATGACATGTTTGGTGTGTGATGTAAGTGACTGATGGATGTTATGTATTTAGCCGGTCAGGAAACAGTTGTTTCAGGAATTTCTTAAAATAGACTTCCCTAAGTTATCCCATAATCCATTAAGTTCAGTTGTATAATTTTGAGCATGATGCTTATAGATTTAATATGATTAATGGCAATAAAGAGCCAGTCTTGGGAAGCCTCTATTTTGGTGATACTGTTCTGAAGTCCCATTAGTATTATCTGAACTTCTTTTTTTTTAGTTTCCTGAAATATATTGCAGTTCATTTTATACACTCATTCTAAATATTTATAAAGTAAGATACAGAAGTAATTTTCCAACTATGCTAAGTACCGTTCAGATTCTCATTAAAGTTCTGTGCTAGTTTTAAGATTCATAATTAAGAAGTATGTGAAAAAAATGGAAAAATTCACAAGCCAGTTATGGAAATTAATGAAAGGCTAGAAGGCAGGATCAGTAAACATGTGTAGGACTGTTAGTTTCCTTTGTGGTTACCTTAATATTTACCCCTATTTTTTCTAAGTTTAAACCAGTCTTTTATTTCTTTATATCGCCTTGACTTCCTCTTCATATGAAACATCTATGACTACATTTTTTAGTCCCTTTTTTTGTTTTAATGTTGTCATCTTTTACATGTTGAGGTCTCTGTTCCCCTGTTTTCAGCTTTGATTTATTTTTGTGACATCCCTATCTGGGTTGATATCTGGTTGCTGTGTCCTGTGTTCTAGTCTTTGGTTGTTATCTGAAGTTACTGATTTTTTAACTGGACGACTGCCTTTAGTATTTCTAGTATTTTGGTTTGGTTTTTACAAATTCCCTAAACTAATGTTTATCTGGAAATGCCCTAATTTCGCCACCATGGTTTGAGAGACAGTTTTGCTGGATATATAATTCTTAGCTGGCAATTTTTTTCCTTCATCCCATTACCTTCTTGCCTGTGTGGTTTCTGCTGAATAGTCTGAGCTTAGTCTTGTTGACTCTCCTTTGTAAATGACTTTTTGTTTATCCCTAGCCACTCTTAAAATTCTCTTTATCTTTGGTTTTGGCAAGTTTGATTATGTCTTGGTGACTTTCTTTTGGGATCTACTTTATGTGGGGTTCTATGAGCATCTTGGATAGATATCTTCTCATCTTTGATGATATCAGGGAAGTTTTCTGCCAAGAAATCTTCAACAATTTTCTCTGTATTTTCTGTTATCTCCCCCTGTTCTGGTACTCCAGTCACTCGTAGGTTATTCCTCTTGATGGTGTTCCACATAATTCTTACTGTTACTTCATTAAAATTCATTTATCTGATTTTTCCTCAAATAAGTTGACGTCAAGTGCTTTATCTTCAGTCTCACTAATTCTGACTTCCATTGCCTCAATTCTGCTCCTACGACTTTCTATTGAGTTGTCTAATTCTGAAATTTTATTGTTAATCCTCTGGATTTCTGTTTGCTGTCTCTCTGTGGATTCTTGCAGCCTGTTAAATTTGTCATTGTGCTCTCTATAATCTTCTTAAGTTCCTCTATTGCTTTGTCTGTGTATTCCTTGGCTTGTTCTGTGTTTTGCATGATCTCCTTCCTGATCTCTTGAAAAGTTCTTATGTATCAATGTTTTGTATTCTACCTCTTGTAATTTCAAGAAATTCCCTTCCTCTGAAAGATTTCTTGATTCTTTGTTTTGGGGGCTTGCTGAACCCATCATGGTCTGCCTCTTTATGTGATTTGTTATTGACTGTTTTCTCTGAGCCATCAATAAGTTATTTATTTTATGTTTGTTTACTGTGTCCTAGCTTCTTGTTTTGTTTTGTTTTGATATGCCTAAATAGGCTGCTCGTGTGAACTAGTTTGATTATTGGTGCCTCTGAAACTCTAACATCCTGTCACCAGGTGGTTAGATCTGTTACTAGGTATGTAAGCCCAGAAGTCCATTTACTTTTCTTGTATGTATTCAGCTCTGGTGTCCAGGAAGTTGGTTACCCAGTGTGTGGTACACGGCTCTCACCTATAGTCCTAGACAGGCAGGGGTGATTGGAGTAGGCACAGGTATCTGGCTGCAGTAGTGGGTCACGTGCTGAGCAAGGCCAGGGGTTGACGGCTGCCCCTAAGTGTCTAGGAGGAAAGTGTGTCCCTGTTTCCTAGAGCACATAGGTAGGTGGGTTTTGCAGCTGGACTGTGGGCATCCAGTGCTGTTGGCTGTAAGGACTAGGAGGCACCACTTATTCTTGGACCCCTGTCACAGGTGGCTAGGTGGCATGGGTGGAGCTGCCAGTCCTCAGGCCCCTGATATGGAGAGGTGAGGACCCTGCTTAATGGGCAGAGTGGTGCCAAATGTCACAAACTTGCCACTCCACCATATAGGTGATACAACTGAAGTTAGACTTCAGGTATATACCCTGTTGTACTGTGGTAATGAGGGCCTTTGCTGCTGAAATGGGCCCACACAGGTCTATGCAGGGGTCAAACACATTCAAAGTCCATAGACCCCTTATGCCTGTACCTAGGGAGCTGTGCCTGCCTTGAGTTCCTTGCTTAGGGTAGCTGGCAGATTATTTTTTCCTGTTAGTTTGTTCCATCTCCAAGGCTGAGAGAGTGGCTCAGGGCACATGACAGTTCCTGCTTCTGGCCCAGGGATGCAGCAATTGCTGAAGCTGGCCTGGGACCCAGTGCAGAGTGGGGAGGGAACAGGTAAATGGGAGAGAGGTTCTTCCCAAATGGGGTGTTTTTTAATCTTTGTGGTAGGTTAGATGGATGTACTTATCTATTGCTGATTGAGCACCGCTTTTCACTGGTTCTGGAGGCTTGAGTAGATTCCCCATCAGTCGGTCTCTCCTGATGTGGGAAATGCCTCCTGAATGCCCCTGCTTGCCTCACCGTGCACACCAGCTGATCTGGCCTGCAGAATGCCGGTTCCCGCTGGGTCACATCCAGCAACTCCACGCTGCTTCTGAATCATCTCTCCCTCCCCTGCCTCTCAGTCCGATTCCTCAACTTTGCTTTGGATGTTCAGAGCTCCTAGATTGTCATATATAACCGATTCACTTGTTTTTTTGGGTCTTTGTTGTCAGAGGGAGCACCAGAAGCATCTGACCACTCTGATCAGTAAAGATGGGTAAAGAAATTGTATTGCTTTAACCAGAAAAGAGAAAGCTCACGAACCTATGTGAATTACAGAAGACAGAACAGCTTATAATATGACACATACCTCCTAAACATTGTAAACACCACTGGGAAAATTCTATTTTGGTTCCACTTTTCTAAACTTTACAAGTTTTATAAAAGTTATTTATAAACCTTATCTTCTATGGATGTGCAATTAACTCAAAAGTAGGAATACAAAGGCAACGTTTAATATCCTCCTAATGAAATGGAAGTACGATTGACCTTCTTTCCTAACCACAGGGTTGTGTTCTGAATGAATCATTGCTACAGTAAATCCTTAGGACTTCAAGTGGCTAAGTAATATGGAAGGCATATTCCTTGTAAATGATAGTAGCAGCCTCAAGACCAAACATGTTTTAAAGTATTTCTCTCAAGCCTTTTGATAGGAGGGATTTATTTGGCTCTGAGGCATTTCTTTGAACTTCGAGAAATAACAAATAGATTATGGTCTAAGAAATTGCAGCTTTGGAGAGTTGTTAGATCTTAAAAGTTAGTGCACTGGAAAATGTTCATGTATGTCAGTTCTCAAAATACAGCATACATCAGAATCTCCTAGGGGACTTGTCAAACACAGGTTGCTGGGCCCCATCCTCAGAGTTTCTGATTCATTGGGTCTGAGTGGTGAGATAATTTGCATTGATAACAAGTTCTCACGTGATGCTGATGTTGCAGGTCTGGGGACCACACTTGGAGAACCACTTTCTCTCAGTGTAAATAGATTTCAACTATTGGCATAGGATTCATTAATAAATTTACTTATTATCTACAGAGTTAGCAGAGAAAAATATTTATAATATTTATAATATTTCCAATGAACACAAACATTTTGTCAAATTTGGGTTAAACACGCCAAGTACACAGCTCTTGGTAGATAACCATTTTAACAAGCCCAAACATATCTTTCCCTACTTTTTGACATGTTCAGATCAGATAATGAAGAATAAATAATGAATAAATGTTGTTGTTGTTAGGTGCCGTCAAGTCAGTTCTGACTAATAGTGACCCTATGTACCACAGAATGAAACACTGCCTGGTCTTGCGCCAAGTTCACAGTCATTGTTATGCTTGAGCTTATTGTTGCAGCCACTGTGTCAATCCATTTGGCTGAGGGTCTTCCTCTTTTTTGCTGACCCTGTACTTTACCAAGTCTGATGTCCTTCTCCAGGAGTGGATCCCTCCTGATAACATATCCAAAGTATGTAAGATGTAGTCTCGCCATCCTTGCTTCTGAGGAGCATTCTGGCAGTACTTCTTCCAAGACAGATTTGTGCATTCTTTTGGCAATCCATGGAGTATTCAGTATTATTCGCCGACACCACAATTCAAAGGTGTCAATTCTTCTTCGGTCTTCCTTATTCACTGTCCAGCTTTCACATGCATATTATGCAATTGAAAATACTATGGCTTGGGTCAGGCACACTTTAGTCTTCAAGGTGACATCTTTGCTTTTCAACACTTTAAAGAGGTCTTTTGCAGCAGATTTGCCCAACGCAATGCATCTTTTGATTTCTTGACTTCTCCTTGCCTGGGTGTTGATTGCAGATCCAAGTAAAATGAAATCCTTGACAACTTCAGAGTTTTCTCTGTTTATCATGATGTTGCTTATTGGTCCAGTTGTGAGGATTTTTGTTTTCTTTATGTTGAGGAGTAATCCATACTGAATCCTGTGGTCTTTGATCTTCATCAGTAAATGCTACAAGTCCTCTTCTCTTTCAGCAAGCAAGGTTGTGTCATCTGCATAATGCAGGTTGTTAACGAGTCTTCTTCCAATCCTGATGCCGCCTTCTTCTTCATATAGTCCAGCTTCTCGGATTATTTGCTCAGCATACAGATTGAATAGGTATGGTGAAAGTGTAAAACTCTGACACATACTTTTCCTAACTTTAAACCATGCAGTATCCCCTTGTTCTGTTCTAACAACTATCTCTTGATCTATGTGTGGGTTCCTCATGAGCAGAATTAGTAAGTAGGGATCATAATTGTTAGCTTTCAAAATTGAAGTATGTTATTTATACTTCTTTAAATGCCATGAAAAGCACAGATCTAGGTGTACATTTGATAGGTTTTGACAAATATATATACCCATATAACACTCCAATCAAGATGAAGAATATTTTCACCACCCCAGAAATCTTGTGCTCCATTCAGTTCAATTCCTACCCCCAAGACCAACCACTACTTTGATTTCTCTGTAGACTAGTTTTGTCTTACCATGCCTTCATATACATACAGTCATACAGTGTGCCCTTTTTATGTCTGACTTTTTTCACTTAACATAAGTTTTCAAGATTTATCTATGTTATTGCCTGTTATCAGTAGTTAATTCTTTCTTATTGCTGTTATGTTGTTAGGTGCCACCAAGTCAGTTCCAACTCATAGCAACCCTTTGTGCAACAGAATGAAACACTGCCTGGCCCTGCACTGTCGTCACAGTGATTAGTTGCTTTGAGCCCATTGTTGCAGTTACTATGTCAATTGATCTTGTTAGGGGTCTTCCTCTTTTTCACTGACGTTTTACTTTACCAAGCATGATGTCCTTCTCCAGGGACTAGTCCTTCCCGATTAACATGTCCAAAGCATGTGAGACAAAGTCTTGCCGTGTTGCTTCTAAGGAGCATTCTGGCTGTGCTTCTTCCAAGATAGATTTGCTCGTTCTTCTGGCAGTTCATGGTATGTTCAATATTCTTTGCCAACACCGTAATTCAAACGCATCAATTCTTCGGTCTTCCTTATTTATTGTCCAGCTTTTGCATGCATATGAGGTGATTGAAAATATCATGGCTTGGTCAGGGGCACCTTAGTCCTTAAAGTGATATCTTTGCTTTTTAATATTTTAAAGAGGTCTTTTGCAGCAGATTTGCCTAATGCAATATGTTGTTTGATTTCTTGATGGATGCTTCTGTAAGTGTTGATTGTATTGCTAAATTGTATTTAATTATACAATCATTCTAAAATTTTTTAATCCATTTTTTTCTGTTGATGTCCATTTAAGTTGTTCTTGTTTGTGGCTATCAGTAAAGCTGCTATATACATTTTTGTGTAGGTTGTTTCGTAAATATATTTTAATTTTTGTTGGATGAGTACCTAGGAGTGAATTACCATTTGATTCTCCTTATAGTTTATATTTCTTAACTATTGTGTATACTTTCATGAATTATGATTATGTTTTTATTTACATCATCAAGCATAGTTACAGCAGCAGCTTTATAAATCCTTGTCTAGTAATTCCGATGTTTAGGTCTGCTTGGAGTTGGTTTCCCTTGAGTGAATTTTTTTCTGTGAATGGGTTATATTTTTCTGCTTTTAATATGTTGAGGAAATAGATTATATCCTGGACATTGTGAATTTATATTTAGAAACTCTGCATTCTCTACATTCCCTCAGAATACTGATTTTGTTTTTTTAAGTAGGCAATTAACTTGGCTGAACTCGTTGTATAAAACTCTGTCTTTCCTGTGAGGGTTGGCAGCTCAGATTCCTGTTTAGTTCTTTTAGCCTTAGCTGTTTGGAGCCTTTTCCACACATGGATTGTTCTCAGGTCAGCCAGTACCTGCATGTAGTTGTCTTCTTTCTTTCTTCTTCTTCTTCTTTTTTTTTTTTTTTTTTTAAATATTGTGTTCACATGTTCTAATTTTTATCCTTGTGATGTTTGGTCCAATAATAGGTACTTAGCTATACTGGCAGCCTCTCCAGTAATTTTTCATTTCAGACGTTATACTTTCCTGTTATAGTATTTCCATGTGTTTCTTCTATATAATTTTCATTTCTCTGCTGAGATTTTCCATCTGTTCAATAATTATATTAATCTTTTCCCTCAAACTCCTAAACATATTTATAATAGCTCTTTTAAAGTCTTTTTCCTCTAATTACAACTTCTGAGTCATCTTGAAGTCTCTATCAACTACATTTCTTTCTGATTATAGGTCACATTTTGCTTCTTTGCATGCCTAATACATTTTATTAGTATGCTGGAGATTGTGAATGTTACATTGTTGTGAGTCTGGATTATTTTTTTCCTGAAGGATTTGAGTTTTCCTTTAGCAGGTAGTTAAATTACCTAGAGATTCTCTTGATTATGTCAGGCTTAGTTTTATGCTTTCTTAGGATGGGTCTATTTAGGTATCATCTTTAATCCTAAAAGCGTGCCCTGTACCCCAGGGTACAGTTATTATTTCTATAGTGTGGCCTTTCTGGCATCTCAACTGATACTCCAGATACTCGGGTCTCTCCGCTCTGGTAGAATTGAAACTTTGATGTCTCCCAGCATTGTGCCATGTCTGGTATCTCCATTTAGCTTTCAACCCTACAGCAGTAACCTTCTTCTAGGCCTTGCAGAGCCTTGCCCTGCACATTTGCAGGTCACCCCTTAGCAAGGACCAAGAATAATTCCCACACAGACTTCTGAAGCTTTTCCTTTGCATTGCTTCTTTTTTTCTGGTAAATTGCTTTGCAAGCTCCGGTTACTTCTACAGCCCTAAATGCCTATCACTGCTTCCTTAGCTCATAAAGATGAGGTATACCTGGGGCTCACTTATGTGTGTCCTTTCTTTCAAGGATCATCTGTTCAATGACTGTTGACCAATGCTTTGAATACCGTTGTCTCATGTCATTTGGTTCAGTTGTATAGTTGTTTACATTAATAGAGTAAGTTTGATATCAGTTACTCTATCATGGTGGAAAGTTAAAGCCCAATTTATTGTCTTAAATAATCCAATATTCCATGATATGGAGGTACTATAATTTATGTAATTATTCCCTCATGGGTAAACATTGTTTCAATTTTCTTGGATACCCAAGACAATGCTGAAACAACTGTTCTTGGAAATAAATAGTTCTTCTAGTTCATTCACTGCTGTAGAATGGATTCCTAAAGCAGGATTACTGGGTCCAAATGTATATAAATGTATTATTAGTCTAAATATTGCTACACTGATTTTCTAGAAGGTTTTAATCCAGGTAGATAAAAACCTTTTGCTAATGTTGTTTCATGCTTTTATTCCAGAGACAAACCCAATTTTGACATAAAAATTTATAGGTTGACTTATATATTTCCCTTTTGTTAGAGTGCTTTTCAGGTTTTGGTATCAAGTTTATATTAGATTCCAAAACAAGATAAGGAACATTCCCTTCTTTTCTATGTTCTAGTTAAGTTTGTATAATTTTTATATATTCAGATACACAAAGGAATATATAACATAGTCTTTGAATTTTTGGTTAAAATATTATTTAAAATCATCTGAACTTGATTTTATTTTGAGGAGTTGAGTTTGATGTAGACTAGGAAATGGGATAGATCCTTAAACTATCCATTTAATTGATTTATGGTTTCCTACTTATTGAGTCAGTTTTTGTTTTCCTAGAAAATAGCATATTTAATCTAAGCTTTTTATTGGCACGAGATTCTTAATGTTCTTTCCTATTTTTTCTTCATCAGTTTTCTTTGCTTGTTTGTTCTTTTCAAATTGCCATCTGAGTTTATTGATCCTCATGATTGTTTTCCATTTCACTAATACCTCGTTCTATCATTATCGTTTCGTTTCTTCTGTTCTCTTAGGGTTTGCTGTTACTATTTTTTCATTTTTTTAAAGTACTGCTTAGCATATTCATTTTCAGAAGTATTTTTTTTTAAATTCTGCATAAATATTTAAGGCTATACATTTCCCTCTGAGTACTATTTAGCAGTTACAGTTTCATATGTTTCTCATTTATGCGCTGTATAATTTACATTAAGAAGTTTTTCTTTGACACTAAGGTTACTTCGGGTAAGAGTTCTACCTCCAGAGCCAGTCTGCCCAGGGTCACAACTTAGATCCACATTTACTAGCTCTGTGTGTGTGTGTTTAATTTATTTATTCTCTTTTTGCCTTAGTTTACTCATGGGATAAAATGGGATGATAATAGGAGTGCCTGCCTCCTATGGTTATTTTGAGGAGGAAATGTATGAGCATAGTTTGCATACTTAGAAGAATGCCTGACATTTACCAAGAACTATATATGTTAGCTATTATTTGTTTAGAGCATTTTTATTAATTTCTTATTTAATATCATTGTGGTCAGAGAATGTGGTCTGCATAATGTTGATTCTTCATGTTTGTTGTTTTGTGGCTTAGTGGGTGGTCAATTGTATAAACGTTCCATGTATACTTTAATCAGAATATGTCTTTTCTAATTGGATTTGGGATTCTATATTTGATCATTAGAATAAACTTAATAATCATATTGCTCAAATTCTGTAACCTTATTAATTTTCTGTCTCCTTTAATTTTTAATTACTAAAATAGGTATATCATAGCTCACAGTAATTGCAGATTTGCCACATCTCCCATAATTTAATCAATTATTGTTTAAATGTTTTACAGTTATGCTGTTGAGGCCGTGAAAGTTCAGAATTTTAATTACTTCCTGATAAATATTCCCTCAGTCATTATTGGATGGCTCTCTTTTGTATTAAAAACTCCTTTTGGATTTAACATCTTTTTGGTCTAGTAGGAAAATAGCATTTGATTTATTTATAATATATTCAGCATTCTTTTATTTAGCATTTTCTTGGCATGCCTTCTTCCATTTCTTTTCTTTGGATCTTTTGTGTTCCTTATATTTTATACTTGTCTCCTATAACAGCATGAAGCTTAAGTAAGAAAAAAATTCTGAGACTCTGTTTTGTCTCGTCAGTTTATTTTACTCTAACTTATACTTACTGATTTATTTAGATTTGTTTTCTTATTTCAATTAATAGTTTTTTGAAATTTGTTTTATAGTGTTTTTTTTTTTCATTAAATATTTTATTGTACTTCAGGTGAAGGCTTACAGAACAAACAGTTTCTCATGTAACAGTAGTACAGATGCTGTTTTATGACTTTGGTTAACAAACCCACAACATTTTAACCCTCTGAATTCTCAGCCTTTTTTTTTGGTGAAAATACACATAGCCAAAGATACACCATTTCAAAACTTTTTACTTACACATTTAAGTGACATTGACTATGCTCTTCCAATTGTGCTGCCATTCTCGCCCAAGATGAAGGCTTACAGAACAAAATAGTCTCCCATTTAACAGTTACTACAAATGTTGCCCTATAACAGTGGTCAACAATCTCACAACACATCGACAGTATCCTTACTCAACTTGTGTTCCTTATCATCAGCTTCCTACTCCCCCTCTGCCTTCTGGCCCTCGTCACCGGACTCCTGTACCTTGTTAGTCTCATTTAGTTTTACTGGGCTGTCCACTCCCAGGCTGAACATCGAACCTCTGAGGTAACTTCACCTCTGAGCTGAAAGGGTGTCTGGGGGCCACACTCTTGAGGTTTCTCCAGTATCCTTTAGGCCAGTAAATCTGGTCTTTTTTTTTTTTTTTGGGAGTTAGAATTATGCTCTACATCCTTCTCCAGCTCTGTCCAGAAACCTCTATTGTGATCCTGGTCAGAGCAGTCAGCCAGCGGTGGTAGCCGGGCACCATCTAGCTGTACTGGACTCAGTCCGGTGGAGGTCTTGGTAGCTGTGGTCAATTAGTCCTTTGGACTAATCTTTTCATTGTATCCTGTTCTCTTCATTCTCCCTTGCTCCTGAAGAGATGAGACCAGTGTAGTATCTTAGATGGCCGCTCACAGGCTTTTAAGACCCCAGACACTACTCACCAAGGTAGAATGTAGAGCATTATCTTTATAAGTAGTGTCATGCCAATTGAGCTAGATGTTCCCCGAGACCATGGTCCCCAGAGCCCTCTGTCCAACAACTCAGTCCCTTGGGGAGTTTGGATGTGTCCATAGGGCCTCCATGACCTTTCCTCGTGCAGGTTGTGTTAGTTTCCCTTGTACTATAGTGTTTTTATGGTAAATTTTTCATGCAATTAAATGCATACATTGTGAGTGTACATTTTCTGAGTTTTGACAAATTCATTTATATAACCCATCACCTCAAGAAAGTTCCAAGTTTCTTCATGTGTCTTCCCAGTCATCCCTGCCCCACCCTTACAGAGGCAACCCTGTCCTCACTTTTTTCCACCTTCGATTAGTTTTGTCTATTCTATGACTTCATGTTGATGGAATCCCATGGTATGTTCTCTTGTGCAAGGCTTTTTTCACTCAGTAGGATGTTTATGATACTCAGGTATGTTGTTGTGTATACCAGTAGTTTGTTTCTTTTTATAGGTGAGTAGTAGTATTCCAAGGAGCCCTGGTGGTGCAATGGTTAAGTGCTTGGCTTCTAACTGAAAGGTTGGCATTTCGAACCCACCAGCCTCTCTGCAGGAGTAGAGACTAGGCGGTTTGCTCCCGTAAAGATTTTAGCCTAGGAAGCTCTCTGGGGCACTTCTACTCTGTCCTTTAGGGTTGCTGTGAATTGGTATCAACTCGACCGCACGCTACCCGAGTAGTATTCCATTGTATTAATATAGCACAGTTTTTTAAAATCTGTTTCCCTATTGATTGATACGTGGGGTGTTTCCAGTTTTTGGTTATTATGAATAAAGGTGTTATTCATACTCTGTGCAAGCCTTTTGTGGAACACACTTTGGTTTCTCTTAAGTAAATACCTAGGAGTGAAGTTACTGGGTCATGGGGTAGGTGTGTTTTTAGTTTTGTAAGAAACTGCCACACTTTTTTTCTGACCGTTTTACTCTCTCACCAACAAATGATGAGAGTTCTGATTGCTGGATTTTTAGCCTTTCTGGTAGTTATGTAGCCGCATCTCATGGTTTAATTCACATTTCCTAATGACAGATTTTGACTATCTTTTTATATGCTTGATATTCATATATTTTTCTTTGTAAGTGTCTGTTAAAATATTTTACCCGTGTTTAAGCTGTTTGCTTTGGTTATTGAGTTGCATTTTTAAAATTTATTTTTGTCCCCTTTCCTATTTCCTGTTGAATTTTAAGCACTTTCATATATTATCTTACTCACTTCTCATGAAGACGTTATGAAATGGATATTATTATCTCCATTTTAGACTTGAAGAAGCTGTGGTTTTGCTGTTTAAGTGAATTAACCATAGTCTCCTAAGTAATAAATGACAAGAATCTGATACAGGGTGTCTGGCAGAAAACCCTGTGCTGTTAGCTACTATACTGTGCTACAGATAATAAATAGCATGGGACTTCACGTGAGGGAAGGGTTCCTTTGGGCTGGGATGGTTAAAGATAATTATTGGAAATGAGGGATTTTGATGGATGATTAGGATTTAGATAGCCATCTATCAAGTAGTGATGGTATGGGGTGGGGTTTAGAAGTTTATAAAAATACCTTCATAAAAAGGATAGATATACACCTATATGGAATAATAACAGAGAGAAAGACCGGAAAATAACCTTGAGGTTCTAAGATTATTTTAGGTCAGAAAATTTAACAAGTAATTGCCAAGATGCTTCAGTGCATTACAAATTATGAGGAATAAAAATTTCTTCTCTTCCTTAAATATTACTTTATGTCCTCTACTGCTATAATGGTTTGGCTTCCGCAACCATGAATTAATAAAGTATTGATTTTGCTTAATACTTTTATGTAATGAGCATTTAAAGAATTTGGGTACACTGATCTTGAAATAAGTTTGGTTGGGTTTGGAACCATAAAATATTTTAACTTGAGAAATTAAGGAAACTTCGGTGATTATAGAACAGTTAGTATCGTAGGCCATTTAAAGTTAGCTCAGTTCTTTGGGGGAACGAGTGAGAGAGATTCTGGAAGAGATCCAATGTCTAGATAGATGTATATGGAAGAGAATCATGTAAATGTGTATAAAGGTTCCTGGATTCAGTGGCCTATAAACAAAGTTGCTTTATTTTTTAAAAGCCATGCAAGAATTTCTCTTATGGTAGTTCTGTTTTGCAATTACCCATCTGGTTGGTAGTTCATGCTGTGAACTAGTAAGTAGTATAACTTGAGAGAAATACAACTTAAGTCCTCCTGTTTATTGGTATGAAACCAATTACACATAAACGAGTATGTCTTTTTTAAGTTCTCCAAACCTTTTTGACACTTTTGGACTTTGATTCTTCTGTCAGTCCGTGCCTACATCTACTATTCGATGACTCCCTCCTTGGCATTCTGCTAAATGAGTATATATCCGATGAGGTCGTGTGGATGCTGAGAAGACTGAGTTCAGTTTAAGAACAATTGATAGAAAGGCATCCCCATTTGCGCTCCAAGCTATCTGATTTTAAAATGAAGTGATTAGATGAGTAAGTATAGGAGAAGAAGGATTGTCAGGCATCAGTTAAGAATAACATCACCCATTTCTTTTGTTTCCAGCTGACATTAAGTTGTCAG
This sequence comes from Dugong dugon, assembly GCA_030035585.1. Taxonomy (NCBI): domain Eukaryota; kingdom Metazoa; phylum Chordata; class Mammalia; order Sirenia; family Dugongidae; genus Dugong; species Dugong dugon. The sequence continues at coordinate 22,892,307 of CM057475.1, forward strand.
GCAGATAACACTGCCTATTCTCCTGTCACTCTACGTGTATTCCTATCACAGCATTTATATGGTATTGAAATTAAAGTCCACTAGACTGCATAAAGTCAGTGAAGGTGTGAGTCAGGGTTGTATCCTTTCACCATACGTATTCAATCTGCATGCTGAGCAAATAATCTAAGAAGCTGGACTATATGAAGAAGAATGCAGCATCAGGATTGGAGGAAGACTCATTAGCAACCTGCACTATGCTGATGTCACAACCTTGCTTGCTAAAAGTGAAGAGGAAGCACTTACTGATGAAGATGAAAGACTATGGCCTTCAGTATGAATTACACCTCAACATAAAGGAAAGAAAAATCCTCACAACTGGACCAATAAGCAACATCATGATAAACAGAGAAAAGATAGAAGTTGTCAAAGATTTCATTTTACTTGGATCCATGATCAATGCCCATGGAAGCATCAGTCAGGAAATCAACCAACATATTGCATTGGGAAAATCTGCTTCAAGAAACCTCTTTCAAGTGTTAAAAAGCAAAGAGGTCACTTTGGGGAATAAGGTACACCTGGACCCAGGCCATGGTATTTTCTAGTCATCTCATATCCATGTGAAAGCTGGACAATGAATAAGGAAGACCAAAGAAGAATTGACACCTTTGAGTTATGGTGTTGACAAATAACAAACAAATCTGTCTTGGAAGAAGTGCAGCTAGAATGCTTCTTAGAAGCAAGGATGGTGTCATGGATTGAATTATGGCCCCCAAAAATGTCTGTCAACTTGGCTAGGTCATGATTTCTAGTATTGTATGATTGATTTCCCTATGTGTTGTAAATCCTATCGCTATGATGTAATAAGATGGATTAGCAGCAGTTATATTGATGAGATCTACAAGATTGGATACTGTTTTGGGCCATTCTCTTTTGAGATATAGAAGAGAGAGGCAAGCGGAGAGACATGGGGACCTCATACCACCAGGAAAGCAACCCTGGGAGCAGAGCGTGTCCTTTGGACCTGAGGTTTCTGCACTGAGATGCTCCCAAACCAAGGGAAGACTGATGCATCACAAGGACCTTCCTCCAGAGCAGACAGAGGGGGCCTTCCCCTGGAGCTGATGCCCTGAATTTGGACTTGTAGCCTATGAGACTGTGAGATAATAAATTTCTGTTTGTTAAAGCCATCCACTTGTGGTATTTCTGTTATAGCAGCACTAGATGACCAAGACAGATGGTGAAACTTTGTCTCACATACTTTGGACATGTTATCAGACGGGACCAATCCCTAGAGAAGGACATCATGCTTGGTAGAGGGTCAGTGAAGAAGAGGAAGACCCTCAGTGAGATGGACTGACACAGTGACTGCAACAGAGGGCTCAAACATAGGAACAATTGTGAGGATAGTACAGGACTGGGCAGCGTTTTGTTCTGTTGTACATAGGGTTGCCATGTGTTGGAATCAACCTGACAGCAACTAGTTTCAGTTGCATGGTTTGGAGAAAAGAGCCCTTTGGCTGATTTCCCCATGACTGTTGTTTTAGGGAACTTATATCTCTGAACTTGAGCAAGGACCTCTTGAAAATAGGTAAAATAATTTTACATGTTGTCAAATTTCTACATATAGGACATAATAGCTTGATGTGGGGACTTTAGAATTTTTCTTTGGCATTACCAAGGAAATACAGCTTTTTTTTTTTTTATGAATTAGAGCCACGTATGAAAACTCAAACAATGGTAGATTTGTGAGCAAAATCATGTGACCCTAATACTTCACAACATGTTTTCTCCTTTTCAAAATGGGTGATTGAGAGCTTGACATAACTAACACAATAATGATACTCTTAAGTAACCTATAAGTTTTTTTTTTTTTTTTTTTTTTGCTTGGTATTCTGTACGCTCTCACTTCCATTGTTTTCTGGTCGCTTTCCAAAGGGGTGTGGGGCCTTCTTGGCTCTTGCAGCCTTGGTCTCCCTCCTTTTCTTTGTTCTCTTGGGAGATGGCCTTCAGCCTTGCAAGATGGCAGCTAGAAAGGCTGCCTGGCGCTCTTGGTCTGTAACTTTCTTCTTGCTCCTTGTCTCAGTTAGGGTAAACTTGGCAGGCCAGTTCCACTAGCTGAGAAATTTTTATGTAAGTTTTTTTTTCCTGTTACAAGCATACAGATTACAGTCCAGATGTCCAGCATGCATATCTTTAGTCTAATAGTTTCTTGTAATTGCTTTGTGATATATACTCATCTGACCATCTGTGAGCTATGTGCTTAAAAACATTATGTAATCCTTGCAAAAATGATATATAAGCTCTGATGTAAAAATTGCCTTTTGGGACTCCATAAAGACAGCTTGCATTGGTGTCACCTCCTAATAAACTTTCTCTCTCTTTCTAACTTGGAGTACGTTTCATTGGCTCGACTGCTCCAGGGCACAGACCCTAATCCGGTAACAATCAGCCCTCAGGCACTTTGTTATATTGACTTTAGTAGAAGTTGCAAGCGAATAATTTGGTTGCTTATACATGAGCTAATATTCCTTACTGACTTTAGCTTTCTATTTCCAGAGTTCACTTCTTGTATGGAGTGCATTTTTATTGCTTGTGTTATTCTTTAGGAAGCTTGAGACAGCCTTTATATTAAACTTCAAGTACTCTCTCTCCAAAGTTTATCCAAGAACTAGAATGATGAACTTAATCGCTGCAACTTTGCAATTAGAGTATTAACTTAAGTACTATTTTTGGTATCACTGTGCTCTGCAAGTCAGCTGGTTAATGTGTTTCCTTTTGTAAGATTTTACCAGAGCATAGCTATTGGAACACAAAATAAACATTAACAGACTCTTCTTTGTGTTGCATTTGATTCTCAAAAAAATTTTTTCATTTGCTGTTTTTACCCTTTCAAAAAGTGCTACTTAAAAGGAGAGGAATTAAGGATTTTGTATTTTCAAAGGAGCAACATGTCAAGATGAGTAGATGCTCTTAATCCAAATACATTCTCTAGAAGGATAATTTTTAATTTTTATAGAAGTGTGTATGCTGGAAAAAAAGAATCAGGTTCTGTATTTTCAGCTTTTTCTTGACAAATACTTGCACTGTAAATTATCCAGCTGTTCTTACTCTGTATGGATTTTGTAGTACTCAGAGCAATTTATAGGTCTAGAGTGCAGCTGCTGAAAGTCATTTATTCTCAGTTCTATATTAAATCCATCGTATACAAATACATTACCATTCAGTACAGAGCTCAAGGGCTTAAGACAGTTTTTCCCTTCTGAGTTGCTGTCCTGCAAATGTTTTTAGGATATATCGAAACAACATCCAAAAATTATTAGGCTGTTATGTATTTTTAGTACTTTTATTTAGTAGGATAGAAATCTACTCATTTACTGATACAAAAAGAACAGTCAAAATGAGCCGTCTTGTCAACATTAACAGACTGGTAATTTTAATGTGCTTGTTTTTGATGAATTAGGACTTCAACTTGGTCTGCCTATTTGATACTCCTGCCATATTCAGATATGTTCCCATTTCAGAAACTGAATCATTTGCAGTTTTTTGGAGGAGCACGTTTCTGGAAATAAGTAAGAGAAATTTTCTCATCTACTCTAGTTCTTTCTCTTCTACTTGAAGACATCATTTCCTCTTTTAGATGAACATGAACATTTGTGATCAGTAATGTAAATGTAGAGCTTATAGACATCAATGTATATGTTGCTTGCTTACCACTTCTGTAAAATACCTTCATGCTGTTCATGAAATAGTGATATGAATTTGAAATGTACACATTATTTAAAACCAAACCAAACCCATTGGAACTTGAAGGCAATGGGTTTGTTTTGAAATTATATGCACAACAGTAACTGTAATAAGATAGGAAATTATGTAGACACATAAAAGGCAGTCATACATGCCACGCTTTTTCTCTCCTGTGGTTCATTCATAATATTGTTTTACTCCCAGATTCTTCTTCTCTCTCTAGAGTCGCATGTTCAGATCCTGCTTATTTTCAAAGACCATCTCCTCCATGATCCTCTGAGTTATAAGTAATTTTCTCACCTCATTTTATTTACCTCTTTTATGTCTCTATATAATTTCCTATCTTATTATAGTTATTCCTGTGCATATTTTATGTTCCTGAGGAGATGATGAACTCCTTGGTGATAGAGAGTGAGATATTTTAACTTTTATACCCTAAAAAGCTTAGGGCAATCTCATACACACATATGGTAAGTGTTTAATTAATGTTTATTGTATTTAACTGGAATTTACAGTTGTTAAATGTTGGCTTAACTGAAGATTAAGTATAGTGTTCAATGGTTGTTGAAAATGCTTCTGAAATGTATGTTACCTATCTTAGTAACTATAGAACTGTATGTTGAAAGTAGTTGTTTGTTTTATAAGGATTGAGATTCTTAAACCACTCAACATGACCTTATTAAAAATTCTCATTGTTTTAAAAAAAACATAGACGTGTTCAAAGTTTTAAATGATTAGGGATTTTTATCAGAACACAAACTAGAACTTGAGTTCTTAATTCCTGTTACGGGTTTGTTTTCTGATGATTCTACTCACTATATCAAAATATCCAGTTATTCAAAGATTTCAGTTTAATATTCAGATTATTCTTTCTTATTAAATTTTAATTTTAAAGTTTTATCAAATTATCATAAACAGAGTTAAAAATATCAAATGGTATTGAAAAGCTTAAAATGAAAAATAGCAGTTCTTTGCCCAAACTTCTTTCCACTTCTCCTTTGGCTGTTTCTTCTGATATTTAACTCCATTTTTATAAATGATAAGAATTTACTTCTATTTTCATATAATTTTTACTTCTATGAAAAAAATATGTGTAAAAATTAAAATAGTGCTGTAATGAAAAATGGCAGTCCCATTTCCCAACCTTCCTATTTTCTGGTTCTCATGCCTAGGAACACTATTTTAAATCTTTTGTTTCTGCTAGTGTTTATCTCCAGTATACTGGTTTTCTTGGTTTTTTCAGTATTAGAGCTTTTTTGGGGGAGAATATTAGGATTTAGATTTCTTACTGCTACTACTATTCTTCGTCTTCTCCTTCTTCCCTTCTTCCCTTCTCTCCCTCCCTCCTCCTCTCCTCTCAATAGATTTATTTCTCTGTTTTGGGTTCAGCCAATAGCCAGTGATTACATCACTATGACTACATAAGTACTTTGTAATCTGAGTTATGTAATATAATATGATACAGTTCTGTCCTTGTTAATGTTTTTTTTCCAGAGTTAATAATTACTTATTTTTAAATTTGCTTAGTTTTCTTTGTATTTACTACTCCTTATGGCTCAGACTTTCTGAATGAAATATGAAACTTTTGCCAGTAATACCAAACATGTAATTGTCAGGACAAAGAAGGCTGTTTGCAGCAACAAACATGCCCTAAATATCAATGGCTTTCAACAATAAAATTTTAATTTGCGATCGTGAAAGTTGTACATTGTCAGTCAGCTGGAGAGCTGTGCACATCATCTTCCCTTGAGGATCCAGATGATGGAGTAATGTTGGTCTACAACGTTACTAATCTTGGGTCAGAGGAGAAAAAATCACCTGGCCAACAGACTGTCATCAATGGGGCAGGGAAGAAAAATCTTCCCCCTGGGAGTGACAAGAATATTTTTGAACAGTAATACAGTCTATCACACACATTGGGTAAAATATTTCAGTATTTTAGTACTTCCTGGTTTTCTGGCTTTTCTTTTTCCATAGCGTCCCATTCTTACATTAAGATTGTAGTTGTAATATCTTCATATATCTTTCTGAGGATACTGATTTGAATTTTTTGATGATTTTTTTTCCTGTTTCTAGTGTATATCACGTCTATTTTTTCTCATTATTTTGGTGCCTCTTTCACATTGAAGTCTTTCATCAAATGTTTGGTGATTTCTCAGGTGTTAGTGTACATTCGAATGAGGCATTAAAGGCTGATTTGAGGATCTGCTTGTAGGCATTATTGATTGGCCTACTTCATTTTTGAGCCTTTATGGGATTGGGAATCAGCCACTTTGCTGGGGAATCTCAAACTTCAGAATAACGATATTTTCTCTGGGAAGTTCGGTTTTTCCAAGGAAGTAATTTTGACTTCTTGTGTATGTGGCAATGCCTGGTTTACAGCCTCCTGCACATGGGAAGATAAAGGTGGGGGATCTCACAACTCAGTATGTGGAATTTTGGCTAATGCACCCTTTTTTCTTACCTCAGCCTCACCCAAAGCTGTTTAGAATACCTGAAATCTCTGAGTGTTTTGTCCTTGGTAAGTCAACTTATCAGAGGATGAACATTCATCTTTAAAATTCCATGAATCTAGGCATTTATGGTATTTATAATGATAGGAAGGTAGGATAAAATATAACACACAAAAGGTAGGGCTAGATGGATGGAAATCTAAAATTTGCACAATGGAGGAGTTCCCAAAGACCAAGCATTGCATTAGTGTTCCAGATTCATGGCTATTATAAATTTTGGTAACACACACAGGCTTTGGACGCAGCAGTTTGGATTTTAACCATGTTTTTCCTGGGATCTAACTGGGCCCATTACTTAACTTCTTTGTGCCTCAGTTCTCTCAAGTATAAAAGAGGTCAAATAGTACGTAATACAGCTGGTGAGCGGATATGGTGAGATAATATGCCTAGGACATAGTAAGTCCTTAATAGTTATTATTATAGCTTTAAAAATGTTACTAGTGAATTTTGCAGAGGGACCATGAAGCACAGTGAACAAGGACTTATGAGTCAGAATGGCCTTTGTTTTAATCCTGTTCTGCTTCTTCCTAGTGTTATGGTTTTGGGCTAGTTATTAACCCTCTCTGAGCTTCTTTCTAAAAATGAGACTATCTGAATAAAGTATACCAGATGAGATAAAATGCATAAAGGCCCTGGCCCAGGGTAAGTCCTCAGTGAATTGTAGCAGTTATTATTATTTTTAAAATATTTCCTGAATATAAAATTCTGTAAAGTAATAGCTTCTATTCCAGCCTGGTTCAAATGTTAGTCCCTTTTTTTTTTTTTTTTTTTTAAGAGAAGGTTTTCTAACAGATACACACACAGCAGTAAAAAAGCTGACAGTACCAAATTGCTTTATTGTCTGACACTTTTTTTTTTTAACAATCCAGTCCCAGTAGCTTTGTGACTTACATGTAAATAGCATCTCATCCGCGTTGCTTCATTTATTGGAATTGGAGTTCTCCTTCCCTGGAGTAGGTGTCCTTTTCTGCTCTGATTTGCTAGTTCTTCACCAGCAACAGCGGGATTCTCATTACCCACTGCCCTGCCAGCCGTGGATGTCTGTATAAATCCTCACAGTGTAGGGTGTGAATCAGTTGGCGTTTTATAGAATTTCACATCTGGTACTTCTTTTTTTTTTTTTTTTTTTTAAGTTCCCCTATCTTTTCACTGGCATAAGAGAAGGGGTTATGAACAGTATCCTTACCAAGATGAAGCGGGGAGGCTGGGAAGCGGAAGATGGAGGTCTTTTGGTAACACTGTACCCCCTTCAAAGGATGAGGCATTTTTCCTTTTTTATGAATAGATCCTTGTAAAGAGTAAAGGGAACCATCTGCACTTGTTGTTGTACCCCTTGGACTTTAATACAAAAAGAAGAGATTCTACAGAATTCCCCATGCCACAAATCAATGCATTAGTAACCTTTTCGCCACCTCTGACTTATCTCTCTCCCGAACAGTGCTGAGACATCCAGGGAAGTTGTTGAAAGTGGTATTTATGATGCTGTAATAAAAAGATAGCAAATCACAGTAGTGCTAGGTCTGAAATCCCTGCAATTCCGTCAGGTTTTAAACTGGAGTGTTGTTTGGGGCTTCTGGGGATGATGACGCTGAATTCTGAAGTAGGAGCTTATTTGTAAAAGGAGAGGACCATGGCCTTGCAGGGATGACTGACTAGTTTGAAGAAATACTCTAGCCACTTGTCTTCATACCTCTTGGATTGCTTGCTTTCTGGCCCTGCTGACCTACATAGTTTTCTCCAGGTTCTGTGTTGTGATGTTAAGCTTTCTCCCCTTCTCCCCACCGACTCGTCTGTGTATGCATGTAGGGTGCTAAATACTTGAACTTGTACAGTTCTTTCTTTTTAAATATTTGCTCATGGAAGACTAATTTAAAGAACTCTGGAATCTGTCATTTCTGAATCAGCTGTAATTTACTGTGATGCTTGCCTTTCTTGATTAGCGATGCCATTTTTCACTTCCCCTTTGTGTTACTCTGCTTTCTTACTCCATTATCTCTCAGCTTTTGTGAAATAATTTTTCTTTTCCCTGACAAGTTTTAAATCACTTTAGACTTTATATTCTTGTTTAATTTGTTCCCTTTTCTGTCTCTGGTAGAGATACTCCTTTTCCCAAAGATTCACAGGCAACCTTTTGTGAAACCACAGTGGAATTTGAGCTGTTTGTTTTCTTTTTTTAAAGCAGTTACTGTTTTTATGATTTGTGGAAGTAGACTTCTCTGACATCCGTAGATCTGGCCAACTGTTTATATGTCAGATTTCTTTTGTAAAATATCCTTATAATCCAGTATTCTGTCCTGAGGTTCTATTTCTGATTAAAGTAGGCTGGAAAATCTCATGGTCGCTAGTAATAAGCGTTCCTCTCCTCTAAAATTCTACATCCCCACCTTGGTCAGCTGCAGGCCACTGGATTTTCTGTTTGAATGGATGTTCTGCTTTATGACTTTTGAAAGTAGTTTTCTTCCTAAGAAAGTTACCTCTTTATTTTAAAAAAAGCAATTTTTTAATAACATAGTAGATAATTACATTGTATAAAGACTTCTATTATTTAGTGTGAGAATTAAATTCCTTAAAGGCCAATACAATGATCATTCTATTACATGTGAAAACTTGCAGTCTGTAGTAATAATCATTGTCTTTTCTCCTCTGTCTTTCTCTCTTTCCATTTATTTTTAGTCTGAAAAACCGTGAGATCATTGAAGTCTTGATTGGGATTAAGCTATTTGAACTTTGATTTCTAGTCTTTAACTCAGTTCTAGAGCTGTTGACTGACATTATATCCTTACTTTTGCTACTTTATCTCTTAAGTACAAACAATATTAAATGGTACATTGCTAAAATGTCAAATGAGTTAGTGTATGAAATGCTCTTAGAACAGTACCTGGCACATAGTAACTGCTACATTAGTGTTAGCTATTATTTGATTTTTTAAAAATGCACAGTTTATTCAAATAGCAGAACTCTGCATATTTGCGTACATTTCAAAAGAAAAAACCAAATATGAACTAGAAGCAGTGTCACTGAAGATGAACCGCTTTTCTTATTTCTTTTTCTGTACCAATTACCACTTGCTGACCGTACTGACTACTGTCATTTTGAGATTTTATACAAGAGACAATGAAAATATTTTGAATAAAGGTAAGTATTTGAAATGATAGCCTTTTTGAGCTATAAAAACGATGCGATTCAGGGAATAACCACACATTTTTTAGATGTCTATATTCATATACCTGGCAGTGTTATGCAATGTGGTTCTAAGCCAAAACTAATGAGAAAGCCTACCCGTCTCCTCCGTCCTACACTTTATTGTGCCTTATATAATCAGTCCTCACATTCAGATGCCTTCATTTGTTAGTCATTGCCAAATGCCTCCCTCTTGGCACCCACAGTGTTGGTATTTCTGTCGTGCAGTTTTCCAAATGTCATTTTTGAAGATCATTCATATATTTTTCAAGTTTCACAGCTACTTTCATGATCTTTTAAATCTTTGAACTCAGTCAAATTGCAGGCATTGTTCTTATATTTCTGTCCCTCTTGATTTTAAAGCTTGGCTTTCCGGTGAGTTCGGAAGAAAATTCAATACCTTCTGTGTGATTTTGTGATTTTATCATTCAAACACATCTGCTTGCCTGTGTGACCTGCGGTTTTATATATAAATGATCAGTATTGACAGAGTCCACCCTAGACAAATCTTGGAGCACAGGCAGCCCTCAAAACCAACTCCCAAACTAACTTTTAGGCAGGCTGTACATTTGAATGACCACTGACATCTTCTGTCAGAGCCCTTGGTGCCTTAAATTGCTTTTTTCTTAAGAAAAAATAAAAAAAGAGAGAAATAAAGAACTGGATATATCAGTAGCAATGATGTAATGTGTTATGATTCAATATTATCCATATTAATATTGACAAACATACATATTTTTATCATTAGTCAGTGGTATTCGTATTATTATCCGTTATTATTATCCACATTATCAATATTCTTCAGACGTTTGAATTTTGAAGATGACATTAGGGAGAGGGCACTTCTTACCTGATGGAATGAATCTCTAAGAGTGTAATTCTAGGTGCTGGTTGTGTGAGAGATTTTGGAGTAAAGGGACTTTCTGGGCATTTGCCAAATTACAGCTATCATCTTTTCTGTGTTTACCGTGGTTCCTGAAATTATTTTATGGAGAAAGCATTTTATGTTTGTTGCTGAATTTTGCCATTGATACTGGTAACAAAGGGAAGTCTTCTTATAAAGGAACAGCAAATTCTGTAGTGCATTTGTGACTTTTCCATACCCAAGACTTCCATTCTGCACTCTGGCTACTTGGGGTTTTCTTCTGAGTGTGACATCCCCTTCTCACTGCAAGTCTGCATTCTTCAGAACCTAGCTTTCTGGCCCACCCTTTCCTTCTCCATCACCAGCCTGAGACACATCTGACCTCGTGATTCCACTACCTCCAGACCACGGCTCTTATTTAGGAAATGACAGCTTGTTACTAGGTTCATTTATTGTTTAGCACAGTGCTAATGTCTATTAAATATGCTTACAAATGCATGTTGCTTGATTAATCATTCCTTTGTGGGTGGGACTGTGAAGAGATTGTGCTTTAATCCAAAGTAATGAATTTATACTGGTGGAACTATGTATTCTAGGCAGAGCAGTAGAAGAGGTGTGATTGGAAAAGGAGCCCTTCTGACACCATTCTGCTCACATTTTATAGGAAACTGTCTGTGCGACTTACAAAGCCACTTGACTTGAGTGACAATAGGAAGGAGGAAAAATCAGAGAAGAAGGTCACTTAACATCCTGTAGCTGAAAAACTGAGGATATGTTTGTTAATTAGGTAAAAACATAGACGGCCCTGAGAGTTAGAAGCAAGGAAGTTGGAACATGGTATGGTGTAAAAATAGCCATGAGCAGGGAGCAAGAGGCAATCACAATGAAATATATGTTATAGTTTAAGTACTTTAACATAAATTATCATATTATAATATTTCCAAACCCTCCGTATAATAAGTATTATTCACCCTTTGTAAAGTGATCCGAGACTCAGAGTAAATTATTTGCTCAAGGTCTTGTTGACTTGTTAGGAAATAGGCAAGCTAAGATAGTATCCAGATCTTTTAACTCTAAATTTTTTTTTTTTTTTTGCATAATACTACTTCAGGGTTGAGGTTGAGAATTGAGATATTAGACATGTTCAGAGCCTGAAGGTTGATAAAGAAGGTGTTGTAAAGATACATCACTAACTTTTATGGATAAAAGCATGGATAGACCACCAAGAGACACACTAATGGACTGAATTTCTCAGGTTTCACTCTGTGGGATATTTAAGTTCTGTAGAATGAGAACTTGGGTTATAGTAGCAGTAAGTAGCTAAAAGCTAAGAAATGTGAACATTTATAAATATGCTTTAGAGAGTCTTCTTGAGAGAATATTTGAATGCTTCTAATCAAAAAACCAAATACTTGGCATAAAAGAGAGCAGATTTAAATCTTGTGTTAATGTGACGGATGCTTAAATGTTTTCCGCTGAGAAACTTACTGATTCTTAAGATCCATTTAACAGCTGAGACTTCAATTTTCTTAGAAAGGTATATAATAAATTGAATATCACTTAAGGTTAAAAAAAGAACACACATGGTACTGACTTTCGGAAAACTATGTATTGTTACTTTAAGAAAATTTGGGTATTATGGAAATACATTCAGAAATAATCACTGTTGAAGTGAGCAATGAAATCCAGATTTTTGAAGAGGATTGCATATGTAGAGGGAACAAGAAAAGAGTTTATGCTTGTTAATCTCTGTATCCCAGGGGCCCGGTGTTGTTTGACATAGTAGGCCCCTAATAAATATTGATAGAATGAATGATTTAATGAATTCTTGGCCAGTCCAGTCAGTCTTACTAAATGATGTAACGATGATGCTAGTAGAGCCTAAACATTTATTACTTTTCAGGTTCTGAACACTTTTTCTTCCCCCATTATATTGTTATTTATTATGGCATAAGGAAGTAGTCTAAATGTTCAAAAATAGGAAGGAAGATAAAAGAAAAAGGAAGAAAGAAAGAAACACTCTAGAATATTATATAGCCATTAGAATTGTATTTCCCAGTAAATTTTAATGGTAGAAGTAAATTCTTCTTCTATATCTAAGTAAGAATATACATACAGACATTCTAAAATATGTATTATTCATAAGACATGTGTTACAGGTTGAATTGTGTCCCAAAAAACATATGCTTCAATCCTTACCCTATACCTGCAAATGTGACCCCTTTAGAAATAGGATTTTTGTTATGTTAATGAGGTCGTGCCAGAGTAGGGTGGGTCCTAAACCTAATTCTTTCTAAGTAGTGTCTTATTAAAAGAAAAGACAACAGCTATGTGAGTAAGCCATCTTGGAAGTGGATCATCTAGCCCCAGTCCAGCCTTCAGATGCCTGCAGCCCTGTCTGACAGCTTGACTGCACCCTCATGAAAGATCCTTGCCAGAAAACCCAGCTAAACCACTCCTGGATTCCTGATTCTCAGAAACTGTGTGAGATAATAAATGTTTATTGTAAATGGCTGCTAAATTTTGGCATAATTTGTTACTTAGCAATAGATAACTAATACAGTTTCTGAGACAAAGATATGTCTGTTCATTTCAGAGACATCTTTGCAAAATATGAGAATATAAACTTTTGTCACAAAACTATTTATTCTTGTTTTAGGTGGTCTAGTATTTCACTACCAGTTACATATGAGTTCAAAATCAATTCTAGATTATATGTTATACTTACTAATGGTAGAAGATTTGTCACATTTATCTTTGTATACTTTGTTGTACTTAATGTTGTGTCTCATATATAGGATGTGCTCAATAAAAATCAAATGAATAAAAGAATGAATGAATTAGTGAATGAACAAATGAATGAGTAAATGAATGGCCTGAAATATGTTTATAAAATCCCTTGTACACATGCCTCCTTTTACACAGCCTGATCTGGTAATTGAAGAAATATAGAACACTTTCAACTCCTGAACACTTCTTGTTCTCCCTTTAAGAAAAGCTTTCAGATGTATTTATAGAGATCTACACAAAACCTCAATTCTACTCAATTTCATATTCTATTTAATAGTGTTTGTTCATTATTGGTTATAGCTAAAGGATAAATTTGGGTTTCCTTATCCAAATAGTGTTAACAAAAACAAACAAAAAGAAAACAAGACAAAAAGCCATGCATGAAATAGTAGTCCACTATTTAGGAGAACCTCGTGTGTGGTGCAGAAGAGTCAATGTACTAGAGCATCCTTATAAAATATAAAACCTCATGGAGTAGAACATTAAATTTATAAATATAAAACAAACACAAGCCAAGAGACACAAAAGTTCTCGCTGTAATATTTCCCACATTGTATGTAATAAAACATTCATGTAGGAACATAATTAGATGCAAGAGCACTACCCAGGTATGATGTGAGAACATATAATGTGGCAATGAGAACAACAGCTTTTGCTTTCTCTAGTTTCAACTGAAATTTGCACTTTCAGCACTGCACTCTAGGAGCTTTTATCCACTTTATTCTCTAGATTATTTTTTGAGTTATGAAAACCACAAACCCCATGTTTAACTCCTCAAGAGCCTGTTTGTTCTTAAAACAACAGGATCAGAATTCTAGCTATGCAATTATCACTCACACACTGGTCTTAAAAAGCCCAGCTGTGTAGGCATCACGTGATGGTTCAAGAAACTGTTTAGATAGGTATTGTTTGATATTGTTTTATGGCTATAGTATGATTATTTGCTACCAGAATTCTAAAATTATAAACATGTTTATAGCTTGAAACTGGTGGAATGAATGCCCTATAGGGAAGTAAATGCTTATGTAAGTGTGAAATATTAGCAAGGATTTTTTTTTTAATTTGAAAGAAGACACTGATAAACAGCCTTTGCATTTTGCAATTTCAGTGAATTTTTATTTAACTAAACTTGAACTCCTTCTTAACTCTTAAACATTTAAATTGATTTTGCTCCGAGTTTCATTAAAAAAATACCATTGGGTGTTTTCAGTGTCCGTGATATTGCAGTTTTAGCTGTTTTCCTTGTTATATGGTCCCCATTACCTTCCTTGTTTGATCTTAAATGATCTTAATTAAAGGTCAGATTGAATATTTTATATTGTGTGCTTTTTCTCCTTCCGGGTGGGACATAAATTAAATGCCTAACATCACTTGGAAACTATTGAAAGCAATGTGAAATTCCCAGATAATTAACTCTAATAAAATTACTAGAGCATCCCTTCTTAGGTCATTTAATTGAACATAGGGATAAAGAGATTTTAGGAAAAAAAAAAAACACCTCATACTTATTGGGTGATCCTTCATCCAGATAAACATCCAGAAGGGGTGAAATTCACGTCTCATTTCTTTCTCTAAAAAGAGACCCAAAGATATACGGTTTTTTATGGTTTATATTTATTATTAATTTCACAGGCTTTTAAAAAATTTAATGCCCTAATATTTTTAGGATCCCCTGAGTAGTGCAAATGGTTAAGCGCTCGACCATTAACCAAAAGTTTCATTGTTCAAACCCACCTGGCAATCTGCTTCTGAAAACCCCATGGAGCAATTCTACTCTGCACACATGGGGTCACCATGAGTTGGCATCGACTCGACGGCAGCAACAATATATTTTACCTGTTAAAATAGATCAAAGAAGCCATTTGGTAAGGCATTGAGGTAATTAAACAATGCAGTATGAAGCATAATCCTGGTATAAAACAAGATGGCAAGGCATTGGTTCTCTAGTATCAAGAGTAGCTTTCCCAGTTCAGTGAACAATCAGTGCAGTCAGAAAAAATTAATTTACACCAATTTAAAAAAAAGAGAGCAAGGCACAGGAAAAAAACCTGTTGCCGTCAAGTGGATTCTGACTCATAGCGACCCTATAGGACAGAGCAGAATTGCTCTATAGGGTTTCCAGGGAGCGGCTGGTGGATTCCAACTGCTGACCATTTGATGAGCAGCCACCTCTTAAATCACTGCGTCACCAGGGTTCCAAGGCACAGGAAACCCGAAAAAACCCAAACCTGTTGCCGTTGAGTGGAGTTTGACTCATAGTGAGGCTATAGGACAGAATAGAACTGCCCCCATAGGGGTTCCAAAGGGGAACTGGTGGATTCAAACTGCCAACCTTTTGGTTAGCAGCCAAGCTCTTAACCACTACACCACCAGGGCTTCTGGCACAGGAAAGGGGGTGGCAAATAATGTTTTTCCTAATGGTTTAATTAAGTGGCTTGAATCTCTGAGCTTCAGAAGTCTTAGTGTAGTCTAGCCCAGTTCCATGACAGAGAATGGAATGAAATTTAACAATGTATGGGAACAATTTAAAAAGAGCAAAACCACTGTTTTCTCCCTACCATTCTCATTGCTTATCTTGTTTTAACCTGTTACATTTAAATTCAATTTTCTTCTTGTTTTTTATTATTCCTCAGATACTTGTGGTAAAAATTCACTAAGCAACATCTGATGGTGTATTTAAAATTTGGAAGATGTGTTTTCTGCCACTTGATAGCTATACGACATTGAACAAGCTACTTTTTTCTCAACTTCCTAATCTATGAAATGGACATTGAAAGAAAAAATGTATACAAAATTAAAACACTAAAACACTGTGAAGGATGCTTTCAGTTTTCGTTGTAAGGTCTAACAGCTTAGTGGTGAAGCACTTGGGCTCTGGAGCCAGAGTACTTTGGTTTAAATATCACCTTCATTAGCTTTATGACTTTGGACAAATTACTTAACATCTGTGTGATCAGTTTCTTTACCTGTAAAATGGGGTAATAATAAGTTTCATAGGGTTATTACAAGAATTATAGCATTTTATGTGTCTATATTTATATTCTATGAGATATAATAGAGATGACCCATACTAATCACTAAATGCAGAGTCAATTAGCCTATGTGTGTATGTAAATACATAGAAAAAACAGGGCGTAAGCATTGTTGGGATTTTAGCCTATGTTACTTTCCATCTGAATACTATTCATTTAAGATACAATTATAGAATTTTAAAGTTGTGATGGGTTTCAGAAATTACTATAGCTTTGTGTCATAGGATTACTCATGCAAAATTTATATTATTTTACAGTAGCACTTCAAAATTTAGGTATCTCATTTAACATATTAGTGCTTGAGAGATGTGTTAATCGAGTTAGCATTTCATTGTGCTCAGAGCATGGATTTAGATCAGAAAGACCTAGGCTCCAATGTCTGTAGTATCAGCTATGGTATCAGTCCTGGGATACTATCCCCACTTCACCAGGAGGGGAAAGCACCTGAGACAGTGCCACTATAACGAAGGCATTCAGTACATGTTAGTTTTTATTTATCGCTCCCTTTTGTCTTTTCCTCTTTCCTTTCTTAAGTGGTTTTCTATGCTCCTGCAGCTGGTTAGTGCTTACTGATTTACAAGTCATTATCAGTCACTGTGCATCTCCCTTTCTCCCCAGCCTGTTTAACCACTAATCTAGAACACTGTGCCACCAGGGCTCCTCTGTCTCTATAGGTTTGCCTATTCTAGAGATTTTACGTAAATGAAATCATACAATGTTGTCTTTTGTGTCTGTGTTCTTTCACACAGCATGTTTTCAAGGTTCATTCATGTTGTAACGTGTCAGTACTTCAATCCTTTTTATTGCTGTGTAATTTTTCATTTTATTAATATACCACATTTTGTTTATGCACTCATCAGTTGATGGACATTTTGGTTGTCTCTACTTTTTGGCTATTATGAATAATGCTTATATGAACATTTGTGTACAATTTTTTGTATAGGCATATGTTTTGATTTCTTATGGGTATATACCTGGGAGTGGAATTGCTAGGTCATATGGTAACGCTTTGTTGAACATTTTGAAGAACAGCCAAACAGTTTTTCAAAGTGGCTGCACCATTTTACAATCCCATCAGCAATGTGTGAGAGTTTTAATTTCTCCATATCCTCGCCGACATTTGTTATTGCTTGTCTTTTTGATTCCAGCCATCCTAATGGGTATGAAGTAGTCTCATTGTGGTTCTGGTTTGCATTTCCCTAATGGCTAATGGTGTTGTGAACCTTTTCATGTGCTTATTCACCGTTTGTATATCTTTGGAGAAATGTCTGTATAGATCCTTTGCCCATTTTTTGAGTTATTTGTCTTTTTAGTATTGAATTTTTACGATTCTTTATATATTTTGGATACCAGAACCTTATATATGATTTGCAAATGTTTTCTCCCATTCTATGAGTTGTCCTTTAACTTTCTTGATTGTATCCTTTGAAGGATAAATATTCTTAATTTTGTTGATGTCTGATTTATCTATTTTTTGTTTTGCTGCTTGTGCTTTTCATGTCATATATAAGAAACCATCACTTAATCCAAAGTCATAAAGATTTATTCCTATGTTTTCTCTGAGAGTTTTGCAACAACACAACTCAAAACTTGGGTCTTACGTTAAGGTCTGCAATCCATTTTGAGTTACTTTTCATGTATGGAGTGAGGTAGGGCTACAACTTCATTGTTTTGCATGTGGGTATTTAGTTGTCTCAGCATCATTTATTGAAAAGACTGTTCTTTTCCCATTAAATCATCTTGGCACCTTGCTGAAAACTAGTTGACCATAAATGTAAGGGTTTAGTTTGGACTTTCAATTCTATTCCATTGGTCTATTTTTCTATCCTCATACCAATACTATATACTGTGTTGATTACTATAGTTTTACATCAGGTTTTTAAATTAGAAAGTGTGAGTTCTCCGTCTTTGTTCTATTTCAAGATTGTTTTGGCTATTCAAGGTCCCTTCCATTTTCATGTGAATTTAAGGAAAGAAATCAATCTAGCTGTGAGTGTTTTGTAGATTCCCTTTATCAGGCCAAGGAATATTTTTGTCTTTTTTGACTAAAATTGACTATCTCTGATTGTACATTCCTTAAAAATCTATCAGTGACTAAAAATAGGAATTAAAGTTCAACTTACATTGGAATAAAGGGAATTAGAGAACTTTGAGGAACATAGCTAGACAATTGGACCAAGGATGAAATACTGTTATTTTCTACATGATTGTGCTTTTTAAAGAGACATAAATTTGAGGTAAGACTGAAGAGAATTACTTCTTCCTACTAGGGATTTATTTGTCATTTTTGAGTTTTTCCTACTTAATGTAGGAACAGACCTACTCTATTAATTTTTAGAGATCTAGGTCTTATATCTTTCAGTGTCCCATGAATTTGGGTAACGTTCAGTATATAGTGTGAACTGTGGTAACTCTAAATCATTTGTGTGGATATCATTTACCTTGGGCTTGAATGACCATTGCTATAAATTTAAAAGACATTTACTAACGTTAAATACCAAAGGTAGCCTTATGATTCATTTGGGCTATGAAGGCCTATGTGATATGTTTAGTCATAAAGTCATCTTGATGGCAATAAAGGAACCAAGAGGTTCTTGCTTACTCTGGTGTTGCTGTCTGGGATGCATTTTTGAATGGTTTATTTCTGCTTTAGAGGCAAACACCAACCTTCTGGGGGTTGTTGTCATTCCAGCATTATGCATCTGTTGCATTTACGATAGAAACAAGAAGGAAAAGAGTATTTAGTCATCTGCTGATTCCATTTGGTGCTAAACATATACTTCTCTCTAGAGTGCAAGAATGCTTATTTATTTTATGAAGTAGGGTGGATAGCAGCCATTCCTAGAGACATGAGTATTTAAATTGGCAAAAACTAAACAATGGATACTTTGCATATGGATGATCCATGCTCTGTACACTGAGTTACAGTTCTTGAGTAAGGCAGTCTTTGTTAATTACAGATCTGGATTTTAAGTACAACTGGCCTTCAAATAGGCAGGCAGACACAGTTGATCTTTCAACTTCAGGTGCCACTGTGTTTTAAGTTTAGAAGCTTTGTATATGCATTCTGGTAAGCATAAAATGTTACCAAAGTAAAACTCACAACTAAATCTTAATGTATACAGATGAGTTTGTTCTAAGATTTATCTCTGGATTGAGAGATAAAAGGGAGCAGGAAGTTATTGCTATCTATTTCTGCGACCTTTATATGACCGCTCTGGCATAGCTAAACAATTTTCTGTTGTTTTACTGCTACATAAGATACTTTGTGTGTGTGTGTGTGTGTCTGTGTGTGTTTGAGACCAGTAAGACATTTCAAGTTGTTAATTACAAATTCTTAATTTGGGTTGCTTTCTCATTCAGTCAATGAATATTAAGCATCTCTCATGTGCCTCATGGAACTTAAATTCCATTGAGGAAGGCAAAAAATAAACATGACAAATAACTAAAATACATAATATATTAGTGATAAATTGTAAAAAGAAAAGTAAAGGCTTATGAAATGTCAAGGGTGGAATTGTTGGTTGAACTTTTAGATAGGGTGATTAGGAAAACTCTCATTGAGAAGCTGATTTTTGAGTAAAGATCCAAAAGAAGCAAGGGAATCGTGTGTCTAGAAGCATGTGCCAGCAAGGGGAAGGCCTAATGGAGGGGCATGCCTGGCATCTATTTTTAAATTTTTTCCCATACAAAAATTTATATATACATTGTTATGTCACTCTAATTGCTCTCCCCATACTGTGACAGCACACTCTTTTTTTCCACCCCTGATTCCCCATATCCATTCAACCAGCTCTTAACCCTCTCTGCCTTCCCATCTCACCTCCGGACAGAAGCTTCCTGTTTAGTCTCTTGTATCTACTTGAGCTAAGAGGCACACTCCTCACGAGTATCACTTTATGTTCCACAGTCCGGTCCAATCCCTATGGGAAGAGTTGGTCTCCGAAATTGTTTTAGTTCTGGGCTGATAGAAAATCCATGGGTCATGCTTTCCGGGGTTCCTCCAGTCTCAGTCAGACCATTAAGTCTACTCTTCTTACTAGAATTTGAGTTCTGTAACCCACCTTTCTCCTGCTCCATCAAGGACTCTCTGTTGTGTTCCCTGTCAGGGTGGTCATTGATGGTAGCTGGGCACCATCAAGTGCTTCTGGTCTCAGGCTGATGAAGTCTCTGGTTTATGTGGCCCTTTCTGTCTCTTGGTCTAATGCTTTCCTTGTGTCTTTGGTGTTCTTCATTCTCCTTTACTCCAGGTGGTTGGGACCAACTGATGCATCTTAGATGGCTGCTTGCAAGCTTTTAAGACCCCAGACGCCACTCACCAAAGTAGGATGCAGAACATTTTCTTAATAAGCTTTGTTATGCCAATTGACCTAGATGTCCACTTGAAAGTGTGGTCCCCAGACCCTCACCCCTGCTACTCTCCCTCAAAGTGTTTGATTGTATTCAGGAAACTTCTTAGCTTTGGTTTAGTCCAGTTGTGCTGACTTCCCCTGTAGTGTGTATTGTCCTTCCCTTCACCTAAGATAATTCTTATCTACTATCTAGTTAGTAAATAACCCTCACCCTACCGCCCCACCCTTGTAAGCATCAAATAATGTTTTCTTCTGTGTTTAAACCTTTTCTTGAGTTCTTATAATAGTGGCCTTATAGAATATTTATCCTTCTGTGACTGACTAAATTCACTCAGCATAATGACTTCCAGCTTCCTCCGTGTTATGTTTCACGGCTCCATCATTGTTCTTTATCTTTGTGTAGAATTCCATTGTGTGGATATACCATAATTTGCTTATCCATTCATCTGTTGATGGGCACTTAGGTTGTTTCCATCTTTTTGCTATTGTGAACAGTGCTGCAATGAACATAGGTGTGCATATATCTATTCGTGTAAAGGCTCTTATTTCTCTAGGATATATTCCAAGGAGCAGGAGAGCTGGATGTTATGGTACTTCTATTTCTAGCTTTTTAAGGAAGCACCAAAATGATTTCCAAAGTGGTTATACCATTTTACTTTCCCATCAATAGTGTATAAGTGTTCCAGTCTCTCCACAACCTCTCCAGCATTCATTATTTTGAGTTTTTTGGATTAATGCTAGCCTTATTGGGGTGAGATGATATCTCATGGTAGTTTTGATCTGCATTTCTCTAATGGCTAATGATTGTTTTTCTTCATGTGTCTGTTAGCTGCCTAAATATCTTCTTTGGTGAAGTTCCTGTTCATATCCTTTGCCCATTTTTTAATTGGGTTATTTGTCTTTTTGTTATTGAGGTTTCGCAGTATCTTGTAGATTTTAGCGATTAGACGCTGATCGGATTTGTTGTAGC
Source organism: Dugong dugon (assembly GCA_030035585.1). Lineage (NCBI taxonomy): Eukaryota > Metazoa > Chordata > Mammalia > Sirenia > Dugongidae > Dugong > Dugong dugon. Next base: position 22,913,735 of record CM057475.1, read on the forward strand.
CAAAATTTTTTTCCCAGTCTGTAGGTTGTCTGTTGACTCTTTTGGAAAAGTCTTTTGATGAGCATAAGTGTTTGACTTTTAGAAGCTTCCAGTTATCTAGTCTCTCTTTTAGTGCTTGTGCATTGTTACTTATGGTTCGTATTGTGTTTTTGCATGTATTGGGGCTCCTAGCATTGTTCCTGTTTTTTCTTCCATGATCTTTATCGTTTTCAATTTTATATTTAAGTCTTTGATCCATTTTGAGTTAATTTTTGTGCATGGTGTGAGGTATGGGTCTTGTTTCAGTTTTTTGCAGATGGATATCCAGTTTTGCCAGCACCATTTGTTAAGAGACTGTCTTTTCCCCAATTAATGGATTTTGGGCCTTTATCAAATATTAGCTGCTCAAAGGTGGATGAATTTATGTCTGGATTCTCAATTCTATTGCATTAGTCTATGTATCTGTTGTTGTACCAGTACCAGGCTGTTTTGAGTACCGTGGCGGTATAATAGGTTCTAAAATCAGGTAGTGTGAGGCCTCCCACTTTGTTCTTCTTGAGTAATGCTTTACTTATTCCAGGACTCTTCCCTTTCCATATGAAGTTGGTGATTTGTTTCTCCATCTCATTAGAAAATGCTGGTGGAATTTGGCTCGGGATTGCATTGTATCTGTAGATCGCTTTGGGTAGAATTGACATTTGCACTATGTTGAGTCTACCTATCCATGAGCAAGGTATGTTTTTCCACTTATGCAGGTCTCTTTTGGTTTCTTGCAGCAGTGTCTTGTAGTTTTCATTGTATAGATCTTTTACATCTCTGGTTAGATTTATTTCTAAGTATTTTATCTTCTTGGGGGCTATTGTAAATGGTATTGATTTGGTGATTTCCTCTTCAAGGTTCTCCTTGTTGGTGTAAAGGAATCCAACTGATTTTTGTATGTTTACCTTGTATCCTGAAACTTTGCTGAAATCTTCTATTAGTTCCAGTAGTTTTCTTGTAGATTTTTTTTGTGGTTTTCTGTGTATAAGATCATCTCATCTGCAAATAGAGATACTTTGACTTCTTCCCTACCAATTTGGATGCCCTTTATTTCTTTTCCCAGCCTAATTGCTCTGTCTAGGACCTCCAGCACAATGTTGAATAAGAGGGGTGATAGAGGGCATCCTTGTCTGGTTCCCTTTCTCAAGGGGAATGCTTTCAAAGTCTCTCCATTTAGGATGATGTTGGCTGTTGGCTTTATATAAATGCCCTTAAATATATTGAAGAATTTCCCTTCTATTCCTATTTTATTGAGAGTTTTTTCATGAATGGGTGTTCTGTTTTCTGTATCGATTGATAAGATCGTGTGGTTCTTGTCTTTTGTTTTATTTATGTGATGGATTATATTGATTGTTTTTCTAATGTTGAACCATCCCTGCATGCCTGGTATAAATCCCACTTGATCATGGTGAATTATTTTTTTTGATATGTTGCTGAATTCTATTGGCTAGAATTTTGTTGCGGATTTTTTCATCAATGCTCATGAGGGATATTGGTCTGTAATTTTCTTTTTTTGTGTTGTCTTTAGCTGGTTTTGGTATCAGGATTATGCTGGCTTCATAGAATGAGCTTGGGAGTATTCCATCCTTTTCTATGCTCTGAAATACCTTTAGTAGTACTGTTGTTAACTCTTCTCTGAAAGTTTGGTAGAATTCTCCAGTGAAGTCATCCGGACCAGGGCTTTTTTTTGTTGGGAGTTTTTTTAATTACCTTTTCAATCTCTTCTTTTGTTACGGGTTTATTTAGTTGTTCTGCCTCTGTTTGTGTTAGTTTAGGTAGGTAGTGTGTTTCTGGAAATTTGTCCATTTCCTCTAGGTTTTCAAATTTGTTACAGTTTTTCATAGTATTCTGCTCTGATTCTTTTAATTTCAGTTGGGTCTGTGGTGATACCACCCATCTCATTTCCTGTGTGGATTATCTGCTTCCTCTTCTGTTTTTCTTTTGTCAGTTTGGTCAATGGTTCATCAGTTTTGTTGATCTTTTCAGAGAACCAGCTTTTGGTCTTGTTAACGCTTTCAATTGTTTTTCTGTTCTCTATTTCATTTAATTCTGCTCTGATTCTTATTATTTCCTTTGTTCTGGTGCCTGAGGGGTTCTTTTGCTGCTCTCTTTCTACTTGTTCCAGTTGTAGGGTTAATGTTTTGATTATGGCCCTTTCTTCTTTTTGGATGTGTGCATTTATTCCTGTAAACTGACCTCTGAGCACTGCTTTTGCTGTGTCCCAAAGGTTCTGGGAGGATGTGTTTTCATTCTCGTTTGATTCTATGAATGTCTTTATCCATGCTTTATTTCTTCTATAACCCAGTAGTTTTTCAGCAAGGTGTTGTTCAGTTTCCATGCGTTTGATTTTTTTTCCTTGCTTTTTCTGTTGTTGATTTCTACTTTTATGGCTTTGTGGTCAGAAAAGATGCTTTGTAATATTTTGCTGCTTTGGATTTTTTTAAGGCTTACTTTATGGCCTAATATGTGGTCTATTCTGGAGAAGGTCCCATATGCATTGGAAAAGAAAGTATACCTGGCTGCTCTTGGGTGGAGTGTTTGGTACATGTCTATGAGATCAAGTTGGTTGATTGTAGCATTTAGCTCTTCCATGTCTTTGTTGAGCTTCTTTCTGGATGTTCTGTCCTTCATTGAAAGTGGTGTGTTGAAGTCTCCTACTATTATTGTGGAGCTATCTCTCTTTTCAGTGCCGTTAGAGTTTGTTTTATGTATTTTGGGGCCCTGTCCTTGGGTGCGTAAATATTTATTATAGTTGTGTCCTCCTGGTATATATAGTGACCTTCCTTATCCTTTGTCGTGGATTTTACTTGAAAGTTTATTTTGTCGGAGATTAATATTGCCACTCCTGCTCTTTTTTGAGTGTTGTTTGCTTGATATATTTTCTTCCATCCTTTGAGTTTTAGTTTGTTTGTGTCTTTAAGTCTAAGGTGTGTCTCTTGTAGGCAGCGTATAGACGGCTCATGTTTTTTTATCCAATCTGCCACTCTCTGTCTCTTTATTGGTGCATTTAGTCCATTTACATTTAGCATAATTATTGATAGGTATGAGTTTAGTGCTGTCATTTTGATGTCTTTTTGTGTGTGTTGTTCACAGTTTCTTTGTTCCACTTAATTTTCTGTGCTGTCGTTTTTATGTATTTTCTTTTCATCTTTTTCACTGTTGTTGATTTTGTGTTTGCTGAGTCTTTATATCTTTCTAGTTTTTTATTTTGACTTGTAGGATTGTTAGTTTCCTTTGTGGTTACCTTAATATGTACCCATATTTTTCTAAGTTTATGCCAGTCTTTTATTTCTTTATATCGCCTTGACTTCCTCTCCATATGCAAAATCTATGTCTACATTTTTTAAGTCTCTCTTTTTTGTTTTAATGTTGTCATCTTTTACATATTGACACCTGTTTCCCTATTTTCAGTGTTTTAGCTTTGATTTACTTTTGTGACTTCCCTATGTGGGTTGATATCTGGTTGCTCTGTCCTGTGATCTAGTCTTGGATTGTTATCTGATGTTATGGATTTTCTAACCGGAGGACTCCGTTTAGTGTTTCTTGTAATTTTGGTTTGTTTTTTACAATTCCCTGAACTTCTGTTTATCTGGAAATGCCCTAATTTCACCATCATATTTGAGAGACAGTTTTGCTGGCTATATAATTCTTGGCTGGCAGTTTTTTTCCTTCAAGGCTTTATATATGTCATCCCATTGTCTTCTTGCCTGCATGGTTTCTGCTGAGTAGTCCAAGCTTATTCTTATTGACTGTACTTTCTAGATGACTTTTCGTTTATCCCTAGCCACTCTTAAAATTCTCTGTTTCTCTTTGGCTTTGGCAAGTTTGATTATAATATGTCTTAGTGACTTTCTTTTGGGATCTTCCTTATGTGGGGATCTGTTAGCATCTTGGATAGATATCTTCTCATCTTTCATGGTATCAGGGAAGTTTTCTGCCAAGAAATCTTCAACAATTCTCTCTGTATTTTCTGTTATCCCCCCTTGTTCTCCAATCACTCATAGGTTGTTCCTCTTGATAGAGTCCCACATAATTCTTAGAGTTTCTTCATTTTCAAAAATCCTTTTGTCTGATTTTTCCTCAGATAAGTTGGTGTCAAGTGCTTTATCTTCTATCTCACTAAGTCTGACTTCCATTGCCTCAACTCTGCTCCTATGACTTTCTATTGAGTTGTCTAATTCTGAGATTTTATTGTTAATATTCTGGATGTCTGATTGCTGTCTCTCTTTGGATTCTTGCAGCCTGTTAAATTTGTGATTATGCTCTTCTCTAATCTTTTCAGTTTCCTCTATTGCGTGTTCTGCGTTTTGATTAATTTCCTTCCTAATTTTTGAAGAGCTCTGTATATTAATCTTTTGTATTCTGCCTCTAGTAATTCCAAGAAATTTTCCTCCTCTTGAAATTTCTAGATTCTTTATTTTGGGAGCTTGCTGAAGCCATCATGGATTGCCTCTTTATGTGATTTGATATTGACCGTTGTCTCCGAGCCATCAATAAGTTATTATATTTATTTATTTTATGTTTGCTTACTGTGTCCTAGCTTTCAGTTTTCTTTTGATATGCTGATTGTATGAGCTAGTTTGATTATTGGCACCTTTGAAAATCTAATGTCCTGTCACCAGGTAGTTAGTTCTGTTACTAGGTATGTGAGCTCAGGAGTCCTCCCACTCCTCCTGTATGGATTCAGCTCAGGTGCCCAGGTAGATAGCCACCAAGTGTGTGGTATATGGTCTCACCTACAGTCCTAGACAGGCATGGGTGATTGGTGTAGGCACAGGCATCTGTCTGCAGCAGGGGGACACACTTTGAGCAAGGCAGGGGGCTGACGGCTGCCCCTGAGTGTCCAGGAGGATGCTGTGTCCCTGTTCCCTAGAGTGCATAGGTGGGTGGGTTTTACAGCTGGACTATGAGCACCTAATGTTGTTGGCTGTAAGGATTGGGGGGCACCTCTTATTCATGGGCCCCTATCGCAGGTGGCTAGGTGGCATGGGTGGAGCCACCAGTCCTCAGGCCCCGGATGTGGGTAGGTGAAGACCTTGCTTAATGGGCAGAGCAGTGTCAAATGTCAAGAATCTGCCACTTCACAGCTGAAACAGTTGAAGTTAGAGTTCCAGTATATACCCTGTTGTACCGTGGTAATGAGGGCCCATGTTTTTGAGATAGGCCCACACAAGTCAATGCAGGAGGAAAGGCACTCAAAGTCTATGGATCCCTTATGCCTGTGCCTACATACCTGGCATCTTGGAGAAAGAGCAAGGAGGTCCATGTGACTCGGGCATAGTGAACAAGGAGAGTTGTGGGGATGCGATCAGAGAGAAGCACAGGATGGTTTGAGCAAAGCAGTGACTTGCTAGAGGTGGTAAGAGGTAAAATTCTTGACAAATGAAGGTAGAACTAATAGAATGTTTTGATGACTAGACGTAATATGCGAGAGAGAGGGAGAGGGAAGTTTAAGGATGACAAGATTTTTGGCCTGGGCAGATGGAAGAGTTGCCATTAAGTAAGGTGGTAAAGACTGTGGGAAGAATGGGTTGAAGGGTGCTATCAGGAGCTCAGGTTTGATGTGTTACATTTGAGGTGCCTGTTAGAGAGCCAACTGACTTTTACATTTGTCTTGGTCCTCTCTCACCTGGTACATTTAAGGAATTCTCTTCTGCCTCTATGTAAAGTATTTCTTTAACCTTCCCACATTTTTCCTTACAATGCCTATCCTAATTGTTATCTATCCTGCCAATTTTAGCCCATATTATTTATGTTAGCCTTTTATTATCTAACTGTTTCTGGAGAGCAGAGAACATCAGATCTGAGTGCTTATTCTTACTTTGTATTTGTATTTCCTCATAGCTCTTAGCTCAACTTCAGTGTATAAATACTTGTTGAAATGAATATCTCAGAATATTAAAAATTTAGCAATGTTGTTAATCTGTTTCTGGTTTCTTCAATCAGATGCTCTGATTATGTTATTGGTTAATTGAGGAAACACTAATTTAGTTTTCTGAAAAGCATGTCAAATATGGGATATCTTTATATGTATTCTGCTCTAAGTCTTGTTTCCTGCTGGGGAATGTGATAGAAACCAGGTATTTTCTAGAACAGTTTGAGATTCATAGCAATAAGTCTGAATGACATACTTGCATATAGGTGTTAAAAACTGTCATCACCAGCGTAGGCAAGAACACTTTGAAGAATAGTTCACAAACAAATCTAGTTAGCCTAATTGGAAACACAATTAAAAAGGATATTTTTCCATTCTAGAATGAGCATATCTTAGCTGTTTGCAGTTGTTATTTCCTTTTCTGAGATTAGAATTTTTATCTCATGGAAAAGTAATTTATTTTAGGCTAGTGATTTTGAAAGTTTTCTGATATCTTTAAAGTGGTGAGAGGTATTATTAATTCATTGGTCACTCTGTGCCAGCTCCTGTAGAAGGCCCATGGGTTGAAAGAGTTAAAACATCATTTTGGCTCCCAAAGGAGCTCATAATTCAGTGAGAGACACAGATGTGTCATTGAATAACTACAGCACAGCTTAATATACACTAGATTAGTGCTATGTAAAGGGTGCTGTTGAACATAGTAGTGGCATCTGTGGGTGTAGAATGTCTGAATCCAAGATATTTTGAAGGATGAATAGGCATTTTCCAGGAGAAAAGAGGGGATATTGGAACAAAGCTCATGCAAAGGCACCTGTGGAACCTCATCTGATTCTGTGTTGCTAGAGAAAAGGTTACCTATGAGAAGTGGTAGGAAAGGAGGCTTGAATAGAAGCTGGAATCAGATCATCCTCATCTGCAATAAACACTGTAAGAATATGAGCTTTATTATGTGGGTCATTAACAGTCACTGAAGTATTTTAAATTGGGGAGTGATGATCAGATTTGATTTTTAGAGGTACTTCTATGATGATATTACAGAGAAAAGATTGTATTAATAAGTTTATCTCTTATTGAATATTTTTCTGTTCTGTCTTCTCTTCCTTGTGTTCACAACCACTTCCTTAGTTCTCTCCCCGATCATTTCTCCTCTAGATGAGTGCTACTAGGAAGGACAAGAACAAGGGTACAGACTGGAGAAGGATTTAAAGAGTAGAATAGATAGATCTTACCGAATGGGGATGAGAGGTTGGAAGGGTCTAGGATATTCCTCAGGTTTCTTGTCCGTCAGCTGGATATTGGGGCCATCAGTCTGAGAATGTTGGAGGAGAATGTGGTGCGGGGAAGGGGAGAATAAGACAATGAGTTCAATTTCAGACCTGTGGATTTTGAGACCCAACTTGAGGTATGTATCTGGAGCTTAGAAGACAGGTAAATGCCTGTCAATTTAAATTTAGTATTCACTGTCATCTAAGAAGGGGTGGGGGAGGGAGAAGGGGACATTTTAAGGAGAAAATATGGGCAGTAGTTTGGTGTAGAGAAAGAGGTCAAGTTAGAAAGTGCTGGAAAAATGTTTCGTGTTAAATCATTTATCAATGCCCTGGAAAAAAAAAAACAAAACTGTTGCTGCTGAGTCAATTCTGAATCGTAGTGACCCTATAGGATAGAGTAGAACTGCCCCACCTGGTTTCCAAGAAGCAGCTGGTTGATTCAAACTGCCTACCTTTTGGTTAGGAGCTAAGTTCTTAACCAGTACGCCACCAGGCTCCAAGGCCCTGAAAGGCAGGAATTATTATTCTCTTATTTTTAGGTGAAATAAAGTTAACTATTTTATTCAAAATCTCCTGTGATTAGAGTGTTTTTGAGTTGGGATTCTTATCTCAAAGCTCATGCTGTTTCCATTACAGTGAGATACACTCCTTCCTCAGAGGAGCTCAACATTGGCCTCACTCCGGTTTGCTTAATGTAGGCTAATCAGACCCAGGGACACATGCTACTTATCTTTCCAATCTCTTCCAAGGCCAGGAACACATATGGTATGAATATAAAGCGTGGAGACTGAATTCATAAGACACACACAAACATCTGTGCTAGTATTTTAGAACAGGGTCAGGGATATTTTTTTGTTTGGTCAGTTTGGATTTGAATGTTTCTAATGGGGCAGGTACTCTGTAGTATACCAGGGCTTCCCTCCTCTCTGTTGGCTTACATCTGGTCTGTTTAATCTTCTTGCTTAGAACAAACATCTGAGTTTGTAGCCTCAGCTTTAGAGTCACGCCTTTTAGCAGGTGTTTCAAGCTTGTTGAATTAAACTAAAGACCTAAACAGTTTCCCCCCTCCTCTAGGAGAAGCAGTCATGAAACTATCATTACTAAGATGCCATGTTTAGAATGCTCTCTTTATCAAAGGTAGATTGAAATATTCAAGGTGGAGTTATTTGTTTCACTCTTTCTCCACACATCTTTGATTTATGCTTTTGAACAATCTAAACAATCCTGTGGACCACCATTTAATTTTTAGTCTTGTAGATCCTTGTTTTGGCTTGAGGCTCTCTTATTAGTCTTGTTCTGAAACTGAATTAAGGAATGCATTTCTAATCTGATTTGTGTTAGGTTTGAGGATTATTTGTCAGGAATGTATGCCTGAAATATGTATTCTCTGTTGGGCCACCACAGAAGGGTGGGGTTATTAGGAAAGTCCTTTTGCTATCTTTGGGAGCAAATGATGAAGTAACTGACAACAGATTGAGATAGTGTTGGGTAGACAGAGTGTTGTTGACACAGGAGCCAGTCCTGGATCTTATTCATAGTTGGACCATTAAATGAGAAGACAACTAGAGAGTATTTAACATGGTGTAGGAAGTATTATGAAGGCATTGGTAGTTCATTGGTAGACTTCTAGCCTTCCATACTGGAGACCCAGGTTTGATTCCTGGCCAGTGTACCTCAAGCACAGCTACTGCCAGTAGAGATTTGTGTGTTACTGTGATGCTGAACAAGTATCAGCAGAGCTTTCAGATTAAGACTAGGAAGAAAGGCCTGGCAGTCTACTTCTGAAAATCAGCCAGCAAAAACCCTGTAGATCCCAATGGCCCAGTCCACAGCTGATCACTGAGATGGCACAGGATTAGTCTGTGTTTCATTCTGTTGTGCATGGGTTCGCCATGAGTCAGATGCGAACTCAAGGACAGCTAACAAGAAGAAGGAAAGATTATAGCTGCTCGGTAAATGTTGGGTTTTTAAAAACAATCACCACCATCACTACTTTTCTGCTAATCCATGTCTGCCTTTGGACAAATGCACATTTCCTCTTTTGTCAAATAGGGATAATAGCACTTTTTATATCACCTCACAGAATGACATGTTAAACAGGATAAACCACTATATGGATATAAAGGATTGTTAACTACTGAGTTGCATCAACAGCCCTGGGCTTTGATCCCATTTGGACTGAGTGATGCTGTTTGCTCTCTGAGATGCACCAGAATGTTGGGAAAACAGGTAGTCCGTTTCTCACAAGTGAGTCCTGAAAGCTTAAATAGGAAAGAAGTGCAAGAATGAAGGTATTTACTGATCTGTGACTAGGTGCTAAAATCCATCTTAATTCCCATAGATGTTAATTAACCTACACTTTAGAGGAAAGTTTCCTGACTTACGGATATTTGAATCTTCTTGTTAGATTAAATGATGAAGAGTACATACAAGTGGAAGGGAAACATGAAGCAAATGGATCTTGCTGAAGTAGCTCATTATTTTTCTGTTTTTTATTTTATTCCTTTTTCTTGAATCATATAGTAGATGATTTCTGATCCTGATAGAATTTAGTTTTTAGATATAAGTTCTAGGTAAACAATAGACAGATGTAATACATATTGTATTTGCTTCAGATGGATAGAAAATGAACATAGTGCGTTTCTGAACTTTATATATACATTACCTTGACTGACACAGTAGTCTGCATTAGAATTAAGTATTAATATTTTCCTAGGAGGTTTCTTTGGAGTTCTTAGTATTCACCTTGGTTGTATTCCTATTACCCAAGGTATGCATTAATGGCCCAGAATATAAACCTTGGGGATAGCTTAATAATATTATTATATGCTTTCTCTGCTTCCTATTTCAATTTGAAGGAATCTTTTATTTTCTCCTTTATTGAACTTGTCGTATTAATATAAAACGGAAAATGGGAAGTAAGGGTAGAAAAGCAGAAAAGGCCTCTCTCTGCTGCTTAATAATATTTTGATTGTAAAATCTGCATCTTCTTTTTTTTTTTATCTTTGTTATTCTGAAAACTTCCTTTTATCTCCATAGTCTGCTCTTGTTTCACCATCTTATATCCCTTGGATCAGTTAGGGCTGAATATTCTACTTCCTAACTTCTGTTGGAGAAAAACATTCAAATTAGCAGGTGTTCGTGGTGTTTTTGGATAGAGCGTGAAGCTGCCCAGTGACCAGTGAAGCAGTTAGCATGCAGCATCTTGGCAGAGAGAAGACTGGGGATAGAAGCCATTCAGGAATGGAATCCAAATAGTAGAGGATCCATGGGCTTTTCTGCTGTATGTCTTCTTAGTCTCAAAAAAACAAAACTGCGCTTTATAAGCTTCCTTTTACACCCCAAGGAGAGTGGCATTGTCAGCTCCAGAAACCTCATTTAAACACCTTGAAGAGAAACTTGAATAATTTGCATGTAGTTCTGCTTTGTTGAGCAGAGTATCTGCTGAGGTATTCCACGTGGGCAGGAATGGAGCTTAGTAAGGAGGTTTTCTCTGATTCTCTGAAATGAGGGTTTATCCAAGGGCGTGGAATAAATTGTTGTGAAAACTCTTTAGCTCCACTGTTTCGAATGGCCAGATCATGGAGCTTACTCTTCTTATTTTCATTCTTCGGAAGTTTAGACTTTATAAAAAACAAAACAAAACAAAAAAAACCTCAGACCCTAAAATGGGTAAAGATACTTGAAAATGGAACGCACAGCCCATTTTCATATCCTTCCCTTTACTAACATAGGGAATGTGACACCGGTGCAGTTCCACAGCTGATATATACCAGTATCCTTTGCCAAAGGGAGGCACATGCTGTGAATATTTGTTTCACTTTACTAACATTATTTTTTTTTCATTTTATGTAACCTTTTTTATGGATGTATAGCATACATTCACAGAAATGCACAACTCATAAGCATACCAAACCAAAACCAAACCCATTGCCGCTGAGTCAATTCCGACTCATAGTGACCCTATAGGATAGAGTAGAAGTGCCCCACAGGGTTTCCAAGGCTGTAAATCTTAATGGCAGCAGACTGCCACATCTTTCTCCTGCAGAGCGGCTGATGGGTTTGAACTGCTGACCTTCTGGTTAGCAGCTGAGCACTTAACCACCGCAATGCCGAGGCTCCTCATAATCATACAGTTCAATGAATTTTTCCAAATTAAACACACTCATGTAACAAGCACCTAGAACAAGAAAAAGAACAATTACCAGAACCCAGAAAATCCCTTATGGCCCTTCTCAATCTCTCATTACTCCACACGAGTAATCTCTATTCTGATCTCTATTACCATAGAGTAGCTTTGCCTGTTTTTGAGCTTTGTATGGATGGGATCATACCATGTTTGCTCTTTGGGGTCTGGCATTTTTCATTCCATATTTCCTGTTGTTGCATGCAGCTGCATTTTGTCCATTCTCCTTTCTTTGGATTGTTGCCAATTTTGGGCTATTATGAAAAGTACTGCTATGACCATTTCTGTATGTATCTTTTGATGAACATATGAACACATTTTCATAGGTGTATATCCTCTCCTAGGAGTGAAATAGCTGGGTCATGGGGTATGTGTATGTTCAACTTCAGTTGAAGGCTATCAGTGTGACTATCAAACTATCAAATACAACCAAAGTGGTTGTACCAATGGCTTCACTAACTTTTAATTTAAAAATAGGCACATTTTTTTACCCTTTAGCTTTCTGTGGCATCGTCATGCATAAATTTGTCCAAATTCTCTGGATTGATTTATATTTTTCACAAATCCAGTTTCTTAGAGTAATCAGTTCCAAATTTTCTTACCACCTTCTGACCTTATCAGCTTCCTCTTATTTATTTCTCATTCATTCATTCAATTATTTGTTTAACAAAAATTTATTTAACCCCAAATATGTGCCATATACTACTAGACAATGGAATACAATGTAAGTAAACTATAGTGCTTGCGGTCAAAGGAATTATAATCAACTGGGGGAGACAGCCCTATGAATAGATATGTTATCAATTAATTTCACTCAAATCTAAAAAGCTACTTTCTTGATCTAGAGTCTCTTGACTTATGTAAACATGGCGTGGGAACGGTGTCTGACCTCCTCTAACTTTACAAAGGGGAGGGAGAATTAATATCGACAGCTCAAGACTGATTTCCTGTGAGGCAGAGGTCAGACATGCCTTCTCTCTCCGCCATCTTTACCAATTCCAACACCAGCCATCCCACCCGTGGCACTCTCTACTTCTCTTCTGGGCTTGATCATTTGTTACAGTGGTGACACAGAACTCATAGGCAATACACATGATTATGGGGCTAACTGGGGAAGTAACAGGCTACAATTCAGGTTCAGGAATGCACAGGACACAGTTTTTCCATCAGGACAGCCTCTTCTCAGCCATGCCCTAAGGCATGCCTCTCTCTGGCCCCCTTGGCCTCTGCCCTGCTCAGGCAAGTATTACAAAGTTCCTTTAGCCCTGCCGGTAAGTACCTCGAGGCATCCCACTCAGCCAGTAAGCCTTGGCCTGAAGGCGCTCACCTCTGGCTCCTTGGGTCGGTAAACCTAACTCCACCAAGTGCCCCGAGGCACCCTGCTCCACCAGCAAGCCTCCTTCCTGAAGACGCTCACCTTTCTCTTTCTGTGGGCTGGGAAGCCCACCACGCCATTTCCTGCCAGTCTCTTGCCAGTCTCCTGGTTCTACTGCCTTTGCTGCTGCCATTTCTCTACTATTGCTTCTTGTCTTACTATCTTTGGTGTTATAGCTCTCTCTCTCTCTGTTGCCTGGGTCTAGGAGGGACTCAGCACAGGTCCAAAGGATGCACTCCACTACTGGCTCTTCTTTCCTGATGGTGGTGAGATCCTTTCCTCCCACCCCAGGGATGGCTCATTTTAAGCCTAGCGGGATGGCAAAACTCACTACTCCCCTCGTTAGGTCTCCCCTAGAGACCTAAAAATAAGGACAGGAAGAGACATAGGCATACCTGTGTTCACTGCTGCTTTATTCACAATAGCAAATGCATAGGAACAACCTAAGTGTCCATCAGTGGATGAAGGAATAAGCAAATTGTGGTTCCTAGATACAATGGAATACTATGTAACCATAAAGAACAATGATGAGTCTGAGAAACATATTATAACATGGATGGACCTGGAGGACATAATGCTAAGTAAAATAAGTCAAGCATATAAGGACAAGTATTGTATTATCCCTCTTTTATAAGAGGACAAGAATAGATAAATATAGAGAGAGCAATGTTCATTGGTGATTACCAGGGAGAGGAGAACGGGAGGGGAAACTATGCTTTAGACTGTAGAGACTTGTTGTTTTTGGTTATGGGACAAGAGCACCAAATGTGGATGTAGTGAGCACAGCACAACCAAAGTAAAAATGAGTGTCTGAGCACATCTGGATGGGTACAGGAAAATTGGTATACAGGTAGGTACAGGTCTGTACATGGGTGAGACCAAATAGAAATATTAAAAAAAAAAAAAAAAAACCTTGTTGTTGAGTTGATTCTGACTCATAGCAACCCTGTAGGACAGAGTAGAACTGCCCCATAGGGTTTCCAAGGAGCAGCTGGTGGTTGAACTGCTGACCTTTTGGTTAGCAGCCGAGCTCTTAACCACTATGCCACCAGGTTTTACAGAAGTATCTATCGGTACACGTAAATATAAATATGTGGGTGCAGATGCATATATTCATTGAAGATACAAAATACGAATACTCCTCAGACATAACCAAATACCTTCCAAGATTGGTTTTCTGTGTTTGAAGGCTTAGGACCATAGTCTCATGGGACAACTTAGTCAATTGGCAGTAACATAGTTCACAAAAATCATCATCTGCATTCTAGTAAAGTGAGTAGTGTGCAGGGTCTTAAAAGCTTGTGAGCAGCCATCTAAGACACAACTATAGGTCTCTACTCACCAGGCACAAAACAGTAAGAAGGTAACCAAAAGCTGAGAGAAGAAACAAGTCTGTAAGAGCCACAACCTCATCCACCCTGAGACTAGAAAAATTAGATGGTACCCAGCTACCACCACTGACGGTTCTGACTGGGGTCACAAAAGATGGTCCCAGATAGAATGGGAGAAAAATGTGGAGTAGAACTCAAATTCTTTAAAAAAAAAAAAAAAAAAAAAAAAAAGCCCGACAAACTGGAACATTAGAGAACAGAGGACTCCCTGAGACTATCGCTCTGAGACACTCTTTAGACCTAGAACCGAGCCTATCCCCTGAGATCACCTTTTAGCGAAATAGCAGATTGGCAGACAAAATAAAGGATACTACCCGTAAGATTGGTGCTTTACTTAAAACCCATCAGTATGAGTCCAAAAGGTCAACTATTACTAAAAAGCAAAGATGAGAAGATAAGGAGACAGGGAAACGAGAGTACCGGAAAGGGAACAAACTGAACACCAAGAGAACGTTGACACATTGTGATAAATGTAACTAATGTCACTAAACACTTTGTGTGGAAATTCTCAAATGGGAACCTAACTTACTGTGTAAACTTTTATCAAACACTCAATAAAATATTATTATTACTTTTTTTAAAAAAGACTATTGCCAGAGCAGTCTTTTAAAATACACATCTGACGATGTTGCTTTTAGAATTCTTTGGCATGACGTGGGAAGCAGCACCTGCCCACCTTTCCAGCTGCTTTTATTTCTGTTCCTGCTCAGGTTCCTTGTCTCCTGGGTTTGTAGTGCTACCCTCAGTGGCGTATATACTCTTTGCTCTTTCATGCCTCAGGCCTTTGCGTGTGCTGATTTCTTTGCTTATTCTTCTGTTCTGCATTGCTCACAGGGAAAAGTTTTACTCACTGTTTAAGAATCGCCTCCTTTAGTAAATCTTCTTTAATCACCACCCAAGCTGAGAGATTTCTTCTATGATACCAGTAGGCTCCGTTTTAGCTGCCATATTAATTTATTTTTCTCCCCTTAGGGTCTGTAAACTTTATCTTTGCATTACCCACATTTAGCACATTGCCTGATGTATAGTAGGGGCTTAACAACATTTGTTGAATGAATGGTTGAATTAATTAACTGATAGCTTAGAATCCTTTGTTTTTCTACTTTGTGATCTTTAAAATGCCTAAATATATTTTGTTCTCTTGCCAGGGTTAAAATTCATATGTTACTTCTCTACCCACTTGCACAGACTTACAAGGTCTTCTTTTTTTAATCCCATCTGTGTGTTTCTTCAACAGCTGAAAGCATTTAATGTCTCCTTAACTTGGAAATCTCATAGAAGCTTTTTCTTCTGGAACATTTTTTTGTTTTCTGGAGCATTTTAAAAAACATATTATGTACCAATCCCCAGGGAACTGAATTCTTAATACTTCTTCATCCAGAGTAATCCCCAGTTGACCCTACCATTTTTTTCCTATTTTGACCTGGTTTACAATTTTAGGACAAATAGCCTGTCTGTCTTCGAACCCATGGTATCATCTGTTAAAACAAAATAGCATAATCACAAACACCGCGGCAACAATGTTTTGCTTAGGAGAATGGCATTATTAGTTCCCCATTTATCTGTGTGCCTATTTACTATTTTACATTTATCATGTGTAATGTTCTTCAGGAGACATGGTCTTGCCTTCTCAGTTTCCCGTATGTAAACTCTGCAACCCAGCCTTCCTTCTTCCCCACACTCGCTGTCTTAATGTTATTTCTGTAATGTTCAGTGAAACAGCCCTTTTTTTGCAGGCTTCACTGACTTGCTATTTGGGGTATCAGTGCTTATTAAGGATTCTGTAATTGCCTTGGGCAGAGATGACAAAGCATACACTCAAAAGCTAAAACATATTGAATTTAAAAAAAAAAATTCCAAAGTCCTCACAGCATTAAAGTTACCACAATTTACAGACAGATATGCATAGTCACTATCAGAACAAAAGAAATAAATTTTCAACTTTAGCCTTCTTTGTTATAATTTATGTTCAGTTACTCACCTTTGAGAATCTACCTAAATATTGACCCTGCCTTTCTAAATAAAGAAGCCGAATGTGTAGGTTACTTAAGAGGGAATTATGTAGTAAGTTTCAATTATACTGTAATATACAGAGAATTTTCTTCAGCTCTTTCTTAATGTTTATACTTTTTATCACTATTCCTCTGAGGAGCTGTTCATCCTTTCTAAACATTAAATTATTTATCCTTTAAGTCACACTGTGACAAAACAAACGTAGGTAGTGCTATAAAATTGTAGGGAATATGAAAATCACAAAGACCATTGTAGAACAAAAGACAGAACAGTAAGTTTGATACATTTAAGAAATAAAATAATTCCTTACTATTTCCATGATTCTTTACTGTCTTCAAGTATGTACCATTTCTGATTTGCTACTTACTCAATCCCATGAGAGTTGGCTGAAGTATCATTATACTCATTTTTACAGATGGAAAAACAGACACTGAAAGATTAGGTATCTTGCCCTGCTCGTAGTACTAATGACAGAGCTGAAACTAGAACCCAGACCAGAAATATAAGAGGGAAATAGTAACAAGCTAAGAAAACCAGCCAGCGTCTTTTCTTGGATAATTAGTGAGTGTCAACAATGGGTTGACAGCCACTTCTAACTGTCCTCCCTACATCTTGTAATGAAGTTAATCTCCTCCAAAGCCCTGGATGAAGTAGCAGACAGCCTGCCTTTATTTTCAGAAGGGAAGGAACTAAAAATATAGTAGCACAAGCGATTTCTTAACCTTAGGTAACATTATCCCCAGATATCTGAGTCTTGTGAAAAAAGCATGGAGTTTGCTTCAGAAGTCTTAGGGTTAGATCTCAGTTCTTTTACCAGCCTCTTAATCTCCTTCCACTAAATGAGGTTTATAACACTGACCTTACTGCCTCAAAGGCCGTTGTGATGATTATAGGAAGTACTTGTTAATCTATGAGATACTATACAAATACATGTCCTTGTTATTGTACAGAAAATATGGTAAATGCTTCTGGTGGAGGGAAAGGAAATAACATAGTTGTTGGAATCAGGGCTAGGGAGTCCCACTAACTTTAGCTGCAATAGAAGAAATGACATTTTCTAGTTATGTCACTTAGGTAAGGAACTTAGTCTCTTTAAACCTGTTTTCTCATCTTCAAAGTGGGGAATAATGACAACTATTTTATGATTTATGAGGATTAAATGAGACATTGTATATGAAATGCATAAGCTGTTGTTAAGGTTCCTTGAACAAGTATTTTTTTTTAAATTTTTATTTGGAAATCATTTTAGATTTACAGAAAAGGTGCAAAGATAGTGCAAAGCACTCCCATCTGTCTTTCTTCCGGTTTCCCCCATTGGTGGCATCGTACATTGCCATGATGAATAAGCCGACATTGATGCTTTACTATAAACTAAACTCCAAGCTTTATTCAAATTTCACCAGTTTTCCCATTAATATCCTCTTTCTGTTTCAGGATCCCATTCCGGGTACCACATTGCATTCAGTCATTGTCTTAGGATGGGTTCTCTAGAGAAGCAAAAACCAGTAAAGTGTATAAATACATATATATATAGACAGAGATTTATATCAAGGAAACAGCTCCCGCGATTGTAGATGCTAGAAAGTCCCAAGTCCATAGATCAGGGTAGAGTCCTCTCCCAAGTTACGCAGCCACAGAAGCTGGGAAGCCCAAGATAGGCAGGTCGGAGAGAAGAGTTCCCACTCACAGGCTGTGCAGATCGACGAATCCCAAGTTCGGCAGATAAGCTGACAGCTCAAGTCCCAAGAACTGGAGATGAGGTGACAGGAGGCAGCTGCAGGATCCAGAGAGAGCAAAAAGCCAGAACATCTGCTTATATTCAGATGCAGGCCACACCCCCAAGGAGACTCCCTTTCATCTGATTGGCTACTCACAGTATATTCAGTCATGGGAGTATTACATTAAAACACTGAGAATCATGGCCCGGCCCAGTTGACACACAATCTTAACCATCACAGTCCACCCCTTGTCAACTTGGCACATGTACACATCTCCTTAAACCATATATAATCTCTGAATAAAGACGATTAGAAGTCATACTTGCGCCTAACATGATACAATTAACACGTGCACAATCAAAAACGCGCTAGCTCCATTTACGGCTTATATTTTATAAGAGAAGGAAACAAATATTTGATGCACACATACAAAGAAATACTCATAACAATTACAGTCCCCATTTCTGCAACTGGTCATGTGGCCATAACTGGTATTTAGAACTACCTTCTTCCACCACCCGTTCTATATTCCCTTTGCCCTCAGAAAGCACCTCAGCTGGTCATGGTTCTTTGCCTGGTGGGGTGACCCTAATCTTCATTCCTGAAGGGTCTAGGTCATTAGTAGTCATGTCAGAATTAGGTTGCTGTAGTTTTCCATTGACTTTAATCACAGGGCATGGTAGCACTAAGAGACGCCCCAAACAATCTCCTGCATTCCAGACATACTCTTCTTTACTTCCATTATGTAATATCAATCTGATTTTCTCTTGGTAATCAGGATCAGTCACGCCAGCCAGGATGGTAACTCCCTTCTTTGCCTGTTGATCCAGAGGCATAAGGAGCCCAAAGTGGCCAGGTGGCATTCTTAACTTCCAGTTCAGTGGAATCAGTGATGTGTCTCCAGGTGGGAGCATTCCTCCCTTTGGAACTAAGACCTCTAGGCCTGCAGAGCATAAGGTTGAGGGGACAGGAAGCAAAAATCGTGCGAGTGGGTCACTAGGGGTAATAGTGAGTGGTGCCACTCCCATTTCCACTCCTTGATTCCTGAACACGTGAATCCTGGCTATGGGAGAAACAGCAACATATATTGGACGCTGGTTTAAAGCATATACAGCCCCCTGGAGAACATTGCCCCAACCCTGCAAGGTATTGCCACCTAGCTGGTGCTATAATTGTGTCTTTAGAAGGCCATTCCATCATTCTGTCAAGCCAACTGCTTCAGGATGATGGGGAACATGGTAAGACCAGTGAATTCCGTGAGCATGGGCCCCCTGCCACACTTCATTTGCTGTGAAGTGAGTCCCTTGATCTGAGGCAATGCTGTGCGGGATACCATGATGGTGGATAAGGCATTCTGTAAGTCTACGGATGGTAGTTTTGGCAGAAGCATTGTGTGCAGGGAAGGCAAATCCATATCCAGAGTAAGTGTCTGTTCCAGTCAGGATAAAACGCTGCGCTTTCCGTGATGGAGGTGGTCCAATGTAATCAACTTGCCACCAGGTTGCTGGCTGATCACCTTGAGGGATGGTGCCATATCAGGGACTCAGTGTTGGTTTCTGCTGCTGGTACATTAGGCACTCAGCAGAGGCTGTAGCCAAGTCAGGCTTGGTGAGTGGAAGTGCATGCTGCTGGGCCCATGTGTAACCTTCATCCCTGCCACCATGGCCACTTTGTTCATGAGCCCATTGAGCAATGACTGGAGTGGCTGGAGAAAGAGGATGACTGGTTTCCACAGAACGTGTCATCCTATCCACTTGATCGTTAAAATCATCCTCTGCTGAGGTCACCCTTTGGTGAGCATTCACATGAGACACAAACATCTTCACTTCTTTGGCGCATTCGGAGAGGTCTATACATATACCTTTTCCCCATAAATCCTTGTCTCCAGTTTTCTAATCATGTTCCTTCCAAGTCCCTGACCTTCCAGCCAAACCATTGGCCACAGCCCATGAATCAGTATATAATCGCACATCTGGCCATTTCTCCTCCCAAGCAAAGTGAACAACCAGGTGCACTGCTTGAAGTTCTGCCCATTGAGAGTATTTCCCTTCACCACCGTCCTTCAGGGAGGTCCCAGAAAGGGGCTGTAGTGCTGCTGCAGTCCACTTTCGAGTGGCACCTGTATATCGCGCGGAACCATCTGTAAACCAGGCACGAGTTTTTCTCTTCCTCAGTCATCTGATCATAAGGAACTCCCCATGATGCCGTAGGTGCAGACTGGGAGATGGAAGGTAATGTGACAGGAGTGGATAATATGGGCATTTGGGCCACTTCCTCACGCAACTTACTTGTGCCTTCGGGTCCTGCTTGGGCCTGATCTGAAATATACCACTTCCATTTAATGATGGAGTGCTGCTGTGCACATCCAACTTTATGGTTCTGTGGGTCAGACAACACCCAGTTCATGATGGGCAGCTCAGGCCTCATGGTGACTTGGTGTCCAGTTAAGCGTTCAGTCTCTACTAAGGCCCAGTAACAAGCCAAAAGTTGTTTCTCAAAAGGAGAGTAGTTATCTGCAGAGGATGGTAGAGCTTTGCTCCAAAATCCTAAGGGTCTGTGTTGAAATTCACCAGTAGGGGCCTGACAAAGACTCCAAACAGCATCTCTATCTGCCACTGACACTTCAGGCACCATTGGATCAGCTGGATCATATGGTCCAAGTGGCAGAGCAGCTTGTACAGCAGCCTGAACCTGTTGCAGAGCCTTCTCTTGTTCTGGTCCCCACTCAAAACTAGCAGCTTTTCAAGTCACTTGATAAATAGGCCGGAGTAGCACACCCAAATGAAGAATATGTTGCCTCCAAAATCCAAAGAGGCCCACTAGGCATTGTGCCTCCTTTTTAGTTGTGGGAGCAGCAAGATGCAATAACTTACCCTTCTTGACATGCCCCACACCACTGGACCCCTAGAAATTTCTTTGAAGTGGAAAGTGCCTGAATTTTTGTGGGATTAATCTCCCACCCTCTAGCATGCAAATGTTTTACCAATAAGTCCAGAGTCATTGACACTTCTTCCTTACTAGGTCCAATCAGCATAATGTCATCAGTGTAATGGACCAGTGTGACGTCTTATGGAAGAGAAAGGCGATCAGGGTCACTGCGGACTAAATTATGACATAGGGCTGGAGAGTTAATGTAGTTCTGAGGTAGGCAAGTGAAGGTGTATTGTTGGTCTTGCCAGCTGAAGGCAAACTGCTTCTGGTGGTCCTTTGAAACAGGTATGGAGAAAAAGGCATTAGCCAGATCAATAGCTGCATACCACGTACCAGGAGATGTATTAATTTGCTCAAGCAGTGAATTTACATCTGGAATAGCAGCTGCAATTGGAGTCACCACCTGGTTAAGTTTTCGGTAATCTACTGTCATTATCCAAGATCCATCTGTTTTTTGCACAGGCCAAACAGGCAAGTTTAATGGGAATGTGGTGGGAATCACCACCCCTGCATCCTTCAAGTCATTGATGGTGGCAGTAATCTCTGCAGTCCCTCCAGGAATGCGGTATTGCTTTTGGTTTACTATTTTCCCAGGTAGGGGCAGTTCTAATGGCTTCCACTTGGCTTTTCCTACCATAATAGCCCTTACTTTATTTGTCAGGGATCCAATGTGGGGGTGCTGCCAGTTGCTGAGTATATCTATTCCATTATGCATTCTGGAACTGGGGAAATCACTACAGGATGGGTTCAGGGACCCACTGGACCTACTGTGAGATGGACATGAGCCAAGACTCCATTAATAACCTGACCTCCATATGCCCCCACTCTGACTGGTGGGCCACAGTGATGTTTTGGGTCTCCTAGAATTAGTGTCAGCTCAGAGCCAGTATCCAGTAATCCCCGAAAAGTCTGATTATTTCCTTTTCCCCAATGAATGGTCACTCTTGTAAAAGGCTGTAGATCCCTTTGGGGAAGGCTGGGAGAAAGATTAACAGTAAAAATTTTTGGCAGTGTTTTTGAGTCCTTCCTCAAGGACACCTTGCCTCCCCTTCTTTCAAGGGGTTGTGGGTCTTTAAACTCACTCAAATCTGGGAATTGATTGAGGGACCGTGCCTCTCTATTCTGGCGATTCGAGTTAGACTGCTGTTCACTTGACCTAGAATTCATCTGT
Organism: Dugong dugon; assembly: GCA_030035585.1. Taxonomy (NCBI): domain Eukaryota; kingdom Metazoa; phylum Chordata; class Mammalia; order Sirenia; family Dugongidae; genus Dugong; species Dugong dugon. Next base: position 22,935,681 of record CM057475.1, read on the forward strand.
TTGTATAGATCAAGTAAATATTTAGTAGATTTCCTATCTATTTCACTCCTACGGACACCATGTCTAGGTAGCCAATGCCATAAGTCCATACGAGTCAGACTATTCTGATTACTGCTTTGACTCCTCTGTTCATTACTGTAACCACGCCCACCTTATCTTTGTCGATTGAGTGCAGCCACTTGGCCCCTACTACCACGGGGTCCAATCAGCCCCATTGTAGTTAGGTGTCTTAATTAAGTTAGGGCAGTTCCCACTGTCAAATCTGGCTTGCATAAAATAGCAATCACAGTAGTCTTCAAGGATACTGGAGCTCCCTTCACAAATTTGTTCCTCACAGTTGTGGTAAAAGGTGTGTCCTCTGGACACTCCATGTGTGAGTCTGTGGGTCTAACTTGATAAATCCACTCTAGCATGCCAATTTCCCTAAGCCTTTGGATACCTTCTTCTACAGTATACCAAGGCAGGTCTGGTACTTCAGCTTGATTTAGTGTTGGCCACCTCGTAATCCATGCTTCAGCAACCCAGCCAAATAAACGATTAGATCCTTTCCTAACTTCTCTAGCTGAAACATTGAATGAACAATCTGTGCTTAGTGGACCCATATCAGTAAACTCAGACTGATCCATCTTTACGTTCCTTACACCATTATCCCACACCCTTAATAGCCATTCCCACGCATATTCCCCAGGTTTCTGTTTGTACATATTAGAAAAGTCACGTAGTTCTTTTGGAGTGTAGCGTACCTCCTCCTGGGTCACACTTTGTACTTCATCTTTTGGGGCTCACTGGGACTTAAGCCTAGTTATAGGTCTAGAAGCCAGAATCGGTAGTGTGGAATTGTTTTGAGAACATTCAGCATTATCTTGTAAAGCATCTGCCTCAGGCGATGCTCCAGGCAATGATTCAGGCAAGAGCTCTTTAGAGACAGCTGGGCTAGGTCTAATCTCACTAGATGGGAGTGGAGGGGCTAATGGTTTTTCTGGGCAGGATGGTTTAACAGACAAACATGAAGTAATCTCTTCAGGTGGGACTGGTTCTGCTGGCAGGAGTGATTCAATGGAATTTATGGGCTCAGTGTCCCCAGCTTCCTGATTATCTGCCCATATGTCCCCATCCCAAGTGTCAGGATCCCATCTCTTCCCAATCAATGCCCTTACCTTAACTTCAGACACCTCTGGAGCTTTGCAATTGAGCTGGCCTTGTAATTCAGCCACTCTTACAATAAGACTCTGGGTTTAGTTTTCAGCAATTTCAGCTGTTACTACAAGAAATAAGGCTTTCTTTCAAAGCACAAGTGGAAGCCTTGAGGTCATGTATGCGGCACTTGAGCCTTGACTCTGAAGCCCTGAGCACATCTCTTTCCTTCACCAGTTTGTCTAGCGAAAGTAGGACAAACCAACCAGGTTACTTATACTTCTCATTCTGACAAAGCTGTAGAATAGGATATCACACATGTGATCACCCTGAGCCTCGCCTTTCACCAATACCTGATCTACTGGTGGTGATATTTTGCATATTTGTATCACCACCTCGCTCCATGGACTAGCAATGACCTCTTTCCTGCTAGAAGCAGAGGCATCAATGTCTTTAAGACTAACCAGACTTGAGAACCAATTTAGAAAACTCATCCTTACAATTTTGTTTCTCTGGAACCACTCTCAGTACCAAAATGTCTTAGGCTGGGTTCTCTAGAGAAGCAAAACCAGTAAAGTATATAAATATGTACATATATAGATTTATATCAAGGAAACAGCTCACTCGATTATAGAGGCTACAAGGTCCCAAGTCTGTGGATCAGGGTAGAGGCCTCTCCCAGGCCACACAGCCGCAGAAGCTGGGAAGCCCAAGATAGGCAGGTCGGAGAGCAGGGCTCCCGCTCACAGGCTGTGCAGATCGACGAATCCCAAGTTCGGCAGATAAGCTGACAGCTCAAGTCCCAAGAACTGGAGATGAGGCGACAGGAGGCAGCCACAGAATCCAGAGAGAGCAAAAAGCCAGAACGTCTGCTTATATTCAGATACAGGCCACACCCCCAAGGAGACTCCCTTTCATCTGATTGGCTACTCACAGTCATGGGAGTGATTACATTAAAACATTGAGAATCATGGCCCAGCCAAGTCAACACACAATCTTAACCATCACAGTCATCATTCCTCCCAGTCTCATCTGGTCTGTGACTGTTTATTAGTCTTTGCTTGACCTTAACAGTCTTGAGGAACACTGGCTACGTATGCTGGGGGATGTTCCCCTATCTGGGCTTGTTTGTTGTTTTTCTCATGATTAGACTGGGGTTATGTGTTTTTGGAGAGAAGACTACAGAGGTGAAGTGCCCTCTTGTCATCTCTTATCCAGGAGGTGCATGATATCTATCTGACATCACTGATGATGCTAACCTTCATCACTTGGTTAAGGTAGTACCTACCAGGTCTCTTCACTGTGTCTTGAACTAGTTTTGATCAGCTATCACTTAGGATTGTAACTTTCTCTTCCATCTGTTTACAATGCTCTTCATTTAGATCTTAGTGCCACTGTCACCTTCACAGAAATACCATCTCTGACCACCTAAGCTAAAGCAGCTTTCTCCCCTCAAGTCAATCTCTATGATATTTCAGTTTTGTGTTTCCTTTATAGCATCTATCATTACCTGAAATTGCTTTGCACATTTGTTTTCCTAGTTTATTGTTTGTATAAGCCCCGTCCCCCACAACTGGAACAGAAGCTTGAGAACAAAATCCTTGTTGGATTGTTCACATTTGTATACTCAGAGTCTAGTACAAGGGCTAGTATATACTAAGTGTTCAATAACTATTTGTTGAATGAATGTTAAAGAAAGTCAGATCCAGGATTAATTTATATATTAATAAACATGTCTGAAAAAGATTGTAAAAAGAACAGAGTAGTGGGAGGTTCAATTTAGCGTTCTTGGCTCAATTTATTTAGTTTTAATGAAAAGGTTAGATGCAATTATCAGCATTTATGGAAATAGGTGATCAGCATCCTTGTAATTCAAGCTCTCTTATAATGTACTTAATACTGTGAATGTCAGAGTGTGTTTAGGATTTATAAGGATATGACTGACAACCGTAAGATCTACTCAGTTTTTATACATCTGCACCGTTGTGACCTTTATTTGCTAATTGGCTCACCTTGTTTAAAGTATTGTAGAACTTTAAACAATTTGAAGTAGTTTAGAAATAACTGATGCTCTTGGTTTTCATTTATAGCTAACTTCTTAGTATTGCCCATCTTTTCAATTATATTGAAGTAAAAGTGGAGATTCTTTATGTCTTTCCTCTATTACCTATGGTAAGAAACCACTCTTTTTATTTCCCTTCTCAGGACTTAAAATCTCCAAACCAGAGGGATGAAATCGCAGGGGCCCGGGCCTCACTGAAGGAGAACTCTCCTCTCTTGCATTCAATTTGTTCAGCTTGTTTGGAGCATTCTGATGTTGCTTCCCTCAAAGCCAGCAAGGACACAGTTTGTGAAGAAATTCAGAATGCCCTTAATGTGATTTCAAATGCTTCACAAGGCATCCAGAATATGCCGGCCCCAACAGAACCTCAGGCAACAACCCTTGGAAGTGCCCTTGAGGAGCTTGAGGTAAGCCGAGAACAAGGTAAAAAGTGACTTGATGTCCCAGCTTGTAAATAAGCAGAAGTGATTTTTCACATCTGTGTGATAGTTTACAGCATGAGAAAATAAAACTCCAGTTATCCAATCAAACAGTCCCTTTATCACATTCTTGTTTCTTCCAATGAATTGATCAGTAGGAAAATATGCTAGCAGTGGATTTCTGATTCCTTTATACCTCTGCCAAGGAAGCCACTGAATTTTGTTAGGGATTGGTAATTAGATGTAAGTGATGACTTTATTTTCCATACTATAAAATTATAAAATATAGGATTTATTCATTCACAGATATTTATTATTTGCACTGTTTCTGTGTGGTTGGGAATTATCAGTAAACTATGTAAATAGACCCAGATTGCTACACTTGCAATGTTTACATCCTAGCAAGGGAATATAGGCAAAAAACAAAAAAACACTGTATATAAGTAAATTGTATGTTACCTTGAGAAGGCGAGATGTAATCAAAGGCTGGTAAGAGGTAAGGGAATCAGGCAGATGGGAGACCTAGAGCAAAGGCTTGAAGGCACGCTACAGTGTTTAAGTGACAGCACAGAATCCAGGGTGCCTGGGAGGAGAGAGCGAAGGGGAAAGCAGTAGGAAGTGAGGTCAGAGAGCCAGTGGGGCCGGGTTATGACAGGCCATGTAGGCTGTTAAGGACTCTGACTTTTACCCCAAGTTAAATGGGGCTCCATGGTAAGATTTTAAGCAAGATGTGACAGATGGAGAATTACATCTTGAAAGGACTACATTGGCTGCAGTGTGGAGGAGTAAGGAGACAATCTGAAAGCTATTGTAGTAACTCAGGTGGGAGATGTGGAGGTTTGGAGCAGGGTGGTGTCAGTGGAGGTGGTGATTATTGGTCACATTAAGGCGATACTTTGAAAGTGGAGCCATATGGATTTTGACAGACTGGACGTGGTGTGTGAGACAAAGGGAGGAGTCATGGCTGGTGTCTCATGCTGGGTTCTCCAGGATCACATGCTGGACACTAGACAGTGTTTGGGTTACCAGATGTTATTAGGGATCAACAGTTGTGAAAGGAAGGGGATGAAGCAGGACTGGGCAGAGGAAGAAGTCAACATGCGATCCAGGCCTATAAAGTCGCAAGCATCTGGCAGGGAGTTCTGGAGAGAGCATTGACCTTTAGAGTGAGCGCCATTAAGTAGAAATGGCCAACCCTTTATGCCCCCTCCTCTTTTGATCACCTGTCCCTGAAGTGTGCCGGATGCAGGCTGCCCTGAGAAAGATGTGACCTCAGGGGTGGTGGGAGACTGCCCTCTGAAGCTGAGGTGGACCCTGAAGGACTTGTCTGCTAGCTGTACTCCCCAAAGCTGGGCAGCAAGTCGTACCTAGAAAGGAAATCGGAGCTGCATCGCTTTGCCTACCACAGATACAAGTATTCGGATGACATTTTCATCAGTAATGATGGGGAAGGTTATGGGTGAAGCAGGTTTGGGAAGGAAGATTGTTATTGCTGTTATGTGTCATCTGTTCAGTTCTGACTCATAGCGACCCTGTGGACAACAGAATGAAACACTGCCAAGTCCTGTGCCATCCTCACAGTCGTTGTTATGCTGAGCCCATTGTTGCAGCCATTGTCTCAGTCCGTCTTATTGAGGGTCTTCCTCTTTTTTGCTGACCCTCTGCTTTACCAAGCGTGAGGTCCTTCTTTAAGGACTGGTCCTTCCTGATAACATGTCCAAAGTATGTGAGACAAAGTCTTGGCATCCTTGCTTCTAATGAGCATTCTGGCTGTACTTCTTCCAAGACAGATTTGTTTGTTCTTCTGGCAGTCTGTGGTATATTCAGTATTCTTCACCAGCACCATAATTCAAAGGCATCAATTCTTTTTTGGTCTTCCTTATTTGTTGTCCAACTTTCTCATGCATATGAGTTGATTAAAAACACCATGGCTTGGGCCAGGGACACCTTAGTACTTAAAGTGACATCTTTGCTTTTTAACACTTTAAAGAGGCCTTTGCAGCAGATTTGCCCAATGCAATATGTCATTTGATTTCTTGACTGCTACTTCCATGAATGTTGATTGTATATCCAAGTAAAATGAAATCCTTGACAACTTCAGTGTTTTCTCTGTTTATCATAATGTTGCTTATTGGTCCAGTTGTGAGGATTTTTGTCTTTTTTATGTTGAGATGTAATTCATACTGAAGGCTGTGGTGTTTGATCTTCATCAGTAAGTGCTTCAAGTCTTCCTTACTTTCAGCAAGCAAGGTTGTGTCATCTGCATATCATAGATTGTTAATGAGACTTCCTCCAATCCTGATGCCATGTTCTTCTTCATATAGTCCAGCTTCTCAGATTATTTGCTCAGATGTAGATTGAATAAGTATGATGAAAGGATACAACCCTGATATACACCTTTCTTGACTTTAAACCATGCAGTATCCCCTTGTTCTGTTTGAATGCCTGCCTCTTATTCTAAGTACAGGTTCCTCATGAACACAATTAAAGTGTTCTGGAATTTCCGTTCTTTGCAATGTTATCCATAATTTATTATGATCCACACAGTAAAATTCCTTTGCATAGTCACTAAAACACAGGTAAACATCTTTCTGGTATTCTCTGCTTTCAGCCACGATCCATCTCACATCAGTAGTGATATCCCTGGTTCCACATCCTCTTCTGAATTGGGCTTTAATTGCAGGCAGTTCCCTGTTGATGTACTGCTTCAACTGCTTTTGATGATCTTCAGCAAAATTTTACTTGTTTGTGATATTAATGATACTGTTTGATAATTTCTGTTGGCTCACCTTTCTTTGGAATGGGTACATATATGGATCTTTTCCAGTCAGTTGGCCAGGTAGCTGTCTTCAAAATTTCTTAACATAAATGAGTGAACACTGGCAGCACTGCATCCGTTTGTTGAAATATCTCATTTGGTCAATTCCTGGAGCCTTGTTTTTCACCAATGCCTTCAGTGCAGCTTGGACCTCTTCTTTCAGTACCATTAGTTCTTGATCATATGCTGCCTCCTAAAATGGTTGAACATCGACCAATTCTTTTTGTTACAGTGACTGTGTATTCCTTCCATCTTCTTTTGATGTTTCCTGGGTCATTTAATATTTTCCCTGTAGGATCCTTCAATATTGCAATTCCAGGCTTGAGTATTTTCTTCAGTTCTTTCAGCTTGAGAAATGCTGAGTGTGTTCTTCCCTTTTGGTTTTCTGTCTCTAGGTGTTTGTACATTTCATTATAATACTTTCCTTTGTCTTCTTGAGCCACCCTTTGAAATTGTCTGTTCAGCTCTTTTACTTCATCATTTCTTCCTTTCGCTTTAGATACTATGCATTCAAGAGCAATTTTCTGAGTCTTTTCTGACATCCATCTTGTTCTTTCTTTCTTTCCTGTCTTTTTAATTACCCCTTGCTTTCTTCATGTATGATGTCCTTGATGTCATTCCACAACTCATCTGGTCCTCCATCATTCGTGTTCAGTGCATCAAATCTATTCTTGAGATGGTCTCTAAATTCACGTGGGATATACTTAAGGTTGTATTTTGGTTCTCATGGACTTGTTCTAATTTTTTTCTGCTTCACCTTCAACTTGCATATGAGCAATTGATGATCTGTCCCACAGTTGACTCCTGACCTTGTTCTGACTGATGATATTGAACTTTTCCATCATCTCTTTCCACAGATGTAGTCGATTTGATTCCTGTGTATTCCGTTTGGCTTGGTCTACATGTATAGTTGCTGTTTTTGTTGTTGAAAAAGGGTATTTGCGATGAAGAAGTCGTTGGTCTTGCAAAATTCTATCATTCAATCTTCAGCATTGTTTCTGTCACCAAGGCCATATTTTCCCACTACCAGTCCTTCTTCTTTGTTTCCAATTGCCAGTAATTATCAGCGCGTCTTGATTGCATGGTTGATCAATTTCAGACTGCAGAAGTTGGTAAAAATCTTCAATTTCTTCATCTTCGGCCTTAGTGATTAGTACATAAGTTTGAATATATAATCATATTAACTGGTCTTCCTTGTAGGTGTATGGATATTGTCCTATCACTGAGAGCATTTTACTTCAGGATAGATCTTGAAATGTTATTTTTGACAATGAATGTGACACTGTTTCTCTTTAATTTGTCATTCTCAGCATGGTAGACCATATGATTGTCTGATTCAAAATGGCCAATATAGTCCATTTCAGCTCACTAATGCCTAGGATATTGATGTTTATGTGTTCCGTTTCATTTTTGAAGACTTCCAAATTTCCTAGATTCATACTTTGTACATTCCACATTTCAATTATTAATGGATGTTTGCAGGTGTTTCTTCTTATTTTGAGTCATTCCACATCACTGTATGAAGGTCTCCAGAGCTTGGCTCCATCCATGTCATTAAGGTCGGCTCTACTTTGAGGAGGCAGCTCTTCCCCAGTCATATTTTGAGCACCTTCCAACCTGAGGGGCTCATCTTCTGGCACTATACCAAACAACGATCCACTGCTATTCATAGGGTTTTCACTGGCCAATTTTTTCAGAAGTAGACTGCCAGGTCCTTCTTCCTAGTCTGTCTTATTCTGGGAGCTGTGCTGTAACCTGTCCACCAAGGGTGACCCCGTTGGTATTTGAAATGTTGGTGGCAAAGTGTCTAGCATCATAGCAACATGCAAGTCACCACAGTATGACTAACTGACAGACACTTGATGGAAGATTAGAAGGAAGATTAGAAACTCAATTTTGGACGTGTTGAGCTTGAGATATTTATCACATATTAAAGTATGATGTCAAAGATCACTGGCTACCCGAATTAGAAAATAGTTGCTTAATGGAAGACAGCGTAGTGTCGCACTTCAGGATAAGGGCTTGGGAACCTGAATGCCTGGATTCTATTCTAGATGTGGTAATTATGCCTGTATGACCTGGGGAAAGTTATTAATGTAACTCCAGTTTTCTCACCATAAAATAGGGGTAATAATAGGACCTACAGTCATAGCGATGTGGTCAGTATCAGTGAATTAATAATACAGTGTATGTTAAAATAGTTAAGGAGCCCTGGTGGTACAGTGGTTAAGCACTTGGCTGCTAACCAAAAGGTTGGGGATTCAAACCCACCAGCTGCTCCATGAGAGAAAGATGTGGCAGTCTGCTTCCATGAAGATCTCACCCTTGGAAACTCTGTGGGGCAATTCTACTCTGTCCTATTGGGTCACTATGAGTTGGAATCAACTCAATGGCAATGGGTACGGATTGGAGTTGAAATGCTTAAAGCAGTGCCTGTCACTGCTAAATAAATCTTAGCTCTTATTGTCATTAGTGAAGATGAGTATTTGGAGGCAGAATATTCCGCAATGAAGAAATCAATACAATTGAAATTACTAAAGTTTCACTAATAACATTAAAAAAACTAAATACATATGGATATAGAATACCTATGTTATTCCAAACATTATTATTTTCATGATAAACTTATTAGATACTTAATTCATTCAAATTTAAAATAACTTTTCCATATAAATTTCCTTAGTTACATGTTTTTAAATGGGTAGCTTGTTTCTAATTCAACATTATTAAATTCTTATTTCTTGGCATCCATGTGAAAATTTCCACCACGTGTCTGTCAGTTTGTCATACTGTGGTGTCTTGTGTGTTGCTGTGATACCGGAAGCTTTGCCACTGGTATTTCAAATACCAGCAGGGTCACCCTTGGTGGGCAGGTTCCAGTGGAGCTTCCAGACTAAGACAGACTAGGAAGAAGGACCTGGCAGTCTATTTCTGAAAAAATCGGTGATCCGACAGAAGCAGAAATTATCAAATAATGTCATTAGTATCACACATGAGTAAAATTTTGCTGAAGACCATTCAAAAGTGATTGCAGCAGTACATCTTCAGGGAACTGACAGCAATTAAAGCCCAATTCAGAAGAGGATGTGGAACAAGGGATATCACTACTGATGTCAGATGGATCATGGCTGAAAGCAGAGAATACCAGAAAGATGTTTACCTGTGTTTTATTGACTATGCAAAGGCATTTGACTGTGTGGATCATAATAAATTATGGATAACATTGCAAAGAATGGGAATTCCAGAACACTTAATTGTGCTCATGAGGAACCTGTACTTAGAATAAGAGGCAGTCATTCAGACAGATCAAGGGGATACTGCATGGTTTAAAGTCAAGAAGGGTGTGCATCAGGTTGTATCCTTTCATCATACTTATTTAATCTGTATCTGAGCAAATAATCTGAGAAGTTGGACTGTATGAAGAAGAACATGGCATCAGGATTGGAGGAAGAGTCATTAACAACCTGCGTTATGAAGATGACACAACTTTGCTTGCTGAAAGTGAAGAGGACTTGAAGGACTTACTGTGAAGATCAAAGACTAAAGCTTTCAGTAAGGATTACATCTCAACATAAAGAAAAAAATCCTCACAACTAGACCAGTAATAAGCAGCATTATGATAAACGGAGAAAATATTGAAGTTGTCAAGGATTTCATTTTACTTGGATTCACAATCAATGCCCATGGAAGCAGCAGTCAAGAAATCAAATGACTATTGCATTGGGCCAATCTGCTGCAAAAACGTCTTTGGAGTTAGAGAGCAAAGATGTCATTTTGAGGACTGAGGTGCACCTGACCCAAGCTATGGTGTTTTTGATCCCCTCATATGCATGCGAAAGCTAGACAGTGAATAAAGAAGACCAAAGAAGAATCGATGCCTTTGAATTATGGAGGTGGTAAAGAATAGTGAATATACCATGGACTGAGAGAAGAACAATAAATCTATCTTGGAAGAAGTACAGCCAGAATGCTCATTAGAAGCAAAGATGGCAAGACTTTGTCTCAAATACTTTGGACATGTTATCAGGAGGGACCAGTCCCTGGATAAGGACATCATGCTTGGTAAAGTAGAAGGTCAGTGAAAAAGCGGAAGACCCTCAACAAGATCCATTGACACAGTGGCTTTAACAATGGGCTCAAGCATAACAACGATTGTGAGGATGGCTCATGACCGAGCAGTTTCGTTCTGTCTCACGTGTGGTCGCTATGAGTTGGAGCTGATTCCGTGGCACCTAGCAGCAACATGTGAAAATTTATAAAATTCAAATTATTGGTACCTGTGTGATAATTTTAGGAAATATTTGTCTGCATGAGGTATAAGAGTAGTGGTGGCTCTCTAATAATACCAAATTATGGTGTCTAATTGTTTGCCCTGTGTAATCAGCATTCTGTAATCTTGTCTACTAGCTGTCCCTCTTGTCTTTAGAATAAGGTTGAAGACACCATGTGGACAAGGACTATGCTTCTTATTAAATTTATACTACTGATATTAGTAGATATTTGTAGGTTCGGATTAGCACCACTACCAGTTGCGATCGAGTCGATTCTGACCCAATGTGTGTCAGAGAAGAACTGTGCTCCACAGGGTTTTCAATGGCTGATATTTAGGATGTAGAATGCTAGGCTTTTCTCCCAATGTGCCTCTGGGTGGAAGAAGTGCCTCTGGGTGGATTCGGATCTTCAGACATTCAGTTAGCAGCCCAGTACATTAACTGTTGCATCACCCAAGGCTTTGTTAAGCTCCCAGTAAATTAAATATGTGACATTTTTTGGTTTCTAAGAGTTTTACATGAATTTTGCCATTTAATTATTTCAGTGTCTCTATATGGTATTTTTTATTTTTGTCTTACAGAAAATAACACTGAGACTTATACAGATTATAACTTGCTTAAGTTATAAATTTAGTGAGTGGTAGTAGTCAGGATGTGAATCCAGTCTGAGTCTAGAAGAATTATTATTGACTGTGCTATACTGGGAAACCTTGGTGGCATAGTGGTTAAGTGCTATGGCTAATAACCAAAAGTCAGCAGTTGGAATCCACCAGGTGCTCCTTGGAAACCCTATGGGGCAGTTCTACTCTGTTCGGGAGGGTCACTATGAGTCGGAATCGACTTGACAGCAATGGGTTTGTTTGTATGTTTGTTTGTTTTTGGTGCTATACTGAGTTCTTACAGATAAAACTTAATTTGCTTGATTCAAATTCAACACAATTTATGCTAAGATTCTTAGTCTGTAATGCAACATGAGAGACATTAAAAATGTAACTAAGTCCTGGTGATCTACATCTACAACTTGTTTTTGAAAAAAAGAAGAAGAAAACAAAAGTAAGCAAGTCCAAAATGTGCAATAACCTTTTGGTGAAAAGAATTTTGTCCCTGGGTTATTTAAATAGAAATATTCTGTGTTTGGGGAGTGGCTAGTACAGTAAAGTGAAATTTGCTGGAGTGAACGCATAGACTGGCATACCACATTCTTCATAAGTACTAAACAGAATTGTGTCATTATGCTTGCATAAGGGGGTCTAGTTTATGCTAGACACTGCATTCTTTATACTTGGATTATAGAAGAAGACAGATTTCCAGATTGTTCCTTCTTCTGGGACATGTTCCTTTTCTTCCTTTTAGTTAAGAGTGGCTGCTACAGGCAAGAAATGGCAGTGATTAGAGAGGAGGAGAAAGTGTGTATGTATGTGTGCAGCTTTGATGAGTGAGCAGTCTGTGGTGATGGATGAAGATGGGGTGATGGTATTCTCTCTTTCTCAAGAAAATTGTCTCTATGGTATACTCACTTCTTCTGAACAAGGCAGAGAGGGGTCCTGAAGATCGTTCCCTGATATCCTCATACTGTCTCAACAACCTTTGAAATTCAGTCCCAGTCAAAGCTATGGAAGCACAAACTAGTACAAAATGCCTGAGCTTTATGTATTTTTTTATATCTGAGTTACAGATAGCTGCTGAGGCTGTCTGAACTAGATAAAGCAGAATTTATTGATCATTTAACCCTTTTTAATGATTTTGTAAATTAAATGGTTGCACTTTTCTTTATTTACAGGAAACTTTATTGGTAAAATAGCCAAAATAACCTTTGCTCTATCTTCTTTCTGCAAATACATTACTGTGATATAAACTGATGTAGTAAATACTCTGTTGGGAGCAAGTCTCATTAAATGTTTATATTGTAGGAATGTATCAGAGCCCTTACTCAACACCTACCAAGCTGAGGCTCTGTTAAATCTTTCATCCTGGCCCATGGCTGGTTGTGGGTATGAAATCTGAGATTTATTGGTTGACAAAATAGAAGTTGAATTAAAACACTGTATAGGCTAAATCGATTAATTTATTGGTAAGGCTAATGTGAATTACAGGGTGTTCCTTCTCCATTTGTGACTGAATGAGAACTGAGAAGCGTTGACTTGTAGATTAAAGGAAATTTGAAAATGTCTTTAAGCAAAATACTTTGCCAGTTAAAACTGCTTTAGAAACTCTAACTCCTTTAAGACATTTGTCCTGTGCAGAGGACAAAAGTAGGCTGCTGAAATAGTGGTCCACAAGAATTATCTGGATCTTCATGTGATAAAGATGATAATAACCAAGGACATGAATGTAGGCTTATTTTCAAAGAGCTGTTGTATTTATTTTGTCTTCTTTCTTTTGTAAACTCATTCATGTACCATCATTTATATAGGTGCTGTATGCTCAGCACCTAGAACCATGCCCTGTATGTAGTACCCTGTACCTCATTGCTGTTGAGTCAATTCTGACTCACAGTGACCCTAAAGGACAGAGTAGAACTGTTCCAGAGGGTTTCCAAGGAGCGGCTGGTGGATTTGAACTGCTGACCTTTTGGTTAGCAGCCGAGCACTTAACCACTGCGCCACCAGGGCTCCTGTATATATATAGTAAGTGCTAAGGAAATAGTTGTTCAATGAGGGAATGAATACAGGAATGCTGCAAATTATTTTGTGATAGTGGGGTGAATAGTATTTTTTCCCTTATCTCTCTTTTTTTTCTTTCTCCAATTAATAGTTATGTGCTTGGGGTATATTTATCTACTTTACTTATCTTTTAACTAGGCCATGGGTTTATAGTGAGGGAAACCACCAGAAGCATATCTAAGTGATTCTGCTACTCAGAACCTTTTCTGTGAGAAAGGAATAGAGAGAGAGAGAGAAAAAAATGTATGTATTCCCTTCTCTCAGCAAGTATCCAGCCTTAACCAGGTTCACTGTGACTGCCAATATATGTTTCCTTTTACAGAAAGTGATAATCTGGAGGAACATAGTCCTTATATTCTTATGTTTTTCCCTGAAGGAGAAAACAGAGACCTCTATCCATCAGATTAGCGTTTAAGAGCTAAAGAAAAATGGGCATCATTGATATCTAGAAGCACTTTAATATGATTTTAAAAAATGGTTTTGGTTTCTAGAAATATAGTGGATTACCCATTGCCATCGAGTTGATTCCGACTCATAGCAATCCTATAGGACAGAGACCTGCCCCATAGGGTTTCCGTGGAATGGCTGGTGGATTTAAACTGCTGACCTTTTGTTAGCAGGCGAGCTCTTAACCACTGCGCCACCAGGGCTAAAAATGATGGTTAAAATATTTCTAAAATGCATGGCTAATCTGATAGATAAATTAGGGAATTCTTTGAGGATAGGTACAAAGAGAGTAGAAGTCCAGGCAAGCATGCCAGCACTGGCACGAGCATTGTGCTGGTGGAAGATAGGAACTGCTTATCCATTATGGCCTGGAACTTGGATTTTGAAAGACCATGAACTGAGGAGAAGAGACAGCCTGTTTCCTCTCAGATGGAAAATCAGATAAGAGATCGTTGCATGAAACTGGGAATCCCCCAAATTTGACCACTTTATTGGATGAACAAGAAAAATACTATCTCTGATAGCAGGAGATAGTGGGTATACTTGGCCTTGGCTCTGGGTAGCTCAGAAAGAAAAAGCAGAAAACATCTTGGAAATTTTCTCATCACAAGCCAGTCTTTACCTGGACTTTGGGTCAGAATTAATACTATCTGTGTAGCACTTGAAACCCCAGGTGAAAATTTATTCAAAGTTGTCCAATCCTGGTAGTATTTCCAGGTACCTGCTAGAAGTAAGCTCATGTCCTCTGTGCACTTAAAAAAAAAAAAAAAAAAAAATCAGAGTACCAAGGAAAATGAGTTCTCAAAAGACACACAAAGAAGCGAGCCATCATGAGTGAGACTTAACAGAAAGAACACATTACGGAATCGGACTTGCAAACATGACAGGTATTGAAATTATGAGATACTGAATATAAATAGTATGTTTAATATATTTTATTACCCTCATTTATTTATTTAAAATGTGATGAAGGAACAGCAGACTGTCAAAATTGACCAGGCAGAACTTCCTAAAATGAGAAATATAATAACTAAAAATTAATGATTAGGCAAAATAGGAGATTAGGTACAGGGTCACTATGAGTTGGAATTGACTCGATGGCAATGGGTTTGTTTTTTTAAAGAGAGAATTAGTGATACGAAAGATACATTTAAAGAAGTTACTTGGGATGCCACATAGACACAGAAATAGAAAATATAAAAAAGCAGCTAAGATACTTGGAGAATGGTGTTACATTCTGAAATATTCTAAGTCTAAAATATTCTAATATGAGACCTAGAAGTGAGAAAACTGGGAATTTCCTAGAACCGACGGAAGACACCGATCTTCGTATCTATGAAACCCAAAACATCCCAAGGAAGATAAATAAAAGGAAGTCTACATTTAGTCATATTGTAGTGAGAATGAACACCAGAGACAAAAAGAATATTTTTAAAAGAAAATAGGGAGAAAAGAGAAATTGCCTGCAAGTAATGACTGATGGCTGATATCTCAATAGCAAAAATAGATGCTAAAAGACACTGGAATCATTTTTTGTTTTTTAAGTCCTGAAAGAAAATTACAGTTAACCTTGAATTAAATACACAATGCAATTATATTTTAAGAAAAAAGATAAAGCTATTTTTAAATAACTTCAAGCTTGTATAGTTTAATATCAACAAGTTTTCACTGAAGAAAAAGAAAAAAATATCCTTGAAGAAAGGTAGAAATGCAAGAATTTAAGCAAAGGAAATGGTAAGCATATGGGTTTACCACTCCTCCAAAATTATGTTTTCTGAAAGATTAATAACTATGTATGTATGTTGTTGTTGTTGTTAGATGCCTTCAAGTTGTTTCCAACTCATAACAACCCTATGTACACAGAAAAAAACACTGCTCAGTACTCTGCCATCCTTACAATTGTTACATTTGAGCCCGTTGTTGCAGCCACTGTGTCAGTCCATCTTGTTGAGGGTCTTCCTCTTTTTGTTGACCCTGTACTTTACCAAGCATGATGTCCTTCTCCAGGGACTGGTTCCTCCTGATAGATAACATGTCAAAAGTATGTGAGACCAAGTCTCGCCATCCTCACTTCTAAGGATCATTCTGACTATACTTTTTTTTTTTTTTATTGTACTTCAGGTGAAGGCTTACAGAACAAATAGTTTCTCATGAAACAGTAGTACACATATTGTTTTATGACATTGGTTAACAACCCCACAACATGTCAACCCTCTAACTTCTCAACCTTTTTTTTTTGGTGAAAATACACATAGGAAAAGATACACTGTTTCAAAAATTTCTACATACACAGTTCACTGACATTGACTACGCTCTTCCAATTGTGCTACTATTCTCACTTAAGATGAAGGCTTACAGAACAAAATAGTTTCTCATTTAACAGTTACTACAAATGTTGACCTATGACAATGGTTAACAATCTCACAACACATCAACAATATCCTTACTCAACCTTGGGTTCCCTATCACCAGCTTCCTTGTCCCCTTCTGCCTTCTGGCCCTTGTCACTGGACTACTGTACCTCATTAGTCCCATTTGGTTTTACGGGGCTGTCCACTCCCAGGTTGAACGGTGAACCTCAGAGATAACTTCACCACTGAGCTAAAAGGGTGTCTGGAGGTCATACTCTCGGGGTTTCTCCAGCCTCCTTTCAGCCAGTAAATCTCATCATTTTTTGTGAGTTAGAATTATGTTCCACATCCTTCTCCAGCTCTGTCCAGAACCCTCTGTTGTGATCCTGGTCAGAACAGCCAGTGGTGGTAGCCGGGCACCATCTAGCTGTACTGGACTCAGTCCGGTGGAGGCCTTGGTATCTGTGGACATTAGTCCTTTGGACTAATCTTTTCCTTGTATCCTGTTCTCTTCATTCTCCCTTGCTCCTGAAGGGATGAGACCAGTGGAGTATCTTAGATGGCCGCTCATAGGCTTTTAAGACCCCAGACACTACTCACCAAGGTAGAATGTAGAACACTGTCTTTATAAATTGTGTTATGCCAACTGAGCTGGATGTTCTCCGAGACCATGGTCCCAACCGCCCTCCGCCGAGCAATTCAGTCCCTCAGGGAGTTTGGATGTGTCTATGGGGCTTCCATGACCTTTGGTTGTACAAGTTGTGCTGGTTTCCCCTGTATTGTGTACTGTCTCACCCTTCACCCAAGATACCACTTATCTTTTGCCTATTTAGTATTTCTCACCCCCCACCCCTCCCATCCCTGGTAACCAACAAAGATTGTTACATTTTGTGTGTGAACTTTTTCATGGGTTTTTACAATAGAGGTCTCATACAATATTTGTCCTTTTGTGATGGACTTATTTCACTCAGCATAATGTCCTCCAGTTTCATCCAAGTTATGAGATGCTTCACAGATTCATAGTTGTTCTTTCTCATTGCATAGTACTTCATTGTGTGTATGTACCATAGTTTGTTTATCCATTCATCCATTGATGGGCATCTAGGTTGTTTCCATCGTTTTGCTATTGTGAACAATGCTGCCATGAACATAGGTGTGCATATGTCTATTCGAGTGATGACTCTTATTTCTCTAGGACATACTCCTAGGAGTGGGTTTGCTGGATCAAATGGTGTATCTATTTCTAGCTTTCTGAGGAAGCGCCATATCATTTTCCAAAATGGTTGTATTATTTTGCATTCCCACCAGCAGTGCATAAGAGTTCCCATCTCCCCGCAGCCCCTCCAACATTTGTTATCTCCAGGGTTTTTGATTCGCGCCAGTAATGCCGGGGTGAGATGGTATCTCACTGTGGTTTTAATTTGCATTTCTCTAATGGCTAGTGATTGCGAGCATTTCCTCATGTGTCTGTTGGCCATTTGAATGTCTTCTTTGGTGAAGTGTCTGTTCATTTCCTTTGCCCATTTTTTAATAGGACTATTTGTCTTTTTGTTGTAGAGGTGTTGGATTTTCTTGTAGATTATGGAGATTAGACCTTTGTCTGACTTGTACTGTCCAAAATTTTTTTCCCTGTAGGTTCTGTAGGTTCTCTTTTTACTCTTTTGGAGAAATCTTTTGAAGAGCATGGGTGTTTGATTTTTAGAAGATCCCAGTTATCTAGCTTATCTATTGGGGTTTGTGCATTGATGGTTATGGTTTGTATCCTGTTAATACTGTGTATTAAGGCCTGAAGTGTTGGTCCTATTTTTTCTTCTATGAACTTTATAGTTTTAAGCTTTATATTCAGGTCTTTCATCCATTTTGAAGTAATTTTTGTGTATGGCGTGAGATATGGGTCCTGTTTCATTTTTTTGCAGATAGATATACAGTTTTGCCATTACCATTTGTTAAGAAGACTGTCTTTTCCCCATTTGATGGACTTTGGGCTCTTGTCGAAGACCAGGTGACCGTAGGTGGATGGATTTACATCTGGGTTCTCAGTTCTGTTCCATTGGTCAATGTATCTGTCGTTGTACCAGTACCAGGCTGTTTCGACTACTGTAGCTGTATAGTAGGTTTTGAAGTCAGGTAGTGTGAGTCCTCCAACTTTATTCTTCTTCTTCAGTAGTGCTTTACTTATTCGGGGCTTCTTCCCTTTCCATATAAAGTGAATGATTAGTTTTTCCATCTCTTTGAAGAATGTTGTTGGTATTTGGATCGGGATTGCGTTGTATTTGTAAATTGCTTTGGGTAGAATTGCCATTTTCACAACGTTGAGTCTGCCTGTCCATGAGCATGGTATGTTTTTCCATTTATGTAGATCCCTTTGGGTTTCATGCAGTAGTGTTTTGTAGTTTTCTTTGTAGAGGTCTTTTACATCCCTGGTCAGATTTATTCCTAAGTATTTTATCTTTTTAGGGGGTATTATAAATGGTATTGTTTTCCTGATTTCCTTTTCATCGTTTTCTTTATTGATGTATAGGAATGCAACTGATTTTTGAATGTTTATCTTTTATCCTGCTACTCTGCTGAATATTTCTATTAGTTCCATTAGATTTCTCATAGAGTCTTTAGGGTTTCCTATGTATAGTATCATATCATCTGCAAACAGGGACAGTTTAACTTCTTCATTACCAATTTGGATGCCCTTTATTTCTTTTTCTTGCCTTATTGCTCTAGCTAGAACTTCCAGCACAATGTTAAATAGGAGTGGTGATAAAGGGCATCCTTGTCTTGTTCCTGTTTTCAAGGAGAATGTTTTCAGCCTCTCTCCATTAAGAATTATGCTGACCACTGGTTTTGCATAGATTCCCTTTATTATGTTGAGAAATTTCCCTTCTATCCCTATTTGATTGAGAGTTTTTATCAGGAATGGGTGTTGGACTTTGTCAAATGCCTTTTCTGCATCAATTGAGATGATCATGTGATTCTTTTCTTTCATTTTATTTATGTGGTGGATTACGTTGATTGATTTTCTAATGTTGAACCATCCTTGCATACCTGGTATGAATCCTACTTGGTAGTGGTGAATTATTTTTTTGATATGATGCTAAATTCTATTGGCTAGAATTTTGTGAAGAATTTTTACATCTATATTCATGAGAGATATTGGTCTGTAATTGTCTTTTTTTGTGGCATCTTTGCCTGGTTTTGGTATCAGCGTTATGCTGGCTTCATAGAATGAGTTTGGAAGTGTTGCTTCCTCTTCTATGCTCTGAAATAGCTTGAGTAGTACTGGTACAAGCTCTTCTGTAAATGTTTGTAGAATTCTCCAGTGAAGCCATCTGGGCCAGGGCTTTTCTTGGTTGGGAGTTTTTTTTATTACCTTTTCAGTCTCTTCTCTTGTTATGGGTCTGTTCAGATTTTCAGCATCAGTTTGTTGTAGTTTGGGTAGGCTGTGTGTTTCTAGAAATTTATCCATTTCCTCTAGGTTTTCCAATTTGTTGGAGTATAGTTTTTCATAATATTCTGTTATAATCGTTTTTATTTCAGTTGGGTCTGTTGTAATGTCACCATTGATTTCTTATTGGGTTATTTGCATCCTCTCCTGTTTTTCTTTTGTCAGTCTGGCCAGTGGTTTGTCAATTTTGTTGATTCTTTCAAAGAACTAACTTCTGGTTTTGTTGATTCTTTCTATTGTTTTTCTGTTCTCTATTTCATTTATTTCTGCTCTGATCTTTACTATTTCCTTTCTTCCGGTGGTTGTGGGCTTTTTTTGCTGTTCTCTTTCTATTTGTTTGAGTTGTGTAGTTAATGTTTTGATTTTGTCCCTTTCTTCTTTTTTGATGTGTGCATCTACTGCTATAAATTGTCCTCTGAGGACTACCTTTGCTGTTTCAAAGGTTTTGGTATGATTTGTTTTCATTCTCATTTGATTCTTGGAATTTTTTGATTCCATCTCTGATTTCTTCTATTACCCAGTGATGTGTAAGCAGGGTATTATTCAGTTTCCATGTAGTTAATTTTTTTTCCTTGCTCTTCCTATTGTTAATTTCTACCTTGATGGCATTGTGGTCAGAGAAGATACTTTGAATTATCTCAACGTTTTGGATCTTGTTGAGGATTGCTCTGTGGCCTAAGATGTGTCTATTCTGGAGAAGGTTCCATGTGCATTGGAAAAGAATGTGTACTTTGCAGTGGTTGGATGGAGTATTCTATATATGTCTATGAGGTCAAGTTGGCTGATTGTGCCCTTTAGGTCTTCTGTATCTTTGCTGAGTTTCTTCTTAGTTGTTCTGTCCTTTACTGAGAGTGGTGTGTTGAAGTCCCCTACTATTATTGTGGAACTGTCAATTTCTCTTTTCAGTGCTGTTAGAGTTTGTTTCATGTATTTTGGAGCCCTGTCATCGGGTGCGTAGATGTTTATTATGGTTATGTCTTCATGATGGACCGTCCCCATAATCATTATATAGTGTTCTTTGTCTTTTATGGTAGATTTTGTTTTATAGTCTATTTTATCTGAGATTAGAATTGCCACTCCTGCTCTTTTTTGGTAGTTGTTAGCTTGATATATTTTTTTCCAACCTTTGACTTTTAATAAATTCACATCTTTGTTTCTAAGGTGTGTTTCTTGTAGACAGCATATTGATGGATCCTGTTTTCTTATCCATTCTGTCACTATCCGTCTCTCTATGGGTGCATTGAGTCCATTTACATTCAGTGTAATTATTGATAGATGTGAGTTTGTTGCTGTCATTTTGTCGTGCTTTTTTTTGTGGTGCTGAAGTTTTCTTCGTTCTTCTTAGTCTTTTGTGCTGAGTTACTTCTGTTTGTGGATTTTTTTTCATTTCTTTTGTTTTTGTAGGTTTTGTTTTTACTGAGACTATGTTTTTCCTCTTTTTTTAATGTTTGTTAACTTTCTTTGTGTTTACCATGAATTTTACCCTTATCTTTCTAAGTTTGAAGCACTCTACCATTACTTGGCATCACCTTGCCTTCCTCTCCATTAGAAGGTTCTGTACCTATGCTGTTTATTCTCTCTTTTATTGTTTTGATGTTGTTGTCATTTACTGATTAACTGCTCTGATTCCCTGTTGTATTTCTTTTGGTTTTGGATAGTCCTCGAGAGTTCATTTCCTAGATTGGTATCTGGCTGGTACGATCCTGTGTCCTAGATTCTGCCTGTGAGCTGAAGTTGTTTGTCCCCAGATTGAAGAACTCCCTTTAATAATTCTTGTAAGTTTGGTTTGACTTTTACATATTCCCTTAATTTCTGTTTATCTGGAAATGACCTAATTTCACCATCAAATTTGAATGAGAGTTTTGTAGGATATATTTTTCTTGGCTGGCAATTTTTTTCTTTCATGATTTTATATATGTCATCCCGTTGCCTTCTTGCCTGCATGGTTTCTGCCGAATAATCTGAGGTTAGTCTTATTGTTTCTCCTCTGTATGTGACTTCTTGTTTTTCATGAGCTGCTCTCAGGATTCTTTGTTTGTCTTTGGTTTTGGCGAGTGTGAATATGATATGCCTTGGTGATTTCTTTTGGGGTCTCTCCTGTATGGGGTTTGTTGAGCTTCTTGGATGGCCAGCTTTTCATCTTTCATGATATTGGGGAAGTTTTCTGTCAGCAGTTCTTCAATGATCCTCTCTGTGTTTTCAGTTTTCGCCCCCTGTTCTGGAATTCTAATCACTTGCAAATTTTTGCTTTTGATTATGTCCCACATAACTCTCAGGGTCTTTTCATTTTGGTTTGTTCTTTTTTCTGAGTTTTCCTGAAACAGAGTTGTATCCAAGTGTTTGTCTTTAGTTTCACTGATCCTGTCTTCCACCATTTCAAAAATCTGCTTCTCAGCCCTTCTATGACACCGTCCATTTCTGAAATCTTCTTGTGTATCTTTTGGATTTCTAATTGTTGTCTTTGTATAATTTCTAGTTGTGAATTTATTTTGGCATTTTGTTCCTGCATTATTTTCCTCAATTCTTACTATTTTTTGTCTGTATTTTCCATGAATTTGTCTATTTTTTCCCCATGTTTGCCAGCTTTTTACCTCAGCTCTTGGATAATTCTGAGTATTAGAGATTTGAATTCCGTATCAGGTAGTTCTAGTGCATTTTCTTCCACTGGAAAGTGATGTGGTGTTTTATTTTGGAAACCTACTGGAACCATCCTGTCCTGTTTTTGTAAATGTTTTGATATTGTCAGCTGTCTTCGGGGCATTCAGTAGTTATTTTTCTTGTGTTATTGATTGTAGATTTTTTTGCCCTATCCCTCTTTTTTAAAAAATTTGACTATGTTTGAGCAGGCGGACTGCGTGCCCTTTGTTGTCTGCTTATCTGTTGGCACAATACTCTTCGACTCCTTCCTCAATTGGCAGGGTCAGTCACTCTGACATGGTATCGCAGGGCAGGTCTAGCTGAAGAGGATTCACTGGGATGGGCTGTTTGTGGCAGCCACTACAGCCACCAGTTTGGGTTGGGAACCAGTGCAGGGCAGGTTCCAGCAGGCCGTGCCTGTGCTGCTTGGTGGGGTGATGTCAAGCACACGGTGCAGGTAGGCAGGATGTAGTGGGGAGATTGTTTTGTGTGGAGCCAAGATGGATATGGGAGAGAGGAACAGGAGCCAAAAACATACAAACAAAAAAGAATGCTAGGGTAGTTTGCCATTGGAGTGGAGAGATTAGAGACCATGAAATGGAGAAAAACAGAAAGGGGAAGAGGAAGAAAAGAAAAGAAAAGAATGAATAAATAAAAATCAGAAAGGTTAAAGAACCACAAAGTTCCCAGGGATCCCACCAGTGCAGCTATGAGGCCCGGGGAAGTCGCTCCCAGGGTGCTGCAGCACAGCCTGGCTAGAAGGTGCAAGGTATACAATGCCAGGTATTCAGGGAACAGAAAGAGAAGGAAGATATAGAGAGACGAGAAACTGAGCAATGAAGAAAGATAAAAAGGGAAAAAGAGGGAAAACAAAAAAAAAAGAAAGAACAAGAAAAGCCCCCCAAAAAACAGAAAAAGAAAGAAAGAAAAAACCCAACGAAAAAAGAAATGTGCTCAGGGATCCCTCTGCATGTCTGTGCATGCCGAGGGGGTAGTCTTCTTTCCACGCAGCACTGCCTGGCCAGAAAGGGCTCCCATCTCAAGAAAAGGAAAAGAAAACAAACAAACAATTCAAAACAAATAAAGGAACAAAAGCCCTGGGATCCCACCAGTGTGGCAGCCCAGATCGGGAAGCAGCTCCATACTCGAATGGAGCTCCATAGCCCCTCAGGAAGAAGCAAAGATGGCGCACGGAGTGAGCTATTTGAGTGAAAGGAGGGGGAGGTGGTGAGAGGTAAGGAAGAAATCAAAAGAAGCAGAAAAAAAAGCAACACCAGCAGCCAACAAATGGCACTCAGAACCAGCTGGTGTGGAATGGTGGAATCCAAGCAGCCGGTGTTTCTTGGACAAGAGACTGTGTCCGTGGGAAGCAGAGGGGGTCGACTGTGGGTGAAGAAAGGTAGAGAGTGGGAAAGTGTATATCACAAATTACCAGAACTCTGTAGCCCCTCAGGAAGAAGCAAAGATGGTGCATGGAGCCAGATATTTGACCGAAAGGAGGGGGAGGTGGTGAGAGTTAAGGAAGAAATCAAAAGAAGCAGAGTAAAGCAACACCAGCAGCCAACAAATGGCACTCAGAGAGCCGGCCCGTTCGGGTGTGTGGAATCCAGGTAGCTGGTGTTTCCCGGACAAGAGATTGTGGCCGCGGGAAGTAGAGGAGGCCGAGTGGGGGTGAAGAAGGGTGGGGGTTGGGAAAACATATATCACAAATTACCGGTTGTTTTGTCTCCTGCTGGAAGCTCCGTGAAGCTGCTTTCTCATACCCCCTGTTTGCTGGTCTCTGATAGGAGTCCACGATGGCGGGTCCGCGCTGCCTTAGCTGGTAGGGGACCTCTGCATGAATCTCTCCTCACTCTCCATTCTCTGTCAGTTTTCTCATTCGATTTGGTGCTTGGCTGAGTTCTTTATCTCTTCATTTGATGTTTTAGGGTTTCAGGATTGTTGTTTTCTCTGTTTGGCTTAGTTTTTCGGATCTTTGCTGTGGAGGGACAGCGTGATGTTTCTGCCTAGAGTGCCATTTTGCTGGAAGTCTCTGACTATACTTTTTCTAAGACAGATTTATTTGTTCTTCTGGCAGTCCGTGGTATATTCAGTATTCTTCATGAACACCATAATTCAAATGCATCAATTCTTCTCTTATTCACTGTCGAGCTTTCACATGCTTATAAGGCTGTCTTAGGCTGGGTTCTTTAGAGAAGAAAAACTAGTAAAGCATATAAATATATATATATAGAGAGATTTATATGAAGGTAATGGCTCACATAATTGTACAGGCTGGAACGTCCCAAGTCTGTGGATCAGGCAGGAGGCTTCTCCTGATTCACATAGCCACAGGGGCTGGCAAACCCAAGATTGGCAGGTTGGAGAGCAGGGCTCTTGCTCACAGGCTGCGAAGATCAGTGAATCCCAAGGTCAGCAGGTAAGCTGCTAGCTCAGGTTCCAAGAACCGGAGCTCAGATGAACAGGAGCCAACTGCAGGATCCAGAGCAAAAACCAGACTATCCACTTATATTCAGATGCAGGCCACATGCCTAAGGAAACTCTCTTTCAGCTGATTGGCTTCTCACAGCAGATCCCATCATGGGAGTGATCACATATAAACACTGAGAATCAAGGTGCAGCCAAGATGACACACAATCTTAACTATCACAGAGGCAATTGAAAATACCACGGCTTGGGTCAGGTGCACCTTAGTCCTCAAGGTGACATCTTTGCTTTTTAACACTTTAAAGAGGTCTTTGCAGCAGATTTGCCTAATGCAATGTGTCATTTGATTTCTTAACTGCTGCTTCCATGGGCATTGATTGTGGATCCAAATAAAATGAAATCCTTGACAACTTCAATCTTTTCTCCATTTATCATGATGTTGCTTGTTGGTCCATTTGTGAGGATTTTTGTTTTCTTTATGTTAAGGTGTAATCCACACTGACGGTTGTGGTCTTTGATCTTCATCAGTAAATGCTTCAAGTCATCTTCACTTTCAGCAAGCAAGGTTGTTTCATTTGCATATCACAGGTTGTTAATGAGACTTCTTCAATCCTAATGCCACATTCTTCATTATTTACTCAGCATACGGATTGAATAAGTATGGTGAAAGGCCTGATGCATACATTTCCTGATTTTAAACCACATAGTATCCCCTTGTTCTGTTTGAACAGCCGCCTCTATGTATAGGTTCTTCATGAGCACAATTAACTGTTCTGGAATTTCCATTCTTTGCTATGTTACCCATAATTTATTATGATCCACACAATCGAATGTATACAACTGCATATATGTTGCACAATTAAAAATATAGTATTGATGTACCTAGAAATATTAGTATATAATTAAAGAAGGGTGGAATCAAAATTCAGTGTTCTAAGGTCCTTGTATATTTTTATGAAAGAAAAAGATATTGATTTACTTTAGACATTAAATTAAAAGAGCATGTTAAATTATCTAGAGTAACCACTAAAAAAAGTATAATAATAGGCTGTGTAATTTCCAAACATTTAGAATGGAAACTGGAAAGAGAAAATAAACTCAGTCAACCCAAATGAAGAAAAAAAGTAGAAGGAAGAAAACGCTGAAAAATTGAGGCAAATAGATAATACAAACTGTGATGGTAGAAATAGTTAGAATAGTTGTGTAATCATAATAGATGTAAAAAGAAAACCTAACATTTCCAAATACAAAGAGTGGCAGCCTAGAGTATACAACAAAATCTGTTTGCTGTTTATAAGAAGCACGCCTAAAACATAAGAACAGAAGAAGTTTGAAAGGATACAGCCAACAAATCCTAACTAAAAGAAAGCTGATGTAGCTAAATTGATAATAGTCAAAAAAAGTTTAGAGGCAGAAGGTATTGCTAATGAAGGTTACTATTTAATGATAAAAGGTTACATTCTCTAGGAAACTGTAACACATTGTTTTTGGACGCATGGAATATTAACAAAAATTTATAACATACTAAGCAAATGATTTGCAAAGAACTAGTATCACACAGGCCACCTAGAAATAAATTATGTAAGTGAGAATTACTCCATTATTTGGATTTTATTTTTTAGAAAAGCACGTTTGTATAATTCTAAGTCAGATAATAAACCATAAATGAGAGTAAAAAATACTTATGACTGAGAAATAATGAAAATATAACAATAAAACTTGAGGAATATAGCTAAAGGGTATAGTTAGAGGGAAATTTATCCTGAAATACATTAGAGAAGAAAAAGGGCTTAAAAATGAATGAGCCAAGTTTACACTTTGGGTTAGAAAGAGAACCATGTAAGAAATCCAGAAGGACTAAAATAGTAAAGATAAGAATAGAAATTAATTAAATCACAAACAAAGATACAGTAGCGAAGACCAACAAAGCCAAGTTTGTTCTTTGAAAAGACTAATAGAATTTACAAACTGTTGGTGAGATTGATTAGGAAGAATGAAAGTCCACAGAAAATAGAATGTAACAATGAAAAGGGAGGCATAGCGACAGACTGTTACTAAATATTCTGAATACTAAAATGCTAAAGAGACTGTTATGAATAAATTTGTACTGATAAAAATGAAAACTTAGATGAAATGGAAATATTCCTAGGAAAATAAAACTTACCCAAAGTAACTAAAAAATTTGTTGTTGTTGTTAATTGCCATTGAGTGGATTCTGACTCATGGCAACCCAATATGTACAGAGTAGAACTGCTCCATAGAGTTTTCAAGGCAGTGACCTTCTGGAAGCAGATCTTCAGGCTTGTCTTCTGAGGCCCCCCTGGGTGGGTTCGAACTGACAACCATTTCCACTAGTAGTCGAGTGCTTAACCATTGCGCCACCCAGGGTCCAATCAAGAATAGACAATGTGAATTAAATAAATTGAATTATTAACAGTTTTTACTCACGGCAAACATCAGGCTCAGATGCTTTTACAAAGGACTGCTACAAACCATTCATGGGGCATGTAAATCTACTTCTACAGCAACTTCCTGAGAACAGCAAAAGAAGTAACAGCTCTCCAGTTCATTACCCAAAGCTGATAAAATGGATGCAAACATTACACAAGGACAGACAAAGAAGGAAAATCACATGCCAATCTCATTTATGAAATTAGATACCAAAATCTTAAAATGTGAGCCAATTGTTTAGCAATAGATAAAATAATCATTATGACCAGGTTGTATTTATTCCAGGAATGTGATGTTAATTAGTTTGTTCAGAATTAGAAAGTCTGATATCATTCACCACATTAGCAAATGAAAAGAGAAAAACTATATTATAATCATTAGGTAGAGAATACATATTATAAATTCAATATAATTTATTTAAAAGAAACTCGTAGCAAGCTAGGAACAGAAGAGATTTTCTTAACTTGATAAAAGGCTTCTATAAAATTCTACAGTAAAGTTTATACTCCAATTTCAGTCATTAAAACCATCCTCTTTAAAATTAGGAAAAAGACCATAATGGATGAAAGTGAATAAATTATAACAATACACATCAACATGAATGAATCCCCAAAACATAAAGCTTTACCAAAAAAAAAAAAAGGCCAGCCATGTGAAAATCCATACAATATTCTATTTATATGATGATTAAGACATGAAAAAATAAACTGTGTTTTTAGTAGTACATACATATGTGGTAAGTTAGAAAGAGAAAGAAGAGAATGAATAATGCACCATTTAGGAGGGGGCAGTGGGGGGAATGGAGGGAATATAGCCACACCAGGAGCTTTAATGGAAACCCTGGTGGCTAGTGATTAAGAGCTACGGCTGCTAACCAAAGGGTTGGCAATTTGAATCCACCAGGCGCTCCTCGGAAACCCTATAGGGCAGTTCTGCTCTGTCCTATAGGGTTGCTATATAGTCGCTACGAGTTGGAATTGACTCGATGGCAACGGGTTTTTTTTTTTAGGAGCTTTAAAGCTACTGGTCATACTCCTTTTCTTAAGGCAAATGGGTATGTGGATGTTTGCTGTATTATTCTTTATTCATAAATACTCGTATGTATTAAGTTAGTTCATAATAAAATTTATTAAAATAGGATGATAAGTTTGAGGACAATTAATGCTATAATGTACTCTTTAAATTTAACAGATATTTATTAAATCTATTCTGTGTGAGGCTTTGTGCTAAGTACTGGCTTAATACTTTTGATAGCTGCCATGGAGTTGATTCCGACTCATGGTGACCCCATGTGTGCAGAGTAGGACTGCTGCATAGTTTTCAAGGCCGTGACCTTTCAGAAACAGATCACAAGGCCTGTCTTCCAAGCAGTGCAAATTCCCCTGCTGAGAATTTTCATTTTCACCCCAGATATACTGAATCAGAATCTACATTTTAACAAGATCCCCAGGTGATTTTTACCTCCGGCAATATTAACATCACCTGGGAACTTGTTAGAAATGCAAATTCTCAGTGGGGTTCGAACCAGAACGTTTGGGTTCTGAAGCCCTGCTTCTAAGGCACCTCTGGGTGGGTTTGAACTACCATCCTTTTGGCTAGTAGTGGGGCACTAACCTTTTGCACCACCTGGAGACCCCTGGTTTAATACTAGCTTCTAACATTTATAGTTTTTAATGTGTTCATCCGCACATTTTATTATTTAGAACCAAACTATCCTGTAGAGCAAATAGGACAGGAATTACTACGTTAGACACCAATACAATAATCCTCCTTCAAACCCTCACACGTGGTTAGGAAGCTGACTCTGGGATGGAGTTTAGTGTTAATAACGGAGTGCCCTTGGGAGCAATGCCTGTGGAAGGGAGGGGGGCCTAGGCACGATGGGGTAAAGGAAAAGCGGAGTTGAAATGCCAGCCCAGCAACAGCCTTGGCTGACCCCACTGGGAAACTTCGGAGCTAAAAGGGCCTGTCAGAATCATTCAGCATTGGGCCAAAGTAGTCAAGCTTTAAAATCCTGGTCTGAATTAGGCATTAGACATGGACTTTTTTTGGGAAGACAGTGCCTTCTGGCGGGGAAGCTCGCTGCAGCTGAAGACAATCCCAGGAAGGGCTACACCGGTGAAGGCCATCTGCTGATAAGGCTCCTAGCAGCCATACTTGAAGAGTGTGCTCTGGGCAAGGCATCACCCAGCCCAGCACGCATAAGAAGACTTATTTAGCATTTGCAGGAGAATTGAGGGGCCAATGTCTCTGGCAGTATTCATGGATGCCACTATAGTCTCTGAGTATGTTACGTTGTATATAAGTGACTTTAAGTTCTACAGGGATCTTAAAAGAAAGTAAAGGTTACCATTTGTTGCCTGGGTCATCCACATGGATTTTTAAAATCTGATTTTTTCTATTCTTTGTAAAGATTCTTTTTTTTTTAATAATTAAGACTACTGTTTAGTTATTTTAAAAGTTAGTTTGTGCCTTTATTCTTATTTTGTAAATTTTAAAGGTTTTGCTGCTCTTTTTGTAGTGTCATAAGTACATCAGTTTATATTCAGCATTTATTTTGTTTTTCTTGTTTTTTTAATAAATTTATTTATGATGTCCATTTTCCTCTGGGAAGCTGTATTTGATAGTACTTTTATATTTTTTCAAAATCAGCATTAGTTTCAATTTAGTTTTTTTGGATTTTTTAGAACTTTTCTTTGTGGCTTAATTTATGGGCAGTTTTTTGTGAAAGTCGTATGAATATTTGAAAAAACATTACTCTTTCTTTGTTCAGTAGGCAGTTCTAAAAAAATTTTACCTCAAGTT
Organism: Dugong dugon; assembly: GCA_030035585.1. Classification (NCBI taxonomy): domain Eukaryota; kingdom Metazoa; phylum Chordata; class Mammalia; order Sirenia; family Dugongidae; genus Dugong; species Dugong dugon. The sequence goes on from CM057475.1 coordinate 22,965,605, forward strand.
TCTTAATTGTAGTAAATAAATCATCTGCATCCTTCTTATTGTTACCTCACCTGTTAATTTGAGAGATGAGTTGAAGACTCCCATGTTATAGTATAATTCCATTTTCTTGTATTTCTAATGGTATTTTGTTCTATATGTTTATTTAATTATTTACTTTTTTAAAATTGTACTTTAGGTGAAAGTTTGCAGAGAAAATTAGTTTCTCACTAAATGGTTAACACAAAAATTGTTTTGAGACATTGGTTGCAAACCCCGTGATGTGTCAACACTCTCCCCTCCTCCACCCCAGGTTCCCTATTTCCATTTGTCTAGTTTTCCTGTCCTTCCTGCCTTTTTGCCTGCTTTTGGGCTAGTGTGCCCATTAGTCTTGTATACATGATTGAACATGTTCCTCACATGTGTTATTTTTGCCCCTATCCACCTGTCTGATCTTTGAAGGGTGAATATCAGGAGTGACTTCAGTACTGAGTTAAAAAGGTGTCCAGGGGCCATACTCTTGGAGTTTCGCCAGTCTCTGTCAGACCAACAAGCCTGGTCCTGTGTGTGTGTGTGCGTGCATGAATTTGAATTTTCTGTATTTTCCTCCTGCTCTGTCCGGGACTCTATTGTGATCCCTGCCAGAGGAGTTGGTGGTGGTAGCCAGGCACCATCTAGTTGTCCTGGACTCAGTCTGATGGAGGTTGTGGTCATTGTGGTCCTTTAGTCTTTTGGACTGATCTTTCCCTTGTGTATTTGGTTTTCTTCATACTCCTTTGCTCCTGCCAGAATGGGACCAGTAGATGTATCTTAGATGGCCACTTGGAGGCTTTTAAGACCCCAGTTGCTACTTACCACATTAGGGTGTAGAACATTTTCTATATAGACTATGTTATGCCAACTGAGCTAGATGTCCCCCGAGACCATGGTCCCCAGCCCTCAGCCCTGTAGCTCGGTCCCTCAAGGCATTTTGATGTGTCTCTGCAGCTTCTATGATTTTGCCCTGGTCAAGTTGTGCTGACTTCCCCAGTATTGTGTACTGTCTTACCCTTCACCAAAGTTACCACTTTTCTATTGTCTATTTAGTGTTTTTCCACCACCCCCCTGTAACCATCAAAGATTGTTTCTTTCTGTGTGCAGACATTTTCATGTATTTTTATAATAGTGGTCTCATACAGTATTGGTCCTTTCATGATTGACATTTCACTCAGCATAATGCCCTCCAGATTCATCTATGTTGTGAGATGCTTTGCAGATTAATCACTGTTCTTTATTGTTGCATGGTATTCCATTGTGTGTATGTATCATCATTTGTTTATCCATTTATCCGTTGATAGACAATTAGATTGTTTCCATCTTTTTGCTGTTGTGAATAATGCTGCAGTGAACATGGGTGTGCATATGACTATTCGTGTGACGGCTCTTATTTGTCTAGGATACATTCATAGGAGTGGGATTGCTGGATCATATGGTATTTCTATTTCTAGCTTTTTAAGGAAGCACCATATCATTTTCCAAAATGGTTGTACCATTTTGCATTCCCAACAGTAGTGCAGAAGAGTTCCAGTCTCCCTGCATCCTCTCCAACATTTGTTATTTTCTGTTTTTTTTTTTTTTTATTCATGCCAGTAATGTCGAGATGAGATAGTATCTCATTGTAGTTTTGATTTGCATTTCTCTAATGGCTAATGATCACAGGCATTTCCTCATGTATCTGCTAGCTACCTTTATGTTGTCTTTGGTGAAGTGTCTGTCCACATCCTTTGCCCATTTTTTAATTGAATTATTTATCTTTTTATTGTAGAGCTGTTGGATTTTCCTACAGGTTTTAGGGATTAGAACTTTGTTGGATATGTCACAGCCAAACATGTTTTTCCAGTCTGAAATTCTTTTTTTTACTCTTTTGGTGAAGTCTTTTGATGAGCATAAGTATTAGTTTTTAGAAGATCGCATTTATCTAGCTTACCTTCTGGTGTTTGTATTCTTAATTATGGTTTGTATCCTGTTTATGCCATGTATTAGAGCCCCTAGTGTCAACCCTATTTTTTCTTCCATGATCTTTATAGCTTTTAGTTTTATATTTAGTCTTTGACCCATTTTGAATTAGTTTTTGTGTGTGGTGTGAGGTATGGGTCCTGTTTCACTTTTTTTACAGATGAATATCCAGTTTGCCAGCACCGTTTGTTAAAAAACACTGTCTCTTCCCCATTTAATGGACTTGGGACCTTTGTTGAACATCAGGTGACTGTAGGTGAATGGATTTACATCTGGGTTCTCAGTTCTGTTCCATTGGTCAATGTGTCTATCATTGTACCAGCACCAAGCTGCTTTGGCTACTGTAGCTGTATAGTAGGTTCTGAGGTCAAGTAGTGGGAGTCCTCTTACTTTATTGTTTTTCATCAGTGCTTTATTTATCTGGGGCCTCTTTTTCTTTCCATATAAAGTTAATGATTAGTTTTCCCGTCTCATTAAAGAATGTTGTTGGTATTTGTAGATTGCTTTGGGTAGAATTGACATTTTCACAATGTTGAAACTACTTATTCATGAGTTTGGTATGTTTTTCCATTTATGTAGGTCTCTTTTGGTTTTTTTCAGTAGTGTTTTGTAGTTTTCTTTGTATAGGCCTTTTATATGCCTGGTAGATTTATCATTAAGTTGTTTTTTTTTTTTTTTAGGTGCTATTATAAATGGTATTGCTTCCCTGATTTCATTTTTCTAGTTCTTTATTGGTGTATAGGACTCTAACTGATTAATTTTGTATGTTTATCTTATATCCTGCCACTCTACTGAATCTTTCTATTAGTTCCTGTAGTTTTCTTATGGAGTATTTAGGATTCTCTATGTATAGTATCATATCATCCACGAATAGGAATAGTTTTACTTTTTCCTTACCAGTTTGGATGTCCTTTATTTCTTTTTCTTGGCCTTATTGCTCTAACTAGGATTTCCAGCACAGTGTTAAATAGGAGTGGTGATAATGGGCATCCTTGTCTTGTTCCTGTTCTCAGGGGGAGTGTTTTGAGCCTCCCTCCATTGAGAATGATGTTGGCTGTTGTTTTGTATAGTCTTTGTTGAGGAATTTTCTCTTCTATTCCTGTCTTATTGAGAGTTTTTATCAGCAATGGGTTTTGGACTTTATCAAATGCTTATTTTGTGTCGATTGAGATGATCATGTGATTTTTTTTTTGTTTTATTCATGTGGTGGAGTATGTTGATTGATTTTCTAATGTTGAACCATCTTTGCATAGCTGGTATGAATCCCACTTGGTCGTGGTGTATTTTTTTTTTTTATATGACGCTGAATACTGTTGGCTAGAATTTTGTTGAGGATGTTTGCATCTCATAGTGACCCTGTAGGACAGAGTAGAACTGCCCCATAGGGTTTTCAAGGAGCAGCTGGTGGATTCAGACTGCTGACCTTTTGTTTAGTAGCGGTAGCTCTTAACTATTGCTCCACCAGGGCTCCTTTTATTGGTCTGTAATTTTCTTTTTTGTGTGTGTGTTGTCCTTGCCTGATTTTTGTATCAGAGTTGTACTGACTTCATAGAATGAATTCAGAAGTATCCTTTCCTTTTCTATGTTCTGAAAAAATTTGAGTAGTACTGGTGTAGGCTCTTCTCTGAATGTTTGATAGAATTGTTCAATGAAGCCATCTGGGTCAGGACTTTCTTTTTGTTGAAAGTCTTTTTTTTTTTTAATTACTTTTTCATTCTCTTCTCTTGTTATGGGTCTGTTCAGATTTTCTACCTCAGTTTTAGTTTAGGTAGGTAATATATTTCTAGAAATTTGTCCATTTCCTCTAGGTTTTCAAATTTGTTGAAATACAATTCTGTTATGATCCTTTTAATTTCACTCGGGTATGTTGTAATGTCCCACATTTCATTTCTTACTTGGGTTATTTGCTTCCTCTCTTCTTTTTCTTTTCAATTTAGCCAGTGGTTTGTCAATTTTTGTTGATCTTTTCAAAGAACCAACTTTTGGTTTTGTTTTCTTCCTACTGTTTTTCTGTTCTGTATTTCATTTATTTCTGGTCTGATCTTTATTATTTCCTTTCTTCCGGTGGCTGTGGGCTTCTTTGCTGTTCTCTTTCTATTTGTTTGAGTTGTAGGGCTAACATTTTGATTTTGTCCTTTTCTTCTTTTTTGATGTGTGCTCCTATTGCTATAAATTGACCTCTGAGCAGTGTCTTTGCTGTATTCCAAAGGTTTTGGTATGATGTGTTTTAATTCTGATTTGATTCCAGTGATTTTTTTATTCTATCTTTGATTTCTTCTATTACCCAGTGCTTTTTGAGCAAGGTGTTATTCAGTTTCCATGTATTTGATTTTTTCCCCTGCTCTTCCTGTTATTTTCTGTTTTTATGGTGTTGTGATCAGAGAAGATGCTTTGTATTATCTCAGTGTTTTTGTTGAGAGTTGCTTTGTGGCCTAAGATGTAGTCTATTCTGGAGAATGTTCCATGTGGACTGGAAAATAATATATATTTTGCTGTGTTGGGTGGAGTATTCTATATATGTCTACGATATCAAGATTGTTGATGTGGTCTTTAGATATTCTGTATCTTTGCTGGGTTTCTTTCTAGATGTTCTGTCCTTTACTGATAGTGGTGTGTTGAAGTCTCCTACTATAATTATGGAACTGTCACTTTCTTTTCAGTGCTCTTGGAGTTTGTCTTATGTATTTTGGAGCCCTGCTGTTGGAAGCATAAATATTTATTATGGTTATGTTATCATGGTGGACTGTCCCTTTAATCATTATATTATGTCCTTCCTTGTCTTTTGTAGTGGATTTTGCCTTAAAGTCTATTTTATCTGAGATTAGTATTGCCACTCCTCTCTTTTTTGGTTGCTGTTTGCTTGATGTAGTTTTTTCCATCCTTTGATTTTTAATATATTTATGTCTTTTTCGTCTAAGGTGTGTCTCTTTTAGACAGCATATTGATGAGTCATGGTTTTTTATCCATTCTGTCACTTTCTGTCTCTTTACAGGTACATTTAAGCCATTTATGTTCAGTGTGATTATTGATAGGTGTGAGTTTATTGCTGTCATTTTGTAAGCTGTTTTTTGTGGTGTTGTGTTTTCTTTGTTCTGCTTACTCTCCTGTACTGAGTTCCTTTCGTTTGTGAAATTTCTTTTTGTTTCTTTCATTATTGTAGATTTTGTGTTTCCTGAGACTTTGTCTTATGCTTTATTTTGATGAGTAGGTTTATTAACGTTCTTTGTGATTACCTTGAAATTTACCCTTATTTTCCTAAATTTGAACCAGTCTTTTATTACTTGATATCACCTTGATTTCCTCTCCTTCCGAAAGTTCTATACTTGCACTGTGTATTCCCTCTTTTATTGTTCTGACATCATCATTTACAGATTGACGTCTCTAGTTCCCTGTTTTGAATCCTTTAGTTTTGTTTTATCCTTGAGATTTCATTACCTAGGTTAATATTTGGCTGATACTGACCTTTTCCTAGATTCAGGTTGTTTCCTGATGCTGTTTGTTCTCTAACTGAAGGACTTCCTTTAATAATTCTTGCAAGTTTGGATGGTTTTTTACAAATTCCCTTAATTTCTGTGTATCTGGAAATGTCCTAATATCACCATCATATCTGAGACAGAGTTTTGCAGGATATATTATTGGATGGAATTTCTTAAAATTTTAATGTTTTATTTATATCTTCCTATTGCCTTCTTGCCTGCATGGTTTCTGCCAAATAATCAGAGGTTAGTCTTATTGTTTCCCTTTGTATGTGACTTTTTGTTTTTTCTGAGCTGTTCTCAGGAGTATTCGTTTGTGTTTGGTTTTGGCAAGTGTGATTATGATATGTCTTGGTGTTTTTCTTTTGGGGTCTATCTGACATGGAGTTTATTGAGCTGCTTGGATGGTCAGCTTTTCAGCTGTCATGATATTAGGGAAGTTTTCTGTCAGCAATTCTTCAGTGATCGTTTCTGTGTTTTCTGTTTTCTTCCCCTGTTCTGGAACGCCGATCACATGTAAATTTTTGCTCTTGATTGTATCCTACATAGTTTTTAGGTTTTATTTGTTTTTCTTCATTCTTTTCTCTGATTTTTCCTCAAACAAAGTGACATCTGTGAATTTGTCTTAAATTTCACTGATTCTGTCTTCCATTGTTTCAAATTTGCTCCTAAAACCTTCTATTGCTTTGTCAGTTTCTGAAATATTTTTGTTTTATGTTTTGGATTTCTAATTGCTGTTTTTCTGTGATTTCTAATTGTTTAGTAATTTAGGAATTTAGTTCTAGTAGTATTTTCCTCCTTTCCTCAATTATTTCATTGCTTTGTTTGTGTTTTCCTTGATTTTGGCTATGTTTTGGTTGGTTTTGTCTGAATTTTCCATGACTTTTCTGGCCTTTTTCTTGATCTCTTTCTTAAACTCTTCGAGAGCCCTGAACATTAGACTTCTAAATTCCCTGTAAGGTAGTTCCAGGGCCTTTTATTCTGCCAGAAGGTCAACTGGTGCTTTATTCTGGTTGCTTACTGGAGCTATCTTGTCTTTTTTTTTTTTTTTTTTTTTTAATGTATATTTTGATATTCTCTGCTGCTTCCTAGACATTCAGGTATTATTTTATTTATTTATTAATTGTAGGTTTGTTTGTTCATCCTGTTTTTTTTTTCCATTTGGTTATATCTGGGCAAGTGGGCCAGGCATGCTTTGTTGCTTGCTGGTCTGTGGGCAGGGCAGTTCTCAACACCTTGTCTGGGTGTGCAGGGCTGGTCACTCAGCTGTGGTGCAACAGTGCAGGTCTAGCAGGGAGGGAAGGGGCACAAATCGGTTCTTTGCAGCGTGAACTGTGCCAAGGGCAGGAGCTGGGCCACGGGAGACAGTGGGTGGGTGGGTGTCCTGAGCCAGCAGGAGGGGCCTGGATTCTGGGCCGGGTCCCCTTGGGGCTGCACTGGGCAGCAAGGGGGGTTCCCAAGCCAGCGGGGAGGGGTCTGGGCTGGGTCCCCTTGGGGCTGTGGTGACAGCAGTGGGGGAGTCTTGAGCTAATGGTAGGGGTCTGGGGTGCGGGCTAGGTTCCCTCAAGGCTGTGACAGGTGACGAGAGGTGTCTCTAGCTGGCGAGGAGGGGCTTGGGGTCTGGGCTGGGGGCAACAGGATGGGTTCAGAGCCAGCAGGGAGGGGCCTGGGGTCTGGCCCAGGTCCCCTTGGGGATGTGATAGACAGTGGGAGGAGTCCAGAGCCAATGGGGAAGAGCCTGGGATCCAGGCTGCATCTCCTCAGGCATTGGTAGAAGGCAGGAAGGGTCCAGAGCGAGCAGGGAAGGGCCTGGGGTCTGGACCAGGTCCCCTTGGTGTTGTGGTGGGCAGCAGGAGTGGTCTGGAGCTGGTGGGGAAAGGCTTGGGGTCCAGGACAGGTCCCTTTGGGGTAGTGGCAGATGGCAGGAGGGATCCAGAGCTAGTGGGGAAGGGCCTGAGGTCTGGGCTGGGTCCCCTTGGGGCTGCGGCTGGCAGGGTGGAGATGGTGGGAGTAGAAGCAGGGGCAGAGGGGGCTAGATGGGGGAGGGCAATAGGGTGGGTTGATACTGTGGTTCCTGGCAGTCAGGGTTGCCAGGATGGGGCGGTTATAGCCACTGTGCACCAGAGGGGTGGGGGGTGGGCGTTAAAGGAGCCTGTTCCTGTGGTTACTGTGTATTTAGAAAGTATATTATTAAGTTCTGAAATGTTCTTGACTGCTATGACTTCTGATGAATTGTACCAGAGGGGTGGGGGGTGGGCGTTAAAGGAGCCTGTTCCTGTGGTTACTGTGTATTTAGAAAGTATATTATTAAGTTCTGAAATGTTCTTGACTGCTATGACTTCTGATGAATTGTACCTTTTAACATTATAAAATATCCCCCTGTATCCAGTTTAATAGTTTCTGCTTTCAATTCTATTTTGTGTGGTATTAGTATTGATATTCCTGCCTTTCTTTTTATTTTTCCTGCTGTATCCTTGACAACACTTACTTACTTGTGATTCAATTAATCAATTGCATAAGTAATACCCAGATTTATTTTAGTTGTGAACTACTCATACAATTACAGAAATATATATAACGGAAAAGTTAATGTCCCTTTTCACTCCACCTCAATTCCATTCTTATTACTAGAGATAACTGCTCTTAAGAGTTTAATGTGTATTTTCCAGATTCTTTTCTAGGCAGAGACATATTTTTTCGCTGTTCTTTTTCCTTTCTGAAGCTCCTGTTAAGATGGATATTAACCCATATGGATGACTTTCTTGGCTTTTGATTTTTTTCCAGGGCTTTGAGCCCGCTCAAACCAGTTCAATAATGGCCAAAACAGCTGTCTTAGGCATCTAGTGCTGCTATAACAGAAATACCACAAGTGGATGGCTTTAACAAACAGAAATTTATTCTCTCACAGTCTAGTAGGCTACAAGTCCAAATTCAAGGCATCAGCTCCAGGGGAAGGCTTTCTCTCTGTCAGCTCTGGAGGAAGGTCCTTGTGATGCGTCAGTCTTGCTTTGATCTTGGGAGCATCTCAGCACAGGAACCTCTGGTCCAAAGGACATGCTCTGCTTCCAGCACTGCTTTCTTGGTGGTATGAGGTCCCTGCGTGTCTCTGCTCGCTTCTCTCTTTTATATCTCAAAAGAAATTAGCTTAAGACACTATTTTGTCTTGTAGACCTCATCAGTATAGCTGCCACCAATCCATCATATTACATCATAGTGATAGAATATACAACACATAGGGAAATCACATCAGATTACAAAATGGTAGATAATCATACAATACTGGGAATCATGACCTAGCCAAGTTGACAGATATTTTGGGGGGACACAATCAATCCATGACAACAGCAAACCCGGAACACACTCAAAGTTTTACAACTTAAGTGCTCTGGAATGATTACTGGAATGGGAAAAACTACAGGTCGAAGCCCTGGAATGGGAGACTCGGAAGAGGGTAAGGAGCCCTTTCAGAAGCCTGATGCGTGAGATTGAATTATTGGCAGTACTGTGGAGTATGGCACACATTTAAAGCAGTGTGATTGGCTGCTATCTTTGATTGTGGCACTGCTGTCTCTGACTCAGCTCAAAATCCAGGGGACAAGAGATTTGGTTGTTATACAACGCATATGCTGCCCTTGTTTTCTAAGAGGGAGATTAGGTTTCTAGCAGGGCTTTGACCTGTAATTTTTCTCATTCCAGTTATGGTTCTGGTTCATTAAAATTTAAAAAATGTGCATCTGTTCCAGTTTTGCTTCTCAGCCATGACTGACCTGAGAAGAAGCGGTTCGAAGCCCTGTTTTTCTCTCATGCTTTTCATCTCCTTGCCATTTTCCATTCTAGGAAAATTCCTTGGCCTTGCTTCCTGGTTACTAACTTTGTTGTTAGCTGTGTCCTTTCACTCTTCAAGTCTTCAACTTTGTAATTTTTATTTCTGAATACCATTTTTTAATTTCCGATAATACCAGTGTTTTTATTGTGGCCTGTTCTTTTTATAGCTATGCTAAATGTTTAAATCTCATTGACGATATCAATTAAACTAATTTTACATCCTTAAGGATTTAGTTATTCTGTGTGTTGAGTTTAGGTTCTTTCTTAATTCTGTTGGTGTATCTCAAATGTTTGGTGCATAAGAATTATTTTGGGGGCTAAGTAAAAGTGAATATTTCTGTTTCCTGAATTTTTCAGTCTACTCTGAAGAGGGGTCAGGAATTTTCTCAAGACGCAGGCTTCATAGGTGATTCTAATGCACACTGATTAAGCGAACCATTCACCTAGATTTTACGGCATTAGCAGCTGCAGTGTATTTTCCAGTTAGACTAAGTATTCATGCAGTGTCTCAGCAGTCAATGTAAGGCTCTGAATACAGGAGTCCTGGCTGAAGTGGCTATGTTGGGGGAATAAGAGTAGGGAGAGGTTTGTTTACACTGTGAAAGTGGTTTGTCTTCCTGGAGCAGGAGCTACTTGTCCCTTGTGGTGGACATTGCCTAGCTTCTCTGGTCCCAGAACCTGCTCTGGGTTCTAATGTTATAACTCTCACAGGGGTTCTTAACCTGGAGTCTTTGGGCCCCCAAGGGGCCCAAGTATAGAAACCAGGGGTCTCTGGGCTTTGATGGGAAAACATTAGATTTTATTTTTACAAAATTCTATCTGAAATTCAGTGTTTTGTTCAATTATTAATATAGATGACAAACCACAGTAGTGCTGGAAGTTGTCACCAACAGAAGTTAGATATTTTCATTTCACATTACAGATGTGAAAAATATCGTTTATGCTTATCCCTACTTCTAAATTATGGTAAATTATTAAATTACTGGCCCTCAGACACCCTGCTAACTCAGAACAGAAGTCACTTCCAAAGTCCCTCTTTCAGCCAAAGATTAGACAGGCCTATAAAGCAAACAATCACCCATGTGAGGAACGTACTTCTTAGTTCAATCAAATATACGAGACCAAATGGGCAACACCTGCTCAAAAGCACAGATGAAAAGGCAGGAACGGACAGAAAAACTGGACAAATGGAAAGGGGGAGAGTGCTGGCACATTGCAGGGATTACAACCAGTGTCACAAAATGATTTGTATATAAATTTTTGAATGAGAAACTAATTTGTGCTGTAAACTTTCACCTAAAACACAATAAAATTTAAAAAAATGTTGTAACTGTCAGTGTAATTGGTTCTTTTTAATATGTTTTTTATTTTATGTGTTGAAATCATTTGTTTTGATAAGGCATTTATAGGTTTCCCCACACTCTTAGAGGGGACCATGGCACAATAAAACTTAAGAATACTTATACTCTACTTGACTTGTGATTTCAGCCTGAGTCAATTGCTGCATCAGTTTTTCTGAGAGGAGTATATTGACTTAACTATTTTGCTCTTTAATTAATTACCAGACCATTGTTCAGTCCGTAAATCCTCTGATTTTAGGATCATTCTATAGTCAAAAAATGGAAAGTCTTAATTTTCTGGATAATTGTTAGTTTTCTTGGGAAAGTCTTTATATATATAAAAAAAGTATGTATGTGTGTATATATATGTATGCATGTGTGTATATATCTTTGTGTGTATGTATGTATTTGAGGTCTTTTCTTTCCTAAGTGGAATTGCAATTTTACCTATTTACCAATAGACAAAACTATTGGGTTTTTCCCTTAACCTGTTCTTTTTTCCTCCCTCCCTCCTTTTCTTCATCCCCCATCCTGGAGTTCCTCTATCTCCCCTCTTAATTTAAATGGTACAATGATCTCTATTGTGCTTTCCCAGAAACAAGCATGTTTTCTTCCACAGGTGGTCCTAGTGTAGTGACATGCACAGTACATGTTCTTTAAATGTTTGTTGAATCAAACACTCTAGACTTTGTTCTCAAGGCTCTTATAATCTAGCAAAGAGCAATCAGGGAAGGTTCTATGGAAGAAGTACTGAGCTGTGTCTTTAAGGATGAGCAGAATTTTGATCAGATGTTTAATGACATTTCACAGTTATCTAAAACATGTTTTACAAACTTTTATGCTTGTACAAATATAAAGATTTACAATTTTGGTGGGTAAATAGGGGCTCTTTAATGAAGTTACTTACCAGGAAGACAGCCTTGTCTCTTTATGTGGAATGGCAAGAAAACACCACATAGGAACATTTCATTAAGGATGATTAGCAGAACAGAACCGAGGTCAGTCTTACTTGGGACAGTCATGTAGTTTGATTAATCAGGAAATCAATGTACTTTGTGTAGTTCAAGAGGTTATAAATTCAGATTTGTTATTAGTAGTGATTAAGGCATTTCATAGTACATATTTGGAAAAAAAGTACCTTTATGTCAAAGAGATTTGCTTTATAATTTTTCTTTAATAAATGCCTTTTTTCTTCTGAGGGAAATCACATTTCTAAGTTCATATTTTCCTTTTTCAAAGAAAGGGTTAATGTTGCTCCTTCTCTACAGTAGTGAAATTGAAATTTCTGGCCCATGCTTATAAGTACTCTATTTCAGTGTCTATAGCAGGAGAATGATAGATAATTTGGTTTAGGAGGTATTTAGAAACCATATTTGGAGGGACCATTCTGAAGGCTGAACTAAGAAATATGCACTTTATTAAGTGAGGGATATTTGATCAGGGATGTGACAAAATCAAATGAAATAGATATGTAAAGATTAATTAGTGGTGATATAAGGATTATTTTGCAGGGTTAGATGGATGGAGGCAAGACGAACTAAGAGACTTTTTTAGTATTTCAGAAGAGGTAATAAGTTCCAAAACTAGAGCAGTCAAAATGGAAAGGAATAAATAGGAAGGAGAAGGAAGAACTGACAGTGATTATAAAGGGCAAGAGAGCAGAAGTGCTTGAAGATAGCTTAGATATCAAATGGACCTTGCTTGGAGGATGAATTGAGTTGGGAGAAGGAAGATATGACATGAAAACGTGGGGGACAGCCAAACAGAAATAATTATAAGCTTCTGAGTATTCAAATAAACATTTTAGAGCTGGTATTATGGGGGAAACACTGGACACATGTATGGTAACTAAAATAAGGAACTTACCGGTTTTGTAACTATTAAAGAATAGTAGCGAAAATTATTCCAAGTACACAAGGCTTTCTAGCATTATTAAAGTAGATAAGTCTGATGGTTATCTATAACTGTAGATATCACAGAATATCACAGTCTTTGGAAAGTCATATTTATTATGTAATGTGTTCCATTATGGTCTCTTTTGTTTCTGCCACCTGGAACAAACATGGTATCTAGCATGTTCAGTGTGTTGGATGAAGCAGTTTATTCAAAATGGAAATGGATTGGTGCTCATTTGAGAAATGTCCTGAGAGTATACCGAAATTGCAAAAAGCGAAGTAGCTTCTGATAGTTACTAATCTACTTCTGACATTAAAAAATTTGGTAAAATATAGTTTTTATTAGTCTTTGATCGTGGGAATTCCAGCCTTAATTTAGAGAAATCTGTTTCTGCTTGTGTTAAAGTATGGAGAGTGATAAATTTTAGAGTTATTTGTTTTTAGAAAAGAGTTTTGTAAAATTTGGTTGGTGCTGTGGATCAGTCTGTTGCCATGCTCTGCTCCTTAGGATGTTGACTACTACCTTATTAGAGAGGGCATTATGCAGTAGCCATGCTATTGCTAGAGTCTGGCACTGTGGGTTTTGCTAGTGGTAAGGGTTCACTGCTAAATCCAGCTATGGATCTGTCATTTACAAGCTTTATTTGCACATTTTAGTATTATGATAAGATTTGAAAAGGCAAGAAAAATAGAAGGCAATTATATTTTGAAACCTAATTAAACTTTTGGTTATGAGTAGAATATCAAAGCTTGTTTTCAAGACCAGTTGAAAAGGAAAACAAGTCTTTGTAAATTATAAACACAAACTTTTTGATGAAACTCTCATTGATTGTGAAGGAAAAATTGCCCATATATTAGTTTTTACTATAAGCATCACTTATGTGCAAAAGAAATGGTGAAAATATCTCATTTTCTTCCACAAACCTAGGACTGGCTTTATGACCTGCAGCCTTTGCAGTCACACAGGGTCCCATACTTGGTTTAATGATCACCTTTGCCATTTTGGAAACTCTGGTGGTGTAGTGGTTAAGAGTTACAGCTGCTAACCAAAAGGTCAGCCGTGCAAATCCACTAGCTGCTCCTTGGAAACTCTATGGGGCAGTTCTACTCTGTCCTGTAGGGTCACTATGAGTTGAAATGGACTCGACGGCAATGTGTTTTGGTTTTGCCGTATTGAAATTCTGGATGATTTTTTAACAAGGTGCTCTGCATTTTCATTTTTCCCTAAGCCCCTCAAACTATGTAGCTGGTCCTGCATAAGTCCTTTGGTTACTTTCGAATTGACTTGCCCTTTGCTTAGTTCCCTCACCTGTTAACAGCTCTCTTTTAACATGTGAGCTCCAAAATAGAGTTACAATTGAAGCAAAGCCTTCTGATTGAGGTTGATTACTGATATCTAAGCAGTTTGGACTAAGTGCAAGTGACAGGTTCACAAAATCGCAGTCTTGTTAGCCACAGAAGACCACTTGAAGTTAAATGAGTAAATTAGCAGGCACGATCCCAAAGAGCAAAGACCAAAAGCCCTAGAGCAAAGGGAAAGAAATGAAGAGCAATGAGTAGACATTCAAGTGCCTGCCAACACACTCTCTGACTCCTCTCTAAGCTACTATAAGCCAATCAACTGGCATATGTCATGTCCTGCAGATGGAAAAACAGCCCCATGCAAATGTATACAGTGCAGATGAATCAATCTGTTAAGCAGCTGCTGGAAGTTGTATTTGTTAAGTAGCCTGCCAGTATCTATGAGTTTTTTTTCCAAGTAAAATTTATCATTTTTTCCTTTTATTTGGTATTTTAATTTTATTTATGTTGTTGTTGAATATACACAGCAAAACATACACCATTCAGTAGTTTCTACAAGTACCATTTAGTGACATTGATTGCATTCTTTAAGTTATACAACCATTCTTACCCTCCTTTTCTGAGTTATTCCTCTCCCATTAACATAAATTCATATCTTTCAAGTTTCCTATCTAATCTCGCAAGTTTCTGTAATCAGTTTGATCCCATATAGATAGTTCTTCAAGCAGCAGTAATGCTCAAGGCAGACATTTTTTACTAGTTAAGCGAAACTATTGTTTGGTTTTAAGAAGACTTCAGGGGGTGTTTTTGGTTTAGATTATCTCAGGGCAATAGTTTCAGGGATTCACCCAACCTTATAGTTCCAGGAAGTCTAGAATCCATGAAAATTTGAAAATCTGTTCCGCATTTTCACCCCTTTGATCAGTATTCTATGGAATCTTTGATCAAAATGTTCAGTAATGGTAGCTGGGCACCATCCAGCTTTTCTGGTATCATGGCAAAGGAGATGGTTGTTCATGAAGGCAATTAGCCACACATTCCATATCCACCTTGTATTCCTGACTCTCCTTCTTCTTCTGTTGCTCCAGGTGAACAGAGACTAGTTGTTGTGCCTTGGATGCCACTTGCAGGAGTTTAAGACCCCAGGCACTACACAACGAAATGGGAGGTAGAAAAGAAGCACTAAGGCCAGTTATTAGGCCAGTTAACTGGATGTTCCATGAAACCATGACCCTAAACCTCCAAGCCAAGGAAGCAAATCCCATGAGGTTGTTGATTGTACATAAGCAGCCTCAGCAGCTCCTTTTTTTTTTTTTTTAAATCATCATTGTAAATCTATCTATCACACAACTTTTGTCGGTTCAGCTTTTTACAAGTGGAAGATTTATTGACAGCAATTACAATAAGTGATATTTCCATCACCGTTAACCCTTGCTTTCCCCCTCTCTCCTTTTCCTGGTAACCACTAATGCACTTTGGTCTAATTTCCGTTTCCTTTTTATATAAGTAAGGTTATACAATATTTGTCCTTTTGTGATTGACTTATTTCACTCAGCATAATGTCTTCTAGCTCCATCCACCTTGTACCATGTGTCAAGACTTCTTTTCTCCTACTGGCTGAGTAGTATTTCATTGTATGTGTGTACCAAATTTTGTTTATCCATTCGTCCGCTGATGGTGTACATTGATGTATAAGTCTCTGAGTCTCTGCTATCAAGGCTTTGGGGTATATACTTAGGAGTGGGATTGCTGGGTCATATGGTAGTTTTAGTTTTTTGAGGAACCACCACACTGTTTTACACAATGGCTATACTATTTTGCATTCCCACCAGTGATGGGTAAGGGTTTCAGTCCTTGCCAACATTTGTTATTTTTTTTTAGCTTAGCCATCTTAGTGGGAGTCAGATGGTTTTGATTTGCATCTCTGTGATGACTAATGACACTGAGCATCTTTTTATATGTTTGGTGGCCATTTGAATGTCCTCTTTGGTGAAATGTCTATTCAACTCCTTTGTCCATATTACGATTGGGTTATTTGTCTTTTTGTTAAGTTGTGTAAGTTTTATATATATTTTGGTTATTATAGTCTTATCAGATATATGGTTTCTGAAGATATTCTCCCAGTCAGTAGCTTCTCTTTTCACTTTTTGGTAAAGTATTTTGATGAACAAAAGTTTTTAATTTTCATGAAGTCCTATTTATTTATTTTGTCTTTTGCTTTTGTTATTATATTAGGTAACCATTGTAAAAAGCTAGGCCTGACAGCTTTGCCCCTGCTTTTCTTCTAAGAATTTTATGGTTTTATTTCACACGTTTAGGTCCTTAATCCATTTTGAATTTGTATATATGTGAGGCATGGGTCCTGTTTCATTTTTCTGCATGTGGAAATCCAGTTTTCCCAGCGCCATTTATTGAAGACACTTTTCTTTCCCCATCTAATGGACTTAGAACCCTTTGTCAAAAATTAGTTGACCATAAATGTGTGGATTTATTTCTGGATCTGAATTCTGTTCCATTGGTCTATGTATCTATTATTATACCATTATCAAACTGTTTTGATTACTGTGGCTATATAGTATGTTTTAAAAGCAGGAAGTGTTAGTCCTCCTATCTTGGTCTTCTCTTTCACCATTGCTTTAGCTATTTGGGGCCTCTTGCCATTCCATATAAAATTGAGGATTGGTTTTTCTGTTTCTACAAAGAAAGCTATTGGAATTTTGTTTGGGATTGTTTTGAATGTATACATCATTTTGGGTAGTGTTGACATCTTAACAATATTAAGCTTTCCAGTCCATGAACCTGGAACATCTTTCCATTTATTTACATCTTGTTTAATCTCTTTCAGCAGTGTTTTATAATTTTCATTATGTAAGTCTTTCATGTCCCTGGTTAGATTTATTTATAGGTATTTTATTCTTTTAAATGCTGTGGTAAATTTAATTGTTTCCCTAATTTTCCTTTCAGATTTCTCACTGCTGGTATATAGAAACCCAACTGTACTCAGCTTTTTTGAGCCTCTGTTCTTGTTGCTCTTCAGTGTCTGTCATTCTAACTCTTATCCTCTAATTCCTTGATTCTTTCTTCTGCCTGATGAAATTTGCTGTAAGTCCTTCTGTTGTGTTTTTCGTTTCAGTTATTGTCCCTTTCAGTTGTAATATCTCGTTTTTAGACCCTCATTTTGTTCTTGCATTGTTTTCCTTATTTCTTTTAGCTCTTTGTCTATGATTTCCCTTAGATCTTTAATTATGCTTTATCTTGTATTACAGTCTTCCTTTTTTTCCCGTTATTTAGTCATCCCTAGTGCACATTCTCTCCCTTTTTCATGTTCATTTGGATAGACCATTGTTTCTGTTTTCTTTGCGTGTCTTATGATTTTTTTTGTCAGCACTGGAATTTTTGAGGGTTTTAACTTTCTGTTTTCACCAGTATTTTGTGTTTCTACCTTCACTACTTTCTGTAAGAAACTCCTAGGTGGGCAGAGCCCTCAGCCTTCGCTTACTGTTTCCTCTCCATCTCTGTGATAGTTTCTTCTCCCTCCCTGTTTAATTAGGATTCAAAAGATCCAGATCTCGACTTTCAATCTCTTCCAAACACATCAGGGAACACACTGTGGTCAGTTTATCCACTGGGGGCAATGCCGCTCAGGCAAGATGTCATGTACTAATCAGTGTGTCCACCAGACAGCACAGTCCCCTCTCTCTGGTTACTAAACCCTTTCCTCTCTGTTTCTGCTTCCACGTTTTTTTGTCAGAAAACCTACACCCAGTGAGTCCCTTTTGGGGCTGGGTGTTGCCCTCTGGTTTTGACCAGGGCTTCCTTCCCTGCTCTGTGGGGGCTGCTTATATCTGAGCTGTTATCCAGGGGGAGTACAGGCAGACTTTCCTCTGTTTCAGGAGAAGGAGAGGAGGGGCTGACACTCCCCAGAAGAACTCCAAGAGATCTGTGTTGTTGGTTTCAGAGCCCCAGTGGCCCTGTGGTAGAGAGAGAGCAGTCTCCACCTCTTGACTCCACTGTAGGAAACCTTCTGTAGGAGTTTGTATCAGTCCAGCAGCCAACCATTACCATTTGGAGGAGAGGTAGTCACACTTCGAACAGACCTCCAGTAAGGTCTGCATTCTTGCCATCAGAACCTGCCCTGTAGTATGTTGGCTGTGGGTGTAGCCTCCACTCAAGATGCCTGATTCCTAGCACATAGCAGCCTTAGTCAGCAGTCCTCAGTGCTGACTCCAAGGGGGAGCAGAGAGACCCAAACCTATCCCCAAGGAAGGTCTGTCCTGTTGGTTTCAGAAGCCTGAGCTATGGGGTACACAGAGAGGCAGGAAGAGTGCGACTATGGGAGCAGGTTCCATTTGTCATAGATTGAATTGTGTCCCCTAAAAATATCTGTCTACTTGGCTAGGTCATGATTCCCAGTAGTATATGATTGTCTACCAGTTTTATCATCTGATGTGATTTCCCTATGTGTTGTAAATGTTATCACTATGATGTAGTAAGATGGATTAATGGCAGTTATGTTGATGAGGTCTATAAGATGAGATGGTGTCTTAAGCCAATCTCTTTTGAGATATAAAAGGGAGAAGTGAGCAGAGAGACAGGGGGACCTCATACTACCAAGAAAGCAGTGCCAGGAGCAGAATGTGTTCTTTGGACATGAGGTTCCTGCACTGAGATGCTCCCAGACCAAGGGAAGACTGATACATCAGAAGGACCTTCCTCCAGATCTGAGAGAGAGAGAAAGCCTTCCCCTGGAGCCAGTGCTCTGAATTTGGACTTGTAGCCTACTAGACTGTGAGAGAATAAATTTCTCTTTGTTAAAGCCATCCACTTGTGATACTTCTGTTAAAGCTATCCACTTGTGGTATTTGTTATAGCAGCACTAGATAACTAAGACACCATTGCAGGGGCCTTCTGTAGCAATTCACAGTGGACTTGCAGGTGACAGTGTCCAGGTGGGGGAGGGGTTGTCACACTCCAAATGAACCTCCAGTGGGGTCTACCTTTTTGCCATCAGAGCCCTCCTTGTAGTATGTTGGTTGTGGGCATAGCCTCCACCAAAGATGCCTGCTTCCTACCACACAGTAGCCTCAGCAGTACTCAGCATCAACCAAAATGGTGAGCAGTCAGACCTGAACTGACTCCCTGAGAGGTATGTCCTTTTAGTTTCAGAGGCCAGAGCTATGGGGTGCACAGGCAGGCAGGCGACATGGTGACTGTGGGAGCAGATTCCACTGCATGGGCCTTCTGTAGCAGTTCACAGTAGGCTTGCAGCTGACAGCGTCTGGGTGGGGAAGTTGTTAGTACATTCCAAATGGATTCTCAGGGAGGTCTGCCTTGTTGCTATGAGACCCCCCGCCCCCGTAGTATGTTGGCTGTGGGTGTAGCGTCCACTAAAGATGCTTACTTCCTAGCACACAGCAAGCAGCCTCAGTCAGCAGTCCTTAGCATCGACCAAAAGGGGGAGCGCACAGACCAGAACTGACTCCCTGGGAGGTCTGTCCTGTTGGATTCAGAAGCCTGAGCTATGGGATGGACAGGGAGGCAGACAGTGTGTTGATTATGAGAGCAGACTGCACTGCATGGGACTTCTGTAGCAATTCACAGTAGCCTTGCAGCTGACAGTGTCTGGGTGGGGGAAGTGCTGGCACACTTCAAATGGACCCCCTTGTTAATTTTAGAGCAGAAGCTTGGGGTCCTTTCTCTTTGTACAGATAGGGGCTGTGGTGGTTAGGGACACAGGCTCTTTTTCTTGGGCCACTTCCCCAGTTCACAGCAGCCAGTGGCCTGCATGGCTGGGAGGAGGGGCAGAGATGCTGGGAGAAGTGATTTTCCTACTGTATGTGACTCGTTGATTCTTGCCTGTCTGCAGTTCCATACTGCTTCCCTCTGCTGTCCGATTCAGAGTCCCTCAAAGCCAAGCACCATTTCCGTGTTGTATTTCTTGCTGTATTTGTGGGGGAGGGTTGGAATGATGGTCTGTTTATGCTGCCGTCTTCCCAGAATCCTCCAGTATCCATGAGTTTTGAAGAAGGGTAGCTGGATTGAGTGGTAGATTAATCTTATTTGTTTCATGTGGAAACCATACTGTCTCTACTGGAATATAATGCCTGCCTAGAATGAGTCTGACCTTAGTCATTACTATCTTAGACATGTGAATGTTGGGTTAGTATATGAAGTCAGCCTTACAGAGAGGAGTGAGGCCAGAGGCAGAGTGGGAACTCCAGTGACGAGTGAGGCAGTAATACCTAGAGGCAGCCATTGGGTGAGTGGCCCAGAGACTGAGAGGGCATTATTGGAGGATAATTGACCTCTAGATGAGGAAACAGGGTACAACAAGTCATACTGAGATATCTAGGTGAGGGCAGTCAGAATTGTTTGTTTTAGCTGATATTTTCTAGTATTGAGGGATTAGTAAATTTGAATATTTCTAATCCAAATACAGGGCTTAGAATATTTGTAATAAGGTATTAATATGTATGGTGTTTATATTACAGTTTCATTGAAAAGGAGAAAATGTGAATGTAAAAAGTATACATGATCCCCTTTTGGGCTTGGAGGAGATTAATGAGGAAACGGTAATAGACTGAGCATAATTATCTACCTGGTACATCACCTTAGAAACATCTCTGGGGTCATGAAACAGTGTTGGCTTGAGCTGGAGAAGCCATGATAAGAGTTTTGACCTGCTGCAGACACCTACCATATGGCCTTTATTGTGAGTGGATTTTGAGGGTAGAATCACCTTACTTCTGGCAAACAAGCTATATTTACCAAGGTGGCTTCTTGGAGCCACCTGCATGTAAAGGGAAAACCATGGTCAGTAATGATAGAGGCTGTATTAACCAAGGACCCTGATTTTGAAGGAACTTTGTGCTTTCTTGGGGGAAACATCAAACTGCCTGGCCTTATTTTATAACCTCCCTCAAACTGGGTGTTGGGTGCTCTACTCTTTCTATCAATAGTAGTTTAATTTCTTTTTGATTCATGTATTTCTGAGCATATTTTAAAATTTCTACACTTTTCCCCCTCACCAGGTCTCCAAAAGTGAAAGTAGCAGGCATAGTCACAATTAAGTTAATTTGAACATGTTTTTGCTTTAAATTTCATCATTTCTTATCCAGACTACAGAAAACAGTTCAGTCCATGTTTCAGTTAATTAGTTTTTATCAATACCTAATACATCTGTACTTCTATTAACTATGCTGATATGTACCTCTGCTAGTCTCTGTCTAGATAAAGTACCCCTTTCAGGTCTGATTTTGACTTTCATATTCAATAACTTTCTTCCTTTGTCTGAAAGGGACAGGGAGCAAGAGTTCTTACCACCATTTCTCCTTGGTAGTCATAATGGTAAACTAGTATTTCACATCCTGATTAGAAAAGTCTGAAGTGGAGTCCTGTGATGAAATTTTCCTTCAAGGCGTTATGTATTGCTAAATTTAAAGACTATCATTTAGGCCCTTTAATAGCATAATCATACTGCATAAGATCAATATCTGCTAGAAAAATAGCCTGGTTATGTAGATGATGCATTCTTTTAACATTAATTTTATTTTTAATGTTGTATCCCATTTGCCAGAGCTTCTAGAATATTGTCAGATTCAGGAAGAGACACGTCAGACACCTACATTTTATAAAAATACAGAAATCAGTAGCCTTTTTAAGTCTTCTGTAGTGATGAAAGCTGGATTTTTTTGTTGAATTATCTGGTACCTTCCTGATCATTCCTTATCACCTAAATGTTCTTCTGAATCATTAAACACAGCAGCGCATCATTTCCATTTCTGCCAATGTGCATGACACAAGAGCTTTTAACAAACTGCTTCTCTTTGCCTTTCTTCTTATTTCTTTTCTTTTCCTCTCCTTCTCCTTTCCTGTTCCTTCTTCTCTGTGACTGTATCATTCTTTCTCTTTCCTTTCTACCTTTCTTGCCTCCTCCTCCCTTCTTCCTCCTCTCTTTCTTTCCCCTCCCCTCCCTCTTCCTCCTTTCTACTCCCCTCTCCCCTTTCCTTCTCCCCCATCTGGTATTTCACACACTCTTACTCCTTACTAGAATGAAAAATATAAATCAGATTGATGAAGCACTAAGGGAAAATGTAAGGCCCGCTATTAAAATCTCCAAAAGAGGAGGCGGGGCCAAGATGGCAGAGTAGTCAGACAGCTTCCTATATCCCTCTTACAACAAAGACCTGGAAAAACAAGTGATTTGATAGTGTATGAGAATCTAGGAGCCCTGAACAAGGCAAAGTTGAGGAATTGGACTGAGTGGTGGGGGGAGAGGGAGATGGTTTGGAAGAAGCAAGGAGTGCGGTGGCGGGACTGCAGCTCTTCAGCCCCAAAGGGCTCCAGGCACGCAGAGAAGCCAGCAAACAGCTCCACGCGTGTACTTGGGAGGCAGTTTCCACTTCGAGGGAGATCCGGCAGCAGAGATTCTAGTTGGACACTCCGAACCAGTGAAAAGCAGCTAGCAACGGGCTAAAGATAACTACATGTGTGTGGCTTTTCTGGGGGATTTAAAAAAAAAAAAAAAAGCCCATTTGGGAAAAACTTCTCTCCCTTTTACCTCCTCCCTCCTCACTCTGCACTGGTCCTGCCTTCTGAAATTTCTGAGTCCTCTGGGCTGGAAGTAGATCCCAAAAGGCGCCCTGACCCATTCTCCTGGCCCTGGAGAGGGAAGAAATAAGCTACTGGCTCCCTTAAGCCAGGAACTCAGGGTCGACACAGCTTCTTTGCTAGGTGCAGGCATAAGGGATCAGCAGACTTCGAGTGCCTTCCACACCTGTATAGACTTGTGTGGACCCATCTCAACAGTGTAAGCCCTCACTACCACAGTGCAACAGGGTATACACCTGAAGTCTAACTTTGGCTGTTTCATCTGTGAAGTGGAAGATTTGTGACCTGTGACACAGCCCTGCCCTTTAAGAAGGCACCTTTGTGGGTTTGCACCAGGGGCTTGAGAACTGGTGGCTCTACCTATGTCACCAAGTCACCTGCTACAGGGGTCTAAGAATAACTGGTGCCCCCAAGTCTTTACAGCCAACAGAGTAGGGGGCTCATAGGCCGCAAAACTCACCTACCTACTCACTGTAGGGAATAGGGACATACTTTCAGGTACTCAGGGGCAGCCATCAGCCCACGGCTTTGCGCAGCGCCTGACCCCCTACTGCAGCCAGATACCTGTGCCTACACCAATCACCCATGCCTCTCTAAGACTGTAGGTGAGAGCCTGTACCACACACTTCGTGACTGACTGCCTGGACACCTGAGCTGAACCCATACAGCAAAAATTAACGGACTCCTGTGTTCCCCCACTTAGTTACAGAACTACCTACCTGGCGACAGGACGTTAGAGCTTCAAAGGCGCCGATAATCAAACTAGCACACACGAGCAGCCTATTTGGGTATATAAAAACAAAACAAGAAGCTAGGACACACTAAACAAATACAAAATAAAGTTATAACTTATTGATGGCTCGGAGACAACAGTCAATATAAAATCACATAAAGAGGCAGGCCATGATGGCTTCAGCAAGCTCCCCAAATAAAGAATCAATACATTCTCTGGAGGAAGAGAATTTCTTGGAATTACCAGAGGCAGAATACAAAAGATTGATATACAGAACTCTTCTAGAACCTAGAAAGGAAATTCATAAAAATGCAGAAACGGCCAGAGAACATACAGACAAAGTAGTAGCGGAACTTAAAAAAGTTATTCAAGAACGTAATGACAAATTTAGTAGGCTTCAAGAAACCACAGAGAGACAGCAATCAGAAATCCAGAAGTTTAATGATAAAATTTCGAAATTATACAATGTAATAGAAAGTCACAGGAGCAGAATTGAGGCAGTAGAAGTTAGAATTAGTGACATTGAAGGTAAAGCACTTGACACCAACTTATCTGAGGAGAAATCAGATACAAGAATTAAAAAGGATGAAGAAACTCTGTAAGAGTCATGTGGGGACTCTATCAAGAGAAATAACCTACGAGTGATTGGAGTACCAGAACAGGGTCGGGGGTGGGGGTGGGGGGGGGACGGACAGAAAATACAGAGAAAATTGTTGAAGATTTGTTGACAGAAAACTTCCCTGGTATCATGAAAGACGAGAAGATGCTCTTCGAACCCCACGTAAGGTAGACACCAAAAGAAAGTCACGAAGACATAATCAAACTTACCAAAACCAAAGATAAAGAGAATTTTTAGAGCAGCTAGTAATAAAAGAAAAGTCACCTACAAAGGAGAGTCAATTAGAATAAGCTTGGACTACTCAGCAGAAACCATGCAGGCAAGAAGGCAATGGGATGACATATATAAAGCCTTGAAGGAAAACTACTGCCGGCCAAGAATTATATATCCAGCAAAACTGTCTCTCAAATATGATGGCAAAATTAGGGCATTTCCAGATAAACAGAAGTTCAGGGAATTTGCAAAAACCAAACCAAGATTACAAGAGACACTAAAGGGAGTCCTTCGGTTAGATAATAACATCAGGTAACAACCCAAGACTAGAATACAGGACAGAGCAACCAGATATTCACTCAGATAGGGAAGTTGAAAGTACATCAAACCTAAAATACTGAAAATAAGAATGCAGAGATATCAATATGTAAAAAAGGACAACATTAAAACAAAAAAGGGACTTAAAAAATGCAGACATAGATTTTTCATATGGCGGGAAAGTCAAGGTGATATAAAGAAATAAAGAGTAGTATAAACTTAGAAAATTAGCGGTAAATATTAAGGTAACCACAGAAGAATCTAACAATTCTACAAATCAAAAAAGTAGAAAACTATAAAGACTCATCAAACAAAAACTCAACAATGAAAAAGATGAAAAAAATACATAAAAATGACTCAGCACAGAAAATTAAGGGGGACAAAGAAACCGTGAACAACACACAAAAAGAGACATCAGGATGACAGCACTAAACTCATACCTATTGATAATTACGCTGAATGTAAACAGACTTAATGCACTAATAAAGAGAGAGTAGAAGATTGGGTTAAAAAACATGATCCATCTATATGCTGCCTACAAGAGATGCACCTTAAAGACACAAATAGGCTAAAGCTCAAAGGAAGGAAAGAAATATATCAAGCAAACAACACTCAAAAAAGAACAGGAGTGACAATATTAATCTCTGACAAAGTAGACTTTAAAATCCACCACAAAGGATAAGGAAGGGCACTATATAATGATTAAAGGGTCAATACACCAAGAGGATATAACTGTAATAAATATTTATGCACCCAACGACAGGGCTCCAAAATACATAAAGTCTAATAGCACTGAAAAGAGAGACAGTTCCACAATAGTAGTAAGAGACTTCATCACGCCATTTTTGGTGAAGGACAGAACATCCAGAAAGAAGCTCAACAAAGACATGGAAGAGATAAATGCTACAATCAACCAACTTGGTCTCATAGACATATAATGAGCACTGCACCCAGCAAAAGCCAAGTATACTTTCTTTTCCAACACATATGGAATATTCTCCAGAATAGACTACATATTAGGCCATAAAGCAAGCCTTAACAGAATCCAAAATATCGAAATATTACAAAGCATCTTTTCTGACCATAAAGCCATAAAAGTAGAAATCAACAACAGAAAAAGCAAGGGAAAAAAATCAAACGCATGGAAACTGAACAACACCTTGCTGAAAAACTACTGGGTTATAGAAGAAATAAAGCATGGATAAAGACGTTCATAGAATCAAACGAGAATGAAAACACATCCTCCCAGAACCTTCGGGACACAGCAAAAGCAGTGCTCAGAGGTCAGTTTACAGGAATAAATGCACACATCCAAAAAGAAGAAAGGGCCATAATCAAAACATTAACCCTACAACTGGAACAAGTAGAAAGAGAGCAGCAAAAGAACCCCTCAGGTACCAGAACAAAGGAAATAATAAGAATCAGAGCAGAATTAAATGAAATAGAGCACAGAAAAACAATTGAAAGTGTTAACAAGACCAAAAGCTGGTTCTCTGAAAAAATCAACAAAACCGATAAATCATTGACCAAACTGACAAAAGAAAAACAGAAGAGGAAGCAGATAACCCATATAGGAAATGAGATGGGTGGTATCACCACAGACCCAACTGAAATTAAAAGAATCAGAGCAGAATACTATGAAAAACTGTACTCTAACAAATTTGAAAACCTAGAGGAAATGGACAAATTTCTAGAAACACACTACCTACCTAAACTAACACAAACAGAGGCAGAACAACTAAATAAACCCGTAACAAAAGAAGAGATTGAAAAGGTAATTAAACTCCCAACAAAAAAAAAAAAGCCCTGGCCTGGATGGCTTCACTGGAGAATTCTACCAAATTTTCAGAGAAGAGATAACACCACTTCTACTAAAGGTATTCCAGAGTATAGAAAAGGATTGAATACTCTCAAACTCATTCTATGAAACCAGCATAACCCTGATACCAAAACCAAGTAAAGACACCACAAAAAAAGAAAATTACAGACCAGTATCCCTCATGAACATTGACGCAAAAATACGCAACAAAATTCTAGCCAATGGAATTCAGCAACATATAAAAAAAATAATTCGCCATAATCAAGTGGGATTTATACCAGGAATGCAAGGATGGCTCAACATTAGAAAAACAACCAATGTAATCCATCACATAAATAAAACAAACAAAAAAAGAACTACATGATCTTATCAATCGATGCAGAAAAGGCATTTGACGAAGTCCAACATCCATTCATGATAAAAACTCTCAACAAAATAGGAATAGAAGGGAAATTCCTCAGTATTATTAAGGGCATTTATACAAAGCCAACAGCCAACATCATCCTAAATGGAGAGACTTTGAAAGCATTCCCCTTGAGAATGGGAACCAGACAAGGATTCCCCTTTATCACCACTCTTATTGAACATTGTGCTGGAGGTCCTAGCCAGAGCAGTTAGGCTAGAAAAAGAAATAAAGGGCATCCAGATTGGTAGGGAAGAAGTCAAAGTATCTCTATTTGCAGATGATATGATCTTATACACTGAAACCCCTAAAGAATCCACAAGAAAACTACTGGAACTAATAGAAGATTTAAGCAAAGTTTCAGGATACAAAATAAACATACAAAAATCAGTTGGATTCCTTTACACCAACAAAGAGAACCTCGAAGAGGAAATTATCAAATCAAAACATTTACAATAGCCCCCAAGAAGATAAAATACTTAGGAATAAATCTCACAAGCGATGTACAAGATCTATACACAGAAAACTGCAAGACACTACTGCAAGAAACTAAAAGAGTCCTGCGTAAGTGGAAAAACACACCTTGCTCATGGATAGGTAGATTCAACATAGTGCAAATGTCAATTCTACCCAAAGCAATATACAGATACAATGCAATCCCGAGCCAGATTCCGCTGGCATTTTTTTAATGAGAGAGAGAAATAAATCACCAATTTCATATGGAAAAGGAAGAGGCCCCGAATATATAATCATTACTTAAGAAGAAGAACAAAGTTGGAGGCCTTACACTACCTGATTTTAGAACCTGTTATACCACCACAGTAGTCAAAACAGCCTGGTATTGGTAGAACAACAGATACATAGACCAATGGAACAGAGTTGAGAATCCAGATATAAGCTCGTACACCTATGAGCAGTTGATTTTTGACAAAGGCCCAAAATCTGTTAATTGGGGAAAAGACAGTCTCTTTAACAAATGGTGCTAGCATAACTGGATATCCATCTGCAAAAAACTGAAACAAGACCCATACCTCACACCATGCACAAAATCTAACTCAAAATGGATCAAAGACTTAAATATAAAATCAAAAATGATAAAGATCATGGAAGAGAAAATAGGGACAATGCCAGGAGCCCTAATACAATGCATAAACACAATACGAACCCTAAGTAACAATGCACAACTACCAGAAGAGAGACTAGATAAATGGGATCTCCTAAAAATGAAACACTTATGCTCATCAAAAGACTTCACCAGAAGAGTAAAAAGACAACCTACAGACTGGGAAAAAAATTTTGGCTATGACAAATCCAATCAGCATCTAATCTCTAAAATCTATAAGATACTGCAAAAGCTCAACAACAAAAAGACAAATAACCCAATTATAAAATGGACAAAGGATGTGAACAGGCACTTCACCAAAGAAGATATTCAGGCAGCTAACAGACACATGAAGAAAAGCTCACGATCATTAGCCGTTAGAGAAATGCAGATCAAAACTGCTATGAGAAATGCAGATCAAAACTGCTATGAGATATCATCTCACCCCAACAAGGCTAGCCTTAATCCAAAAAACACAATAAATGTTGGAG
Source organism: Dugong dugon (assembly GCA_030035585.1). Taxonomy (NCBI): domain Eukaryota; kingdom Metazoa; phylum Chordata; class Mammalia; order Sirenia; family Dugongidae; genus Dugong; species Dugong dugon. The sequence goes on from CM057475.1 coordinate 22,993,722, forward strand.
AGGTTGTGGAGAGACTGGAACACTTATACACTGTTGGTGGGAATGTAAAATGGTACAACCACTTTGGAAATCGGTTTGGAGCTTCCTTAAAAAGCTAGAAATAGAAGTACCATACGATCCAGCTATCCTAATCCTTGGAATATATCCTAGAGAAATAAGAGCCATCACATGAATAGATATATGCACACCCATGTTCATTGCAGTACTGTTCACAATAGCAAAAAGATGGAAACAACCTAAGTGCCCATCAACAGAGGAATGGATAAACAAATTATGGTACATCCACACAAGGAATACTACGCAATGATAAAGAACAACGATGAAGCCATGAAACATCGTATAACATGGAGGAAGCTGGAACTTATTATGCTGAGTGAATTTAGTCAGTCACAGAAGGACAAATACTGTATAAGACCACTATTATAAGAACTCAAGAAAAGGTTTAAACATAGAAGAAAACGTTCTTTGATGATTACGAGGGTGGGGAGGGAGAGTGAGGGCTATTTACTAACTATATAGTAGATAAGAATCATCTTAGGCTAAGGGAAGGACAGCACACACTACAGCTGAAGTCAGCACAGGTGGACTAAACCAAAGCTAAGAAGTTTCCTGAATACAATCAAATACTTTGAGAGAAAGAGTAGCAGGGATGTGGGGTCTGGGGACCATGTTTTTTTTTAAAAATATTTTATTGTACTTCAGGTGAAGGCTTACAGAACAAACAGTTTCTCATGTAACAGTAGTACACATGCTGTTTTATTACTTTGGTTAACAACCCCACAACATTTTAACCCTCTAAATTCTGGTTTTTTTTTTTTTTGGTAAAAATACACATAGCCAGAGATACCCCATTTCAAAACTTTTTACATACACATTTAAGTGACATTGACTACGCTCTTCTAATTGTGCTGTTATTCTCACTTAAGATGAAGGTTTACAGGACAAAATAGCCTACCATTTAACAGTTACTACAAATGTTGCCCTATAACAATGGTTAACAATCTCACAACACATCAACAGTATCCTTACTCAACCTTGTGTTCCCTATCATCAGCTTCCTACTCCCCTTCTGCCTTCTGGCCCTTGTCACTGGACTCCTGTACCTCGTTAGTCTCATTTGGTTTTACTGGGCTGTCCACACCCAGGCTGAACAGTGAACCTCGAAGGTAACTTCACCACTGAGCTAAAAGGGTGTCTGGGGGCCATACTCTCGAGGTTTCTCCAGTCTCCTTTAGGCCAGTAAATCTGGTCTTTTTTTTTTGTGAGTTAGAATTATGCTCTACATCCTTCTCCAGCTCTGTCCAGAACCCTCTGTTGTGATCCTGGTCAGAGCAGTAAGCGGTGGTAGCCAGGCATCATCTAGCTGTACTGGACTCAGTCTGGTGGAGGTCTTGGTAGCTGTGGACAATTAGTCCTTTGGACTAATCTTTTCATTGTATCCTGTTCTCTTCATTCTCCCTTGCTCCCGAAGGGATGAGACCAGTGTAGTATCTTAGATGGCCGCTCACAGGCTTTTAAGACCCCGGACACTACTCACCAAGGTAGAATGTAGAGCATTATCTTTATAAGTAGTGTCATGCCAACTGAGCTAGATGTTCCCCAAGACCATTGGGGACCATGCTTTCAGGGGACATCTATGTCAATTGGCATAACAAAGCTTATTAAGAAAATGTTCTGCATCCTACTTTGGTGAGTGGTGTCTGGGTTCTTAAAAGCTTGCAAGCGGCCATCTAAGATGCATCAATTGGTCCCAACCACTTGGAATAAAGGAGAATGAAGAACACCAAAGACAAAAGGAAAGTACTAGCCCAAGAGACAGAAAGGGCCTCATAAACCAGAGACTTCATCAGCCTGAGACCAGAAGAACTAGATGGTGCCTGGCTATCACGAATGACCACCCTGACAGGGAACACAACAGAGAGTCCCTGATGAAGCAGCAGAAAGATGGGGTGCAGAACTCAAATGCTATTAAGAAGAATGGTCTGATTGAGACTGGAGGTACCCCAGAAAGCATGGCCCCTGGATTTTCTATCAGCCCAGAACTAAAACAATTTCCGAGGCCAACTCTTCAGACATGGATTGGACTGGACTGTGGGACATAAAGTGATACTTGTGAGGACTGTGCCTCTTAGTTCAAGTAGATACGAGAGACCAAAGGGGCAGCTTCTGTCCAGAAGTGAGATGGGAAGGCAGAGAGGGTTAGGAGGTGGTTGACTGGACATGGGGCATCAGGGACGGAAAGGAGGAGTGCGCTGTCGCAGAATGGGGTGAGCAATTAGGGTCATGTAACAGTGTACGTATAAAATTTTGTATGGGAGACTAACTTGAAATGTAAACTTCATTTAAACTACAACAATAAAAAAAAGGACAAAAAAATAAAATCTCCAAAAGATTATAAGCATCAAAGGATAGCTGAAGGAATGTTCTTGATTTAACATATTTTTCTGAGCAACTTTTGGACCTGTCATTATGTAACCAATAAAACAAAAATAAATGTTGTCTTTGATAGTTCTTTCCATCTTTCTGAATTCTTCTGTTTTCTCAGGGTACTGTCTGCTTTATTCCCCATCAGTGCCCAGAAACTCTATATCCTAGCCACCCTACACTTGCCTCCTTCCCTGCAACACTGTGATTTATATGTGCTGGAGCAGCCTCTTTTTCCTTAAGAAATTTATTCCCAACCAGTCATCAGGGAAAAGGACCTGAAGAAATAAGGCATTAATGACTGACAGCTTAAATTCTGTCTTCCTCCAGTGCTTTCTCCAAAGTACCTACCTTTTAGGGAAACAGTGTTTGTAATCACAGCTAGTCAACTGATCCTAGTAGAGATGTAGGCATCTATAGCAATTCTGTGTTGCAGGTTAAGTTTTCTAAGTAAGGGATACCAGAAAAGCCAAAGTTCACCTGTGACTGAGGCTGATATTGTGCTGAAATATGGAAGTCATCACTACCTTTTATCTAGCAAAACCCAACTCATATCACAACAAAATCTTACATCATGGGGAAATAAAACGAAAACCAACTTCTGATGCTGTGCTGTCCAACATGGTAGCCACTAGTCAAAGGGGCTGTTTGAATTTAAAATTCTTGTTGTTGTTAAGTGTCATCAAGTGGGTTCTGACCCATAGCGAGATTTTGTACAAAGAACAAAACACTGGCAGTCCTGAGCCATCCTCACAGTTGTTGCTATATCTGAGCATATTGTTGCAGCCACTGTGCCAGTCCATCTCGTTGAGGGTCTTCCTCTTTGTCGCTGACCCTCTACCTTACCAAGCATGATGTCCTTCTCCAAGGACTGGTCCCTCCTGATAACATGTCCAGAGTACATGAGACAAAGTCTCACCATCCTTGTTTCCGAGGAGCACTTTGGCTGTACTTCTTTCAAGAGAGACTTGTTTGTTCTGGCAGTTCATGGTGTATTCAAGATTCTTTGCCAACACCATAATTCAAAGGTATCAATTCTTCTTTGGACTTCCTTATTCATTGTCCAGTTTTTGCATGCATGTGAGGTGATTGAAAAATACCATGGCTTGATCAGGTGCACCTTATTCTCCAAAGTGACTTTTTTGCTTTTCAACACTTTAAAGAGGTCTTTTGTAGTAGATTTAACCAATGCAATATGTTGTTTGATTTCTTGACTGCTGCTTTCATGGGCATTGATTGTGTATCCAAGCAAAATGAAAACCTTGACAACTTAATATTTTCTCCATTTATCACGATGTTGCTTATTGCTCCAGTTGTGAGAATTTTTGTTTATGTTGAGGTGCAATCCATACTGAAGGCTGTAGTCTTTGACCTTCATCAGTAAGTGCTTCAAGTTCTCTTAGCTTTCAGCAAGCAAAGTTGTGTCATCTGTGTATCACAGGTTGTTAATGAGAATTCCTCCAATCCTGATGCCAAGTTCTTCTTCATATAGTCCAACCTCTAAGATTATTTGCTCAGCATACAGGTTGAATAAGTATGGTGAAAGGATACAATCCTGACACACACATTTCCTAATTTTAAACCACACAGTATCCCCTTGTTCTGTTTGAACGACTGCCTCTTGGTCTATGTACAGGTTCTGCATGAGCACAATTAAGTGTTATGGAATTCTTCACAGTGTAATCTGTTATTTGTTATGATCCACACAATCGAATGCCTTTGCATAGCCAATAAAACATAGGTAGACATCTTTCTAGTATTCTCTACTTTCAGCCAAGATCCATCTGACATCAGCAGTGATATCCCTTGTTCACCGTCCTCTTCTGAATCTAGCTTGACTTTCTGGCAGTTCCCTGTTAATGTACTGCTGCAACTCTTTGTGAATTATCTTAAGTAAAATTTTACTTGCATGGGATATTAATGATATTGTTCAGTAACTTCCACATTCTGTTGGATCAGCATTCTTTGGAATGGGCACGAATATGGATCTCTTCCAGCAGGTTGACTAGGTAGCTGTCTTCCAAATTTCTTGGTGTAGATGAGTGACTGCCTCCAGCCCTGCATCCGTTTGTTGAAACATCTCAATTGGTATTCCATCAATTCCTGGACGCTTGTTTTTCACCAATGCCTTCATGCAGCTTGGATTTCTTCCTTCAATACCGTTGGTTCTTGAACGTGTGCTGCCTCCTGAAGTGGTTGAACATCAACCAATTCATTTTGGTACAGTGACTCTGTGTATTCCTTCCATCTTCTTTTGGTGCTTCCTGCGTTGTTCAGTATTTTACCCATAAAATCCTTCAGTATTGCAACTTGAAGCTTGAATTTTTTAATCAGTTCTTTCAGCTTGACAAATGCCATGTGTTCTTCCTTTTTGGTTTTCTGACTCTGGGTCTTTGCAAAGTTCATCATACTTTACTTTGCCTTCTTGAGCTGCCCTTTGATATCCTCTGTTCATCTCTTTTACTTCATCATTTCTTCTTTTTGCTTTAGCTACTCTATGTTCAAGAGTAAGTTTCAGCTTCTCTTCTGACATCCATTTTGGTCTTTCTTTCCTGTCTTATTAATGACCTTTTGTCCTTACCGTGTATGATATTCTTGATGTTATCCTACAACGTGTCTGGTCTTTGGTCATTAGCGTTCAGTGCATCAAATCTATTCTTGAGATTGTCTCCGAATTCAGGTGTGTTATATTCAAGTTCCTATTATGGCTCTCGAGGACTTGTTAATTTTCTTCAGCTTTAACTTTATTGAACTTGCATATAAGCAATTGTTGGTCTGTTCCACAGTCGGCCCCTGGCCTTTTTCTGAGTGATGATATTGAGCTTTTTCATTGTCTCTTTCCACAGGTGTAGGCAAATTCATTCCAGTATATTCCTTCCAGTGAAGACCACTTGTATAGTCGCTGTTTGTTTATTTGAAAAAAGCTATTTGCAATGAATATGTTGTTGGTCCTGCAGAATTCTGTCATGAGATCTCTGTCATTGTTTCTACCACCAAGGGCATATTTTCCAGCTACTGATTCTTCTTTGTTTCAGACGTTTGCATTTCTATCACCAGTAATTATCAATGCATCTTGATTGCCTGTTTGATCAATTTAAGACTGCAGAAGTTGGTAAAAATTTTCAATTTCTTCATCTTTGGCATAAGTGGTTGGTGCATTAATTTGAATAATAGTCATATTAACTGGTCTTCCTTGTAGGTGTATGGATATTATCCTATCACTGACAGTGTTGTACTTCAGGATAGATCTTGAAATGTTCTTTTTGATGATAAATATGATGCCATTCCTCTTCAATTTGTCATTCATGGCATAGTAGACCATATAGTTGTGTGATTCAGAATGGCCAGTATCAGTTCATTTTAGCTTACTAATGCCTGAGATATCAATGTTTATGCATTCCATTTCATTTTTGACAACTTCCAGTTTTCCTGGATTCACACTTTGTACGTTGCACATTCCAGTTATTAATGGATGTTTGCAACTGTTTCTTCTCATTTTGAGTTGTTCCACATCAGCAAATGAAGTTCTTGAAAGCTTGACTCCATCCACATCATCAAAGTCGAGTCTACTTTGAGGAGGCAGCCCTTTCCCAGTCGTCTTTTGAGTGCCTTCCTACCTGAGGAGCTCATCTTCTGGCACTATATCAGATGATGTTCTGCTGCTGTTCATACGGTTTTCACTGGCCAAATTTTTTAGAAGTCCTCTATGTCCTTTTTCCTTGTCTTTCTTAATCTGGAAGCTCTACTGAAACTTGTCCACCACGGGTGACCCTACTGGTATTTGAAATACTGTTAGCATAGCTTCCAGCATCACAGCAGCACACAAGCCACCACAGTATGATAAATTGACAGATGAATGGTGGAGTTTAAAATTAATCATAGTGAGATAGATTAAAATTTAGTTCCTCACACCAGCCTCATTTTAAGTGATCAACAGCTGCATGTAGTTCATGTCTACTCTATTGTTCATTGTAAATATAGGAAATTTTCAGCTTCATAGAACGTTCTTTTGGACAGTGCTGTACAGTGTACTTAGAAGTCAATGCCATCTCATCTCAGTTTCTTACCAAGACTGTAGTCTTTATACAGAATCCAAGAATGCAAGATTTTGTGGCACTTACAGGCTAATACATTCTAACCATATAGTTTTCAACAATGACTAGAATAATTTTTTCTTCTTTAGACCCAGTTAACCAGATATTTATTTAGGAACATTTGAGTTCGTGTATATTTAACTATATATTCAACTCCAGTGTAAAAGCAGATTAACTTTTTTCATGCCAAGAGCTTCTTTAGTTGGTTGTAACAAAATATTCAGAACGCCATTTCCTTAATCTTTACACAGCATTTCTCTAGAGAACATGAAGCGGGAGTTAGGGACTACATCAAGAGCATCTGAAGGATGCTGTTACTGTGAAATTGTCACCAGATCGCGGTCGTGTTCTCACTTGTCATTTGTTCAAGGGATTCTAGGGCAGACAGGACTTTGAGAGCTTTACAGTTGTCAGGTATGACTGTGCCTCATTGGCTACACTTTTTCTGTGCTCTTGTATGCACAATTCACCCATGAATCCAGGACTTCTACTTAACTTGCCATTTCTCCCAAAGGATATAACTATAGACAGAAGTGGAGGTAGAATCAAACAGAAATAGAGCTCAAATGGGATTACTTCTTTTTTCCATCTGCCCCATGTATGCCTTTTCTCTCCTTCTTTGTCGATGAGTTGCTTTCTGGGAGAGTTTCACAGACATAACAACTGGCATAAACCTGAGAAATGGCAGGAACTATTCCAGTGTTTGTTTAAATTTTGCAGATTTGTATTTTAAGAGACCTGAAATCAGTCAAACTCATGGGCATTGAGGGTAGGACACACATGACATTACTGAGACAATGAAAGAGTTAAACGCTTCTTAAAATTATTGGGGCATAGGGTATATTTTTAGAGACAGTATCATTGTGTATAGAATTTATCTGTATTTTCTCTAAGTCCATTGTAGACAGAATAAGTTCGTCCTCATTGCTTATATGTTTTTGAGATTTTTAAAAACATAGTTTTAATAACATAGCGTGTATAGAGAATAAACCAACTATATACATATATCTAAAGAGATAATCAGTCACGTGTTTATCCTTAATGTAAATACATTAAGGATTTAATGTGCCTCAGTCAGCAGTATTCTGACAAGAATATAACTAAGATTTATGCAGTTTCACATTCAATATCACAACAATTTCCATGGCTTCTCAGAAGTGCTTATATTACTATCCTTTTAAACAGATTTTGGAAATGTGAGTATTCTTGAGAATTTATTTTATTATTGATATATCCAGATATGGAACTTGCATATGAGCGGTTCACAGTCTGTTCCACAGTCGATCCCTGGCCTTGTTCTGACTGATGATCCTGAGCTTTTCCATCATATCTTTTCACAGGTGTAGTTGATTTGATTCCTGTGTATTCCATTTGGCAAGGTCCACATGTATAATCACCGTTTATGTTGTCGGAAAAAGTTATTTGAACAAAGAAATTGTTGGTCTTGCAAAATTCTATCATGCAATCTCCAGTGCCTTTTCTATCACCAAGGCCATATTTTCCAGCTACCAATTGTTCTTTGTTTCCAACTTTCACATTCAGGACCAGACAGTGTTTCGGTCTATTGTACATAGGGTCGCTATGAGTCAGAACTGACTCGACAACACCTAACAACAACAACAATAACCAGATAAAAACTGAAGCAAAGAATTTGTGATGTGTTGTGCGTAGACCAGATTGTTGAACTCTGGCAGAAATATGCTTAGGTTAAGAAATTACTATCCAGTGAAATTTATTATATGCATGAAATTTTTGTTGGTTTTTTTGGTATAACCACCATCAGAGTGCACTTGGGGCTGTTGAAGTGGTCTACAGTCAACATTTAGAGAAATATTTTTTAAGGGAATCTGTATATACACAATTGATTGTATAAGCATATTTAGTACCTTCCTAAAATATTTTCCATTTTGCTGTCATAGTAATCAACAATGAAATGAGAGTCATATACACTTTGACTTACTATGGCAAAACATGGAATTAACTTTGTGTAAATTGTACTAATTTGCCAAAGTAGAATAAATATATTTGTGTTGATCATCTTGTTAATTTATAGTTTATTGCTTACATTTTGCCTTTTTTCTGTTTTTTTTTTTTTTTTTTTTTACATGTCATATCTAAAGCTTTCATTCTTCAGATTCAAGCAGAAAAGCATTAAAAGAAGGGAGATACTAGACAAAGGAGAGCCTGAGAGTTCCTTCAATAGCATTTTCTGTCGGTAATCACAGGGAGAAATTTTGTTCCATTTTTATCACTCACTCTGAAGATTGATAATGTAGCTGCTTGAGAAAGATTATTTATGCTGTGTGGTTATTACTTCTGCTGCTCCCAACTTGTAGCATAGCATGTGTTTTTGTGAAGAATGTTGGTACTTGATTATAATCATAGCTATATCTCTTTTGATAGGCAATTTCACTTTGGAGAATAGGTGTAAGATTTTGAGTGTTTTGAATGTAAATTGGATCAATTCAATCATAGAATATAGAGTGTGTGAATGATGAATAGGGTTTATTATATCATGTTTATTAAAGCACAGAAAACTTTTGCCAGCCATATAGCTTTTATGCTTTGGCTTGTTTAAGATTTTTAATAACTGTCTACATTTGACCAAAGCCTTTCTGAGTCTGAAATATATTAGATGATTAATATTTGTTGAATGAGTGAGTATCTGATACTCATCTGTATGGTATACTGGGATGTTCTATTTTAGGATATGTACTTTCCTTCATAGTGCTTTAGGGCTCTGCTCAGCAGATTTTGATGGTAGTGCATCCAAAGATACAAGTAGTGTCAGCAAGGAAACTACTGAGGTGGAATCTACCCTACCAGATATTAAAATATGTTATAAAAGTACAGTATTCAAAATTCTATATGGTAGGCATAGGTATTATTTTTATCAGTCTACAGGTGCTGAAAGAAAGCTTAGGCAGTTTAAATCATTTTCCCAATGTGAGTGGAGGACCAAGATTCAAAATCAGGTTTTCTAATTCCAAAGTGCCACTAGAAAGAATCCTTGAATTGGCAAACGTGTGTTCTCTATATTTTTACAACAATTCAAAAAAAAAAAAAAGGCCTGGTACTTTGAAGTCATATGTTTTTGTTTTTAAGAGGACATATATTAAGCAAACAGATTTTTAATAATGAAACCTAAATTTAGTAAAATTAAAATCCTCCAAACTAATATAAAAAAATTTTCATCACATTTCATCCTGGTAAATAATAGAAGTATTATTTTTTTCTATTACGATTTTAAAATAATTGATACTAGAATCTAAAAAAAATACTTATTTGATTCATAGTTATTCATTTTATCTTTAAACATTTTCTAAGAATTTTAATTTGAATTAGTTTTTACTTTCATAAGTAATACATTATTATACTGTCCTTAAAACATCAAAACTTTGACTGCCACCCTACTCTGGTTTATTTTCTTTTCCTCCCCAGAAATAACAATTGCTATATTAGTAGTATGTTTTTTTTAGATCTTTCTTTAGGCTCTTACATACGTATACATATGCATATGTATATGTGTACACTAAGAGAAAATCTAAAGTGTTGTACGCTTTTTTTTAATATCACTGTACACATCATTCTGCAACTTTTATTTTTCACTCTACAATATATTCTGACAATCTTTCCAAGTTATTACATATAGATTAGCCTCATATTGTTCACTTTCAAATACGTATAGAGCCATGATCTCAGCGCTCTAAAAAGTTAAGGAGTTATTTCTGTGTTTTTCGAGGTCACACAGTTTTCTTTCACCATAGTTCATACTGAACTAAAGTAACCCTTACACTGTAGGTTCTTTCCTGAAAGCTTTAGGCTGCAACCAAAAAGAAAAATGCCTGTTTATACCACAAGCACTCCATTAAAAGATTTAATGTACTTTAAATCATTCTCTGCATCATTATTTGGGTTGGTCATCATACTCTCAGTCTGTGGGTAGCAGACATCTTTCATATTTAACACAGCTATGAGTTCACCAATGGTTCTACAATGTAATTTTAGTAATTCTGTTGCAAGGTCTGATTTTCCTATACTCCTGTTCTATAGATAAATGCAATATATATTCCTCTTCCCTTGGCACAGACCTCTTTCCTATATTTCAGGCAGTTTACTATGTCTCACCAGGTGGGGCTCCTTAACTGTATTATCTTGAAGGTAAAGTCCCTCTCTTCCCTTAGGCTCATTTTCAGATTTCACTGTCTTTTTACTTCCAGCTGTAAGTTCCACATAATTATAACCCTGATGCCTATTCAAATCTATCTGGGAAGATAAGGTCTGGATAAGATTGCTCCAAACTCTCAACTCCATATCTGATGAAAATCCAAAGCCTTCCCTGAAAATCCTGTGAATTCCCTGGAGCTTATTTGGCTGCTTTACTTTTAACCGTCTTGATTTTGCACCCAGTTCAGACCTCCGCCTGGTCAGCCTGTATTTAACTACTAACTCTTTTTATTCACTACATACATCCACATTGCAGCTATATATTTATTTGCTTATTTGGTTAATATTCATCAGTCCCTCTCAGCTGTGAGCCCTGTGAAGCAGGCAGGGATGATGTCTGTTTTGCTCCCACTCCATTACCATTGCCAAGCACAGTATCTGGCTCATAGTAGGCTCTTGAAGGGGATTCAAAATATAAGGAAGGAATAATTGAAGATGAGTTGGGGTCTTGAGATCAAGAGCATAGAAGGAGAGGTTATCCTTGAAAAGAAAAGTAGGGGGGAAGAGGGGAGAGAGAGCTAGAGAACGGTGCGCAAGCGCAATCACAATTTTTTTGAAGACAGGTGGGAAGAAGAAATGTGTGAAAAAAATATACTGAGATAGGGGTGAGTGGAGAGGTTTGCTTGATAGTCTCAGATTTCCCAGGGTAACAGAGTGTGGATTTGGAGGTTATATGATTGTATTGGTATCCTAAAAAAGATATTAGACAAGTTATTTAAGCTTGTTCCCTCTCAGCTTCATATTGATAAATAATGATAATGATACCTCACAAGGCGGTTGGTGATGATTAAATAAGACAATAAAATTAGCATTGCTTAATAGTTAAAGCATGGAACTGAAAGCAGATTTGGGTAGAATTTTGCTTTTGCTACTTACTAGCTGAGTGATCTTAGGAAAGTTGCTTAAAGTTTTTAATTCTGAGGAGTGGTATGACGAAAAATGAGGAATCAAATTCATTCCCCAAAGGAGTTGCAAGATATGCTAAAAGGTGAGAATATAGAAGATGATAAGAGCATGGATAAATTTGTCCAGAGCTAGTGAGTGAGCCAGGATTCAAACTGAGGATATTTGCTTCCAAGACCTAGGCTTGTAATCACTAAGCTATATTGCCTGCTAAATTACAGCAATCTAATAGAATACTATGGAGTTAGGACTGTTGCTTTCTTTCTTAGAAAAAATAACGTTCTGTCAGCAACCAAAGTGTTAGGAGGTAAGTGTATATTGGGAAGAACCTTGATAAATGGAAAATATTTTCTGTGTTGAGTAGTACAGGATCCTAAAGTTACATTATTCTATTGCTTGTCTTTCATGAAATTAATGCCATGAAAACACACTGAGATAATGTTTTTATATATAGCTAGATTAGATCAGAAACGGCAGTTATTTCAGTGGGTCTCAAACAAATCCAGTGGTATTCCATTCCCTTTGTTTCCATTTGGAGAAGAATATCCAAGTTTTTTTTTTTTTTTTTTAATTGCCTTTTTATTGATTTGAAGACAAGGTCAGTGGAAACCTTTATAGGATGTGGATAGGAGAACAGTAGTTTTAGGCAGATCTAAAAGGCCTGTGTGTGGATATCAGATGCCAGAGCAGGCAATGGTTTGCGTTCAGATGAGCTTGAAAAACCTGGAAAGTATTAAAGGTCAAGCAGGTAAAGATCTAAAGAGTGGACAAGTTTAGGGAATGGCCTTGAAGAACAGGAACTGGCATGAACTTAATCCTAGGCTAGAGGCTGTCTGCTGGCAAAAATCACAGCCAGAACACCTAAAATTACTAGATTCTTCCTGCAGTCTTTACAGATCAACTGATTTGAAACTGATCAACATTTCCCGTCATCTCAATGCTGGAGATGTGTTAATGGTTCCTATCACATCTTTAATTGCATTTGAGCAATCAAGCAATAATTCTGTTGTCCTCAGAGTATCTTCTTAATGATGATATCACGTTGGAGGGCCATTTTCAGAAAGGTTTCAATTGGTTTAATTTTTGTTATGAAACATTGGAGTGGAAAATTTGTACTAAATTAGTGAGCCAAAGCAAGGCATGGTACAAATGGCAAATGAAATAAGGAGGTAAATTTAGATGTAAATGAATAGTGTCTTGTTATCCTTGGCTGATGACCAAGGCCATGGTTGGGATGATTATTTCCTGAGAGTGAATATGCAATGGATAAAGAAAAAAATGTTAAATTTTACTTTTTGTAAATTATTTTCCTCTTTTTTTTTTCTTTCATTTTTTGGTCCACCTAAAAGAGAAAAACAGACTCAGAAGAGGAGTAGAAACATGAGAGGAAAATAAAGTTAGGGAAGAAAGAATTATCCTCTGTATTTTTAAGACAGCCAATTTTATATCAAATCTATTTTCAAGTTTATAGTTTATATGACCATTGCCCAGTACAGTACTAATTTTTATTTTTGTCCCAATTGTTTTAAAATTACTTCTTTTTCTGTAATTGATATTCCCTTCCTAGCTTGGCCCTAGATATATAGCTTTTAAAATCTTATCCTGGCTACTTTTGACTTGCAAATATTTATCGTAATGTATTTGCAATGATCAGTGTAATAAATAAATATAAAATCTTACGATTACCCTCTCTAAAGATCTTATAGTAAGTATGTGTGTGCACGCACGTGCATACATACACACACACTCTGATGACATTATAAGATTTTATTTTACGTTAAGTGTTCTTCAGAAAGCTTTCATTTGATATTCTTTCTCCAATTACCGTGTTCTCCCTAAGCCTTGAAAAGTCTTCCTCTCTCTCTCTCTCTCTTTTTTTAAAAATTTTATTGTGCTTTAGGTGGAAGTTTACATAGCAAATTAATTTTCCACTCAATAATCCACGTACAAATTGTTCCATGACATAGGTTGCAATCCCTGCAATTTGTCAGCGCTCTCACCGTTTCCTCCCTGGGTTGCCCATTTCCATTCATCTGGGTTTTCTTGTCCCTTCTTGCCCTCTCATCTTTGGTTTTGGGTAAATGTTGCCTTTTTGGTCTCATGTAGTTGATTGTTCTAAGGAGTACATTCCTCACAGGTGTTATTGCTTATTTTATTAGGCCTGTCTGTTATTTGGCTGAAAGGTGGCCTCTAGGAGTGACTTCAGTTTCAAGTTAGAAGGTTGTCTTAGGACAATAGTCTTAGGGGTTCCTCCAGTCTGTATCAGACCAGTAAGTCTAGTTTTTTTTTTTGTTTGTTTTCAAATTTGAATTTAGTTCTATATTTTCTACCCATTCTAACCAGGACCTTCTGTTGTAGTCCCAGTCAGAGTGGTTGGTAGTGATAGCTGGGCACCATCTAGTTCTTCTGGTCTCAGGTTAGAGGAGGCTGTTGTTCATGTGAGCCATTAGTCTTTTGGACTAATTGCTTCCCTGAGTCTTTGTTTTCCTTCATTCTTCTTTGATCCAGGCAGGAAGAGACCAACAGTTGCTTCTTAGATGACTGCTCACAAGCTTTCAAGACCCCAGATGCTACCCACCACACTACGATGTAGAACATTATCTTTATGAACTTGTTCTGCCAATTGACCTAGATGTCCTCTCAGACTAAGGTTCTTAGCCTTCAAGCCCAGTAGTTCAATCCTGATGTCTAAGTAGTTTCTGTAACTGTGAAAAGGCTTCCTTCTCTTGATGTATTTTAATAAAGGACTCCAAGAGCAGCATATCTTCCTCTTTTCTTCAGAGGCTGTAGATTATCTTGACTTCTGTTGTCTTGAAGACCTATATGTAATGGAAACCTTAAAAATATTAGGTTCCTGTAGCTGGAAATAGCTGAAAATTGTAATAGACCAACAGGAAGCTGGATTTTTTATTTTTGAAATGAATAATTAAAATTCAGAATTTTCTTTATGTTACTGTTAAGGCTAATTGGAGTCTATTTTCAACATGGCATTACGAAAATAATATTGAATTAGGTATTATAAAACTTGGATACTTTTCTGAACTTTATTGTTTACTTGCTCTGTGACCTTGGGTAAGTCACCTTAGGTAAGAGTCTCTCAGCGTCACTCATCATCAAATGAAAAATGGGGTGAGAAATACCTTTACTGTCCACATCCTTGTATTGTTGTTGTCAGAATTAGATGATATATGTGAAACTATTGTGTAAACAGTGAAGTCCCATATAAAGGTTACTGTTGTAAATAATAGTATGTGCCAGGCACTATATTACACATTCATATCATTCTCACAACTGTCTTATGTGATAGGTAACATCAGTATACCAGTTTTACGGATGAGGAAGGTGAGGCTCAGAGTGTAAGACCTTTGGGTGAACTCACGTTTTTGGTGAGTGGGAAAGGCAAGGTTTGAATACAGTCTGTCTTATACTAGAGCTGATGCTCATAATTGCATGACTATCCTCACTTACCTGAACAATAATTACTACATAAGATTATGAGTGAATGGATGATGCAGTAGAAATGCTATTCTCTTACTAACAAAAGTGAAAACAAAATATTTATCATAACTATAGAATTCCATGCAGTTCTAACCATCCAAATGTGTTTTTCCCTTAGACTTTAATTGTCTTGGATCCACTCACAGTGACTGAGGAGGAAATAAGACCATCACTAGAGAAACGCCTAGAAGCCATTATCAGTGGGGCAGCTCTGTTGGCGGACTCCTCGTGCACAAGGGATTTTCATCGGGAGCGAATCATTGCAGAATGCAACGCGATTCGCCAGGCTCTTCAGGACCTGCTTTCAGAGTATATGAACAATGTAGGTGACTGGTTTTTCTGCCTGCCTGACTTTTTTTTTGTACTTTGAGTATGTGCTGAGGTGCATTCTGTAGGTGATCCAAGTGGCTTGGCTTTCTGAATGGGTTCTGCTTGGACTGCTTACTAGGGAACAGTTTTGAGATAGGCAGCTCTGGGAATGGATTCAGAACCAAAGTGGTATTTGCATGTGATCATTTTGTTTGAGAAAGTGTCAGAATATTAGTTGAAGGGAGTCAGGATTGTAGACAGTAAACTAGGGTTGTGTGTCAATTTAAATAATAAAAAGAGGATGAAAGAAAGGGATAGTTGCTTAGGGTTAAGGTGGTGAATAATGAAAGGGCACGAGAAGTTTGAATGTAGCTTATATTGGCTAAGGAAACTCTGGTGGCATAGTGGTTAAGAGCTACTACAGCTGCTAACCAAAAGGTCAGTAGTTTGAATCCACCAGGTGCTCCTTGGAAACCCTATGAGGCAGTTCTGCTCTGCCCTGTAGGGTCACTATGAGTCGGAATCGACTTGAAGGCAGACAGGTTTGGTTTGGTTAGTATCAGATAAAGGTCAATTCTGCATGGATCCTGGACCATTTTTAAAGTGTAAAGAGCCAGTGCAGTTTGGACAGTTTTTAACCTTTATCAGATGTGACATAGTCAGTAGATTTTCTGCAGTTTTAATTGTCTCTCAGAAACATTGGAAATGCTACTTAAGTTTAGGGCAAATAGGTGTTTTAAGGTCATTTTGGTTTTATTAAAAATTATGTCTCCATCCATCCATCTATGGAGTGTCTATACTATTCTTACACTCAAGTTTTGGTGCCATTTATAAAATGAAGGAAAACTTATGACATCGTGAACTATATATTAATCATGAAGCCTCCTTAAAAGAGCAAAACAAAATGAAAGATTTATAATAGGAATATTTTGTTCATCTGCCTAATGAAGGTATGGTTTGAGAATTATTAGTTATAAAGGATATGACTTTTTGAGTATGAAATTGATGATTTAGGATAGTTCAGTGAAAGTATGTGAATAATTGAAAGGTGCTGAAATTAGTTGATTTTTGAGGATCCTTCAACACATTTGATGTATCTCCATAGTCTTAATATTTGATAACTTTGGCTCCTGACCAAAAATCTGCCTGTCAAGAAATCAAAGTTGTAAAGCAGATTTTGTTAATAAGAGGAACGTATTAGTAATGTCGCGCCCTGCTTTTAAAGCTACAGTATCCTCATTTTTAGCATATGATATTCTTAGTTAAAGATATTTCAAGGTAATTCATCGATCACAAGGAACTCAGAAGATAATATTGTATTAGAATGCCTTCTCTGATCTGTAAACTGATAAAATTACTATCATCTATCTATATATGTGTATATATATATATAAAGTTATACAAATTTATTTATCTTGAAATTATAAAATTATAGATAAATTTATTTTGTCTATAAAATATAATTTAAAATATTCTATTTATCAATACATACAAAGATACATGCACACGCATACACTCACCTACATACATAAGAAGGGATGGCTACATGACTTGGAGGTCTCAGTGCAAAATAAAAATGCGGGACCTGTTCAAAAAATAGAAAAAGCTTTTCCTTTTTTCGGAGGTCTCACTGACTCTGGACCTGTCAAAGTGCTTTTGTATTTGATATTTAATGTCAGGCTCCGTCGGGAATGGGGGTACTTGTGGCGCGAATGCAGACCTTCACTGGCGCTCGCAGGCGGGGCTGCCCCTTGACTCAGCGCTTGGGACGCGTGTGCCTGACCCGGACCCTCCCACTGCCACCCGGATGCCCCCATCAAGAGCGGAGGGCGACCGAGATCGCAGGGTCAGGGAGCAGGTGGCTTTCAGGAGGGCAGCGGGAGACAGGACCACGTGTAAGTCTAGGCTCCAAGCTGCCATCCTGCACATGCTCTGACTTCACTTAAAAAACACAATTTCAAAGATAAAATTGTTAAGAATTTCACAGCAGCAGCAGAACATTAAAGAAGCATGGTGCCCTTTTCTGAGCGTGGAACCCTGTGTGACTGTTCTGGTCGCGTGCGCCTGGAGCTGGCCCCGTACATAAACGTATAAACATATATCCCATAGAAGCAGGGATGTTCTTATGACTGTGCTAACTGTGGATTAAAAACTCTGCAGTAGAATGGGGAGGGTGAAGCGACTGGAGCCTTCTGCAGTCATTAAAAGGTGCATTATCTCTAGAAATTTATAAAAATAATAAAACCAACTAAAAGTTGGTCTACTTTTTATTATCACCATATGCCAGCAATTCTGAACAACTTCAGTGATAAACTAATTTTCCTCAAAGAACTCTTTTGTTTCTTTAAATTCTAAACAATTTCTGTGGTTATTATTGAGTTTTAATAATATGTGAGGTTCAAATTAACACTTTTTATGGTTGTCTTTTAAAAACATTATCTCTTTATGAGTTTAAACAGTTTTAAAAATAAACAATGGTAACACTGTGATTATAAAGACAAAGAACTAGAAATTGAGTTATTGAAATTCTGTCATTCTGTGTGGCCACTTGGAGTTTTTATTTGAGTGGAAAATTTGTAATAGTGAAACAGTGCAAACTATGAGGGGTAATGTTTTTGTTTGGTAAATGCCAGTTTTAGTTCATACGTGAAATACTTCATTGAGTTTGAATAATAACTTTAAAAGGGAAATTTAATTTCCTTTTACAAATAAAAATGCGGGACCTGTTATTCAAAAAACAGAAAAAAGCTCTTCCTTTTCTCCGAGGTCTCTCTCTCGACCTGTCAAAGTGTTTTTATATTTGATATTTAATGGCAGGCTCCGTCGGGAATGGGGGTACTTGTGGCGCGAATGCAGACCTTCACTGGCGATCGCAGGCGGGGCTGCCCCTTGACTCAGCGCTTGGGACACGTGTGCCTGACCCGGACCCTCCAGTGCTGCCCGGATGCCCCCATCAAGAGCGGAGGGCGGCACAGATCGCGGGGTCGGGGAGCGGGTGGCTCTCAAGAGGGATTTAAAGAACAATAATGATTGTAATTATTACTGGAAAGTAATTTTGTCATATAGAGGAAGGAGCGGTCAAAAAGTTATCTACACTAAGAATCAACTTTGCTAAGTAGGCCAGTGAAAATATGTTTTTCTAGTTCCTACTGCTTTTTTTTCTTAACAAGGATTTAACCTGCTGATTTGTTTCAAGGCCAATTTGTCATGTGCCCGAACTTACTTATGTTGCTAAGAGCCTTCTGTTAGGTGCTTTGGTTTCAAAACAGGGTACGTTCTTTTTTATAAATGAAGAGACTTCTTCATTTATAATATCCAAGTAATTGAGATAAGAGGTAAGTGGTCCAGATAATTATCTTAATTTTTCTTTCTTTTTTTAGAGTAGACTTAGTTGTAAAAATTTGGTTATTTTTTCAGTTAGTTAAATTGCACTTCTACTGATGCTTGATGGAGATTTTCCTCTTTCTTCCTTGCCCACTCGTTTTCCCTTTTCTTCCATTCCAGCGATGGAGTGCATACACCCCCTAAAATATCTCTTCATTTTGTCAGTGCCTTCTTCACAGCTCTCATCCACGCTGAAATACACGTTTTTACTGGTCGGTCTTCCCCATTAGATAGGTGCTGGAGCTCTTGGTGAGCCAGGACTGTGTCCCTGGCCCTTAGCAGAGAGCCTTTCTGGTAGCGGGTGCTCAGTAATTATTATTTGGATACAGGAAAATTGAATTTAACACTTGCTTCTTCTCAGATTTTTAACTTAAAATGATAATGTGCCTAAAGCAATTAACTTGTATTTATGTATATAATAACCCTGGAGAAAGGGTGGGGTTGGTTAATGGTGGGTACAGGACCACCAGAAAAGAAAGAGCACAAGCAGCAAGGAATCTTGTTCTTTTGGTGATACAAGGATATTTTATGACTTACATCTTCCTTTCTTCTAGAGCATGTTAAGTATTTGTTGGGGAAGGCATTTCTTCAGGGAATGAAAGACATTGTTTTTGTGGATAATGTCTGGTTATCTGTCCTGATGTTGGTATATAGAGCAAGAGTAGCTAAAATTTTTCGTTGGTGGCCAGAAACTTATTTATGTACACATTATATTACCATTTTATAGATAAGCATAACCTATTAATAATTCAAAAATATAAATCTATAGTATTATGAAAAAAGCCCTTCAAAAACAGTATGACAGTCCCTTTTCATATAAAAGTAACTGGTCAAATCTGACCAAACCAGTAAATATTGGAATTAAACAGCAGGAAGCAATCTGGAGAACTGTGGGGTATATTATCAGAACGGGTCTCCAGTTTGATTTTTACTCCATGTTTACGCCGTAAGCGATGCTTCTCTTTAGCAGTTTTTATCAAAGAGAATGCACTTTCATAGAGCTAGCTGAGCTCAAATCTTACTCAGAACTTGCGCAAAGATTTTCAGGACAGCTCTGGTACTTAAAGTCCTCAACTTCCCAGTTTAAGGAATACTGTCTCCTTTGGTGAACCTGGTTTGTATTTCAGATCAGTGAAGAGCACTTCGTAGTTGAGCCACATTGATAGGGAAAATGCTTAATGAAGCATTAAGCAATAAAGATAACCATAAAAAACTTAGAGCAGGCTGCATACTCCTGACATCTGTGCGTCTGTGAATGTGGCTTCAAGTCTTCCAGTTTTGCAAAGTTCAGAACAGTGCAGCAATGGGAAATGAATGCAGTTTATGTTTGTAGCTGACTCAGTCTACACGTTCAGTTTGAATCTAAATAACTTTACTTCCTCAAACAGATCAGCAAGTCTCTTGATCATTTTTTTCAGTGAAACTCTAAATTCATTAAGTTCAGTGTCTTACATTAGTAAGAAAGTCCGTTCTTTATGAGATCAGATAGGTCTCTCAGAAATAGGTTGCCTTTTAACAGACAACTACTTAACACTGTTAATGATTATATGTATTTACCCCAATATTTTTCCTTTTCCTTTTAAACTTAGATATAGATATAGATATATATGTACTATATATACTGTATTTGTTTTCTAATGTTGCTATAATAAATTACTACAAATTTAGTAACTTAAAACAACACAAATTTATTATTTTCCATTTCTGTGTGTGAGAAGTCTGATGGGTCTCACTGGGATAAAATGAAAATGTGGGCAGGGCTGCATTCCTTCCAGAGGCTCTAGGGTAGAATCCATTTCCTTCCCTTTTCCAGCTTCTGGAGGCCACCCACATTCCTTGGCTGATGGCCTTCGTTCTCCATTTTAACAGCCAGCAAAGTCATCTTTCTCTGACTATTCAAAAAAAAAAAAAAAAAAAAAAAACCACACCAAACCCATTGCCATTGGTCTCACCCAGATTATCGAAGATAATCTTCCCATCTCAAGGCCCTTACCCCTCATCACATCTGCAAAGTCCCTTTGCCATGTAAGTTAACATATTCACAGGTTCCAGGGACTAGGGCATGGACATCTTTGGGAGGGGTATTATTATTCTGCCCACTACATATGCCGGTACCATCTTCCATAGTCTCTTCTGTGGAATCATTTTCAATCCATTGTAGTCAATATCCCTCATTCACTGTAAACCCTAAGTGGGCAGATAACATGTCTGGTTTGTTTACTCTTTTATTGCAAACATTTAGCACAATGCCTGGCACTTAGAAAACGCTAAATTGTATTTTTGAACAAAAGATTGAGTGAAATGATTGCATATAATATATGTCAGCTAATGGAGAAACAGCCTCTCAGTTAATTGAAATGAGTGTTAAGCAACTATTAAAGTTATATGGTGGATTACCTGTACAAAAAAGGTGTTATTTTACAAAGTGTAAGTCTCTTCTAAAAATCAGTTGAGCGTTTGGAAACAAAAATTTCTTATTATAGTTTCTGAATTTGCATCCACATCCGGCGATATTCCAAGACAAGATTTTTACTCATTATGATATGAACTCCAGAAAACACTCAGTATCAGAGAATTCAACTTCTGTTTTTTAAACCTTAGGAGTACATATTTCTAAAATATCTATGCTGACTTTGTTGTGCTACAAGGTTGGTTAAGTGTGGTCTATCTTCAGAGGTATAACATAATTAAAGAATTCCTCATTTGCATGAGGCAGAGCAAGGAGGTCCTCTGAAAAAGGGAAAGTCTTAGAGGGAAATCAGTTCTTTTTAAGTGGTGGTCTTTCTATAAGTGGTGGAAGTAGAATGGTCGATGAACGATCGTCATGCTGGAATTCTGTGATATCAGCAGACATAGATATTTTTCTGAGGGTGGAGTTGAAATCATATCGGTGGTGTGAAGTGTTGGAGGTGGTGCTGAACAGGATCTTTAGGTGGTATAGAATTATCGGTGGAGTTAACACTCAGATGGTGCTTTGCTACATGAGGATACTAGAAAGTTGAGGGGAATGATGGAGCTGCTAGAGTAAACAAGTCAGGCCTGAGCCAAGTGTAGGGCTCGATTTGCATTTCTGGACCTCTTACCTGCCCACCATTTTCTTCTCTTGATGTTATATGTGAAAGCACATTGTTGGTTTTCGTTACATATTTGTTGAACAAGCAGATAAACAAATAGATTGGTGTTTGCTATTCAGAAGCCTATTTCGTATGTGTATCTTGGGTTTAATGCAATCCCTTTCTTGGGGAATTCTGAAGATTCAGTAAAGCCTGCAAAGAGATATCACGGAATTTTTCTTTCATAAAGGACTTCTACCCCTTTCCTGAAAATCCATATTGAAAATTATTCCAGCCTTAGTTAATTTCTTCTTATTTTTTATGATGATAAGGTAAAGCAGTTGGGAGGATGTTCGCTTAATGATTCTTGGAATACTAGAGACAGGTCATAATAATAAGTCTAAAAATTCAAAGGTAGGTTCTAAATCTCCACTTTTTTTTTGGTGTGGACTACTACTAGAACTGGTTATCATTGGATCAGGTATGCTATACTGGAAGCTTTACATTTTTATATTCTTAAATGTAGAATATATAGTGGTGGCTGGTTTTTGTGTGGTTGATTATGTTGAAGAGCATATTTTTCAGTTTCTAGATGTCTAGATTTTACAACCTCAGTTAGCTGCAGAAAAGTAGATAGTATCCTATATAGGTTTGCACAGTAGTGGAAATGCCAAAATCAGAGGGGTCACCCAAGTTCAGAGTAGAGCAGAAGGTGAAAATTCAACAAGATATGAAGAAATTGTCAAAATCAATGACACTGGAGAAAGATATTAAAGCTGGAATATAGGATCTAGAATTCAACAACCAGCAAGTTGAGAGAAATAATAAATGGTAGGAGTATGGTTAAGTGGGCAAAAATGGGTTTTGTTTCTTATGCTTTCTTTTCTGTGCCTAATTTAAGCATTAGGTACTGAGTAGGTGTTTAAGTTTCTAAATTGTTCTGGAAATAAGATAGAATTATTTTTTCAGCTATTTTTCTGAGTTGTTTTGGTATTAGCATTATTGCTGTCTTACAGGTTCTTGAGTAACCTGGATGACTGATCGCTAAATAACGACTTTGAGTCTTTCTTGACGAGCTAAGGTCAGGGTCATTTAAATCTGGCATAGAATGTTCACCTTGGAGTTTAAGAGAGTCTTGTTCAGTGCTTTTTGGGGAAAAGGAGATATCTAGATTCCTCTGTTGAAGGAATGGACTTTTCTTAGATTTCTTCTTTGTGCTCTTATGCCCTAAAAACCCATTGCTGTTGGGTCGATTCCAACTCATAGCAACCCTATAGGGCAGAATAGAATTGCCCCATAGGGTTTCCAAGGAGTGGCTGGTGGATTCAAACTGCCAACCTTTTGGTTAGCAGATTAACCACTGTACTACCAGGGCTCCACTCTAATGTCCTAGTCTCCATTAAAAATCAAAGTTAATAGGGAGAACACTGAAAATATAAGCTACATGATTATTGCATAAATAAGAAAAGCTAAATTAATAAAAGTAGGAAGCCACTAAAAAAAAAAAAAAAAAAAGGGAAAAGAAATTGGATAAAGCCAGAGCACAAGAGGAGAATGTAAAGTGATTCGTGTAAAATAAAAATAAAAAATAATGTAGGATGTTTTAAAGTGGTAAGACTTAGATTCCTTCCATGATCAATTTCCAGCTGAAAGTCTGTGAAGGTTACATTCTCTAGGTCAGAGAACCTAACAGCTGAGGGCCCTTTTGGAGGGAGCCATGATTTCTGATATTTATGGGGCAGGTCAGTCATTCACCTTGTCAATTGTTTTGGCTGATAATTTTCTAAAAAATTGATTTCCTTTGATCTCCAATATTCAGGTCCAGCTCATATAGTTCCTGGAAGTTCCTGCTATGACTTTTAACATTGGCCTTTACACAAAATTCTTTGTTACATAAACAGAGAACTAGATGGAATGGTAGAAATGACAGAAATAAAGCAAGGAATCAATAGTCTAGGCATGAAATATTAGTTCTAACTTGGACAAAAAATAAGGATCCTGAGCCTAGCATAATTCCTGCAGCTGCATCTGAAACCTGATGTGTAAAATCCTAGCTGAGCCCAGCCAAACCTCAGAACCACGAGAGACAAAAATATGTTGGCCACTAGATTTTGTGATGGTTTATTACACGTCAGTAGATAGAGTATGTACTGCAGACTTTGCTTGGCAAAGACTCTACTTTGAAAAGAGCATAAAGAATTTGAACCACCTTAACACCAAATGTAAATAATAGCCTAGAATGCACAGAGGATGACAGAGAATGAGTTAGACTGTTACTTAACCACAGTGATCAAAAGTTATTAACAATGATTTTGTAAGAAGGAATACAAAGCTGTTATCAGTAAATACAAGTATATAGAGAAAGCTGTTAATCGATCCTATTACAAAGTATAGGTTTAGTTAATCCCCACAAATCTTTAGTATTCCTTAAGTCCTTGGCTAAAAATAAAACCAAGATAAGTATTATTATGACAGAGATCTGAAGTGGGTGAAACTTAATCTAATTATAAAGCTTGAGGTTGTAGAGCCCAGTGTGGGGGCACGGGGTGGGGAGGACTGGATAAGTAGCCCTCTTGCAGAATTGCATAACAAGACTTATTTGTTTCAGGGTGCATTTATGTCATAAGGATATTCTATAATTGCATTTAAGAAGTGACTTTGTAACTTTTCCAGGTAATCTGCAGTTGATATTCCTAAAATGTGCATAATGATCACCTGTTCTCTTCAGTGATATTGAATCAGAATCGTTGAATACTTAGTGATTATATAATTTATGATAGAGAACTATCACAGGTAAATGTTCATTCAACCTCTTGTGATTACTAAGTCTCCCTTCTTCCTTGCAATTTTAAGTGTAGTAGCAGGGGCTTGAGCTGTGGTGGCACAATGGTTAAGTTCTCAGTTGCTAACGAAACAGTTTGAACCCACCAGCTGCTCTGCGGGAGAAAGATGTGGTGACCTGCTTCTGTAAAGATTTACAGCCCTGCAAACCCCATGGGACAGTTCTGCCCTGTCCTGCAGGGTCACTATGAGTCAGAATCTACTTGACGGCGATGAGTGTTTTGAATTAGCAGGGTCTCAGAAAAAATATGCAAAGAAATCACAAAGTTGATGGTATCATAAGTATGGGAAGTTGGCTTAAAATTGAAGAGAAAAAATAATTATTTCGTGTATAACAGAGGTATGGTAATCACTGTTTGTGACAGTGATGTTGTCTTGTGTAAAACATTAAACACTTCCTGATTTTACAACTCTTTTGAAGTATTGACCTTCCATTTTATCTATTTTCTGACTTTTATACAAAAACTAGAAGCTTGTAAAACTAAAACTAACTGAATCTACTTGGTGATTGCTTTTATTTTGTATTCAGCTGTTCATACTGTATGGGGGAGTCTCTCCATTTTCTCTCACCTTTGGGTTATCACATTGTTCCAGGAATACCTCAGAGACTAGGAACTATGTTTATTCTTTAACTTTTTATTTTGAAATAATTTCATACTTACAGAAAGTTGCAAACATTCTACAGAGAGTTTCCATGTATCCTTTGCCCAGTTTCCTACATTGGTTGCAGCCTTGGTTAGGATGGTACAATATCAAAATCAAGAAATTGACATTGATATAAAGTATATGTATAGTTCTAGGGTCGCTATGAGTTGGAATCGACTCGACGGCAATGGGTTTGGTTTTAGGTTATCACATGTATAGATTTGTGCAACAGCCACTGCAATCAAGATGCAGAAATACTCCATCACCACAAAGATCTCCCTTGTGCTACCCCTTTATAGTGATGCCTACCCCACCCTACACCCCGTTCCCTGCTAGTGACCCTGTAGGACAGGGTATAACTACCCCATAGGGTTCCAAATAATGGCTGGTGGATTTGAACTGCTGACCTTTTGGTTAGCAGCCGAGCTCTTAACCATTGCGCCACCAGGGTTCCTTATGAAGATTTCAACCCTGAAAACCCTATGGGGCAATTCTACTCTGTTCTGTAGGGTTGCTATGAGTCAGAATCGACTCGGTGACAATGAGTTTGGTTTGTTGGTGGTTAATCTTTATGGAAGCAGACTGTCACATCTCTCCCACAGAGTAGCTGGTGGGTGTGAACCACCCACCTTTCAGTTAGCAGCCAAGTGCTTTAACCATGGTGCCACCAAGTCTCCTTCTGCATACCTAACCACAGGCCAATACTAATCTATCCCCCATTTCTGTAATTTTTTCATTCTAGAATGTTTTATAAGTGAAATAATACTGTATGTCAGCTTTTGAGATCGGATTTTTTTTTTCATTCACCATAATGCCCTTGATACATCCAAGTTGTTGCGTGTATCAATAGGTTGTTCTTTTTTCATTGCTGAATAGTAGTCCAAGATATGAGTGTTCCACAG
This sequence comes from Dugong dugon, assembly GCA_030035585.1. Classification (NCBI taxonomy): domain Eukaryota; kingdom Metazoa; phylum Chordata; class Mammalia; order Sirenia; family Dugongidae; genus Dugong; species Dugong dugon. The sequence continues at coordinate 23,020,002 of CM057475.1, forward strand.
TTTAACTATTCACCTACTGCAGGACATTTTGGTTGTTTCTAGTTATGGGCTATTACTAAAAAAGCTTCTATGAACAACTGTGTAAAGGTTTTTGTGCAGACATAAGTTTTCATTTCTCTGGGATAAATGCCCAAAAGTGCAATTGCTGGGTTAGGTGGTAAGTGTGTGTCTGGTTTTTTAAGAAATTGCTGATCTGCTTTCCAGAGTGGCTGCATCATTTTATGTTTCCACCAACAATGTATGAGAGATCTAGTTACTTTTACCCTCACCAGCATTTGGTATTTTTATTATTTTTTATTTTAACTGTTCTAATAGGTGTGTAGTGATCTTAATTTGATTAATTAATTTCATCGTGGTCTTAATTTGCATTTCCCTAATGGCTAGTGGTATAGAACATCTTTTAATGCACATATTCACCACCGATGTATCTTCTTGAGTGAAATGTCTCATTTTTTTTGCCCATTTTTCTAATTGAAATGTTTATTTTCTATTTTTGAGTGTTGCTAATTCTTCATCTATTCTTGATATGAGACCTTTCTCAGATAATTGTTTTGCATATATTCTTACAGTTTATAGCTTGTGTTTTTGTTCTCTTAACTGGATCTTTCACAGAGAAAAAAATTTTAATTTTGAGGGATCCAATTTATCTCTTTTCTTTCCCTCTTCTGGATCATGATCTTTGTGTCTAAGAACTGTTCAACAAGTGCTAGGTCTTGAAAATTTTCTCCTAGGATTTCTTCTAAAAGTTTTATAGTTTCCTATTTAATTCTGTGATCCATTGTTAATTTAATTTTTGTATGAGATTTGGGACTTAGCTTGGGGTTCATTTTTATGCCTATAGATAGCAATTGCTCTAGAACCATTTGTTGAAATGAATATCCCTCCTCCATTGAATTATTTTTGCACCTTTGTTAAAAATCAGCCATACTTGTGTTGGTGATATTTTTGGGCTCTCCATTCTATTCCATTACACTATTTGTCTATTCCTTGGCCAATATTACACAGTATTAATTACTATAGCTATATAGTTAGTCTTTAATAGCTATTGTTATACAGTTAGTCTTGAATAACTCTTGAGTTATTCCTTCTAATATACCCTCCTACTTAAAAATTGTTTTAGACTTTCCATGTAAATTTTAGAATCTTATCTATATCAATAAAAATCTTGCTGGTGTTTTGATAGAAATCGTGTTAAATCTCTATATTAATTTGGTGAGAATTGACATTTTTACTATGTCTTCCAGTCCATGAACATGATATGTCTCTGTACTTATTTAGATCTTTCATTTCTTTCATTAGCATTTTGTAGTTTTCAGCATGCAAGTTTTGTTCATATTTAGTTAGATTTACACCTAATTATTTCACTTTTGAGATATTGTAAATGGTATTGTAGTTTTTATTTCAGTTTTCACATTATAGCAATTATTGCTATGGTATTGTCATGGATTGAATTACATTCCCCCCCAAAATTTGTTATCAATTTGGCTAGGCCATTATTCCCAGTATTGTGTGTTGTAATTTTATGTTAAAGAGGATTAGGGTGGGATTGTAACACCCTTACTAAGATCATATCCCTGATCCAATGTAAAGGGAGTTTTCCTGGGGTGTAGCCCTGTACCACCTTTTTTCTTACAAGAGATAAAAGGAAAGGGAAGCAAGCAGAGAGTTGGGGACCTCATACCACCAAGAAAGCAGTGCCGGGGGCAGAGTGCGTCCTTTTGACCTGAGGTTCCTGCGCTGAGATGCTCTTAGACCAAGGGAAGACTGATGACAAGGACCTTCCTCCAGAGCTGAAAGAGAGAGAAAGCCTTCCCCTGGAGCCAGCGCACTGAATTCAGACTTCTCGCCTACTGGACTGTGAGAGAATAAACTTCTCTTTGTTAAAGCCATCCACTTGTGATATTTCTGTTACAGCAGCAGTAGATGGCTAAGACATATATATAAGTAAAATTGGTTGTTGTATGTTTATCTTGTATCCTGCAACCTTACTACACTATAGTTCAAGGAGGGGTGTGTGTGTGTGTGTGTGTGTGTATAGATTATTTGGAATTTTCTACTTAAAAAAACATGTTATATACACATAGGGACAGTTTTATTTCTTCCTTTTTAATATGTACGCCATTTTTTTGTTTGTTTCTTTTCTTCTTTTCCATTTCTTATTACATTGGATAGAACTTCCATCAGTGTGTTGAATAAGTCTGGTGAGAGTAGACATTCTTGCATTGTTCCTGATCTTAAGGGGAAAGCATTCAGTTTCTCACCATTATGTATGTTTCTTGTAGATATTATCAAGGTATAAAAGCTCCCTTCTATTCCTGTTGTGAGAGGTTTTATCATGAATGGGTGTTGAATTTTGTCAGATGCTTTTCTGCATCAATTTATATGTCCATGTGATTTTTCTTTTTTAGCCTGTTAAGATGATGGATTACATTGATTTTCAAAAATTGCATCCTTGGAATAAACCTCACCTAGTCACGATGTATAATTCATTTTATATATTGCTGAATTTTGTGTGTTAATATTCTCCAGAGATATTCGTGTCTATATTCATGAAAGTTACTGGTCTGGAATTATCTTTTTTGAGGGGAGGTTGTCTTTGTCTATCTTTGGCATCCTCTTCTATTTTCTGGAAAAGATTGGGTAGAATTAGATTAGTTACTTTAAACAGTTGTTAGAGTTCTCCAGTGAAACCATCAGGGAATAGAGATTTCTTTTTTGGGAGTTTCAAACTACAAATTCTATTTCCTTAACTATAGACCTATTTAAATGGTTTATTTCTTACAGAGGGCTGTGGTAGTGCTTTTCCAGGAATTAGTCCACTTAAACTATGTTGTCAAATTTATGTGTGTAGAGTTGTTTATAGTATTCTTTCATTATCCTTGTGATGCCTGCAGCATCTATAGTAATATTCCGTTTCATTCTTGATATTGGTAATCTCTTTTTTTCCTTTGTCAGTCATACTGGAAGTTTTGTCAATATTATTGATGTTTTCGAAGAACCAACTTTTGTTTTTACTGTTTTGTTTTTTCTCTGTTGTTTTATTTTATAAGTATAAATTTTATATTTATAATAATAAATTGTATTTATTTCTGCTCTTATATTTATTGTTTCCTTCATTTTGTTTGCTTAGGTTTATTTTGTCCTTCATTGTCTAGTTTTGTGAGCTGTGAGATTAGATTGTTGATTTGAGATGTTTCCTCTTTACTAATGTATGCAGTTAGTCCTGGAAGTTTTCCTTTCAGCATTGTTTTAACTGAGACTCATGGATTTTGATAAATTGTGTCTTTATTTTCATTCAGTTCAGTGTATATTTTCCTTGAGTCTTTCTGTTTGAACTGTGACTTATTTAGAAGTTTGTTCCTTAATTACCCTTAATATGGGAGATTTTCTTGTTGTTTTTCTGTAATTGATTTCTAGTTTGATTCCATTTTGGTCAGAGAACATACTTTGCAGGATTTCAGTTCTTTTACATGTGTTAAAGCTTATTTTATGGTTCACGGTATGGCCTATCTGGGTATATGTTTCATGGGCACTTAAAAAGGATGTATATTCTGTTGTTGTTGGGTGGAGTGTCCTATAAATGTCAGTTTGATCCTAATTATTGTCATTAACGATAACTTGTATTTATTTGATGTCTATGCTAGATAATTTACTTATTATATAATCATTACAACAACTCTGTAATTGGAGTTGATTTTGACGAATGGAGATCCCATCTATGCCAGAGTAGAACTGTGCTCCATAGAGTTTTCAGTGGCTGATTTTTCAGAAGTAAATGACCAGGCCTTTCTTCAAAGGTGCCTCTGGGTGGACTTGAACCTCCAACTGTTTGGTTAACAGCCAGGCATTTTAACCATTTTGCACCACCCAGGACAACCCTATAATTAGCTACTATGTTTCTTATTTTAGAGGTGAAATAATTTAGGTATAACCACTGAGTAGTTGAACCAAGGATTTGAACTAAGACAGTCTGACTGCACAACCTCTGCTCTTAACTATTTTCCTTCAGTACCCAGTTGATTCATTCATTCAATAAATATGTATCGATCATCTGTTGTACACTTGGCACTGTGAAAGATGCTGAGGGTACAATGGTGAACTAAAGAGACATGTCCTCTGCTCTCCAAAAGCCAACATCTGGTGGTGAGACAGACATAAAATAATAACCCACCCCTTCAAATGAATATAAATTTACAAATTGAGATAGGAATAATAGAAAAGTACAGGGTGCTAAGAAAGGAAATCAGTTTTGAATTTAAAGGGAGGGAGATGATGCGGAAGGGCTCTCCATGTTAGAAACCTAAAGGCTGAGTAGATATTAGGTGAAAGGAGGAGGTAAAGATGAGAAAATAACACTGCATGGAAACATAAGAGTTTATGTAAATAAGCTGTGGTGGGAAAGAGCTTGGTGACTGTGAATTCCTGAAAGAAATCTAGAGTGGCTTCAGTCCAGACATTGAAAGAAAGGGTAGTGTGAGATGAGACTGGGGGGCAGGCAGGCAAGGATCATGCTGGGCCTTGCAGGCATACTGACAATTGGGGATATTATGCAAGATTCAGTGGATACAGGTTGGAGGGGGCTAAGAATGAAGGGTGGACTGCTGCAAAAGCTTTGTAATCATTTTGTATAATGCAAGAATAGGACCAAATGACATCTATGGTTGTCTGTTTGAGCTAAAAAATCCATGAGTGTTTTAGTCTAGAAATCACCAAGCATCAGAGGGGTTTTCCTTTTCTCACAATACCTTGATTTAATCTTTGTATTGCTAGTAACTCAAAGGCAGACCTCTTATTGGATTTATAATCCAATGAGAAATACAGCCCTCACATACAGGCTTGACTTAATGACTCCTGCTTAGGTTGAATTGTGAGATGTTATCCATATCCTCTCTGAAATATGAATTCTGGTTCAGTGGAATATGTTGCCCTTAGGGAGTTGGTAATATCACCTTTGGTATGACTTACTTTTTTTCTTTTTTTTTAGCCCACTGATAATTTTTAAGACGCAAAGCTATGGAATACACATTATTTATATATTTATTTTTAGCTAGCTTGTTGAAATTACATGCTAACCTTTTATCATAAAAGTTACATCCATAAATTAACTTACAACATGTATGGATTTGTTGGAAGTTTAAATACATATTTATGTAAGTTTGTATTTTTACATGCTTATACATTGAGTGTATTTAGAAAATAAAATTTGTATAGTAAGAATTCTGTTCACGTTTGATTGCTATTATAACAAATGATACTGTTTTTTGTTTTATAAGGGCACAAATTATATTTTCTACCATTTTATTTTGTCTATATCCCTTCATGGAGAAGGGCGATAAGCAAAATAAAATGATAGACAAATATAATGTATTTTCTATATTCTTTGAATACATTTAAATTGTGTTTTCCTTTTACTATCTGACAGGCAACTCTAAAATCCATAATTTTTAAATGTAGTTCATCCATACAAAAAAACGAGGAATATTTTCAAAGTCAGAGAATAATCTTAATGGCATAAAATGTGAAGCAACTTCATATTTTGTAGCAATTTAATTCATTCATTAATGAAATTGGTGCCTTGCCCCAAGCTGAGTGGTAAAAGATCGTTTCTCCTACCTCCTTTTTCATCCAGGAGTGAAATTAAATGTATCCATCCACTTTTAATTAATATTAATAATCCTGGTGTTTTGAATTTGACAAACTGCGGGGTTTGCAGTCAGAGAAACTTGGGTTTATATTCTAACTCTATTATTTACTTTATGCTCTGTGGCAAGTTACTCAACCTTTCTGAAATTCAGTTTCTTAATCTGAAATAAAGGATAATATAATTACCTGGTCAGGTTGCTTTGATGATGAAATGAGATGAAGTATGTAAGGCTGTGATTCTTAATCCTGGCTGCATATTCTGATCACTTGGGGAGCTTTAACAAATTGTCATGCCAAGACCCCAGCTCTGACCAATTAAATCAGAATCTCTGAGGGTAACACTCATGCATGTTTTTTTTCTTTTTTTCTTTTTTAAGATTCCCCAGGTGATTTTAATATGTAGCTAGAGTTGAAAACTACTGATACAAAAGCACTTGGCACAATGCCTCACTTATGGTAGGCATATCAGAAATATTAGTTGCATTCTCTTCCTCTTTAACTTATTGCCTTCTATTTATATAGAACTTTGAGTCCTTCTGGATAGATAAGCCATGAGCTATATATAAAGTTACTGAAAGATACGAAAATGTATAATAATTTTTGGCAAAACCAAACTCATCGCTGTCGAGTTGATTCTGACTCATAGTGACCCTATAGGACAGAGGAGAACTGCCCCATAGGGTTTCCAAGGAGTGGCTGGTGGATTCAAATGGCTGACCTTTTGGCTGGCAGCCTAGCTCTTAACCACTGCTCCACCAGGGTAAAGTATAATAAATGGGAGCTATTTTGCATATATTTTATATGTGGTCTCTTCTCTTTGGACTTAAAAATGCTGAAATTTAATTTAGTTTATCCCATTATATAACAATAGAAATTTAATTAAAAGCATTCTATGAGTAAGAAGCATAGATGAATATGGAATTAAGTATTCATATGACACTGCTAAAGTTTCATGATCAATAAATTTAAAATTATTTGTCATTTCTTTTGTTGTTGTTATTTTCCATTTTATTTATTTTTTAATATTTTCCCATACAAAAATTTATATATACATTGTTATGTGATTCTAATTGCTCACCCCATTCTGTGACAGCACACTCCTTCTTTCCAACCCTGAGTCCCCATGTCCATTCAACTAGCTTCTAACCCTCTCTGCCTTCCCATCTCACCTCCGGACAGAAGCTGTCCATTTAGTCTCTTGTATCTACTTAAGCTAAGAGGCACACTCCTCACGAGTATCACTTTATGTTCCACAGTCTGGTCCAATCCCTGTCTGAAGAGTTGGCCTCAGAAGTTGTTTTAGTTCTGGGCTGATAGAGACTCCAGGGGCCAGGCCTTCTGGGGTACCTCTAGTCTCAGTCAGACCATTAAGTCTGGTCTTCTTACTAGAATTTGAGTTCTGCACCCCATCTTTTCTCCTGCTCAATCAGGGACTCTGTTGTGTTCCCTGTTAGGGCGGTCATTGGTGGCAGCTGGGCACTGTTTAGTTCTTCTGGTCTCAGGCTGATCAAGTCTCTGGTTTATGTGGTCCATTCTGTCTCTTGGGCTACTACTTTCCTTTTGTCTTTGGTGTTCTTCATTCTCCTTTACTCCTGGTGGTTGGGAGCAATAGGTGCATCTTAGATGGCTGCTTGCAAGCTTTTAAGACCCCAGGTGCCACTCACCAAAGTAGGATGCAGAACATTTTCTTAATAAGCTTTGTTATGCCAGTTGACCTAGATGTCCCCTGAAAGTATGGTCCCCAGGCCCCTACCCCTGCTACTGTATCCCTCAAAGTGTTTGATTGTATTCAGGAAGCTTCTTAGGTTTGGTTTAGTCCAGTCGTGCTGACTTCCCCTGTAGTGAGTGCTGTCCTTCCCTTCACCTAAGATAATTCTTATCTACTATCTAGTTAGTAAATAACCCTCCCTCTCCTTTCCCACCCTTGTAATCATCAAAGACTGTTTTCTCCTGTGTTTAAACCTTTTCTTGAGTTCTTATAGTAGTTGTCTTATACAATATTTGTCCTTCTGTGACGGAATTCACTCAGCATAATGACCTCCAGCTTCCTCCATGGTATAAGATGTTTCATGGCTTCATCGTTGTTCTTTATCGTCGTGTAGTATCCCATTGTGTGGATATACCATAATTTGTTTATCCATTCGTCTGTTGATGGGCACCTAGGTTGTTTCCATCTTTTTGCTATTGTGAACAGTGCTGCAATGAACATGGGTGTGCATATATCTATTCTATTTGTCATTTCTTAAGTCACCATCTTTATTTAATCTAATCATATTATGAAAGGAATCTACATTTATAGATCATGAATTATGACACTAATAGTAATAAATACTTTCCCCAACTTATTTTTGTCAATAGTATTATCCTTCTCCCAGTTTAACAGGCTCATAACCTTCATATCTACTTTGACTCATTCTTCTCTTATTTCTTATATGTAATCAATTACCAACTTTTGTGGTTTCCTTCTTCCTCATTCTTGATGTAATCCAGTATTTTTAAAACTTAGTTGTGTACAGACCTTCCCTTCTGGCAAGGAGTGTCTGGAATCCATCAGACAAGAGAAGTGGAAGATGAGACCAAATGAGAGTCTCCAGAACCACCCCCTGCCCTCACTTCAAATGCAAACTTTAGTCTGTTAGTTGTATGTTTGTGTTCTGTGTTAAGATTTCACTTGAAAAAAAGTTCCTCTGCTAAAAAAAGTTTGACCAACACTGATGTGGACTATAAACTCTTGTAAATATGAAACTAAGCTAAAGAGTATAGCAGGGTGATAAAGGGAAGAAAAAAGTTAGCAAGTGGCTTTAGATTACCTTTTAGGGAAGCGTTTGCCTTCGTTAAGAAACTATCTTTTTTTTTTTTTTTAAAGCAGCAGGTAATCTTTTATTTCATACATAATTATCATGCACTATATTTTGATTCGACCCTAATGGCTCTAAGTACATTTTTCTTGAATAAACTTTTGATTTGAGAATAGGTTTAGATTTACAGAAAACTTGCAAAATAGTACAGAGAGTTTCCATATACATCAGTTTTCTGTATAATTAGCATCTTACATTAGGATAGTACATTTGTCACAATTAATGAACTAATATTGATTCAATACTATTAACTAAAAAGGTCCTTGGGTGGTGCAAACAGTTTGTGCTTGATTATTAACCTAAAGGTTGGTGGTTTGAACCTACTCAGCAGTGCCACAGAAGAAAGGTCTGGCAATCTGCTTCCATAAATACTATAGCCAAAAAAACCCTATGGAGCATAGTTGTACTCTATTAGACATAGGGTTGCCATGAGTCAGATTCGACTTGAGCGTAACTGGTTTATCAGTCATTCAGCACTTTTCCAGCTTCCTGTTTTCTAGAAAGAAGCACCCCAAAGCAGTAAGAATCAAGATTTACTAGTGAGAATTTTAATATTCCGAGTTTTACTCTCCTCTATTACTCAGTTAGGGATCATGCTGACTCAGGTTATTGTAGGGGGTTTCAGTCTCATTTATCTAATATTATTTTTATTATTTGTTAAGGCTTCCACAGAACTAATTCACTCAGCTTCTAGGTTGCCTTGGCAACCCAAGTCCAGTGTCACCCTTTGGTCCTGGGAGAAAGCAGAAAAATGATTTGATGGGGAACCCGTGGATGCAGGCCAGAGCTTCCAACCCATTTGTGACTGTGTTGGGAATTTGCATTTCCACCCCAGATATACTGAATCAGAATCTACATTTTAACAAAATCCCTAGGTAATTCTTAAGTATAATAAAAAAAAACTTCCTTATTCAAAAATTTACACACAAATTATTTTGTGACCTTCTTTGCATTCCTTGCAATGTGTCAGCACTCTCCCCCATTTCCACCCCAAATTCTCCATGTCCATTCGTCTAGTTTTCAGTCGTCTTTCTGCTTTCTCCTTTTTGCTTTTGGGCAGGTATTGCCCATTTGGTCTCATATCTTTGATTGAAAAGAAGCACGTTCCTCACATGTGTTATTGTTTGTTTTGTAGGCCTCTCTAATTTTGGCTGGAGCCCTGGTGGTGCAGTGGTTAAGAGCTTGGCTGCTAACCAAAAGGTCAGCAGTTCAAATCCACCAACCACTCCTTGGAAACCCTATGGGGCAGTTCTACTCGGCCCTATAGGGTCGCTATGAGTCAGGATTGATTCAACAGCAACGGGTTTGGTTTTACCAAAAATTATCATATCTTTTCCTTGGAAACTCTATGGGGCAGTTCTACTCTGTCCTATAGGGTTTCTATGAGTCAGAACCAACTCGACGGCACATAACGACAACAGCAACAATCATTGGCTGAAAGGTGAACTTCGGGAGTGGCTTCAGTTCTGAGTTAACAGGGTGTGTGGGGGCCATAGTCTCGGGGGTTCCTCCAGTCTCTGACAAACCACTAAGTCTGGCCTTCTTTTGTGAATTTGAATTTTGTTCTACATTTTTCTCTTGCTCTGTCTGGGACCCTCTATTGTGATACCAGGTAGAGTGGTCTGAGGTGGTATCTGGGTACCATCTAGTTCTTCTAGGCTCAGGCTGGTAGAGGCTATGGTTCATGTGGTTCATTAATCCTTTGGGCTAATATTTTCCTTGTGTCTTTGGCTGTCTTCATTCTCCTTTGTTCCAAATGGGATGGGACCAATAGATGTACCTTAGATGGCCACTCACAAGCTTTTAAAACCCCAGACTCTACTCACCAAAGTAGGATGTAGAATATTTTCTTTATGAACTATGTTATGCCAATTGACCTAGCTGTCCCCTGAGATCATGGTCCCCAGATCTCGGCCCCAGTAACTTGGTCCCTCAAGGTGTTTGGATGTGTCTAGGAAGCTTCTATGACTTTGCCTTCGTCAAGTTGTGCTGACTTCCCCTATATTGTGTGTTGTCTTTCCCTTCACCAAAGTTAACACTTGTCTAGTATCTAGTTAGTGATTTTCTCCCCTACCTTGTAACCATCAAAGATTGTTTTTTTGTTTTTGCCTCTGTGTAAACCTTTTCTTGGGTTTTTATAATAGTGGTCTCATACAATATTTGTTCTTTTGTGATTAACTTATTTCACTCAGCGTAATCCTTCCAGATTCATCCATGTTGTGAGATGTTTCATGGATTCATCATTGTTGTTTATCATTGCATGGAATTCTTTGTGTCTATGTACCATAATTTGTTTATCCATTCATCTGGTGATGGACACTCAGGTTATTTCCATTGTTTTGCTATTGTGAGTAATGCTGCAATGAACATGGGTGTGCATATATCTATTCCTGTGATGACTCTTATTTCTCTAGGATATATTCCTAGGAGTGGGATTGCTGGATTGTATGGTATTTCTATTTCTACCTTTTTAAGGAGGTACCATACCATTTTCTGTAGTGGTTGTGCGATTTTACATTCCCACCAGCAGTGCTTTAGAGTTCCAATCTCCCTGCAACCTCTCCAACATTTGCTGTTTTGTTTTTTGTTTTTGATTTGTGCCGGTAATGTTGGGCTGAGATGGTATCTCATTGTAGTTTTGATTTGCATTTCTCCAATGGCTAATGATTGTAAACATTTCCTCATGTGTCTGTTAGCTGCCTGAATGTCTTCTTTGGTGAAGTGTCTGTTGATATCCTTTGCCCATTTTTTTAAAATTGGATTATTTGTCTTTTTGTTATTGAGGTCTTGAAGTATTCTGCAGATTTTAGGGATTAGACCCTTGTTAGATATGTCATAGCCAGATTTTTTTTCCCAGTCTGTAGGTTCTCTTTTTACTCTTTTGGTGAAGTCTTTTGATGAGAATAAGTGTGTCATGTTTAGGAGCTCCCAGTTATCTAGTTTATCTTCTGGTGTTTGTGCATTGTTAGTTATGGTTTGTATTGTATTCATGCCATGTATTAGGGTCCCTAGTGTTGTCCCTTTTTTTTCTTCCATGATCTTTATCATTTTAGGTTTTATATCTAGGTCTTTGATCAATTTTGAGTTAGTTTTTGTGTATAGTGTGAGGTATGGGTCTTGTTTCATTTTTTTACAGATGAACATCCAATTTTCCTAGTACCATTTGTTAAAAAGACTGTCTTTTTCCCATTTAATGAACTTTGGTCCTTCGTCAAAGATCAGCTGACGAAGATGGATAAATATACATCTGGGTTCTCTATTCTGTTCCATTGATCTGTTTTTGTAACAGTACCAGGATGTTTTGCCTCCTGTGGCTGTATAGTAGGTTCTGAGATCAGGTAGTGTGAGGTCTCCTATTTTGTTCTTTTTCTTCAATAATGCTTTGCTTATCCAGGGCCTTTTTCCTTTCCATATAAAGTTGGTGATTAGTTTTTCTGACTTCTTAAAGATTGTTGTTGATATTTGGATTGGGATTGCATTATATCTGTAGATCGCTTTGGGTAGAATTGAAAATTTTCACAATTTTGAGTCTTTCTATCCTTGAGTATGGTATGTTTTTCCATTTATATAGATCTCTTTTGGTTTCTTGTAATAGTTATTTGTAGTTTGCTTTGTATGGGTCTTCTATGTTCCTGATCAGATTTATTCCTAAGTATTTGTCTTTTAGGGGCTATTTGAAATGGGATTGTTTTCATGATTTCCTTTTGTTGGTGTATAGGAATCCAACTGATTTTTATATGTCGATCTTGTATCCTGCTGCTCTGTTGAATCTTTCTATTAGCTTCAGTAACTTTCTTGTGTAACCTTTGAGGTTCTGTATGTATAGGTCTGTAGGATCAAATCATCTTCGAATAGGGATTGTTTTATTTCTTCCTTTCAAATTTGGATGTCTTTTATTTCTTTTTCCTAATTGCTCTAGCTACGACTTCCAGTACAATGTTAAATAGGAGTGGTGATAAAGGGCATCCTTGTGTTGTTCCTGTTCTCAGGTGGAAGAAAATTTCTTGATAAGTGAATGGGGTGGCTGATGCAGCTCCAGAGTATGAGTTAGTAGGAGATAAAGCAAAAAAAGAGCTAGACTGCTTTGTATTTTGGGGAGAGTAGAGAAGGGAGGAAGGAGTTTGGGGAAAAAAGGAAGAACAGTATGGGTATGGCATAGCAGTATAATATAATGGTTGGAATGACTGTTAAGAACGAGAATTTTTAGTGAAAAATCTTAAATTTGTATCTTATGATGTAAACCCTCTTCCTCAAATATTCAATGAAGTTTGCCAAACACCAAGTTTTATTTTGTGTGAATCATGGAAAAGGACTCGTTTCTACAGATAGATCCAACTTCGCAGGATGGTGGTATAATCCATAAAGCTAACTGCTTTGGTAGAAGCTGGAGCTAATTTAGGTGGCTGAGCATATAAGCCTATAGTGATTTGCAGAAACGTTGGGGAGGGCACCAGGCTTTGTACAAGTGATGGAAAAGGAATTTGAGCTGTTTATTATCTAGGGTTAAAAGGGATGGACAATTCTAGCTGTTGAGTTAAAGGATGTTTTGAGGGACAAGAAGCTTGTTTTATTATTGATCACCTGAATAAAAATATTTTTTATTTATAAACTAACTGAAATTGAACTGCTAACTTTTAAACTTTTCCGTATCGTACTTGTTGTCATGTTATTGTTCAATTAGTAATTCTTTTTCTTGCTTTCTGAAATAATAAAAGAATAAAATACATTACCTCATTTTTCTTTCATTCACCCAAAGATCTTACTGTGATGGGGAATTTGATGGCATATTCTCTTGTGGTTCTACATACAGATGAAAATTAAACAAAGAGAAAGGCAAAATGGCATTTGAAGATTACTGCTCTGTATTTGGGGTTGAATTATGTGGGGGAAGATATCCAAAGGAAGGCCTTCCTTCTTGCTTTGTCTAGACAATAGAAACACTAGAAAAGCAAGTACTATCAGCAACATGGTCTTAAAAAGACAAAAATGCCATTTTGATTTTTCAGAGGAGCCGAAGAAAAGGCATTTGTGTTTTGAAGACAGACTGGGGAACTGGGGAGGTAGCCATGTATGCATCATAGAAAAAAATTTCATTAGCTACTGGAGAAAAATATTTTGAAGATGTGTGTAGAGCTGGAACTTGGAGGCAGGAGATGGAGTAGATAACCATTTCTATCCATTTATGAGATAGAAAAAAAAAAAAAAGACTAGCAATGCAGACTAAAAATAAAGAATTTCAAGTAAATCTTTTTATTATTCATACAAAATCTCAAAATAAGATTGATAAATCTGCTGAAAATGATGTGTTGTTGGCCTTTTTACATCTCACTGTGATACATCACGTGCAGGTAATGGAATCTGTCCATATTATTATTGCCATATTTATCACTGGCTTTGAGCTAGTAAATTCTCACAAGTTTTGCATTATGCAGCATCATTTACAAGCAAGTGTCCTTATGGTTGTTGAGGACATCTAATAATCTCAACTCTGATGTTAAGGATCTTCTTGACTCCATTTTCTTGTTTAGAATCTCAAATTTGAAATAGTTTAATAATTTAATTCATTCCTTTTGAAAAATCTCCAAAATAGTTTGTAACATGCTCTTTGCAGAATGAGGGGCAGTTGCATTTAAGTAGGGATGAATATTTTTGTTCCTCAAATAAATAAGCTGCTTAGTATCTAAGCAAATAGCCAAAATAAAGTCATATTCTGATTAAAATGAGCATTGTTATACATGCTGATTCATTTATATTTATTCATTTTCTAAATACAGTTAATCTCTTGAGTACGTTAAAGTTAATTTATTTCAGACAAATTAAATGTAGATATTTAAGAACTCATATTTGAAGTTTGCAAATCAAAATTTCACAGAACCTCCACATACACATTTTAAACATTTGGAAGATTAGCTTATTAAACAGAGAGGTTAGTTGTTATTTAAAATTTCATTATTGAAAATTAGTTTTGTCCTGAGATTAAGTAATATTAAACAATAACAATATATTGTTCAAATTCTGAAACTGACCTTAAGTAAATTGATCTTTTATAACATTTCTGTACTCAGTAGTTTTTGGTAAAACCTTTTTGATAATTTGACTTAGTGAAGCCATTTAGAATAAATGTGTAATGAAAACTTCTGATGTGTAAAATTTGTGAATGATGCCAATGAGTTATTAAAATTATATATATAATGCTGTATTACTTGTTTCCTAATTCTCAAACTCAGAAAAAACTGTTATTAAAATGCCAGAGTATAGTGAGAGCATATAACACCAAAAAAGGAGTCAAGAGGTTTCGTCAAACCAGGATCTACATTCTTGGGGAATCAACTATGTACCAGGCACTGTGCTAGGCATTTGACATGCCTTCATTTATTTATTCTTCATAGAAAACTCTAGGACTCTAGCATGTGATATTGGACAAGCTTCTTAATACCTCCACGTGCAAATCAGTCAAATTTTTAGAACAAGAAATCAGTCATTAGTTCTGTGTTGTTGTTAGGTGCCATCGAGTCGGTTCCAACTCATAGTGACCCTGTGTACAACAGAATGAAACACTAGCTGGTCGTGCACCATCCTCATGATAGTTGTTATGCTTGAGCCCATTGTTGCAGCCACTGAGTCAGTCCATCTCATTGGGGGTCTTCCTCTTTTTTGCTGACCCTCTACTTTACCAAACATGATGCCCTTCTCCAAGGACTGGTCCCTCCTGATAACATGTCCAAAGTGCGTGAGATGAAGTCTTGTCATCCTCACTTCTGAGGAGCATTCTGGCTGTACTTCTTCCAAGACAGATTTGTTCATTCTTTTGGTAGTCTATTAGTTTAGAAATATCTTGTAACTATCTGTCTTCCCAACTTCTAGTGAAATTTCTTTCTCACTCATGGTTAAGGAAGACAAGAGGCTGTATTTTTCCAGCCGTGATAGTTTCTAGTACCTTGTAGTAGGTCGATGATGGTTCACCAAGATATATTCATGGGGAAAATAAGTAAACATCATGATTGTCTGAGAGTAAAATTGGCATGTTGTATGGTTTTGTGTTGGGAATTTACTTTCCGAGGCACATTTCATGGTGAGCCCTTGCTTTTCCCATTACTAGAGTGTTGTTAACCATGACCTCAGTGGAGGGCTGAATTAAGATTTTGAATTTAGCCGTAAGGACAATTTATCCTTGAAAGAATACTTTCAAGCTTTATTTTTCATTATTTAATATGCTGACAGTCAGTGAAGACAAAATGTGAAACATGGGAAATTTAACTTAAAAGTATATAAACTATTTATCACAAATCTGGTTCTTATAGCTGTGACAAAAGTTCTATAGTGTTTTGCTCCGTTTCTTGGCAGTAATGCTTACCTTGAACTTTATAATGTATTACCTGTATGTTCTACATCACTGGACCACTTTAATCTTTACCCCAAAGATTTTGGCCTCAAGTTACATTAGCCGTCATATTAAAGGAGACTGCAGAGTATTGGATAAGGAAATCTTGACTTGATAGGTTTGTCAGTAAATGCGTCTTACCTGAGTATTGTGGTTTCCTTGTCCTTATTGGATGTGAGTGACTTATTTTTATTTTTATTGTTGTGCTTTAAGTGAAAGTTTACAATTCAAGTTAGTCTCTCATACAAAAATTTATACATACATTGTTTTGTGACCCTGCTTGCTCTCCCTATACTGTGACAGCACACTCCTTTCCACCCTGGATTTCCCATGTCTGTTCAACCAGCTCCTGACCCTCTCTGTCTTCTCATCTCACCTCTGGACAGGAGCTGCCCATTTAGTCTCATGTATCTACTTGAGCTAAGAAGCGCACTCTTCACAAGTAACATTTTATGTCTCATAGTCCAGTCTAATCTTTGTCTGAAGAGTTGGCCTCGGGAATGGTTTTAGTTTTGGGCTAACAGAGAGCCTGGGGGCCATATCTTCCAGGGTCCCTCCAGTCTCAATCAAACCATTAAGTCTGGTCTTTTTACTAGAATTTGAGTTCTGCACCTCACTTTTCTCCTGCTCAGGGCCTCTCTGTTGTATTCCCTGTCTGGATATTAGCAACTTTTTTTGAAGAAGGAATTAGAGTGAGGACAAGCCTGCATTTTCAGACAAGCTAGGGTCAAGCTTGGAGGGAATCAAAGTTACTTCATTAGAGCCTTAAAATCCGGTAAAGAAAAACTTGTCTGTCCACCTGCTTCTATTTACACCAGGTTTCTAGATGATCATCTTATTTCCCGTGTGTGTGATGCTGGAGGCAGAGCATGAGCTTTTCCTGTAATACTGGCTTGGGTGCACTTGGGAGAAGCACATCAATTCATTCAGGACCTCAGAGGATACTGGTTACTCAGGAAATATAATATCCCCTCTCCGTAAAGCTGGGTTTATTTTTAGGAGGACGGCTGAGTGGAATGAGAATGTTGTCAGTTTATGAATTCTGGAAACCATGTATGTGAGGGTTGTGTGTGTGTATGTCCTAAAGCCAATTTTTCCACAACAAGATTTTCCTTATTTTGCTGGTTGATAGATGGCATTCTCTATATTGTTTTCTCCTCATTGTAAAACTATATATGTGTGTGTATGTGTATACACGTATACATGTACACAATATTTGTGCAATATCATGTCACTGAATTGCATAACTTTGTACCCTTTCATTGGTTCACAAGTCAGTAATTCTACATTGAAAAGAGCCAAGTCTTAAGATTCTTACAGCTTTCTGTCGAAAAGTTCTTCCTAGGTCACCCTAGCCCTTTTAATCAATAAACCACTTTTGAGCATTCACAAACATCCCAAAATCATTAACGAGAACTGAAAACCATTTCCTTTGCTGATACGTAACCACTTTGCAGAACGGTAATGTGAAAGCTATATATGATGGAAAATACATGTTGTTGTTGTGTGCTGTTGAATTCATTCTGACTCATAGTGACCCCATGTGACAGAGTAGAACTGCCCCATAGGATCTCCTAGGCTGTAATCTTTAGGGGAGCAGATCGCCAGGTCTTTTCTTCTGCTGAGCCACTAGTGGGTTCAAACCACCAACCTTTCAGTTAGCAGTGGAGCGTTTAACCATTGTGCAACTAGGGCTAATTGAGAAATACATGTTTTTGTTGTTGCTAGGTGCCGTCCAGTTGGTTCCCCAACTCATAGCGAGCCTACCTACAACAGAACGAAACACTGCCCAGTCCTGCGCTATCTTCACAATCATTGCCACGTTTGAGCCCATTGTTGCCACTGAGTTAGTCCATCTCATTGAGGGTCTTCCTCTTTTTCGCTGACCCTCTACTGAACATGATGTCCTTCTCTAGGAACTAGTCCCTCCTGATAACATGTTCAAAGTATGTGAGATAAAGTCTCTCCATCCTTGCTTCTCAGGAGCATTTGACTGTACTTCTTCCAAGACAGACTTGTTCATTCTTCTGGCAGTCCATGTTATATTCAGTATTCTTCTCCAACTACCATAATACAAAGGCATTAATTCTTCTTCAATCTTCCTTATTCATTGTCCAGCTTTCGTGTGCATATGAGATGATTGAAAACAGCTTGGTTTGGGTCAGGTGCACTTTAGTCCTCAAAGTGACATCTTTGGTTTTTAATACTTTAAAGAAATCTTTTGAAGTAGATTTGCCCAATGCAAATGCAAATGTCACTTGATTTCTTGAATGCTGCTTGCATGGGTGTTGATTGTAAATCCAAGTAAAATGAAATCCTTGACAACTTCAACATTTTCTCCATTTATCATGATGTTGCTTTATTGGTCCAGTTATGAGGATTTTTGTTTTCTTTATCTTGAGGTATAATTCATACACCTGTACTCTTTGATCTTCATCAGTAAGAGCTTCAATTCCTCTTCTCTTTAAGCAAGCAAAGTTGTGTCATCTGCATATCATAGGTTGTTAATGAGACTTTCTCCAATCCTAATGCTGCATTCTTCTTCATGTAGTCTGGTCTTCTTGGATTATTTGCTCAGCATTCAGATGGAATAAGTATTTTGAAAGGATACAACCCTGACCCACACCTCTTCTGATTTTAAACCACTCAGTATCTCCTTGTTCTTTTCGACTGAGTGCCTCTTGGTCTATGTCTAGGTTCCTTATGAGCAAAATTAAGTGTTCAGGAATTCCCATTCTTCACAATGTATCCATAATTGGGAATGTATCCATAATTGAATGCCTTTGCATAGACAATAAAACACAGGTAAACGTCTTTCTGGTATTCTCTACTTTCAGCCAAGATCCATCTGACATCAGCAATGATAGCCCTTGTTCCATGTTCTCTTCTGAATCTGGCTTGAATTTCTGACAGTTCCCTGTTGATGGTACTGCTGCAATTGTTTTTGAATTATCTTGAGCAAAATTTTAGTTGTGTGTGATAGTAATAATATTGTTAGATAATTTCTGCATTCCGTTGGATCACCTTTATTTGGAATGAACACAAATACGGATCTCTTCCTGTCGGTTGGTCAAGTAGCTGTCTTACAAACCTGGCATAGGTGAGTGAGTGCTTCCAGTGTTGCATCTGTTTGTTTGAAACATCTCAATTGGTCTCCATGAATTCCTGGAGCCTTGTTTTTAGCCCATGCCTTCAGTGCAGCTTGAACTTTTTTCTTCAGTAACATCAGTTCTTGATCATATGCTACCGCCTGAAATAGCTGAAAGTCCAACAGTTCTTTTTGGTACAGTGATTCTGTGTATTCCTTCCATTTTCTTTTGATGCTTCCTAAGTTGTTCAACATTTTGCCCATAGAATCCTTCAGTATTGTAACTTGAGGCTTGAATTTTTTTCTTCAGTTCTTTCAGCTTGAAAAATGCTGAGGGTGTTCTTTCCTTTTGGTTTTCTAACTCCAGGTCTTTGTACATTTCATTATAATACTTTTTACTTTGTCTTCTGAGCTGCCCTTTGAAATTTTCTGTTCATCTTTTTACATCATCATTTCTTTCACTCGCTTTAGCTACTCTATGTTCAAGAGCAAGTTTCAGAGTCTCTTCTGACATCCATTTTGTTCTTTTATTTCTTTCCTATCTTTTTAGTGACATTTTGCTTTTTTCATGTATGATGTCCTTGTTGTCTCCCCACAACTCGTCTAGTCTTTGTTAATTAGTGTTCAGTGCGTCAGATCTATTCTTCTAAATTCAGGTGTGATATACTCAAGGTCATGCTTTGGCTCTCGTAGATTAATTTTAAATTTTTTCAGCTTCAACTCCAACTTGCATATGAGCAATTGGTGATCTGTTTCGCAGTTGGCCCTTGGCCTTGTTCTGACTGATGATGTTGAGCTTCTCCATTGACTTTTTCCACAGAGGCAGTCAATTTGATTCATGTGTATTCCATCTGGTGAGGTCCATGTGTACAGTTGCTGTCTATGCTATTGAAAAAAGGTATTTATAACGAGTAAGTCGTAGGTCTTGCAGAATTCTGTAATGCTATCTTTGGCATCATTTCTATCATCAAGGTCATATTTTCCAACTACCAATCCTTCTTTGTTTCCAAATTTTGCATTCCAATCACCAGTAATTATCAATGCATCTTGATTCTATGTTTGATCATATTCAGACCGCAGAAGTTGGTGAAAATCTCTAATTTTTTCGTCTTTGGCATTAGTGGTTGGTATGTAAATTTGAAGAATAGTCATATTAACTGGTCTTCCTCGTAGCCATCTGGATATTATCCTATCACTGACAGCATTGTATTTCAGATAGATCTTGAAATGTTCTTTTTGACAATAAAATTGACACTGTTCCTCTTCAATTTGTCATTCCTAACATAGCAGACCATATGATTGTCCAACTCAAAATGGCCAATACCAGTCTATTTCAGCTCACTAATGCCTAGGATATCTATCTTCAAACATTCCATTTCGTTTTTGACAACTTCCAATTTTCCTAGGTTCATACTTTGTACATTCCACATTCCTATTATTAATGGTCGTTTGCAGCTATTTCTTTTCACTTTGAGTCTTGTCACATCAGCAAATGCAGGTCTTGTCGTTTGCTCCATCCATGTCATTAAGGTTGACTCTCCTCTGTAGGGTTACTATGAGTCGGAGTTGACTCCATGGCAATGGTTTTTTTTTCTACTTTGAGGAGACAACTCTTCACCAGTCATATTTTGAGTGCTTCACACCCGAGGGGCTCATCTTCCGGCACTATGTCAGACAATGTTCCACTGCTATTCATAGGATTTTCACTGGCCAATTTTATATATATACATATGTAAAACCAAAACCACTGCTGTTGAATCAGTTTTGACTCATAGAAACCCCATAGCTTTCCCAAGGCTATAAATCTGTTTGGAAGCAGACTGCCACATCTTTATCCCATGGAGCCACTGGTTGTTTAGAACCGTCAACCTTTGGGTTATCGGTCGATCGCTTTAACCACTGTGCCACGAGGGCTCATTTATGCATATATGAACCCAAAAAACCAAACCTGTTGCCATCAAGTCGATTCCGACTCATCGCAACCCTGTATAGCCCTCTTAAAATTATTTATTTCCTTCAAAAAATGGAAAAATTTTAACTGTTTTCTACATGTTCTGATCTCTTCTTGCTAACATGGATTAAACATCAAATAGGAGTTTTTTTTATCTGCTTTCCCAGTGACAAGAGATAAGTGTAGAATAATATTTAAATTGACTCAGAGAATTCAGTTTGAAATTGGACTGGTATTTACCTAGTACTGCAGTAAAGCAGAAATTAGAACGTGTCAGATGGTGGGTAAGCTCTAAGACCCTTATACCTATTCTGTTGCTAGTTTTTAATTTCTTCAACCAAGAATGTTTTCTAGTGGCCAACCAAGTGTATTATGGGGAGTAGACTTTAGTGAATTCCCAGATTTCGCTGGTTCCTTAGAAGTAATACATAGAAATATTTAGTAAGAATGCCTAGTCTGCATATTATACTTTTATTTGATAATGACCTTTTAAAATAAGGGAACTCAAACCAAACAAAATAACTGTCTAGTCCTCACCATTCTTACACTGTCGGATTATTTCCTTATAAATATTCTTTTTGAATCATTCATCAGATCATTGGATTCATTGTTAATGTGTTCAGCTGGTGGCATTATCTTTGAGCTGTTCTCACTCAATATTTAAATATAGTGGAGCTTAGATATAGTTTATTCCACTGTTTCCGTAAATGACTTGGCTGTGCAAGGTTGCTTTTTTCCTTTTTGTCTTTGCTCCAGCAGCACCACCTGCTTGTTCCTGTGCATCTGAACAATAGGGGAAAATTAACAGCCTTGTTGTTTTGTAAGGTTAAGAATGCCCCCCTCCCCTCCCAAAATCTGTTCGTCTCATTTTCATATCTGACTAAATGACACCATTATCAACAGACAGATATCTAGGATTGATCCTGATTCCCCCTCTCCTTCATCTTCACATTAATCTATCATTAAGTCTTGAGTACTCTACCCTCAAAAATATGTCCTGAAAGCTACTTCCATCTGTACAACTACCACCCTGGTTTAAGCTGTCATCATTTTTTGCCATTTCTACTGAAATAACCTTTTAACTGGTCTTGCTGTTTGTACTTTTGTCTTACATGAAGGAACCAGAGTAAATTTTCAGTACACCAGATGATGTCCTGCTTAAGACCCCCAAGTGACTTCCAAGGGCACAGAGCATACAATCACAGCTCCTTACCCTGGCTTACAAGGCCCTATGTGACCTGACTCCATTATCCTATTTTAATACCACCATCTCCTTTCCATCCTGGCTCCAATCAAACTGGCATACTTTGTTTCCTGAACGACTAAGCCCTTTGGCTTCTTAAGGACGTTGCATAAATGTCATGCCTGGAATGCACAGAATTGGAAGTAAGCAACTGTGATATGGTGAGAATTTTTATATGTGATAATAGGATCAACTCCTGAATGCTGACATTTGTTCTCCATAAGTCTCTCTCCCAGGTATAAGAGGTAGGAGGCTGTCACCTAGATGATTTCTTGATCTTTTTTGACTAAAAACATTACACATGGTCAGTCTTCATGGGGGGGAAAAGAAAAACGAAACTATTTTTATCTTCGATATTATATAAAACCAAAAATCCTGTTGTGGTTGAGTCGATTCTGACTCATAGTGACTGTGATGATTAAGACTGTGTGTCAGCTTTGCTGGGCCATGATTTTCAATGTTTGTATGTGATCATTCCCATGATTGAATCTGCTGAGTAGCCAATCAGTTGAAAGGGAGTTTCCTTGGGGATGTGGCCTACATCTGAATATAAGCAGACGTTCTGGCTTTTTGCTCACTCTGCATCCTGCAGCTGCCTCCTGTTCGTCTGACCTCTGATTCTTGGGACTTGAGTTATCAGTTTATCTGCCGATCTTGGGATTCATCGATCTTCACAGCCTGCAGGCAGAGCCCTGCTCTCCAACCTGCTGATCTTGGGTTCACCAGCCCCTGCAGCTATGTGAATCAGGAGAATCTTTTTGGTCTTGCCTGCCAATCTTGGGATTCGTTGGTATTCATAGCCTGTGAGCAAGAGCCTTGCTCTCCGACCTACCGATCTTGGGTTTGCCAGCCCCTGTGGCTACGTGAATCGGGAGAAGCCTCTGTCCTAATCCACGGACTTGGAACATTCCAGCCTTTACAATTGTGTGAGCTATTTCTTTGATATAAATCTCTCTCTCTCTATATTTATATACTTTACTGGTTTTGCTTCTCTATAGAACTCAGCCTAAGACAGTGACCCTATAGGACAGGGTAGAACTGTCCCACAGAGTTTCCAAGGGGCGCCTGGTGGATTTGAACTGCTGACTCTTTGTTAGCAGCCATAAATATATACACACATATATATGTATAAACTCATTGCCATCAGGTCAATTCTGACTCATAGCAACCCTAGAGGACAGAATAGAACTGCCCCATAGGGTTTCCCAGGAGCAGCTGGTGGATTCAAACTGCTGACCTTTTGGTTAGCAGCTGTATCACTAAATCACTGTGCTCTGTATATATATACATGTATATATACACATATATATATACATACATGTACACATACATACACACACGTATGCTCTTACGGGGCAGTGCCCTATGGGGCAGTTCCACTCTGTCCTGTAGGGTTGCTATGGGTCGGAATCGATCCAATGGCAGCAGGTTACAGGTATCCTTTGTACCACTTGTTTGCTGCTTGGAGAGTGAATGGAAATGAAAGCAACCTTAAACCCAGTCTAAGTTATTATTGCCAGTCTGCAAACCCAGACCAGCCTTTAAGCCTAGACTTGCTATTTGGCTTTCACATCTGTGGAGAGGCTTTGTCTAACACCCAGTCTAAAACAGTCAGTTATCTTGTTGCTTCAACCTGTTTTAATATTCTGTGTGGAACTTAAGCATCTCTGATATCTTTCTTCTTGTTCATCTGTCTGACAATCCATCCACCCATTCATCTACCACCTTCCTTCACTAGGATGTAATCTCCAAGAGGAGCCTTGTCTGCCTTCTTCACTGCTATATGCCTGGCACCTGGAACAATGCATAAAATAAGTGGTCAGGAAATATTTGATGAATGACAGAATGAATTTCTTATTTCAACAAGTGATTTCAATTGTTGAATAATATACCTCACTGAGATAGTCAAACCAAAATTATTAAAAAGTTTCAGTATTGCTGTGATGACATCCTCTTTAAAGGAGATTATGGAATTTAAGATTGAGTTGTGGTTTGTCCTTTCATATCATACAATGAATAAATCAGCTTGTCAAATCTTACTGTATTTAATTTACAAAAATTCATGTTTCTCTGAGTATTTATATTTCCCTGTGTATTTATATTCTCAAATCAAGATTTTCTGTATGCTGACAGTAAAGTAAGGTCAGGGATAAATGTTTTAAGGCATTTTGAATGAATTGGAAATGAAGTGGTTTAAGTTAGGAGTTGAGAAAGGAAGTGGACTCCTGTTTGTTTTATAACTGATGCTGTATTGTGACAAAGACATTTTTAGTACTCCATTAAAAAATGTAACTGTGAAGATGTTTTTGTGTCTCAGTAATTTTTGACCTAGTCAGTGGTCCTTGACACTACTGTGAAACAGATGCTCCATGATCCTTTATCTATAAGGCACCAAGTTTGAGTGCTGGGTGTATGCCATCACTACCCTCAGTGAAAGGAATTCAAAGATATTCAAATAAGACACTCTCAAGGAATTCATAGTAGAATAGGAAGATGCACAGACAACTAATCATGGTATAATGTGATGTGTTTTCTTCCTGCTATGAGTAACTTGTTGTGGAAGAGTAGATGAGAAAGTGATAAATCCTGCTTAGGGACTTTGAAGAAGTCTTCACAGTGGAAATGCTTATTTTAATGATACCGTCACATTTGTATAGGAACACCTGAGGAAAAAATTGGGAACTCTTAGAGAAAAAAGTACCTCTATGATCCAAATGAATGTATCTCTAATGGTGAAATTTTAGGCAGATGGTGCAGATATTTTGATAGTTGTTAAAGCCTTTCTCAGTGTCATTTCCATCATAATGGTCAGCTTCAGATACTGTTAGATCCTTGTAACTTCCGGAGGATGTCAACGCTCTGCCTCACCCACCCCATTGAGTCCTGCGGCTATTGTAGAAACAATAGTAATTTTTTCGTGTATTTTGATGCTTACCTAATTGATAAAATAATCAGATTACAAGAAAAATACAATTGATAGCTAAATGGTTAGCCCACACAGCTTCAATATTAACAAACCCCACAGAGGCTACTTAGTAATGTTCTGTATTTCTTACTTTGGTACTTCTGAGGTCAGCACTGTACCAAGCTTAAAATTGCCTAGGGCCCAGAGAAAAAGAGAGCCTGATTATGATAAAAGAAGATCAAAACAAAAGAAGAAAAATACAATCGCAGAGTAAAATTTACTGTTTTCATTTGCGAGCCCGCATCGACTGAAGACTGGAATACTACGAGAATAAAAATGTCTTGTTTTTCTCATTTATCTCAGTTTATTCTTAAAGCTGTTTCTTTCTTGCTGTTTGATACAGCAGCCTGTTTGAAGAGCTACTATTGTGTTTTGACTTTGGAAGCATAGGATACATTTGTGCTTTAGTGTCAAATTTATTTTATTTAGTTGACAAATGCTTATAGAGTACTTACTAAGTGCTGGTTACTGTTTTGAGAGCTTTAAACACTATTTAATCTTCAAAATCATTCTATGAGACAGGTACTGTTATTATCCAAGTTTTGCAGGTGAGAAAACTGAGGCAGAGAGAAGTTAACTAACTTGTTCATGGTCACCCAGTGGTTTGCTCCAGAGCCTGGGATCTCAACCTCCAGGTTATGTTGCCTCTCAGTGCTGCATTCATTCAAATCTACTTGAGTTGTATTAGTTAACTTAACAGCAAATAGCAATGTAAGCAAATGACAATTTGTGATTTTTTTATTTAGCAAGGAGAGCTATCTAAATATTAGTAACGGATGGATATATTAGATATTATATATATTATAATTTATTTGAATAACAGTACACTATATGATGTCTCTAAAACTTTCTGGATATAGATAAAGTATATTCTTTAAATTTTGGGGAAATGGCTCAGATGGCCTGAGCTGACAAAAGCCCAGAAAAGTCTAACCTATGTAAACATCTGTCTTCCAAATCGCACCAATTCTGTGCTTACCCTTCTACAGAATATTATTTGCTTCATAATTTGGGAGTCCTAAATGGTTAGCAACTGACCCTTCTAAATGATTTTATTTATTCCCTTAAAGGGTGTATCTGAGTGCTGTGATATGTGTAGCTATGATATACATGAGCAGAATTGTGCATATATTTTTGTGAACACTCATCTGTATTCATGAAGTGAAGAAAATGAGTGTGCTTATGTTTGCCTTTCTTTACTGTTCTCTCTAGAGATAGATACCTGTTGCCGTGGAGTTGATTCCGACTCATAGTGACCCTATAGGACAGAGGAGAGCTGCCCCAAAGGGTTTCCAAGCAGAGGCTAGTGAATTCGAACTGGCAATCTTTTGGTTAGCAGCTGAGCTCTTGACCACTGGGCCACCAGGGCTCCAGATACAGAGATACACATGTAAAATATTCTCCATTAGGTTGGAAAATTTGCACTAAAGACTTTGTTAGCACTTGAATCTAGTTCTTGATCTCTAGTTGAGAATGATGAGCAGAGAAAGAAGTTAGCTATGCCCGCCCAGCAGGGAGTAGAAACCCTTTTTGCTTCTCTCATCCAGTTCTGGTGGCTTTCTGGCACCGCTAGAAATGGGGGTATTGTGGAACTCCAGTAAACCCGGAGAACTCCCCTCAGTCGCAGTTCTAAATCTCAGGACTTAGAATTTCACCTCCTTAAAGTGTCCATATGTTATATGACAGCTAATGTTACATGATCTGGGGAAAGAAGGGGCCTAGTGGGGTAGACACGGTCTTGGTGCTATAGCCAAAGACTTTACTTCACTACTACAATAATTATATCCCCCTGGATCACTTAGAAAATTCCTGTGTGCCTGCTAGGTTATCAAACTATGGATATTTTAAACATTTTGCAGTTCACAGAGAGCTGAGCACTTAATGCAGAGGAGAATAATTAAAGACTTGCTTTTCCAAAGCCCTGTTCTTCATTCATCTAATGCTTTTGATACAAGTCATTTCAACATTTTTTCAATGCAGTCATCAAGGAAATATCAGATTTGGGGTCGGGGGGAGCAGAGCAGCTCATGGAGGCATAGAAGATGATTCAGTACAATAGTCAGTAATTCACATTTGGAACACCTGACAACACTTGAAATCTATTAGGCCAAGAAAGATATTTTTTTTCCTGTAGAAAACCATCTCTGAAGTGGCATTTTTTTTCCAACTTTCAAGGTAGAATAAATCCCCAATATGGTAATAACCAAGAATTGCAAATAAATATTAGAAGTATTTGCTGACTAACCAGCTAGCTTTTTTGACATGCACTGTTTTTTCTTCCTGTTAGTATTAAGTGAAAATGATTTTAATTCAAGTGAAAACCATTTTTAAAAATACATTAAAATGGGCATAAAATTTTAGAAAACACTGCCAGTTTTGGAGCCCTGATGACACAGTGGTTAAGTGTTACGGCTGCTAACCAAAAGGTTGGCAGTTTAAATCTACCAGCCGCTCCTTGGAAGCCCTATGGGGCAGTTTCTACTCTGTCCTACAGTGTTGTTATGAGTCGGAATTGACTCGGCAGGAATGGATTTGGATTTTGGATTACTAAGCTTTTTTTTTTTTCCACTCCCTCCTATTCCCCAAACAACCATTTTGGATTAACTGATGCAGGAATTGAGGAAAAGGGGAGGAGGGCATTATACAGAAGAAGGGAAAATCCCTAAACCTGTCCTTTTGGCATGCCAGGGGTAAGTACATGCAGAGGGGAAGTATAAGAAAAGCCTTCTCCTTCCAGCCTGAAGGATGTGGGAAGAAAGGAGACAAAGGGGAAAAAAAGTAGGTCAGGTCCAGTGTTTCTTCCTCCCTCCCTTGGGGACCTTAACACCAACTAGTGTGGTGGCTTTAGAAATATCCAGATATGTATGATGTATGGAAGAGTCAAGAATACTGGGCTGCTGGCACGTCCCTGGGGACACCAGAGGAAGGTTACAACACAAGACAAAGCTACTCTTAACATTGAGTGTACTGGCCTCCTAAGATACAAAGGCTTGACCCAAGGAATGGAGAGAAACAGAAGCACAATGGATAATCCCTGGCAGGTAGATTTGGGAGAGGTGGTCTAACAAAGGTATCAGTAACAGATGAAGTAACTGAGAATCCAGGAGTGAAGTGGATATCCATTTGGTTATTTGAATTTTTATTCAGAAATGCAGACTTTAATATTGTAAAATATATGTGTGTGTGTGTGTGTGTGTATACATATATATACACACATATATACATATATACACACATATATATATACATATATACATATGTATAGACACATGAAGCAATTTAATTTTTTTGTTTTGTCAACCAGGTTTTCCTGGCGGTAATCTTCTTGAAGGGGCAACCTGGAAGTTTTAGGGGAGGACATTTATTATTGGTTGCTATGGGCTGCGGTTTATTCTGCCACAGTGGTAACTAGCTAGTAAATGGTATTCAGGTGGACTGACTGAATGTGTCTTTGAAGTGTTTGGTTGACCAATGAAAATCGACTTACTAAGACAAGAGCATGAATTTTTTTCTTTTTTTTTTTTAAGAGTTAGGCACATTTTATTCCAGAACATAACCATCCAAACTTAGAAAATTGAAACACCAAAAAACATTAAATTTAGATTACTTTTTTAGAGTTTGATAGGGGGAGGGGAGATTGGCATAGTGAAAATTACAAGCAGCCTTTCAATTCCATTCCTGAATTTCATCTCCTTCTTCATACAGTGGTCTTTCAGACAGATGTGGGTTTCATGCTATAGGTGTAAGACTCCTTCAAATGTTTTAAAAATAAACACTATATTAAAAATGTGGTCAAAAGCCTTTAGACTCAACCTTACCGTTCTGTTGGATGTCTACACATATGTGGCATTAAATACAGGTAATTTACTGCCTCAAAATATTTTCTAGATTTTATTTTAAAAGAATATTGATTGAGACATCGTACACATCAAGGAACAGAATCACAAAGTCCAAAAATAATACCACACCTATTTGGTTTCAGCGTTTCTTGGTGGTAGTCAAAATGGAGAAACTTGATTTCTGCTTTGTCAGGCAGTGTTTATGGTTCATATCACAGATGTTAAATATAACTTAAATAAGACTAAGTTTCATTTTTATATAGGGAACTTACTTTAGCCTTCACTGGAGTTAAATAATGTTTGACAATTCAATAAAACTATTGACTAATTTTGTCAAAAAGCACTTGATTATTGAAGAACACGAATTTTCATAACGTCATTTTATAATAGAAATCCAAAAATTGCTCTCCTGTCATACCAAAGCTCATTTCATTGCTACCAGGCTCCTAGAGGCCAGCCATAGGAAGGATGGTCATTGCCTGGGAAGTTTGAAGGAGCAGGTCATAGGAACAGGTCTTGGCAGGCATTGCCAAGGAGGCCAAAGGTAGACAACAGATGGAGGTCTTAATACATTTGCAGAGGATTTCAGGGAGAACAAATGACAGGGAGGCATTCATAGGGACTGGGATTTAGATCAGGATTCCAGTTCTTGGGAATTCTTAAGGAAAAAAGAATCTCAATGTCATAGGGACTAGAATGCCAGGCAGTAAGGAACTGTATCTGTTAGGTTCACCAGGGAAACAGAACATGCAAGATAGAAATAAATGATTTACAAATAAATTTTTTTTAAGGTATTCACTCACATGATTGTGGGGACTGAGGGTCCAGAAATTGTAGGGCAGGCCAGCTATCTCAGGACAGCTGATGTTGTACTCTTGAGGCAGAATTTCTCCTTCCTCTGGGACACCTCAGTGTTTGCTCTAAAGGCTTTCAACCCATTGGATAAAGTGCGCCCACATTTTTGAGGGTAATCGCCTTTACTTAAAGTCAGCTGACTGCAGATGGTAGCCACACCCACAAAATACCTTCACAGCAACACCTAAATTAGAGTTTGATTAAATAATTGGGTACTATAACTTAGCCAAGCTGACTAATAAAATAACCATCACAGGAACTAAGACATGAAATTAAAGATCTAGTTACTAGAATAAGACAAAAGTTCCTTTCTTAGAACTAACCTAAAAGGTCAGAAAGGAGCCAAGGTGAAAGGTCAGAAAGCACGTTTGACTCCCACACTTTCCCCCAGTAGGGAAAGGGTTGATCTCAGATGCAGGTGAATTGTATAATTGAGATCCAATGGCTCAGTTTTTCAAAATTAAAGAGACCTAGGGTCAGGAAGCCAAGAATTTTAGTGTATTTCCTTGCAGAATATCTCTCTCCTTCTCTTTCATCCATTTTGCTGCATCATCAGACGAACATTAAATTGTTTTTCTCTGATTCAGAAAACGTTTTGTTTTTCCTTAATTTTTTTAAAGATCAATTTTGTAAAAGCTGAATTTTTGCTTTGTAAAATGACCCATTGCCTTTGAGTCACTCCTGACTCATAGCTACCCTATAGGACAGAGTAGAACTGCCCCATAGGGTTTCCAAGGAGGAGCGGCTGGTGGATTCCAGCTGCTGACCTTTTGGTTAGCCCCTGAGCTCTTAACCACTGTACCACCAGGCTCCGCTTGTAAAATGTAAGTTTGGAATATCTACCAAAATAAAATGCAGGTACAGTTTAACCCAGCAAGTGTACTGTTCGTAATAGGAAAAACAAAAGTGTGCACACCTGCACTGTGTGTTTGTATATGTATGTATATGTATATACATATATATATTTGTATAAGTATATATGGAGCCCTGATGGTGCAGTGGTTAGGAGGAGCTCAGCTGCTAACCAAAAGGTTGCCAGTTCGAATCCACCAGCTGCTCCTTGGAAACCCTGTGGGGCAGTTCTGCTCTGTTCTATAAGGTCTCTATGAAGTGGAATTGACTTGATGGCAGTGAGTTTGGTGGTTTATATGTATATATGTATGTACGTATATGCTGATAACATGTCTAAGACTTTTTTTCTGGAAGGAACCCAACAAAATATTAAAAATGTTTATTTTTTCTGGAGAGTGACTGTTGAACTTACAAACTTGATCATCTTACACTTTTTAAAAAGTGATCAAGCAGTTGTCTGAGCAAAGGGATTATGGATATAGGTTTTATTTTCCTCTATATTCTTGTCTGTGTTTCTTTGTTTCTCTCTGTGTTTTTCTCTGTCTCTCTTTCTCCTATATCTATTTACAAAGCCTTGAGAAATTTTTTCCTCCTGGCATAGGAAGCATTTTTTTTATTTCCATAAATATTAACCTCATATAAGAAGATGAATCTTCTTTGCAGAGTTTGAGTTTGTTTCCATAAATCAAGCATCTGGAAGAATTGTACCAAGATATTGCTGTAAGTGATACACGGAATTACCAGCCTCTTATCATTTTGGTGTATTTTATACCTGAAAATCCACAACTATACAGTTACTTATTAAACTGTCGATTGGCTTGGGGCCTAGGTTTTATGTCTCTAAAATCCATAAATAAGAAAAAGCCTAGATTTATTTTAGAACATATAAAATGCTTTCCACCTAATTTGCTGTTTTATATAAATTTTATCTATATTTATAGTCATGACCTTATATATACACCATAAAAAGAAGGAAGAAAAGCAAGACTAATGCAGCTGCATTCATATTTTTGGTGAGCGTTCAAGTAGAAAGCAAATAGCCATTTTTGCCCTGAGTCTCAGGAGCCAAGTTGATATCAGTAATTTAGGGCCATTATCAGACTAAAATGTCCTTCACCACGACTGGTCTGCCGAACGCAGCAGGTCTTCTCAGCTCTAAATTCTCAGAGGCTGAACTCTGTTCCAAGTGGGTAATTTTGGCTTGGTCTTAGACCCGTAATGCCTGTATTACCATACATGACCATTCTTCCTGGGGATAATGGCACAGCTGGGCTGCCAATTGGACTTAAAGAATGATGTCAGGTTTATTTTGCTGCCAGTAATCCTGAGAGGCTGAAAAATGCTTTGGGTGGGGAGATGATGGAATAGTAATAGATATTTTGCTGTTAAATAGTACTTGTTTTCAAAAATCTTAGAGTGATTCTTCCAGTATTAATTAAACCTACCAACATTTCTCTTAGGTTGATAAATGTTATTGCATGGTGTGCATTTTAGAGATTTTTGTTTTGTTTTTACACTAGTATACAGAATAGAATGATTAGACTATGGTTAAAAGACAGATCTGACTACATAAAACAAGTAGTTTTGGATTCCTTTATCTAGCTGTGATCACCACATACTCTCTTTGAGATGGCAAGGTAGCATGCCTCTACACTGAGGTGATGCTACATTTTAAGCTTCTTGAGAGCAGGGACTTGTTTCTATTTTCTAAGTAATTGATTCTCTTCTCAAGAATGGGATCATTTTATCCTGTTTCTATGTACCTTCTTCATTCTATGATACATCTTTCTCGGCATTTCACATATTAAATAGACCTAAAGATGAAGTGTAATATAATGGTCACTATGAGTCCAAATCGACTCAATGGCAACGAGTTTTTTTTCCATGGAAGTAGAAGGCATTGTTCATGCATGCAACTGCAGTGGCCTTTTCAAGACCTCCTTAACAGGAAAAGGTAGAGGCGCGGGGGAGGTGGAGGAAGAAGTGGCATTCCACCTTTACATGACATATAAAGCAAGGTATGAACTGACCTACCCTTAGAATTTTAGTATTTATAGTACCAAAATGAGGTTTGTTATACCATTTTCACTAATATATAGCCTCCAGACTGAGACAAACGAGGAAGAAGGACCTGGCAGTCTACTTCTGAAAAAACTGGCAAGTGAAAACTTTATGAACAGTGGGGGAACTAATATCACAGTCTTTCTTATTTGACCATATCTAAGTTCCAAAATAAATGTGTTTACTTTTCATATTTTTTTTTAGCTCAGCTTTCTTAATTGGACTTGTTTTTCTTCCAGTTCATAGGGCATATCTCTTTGCATGTACAATCAGCAGTTTTGGGTTTAGGACCCTTTTCTTTTTCTTTTTAAAAAATACTTATTTTAAATGTCAGTCATTATGGATATACCGTATTTTTACACAAATAACGCGCGCCTTCTATGTTTGTTGGCCAACCGCTCCCTCCTCCTGCGAGGTATTTTCGTAACTTCTGCTATGCCATTTTTTTTACAGGTTGCTGTAAAAAAAAAAAAATTAGCATCGTGTGCTTACTAAAATACCTTCCGGAAGGAGGGAGTGGTTGGTAAACAAATGTAGAAGGTGCACGTTATTTGCGTGAAGCTATGGTAGATTTGAGGTATATGCAGCTAATTTATAAACCAGTTGTATATAGTTATTAACATAAATCGAATAATTTTTATGTCTTAGAACTTGCCTAATTAAAGCAGCTCATTCTAATAGTCTAAAACAAAATGACTATGAAATACTGGCAATTTGTTCAAACTTTTAGATGTATTTTAATCATTAAATGTATTATTAACCATAACACTCAAAAACAGAATTTAAAATAATATTTTGCAATCAAACCATCTAATGGAGAAGTGATCAATTTACCAATTTTAAGACATTTCCTTTTTTATGGCTATTTACAATAGCAATTTGAATGAGCAGATGTAGATGTGTGTTGTATAACAGAAAAGTTTTCAAAGGTAGGAAATAAAACACCCCATCAACTCTGCTGCATCCCTTCAGTCAGAGATTTCACTAATATATTCTGACTGTGAGATTTATAAAAATTTGTTCAAAGAATTAAAGAAAGCAGTCTGTAAACAGATCAAAGTGTTGAGTGTCTACTGTAGAATTAGAAATCCCATAATATTCATTAGGAAAAATTAATACTTTTCTCAGAGATTTGCCTTTGAATTAATAAACGCTTAATACAGGGACAGAAGTTTAAGCATTCTTTTTTTTTTTTAATCTTTTAAATTCTGTACCATAATGGTATTCTGTTTCATAAACACAGTGATTAAAGAGTTATCTATCCACTTATTTCAGTATCCACTAAAAGATGAATTTGTATTGGGTTTTAAATTTGTTAAAATTTTATATTGAATTTGAAATATTATGAAGGACCATAATATCACATTTAAAAATCATATAAAATACACACCATTTATTTTTATACTCTAGCTTACTTTTTAGGTATTTTATGGTATTTAATTTATGGCAGCCCTAGGACACTAAGCCACCAATTGTCTGTCAGTTTGTCAAACTGTGGTGGCTTGCATTTGCTGAGATGCTAGAATGTATGCCACCAGTCTTTCAAACACCAGCAAGGTCACATGGTGGACAAGTTTCAGCAGAGCTTCCAGACTAAGACAGACTAGGAAGAAGGACTTGGTGATCTACTTCTGGAAAACAAAACAAAAAACAAAGCCAGTGAAAACCTTACGAATAGCAGTGGAACATTGTCTGATATAGTGCTGGAAGATGAGCCCTTTAGGTTGGAAGGCACTGAAAATACCACTGGGGAGGAGCTGCCTCCTGAAAGTAGAGTCGACCTTAATGATGTGTATGTAGTAAAGCTTTCGGGACCTTCTTTTGCTGATGTGGCATGACTCAAAATGAGAAGAAGCATCTGCAAACATCCATTAATAATTGGAACTTGGAATGTATGAAGTATGAATCAAGGAAAATTGGAAGTTGTCAAAAATGAAAAAGAATGCTTGAAGATTGATATCCTAGGCATTACTGAGCTGAAGTGGGCTGGTATTGGCTATTTTGAATTGAACAATCATATGGTCTACTATGCCAGAAATGACAAATTGAAAAGGAATAGCATCACATTCTCTGTCAAAAAGAACTTTTCAAGTTCCATCCTAAAGTACAATGCTGTCAGTGATAGGATAATATCCATACACCTACAAGGAAGACCAGTTTATAAGACTGTTATTCAAATTTATGTGCCAACCATTAATGCCAAAGATGAAGAACTTGAAGTTTTTTTTTGTACCAACTTCTGCAGCCTGAAATTGACCAAACATGTAATCAAGATGCATAGATAATTACTGGTGATTGGAATGTAAAAGTTGGAAACAAAGAAGGAAGATCAATAGTTGAAAATATGGCTTTGGTGATAGAAATGACCCCAGAGATTGTATGATAGAATTTTACAGGATCAACAACTTATTTATCAGAAATAACTTTCTCAACAACATAAATGACGACTATACATGGGGATCTCACTATATGGAATATACAGGAATTAAATCGACTAAATCTGTGGAAAGAGACGATGGAGAAGCTTAGTATCATCAGTCAGAACAAGGCCAGGGACCAACTGTGGAACAGACCGTCAATTGCTCACATGCAAATTTGAGTTGAAGCTGAAGAAAGTTAAAACAAGACCACAAGAGCCAATGTATGACCTTAAGTTTATATCCTGCTTACGTTAGAGACCATCTCAAGAATATAATTGATACATTGAACACTAGTAAATGAAGACTAGAAGAGTTGTGGGATGACATCAAGACATCATACATGGAGAAAGCAAAAGGTCATTAAAAAGACAGAAAAGAAAGAAAAGACCAAAACAGATGTTGGAAGAGACTCTGAAACTTGCTCTTGAACATAGAGTGGCAAATGTGGATGGAAGAAATAATGAAGTAAAAGAGCTGAACAGATGATTCCAAAGGACGGCTTGAGAAGACAAAGTAAAATACTATAATGAAATGTGCAAAGATCTGGAGCTAGAAAACCAAAAGGGAAGAACATGCTTAGCATTTTTCAAGATGAAAGAACTGAAGAAAAAATTCAAGCCTCAAGTTGCAGTATTGAAGGAGTCTATGGGCAAAATATTGAATGACTCAGGAAGCATCAAAAGAAGATGGAAGGAATACACAGAGTCACTGTATCAAAAAGAATTGATGGATGTTCACCCATTTCAGGAGGTAACAAATGATGAAGGACTGATGGTACTGAAGGAAGAGGTCCAAGCTGCACTGAAGACATTGGCAAAAAACAGGGCTCCAGGAATTGATGGAATACCAATTGAAATGCTCAACAAATGGATGCAAATCTGGAAATGCTCACTCATCTATGCCAAGAAATTTGGAGGACAGCTACCTGGCCAACTGACTGGAAGAGATCAGTATATGTGCCCATTCCAAAGAAAGCTGATCCAGAAGAATCATCGACTAATATCATTACTATTACACACAAGTAAAATTTTGCTGAAGATCATTCAAAAACAGTTGTAGCAGTACATTGACAGGGAACTGCCAGAAGTTCAAGCCAGATTCAAAAGAGGATGTGGAATGAGGGATATCATTTCTGATGTCAGATGGGTCTTGGTTGAAAGTAGAGAATACCGGAAAGATGTTTACCTGTGTTTGATTGACTATGCAAAGGCATTCGATTGTGTGGATCATAACACATCATGGATAACATTGCGAAGAATGGGAATGCCAGAACACTTAACTGTGCTCATGAAGAACCTGTACATAGACCAAGAGGCAGTTGTTCAAACAGAATGTGGTTTAAAATCAAAAAGGTGTGTGTCAGGGTTGTATCCTTTCACCATACTTATTCAATCTGCATACTGAGCAAATAATTTGAGAAGCTAGACTATACAAAGAAGAACACAGCATCAGGGTTGAAGCAAGACCAACAACCTGCGATATGCAGATTACATAACTTAGCTTGCTGAAAGTGAAGAGGACTTGAAACATTTACTGATGAAGATCAAAAACTACAGCCTTCAGTATGGATTACACCTGAGCATAAAGAAAACAAAAATCCTCACAACTGCACCATTAAGCAACATCATGATAAATGAAGAAAACATTGAAGTTGTCAAGAATTTCATTTCGCTTGGATCCACAATCAAGACCCATGGAAGCAGCAGTGAAGAAATCAAGCATATCTTGCACTGGGCAAATCTGCTGCAAAAGACCTCTTTAAAATGTTAAAAAGCAAAGATTCTATTCGAGGACTAAGGTACACCTGACCCAAGCCATGGTATTTCCAATTGCCTCGTATACATGTGAAAGCTGGACAATGAATAAGGAAAACCAAAGAAAAATTGATGCATTTGAATTATGGTATTGTGAAAAATATTGAATATACTATGGACTGCCAGAAGAACAAACAAATATGTCTTGGAA
The DNA here is from genome assembly GCA_030035585.1 of Dugong dugon. Lineage (NCBI taxonomy): Eukaryota > Metazoa > Chordata > Mammalia > Sirenia > Dugongidae > Dugong > Dugong dugon. Next base: position 23,057,123 of record CM057475.1, read on the forward strand.
GAAGTACAGCCAGGATCCTCCTTAAAAGTGAGGATGGCAAGACTTCATTTCATGTACTTTGGACATGTTATCTGGAGGAAGCTTCCCCTGGAGAAGGACATCATGCTTGGCAAAGTAGAGAGTCTGCAAAAAAGAAGAAAACCCTCAGTGAGATGATTGACACAGTGACTGTAACAGTGCACTCAAACAGCAATGATTGTGAGGATGGCACAGGACTGGACAATGTTTCCTTCTGTTATACGTAAGTTCACTATGATGGTCCTTAACAGCAACAACAGGAAACTAAGGCATATGGATACTGATGGACAGACCTATATATATGTTATATCTATATGTAAAAAATATATATATAAAATAAACAGTAATGCAGCTTTTTTTTTTTTCCCCCCTAAATTTGACCCATTTTTGATTAGCCAGTTTGGGTTAGGTGCTCATCCATGGGCACATCTTCTGAGATGACCATAGCTGCCATTTGAACACTATGGTTGGAGTATTTATGAAACTTGGATTGGGGAGAGATAAGACAACGTCTATGATAAATAGCTACCATCTAATGAGCACCTGTGTGTGCTGTGTCAAGGATTGTACTGGGCACTTCGTATCTGCTCCCTCTAAATGTGAGAAAGGAAATAAATGTTAAAGCTGATATCCAGTATAGCAATTTACTTAAATTATATGTGCAGGCAGCAAAGTTTCCATTGTTTCAGAGGACAGGGATTTGGGAAATATGTGAATTACTTTTTTAGTTTGCCCCAAATTATGATCTACTGAAGAATAGGACTTATCCTTGTGAAATGAAATTTCTGTTTTATCCTGGGGAATTTTGTTTTTGGTAGCCATTCATGTTATTATTTGACACCTGATGGAATCTAGGAGTCCACTGCTTATATTTCGTTTTATTTTTTGATAAATGGACTTAAACGCTGTGCTTCATAGTTCTGAATACTCCTTAATTGTAGGACTTCTTAATGGCTTTTAATTGTTTTACTTCCTCTCCAGATTTCAAAAACTTAAAAGACACTTGTACATGCATATATACAGGCAGTTTTTCTTCTCAGAGGTGCATCTGAAGGGAAACACACAAAAACAAAACCAAACCCAAAACAACAGAACAAACAACAGAGTTTTGAAATCTGTTTTTGCTGTAAATGGCAATATTTATTCTATACATAAAAGATCATACCCTGAATATTGCATGCTCACAGAAATGACATAATTTTGTAAATAAGTTTGAATCTTAAGATCTTTTATTCTGGAGCTATGTTTAAATTTCTACCGATGTAAATATATAAAATAATTTATATAGTTGTATGTACAGTCTAGTGATCTATGTCACAATTAACTCATTCACATCATCCCCTTTAATAGATATATAATCAGTAAATTGGAGTAATGCTTTTAAAACTCTTTTCCTTTTTTTTTTTCAGAAAGGATTTCATTGAACACATTTATTCCTCTGCAGTTGGTCTTACAAAGCCTGTACATTTGGGGACTGCAGTTGGTTTGTTCTGTTCATTAGCTATGACAAAGGAACGTTATGCAGAGAAAAAGGAGGTGTGTACTTCTTTAAAATTAGTTGAGAGTGAGACAGAATTTTAAGGTGGCTAGAGTCAGGCTGATTTTATGCTGCCGTCTGGTAGAGAAATAAAACTTTTTTCTGACTTGTCATATAAAAATAGGGATCTCTCAACCCTATCTTGTGACCCTGGTAAGAAATGTAGACATTTGTTTAAAAAACAAGTGGTTGGATGAGGAATCATGCCCCTAATGTAAAGGTTATGGCAATTTGAAAGATTAATGAAGTTAATAAAATTAAAAAATGATGGAGGAGCTCAATCTAATTGTAAGACTGTGTAAGAATGATCCAAAGTATTCTTGTTGTTATTGTTTTTTTTTTTTTTTAAATAAGGGTCATAAAATTAACATTTTCTTATGTCAAAAGTGAATCTAAACTTTTAGCACAATAGCTGACAGACTTTTTCACCTACCTTAAGGCATAGTTCCAACACTCCCTGAGAGAGCCTCTTTGCCACATGCTGCTCACACACACCATTGCTGTCACAGCTATAGACCTGTTGGTGTGGGGCATTCTGACTTTCACAACTTTTAGGGTCAGTTCTGCTAACTCTTCTCATCCAACCGACGAGTTTCAGCCAGAGCTTGTACAATGGAGCAAGTAAGAAATGGTGGCAGGGCTGCCTCTTTCACAATGCTACTGTTTCGCTTGGGGTTACTTTTAGCCCACTCTTTTTTATATGTTCCCTACTGCCGTCCCCAAAGTTAAGTGAATACTTGTTACTTCTCTTGAAAGGATTGAGACATGTCACCTCAGTCATTTTGATATTTACTCTCAAATTCTTAAGGCAGCCTGCCTTCTAGGAAGAGAAACCTATGTATTCTCAGTCTAGCAAGATTTCCTGTGCTGGTTTACAGATTTAGCAATTTCTTTTTTGAGGAGCTTCAGAAAGGTTATATTTTTCTTGATTTTGTTTAATGTAGGGATTCTTGTTGAAACTATGACCAAAGGCTGTTGGCAGATAGAAAATGAAAACTCTTCTGCTATATATGTTTCAAATTCATTCTAGTGTTTTTGGTAATTAAATATTGTTATATTTCTTTCTCTGGGCGCTCTGTTGTTGTACTTCTCTTTCTGGTGATTTCTTTCTCAGGAAGAATCTAACTTTCTAAAAACATCAAATTATACAGAAATTCATTTAAATATGTAGTATACTTTTTTATTTCTTAGAAGCAGTAATAAATAATGTGGCAGCTAAATCGTAATGTAGGAAGGTACATAATAATGCATTTATTGGGAAAAAAATTCAAGATACACTTAGAGATATACTTCTGAGCCATGGTTTATTACTCAGGAATAGGTCTTGGAAGCAAATTATACTGTAGCCTGGTGATTTTAGCTTAGCATGCTGCTATGGTCAAAATCGGCCAAGAAATACTGGGGCCCACTGGAAGCATATTCGAAAAAAGAAAGAAAATGTTTTCCTTCCCCCCTTTTAAAAATGTGATAGAACTTGGCCCAAAATATTATGCATCATTCCATTGACCACACAGCTTGAAAAGATGCAGGAAAGTCATAAAGGATCCTAAAACAATGAAATTAAATTTAATTCTACTTATTATATCGCAGGTACTTTTTAGAATACAAAGATGAATGTGACACAGTCCTTGCCCTTTAGGAGTTCTAGCCATGGAAGCAAACATATACATCATTATACCATAAGTGAGAATATAATATTATAATAGTGACATAAGAAAATATAAGTTATTATTTAAGGAATAAAGGAAATATTCAACGGCTTACAAAACAAAACAAAAGCACACCAAAAAAAAAAAAAAAAAAAAAAAACCTCCCAGATTGGAAAGCTGAAAGCTGTAAAGAGATACGATAGAAGACTAAATAGTTTAAAAGCAAAGGAAGAGTTAAAATGATCTTGTTCTCCAAATCTTGGTACATGGCCTGAAAAATAAATGGTCATTATTTGAACCTGAAAAGGGTATGAATGGGTTAATAAAAATAAATCCTACTTTACATCTTGTGTGATGCGTGTGAAATTTATAGCAATGTGTGGTAAAGTATGAACACATAATTGGGTCAAAAGAAATTTGAGCTATTAGTAGATATTACTATTTATAAAGAAAATGAAGATATTTGTGAGATTTTAGATTTAAATCAAAGCTTTTGGTGTGGGAGCAATCTTTTCCAAAACATGTATTTCCATTGTAACTACATATACCTGGTAAGATCTGTTGTGATAGAAAAAAAGGTGTACTCTCATTGTGAGGTGGGAATTCTGCTCAGTTGAAGGGCTTTATTTGCATTATTGCAGAGATACAGGGAAAGACCTGAAATTCGTGAGTACCGCCATTCCTTTATTCCTGCCAGCTTTGTTCGCTTTACAAAATACAAGTCCCCTGGATTCCCCATCTTCATTCATAATCTTATCATTATGCTACTTTTTCCTTTGTATCTTTGGGCTTACCCTCCTTTGCTTCTCTGTTTACCAAGGCTTCCATCATCTCCTCAAACTCTAACACCTTGAAGGTAAGCTCAACTTCTTTAAAGAACATACTTATATCTATTTCTAATAACTGAAAACTGGCTGTCTCTTGACACTATTTGGAGGGCAGCTTGTTCATGTTCCCTGCCTCCAGGTATCATGGGTCTGAGCTGTGGTAATGAGCCATTCATTCCCTTGCCCTTCACTACTACATCCAGAGAGTTATTGTTGTCATGTAAAATTCCTTTCTCTGAAGCTCATAAATTTTGGCTATTCTGTTCCCTGAGCTAACCAACCTCAGCAATTGTTCCAGGTTAGAAGACTATAGAATGATGACTTGGTGTTAGTTTGAGGTTGCTTTCAGTTTGTCCTACCACCAAATTGGCAAACACAGAGTACATAGGATACAGTCAAGTGGACACAGGTCCCAGTGCCTCCCTGGCAGGTGCCCAAGCATAGTCTGAATAATCCACCAGATCCAGAAATACCCAGAAGTTCAGCCTCTCTGCTTATGTGAGTGTCTAGGAGAGTAGCCACTTCAGAATTCCAGTGTCTGCCATATTACTTTATAAGAAATGTATGATACGCCACAGTAATATAATTTCCTGTTTTATTTCTCACTCATCGTTATGCCAACCTGATGTGGACCTAACCCACGGACAGCTCCAGTCCCTCTTCATTGCTGTAAGTTATCAGTCTCATTATCACTTCTTTATATTTGTTAATGACAAATAGACTTCTTCATTCAAGTTTAGCCATCAAGTGGATGACTTCTGTGGACCTCTCTGTCCACCATCTAACCTCAGAGCCTCTGGTAACTTTAGCCCCACTTCTCCCAAGTAACCTTCTCACATTGGAAAGTTGCTATGAAATTAATGGAAAGACCATATGCTCTCAAATTAAATAGATCAGCATTTAAATCCCAGTTCTGCTACTGGCACTGCAACTTTGAGCAAGTTATGTAACTTCACTCATCCTTCTTTTCTTCATCTATTAAAATCAGAGAATTAAGTGAGATGACATATGTAAAATGCCAAGCACGGTGCGTACAGGCGCTCAAAAATGTTTAAGTTTTAACTCCCTTTCACATAACTAAATTTTAGGTCTTATCTTTGCATAGAATTTTTAGTCTCTGAAATCTTAAACTCCAACAGCTTCTTATTCTTTGAATGTAACAGCTATATTTACTCTTCAAACTCATCTGAAGTTTTAATCTCCTGATTCTTTCATTTTTTCCCAAGTTTATTAATCCCCTCTCCTATAAAACTTTTTTTATCTGTTGGGCATGGGTCTCATGAGTAAATGCTCCCCAGGCATTCAGCTCCCTACGCTCCTTTGCTCCATTGTAGCTCTGCATCACTGACTCTGTAAAATTTCAGTTTTGAATCAATTCAACCATTTACATTCTGTGTTCCTCTACCTGTGTTGATAGTCACAAATTAGTGTTCTATAGTTTTGGCTAGAGCATATTTCTTGATATATTTTATATGTCTTTGATAGGCTTCATTCCCAATTTCTGTACCACTTTTCCCATACCACTTCAAGCCCTAAATGCATCCGTACCATTTACTTTGAGTTGACGGTTTGGCTAAAATGTTGGAGGAAAAGATTGTCAATCACAAACTCTCTCAACTCCTTGCATATCTATAGACACATTTTATATCCATAATTGCCCCTTTCCCTTCTATCTCCCTGGAAACAAGATCTCTTATTTTATACAAGGTTGTATATTTTTTACCAGTGAAGATTGCTTTTTATTTTCTTTCTGGATACCTAAATGCATATAACCAACTAACTATTGGATTTCTACTCCTGTAGCTCACAAACGTCTCAACATGCCAAAAACAAAGCAGGTAGTCTCTATTTTGTTACCTCAATCCCAATCTTATTCTTAAATCATCATCTCACTTAATGATTTGTGATGTAATTAGCACCCAAACTAGAAGCCTAGGAGTCCTATTAGATTCCTATTATTTTCTTAAATGTTACATCCTGTTGGCCTGTTGGAGCTAGTGTCTTAATTTATCTTCATCCTCTTCTCTACATTCACACCGCTTCTGCTGTAGTTCAGACCTTCATCCCATCTTGCATAAAACCAAAACCTACTGCCGTTGAGTTGATTCTAACTCATAGATTACTGTAAAAGGCGTCTTGTTTTCTACCTTTACTCTCAATCTCTCCCCATTGGTGTTATCCATTGTTTCCAGAACATTCTTTCTGAAATGAAAATATGAATATGATACTTCCTACTTGAAACTCTTCTATGTCTTCCATTGTCTTGAAGATAATGGAATATTTTCATGGTATAAAGCCCTTGGAGATCTGGCACTTGGTGCAAAGCCCTTTGTGATCTGGCACTGCCCCTCTTTAACTGCATCTCATCTCATTCTTCTTTACTTAATGAACCTATATTCCAGTTGCAGGTTTAGGGTTTACTGTGTGTGTAATGCAGCAAATATTTTTCCCTCTGCTTAGGACACCCTAGAGTTATTTTTAGTAATTTTTGAGCACCTTTCGGATGCCTGGCTAAATGGTAGGTCCTCCATTAGTTGCTGGGAAAATAGAAATGACTAAGACTGATCCCTGACTCACTGGAAGGAACAGACACATAGATTGATGAATGGGTGATTTTTTATAGCTCCACCGGAACAGCAACCATGCTTCTTTTGTTCGCCAATGTCTGCCAATACCCAGAATAATTACTACTACATAGTGCCTGCTCAAAATGAAGAATTTTTGAATAATAGTAAATAATCATAATAGCTATCACTTCTGTTTCTTTATTTGTGCCGGGCATTTGTTAGAAGTGATTTTGTATACATACTACCTTGTTTAATCACCAAAAGAATTCAGTGCAGTCCATACTTTTATCCCCATTTTACATTTGAGGAAATGTAGAGGATAAGTTACTTGAATAAATTGTGTCCTGATTAACATTTTCTGAGGATATAATGGAAACATAAGGAAGGGTACCTCACCCAACTCACTTGGCTCAGAAGAAGGCCCCCTACAGAATTTCAGGCAAAGAAAAATGTATGATCCAAGAGGCATGGCATGGCATGGCATAGGGTATTCCAATTCTGTGTTAGTGAGGGTAAAGTGAGAAAGGAAGATGAGTAAGAAATGATGTCTGGAAATATTGCAATTGTAAGATGGAGAAAGTACAAATAAAGTCAGGTATCTTTAATTTTCTGATTAATTTCTCCAGATTCTGCATGCCCTATTATTGTGGTTCTCCCACCATGAATTTCATTACCGTCTTGAATGATTACTCTGAGACTTACCCCAAACCCCCAGCAGTTAATGTAACCCAAATAGAGGAAAAATGGAATCTGATGTCTCTGTGACTGCTAGTGCTTCCATCTGGATGTGATGCTGGTGTTGGAGACTGTCCATCAGATGCTTGTTATCTTCTGTTGGGGCAAGTCCCTGCCCAGGATTAATTGAGGCTCCAGTTTTGGGTGACAAAGTTATACCCCTTTTTAATTCTCATTCCCATGCTTAGCTTTAGTTCTCATTAAGCTAAAATGGATTAGTCTAAGAAAGCTTCCAAAATAAACCATACAATATACTGAAACAGATCTGAAAAAATTATTAAACCCCTGCCTGTACTGAATGCATTTCTTTAGCTTTATCACTCTTACCTGCCACAGGTCTACTCCAGAATGTTTATCTAATTTTGAATCTTGGTGATTATGGTCTGTAGTCTCAGTCCTTTTCTCCTAGCGGGACTCCTTATGTGAATTTATTCATTATCTCTCCATTCACCACCATTGACCATCAGCAGCCTTTTGTGTCAGCACAAGTTGTTTATTACCCTTCCCCCACTTCTCTCATAATAGGTACCTTCTCTTTGCCCACCCTATAACTGGGTCCAGATCACAAAGAGCTTTGTCAGCCAGGCTAAGAAATTTGGGACTTATCTGATTTATAGGGAAGAGCCACTGAGGGACTTAAGGCACAGTGATGTTTTGGTCAGGTTTTAGAAAGATCGCATTCTGGGTTGTTGGAGGCTGATTATAGAAGAGAAGCATTAAGACAGGAATACTCTTTAGGAGGCTATTGTAGTCCTTTAGGGGAGAGGTCATAGGTGCTTGAAAGAAGACCGAGAATGATGGTAGCATGAATTTTAGAGACCATCTCCTTCGTGCTCATCTAACTCCTGATAATCCTTTAAGACTCAGTTTCCACACTGTATCCTCCTGGAGGCCTTCCTTGGTAGGCTCTCTAGACTGAACAAAATGACACCTCCTGTTCTATAAAGGCACTGTGAGCTGGCTGTATAAGTTAGACCAGCTTGATTGTCTCCTCTACTGGATTACGGGTTTCTTGAAAGCTGGTCCTGCATATCTTCATCTTTGAATCCCAGTATTGAATGTGGCTCATGTGATGGTGGACTTAAAATGGCTAAGCTGTAAAACCCCATGTTTCTGTTTCCAGGCTGTATTAACGTGTTATTCAGAAAGGGTAATGTCACTGCCATTCAGGGGGTTCTAAATCAGAAAACCACCATCTGTCAGTTTGTCATGCTCTGGTGGTTTGCATGTTGCTGTGATGCTGGAAGCTATGCTTCTGGTATTTCAAATACCAGCAGGGTCACCCATGGTGGACAGATTTCAGCAGAGCTTCCAAACTAAGACAGGCTAGCAAGAAAGATCTGGTGATCTTCCAAAACTTAGCCAATGAAAACCCTACGTATCACAGCAGAATATTGTCCAGCTCACTTGCTTTGGATAGGTCATTAGGAGGGATCAATTGCTGGAGGAGGATGTCATATTTCTTAAAGTAGAGGGCCAGCAAAGGAGAGGGAAAACTCTTGGTGAGATAGGTTGGTCCAGTAGACGCACTGATGGACTCAAGGATGCTAGGAATTGTGAAGATGACTTCGGACTAGGCAACATTTTATTCTATTGTATATAAGATTGCGATGAGTTGGAGTTGATTTTACAGTAGCTACCTGTCTGTCTGCCTGCCTGTCTATCATCTATCCATCTATCTATTAAACCAGAAGAAAATTTTCCTGCCCCCAAGGAAATCTCTTCCTTCACCACACCCTTGGACGGCACCAGAGAGAATATAGTGTGGAAGACATGGCTGTACTATTGCTGTGAGATAAGGAGCATTGGACGAGAGGGAATGTTGTAAGGTCACAGAGCAGACAAAGTCATTATCAGGTTAATAAGTGAAGCCAATATTTAAGAAAAAATTACCAAATTGGGTGATGTGAGGGATCCAGACCTGAATGGAAACCGTAGCACCTGAAGCCCTGAAGACCACAGGTATCAGCATCATGTGACTTGTTTGCTAAAATGTAGATTAATGGGGCCCATGTAAACCTACTGCATTATGATCTCTGGGATTTGGGCCTGGAACTGGAATTTTAGAAAACATCGCTGGTGGTTGTTTTAATGCACATTTATGTTTGTAAAGCACTGCATCCCACTAGCCGAGAGGTGAAGGCTTCTTATCAGCTCATTATCCAGGAGGAACTAGAAGATAACATTAGTACCTCATCAAGCATTTTTAATACTTGTGTGGATGCAAGTGCATCTGTGTGTCTGTGCATGCGTGCATGCATGTGTGTGTGTTTAAAGTTAATGCCTAGCATACTCTCTGTAGTTGAAATTTCAGGGCATAGGGTCAGTTTTTTTTTTTTTTTTTTTTAAGAAATACACTTTCTAACTTGATAAATTAAGAAAAATCCAAGTATGCTTACACATGGGTCCTGGCTGGCTAAACTCTTATGGTCAATATTTGTTTTTCAGAATGGACACATTGCCCCTTACAGATAGCTCCTTAACAGGCCTAGTTCTGGTGGAGATAGATTGCATTAGCACAGTAATAAGCTATCTATAGCGATCACTGAATGCTTGCTAAATGAATGCATTGAATTGCATCTCAAAGACAAAGGTTTTCTATTCTTATAATATTGAAAGATTCCATTTAGCAGCTTCTTATGTTACCACTGGGGTGATAAGGAAGTAAAAGAACGTCAAAAAGCTGTGCAATTTAATATATAGTAATTCTAAGTGCTCTTGCTCTTTTTAATGATAAAATTCTAGTTTTAAAGGTTCTTTTCATCTCTACAGAACAATTATTCATGTCTAGTTATTGTGTACATTTCAAAGCTTCTTTTGTAAACGTGTGGGGAAATCAGGATTGACTACATACCTGATGTTTAACCTGCCCTTTGGATTTAATTTGATCCATAACTGTATGTGTGTGTGTGTGTGTGTAATAAGCTATGATGTCAGACTTGTTGGTCATTTAAAAATAAATGACTGGAGACAATTAACATCTAAATTATAAAGTTCTTTCTGGGTTTGGAATACTTTCTAACTTAAAGGAAGAAGTAAATTTAGCAAGCAAAAGTGGTGACATTTGAATTAAAATGGTTAATGTTCCAAAGCAATTGGGATGGCAAACACATCTTCTTAGTTTCTTAGTTAATGAAAATGGTTCCATTTAAAAAATCTGAAAATTTTGTATTATGAAGTACTGTCACAGGCACAGTACAGAGACAAGTGCTATGTAGAGATTAATATAAAACGTCACAGTCCCTTCTCTCACAGTCCAAAGAAGATAGAGTGCTTTTTATCAGAGGGTTTCAAATGAGTGAGCAGTCTAATTTTCCTTTTTTTTTCCTTTATATTTGCAGACTTTTATAATTGATATTGCCAGATATATTTTAAAATTAACGTACATTTTTAATTTACAATTTTTCTCATGATCAGCCCAGTTCCAACTAGTATTAATTTTTAAATTTTCTATGTTTAGAAGGCAAAGAAGGGGGAAATAACCCTGTTTGCTAGATGTAGTCATTTTACCAAGAAACGAGTAATTGTATTCTTTTTTCCTTTACTCCATTTTTTTCAGTCTTAAATGCTAAAGGCATTATTATTATTTTTTTTTCCAAATAGGTGTTTGTTTATGAAAAAAATACTTTGTGCTCAGGACACTTATTTATTTTTAGGGTGGGTATCTCCTGCTGTAAGCGTTGCATAGAGAATATTGATTTCTATCTGTCTTAATATCCAAACCTTTGCCAAAGCAATAGTGAAGAAGAAATTGGAAAAGGTAAGCCTTTGATTATTTTAAAACGTCATGGGGGTAAAGCTGTAAAGGAAAAACAGGCAAGTGTTTTCACCCAAGGCTATTCTAAAATGTAGCTCTTCACAGTGAATGCTGTGAGTACTTGGAGTTGGGAAGACTGCATATGGCCTACTAGTTTTGTTGACCCGATGGATAATATTTTACGCTAATTCTAAAAGAAGGATCAGTTCGTTTTGAAATTATTGTTTCCAAATTGGGAAATACAGCATTGGATTAAATTACTTTTAAAGGTAGGTCTAAATTGGGGCTTTCTGTGAAGGATTTGATTTTAGGAAGGATTTTGATTTCATCCTTGCGGAATCATCTTTTTCTCATCTTACATAAATATTAAACATTTATGAGTGTGCTTTCTACAAGGAGAACACTAACCAAATCTTAGAACCTGTTTCCCTGTCTGCCAGCTATTTGAAGGTAATCCATATGGTTAGACATCTACATAAACCTAGAAGCGAGATGTAACATGTATTATGTTCTTGTCAGTTGGTATTGAGTCTGCACCAACTCATATACACCCCATATACAACAGAACAATATGTTGCCCGGTCCTGCACGGTCTTCACAGTCGTCAGTATGCCAAAGTCCATTTTCACAGACACTGTGTATTTGGAGTGCCTTCCAATCCAGGAGCCTTATCTTTCAGCACTATATCCGACAACATTCTGCTATGATCAGTAAGGTTTTCACTGACTAATTTTTGGAAGTAGATTGCCCGACCTTTCTTCTTAATCTGTCTTATTTTGGAAGTTCTGCTGAAACCTGTCCACCTGCTGGTATTTGAAATACCAGTGGCTTAGCTTCCAGCATCTTAGCAACATACAAGCCACGACTGCATGACAGACTGACAGAAGAGTGGTAGAAAATGTAGACAGAAATAAACCTTACTAAGATAATTAAGGATCCCTGGTGGTATAGTTGTGCTGGTTTCCCCAGTATTGTGTACTGTCTCACCCTTCACCCAAGATACCACTTATCTATTGCCTATTTACTATTTCCCCCCCACCCCTCCCATCCCCGGTAACCAACAAAGATTGTTACTTTTTGTGTGTAAACTTTTTCATGGGTTTTTACAATAGAGGTCTCATACAATATTTGTCCTTTTGTGATGGACTTATTTCACTCAGCATAATGTCCTCCAGCTTCATCCATGTTATGCGATGCTTCACAGATTCATCATTGTTCTTTCTTGCTGCATAGTGTACTCCATTGTGTGTATGTACCATAGTTTGTTTATCCATTCATCTGGTGATGGGCATCTAGGTTGTTTCCATCTTTCTGCTGTTGTCAACAATGCTGCCATGAACATAGGTGTGCCTATGTCTATTCGAGTGACGACTCTTATTTCTCTAGGATATATTCCTAGGAGTGGGATTTCTAGATCATATGGTGTGTCTATTTCTAGCTTTCTAAGGAAGCACCATATCATTTTCCAAAATGGTTGTATCATTTTGTATTCCCACCAGCAGTGCTTAAGAGTTCCGATCTCCCTGCAGCCCCTCCAACATTTGTTATTTCCAGTGTTTTTGATTCATGCCAGTAATGCTGGGGTGAGATGGTATCTCATTGTGGTTTTAATTTGTATTTCTTTAATGGCTAGTGATCGCGAGCATTTCCTCATGTGTCTGTTGGCTGCTTGAATGTCTTCTTTGGTGAAGTGTCTGTTCATTTCCTTTGCCCACTTTTTAATAGGATTATTTGTCTTTTTGTTGTAGAGGTGTTGGATTTTCTTGTTGATTACAGTGATTAGACCTTTGTCTGACTTGTACTGTCCAAAGATTTTTTCCCAGTCTGTAGGTTCTCTTTTTACTCTTTTGGTGAAGTCTTTGAAGAGCATAGGTGTTTGATTTTTAGAAGATCCCAGTTATCTAGCTTATGTATTGGGGTTTGTGGGTTGATGGTTATGGTTTGTATCCTGTTAATGCCATGTTTTAAGGCCTGTAGCGTTGGTCCTATTTTTTCTTCTATGAACTTTATAGTTTTAGGCTTTATATTCAGGTCTTTCATCCATTTTGAAGTAATTTTTGTGTATGGCGTGAGGTATGGGTCCTGTTTCATTTTTTTGCAGATGGATATTCAGTTTTGCCATCACCATCTGTTAAGAAGACTGTCTTTTCCCCATTTGATGGACTTTGGGCTCTTGTCGAAGATCAGGTGACCGTAGGTGGATGGATTTACATCTGGGTTCTCAGTTCTGTTCCATTGGTCAATGTATCTGTCGTTGTACCAGTACCAGGCTGTTTCAACTACTGTAGCTGTATAGTAGGTTCTGAAGTCAGGTAGTGTGAGTCCTCCAACTTTATTCTTCTTCTTCAGTAGTGCTTTACTTATTCGGGACTTCTTGCCTTTCCATATAAAGTGAATGATTAGTTTTTCCATCTCTTTGAAGAATGTTGTTGGTATTTGGATCGGGATTGCATTGTATTTGTAAATTGCTTTGGGTAGAATTGCCATTTTCACCATGTTGAGTCTGCCTATCCATGAGCATGATATGTTTTTCCATTTATGTAGATCCCTTTGGGTTTTATGCAGTAGTGTTTTATAGTTTTCTTTGTATAGGTCTTTTACATCCCTGGTCAGATTTATTCCTAAGTATTTTATCTTCTTAGGGGCTATTGAAAATGGTATTGTTTTCCTGATTTCCTTTTCATCGTTCTCTTTATTGGTGTATAGGAGTCCAACTAATTTTTGTATGTTTATCTTGTATCCTGCTCCTCTGCTGAATATTTCTATTAGTTCCATTAGATTTCTCATGGAGTCTTTAGGGTTTTCTATGTATAGTATCATATCATCTGCAAACAGGGACAGTTTAACTTCTTCATTACCAATTTGGATGCCCTTTATTTCTTTTTCTTGCCTTATTGCTCTAGCTAGAACTTCCAGAACAATGTTAAATAAGAGTGGTGATAAAGGGCATCCTTGTCTTGTTCCTGTTCTCAGGGGGAATGTTTTCAGCCTCTCTCCATTAAGAATGATGTTGGCCGTTGGTTTTGCATAGATGCCCTTATTATGTTGAGGTATTTCCCTTCTATCCTTATTTTATTGGGAGTTTTTATCAGGAATGGGTGTTGGACTTTGTCGAATGCCTTTTCTGCATCAGTTGATCATGTGATTCTTTTCTTTCCTTTTATTTATGTGGTGGATTATGCTGATTGATTTTCTAATGTTGAACCATCCTTGCATACCTAGTATGAATCCTACTTGGTCGTGGTGTATTTTTTTTTTTTTTTTTTGATATGATGCTGAATTCTGTTGGCTAGAATTTTGTTGAGAATTTTTGCATCTATATTCATGAGAGATATTGGTCTGTAATTTTCTTTTTTTGTGGCGTCTTTGCCTGGTTTTGGTATTAGCATTATGCTGGCTTCATAGAATGAGTTTGGAAGTGTTGCTTCCTCTTCTATGCTCTGAAATAGCTTGAGTAGTACTGGTACAAGCTCTTCTGTAAATGTTTGTAGAATTCTCCAGTGAAGCCATCTGGGCCAGAGCTAAAATATATGTATCTTGTTGGGAGGTTTGATCTGCACTCACTCAACTGCACTTTGTAAGTAGATTTCAGTTAGCATATTTTAGTCTAGTGGCTATAATATGTTCAGTAACTTGCTGCCATGAAGGTTTTATTTGAATAGAAACTGAGTAATAATTATAATTCTTGTATTTTTACGAATGATTTTGTCTGTTTTTGTCCAGATCATCATCATTCTGTGCCCTGTCAGAAATTCTTCTCTAGTTAGACTTAACCTCTCAGGAAAAATATATAATAGAATTAGTATTTCTTCTCTTCTACATAGTATCTTTCACTATGAATGCCACTTTTGCTTTTGCTAGCAGTGAAAGGCATTCTATGTTGTGATTGTGCTAGAGGAAAGATGAATCTTATTCAGAGTTTGGGCTCCAAAATTGGCAGAAAGAGAAAAATATAGTTTTTATTACTCTTAAAAAAAGAGTATATTGGACATCAATGTCAGATGTCTCAATAAGTTCAACATAGCCAGTTTTCCTTATGGCATTTTCCTAGTTGAGCATCAAAAGCAGTTGGTCATGCTGTATGAAAACATACATCTTTATATACCAGAGTCACTCTCAACAAGTCTAGTTGCTCCTATACTGGGGTGAACTTGGGACCTCTGAGTTTGTGAGGGCACGGCAGATTAACATTTCCCATTTTTCACTCTATCCAAGCCATACAAGTTGGCAGACAGAATCTATGGCACTGTTGTTTTCTTCTCAATTTATGTAATGGAAGTTGTATAAGTTACATGTGTTTATGATGTGACTTTAGATATTTTCGTTCTGTATGGTTACTCTTTCCTTATAACCTTTTATAAATAGAGATACTGATGCAGTCTGGAGAAAAGTTTTATAGTTAAGTGATAAATGTTTAACATTTTGTAGATATAAATTTGGGGAAAGGAATAAGTTTATTCGAAGATGTACTGGCTTGACCAAAAACACGTTGCCGTTGAGTTGCTTCCTACTCATATTGACCCTATAGGACAGAGTAGATCTGCCTCATAGGGTTTCCAAGGAGCACCGAGTGGATTCGGACTGTCAGCCTTCTGGTTAGCAGCCAAACTCTTAACCACTACACCACTAGGGTTTCCCTACTGGCTTTAGTGACACTAAGAATATTGTAAAAAGACGTTGGTTGCTAACGACTCATTAAAGAAAAAAAAAGGCCCTGGGATGTTGGGAACGAAGTAGTTTTTCTAGGTCTCATCCCTCACTAAATTATAATAAGTATACTTTAGACAAATGACAGTAACATTCAGGTCACTGAAATCAATATTTCAATTTTATTCATTGCAGTGGATAAACGCTATGTTCCTGAGCTTTGTTAATGCCAGAGAACTTCAATTGCAGATAGTATACCTTCTTTACATATTATGTAGTGCCTAGTGAAAAAGTATATTCAATATTTAAAAAATAAAATTAATAATTCATTTCTATTCTACTTGGTAAAATAAACAGGCAGAAGCAACAATCAGTGTTTTCTTCTGTAGCTCATAACTCAACTTGCTTCCTTCAAGGCACTCTGGTTCCAGCAGAACTCTGGTCATTGATCACAGATTCTCCTGGCTTCACTTGATAAATGATTTTGCCTAAGCCTTCTTTCTGAGAAGCCTGTTCGAACCTTGTAGATATAAAATTGTCACTGCCCCTTTAAACACTAATGCTAACATTATGGGTGGTAATCTTTGGTTTGTACAGTAGTACGTGTCACAATAACGGTATTTTGAGAGCCTGTTGGCAAATCAGTTTATCTGACTTTGTAAAATTATGTGAAGAAAACAAAACTTTGTATTTAACATGATTCATGATTAGTCTTTTATAAGTAGGTTTTGAATAGGTTAAAAGTAAATTATCTTGATTTGGAAAAGGATGAATTTATGAGAGTTTAATATACTGGCAAAAACATGTAATAAACTTTGTTATTTTGGCAGCCTTTGCTGTGAAATCTGAAACACTGAATGAATTATTATTAGTATTATTTTAAATTTTTTTGGAGACTGCAGGTCTTGTGAAGTTCACCAGGAACCAGTTTTTGTTATAGGTTATGCACTCTTGGTAAGTGACTGGAAATTAGTTATTTTTTATGTTAGAAATATATCCTAGAAATGGATATTTTACATTTGCCCATATAGATTTTTTTAATGGTTTGGGGGAGAAAGAATGTTTACATAGAATATTTCACGTTCCTTTATAGACTACATACACAGATACAGATCAGACTGTCTCCCATTAATCATAAATAAGTAAAAGTAACAACCATAACTTGGGTAGCACTTAATCATTTCTTTTTAATTTTGAAGCATTGAGTCAGTTTTGGAATTGTAACTAATAACTCTATAGTCCACTCATTTAAATGACAGAAATGTCAACGCTTTATAGCATCATTCCTTATTTTTGGAGCAATGATTCTCAACCTTTAGTGTACGTCAGAATTACCTTCAAGTTCAAACATAGACTTCTGGGCCCCACCTTCAGAGTTTCTGATCCAGTGAGTCCGGGATGGGACTTGAGAATTTGTATTTCTAACGAGCTCCATATTTTGAAAATTCCTGCTTTGAAGATAGGAGGGCATTATGTGCTTTCCCAACATTAGAGATGTGGTTCGGAAAGATGGAGAAACACACACACGCACCCACACGCACGCACAGACACACGTATGTATTTATATATGTGTGCCTGAATGTAATTCATCGTAGAGTGGTACTAGAATGTAATTCTTCTTGTACTCAGGCCTGTGCTTACTACTCTTAGAACAGGTAGTAAATTTGCATTATTGGAGACAATATGCTCTAAAACATTTAACCAGAATGCTAGGAAAGAAGAAGAGAGCATTCTAATGAGTTAAATTATCTAATTAATTGGAGATTACAAAGCACACAATTTTTGTTTTCTTTTCTTGCCATTGAAAATCTTTCTGAAGTATATATTATGCTTTTCTGTCTCAGCAAGTAAACCATCCTGTGAAAATTTATTTTGTCTTTTATAGTTGAGACTCTCACAATCTCGAGCATTGTTACTTGGAGATAGATTTTCATTGTATGAGATTGAAGATTTAGAAGTGGGAATAGTTTAAGGAAAATATGTTCAGATAGCTGGTTCGATTTTGTTGTTGTTGTTAATGATTTCTGATAATAAGCTTTTTGTTATTGGAAAAAATAAAATTAAATGGTGATAGTTCTGATTAACTGGAAATGTTATTATAATTGTATTATGCTGCATTGGGGAAATGACTATGCTATTTTTGAAGCTATCCACATAGAATAGAGACTATTGAGCTGACACATGAATTAACTGGGAGTTCATTAGAATAATTTTTTTCAAGGACTAGCACCTGTCAAACAGTAGTTATACTCAATAACTATTTGTTAAATATATTAAACACAGAGACTTGGTCCCTGGGGCTATTGCTTACTAGTTTTATTAGAGGAGGCTGGGTAAGGAGGGAGAGCTTATTGCCTAGTTATAATTTCAGCCTTTATGCTTAGTTCATCAGAATGCATGGTACTCATCCACTGATTTTCAGCAGTACTTCTTCATTACGTATGGACTGTACGTCCTCCAATACTCTAAGAGCTCAGCCTTTCCAAATTATATTTAATGGTCTGGATTTGAGATTGAAATTAGACCAGAATACACTAATGCCTACTACTGCTGATACTGCATCATCCTTATATTTTTCTTTCCTTTAGAATAACACCAAACAACCATCAATTTATCTTGGTGGAAGTGCTTACTTTTTATTAATGTGGCTTTTTTTAAAGAGCTGTACAATTCTGACACATTAGGTTGGAATATTGCTGGTAATATTTCCTGTAGATGGCCTTATCAGACTTATGCTCCTGCAACTCACACCTTTTCTTATTAGTGAAACATCTTTTTCTTTCATCCAAAGGAGTATTAAAATCCCAGGTCAGAAGAGATCTTTTCTGCCGTCTAATTAGACTCACAAAGACAGGCTTTAAAAATAATACTTTTTACCTTGAAAACAAGGGATCTACACAAATTATATAAAAATGCTACTTTGTTTTGATATGCAGCATTTATTACTTTTATTAGTTATGAGCAAGATATATGCATCCACATAGAAGACAAAATTGCCAAAAAAAATGAAAGTAGACTTTGTAAAATAATGGCCACCTCACCCTCTCCCTTATGCATATAGTAATCAGTTTTATAAATTAACAGCTAACGAGACTTTTATTCTTTCCACTATATTCAGCATGCCTTTGGTGTACTTTAACTCATTTTTGCCAGTGTCATTTCTTCTGTGTTTTTACTTCATAATTTATTTTTAATTTTATCCCATTGACATTTTTATTATGTTTAAATCCTTTCTTGTACGAGCTAGGGTAAAAATAAATAAAATTAAAAAAAAAATACATGTAAAAAGTCCTCTTTATCAGAATAACTAGTCCCTTGAGTCGATTCTGAAGGAACCCTGGTGGCGGAGTGGTTAAGTGCTCAGCTGCTAACTGGAGGGTCCATGGTTTGAACCAGCTACTCTGTGGGAGGAAGATGTGACAGTCTGCTTCTGTAAAAAGTACAGCCTTGGAAAAATCTACAGGGCAGTTCTGCTCTGTCCTATAAGGTTGCTATGAGTCAGAATCAACTCGACAGCAGTGGGTTTTTTTTGTTTTTTGAGTCGATTCTGACTCATGGCAACTCCATGTGTGTTAGCATAGAACTGTGCTCCATAGGGCTTTCAGGGGCTGATTTTTTGCAAGTAGATTGGCAGTCCTTTCTTCTGAAACACCTCTGGGTGGACTCGAACGTCCCACCTTTCAGTTACCAGCCTAATATGCTAACCATTTGCACCACTCAGGGATTCCCTTTATCCAAATAGTCTATAATTTCTAAATAGAGTATATACTTTTCTATAAAAAGTGGCTGACTACATTTAGGTTTTTATGTATGTATAGCCTCTGCTTGAGTAATTCTTTCCCCTAGTGACTTCTCTCAAATGCTATCTAGTGCCCTTATGTGTTCTCTTGAAAGCCTAGAAACCATCTTTTAGCCTCTTTTCTCCATGCTCTAGGTAGGAAGTTACCAACAGGTCGGCCAAATCTGACCCTCGGCTCAATTCTGTTTGCCCTGAAGAGTGTTGATACATGGTGTTACGTGAAAAATCGAAATCATTTCGAATGTTTAAAAATTAGATGTTTCCCATAAAAATTCAGGTGTTGGCTTCTCTAGAAAAACTAGAAGGTATGGACCTGTATCCCTGTTTGGCAGCAGTCCTCTGGAGCTGAGCGGTTATTTCTCCTTTTAAATGGGACAGGGGCTCTTCTGTACACCTCAGTCCGCACTGCTCCCTATTGTTTTGTGGACATTGAGGCTAATGGTTAATTGCTACTTGTCTTAGCACTTGCCTTGTTTTTTTTATGTCCAGAGCTTGCCTGCCCCTCTAGATATTTCTACCTTATTGAAACTTACTTGTACCATGGCCAGTACCACTGGGCACTGATACTCAGTTATTGTAAACTACTCTATAATGTATGATCTGTTCCAAATAGGATACTATCAACTAAAATCATTTGTCTTAGAGGCAATACCTTAAAGGAATGAATCTAATGGTTAGGGACTTCAGGCTCCATGATCAGTGGAAGAGAAACTCTGGAGCTAACGATTCTTCAGATGCTACGGCGTCACTCATGCACAGGTAATGTGCTGTCACCTTTTACAGATTGACTCCCTTGGTTCCCTATATGGTTGTTTCTATACACGATTCACTCAGGTGTCGGTCCATGAGTGCATGCTCAGGGCTTCTGTTCTGTCCACACGTTCTTTACAAAGCTGGTTGTCTGTGATGTTGAACTCAAGGGCTAGCAAACTACAAAAGTGCCTGCACTGAGGCACTGTGGACAAAGCTGGCCAAAATTTCATCAGTTCATTAAAAAACAAACAAACAAAAAACACCTGTAATATAGGAGGTAGTTTTAAATGTAACTTTATGGTAGAATGGACTAACTGGAAGAGTTCTGTTGACCGATCGTTAGTTTCAGAAATTGAGAACAGAGGAAGATTTAAAGATTATTCAAGAAAATACTTTTGTGTGTTTTGGATTCTTGCTCAGGGATTATCCCTGGTATGATAAAATTGAAAGAGATACCGTGACAATAGAGACCTGACAGAAATTCTTTCTGAAGTATTTAAAGTCTCAGTTTCTATTTGAAACCTACCAAGTAATGACTGCCAGCAATAAGTATGCTTCACTTGTACCTCCAGGGTACAATATTGTGACTCAACGCCCCCAACATAGTTTCTTTCTCCATGTAGTTGAACAACAAATAAAATGCAGTCTCTGTGTTTAGGGAAGACTTATGATGTGCATTATAAAAGAAAGATAACTTTTCTTTGCACAGGAAAGGAATCTCATCAGCCTGTATGTTCCCATCGTATTCATCAAGAGAATGGGCAATAAACGAGATATATACAGTAGGTGGAATCTTTTTGTCCTCTTTTCTCTCTTGTAACTCTCATTGTTATGCAGGAGGTTACCCTGAAATCTTGTCTTCTGTTTTCTGGATGATGCTCAATTATCCTGACTGCTCCATTTGGGAATTAGAAGTTTCTTCTGGTTTCAGAGGATTTTCAAATGCTACATAACTTCCAGTGAAGTGCAAAGTATTTTAAGATCTAAAGGCCATAGTATAGAAGAGAAGTAACACTCACTCAGGATGCTCTTCTTCCCCTTCAATTGCTGTTTGACCTTGAAGAGTCTATGTGTATATTTAAATCAATTATTAGGTTGATTACAGAGTCTAATACTGTATGGTCTAGATGACTGCTTTCCATTGTAAGATGTTGTTGTAAGGTGCCATTGGGTACGTTCCAACTCATAGTGACCCTATGTACAACAAAATGAAACACTGTCTGGTCCTACATCATCCTCACAATCATTTCTATGTTTGAGCCCGTTGTTGAAGCCACTGTGTCAATCCATCTCTTTGAGGATCTTCCTCTTTTTTGTTGACCTTCTACTATACCAAGCATGGTGTCCTTTTCCAGGGACTGGTCCCTCCTGATAACATGTCCAAAGTGTGAAAGACGAAGCCTCACCATGCTCACGTCTAAGGAGCTTCCTGGCTGTATTTCTTCCAAGATAGATTTGTTCATTTTTCTGGAAATCCATGGTATATTCAGTATTCTTCACCAACACCATAATTCAAAGACATCAGTTCTTCTTCAGTCTTCCTTATTCATTGTCCAACTTTTGCATGCCTATGAGATGATTGAAAATACCATGGTTTGGGTCAGGTGCACCTTGGTCCACAAAGTGATATCTTTGCTTTTTAACACTGTAAAGAGGTCTTTTGCAGCAGATCTGCCCAGTGTAATACGTCATTTAATTTCTTGAATGCTGCTTCCAAGGGTGTTGAGTATGGATCCAAGTAAAATGAAATTCTGGATAGCTTCAATCTTTTCTCCATTTATCATGATGTCACTTATTGGTCTAGTTGTGAGGATTTTTGTTTTCTTTATGTTGAGGTGTAATCCAGACTGAAGGCTGTGGTCTTTGATCTTCATCAGTGAGTGCTTCAAGCCCTCTTCACATTCCACAAGCAAAGTTATGTCATCTGCATATCGCAGGTTGTTGATTAGTCTTCCTCCAATCCTGATGTTGCATTCTTCTTCACATAGTCCAGCTTCTTGGATTATTTTCTCAGCATACAGATTGAGTATGTATGATGGAAAGGATACAACCTTGACATACAGCTTTTTGATTTTAAACCATACAGTATCCTCTCATTCTGTTTGAACGACTGCCTCTTGATCTATGTACAGGTTCCACGTGAGCACAATTAAATGTTCTGGAATTCCCATTCTTCGCAATGTTATCCATAATGTGTTATGATCCACACAGTTGAATACCTTTGCATAGTCAATAAAACACAGGTAAACATCTTTCTGGTATTTTCTGCTTTCAGGCAAGATCCATCTGACATCAGAAATGATGTCCCTCATTCCACGTCCTCTTCTGAATCCAGTTTTAATTTTTGGCAGTTCCCTGTCGATGTACTGCTGTAACCATTTTTCAGTTATCTTCAGCAATACTTTACTTGCATGTGATATTAATGATATTGTTTGATAATATCTGCATTCTGTTGGATCACCTTTCTTTGGAATGGGCACAAATAATGGATGTCTTTCAGTTGGTTGACCAGGTAGCTGCCTTCCAAATTTCTTAGCATAGACAAGTGAGCACTTCCAGCACTGTGTCTTTTTGTTGTTGTTAGGTGCCGTGGAGTCGGTTCCAACTGACAGGGATCCTATGCACAACACAGAATAAAACACTGCCTGGTCTGTTCCATCCTCACAATTGTTGCCATGTTTGAGCCCATTGTTGCAGCCACTGTGTTGGTCCATCTCATTGAGGGTCTTCCTCTTTTTTACTGACCCTCTACCTTACCAAATGTGATTTCCTTCTCCAGGGACTTGTCTCTCCTGATAATATGTCCAAATTACGAAAAATGAAGTCTCACCATCCTTGCATCCAAGGAACACTCTTGCTGTACTTCTTCCAAGACAGACTTGTTCATTCTTCTGGCAGTCCATGGTATATTCAGTATTCTTCTCCAACTACCATAATTCAAAGGCATTAATTCTTCTTCGGTCTTCCTTATTCATTGTCCAGCTTTCATGTGCATATGAGAGGATTGAAAATATCATCACACTTGGGTCAGGTGCACCTTAGTTCTCAAAGTGTCATCTTTGCTTTTCAACACTTTGTTTGTTGAAACATCTCAATTCATATTCCATCAATTCCTGAAGCCTTGTTTTTCGCCATTGCCTTTGGAGCAGGTTGGACTTCTTCCTTCAGTACCATCAGTTCTTGATCACATGCCTCCTCTTGAAATGGTTGAATGTCAACCAATTTTTTTTAGTACAGTGACTCTGTGTATTCCCTCCATCTTCTTTTGATGCTTCCTGCCTCATTCAATTTTTTGCCCATGAAATTCTTCAGTATTGCAACTCAAGACTTGAAATTTTTCTTCAGTTACTTAAGCTTTAGAAATGCTGATTATGTTCCTCCCTTTCGGTTTTCTAACACCAGGTCTTTGCACATTTCATTATGATACTTTACTTTGTCTTCTTGAGCTATCCTTTGAAATCTTCTGTTCAGCTCTCTTATGTGATCATTTCTTCCATTCACTTTAGCTACTCTGCATTCAAGAGCAAGTTTCAGAGTCTCTTCTGACATCCATTTTGGTCTTTTCTGTCTTTCCTGTCATTTTAATGACCTTTTCCTTTCTTCATGTATGTTGTCCTTGATGTCATTCCACAACTTGTCTGGTCTTATGTCATTATTACTCAGTGCGTCAAATCTATTCTTGAGATGGTCTCCAGATTCACATGGGATACACTCAAGGTTGTGCTTTGGCTCTTAGGAACTTGTTTTAATTTTCTTCAGTTTCAACTATATGAGCAATTGATGGACTGTTCCACAGTCAGGCCCTGACCTTGTTCTGACTGATGATATTGAGCTTCTCCATTGTCTCTTTTTGCAGATGTAGTCCATTTGATTCCTGTGTATTTCATCTGGTGAAGTCCACATGTATAGTTGCTGTTTATGATGTTGAAAAAAGGAATTTGCAATAAATAAGTAATTGGTCTTGCAAAATTCTATCATGTGATCTCTGATGTCATTTCTGTCACGAAGGTCATATTTTCCAATTACTGATCCCAATTTCCAGCTGCAGAAATTGGAAAAAGTCTTCAATTTCTTCATCTTTGGCATAAGTGGTTGGTGCATTAATTTGAATAATAGTCATATTAACTGGTCTTCCTTGTAGGTGTATGGATATTATCCTATCACTGACAGTGTAGTACTTTAGGATAGATCTTGAAATGTTCTTTTTGACTATGAAAGTGATGCCATTCCTCTGCAACTTGTCATTCCCAGCATAGAAGAACATATGATTGTCTGATTCAAAATGGCCAATACCAGTCCATTTCAGCTCACTTATGCCTAGGATATCGATCTTCAAGTTTTGTTTTTGTTTTTCATTTTTGACAGCGTCCAATTTTCCTAGATTCATATTTCATACTTTCACATTCTGATTACTAGTGGATGCTTGCAGCTGTTTCTTCTCATTTTGAGTTGTGCCACATAAGCAAATAAAGGTCCCCAAAGCTTTACTCCATCCACAACATTAAGGTTGACTCTACTTTGAGGAGGAAGCTCTTCCCCAGTCATATTTTGAGTGCTTTCCAACTTGAGGGGCTCATCATAGGGTTTTTATTGGCCATCTTTTTTTTTTTTTTTAGAACTAGATCACCAGGTCCTTCTTCCTAGTCTGTCTTTGTCTGGAAGCTCCACTGTAACCTGTCCACCATGGGTGAGTGTGCTGGTATTTGAAATACCAGTGACATAGATTCCAGCATCACAGCAGCAAGCCACCACAGTACGACAAACTGACAGATGAGTGGTGGTCCATTGTAAGATAGAGGGATAACAATGTTTGATCAACCTAACTTGAGTTGTTCACTTGATTCAGGATAGAAATATAATACACAATGCATTATGGAAGTGATAAACAGTCATTTCATAGTACTTGACTTACATTTAAAGGTTGGAATTGAGTAAAAGCCCATTAAATTAATTTAATCAGTATGAACTTGATTTTGAGGAAACAAGTTGATCTGAGTTCTCTGTGTAAATCAGTACAAAACTCTAGAGCGCTCTAATGATCAGAATTTTTTGTTCCACCATGAAAAATCTCTTTATTTAGAGCAAAGATGTATGAAAATTCTTTTTTATTTTTGCAAATATTGTTGGTTTAAGGGAGGAAAAATGCCCTGATTTCCTTTGCGGACATCACTGCTTTCCACCTGCCTAGGAATCCTAAGGTGGGAAATACTTTCAGCATTATATAGTTGAAGAACATTCTGAAATATTTCTTTAAATGTGATGTACCACATACCTTTAAATATGAGTTTACTTTCCTAGGGATGGAATTAAATTTGCTGATACTGAAAAATATCAGCACGATTGATAGACTATTTACACTTGACCAACTGGTAATGAATTCTCATTCACCATTTGTTTTCTTTGGCTAAAATTATGCTTAAATCACACTGCAAAATAGCCCAAAGCTACTAAAACATCTGGAAGGACAAAATTCAACAGAACCACCATGCCTCTGATATGTGAATTATCTTCCAAGTTGTGAATTATATTTTTCAGGTGGATGGTCCTGAACCTTCTAGTAAATATCATTAATATAGATATTCGACATCGTAACGAAGGTTCATAGATTACTTAATTACCCAAGGTTTGCCTTCGAGATAGGCCTTTGGCTCTGTTAATGAGAATTTTTTTTTTTTTTTTAAATCTTTGGAGATGACAGGTCTGATGGTGTAGAGAGAATTTATAGCTCAAATAATTTTTAAAGTCTCAAATCCCTTTTAACATTGACCTTCTAGGAGTCTGTGAATTCTTGTGAGACGTGTGAATGTATTCTTGATGTTCACATCTGAAATTTGCAGATGGGCATATACAGAGAGTTGAGATGCTTGACCAAATCATCAAATAAATAAATAAATAAATAAAACAAAAAAAAAACAAAAACAAAAAAACCCTCATTCTCAGTGCTTCAACACCTCTATACTTTCAGTGGATTTGTTTTGTAGAGCTGAGTTGGAGACAGCTTGATAGTTCCATTAGTGTTTGACTTCACTCTAATTATGTTGACCTACAAGCCTAGTCTCAAACAATGTAGAATTGTTTCTTTTTCTCTAAAATTTTGAGGAGCATCTGAGTTATCTTCAAATGAGAGCGTTTATAGAGTGGGTCAACATAAATTTTCCCCTGGTGTAAAAGATAAATAATAGCAGAAGAATAGTTGCTTGTCTTTAAAAGGTATTATTATGTATACCTAGAGAAGCAGTTCTAATTTTTATTAATTTTAGTATTTTTTTTTAAAGTGTATGATGATATCAGTGGCATATTTATATGTGATTTATATGGACTAGGATTGAGAAAAGCTTAGTTCATAAGAGGGAAGACATGACTTTCTAAGATCTATCATGCCAGTGTTGTGGATTGAATTGTGTCCCCCAAAAATGTGTGTCAACTTGGCTAGGCCATGATTCCCAGTACGGTGTGGTTGTCCACTGTTTCGTGATCTGATGTGATTATCCTATGTGTTATAAATCCTAACCTCTAGGATGTTAATGAGGCAGGATTAGAGGCAGCTATGTTAATGAGGGAGCCCTGGTAAGGAAGTGGTTAAGAGGTAGGCTGCTAACCAAAAGATCAGCAGTTTGAATCCACCAGCTGCTCCTTGGAAACCCCATGGGACAGTTC
Organism: Dugong dugon; assembly: GCA_030035585.1. Classification (NCBI taxonomy): domain Eukaryota; kingdom Metazoa; phylum Chordata; class Mammalia; order Sirenia; family Dugongidae; genus Dugong; species Dugong dugon. The sequence goes on from CM057475.1 coordinate 23,084,069, forward strand.
TCCTCGGTCCTGTAGGGTCACTATGAATCGGAATGGACTAGATGGTGATAGGTTTGTTTTGGTTTTTGGTTTGTGTTAATAAGGCAGAACTCAGTCTACAGGATTAGGTTGTATCTTGAGTCAATCTCTTTTGAGATATAAAGGAGAGAATTAAGCAGAGAGGAGAGGGAGCTCACACCACCAAGAAAGAAGAGCCAGGAGAAGAGTGCACCCTTTGGACCCAGGGTACCTGCATTGAGAAGCTCCTAGACCAGGGGGAGATTGACAACAGGACCTTTCCCCAGAGCTGACAAGAGAGAGAAAGCCTTCCCCTGGAGCTGGCACCCTGAATTTGGACTTGCTAGCCTCCTAGACTGTGAGAGAATAAACTTCTGTTTGTTAAAGCCATCCACTTGAGGTATTTCTGTTATAGTAGCACTAGACAGCTAAGACAGACAGGATCCAAGTTTTATTCATCTATTTTATTCTCTTCATTACTACTCTGTCTTAGATAAAGTAGGCATTCAGAAAATAGTTTTGAACGAGTGAATTATAACTGAAACCATGCTACATTTAAATTTTCTTGGCATGCACAATAATTAAATAACCTTTGGGTGGTGCAAGGATATAAGGTAATTCATACTATAGCTGACTGAGGTTATGCTAACTTTTTGTGAAAAGGAATTGCTTTTAATTTTCCTAATGCCTTGAGATCTTCAATTTGGGAAGATTAACACATAAGAGTTAATGCCAGTGAAATCCTTTGGAATAGAGCAAAGCAGAGGTGGGAAGGGGATGCCTTTGTCAGCTTCATTCCTACCAGAGAGACATGTGGGAAGTCCAGTGAATGGATGTTGGAGATGAGTGGATAATAATGAGAAACCATTTAGAAAGTCACCAGATAAGGTTCCAGATAATCCCAGTGTGTGATCTGGGGAATCACACCCCTAAACAGTGTCATTTAGTAGAGTAAGGTCTGGTGCTTAAAAATATTCAGCAGTACTTCCTAATTGAGATAATTATTTATTCTTGTGCATTGTTATTTATTCAAGCCTTTTTTGAATATCCTTTTTTCCACAAAGAGATGTTTACTGGACAGATGTGTTCTTGGATCTGCCCACTCTTGCCTGAAAGGCAATAACTATTTCAGTAGCTATTAGCATATTAAGAAAACTTCAGTAATTCTACCTACTTCACATTAATTTGCTCTTGTTGATTATTTGCTGTAATATGGTAAGTAATTGCTCTTGAATGGGTCAAGAAAAGCAGTCATTCACCTGTTTTGATTGCCATAAATATCTCTGAAGTCATCCCAATATGCTTCCATATTATTTACAACTCTTCCAAGTCATTAACAAATATATTGAACACCTGTGCTAGCACTGATCCCTGAGGCACCTCATTATTAACCTAATTGCACAGCTTTATCATATTTCACTTAACCTTGATTTTACTACCAAACTTTTTTAAAGCCAAGACATTTGCAGATTAATAAGACTTCGCATTTTATTCCATGGTTGCTATGGCTTCGTAATTGAATTTTCACATTTAAAAAAATTATGAATGAGAGACCAGTAGATGTTCATTCTTCTTAAAAGTTAAAACAAGAAAATAGTTATATCCTTTTGTCTCCCCTTTATTTTCACTGCAGTTGGACTGGTCTGTCCACTGTTCTTTCCATTGTTTGCTTGTATCAGCTATTTTTAAAATGGTAGGCTATGGAAACAAATTCTATAATTGCTTTGGGCACAATTCTGCGTTTTGGTAAGTCCCAACTCCTCTATGGTATTTTATTGCTAAACTGGTACCTTCATCACATTGGAGCCCAGAAAATAAAAAGGAGATTGAACTCATGTGAGCAGACATTGCTGTTCATCAGTGAAGCCATTGCCAGTGAAGAATGAGGTTTATATTTTCTGGATTTTAAATCGAGCTCATGGAGTATAGTTTTGTCTAATGTTGATGCTAGAAAGGACTCTGAAGATTACACGATGAAATTCTCTGTTTTCAGATAAAGAAGCAGAAGCACAGAAAGGTGAATTGACCTTGACCAAGGTCACACAGATCAGAGCCAGGACTCTGCCTTTCACTCTGTTGTTCCTTCTACTACAGTCTGGTTTAGGTTTTTATCATCATAGGTCCCCATTATGGGTAAATTAAAATTTTTTGTCCCATTTATTTTGAATTTTGGGATGAGTCCCTTTTAGGCCTCTGTTAGACCGTTATCTATATCTAATGTATCTTTCTTTTAGTCCCTAGCAGTACCTTGAATTAACTAACAGTAAGTTCTCATTAAATATACATTTAATGCATGACTAAATCTAGAAGCACACTGTGTACCTAACAGACTCTCTACACACACATATCATTCTGTTACATATAACGTCTCTTTGAGTCATGGCCAACTCCATGGCAACTAACAACATCAACAGCATATGTAAATGCATGCATACTAAATAATGGCTATTTACAGAATTTTTAGCTTTTGTTTACACCATAAATTTATATACGGCATGAAAATGAGACCCTACAACATCTTTATATATTGATTTCCAAACTGACTTCACCAGGTGGTTAGTCTTTAGCACACTCAGGTTTATTTGAACCGGTTGTTCTAAATAATACTGAGCTGCTCTGTGATGTTGCCCGTTTGTTTCATTTATGTCAACTTATCTAATATCACTTGCTCTCAGGCACTCAAATCCAACCAAATTTATTCATAGATATTTGAGCTATTTTGTATTTTTTTTTTAATTGTACTTCAGGTGAAGGCTTACAGAACAAATACTTTCTCATGAAACAGTCGTACACATATTGTTTTATGACATTGGTTAACAACCCCACAACATGTCAACCCTCTCCCTTCTCCATCTTTTTTGTTTTTGGTGAAAATATACATAACCAAAGATATACCATTTCAAAATTTCTACATGCACAGTTCAGTGACATTGACTACACTCTTCTAATTGTGCTGCTATTCTCACCTTAGATGAAGGCTTACAGAACAAAATAGTTTCTCATTTAACAGTTAGTACACATGTTGCTCTATGACAATGGTTAACAACCTCATAACACATCAACACTGTCCTTACTCAACCTTGGGTTCCCTATCACCAGCTTTCCTTTTGCCTTCTGGACCTTGTCCCTGGACTGCTGTGCCTCATTAGTCCCATTTGGTTTTATGGGGCTGTCCACTCCCAGGCTGAACAGTGAACCTCGGAGATAACTTCACCACTGAGCTAAAAGTGTGTCTGGGGGCCATACTCTCAGGGATTCTCCAGTCTCCTTTAGGCCAGTAAATCTGATCTTTTTTTTGTGAGTGAGAATTTTGTTCTACATCCTTCTCCAGCTCTGTCCAGAACCCTCTGTTGTGATCCTGGTCAGAGCAGTCAGTGGTGGTAGCTGGGCACGGTATTTGAGCTATTTTGGAGAATACAGATGAGAGTGTATATGTGAGAAAAGAACCCTTCTTGAAAAACTCAGGGAAGAGAAACTGAAGTCTTTATTTTTGGTGGTCCCCAGCCCCACTTCCACAGAGGAATTACCAGAGACGCTTCTGTGCTTGCCTACTTTAAATATTTATATGTTCTAATATATTTTTAATAGTAACATTCCAAAGGCATTGAAATGCTCTTCATTGCTGTTGGAAGGTCGCCACTCAAATCAAATGGTCAACGTTCTGTCATGTGAATAAGTCACTCCTTGGAAGAATTTTAAGCACCTTCAGAGGTGCATTATTTATTTCAGGCTTATGATTCATCTGCTTTGGGGAAAAGTGTTATTTCCTGGCTCATGTTCAAGTGCTGTAATTTAAGACATTTATAGTAAATTATTATACCACTGCAGCAAAAGAAATTAATACAACTCCAGGAGTCATACCTAGGGAATAGTTGACTTATCTAGTTGGATCTGGCTCATTGTTCTTTAACATGCTAATAAATAAAAAAAAAGAATAATTGTTTAAAATTTTTGTATAATACCTTTTGAAGTATATGAATTCCTTTGAGCAGGAATGTAAGTAAAAAAAAAAAATTCACATGTGCAAGCAGAAAGGATTTAGCTGTTAAATTTCTTATAGGTGTTTATTTGAATATTTTGACCTAGGATGCGTCAGATGGTATTAACAGTGAAAACTGTGAGAGCCAGAACTTGACGGGACCTCCTTGTTTTTCCAGGTTTTGCAAGTTTTCCGCCTTTGACAAGGTGCAGACTTAGCACTTTTCTGTCACTCCTTTTAGTGGAAAATGTTTTGAGTTTTCCTTCTCTGGCAGATTTTCACCTTACACGGGTTCTAGTTTTTGCAGGTTTTACTATATTACAAAACAACGGGAGAAGCAGTTCTGACTTACAGGAGAGTCCCTTTTTGTGTCTAGAATCTGAAGATGCAATTTTTGCTACCCAGACCCTTAACTTTGTTTCCTTTTATAGAATACTTTAAAAATATTGATATAAATCTGTTACTGAGAATAACGTCTATAGCACACATCTGGAATCTGTCTCTTCCCCTTATTTCTTCTGTGGCCATTCACATGATCATTTGGATGATCATAATTGTCTCATTTGCACTGTTGACAGATTAATTACTTCCAAGAGGCCGTTGGGTGAGGCATAGATAAGTGGTGTTGCCATAAGCTTGAATTTAGTCAAACACTGGACCAGAGATGAAGTCTATTGAGTGTAGGGACCAAAGTGGCTCCAAGAGATATGGCCTGGGCTTGTTGTGGCAGAACTTTGGAGCTTCTCAGCTGACACCAACAGGCTCTTCCAGCACAAGGTATTATAGAATATTATTGATTATAGTCCACTTTGTGGGATACCCAAGCCTAAACTTTCCCAGACTCAGATCTCTCTCCCTGGGATCTCCTTGACTGGGGTTGACCCAAAGCTACGTTATACTCCCTAGGACTCATACTTCACACCCAAACCAAGATTTGAGATTTAAAAAAGGAGGGGAGATAATTAAATTACACTCTCTAGGCCAGTGATTCTTAGAAGGAGAAAACAGAGAAAGTGGCATTCCTCCATACGGCATACTCCTCCACACCCTAACACACACAGACACACACACACACACACATACACATCACTGAGAACTGCTGTCTTGGTGATTTACTGATGGAGCATGTCCCATCTTTAAGTATTTAGAATTAGAAAAAAAATTAAGAACTACTGATCCAAATCTCTTGCCCAGTTTCACATACATGTTGGTAGGTATGTAGTTCTAATTGCATTCATGTTCATAGTATAATAAAACTTAATGGGAGCAGGAAGAACAAGAAAAATTTTTTAAAATCTACTGAGATTCTAGAGTAGATACATGTTGTATGAACTCGTTTTACTAATTTACTTGAATTTGATTTTAATTGTATTTTTATATTGTCCAAGTGCATAAATTTATTTTACTCTATTAAGAAAACATTTATTTTTTTTAATAATAACTATATTCTTTCAACAAAATTGAGATGTAGGTCAGAACCTTTTTTGAGTGTAATTCTAAAAAATTAATATTTTAATCCTAAAATATTCCAAAACTTGTAACTTATGAAATGCATTGGTTGTAGATACATAGTACATTGATAATCCACTCATTCTATCTTAGAATTTACAAAGAAAGTTTATAAAGTAGTATTTTTATAATAATTGGGAATGGAATTCAATATTTTGGTATACATTTTCCTAACTGTGTTAGAAACTGTACATTTTCCTAAATGGATTTCCCTTTCTTGCATTTAATGCTGTCAGTCTTTCAAAGAATGTATTTATATTTTCTCTGACTTTGAGAAATAATGAGGGGCATTAGGACATTTACCTAAAGATGAAATTTACATGCCAAGTCAGAATAGTTGTATCTTAAATTTGTCATTATTGCACTTTTATAAATCTGGCCATTAGCATAAAATCTAACCCTAGAAATACGCAAGGAATGCTACATGGGAGTGAGTTCTTATATTGTTATCGATGGAGTGTAATTTGATTTTCCTGTTACATGGATTTTTTTTATGGACTGTGACTGAATTTATTTATGATTAAATTTTGGGTAAAATTCGTAAAACAAGTTTCAACTCTCAGTTTGGGGTATTTTGTTCATATTTCATGGTTTATTAATATGGCACATAAAACCTACATTTTAAGTTTCAGAATTTAATTCACATATTAATCTCGATTCTCTGAAGGTAAGTGGAAGTAGACACTTTAAATAGTATATGAAATCATGTTTGAGATATTTTTATATGGATAAACTTAGATGCACTTGAAAAAGTATTGTCTCTTTTTAGTAAGAGGCTGGGATTGGAGGGGTGGTTGGGCAGCTGAGAAAGGAAGTGGGGTTTAGGCTACTAAAGAAGGTAGAGGAATGGATGTTTGGAACGTAGCTATCATGGTTTACTGTCTACAAGGTTGTCACTTAGATTTAAAAAAGGTTATCATGTAGGTTAACTCTGAGGGTTAATAAAACAAGGTCAAAAAGGTAGGAAACCTGTAGACCTTTAGCTTATACCAAGAAAATACTTTTTAAAAAAATTGTTGAGAACTTCATTGTTAACCGTAGGGAGCTCTTTTGATTTGTTGATCCCTTCAATATGTTGTTGTTAGGTGCCCTTGAGCAAATTTCGACTTAGAGCAACCCCATGTGACAGAGTAGAACTGCCTCACAGGGTTTTCTAGGTGTAATGCTTATGGGAACAAATCACCAGGGCTTTCTCCCACAGAGCCACTGGGTGGTGTAAAATCGGCATGAAGGCGGTGTCTGACCTCCTCTCTCCATCATCCCGAGGGGGAAGGAGAATCAAAATCAACAGCTCAGGGTTGATTCCTATGAGGCGGAGGTCAGACATGCCTCCTTTCTCTGCCATTTTTACCAATTCTAACAACAAGGGTCCCTCCCATGGAACTCTCTACTTCTCTGCTGGGTTCAATAATTCATTGCAATGGCCATACAGAACTCACAGGCAGTACTAACGATTAGGGGGCTCATTGGGGGAAGTAACAGTTACAATTCAGGCTCAGGAACACTCAAGATACAGCATTCTTCCATCAGAACAGCCTTTTCCCAGCCATGCTCACAAGCACTCCTCTCCCTGGCCCTTGGCCTGTGCCCACAGGCGCTCAGCTTTCTTGCTCCGTCTGCTGGGAAGCCTACTGCACCATCTCCTGCTGCTGAGTCTCTGCTGCAGATCTCTCCTGCTACCACTTCTCGCCGTCTTCAGAGTTACAGGTCTCTGTCTCTGCTTCCAGGAGCTTCTCAGCACAGGGATCCTGAGTCTAAAGGACGTACTGGTTCCTGGCTGTTCTTCCTTGGTGGCGGTGGTATCTTCTCTTTTCCCAAATCTGGGGTCGCTCATTTCAAGCCCAGTGGCATAGCAAAATTGACCAGTCCCTTTGGTGGGCTACAATTACCATGTCACATAGTCTTGCCCAATCACTTGGGTGGGAGCTACAAGACCATGGCTAAAAGGCCACACAAAAGTGATCTATGGCACTGGAGGTGAGTTTGAACCTCCAGCCTTTCGGATAGCAGCTGTATGCTTAACTGGTGTGCCACTGGGGCTCCTTGCCTTTAATCTAGCACCTCAGAATCATATTCTGAGGCTCTTTAAAATCTAGGTCGTCAGAATGTGCTTCTATAATAGAAAAATACCTTGAAATGTATGTCCTGCTTAGTGATCTTTATATAGGAACAACAGTATTTGAGAGGGGTGTGTGTGTGTGCGGAAGTATTTTTTACAGCTCATAAATATGATACATATTAAAGAATTGAAAATACAAAGATGAGTTAGTTAATGAAAGTGGGCATGATGCTGGAAGGAAAAAAATTAGCATCCCAAAGTTTAGATGATGTCACTTTTGCAATAATAATAATAAAGTTAATGTTGAATCAGTTCTGACTCACGGTGACACCATGTGTGTCAGAGTAGAACTGTGCCCCATAGGGTTTTCAGCGGATGATATTTTGAAAGTAGATTGTCAGGTCTTTCTTCTGAGGTGCCTCTGGGTGGACTAGAACAGCCAGACTTTTGGTTAGAAGCTGAGCACATTAACTGCTACACCACCCAGGGATTCCCTCCATTGCAATAAGAAGGAAAATGTTTTTAGAAAATAACATCTCCAGTTTGTTTCTTTATTTGTATCTTTTGCTTCCCCCCCCGAAAAGTAATTTGAGACTGCTTATAACAGAATATATATGAAATAAGATTAACCATATAGAATTAGAAAGAAGAAATACAAATATAAAAAAAAAAAAGAAAGCCAGGACACTGAACAGAAAGGTTAACCCAGTAACCATGTTATGAGTGAAACCCAGGCCCTGAGCTGTGATGTAAAGAAAGTAATATGTGTTATAGGGCTCTAGTTTTCATGTAGGACAAAGCATAATCATATGCCAGGGGAAATTTGTCCTGGACCTAAGCTCTGAAATGCATTGCTCCCATGTTCTTTTAAAAATGATGTTCAGTAACGTGATGGATATTTTTAGTTTGCATTACATGTAGAAGTAAATCTCCAAAGGCTTTTCCTTATACAGACCTATAGTAAAGCTGAAGACAAAATCCAGTGTATATTTAGAATGTTATGCAGCAAAATAGAAAAATTGTTGAATGTCTAGAAGAGATAAAACTGACCTCAGAGTTAAAAATGAAAAGTTCTAGGTAAATATTACTCCTCTGTTTTAAAATTGAAAAAAAAAATGGAGGAAGGACGTCTTCTTGCCTTGATTCTAAAGATGAATTATTTCTCTCTGAAGTACGAATCAGCCTCCTTTATCTTTCTTTACCTGTTCCATTTTCTTCCATCTCAGAAAGAAAACAAAGCAAACTTGACCAAATAAGGACAGACAAGATTCATTCTACAGTGATTATACAAATGTATTCTGCATCTACTTAAAATCCATATTTCAGCCTCTAGTTGCACAAATTCAAGGTATGGATGAATTATACCGGGGAAAAAGACAAAAACTGACAGGGAAAATAAGATAAGGGATTCAAGTCAGTAAAACCATTTTAATTAAAACCTGAGCCAAATTTCAGGAAAGCCTGTGGAGAGAAAAGTTTTATGGGAGCATATGATTTTAGGTCATCTATGAAATAAGACAATGAAAAAGAATCTCTGTGTTGTTCTTACTAGGTGCTGTCGAGTCGGTTCCAACTCATAGCAACCCTGTGTACAACAGAATGAAACACTGCCGGCTCATCTTCTGGCAGTATATCAAACAATGTTCCGATGCTATTCTTAAGGTTTTCACCGGCCAATTCCTTTCAGAAGTAGACTGGCAGGCCCTTCTTCCTAGTCTGTCTTAGTCTGGAAGCTCAGCTGAAATCTGTCTGCCATGGGTGACCCTGCTGGTGCTTGAACACTGGTGGCATAGCTTCCAGCATCACAGCAACATGTAAGCCCCCACAGTAGGACAAACTGACAGATGCATGGGGGAAAATATCTATAATATACTGAAAAGGATAGAAAATGAAGGTGTATTATCATAATTACCAGTTATAAATAAATCAGTTGTTCATTATTCCACTGAAAAAGCAAACTGACAACAACATCTATTCAATGTGTGAATGATTCAGTTAATAGCTTTTCATGCCTCATTTATGATACTTTTTTTTTTGGTATAAATATACTAAATTGATTGAAATACACTATGCAAGAGTGACTTGCACATAATTTATTACTAACTGGTACTCTTATTTCTAAATGACAATTTTTTCCCCCCAGAATGAAATAGCTTAAATGCTAGATGCTTCTAGGTTTGCATTGGTATGAACATTACCATTTAGGAATTTCAGAATCGTAACAGGTGAAGAGTATGGATCCTTTACTTATATTAAAACAAACAAACAAACAAAAAAAAACAACCTATATTGGGATTCCTGAGGAGATTGAAGAGTTGTCTGGAATACCATGAGTCTGGAGAGAAGTAGGAATGTTCTGGAGTGACTTTCTTTTTATCCTGCCACTCATTACGGTGTTATTGGTGTTAGTTGCCATCAAGTCGATTCTGACTCATGGTGACCCCATTTATGCAGAGTAGGACTGTTCCATAGGGTTTTCAAAGCTGTGACCTTTCAGAAGCAGATTGCCAGGCCTGTCTTCCAAGATGCCTCTGGGTAGGTTTGAACCACCAACCTTCTGGCTAGTAGTTGAACACTTAACCATTTGTGCCATTTAGGGACTCCTTCATTACAGTACCCATTACCCCTTGCTGTGGAGTTGATTCCAACTCATAGCAACCCTCATTACAGTGACTACATGCAGATACAGTCCAATACGTAACTTTTTACCATATAATGGCTTGACAGAAACAATTTTAAGAGGCATTTTAACATTTTTCAACAATCCTCCTAAACAAGCATCTGTATTTTTCATAGAATACCTCACTTATAGTCATGTAAAGTCAAATCCTTGATTATTCAAAGGATTTGTAGAAGTCCAAAAATCCAGCCCCAGGCAAAGAGCTGCTTTTAAGTGTCAAAGGATCCTTTTAACAGGGAAGCCCTTGGCTTTATTTGAATGTCCTTAAGCTCTAGGATATTCAATTTATTGAAAAAATGAAAGACTTAAATATAACCTTATTTATGCTTTTTGGTAGTCTAATAGACCTTTATAATATTTTATAATTGAACAATTCGTATTGAAATAGAAATTAATGTAGTATTTTTCTCTCTCAGTCTTGTTACCCTTCCTCATCGTGTCATCATATATGTGACTATTAGATATACATAATATGATATATATGATATATACACTATATGATATATGTGCTATAATAGACACACACACACACACACACACACACACACACACACACACACGAGGTAGAAAGAAGAAAAGAAAGAAGACAGTTGGAGATAGGGAGTAAAGTAAGTAGAATAATACATTATTCACCCCTGAGATTTATTTTAGACACTGAAGGGATTGTTTGCACAATCTCTCACTGAGGGCAACTGAGATCTGTCTTTAATAGAATTAAGAAAGCTAAGATACCTTTATTCCACATAATTCAAGTGAGTGATAAAGTATCTCGGTCAAGTCTGACTTCTTCAGAATTACATGATTATAAGCTTACTGTCTTTCTTGTACTTTTTATTTCGGCAAATGTTTTCAAGGCAGGATTACTTTTGGGAAGTAATTTATAGCAAAATTCATACACAATGAGCATTTCAATAGCAATAATAAAATACAGCCTACTAGTAATCACTAGCTTAAAATGTTTAATTCCGTAGCCATCTTAATCTGTAAATTTTCACAGGTCCTTTTGGAAGTAGGTGGTGGTACAAACCTGAAAAAGCATGGTATGGATCATAAAAGGCTTCCATTTCAGGTAGAATTACACCCTATGAATGTGGAATTTCCAACCAGTAGATGGTGATCTAACAGTATTCCTCAAAGCCTTTCTGCATAGCTGCCCAGCTGTTTGCTAGCACCATTCCGTCCTGCTCCTCTTCTTACAATCCACTCAGAAATTTAAAAGTCAGTATTCCACTCTAATCCTAACAGTCCCAGGGCCCCATGAACTGAAAAGCGCATTAGTTTTCTTTCTGAACCAACTCAAGTTTCCCAGAGTAGATGATGATGCCCTTTATTAAGAATTAAGGACAGTCTTGAAACTTCAAAAACCCCAAGGCTGTTATAATTTAATTTATAGTCACTAACAAATTATAGACCCTACATATGTAACACCTCAGAGTTAACGTTAAAAATGTGCTAACTATTTAATGTAATAGGACTATTTGCTTTCTAATGAATTCAGTGTTGTGGGCTCATTTACTGCCATATAAGTGCTACATTGTCAAAAACTATCTAAAGAGACAATTTGTAAGTAACTTATTTTTGAAAAATAATTGTTTGCATACAATATGCATTCCATGTATTGGGGATTCTCGTGGCTGCCTTTGCCATGCTACATACTCTCTATAATCCTCCAGAGTATTTTAGAAGAACATTAAGGCACAATTCCCTCAGCATTCATTAAAATAGAATGATTCATGATGAAGTTTCTCATGTTAATATGTTCTGAAATTCTATAATTAAAGTATATTCATTTACCAAGTTGGCAGATGAGAAAACTATGCCTTGAACTAGTTACTGAGTTCACTAAGATTATTTTGGCTCAGCTTAATGCAAGGTGCATTCTTGAGGATTTAGTAAGAAATCCCCTTAAACACCACACAAACAAAGAATCCTTTGGAAATAATGATATTCTTATAAAGAGAGGTATTTGTTAAAGAGAAAAAAGTTTTAAAGAAGGAAAGACTTAATGATACCAAGCAGCTTCTAAAGCAAGATGATTTGACCACCTTACCTGTGGCTGTTGAGTCAGTTCAGTCTTATGCCACACTGTTAGATGGAGAAAATTAAAATTACACAGGCCAACGTACCCATACCCCTTCCACGTTTTTTCACGTATTCTAAAGGTTAGAACAGCAGTACAGGCTGGCTGACATATACAGATTTGGTTTGAATGGGACAGGTTAAAAAAAATTCTGATAATCCATTAAATTTATTTATTTTTTAAATAAAACTACTAACACCCTATATTTATCATGGAATGGCTAAATTGGATGTGCTTCTTAGTAGAATATTAAATGCAGAAGATGGTAGGAGATGGAAATTGAAAAAAAATCATCTGTAACATTTACATACTGGAAGAAAGTGGCTGCAGTGGGAAAATACCAGGCTTATAAACAATTAGACTCCTAGGTTTCAAAAACTAATGCCCATAGACATCTAAAATACCTCCGAACTTGAATTAGGAGTGGGAGTGGGGGTGGGACCTACTGGACAGATATGAGTTGTGTGACTGGCAGATTTAGGATCCATGGTTTCAAATGGCACCTACTCTGTGAGACCTTTTCTGATTTTCTTCCAGCAAAATTATTCTCTCCTCTTTAATTGTACAACATTGTGCATATACTTTTAGATATTATTACATTGAATCACAATGATTTACTCATCTTTAAGCACTTGCTCACTTTGCACTTTATCACAGTCCTTGGCATATTATAGTAAGCTAAGTAAACAAATAAATGCTTATTCAATTGATAGGAGTCCTGTTGGTACAGTGGTTAAGAGCTTGATTGCTAATCAAAAGGTTGGCAGTTCAAATCCACCAGCTACTCCTTGGAAACCCTATGGGGCAGGTCTACTCTGTCGTATAGGGTTGCTATGAGTCTGACTCAACAGCAATGGGTTTGGTTTTGTTTGTTATTCAATTGAATAAAATTAAAAAACACCAAAGTGTTGTGGATATAATTTTAAAAAAAGCAATTGCTACAGAAAAAATAATAAGGCACTTTCACATCTCAAAATTGTGTCTGTATACTGAATAAATACCTGTGAATGAAAGTTTGTAACTGTCAGGTCAACATAAAAATAACTGCAAGCTAATAGTCCAAATGAGCAAACTATGATGAAAAGAGAACATTTCTTTGCCAACTTTAAAAAAAAAATTAAAAAAACTAAAGAACCTTTTTATGTACCATTGTGTAGATTAGAAATATATACCTTTGTTTGTACTTTTTTATACAGTAACAGCTTTATTGTTAATTAACTGTACTTTTAAGGCAGAAGTAATTCTGCATATTTTGTTAAATGTTTATGTGTTCATAAAAATACTTTAGTGAAAAAAAATACTGAGTGAATGTGAGTTCTAGAACTAGATCTGTTTTCTGTTACCTACATGATTTTGATAGTGTCCTTTAATTGTATTCTACTTTAGTTTCTTTGTAAAATGTAGCAATTAAAAATGATTATTGTTTTTAATATTTGGAATAAAAATTCTTGTTACTTCACCAATACTAAGAAAAATCACTGAAAAGACTGAAAAAAGAAAAAGTCAATCAATCCACAGGCCATTTTTTCATCTGATGCCAAACAGTTATTTGACTAAGGGTGTCACAATTATTAGCTTCTAAGAAATTTATTTTATTTATTTCAAAGAATTATTTTCAAAATAAGTCAAGTTGTCTGTGCCAGTCTTCAAAATGTTTGATGAAATTTTTATTAAAACTGAATTATAACATTTTCCACGAAGGATTAATCTGAGTTACCCCCTCCCATGCCAAAAATAAATAAATAAATAAACACAATGGATAAAACAAGAATATAAAGAAAATTAGCGTTGGAAGGAGGTAGGGAGTATTTATGCCAATCATCAATAAAGGTCAAAAGATTTGCTGTGGCCAGAGTTTCTGGGAATCAGGGCAAAAATTGAGCCTGTTTTTTTCTGTTCAAGACAAACGTGAATCTAATTAATACTACTGGAAAATAGATGGCCATAATGAAAATATGGAGCCCTGGTAGCACAGTGGTTAAGAGTTCAGGCTGCTAAACCAAAGGTCAGCCTTGGAAGCCCTATGAGGCAGTTCCACTCTGTCCTGTAGGGTCACTATGAGTTGGAGTCGACTCGATGGCAACAAATTTGGGTTTTGGTTTTTAATGAAAATATGTTTTTCCTATGCTGCACTTTCCTACTCAGTTTGCTCATCTGAATGCTGCTAGTCTTAACTTCCATCATTTCTGACATTTGTCATGAATTGTCCCCAACAACTCTGCTAACTTTGATTTTGCCTATCCTAATTGCTATTTGTACTTGTAAGCATTCAATTTAACTCTTGGAATTTTTCTTGGTCAATATACATGTTTTCTCTTCTCTAAGACTGTGAGGCGCTGGAGGACAGGGACTATATCACGTACTCTTTTTTATCCCTCAACGATTCTTACCTTCTATTAGGCATATATTAGATATGTAATGAACACAGTCATGATATTAATAAAATGCCTTCAGATAGTCTTGAATGAATAGACTTTTAAATTTAAGGTGGAGGGGGGAGGGACCAGGATGGCAGCATAGTCAGATGCACCATAACGTTTCTCTACAGTAAAGTCATATATAAACAACCTGAAACAGTCAAAAATGGTGACCTCAGACTTCTGAAAAGCAAATGAAGGACTGAACAAACCAGCCAAATTCCAACTAGAAGGAGAGATACAACAGGGACAGTGGGAAAGTGGGGATTCATATATCATCCACAGCTTACCTGCTACCACAGAGCAGTGTAGCCATCTTAGGGTGGCTACAGGTGACATCTTTGAGTGAGAAGCCCAGCAAGACAGCATAGAGACATATACAGCCTGAGACAGAGATACTACGTAAACAGCTCTGGAAAGGAACAACAAGGTGGGCAACCAATGCACCTTTGGGCATGCCAGAGAGAGAGTGACACGTGGGAATAATATCACATTGAAACAAGGAAACCACAGGGAAGAACTGTGGGAGTAAAGGGATGCAGGTTGGATTATAGGTAATTCAGGCCAGGGGACAGATCAATCAGGGTGTGTGCATTAGTGGAGGGGCAAAAGGAAATTAAAGGAGGGGGAGCATTATCCCTGATAGTCAGGTGAGTGCAGAGAAGACTGCCCATGTGCTCACCTAGAGGACTCCCTCTCCCCCCACGGAATCAGGTCACTAGGAAGGATGCCCTTCTGCCCTTGGCGAAGGCTCCTTCCCCTCACTGAGACTAAGTTATTAGCATGGAGCCCTCTGCTTCTCCACTCTCACCCCTTAATACACACACACCCTCACCTGAGTGGAGGTCTCTCTTCCCCCACTGCAAACAAGCCATCTGCACAAAAGTGGAAGCCCATCCTGCCCCTTCCAAAATAACTCTCCTGCCCTGCTGAGCCTGTGTGGCCACACTACAGGCCGTTTGACTGAGGAAGTCTTGCTCTGCACCCTCCCAGGGACTTCCCTACCCTCCAGCATCTGCATAGTCACCCTTTGGGCTGCCCAGTTCAAGTGAGGAAGCCCTGTCACACTCCTTCCATCCTCCCAGATACTCCCCCCACCTTCTGCACTTGTGTAGTGACCCTCTGTGCCACCTGGCCAAGCAAGGAGCCCAGCCCTATGTCCACCTCCATCCTAAGAACTCCCTCATCCTTCAGCGCCAGTGTGTGGAGGTCTCACTCCAATTCCAGACTGACAGAAACTACCTGCCCTGAGACCGAGTGAAAAGCCTACTCCAAACACCAAGGTTGTGTTGTGTGACCCAGCATGAGTGGGCAACCTGCCTAGCAAACCAGGGGGCACAGCATCTATTCCTGTCAACACAAAGAATCCGCACCATTCCTCAAGTGCTACCTCAACTACCTGATACCTCATACCTTGCCCCAAGGAAGAACCCTGCTCACTCAATTCGAAGCGATCAGCAGAAGGGAAAATTTTAAGTGCTTAACATCACAGATCCCATGTGTCTACTAGACTCTCCATATCTGCCAGTGAAGGGAAACCACAACTAACCAACTGGCAGATCCAAAGATATACATACCTCAATAATACAAAACAACAATAATTAAAATAATACAAGTGAAGGGAAACAATTCTAGGAAATAAAATAAAATCCTAATATAATAAAACAAAATCAATCAAACAATAAAAATCATTAATGTCTCAAAGACAGCAGGCAATTACAAAGCATATGAAGAGCAAGAAAAAGATGGTCCAATTTAACAAGATAAAAGAACAGAAACAATTTCAGAGGATGATCAAATACTGTAACTATCCATTAAAGATGTCAATAAAGTAGTATTAAGGTTGTTCAAAGGGTTAAAGGAAAGCACAGAAAAAAACTGAAAAACTAGAAGAATTCAGGAAAACAATACAAGAACAATGCAACAAATTCAGCCGAGAAATAGCATCCTTAAAAATTCAATTATAAATCCCAAAGCTCAATAATAAAATAATAGAAAGAAACAATTCCATGGAAGGATAGAAAAATAGAATGGAAACAATGAAAGAATCAGGAAAACAGAAGACAAAGCCTTCAAGACTAGTCAGTTTAAGGAAAAAACAAACAAAACCTGAAGAAAAACAAAGCTAAAGGGGTTATGTGAGATACCTTCAAAAGGAAGAATGTTTACATAATGGGAATTCTAGAAGAAGAGAGGAAAAAAGGTACAGAAATAATATTTGAAGAATTAATGGCAGAGAACATCCCAAATATTATGAAAAATGATATTTTCATCCTAGAAGCTCAACAGATCCCATACAAGATAGACCCTAAGAAAAACTCACTGAGACATACCCTAATCAAACTTTCCAGAACCAAGGACAAAGAAAGAATCCTGAGAGCAGCATGGGAAAATAGAAATACTACCTACAAGGGGGCCCCGATAAGATTAGGTGCCGATTTCTCATCAGAAACTATGCAGACAAGAAGGCACTGGGATGACATATACAAAGACTTGAAAGAAAAGAACTGTTAACCAAGAATTACATATCCAACAAAAATTTCATTTACAAATGAGGGAGAAATAAAGGCATTCTCAGATAAGCAGAAATTGAGGGAATTTGTAACCACGAGACAAGCCCAACAAGAAATATTAAAAGGAGTTGTTCAGATAGAAAACCAATGACATCAGATAACAACCTGAGGTAAATACGCATGACATCATCACCCTGATACCAATTAAGATGAAGACATCACAACATTAAAACAGAGTTTAAAAATGATTACAAGGTATTCGGGATACAAGATTGTAATTGACAACATCATTAAAACAAAAGGGGGGATGATTAGTGCAGTTATAGAACTACCACATGGTGAGGAAGTTACGGTGACTTTAAAGATGTAACGGACTATTATAAATTTAAGAAGTTAAATGTAAGCCTTATGGTAACCACAAAGAAAATTAATCTACTTAGCAAAATGAAGAAGAAAAACAAAAAGCCACAGTAAACACAAAAACAAGAATAATAAATGAAAGGAAAAGAAAACGTATATACAAAAAGAACTCAGCACAGAAAGTAAAGAACAAAGAGATCATTAACACCACACACACACACACACACAGAGCATAACAAAATGGCTGCAGTAAATTCTTCCCTATTGAAAATAACACTGTATATCAATAAATGCACAAGTCAAGAGACAGAGAGTGTCATAATGGATGAAAAAAAAAAAACAAACATGACCCATCAATGTGTTGCCTACAAGAGACACACCGTAGGCACAAATACATAAATAGGCTAAAAATCAAAGAATGGGAAAAAAATGTAGCATGCAAATGTAACCAAAAGATAGCAGGAGTGGCAATATTAATATCTGAGAGAATAGACTTTAAGTCAAAATCCATTATAAGAGAAGAAGAAGGACATTATATAATGATAAAAGGAACAATACACCAAGACATAACAGTTATAAATGTCTATACAACTAGTACCAGAGCTCCAAGATTTATAAAACAAATTCTAACAGAATTAAAGGGAGAGATAGATCTAAGTAATAGGAGGAGATTTCAGTACACACTTTTGGCGATAGAACAGCTAGAAAGAAAATCAATAAAGACATAGAAGACCTGAATAACACTATCAACCAACAGGACCTAACAGACATATAGCGAACTTACCGCCCAACAGCAGCATAATACACGTTCTTCTCCAATGCACATGGAAGATTCTTCAGAATATTCTTCAGAATAATCTCTATTTTAGGTCACAGAACAAACATCAATAAATTTAAAAAGATTGAAATCATACAAAGCATACTCTCTGACCATAACTGTATGAAGCTAGAAATCAATAACAGGAAGAATAAGTGGGAAAAATACATGGAAACTAAGTAACACACTACTAAAAAAAAATTAAGTCATAGAAGAAATCAAAAGTGAAGTTAAAAAAAATACTTGGAATCAAATGAAAATGAAAACACAACATACCAAAAACCTTTGGAAAGTGGCAAATGCATTGCTCAGAGGGAAATTCATAGCAATAAAGCCATATGTTAAAGAAGAAGAAAGATCCAAAATCAATAACTCAACCTGACACCGTGAAAAAATAAAAAAAAAAAGAGTAAAAGAACGTAAAAGTCACCAGAAAGCAGGAAATAATAAAGATCAAGGTATAGATAAATAGGAAACAGAAAAACAATAGAAAGAATCAGCAAGAGCAGAAGTTGATTATTTGAAAGGATCAATAAAATAGACAACTGGCTAGACTGACAAAAGAAAAAACCAAGAAGAGGCAAATAACCAGAATAAGAAATAAAATTGGAGACATTACAAGAGACCCAGCAGAGATAAAGAGGATCAAAACAAAATACTATGTGTTATGGATTGAATTTACATCAATTCTACTTAAACTGTTTCAAGACATATGAGGAACAAATACTCCCTAACAGGTTCTATGAAGCCAGCATTAGCCTGATACCAAAGCCAGGTAAGGACATCACAAAAGAAGAAAACTATAGATCAATATCACTCATGAACATAAACACAAAAATTCTCAACAAAATCCTGGTGAACAGAATTAAAAACATGCTAAGAAAATCATGTGTCATAATCAAGTGGGATTCATAGAAACGCAAGAGTGGTTCAACAATTAGAAAATTAATGTAATTCACCACATAAGTAAAACAAAGTAAAAGAACCACATGGTCATCTCAATTGCTGAAGAAAAGGCATTTGATAAAATGCAACACCTTTTCCTGATAAAAACTCTCAGCAAAATAGGACTAGAAGGGAAATTCCTCAAGATAATTAAGGGCATATATGTAAAACCAACAGCCAACATTTTCCTCAATGGAGAAAGACTGAGAGCCTTCCTCTTGAAAATAGGAATGAGACAAGGATGCCCATTATCACTACTCTTATTCAATATTGTAGTGGAAGTTCTAGCCAGAGCAGTAAGGCAAGAAAGAGAAAAAAAGGGTATCTAAATTGGTAAAGAAGAAATAAAACTGTCTCTATTTGCAGGTGACATGATCCTATACATAGAAGACCCCAGAAACTCCACAAGAAAGCCATTGGATTTAATAGAAGTATTCAGCAACGTTGCAGAGTACAAGATCAACACACAAAAATCAGTTGGGTTCCTTTACACTAACAAGGAGAATTCTGAAAAGGAAATCAAGAAAACTATGTCATTTACAATAACCCCCGAAATGTTAAAATACCTAGGAATAAACCTAACCAGAGATGTAAAAGAGACTTATACAACAAAAGCAATAAAGCACTACTACAAGAGACTAAAAGAGACCTACATAAGTGGAAAGGTCTTCTGAGCTCATGGATTGGAAGACTTAATACTGTGAAAATGTCAGTACTACCTGAAGTGACCTATTGATGCAATGCAATCCTGATTCAAATTCCAATAACATTCTTTACCGAAATGAAAAAACTAATCACCAAATTTATATGGAAAGGAAAGAGGCTCCAAGTAGTCAAAGTGATACTGAGGAACAAAGTAGGAGACCTCATACTGCCCTATCTCAAAACATACTACACAGCTACAGTAATCAAAACTGCCTGGTCCTGGTTCAGTGATAGACACGTAGACCAGTGGAATAGAATTGAGAACCTAGAAATAAATCCATCCATCTATGGACAACCGATTTTTTCATATCTTTCAACTTTATTGAGGTATGATTTAGATACAATAAACTGTATCCATTTACAGTGTACAATTTGATGACTGTTGACATAGACACCTGTGAAACCACCACCACAATTAAGATACAAAACATTTCCATCACCTCCAAAAGTTTCCTCATGTCCCTTTGCAGTACTTTCTTCCTTCTGTCCCTGGGCCCAGTACTGCTGATCTGCTTTTTGTCACCATAGATTAAATTTAATTTTCTAGAATTGTATATAAATGAAATCATACAGTATGTACTCCTTTGCTTCTAGTTTCTTCTCCTTGGCATAATGATTTTTAGTTGTTGTTCCTCTTTCTTGCTAGTAGTATTCCAATTCATGGATATACCTCATTTTGTTTATCCATTCACTCATTGATGGACATTTGAGTTGTTTCCAGTTCTTAGTTCATGTAACTAAAGCTGCTGTGAACATTTGATTTTTGACAAGGGGTCGAAGTCCATTCAATGAGGAAGAAATAATCTCTTGAAACAAATGCTGCTGGCAAAATTGGATATCCACTTGCAGAAAAATGAGAGGACCCATACCTCACACCATACACAAAAGTTAATTCAAAGTGGATCAAAGACCTAAATGTTAAAATTAAAACTATAAAGTTCTTGGAAGAAAACATAGGCCCAAAACTATGGGACTTAATTTAAAAAACGAAAAAAAGATTATCAGAACTTAAAATGTATGAATAACAGGAGACAAACTAGATAACTGGTACCTTTTGAAACTTAAATATATGCTTGTCAAAAGATTACAAAGGCTATAGACTGGGAAAAATCCTTGGGAATGACATATCTGATAAGGGTCTAATCTCTAAAATGTATAGAAAACTTCAACAGCTCAACAACAGAAAAGACCTCCAACCCAGTAAAAAAAATGAGCAAAAGATATAAACAAACACTTCACCAAAGAAGACATTTCAGCTGCCAGCAAACACATGAAAAGATGTTCCTGATCATTAGCCATTAGAGAGATGCAAATCAAAACAACAATGAGATACCAACTTACCCCTTCTAAAATGGCACTGACGAAAAAAAAAAAGAAAACAAGAACTGCTGATGAGGAAAAAAAACCAGAAACAAGAAATGCTGGTGAGGATGTGGGGAGAGTGGAACCCTTATCCACTGCTGGTGGGACTGTAAAATGGTACAACTACTATGGAAAATGGTAAGACACTTCCTCAAAAAACTAGAAATACAGAACCACCTTATAGTCCAGCAATCCTACGCCTAATTATATATCCTAGAGACTTAATGGAAGTGACATGAACAGACATATGTGACATATGTACACCTATGTTGATTGCAGCACTGTTTACAATAGCAAACAGATGGAAACAACCTAAGTGCCCATCAATGGATGGAAGGATAAACAAATTGTCGTACATACATACAATGGAATATTACGTGACTATAAAGAATAATGAGTCTGTGAAACATCTTACAACATGAAGGATATTATGCTGAGTGAAATAAGTCAGTCACAAAAGGACAGTATTGTATGATCTCACTTTTTAAAAAACAAAAATAAATATACATACAGAAACAAATGTTGTGGTTACCACAGTTGGGTGGAGTGGGGAAGGGGGATCACTCTTTAGGTAGTAGATGCTTGTTATTTTTCTTGATAAGAAAGGTAACATCAAATGTGGATGAAGTGTGCACAGCTTGACCAAGGTAAATGAAGTACACACACACACACACACACACACACACACACACACAAAAGGACATTTTTGGTAAATGCTAGGATATATATTTGCAACAACAGCAACAACAACCAAAAAATATATGTATGATTAAATATGTATGTATGCATGCATATATGTGCATAGGTATGTATATTACATGTATGTGTGTGCATATATACATGTGTGTGCATGCATATATATTCATATATATAATAAAGCACATTGGGAGCAGAGTTACAGATACTTCTTAGATACAACCAAACAGCTCGCAGGATCAGTTTTCTGGGTTTGAGGACTTAAGACCATAGTCTTGTGGGAAGGCTTGGTCAATTGGCATAATGTGGTTCATAAAGTTTAAATTCTGCATCCTGGTTTGGTGAGTTGTGTCTGGAGTCATAAAAGCTTGCGAGCAGCCATCTAAGATACAACTATTGGTCTCTACTCATCTGGAACAAAAGAGAAAGAAGGAAACCAAACACTCAGAGTTCTAAGAAAGTAATCTACAGGTCTAACAGTCTACTTGAACTATGGCATTATCTGCTCTGAGACCAGAATAACTAGATAGTGCTACCAATAATGTCCGTTTTGATCAGGGCCACAACAGATAGATTCTGATAGAGGAGGGACAAAAGACTTACTGGACCAGTTGAGACTAGAGGACTCCCTGAGATTATCATCCTGAGATACTCCATAAACTTTGCACCAAAACTACCCCTTGAGGCCAACTTTTAGCTAAGTAACAGATTGGCTCAAAAAGAATATTACCAGTTAGTGCTATGCACCTTTAAAAAAATAACTTATCTGACACTTAATGGCCAACAATTACTGTAACGCAAAGGGTAAGGGGACAGGGAAACCAGATTACTGGAAACAAAACATCCAGAATGGAATTAATGAGAATGTTGACACATCTAAAAATTGTAACCAATGTCACTGAACAATTTGTGTTCCACTGCTGTAGAGGCAATGCTGATTCACAGTGACACTATAGGACAGAGTTGAACTGCCTCATAGGGTTTCCAGGGCTGAAATCTTTACAAAAGCAGATTGCTACATCTTTCACCAGTGGAGCTGCTGGTGAGATTGAACTGCCAACTTTCAGTTAGAAGCTGAGTTCTTAACCACTGTGACGCAGGGATTTGTGTTGTAATGGTTAAATGGGAACCTAATTTGCCCTGTAAATTTTCACCAAAAACACAGTAAAATATTATTAAAAAATGTAAGAGTGGGTAATATGAAGTGGACTTTAAATGCTAACTAACCTGAAAAAACTTGTTGCTGTTGAGTCGATTTTGACTCAGTAGTAGGGGGTTGATTTCTCAGTATAGATATCTATCACCTGTATTTGAAACCTTGCTCCACAACTTCCTAGCTGTATGCTACATAATCACTTTGTGCAGCATTTTCTTTATCGCCATAAGGGGATAGTGATAGTACTTACTTCACTGGATTATTAGTAATCTTGTTAACTATATTAATGATTACTGTAACATTAGTCACATGTAAAATGCTTAGAAAACTAAATAGTTCTTATTTTCTTTTCAAGTGTAGTATTAAGTCATTCTTTCTGGAAATAATTAATAGACATTGTGTTAGTGACAATTAGAGCAGGATCAATTGTTTGTCCACAGAAAGTAAAAGTATTATGACAATAAAACCATATCAGAATTACAGAGAACAATATTATATATTTTCAGTAGCAGAAAGGTATGTACTTAACTAATCTGAAACTCTATCATATTATTAAGTTAAAAAGACAAAAGAAATGGCTCCAAACTACATTTTTGTTTTATGTGATATGAAATATTTTTCTGTTAGAACACTCTTCTTACATCCCTTTAAGGTAGTGGTGCCAGGGTGCCCCCCCACATGTCTGTCAGTTTGTCATACAGTGGTGGCTTGCATGTTGCTGTGATGCTGGAAGCTATGGCACTGGTATTTCAAATACCAGCAGGGTCACCCATAGTGGGCAGGTTTCAGTGAAGCTTCCAGACTAAGATAGACTAGGAAGAAGGACTTGGCAGTCTACTTCTGGAAAAAAAAAAAAAAAAAAAAAGGCCAGTGAAAACCTTGTGAATGTCAGTGGAACATTATCTGATATAGTGCCAGAAGATGAGATCCTCAGGTTGGAAGGCACTCAAAATACAACTGGGGAAGAGCTGCCTCATCTAAATAGAGTCTACCTTAATGACATGGATTGAGTCAAGTTTTGGGGACCTTTGTTTGCTTGATGTGGCACAACTCAAAATGAGAAGAAACTGCTGAAAACTTCCATTAATAATCGGAACATGGATTGTATGAAGTATGAATCCAGGAAAATTGGAAGTTGTCAAAAATGAAAAAACAAAACTTGAAGATTGATATCCTAGGCATTAGTGAGCTGAAGTGGATTATCATTGGCCATCTTGAATCAGACAGTCATACAGTCTACTATGCCGGGAATGACAAATTGAAGAGGAATGATGTCACATTTATCATCAGAAAGAACATTGCAAGATCTATCCTGAAGTACAACGCTTTCATTGATTGGATAATATCCGTAAACCAAGAAGGAAGACCAGTTCATATGACTATTATTCAAATTTGCATACCAACCACTAATGCCAAAGATGAAGAAATGAAGATTTTTACCAATTTCTGCAGTCTGAAATGTATATGCAATCAAGGTACATTGATAATTAGTGGTGATTGGAATGCAAAAGTTGGAAACAACAAAGAATCAGTCATTGGAAAAGAAGCACTTGGTGTTAGAAACAATGATGGCAATCTCATGTTAGAATTCTACAAGACCGATGACATATTCATTGCAAATATCTTTTTTCAAATACATAAATAGTGACTGTACACGTGGACTTCACAGGATGGAATATATAAGAGTTAATTCAACTACATCTGTGGGAAGAGACAATGAAGAAGCTCAGTATCATCAGTCAGATCAAGACAGGGGCCAACTGCAGAACAGACCATCAACTGCTCATATGTAAGTTCCAGGTGAAGCTGAAGAAAATTTTAAAAAGTCCACAAGAACCAAAATATGACCTTAAGTATATCCCACCTGAATTTGAAGACCATCTCAAGAATAGATTTGACACATTAAAAACTAATGGCCAAAGACCAGACTAGTAGTAAGATCACATCAAGGACATCATACATGAAGAAAGCAAAAGGTCATTAAAAAGCAAAGAAAGAAAAGAACAAAACTGTCATGGATTGAATTGTGTCCCCCAAAAATATCTGTCAACTTGGCTGGGTCATGATTCCCAGTATTGTACAATTGTGTACCATTTTGTAATCTGATGTGATTTCCTTATGTGTTGTAAATTCAATCACTATGATCTAGTAAGATGGATTAGTGGCAGTTATACTGATGAGGCCTACAAGATTGGATAATGTCTTAAGCCAGTCTCTTTTGAGATACAAAAGAGAGAAGTGAGCAGAGACACGTGGGAACCTCATACCACCAAGAAAGCAGTACCAGGAGAAGAGCATGTCCTTTGGACCTGAGGTTCCCACGCAGAGAAGCTCCCAGACCAAGGGAAGGTTGATGACACGGCTGATGCCCTGAATTTGGACTTGTAGCCTACTGGATTGTGAGAGAATAAACTTCCGTTTGTTAAAGCCATCCACTTGGAGTATTTCTGTTACAGCAGCACTAGATGACTAAGACAAAAATGGATGTCAGAAGAGACTCTGAAACTTGCTGTTGAACACAGAACCGAGTAACTAAAGCAAAAGGAAGAAATGATGAAGTAAAGGAGCTGAACAGAAGTTTTCAAAGGGTGGCTCCAGAAGACAAAGTAAAGTATTATGATGAAATGTGCGAAGAACTGGAGTTAGAAAACTAAAAGGGAAGAACACACTTGACATTTCTCAAGCTGAAAGAACTGAAGAAAAAATTCAGCCCTCGAGTTGCAATATTGAAGGATTCTATGGGCAAAACATTGAACAACACAGGAAGTATGAAAGGAAGATGGAAAGAATACACAGTCACTGTACCAAAAAGAATTGGTTGATGTTCAGTGATTTCAGGAGGTATCATATGATAGAGAACCGAAGGTATTGAAGGAAGAAGTCTAAGCTGCACCGAAAGCATTGGTGAAAAACAAGGAAGACAACTACCTGGCTGACCAATTGGAAGAGGTCTGTGTTTGTGCCCCGTCTGAAGAAAGGTGATCCAACAGAATGCAGAAATTATCGAACAATATTGTTAAAATCACATGCAAGTAAAATTTTGCTGAAGATAATTAAAACACAATTGCAGCAGTACATCGACAGGGAACAGCCAGAAAGTCAAGGCAGATTCAGAAGAGGATGTGAAAAAGGAATGTCATTGCTGATGTCAGATGGATCTTAGCTGAAAGCAAAGAATACTAGAAAGATGTTTACTTGTGTTTTATTGATTATGCAAAGGCATTTGACTATGTGGATCATAACAAATTATGGATAACATTGTGAAGAATGGGAATTCCAGAACACTTAATTATGCTCATATGGAACCTGTATATAGACCAAGAGGCAGTTGTTCTAACAGAGCAAGGGGACACTGTGTGGATTAAAATTAGGAAAGGTGTGAGTCATAGAGGAGACTGTCCAGGAGTTTAGAAGGATGTCTAGTATACTGAAATTAAGATTCCCTTCTATCCAGAAGTGAACAAAATGTTGGCATAACAAGGATCTTAAGTTTTCCTTCATATAGCATACAAGTTCAGAGAGGTTCCGTGTCTTTCTTTAGTTATCTTTGGTATAAAAGTAGAATCAGACTAGAGCAGGGGTGGGCCTCTAGGCTTTTATCTCAAGGCAGTGTTGTTGTTGTTGTTGTGTGCTGTTGAGTCGATTGTGACTCATAGCGACCTTACAGGACAGAGTAGAACTGCCCCATAGGGTTTCCAAGGAGCAGCTGGTGGATTTGAACTGCTGACCTTTTGGTTAGCAGCCAAACTCTTAACCAGTCTGCCACCAGGGCTCCATCTCAAGGCAATAATATCCTTATTTTATACATTCATATAAAGTAAGATTCAGAGATAGTGAATTTTACAAATGCTTTGATCAAGAAATGCTAGAGAGGATTTTAAAAACCAGATGTCCAGCTCTCCTACTGTGGTGGACATTCCACTCCAATAATTGCCTTATGGTGAAGCAGAATTGACCGGTGTGATCCAATCTTTCACTACATTTTCACCAGACTGCTTAGGGTATTATATTTCTGGATCTGTAATTGAAATAAAATACATCATTGATATAAAACAGCAAGAACAGATGGAGTATATTTAAAATTACAATTCATTTCTCATCAGAATTTCACTAGGTGTATGTGAATTAATGTAATTACACATATGGTTGAAGCAACAGTTTGGGGTTTGTAGTTGTTAGTTCTTTCAAATTTGACCTTGAACATTTTGGCATTGAGTTTGAATCCTTTATTCTAACGTTTCATTTTCTTTCTGAACAAATAATAAGGGTTGTTCTTGAACTCATTTTTATTCTTAATATTCCTTCTTTTGGTAGAATTAATTCATTTTGTTTGGCTGTCTGTCTACCTGTTTATCCATCCATCCATCTAATATGTATCACTAGCAACAATATCTTTTTGCTCTTATGTCACTTATGCCCATATTGGCTTTTATTGATGACACTTGATGGCATAAAATACCATTATAAATTTAATTTTTAGTCTTAGTTTTAAAATCACTTGCAGATTTAATAACAATGAGTCAAGTTACCTTCACTTACCTCTCTGTATTTGTAACTTTGTCCTCTTCATTACCATTTATCACATCTTCAGCACAAATTACCAGGAGCATCTTTGTTGTCCACAGTCAGAACTACTCCAGGTATTTCAGATAAAATAGCTGTATGTGGCTATGGTGCCAGAATGAACAGATGTAATGATAATAGATTTCCAGGTGCTAGAGGTTCTTTCTTTCCTGGATTTATTATTTGTTTTAAATATATAGCCTAGTTTTATCACAGTAACAGTGGTGATAGTTTTTAGTGAAAGTGTGATTTACAGAGTATTTTACTGGCTCTTGAATTCCTCATGGATTAAGAAAGAAAGTATGTTTTAAATGGATACTCTGTTCAGATAGTATGATGGAGTCAGATAGTATGATGGAGTAGAATGCTAATATAATTTCCCCATTACCTTACCTTGGGCTTGTGCAGGGTCAGGAAAAAATAGAAGAGACTGTTAGTGTAATGGTTTAAAAAAGCTCCTGGAGATGCTAATGGAATCAAAAAACTATTTATAAATCATTTGTGAATAGCTGAGACAGAGGGAGACTTCTCTGAAGATGTGCGTTTAAATAGAAATTAAAAAAAATACTTTTATTTGACCACCTCCACATAATGAGGAAACTAGTTCATTGCCTTAACAAAGAAACTTATACTTGTTTCTTATTCAAGCTATGTATTATATTATGAGTAATAGGATAAGTAAAGTCTGCATTGCTAGAGAAGTTACCTTCCTGCCTCCTCCATGTAGCATGCTCCCAGATTCCATAGCATTTGTGTAAGTAACAATGCCCCAGTAAAGAATATTGCCACATAAAACTATTCACAGGAAATCTTCTGTAACCCAAGCTATGTCATTGCTGGTTGCCATATCGTGATGGTAGATTATTGGTGTTTTTCTTCACTTTGTTTTGTGCACATTGTTGGTTAGTTTATTGACTGTTCATCGATACAGTTTTTACCTCCACTGACAACCTTTCCCTCCCTGTGGGCCAACTGAAGATTATATTTTGGGTATCAGCTTTGTAGTTGTTAGTTATAATTTTATATTATAGATAAACACTTGGAAGTGAAAATACGACATACGTATTTGGGTGTATTAATCTTTTGAGAGATTTTTCTTTAAAATCACTTTTTTTTTAAAGGAAAAAATGTATAAACCTTCAAGAAAGTAATGGATAGTTCTTCCCATCAAGCTGCTGATTTGGGATTTTGAAGGAAATCTCTAC
The DNA here is from genome assembly GCA_030035585.1 of Dugong dugon. NCBI lineage: Eukaryota > Metazoa > Chordata > Mammalia > Sirenia > Dugongidae > Dugong > Dugong dugon. The sequence goes on from CM057475.1 coordinate 23,113,112, forward strand.
ATAGTGTGAAATACTTTATGTAATGTTTCTATTTGGGAAATAGGAGGTGTGATCTTTCTCTGTTATCTCCCTCCCCTTCCCCACTAAAATATATGAGCCTAATTATATTGATTATGACCTTCTCTCACATTTGGAAATATTCTGTGGGGTGGTAGGAGCACATCCTTTGAACTTGATGGACCTGGATTTGAAACCCCGTCTCTGCTCTATCAGCCTTGGCAGGTGATTTAGCTACCATGATGTTTATTTTCCTCTTCTTTAAAGTGGTAGTTATATCTGTTTCCTAAGATGGTTTGAGAATGTCACAAGGACACCACAGTGTCTGATACATCATAGATTAATTCTTGCCTCTCTCCCATATCCACTAACAGTTACATGACTAACCTAGCTGATTGAAAACTGTTTTCAGATATGCCTGCTCAAAGAGTTATTGGGAAGCAAAACAACACAGCCTGTTAGGAAGCAACCTGAACATTTTATGTATAGTTGTTCTTTGTGGTGCATTCACTCATTCAGTCAAGAAAAATGTCCAGCCTGGCTTAACAAACTAGATTCACTTTGGTACAGGCAAGCAGAAGAATGAATAATTTTAGACTAGAATAAAAAAGAAATTGAACGACTTGGTAAAAGTAAATGATTTGAGCAGTAGTTTCCAAAACAGTGTGCATCAGCATCACTTGAGGAATGTGTTAACAATGCATATTCTGGGCTCCATCTTAAGAGAATTCTGATTCGGTAAACCTAGTATGGAACCAAGGGATTTGGGGTCATTTCAGTCATAGTAACTTTGAGGATATGGTAAGTGGCAAAAGTTTAAACCAATAAATAGAAAAAAAATGACTGTCAACTTTATGCATTCATGCCATCTTAATACTATTTTCTCATTAATTCAGATAAATTCTGTCAGTAAAGCTAATTGAAATTGATCACTCTGTAGTCTATAGACCTTCTCAAACCATATCCAGCCCTTCATTTTACATAATCTGAAGCAAAGACTGCATCACAGAACCCTGAAGGCCACACAGTACAAGTGTGCTGCATATATATCACAAGATATATGGAAATCGATTTACAAAAGAGATAAATTAACAGGTGATATTTCAGATTGGGGGAAAAAAAGGATTTACGGCATCCTTTATCACAAGGTCCCTTGATGCATTTGAAATAGTATTTGATTTATACACCAAAAATTTTCACTCAGCTTTTCAGGAAGACAAATATCATATGAAACAAAATCTCCTATTGTTTTGGAGAGAAGAGGAAGATACTTTTGAGTTCTCTAAGTTGTATACTCTGCTGTTTCAAGGTCACTGTTCTTGACAGAAAGGTAAATCATCAACTGTGGACTTTTTTTTTAAAACATGAATTTTACCCTCAATTAAAATTTTTTCAGTATAAGCTGACTCTTGTCTTAAAAGAAAATAATAATGCAGACCATGAGAGGCCTTTAACAATAACCCATCACAACTCAGGTGTTTTGTTTTTAATTTTAAAATGTCTCTTCCCCATTATAGTTAGTGGTAAAGTGAAGCACAGGTGATGATTGTCCATCTGCTCTACTCTGTGGAGATGTCAGAGTCCTGAAAGCGTTGATCCTGGGTCCCTTGCCCTTGGCAGCTCTCTGGTTAGGCCCAGCTGTGGTGAATTGAGAAGGTAATGGAAGCAGTTGGAAGCTCTTACTGCAGGACCTCCTCACATGGATTCTTACTGCATAACCAACCCATCTGGACCTTTAGATTTTTTATGTGTTATGAGGCTGTTACACTATCACACAGCATGATAAACTATTAAGAGCTATGACAATGTAAAATGTTATTATATCTACTCTAGAGATTTCTCACCTACTCTGAGACCCTACTCCCTAGGCCATTTATCTGCCAGCCCTATTACCTCTCCTTTCACGTGCCTGCCATCTGGCTGTACAGCACATCTGCTTTGCTTTCTTCTAGTTTACCAGTAGTTCTTATTAAATATCTATTTTCATGCTTTCAGTTTCTTCACTAATTTGAATGTTTAGTTTGAGAGATAATGTCTGTCTTCTAATGAGGAGTCATCAAAAACAACCATATTTTTATTCCCATACAATGTGATTTTATTTTGGAAAATATTTTTGCAAAAAGATTTTGCTCTTTCTAGGAAACAGTCTGTGGAATCAGATAGATCTGAGTTCAAATCAGGATTAAGTTGTTTATCTCATGTGTTAAATGTGGACAAGTTTTCTTTCCTTCTAAAAAGTATCATTTATATTAAAAATCTGTATAATTTTATGGTTTTCTAGAACATTTAGGAGGGAGTAGGGATACAGACTTGATGAAAATAAGCTTATCGGTAAAATATATTATTTGAACATGAGCATATATTTTAGCGTCTATACACCAGTTTGTGTAGATTACATTTCATTTCTCTCAGGAGAATAGAGAAAATTCTTCTCTATTAAAGGCAGGTATGAAACTTTATGGTTTAAGAAATCTGCTTGCCTAAACAAAAAAGGGAAAAAAGAAAAAAAAATTATAAAGTATTCTAAATCAGCAGTAAATTGAACATGTGTTGAACATGTGTTCAGCCTTTCACTGTGGATCCCTCTTACAGCTCCCCACACAATCTCAATTTAGACGTTCTTGTATTTCTCTCCTTGTGTTTCCTGATTTTATGTCTGTACCTTGGGGCCTATATTCAGACTTTTCTTTGGAGCACCTCTTCCTTACATTTGCAATGAATCTGCTGTGTTCAAGTATTTGGGGTTTTCTTTTCTTTTTGATCAATGAGATTTAATGTGAGAGCCCAAAGTGGTGCACAGAAACAATTCATTTAGCACATGTATTGTACAGGTAGAGGAAACGAGTTAAATTAGACATCCCTAAACAACATGTCAGATAGCTTTTTCATTCTGTCCGCAGTCTCTGGAAACTCTCTGGGTCTGATGAGAGAGAGAGGGGGAGGGAGAAAGAGGGAGAGAGAGACATAGAGGGAATGGAAGAGACAGTGAGATGGGGAGACGGAGGGAGGGAGAGAGGGAGAGAGAGGACTGAGGGGGAGGGAGAGAGAGAGAGCTTTTCGTGTACTGGAAAGACATAATGGGCTCTGGATCTAGAGAACGGTGGTTTGACTCCACCAATTATTAGCCTTGTGTTCTTGGGTGAGGGCTCTACTTCTTTGAGGTCAGTACATATCCACAGAGTTGTTAAGAAAACAAAATGAGATAATTTATGTGATTTGTTATAAATGTGATTTGTAAACCTCATAATACTGCATAACTTTATTACTTGGTGCAGCTGCTGCTGTTACCAGGTCAAACTCTCTACTTTTCAACTCCAAACACAAGTAAGAGTTTCAGTTGTTTAAACAGGTGAGCAGAAGGCAGGAAAGAGGAGAAGGGGACTCTGAGGGTAGTGGTTAGAGGGAGGAATGGGGATATTACTGAATGCTGAAAAAGACAGGTTACAAATAGAGGTTCTAGGCACAACTGATGCCAGTTGCAAATGTGTGATGGAGAGAGATTTCAGACACAAATAGAACCTTTAGCAGTTTGTTACCTCCAGAGCATGGCAGAATAAAAATTAAGAAAACGAATAACCCAACATTGTTTTTCTTGTAAAGACCCTTTTCGTTTAATTTTAAATCTGAGAAATCTGAAAACTCTTAGGCTGTTAGACTCTTACTGTGACATAGGGCCTCAGATGCACAGAGTGTACAGTTTCAAGGTGACTGCTTCTATGTATGGAGTTGTTCATAGGTGAACTTTGAATGTTTAAAGAAAGTGGTTTGCTTCAGGAATCCAAGGACATATATTTGTGAGGCCCCCTAGAGCTTAAAATTTCTAAAAAAGAAAAAAAAAATATATATCTCAACTTAAAAGTGTCTGGAAATAGACATAAAATGCTTACAAAGACAAATTAATCCTTGCTTCTGAGTCTTTTGCAAGGACAACTTAAAATGAAAAAAAAATTCATGGTTTAGATAAATAAGTTTTTGTACCCAAATTTTGATACGCAAATAATAGATGTATAATTAACTCTGTATAAATTGACTACTTGGGTAATGCAAAATCTCAGTGATAGAGGATTAAGAATGTCCTGAGAATATCACATTGCAAATAAATTAGAAATTGGAAAAATATAAAGATTAAAATTAGACTTAAATGACAAGTTTTTGAATAGTAAATAATTTATGCAAAATACATTACAAAATCTGAGATGCTAAACAGTTGATACAAGTACTTCATCTGACATTTAGTTTCATTTAAATTAGTAATAGAGTTTGCTTCTTCAAACATTTTGCATATTTTTCTGTTTCTGACTTTGTATATTTGCAACTAAAATTTGCTCTACCTTAAGTTTATTCTTCTTGCAGCTGCTCTTAAATTTGCTGTGATAAACATCCATAAAATCAGACTTTCATAGATACAATTTTTTGGAAGAAATAAAAAAAGTTAAAAGTTTAACAATCCTTTTGCCAGTTTTTTCTCCATTGTTTTGCTTGTTTTTCACCCCTGTTAGATTGACATATTGTCAATCTACTTTTGATACCACAAATATAAAATGACTTCACATAAAAGTGCACTTTGCTTGGTGCAACAATAATTAAAACTTGCAGTTTTATGTTAAAAAAAAAACCCATAAAGAATGGTGTGATTACCACAGATGAAATAACAATATTTTCCAATGATCTGTGTCAAGCAAACAACATAAATTGATTATTTCAGCCTCTGAAAAGTCAGGTTTTCTCAATTTGATTTCAATTAACTTTATAATACAATTGCATAATCAGTATATGGCCAGTATTGGTGTTGAATTACTCTGAGTTATTTTTCAGGTATATTGGAGGCGAATCCCATGATGAATGGCAATATAAACCATTAGAAAATCTTAAGGACGTTTACAATCTACTTTGAGTGACAAAGTTCTTTACCATGGCCCATATCTATGTAGAATGAGCGCAGATGTTTAAAATTCTCCTCGAGCAGATAATAGATGTAGCACACATATATTTCCTTTGAGATGTTCCCCACAAAATATAGCCTCACAGTTCTAAATGAAAAGTTGTCCTAAAAGTCCAGGTACATTTTGCACTGAGTGATGGTTATTTTTAGGTAAACCACTTTGGGTTAATTAGGAGAAAATTGCTACTGTACAGTTATTATGCTCTATCATCCCACCTTGGCCTGAAAATAATGAGATGTAACAAAAGTTTTTCTTTGTCACTGGCAGCTGTACCTAGTTAAGTGTATCGAAGTCTGTTGCTGTGGTTACGGCCTTTGTTTCTAGTGATGTTTTGTTGATACCCCCTCCCCTCCTTAACAATGTGCTACTCAAAGAATGAAATAATGAGTCGTTCATTCAGAAATATGTTGTTAAAATATCCCTCTTTATCATTACATTTCACTGCTTAGAAACTAGGCTGTAATTCAAGGCAACAGTTAAGTCTGAGAAGAACTGTTAAAAAAATCTTTGATTTTTTTTTTTTCATCTGTAAGAAAAACCTGTCTATGTAATTGAAGAACCTCTTACAAGTCTGAACAATTAAACCCTTTTTGGTTAATGTATTATTTCTGGAACAAGTAGATAAAATTCTACGCAGTAAGCATGATAAAAATCGTGCATGTTTGGCACAGCACAGAATTTTAGAGTAAAGTTTTCTGGGCACAAAAGCAGTAACAAAACAGTCCCTACAAAACTGAGTAACTCTGAATAACACAAGAAATAATTTCTGTTAATTTAAAATTTTAGAAACTGAAATGTGTAAAGTTTGTAAAGTAAAATGTAATTAAATTATGGTACTGTACATACCAATTTGTTTCTATAATTGAAACTTTACAATATGAAAAATACATTAGCTCTGTACAGTTTTTACAGGTAGGTAGGATGAGTTTTGAAAAAAGATTCTTTTCAGGGCCATACTCAAAAAAATACTGCACAACTTAGCTAATTACAAAGTGTAGACTTGAAACAATTCATGTCTTCTTTATTTCGTGAATCAATCTTGGATTTTTGTTTATTTGAACAGGGGATTTGTTTTGTTTTTGTTTTTAGAGTCCACAATGAACAAATCTTCCTCATTTTGTCCCAGAGGTTACGAAGTTTGGTGGCAGCCCTTGGCTACCAATTAGCTCATTTAAGCTAGCTGCTGTTTATGGTCACCGATTCGGCCGGCTGTTGTGATTGTGCTCAGGTCCAGCTCAGTCTCTAGCTGTGTTTCCATCGTATCTTCCTGGGTGTTCGTTTCAAAGGACTTATGAGAGAGAAGTTCATGATGCACCCCGCAGTAACTTATTGTGGGCTGGTCGTATGCCAGAAAGGTTGACACATTCATTGATAAAGGTATCTGGGGAAAAATGACATGAGATAAGTCAGTTTCATTGACAAGACAGACAACTTTGAGGGCAAGATTCAGATGGAGGCTGGGAGGTACTGACCTAAATTCCATGGTACTAGGTAACATCTGTGGCTCAAGTGTCCCCACGCTCTCCCGCCAGTGTCCCTCATTCTTATACTAGTGAGCACAATGCAACAGCTTGAACACGTTGGAAGAAAAGCTACTCAATCGTTAACTACATCCTCAGATAAATAGCCTAAGTGGTTCTGAAAATGATAAAAGCTTTATTAAAAGAGTCAAAAAATGTTTTTCGAGCTGTAGGGTAAAATTGTGTTTTGAGAACTAAGAAACCTATTACTTGGTTATGTATGTTTTTCAGACACACAATAATGGTTCTCGAACTTTTAATACCTCTCTTGTCTCCACCTTCCTCCTCTGCCGGAGTTTCTGATTCAGGAGGTTTTGGGTGGGACATGGAATTTATACTTCTAAGAGATTTCCTTGTGATGCCAGTGCTGGTGGTTTGCAGAGTAAGTACACGTAGAAAACCGGTGTAGGAGAGAATTGTCTTGCCAAGCCAGTCTGCCCTCCTTACTCAATAACATCTTATGGTTTATTTCACTTAGAGGATTCTTTGGAACACTGATGTCTGTAGTCTGGGCCATATTTCTAAAATTTAGGGCTTGGAGAGCTCTTAAGAGAAAAGTATGGGTTCTGTAAAGGCCTAAAGAGCATCAAAGGATGATGCTGTTTTGAAGAAACCAATGATTCACGTGAGGAAGGGACTCCCGGCTAATTGTAGCTTAATGAAAGAAAGCAAGATTCAAAGGCATGAGGACAAAGGGAAGGGTGACCATTGTGAGAAGGGAAACATCCGTGTTACAAACAAAGGGTAGTCCGAAATGTATCAGATGTCAAAGTCTAGAGATTATTCCCACTTGTTTCCATAAGTTAAAAACTTGGTTTTTCAGATCTGCCTATGTTTTAACACATCAGTTCTGATCTCTATTTAATATCCTACTTACTAATTCGTATTGTTTTGAGTTCCCTTGGATAGAAGCTTCTGCTGTTCTTGTTTGGAGAATGGATAAAGTACATTTCTGTTTGAACACATCAGACAAAATCCCCTTCCGGTCTAGGCTGGGATTACAGCCCATAGCTAAGAAAAATAGAATGTCTAGGTTTTATTCTTTCATTAACTCCTTCTTTACTTTCTTTGTCCTCCTCTCCTTGCATAAGAGCCCTCCTTGCCTCTTCTTTTTCCATCCCTACCCCTCCACCCACCGTTATTTCACCTGTGGTAAACATTGGTTGAGGAAATGTTTCCTTGTTTTGTTTTAAATAAAAGTTCTACTTCTTTTGAGATTATTAGTGTATAATGTAGACATTTCAGTGTGCCAAATATGTAGCCCTTAGTCTTCAGGAGGCAGAAATATAATCCAGTTCATCGAATTAAATTCTTGAACAAAGCTTCCCTTTTATGTGGATTATTATTTATGTGCAGCATGAAGTTATCTGATGTGTGAATAAAAGACATTATACACTTTTAAAAGATGGTCAGGGCAATTGCAAGTTCATAAAGAAAATAGCTTAACAGTAAAATAGGATGCTTCTAAAATTGATCCTTTATTAAATAAGAATTCCTATTGTTATAGATGAAATAGCTTGGATAACTAAAATATACTATTATGCAAACATAATTGTGCAGCATGAATAGATTTGAATTACAGGCTAGAACAAAAATAGAACGGTTATTGGGTACATGAGTTTTACATTAGCCTCTGGGAAATCAATGCTCTGTAATGTGTTATGGGTCATATGTCTGTAGGATTTTATATACTTGTTCTTATTTATCATGGAAACTTATGCCTCATATATGCTAAATCATTCTGATTTACTGGGAATTAACTCTACTGTGAATAATTTGTAGTTTTTGTCTATGGTCATGATTTGTGAAAAATGATACATCATGATGCGTTTATTCTGTGTGTGTGTGTTTGTGTGTTCACAATTTGTGGCTTGATTTAATATCTAGAGGTCATTGGTACCTAAAGTATAAGCTCTGATTTGACTCATATCAGTTAAATAGTCAGCTTTGATTATCTGTTTGAAAACCCCACATATTTTCTTTACAGAGTTTCTTATTGTTGGATATGCCTTATTTTAAAACATCTACTCCCATGATTATACTTCTTGAATGTCAAGACATATTTTTTTCACATTTTAATGTTTCTGAAATTGTGATGGTACTTATAACCAATTTGGGTATTTAACATGTGTTTGTTTCCCCAAAACTGATAGTGCATTTTAAAGTTGATGACATCTAAGTATCTAGAAAATAACATAGTAAGAAGTATCAGAAGTAGAATTTAGCAGCTAACCTTATCTGAATACATCATCGAAAGAGATTTTTCACAGGTTGAATTAAATGAATTTGAAAACCTAAGATAATTAGCATTGGATATATACACATGTATATTTATAGGTATACATACATATATCCACATGCACATATACACATATGCGGTATTTAAATATATACATATATACACATACATGTAGAATCTTAGAGTCAATTATCATTTTCAAAATCATTTTACTCAGGCATGCAAAGTACAAATTAAAGGGGACACATTAGTTTTGGACCACTATTACATATTTGTTATGTCTATAAGATATGTATGTAAATGTAATATATATACCTATATATGTATCTGTAATATGATATATGTACAGCACATGTATCTATGTTCACTATGTATGGGTTTTTACATACATTTTTCAAATTGAGTTCAGGTACGACTTTGCTAAACTATGAAAATTTCACACTGACAGTGTTTTAGAATAGCACGTAAGTTGATACTTTCTTTTTTACATTAAAAATTGTGTTAAATTTATTCATTTTCTTTTCATTTTTAAATTTCTAAATATTTTACACAGATATAGTGAAAACCATGTTTATTCTTTAGTGACTATTGAAATGAGCAAAAATTTATTGAGCATGTACAATATATGGGTCACTATGCTTGATAATATATAGAACCTATAGACAAATCTGTCTTGAAAGAAGTACAGCCAGAGTGCTCCTTAGAAGAAAGAATGGCGAGACTTCGTCTCACGTACTTCGGACATGTTATCAGGAGGGATTAGTCCCTGGAGAAGGACATCATGCTTGGTAAAGTAGAGGGTCAGTGAAAAAGAGAAGACCCTCAATGAGGTGGATTGACACAGTGACTGCAACAATGGACTCCAGCATAGCAACGATTGTGACAGTGGTGCAGGACTGGACAGTGTTTTGTTCTGTTGTACATAAGGTCGCTATGAGTTGGAACCGATGCAATGGCATAGACTTTATAAATATTAGTGGATGGACTGAGTGATTTAGGTATAAAATATGGCCAATGATCTTCTTTTTAACTCTATATTATTCTTGTCAATTGCTATAAAGAACAATTCACCAGATATTTAATTTAAATATAATTGCTATAATGTATTTTAACATATGTTGTGTAAAAACAGATTTAATTTAAAAGATCTTATTAGCTGTTATTGAAAAAACACTTTTATTAAAACAAACAAATAAACAAAAAAACAAACTATGCTCTTAGTAGGAGCCCTGGTGGTGCAGTGGTTAACACCATCAACTGCTAACCAAAAGGTCAGCAGTTTGAAATCACCAGCATCTCTGAGGGAGAAAGATGTGGCAGTCTGCTTCCTTAAGAGATTTACAGCCTCAGAAACCCTATGGGATCGCTATGAGTCAGAACCGACTCGATGGCAGTGGGTTTGGTTTTTATGCTCTAAGTAAACACTTACTGCATTAGAATATCCATGTAGTACAGAAGTTGAAGGTAATTTTTGAGTACTGTATTTTATTTTAAATTTAATTATATGAAGTATAATCCTAAATACAATAAAAGTATATTACTGATTATCTAAATTTATATAGGAGGGATGGTCCTTGCTTTTAATTATAATTATTTATAAATATAATTATTTTAATTTTATATATATATATATAATTAATATATATATTTGTCAGAAAATTCTTCCTCATGAAAAATATTACATATATGATTTGTACTGGCTATCCTTTTCCTTATCTCATCAACTGAGCATTTTCTCAATGCTGGGTATTGGATTCTTGTGTACATTAGAGTAGAAAGTAAGACGTTAAGTGAAGCAGCATGCTTACTCTTTATGTAGCAATATACTACTCGCTGTCCAGCATCACTGGTGGTGCAGTGGTTAAGAGCTTGGCTGCTGATCAAATGATCAACAGTTCAAATCCATCCATGAGCCACTCCTTGGAAACCCTATGGGGCAGTTGTACTCTGTCCTGTAGGGTTGCTATGAGTCAGAATGGACTGGACAGCAACAGGTCCAGCATCACAGTATTACATAAGAGATATACTTCAGTTTGTATCAGAAAGGCAGATTATCTATTCCTTTCAAATTATAGTCCGTCATTTGGGAACAGGGCAATGACAATTTGTGATAGTTTCATGGTTTGAAACAGGAGTGTTTACCTCTTCATGTTTCAAATAAATTATCTAAAATATTAGAATACTAAGGCCTGCCTATCTCCATAAATGGTATTTCTGACATCAGGGAAGACGATTCACGCAAATGTTTGGGTAATAACTACCATGTATCCAGCTATCTTCTCCAGATTCTCAGTTTTGTTGGGAGTGAGTGTCCTAGCACCAAAAAGTGACTGTTGGCTGGGTAGTGATGGAGAGGCTACTAGCTGGCATTTAACGAACACTGTGAGGTTCAGATATGTTTCATGTAAATCCTTTCCTGTCACTAACTCATAGTAAGTGTAGCATCCACTCTTTCCTTCTTCACATAACCATCAAGTCACCTTCTGCCCTATGCTTTCTTTTCCCCTTCTAAGCAGACCTTACTGTTCTTAATTCATTCTCTCCTACCCCCTCCGTTTTTATCTGATTTCTATTAGTACGCTGAAAGAGAAGAGGCACAACCATGCTCTCCCCTATGGATAGGGTGTCCAAAAGGACAGTCTCAGTTTATGTTTGTTGTTCCATTTTGGACAATAAATCTACACAGTCACACTACCTGAAGATGACCCAAATACATTATTTCATAAAATATGAATGAACTGTGGCCCTAGGTGCCTGTCTAGTTAGTTGGAGTGGTTTCAGGAAGGGCAGTAGGAGATTTGAATCTAATAAGGTTTCTCCTTCCACAAACCTTCTGTTACAAGGCTCTATTTAAATAGCTTATAGACTCTTCTAGGAAAATTGGAAATTATCAAAAATGAAATGGAATGCATAAACATAGATATCCTAGGCATTAGCTGAAGTGGACTTGTACTGGCCATTTTAAGTCAGACAACAATATGACCTACTAAGCTGGGAATGACAACTTGAAGAGGAATGGCGCTGCATTCTTTGTCAAAATGAACATTTCAAGATCTATCCTGAAGTACAATGCTGTCAGTGATAGGATAATATCCATATGCCTACAAGGAAGTCCACTTAATAAATCATTTAAACTTATGCACCAACCACTAAGGCCAAAGATGAAGAAATTGAAGATTTTTATGAGCTTCTGCAGTCTGAAATTGACTGAACATGCAATCAAGATGCATCAATAATTACTGGTGATTGTAGTGTGAAAGTTGGAAATAAAGAAGGATAAGTAGTTGGAAAATATGGCCTTGGTGATAGAAATGATGCCAGGGATCGCCTGATAGCATTTTGCAAGACCAGTGTCTTCTTCATTGCAAATACCTTTTTCTCAGTAACATAAACAGCGACTATACACGTGGCCCTCACCAGATGGAATTCACAGGAATCAAATTGACTACATCTGTGGGAAGAGATGATGAAAAAGCTCATTATCATCAGTCAGAGCAGGCCAGGGGCCGACTGCAAAGCAGACCATCAATTGCTCATATGCAAGTACAAGTTGAAGTTGAAGAAAATTAGAACAAGTCCATGAGAGCCAAAGTATGACCTTAAGTATATCCCACCTGAATTTGAGACCATCTCAAGAATAGATTTGATGTGCTGAACACTAATGACCAAAGACCAGAGGAGATGTGGGATGACATCAAGGATATCATACATAAAAAAAGCAGGAAGTCATTAAAAAGACAAGAAAGAAAGAAAAGACCAAAATGGATGTCAGAAGAGACTCTGAAAGTTGCTCTTGAACATTGAGTAGCTAAAGCAAATGGAAGAAATGATGAAGTAAAAGAGCTGAACAGAGAATTTCAGTGGGCAGCTTGAGAAGACAAAGTATTGTAATGACATGTGTGAAGACCTGAAGTTAGAAAACCAAAAGCGAAGAACATGCTTGACATTTCTCAAGCTGAAAAAACTGAAGAAAAAATTCAAGCCTCGAGCTGCAATATTGAAGGATTCTATGGGGAAAATAGTAAATGAGGCAAGAAGAAGCATCAAAAGAAGAAGGAATACACAGGGTCACTATACCAAAAAGAATTGCTCAACATTCAACCGTTTCAGGAGGAAGCATATGATCAGGAACCAATGGTACTGAAGGAAGAGGTCCAAGCTGTACTGAAGGCATTGTCGAGAAACAAGGCTGCAGGAATTCATGAAATACCAACTGAGATATTTCAGCAAACAGAAGCAGTGCTGCAAGTGCTCACTTGTCGATGCCAGTAAATTTGGAAGACAGCTATCTGGCCAACCGACTGGAAGAGATCTGTATTTATGCCTATTGCAAAGAAAGGTGATCCAACCAAACGCAGAAATTATTGAACAATATCAATATCACACGCAAGTAAAATTTTGCTGAAGATCTTTCAAAAGCTGCTGCAGCAGTATATCAACAGGGAACTGCTGGAAATTCAAGCCAGATTCATAGGGGACATAGAACGAGGGATATCATTGCAGATATCTGATGGATCTTGGCTGAAAGCAGAGAATACCAGAAAGATGTTTACCTGTGTTTTATTGACTATGCAAAGGCATTCAACTGTGTGGATCATAATAAATTATAGATAACGTTGTGAAGAATGGGAATTTCAGAACACTTAATTGTGCTCATGAGGAACCTGTACATAGATCAAGAGGCAGTTGTTCGAACAGAACAAGGGGATACTGCATGTTTTAAAATCAGGACAGTGTTGTATCCTTTCACCATACTTATTCAATCTGTATGCTGAGCAAATAATCTGAGAAGCTGGACTATATGAAGAAGAAGGTGGCATAAGGATTGGAGGACGACTCATTAACAACCTGCAATATGCAGATGACACAACCTTGCTTGCTGAGAGTGAAGAGGACTTGAAGCACTTACTGATGAAGATCAAAGACCACAGCCTTCAGTATGGATTACACCTCAGCGTAAACAAAACAGAAATCCTCACAACTGGACCAATAAGCAACATCATGATAAGTGGAGAAAAGATTGGAGTTGTCAAGGATTTCATTTTACTTGGATCCACAGTCACCACCAATGGAAGCAGCAGTCAAGAAATCAAAAGTTGCATTGCATTGGGCAAATCTGCTGCAAAAGACTTCTTTAAAGTGTTAAAAAAACAAAGATGTCACCTTAAAGACGAAGGTGCCCCTGACCCAAGCCATGATGTTTTCAGTCGCCTCGTATGCACGCGAAAACTGGACAGTGAATTAAAGAAGACCGAAGAAGAATCGATGCTTTTGAATTATGGTGTTCATGAAGAATATTGAATAAACCATGGGCTGCCAAAAGAACAAGTCTGTCTTGGAAGAAGTACCATGGGAATGATCCTTGGAAGCAAGGATGGTGAGACTTTGTCTCACATACTTGGGACGTGTTATCACGAGTGACCAGTCCCTGGAGAAGGACATCATGCTTGGTAAAGTAGGTAGTCAGTGAAAAAAAAGGAAGACCCTCGATGAGATGGATTGACATAGTGGCTGCAACAGTGGGCTCCAGCTTAACAAAGATTGTGAGGATGTCACCAGGACTGGAAAGTGTTTCGTTCTGTTGTATATAGGGTCCCTATGAGTCAGAACCAACTTAACGGCACCCAGCAACAACAGCATAGAATCGTCTGGTCATATCTTTCTGAGACATGACAGTTTCTTTTAGTGTATTTTAAACCAATGAACTATTTATAATTACTTTGGTTTCTTTTAGTCATTTACATCAGTCCTTTACAAGTGAGATCATTATTCTTAGGGTGTAACTAGTAGAGATAAAGGGATATGAAAACTTACTCTCAGAAAACATTATTATTTAGTGTCTGAGCTAAGAATTTATTTTATGCTGTTCTAAAGATGAGATGTAACAGCTGACCCATTATCTAGGCAATCCCCTTAGGTAAAATTTCAGCTTTGCTGAACGACTTACTGTCTTGACATCAGTGATATTTGCCTTAGCAGTAATTTGCCAGTGACTGTCTCAAATCAATGAAATATACCTTTTACATGTAAAAATTTTATAAAGTCAGAGAAATAAAGATGAGTCATTATTGCCATCTTTTCCTCATTCATATATAGCTTTGAGTTGCGACTGTAAAGGGAAAGAGTAGTTCTTAAAATTTCTGTTGTATGATTAAACAAAAAGGATCATTTTACCCTTATATTTACTACCTACATAATACCCATGTGTATTTTACAAAGATATATGTACATATGTGAACACGCACAGGAATTTTTCATATTCTAATTAGTTGGTTAGAAGCAACTCAAGCGTCTCTTCTGTGGGATAGCAGGTATTATTTTAAATATGACGGTCTGAAGGGCAGAAATTGACAATCTACTCTTGAGAGAAGATAATAAAAAGGCTGTTTTTCTCCCTCCCTAGAACTGCAAAACAAGTAACTGTTTGCTTGTTAATTGTTATTTCTGAATAGAGTTTTTGTAAGTATGGATATTTCTATTTATTTGCTTTGAGCAGTGTCCATGCTATTCCTCACACATCTACAGGGGAAATCCTCCATTTGCAGAAGACCAAACATTATCTAACAAGTATCCTACCTTCCTAGATTGTTGAAAGGTTGATACTTCAGGGTTTTTGTAGCTAGTAATTTGGATCATCTGCATGTAGTAAACGAAACAGATTTGCTTGGTGAAGGAATTAATTTTTTGAGATACAGCTTTCATCACTGTCAAGACACTTTCTCCATTTTATACTGTAATTCAGAGGCCTATTATCTTGTTGTTGTTTTCATCTACTAAACTTAATGGCTTTTCAATTTGAGTTTATTTATACCCAATAACATATAAAATAAGAAGCAGGCATTATAATATTTTTCCAATTAATAAAATTTCTCTGATTTGTCTCTAAATTTGTTTAAAACTGAGCTCATAATCTCTGGATCCAAACTGGCGCTTCTTCCCAGGGCACATATTTTGTTCATGAGAATACTCACCAGGTTGAGTGGGCTTTGCCAGTCTACTTTGGCTCTTCCCTGTCCCTGGAACCAAATGTCCCATTATTTGCCAGCTACTTCCTTGACATCAGTGGCATGTATCTTTCACATGCATCCCCTCTCTCCATCTCTGTAGCCACTTACTTAGCTCAGAATCTCATTACCTTGTTTGAGAGATTGCATGACTGGTCTTCCTATTCAGCAGAGTTGCAAATAAGACTAGATATTTATAAGTTAATTGTATTATGTTTATTTAACTAAATGTCAGGAACATACAGAAAATAGTGAATGCTTTTTTCTTTTTTCTTTTTGGTAATGTCTGAAATATCACTTCGTTTTTGGAAAGAAGTGAGCTTTGACATATACTTTATTCTGGGAAATGAGCTTCCTTAAATATTTCATATATTTATAAAAATATACCGATGTGTATATGTGTATGTTTATATATAGCTAGATAGATCACACCGCTGACTGTAAAATTATCAATTATTTAAAGAAGTGCTTTCATTAAAAAAATACACTTGCATATGACTTTATTCTTGGCCATTTTCATGCTTATACTTTCTCTTTCTTTTATGTAAGCTTATTTCAGGCCTTGGATTTTCCTAGTGTGTGTACAGTTTTGATATGTGTTTCGAGATTTTGGGCATCATTTGTTTCAGTCTTGCTGAGCATGAGCTTTGTCTATAGGCTGGTAGTTTTACTTACAGTCAAAATGGGAAGCTGCCTCTATGGTATTACTCGAGTAATATTAAGACACATTTAATCAAAAATATCTTTGTTACTGGCTTGATTCCCAGCTTAAAAATGTTATCACTAATCATTATTTTACTTATTAAGTATTGAGGCAGCTGATAAAAGATAAGTGTTATATGAGGGAAAATAGTGTAAGCAATTATCAGACTGTAACTTGTTTCTTTAGTAGAGTATTAAAGTCTGTGTAGATGTCATCTCAGATCCCACCTTGATCTCTTTAGAATTTATGCAGTTGTTTCTCTGCTCAACCGCATGGAGCATCTGTGGGCATTTGTTCCATCTCTTAGTTGACACCTGCCTGGACACGTGTCTAATGTCATTCTTATTATCATCACTATCATTCATTAAACATTTACTGTATGCTAGGTAGGTACCATGATAGCGACCCTGCTGGCACAGTGGTTAAGCATTTGGCTGCTACCCAAAAGGCTGGCAGTTCACATCCACCAGCTCCTCCTTGGAGACCCTGTGGGGCAGTTCTACTCTGTCCTGTAGGGTCACTATGAGTTGGAATCAACTTGATGGCAATGGGTTTGGTTTGGTTTTTTGGTTTAGGTACCGTGCTATATGCTTTGCTTAGGTCATTTCACTTAATCCTCACAAGGCTGCTGTAAGGTACTATCCCCATTTTACAGTTGAAAAACTTAAGACTTAGTTTACATTATTGGCCTAAAGTCACTCACCTAGTGAGTTACGGAAGTGGTTGCCAACTCACTGGCCTTGGATCCCAGAGAGATTAATAATGTGCCTGATACTGTTTAAACCCCTACTGTTAACTTTTGGGTCTCATTTCCAGGAGGGTGAGTGCTATGATTTTCTGTGCTCCACCATAGCTTTATGAGACTGCTTTGCACATTGGGTCCTCAGGAAAGAAACATAAAGTTTATCAGGGATTCATGATGTGGGTAGTGACTGCTCAATCCATCAGTGCTCTCTGTTTCTTCCTAATCTTATATTGGCCATTTTAAGATGTAAAGAGAATGGTCCAATCTGGAGAACACTCTGGACTGGGGCAGGAATCTTAAATATACTCCTGGATACACATATGGTTTAAGATTGGTCAGGAGCCTTAAATTCCTATGTTGATTTAGAAATTGGTTAAAAAAAAAAATCCAATTAAATTATGGTAGCTTTTTGAATGCAAAAGATGTAAAAAGTTAGAAGCAGAAATCAGTATGCAGTTTTTTAGAATTTTTTTAGTAAACGACACTTGTCTTGATTTTTTTCTGTATGTAAAACAGGGCTAGGTAGGTTCAGGGGGACAGCGGGACAGGGAAAGTAGAGACATAAACATGAATAAGAAATAACACACACAAAGGAAACACTGTGCTCCGACTGACTGAGTCTGCTAACTATATCATTCATCCTTTGTGGATCCAAAATCAAGTAACTGTCTCTCTTGCTTGAAAAATGATGTTGTGATTTTCCAGATTTATTGGTGAAAGTTGATAATGCTGAATAGTGATTCAATATTTACTTTAATAGACTCTCCCACAGAGATAATACATTTTACTTCAAAACTGATTCATTTGTCTGAGGAGCAATCTATCTCCTGGAATTCTTTAGACTTACAATGGTTAATTGGTGTGAGTTCAACCGACTGTTGGATCTTTAATTTTAATTATCTTGATTCTACTAGTGATGTATTTTAAAGAAAAAAAATTACTTAATTAAGAGCCTGAATTTATGTTATGCTATCTTTAAACTTAAAAAAAAAATAAACACACACACAAACAAACTTTTTTATACCTTTAAACTTTTTAGATGTAATCCAGGCCTGAATACTCAATGGTGATATTTCCTCAAGAGCTAAGTTGCCAACTAAAGTAGCAATTGCCATCCTGAGAACGCGAGTGTAGGATAATAAGGTAGCAACTCAACGTGAGGATGAGAATTTTTAAGTGTTTGTAACTTGAGAATAAAGTGAAATAAAACATTGTTGGCAGGAGCGTAATAATTCTTCTAGTGTCTTCGGTGTGGAAAGTACATTACAGTGAACTCCTGCAGAGTAAAATCATAAAGTGCAAAAAACAAACAAAAAAATTTCAGAGTTCCACTTGAAAGGCCATAGTTCTCCTTGTACCAAAAAGCATTTAAAGTTAAAAAAAAAAATTCTGAATTTTAGTAGCTTTATGTGTGTCTTGCAAATTTACAATCTCAGGAGTGTCCCCTACTCCATCTAAGTAATGGTGCCTTTATCTCTGCAATAAAAAAAAAAAACAAAAAAAAAGTTAAATATTTAAATAACATCGTCACTTGTGAATGTATTTTGCACTTTACAGAACGTGATGTTCCTATTTCAGTTTTGCGTCAAGAAATGAGGGGTTGGCCATATGCACTGCTTTCATAAATGGACATGCTAGCATCTACAAATAGAAATATTCATTCATTCCTTCAACAAAGATTTGCTAAATGCCTTCTCTGGGTCTGGCATTGTGCTAGGTTCTGGGGATACAGCAGGTCCTTTTCCTCCAGACTTTTGGACAGAACATAAACTATCTAATGCACAGCCAGCAAGTGCAAGAGAGAGGATGCAATGTAAGAGTGTTTCTCTTCTCCCAAATTGGCGTCTTTCTCACTCACTCACTCACTCACTCTTGCTCTCTTCTCTGAATCATCAAGTAACTTCTGCAGTAATACATTTATGGTATCTCTATTTTAAAGTTCTTCTATGATGTTTATTTGTGCATATGTTTTACCTTGTGTTTAGTTATAAGCTTCTTGAGTGCAACAACCTATGGCTAACCACATTTCTCTATTTCTTATATTGTCCTACACAGTCCCTCAAACATAATCAGTATTAAATATTTATTTATTGAATAAATGAATACATGAATGAATGAAGCAGGAGAATAGGGATATTTTGTATAGTCTGGGAAGAAGTTGAAAACCCTGGTGGTGGTGTGGTTAAGAGCTATGGCTGCTAACCAAAAGGTTGGCAGTTCAAATCTACCAGACGCTCCTTGGAAACCCTATGGGGCAGTTCTCCTTGGTCCTGTGGGGTCTCTGTGAGTCAGAATCGACTCAGTAACAATGATTTTTTTTTTTTTTTTTTAATATCAGGATGACTGGACTTTATGGAAACTATATGATTGGATATCCGTTAGAGTCTAATGATGTCAAGATACCTTATAACTCTAGAGGTTAAAAAAAACCCATTGCTGTCGAGTCAATTCCAACTTACGGCAACCCTGTGGGAGAGAGTAGAACAGTCCCGTAGGGTTTCCAGGGCTGTAACTCTTTAGGGAAGCAGACTGCTACATCTTTCTCCTTAGGAGAGGCTGGTGGGTTTGAACCGCTGACCTTTTGGTTAGCAGCCAAGCACTTAACCACTTGTGGCTGAAATGATTTAGCAAAACTCCACACTAATAAGGAGACATCACACTGTGTTATGATATTTGGGTTCCTTTTTTGTAAGAAGCATGTAATAATTGTAAATTTAAAATATATGAAACTTTAAAAGAGAATATTAAAAATGAAATAATCATTTCTTAATTTAGTGATTTGCCTCTTGTAGGTTTCAGTATATCTGTGCATTGTCCTCCAATACCTTGCATACATGCATTTTTCAAACTCTTTAGTGCTTCCTAGAAGCTCTGCTTATGATTTCCAGGAGTTTGGCATACCTGTCAAATTAACTTTCCCACTAATGGACTCTGCTCTGGACCCTTCTGCGTTAACCTCCATTTTAGTTTTGTAGGGCCAGTAAAAAGCGTTGTTTCTCTTTTACTGAGGCAAAGCAAAATGCCCCAGGCTCTGTTCATTTACATGCAAATCTTTCCGCACAGCTCGATGTCTGCTAAATTGGCACTGTTGCC
Source organism: Dugong dugon (assembly GCA_030035585.1). Lineage (NCBI taxonomy): Eukaryota > Metazoa > Chordata > Mammalia > Sirenia > Dugongidae > Dugong > Dugong dugon. The sequence goes on from CM057475.1 coordinate 23,133,356, forward strand.
AGGTAAAGTGATGGGACCCAAATTGAGATTATGGCTTGAAGGCCCCACTAATCTCATTGCAGCGTTTCCAGATCTGTTTCCTCATACTGCTGGGAAGTAAGGTGCAGTTGCTAATCAGTTTGAAAACAATCTCATTTTTTTTTTTTTTTAATTTTCTGGAAATTATAGTTACAGTAGTCCACTCAAAGGGCCTCTAATAGTGATAGAGTGGTTGATATTTTTAGTCTAGGTTTGTATAAGTCTGTAAGAATTAAAATCACCAGTTATATTAAAAACAACAAAAGAAACAACAAATAACAGTGTTTGGTACTGTTGTAGCAATAACTGGTGGGAAGAACTTTCTGTATGTATGACCATGCTTTGGTCTAACAGAAAAGCTCTGTATGGTATTTCCCCGAACAATGGCATTTATGTTTAGTTTTCTGTCACGACTTTAATATTCCACTTGCTTCCCAACTGACTTTTTCCTCCCCACCAGCTTATTGTAGCCTTGGCATTCTTTATAAGACACACACTTTGCATTTCTGACATGCCTGATCTAGAGAACTTGTCCTACTCTCGCAGAACTTTGATAGCCCAGCTTCCGTAGGTATTATCATTCCCGTCCACGACCCAGAGGGAAGCACCTCAGGATTCACTGAATCGTAGTAGCTGCTTCTAACTGAAAAGGCTTTCAAATTATGTGATTACTTACTGATTAGCATTGAGTTTCTCTCCAACTGTATTATTGATTTAATTCGGAATTTGGCTGAGATTTTCTTCCCAACTAATTATGTAATACTCTGTATACATCTGCCAAATTGAATAAATATCCCGCCCTTGGAGACTTAGTTCAAACAGTACTTCCTTTATGAAAACCCCTTAGATGAATTTGATTCTGTAAGGATGAGATCCTGCTATTAATTTCTTTAGAATTTAGATTTATGTACTGTCGTGGATTGAATTATGTCCCCCCCCAAAATGTGTGTATCAATTTGGCTAGGCCATGATTCCCAGTATTGTGTGGTTGTCCTCCATTTTGTGACTGTAATTTTATGTTAAAGAGGATTAGGGTGGGATTGTAACACCCTTACTAAGGTCACATCCCTGATCCAATGTAAAGGGAATTTCTCTGGAGTGTGGCCTACACCACCTTTTATCTTACAAGAGATAAAAGGAAAACCAAGCAAGCAGAGAGTGGGGGACCTCCTACCACCAAGAAAGCAGTGCCAGGAGCAGAGCGTGTCCTTTAGACCCAGGCTCTCTGCATGGAGAAGCTCCTCGTCCAGGGGAGGATTGATGAGAAGGCTGGCAGAGACAGAAAGCCTTCCCCTGGAGCTGACGCCCTGAATTTGGACTTTTAGCCTACCTTACTGTGAGGAAGTAAACGTCTGTTTGTTAAAGCCATCCACTTATGGTATTTCTGTTATAGCAGCACTAGATGACTAAGACACGTACATATAATAATGAAATAATATGTACTATCTTATCCATGGAAACCCTGGTGGCATAGTGTTTAACTGCTACAGCTGCTAACCAAAGGGTCAGCAGTTTGAATCCACCAGTCCATCCTTGGAAACTCTATGGGGCAGTTCTGCTCTGTCCTGTAGGGTTGCTATGAGTCAGAATTGACTTGATGGCAATGGGTTTTATCTTATCCATCTATCCACCCATCTGTCTTCATCTCCATCCATCCATCCATCCATCCATCCATCCATCCATCCATCCATCCATCCATCCATCCATCCATCCATCCATCCATCCATCCTTCATATCCATCTGTTCGTCCATCCACCCACCCATCCACCCAAGTACCCGTCCATCCCTGCACCCCTCTACCCACATACCCACCTACCCATCCATCATAACCCTAGGGATCCTGAATGAACAAAACAGTAAGTTTCTAAAGTGGGTGGAAGTGTATGTAGGATACGATGGGAATGGAGGGCAAAGATCTCCTGCCTTTGCTTGAGACTTTCTGTAGATAAAACTATGTTTGAGCTGGTCAGCTTGCTCTTATTTATATATTCCTGTTACTTCATTTATATTAATATCTCTCTATTTAGATTGTAACCTTGATAGAAAATAAAGACTTCTTAGGGCTTGTGAAATCTTTTGTATTAGTAAAAGTTTGAAAATTCTACTAAATAGAAAGACTGGTAGTGAATAAAATTACTTCTCACAGACAACATTTATATTTATATATTATGTTTGTAATGAAGATATCATAAGGGGTAAACTAATATATAAAGTTAATTTCAGATTTATTGTATGACACAAACATTATGAATTTTTTAAAAAGTAAATCCTGACAATAAAGCTTTTATTACAATGCAGTAAAACATTTCTTGTTGACATTTAAATAAAGATTAACTTCTAAGTTGTGCTAGTCTGTATAGATTATATGAAGCGTGATTTGTCATTGGACTGATTGGTGGTAATTTTGGGGGTAGGGTGGATCTTGCTGTTTTCAGTGTTTTAGCTGTAGTGTCTCACTTAACTTCAGTCTCTCTCTCTTTTTCTTTACAATTACACCTAACATTTACAAGCTGTCCTTTCTAGAATTCCTTTTCTTTTACTTTACTTGTTAGGTATAATATGTCTGTGGTTTCTTAGTAATAGTGAAAGAGCTAAATGGTTGCGTCTTTGATCAGACAGTGTTATGAGATCAGCCACATACATATATATGCAGATACTCTTTTTTCAACTATGGCTTTGATCAGGATCAGTTAAAAATATACTACATAGAGAAAACATGTGAAGTGATATTTCCTAGTGGTCTACATTGTTTTGTTAACAATATAATTATTTTGTGTCAACTAGTGGTTCAAAGTAGATGTCAAATGCCATAAAAAAATTTCAAAAATGATTTAGGCCACATTTGTGGAGTAATATTGAAGCCTGAGGCTACACAATAATTTTCAGTATCATCAGGATGCCCTAATTGGAGAATATGTTTTAGCGCATTTTAACATGGCTGGGCATTCAATAATATACAAGACACAAAGACAAACTAATAAGAGGGAGTTTTATGTAAGACTTTTAAACTGGTTTCCTTATTGTTAGATCCTGTACTGCTAATTGAAGCCCTGGTGGCATAGTAGTTAAGAGCTGCGCAGCTAACCAAAAGGTTGGCAGTTCAAATCTGCCAGCCACTCCTTGGAAACCCTAATGGAAAGTTCTGCTGTGTCCTTTAGGGTCACTATGAGTTGGAATTGATTTGACAGCAACAGGTTTGGTTCAAGTTTTATACTGCTAATCAGAGCCCTGGTGGTGCAGTGGTTGAAGCACTTGGCTGCTAGCAATAAGGCCGGTGGTTCAAACCCACTAGTCACTCCATGGGAGAAAGATGTGGCAGTCTGCTTCTGAAATATTACAGCTTTGGAAACTGTATGGGGCAGTTCTATGCTGTCCTATAGGGTCCGGTCGCTATGAGTTGGAATCAACTCAAAGGCAACGGATTTGGTTTTTTATTTTTTATTTTTCAGTGTACTGCTAATCAATGGCCAGAATGATATGAGATCAGCGAGTCAGAGAAGGATGAACCTTAAATTTATAGATATGTACTCCAGATGGATTCTCTATGGGATACAGGCTTCTCTGTGAAAAAGTTTAATCTTACAATTTAATTGATAGTATTAATGATTGATTTATCATTTCTCATTCTATTTATTTTCAAAATATCGAGACTGGAAAGGAATAACTTAGCAGGAATCTTGACAAAATATGATTAGGAAGTCTAAGGGATCAAAATGATTTTTAAATTTTCTCATGGCCACTAAAGATGTTCTCATTGAAAAGAATCTTAGAATTATAGACAATTTCCAAAGTATTTCTTGATATCTGTTCTCAACCTCTACTTTAGTTTTAAAATCTATGAGGCTCTGATATTTTATATGATAGTATAGGCATATGCAACTTGTTAACGGCTAATGACTTTTTCCCATTAGGAACATCTTTGCTATTTTCTTCCTGTTATCCTCTTTAAATATTTGTAGGATGTTTGCTCCAGGCATAGAATTGTGCCAAACGTTTGAGGCTGATTCAAGAAGGAACAGAATATGAGATAGATTGCCCCCTTTCTCTGAGCTTCTGTCATCATTCAGAATACGTGAACACAAAGCCAAAAAATAACAGGTGAATTTGAGACTAGCTATGAGTATAGGTACAAAGAATACTTTTCAGTGTATGATATTTTTTGCTTGTTTAGAGGGAAACATGGGACCCTGATTGCACCTTTTTACCTAAGAAACTTTCTCAAAACAAGGCAACTTTTGAACTGGTACTTCCCTTGGAAACTGATTATGTTCCCAAATGAATTTACCATGTCCCTCTCCCATCCCAACAGAGACCTGATTATATATTTTATAACCTTTGTTTCTATTCTCCTCTCCATATATATATTTTTAATTTATCTCAATTGCTTTCATTTTAATAAAATAGCTGTAGCTTTTGTAAGTAAATAAAACTCTTAAAAGTATATAATGGGAGCTATCCCAAATGCCTGTGAGGAGAACTAATGTATCTTGAATAGTTTGTTTATTTTAGTGATTTCTTAATTTGTTACCGAGAGAGATGAAATGGAAACACATCAGGAGCAGGGCAGGAGGGAAGCCACCAGGGACCTCGCAGTGCGTTTAATAAAAAGGCGGCTATCAGGCTTAAAGATATGCTGAGGTACTGGGCCTGCAGCTTAGACTCTTCACTTGAGGACATTAGCAGCATGGTTTGGAAGAAAGGAAGAATCTTTCCCTGATAAATTAGATAGATCCTGTGAATATTTAAAGGGATTCAAAGTTCAAGAAGTTAAATAGAGCAGAAGTCTTTATACCTGGATGCTTACTGGTCTCCTGATCACATTTGGCCTTCCTGATCCTTAGTTGCACACCTGCTTTATTGTCAGAACACACAGGTGGCTTCTGGTGGAACCTATGACTACAGCAGAAATGCCCGCATGGTTCAGCATTCTGGTTATGCTCCCACTGATGAGCACTTAGTTTCGTTTCTGCTTCCTTGATATAGTTAATATGGAAGGTTGGATGGTTCCTAGGCACCAAAATCTGGCCATCTCTTGACTCATGATGTCTCGGTCCAATCTAGACCACCTGGTTTAGAGGGTGTCTCTGAAAATTCCCAGGCTGATATCTGATCTTTCAGATCTCTTCAGTACTCAAATTCTGAAAATCTCTTCTCTGTGCCGATGCACAACAGTTTATTTCGTCTTTTAAAAGAAGAGTGTATATTTGGGAGAAAAAGACCTTCCTGGAAATGACATATTTCCACCTCATTCCTTCAGGGGTTTCTTGTGGGCTGGGTGAGTTATTCGTAGACTCTGTGGTTCCTTAAGAGGACTGTGGAATAATTGAGAATTTGGTAGGAAAGAAAGAAAGTGATTCTCAACCTCACAGCGCACAGTAAATGACTTTCTAGAGACTGGGGCCTTGAGTGTAGCCCTTTTCAAAATCTGCTTGGGAGTTTAGGGTTTTAAGCTTTCTCCACGAGTGATATTGATTAAGCATTTTCTGCCTCGCCCATTAGCTCTCCCTTCTGCTCAGTGCTGTAGTGAAATCACAATTTGTGCCGTGGAAATCACTGAGGTAATAAATTCAGCCCTTATGACTTCAATGCATTATTGAGAAGGAAGCACAGATGGACTATCAGTGAGCAAGCAGTTATTCAACTAATATCTTTGATAATTAATAAACGCAACAGGGGAAAAGAACAGTGTATGAAGAAGTAACTCATCTAATTTTTAACTAAAATGCAGCATGAAAATTCTCTAGTTTGTAATTTTTAAAATTCTCTCCATAGCACTGAAAGGAAATCTTCTGGCTCTTGAAACTGCTGGCAGCAAACTCAGTGACATTGTAATGGGAAAAGGATTACCATAATTGGTGTCATCTGCAATCACTTTGGCATCAGCTTAAACTTCCAATCAAGGTAGCACAGGCTATGTTTCAGGAGCTGTGTGTGATAGGTACTGGCAATTCAAAGATAATTGAAGTATGGTTCCTGTTTTCAGTAATCACAGTCTCTAAGAGGGACCCATGCATATAAACATAAATAATTCAGCCTTTAGTGGGGTTTTGCACTGGCCTCAGAGAAGGGAGTGATTGCACTGGTCCTAGAAAAGGGATATGGTCAAGAAAGGCCTCAGAGAGGGTATCCCTGAACTGAGCCTTGAAGGAAGAATAGGAACTCACTAGCAGAAAAGCAGAAAGACTATTCCAGGTAGAGACATGAAGGCAGGAGATAGCATGGATGGTCCAGGGGACTGGGACTATCTCAAAATGACAGGAGCAAAGGATTCGTATGGAGGAGCAATGAGAAGTATACAGAAGGACTATGAGGATATAGCAATATGGTAGGTGGTGAGCACCTGAGGTCAGGTAGTAGCAACAGGGATGGAAAGAAGGGCCAATCTGTATCACTTACTAGCTGGTTAACTTTTTAGTAAAAATTAATAAACCTTTCTGAACCATAATATTGGCATTTGTGAAGTGCAGGTAGTAATCCCCACTTTATAGTTTTGTTAGCACTGTAGGTAATGTATGTGCTCCCTGGAATAGTAAGTGCTCAATAAATGAAAGAGATGATTATTTTACAACTGATTAATTGAAACACTCCAACATGTCCTCTGTTCTCTTCCTACAGAGTTCACTGCTTGTTACTCTCATATCATTGTTCAATATATAGTTGAAATCAGTTCAGAAAATAAAGTATTTTCTTAATGCTCCTGCCAACAGTCATGTCTCCGGTATCTATTACTATTGCTACATTAATCAGTATATGAGATGCAATCAAATTGAAGTGCTCAAAAATTCATAAGCTCTGTCAGAACTTAAAGAAGGAGAGAGAAATATTTGGACATTATTAGAATTGTTGGCTTATTGCTAGAAACTATCATAGTTCAAATGTCAAATATCCAACTAAATATTAGGGATTCTAATTCTAGTATATGATACTGATTTACTGTTTAGCTTTAGGCAATTACTAGGCCTTCTCTATACACATCTATAAAGTGAGGAAGATGGTGCCTGCTGAATAAATACCAGTGTGCAGGCTTAATCATAAGAATGATAAAGAATAAAATAATTTCTGTGAAGAGAAAAGAAAAAACAGTTGTGTCAGCAGATCTTTTCTGATGCTGGGACTTCACAATAAAACACTCTAAGTGGGAATTATGTTCCTACAGTTTCTCCAAATGTATTCCTGACTTCCACAATTTTGTTCCATACTTCAGTGGTTTTCTTTTAAATTGTAAACAGCAAAATCTTTGAGAAAGTTAGAAATTAATCTGCTGATGCTTCTCTTTCCACCCCCATATAGATGCTGTAAGGTAAATGGAAAAATACAATTTCAAAACCTAATCCAGCAGAAAATGTCTCTAGCCCACAAAACAATCAACTAGTTTATGTAACATGGATGATTGTTTTCTTGAGAGAAAGCTTCCTTTTATAAAGAAATCCAAGCATTTGGGGTTGTCACTTAGTCTGGGTTCCTCTTGCCACCTCCCTCCGCCTCTTTGAATTCTACCAGGAGCCGGGTTAAATTCTACCTACTGTATGAAGCCTTCTTAAAAAACAAACAAACATGACAAAACAGACAGACAAACAAAAAGCAAACAAACAGAAAACCCCTCCTACAGCCACCCTTCTCTGAACTGTAGCGGTTTTTCATTTTACTTCTTTCCTGATACCTCTTACATGCTGCTCTGTGTCAGCATCATGACTGTCTTCTGTTGGCTCATGTCTTTGTTTCCCAATTACATCGCAGACACCTGAGAGCAACTATTTTGCTTTTTCTATTGTCTTGCCTGGTCCTCAGTAGGTATTTGCGGATTTATTGGCTTCCTCGAGGCTTTTCCAAGCCTGCATATGAAAGTTCTACCTGAGATGCAGATCTGTCAGCTCTGAGATCCAAGGCTCTGCCATCTTGCTGTTTCTTTGGCAGCAGAGAGTTAGCAGTGAGCCAGGCATGGACACTGGTGTCTGTGTTTGTCGTGGTTTCTTTAATTCCTGAGGCTCTTTTCCTCTTTCCATAAAGCTGACTTTCTGATGCAGAGGACGTGCTCATAAACAGACCTTGCATATATCCTCACGCAAAAAATACGACCAGTAGACATCAGGGAAACCAAACTGGGAATGCAAATCTTGTTTCTAAAACTTATAAATATGGATTATGCCTTGTCCTCCTGGATATTATGAATTATTGGTGGCTTTAAATTCATGGTGTAGGTTCTGACTGAAGTGGATTAAGAGGGTCTTAGAAATTGGATCCCAATTTTAGAAAACTTTTAATGGGAGCCAAGTTATACCAATGTTCTAAGCCATGTAATCAAATGAAGTGCTCTACTGCATTGCGCTGGCATTTTCTGTCTCTCTGTTTTAGCACTCTTTCAATTATACGTCGTCTGTTAGCCTCTTCCTGCATTTTGAGGCTTCCAATGTTAAATCTGACAAAGACACCAGAAAAATTTATAAACCACAATAAGTTCTTGACTCTGTTTTCCTAAATAATTTAAGGGGAGTAGCATTTTGTTGGAGCCCAGGTGGCACAGGGAAACCCTGGTGGTGTAGTGGTTAAGTGCTATGGCTGCTAACTAAACAGTCAGCAGTTTGAATCCACCTAGTGTTCCTTGGAAACTCTATGAGACAGTTCTACTCTGTCCTACTATGAGTCATAATTGATTCAATGGCAACAGGTTTTTTTTTTTTTCTTCTGGTGGCACAGAAGTTAAAGCGCTTGGCTGATAATCAAAAGGTCAGCAGTTCAAACCCATGAGCTGCTCCACAGGAGAAAGATGTGGCAGTCTGCTTCCATAAAGATTTACAGGCTTGGAAACCCTATGATTCAGTTCTAACTCTGTCCTATAGGGGTGCTATGAGTTGGAATCGACTTGATGGCCACAGGGTTTGTTGTTACTATCATTTTTATGGTAGCATTTTGTTGGTCTTTCTCTCAATCACTTCTCTTGCTCATCATTTCCTCCCTCACCTCCTTAGACTCAGAGATGTACACACCTCCATAAACTTTGGAGCAGTCATGCTCTAGGGCTTTCAACATTGTACATTAGGTAGTAAGTAGGCACTGCAGTTGTAGAGTTTTGAAAGTACACACGAGTCCTTCAGGACTTGAAGTTGCGCTGGGAGAATATTACTCTTCACACCATTCTAGGGGGTTTACTGAATCCAGCAAACTCTAAAAATGGTGTTCTTTTATTTGAAGCTTTCAGGACACCCTTGAAAGTCCTGAGGAAAGTCCTTAAACAGACTGAGATCTGGATTCTTCTGATTGCCTTGGGCCATATGTGACCCTCGTCTGTGTTCTAATGTCTGTCCTGCTAGCTAACAATTATCCAGGTTAATAGCTAGCGAGGCATGAGATGGCACTTTCTAAGCTCTTGGTAGATTCTACATTACAGGTATTCTCTCTCCCTCCCGGCTTCCTTCCCTCTGTCTGTCCCTCTCTTTCTACTCTCCTCTCCTCCTCTTTCACTCTCTCCACCTCTTTACCTCCCTTTCTCTCACCCTCCTTTCCTCCTCACTGATTAATTAATTAAGTCATTTATCCACTCAATAAGTGATCATTGAACGTGTATTATGTGCCAGGTACCATGCTAGGCGATATGGGAGCAGTGAATAAATAGAAACAGGTATTACAGCAAGGGAACACACAGTAAACATGTATAATTATGAATTTTTATATTGGCTATGGAGGAAAAGTACCGGGCAGTAGTCATAGGGGGAGGTGCATCTTGGAAGGCTTCCTGAAGGAAGTGTCATATGAGTTGAGATGACTGAACAGAGCATGTAGAAGGTAGGAGGAAGTGGGCTTCAGGCTGAGGTAACACTGTGCAGAGTATCAGAGGGCAGCAGGGGACTGAGAGTCTAGAATGGCTGGAATAGAGACTAGAGGGATTAGGAGGGGACCAGAGCAGGTTGATTTCAGATCGGACCCAAGAGGCCATCTGAGCCTTATCATTTATTCTTTTTATGCTGGTATAAAGATTTTAGGGATGTTAAGGAGACTAGACTTTATTATATAGTAACTGGAAGCCAGTGAAGAATTTTCAGCAGGAGAGCAACATGAATTGATTAGCATTTACAAAAAGACCATTCTGGACAAGAGTGGAAACCAGGGCATGAGTGGAGATTTTCAAGCTGTTAGGAGTCTACTGGAGTGATCCGTGAGAGAAGCAAGATAGCAGTGTGAATGGGGCAAAGGCCGTGGAGATGGAGGGGATGTGACAGGTTTCAAGGGCGTTTAGGTAGAGGGATAGGATTTGGCAAGGGATTAGGAATGGGGGTGAGTGAGGAGGTCTTGGATGATTTTTAGGTTTCTGGATATACCGATGTTCTGATGCTGGGGCCGTTCTCTGATATGGGAAGTGCTACGTGAGCAATGGGTTTGCAGATGCTTTGGCTGCAGGTTTGATGTTAGACATGATAAGGCCTAGCAGATTTTGACACAGCCTGATGGAGATGTCCTCAACGGGCTTTTCAAGTCTGGACCGCAGAGGAGAGGTCTGTACCAGTGTAATCAGCACAGTTAGAACTATCAGTGGATTTTGTATGTTTCAATAGGATATTTTTCAATAGGATGTTTTTCTAAAGGTGAAAACCATTCCTTTTTAAACACTTCCCTAGTTTATGTTGTTGGATTATGTTATTTCCTCCCTTACCAAAGTTTACAAATTCTGTTACCTGTACTGTATTTGATTACCTGGAATTTCATTCTGTCCCAAGTTATTTTAATGTCTCATATACCTTTTGTTTGGATGGAATGTAATTATGAAACATGGTATTTCTTAAAGAACTTGAGAAATACCCTTGGATTTGTTTTAAAGTCAGACTTCTTTATGCCCGCAAATCAATCTGATTTACTGTAGGAGAAGGTTCTTATGTCTTAATGGATTCCTAGAAATGAGTTCTTGGAGATCTGCCTGTTTGTCGGTCTTCTCACAAATGACTGTAATTGTGGGTTTTGATACAGGTGTGCTTTTCTTGTCTTACCTGAATTAATCAGCACAGTGACCTTGAGAAAGTCACCAGTCTTGCTGGGCCTTCATTACTTATGTTTTGATGAGGGGATTTGTGCTAACGTGAACTCTGAGATTCATTTTAGCTTTAACATTCTATGAAAAGTTAACATTAATCCTAGGAAAATAGTTAGGGATGGGGAGAGGGGACAGTAGTTTCTTAAAATGCTAGAAAAGTTTTATGTCTCTGGTGGAATTGAATCTTCTGAAAATATTCAAGATATACTAAAAGAGGAGTTTAAACTTTTTTTTTTCATCATTCTGTGTATACTGAAAGACAGTTAAATGGCTGCTAAAAATGTGAAATGGAGGTGAGCAACATTTGCAGACGCGATAAGTAGTGCTGCATTTTACTGGTAAATTCTATCATTCTTTAAAAAAAATGAGATCGAGGTTTATATAAAAATGGAGAAAAAGGAAATTGCATGTGCAGATGTAAAATACCATCTGTGCTTCTGGATCCGTTCCGTGCTCCACACCTTCAGTGAAAGAAATTGTTGATTGAAAGCTCATATTTTGCTGGCTAGTTGTAAAAGCTTCCTGTATCGCTTATCATGCATTTTAAAAATAGATGGCTTTGAATTTTTCAGTTAATTTTTAGCCTCATTTGCCCAGGCCTCCTAATTCAGAAAACATGCTTTTAGTGAGCCCACAATTCAATTCATATTCAACGCAATTAATAGTAATGAGCGCTTACAAGGTACCAGGCAATATATCAGGCACTCTGCATTAGCTCAAGCTTCAGAATGTTTGCAACAGCTTCCCTTTCCTCCTACCAGTAGCTTGGGCCCAACTAATTTCCTGGACTGGAGGAGTTTCATCTGTATTTTACTTTGAGAAAATATTAAACACTAGCAGAACATTGAATCTGCAGTCTCATAAAGTTAGAGAAACCTGTTTTAAACATCTCCACCTTCCCCTTCTTGTCTCTCTCCCATCTTAATGGAACCCTGGTGGCTCAGTGGTTAAGAGTTTGGGTGCTAACCAAAAGGTTGGCAGTTTGAATCTACCAGCCGCTCCTTGGAAACCCACAGTGGCAAGTTTCCAGCCTGGGCCCTGGGCCTCAGTCAACTCTCCTCTCATTTACCCCTTACCATGAATTTAAGTAAAAATGATTTCTCTCTCAGGATCACCATATTCTTTCCTTAGCCTCGACCCTAACTGTGTAATGAAATTCTTGTTTCTGTGTATGCAGTTTTAAATTGAGACTGCTACTTTCTCTTTTTACATGTAAAATGTAGTTTGGGCATTGGTAGGTTTTTTTTTTTTTTAATTTAATATTTCTGGCCATCGTATTTTATTTTAAACATGTTCAATTAAGAACAAGTGGGGATTGTGCAAACGTGAGCTCTAAGATTCATTTTAACCTTAAGATTCTATGAAAAGTTAGCATTAATCCTGGAAAAACAGTTAGGAATAAGGATAAGGGAGGGCAGTTACTTTAAATGCTGAAAAAATTTTAGGTCTCTGGAGCCTTTGGAGCCCTAGTGGTGCAGGGGTTAAGCGTTTGGCTGCTAACCAAAAAGTAGACCATTCAAATCTACCAGCCACTCCTTGGAAACCCTATAGGGGCAGTTTTCTTTTGTCCTATAGGGTCGCTATGAGTTGGAATTGACTGGACAGCAATGTGTTTGGTTTTTTTGGTTTTTGGAGGAATTGAATCTTCTGAAAAAATTGAGGATATGGAAAGAGGAGTTCATAAGTCTTAATCCCCCCATATTTCTACATATATTGAAAGACAGTTTGGAAAAATGAATAAATAGCATTTATTTGCAGAGAAATTCTAAGAAATGACACAAAAAATCCAAATTTGTATCCTTCTTCAAACCACTGTAACTACAAATGTATCTTTGAATTGTTCAGGCACCAAAAGCTCTGGGAAAACAAAGTAGTCACCTCAGGTGCCAAATGCATCCCTAAGTAGTTAAAGAGAGGGATCAATTACACTGTTATTTGCTTAGTATGTAAGAGGGAGGTAGAGCACTGAATATTTTCAGAATTAAGTCTACCTTCTTAAATGCTGATTATTTTAATCGGCAGCTTTATTACATGTGTGTTTTATATATTTGTGGTGTGTGTGTGTTTCTTTTTGGCATGGTAAATTACGGAAAGCCCCTCACTATCCCTTCTTAAAGACTTTATATTAAGAAACATTGTCAGTGGCTCTATATGCATGCCTTTAGCTGGTACAGAAGAGAACCAATATATATATCTTTTCAAACAGTAGAAATGTCTATGTTTTTAGAAGGCATTCTCTCTCGTTAAAATTTTGATAATAAGGTTTAAAAGCACTACTAGCACTATTTTTTTCCCTTTTTTCTTAATATATATGTTATGCCAGTTGAGCTAGATATCCCCCAAGACCATTGTACCCAGCCCTCAGCCCAGTAATTCGGTCCCTCAGGAGGTTTAGATGTGTCTACAAAGCTCTAGAAGCTGTCTAGCTCAATTCATATAACATTGTTTATAAAGAAAATGTTCTACATCCTACTCCGGTGAGTAGCATCTGGGGTCTTAAGAGTTTGTGAGTGGTCATCTAAGATACTGCACTGGTACCACCCCATCTGGAGCAAGGGAGAATGAAGAAAACCAAAGACACAAGGGAAAGATTAGTCCAAAGGACTAACAGGTGACAACTACCAGAGTCTCCACAACTAGATGGTGCCTGGCTACCACCACCAACTTCTCTGATGAAGCTTCTGGAGCCTTAGTGCCATAATGGTTAAGAGCTACTGCTACTAATCAAAAGGTTGGCAGTTCAGATCCACCAGCCACTCCTTGGAAACCCTATGGAGCAGTTCTACTCTGTCGTACAGGGTCACTATGAGTCTGAATTGATTCCACAGCAATGGATTTGGTTTGGTTTCGGTTATGAAGCTTCTACGACTTCACACTATTTTGATAATTCATACATTTGACTGTAGCAGTGTTAAAAAAACAAAGAAACAAACTATATCTGAACCAAGAAATCACTGCCATTAATTATGCTTTTAATATTGGTCAAAAGTCACTTAAATTCTCTGACTTAACTCATCTGTAAAATGTGACTGAATTGATTGGATGAATTGAGGTAATCTGAGTTAAAAGACTTTGAAAAGAACAAAGCATTCTTTTCATGATGTTTAACATTTTCCACGAACTTTTACTCATTCCATGAGCTTTTATTCCATTCTTCCTATCTCTATTTTGAATAGTTTCTTTTATCTGTCTTTGATTTTGTTTTTTTTTTTGGGGTTTGAGGGGTTTTTTTGGGCTCTTTTGTACATGAGATTTTAAAAACACCTCATCAGATAACTTCTTTTGTAACTATATTGCTTTTTCTATGGATCTCTCTCTCTCTTTTTTTCCACCCAATTGGGCTTAATCACAGCATCTAGGATATCTTGTTCATGTTGCATATTAAGAGGGATAAGGTAAGTTTAGGATTTGTTGGTATTTAGATTGGAGAAAAAAAAGATTGAAGGAAGATGATTCTTTAAATAGATGAAAAAATATAATATGGAAGAGGGTAAAATATTTCTATATTGGTCTGCATGTCAAAATTAAGAAAATAAGTGGAAAACAAGGAGAGTTGATTTTGTTTAAATATAAAGAGTTTAAAAAACCAATTAGATCTATTAAAATATAATAATTCTTTCATTTCCAGGTAGGTTGTGGCAGGCCTAGAACAACCCAAATAAATTGCCAAAATCAGAAAATTATACATCCTAGAGGTGTGGGAAAAACAAGCACTAAATGAACAAAAATTTCCAAGAGGGAACCATTGTAAGGAGTGCTGCTGATTGTCAGTCATCTCTTTACCTGGGGGCATTTGCTGATTCTGAGTATGGCCTTGAGGGATGGACTTGGCCCAGGCAGAAGATGTCTTCTGTGAGTAAGAAAAGCCAGCAAAGTTTTTAGTCATTGTTATAAGCTGGGAAGACAAACTGGAAACTTGAGGGGCCTAAAAACACACAGCCAGCTTTCTCCATGGGATATTTGCTGTGTTCTGAGAATTCCTAGGAAGCTGCAGAGCTAGGCTAAAAGCTTCTGATAGAGTGAAAGGTTCAGCAGACTTGTGGTGCTTAGGAAAACAAACAAGCCAAAGAACTTGGCAGCAGGGAGACTCGGAACTCAAACACAAGACTGAATTCTTCTTGACAATATTTGCCAAATTTTATCGTTGTTTGGGATGGAGGACAAAGAAATAGGTTGAAACTTCTGAAAGAGTACCTCTTGTACTTTTTCTGGGCTGGAAGATAAAACTCTACCAGGCTCTTGACCAAAATCCAGCGAGTGCCATGGCTTAGAAATAGAGATAAACAAGAGGCTGACTAAATCTTACCAAAAGTGCAACCTAGCCCCAGTCCAGCTGAATCCTTGATTAGCTTGAGATATACAGCCTCTCTACCTAACACTGGAAAGGCAAAGTCAGCTCTGGTGGAAGATAATGTCATTGGAGATTCTGTGTTAAGTATAAGTGCTCATTAACTTTATTAAATGATAAGAGTAGTGTTTTCTGGAATTTAAAATGCATGTCGAATAATACATGACATTATTAACATAAAAAGCAAGAGGTAGATGACGCTAGAAGCTTCTATGGTGTAGCAATATTGGGAAAGCAGTAAAAGTAATAATTGCATTATATTGAAACAACTCAAGAATGCACGTTGTAATCCTCAAACACTAAAAGAATAGTAAAAATAAGTGTAACTAACTATGAGTCCGAATCAACTCAACAGCAGTGGGTGTTTTTTTTTTTTTATAGAAAGAAATAAATGGAATGATAAAATATTTGATTAATGCAAAGCAAATAAGTTTTGAGGGGGCAAAAAGGGATCATATCAGATAGGACAATTAGAATAGTAGGAAAGAGAAGAAAACCTAGGAGAAACTCTTTGTAACATTGGAGTAGACAAGAATTTCTTAATCAGGGCACTGAATGAATTAAACATAAGAGGAAAAATATAGATTGGTTTATGTTAAAATTAAGAACTTAATGTTCATCAAAACACATTAAAAATGTGAAAAGACATTCCACAGACTGGAATAAGATATTCTCAATACATATATGTGACAAATGATTCATATCCAGATTAGATAAAGAACTCCTACAAATAAAAAAAAGAGAAAGACAATCCAATAGAAAGCTGTGTGAAAGTCTTAAATAGATACTTCATGTAACAGGATATCCAAATGGTCAATAAACATGTGAAAAGTATTCAAGTTCATTTGTCATCATAGAAACACAAATTAGATTAAAATGTGATAACACTACGTTCTCACTAGAATGACTAAAATGAAAGAGGTAGAAAACATCGTGGTGGGCAAGAATGTAAACATGTAAAATAACTGCAGTTCTTATGATCTGCTGCTGGATTTGTAAATTAGAACAACCTCTTTGGAAAAATTTTGGTAGCATCTACTATGCATATCCTATGATCTAGCAATTCCACTTCCAGGTACACATTCCAATAGAATTGTGTGTTCATGTTTACCAGAAGACATGTACTAGAATGTTCATAGTAGCCCTCTTTGTAACAGTGCCAAACAAAAATGCTCATCAAGGGAACAATAGATAAATTTAATATTCACATAATGGAATATTATACAGTTATGAAAATGAATGAATGTTGACTAAACAAACAACATGGATGAATCTCACAAATATATTGTTGGATGAAAGAAGCCAGATCGAACAAAGTATATACTGTTTGATTCTATTTACATCCAGTTCAAAAGCTGGCAAAACTAATTTACATATTTAAAAATCAGGACAGTTATTCCTCTTGTAGGTGAGGTGGTATGGGCTTCCGTATTGCTTATAATATCTGTTTCTTAGTCTGGCTATTACTTACATAGGTGTATTCAATTTATTTATGAATATTCATTATTCTGTATGTCTTTTTTATGTATAATTTCTGTATACTTTAATAGTAAATTAAGTATAATGAGCTATCTTTTGAGTTATTAAGCTCCCTATTACCTCAAATATTGATGCTGAGAGGTTGGATAATTACCTGTAAGGGCAACTTTGGAGGGAATTTCTGTATTTGGATAAAAGAGAATAGATCGGACGATTTTACAAATCCTTTTAATTTTGAGATTTTCTGGTTTTTAAGCAAAGATTAGATTTTGAAGAACTCTCTGTATTTCCTTTTGTTCCTTCCTAATTGAGTTCAAGACTATAGCCTACTTTCACTGTTGCCAGTTTATCTCCCACCACTGTACCAAAACCAATCCCCCCCCAAAACAAAACAAGACAAAACAAAAACAAAAAAATTCAAACCCATTGCTGTACTGTTGGTCCTCACTCATGGCAACCCAGTATTACAGAGCAGAACTGCCCAATACTGTCTTCTTGGCTGTGATCTTTGTGGAAGCAGATCACCAGGCCTGCTTCTGTGGCACCACTGGATGGGTTTGAGCCACCAACCTTTTGCTAGTGGTCTAAGCACAAATCATTTGCATCACCCAGGGACCTCAACTCATGCCATTTCTTAGTTATTGACCATTCAATCACCAAATGTGATGGATTCTTTTCAGTCTTTTTCTGACATCTTTGGGCCATTTGCTGATGTGGAGTCATTTTCTTAAAATTTTCTCTCCTTAGCTTTTCTGATATCACTCTCTTCTGGTTCTCCTCCTGTTGTTTTTTTTGTCTGACTATTCCTGAAACATTAAAAATTTTCAAAGTTTTGTTCTTGGTTCACTTCTCACTCTAAAATTCCTTGTGTGACTTCAGCCACTCCCAAGACTTCACTTAGCATCCATCTATGTCTCTAAGCTCAAGCATCTCTCCAGGGTTCAACTGTTTAATAGACAGATTCACCTGTATGTCTCCCCAACTTAACGTGTACAAGACTGAATTCATATCTTCCCCCAAACTTGATCCTCTTTTATTTTCCCTTTACCTGGAAATAGTCCTACTGTTTTATGCAGGCCGGGAGCTTCTATGGACTGTCCTATTTCTTCTTTTTCCCTCATCCCATATCCAGTCCAGGTTCTAAGTCCAATTAGCCTCACCTTCTAAGCATTATACATGCTTCCCCTCTCCTCCAACTCATTTTCCACTGCCTTGGTTTAGTTCAGTCCTCATCATTTCTTCAGATAGTCTCCAAAGAGTGGCTGGTGGATTCGAACTGCTGATCTTTTGATTAGCAGCCGTAGCACTTAACCAGTGTGCCACCAGGGCCCCCCAAAGAGTTCTACGTTCTTCAAATTTCATACTAAGCAGTCCATTCTGCAGAGTGATGCTAGCATTGGTTCTTCTGACTAGTATGTTCTTTCTTCAGTTTTTGACTTCATGAACACCTACTCATTACGACAAGAGTGTTCAAATGCTGTTTTCTCTATCAAGCCTGTACTGACTTTAACCCAGTCTCTCAGGTAAAATTGATTAACTCCTTCCTTTGTGTCTCTACCATACCCTGTACATAGTTCCAGTCAAGCATTTATCATACTTTATTGCACTTATTTGTGAGACTGGGAGTATATCTTATTTATCCTGTAATATCAGTACACCCTGTGCTAGGGTTGAATAAATAAAACAATGAATGAATGACTGCATGAATGAATGAATAGGAGAGTTGAGCTTAGTCTGAATCTGTATTTTCTAGTTTTCCCATTATGAATCATCTGAGAGATTGTTAAAACTACTGACTCCTGGCTCTCACTATGAAATAACTAAGAAAAGGGCCAGAAGAGTTTTTGTCAGGTGAGTTTGGGTGTTCATTGATCTAAATTAATATTTTAATTTATTTACTTGAAAATAAACTTATCTTTCGAGCAGTAAGCATTTTCATGCATATGTGTCTGACCTGATACCTGTCAAAATTTGTTGAGTAATCACTGGTACTGAAATAAATTATGGAAATACTATTATAGGCAACAAGCTATTACTTTTGAAGCGTTATATAAGGAATAAAATTAATACGAACAAATGATTCTTGTTACTTTTTGAGGGGAGGGGATAGGTTTAGTAACTTTTTGCTTAGTGTATGGTCTATTGCTTAATGAATATTAAATTAGCAATAGTAAATCAAAGTGATTCCTAAATTATTTCATTGTCATAAAACTGTTCCAACACACACACACACACACACACACACACACACACACACACACACACACAATATACCTATAAATATACACATATACTTTACAAATTTTTAATTTCTGTAGTATACTGCTCAATGTAGCTTGCTTGTGTTTTATGTGGTTTTATTCACAGGTCATGAATGCATAATGATTTTTTAGGGGAAATAAGCACTCAGATCACACAAATATGCTGAAAGCATTTTCATTCGGAAGTGGCTTCTGTTCAGTGGCACACGATCATCTGTATAAACAGAAACCTCACCCTGGTAAATTAAGGCACAGGATTCATTTCAAAGAGAGGGTTTATTATTTAGCCCAGGGAAGAAAAATCTGTGGTGCTACTTCAGACATATCACCTGAGGGATTGTCAGCAACACACATGGGAAGAAAAAGCTAAATGAAAAGAAAGAGAGATTTAGTTTTGAGGACAAGAAGCATTTCTTGATGGGTAAGGATGTGAACTGCTTTTGTGGTTCTTGATACAGGCTTTAGAAAGGGTTCACTTAGTACTTTTTAAAAATATGTATTTTAGACATGCGATTGAGATAATCTGAATGCAGATCTGTCTGAATTAAGCAGAGAAAATCAGAAGACCTCTAACTAAAAACCCACTTTATCTTTAGGAAAAATAAACTTTATTCTTTAGACTCAAATACATGAAGCTGAATTATATAATTAAAATAGATCAGATTATATTGTCTCCTGTTCTTGCTTTGTATTCATATGGTATTGTTGGTAAACCAAAAGCATGGTCTGTTTTTATTTATGCTTCCTAGTTCAGTGGTAGTAGTTTTTCCTGATATTATTTTGCTTTCAGGAAGCACTTTACTCTGATTAGGAGCTCTGGTGGTGCAGGGGTTAAAGTGCTTAGCTGCTAACTGGAAGGCCGGTGGTTTGAACCTACCAGCCACTCTGTGGGAGAAAGATGTGGCAGTCTGCTTCAATAAAGATTTATAGCCTTGGAAACCCTAGGGGGCAGTTCTACTCTGTCCTGTAGGGTCGCTATGAGTAGGAATCGACTTGAAGGCAACGGTTGGTTTGGGATTAGTCTGTTTAGAGTAGTGATGTGACTTCCTGCCTACAGCATTCTTGTTTGGGTAAAATTTTTGTATTCCAATTTTGTGGGTGAGGAAGATGTATATTGAAAGGCTAAGTGATTTATTCACATTATACCACAAGCCAGTAGAAGTCTAAAACTCATGAGGTTATAACCCCAGTTCACACTGTAAACTCCCAGTAACCTGTTAGTTTTTCATAATGGTGTTCCCTAATGTAATAACAAAAGTAGAGGTTTAATTCTACCTCTATGATGGAGATCTTCTTCACTGCATTGTGATCATCACGTGTGCCGTGCTATGGCTCATCTGAGCGGCTGCTTCTATGTGTCAGCTCTCCAGGTTTTTGGTTATGGAGTTTTTGGTTCCAAAAGCACAACATCTTCTTATCTCCCTCCATTCTTCACTTAGCTTTGGCTCTAGTTCAGCATCACATTAGTGAAGCCTGTCTTACCTTCTCTGTCCAAAGAAATCCTACCCTTTTCCAGACTACCACATTACTTTACCATTCCCCTTCATTTAAAAATTAAAGATTTTTTTATACTATAATATCATGATTTATTTATAATTCCCCTGTGGTTTTTGTTGTTAGGTGCCTTCAAGTCGGTTCCGACTCATAGTGACCCTGTGAACAACAGAATGAAACACTGCCTGGCCGTTTGCCATCCACACAATTGTTATGCTTGAGCCCATTGTTGCAGCCACTATAATTAGCCTAGTAGAGGAGATTTACCTAAGTACTCCACATAACACCTAATTTTATAATTCACACGAAAACTTTCTACAATGATGGGGAAAATGTGGAAGGCAGAAAGGCAAAAAGGATGATATTTGTTTAATAAATATTTAAGATGAAAAACCACCTTCAAGATTATTTGGTGATTTAGGGTTTCAGGGTATGTACAGGTGTTGTAAGTCTAGACTTGATATTTTGACCTCTGTAATGGCTGGTATATATATATATATATGTATGTGTGTGTGTGTGTAATTTTTTTTGGTCAAGTAACTCATAGCTAACTGTGTATTTTAGAGAACACATGAGTTCTCTGCATTTAGCCAGTGGATGGGGAAACAGCATGGGGGATCTGGCATGGGAGGTTTTTATGATTCAGAACTGGAAGTAGCCCACATCATTTCCTTTATATTCCGTAGCTAGAGTGTAATCATATGGCCTTTCCTAACTGCAAGGGATGTTGAGAAATGTAGATTCTCTGTGAGCCCAGGAAGAAGAAGAAAAAAATTTGGTGCAGTTAGCTAGTTTCTGCTTAATGTTGTTGTTAGCTGCTGTTGAGTCAGCCCTCCACTTACAGCAACCCCACACACAATGGAACAAAACACTGCCCAGTCCTGTGCCTTCCCCATGATTGGTTGTGGATCAGACTGTTGTGATCCACAGGGTTTTCACTGGCTGAATGTCAGAAGTAGATCTCCAGATCTTTCTTCCTAGTCCATCCTAGTCTGAAAGCTCCACTGAAACCTGTTCAGCATCACAGCAACAAGCAAGCCTCCACTGAGGGACAGGTGGTGGCTACACATGAGATGCATTGACCTTTCAATATTTCTTTTTTTTTTTTTTTTGCCACAGGATTGAAATAATAATCTATACACTTACATATAGGGTTAAGAAAATAATCAGTGGCCTTATATAGAGCTTTCTTGATTATAAAGTTCCCTCATTTTTATGATATCATTTTATTCTCATTATAATTCTGACAAGATAGGAATTATTAACCTCAATTTTCAGATGAGGAAACAGTGACTTATAGAGGTCAAATGAGTTGTCCAAGGCCATAGGGCAGGCGTGTGGTCAACCTGGAATTGGAAATCCTTTTTCTTGATACGTGTCCAATACCTATTCCTTCTAGGCCAAAAAAAAAAAAAAAAAAAATTACATTTTCCCAGTGATAAGAGGGAACAGTAGTGCCTTAAACCTTCTAGCTTGTGACATAGGATCGTGGGCATTGTGCCATTTTATGGACATCACACATCCACCTATGCTTTATGGGACTTGGTGTGTAGTACCATAGGCTCTGATGGCACATGGAGACTGTGGAAACTATATCGTTGTTCTGCAGCTCCAAGGAGAATCTGTGCAGCTGCATTCCTTTTCTTTATTGAAAGTCCTTCCTCATATAATTTTCTTCTCCTTAGATCTAGCTGAAAGTTACCTGTGAATAGGTATATATGAGTTGACCACAGAATCCATTCTGTCCTCTCTTTTAAAAAGCCAACACATCTAAATATGCATGACATAAAAGTGAAATTGGAATTCCTATTATCTACCAGACCTAATTCAAGGATGTTAGACACTTGGATTCTAATAAAGATCTCAAACACAACTCATCCTAAACTGAATTATTGATTCTGTATGTAATTTAGATAGCAAAACAAACCTTTAAGAAATTTCCTTTGCATTATGTGAGTAACATTATTGACATGGGCAGAAATTAAAACACAAACTGCTGAATGAGGGGAACAAGTCAGAATTACTTTGTTTTGATTAGGGATGTTATGGAGAATTACTATCAATAAAACTTGCACATTTAATTGTGTACAAAAATGCTGACTAATAATTGAGGATCTATAAATGATATAAAATTAAATGTGAACTTAAAATAAACATCCTTCCATTATTTTTTAAAAATAATTTATTCTGAATCTCCTAAGTTTGTAAAACTTCCCTGGAGTTTGGTAATTTTAATTACATTAGTACTAGCAATAAATATGCTCTGCATATTTATTTTTTGAGTTTAGATAAACGGATCATAGTATAAATTAAAATTAAACCTAACCAGACTGCAAATATCTAGTGTAGCTTTAAGGAGCCCTGGTGATGTAGTGGTTAAGTACACGGCTGCTGACCGGAAGGTCAGCAGTTCGAACCCACCAGTCACTCCGCGGGAGAAAGATGTGGCAGTCTGCTTCTGTAAAGATTACAGCCTTGGAAACCCTATGGGGCAGTTCTGCTCTGTCCTATAGGGTTGCTATGAGT
This sequence comes from Dugong dugon, assembly GCA_030035585.1. Taxonomy (NCBI): domain Eukaryota; kingdom Metazoa; phylum Chordata; class Mammalia; order Sirenia; family Dugongidae; genus Dugong; species Dugong dugon. The sequence continues at coordinate 23,156,502 of CM057475.1, forward strand.
TGAAATCGACCTGATGGCAATAGGTTAATGTAGCTTTGGACACAAGGCAGATCCAGCAACCTGAGACTTCAAAATTGCAAGATACAATCATATTGAAATATATGGAATTTTGACAATTCAGATGTCAGAATGACATACGATAAAAGGGAAGTAGTATCCACACTCATGAATGAGACAAGGTGATAGGCTAAGAAGTTTGGGAAGATGACTCAAAGCTAAAAACAGACAAGTGAGCTATTAAAGGCTGAAACATGCATATTGTATCTAATTTTGTTCATGCATGCATAGAGGGATATGCATCTAGAATTCCATCTAACTGGCTGAATTATTTTTTTGGAGTGTTGATGTGGGGTGTGTGTGTGTGTGTGTGTGTGTGTGTATACAGAGTATTAATGCACACATAAATACATCATCCAGTCAGTTCTCTTCTAGAGGAGTTCAGGGCATTAGATTGATTTTTGCATGATCCCTATAAAACTTTCTGTCTTTTTCAAGGCCTTGTGGGATTCAACACTTTAGAGATCTTCTAGCCCAATCAGCCTCCCAACAGAAGTTCTTAATGACACAGATTATAAAAATTTTATATGTAATAAAGATCAGTCTTGTGTGCCTCATGCTAATTATATGTGTGACTTGATACGTACCAAGTACCTAAATATTTATTCATGAAAGAGCCCTTGTCAATGGATGAAGCAGTGTCGTAGGCATTACCTAAAACTAAGGCAGAGGAATTCATTAGTGACAATATTTTTGTTAGTATAACTTTCTATCTCTTGGATAGTGATAGCTTCCTCTACAACTAAGCCTGTTGGTTTCTCTATACTTTCCAGCTAAAGTGATCCCTTAAACCCACTGCTCTACTAGAACTTAAAGTACCCATACTCTTTTTTTTAATGGATCTATCTCCTTGATTGAGACCTCTAACTTTTCCAAATCATAAATATTTATCATACGCAACTTTTATCTCATTTAGATTCTCTGATTCGCCCTGTCTCAGACTATTATTGTTGCCCCAAATAATTAAATGCAACAAGTGGGAACTAATACAGCATTTTTTAAAAAAAGTTGGGCTTGTCATTCTGCACTGGAGTTATTATGAAGTGATTTTTACTATGCACTGCTGTAAGGCTGTCTTGAGTGCCCAAACTTTGTAACTGCCTTGTTAAATTAAATCTTCCTGGTAGCTGATAATGCGTTCTTATTGGATATGCTGCTTTGGTCAGAGATGAGTTAGAAAAATCGAGAGCACTCTTGATATTTTAAGCCACACACATTTGACTTTAGGAAATTAGATGCTTACACAACATTGTAAAGTCTAGGGGACAACAATCAGAGCTCTCAGCAGACTAGAAGACTGCAGAAATCACAAGAAATTGGTGCTGATCCTAAAGTACCTGGGCATTGAAGTAGGTGATCAGCAGAATGCCAGAATGCCTGAAATCCGCACAGACCTCCCATACCTATCTGCTGCCACCCATTGTTGGAGGAGAATGACGATTTTTCTTATTTCTCTGCCTTCTAAATCTCTTGCAAGTGCTTTTCATTAGACGAATCTATTCTGGAACCTCCTGGCAAGAAATTCTGGGGGTATAGCTTCCAGGCAGTACAGGGGAAATTGTAGAGAGGGCCCAGGGATATTGCTTAGTTGATGAGACAATTCAGAATGATGGAGTTCTGAGTTCATCAAAATGCCATTTTCCACGTTTTTATATTTGGTATTCTGAATTTGCCTGCCTGAATGTCCTATATCTGTGTTTCCCCCTCTCCCCACACCCCATACAGAAAGAATGACTAGATAAATACCAACGCAAGAAGATGCACTTATTTTTTTTGAAGTTAATCATCTGTATACTCAAGAGATAATGCTAAATCATGAGTCATTCTGTCAACTACATTTAGCATTACTAATTTAAAACTAATGCAGATTATTGCTATGAGGTATAGTACTGCTAGTGTGTGCAGAAGGGAAGACATTTTCAGTAGATTATTTTTCTTTCAAGGAACTGCTGTGATATAAAATATAAAGAGCATGGGCTTCGAATCAGACTGAGTGAGGTCTACCTGTGTGACCTTAAACAAGTTACTTACCCTTTCTGGATTTTAACTTTCTTATCTATAAAATGGGGTTAATAATAGCATCCACTAACGTGAACCTGACCCAAGCCATGGTGTTTTCAGTTGCCTCATATGCATGCAAAAGCTGGATGATGAATAAGGAAGACCAAAGAAGAATATATGCTTTTGAATTGTGGTGTTGGCGAAGAATATTGAATATACCATGGACTGCCAAAAGAATGAACAAGTCTGTCTTGGAAGAAGTACAACCAGAAAACTCCTAAGAAGAAAGGATGGCAAGACCATATCTCATATGCTTTGGATACATTATCAGGAGGAATCAGTCCCTGGAGAAGGACATCATTCTTGGTAAAGCAGAGGGTCAGTGAAGAAGAGGAAGACCCTCAATGAGATGGAGTGACACAGTGGCTGCAACAGTGGGCTCAAGCATAATGATTGTGATGAAGGCGCAGGACTGGGTAGTGTTTTGTTCTGTTGTGTATAGGGTTGCTGTGAGTTGAAACTGACTCAATGGCACCTAACAACAACAATCTCAAACTTTGTTATGAGATCAAATGAGATAACATATGTAAAAGTGGGTTCTCACACCCTTCCCTTTCTTTCAGTTCTCCAGTATTCCTTATAAGGGTTGGATTATGGAAATGTAGAGGACCAAATGGAACATTTGGTGAGCATGACTATTTCTGCCATGTTTGCCTATATATACATGAGTCTAAATTAAAAGGCTGTGAAAGTAGTTCGATACTAAAACATATTTGTCTACACAATAGCACAGTGTCTGTTTGGTTCACATGACGATTGTGTACAATTACACGACCTTTTTTAATTGAACTTTTTATTTGTAGTAATTTTATCTGCCCCAACAAAATTACAAAAGCTTGGGGAACAGAAACAGTGTTTTCCATTTTTTTAGTATTCCTTATAGCACCTGAAATATTTGTGTATCTTAACTGCAAAATGACTGATAAAGACAAACATATTATTGTATATGCAGTTATATATTAGTGCAAAAGTACTGTCATGACCCCCCAGTTTATAGGCAGTTATACATACATAAAACAAAAAGTCCCTGATGTGTTTTTTGATTTTCTCCATTTTTATTCCTTAGCCTTGAAGACAAGTTTGGAAGTTTAAAGGAACGGTTACTTGACCATCAGAAGATTTACTCCAGATTTACTTTCTGGAGGAGAGAAGGACATCATTTAAAAATACTTTAACACCCAGCCATTCTCCAAATGTCACCAAATATAATCTTTCTTTGACTATATGTCACCCTTTCTAAAATCTTCCCATGACCTAATTTCACATTTCCTTAAGTCTAAATTCATTCTTGCCATCAGCTTCATTTTCAGTCTGCCTAGGCTCAAATACCCTGCCCACTTTTTGCAGTTAATCAACATTTCTCAATTGTTTACCTTTTCTTAAACCTGACTGGTCTTAGAACATTATTTTGCTCTCGCTATGTTGAAATAGCAGTCACTACTATTTTTAAAGCTCCTGTCTATGTTTAATGTGATGCCATTTCATTTACATCATTCATAATCAAGTTTCCATATAGTTCTTGTAAAATGGCCATCTGGTTCACTTATAACAATTACAACATAATCAACTTGAGGGTAGAGTCCATTTATTGCTAACATTTCGAAAAGTGTATGTTATGTTGCCTTGTTACTAGAATGCTTAAATTAGATTGAATGGGGACTAAGATAATCATGACTAAAGGATTAGATTCTCAAGACTAAGTGGCCTAATTTGTGTATGCTGATGGTATTTATCAGTTCTTCATGAGAAATGTCCTCTTAGCTGGCAGCATTAGCAGAATTCAAAGACTAAAGGAGGATGAGCAAGCATTTCAATCATGGTAAAAATAATTCCTTGTTTGTATGTAATATTTATGGTTTACAAAGTCTTTGGCACAGCTCTAGAAGGTAGGCAGGCCCGGTAGTACTATCTCCATTTCACAGATGTAGAAATTGTCTAGGAAACATGTCCAAGAGTCATTCAAGGTCGGTTTTCTGGTTTGTGGACACTCTGTGCCCAGACCACATTGCTTCTCTAGTCATGGTTCCTCAGATACACATCAGGTGACCCTTGCAGAAAATGGAAATAGCAGCAAGAGTTGGGCATGCTTGCACTACTTGCAAAAATACTGTAGCCATCCTTCATGTTTGTATATCAGCATGCTCCCCTAAACTTACAGAAAGTGTGCTTTAAAACCAAACCCAAACACATTGCCATCGAGTTGGTTCTGACTCATAGTGACCCTATAGGACAGAGTAGAACTGCCCCATAGGGTTTCTAAGGAGTGGCTGGTGGATTCAAACTGCCGACCTTTTGGTTAACAGCCAAGCTCTTAACCACCATACCACCAGGGCTCCTTCCCTGTGCTTTAGGACACAGAAAAAAAAGGCTTTTCAGGGCAATAGAGAGTGAGAATGATTCCCTGTGATGAGGAATTTAGTTTCGAGAACACATATTCATTTCTGAATATCATGGAGACAGGACCAAATATATTTCCTTAAAAATGCTATAATTTACTTCAAATGTTTTTGCTGCTCATTTACAGCTGTTGTTTGAAAGTAGTGATTTACAGCTAGAAATTGTGCCTGTGGTTGTATTTTTAAAAAAAAGGAAAAGAAAGGAAGAAAAGGGAATTATAAGCTTTTCTAGTGAAGCTAATGCAATAGATAAAGAATAAATATGATAACTGATAGAAACACAGAACATACTTTTCTCATGAAACTGATGCAACAAATAACAAATAAAGGTAGTATATGCATAATCCCAGAACACCTTTTTAAATTGCTGCAGTTTAGTAGTTGGGGTATGTCATGAGATGCTATGACTAGAAATCTGATCACAAAAGAATTTCCAAAGATATAGAAACCTAAAATTAGAGGCATAAAGTGTGTCACTACCTTGGATATAGTAGTCAAGCAACACTGGAATGCAAGAAAATATTAATTGATAGGACGGAACAGGGCCTTAGGTACATCGTAGCTTCCCGGGTTTGCATATGATGTCAGGAGCTTCAGCAGGTTCCTTATCTTTATTGGTGCTTCTCTGTAATTCTCCAGTTAGAAAGTGATTTCCTTGATGTAAACACTGTCCTCCCCAAAGTCCTCTTTGTAAGAACTGTTTAGTAGGGTAGTGTATGAACTCTAACATCTTGGCTTGAAAGTTTGTTGGATTTCTTTCCTCAAGGGATGTTGGAAGACATCGAGACGGAGTAAAAGAACTAGTTTCTGGGAGAAGAATGAGAAACCCATAGAATGAGGGAGAGTACTAAAAAGAAACCCAGAGTGGTGGTGGTGGTAGAATGGGAACCAGGACAAAGATGAAAAGTCAGTCCAGTCACCTAACAACTTTACTGAAGATGTCTGAAAGTAAGCCAACCTTGTATTACTGGGTTAACGGGGTTTTTTTTTTTTTTTTTTTTTTCAATCCAAAAACGATGTTGAGATGAGCTAAATGTTCCAACCAGACAAGCCAATCCAAGGGGAGGCAAAGTTGATAATAGAGTGCTTAGTGACTGTGACTAATTAAAGGGCTTAATTAAGCTGTCAAGAAAGAATAAAGATAATCACTCTCAGTCAATTCCCAGTCTTTTGCACCCAGGAGCATGAACGATTCCATTTTCTTCCAGGCCATCACGTGATCCTTCCTCCCTTTCTTGACACTGATGTAACCTCAGGTGCACCTTCCTGGGGCGATCCAGGTTAGACAAGCAAATAACATGAGCTGACTTTCATTTCATCCTGCTGTAGCAGTGATATTCATATCATAGTATCAAATGTTTAAAAGTGCTTTTGTAGTCATGACCTATATCGACCACTGTCTAACAGTTACAGTTGTTATTATTTTTATTGTTTTTTAAATAATAATTCTTATAATTAATTGTAATTCTTATAATTCTTACTAACAGGAATACCAATATTGACACTAATCAGGCTAATAATATCATTGTTTCACACTGAAATGTGGTAAGCATTTATAATTTCTAAAAATAATGGCTGCTGTTTATTGTGTGAAGCTGGAAATCTTACATACACCCTCATGTTTAATCTTACAACAACTTGATGAGGTAGGTTTCATTAAGCCTGTTGTCAAGATGGAAAGCCTGAGGCATAGAGGATTTAAATAAGTGTAGGAAATCACATAGCTAGTAAGGTGTGAAGCTGGGATGTGATCCTAGTTCTTTGTGACCTCACTATGACAAATATACAAGAATTGTACCTATTTGTTACTTAGCTAGTATTTAAGTAACCACTAGGTTATTTAGATTAAAGTTTGTGTGTGTGCATGTGTCTAGCTATTGACTTCAAATGACAGTGTTTTTGCTTATGGAAAGGATAATTTTGCTACTGTCAAGGATAATCTTGTAACATTTTAATATCAGCTGATTACACAATAGGAAAATGTAGTTCACGTGTTCAATCACCATAGGACATCAAGGCAGAAATCAAGTGAGAATGAGGGAAAGCTTCAGTCCAAAGTGTCCTTTTGACTGAAGGAATCATTCAAGATTAAACTATTAGGATGTCTTTAAGCACCAAATGAATGAATGTATTTTTTTCTTGTTTTATGTGCTTTAAATACGGTGGCCTGGAGGCAGGAAGTTTGTCCAAAATAACTTTGGATTTTTTGAACTCTTAAGACTTTATGAATAAAGTGTAAACAGAGCTCTATTATCTACCTATGGGGAAAGTGTATTTTTATTTACTTACAAACTGGTTTGTTTGGATAGGCATAGTTCTTGAAAATTATATTGACTGAAAGTTTTGTACAGTAAAACCTGTGAAAGCTGGAACTTGTGTAAGGCAGAAACCTGTTCGAGAAGGAACACTCAAATGATTTCCCCTAATAGAGAGCGATAGAAAAGTGGCAAGACTGCACCTTGTCAAAGGCAAAAAATTGGGGGACCTAGAAAAACAAGGCAGTCGCATCGAGTTCTGGCTCTCACAGTTTTCACTGTATGATTGTTGTTATTTTTAGGGGGAAGATTGTTGGTTTGGTGTTTATATTTGTCACACTTAATTTTGAATAGTCTTATTGTTATCCTTAATAATGTGAATGTACTAAAAAGTCTGTGAATGTCCTTTGATATTATTCAAACCTATAGTTACATAAATGCTTAAGAGACAGTGTTTTCAGAGATGGATGTCCGGAGTGGGTCCTAGCTTCATGGAGCCTGACAATGATACAATTTGGAGGCCTCTTTAAGAAAAAGAATGCAAACTTGTGAACTTAAATTTAGTTACAAGAGTGTAGTACGGGTATTCTGGAAGCCATGTCTGCTGTGGGAAGACTAGCAATGGCTAACTATACCCAGAAGTAACTGCAAACCACAGAAATACAGCCTCCCTACACTCATTCGGAGCCCTGGTAGCATAGTGGTTAAGAGTTTGGCTGCTAACCAAAAAGTCGGCAGTTCAAATCCACCAGCTGCTCCTTGGAAACCCTATGGGGCAGTTCTACTCTGTCCTATAGGGTCACTATGAGTTGGAACTGACTCAAAGGCACACAACAAGAGACTCAAATTCATGTCTGTCAGTTTGTCCTACTGTGGTGGGTTGTGTGTTGCTGTGATACTGGAAGTTTTGCCACCAGTATTTCAAATACCAGCGGGGTTACTCTTGGTGGACAGATTTCAGCTGAGCTTCCAGACTAAGACAGACTAGGAAGAAGGATTTGTCAGTCCACTTCTGAAAAAATTGGCCATTGAAAACCTTACAAATAGCAGCAGAGCATTGTCTGATACAGTGCCAGAAGATGAGCCCCTCCAATTGGAAGGCACTCAAAATACAACTGAGGAAGAGTTGCCTCTTCAAAGTAGAGTCAACCTTAGTGACGTGGATGGCGTCAAGTTTTGAGACCTTCATTTGCTTATGTGGCACTACTCAAAATGAGAAGAAACAGCTGCAAACATCCATTAATAATCAGAATGTAGAATGTACGAAGTATGAAGGGAAATTGGAAGTTGTCAAAAATGAAATGGAATGCGTCAACATCGATATCCTAGGTGTTAGTGAACTGAAATGGACTGGTATTGTCCATTTTGAATCAGACAATCATATGGTCTGCTATGCCGGGAATGAGAAAGAGGAGTGGCATCGTGTTCATTGTCAGAAAGAACATTTCAAGATCTGTCCTGAAGTACAACGCTGTCAGTGATAGGATTATATCCGTACACCTACACGGAAGACGAGTTAATATGACTTTTATTCAAATTTATGCACTAAACGCTAAGGCCAAAGATAAAGAAATTGAAGATTTTTACCAACTTCTGCAGTCAAATTGATCGAACATGCAATCAAGATGCACTGATAATTACTGGTGATTGGAATGAGAAAGTTGTAAACAAAGGATTGGTAGTTGGATATGGACTTGGTGATAGAAATGATGCTGGAGATTGCATGATAGAATTTTGCAAGACCAACAAATTCTTCATTGCAAGTTAACTTTTTTCAGCAATAGAAATGGTGACTATACACGTGTACCTCACCAGATAGAATACACAGAAATAAAATCAACTACATCTGTGGAAAGAGACAATGGAAAAGCTCAATGTCGTCAGTCAGAACAAGGCCAGCAGCTCACTGTGGAACAGACCATCAATTGCTCTTATACAATTTCAAGTTGAAGTTGAAGAAAATTAGAACAAATCCACAAGAACCAAAATACCTTGAGTATATCCCACCTGAATTTAGAGACCATCTCAAGAATACATTTGAAGCATTGAACACTAATGACTGAAGATCAGGCAAGTTGTGGAATGATATCATACATGCAGAAAGCAAGAGGTCATTAAAAGGACAGGAAAGAAAGAAAAGACCAAAGTGGATGTCAGAGGAGACTCTGAAGGTTGCACTTGAACTTAGAGCAGTTCAAGCAAAAGGAAGAAATGCTTAAGTAAAAGAGCTGAACAGAAGATTTCAGAAGGCTCAAGAAGACAGTAAAGTATTATAATGAAATGTGCAAAGACCTGGAGATAGAAACCAAAAGGGAAGAACATGCTCAGCATTTCTCAAGATGAAAGAACTGAAGAAAAAATTTAAGCCTCCAGTTGTAATATTGAAGGATTCTACAGAGAAAATAGTAAACGATGCAGGAAGCGTCAAAAGAAGATGGAAGGAATACACAGAGTCACTGTACCAAAAAGAATTGGTTGATATTCAACCATTGCAGGGGGTAGCATATGATCAAGAACCAATGGTACTGAAGGAAGAAGTTGAAGCTGCCCTGAAGGCATTGGCGAAAACCAAGACTCTAGGAATTGACAGAATACCAATTGAGATGTTTCAACAAACAGATGCAGCACTGAAAGTGCTCACTCGTTTATGCCAAGAAATTTGGAAGACAGCTACATGGCCAACTAACTGGAAGACATCCATATTTGTACCCATTCCAAAGAAAAGTGATCCAACAGAATGTGGAAATTATTGAACAGTATCATTAATACCACACACAAGTAAAATTTTGCTGAAGATCATTCAAAAGAGGTTGCAGCAGTACATCGAAGAGAACTGCCAGAAATTCAAGCCAGATTCAGAAGAGGACATGGAACAAGGGATATCATTGCTGATGTCAGATGGATCTTGGCTGAAAGTAGAGAATACCAGAAAGATGTTTACCTGTGTTTTATTGACTATGGAAAGGCATTTGACTGTGTGGAGTATAACAAATTATGGATAACATTGGGAAGAATGGAAATACCAGAACACTTAATTGTGCTTGTGAGGAACCTGTACTTAGACTAAGAGGCAGTCATTTGAACAGAACAAAGGGATACTGCATGGTTTAAAATTAAGAACATTGTGTGTCAAGGTTGTATCCTTTCACCATACTTATTTGATCTGTATGCTGAGCAAGTAATCTGAGAAGCTGGACTATATGAAGAAGAACATGGCATCAGGATTTGAGAAAGACTCATTAACAACCTGACATATGCAGATGACACAACCTTGCTTGCTGAAAGTGAAGAGGACTTGAAGCACATACTGATGAAGATCAAAGACCACAGCCTTCAATATGGATTACACCTCAACATAAAGAAAACAAAAATCCTTACAACTGGACCAATAAGCAACATCATGATAAATGGAGAAAATATTGACGTTGTCAAGGATTTCATTTTACTTGGATCCATAGTCAACACCCATGGAAGCAACAGTCAAGAAATCAAACAACGCATTTCACTGGGCAGATTTGCTGCAAAAGATCTCTTTAAAGTGTTAAAAGGCAAAGATGTCACTTTAAGGACTAAGGTGCACCTGACCAAAGCCAAGGTGTTTTCAATAGCGTTATATGCATGTGAAAGCTGGACAATGAATAAGAAAGACCGAAGATGAATTGATGCCTTGAATTACGGTGTTGGCTAAGAATATTGACTATACCATGGACTACCAGAAGAACAAACAAATCTAAGAAGAAGTACAACAGGAATGCTTCTTAGAAGCAAGGATGGCAAGAGTTCATCATGCATACTTTGGACATGTTATCAGGACACACCAGTCCCTGGAGAAGGACATCATGCTTGGTAAAGTAGAGGGTCAGGGAAAAAGAGGAAGATCCTCAATGAGATGGATTGACACAGTGGCTACAACAATGGGCTCAAGCATAACCACTGATTGTGAGGATGGCACAGGACTGAGCAGTGTTTCATTTGTACATGGGGCTGCTGTGAGTTGGAACCATCTCAAAGGCACCTAACAACAACAACAACAGACTCAAATTAAATGAATTCCCAAACATATTCCCCTTAAGCAGGTCCCAGTGGGTCTGTAGTCACTCTAATACTATCCAACAAGAGGAAGAGTTCCAGTCATGTTCCCAAAGGGCCCAACTGAAGGAATGTGGAAGTGGCAGTTTAAGTCCATATATATAACCTGAGTAGGGGTCAGCGGAATAATCTTTGTGTAAATAGGCATGTGCATTTAGTAATATTGTAAAATATAGCTTCATCTGTATGGCTCATGTTGGAAAAGACTGCTTTTATGGTATTTTTTAAAGAAAAATAAATTCTTGTTGCTAAGACTATTGAAGTAATTTTTGAGGGTGCACATACAAGTGACATACTTATTCTGATAATTTTATTGATCATTAGATTAATATGATAAATAAGATGAACTGACTGGAAAATTTGTTTCACTAACTTTAAAAGCTAATAGAAAATTTTGGCTCTGTTAAGTAATAGTGTATGAATTTGGGGGTTGGTAACTATAAGTTATGTTGAAATAATTGTTATTTTCATACATTGAAACAACTTCCATTCCCATTTTCAGAAAATCTAGTGTGGAAAAAAAATCTGTAGTTGTTATAAAACGTTTTATAAAACTTTCCTCAGCAGGGTGATTTTCCTTTCCAGCATGCTGACCTCTTTTTAAGACAGTTCTTCATTTTACCTGCTGTGTGCAATGAGACACACATCTCTCCTTAAAAGAAAACTAATGATTTCTAGTCGAGCTGTTCTTCAGGCCAAACTATCATTTCTTCTTTGAATGTCACTTTGCCTTGTACATTTTGAACTTGACTTAAACGAAGAATGTTTTCTTTTAACAAATCTGTAGATTTTAGAATAAATATATACATTCCTAGACATAGAGATTGGTTAGCAAGACATTTTATCTTGAATTAGAACTTGCATACCAATTATATTTTTTGACCATCAATCATTAAGGCTCAGTTAATCAACTCTTATGTGCTTCATGCACAGAAAAGCAGTATTTATTTAGGGTTTTGGTAGGGTAATCTTATTTTCTCAGAGAACATAAAAACATAACATTGTTCTCCCCAATATTTTACAAGCAGTCTTCCCATCTCAACAATGTAAAACACATATATAGTGGCAATAGAATGTAAGAGGTAAGATGAGAGTAATGTAGTATATGTATACTCTTCAGAAAACATCTTGTTATTAGTGTAAATAAAACCTGAGAATATTCCTTCTTGACCATAATCTCCTGTCAGTAACGAAATCCATGTCTGTGACGGATTATACCACAGCCAATTACAATGGCAGTTTATCATTAGGGACATGGAAGTCATCTGGAAAATTTACGATACCCTTAATGTGTTTAAAGGAGCCATGGTAGCACAGTGGTTAAAGTGCTGGGCTACTAACCAAAAGGTCAGCAGTTCAAATCCACCAACTGCTCCATGGGAGCAAGATGTGGCAGTCTGCTTCTGTAAAGATTTATAGCCTTGGAAACCCTATGGGGCAGTTCTCCTGTGTCCTAAAGGGCCTCTATGACTTGGAATCAAGTGGGTGATATGTTTATAGCTTTTAAGAACCTTTGGGCTACATCTTTCTTCCTTTCCCAACTCTTAGTTCTGAGGTCTGAAATTCCCAGACCTTACTTTCACAAAAATACAAGCAAATTCCTACAAAGAATAAAGCCCAGGGTAAGTGATATGCTATCCATCTACTCTGAAACATTTTCTGCCTTCAAAATATTGCATTATGTTTGTGTCATGTTAAATTTTTATTGCTTAGAGACTTTTCGGTAACATCCTAGCCTGCTCACAGCATTGTCTCCTTTACAGCTCTGCAGTCTTCCTTTTCTTTGTATTAGTCATTTTGGTCAAAACAATAGCAACCTCTTTGCTCTCAGAACTATCTCTTTGAAATGGGAATGGTGAAAGGTTCTATTATGTATCTCTGTCCATCCCTGCTCTCTGTGTCTGACAGTTCCACCAGTCTCCTTTAACTCTCTCCCCATAAAACTTACATTTCATTAGCTTTATTCTAACAACAGGAAAACTTTGTGGGAAACAATGGGTAGCCCCCATAACCTATGCAAATGATGGCACCTATGGAATGGGAAAGAACAAACTTCTGTTGTATGTTGGGCACCACATTTTACGTGGAAAATGGGGGCTCAAAAAGCCTATGTAACTTTCTCAAAGATACACAGGTAGGGAACAGTGAAGCTGGTATTTGAACCCCAGTTCTTCTGGCTCCAAATCATGTCTTCCTTATATTTTCACTGCTTCTATTTGATGAAATAAAAATTGGGACATTTTGATTAATTGATTTTTTTTATAATAAAGTCTACTACTTAAAAAAAAAAAAAAAGAAGCCAGTTATAAGTAAGGGTGTTTGCATATATGCTTGGTTTAGGAGGTATAGTGAAAGTCATTTGCAACATTCCCTGCAGTCCCTATAGGGTCCAAACAGAGATCCTGGGAAATATTAGGCTCCTTACCTCACAGTTACTCAGAAGTATATTGGTGAACTATGGTTGCTGGGTTGCAATGTCAAGAGAAATAAATAATCTCTCCCAAAGCCACCTGGAAGATTGGGAATGTACCACTACGTCATCTGAACAGAAGGAAATGGTCATGGTGCGAGACATCTTTCTTAATGTCTCTACAACTTGTAATGCTTTTTCTCTGTTTCACTCTGTTTGGGAACACAGCATCCTATCCAACCTGGAAGGGTGCCCTGGTGGCACAGCGGTTAAAGCATTAGGCTGCTAACCAAAAGGTCTTTGGTTTGAACCCACCAGCCGCTCTGCGGAAGAAAGATGGGGCAGTCTGCTCCTGCAAAGATTACAGCCCTGGAAACCCTATGGGGAAGTTTTACTCTGTCCAATATAGGGCTACTATGAGTCGTTATGACTCAACGACAATGGGTGGATCTAACCTGTAGGGAAGACTAGTAAGAAAAGGGTTAATCATATGAGCATTACCCTTTTCCATTATGACATCGCTAGGGTATTAGAGCCAACCATTCTCTTAATGTATATTTGGAGGTTATGTTAAAATGGGGTATTAGTCGAGAGATTGAAGAAGCTCAGATTGACTTGGTGAATCAGTGGTGTTAGTCCTGGTTAGTCGATAGTGGTCAGTTAGCTTTACATAATAAGAGGCCTTACTGATAAGGACCATATCAGTCACATCTATGTTTTTGTTTGATTTTAGCACGTTTATTCTATAATATTCCTTCCTAACATTCTAGAATAAATTTTTATACCTTGATTGTGGTGACAGATACCTATCATTAGGGTGTTGTTGGGTACCATGGAGTCAGTTTCCGAGCTCGTAGCCACCCTGTGTGACAGAGTAGCGATTCCCTATAGGGATTTTTGTCTGTAATCTTTACAGGGCAGGTGGAAGGAATACAGAGAATCACTACCAAAAAATCGGTCGACTTTCAATTGTTTCAGGAGGTAGCATATGCCCAAGAACCGATGGTACTAAAGAAAAAAGTCCAAGCTGCAGTGAAAGACACTGGCGAAAAACAAGGCTCCAGGAATTGACAGAATACCAACTGAGATGTTTCAACAAAGGGATGCAGTACTGGAGGTGCTTACTTGTCTATGCCAAGAAATTTGGAAGAGAGCTACCTGGCCAACCAACTGGAAGAGATCCATATTTGTGCCTGTTCCAAAGAAAGGTGATCCAACAGAATGTGGAAATTATTGAACAATATCATTAATACCACACACAAGTAAAATTTTGCTGAAGATCATTCAAAAGAGGTTACAGCATTATATTGACAAGGAACTGCCGGAAGTTCAAGCTGGATTCAGAAGAGGATGTAGAACGAGGGATATCATTGCTGATGTTAGATCGATCTTGGCTGAAAGTAGAGAATACCAGAAAGATGCTTTACCTGTGTTTTATTGACTATGCAAAGGCATTCAACTGTGTGGATCATAACAAATTATGGATAACATTGTGAAGAATGGGAATTCCAGAACACTTAATTGTGCTCATGTGGAACCTATACACAGACCAAGAGGCAATCATTCGAACAGAACAAGGGTATTCTGTGTGGTTTAAAGTCAGGAAAGTTGTTTGTCAGGGTTGTATCCTTTCACCATACTTACTCAATCTGTATGCTGAGCAAATAATCTGAGAAGCTGGACTATATGAAGAAGAATGTGGCATCAGGATTGGTGGAAGACTCATTAACAGATATGCAGATAACACAACCTTGCTTGCTGAAAGTGAATGGGACTTGAAGCACTTATTGATGAAGATCAAAGACCACAGCCTTCAGTATGGATTACACCTCAACATAAAGAAACAAAAATCCTCTCAACTGGATCAATAAGCAACATCATGACAAACGGAGAAAATATTGAAGCTGTAAAGGATTTCATTTTACATAGGTTCACAATTAATGCCCATAGAAGCAGCAGCCAGGAAATCAAACAATATATTGCATCAGGCTGCAAAAGACTTCTTTAAAGTGTTAAAAAGCAAAGATGTCACTTTCAGGACTAAGGCACCCCTGACCCAAGCCATAATATTTTTAATTGCCTGATACGCATGTGAAAGCTGGACGATGAATAAGGAAGACTGAAGAAGAATTGATGCCTTTGAATTACGGTGTTGGTGAAGCATATTTAATATACCATGGACTTCCAGAAGAACAAACAAGTCTGTTTTAGAAGTACAGCCAGAGTGCTCCTTGGATGCAGGGATGGCAAGACTTCGCCTCACATACTTTGGACATGTTATCAAGAGGGACCAGTCCCTGGAGAAGGACACCATGCTTGGTGAAGTAGAGGGCCAGGGAAAAAGAGGAAGACCCTCTATGAGGTGGACTGACACAGTGGCTGCAACAATGGGCTCAAACATAGCAACGATTGTGAGGATGGCGCAGGAGTGGGCAGTGTTTTGTTCTGTTGTACATAAGGTTGTTATGAGTCAGAACCGACTTGACAGCAGCTAACAACAACAACAACAATCTTTACAGTAGTAGATTGCCAGGTCTTTTTCCTGTGAAGCCTCTGGGTGGGTTGGAACTGCCAACCTTTCTGTTAGCAGCCAAGTGCTTAACCTTTGTGCCACCAGGGCTCCTTTATCATTGGGGTACATCCTGTTTGTTAACAAAGTCATTGTTACAATCATGAGGCATGACAGATCTTGAAGTACTTTCTGAGTCATCGCCACCCTCTTATGTGAGCACATAGAATTACAAAGGGGCTTTGAATACTAGCTTGCTTACTTTTTTGAAGCCTTCTATATTAAGTGTCTAGAATCTAGAAAGAGGGACAAAATTAAGCAACCTGGCCAGTGGAATATGTTAGCAATACCCAGGTCAGGTAGGGAGGGAGTTACTGTTTCTAAGATAAATTGATGACATGTCATTAAGGAAGGTTAGGCAAATTAACATTGACATTTTGAGAGACAGTCATGATTATATAGACCATTTTAGCATGAGTCATACATAAACTTGTGCTCATTTAAATATGTGGCCCCCAAGTTTTGTTTTGTCTTTTAAAAGATTATTCTCAATGGGGAAACTGAATCAATTCACCTTGCAATTCTTTCCTCAGAGTTCTTTTCACCCCTCTGGCTGCCTTAACACCTGTTATTTCTCCATTTGTTTTTGATGTTAGAGGACTATTGTCTAATTCTTCAGAGATGCTGACTGGTAGCACTTCCAGGGAATTTACATTGTAGAAGGAGACTCTCAAAGAGCAAACAGTGAAAAAAAGGAAAGCAAATGAATTTACGGTGCTTGCATGATAGATAAGGGAGGAAATCTTTTTAATACTGGCTCTATTTCAGGCCCCTTTAGATGCTATGCTAATAGATACTGACTGATGGGCAGCCTGGTACATATATATATATAATCTGAAATTTAGATTTGAATATATTATGACAGTGTTTCTAAGCTTGCTAGACAGTAAGAATTACTGTGGGCATTTTTTAAAAATTTGATTCCTTATATCTTACTTCAGACCACAGGAATCAGATTTCTCCAGAGCATATTCTATATATTTGTGTTTATATAGAGTTTTAGGATTGGCATATTTGGGAGATACTTCACAATAATATTTAGGCAGTGCTTTCCTACTTGTATTAAATTTAATAAGTGAAAATTGGACAAATCTTAACATTCTAAGAAATGTTTAGTTCCCAGAAAACACAGCATATGATAAAGTTGTATTATTATTGTTCTAAAGCATTACTACCAAGTCCCTCATATTTTAGAGGATGGTATAACTCTAGCATTTTGTATGTGTTCTAGAATAAATTTCTATATCTGCTCTTTTAAATTTTTTTTTTTTCCACAACTTAAACAGTCAGCTTAGTAAGTACAAGGAGCATCCCACTGAGATGAGCACTTTGCCACTTCGGGTGTGTTGAAGGAGTACTGTGTTTCAATTGTACTGTATTTACAGTTTATGGAGATTACATTTATGACTAATGTAAGTATTTTTTTAACTTAAAGAAAAATATGACAGAGGACTTGCAAACTTTCTTTCTTTGGAGCTGCAAAACTTGTTGACTGTCAGGTAGCACCATCGTGTGAAAACTTGAAAAGTGTATCATTTGAGTGAAAGTTTGAATCTTGCTACAACAGTTTGGGGTTGTTGATGTATAACGTGTGACAGTGCGTGTTGTTCAAAAGTCAAATATGCTAATGTCTAGGAAGACCTGTGTATTTTTAAAAATAGCAGATTAGGAAATGCATTTTAATTTTATCTGATATTTAAATATTTAGGAAAGGATGTCTTTTAATTCCAGGTGATATCAAAGGTGTAAGGGGAAGACAATGCACTGGAAGCCATGAAATATGGATTGTAGTTCAGATTGCCAGGTACTAATTGTGTCATTTAGTTGTTAGCATCATCTCCATGCTTCCTGTCCACTTTTTTCCCCAGTGCCATACTCCAGAGACCCTAGTGGAATTTAGGACTCACAATGGAGAAGTTCAGAATAATGTCACAGACTGGAGGAAAGAACTCTATTACAGGAAGTAAAAAGCTTTATGAAACACTCTCTTTCCTGGTCTCCTTGTTCCTTTTGCAACAGTGTTTTAGGATGTAAGACTTGGGGAAGTACAATTAAGACTAGAATGATTTCTACTTGGGAAGTCCCATTTGATTTATTAGCCAAGAGGGACCAGGCTAGTGGTGCCCAGAGGATGGAGATCAAGGTGTTGGCTGGTTAGGGCTTTTTAAATTGCATTTAAAAGATTGTGGATAAATCGCAGTGCATATAACTTGTTTGTGGGTAATTAGTAGTTCACTCCTCTTGTATATAGATGTGTGAAGAAATTGGATGGTATTCTTTCTTGAACTGTGAACTGTTAAAAGTTTCTAAGAGAAAATAGATAAACTGACATGTCTTTCGAGGTCACTGATTACCCTTTGTCTTAGATTGCCACTGATTGCACCCGGAGTAAAGGTGTGAAGGCGTTTAAGGGTAGGTGTAGAAGACTGAATGTTAAGTTTTTCAGGCTGTTAAACTGAGAGAGAATTTAGAG
Source organism: Dugong dugon (assembly GCA_030035585.1). Taxonomy (NCBI): domain Eukaryota; kingdom Metazoa; phylum Chordata; class Mammalia; order Sirenia; family Dugongidae; genus Dugong; species Dugong dugon. The sequence continues at coordinate 23,174,812 of CM057475.1, forward strand.
ATCATCTACTTCAACTTCCTCATTTTACAGACGCAGATACTGAGAACGAGACAAATGATAAGTCACTCAGGTAATGAGATCTCATTCCTGTGAGGGCAGAATCCCCACAATGATTTTGGCTTTGTGACATTGCTCGTATCACTGTCTTATTTTATTGGTTAATTTGTGTCTGTAAATATTTTATCTCTCTGTGTTATAAGCTTCTTGAAAACAGAAACTGTGTCTTATATTTCTTTGTAACTGTTCCAAGAGTTCAATAAATAAATGTTTGTTATTGTGGTGAGGCTGATTTGTGAGAAAGCCTCTTCTATCTCTGCAAATAATGTGATTTGTGCTGTCACCTTGGCAAATAAAGAATAATCAACGGGCATGTGCGTAATCCAAACAAAGCTTTGCAAAAACGTTTTAAGATCCTACAATATCAGAATAGATGAAACCACTGAATAAAATTCAACATCAATCACAACCCACCTCGTTTTTAGTAAGCTAAACATCCAAGTGGGTAATCTGATGCAAGTGGTCACTTCTGCTTTCAGCCTCAGAGGAAGTCAATAAATTCCTTTTGCTGTTGCTCACAGACGTAGTTTAAATTCCGCGCAGGACATGAGTCTGGGGAGTCACGTCAGCCTCAGTGTACAAAAGAGCCTGGAGAGACAGCAGAACAATGTCTCCCCACTGGCGCTGCTTAGGGAAGGTGGCCTTGTGTTTCACTGCAGGAACTGGCAGGCTAAATTTGATTCTCAGAGTTGCAGCTTGCCACATAATCTGTCTATCCCTTGTGCAATGTAAGCTGAAGGTGCTTTTTTTTTTTCCAATTTTCTTAAGTCATTTGGAGAAATCTAATACTCATATTTTCAAATAACATCAGCTTAGCTAAAGGTATTTTTCCTCTCTAAAATTCAGTTGCCAAAATAAAAAAGTAAACATAATGTGTAAGAAAGGGAGGGGAGGAAGCCTAGAACATGTAAATAGCTTGATATTTGACAAATCAGTTACTGTGTGTGGTGTGTGCTATGCAAATTAAGGATAATGCTTCCCACTTATCTGCATTGCAGATTGTTCACGGCATGTTCTGCATATATTCTGCATGGAGTATGCGCAACAGAACTTCATAGCTTGGTTCAGGGATCCTACGCAATGGCAATCAAAGGAGGACGTGTACACTAATTTTATAATCTTTAAAACTGTGTGAAATTTGTGCATGTGTAGTCACAGTCAAGGAATCGGTGAGATTGGAATCAACTAATTTACACATGGAGGTTGCATTAAATGATAATTTTAAGGATAAGTTACAGGTACTACATCTCTTAATTCAAAACACGTTTACGGCTTCCTAAATAAGAAACACACCATATGCCAAGACTAGTGCTTACAATTTTAATGTGTTACTACTAATTGTGTGTATTTATATATTATTTACAGTATGTATATTATACATGCACACATCAACATTTTGCCTTTGACCTCTGTACTGTAAGTACTTCTAAATAGATTCTGTGCAGCATAGATTTTCTGTATTGGTTGAGGCCAAATAGGCAGTTTTCTATGTGGAGTAATTTGAGATTTTCAGGGACTCTTTCCTTCTTGAAATTCTACCAATGAAAATTCATGTTTTTTTGGTTTTGATAGTTATTTTGGCTTTATTGCTTAGTTCCTGGTTTTTCTTCAAGTCAAATGCAAAGCATCCTATTGAAATAAACCCTTGACATTTTATCATTTAAACTTTGGTGTAATTAATTACTAATAAACAGAGTGAGTAAATTTCTGTAATAGGAAACAGATGTATGCCTACGGCCAAGGATCTATTCTGATTAGAGAGTAATTGTGCTGATTTGTGTGTGGCTTGTAAATTCAATTTATGTTTGTATATAGCCCGTAAATAACTGCTTTTGGGGTTTTGTATTTAATAGTTTTTCCTTGGCATTGGAGTTCTTTTGAGCCCTCAAAATTAATTGAATTCGTTGAGCAATAAGAGTCTGGTTACCGCATCAGGCACAGTCTATATGATTAACGTTGCCATAAATGGCACCTGTTTCCTAACTCTACCTTCATTGTCTTTTCTTGTCTTCTCTTAATGATGCTACTCACTTGTAGACTAACATTTTTCTATGTGGAATGATTGCTGATTTTGCTCCAGAGACCACACAAGTTATGAATGTCATTTTTCTAACTGATGTTTTTAAGATAAGGGTAAAAAATTCAGTTATGATCATAAATTTTCCTTTGATACAGAAATGTTAATGCTATTAAAAGGAAATAGGATGGAGAAATAGCTAAATATACTGTATAAACTGTATAAACAGTATAAACAACATGATAAATTTTTTTAAAAGGAGAAGTGCTTTAAAACATCGTTAGATGAGCTAGAAACAACAGTGAGACACCATGTTACTATTAATGTTATGAGATGCCACCATTCTTGGGAATTAAAATTTTCAATTATTATCATATTGGGATTTTATCACATGCTTATTTTTGACCTTTGATCCTGGAATTTTATTGTGTTACCTCACTCATGGTGCACTTTGCAGCTCTCACAATAAAATATATCATCATTTCCAATCATTGTGATCCTGTGTATAATTGCTGCTCAAAATATTTATGTTTTTCTCTTGAATTGTAACTTGTGGTATATTGGGTAGCTGTATAATATTTTCTAGATCCCTCCTTTGTATATATTACTGATTTTGTACCTCTCAGTGAATGAAAACCATCGTTCTTTATATCGTTGTTAAATGCAAGTAGAATAAAGGGTTAGTTTGTCATTGATCATCTTGAATGAATTCTATCTATATACTAACTTTGTTTCCATTAAGAGCATTAAGTATTAATTACTAAAATCATGCAAAATCATTTGGACTGGCTTTTAAAGGCATCTGAGGATATTCCTTGATTTGCTAGAAATTGGGCAGAATTTTGCTTCTTTTTTATATAAATGCTTTTCTGTGCATAGTATTTTCCTAGTTAATCCTGTTATTTTTTGTTGTTGTTTGCTCTCCATGAACGTGGCAGGGGATTAATAGAGGTAAAGAAAAGAAGAAGATAGTGAAGGGAAGTGTGTGTTTGTTTTTTAAAGGGAAAAAGTCAGTGATTTTCTTTTTCTGGTCTAGACCAGGTTAACCTGATTTGAGAAGTAATTGCTTAAAATGGCAAATTGCTGAATTTTTAATTCCTAGAAAGAGAATGACCCTTACTTTGCCTGACAGTCTAATTGCCCCATCTTTGTTCAACATTGCTTCACCGTTATCCAATAATCCAAGACTGTTTTAGCACCGAGAAATGTTAGGGCCTTTTTTTTTTCTCTTCTTTTAGGATGATATTGAACTTAGACTGATAAGACAGATTGAAGCTTTGGTTTTTGTTAGGAATATTGCCATGAAAGAGAAGGAATAAGGGTAAAGCCACCTTTGAAATCTAGAAAACAAAATATGAATTTAATGAAATGGAATAATTTTCAGACTGATTATTTTAACAGTTGAAAGCTTATGGGCATTTATCCATGAACAAATATTTATATATTTAAAATATTTTCTGAAGTCTTATTAAGGTGGTGGAGGTTCTAGATGTGCGTAATGTCAATATAGGATTTTAATAGCAAAAAATAGTGACCTGTGAGGTTAAAGACAATTAGTTATGTGCCTCTTCTTTCCAGGAATCTTCTTATACCTCTTGGAGGAGACTGTGGCAGTGTCTGTTAGCTTGGAGTTAACCGAAGTGAGGTTATATTAGAAGTTCTGTGTGTTGGAAATCTTGGTCCAGTTACTCTTTTAGAGAGAAATTAAGGTCAAAAAGCTATTTCCTCACATCTAACCTTATATGCTGAACCTTGAAAGCTGGCATATTAGGCTCATGGGAGCAACAGGCTCCTGAGATAAGAACTATATAAGGCATATGGTAAATTAACGAGAAAAAAGAGCAGACAGTATTTCAGGATACGAGAAGGACACAAGGTCTCTGTACTGGAAGCTCATTAGCTATTTTATACTTATGCATTCCAAGATGAAGTCAACAACAGAGGTAGTTATGGGGCTAACAGAGGCCAAACCCCTGTCCTCAGATTAGCCGTTTGGATATTTAAGCAGAAGTACTGTGTTGGCTAAAATAATCTGAAATTTGTTTTGGTATTTGTCATTTCATTTTATATAATGACACACCATCTTCACAGAAATTCAATGGATACAACTAACATTATAGCATGCAGTTATACTTTAGATGAGATGAAAAAAAACCTGACCTACTCAGAAAGTTCTTGTGCATTTTTTCCAAAAAACTTTCCACAGCAAAGGATTTGGGGAAAAGATTAAAGGAAAGGTCATAGGTTAATGAAAAGTCAGGAATCCTGTACTACAATTGCCACTAGCTAATAATGTGATGTAGGGTAAGTCATTGCAACTTTCTGGGCCTCAGTTTCTCCTCTGTAAAAAGAAAGGTATTTGGTGATCTCCAGGGTTCCTGCCGCTTCCATCCCTATACATGTAGACTGTGAGCTCCTTTTGATGGCAAGATGGTTTTTTCTCCATGCGTGTGCCCTACTGTCACAAAGCAGGTATTTAGTAAATGTTGAGAGAATGATTTAAAAAATTCCTAGTCTGGGAACAGAATAGAATATTTTTTTTGCCTGTTTCAATATTTACTACATCTAAGAGTTAATGGGTTAGCATAATTTATCTGGTAGTCTTTAGTATGTCTTCAGTTCTTTGATATTTGATATCTACAGGGTGAGAGCTATGCTATTGGGAATGTGTGTGGGGAGGCAAATTAACACTTATTGACCGTCTACTAGATGTGATCAGGCATTGGGCAAGGGTTTTTTAAAATATCAAATCTTGGTTAATTTTAACAGCTGCCTGGTGAGGTACATCATATAGTCCTCATTTTGCCAAACAAGAAATAAAAGCTCAGAGAAGATAAGAAACTGATCTGAGGTCATAGAGCTAGAAAGTGGCAGAGCTGACATCGCTGGGATTTAGATCAAATTCTTTCTTGGCTCCAAAGACTGTGATCTTTCCACTGTACTATGCTGAGTCATGCTTTTTCCTGAGCAAAGTATCTATTATGTTACTTTATCCTTGTCATATCCCTGTGAGTCCTCTTCAAAAATTCAGGCAAGTCATTAAAAACAGAAGTTATCACAGATTTTTCATATTCATTTCACAAACTTAATGTAAGTCTGTGTCAGCGAGAATATGACAAAGAATAAGACAAAGCCTGACTTTCGGCCAGAGAGACAGCTATCCCTTCTCATAATGAGCACTCACAGAAATTAGCTTGATAGAGAATCTGGGAAACTTTCCAGATAGCATCAAACACGATCTTTCTAACATTTCATTTTACTTTTAGGCAATCCACTTGGATTCCATTTATCCTCTTTTCTTTTTTTTTCCCCTAATTTTTTTTTATTTTGTTGTTGTTGTTGAGAATATACACAGCAAAACATAAATACCAATTCAACAGTTTCTGCGTATACAATTTAGTGACTTTGATCACATTCTTTGAGTTGTACAACCATTTTCACCCTCTTTTTCTGAATTGTTCCTGTCTTGTTAACATAAACTCACTGCCCCCTGAGGTACCTGTCTAATCTCTCAAGTTGCTGTTGTCAATTTGATTCCATATAGATAATTCTCAAAAGAACATAATGCTCAAGGCATACCATTTTTGCTAGTTAAGCTAAACTATTGTTCTGTTTTAAGATGACTTCAGGGGATATCATTTATCCTCTTTTTGAAAGCGGATTTTTATGAATTTTTGACAAGTAAATGCTACTTTGTGTTCCCATATCAGAGTGCTAGGTAACTTCAAACCTCTTTAAGAGGTAAACATTATTTAAATGATTTTGAAATAACACAACCCCCAACACTGTTCAATGGTAAAATATGGTAACAAAATGGTGTGGGTTAGACTGGAATCAAATGAATTTCTGGTTTCCTTTCAAATTAACTTTGATTACTAAATATGCTTCAGCTCAGTTTAGCACTTAGAGGTACCATGGATAAAGTTCTGAGCCATAGAATTTTCTTTCTGTGTTAAACACCACAGATTAAGCGTACCAGGTCAAAAGGATTCAAAATTTTTTTTGTTTAGTTTGTATATTTGAACTGCTTTGAAAATTTCAGAGATCACCTAGATACCATATGAACCACCAGTCACCATCAAGTCAATTCCAACTCATGGTGAACAGAGTAGAACTGTGCTCCACAGGATCTTCAAAAGAGAATTTTTTGGAGGTAGATAGCCAGGCATTTCTTCTGAGATGCCTCTGGTAGACTCAAACTTCTAACCTCTTGGTTTTCAGCAGAGTGCATTACCCATTTGCACCACCCAGAAACTCCCTAACCAGTAAAAAACCAGTTGTCATTGAATTGATTCCGACTCATGGTAACCCCATGTCCTCAATGTTTAAACAAAAGGAAATATTTTTCCCTTAGGTTCTTATCCCACTAAAATTCCTAAATTGTCAAATTGCCAGCAAAACAGGGTGTTCAGTATCATGGAAGTAGACATAGATAGTAGTCTCCTTTACATCACAATTAACATGTACTATTGAGTTGGCATCGATAAAACCCAGTCACATTTATTGAAAATTGTCAGTAAGAACAAAGCACAAATACCAATAAATGATCATAATACCTAAAAATGGATGCTTTATTTTGGAGTGGTAAAGAGTGAAGGATAGGCATCACTACAAGAATTGGTCTTAACTATTCAAAAAAAAATCATTATTAATGATCTGGCAGACTGGGTCAATAGCACTTCAGTGAGTCCGATGAAAGATGTGAGATCCCAAGGTGTTACAGCATTAGGTAAGGCAGAAATCATTCAAATAAACTCTATGCTAGAAGGAATAGGAAGAAAAGAGCTAACTGGCATTCAGCCAAGGAGAGAAACTCTACTCCTTTGGAAAAATTTTATTTTAGACCATTTCTCTGCATGGGACACAGGAAGGGTTTCAGTGTCACCTTTTGGCTAATTGAGAAGACTGTTATTCCTGCTATGGTTCTATAATCATTTTGCTCCTGAGAATAAAGGAATAAATTTCTGGTGATCAGAGCCTATGGAGGATGTGGAACCCTTACATTGTTTTCATACCATTCACCATCTGTGGTATGTTGCCATGTCTAGTGTTCTCGGCACACTTCAGGTATATGAAATATGGGGAGAAAGTTGGCAGTGGACCTGTGTCTTACTTCCCAGAAGAAGCTGGGCCTTGATATGTGAGATCCCTCAACTGCTAGCCTTTATATCTACAGATAACTTCTATCTGTACTTCCTGACTTCCTCCTTCTGTTTGACACTGATTCTTCCACCAGTGCTTCTGTGCTTCTCCACCCATTGCTGACTTCTCTGAGACTGGGACCTAGCGGCTCTCATTTTCACTTTATTTGACTTCTTTTTTGTAGCGTTTGAACAAATTCCAATTTGTTTCAGGAAATAAAGGTACACCTACTGTACATTCCCCTTTAGCTACCTGTAATGTCTCGCATTCCTGTTGGAGCTAAATGACTTAATTCCCTTTTACTTTCCAACCACTGACAAGATACCACAATAAACTCTTTCAGCCTGAGTCCAAAAACTCTTTCAGCCCCTCTTTTTCCCCTCCATATAATAACCAACTTTGCCAACCACGTGGGCCTTTCCTCTGAAGATTTTGTGATTCTTACCTTTCCCCAGCCTCCCTGGCCTTTCCTTTTCAGTCTTCTATATGACTTCTTTTCTCCCTCCACTGAGTGTCCCCAAGGCCTTGCCCTTTACCTTTTCTCACGTGACATGCTCTCTTTGAGACAATTTGATCCACCACCATGGCTTCGACTATGTCTTACCCATTCATGGTTCCACATCTCTCTTGAGCTCTAGGCCTGAAAATCCACATCTAGTGGACATCTCACACTCAACATATGTGCAGTTGAGTCATATAATATTCCCTTTATTTCCCAGTGACGTCACTACCCACATCCAATCATTTATCAAAGCCAGAAAGTTGGGAGTCAAATTCTTTCTTCTATTCATGTCTCACGTCCAACTGATAGTTCTGTCACATCTCTTAAGCATCCTTCCACCCTGACTCTCTTCTCGTGACAACGCTGCAGACCGTAGTTCAGGCCCTCATTGCTTCTCACCAGCACTGTTGCGTTAGGCCTCTGATTGGTCTTTTGACATCTAGGTTTGTCCTTTTTAGTGTGTGCATAAAACATATACTAGAGTTTCTGTCCTAAATTTTTTTTTGCTCCCCTTTGATAGTATCCTCCTGTTTGTGTAAAAAGTCTAAATTCTGAATTTAGCACAGAAGGCCTTTTCCTTCCTCTTAGTCCTGTCTTTTACTTTGTCTCATTTCCCTTCACTTATACTTTAAGGTCAACTTCAATCTTATGGAAGTCCTGTCATTTTCCCAAGTGCATCTTGCTGTTTCATCCCCAGAAGCTTTTTTGATCCCCCAGCACAAACATTATCTCTTCTTTGAAGCTGATCCTGATGCCACAGGAGAGAAATAGTTATTATACCCTTAACTCCTCTGGTACCCAGCACACTAGACATTGTATCAGCTACAGAGTTTTGTTGTGCTTGGTTGTTGGCCTTCCTCTCCTTTCTAGATTCAAAGCTCCTGTAGGGTAGGGGTATTATCTCACTGATCAATGAGTCTTCAAACCCTAGCATATATTATAGCAGGCACTCAGTAAATGTTTATTGAATTAATTAATAGACATGTAAATTTTAGTAGCTTAGAGGTATTATATAGCTAAAAAATACAAATCTGAAAATGGCAATACAGCTGGAATTTAATTTCAATAGCTGTTATGAGTCGTTGTTAAGTTCTTGTACTTGTTTTACAAAGTATGTCCAGAAACTATTTCTTCAGTGGAGGAAGAGAGAACTAGAATAAAGCTTTAGGGTATGAAAATTGGTGGTGATTACTTTCTTAACATTTTTTCTAATGAAATATGCAAAATAGTTATACAGTAAATATGATTGAATGTTCAGATAACTATTGTTATACAAAAAGTAGTTTCTCTTATTTATGATAACAACACAGATAACACAAAGTCCTCTTGGGCAGCTTGGAGAATCTTAACTGTCCGTAAAGCCACCGCAGGTTCACATTCAAGCTTTACCTCATCACATCTCAACAAATCTTTTCCAAAAAGTTTGATTCACTTCTGGACTATCTGTTTGCTCAGGCAGGACATGCTCAGGAAGCATTTTTGGCTAAGTGCCTACCTTTCAGGCTTGTATAATTGTGTACTGTTCATTTTCTATTCATTTCTGCTCACCCAACTAAAACATCTGAGTGTCTCCATGGCCGAAATAACACATCCCTAGCACCGACATAATTCTAAATGTTTTCATTGTATATATGAAAAGATCTGTTTCTCCTATGTGAAACTTCTAAATCTAAAACAAACAAAAAAAGGTGTAGCATGTTTATATGGTCTTATCTTTAGTGTTTCTTCAGAAAGATTCTAAGCTCCTTGAAGGCTCAATATAGATCTTTCTCATCTCTGTATACTTGATGTAAGGCATAATTGTTCAGTGAATGTTTACTATGTTGAGTTGATGTGTGTATAATTTAACATGACATGGTATATTTAAAAAAAAAATGACAGGGAAGTAAATAAAGCTATATGGATTCTACTTTGACATTGATGTTCTGGTATACGTTTTTCTTATCATACTGGTTAATCTTTTTTCACTGCGTCTACTGAAGAGATCTTCATTTATATCACCATCAATGTGATTATCTTAATAACCTCACCCTTAAAATTTACAAACACTTAATTTCTTCAGCGCATCTAAAAATATATCCTCCCATCTGGTTTCTTCAGAAGAATCCATAAAGACTTGGGAGAAGGGCTGAAAGAGAAGAGATGTCACAGAGGGCTGCAAGCAGCACGCTGGTTCATCATTTTCATGGTAAAACCAAATCCAATTTGTGATAGCCAGAAGGATGCTTTGCATCCCAAATGTTTGACATTTGTTCAGTGGCTCCTATTATCAACTGGGAACCAGCACTGTCCTTACCCAGTTACTAATCATAATGTCCTTCTTGTTCTGTCACACAATTTCATGCTATTTATCTCTGAGGAAATGCCTGAGGACTTACATACATTAAAGCATCTTACCTGGAATTCTTTAGGACCAGATGTAGAGCAAGAAAATGTCAAGTTCACAGAGATTGCCTGCATCCTCAGAAAGTTAAAGGGCACCCCTAGAGCTTGTTTGCCTTCATTTAACATCCATGTTTTGGCTATTGACGAACTCATTATACTACTTAAAATAATGATGAATGGGCACAGAGTGTCACTGACCTTCAGCCAGACCAGTACACTGAGGGCAGAAGTAACGTCCCCAAAGCACTGGCAAGCCCCTAGGCAGATAGTATGGTTTATGACAGGGTGACAGGTTGACTGTTTTAATAGGCTCTTGGCCATAAATATTCAGGTTGAGACCCCGGATATGCAGATTAATCTGTAATGGTCCCGGATAAATTAATGTAAGAGGCAATGAATAATTATTTTTTAAACAGAGGAGTGGTTATTTCTGAAGCAGTAGACTAACTTCTACTCATTTGTTTGGATTTTGCAGATGCATTTTTGGAATGGATTCTTCATCTTGACTTATTCAGCCTTTTACGTGGCTACCAGTTTTCCAGCATGTCTCAGATTTAATTTTTCTTCTGGTCCCTTTACTAATTTTCTTTTCTAACTTTTGGATGCTTTTGTCTCATGATGCTGAGCTAGTTATATCATAACTATTTTTACATAACAAATATTATGTATAAAAAAGTTTCCCAATAAGTATTATAATCACTTCTTACATCAATAGAAGCATAATTATTTAGTTATTATATACTTAGATTAATCAAGTGGCACCATACACTTCCTTTGAAGTTTTGAACATTCCACTGCACTTGTAAGTGGAGGTTTTTCTAATCTAGGCTCTGCCTGCTGCACAGGAAAATGTTTGTCTCCGAAAAACTTCTTAGAATGAATAACCTGTTTTAGCATTTATGTTAACTGAAAATATCATTTCATAAAGTGTAATATTCAGGATTTGTAACAGCTGCTACACTCTTCTATACATCTGCTACACTTGGTATAACCTGTAATTTTCTTCTAGTTACGATTTGCAAAGTTGTAATTTTGGCTATAATCTTAAGTATGGTAATAGTATAGTTTATGGTTTCCTAATAACCTCACTGTGAGGCATTTGTTCTCATGTTATCGTAGAGCCAAGGACAGATAGAAACTCTGTAAAAATAAAAGAGAACATATCTGATGATGCAGCAACCTCTTAAATCCTTTCTATCCAGAATTTTCTCCATTTTGGATTCTAATTCTCGAGTATGTCTGAAAAATTAATATCTGTTTTGAGTCTTCTGAAAAGACTACTTTGAATTCATGCTATAAATTATCTGGGCTTTTATAAGTTACTTGTCCTTTTCTGTTAAATTTGTAGGTATCATTGTAGCATAGTATTGTTTATGAAGACATAATGATGTTTTAATTTTGTGTATTTGCTTTCAATGACTTCAGCTATCAGAGGATATATATATATGGTTAAAAATTTTTTAAATCTTATATATGAAATTCTAGTTCTGCCTATAACTTAGCATACGAGTTTGGACCCACACTTAGCCCATTTCAAAGTTTTTCTTATTTTAAGAATTTAAAAGGAAGTTTATTTGAACCTCCAGGTTGACTAATACTTGAGTGAAAGGCCTTAAAAGAAAAACATACCACTTGCTATTTATACACATTTCCATGTTCTTCAGAGCATTGGGGCCCAATAATTTTATAACCATTTAAATCCCTATGATATCAGAATGTATATTAACTTCATTCCCATAGATGAGTTGTGCTTTTCAGAGCTTGCACAGTAGCCTGGGATTTTCCTCTTCCTGAGCACGTGTTTTCATCTCGTTTCAGCACTGCTGCTTTTTTCTCTAGGACGTGTTAAACGATAGGTAGTAACTGTTTTAGTAAACTAAAATTTTTAAAGAGCAGTTTGAAATGACTACATTTGAAAGACTGAAAGAAATAACTTTATAATGTATTTTAATTTCAAGAAGATTTTTAAGATGGTTAATCAACAGCAACAACGAATTTAATATGTATTATACCTATAAAGTGAAGGACCCTAGTGGCGCAGTGGTTAAGAGCTACAGCTGCTAGCCAAAAGATCAGCATAATTTTTATGATCCACACAATCAAATGCGTTTGACTGTGTGAATCATAACAAATTATACGTAACATTGTGAAGAATGGGAAATCCAGAACACTTAATTGTGCTCTTGTGGAACCTGTACATAGACCAAGAGACAGTTGTTCCAACAGAACAAGAGGATACCATGTGGTTCAGAATCAGAAATGTGCGCATCAGGGTTGTATCGTTTCACCATATTTATCCAATCTGTATGCTGAGCAAATAATCTGAGAAGCTAGACTCTATGAAGAAGAATGCAGCATTAGGATTGGAGGAAGACATTCTGCAATATGCAGATGACACAACCTTGCTTGGTGAAAGTGAAGAGGATTTGAAGCAGTTACTTTTAAAGATCAAAAACTATAGCCTTCAGTATGGATTACACTTCCACCTAAAGAAAACAAAAATCCTCACAACTGGGCCAATAAGCAACATCATGATAAACAGAGAAAAGATTTAACTTGTCAAGGATTTCATTTTACTTGAATCCACAATTGAAAACCATGGAAGCAGCAGTCAAGAAATCAAACAATGAATAGCATTGAGCAAATCTGCTGCAAAAGACTTGTTTAAAGTGTTAAAAAGCAAAGATGCCCACTTTGAGGACTAAGGTACACCTCACCTCAGGCACGGCATTTTCAGTTGCTTCATATGCATGCGAAAGATGGACAGTGAATAACAAAAGACTGAAGGATTGATGCGTTTGAATTATGGTGTTGGTTAAGAATACTGAATATACCATGGCTGCCAGAATAACAAACAAATCTATCTTTGAAGAAGTACAGCTAGAATACTCCTGAGAAGTGAAGATGGCGAGACTTTGCCTTACATGCTTTGGACATGTTATCTGGAGGGACCAGTCCCTGGAAAAGGTCATCATGCTTGGTAAAGTAGAGGGTCCACAGAAAAGAGGAAAACCCTCAGTGAGATGGACTGACCCAGTGGCTGCAACAATGGGCTCAAACATAGCAGTGATTGTAAGGATGGCACAGGACCAGTAATATTTCGTTCTGTTGTATGTAGGGTCGTTATGAGTTGGAACCAACTCGATGACACCTAACAACAACAATATATATATAGAGAGATCATACATATTTAATATGTCTAGTATATATTAAATATATGTCTTTAAAATATTTTTTAAATTCAGGAGGATCTATATCTATTTTAATGCCAGATGATCTTTAGAAATTGAATAACTGGTTACCTTTGCTTTGAAATACTTCATATAAACAATGTTATTAGAAGTAACTGAAAAATCATGTTGAGTTTGTACGGTGAGTAGACAGGCTGCAATAGTATAAGACAAAACCTCTTTTCTCCTTTTAATTCCATGTAAACTACTTTCTTAATTCTATTTCTTTTTCTCTGTTTATTCATCTCAATCTCCTGCTCTGCCCACCACTTAAAGGTTGGTTATCTTCTTTTTCTGTCCTTGTCTTTCTCTTTAATCTATCACTCTCTCCAGATTATCTTAATTATTTCTGTGAGACCAACTGCCAGCTAATCATGGTTTACCAATATGTCTCCAGTTGTCCTAAACTGAACTCGCTAACAGTAACTACCATTCATGTAGTTATTCAAGTTAACAAGCTGAGAGTTGTTCTTGATTCCTCCTACACTCACACCACCCACACGTATTTAATCATAAATTCCTGTCAATACTCCATTCTAAAAATTGCCTGTAACTTGCTACTTAGCTCCATACCCGCTGTTATTATCTTAGTTCAGGTTTTCATCATTTTTCACAGCTTTCTAATTAATTTCCCTGCACCTAATCATTCTTCATTCAGAGCTTTTCTACTCATCAATCTGTCTGAAATGCAAATATGATTACAACTTCCCTCCCTAACCATCTTACATGGTTTCCTTCACCTAAATGATAAAAATATTTTATTCACTAATTATTATTTGTTTCTGTCACCTCATAGACATTTCTTTGAGGTTATGGACCATGCCTTTTTACTTTTTTGTATCTTTCATTTTATATTGCCACTGTTTGGTACGTAGTAGGTACTCAATATAGTTTTGCTGAGTAAGTGAATTAACGAGTTAATGAAGAAAAAGTGTGCTATCTAGACAACCACATATATCTAAAGTACAATTTTTTTTTGCTACCAATTACTGATAAATACATTACTTCCAAATAAGCATCATTTAAAAGCACCAATTACTACAGCTGAGATGTGTAAACATCTCTCTAAACTTGTTTAATGAGTCAAATCCGAAGTCTTTACAATAGCCTCCGAGGCCATCATACAGTTGCCCACCTCCCTGACTCTGTCTCCTAGGAGTCTCTTCCTCTTTCACTCTACTTAAACCATCCTGGTCTCCTTGCTGGTTTGTGAACACCCACGTCCTTTTGGTCTTTACACCTAATGTTCCCTCTGGCTTGAATGATCTTCTCTCGGAGAGCTGCGTGGCTCACTCCCTTTGGGTCTTTACATGTCTTGTAAAGTTGCGTGATATTTAAAATTGCAACTCCTTGTTTCATCCTTTTGTGTTTTATTATTTTTTTCCATAACACAAATTGCCATCCAATATTCTATATACTGTGCTTTTAGCCTGTTTAATGTGTGTCTTCCACAGCTAGAATTATAAGTGCCATGAGAGTTGAGACTTCTGTCTGTTTGTGCTTACTGTTGTATCCCTAGGATCTAAAACAGATAATAAATACTTAGTGAATAAATGAGTGAGTAAATTCTCCATATTTAGTTTTTAGTTCACATTCTCTTCTCAAAAAAACAAAACAAAACAAGAAAAACAAAAAAGTAACATGAGTCAGCTTACAGAGAAGAATGTCTCTAATAAGGCAGATAAAATAGAAATAAAGTCATAACTAAAGAGAAACAAATGTAGTAGTCATAACTATTATCAAAACTTCTCTAATTCTGTATCACAGTTTTCTTTGAGATTTGTTTTAAAGAAAAGCAAGAAGTTACCTAGTTCTAGTTTTCAGAAATGAGAAAATAAGAGCAAAATTTTAAGTATTTAAATGAGTGAGATTAAATAGGGAACATGGAATAGTATAACGAACAGCTTGTTTGTAAAAATGTAGATGCATGCTTAAGCTATGGATTTTTTTAAAGCAGACTTTGAGAAAAGCTAAAATACCATTAAAGTTCAATACAGTGATAGCATTTCTGTGATGTATTCAAGTGATGGGGCTCAGGTATGTAGCCTAATTTGATTGAAAGATTGAATTTTGAGTACTGAGAGAGGTGAATTGATAGCACATCTCTTACGCTTTTTTTTTTTTTTTTTTCTTCTTCTTACTGCTTCACTTGTCAAAGCTTCTGATAGAAATTTAAGAGTTAGGTGTCAAAGGCACTCCCAGTTGGAAGGTACTGATTCTGATTCACATTTGAAAACAAGTGACATTTCCCCATATTCTTTACTTTCTTCCTGGCTCCCCAGCTTCCAAATAAAAAAACAAAATTGAAAAACACCAAAATATACAACAGTAACAAAGCTTTCAAAGAACCTAATCTTAAATAAAGCATGTAAATATAGTCATTCCAAACTCCTTAGTATCAATTTTGCTTTCTTCTTAGACCATTTTCCACAATGATACTTTAAAACAGCGAATAGAATGTCCCAACCATGTTTTTGAAAACTGTAGAGGCTCATGGACTGAAGATTTTTTTTTTTAGTCAGACAATATTTAATGGGCATTTACTCTATGTGTAGTTGTTGTTGTGTGCCACTGAGCCAACTCCAACTCACAGTGACCCTGTAAGACAGAGTAGAACTGCTCCATAGGGTTCCCTAGGCTGTAATCTTTATAGGAGCAGGTCTCCAGGTCTTTTCTTTCATACAGCCGCTGGTGGGTTCGAACTGCTGACCTTTGGGTTAGCAGCCAAGTGCTTAACCGTTGTGCCACCAGGGCTTCTTTCTATGTGTAGAGAAAGCACTGTGCTATACACACCTATATGCAGATATGTAAGGAAATTGTTCCTGCTGTCAGTAAGATGAAAGTCCGGAAGGGGGAGTGTGCACAGATAACCACAATACAAGTGAGCATTTGATGAGGGATGCAAGGAGCCATCAGCAATCAGAGGATGGGGAGAGCACTAGTAACTGGTGGGCTCAATGAGGGCGTCATGAAATAGTTGGTGTTTGAACTAGACGTTCCATGATTACTAAGCACAGGCATGCATAAGGATATTTCAGGCAGTAAGGATGCCAAGAGAAATGGTATTGCCGAGAAACATGTCAACATGATCAAGTACTAAGCTGGAAACTGCAGCTAGATCTGTTTTATTAGACTGAAGTGAATATGAAGCAAATGGCAAGGAGGCAAGTCTGGTGGGTAGGTTGGGAACATATTTAATACTACATGAAAGAGCTTTAACTTTATTATATAATCACTACAGAGTCATTTTTGATGTCTGAGCAGGAGGGTGGTAATGTGGTCAACCAGGTGCCTTAGATGGGTGTAGAGAGATCAAGTTAAGCGCTTGACTACCGAAAGTTTGGCAGTTCAAACCCACCCAGCGGAGCCTCAGAAGACAGGCCTGGCGATCTGCTTCTGAAAGGTCACAGCCTTGAAAACCCTAGAGAGCAGTTTTACTCTTCATACAAGGGATCGACATGAGTCAGAATCAACTTAATGGCATCTGACAACAACAAGAGAGACCAAAACACAGGGCCATTAACAATAATCTGAGTTTGTGTGGTGGTGTTAGAGGAATTGAAGAGATAATCAAAAAATATCAGTGAAGGAATGGAGATTAAAATGATGCCTACAAGCTGGAACCAGAAGGGGAGGGCAAGGCATGAAAGAAGACACAGGAAGCTAGAGAGATGCGATAGATCATCAGCCAACATGGAAGTATTAAAAGGGGAATAAGAGGTCCTTGGGGGGTGAGGTCCTCGGGAGGCAAGTGTCCATCTCTGATTGGATATAATCCCATTGCACAAAACATGTGAGGCACACAATAGGCATTCCATTTGTGCTTGTTGAATGAGTGAATAAGTGAATGCTTGGCAAATGATTGCATTGAATAAACTATATGTGGGTAGATAAAATGATCTTGGTTGCCCTGGAGCTGACTTTAGGGATACATGTTATATCCATTAGCAGCAGTTAGATAATTAAAAGCATTGGTGTGGCTTCAGGTCTTATAGGACGTCAGATTACTTTTCCTTTTAAGAAGCAGTATATGGTAACAGTTAAATGCACAGCTTCTAGAAGTGGACTACTAGGGTTTGAATCCCAGCTCCAGCACTTAGGAAGCCCTAGTGGCATAGTAGTTAAAGTGCCACCACTTAGGATCTTGAGCAAGTCACCTTCTCTTTCTTTGACTCAATTTCCTTATCTTTCAAATGGGGAAATAGTAGTACTTACCTCATAGAGATGTTATGAATATTAAATGAGTTACTATGTGTGGTTGGAGCCCTGGTGGTGCAGTGGTTAAGCAGTCAGCTGTTAACCAAAATGTCGACAGTTGGAATCCACCAGTCACTCCTTGGAAACCCTATGGGGTGGTTCTACTCTGTCCTGTAGGATTGCTATGAGTTGGATGGCTATGGGTTTTGGTCTGTGTGGTTATAACAGTGTCCGACACATATTAGGCACTGTATGTGTTATAAGTAGTAGACATGAACTGTGTCTATTAGCACTGAACTTTTATTTATAAAATGTACTGATGCAGTATACAGTTTTGGTTTTTTGGCACATTTTTAATTTTTTTTTAACCAAGGTTCAAGGAACAGATGATACTGCCATTTGGACAGTCCCCGCAAAGTGCCTATTGATAGGAGAAAGGCATCACTAAGATTTGTATTGCACAACTATGCTACAAACCATAGCTAGGGAAGATTTGCACGTGTGGAAATGTGGTTAAGACCTAAATGCTTTTTAATACTGGAATATACCTTAACATACCACACTGAACTCCTCGGAGGGAAAGCCCTATACAAATGGAACTTGATTTGAAAAGCAGCTCAAAAGTCAAGAGGACTTCAAAAGTATATCTTTGAAAAAAAAGTGTTTAAAATTAGTATCAGTCTAAGTTTTTTTCCATTTATTTTTGTTAGCATACTTCTTTGAAGAGTGTAGGTTTCCAGCAGCCTCGTGAGAAAAACAGCTATTGTCCTTGTTGCCTCATGCGTAGATGGGGATACTGTAAAATAATCCAGGTAAAAATGAAAGTGCTTTAGTTCAAAGGAATTTCAAAAGCAAGCCGTTCTGAATCACTTAAAATTCCACAGCGTGCTGAAAATTAAATAAAATGTGTCAGCCTGTAGGACCAGGGCTTTGGCTGTTCTAATACACAGCTGAAAAGCTTGTATGCAAGTAAATGAGGCCAGGAATCAGACTGCTCTAATAGACGAGCTAATTGAACTGGGAAGACATCGAAAATGAAACAGATCATCTTTGTTGGTTTTGTACAACTAAGCGATTTTATTCTGTGATTTCTTTTACATACGATCGATGGTGTAATGGAACAGGAAGCCTTCAACGTGATAGACATGAGATTTGAACAATGTTCTACTAACAGCTTTTGGCTTTGCATGTGTAAAATTATAACAGTAGATAAATAAACCATCCGTAGCATCTATCTGATGCTTCATACCTGGCAGTTTTCTGGGCACAAATAAAAAGAAATTAGTAGACATTATGTTCACCTCATTCATGATGTGCTGTCATTAACTAAAAACAGATTCTCCACAAATCATACATATAGTCCTTTTTCCTTCCTTTACATTTTGTAAATTCAGCTAATATTTAAGAAATCAATCCATCAAATATATTTGATGCTCAAATGAGCTATCAAGGAAAGTAGATGGATTTTTTTAGTAGAATTTTAAGAGTAGTTTCTGTATATCAGTTACCTCTGCATAGGTCACCCCATTATCCATGAAATGAAACAAAGCCAGCTCTGGAGTCAGAGTCATTGGGCTTAAATCTTGGCTATATCACTTGCTAGCTGTGTGTCTTTGAGCAAGTTATGTATTTTCTCTAAGCCTTAGTTTTCTTATATGTAAAATGGGGACAAACCTTGTGAGGAAATAGGATTTCATGAGCTAGTATCTGGAAAGTACCTGGCTTACTAATTTATCGACTTATTATCTATTTTGTTATATAGACAGGCAGATATTATCTATTTTTTTTCTAGAAAATTTACTAGAAACTGACTCAGAGAAGTTATGTATAGAGATATATCATCTTAGGTAAACAACAGGGTTTTATTAATACTCAGAATCATAGAATTCCATAATTAAAAAGTAATCGCTAAAAGACTATTTGTAATAAAGAATGTAATTAAAATGCCATTATTACATGGGAATTAGTAAAAGCAACATTTGTTTTGTATGTTTCGCTGCCTGGTGGAAGAGGAGTGCTCAAAATGACCTCAGATTGTTCTACATGCTTCAGGATTTTATGATCTTGTGGCAAAGTAGTAGGACACTAAGAACAGATCAGTCCACACTAATTTCTGGAAAAGAATTGCACTAGCTTCTAGTAGCAACTAAGGTTCAAGACTTCTCAAAGTGTATATTTCAATTCTCTATTACTGGAAAGTTAGTTACCAGGTTGACTTTCTTAGTCCAAATCTCCAACATTTAAGTTCCATAACTTCTCTAAATATTCTGTTACATTATTATCCTCTAAAAGACCCTTACTATTCCGTGGCAGTCTTTTAGTGATCTGAAATAGCAATATTTTTTATTAAATTATCAGCAAAATGATAAATTTGCTTGGAAATCTTCAAAGAGAGCTTGGGTTTTGAAGTTAATTCAGTGTATTTGCAGTGAACGCAATGTATAATAGAAAGGATAATATACCCGTGAGTGAAGAATTCTATTCTTAGCTCTGGTACTGATGTTTTCTATCATCTTCTATAAACCACCTGACTTCTTGCTTTTCATTATCCTCCTCTGCTTTAGGAAAAAAAAAAAAAAAATCAGTGAATGCCTGCATTATTTGAATGTTGCTATTTTATTAGCAGTGAACTTAGACAAGTTATGTATTGATTTATATCACTTTCTATCAATCATAGGGTTTTATTTTTATACATGGAATCATAGAATTTCATAATTAAAGATGGCTTTAGAAGTCATGTCGTTTAAAACTCTTCTTTACGAGGATGAGAAAACAGAAGCTGAGGAGATGGTGTGAAATGTGGCCTCTGAGGCCAGGCCAGGTGTGACATAGCTGAATCACTTGCTTTCTTGATATAACTGATTGTCATCTCTCTCTCCTGCCTCAACCTCCTTATCTTTATGGAGACATAGTAATGGACATGAATAAATATAATAATGATCTTTTAAGATTCTTCACAAAAATATATAAAATTATTCAGTTACTCTTGTTTTGGCTCTTTGGGATTTATTTTTATATGTATATTTTCTTATCTCTCTCTGTGTGTATGTGTGTTTCTAGATTAATTCCTTAATTCAAAAAACAGCCTAATTTTTATCAGTTCAGTTATTTAAACGCTTCATAAATTTTTTAATTGAGGGGCATTTTAAAAGTACTTCAGAAGTTTATGAGATAATGATAATGTATGCATGACTGCTTTAAAGTTGTACTTCAAATGCTTTTTAACCTTAAACATTATTTCACAAAGCAACATTTTGTGTAGCAGAATGCTTTAAAGTTAAAGCTGCTAATTGTAAAAATGTGAAGCATGAATATGTGATTTCCCTTGCAGCCCATCAAGCTAGTATTTCAGGACAAGCTTATTGGTCATTTAGCTAAGCATTGAAAATAGATTCTTCTGATGATTAAAACATACATTTTATTTGGATATTGCAAGATAATTTTTATTTTTAAAAATAGTTGTCCATCAGAACTTTTGAAATATAGGGCATAAACATCCTAGCAAAACATTTATGAGGCCTCTGGAATATGTCAGTCCAATAGAATGTAAGCAATGATGGGGGTATTCTATATCTGACTTGTCCAGTACAGTACTTACTAGCAATGTATGGCTATTGAGCATGGTTTCTGTGGCAACTGAGGAACTGAAATTTTAATTTTTAATTGAATAGCCACAAAGGGTTAGTGACTACCCTATTAAACAGCTCAAATATAGATGAATTTTTGATACAGAATAAGAGTTAAAAGTTAATTTGTAAGACTATCTAGTGCTTTTATCACACTTAAGTA
The DNA here is from genome assembly GCA_030035585.1 of Dugong dugon. NCBI lineage: Eukaryota > Metazoa > Chordata > Mammalia > Sirenia > Dugongidae > Dugong > Dugong dugon. The sequence goes on from CM057475.1 coordinate 23,196,131, forward strand.
GAACCACACTTAAGTCTTTGAGACAAATGAAAAATTTATTTTAAACAGTAACTAGAAAAAGCGATCCAAAATCTTTGTTTAGTAACCTACTCAAGTGTTAAATAATCCAGTCGAAACTTAACTCTTGCCATTCAAAATCTTTAGTGCTGTAGTTGAAATATAGTGTGAGTGTGATTGTGAGTGTGTGTGTGTGTGTGCGTGCATGCTTTACTCAGTGTAGATACAGATTCACTGGCCACCTCCCTTTACCTAAGATGGTTATTAAGCTGCCTTTCAACCAGCACAAATGCTAGCTAGCTGCTTTCACATCCCTTTATATCCAAACTATCTGTGACCCTATTTATGTGTATGTGTAACAACCTCCGATTGGATTTGATAATGTGGTTCCAATTTCCACTAAAATTTCACATTTAAGAATAGTCTAGGGCATAAGTGAACCTTTTCTAATAGCTGCTAACATTTAGTTTATGGAGTAATGGCCTGGACCGAAGTCTGCAGCTCTTAAAAGAGGTGATTAAGCTGAACAGTAGGGGGGCATTAGGAGAGAGAAGTGATTGGCAAAGCACACCTTTTAAACTGTCCATAATGTGCTCATACATCCACGTGTGCTCCTGAACCAGTCTTATGTTATAAATGGATCAGAGAGAACACTTAATAGGGAGTTCTAGGTAACCCTTAATTGCAATATGATTGCCACCATTTTTGAAGGGTTTTGCCTAATTTCTAAGAGTGTGGTGGAATGAAACTTGGGTTTTGCCTTATGTGTGCACCCAAATGTGAAAGTGATTCATTAAGTGTGATATTTTTATACTAAACTGCTAACACTCTACCCAGGAATTTCTCTTCTTCCTAATCAAATTACTTGTGGTAGAACATTTGATAGGAAGCCTCAAAAAATATTAAATTTACTTCACTAGCATGCTATCATTTGTTTTATAAGACCTAAGTTGTTTTAGATTTTGAATATCCTAAAATACTTTGTTGCATATTAGGAGCAAGTAAACTTCAAGAACATTAAAAAAAAAAAAGAAAAAAAACAAAACAAGTGAAAACAGCATGTTGCATAAATTATCTCTGACTTGCTTCTTGGGCTGGCAAATCGTGTCCTATTGCATGTATTGTTTGATGGAACTACATTCCATCCTCCAAGGCTCACAATAAGTTCATAATCTTCTTGCCTAGATTCCTTACTTCCTAATTCCCCTGATGCCTCCCAGTCATAAGTGCTACATACCAGATTTTGTTTTAAAATTCCAATGGACAAATCCTAAATTATAATCAGCTGAGAAATGTTAACCTATAGGAAAGTCATTTGATCTGTGGGTGATACGCAGTCTCCATAGCTATTCTCCAGCTTTCAAGTCGGTCAATAAAATTATTGCTGTCAAGAACAAGTTTAATTTCTGTCCCTGTACCATTACGTTTAAGTAAAAAAGAGAGAGGAAGTAAGAGTGGACAGGAAATGCCAGTGAAAAGATGGGACTCCGTATAAAGTCCAAGACAGGGCAGCATACAGTCTATCATTGGGGAAAGTAAAGTGTCTCAGGATCAGAAGAGAAAGAATCCTGGCTATGCCACATTCCAGCAATGTGACCTTGGATAACTGTTTTTGAACTTCTGTTTTTCATCTGCGAAGTACGATTAATACCAACTGCCTTACCTGCTTCCCCGGTTTGTTACGAGAGTCATGGGAGAAAATATAGGTGGAGGCTTTATAAATTACAAAACCCCAAGTACTACACAAATATAAAGTGACATAGTCATCATCATTATGACATTCGTTTAAGAACTTATGATTCAGAAGCAAAAAAGCAAATATCTCTGTGTGAATTTTAACGTTTTTGAAAGGAGAAAAGGAATTGAACTCTCTGTGCATACTTTATGGACGTGTTAAATATCCTAGGAGAATTCAGAGAGAAGTACTTTTGAATGATTATATGAGAATGTCCTAGAAAAGCAAAAGGCAAGTCACTATCATTGACAGAAATATCTGTATTTGATATTTTCTCAGTGAGTCATTAAAATAATCCAGGAACACCAGTTTCAGAGGAATGTCAGTTGAATGTCAGATGTAAAACTTTCGGTAACTTCCACAAGGGGAATAAAAACGATCTAGTGGACTCGTTCCACTCTCTTCTACCTATCCTTCTGTCTTCCTTCCTTTCTTTTCTCCTTTCCTTTTCTTCCTTCACTCATTCCCTCCTTTCTTTCTTCTCACCTTATTAAGCATTTGTTCTATCAGCAGAATTCTGGGAAGTGCTGTAAGGGACATAAAAGAAGTGGAAGACAAAAATCTCTGCTCTCAGGGAGTTTACGATTTGGCTGAGTCCTTTGAAATTATTTGTGACTTGGTAAGTGGAGATGTTTTATCATCATCAGTATTTTCTAAAAACCCAGAATTAACTCCATCCTGTATCGAAAAATAAAGAAGGCATGAGTCCTGCTCTAAAGAGTTTCAATGTTTATGTGATTTTTTTTTTTTTGGTGAGAAAATAGAGACTTTATTCGGATTGTGTGTTAGACTAAGTGCTATAGGATTTAAATCAAAACCTCTCAGAGTTAAAGGCATGAAAGAGGAAAATAAGCTTTATAGATTTTAGATTTTTGAATTTTCAGTCAAAACAGGAGAAAAGTTTCATTTTTCATAGGTCTCTTCTTCTATCAGTCAACTCTTTGAACAACTAAGGACCTAACAGAGGAGGTTTAAAATGAAAATTAATGATGGGCACGAAAATGCTGTTTCTTCACCAGTCTCTCAAAGTGAAGAAAAGAAATTCTTTAAAGAGAGATTGGTTTCGTCCCAAATAAGCTCCTCTCCCTTAAGCATGAATATTCAGAAGACTGCTCTTTCTTGAGAGGTAATTTTCACTGATACCTAAGGAGCTATGTGATGGTGACTTCCTCTGGAATGTCTTCCTTTCGGTTAGCTTTAGGAACATCCTGTTTATTTTCCATACTCCTCATTTAACACTGGTTCCTTACTTTTTAATGTTTTTTTTGTGAATAGTATTATTTATGAAATGTTTCTAAAATATTAATTCATTTATCCTCATAAAACTTCTTGAATATGGATTGCCAGATTGTATTTGAGTAAAATTAAGAACATCTGTCTGGGCATTATTACTTGTCTGGGTTTTTAAACTGCAACTAAGAACAATTTTTTTTTTTTTTGCTTTATATGATATAGTATTTTAGAGAATGCTTTAACCTGCAGGATAGATCAATAATATTCTTCCCCCAGGAGTAAAAGAAAAAAAGAAACTGAGCTTTTCTCAGTATCCTTACAAATAGCAAAATGCAAAATAATTCTCACCCTTCTAGTATAACATATATTTTATTATGTAGGAAGGATGTAATTTTTGCAAGATCAATACTCTGTGACCTTATTTTGCTAAACATTGCACTTAGGAGAGAATAAATATTTGACAATAATTAGATATGGAGAGATGCAAAGATCTGATATGGGGCCTTTAGAAAACTTTTGTTTTGGGTGGGTATTTTTTAGTGTTTGCTTATAAAGATATGCTTATAAACGAATCAAACATGTTAAAGCAGATACACTAGTATGTAGTTAGCAGAATTAGTATTGTCTAAAACTTGTCATCATAAACTTCTAGATGCTTATTCTTATGATTCTGTCATCACTCAGAATATAGTTGGAACTCCCCTTTGGTATCTGCTTTCAGGCCCAACTGATGGGTGATATCCAAAAATATGTCTTATGATTTTAACCTTGTGTTTCACAAAGTAAGTTCAATTACCCAAGCAGAATACCTCTTTTTGTTCATCAATTTTGAATCTGAATAACCTTTGAGTAAGTCCAAAAATTAAAAGCAGCATTGTTAATATTGAAAAAGATGTACAATAAACTCTGAAGGCCTTTTTAATAAGTGTTTTTATCAATATTAGAGCAATGGAAAGATCAATGATCCCAACTCTATTTTTCCGAGGTGCTTCCTCTGCTGGCTACAACACATTTGCATATATACTTGGTTTTATTTTTTTATGTTTCTTTAAAAATTAGGAAAATTATTTTATTATAGTGACTCATACACATAATCACTTTGAAGGATATTTTAATGTGATTCTGTGGTAGGCTGAATAATGTAACCCCAAAGATGTCCATGTTCTAAACACCTGTGTCTAAGCACCTGGGAATATATTACCTTATATGGCAAAAAAGGATTTTGCAGATGTGACTAAATTAAGGCTCTTGAGATGGGGAGATTTCCTGGGTTATGTGGGTGAGCCCAATGATATAATCACTAGGTTCCTTATAAGGTGGAGGTAAGAAGATCAAAGTCAGAGAGAGAGATAAGATGGAAGCAGTAAAGTAAAAATATTTGAAAAGTTTTATGTGACTTTTAAAATATATAATCAAAAGCTTTCCGAAAGTATTTTTTATTAATTTACTCACTGATTATATGCAAGTATTCCATTTGTATTTTAATTTCCCAATCTTTGTTATAAATTTCGGGTAATTTAAAGACGGTGAAATAGTGCTTTGTTCTGAATAAATCTTTGTTTAACAAAGCTGAACACTTTTTTTTTCTAGTGAAGTGTTGGCTGATTGAACTTTCTCTTGCAATCTTACCACCTTTCGCCTGCATTATCTGAAGAGCCTAACTGGCCTTCTTCTACTACGTCTTACCTATGACAGAACCCATATGCCTCTGCAAACAAAAAACAAGCACAAGTTTTAATGCTTTTCTGCTAGCTATTAAGTAAGGCTACACTTCTTCAGTTGGTACTCAAGCCTTTCCATTCAAGATTTAACCAGCCTCCTAGCTTTTTTCATTACTTTCCAGGTATTCCAGGTGTCAGCCACATTGGGATACTTAGTCCTTAGGCCCTTTATTTTCCTGTTCTGTGTCATCAATAACTCTCATCTCACCATCGAAAGCCCCTCTCTTCAAATCCTACTAATCAAGAAACCATCAAATTCTGCCTCTTCTCTGAAGCTTACCGGAACATTCTCATAAGAACTAATCTTGTTAGTTTGTGTTCCTGTGATATTTTATTTCAACCCCAATTTTAGCACTTACCCATTCTTTTTGTAAAATAATTATTGGTGTCCAAATCTGAACTTCTATTCCATTATAAATTCATTAAGTTAGGGGCCATCCATATGCCCTCTTTAATTCTCCACAGTGCCCAAAAGAGTGGATAAAATATAACAAAACTCAGTATTTGTTGAATTGTTCAAATTCAATTAACTTAACGGTTGTTTTGAAACTTGTGGAAGATAAAAAATTCTTAAGCCCTATAAATGAACAGAGGTAAACCCTATATAACCTCAAAATTGGAGGGTAGTTACAATGTCCCTGTTCTCGTTGAAGCCATTCATGCATGAGAGAACCCTTTAAGGTAATAAAAGCAAAGAAGAAAATGGGAAGGACACATTATTGAAGAATGTTTACATGTATAAAGAAGCCCCTGTCCTCTTAATAATACATTAAACAAGAGGCTGTATACTTGTGCTCTTGTCCCCCCTCAAAAACCTTCAACACACACACACACACACACACACACACACACACACACACACACACACACACACAGAGAGAGAGAGAGATCACCTTTTAAGCTTTTCACTTCATTTTCTAGGATGATGTTTTAAAGATTAGCCTAGACTTGAGATGGCCCAGCCATTTAATTCCATTAAAGTACTATTGTATAAAATACTATAAATCTGCCCATTCACTGCTTTTGACAGCATGTTTTTTATTGTCAGGTGATTTGGGACTGAGTTGCAAGAGAAGGTGACCTTGATACAGGCTAAAGTACTGTGCTTCTTGAAACATTGAAGCAAAGCAGCAGTGTTAGTAGTAACATAATTGTGTTGTTAAATGAATCAAAGGTGAAGTATTTAAAACAAACTAAACAAGTGACGTTCTTGTTTCATAAACACAGTTTAATCTCATGCATGGCTGTTTTTGTGATAGAGTTAAAGCAATGGAGAAAATTAAGCATGAATGGAAGAGTAACCGGTGTCTTCATCAACAGACGTTCTGAATTTGAACTTACAGTGAATAAGGAACATCAGAAGTCAAATAGGACAAATAGGGGAGATGACATTCATGGAGTCAGCAGAGGATTCCGAACCAAAAACCAAACCTGTTGCTGTCAAGTTTATTCTGACTCATGATTTAAAAAAAACCCTGTTGCCGTTATTCTGACTCATGATTTAAAAAAAACCCTGTTGCCGTCGAGTCGATTCCAACTCATAGCGACCCTATAGGACAGGGAAGAACTGCCCCATAGGGTTTCCAAGAAGTGACTGGTGGATTTGAACTGCCAGCCTTTTGGTTAGTAGCCATAGCTCTTAACCACTGCACCACCAGGGCTCCTGACTCATGATTAGCTGAGATTAATTTAGGATTATCTGAATTAAGAGAATGAGGTCACACGGATGAGGCTGGAAGAGGAATCGGTTTGAAATGAGAAGTCATGACCTTAAGCCAGCTCCATCAATGACTTGTGAAGATCAAATTGGAAAAGAGGCATAAATACTTTTAAAATGTAAAGCATCCCATATTTATAAGGTAGCATCGATACTGGGATATCGGGTAGAGATATTTCTGTTCTATCACATTAGAACTCTAGCATTAAACACCATTCATTTACTCAGAAAATATTTACTGAATGTATTTGTTATGTATTTGTTATGTATGCAACAGTGAATGGAACAGATCTAATTCCTGATATCAGGATATTTAGGATCTAGTAAACGTTACTAGTTAACAAAAACTGAAAATAAGAGCTCTTCTTAACTGGCCTCCATTTAACCCATTTGCCAGATTAATTAGCTAATGGTTTCCATTCCCTCTGCAAAATACATTGACTAACATCCATTGTACATTGAATACCCTGGCTGGTAATAACAGATAATATTTATATAAAGCACTTAACACCTGCCAGGTACTGTTCTAAGTGTTTTGTATGTATTAACTCCTTTAATCTTTACAACAAGCCCATAATGCAGATACTTTTATCATTCCCATTTTACAGATAAGGAAAGTGAAGCACAGAGAGGTTAAGTAACTTGTCCATGGTTAACAGAACTATTTTGCTTAATCACTATGCAAAGACCTGTTCATTTCTGCTTTAACCAGTTGAAGTGAAAGCTTTCTCAAAAGTTAGTTGTATTTATTCCCAAACACATTTAAGCAGTTGTACTTGTTTTTGTTATTATGTAATTTAATTGAATATCATTTAAAAAATTAAAATAGGAATGCGAAACACAAATGAGATTTTTTTTTCTCTTTGTACTAAGCTGAACACTTGGCAAAGAATTAAGAGGAGCCTTTTCAAAAACAAAAAGAAACAAAAACCTTATTATTATGGATTGAGTCGTGTCCCCCTAAAATGTGTGTCAACTTGGCTAGGCCATGATTCCCAGTGTTGTGTGATTGTGCACCATTTTGTCATCTGATGTGATTTTCCTGTGTGTTGTAAATCCTACCTCTATGATGTTAATGGGAGCCCTGGTGGCTTAGTGGTTAAGAGTTTGGCTGCTAACCAAAAGTCAGCAGTTTGAATCTACCAGCTGCTCCTTGGAAATCCTATGGGGCAGTTCTACTCTGTCCTATAGGGTCACTATGAGTTGGGATATGAACGAGGTAGGATTAGGGGTAGTTATGTTAATGAGTCAGGACTCAATCTACAAGATTAGGTTGTATCTTGAGTCAATCTCTTTTGAGATATAAAAGAGAGAAGCGAGCAGAGAGATGGGGGACCTCATTCCCATCAAGCAAGAAGAACCAGGAATGCACATCTTTTAGATCCAGGGTTCCTGTGTTCCTAGACCAGGGGAAGATTGATGACAAGAACCTTCCCGCAGAGTTGATGATAGAGAGAGAAAGCACTCCCCTGGAACCAGAACCCTGAATTTGGACTTCCAGCCTCCTAGACTATAAGAGAATAAACTTCTCTTTTTTAAAGCCATCCACTTGTATTTCTGTGATACCAGCACTAGATAACTAGGACGCCTGACAAATCTGTAATGGGTGAAAACTAAAAGAGTAAAGGTATATTGTAAATATATAGAAATTTACTTTAGTTGGGATTCCCCTCAAGTGTCTTTCTTCTTTCATTCTACTTAAAAATAAGTGAACGTAGAAATTGCAACAACAACAACAAAATGCTTATTTCCAATGACCAAACCCTTACTAAGAGAAAAAGCCTTGACCCTACATTAAACCGTTGGCAAATGAATGAGTATTTGTATATTTTAAGTTAAAATACATAACGTTTAAAGTACATAAACACATACAAATTTTTTATGATACCTGATTTAGCCAACTTTTTGTTCAACTTACCAACTGTCTTAGAAGAAAGAAATATTCCCAAATAACTACATATCCAAACATAAAAACTATGGTTGGTGTCCTGGGTAGAGCCATGTGAGCTTCTGTTGTTCCAAGAGGGTGAATCACAGTGTATTCCACAGAGTATGGATCATGGATCATAGTGTATTCCATAGATACCAGATCATCAATCACAGTGTAGTCTCTAGATGTCAGATCAGGGATTATAGTACAGGCCATAGAGCATGGATCAAGGATCACAGTGTGATCTATAGAGATAAGATCAGGGATAGTATATGGTCCATAGAGATCAGATCATGAATCCCAGTTTGGCCCATAGAAGACAGATTTTGGACCCCACTGTGGTCCATGGAGAACTAATTATGGTTCACGGAGTGGATTTCTTTATACTTTACATTATTGACTCAGTTCTTCCTTTCAGGTCTGCGTGACGTAGTAGAAAAGAATCCTGGACTGTAGTAAAAAATAGTCTATCCCTGGGTCTGTACGTCCTTTGCCACTAACCTAACCTCTTTCAGCCCCCGTTTCTTCTTCTTAAAGTGAATATTAGTTAAGTGGACCTGAAAACTAATACTTCAGTGAACCTGAAGTACTAAATTGAATGTGTTCATACTGCATTGTTCATTCTACAATTATAACACCTATCATTTCATACAGTGATTAATTAGAAATCTGTGAACTCCATGGGATTCCAGATCTTGGCTCATTAAATTTTGTACTGACATGTGCACCTAGCCAAGTGTCTAGGTCCTTCTAGTATAGAAAAGGCACTCAGATTTTTTTTTAATATATATAAACAGACTACAGATCTCCTATATTTAACCCGACATCTGGTAAAATGATGTATGGAGTATAAAATATTCATATACTTCCAAAGGCCACCAAAAATAACAAAGAGGGTAAGGAGTAAAAAAAAAAAAAAAAAAAAAGCCAACTCTGAGGAAGCAAGCAAACTGCCACAGCATCAATGATACAAATTGTGAAGTTCATATACTATATATTGTAACCTCTGCCTAGAAATCAAGCTTACTGAGAGGTGAAACTTGCTGCCTCAGACCTTAACAATACACGCTATTCCCCTGAAAGGCATATTTGAGAGTCTTTCATTAAAGAGAATTTGGTTTCTGGGAGGAGGGGCTATAAAAAATAGAGAATGTCCCTGTAGAAGCCCTGCCTGATGCTCTAGAATGGTAGAGGAAGACAGTCAGAGAAGGACACTGTGCCGTCCTCCTCATCTATTCTCTGTAATGTGGCTTCGAATTCCAGGCAGCCTGTCAGAGGAGAAAGAGGAGAAAGTAGGTGGTGCGCTGCTATAGAGAGAATCTGCTGTACTCCATGCAGACTCCTTAAATTTTGGGAGCGGGGAGGGGCGGAGAGGCCTGAAAGAAGTACCATCAATGTTAAGGAAACAAAATATTTGGAGAGAAGGTTTTTAAGTCAGTAGGTTGAAATAGTGGTTGCCAACTTCCCCAGCTCACTTCCAGCCACCCCATCTGTCTGCCCCTTCATTGTATTACTTGGTTGGTTGCCAGGCTCATTCAAAGATGATTAGTGATTAGTGATCAGAAGGAGCCAGGGGGTGAATCCATGCATAAAAGCTGCCATTTTCTCTTTCATATAAGGAGTGGAGAAAAAGCAAATGAAAAGAATCTATCACAAGAGATTTGTGTATTTAAAAAAAAAAAAAAAAAGAAAGAATTCAGATAAGAGACGGAAGAGTTCCAAGAAGAAAGTATAAGACAATAAAAAGAGGCGAAAATAGCGCTAGCAGAGTTCACGGAAAAAATGATAATGGAAACTAAAAAAATCACAGAAATAGAAGACACACTGGAAACAACACAAATAGAATAAACTTGACTGAAAACAAAGAGGCATAGATGCTAGGTTTGAAAAAACCTGACAAAATGTGTAGGAACAATAGAAAATTATAAGGAATAACAATATGGAAGACAGTGAAAGAAGAGCCAACACATATATCATTTTCTGAACAAGAGAACAGAAAAAAAAATGAATCCATTAAAAAAATAAATAAAATGAACAAAACTGTAATAAAGAAATGAATTGTCAAATTGACAGGTCATACTATGCTCTAGGAAAATTTTATATAGAACAGTGAATACCAAGAGATATTTTAGTACTGTTTTCTGAACTTCAGGAATAAAGAATCAACCATATGAACATTTAATGGGGGAGGGGTGAAGGAAGCTACATACAAAAGGGAAATAAGCTGGCCTCTGATTTTCACATAACAAAACTTAATGTCAGGAGCTAGGGAAGCAATTTCTACGAAGTTCTGAAGGAAGAAATGTGTGCCCCAAGTTTTCTTTTCACTTAAATGTTATATCAACAGAGAGATATTCTCAAGCAGGTAAGGACCTAGAGAATACAGAAAGAACACTGGAGCTTTTCTTTAAAAACATACACACATAGCCAAAACGTGAATCAATAGCTCAAGAGTGGAGAAACACTGATAATAAGATAGGTGATGAGCAACAAATCTATCTAATTATGGGTAAAATATAACAACTTTGGGAATTATGTACATAAAATATAAATGTTATAAACTGAGATAATGTAAACATATTAATAACAATGATTGGGGGCCAGGGAATGGAAGATGCATCAGTGGGCTAATTTCCCCATATTCATGGCATAGATTTAATAGCAACTATTCGAAATATATAATATATAATTAAAAAGAATCCAACCTACTAAAGTTTTTCAATTCTTTTCTCAACTTGGTATGCCCTTTTAGAAAAGAAAGCATCATACTGTGTGTTTTAAGAACAATTTATCTGAATTTTCATCATTCTTTCAGTTTTTAGTTCAATATTCTCTTTAGTTAAATTGAAGGGAAATGAAATGTAACATTAAAATTAAAATAGCATGTATAATTTGATTCCAGTTTTCCTAAACTTAAGTTTTATGTATGTATACATCTCTCTGATCCATCTTTCTATGTTCATAGACATTTAGATATGTCTGGAATGATGTTTACTTGGTTTTGGAGATTGTTATTTCTTTCTAATAAATTGAGTTTGGATTACATAAAATGGAACTTTATATGAACTTTTTTAATTCCTTGAGGTTTTTATAAAGGACATACATCATCTCAGTAAAACAAAAAAGTCATTTAAAAAAAAAATTACAGCATTACCACAATGTCTGTTTAGAATTTTTTCTGTTAGCTATTATAATAAATCTCTGGTAAATATATATTATAAATTTTGGAATTAAAGCATAAAATAAAATTATAGGAACAGTAAATTTTAATATTTTAATCTAAACACCAATTTTCTCTAGAAGACTGTATTTCAAGAAAGCATTTATTATAAGCAGACACCACCTGGGGTTCCCAGATAAAGGTATTTCTCAATTTACATATCCCATAACCCCACAGGTTACACAATTCGGAAGCATGCAGTAGCTTATTAAAGCTATAAATAGAAGCTAAGCTTCTCTTCAACAAAACAGCATGACATAAATTACAATTTTTGTGTTAACCTATTACCACTCCCACACCAGCTTTATGAAGGATGTATGTAAGCCCCATGTGGTCATAAATTTAAGGAAATTACTGGCACATCTGCGAAGCACTGAAGCGTGATGGTACAGATTGTTAGGGAACAAAATCTTCTCCTAGTGAAATGTGTGGTCCATGATGGTGATGGACTTCTACACTGAACCAAAATACTTCCCCCTCTTCTCTATTCATAAGAACTTGTTTTTAAAAGGCAGAGCTGCTGGAAAGTAACAAAGCAGCATTCCTGGGGAAGCCTAGTTTAGCAGGTTCTTAGACCCCATGGCTCCCGGCTGCCTTTCCACAACCATAATCGCACACTTAGACCCCAGAGATCCACTCCACACCCTTGTGAAAGTGAGCCTGTCTCCCTCCTGCTTTTATAAGTACTGGATTTAGAATCCACGCAAATCAGCAATGCATATTTGGAAACAACTGTTTCAGGATATTATAATGGAGTCACTGTCAACTAAAGGAAAACCGTTTTCTGTATTGTATCTGCAGCTAGTGAGCTACTTTACTTGTCTGTGACCATAGAACCTTCCTCAAAATTATAGTTAGCTATATGGTGTTAATACTTTTAAACTCTTGCATTAAAAAAGGGAATTAATCTTTACACATGGCCATCAACTAGTGCGACTGTGACTGTAGGAATGATATGCAGTACTTTGTTGTCTGAGACCATGGTGCCATTCAGGGAAAGTGTATTAATGTGATTTCTTGCACAGAAGGTGGATGGACTTTGAGGTGGCTGTGTGTGTCTGCAGACTCTGTCAATTGTCTCTATCGTGTATTAGGGATGACAATGGTGATTGTTTAAAGGTATTATAAAATTTCTGAATTTTAACAAATTTTATGAAGGATAACATATCTGTACAGATTGTTTTAAAAATACTCAATGAAATAAATAGAACAAATGTTACCTATACAACTTTATTTTTGAGCGGTAGAAAAATTTATTAAACAAGAGAGGCCACAAATGTGGTTATTAAGGTCACTGGCTGCAGATGACAGTTTTGAATTTGAGTCTGGCTCATCTATCTATTAGCATCTTGACTTTGGTCTTTTCACCTAACCTGTCTGAATTTCCTCATCTGGAAAATGAAGGATTGTGCTCTTTCTACCTATTTTGGGTTGTTATAAAATAATATTCGCTAACAGTACCACTTAATGAATATTACTTAATGGCCATTGCAGTGCATACAAAGCCCATAAGACTCCTTCCCTGGAAAATAAAGGGAAAAGTGTTGATTATCTTTACCCTTACAAAAGTAAGATTGAAACTGCCATGTCTTTGTTGCTAATTAGTAAATGATTTATATTCATAGGGTTATATGAGATTTTTCCATCTGAAGAATATATTATAGTAAATTCTAGTTATATTTTCTGGGGTCACTTTGAATAAAGCTCAATCAACTCTTTCAAAACTAGGACAACCAGAAATCTTGATCGTTTTACAGAACAGTATATCCAAAATCAGTGTGAAGGTGGAAATAACTCAAAGACCTAAGTGTTACCATTTGTCTAAGTAAGAGGATGATCAATAAAAGTGGATCCAAGATGGACAGGGCTCTTCAGGGATGCTGGGTATAAATTGTCATGTTTTTTTTCTTTCTAGGGTTCCTTTAGACAAGCTTGATACATGTTGTGTCGTATGCCCTTCTAGCATGTAGATTTTATATTTTCTAAGATGACAAAAAGAGATAGTAGTTTTTTGAAATAGAGCTTTGGAGAAAATAAAGGCTGTGAAATACTGAAGTTTTCATGATTCTAAAATGATAAAGGTGAATCTTTACAATTTCCTGCCAATTATGACCTGTAACAATTTATGCATCAAAGGATTTTTAAAATGGAAAGTCACAAAACAGGAAATGGAGAGATGACATATTAGAGAGGACTGACCCCTAGGTGAGGGTGTAGGAGACCTGGCAGTAAGGTAGTGGTATTTATACTTTCTCTGGGGTTCAGTTACCCACCTGGAAGATAAGTGGGTTGGATTAGATGATCCCTTTCAGCTCTGAAATTGTGTGACCTTGTGAAGTTCTTGATACTTTGTGATACGGGAAGTACATCACTCGCTGGAGAGTTTTCTCCATTTTTAAGAGGCAGCACACTACCCCACACAGTGTGTAAGAATGTAGACTTTGTAGTCAGAGATTTGTATTTACATTGTACTTATTGGTCTTGTGATTTTTGACAAGTTACTGTAATTTCTTTAAGCTCCTGTTTCCTCTTACGTAAAATGCATACAATAATGCCTACATAATAAGAGTATTTGAAATGATAAAGGAGATAATATGCTTTTTTAAAAATAAGTATAGGTACTTCTGAGGATCCAAGGTGGGTTTCAGGAGCAGGTGGTTAAGGAGCCAGACTGCCTGGGACCCAATTCTTGCTCTGTACTTGCTACCTGCAGTCCCCTGGGCAAGTTATTTACTCACTTTCTGCCTCAGTTTCCTCTTCCATAAATGTGAACAGTGATAGTCCCTATCTCCTAGGATTGTTATGAGGATGAAATGAGTTTATATATATAAAGTGCTTATAAAAGTACCTGACACATATACGTTCTTTACGTAATTGCTATCATCATCATCGTTTCAGAAACTCAGGGTGAACTTGGTGAATCATCCTTGAGTTTTAATTCTACTAAAAGATTTAAGGAAAAATACTGTGTACTACTTAATATTAGAAGCAACATGTATGTATTATAAAACAGAATGAAAAGTTTCCATAAATATTGAAGAGAAAGCCCAGTGTGGCACTGCCTTGAAAAACTTTCTGGCATCCTGACTGCACTCTACAGGCTGTGGTGGTGGTGGTTACTAGGTGCTGTCGAGCCAGTTCTGACTCATAGTGACCCTGTGTGCAACAGAACAAAACACTGCCTGGTCCTGTGCCATCCTCACAATAGTTTCTATGTTTGAGCCCATTGTTGGAGCCACTCTAGAGCTTAATTACCTCTTCTTACTAACAATGGTCTATTCCACTTTATTTAACTTGCTGAATAATTTATTATTGAAATCAGAATAGCCTAGCTGTGCAGTGTAAGGAGTAAGAGATCACACAGGAAATATAAAGCAGAAAGACATTTCATGTTAAAGAAATGGACCTAATCTCACATTCTCTTTGCCACTCCAAACCTATGCTATTGCTTGCATGGATTTTACTCCTTTAATATAATTTTGGTCACGTTAAATGCTATATTGGCATCTTTGCTGAACAGAGTCTTAATTTTAGTTTAGTAATATGTGATTTTATAGATTTGCATTGTAAGCTCCCTACTATAGTAGTTCAAGATCCTGGTAAATGTTTTTTGAAAATGCTATGTCAGCTATAGGTCCAGAAAGCAATAAATAATGTGAGTCATAAGGAAGGGGTATAGTTCAATAATATTTATTTAGTATCTACAGATGTGTCAAACCCTGCTAAATGCTGGGAATACAAAGATGGATAAACACTAATCCTTTCTCTTGGGGACTTCTTAGCATTTGGCGTATGGCAAACTCTGTTGGCAGAATCAACAGCTCTTCCTAACTCTCTTCTCCCTTCCCTGCCCATACTATAGCATTGAAAAATTCCTAGCAGATACGGAGGTGTGAGCAGAAATTTGCTGGAGGTAATAGTGAGGATGGGGATAGTAGGAATGCTTCTGTTTTCCTATTAAAAGAGGAAAATTGTGGCTAGTGCTCCCTTTTGCTTCTTGCCTTGAGCACAGATCTAATGCCTGGAGGCCAGCAGCCATCTTGGGACTATGAGGTGATAAGCCAAAAATAATTGGAGAGATATTTGCCTCACATCATTAAGTTGGCAGTCCAGAAGCTGTTGCCACTATCTCCAGACTTTTTATGTAATAAACCCTTTTATTTTAAGACGTTGTTTTTCTGTTACTGTGCCCAAAGACAATTCTGATATGAGAGGAGACGTATTTATCCACACGTAATCATGAAAGAACGTATTAATTGCTATAATTATAATAACATTTTTGTAGTACAGCATTTATAAAAGATATGTGTAATCTTCTGCCCTAGTACGTGTGTGTGTATATGTGCATGGTTTTCATGTAATACCTTACTGTTTGCTAGAGTCTGATAATAGTTCCCCAAAAGCAAAGATAAGAGTCTTGAAAGGTATAAAAGATCCTTGACTCAGAGGGATGCTGTGTATGGTCATGGAAGGTCATGTGACCAAGTTTGAATCTTTGAAGCCACCAGGAGAAGTAGCTGAAGAGGAAACCCATTGGAGTAACAGAGTTCTTGTCTAGCTCCAAATTCAGTGTAGGAGAATACCAGAGGTGAGGGGGAGTGCAGGATGGAGGAGAGACAGTCAATACAATCCATAACATAGACAGTCTGTGACCTAAAGGGGGTTGTGTTTAGTCATGCACACCAAATGGTGATGTCTGGCCTGGGAAATAGGAATAAGAGATTTGGGGACAGAGAGAAATCGAAATAAAAGAATCCTGAGACTATAGCCTGTCATGTTCTCTCCTCATCAGCGCCATCAATAATGAATAATAATTAGAAAGGAAACTGAAGAGACAGTAACACAATCAAGAAGAGAGGAACACAGCCCAGAAGAATATGGGAAAAATATATATGTATCTTAAGAGAAATTACTCAAAGAAACTTAGGAGGAATTCAGTTAAAAATTACCCATAGAATCAGAAAATTATAACATAATATATATGATATAGGGGGAAAAAATCCTATAGGAATCAAAGTAGAGATTCAGTGAAAAACAGATGAAGTGAGGGTGATACACATACACATCAGGAAAAAAAATGGGAGAGAAATATAAAGGCTTTGCATAGATAAAAGATATTAAACAACAGCAAGAAGAACAAATGGAATAAACCTTACTAATATATATATACTGTGCATATTTTATATATATATATATATATATATATATGTATATATATATATATATATATATATAGGAACCTAGAGAATAGCCTTTAGAAAATCCCACAAAATTTTATTTAAATACATAGCAATATGGGAAGATGGTAGATGTAAAAGAAAGACAAAATACCTAATATACATATAGTCTTATTCCTGAATAATAATAATAGAAAAAAAGATAAATTCCTGAAATAAAGGCTTAAATCTTCAGTCACTAAGGGCATTCTGTATCATGGTAAAGTTAATGAACTTTAAAGACAATAAAAATTTATACATGCCTCCCATCAGAAATAGCAAGTTACATAAAAACAAAAGAAAAACCAAACCCATTGCCACAGAGTCGAGTCTGACTCATAGCAACCCTGTAGGACAAAGTAGAACTGCCCTATAGGGTTTCCAAGAAGCCGCTGATGGTTTTGAACTGCCAGCCTCTTGGTTAGCAGCTGAGCTCTTAATCACTGTGCCACAGGGCTCCAGCAAGTTACATAGAAGGGAGTAAAATGAGTTTAATATTAGACTTCCCCACAGGTTTATTAAATGCCAAAATCTTGTACGGTAATGTGTACAAATTCTGAGGGTAAGAAAATATGAACTAGGGATATATACCCACCCAAGTTGTCCTTTAAAGCAATGCATACACATCTCAAGCATGCAAGCGGTTAAATAATATAGTACACCCACTCCATACTTATTGACGTGGGTAGGTTCTAAAGATCAGGTCATTAAGCAAAATTCAGTGTTAGGAGAGAGAGAGTCCAGAGCCGCACCCCATCTTCGGTGCTGGTGTTACCCCTGGTCGCTCACTGCCCATTGGGTGCCCCCAGTGCACCTCAGGGTATGGGTGGCACAGTGGGCCCCCCTTCCCCACCACACCTTCCCCACACCCCAGAGCCCACAGCGTTGCTCATTGCCTGCTGCCCACCACCTCCCGCCGGCAGCCTTGGGCGGGGACATTGCTCGTCCTCCGCTTGACACTTTCCCTGCTAGGCAAGGACCTCGCTCATCCTCTGTCCATCCTGTCCTCGCAGCCCCATGTGCCTCCCTTTTCTCTCCCTCCTTCCCACCTCCCCTCACCGACCTTCCTGGCACCTTGGGGCACTCACCCAGCCTCCCCCTGCCCACCCATGATCTCAGGTCGTCCGGCTATCATCCTGTTCCCTTCATGGCTGGGCCAAGATGTCCTGGATGAATGGGAGAAAGTGTCCCGCGGCCCGTTGGCCGCCTTCTTTCTAGTGGCCCAGTCGTAGCAGGGGCCTCCAATATATCGCTCGGAGTGGCCCACAGAGGGTGCCCTGCTGTGGCCCTGCGTGGGTGCCCAGACCATCGGAGGTGCCACCTAAGAATTTTTTCAAAGTTATTGTAATGCAAAATGTCAGATAACAAAATAGTCTATATGTGAGGAGAGGAAGTATAAAATCTTATGAAAAGAAAATGAAAAAGAAAAATCTCCACGTGATTAAAAAAACCAACAACAAAAACAAAAAAACTTGCCATGAAATTTAGCCTACCAAGAGGTGAATCAAAGCAAAGAACTTAGAAATAATCAACTAAAAACTGGAAGTCTTCAATAAATTTAAATTCAGAACTATAAAAACACAGGACATTATGGTTATTGAATAATATAGAAACAATATATACTTTAACAGTAAAAATGATAATGTAACTAAAAAATCAGATTGGTAGAATGATAGAAAGGATGAATATGTTAACTTCCTCATTTTTTGTAGCAAGTAATGGCTCCAAATTTTTATTTCATAAGTTTTTCCTTAACTAATCAGTGGTATTTTTTTATGTAATGTATGTTTTAGGATAAAGAAACATTTATATCAATTTCATTAAATCCATTAATTTAAGTTTCTTATTCTTTAATTAATTCAAATAAAGTTACGTTTAATATAGTACATATATTTGATACAACAAGGGGAAGTATGAGTTCATTTTTCTAAAATACTTTTTGCTCCCTAACTACCCTACCTGTTAATCTTTCTATACATCCTCCAATGTGTATTTGAAAAGAAGTATCTGCAATGGTGGTTATTTTGGGGTAGGTGGATTTTATCTTTTTTTACTTTTTCTAATTACTTGCACTAAAAAAATAGATATCAAAAAACAATAAAACTGGGTATTCTGGGAAGATGGTGGCATAAGCAGACCATAATTCTGACAAATGCAACGAATGTAACAAGGAAACAGTGCTCGGCTTTACGGGAGGAAAACCAGCGGGGAACTGCAGACAGGCAAGAATCAACAACGTGTCACATACAGTAGGAAAATTACTTCTCCCACTGTTCCTTCCCCTCCTCCCCCGCCAGCCAAGCTGGCCGCCAGCTGCTGTGAACTAGGGAAGCAGCCCCAGCAAAAGAGCCTGGTTCCCTAATCACCACACCCCATGGCCTGTACAAAGAGATAGGACTCCAAGCTTCTGCTCTAAAATCAACAAGGCAGAGCTCCCTGGGGGTCCATTCGGAGCATGCCAGCTACTCCCTTACCCAGTCAAGGACGGCTGCCAGGCTGCTGGGAATTGCTACAGAAAGCGCCTGCAGTGAAGTCTGCTCCCATAATGAGCACTCTACCCACCTCCCTGTATACCCCATAGCTCAGGCCTCAGAAACTAACAAAACAAACCTTTCTAGGTGTCCATTCAGGTTAGTCTGCCCCCACTTTCAATTGGCACTGAGGACTGCTGACTGAGGCTGCTCTGTGCTAGGCACACAGGCAACAATCTACCACAGGAACTCTGATAGCAACAAGGCAGACCTTCCTGGGGGCTGTTCAGAGTGTGAAACTCCTCCGGCACTGTCAGCTGCTGGACTAATATAAACTCCTACAGAAGTTTCCCTACAGTGGAGCCAGGAAGAGGGTCACCTAAGTGAAGACTGCTCCTCCAACCATCACAGGGCTACTGGGGCTCTAAAACCAACAAGACAGATCTCTTGGAAGTCCTTCTGGGGAGTGCCAGCCCTTCTTCCTCATGAAAAGGAGGAAAGTCGGCCTGTGCTGCCCTGAATGC
Source organism: Dugong dugon (assembly GCA_030035585.1). Lineage (NCBI taxonomy): Eukaryota > Metazoa > Chordata > Mammalia > Sirenia > Dugongidae > Dugong > Dugong dugon. The sequence goes on from CM057475.1 coordinate 23,215,895, forward strand.
CAACTCATATATAAGGAGCCCCCACAGAACAGAGAAGGAAGCCTTGGACAAAACTGGAGGGCAACACATAGTCCCAAAGGGGATTCCCTAGGTGTGAGTTTTCCAACTGAAATTTGGTTACAGAAACAGAGAGGAAAGGGAGAAATAACCAGAGAGAGAGGGTTGTGCCCCCCTGGTGGACAGACTTATTAGTGCACTGTATCTCGCCTGAGTGGCAGTGCTGGCTGGTGGACAGATTGACCACAGTGTGTTCTCTGGTGTATTTGGAGACACTGAAAGTTGAAAACCAAGATCTGGAAGTTTTAAAATCCTATTTAAACCAAGGAAAGAGAGGAAGAAGAAATGGTAAGCAAAGGCTCTGCCCACCTAAGAGTTTTCTGCAGAAAGTAATGCAGGCAAAAACACTAAATAATAGGGGAAACTGAGAAAGTGCTCCAACAAAAAAAATCACAAGACACACAAAGAAAAGAGAAACAATGGCCCATCCAAGTGAAAGTGACGAAAAGAGTGAAAGTGCATCCAGAGAAGATGAAAAAAATGGGAGAATATAATATAACAATGGTAAACATAATTAAAGAGTTGAGGTAAAACGGACAAAGATCTAAAAGAAATGAGAAAAACAATGCAGGAACAAAAAGAGGGTCTAAAAAAGAGATAAAAAGAAACCAAAATAAGTATTGCAACTGAAAGGGACAATAACTGAAAGGAGAAACACAGTGAAAGGATTTAATAACAGATTAAATCAGGCAGAAGAATCAGCGAATTAGAGACTGTCAGTGTGATTGCTGAAATTACCAAGGCTGAAGAGCAGCAAGAATGGAGGCTCAGGAGGGCTGAGCACAGTTTAATGAAATTATGGGACAACAACAAGAGACCTAATATACACATCATGGAAATTCCAGAAGGAGATGAGAGAGAGAAAGGGACAGAAAGAATATTTGAAGAAATAATGACAGAAAATCTTCTCAATCTAATGAAGGGCATGAATCTAAAAATTAAGAAGCTCAAAGAACCCCAAGCAAGATAAACCCAAAGAGATCTATAATGAAACACATCATTGTTAGGCTCTCAAAAAGTAAGGATAAAGAGAATCCTGAAAACAGTGAGAGAGAAGCAACCAGTCACATAAAAAAGATACTCGATAAAATTAAGTGCTGATTTCTCCTCAGAAACATTGGAGGCCAGAAGGCAACAGAATGATACATTTTAAGTGCTGAAAGAAAAAAAGAAAAATCAAGAATACTATACCCAGCAAGTATCCTTCAAGAATCAGGGTGAAATTAAAATATCCTCAGACATTCAGAAGCTGAGAGAGTTCGTATCCACCAGATCGGACCTATAAAAATTACTAAAGGGAGTTCTGCAGATGAAACGGAAAGCACTAGAAAGTAATTGAGAACTATACATAAAAAGAAAGAGTCCTAATAAAGGGAATTGCATGAACAAGCATAAGGGTTAGTAATAAAGTATTCATATTTGATAATTCTAATTGTTTTGTCCTTCATGCTTTTTAATAACAAATGTGTAAAAAGCAAGGATAAAATTATGTTAGAGGGCACATGAAATATAAAGACTTAATTAGTAATAACAACAGCAAAAGTGGGGGATGGTATAGATACAGAATTTCTCGTATGTTATTGAAGTTAAGTTAGTACCTGCTTACGTTAGGATGTTAAAAATACGGGCTGTTAAATGTAATATTCATGGTTACTACTAAGAAAATATCTAAAAAAAACATACACAAAAGGAAAGGAGAAGGGAACTAAAATGGCTCACTATAATAAACCAACAAATCACAAAAGCAGTCAGTAGTAAAGGTCAAAGAAAAAGAAGGATTAATACACCAAAAAAACAAATAACAAAATAGTAGACATCAGTTACTTATCGGTAATTATAGTGAATGTAAATGGGCAAAATGCTCCAATCCAAAGGCAGAGAGTATCAGATTGCATTTAAAAAACAAAAAACAACCCATGATACAACTATATGCTGTTTACAAGAGACGCACCTTAAAGCGAAGGACATAAATACATTGAAAGTGAAAGGATGGAAAAACATATTCCATGCAAATAATGACCAAAAGAGAGCTGTAGTGACAATCTTAATATCAGACAAAGTAGACTTTAAGACAACATATGTTAGAAGAGATAAAAATGTACATTATATAGTAATAAAAGGGTCAATTAATCAAGAAGATTTAACAATCATAAACATCAGAGGGCACCTAACATCAGAGTACCTAAATATGTAAAGCCAACGCTGAGAGAACTGAAGGAAGAAATAGATGTTGTTCGGTGCTGTTGAGTTGGTTCTGACACATAGTGACCCTATGTACAACAAAAATCCTGCACATTCCTCAGAATTGTTGCTATGTTTGAGCCCGTTGTTGCAGCCACTGTACCAATCCGTATCATTGAGGGTCTTCCTCTTTTTCACTCACTCTCTTCTTCACCAAGCATGATGTCCTTTTCCAGGGACTGGTCCCTCGTGATAACATGTCCAAAGTATGTGAGACAAAATCTCGCCATCCTCACTTCTAAGGAGCATTCTGGCTATACTTCTTCCAAGACAGATTTGTTTGTTACTCTAACAGTGTATGGTATAGTCAATATTCTTCACTAACACCATGATTCAAAGGCACCAATTCATTTTAGGTCTTCCTTATTCATTGTCCAGCTTTACAATATACCTGAGGTGGTTGAAAATACCATGGCATAGGTCAGATGCACCTTAGTCCTCAAAGTGACATCTTTGCTGTTTAACACTTTGAAGAAGTCTTTTGCAGCAGATTTGCCCGGTGCAGTACATTGCTTTGATTTCTTGACTGAGACTACCATGGGTGTTGGTTGTGAATCCAAGTAAAATGAAGTCCTTGACAACTTCAGTATTTTCTCATTTATCATGATGTTGCTTATTGGTCTACTTGTGAGGATTTGTGTTTTCTTTATGTTTAGGTGTAAACCATACTGAAGGCTGTAGTCTTTGATCTTTTTCAGTAAGTACTTCAAATCCTCTTCACTTTCAGCAAGCATGGCTGTGTCATCTGCATATTGCAGGTGGTTAATGAGTCTTGCTCCAGTTCTGATGCTGCATTCTTCTTTATATACTCCAGCTTCTCAGATTATTTTCTCAGCATACAGATTGAATAATAGATTGCAAAATAGATATACAGATTGAGAAATAGATAGCACTAAAATAATAGTTGGAGACTTCAATACACCACTTTCAATATTGGGTGGAATATCTAAAAATAAGATCATCAGGAAACAGAGCACTTTAATGACACCATTAACCAACTAGACTTAACATACATATATAGAGCATTCCAATCCGACAACAGCACAATATGCATTCTACTCCACTGCACATGGATCATTCTGAATGATAGACCACAATTTAGTTCACAAAGCAAGTCTCAATAAATATAAAAAGATTGAAATCATACAGAGTGTTTTCCCTGAATAAAAAGTTGTGAAGTTAGAAATCAGTAATGGGGGAAAAAAAACCCTGGAAAATACACAAACATATGGAAATTAAACAACATTCTAGTAAATTGGCAGTGGGTCAAGGAGAAATCACTTACTTCTTAGAGTCAAATGAAAATGAAAGCACAACATGCCAAAACTTATGGGGTGCAGCCAAGACAGTACTCAGAGGAAAACTTATACCAATAAATGCCTACATGAAAAAAGAAGAAAGATCTCAACTCAACAGCCTACCTTGACAACTCCAGGATCTAGAAAGAGAAGGTAAACTAAGCCGAAACCTAACAGAAGAAAGGAGATAACAAAAATCAGAGCAGAAACAAATAAAATTGAATACAGAAAAACAATAGAATCAACAAAACTAGAAGTTGGTTTTTTAAAAAGTGCAAAAAAATTGACAAACTTTACCTAGACTGACAAAGGAAAAAAAAAAAAAAGAGAGAAAAGACGCAAATAACCAAAATTAGAAATGAAAGAGGAGATATTACAACTAACCTGATAGAAATAAAGAGAATTATGACAGAATATTATGAACAACTGTATGGCAAAAAACTAGATAACCTAGATGAAATAGACAAATTCTTAGAGACACACAACCTACCCAAAATGACTCAAGAGGAAATAGAAAGTCTCAACAGACCCATAACAAGTGAAGAGATTGAATCAGTGATCAAAAACATCCCAACAAAAGAAGTCCTGGACCAGATGGCTTCACTGGGGAATTCTACAAACATTTAGAGAAGAATTGACACCAATATTATTAAACTCTTCCAAAAGATAGAGAAGGAAGGAATACTCCCTAATTCATTCTATGAAGCAAACATACCCTTGATACCCAAACCAGACAAAGACACCACAAGAAAGAAAACTATAGGCCAGTATCATTTACAAATATGGAGGCAAAAATCCTCAACAAAATACTAGCAAAAAGAATCCAACAGCATAGCAAAAGGGTCATACACCATGACCAAATGAGATTTATTTCAGGAATGCAAGGATTGTTCAACATTAGAAAATAAATCAAGGTTATACACCACATCAGTAGAACAAAGAGAAAGAACCACATGATCATCTCTGTGGATGCAGAAAAAACATTTGATAAAATCCAACACCCTTTCTTGACGAAAACCCTAAAGAAGATTGGAATAGAAGGGAAATTGCTCAATGTGATTCAGGGCATATATGAAGCCAGCAGCCAACATTATACTTAGTGGAGAAAGGCTGAGAACTTTCCCCTTGAAATCAGGAATAAGACAAGGATGCCTACTCTCACCACTTCTATTCAATACTGTATTAGAAGTCCAAGCCAGAGCAATAAGACAAGACAAAAAAAAAAAAAAAAAAGTATTGGAAAAGAAGAAGTAAAATTATCTCTATTTAAGGATGATAGGATCCTATTCATAGAAAATCCCAAAAAGTCCACAGGAAAACTTCTATAGCTAATAGAAAAATTTGTCAAAGTTGCAGGGTACAAGGTCAACAAACAAAAATCAGTTGGGTTTCTATACACCAGAAATGAGAAATATGAAGGGGAAATCAGGAAAACAATTCCATTTACAAGAGCATCTAAGAGGAATAAATTTAACCAGGCATATGAAGCACTTATACAATGAATTTATAAACCTTGCTAAAAGAGATTAACGAACACTTAAATAAATGGAAAGATGTTCCATGTTCATGGATAGGAAGACTTAATAGTGTAAAATGTCAATACTACCCAGAGTAATCTATAGATTCAATATAATTCTGATCAGAATTCCAACAGCCTTCTTTACAGAAATGGAAATACAAATCTTCAACTTTGTAAGGAATGTAGAGAGGCCCCAAATAGCTAAAGCAATGTTGAAAGAGAAGAACAAAGTAGGAGGACTCACACTTCCTGATTTTAAAACGTATTATACAGCTACAGTAATAAAAACAGTCTGGTACTGATAGAACAATAAGACACATAGACCCACAGACCAATGGAATAGAACTGAGAGTCGAGAAATAAACCCACACATCTATGGTCAATTGATTTTTGACAAGGGTGCTAAGTCCATTTGATGGGGAAAGAAAAGTCTCTTCAATAAATAGTGTTGGGAAAATTGGATTTCCACGTGCAGGAAATGAAACAAGACCCATGCCTCACACCATACACAAAAACAAATTCAAAATAGATTAAGGGCCTAAATGTGCAAACTAGAACCATAAAATTCTTAGAAGAAAATGCAAGGGCAGTGCTGTTGGGGCAATTTTTAACAATGGATTATGTAATAACAAAAGCACAAATAGTCAAAGACAAAATAAATAAACGGAACCTCATATAAATTAAAAACTTTTGTTTATCAAAAGACTTCACCAAAACAAGTGAAAAGACAACCTACCGACTGGAGAAATATCTTTGCAAACCATATACAATAAAATCTGCAAAAGCCAGAAACTGTGTAAGGTAGAAACTTGTCAGAGAAGGAAAAGTTAAATATTTTCCGCCAACACAAGTGATAAAGTGTAAGACTGCACCCTGTCAAAAGTGAAAACTTGCGAGACTCGGAAAAACAAGGCAGTCCCATTGAGTTCCAGCTCTCACAGGTTTCACTGTATCAGATAAGAATCTAATAACCCATATATTTATAAAACTTTGAGAACTTACCAACATAAAGACAAATAACCCAATCATATAATGGACAAAGGACTTGAATAGACATTTCACCAAAGAGGACATTCAAATAGCCACCAAACACATGAAAAGATGCTCAAAGACATTAGCCATCAGAGAGATGCAAATCAAAACCAGAATGAGATACCATTCACTCCCACTTGGAGCCCTGCTAGCACAATACTTAAGAGCTATGGCTGCTAACCAAAAGATCACCATTTGAATCCACCAAGTGCTCCTTGGAAACCCTATGGGGCAGTTCTACTCTGTCCTATAGGGTTGCTGTGAGTTGGAAGCGACTTGATGGCAATGGTTAGGATGGCTAAGATAAAACAAATAAATCAAAAACAGAAAATAACGTGTCGTTACTAAGTTATGGAATTTTTAATGGTGGGAAATGCTTCATGTTCATTGAAGGCTATAATATTTTATGCAGACACACTGACAGTGTTTTAAGAAAGGTCTTTGTGTTTTCAGGTTTTCTCTTCGTCTGGATATTGTTTTAAGATTTGGGGATGCAAGTTTGACCTAACTTCAATCTTAATGGTAGTTACATTGTATAAGGTGTAACAATCTTGTTTGTTAAATATCTTCATGTTTTTAGTAATTTATCAAAAACATATAATACATAAAAATAAAAAAATGAGAAATGTAGAGTTAAGGACAATTTTCTGTTAAAAAGACAGGTTGACATCCATAATATATTGGTCAAGGGGACGAAATAATCAAGAAACTACTTTAAAATTAGCCTCTTTAACTGATTTCAGTATACAAATAGTGGTGGAAAGAAATGATCCAATTTATCACTTCCTTGGAAATACAGGGTGAGGCACGTTCTACTTTGTTTTACATGTTGACATCAAAGAGTACTGACACCTAAGCATTTGAAGGCAAAATCTGGTTTAGGAGTCATGCAGGCACATTTCACAGCAAGGAACCAATAAGTAATAAATGGTTTTTAAGATAGTGATTTAAAGAAATGTAGAGCGAAAATAAACAGAATTTGAACACTTAGAAATGTTTATTTCAAAAATCTCATTGTTAAAATGAGACTAACGAGGTACAGGAGTCCAGTGACAAGGACCAGAAGGCAGAAGGGGACAAGGAAGCAGGTGATAGGGAACCCAAGGTTGAGTAAGGATATTGTTGATGTGTTGTGAGATTGTTAACCATTGTCATAGGGCAACATTTGTAGTAACTGTTAAATGAGAAACTATTTTGTTCTGTAAGACTTCATCTTAAGTGAGAATAGCAGCACAATTGGAAGAGCTCAGTCAATCTCACTGAACTGTGCATGTAGAAATTTTTGAAATGGTGTATCTTTGGCTATGTGTATTTTCACCAAAAAAAAAAAAAAAAAAAAAAAAATGTTGAGAAGTTAGAGGGTTAATATGTTTTAGGGTTGTTAACCAATGTCATAAAACAACATGTGTACTACTGTTTCATGAGAAACTATTTGTTCTGTAAGCCTTCACCTGAAGTACAATAAAAAAAATAAAAAATTAAAAAATTAAAAAAAAAATCTCATTGTTAAAATGCATAAATCTTACAGTGGCACTTGTGTCGATGACGTTATAATTATTCAAGAGAGTAAATGAATTTAAACTTCCAATATATAATTTGTAAAATTTAAAATACACAATTCTGAATCTTCTAAGCCAGATGATTTAGAGTTGTATTTTAGTGGATAGATAAAGGATGAGATTTTAAGAGAAAATACCTGGGAGATTTGCTTTGGGAAAAAAGTGTCTAAGCTTCTGGAAATAGGATTGAATAAACTACATGGTATGTGAATATACAATCACTCATTTCAAGATGTATAGCACATACGTAGCACATTAGCTTAAAAAAAAAGATTCTAGTTTCTGTCTTTAACAGTTTATTATCAAGTTGGTAAGACATAAGGATAATTTTTAAAATAGCAGTTAAAATAATGCTTAAGCATACCTATAAAGCAGCACACACTGAAGCACCCACCAGTGCAGAGCAAACTGAATAAATACAGTGGTGTGATACAGAGGAGAGAGCACGGCTTTGGAGTCAGGCAGAACAAGTTCAAATCCTGCCTCTGCCATTTCCTGCCTATGTGACCTTGTTGCTTTACTTCTGTGTGCCTCGATTTTCCTGTATTAAACAGGTATAGAAGTGTTTACTTTGCAAAATAATTGCAGTATTATATGTAAAGATCCTGGCACTGTACTGTTCAATGGGTGGTAAGTTGTTAATGTAATAACAGAATGATAAGGAATGATCTGAATAATTTGGAAATAAATGATCAACAAAGAGTGATGGAGTAAAATAAGCAAATGAGCAAATGTATTAGCATTGCTTTTGCTTGGTTCATTAGAGATTAATTTACTGCACAAGGCCATACTATGACATTTTCCTGATCCAGCATATACATCCATCCTCTCCCCTCCCCCCCCCTTTACTTTTTTTGATTTATTCCTTTCTTCGGCAGTAATGCTTGGTAGCAACTAGGTGTACAAAATCTCTATCCGTATGGGAGTTATGGTCTATAGTATAAGAGACATGAAGAACAGGTAAAGAAACAAGTAATTTCAAATCGGGAAATGCAATGAAGGAAATGAATTAGGGACTGAGAAGGAGAATATCCAGCTGCGGGATGTGGATTAGATGCCAGGTCTATATAGATAGTACTTTTTTGTTTCAATTAGTGCCACTTCCACATTGATTAGGAGATTGGTAAAGACGTGCAAACTAGTAAGGGAAGGGTTTTGATGTAAGTTATCACCTTCCATCGAACAACACCACTGTCTGGCTTTTGAGATTACTTTCTTCTTTAAATCAAATGAAAAAAAACAAACAGTAAAATGTCAAAAACCCACTTTCTATTTATTATCCGGAAGAAGTATTAGCATTTCTCTTCACTAGAAAAAAAAATCAATAAGAAAGGAAAAGGACATCTATGAGTTTACAGGAAAAAACATCAAAGTCATGTGTGTTCTATTGCCTGTTTTCGTGATTATCACTATAACACTACCTTGAGGCACTGACTAGTAAATACTAACAATCTTCTGAATTTTGCCCATTCCTTTGGGATGATATATCCTAACAACAGAATATATTCTTAAAATATTGCAGTTTTCTAGAGATATTTTGTCTTTGGCTTGAGGCACTGATGGCTTTGTAAGAGTGAACAAAATTGCACTGATTTTAAGCAAAGAATAAGAACGGGAAACTACAGAGTTCCAATGAACCAGAAAACATTTTATAAAGATAAGAGGTTGCAAATAACTGTAGTTTGAAAAGGCATTCATATACTCCGTCTTGCAAAAGCATTATTTTGTTAGACTAAGGACTTCAACCACCTGCCAAGGCTATCCGTTGTCCTGACTTACTGTAGGATTAGTTCTGCAGTCCTCTATTAGAATGGATTGAGGTTGCCGACAGTAATGCTGGTTTCCACTGGGGGAAAAATGCCTGCAAATATATATGCATATATTTTCCCCAAAACTTCTGTGATAAATGTTTGAGAGGGCAGAAGCATATGGGAATAAAACACTGACAAAGATGAAGTGTCAGACACCATGCAGAGAGGCGTCCTTACATGGGCTACTGTCCTAACAGGGAAGTAAGGTGCATCAGAAATGCCCTGGAACAACATGTTTTGACAGTTTTTCCAACTTCAGTTTAAAGGACCCTGTGTTCTCTTGTCTTTTCTCATCCACCTCATCACCATTTTATCCACATTATTATCAATAGGTCATTTATGTTTTTTTGGTCCATATTTCTACTTCATTTAAAGGTAGGAAAAAATCATGTAAATGGTGAGTTGTGAGATAGCAGATACAAATTGCTAGTTTTCCAGTATAAGCAGATTTTCAAAGCCAGAATCTTCTTCTGAAGCCTTTTGACAGAAATCAAAACTCAGGACTTGTAAATTCAATGGCCCAGTCAGTCAAGTAGTGATCATTAGTCCCATTTTTGAGAAACACCATGGCTCTACAACCAGATCTTGATTTTTTTTTTTTTAAATCAGAAGGCAAACAACTGAACTCATTTAGGTTTAGTGAGGTGACAACAATGGTTAGAGTCAATGCATCAAAAAATATTACTCTAATATTTGATGATTGTTTCTTTAGAATATTAGTCCTTACAGAGGGCTGTGGGGACCATGGTCTCGGGGAACATCTAGCTCAATTGGCATAACACGGTTTATAAAGACAATGTTCTACATTCTACCTTGGTGAGTAGCGTCTCGGGTCTTAAAAGCTTGTGATTAGCCATCTAAGATACTCCACTGGTCTCACCCCTTTGGGAGCAAGTGAGAAGGAAGAAAACAAGACACAGGGGAAAGATTGGTCCAAAGAACTAATGGACCACAACTACCACGGCCTCCACCAGACTGAGTCCGGTTACAACTGTATGGTGCCCGGCTACCACCACCAACTGCTCTGACAGGGATAACAACAGAGGGTCCTGGGCAGAGCTGGAGAAAAATGTAGAACAGAATTCTAACACACACAAAAAAGACCAGATTTACTGGCCTGAAAGAGACTGGAGAAACCCCAAGAGTATGGTCCCCAGACACCCTTTTAGCTCAGTGGTAAAGTCACTTCTGAGGTTCACCGTTCAGCTGGGGATTGGACAGCCCCATAAAGCAAAACGGGACTAATGAGGCACAGCAGTCCAGGGACAAGGACTAGAAGGCAGAAGGGGACAGGAAAGCTGGTGATAGGGAACCCAAGGTTGAGTAAGGACAGTGTTGACACGTAGTGGGGTTGTTAACCATTGTCATAGGGCAACATATATACTAACTGTTTAATGAGAAACTATTTTGTCCTGTAAACCTTCATCTAAAGTGAGAATAGCAGCACAACTGGAAGAACGTAATCGATGTCACTGAACTGTGCATGTAGAAATTTTTGAAATGGTGTGTCTTTGGCTATGTGTATTTTCACAAAAAAAAGGGTCGAAAAGGAAGAGGGTTGACATGTCATGGGGTTGTTAACCAATATCATAAAACAATATGTGTACTGACTGTTTAATGAGAAACTATTTGTTCTGTAAACCTTCACATGAAGTACAATTAAAAAAAAATGTTGGGGGGTGGGGGAAACAGACTTACTGTCCTGATACACACTTGAGAAACCCCAAGAATATGGCCCCTGGATACCCTTTTAGTTCAGTAATGAGGTCACACCCGAGGTCACCATTCAGCTAAAGATTAGACAGCCCCTTAAAACAAAATGAGACTAATGGGGCACAACAGTCCAGGGACAAGGACCAGAAGGCAGGAGGGTACAGGAAAGCTGGTAATAAGGAACCCAAGGTTGAGAAGGGACAGTGTTGACATGTCGTGGAGTTGTTAACCCTTGTCGTAAGACAATATGTGTACTAACTGTTAAATGAGAAACTATTCTGTAAACCTTCATCTAAAGTACAATAAAAAAAAAGAGTATTAGCCCTTGGAGTATAGATGTTTTATGACTGATACAGTAATCACACTTGCAATAAGAAGCATGTAATCTCATACCTTTAGTGCCTAAAATTTCCATTTATTTGTGTACTTTGGCTAATGCATTGAAAATGTGTGTTAAAATCAACCACCCTTGGATATAAGTAGCACATGGAGTCATTATAAAAAATTAACCTCTGTATTCCTTGGTAGATACCCAAAAGAATTGAAAGCAGAAACTCAGACACTTGGGCACCAAGTACAGTGCAGCATTATTCATAGTAGCCAAAAGGTGGAAACAACCCAAGTGTCCATCAACAGATGAATGGATAAACAAAGTGTTGTATATCCATACAATGGAATATTATTCAACCATAGAGAGAAATGAAGTTCTGATACATGCTGTGACCTAAATGAACCCTGAAAACATTATGCTGGGCAAAATAAGTTATGCAAAAGGACAAATACTCTATGTACCACACTTACATGAAATACATAGTGTAAGGCAAATACATAGAGGTCAAAGCTTATTGGTGGTTGTCATGGACTATGGGGGTGGGAAAAGAGGGAGTTATTACTTAAGGGGTACTGAGTTTCTGTTTAGGGGATGAAAAACGTGACAGTGAATAGGGGTGATGGCTGCACAACATGCTGAATATAGTTAGTGTCACTGAATTGTACACTTAAAAATAGTTAAAGTGGCAAATGTTTTACATTTTAACACAGTTAAAAAAACAGATGGGACAAATATCAAACAAAAAGCATAATGGTAGACGAAAGCTCAACATACATCAGTAATTGCATAAAATGTAAATAAAGACTCCAAGTAAAAGACCAAAAATATTAACCTCTCAACTTGCACTGATTTCTCCAGTTAAGTATCTATCATTTCAGTAGTCTCTAAGGGAATAGAGCCTCAGCAGTGATTCTTCATGAGGGCAAGGAAGTGCCTAATATTTGCCTCTGGTTATCAGATATGTTGATAGAGTTTATATGAGAAGGAATGAAATATGCTCCATGAGTAAATAAATTTTGGATTTGCGTGGGTTAAAATAGGTAATATTCCTTTGCTGCAGGACTTCTAAGAGCCTTTAATATACTAATAACCAGTTGCCATTGAGTCGATTCTGACTCCTAGGGACCCTATAGGACAGAGTAGAACTGCCCCATAGGGTTTCTAAGGAGCAGCTGGTGGATTCGAACTGCTAGCCTTTTGGTTAGCAGCCAAGCTCTTAACCACTGTACCACCAGGGCTCCTTAATATACTAATAGGTTTAGGGAGTCCCCACGATTGAGAATATAGCATGCAAAGTTTCCCAAAAGTGTTAGATCTTGGAATCTCTCCACATTCTGTTTGGTGTTTTTGAGAAATATCTTACAAGACCGGTGCTGTTTGGTATATACTTTGGGGACTGTTGGCCTTTAGCTTAAGGACGTCCCATGGTGTGTGAGGCTCTCTTTATACCAGGGACAACTGAAGATTACTCAGCATTAGGGTTAAAAGAGAAGACACTAAAGAAAGGGGAGCAATGGTGAAAAAGGACAGAGGGCATGGGCATTCATGTTGACTGTTGCCCAGCTTTATCTCGGGTTAGTCATAGGCACAGGCATTATGGTGCATAACTGGGGCAGTATGTTTCTACAAACATCCGGTGTGGAATGAAGTCACCATGGCAGAATGCAGGAAGTATTTTGAATTGAAGGGAACGTTGTAAGTATGGTATCATTGAGTATTGCAGCTAAAAGCCTGCATTGTGTTAGTGGCTCTTGGATAGAACCAAGTCATTTAAAACAGTGTCATAATTACTATGCAGATGTCGCTGCATCTGATGATTGTGTTGTATTTGGCAATCTCACGTCTCATTAAGAGTGTATTTTAGGTCAAGGAATCTTGAGACTTGTAATGTTTAGAAGAGTAATGATACTAGGTTCTAGTTTTTATCCTTTCTTATTCTACAAAGTTTATTTTAAAAATAGTTTTTGTTTATATGAAGACAGCTGTAATCAAAGAAATGCTAAAGACTAAGGAAATTTATTTGACCTAACAATTATGGTATGAAATATGGCCAGTGACTCTGGAAATTTGTTATTTTTTTTCTACATGGTAACTTAGTACTGTTTTTTTTATATTAGCCTGTTCTTTGGAAAAGGGGTGTACAAACAAATAGGTATCCTGGAATAAATGGGCCAGTACTGAGCTGGTCATTAAAGCCATTAAACACAGCACTGAGATAATTTGTCCATTTTTGTCAAAGTCATAATGTTAGACTGTCACAAGTAAAAACTTTCATAGGTTTTTTTTTTTTATTTATTTTTTTCTGTTTTGGATCCTCAACCACAGACACCATACAAATTGAAGTAGCTATTATCTGCAGCTCAAAGTTAGATTCAACCTTGTAGAACACATTAATTTGAATATCATAAAATTATCTAAGACAGGCATTAAAATATTTCCCACTTTTATAAAAGCCTTTCTCTCAGTGTAGAGTGTAAACAGTGACCTTGGATGACTTGTACTGCTCTAAGAGTTAGCAGTCCAAGTTATCTGTTGATCTGGCCGTTGGCAAAGCCAATGCCTAGGGCATTTGATATATAAGTAGAATATTGTAAGTAAGAAACTCTGGCTTCTTGTTTTGAAAATGCTACCTATTCAACAGTATTAAAGAAAATGTCAGGAAAATTCCAAAAGGAAGAATTAATGGGTTGACTCTATTTCAAGCAATCAGAGGTCTTAGAGATCATCTAATCCAACTTCCTCCTATTTTAGATAAACAAACTGAGGTCCTGATAACATGGTTTGTGTGTGGTCAGTCAGCTAGGTAGGGTCTGCCTCAGAGCCTAGGTCTTCAGACCCCAAGGCTAGAGCCCATTTCTGCATCATCTGCTTCCTCAATTTTTGTTGCCCAGCCACAGTGAAGTCCTGATGGAAAGAAATGCCTGGTTAGAGCAAATGTAGCTAGCTATAGGAATGAGCAAGTTTCCTAAGCTCCTCAGTGATGATGACAAGGCTACAAACAAAAGAGATTGAGCCAGTAGAAGTTGGTGGATTTTCTTCTTTATAGCACCATTGTTTTTCATGTGCTTTAAAATAATGTGAGTCTACATTTTTGTGTCTTGGATGTCTTCCTGACAGGTTGTATGGAAATCACTGTTTTGTAAATGGAAATGTATTTATGAACATAACCAGGAACCACTATCTAAAGGAGTCTTGTGGTAACTTTCTCTGTAAAATTATTCTTTTTAAATATGAAACACTGAACTTACCTGTTTGTAATGCAAATAGTTATGTGGTGGAGGTTTGTTGTTTTTTTTATTTTTAACGAGAAAGTTTCACTTCAGCTTGCTTCAACCTGGTAAAAAAGTCTAGATTCCGACATGTCTGTTGTCCCATAACCCCGTCCCCTCCGCCTTTACCCCTGTGTCTCCAGTTCCTTCCCCACCTTCTCTTGGTTTTGGAAAGTTTTCTTGAGTACCTAGCATTCTGGAAGTGAACTCGCAACCTAGGTACCACTATTCACTATTAATCTATTAATTTATGTAATTTGTACACTTCTCTTGGCTTGTTCCTTCCTCGTCTTCTCTCTCCACTCTCCTATTTTTTTATTTTTAATTCAGCAGAAGACTTTGAAAGCTGCTGGGTCAGTCCTTGGTCACTTTTCAGCCCGTTGTGCATGAGTAATTGACTTTGGCTAGACACACCAAAATTAAATTCTCAGATTGCATTGGCTTTAACAGAATTGCACTGGCATTCTTGTTACTCTTCATAATGCATTTCCCATAGAATTTTATTGTAATTGTCAGATGAGGGTGGGGGTGGGGGGGCTTGTAGTCATACTGATTGACTTTACAGCAAAATTGCTTCTATTGAATCCACACATCTAATTCAGTTTAATGCAATGGAAAGAGCCCTGTAATGTGAGGCAGCTGAGCTGATTCCTATTTCTTGGGTAAATTTTATAACTTCCAGTTTCTTTATAGATACAGGAGTTGGAGTAGGTGCTCTGTAAGGTTTGTTTCTAGTTGTTAATTCCGTGACTACTGAATAGGTCTTAAACTCAATTAAGTGGAAGATTCTGTGTAAAGGCGTTTTCTCTTATAGAACTAACTAGGTAGCAGTCAACATCATCTTGCTGAACAGGCTGGCTCCATTTCTCCTGCAGTTATCTTTCTTGTGCCAGTTCTCCCTCAACTATTCTCAATCAGCTGTCTTGCTTATTTGGTCAGAAAGAACAGGAAGAAGCCTTTTTCACTTCAATCCCTCACCAAGTATTTTTGTGAGACTGTTTTTGTTAATCTGTTCCAAACAGTCTTATTTCTGTAGCACTTAGCAATTTATCTAAAGATCCACGTAAATGTTTCTCTTAGGATCATAGAACAAACTTAAAAGCTGTCTCCAGAAAACTAGCTCTAGTCATCTGTATATATTTCTATAATAGAGTCTTCTAGAATTTTAGAAATGCAGAGAGAATGCAATCATGATAATTTTCATGCATATTAAGGCTTCAGTAGTTTTAATTGTGAAAACCAGTTATCCCACAAATTAAACTGTTAGTAAGATAAATGCATGCTTTGTATTAAAGCTGACAGAGCAGTGACTGATGAAATCTAGTCACTGATCTAAAGCCAATACAACAAATTAGGTGACCTTCAATGCCTTTTAATTACCATTTCTGAATAGATTTCTATTACTAGAGAAAGAAAGACTTTAGGAAGATAAAACTGTAATAACAGCAGTATTAGTATACAAATCTGAAAAACTGATGGTCATATAATCTTTTTATCAGGAGTGGGAAATTCCCCTAAGCTAAAATGTTAAAATACAGTGAAATTGCTAGTATCTTTTGCATGAAGATTTATGAAATATACATTACACATTTCCATTTTCTGTCTAAGCTAAGGCCCATTTCATCCTAAACTAACCTAGATCCAGTTTTTATATCTTTAGGAGTACCATTTATAAGTTGGCATTTAATAGGATTTCTTTTATGACCTAAAACAAATGCTGTCTGATCATCTCTATTGTCAGATAAGAGAAGCAGCATTGATTGAAGCTAGATGAATACCTTTTACTGCCTAATCATATTCTGGATCCATACTAGCCAACAGCACCCACTTTTCTCTGAGTTTAGCCCAAACTGATGATACTAACTTAATCATTAGATGCTCGTTAAACCGCATACCTCAATTGTATATTATTTTTCAGGAATCCTAAGTTTTCTCTTGGAATTGTTACCCAGAAGGCCAGAGATAAGTTCAGCTCCCAGTGACATTTAGCAATATCATTATTTCCTTAATCTACACTGTAGTTCAGAACAAGTCTTTTAACTGGCAAAATTACGCTGATGTTCTTGAAAAAAAGTCAAACTTCTAATGTGTGAAATATTTGGGTACAAACCCACCTTTGAAAATGATAAATTAAAAAAAAATTATAAGTATATTTAATTCTCAAATCCTAGGGTTTCTTGTATTTCTCTAGTGTTCCAGTTTTATAAACTTCTGCTATATATTTCAATTTACCGCATATATTGTTTCAGTTATGTATTTCTAACTTAATTGTTATATTTTCACAGAAAAAATTCTGCATGATATTGTTTTTGTTTGGTTTGGTCTTTTGTACTGTTTGAGAGTTGCTTTGTGGCCTAATGTACATTCAGTTTTAGAGTTCATTATAGACTGGGGTAGAATGTGTATTCTCTAAGTGTTTGATGCAGGGGTCTACATATGTCTATTGGATCAAACTTTTTAATTTTGTTGTTTGAATCATCTAAAATTCATTCATTTTTTTGCTGCCTGGTCTGTCAGTTACTGAGAGAACTGCATGGGCACCTCACACTACTACTGACCTTTGACAGTTGCTCTTTCCAATCCTCTCCAATTTTACTTTGTATGTCTGATGCAGAGCCCTGGTGGCACAGTGGTTAAGAGCTCTACTGCTAACCAAAAGGTTGGCAGTTTGAATCCACCAGCCGCTCCTTGGCAACCCTATAGGCCAGTTCTACTCCGTCCTGTAGGGTCACTATGAGTCAGAATCGACTCGATGGCAATGGGTTTTTACAGTTCTTTGATGCAATGTTATTATTATTTGTATGCAAGTTTGAAAATATCATTTTCAACTGTATTATCTCCAGCTATATTTATATCCAACTGCGTTATTTTCCAAAAATAATTTTTTACTGTTATGTAGAAAATTTTTTATTCCAATGTGCTCTTTTTTCCTTATATAAATTATCACTTGCTTCCTTTTGTTCAGTATCTTTTTTTATCCTTTTACTTTCAACTGTAATGTGTCATGGTATTTAGTTACATGTCTTATAAAAAGCATAGGAATCCAAATTTCAAAATGTGTACTTTAACTGACACATTTAGTCTCTTTATATTTATTCTGCTTATTGATATATTTTGATCGAGCTCTGCCATTTTATTTTGTGTTGTATGATTACCCCACTATTATCTATGCATTTTAATACTATCTTTCTACTTAGAATTTTCTTTATTTCTTTTTTCTTGTAACTAGTTTCAAAGTTAGTTCCCATGTTTGTAGTTGTTACCCTTAAAAGTTTAAACATAATACCAAATTGAACAAGGTCTAAAGTTAACGTTACTTTTTTTAACAAGAAGCTCTACCTACATATTATTGTTGTTCAATATTTAGAGTTCACCTTCTTGCAACAAATTATTTTATTGTAGCTTTATATAGTCAGTTAGTTTAGATTTAGCCACAAGTTTACCAATTTTTTTTGCCCCTTCTCCTATTTAAAAAAAAAAAAAAAAAAAAGCTAGTTCTTCCTTCTGTATACATTTTATTTCTATCCAAAGCATATATTTGGTAGGTGTGTCACTGATGATCTATAATCGGTAAAATCTCTCAGTCTTTGGGAATGTTTTTTATTTGAACTTCACTTTTGAATGATAACTTATCTGTTTATAGAATTCTGAATTCAGCCTGTTTTCTCTCAGCACACTTAAATTATATTCTGTTGTTGTTTGGCTGCTACTGTTACTATTGAGAGATTAGCTGTCATTCTAATTGGCTTTCTTTTGCAAGTAGTTTGCTTTTTCTTCTGGCTATTTTTAAGTTTTTCTCTGTTTGCTAGCTGCATGTTCATTATAATGTGTCTGAGTGGGGGTTTCCTATGATTTATCTACTCAGGGCTTGTTGTTTCGTAACTCTGAGAATCATGTAATGTACTTAATTTTTTATTTTTTTAAAACAGGTATAACACAACATTTAGTTTTGGAAAATTTGTGGCAATTGCCGCTTCAAGTATTGCTTCAGAGTTACCCATTTTGGAACCTTATTAGCTCTATGGTAAAAGTCTTATTTTAGCTTCCAAGCCTTTCAATCTCATTTTGTTTTTTCCCTACCTTACTCTCTTGATGGTGTAGTCTGGATAATTTCTTCCCTCTTTCACTTCACTAATTCTCTCTACCAACGCCCCCCCGCCCCCCACCGCAGGAAAAAAAAAACCAAATCCATTGCTGTTGAGTCGATTCCAACTCATAGCAAGCCTATAGAACAGTGTAGAACTGCCCCATAGCGTTTCCAAGGAGCGTCTGGTGGATTGGAACTGCCAACCTTTTGGTTAGCAGCTGAGCTCTTAACCACTGCATCACCAGGGCCCCATTCTCTCTACAGGTATGTCTAATCTGCCTAAGTGGTCTTTTTAGTTTTAAATTCAATGGATGTATTTTTCATTTCTAAAAGTTCTACTTGATTCTTTTCCCGATTTGTCTGTGGTGTCTGATTATGTTCTTTTATTTCCCTATTGTCAAACACAGTTACTTTCTGAAATTTTAAATTTAAATGAGTCTAATATGTTTTGTCTAAAAACAGGAAATTTTTAGGATCTGTTACATTTAGAGATCAACTGATGGCTTAAAATTTAAAGCCAATGGCTAGGTGTGATTTTACATAATCTTAATGACCATAACTACTTTTAGACAAACTTGTAACTTCTTATTCTATTCTTCTAGGGTCCCTTCATCTTTATGCTTGCTTTCCCAATCAGATTTTCCTAGGAGATTTCAATTATGTTTAACTTAAAATATTGCTTTTCATATAAAGTGTATATATGTTAGTGGGGATAAAAACTGTCATCACAAGAATATAATTCTAACCTATGAAATTTCAGCAGTAGTTATGATAAGACTGTGAACTTGGTGCCTTCCTAATACATCGTTATTCCATAATGCCAGCTGTCTAACTTATCTGTGTGTAATGCTGAGTCTGGAGGAACTAAAGATTATTCTAAGGAACACTCTTTTCAGGGTCACTTTAGTGACCTTACTCATTCTTGATTTCCAGGGGTCAAATAAAAGTAAAGAAGGAGCAAACCTTTATATGTAACAACCACTTATTTACCTGGAGCATGCATTTTATGTGAACATTTTCTAGAGTGTGTATTGAAGGCACACGTTGTGTTTAGCATTCTTTCTTTATAGAATACCTGCAGGAACCAGGTACTGAGTTTTCTGGTATTGACTAAGGTGAATGAGACAGTAAACCTTGCCCTGTAAGGGCAGTACAGCAGGGTTGCAATCTTTTTTTTTTTTTTTTTTTTTCCTATAAAAGGCCAGAGAGCAAAGATTTTAGGTTTTGTGGGCTACATATGATCTCTGTTGTATTTTTTTTTTCTCTTTTTTTACAACCTTTTAAATAAAAACCATTCCTACCTCGCATGCCATATAGAAACAGGCTGGACTTGGCCCACAGGTCATAGTTTGCTGACTCCTAAAGCATAGCAGGGTGGTTAAGAACATGAAATTTGGAGCCAGACTGCCTTGTTTAAATCCCAGTTTTTCTACTCACTAATTGTGTGACCTTGGGCAAGCTACTTAAACTTGCTGTGCCTCTGTTTCCTCATTTTTAAAGTAGAGGAAGTAAGAGTACCTACCCTAAAGGTTCCTTGTGAGGATTAAATGAGTTAATATTTGTAAAGCACTTAGAAAACTGTCTGGTGCAGAGTAGGTACTATGTAAGTGTTTGCTGTTATTATTTGCTGTTGCTGGCCCTCAAGAATCTCATAATGTACTTGGAGAGGCAAACAAATATCTATCATTGCAATACAATGTAATCGGTACTGTAGTAACAAGTACTGTAGTAACAAGTACTTAGGAGGCAGAGAGGAAGGAGGCACTCAGCTCTGCCTGTAGTAAGAATAGTTCATCATGGGAGTATATGGGAAGATGATGAAACGTAAATCCACTTAGATATGTAAAAGCCGTGCTGATATGCCACGTTCAGAATGTGACTTGTATCCTGTGAGTTATTGTCAGTAGTAAAAGATTTTAGGAAGGAGAATGACATCCATTTCATTTTAGAAATGTAGTTACACTTGCTGTAGAAGAATGACCTGGGATGGGGATAGAATGAAGACTTGAGAGGGTGAAGCTAAGGGTGGAGGCAGGGAGACCAATTAGAAAATCACTACAGTAAGCCAAGTGGTGAATCTTGGAGCGGTGTAGTGTGCTTGAAGAGGAAAAGATAGATTTGCAATATATTCAGGAGGGGAAGAATCAATAGGTCCTAATGACCAATTATGGTGGTGGGAATGGAATGGAGTGGATGACTGCAGGTTTCGGGCTTGAGTGATTTATTACATGGTCAAGCCACTAACTGAGAAGGGAATAGGAAACAGCAGCCCATTTGGGAACTGCCCCTGCTTGGGAAGGAGTTTCTCTTATAGACTTATGATGGCATGAGGTGTAAGATTATTTGATGAGGTGTTCAGACAGTAAACCTACTCAGAAAAGAATGCCAAAGAATAGGGAGATGGTTTCCTAATGAAGAAGGAATAAGAACATCCAAAATTCTAGATTTAGTGAAAAGAAATATAAAGGAAGAGTACTTAATTATATAAATAAATATAAAGAGACCATATTTATTTAAATTGCAGAAACCTAAAAGTTTTAAAGGAGCCTTATGAACAAACAAGAATTTGGCTTAAAATATTCCTGAATATGTTTCAGAAAGTTAATTTTGTTTTTCTAGTTGCTCTGGGGTGCATCATACTCAAAGTACTGGTTTTAAAATAAAATACAGGTGACATAATTTAATAAAGATCAATAAGTTTTTTTTTTATAAACAAGAAAGGATTTGTGGTTATTTAGTAATACACCAGTCCTTCCTGCTTGGATTGTACCTCAGTAATAGTCTTTTATACATGATCTCAGCCTATGAATGGCATAGGGTGAGTTACCCTTGTAATTCACAACCGTGGAAAATTAGACCCCTAAAATGCTAAGACAAGGGGTGGTTTTGCCAAACACTACTACACAAAGCAAAGATGAAGAGGCTTTTTGATATTAAAATCATCTTTTAATTCTTGCTACCAGGTCTAAAATATCTGGGAAGTTTTATGACCAAGTTAGTATTAATATCAACAGATCTATAAATTCCACTGCCAGCAGGGAGCTACATGTCTGGCTTATTCTTTGTTTTTTTGTATTTAATCTAAGAGACCTGAGCCATGACCAGTAATATCGAAAAGCTGAATCACAGACTATTAACAGGTGGATTGGTCCTGAGAGTTTACAGATTTTAGTCAAATTGGAATTGTTTAGAATTACTTTGTTTAACAATGTCATTTTAGAATGTTGTTTTTGTTAGGTGTCATTGAGTTGGTTCCGACTCATAGCGACCCTATGTACAACAGAATGTAACACTGCCTGGTCCTGTGCCATCCTCACAATTGTTGCTATGCTTGAGCCCATCATTGCAGCCACTGTGTCAGTCCATCTCATTGAGGGTCTTCCCCTCTTTTGCTGACCCTCTACATGTCCTTCTCCAGGGACTGGTCCCTCCTTATAACATGTCCAGAGTACCTGAGACGAAGTCTCACCAAACTCGCTTCTAAGGAGCATTCTGGCTGTACTTCTTCCAGGACAGATTTTCAAATGTAACTTTAGATAGTACTTTCTCAAACTTGCCCTTAGGAAAATTTTTCTTCTAATAAGTTGAGCAAGGAGTAAATATGCATAGGCTGTAATTAACTCAGATAAATGCACAAGTGATTACAACAAACATGCATTATTAACTTGTCTCTGAGGTTGTTATCATGGATGGTACCCTTACTCTTTTTCCTTTGTTGTATAGTTACTAAGTTAGGTAGATAATTACTTTGATCCAGGGTATGTTTTTTTTAACTGTGTTTGTGATAACATCTTTAGTTATGTTAAAAGAACCTCTAAATAGGTAAAAAGTTTTTGAAGCTATACCTTTTATGTCAATCTCCATGGAGCCATTAAGCTTCATTTATCAACAAAGCTTTAGACCTACTTGTGGAATGAAGTATTTTAGACAATAGATAGTAAGATAAAATACAGTTCAACTCTTCAGTAGTTTTCAGGGTAGTAAAGGAAAAATATAAATAATTAGGTAAAATAAAACATCCTGGATTCATTAAAAATGTCTTTATAGCATATAGTAGTAGTAAAGGTAATGTGAGAAGGGTTTATAAATGTTATCTATAGGCTACAGTGATGGCATAATGTAATAAACCACTGAGCTTGGTGTCTAGCCCATGGAAGTATGACATAAATACATAAATATAAGTTTATATTGTATTATGGTCCAAAGATGGGAGTGTTTAATCCCCATGGTGATTTGAGGAAGGCTTTAGAGCTTGTATAACCCACAGGTCTTTGTTGGACTGGATGTGGGAAAGAGAGAGACAGGGTCTGCTGTGATACGCAGTGTTCTGGCATCAGAGAGGCCTGGGTGGATGGTGGTGCTGTTCACTGAGACAGAAAATACAAGAAACGAGCCAATGGGCTGGCGGTGGTAATCGTGAGTTCAGTTTGGAATTGCTGAGCCTGCATTGTTCCTGAGACATTGAAACAGCCATACCATGAAGGAGTTGGAAGCTTGGAAATGTTATTCAGGTGACAGATCTTGGGCTAGAGATTTCGATTTAGGAGTCATTAGCATGCATGTGAAGTGAGAAGAAAAGAACCCCAGAAACGAGTAGGTTAGCGGCAGGACTAGAGACCCCGTGGAGGTTTCCATCTTGGCAGTGTTCTGGTGTTAGCACGGCTTATGTTTCTCAGTCTTTCCATTCTGGTTTCTCATTTTACATTTTATATTGTAACATTCTGCAGGTTTCAAAATTACTTATATGGAATG
This sequence comes from Dugong dugon, assembly GCA_030035585.1. Taxonomy (NCBI): domain Eukaryota; kingdom Metazoa; phylum Chordata; class Mammalia; order Sirenia; family Dugongidae; genus Dugong; species Dugong dugon. The sequence goes on from CM057475.1 coordinate 23,239,564, forward strand.
TCTGGATTTTCTCAGAGGAATGGTGTTTTACAACATTTCTTCTCAACAAATCTTAGATATGTAAAGGTTGTATCCCGAAAATAGTATTGAAAATAGTAAAGTAGTCGCTTGGATATTCCTTATCTAAGTAGCAGATCTTGAAATGTTTGAAAGTTCTGTTTGACTGCATAGTCACAATTTTGACAGCAATTCGGATGGCATAGTGACAGTGTGTGTCAGAATGTAGCCACGTTGAGAGTGCAGAATTGTAATAAGACTCTCAGGTTTCTCAGTACTTAACAATAGTTTTGTATCATTTGGTGTTGCAATATTACTTCAACTGCTTCTTTTCTACTTTGAGGAATTCAACATGCTTGCAAAACCAGGAATTGTAGAGATCTGGTAATGGAAAATCTGGAAATAGGAATGTTCATGGATTTCTGTTTTTAAACAGACTCACACTGAGCTTTATTCCATTTATAAAGTGAGCTTCTTGGTTCCACACTGTAACCAATTTAGAAGCAAATTTCAAAGTTATTCGTTAAAGGTGTGATTAACCATAGTCAGGGAAACACATTCTTAACTACTTTAAATGACCATATAAAGGTCAGAAAGCAATTTTCTTTTCCTTTTCTTTTTTATTATTGCAGTAACGGGTATGTTTCTCCTTTACATAACATTGATGGCTTTCATACAGCAAGCAGGCTGTCCATAATTCACTTCCGATGTGAATGCAGGTTCTCATTTCTTAGAGCTTAGTTTAGGCCCTGGGTGGCACAAATAAGGTTTGCGCTCAGCTACTAACTGAAAGGCTGGCTGGCGGTTTAAAGCCACCCAGTAGCACCACAGAAGGCCTGGTGATCTACTTTTATAAGATTATGACCATTGAAAACCTTAAGGAGCACAGTTCTACTCTGAAACACATGGACTCACTGCTTTTCATCTTTGTTTTTTAGCTTAGTTCGGTCAGTTTGACCTGACATAGTTAAGACTTTCCAAATGGAAAATTAAATCATTTTACTTCACTGTGCATGTATTCATTCCGTCCCTTATCCATTCAGCAGGTGTACATTGTCCTGCTGCACCTGGCAATACCAGATGCTATGAAAAGAAACAAAGAAGCTTACACTTTTATCCCTGAATAAATTGGTCTCATCTAGCAAAAAAAAAAAAAAAAAAAAAAAAGAGCCAATAGGTTGCCTAAGAATAGATCAGATGAGAGAGGTACAAGTTTGTAAAGAAATTATAAAGTTTCATTGAAGGACATAGACAAAAACCTAACTAAATTTGAGAAATAAACCATGTTTGTTAATGATAATACTAAGGTAATAAAGATGTCTATTTTTTAATTTTAACCTAAGACATAAGCGCCATGAAAGAAGAGGTTTTTGTCTGTTTCGTTCATTTAAGTATCATTAGCCCTAGAAAAGTGTGTAGCATGTAATAGGCACTCAGTGAACATTTGGTGAATGAATATTAACTGAAACTTAAATAAAAATCCTACTCATAAAAAATTCTGAATGGAACTTGACAAGCTGATCCCTAAACTTTATGTATATGTGTGTGTGTGTGTGTGTGCATGCGCGTGTGTTGTGTGTTGTCAAGTCAATTCTGACTTGAGTCATACACATATGTATACACATAAAACCTGTTACCATTGAGTTGATTCCAACTCATACTCTATAGAACAGAATAGAACTACTTAAAGGGTTTCTAAGGCTGTAATCTTTGTGGAAGCAGACTGACACATCTTTCTCCTGCAGAGCGGCAGGTGAGTTTTAACCACTTATCTTTCAGTTAATAGCCGAGCTCTTAACCACTGCACCACCAGGGTTCCTTCACATAAACATACATATACAGATATATATACACACACACCCACACATATATATGACCAAAATGATGTTGAAGAAGCATAATGAAATAATGAAGAAGTAAGACTTACCCTGCCAGAATGTGGTAGATTGTATTTCCAAAGATGGCCACAATGCTATCTACCTTACCACATGCTTTTTAGTAACATGACATTGCCACACCCCCATCAAGAGGTAGAATCTATTTTACCTCCTGTTAAACCCATTCGGACCAACAGAATAGAGCAGAAGTGACTCTGAGTCTCTCCTGAGACTAAGCCTTAAGAGATCTGCAAGTTCCACTTTTGTTTCTGGAACATTTCTTTTCTCAGCATGTCCTTCATGCTTTGCAGGAACCCAAATAGCCACATGGAAAGACCCACATGGAGGAAAACAAAGCCTTCCCGTTGACAGCCTCCACTGAGGTCCCACCTGGCAGTCAGCACCAAATGTCAGCCATGTGAAGGGGCTATTACATTACTCCATCATTGTCCCAGGACCTGAGCAGTCACTGCTTGGTCACCCACACAATCACAAAAATAATTTTTAAAAAATCCACTAAGTTTTGGAGTAGTTTTTTTTTTTTTTTTGGTAGCAGTAGACAACTGAAACATTGATGTAGACATGTAAACACTTACTATAAAACATAATTCAGTATGATGACTGAAACAGGGATAGTCAAGTTGAAAAGAATAGAAGGGCTTAAAACAATCTTCTCACGTGGCCTTGGTGTAAACTAAAAGGCATTAAATTGGGGAGAAAAATGGATTAATTAGTAGATTATAGATACACACACACACACACACACACACACACACACACACACACACCCTTTATCATCGAGTCTATCCTGACTTATATCCACAAGGAAAAGTTAAAGTTAGATTCGTACTTCACACTATAAAGAAAAATAAACATCAGGTGGCTTAAGTACCTAAATGTTAACAGCAAAACCTTATAGCAGTTGTAAGAAAATTTAAGAGAATATTTTATAACTATGAAATAAGAATTTATTTACAAGGCATTAAATGTTAAATGAAAAGATTGACAAATTGAATAGATTGCATGTTAATAGGTACCATAAGAAAAGTAAAAGACAAGCCACAAATTGCAAGAAGATATTTGTAATACATACAACTAACAAAGGATTTATGTTCAGTTCACATTAAGAAATAGAGACGTAAAAGAAAAGCCCACAGTCTAATATTAAAATAGGCAAAGGGTATGAACAAGCTATTTACAGAAGAGGAAAACTAGAGGACAAACAAACATATGAAAAGATGCTCAGCTTCACCAGTAATTAGAGAAATAGAAATTAAATCAATAATGATATTACATCTCGCAGACATTAGATTGGGAAAAAGTAAAGTCCGACAATACCAAAATGTTGTCTAGGAGGTGCAGAAATGGTAAGTTTTATTTACTGCTGGTTGGAATGTAAATTGATAGTAGTTTTCTTGGAGAGCAATTTGGCAACACCTGGTAAAGCTGAGGGTGTACATACCCTCATGGTTGAAGTACTCAAAAAGATATACAGAGGCATTTGCTGAAGAGTGTTTTATAGCAGGGAAAAGAATGGGAAATAACCTGAATGTCTTAGTTACTGTAGAAAGGTCAGGTTGGCCACAATGTCTTAAGCGTGGTTTGGGGGTGCAGGTGATGGCAGTGTTGAGTTTGGGACATGTTGTGTTTGAGATAACAGTGAGACACCAAAAGATGCAGGCGAGAATGCCATTGAAGTTTCAAGTCTGGAGCACAGAAGAAGCTTGATAGTCAACAGCAGTTAGATGGTGTTTAAAGACAGTGACTGGATCAAATCAACTATGGAAAATATATAGTGAAAAAAGAGCACTTAGAGCCCAGAGAGTAGAAGGTTGAGGACTCATAGCTCAAGAGAAGTGATTCGTAGTTGGCCTGGTTTTCTGGAATGAGGAGATAATCTTTGGTATAAAAATAATGAGAAAGTTTCAGGAAATAAAAATATTTGAGATTATTCTAGCAATTATATGGAATCCCAGGGTGGTGCAAATAGTTATCATATTTGGCTGTTAATTGAAAGGTTGGAAGTTCAAGTCAACCCAGAGGCACCTCAGATAAAAGGCCTGGCAATGTACGTCCAAAAAATCAACCAGTGAAAACATTATAGAGCTTAGGTCTACTCTGACACAAAGGGCATCACTATGAGTCAGAGCCAACTTGATGACAACTGGTTTTAACAATTAGATACAAAATGGGCTAGAAAATATCTGAGATGAGATGCAGTTTATGAAGCTTAAATAACACAGGATTTTGGCAAATATTATTCAATGGTCACTAAAATACTTTATTTTCACTAAGTCTGTTCAAAGTATGCAGCCCTGGTGGAGTAGTGGTTAAGAGCTCATCTGCTAACCAAAAGGTAGCAGTTTGAATCCACCAGCCATTCCTTGGAAATCCTATGGGGCAGTTCTACTTTGTCTTATAGAGTCACTACGCGTCGGAATTGACTCAATGGCAATGGGTTTGGGTTTTTTTTTAATTCAATGTATATAATATTTGTTAGTGTTATTTTAAAATGTTCAAATATGGTGAATATACTATTTCAAAAATCAAAATTAATGGATATTGAAGTAAAAATGATTAGTGTTATTTATTTGAATGGACTGTACTACCAGTGCCTAATGTTAACATATTTTTTTGAGGTAGACTATTGATATTGATAAAATATCCCTTCTAAAGAGCAAACTACGTCCTAGTATTGGCACTTAGAAATCTGTTGTGATGAGTAATGTGCAATTCATTCAAAAACCAATAACTTCCCTCAAATTATATCAGTTTGAAAGATGGAAGTTTAGAAAACTTGACATAATAAAATTTTCAATTCATTGAACATTCAAAAAAGTTGTTTATGATCTCGAAAAGTCCTAACATGCTGTTCATGTACAAAACTGTGTCTTGCACGTTTTAGGATGTCTATTCTTCAAGGTAAGAGTTATTTTCTGACGGTTCTTTTGCAGGGTATCTTGTACTTCCAGCAAGTATTTGTATCACTAGCAAATACTTGCATCACTGAAATTTTCAGTATGTGCCACTTGACTATTCAAAAAAATGTTAAGTATTTCTGAGCAAAATAATACTGTGCTTGTCCCACCATTCAAGGTTAACTAAGTAGAGACTATACTTGACCTCCAGGAATTGACAAGACAAAGATGTCCATAATTCTGGTGAAATTTCACTTCGTTGAATTGAATATCAGTGTTGGAAAAGGGATAGGTTTTGGTTATATAGTTCAATCTATGAACATTATTATCTATTGAAATATACAAATTCTAGATTGCCCAAATGAATCCTAAAAAATTCAGTGTTAGCTTTGTTATAAACATGTGGTGTAGAAGAAAGGATACTTATCTGAATATGGCTCCTAACTTGCTGGATTGTCTTGACCTCTCTATTCCTCAGTTACCTTGAATGATAAATATGGGCGTTAGACTAGGACTAGATGATTTCTAGTTCTTTCCATGATTCTCTACATGTCAGTGTGCAAACAATCCAGGAATAATCCATGTGCAGATACTCTCTGGAACTCTGGAATAATAAGGTGATTAGAATTCCGTACAGCAAATATTTTCAACAACTGTTTAATTTACTCTTTATTTCTTAAAATTATGAAATCAGGGGTGGGGTGAGCTCTTCTTCCCTATTTAAATGGAAACAAGGATGTGGTTACACAGAAGAGGGAGAAGAATTGCAGCAGCCAGAAGGAGAGAGCTGTGGTTTCTGAGCCCCCTTGCCTGGCTGCAGAACTGGAAGGTGTTGGGTGGCTGCTTGGATATTGGGGGACAGTGGGAGATTATTTCTACCATGAACAAGAACCTGACTCAGTTCATGAAGGAGATTTAACTAAGCAAGAAAAGGAATCTGACAGTAACTTCACAACTGCTTCTGATAAGTTTGAGATAAAAATTTATATAGAAAATGAAGATTTTCCAAACCCATCTCATATTGAGATGGGCTTCCTATAGTCATCTGTTTTACACAAGGACTATAGATGTATTGTTCTTTGTATAATATACATGTCCTTGAAAATGTGTTTATAAACCAAGGTGTTCAGATGGCTATCTTAATTTTTAATTCAGTTCAGCAAATATTTATTGAGCACTAACTAAATGTCAGAGTCCCTGGGTGGTGCAAATAGTTAACATGCTCAGCTACTAACCAAAAGGTTGGCAGTTCAGATCCACCCAGAAGTTCCTCAAAAGAAAGGCCTGTTGATCTACTTCTGACAAATCAGCCATTGAAAACCCTGTGGAGCACAGTTCTATTCTGGTACACGTGGGGTCACCATGAGTCTGACTTGAAGGCAACTGGTAACCAGTCATTAAGAGCCAGGCACTAGGTTAATAATAATGCTAAATTCTGGTGTCATTAAAAAAAAAAATAATGGTAATTTAATAAGATTGAGATCTTACATTCCAATGGATAATAAAAAGACTCAAATCTGTTTCCTGGATGGGCTTAGACCATCAGGTGAATATGACATTCCACTGTGCAATGGAGTTGAATTTTCTATGGAAATTTACTCTAAAACCAATGTAGAGGTAAATCCTTTAAAATGTCAATAAATGGCCTTATTCTGTACAAATCATCTGTTGTGTTAGATAAACTATTCACACCTGTATACAAAAGGGTCTTACAAAATGTGTACAAATGTTTTAACCCACTCCTTTTGTGTATCAGTGAACACGGCCATTTGAGTTGATGCATGTTTCAGGCTAATCTCACATGACAATCTAACCGTAGAATTGCATCTGCAGCACCCATTTTATCTGACAAATGAAATAAAAAGAAATACAGCCACCAAATCTGTCTAATTCTGTTACCCACAGCAAGAAGCAAGTTTTTGAAACTATAAATCTTTCATATTTAAAGAATTTCCTGTCATGATGATTGTTTCTGTGGACTTTCAAGGAATGGGTTGATATGTATTAATAACGTGAGAGTTCTATACTATATTTCTTATATAAAAATTCATTCAAGAGTTAAATATCAAGCCCCTAGAGGGCACTCTGCTAGGCCCATGGGAGAAAAAAAGAGGAATAAGACCTTGGCATTACCTTCCAAGAGCCTTAACTCCAAATCTCTACCTGATTTGTTATTTCTAGCTCCTAAACAAGAGTCATCAAAATGAAATAGATAAAATGCCCAGGACATTCAGAGGAGAGAGAAAATGCTTTTGACTGCCACAGGAAGTAATGAGATTGACAAAAAGAAGTTGGAAAGTTATATATAAATATATATTTGTTAAGTGAGAGATAGAGAAGTAAGGATGGAACCTAGAACTGCAAACCAAACCTCATGCAGTATCTTAATATTCAAGGGAAGGAAGAAGCAGCTAAGCCATGCAATGAGTGGCCAGAGTAATGGGGTGAACCTGGTGCCATTTCATGTGTGGGGTGGAGTTTCAGGAAAGAAGTTTATAAGTAACCATCCACCGTAAGTGTTTTTATTGGGAAAAGAGCTGAACTTGGGGAAAAATTGCTCCCCTTATTTTTCTCCAAAGTCCTAGTCTTATTTTAGCTTCTGTTATTGAGAGGAGACCTAATCACACTGCAGAATATTTTGAAGGCTTTTAAAACAGGAACTGATGGTTTCCAGCAGTCAGAAGAATTGATGTAACACGGTAAATCATAATGAAAATATCAGCTTCTTCACCATGATATAAAATAGTGCATGCTGGTCTAAAAATACATTTATCCTCAGAATAAAACTGTCACCCTGACCACAAAATAAAAAAAAATACACAATACCAAATAAAAAAAAATACACAATACTCAAGGGTCAGAGCCTTCCAATTTAGACTTTATAGGGTAGCAGTAAAAATAAATAGTTTTAGATGAGTATCTGTGTAATAGCTAGAAAACTATTGATTGTATTGGCTCACATGTTCTTTTGATAGATTGCAACCATATTAATAATTTGTGTGAAATTAGCAAATTCCAAATTTTCTGAAATCCAAACAAACAAAAACTTGAGTATAATATTCTCAAGGACCCTATGAGGTGGTAATATTTTTAGGATCTTTTTTTTTTTTTAGATAAATGAAGATGCCAGGGTTAGGGGATTATGGAAGTTCAAGATAATCCAATTTCACGATGCTAGGAAGTTAGGAAGGAGAAGGAATATTTTAGCTTAATTTCTGTCTCCAAAGCCTGTGCTCTTTCACTGTACTAGACTGCCTCTCCCACCCTGAAGTATAATGGATTATGGACCAAAAAATTTTATTACATAAAGTTTCGGTGATAATAGTACATCTTTGTATTCTAATTCTTTATAATTTTGTAATCCATGTTTGATATGGAAATTTTTATTGAAAAGACCAAATAGTTTGAAAACCTGATTTTTCCAAACCTTCTGCATACAGAAGAATTAATTTAATTTATTGTAAATTAAACTAATTTGTAAAGCCATTGCTTAGACCTTAAAACTAGATGAAAGTTTATTTTTACAGATTTCACCCAAATTTAGTTATCATGAGCCAAATTCACAGAAATAAAGTATTTTTGAAAATGTGCTTTTGCCAATGTCTTACCCTACGTTCAGTGTTCTAAATTTAAGGTGTGCTAGAATCACTTTGAATGGCGAAATGGTGTTCCCAAGTTAACTTCACAAACTTTAAGGACCAGATGGTTCTTCAGTGATTCAGGGTAATGGGGACAGTGAGAAGTAGGCACATCTCTCTTTCTTTTCCAAAGTTAAATAAATAGAAAACAAACAGACTACAAACAAACCCTCCCTGAGCATCTTCGTTTGGTCAGACCCAAAATCTCAGCATCATCCTTGACTGCTCTGTTACGCTTCAGCCTCAAGTGCTATTCGTTAGGAAATCATCTCACTTCTACCTTCAAAAGCAGATCCAAAACTCACCACTTCTCACATCATCATCTCTCACATGGATTAATGCTATATCGTTATAACTGCCTCACTAATCCTGCCTCTCTCCTCTGTTATAACCTGAGTCTGCTCATCATATGTGCCACTTCATGGCCTCCTATCTCATTCAGAGTCTTCACAACATGCTTCGCTCTCCACTATTATCAGTCCTGCCTTGTCTCCACTGCACACACTGTCCTCTGAAAATGCTAAAAGGACCCTATGTTAGGACCTTTGCACTTACTCTTTTTTTGCTCTCTAGATGATATCACTCTTCTGGATATCTGCTTGGCTTATTCAAGAGGAATGCAAGAGGCTTCTTGCAGAGCTTTGCTCAAACGTAAGATTATCATTGAGGCCTATTCTGACCACCTGACCCTCACTCCTTACCCCACCTAATTTTTCTCTACCTTAGTATCACATGGGAGCCCTGGTGGCTCAGTGGTTAACCAATCTGCTGCTAACCAAAATGTCAGCAGTTTGAATCCACCAGCCGCTCCTTGAAACTCTGTGGGGGAGTTCTGCTCTGTCCTGTAGGGTCACTATGAGTCAAAATTGACTCGACGGCAACAGGAACAGGTATTATCACATGATAATATATTTGTATAATATATATTATATAGTTATTATATACATATATTATAGTGTTTATTATCTGTTTTCTTCCAGTAGAATGTAAACTTCATGAAGGCAGGAAAACATGGATGTTTGTTTCATTAACGTATACTCAGTGCTTATTGTACTGCCTGGTACATAGTAGGTGATCAATAAGTATTTGCCACATGAATAAATGAATGAATGAGGAAATAAATAACTATCAAGTATGTCATTTACCTTCCATGTTAACTCTGAAATAGATGGTATGATCTCCATTTGATAGATTAAAGTGATTGACCTGATAGCCATGGAGTTATAAACCCTTTATAGTTGACTACAGCTGATTCATTCTAAAATTCTTCTTAGTTGAAATGAGATATCATTCTGTATCATTCTCTTGTATATTACAGACTGTTTTCTCATGCACTATTAGGTTTTTCAGTGTACTTTTTTTTATCACAGAACTCTTATTCTGTATTTTAAATAATTCAGTAAACATCTGTGGAGAACCTAATGAATGCAGATGCTGATTTAATTGCTGGAACACACTGATAAACAAGACACACAAACCTGGAGTTCACAGTTAGTGAAGTAGATACACACATGAAGAAGAAAATATTGAAGTTTTAAGTGCAGTGTGAAGAATTAAAAGAAGGCCACATGGTAGGGAGTGACTAGGGGCACCCAGATTGGGTGGTGTGCTACATATTTTCCATTTGTTCTTTCTGATCTTTATGGACTGTGTTGTTGGGTTCCTTTACTTTTGGCTTCTGGTTGGGTTTGACCAATGGAAGCCATTGGCAGAAGATTTGAGAATTTGGAGCAGGCTTGGACTCTAAATATAATCCCCTGGATCCTCACTGTCAGGTCCCCACTAATTGAATGTTTTTCTCTACTTAGGGACACACTTCTGTTAGGCAACCTTCTCCATACAGTTACATGCTCTGAGTTCTAGGAACTGCCCCTTGCCTTTCTCTCGCCTACGGCTGGTAACTGCTCTTCCTTGGTTCTTATAGTCCCAGAATACCATATTATCTCTGGTTTCTTTTTCCTAATCTTTATTATAATAAATAATAATTCTAATACTATAATAAACCGTCCCTTTATTAATTATGCTATATGAGTGTGTAATTTGTTTCGTGTTCACCCCTGATTGATAAAGTTGGTAAGGAAAAGCCTTTCTGTTGAAGTAATGGGTAATATGAGACCTGAAATAGTGAGGAGAAGATTGAGGGAAGAACATTCTAGAAAGAGGGAACTTCTGAGACCAACTAAGTCAGGGACAAGCTCTGAATTTTTGGCTCAAGTGTAGTGAGTAAGGGGAAGGACTGTAAGAAATGAAAGTATGATCCAGGCAGGTGACAGATTTTGTATCAATGTCCTTGTTGGACTAAAAAAACAAAAACAAAAATAAAGCTAGAAAAATGAGTTAGTAAATGGTAATATTTTGTTTAAATTCTTTTACCTAATTCTGTTTATTTTCAAGTGCTTCGAGGAAGGAAAGGAAAACTACTACTAAAACATTATTTACACTGTCATTGCCCTTTACTTCTAGCACATTTCCTTAAGTCATTTAGGTATCGTAACAAGGGAAAAAGTGTAAAGGAAGTAAATAATAAATAAGGTAAAACTTCTATAGGCTATATTTGCTATTTACCCTAATAATATTAAAAGGAATCATTAACTCATTTAGAAATAATTTGAGGATCAATTTTACAAAGCAGTTTACTTAAAAAAAAAAACCAAAACTATCTTCATTGCTTTCTTGTGTTTGTGAGACCAAAATGACGTGCTGAGGAACACAGATTTTATTGCCTAAAAGAGTTGTCCTTAGTTACCAGTATTTCCTTTTCTCTCACATTTACATTTGGACATTTCATTTGTCTTCTCTGTGCAAGAAGAAATTAACTTCTGAGACTCCTTACCTTCCTTTTTCTTCCCCTACCCTCTTACTTATCACTCTAATTTGTTGTATTTACATATCCAGAATAATATTTGCTAATCTTTTGGTTTCTCTTTAACAAGTCGATCAATTATTTTAGGAATTCTTTATTCTCAGTCCTGATACTAAAGCAAATCACATTCCAAAAGAAGATTGTTCGTCCATGAAATATATTCATTTCTTGGAAATACCTTATCTTGGCCTAATAGGTGGTTTTGGTAGTAGACACCACCTAGAATAATGTCTGGCATGTACTAGTTGCTCAATAAATATTTGCTGATGGAATGAAAGCTTGAGTTCTCAGGCTGTAGTGTTAAATAGATGAGACTTAGTACTGCTGCCTACGCACTATGTGCAATTACCCACTGCCGCCGAGTCAATTCGGCCTCATAGCGACTGTCTTAGTCATCTAGTGCTGCTACAACAGAAATATCACAAGTGGATGGCTTTAACAAAGAGAAATTTATTTCTTCACAGTAAAGTAGGCTAAAAGTCCAAATTCAGGGCGTCAGCTCCAAGGAAAGGCTTTCTCTGTCGGCCTTCTCATCAATGTTCCCCTGGACTAGGCACTTCTCCGCGCAGGGACCCCGGGTCCAAAGGACATGCTCTGCTCCTGGCACTGCTTTCTTGGTGGTATGAGGTCCCCCTGTCTCTCTGCTCACTTCTCTCTTTTATATCTTAAGAGATTGCCTCAGGACACAATCCAATCTTGTAGACTGAGTCCTGCCTTAATAACACAACTGCCACCCATCCTCCCTCATTAACATCACAGAGGCAGGATTTACAACATACAGGAAAACCACACAATACCAGGAATCATGGTCCAGCCAAATTGATACACACATTTTTGGAGGGACATAATTCAATCCATGACAGCGACCCTACAGGACAGAGTAGAACTTCCCCACAGGGTTTCCAAGGAGTGGCTGGTGGATTTGAAATGCTGGCCTTTTTGTTAACAGCTGAGCTCTTAACCACTGTGCCATTGGGGAATATAATTAACCTCTCTAAGCCTCAGTTTCCACTACCTATAAAATTGAGATAATAATAGTTTCAACCCTTTAGAGTCATTCCAAGTATTAAATGCCATAATTGCATGCAAAGGGGCACACAGAGTTTAGCACATAGCAAGCGCTCAAATATTGACTACTATTTTTAACATTAATTATTTTACTACCTAAGGGTAGTGCATTTTTAAAGATAGTAAATTTTAATAGTAAAAATTTAGCAGGATTTGTTTATCAGCAATGTTTCATTGTTTACCAAAATACTTAAAGCTAAGTGAGTGAGAGGGCAGAAAGTAGAAGTCTCTAAGACATAAATTAACTTGTGCTATATCTTTTTTCCCATTTATAATTTATATGGCTATATATTCAAGAGTAGTAGTATTATTCCTTTTCTTTCTGATTCACAAATTGCCTAGTGTTTGGATGAATAATTTAATTATCACCTTGCCCACAACTAGAGTGGAAATACGGAATGTATGTATGTTTGTTTTTTAAATTAGATCTGTTTTGCAGGAATTATTCCAGAAGTAAACTTTGATATCAATTAATGAATATCTACCTTAGATGAAGTGGTCAAAAATTTACATAATCACCCCCCAATATATATGTATATGTGAAGCCCTGGTAGCGCAGTGGTTAAGAGCTCGGCTGCTAACCAAAAGGTCAGCAGTTTGAATCCACAACCCACTACTTGGAAACCCTGTGGTGCAGTTCTACTCTGTCCTGTAGAGTTGCTATCAGTCAGAATTGACTCCATGGCAACGGGTTTGGTTTTTACATGTATGTGTATATGCATACCTGTACTTACACATACACCTATATGTATACATATATGTATAGGTATATGTATATAGATTCATCATAGAGCTCAGGAGAATTATGGCAATACATTATTCTCCTAAAACATGAAGCTCTCTTTCTACCAAGCAGGCAACATTACTTTATAAAGCTTTCTTTACTGATCCTTCTTTCCACCTGTACTTAGTCCATGAAGAGAGATGATGTTAATTTTATCAGGTGATAGGGCTGTAGATTCATTATAACATGAGTCACTTCTCAGAGCAGGTAACAGTGTTGTCTTGATGGAAATGGAACATTCTCAGCAGAAACATAAAGTTTTGGAACCGAGAGTGATTTAGGGACATTTGACTTTAAAACTCTCATTTTTTTTTTTCCTGATATATCTAAGGTGAATAACTTGCTTAAATTTACAACTCTAGGTAGTGGAAGAACTAGAATGGAATCCAAACCTCTTTTTTACTTGGTCTGTGTTCTTTGTATTGCACTGTGATCGTTGTGCTCCAGTACCTGAAAGCTTCACATTGTGAGGTTACCTCCATCTGAGCTGTTGCTCTGGGGCCCTACGTGTTATTCTAATACTTCAGATAAGGATATGGTTAGAGGTGCTTCCCCATTGCCACCTTCTTCATCAGTGCACATAGTCAGTTATTGAAAACACCAGAAATTCTCTTTCTCCACTAAATGGAGCACTCGAAAATGTAATTTCTGTCCTTTTTCTTTTGTCTCTTTATACAAAGGTACAGTGGTCTCTGAGGATTTTTTATTTTAGGTATGCATGTGTGTACTAGCCTATCTGTCAGCCACCGAGGTCTCAGAATGAACAGGAATTTTGGAGGTAGGGAGTATGGGGGAAATCAATATTCTCACCATATACTTTTTGTACTTTGTAAATTGAAACCGCATTTCTCTACGTAATATAAATTCTATTTCCTAATAGCACTTTGGGAGGACTAATAAGTATAGGAAACTTTCACATACCTATTTCCCAGAGCTCCTGGGGAAACTTTAAGAAAATATGCTCCATAAATAAAGCTTGAGTTAATTAAAAACAGATTCAACAGCCAATACATGGAATATTTTAAGGGGAAGAAAGGATATTTTATCTTGAAATGTCAAATGTTATTAGAAAAGGCAATATTTTATTTAGGAAAAATATTTGAAAGATGACCTAAAATTGCTCATATTTAGTGTCATTGCATAAGCAAAATTATGATTCTGATGGGAAGATTGATGGAGAAAGATTGTCCATTTAGATGTAATCATGGTGTTTTGGTAAAGTTTCCATAAAAAGCGAACAGTTCCTACTGACATTTATAGATGGGTTAATTAAGACAGTTTCCATTTTTATTAAAAACATTGTGTTATTGTGAATATTACTACAGCTAACAAGTGACTATTAGTTTATTGTATACCTAATACTAATACTAGTGGCGCATATTTATCCCCTCTCCCTTTTGCATTATTTTTCTGGAAATTGTCTGCATGGGTGGTAACTTCTTTTGCTTGCGGAGAAAGGCTAAACTTTGCACGCCACCCTCCACTTGAGGTGGAGTTCTTTTGCTCTTGGCTTTGGGTCAGGGGTGGATTGGCAGAACAAACTCCTCACCAATTTTCCTCTTTTTTGTATTGCCCCCTCAAAATAGTTTATTAGAAACTCCAGAAGTTACTCTGGTTGGGCAGAGCAGTGCGGCCACTGAGTATCAAGGACCACAATCCCAAATGCAGTCCTCTTCCTTCTCTATCCTTGGGCAGGTGGATTTCTCCCTCCTTTCCTTGCTGCTCCATCTGGAGAGGCTTCGGCAGCCAAACAAAACTCACCAGTGCGTAAACATAGACACATTAGTTGGGGCTGCCCCTGCTCCAGATACCAGGGAGAGGTTTTGTTGGCATAATGCACCAGAGTCTGATACCAGCTCCAGATTCTCTGCGGATGCTGAGGTGAGGCACATGGAAAGAGGGTTGGGATGGAAGGAAACCTGCTGCAGCCAAAGCCTCCATTTGTCTTTCTACGGAACGTGCTAAGCTGTAGACACTGCAGTGCTTTCAAAAATAATAATAATAGAAGATTTTGCTCATTAACTTTTTAAGTCCTGCTGAGTTTGTGAAATCAATATAGCAGATCGTAATTGATTTATGAAATGAAAAACCCCTGCCTGACCAGTGAGCTCGGCAGCCGCTGCTCTCAGCACCGCGCCCTTCTGCTCATTAGTGCACTTCCTTTAGCGCTGCCTGAGCCAAGGACGCAGTCAGATCTGGCAGGCTCAAGCCTTCTGCAGACAGACTGTTTAAGATGTAGGTTGCATTGCCTCTCTGGGGTCTTATGCTTTCTCGCTGTCTCTCTTCCTACCCAGGTCAGTTGAAGGACTTCATTTTCTTTCTCATGGTCCCTAATGTCCTCATAATAACTTGCTGGAAGGCAAGAGGCCATTTATACCTGTCTTTTGACATTTTAATCTATTTGCCGCTTTTCCTTTGCTCTCACCTTTTCCTTTCTCCCTTAGCTTGTCTTACTTGGCTTGTCTTTTGCCACCTGGCCTTGTCTAGCCATCGATCTCTTTTATTCTATTTTTTATCACTTTACAAGGTGAAGAACAAATTTTTTTTTCTGCTGTTTTAATGGCTTTTGTCTAATTTCAGTACTTTTTCATTCTTTAGATAATATTTTCACTTCTCCCAACTCCTCCCCCATAATTTGGTTCTTATGCCACCTTTAAAAAAGTTGAAATAGCTGCTGTATGCCAGGCACTGTCCTAGGTGCTTTATATGAAATTATCTTCTTAAGAATCACATAAGAAAAGTATTATCCCTGGTTACAGTTGAGGAAACTGAGATTTAGAGAGGTTAAGTAACTTGCCTGAGGTCACTCAACTATTAAGGGGCAATGCTGTTATTTGAAACTAGTTCTCTCCGACTCCAAAGCCCGTGTTTCCTTTTTCTAGTACAGCATTATGCTTCCAGTTGCCTCTGTTTTACTTTACATGTTTTAATAGCAAAATCTAGCTCTTGGATAACCTTAAAGGGCTCATTCTCTTCAGAGCCGCTTTTCCAGATAACTCTGCTGTTGAAACTGCCAGAATGCAATTGCATTTATTTCAAGATTTTGGTATACCCTAGTACATTGGTTGGCTTATTCTTTTTCACTGAGTTCTCATCTAGCTATTGCTACGTGTATGGAGCCCCTTATCTCATCATTAAAGGTGGAAGGAAGTGTTCTCATGTTGTCAGAAGTCATCGAGATTCATCCCATAACTTAGACAAATGAACAGACAGCTGAGCTAAATAGGCAACCTTTGTGAGCTTCATGTGGATTTCATGTTCTCTTTGTTCTTTTGATGCTACTTTGGGAACAAGTAAGTAGTAAAATTATCGTGCACAGCAGCAGCAGAAAGTGATGTGATGTCCTCACTTCTTAAGTGGTTGAGGGCACCTGGCGTTTCCCTCTGCAGGTGCTGTATATTGCAGTTAAGTGCCATGCCACACCCATAATACATTAGTGTGCAGTGAGTTAATAGGTTCCATCCATCTGAAGTCTTGCATAATGTTACCGTAGCATTGGACATTACTGTCATTCAGGATGTGCAATATTGTGTCAAAAATTAACCACAGATGCCATATTAAAACAGCTGCAGATTTAGATTTAGCTACAGCAGCAAGAAAATGTTGTGCTATGGAATTTGGCCAGAAGAGCAATGGAGATGTGCTGTAAATGAAGAGGAGGAGAAAGAAGTTGAGGACAAACTGCCAAAAAGGACATAAATGAGAGGCGGAAAGTTTACTTCATATGGTCAGTAGCAATTGAAAAGGGGCTAAAAATCCAGAAAAAGATAAAAGGGTTGTGGAATACAGGGTGAATGATGCCTAAGTGATTTGATGAAGTTTTAAAGCAGGAAGTCTAATCAGAACAATACCTAGAGATAGAAATGAAGATTGTAAGGAAAATAGCTATAAAGGTAATAATTCCATCTTTTTGGGCTTACTGTAGTCAGGGTATTTGATTTACAAATAAACTACTATTAAAACTATGGATGCTTGAAGTGATCAATGTCTGAGAAGAAAGTTCTAGTGAACAAAGAGTCATAGAAAACCCAAACTCTTACAGAATTTAAGACCACCTTGAACTCTGACTTCATGACATTAGGTGTTCCCATTTTGGTGCAATTTTGTATTGAAAACTGAGGTGGCAAAATTTTATTTCAACAGAGTTATGGGCTTGTGAGATTCTCATTAGCTACGGGGCCATCTGGCTTTTTGCTATTCATTTGGCTCATTTAGTCACAGGTGGGTAGGAAGGTCTCAATATCAATAGTTTTGGCTCCCATTCAATTTTCCTTTCTGTTTGGGAAGTGGGAAAAACCAGTGACAGCTGTGGCAATGCCAGGGTTCTGTTTCCTTTATGTGAGCCAGAAGGTGGCTTCCCCATGCAGGTTGCCACTTCTAACTGAGCAAGCAGACAGTAAGCATTTCCCTTGCACTGGTGTTTGGCCACCTAAAACCATTGTCTTCGCTGCCTTATGGTGCTGTTGGCTTAGGAGAATAGACAAGTGGCCTTCAAGTCAGTAATTGACTTCACTGGGGGAGTGGAGGAAAGGCTAGTATTGACACATTGGTCATTGGTCAGTCTAAACCTTTTGACCTTTACCTGTAACTTGTGTCTGATTCCCCAGCTCAGAAATGAAATAACAAATGATTTGTTTAATAAGCAGGAGACATATTTTGTGACTTACAAGTTACAAGGGACATTCTAGATGTCTCCAATCTTCCGGGGAAAAATGTCTCTATTGCCAAGGTATAACCTAGTGGTCCTTCCCCGTTCCTGCATTAGTTTTGAACACAAAAAAATGAAAACCTGACAGTTAATCACCTGCTGTTCCATCAGTGCTTTGGGAAAAAATAACAAAACAAACCAAAACAAAAATTTTATTGACGATGCTATCTCAAAGAGATGTTTCTCCACAGAAGACAATTTTGAAAATTTTTGAAAAATCTGGAGTCCTGTGATGATGATGATAAAGCAGATTGTAACTAACATTTACTCAGCATTCACTGTGTGCCCAGCAATATTCCCTGCAGTTCACCCGTATCATCTTATTCATCTCCCCAACAGTCTTATGTCATAAGCTGTTTTTACTCTTCATTTTGTTCATGTGGTGACTGAGGCATCGACCAGTTAACTAGCAGCCAGAATGTGACAGAGTCATTGTACAAACCAGCAAGTTGGCACTGAGTCTGCACTCCTAACCTAGACCTCCTGGCTTCTGTGATTTAGAATCCCATTTTGGAAACTCTTACATAGCTTAATTTTCATTCTCTGGTGGCACAGTGGTTAAGAGCTTGGCTGCTGACCAAAAGGTCGGCAGTTTGAATCCACCAAACACCCTTGGAAACTCTGTAGGGCAGTTCTCCTCTGTCCTGTAGGGTCACTATGAGTCGGAATCAACTCGATGGCAATGGGTTTGTTTATATATATATATATGTGTGTGTGTGTATAAAAGATAAATACAGAAATGGTGAAAACTTCTGTAAGTGTATTCTAATATTGTGAATAAACTAAAACCCTATAGAATACTGTTTTACCCAGTAAACATATGTTTTCTTCTCTTTAGAATGACCCAGTTCCAAAAGTCCTATTTAAGAAATAGATACATGAAGAGTGGCTATTTTGTGAAAGGACTTGTCAGGAGAATTCAGTAAAGCCTTCCTTCAAATGATGAGCTTTGTGCCCTTCACGTAAAATACATTTCATAAAAATTCATGGTTGACAATAATTTTAGGGCCATATTTGTTCAGTATATCAAACTTTGCCTTCACAAGTCTTTCTATTTAAATAAAAAACTCTTATGAAATACTGTGACATATTTAGTGAATGTATTCACTGAAACTTTCTGAATTGCAGGTGTTTTTATTTGCTGTTTGGAGTAGCTTTGAGCCCTGTTGCTCTTAATTTTTCAGGATCATATTTTCAGAAATGTCATCGATATATGCATGCAGACCCACATCTCTGTTCCTTGTGATGGTATACAAACCAATGGGTTTCTATACTCAAACTTGGTTATTCCACACTCTGGAGTAAAGGTTTGACCATGTGTAATTCTTTCCAAAAGTATGTGTTGGTTCCGTAAATGTTAAGGACGAATAGTTAAGTTTATGAACTGATTTGTGTAGTTTCCAAATTAAAACGTGATCCAGACATATATGAGGTTACACACCGTGGCTTATCTTAAATTTAGTGACAGTTGAAAGTGCAGGATTTATAGACAGCAACAGTTCACCCATCTCAGAGAATACTGTTTCCTCAGCCTTTACTCTTACTCTGGCCAAAAAAAAAAAAAAAAAATTGACTCCTTATCTAACAGTAATAGATAGCTGATTTAAGTTGTTTTGACCTCTAAAACAAACAAAGCCCTGTTTATTTTTATAAATTTAGTAACTCATTTAGAATTTCTTCACATAGGGAGGCTGCAGTTTTTCTGAATTTCTATTCTGTGCCTGATAACAAACAGGAAATCATTCTTTTGTGAGCTCTGAACTAGAGCCTCTGCTGTAATTTCTGAAGTTTTATTGCTAATCTTAAGCTTAAGGTCATGTCATATGACCTTCATATATCATAAGCATTTTAGTTCTTTTAAGCAAATTTTTCCATTTCAAGCCCTTATATCTTTTCCCAGTGATTTATATTAGGTCATTGTCATAGGTAATGGAATAACGAAGCATTGGCTAACTTTCATGGAAGCATTTGGACATAGAAACGACATTGAATTTCATATGAAATGCCCAATAAACCTCTCCATATGAGAAATTTTATTTTTTTTTCAGTAACCAAATGACAAACCAATGAAAATAGTTATTTGGAAAAACAAGCACCATCTGAAAAACAAATACAGGAATGGTGTGTGATAAATGCTGTTCTCTCTTTCTGAGATGTTTTTCTCTCCTCTGTCTGCCTTATTAATTCCTTAATTTCAGGTCTCAGCTGAAATGTCCTTTTTATATGGAAGTGTTTCTTGCTCCCCTAAGTTAACCCCCGACTCCATTTATATGCTGTTCGCACTATGTGCTTTACTTTGCAGTATTTGAAACACTTACCCCTATTTAATTAACCATATGTAATTATTTTTTAAAGCCTTCCCCACCAGACATTTTAAGTTCTACAAGGGCAGAGACCATGTTTGTTTTATTTATAACAATACTACTAGCACCCAAAAGATAATAAATAGTCAACAAAATTTTGTTGAATAACTACTTGTTGATCCTCTCCTGAGTTCTTCTAATGTAGAGGAAAAGGAGATGGAGTTTATACATGGAAACAGTCATGTATAACTCAGGTTTTGAAACTCAGTAGCACATTAAGCAGTTTTTGGCCCATCATTTATACTTTAGAATGAATGTTATGTATTTTCCTGAGAGCAGGTATTGATGGAGAAGAAGCTAAAAGACGTGGTATCTGAGAGAAGCAGGAAAAAGGACTGCTAAAAGGGGAAACTGCAGAGAATAAGGAAGCTGAAGGTTTAGCAGCAAGACTGTGTCCACTCCAAATACAGGATGACCTTGGCTAATAATTCTGTGCAAGAACAGAAAATCTTGTGGCTGGACTGGTACTAAGTCAACATGAATCTGAAAAATTACACACAAACCACTAAGCAGAGCCCTCTATACTTGACGGTCATAGACTCACAGAATCTGAGAGTCCGAAGGGAAGTCAAAGATGAATCACTTCCCAATTTTTGATTTCTCTTTGCAATATCCAGCCAAATAGTCATTAGCCTTTGCCAGAACACCTCAAGAATGGGAAACTGTCTCAGCTTTTTTTGCACTTACACCAGTGGCTGCTGTCTCAGAAGCCAATCTCAAGAGGGAACATCTCATCAAATCACAGCAAAGTCAACTATGTCCTTGCCCACAATGCTTAGTAATCCACTTTAACACTTTCCAAAGGGAAATAGTATGTTGTTCATACTACTCACTGCCACTAATTACTACTAAATTTATGTGCGTGTCTTTATTAGAAGGTGCTGTGTTGCTGTGCTGAAGCCTATAAGTTTTGCAAGTGCCCCCTCTTAGTGAACAAATCAGTAGTTGGGCGAGCTATCAATGCAAACCAAAGAATCACATTATGGCTTGCTTAAATTGAAGCAGGCTCTTCTAGATGATGGAATGCTGATTTTAAATGGAACAGAAGAATGATCCTTTTGGTCAGATAGAAAATGGCAAGTCTTAATGGAGTCCAAAATACTGGCTTACTCATCTTCTCTTCATCAAGAACTACCTTTGATTCAAAGCCTAATGTTGGCGAATTGCTTCTGTGGAATTCAGGCCCACTTGTGATTCAGGGCTTGTGTTGACCTGGGCAGGAATAAGTTTTTCTTTAAAAGAAGTAACATAAAGGACTCTTATAATTGAATTTGAAGAAAAATAATCCAGTAAAAATAGGTAGAGTTATTGAACAGACATGTCCCAAAAAAAATACCAAATAGTCAATAAGCACTTGAAAAGATGCTCAACACATTAGTCATCAGGGAAATGCAAATTAAAACCATAAGATACCACTTCATACTGATTAGAATGACTAAAGTTATAAACAAAAACAACAGCAGGTAGATTAAGTATTGTAAATGATGTGGACCAAACGAAATTGTTATGCATTGGTGATAGGAATGTAAAATGGTACAGATAGGAATGTAAAATGGTACAACTACATTCAGAAACATTTTAGGAGGTTATTAAAACAGGAAAGCATACACCTGCCCTATGAACCAACAATGCCACTCCTAAGTATTTACCCAATAGCAACCAAACATATGTTAATGAAAGATTGTACATAGATGTTCAGAGCAGCTTAATTCATAATAGTCAAAAACTGCAAACAACCTAAATGCCCATCAACAAGTGAATGGATAAACAAGTGTGCTGTATATCAATATACAATGGAATACTACTCAACAATGAAAATGAACGCATTGCTAATAAGCAGTTCTGTATGTTACTCTTTTCTTCTTAAGGAACAATTTATTCTAGCCCTGGTCAGCACAATCTCTGAATCAGGAGTGGGCCTAAAATTGTGTTAACTGAAAGAAACCAGACCCTAAGGAATATATCAAATGATTCCATTTATATCAAGTTCAAAACAGGCAAAACTAAGGTGATAGAAACAGATCAGTAACTGTCTAGTACAGAGAGTGGGGGGATTGACTGTAGGCGGCTCCAAGGCAACTTTCTGGGGTGATAGAAATTTTCTATATTTTAATATACAGTTGTCAAAATGCATCAGATAACATGCTTTAAATCTGTGCATTTTGTTATATGAAAATTATACCTCAATAAAGTTAAGAATAAAGGAGTAGGTGAGTAAGAGTATAACAAGATTATTTTGGAGCATATTTAATTTACATAAGGGATTTTAGCACTTTGTTAAATGAAAATTATATGCTGCTAATTATAAATGAGAATATTACTAAAGCCAACTTAAAAAGGGTTCTATACAGAAATATTTGGTTACCTATAAGTTTAGTTACTGTGAAATTAATATTTCTAAATGTAAAGATACTTTATATTTCAATTTAATTCAAATTTTCCTTCTTACCTATTAACTCAAATTAGTGGGAATTCATTGTAATATTAGTGTCTTGTATCAAAATATGCAGAAAGGCCTAGTAGAGTGAATATCATGGATTTTAATGTTTATTGTCGATTTTCTTCATCAAAACATATGCATTGTAATCTGCATTCAGTGCTATTTCATTTCAACTGAAAATTAAAATTTCTGATGTTTATTTATGAAAGTTTAAAAATTATTTTCAATAGTAGATTAACAAGCAAATATTATATCATTTTGAGCAATTAAAATTATTTTTAATCATCTTCAAATATTTTTCTATTATAGAATTATTTTTTCTTGACGTATCAAAACTGCATATGATTGACCTAATTTTTAATACTGACATTTTTGAAAAGTTGTTATTTCTCTCTACTGTGTTTATTTATCCTATGTTTCTGTATCGATGGAGCACTTTTAAAAGTTCTATTTGATTGACTCTTTAAATAGCATTATCTTATGTTAAAGTCTTACTTAGAAAAAGTAATTTATGAAATCATTTTTTATCACCTGAAAGAAGTAAAACAATTTGGATGGGCCTATTAAGGCCAGTGTCAATTATTCTTCAAGATTAAATGCACCCCAAATACCATTCATACTGAAAATAATGGGATGAATAATTAATATCTTAAGTTAAAATATACTTAGATGCTATATATAATGTAAGAAATTTTGAACTATGTCATTGTGTTTAAGCAAGGAGTTGAATTCTGAAGCAGAATAATAAGCAAGAGAAATACAGCTTTGTTCATGCAAGTGGAATCAGGAAACCACAATAAATTGGCAATCTGAAAGGGTGATAAGCTAAGTTAAGGAGTAGATGTGAAATGGTCACATACACACACACACACACACACACACACACACACACAAACACACACAAGCTTAAAAACTCATTGGAGTGTAGAGCTCAAGACATTATAAAGACTCTTAAAGACTAGCCTCAAGGATAATGAGAAAAATTTTTGAAAGTCATAGGGGTTAAACAGAGGAACATAACTGCATTTAATTTTCAGTTCCTAAAACAAATATTGACAGAATGAAATATACTGAAGTACACTGGAGTCTTTTAAACAAAATAATATGTTCTGACCTTGTAGATAAAAAATGATTTGGGCCAAGATATAAGAAATAGTGGGGGGAAAAAACCCACAAAAAAGCCCTGATGTGAATTTCCAGAATAATAGAGATGATGGGGTCTTTTGTAATTAAAATTAACTATATATTTTCATTCTTGGGGGTATTGGTTAAGACCTGGGCTGCTAACCAAAAGGTCAGCAGTTCGAATCCATCAGCTGCTCCTTGGAAACCCTATGGAGCAATTCTACTCTGTCCTTTAGAGTCACTATGAGTTGAACTCCACTCAACAGCACAAAACAACAGCAGGGTTAACTTGCAAACTCAGTGATGTGGGAGTGGTTTATACTTTTTACCTGCCCTTGCCAACACAGTAATGGTAATGACAGTTGTCGTTCCTTGAGTGCTAACTATTCATAAGTCCTCTGCTAGGTGCTTTACGTAGAGCAATCCTTAACAGCAGATAAGTGAATTATACTCTTCATTTTACAGGCTTGACCAAGTTAAATAACTGACACAAAGCCACGTAAACGGTAAAGGGCACAACTGGGATTTAAACACATTCTTGTGCTTAGTTTAAAACCCGTGCTGCTTCTACTTCACTATCCTGCCTGTCTGCTGTGCCCCGTGAAGGGTAAGAAAGTCCGAGTTAATAAATTTTCATTTTTTTCCCATTAAGATCATGGAGGGGGGGAATGCCAGAAAGAGACAAGTAATGAAAATAATCAGAGAAATGTGAATAAATTTTCATGGAAGGAAGACGAAAGAAAGACAGGAAAGGAAAAACTGGATTATTAGCACAATTAATAGATAACCATCTTTCTATTTCATTTGATTAAGGGCATTTCCTTGCTTGAACTATGAGACTTCCTGAGATCTTATCTCGATTATCTTGTGAAAATGAAGCAATAGGAGAAAAGAATAAGTATACAGAGAATGAATTTGTCATCTCTATTTTGAGTCTCCTTTCAGGTAGAATTAAAATATTACTTGGACAGTCATCTGTTAACTTTTGAAATAGTTCTGCTTCAAGCCAAGGGAAGGAACGACTTTAGCTTTTTAAGATTCCATTCTGATGTTTTGTGAAAATAATGTCATTATGTAGACACAGATTTTCTTCTTATATTTAGTAGATATTTCAGATCACTGTCATTTCTAAAATTTTATAGCTTTCTCTTTGAACCATATTTTCTTGGCATTTTCAGTAGTTTATGTGACAATAACTAAGCATTAAAAATTGCTCTATTATAAGAGTTATTTTTTTTTTCAGGCATTAGGCCTTTTTTGGCATCTGAAGAAGACCAGTGGCTCTGGCCACCAGTTGCCTCACTAAACTCAAATATAATATCACATGAATATTTTGGAAGAAAAGAACAATTGCAAAATACCTGCTATATACAGAGAGGAAGCTGACTCATATGTGCAGAAAATGTATGAATGTCTTCCTAAGAGATGGTGTTGTAACACCAAAGTGTAAACTCACAAAATACAGCAGAATAACTGTAAAGAATTCTCAATAGCCATACTTATGACTGAATGACTGTAAACTTTTGTGGATGGTTGAATCTAGTACCTGCTTACCGCATCTGATCCTGCTGTAGTTCAGGGCTTCTAAGCTTCATATAATTTAGAGTATCTGTCTTGTTTTTGTGTTTAAAGATATAGCTGTCCATGAGAGATCCAGAGACTTATTACAGGTTACAATGGTTTTGGAGTTGTTGATATATGTGCTACTCTTTATAAGTATGGAGCAAGCCTTGACTCCTAAATCAGTTCTAGTCTCAAAGTACATTGTAATAATTATGTCCCTGGAGATGCTGTGATTCAGAACCTTTTATGTTTCAGTAAGGTGTTTCTGATAGAAGGAATTACATAGCAACCATGCTGCTACCTGTGATAAGGAAATATGGAGGGTCTCAATTACCATGAAACTTCATGAGTATTGTGAGAGGCAGTCCCCCTACCCCCAATGTAGGACACAGATCTCTCACATACAAAGAAATACAAATAGCCAATAAACATTCAAGAATATGTTCCAGCTTACCAGTAATAAAATATATTTGAATTATAGCAATTTTGACCTATCAAATTGTAAAAGAGACCTTAAAGTGTCTATACTCTTAACCCCCCCAAAAAAACCAGACCCATTGCCATCGAGTCGATTTAAGCACTTTCATAACTACCACGAGTATTATAATACAAATGATCAGGAAAATAATTTGGTGCTGTGGATCAAAAATTCTAAAACTGTCCCTTGGATACAGCAATTTGGCATACTGGAATGTATCCTAAAGAAATAATCAGGGATACAA
This sequence comes from Dugong dugon, assembly GCA_030035585.1. Taxonomy (NCBI): domain Eukaryota; kingdom Metazoa; phylum Chordata; class Mammalia; order Sirenia; family Dugongidae; genus Dugong; species Dugong dugon. The sequence continues at coordinate 23,265,630 of CM057475.1, forward strand.
TCAAGGTTTTATGGACATAGCTGCTTAACATTTTTCCCCCAACTTTTTGATTTTACACATCCAAATGTGCATCAATAGCATAATAAAATTATTGCACATTCATTTGACAGAACAATATGAAGCCATTAAAGCTCATGTTTTTGAAGATGCTTTAATGGCATAGGAAATGCTCACAATGTAACAATAAGGTATAAAAACAAGACAAAATTGATATACATTATGATTCTAAGCATTTACATAAATGCTTGTGAATAGATGTAAGAATGTTTGCTGGTGGTTTTATCTTTTTATTGATACTATGTTTACTTTGTTTTCTTTGTAATACTTAACATTGTCCAAATATTCTGCAGTGATTGTTTTTCACTTTTGCAATCTGAAAATAAAGCAATAAAACAAAACAAAAAACCAAACCTATTGCCGTCGAGTTGATTCAACTCATAGAGACCCTACAGGACAAAGCAGAACTGCCCCATGGGGTTTCCAAGGAGCGGCTGGTGGATTCCAACTGCCAACCTTTTGATTTGCAGCCGTAGCTCTTAACCATTGTGCTATTTTATAAGAAACGGCCTTTTAAATAGCAATGTGGATGTTTAAACTCCATCTATTTAGAAGTGTACCTTTTAGCCCCAGTGTGACATTATCTACTCAAGTTCATAGTCATTCATTCATTTATCTTTAAATGAATATTTATTGAGTACCTTTGCTTTGTTAGGTGCTGTTATGGGCACTTTAGAGACTTTTTTTTTTGATAGAACTCTTTTAACTATCTGTTTTAACTACTTTATTTTCAGATTTATTAACTCTCTTCATATCCAATTCATTTTTTATTTTCTAAATATGGTTCTGTAAGTAGGTTTTATCTATTTTAAATTCACTTTGTGTCTTTTTCTAGTTTCTTTACCTTATCAGATATGTACAACTAAAATATGTGTATTTATATATTTGTATTTCCTATCATTCATATTTATTCAGATATAGTCTCTAAAATATTCTCAGCTATTCCTAACTTGCCATAGCTTAGAATCAGACTGCCTCTTGGTTTCATTTTGAAAGAAACTTGGAACTTTTGAAACCCAAGAAGAAGCCATAGCCAGCAACCCACTAATCTTTTTTGATGACAGTGGAGATGATGCTGTGATCTTGAAGAATTCCAGTGAATCCTGTGGGTTTTATGGGCAAGGTTTTCTGGGAGCAGATGGGATCTTTCAACCTCAGCAGTCATAGGGCAAAGACTGCCTCTAAGTGGTAACTTGATGATCAGGGTGAAGTGTCCATGCGTTTCATGTAGTCTTGTCCTTTTATATAAAGGAGGTAAAAGCAATTTAGTGGCTATTAAAAAATCCATGCATCAAGTGGCATTTGCAAATGTTTGAAACACATTGAATCATAGCTTTCATTACTATTCAGTAGTTCAATAACTTCCTCCCATCTAAGACTCTATTAACTACTCATTATTGTGAAATTGAATTTTTTAAGGGGGTACATTCCATTTTAATCAGGATTTTATATGTTAGGAACATATTATATTTAATATTCCTTAAATGGTACTGTTTGCAAGTGTTGCATAAAATTAATGATAATTCAGATCTACTAAAGAGATTACTTTTTATCACTGGTACATTTATCATACTTTATGGTTCACCTTGGAATATTCCTAAGACTTTATTCTTATGTTCTTCGTTTTATGATCTTAATAATTTTAAAAATTTTGTCAGTTCTTATTTTATCGGTAAAAATGACTTTTAATTGACTCTCTTATGCAGGCCTGCCTCATATGGCTGTACCGTTTGTGTGCTGCTCAAGGGTGTGTGTAGGGTGGGAATGCAAGTAGGAATTGAAGTCCTGCAGCCCTTAGGAAAAGATGCCATTTTCTAATTCATCCAGCCACAGAGGGTGGTTATTTATTGTTTACTGTTTTGTGATTCATATAAATGCATCTATATATACTGGTAGAGAACCTGGACATTTTGGAAATATGCAATATTTGAATTGTTAATAAATGAAAGGTTCTGGTTCACATAAAGGTAATGTATGTGTATATGTGCATGTACACGAGTAAATATCTTGCATTTCCAGAAAAAAAATCTTTTCCCCCATTCTCATTGTTGCTTTATTACTAGAACTATCAGTTATTCTTGTGAAGTGTTAATAACTGCCCGCTTATAATAGTGACAGCTTATATGTTATGTGTAAAGTTTCTTTTTGCTCTTAGAACTTACATTTAAAAAAAAAATCACAGGTAATAAATTTATAATTATAATTTATACATTTACTACAACATTTACAAATTATAATTATACATATAAATTTATAAATGAAAGATGTAAGATAAGTCACCTTGTCCGAATACAAAATGGTATCAGGTTAATTATATTTTTATTCTTTTTATCTCATTTCTTTGACTTTGAAACAGGGAATGGATTAGGCAAAGAGTAGGAGATGTTCCTAAACAAGTCTTGGAGGAGGTAACTAGTTCTCTGTGTGGGGTAAGAAGTGAATGCAGAGATGCGGGGACGTGAGTGCGTGGACTGAATCGTGCTGTTTTTCTTCTTGCAGCAAGTTGTAAGGACATGGTTTGCCAGCAATCATCTCTCTCTTAACTTGCTATGGTTTTGTTCTTTTGTTATTGGTTCGGGAAGGGCTATTGTTTGTTAATTGCAGCTTTTTTTCTCTTAAAAATCAAGTGTATGTCTGAATAGATTTATTACACTAAAACTAACTCACATTTGGCTATGTTAAAAAAAAAAAAACAACCCAAAAAGCTTCTTTGACAGATTAAGCGATTTCTTTGTATAATCTACTTGAAAGGTATTTCCTGAAAAAATATATTTAATATGATTGAGATAAGCCAGCTGTATGCTCTTTAAAATTATTGACAATTATATGGCATTTGATCCTTTTTAAAAGTAATAATCCAAATAAATTTATTTTCCATTATTGTATTTCATAAAGAGTCTTTATGGATTACTACAGTTATTTGATGCTAAAACTCTGTGCATTAAAAATAGGAATAAGACTTCTTTGATTTAAAGATTAACTTAGTTTGCTAAAATTATTATTTAAAAGAAACTTTTTTATCCACTAAATTCTGATGGGGAATAGGGTATTTTATATAATTTCTAAATAAAATAAAATTTTTATTTACTAATGATAAAAATGGATAATATTTATTGAAGTCTTACTATGTTCCAGATGTTTCATTATTTATCAGAATAGTCCCTTGGAACTAAGGAATATTATTAGTCCAGTTTTAGATGTGAGAAGACCGAGCTGGAGTCATCTTAAGTAACTTGTCAAAGTACCAGAGACAAAAGACTCAGTTGAGTTCAGTCCACAATACATACTGCCTTTGTTGTACTGAGCTACCCTAAGTTCATGCCACTACCCAGACTTATATAATGTCTGCAAAACAACCCACAGGTTTTGGAAACTTCCCAGCAAGAACACATTTCTTCTAAAATTGTTTTATAATCACAATGCATACTTCATGAATTCAATATCTCTATCTGACATAGAAAAGATTTGGCAGCTCTAAATACTGTTCTACCTTCCCATATCATGCATCCTTTGAAACATATGCAGCCAATGACAGAGCAAGGAAGTAAGAGAGAGCAGAGGGAAAAGAGAGGGGATTAATTTTGTGAAGGGATTTGTTATAACATTGCTTTGGAAGGACAACAGGTAACCCTTCTGTCTACATGGAAGTCACTTAGAGATTTTGGAGGTTATCTTGTTCTCCTGGGGAATATTTAGTTTGGTTTCAGTAGACAGAAAATAGCTTTTTAGCACAGTCCAAAGGAGACTAGTGCACAAATCCAGGTGACTGTCTGCCTCCACTCACCACTGCCAACTGCCTCTCAGGCATGGAACCAAGAGCAGCACCTGAACTATAGTTGGCACTCAAAAAATGGTGGCTAGGAGGGAAGACGCAGGAAGTTTGAGAAAGGAATAATTCATTTGCTTCATTTCAAGAGGTGGTATGTGGCCATCCTATTGTAGAATTTACCGTTTTATTAATTTTTAAAGACTGTAAATTTTCTAAAATTTTTATCATTTGAAATTGTAATTTTTCTGTTAAATGAATTGGTAAGCCCAGGTTTAACATTAACCAAAAAGTCTGTTGCCATTGAGTCAAGGTTAATTTTGAGATGTTTTTGAATGTACTTGACTGACAGATCTATGAAGGGTAAAAGCCAGTAATCACAAAGTTGATTGGGGTTCATGGTCTGTACCTCTTCGTCTTCATCTGTTCCTCCTACTTCTGTGTTGCATTATAACTTTTAGGGGGCACTTTGGACGTCTGTAAGAGGAGAAGACCAAGTGCACATCCCAGGACTCGGTGACTCTGTCCTGAGATGGTCATCAAAGATGCCACTTTCTCTGTATGAATCACTAGTCATCTGACTGGTACACTTAATGCACAAGTGTCACATTGAAAGTCTTTAAGAGCCACCTCGGGTCTAGAGTGAGGTTGTTATTCTTAGGCTGTGCACATTCTTTGGGAGACAAGAATCCTTGTTTCTGTTTTCATGAATATTTACCACTTGTATCAGCTGATGAACATTTTGTCCATTTTGTTTTGCCTTCCCCCAAAACAATATCTTTGTGCCAGTTTTTACAAATATATTTTCAAGTATAAGAAAAATGCAGGGTGATTTATGAAAAACATACTACTTCCAATTCTTTCTTCATAACTGAGAAATCTAGGGTGAATAGAAAGGAGAAAAAAGAAATTAGCTGTTCTTATTTGCAGAATTTTCCTACCTTATTTATGTCTAAGGAGAAGGCTGAATATTTTTACTGATTTCCAAAACACTGGCATGGTTTTTCCACAAATTTTCTGTAGATAAAAATGATATCTATACACTGATAAAGACCCTTGGAGAACAAATCCTTGATAATGGACCAACTTCACTTTCTAGCACCAATTCTACTCAGCTTCTAGTGTCTCCTTTGCCAACTGCCTTCTTAGATGGTAACTCTCATCCTCTTCCTCCTCAAAGATAGAGTTTGTCTCCTCTCTATTTTTAAAACTATTTTCTTGACACCATCTGTATCTTACCCTGAAAAGGGACCTAAAAGTCCATTGGAAGAAGCTTTCAGGGTTAGTGTCAACCCAGGATACTTACCACTAAGGTGATGGACAATTCACCTGATGCCCAGTCTTTTCTATTGTGTTCTCACATTTCTTTAAGTACTTCTAAATACCCTGTAGTTTTCTCACTTCTACTTGTGAAGGAATGGCCATGGAGAGAGGATTAGACTAAGGATCATCTTTATTCAGGTGCCCAGGCGCTTTGCTCACATCATTTCATTTAAACAGATTAGTCACATGGTGACATTTTTCATATTACAGACAAATAGCTGATGCTTTGAGAGGTAAATAATTTCCCAACATTACACAGCTTACCAGTGATAAAGGTGGAGTTCAAATCTATGTCTGTCTCAAAGCTCTTTCCACAGTCTCACTCAGCATCTCTTTGCTAATGCACAGTCCCATGCAGTCATCAGCACTAGTTAGTGCTTACAATGTTTCAATAACAAATACCAAGCAATATCTTAAGTTTCATTTTAAGCATCATATTTAAAATAATCTTGGTTAAAGTATAATGTGTGATATGTTTTTGGCAAGCAGAGCCACGTGTGGTTCTTACTGTGATGGAGAAAATATGCTAGACTTCACAGAAGGTAGGACATCAAAGAACATCTTCATTCATTCAACAGCTCTTTATTGAATACATGTTTTATGAGAGGCACTGGGGATAGATCAATGAACAAAACAGACAAACATTCCTGCTCTTGTGGCATACCTTAGTGGGGAAGACAGATAACAAACAAATGGGTAAAATATGTTGTTGTTGTGGTTGTTAGGTGCTGTCGAGTCGGTTCTGACTCATAGTGACCCTGCCTACAACAGAACAAAACACTGCCTGGTCCTGCACCATCTTCACAATCATTGTTATGCTTAAGCCCATTGTTGCAGCCACTGCATCAATCCATCTCATTGCGGGTCTTCCTCTTTTTCACTGACCCTCTACTTTACCAAGCATGATGTCCTTCTCCCGGGACTGATCCCTCCTAATAACATGTCCAAAGTATGTGAGATATAGTCTTGCCATCCTTGTTTCTAAGGATGATTCTGGTTGTACTTCTTCCAAGACAGATTTGTTCATTCTTTTGGCTGTCCGTGGTATATTCAATATTCTTCTCCAACACCACAATTCAAAGGCATCGATTCTTCTTCGGTCTTCCTTATTCATTGTCCAGCTGTCACATGCATATGAGGCAATTGAAAATACCATGGCTTGGGTAAGGTGCACCTTAGTCTTCAAGGTGACATCTTTCCTTTCCAACACTTTAAAGAGATCTTTTGCAGCACATTTGCCCAGTGCAATGTGTCTTTTGATTTCTTGACTGCTGCTTCCATGGGTGTCGATTGTGGATCCAAGTAAAATGAAATCCTTGACAACTTCAGTGTTTTCCCTGCTTATTATGATGTTGCCTATTGGTCCAGTTGTGAGATATTTCTTTTTCTTTATGTTGAGGTGTAATCCATACTGAAGGCTGTGGTCTTTGGTCTTCATCAGTAAGTGCTTCAAGCCCTCTTCACTTTCAGCAAGCAAGGTTATGTCATCTGCATAACACAGATTGTTAACGAGCCTCTCTCCAATCCTGACTCCACATTCTTCTTCATATAGTCCAGCTTCTCAGATTATTTGCTTAGCATACAGATTGAATAGGTACGGAGAAAGGATACAACCCTGATGCACACCTTTCCTGACTTTAAACCATGTAGTATCCCCTTGTTCTGGTCGAACAACTGGTCTCCTGATCTATGTACAGGTACCTCATGAACACAGTTAAGTGTTCTGGAATTCCTATTCTTCCCAGTGTAGGTAAAATATATAGTATGTTATATGGTGATGATTGCTTTGGAGAATTATAAAACAGGAGAAAAATAAAAGTATTTTAAATAGGACCTTTTTAAAATTAAGTTCTTAATGAGAGAGACATTTAAATAAAGACTTGAAGGAAATGAGACAGTAAACCATGTGGATATTTGGGGAGAGTTTTGCTGGCAGATGGCACAGCACGGTGAGGCTCTGAGGTAGGTGCCTGCCTGTAATGAGCCAGAGGGAGAGTCGGAGGTGATGAAGTCAGTGAGAAAAGTAAGTAAGATTCTGTAAAGCCTTGAGGCCATTGTAATGACTCTGCCTTTCATGTTGAGGTTAATGGAAAAGCAAGCCATTAGATGGCTTTGAGCAGAAAAATGACAAGATCTGACATGTTTTGAAAAATCACTCTGGCTGCCATTTTGAGATGGAATGAGGTTGGAAGCCAATTAGATTGCTACTACAGTAAACCAGTTCAGGAATGATGGTGGCTTGAATCAGGGTGGTAGTAGTGGAGTTGGTGAGAAAACATCAGATTCTGGTTAACATTTAGAAGGTGGAGTCAACAGAGTTTGATGACCGGTTGGATGTGGGTTTGTGAGAGAAGTAGAGGCATTAAGGATGACTCCAAAGACTTTTGCCTGAGCTTGTAACTAACTTATCTGGAGAATATTAGGAAACAAATAGGTTTAGTGGGGAGGGGGGGAGGTGGAAATCAGGATTATGGTTTTGCATATGTCAGGTTTGCATACGTTTTGTTACTTTCTTAATGGGTGATATTGAGTAGAAAATTAGATATATGAATGTAGAATTCAGAGGAGAGGTCCAGTCTAGGGATATAAGTTTGGAGTCACTCACATATGTCTGCAACAATAGTATTGATAAAATCACTACAGGAATCAATTTAGACACAAAAGAGAAGAGGTCCAAGGACTAAGTTCCAGAACACTTCAGCATCAAGAGATCAGCGAGATAAAAGGGAACTCGCAAAGGAAACTTCACAGGAGAGATCTATGAAATAGGAAGAAAATCAGAAGTGAGTGGTGCCCTTAAATTTTATGAAGATATAGTAGGTCAAGGAGCAGGAATTGATCAGCTGTGACAAATGCTGCTGATAGGTCCAGTAAGATGAGGATTAAGAATTAACATTAGATTTAGCAATATTGAGTTCCCTGATGACCCTAAGGGGAGCAGTTTCAGTAGAATTGCGGGGGCAATAACCTTTGGAGTGAGTTAAAGAAAGAGAAAGAGATGAACTGGAAATCAGACATTATAGACAAAACTAGAATTTACCAATATTTTTATAACACACTAAAGGTACTGCAGATAGCTTGAAAGAGAGTTTTTATACCCATCACTTTTTTGAGATGATGGCAGTTATCAGACTTGCCACAAAATCTTGCTCTGGAATATTTTACAAAATAGTATATATATAAATTACTATTCCATAAATTTGTGTTTGTAATATTGTGATAACTATTTCAGTGTAATTGAATTTACTTGTAATCCTACATTTTATTATTTTTTTATGTATTTAAAAACATTCTTCTGAGGAAAGGTCCATGGGTTTAACCAGGAGTCCTTAGCAAAAAAGTATAAAAGAACCACACCTATTTTAAGGACACTATCAAGATTTCTGTAGGTCCTTCCCTTCTCCTTCTATCCTTTATCTAAACTGCTCCTACTCTTAACCCTACCACTCTCCAGTTTTATAATGGCACCCACAAAGTGGGATTCAAAAACAAGTATTCTATATATACCCCAGAGATCCTACATTACCCTGTTGCATATTTCCTTCCTTAAAATTTTGGTTTGGAATGTTCTACTCTGAAAAGATATGTGCAAAGTGAAATGAATCTCCCGATAACTTTCAAAATGTCAATGATAGAGTATATTCATAATATTTAGATTCACTTAAATGTCTTCTGTTTCCCTCTTTTTCTCTTATAGGCATGTATGAATGATTAAATTTTATTTTCATGCTACATATTATCTGAGAAAATATAATTTCAATTAGCAATTAGTGCTATGCTCTAAAACTTTTTGAAATTTGTAACAACTTCTGTTTTGCTGTAGGGTTTTGAGTGGGGCAGATTGAAAAATCCAATCAGACTTAGCTGGTGTTTTCCACACAACATCTGGTCTGACAGCTAGATCTGCAGTCAAGCTTATAAATCAATATGGAGCTAATTTGGAAGTGATATAGAAATGCAGAAATGCCCCATGATTTTTGCAGAAGATTTGTGATAGTTTTTTATGTTAATGTAATAGAACTAAAAACAAGCTGCTGTATTTTAAATTTTAAACATTTTCATTATGAAAATGGTTTTATTGAAATCATTTTGCTGAAAAATAAAGTTATCTGCAGAGAGAGAGGACTGAGAGCTTGAGGAGAGCAAGAAATATGTTTAGAGAGTCTTCTAAAGGTGAATAAAAGTATTTTAAATGGCTATGAGGGTCAATTTATAAAACACGTGCCCGGCTTGAAGACAGTATGAAAGGAAATGATTATAGACTCTGTATAGACTAGCCTTGTAGAAGATCCATTGGCTTTGTTTGGAGACTCTGACAATCCATGCTTAGGAATTTGGACACAGGAGTGCAGATGTGGAAGGTTTCTCCAAGATTGCAAACTCGCCAAGTTGCTTTGGTAGAAGAAGATGAGGCCAGGAAAGATAGTTTGCGTTAGCAAAGTTGGCTCACTTTTGAGTTTCAGGCTGGATAGAGAGAAAAATGAGGCTAGAAAAAGAAAGGTGTGCTAAGAAATGGGAAGAGTCAAGAAATTAGAGATTTCGAGGAGGGAAAATTACGTTCAATTACACTGACAGTGGAAGAGATGGAGTAGGGGGCTTTGGCACAAATAAAGTTGTAGAATGTTGAGCCTGGAAGTAGCTGTAGAAATCACCAACTCTAACCACTGCAATTTCTGAATCATTCAGAGAAGTGAAGTCTTTTTCCTAAGTTTATGCAAATAACCAGGAACAGAACCTTTGGAATTCAGGAGATTGGACTCTCAACCTTTCTATGCTTTTTGTCTCAAGACCCAATTGCTGTGGAAGTAGAAAAAATGAAAATCCTGACTCCTCTTAATAAAATAAATGAGTTTAAGAAATATTTCACTATCTCCATTGAGCATGAGGATAGAAATAGGAATAAGGACAGAAATCCTATCTTGGCTTTTAGCTCAGAGAGTTCCCTAAGCATCAGTCCAGGCAGCCCCTGGATGCTCTGTAAGTTTTCTCTGAGAATGCCACCATTATCACCAAAGATTTAGAAACCTGAGATTCTATAAAAAGGAAGAGGTTTTGAAAAGAAAAAAAAAAAAATGTCAGAAAGATGAATCTGCTGCATTAGGACACTGAGCCAAATTCATCCCTAAGCCTTTGCCCTGAGTCTATGGGTGTAACAGCAGCAGGCTGAATGTGGTAATTATGATTTCTTCAACATCTACCCTGTGGACACCAGCACTCAGCAGGACCTGTGGGGTGGTGCTGTGTGTAATTAAGAGAGAAAGGTCTGTTGAAAGGAGATAATTCATTTGTACTCTCTCTCCCTACCTCCAAACAGAAGCTTGACTATTAGAACAACAGGTTAAATGTTACCTGGCCCAAGTGGTGCAGTGGTTAAGTGTTCGGCCACTAACTGAAAGGCTGGCAGTTCAAATCTACCAGCTGCTCCTTAGAAACACTATGGGGCAGTTCTACTCTGTCCTGTAGGGTCATTATGAGTTGTAATCGACTGGATGGCAATGGGTTGGGGTTTTTTTTTTGGCCTATAAAAGGAGTTTTCAAGAGCTTCCCATTTCTTCACTTTGGTATCTTGAAAGTGCCTTGTTAAATCTCAGACATTAGCTCTCCATGTCTTACTTTCCTTCTCACTTGTTTGAGCACCCATGTTTGGAGGGTCTCAAAAGGATGAGTGTGAGAATTACAATTAGGGTAGTTTGCCCCAGGGGTAGTAGGATAGAGAGGGTGCCTTTGTCAAATTTGGCTCTGGTGCTGGAATTTTAACATGTGTTATTGGCTCTGGGGATTATGTTCTGGTTCCAGCTGAGTGAAAGCTTGCTTTGCTTTTGTTTTCTGAAAGTATTTAATAAAATGGCAGGATTCGCTTACTTGCTTATTCAATTCTTTTGCCTGGGAAACATGCAAATTCTGAACCCAGCTGCACATTTGTGACAGAGATAGCTAATAATCTGAGCTATATGCTATATTTTTAAAGCCTTTTTTTTTCCACAAGGGCAGAACCATAGTACACAAAGTTAAGCTTTTTAGAGACTAGGTTTAAATCTGCTTTCTATTAATAGCTTCCAGATGCTTTTCTAAATAACCTTGAGGCATGGGCAGTTGTTCTTACCAAGATAGCAGGTGGAGAAAAACAAAACAAAACAACAACTATGGTTTGTTAACCAATAAAAGCTCAGTTACTAAATCCACCTATTTTAAATAAATCAGTTCTTTCAATTAGGACATTTCTTTCCTTTTTTTAAAATTTCATATTCACAAATAATAGTAGAGCTGGAATGAACTTTGATGTGCTCAGTAAACTTCAATTCGCTCCTCTAGTCCTTCATTCTCTCCCTCTCCACTCTGATTTTGGCCCCGGAAACAAAACTTGATGGAATGCTTCAGAAAGCCCCCTTGTCATCCGGCTTCTTCTGATTGGATTTGGCCATGGGGACAGTTTACTAACAGGAAACCAGACAGCCATAACTTCTGCCATTGAGTCGATTCTGACTCATAGCGACCCTATAGGACAAAGTAGATATTCCCCATAGCCTTTCCAAGGCTGTAATCCTCTGCCACATCTTTCTCCTGTGGAGCGGCTGGTGAGTTCAAACCTCCAATCTTTTGGTTACAAGTGCGTAACCACTGCACCACCAGGGCTCCTCAGCCCTACAGAAGGAGAAGAGAAAGGTCAGTAGACTATTTCTCCAGCTCCCTCTGTGCCTGGGTTGGCCGTGGCTGCCTTCCTGGTGACCATCTCCTGTAGCCACATGTTTCAGCAGTTCTGCCAACTCCTCTCTCCCCTGGTCCCTTCTGTGCTAGGGTGATTATAGCGTCCTGCCGTTGCTGTCCGCAGGTGTCTCACCATGCCTTGCTGCCTCCCTTTAATTCTGGTCACACTTCTACACGAGTTCACTCCACTAGCACTCATCATTCACCGCTTTTTGAGTGTGCCATGTATTTCCGGCCAGAACCCAAACTGACACAGTTCTGGTAAGCACCAGCATTGAAACTGGGGCCTAGGTCTTCTTACCCCATTCTGTACGCTTTCTACGATGCCCAAGGCATTGACAACAAAACTTCCTTATGAAATAGCTCACAATCTCCTTTCAAGATCAAACTAACAATTAAAAATCTTTTGAATCTATTCCTTCTGAAGTGTTCTTACTTGTCCCTAATTTCTACCCCAGAAGGAACATATTTGTTTGTTTTAACAAATGAGTAAATATCAAGCTTGAGAAAAAAATATTAATGAAAGGTTGTTATTGTTGTTGAGTGCTGTTGAGTCAGTCCCTCCCACGGCACTCTCTACTTCTCTGCTGAATTCAATAATTCATTGCCATGGCCACACAGAACTCATATACAATACTCATGATTATGCGGTATATTAGGGAAGTAACAGGTTACAATTCAGTTTTAGGAACACTCAGGATACAGTTCTTCAATCAGGATAGCCTCTTCTCGGCTGTGCCGGCAGGCACACCTCTCTCTGGCTTCCCGGCCTCTGCCCTGCTTGGGCAAGTGTTACAAAGCTCTTTTAGCTCTGCCAATGAGTGCTCAAAGGCACCCCACTCCACCATTAAGCCTTGGCCCAAAGCGCTTAGCTCTAGCTCTGTGGGCCCTCAAACCTAGCTCCACAATGTACCCAGAAGCACCCTACTCCGCCAGCAAGCCTCCTGCCTGAAGGCGCTCAACTTTCTCGTCCTGTGGGCCAAGAAGCCCACTGTGCCATCTCCTTCCAGTCTCTCCTGCTGCTGTTTCTCTGCCACCACTTCTCACCATCTTCAGTGTTACAGCTGTCTCTCTTTCTTGGTCTTCTGGTTCCAGGAGCTTCTCGGTGTAGGGATCCCAAGTCTGAAGGACATGATCCACTCCTCACTCTTCTTCTTGGTGGTGGTGAGATCCTCCTCTCCTGCCTCTGGAATGGCTCATTTTAAGCCTAGTGGGATGACAAAGCTGACCAGTCCCTTTGTTAGGTTTCCATAGACCTTATCTGCATGGTCCCACCCCCACACAGGTGCCATGAAATTTATTTGCATTATTAGCAAGCTATCCAATCCCCTTGGTGGGCCACAGTTACCTTATTTGTATGGTTTCACCCAATCACCTGAGTGGGATTTACAAGACCATGGCAAGAAAGGCCATATAAAAGTGATCGATTGCACCACAGGCTCCTGTTGACCAAGAAAGGAAACATTAAACCAAAGTCTCCAAGTAAGCTGATGGGTGAAATCTTCCTGTTTGTTCTCTGCTTCTCACCAGGAGATGGTATGTTAGGGAATGTGTGATCTATACTTATTATGAATTTCACCTCCATAGAGTCAGGGAGCATTATGTCTTTTTTTCCACTTTTCCCTTTCTGGTGACCCCACCCCCTGTGAGTTTTATTACCACTACTTTTCTTTCCCCAAGATAGCCATTAGGAACTTTTTGATGCATCCCTCTTACTACAACATTTTCTCAAAAAGCTTTTAAATTCCCTTTATCCTTTAGATGAAGCCCTGGTGGTGCAGTGGTTAAACGTTGGGCTGCTAATGGAAAGGTTGGTGGTTCAAACCCATCAGCCCCTCCATGGGAGAAGGATGTGGCAATCTGCTTCTGTAAAAATTTATAGCTTTGGAAGCCCTATGGGGCAGTTCGACTCTGTCCTGTAGGGCCACTGTGAGTTGGAATCGACTTGACGGCAATGGGTTTGGTTTTGGTTTCCTTTAGGGGTGTGGGGCTGTCCACCTGGTCTCCTAAGAGTTAGGGGTAAACAGGATAGTAGTTACTGTTGAGCTTGTCACTGGGTCAGTTTTTAGGCTCCTCTTTGAGTATAAGTCCTGGATGAATTCAGTCAAAGGCAAGTTAAGCAACCACTTTGGAAAAATACAGATGCATCTATTTTAAACACAGCCAGAGTGCTGAGATTTGCTCCACATGAAAGCAGAGCAACAGGTAAAATTAAGAGGAATGAATTTCACCCTGAAATGACAACATTATGCCGTTGATGCTTGACTTTTTGCAACAAATGAAGGCTCTGAATTTATAACAAGACCTCACACAGAGAACATTTCACTGGAGGGAAACTGACAACTCTTACCTGACTCCTGACAAAGCTCCCCTCTCCTTGCTAATGAGTGGAAATAATGTTGTTGTTTATTGCCTGGATGACTATGACTTGCAAAGAAACTCAGCCCGAACTCTGCAAGCCCAGAGAAAGAGGCGCAAGAAGAAAATTTAGAGATTTAGTTAAATCTTGACATTGGCTCGTTTTGTGGGGTCCTTACAATAGCCAAAACACTGGACTCAAACATACCAACAATAATGAAGAAGGTGCAGGACCTGGCAACATTTTGTTCTTTTATACGTAAGGTTCCCCTGAGTCAGAGCCGTCTAACAACTAATACTGCTAACCAGATAGCAGGCAATACCTACTTATCTTTTAAGACCCAGTTTAATTAGCGAGCTTGACTTGTTAAATACATGGTGTCAGGCCATCCCCAGAGTTTTTTGATTCAGTAAGTCTGGGGTGGGACCCGAGAATGTGAATTGTAAACAAGTTCCTAGGTGCTGCTGATGGTGATGGTCCTCTGCTCTGTGTAAACCTGTCATGGCACTGATCACATTGTATTGTCATTATGAGCCTGACTCCATCGCCAGCCCTTCAAATCATCATTGTCTGGTCACCCCCCGCACACATACTGTTGAATGAATGAGTGGGTGAATAAATGAATTAACTGCATGTCTTTCTAATTGTCTTTCTTGAAATTATAAGAACATGCAGTACTAGTCCTACTAAGTCTTGTCTACTCTGTGTACCTGGTATTATCATTACTTTAGGATTGGCCCTCGTAGAGTTGCACAAGACAGGTGCTGGCCTATGCATTGCCCCTGTTTAAATTACAGAAGGAGCACCCTCTGGGCAGGTGGAAGCCCACACATGTAGTCCTCACAAGTAAAGAAGGCCCCTCTTTCTCCAGCAGTCAAGTACATTTGTGAAGTGCATAAAATGCAATGGCTCTGGGTTATACAGCGTTCTTTCCACTTTTGGAAGCTTCTGCAAAATTCCCTTAGAGTTAGACCTGAGGACCCCTTTCTTGCAGTGTACTTCACCATGACCAGAATTACCAAACTCTGCCTGAGCAAAGAGCAAAATGCCATGTTGTACTCTTGCTAGAGAGAGAGTCTCCAGTCAGATCTCAGTGGTGGAGGTGAGACATAATTAACCCCAAGAATTTAAAACTTCCCTTTAGCTGTGGAAGAAGAAATCTTAGGAGGACCTATGATGCACATTCCAACAGCTAGGAAACTCTTGTAACCTAGGGTTTCCAAATTGTAGAAGAAGAACAAATGAGGCCGAACTTCAATTTGTGATAAAGCCCAGCTGGGCTGCTTATGTGTTGCTCTGATAGACTGTAGTTCATTCATTTGTCCCTTCCTTCCTTCCTTCCTTCCTTCCTCCCTCCCTCCCTCCCTCCCTTTCATCCACCCACCCATCCATTATCCATCTATCCATCCAAAAACATTTACTGAGCCTCTACTCTGTGTCACATGCTATGAGAAACAGTGAGGAATCCTGGAATACACATGGGTTTTGGAGACAGACATGCCTAAATCAAGGCTCCCCCAACTTTCTAGATGCCTGGCCTTATTCAAGATTATTAACATCACTTAGTCAGCTTCCTCATCTGGAAAGTATTACCCACATTATAAGGTGATTCTAGGATACTGTGCATTTCTATAATGTCTGCTGGGCTTGGCACATAGTAAATGATCAATAGCTGATAGATATTATTTACAGGCATGATACACTGATGATACAAATAATTATGATATTTCTGCCTAATCTCTATTGATGATCTATGTACATAACATCTATTTTAATGTATTCTATAGTATATGACTTGGAATAAAATGAATCTTTTCAGTGAAACAACACTTAGAGCGAGATACAAAAACCCAAAGACTAGAAGAATAGAGTTCCTTATTCTTCAGAGTTTAGCAAGTCTGTTTGTTTGTTTACCATGGTTATGTGATGAGAACTTTGAAAGACTTTGATAATACTATATGTTGATGGGCTTCAGTTTTTTTTCAAAACACATTAACATGTATTATCTTGATAATTTTCCTAATTGAGGTTTGAGTTTATTACTTCCATGTTATATATAAGAAAGCCATACATAATTACATTGCAAACCAATGGCCCTGCTTGGGGCAGAATCCATGGATCTTAAGTTCTAGTCCAGCGGCTTCTCTATTTTTAGTCAAAAGCTTTTAATAATCACGCCCTTTGTGGGGAGGCCTTGAACAATTAAAAACAAAGCGGGGGAGGCATTTGAATTACCTGTGAAGGGTTTACCTGATCTGTGATAGTTCCTCAGGAAATTGGTTAAAATGCTTCATCCTGTTTTGTTTTTGTTGTTAGAGGCCTTCGAGTTGATTCCAACTCATGGCAATCCCATGTGTGCAGAGTAGAACTGCTCCATAGGTTTTTCAAGGCTGTGACCTTTTGGAAGTAGATCACTAGACCTGTCTTCCGAGGCATCTCTGGGTGGGTTCGAACTGCCAACCTTTCAGCTAGTCGAGTGTTTAACCATTTGTGCCACCCAGGTTACCTCAGTCTTGCTAGTGCATAGTCAATTGGTATGGAATGTACAGTAGGACTCTTGTGAAAGACACTGTTGTCCCTACCCAACAGGGAAGACGGCCCCTGGAGAGGTATGTTTCATATCCTGGAGTCTCTTCAACAAGCTTCACTGAATAGGAATCAGGAGAGTGATGAGAAGAGCACTGACTCATGGGTCAGGAAATGGAAGTTTTCATCCTGACTGTGTTTTCATCCTGTCCTGGAAACGCCCTTCGATGGTGGCTCAATTTGGCAAATAAAAAATGCAGGATAGCCAGTTAACTTTGAATTTCAGATAAACAACAAAAATTTAGAGTAGGCTCCATGCAGTATTTGGGGTATACTTATACTAAAAATTTACTCATTGATTATCTGAAATTCAAAGTTAAGTAGAGTCTGGTATTTTGATCTGTCAACCCTAGTCCCATGGCCTCTTTGGGACACAGTTTGCCCCCACAGAGGAAAATGCTACCCTTTTTCTTAGTCTCGCAGAGTAGTGGTGAGGGTTAAATAATCATGGACAAAAAGTATACAGTAAACTATAAGCAAAACCATACCCAAAATAAAAAAAGCAGGGGATTAGTAATTGCTACTGGAATTTACTAGAGTCTTGAGACCTAAGCAAGAAAATGCATCTCAAACACATTTAACAAGCGTTACCTTCTCTTTTAAGGCAAAATGTTGTCGAATATAGTTCCTAAGATTTTTCTATATTGCTGCTCCTCGATTATAGCTCAAAGAACAGTTTAGAAATTGTGCAAAAATGGCAACAGCTGTTTATAGAACAAGTATGTGCCAGTTGTAAGTTTTATACACATTATTTAATTTAAATATAAGCCTTATTAACCTCATTTCCCATATGAAGAAAAAGGTTCAGAGAAGTGAACTAACTGGGCCAAGATAATAAAACTAATAAATGCTGTTAAGTACATATATTAGGATTTTAATCCAAGTTCATCTGAAAATAATTCCCAATATAGCTTTCTACCTCTTCTTCTTTTGTTGACAATTTGGCATAATTTTAAGTGAATCCAAGTTTATAGCTTTATATTCACCCTTTGATGATGGCCAGTGTATATAGTCTGTCCTAAAAGGACAGCATTAGCATTGTAATCTATATAAATGGCGTCTTGTAGGACCGCACAGTACACACAACCTGCTCTCCTGTACATGGCAGCCTTGCATTTGACTGAACTTTAGCCATATTATTTCAGCTGTTTTATGTTTTGTTTTGTTTTCCCTCTGCAGTCATCCAAGAGCCCTGAAAAAGGTAGCTCATGAGGTAGCAGCCTAGATTTCAATATCTGTTTAACTAGACGTGAGACAAGTTAAGGATAAAATGCAAATATAATGTTTACAGCATGATTTACATTTGTCAATCTGTCAAGCAATCTGTGGTTATACCCACATCAAGTACTTAAATTTATTAAGACTTATTTATTTATTGGTTATATTTCCATTTCCATAGAGTGGTATACGTATATTGAGGAGAGCCCTGGTGGTGCAGTGGTTAAGTACTCGGCTGCTAACTGAAAAGTCGGCAGTTCAAACCCACCAGCCACTCTGTGGGAGAAAGATGTGGCAGTCTGCTTCCGCAAAGATTTACAGCCTTGGAAATCCTGTGGGGCAGTTCTACTCTGTCCTATAGGGTTGCTATGGGTTGGATTCGACTCATTGGCAATGGGTGTTTTTGGGTGTGTGTATAGACACACAGACCCCAAAAAACCCATTGCCAATGTATATGTGTGTATATATATATATAGTTTTTTTTTCTGTAAAATAAATTAAGTTTCCATCATTAAATTCAATATATATATCAAATTTATTTTACAGGAAAAAAAAAAAACTATTTGGATAAGGCTTGAATTTTTGAATGGCAGATTTTATTTTTGACCAGCATTTTAAGTTAGGAATTATACTGATTGCGTGTGTGTGTGAAATAATAGCTAATACTTATTGAACACTTACTATGTGACATGTTTTATATCTCTAGACCCCAGCGATATTCTTAATAACATTCTTATCATTTCTTATAAATGAAAATAATGGATAATAAATAATAAATGAAATGAAGGCTCAAAAAGGTTATTTGTCCAAAGTCACACTGCTCTTCTGGTTGAGACTGAACCCTGTGCTCTTAGCAACTATACTAATCAAAGCCTAAACAAACTATTAACTTTTTAAAAATAAAACTTACATGGTCTAATATTATCTAGGAAGACAATGTCCGCACATTCTAAGACATGCCATAATAATAATCTAGATGAGACCTATATTAAGTTTAAAGATGAAATTATGTAGGAAACAGACAAAACTCTTTAAGGAATTATGTTTCTTTTATTATTTTATGAGGTAATGTATCTGTGAAGTTTATCTATCTTTTAAAAAAATCTGTGAGTCATAACTAACCACAACACTCCAGTATCACTGTTTTAAGAAAATCATTCTGGAAGAACATGATGGTATGACTTACGTATTATTTGTGGGAAAAGTACAGAAAAAAATATAGTGTAATCATCAGCTTTTGACCAAAATATAGAAAATCTTAAAATAAATCTCTCTGATTCATGCATTCTTTTTCAACCCTCTCTCTTCAGATGATTGGATGTGAGCCTTCAGTAGCGGAGATTTTTGTTTTGACTAACTTGAATTGTTGGCAGGAGGACATTCAAAGACAATTAGTGATTTCCCTCTTCAAGACAATTACTTCCTTATGATATTGGAAATAATGTTCTGGGTTAATTTATTTGTTGTCTACAAAGAAGCTGGAAAGGTCTTGAAAAAGATAGGTTATGGGCCCCTCGGGGAAAGATACTGGATCAAGTTTGTATTTAAGATCACTGAAGTCGGACCTGAGTAGCAGCTTCTACTTGGTTTGGCTGATTGGTTTCTGTAGGCTGGGACTTGCTTCTCATTGAGCCATAATTGTCCTCTGGATGGTATCGCAGTTAAGTGGGAGTCATATTAATGGTTCTAGTCTTCATAGTACTGATTTCGGGCTTTTGGAAACTGCTCCGAGCACCTCTGTAGAAACATTTCAAAGGATATTCTGCCATATGGATGTCTATATCACTCATCTGTTGACTCTTGATATTCAGTTAGCTAACTGGAAAAGAACTTGTGTAAAATGTGTTTTTTTTATTAGGCTTCTCTGAAAATTGTTGAAATTATACAATGAATTATAAACAGAGCAGATTTTCAAAATATTTAACAACCAGTAGAGCATAAGCATTGACCAAGCAGAAGAGTCTCTGGTCTTTAACTACAGATACATCTATAATGCTTCCTACCTGGATTATAAATGAAAATGAATTTCCTGTGAAATCCTGAATTCATATGACTGTGGTAATATCAACTTTGCATTAATTCATCTATCCATTCTTTATTCCTTATTATTGCATGAGCAGTAAATAGTGTGTGTGTATCTCACTTTTTTCCCCAATTGCTTATAATGTCCTAATTAAACCTCTTCAATTAACCAAGCTGACCTTGAAAAATTAGAGTTCTGTGAATTTCC
This sequence comes from Dugong dugon, assembly GCA_030035585.1. NCBI lineage: Eukaryota > Metazoa > Chordata > Mammalia > Sirenia > Dugongidae > Dugong > Dugong dugon. Next base: position 23,285,874 of record CM057475.1, read on the forward strand.
ACACTTGGACCTGCTTTCTTGCATTTCCTATGCCTAAAATGATCTCTCTTCTCTCCATCCATCATATCCCTTTTTTCAAAACACCTACTTCAGGAAGACATCCATGCTTTTTGTATGTTTATACTATATAATCTTACCATGCTTGTAAATTCACTGGTAATATGTCATTATAATTATCAAAGTATCATTTTATTTTTGCATCATTTCATATGAGTACATTTTTATCTTCTCCAAGTGAATTAAGCCTACGTTTTGTTATCTTCCTGCAGTGTCTGTCATAAGTCCCATTATAACTAGCTACTCAATAAATGTGTATTAATTGATTGCTAGTGAGTGAATAACCATTGAATGAGAACACTTATACCATTGAGAAGGATGGCATTTTTTATATTATCACATAATGGCTGCATTTATACATCAGATGTTTAACCTTGGTATCACCAGCATCTAGACTGACATAAAACAGGCCCTAAATGAACGCAGGTTTGGTTTGATGAATACACAAATCTCCCATGATCTGTATATAAACTGATCATGTTAAAACAGAGGCCAGTGGTTTGACAGTTCATGTCTCAGCCAGAAGAGACTCAGAGATTCAGAGCTGAGATTAGCCACCACCCAGACGAATACCCGTTTGAACTGATTTTCTTGCTGTGCCCTTCTGACTGTCTAGGCCCCTTTTCTCAGTTTTAGCGATAGGAGAACTAAATGCCTTAGCCAGGAGAGAGATGCTCAGTGTACAGAACTGTTTTGGGAAGAAATTATATTGGTGCCAGATCAGACTTGTCTTTCATTATATAACCCTCAAAAACAAAACAAAACAAGAAACCTAAAGCAAACAAAACAAAGCAAAAAAAGAAAAAACAACAACAACAAAAGACACACAAACACACACACACGGAAAATAAAAGGCAAATTAGAGACATGAGTATAGGACAGAAGAAATCCTGGGTTTGATTTCTAGCCCTTGCTCTGCCAAAGCTTTACTTGGCCATCCTGGACAAGCCCTAATCTTTCTGGACCTCCTTGTCATCGAATGGAAAACAAAAAGGTATATTCTGAATCATCTCCAGGATCCCTTCTAGCTTAAAAAAGATTTACTTTCTAGATGCCACAGATGTGTTGCTTATGCCTTTTCTCTCTGAAGAGTTGATAGTGCCTCCTTGTGATCTGTTGAAAGGTAGTGGCTCTTAGCTTAAATATAAAAATGACATCTGTCCCTTTTCAAACCCTCAGAACTCTTGTATGCATCTGGGAAGCTTTGTCCCCTGCATAGTTTCAATTACAGTGAGTTTTTTTTTTTTTTTTTTTTTTTAATCTTAGCAAAGACTTCTGTGGCTGTGAGGCAGTGTGACAGCTGCTATGCACCTCTCCAGCAGCGGCTGAAGTGATTTTAGCATCTGTCTTACACTTAAAAATATTGGAGGGATAAATGGACCCAGCATGCTGGAAAATATTGACTTACATCCCATATTACCCTTAGCCATGGAAAGTCACGGATCTGGGATGAGAGGCAGGCCAGCCAATTCAGCAAGGGCACTGACAGCTTTTCTGATGTATGCTCTGTTTATATAAAAGTCACTAGAACAGGATCTTTTGCCCATTAGAAAACAAGGTTCACTGTCATTTTAGGATTGGGCTTGGAGATGGGTTGTCTGCAAAACGTAAGCTGGTTTGTCAGGCCAGGTGAGATGAGCCTATCTCTATATTCATTCTCACCACCATTTTCTGTCCTCTAGGACCCTTCCTGAAGTCCCTTGGTGCTGCAAATGGGTAACACACTAGCCTACTAGTCCACCCGGAGGCACCTTGAAAGAAAGGCCTGGCAATCTACTTTCAAAAGGTCATAGCCATTGAAAACCCTGTGGAGCACACAGTTCTACTCTGACACACATGGGGTCTTGTGTGTCAGAGTAGAACTATGAGTTGGAATCCGGTCAACAATAACTGGTTTGGTTTGTTTGGTTTTTTTAGATCCCTTCCTAGTATAGTGTTAAATGTTTCCCATGCTAAGATAAATATTCTAAACAGTAAGTATTCAAAATAATCCAGTTTCTTTTTCATGAAAAGAAAAATCACATTTAACGATAAATATAAAGGAACGAAAAGGTAATAGAGTGGTTAAGAACCTGGATTCAGTAGTAACAAAAACTTGAGTTCAGATTTCATTTCTGATCCTTACTAGCTCTATAATCTAAGTGTGTTACTGAAAGTTTTTCCGATCTGGAAAATGAATAAACAGTAGCTGTTTCATAGGGTTGTTGTGATAATTAAATATTGTAAGGAAAACATTTAACATGGTGCCTCAAATCTAGAAAACCATTCAGAAGAGATAGTTTTTAAGAAAATATTATGGGAAAAGCTGATAATGGGCTCATGGTTTATAGTATACCATTAAAACCCGTTGCCATCAAGTTGATTTTGACTTACAGCAACCCCATAGGACAGAGTGGAACTGCCCCATAGGGTTTCCAAGGAGCAGCTGGTTGATCCAAACTGCCGACCTTTTGGTAAGCAGCTGTAGGTTTATAGTATACAGCAGGGAAAAATGATTTGTCTTGTATTTGAATAAGTGTGGCATCTATTCAAAGGGAAGCTAATATTCAGAGAAATGATTACTGTCCAGTGACTACACAAGGGGGAGATGAATCAGATAGATCAGAATTCAAACTCTGGCCCTGTGTGATTGTGCTTGAACTTCCTTACATATAAAATGGGATGACATCCAATTCACTGCACCGCACAAAACCTCTAAAAGCTCTCTCCATACTCAGCACTCAGAGCCCTCCACAGTGTTACAGTGTTGCCTCCACGTTACCTCATACCTTTTTTTTTTTTTTTTAAAGGATGTAATGGTTGCAGCTCAAGAAATTTTTTACATTGTCTACTAAGGTCATTTATAAGTCAAGAATGCTTTTATAATTCATGAGATAATGCTTTTGTACTTCCAAAGTTTTTCTCATGTAGGTCCATTCACATAACTGTAAAATCATAAATATTTGTTAAAATATATGAAATACATGAAGTGCAATGTTTTATGGCATGAACTGGCTCCTTTTATATCTTTTATATATATATATATATATATATTTTGCAAAGGTAATAAGGATGACCTCTTGTTTAACATACTAGAGTCTCAACCTAGTGGGACTCTCAAGTGTTACACATTCATTTATTCACACATTAATTCATTAAACAGATATTTATTAAGTATATACAATATTCCAAACTTGCTTTAAACTTATTTGGAATATAAAAAAATGTATAAGACGTCATAGATTGAATTGTGACTACCACCACCCCCCCCAAAATATGTTGGAATCCTAACCCCTATATACCTGTGCATGTGAACCCATTTAGGAATAGTGTTTTCTTTGTTATGTTAATGAGGCTATATCAGTGTTGGCTGTGTCTTAAACCTAATCACTTCTGAGTTATAAAAAGAGCAGATTAGAGGTACAGGAGTAAGCACAGCCTGGGTAAGATAGATGTCACATGAAGATTGTGAAGGAACTAAGGGATGCTGGGGCTGTAGTGGCAGAAGAAAACAAGGATTGCCCCCAGAGCTAACAGGGAGAACCTTCCTCTATAACCAGTGCATTGAATTCAGACTTATATGCTCCTAAACTGTCAGAAAATAGATTTCTATTCTTTAAAGCTATCCACTCATGGTACGTCTGTTACAGCAGCATTAGCAAAGTAAGACAGACATGTTCCCTCCCTGTAAAACTTTCCTGAAAGGAAGATAAATATGGACACAAGAAAATATAACACAAGGTAGAAAGTGATAATGGATATAGAAGAAGGAAAAACAACAACAGTGTACAGTTGTAGTTGAAAGGGGAGAGAAAAATACTTCCAACTGTGATAATCTGAAAATTATGGAAGAGTTGAATTTGGTGCTGAAAGATAAGGGATTTCTTACAAAGCATGAGGAATACTCCAGAAAGAAGAAACAATGTGAGAAAATTAGAGGCAGATTTTGAAGGATGTTTAAAGAATGAATGGTGAGTTAAGGTTTTGTTGTAGCATAGTAATATAAAGGGTAATTGCTCAAGAGAAACTAGAAGGGTGGGTTGAGGCCAGCTTGTGACAAGCCATGGGGATATGTTAGAAGTTTCTGAGCTATGAAGTGACAAGTTCAGTATCTAATGTCTGGCTTTTTTGCACATGATTCCGAATCTCTCAGAAATCTTGTAAAATGCTTTTTATAGTTTCAGTGACCATTTCTCTGTACACATTATTGGAATCACAACATATTTGAGGCATTTATCCCTTTACATGTGCATTGGGAATAGAAGTCCTGTGAAATTGTAGGCTGTCGGGGTCCAGCAAGATGAATGCTGGTCTTTGCCAAGCATTAAAAAAAAAAAGACTTTAATTTTTGTATGAGTTTTTTTTAAATATACACAGTGGTGCTCCAATTATGTTTTAATTTATAGTTATTTCTTAATGGAAGTTGTTAACCTAATAGTTCCTAATTCTTATACTGGGCTTAGTGATTTTTAAAGCAATGTTTACCAAGGTATTTCCAAGCATGATGTTTCTCAATAGATTTATTTGGGTTTGGCAAAATAGATTTGAATAAGAAAATTACATAAATGTGACTGAATTCTGTTATATTACTGAATAGCCCCTTGAACACCCATTCTTACTAGGAATATCACAATGCAGACTATGAATTTTTTGCTAGTCTTACCTAGTTGCTGACAATACATTTGTTTGTATTTCATTTGCAAGAATACATGCTTTTTCCAAAATTTCATAATCAAATAGCTTTAACAGCAAAGAAGAAAAAATGCCACAACTCTAATTTACTTGAACTAGAATTGTTCCTTTGATGTAAAAAATAATCCAATGATTAATTAAGAGTTTGACACCTTCTCCTTGTTCACTGGATTATATATTGGCCTGTTTTGTTGGGTGATTTATGGATTGTCACTGAGTTTCTTGGAATTGTTTCACTTCATTTTAATGATAGGATCCAAGCAATGAGGGAAACAAATAACAGATTGTTATCATTCAGTATTTTCAATATCGCCAGTTTGGGTGATTGCTTATGTGGGCTACCAGTCAAGGGTGGAATGTCCCAGTGTCATTGTGGTATTCTTTCTGTAGATATAGATGTTAGAAAGAAAATGAGATGCACTGTATTTTGTGGTTAAGCTCCATAAGTCAATGACTTTAGATAAATAATGCATTAATCAAATCTTACCAAGTAGAACTCTAATTGAGAGCCTTGAAAATAACAGTGGACCAGTAGGTGCAAAATACCACATAACAAATGTGATAACAATTCTGCTTTCTTGAAAACAGCAGTCCATGTTTGCTCGTAAGTACATGTATCTTTTGCCCCATCTTTTTGTTCTTAACCTAGATTTTTCCTAGACATTCTCCCTTGGCTTAGATTTTCTTCGCTTGATATCTTTGGTCAGTGCATTCAGCAAAGCTATATCAAACACTACTTTGTGTATGACACTACATTATACATTGCCTGAAATATCACCTTTCCCATTCTCTCTGAATAGAGCTAACCAATGAAAACTGCTGGGAAAAGCCCCCCTGACTAAAAATATGCCCCTCCACTGGTCAGCCTGGTCTAGTACTAATGACTGAAAAATTTCCCTTAAGAGACACTACATCCACTCCTCACTTATCTACATGGTTAGGTTGCAAAGACCAGGTCATTGTGAGAAAATCAGAGTTATGCGAAAATGGAGGCTGACCACGTTAGATCACAAAATGGAGGATGGATGACTACATCATTACATAACTGCCAAATTGCATCATTATATAACTGCCAAATCACATCGTTACATAACTGCCAAACCACTGAGAATCGCGGCCCAACCAAGTTAACACATAACCTTAACCATCACAGCCAGCATTACTCTTGCCTCATACCTTGGTATTCTTTACTGCCAGACGTACGTCGTTAATGGGCAAAACTGTCAGACAGTGGATTTTTTACTATAGTTGTAAATGCGAAATGTCAGATAACAAAATAGTCAATAATTGAGGAGTAGGTGTATATTTATTGAATTATCTGTATCCTTCCTAAGTTGATCAGTATTAAAAAAAAAAGAAAGGATGAAGAAATTTGAACAGAAAAAGAAAAGCAGATGAAGCCAAGAGTGAGGAAGGTAGAGCAATGATAAAAACAAACAAACAAACACAAAAACAAACCCATTGCCTTCGAGTCGATTCCAACTCATAGCAACCCTATACCACAGAGTAGAACTGCCCCATAGGGTTTCCAAGGAGCGGCTGGTGGATTCCAACTGCTGACCTCTTGGTTAGCAGCCGAGCTCTTAACCACTATGCCACAGACCAACAGTACAAGTCATAAAGTCCTGAACAATCATTAGAAGTGTTTGTCTCTGAAAACATTTAGCCGGGGTGGCTGGCTGGGGGTGGAGGTGGCGGGGGAGCAGATCAGTCACATGAATAATAATATCTTTTATAATAAAGTTATTTAGAAGGAGCAGAACTATCGCCTCCTTTCTACGATCGACCCTCATAAAGAGAATACTGTGTATGTAGTGAAAAAACAATCTCAGTAACACTCTCATAGTAAAGACAGCATGGAGTACCATGGTTCTGCATCTTAAGAGAGTCCTTCAATGTATGGGGACTTCAGAGCACGAGTCAGTAAATGCAGCTCTACAAAAGACTCCACTGGAGAGTAATCAGAGAGTAGCTGGCCCTCTGTGTTTCAGTACTGTCCTGGGGCCATACCTTGGGAAACTAATGACTTAGGTATTAACACCTTGTGTGAAGCTGTTTACCTAATTGCTTTTGTTACAATTGCTAGTGTAGGGCAGGCTTTCTAGAAGATGAAGGCTAGGGACAGAGGACTCTATTGGGGAGGACAACTCAGTGGTGGCTTCAGGGCTGAAAACAGGGAGTACTGAAAAAGATAATTATCTCTACATTTTCCTTAGAGGTGGCTGTGTTCGTGGCCAGATTGGAAAAAGTGCAGAATATTCTAAGATTGTATTAGATTTACTGGTGCAACAACAACAAAAAGACTGGAGGAGATTTCTCAGTAGCAGTCACCGAGCCACCCGTCTAACAAATAGATGAGACAGGAAGTGCATCATGGACTTCCTAGCACAGTGACCCAAGGTCATTCTTTGAATAAGAAAGATATTACTCTGTGGATTGGGGTGTGGGGAAGAGTGGACAGACAGAAATTAGAAATCTATAGATCTGCAACTACACGGAACAATATGGATGGATCTCATAAATACAGTATTGAGCCAGAATGAAGGCAGACTCAAAAGAGAATACATACTGTATGATTCCATTTTTATAGAGTACAAAAATGGAAAAGAATCACCTTACACTGTTAGAGGTAAGAAAGTGCTTATCCTTGGGTAAGGGGCTAGTGAGTGGAAGGAAGAGGGGTCTCTTGGGGTTCTGGTAATGTCTGTTTCTTAATATGGGTGTGCTTGGTTATCCATCACACTGTACATTTATGATGTGTGCACTTTTATCTGTGTATATATGTCAACAAAAAGTTTTTTTTTTTCCTAAACTATAGAAATGTCTTCCACATATTAGAATATCATTAACCTAGCTATGCCTCGAGGTACCCTAGGTGGTATAAACTGTTAAGTACTTGGCTGCTAACCAAAAGGATGGAGGTTCAAGTCCACCCAGAAACACCTCAGAAGAAAGGCCTGGCCATCTACTTCCGAAAAATCAGCCACTGGAAACCCTATGGAACACAGTTCTACTCTGACATACATGGGGTCACCATGAGTCAGAATGAACTCCATGGCAACTGGTTTACTTATGCCTCTACCATCCTTTCTCACCTTCCCAGTAGGCAGGAGAGAAATTAATCACTATTTCTGAAGAACAAGGTACTTCTAATTGGGTTTCTTCTTTTTCTGTTTTCTACTTCTTAGATTTATATGACAGAGTTTTTTTTCTTGCTGTGCAGAGCTACAAAACTGTATGTCAGTAGTGTGTGTGTTTAATACTTGAAGCCATTATTGTTAGACAACACCGTTATGATATTACACTGAACACTTCACCCTGAGGGTTTCCACGGTTGTGCTGAATTATAGCTGGAAGCCAATGCCATACTGAAAAATAAAGAGATAGGGGACCAGGGTCTAGGCAGGCTTTTCAGAAGCTGTCTAGAAAAGAAGTCAGAACAGGAAAGAACGTCTTGAACGTGTACCATGAAAAGATACAGTATGTTAGAGTGGTTAGTCAGTTTCTAATGCTAGGCAGAGTACTTTACACTCACATGTTGTAAAGTGAAAAAAAATCTAGTAAGATTTAACACTTCAAAGTCATTAGCTCACTAATGAATCCATACAACAGTTCTATGAGGTTTGTGTTAAATATCTACCACCTCATAGATCTTGTGTCATTTAGAAACTCTCACAGCTGTTTTCAACTCTGCTCTTTCCCAAGTCTTTAAAAGAACGGATTATTATCATGCACCCAGTGAAGGGCACGTATCAAATCTCACTTGAGAAAAGAAAATCTAATCCTTTATGAAGAAGCAAATTTCCAAAGCCAGTTAAATAATTCAATAGCTTTCCCAGTGTTATGATCCCAAATTCCAGATTTCCTTTGATCTCTATTACTTCTTCTTTGCTCTGAGGAGAAAGAAAAATCTACTCCGATGCCTGTACATAGTAGGTGTTCAATAAATGTCCATTACGTTAAATTGGATTACATTCATATATTGTAACTCTTTGGATAATTTGCTTTTGGATAATCTAGCCATGGTTTCACAGACTTGGTGGAAGTTTTTGAAAACATTAATATTGTGTTCCCTTCTTCCTAGTGATTAAATTATTTCCCACTAGAAATGAATTAGGTGCTAAGTTATACAGGCTATTTAGTTTACTACAACAGTAATAGCATTTTCTCTTGAGCACTGAGTATGGGGAATGTAATATGTCCATGTTTTGGGGATAAAAATGAAGGGAAGAAGATAGATATTAGGACAGCATTTTAGAGTGATTTTAAAGATAATGAACCCAGTTCTTCAAGCAATGTTTATAAAATGGAAATGACACTGAATTATTAGAACAAGACGGTACTAACATCAGAACTGTTCTGTTGTGGTGCTACCCCAAATAGTTGTAGAATAATGGAAAAATACTTAATGCAAAACCAAACCAAACCCATTGCCATTGAGTCGATTCTGACTCATAGTGACATTATAGGACAAAGCAGAACTGCCCCCATAGGGTTTCCAAGGAGTGGCTGGTGGCTTCAAACTGCCGACCTTTTGGTTAACAGCCGAACTCTTAACCACTGTGCCACCAGGGCTCCATAAAACACAAATGACACTGAATTATTAGAAAAAGACAGTACTAACATCAGGATTGTTCTGCTGTGGTGCTAAGCCAAATAGTTACAGAATAAATCACTTAATACAGCAAGTCCATTAACAGATATTAACAGATAGTTTCCAAAGTCCTCATAGGCCCTTTTCAAGTGTAATTTGAAGACTGAGAAATTCAGCTCCAGGGATATTTGATCATTTTCTATAGATTGAAGACTTGGTGACTTAAACGTTGAATGTGGTAACTTTCACTTTACCATTCAAATCTGCTTGCTGTATTGTGAAAACATCTAGTGAAAGAGGGGAGGAAACCAACTTTTATTGAGTACCTGCCTCCACCAGATATGTGCTAGCTCAAATTATCCTCAGAATTGCCTGGGGATATGTGGTACTGTTTCCATTTTACAGACATGGGAATTGATGCCGTGTTATGCTGCTAGTTGAACCAGGACCGCACCACAGGCTTAACTGACTCAAAGTCTGTAATCTTTGCCCTTTGCCATGAAATCAAAGTGGACTTCCCTGAACAGATTTTAAAACCCTGCAGGCCACATCTATTTTAAAGTGGTTTTACAGGTATTTGTCTGTACATGCTGATGTACTAATTTAATGAAAACTTGGACTAACAAGAACCTCTTCTGTGGATATTTCCCCCATTTTGTCGGCCCCTCCGCTCACGCAGCTTGAATTCTGGCTGGCACAGGCAGTGCCATCAACACTGCAGCTGTTAGCATCCCCTCCTCCCATGCTCATCGTGAGTTCTGCAAATGAGCCCTGCAGACTGATATTCCTTCTGCAGTTGATTTGACAAATAGCTTTTGTGGCCTTGGATTTTCCTATCACTCATAAATTCCGGCCACAGACGGGCTGTTCATCAGATTCAAATTCCATACATTTGGTAGGAAAGCCTTGAAGACCCCTGCATGCAAAGTGGACTCTACCCTTAAGATTTATTTGTAAATTTGACTTAAAATTACTTGGAGAGGAACCTAGGGTATTCCCCTGTCTGTGCTCAGCTGCACTTTATTTCTGTCTTTATGACATAAATCTTGAGAATAACACCTTTAAAAATGTGTCTGAGAAATGCGTTTCATGTTTACAGTGCCGAGTTTTAGTGAGTCAAATTGTGTTTGTACAGTATGTTTCCCTCTCCACGTACTGTGTGACACTGGAGTGAAAGGGAGACTTGGGTCATCAGCTGCAGGCGCTAAGAAAGCCTGTTGTAACTGTGCATTTTAATTAACTGAATCAGCTGAGGAAATGTTGTCTCTCTACTGTGGTGTAGCTGTCTGCCTTGTAAAGCACCTCCCTGGATAAACAGAGGACTTCTATTTCTTAAACTGCCTTTCTCCTTGGTCTTTAAGACCATGTTGGGCTTTTTCTTTTTTCTTAAATTACAGGTGGAGAAGGTTTAATTAAACTCTAAAATGGCTCTTCAGCAAAGTCAGTTGCATTTTTACAACACTTGGAGCTACAATGGAGTTGCTGCAGAATGCACGCTGTGAGTGGAGCACCCGGAAACACTTATAAGCCTAAACCTATTTTGTCATATTACCAACGGTAGCATCTGCACTTGGGTATGGTTGAAACACAAATTGAAAATGAGATAGTTTTTTTTTTTTTTTTAACTAATCAGTGGGCTACTGTGAGCTGAGCCAACAAAATGGAAATAATTTAACCATTGATTATTTCTGCACAGCACACTGCTGGATCTTAAGGTTGAATATGAGGAGATAGCAGGGACTGATTACCCAATAAGCAAGATACGCACGGGCTTAATTGTGCTTACTTACCAATCTATAGTGAACAGTTTCACCTGGTTTTCACCATGTCAAAGAGGTGGTGGAAACGCATGTGAAATTGTTCACTGCAGATTAGTAATAAACAAAATTAAGCCCTTGAGTACCTTGCTTACCATAAGCCAGTGCATATCATGCTTACTGGTTAATCTGCCTCTGGGAGATAGTATTGGTTCAAAGAGTTATATGCAAAATTGGCCTCTGGAAATATAATTTGTCGTCTTGGCATGAAAACCACTGAATACATTTTGCCATAAATTGCTTGCCTCTATGATAGGTTATAGGTTAGTTAACCGTTGAGCTTCTTTCATTTAGTTGTCTCTGTAGATTCCCTTCAATAAAAAATTGATTGAAAATTGTAAATTTCAGAATGGTGGTTTTTATGTTTTCAGACTATGGACCTTGAAGCCAGGGGCATCTGCCTGAGCTACACTAAGCAGATTCTACTACCAAAAATAAAAACAAAGACCTGATTACTTCTTTAATGCCGTTTAATGAGAATGGGAATGAAGGAAACTATAATTTTTGCAAAACTGTAAGTATATAGTATACTTACAGTATATAAGTATATAGTATATAAGTATATAGTAAACAACAGTGATATAGGTTAGATGTAAAACAGATGATAATGAGTGTAGTGATAACTAGAATGGATAAGAGCGAGACTAAGGAATGCAACTCTTGGAAGATAATAAAGAATTAACATTGAATTGAACTCTGAATTTCACAACTTACTGCCTTCAAAGAGAAGATAAGAAAGTGGAATGCAAAATTCTCAAAAATCCTTATAGTTGCATGTTTTCCTGACTAAAAATTGGTTTCATATCAATTCCCTCATTACACCTGTTCTAAAAATGATTCTGCTTTGTTGATGGCAAATATTACCATGGTCCAGAGCCTGAGCAATAATAACACAAGTGAAAGGAATATGTGGATGGTCCCCAAATCTACCGTCTTACAACATAATTAAAATGGGACTTAAAAGAGTATTAGGGATGGATGCCATTTTTATTTCTGAAATTAAAGTAGAATTAAAAAAATTTTAGTTCTTTATTTATAGAACCAAACAAAGCTGCTGAATACAAGTAGATTTCTGACTCCCCTTTTAATAAAGTGATCAGACTGTGTCAATTTAATTATTGCTTTCCTAAGAGATGAAAACCATTGCTATTTTCCTTTCCACCTGTTCAGAAGGTGGATATTCAAGTAGTATAAATTGACTTATAAATAAAGGTCGGATAGAGAGAAAAATTGAAAGGAATTCTAGGTGGAGTTGAGAGAGAGAAAAAAAAAAAGTTCAGTGAAAAGAAGTTAACAGGGAGAAGAGAAAGTAGGAAAGGAGAGACCTGGCAAAATGCAGACCCTTCAATCCCATATGATCAAATGCACCTTCTACATAATCAAAGATGTAAAGATGAGCGTTACCAACTGTCATCTCTTGAGCATTTGATCTTTGAAGCCTCCAGCAGAACAGTTACCTTGAAAACATGTTTAATCAGAAAGCCAAAGACCTCTGACTCAGTCTCTGTGATAGCGTAGGGTGGCCACTTCGTGTGGTAAGAGAGGAGAGGCCCTGGAATAAGTGTAAAGGAAAAGCCTTGTGGATAGGGTGGGATAGGAAGGCATCCAAGCTAAATAGCAAATGACCTTCCCCAGGAGGGGGTGAGCAAAGAGAGATCACAAAATAGATGGTTTTTAAAACAAAAGTTGACTACCCAGACTCCACTAAAATAAGGTATTTTCACACTTAGAATTAAATATTTTTTCTATATGTCACAATTTTTCTTAGCGCTTAGTCACTTTAACATATCCCTTAAAGTGTTCATTCCTCTGCTGTCTATCATAAGGAAAATTGTTGGTAGGTTATTCACAAAATAGAAGCAATTAAATCAGAGCATGATTAAAGCAACTGTGTTTTCATAAGAATAAATTTTGAAACCAGTTAAATGATAAATGAAATGACTGTAGATCCTGAAAAAGTATATGTAAAATAAACAAAAAATATTTATGTTGACTAAATAAATATGAGGTTGACAAAAGTAACTAGAAGTTTCTATAAAGAGTTGAAATATTTGCTTTACACTGTTTCCAATAATAACCTTATAATCACCAGCAAATCAATTCAACAGACATCTACCATCAATAAATGACTATACCAACCACTATTGGAAGAGAAAGAAGAGAGGATCCATTTCCTCAGAAAGCTTACACAGACACATTAATTATTGTGACACAAGGCAGTCTGTGACAGACTCCAGTAGAGGTACAAAATACCGTGGAAAATGAGAAAGGGTAAGATTAAGAAGGCTTCTAGAGTGAATGGAGTTTGAGTTGGATCTCTGGAAATGCTCAGAGATTGATAGGAGGACTTGGGAGGGAGGAAAGGCATTTCCCACAAAGGAAACAACTTGAACAGAAGCACAAACCAGGAAAGCACATGCTACCTCAAGAACTGGCCAGCGTCATAGTATGGAAAATGGCAGGGAAGTAAAGGTAGAGATGCATTTTGGGCTTTGTAGACAGGTTAAGGATGTTGACTTTGTGTGCCACCATCACACTTCAGTATTAATCATGTGCCCAGATGACCATGAGTTTATGGCAGTTTAGATTCTATTTCTTGAAAGTTCTGTCAGAAATCTGTCATTCTAAATAAAAGTAGATAGTGTAATATGACTCTTAAGGAATATTGTGATACTAAAATTTTTAGCAGTTGGGGTCATGAAGGGAAGGAGAAAGTTACTGTTCTGTGCCAAATCTGGTGCTAAGTGATTTTATCTATATCGTCTTATTTAATTTTCATAGGATCTTTATGAGTATTAAACTGAGTAATATATGAAATGTGCCTAGAATAATGTACATAAAAATATACAAGAAGCACTGATTCTTTACTCTCTTGGAACAAACCTGTGATGATTACATTATTTTCCACATTTTTTTTTTTTACGATGAGGAAGCTAAGACTCAAGATTTTGCAGCCATTAAGTGCCAAAACCAGAATCCAAATTGGTTCTCCCTGGACCCATAGCCCAAGTTCTTTCTAGTAGACAGTGCTGCCTCTCGTTGAGAAAAACTAAGGAAAAAGCTCATGTACAATGACAATTTACTGAAGAAATTCCCCAAACCATGTACTTTTTTAATTAAACAAGAACTGTTTGCCCTTCCTTCATTTCTTTGGGAAGGTCCAACATCTTCTTTAAGAAAAATATAGAGGGATCTATATAGGATGGTTTCTGAAGTGCTTGCAAAGCCTTCTGCTCCCACAAGTAATTTTCTCAGCCCTGCTGATTATGCCTGCTCTTAGTATATGAGTTTCTTATCTTTAGCTAAAAGCTCCTGTTTAAATGTAAGTGCCCTTGGAAGGGACAATTCTTTAATACTGGTCTTCATCTAGGAAGAGATATTTAGTAAGGACTGAGGAACCAAGAGAGCCCTGGGTACCACTGGACGGAGGAAATTCAGTACAGATAATCTTTCTAAATGGAGAAATGACACAGAAATGGGAGGCTGGGAAGACATCCCAGACCTGACGATCTAGAGACAAACCCAGTTTGTCTGTCTGATATCTACAACCATACAGCTGACAAATTCCCCTCTGACTTTCTAATAGAATCAAAATTTGATTTGGGATTTTAGAAAAGTAGTCAAAGTTGGTATACTGAAAGAACTGCAAAAAGATCTGCAGGCAGAAAGCAACACAAAACAAAACAACCAATAAACAAAAGAAACCTCTGTATTAGCAGTTAGAAAATAGAAGTGCCATGAAGCTTAAATTCAAGAATATGATGGAGCACTTAGAGGGTAAGTCACCTGTCAAGAATGTGAAAAACAATGCCCATCATTTAGGATTATTTTTAAGATTCAGAACTATCCAGTATTAGATTTTGCTCGATTTTCTTTCTCTACTTTCACCTTTTCTCTTTTTAATTTGTAGCTTGCTTAGTGCTTTTGCATTTCAGTGTAAACTAATAAAGACCCCACACATCTCTGTGTGTTAGACCATAAAAAAGACCAAGGTAAAGACCATAAAAATATATGTAGATTTTTACAGTTTACTACTCAGCCCTTCTTGTAAAAATACTTAAGACGAAGAGCATGCTGCATTTTAATGATCATGAGATGAGCTTGAGTGGGTTGTCACAGGTTTGGAAGAACACTATACCAGCAGATTAGAATTTAGCTAGCAGAGGGATAGCCAAATGGTAAGTCACCGAGAAATCATTTCTTAAGGGGATGTATGATTTGGCTAAGAGAAGCCTTGTGTGGGTGGGATTGAATTATTTTAGGGCAATTCTTTAATGGGTGAAACTTACAGGAAGATGGAGTCAGTAGAAGAACTGTTCTTATATTTTAAAAAAATTATTTGAGCTTATGAAAAGTATAAGAGGCTTCTTGTAAAATCATGAGATATATATATACATAAATTCATGGCACATTATAACAACTCAATTACACACATATAAACATACACATACACACATGTGCAATAAAGTATGAATCATAACCTTATGAGAAGGATGTGGAATCTTTTTCTAGACATCTATAGCATCCCTGGCTTGGTAGAAAACACCAAATACTTACGTAATATGGCTGCTGCTATAAAAAAACAGATCTTTAAATACTGCATTTTAATCGTCATTCAGCAGTGTTATGTAACCCTCCATTGCATAAATGACAATGCCTAAGCCATACATTGATGAGTACATGCCAACTGATATCAAAGTGCTGGGTTAGGTTTTAAACCATCTTCCTGGTGGTGTAGTGGTTAAGACCTCGGCTGCTAATCAAAAGGTCAGCAGTTCAAATCCACCAGCTGCTCCTTGGAAGCCCTATGGGGGCAGTTCTCCTCTGTCCTGTAGGGTCGCTATGAGTTTGGAACTGACTCAACAGCATGTAACAACAACAAGAAGGGAGTCTTCACTGTTGTAATCTTATCACAGGTTTATTAGAGTTTTTAAAGCCACCCTACTACTCCAACCTCAACATGATATATTCTACAAGTTTCCTTTAAGCTTCCTTGGGAGATTCAGGTTGATTTCATCAAGGGGCAGAGGTGTAAGAATGTTTCTTCTTTCAGAAAGTATAACAGATCAATAACAATGATAAGAAGCACTTTTTAGCTATATGTAGGTCCACCCTATCAAACCACGAACACCACATGATAGTCATTTCTTACTATAGCCTCATTGTCTGAGGACACTTTCTTCTCACACCCAGTTCATTAATAAGCTTGAACACCAAAAGTGCTGAATAAGAATTTATATTTAATTGAAGTTATTTTCTCTTTGCTGGCAAAATATGTTTTATACTCTGGATGAATGTAATTAGTGCAATGAAGCTTTAAAAGAGATTGCCTTTGTAACCATAATATTTGCCATATCATCTTACATGTGAGGTCAAAAATTTTTACATTTTATCCCTGAGAAGATAAAATTCTGATTCTTGGTATGCTTTTGATTGCTGAAATGCAATTGAGCACTCCCATACAAAGGAGCCGTGCTGGCGCAGGGGTTAAGAGCTCGGCTGCTAACCAAAAGGTTGGAGGTTTGAACCCACCAGCCGCTCTGCTTCCATAAAGGTTACAGCTATGGGGCAGTTTTACTCTGTCTTATAGGGTTGCTGTTAGTTGGCATTGACTCTAAGGTAATGGGTTTGGTTTTGATTTTTGATACTCCCATACATAAAGTGCAATATTTTGTTTTCTAGGAACTAAGAAGAAAAATAGTAAGCTTTGATGGTTTGCTGGACTGTCAATTCAAGTATATTTCCTTTTTCTTCCACTGAAAATCAGAAGATACTGTAGAGGTTATTTGTAGGCTGTCTAGGAAAGGAAGAATGGTCAGTCAATCTTAAATTGAGTTTTATGGTCTAATATTTAATGCAAGTAACTTTTCAATTAGAAATAGGCTGTTCCTTTGAATGAAATGACCATATCGAGTTTATTTATATGTGGGCAGCCATGTTTTTTGTTTGTTTTGCGATACAGGAAGTAGAGGGCTCTTTCATATAAAGAGAACAACAATTTAAGAGGGGGAGAAAGGAACAAAGGAAATTCCTTCTCTGGGGAAGTGAGAGCCCCTGAAAATAAAAAGAAGATATAGAGAATTGTTAATTTTCATGACAACATTTTCTGGATAGGATATCTCTTTTCCTTTTATTTTTTTCCCAGTAAAGTAGATTATTATTCAGTATGGAAGATTATTAGAAAATACAGTTGCAAAATAGATTGCTTCTCCTTGGTCTTGAAAGGCAAGCTAGCTATTCCTGTTCTCTCCTTTGTCCTGGAATTCTCCTCAGATGTTCAGGATGAACTCAAGAGGATCCATCTACAACCTTATGATGTTAAAGCATCATAAAACTCATGAATGCTTTTCCTACCGCAAACCTACCATCCTCTCTGCTCTCTAGAGGTTTCCTAGAAACTCAGCTGCCAAAGAGGAGCAGTTTGTGTCTACTACCTCATACTGGGTAAAACCAGTTACATCAATGGTGTTAAATCTGTGATTATGTTGGTCATTTGTTGATGAAAGGCCACAGGTACTCTAGAGTATTTAATTTTGCATAAGCAAAGGTGGTTATACTGATGTTCATCGACTATAATTGATAAAGGAGCCCTGGTGGCGCAATGGTTAATTGCTCGGCAGCTAATCAAAAAGTCAGCAGTTCTATCCCACCAGCTGCTCCGTGGGGGAAAAGATCTGGCAATCTGATCCCGTAAAGATTACAGCCTAGGAGACCCTATTCTGTCCTATAGGATTGGAATCAACTCCACAGCACACAACAACGTTCTTGATAAAGTCAGTAGAATCTCTGTAGTAGAAGGAAGTTTTTGGTACAGTCTTTCACTGGAAAAAAATAGAGTCGGTTATCATGTGATTGATATATGAAATGTGTGGTAATCCCAATGTAATGTGTTATGAGCAATTAACTTTTTCTCACTAATGATGTTATCTTGTCATATAAATGCTATATTTACCTAGTATAAAATCAAGAAGGACTCAAAACCATGGTACCGGAGAAGAGATGGGCAAGTTGTTGGTTGAGAACCCTTGCTCTACTGACCTGATTTGGAACACCATTAGAATTTTGATTTAGTGTGCTAAGATTTTGATTCATTGTTCTCTGGTTGGAGTCTTCATTTATTTCATTTATTGCACATTGTGATAAGTATTGATAAGATCCTAGACAGATAACATGATGTGGAAGAACCCAGGTCTTTACGGAAACCAAGGGTCAAAGAAAAATTAAGTACTAGACTCGCTGAAAACTCTCAGAAATCATACTAATGTAAAATGGGCTTGAAGTTCTGTAACATAGAGGCTACTGATTTCTTTTTTGACCTGGGACAAACATAGAACACCAGCAAACACACAGTTAAATACCTCACTACGTGCTCTTTTGAAGAATAGCTAGTTGCTATTTTAAATTTTATAATTTTCACACTTGCTCCTCATGATAATTATATGAACTCAACAATATACACCCATTTTACAGATGGAGAAGTTTAAGTTCAGGAAAGCTAATAAATTTGCCTAAGATCACTTGATTAGCAATTCTCAGAGAAACTTGAATTCAGGTCTTACATTATAAGACCTATGTTCTACCATTCATGGATGTGATACTTCCCTTAAGTCAAAAAGAACCTTAAACTATTTCTTTTTATTTAGATCTTCTCTGTAGTAATTTTATTGTAGTCTATCCAACAATCCAACTAAAGAAAACCACCAATTATTTTGGATCCCAAGCAAAATGTGGGACTAATTCTATAGACCATTATGATTAGGGAAAGACTTACTTTCAATTATGTATTATTTTTTATTAGTTTTCCAAAGTCATCTAATACAAGAATTTTCAAAAGCTATTTCACTTCCATTTATTCTATTTTTCTCAACAACATTTATCATTCAAATTTAGTGATGTTATTTTTCCTGCTTATAGTGGTCTCCCAGCTGCCTCTGATTTTCTATATGGGTACCTAAGAGAATACACACATAGTAAAACACTCATGGCTTTGCAACAGATTCAGATTCTGATGAGAACCCAGGGAAAAGGGAATGGAAGAGGCAACACAGGTTCTCAATTTTTTTTTTCATTTCTCCTGGCTCAGTTCTCATTTGTCATATCTGGAACTCGTTTTGTCTTAGACCTCATGGCCTGATGCTTCTTTTTGATGCTAGTCTAATCCACACTTTAAATAAAATATTTGAAGTTCTTTTCTTGGTAAATGTCTAGGGGAGAGAAGACCTTCTTACACCTACATCATTCTAAAAACCTGTGCCAAATCCATGAATCTGACTCTGCATTATCCTTCCCCAGAAGGAGAGCATAATTTCATTATCCATGAATCATCACCTCTTAGACTGTAACATCATTGTCAGAGAGCCTAATAGAACCAGTATTCAGCTGGCTGAAGAGGGAGAGGGAGGGAGAAAGCACTGGGGCAAAGCACAGGTCACTGGCATGGTCAGCAAACTGGAGAGTTCTAAAGCCAGAAGGGGTGGGCTCATTGACTTGATAGCTAAGATATTCCTACCAGCCTGTGCATAACGGATGCTGAACCCTTCAATGTTAATATTGAAATTTGTTTTACCCAACCTAAGTTGCATTACAGTATCCTGTCAATGGAAAATATTAACCCATTTAATGAAACTCAGAATATCTGGCCAGCCTTGATGCACATAAACACTTTAAGATACTTCTTATCTGTTGTTTTACATTATTTCTTGCTCTTCATATTTAGACCCTTATTTCTAGCCCTCAATTCCTGTCCTATGGCCTCTGTTCTGGCATTTTTTTAAAAGTCAATATGCAGAATATAACTTTCAAAAGTTACATTTTAAGTATATTTTCCAGGGAAATGGGGCAAAATGGAATTCAAATTGGATGCACAGATAAAGAAATATATGATGTAAATCACATTTACATCAGGATTCAGGATTAAAAGCTACAATGTGTATGAATAGCTGTAGTTTGTCTAGTCGACCACTGGAGGTCACTGCTGCTCCACAGAAATAAAGCTTATGGCCTGTTTGTCTACTTAGGTAGTTGACTCACCAAATCAAGTAAAAAACGGTTTAAATTCTTTGAAAAGATGTAATGTCAACATCCTTGGAAAATACAAACTCATTTAAAAGGAATATATCTTGCATAAGCATTGCTTAGAAGACTGTGGCACTGGGACTATTAACTCTATGCTGTGGTGGCATACTGGGACTAATAAAAACTGGGAAAAAAACCCTCCATGTAATTCAAAGAGTGTAAACTCGATTTCCTTTCTGTTCTGTAAAGCATTCAAAGTACTAACTGAATCCATTCTGCATCGATGTGCCTCTGTTGTATAATTCAACAGGTCAGGCTATTTATTTAACTGGTGTCACCTTTGAAGGAAGTCAAATATTTCTCATAAATTTGCACTGAGAAATTGAATCTCAATTATATTTCTCTAATACGCAATGAGTTTGAAAGAATCGTGTGAATTGATTTATGCACGTTTACTGGAAAGTGCCATGGGGGTGGGCGGGTGGCAACAACTTTGGAGCAGAACATTCACCAGTTGGCTTGGTGAAATTTATGGTGGGGAACTAGTTATTGTCTAACCCATAAGAATTATATGTTGTTGTTCAGAAGATACTGGAAACTAGAGAAGCTTCCTTCCCGAAGGGGCAAAAAATATCTTTTTTTTTTTTTCCTGGCAATATCATGTCCTGAATTAAAACCATTTTCTATTTAAGAGATTTTTATTTTTGTTTTTCTTATTATTAAATTTATAAGTAGTTAAAGTTAGGCATTAAAAAATGGCCAGCCCTCAAAATGCTGGTCATTCATTTAATCTTATATCACATCTCACACACCAACTGGCTTTGAACTTTAGGAACGCTTTTTAATACATCAAGCACATTTTATATTTACTAGTAGCACCACAGCATTGATAATTTGCAAGAATTCAAAAATATAAGTAGAAATATGTCTTGCCTAAATGTATTTGATATCCATCACAAATGAGGTAGAAGGTCGTCAAAGAATAAAAAATGGGCTTTTGCACTTTAACACGGCATTTAATTAATAGTCGTATTTAGTACAGTAAACATGAGACTAACCAAAGATAATTTCTTTTTTAGATGGAATATGTATTTACTGACATATTACGAAAAATGTGAAATCACAACTTCAGTGAAAAACATCTTAGAAGGCTCAGTTATCCAGTTCATAGTACTGTAAGGAAGTATCTGCATTATTAATCAGTTGGGGATATGTGACTATTTGCCATTAATAAATGTATATTCACCAGTATTCATGGGCAAAGATACTGTAGCAATGATACTCTTCTGAACTGGCATCTATTTTAAGATTTAATAAAAATCAAAGTACCTTTGAGAAATTCACTTTACATGCCTCTTTTTCTTTATTGCTTATAAAACTATGATTTTTATCATCTGGCTTCCTTGCAATTATATTTCACAGTGACTTGCCTAGATTTTTTCCTCTCAGCGCATTTAAAGTCTCCAAACTATATAAGAAATGCTGGTAAAAATAGCCATTCACTTTTTCCTTTTTGCTGCAGTGATTCTGTTTTGAAAGAACAGGGACATGGTTAAAGGTGTCAAGCCAAATTCACTGAAACAGTCTAAATGTTGCATTCCTGATTTCAGTTCCTGGAAGAAAATTGTTCATTTTGGAGAATGAGAGACAATGCAGGCTAAAGATACTCTTCTAAAATCTTAATGGACTGTGGTCAAACTTACTGAAATACGGAGGCTCTGATATTTGTGCTGCAGTCAATAAACTTTCACCAATGACATAAAAACATGCCTGCAGCTTGCAGACTGCCAACAGGGCCTGTACAGAATCGTACTGATGGATGAGTTCACAATACAGATGAACGTGGGGACACTGTGATGTCAGCAATAGAAAAGCAAAAGACAATTGCCACAGGGTTGCTCTTTTCTCCCTCTAGGATTTATTTTATACATTTATTTAAGATGTTATCTAAGTGACCCTTTTCATTGAGGCTGCTGGTAGAAAGCATGTCTTGGAGTGTGTTCTCTTTAAGCGCCTGAATGAAGTGGCAGTCATTAGGGACTGGTGTGTGCAGGGCACCTAATGGGACACAACAGGACAGGCTGACAAATCCCAAACAGAACAGGACAGAGCCAATGATTCTGCTGACACACCAGGGTCTTTGAAAGAGCTGGAAAGAGAAATTCTCGTAAGCTCCCATCCACAGGCATGCAGCAAGCCACCTTCTCATTTGCAAGCCTCATTTCTGAAAACTCTCTAATGTGAGGGGCAGTAGAGAAATCTGCCGCCTCAAATTTGCCTCCAGGCGGTTTTATTGTATTTTTTTATTTTTGGAAATGTACAAGCTAGAAGAAATTGACAGTGAAACCTTTAGTCTGATTTTACAGCGACTGGTTTCAGAGATGTGAGACTTCTAGTCTAAAACTTGGCATTTTTACCATGTCCTCACAGTTGTCAACTTGCAGCATTTTAACCCTTCAGCCCCTTCCTCCTGGGCTGTTTTATGGTAATTCAAACACCTCTGGAAACTGCTCAGGGTGCTGCTTTAATCCAGCACCACGTTTTGATAGTTTCCTGCATTTTTCTTGTTAAGCCAGGCATTCTTTTAAGGCTCTGTCTCTAAAGGTTCCTGTGCTCAAGTCACCTAAAAATGGTTCAAGCTCCCGAGTACCTGGGATCATTCACTTTTTCTTTGATTTCCCAGTGAAGTGCAAACCTTCTGGAACTGTAGATTTTGTCCCACCAGGAGAATAACTGCAGATGTGGGGCATTACTTATGAAAGAAGTTTTATCTTAAAACAAGTGTGACATTAATGGAATCAATAAAGGGTCTTATACAATAGGCATTCTATTATAAACCAGAGTTCAAGCTTCACATTGATTGTGGTATTTAAATTTCAGTGAGTTGATTATGTATGAGAGGAAAATGACCAGTATTATGAATGTGCTAAAAGCATTACTTATTTCCCAGCTTTTAAGAGCGCTTTTATCACAACGGTTCATACCTCACACTCCCTGGAGCCTGATTTGTTATAGGTGCAGGGTCCCGTCCCATTCAGCAGCATCTCGCTGGTCTCCGTGTTGGTGGGTTTGTAATCTACATAAAATTCCTGGGTGCTGGGAGTCATTTGCTTTAGGGACTGTCTTTTCTTTTTCCTGTGCCTTCGCATGAGGGAACGTTGCTGCAGCTGCTTCATGCTCGCAGGGTACCGCTTCCATGACACGTAGATAACGAGCAGGATGACGAGCACGGAGAGGAAAAGGGCCACGCTGCCCGCGATGATTTTATGGAAGGAGATGTGCTCCGTGTCAGCATCGGTCTCTGGCCCGGGCTCCGTGGCTGCCACCCTGGGGGGCAAGGGGGGCTTGCTCTCATGCTTCGGTCTGGGGAGCTTGGGCTTAAACGTGGGCTTTGGGAGTGCCCTGGCCAGATCAAACCTCTCCGTGGTACTTTTGCCACAGATGCTATAGTTCTTCACTGCATCAATTACATTTACTCCTTGCAGCTCTTTGGGACTGGCACAGATAATTGTATTCTCCCTCAGACCTTTAAAACTTTTCAGCCAGTTTACCAGGGAACAAATGTTTCTGCTGCATTCCCATATATTCCCGGCAAGACTGATGTCATTGAGGGATATCCAAGAATCCAGAATCTCTTGACCAATAAATGTCAGCTTGTTGGAATCCAGGTTGAGGCGCTGCAGATTGGGGACACACTGGAAAACACTAGGTCCACTGAAAGCTTCGATCTCATTGCCCGATAAATCAAGCCTTTGTAAGGAGCTCCAGGTCCATGACATGGTTTGTCCTATGACACTGATTTTATTCCACTGTAAGTAAAGGTTCTGCAGGCTCACCAACCTTGGAAAAAGGGCCAGGTTGAGCTTGGAAAACTGATTGTGCTCCAGGTGAAGTTCTTTGAGTCTGATCATGCCAGCAAAGACATTCCTGGCTAAACTTCGGATCCGGTTATATCCCAGGTCCAGAAGTTCCAGGTTGCGGCAGTCTTGGAATATTCGCACAGGGATGGTTCTCAGGGAGTTAGACCGCAAATGTAAACTCAGCAGTTTCCGCAAGCCCCGAAACTGTTCGGATCCCAGAGAATGCAGCTGATTGTAGGACAGGTCCAAGTTCCTTAAATTTGTCACAGGTCTGAAGGTATTGTTAAGAAAATAGGAGATTCTGTTGGAACTCAGAATCAACTCTTTGAGTCTGCGTATTCCATTGAAAGCATTCTCGTCAATATTGCTGATATGGTTATGGTCGAGGTACAGCCAGGTGAGCTGGTTGAGCCCTTTGAATTGATTATACTTAAGTTTCTGAAGGCTGTTATAGCGAAGGGACAAACCTAAGCAACCAGCAGATATACTTGAGGGTATCTCCTGTAATTTCTGAGATTCACAATATACCATTTTGCCTTCACACCTGCAGCCCTTAGGGCATCCTCGTTCAGCAGAAGAAAGCATTGTCAGTAAGACAGTGGGGGCTATAAGCAGTGCTACAGCTGATCCGCTCAGTAGCCTAATTACATTGAAACCTGGAAATAAAAACAACTTAGAAAAGTTATCCCCCCAAAAAAAGAATTCCATTCATTTTTAATCACGCAAAAATAGGCATCTATTTTCATTAAAAAAAAAAAAAAATTACATCTGGAGAACAACATTTATCATCTAATATGATCTTGATGTGATTTAAAGATAATTGTAGGGTTTTTTTTTTTTTTTAGTAGTTAAGCAAGGAAATGTGTCCACTAAACAATTGAATTTATAGCCTTAGAGGAGAGCAAGGTAATCTCTAAAATAATTAAAGCAAAATTAATACATAGACAAGAGATTTTTTTTTTTTAAAGAATGAAATAAGAAAAATGAGAAAACATACCCATCCTTTGTATTGTTCAAAGGTCGTCCTTAGGTCTTTTGCTTTGGCTTAGGGGATCACTTGCATGACAGCCCCTGTCAGCTGCACTGTAGTGAGTCAGGGCTCGATGACACCCAGGAAGAAAAACTGGACCCCTTGGGAGATGGACCGATTTTGGAACATTATTCTTTGCCAGCCACGCAGAACACTCCAAGAACAAATAAATCCCAACACGGCATTCACAGCAAAACATCAAAATCTTCCTAGGTAATAGGATCTTCATGGATGTTACGTTTTTGCATCTTTAGTTTTTTTTTGGGGGGGGGTGTGTGTGTGTGGGAGATTAAAAAAAAAAAAAACTGGCTTCTACAACGTCTTCTTATCGGAAAGCATGATGTATTCCTCCAGGTAAGGTGGGGCTACCTGAGCTGCCACATCTGTATCCCATAGCCCAGCAGTTCTTGTGGTGAGCTCCCAGTTCAGCCACAGAGCTGCGTTGGAGCCCAGAAGGCAGGAGAGCCCTGTACCGCGCAAACACTCAGCTCACTTCTGCAGACTGGCATTCTGAAAGCTGCTAGGACTATTGCTTTGGTTTCAGTGAATGCAGTCTTATGTAAAGCTGCCCCCAGTGGCGAAGAACATTATGGGCATGTGCAGAAATGTCTCTCTCTTATCTTGCAAATGAGCAGGCTCTCTGCTGGAAAATGAATGATTCTTTTGGGTGGCTCAGTAGGAACTGAATGGTCGCCGTAATCAATAACTAGCAACATTTTCTGTAATTTCCAAGTCCTGTTTTACAATTTGGCAATATCTTTATTGTCCGCGCACACTTAATCGCTAAACATGTGCTGCTCAGAGTTTTTCTGAAGCTTGACGTTAAGTTCACAGACTGTGTGTCAATTTTTCTTAACCTCAGTGTAGGCTTTGAACTGAAATTTACAAAATGAATTATCGAGCTTTTCACAGAGCAGCATTAACTGCCTGCCCATTTGACCTCTTGGAGTCACATTCATATTATGCAAGGTGTCTTAGGATGCTAGGACACATGTATTTTGGAAGAGAGAAGATCTGAATTAATGGATCTAATAGCCTTTCTGGTTTTCCCACAGAAAACATGATTGGTTTTATGGTTTATGTCTTGGTTTGTTGTTGTTTTGGTTGCTTTTTTTTTTTTTTTTTTTTTGATTAGAAGAGAAATAAGCCATTCTTAGCAGTAGTAGAAAGAGCAAATGATCATTTGACTCTAGTTTATGATGCTGCTATTTATTACACTATTTTTTGAGTGCTTTGTACGTGCTTTAAACGGGCTATCTTGTTTTGTCTTTAAACAATAGTGTGATGCGTGTTCCATTATAAACTCCATTTTAAAGGTGAGGAAACTGAGACTTGGAGAGGTAACTCAATAAAGGTCATATAACATGCAAGTGGTGAGGCCGAGATTCAGAACCACAATCTCTTATGCCCAAACCACTAACCACTAGATGATACTGGTCAACAACATGGTTAACCTTCATTTTTAAAATGAATCAAGTGGAAATTAGGCTGATTAAGGGATTGCGACAGGGAAGCACTAATCAACAAATTCCTTCTTCCTAGAATAGGTTTGCATAAGCTTCTTTGGTCTGAGGTACTTGAAGTATAAAACTAAGGAGAGACAGGTTACCCTAGTGGTTGAAAACACACACGGGAACCTAGGTTCAAATCCTGGCTACTGCTTACTTATCTTCTCTGTGCCTCAGTTTTCCCATCTGCAAAATGGGCATGATAATTAAAATTTACTTCAGAAACACGCTTTGAGGATTAAATCATCTTAATATCTGTAAAGTCCTTACAGTGGTGTGTGTCACATAATAAGCCTGTGTTAGCTGTTTTTTTTTTTTTTTTTTTAACTATTAACCTTATTGCATTTTTTTCCCCAAGCTAGTATTGCATGTTGGTTAGTATTGAATACTGACTATACTGTCATTAACTCTACTGTCATTAACTCACAAAGAACTACCTCAATGAAAACCTTTTCATATTGTACACAGTGGTTTCTGAGATTCAGTAAGTTTTACCTCTTTGTTGAGAAACCTTTCTAAATCTCCATTTTCTCAGCTTTACCTGTCGAGTGAATCTTTTGCTTCTATGTACTGTTCTGTGCACCATGATTAGTAATTCATGCTTCATTCTTCTTCAAAGCAAAGCAAGTTTAATGTCTACCCCCTATAATGATAGAGATTACCATTTTGTTTAAAACTGAGTAGTATACTTCTTTAAAAAGTTTGCCTTGTTAGTCTGTTAGGTGAACTTGCTGTGGACATCTCTCGAGAGCTTTTATATTTTTCAAGGATGACAAACTTGATAAAGGTGAGTCATCAGAATCAAAAGGGATCCCACAGATACAGGCCGGTGAAAGTCACTAATTGCTCAGGCATTATGCTCTAAGGCAGTGATTCTCCTAAATGATCCATAATATGAATGAATGCATCTAAAGTACCTGAGAACTTGTTAAAAATATAGATTTCCTAGCTCCTTCCCCTGGATTCTGATTCAGTGGGATAGAGGAGCGGTGCTTATCGCCAGACTCTGATGGATTACTAGCTTTAAGAAACTCACTGTAAGGGACTAATTAAAAATACTAATAAGTTTTCTTCTAGTAGGAAGAGAATGATGAATGCAAACATTATCTTCTATTGGCATGTAAATTCTACAAGGATAGATTCATTGTTTTATTTGTTTCAGTTTTCTTAATGTCTAGAAGAGCACCTGGCACTTAATAGATGCTCAATAAATATTTATTGAATAAATATATTTTATGGGAATCACAAGTACAAGTTGATGTTGTATAAACTGGTTATGTAATATTAGTTTTTTTGTGTGTGAGATTGATCCCCACAGACTTCCTCTGCCAGTGAGTTTAGATACAGTTTTGGAGAAAGTTTTATTTTTTTCCAGTTTTCCAAGAAACTGAAAAGTGGCAAAACTTAAATGGTCGGCAGGTGATCTTAACTTTTCCTGTAGACGTTTCTTCTGTTTATGGTTAGACTGTAAGTTTTGTGAGAACAGTAAATATACTTTTGAAAATTCCCCATGGAACATTCCCTAAGGTTAACAATTTGAGTCTTTACCATCTAACTTCCCAGTTGGGGCTTGACAACTTGTATCTATCAAAAAATACTAAAGGGGATCTGAATTATCCCTCCAGTTCTCTCATATCAGGAGTCCTGGTGGCACAGTGGTTAAAGCGCTTGGCTGCTTATCCAAAGGTTGGTGATTCGAACCCACCAGCCACTCTGTGGGAGAAAGATGTGGCCATCTCCTTCTGTAAAGAGTTACAGCCTTTGAAACCCTGTGGGGCAGTTCTACTCTGTCTTATAGGGCTGCTATGAGTTGTAATCAACTTAACGGCAGTGGGTTTGGTTTTTTGGTTTTTCTCAAATCTCCGTTGTACTTCCCCATGGGGAGTAGCCATCAAGACATCTGTTTTGCCTGGCAGCTGCAGTGGGCTGCTCTAGGATGGCTGGAGGATCCATCAGCTCTATGTTCTTTGTCCTTCCCTCACTCCCTGGCAACAGAAGTACAGAGGAACCCATCAAGAATGTAATTTTCTCATTCTGCTTTTCTTAAGAGAAATCTTCTTGGATTTATTTATGGTGAATAAAATTCTCTGCCATGTTATGCATCTTGTCCTTAGTTTTCTGACCTGTTTCCGGTACATTGGCTCTGATCTTGTCTTGCCTTATAGTTCTAACTTCACACTCACACTTTGAACCTCATAAGTTAATATTTCTTCTTAATATTGACAATTGGTGTCCTCTTCAAGGGCAGTTAGTAGCTGCTCTTAGACTGGGTCTGCCTCCAGACATTCCTCTACCTTGACACTACCACTTAAGCTGGCAATGCCACCAGCTTTCCTGGTTCAAGAGGGAGAACCATCCATGAGACTAGTAGAGAAATCCAAAGATAAGGTATTGAAATCCTAAACCAGACTGAATACGTGAGATTGCAAAAATTGAGCGGTCCCTAAAACAAAAAAACTTACATCCTAAATGGTTTTAATAATTTGTTGTTAAATTTTTTTAAGTTTATTCTTCTTTTATTTGTTGACTACAGCAAGCTGATTATTTGAGCTGCCTTTCAACAGAAGCAAAATTATACTCCATTATGTATTTAGCACCTTTTTTTTGCACTTAACACCACATACAAAAAAAACCATAAACTACCTGACAAGTTAAATTTCCCCAATGAATATAAGATCTTAATGATTTATACAATTATAAAACATAGTGTCATGTATCTGAAGAGTTTTGTTTTGTTTTTTAATTGCACTTGTAGTACTTCACATAGCTGAACATACTTAGTTTCAATTGGGTAAAAAATCCAATCTCAGTATATAATGCGAAACTTCAGTCCCATATGAAACTGAATTGCCAAATATAAACTTAGAAAATCAAGGCTTAAAGAGGGTGTACTGATATCTTAATATGGGGATGGGCTCAGAGATTTCCGTCATTTATCAAATATGTAGTTTGAGCACCTGTTATGTACTAGACAGTATTCTAGACACTTGGAGCCCTGGTGGCGCAGTGGTTAAGAGTTGGCTGCTAACCAAAAGATCAACCATTTAAATCCATCAGCTGCTCCTTGGAAACCCTATGGGGCAGTTCTACTCTGTCCTATAGGGTTGCTATGAGTTGGAATCGATTTGACAGCAATGGGTTTTGTTTTTGTTTTTGTTTTTTTTGGAATATATCAGTGAAGAAAACAAAAATTCTTGTCCTTATATAATTTTCATTCTAAAGGGGAAGACAAACTAAATAAATAAACATACATACATAGGTTTTATGTACTGTGGAAGCAAGAAAAACAAGAAGAATAAAGAAGGTTGGAAGTACCAGGGGTGGGATGGATTGCAATTTTAAGTAGGATGTTTAGGACCATTAAGAAAGTGACATGAACAAATCCTTGAAGTATGTGAAGTTGTTAGCCTTAAAGATATATGGGGAATAGCCAGTGCTATGTCCCTAAGGTGGAAGCAGATCATGGGCCCAGTGAACAGCAAACAGGCTGAGGAGTGTGGAGTGAAGGGAGCAAGAGGAAGACTAGTTGGAGATGAAGTCAGAGAGGCACTAGGTACTGGCTTTGTATGCCTTTGTAGGCTTTTCTTCTGGATAAAATGGGTAGTCAGTTTGTGTGTGTGTGTGTGTGTGTGTGTGTATGTGTGTGTGTGCGTCTGTGTGCGTCTGTGTGCGCAGAGTAAAGACATGACTGAGTTACCTATTGAGGGATCACCCTGGCTTCTGTGGTGAGAACAGACTTCAAATATGAAAGTGTACGAGCAGGGAGGCCAGTAAGGAGACTATTAGGCTAATCCAGGAACAAGGTGAAGATGGCTTGGACCACCAAGGGGAATGGTGAGAAATGGTTAGATTCTGGATATATTTTTAGGTAAAGACAACAGGAATTTTCTAATGATTAGACGTATAGGTATGAGAACAAGAGAGATGTTAAGGACGATTTCTATTTTTATGGGCTGAGTAACAGTAGGGATGGTGAAGCTGTCAACTACCTCCAGGAGCAAAGTTTTGGGAGAAAGATCAAGAGTTCAACACATTTTAATTAAGTCCAAATTTGGCTCTCACAAGTTTTCTTCACTTTTATGAGACTTTAATTTCTGAAATCATTTTTTTAATGTCAGGCACAAGGCACCATGATGTATTTTAAATGTTTTAAAGGTATTATAAAATCTTTGAACAGACAGTTATAAAATGATGAGCAAAATTAACCCCCAACATGAGATCCTATTCAGATGGCCTAGACAGAAGCAGCATCTTTGCATATAGCCAAAAATTTGATACAGTTGAAAATTACCAAAAGACCAGATGTGGGAACATTTAGACTAAGTGTTCTGGAAAATAAATTTAGTGAACCCAAAAATATCTTTCTAGAATAATCAACAGAATGGCATATCCTATTTATTACATATGTCAGTTGACATTTGGAATTTGGAACTGACTCTGGCCAAACTTCTCAAGATCTCAGTTTGTTCATCTATAAAATGGGACTAAAAAAACTTGCCTTCTGACTGTCTAAAGATTTCATTTAGAATCAATTTCATAATTTATGTGAAAGTACACTGTAAACTATAAAGTGCTATAAAGTATTTCTGGAATCAGAGTACATATGAGAAAATTAATTTTTCTGTGATTCTGTCTAGGCTCTCTAGTGATATGTATATAGTAGAACAAATAGAACAAACGTAAGTTTGGGGTCACCCACATGGCCAAGGGCAGAGTCAGATAATCACCAATATTACTAAAAAAAAAACAAAAAAAACCCTTGGTATTCTTTTTACATACAATATTAATATCACGACCATGTATTAAACAGCATGTATCATTTATACTCTGTATTCTAACTTGTAAAGTGCTTTTGCCAGTAAATGCATTTGAGCTAGATATTGTAAAGAGCTTAATGTTTGTGACTCAAGTCCCCTGTTGTATAATAGGATTGCCAGAATGCCAGTGTAGATTTCCCTACAGTTACGAAAATGATTTCCTTCATTTCTGTTTAATTAGAACACTCATGTGCATTTCTACCTTTGTAATTATATTTTGATCTTCCATCAGAGCTTTAACACTTTTCTGAAATATTCTTGGTTTCCATCTGCTTGCTTCAAGGGCTCTATTAAAAATCCTGTCTGGTCGCATATGGTTGTGAGTGAACATCCCTGACTTAGATAAATGGGTGAAGTAGGTTCCAGGTCTGACCATTAAAATCGTCTCTCAGTGTCTTTCTGGAAAGAGGCAAATTCAAATGAATGAGGCCTTGCGAGTTTAGCCAGTACATCCCTTTCCCCCACCTGAAGTTAACATTCATGGAGCAGCATCAATCCTTACTCTCAGGTTTCACTGCATTCCTCACTGTCCCTTCCTGCAGAAGTGGCCCTGAGCTAAATTTGGGGATAGAGAAATTTAACAAACTCTTAAAGTGTCATCTTAGTGGAGAACTTCTAAAGACTGGAAATACTAAGTGACTTCAAGGAAACACTTGTATTATTCTTTTTTTAATGGAAATTTTAAAACATAGATAAATGTAGACAGAACAGTATACTAAACATTAGCTTCAACCCTCAATATTTTGCTGATCTGGTTTCATCTATTTCTACCTGCCCTTCCACCCCCATATGTACACATTTTTTTTTTTCTTTCTGGAGTATTTTAAAAGCGAATCCCAGATACCATGTCATTATTTTATGCAAATAACATGCAGTTTGCCAACTGCTCCTCACAGGTATTTTCATAAACGTGCTATGCCAATTTTTTTATAGCACACGTACGAAAATACCTGGAGGGAGGGACTCGGTTGGCAAACAAATGTAGAACGCATGTGACACATGTTATTTGTGTAAAAACACTATACGTGTGTGTATAAACAATTTATTTCAGTGTACATTTCTAGTGGTTAAGGACTTTTAATCGTCTGGCATTATCACACCTAACAAATCAACAGTAAGTTCTTAAAGTTGTTTTCTTTTTAAATCGAGGTCTAAACAACATCCACACATTACATTTGGTTTTCATATCTCTGAAGTCTCTTTTATTTTTTAATGTCATCGATTTATTGGAGTTACGAAGCCATTTGGATGGTAGCTCTTTCCATATTCTGCATTTGCCTGATTGCTTCCCCCTTATGTCATTTAACTTGCAAGGAGTAAGTTTTAGTAGTATGTATGCTGAGCAAGAGTTCATTCATTAATTTAGGCAGGATATTCAGCCCCAAAGGGATACTTGGGACAGCTATTCACTCTTGGTAGCAAACCTAAGACTTGGACTTTTGAGTAATATGGGACTTAGATCTTGGAGAAAAATATATATTTCTACTTTGTGGTATTTATACTATCAGGGGATTCAGTAATAAATCAAATGGCCAGTTTGGGAACACAAATTAATAATAAGGTAGTGTGAGTCTATGTTTAACATTCATATTTACCAGCATTTCTGTTCTTCACTCTCTATCCCACATCCTTTTTGTCCGTGGTCAGCAAAAGCAATTATTTGATGATATTCCTTGCCAAGCAAACCTACTGATTTTTGTATTGATATTGAGATGTTCTTCTAACAGAGGCTCAAAAAACTCCTACCCAGAAACAGCAATCAAAATTCATTTGCAGCCTTTTATATTGAGAGAAATCAGTTTTCTAGCCTTTCATTTAGAACAAATTCCATGAAGGAACATGTGGCACCAGAGTCACACTATAAAATTTATAGTCCTATATATATATATATTCCCAAATTATTCGTATAATTTCTCAGAGTGAAACAAAGGCATTTTAAAAGAACTGTAAAAGCCTCCTAACCAAATTTGTACCTTAGTATTTGATGGTTCCTTTTTCGTGTAAGGCCGTGCCATGAATATAAAGACCATATTATTTAAATCACATCATAGTAAACATTTGGCTATATTTGCTTCTGATGTAATCAGGATTTTTGAAGGTAGTTTTTTATTGTGCTTTAAAAGTATTATGTATAATAATTTCAACTGGGGACGCTAGTGTATTTTTTAATTTGCCTTCTTGACAAATATATCAGTATTAGGAATTAAGTTTCCCAACCATCAGGTGGGGAAAGATAATAGACTTCTTGAATCGGATACAGAAACAGATGTTCCATAGATTAGTTCTATTTTTGTTTCTCAATGAGTAAATCTGGCTCTTTAGGCTGTAGACCTAAGAGATATTAAACTTGGGAGAGAAGAGAAACGCTGCGTAGGTTTGCACTGCAGTAGCAGAGAATAGGAGCCTCTAGGTCCTTGTATTATACTGAAATTTATCAGCCTACCTGGGGACTCTTTCAAGGTGAGCTTGGGAATCCTTTTCTGTATGGTTAATGTTCCGTGGCTGTGGCCATCCCCTGCTAGCCAAGTTCCCTTAAGAGTGTGGGGAAATTCTTAGGAAATGCCTTGCAACTAACGACAGAGCCCCCATGTGGCAAAATTGTGATTCAAGCAAAGAATTGACTGGAAGCAGATGCCACCAAAACCCAAAACCAAACCCGTTGTTGCTGTCAGTTGATTCCGACTCATAGCGACCCTATAGGACAGAGTAGAACTGCCCCACAGGGTTTCCAAGAAGAGGCTTGTGGATTCAAACTGCCGACCTTTTGGTTAGCAGCCAAGCTCTTAGTCACTGTCCTGCCAGGGCTCCAAAAATCCTTAGTAAAAATGGAACTCAGAACCTGTTTATCTGGTGCTGGGTTAAAAAGTCATTTATTTATTCAACAAACATTTATTAAGTTCTTACACTGTTCTTGGTGCTGGGGCTACCACAGTGAATAAAATAAAGTGCTTACATCAGTGGGCTTCCATTTTAGTTAGTGAGATAGACAATAAAAATAAACATCATAGGTATATACTACAATGTCAATTAGTGGTAACGTTATAAAGAAAAATAATGGAGGGAAAGGGTTTGTGACGGTTTGATGGGATGTTCAGGAATCCCTTTTTGAGGAGTTAGTATGTGACAGCAAGTAGGAAGCAACTCATGTGACTGTCCCCTTAGATGTAAGCTCCCCATAGGGTCTTCCATTGATCACCACTGACACTTTTACAGTGGCTTCAGGTGGCCACTGCTCTGCCTTTGAACCTTCAGCCCAAGAGTGTACAAATTCTCTTTCCTGAACTGAGTAGTCCAGCTGAAATTCTAAACAAAATTCCCCAAGTTTTGGAGATAACATAAAGAAAATAAACATCAAAACAGAACTCATAAGGTGAAGACTGCTCACTTTCTGTTTGTGGTCCATTCCAGGGGTCTTTTCTCAACTGAACAAAGAAACGCCTCCTTTAATATTCATCAACAGGAGCAGAATCCTAAATATCTGGAGTCCTGGATTAGGGACTGGTATCAAGAGTATTTGCTACATTAGGCGTGACTCCAGCTACTCAAAGACCCTGTTGCAGGCCTCATCAGTCACAGCTCATCCTCCTACATTATACCTGATATTCAAACAAGATTTCCACACATATAATAGAAAGAGAAACATTTACCTCAAGTACCTTCTCACCTCTCCTTCAGGGAATCCCTTTTCATTCCCAGTGCTGTGTCCTCAGGTGCCTATGGTGACCCATTTATTTTTGAACAATTCCCCTCCCCCATCAACGAATGAACCCGAGATTGGCTTAGAGTATTGGCTTTCTCAGCGTAC
The DNA here is from genome assembly GCA_030035585.1 of Dugong dugon. Classification (NCBI taxonomy): domain Eukaryota; kingdom Metazoa; phylum Chordata; class Mammalia; order Sirenia; family Dugongidae; genus Dugong; species Dugong dugon. The sequence goes on from CM057475.1 coordinate 23,321,048, forward strand.
TTGAAATTTACCAGGTAACTCTGGGCAACGGAAAATACCGATTATGGAGCACTGAATTTTTAAACTAATTTTTATTTTTGATTAAGTAATAAATACATATATATTTTTTAAAAGCAAATAAGAGAAAAAGGTTGTATTGAAACCATCCATTCTTACTCCCCCTTCTCACCACCTTCACCAATTACTCTTCTCAGATGCAGTTACTTTATTTTAGCAATTATTTACTTCTCATAGGATTTCTGAATTTTGTTGGTATTTCAATTTCCTGATGTTATAACTAAGCATTTAATACAATACACTCCACTCATTTCCCAAGGTAATACAATACTAAAGAAATATACAGTCTTTACATAATGATGACTATGTAAACAATGGCATCACTGAGTCAAGTGGTGTACTAGATTATGTTTCCATTTTCATTCAACTTTTCGTTTTCCTTGCAGTTAAAAATTGTACCTATTTTCTTTTTCTCTCCTTCTTTTCAATTTGCTTAGTTTTGTCTATTGGCTAGTACTAATTGTTTTCCCAGATGTTTTAACAAATTTATCAAGTGCTGTTTTTTCCAAACATTCAAGCGCTTCAGATAATCCCTCAGTTTTATTTTGCCATGGGAGACTTTCCCTTGCTTCAATAGCTAATCATAGCTGATAATCTAGGACTTTCCTCCACTATTGTCCTGTATTTGATTTTGTTTCCTGGAGTCCACGTATTCATTTTGTTGGTTTTCTGCTCATTTTGTTGAAGCATACCTACTAATAGATTCCTGAGAAAGGGTATATGGGAAATAAAAATTTCATATTTGACATGTTTTTCTTTTGTTTATTTGTTTGTTTACCCTTATTCTTGTTTGGTTATATATATAATTCAGGACTGTAAATCATGTTCCTATAGAGCCCTTAAGATACTGTTTCACTGTCTTCTCATACTTCCTCTTGCTGCTCAGAATCAGATGCTTTTCTGTTCCTCACTCCTTTTTAAATTCCTTCTTCCTATTTTCTCTCTAGAACTTCTCTTGGTTAGTTTGAATTCCCTGGATTAATTCTTTGTCTTTTTCACTCTTATTTTCTATTAATCTTTTTGTTTTACTCTTGGGTGATTTCCTCAGCTGTACGCTGCTGACCTGTGTGCCATCCATCCATCCATCCATCCATCCATCTAAAATTCAGATCAGGTGTGAGCAAGCTATGGCATGACCAAATCCAGCAATGATGCTTCTGGGTCAAGTGGTATGAATGAAGTCAAGTTTTAGTAAATAAAGTGTTACAGGAAGATAGTCATGTTCATTTGTTTACATATTGGCTGTTTTTACAACTACCATGGCAGAGCTGAGAGACCCTATGGCCTTCAAGCTTAAAATATTCACTTTACAGAAAATGTTCGCCAACCCCTCCCCCAATTTACATGATGATGTTTGTTACACTTATGAGCTCCTTTTTGGTTCTGTTATTGCTCCTTCTCCAGAGCATACTGTTTTACTTTTATGGATGTAACATCTTCTTTTATTACTTTGAGGATATTATTTGGAGTTTTCTGGTGGTATACTGCTTGCTGCAATGTCACTATTTCCTCTGAGGTTCTTTAGTGAGTTTGTTTTTGGCCTCTTCACGTTGAAGACTCTTCTCAAATGTTGAGATTCTTGAGTGTTCATCCAGATTAATGAATGATGTACTAAAAGCTTATAGAAATTTCCCTGTTTGGGGTCAAGGTGTTGGCTGTGGATTTCATGGTAACATGATTAGGTAATGAACTTGTCTTCTCACTAAGGAATCTCCAGATGCATATATATAGGTATTTTTTCCTCAGTGAAGATTCTCAGCCTCCTACATGTGAGCTATGCACCTGGTTGCCAGTGTTCTGGGGGAAGGCAGAGATGGGTGCTGAGGGCCCCAAGTTCATTTTGTACATTCTCACTGCTCTGCTTGGTATACTTGGGTTTAGCCTCTTGGGTTTGAGTTTGCCAGAAAATAAACTTCTGCTCTTCTCTGCTGGAAGGAAAGGGTAGTTCCTTGGTGGTTTGGGGTGAAAATGGCGATCTGTCAGGCATTCTCTGTGGAGACTTTGGACCAATCCATATATTTTTAGTCCCAGTTTCACCATCACCTTCAGTTCCTCTGAGATCTTTTGTTGTACAACCTGGAACCCCCATCTTCCCTCCCACCCTGCCCCATGAACACTTAGGTTGTACCTTCCTTGATTCCACTCATCTATCCCACGTTCTACATTTTCCAAAAGTTTGTAGAAATATTTGTTTCATCCACCCTTGTCTCCTCTATAGTCATTTGTATTCAATTGTCATTACATGAGTTTTGAGGAGGAAGAGGCAATAAAATGTGCAAGCAATCTGCCATGTTTCAGATATGAATTTCTCATGGCAGATTTCAGGCACGTCAGGTGATGACAGAGGCTGAAGGAAACGGATTGATTAAGCTGCCATATAAGTTAAGAATGAACCCGAAAATAGAAATGGGAAGTAAAGGTCTTTAATTGTGAAAGGGAGCTGACACCCTCTATTGTAACACCCTCTATACAGTCTTCCAGTCTGTATTTAACCAGTGTCATTAGAAGGGTTTGTTACTATGTACACATTTTTTTAATTAGAAGAAAGTTTGATATGTTGTACTTACTTGCAGCTTCCTTGGCTGTATAGTTCAGTAAGTGTGTCCCCTATCATTTTACTCTTTTTTGTGTTGCCATTGAAATTCATTTGTTCATTTATATCTGAACTTTGAATCATCACTTTCTTGAGGTCTCTACAAAATGCTCTATTCAGCTTAGGTCAACCTGTTTATTTCTGCCAGCCAGCAGCCTCCAAAAGTGTTAGGAAAATATTATTTTTGAAGACCTTTTTTGTGTTTATATCTTACTGTGGAATATTTAGGGAAGATATTTGATTGAAATAGAATGAGTTTTCAGGCCATTGTGTTAATTTAAGCTGAATTTTCTCTAGCATTTCATTTTTGTATTTATTATAGCTGTTGGAAAATTTAAATATCTTTGATATCTGTAAATGTGTTTAATTTTCTTGAATCCAATGTTTCCTCAAAATAATGAGGTTATAATTTCATCATGAGAAATAGAATTTTATGTACAGGCAGTCCCCGGGTTATGAACATCTGACTTGTACTTAAGAACAGACTGCTATAAAGCCTATTATATTAAAAATTTGAGTTAAATACAATAGTTTGTAATAATGAACGGGTGCACTACTTTGTGACGCTCATGAAAACATTGCTTGGTTTGGAAGTGTTTCTTAAGTGTATTATATCATTAAAAAGAAAAAAAAACCCATTGCCATTGGGTCGATTCTGACTCATAGTGACCCTATAGGTCAGAGTAGAACTGCCCCATAGGGTTTTCAAGTCACGACTGGTGAATTTGAACTGCCAACCTTTTGTTTAACAGGGGTAGCTCTTAACCACTGTGCCACCAGTGCTCCTTTATATGCATAGAAAGGTAAAATATGTACTATATACTAAGACAAATATTTGACTAACTGATGCTAAATAAGAATCATAAGTACCTATTTTGATTTAGCTACAAATTTGACTTAAAGACAGCCTTAGGAACAGATCTTGTTCATAACCCAGGAACTGCCTGTATATGTTTTCTTAAGAAACCAACTGAACTTAAATATACATTTATTTTTCCACTTTTTTTGTATCAGAATGTTGGTTTGAATTATTATCACTTATATTTTAGAACGAAGTTTCAAATTGAAAAGTATGTTCTTTACTGTTTTCAAATTTATTTTGTGATTTAATAGTAAAAAAAAATTAGTAAATTTAACATTGCAAATAGGCAGCCATTTATTTAGGATCCAAATTTGCGTCTTCTGATAACCCAGTGTGGATCTGTATTCAAAAACTGGTAGTAAGTAGCATATAGTCATGTAAATTATTCTATTCATTGGCTATATTTGAGATCAGACTTTCCCTCAAAGGCAATAATCTACATTAATTCTATTTTTTTTCTCTTTATAGTATTTAGCTAAAATCATGCAAATATTTTTTATTTGGTGCATGTAATTTTCAATCTTGGTGTTTTCCTTCTAAACTACTCCAGGCTTCTGCCTAGAGAAATCAAAACAATTAAACATATCATCACATGGTTAGGCCATTAGTGCTAATTGTTAATCTTTGAATGTTTTCTGTGGATACTTCTAAAAGACTTGAGAGGTTTTACATAATTTCAAGTGGCCTACAAGCTTTGCAAGTTAAACGTTGAGAATATTGTAGTAATACCAACTGTAGTGGTATAAATGCTTAGAGACCGACAGAATGGGAAGAGATTTTGAGATTATTTTTTCCAAGGCACATTTTACTGATCAGAGAACTGAAGCCTGAAGAAATGAAGTGACAGCTCCATTCATACAGGACATGAGTACAGGAACTTTGGGTAGAACCTAGATCTTTTGACTCCAGTTTACTACTTATAACTGTTTTGTCTTCTCTGAAGCCAAATCAAGGTCTCTGGACCATTTGAAAAAATATATATGACATTAATAGATTATTTGCTCACTAGCCTTATATAGATTTCTTCAGACTAGATTGAAAATAAAACATAGGAACCATGGTATCACCATCCAAAGGTAATCCCTGTTAATATTTTGTCAAAAATACAAAATTTTCATTAACTTGAATTTGATGCATCACATTCCTTGCAGTGGGCAAAACATTGCTTTTACCCTTCCTCCTACTGTTGGAAATTTAGTTTATAGAGCAGTATTATTTGATGTTGAATTATTCAAATCTACCCCTTCTTAAGTCACTGAGACATATAAAATTATTGACTCTGAAAACAAAAGAAACCACTAATATTCTAGTACACATAGCCTCTCTCACACGTGTCTAACATAAACTTTTAAACAGCAAGCTATTCCACTCCAAGGGACAAGATATACAGAAAATAATTATTGCTTCCTTCACTTTTGAGATTTGGTGAGTCTTCAGTGGAATAGCCCAAAGGTCAACTTTGGAATGGTCTTACCCATTTCCCAAAACACTACTGCAAAAATGGTCATGTTATTCTCCTCCTTAGATTCCTTGACCAACTCACTGTCACCTCTGGGTTTAACAGTGGACTCATCCTCATGACATACCAGATTCTTCTGATTGGGTTCATTTTGTTGTTTGATAAAGCTTACCATCTCTCTAGAAGGGCAGGAATCTTACTGGACAGGGAACCAGAGCTTCCCTCCAGTGCCCTGCCACTTTGCTGCTCTCCGTTGTATCAGCTGGCTTGTTTTTAGTTCTGCTCTGCCTCAAACCTCTAGTTTATTCATCATCTTTACTTGTATGGAGTTGGCTTGCCATGATATATCCTCATTGCCTATCCTCTACCACGTAACTTTCCTTCAGCATCACTGCATATCAGCTCATTCTTTCGATATGTACCAGTTTAACATTACAAAGAGGAAAACTGATTACTTGAGCTTTTATTTTTGTACTGTGACACCTCATAGGTTGCTGGCTGGCATCTGAGTTGGTTGTTCTTAGATAGGCTGTCCGTCCTGAGCCTAATCAGATGTGATGGATGGTTGAGGGTAGAAGTGTAGTCGGCAGAGTCATATTTATAAGACTTGGCAAGTGCATTGGTAGGGACAATTGCAGTTATGAAGGACAGTGGATGTAACCTGATACAGAGACCCCTCACTGTGTGGTCCAAATGTACTTTTTGGTCATTTTCCCAGTCAGTCTCTAATATGCCATGCAACCTACAGTCCAGTCACAGGAAAATATTCACCATTCCCTGAACAGGCCATGTTCTGTTGTGCCTTCATGATTTTTTTATGGTATTTTCTCTTATTGGAACAACCGTCCCCTATAAGAGGTATCTGAAGTGTTACCTCCTTTATAAAACCTTCTCTAAGGATTTTGGTGACTTTTGGGATGTTTATATATGGCATATAAATACATTATACTGTGATTGTATAGGTCAGTTTTTCAAACAGAATATCCTTTAAATTCAGGGGTGGTAGAATCTCATTCATCTTTAATTTTTTACTGTTAACAGATAATATATATTCAATATGTATTTGTTGAAAGGATGATTCAAGGGGAGACATGTGTAATCGCTCTATCATAGTTAAGACTACCTGCAAGGAGTACCTATAGCTGATTCATTTAGCTATTTTCAAATTTATATTTCTGATTTAATAGTAAAATATCAGAAAAAAAGTGAACTTGATTTGTGTGTGTGTGTGTGTGTGTGTGTGTGTGTGTGTGTTTACATCTCTAGGAAGTAGAGCCTTACAAATAAATTGAAAATTGCAAATAGGCAAACATTTATTAAGGATCCAAGTATGTATCTTCTGATAACCCAGTGTGGGCCTATATTAAAAACAGCTGGGAATAGGTAGTACATAGTCATGTAAATTTTTTATTTTATAAATATCTGTTACCCAAAATGTGAGCAAGTGTAAAGGGGAAGGTATCTGCTGAATGTGAAGAACACTGAAACTTTGGGTCAACAAGCCGGATTATTGGTTTATCTTTTTGTTATTTGCAGGTTCTATTTGACTAGAGGAAGTCTTGCAGATGGATTTTTATTGCTCCATCTTTCCTTTTTAACCTGACAAATTCTATTTTGAGGACACTTTCATTTGTGTCTGAAAGCAGTGACCTTGTATTTACAGAAGAAACAACTCTTTATTTAACATTGTTTGTCAAAATGTACAGGGGCAGTTTGGGGACAATTCCTCCTTATTTGGGGTTCTTTTACCCTTCTGTAGGTTCTTTACCCCTTCTGTTCCTCATCCATGGTGCTATGTCAGGTGACGTCCTGCACTTTCACTGAGGACCTTACCGGGAAATCTGTAGCCTTAAAAGGCCTGCCAACAGTCTCAAGAAGTACAGCTATAGAATCCAGCTTGAAGAAGCCTGACCTAAATGATTGTTTGTAATCTGGACCATATATGTCTACTTTGTGCCAGTCCCCATTCTAGGTGCTAGAGGTAGAATTAGAAGAAAGGACTTCTACACTCAATGTATTTACAATTTAGTATGGCATGCAAATAAATAAAAGACTCATTACAATATGGGTAATGCATGCTATCATGGAAAACACACAGTGTGCTCTGCGACTCCATAGAAATGGCACTTAAACAGACTCAACAGCAGGGTAAAGAATTGAACTAAGTCTACGTCTGTAATTCCTAGCAAAGAAAAACTGTGATAAAAATGAACAATTAAAAAATAAATATTAATACATCTAGCCAGAACAGCATCCAGAATAATTTCTTTTTCATTCTGTAAGTTCTCAGGTTATTCTCAGTAGAGACGGTTGATACAAGTCACGAAATTTAACCTAACTAGTATTTAACACGACTGATACCTTTTAGTGAGCAGCCCAAAACATATGGGACAATGAAAAACCTGGCGAGAATTATTGATTGGTCAGTATCTTCAAAAGTCCACTTCAGGGCATCTTTGGTAGTCTGCACCATTCTTTTATCCGAAACATTTGTTAAAACAGATGAGGTGCAATGGTGACAGCTTGGATAAGGTTCTTGTCCACAAATACCACAACTCAACTGAGATAAATGTGGACCTGTTCTGAGAAATAATTGTGTCTGACAGCTGTGTGTGTTGAAAGAAACTGGCATGAAGTCACATTATCACTGCAAAGGCTTGAGGTTGAAGCAAAAGCACTTGAAATCACTGTGAGAAGCCGTCTACTGAAGGGAAAAGTTTTTATCTCATAATGTAAAATCAATGTGGCAACCTGATCCAACTGTTTGGTCTTTCCCCATAGGAAAATTAGGTGTCTTAGGCAGTTTATGCCAAGCAGCCTGGCATGTGGCATGCACTAACTACCTTTAGACTTTTCAATATCAGAATCAATTTGAGGCCATCAGATAGAGCTTCCAGCCAAGCCTTTCAAGCAGACAATTCCCAGATGTGCTGTGTATAGTGAAGCCAAGATAATGTCTTCTGGAATAATAATGCAACTTCTTTACAAAATGCATCTTTTATGGTAAGAGAACTCATGTTGATATTTTGAGATTGTCTTCAAAATTTTTGGTCAGTTTCTCTGATAGCCTGGGTTTGTTTAATTTAATCCTGCTATTTTATCTGCCTAAGAATAAACATCAAGGAGCCTCCTTTTTCTAATCTCCCAGGGATACTAGCACATATATTTTGCTATCTGTTGGGTTTGATAGTCCCAACTATAGATATAGATGGTGTTCTCTGAACTATAATTGATGGTTAGAGTTAGTAGACAACTTCAATCATTATGCAAGTTCATCAGATGTATTAATTTGGGAGTTTCTAATATGGAATATTGAGAGCTCCAAGTTTGGCAGGAACATAATACAAGTTTGTTTTTGCTTTAAGATGGAAAATCTCTCAAAATATGAAACTTAGGAAACAACGGAAGGATTATCATACCTTTCAGTATAGTTCACAGCACATATGTTTTTAAAGAAAGGAGAAAATGATTTTTTGCAGATGATGGATTGTCCACCTGACGTATCTAAGATTTAACAGAAAAATTATTGGGACTAGAAAGACAGGATAGTAACCAGAAAGACTGCAAAATAAGTGTACAAAGACAATTTAATTGCTTCCTATTTGTTACCAAGCTGGTTATGGTAAGCAAGACAGAAAAAGTCTTACAAATTTTAAATTACTTGTGACTAAGCTTAAGAAATGTTCAGGACCAAGAAACCTAGAAACAAAAGCAGTAATGACAACTACAACAGAAGCATTGCTGAGGGCACAATGGTGAGAGACAGCCTCATCAGCCTCAGCTGTACATAAATTCAACGCAACGTTGTCAGAACCTCAACAGGAATTTTGGGGTCTAATTCTGTACTTATTTTTCATTTTTTTAGCATTCTATTGTGTAAATTTTCAAACATACTCCACAGTAGAGAGAATTACAGAATTAATTTTCCTATACCCATAACCCAGGTTCAGTTTCAGCAATTAGCAGCACATGGCTGCACTTCATTTGTTTTTAACCGCGCCCTCATAGATTGTTTCAAAGCCCATCCCACACATCATTTCTTTTTCTTTCAAAAAAAGTACTATTTTTAAAAGTATTTCTATGATGCTATTATCCCATCTTTAAAAGCTAGCAAATATATTTGATAAAACTACCAAATACCAGTCAACATCAAATTCAAGAAACAAAAGTGCACACATGCCCATGTACACACACACACACACACACACACACACACGTCTGTGTTTTTAAACCAGGATCCAAACTAGCATCTCACATTGTATTTAGTCAATAAAAATCTAAATCTAAACTTCCTTTTAGAGTATAGATTTCTCCCTCCCTCTATATTTCCCTTGAACTTTCTTTGTTGAAGAAATTGCATTATTTTTCCCGTAGAATTTTCCACAATTTAGATTTTGCAGAGTGGATCTCTACAACACATAAAGATACATACATACACAGTTACATTCGTCTCATTTTGCTTTAGATTTTTATAGATTACTTTTTTAGTTAGAATTAGTTTTTAATGATTATTTAAGCATTTTCATGTTTCCAAAGTCAAAACCTCAAAGTAAAGCACATTCAGAAAGATCTAGCAGTGTCCTTTCTTGTCCCATTATTGCTTCCTTCCTCTCTTTCTTGGTTTAGCTTTCCTTTCCTTTCTTTCTTTTTTTTTTTTTTTAAAGATACACACACGTATTTATTTCTATCCCCTCTTTCTTAGATAAAAGGTAGCATGCTATGTATGCTTAAACACCTTGCTTCTTTTCACTGAAAAATATATCCTGACAATCGCTCTATAACAGTCTATGTAGGCATAGTCCTCATTTCTTTTTTATAAAAAGGCTTTTAAAAAAAAAAAATTTATTGTACTTTAGATGAAGGTTTATAGAACAAATAGTTTCTCAGTAAACAGTCAGTACACATATTGTTTTATAACGTTGGTTAACCACCCACAGCATGTCAACATTCTCCCTTCTTGACCTTGGAGAACATTTTTTTTTTGGTGAAAATATACATAGCCAAAGATACACCATTTCAAAAATTTTCTACATGTACATTTCAGTGACATCGATTACATTCTTCCAGCTGAGCTGCTATTCTCACCATCCTTTTCCAAATGATTCCATCACCATTATCTTCAACTGACTGCCCCCTAGGTGTCCCATCAAATCTTTTGAGTTGTTGTCAATTTGATCTCAAATAGATAATTCTTTTTTTTTTTTTTTTTGTACTTTGGATAAAAGTTTACAGAATAGTTTCTCATTAAACAGTTAGTACACATATTGCCCCATGACAATGGTTCACAATCTCACAACATGTCAACACTGTCCCTTTTCAACCTTGGGTTCCCTATCACCAGCTTTCCTGTCCCCTCCTGCCGTCTAGTCCTTGTCCCTGGATGGCTGTGCCTCATTAGTCCCGTTTTGTTTTATGGGGCTGGCCAATCCCTGGCTGAATGGTGAACCTCGGGAGTGACTTCAACACTGAGCTAAAAGGGTGTCCGGGAGCCATACTCTCAGGGTTTCTTCAGTCTCTACCAGGCCAGTAAATCTGTTCTTTTTTTATGAGTTAGAATTTTGTTCTACATCCTTATCCAGCTCTGTCCAGGACCCTCTGTTGTTATCCTGGTCAGAGCAGTCAGTGGTGGTAGCCAGGCACCATCTAGCTGTACTGGATTCAGGCTGGTGGAGGCCATGGTAGCTGTGGCCCATTAGTTCTTTGGACTGATCTTTTCCTTGTATCCTGTTCTCTTCATTCTCCCTTGCTCCCAAAGGAGTGAGACCAGTGGAGTATCTTAGAACACTGCTCACAGGCTTTTAAGACCCCAGATGCTACTCACCAAGGTAGAATGTAGAACCTTGTCTTCATGAACTGTATTATGCCAGTTGAGCTAGATGTTCCCGGAGACCATGGTTGCCACAGCCCTCCGCCCAACAATGCAGCCCCTCAGGGAGTTTGAATATGTCTATGGAGCTTCCATGACCTTTCCTTGTACAAGGTGTGCTGGCTTCCCCAGTATTGTGTACTGTCTTACCCTTCACCAAAGTTACCACTTATCTGTTGTCTGTTTAGTTTCCGCCCCCTCTGCTCGCATCCCTCAAAACCAACAAAGATTGTTTCTTTGTGTGTAAACTTTTACATGAGTTTTTACAGTAGAGGTCTCATACAATATTTGTCCTTTTGTAATTGACTTATTTCACTCAGAATAATGTCCTCCAGTTTCATACATGTTATGAGATACTTCACAGATTCATCACTTTTTTATCATTGCATAATACTCCATTGTGTGTATGTACCATAGTTTGTTTATTCATTCATCTGTTGATGGGCATCTAGGTTGTTTCCATCTTTTTGCTATTGTGAACAATGCTGCAATGAACATGGGTGTGCATACGTCTATTTGTGTGACAACTCTTATTTCTCTAGGATATGTTCCTAGGAGTGGGATTGCTGGATTGTATGGTATTTCTATTTCTAGCTTTCTAAGGAAGCGCCATATCATTTTCCAAAATGGTTGTAGCATTATGCATTCCCACCAGCAGTGCATAAGAGTTCTGATCTCCCCACAGCCTTTCCAACATTTGTTATTTCCAGTATTTTTGCTTTGTGCCAGTAATGCCGGTGTGAGATGGTATCTCATTATGGTTTTAATTTGCATTTCTCTAATTACTAGTGATCTTGAGCATTTCCTCAAGTGTCTGCTGGTAGCTTGAATGTCTTTGTTGGTGAAGTGTCTGTTCATTACCTTTGCCCATTTTTTAATTGGATTATTTGTATTTTTGTTGTAGAGGTATTGATTTTCTTGTAGATTTTAGAGATTAGAGCTTTGTCTGACTTGTAATGTTCGAAAATTTTTTCCCAGTCTATAAGTTCTCTTTTGGTGAAGTCTTTTGATGACCATAAGTGTTTAATTTTTAGAAGATCCCAGGTATCTAGCTTATCTTCTGGAGTTTGTGTGTTGTTGATTATGGTTTGTATCTTGTTAATGCCGTGCATTAGGGCCTCTAGCGTTGATACTATTTTTTCATCTTCTAAACAGCAGATTTATTCAGGAACCAGGGTAGGTAATCTCATTCACTTATTCAACAAACTTTTACAGGGTACTCAATAAAAGTAAGTGCAATGTTCTTGTGATACTGAAATTAATAAACCACAGCTTCTGTTGTAAAGGAGATTAAAATCTAAGAGCAGAGAGAGACAATTAAACCAACAATTACTCCCCCGGGATAAGTGCTGATACAACTGAGCGCAGGGTGCTGCCTTAGGACCCTGCAGGAGGGACACGTAATCCTGAACAGAGGCCTTGAAATGAGTCCTCAAAAATGGGTAGGAGTTGGCCAGGTTGGTTGTGACATAAAATTTGCATTGAGACCACAAATTTTTAACCAAATGTCATTATTAATGTAAACAAACAAACCAACAAACAAGCCTGTGCTCAATTATCTGTCATCCAGCCGTCCCCACCTGCCTGAACTTGTTATGTAATCTAAATACAGAAATTTCAAAGATGCAAAAATAGGAATTGTGTTTTATAGGACCCTTCAGCCTCCATAACAGAACCAAAAGCCTTTTAGAGCTGGAGGGAAGGATATGTTCCGTTGTAAAGCACCTAGAAGTCATGGCACTCTTTGTGGCATACCATGTCGTATTTACATTTGGATTTTAACAGAAGTATCCAATCTTGTGCTAAACTTGTTCCTGTTGTGTGCTGTTGTTCATGGCAGCTATCATTTGTGTAGGGCTTAGTCAGGCACTATGCTAGTGCTTTCTGTGTATTGCCTCTGTTAATCCTCATGACTTCCTTATAAGGAAGTATTTGTATTACCTCCATTTTATAAATGAGGAAACTGAGGCATAGACAGATTAAATGATATTACAAGTGTCTATATCTAGTGAAAGGAGCCCTGGTGGCACAGTGGTTAAGTGCTTGGCTGCTAATCGAAAGGTCAGTGGTTTGCACCCAACGCCACTCTTTGGGAGAAAGATCTGGTAGTCTCCTTCTATAAAGATTTACAGCCCGGAAAGCCCTATGGGACAGTTCTACTCTGTCTTCTAGGGTTGCTATGAGTTGAAATTCACTCGATGGCAATGAGTTTTATATCTAGTGAATGGCAGGGCTAGGATTTACACCCAAGCAGTTTGTCTCCCATGTCAACATTGTTAATGACAGTGTCATATTGCCTCCCTCTCCTAGACTATAGAAAAAGAAATAAAGAAGCAGAAATTGAGGAAAATATATGAAAGAACATTTTATTTAAAAAAAAAAAATTCTTGTTGTTGTTGTTAGGTGCTGTCAAGTCGATTCCGACTCATAGTGACCCTGTGTACAACAGAACAGAACAGTGCCCAGTCCTGCTCCATCCTCACAATCATCGCTACGTTTCGGCCCATTGTTGCAGCTGCTGTGTCAATCCATCTTGTTGAGGGTCTTCCTCTTTTTCGCTGACCCTCTACTTTACCACGCACGATGTCCTTCTTCAGGGACTGGTCCCTCCTGATAACATGTCCAAAGTATATGAGACGAAGTCTCGCCATCTTTGCTTCTAATGAGCATTCTGGCTGTACTTCTGCCAAGGCAGACTTGTTCGTTCTTCTGGCAGTCCATGGTATATTCGCTATTCATTGTCCAGCTTTTACATGCATATGAGAAGATTGAAAACACCTTAGCTTGGGTCAGGTGCACCTTAGTCCTTAAAGTGACATCTTTGCTTTTTAATACTTTAAAAAGATCTTTTGCTTCAGATTTGCCCAGTGCAATGCTCATTTGATTTCTTGACTGCTGCTTCCATGGGTGTTGATTGTGGATCTAAGTAAAATGAAATCCTGGACAACTTCAATCTTTTCTCCATTTATCATGATGTCACTTATTGGTCCAGTTGTGAGGATTTTTGTTCTCTTTATGTTGACGTGTAATCCATACTGAAGGCTGTGGTCTTTGATCTTCATCAGTAAGTGCTTCAAGTCCTCTTCACTTTCAGCAGGCAAGGTTGTGTCATCTGCATAATGCAGGTTGTTAATGAGTCTTCCTCCCATCCTGATGCTACATTCATATCCATGGAGAAAGGCTCCAACACTGATGCATACCTTTCCTGTCTTTAAACCATGCAGTATATTAATGACTTGAAAACTCTAGTATTAATATCCCCCCTTAATGAATACATCCTATTTGAGTTTAGTGATAATACTTTTTGATCTTCACAGAAAAATGTGAGAATTCTTTAAGGAAGTGGTTTATTAAATACTGCTGATACCCAGTACTTGACAGATGAGGAACCAAGTCCTACAAGATATAGTGATGCAGCTGTTTTTTGATAACTAAGGGCTGCTATTTCTGCCTCCTGTCTGATTTGAGTGCATGTTTTCAATAAAGTGAAGGTTGGACCATAGTTTTTGGGTCTTTAAGACTCAAAGTAGCCAGAGGTCACTCTGAAGGGATCATATATAATCCTAGACCCTTCTAAATCTCAACCAAAGAAGTAAAAGATGAAATTGAAACTAAATCTACTTCTGATAGTACATTACCATGCATACTTCCAAACAGTCCCCCCATTATTTTTCTCTTTTACTTTTCCCACTCCATCACTCACAGATGGCACAATTATGTAGCAATATGGCTGCTCAATGTATTATTTCCAATTTTATTGTTAATTTCTTCTTTTTTTCTTAAGTATTTACCCAAAGCCATGATAATTTTTCTAATTTTCTTACAAACTAAAAGACATACTTAAAGTACTGTATTTGCAAAGACTTATTTCAATGGAAACAAGATCTTTTGATTTAATGCCACAGTTAATTTGTTTTAATTATATATAAAAAGCAGTAATTATGATATCCTATGTGTTCCCTTTCTTTGTTGAGATTATTGTGCTTAAAAAATCTGCAGAAATAATCTATTATGAAATTAAAGTGATAAATATTATCAGAAAAAACATTGTGAATGTCTTAATTAAAATATGAATCTGGAAAAATATGAGGACAAAAAGAGCAGTTTTTTTTAGTTACTATATAAATAGGCTCCTATTCAGTTGTTTTATTTTTATTGTCTTTATTTTTTTAACCTTCTGGTTACAGAAGTTCTTTGTTCACATTATACTAAGTTGTCCTTGTTTTATACGTCTTTATGTTCTTTCTTGCATCTTTTTAATGATATTTTCCCATCTAATTATGAAGAAACAAGCTTAAGTTAGACATTATGTAATATTTTTTCCATATTTGAGGGGAATGGAGAAGGAGGAGGCATAGGATAAACACTCATAAAAGAAGACCTAAGAAAGAACAACTTAAACAGAGAATCGGTTCTGGATAGTTTTTATAATTTAGAGCAATAAAGTGAATAGAATATGGTTTTGGGCAGCTGGCAGTCATGAGTTCTTTTTCAACTTTAATACTTATAAAACTGTGCAAATTATTAACCATCTCTTGTACTCAGCTTCCTCATTTCTAAAAATTAACACATATTATTACCTCTCAGGTTGTTTTGAGAGCATGTAACAACTAGCAAGTTCATGGATAAAGTAAGCACTTAGTTTACATTTTTGTTTTATTTGTGTGTATTTTGTTCTAGAAAAGATTTAAGTTAATTAATACTCAATAAATTTTATTCTGGTGTGATCTATTGCTACAGACTACTTCGTAGGTGGTATAACTCAGTATATAAAATGCAAAGAAATATACATATTTTGAGCTACTATTGTGTTTCCAACAGAGTTAGATACAAAGAATATAAGGATGAGAAAGACAACGGTCCAGTTGCAAAGAACTTGCCACACTTTTCTGCCTATCTCTACCAAAAATTCCCCATTGACTTATTCTTGATCTGTTAGGCCACACCTATCACAAATTGGAAGCCTTATATACCAAAATAATTTTGAGTATTTCAGTACCCAAAAGGATCCACCTTGTATTGAATTCTAGTATATCATGTTGCCTCTTGTTTTTGTGGTTGTGGTTTTCCTGGATCTCCTAGAAGCCTTTGTTCTTTTTGGACTTTGTTATCATCAAAGAGTTGGTGGGTGGTACAAATGTTTAATGGGCTTGGCTGCTAATCAATAGGTTGGAGGTTTGAGTCCACTCAGAGTTGTATCGGAAGAAAGTCCTGGCAATCTATTTCTGAAAAATCAGCCATTGAAAACCCTGTGGAACCCAATTCTACTCTGATATACATGAGATTGCCATGAATGGCAACTGTCTGTCATGGTGGATCATCGTCAAACACTTTATGCAGCTAGTATCAGCAAGTCACTGTAGCTCTCATGCAACCGCAAGTGTACATTTCATTCAGGCAGATTATCATTTCTCCATGGTGCTCATTTATAATTCTGTTCAGTTGGTTTTCTCTTTCAAAATTTTGTTGCTTACAACGTTCTCTTAACTATATCCTTTCGAACGTTTTCCCATTAATCAGTGCTTTAGACTGATTTCACTGAACTCTTTTTTATTGGCAGTCTCCTGATGGTTAGGGAGATTATACGTAATTATTTGGAACACTGTAAAAGAATCCAGAGGTGAGAATAAGCCATTCCTACTAAAGTACACCTTCTTGTTGTGCACTGCTTGTTAAATTGGGTGTTTAATTACTCTTCTATGTAAACACGGAAAAAGGTGCAGGACATCTTGGCTACTTCTTGCATTTCAGTTTATCTTCTAATGTCTTTTCAAATCTTCCTATAGAGCTTTGTACGCTTTTCTGCAATAGATAAAACTGCATGCAAGCACCCAAGGGTCAGGCCATTCCTAACTAAAGCTTAATGCTTTTGCTCCATGAGCTAAGATCATTTACAGAATTCATCTGTTACCATGTATAGAAACATTTCAGAGACAACTAAACGTGACACTTGAGGGGCTTCGCAATTTAAAAAGCACGGACAGAGTTGAGAGCCATATAATTATCCTCATTCACACTGTGACTAGCTTTAAAGTGATTTATTCAAAACTGTTACCTGTGTACCCTTAGTCACCTCCTTTCTTGAGTGTTAATTCTGATTTTGGCATTTGTCTTTAGAATATATTTGTTCTTCCTCTTGAGATGGAGTTGTGCTGCGTCTTCAGTAGTGTTTAAATCAGTTAATCATATTTGCCAATTATTCCGTAACATTAGTTACTTGAATTTCAAGTTGCAGTGTTCTTAGAGAAAAGCTTAGTATCTTCGTTACACATACAGGTATGGTTCGCTAATTACTATTCTGAATGCTGCAGTGTAACCCTGGATGCCACTATTTCTGGCTTCAAAAAATATATTGGGTTTTCTCATTGAAACAAGTTTAGAAGGAAGATCACCAAGGTTGAATTCTACATCTTAGTACTTTCAAATAAGAAGCCCCATCTAACAGTGTCCAGATATCATATAAATGCATTACACTTCTCATCTGTTGGTTTATAAATAAAAGCATCTTTGAATGTTTTCAAAAATATTACCGTGTTTTACAATAGAGTTAATGAAAATTAAGCTATATTGGTTCTCCTGGAGGAAAATTGCACTACATAATTAATTTAAAAATCAGTGTTTATATCTTCAGTTTATTAGAAACAAGGAATAGATTCAAAATAACAAAGCTACAAAAACACATTGCATTTTGACACTGTCTCAAATTAGAAAGATCAATATTTCTGAAGCAATTTTATCTTGTTTGCATTGCCATTTTAGGTGTCATTGTACTTATAGCTTTTCTTAACTAGGAGTTCTTAAATTTTTATTAAAAGATGCAGAAGAACTGTAGTTGCTCCTGCTTTTGTGAAATAAGTGTTTTAAAGATTTATTTTAATGCTTTAGTTTTGTTTTTATTGAGTGATTATTATGCAATGTACAAAACCATAAATCAATATAAATCAGAAAAGTGAAGTGAGTTGAACAAGGGTACATGTTTGATAATGGTAGAACAGGACTAAAACTCAGGTTTCTGCACGTCCAATCTGTTTCCATCACTTGAATTTATGGCCTTGGGATTCCTTAATTTGTGGAATCCCAGAAAACGGACAGATTAAATTCTAGTCCATGAGCTGAATAGGAATGGTAACTTCTTTGTGTAAATCAGTGGTAACATAGTCTGAGCTTTGTTTACATGTAATCATGCATACATTTGTGTAGCATTCTGTAATTTTAAAAATTATCTCTCTCGTTATCCTATCCACCCAGCCAGCCACTCATCCATCCACCCGACCACCCACCCATCCACAAACTCACTTGAGCCTCAGACAGTATTACAAAACCTAACATCAGCTTCACAAGAATCTAATAGATGAGGCAGAAAATTCTTAATGTTCCCTTGAAAAGATCAGTAAACCAGAGTACAGGAAAGGGTAAAGAGTTTTCCAGAATTGTATAATTAGTAAATGGCAAAACCATGACTTAAATCTGGATTTTTGATTACTAATGGCTTATTCCATCACATGTTTAAGATTACAGTTTGAAGGTTTACAGCCTCAGTTATTAACCATGCAGAAACTGACACTTTCTCTGAAATCCACATAAAGAAAAAAATCGAAGATTATGAAACATGTACACAAGCAACTCTATGACATCTACAAGGGAGAAAGGTTAGGCTCCTTTAAGAAAAAAACAAAAACAAAAAACAAACCCATTGTCATCAAGTTGATTCCAGCTTACAGCGACCCTGTAGGACAGGGTAGAACTGCCCCATAGAGTTTCCAAGGCTGTAATCTTTACGGAAGCAGACTACCACATCTTTCTCCCTCAGAGCAGCTGCTAGGTTCAAACCGCCAACCTTTCGGTTAGCAGCCGAGCACTTTAACCACTGTGTCACCAGAGCTTCTTTTAGACTCCTTTAGTGGACATCATATTGGCTGATCACTGTTACAGTGAACATGTAGTTTTAAGTGTTTCAGAATAGGATTTAAAAAAATGATGAATGATGCAGTCAAAATACCCTTCAACATTTTGTTTTAGATATTTGTGTAAAAAATTTACTTCCTTGGAACCAGGCCTTCCACATGAGAGTTGCTGTTATTAGAATCACCAGACCCATTTATCATGAACTTAAACTGACTTAGACTGACTTCTGAAAAAAATCTCTTCTCTTCTGGTGTCTTCCCAACTGTCTTAGTCATCTAGTGCTGCTATAACATTAATGCCACAAGTGGATGGCTTTAACAAAGAGAAATGTATTCTCTCACAGTCTGGTAGGCTACAAGTCCAGATTCAGGGCGTTAGCTCCAGGGGAAGGCTTTCTCTCTCAGCTCTGGAGGAAGGTCCTTGTCATCACTCTTCCCCTGGTCTAGGAGCTTCTCAGGCAGGGACCCCGGATTCAAAGGACACACTGTGCTCCCGGTGCTGCTTTCTTGGTGGTATGAGGTCCCCCTGTCTCTCTGCTCACTTCTCTCTTATATATCTCAAAAGAGATTGGTTTAAGACAGAAACTAATCTTCTAGATTGAGTTCAGCTT
The DNA here is from genome assembly GCA_030035585.1 of Dugong dugon. Lineage (NCBI taxonomy): Eukaryota > Metazoa > Chordata > Mammalia > Sirenia > Dugongidae > Dugong > Dugong dugon. Next base: position 23,340,400 of record CM057475.1, read on the forward strand.
CATTAGCATAACTGCCTCTAATCCTACCTCGTTAACATCATAGAGGCATTATTTACAACATACACGAAAATCACATCAGATGACAGAATGGTGGACAGTGACACAATACTGGAAATCATGGCCTAGGCAAGTTGACACATACTTTGGGGGGTCACATTTCAATCCATGATGTTTCACTCTTTGACCCCAAAAATTCACGTCCTTGCCACATGCAGAACACGTTCCCACCATCACATCGTAGCAAAAGTCTTAAGTCAAGTCCAAGTTCAAAATCTCATCTTGTGCAAAATTCCTCTTCATTTGTGAGATCTAGAATACAAGTTATCTGCTTCCAAAGTACAGTGGTAGGACAGGCACAAGCTAGACATTTCCATTACAAATGGGAGAAATTGGAGGGAAAGAAGGGATAACTGGCACCAAGCAAGTGAGCAGAACGTAATACGTTAGCCCTCAAGGCTTGGAAATAATCCTCTGTTGTCTGAGACCCTTTACACAATGGTCCTGCCCTTCAGACTCTAGGTATTGGCCATACTCTCTGGATTCCGAGTGGAGGCTCCTCAGCCCTGGGCTTCAGCTCCACCTTCCAGGCCCACTGGAATGGCAATTCTGTTCCCTCGACTTTGGGCAGTGTCATGGATTGAATTGTGTACCCCCAAAAATGTGTGTATTAATTTGGCTGGGCCATGATTCCCAGTGTTGTGTGGTTGTCGTCCATTTTGTGATTGTAATTTTACATTAAAGAGGATTAAGGTGGGATTGTAGCACCACCCTAACCTGGGTCACATCCCTGATCCAATGTAAAGGGAGTTTCCCTGGGGTATGACCTGCACCATGTTTTATCTCTTGTAAGAGTTAAAAGGAAAGGGAAGCAAGTGGAGAGTGGGGGACCTCATACCATCAAGAAAGCAGTGCCGGGAGCAGAGCGCATCCTTGGGACTGGGATCCCTGCACAGAGAAGCTCCTAGTCTGGGGGAACACTGAAGAGAAGAAGGCTGACAGAGAAAAAGCCTTCCCCTGGAGTTGATGCCGTGAATTTGGACTTTTAGCGTACTTTAACTGTGAGGAAATAAACTTCTCTTTGTGAAAACCATCCACTTGTGGTATTTCTGTTATAGCAGCACAGGATGACTAAGACAGGCGGTGTCATTCTTAGTCCATCTGAGTGGTGACTCCACCCTTTGAGACTGAGGCAGCTCTGTTTCCTCTGTTCCTTGTCTCTTCAGCTTCTGCTTCCTGGTTCCTTGGCCTCTCAGCCCTCAGGCTTCACTGCCTGCGTCTGCCCTGCTGGGGCAAGTGTTCTAAAGCTCTGTAGCTCCACCGAAAAGTGCCTGGAGGAACCCCACTCTGCCAGTAAACTTTGGCCAGAGGGCACTCAGCCCTCTTGCACCATGGGTCGGCAAGCCTAGCTCTACCGATAGATGCTCCGAGGCACCTTACTCTGCCAGGAAGCCTCCTACGCAAAGGCACTGAGCTCTCTCGCTTCGTGGGTTGGCTCCAGTACTGCCTTGTGCTGGTCTCCTCATTCTGTTGCTGCCGTTTCTCTGCTGCTGCTTTTCACCATCTGCGCCATCTCCAGTGTAGCAGCTCTCCTCACTTCCTTCTGAGTCCTCACCAGCATTGTCTTTGATGTCCATAATTCCACCAACAGTCTTTTCAAGGCAGTTGCTTCCACATTTTAGGTATCTGTTAGAATAGCATCCCACTCCCAGTACCAAATTCTGTCTTGGTCATCTAGTGCTGCTGTAACAGAAATACCACAAGTGGATGGCTTTAACAAAGAGAAATTTATTCTTTCACAGTTTAGTAAGCTCAAAGTCTGAATTCAGGGAACCAGATCCAGGGGAAGGCTTTCTCTCTCAGCTCTGGAGGAGTCTCCTTGTCATCAATCTTCTCCTGGTCTGGTTGCTTCTCAGGCACAGGGAGCCCAGGTCTAAAGGATGCACCCTACTGCTGGTGCTGCTTTCTTGGTGGTGTGAGGTCCCCATGTTTTTCTGCTTACTTCTCTCTTTTATATCTCAAAAGAGACTGGCTTAAGACACAAACTAATTTTGTAAATTGAGTCCTGTCTCATTAACATCATGCTGTTGTTGTTGTTAGGTGCCATCAAGTTGATTCCAACTCAGAGTGACCCTATGTACTACAGAACGCCATACTCACAGTCGTTGTTATGCTTGAGCCCATTGTTGCAGCCACCGTGTCAATCCATCTTGTTGATGGTCTTCCTCTTTTTCGCTGACCCTGTACTTTACCAAGCATGATGTCTTTCTCCAGGGACTGATCCCTCCTGATAACATGTCCAAAGTATGTAAGACGTAGTCTCACCATCCTTGCTTCTAAGGAGCATTCTGGCTGTACTTCTTCCAAGACATACATGTTCATTCTTTTGGCAGTCCATGGTATATTCAGTATTCTTCACCAACACCACAATTCAAAGACATTAATTTTTCTTTGGTCTTCTTTATTCATTGTCCAGCTTTTGCATGCGTTATGATGCAATTGAAAATACCATGGCTTGGGTCAGGCACACCTTAGTCTTCAAGGTGACGTCTTTGCTTTTCAATACTTTAAAGAGGTCTTTTGCAGCAGATTTGCCCAATGTAATGTGTCTTTTGATTTCTTGACTGTTGCTTCCATGGGTGTTGATTGTGGATCTAAGTAAAATGAAATCCTTGACAACTTCAATCTTTTCTCCGTTTATCATGATGTTGCTTATTGGTCCAGTTGTGAGGATATTTGTTTTCTTTATGTTGACGTGTAATCCATACTGAAGGCTGTGATCTTTGATCTTCATCAGTAAGTGCTTCAAATCCTCTTCACTTTCAACAAGCAAGGTTGTTTCATCTGCATAACACAGGTTGTTAATGAGTCTTCCTGTAATTCTGATGCCACATTATTCTTTGTATAGTCCATTTTCTTGGATTATTTGCTCATCATACAGATTGAATAGGTACAGTGGAAGGTTGCAGCCCTGATGCACAACTTCCCTAACTTTAAACCATGTAGTATCCCCTTGTTTTGTTCGAACAACTGCCTCTTGATCTATGTACAGATTCCTCCTGAGCACAATTAAGTGTTCTAGTATTTACATTCTTTGCAATGTTATCCGTAATTTGTTATGATCCACACAGTCAAATGCTTTTCCATAGTCAATAAAACATAGGTAAACATCTTTCTGATATTCTCTGCTTTCAGCCAGGATCCATCTGACATCAGCAATAATATCCCTGGTTGCATGTCCTCTTCTGAATCCAGCCTCAATTTCTGGCAGTTCCCTGTGATATACTGCTGCAGCTGCTTTTGACTGATCTTCACCAAAATTTTGTGTGCGATATTAATGATATTGTTTGATAATTTCTGCATTTGGTTGAATCACCTTTCTTGGGAATAGTCATAAATATGGATCTCTTCCAGTAGGTTGGCCAGGTAGCTGTCTTCCAGATTTCTTGGCATAGACGAGTGAGCACTTCCAGCACTGCATGCATTTGTTGAAACATCTCAATTGATATTCCATCAGTTTCTGGAGCCTTGTTTTTCACCAATGCCTTCAGTGCAGCTTGGAATTCTTCCTTCAGCACCATCAGTTCCTGATCATATGCTACCTCTCGAAATGGTTGAATGTCGACCAATTCTTTCTGGTATAATGACTCTTTGTATTTCTTCCATCTTCTTTTGATGCTTCCTGCATTGTTTAATATTTTCTCCATAGAATCCTTCACTATTGCAACTTGAGACTTGAATTTTTTCTTCATTTCTTTCAGCTTGAGAAATGCTGAGCATTTTCTTCCCTTTTGGTTTTCTATCTCCATCTCTTTGCACATGTTATTATAATACTTTACTTTGTCTTCTCGAGCCGCCTTTTGCAATATTCTGTTCAGTTCTTTTACTTCATCATTTCTTCCTTTCGCTTTAGCTGCTCAATGTTCAAGAGCAAGTTTCAGAGTGTCTTCTGACATCCATTTTGATCTTTTCTTTTTTTCCTGTCTTTTTAATGACCTTTTGCTTTCTTCATGTGTGATGTCCCCAACTCGTCTGGTCTTCCATCATTAGTTTTCAACATGTCAAATCTATTCTTGAGATGGTCTTAAATTTAGGTGGGATATACTCAAGGTCGTACTTTGGCTCTTGTGGACTTGTTCTGATTTTCTTCAGTTTCAACTTGAACTTGCTTACGAGCAGTTGATGGTCTGTTCTGCAGTCAGCCCCTGGCCTTGTTCTGACTGATGAGATTGAGTTTTTCCATCATTTCTTTCCACAGATGTAGTTGATTTGATTTCTGTGTATTCTATCTGGTGAGGTCCATGTGTATAGTCACCGTTTATGTTGAAAAAAGGTATTTGCAATGAAGAAGTAATTGGTTTTGTAAAATTCTATCATGTGATCTTCAGCATCATTTCTATCACCAAGGCCATATTTTCCAACTACCAATCCTTCTTCTTTGCTTCTGACTTTTGCATTCCAATCTCCAGTAATTATCAATGCAACCTGATTGCATGTTTGATCAATTTCAGAATGCAGAAGCTGGTAAAAATCTTCAATTTTTTCATCTTTGGGCTTAGTGGTTGGTGTATAAATTTGAGTAATAGTCATATTAACTGGTCTGCCTTGTAGGTATATGGATATTATCCTATGACTGACAGCGTTGTACTTGAGGGTAGATCTTGAAATGTTCTTTTTGGCAATGAATGCAACGCCATTACTCTTCAAGTTGTCATTCCTAGCATAGTAGACCATATGATTGTTTGATTCAGAATGGCCAATACCAGTCCATTTCAGCTCACTAATTCCTAGGATATCAATGTTTATGTGTTCCATTTCATTTTTGACAATTTCTAATTTTCCTAGATTCATACTTTGTACATTCTACATTCTGATTATCAAATGATATTTGCAACTGTTTCTTCTCATTGTTAGTTGTACCACATCAGCAAATGAAGGTCCCAAAAGCTTGACTCTATCTACATCATTAAGGTCGACTATACTTTAGGGAGGCAGCTCTTCTCCAGTCATCTTTTGTGTGCCTTCCAACCTAGGGGCCTCATCTTCTGGCACTATATCAGACAGTGTTCCGCTGGTATTCATAAGGTTTTCACTGGCTTATTGTTTTCAGAAGCAGACTGCTGGGGCGGCTGTACTCACACCACCTACCCACCTGTGATAGGGGCCCAAGAATAAGAGGTGCCCCCTAGTCCTTACAGCCAACAGCATTGGGTGCTCATAGTCCATCTGCAAAACCCACCCACCTATGCACTCTAGGGAACAGGGACATGCTTTCCTCCTGGACACTCGGGGGCGGCCATCATTCCCCTGCCTTGCTCAGAGTGTGTCCCCTGCTGCAGCAGGATGCCTGTGCATACATCAGTCACCCATTCCTGTCTAGGCCTGTAGGTGAGAGCATGCACCACACACTTCATGGCTGTCTACCTGGACACCTGAGCTGGCTCCATACAGGAGGAGTGGGCAGACTCCTGGGCTCACATACCTAGTAACAGATCTAACCACCTGGTGACAGGACATTAGAGCTTCAAAGATGCCAATAATCAAACTAGCTCACACAAGCAGCCTATTTGGGCATATCAAAACAAAACAAAAAGCTAGGACACAGTAAGAAAACATAAAATGAATAAATGCAATAACTTATTGATGGCTCGGAGACAGCAGTCAATATCAAATCACATAAAAAGGCAGATCATGATTGCTTCAGCAAGCCCCCAAAATAAAGAATCTAGAAATTTTCCAGAGGAAGAAAATTTCTTGGAATTACCAGAGGCAGAATACAAAAGATTAATATACAGAACTCTTCAAGAAATCAGGAAGGAAATCATTCAAAATGCAGAACATGCAATAAAGGAGCTTAAAAAGATTAGAGCAGAGCATAATGACAAATTTAACAGCCTTCAAGAATCCATAGAGAGACAGCAATCAGAAATCCAGCAGATTAACAATAAAATTTCAGAATTAGACAACTCAATAGAAAGTCATAGGAGCAGAATTGAGACATTGGAAGCCAGGATTAGTAAGATCGAAGATAAAGCACTTGACACCAACTTATTTGAAGAAAAGTTAGATAAAAGGATTAAAAGAAATGAAGAAACCTTAAGAATTATGTGGGATTCTATCAAGAGGAATAATGTACGATTGATTGGAGTACCAGAACAGGGGCGGATAACAGAAAATACAGAGAAAATTGTTGAAGATTTGTTGGCAGAAAACTTCCCTGATATCATGAAAAATGACGAGATATCTATCCAAGATGCTTATTGAACCCCACGTAAGGTAGATCCCAAAAGAAAGTCACCAAGACATATTATAATCAAACTTGCCAAAACCAAAGATAAAGACAGATTTTAAGAGCAGCTAGGGATAAAGGAAAAGTCATCTACAAAGGAGAATCAATAAGACTAAGTTCAGACTACTCAGCAGAAACTATGCAGGCAAGAAGGCAATGGGATGACATATATAAAGCCTTGAAGGAAAAAAAAAATTGCCAGCCAAGAATTACATATCCAGCAAAACTGTGTCTCAAATATGATGGTGAAGTTAGGGCATTTCCAGATAAACAGAAGTTTGGAGAATTTGTAAAAACCAAACCAAAATTACAAGAAATACTAAAGGGAGTCCTCCAGTTACAGAATCAATAATATCAGAGAACAACCCAAGACTCAAACACGGGACAGAGCATCCAGATATCAACCCAGATAGGGAAGTCGAAAAAATAAATCAAAGCTAAAAGAATGAAAATTGGGAAACAAAGAGGTCAATATGTAAAAGATGACAACATTAAACAAAAAAGAGGGACTTAAAAATGTAGACATTGATTTTTCACATGGAGAGGAAGTGAAGGCGATATAAAGAAATAAAAGATTGGTATAAACTTAGAAAAATAGGGGTAATTATTAAGATAACCACAAAGGAAACTAACAATCCTACACATCAAAATAAAAAACAAGAAAAATATCAAGACTTAACAAATACGAAATCAACAACAATGAAAAAGATGAAAAGAAAATTCGTAAAGAAAAATGAGTCAGCACAGAAAATTAAGTGGAATAAAGAAACTGTCAATAACACACACACACACACACACACAAACATCAAAATGACAGGACTAAACTCATACCTATCAATAATTACACTGAAAGTAAATGGACTAAATGCAACAATAAAGAGACAGAGAGTGGCAGATTGGATTAAAAAAACACAGTCTGTCTATATGCTGCCTACAAGAGACACACCTTAGACTTAAAGACACAAACAAACTAAAACTCAAATGATGGAAAAAAATATATCAAGCAAACAACACCCAGAAAAGAGCAAGAGTGGCAATATTAATCTCTGACAAAATAGACTTTGAAGTGAAAGCCACCACAAAGGATAATGAAGGACACTATATAATGATTAAAGGGTCAATACACCAAGAGGACATAACTGTAATAAATATTTACACACCCAACGACAGGTCTCCAAAATACATAAAACAAACTCCAGCAGCACTGAAAAGAGAGATAGACAGCTCCACAATAGTAGTAGGAGACTTCAACACAGCACTTTTGGTGAAGGACAGAACATCCAGAAAGAAACTCAACAAAGACACTGAAGATCTAAATGCTGCAATCAACCAACTTGATCTCATAGACATATACTGAACACTCCACCCAACCGTAGGCAAGTATACTTTCTTTTCCAACACGCACGGAACATTCTCCAGATTATACCACATATTAGGCCATAAAGCAAGCCTTAACAAAATCCAAAGCATTAAAATACTACAAAGCATTTTTTATGACCATAAAGCCATAAAAGTAGAAATCAATAACAGAAAAAGCAAGGAAAAAAAAATCAAACACACGGAAACTGAACAACACCTTGCTGAAAAACTACTGGGTTATAGAAGAAATTAAGGATAGAATAAAGAAATTCTTAGAATCAATGAGAAGGAAAACACATCCTACCAGAACCTTTGGAACACAGCAAAAGCAGTGCTCAGAGGTCAGTTTATAGCAGTATATACACACATCCAAAAAGAGAAAGGGCCAAAATCAAAACATTAACCCTACAGAAGTAGACTGCTGGGTTCTTCTTCCTAGTCTGTGTTAGTCTGGAAGCTCAATTGAAACCTGATGACTCTGCTGATTTCTGAATACGGGTGGCATAGCTTCCAGCATCACAGCAACAAGAAAGCTCCTGCAGTATGAAAAACTGACAGACACATGGGGGCATTAACATCTTAGAGGCAGGATTTACAACACATAGGAATATCACATCAAATGACAAAATGGTGGATAATCACGGTACTGGGAATCATGGCCTAGCCAAGTTGACACATATTTTTGGGGGACACAACTCAATCTATGCTACCAACTGTATGTTAAGCCTTATCATGTAAAACTCAAGTGAAATGTATGTATTTCTGTGGTTTTAAGTTAGATTCTAACATTTCGGAATGCATAAGTAATGAAATAAAAGCTGAAACAGAAATACTGGGTTGCATTGGGGTAAGTAGCTTACTAGAACTATTCCTGTCATATTTTAAGGTGTGAATTCGTAGCATGGGGATCCTTCCACTCACATATCCATGGAAGAATGTTAGGAGGGGAAGGGTCTGGGTTTAGTGTGAACCTGAACCTTAAGTTGGAGAAGGGCTTGAGGATTATCCAGAGATCTCTTTCAGAAATGAGGTTTGTAGACCATGCAAATGGCTCTTTTCTTTCTCCTTTGACAATAAAAGAAGGGCCCCTGATCTTCCCCTTGTGCTCTAAATTTCGCACCTTCACTCCTTCACAAGGACTTCACTACTTCCATACTTCAATGGTGGCATCTTCCCTGTGTCGCCGTTCTTTCTCTTCCTACTCAATCATTGCCGTCATTATGCCACTCTTCTTCAAAACCTCCTGTCTTTAAAGAAAAACAAAAAATTCGAGAACTTTCCTTGGACCCATATGTTCCTTTAACCACAACGCCACATTTCTACTCTCCCTTATGTAATAACCTTTTGATGTATAGACTGTCTGCGTCAACTCCAATTCCTCACACACTATGCCCTTTTCAGACTACTTCCGATCTGTTTTTCTTCATCACAGTATCCTTGAAATTGCTCTTGTTGTCAAAGATCTCCATGTTACCAAACCCAATGGCCACTGCTTTGTTTTCATCTCACTCTACTTCTTAGCAGTTGTCTACTTTTATCATTTTGAATAACTATCCTCTCTTGCTTTCCTAGACATGTGTCTTTTTTTTTTTTTGGTTTTCAGAGTTCCTCCTCTTTGATGCTCATTTCCTCCAACTGATCTCTAAATCTTTGAATGTCTCAGAGCTTCTTCCCTTCTCCCCCCTGCCCTCCTCTCCTTCTAACCTTCCTTCTTCTTCCTTGCCTTCCTCTCTCCTCCCCTTTCCTCCTCTTCTTTGGTTGATATCATTCAGTTCCATGCCTTAAAGCCACCAAGTTGATGGTACTCAAATATATATATATATATATATATATATATATCTCCTGTCTAGACTTGGCCCGTGAGCTGCAGATTCATTCACCATCTATCTAGTCTGCATCTCCCTGAGATGTCTCAAGACCATTTCAAACCTAATATGTCCAAAATGTGAATCTTGGTTTCCAAACTACCACCCAAAACTGTGGTTCCTTCAGTTATCCCGATCTCTGTAAATGGTATCATAATATGCTAAGTTTTCTCAAGTCCCAAACATAAAAGCCACACGTGATTCTATCCTGTCATTCACTCATTCCAACATCTTATTCATCATTAAGTTTTATCAGTTTTAACTCTAAAATTCATCTTAAATCTTTCTATTTCTTATTCTTTCTATTGCCCCCTACTCCACACATACAATCCACTCAGGAGCTAGAGTAATCTTCTAACTCTTTGGTGACCTAATTATGTGCTGCTTTGAATTTTTTGTTGATACCATGTGTTTTCATTAATGGAAACATGCTGCATCATTAAGTGTGTCTGAATTTTTGGTAGGTAGTATGGATTTTTTTTGCCCCCTCCCACAAGCCTACCCTAAGTGTTTAGGGGTACATACAAAGTATCACTAATTATACCCCAGAGTCCCCACTGGGGTCTATTGGTACACATGTGTAACAAATAAAAATTTTCAAAGTTTCTATTTTTCCTACCAAAAATTCAGATACTTGATACAATACCCTGTAGAAACAGTAAATTTGAGGCACGTACCCATTTCTTAGCTTTCAAACATAAATGCCCCTGACTTGCAGCAGCGTGCACTGTCAGTGGTACAGCAGCTTTCCAATAAACCCCAGAGGCTGAAAATGTTCATGATTGCTATATGTACCACCGGGCACGAAAGGGTTATGAATGAAATCATTCCCCTCTTTAAAACTCATCAGTGACTCCCACTGCTTTTAAAAAACAAACTCTACTATGATCTGGAAGGCGCTGCATGATCTTACTCATGCATAACTCAGATAGCACATCTTGTATTAGTTATCTATTTTTTTGCCATTAGAAAATTGCCACAAACTAGTGGCTTAAAACAACACAAATCAATTATCTTACAGTTCTGTAGGAGAGAAATCTAACATGGATCTCACTGGGCTAAAATCAAGATGTCAGCAGGGAAAGATTAGACTGGACTATGGGACATAAAATGATACTCATAAAGAGAGTGCTTCTTAGCTCAAGTAGATACATGAGACTAAATGGGCAGCTCCTGTCCAGAGGCAAGATGAGAAGGCAAAAAGGGACAGAAGCTGGTTGAATGGACACAGGAAATCTGGGGTGGAAAGGAGGAGTATGCTGTCACCTTATAGGGAGAGCAACTAGGATTACATAACAATGTGTGTGTATAAATTTTTGTATAAGAAACTGACTTGAACTGTAAACTTTCACTTAAAGCACACACACACACAAAAGTCACCAGGTCTGAATTCCTTTCTGGAGGCTCTAGAAGATAATCTGTTTTCTTGCCCATTGGCATGTTGACGGAACTCAAACCCATGTGATGGTAGGATTGAGATCTCTATTTCCTTGCTGGCTGTCAGTAGGGGCCACGCTTAGCTTCTGGAGGCCTCTCTCTACTCCTTGCATGTGGGCCTCTGCATCTCAGAACCAGAAACAGGGCATCTTATCCTTCTCAGGCTGCCATCTTTCTGTCCTTTCTTCCATAGTCACATGTCTCTTTAATCACAGCTGGGAAAGGTTCTCAGCTTTTAAGGATAGGATTTCCATGATTAAAGTGGACCTATTTGTATAATTCAGGATAATATCCCCTTCTCAAAGTCTGTACCCATAATGACATCTACAGAGTCCCTTTTGCATGGGTTCCAGAGGGCACACGCATCTTTGGAGGGCCATTATTCTGCCCACCACATCTCATATTACCTTGCTTACCACCTTCCATCCACAGTGGCCTCCCTCCAGTTCCCAAACGTGTTAAGCACTTCCTAAACTTAGAGACTTTGCATTCCCTGGGTCTTGCTTCTGAAGTCTTTTTCCCTGAGTCTTTGCCTAGTGGTAGAACAGTCAAGATGAGTTCGGAAATTAGATCAGACTATTTATAGATGGGGGTTCAGTGAATTGAATCTGTGAGAATTTGGGGATGACAGAAGCTGTGGACAGGAGATTGGGTCTGACAGGTATGATAACAATACATTTACTCAAGTCTACCTGTTTGGTCTATAATTAAAATGCTGCCCTTGTATTGGTGGGGAACGAGGAAGTTCTGAGCACATTGACTCTTTTTTGTTGCAATTGACATTCATTCTTGCACTGGAGGTAAGGAAAAAAAAAAAATTACACAGGGTTTAGCAAAAGAAACTATGAAACTGTATTTACATTGCTTTTCCTTTCTAATATTACACCTGTTGCTTTAGTATACATAATTAGCAGGGTGCTGATATTTAAACAGCATCATGTACTCATAGAAAGAGGACATTGCTACTGAGAGAGAGTGAGAACACCAATCATTTTCAGACAGAAGTTTGTTTTCAGCTATATTTTGCTGAGTCCCTAAAGATTTCTTTCCCACCTAGTGATGAGCTCCTGAGCGTCAATCTTGATCTGTTTGTATGGAGAGTGAGCAAATACATATTGCATAACTGTTAACTAGCAAACAAATAGAGCATATAGAATACAGCCAATGGCATGAAAGATCTCCTGGTCTGGTGAAACGGATGTCCATCACCCAGTGTTTGAAGATGCAGCTCAGCCCTTAGAAATGTCGTTGCTGTTTGCAACTCAGCACTAGTTTGAGACTATTGAATGAATCAATCAAAGTCTTTTAAAACAGTACTTTTATTTATTTATTTATTTAAAGACAAATTTACGTCAGGCTTTGAAGTTTGATGGACTGAAGAAGAAAAGATTTTCCCTGTTACATTACTGGAATGAGAGGCCTGAATTTAATCCCGTTACTTCATACTGGATAAGGGAAATGTTGTATCTTAGGATATGGCCTGACATAATAACAATGGAATGGGACAGTCTAAAAGGGGGCAATGGTGATGGTGGTGGTTGTTGGTTGCTGTTGAGTCAGTTCCAACTTATGGTGAGGTCATGTGTGCAGAGTAGGACTGCTCCATAGGGTTTTCAAGGCTGACACCTTCCAGAAACATATTGCTAGACTGTCTTCTGAGGTGCCTCTGAGAGGTTTTGGACTGCCAACGTTTTGGCAAGTAGATGAGCATTTAACTGTTTCCACCACCCATCGATTCCAAAAGGAGGAGAGGGTAACACCTGAGATTAAGGACATGGGATGCAGGTGTGGAAGGGGGTGAGGAACTAGAAAGAGGCCCAGTGCCTCTGTAACCTCTAGCTACTGACAGCTTGGGCTTGTTCAGATTGTGCATTATTTTGAGGGTAGGTGGCAGAAAAAAAGTGAACTGGATGATCCTGAGGATGGGATTCATCACATTGATGGAGAATCCATGAGCAAGCAGTGATAGGGAACAGAACATTGTAGTCACTGAAGATAAAGATGTAGGTGAAGTGAGGCAGTGCCTTGCTTTTGAGAGTCTAAAACACAGAGATCAATAGAAGGATCCAAGTATCAGGAATGTGAGCAAGGTGGAGACTGGGCTTGGGAACAGGGCAGAGATTCCTGATGATAAGAATGCAAAACCAAACAACCATCAGGTTGATTTTGTACTGAGTCACAAATCGTTGAGCCAGAGATTCTTCAGTCTGTTCTTCCTGAGACTTGCGTAAAGTTAGAGACTTAGGAGTAAACCTACTCCTCACTTATTAACTATCGTCATGAGAGAGTCTAAGTACGCTTCACATTTACAGCAATAGTAAAAATTCTATCATCTGACTATTTTGTGCAATAACAAAGTATGTCTGGCAGTAACAAAGGCTGTAGTGCAAGGTAAGAGTAACACTGGCTGTGAAGGTTAAGGTTATGTGTCAACTTGGCTGGGCCATGTAATGATGTAGTCAGCCTCCATTTTATGATCTGATGTGATCAGCCTGCATTTTCCCATAATGTCAATTTTCACATAACTACTTGGTCTTTAGAACCTAACCGTGTTGATAAGTGAAGAGTGAGGGCCTTCTCCTCACTTATCAACTGTCTCTTTATCTGAGATTTCACATTCATATCAATAATAAAAAATTTACTATTCAACTACTTTGCACATTAATGATGTATATCTGGCAGTAATGAATGCCAGGGTGTGAGGCAAGAGTAATGCTGCCTGTGATGATTAAGGTTATTTGTCAGCTTGGCTGGACCATGATTCTCAGTGGTTTGATAGTTATATAATGATGTAATTTGGAAGTTATGCAATGATGTAATTTGGCAGGTATTTAATGATGTAGTCATCTTCCATTTTGTGATCTGACCTGGTCTTTGGAACCTAACCATGTCAATAAGTGAGGAGAGTATGTACTCTGCTTTTAAGTGGAGGCCAAGGACCTCAGCTGTAGCAGATGGAACAAATTTTAAAAAAGATTCGAGAACATTCTCCAGCACTGTTATTTATGTTTCTTTTCCTCTCCTCTCCAACCTTATTTTTTCCTTTCTCTTCTTTGGGTCATGGTAGAAGGCTTTAGAGGCTATGAGGGCATGGGGCAGTAAAGAAAATAAAAAAAGGGAACTGTCTTAATCATCTAGTGCTGCTGTAACAGAAATAAAACAAGTGGATGGCTTTAACAAAGAGAAATTTATTCTCTCACAGTCTAGTAGGCTACAAGTCCAAATTTAGGGCGTCAGTTCCAGGGGAAGGCTTTCTCTGTCGGCTCTGGAGAAAGGTCCATGTCGTCAATCTTCCCTTGGTCTAGGAGCTTCTCTGTGCAGGAACCTCAGGTCCAAAGGACACGCTCTGCTCCTGGCACTGCTTTCTTGGTGGTATGAGGTTCCCCATGTCTCTCTGCTTGCTTCTCTCTTTTATATCTCAAAAGAGATTGGCTTAAGACACTATTTAATCTTGTAGATCTCATCAATATAACTGCCACTAATCCATCTTATTACATCATAGTAATAGAATTTACAACACATAGGGAAATCACGTCAGCTGATAAAAAGGTAGACAATTATACAATACTGGGAATCATGACCTAGCCAAGTTGACAGATATTTTTGGAGGACACAATTCAATCCATGACAGAAACCATTCTTTTTTTTTTTTAATCCTTTAAGAAGCCCTTACTTGGACATTTCTATATTTTTTAAAAGGGGATATGTACAAATTATCATCAAGTGAAGGAAATCCTATTATCCAGTTGGACAAGCACAGATTAGGTTATCAGTCACTGGTGTGATCAATCTTTTTTCTTAAGGAAACACAAGGTATCTGTCCTTTATAGCCTTGTCTGGGATGCCAGAGGTGCATTATAAAGAATCTCCCCAGATTATTTTCTCCCCACCCCCTTCCATTATCCTTTATACAGCAAGAGTTTATTTTATTTTTCCTTTTCCTGGTGTTTCTAAAATTTGTACTGACTGCACAAGAGGACTAAAATACAACCTTTTCTTGGCGTAGAGACTTGCCACCCAGCTGGCAGTTTTATTATAAGAACAGTTACCTGGGGAGGTGATTTACTAGTAAGAACAAAATCAGTATATCCTGTTATCTCTCTGATGTTTTCCTAACAGACTTGTTAGAACACAGTATCTGGAATTCAGGTGGGGCTTGAATCCAGAATCTGGACATTCCGTAACTGAAAACTTGAACAAGGAAGACTGAAAAACTGAACCACAAATATCTGCATCTCTTTGTAGTAGATTAAGATATGAATACTATTTTCCCTTAAAGTAAGTAGATGAAGGGATGTGACACGTAATTCTTAGCCTCAGGTTAATACAGTCCACATTAATAACATCACATTCTCATGACTTATCTTACGGAGTAATGTTAAACAGCAAAAGCCCCCCTGTTTCAACCTTTGAATATCATATGTTCGAAGAAGATTGTCTATTTCTGATTCCACACCTATTACAGAACACAATTTTGATGCAAATTATTTTGACTTTCCTGCCGTATGTTTCCACACATTGAGGGATATCTTTTGATTCTCTGTGATACAGTTAGTCATATCTTGCCAGTGGGTAAATTACTTGATTTTAGATGATGCATTATTGCTTCAGGTGCTTGGGTGGCTTTTAGCGTGTCACATAGAGTGCTATCAAACTCTGTAATAACCCAGGAAAATGAATTCTCCCTCGAACTGGTATTTCTTTCTTTCCTCTGAACAAGAGCTATTATAAGTAGTTGATGATGCTCCTCACCTTTTCTTTACCCCAGTCCTTTCCCACTGCCTTCCTGGTGTTCCCTGGGTGCCCTGAATTGTTCACTCTTATGCATCATTGAGCCCCATAATCTGGACCTTTCATGATCTGCCTCCCTCACTTCCCTGCCCCTCTATGTTATTATCTACTCCTGTGTAACAAATTGCCCCAAAACTTAGTGGCTTAAAATAACACACATTCATTATCTCATAGTTTCTGTGGGTTGGGAATTTGGGAACAACTGACCTGGGTGCTTCTGGCTAAGGGTGTCTTATGAGGTTGTAGTAAAGCTGTTGACTGTGACTGTAGTGATAGGAGGCTTTCCTGGGCTGGAGGTCTGCTTACAAGATGGCTCACTCACATGGGTGTTGGCAGGAGGCCTCATTTCTTTGCTGCATGGATCTCTCCATAGGGTTCCTTGGAAGTCCTTTAGATTGGGCCTCTGACTTTCCTTAGAGTGAATGATGCCTTTTAGGACCTTGTCTTGGAAGACATACACTGTCACGTCTTTCATATTTTATTGGTTGGAAACAAGTCACTAAGTTCATCTCATACTCAAAGAAAGGGAAATTAAGCTCCATCTCTGAGTGGAAGAGTATCAAAGAATTGGTGGACTTATTTTAAAACCATCACATGCCCTCTACCCCATCTACACCCCTCCATTTACCCGAGTGCAACTCCCTCATGTCTCATATTTGAGAGCAGGTGTGTTAAAATATTTAGCTGCCTCAGCCAACATGGTAGATTAAAAAAGAGCACAGCCAGTTCATATCCTGACTCTGCTATTTACTAGTTACGTGACTTTGGGAAAGCTATTTAACCTTTATATACCTCTCTTTTATCATCTGTAAAATGGACATTGTATCTACCTTGCAGGATGTAATACAGAGTAGAGGTCATATATGTAAAGCAACTAAGGCATCATTTTACATGTAAAGGTTCATGATGATTGGTAGTTATGATGACGTTAACACTAATTATGATTGTAGCCTTCGCATTGTAATTTGGGAAGTTTTAGAGACCTTAGCATAACTCAAAGAAATTTCTAAATGGTGGAAATTACTATGGCAGATGGGTATGAAGCAAGGTTTTTCATCAGCGTACACCAAGAGGCTCTTCTCAGTCTCTCCCCAGCCAGTCCCTCAGTGATCTCACCCAGAGGCTGCAGTGCATCTTAGAGTCAGGCTATGTGGGGTCCTGGCTCTGAGCCCCTGCACTATCACCTATGGGCTATGTGTTCTAAGGCAAATTTTTCAACTGTTAGAAGTCTTTTTTCTCCATGTATAAATTAGAGATACCTCCTATTTTCTTGCAGCAATATGAATCAGTAATAGTAGAAGCAATAGTGACTCACTAACTCATACCTCATTCTTTTATTTAAGCCAGTGGTTCTCAAACATGCTGTACACTGGAATTCCTACAAGAGCTTTAAAAAGTACTGATACCTGGTCCTATCCTAGAGATTCTGATTCAGTTGGTCAGAGGGCTTGGTGGTGCCTAAGCATCTGGGGTTTTTAAAAGAAAAAAAGTTGTTTCTGATATATTGAAAACCACTGGTTTAGATGGATAATTTTTATCTCTTACAACAATCATGAAATCAATGAGACCAAAGGTAACACAGTCTAAAAATACTTATTTAAATTGTATCTTACCATGCATTTGATCTTCCATTTTGTTTTTCCCCTTGAAAAAATTGTTTTATTTTTCTCAGTATGCATTTAACCCATTTGTTCTACTTATTGTTCAATTTTATCATTCTTGCTTTGCCCAAGCCCCGAAAGTTCCCTTGTTCTGAGAGCATATATTCTACGTTTTAAAGTAACAATCAAGAAATAAAGCAAGTATAAATTAATGGTGTTGCCTTTAGGTAGAAAACTCTTCCAGCAGGAGAGATGACACCATGTTGCTTTGGTGGAAGTATGCAGGCATCCTGCATGCTCTGTAAGAACCATCTATGCTCTGTGCCATTGGCACACTGAACTATGTACTGGCAAAGGTGCACATAACAGATGGGGCTGGGTGTAGGCAGTCAAGTGTTCAAGCTCTGTCTCTGAATTGACTAATGGTTTTGATGGCAGAAATTCAAGGCCAAAGCACTGGGATGCCAGTCTTTGTGTTATATTGAATGACTGCAATTAAAGCTATGGGGCCACTCCCTTTCTGCTCTAACTCAAAACTTAATTAATTTTGAATTAAAACAAATAGTTTGCATGACCACATGAGGTACATTTTGGGTCTGGCTAATCAGGATTAGTGTAATGAAGTTCCCACCCCTTGATCATTCTCTACAAAAAACCCCTAAGAAGCTGATTTAAAATGCTATCCAAAGTGGCATGTTGCTACTAAATATTTTGATATGTATAGGGCATTTCCATATCCGTGTCTTATGTTGAGAATCTGTAGGTGTCCTGTTGGAAAATGCCAGTGACCTAATGTAGCATAGAATCAGCATGGGCATTTGGCGATTGTCCACAACTCTGAGAAGGTCGTTTGTCAGGTCTTTCAGAACGATACCAGTCTAGGTCCTGGTCTAAAATACAGGGTAAGGTGTAGTTTGCAGAAAGTTTTTATTCACACCTTGTTTGATTATTGCTCTTAGCATTAGCTCTATTGGTTAAAGCTCAGTTCTAATGAGTCTGGATCATGGGGTTTAGTTTCTGTTTGGGTCTGTTTAGCTTTATTCTATTGCATTATCACCGATTTTTCTCGTAATCTTCCTAGGGGCCTTGCATGTGCCTTCTCTTTGGCATAAAACAGTTGCTGATCAGTGCCATTACAAACCCCTTATTGTGTTAAGACTGAAAAGCCCATAGCCCCTAAAGAGATCCACACGTTAGACTATAAACAACCAAAATCCAAGGTTATTCTTTATTTCATTATGTTTATGGGTGCAAATGAAGTGCTCTGGGCTTCTAGGAGAAGTATGTGTGTGTGGTAGGTATGAGCCCTAGGCTGATTACTGGAGCTATGGCCTTCCCAGGCTGTTTTTGCTAAGGTGTCCACCCTGATCAGAATAACCCAGCACACAAGGTGTTCTGCTGTGTCATGACAGAGAACGCTGCTCTGTCAGCTTTTGTCTAGAGACTCTATATAGTTAATGACTTGTAGACATTGCATGCCACACTCTCTGCAGCTCCTTTACTGGAAGTCCACATATCTCAGATTCTTTGGCTGCATGTGTGAACACCAGCATATGACCTGATACTGGTGGAAATGAATTCGCATGAACTGTGTCTGATGTTGTTTTAGTCTCCTTTGCTTCCTTTTAGAAACTCCAAGAGTAGAGACATCCATAGGTACAGGAGTTGGGTAATTATAATGACTGAGAAAAGCTGCCAGCCAGTCCACTGGGATTCAGCCTGATAGTGTCTGACATAGTTGACTTAGAGTTGCGAAATGAGTGGCAGGATGAAACTCTGCTTGCTTAATTCTACACTTTCCACAGCTGGCCCTGAGTTGACACGTTCCGAAGAGTGTCCTGCAGGCTTCTTCGTCCTCCACTTCCATTCTTCTATCATGCAGTCAGAAAACAAGAACGTTCCAAAGAGTGTGGAGACTGTGACTTCAGGGTCATATGTAGTTCTTCACAACTTTCAATTTAGCCCTTTGGGAAAACCTGCTGTTATAGAGTACTGCTGTCACTGTTCTAAAAGAAATTCTATGTTTCATTAATGATTTAATAGCATTTTATGATTTTTAAAATCATAGCGAATCTAACAAAAATAGCAATTGAGAATAAAATTATTGTTTTCATTACACAGCAGGTATCCTTTAAATGCAGTGTGTCATTGCCATTTTTTTAAAGTCACTGGCAAATTCTGGCTCCTGTCTTTTCTCAAGTTTGCTTCCGAGGCCAGAGTCCTGAAATTCCAGCTATTTTAATCCTGACACTATTATCTTTGTGTTAGTAAAAAGAGATTAGGCTATGTTTGAGTAACATGCCTTGAAACATCAGTAGCTTAATGAATACATGTCTGTTTTTTGGCTCATGCAAAGTGTGCTGTCTGTCTAGCTGCCATCCAGGGCCTGCTACCATCCTGTGGCTCTGTCACCTCTACATGAGGCTTCCAGGTCCTTGTGGCAGGAAAAAGAAAGAGACCTGGAGAACTCACACCTGCTCTTCTGCTTATCGCACGTAATGCAGAAGTAAATGCGAGGAAGGCTGGGAAATGTGTGCTTGGGAAGAGGAGGATGAAGGAGGTTTGGCAAACACAGTGCTTTATTACTGCCACACTGTCACATTGTTCCCTTCATCGCACTTCCTTGAACTTTATCACTTTATATTCGATGGATTGCTGTTGTCTCCGGATGGGTCTTCATGCTTGATCTCTGATATTTACAATGCATACTAAACTTTGCTGCCAGAGTCATCTTCTTAAAACATTGCTTTGCATCATTTCAATTCTTTGCTCCAACATCTTCAAAACTCCTTCTCCTACCGTTATTTACAAATACTGTGTAAATTCCTCAGTTTGGCTCCAGGCTGCATTTTTAAGCTTATTACTGGGCATTTCCAACATGAACACCCAACTTGAATTCTCAACTCCAGCCTTACTCATGGTCTCCTAAACATGCCTTGTCCAGGTCTATATCTGCATCAAGGTTTTCATTTTGGCCTCTGCTTAACCCTCTTTTCTTACCTCTGTCTGTCCCTGAAGGGTTCTCAGTCTCGGAGCCCAAGACAGTTGCTCTCTCTGCTGTACTCCTGTTTCGTTTATTATAAATATAACTCAGCTGCTATGTGATTTGCTGACTGATACTATTTAACTCTTCATGAGCATTTATCT
Organism: Dugong dugon; assembly: GCA_030035585.1. Lineage (NCBI taxonomy): Eukaryota > Metazoa > Chordata > Mammalia > Sirenia > Dugongidae > Dugong > Dugong dugon. Next base: position 23,360,886 of record CM057475.1, read on the forward strand.
TATCTCTTCTATTAAGTCATTTGGGACTATTTCTATTTCCACATATCCCAAAGATCTGAGGACAATGTGAAACATGTAGTAAGTAGTGTATGAAAAGATTTGAGAAGAAAGGATGCCTAAATTAGCTTTAAATGATCCATAAGCTCTAGTTTCTTACAGCAGTGATACTAACATTGTGATGGGGTTTATAGTCTTATTTCTAGTGCATGGTGACAGTGGAAAGTCTGTGGTTTAGAAGTCTTAAGATGAATATGGTGATTCCTAAAGATAATATCTTGGCCTGGTTTACATAAACAAGGAGCTGAAGTCTTTTCATTCATGACCCAGGGGAGTCTGTGGTAGTGAATAGTTGATGCTGTATTCTTGTTTAATGTTTGATAATGTAAAAATACTATGATAAGGAAGTGGCTACACAGTTAAGAGCAAAAGGCTTTGGAGCCAGACAGCCATGAGTTCAAATTCTAGAAACTGCGCCTGTGGCTGTGTGCTTGGAGATTCAGCTTCTCTGAACCGGTTTCTGTGAAATGGTTATAGTATCTACCTCTCTTACAAAACTGTTCAGATAATTAAATGAGACACTTAGCGCAGAGCCTAGCAGATAGTTACTGTTCAGAAATAGTTACTTCTGTCAATAATACTTACGCTATTTAAGAAAATACAGATGTCACTTTACTAGCATCTAAACAGCAGCATTGTTTCCACCATTCACCTTCCCCGAGTTTCTTTGCAAAACAGAGGCAGGTGGAAGAGTAGATTCACAGAGGGGTTCCATCCCAGAGAATTTTGGCAGCTGGTGCCCCACTAAAGCTTACCTTTTCTACATGGCTCACTGGGCTGCTGGAATTGTTCGCTGTGGTGACTCCAGGGCCAGCCTGGATTATGAGCGTTTGGGAGCAGGCTGTGATGTGACAACCTTGACCAAAGTTGCTCCTAGAAGCAGGTAGAACCTCAATAGATATTGACAGACAGAGGGCAGCCCCACTTAGAACGTTGAAATAAATAGTAAGAAAAAAGTAATAAAAGGAAGGCACTTTGTTTCATGCCCAGGCTTGTTTTGTTATGCTTTCTAGCAGAGCCATTGAATGAGAATTTAATTTGGTGTGAATACCGGCAGTGTACTGGGGGAAAAATGGAATTTACAAACATTTTGAATTACTGAGAAGCTTGTGAAATTGTACGCACTGTTCCGTTTTATACATCTTTACGAGTGTGATGCCTTGTTTCAGTAGTGGGGGTTGAGGCTACTGTGAGCAGGATTTAAAACTCCATCTTCTTCTAAAAGATCGGACAGATTTATCTAAGTTATAAGGGACGAAAGACTTCGGCAAATACACAGAGCATAATGTGGTAGATTGGATTTGATTGCAGATCCAAAATATATGTCTTGGAAGGGAAAATGAGAGTGATAATGCTTTCTTCATTTCATTTATTCAAGTTTCTGCCTTTCCTTACCTGACCTTTGAAAACCTAGTGCCCGGCAGGAGCTTTCAAAGATTTCTGGAACTACATTTGCTTTACCCACTATGGAAACAAATCATTTTTATACTGGGGAAATGTATCTAAAACACTAGTACCTTAGCAGCGTTCACTACTTGGGCTTCTAAATTTAAAATTTCCAAGCTTTAAATTTTATAAATGCATACAGATCTGGACTTAAGAAAACTTTCTTAATTTCTGGGTTTGTTTTGGATACAAAAATGGAATCAATTTTCTTCCATTTTTGATGGACTGTAAAATTACTTACCTAAGATTGGAACTTCCTAACTATTTTTCTCAATGAAGGCCAGAATATAGAATGAAAAGGAGTGAGTCGAATCTGAGTTCAAAGAGTCAGTAATTGAGAATGGTCATGAGACCTGAAATATGAAAGCCGGAATTATTTTCTTAAAAAGTTCTGTCATTGCTTCCCTAAGAGCAAGTAAGTGGCCCTCTCCCAGATAAATGGTGAGAGAATGTTATCAGGCTTCTATCTTCCCACTTCTGACTAATGCTGGCTCCAGTGCAAGTGCTAATAGGTGACGGTACATGAGACAGTAATAAAAAGCAGCAGGTGGAGGTGAAAGAGGTACTGGAGTGAGGCTGGGAGCTGGAGTTAACTCTTGGCCCCAGTCTGCTTCAAGAAAACATGTAATTCAAATGAAAAAACATTGTGCTTGCTGTGCAAAAGAACAGTTTGAAGAGAAGCTCCCTGCTCCACCTTCTCATATCCCCACCACACCCTGCTTCACCTGTTTAGAGATTTGGGGGTTGGTGAATCTACCAGTGAGGGCATGGTAAGAAATAAGTTGGAAAATGTGCTTAGAGTCCTAATTTGATAAGGTCTAGACAGGCTCCAAGGAGCCCTAGTGACACAGTGGTTAAAGCACTTGGTGGCTAACCAAAAGGTTGGTGGTTCAAACCTACCAGCAGCTCCAGAGGAGAAAGATATGGAAGTCTGCTTCTGTAAAAATTTGCAGCCTTGGAAACCCTATAGGGCAGTTGTACTGTGTCCTCTAGGGTCACTATGAGTCGGAATTGACTCAGTGGCAGTGGGATTGGTTTTTTGGTTTAGATGGCGTTTCCTGGTTGGCACAAATGGCAAAAGAGCTCAGCTGCTAATCAAAAGGTTGGCAGTTTGAGTCCACCAGAGGCATCTCAGAAGAAAGGCCTGGTGATCTACTTCTGAAAAACAGCCATTGAAAACAGTATAGAGCACAATTCTACTCTGAGACACATGGTCAACATGAGTTGGAATTGACTTGAGGGCAACAGGTTAGGTTAGGTTAGGCAGGAGTCAAGATGAGAACAGAGGCAAGTATCTTACTGGATCAAGCTGGCTAACTGGGAAGTAGGCCCCAAAGAAGGAAGAAGTAGGTACCAGGTGATGCAGAGGCAACAAAATCAGTCAGTCCAGTCCAGGACATAAGTTCTGAGCATCTGCAGAGAACAGAGATCAATGGTGCTTTTTTAACTATGTGTCTTACGGCTTCCGAGGTACCTCCCTCTAGCCTTTAAAAGACCGAAACCAACCAACCAACCAACCAAAACTGTTCCTGGGGAAGATCCAGAGTTTTTCTAGGGACCTAATAAGAATGACCTCCAGATTTCAGATGTCACTGAACAACAACTTGTAAATTACCCTTTTCCTCCCTCTCTGTGCCTAGGGACTTCTATTCTTCCTTCTGTCATTCTTTCTTCTACTCTCCTGCTCCTTTGTTCTGTCCAGTGGCTGTTCAGGGCCTGCTACCGTCTTGTGACTCTGTCATCTCAATGGAACATACCCTTATTTGCACTTCTTCTCACCTGATGGCAACTCTGCTAAGGTTAAACCTTATTCAGGCTGAACTTAGGACTTAGCTGGTTTTTTTTTTTTTTTGTAATTTCTAATAGTCAGGACTCAGGTTACAATCATAACTGCACGTGGGTTGAAGACTAGCATTTTCTAAAATTATTCTTGCATGGGTATAAATGTATATTAGAATGGACTATATATATGAAGGTTATATCCACTTTACTATTTTCTTTATAAATGGAATGCTAATGAATTATTGGAAGAACTAGGCTAAATAAGGATTACATATTATATAAGCAGAGACATTTTAAATAAAGTAGTGACTCTTAGAAATGCCTAATGACAATTATAAAATACCTAGTTTTCCTAAGGCTTTGAAAATATATTAAAAACAAAGGCATTTTCTAAACGTTCATCATAATTTCTTTCATTTTCTTAGAAGACTTAGTGATCTGACCAGTATTGTTTTCTTACCCTAGTATATGCTCATTTTTCTGCCTGACTGGTTTTAAAACTTTCTTTTCCAACATGTTTCAAAGTAGAATGCTTAGGAACACACCAATTTTATGTAACGTCTCACTTCCTACCCAAACCTTTCCCTGAAGACAGAGCAGTAAGTAAGGAAAATGGATAAGTACTGTATATTTCTTCTGGAAGGAGGCAGATATTTATTACATATTCTGTCTAGTAATACCACTCCCTTAAGAGGCTGAGGGCATGGTCTCAATTTATCTTCAACAAGGCTCAGGCCTGCCTGATGTAACCTTTGGGGATTTAACACGTCAGCAAGGAACCACACTGCCACAAATCTATGGGCACACGGCACTGAAAAACAGCTAAGGGTTTATACTGGTACATAAATCTCTGAATGTGCTTTTATTCTTTAAGGACTCTTTTGATCCATAGGGTGTCTTAGCAATGATGGTCTCTGAGCCAGTGGTTGATTGCTTCTTTTTATTACTCCTTCTCCCGATTAATTGCATTAGTCTCATTGTTGTGCGTCAGGCACCAAAACAGGGGACTAATGAGAGTATCTCAACACTTATGGATCAAACGACATTGTTATTTTTCTGGTCTGTGAAACAGAATTAGCAGATAGCCTAATTTTATTATTTTTAAGTTTTCTATTACAATATTATTGAAAAAACACCTTCTGTATATCCCATGGGAGTCCTGGTGTCTCAGTGGTTAAGAGCTGTGGCTGCTAACCAAAAGGTTAGCAGTTTGAATCCACCAGCTGCTCCTTGGTAATCCTATGGGGCAGTTCTCCTCTGTCCCTCTATGGTTGCTATGAGTTGGAATCAACTCAAGCACAAAGGGTTTGGTTTTGTGTTTTTTTACATATCCCATAATTAAGTCAAACATTCGGTATATATAGATAGAATCACTAAGAGTCTTGAAGTAACCCATTTTGGTAATCTTGATCACATTTCTAATGTAGTTTAAATACTATTGGATGCTTTGCAGCTGGCTGACTGGCATTTTCCTTAACTGTATTTCCTGCTGCTTATTTTTCTACTGGTGATTAAAAGAGAATGTGACAAAATGGACAGTGATAATTCACTAAGTGTGATGAAAAGCCAGGAGTGGGATCTGGGTCTCTTTCTCAACTATACGCCTTTGAGGGCAGTTCTGTAACATCATACTCACACATGACCTCTCCTAATTTCTCCAATCTCTCAACATGCTCTGCTCTACTTTTTTTCAAAATGAAACTTCTCTCAGATTCTTCTTCCAACTATGGGGCTCTGTATTGTTTGTTTCCTCTGCTTGAAACATCATTTCCTGCCCTCATCAGCTTCTACCACCACAAGTTGCTGTTGAGTTGATTCTGACTCATGGCGACCCCATGTGTGTCAGAGTAGACCTGTGCTACATAGGGTTTTTAATGGCTGTGTTTTTAGAAGTAGATTGCCGGGTCTTTTTTCCGAGGCAGTTCTGGGTGGACTTAAACGTCCAGCCTTTCCGTTAGCAGCTGAGCACATTGATGGTTTATATCACCCAGGGACTCCTATTATCTCCTAAACTTCTCCCAATCCTTTAGGTCTTAGTATCATATTGTGTAGAAAACACTGATGACCCTCCCTAGTTACATTCAGTCCACCAAGAACGCCACCATCAAGAACGTGTTGAGAAGGGAGAGAGATAACATATGTAGAGACAATTGGAAGAGGGAAGTGAGGGTTCAGATAAGGCAGAGGTTATTTTTCCTTGGGGCATAGGGTTTCAAGAAGGAGTGAAAATTTTGCTTTTTCCTTTAAGAATTAACACCTGCTTAGCTGAATGGGAGAGGAAAGAGAAAACAGTATGGCAAAAAGAAGAGAGGTAGTAAAACTTATGCTTGGCAAATGGGGAGTAGGCCCCTTTCACCTGAGCATAGGGGAATGTGAGAAAGAGAAGGTAGATTAAAAAAGAGGAAAAACAAAGTCTCACATTATAGAAATTTGGGAGGTAATATAGAGTAGGAATTAAGTACAGAAAGAACTCCATTTGAGTTCTGGTATTTACAATTTATAGTTGTGTGAAATTAGGAGAGTATTTAATCCTGTTAGCCTTGCTTCGTCATACATAAGATATGGTTAGGAACACCTACATAATGGATTAAATGAGATAATATATGCAAAGTGCAAAAACAACAGCAACAATTTGCTTCCCAAAATAAGCAAAGAATCATGAAGTTTAAGTAGGTGTCTAGTTCTCAGGTGGAATATTTTTTAAAGTATATTACAGAAGAGTTTTTTTATTATTTAAAAAAATTAAAGATTAAGATTTTCATTGCATTACAAAATTAATTTTGCCGGTTGTGTTTTAATGGAGGGTATAGTGTCAGAATTCACACCTTGTACAGAACTAATAGAGAGAGTACTACAGTTGTGTGTAAAATTTATTAGTCTTTTTTTCTTTTTTGTCTTGTGCCGATAACCATAACTGAATACAAGTGAATCAGAAATACTTGCATGAAATTTATCATGTATAATAATGTGATAGTTATGTAGTCAAAGAAAATTAATTCTCCTACACTCTAGCATTGATGATTATTTCATAATCCCTAATAGATGTCAATTATATACAACTTCTCCCTTCTGACACTTGGTATTCTATAGTTGTTCAGTGGTGCAGATTCTAAAAACAGTGCATGCATTAGAACCAATGGTAGCCTATTCACTTAATATTGTGGGATTGTCTTCTTTTATCTCATAATTTCGATGAGAATTTTTGTCTGCTTGTATTTTGGTTTATTGAAATTCCTTGTTTTATAAGTACAATTATTCATTAATTCATTATTCAGTATCTTGAATTCAGGGAGAACCAGAATCTCCAGTTGAACTGAATACCATCTTTTTGAATGCTAAGTGACCAGATTTATAACAAGAGAAGATTGTCAACAAGAAAGAACATTGTTTCTTTTCCTGATTTCAGAATTTTGACTTCTTGTGCTTGATGAAATGGGCTTTAGCTTATGGATATTCTACCCAGGGGTTGAGGATATGAAATTGTTTTATATATGTGAACCACCCCATACTATTTATTTCTTAGGGAAACATTTTACCCTTAGTTTTTCAGACTATTTCTGTTCATCCCATCAAGATACCTTGCTTATTTTTTTCTTTTATCAGGCCATAGTGGCCTGAAAGAGCTAATACTTCCACTATTTGGCTAACTTATTTGTGGAATTAATTATTTTGTGTGTGTATATATATATATATATATATATATAGGTTGATTCTTTTTTAATAACATCGTATTTTTAATTTACATATTTTCCTGTATACATCTAACCTCTCTTAAGGAAATTTCTAAAATTTTAGTTTTCAAATAAAAATATTTCATATGTGAGAACAGCAGGCTACGGTGTCGGTTCAAGTGCCCTTAGCTAGCAATTAAATACCTTCTTCTGTTACCACCAAGAAAGGCAGTTAATTTTTTTCTTGCCTTCCATATATAAAGACAATATAATGAGACTGTTAAGGGCAGATTGATTGATGGTGAAGTAGAAAAACATGATTCTCTCTGGAAAGGCCCAGGATTTGGGGATAATAGCTCCTTAAGAACAAATGGTTCCTGCGGCATTTCATGTTCCTGAAAACTCAGGAGACCCTGCATATTCTACCAGTATCTTAAGCTAATGGAAACAACAGGAAGAATACTGTTTCCAAATATTTTTTATACAACTGTGAATTGCATGCCTAAAACTGGGAATGGGAAGTCTGTTTGACTGTCATTGCTTATCCTAAATTTGGACAGAAAGTGTATCTTTGTACTTTTTTCTTCTTACTTTGGTAGATTTGTGGTATACATTACCCATTGATCAATTTATTCAGTGACATAGATAAATGAAGTCATTAAGTTAGAAAGGCAGTATCACAGGTTTCTTAATTCTCTTACTCCTTTATAGTATTTTTGTCCAAATACTTACTTCTAACTTAGTTTATTTTAGGATCTAAAGTAAAAAGTAATTACATAATGTCTTTTGAATAATTTAGAGAACTTTTTGAGAATAATTCATGACAAAACTTCAAATTATTGCCTTTGAAAAAGCACTACACTCTTATTATTTATACCACTATGATAATGATTTATTTTTGGTTACCTTTGTTGTTGTTCTTAGTTATCTTCAAGTCAGCTCCAATTCTTGGGAACCCACGTACAACATGATGAAATTTTGAGTGGTCCTGTGCCATCCTCATGATCGTTGGTATGCTAAAGTCCATTGTTGTGGCCAGGGGCAGATTCCAATAGGCAAGGTAAGCACAGTGCTTACCGTGCTTACTAGATCATCTGTAGTGAACAATTTCACATGGATTTCATGTTTAACAAACAGTTTGATCCAAATGTGGTAAAACCCACGTGGAATTGTTCACTACAGATTAGTAAATAAGCATAAGTAAGCCCCTGATTACCTTGCTTACTGGGTCATCAGCCCCTGTCAGGGATTGTAAATTTGAAAAGAGACTTTAATTCTATAGGAAGTAGGAGGGTGCTGTGGGGTTGGGAGAGAGATAAATACTAGCCATACATAGAAGCAAAATCTTTGTTGTGATGAAAAAATGTGAAATTCTTCAGTACAGATGATCCGGTAAGCAAGGTAAACACCATGCTTATCTTGCCTATTGGATAATCCACTCCTGTGGCCACTGTGTGTTTTGAGTGCCTTCCAATTTAGGGGGCTCCTCTTACAGCAGTATATCCAACAATATTCTGTTGTGATCCATAGGATTTTCTTTGGCAAATATTCGGAAGTAGATTGCTAGGTCTTTCTTCCTAGCCTGTCTTAGTCTGAAATCTGTGCTGAAACGTTCACCATGGGTGACCCTGCTGGTACTTGAAATACTGGTGGTGTACTTCCATCATCATGCAACACAGAAGCCACCACAGTACAACAAACTGACAGATGGTGGTGGTAGTTATCTTCACAACATCTTATAAATGGTGACATTGAACAATTATCCAGAAACCAAATGTTGAAAAGGCTTTCTAGGTATATACATGATTTTAAAGAAGAACTGTGCCTGTATATGCCCTCATTTCAGCCTAAGAAACACACAACTCTTTCTGACTGATTAAATAAAAATGGTAAAGATACAGTCCTACTTTTATGTTTCTCCTCCACACTGTCCCCTAAAAGAGGAATCCCAATCTCCTAGGCTTGCTAGAATGATTGGAAATCTCTCAATCTGGAGAGTGAACTCTTGTATTTCTTTTTCCTATCAAGAAGATGAGTTTGTTTTCCCCTGAAGTCAGAGGAAAACTCAATGATTTGACTTTTCTGTATATTTTAGGGTTTTTCTTACTCAAAACACAAAGTATAAGTCTTGATGGGATGAGGGTAGTTGGTTCTAACTCTGTATGAACTTATGTCAGAAAAATACATACTGAATAAATTCTTCCTATAAAACAGATCAATAATTTAAACGAGTTAGAGAATAGAGTTTATTTGATGATGCTTTCTTGGTGTTTGCACAACTTTGCTGAATAAAGAAGGGACATTTACTGCTTTGTCTCTGTGCTCTCTCCAATTAGTTTAATAAAAGTACTTCAGCTGCCTACAAAATAAACAAAAACAGAAAAGCAAAGCAAAACAAATAAAAAACATCTTGTTCCTAAATTGCATTTTGGAATGGTTTCATTAAAATGTGGGAAGTCAGTTATCACCTTCTGTCTTCAATCCATGATGCAACAGCTGTATGTTCTGGTTTTGCTTGGGCTTTTACATAGTGGGTTTAGCTAAGTGTAGACTTCAGGCCGTTATTGAGGGTGTTTCAGACAGAAATCCTAAGGCTTGGTAGTTGAACCTAGATAGAAGAACCGGTGGTCAAAGGAAGCAACAAAAGAAAGCATAAACAAGTGTCATCAAAGAAAAAATTAAACCTCATGTTTACAATAATGTTTTATGATATACTTGCTACCTTTGGAGTGGGAGTTTGGCATCAGTGTGTGGGGTAACACTAGGAATAACCAATGAACAGAGGAGAGATGTTAAAATTAGATTGAGCAGAAAAATGTGGCTAAAGCTCAGAATGGTCACAAGTATTGTAGAGACTGAAAATTCTTCTGTTTTCCATTGAAGAATACAAAATGTATTCCCAGTTCTTGGGGTGATACTGAATTTGACTGAATCTATTTAATAAAAAGGAAAAGTTGGAGCTCAAGTGAATATGTTTGCAATATATTTTACTTTATTTGTTTTTTCTCATAGGACAAAGGAAATTGAATTAGATTGTGTAGAATAATTTATGCTATTGTAAATTCCCAGGTTTTGTAGTAAATTTAACATTACAATAAAATATTGTCCATTAATAGTAGTAACAACTATCCATTAGTAGAGTTTACTGCATTATTAAGTTTTTGCAAATCTGAAGCAGAGAGCAAGCTAGTAATGATGAGCATTAGAAGTAGTTTGTTTCTAGTTTCCTAATTTGCATAATGTATCTCTTACAAACTGGATTGTCAGTTTATAGAAGACACCAAATGGTCATATAATAAGGTTTTAAAAAAATTCTCAGCTGAAACATGGTCTAGTTGCTTGGCCAAGCCGGGTAGCATGCAGTTTGCTTGGGGACTTGCCATAGTAAATCTTAGTAAAAATTTTTAACCCCCTTTAATTGGAATTAGTGAATGCTAACCAGCCAGTAATATGTTAGAAGTGAACACAGTGTTATAAAACATTAGTACAATCTTGATTATTTAAATCAATATTCTATGATTGCTGGTAATGTAAGTTAAAAAATAATACTAAAGTGGCAACATTGCTGTGAGGTATACGTACGGTATTTGGCTCCTGCCGTTTCTAAAATTCCTAAAATGCCATGGATTATACTCAGGAATTAAATTTGGAAAATAGGATTAAGGACAACACAAAGAGAAATTTCCCTTTATTCCAGATGATCCACTTTAAGCCTGTCATTCATCTATCCCTACAGCACTGTCTCGCTAATCTTCCTACCGAATAAATGCAAATGCCTTTATCAGTATCCAAAATCACCTCCACTCTGACCCCATTTTTTCTCCTCTATTCCTTAACTCCTCCACCAGTCTTCTGAGTGTTCTGTTAAATTAACTATATTGGTCTCTTCACAGCCCTCTAGTTCATGCGGTTCCTCCAGCCTTCTCATTTTTACTCCAGTATCTGAGGTCACAATCAGACAGATCATAAGCATATTGTGTTTTATTGGCTTACATGGCAATTAATTTTTTAAATTGAGTTAATTTCCAGTATTTAAAAAATCAGAATTTCTTACACGTCAAATGGGAATGCCAGATTCTCATGAAAAAGCTATCAACTCTACATCCACCTTCCTACTCAGCAACAATCAGCCGACATTTGAGTTAGTAACTTCTGAGTATACATTTTGACCTTTATTCCAAGACCCGCAATAAGTTTCATCTCCTCCAGGAACTTTTGCTGGTCTTCCCAGCATCAGTGAGTGCTCCTTTTTTTAAACTTTTATGGCACTCATCACTCTAGGAGTTATTTAGCTTTTAGCGTTTAATGCCTCAAGATTACAGCTATTGAAAACCCTATGGAGCTCAGCGCTACTGTCTCACACATGCAGTCGTCATGAGTCAGAACTGACTTCACAGCAACGGGTTTGGTTTATTTTTTTTAATGCTGAGTGTATTTTGTGTACTATTTTGTCTCTCCTACCCTCATTACAAGCTCTATGTGTGTAGGGACTGCATCTAACTTTTTGGATTAGTGGGTGGAACATAGGACAGTACAGGTTGCAAGGTGGTTGCTTATTTATGACAATTATTTTTTATAGTAATTATTATCATTATTGTGAATACTCAGCATCTATAATATGTTGTTTACATTATAGATGCTGAATAATGTATTGCTGCCACGCGTCGGTAAGCTTGTTGTGCTGTGGTAGCTTGCCTATTGCCCTGATACTGAAACTGAAAGTTATGCCACTGGTATTTTAAATACCAGCAGAGTCACCATTGGTGGACAGGTATCAGTGGAGCTTCCAGACTAAGAAATACTAGGAAGAAGGACCTGGCAGTCTATTTCTGAAAAAAAAAATTAGCCTGTGAAAACCTTACGAATAGCAGTGGAATACTGATATAGTGTCGGAAGATGAGCCCCTCAGGTTGGAAGGCACTCAAAATATGACTGAGGAAGGACTGCCTCCTCAAAGTAGAGTTGATCTTAATGACATGGATGGAGTCAAGCTTTCAGGACCTTCATTTACTGATGTGGCATGACTCAAAATGACAAGAAACAGCTGCAAACACCCGTTAATAATCAGAATGTGGAATGTATGAAGTATCAATCTAGGAAAATTGGAAGTCATTAAACATGAAATGGAATGCATGAACATCAGTATCCAAGGCATTAGTGAGCTAAAATGGACTGGTATTGGCCATTTTGAATCAGACCATCATTATGGTCTACTATGCTGGGAATAACAACTTGAAGAGGAATGACGTTGCATTCTTTGTCAAAAAGAACATTTCAAGATCTGTCCTGAAGTACAGTGCTGCCAGTGATAGGATAATATCCATACAGATACATGGAAGACCAGTTAATATGACTATTATTCCAATTTACCCACCAACCACTAAAGCCAAAAATGAAGAAATTGAAGATTTTTACCAACTCCTGCAGTTTGAAATTGATCAAACATGCAATCAAGATGCATTGATAATTAATGGCAATTGGAATGCGAAAGTTGAATACAAAGAAGAAGGAACAGTAGTTAGAAAATATGGCCTTGGTGATAGAAACAACACTGGAGGTCGCATGATAGAATTTTGCAAGACCCACGACTACTTTGTTGCAAACACCTTTTTTTCTTTTTTTTTGTTGTTGTAGTTTGAAGTTTACATCTCAAGTTAGTCTCCCATACAAAAATTTATACATACTTTGTTATGTGACTCTAATTGCTCTTCCCGTACTGTAACAGCACACTCCTTCTTTTGACCCCTGACTCCCCATGTCCATTCAACCAGCTCCTAACCCTCTCTGCCTTCCCATCTCACCTCTGGACAGAAACTGCCCATTTAGTCTCTTGTATCTACTTGAGCTAAGAGGCACACTCCTCATGAGTATCAGTCCAATCCCTGTCTGAAGAGTTGGCTCGGAAATTGTTTTAGTTCTGGGCTGATAGAGAATCCAGGGGCCATGCTTTCCAGGGTTCCTTCAGTCTCAGTCAGACCATCAACTCTGGTCTTCTACTAGAATTTGAGTTCTGCACCCCACCTTTCTCCTGCCCCATCAGGGACTCTCAGTTGTGTTCCCTGTCAGGGTGGTCATTGGTGGTAGCTGGGCACCATCTAGTTCTTCTGGTCTCAGGCCGATGAAGTCTGTGATTTATGTGGCCCTTTCTATCGCTTGGGCTAATACTTCCATTGTGTCATTGGTGTTCTTCACTCTCCTTTACTCCAGGTGGTTGGGACCAACTGATGCATCTTAGATAGCCGCTTGCAAGCTTTTAAGACCTCAGATGCCACTCACCAAAGTAGGATGCGGAACATTTTCTTAATAAGCTTTGTTATGCCAGTTGACCTAGATGTCACCTGAAAGTATGGTCCCCAGACCCCTACCCCTGCTACTCTGTCCCTCAAAGTGTTTGATTGTATTCAGGAAACTTCTTAGCTTTGGTTTAGTCCAGTTGTGCTGACTTCCCCTGTAGTGCCTGCTGTCCTTTCCTTCACCTAAGATAATTCTTGTCTAGTGTCTAGTTAGTGAATACCCCTCATCCTCCCTCCCCACCCTCGTAACCATCAAAGAATATTTTCTTCTGTGTTTAAACCTTTTCTTGAGTTCTTATAATAGTGGTCTTATACAATATTTGTCCTTCTGTGACTGACTAAATTCACTCAGCATAATGACCTCCAGCTTCCTCCATGTTATAAGTTGTTTCATGGCTTCATCGTTGTTCTTTACCATTGCGTAGTATTCCATTGTGTGGATATACCATAATTTGTTTCTCCGTTTGTCCCTTGATGGGCACGTAGGTTGTTTCCATCTTTTTGATATTGTGCACAGTGCTGCAGTGAACATGGGTGTGCATATATCTATTCGTATGATGGCTCTTATTTCTCTGGGATATATTCCAAGGAGTGGGATAGTTGGATTGTATGGTACTTCTATTCCTAGCTTTTTAAGGAAACGCCAAATTGATTTCCAAAGTGATTGTACCATTTTACATTCCCACCAACAGTGTATATGTGTTCCAGTCTCTCCACAACCTCTCCAGCATTTATTATTTTGTGTTTTTTGGATTAATGCTAGCCCTGTTGGGGTGAGATGATATCTCATTATAGTTTTGATCTCCATTTCTCTAATGACTGATGATCATGAGCATTTCTTCATGTGTCTGTTAGCTGCCTGAATATCTTCTTTGGTGAAGCCTGTTCATATCCTTTGCCCATTTTTTAAATTGGGTTATTTATCTTTTTGTTGCTGAGGTTTTGCAGTATCTTGTAGATTTTAGAGATTAGATTCTGATTGGATTTGTCGTAGCCAAAAATTTTTACCTAGTCTGTAGGTTGTCTTTTTACTCTTTTGGTGAAGTCTTTTGATGAGCATAAGTGTTTGATTTTTAGGAGCTCCTGGTTATCTAGTCTTTCTTCTGGTACTTGTACATTGTTACTCACGGTTTGTATTGTGTTTATGCCATGTATTAGGGCTCCTGGTATTGTCCCTATTTTTTCTTCCATGATCTTTATTGTTTTCGATTTTATATTTAAGTCTTCGATCCATTTTGAGTTAGTTTTTCTGCATGGTGTGAGGTATAAGTCTTGTTTCAGTTTTCTGCAGATGGATATCCAGTTACGCCAGCACCATTTGTTAAAGAGACTGTCTTTTCCCCAATTCACAGACTTTGGGCCTTTGTCAAATATCAGCTGCTCATAGGTGGATGAATTTATGTCTGGATTCTCAATTCTGTTCCATTGGTCTATGTACCTGTTGTTATACCAGTACCAGGCTGTTTTGACTACCGTGGCAGTATAATAGCATCTAAAATCAGGTAGTGTGAGGCCTCCCACTTGGTTCTTCTTCTTGAGTAATGCTTTACTTATTTGGGGCCTCTTCCCTTTCCATATGAAGTTGGTGATTTGTTTCTCCATCTCATTAAAAAATGCCTGTGGAATTTGGATCATGATAGCACTGTGTCAGTAGATTGCCTTGGGTAGAATTGACATTTTCACAATGTTGAGTCTATCTATCCATGAGCAAGGTATGTTTTTCCACTTATGCAGGTCTCTTCTGGTTTCTTGCAATAGTGTCTTGCAGTTTTCATTGTATAGGTCTTTTACATCTCTGGTTAGATTTATTCCAAAGTATTTTATCTTCTTGGGGGCTATTGTAAATGGTATTGATTTAGTGATGTCCTCTTTGAGGTTCTCTTTGTTGGTGTAAAGGAATGCAACTGATTTTTGTATGTTTATCTTGTATCCTGAAACTTTGCTGATATCTTCTATTAGTTCCAGTAGTTTTCTTGTAGATTTTTTGCAGTTTTCTGTGTATAAGATCATATCATCTGCAAATAAAGATACTTTGACTTCTTTGCTACTAATTTGTATGCCCTTTATTTCTTTTTGTAGCCTAATTGCTCTGGCTAGGACCTCCAGCACAATGTTGAATAAGAATGGTGATAAAGGATATACTTGTCTGTTTCCCGTTCTCAAGGGGAATGCTTTCAAAGTCTCTCCATTTAGGATGATGTTGGCTGTTGGCTTTGTATAAATGCCCTTAATTATATTGAGGAATTTCCCTTCTATTCCTATTTTGTTGAGAGTTTTTATCATGAATGGGTGTTGGACTTTGTCAAATGCCTTTTCTGCATCAATTGATAAGATCATGTGGTTCTTGTCTTTTGTTTTATTTATGTGATGGATCACACTGATTGTTTTTCTAATGTTGAACCATCCCTGCATAGCTGGTATAAGGCCCACTTGATCATGGTGAATTATTTTTTTGATATGTTGCTGAAATCTACTGGTTAGAATTTTGTTGAGGATTTCTGTGTCAATGTTATTGAGGGATATTGGTCTGTGATTTTCTTTTTTTGTGGTGTCTTTACCTGCTTTTGGTATCAGGGTTATGCTGGCTTCATAGAATCAGTTTGGGAGTATTCTATCCTTTTCTATGCTCTGAAATACCTTTAGTAGTAGTGGTGTTAACTCTTTTCTGAAAGTTTGGTAGAATTCTCCAGTGAAGCCATCCAGGCCAGGGCTTTTTTTTGTTGGGAGTTTTTTAATTATGTTTTTATCCTCTTCTTTTGTTATGGGTTTATTTAGTTGTTCTACCTCTGTTTGTGTTAGTTTAGGAAGATGATGAGTTTCTAGAAATTTGTCCATTTCCTCTAGGTTTTCAAATTTGTTAGAGTACAGTTTTTCATAGTATTCTGTTATGATTCTTTTAATTAAAGTTGCATGTGTTGTGATATCACCCATCTCATTTTTTATACGGGTTATTTGCTTCCTCTCCTGTTTTCCCTTTGTCAGTTTGGCCAGTGGTTTATCAATTTCGTTGATGTTTTCAAAGAACCAGCTTTTGGTCTTGTTAACTCTTTCAGTTGATTTCATTTAATTCTGCTCTAATTCTTATTATTTCCTTTCTTCTGGTGCCCGAGGGCTTCTTTTGCTGCTCTCTTTCTACTTGTTCCAGTTGTAAGGTTAATGTTTTGATTGTGGCCCTTTCTTCTTTTTGGATGTGTGCATTTATTGCTATAAATTGACCTCTGAGCACTGTTTGTGCTGTATCCCAAAGTTTCTGGTAGGATGTGTTTTCATTCTCATTTGATTCTATGAATTTCTTTATTCCATCTTTAATTTCTTCTATAACACAAGGTGTTGTTCAGTTTCCATGTGTTTGATTTTTTTCCTTGCTTTTTCTGTTGTTGGTTTCTACTTTTATGGCTTATTGGTCAGAAAAGATGCTTTGTAATATTTTAATGCTTTGGATTTTGTTAAGGCTTGCTTTATGGCCTAGTATGTGGTCTATTCTGGAGAATGTTCTACGTGCATTGGAAAAGAAAGTATACTTGGCTGCTGTTGGGTGGAGTGTTTGGTATTTGTCTATGAGATCAAGTTGGTTGATTGTAGCATTTAACTCTTCCATGTCTTTGTTGAGCTTCTTTCTGGATGTTCTGTCCTTCACCGAAAGTGGTGTGTTGAAGTCTCTTACTAGTATTGTGGAGCTGTCTATCTCTCTTTTCAGTGCTGTTAGAGTTTGTTTTATGCATTTTGGAGCCCTGTCATTGGGTGTGTAAATTTTTATTATAGTTATGTCCTCCTGGTGTATTGACCCTTTAATCAGTACATAGTGTCCTTCCTTATCCTTTGTGGTGGACTTTGAAGTTTATTTTGTCAGAAATCAATATTGCCACTCCTGCTGTTTTCTGAGTGTTGTTTGCTTGATGTATTTTTTCCATCCTTTCAGTTTTAGTTTGTTTGTGTTTTTAAGTCTAAGATGTGTCTCTTGTAGGCAGCATATAGATGGATCTTGTTTTTTATCCAGTCTGCCACTCTCTGTCCCTTTAGTGTTGCATTTGGTCCATTTACATTCAGCGTTATTATTGATAGGTATGAGTTTAGTGCTGTCATTTTAATGTCTTTTTGTGTGTGTTGTTGATAGTTTCTTTGTTCCACTTAATTTTCTGTGCTGAGCCGTTTTTCTTTGTGTATTTTCTTTTCATCTTTTTCATTGTTGTTGATTTTGTGTTTGCTGGGTCTTTATATTTTTCTACTTTTTTATTTTGACTTATAGAATTGTTAGTTTCCGTTGTGGTTACCATAATATTTACCCCTATTTTTCTAAGTTTATACCAGTCTTTTATTTCTTTATATTGCCTTGACTTTCTCTCCATATGAAAAATCTATGTCTACATTTTTTAAGTCCCTCTTTTTTGTTTTAATGTTGTTGTCTTTTACATATTGATGTCTCTGTTTCCCTATTTTCAGTGTTTTAGCTTTGGTTTACTTTTGTGACTTCTTCCCTATCTGGGTTGATATCTGGATGCTCTGTCCTGTGTTTGAGTCTTGGGTTGTTCTCTGATATTATTGATTCTCTAACCGGAGGACTCCCTTTAGTACTTCTTGTAATTTTGATTTGGTTTTTACAAATTCCCTAAACTTCTGTTTATCTGGAAATGCCCTAATTTCACCATCATATTTGAGAGACAATTTTGCTGGATATATAATCCTTGGCTGCCAATTTTTTTTTCCTTCAAGGCTTTATATATGTCATCCCATTGCCTTCATGCCTGCATGGTTTCTGCTGAGTAGTCTGAGCTTAGTCTTATTGACTATCATTAGTAGATGACTTTTCCTTTATCCCTAGCTGCTCTTAAAATTCTCTCTTTTTCTTTGGTTTTGGCAAGTTTGATTATAATATGCCTTGGTGACTTTCTTTTGGGATCTACCTTATGTGGGGTTTGATGAGCATCTTTGATAGCTATCTTATCATCTTTCACGATATCAGGGAAGTTTTCTGCCAACAAATCTTCAGCAATTCTCGCTGTATTTTCTGTTTTCCCACCCTGTTCTGGTACTCCAATCACTCGTAGGTTATTCCTCTTGATAGAGTCCCACATAATTCTTAGAGTTTCTTCATTTTTTTAAATCCTTTTGGCTAAGTTTTCCCCAAATAAGTTGGTGTCAAGTGCTTTATCTTGAATCTCACTAATTCTGACTTCTGTTGCCTCAATTCTGCTCCTATGGCTTTCTATTGAGTTGTCTAACTCTGAAATTTTGTTTGTTAATCTTCTGGATTCCTGATTTCTGTCTCTCTATGGATTCTTGCAGTCTTTTAAATTTGTCTTCATGGTCTTCTCTAGTCCTTTTAATTTCCTCTATTGTGTGTTCTGTGTTTTGTTTAATTTCCTTCCTAATTCTCTTGAAGAGTTTTGTATATTAATCTTTTGTATTCTGCCTCTGGTAATTCCAAGAAATTTTCCTCCTCTGGAAAATTTCTAGGTTCTTTATTTTGGGAACTTGCTGAAATCATCGTTGATTGCCTGTTTATGTGATTTTATATTGACTGTTGTCTCCGAACCATCAATACGTTATTATATTTATTTATTTTATATTTGCTTACTGTGTCCTAGCTTCTTTTTTTGTTTTGATATGCCCAAATAGGCTGCTCATATGAGCTAGTTTGATTATTGGCACCTTTGAAGCTCTAATGTCCTGTCACCAGGTAGTTAGATCTGTTACTAGGTATATGAGCTCAGGAGTCCGCCCACGCCTCCTGTATGGATGCAGTTCAGGTGCCCAGGTAGATAGCCACCAACTGTGTGATGTAGGCTCTCACTTACTGTTCTAGACATGCATGGGTGATTATTGTAGGCTCAGGCATCTGGCTGCAGCATGGGGATACACTCTGAGGAAGGCGGGGGCCTGATGGCCGCCCCCAAGTGTGCAGGAGGAAGGAGTATCCTTGTTCCCTAGAGCACATGGGTGGGTTTTGCAGCTGGACTGTGAGCACCCAATGCTGTTGGCTGTAAGGACTGGGGGGCATCTCTTATTCATGAGCCCCTATTGTAGATGGCTGGGTGGTGTGGGTGGAGCCACTAGTCCTCAGGCCCCTGATGTGGGTAGGTGAAGACCCTGTTAATGGGCAAAGCAGTGTCAAATGTCAATAACCTGCCACTTCACAGCTGAAACAGTTGAAGTTAGACTTCAGGTATATACCCTGTTGTACTGCAGTAATGAGGGCCTACACTGTTGAGATGCGCCCACAGAAGTCTACACAGGGAAATGTGCTCAAAGTCTGTGGATCCCTTATGCCTGTGCCTAGACAAAAGAGCTGTGCCTACCTTGGTTACCTGACTTAGGGGAGCTGGCAGTTTATTTTTTCCTCTGTTTGTTAAGTTGTTCACTCTCCAAGGCAGGGAGAATGGCTCTGGGCATGTGATGGATCCTGCTTCTGGCCCAGGGGTCTCGGCAGTTGCTAAAGCCAATCTGGGATCCAGTGCAGAGCAGGGAGTGGGGAGGTAAATGGGAGAGAGTTTTTTCCATAAGGAGGGTGGCAAACACCTTTTTTTCAACAACATAAATGGTGACTATATATGTGGACCTCACCAGTGGAATACACAGGAATTAAGTCGACTACATCTATGGAAAGAGACGATGGAAAAGCTCAATCTCATCAGTCAGAACAAGGCCAGGGGCCAACTGCAGAACAAACCATCAATTGCTCATATGCAAGTTCAAATTGAAACTAAAGAAAATTAGAACAAGTCCACAAGAGCTGAAGTACAACCTTGAGTATATCCCACCTGAATTTAGAGACCGTCTGAAGAGTAGATTTGATGCATTGAACACTAATGACCGGTGACCTAACTAGTTTTCGAATGACATGAAGGGCATCATACATAAAAAAAGTAATAGATAATTAAAGAAGACAGGAAAGAAAGAAAAGACCACAATGAATGTGAGAAGAGACTCTGAAACTTGCTCTTGTTTGTCGAGTAGCTAAAGCTGTAGGAAGAAATGATGAAGTAAAAGAGCTGAACAGAAGATTTCAAAGGGCAGCTTGAGAAGACAAAGTAAAGAATTATAATGAAATGTGCAAAGACCTGGAGTTAGAAAACCAAAAGGGAAGAACATGCTCAGCATTTCTGAGGTTGAAGGAACTGAAGAAAAAATTCAAGCCTCGAGTTGCAATATTGAAGTTTCTGCAGGGAAGATATTAAACGTTGCAGAAAGCAGCAAAAGAAGATGGGAGGAATACACAGAGTCACTGTACCAAAAAGAATTGGTCGGCATTCAATCATTTCAGGAGGTAGCATATGATCAAGAACTGATACTGAAGGAAGAAATGCAAGCTGCACTGAAGGCGTTGGTGAAAAACAGACTCCAGATGTTGACAGAGTACCAACTGAGATGTTTCAACAAACTGATGCAGCACTGGAAGTTTTCACTTGTCTATTCCAAGAAATTTGGAAGACAGCTACACGGGCAACCAACTGGAAGAGATCCATATTTGTGCCCATTACAGAGAAAGGCCACCCAACAGAATGAGAAAATTATCGAACAGTATCAATATCACACACAAGTAAAATTTTGCTGAAAATCATTTCAAAAGTGGTTGCAGCCGTACAATGACAGGGAACTTCCAGAAATTCAAGCTGGATTCAGAAGAGGACACAGAATGAGGGATTTCATTGCTGATGTCAGATGTATCTTGGCTGAAAGCAGAAAATACCAGAAAGATGTTTACCTGTGTTTTATTAACTCTGCACAAACATTTGACTGTGTGGATCATAACAAATTATGGATAACGTTGGGAAGAATGGGAATTCCAGAACACTTAATTGTGCTTATGAGGAACCTGTCCGTAGACCAGAAGGAAGTTGTTCGTACTGAACAGGGGTATACTGTGTTATTTAGAGTCAGGAAAGGTGTGCATCAGGGTTGTATACTTTCACCATACTTACTCTATCTGTCTGCTGAGCAAATAATCTGAGAAACTGGACTATATGAAGAACGTGGCATCAGGGTTGGAGGAAGACTCGTTAACAACCTGTGGTATACAGATGATACAACCTTGCTTGCTGAAAGTGAAGAGGACTTGATGCACTTACTGATAAAGATCAAAGACTACAGTCTTCAATATGGATTTACACCTCAACATAAAAAAAAAAACAAAAAAAACAAACAGAAGTCTTTGCAACTGAATGAATAAGCAACATCATGATAAATGGAGAAAAGACTGGTGTTGTCAAGGATTTTAGTTTACTTGTATCCACAGTCAACGCTCATGGAAGCAGCAGTCGAGAAATCAAAGGACGCATTACATTGGGCAAATCTGCTGCAAAAGACCTCTTTAAAGTGTTAAAAAGCAAAGATGTTACTTTAAGGACTAAGATGTGCCTGACCTAAGCCATAGCCTTTTCAGTCACATCACATGCATGTGAGAGCTAGACAATGAATAAGAAAGACTGAAGAAGAATTGATGCTTTTGAGTTATAGTGTTGGCAAAGAATGTTGATTATACCATGGGCCTCCAGAAGAATGAACAAATCTGTCTTGGAAGAAGTACAGCCAGAATGCTCCTCAGAAACAAGGATGGTGAGACTTTGTCTCACATACTTTAGACATGTTATCAGAAGGGAACAGTCCCTGGAGAAGGACATCATGCTTGGTAAAGTAGGTCAGTGAAAAAGGAAGACCCTAAACCAGACAGAATGACACAGTGGCTGCACAATGAGTTCAAGCATAACAATGATTGTGAAGATGGTGCAGCAGTGGGCATTGTTTCATTCTCTTATATGTAGGGTCCTGTCATGTATTGAATTATGTCCCTCAAAAATGTGTCAAATTGGTTAGGCCATGACTCCCATTATTGTATGGTTGTCCTCCATTTTGTGATTTTCCTATGTGTTATAAATCATAATCTCTTCCCATAGTTAAAGAGGATTAGGGTGGGAAGTAACACCCGTGCTCAGGTCACATCTTGATCCAAAGTAAAGGGAGTTTCTCTGGGGTGTGGCCTGTACCACCTTCTATCATACAAGAGATAAAAGGAAAGGGAAGCAAACAGAGAACTGGGGACCTCATACTATCAAGAAAGCAGTGCTGGGAGCAGAGCGTGTCCTTTGGCCCCGGGATTCCTGTGTAGAAACTCCTAGTCCAGGGGAAGATTAATGAGAAGGACCTTCCTCCAGAGCTGACAGAGAGAGGAAGCATTCCCCTGGACCTGACACCCTGAATTTGGACTTGTAGCCTCCTAGACTGTGAGAAAATAAATTTCTCTTTATTATTGCCATCCACTTATGGTATTTCTGTTATAGTAGCACCAGATGACTAAGATAGGTCCCTATGAGTTGGAGGCCAACTCAGTGGCACATAACAGCAGTAACAACAACATAATGTACTGAGCAGACCCAGTCCTTGAAAAGTGCATGCTCTAAATGTTAAAAAAAAAAAAAAAAAAAAAAAAAAGCTTCCTACAAAGGTAAAAGACCTTTGTGTTAGCATCTTCACTTGCTCTCCAAAAGTGAGAGACTGATGTGTGGCAGAAATGTGACGCGAATGAGAACTGGAGGAATTCTTTTGAAATATAAATACACATTTCCACACCAAAAAATATTGACTTCAAAAGATGTAGCAGATGTATATTCCATGTTCTGAGTATTTTATTTACTTTATTCATTGATATTTGTGAGGTTTTCCAACTAATGGCATGGTGAAACTTGAACTCAAGCATGGAATCTATTCCTTATTTCATCCTTAAACAGAAGAGCTACCTACCTCATGGAGAATAGGGAAGAGGATGCATGGTTCCTTGAGTTCTTCCTGCTCTGAAGCAAAAGTTATATCACATATAAAGGATGAGCAGCATGTGAGAGCTAATGGGGTCTCAGCTAATGGGGTCTCAGTTTATCCCTCCTTCTCCCTACCCTCTGTAATACCCTGGACAGAATCTTATTTCTCAATTAAATACCACAGCAGTGTAAAATTAAGGGTTCTGACCTTGTTCTTGATTTGGCATAAATCACTTACTAACCTTTTTGTGAATTTCTCAGTAGAAACAAAATAAAAGCAAATCGACCCTGTGGGTCCTCCAGAATAGAAACTCGTAAAAGCAGTTTACTTAATGTTTAAGTGCTAATACAAGTGTAGTTTTAAATAGAATTTTTCACATATGTTGATGCTATAGCTAATGAACATGTATATGGTGGTGTTAGTTTTTCATCCACTGGCCATTCTTTCTCTTACTAGTGCTTGAGCTAGGATAATTTTTATATTAAATGGAAGCTCATCATTTAACAGTTCTGCCAGGGGAAGAGAATTTATAATACTCTGTGGCTTCTAGCTAATACCCAGTAACTATCATTCAGTTTAAGTTTGTAGTATGTACATATATATATATATATATATATATATATATATAATGTATATATAATATAAAGCAAACCTTTATATTTTATATGGCCAAATAGAATACAAGTATCGAATAGTTACTATTGTGCAATAATGGACTCAACTATAACAATGATCGTGAAGATGGCACAGGACCAGGGAATGTTTTGTATGGAACCAGTGTGTCATTAAACCAGCATTCATTTAGTACCCATAGTGGGTGTGGAAACAAAAACTTAAAAGAAAAGTAAGTCACAAGGATATGAACAGGCACTTCACCAAAGAATACATTCAGGTGGCTAACACATAAATGAGGAAATGCTCACGGTCATTAGCCATTAGAGAAATGCAAATCAAAACTACAATGAGATACCATCTCATCCCAACAAGGTTAGCGTTTATCCAAAAAACACAAAATAATAAATATTGGAGAGCTTGTGTAGAGACGGTAACACTTATACACTGCTGGTGGGAATGTAAAATGGTACAACCACTTTGGAAATCGATTTGGCACTTCCTAAAAAAGCTAGAAATAGAAGTACCATACGATCCAGCAATCCCACTCATTGGAATATATCTTAGAGAAATAAGAGCCGTCACAGGAATATGCACACCCATGTTCATTGCAGCACTGTTCACAATAGCAAAAAGATGGAAACAAACTAGATGCACATAAACAGAAGAATGGATAAACAAATTATGGTATATTCACACAATGGAATACTACGCGATGATAAAGAACAACGATGAATCTGTGAAACATAACATGGATGAATCTGGAAGGCATTATGCTGAGTCAAATTAGTCAGTCGCAAAAGGACAAATATCGTATGAGAACACTATTGTAAGAACTCAAGGAAAGGTTTAAACACAGAAGAAAACATTCTTTGATGGTTATGGTGGGGGTGTGGGGGGAGAGGGGAATTCACTAACTAGATAGTAGACAAGAATTATCTTAGGAGAAGGGAAGGACAACATACAATACAGAGGAAGTCAGCACAAATGGACTAAACTAAAAGCTAAGAAGTTTCCTGAATACAGCCAAATACTCTGAGGGAAAGAGTAGCAGGGGCCGGGGTGTGGGGACCGTGCTTGCAGGGGATATCTAGGTCAATTGTCATAACAAAGTTTATTAACAAAATGTTCTGCATTCTGCTTTGGTGAGTGACATCTGTGGTCTTAAAAGCTAGCGAGCAGCCATCCAAGATGCATCAATTGGTCCCAACCCACCTGGAGCAAAGGAGAATGAAGAACACCAAGGACACAAGGAAAATATTAGCCCAAGAGACAAAAAGAGCCATATAAACCACAGACCACATCAGCCTGTGACCAGAAGAAGTAGATGGTGCCCGGCTACCACCAATGACCACCCTGCCAGGGAACACAACAGAGTCCCTGATGAAGCAGGACAAAAGTAGGGTGGAAAACTCAAATTCTAGTAGAAAGACCAGACTTAATGGTCTAGCTGAGTCTGGAGGAACCCCAGAAGACATGGCCCCCAGAATCTCCATTAACCCAGAGCTGAAACCATTCCTGAAGCCAACTCTTCAGACAAAGATTAGACTGGACTGTAAGACATCAAATGATACTTGTGAAGAGTGAGCTTCTTAGTTCAAGTAGATACACGAGACTAAATGGGCAGCTCCTATCTGGAGGTGAGATGAGAAGGCAGAAAGGGATAGGAGCTAATTGAATGGACACAGGAAATCTGGGGAGGAAAGGAGGAGTGTGCTGTCATGTTATAGTGATTGCAGCTAGGGTCACATAACAATGTGTAAGTTTTTGTATGAGAAACTAACTTGAGCTGTAAACTTTCACTTAAAGCACAATAAAAAATTATAAAAAACTGCAAAAAAAGTCAAAAGTGAAAAAAAAAAAAAAAAAGAAACCTTTAAAGAACAATTTGTTGAGCAATTATGAGTATGTTCCAGGCACTGTTCTGGGATCCAGGGGAATACAATCGTAAAAACCTAAGCTATGTCTTCAAAGGTCTCAGAATCAATGAAAGGAGACAAACACAAAACAGATTACTGAAATGTACTAAGATAAGTGCTAAACTGAATATCCTCTTGTTGTTGGAAAAAAATAAAAAAGCCCTGGACTGGCAGGCAGGAGTTCTAAGGTCAGGCTATGCCCTGTTGCTTAGTAGCTTTGCAACCATATAAAGTTGCTCAGGCTGCTGGGCTCTCACTTTCTCAATGTGTAAAATGAGGTAGAAGTGTCCTAGATGACCTTTACATCTATTTTCATTTCTTTGATTTTCTGGTTCTATGATCCCATATTCAGATACAGGCATTTAAGGGTATAGAAAAGACAAGAATGTGCACAATTAAAAGTGAAATTAATGTGTTGAAAACAAGAGCATTTAGGGTAAATGCAAAAAGAAATTTTATTTTCCCCAGTTCACCTGAGGTAAAGGAAAAATTTGTATATTACATATAATTTTTCTTAGAATGTTCAACTTACAGTGTTTTTAATAATATCCCATCTCTTAGAAAATTACTGTCAATTTTCTCTTAAGAATAAAATCTCTTTCATATTTAGTTATTTGAGTTAAAAAATGAAAATTATTAAAATCAATAGTAGCAGATGCTGCAAGTGAAAAAGGAGAATGTCTTGTGTAAATATATCTTCTATAAATTTTTCCATTAAGTTTGCAGCTTTTATGTAATTGCATATGGCAATTATTTGATTACATAAATTTTGCTAAGAACCTAATTGAGCATAATTATGAAAATATAAAAATATGAAAATTATATGCATAAAGTGACTAATTAAGTAAAATTTGTTTAAAGGAATTGAGAATATTCAACAAGGGAAAACACATTAATGAAACATTATGGTTTTCGTATAGACACGTATGCCAAAAATTAGTATTCAGGGCTGAGTCTTTGATTAGTTACTGACAAGTTGCTGGAACCTGTGTATATATGTTTTTTTTTTTTTTTTTTACACAAGGATAGAAATGTCTGCTCCTGACCATATTTCTGCTATGTAGCTTACATAAAATCTGGTTGGAGAAAATTTTCCTGGAGCAAAATGAACTTCCTTTCAGAGCTATTTTAAAACCCCCCCCCCACACACGCACACAACCATTTATATTAACTCATAGCATTTGTAAGTGTTAATCAGAAGAAACATTAACAAATAATCTATTCCAATATCTGTATTTTATAAATAAGGAAAAATGATGCCTTAATAGTTTAGAGAATCATTTAATGTATCAATTGTGGGATAGTTGGGACTCAGTCCTATTTTCTTTGCAGTGTTGTATGGTTTCTCCCTGAAATATGCCATTCTGACTTCTGGGAAGAAACAGAAGAACAAATTCCATTAAAATATACATGCTTGATACATGCTACAATGTAGATGTAGCTTGAAGGCATTATGCTGAGTGAAATAAGTCAATCACAGAAAGGTAAATATTGTATGACCTAACTTACATAAAAAGACAAGAACAGGCAAATATATAGAGTTCAAAGTTTATTAGTGGTTACCAGGGGCAGAAATGAGAAGGAAAGGGTATGTTATTAATTATAGAGTACTGAATTTTTGGTTTATGGTGATGGAAAAATCACATTGATTAATTAAAGGTAGGGTTGCACAGCTGATTAACGTAATTGCGGTCAATAAACTGTACACCTGTAAAAAGTTGAACTGGCAAAAGTTGTGTTATAGATACATTTACAACAATGACAAAAAAAAAAAGTAGCTTCTGATCATGGTCCCTCTACAACCAAACACTTCATGGAATTTGTTTGGTTCCTTGGTTTGGAGGTTTAGGGTCATGATTTCATGAGAGATCTTGGTTGATTGGCCTAATAACGTGTTTAGTGCTTCTGTTCTAGCTCCTAGTTCCTTATGTAGTTCCTGGGGTCTTAGAAGGTTGTTAGCAGCTATCTAAGGTACAACAATTGGACTCTATTTTCCTGGAGCAACAGAGGAAGAAGGAGAGTCAGGAACAGAAGGAGGAAATAGAATGTTTGGCTAATTGCCTCCATGAACAACTGACTCCTTTGCCATGAGACCAGAAGAACTGATTGGTACCTGGTAACTACTCCTAAACATTTTGATCCAAGTTTCTATAGAAGAACTCTGATCAAAAGGGGGAAAATGCTGAACAGAATCTAAAATTGTCATGGAATCCAGATTTTATGGAACCATGAGGCTGGATGAACCCCTGAAACTATTGTCCTAAGATGATCTTTAAACTTTATCTTACAGAAATACTAACAACAACATATAAAATACCTAAAAACTACCTAAAGAGGACTTTATAACAGAGTTTGAGTATAATGAGTTTTAGTGGAGTGTTTCCAATATTGCCAAATGGAAACGTTTTATCTTTTTATAGAATAAGAAACCACAATAAATTATTTCAGATCAATATGAAAAATTAGAGGTAACTTGCCTAGATCAAATTGCATGCTAATGTTAGCTAGAAAATGTTACCAGAATAATTTCTTTAGTTTATATTAGTATGTGGTACCTGTCTATTAGATCCTTATAATCTGAAAGCAATAATGACACAGAAAAATTACCATATGCATATTAAAATCACATACTTGAGCACTTTGTTACATAGCATAAAATGAGTGAAATGACTGATAAAGTGGTAGCATTTTGGTAGAAATTATGAAAAAATAAATAGAAAAGTCATCATTAACCTATTGTTCTTATATTTTATTGAATTCTATAGTAGAAAATATATTGTATTAGGTGCTCAGTGAAGTATGAAACGTTTCTCCCCAGCCATGTGAGAGGACCTGTATTTCTGAAGAAATCCGTGTCCACACCAACTCACTAGCAGGTCTCTTCTAATCCCCTAGCTTTAAATGCTCTCTATATACTGGTTAAGGTCCTTGGATAGTGCAAATGTTTTGCATCTGGCTACTTAACCAATAAGTTCGCAGTTCAAATCCACCTAGTGGCTCCACAGAAGAAAGGCCTGGCGATCTATTTCCATAAGATCACAGCCGTTGAAAACTATGGTGCGCAGTTCTACTCTGAAATACGTGGGGTTGCCATGAGTTGGAATCAACTCCACAACAATGAGTATATATATACTGATAATAGCCATATTAGACATCCCCATGTTTAACTTTCTTTCTGAATTTACTAGCATGTCCAATTGGGTATTCATCCTTACCACTCGCGTATCCAGTAGACTTTTCAAAATAAATGGCGCCAAATCCAAAACCTCAATTTTCCCTACAAACCTGTTCCTCTGAAGCCTTTCCCATCTAAGAAATGGAAAACTCCATTCCTCCAGTTTTGACCTGAAGGACAAAAACCCTGGAATTTTTCTCTACTCCTCTCTTCTTCTGTGGACACCATCAGCAAATCCTGTTGTCTCGATATTCAAAATTTTGGCTCTCACTACTTCTCATGACTTCCACTACTACCACCGTAGCAAAGGCCACCCTTTCTCCTGGATAATTGCAATACTATCTGAGTTGCTCTCCCTGATTCTACCCTTGCCCCATCATAGTCTGACTCTGCTATGTAGAGTGTTATCCTCTTAAATAACAAGTAGATCATGTCACTTCTAAGTTCCAACCCTCCAGTAGCCACCTATATCACTCAAAGTAAAATAAAAAATGCAACCATATTCATACAGCTTTAATTACCAGTCCCCTTTCTAATCCCATCTCCTCCTTCTTTCTTCCCCTCCCATTTTGCACCAGCTGCTCTGGTCTCCATGCTGCTCCTCATTCTCTCCAAATACACTCTTGTCTCCAGGGTTCCTGCCTGCTCTACCCTTTCGTTTTCAACTGGCTCACCCCCTTACTACCTTCAGGTCTCTTCTCTGTGTCCTCTCCTCAAACAAGCCTTCTGTGAACACTCATTGTAGATTAGTACCCCCTGCCCCAGTCACTCTCTGTCTCCCTTATTGTGCTTTATTTTTCTTCATAGCACTTACCATTGTATGCTTATTTTCTATTTAATTTTCATCTCTGGTGTACGAGTTCTTATAGAGCAGTGACTTTGCCAGTATTCCCATGATTGAATTCCCAGTGCCTCAAAGAGTACCTGAAACAAAGTGTTGAATGAGTGAATGAGATTATAGCCTAATAGGGGAAATAATTTGCATGTGAAAATATAAGAAGATATGATAGCAATGAAAGAATTCCCTGAGACCCCTTTACAACCTATGTTTGGCTTCCCTCATGAAAAGAAAACTCTTTCAGGACAGAGGTATTTATAGGTACTTCTTGTACCTTTGGGGTTCATTGGGAAGCTTCTGTCCTACTGACGGTTTGTGCTGCCAACAGGCAAGGCCCTATATAACAGTTTGAAGGAGAAAAAACAGGCGTATGCCTCAAATTACTCTTTATAGAGAGTAATGTATGAGGTGGTGCTGAATCATTGAATTTTTGGTAGGAAAAACATGAATTTTGAAAGTTTTTTATTTGATACACATATGTACCTCTAGGCTTTGGGGTGGAATTGGTGTTCACAAGGGATACGCATATTTACCCCTGGACTCCAAGAATACTATTTGTGGAATGAGACATAAAACAAAAACTATATTACCCACAAAAACTTCAGGCACACTTCAATGATTCAGCATGCCCTCCATTACTTAAAACATATAGTATCAACAAAAAATTAAAAGGAAAAAATAATTTAATTGGGTCACAAAAGGGTCATTAAGGAGACAAACTAGAGAGAATTAGAATTTGATCATTGTGTTCTTCTCTTGACTACAAGGTGGGCCTATTTTCCAGCCCAGATTGTTTATGTGAAAGCAACAGACGAGGCTTACAATGTTCTTACACTGAGGTATGTATGAGTTTGAATATTTACAAAAGATTTATTTGAGAGGAAAGCTGGATAGATGCAATCTTAGATTGTGCCTGTAAAAATTACATGTACTCTCAGGGTAAACAAATAATTTATATAACCACAAGGGGAAAGGATTAGAGACAGTTTAATGGTTGCGATTCTCTTATGTATAGTAAATACTCTGATGACAAAGATATTCATAAAAAGGTGAAGGCCACTTGTACGCAAGAAACAGAGAAACATTGCTTAGGAAACATAAACATCTGAGTAGACACCTTTCAAAACAAGAGCCATCAGGGAGCTTGCTGGTAACATTTTAATACCCCCATTACTTGTGCTGACTGTAGAATTTGCCATCTGTTTATAACATTTTTAAATGAAGTTGATCCTTAGAAGTTCTATCCATCCTCTAAGCTGTAGTGATAGATCCCCCAAACTCAGGCCGCCATTCTGGCAGAGGTGTAGCTAAGGCATGTCAGGTAGGGCACATGCCCTGGGCGCTGTTTGAGGAGGAGCGCTAATGAGTAGTTTGTATTGGTCAAGGCAGTTTCCATTGCCAGCTTTGAGAGATCATTCAGCAATTTAAAACTAATTGCCATAGGCACTATTTTCCATAGATCGGCCCCTGATTTTGGATGTGAGCTTTGTGAATGGAATAGTTTTTCAGTGTTTTGACAAGAAGCAAACAGTGTTTTCCTTCTCTATTAGACTGCAGGAGGAGAGGGATATCCTGCTTTGGGTAATATATTCCCCTAGATTATCTTTAAACCACTTTCAAATTCTAAGAAGCCACAGGCCCCTGGTGATTTCCTGAATACTCATTCCTCAGTCTGCTTGCCTCTCAGCATACTTCGATGTCCCCTTCGTGTTCTTGAATATGAAAGATAAGTATGCTTTTGCTTTTAGGGTTATTAGCACATTTAACAGCGTAAGTATGATTTATCAATTGCTCTACGAAATAACGTGGCAGGGCTATTAAAATGAAACATCGTAAAATTAACAGAAAGTCTGTATGGGATCTAGTTAAAATATAATCTGGAATTCAGTTTTTAAAAAAGCTTGTTGGCCACATTACTTTGATCTTGTTGGTAATAAGGCTGAAGGCATATGTTAATAAATATTGAATTTACCTTTGCATGTTTTAGCTCATGTTATTAGTTTTCAGATGTAGCCAATAACTTACTATAATTACATTCTGGACGTGATATAAGCTTTAACACTTAATAAGCAACATAACTTTTGAAAAAATAAGCAACAAAGATTAAACTGTAAATATTTTTCATACTGATACACAGTACTGCTGTTATTGTTCTTCATCTTGTCACTTTGCTCTGGTGGAAAATAGGAAAATATGAGTCAATCACATAGTCATTCATTCATTCAAAAAATTTGTTTGGCCTTTACTGTGTCAGGTCCTTTGTTAGGTTATGGTCAGATCTTTTGACAAAAGAGAGTGGCAGAGAAACAGAGAAAGGCCATATGGAAAATTGACATCCATTAATAAAATAGAACAAAGGTAACTATTCAGTTTTTAATATAAAATATATTTTTCAGGATTTCTCATATTATTTGTAACAACTCTCAGTAGTTCTCAATCCTGGCTATTCTTTAAAAATTCTGGGGAACTTTTAAAAAATACCACGCCCAGGCTGCAGGCATAGAAATTCTGATTTAATGGTCTGGGGTGAGGTCTAGTCATTGGAGTGTTTACAAAGATTACCAGGTGATTGTAATGGGCAGTCCCAACTGAAAAACACTAGGGTAGTTCCCTGGTTGCCTTATTGTCCAAATACTTCCTCCTTCCAGAAACTGATGACCTTGTGGTACCTTGTCATTATTAAGTGCGATAGATAAATTCTTGTGGAGCTATCTAAAATGCTTAGCCTATCATTCAATATAAGAATGGCACAATAATAGCTAACACATATCAAGCATCTACAGTGTGCCAGACATTGTGTTAGGAAACATGCACATATATTTCTTATTGCCGCATGACCCTGAAAGTTAGATAACTTTTTTTTTTAGATTTTCTGTTGAGGTTTTGAGATTAAGAAAATTGCTCTAGTTCACCCAGGTATCCAGTACCAAGGGTCAGGATTCTAACCCAGACCTGTCAGAATTTAAGGCTTTCTTTCCACATCACACTGCCTTCATGTTCTGACTTCAAGCTATATCTCTAGATTCAGCTATAACTTCCTCCACTTTATCCGTCCTAAGCTCTGGGCAAACAAATGGCATTTTTACTCTTCACCTACACATATTCACCACACTCACATCTGTCACTTGCACATCCTGTTTATGATGTGGAATGCCCTTCCCAGTCAATTTATCCTTCTCAACCATCCTTTAAGGTACAGCTCAAATGCAGCTTCATCAATAAAGTCCTCCCGGATCGTCCCAGGTGGAAGTAATCACTTCTCCCTCTGACCTTCCAAGCCTGTATCTGTACCCTGCTCAGATGCTCTCATCATTTTCTACCTTACGGTTACTCATGCATATGATTAATACTCTTACTTGTTTATAAGATCCCTGTATGTCTGATTCATCTTTTTATATGGTGGAACACCCAACATAGTACCAAATCCATTGTAGGTACTGAAAAAGAATATACAAGCAAATGAAGAAAGAATAAGCAATTGATTAAGGTCACCTAACAAATCTGTACTTGGGACAGGAAAGAATCCAACTGTACATATGATATGAGATATAGCTTGGCACAGCCTTATGTTTTTGAAATGTCTCTATTTTGTATGACATGATTTGATTCCTAAATGTGTCAACTTGTTAAAGGGATTTTATGGATGCTTTGATTTTATATGAAAACCAAGGAAGTAAGTGACCAATAAAAACGAAACAGAGGCATTTCTCTGTTCCTGGTCATTTGCTCAAGCCACTGAGAATTGAAAAACATATGTATATGTGATGGTGTAAGATGGTAGTATAATGGCAAATGGTTTAATAGGAGCAGTCTTTTGTTTAGAACTTCTTCACTTTTATGCAGAAGAATCTTACATTCAACGCATTAAAGATGCACTTAGCAGCTCTACAACTTGTACTCGTTCAGAGAACACTACTGCATGTAGCATACTTATCAGAAATTATGTACTTTACTCAGTATCTAGAAGAAACAATGCTCAGATGGCATCTAGCAATGAAATAAGAAAGTGAAAACAGAACTATTGTCTAGGATTTCCTTGGTGGTTCTGAAGAATTTCTTGTCTTAACATTTTTTTAGAAAACCATTCTGATTCCTACAATGGGTGATTTTATTCTATTTGCTTGGATACTGCCCTGTTGTACCTGCCAGAGATGACATAGATCAGTGAGCTTTTCCTGACTAGTGGCTTGTTATTTTTGTTTCAGGTCACATCTGGTGTGTAATATCTTGTATGCTACTTTGTATTAAAATAAAAACACTAAATATTGTTGTGGGAAATTTTTTTGTTCAAATTAGTGCCATTGAAGTTATGAATTTTAAATTGAGTATGTGTGTGTGTGTTTTTTTTCTCCCTGTACAAAAATTTATACATACATTGTTATGTGACCCTAATTGCTCTCCCCATGCTGCGACAGCACACTCCTCCTTTTCACCCCTGATTCCCCATGTCCATTCAACCAGCTCCTCACCCTCTCTGCCTTCCCATCTCACCTCTGGACAGAAGCTGCCCATTTAGTCTCTTGTGTCTAGTTGAGCTAAGAGGCACACTCCTCACGAGTATCACTTTATGTCCCACAGTCCAGTCCAATCCCTGTATGAAGAGTTGGCTTTGGAAATTGTTTTAGTTCTGGACTGATAGAGAATCCAGGGGCCATGCTTTCCGGGGTTCCTCCAGTCTCAGTCAGACCATTAAGTCTGGTCTCCTTACTAGAATTTGATTTTGCACCCCACCTTTCTTCTGCTCCATCCAGGACTCTCTGTTGTGTTCCCTGTCAGGGCAGTCATTGGTGGTAGCCGGGCACCATCTAGTTCTGGTATCAGGCCGATGAAGTCTCTGGTTTATGTGACCCTTTCTATCACTTGGCCTAATATTTCCATTGTGTCATTGGTGTTCTTCATTCTCCTTTACTCCAGGTGGTTGGGACCAATTGATGCATCTTATATGGCCGCTTGAAAGCTTTTAAGACCGCAGACGCCACTCACCAAAGTAGGATGCAGAACATTTTCTTAATAAGCTTTGTTACGCCAGTTGACCTAGATGTCACCTGAAAGCATGGTCCCCAGACCCCTACCCCTGCTACTCTATCCCTCAAAATGTTTGATTGTATTCAGGAAGCTTCTTAGCTTTGGTTTAGTCCTATTGTGCTGACTTCCGCTGTAGTGAGTGCTGTCCTTCCTTTCACCTAAGATAATTCTTGTCTAGTATCTAGTTAGTGAATACCCCTCATCCTCCCTCCCCACCCTCGTAACCATCAAAGAATGTTTTCTTCTGTGTTTAAACCTTTCCTTGAGTTCTTATAATAGTGGTTTTATACAATATTTGTCCTTCTGTGACTGACTAAATTCACTCAGCATAGTGACCTCCAGCTTCCTCCATCTTATGTTTCATGGCTTCATCGTTGTTCTTTATTGTTGCATAGTATCCCATTGTGTGGATATATCATAATTTGATTATCCATTCTTCCTTTGATGGGCACCTAGGTTGTTCCCATCTTTTTGCTATTGTGAACAGTGCTGCGATGAACGTGGTTGTGTGTATATCTATTCGTGTGGCGGCTCTTATTTCTGTAAGATGTATTCCAAGGAGCAGGATAGCTGGATCATATGGTACATGTATTTCTAGCTTTTTTAAGAAGTGCTAAATCTATTTCTAAAGTGGTTGTACCATTTTACATTCTGTGCATGGGTGTTCTTGAAACCGGACCGATGGGTCCACGCCCAACATGCAAGAAGCCAGTCTCTCAGATGCTGTTTTTGAGAGGAAGAAAGAGTTTATTTGGCAGGCTAGCAAGCAGAAACTCAGAGGTATCGACCTCTGATTGAGTTCTTTGATTTGAGTGAGAGATCACATTTTATATTTATACATATTCATACAGGGGTAGAGGAAGGCATGGGCAGGATCAGAAAGTTTTAACTATTCATAGTTTCTATTGATTATTTATTACGCGGCGAGGCTAAGACTTGGCCCTGGAAGTGCCCGAGGGACTCTTCACTTTTGAAATGGGCTTGGCTACTGCCAATGACGTATATCTGGTGATTTTAGCTCCTTGACATGAGTCTTTTGGTTCCTCGACATGAGTTCTCTTGTGTTAGTGAGCAGGGGCGGTGGCCCGGGGTTGTCTGTTGTCATCTTTGTTCTGCGCATGTCTGACTATTCTGAGCCATTTAGATCTGGACCTGACTGGGGCTCTCTAGAGGGTGTGCAGAACAACTTAGAGGAAGTGAGTGACATCGTAGGGGAGGTGACTAGACGTGTCCTTATAACCAATGGAGTACTAATTAATTAGGTGTCTTCAGCTTCTAGGCCCCCCTAACATTCTCAGGATATATGTATTTTGAACACAGAAAGTTCTCATTTAATTGCACATAGAAGAAAGTTGATGCCTTTGAATTACGATGTTGGTAAAGAAAATTGAATATACCATGGACTGACAGAAGAATAAACAAATATATCTTGGAAAAAGTACAGCCAGAATGCTCCTTAGAAGTGAGGGTGGCAAGACTTCATTCATGTACTTTGGACATGTTATCTGGAAGGATCAGTCCTTGGAGAGAGATATCATGCTTGTAAAGTAGAGGGTCAGCGAAAAAGAGAAAGACCCTTAATGATATGCATTGGCACAGCGGTTGCTCAGTGGGCTCAAACATAGCAATGATAGTGAGGATGGCTCAGGACCAGGCAGTGTTTCCTTCTGTTGTACATAGGATCGCTATGAGTTGAAACTGACTTGATGGCACTTAACAACAACAGTAGAAAAAAGTTATTTGAAATTAACAATCTTTTTTTTTGGAAGTTTGATTATTCGGTATCTCTGTCAGAAATCAGGGATTAGCAAACTTTTTCTGTGAAGGGTCAGATAGTACATCTTTTAGGCTTTGAGGGCCATATGCTCTGATGCAAGTATTCCATGTTGCCACTGTATTGTGAAAGTAGCCATAGACCATACATAAATGAATGAGCATGGCTGTGTTACAATAAGACTTTATTTATGGACATTGAAATTTGAATTTCATTTAATGTTCACATATCATGAAATATTATTTTTTAAATTTTTTTCAACCATTTAAAAATATGAAAAGCATTCCTGTCTCATGGACAAGCCAGGTTTGTTTCATGGATCATAGTTGGCTGACTTCTGTCTTAAATTCTAGCTATAAATTTAAAAAACTGCTTTTTATTGTCCTAAGACAATTTTTGAAATATTATAATGGGTTGTTAGATGAATTAACAAAAATATATTGCTAATGCAAAGCCTCAAACTCCGTTGTGAAAAAATAATTTGGTTTTGTTTAAATGTTTATATAGAAACAAATTTTATCAGCCGCAGGAGTACTATCTGCAGGAAAAAAAAAAAAAAGAAGAAGTGGGTTTATATTTAAACTGCCAAGTGTACTTATATTTTCTAATACTATTACAAGTTTTGACAAATTTAAATGATCTATTTGATTATTGACTACTCTGGTGGCGTAGTGGTTAAGAGCTACGACTGCTAACCAAAAGGTTGGCCGTTCAAATCCATCAGGCACTCCTTAGAAACCCTAGCGGGCAGTTCTACTCTGTCCTGTAGGGTCGCTCTGAGTCAGAATCAACTTGATGGCAATGAGTTTGGGTTTTTTTACGGACCCACACTAGAAAATATACCACTGTATATTCTGCAAGATTAAAACATTTTAACATTCTGCACGCATCTCCCTAGTGTTTAGCTTAATGTCACTTCATGTGAAAGGAGGTGATACCACCTTAACCTTGCTCAGTTTATGGAGAATGGTATGTGTCTTTGTGAGAATGCTCCTGGACCGATTGCCTTTTGAAAGATCAGTCCTTGACATTAAAATTCATTCTTGTATATTTCCACATGCAAATGTATTGTTTCCTTTTAGATTTGAACCCGTCTCCTAAAACTCTGTGAGTCTAAGACTCACTCTAAAAACAAATGTTTCTATAATCCCAGATGACACCATATTGAGAAGTATGATGGGAGTCAGAGAAAGGTCCTTGTATCAACTTGATTATATTCAAGTTGATATTCATTTTAGCCATTGAATCTCAGTAATAACACATGACACAATTTAAGAAGTAACAGAGATGCCATAAATTAATATATACCATTTTTACAAAGCCATTTGAAATAACCTCTTTGTCAGGGATGATACTTGATTTAGCCACATAAAAATGTAAATAAGTATGTTTGCAAGAAAACACCTGACCTTCCTTTTATTCTTGACACTCCATTTCTGAAGTCTACCTTGACTTGGTTGCTCATTCTTATCCTTCACCCAGTCTTTGAGCTGTACTCCATCTCACTCCTTCATTTGGATTTCAGTTACCCAGTTGGTCAACCATGTGGTGTTGGTCAAGCAGGTGGTGATGGTCAACCATGTGGTGATGGCCAAGCAGGAAGTGAAACTATCTGTTGAGCACATTACTTGGCAATTAAAAAAAAAAAATAGTGTTCTTCAAAAAGCTGTGAGCCCTATGTGAACAAATGCCAAATTCTTGGGCCAAATATTAAGAGCTGTGAGTTCAAAGGAAGCATAAGGCTAAAGGTAGGAAGATCTGGGTGCACACAAAGAATAATAGACATTTCCTGTGACATGGAGGTGAATTAAAATTTCAGAGGCAGGGATGCTGATAAGGTGTAACAGGAATATTGAACTGATGAACCTAACTCCATGGACAGAAGGGCTCGTATAGGTAATAGTAGAAGAGGAGATTGGAAAAGTTTCCTCTGAGCCAGATTATGAGTTGAATGTTGTCTTTGCCTGGGAGAGTGAAAAGTTTGGGCTTCCCCCCCCCCCCCCATGGGACATTAAAAGCCATGGGAAGTTTTTGATAGAGAAAGAACTTGATGGAAGCAAGGCAAAGTAGTTAGGAGATGTTAATTTGAAAACCCCAAAATGGCTGTAGAAAATACTGATTGATTGTTGCCATAATGACAGTGTATTTTTCTGAAGGAAATATGGAACTACCTTAGGAGGCAGAGGAGAAAACTGTAGAATTTAGAGAAATTAAGCCAAAAAGCAAGATTTATTTTTGCAATGGTCTGAGCTCCTCAAATGAGATGGGCTCGATACGTTTTTGATTTTCAGCCTTGATTTTAATTAAGACTGCTTTCTCATAGTTCACATACATCTACCCAGTTAGGAAAAAGAACAAAAATGACTGCTTTGTAATCTAAGAATAGCAATGAAAATATGATAATGTTAAGGAAATCATCAAAGAAAAAAGTCAAATATGATATGCTACCATATAAAGGCATACTCCAAAATCCAACTCTATACGGTATTGCAAATTGGTTAACAAACCGTATCCCAAGAGTTAATAAAGAACATAGAATAACAAAGCCTTTGACCTGATAAAAGACTTAAATAAAATTTGGATTAAAAAGAAGAAAACAAACTTGCTGATTCTTAAATCTGGAGGGCAAAATAAAATACATTGATTGTATACTCTTCCCTTTCCATCCTCATGGTCTTATCTTCCAGTCTTCCACAGGCACATAACAGCTTTGTGAGCAGGGATAGAGCTGCAATCAAATACTTATTATCTTAATTTTCAGATTGAAAAGGAATATCCTGTGAAATAAGATGAAAGATTTAGAACAACAGGGAAGCAATAAATGATCTTATTATCACATTTTTTTTTCATTTATTTCTTTTAAGATACCTTTGGACAACATTTTCCCCCGTCATTTTTATTTTATTTATTTTTTAACTTTGAATGAACTCTTTAGAACAGTACCTAAACACATTTTAAAGCAGTTTAGAAATGTGAACTGTGAGTACATGTTTTAACTGAATTTCCTCATGGATCTGATTTGATCCCTATTTTCTAGGTGGAAAAAAAAAAAAAAGTTCATACCCACAAGATACTTTTTCTCATGTGTAAGCGTTTCCAAATGCAAGAGTTCAAGCATTTGAATTATTCCAAAATCTACATTTAGCATATATTATCATCTTAAAAGTTTCAATGGCTTCATTTAAATTTACCAAAAAGAAAAGAAACACAACAATACAACAGGAACAAATTTTCAAAACTGCATTAATGATTTGACACCGTATTATGAGATTTGCTCCAAATTTGTTGCTCTTTTCTCTTTCCCAATTTCCTGATGTCTTCTTGGCCTGATCATTTTTCAGCTACTGGATGTACCTTGAACATACAATCATGTACCACAAAAACTATTAAAAAATATATGCTTTTTGGCCTTTTCTCCTCATGAATGAAGTATTCCTTTATAAATGCTGCTGTATTTAGGCTTCTAGGTTTGAAGGATGTAAATGTGTAATGCTTAAAATAAATAAAAAGAACAGATGGCAGGACCTTAAAGATCAAATTAGCTTTGTATCCATCTGGAATTTTGGGATGGCTTCATTATTTTCTTCTAATTTGTTCATTCTTTCCTGAATTCTCTGGCGGATGATTTTATGCACAATTGTGCAATATAAATATCTTAGGGTAATAATAAAATATGATTCAGTTATGAAATAATATGTGAAAATAATTCTGTGGAGCTCTGATGGTATCGTTGTCATTATAGTTACATTTGGTGGTTTTCCAGAGTTAATATTGCAGCATAGATACTCCTCAAGGACATATCAAAAAATCTATTTGGTGTCCAAGGTGTTCCAACATATCTACTGTTCTGATAAGTCGAGTTTCAAATATGTCTTTGGTAAGTACTAAATTATTGTACATTAACAGTATCAACGTGTTCTGTTTTATTAGGCTGATGTGAGTCCTATGTAAGCTGATAACAAGAAGTATATTTTATTTGCAAGAAGGTTTTCATCTTAACAGTGACATTCTTTAAACATTGCCTAAGGACCACAGGGGAAGTATGGGATATTTTCATTGGCAATAATGCAAAGTGGATTTTAAATGAGGTTTTTGTCACTGATCCTATGCTTCTCATTTTTGATAAGAGGAAACAGAAGTGATGGGGAATGTGCTCTTCACTGTCAGATGAGAAGGAGGATTCAATACACCATTTTTTCATATTACTAACACCTTATACAGGGCTAAGTGGATCATGCCTATTTTAAATCAAAAAATCCTTTGCCGTATATAAATTCATTCCAAAACCAAAACCCACTTCTGTAGAGCCGATTCCGACTCATAGTGACCCTATAGGACAGAGTAGAACTGCCTCAAAGGGTTTCCAAGCTGTAAATCTTTACCGAAGCAAACTGCCACATCTTTCTCCCATGGAGCAGCTGGTGGACTTGAGTAAATTTATTAATGGGCATACAGTTAGGTCAGTGGTCCATCAAATTAAGTGTAACCACCTCAAAAAATCTTCCTAAAATGTCATTTTTGTTTCATCATTCCCCCACAGAAGAACCTTAAAATAGCTCCATACTGAAAACTGTTCACCTAAAGTCTAAACTTTTCTGCTTGGCTTTTTGATGTTCCTAACCGAATCTCATCTATGTGAATCCATCACTGTTTTCCTTAATTTTTACAGTTCAGATCCTCTGACTCAATCAGGATAATTTTCTCATTCTTTTCCACACCTACTGTATTCACCCCACACATCACCTGCATTCTCTCTCCTTGACTCTTGCTTATATTGCTTCCCCAGCCTGGGATGTCCTTTCTCTCCATCTGTCTAACCTAACATGACTCAAGTCTCCTCTTCCCAAGGCATTTGTCTGAGCGATCCCAGTTCTTAATAAATTTTATCCTCTATGAATTCTTATTACATTTTAAGTTGATAAAGTACTATTTGGAACTGTGTGACATAATGGCTTTTCACATTCTCTAATTGTTTCAGATTTATTCCTTTATCAACTCAAAATAAAATTTACGCATGCAGGACATGTGTCCTGAACTCCTTTTATATCTCCCACATCATCGTATCCCATTTTACACAATGGTGCATAAGTAATAAAAATAATTTAAACATATTTCTTATCAGAACAGGCAGTATTATAAGCACTTTACATATATTAACTAATATATTCTTCACAGCGAACTGTGAAGTGGCTATTGTTTTTATTGTCATTTTAAAGATGAGGAAATTGAAGCACCTAGTGAAATCCATGAACTAGAGATAGAACAGAAACACAAAATAGAAGGTGAGGCTAAAGCCGTTCACTAGTGGGGCACACTTCTGGAAGCAGGCCGGAACCTGGCTTCCTTGTGGTAGCAGGGAATTCAGTTATTCATTTCAAGATGAGTCACTGGAGCTGAGTTCACCATTCAAAGCCAAAGGGTGTTGTGAGATTCCCTTGCTTGTGAATCAGGGGGGAACCTGCTTCTGAAAGCTGACCAGGACTACATCTCATAGTAAACTGCTGGCTCTGGGAGAATAAAACACACCAGTGGAGGCTTGAGACCAGGGATACAACCAAGCCACCCCCGGATTTATAACATTCCTGGAATCACCTCAGGACAGAGACTGACAATGGCTATTTTGTGACCTGGTATGGGATTTAAGGTCCAGTGAGGGGTGGGTTGGAGGCAATCACAAAATCATTCTAAATAGAGGGGAAGGGAACAGGAAAAGGAGAGATTGAGACCGACTGACCTTTCATTTGAAGGAGCCTCCTGCAAACCACAATTCTAGAACACATGATGAAATCTGTTCCTAAAGAATTCACAAAATCAGCAGTTGGAATCTTAATTCATTTCAGATGAAGTTAATTTTATGGAACATTATAGCAAAGACTGTAAAATAAGCTTGAACTATCCAATAAGGGAATCATATTCATAGAAAAAGATATAAAATTGTGAATGGAGTAAAAATAAGACCAGCTAGTTATGAAAAAGAGCCAAAGAGAAATAAAAAGTATGATTATTGAAATAAAATACTCAATAAACAAAACAAAAACAAACAAACCCATTGCCTTTGAGTCAATTCTGACTCATAGTGACCTTATAGGATAGAACCGAACTGGCCCATAGGGTTTCCAGGGGGTGGCTGGTGGATTCAAGCTGCTGACGTTTTGGTTAGCAGCTGAGCTCTTAACCACCGAGTCACCAGGGATTAGACATAATTGGGGATCAAATTTATGAATTGAGGAATTAACCTAAAATGTAACACAAAGAGATAATAAATCATGATGGAGTAGTTAGCAGATAAGGAAGATAGGATGAAAAGCCCCTACATAAATATAATAAATGTCCAGAGGAAGAGAAATGAGGTAAATATAGTGAAGCAATGTGTGAAGAGAGTTTTCTAGAATTAAAAAAATAAAATAAGAGATGTGAAATATTCAAAGTATATTCCAAGTACTGAACAAGGCTACTGAACCACTGTGGCAACAGAGCTACTGAACAAAATAAATAAAAATAAATCTATACCTAGTTACAGTGTTAAGAAGATAGAGAACACCAAAGATAAAGATAAAATCTTAAAACCTGTAACAGATAAAAGATAGAGTATCAACAAGGGAAAAAGAATTAGGCTGTGAAATGATAAATCCAAACATATC
The DNA here is from genome assembly GCA_030035585.1 of Dugong dugon. Lineage (NCBI taxonomy): Eukaryota > Metazoa > Chordata > Mammalia > Sirenia > Dugongidae > Dugong > Dugong dugon. The sequence goes on from CM057475.1 coordinate 23,403,869, forward strand.
AATAATTGTAATAGATAAAAATGGATTAAACAGTAATATATATTTTTTTTATTGTACTTTAGGTGAAGGTTTACAGAACAAATAGTTTCTCATTAACAGTCAGTACACGTATTGTTTTATGACATTGGTTAACAACCCCATGACATGTCAACACTCTCCCTTCTCGACCTTTTTTTTTTGTTGTTGAAAATATACATAGCCAAAGATATACCATTTCAGACAATAATCTAATTTGATTTGAAAAAATTCAACTACATTTTGCTTTTAAGGGTCACAGTAAATCGATCCAGAAAGTTTGGAGATGAAGATAGATAAATAAGATAATCATGTAAACGTTAATCACCAGAAAGCATTTATTTTTGTCTATTATTAATAAAAATATTAATATTATAAATGTGAATAATAACAGCATATTTAGTATTGGAAAACATAGAATTTATGGAAAAAAAAACCTTTTACTACAAATAGTGACTCTACCTAGTAACAAAAGGAACAATCCATCAGAAAGATTTTGCTCTCTTACATATACTATCCTAGCCATGATAGTTTATTCAGTGTTCCATATATGGGTCATGCCTGTCCATACATTTGTTCCTTTTTCTGGTTTCCTAGAATGCCACCCTTTACCTCTCCATGTCAGTGCAAACCCTACCCACTTTTCAAAGCCTGGTTTAAGTCTTACCTCCTACAGGGAGTGTTCTCCTACTGTCTGCATGGACCCCTTTCTCTTATGAATTCCACAGTGTATAATCATCTGTATATTAATTTGATTCTTTAATTGCAAACTGATTTTCCTGCTTAGACTTGCATGTTTCTTGGCTCCACAAAAGGTCTGTAAGAACGGTCTTAAAAACCTTTTCTAGTTCTCACTCCACACCTTTCCAGCACCCAACACACATCCCTACTATTTGAAACCAGGTTTTATTTTGAACCAAAAATAGCAGTTAGAGGGAGGAAACTTGACTCTCCAGGAAGTTAGAACCATAGTAGAGTGTTACCTTTAAACAAATATTGCAAACAAGTGTTTGTGAAAGAATATCAATTTAGTCCCTGTTCTGCTACCAGTGAGAGGGGGGATTTACATTGTAAGTCATCAACTCTGTAATGTAATGAAAAGGAGTAGCATGAAAATGTTTCCACTGACACACATGGTTTGATTCATGGAACAATTTCTTCATACCTCTTAGGCTAGTGACTGACTTCTCAATATAAATCTTTTCAAAGATTCCACAGGGACTAGCTGGTCACAGAGATGAAGAAAAACCTTTATATGAACCAAATTTCCAAGGTTTAAACAAGAAACTCTTGCAAGTATGTTAAAGCAGTGACATAAAGACAATAATTTGCAAACAAAGTCCAAAGAACTGTGGGGATTTCATTGAACACTATGAGGCTAGGTGGCTTTCCCAGTCATTAATTTTACAAGCCTTCACCAATCAAAAGGCTAGTCTGTTACCAAATAAATGACTAGTGTTAAACAGCAGCAAGAAAAGGATACACTACTTTCACTCAGGTATTGACTAAGAATAACTGGGTAACAGAACCATACCCTATAATTGAGTTGCCTGATGAATATTATATGGAAAAACCATTAAGTACCCGACATGAGCAAGGATAGTGACTGAGATTAAAGCTTAGGGAAGAGCTTTAATTCCTTTAAGCAGTGAAACTCAAAAGATTATGTAATAAGTTCTTATTTAGAAGAAATCTAATCTAATTAGAAGAATTTGTGCCTAAATTCTAACCAAACCTTTGGTGGTTGGTAATATTGTTAATCAGCTATACGAGGTTTTCTGGTATTTTCTGACAAGAGGCACAACAGTGCCCTCTGGATTCAGTGATTGGCAGCTGTAAATGTGATATTATTGTTCCCCGATATAAATGTCCTATGTGAATCAATCATTTATCAAACAAAAAAGCTGTTCTCTTACCCTTCACCCTCCATTAGTGAAAATGGAATACAGTATTTCAGGTTCTGTTTCTAAATCAAAATGCTGATAAATACTGCATTCCCTTTTCCACCAAATCAATATTCCAGAAGTGACCTATGTAATGAGATGGGAATGGAGAAAAAAATTGCCTGGAGACCTGAATAGTTGAAAAGAACAAGAAGTAAAAGGATCATATCCTTCTCTATTAGTAAGTAATTTCCTGACTGCGAAGTTAGGCTTTTTAAGAATGTGCCCCAAGTTGCCTCTTGTTTGGTTTCTGTGCGTGAGATGCGTAATCGGTGTGTTCTCACTGCTCTGAAAAGTTTCTCCATTGTCTCCTTCACTGATTTCTCTCTGTCCTCTTGTAGTCACATCCTCTCCCCATATCATCAGAAACCTGCTCTTCCCTGTGTGCTTTTTTCTTGCAAGGAAATCCGTTTTCATGGACAATCCAGTCATCTGTTTGAAAAATTGTAATATGTTATGCTTACCTGATATTTTCTGTTCCATCTTTCTTCCTTGATTCTTATACTTTGTTGTCTTTCCATCCGTCCAAATCGTCTCCAGTGGTTCATTTCAAACTCTACCTACTTCATAAAGCAGTATGTGGTTAATGGTAAGAGCATAGGCTTTGGAATAAGAGGGATCTGGACTTGACTATCAAGACCTACTGATCAGCTGTGACCTTGAGCCCCTTGCTCCTCTGAGCTGTGTTTTCTTACTTATAAAGTTAGGACAGCAGTTGTTGGACCTTTTCTGTCCCTTCTACGGGCTAACTTGTCCCTTGCTTTCTGACCCTCTATCTGTACCCTCATCCAATCTGGTACATAGGACATTGGCTCCCTGCCCTCTGTCTCTGCCTGTGGGACACAATTCCTACATGGGGAGCTCCTTTTGGTCTGTCTAATCTGAGAATTACAGTTCATGCCTCTAAAAGAAATACCTAGCCACCAAGGTACTCCCTTCTCTGGAATTAGCTAGCCTCTCTTTCATGAAGTATTGCTTTGGTCATTGGGTTAATCACTGCCACAGGGGATGGAAACCAGGCTCTCCTCCCCTCCTTGGTCAAGCCCTTTCCACTGTTTGGGGCCAGCCCTATGGAAATCTCCTAGGGATGAAAGCTTTCAGATAACCATACTTGGATCTCTTGAACCTCTAAGTTTTCCCTTCTTTCATAGAGGAAACATTTCTTCTCCCCATTAGGCTTCCAAAGAGTCAGCCCTATAGCAATTTCCCAAGTCTCTGATGCTCTTAGCTATATGTCAAAATTCTACTCAGACTAAAAACACAACAATGATACTACTTCCCTTCCAAGTGCCAGTTAACTCCAGCAATCACAAAGTTTGCCCCCTCTTCCCATCAATCAAGGAGCCCTTGTGTTGCAATGGTTAAAGAGCTTGACTGGTAACCAAAAGATGGGCAGTTCAAATCCACCAACTGCTCTGTAGGAGAAAGATGTGGCAGTCTGCTTCTGTAAAGATTTACAGGCTTGGAAACCCTATGGGGCAGTTATACTCTGTGCTATAGGGTTGCTGTGAGTCGGAATGGACTCCATGGCAATGGATTTTTTTTTTATTTTCATCAGTTAGGCTCCCTGGCAGTGCAGTGGTTAAGCTCTCAGCTACTAACTGAAAGGTCAGTGGCTCGAACCCACCGGTCGCTCTTTGGGAGAAAGGTGTGGCAGTCTGCTCCTGTAAATATTACAGCCTTGGAAACCCTATGGGGCAGTTCTGCTCTGTCCTATAGGGTCACTATGAGATGGAATTGACTCAGCAGCAATGGGTTTGGTTTAGTTTTTGGTCCCATCAATCATATAGCACTTCATATAAGGCAGTTCCCAGGTTACGAATGAGATCCGTTCCTAACTGTATCTTTAAGTCTTTAAGTTGAATTTGTAGGTAAGTCCAAACAGGTGTATATGGTTCTTATTTAGCCTTACTTTACTGCAAGAAAAGACTCAAAGCCTTTTCAGTGCTTTAAAAGCTGCATGTGCAGTTAAGTGAAGGTGATTGTGATGAAGAATTTGTTGCAAATGCGTTGGTTCAGTCATTTCAAAGTGACGGCAAATTTACAAAACATTAAAGGGCAAGTATGAGTTGTCCATAAATCAGACGTTCGTAACCCAGGGACTGCCTATATTTAATATATCAGGACTTCCTGTATTCAATATATCATCATGCTCACCTGCAGCCCCTAATCAGCAAAGCCAATTAAGTTTTCCTGCCCTTCCTTTCAGTTACATAACCACACTGATCAAATTAGAGTTGAGAAAAATTTCCCCGGTTTTGATTTCCACCTGGGTTACTGGCATTTATTCATTGTAATGATTCTGCTTTCTTCCATTTCTCAATATGTGGCCTTCACAGTTAAACCGTCTAATCAGTTCCTTCTTGATTATTCATGGTTATTCCTTATTTCTCCCCTTTACACTTAGTAACCTGTTGCTAACCTATTTACAACCTCTTCCTTGTCATTCTTGGCATCTGATTTTATCTTACATCTATCCTTCATTCTAACACTAATATAATCTTTGAAGAGTTGATGTATGGATTAAGAGAGTACCACATTGGAAATTCTCTAGAACAGCTTGGCACATGCCAATAAAAATTGGTTTCCTTTTCTCTTTTGTGGCAGATAGGTATAACCTTTCCTATCTTTGAATCCCATACGTTTCTTTTTCATATCTCCCTTATGGCAATTCAGTTGTTGTACATTATATTGTATTTTCTTGTGTAAGTGCTTAATTGTAAATTCCAAAAAATTAAATTATGTATATGTGTATTCCCCATACATTATATAATCACAGCACCTAGCATGTTAACCCTCAGTACATGATTGCTGATTGAATTGCTGTATTCACTTATGACATGGAGAAAATATATCTGTTCAACAAACTACTATTGTGAATGGATTTGTATAGACAGACTTTATTAATAAAAGTACCCTTTCTTTGATAAGCCACCAGGAGAGAAATAAGTGTTGCTACTTTATGCTGTTTTCTTTTTTTTTGTAATCCTGAAATTTGAATATAATGGACAGGTTATTACATCTGGAGTACTTAGTTTCTGTTTACAGTGATGGAAACATTGCATTAAGGGAAGGGTTGCACAACTGATTAAAGTAATTGCTGTCATTAAGTTGTACACCTGTAAAAAGTTGAATTGGCAAAAGTTGTGTGAGAGATATTTTCACAAAAATGACAAAAAAAAAAAAAAAAAAAAAGAGTAGCTGCTGAGGCTGCTTATGTACAACTAAATATCTCATGGGATTTGGTTCCTCAGTTTGGAGGTTTATTGTCATGGTTTCATGGGCCATCCCAGTTAATTGGCCTAATAATGTGTTTAATGCTTCTATTCTACCTCCTAGTTCATTGTGTAGTGCTTGGGGTCTTAAAAGCCTGCAAGTGCCAATCTAATGTACAATTAATCTGTATTCCCCTGAAGTAACAGAGGAAGAAGGAGAATAAAGAATAGGAGGAGGAAATAGAATGTATGGCTAATTACCTTTATGAACAACTGCCTCCTTTGCCATGAAACTAGAAGTATTGCATGGTGCCTGGCTGCCATAATTGAATCTTTTAAGCAAAGTTTCTGTAGAAGAATCCTGATCTAAAGGGGGAAAATGCAAAACAGAATTTCAAAATTTCATGGAATCCAGTCTTTCTGGAGCCACGTAGGCTGGATGAATGCCTGAAACTACCCCTGAGATAATCTTTAAACCAAAAATATCCCCTGAAATCTTCTTAAAACCAAACAATAGTTTAGCTTAACTAGTAAAGAATGTCTACCTTGAGCATTATGCTCTTTTAAGTTCTATGTATATGGCTTCAAATTGACAACTCAAAAGTTTACATAGAAACTTGAGGGGCAGTGGGTTTATGTTAATACGGGAGGCATAACTCAGAAAAAGAGGGTGAGAATGGTTGCACAACTCAAAGAATGTAATCGGTGTCACTGAATTGTACATCTAGAAATTGTTGAATTGGTGTATGTCTTTGCTGTATACATTCTTAGCAACAACAAAATAAAATAAAAACCAACCCCCCCAAAATCTTGTAATTTTATTTAAAGCAGCTACTTTTTTCAAAATCAGTTTATTTAATATAAACATATTCAAATATCCCTAATTCAAATGAATTAGAAGGAAAACTGATTACACTGGTAAATACTTGTTTTAGTCTTAATCCCTTTAAGGACATACAATAACTGCAACTATTATAATGTTCAGGCTTTGCCTAGTGGAGTTTTAATTAATAGATAAGGATGATCTCTAATTAGCCCATCAAAATACTAGTCTGAACAGTGTCAGCCCTACATATATTGCAATTGCATTGTTTGTAAGTAAACAGTTACTTCTAAATCACTTAAAGACCAGTTTCTTTCTTATGCGAGTTGAGGTGCCCTTCACCGTTTTCATTATATGGTTAATATATTTAGCCAGCCTCCTCTTCCTTATAAGAGAGTAAATGAAACAAAACAAACAACCCAATAGGCTTGGTTATCTCAATCAACATTTTGTCCCATTCTGAATCAGTGTAGTGTAAATTAGCATGGTTTCTTGGATATATATCATAGAGAAGGCAAGGTACAGGATTGCAGAATTATAGAGCTAGAAGGAAACCTTCCTCTCAGACCGGTTATCCCAACTATCTCATTTTACAAATAAGGAAGAAATAGATGTACGATATAGTTCCTGGGCCAAGCCAGGCTTCTCTTTGGAAGTCCCTAAATCTTATTTCCGTGTTTGTGGATATAAAATGGGTGATATAAGTTAGAAAAATAAAATACAAAGAAAAGGAGAGAGAAAAAGAGATTGAGGGTGAAAAATAAAAATAGTTTTAAGCTTACAGAAAAATAACAGCCTTACCTATTGTTATGGATTGAATTGTGTCCCAAAAATATGTGCTGTTAATCCTAACCCCTATGCCTGTGGTTATATTTGAGAATGGGTGTTCTTTGTTATGTTAATGAGGCAGTACTAGTATAGAGTGCGTTTTGAATCAATCTCTTTTGAGATATAAAAGGAGCAGATTAAGCAAGCAGAGATGGGGGAAGATAGATGCCATGCCCCATGAATATCACCAAGGAGCCAAGGAAAGAAGCTAAAAAGAGACAAGGACCTTCCCCCAGAACCGGTAGTGAGAGGTCCGGCACCCTGAATTTGAACTTCTAGCCTCCTAAACTGTGAGAAGATAAATTTCTGTTTGTTAAAGCCTCTCATTTGTGGTATTTCTGTTATAGCAGCATTAGACGAGTAAGACATCTATTAATCTGATACAAGGACATGGGGGAATTCTACATTGAAAGCATGTAAATTAGAATTTTTAATTCGTGTATTCAATGAAAAGATAGTGCTGCTATTCTTAAATATTTGGCACACTCCATTCAAGACTTTCTTTCCTTCCCTTTCTTCCTTCCTTCTTTCCCTTCCGTTCCTTTTCCCTTTCCCTTCCCTTCCCTTTCTCTTCCCTTCCTTTTCTCTTTCCCTTCCTTGCCCTTCCTTCGTTGCATATTGACTGGTTTTTGTTTCTCTGTTTTCACAAAGTTCCAGATATTGCTAGATGCTGGGAATACAAAACACATAAAATACAAGTGTTATGACAGAGGTTTCCAGAGGTTATTAAGGCAGCACCAAGGAAGGGCTTCTAACCCAGATAGGTGTGTTTGTGTCAATACTGGAAGAGGCAATGCAGGAGCTAAGTACTTAAGGGGAAACAGGTGTTGGCCTGATACTACCTGTAACAGCAAAGGCAATTATCAGCTGAAAAATACTCAGTCTAATTCAGTTGGCCCACCCTGTCGGGGACTGTTCAGCCTTCTTGTGCAGTGAGGGCTTCTTCCCTTCAAAATGGACAACAGCATTGCAACCAGAATTCTCATATTCCAGTAATTCTTCACCCTTAGCTTCCAAGTGACACCACCCTGCCTATTAAAAAAAAAAAAAAAAAAAGCCAAATCCGTTGCCAAATCGATTCTGACACATAGCGACCCTATAGGACAGAGTAGAATTGCCCCATTGGGTTTCCAAGGAGCAGCTAGTGGATTCGAACTGCTGACCTTTTGGTTAGCAGCCAAGCTCTTAACCACTGCACCACCAGGGTTCCGATTAGGTGTTAGTTTCTGAGGCAGTATAAAAACTTTCTAATTCAAGTGACTTTTCATTACAGAGCTGGTCGATTAATAGGTGAACACATACCACCAAAAATAAGACATTTCAAACACTGGAATTTCACAGACAATTATGAATGGTGTAATTCTAGACTCATGGTTAGGATTGATGTCTTCAAAAGTCCAGGAGATTGTCAATGAAGAATAAATACAGAATTTTAAGACAAGAAATCTTTTGTAATTATATGTGGAAGATATCTGTTGTATTTTTTTCTCTTTCTCTGCCCATATGTCTCTTCATTTTGCTTTTCCAGTTAGAGCTTTAATGAATGTTCTTTTTTTTTTTTTGAGACTTTTGAAGAAATTAGAAGATTAGCATCTGAAGAGTCACCCTAAGTGCTATCACATTTCATATTTCTTGCTGTATGAATATCATAGAACAGTTGTCTATGTACACTTTTATGGGACATTAAGTATTATTTTGGATTCTAGCCTAGATAGTCAGAATGGATGAAAAATTTTATCATTATGAGGTTTTTGTGTCTTTTTGCCTTGATAAGATATTTATTAGATTGCATTTCATTGGGTTACATGGTCAGTAATTTTGTATATTTTTATGAATTCTCTGTAAAATACTCGTATTCATGTCATATGTCAGTTGAGAACTGGATTTTTAAAATTTTTTTGCAAACTTGATTTTTTAGTAACTACTTCTACCTTCTTTTTATTCTGCTTCTAGATTATTATCTCCTTTCTCTAGGAACGTTTGTGACAGCTGTCCCAGCCCCCGCTTCCCAATCAGCCCCCACTTCCCAATCACCAATATAAACCCACAGTTCAAACATCAGCAAGCAGACGGTCAATAGTGCTCACAGACAAATGTCACAGAATGAAGTGGATTGTATTTGAAAGGCTCAGCTCTGAAAAGCAAATCAAGGTTCAGCTTCTCATTTAAAACCTGTGTGGCCCTATGGCATTATTCCAGTCTATTCTATTTGATACTTTCACAAATTGCAACTCTTTTAAAACATCAAACTTCTCTTTTCTGTCAGATCTTACTCTTGATCCTATTTTTGAAGGATGAGTGTATTGACATATATTGATAACATAGGTCACAAAAGTCTTCTTCAAATAAAAAGGAAGGAACCATAAAATGATAGATTTTGGAACTGAAAAGGGATGTAGAAATAATCTTATCCAACTTTTTATAAACATCATCTAGAGATAGTTCAGTGATTTTTACAAGGTTACGGTATATGTGGTTTTACCACCTGGGTCTAGAACACAGAGCTATTGAGCTCACTGTTCATCCAGCTACATTTTAGTGTTTCTATATTAATTCATTCAATTTTACAAAAAATGTACTAAGTAGGTTCTATACAGCAAAGATTGGTAATACAGCAGTATAAAACACATGAGCACATGCACACATACACATATACACACACAGATATTTGTTCTCCTAGAAAACCTTGGAGTCTAGTACTGGGGAGGCAAATACATAAAGATATGCTGCCCAAACCCAAGGCAGAGATCTTAAACTGGTGAAGGCATTTTTTCTGCCAAATTTAAAAATTGCTTCAGCATTTACCCCATCACAGCTTTCAAGGCATTCACTGTTTAAGAATCCTCATGCGTGTTGAAACCTATTTGCCATTTAAAGATTAGTAGTTTTCTTAAAGAATTAGCTCCTAGAAGACAAAGAAACATAATAACAGTAGTACTAATAATAGATAACATTTATTCATAAGCTGTAGTTTTTAAACACGTAATCGTTGGAACAAAAAATGCTTATGCACGAATCACTTAACATCATCTCATTATATTCTGCACTTTGGGAAACATAGACCCCTGTAATATCGGTTGTTCTGAGTGTTCTGTAAGTGATTGATGGGCTCAGTCTCTCTGGTGCATGGTTCTTGGCATGCTTCATGCTTTCTAAGTTAAGCATCACAAAAGATATTGCAACTTTTGAGTTTCACCCTAGAATCTCTATATTAAAATAAACCAAAGTGTTATTTGCTCTATGGTTTCCTTTTGAAAAATGTGTTATTACCTTTGTGGATGCATTGGATGATGGAGGAGGAGAATGATGAAGAAGACCCTTCAGAGTTAAACTTCCATTGGCATTTGAGTATGAAACGAGAGAAAGAAATGAGCCATGTGGGTTTGAAAGCTATGAGTAGAGAAGAATCTGTAAGCATAGCCATGGGCAAGTGAAAAGTAAGAGGTGGGGAGGTTGATAGAACTTGCAGATTGTGCCCATCCTCAAAAACTCAGGGGTAGGTAAAGTTGTGGATTAGAATCCAACAGACCAGTCCTCCTCAGTGGGCCAACCTGAAGAGTGGAGTTCTCAGGGTGTAGCTTTTTCTAAGTCATTGAGTAAAATAGAGAGGCAGAGAGAATGAAAGCTTAGTGTAGGCTGCTGACAGGAAACACATTTTACAAAACTGCTTCTTCTTGAATGGCAATTGAATGAACTCATTGTCATCAAGCTTTAAGAGAATGAATTCTTGCAATTGGCAAAATTGAATAGGAAATGCTTTAATTTTGTTCTGGCTGTGGTCCAACAAGAGAGACTTTTCAAGTGTGGAATTACAGAGCTCTGCTGAATGACTCCAAGTGAACTCTATGTAGGTTAAGCTCTTCTGGCAGGGGTCACTGCTTGCTAATGGCAACTTGGTGAAAGGGGTGGCTGAAAGCTTGGGAAGTCCGGGGTTGGCTAGCGATGCCTAGACCAGCTATCTTTGTCCTGTATACTAGATGAAAATATTTTTATTAGTATGTAGAGAAAATTGTTTTCTCAATTTGGGTGCCATTTTGCCCTTATCCAAAATGCCTTTGATGGTTAATTGTAACGGGAATACTTCCAGAAGTTACCTATTCAACAATAGCTGGCTGGATCTCAAGGTCAGGAGAATCTGATGATAGGTAGATTTGAAGAAAGGGAATTTTTTGCAGGCACCTGTTTTGCTGATCCATGTTTTCTCTGCCTGTGGATCAGGACTATCTTGTACCTTCCAAGTCAATTAAGACCTGGGGGCAGCTTTCACTTTTTCAGTCACTTTTTGATTATTCTAGAAGTGGTTATCTAGTATGGGAGTCAGGATGCTAACCAGGATTACTGACCTAACTGGAGGCTTTGTCAGTTGGGAGATCATTAACTGCATTAAAATGATTATGTGGGGTTGGGGAGGATGTCATGATTTCGCAGTGAAAATGAAGAATTTTTCTAGAATGTATGTGGAAAAAGGAAAAGGAAAGGAATATGTGCCATTTCCTTTTATCTTTTTTTATTATTATATGCTATTTAAGGTTTCTGAATGTTTTACTCTAGGAGCATTCATTCTATATTTAAAAGGAACTGGGTTATTTGCTATGTGCCTCATGGTGTTTTGACCACATTTGATATTTGAATTCTTCCTTAGATACAATCAACTATATTTTACTTTAGAAGTCCCTCTGCAGGACTTCCCTGGTAATACAGCTTTTTTATTTTCCCATTTAATTTTAAGCAGTCCCTATTTTCTAGTGGATAGTCTGTTGCCAAGCTTATTCCCAAATAAAATTCTCAGTGTTGGATACTAAGATGATGCATTTCCATTTGGAGAAATTTTTGACGTGAAAAAGTTTTGACGTGAGAAATGTATTTTCACATGACTCTTCTGACAGAGGGTCAATGACTCAACAAAGAAGGAAGCTGAATTAATATGGAACATCAGTTTGACCCAGCAGATTCCTTCCTTGGGGGAACTGTAGAATTTATGCAGCACAGCGCTAAAGATTCTGCACACATCAAGGCCAGAGAAATGCGAGGCAGCTAGAATGGTGTGCTGGAGCTGGCTTGTGAAAGTAGGCTGTGTGTATCTATTCCTAAGTCTGAGATTACTGACATTGTGTTGGTTGCTTGATACTGGCCATGTTTAGAGTATTTACACCAGGAGATTGGCAGGTGCTGCAAACCATTGCTTCCCCCCCCCCCCCCGGAGAGCCATTGTTGTACTCTTAATCAACACACCATTGAGTCGATGTACTTAAAACACTGATCTTGTTTGTTCTCAACTGCAGGGATTTCCAAAGTGTATTCCCTGAACCAGCACCATCAGCATCACTTGGAAGCTTGTTAGAAATGCAGATTACTGGCCCTCTAACCTATGAATCAGAAATTCTGAGGAGACAGTTCAGCAATCAGTGTTTTAATAAGCCCCCTCCGCTGGTGAATCTGATGGGTGCTGAAATGTGAGAACCATCGCTCTAAGGGCTAATTCACTGGGAAGGAATAAACTATGTTAATTAACTGTATACTAACTATAATTGAATGATTAATTTCTTATACTTGTTCAGTTGCTCTTATCAGGTCTTCAGAAGTACATGCTAAATGAGACTGCTATTTACAGTACCCACAGAGGGTGGCAGGAATATATCAAAGCTATGTCATTTCCAGGGTTTGTAGTAGATGGAACCACACCACTCACCATCAAATGCTCACATTCTTCATCTGAAAGCACTGCCAAGAAGCAAGTGATGTTGGTAAATATGGTAACTGAACTAATTTCTTGATTCTGAATTAAGAGTCAGAACCACGTGGTTGGCTCATTAAACCACAGATTGCTGGGCCCCACCCCCAGGCTTTCTGATTTGGAAGGTTTGGGTGGGGCCTGATCATTTGCATTTCTAACTAAGTTCACAGGTGATATTGTTACTGCTGGTCCAGGGACCAGTCTTTGGGAACCATTGCTCTAGTACATCTTTTGAGTTATCTGTTTTGGCATGTGTTTCTGCTTCTCAGCTGTTTGTTCTCCCTGTTCTACATTTAGTTTGGCTGTGATTTCTCTCAGAGTGGGTACAGCCCACATCATATGGGGCATGATTTTTAATGTTCAGGAGCCTGCTGAGTGCTCCATTTCCTGTCAAGATATTATTCAGAGTTATAATGCACTTTGTCACTTTTCTTCGTTCTCCTACTAAGTTCTTACAGCCTCGGCACTTTGCTGTTGTGTCAGATGGAATTCAGTTGCTTCCTCATTGCAATGTTTGTGGCCTATGATTCACACCTTTTGCTGCCATCTCGCTCACTCGCTAGGCTGAACAGGGTGTTTGTTTTCTTCCTCCTTTGAATAGAATTTATTTCTTTTGAATAGAATAACTTCACCCACCTGAATTCCATCCTCTTTTTATTTTACTCTCCATAACAGAATAGGAGCTCTTTCCAATGCACAGAAAGCACAGTTAAAGTGTTTACTGGTGTGAGCTATGGTCTCCTGTGACATATTTAAAAGATTGTCTTCTGGGCTCCAGGAGGCCTTGCACACCTTATTATTGAGTTCAAGTGGGATATTGACATCCCTTTTCCTGAACTCTTAGAATATAGCATTTGAATACGTGTGGTTCATGTTGTTGTCTATTATTTTTGAACTCACATCTTCAAGTAACTTATGCTCCCCACCAAACTTCAGTGAGATGACTTTAGTTTAAGACCTATCTTGGCCACTTAATACTTGAGTGACTTTGGGCAAGTTACTTAATTTGCTGGGTCTTACTTTCCTCATCTATAAAATGAAAATAATGGTATCTTTACTGTTGATCTCATTTAACTAGTGTGAGGGATCACAATGATATCTACGAAAGTGTTTAGTAAACTAAATTTCTGTACAGCTGAGAAGCATTATCATAATTGTCCCTTATAATCCTCAGCATGGTCACAACACACAATAGACCTTTGAGATTTGGTATCTGTGTGTGTGTGTGTGTGTACGTGTACAAAGAGCCCTGGTGGAGCAGTGGTTAAGCATTCAGCTGCTAATGAGAAAGTCAGAAGTTTGAACACACCAGCCGCTCCACAGGAGAAAGATGTGGCAGTCTGCTTCTGTAAAGATTTACAGCCTTGGAAACCCTGTGGGTTAATCCTGCCCTGTCCTATAGGGTTGGTATGGGTTGGAATCGACTTGATGCAGTGGGTTTGGTTTGGTTTGTGGGTTTGGTTTGGTTTGTGGTACGTGTATGTGTGCACACACGTATGTATGTATGTGTGGAGCATTTATAGATCTCTTGAGGCTGACGTACAAAATGGCATCTGATAATGTACTTATTGGATGACTTGAGCATGAGATGCAAGTACATGAGAGTAGGTATAAAATTTGGCACCTATTATCTGGACTTCAGGAGGTAGAAAAAGTCAGAAATTAGCTGCAGCCCATAGAAATCTGGTTGACATTCTGTGCAGGAAAACTAGGGAGATACCAGGGAGTTGATTGTATGCATCTAGTCATTTTTCTTGACTATAAAGATCTACTTACTGGTACAGAAAGAAGGATGGTTGGGCTATCCTAGATATTCAGATTAACAAATACCAAGCTAGTGTGTGTGTGTGTGTGTGTTTATGGTAAATTTTTGAAATAGAATTTGTGAAATCCTACAAGTACTTCTTGAGGAGACACATGGAAGACTTCTAGAAGTTATTACCTCCCTGTGGGCTCTCATGGTGTTCAGAAAATTGGATATATCAAACAATTGAGATTTTGTAGTATAGTGCCTTGAAATTCATCTGAATCATATATTTGACAATTACCTATGCTATCCAGAAAAAAGAAGTATAAAGTGTGCTGCAACAAGTGTCTGGGGTCACACTGCCTCAAATACTTGTTAGCTTGCTGATAGTGGATAAGCCAGTTAATCTCTCTGAAAGTCTTGTTCCTGATTATCTTAGTCATCTAGTGCTGCCATAACGGAAACGCCACAAGTGGATGGTTTTAATGAAGAGAAGTTTATTTCCTCACAGTCAAAGTAGGCTAAAAGTCCAAATACAGGGCGTCAGCTCCAGGGGAAGGCTTTTTCTCTCTGTCAGCCTTCTTCTCTTTGGTGTTCCCCTGGACTAGGAGCTTCTCTGCACGGGGACCCCGGTCCAAAGGATGCGCTCTGCTCCTGGCACTGCTTTCTTGATGGTATGAGGTCTCACTGCTCACTTCTGTCTTTTATATCTCAAGAGATTGCCTCAGGACACAATCCAGTCTTGTAGATCAGGTCCTGCCTTACTAACACAACTGCCACCCATCTTCCCTCATTAATATAGAGGCAGGTTTACAACATACAGGAAAGTCACACAGTACCAGGAATCACAGCCTAGCCAAACTGATACACACATTTTTTCGGGGACATAATTCAAACCATGACACTGATTTACAGAATAGAACTAATAATACCTGTTTACATTCTCTGGCTTGCAGATGAAATAATACGTATAAAAGTACTTCATCAACTATAATAAATGCTAGGAATGTAAGATTTTATTTTCAAAAAGTGTATTCTGTAAGGTTTTACATGTAGACCATGGAACTGTGTTTATTTTAGCATTAAAAACAGGATAGAAAAATGTGGGTGGATTGGAAGAATCTTTTGGTGGAGTCAATGCCAATTGAACAGCCGTATTCAGTAGGTCTTGATTCATTATTAAGTCTACTGGCAGACCGGCTGGCTGCAGTACTGCCCTCCCTGCCCGGTGTTTTCATAGTGAACTGAATGAAGACAGAGAAGTGATGTTCTTCACACTCATAGGTGATCCAGACCTGGGAGGGTTAGCTAATGTCATGAATGACAGAACCAAAATTCAAGTTGATCTCAAAGGCAGGAGCAATGATCTGAAAGCACCAAGATAAAATATAACATGGATATAAATAAAGTTCTTCACTTAGAGTAAAAATAATCTATTGCACAAATTCAGGATGGGGGTGATCTGCCTTGGAGGAAGCTGATATGAAACCATCTGGGGGTTTTAGATGGCTACAAGCTCAAATAGAATGTGATGAATTTGCTTTGAAAAAAACACTGAATAAAAGAATTTGACTACCTGCTAGAGTGATCCAGTATAAAGAAATCTAGCTACTGAGTCAGGGGATTAGGGTTCTAGTCCTCACTGTGCCAGTGACTCGTGGTGTCACCTTGCTCAGATCATTTAATGTCTCTTGACTTCAGTTGTTCTAACCTATGAAACAGGACTTCAAACCGGTTCCTTCCCGTTTGAACCCCTGCTGAGAATTTGCATTTCCACCCCAGGCATATTGAATCAGAATCTATAGTTTAACAAGATCTCCAGGTTTCTTATGTATAATAAATTTTGAGAACCACTGCTCTACTAGTGGTTCCCATAATAGGTCCCTAACCAGCACTGTTAGCATCGCCTGGGAACTTGTTAGAAATGCAAATTATCAGCAGGAGTTGGAATCAAAACGAAGCCTTGCTATAAACTGAGAAGTTCGGACTAAATTATTTCTAAGATTGTTTCCAGCTGTGAGAATCTGTGACTCTGAGTTGGGTCATAAAATTTTTTTTTTTTTAATTTTTAGAATTTATATAGACGTAGCTAGTAGAAAGAAAATTTCAATCACTGAAAAACCGAAACCTAAAATCTGAATATATATGTAGATATCTTTTTATTTTCCCAGTGATTGTGGCATTTAATTGAAGTTTTTTGGCTAAACCAATGGCCTGCACTAAAATAATGTGTTTTTCAAGTTATTTTGCTTAACTGGTATGCCCTAAGAACTTTTTTTGGAACTTCAGATTTTCCTGCAAGTTTCAGGTACAAATACCAGCAGGGTCCAGCTGGCTCACTTTCCTTCTAAGACAGGTAAATCAAGCTGTATGTACTTTTATAGTTTGTGGTCTCAGATGTCTAGCATAAGACTTTCAAAATTAAGGTCCTGTCTACTGCTTATGGACATATACAGGATCCTCTCTTTGTATGAAAAAGAGTTTATCATTAAAAACTATGGAATCATTTCCACAAAAAACAAAACAAAACAAAAAAAAGAATGTTGCTCATCCCTAACTTAGAGGAATGTTATTTCTATAATATAAGCTTCAACTGAATGATGAATGACTTAGTGGTTTGTAGTACCTCTCTCTGAGTTTGGAATGTGCTGGGTTTTTCAGGAGGAATGGTTGAGTGCACAGGTATGTTGTTCAACGTTTTAACGCACCCGATAAATTTCACTCATTATATTATTTGTTTGATACCGGATTTGTACTGTATGCCATACAATTGAGTTTCTTATGTTGCTTTATCTGTATTTGCCTTATCCGCCTTCTTAGTACTTGAGATTTTAAACTACATCATAATTAATTTAACCAATGGACATTAATCAAAATATCTCTTTCCCACTCATGCCAGACAAAAGAGAATTCACCATATTAAGAATGTTGTTAGGAAAGATAGCTTTCTTCTCTCCTACCTCTTCTTTATTGTTGTTGTCTCTCTCCTTATTTCTGTTTCTCCATCTCACTCACCCTCCTTTCCCCCTTTCCTTTTGCCTTTTATTTCTTTCGTCCACACATATTTATCGAATCATCACTGTGCGTTAGGCAGACGGAGGATTTATTGGCTAATAAGGTATTTACCTTCATGATGTTTACAGTCTAGGAGCAGAAGCATTCAAGAATTAAGTGCAGAGTGGTAGAAAAGCCAGATCAGTAATGAAGGTCAGAGAAGGTATCCCGGAAGAAATTTCAAATCTAAGAGCTGAAGACTGATTAAGAGATAGCCGGCTAAAGGGGCTGGGCTTGGGTTGGATATAGGAAAAGTTCTAGGTACAAGGAAAAGCCTATAGTAAGGCATCGAGATAGAAAAAAGCATAACACGATGAAGAAACAAAAAGGTTAATATGGCTGAAGCAAGGAGCTCTGGTGATGCAGATGGTTAAGTGCTCAGCTGCTAATCAAAAGGTTGGCAGTTTGAACCCATCCAGCAGCTTCGTGGGAGAAATACCTGGCAATCTGATTCCTTAAAGATTACAGCCAAGAAAACCCTATGGGGCAGTTCTGCCTTGCCACATGGGGTTGCTGTGAGTTGAAATCAAATCAGTGGCACCTAACAAGAACATAGCTGAAGCCTGGCATGCAAGGGGAAGTTGGCCAGAGATAAGAATGGAGGCGCAAGGCCTTACAAAGGCCTTATGGGTCATGGATCCAAAGAGCAATGGGGAGTCTCTGGAGGGTTAAAAGCAAGAAAATAATGTGATCAGTTTTCTAATTTTAAAAGATCAGTCTTTCTGCAGGGCTAAAAAAAGTGTTTTGGAGGGACACAAGGTTGATTATAGGGTTGTTGTTGTAATCCAGAGAAGAGATGATGGCCTTTATGCATTAGACTAGGGTAGTACTCAAGTGACTGTTTTATCTAAGCATAGCTTTGGAGTTCTTCTCTGTTTGGTTTTCAGGTAATGGTGGTTAGGGCTCTTATAAATAACAGCAGCAGCAGCAGCAACAACAACAACAAACCTTTCTTTCTTCTTCACCCCTATTCCTGATTTGAAGACACAAAGGAATAGATTTGGAGCTGTGAGAAGCTGAAGGTTCAGAATAGATTTCTCTATGCTGTGTTGATTTAAGTAGAAGGAAGAACACCAGAACAAGAGTCAGGACTCTGAATTTAAGTCCCAGTTTTGCCCCTAATGAGCTCTTTGACTATGGGTAAATAACTTAACCAGGTGCCCCTTTCAGTTCTAATCTTTCATGAGTCTGTGAATGCCGGTGTAAGAGAATGCAAGGGAGGAAAAGCCTCCAGATGTTTATTTGAATTTTGAACATCTTAATACTGTTTTAATCCCTATTGGTATGCATATTGAAATTCTAGATTCAACAAGCGAGAAGCCTTTGCTAAGAGTTATCAGAAATCTGAACCTGTGAGATAATAAATCTGGAACTAAAAATCATGCAGTCTTTCTATTTTGCACATTTGCTTATAGATGTGAGAGACCTAGGGGCCTGTGAAAGATGAGCCGTAGAAATTTAACTCGGAGAATAGAAATCCTTAGTAATGAGAAGTTTGGCTGGAGAATGTAGTGGTTCCCGAACATGGGTCTACTGACTGGTGCCAATTCGGTCACATAAGAACCCCCTGAGGGAGATTATTAAAAATAAAGATTCCTGTTCTCACCCTCATAGCTGCTGGTAAGTAGGTGGAGGATTAGTTAGAATAAGGACCGATACCATGCTCTAGGGCAGTGTTTTCCCAAGTATGGTGCTTGGGATCACTGGTCTTGCAAAATGTTTCTTGAAAAAGAATTTGGCAGTAAAATTCGATAAACACTGGGTACTGTCATCTCTTTTGTAGATTAACACATTAGCATACTAGAGGTTCTGAGACATCCTCTATGTAGATATAGATATGTAGGTATAGATATAGAGATTCTGAGATATCCTGTATGTAAGAAACAAGTTTAGCTTTGTTTATTCCTATGTTTCCCTCACTCATTTTGCCGGAATTATATATTAACAGCCCACAGAACTCAGTTCTGTGATGGAAATTTACAAAATATTGTGCCAGAGTCATTTTTCTAGACATTGGATTGAAGTGGCCCAAGAGTATTCACCTTTTATTGTTTAAATAAAGGCACACATTTATGAGATTTCTGAGGGAATATGGATACAGATTTTGGCTGCAAAGCAGACCTATTTCAACATCTTATTTCATCATCAACGAGCTACCTCACATCAGTATCATTATGTGAGTTGTGTATATTGTATTACATGACTCCTCACATAAACTCTATGTGAATGACACCCCCATAAAGCTGTGCAGCATCTAACCTGTCAACCTTCTGTGGCAGCCCTGTCCGACATATATGGGGGTTGATTGTGTGATTTGGGTTTCACTGTTATCAGAAATCAACTATGTGCTTTAAGTTACCCAGACCATGACTGAATGGGAAGTCTCTCAAAATCTGTCTAGAGTAGGACTGCACAGGATACTTGGGTTTCAATAAAATAATAAAGCTGTTTCCATAGGCCATGCACCAACATTTAAATATGTTAAAATGAGGTTATCTTACTTGATGTCCTGAGAAGAAGCTAAAGTTTCAGTATCAGACATGTCTCTTCCAGATGTAGTTTCTTCATCATTTAACAACAATTTATTGATCATCACGTGGCAAGCAACCTGCCTGGCACTGGGGACACAAATTAAAAAAGACATGATTTCTGCCTTTCAAAAAGTACAGTCTAGGGGCAACAGCCACATAAGCAGATGGTTATGGTACATTGTGGTAATAGTTACAACAGAGGTAAGTACAAGCAAGGGACAATTGGATCGTGAAAAATAAAATACCTAAGTTGGCCCGGGGGAATCAGGAAAGATTTCACAGATAAGAATGGTTTGGTTAAGTTTGGTTTCTGATTTTCTTCTAAAACCCTCTGCTGACTCTGCTCTTCAATTACCAAGAGAAAGTTTAGATTTTGCTGCCTTGCATGTACTTTTCATATGCTTTTCCAAAATAAATTGTGTTTATGTAACAATTTTTACCTTTTCTCCTCACTCATCATTTCCATCCTGATGTTGCTTTGAATTATACCCCCCCACAACAGTCTCAGTTTCAGCTGAGGATTCACATTTCTGGTACAAGCTAATAGAATTTTTCATTTGCTGTTGGTTTGCACATGTTGAACACATGGCTCTTAAGCATGGTATTATTCTTACTAGGATGACAGTCTTCAAACATTTTTATTATACCTCAACTTTATCTACTTCTCCATTTTGAAGAGAGCCTCTGTTTTATATCTTCTCAGCTTCATCTCCTGCATAAAGCTGTAGTATTCAGACAGACAATTTTTACCTCTAGTTTTCTATCTACCAAACTACTGTGAAGCTTTCAGAAAGGTTCAATAACTTTTAGTTCCAGAAATGGATTATTTTACTTAATTTTTCAAAGAGCTCAGAGAAATATACCTGCATCAATAATAAAGACACCTTACCTATGTGCGGTACCTTGCATTTGTGGAGTATTTTATAGTTTGTAAACTATTTAACCTGCATTGTTTCATTTAACCCTCATGATGCCGTTTGAAATGTGAGGAAACTGGACATTATGAAAGGAGTCCTGGTGGTGCAGTGGTTAAAGTGCTTGGCTGCTAACTGAAAGGTCAAAGGTTCGAACCCACCAGCTTCTCCATGAGAGACAGATGTGGCAGTCTGCTTCCATGAAAATTACAGCGTTGGAAACCTTATGGGGCAGTTCTACTCTGTCCTATAGAGTCACTGTGAGTTGGAATTGACTCTATCGCAACAGACGTTGTGAGACTTAGCCAGTTATTCTAGATAATATAGTTAGTGACAGAACCAGGACTCTGAGAGGTCTTCAGCCTCCAATTATAAAGCTCTTTCCAGTGTATTATGTAACAGGATAAGCTTGCTAAACATAAGGAATAAAAGGAAGATCACAATGAAGGAGTGGAGCTTCTATTTGCAATGCAGATGCAAAAATTGCAAGTATCGTTGTTAATAGTTTGGGTGGATGAATTGTGGAGGGCATAAGAAAAAGTAAATTAATGACTATACCAGTTGAATATGGTAGATGAGTCTGAGGCAAGAAGGCAAGAAGGTGAAGCTGAGTTCCTGTTTAATGAAGCATCACTACAGCCCGCAGGACAGGTTTAGAAAAAAAGAGTAAAAATTGCAAAGGGACATGAGTCAGCAGTGAAGGAGAAGACAGGGCATTAATGGTTGGGAGACAGGCCTAACAGAAAGCCTGCCAAACAGACTGAGCCCCAGTAGGAAGGCTGCAGATGGATCCTGTGCCATCTTCATTCTGAGGTTGGAGCCCCTTACACACCAGTTACTCCAGAGCGCAAACCCATGCCCACAGGTACGGTCACTGAGGAATCTGCAGTCAGGATGTAGTTAGTTCTTATAAAGTCATAACTCAATTGATGCAGTATAGGCATACAGTTCATGCCACTTCCTCCAAGTAAAAGAGCTTTAAAAAACAAACAAACAAATCCATTGCCTTCCAAGTCATAGAGGCCCTATAGGACAGAGTAGAACTGCTCCATAGGGTTTCGAAGGAGTGGCTGGTGGATTTGAACTGCAGACCTTTTGGTTAGCAGCCAAGCTCTTAACCACTATGCCACCAGGGCTCCAGGGAGCTTGATTTCAGCCTGGAACAGAAAAGAGGAGTCTGGATTGCGTTTCAGCTTTGAGGCAAGGGGATGACCAAACTAAGCCAGGAATGAGGGCTGCACAGTCCTGGGAGAGTGAGAAGATTTCTTTGACTGAAACAGAAGTCTTTTTTTTTTAAATTGTTGTACTTTAAGTGAAAGTTTACAATTCAAGTTAGTCTCTCAGATAAAAATTTATGCGTACATTGTTATGTGATCCTAATTGCTCTCCCTATACTGTGACAGCACACTCCTCCTTTCCACCCCTGATATCCCATGTCCATTCAGCCAGCTCCTGACCCTCTCTGCCTTCTCATCTCACCTCGAGACAGGAGCTTCCCATTTAGTCTCATGTATCTACTTGACCTAAGAAGCACATTCTTCATAAGTGTCGTTTTATGTCCCATACTCCAGTCTAATCTTTGTCTGAAGAGTTGGCCTTGGGAATTATTTTAGTTCTGGGTTAACAGAGAGTGTGGGGGGCCATGCTTTCTGGGGCCATGCTTTCAGTCTCAGTCAGACTATTAATTCTGGTCTTTTTACTAGAATTTGAATTCTGCACCCCATCTTTCTTCTGCTCCCTCAGGGACTCTCTGTCATGTTCCCTGTCAGGGCAGTCATTGGTGGTAGCTGGGCACCATCCAGTTCTTCTGGTCTCAGGCTGATGAAGTGTCTGGTTTATGTGGCCCTTTTTGTCTCTTGGGTTTACA
Source organism: Dugong dugon (assembly GCA_030035585.1). Lineage (NCBI taxonomy): Eukaryota > Metazoa > Chordata > Mammalia > Sirenia > Dugongidae > Dugong > Dugong dugon. Next base: position 23,426,540 of record CM057475.1, read on the forward strand.
CTTTCCTTGTGTCTTTGGTATTCTTCATTCTCCTTTACTCCAGGTGAGTTGGGACTAATTGATGCATCTTACATGGCCACTCGCTAGCTTTTAAGACTCCAGATGCCACTCACCAAAGTAGGATGCAGAACGTTTTCTTAGTAAACTTTCTTATTCCAATTGACCTTGATGTCCCCTGAGAGCATGGTCCTCAGACCCTCACCCCTGCTACTCTATCCCTCAAAGTATTTGGTTATATTCAGGAAGCTTCTTAGGTTTGGTTTAGTCCAGTTGTGCTGACTTCCTCTGTAGCGTGTGCTGTCTTTCCCTTCACCTAAGATAATTCATGTCTACTATCTAGTTAGTGAATAACCGTCTCCTCCCCTCCCCACCCTTGTAACCATCAAAGAATGTTTTCTTCTGTGTTTAAACCTTTTCTTGAATTCTTACAATAGTGGTCTTATACAATATTTGTCCTTCTATGACTGACTGACTAAATTCACTCAGCATAATGCTCTCCAGATTCCTCCATGTTACAAGACGTTTCATGGATTCATTATTATTCTTTATCAGTGCGTAGGATTCCATTATGTGAATATACCATAATTTGCTTATCCATTTGTCCCTTGATGGGCACCTAGATTGTTTCCATCTTTTTGCTATCATGAACAGTGCTGCAGTGAACATGGGTGTGCATATCTCTATTTGTGTGATGGCTGTTATTTCTCTATGATATATTCCAAGGAGCGAGATTGCTGGATCGTATGGTACTTCTATTATTAGCTTTTTAAGGAAGCGCCAAATAGATTTCCAAAGTGGTTGTACCATTTTACATTCCCACCAACAGTGTATAAGTGTTCCAGTCTCTCCACAACTTCTGTAACATTTATTATTTTGTGTTTTTTGGACTAATGCTAGCCTTGTTGGGGTGAGATGATATTTCATAGTTTTGATTTGCATTTCTCTAATGGCTGATGACTGCGAGCGTTTCTTCATGTGTCTGTTAGCTGCCTGAATATCTTCCTTTGGCGAACTGCCTGTGGAAAAGAAGTCTTCCACTGATGATCTGTAGGACATAGAGTTTGCTTAACTTGTGGAGGATCTTGAAAATGAGGCTGAGCATAGATTTATGGTAATGAGGGTTAATCGAAGTTCCTCCCTGCCTATGGATAAAACCACCCAATTCAATTATTTATTCACTCATTCAAAAATGGATTTATTGAGTGCCAACTATATGTTAGACACTGTTTTAAGTGCTGATGAATATGTTTTTAATGTACTGTAATTTGGAAGGGTACCGTCTTTGTGTGTATGTGACATATTTAATAAACTTCTTATTTTAGAAAATTTCAGATTTACAGAAAAGTTGGAAGAATATTATACAGAGCTCCCATATATCCATTACTCATTTTCTCTGTTTGTTAACAGCTTACTTAACCATGGTACATTTGTCAAAATTAAGGAGTTGTCATTGGTACATTAGTAGTAACCAAACTCCAGACTTTATGAGTTTGTACCTCATGTCTGTTTTCTGTCCCAGGATTCAATTCAAGATATCACATTACATTTAATTACCATGTCTCCTTAGGCTCCTTACACTGTGAAATATTTCTCAGACGTTCCTTGTTTTTGATGACCTTGCCGATTTTGAGAAGTGCTGGATTTTATAGACTACCCTTCAACATGAATATATCTAATGACTGTCTTATACCATCTGCTTTTGAACTAACAGATGGAAATTCCATCCACAAATTGAAAGAAAAGTTGAACTTCATGAACTTTATGTTTGGATTTTCCAGACCGTTAATCTTTTTTGAAGAGTAAACCTCATTTTCTCCTCAAATCTCTTTTGAGGTTATCTATTGCCTTACCTATTCATTTTAGGTGTTACAGTTATCATTTCAGCCTACCGGGGTTTCCTGGAAAGAATAAAATACCCATTCAAATCATTAAGGATTGGATGGCAGTTTCCAGGAGATTTGTCTGGGACGTTCATGCTTTTGGTAGCCATAAATGGGTCACATCCGTGCTTAGAGCCTCAGTACCAACAGCTAAGTGCCTAGCGGTGTTCTGATCCTTGACGCAAATCATCACGATTTAGCTTGAGCTTTGTGCAAGATGCTGGCTGCCATATCACAGATCGATGCGACTGGGATGACAGTGTGCAGACATGGCCACACAGACCACTGTCATTTTTTCATATGCTCTCAAACCTTCCTGGGAATCGAAACACCCAGAGTTGAGTAAGGGTATTCCTGAATAGGGCTCTGTACTAAGTTTCTTTAATGCAGCATCCCCTAATCATTAAGAGATGTCCTGGGGCCCACTCCCTAGAAACAAAGGGCCTTGGCATCTCCACAGGGTTCATCTTTCTTCAGGGACAAAAGACAGAACAGTCACATTTCCCTCCTGTCTGTTCAATGGTAAATTTACTTCAGTCTGACTTTTAAGAAGCTTGAGGGAAATAGGAGTTTTTGACTTTCTTATCCCTTGGAGGGTGGGGGCATGGTCTGAACTTAAACTACCTGATTTGATTCTGGACCTTCTGGTTATTAGTGTGACATTGAATTTATCGCTTAGCCTCTCTAAGCCTTAGTATTTTGATCCATGAAGTGGTGATGATAATAATAAAAATGATAATAATAATAGCAAACAAACCAGTTGCTGCTGAGTCAGTTCCAACTCATGGTGATCCCATGTGTTCCAGAGTAGAACTACAATCTTTCAGAAGTAGATCACCAGGACTTTTTTTCTGTGGTGCCTCTGGGTGGATTTGAACCACCAACCTTTTGGTTAATAGCTAAGAGCTTAACCATTTGTGCCACCCAGGGAGCCATGGAGATAATAACAGCACCTACTTCCTAAATTTGATTTGAGAGTCAATTACATAAAGAAATTAATGTGCCCAGCACAATATCTGGCACAAAAAACAACTCAGTGAGCATTAGCCACTTTCATTATTCCTGTTATTCCCAGTACTTAACACGATAAGATAATAACTAGATCTATCAGCCGTGATTGCAATAGTAGCAGATGATGTTTTTCATCGTCCTCACCACCTTGTATCCTGCTCAGACCTTCGGATGGCCAGTGCCTCACTGCTCCAGCCTCCAACTTCCTGAGCACCGCTTGTCCACAACAACGTGCCATTCACCCTACTTGCGGAAGAAGAATGGCTTCCTCCAAAGTTTTAGAGTGGACATGATGCTTTAGAAAATCCACATAAGCTGTGAATTTGAATTAGGAAATTAACCACAAAAGATTTTTGCATGCAGATAGATTTTGTCTCTCAGTAACCACCATGGAGGTTATGAGCAAATAGAATTTTTTAAATCGTTTTAGAGTTTTCCTTTTGAACCAGCTGGAACTAACTTCTACCACTGACATTGTCCCAGAGTCACTACTCCGTTCTCACCCCTAGCAAAGGGTGTGTGGATGAGCTGTTGATAGACTGATTTTCCTGACTCCTAGACATCTTTCTGCCTTTGCTGGAGGCCCTGAGAGGCAGGCCTGGGAGTGTGCCACTACCAGAGCTGTTGCAGGCCCCTGCCAGGACTCACAAATCCTGGCTTTGCAGAGAGTAGTGATTTTCCTTGTCTTCTCAGTATGCCTGCCATAGCAGCTTTCTTGTTCTGTGGGTTATGGCCTCAATTAAAGAGCGCAGCATTCTTTGTGCTGGCCTGTGGATCAGATGCATCAGAGCAGCAGGGAGAGGATAATCCCACACCTACAGGAATGCAGTTTCCTTACTTGCTAAAACAATCAGCAGGGACTGCTCAGTTCAGCCAAAGCAGCTGCTTCTTTCCTGGCAGGGCTCCTGGCAGAGGAGAGTTCAAGGGTCCTCATCCACTTGCACTTATATTTCTTTTCTACCCCTTTATCCTCATAAGGAGTAATAGTAGGAACTTTGTTTAATGGGACTGATGCCCTATGGTTAAAAATTAAAGAAACCAGCTGCCGTCAAGTCAATTCCGATTCATGGCAAGCCCGTGTGTCAGAGTAGAACTGCGCTCTATACAGTTTTAGTCTTGAATTTTGTTTTGTTTTCTTAGAAACTTTATTGAGTGTAATTTATATATTATAAAATTCACCCATTTTATAATTCAATGTACGAGTCAATGTTTATGTATTTAATGAATATGTAACTGTCTCCATAATCTTATTTTAAATAATTTCCATCACTTCAAACAGAATTCATAGAGTTTTTGATGGCTTATTTTTTGGAAGTAGATTGCCAGGCCTTTCTTCTGAGGTGCCTCTCAGTGCACTTAAACCTCCAAACTTTCAGTTAGCAACCAAGCACATTAATTGTTTATACCACCTACAGACTCCATGGTCAAAAATAGTGAATATTAATAATACTCTAATATTGAAACCATTTAATTACAGGCTTTAGAAAGTATCACCTGAGCCTCATTTAGCATGGCATTGCAGAAGAAGAATTCTAGGACACATAAGTGCCATGTTGTTGTATTGTAGAGAACTCATGATATATAGGAGAATGGATTTGTTTCATTAGTTATGCTTACAAAGCTTTAAAAGTAATGGGTTTTCAAAAAAAAAAAAAGATTCTTCTGAGAGTCTTCAGAAAATCAGGAATGGCAATTGAATATAACTCTTGCGCACTCTGATTTATCAGTAGGGGCCCTGAGGACACTGTGATCAGAAGGATTCCAAAGTCATATTCTAACTCTGTAGTAAATCAAAGATGATTAAAGATGTCTGCCATGGGCATGGGACAAGGAACTGGCTATTTGCATGTTGAATATTTGTCATCCCTGGAATCACCACTTATGCCAGGCCAAAACATGGCAGCTATAATTATTTATATTCCATAGTGTATAAAATTTAAACACTGTGCTTTATGAAATATACAGGACAAAATGTGAGTTACAGAGACAGTAGTCTACTCATTGATTCTTTCAGCCGTATACTTATTTAGCAATTACTATGTGCTACGAAGAAGGACCTGGCAGTCTACTTCTGAAAAATTGGCTAGTGAAAACCTTATGAACAGCAGCAGAACATTATCTGATGTAGTGCTGGAAGATAAGTCCCTCATGTTGGAAGGCACTGAAAATATGACTGGGGAAGAGCTGCCTCCTCAAAGTAGAGTTGACCTTAATAACGTGAATAGAGTCAAGCTTTCGGGACCTTCATTTGCTCTTGTGGCATGACTCAAAATGAGAAGAAACAGTTGCAAACATCCATTAATAATTGGAATGTGGAATGTACAAAGTAAGAATCTAGCAAAATTGGAAGTCCTCAAAAATGAAATGGAACACTTGAAGATCGATATCCCAGGCATTAGTGAGCTGAAATGGACTGGTGTTGGCCATGCAACAGTTGGAAACAAAGAAGGATCAGTAGGTGGAAAGTATGTCCTTGGTGATAGAAATGGCATCGGAGATCAAATGATACAATTTTACAAGACAAGTGACTTCTTCATTGCAAATACCTTTTTTCAGCAGCATAAACAGCAACTATACACGTGAACCTCACCAGATGGAGCACACAGGAATGAAATCGACTGTATCTATGGAAAGAAACAATGGAAAAGCTCAGTATCATCAGTCAGAACAAGGCCAGGGGCTGACTGCAGAACAGATTATCAGTTGCTCATATGCAATTCAGGTTGAAGTTGAATAAAATTGGAACAAGTCCACAAGAGCCAAAATATGGCCTTGAGTATATCCCACCTAAGTTTAGAGACCATCTCAAGAATAGATTTGAAGTATCAAACACTATTGACAAAAACCAGATGAGTTGTGGAGTGATGTCAAGGACATCATACCTGAAGAAAGCAAGAGGTCACTAAAAAGACAGGAAAGAAAAAAAAGACCAAAATGGATGTCAGAAGAAACTCTGAAACTTGCTCTTGAACATAGAGAAGCTAAAGCGAAAGAAGGAAATGATAAAATAAAAGTGCTGAACAGAAGATTTCAAAGGGAGGCTCGAGAAGACAAAGTAAAATATAATGAAATATACAAAGATCTGGAGATGGAAAACCAAAAGGGAAGAACACACACAGTATTTCTCAAGCTGAAAGAACTGAAGAAAAAATTCAAATCTCAAATTGTAATATTGAATTATTCTATGGGGAAAATATTAAACGACTCAGAAAGCATCAAAGGAAGATGGAAGGAATACACAGAGTCACTGTACCAAAAAGAAATGGTCGATGTTCAGCTATTTCAGGAGGTAGCACATAATCAAGAACCAGTGGTACTGAAGGAAGTGGTCCAAGCTGCACTGAAGGTATTGGTGAAAAATGGGGTTCCAGAAATTGTCACAATACCAATTGAGATGTTTCAACAAACGGATGTGGCAGTGGAAGTGCTCACTTGTCTATGCCAAGAAATTTGAAAGACAGCTACCTGACTGACTGCCTGGAAGAGATCCACATTTGTACCCATTCCAAAGAAAGGAGAGACAACAGAATGTGGAAATTATCGAATAATATTGTTAATATCACAAACAAGTAAAATTTTGCTGAAGATCATTCAAAAGTGGTTACAACAGGACAAGGAACTGCCAGAAATTCAAGCCACATTAAGAAAAGGACGTGGAACAAGGGATATCATTGCTGATGTCTGATGGATCCTGGCTGAAAGCAGAGAATACTAGAAAGATGTTTACCAGTGTTTTATTTAGTATGCAAAGGCATTCGATTGTGTGGATCATAACAAATTATGGATAACATTGCAAAGAATGTGAATTCTAGAACACTTAATTGTGCTCATGAGGAATCTATACATGGATCAAGAGACAGTCGTTTGAACAGAACAAGGGGATACTACATGGTTTAAAGTCAGGAAAGTTGTGCATCAGGGTTGTATCCTTTCACCATGCTTATTCAATCTGTATGCTGAGCAAATAATCCAAGAAGCTGGACTATTTGAAGAAGAATGGGGCATCAGCAGCAGTCAAGAAACCAGATGATACGTTGCATTGTACAAATCTGCTGCAACAGATCTCTTTAAAGTGTTAAAAAGCAAAGATGTCACTTTAAGGACTAAGGTGCACCTGACCCAAGCCATGGTGTTTTCAATCTCCTCATCTGCATGTGAAAGCTGGACAAAGAATAAGGAAGACCAAAGAAGAACTGACGCCTTTGAATTATGGTGTTGGTGAAGAATGTTGAATATGCCATGGACTGCCAGAAGAATGAACAAATCCGTCTTGGAAGGAGTACAGCCAGAATGCTTCTTAGACGCGAGGATGGTTAAGACTTCATCTCACATACTTTGGACATGTTATCAGGAGGGACCACTCCCTGGAGAAGGACATTGTGCTGGGTAAAACAGAGGGCCAGCGAAAAAGAGGAAGACCCTTAACGAGATGGATTGACACAGTGGCTGCAACAATGGGCTCAAACATAGCAGTGATTGTGAGGATGGCGCAGGACCGGGCAATGTTTCGTTCTGTTGTACATAGGGTTGCTGTGAGTTGGAATTGACTTGATGGCACCTAACAACAACAACAGCACGTGCTAAGTGGATCTCTGGTGGTGCAGTGGTTAAGAGCTTGGCTGCTGACCAAAAAGGTCAGCAGTTTGAATCTACCAGCTACTCCTTGGAAACCTTATGGTGCAGTTCTACTCTGTCCTATAGGGTCACTATGAGCCAGAATTGACGAGACGGCAACAGGTTTTCTTTTTCTTCCTCTGGTTTTATGTGGTAGGTGCTATGGACGTAGAGCTGAATACTGGTATGTTCTTATGTCTGTCCTGAAGAAGCTTCTATCGACTAGAAGAGATGACATGAAAACTACTGCAATGACTTAATAAATACAATAATAAATGTATAACTAGATCAAGCAATCAGGGAAAAGAGGAGGTGATTAACTCTGCTTATATTCACAAGAAAAGTCTTCAAAGGGGCAACAGGCTTGGTGTCCTTTCAGTCTTTCCAAAATGGTGATCACTTAGGAACCATTTGCTCTTAAAATTCAAAGCAAATCTGTCAAAAATGGATGGGGCCCTTTACTATGTAGTAAAACTTTATGTTTAAGGATACTCTTGATTTTTTATTATTGCAAATTGATACCCCTCTGAATTGTCAGTTGTTGGGAACTCCTGAATATTTGGACTCCTCAGTTTCTTCCTTTCCCTTACCACTTTCCACACACCAATTCCTATTAAATTCTGCTGCTTTGTTTTCTGTTGATCTTTGTTGTCCAAACTCTTGTACTGACTCTGATATTTATAGTTGGAATATGCCAATAAATGTATGCAAACTGATAGCAAAACTTTATACATTTAGACATGATTTGGCATACCACACCTTGTGTGGGGTTCTGGGTTATCAGATTAGTTAACCTGTAGTGTTTCCCTTTACTTTAAAATGCCAAGCACATATAATTACAGTTTATTTTTTTCCAAGTATATCATAGTAACAAAATCTACAGATTTGCTGCTTCCAAGTCCAGGAACATATGTGTATAAACAGACCTATGTATGTGTTATGATGGTGTGTGTATGTGTACACAGATTTAAATTAGTTTCAGATGTGCCCTTAATTAAGTAACTTTAAGGAGTCATATAAGCTGTTAATGTTTACAAGCACTTTGTAAGTGCTTGCATATAGACTAGAAAGTTAATGATGGTAGAATGAAGGCCAAGCATAATTTAATGCTTTGTAAGAAAGACATACCATTTTTGTATCTATCAAGGGAAGCTGTGGTCCAATATTTGAGGTTTTTTTTCCCTGAGAATTGTTCCTTCTAGAACACTCTTGTGTACGATAAAGTAACTGTATTTGGATCATAACCCAGGAGTAGAAAAGAGGTTTATGTATGATTTAAGCCACATTTATTGTGTTTTATTTTCTTATTACACATGTAATAAAAATTTTGAAATAGAAAATCACACTGAACTAAATTAAACTAAATTTGAACTCAAACTAAAAACCACTCACCACCTCACTGCTAAGCTATAAGTGACATGGATTCTTTCCCCCTTTCATTTCTTCTTTAATGTGCATGTTACACATATTTCTTCCTTAAATTGCTTCATTCTTTCAAAAAACAATTTATTAAGTACCTAATAATGTCCGAGATGTATATATATATCTGTGTGCAGGTATAAGTAATTTTTTTTACTTGATATATAAGTCACGTATCATAAAATTCACCCTTTTAAAGTGTATAATTCAGTGGTTTTAGTGTATTTACAAAGTTGTCCAACCATCACCACTATCTAATTCTAGATTATTTTCATCATCTAGAAAAGAAACCTTATACCCATTGTCTTAGTTATCTAGTGCTGCTATAACAGAAATACCACAAGTGGATGGCTTTAACAGAGAGAAGTTTATTCTCTCCTGGTCCAGTAGGCTACAGGCCCAAATTTAAGGCTTCAGCTCCAGGGGCACACTTTCTCTGTCGGCTCTGGAGGAAGGTCCGTGTCATCAATCTTCCTCTGGTCTAGGAGCTTCTGTGCATGGGAAGCTCAGTTCCAATGGACACACTCTGCTCCTGGTACTGCTTTCGTGGTGATATGAGGTTCCCATGTGTCTCTGCTTGCTTCTCTCTTTTATATCTCAAAAGAGAATGGCTTAAGACACTATCCAATCTTGTATACCTCATCAGTATAACTGCCGCTAATCCATCTTATTACATCATAGTGATTGAATTTACAGCACATTAAGGAAATTACATCAGATTACAAAATGGTACATAATCAAACAGTATTGGGAATCATGGCCTAGCCAAGTTGACAGACATTTTGGGGGGACAGAATTCAATCTATGACACCCATTAACATTCACTTTTGTTCCTTCATCCAACCCTTGCCATCCACTAATTTACTTTCTGTCTCTGTGGATTAGCCTATTCTGGACATTTCTATAAATGGAACTTTAAAATATATGGCCTTTTGTGACTGGATTCTTTCAGTTAGCATAATGTTTTCAAGGTTGATCCATAATTTTTTAGCATGACTCAGTATTTCATTCCTTTTTTTTATTGCCAAATAATATTTCATTGTATGGATATACCATATTTTGTTTATCCATTCTTCAGTTGATGGACACTTGGATTGTTTCCATTTTTTCACTATTATGAAATAAGCTGCTATGAACATTCATATACAAGTTTTTGTGTGGTCATATATTTTCAGTTCTCTTGTGTAGAAATAGAATTGCTGGGTCATACGGTAACTTTGTGTTTAACATTTTGATGAACTGCCAGGGTGTTTTCTACGGTGGCTTTACCAATTTCTCCACATCCTGGCCAACACTTGCTAAACATTTGTCTTAGATGATGTCACCCACCCCAGTAGCTTCCACTTTTCCACAAATTGTTGCTGCCTATTACTTCTCTGTGTAATAGATATGTCTCCTGGGTTCCAGGTTCTCACATGCACCATCATCTACCAAGTCTTTTGGCCTAGCAACCTATAAGAAATCCTTGATATTTCTCCCCATCTAATTTGTCATCAGTCTTACTGAATATATTTCCTAGTATGTCTACAATCTGTATTACCCATTTCTGTCTCATTGTTACTGCTTTAGTTCAAGTCTTCATTTCCTGTAATAGCTTCTTGTTTGAATGTCTTCATCTTTCTCTCTTTTCCTCTTTTTCCTTCTCTCTCACTCCCTCTTCCTTCACACACACACACACACACACACACACACACACACACAATGTCCCCCGAAGGATCATTCTTTAAGGTAAATCTGATCCCGCCTTTTCTAACTTCATACCAGAATCTTCCAAACAATGTCTCTCTTTTAGCCTCTGTCACCAAACTATGATCCCTTCCAGAGCAGGAGCCATGTTATCTTAATTTTTTTTTAATCCTAATGCCCAGTACAGTGCCTGGAATATAATAAAAACTTAATTAATTTTTGTAAACTAATGAAGAATTTATTGAATTTATTAACTAAGGACATATAAAGTCACTCCTTTCATTAGAGTTATTACTTCATGCTGAATGGAATAAGTCATGAGCTGATTGATTAAAGCAGTAATTCTGAATTAAACTTCCCTAACTCTAGCGGAAGCTCAGGGGGCTGACAAGCATGACTTAAAAAAATAGATTTCCTATCATTTCATAAATTGAGTACACACCTGTTATTACTAAATAAGATACTGAAATGCTTTTATTAATAATGAATAGGAGGAGAAAAAGACACTTGTATTTTTTATTAGGCAAGATTCCACAGAGGCTGCTGACAGGATAAAATGGCAGAAATTGGTGCGTGGACTTCAAAGAGAAAGCTGTTTTAGGTTAAGACGACAAGGGAATTACATGATCAGGTCTCTTAGAAGATCAGCAAATTGGATATTCTAAAGCTCTGAACATGTTGTACTTGCAAACATTGTATCCTTCCCTCTTCTCATTAAGCAAACAGAATTTATGATAGCCAGTCTGCACATTATGTTCTTTGGGTGGGCAGCTACAAAGACTGAACGATGAACAGTTGTCATAAGGTGTTAACAGAACCTGTTAATTCAAGGAACAACTAAAAATAAATGCTTTTGGGTTTCAGCAAAATATTGATAGGAAACAAAGGTCATGCAATGTTCAAAAGAAAATGTGATACCCTTGTTTTGATGCATCTGTGAGATATATCAAGTTAAAATGTTTTGGGAATCCGATAAGCTTGTGATTAATTCGCATTTACAAAGCTAGAATTTCAGAGCTGGCTAATGTAAATCATTCTTTAGTGAGAAGGGAACAAAGCCAGAAAAGGAAAATAACTTACCCAAGATAACAGGTGGTAGAGTTGGAATTAGTACAGCCCCTTTCATAGTAATACTGCTAATATTTATAGAAAACTTTTAATGGTCTAGAAAATATTCTAAGCACTTTATATGTATTTATTTATTTCTCACACCTTATGAAGTAGATACCACTATTATCCCATTTTACAGATGAGGGAACTGAGGCATAGGAGCTTAAGTATCTTACCCAAAGTCATAAAATTAATACACTATCAAGTCAGGATTCAAACTCAGACAGGCTAGTTCCAGTCCATGAGATTTTACCTGTTATACTGCCCCTCACTTGCTTTTGCTAAGAAGCCCTGGTGGTGCAGTGGTTAAAGCAATTGACTGCTAATCAGAAAGTTGGTGGTTTGAAACCACCAGTGGGTCTGTGGAAGAAACATGTGGCAGCCTGCTTCTGTAAAGATTTACAGCCTTGGAAACCCCATGGGGTCACTATGAGTTGGAATTGAGTCAATGGCAGTGGGATTTGATTTACTTTTGCTCAGTGAATTAGGAAATATTGCCATAGCAGAATAGCATATAATTGTCTCTTTATAGGCACTCTGTATTTAGCAATCAAAATTAAGGTATTTTCCTAGGATATGTTTGTATATAAACTATAAACATTTGCATCAAACTGAATTCTGACTCCCTTTAACTTCAATCTCTTGAGTTTCATACTGACATGGATTTGATTCTAGCTTCACTTGCTTTATGATCTTTGGTGAGTCTCTTTTCATTTCTCCATACTTAGATTACTTGACTTATTTTAGGAAGGAGGGACTGCTCAAACCCTGGTATGTGATAAAGCTGACTACAATGACACAGGGCATGCCTGGAGGGGCTGGAACATCAAGCTAGATCATTTTAATGGGATAGAGCTGCCACGGGAAATACATTCAGCTCAGGAGGCAGGAGCCCAAATGCAAATGGTATGGCCACCAAAAATATGGGGGAGTGGAGTGAAATTAACAGCAGGCATCTCAGCAACTCAAACACAGAGTCTCAGTGACTGGTTATCTGAATAGGCTATGTAATCTAACAGAAATCTTAAAAGTGCTTTGCCGGCAGAAATAGAAACAGGCAATCAATTCAGAAGGTCTCTCTGCTGGTAGCAGAGCTTCAATTTCCTCATATTAACATAGGGATGACAGTTTCTATCTTGCTGGGCTATTGAGAGAATTAAAAAAGTATTAAAACAGTCTTGCACAATTCCCAACACGTAGTATAACTCTCAGTGGTTCTCAACTTAAGACATTTGTGAATGAGCGAGGGTATTTTTGATTGTCCCAAAGACCTGGGGCCATTACTGGCTTTTAGAGGATGGACACCTGAGTTGTTAAATGTTTTGCGATGTCCACTCTGTACAACTAAGAACTTAAGGAGCACTTGGCTGCTGACCAAAAGGTGAACAGTTCGAACCCACCAGCGACTCTGTGGGAGAAAGATGTGGCAGTTTGCTTCCATAAAGATTACAGCCTTGGAAACTCTATGGGGGCAGTCTACACTGTCCTATGGGGTTGTTAGGAGTTGAAATCGACTGGACAGCAATGGATTTTGTTTGTTTTCGTTTGAGAAACACTGAGAGAAGCTGAAAAATTACAGCTATTTTATTACTGTGAATTGTGTCGTATGGATGAGAGTTCCTTAAATTCCTCTTGCCTAAGATCAAAATTGGCTCTTCATTCTGTGATCCGTGATTCTATTTCTTTTCTTCTCTTTAACTGGCCTTTAAATATTGGAGACAACTCTTCTGTCTCCTTCATCATTTCTCTTCTCCATTCTAAACAATCTAAGTTCCCAAGGCTGTATTGAAAATCCTTCAATGATCTGGAACATCTCAAAACTTTGTGAGGTGCCCTGGTTTCCAGGGTTCTCACCATTTTGGTTGCCTTCTTTGAACTCATTCTAATTTTTCACTATTTCTCTTAGAATACATGTCCTGATTTTAATACAGTGCCCCACATGTACCAACACTGTATAATGGGACCTTATTGTTTCCTTTTACCTGTAGTACTGACTTGAAAATCAGCATCTGTATTGCTAAGTTCATTTTGTGTTCATCTAAAGTTTCACTGTATACATCCAACCCCACATGAATCGTCACAGTGTACAATACGCAGTGCCAAATACTGAGGACTCAGAGATGGAATGAAGAGGGGGAGGACGTCTAAGAGTAACCCATCCTCTGAGAGTGTAATCAGGAAAGATTTCCTGGAGGGGAGGACGCAAGTCCTTGTGGAACAGTGTGTTGGGAGGAGCACAGAGGCAGGAGACTGATGAGAAAGGGAGACAGAAAGGCATGTACAACAACAAGGGGGCATTTGAGATCACCGTGCACATAGAAAGAATACTAACATACTTGCTATTCTGACAGCATTCATGGGCTACACACAGGGGAAGGAAAGTAGAGACGGGAGAGAAGAGGCGGGGCAGGGCATGCAGGGCCTTATGTGCCATTCTAAGGAGTTTGGAAACCATCTTCTTATTTATGAGGAAACAGTGAAAGATTTTAAGCAGTACAGTGTCATACTCAGTTTCTAGCTGAAGTGCAGAAGGTATTTTGGGGGTGCGGGAGCAATATAGAAGACCACGAACCCAGTTAGAAATCTCTAGCCAAAGTGGTAGAGATGTTGAGAGCCTGAAATACATCAGTAGATGGGGGTTCTGGAATTGAGAGATGTTTAGGAAGAGAATCAACAGAACATGGGGACAGATTGGATGTGGGAGTAAAAGAGAGTGATCTAAGATGACTTCAGTATTCTGGCTAGCTGTAAGGTGTTACCTTCCAGAAAGATAGGGAGTACAGGGGATGAGTGGCTTGAGGGTAGTGCTGATCAATTTGCAAGAAGTGCTGCTAAACCAGAATGCTCCATACTACATATAGGTTTTACAACTATAGTTTTGACTGCTCTGTTTAAAATAAGATATATTCCAGGGATGGAAGGATATTTCGCAGTTAATAATATATCAATATTATTCCTTATATTAACAAAGAATTACAGATGAAAACAACCCATATGATTGTAGAAACAGAGACAAGAAAAACATTTGATAAAAATGAGTAGCCATTCTAGATAAAAACATAAGTAAAATAAATAGCAATAGAAAAAAACTTCCTAAGCATAGCAAAGACTTTCTTACCAAAAGCCTATAGCAAGTGTCATATAATGTGAAGAAATACTGAAGACTAACTCTGTGCTATAAGTCACAAATCAGGGAGGCATTCTCGCATATGAGCATTTTACGTTGTTCAACATTTCTAGTTAATAACTGAAGTAAATGAAATGAGTATAAATGTTGAAAAAAAGAAGAAATGAATTATCATTATTTATGGGTGATTTGATACTTACACCAAAAATTTAAACAACTCAGAATCTGTTAAGAGAACAAAAATGAAAACATACATAAGAAAAATAGGCTAAAGTAACAAGTTAGTATTGAAAAAAATGTTTTTCTTCACACTAGCAACAAAAATATATAATACCTAGGGACACTTTTAATAAAAATGATGTATAACTATATTTTAAAAATCATTCAAGGAGATAAAATGAGAATTAAGTAACTGGAAATAAATAACATGTTCCTCGATGGGAAGACTTAGTATCATAAAGATGTATTTCCTTGCCAACTAAATACATAAATTTCATGCAATTCCAATCAAAGTACCAGCATTTTTAAAACTCAGTACAATTATCCTAAGGGTCATATGGAACAATAAATGTTTGAGAATTTTCAGATGATGTCACAGTGAGTTTTAAGAATGGAGGTTTTCTGAACGTTTAAGTAGAGAAGATGATGTGATGGTGTATTGCTTTCCTAGGACTGCCATAACAAAGTACTACAGACAAGGTGGCTTGAAACAGTAGAAATTTATTGTCTCACAGTCTGGAGATCAGAAGTCTGACATCAAGTTTTCTGCAGGGCCATGCTCTCTTTGAAGGCTGTAGAAGATCCTTTCTTGCTTCTTCCTAGCTTCTGATAGTCCCTGGCAATCCTTAGCATTTTTTTGGCTTGTAGATTCATCACTCCAGTCTCTACCTCTGTCTTCATATGGCTGTCTTCCTCCTTTGCCTCTGTTTCTCTTCTCTTTTTATAAGGATACCACTCACATTGGATAAGAGTCTACCCTACTCCGATACGACCTCATGTTAACTTAATAACACCTTCAAATACCCTATTTCCAAACAAAGTCACATTCAAGGGGCCAGGGGTTAGGATTTCAAAATAACACTTTGGGAGATACAATCAACCCATAAAAAAGGATGAGTGTCTTCACCTAATACATAGTGGTGCAGGTGAGGTGAGCAAATGCTAATGACCTTCTCTTGTAACAGCCAATACCAAATTCAAGCTGCAGGAGATAATTTGGTTTGGATAAAGTAGTACCATCTATCAATTTAGATACATGCTTTTAAAAAATAATTGGTTTTGAAATTTAGATTGAATTTATCAGTGGATTTGTTTTGTTTTTATAGTTATAAGTGAACTATAAACAAAGAGTTTATTCCAAATATGTGTGTGTAAATAATTATGTAACATTATACTCAACAGTAATTAAGACAACACTGGGAGTGCTTGGGGAATTTTTTCCCATTTAAAAGTAGTCCATGTATCACTTAGGTTTGAGTAACACTTTATTAGAAAGTAAGCCTTGGTTTTGACCAAAAATATGTCTGAGTAATATTGACTAGACTTGGTTGCTAACTGAAAGGTTAGAGGTTTGGTTCCACCTAGGTGTGCCTTGGGAGAAAGGCCTGGCAATCTGTTTCCAAAAAATCAGCACAGTTCTACTCTGACACACTTGGGGTCAGCATGAGTTGGAATCGACTCAGTGGCAACTGGTTTTTGATATTGATTGCCGACTGTGTATCCAAGGTCCCTGGGTCACACACAGTTTGCACTAGATTACTAGCCTGAAGTCTGATGGTTTGAACACACCCAGCAGTGCTGCAGAAGAAAGGCCTGGCAATCTTCTTCCATAAAGATTACAGCCAAGAAAACCCTATGGAGTGGTTATTCTAAACACCCGGAATACTTAAATAACTATGTTACGCCTGACTCCTTTTCTTAAAGTCTTTATATTCTATTGGGGAGGTCAGTCAATAAACAAGTAATCAAATATATCAATAAAATATCAGCATTAAGCTCTATGAGGAAAATAAAACTAGCTAATTAGACAGAGGATGAGTGTCCCAATCATGGACATTATGTACTCTGATTTATGTATTTTTTAAAGGTCACTCTTTTTGCTCCATGAAGTTTAGGTTTTGCAGGAAGGGGGCAAGCGTGGACACAGAGAGACCATTTAGTGGCCTAACATAGCAGTAATCTAGGCTTAGAATAAATTTATATATACAATATATGTTTTTAGATTGGGCTTGAATGGTAGTGGATTGGATGGAGAAAAGCAGTTGGATTAGGAAGGTATTTTGGAGGTAGAGCCAATACAACCTGCTGATACATTGAATGTGGTTATGGGAAAAAGTGTTTAGGCTGAGTAGGTAGGTAGATGACAGTGCTACTTATTGATGGAAAAAGCTGATTCTCTCCCGCTGTGGGGTAAAAGTAGTGCATTCATATTGCCATGACTACCTATTGGGACGACTCGGAAAACAAAATTATTTTTGCACCGAAGCCCCCATGATCTATTGTTATTTGCTGGGAATTCTGTTTGCCAGACTAAATGTTCTCACTTCCTCGATTATCGTCCTAGTTTTCAGTCTTTTAAATCATCCAGATTTCTTTCCGCTAGATGCTTCCAGTTTTTTCTGACACCCCCTCCTTTTTTTTTTTAGATGATTTCATTGAGGTAAAATTGACATACAATAAACTGCACTTACTTAGAGTGTACAATTTTGACACCCCAAAAACCATCACCAAAATCAAAATAAGAAACATGTCCATCCCCCAAAGTTTCCTCATGTCCCTTTATAATCTGTTCCTCTTTCCACCTCCTTCCTCAGGCGACCACTGATTTGCTTTCTGTAAGTATAGATTAGTTTTAATTTTCTAGAATTTTATGTAAATGAAAGCATACAGTATATATTTTATTATTTTTATAAGACTTCTTTCACTCAGCATAATTATTTATAGATTCATCCATGTTGTTACATGCCTCAGTGTTTGTTCCTTTTTAGTCCTTAGTAGTATTCCGTTGTATTGATATACCATAATTTATTTATTCACCTGTTGACAGACATTTGGGTTGTTCCCAATGTTTGGCTATTACAAATAAAGCCTTTTATGAACATTTGCTTAAAAATCTTTTTATGGACGTATGTTTTCACGAAGACGGCACAGGACTGGGCAACATTTTGTTCTGCTATACGTAAGGGCAACGCAATGACATCTAACAACAGCAACAACATATTTTCATTTATCTTGGGTAAATACCTAGGAGTGGAATGCCTGTGTTACATGGGAGGTGTATGTTTAACTTTTTAAGTAGTTGCCAAACTATTTGCCAAAGTGGTTGCACCATTTTACATTTCCAACAGCAGTGTTTGAGAGTTCCAGTTGCTTTACATTCTTGCCAGCACTTGGTATGGTCAGGCATAACCTTTGTGGTTTTACTAACTGAACACAATATTCCATGCATAATCTAAACAACAGGTAAGGCTGATTAAATTTAGGCAACATTTGTAGTTGAGCTGGTCCGGTATGCGCCGAGTGCTTTGCTATGGGTATATCCTTCATTACTGTAGGTGCCATATGCTTTTGAACACAGCCAAAGTAAAATGGAGGTGACTTCTTACCAGTCATGCTACCTACGGTTTAACCCCATCAAACTTACTGTCCAGTAAAACCTCTTAATGTATTATTTTGCATTTTTTCTGAGAAGATCTCTTTTTGTTTTTAAATCAGTTTGGGCAGTGCATTTCATGAACCTATTATACTTAATATACTTCAGTAGAAAACTTGCAGTAGCTTATTGTGAGAGTCCCAAATACAATAAAATAACTAAATTAAGCACAAAAAAGGCTAGAATCAAGCAAGCAAGAGCCATGAGATAATATTAGTAGAAAACCTAGACTAAGGAAATCTGCAGATGGGTTTCTTGGTAGTCTAAGTCAAAGTGGATACAAGAGGTTCTACAGCTCTTACTAACAAATACAAGAAAGCATATCAGGTTGTATAAAAACTCAAACTTCAATTCTAATGCTACTCTCAGTGGAAGAAAATGAGGCCCAGACAAGAAAATAACTGCCTGTCTGGCTCTCAAAATGTGTGTGTGTGTGTTTTCCAGAAAGAAAAAAAAAAAAAAAAAAAAATCAGAGATCCCAATCATATTAAGGAAAAAGATTTTTTTTTTTTGCTAATGCACACTGATCTTATCATTCCATTAAACTAGACAATATTCCTCCAAGTACAAGTACACCTTTTTGCTTCTATCACTGATGAGTACCAACCTAAAGGTTTATGAGGTGAGAAAATAGTTTTAGAGGTTTCTTGAGAATCTTTGCCCTTTCTTTTTACCCTTGTTGCCTACACTGATTAAAGGTTTGTCCATTTTAGTTACCTTGTACCATATTCTCTACTTTCTCCCGTGACCTGTCTTTTGTATACCTGTGGTTTGGTATGTATCAACATAGTGGCCTCTGTTTCCTGCATTTTTTAATTCATAGACTCTGAGTAGTTATGACTTTACCGAATACTCCCAAATCATATGAAATATTCGTAGGGAATGTGGCTCAGCAAAGTCTTAGCCTTTTGTTGGCCGTATCTGTGTGTAGAAATCAGCTTGGCACAGTGTTTGGTCTCTGCAAGAAAAGGTAGAGTAGTTTCACCCACTTACAGTTCCTTATAAAACTATGAATTTGTTAAGAAAGGCAAATTTATTATTGTTTTGAGAAGCCTTTCTACAATACATCTTGCCTTTAAGTAAATAATGGAGTATAGCAGTTAAGAGCTTGGATTCAGGGGGCGGACTGCCTGGGTTTGAATTTTGGCTCTGCCGCTCAGTTTTCTCATTGGATAAATGTGGATGATAATAATACCAAGCACCTCTTAGGTTTGTCGCAAAGTTTAATGAGTTAATATGTAGAACAATGTCTAGCACATAGTAAATGCTGTGTTGTTAGGAATTTTTATTTATGTCATATTCTAACTTCGGCACTTTTAATGCTTTTTGATTTGTCCTTCTCTCTTTTGCTCCTTTATTTCTCCAAAGCCCTCATATAATCAAATAACCATTTATTTAATAGTTCATCATTGAATTTTTCATGATACTGTATCAGAATGATCTTTTTTCCCTCCATGTAATTTTCCATTTTATTGCCCTGAAATAGTCTAAATCACCCTAGTGAATGGTACAAGAAGAGAAGTAACATCTAGTCCGTTCAGATTACAAAGTGAAGAGTGAGTGGGAGAGCTGAGGACACTTTCTTGGCGCTGTACATCACAGGGCTTAGTCAATACGTCCTTTTCTAGTTGCTCCCACTGTATCAATCACATTTCATTCCCTCTCACTGTTACATCTTTTTTTAAACAAATATTATAATTTCTTAAAAAAACATTATCTCCTGCTGAGGATGGTGGTCATTTTAAAGTAACCAACTCTTATTTTCTAACTGTTATCTGGATCTATCGATACTTTTTCACAATTTGAGTTTATAGATGAATGTGCAAGAGTGTTGATTTGGATTTTCTGATAAAAATAAGCATGTCAGTAAGTCTTTCCTTATTTTTTATTCCTCCTTAAATTATCATTATTACCCATTTTTATTATCAAATATACAGTTGAACATAGGTATATTATTAAAAAAGGAGTCTAGAGACAAAAAAAGTGAAAACCCATTAACACATAATTAACTGTAGTCTTCAAAGGAAGTAGATTTTAAACTGAATGTTCTACTCTTTTTATTTATTTGTTTTTCAAGAATAAAACTGAACAGTAGCTGTGTCGGGGGTCCCCAAGACCACTCCCAGGTATGATGATTTGCTAGAAGGAATCACAGGACTCAACATATAGTTGTACTCATGGCAATGATGTATTACAGCAAAAGGATACAAAGCAAAATTAGCTAAGGGAGAAGCTGCAAGAGGAGAAGTTTGGAAGAAACCAAGCTCAAATTTCCAAGAGTCTCGTCCCAGTGGAGTCACATGTGACATGCTTAATTCCTCCAGCAGTGGACGGTGACAGCACCTATGAAATGTCTACCTTGAAAGCTTGCCAGACCCTAGAAGTCCATGATTTTTACTGGAGCTGGCCACATACGCACCAAGCATATACCAAAATCTCAGACCCCCAGAAAGAAAGCAGATATTCAGCATGAGCCATATCTTTTGTACAAATACTTTAGGCACTGTGAACAATTTTTATCATTTAGGGAATATTTTACATCAGTGTAGGCAAACTGTTTACCATGTTTACCATTCATGTTCTCAGATGCCAGTCAAGGGCCAGCCTTGCAAACAGGCCTTTATAAGGATAGCAGTCTCAGGCCTACAATGTGAATTAACTCTTTTCTGCAAACAAGATAAATCTAATATTTTTCTAAAGCAATATGATATCTTAAAATTGTGTTTATATGACAACCACAATACAACAGGCTTCGGTCTGAAATTACTGAGGACTATAGATTTTATATTATAGGCGTTCAATAAAAATTAGTGTATTCAGCACCCCTTTGGGAAAAAAAAAATAGTGCCATGATTTTCTTCCCTAAATATTTTATGAGAGAAGTGATCTTTTCTCTAGTCTTCTTAGAGTTTACGCAAAGAAGAAAAAGGGAACATAAAGTGTATGTTATGGACATAAAAAGGCAACTAAGGGACATGTGGGGCACAGGACTGAGGATTTGATATTTCATTCTCATTATTCAGAGAGCAGGGCACTGAGTTCAGCCAGGAGTGATACTGAGCCAGCAGACAGATGAGAGGTTGGGATGATGCTGGGTAGCTCAGTAATGAGGAGTCAGGGCAGCTGGAGATACCAGGGCCAAAGTCAAAAAGCCCAAAGATTTAAAAAAATAGAAACAAAAATAAACCCAAATTACCAAACAATGACAGAAAAAACAATCTGGAAGGGAATTTTTGGATTGTCAAACAGGGTTTCAATATTTTGAAAGTCAGTGTAGGAGCTTGTAGAATATTCTTTCTGTTTATCTGGGTGAATTACTAAAATGTATCTCACATTAAAAAAAAAAAAAAAGCAAAAAAACCTAACTCTCTCATACACAGCCAATTACTGCAGACAGTACTTAATTTAAAAAAAAAAAAAATTCTGAAGCCTAGTGAAGGTCAGAGAACACACCTGTGCCTGAAGATCTTCAGAAATGTCAGTAATAGCAGATGAGGAAGAAAAACAATGCAAGCATATCCCTGCATAAAAAAATCAGGCATCTCATTTCAACTGGCTATAATTTGTTCAACAGTGTTGTAAGTTATGGGTGGGTGGGAAGCTTATTGCAACCATGATTTATTTTGTTG
This sequence comes from Dugong dugon, assembly GCA_030035585.1. Taxonomy (NCBI): domain Eukaryota; kingdom Metazoa; phylum Chordata; class Mammalia; order Sirenia; family Dugongidae; genus Dugong; species Dugong dugon. The sequence goes on from CM057475.1 coordinate 23,448,668, forward strand.
TTGTTAGCTGCAGTTGAGTTGGCCCCCCTGACTCATGGTGACTCCTTGCATATCGGGGTTGGACCATTGTGATTCATAAGGTTTTCATTGGCTGATTTTCCAAAGTAGATAGCCAGGCCTTTATTCCTAGTCTATCTTAGTCTGGAAGCTCTGCTGACACTTGTTCAATATCACAGCAATAACAACGCAAGCCTCCACTGACAGATGACTAGTGGCTGTGCTTGAAGTGCATCTGGCACAGAAGGTGAGAATTCTAATTTATACAGAGGCACCTTGGAAGAATGCCCTGGCAGTTTTCTTCTGAAAGACAACAGCCATCGAAACACTGTGGAGCACCGTTCTACTCTGAAACACAAGGGGTCGCCGTAAGTCAGAATTGACTCGACAGCAACTGCTCATAATTTACTTAATGCCTATTGTTTTCTTCATGGGAGATCTTGGAGGCAACAAATCCTAGTTGGTGATTAAGAGCATAGACTGTGGAATCAGAATGATTTGAGCTGAAAGTTTAACTTCATTCAATGTACTAGCTTTATGACTACTGATGGGCAAGGTACTTAGTTTCTCTATGCCTCTATTTGATCATCTGTAAAATGTGAATTATGCTGACAATTAAATGAGATATTTAATGTAAGGTGCATATTAAGTGTCTGATACACAGTATCTATTCAATGAATGGTTCATGTTGTTCTTGTTGTTACTGTACTATTGGTGCTATGGCTACAGTCCCTATCCTCAAGGACTGCATAATGTGAAAGAGGCATACAAGTAAGTCTGCAAACTGTACAGTGTGAACTGATACATGTTTATATAAGGTGCGGAATTGAACAGAGGTGGAAGATACTAACTTTGCCTGGGAGACAGGAGAAAGCTTTGGAGAGGAAGTGAAGTCACTACAGAGTCTTAAAAAATTATAAATGAGAATTCTGTAGGTGGAGAAGGAGGGAATGGACATTCTAAGCAGACAGAATACATGCTCAAATGTGTGTTTGGGGAGTTACAGCTAGTTGATACTGGTGGAGTGTAAAATATGAGAGTTAGAGGCAGGAAGAGAGGTTTAAATGGAAAGCGAGAACAAAAACAAAAGGCATTAATTAATTGGCCTCTCTGAAAAAACGAGTGAAATATATAAGAATATACAAATGAAGGAGACAAGTGTGCATTTTTTAACTGAGATATATTTTATAGGTAGTTAAATGTAGAGATCTTAAGTGTTACAGTTTGAGAGATTTAAAAAATACATACTCGCGTGCAACTCACATTCCTATCAAGATGTAGGATATTCACAACACACCAGAAGTTCACTCGGCCTCCTTGCAGTCAAACCTTATATTCAACAACCTCTCGGCAACCACTGCTCACATTTCTTTTCATTTAGTTTTGCTCATTTTAGAACTTTACAAAAATGAAAGGTGTAAGACTTCTTTCCTTCCACAGAACGTTTTGAGATTCCTTCATGTTGGTACTGACATCGATAATTTGAACCTTGTAATCATTGAGTAATATTCCTTTGAATGAATATATCACCAATTTATCCATTCTCATACTGATGGGCATTCTAATTGTTTTTAGTTTTGTACTGTTAAGTGTGAAATAGCTAAGAACATTTTTCTACAATTATTTTTGTGGAAATATATTTTAATTTATCTTGGAAATTAGTAGAATTGTCCGGTCATAGGCGTCTATTTAATCTCATAAGAAACTACCAGATCTTTTTTCAAAGTGGTTTGAAAAATAAATAAAAAAAAAATCAAACCCATTGCCACTGAGTCAATTCCAACTCAGAGCAACCCTATAGGGGACAGTAGAACTGCCCCATACAATTTCCCAGGAGCACCTGGTGGATTTGAACTGCCGACCTTTTGGTTAGCAGCTGTAGCTCTTAACCACTATGCCATCAGGGTTTCCTTGTTTGTTTTTAGTGGGTGGTTAAAGGCCATTCAGTTCCAAAATGATTAAAGGTGTTGAGTACTTTACATGTGGTCTTCATATGTTCTCACGGATATTTTAATGACACCTTAGGGGGAACTGAGTCAGACATGCTAGGTAAATGATATTTTCTACTTCCAAGTTTTAGTTCTGCATTGACAATGGAGACATAAGCAATTTTTGAAAGCTCCAACCTGCAAGTGGATAATTATCTCTGCTGAGCTAGTTACAAAATATTAGGCAGAAAGTAGGTAGAGTGTATAGTGGTAATAGCCTTTCTGAGGTACGATATATATCAAAGGTAGTCTAAGTACATATCTGAATACATCTATAATAATATGCAAGGTCTCTAGTTCCTGGTTTATTGATATTGTAAGATCGAGAGGAGTGTTAAATTAGGTAATAAATATGAAATCACTTTGAAATTTTACACGAGCATATAATTGTTAAATTAACCTTCAGTATAACTCAATTTGTAGACTACAGAAAATATATCGACTCAAGGACAGCCCTGCTCCCTTCTCCTCAAACTGAGCTGAAGTAATTAACCGGAGGCCTAGGCAAGGATGATCAAAGAAACTTTACAAAAAGCAAGCTCCAACCTTGGTTTGATTTTCCCTCTTTAAAAAAAAAAAAATTGTCTCTTTAAAAACAGCAAAATTACACACACAGCTATTGACAGTGTCAGTATGTGTTATTGACTTTAAACCAAGTTCAGGGTCACAATGACACTGTGCTCTCCTGGCTTTACCTCGAGGAAAAAGTTATTAAGGAGGAACAAATAAAGAGAAATTGAATGGTTCTGGGTTAAACTGCTGGAAAGCACTTAAAAGGTTTCCTTTATTTTGCCATTTATTCATGCACAATGGGTTTAGTATTTAAATGTGTTCCTTTTTATTGCTGAATCCATTGAGGTAGTGAACTGTATCTTTGTGGGGCTGCTCTTGTGATGGAAATGAGGACTCCTCTCCTGGAAGCATAATTTAATCACCACGTAGACATCTTCTAACTGCAGGCATTTTGCCACCACACAGGTGATGGAATGATAAATTTCAATTATTTTCTAGCTTCAAGAAATATGCCAGGTCTTAAGAATTAGGAGTAAAAACAGTGTATAAGGAAAGAAAACATAATCATTTGAGGCACTTTTGTGGCCCACAAATTGGCTTTCTTCCTCTTGCTATCTGGTAGAGGTAATACATTTACAGACTTCACTATTTCCAGCTGTTTTCTTCTTGAAATTGTGTCAACAGGTACAAAAGAAAACAAAATCATGAAGGACAATAAAAAATATAATAATGAAAAGCCTATAGGGCTTGGAACATGGATGGCCTAAATTGAAGTGTTGGCACTGTGCTGAAGAGGGATCACTAAGCCAGTGTTTCACTTTGTCACATGGCTGATAGTCCCAGAAGCTTTTGTGCTTTTGGATACATCTAAGATTTGCTTGGTTATTTTTGTTTTTTAGTAATTAATTTATTTATTACTCATTAATGTTCGCTTCGTCTTTTAAGCTGCTGTCTTTTAGACTTGCATTGGTATCTTGATTTTGATCCATGACATTTCCACAATTTATTCAAGTAAAAGGTGATTGTTATTCAAGGGCTAAAAATTGAGGTATTTACCAGGAGTTTTGTGGGGTCTTCTCTAAAGTTTGAAAGCACTATTTTAACAATATTTTTATTTCTCCTACGATGTTACCTCTGTGCCTTTCTAAACCCTGGCTTAATTCTGCTTCGGCCAGTTCTTTCAGAATTGTTTTATCTGGCCAGGTAATTTGATCTTAAATGCTTAGTATTAAAATGAACTAGCCTGCACTTAAATGGAAGCCTTAGCAGAAGGTGAGTGGGATAGTTTGATCTTCAGTGACTCAAAATTCCAAATTTGCTAGTGTATTACTGTATTTGTGACTAATATCTCATGAGAGAAACCAAGCCTGATATAACTCCAGTAGGGCGTAAGGTCAGAAATGTGAGCCCAAAGCAGGGAATAAATAGAAGTGTTTTTTATGTCATTGCAGAAATATTACTATACTGATAAATCAACAGAGCAGATGTCATGTGACTTTTTAACAGGCATTTAAATAACAGCTTAAGTCCAAAGGATGTTACAGCAAAAATTAAAAAAAATACACTATTAAACATTGAAAATGTGTGGTGTATAGTATGGTGTAAATAATATGGATTCTACCACTAAAGAAAACATTTTAATACACCTGACTGTATTTTTCTTCTATATAATGTAAATAATAATATTCTGCCTTAGACAGTGTCTTACTGAACTAGATCAAAATATATATACCGAGCATAGCATTGTTCCTAGTATATAGTAGATACTTAAAAATTAGGTCATTATTATTTAGGCATGTTTATTTTAAGCTAAAAATCCCTGTAAACCAGTTTCTTGGTAGGAATTTCATGACATAAAAAGGCACTGCTACAGGATTTTTGATTTGGCATCCAACATTGGGAGATTACAAACCTAGTTCTCACATCACCTCCATCATTAACCAGCTGTTAAATTTTGGTAAGCTTTTGCTTCAGTTTCCACATTTATAAATTAAGTGATTTCTGTACATATTTACTAAGATTCATTTGTCTTACCTGTATATTCTGCAACATATTGGCCACAGTTTAACTTGTTAACTCGGAGGTAATATTTTTGTCTGTTAGCTCTCTTCCTTTTTAACTTGAACTTTTTCAGCCTATAAAGTCACAGAGAGGGGATAGGGAAGATTCTTGTCAGTAGAGACACCTCCTAACTGAGGCATAATGTTTAAAAAACAGTCCCCAGTTATGCTGTGCTGTGTATCAATTCTAACATCTCTTCCCTTCACCTCTCCAGTGACAGTTGTTCAGGGAGACCTGCAGAGGTAATATTTAGTACCCAGTCCTTATCTGAATACTGATTATTCAAATATGCAGATACTTTCAAAATGACAGGTAAGGAGTTCCTGGCCTGCAGTCCCCGCCCCTAAGTGTCCCCTGCCCATGCCAGAGTGTTGGTGCCAATGTACTCCTGCTTGTCATGTATTCTGAATATCACTTCCCATCCTGTGTTACCATTTAACTGCTTCATGCACAATATTAGGCTATAATAACACCAAGATATTTCACTTAGCTACAATACCATAAACCCACAAAAATCAGTATCTTCTGTTCTTCCACAATTCATTATAAAAAAAGATCTTGGGTACATGGAGTGTATGTTTACATTGGTTTAGTAGGAATAACAGTAAATCCTCATGAGTTTAGATGTCACTAGTCTGTAATTCTTGGCTTCAGTTTCTGTTCATAAGAACAAAGGTTTAGTAAGCATATAAAATAGAGCAAAAAGGCATGTTTTATTTATAAAACGGTAGAAAAAATTTTTTAACGCACTTGCACAACACCATGTCACTGACAAATGACCCCACTAAACTAAAAATGTGCCTATTACACAGGATTCTTACTATTTAATGAAGGGCCTCAAAATATCCTTCAAGTCATAGCTCAACTTGATCAGTAACCAAAACCAAAACCAAAACCAAACAAAAAACATTGCTGTTGAGTCAATTCTGACTCAGAGTGACCCTATAAAACCAAACAAACAAACAAACAAAAAAAAACATTGCCATCTAGTTGAGTCCGACTCATAGTGACCCTACAGGACAGAGTAGAACTGCCCCATAGGGTTTCCAAGGCTGTAAATCTTCTACAGGAGCAGACTGCTGTATCTTTCTCCCAAGTGACCCTATAGTACCTGCAGTTATCCTGGATCAAACAATTTCCATGTCTTTAAAATAGTTGCATAATCTAGATTCACCCTGAATTGGCTAACACCCCCCTAAAATCAGATGCATGAAAGTCAAGTTTTGTTTTTTAATGTACAGGTGAGTGGAAAAGAGTATCCCATGTAAATGTTTTGGGTCTGTTCCTTAGTGGTTCCTACTGTGTTTTTTCAAATGAAGTATATGTGTTTCTGTTTTATTTTATTCATTTATTTTTTTAACCTGTCACGTTTTTGCTGCATAATGTTAAACCTATGTTTTATGTTCCATGATTTCTAGCTAGTTCATTACATTCTGTTTCCAGGTTGATGGAAGGAGGAGTTAATATCCTCAGCTTTCTAACAGCAGACAATGAAAAGGTTCATGCCTCTCTCTAACGGTACTGGCTCTCTAAGCCACATTGCAAGAAATATTACAGCCAATAGATAGTTTCATTTTCAATTTAGACACCCATTATTTGATGTTTACAGGCCATTCCTAATTCTGAGCCCAGAATTTATGGTTTGTTCTGACGATTATTATCACAGCAATCTCCTGCAACTCGGCTATGCTTCATCAGGAGCTTTGCGCTTATCAGTCTTCCCTGACGTCTGGAACTGATATATAGCACCACGTCCAAATCACCCCAGCTCGAGGAGGCCTGGTTTATGACTCCCCAGATATTCATCTCTTCTGATGGGTAGGCCAATTTGCACGGTTTCAGTGAGGGAGAAGGTTGACCCTTGAGAAAGAGGGGGACATCATTAAAAAAATAAAAGCCTAACATTTAAGGCTCCAAAATCCTCTGAATTGCCTAGATGATATCATTAAAGTTAAATTTACTGAGTTTTGTTCAGTGCTAAATAATCATGAAACATAGATGTTTTCTAGTTTGCCTCACAAACCTAAGATAAAAAGTTTTGTAGAAATCTCTTGATGTGACAGTAAAATAGTGGAAGTAACTGCTTTGAATTCATAAGCACATTTCAGATGGTTACAGTATCTCTTTTGAATAGACAGTATTTAGTTTTTTCTCTCAGATACCTGAGTGTTCTCCAGCCTCTGTTCGATAGCATTAATTGAAGCTTACTGAAGGGCTTTAGAAATCTTTTCACATTGATTGTCTGTAGAAGAATCACTCACTAAATCTGCATTTTTGAAAGGGTGTGGTGGCACATGCTTCTATTACATGTGCAGCAACCCAAATGATACTTCATTTTAAAGCTTGTTGATTGGACAGAGACTGAGAATTTCTTTTGCCACCAGTGCCTGCCTACTTTTAGGCTTTCGTTGTGGTGTCCCTCCTTCCTTCTAGCAAAACTAAAACTAACAGAACTGAATAAGGGACTGAGCTTGGTCAAAAAGTCCTAAATTGAAGACCAGTCATGGGACATCCAGGTTAATTGGCCTAATAAGGTGTTTAGAGGTTCTGTTCTACCTCCTAGTTCATTGTGTAGCGCCTGGGGTCTTAAAAGTTACAAGTGGCCATCCAAGGCACAGCAACTGGTTTCTGTTTGCCTGGAGCAACAGAGGAAGGAGAGTCAGGAATAGGAGGACAAAATGAATATGTGGCTAATCGCCTCCATGAACAACTGCCTCCTTTGCCATGAGATCAGAAGAACTGAATGGTGCCCAGCTACCATTAGTGAACATTTTGATCAAAGATTTCATAGAAGAATCCTGATTCTTCTACAAAAGGGGGAAATGTAGAACAGAATTTCAAATTCTCATGGAATCCAGTCTTTCTGGAGCCAAGAAGGCTAGGTGAACCTCCGAAACTATTGCCCTGAGATAATCTTTAAACCTTAAACCAAAAATATCCCCAGAAGTCTTCTTAAAGCCAAACAATAGTTTAGCTTAACTAGTAAAGAATATTTGCCTTGAGCATTATGCTCTTTTAAGATATATTTATATGGGATCAAATTGACAGAAGCCACCCAAAAGATTAGATAGTATCTGTAAGGGGACAGTGAGTTTATGTTAATGAGTGAGTACCAACTCAGAAAAGGAGGGTGAGAATGGTCGCACAACTCAAAGAATGTAATCAATGTCACTGAAATGTCCTTGTAGAAACTTGAATTTGTGTATGTTTTGCTGTGTATCTTCTCAACAGCAAAAAAGAAAAATAAATTATTAAAAAAAAAAAAAAAATCAGCACTTCCCTAAGAATTCACCTTCTGCAAGGCAGGGTCTGAGGTAAAGAATTGCATGACCTAAAGTAATTTGTCCTTGTTTCCTGAGAGATAACCCTTAGAATTTTTTGAGTGATTGAAGTACTTTTGTTATCTAAGACCTCAGGACAACACCTCAGGGTTTGTGCAAATGAGTGGAGGTAACAGACCATGCATGAAAGACTACTATTTGACCTTGATATCAGCTGGTCTAAAGGATGGGGAGCATGAGTCAATCAATCATGTTTATGCAGTGAGGCACCAATAAAGGCTCTGGCTACAGAAGCTCCATGGGCTTGCTGGTTGGTGAAAGACATCCGTGCACACACAGACTAGCCTGACCCTTCTGGGGACATGGAAGCTCCATGTTGAAAACCCTCCCAGACATCACCCTATGCATCTCTTTGTTTGTATCCTTTTTTTCTACAATAAAACTGTAATCCTAAATTCGGCTATTTCTGTGAGTTTTGTGAGTTATTTCAATGAGTTATTGAACCTGAGGGACTAGTAAGAGCCAGTAGGTCAGAAGTGAGGGGACTATGAGCCCCTGAGCTTATGATCAGTATCTTGAAGTAGTAGAAGGAAACCCCAAATTTGTAGCCAACAGGTCAGAAGTGAGGGTGCCGTGGGACCTCCCAAACTCACAGCTGGCATCTGAAGCCTTAGGCCTACTTGGCAGTCTGAAGGGTTGTTGTTGTCAGGTGCCATCAAGTTGGTTCCAACTCATAGTGACCCTACGTACAACAGAACGATCCACTGTACAGTCCTGCACCACCCTCACAATTGTTGTACTTGAGCCCATTTTTGCAGCCAGTGTGTCAATCCATCTCATTGAGGGTCTTCCTCTTTTTTGCTGACCCTCTACTTAACCAACCACGATGTCCTTCTCCAGGGACTGATCCTTCCTGATAACATGTCCTAAGTATGTGAGACGAAGCCTTGCCATCCTTGCTTCTAAGGAGCATTCTGGTTGTACTTCTTCCAAGACAGATTTGCTTGTTCTTTTGGAAGTCCATGTTATATTCAATATTCTTCAACACCACCACAGTTCAAAGGTGTCAATTCTTCAGTTTTCCTTATTCATTGTCAGCTTTCATGTTGATATCAGGTGATTGCAAACACCATGACTTGGTGCAGGCACAGCTTAGTCTTCAAGGTGACATCTTTGTTTTTTAACACTTTAAAGAAGTCTTTTGCAGCAGATTTGCCCAGTGCGATGTGTCATTTGATTTCTTGACTGCTGCTTCCGTGGCTGTTGATTGTGGATCCAAGTAAAATGAAATCTTTAGTCTTTTCTCTGTTTATCATGATGTTTCTTATTGGTCCAGTTGTGAGAATTTTTGTATTCTTTATGTTTAGGTGGAATCCATACTGAAGGCTGTAGTCTTTGATCTTCATCAGTAAGTGCTTCAAGTCCTCTTCACTTTCAGCGAGCAAGGTTGTGTCATCTGCATAATGCAGGTTGTTAATGAGTCTTCCACCAATCCTGATGCCTCGTTTTTCTTCATATAGTCCAGCTTCCCAGGTTATTTGCTCAGCATACTGGTTGAATAAGTATGGTGAAAGGATACATCCCTGACACACAACTTTCATGACTTTAAACCATGCAGTATCCCCTTGTTCTGTTCGAATGACTCCTTTTTGATCTATGTACAGGTTCCTCATTAAACTTGTGAGCTCTGACCTAGCTCCAGGGTGTCTAGGGTTAAAGAAAGAGATGCTGCATGGGCAGTCTGTGTCAGAATAGAATAGAGAAGTGGAAAGTGGGGATTTGTTATTATCCTCATAGTTGGTGTCAGAAAAGGTAGATATTTGATTTGAGATTTAGAAGGACTCAGAGGAGGGACGGCAGAAAGAAAATGAGAGAGAAAACCACCAGAGACAGGGCTATGAATGAATCCCCCCCACCTTCTGTCCAATCTCACTGGTCAGATCAGTTGTACCATCCTGAGGGGCCAAAGAATCCAAAGAATTCCTCCAATAGTATTTTCATTTGGGGAGTGAAATATTTCCTGTAGGGAAATACCACCGGGAGTAAAACGGACCCCTAATAGTAATATGTGATACACAGTGATTGGATTTTAGATCTAGAAGGGATCCCGGGAGGTCTGTTCTACACGGCATTTTACAGAAGGGGAGACTGAAACCTATGAAGACTATGTGATTTTCCCAAGTTTACACATCTAGTGATTGGGAAAGTCGGGACTTACACTCTCTTCTCTGACTCACTAAGTAGAACTCTTTTCTCCACATCAGTATTGTAAAGGCAAAAAAAATAAATAAATAAATAAATAAAGAAACTTAGAAAGATGTATTTGGCATTAGTTTTAGAACTATCATTTTCACTAGAAAAGGATTTTCTTTGAAGTTACATCGTGAATTTTAAATTTGCATTATCCTATTAGCAGGTACCAAGTGAGTCTGGGACAACACTCTTAAGTTTTATCCAATGTTTTTAGATCTTCTCTCTTTTGGTCCACTTATTTTCACTTGACTTATTGGAACACTGTTCTGAGACCTGTCCTCTGAGGAGGGTCTTTATTCAAGTATTTCTCAGCAAGGTCTGTTCTTCCTACTATCCTTTCCCAATAAAACATGTCCAACATGTGGGATGTTTCCATGACAACTTTTAGAATTTAAAACTAATATAACCAGGATGCTCAAAATACAGGTAAAATGAAACAATTACATTTCTATCTCTCAAGGCCCCTTTAAGTTTTTATCCAGCGGTGTTAGTTCTTCCCCTAAACCTGGATGAAAATTCAAGCGCTTCCAAAACTTTTCTAGTTATTCTTAGTTCCTCTGTTTCACTCCCTGTCTTCTAGTGATCAATTAGAATGTGATTGTCAAAACTTCTATCTTGATTTAAATTGAGTCCCAATTTCCCACCATTCAGGTCTATTGCCGGCTGGAAACGACTTGTTGGGAAATAGAATGTAATTGGCTTTTTCTTTCTTTTCCTACCCTTTTCTGGGGTGGAGCAATGGAAAGGAAGAGAGATAAGGGAAGCAGGAAGTTCTTGGTGACTTTCTGAGTACTGGAAGCTAACTTTTCTCTTGGATTTGCTGTATCAGTTAGGGTCCCAGCACAAGAAAACATGATACACCAGGCAGGTGCTTTGAGTAGGGTGTGTTAAAGAGCCTATTTATAGAGGTGTGGGAAAGCTTTAGGGGAACCAACAAGGGATTTTGTAGCACCCTAAGTCATAATTGCAGGGAGCCCTGACCACTCTTACGGCCTGAAGGAACCAGGGCGGGAATGGTTCCTGATACCCAAAAGGGCGCCTATATGAAGAGGGTTGCCTGACAGGAGCTGTGTTCTTCAGTGGAGGGGCACAGTCAACTTGCAGCAACCTTACATAAAGGTAGCTAGAGACTACATAACCCCACCTCACTCTCCAAACGCATCTGAAAGCAGGGAACAAGGGAGTGTCTTTGTGAAATCTGAGGTGTGGGAACAGAGCTTATGGTGAGAAAGGATGGTAGGTGGATCCAGAGGGGCAGATACGGCACAGGTGAGTTCATGGGTTCCTTGGTGGTCCCCATCTCCCCTGCAATTCCCTTGATATGAGTGATACCTTTTCTCGCAGCGTACTGCTTATTCTACAAACTCCTCTCAGCTTGGTAATCTTTTACTGACTTAGGCAATGCTCTTGGATGAAAATCAAGGTGATCCAGGCCAGCTCTCTTTTACATGAGGCTCTTATCTGGCCCACGGAAAATGCTCAAATGTTAGAATTCAGCCGCCTTTCCTTCTGCTTATTCATCAGCAACTTGCCAGCCACCTCCCACTCATTAGATTTCTCAGGAGAGATTTTACACTTGTCCGTTGAGTCCCAGCTGCCAGGAACACATATCATGCTCTCTAAATGGTTCCACTGAAGTCTCTCTTACCAGACTTGCAAGGGTGAATAGAATGGGAATAACAGATCAACTTTCTTGAAAGAAATCCTCTCCAAAAAAAATCTTTCCCAGTCTCTGTACACTTTGACCTTTGTACCTTATTATAGATGTGAGGTTTCAGAGTCATGTAACTGGGGTTTTGATTATTTCTTTTGAAAATCATCACTGTGGTCTGGTATGTCAGTGTGAAATGCCCTATTATGCATTTCTTAGTGCTTTAATTAAAACTAAAAAATTAAAGAGAAATACGGAATTGCAAATTGTCTTAGGCTGGGTTCCCTAGAGAAGCAAAACCAGTAAAGCGTGTGTGTATATAGATATACAAATACATACATAGAGAGAGAGATTTACATTAAGGAAATGTCTCATGCGATTATAGAGACTGGAATGTCCCAAGTCCGTGAGTCAGGCTAGAGGCTCCTCCTCATTCATGTAGCCACAGGGGCTTGCAAACCCAACCAAGATCAGCAGGTCAGAGATCAGGGCTGTTGCTCACAGCCTTCGAAGACTGATGAATCCCAAGATCAGCAGGCAATACTGCAGGTAAGCTGCTAGCTCAAGTCCCAAGAACTGGAGGTCAGACCAACAGGAGCTGGCTGCAGGATCCAGCATGAGCAAAAGCCACAAGACTTCCAGAATGTCCACTTATAATCAATGCAGGCCACAAGCCCAAGGAAACTCCCTTTCAACTGACTGGCTATTCACAGCAGATCCCATCATGGGGGTGATCATATTATATCAAATCTCAACATAGAAGTGATCACATCGTACGACTGCCAAACCACTGAGAATCATGGCCCAGCAAAGCTGACATACAGTCTTAACCATCACACAAATATTGGATAGATCTGGGAGTGGAGGAAAAAGAGAAGAGAATATTTTCCAGCAGGAGCCGTTGGTGCCTCTCAAGTTACACTGTGTAGATCAGTATTCTGAATGCACATAAGCTAGATCCTGTTTATGAGGTTTTTCTCTCTTAAAGATGGATGCACAAATCAAGTTTTACAACAAATAATACTTTCAGTAGGCTAAGAGGACTTGCTATAAAAGAGACTGTATTTATGTATCCTATTGTAAAGAAAATTATTACCTACTAATTTATCTTGAAGGAAAAATTTTCATATGCCAAGTTTCTTTAAAAGTGAAGCCTATCTTTATTTTACTTTCTTCCATGCTACAGGATCTGAAATTCTTTGAGTTATGAACCTTGAAAATGCTAAATGATAGAAAAGTATTTTAATCACTAAAGAATAAATCCATTTACTCTGATTTTATAGTGTTAAAAATAAACATGTCTGCAAGACATAAATTACAGTTGATGGTAAAGTGGAACCATTAACCAGAACAGTATAAATCTTAATCAGTCCTGGACTTCATATGTATCAGCTATGAAAATATTTTGTTAGACAGTCTATCATTCAAATTCCATTAAGCCCACTGTTGGCTGAAATTTGACATACCGAGTGTTATTAAAACAATAAAAACCTGGTTTGGGGAACAAAAAGAGTGAGGATTAGACTAAAACTGGAGGAATGGCAGAAGATAAAAAATTTTAACAAGATCAGTGGTGCTTTAATTCTCTATCTCCCACAACATTATGAGACAGAAAATTTGCTAAAGAACTACAGTTTTATTCAAAAGATGAAATATAATGTATTTGGTCTATGTGTTTAATGTCATCTTGCTTGTTAGTTTCTGGTAACAGTTTTGAATATTATAGAAAAAGTCGTTGGCATAATAGCTCATAGTATAATTGACAACAGAAAATATTCCATTCTTCCATTTTCTTACTATCCTCTTAACATTAGCGCATACTGTTTTCTTCCAGGATAGGCACCCCCCTGGAGCAGGCTTCTGGGTCAGGCATCACAAAACCAAAAGGATTTCTAGATTGAGCCAGGTCTCCTTCTGAACTGTGCCGAGAGCCTCTGATGATGGCTCAATAAAAGGATTTTGAAAATTGAGGTGTCCATAAAGACATAATGTACCATGTAACCATTAATTGATATAAGAGGATTTGCGAATTTTGGCCTAGATATCTTTATTTGCCTATAGTGAAAGTCTTGAAGATTATCTTGTATTGAATGTTCTAAGGGCCCAATGTTCCATGTAACAAGATATATGCAATCTTTCTTATGACCATAAGAAGTCCTCATCAACTGGATCTGTATCATGTTTCACAGGTTCATTCATTCATTTATCCACTCAATCATTCTTTTTTTTTTTTTTTTAAAAAAAAATCAAATCGATAAATACTGAACACCTATTATGTCTAGGCACCGCTGAGGATAAAGCAGCTAATAAAATAGTTACATTCTCTAGACCAAAGGATCTTACAATTATTTTTATTGCTAATAATAAATATAATTTATTAAATGTTAGTTATATGCCAGTTACTGTTCTACATATTTTATGTATATTATCTCATTTAATTTTCACAATAATCCCATAAAGCAGGTATTATCCTCCCCATCATATAGATGAGGAGATTGAAGCTCAGCTCAAATAACTTGTATGGGGTCGCTTTGTTAGCAGGTCTTCAAATTTGTTTTTAAAGCACATCTATCAGATACCTATTATGCCAACTTTTAATAGCAGTTTAACACAAATGTTATTTGAAATGCGTTGAAACTGATATGAAATATCCTAGACAGGTGGAGAAAATAAGTCCAGTTTCAAAAACACAGAAATTATTTTAAGCTCTGTTCATATGCTAATGCCATAACTGGCTTATTTAGTCAGCTTGATTGCAAAATTAGGTAGAATTCTTGTTTTATAGTTTTAAACCATTGTTCTCCAAAGTTATGTATTTATTCAAACAGTTAAACCCAACAAAGACACACACACAAACACATAGACTGTGGAACTGACAGAGGTTTCCAATTGTGTTAAATAAGACAATTATAAAAATAACCACTAAATAAAGCTATCATTTTATAAAAGAAAGGACAAAAACTTTAACATTAAAAAAACGGAAATACTCTCAGTTTAAAAGGCAGTCCTTAAGGTTTAACAACACTCTCTGTCATCCATACTTTTGTATTTTCACTGCACAAGTCTTGAGATAAGTCATTAGTATGCATTAATGTACACAATATCTTTGGATTCTGCCCAGAACCTAAGGAAAGTCTTCAATTTTGAACATATTCCTTCACTTAATAGTAACCATAGCATGATTCATAGGAACAGTCACTGACGTAGGAACTGACAAGATCTGAACCCATTAGAGCATGGTCTCAGTAAGTTTAGTTTAATACTGTATCACTGAAATTAATAAACTCCATCTACTTAAATTTCTCCTGATTAAGAACAGTGTCAGTTCCAAAGTTTGCTCAGCTGGAGCAGAGAATAAGATGAGAGGAAAAATGGGAGGCAAGGAATGAGACAAATTATCAAAAAATATAATAGCTTGAAGCGTAAATAGTGAAATAGCCAGTGATTTCAGGAAACAAAGTATCAAGTTACTTCTGACTCTTTCAGTTTTCAATTACCTGTTGGTCACCCACCGGGATGGATCTTTGCATCTGCACTTGCGTGTATGTATAGCCAATTCTCCATGGCAACGTCTTTAAAAGGGGAGGCCGTGGTTTATATCCAGCTCTGGGATTCAAATCAGGTAAGTAACATCACCAATAAAGTGAATTTATTTTTAATGCAGTACAAACCCACACATATTTCTTTCATGTTCGGTTCATGTCAGTTGAAATCTTGCAGTCTGGCATAAGAACTTTGGTTTGAGGACGCTGGCAACAGCCTGGAGTGTCGTGTTCTAAGTACTTGACTAGACACTTTGGTAGACTATTTATCAATATAGAACTCCAGCATCTCGCAAGGTTAGAGCTAGGTGGGACTCTAGAGACCATTTAGTACAGTGGCCTCCTACAGATATGGAGACTGAGAACAAAAAGGTGATTAAACTTAGTTGGAGTCTAACCAAGAAACTGATCCACAAATGAGGTTTCATCCTCATACCAAGTTTATGGTATATCCTGTTGTAGAGAATAATGATACTCATCTTTGAATAAAAACACTGTTTAGATAGAATATCTGACAGCTAGCAGGATGAATGTTACTTTTATTAAAAATATAGATGTTAATTTTATTACTAAAAACAGTTTGAATATTATTTACTACTAATAAAAGCATGGGTAACCATTCCTTCATTTCTTCATTTTATTTACAGCCATTAATTGGGTACAAGGTACTATAGTGGATACCACATTATAGAGTCAAGCACTGACAATTTAAGAAGAGGCTCAGTGTCAGTGAAAGATGGCAAAACGTTTCATAGGCTTTTTTACTGAAATGTGTCAAAAGATTAGTAGAAACACCAATGAGAGGAATCCTTTTTTCTTCTTGTTTGTTTGTTTTGATTTTGTAATGTAGGGTTAAGTAGAGTCGGAAAAGGTGATATAGAGGATGAGGCACTTGAGCTTAACCACAAATTACGAGTTAAGAATTTTCCTGTTGAATGAGATGAGATGAGAGCATTCCAGGCTAAGGGATCAGGGTTTGGAAAAGCAGGGAGAAATCAAACAGCTGATGTAGTTCAGGAAATGCAAGTGTTACAAATGATAGGGACGCTAATGCTAAAAACCCAGCAACCCTATAAGACAAAGTAGAACTGCCCAATAGGGTTTCCAAGGCTGTAAATCTTTACAGAAGCAAACTGCCACGTCTTTCTCCCGTGGAGCTAGTGGTGGATTCAAACCGCCAACTTTTTGATTAGCAGCTAAGCACTTTAACCACTGTGCTCCCAGGACTCCTGCTAACCCTGTAATATAGGTGCTATATTAAACTAAGATCTTGACAGATAAAGTAACTTGTCTAAAGACATAATGGTCAATTGCTGGAGCCCAGATTCAAACACAGTTTTATGTGGTATGTGCTATTCTGCTCATTATCACATTTGGAAATAAATTTATATATTTTATACAGTATAAATATGAATTTTGGTTCAAGTTGTAGTACATTCAATTTGTTACAGTATTGTAGATTAAGCCTGTGACTAGACTCAACTCGACCTCACCCCTATCACTTAATGTGTGCCCTCCTGGGGCAAAATATTTAAAATTATTACATTTCTGTGACTTCATATGCAAAATTGTGAAGAGTTATCCTGAATATCACATGAGAAAACACATGTAAAGTACCTATCCAAATACTTAGTACATGGTAGGCATTTGACAAATGTTGATTCCTCCGCCAACCAAAAGCCCCGCCTCAACCAGCAGCTGCCTGGGCATGGCATCTTTCTTTTCCAAACAATACAAAATAGTTCTATACAGTTGTACTCTTCAACCTTTTGCTGATTATTTTTTTCCTTGTCATAGCCAAGTCATTCTATGTTTATAAAGTTTTTAAAGTTTCATTTCAAACCTCAGTTAATTTTTTGTTTGTTTCAGTTTCATACAACAGATCGTGGTTCAGAAAGATTTTTAATCATGCCCTATCAGGGTGTTGGCCCAATCGTCCATGTAGTACAGTGAGTTTCTAGAAGAAGAAATTTCATTTTTTTATGCTTGTCTATTTGTATGTCTTTTATGCCTGAAAAATGTGGACTAGAATCTTTGCCTCTGCTATGTGTTAAGCATAAAGTATTTTTGCAGCTATTTCTGCAGAGAAGAACTAAGTTTAAGGGCATCATCCTTCATCTTTACCATGACATAAAGATTTCTCACTAAATGGAAAATGTGTCATTTTAAAAGGTTGACGAAAATGGCATACATTTAAAAAAACAAAAACAATGGCATGACGTAACGAAACAACAACAAAAACATTTTCTTGCTGTTTAAATTCCACACAGGGCTCCTCTCTGTACTGATAACATTTTCATTTGATTATGAATTGGATAAATATTTATTTGATTTAAACTTTGTCCTTTAGTATTTCAGGGCCCTGGTGGTGCAGTGGTTAAGAGCTATGGCTAGTAGCCAAAAGGTCAGCAGTTCAAATCCGCCAGCCACTCCTTGGAAACCCTATGGGGCAGTTCTGCTCTTCTGTATAGGGTCGCTAGGAGTCAGAATCGACTCAGTCTCAATGGGTTTTCTTAGTATTTGAGGCTTCATAGTTTTTTGAAGTCAGCGTCTTGGCCTTCCTAGTTCAAATGTCTCCTTTTAGTTGTGCTATTGCAAGTTGGTGTTACACATGCGTGCTTCTGACACATTTTCAATGTCAACTCAGTGGCAATGGGTTTGGTTTTGGTTTTATGCAAGAAATTGTACAATAAAAGCAACATATTATTCTATAATTCTTCTTTTTAAGGAACATAGTCCTTTCAAAGAATTTTAAAGTTGGAATGTAGGAATAATTTGGAAACGTTTGCTTTTCTGGGGGTGTGGAAATTAAGGGTCAAAAATATTATGGGATTTTCCCAACATTACCCTTATCCAGTCTTCCTTTTCTCTATTTATTCAACAAATTCCTTTTGAGGTACCATGTGCAAAGCACTGTTTGATAGATGCTATGAGGGACGACATATGTAAGAGGTTTCTGTCTCTCAGGGATCTTACAGTCTAGTCACAGAAACATGTGCAGGTAAGCAAGTAACTATCGTACAAATACTAGTGACATGCGCTCCCTCAAGTTCTTCGCCAGCTCCAAAACAGAAATCATCATCCTCACGTTGACCTGATTTTCCACTTGCAGTAACCACTTCAGTTCACAGCACCATCATCCAGGCAGTCATCGTTGTCAAAAACCTAAACAACAGCCTAGATCATTTTCTGTCACCCCCCAACACTCACCAGTCATCATATTACTCAGTTTATTCCATGTAGAGTCCTCAGATCTGTCCTCTTTGCTTCATTCCAACTGTCATGGTATTAGTTTCGACACTTACCGTCTCTCTCGTGGACTATTGCTGTGACCATCTAACTCATCTATATGTCTCTGTTCTTAACTTTTTCAAATTAATTATGTAGACTCCAGCCAGTTTCATGTATTTGAAATACTGGTAGGATGGTATCACTCGTCTGCTTAACTTCAATGACTCCCAGTTGTCTATGCACTCAACCTCCTTTCTTAGTGTGGCAAAGATGTTCAGGATCTGGCCTCACACTTTTGATACTAGTTACTAAATATTTTTTCTCTACTAGACAATAAGCACTTTGAGAGATGAAATTTTTTTGTTTGTTTGTTTCTTGCTTGCTTTCATACATCTGAAAGGTAACATATAAAATAGGCGCTTATCATATATTTGATAAACAAAACGTATGTTTTAGAATAGCGCTATTTTATACAACTTTCTGCAATGATGGAAATGTTCTTTCTGTGTGCTGTCTAATATGATTGCTAATATGAATACTTAAAACTGACGATCTGAGGAACTGAAGAAACTGAAGGAACTTGATTTTAAATGTTATTTAATTTTTATTAATTTAAATTAAAATAGCCACATGTGACTAGTGGTTACTATAGTGGACAACACAGTGTAAGAAAGTTCTCCCCAACAGAGCCCCAGGAGGAAACATGGAACACTCCAGTTAGGATAACTCAAGGAGATTTTATTTATGAGGAGATTTCTTCCAAATGTGTGGGCAGGTTTAATACAGCCACAAGAAAGAGTGCGATTAACTGTGGTTGGTTACGTGGGAGGAATGGTAGAACAGATTTCATTTTGCAAATCAGATCATACAGGCATACACCTGGATCACATTGGGGCAATGTTAACAACATGCAAAAAATATTTTAATGAAATTACATTGAATAAAGTTCGTGCTCAGAACTGTTCTTTTTAATAAAATTTTTCCTGGCAATTTGTTTACTGATGAGGAAGGTGATAGTTTTTTTTTTTTTTTTTCCAACACAGTGCTCATTCCTGCCATGTTTTCTTAAAGTCTTCCTCCCTTGCATTCCATTGTAAGTGGTCTCTTTCCATTAGTGGGGCTGTCCTGACTTAATGATGCCTTCTGCCAAAGCTTTAAGAAGTGTCTTCTTTCTTGAGCACTTGGGAAGTAGGAACCTTCTGACTGTTATCTGGGACTGTGTTTTGATATCCTGCCCTTTCTGTCCCTTACCTCAGCAAACAGCATTCACCTTTAGCCCTAGCTCATTGCTTAGTGATTTGTTAACGCTTTGAAAACAGAAGGAATGAGGGCTTTTGAGCAGGGCAGGGGTATTTCTCCTTGCTTTATTTACTTTTATGCCATGCAATAGGAATAAAGAGGCAGGAAATGGCTTCACTGAAGCCAAATAAATCTGGATAAATAGAGCAAGGACCCAATAAAAAGTTGGAGGTGAAAAAGAAGAAAGGTAGGGGGTGGAGAGAGGAAGAGAAGGGAGAAGGGAGAACTTTATATTTCCTGTAATGATAGGGATGGTTTATTGTTGCCTAGAGAACAAAATGTCTTTGACCCAATGAAACATTTTAAACGTTTAAACATTTTAAACATTTTGAACATTTTAAGGTTAAGTTCTGGATAGAAATTAGGAAATCATCTTTATAGGCCTTATTGAATCGCTTCATGCTGCCACCTCTTGTCATCCTTTATTAAAGTTTTGTATGCCATTGCTGCTAGCTCCGAGAAGGCTGACATCTTTTAGTTGTTCTGATGAACCACACCACAGAAGCTAGTGAGCTTTTTAGCCAGCACAACAGGAGTCTCCCATAGTATTCCTGAGTGTGTGTGTTGTCTTTCTGCCCTGTTCACGCATTTTGACTATCTCTGCTTTCATGGAGAAGTGGGAAGAGATAGAAGCAAGAGCTGACACTGTATGAAACTGGAGACTAAGAGCTAGGTTCTTTAGATAAAATGAGAAATTATCTTATAGCCTATAGTATAGCTATTTATGCCATCGCTGTATATAGCCCCAAATTAACTTTTTACAATTCTCCACTGCTAGCATGGAGAATAGGAGTTTCTGGGTGGTGCAGCTAGTGAAGCACCTAGCTACTAACCAAAAGGTTGGTGGTTTGAATTCACCCAGAGGCACCTTGGAAGAAAGGCCTGGCCATCTACTTCTAAAAGATCACAGCCATTGAAAACCCTATGTAGCGCCATTCTGTTCTGAAACACATGGGGATCACTGTGAGTCGGAATTGATTGGATGGTAGTTAGGTTGGTTTTGGTTTTAGCATGAAGAACGCTGGGTTGGAGCTGTCTGAAGTAGCCACAACTTTCATCTAGGTTATTGCCATCCTTGTTCCTATTGCTCTGACATCCAGAGTTTTATTTGTACTCATTGAAATCGCCTAACTTCAGTCTCTCCTATCTTTGCTCTTCCTTTTCTCCTGTTCTCTCACTGGACACAATCTCCATTATATGCACACTCTGCACTCACTTTCAGAAATGCAACCTGGTAAAGGGTTTAGTGATTCTATACTATCTCCCCCTAGAGGCACCTGGGAATGTGCGAGGCCAATTTTTGGCTGTCACAGTGACTGTAATTGGTTTTGGCATTTAGTAGACAGTGGTTTAAAGATGCTGAACACCGTGCAGTGAATAGAATGGTCTCAAATTACGATGATTTTCCCAACTCTAAATAGCTGTGACTGCTGCTGAGGAACTTTGATCTCCCTGAGGTTTAGGTGTGGACCAACACCCTCCACTAATAAAGGCCTTTAGCTGTGCCTTGAGGGCTTCCCCATGTGTGTCAGAGTAAAACTGCGCTCCGTAGGGTTTTCAATGGCTGATTTTTTGGAAGTAGATTGCCAGGCCTTTCTTCCAACGTGCCTCTGGGTGGACTGGAACCTCCAACCTTTCAGTTAGCAGCCAAGTGCATTAGAGCTAGACGCTAAAATCTTGTCCAGAATCTAGTATGACACCTTCCTGGCACACAGTAAGTCCATAATAAAAACATGTTGTGTTTTTACAAAGTGGCACTTCCTTAGAAAGCTAGAAATAGAAATACCATATGATCCAGCAATCCCATTCCTAGGAATATATCCTAGAGAAATAAGAACTGTCACACAAATGGATGTATGCACACCCATGTTCATTGCAGCATTATTCACAATAGCAAAAAGGTGGAAACAACCCAGGTGCCCATCAGCAGATGAATAGATAAACAAACTGTGGTACATACATACAGTGGAGTACTACGTAAAGATGAAGAACAATAATGAATCTGGAAGCATCTCACAACATGGATGAATCTGGAGGGCATTATGCTGACTGAAATAAGTCAATCAGAAGAGGACAAATATTATATGAGACCACTACTATAAAAACTCATGAAAAGGTTTACACACAAAAAGAAACAATCTTTGATGGTTACATGGGAGGGGAGAGATGGAGATGGAAAAACCGTATATAGGCACTAGGTAAATGGTAAGTTTGGTGAAGGGTAAGACAGTACACAATACTGGGGAAATGAGCACACCTTGTACAAGGCAGGGTCATGGAAGCTGCATAGACACATCCAAACTCCTGAGGGACTGAATTACTGGGCTGGGGGCTGTGGGGACCATGGTCTCGGGGAACATCTAGCTCAACTGGCATAACGTAATTTATAAAGACAGTGTTTTGCGTTCTACTTTGATGGGTGGCGTCTGGGGTCTTGAAAGCCTGTGGGCGGCCATCTAAAATACTACACTGGTCTCACCCCTTCGAGAGCAAGGGAGAGTGAAGAAAACTAAGGACACAAGGGAAAGATTGGTCCAGAGGACTGGTGGATTACAACTACCACGGCCTCCACCAGACTGAGTCCAGTACAACTAGATGGTGCCCGGCTACCGCCGCTGTCTGCTCTGACAGGGATCACAATAGAGGTCCCAGCCAGAGCTGGAGAGAAATCTAGAACAAAATGCTAACTCACAAAAAAAGACCAGACTTACTGGCCTGAGAGAGACTGGAGAAGCCCCTGGAGTATGGCCCCTGGACACCTTTTCGCTCAGTTAAGAAGTCATTCCCAAGGTTCACCCTTCAGGCGAAGATTAAATAGGCCCATAAAACACAATGAGACTGAAGGGGTGCACCAGCCCAGGGGCGGGGACTAGAGGGTAGGAGGGGACAAGAAAGCTGGTGGTGGGGAGCCCAGGGTAGAGAAGGGAGAGTGTTGACAATGTCGTGGGGTTGTTAGCCAATGTCGTAAAACAATATGTGTACTATTTAATGAGAAGCTAGCTTGTTCTGTAAACCTTCGTCTAAAGTACAATCAAAAAGAAAAAAGTGTTATGTTTTTAATCAAGTTGTTCATTTATAAACTAGCCAACTCTATTCAATACATTCTATGCTAGTCACTATAGGGAATAGAATGAAATTTAAGATATACTTGCCGGCATCAAGATTCTAACAGTAAGGGTGTTGAGACATGCACAGAAATAAAACAAGCTGGGGAATTCAAAATGCTATTGATACAAGGAGGGGTGAGAGTTTATGTTTGAGCAGGATTGCCAGGGAATTCTTTCTGGAAGGTCTTAGGAGCAGGTGGGGTAGATTTTGGGGAGATGCTTGCTGAAGTTGAAGATACAGTCCATGTAAGAGCTTGGGAGAAGTCATACAAAGCTATAGAAAATAGTCTTATATTACTGTAAAGGATAGTACTTGAGAAGATGTGGTAGAAGTTCAGACTAACACAATAGGTTAGGACAGAGTATGGATGGTCTTGGACTTCTTGTTAAGGAGTCTTTCCACTTGAAGGTATGGATTTATGTTTGAGATTATTCATTGGGATAGTGTCTGATCGTGCTGCCTAATGGTCTGTGCTTTGCCTCAATGTCTTCTCCGTGGAGTCTGTGCTGTAAAGTCCACCAGTTATCAGCTGTTTAAAGCTGCTTTCCTGATTTTCAAGGTCTCCTCTCAAGAACACTTTTCAGTGTATTAATTTAAGAAGCAGCAATTTTCCTAGAGGTGAATCACATAATGATTTTTTTCAATCTCTTTTATGTTAGGTATCACTGAAAAAAGTATATGATTAGATTCAATTCAGCTGTCTCCCACAAAAATAATATGTAGAAAATACCAACCAAAGTGACTCTCTCTGTGGCTTAATAGCCTAAAGATTCAGGTTAAGGATGCAACAGAGAGAATTGTTCTGCTCAAGGAATGAAAAGGTGGCGTGCAATTATCTTAAACAGCCAAAAACAGCATCCAGTTCTTACTTGAAACAATTTGTTCTTGGAATATTGTCAGCTAAAATTATGGTCAACTTTTGCAAATTATATGAATTTGCACTGCATATTTTATTTAGTGTTTAGCAAAACTCCAATATGGCTCTGCATAACTTACACAATACACCATGAAAATGACTTCAGAAACTCCCACAGAAGTTGACAAATTGGGCATCTAATGCTTTTAAGCTAATTGCATGCTTAGTGGGCGAAGGCTCAACTTAGTTAAGAATGGAGATCAGAGTTTCATGGAGATAACATTCTGCCTACTGCCACACTAAATACAACCCAACCCTGTATCAGAAATATTACAGAAGCCTTAAAGAAGAAACTAATGTGAGGTTTTTATTCACCATTCTACTTAGTCTTAACGTGAAGTGCTCATGATTCATGTGCAACATCATAGCAGTTTTGAATCCTGTTCTTGAATTCTCAAGCTGTTATTTTCAGGAAATTTAGAAACAAATTGCTACATGATGAAGAGTAATTTGATGCCATTGCTTATGTCATTTATTTTTCCTTCCTTGCAGGCTGGGAGAAAGGAAAGGAGTAATACCCTGAATATTGCCATAGACAACATGTGCAAGAAGACAAGAGATCTTCGCAGACAGGTAAAGGAAGAGAGAGACGTGGAGACAGAAACATACATAGCAAAATGCACCTTTTATTGGTTGCTGGAATATTTAGTTCTTGTTTATGACCAATCTAAGCTAATTTATACCATAACACAAAACAAAAACAAATACGTACTTCCCACATTTATATACCTCAGACATTTTTGTGGCAAACAAAGTAGACAGAAGGGCATGGAGCTTAATGTCAGGCAGAATGACATTCAGTCCTGCTCTGCCCTCATCAGCTGTGTGGTCTTGGGCACGGATTTCCTCTCTCTGAGTCTGTTTTTGACCTATAAAGTGAGATTGATAATACAAAATAGGGCTGAGGGGATTAAATGAAATGCCAATCAGTGCCTGGTACATAGTGGGTTTCTAGGGAATGTTGTTAAGTTAATTTTATTAAATTACAAATGGAATTTCTACATGATCAATGTAATTGTTGTCACTGAATTGTACACGTGAAAATTGTTGAATTGACAAATGTATTATTATATTTTTACTATAATTTAAAAAAGCCCTGAATTTATCACCCAAATGCTTACGGCAAAGCTCTTAATTCAGACCCTACCAATTATGTTTTCTGACTTCTTTCAGGATGCTTCAGAATTACTTTCAGTTTAATTTGAGGCTACTTTTGCATCTTTGGTCATGAGAACTATAGGACTAGAAAGGATTTTACTAAACAATTCTATCGCAAGCTACTTTTTTTCTCCAGAAATATGGAGGCTATTGTCCAAGACCTTTGCTGTCCATTCCACGTCAACTACTTAATAACCAGAGTATTTTTTCATGTGAAAGTTTAACTTGATAACCATTAATCAATAAAAGAGGAACAAAAGGCTTTTCAACCTTTTGCAATATATCATCGTAGTTTGATGGGAAGATTGAGTAAAATGGGCTGAGCAATCTTTTAATTCAGAGAAGTTTTGGAAATTGAATAAATAGGGATCCCCAGCCAGTTAATATTAGCTGTGTAAAAACACAGTTTTCAAGGCTGGGAAAATCCTTATTTCTCAACTTTACGGCTTTAATGTGAATTGTATTTCCACTGACCTCACTTATCAACGCTTAGAATCCTGGAATGTAAGGGCTGGAAGGGATTTCACACAACTCGTCTTACAATGCTGCTGAGAAATCAGGCTGGTGTGGTGATGAAACCAGCCTTAGGAGGAATGGGGCACTTAGTCAGAACAAGGACCAGGGACTCTCACCTTCAGTGCCATCCGTTTTCATTGCACGACTTCTATTCTCTGATCTTCTTTGGGATTTCTACCCTATCATCTCCGCTCAGGACTCAGAGAAGATATTTCTATGAGCGATCAGCAACTGAATCTTTTATTCCTGTCTTACCCCTCTATACTGCCTTCAACAAAGCTATACAGAAAGACATAGTCTATATTTATACCTCCAAAACTTTTGGCATCATTATTTTCTAAAAGAATGTCAAGGAAAAGAAATCCCTTGTACATAGGTTTGCCAGATTTGGCAAATAAAAATACTTACATTAAAAAATAGTTATTTACTGGAAATTAAAATTTAACTTAAAAAACAAAAAACAAAAACATAGCTGTCGAGTTGCTTCCGACTCATAGCGACCCTATAGGACAGAGTAGAACTGTCCCATAGGGTTTCCAAGGAGCAGCTAGTGGATTTGAACTGCTGACCTTTTGGTTAGCAGCCAAGCTCTTAACCACTGTGCCACCAGGGCTCCCAAATTTAACTTGGGATCCTGTATTTTCACTGGCAACCCTACTTGTATATTTCCATCAGTGAGATATGGAAATAAGCATTATTAATACCTTTCCTCATAGTAAGGAGAAGTTTGTAGCTTATAGGAAACTGTTTGTAGGAGGTATGCAAATTTCATCTGGTTTTGGAACTCAACATCGGTATTGTTTCAGTTATCTATTACTTCTTAACAAACCACATCAAACAACAGCAACCATTCTACCATGTTTCATGATCCTGTGGGTTAGCTGGGGGATAGTTGAGGGAGGTGGGGGTTGGCAGGCCTGTTTCTGTACCGTTTTCACTTGTGGTCTCCAGGTGGTGGCAGTCAGATGGAGAGTGGTTAGGTTCTGGGCTGGGTGTTTGGGACCTCAGTTCTCTGTCTCTTCTCTCCATGTGGTTGCTAATATTCTATGACCCATCTGTGTGACTTCTCTCTGCTATAGAGTAGCCTGGATTTCTTATATGACAGTTCAGGGCTCAAAGAAGGGGAAGTGGAATCCGCTAGGCCTTGCTAATGTCTGGTTTTCAAAGTTGCCGAATGTTGTTTTCTCCACATTCCATTGGTCAGAACAGTCACAAACCCAGGCCCAGGTCAATTGGAAGGGGCAGAAGCTCTGTCTCTCGTAGGCGAAGTGGTATATGCATACTGGAGGGGGCAGGATTGTTAGGAGCCTTCTTTGAAGTCATCCATAGTAATTGATGTGATCCTTTCTCTCTGTTCTCACTTGCCCACCCCAGGACTTCCGTCCTGATGTTTATTCTTTTGGCAGTAGTTAAAACAGAAACCTGAGTCATCTCCACCTCCTTTTGTTCTTTGCAAAGTTTATCTAACAGTTTGTTTTAAGCATTTTATGTAGGCTCTTTCACACAGTAAGGAGAAAGCCCTACCCTTACAATGTTTTTCTTCGGAATATTTAATATTTACCTTGTTTTGTAACTGTTTTGTTTTTGAGTAAAAATTAAGTAGAACTCATCTTCTAGCTCATTCCTTTGCTTATTGGTGGCTTTTCCATCATAAACCCAGAAATATTTTCATTTTGATTCAGAGAATGACTGGGTTTCTTCCATGAGGAATGATATAGATGGCTTAGATATATATGGTGAGAAGCAAATTAAACAGTTTGGAGCATCAAGATGGAATGTCCTAGGAGATGATTTAATGTCTGTTTATTTCAACCTCCATGCCTTTATGACTTCCTTGCCTGTTTTGCTAGAGAAGGAAGATAAAAGTCCTTGGCATGGTTTTCCAGGTTCTCTGTGATTTGGCCCCAACTTAATCTCCATTATTCTTAATGTTCTTTCTCTTTCAACTCTCCTTCTTAGTTCCTCCTTCTTATACACCAAAACATTACCCTATTGTCTCACTGAAGAGTCTACTTACGATTCACTAAATTTTCTATGGCTGCCCCCCAAACACACATGTAGCTTTGTACATATGGTTTGTTTTGTGTGGTGCTCTCCTATTTCACTACCTTCCCACTGCCCGGAGTCCCCATAACACCTCCCAGAGATGGAGGAAGTTCAAGGCCAGTGTAAGTGCTGCTCCCAGAAAAGCGTTGCCATTTCATCCAGCTGTAAATGCTCTGTTTCTTCTCTGAGCACTTATGCCTTGTGTAGTTCTAGTACGGCAGTGGTCATATCCTGGTTTTTCTTTTCTTCCCATTCGATTTTAAATGCTTATAACGACAGTAATGACAATATCTCTTATTTAGTAAATGGTTTTGCCTTCTACCAAGTGTTGTCCTTATATTACTGATTTTTATCCCAGTAATAAGAAACAATGCCATGATATTATTTTCTCTAGTTTTCAGGGGCGTCAACTTACCAAATTTCACCCAGCTAAGTGGTAGAGGCAAGGTCCTAGCCCAGGTGCATTTGATCCAGCCCATGTTTGTAACCACCATGCCCAGGGACATTGGCTTGTTCATCTTCGGAACCCCTAGTGCCTACTACACTGACTTTACCATCATATTCTTTTTCTTTTTTATTGTGTTTTAAATTTCTTCTTTTTTTATTCTCCTTTTCCTCTATTCATTTGAGAACTGCATACCTACTGGAACTCTCAGTAAAGAGGGAAGGGTTTGAAAACTCCTTTACTGCATTAAAAAAATTAGCCCAACTGAATATATCCCATTTCTAATGTAGTATGCAGAGTGAAACATACATTTGATTTCACTACAGGCAGTTTAAATTTGTTTGTGTGTATACTGAGGGAAAAAAAAGAAAACAACCTTACGTAAGTGCCAAAATAAAGACTTCATCTACATCAAATAAAATAAGATTCTGATAAAAACAAAGCAAAAACTAGATTAATCCTCTAGTTACTGAGTTGCTGAATTGCTATATCTATCTATTCTCCATGTTGGCAGTAACTGTACCATGCTCAGAAAAAATACATAGGATCTTATACCTCCCAGTCATCATCCTCATCATCAAATAATATTAAATATCTGAAAGGTACACGTCCTGTTAAATTGCCGCAGTAGATATATGCTGAATAATTTCTAGTCGACTTACTTCCTATTAATCAATTGAAATAGCCAAACAGAAAAGAAAAAAGCTTTGAAAATCATATTTTACTATTTGCCTTTAAATTAAAATGTCATGAATATACAAAAAATGGGTTTCGCTGGTTTTCAGAGGATAATTCTTTTGTAAAACACTTTCTCGTCTTTGTATTCCTCTTCCCCTCACAATTTCTTTCTTTCTGTCCCCTACCCCCACCTTTTTTGGTGGGGGGAAGTCCTTCTTATGGTTTTCAGATAGAGCTTTCGCTTTTGAGCTTCGATTGTAGAGAAATATATTATTTTATCTGAAATCCCAAACCACTTACACCAGAGGGAAATAGAAAAATTGATGTCTCAATGCCTTTTATTAAACTATAGTGAGAAAAGATGGAAAGCCCCTCTGTTTTGTTTTGTGCCTGACATCTTTCATGTCTGGCAACAAACAGGCATTTACTGAAAATACATGCCTCCAACACCTATTGGTCTCCTACTGACTCAGATTTAGTGCTGTGACTTCTAAGGTTGTATTATTTCTACAGTGGCATATTGGATTCTTCTTTACCCCTTTCGTGCCCTGCGGTGCATATGACTGTAAACTTTTTCAGTCTCTGGGGTTTATTGGGATCCTGCTATACCACCGACAGTACAGGCTGCTGCAAGGCAGGGACCTTTATGACTGTATGAAACCAGAAAAACAGGCATATGCTGCAAATTACTATTTTTACAGGGTATTGTATGAGGTGTCTGAATTTTTGGTAGAAAGAACAGAAATTTGGAAAATTTTTGTTTATTATACATGTGTACCAATAGACCCCAGTGGGAACTCCGTGGTATAATTAATGATACTTCATATATACCACTAAACACTTAGGGCAAGATTGTTGGAGGGGGCAACAAAAAACATCCATACTACCTACCAAAAATTCAGATACACTCAATGATTCAACATGCTTCCATTAATGAAAATGTATGGTAGCAATACAAAACTCAAAGTAGGAGATAATTGGGTCACCAAAGGGTTAAACTTTTTTGGTATATCACCCAAGGGAAAAGAATGAGTTGTATTCTCAGGCAGGAAAATAATATGGAAATAAATAAGATAAAGGCTACTTTAAGTATTATATTATAGGCATAGATGACTATATGATTTAAATGAAAAAAATATACCATTATGTGAGAGCATATAAAGAAAATTGCTTAGCATGCCATTCAAGGCCTTCCTTATTTTGTCCCTATATGCATTTCTAGTCCCATCTCACAGTAACTCCTCTGTCATAGTCAGAATGACAGAAGACTTGAAAGAACCAAACTCGGTGGTGTACAAAGCAGAAGCAGCAATTGAAAGCAAAGTGTGAGCGGCAATGAATAGTTTCTGTAAGATGTTAAGAGTCTGTTACTTGGTGCGTGACAAGAGTTAACACCAGACAGAGGTGCCTGTTTTAGACTGGGTTTTCCTGAAAACAGAGCCTGAGACCAGGACCTTAGCACAAGTGGTTTATTCGGGAGGTGATTCCAGGAAGCCAGGGTAAGGGAACTTGAAAAGTGAAGCGGGGAAGGAGGACAAAGGTATGCTATTGAGGTTGCTGCTGTAGGCAACAGGAGTTTAAAGACCACTAAGAAGCAACCAAATGCCTCCTGGGAATTTTATCCACAAGCTCCCATCCCTATCGGTTAAGGTCTGTCTCCTTCTTATTAACTCTCAGAACTTCCAAGCTGCATTTGTACTAGGCTGAGAATCTCACACAGACTTGGAGCAGTCCCTGAGACAGAATGACAAAGGGAAGGACAAGCTGCACTGGAGGTGGAATGCCTTCAGAGGGCACGGACCTGTTCACAGCTAAAATCAGCGATGGGTCCGGAGAATGAGATGTAAGGCACAAAATACCTCTGCTGCAGGCCATTATCATTAATTGCACTATTTATGTTCTTCTGAGTTAAGATGCTTTCAAGGGAAGATATCTCCTTGCATCCTGACTGCATGCTATCTCTTAAAGGCATCACTCAAGTCTAACAAAAGTCTCCAATTTCTGGCTATTTCCTTACCACTTCTTTCACCTTTTAATATTTTTATCTTACGTTTTTTAACCTGAAATGCTTCCCCTCACTCCCACTGTACCTGTTAAGATCCTATTTCAATCCTCATTCCACAACTATGTTGTAGCCACAAGGATGACTTGTCATGTCTTGATAATTCCTTAATTTTCTTTGCTTATGACAGTCTCTGTACTTAAAATACCATGCTTCCCACTTTCCAGCTCCAACTCTTAACATCCTATTCATTTTTTAAGATGAAATTCATATGCCCCTTCCTCCCTGAAGCAATCAGAGTTAATTGCTTATTTGTTTATACCTCTGTTAAGTTGCTCAGTAAATTCTTTGTACATCTCTGTCCTCCTAAAAGTGACCCCATCTTTATCATCCATGCATTCCCCCAGACAGCTTAGAATTATGCCTTGCCCCTAGATAGAAAGTTCAAAATGCATTTGTTAAATTGAATGAATATACAATTGCAGAAAAAAAGATTCAGATTGCTTATTGTTTGGAGCATTGTGTCAGGTAATCTCATCACATTTTTCTGCAGAATTTTGAAAACATTTGCACAAAATTTATTTCAAAGCTCATTTTCTAGTCTTTCTGTTCTGTCCCCATGAATGTAGCATCACACCTGTATGAATATCTCACGTGAGTATGAATATAGCATCATACCTTTTCTTGCTAGGTGTGTTATAGAGTTACATAGTTATTCTCCATCTCCCTAGCTTCTCATTTGGGTGGCAAATCAAAATGCATTTTTGAAAAACACAGGAAGATTATTTGATTTGCTGGATATAGTTGTAGATGTGAACTTACATAAAAGTATTTTTATATGAAAAACAATCCCTTTTTAAACTTGTATCTCAATGTAGCTAATACCAAGTCTCACTTCACGTTAGAATCAAATTTCATTGTCTCTACCTCCTCATCTCCCATACATCCTCAAACCACAGCAATATGACTTCTGCTTCTATCTCACTAATATCATCAATAACCTCTTAGTGATCAGATCCAACCACATGTGTCTTAGTTCTTTTTATTTAACCTGTCTTTACAATTGGACTTCAAAATCTCCCATCTTCTTGAAATTCCTTTGACCCCAGTCTTCTGGTTTCCCTGTACTGTAATAATTAATGACTCTCACTCCTCCACACTGTTATAGGAAGCCATGAATTTATATCTTGACATTTCTCACGATACTGTGCTCGTTGTGGGAAAATGAGGGCAGAGTGTTCAGAAATATCTGTTGAATTGAATGAAATTATATATAGAAAAGAAGATTCAACAAATGATATGAGAATCACTATTATATTTGGTTGGATGAGTTAATTTGGAGACCATTGACAAAGATTTATTTGAAAGTTCGTCTTTTAGTTGTTGGTCATTTGCTTTTGTAGTTTCTTGGCCATCATCTCAGTCTCTTTTTGGAGCTTATCCTTTTATGACTCCCTGTCTTAGTCATCTGGTGCTGCTCTAACAGAAATACCACAAGTAGATGGCTTTAACAAAGAAAAGTTTATTCTCTCACAGTCCAGTAGGTTACAAGTCCAAATTCAGGGCGTCAGCTCCAGGAGTACATTTTCTCTCTCTGTCGCCTCTGGAGGAAGGTCCTTGTGATACATCAGTCTTCCCCTGGTCTGGGAGCATATCAGCACAGGAACCTCAGGTCCAAAGGATGCACTCTGCTCCCAGCATTGCTTTCTTGGTGGTATGAGGTTCCCCATTCTCTGCTTGCTTCCCTTTTCCTTTTATCTGTTGTAAGGTAAAATGTGGTTCAGGCCACACCCCAGGGAAACTCCCTTTACATTGGATCAGGGATGTGATCTGGGTAAGGATGGTGTTACAATCCCACCCTAATCCTCTTTAACATAAAATTACAATCACAAAATTGAGGCAAACCACACAACTCTGGGAATCCTGGCCCAGCCAAATTGATGCACACGTATTTTGGGGGACATAATTCAAACCATGACACTCTCATAAATGATAGTGCTGTCCAGGATTTCATTCTTGGACCTCTGTTTGCTGTGCTTCTCTTTCCCCATGATCTCATCCATATCCATGGTTTCGATGACCTCTACTTTGCTGGCTGTCAATCACTTATATCTCCAGCCCAGTTCTTCTTTAGACCCTCCTTCCCTATATGTCCCAGTTACAAATGAAAGAAGAAAGTGATCAAGGGGATGAACATTGAAAACTGTTCCTTCTAGGAGTAATTGCTTCTACTTTTCTCTTACATGTCTAAATTTACATCCTCTGTAGTTCCCAGCTCAACACCTAACTCTTGACCTTTTACCTCACTTATCTGGTTCACTCCCTTGAAAATCAAACACATTGTTCATTTACTCATTTGCACTTAATGAATGCCAATTTGCTCCATTTAAAATTTTCTTTGTTTATCTATACAATCTAACCTTTCTCTTTTTTACTCAACAATTTATCTAGTGTTTACCTTTATCATTAAAACAAGAGTGAGGAGCGTGTCTTATTAATCTCTTCTTATACAACACACAGCTCAGTGCCTGGCCCAAAGCAGATGCTTAATAAATACATGTTGAATGAACAAGTGAATAACTACACAAGTGAATGTACATCGTGTTTTTCTATCTAGTGTGGATGAAATGGATAGGTCTTCCCCTTGCCTTGTAACCCCTTATCACTCTGCACCATGTCCTAGTAAGGCGTGGTAAATATTAATTAGTTGTCATTAGTAATTTGCCTTTCTGTTTGTTAAGCAGAATCATTCCTTGGGGAATCTTCCTATATCCTACTGAAATTATTTGGTAGGTAGAAAATTTAAAAAATTTTCTGAGCACTTTCTATCATCTTGGGCAGAAGTATTTTTCTCCCGGAAACCTATAATCGTTATAAATTTATTATCCTATAATTATTATAGAAAGACAGGACTTTTTTTTTTTCATTCAGCTATCTCATTCAACCTGTCCTGAAAATATATTACTATTTATCACACAATTCAAAACTAAAGTAAGTGTCTATTAGTTTAAAAAATACCCTAAGATAAAATTTCACAGAAGGTAAATTACAATTTTCCTCTCTGATAGCTAGTCATCTCTTTGTTTTATTGTATAGAGGTTATTAAATTTAATGAGTAGGCTGACCCACCAACTTTTGAGGCCATTTATAGTTATTGTCATTGTTAGTGAAACGTTTCAGAATATTGTTATCCTTAAGGGCTCAATATTATATAAATACAATGCTTTAATTTTGTAATGCAGTTTTAAATCTCAGAGAATATCTGCTGAGTAATTGCCTGATTGTCATTTATAAGCTTACATGTAATCCAATTTGAAAGAACTAATTGTAGCAGAATGTTATACTGGTTTAATAATTTAAGGTGTGAGGGCAAGAACAATTAAGGCAAATGGAGAAAATTGGACATCAAACTCATTTATTATTCTCTTTGCTCTATTAATCTGTTATCAACTGGCATAATCAGTGATCTAACTTGGTTTAATTACCATGAAGTCCACAATTTAGCTAATCAGAATTTATTATCAGTTTCTCCAACACGGTAGAAAACATTTTATAATTTTGTAATTAGGAAAATACATGATGTACAATGTTATTTGTACACATGCATAAACATTATAGTACTGCAATTTCTATGAGAAAAAAATACAGTATTATCATTCATAATCTAATCTCTGGGGTAAGTGTGATTTAAGAAAAAATTAGTAACTTTTGAGAGCAAGAGAACTATTGCTGGATGATCTTTTTTCCACAGGGATTTTGTTTATTTTAATTTTTAGGGGACATTTATACACAATTTAAAGTATTATAATTTTAGAGCTTGTGCAAAAAAATAGAAAATGAATTTTGTAACAACTGAGATTAAAATAGTAACAGATAACATGAACTCTTTCCAGAAAAAAACAAAAAAAAAAAAAAAAAAAACACTGCATTTGTTTATTTCTTTTCAGCTCCGTAAGGCTATTATAGACCACGTGTCCGACTCTTTCTTGGATACAACAGTCCCACTTTTGGTACTCATTGAAGCCGCCAAGAATGGCCGAGAAAAGGAAATAAAAGAATATGCTGCGATATTTCGTGAACACACCAGCAGGCTTGTAGAGGTAAATGTACTAGAACTTTAAATCCAGGGGAATGAGATTGACATTTCTTGTTTACAGATGAATTGTATTCAAATAAAACTTTTGTGAAACTATCACAAATTAAGCAGGGGTGGGCCCAGGTGTATATGAAGGTATATGTGTCAAATTTTATAAACCATCCCCATTCTCTTTGAAAAGAAGGAATTTATTCATAAAGAGTTGTGAAACTATGTTCAGTTTTGTTTTCTTAAATGCTTATTGTTTTGAGCTACACAAAAGAAGTGGTTAAACCCAGGTACTCTTTGTTTTATCCTTAAAACTATTTTCTAACATATTCTAGTTTAAAGTACAAAATATTCTATTTCATACCATTTTGCTATTTCTCTACCATATTTTTATGGTTGGATTATTCCTTCATCTTTTCAAATAATTTTCAACTATGTTCTTAACTGTGGCATAAAAGGATAAGATATAAAGGAGCAGAGAGATTCATAAATAATTAACTAGTGGTAATGGGTTGGCTCATGTCTCAATAGGGGCAAGAAGAGATGGTAATCTTGTAATGTCTTCCTCACTGGAAACTGGAGACAAGGGAAAACCAGAAAGGAAACCACACACACAAACCTCCCCCACCTTGCCATCAAGTGGATTCCAGCTCATAGCGACCTTACAGGATAGAGTAGATCTCCCCCATAGGGTTTCCAAGGAGCAGCTGGTGGATTCGAACTGCTGACCTTTTGGTTAGCAGCTGAACTCTTAACCACTGGGAGCCGGGTAGCATAATGCTAAAGGAACTACAAAGTGCTTGAAGATTCCCAGGAGACAGATAATGGAGCCTATTGCATTATGGGCAGAAGAAAGCAGCCAAAGTGTAAGACCCTGAATGGAAGAATTTCTTTCTTCTTCAGTAACACAAGTAAAGTGACAGTACTCACAAGGCCAAGAACCAGTGACAAGGAAGAGGGAAATGCGATTTATCAGATCTGTATATCAGAGCTGATATTCAGCTGGTATCCATTAGTGCTGAGTGTACTAGTTCTTTATGGCTGATGTCTATTCTGATGTCAGTGCCTGTGCTGTTAAAAAAAAAAAAAAACCCAAACTCATTGCTGTCTAGTCGATTCCGACTCATAGCAACCCTATAGGACAAAGCAGAACTGCCCCATAGAGTTTCCAAGGAGCAGCTGGTATATTTGAACTGCTGACCTTTTTGGTTAGCAGCTGTCGCTCTTAACCATTATGCCACCAGGGTTTCCTGCTTGTGCCATACTAGTTATTAAATGGTTTGACTACCACACCTGCCCATATTGGCCATGAATCTGGTAAAATATATGTTCTGTGGCCCAAATTGCTTGTAGTACTTGTGAGAAATAATCACCGCCTGAATTAGAATCATAGTGTCTGATATAAAATGTAAGAAAGAAGAGGACTTTCAAAACATCTTTAATGTGGATTTACTGGGAAGAAGACTTCAAACGTAGCTAGCATTTGCACTATAAGCTCTGTCTCTGGATTCCAGTCTTATTATCTAGAAAATGCAAAGGGTGACTGAGTAGACGATTTACTAAGATCCATTTCAGCCCTAAAGCTGCCCCATCCCCAACTTTAAAATATCTTTTGCACTTCTTAAGAACTATGGGATGGAGACAGAGCAAGTGATAAAATTCTCATTGATCTAGGATTGAAATAAGGTACAAAACCTAAACCAGGCTAATTAGAGTCTGAGATGAATTCCATGTTTACGATTTTTAATCAATTAGTTCAATTATTTTTTACTTAACTGGTTTTATTTATTCTGCAATGTATTCGTTGTTCAAATACTTATCAACTATTCCCAGAAGAGAATGTTCAAAATAAGAGGGCAGAGCAGAGGGAGAAGGAAGGTCATAAAAAGTCACCTAAATAATGTAGCCCTTATGGTCAAAAAGATTTTGTCTAAAAGTGTGTTCTATAAACTGAATTCATACTAAATTATGAAAACAAGTTTTTGGTGAAATATTCTAAAAGTAAAAGTTTGTTACTGCTAATAAAATTACATCCCTGTTCTCATCTTTCAGTTTAGTGTTTTTATGAAAAATAATTCTCATGAGGTGCTCAGTGAGAAAAGAGTCCTTGGCCAAATAAATTTGGGAAACATTTCTATCCAGAGCTCCTCTTGGAGATTCACATTCTT
Source organism: Dugong dugon (assembly GCA_030035585.1). Taxonomy (NCBI): domain Eukaryota; kingdom Metazoa; phylum Chordata; class Mammalia; order Sirenia; family Dugongidae; genus Dugong; species Dugong dugon. Next base: position 23,485,605 of record CM057475.1, read on the forward strand.
AAAAATTTTTGAAGTAAAGAGACCTCTTCAATTAATTTAAACCAGAGTTTCCTCTTTTTTTTTTTAATCCCAGGAACTTTTTCTTTTGTGATACTTTTTACTAAGACACTGCCTTCAAGGAATACTTGGGGAATGCTACCTTAATTTATTACCAAATGATGGTTTACTATTATGTAGACACAGCTCTAAGAATTTGTTTTGAAAGTTTGAGGATTTTGAAAAGTCTTTATTCTATGTGAATATTGAAAGAATTTAAGATTTTGGAATTAGGTGGCGCAGTGGTTAAGAGCTTGCCTGCTAACCAAAAAGTTAGCGGTTCAAATCCACCAGTTGCTCCTTGGAAACCCTATGGGGCAGTTCCACTCTGTCCTATAGGGTCGCTACAAATCAGAATCGACTCAATGGCAACGGATTTTTGGTTTGGTTAGTGGTTGAGAAGGGGTCTTATTTAATTCTTCATGTTACCCTAACATGATGTAATGAGATTATGCTAATCTTGGAGACAGAAGGTCTGAGTGAGTTCTAATTCTCTGATATTAATTTGAAACTTTGGTCCAAGTCACCTTCTTCTGTTCCAGTAGCTTTTACTGTGTAACAAATCCTCCAAGTTAGTGGTTTAAAACAAGCATTTATTATTATCTCTCACAGCATTGTAGGTTGACTGGCAGAGCTAGGCAATTCTTACTTGAAGTCTGTGGTTACTGCTGTGAGATACTGGCTAAAGTTGGAGCTCTCCAGAGGTTTGCCTGGGCTGGACATACTAGATGAGACATTCACATGACTGGAAGTACATGTTAGCTGTTAGCTGGGAGCTGAGCTATGGCTGTCAATCTGAGTTCCTATACATGGCTTATCTGCATAGCTTAGGCTTCTTATAGCATAGTTGCTGGGTTCTGAGATGGGATTCCCAAGAGCAAGCAACAGACAGACATAGAAGCTGCCATTCTCTAAAGCTCTGGGCCCAGAATTTGGCAGAGCTCCACTTCCAACATATTCAGTTGGTCAGAGCAATCACAGAGCTCATCCAGACATAGGGGCGTGGGTAGAGTTTAGACTCCAGCTCTCAATGGAAGGAGTAGCAAAGTATTTGTGGCCATCTTTAATCTACCATACGTCTCTTTTCAGAACTTCATTTGCTTTGTCTGTATAATAAAAGGCTTACACAAGGTAATGTCTAAGGGCATTACTTGTTTCTAAAATCCTATGGTCCAACAAATAATTTGTCAGTGGAGAGACTGAGTTTCTTGAGAGATACGGACACAGGAGAAATGAAAATAGTTTTCAAGTGTACTGCTTGCACTCTAGGTTGTTTTTCACTATATATATCAACAGTGAAAAAAATGAGCACTGCATCTATCTCCCAGGAAAATTCTTTTTTTGAAAGGAGCTGCCTAACCAAAGCAACAGAGAAAATCATTGTTAATATACTACAAACATTGAGATAGAAGTGTCTGTGACAGAATCCCGGGAAATAGATCTTGAATATATCAGGTTTCAGAGGACATTGTGAATTCTCTGTGTATAGATTGTTTACCCTCCCGCCCCCAACATACACAGACATGCACGTATACCTATCTTATTCTCAAGCTGAGTAATTTGACATAACAGGGCAGAAAGTCTTAGATTCTAAATGACTTCAAGAAAAAGCTATTTTCAGCACATCTAGGTTTTGATACCTCAACTATGTCAAAGAAATCTAAAAATCAGTGAATGTGTTGAAGTAAGACTTAAATGGAAACAAAAAGTCCATTTTTAAAGAAATCAGATCCTTGAAGAAAAACTCCATGCTGTTAAAGGGACTCTTTAAATATTGGTTAACTTGTAACTTTAAAAAAAAAATAGTAAAAAGTAGAAATGAACACAAATCCAAAAACAAGGTGCTGAGAAATTCTATGTGTAATAATTGGGAAACCAAAGGATTAGGAGGGTTGAAGAAAAAAAATGTAGATGAGGAGCAGAATGGCCAATAAATTGCTCCTGAACACTCCCATTCTCTGGTAAAGTCATACGATGTGTTCTGCTGTATTTTAATGTAGTTTGGTATAAAATGGTCATGAGTGAAATGATGGATATAGAACCCTGGGTAGTGCCAATACCTGAAGAATCTAGATCCTTATGGATAATTTTATTTTAGTTATATTAAACTAAGTCACTATTAAGCTTCTCCTACTTTTAGCATCCAAGTTATTCTGTGTTTTTGGATCCACCGAGCCTTGGTGGGAATAAGAAGGAGTCAAGGGGTTGGTATTTTAAAAACCATCTTAGCATAGTGATTAGCAATTAATGATAAATGTGTTCATTGGATGCTACTCCCCAGTACTTTGAGCTCGCCCTGATAGTGACCTAGGGCACCATTAACTCTACTGGCTTCCACCAATAATATTAGCTAGGAAGCTGAAAATATTTTATCTTAAACATAAAAATATTTAGTCAGTTTACAGAATACAGATTTTAATCTTTTATTGCTTTGAGACTCCTGTACTAGCAAAGGCTATGCATCTAGTGCTCAATAAATCTGTTCTGAATGAAGAAACACATTCATAATACCAACTCAGTTCTCTTCCTCTCTAAAACGTTCACTCTGTGGATTCCAGAAACTGGACTTGAGGCCAGTCACTTACAGAGTATCTCCCTACATGGCTTTCCATGGGTACCTTAAAATAATGTTTCACCATGACAGTAGTAAATGCCATTGTTCTTAATCACCCAAAGCTGACACTATAAACCAAGCTTCAAATCTTCCTCAAAAGGAGTTTTTGACTTTTAATAACATCTTTAGTGTACTTTGTCCACTTCCGAGATAATCTTGGTAAATTTATGTGATGATGTAACTATTATTTAGAAGAATGGCATTAAATCCAATAAATCACACTTTTTATTATAATGACTTTATTATGACTGTTTCTCTAAAAACTCCTCTATTATTTTTGAATCATATTAGTTTGTTCTTAGCAAGTCAGCTGAATACTATAATTGCTACCAACTTAAAACAGTGAAATCTCTGATTTACCCCCACAGATTTTAAAATACCAACTGTCATTAAATAGCACAGTGCTTATGATCTAAACGAACCATGGTGGTGCTGTGGTTAAGAGCTCAGCTCCTAACTGAAAGATCGGCAATTCAAATCCACAAGCTGCTCTTTGGAAACGGTATGGGGCAGTTCTACTTGGACCTATGACTCAGAATCAACTAGACAGCAATGGGATTAATGATCTAAATCTGAAAAAACAATTCTATGAATTATGGGTGGGGCCAAGATGGCAGAGTAATCAGATGCTTCTGGTGGTCCCTCTTACAACAAAGACCCAAAAAAACAAGTGAATCGATTATATATGACAATCTATGAGCCCTGAACATCAAAGGCAAAGTTGAGGAATCAGACTGAGTGTCGGGGGAGGGGGAGACGGTTCAGAAGCAGTGGGGAGTTGCCAGACCTGACTGGGCAGGAGCTGGTGCCCTGTGGGCCAGATTGGCTGGCGTGCACAGTGAGGCAAGCAGTGGTGCTTGGTACATGCTTTCCATGTCGGGAGAGACCGCGTGACTGAGAGTCTGCTCAGGCCTCCAGAGCCAGTGAAATGCGGCGCTCATTCAGCAAAAGATAAGCACATGTGTTTAACCTACCACGCGGATCAAAAAACATCCTGTTTGGGAAGAACCTCTCTCACATTTACCTGCTCCTTCCCTACTCTGCACCAGGTCCCAGGCAGGATTCAGTGATTGCTGAGTCCTCTGGGCCGGAAGTAGGACCTATCACATCCCCTGAGCCATTCTCCCGGTCTTGGAGAAGGAACAGATTAACAAACAGAGAAAAACAATCTGCCAGCTCCCCTAAGCCATAAACTCAGGGCAGGCACAGCTCCTTTGCCTAGGCACAGTCATAAGGGGTCCACAGACTTTGAACACCTTTTACCCCTACATAAACCTGTGTAGACCCATTTCCACAGTGTAGGCCCTCATTAGTACAGTACAACGGGATATATACCTGAAGCCTAACTTCACTTTATCAGCTATATGGTGGATTGGCAGGTTTGTGACATTTGATACTGCTCTGCCCATTAAGCAGGGTCCTCACCTACCAATGTCAGGGACCTGAGGACTGGTGGCTCCACCCATGCCACCAAGCCACCTACGACAGGGGTCCAAGAATAAGTGGTGCCTCCCAGTCCTTACAGCCAACAGCATTGGGTGCACATAGTCTGGCAGCGAAACCCACCAACCTGTGCACTCTAGGGAACACGGACATGCTTTCTTCCCAGAGACTCAGGGGTAGCTGTCAGCCCTGCTTTGCTCAGTACATGACCCCTTACTGCAGCCAGATACCTGTGCCTACACCAATCACCCCTGCCCATCTAGGACTGTAGGTGATAGCCTACACCACACACTTGATGACTATCTGGACACCTGAGCTGAATACATACAAGAAAAGTATACAGATTCCTGGACTCACATACCTAGTAATAGATCTAACCACCTGGTGACAGGACGTTAGAGTTTCAAAGGCACAAATAATCAAACTAGCTCACACAAGCAGCCTATTTGGGCATATCAAAATGAAACAAAATAAGAAGCTAGCACACAGTAAAGCAAACAGAATAAATAAATCTAATACCTTATTGATAGCTTGGAGACAACAGTCAATATCAAATCACATAAAGAGGCAGACCATGATGGCTTCAGCAAGCTCTCAAAACAAAGGATCAAGAAATTATCCGGAGAAAGAGAACTTCTTGGAATTACTGGAGGTAGAATACAAAAGATTAATATATAGTACTCTTCAAGATCTCAGGAAGGAAATCAAGCAAAATGCAGAACAAGGTAAGGAACACACAGACAAAGCAATAGAGGAACTTAAGAAGATTATGAAAGAGCACAATGACAAATTTAACAGGCTGTAAGAATCCGTTAAGGAGAGAGCAAACAAAAATCCAGAAGATTAACAATAAAATTTCAGAATTAGACAATGCAATAGAAAGTCATAGCAGCAGAATTGAGGCAATGGAAGTCAGAATTAGTGAGATTGAAGATAAAGCACTTGACACCAACTTATTTGAGGAAAAGTCAGATAAAAGAATGTAAAAAATGAAGAAACCCTAAGAATTATGTGGGATTCTATCAAAAGAGATAACCTACGAGTGATTGCAGTACCAGAACGGGGGCAGATAACAGAAAATACGGAGAGGACTGTTGAAGATTTCTTGGCAGAAAACTTCCCTGATATCCTGAAAGATGAGAAGATATCTATCCAAGATGCTTATTGAACCCCACATAGGGTAGATCCCAAAAGAAAGTCACCAAGACATAATCAAACTTGCCAAAACCAAGATAAAGAGAGAATTTTAAGAGCAGCTAGGGATAAACAAAAAGTCATCTACAAAGGAGAGTCAAGAAGACTAAGTTTGGACTACTCAGCAGAAACCAAGCAGGCAAGAAGGCAATGGGATGACATATATAAAGCCTTGAAGGAAAAAAATTTCCAGCCAAGAATTATATATCCATCAAAACTGTACTCAAATATGACGATGAAATCAGGGCATTTCCAGATAAACAGAGTTTAGGGAAATCAAACCAAAATTCCAAGAAATACTAAAGGGAGTCCTCCAGTTAGAAAATCAGTAATATCAGATAACAACCCAAGACTAGAACAGGGGACAGAGCAACCAGGTATCAACCCTGATAGGGAAGTCACAAAAATAAATCAAAGCTAAAACAATGAAGATAGGGAAACAGAGATGTCCATATGTAAAAGATGACAACATTAAAACAAAAAAGAGGGACTAAAAAATATATTCATAGATCTTTTATATGTGAGGAAGTCAAGGTGATATAAAGAAATAAAAGATTGATTTAAACTTCAAAAAGTAAGGGTAAATATTAAGGTAACCACAAAGGAAACTACAAGTAAAAACAAAAAACATAAAACTCAGCAAATACAAAATCAACAGCAAGGAAAAGGATGAAAAAAAAAAATACATAAAGAAAAATGACTCAGCACAGTAAATTAAGTGGAACAAAGAAACTGTCAAGAACACACACATACACACAAAAAGACATCAAAATGACAGCACTAAACACGTACCTATCAATAATTACACTGAATGTAAATGGACTAAATGCACCAGTAAAGAGACAGAAAGTGGCAGAATGGATTAAAAAACACAATCCCTCTATATGCTGCTGACAAGAGACACACCTCAGACATAAAGACACAAACTAAAACTCAAAGGATGGAAAAAAATATATCAAGCAAACAGCAATCAAAAAAAAGCAGGAGTGGCAATATTTATTTCTGACAAAATAGACTTTAAAGTAAAATCCACCACAGAGGATAAGGAAGGACACTGTGTATTGATTAAAGGGTCAATACATCAGGAGGACATAACCATAGTAAGTATTTACCCAACCAACGAAAAGGCTCCAAAATACATAAAACAAACTCTAACAGCATTGAAAAGAGAAATAGTCAGCTCCCCAATAATATTAGGAGAATTCAACATACCACTGTCTGTGAAAGACAGAACACACAGAAAGAAGCTCAATAAGGACACGGAAGATTTAAATGCCACAGTCAACCCACTTGACTTCATAGATGTATACAGAACACTCCACCCAACAGCAGAGAAGTATACTTTCTTTTCCAATGCGCAAGGAACATTCTCCAGAATAGACCACATATTAGGCCGTAAAGCAAGCCTTAACAGAATCCAAAGCATCGAAATATTACAAAGCATCTTTTCTGACCATAAAGCCATAAAAGTGGAAATCAATAACAGAAAAAGCAAGGAAAAAAAATCAAACACATGGAAACCGAACAACACCTTGCTCAGAAACTACTGGGTTATAGAACAAGTTAACGACAGAATAAAGAAATTCACAGAATTAAATGAGAAGGAAAATACATCCTACCAGAACTCTTGGGACACAGCAAAAGCAGTGCTTAGAGGTCAATTTATAGCAATAAATATATACATCCAAAAAGAACAAAGGGCCAAAATCAAAACATTAACCCTACATCTCAAGCAAATAGAAAGAGAGCAGCAAAAGAAGCCCTTGGGCACCAGAAGAAAGCAAATATTAAAAATTAAAGCAGAATTAAATAAAATAGAAAATAGAAAAACTTGAAAGTTGAAAGACTTATCAAGACCAAAAGGTGGTTCTTTGAAAAGATCAAGAAAATTGATAAACCATTGGCCAAAATGGCAAAAGAAAAACAGGAGAGGAAGCAAATAACCTGAATAAGAAATAAGATGGGCGATATCACAACAGACCCAACTGAAACTAAAAGAATCACAACAGAATACTGTGAAAAACTGTATTCTAACAAATTTGAAAACCTAAAGGAAATGGACAAATTTCTAGAAACACACTACCTACCTAAACTAACACAAACAGAGGTAGAACAACTAAATAAACCTATAACAAAAAAAGAGACTGAAAAGGTAATTAAAAGACTCTCAACCAAAAAAAAAACCCTGGCCTTGAAAGTTTCACTGGAGAATTCTACCAAATTTTCAGAGAAGAGTTAACACCACCACTACTAAAGGTATTTCAGAGCATAGAAAAGGATGGAATACTCCCAAACTCATTCTATGAAGCCAGCATAACCTTGATACCAAAACCAGTTAAAGACACCACAAAAAAAGAAAATTATAGACCAATATTCCTCATGAACATTGACGCAAAAATCTTCAACAAAATTCTAGCCAATAGAATTCAACAACATATCAAAAAAAAAAATTCACCATGACCAAGTGGGATTCGTATCAGGTATGCAGGGATGGTTCAGCATTAGAAAAACAATAAATGTAATCCATCACATTAATAAAACAAAAGACAAGAACCACATGATCTTATAAATTGATGCAGAAAAGACATTTGACAAAGTCCAACACCCATTCTTAATAAAAACTCTCAACAAAATAGGAATAGAAAAGAGATTCCTCAATATACAAACACAACAACCAACATCATCCTAAATGGAGAGAGTCTTAAAACATTCACCTTGAGAATGGGAACCAGACAAAGATGCCGTTGATCACCACTCTTCTTCTTATTGTGCTGGAGGTCCTAGCCAGGGCAGTTAGGCTAGAAAAAGAAAGAAAGGGCAGCCAAATTGTTAAGGAAGAAGTCAAAGTATCTCTATTTGCAGATGATATACACTGAAAACCCCAAAGAATCCGCAAAGAAAACTACTGGAGCTAACAGAAGATTTCAGCAAATTATCAGGATACAAGATAAACATACAAAAATCAGTTGGATTCCTCTACACCAACAAAGAGAACTTTGATGAGGAAATCACCAAATCAGTACTATTTACAATAGCCCGCAAGAAGATAAAATACTTAGGAACAAATCTAACTAGAGATGTAAAAGATCTATACAATGAAAACTACAAGACACTGCTTCAAGAAACTAAGAGACCTACATAAATGGAAAAACAACTAGCTCATGGATAAGAAGACTCAACATTGAGGAAATGTCTATTCTACCCAAAGTGATCTACAGATACAATGCAATCCTAATCCAAATTCCAGAGGCATTTTTTAATGAGAAGGAGAAACAAATCACCATCCTCATATGGAAAGGGAAGAGGCCCTAGATAAGTAAAGCATTACTGAAGAAGAGCAAAGTGGGAGGCCTCACACTATCTGATTTTAGAACCTATTATACCGCTGTAGTAGTCAGAACAGCCTGGTACTGGTAAAACAACAGATACATATACCAATAGGACAGAATTAAGAATCTAGATGTAAATTCATCCACCTATGAACAGCTGATATTTGACAAAGGCCCAAAGTCCGTTAATTGGAGAAAAGACAGTCTCTTTAACAAATGGTGCCGGCATAACTGGATATCCATCTACAAAAAAATGAAACAAGGCCCATAATTCACACCATGCACAAAAACTAACTCAAAATGGATCAAAGACCTAAATATAAAATCTAAAACGATAAAGATCATGGAAGAAAAAATAGGGACAATGCTAGGAGCCCTAATACATGGCATAAACAGAATAGAAACCATAAGTAACAATGCACAAACACCAGAAGAGAAACTAAATAACTGGGAGCTCCTAAAAATCAAACACTTACGCTCATCAAAAGACTTCACCAAAAGAGTAAAAAGACAAGCTACAGACTGGGAAAACAATTTTGGCTGTGACAAATCTGATCAGCATCTAATCTCTAAAATCTAGAAGATATGCAAAACCTCAACAACAGAAAACAAATAACTCAATTAAAAAATGGGCAAAGGATATGAACAGGCACTTCACCAAAAAAGACATTCAGGCAGCTACCAGATACATGAGGAAATGCTCACAATCATTAGCCATTAGAGAAATGCAGATCAAAACTACAATGAGATACCATGTCACTCCACAAGGCTAACATTAATCCAAAAATCACAAAACAATAAATGTTGGAGAGGTTGTGGAGAGACTGGAACACTTATACACTTGTGGTGGGAATGTAAAATGGTACAACCACTTTGGAAATCGATTTGGAGCTTCATTAAAAAGCTAGAAATGGAAGTACCATATGATCCATCAATCTCACTCCTTGGAATGTTTCCTAGAGAAATAAGAGCCATCACACGAAAGATACATACAGACCCGTGTTCATTGCAGTACTGTTCACAACAGCAAAAAGATGGAAGCAACCTAGGTGCCCATCAACAGATGACTGGATAGACAAATTATGGTATATTCACACAATGGAATACTATGAAATGATAAAGAACAGTGATGAATCCATGAAACATCTCATAACGTGGATGAATCTGGGAGGCATTACGCTGAGTGAAATTAGTCAGTCGCAAAAGGACAAATATTGTATAAGACCACTATTATAAGAACCCAAGAAAAGGTTTAAACACAAAGGAAAACATTCTTTGATGGTTACGAGGTTAGGGAGGGAGGGAGAGGGACATTCACTAACTAGATAGTAGACAAGAATTATCTTAGGTGAAAGGAAGGACTACGGACAATACAGAGGAAGTCAGCACAACTGGACTAAACAAAAAGCTACGAAATTTCCTGAATACAACCAAACACTTAGAGGGATAGAGTAGCAGGGGTGGGGGTCTGGGGACCATGGTTTCGGGGGACATCTAGGTCAACTGGCATAACAAAGTTTATTTAGAAAATGTTCTACATCCCACTTTAGTGAGTGGTGTCTAGGGTCTTAAAAGCTAGTGAGTGGCATCTGAGATACGTCAATTGGTTCCAACCCACATGGAACAGAGGAGAATGAAGAACACCAAAGACATGAGGAAAATACTAGCCCAAGAGACAGAAAAGGCCACATAAACCAGAAACTCTATTAGCCTGAGACCAGAAGTAGATGGTGCCTGGCTAGCACCAATGACCGCCCTATCAGGGAATACAATAGAGAGTCTCTGATGGAGCAGGAGAAAAGTGGGGTGCAGAACTCAAATTCTAGTAAAAAGACCAGACTTAATGGTTTGATTGAGACTGGAGGGACCTCGGAAGACATGGCCCCAGACTCTATGTTAGCCCAGAACTGAAACCATTCCTGAAGCCAACTCTTCAGGCAAAGATTAGACTGAACTATGGGACATAAAATGATGCTCATGAAGAGAGTGTTTCTTAACTCAAGTAGATACATGAGACTAAATGGGCAGCTCCTGTCCGGAGACAAGATGAGACGGCAAAAAGTGATAGGAGCTGGTTGAATGGACAAGGGAAATCCGGGGTGGAAAGGAGGAGTGTGCCATCACATTATAGGGAGAGCTTCTATGGTCACACAGCAATGTGTGTATAAATTTTTGTATGAGAAACTGACTTGAACTGTAAACTTTCACTTAAACACAATAAAAAAAAATTCTATGAATTAGAGAAGTTTCTTTGTGGAAGAAGCCAGCTTTGTCAGTGCTTTGCTTTGACTTACTCATCAAAAATTCATCTGTCTTGATGTACCTTATTTTAGCAAGTTTCATGGGAGCCTTTCATCAAAAAGGAAAAAGTGGGTGGACATTTAATTATAATACTTCCCTCCAACCTACAAAGCTGATTGTTCCCACTCACAAAATGGCAAGTCAGATTTAGCAAAGCTTTGGTGCCAAGAGGGAATGCTTCAGAGGGGACTCTTGCAGTTCTAAAGTAAGTGCAGGTTGTTATCGTCTCTACTGTTATCTTTGCTTTTTGACAGAATGCTGTTCAAGTGCCACACGTTGCTTTAATTGATCATCTGTTTTCAAATAAGGATGTGTTATCTTATAAATAAAGCTTTCAGAGTTCTATTATGTTCTTCCTCCTTCTCACCATAAGAAAAAAATAAAAAGAACAAACCCGTACTTACACTTGTACACAAACCAACAACTGTTCTCTGTGAGCATCTTGGCAGCACACCTCTTTTGGTGGGAAAGTCAGGCATGATTTTGCTTATGTAGAAGAGAGTGCACAGGTGTGACTGCCCACTCCTGGGTTATAAACTGCTCAGCATCTTAATTCTCTTTTGGCTAAGAAGACATGGCTGAGCATTACCTGTGAAATCTAACCTGAATGCATAATGAGTTTCTTGCCATGTTTTAGAAATTCCTTGATAAATTTTCTCTTTTTTGGTCTTTGGAACACAGCGGAAGGTAGTGATTCAGTTACAGAGAAGTTAAAGACTTTTCCATAATCAAGTGTAGAAATTTTGAAATGGATGTTAGCCTTTTGGAATTCAGAGGAGGGATTAGAATAGCTTGGAAAGAGAGACTAGGAAGGAGTTGGATTTGAGAAAATAAATCTCAATGTGGAGATAACAGCATTAAGAAAGACATAATGCTCATCCCTGTACTCCAAGAATACCATAGAAATGAAATATAGATAGCTAAGTTGGCAGGAGCCTGAGGTAGGATAGAGGCAGTTGATGCATGTCCTTGAACATTTGATTGCCCAGGTGAAGAGTTTAGACTTTGTCTTTTAGAACTTAATCTAGTAATGGACCTGGAGAGCTACTGTAGCTTCTAACCAGGGGGTAGTCTAAATGGAGATCATCTTTTAGGAGAATCTGCATATGGCCTGTTTTGTATCTGCATATAAAAATTTCTAATCCTCAACGACTGATTCAAAGCTCACGAATATGGGATGGCATTTCAAAAGAACTGCATTTAAACCTAACCTATTACACATTAAAGAGAGAGAATAAAACTAGTTTTATTAATGAAAGTGGACCAGAAAAGCAAGTATCCTGGACTTTAATGGCTCTAGAGCAGTGCTATCCCATAGAAATAGAAGGCAAGCTACAAATAAAATTTAAAAATTTCTAATAGCCAAATAAAAAAGAAAAATAATATATTTTATTTAACCCAGAGTATCTAAAATAGTATTATTTAAATATGTAATCTATACAAAAGGTATTATTGAGATATTTTACATTCTTTTATAATGAAGTTTTCAAAATCCAGTGAATATTTTTACATTTATAGCCCATTTTCATCTGGATTAGGCACATTTAAAGTGGTCAATAGTCGCATATGGTTTAGTGGTTACTGCATTGGACAGCACAGTTCTAGACAGATGATGAGCCATTTGAGGGCAGGAGTTCTGTCTTCATTCATTCACTCAGCAAATATTTCTTCAGTGCCTTCGGTGTCCACACTGTGGTGGACCTTAAGAATACTGTCTAGAGCCTTCACTTCTCTTTCCCTAGCCTGGCACATAGTAAAAGTAGATACAGTAGATCTTTGTTGAGTGAGGGTCCATTAAATCTATAGAAAATATTAAAAGACGGTGAATGACATAGTTTATTGGGTAAATGTGAGATATTGAGACAGATTTTGGTTTGAATCCTGGCTGAGTGTTTTGGGGAAAGTCACTTGATATCTGATAATGCAAATTGGAATTTACCTATTCCTTTTGAACAATTCACTATTCCACTAAATTAAATAAAATGTATAGTGAGTCCCTACAATGTGTTCTGTAAGAGTGATCTCTACAGAGACCATACTGTTTGAAACCTATTTCCATTGTTGTCTTTCACATTTTAAAATAGACTGGGTCTACTTCCCTGCTTAAGTGACTTTAACACATCACTAAACCTCTCTAGAATTCAGTTCCCTTACTGTAAACAGAAGCTGAGAAATTAAATAATCCCCATTTCTGGCATCTATGATTCTAGAAGCCAGAGAGAGTTCTTTTATTAGTTTTATATGTGTAGGTAACTTGATGGTGGATGAAGGAGCTTGTTCTTGTTGTTGTTAGATGCCACTGAGTTGATTTCAACTCCAGCGACCCTATGTACAACAGAATGAAACACTGCCCGATCCGGCACCACCCTCACAGTCATTGTTATGCTTCAGTCTATTGTTGCAGCCACTGTGTCAATCCATCTTGTCAAAGGTCTTCCTCTTTTTCACTGACCTGTACTTTACCAAGCATGATATCCTTCTCCACGGACTGATCCCTCCTGATAACATGTCCAAAGTATGTGACACATAGTCTACCATCCTTGCTTCTAAGGAGTATTCTGGTTGTACTTCTTCCAAGACAGATTTGTTCATTCTTTTGGCTGTCTATGGTATATTCAGTGTTCTTTGTCACACACCATAATTCAAAGGTGTCAATTCTCCTTCAGCCTTCCTTATTCATTTTCCAGCTCTCGCATGCATGTTAGGTGATTGAAAACACCATGGCTTGGGTCAGGCGCACCTTAGTCTTCAGGGTGACATTTTTGCTTTTTAACAATTTAAAGAGATCTTTTGCAGCAGGTTTGCCCAATGCAATGTGTTGTTTGATTTCTTGAATGCTGCTTCCGTGGATGTTGATTGTGGATCCAAGTAAAATGAAATCCTTGACAACTTCAGTCATTTCTCCATTTATCATGATGTTGCTTATTGGTCCAGTTGTGAGGATTTTTGTTTTCTTTATGTTGAGGTATAATCCATACTGAAGGCTATGGTCTTTGATCTTGATCAGTAAGTGCTTCAAGTCCTCTTTACTTTCAGCAAGCAAGGTTGTGTCATCTGCATATCACAGGTTGTTAACGAGTCTTCCTCCAATCCTGATGCCCCGTTCTTCTTTATATAGTCCAGCTTCTGGAATTATTTGCTCAGCATACAGATTGAATAAGTATGGTGAAAGGATACAACCCTGACACACACCCTTCCTGACTTTAAACCACGCAGTATCTCCTCGTTCTGTTTGTATGACTGCCCTTGATTGATCTATGTCCAGGTTCCCCATGAGCACAATTAAGAGTTCTGCAATTCCCATTCTTCGCAATTTTATCCATAATTTGTTATGATCCCCACAGTTGAATGCCTTTGCATGAAGGAGGCTACAATTTTATGGATTTTATAGGGTAAGAATAATTCTTTCCTTTTTTTTTTTAAATAATGGTAAGAGAAAAAGAGATTAAAAAAAAAAAGAATAAAACTTTTAGTAATCTGTACCAGCATCCTGCAAAGCACTTTACCTCATTACACCAATGCTTACAACAATGATTGAGATGAGTAACATTATTACCATTTTGATGATAAGGAAACCCTGGCTGAGATAAATTAAGCAACTGGGTTAAGGTCACACAGCAGAGAAGGGAATCAAACTCACTTCTTTGGATGCCAGCGATTAAAAGGAATTAAGGTAGCACAGCAAATCTAAAAGTAGAAAGTGATCGCAAGTTTTATGTGTTTAATTCCTCGAATGGAGAGAGGAGAAACATTTTGAATGCTTTTAGGCAAGAGACCATCTAAAAAGTAGATCAAGCTGCAGAAGTTCCGAGAGTTGATTGTTTTTTCCTAAAACTCTCTAATCTTTTTCCACCTTCCCTAACTAGATAAGCAGAGAGCTGGAAGCACATGTTTATCCCTGTACATTTTTTCTGTATGCAGTCGTTCTTTCTAACTCTTGTGTAACTGCTTAGCTATTGCTTAATGGTTTGCCCAGGATATTAGACTTACGTGAAATCAGGCATCATATTCTAATGAGAAAGTACAAGTAGTCCATTTGTAAATTGATTGTTTGAAACTTGGAATATATCAGCACAATGTATACAATTTAGCCTCCTCATTTATTCTACAAAAGCATATTGAGTCCCTAGTAGAAGTGATATTTTGTTAGTACTCTTCCAACCTAAAACACATTTAGAGGTGCCCCTCTCCATCACCTGCCCCATCCCACTTAACCTCCCTCCAAGTAGTGCCTGTGGAGTATCCTTAAGGTGGTGTTGTTGTTACCTGCCATTTAGTAAGCCCTCAACTCATGGTGACCCCATACACCCCATAAATGCTGCCCTGTCCTACATAATCCCTTTAGTCTGTTGGGGATTGTACCATTGTGAGCCATAGGGTTTTCACTGGCTAATTTTTGGAAGTAGATCTCCAGGCCTTTCTTTGTAGTCTGTCTTAATCTGAGAGCTCTGCTGAAACCTGTTCAGCATCATAGCAACACACAAGCCTCCAATGACAGATTGGTGGTGGCTGCACATGAGGTGCATTGTCTGGGAATCAAACCTGGGTCTCCTGCATGGAAAGGGAGAATTCTACCACTGAACCACCACTGCCCTCATCCCTAAGGCAGGCGTAAAAATTCAAAGCCTGGAGTGTTGTTGTTTGCTGTCAAGTCGATTATGACATAGCAACCCAAAGTGATAGAGTAGAACCGCTCCATAGGGTTTCCTAGGCTGTAATGTTTATGGGAGCAGATCGTCAGGTAGCGGTTGATGAGTTTGAACTGCCGACCTTTTGGTTAGTAGCTGAACCTTAACCATTGAGCCACCAGGGCTTCTTTAGCCTATCCTCAAGCCTATAAAAACCAAAAACCAAACCTGTTGCTGTAGAGTCGATTCCAACTGATAGTGACCCTGTAGGGCAGAATAGAACTGTTTCACAGAGTTTCCAAGGAGGACTGGTGGATTTGAACGGCCGACCTTTTGGTTAGCAGCCAAGGTCTTAACCACTGTGCCACCAGGGCTCCTTAAGCCTATAGTAGGGACTAAATAATGAGCCAAAGGGCTTGGTAGGGTGGGCCTGGGGTGAAATGGAGGGATGGGCCTCAACTTTATCCTAGTCAATCATTGCCATACAGGAACAGAGACCTAATGTCAGACATTCCAAATTCTTAAGTCAAAAATCTAGATTTTAGTGTAAAACCTGCTGATTATTTTTTTTTTATTGTACTTTAAGTGAAGGTTTACAGAACAAATTGTTTCTCATTAAACAGTCAGTACACATATTGTTTTATGACATTGGTTAATAACCCCATGACATATCAACCCTCTCCCTTTTCAACCTTTTTTTTTGGTGAAAATAGACATAGCCAAAGATATACCATTTCAAAAATTTCTACATGCACAGTTCAGTGACATCAATTATCAATTACATTCTTCCAGTTGTACTCCTATTCTCACTTTAGATGAAGGTTTACAGAACAAAATATTTTCTCATTAAAAGGTTAGTACACATGTTGCCCTATGACAATGGTTAACAACCCCCCTACACGTCAACACAGTCCTTACTCAACCTTGGGTTCCCTATCACCAGCTTTCCTGTCCCCTTCTGCCTTCTAGTCCTTGTCCCTGGACTGCTTTGCCTCATTAGTCCCATTTTGTTTTATGGGGCTGTCCAATCCCTGGCTGAATGGTGAACCTCGGAAGTGATTTCACCACTGAGCTAAAATGGTATCTGGGGGCCATACTCTCGGGGTTTCTGCAGACTCTTTCAGGCTAGTAAATCTGTTCTTTTTGTGTGTGTTAGAATTCTGTTCTGCATCCTTCTCCAGCTCTGTCCAGAACCCTATGTTGTGATCCTGGTCAGCAGTCAGTGGTGGTAGCCGGGCACCATCTAACTGTACTGGACTCAGTCTGGTGGAGGCCTTGGTAGCTGTGGTCCATTAGTCCTTTGGACTAATCTTTTCCTTGTATCCTGTTTTCTTCATTCTTCCTTGCTCCTGAAGGGGTGAGACCAGTGGGGTATCTTAGATGGCTGCTCACAGGCTTTTAAGACCCCAGACGCTACTCACCAAGGTAGAATGTAGAACATTGTTTTTATGAACTGTGTTATGCCAATTGAGTTAGATTTGTTTTTGTTGTTGTATGCTGTTGAGGGTCAATTCTGACTCATAGCAACCCAGTGTGACAGAGTAGAGCTGCTTCATAGGGTTTCTCAGGCTGTAATCTTTACTGGAGCAGATCACCAGGTCTTTTCTCCCACAGAGCTGCTGGTGGGTTCAAGCAATTTCTGCTCTAGGGATAAGTTGTAGAAGACAAGTTTCAGCAAGGCAGATTTTTGTCAAGGATGTTGATGTGATCTGGAGCATGTCCTGTGGGTGAGAATCAGGAATAGCAGCTGGGTGGTAAAATACAAGAAGGGAACTTGGTTTGGGAAAGTAGATGTCTCCCAGCTTTCTTTCCTATAGTGGTTATCTGAAATGAAGAGGTGAGTTCAAGAAAGAAGGTTAGGAGTACATAGACGATCAGCACTATTTCCTTATTTTCTCTGCTTCTTGCAAAGAATGCTAGGGTAGGAGTAGGGAGAAAGAAAAAGGGGAACTTGCTAAAGAATCAGTTATGTGTATGTTAAACCTTGTTAAAGCTGGAATTGTGTGTTTACCCAGAAAAGTTCTGTCATAAGAAAATAACTAGGCTTAGAACTTTCTGCAAGATGAAAGTGTTGCCCTAGTTGATTCTAAGAAATGTTTCCATCACTGAAAAACAAAGTCAAGTTTATTCTGCATTCTATTGATCACTTTGTCTAAAGTAGAAGAGCATGAGAAGAGTTTCTTGTGAAATTATTCATAAAGTTCCAAAAGAAAAACAGACAATTCTTACAGGAGTTGACCTTTGTGCTTTGACTCAGCCTTATAAATGAGTACTACATTCTCTATCTAATCTGCTTTCTGTCCCTATAAATTTGCCTATTCAGGACATTTTGTATAAACAGAATCCTACTATATGTGGTCTTTCATGACTAGATTATTTCACTTGGCATAGTGTTTTCAGGATTCATCTATGTTATAGTATATATTGGTACCTTTGTCAAAAACAGTTGACCTATATGTGTGGGTATACCTATGGTCTCTGTCCCATTCCACTGGTCTATGTATGTACCTGTCCTTTCACCAATACCACATTGTCTTTGAAATTGTTGATTTATAGCAAGTTCTGAAATTAAGTGATGTGAGTTCTCTAAATTTATTCTTCTTTTTAAAAATTGTTTTGGCTATTCTAGTTCCTTTGCCTTTCCATATGAATTTTAGTATGAGCTCATCAAAATCTACAAAATATATTGCAAAATATATATAGATCTGTTTAGGAAGAACTGACACCTTAACAGTGTTGAACCTTCCAATCCATGAGTATGGTATATTTCTTCATTTACTTAGGCCTTTCTGATTTTTAATTTTTTTTTTTTTTAGTTTTCAGCAAACAGTTTAAATTGCTGAATATGTAAATAATAAAAATTTGTCACTTCTTCCGTACACTAAAAACAAACAGAACAAAACATTGTAAGCTTTTCTTCTTCTTTTGTTAGTTTATGGGTTTTACTTTTCTGTGCGTAATATATTCCAGAGAAGAATTCCAGAAAACTTGCCCACTAAATTAGCTGATTTGAATTAAAAACTGATTTAAGTAAGAGGTTTTGTGGTACTTTTAGGACCAAAACTTAGAAGGACCTTAGAAGGTCATACAGTATAAAGCAGTAGGAAAGAGCATAGAGTCAGACAAACAAATCCTGACTTCAGTACCCTGTGAACTTGAGCAACTTCCTCAGCCTCTATGAGCTTCCATTCTCTCATTAGGAAAATGGGGATAACATCATAGCTACCCATAAAGATTTTGTAAGAATCCAGTGAGGTAGCACAAGTAAAGTGTTTAGCACAATGCCTGGCAATACAGTAATATTATGATGGGTATTAACCTAAAAAAAAACAAAAAACAAAACCCAGGTAAAAATGAAAACTTATAGTATACAAAGATATACTATGTAAGTCTTTTTTTTTTTATAAGTAAGTAAGTCTTATTTACGGATGTCTTTTAATTAGTCAACCCTTTCACTTATCTCTGATCAAATGTTGATTAATATTATTCTAGTGTTTTTGGATAAACACTATAGCTGGAATCTGCAGGATGTTAATTAGATGAGAGCTGTCATGCATCTGTCAACTAGCAGCATGTCAGCTATAAAATACACCTAGGAAAGCAGCCGCAAGGGGATGGACCCTTTACACTCCAATTAACAGATTTATCTGATTCCAAAAATTCAACAGTTTTCAGCAACGTTGGCAGGGACTAGAGTGGAAACTTTAAAGCAGTAGTATCATTTAAAAACAAACAAAAAAAGATAACCTTGGAGTCAGTGAAAATGGCCATGGAATTGCTTTCCAAGCTTGGAGACACACAAATGGATCTGGCATTCATGTTTCGAGGACTTTGAAGGCTTCTATCTCCAAATGCGTTCATTTTATGCTATTAGACGTTTCCAATTTCCAGTGCCTCTTTACAGTTAGATTCTCTTGTTGAGGTTTGGCATGAGGTGGTGCTGATACCTTTGACACTGCAGGTGAGCCGATGAGCTCCGTGGTTAGAACTGACAGCAGAACTCACGGTCAGCAGCTTTCTTTAAGAAATGGATTGTCATCATCAATTCTTCTGTTTAGCAATCTGGACTCTTGTCAGTACAAGCATCCTGTTTGTCCCATGAGTTCATGTCAGTGAAAAAAAATCCCTTATTGTGTACCTAATTTTAATGATTTTTATGGTTGTTATAAACCTTTTTTAAAAAGAAAGAAGATAGATGAGGAAAAGCATAGGGATCATCCACGATTCCTCTATTTCTACGCTTGTTTCTAAGATGTTTTCCTCCCAAGAGTTGTTGTAGGACGATCAGCCCCAGCGTGGTAATTCATCACAGGTCTGAGTGTCTCCATTTTCAGAATCCTGTTTCCTAAGCTTCCAAGTATATGAAAACCACTCTTCAATGACAAACACTGCATGCCATTTCCGGAATGTGTAGTCAGTCTCACACATTTCTGCAGGGAGCTAGTAAGGATGAGACCTGAGTTGTGACTGGCAGATAGCTAAGTAATGGGGTATAGACTAGTTTTCCAGACTTCAGTCTGTGTTCAAAAAATTCACAGCTATAAGGCTACCTGCTAAATTAAAAAAGAACTGTAGTGATGAGGGAGACAGTGTGAGCTACAGGCAGTTTTAAGGAGCTAAGCAGAGGTCTCCTGGCTTCCATTGTGTGATCATTACATAAATGCAGACTTAGCAACTTATTACTCATAATGTAGCAACCGTTAGCCATTTAGGCTGAAGAATTTCCTGTTCATTTATTATTTTCCTGAGAATATGAAGGATTTTTTTTTTTGACCTTGTTAATGGACGGAATGCCTTTTTTCTCCGAGGTATGAACCACAGAGGCAAACACATACGCACACATACACACAGAGGCCCAAGGTGATAGACACTTTATAAGCTTGTAGGTAACATTCAAGAGATTTCATTAAAACATTTGATAAGTTGCTCTGCCACTGGACTTTGGACATTATGCTTTTGGGTAGGTTACCGCTCTCCTGGATTTTATTTCTGTGTTGCTTCAGTCCCCTCCAACTTAATGAAAAGAATATTTTTTTCTTGGATAATTCTTTGAGATTATTTACTAAAAATGTGCAAAATATGCCACACGTGCCATTAATAACCCCTTCCACAAATCACAATGCCATGGTAGTTCACCCTTCTCTCCGACACATATACATGTATTCATACACAGACACCACAATGCATCCACTTTCAGCAGCACGTAAGAAGTTATGTAAAGTTGTGGGAGCAGATTTTTAAGGTATGTTGGGATGAAAATAGTCATGCAAAATTTGACACTCATGGAGAATTGAGGAGACTTTTGCCTTACTTAGCCTCTTTTTTCCTCTACTGTGTGGAAAATAGTGAGTTGTTTCCCAATATGCCCTATGGCAGTTAGTGAACATATCCCTGATTCAGTTTCTTCAAGTGCAGAATAGGAATAGTAACATGCTACAGGGTATTTGTGAAGATAAAATTACATGGTTAACGTGAGAGGGCTTAGAAAAGAAAAAAGAAAAATTACTATGCAGATACTGGTTATAGCAATAGCTATCTTTTTTAAGTGCTTTTGTGTGCAGACAATGCTATATACATTATCTCATTTAGATTTTATTTGCCTCATCTTATAGAAGAGAAAACTTCAGAATGGCTAATCAGCTGACCAACATCACACAGCTAGAAGATGACAGAGCTAGTATTTGTGCCCAGAGCTAAATAGATTCATAGCCCATTAAGCTTTTTTTTTTTTTTTTCTTTTTCCTAT
This sequence comes from Dugong dugon, assembly GCA_030035585.1. Taxonomy (NCBI): domain Eukaryota; kingdom Metazoa; phylum Chordata; class Mammalia; order Sirenia; family Dugongidae; genus Dugong; species Dugong dugon. The sequence continues at coordinate 23,506,896 of CM057475.1, forward strand.
TACACTGTCATGGTTAAGGTTGTGTGTCAACTTGGCTGGGCCATGATCCTCAGAGATTTGATCATTGTATGATGGTGTGATCACTTCCTTGATGAGATTTGATATTATGTGATCACCTCCATGATGGGATCTGCTGTGAGTAGTTGAAAGGGAGTTTCCTTGGGCATGTGGCCTGCATTGAATATAAAGTGGATATTCTGGCAAGGCTTGTGGGCTTTTGCTCATTCTGGATCCTGCAGCTGGCTCCTGTGCATCTGATCTCTGGTTCTTGGGACTTGAGCTAGCAGCTTACTTACGGTCTTACCTGCTGATCTTTGGGATTCATCAATCTTCACAGCCTGTGAACAAGAGCGCTGTTCTTTGACCCGTGGATCTTGAGTTTGCCAGCCCCTGTGGCTACATGCATCGAGAAGCCTGACCCACGGTTGGGATGTTCCAGCCTCTGCAATTGCATGAGCCATTTCCTTGATATAAATCTTTCTCTCTATATATATTTATACGCTTTACTTGTTTTGCTTCTGTAGATAATCCAGCCTAAGACAAACACCCTTTTATCAGATATCCTTCGTGGTCTCGATTGATGATTTTGGCCACCTTGAAATCTATTTTTCTAATAGATAGCTCCAAATGATGAAACTAATTAGATTTCATCTGAATGGTAAGAGGCAGCCAGAGGAATAGAAGAGTCACAGTGACTGGTCCAAATCTGTCATTTTTACAGGTGAGAAAATTAAAGAATGTGCCCAAGGGCATATAGGTAGTTGATGAAGGGTGATTACCAGAGTGCCCAGTTGTATATGTCATTAATATGACTCATAATCTCATGCTCTATCATGGAGCAATACTGGATGTCTTTTTTTCTCCAGCTTAATCATCAGCACTTAGAATGCTGTCTTTATGCATTATATACCACTGCATCCTCCACATATGGGGCACATAGTGGCCATCCTATAATTCTTGATTGAATGAATGAATGAATAAATAGAGGCACATACGGAGCATATTTTTTTCTAGAAGTAGGCTTGGCTTTTAAAAGATGCTGAGCTTTTAAAGGACTCTGTCCTTTAGATATTCTGTACAACTTGGCACTGTGTTCCTAAATGGTCAAATTAATATCAGCAGATGAACTTGTTTGCTGATGTATTATTTTTTGTTCATTGGTCTTGGGCAATTGTAAAATAACCCAATATAAGTAATCTGGACTTTTACCTCAAGTTTAAAAATATTTAGAATCTATGTGGATATTTCTGAATATGACAAACTTGAAAATACATGGGAATCGAGACCAACAAATAACAAGACGCACCATAAGGAGTGCCATAGACCTTGTTGTGAATAATAACTAGACATGAGAAGACAACAATGTGGTGAATGAGAGCCACGAAGTACGAGGGCAGAGCTGACAGTGAATGAGTGACTGAGTTTGTGCCAGTCCATATAAAATAATGAAGCTGGGGTCTTAAATTGCAACTCTTGGATTTTAAAGAGCTTCTGTGTTAGTGTTAGTATGGTTAAAAGAATTTAACACCTAGAAGTGAGGTAAGATATCTTAGAAGTCATTGTGCAATCACTTGGGGTGATGACTTCTGAAATACTTTATTGCAATTTTGTACTTATCGTTGGTTGCCTTTAATCATCTCCAACTTATGGTGACCTTCTGTATCACAGAATAAGACATTGCCCCGCCCTGTACCCTCTTCATGATTGTTGGTGTGTTTGAATCCATTGTTACAGCTATTGTGTCAATCCATCTCATTAAGCGTTTCCCTCATTTTGTTGGCCCTCTGCTTTACCAAGCATGATGTCCTTCTCTAGTGATTGGTCTTTCCTGATGATGTGTCCAAAGTAAGTGAGTCAAAGTCTCACCATCCTTGTTTTAAGCAAGGTTCTGGTTTTATTTCTCCTAAGATTGATTTGTTCATCCTGTTGGCAGTTCACAGTATATTATTGGAATTTAGTTCTCATTAAGAATCTCTTAGAACTCCTAAAAGACATAGTGATTATACCTCAAATGCAGGAATAAACTCAAATGAGCAGTTTCATTTATTGAAACACAGTAGGAACATAATTACACTGATTATCCTTCTCTATGTCCCTTGATAAGCCTTTTTTCCTGGACATTTATTAGATAATATTCCTGGTTTGTGAACCGCTCATTGATATTTTAAATGAGCTCAGTTAACCAATTATATGTTATTATCCCAAAATAAAGCCAAATGTTTAGAATATAAAAGGTAAAGCAAATGACTTTCCTTTCCTATCCTTTGAGTGAACATGTGGAACGTGTCTGAGTCACATACTCTGTCCTCATCCCAGCTGTCTCACTAACTAGCTGAGTGAACTTTGCAAAGTGTTAACCATTGCATTTGATGAAGATGTTGAAACGGATCATCTATAAGGCTCTTCTAGCCCTAAAAGTATACTTAATTTTATACTCCAGGGAAGAATGTCCTATGCAAATGACATGATTCTCTGTTCATCATCATAAATGACTTCTTAGTTTTTTGAAGAAATGATATTTTTGACCAGTTCAAAGAAATGGAAACTGGTACTAAAAAGAGCTAAATAAACAAATAAACCTTTCAAACAAACTTCAAAAGAACCAAGCCCATTGCCGTGGAGTTGATTCCAAGTCATGATGACCCCGTAAGTGTCAGAGTAGAACTGTGTTCCATAAGGTTTTCAGTGGCTGTTTTTTCTGAAGTAGATCACCAGTCCTTTCTTCTGAGGCACCTTAGAGTGGACTTTTCAGTTAGCAGCCAAATGCTTATCCATTTGCACCACCCAGGAACCCCATAACAAACTTGCTGTATCCAAATCTCTTAGGGCTTAATCAGTTCTTGGTGCATCCAGATTACCTGTGAAAACCTAGTAAATGATCCTAACGTTTCTTTTACAGTATGGAATCAGATCATTTTAGAAGATGATAGGTCTTAGAGAATAGTTTTGCTCTATGATGGCAGTTACTTTTCTAGAGACTACAGCCCACCCACATACAATTTACTTTCTGTACTTTCCCTCCTCCTGCTTTTCCTCCCATTTCCCCTCCGCCTCCTCCCTAGCACTCTCTCTAATTTCCTCTCTCCAAACGGATTCTTCCTATACCCTTTTTCCTTTTAAGGAACTCGTGCTAGACACTTTACAATCCATTTGAGTGGATTATAGTTTTTCTTGCAGAAATATGAAAGCCATGTCTTTTTAAGAATACACTTTAGTGCGTCTCCAAATTATCTAGGATTTTACCATAAAATGTCTGATTTTCTCAGAATACATTGGCAAAACCTCATAATGTGAGGTTAATTTTGCACATAACTAAACTTCTAAATATAAGCAAAACCAAAAAACCAAACCAAACCTGTTGCCGTCGAGTCAGTTCTGACTTATTGCTGCCCTATATAGGACAGAACAGAACTGCCCCGCAGAGTTTCCAAGGAATGGCTGGTGGATTTGAATTGCCCACCTGTTGGTTAACAGCCAAGCTCTTAAACACTGCATCACTAGGGCTCCAAAAACATCTACATATAAGCAAAAAGCCATATCCTGATCACTTTATTAGGTTTATCTGCAGAGGGTAATTTTTTCTGAATTTATTCCCTTATTCTGGGAGTCTATCCTCATTCAAGATCAGCAGTTGCACTGTGTTGAAATTAAGCAGATACAATAATGCCTATTAACATTTTCTGTGCCTGAAGCAATCTCATCAATATCACTGGCCAGGGGGTGGTGCTTTGGGTCAGCCACGCCTTTTGGTGCTCCTGCGGTTGTACGATACAGGTAAATGCATCCTTGGCCTGTTAGTCGGACCTTCCTGGATCTTATGTCCCATAGTGTAATTCTGTACTGCTTCATTCCATATCAATGGAAATGAGTTGAATCTCTGACCTTTCAGATGGTGGTTCTTAACTCAAGAGTCAATGATGGAAAACTGTGGAGAAAATACTATAAAATCCAATCCTACTAATTAAGCAGTGTAATAAAACAGGCAAGAATAGCAAAGTGTGTTATAAATATCCTGTACCCAGAGATGCTGAGTCACGAGCAGATAAAAAAATGTCCTCCCTTACCCTGCCAAAATAAAGAAATTTGGGGCCACAGAAGAGAACTTGTTTGTATTGCTAGTTAGATATCTTCTTTATATATGTAACAGAATCCTGGTAAGCATCCACTATAACCTGCCAGAGGCCACACAAACATTATCCAACGTGTTGTAGAGGATCTTATTCATTGTGTAGGGAGCTGTATTAAATAATTTTGAAGGCCTGTTCCAGCTCTGAAAATCTGAGATGTGTTGCAGTCCTTACATGACCACTGTAAATAGAAATCGTCTTTCTTGTTCCAACTCTATGTAAGCCCTTCTATGAGCCTTTTCTGTGCAGTGCCCAGTATCCACATTGTCTTCCATGGTATCCACAAAACACTCTGCTAATGTTTCCAGACTTTGTATTTTGACTTACCTTCCAACCATACAATGACAGAATCTGTGTTTCCCTGGTCTTATGGATTTGCTTATACCATTCTTTCCCTTCTACACAGCCACTCCCATCATTTCCTGTAAAAAGCCCTCCTTACCCTCCAGTTGTCAGGAGCCCTGCTGGTGCGGTGCTTATGTGCTCAGCTGCTAACCAGGTACCAGAGCCTTTCCTCATCTACATCAAAAGACATTGCTTCCACTTTTCAAGCTCTGCTAAGATATTCTTTTTAAAAATTTAAATAATAGTTTTTCCTGTATGATAGAAATGGTTCCCAAACTTTCATGTGCGTTAAGGATCACCTAGGGGCTTGTTAAAACAGTTTCCTTGGCTCCATCTCCAAAGACTCTGCTTCACTAGGTTGAGGGTGGGGTCCATGAATTGGCATTTCTAACAAGCTTACAGGTGAAGCCTGTGCCGCTCATGGATCATACTTTGAGAATGATAGTTTTTGCGCCTTCCTGCTAGATTGTAAGCTTCTCAACTACAAAGGCAAGATTCCTTTATATCTATGTACTTCCTGTTCTAGGAAATATTCTATGAATAAAGGGCCATAAAAAGTCAAGTAGAATTTGATCATGCTTGTTTTCTACCTCATGAAACCCACATAGTGATAATCTTGGAAAGACAAAAAGAAAGAAAATTTATTTGCAAAAGGAGTTTCTGTTTGTGTCTATGATAATGCATCTGAAAAAGAAATGTTTGTTTCACATAAAGAACAGCAAACTGTAGACAGCAAAAGGAAATGAACAGAGCTCATTTTAAATCCATTTAAATGGAACTGCCGTGTGCTGGGAAATCCAAATTCATTAATTCCTAAAAAATTAGAAAAAAGGGACTAGCTCAATAGATGGAAGAAAAATAATTTGTAATCACATAAAGGTAATCCAAAATTTTCTCTCTTTGGAATTGAAACATAGAAGCTTCCAAACCTAGGAAGCATATACCCCTGAGCCTCACAGATGCTGTATCAGTATGGCATCTCTATATTTAACTTTTGCATTGTTTCTTAGAAACTATTGTCACAACATCATCAGGTCTAATGTCTCTAGTTATTTTAGTACATGGGGTATTCTCGTTGATTGAATAAAGTCCCACCATGCCCAGCTGCTCTTAGAGAAATAGAATATTTAAGATATGGGCAATACTGGGCAGGAATACTATTTTCTTTTAAACGAAGTGCCCAGTTCTTTTTCAGTAACCCAAAGCAAAGAACAGAAATAGAGACACAATGCCCCGCAATTCTTGTCTTAAGACATAAATCCCCAAAGGATCAGAATCTGGCCCCTTCCACTCTATTTCCATGTCAGGTTTTGGATGTGCTTGTCTATAGTCACAAGAAAGGCTTTGTTCTTCATATTTTAGTACAGCCAGGAATTAGAATTTTTTCTTGTGGTATCTTTAACAACTTTCTCAGGTATATATATGAAATTTATATACATATAGACAATTTATATATATAATATATAAGGATATAATATACATGCACATATAGTTGTCCCCCTCTTCCTGGGCTTAATTCTATCTTCTTATTTAGGAACTTTTGATTTAGTCCGCTATTAAAAACCAGTTTCCTGCAGAAAATCTGGCTCAGAAGTAGATTTGCAAATTAAGTATCTTAGCAAAGTACTTTTGATGGCTCTATTAGAGAGAGAAATACAGCATTTTATTTCCAACTGGCCTCTCTGTAATAGATTGTGAGTAAATCACTAGCTAGGAATTCTTAACTCACCTGTTCTGCCTGCCCATGAAAATACCTACAAAAACACATGAAAGATGGACAAATTTCAGTCAAAACATTTCAAGGGATTGCCCACTCACTTGGAAGAATATATATAAATTAGTGGTTCTCAAAGTGCTGCTCCAGAGTAGCAGCAGCAGCTGGTACCTGGGACTTGTTAGAATCCAATTATCAGGACCCACCTTTTCCCACTAAATAAGATGCTCTGGTGATATGCCAGTTATGTTTTTAATTTTTTAATTTTTTAAATAAGCCCTCAAGGTGATTCTAATGGACAGTTGATTCGATTCTAAAATACAGCAGTATGGTCCAGTAGGAAGGGGGTAGGAGATATCTCCCACTCATTCCCACTCTGGGTCATTTTTTCAGAGACTTATAATCCATGTGTATATCCAGACAGTCTGCTACTAGTCAAAAACCTAAGGAGCGGCAATGTTCTGAGGTAACTGAAACAGTTTCCTATCTTCCTTCACATCTCCCAACCTTATTCTGAAGGCTATAACTACCAGAATACAAAATGGTCAGAGGTAAAAAGTATTGGGAATAACACACAATCAAGGAGGCTGTAAGTGGAGCCATAAAATACCACTGCTGTGAAAAACAACAACAACAACAACAAACATTTGTTGTTGTGATTTGCTGTGGAGTCAGTTCTGACTCTGAATGATCCCATGTGTACAGAGTAGAACTACTCCACACATCTTCAAAGCTGTAACCTTTCAGAAGCAGATCACCAGGCTAGTCTTCTGAGGCACATTTGAGTGAGTTTGAACCGCCAACCTCTTGGCCAGTAGTTGAGCACTTAACCATTTGCACCACCCAGGGACTCCAAAGAAATCATGCTGCTTGAAATTATCCATAAATAATTTCACCTCACTTAAAGGATTAGAAAGCAGGAAAAGATACAGCTTCATTCTGCTAGATTGCTTTGACAAGATCAGAAAGAAATTTCTGGCTATACCTAAGAAAATATGATGGAGATTAAAAGGAGCATAAACACCAATTTGTATGACACATGTTAGACCTGGGTAGTCATCTCCTTATTCAAATCTATGAAAACCAAAGAAAGATCTCTAGGAAGATTTAATAATAGAAGAAATATCCAATGTCTTAAGATTCCCAAGGGAAATTATTTTTGGAGCAGAAGATTTTTCTAGAATGTATATTCTTTACTTTCTCAATTGTTATCTGCCACTGAGTTGATTCCAACTCATGGTGACCCCGTGTGTTACAGAGTAGAACTGTTTATGTAATTTTCTTGGCTATAATCTTAATGGAAGCAGATGGCCAGGCCTATAATAAAGACCTAGAAAACAAATTCACTGAAGAAGAGATGAAAGATAATATAAAAATGTAAAACTTTGTAGAGATACAGGTTGATTGGATAAGCAATCTGTGATGAGAAGGAAAATTAGAAAATTAAAAATATATAAAAATAATTAAAATATTCATTGGAAGTAGTAAAACAGAATCAGCACAACATGAAATCCAATCAGTGACTTACAGAACAATTTAGAAAAGCACACTAAGAATGCAAATCCATCAAAGACATAATAGATTAGGAGGAGAGAAAACAAAGATGCAATTTATAGACAGCTGACATCTTTGGGAATCAAGCCAAAACAAACTGATCAAAACGATAACCAAAGTCGTAGTAAAAGACCTATTTTCTGACCTAATAAAATTTTGAGTTTGTGAATATAAAGGGATCACTGTGTTGCATGAAAAGCTAATGAAGAAAGACGTATGCTTAGAAATATCCTGCTAATTTTAAAAATTTTGACAATAAAGGCAAATCCTAGTGTGAGGATGGATAGGGAAGAAAGATTTACTTAAAAGGATTAGCCATCAAGTTAGTTTCAGACTTTGTTTTCACTATGGTAAATGACAGATGGGATTTTGTAGAAAACAAATGCACTTCAGTAATTACACATGTAGCAATGTTGTCATTTGCATGTGAAGACATTCTTGGAAGTACAAGAATTCAAAAAAATTATTTTACCCATAAATGATTTTTGAATAATCTCACTTGAAAATATTTTTCAACCAAATATAAATGAGGAAAGTTTAACAACTTAAACAAGGAGAATTCAATAAGATAAAACACTGGTGTGGATCTTGATTCTAGTTTAACATAAACAACTAATTCACAATAATTTCTTTTTCGTAAAGTTAACAACTGAATATATTGTAGATGTTTTAGAAAAGATCCTAAATAATAAATATATGATTTTGTGGACTTAAAATAATCATAATCAACATATAATATCCCAAAATATATTGTCAAATATTGGGGATTAAGGTTATCTAGAAATGAAAAATCATGCTAAATTTTTCATTTTACATGTGGTGGGGAGGGATGTGGGGATGAGTCAATTTTTTTTTTTAAATTTTTCTTAAATTTTGCTAATCAGAGAAAGTGGTTTAAGGATATGTTTAAAAACTTAGGAAGCGATAAACCCAAACTTATCACTAATAATAATAATAAATACAAATAGATTTATCTCCCCAATTGTATCCAAATTTTCAGGTAAGCTTAAAGAAATCTAAATATAAAGTGTTACTAAACATCCAATTAATGTTCTTTTTAATTATTTACAAAACCAGCCTTAAAAATCATATTCCAGACCATATAGACAACCTAAATATTCACGAAGTCAGTTCATAATGCCACATTTCTCTAAAATCAGAACAATAACACTGTAATTAATAACACTTCTTAAAAAATAAAAACCCGCATATATAGACATTAAAAATATACATTTGAAGTAGCTGTTAGGTCAAATAGGAAATAATAACTATAACTTCAGACTTTTTAGAAATAAAAAAATGAGAGTATCAAATTTGAGGCATATTAACAAAGCTGTACTCAGTGGCATGGTTTTAGTTAATTCATTAATAAACAAGAAGATGTAACATAAATGATGTTGGGACTCAAGTTATTATGATAGAAAAAATAATATAAAACTCTATTAGCCACTTTACATTAGGTCACACTGCATGAAACATACAATCTCAATGTCTACACTGTATGTGTTTTCTCAGGAAGTTGAAAGAGACTGGATGGTGATAGGTGCTTCATCTCACTACAGGCTGCAGGTTGGATGCAAGTTGGCTCCAAGCATCTTGGATTTCTCGGATGCAGACTGAAGGATCAGTCCCTATGTGGGATGTATATTCCCAAGGCAGAGCACACAAGGGGAGAGGGACACATGGAATTCTCCTTAAAGCCCCCACTTCATGTGATACACCTTTACTTCTTTCTACCCATATCCTCTTGTTGAAAGCAAGTGTCATGGCCAAGTCCAGTTCAATGAGGCAAGGAGTTTACTGTGCCCACAGTGAACTATGGCAAGAGTGAGAGCAAAGGAACAATTGCGAAGAAATGACAGTTTCCTCTTTAATCTCCTCTTGTATTGGAAAACAAACTAACAAAAAACCCAAGGAAAGAAAATGAAGATAAAAAAAAAAGTAAAATTTACTTATTAGAAAAGAGATATCAGAAAAACTTATATATAAATCAACTCTGAGTATTTAAAGCAAAAATAACTAAGACCCATGGCAGAATCAAATAACAAGAAGGAGACATATAAAATTATAAGTATTATAAATTAAAATGGAATATAGTAATAACGTAAATTTTTTTTTGGTAAGAAAATACTATATACAACTACATCTTAACACATTTGATGTCTCAGAAGGAATTTTCCAAAAAAATATACATTGGCAAAATTGAACTAAGAGGTAAAAACATATGAATGTGCTAATAGTTATGAATAATATTAAAATGTTATCAAATAATTAACTCTAAATAAGATTTTGACTCTAATTTTCTAGACTGTTAAAACCACTAATTATTCCCATACTTTAGAATTTTTTGCAGAGCTTGCAAAAAATGGAAAGCTACCAACTCATTTTATTACTCAGACATAGTCCTGATAGCAAAGCCTGACAAAAATAGCACAGAAATAATAATTATCGAAAAATGCTTTTTAAGATTATAGATATAAAATCTAATATAAAATACTGGAAAAAAACGAGTCAACAGAACATTCAGAAAACTTCTACCATTGCCTAGTCAGTAACATAGAACAAAAACTTACTTTAATTCTACAGTATCAAGAAAATATTAATGTCATCTAATATTAATTAGAGACAAAGTAAAAAAAATCTTTTGATCATTTTGGTAGTTTCCAGAAGAAGTTGATAAAATGGAATATCTGTTCTTAGCTTTAAATGCAAAAAGTTCTCCACCAATCCCAATAACAAAATATTTTTGAGAAATATGGAAATGCAAAGGTATTTTCCTGACATGCTAATGAATGTCATTTTGACCCTGACAACCAGCAGTAGAAACTCCTATTTATTATTATTGTTTTATATAGTTTGGGAAATTTAAGCTTATTCAATAAAAGCAGAAATAAGAAAGATAATTACCCGAGGGAAAAATGCCAGATTATAGTGTGGGTTTCCAATATTATGTTTAAAAAAATAGACAAGGAGATTTATACAAGAGAATTAACCAAAATTTCTTAGATTTAGCAATAAAATTCAATGAAGTGTCAAGTGTTGTTCTGATGTAAAAACAAACAAGCATTAGTTTTCTTAGGAATGACAAGAAATGTGTGGAACTATGTGACAAATACTATAGAACTTTATCAGAACCGAAAAACACAAACGAGAAGAAAATATAGGTTAACATTTTGAGATGGGAAATGTATTGTAATTTGTTAAATTAAAAATGTACATAAAATTACAGTCTAATCATAATTAGAAAAGTATTTGCAGTATGTTTGACAAAACATATGTTTATACTTCTAATATGTCTAGCAGTCTTAAAAACAAATAAAAATTTATCTAATTGCTTTATCATAGTTTATTAATAAGCCATTGAAAGGAACAAAAACAAAAAAAGCATCAGCACCATAATGAGAAGTGGGAAATGAATGTGAAGAAGCTTTTCCCAAAGCACTATACTATCATTGTAAATATAGGAATATTTTAAAACAACTATGGCATGTAATCATTTCCTATCTCATTAGAAAATCATACATACACCGGAGTGAGCTATATATCATGTACATACATGGATAAAGAAAGTGGGCATTCTCCTCTCTTGTTAGACAGTGTGATGTGTTTCAACCCTTGGGGAATTTACCTTGACAGTGTGAATGAAGTAGTTTAAAAATATATTTATTCTTTGATTCAATTCATGGGAAAGTTCTATTCACAAAGACGATCATCTCATGTATAACCACAAAAATGGAAGAGAACACATATCCACAGCAATGAGGAAAACAATAATAAAAATCATGGTATGCTATGAAATATAGTGCCGTTAAATGTTTTATGAAACGATTCTGATAACACTGAAGACAAAAGAAAAGAAAGTATAGTTACAACATTTCTTTTTATTTAACTACACACAAGGGAGAGAAACAAAACCTGAAAGGAAATAGAGAAAAATGTTAGCAGTATTTATTTTGGAGAAAAAAACAAAACCAAACTCGTTGCTGCGGAGTCGATTCTGACACAGAGCGACCCTATAGGATAGAGTAGAACTGCCCCATAGGGTTTCCAAGGAGTGGCTGGTGGATTCAGATTGCCAACCTTTTGATTAGTAGCCAAGCTCTTAACCACTGTGCCACCAGGGCTCTGTTTTGGGGAAGGGAGAGGATATTTGTCTTCCTTTTTTTTTATTTTCCAAATTTTCTTTAAAGATCATGTCTCACTTGAATATAATGGAAAAAATATTTTAAAAAGATGACTTTGCTAAAGCTAAACAGCCAAATGGATGGCTTTTCAGAGAAGAATGCTCTGAACACGTCTGTGGCTGTATTGCTTAACTGGAAGGAGATCTCTTCTCATTTGCTGAGACTTGGTCTTACTGACAATTTATAGAAAGAGAAAACTAGTTGCCCATAAGTCGATTCCGACTCATGGTGACCCAATGTGTGCCAGAGTAGAACTGTGCTCCACAGCATCTTCAGTGGCTAATTTTCAGAAGCAGATCACCAGACCTTTCCTCTGAGATACCTCTGAGTGGACTCCAGCCTCCAACCTTGGGGTTAGCAATTGAACTCATTGTTTGTACTATGCAGGGTCCATGTACAGAAAGAAAAGGGCCTGACGTTTTCTCTGTGTAGCTTTCCAGGCTCCAAGTTCACAGTAGGCTGTTGAGTGCTTTTGTTGAGAGAATGAATAAATGGCTCACTCAGTCTAGCTGACTCAAATCTGTGCGATGTTTTGCATGGAAAATTTTTCCAAGCCCCCTAGTGCCATTGCTAAGGGAATAACCTGGGCAAATTAGAATCCACTGTTTCCCCTGAAGTTAAATTCCAGATGTTACAAGCAGCTATTCTGAACTTTATTTAAATGTAATCTTGTAGCAGAGTTTTGTTATTATTGCTTGAACATAAGAGTTAATTTTCTGAGCTGTGTAAGTAAGTTGCTTTAAAGGGAAGACTTCCATTTGCCTCTTACTAACCTGAAAACAATTACATTTAAGCTCATCAGAAGCCTAAACAGATAGGAAAGCTTGGAGCTCACCACAGAAATGTATTCTTTAGTATGTAATGTCATGATGCAATGCCCTTTTCCTAATACACATTAACCTTGAAAAACCACTGTTGGTAGTCAAATGCCAAATATGTTCATTTTTCCCCTTTTTTCCCACTGCACGGTGTATGCAAGATACTATGATAAAGCAATTAGATAATTACTGTTTTTAGCTAGAGAAAAGGTGGCTTATGTTTTACTCCACCTCAGAAAGCCAAGTTAAAAATTTCTCATCAAACTGTTTTATCAGTGTTCCCATAAATTTTAGGAATTTTGTAAAATGAATTTTTTTTTTTTTTTAAGCACTGGACTATTAACAGCTTCAGCAGCAATTCAGAGATCAAATGGAAAGGAGAGCCTTAAAGTGCCAAGGTTGTGTCCAAACTATCCCACTCAAAAAAAAAAAAAAAAGAAAAAACAAAACATAAGCCACTGGGAAAGACACCCCATATTCAGTGGAGCTTGCTTTGACTTAAATATACTAATTGAACTAAGCCAAACCGTCTTCTTTCCCAATTCGTTAGCAATATTGTAATTAAAAGAGCACCTTCAGTTCCAGAGGGTAATGACCTTTTTAATTCAACTTGGGAATTCAGATTGGTGTTGCATAATAGTGAATTTAAATGCTGAATTCAAATGCCAAATGTTCTTCTGGTAAATGTGCAATTAGAAACCAAATGTGAATTGCCCTAGCAATTTTCTCATGTTTTTATATATGGCTTTGTTTGGATTTCAGAGGAAAACAGAATCTATTGAGATATCATTGAGATATCATTGTGTGTTTGATTGGCACCATAATAGTTGATTATCCCAAAGAAATTTCATTACGTCTTTTGAAAATATTTAAACAACTCTGTAAAACATTACTGAAACTAATCACTATTTATACTTCTACAGTGCCCTTTGTTATCTGTATCATTATATAAACATGCATTTTTGCATAGTTTCAATCAAAGTATTTGTTGGGGTAAAATGCTAAGCTGCAGTAACAAAAGTGATCCCAAAATTCAACGTCTCAAACAAGACAGATAGAAGCTTATTTTTCTCACATCATAGCCCCAGGTGGGTATTCCAGGTTAGTGGTCTTTTGCTCCACACAGCATTCAGGGACTCAGGCTGGTGGCAGCTATGCCTTCTTCAGCATGCAGTGTTGAAGTTCGCTTTGGTTCTTATCATTCCAGCCTACAGGATGAGAAGGGAGAGGACAGGGCTGTTCTTAAGGCAATCGGTGGCACACATCACTTCTGCTTGCCTTCTATTGAAGAAAAATTAGTCACATGACCTCTTCCAATACAAGAAAGGTTGGAAACTGATATTGCTGGCCAGACGTGTACCAAGCTATAAATCACATAACAGTGAGGAAGGAAGGGCTGAATTTTAGTGCACAGCTAATGGCTCTGCCGAAGATAATATGCAAGGTTGTTTCTTACTTTAACATTATTTTGTAAACAGTAGGTCCCATATTTGTGAGGGGTATGATGTAAGGGCCCTGCAACTCTTCACTTTCCAAGTTTCTTCCCATAAATTCAGTAAGTTTCAACTAAAAGGTGTAAGTGACTCTTTCATGCCCTGAATAAATCTATAAACATCTCCTGCATCACATTTTAAATAACAAATTAAACATTTGCATATAAATCCCCACACTGTAATTTATGTACCTTTTAAATTCTATAAAAATATTACCTATCTCCACAAATGGTACTAGGACAACCGGACAGCCACATGAAAAAAATGAATCTAGACAGACCTTATACCATTCACAAAAATTAAATACAAATGCATCACAGACCTACACGTTAAACAAAAAACGATACAACTTCTAAAAGATGACATAGGAGAAAATCTGCGAGAACTTGAATTGGGCAATACATTTTTGGATATAACATCAAAGGCACAAGCCATAAGAGAAACTGGCTAATTGGACTTCATTAAAATTGAAAACTTCTGCTCTGCAAAGGACAATGTTAAGAGGATAAAATAACAAGTCACAAACTGGGAGACAAATATCTGCAAAACATACACCTGTTAAAGGACTTGTATCCAAGATGTACAAAGAACTCTTAAAATTCAACAGTAACAACAATCAGTTACAACCCAATTGTAAATAAATCTCCAAAAAAATAACCCAATTACAGACTGTACAAAGATCTGAATAGACACCTCACCAAAGAAGATGTACAGATGGCAAACAAGCATATGAAAAGATGCGCAACACAGTACGTCACTAGGGCATTGCAAATTAAAACAAGATACCATACGTGCCTATTAGAATGGCTAAAATCCAAAACACTGACAACACCAAATGCTGCTGAGGATGTGGAGCAACACGAAATATCATTGATAGCTGGTCAGAGTGCAAAATGGCACAGCCACTTTGGAAGATAGTCAGGTAGTTTCTCACAAAGCTAAGCATAGTCTTACTATATGACTCAACAATAATGCTCGTGGGTATTTATACAAATGAGTTAAAACATGTCCACACAAAAACCTGCACGCAAATGTTTATAGCAACTTTATTCATAATTGCCCAAAATTGGAAGCAGCCAAGATGTTCTTCAGTAGGTGAGTGGGTAAACAAATGAGTATAAACCAGCAATAAAAAGTTGTGATATATCAAGATACAAAAAGATGCAGAGGAACTTTAAATGCATACTGCTGAGTGAAAGAAGCCCATCTGAGAAAGCTACATGCTGTATGACTTCAGCGATATGACATTCTGGAAAAGGCAGAATACAAAGACAGTACAAAGATGAGTGGTTGTCAGAGTTTCAAGGGGAGACCGGGATGAATAGGTGAAGTACAGCACATTTGTAGGGTAGTGAAACTATTCTGCATGATACTATAGTGGTGAATACGTGATGTTATGCATTTGTCAAGACCCATAGGACTGTACAATGCAGAGTCAGCCCTAATGTAAACTATAGGTTTTTAGCTAACAATAAAAAAACCAAACCCGCTGCCTTCAAGTCAGTTCTGACTCATAGTGACACTATAGGTAACAATAATGTATCAATATTGGTTCATCAGTTTTAATAAGCATACCACATGAGTGCAAGATGTTAATAATTGGAAAACAGCATGTAGAGAGAAGAGGGGATCTGTGGGCACTCTCACTACTTCCTGTGCAATTTTTCTGTAAGCCTAAAATTTATCTAAAAAAATAAAGTGCATTAAAAACTTAATTGACCTATTCACCTGGAACAATGGAGGAAGAAGAAGAGTCAGGAATAGAAAAAGGATATGGAATGTGTGGCTAGTTTCCTCCATGGGCAACTGCCTCCTTTGCTATGAAACCAGAAAAACTGAATGGTACCTGGATACCATTACTGAACATTTTAATCAGAGATTCCATAGAAGAATCTCGATCAAAGGTGGGGAGTAGGGGGAGGGAGAGCAGAATTTCAAATTCTCATGGACTCCAGACTTCCTGGAGCCATGTAGGTTGGATAAACCTCTGAAACTATTGCCCTGAGATAATCTTTAAACCTTAAACCAAAAATATCCCCTGAAGTCTTCTTAAAATCAAATATTAGTTCAGCTTACCTAGTAAGAAACACCTACTTTAAGCTTTATGCTCTTTTAAGAACTATTTATATGGGGTCAAATTGACAACAGCAACTCCAAAAATTAGATAAGAACCTTAGGGGGCAGTGAATTTATGTTAATGGGGGGAGTAACAACTCGGAAAAGGAGAGTGAGAATTGTTACACAGCTCGAATAATATCAGTATCGCTAAATGGTACATGTAGAAACTGTTGAATTTGTGTATGTTTTGCTTTGTATATTCTCAACAACAAAATGAATAAAATTATATATAAAAAATAATTGACCATATATCTGGGTGCCTATTTACGGGCTTTTCTATTCCATTAATCGATTTTTTTTTATCTTGGGTCAATAGTACACTGTTTTGATTACTATAGGTTTATTATAAGTTTTGATGGTAGGTAGGATAAGCCTTCTAAATTTCTTCTTTTTCAGTGATCTATCTTGGCTGTTGTAATTTCTTTGCCTTTCCTTACGAATTTTAGAATCATTTTGTTAATTTCTACAAAAAGCATGCTGGGGTTTTTATTGGAATTGCATTGACTCTATAGATCAGTTTGAGGATAAATGGCATTTTAACTACATTGCGTCTTCTGATACACCAACATCGTATGTCCCTGCATTTATTCAGACCTTTTGAAAGTTCTCTCAGTGTTTGTGACAAGTTCACTATAACGTGTCAAACAGAGAAGAGAAAATTGGAATAGACTGCAGAGGAGAATGAAGTTAGAAACATTTTTAAAGGTTTGTGAGTAAAATACCTTAAAAACATAAAAGAAGATAAATAGAATAAAATTTTAATGGATTAAATAATAGAAAAGGAAGAAATAGGTAACAAAAGGAAGTGTGACAGGGAGTAAGGAAAGACAAACATGTTAAGACAGGGAAGGCAGTGAAGAAGGAATGACGACGAAAATAAAAAGAATAAATGAAAAATGTTAAGAGGAGAACAACTAAAATTTAGTAAAAACATAAAGTAAGATATAAAAAAATTACATTGGATGGGAAATGGGTAGGGAGCTTGTCTAGAAGGGTCTGTCCTTTTTTTCCTGTCTCAGATTCTAAGGTAGAGGGAACTCACCTGAACTGATGTCACCGCTCCTGGAGGGTGGGTGGCAGGTGACTGGAGGGCTGTGTGGGGTAATGGATAGAGTGGCCATCTTTAGAGTTACAGAAGATGGATGTGGAGTCGCATCCTATACTGGGATGTGATCAAGTCACTCACGCTGGCCCTGACACATCCTGGTGTGGAAGATGCTGTAGAAGGTGTCAAATGTACCACAATAATTGGAGAAACTGCGTGCAGGAGGGAGAGGGAATATATGGGAATTCTCTGTACATTCTGCACAGTTTTTCTGTAAGACTAAAGCTGCTCTAAAAATAAAGTGCATTGAAATTAAAAAAAAATTGAAAAATATATTATGTTCTCTAATTTCCTTTCTATTCTACTTTATTCTATTCTATTCCATGAAGAGAGCTTGTAAAATTCTTTGAGTTTGGTGTCCTGAAATTTCTATGTAAGTGTAATTAAAAAGAATCAAAGTATGGCTCCAATAAAATAAAGGGAACATTCCTAAAATAACAAAGAACTTTTCTAAAGAATTTAACATATATTATTTCTAGTTCTTATAAGTACACCATGATGTAGGTAGGACTTGAAGCACTTACTGATGAAGATTAAAGACCACAGCCTTCAGTATGGATTACACCTCAACATAAAGAAAGCAAAAATCCTCACAACTGGACCGATAAGCAACATCATGATAAATGGAGAAAAGACTGAAGTTGTCAAGGATTTCATTTTACTTGGATCCACGATCAACACCCATGGAAGCAGCAGTCAAGACATCAAAAGATGCGTTGCATTGGGCAAATCTGCTGCCAAAGACCTCTTTAAAGTGTTGAAAAGCAAAGATGTCACCTTGAAGACTAAGGTGCACCTGACCCAAGCCATGGAGTTTTCAATCACCTCATATGTATGCGGAAGCTGGACAATGAGTAAGGAAGACCGAAGAAGAATTGATGCATTTGAATTGTGTTGGTGAAGAATATTGAATATACCATGGACTGCCAAAAGAATAAACAAATCTGCCTTGGAAAAAGTACAACCAGAATGCTCCTTAGAAGCAAAGCATACTTTGGACATGTTATCAGGAAGGATCAGTCCCTGGAGAAGGACATCATGCTTGGTAAAGTAGAGGGTCAGGGAAAAAGAAGAAGACCCTCAGCGAGATGGATTGATACAGTGGCTGCAACAGTGGACTCAAGCATAACAATGATTGTGAGGATGGCACAAGACTGAGCAGTGTTTTGTTCTGTAATACATAAGGCCGCTATGAGTCAGAACAGCAACAAATATGTACGTATAAGTGTACATATTTTTTTACTCATTATAGCTGAGCAATCAGTCCAAGTGTATAAAGAATCTGAGAAAGGATTTGAATCCAGCCATGTCTGACTGTAAGCCCAGTAGTTTTTTTTTTTTTTCTTTTTCTACAATGTCATAATGATATTGATAAATACATGTTGGTCAAAAGAACTAACTAATAAGAGAGAGATTATTAAAGAGACTCCATGGTATTTTTAGTATTAGCTGAACTTATAAGAGTCTTATCAATGCTTATAGACTAAAAGTGAGATAGGTGAAATTCATTGTATTGTAATCTCTCAAATATATGTTCATGATTTGTGAAACAGGTACGGTTTGCTTTCCATATCCAATTTTGTAAAATTGTCTTCATGCATACAAAAGCAGGTAATTCAGTCTTTTTTTTTATCAGGTTGTTGTTAGTTGCTGTGGAGTCAGTTCCGACTCATGGCAACCCCATGTGTACAGAGTTGATATCACATCCCAACTTCCTTGACTCTGTTCAAAGGAAAACCTATTAATTACCACTACTTCCTGCCATATTAGCAATCCAGGTCTATGGATGTTTCATAAGAGTGTGACCACCTGTAAAAACAAGGCAAATACAAGCATATGAGGAATTGCCAGTTGCCATTAAGTCAATTGTAACTCATGAAGACCCCATGCATTTCAGAGTAGAGCTGTGAGTAGGGTTTTCAGTGGCTATGACCTTTTGGAAGTAGATTGCCAGGCCTTTCTTCCAAAGTGCCTCTGGGTGGATTCTTCATATCTTCCATATTTTCAGATCTTAAGGCAGGAAATAGACTATATTCCTTCATATCCCTTCACACCACCAATCACAGTGCTCAGTATATCGTAGGTGTCCTAAAGATACTTCTTGATTAAAGGTTTAAGATCCGAAATTGTTTGCCTTAGAAGAAGTATGAAAAACTTCAGAGGGAAACGATGATGATGTGAATTAGCCAAGAGGTGACTGAAATTTTTACACATCACTTCAACTCCTGTTTTTGCAGTGTGTTGAGGACTTTTATTCTAAATGTATGTACAGTGTCAACATGCACACATATACACAATCTCATCAGAGAAGCTTTTAAATTGCAAGACGATTTCCCTTCGTCACTAAGTACGTTTCTTCTCACTATTAACTGGTGTGTGCTAAGGGAATACAAATTAACTGTATTATTAATTTAAGTAAGACATAATTAGGAAGGTAAATCTTCTGCCAGAAAACACATAACACATTCCAAAGCCAAATATACATGAACTAGGATTAGCTTGCTATTCCCCTTTATTAGTACAGATTAATGGTGTATCCTCTGTGTAGAGTTGCACATCCACGCATGTTTTCTGAGGATATTAGGACCATTTATGAACTACAAATGGAAGTTCACATCTCACTGTATCTCGTGATGACATTCTAGTATTTAATCAACTTCAGAAAGCAGGTTTGATTGGACATGTAACAACTGATTAAAAAGCATGAGTAGTATTTGTATGCAGAACATTTAGTAAGCTATGTAACTAACTTCTCTACTAATCAATAGCAAACACGTTCTCTCTTCATGCAGGTATTTCAGTGTTTCTTCTCCTGCTGTGGACCATTATCCAGCCTGTGTGTAGCCTCACTGCCAAGGAGCACTTTCAGAAACATTTTCAACTGGAGGGAACACAGGGAGTAGCAATCCATTAATGAAGCAGATTCACACCGATTAATTACATTCAGCCTGTAGCACCACTTTAGGAGGGGAAAATATGACGCAAGGTGGGGAAAAGCCCTTGAATTAAATTTTCAAGTCTGATTTATGAGACTGCTCCCCCCTATGAAAATCTAGTTTTTTCCTAATTTCAATTATTTGTTCCTCTTCTTGTCTGGCTAGGCTGTTCTAACACAGCCTGATTTGGCTTGTCCCTTCTTGGCTTTTTCTCATTACAGCACTTCTGCCTGATAGCGGTGAAGACCCTTGAAACTGGGAATCCGGAATATATAGAGCAAAACCTATTGCTGGCAATGGGCAGTTAAGAGACAACACAGGCTATTAACTTTGGTTGTTGTTTTCTGATGGCCATTGTAGGGCATGTATGCACGCCATCATTCACAATCAGGGTCACCATTGCAGTCCCTGGTGGGATTCATTTTTATCAAGAAAAAGTAAGAAAGATGGCTACAGTGTGTCCTGAGCAGTGAACTAACGTTTAAGATGTTTTTGATGATCTCAGCCCTTCCTAAATTGTGTCCTGTGGCTATAAGGCAAAATACTCCAGACCCGTACATGTACACAAGGGTATAATTTGAAGTCTTAGCTGTAACGACATTGCTTCCATTTGCAGAAGACTGTGGGATTTAGAATGATGGGGCATTGGGTGGGGTGGTGGGAGGGCATATTAACTGTAAAACACTATGAGAACAGCAGCGAAGAGGGAAACTTAGGAGCCTAAATTGGGAATAGTGTGGAGTTCACTTTAACTGAAGAATAAAGTAAATGTAAAAAAAGGAGAGAGAATTCTAGAAGAGTATATTAGAACTAAATCTTTGAGGCCCTTTCTAAGGTGTTTAGAATGTATTTGATAGGTTATGGGGCCATTATGCAGGTTTTTGAGGAAGGGAAGTAACAAAATCAAATAATTGCTCTAGGAAAATCAATCTCTCTCAAGAGGAGGGATGTGATATTAAGGTAGGCTCTTCAAGAGATTGGAGCCCTGGTGGCACAGTGGTTAAGAGCTCGGCTGCTAAGTGAAAAGTAAGTGGTTTGAACCCACCGATAGGTAGGCCTGGGAGAACCAGAATAGACTGCAAATAAGTTACTGAAATTAGCCCTCGGAAATCCTTCTGAAAACGGGAACATTTTAGCTGGATCTGGAAAGATAAATAGGACTTCTCCAGGTGGATAAATTGAGAAAGATGTGGCCGTCTGCTTCCATAAACATTACAGCCTTCGAAATCCTATGGGGCAGTTCTACACTATCCTATAAGGTCACTATGTGTCAGAATTGACTTGATGCAATGGGTTTGGTTTTTTGGTTTGGCTTAGGCAACTGGGACTATGGACATAGAGAACATAAAAGGGTGTGATCTAAAATATGGGGAACAGATTCCCGCACTTGTCCCTGGAGCCCGACAGCAGACAAGAACTGGCCAAAATATCAGAACCAAGACAGAGGGGCTGGGTTAAGTATGGCCCTGAAGCTAGAGGAAACTATACTACGGTGAGAGTCACTAAACAGCTTATGGAGCAAGACCAAGACAGATACTGTGGCCTGGAACTTGGCTAAAATATGATCGTTCTCTTGCAGAGTACAACTCAAGGGCTCCGTGGAATCTCACAGCTCATTCCAGATATCACAAATGACTAATTTTACTTGAAACACAACTTAATTCCAAGTCTTGCTGGTACCTTAGTTCAGCCTGCCAGGATGCTTGCTGAACCAGTGGAGACTGACTAAAAATCAGTTGTTGTCAACTCTGGTTCATGGTGACCCCATGAATGTCAGAGTAGAACTGTGCTCCATAGGGTTTTCAGTAGCTGATTTTTTTTTTTAACCGGTTGATTTTTTAAAAATAATATTTTATTGTGTTTGCGGTGAAGGTTTATACAACAAATAAGTTCCCATTTGACAATTTCTATACAAATTGTTCAGTGACGTTAGTTACATCTTTCACAATGAGTCAACATTCTCTTTAATTGTGTTCTGATTGTTCTGTCTCCAGTGCATTAGTTTTCCTGCCCCCTTATCTTCTCTCTTTGCTTTAGAGTAATTGTTGACCTTTTGGTCTCAAATAGATGGCTTTTTAATGGAGTACCATACTCAGGGGTAATATCCTTTATTTTGTGTGCCAGTCTGTTATTTTGCTAAAAGGTGACCTCAGGGGATAGTTCTGGTTCAAGGTTTAAAGAATATCTCAGGGCGATAGTCTCAGGGAGTCCTCTAGTCTCAACTGGTCCAATAGCTGATTTTTCCAAAGTAGATCACCAGGCCTTTCTTCCCAGACACCTCTGGGTAAATTCAAACTTATAACCTTTCGGTTAGTGGCCAAGTGCTTTAACCATTTGTAGACTGTTGTTGTTGTTAGGTGCCATGGAGTTGGTTCCAAATCATAGAGACCCTATGAGTGACAGAACAAAACCTGATGGTGCCTGGTCCTGCACCATCCTCACAATCGCTGCTATGTTTGAGCCCATTGTTGCAGCCTAGGAGCCTCATGTGGGCGTGGGCATGTAGGTAGAGTTCACTAGTCATCACCTGGGTAGAACTGGGGAAGAGGAAGACCCTCTGGGAAGAGCTGAGATGGGACAAGTCAGTGGTGGGAAAGAAAGGAGGAGGAGGTTCTGAGAAGCCCAGGCAAGAGTCTGTCAGTTTAGGAAACAATCTTCACACAAAGCTCTATTTTTTTAACTGAAAGGGGAAAACCATCAGAGGCTCTCTGTGTGTTAGCTTCACAAACCAGCTTGCCCACATGAAGTCGGCTTCTCATCTAATTTCCTTCTGTGTCATGGGAGGCCTGATATTGCAAAGATAAACTGAAGTGTTCACATGGGACTCAGAGATTTGTAGCTCTGAAGAGACGTACACAAATATTCCATTTGAAAGTAGAAAGAGCTGCTAAGGCTTTTCCCTGTAGGTTTGAGCAAAGCCAAAAGCTCTCCAGCTGGTGAACATCCTCAATCAGGAAACTTCTTTTGACGGACTCCGTGCCTCTTTCTTAGAGAGCCGCCTTTTTTTTCTCTAAAAACGTGATCTCAGTGTCTTTGGGTTATGTGACACGTGGAATTTAAAAAGGAAAAACAAAAAAAGCTACAACAACGAAAAGTAAAAACTACAATGTCAGCGTCTTCCATTAATAGCCATAAAAATCAGCCATACGTAAAAAAATTTTTCAAAAACTTATGCCACTAAAAGGAGTCCCAGGATGGTGCAAATGGTTAAGCGCTGGACTACTAACCAAAAGACTGGCAGTTCAAACCCACCCAGAGGCGCCTTGAATCTAAGGCCTGGCTATCTACTTCGTCTTGAAAACCCTAGGGAGTGTAATTCTACTCTGCATGCATGGCGGTCACTGTTAGATTGACTTGATAGCAACCAATAATAACAACAACATGCCACTCAAAACAAGTGTCATGTATCTCACACACTGCACAAAGAAAGAAACCTTAGACCACAACTCCCCCAGCCTCCCCCAGACCGAGTCCAGCACAGCTAGATGGTGCCTGGCCACCACCACCGACTGCTCTGACCGGGATCCAATAGAGGGTCCTGGACAGAGCTGGAGAAAAATGTAGAACACAATTCAGACTCACAAAAAAAAAAAGACCAGACTTACTGGTCTGACAGAGACTGGAGAAACCCCAAGAGTATGGCCCCCGGACACCCTTTTAACTCAGTACTGAAGTCACTCTTGAGGTTCACCCTTCAGCCAAAGATTAGACAAGCCTATGAAACAAACAATAACACACATAGTTCAGCAGGTATACAAGATTAAATGGGCACCTCAGCCCAGGGGCAAGGAGGAGAAGGCAGGAGAGTATAGGCAAGCTGGACAAATGGAAATGGGGAACCCAGAGTCAAGAAGGGGAGTGTGTTGAAACATCACGGGGTTGGTAACCAATGTCACAAAACAATATGTGTATTAATTGTTTAATAAGAAACTAGTTTACTCTGTAAACTTTCACCTAAAGTGCAATAAAAAATAAAAAAATGAACACACTCAATTTTGAAAAAAAAAGAAACATTAATATAACAGCTATTTTTATTTCCAGATAATTATAAAATAATAATCTGCACAACTCCCTTCTCGCCTGTCCTTTCCCTTTACTTTTTCTTTCTAGACAGAAGCAGGTCAAAGAGAGTACACACACACACACACACACACACACAATGGGAGTGGCTAAGAATCTAGAATGTTAGAGCTAAAAGGACCTCTAAAACCACCTGATTTCACATTATGATTGGACAGAAGGGACGTTAAATTTTCTGAGATCACCAAGGTCCTAAACCTGAATGAGGAAGCGGATGCCCAGTGTGTGTCTGCTGAACAACTGTGCACTGCCCTCAGGGCAAACATGACCCTTATACTCTGCTGATGCTTGAAACTCCTTTCAAGGTCAAGTGTGGAACCCATCTCAGACCAATTACATCAAAAGCTCTGTGGGTCTGGTCACAGGCTGGCAAGGGACTCTTCACGTCCATAATCTAGCCCTATTAGGTATGGGATTAAGGAGTCCCTGGGTGATGCAAATGGTTAAGCACTTGCCTACTAAGTGAAAGGTTGGCAGTTCGAACTTGCCCAGATGCATCTCAGAAGAAAGGCCTATTGATCTGCTTCTGAAAGGTCACAGCCACAAAAACGCTATGGAGTACAGTTCTACTCTGAAACACATGAGGTCGTCATGAGTTAGAATTGACTCGACAGCAAGGGAAAAGGAAAAAAAAAAAAAAAAAAGGTGTGGGACTGGAATAGGCAAATCATTTACCAAAGGATGTGGCCACCATCTCCATGCTGGGAAGCTGGGGCCTCAGAGGTTCCTGGAGAGGGACTGCTTTGCCAACCTTCAGTTTTGTTCAGTCACTACAGGGAGAAGAGGGCCTTGCTCTGAATTCCTCTTCTGAAGAAGGCAGCCTGATGCACAGTCTTGCCCAGGGCCAGCCTAGCCAACACAGCAGCAACCCTATCATTTTATTGCAGGTTACAGGATGATACGTTCTTGTTCTTTAAAGCTGAAGTTTTGCTTAACTCTCTAGCTGCTTATAAACCTGGCTGGGGGAACCAACCAAATATAGTAGATGATGGGCAGGAGGGAGGGAGGAGGTGTAAGAGATGAATATCTTTACCTTCTCACTTTCCGAGTATCCTCTCAGTTTATTTCTATTTCCCAGAAATAAATCTTAATAGTGAAGAGCCCATTTCTCCCACTTTCTCTCTCTCTTTCTGTGTCTTATTGAAGGGGTAGTAAAAGGGGGGAAAGTCTTTCCAGTATTTTTACTAGTATGATGAAACATTCTAAAAATGTTTAAGTGAAGTAAAAATTTAATTAACTGGAGTGCTTGGAAAGGAATGTTCTTTCATTGAACTTTTTATTTTTTATTTGTTTGTACATATGTATGTATGTTGTTGTTTGGGTCCATCAGATTGATTTTTGACTCATAGTGACTCCACGTGACAGAATATAACTGTCCCATAGGGTTTTCTAGGCTGTAATCTTTATGGGAGCAGATGGCCAGGTCTTTCTCTCATGAAGCTACTACAAGGGTTTGATCGGTTAGACATTCCGTTCTCAGCCGAGCATTTAACCATTGCACCACTAGGGCTCCTTGTGTGTGTTAGCAACTGCTTAACCAGCAGGACATTTTCCTCCTTTCCCCTCCACCCTTTCCCTTTCACCTGCTCCTTTGGCCTCCTTGTGGAAAACCTTTCTAAAACCCTGAGTCCACCTTCCTACTGGGGATGTGAGTTGAAATGCAGCCATCTAAAGATTGATATCCAGTTACACTTGTGCTCAGATTCTACCAGTGAGGCCAAAGGATATGTCTCCCTTTCCCCTCAGCAAAGCCCCCTCTGTCATCTCCAGGAGCCCCCTGGGAGGCACACAATTGCACAGAACAAGTGGACTCAAATGTGTTCATCTGACCTCCTTACAATAGTCTCTTGCCTACAAACCACATAAAGACGTCAGGCATTCCTGATGCAGGTGTTCTCTGAGATCATCACAGTGCTGGTGACCCTGGTCCTGCAATAGTTCTGGGCACAGCAGTTTTCCTTAGGTGACACCCTGGGTGCCCCATGATGCACTGAAGTTGCTACACTCTGGCCTGGACACAGGAGCAAAGAGTACTAACTGCTGTCTGACTTTCATATGAAAATTATTTGAATAAATTCATGAACAAGTAATGAAAAAATCATTTGCTCATGAATTTATTCAAATAATTTAGTATATCTTTGGGTCCCAAAGAGCAGAGCAGGTATTATCAGATGACAACTTAGGCTCAGAAAGTCTAAGTGACTTGTCTTGGCCGTAATGGAATTAGAAGGGGCACCCTTCATGAGTAAGGCGTCATGACAAGCACAGCAGATATAGAGGTCAATAGACAGACCTGTATATGATGAACACAAATCACACACCCCATGTATCTCTGTGGATAGGCTAGCCACTGTGCAAGGGGAACAACGCATAGAAAGACATAGCTCTTAATTCTCCGGGATCTCAAAAGCCAATGGAGAAGTTAGACTCACAAGAAAATGATGAAAATGCCATGTAGTACCTTTTAAAAATAAAGGAGAAATGAAGTTCTTTGAGAGCATAAAACCCAAACAAAACAAAACAAAACACCAAATGCGCTGCCGTTGTGTCCATTCCGACTCATAGTGACCTTATAGGACAGAGTAGAACTGCCCCATAGGGTTTCCAAGGTGTGGCTGGTAGAACTGAACCGCCAACCTTTCGGTTAGCAGACAAGCTGTTACCCACTTTACCATCAGAGCATAGGATACCTAAACTGGCTTGAGGGATTAAAGTGCAAAGATATCGAGGTAGATCAGCACACAGCATATCTGGAGAACATTGCTTGATCTGGTACACTCACACATGAAGCAGGAGAGGGAGACTGGCAGGCTGATCGTGAAGGACTATAGTGCATAGAAAGAAATTTAAAGTTAATGACGTAGCACCCTACACAGACTTAATTTTTGTTAATTCAGTAATAAACATGATGCAAAAAATAAATAGTTTCATTTAAATTTATATAAAATTCAATTTTGTCTATAAATGGAACAAATATTACTTGAGTATCTGCTATGTGACAGGCACTGTTTTAGGACGTTGGAATACATCAGTGAACAAAATAAATGAAAACTTCTGTCCTTGTGAAGCTTACATTCTAAGAAAAGAGACAATCAGTAATATAGTATATTGTTAGGTGTTATCGAGTTGGTTATGACTCACAGCGACACTGTGTACAACAGAACGAAATGCTGCCTGGTCCTGCGCCATCCTCACAATCCATGCTATATTTAAGCCCATTATTGTAGCCCATTCTTGCAGCCACTGTGTCAATCCACACAGTAAGTAGTATGTTAAAAAGAAAAATGATTCGTATAGGAAGATGCTCTCTTTATCATAGATAATAATTCACTATGTATAAACATGTATATTACTACACAGGGTTTCCTATGTGATGGAGTATATGCTGTATTTTATGGGAAATTTAAAGACATCCAATGTTAATTTTCAGTAAAGTTTTAAGTTTTTCCTTAAAACGTAACTCTGAGTAAGATTTGTTTCCACTGTATTCCATTTAAGGAGACCTGGTGGAGCAGTGGTTAAAGCCATGGACTGCTAACTGAAAGGTTGGTGGTTTGAAACCACCAGCGGCTCCAGAGGAGAAAGATGTAACAGTCTGCTTCCATAGAGATTTACAGCCTTGGAAACCCTGTGGGGTCAATATAAGTTGGAATTGACTTGATGGCAGTGGGTTGGTTTGGGGTTTTCCATTTGCAATGGAGAACTAGTGAATGATTCTGAACATGAAAATAAAATAAAATGAGAGAGTAGACAAAGGACAGGTGTTGCCTAAGACTAATACCAGGAAGTCCCATGAGGCTGCCAATGCATTAAATATAAATACGTAATAAAATAGGACAATAAAGCAATTAAAATCATTAGGAATTATTGAAAACCGAAAACCAAACCCACTGCCATGGAATCGATTCCCACTCATAGAGACCCCATAGGGTTTCCTAGGCTGTAATCTTTACGGAAGCAGGCTGCCATGTCTTTCTCCTGTGGAGATGCTGGTGGGTTCAAACCGCTGACCTTAAGGTTAGCCGTTGAGCGCTTTAACCACTGCGCCAAATTATGGAAGTAGGGGGTAAAAAGTAAGAAAGAGGCAGGAGTTTAGAGTCATGCCCAGGGTTCTGGTTTAGACAGCGGGGACATGGGCATAGAGAACACAGAAGATGGGATAATACAGGTCAAAGCACTTTCATCTCCTTCATTTAACAAGCATTCATGGAAAATATAAAACGCTGTGTCAACGTGAGCTGTTACTACCTGTTGGCTTTTGCTTCTCATAACTTGAAAAGACTTTTTGGTTGTCTTTGTAATATATGATCATGCCATAAAGCTGATTACAAGTTTCACTGTAAGAAAATCATGCTCTGGCTACTTTTTAATTCATTACTCACAACCACAGGCTGGGTTCATAAGGGCAGAGGTGGAAGGCATGGCTGAGTAACCAGAGAATCTAGAGCTGCTGTCAGCAAATTGACTCCTCAGCATTCTTTTAAGGAAATCACCTGCTGGCCTATTAAAGTTAATTGCTTGCAGGTACCAAGTTCCTTAGCCAGAGCTATCAAAGTAGCTGTGTGAGAGAGGTGATTAAGAGTGGGCTGGGAACTTAAGGAAGCTGAATGGATACCATTCATGTGGTGTCTTAGCTTCATGAAGACCACTTCTTTCTCCCCATTCCTTCTTCCATTTATCTTGTTCTCTCATTATCCATTATCTGATGGTCTACCTTTTGATCTAGGTAATGTGTTAATTTTGCTCCTTTAACATTTCACAGGCATTTACTGAGCATTTATAAAGTGACTGACAATATCTAGCCTTGGGAAATACAATAATAAATAAGGCAGCCTGTGTACATGAGGAACTCACAGAATAGGAGACAGAATTTTAATCCTTTTATTGCAATATTATGTCATAAATTTTAAAATAGTGGTTAGCACAATATACTATGGGAAAGTAAAGAGAGAAGGTATCTAGTAAATATATTGTTGTTGTTAGGTGCTGTTGAGTCAGTTCTGACTCATAGAAACCCTACATAAAATAGAACAAAACACTGCCCAGTCCTGCGCCATCCTCACAATCTTTTCTGCGTTTGAGGACGTTGTTGCAGCCACTGTGTCAGTCCATCTCGTTGAGGGTCTTCCTCTTTTTCACTGACCCTCTACTTTACCAAGCTTGATGTCCTTCTCCAGGGACTGGTCCCTTCTGATAACATGTCCAAAGTACGTGAGATGAAGTCTTGCCATCCTTGCTTATAAAGAGCATCCTGGCTATATTTCTTCCAAGACAGATCTATTCTTTCTTCAGTCAGTCCATGGTATATTCAACATTCTTCACCAGCACCATAATTCAAAGACATCACCTCTTCGGTCTTCCTTATTCATTGTCCAGCTTTCGCATGCAGATGAAGCAATTGAAAAATACTATGGCCTGGGCCAGGCTTACCTTAGTCTTCAAGGTGACATCTTTTCTTTTTAACACTTTAAAGAGTGTTGCAGATTTCTCCAATGCAATATGTTGTTTGATTTCTTGACTGCTTCTCCCATGAGTATTGATTGTGGATTCAAGTAAAATGAAATATTTTACAACTTCAGTCTTTTCTCCATTTATCATGATGTTGCTTATTGGTCCAGTTGTGAAGATTTCTGTTTTCTTATGTTAAGGTGTAATCCATACTGAAAGCTGTAGTCTTTGATCTTCATCAGTAAGTGCTTCAAGTCCTCTTCGCTTTCAGCAAGCAAAGTTGTGTCATCTGCATATCGCAGGTTGTTAATGAGTCTTCTTCTAATCCTGATGCCATGTTCTTCTTCATACAGTCCAGCTTTTCAGATTATTTGCTCAGCATACAGATTAAATAAGTACGGTGAAACGATACAACCCTGATGCACATCTTTCCTGATTTTAAACAATGCAGTATCCACTTGTTCTGTATGAACAAGCCTCTTGGTCTCTGTACAGATTCCTCTTGAGAACAATTAAGTGTTCTGGAATTCCCATTCTTAGCAATATTATGCGTAATTTGTTATGATTCACCCAGTTGAATGCCTTTGCCTAGTCAATAAAACACAGATAAACATCTTTCTGGAATTGTCTGCTTTCAGCCACGATCCATCTAACATCAGTAAATATATATGTGTGTATAAAAATGTATATATACATATATAGATATTTACATTGTCTTGGTGATTATCTAAACTTGTGGGTTGATAAAAGACTACAGCCTATATGGAAACTTTTTCGTACAAATTTCTGTTTTCCTCTTCATGTCCTGCTTCACATTCCCTTTATCTCTATGGCCATATAGTGATGATGCTTAGTGAGTATGTTTTGTATGTTTGGGCTCAAACATAATGAACCAAGTGGTAACTGTTTTGAAGAACTCAACCAGAAAACTATGCTGTTTTGTTATACATGAACATATTTTAAACATAAATATATTAAACCATAAAATATTCAATATAAAATACTTGAGCTAGATCTTTCTTCACCATCTCCTTCTTAGAAGAAAACTAAGTCAAAAGTAAGACTCCCTTTTCTGATATGAATCTTGGAGGAAAGGGGGCATAAAAGAAAAAAGTTTGTTTGCTCTCGTAGAGTACAGTTCGGTGAGGCACTGCAAAAGCTCCAGCTTCTAGGTATATTGGGTGTCTTAGTCATCTTGTGCTGCTCTAACAGAAAGACCACAAGTGGATGGCTTTAACAAAGAGAAATTTATTTCTACATAGTAAAGTAGGCTAAAAGTCCAAATTCAGGGCGTCAGCTCCAGGGGAAGGCTTTCTCTCTCTGTTGGCCTTCTCAGTGTTCCCCTGGACTAGGAATTTCTTGGTGCAGGGACCCTGGTCCAAAGGACGCTCTCTGCTCCTGGCACTGCTTTCTTGATGGTATGAGGTCTCCCATTCTCTGCTTGCTTTCCTTTCCTTTCATCTCTTGTAAGGTAAAAGGTGGTGCAGGCCACACCCTAGGGAAACTCCCTTTACAGTGGATCAGGGATGTGACCTGGCTAAGGGTGGTGTTACAATCCCACCCTAATCCTCTTTAACATAAAATTATAATTACAAAATGGAGGCCAACCACACAATTCTGGGAATCATGGCCCAGTCAAACTGATATACACATTTTTTGGGAGGACATAATTCAAACCATGACATTGGGGTTATCTGCTTAGATTAGCACCTTAAGATTCAACCCTCCTCCTATGGTTCTGGCTAGAATGAGGATGCCAGACACCTAAGTAGTAACACCTCTAGACTCTTGGTACCAAAAATGGCCTCTTTCCTCAGCCCTTGCTTTAGAGGGCCCCACATATCACAAACACGCAAACATAAATGCCTCTATGACTTGGTATCTGGACCTCAGAACTCACATGGTGCAAGCTGGAGCCCTAAACATCTGCTCTCACGATTAACATCACTCAGCCTCTCCTCTCCCCAGGAAAAAGCTTCTCCATTTCTCTTCCTACATTCTCAAAGCAAAAGAGATCAGACTTCAAATGCCACGAAAGTGTATAGTTGGAGCCACTGTCTAAGTCAGAGACCAACATTTTGCTTTGGCATATGGGGTGGAGTTGAGCAGTGAAAGGGAAAAAATGAGTTAATTTTTCAAATTCTTCCTTTGGGTATGAATGCACTAAATCATTGCATAACCAGGGATCATTTCCGAGAGTAGAGCTTAACATCAACTTTCTTGCTCTGTTCATGTTTCAGTGGTGGATTTGGAAGTACTCATAAATAAGCATAGTATTTTCACATGGTGACTGAGGTATATTTTGCATCATTAAACAATTCCTATTACTTTTAAATTTGTATATGTGTAGGACTAGAGAAGACATGTGAAGTGTGATATCAGTTCTTTATATTTGCAAGTAGGTAGATACTAGATGAGACTTAAAATTATATGAGAAAATATCAGCATTAATGAAATACTCTGAATTTAAAATTTGATGTTATATGCCCATCACCTTTTAATTGTAATAGGTAATTTTGAATATTTGAGAAAAATAATTTTGACAACTAATGGAACTTTTTTTTGAGTTTTTGTATTTAATTTAGTTTTTGATAAAAATATTTGAGTTGTCTATAGTTTGAATATGATTACATTTTATTTTAAATGCTTTAGATCATTTTAGGCCTTCCAGGTTTTACAGCTATATTGGTAAACCACCATACTGATGCTCCTTTCAAATTCATCTTTCTCCAACTTATAAACAAGCAAACAAACAGGCATTATACAAACATCCCTGCCCTGACATACTCATCTAAGCAGAAATTGGAGCTAAGTGGTGTGGTTACTTTCTCTCCATACCCCACTGACTCTGGTGAAAATCACCACCGGCTATTCTTCCTGTTTTTAATTAGCCATTGCAGAATGGTTGAGAAACATTTCCCATAACCCCCCGAGAGCCAATAAATACCTCCTCTCCTGGGGGGAAAAATATTGTCTTTGATATGTTGTCAACTTTCATGCATGAAAAAAAACCAATCCTTTACATATCCTTTTATTTTTTTTTTTTAGTACACATATTGTTTTATGATAATGGTTAACAACCCCACGACATGTCAACACTGTCCCTTCTCAACCTTGGGTTCCCTATCACCAGCTTCCTTGCGCCTTCTGCCTTCTGGCCCTTGTCACTGGACTCCTGTACCTCGTTAGTCTCATTTGGTTTTACGGGGCTGTCCACTCCCAGGCTGAACGGTGAACCTCAGAGATAACTTCACTACTGAGCTAAAAGGGTGTCTGGGGGCCATACTCTCGGGGTTTCTCCAGTCTCCTTTAGGCCAGTAAATCTGGTCTTTTTTTTGTGAGTTAGAATTATGTTCTACATCCTTCTCCAGCTCTGTCCAGAACCCTCTGTTGTGATCCTGGTGAGAACAGTCAGTGGTGGTAGCCGGGCACCATCTAGCTGTACTGGACTCAGTCCGGTGTAGGCCTTGGTAGCTGTGAAAAGTCCTATTTTTTAAGATAGCAAAATAATAGAACATATTTTAGGTTTCTTAGTTTTATTTATAAGTTTTAAATATTTAGACATGTGGTATGTGGGCCTCCATTTTTACTCTTGCCTTGGGTCCTGCAAATGTAAGGGTGGGCTCACTCACTGCTAATGACATCTGGGAGGAGTTATTAATATCCTAATATCCACAACTATTCCAAGAGGTGGATGGCAATCTTTAACCCTTGCACCAGGGGTGGGAGGATGGGAGGTGGGATAAGCAGGG
Source organism: Dugong dugon (assembly GCA_030035585.1). NCBI lineage: Eukaryota > Metazoa > Chordata > Mammalia > Sirenia > Dugongidae > Dugong > Dugong dugon. The sequence continues at coordinate 23,540,570 of CM057475.1, forward strand.
ATATTTCTGTCTTTTCCCTTTAAGTCCTTGCACCATAAACAGACTTCATGTATTTCTTATGAGCTGGATGTCTAAAAATATTAATTCAGGAAAATAATGTAGGGAGGCCTGGGAGAACTGGAATAGGCTGTAAGTAAATTATTGAAATTCACTCTCAGAAATCATTCTGCAAAAGGGGACATTTGAGCTGGATCTGGGAAGATGAATAGGACTCCTACAGGTGGATAAATTGTGTGTAGGAAGAGGTGCTCTAGGCAAAGGCATAAAAAGCAGGGTACATTCAGAATATTTCAAAATGTTCATATGGCTGAAGCACTCAGTGGGAGGTAGAAAAGACAAGGGGCTGGACAACCAGAACAGAATGGGCATTATACATCTTCCCAAAGATCCTGGACTTTGTCCGTTATGTGAAAGGGAATCATTAAAGGCGTTTTAAGCAGGCAAGTGGCGTGATTAGTTTTGTCTTTTAAAAATATCAGTCTAAAATATTGTATGAGACCTCTATTGTAAAAACCCATGAAAAAATTCACATGCAAAATGTAACAATCCTTCTTGGTTACCAGGGATGGGGGGGGGGAATACTAAATAGGTAATAGGTAAGTGGTAACTTGGGTGAGAGGTGAGATAGTACATAGTACAGGGGAAACTAACACAACCTGCACAAGGAAAGGTCATGGAGGCCCTATAGACACATCCAAACCCCCCGAGGAACTGAGTTGTTGGACGGAGGGCTCTGGGGACCATGGTCTCAGGGAACATCTAGCTCAATTGGCATGACACTACTTATAAAGATAATGCTCTACATTCTACCTTGGTGAGTAGTGTCTGGGGTCTTAAAAGCCTATGAGCAGCCATCTAAGATACTCCACTGATCTCATCCCTTTGGGAACAAGGGAGAACGAAGAGAACAGGATACAAGGAAAAGATTAGTCCGAAGGACTAATGGTCCACAGCTACCAAGGCCTCCACGGGACTGAGTCCAGTACAGCTGGATGGTGCCCGGCTACCACCAGTGACTCCTCAGACCAGGATCACAACAGAGGGTTCTGGGCAGAGCTGGAGAAGGATGTAGAGCATAATTTTAACTCCTCCCCCCAAAAAAAAAAAAAAAAAAAAAGAAGACCAGATATACTGGCCTAAAGAATACTAGAGAAACCTCGAGAGTGTGGCCCCCAGACACCCTTTCAGCTCAGAGGTGAAGTTACTTCGAGGTTCGATGTTAAGCCTGGGAATGGACAGCCCAGTAAAACTAAATGGGACTAACGAGGTACAGGAGTCCGGTGACAAGGGCCAGAAGGCAGAGGGAGAGTAGGAAACTGATGATAGGGAACACAAATTGAATAAGGACACTGTCGATGTATTGTGAGATTGTTGACCACTGCTATAGGGCAACATTTGTAGTAAGTATTAAATGGGAGGCTGTTTTGTCCTGTAAGCCTTCATCTTGGGTGAGAATGGCAGCACAATTGGAAGAGCATAGTCAATATCACTTAAATGTGTAAGTAAAAAGTTTTGAAATGGTGTTTAAATAAAATAAAATAAAATAAATAAACAAATGAGACTAAAGAGGTACAATAGTCCACTGACAAGGTCCAGAAGACAGAAGGGGACAAGGAAGCCCCCTGGTGATAGGGAACACAAGGTGGAGTAAGGATATTCTTGATGTGCTGTGAGATTGTTAACCATTGTCATAGGGCAACATGTGTAGTAACTGTTAAATGAAAAATTATTTTGTTCTGTAAGCCTTCATCTTAAGTGAGAATAACAGCACAGTTGGAAGAGCGTAGTCAATGTCACTGAACTGTGAATGTAGAAATTTTTGAAACGGTGTATCTTTGGCCATCTGTAATTTTCATCAAAAAAAAAAATAAAAAGGTTGAGAATTTAGAGGCTTAATACGTTGTGGGGTTGTTAACCAATGTCATAGAACAACATGTGTACTACTATTTCATGAGAAACTATTTGCTCTGTAAGCTTTCACCTGAAGTACAATAAAATATAAAAAAAAAAAAAATCAGTCTAGAAGCATGGTTCTCAAATTTTAGCATGCACAATAATCATTTGTAGGGCTTGTTTAAACACAGATGGCTGGGTCCCACCCTCAGAGTTTCTCACAGTAGATCTGGGGTAGAATACAATAATTTGTATTTCTAAAAAATTCATGAGAGATGCTTATGCTGCTGATCTGGGAACCATGAGAACCACTGCTCAAAACAAGCAGAGTGGATGGTGGATGATTCAGGAAGGTGAAACTATAGGAAGTAGACAAGATACAAAATTATTACATTAGATCAGACAACAATAATGAGATTTTTATTAAAGACGCAGTGATAAAACCAAAAAAACCAAAGCCACTGCTGACGAGTGGATTCTGACTCAGAAGCAGTGATAGAGGGCTAAATAAAAGAGTTTTAGGAAATGGTAACCAGGCTTGGTGACTAACTGAATTTGGAAGGGGCGGGTAAGGAAGACAGAGACGTTGAGGATGACTCCATATCTGGCTTGTTTGTCTTTGGATGTATGAAGGAGCCCAGGTTGATAAAAGAGAGAGAGAGAGAAAGAGAAAGAATATGAATGAATGAATTTCCATTTTAATTCCAATGTAAAGATGCAATTTAATTGAAGATCATGCAACAAACTCTGGATCACCTAGTTTTGGGTGTGCTGAAAAAAAGACGGAAAGTTCTTCATCTACAGGATACACTAGCTCCATTGAAAAATGTTTGAGGCAAATATTGTTAATATGTTAATATTTTATTCATCTTTACAGTCAATATACCTTAGAACTGTATCATTTTGGGCGTGTTAAGGATTGATCTCCTTTTTTGGAGATTGCCTCAAGTGTATGACTTAATTCCTCTCTTAAAATGTAGAGCTTTCAACAACTGGCATTTTTATATTAGCCCTGGTAGCACACTAGTTAAGCACTTGGCTGCTAACTGAAAAGTCAGCAGTTTGAACCCACCAGCTTCTCTGTGGAAGAAAGATGTGGCAGTCTGCTTACATAAAGATTTATATGGCCTTGGAAGCCTTATGGGGCAGTTCTGCTCTGTCCTATAGGAAGGATCGCTGAGTCTGAGTTGACTTGACAGCAATGGGTTTACGCTACTATTATGTGATTTTTCTCTCTAAATAGCTTATTTGTTTATACTTTTTAATGTTATTTATATTTAGTCAAAGGATTTACTATTACTCTCTTTCACGTGGATAGACTAGGCCAAGAATATAAATCGAGATCCCCTTTCATTTGTCTAAATATGTAAAAGTTATACACAAGTTAACAAGCTCTTAAATAAAACATGTTCTATTCCTCTACCTTGACAAATATGTACATAACAATCAAATTTTAAGAGTATACTTAAAGCTATGGCTTTTATATGATTTAAACTTGGCAAAGCATTAAAGATAACTGGATTTTCTCCCTGTGCATCTCTGGGATTTTAGATGATGTGCCGATGACAATTGGATGAGTCACAAAATGCAGACAGACATAATTTATACACTAATTCCACATTATTTTTAATGTAATTTTAGTGAAATTTTGAATTAGGTTGCAGTAATAAATTTTTTATGTAATTTGTGTTCTATTGATAGTCATATCTAAATGATTAAAAAATAAAATAAAATTGTACTCAAAAGACTAAAACGTAAGTATATTTATTTAAAAGTGTATACTCAAGAAAATGTAAAAATAAAAATTAGAATAATCTGACAGTTTTTTCAAAAGTGTTCTGGTATAACTTAAAGGCAAAGTTTAATGCATATCAACACTTTAAATCAAAATTACTCAAGTAAAACTGAAATTTTAAAAATTTAACTAAATATTATTAAATACTTTATATATTATAGTTTTCAGTATCCATTTAATTGCTTACATAAAGATTTGATATCATACTTCATAAATGTTTTGTGGGCTGGTGTTGTTGGGTGCCATCAAGTCAATTCCAACACATAGGGATACCATGTGACAGAGTAGAACTGCCCCATAGGGTATTCTAGGCTGTAATCTTTTGGGAGCAGATCACCAAGTCTTTCTCCCATGGAGCTGCTGAGTGAGTCTGAACTGCCAACCTTTCGGTTAGCAGCTGTGTGCTTAACCATTGTGCAACCAGGGCTCCTTATGTTATATCTAAAAAAAAAAAAAAAAAAAGTTGCCATTGAGTCAATCTCGACTCATAGCAACCCTATGGACCTACATATATACATATTTGAGAGTAATATGGATTGTTCAATATTGCAAAATATTTCTCAGTAACCATGTGGAATTGTTTTGACTATTAAATACCTGTGAAACAAAAAATTATAACAGGAAGAGAAAGAAGAAAATGGATACACTTCATACTTGGGAACCAATACCGAATGCAAGAAAACATTGCATTCATCTGAGAGGAATGATTTGACATGTTGATTAATTTTTCTTCTCTCTTCTCTGAGCACTTACATCACTCATATTCTCTCCACACTGGGAAGCAGTGTCCATCTTCAACCAGGCAGCAACCCAACACACCAATCTTCATGCCATTTATACATACTCATTTTTTTTAAGACATTAAAGAAATGCGCAACACATGTGGAGAAACATTTCCCTGGGGCCTAAATGCTGTTATTCAGGAAAGCCAGTGTTTAAAGGCACAGGCGTGTCCCTACAGCAAGGTCGTAAGGACAGAGAGTACCAAAGGAGTTTTAAATGTCAAGTACTACTATTGATTATCTAGATACTTTAAAGGAGAACAGTACTTAGTTATAACTTTTTTTTTCCACTGCACCCTCCTTTTGACCCTCTTTCCTTCCACCAGGTTTGCTCTCTTAGAAATACTTCTTGTCTAGTGGAGCAAGTGATTTCAGTAGGTATTCAGATTAGAGAAATCAGAAAGAGGACCAATTCTTTCACATAATTAAAGCATAGAAAGACCTTGAGAAGGCTGGAGCTGAGGGCATGGGAGGAGGTTAGGCGTGAGTATAGGAAGAAGGTGACTTAACTGGGTAACTAGAGGGGACAGTGATAAGAGGAAGATGGGAAAGGGGGAAATGGATAATGGGAAGGAGATGGAGATGGAAATAGGGAAGGAAGGAGGAGACAGAGGACAGGAGAAAGATAAGTAGAGATGCGAGAAGAAAGGCAATTAGGGATTTGTGATGTTTAAGAAATAGCAAGGAGTCTGATGTCATAGGAGAGGAGTCAGTGAAGACTGAAGAGTGGACAACAGAGTGATAGGAGCTGAGGACAGAGAAATGGCAGGCTCCAGAAAAAACAGGGCTTTACAAAGCATGGTATGTACCCTGAATGATCTGGGGCAATATTGGAGAGTTTTGTTGAGAGGAATGACTTGAGTTTTAGATGATTCAGGCACTGTTTAGAGAACAAAATATAAGCAGAAAAAGATGGAGTCAGGAAGACTATATCACCATGAGTCTGGATCCCAGGCATAATGGAGACAGTGAGACTTTGATGGACTTGGAAGATTCCAGCGCAGTTTGTGGTGGTGAATGATGATGATGTTGCCAGGATATAATCCATCACTAGAGGACTGACAAGCCATTGCTGTGAATTGAACTTCCAACTCAGGGTGACATTTTCATTAATTTCTTTAATTAAGATCTTTACTGTTCGCAGTGAGGGCAAAAACAAAACAGCAAAAAGCCCTGCCAGGAGCCATGTTTGAGAACACTTGAAGTATCATATGTTAAATGAGAGAGACTTTCCTGTTAGGGTTACATTTGGAGACACAACCAGAAAGGAAATAAGCCACTAGGGATTAAGAAGAGAGATGGGAGGTGAGGCAGTTGTAGGAACCAAGATGAAGTCCCTGCTGTTTAATACTGATACGTAACTAATTTAATAAGACACTGGAACTTATTTCTATGTGTTAAGGAGTGGGGATGAGATAAGGGCAATGGGGATAAAAGGACCCAGCACACAGCGTCTTGCTAGTTGTGATTCTCAGGCCTACTGTGAGAAGTAAAGCTCTGTTATCTTGGGTTTTGGAAGAAGGTTGGAGAAGTCCCTCGAGCATACAGAGGACCCCTTAGTTAAACTGAGTTTATATACTAATAAAAGTTTACTCAGAATTTCCTTTCAGAAATACCTAATTTTCCCCAGCACTCCCAGGGATACTACCCAGAGAGTGGTTCCTGGATGTTTAAAGAAAGCTAAGAAATAAGAAACAAGTATATAGATAATTCTATGCTATCCACATTTGCCATTATCATATAGACACATTCTAAAGATATGTGCTCATCCTTGGTGCAGTCTAGAATAGGGAGCTGAATGTGAGATGTCATTTCTATCTCTATCAGAGGAAATGTAAAATAAAACCATTCTGCATGAAAATGTGCTACTCAATTTTAAGCAAGGTGTTCATTATGCTACTATAGGGCTGCAAAGGTAAGACACTCGCTATGGTGTGTCATCATTTGTAGGCCAAGGAGAGTTAACAGTGTATTCAAATGTCTTTTGCCATGGTGTGTGTGCATGTGTATGTATGTGTGTATAACAGAGAGGAAAAGAGAGAGCAAGAGAACGAGCTAGAGAGAAAGAAATTAATTGATTTGATATGTATTAACAACTTCTCCACATTTTTATGTCTGGAAAATAATTGCTAGTAACTTCCAGCTAAAGTCAGATGTTCCTAAAACTGAAAATAACTACTTTCTTGAACAATATTGAAATATTAGAACCAAAGGCAGCTTTTGGGGACAATGAATTCTTACTCAATATGCAGATCACATATTTGCCTCTCATTTAATTCCTTCCTCTTTCCTAGTCAGGAGTTAGAAAATTCTGTGCTTTAAACCTCCTAGGGGAAATCACTGATATAATTTCCAAGTCCTGAAGAATTTTTGAATATTCTCTGCATTTATTGTGAATCTCAGTTTGTATCACATACTTGCTGTTTAGCATTTGAGCATCTGCGGAGAATTCATTGCCACCCTTCTCTTTCTACGATTTGTAGCAATTACATGGCTGATAATATGTAATGTTAGATGGTATAAACAGCTATGATGGCTTCATTTCAGCTATTCCAGTGTTTGACTTTAACAAGAGGGGTGTGAGGGAGGTTTCTAGCTTAGCAAAGATAGGTGAGACCAGAAGAGATAGCTAGGGGTTAGAATCACAGCAGGTGATCAAGAAAAGTGGAGAATAGCAGCCAAATAGTCTTCTAAATAGTAAAAAAGTAAAGCTGAGCAAATAATCCTAAATTACACTGAATGGGGAAAGCAACACAAAGAAGACAAAAGCAGACTGAATGACAAAAGATGTGAATGAGGGACTGTTATGGGTTGAATTCTGTCCCCCCAAAATATGTGTTGTAAATCCTAACCCCTATACCTGTGATTATAATCCCATTTGGGAATGGGCTTTCTTTGTTATGTTAATGAGACAGTATTAGCGTAGGGTGTGTCTAAAATCAATCTCTTCAGAGATGTAAAAGATTAAGCAAGCGAGAGAAGCAGAGATGGGGGAAGAGAGAGGTCAAGCACATGAAGATCGCTCAGGAGCAGAAGCTCAAAAAAGACAAGGACCTTCCTCCAGAGCTGACAGAGGGAGAAAGCCTTCTCCTAGAACTGGCACCCTGAATTCAGACTTCTAGCCTCTTAAACTGTGAGAAAATAAATTTATGTTTGCTAAAACCACCCACCCAGTATTTCTGTTATAGCAGCACTAGATAACTAAGACAGGGACACTTAGGATGATGTATTATTAGAAGGGTCAAGTGACTAAATCTATGTATTTCTTAAATTTCAGAATATATAGTTGGTTTGTTTGTGTTGTTTCAATTCTTTTTGAAGTTTCTGAAGCTAAAGGTTGAGCTGTGCTTATGTACTTTATTGTACTCAGGTTCCTTGGAGAGAGTAATTGTGTATTCCAAGTCCCATATTACCAGACAGTATAGGAAATATATGGTTCTAACAAATAAATCACTTTGAAGTTTTTGTCACTTGGTAGAAAACAGTACTTTTTTCACCCACTAGAAATGTCTTGAGAGTAGATTTCCACATTACCTAGTTCAGGTGACTAACCCTGACTCCATATCTCTACAACTAGAAGGAAAAAAACATGAACAGCTAAGAGGTTTTTTTTAAAGGTTTGACAACAAAGCATAAGATTAATAGTATGTTTACAAGTTATTCTGCAGATAGAAAAAGGTAAATGTATAAAGAAGTGGTATCATTCGCAACATACCAAATGCAAAGAGAATTCTAAAACTATAATCTGTGCAAATGCATAACAAGCTTTTAAGATTTGTTTCAATCTTGAATCACAAATAGCTTAAATAGTTATATAGCTCATACTTCAAATTATATTTCATTATATTATATATATGTATACCCAACCACTATATATACATACAGCAAACTAAACTCAATGCTGTTGAGTTGATTCTGACTCATAGCGATTCCAAGTGTTTCAGAGTAGAACTGTGCTCCACTGGGTTTTCAATGACTATAATTGGTTTGGAAGTAGATCCCCAGATTCACTTCTTCTCTCTCTCTCTATATATATGTATATGTAAAACCCAAACTCATTACCGTCGAGTCGATTCCTACTCACAGCGACCTTGTAGGACAGAGTAGAACTGCCCCATAGGGTTTCCAAGGAGCTACTGGTGGATTTGAACTGCCAACCTTTTGGTTAGCAGCTGTAACTCTTAACCACTGCACCACCAGGGCTCTCTCTCTCTCTCTCTCTATATATATATATGTATGTACGTACGATAATCAGAGGTAGTTTCAGAAAAAATTTTTTTTAGATTTTTACATTTTATTATAAATGCTTTAGAAACTAGATATAAAAGTTTTCTAAACTCAGTTTACCTTATTGAAGTTTTCTCATCATACAGAGTTTATTACACCCTAAACAATTCAGGCTATTGCATCACATGTCAGCAGAACATGTCATTACTGATGGGTGAACACTGGGAAACCAAACCCTTTATCAGGTAGAAAAATATCTGCTTTAAAGGGGAAAGCCCATCTTTCAGGATAAGGCAGGCTCTCAACTCTGGTTTTCTCATTCATTATTGTGAACAGTGTAAAATAGTTTCAGTCAGTGTTAGTCATGTAATTGCTCTTGTAGAAGAGGAAGAAAACCTTGAAGAAGTGATTCTGTTCTGACCTTGAGATGGTGTGCAGATAAAGAAGGGGGAATAGAAATACCATGTTCCAGGCTGGATCTGCCAGTGGCTGCTATTGTCTTCCCCCAAAAATCTTTTACAGCCTCTGGATCTCAGTTCCTACATCTGATAGTGAGGGTGTGTGACCAGATGGTTTCTAAGAATGCTTCCCACTTCAGCTTTCTGTGTTGCTACAGTTGGCCTTAATCTCAGAGGATGGACAGACACATGGACTTTATTTTTATGACTGCGTTATTAAGGGAGACAGCAACATATTGTTTTATTAGCTTCCTTCTTAACTTCTGCTATTGTTATTGTTGTTGCATGCCATTGAGTCGATTCTGACTCATAGTGACCCTATAGGACAGAGGGGAACTGCCCCATACAGATTCCCAGACTGTAATCTTTAAAGGAGCAGATCGCCAGGTCTTTCTGCCTTGGAACTGCTAGATGGGTTTGAATTGCCACCCTTTTGGTTACCACTGTGCCACCAGGGCTCCTTCTTAACTTCTAGTAATTAGCATTTCAAATATCATTATTGTGTTTTTTTTTCTTTAATCTGTCACTAGAAGAGCTAAATTTTGAATATTATGGTTTTGATTTGGTTATTACAGAAAACCTTGGTGAGGTGCCTAATCAGCCATAGTTGTTGGTAACTTTTCAAACCTCTTAACATAGTCAAAACCAAACCAGTTGCTGTAGGAGCAACTCTGAGTCATGGCGTCTCATGTCTCAAAGTAGAACTGAGCTCCACAGGATTTTTAATGGCTGATTTTTTGGAAGTTGAATGCCAGACCTTTCTTCTGAGGCACCTCTGGGCAGACTCCAACCTCCAAGCTTTTGATTAGCAGCTGAATGTGTTAACCATTTCTACCACCCAGGGACTGCTTCTTAACACACATAGGAAGCCATATTTTACCAGACAAAGAAGGCTTAAAATGGGAATTGAAATGATTGTCCATTGCCCACGTAGAACATATATACTAGTTGATTTCATTGTAGTTCTTCTTTGTAATACGAATAGTAACTTATATATGGTCACACTTTTTTGGACAATATAAGAGGGTACAGAACTTATGAGGAAGAGGCAAATTTTATTCAAATAAGTATAATAATTAATTCTAGTATTCTGAAACATAACTTTTCCCCTATAAATAATTTATATCTTTATCCTGAAAGACAAAAACTAAATCTCTGCCATTTTTAGGGTGTTTCACCTTTTCCTCAGGGTTCCACCTAATTTTGGAGATGTGCTAAGGGATGAGGATGTATGCTCTTCCATTTTGTCTGACATTTGCTGATCTCATTATCCCATCTAGTCATCATCTCATGCAAGCTGTTTACAAGCCATCTATGTCAAGGCCCCTTTTGAATGCATGAGAATCAAGTTTCTGTGCCACGTTGAGGCACAGGCTTTTCTGTGGGCTGTCATAGTCCACCTGAGAAGACATAGAACCCAGCCATTATGCTGTGAGATTTTGTGATTTTCCTATGTTCTAGGTTTCCCCAAGTTTATATAAGGTCTCTGCCACTGTTGATTATCCTCTTGGGTTTGATTTGGGGGAAATGAGACCTGGGAGATATGCTAGATTCTTCCTGACTTCTGACACTTAAAAACACTACTTTGTATTATACATCACTTCCCTGAGATGATAAGTATAGAATCAAAGCTAACAGGAGTTGGGGTAGGAAGGAAATACCAGAGGTAGAAAAAGGAAAAGAAAAAAAACAAAAACACAATGGTTGATGTTTCAGAAGTATTATCCCATCTCAAACACACACACACACACACACACACACACACACACACACACACACTAGCAAAGAAAAAGTAAAAATACAAATAGAGTGAGAGGGCAAAATAATTTTTAAATGGAAGGAAACTGCTGTATCAAAACAAGTTGGAATAATAAATCCATAATTATATTCTGAGATTTCAATAGCTGATAGAGCAAATCTTCATGAATGGAATCCATTTCCATGAAAGTGATGAATTCCCTGATTTAGGAGGCAGAGGATAGCACTAGTCTGGGAAGCTTTAAAAGGGATTTCTACATTGCTTGGGCAGTAAGCATGATAAACTTTTAGATCCCTTTTAACTCAAAAATTCAGTGATACTCAAAGACCTTTATCTTTCCTGGAATTTCTTAACAGTCCCCTGGCCTCTGTATGATGGTCACCTTGGAAGATTTCTCAATTTTAGGTCTTGGATACTGTGCCACCTAGAACAGTATCTTGCCTTGAGTAGTTGCTCAATATTATCATTGAGTGTGTTTTCCAATTAATGGCGATAATCAATGGGAATCCAATAATCCAATGGGAATTTTACTTATTTCTCCCTCTTATAGTTATTCAGAAAACAGAACCTACCAATACCCCAGACTGAGTGACATTATAACATTATAACAAACAGGACACTAATTGATTACGATTCCTAACAAATTAAGAGTGAATACGCTAGAACATTCTGCCTGAAGTAAATCTGTAATGATAACATTTTGAGAAGATTTAACTGCAAGTCAGATCTGCTTATATGTATTTTTTTCTAAGGAGGTACAATATGAAGATTGGGATACTGTTGTCTACAGTGATTGTCTACATCCATAGCAGTTGCTTAGTTAGTTAACACCAACTGACACATGAAGTATATTTTTGAAATAGGTAAGCCACTCTTCTACATCTTATCAGTTTTCTGTCATCCATGTACTTTTCCTTCAAGGGATTAGTGCTTTGAGTTAGTTACTTGTCTGTTAATGGAAACATTTCTATTATAGTCTTCAATCCAAAGATATAATCTTAAGGATGCTCGGCACTTCCAAAGGGCTGGAATCAATGGAAAAGACATTGATGGATTCCAAAAAGTAAGATTAGCAACTATGGAATAAATAAGCAAATCTCTATTTTGGTTCTACCGTGCTAGATACTGTACATGCTACACAGAACATAAGAGCGCCCTGGCCTTATAGAGTTTAAGATATAGTTGGGAAGATAATACTTAAAACATTAAAATTTAATCATTATATAAAACGATAAAAGCGATCATACCCCCAAAAACACTGTGGCTATCCTTGCTTAGATATTAATGTTGTAAGCTACGCTTTCTCCATACTTTGTATATAAGGTGCATGCAGACTTAATATGAATCTAGCCTTACTAGACGTGAATAAAATGATCAAATAGTTTAACTGAAGATTTTTTTACTGGTACAAGCAAAACCTTCAAAATTGGGAATTTAAAATAAAGAAGAATTTTTTTTTTTCAAGAATGGCTTATTATTTATAATATTATTTAAATAAGCATTATTATATATTTAAATTCCACCCTCCCCTCCATTGCTGTACAGTCTACTCTGACTCACGGCTACCACACACGTTTCAGAGTAGAACTACATTCCATAGTTGTTTCAGTGGCTATAATCTTACAGAGGTAGATTGCCAGGTTTTCTTCCAAGGTTCCATTGGGTGGATTTGAACTGTAAACCTTTCAGTTAGTAGCTGAGTACAAACCATTTGCTGTACCGAGGGACCTATATATTTAACATAAACCACAAAAAAAAAAAAAAAGCCCAACCCATCACCGTTGAGTTGCTTCCAACTCACAGCAACCCTATAGGACAGAGTACAACTGCCCCATAGGGTTTCCAAGGAGTGCATGGTGGATTTGAACTGCCGTAACTCTTTTTTTTTTTTCCCCCCAGGGTACTTTTTTTTTTTTTTTTTAATTGTACTTTAGGTGAAGGCTTACAGAACAAATAGTTTCTCATTTAACAGTTACTACAAACGTTGCTCTATGACAATGGTTAACAATCTCACAACACATCAACAATATCCTTATTCAACCTTGGGTTCCCTATCACCAGCTTCCTTGTCCCCTTCTGCCTTCTGGCCCTTGTCACTGGACTCCTGTACCTCGTTAGTCTCATTTGGTTTTACGGGGCAGTCCTCTCCCAGGCTGAATGGTGAACCTTGGAGGTAACTTCACCACTGAGCTAAAAGGGTGTCTGGGGGCCATACTCTTGAGGTTTCTCCAGTCTCCTTTAGGCCAGTAAATCTAGTCTTTTTGTGAGTTAGAACTATGCTCTACATCCTTCTCCTGCTCTGTCCAGAACCCTCTGTTGTGATCCTGGTCAGAGCAGTCAGTGGTGGTAGCCGGGCACCATCTAGCTGTACTGGACTCAGTCCGGTGGAGGCCTTGGTAGCTGTGGACAGTTAGTCCTTTGGACTAATCTTTTCCTTGTATCCTGTTCTCTTCATTCTCCCTTGCTCCCGAAGGGATGAGACCAGTGGAGTATATTAGATGGCCGCTCACAGGCTGTTAAGACCCCAGACACTACTCACCAAAGTAGAATGTAGAGCATTGTCTTTATAAGCTGTGTCATGCCAATTGAGCTAGATGTTCCCCAAGACCATGGTCCCCACAGCCCTCCACCCAGCAGTTCAGTCCCTCAGGGAGTTTGGATGTGTCTATGGGGCTTCCATGACCTTTCCTTGTAGAGGTTGTGCTAGTTTCCCCTGTATTGTGTACTGTCTCACCCTTCACCCAAGATACCACTTATCTATTGCCTATTTAGTATTTCCCCCCCACCCCTCCCATCCCTGGTAACCAACAAAGATTGTTACATTTTGTGTGTGAACTTTTTCATGGGTTTTTACAATAGAGGTCTCATACAATATTTGTCCTTTTGTGATTGACTTATTTCACTCAGCATAATGTCCTCCAGTTTCATCCATGTTATGAGATGCTTCACAGATTCATTGTTGTTCTTTCTCATTGCATACTACTCCATTGTGTGTATGTCCCATAGTTTGTTTATCCATTCGTCTGTTGACGGGCATCTAGGTTGTTTCCATCATTTTGCTATTGTGAACAATGCTGCCATGAACATAGGTGTGCATATGTCTATTCGAGTGACGACTCTTACTTCTCTAGGATATATTCCTAGGAGTGGGATTGCTGGATCGAATGGTATGTCTATTTCTAGCTTTCTGAGGAAGTGCCATATCATTTTCCAAAATGGTTGTATCATTTTGCATTCCCACCAGCAGTGTATAAGAGTTCCCATCTTCCTGCAGCCCCTCCAACGTTTGTTATTTCCAGTGTTTTTGATTCGTGCCAGTAATGCCGGGGTGAGATGGTATCTCATTGTGGTTTTAATTTGCATTTCTCTAATGGCTAGTGATCGGGAGCATTTCCTCATGTGTCTGTTAAACTGCCATAACTCTTAATCACTAGCCACCGGGTTTTCCAGATTTAAAATAGGCGTGTATAATCCAGTATCTATCTCTTTCTGTATGTTAAACATTCTCCTCTAGTCTTTTTAGAATTGATATCTCCTTTTGTTATCTTCCTATGTGTCTGTTGTCTTCTCTGCTAATTCTGTCACAGTATCCATTATAATCTTTTGCAATGTCTTTTTCTTTTTCACTAGTGTTTCTATACTAGCAGGCGTGGGGTATAAAAACTGTAAATTTCACACTTGATTCTACTGGACAACTCTTTCACTATGTCGCCTTGAATCTTCCTTTTTGTGTGGACATCTACATACAAACTGAACTTTGTCTTTTATTTATGCTTTGGTGAACTACCACTTTTCATATGAACTTTGCACAGTAGGAAGGGCTCTTTTTTTATGCTTCATAATTCTACATTGTCATTTTAGGGGAAAGGATTATCTTTCTGCCAGTGCTATCAGGAAGACAATTCCCCTAAGAGGGAAACTGACTTTTCCCTTCCCATTTCTTTCACTTTAAAAATTATATTATTAGCCATTCTCACATAACTAATTAGCAGCAATGGCCTCTAAACCTTTTAATCCACTTTTTAACCCATTGCTGCTCAGGCTGAATGTGTTTGTGTACACAGCCAAATAAGATGCTCATAAGAGAAACTTCTGTCTCTGAAATCAGAAAAACTTCATTCAGAAGGTGAGTTGAAAATGGGCTTTTCAAGGGCTTACATAGGGACAAAGGTGGGGATCACATGGTCCCAGTAAGAAAGCATGAGCTATATTCTGGGAAAGGACAATGAGTAGATGAATTAGACTGAAGTAGAAAATTCAAGAGATAGTAAATATTTGTTGAAAGAGAGGACGGGAGAAAAGGAAGAAGGAAGCGAAGAGAAGGGAGAGAGAGAGAAAAAGAAAGAAAACAAGAAAGGATAACTAATTTAGAACCAGAGTGCAGAATATTATTCTAGGTGCTGAAGATGCTTACCACAATAGTTGAAGTGTGTCACAACATGAGCTAGGTCATGCATGAGAACATAACAGAGGGAGCTCAATCGACTAATTCAATAAAAATTTAACTGAGAAGATGTATTGTCTATAATGGAAGTCAAAGATGACTTTGTGGCTTGAAAATATTCATGTCTAGGAGAATTGTATTACTTTTAATTAGAAACGGTACACATTTTACGGAGAAGAATGAGGGGTTTTGTTCTAAACGTGTTAAATTGAAGCTGGAAATACCTAGTTGACCTAGAAATTAAGGAATTAAGCTTAGAACAAAAACCAGTGTGACCCTGGGTGCTATTTAGTACTACTGGTATCCTTAAAAGGTAGCAAAGAAAAACATAAGAGAAAATAAAACTACAAATAGACTGAAAGGGCAAAATAATTTTAAAAAGAAAGGAAATTTCTGCATCAAAACAAGATGGAATAATAAATCGAAAATTATTTTCTGAGATTTCAATACCCCACTCTCAATAGTTGACAGAACATAAGGATGTAAAAATCGATAAAGTTATAGAAGATATTAATGACATTGTAATCCATCTTGATCCAACTAACAATTATAGAACCAAAAACCAAACCAAACCTGTTGCCCTCTAGTAGATTCTGACTCACAGTGACCCTGTAGGACAGAGTAGAATTGCCCCATAGGGTTTTCAAGGAGCGGCCAGTGGATTCGAACTGCTGACCTTTTGGTTAGCCGCTGAGCTCTTAACCACTGTGCCACCAGGGCTCCATTTATAGAACAGTTGACCCTAAATAGTAGAGTACAAATTATTTTGAAGTGCACATGGAATATTTACCAATTTGGATCATATTTTGGGCCATAAAACAAGTTTAAATAAATTTGAAAGGATTCATGTTGTAGAGAACAAAACCACCCACTCCTTGAAATAAGCTTAGGAGGATTTAGTCAGTAAAAAAACAGAAAGAAAGAAAGAGGTACATTCGAATACAAAGAGACACCAGTTCATTTAAGTGAAAACTGATCACTCCAGCGAGAGAAACTCCAACAGGAAGAGATATATATAGTCCAAGGAATAAATAAATTATAATACAGTCATTTAATTGGTTAGTCTTTGGTTGAGGTAACAAGAAGGATGGGTTAGAAGGTGGGGAATGAGCTTCTATTGGATAATTGGGTACAGAGGCTTACAGTGATTGATTTCAGGGACTAATTACAGAGTTTTCAATCATAGTCACATATCCTTCAGGAGGGGTCATAAAAATATCACTGGTTGATGTCTCAGGGGTTTGTGATAACCATTCAGTACAAGGACCTTATTTCCCAGAAACAGCTTGTTAAAACAAAACCCTTTTAAGCTGTCTGGGAAACTTTAGAGAAGGGTAGAGCTCTGGGACCCTTTAAAAACATTTTTTGAAAATTACATCCTTGTCATAAAGAAACATTTCTTAGGCCCAGTTTACACAAAAAGGCACCTGTGTCAGGATTCCCTTCCTTAGATTATATTTCTTTCATATCCTGGCTTGACCACAGAGAAACACTCCCTCAGTACCCATGACTATTAGCAATTAAGGAGCCACATAGCAGGTACCTGTGAAAAGTCTGGGTTGACTCTGCTGAGAGCAGCTAGACAAAAAGTCTTGGGCAGGCATGTGAAAAGATCATTTTAATTTAGCAAAACCTGAGTTTAATTCAATCATTTAGTCCTGGTCAAAAAGGCTTCATGAACTTCTTCACAATGTCATACAGGCTATATTTTCTGAACAAAATGGAATAAAGTTAGAAATTAATACAGACATTTCTCTAGAAAAATCTCTAATTATTTCAAAACTAAATAACATGGTCTTAAATAACTCATGAGTCAAAGAACAAAGAAAAAGAGGAATTATGAAGTATTTGGTAATGAATGAAAAGGAAAGCACAACATATCAAACACTAAGTAATACTTGGAAATTTATATCACTGTATTAGAAAAGTGGGAACATCTCAAATAAATGACCTAATCTTCCACCTTAAGGAAGTAGGAAAGGGATAGCAAATTAAACACAAATTAAGCAGAAGAAAGGAAATATAAATGTAAGAATAGAAATCAGTGAAATATGAAACAGAAAAACAATAAAGAATATCAATGATACCAAGAGCTGGCCTTTAGCCAGACTTATCAGGACAAAGAGAAAGAAAAAGAGAGAACACAAATGCAAATTACCACCGTCAGAAATGAGAAATAGTACTACAAATTCCACAGATTTTAAAAGGATAATAAGGCGATATTATGAAGAGCTTATATCAATAAATCCGATGACTGAGATGAAATGGATCAAGTCGTGGAAAGACACAAACTACCGAAGCTCACTCAAGAAGAAATAGATAACTTGATTGTTCCTAAATCTATTAAAGAAATTGAATTTGCAGTTAAAAACTTTTCCACGAAGGAAACTCCAGGCCCAAGTAGCTTCATTGGTGAATTCTACAAAACATTTAAGTAATAAATAGTATCAATTCTACATAAACTTCCAGAAAATGGAAGAGGATGAAATATTTCCCAACTCCTTTTCTGAGGTCAGCATTATCCTGCTACTAAAATCAGACAAAGATATTATTAAAAAAAAAAAAAAAAAAAAAACAGAAAGAAAACTATGGACCCATCTCTCATGAACATGAATGCAAAAATTCATAAAAACTGTGAGCAAATCTAATCCAACAATACATAAAAAAGCTAATACATTATAACCAAATAGGATTTATCCTTAGACTGCAAGGTTGATTAATATTTTAAAAAACCATGAATATAAGCCATCGTATTAACAAACTAAGAAAGAAAAACCATAAGATCATTTCAATAGACCAAAAAATAAAAATAAAAAAGACCAAATTCAACATCCATTCTTGATAAAAAAACATAAACTAGGAATGAAAAGCAACTTATTCAACTTGGTGAATGGCATCTATGAAAATCCTACATCAAATATATTTAATGCTGAAAGACTGGATGTTTTCCTTCTAAGATCATGAACAAGGCAAGGATGCCTACTCTTACCATTTCTATCCAGCATTACACCAGAGGTTCTAGTCAGTGCAATAAGGCAAGAAAAAGAAGTAAAAGGCATCCCAATTGGAAAAGAAGAAGTAAAACTTTGCAGATATCATAATCATCTATGTAGAAAATATGATGGAATTTACTACTACTACACAATAGAACTAAAGACTGAGTTTGGTAAGGTTGCTGGATACAGACCAATATACAAAAATCAATTGTATTTCTATATACTATCAAAAAAAATCAGAAATTGAAATTAAAACAACAAAACCATTTACAGTAACTTCAAAAGTATGAAATATACATCTGACAAAAAAATGAACAAGATTTGTACATGTAAAACTATGAAACATTGCTGAATTTAAAGACTACCTAAATAAATGGAGATATATACCATATTCATTGGTCAGAAGAATGAATAGTGTTAAAATGTTAGTTCTCCCCAGATTGGTCTATGGATTCAACATAATCTCAATATAAATTTCATCAGTCATTTTGTAGAAATTGAAAAACTGATTCTAAAATTAGTATGGGAATGCAAAAGACCTACAATAGTCAAAACAACTTTGAAAAAGAACAAAATTGGAGCACTAACATGATCTGATTTTAAGGCATTATAAAGCTATCAAGACAGTTCCCAGTGTTGGAGGAAAGTTAAACAAATAGATCAATGGAAGAAAATCAAGTCTGGAAATTTCTACATATATGTAGACAAATGATTTTCAATAAAAATGTAAAGGTAATTCATTGGACAGAGGATAATCATTTCAACAAATGATGCTGGAACAATTAGTTACTGATATACAAAAAAATGAACTTCAATCTATATCTCACACTAAAACATATTTCAAAACTTAACAATAGTATACTTTAAATATGAGAAGTTTCTCTTATACCAATTATACCTCAATAAAATTGTTAAAAAAACAGGAGGAAAGTGTGAAAAAGAGAAGAAAAAAGAAAAGTAACGAAGTGAAGAATTCTATTAATTACTTCATGTGCAGCTAAGGGCATTGTATTACTTTCTTCAGGCCTGAGGTATAAATGGCTTCTGCTCTAGAACAAACTGATGTATTCTAGATCTCAGGGATAGAATTAGGTAAATAATATTCCTAAATCCTAATGTTCATTTTTCAAGGCACAGAAGTGCAAGATGCCTCTTGCAAGTTGAGCAAGTTGTTGTTGTTAGGTGTCGTCTTAAGCTGTGTTCTCTAGGGAAGCAAAACCAGTAAAGCATATAAATATATACAAAGAGAGAGATTTATATTAAGGACATGGCTCACGCAGTTGCAGAGGCTGGAACTTAGGTCAGGCTGGAGGCTTCTCCTGATTCATGTAGCTGCAGGGGCTGACGAACCCAAGATAGGCAAGTCGTTCAGCAGGGCTCTGGCTTACAGGCTGTGAAGACCGATGTATCCCAAGATCAGCAGGCAAGACAGCAGGTAAGCTGCTAGCACAAATCCCAAGAACTGGAGGTCAGATGATTAGGAGCCAGCTGCAGGATCTAGTGTGAGCAAAAGCCCACAAGCCTTGCCACAAAGTCTACCTATATTGGATGAAGGCCACACCCACAAGTAAACTACCTTTTCAACTGATTGGTTACTCACAGCAGATCCCATCGTGGAGATGATCACTTTATATCAAATCTCATCATGGAGGTGATCACATCATCATTCAACTGCCAAACTACATCATAACTGCCAAACCACTGAGAATCATGGCCCAAACAAGTTGACGCACAACTTTAACCCAGGTGTCGTTGAGTCAATTCTAACTCATAATGACCCTATGTGCAACAAAACAAAACACTGCCTGGTCTTGTGTCATCTTCACTGTTGTTGCTATATTTGAGCCCATTGTTGCAGCCACTGTGTCTGTACATCTCTCTGAGGGTCTTCCTATTTTTTGCTGACTCTCTACCGTATGAAGCATGGTGTCCTTCTCCGGGAACTGGCCCCTCCTGACATCACGTCCAAAGAATGCCAGATGAAGTCTTGCCATCCTTGCTTCTAAGGAGCTTTCTAGCTGTACTTATTCCAAGACAGATTTGTTCGTTCTTCTAGCAGTCCGTCATATATTCACTATTCTTTGCCAGAAAGTCCAGGACATATATTTTCACTATTAAACTCCATTGAGAATACCTTAACCAGCTGCTGTAGAGTCATTTGACTATTGGTGACCCCGTGTGTGTCGGAGTAGAAATGTGCTCCATGTATTTAAAATAAAGCCATACTCCTTACAACAGAAACATCAATAACAAAAAACTATGGATTCATATTCCCTGACGACTTCCTTATCATTTGAACATTTAATCTGAGGTACAATTTTTATCTTGAATTTAAAATAACATATTCTAGGACTCTTTCTGAGTAGTATTTCTTTCTCTTCGTAGTTCTTCAATATGATTTTGCAAGTCATTTCATAGACTGTTTTGCTTAAAATTGGTAGTTTTCTGAATGTTGTAGAAGAGGCATTACTCATTGTTTCTAGGCCTGAAGTTGCCCAGTCTCATGATAGCATGTGTGTTACTCTCGAATGTTTTCTAACTTGCTTCTGGCATGATGAACTGCAGGCCAGCCTGATAACTTAGCTAACTCAATGTTTACACTCACTGCTGCTTCTCTAGCATTGCTGTAGGAAATAGTTTCCATTGTAGACAACTAAGATATGTGTCTTCGCTTAACGAGAATTTGGAATAGAGGTAGCCTGGAATATTCCTCCATGCTGACACCAGATCAAGCCTATAATTTTGGTTAGATTCCCACTGTGTTGTTCAAAGTGGTTTAGAAGAGGGGCTGGTGTTTTCAAACGGTTTTTGGAGTATGTTTGCCTCATGACTCTGTTGGATTTTCATTAAGGCCACAACAGAGTAACATCTATTGGATTAAGACCTGAGATTCTTATTTGCTGAGTGAAGGAATAGCATCTACAAAACGGCTTTAATCCTTCTGATATCTTCTGAATATATCCCCTGCTTTTAAATTTGATTTCTAAACTTGAGACTAATATTTGGAATAAGTTCAATTTTCTCTGCCATCAAACCCTTCCTTATACACTTTTATTTCTGACTTGATAAATTCCTACTGTTTCTTGCATCATCTGCTTTCAATGAAAGACCAAGTATGGTGTTAAAGACAGAGGCTCTGGAGTCAGACGACCAGTGTTCAAATTCCAGCTACTAGTTGTATGACCCTGGCCAAGTTACTAATCCTCTTTCTGCCTCAGCTTTTTTAATCTGTAAAATAAGAATAATAAAATCACCTACTTCAAAGGTTGTTGGTATGATTAAATGAACCTATGTAAAACCGTTTGAATAGGGCCTGATTCAGAGTACCAAAAAAAAAAAAAAAAAAAAAAACCAAACCCATTGCTGTTGAGTCAGTTCTGATGCATAGCGACCCTTTAGGACAAATATTACTGCCCCATAGGGTTTCTAAGGAGCAGCTGGTGGATTTGAGCTGTCAGCTTTTTGGTTAGTAGCTGAGCTCTTAACCACTGTGCCACCCAGGGTCCACATGATTAAAAGGAAAGAGCAGGTTTCAGTTTTATTTATTAAAGACAATCTTAGAACTACTAGCATGAAGTATAGATGGGCCAGGGTATGTGTATGTTCATGTATATGTACACAGATACACACATATGAATATGTGTATGTATGAATAATATATATAAGAATATATATGGAGTATATATTCT
Source organism: Dugong dugon (assembly GCA_030035585.1). Taxonomy (NCBI): domain Eukaryota; kingdom Metazoa; phylum Chordata; class Mammalia; order Sirenia; family Dugongidae; genus Dugong; species Dugong dugon. The sequence continues at coordinate 23,562,613 of CM057475.1, forward strand.
TCTGATACTCATGCCAGTCAATTTAATCTTTTTTTAATTGAAAATAGATGTTGTTGTTGTTCTTAAGTGCCATTGAGTCAGATCCGACTCATAGCAACCCCACGTACAACAGAATGAGTCACTGCCTGGTCCTGCGCCATCCCCATAATCCTTGCTATTCTTGAGTCCATTGTTGCAGCCACTATTTCAGTCCCTCTTGTTGAGGGTCTTCCTCTTTTTCCCTGACCCTCCACTTTACCAACCAATGATGTCCTTCTCCAGGGACTGGTCCCTCCTAATAACATGTCACCAACGTAAGTGAGACAAAGTCTCGCTGTCCTTGCTTCTAAGGAGCATTCTTGCTGTACTTCTTCCAATACAGATTTGTTTATTCTTCTGGCAGACCATGATGTATTGAATATTCTTCACCAACACCATAATTCAAAGGTGTCAATTCTTCTTCGGTCTTCCTTATTCATTATCTAGCTTTCACATGCATATGAGGCAATTGAAAATACTATGACTTGGGTCAGGTGCACCTTAGTCCTCAAAGTGATATCTTTGCTTTTCAGCATTCTAAAGAGGTCTTTCACAGCAGATTTGCCCAGCACAATACGTCATCTGATTTCTTGACTGCTGCTTCCGTGGGTGTTGATTGTGGAACCAAGTAAAATAAAATCCTTGACAACTTCAATATTTTATCCGTTTATCATGAAGTTTCTTGTTGGTCCAGTTGTGAGGATTTTTATTTTCTTTATGTTGAGGTGCAATCCATACTGAAGGCTGTATGTAGTCTTTGATCTCATCAGTGCTTCAAGTCCTCTTCACTTTCAGCAAGCAAGTTTGTGTTATCTGCATATTACCGTTTGTCAATGCGTCTTCCTCTAATCCTGATGCCATATTCTTCTTCATATAGTCCAGCTTCTTGGATTATTTGTTCAGCAAACAGATTGAATAAGCATGGTGAAAAGGAATAGAATTCTTAAAATGTTCCAACATAATAATAACAGTTTTATTAGTATCCTCATATCTTGATATTCTCAGATATCACTACATTGCTTGAAGCATAAATCTTGATGAATTTCTTGGATGTTTTTCTTTGTCCTTTGTGCTTTTTCTTCTTTAGCTAATGTAATCATGAATTTAATGCAATTGCCCTATCTTAAGTTCCTATCTCCTACATTTTATCTCTCAGTAATACAGGGTTTAAGGTCTGATATCAGGACACATCTATTTTGTTAGTTCAGGGTTTCTTTTTTTTCATAGGACTTTTTGCACCTTAGGTGGAATATTTTTGGCTGTTTCTGGACAATTTCTTCTATTACTTTAGTACAGTTTTATCTTCTGAGTGTGATAAACTTGTGCTACTGATGAGAATTAGGAATCTTAAGCTAGAATCTTCCCATATGAAATGTAATCAACTACTTTTTTTTTTTTTTTGATGGATGCTGCAGACATTTCAGATTTCATTTCTGATGCCACTTGTAGGCATTTTGGTAGGTGATAGATTGAAGGAATAAAAACACACATACATTATAAGACTGAGATAAGTTCTTGACTAAAATTTCCAAAGTCTTACCTAAGTAGAATGAGCATACAAACAGGAGCAGATGCATCATTTCTCAGTCTAACTGTTGGTGGCACTCACTGTGAGAAATATCACCAGATCTGGAGAGCTCAATTCTTGCTAGGTCACTTCTCTTTGATATACAGGACTTACATTCTGGAAGATTTTACATTAAGAATATATGCGCTTCTGTTTAAGAGAATGTTTAAAAACACCGAGTTCTTGTTCTTAAATTATCAGTAAGACCTCATCCTGGAAGACATAAAGAGCAGAGCTAGTTTCATGCATCTCTGAAAAAAAAAAATTTGTTTGTACATTTTTCAATTTCAGAAGGTCTATTTCCTTGGAATGGCTGTCAAAACCGTGATCTGAAACCTCACAGTGGGATATGGCCTAAGCGTTTGTAGAGATAAAAACAGTGATTTTGAATCAGTCATTGGCCTGAGCCAGTGTAGCAATGCTTATGATTTGAGCAAAGATCCATGATACGTTAGCAGAGTTTACACATGCCAGTTCTCTTGTGCAACTTTTATTTATTACTCACAGTGCTTGTTCACAAGAGCTTGATTTCTGCTTCAAACAGGTGTCTCAGGACAATGTCTTTTTACTCACTGTGAATGCAACTTCTAAAAAAAGTTTAATACGTTTTAATTCCTAACCATATTAAAATTCATAGAGAAGCTCATTGGTCATTTTTAAAGCCTACAATCGTCTGAAGTATTGTAATTCCAGTCTATCAACTGTGTAAGGTGCTACTTCCTGCCATTTGTCCTGAATACACTTATTTGACATCTTTTTCCAGGGTCTGATAAACAAACCTCTAAACACCCATCATATTCTGTGTATGGTAGTATGTGTATATAAATTTTTTTTCAAGATTAATTTATTTGGATGTACGTGTGTTGTATATAATTATTTTCTTCAGCATTGATTTTTCCAGAACCCAATATTATTTCCCGAAATCACTCTCCAACTAATGAAGATAAATTTTGCTTTCTGATGTCTAAATTTTCAATGTATTTATATCTACATATAAAAAACATTTCACATATATATATGTATGTGTGTATGTATATATATATATATATATATATATATATATATATATATATATGTATGTATATACATATGTTGTTGTTAGGTGCTGTCGAGTCAGTTCCTACTAATAGCAATCCTAAGTATAATAGAATGAAACACTGCCTGGTCCTGCGCCATCCTCGTAATTGCTTTTATGCTTAAGCCCATTGTTGCAGTCACTGTGTCAATCCGTCTCCTTGAGGGTCTTCTTTGTCGCTGACCCTCTATTTTACCGAGCATGGTGTCCTTCTCCAGGAACTGGTCCCTCCTGATAACACGTCCAAAATATGTGAGATGAGACAGCAATCAGAAACCCAGAAGATTAACAATAAAATTTCAGAATAAGACAACTCAGGGGAAAGTCATAGGAGCAGAATTGAGGTAATGGAAGTCAGAGTTAGTGAGATTGAAGAAGCACTTGACACCAACTTATTTGAGAAAAAATCAGATAAAAGGATTTAAAAAAAAATGAAGAAACCCTAGGAATTATGTGGGACTCTATCAAGAGGAATAACCTACAAGTGATTGGAGTACCAGAACAGGGGGAGATAACAGAAAATACAGAGAGAATTGCTGAAGATTTTTTGCAGAAAACTCCCCTGATATCGTGAAAGATGACAAGATATATATCCAAGATGCTCATCGAACCCACATAAGGTGAATCCCAAAAGAAAGTCATCATGACATATTATAATCAAACTTGCCAAAACCGAAGATAAGGAGAGAATTTTAAGAGTGGCTAGGGAGAAACAAAAAGTCCTCTACAAAGGAGAGTCAATAAGAATAAGCTTCTACTCAGCAGAAACCATGCAGGCAAGAAGGCATTGGGATGACATATATAAAGCCTTAAAGGAAAAAATCTGCCAGCTAAGAATTATATAGCCAACAAAACTGTCTCTCAAATATGATGGTAAAATTAGGGCATTTCCAGATAAACAGAAATTTAGGGAATTTGAAAAAAACAAACCAAAATTACAAGAAATACTAAAGGGAGTCCTCCGGATAAAAAATAAATAATATCAGATAACAACCCAAGACTAGAACACAGGACAGACCAACCAGATATCAACCCAGATAGGGAAGTAACATAAATAAATCAAAATATGTGAGACTAAGTCTCACCATCCTCGCTTCTAAACAGCATTCTGGATGTACTTCTTCCAAGACGAATTTGTTCATTCTTCTGGCAGTCCATGATATATTCAATATTCTTCGCCAACACCATAATTCATATACATGTATAAAGTAGTTATATATTAAATTTCTTCTGAGAGGAAGACTTTCTTTTTTTCATGTTTGTTTTTAAATGGAGAGAATGAAATCTCAGATTGTCCAAATGTACCTTGGGGATGGTGGCAATTTTGTTTAACAGTTCCACCTAGGGCATCTTAGAAGATTGAACTTTAAAAAATGCTTGAAAATATTTTAGTTGCGTTGACATAAGCAGAAAGAATTCTAACCCACAAAGAACATGTTAGATGATTAAGAGACTGTTTTCTCATTGTACTAGAATTAGTAATATTTTCCCCATCACTATTTTTTTGCCCAGAGGAATATGCCTAAAATTTCACTTGCTGATGGTATCATAGCAGGGAGTAACCTAACAATTGGGAAAATCAGTTAGTTAGCCTTAGAGGAGTTCTCGTATTTATTACATCATTACGTACCAACAGATTTTTATGACATATTATTTAAATATTGCCAGCCTGGAGGTTTAAGCAGTGGATAGTCTATAATGAGATACTATATTTCCAGTTTTGCTGTTTCCTTCTCACATGAGTATATGCCTATCAGAAAGGCTGGAAAGTGATGTAGTAGATAATATTTCTTTATTATAAATTGAAAGAAATCAGTTCTTGAAATGCTGATGGCATCTGAAAAAGGTTAGAAAACTCACTAAATATTTCTATTTGAACTTTAAGGTGAAATTTATACACTTATTAGTTTTTCTGCTAAAAGCATGATTTCCATTTTGATAAAATTGTACCTGACATCTCAAAAATGTTACATACCTGTTAATTACCTTTAAGATATAGCTGAGAAGTGGCCACATCCCAACTTCTTAATTACCTAGAGTCCTGGAATAGATAGTGCCCTATTTTGGAACATGGATGCTTGAGAACTAGTTAGAAAATGCCTTTTTTATTGTCTCCTCACACTTCTCTTTCCTCTGTTTTCTGATGTGCTGAACAATCCACGCTAATTTTGAAATATGAGAAAAGACCCCAAGAGTTGCATTGCATTGGTTCTCTTGAGAATTGGAACTCTCTAATGTTTCACATTATGATTTGGTAATGAATTTTTGAGCATGAGTCTGGTTTCTCACATCAGATGGGCTAGTAACAATATTAAAAAGGAAGACTTCCTTTTTACCTTCTTACGTCTTGCTATATCAATATACATGTGACAGAATCACTTCTTTCCCTGGAAGAATTCTGGAATAATTTTCTTTGTGGATACTGAGCCTTTCTCAGCCAACTTCTAGGCTGCTGGCTCAGGCTGTGCCTATTCCTTCATGTACCACAGAGACTATCTGAAGATTAATAATAGCAGATGCTACACATTGTGCCAGTGATATGAACATTACATATACTTTCTTATTTCATTTAGCTTTATTTAAACCTCTTATTTCCCCCTGGGAATTAGGAATTTCTGTTTCCATTTTAGATGTGATGTTAGGGAGCTAAGGTCCAATTTTCTGTAAAGACTAAGATTCTGTTTTGCCCAAGGAAAGCACATACCTTCTAAGCAGCAGAACCAAGGTTCCTCTGACTCCTAAGAATCTGAGCCTTACTTGTTTTATTTCCCAGCCACAGAGTCACAAAGGCAGGAGCCAAACATGAACTGTCTGCATTTCCTTTTGGGGGAAGAACAGAGAATGTGTCCAAATTTACCTAGCAATCTATTTAACGTACTTCTTTGGAAAGGAAAAGCCATCACTTGAAATATCTTCGGCATTTTTTCCATGACATTGAGCTGTCAGAACATTTTGGGATAACAAAGTAGTTAATTCTTTTAGGTGCCATAGACCTTTGAGTGGTTGTAAATTTTGTAGTTAGTAAATAGCCAAATGTATCTCTTTGCCTAGGTTCGAAATGAAATCACCTTAATGAAGAAATCTCACTCTGAAACAATAATAAATATTCTGAAAAGAATCTAAAATAATATTTGAGGAGGCACAGAAGGAAATATCAAGTTTAAAGTCAGCATGTCCCATTTGGTGGCAATAGTAATGAGAACTTATTCTTTCCCTACTGCTGTCTGCTTCCATGGTGCTTTATCTCTTTGTGATCCTCTGGAATTTACAGATGTTCATTATGGTGCTCCGTTGTTTTATGTTAGAGGCAAACTATGGCCAGCAGGCCTAATCTGCTTGTTTTTGTATGGCCTGCAACCTAAGAATATCTTTCTACATTTTAAAATGGCTGGAAATAAATCAAAAGAAGAATAATACTTTGTGACGTGTGAAAATTACAGGAAATTCAAATTTAAGTATCGCTAATAAAGTATTGTTGGAATGCAGCCTGCAGTCAAGCCCCTCCTATGGTTTATAATGGAGCCACCATTGACGAACCCGCTTTCATATGTGCCCATGCGCGCATACTCGCGTGCACACATGCGCATGTGTACTCACAAACATACCTCTTACTCCCAGTTTAGGAAGAATGGTATGTAAAGCTTTAAGATTCCTTTGACTGATTTCTTTATTACAAACCTCCTTGTGCCTAATACTCATCAGTTTTGTCCCCTCATCCACAGCAGCTTCATTTCTATCCCGTTTCCTTAATTTTTTAAATCTTCCCAAATTTTAAAGCAATGATAGAAAAATGCAGATCTGCAGGATTTTACCTCCTCTGTGTCCTTTCTATTGTGTTTTGGGGACTAGGTGATAAGTGTTGGAATTCTAGGGAAACCCAGCTGCACCTAGGCTCTCATTTATCTCTTCCGTATAGTCTTGCTGCATTCTCTTTTATTGACCTTCTCATTACCTTTCAGTAATAACAGTTACTGTTTGATTATTTAGTTGATTCCACTTTTTATGATTTAGAAAATTATAAGACTCCTCATTAAGGAATAAAGTGGCATTCAATATCATTAATATGTCAAACAGCTCCAAGAACACTTGAGCCACTGGAAAACTAACCGTAATATTTAATAGATTCCAATTAATATCACATCTTTAAATTATCTTTTGGTTATGTTAATAGCAACTGACATTAACAAGTAATTGGGATCATTATTTCCAAAGTTCATTTAAACCCCGTTCAGGTAAAGGTGATTATGAAATGGTAAAATACCTGAAAAGGAGCCAGCACAAGTCAATTCCTCATGGAATAATCCTTTCCTTTGAATCTCCAGTTTTGGAGAGAGCTTTATGTGACAGTTGTCTGGGCCAGCAAACCCTTTAAAAGGACCTGGGCCCTCCAAAGAAAGGTGTTGATACTCAGTTTTCCTTCAACTCAGTAAATTTCAGAAAATTTTCTATGTCATTTTCATTCTGCCTACGTAAGATGCAACTCTAACCTCCATTAGCCCTCTCTCTAAGCTTCTGACATTTGCCCCAACTTCTCATGAGTTTTAATGATTGATTGATTCACTGATTAGTTATGATATATATTTTTTCTCCAAAATAATTCAATAATTTAATGATAATAGACTTATTGCTATGTGCCAGACACTCTTTTAGACATAGTGAATATCACACTAAATAGGCATTTAGCCCCTGTTTTTGCAGAGCTTTCACATTAGAAAGTAGAGAGAGAGAAAGTAAAGAGACAAGTTAACAAGAAAGCTTCTCGTAGGACTGTGAGGAAAATGAATCATGCTAGGTGTTAGAAATCATGTTAGGTGAATAGGCGTCTGTAGACTGGTGGTCAGAGAAGGCCTCTCTGCAGAGGTGATGTTTGCTTTGAGACTTGATGATGAGAAGGAGCAAGTCCTGGGAATATGGAATGGGGCAGGGCAGAGCATTGCAGGGAAAGAGGACAGTCTGCCCAAACATTCCTTGGGATGAAAACAAGCATCGTGATTTTGAGGAAAGAAAGTAGGCCAGTCTGGCTGGAACATAATAGGAAGGAATGTGTGATGATGCTTAAGAAAGTAGGCCTAGGGTGGAGGAAGGCATTTGGGTTTTATTCTAAGATCTGTTGACTGTTTTGAACAGAGGGGTGATGTGATTTGATGATACCCATAGACATCTCTCTCTGTTTTCTTTTCATGCAAATACCTGAGAGAAACACCTTGTGGTCTCTTTCAGGCCTGCCATTTTAATCCTGTTCTTTTCTGGGCTTTTCTACCTGCAAGGAATAAAGAATAAAGAATAACATAGTAAAATAAAACAAGCAAGTGATAAAATGAGGAGGCAAGAGGACAGGATCAAAGACAGTATCAACGGTTCTTAACTCTTTCTTCTGCCTCCTTTCCTCATCCTAAAAAGCTCTTACCCTATCACCTGTTTTATTGATATATATCCATAATGTTTAATGAGCCAGATTCCAGATTCAGTCAGAACATATGGAAGACATTGATTATCTGCTAGAAACTTATACTCTAATGAAAGAGGATAGGCTGTATTTTCTTTTTTGGAAATTTCAAGTACTTCATAGTTTTCGTGTAAACTGGAAAAACTGAAATTGTGGCCAGTTGTACTCTAGTGTTTCGAGGGTAACTTAGCTAAACTGTGCATGTGTATGTTTTATGGGCCTGTCTAATCTTTGGCTGAAGGGTGAATCTCCAGAATGACTGCATTACTGAGCTATAAGGGTGTCCGAGGGCCATACTCTTGGGGTTTCTCCAGTCTCTGCCAGACCAGTAAGTCTGGTCCTGTTTTGTGAGTTAGAATTTTGTTCTACATTATTTTCCAGCTCTGTCAGGGACCCTCTATTGTGATTCTGTCAAAGCAGTCAGTGGTGGTAGCCGGGTACCACCTAGTTGTGCTGGACTCAGTCTGGTGGAGGCTGTGGTAGTTGTGCTCTATTAGTCCTTTGGACTAATCTTTCCTTTGTGTCTTTGGTTTTCTTCATTCTCCCTTGCTCCAGATGGGGTGGGACTAGTTGAGTATCTTAGATGGTGGCTCACAAGCTACAAAAGTATTTTAATTCTGTTACTTTGTATCAATCAATACATATTTAACTGAGGGCCTATTAAATGCAAGACACCTCATATAAGTTATACATGCCATAGCGTTCCTTGAACTCAAAGTCTGATGATATGCATATATGATAGAGCACTTTATAGTTTTCATATCTTTATTTCAGTTAGGACAATTTATGTTTTGACAGAAAAGCTAACTCATCGTAGCTTAAGCAAATAAAGGGGATTTATTGGCTTATTTTCCATAAATTCTTGATCTTCACGCAAGTCTTGCTCTGGCACTCAGATGACATCGTAGTACTTGGCTTCTCTCCATTTCTCAATTCTGCTCTATGCTATGTTGGTTTACTTCGCATAATATGCATTGTGGCTTCCATGGAGCTCTAAGCACATCTTTCACAGTTTCAAATTCCAGCAAAAAAGGATGAGCCTAACTCTCTTTTTCTCCACTGTCTTAGCAAAAGTCTGCTACTTTCTAGATTAATGTGCGGATTTCAGTGGCATGCATGTCCGCTCCTAGAACCAAAGACTAGACAACACCACTGGAAGTATAATAAGTATTGAGACTGTATAAATCACTTCTAAGACCTTCTAAGGTCTTATCCTAGGACTGGGAATAAGAAAAGCACATATTGCGAGGTAACTGACAATACCAGGCTGTGTATGCACTAAATGCTGAATGAGTGCTACAGACTGTAAAAGTCAGAATAATTCAGAGGATTCAGGTTAACCTCGGGAATTCAGTATAGGCTTCAGGGAAGAGGTGGAGTTTAAACAAAATATTGTCACCATGCTGTTTCAATTTGTTTTCCACAACCATTTAGAACAGAGTTTGTATTTCCTTTTAATTCAATACATTACACACATACTTTTTTAAAATTATGTCTTTTTCTCCATCTTCCCTTATTCTTAGTATCTGCCTAGGTTTTCCAAAAGGCTCAACAGGATCTATAAACAAAAGCAATTCTCTTTTTTTTCATATGTGATGGACATACATTTTTCTACCTACGTACATTTATATCAGCTCTGGAAAGAGTACCCCAAATTTCTTGGAGGAAGCTAACCTTTTCCCATTGTCGCTCCCTGTGCTTCCCATCATATTACCTTGACTCTGGTTCCAGGAGGGGACGTGACATTCAGACCACTTAAATCTGTGCATAAAGCAGAGCTGAGAGATGGAGAGAAACCAAGCACCGCGGATGCCCCTTGAGTCCCTGGAGCAAGACCTGCATGAAGAATGAGAGTTTATGGAAGACAAGCCAATGAATCCCCTTTATTTGCTTAAGCTACTTTGAGTTGGTTTTTCCGTTACACCATAAATTGTCCCAACTCAAATAAAGAAATGAAAATTATAGTCGTATATTCTATATGCAGATCAAAAGATTTTGAGCTCAGGGTTTCATAAAACCATAAAAATTTAGAACTAGGAGGGATTTCCTACATCTCTCAATCCAATCCCTTCTATAGACAATTATGTGAATGAAGAATCTGAGTTTGAATAATTTACTGCACATCTCAGAAAGTGTCAAAGTGCGAAGAAGAATGCAGTCATGGCTTCTATTTCTCTGCTGTTTCTGATACTCCATGCTTCAATTTCGGTAAAGAGAGAAACCTGTGTATATATTTTAAAAAAATTGTTCTTATTCAGTTTTATTTATTTATTTAGGTCATGTTTACAATGGCAAAACTTCAAAAAAAAAAAAAAACAAATGCATAATTCTTGCAAGAATGCCGTATTATAGCTCTCTCTGCTTGCCATCTGAATATTTCATTTTATTTTAGAAACCTTCCATTTTTATATGTAGCAAATGCAATAATTCAAACCAACAGTTTGCAAAACAATTAGCTATGATAGAAAATCTGTGAACTGCGTCTTAAGCTATTGCTTTTTTTCACTTATTTTTCATAAATGCCAACAAAGATTATAAAATTAACTTTTTAGAATTGTCATACACGTCTACACCTACATAATTACTAATAAATGACTCTTCAATTTTCTTTTTAATTCTATGCGGCAAATCAGATAAATGCCAGTTACAAGAAGCAAAGCAATGCTTGTAAAAATGTGCTTTCATTCTGACTTTGTTCGTATACTATCATTCTAAGTTTTAGGGAATACAAATTTAATTCTTGTTTTAGAATGATTTATTAGCCATGTAGGCTGTTTTACGTTTGTGATGAACTGGAATCAATTTAGAAACTAGGCATCCGGAGACCTAGGTTTTATTATACGTGATGCACTGGGTGGCCTTGGCTCTTAGCTACCTCATCTCCATCAGCACAGTCAGTAAGGACTTTCCAGCGTTAGCATTCTATTTTCAGCATCAATAACGTATGTAGCCTCCAGAAGTGTGTGTGTGTTTTTAATTTGATTTCGGACTTCCAAGAAATGTTTATAAATAACATCCCTGAGGGAGAAGAGCCTCCTAAAGCTATGTCCTGCAAACACTTTATCAGAAAAATTGAATATTCTCATTGAGTTTTGTAACTTCTCTTGTAAAGTTTAGGGAGATGGATCATTTTTGGCATTGATTATAAGAAGGCAGCTAAATGCTAATTAATTGAAGAAGAAATCTTCTGAAAAGGAATGCACTAAGCCTGTTATAGAAATGAATCTTATTTTTCTGCCAAGTACTTTAGAATTAAAAGAAAAATTGGGTGGAAAAGAAGCTTAAACAATAATAATGTTAATAAAATATTGATTTTTTTTTTTCCATTTACTTTATGCTGAGAGCAACTGGGTTCCTTATTTACCCCATAATATCCTTTTGGATAGTCAGTTTCAAACAAGGTTTCTCAGCCTTGGAACTACTGGCATTTTGGACTTGATAATTCTTTATGGTGGAGGACTCTCCTGTGCATTGCAGGATGTTCAGAAGTGTTCTTGGCCTCTAGTAGATGCCAGTAGCATACCCACCCCCCACACCCCGCCACCAGCAAGTTGCAACAAGCCAAATAACTCTGGCAAAATAGCATCATCTTCCCTTCCCCACTGGGAAGCACTGGTTTAGAAGTAGAGAAGTGGGGCCAAAACATAGATAGGTATAGCAACTTATCGTAGGTGACACAACTGTTTTTAGAAGCCATGTCTCATATCTCTAGCGTCTCACATCAACTTTACCATTAACTGAATTTCCATCTCTTTTTGGTACATATCAGATGACTGTATGTTTTGGTTAGTGTGAGGCTTTATTTCAAATCATTGATGGCTTCCGCTTTCTACCCTTCCTTTGCAACTTAACAAGAGGCTGTATCTGATTGCTGTTGCCTTTAAAAACCAACTGCTGTCGAGTCATTTCTGACTCATGGTGAGCCCATGTGTGTCAGAGTCAAACTGGGCTACATTGGTTTCCCAATGGCTGATTTTTCAGCAGTAGATTGCCAGGTCTTTCTTCAGAAGCACCTCTGGGTGGACACAAACCTCCAACATTTCAGTTTGCAGCTGAGCACATTAATATTTTGTCCTATCCAGGGACTCCTCATTGCCTTTATTGTTGGTGGTGTTGTGTGCCATCAAGTTGATTCTGACTCATTGCAACCGTATATGACAGAGAACTGCCCCATAGAGTTTCCTAGGCTGTAATCGCCAGGTCTTCTCTCCCGTGGAGCAGCTCGTGTGTTCAAACCAACCTTTTGATTAGTAGCCAAGCACTTAACCATTGTGCCACCAGGGCTCCTTTTGGGCATCCTAAATCCTCACAATCCTCCACGCATCTGTCGGTTTGTCAAGGACATCATATATGAAGAAAGCAAGAGGTCATTAAAAATACAGGAAAGAAAGAAAAGACCAAAATGAATATTAGAAGAGACTCTAAACTTGCTTTTGAATGTAGAGTAGCTAAAGTGAAAGGAAGAAATGATGAAGCAAAAGAGTTGAACAGAAGATTTCAAAGGGCAGCTCCAGAAGACAAAGTAAAGTATTATAATGGCATGTGCAAAGCCCTGGAGATGGAAGACCCAAAGGGAAGAACACGCTTGGCATTTCTCAGACTGAAAGAACTGAAGAAAAAATTCAAGTTGCAATATTGAAGGATTCTATGGGGAATATATTAAATGATGGAGGAAGCACCAAAAGAAGATGGAAGGAATACACAGAGTCACTATACCAAAAAGAATTGGTCAACGTTCAGCCATTTCAGGAGGTAGCATATAATCAGGAACCCATGGTACTGCAGGAAGAAGTCCAAGCTGCACTGAAGGTATTGGTGAAAAACAAAGCTCCAGGAATTGATGGAATACCAATTGAGATATTTCAACAAATGGATGGGGTGCTGGAAGTACTCACTTGTCTATGCTAAGAATTTTGCAAGACAGATACCTGGCCAACCGACCAGAAGAGATCTGTATTTATGCCTATTCCAAAGAAAGGTAATCCCACTGAATGTGGAAATTATCAAACAATATCATTAATATCACACTCAAGTAAAATTTTACTGAAGATCATTCAAAAGTGGCTACAGCAGTATATCGATAGAAAACTGCCAGCAATTCAAGCCAGGTTCAGAAGAGGATGTGGTACCAGGAATATCATTGCCGATGTTAGATGGATCATGGCTGAAAGCAGAGAATACCAGAAAGATATTTACCTGTGTTTTATTGACTATGCAAAGACATTCAACTGTGTGGATCATAACAAATTATGGATAACATTACAAAGAATGGGAATTCCGGAACACTTAATTGTGCTTATGAGGAACCTGTATATAGATCAAGAGTCAGTTGTTCGAACAGAACAAGGGGATACTGCGTGGTTTAAAATCAGGAAAGGTGTGTCAGGGTTGTATCCTTTCACCATACCTATTCAATCTGTATGCTGAACAAATAATCTGAGAAGCTAGACTAGATGAAGAATTTAGCATCAGGATTGGAGGAAGACTCATTAACAACCTGCAGTATGCAGATGACAAAACCTTGCTTGCTGAAAGTGAAGAGGATTTGAAGCCTTCAGTATGGATTACACCTCAGCATAAAGAAAACACAAATGCTCACAACTGGAACAATAAGCAACATCATGATAAACGGGAAAAAGATTGAAGTTGTGAAGGATTTCATTTTAGTTGGATCAACAATCAATGCCCACGGAAGCAGCAGTCAATGAATCAAAAGATGCATTGCATTCAGCAAATCTGCTGGAAAAGACTTCTTTAAAGTGTCGAAAAGCAAAGATGTCACCTTGAAGACTAAGGTGCACCTGACTGAAGCCATGATGTTTTCAATCACCTCATATGCATGTGAAAGCTGGATGATGAAATAAGAAAGAGTGAAGAACTGATGCATTTGAATTGTGGTGTTGGTGAAGAATATTGAATATACTATGGACTGCCAAAAGAATGAATAAATCTGTCTTGGAAGAAGTATGACCAGAATGCTCCTTAGAAGCAAGGATGGAGAGACTACGTCTCACATGCTTTGGACATCTTATCAGAAGGGCTCAGTCCCTGGAGAAGACATCATGTTTGATAAAGTAGAAGGTCAGAGAAAAAGAGGAAGAACCTCAATGAGATGGATTGACACAGTGGCTGCAATAATGGGCTCAAGCATAACAACGACTGTGAGGATGGCGCAGGATCGAGCAGTGTTTTGTTCTGCTGTACATAGGGTCACTATGAGTTGGAACCTACTTGACGGCACCTAACAACAAATCCTCACACCCACCTCATATTTCCTGTTTTCCTTCAATCTAGCCCAAAATATACAATGACTGCATTTACTTAGATCAGGCTGTCATTCAAGATTTTGCCAAGTGCAACAATTTAGCCATTCCCTCAAACTTGAATGAGTTGCACTTGAAAGCAAAAATACGTTTTCATAGAGTGATGCTTATTAAACAGTATTAAAGCTTTGATTGAGCATTCCCGTGGTGATGACTTCCATATCACATTACTGCATGAATGCAAGTATTTTGCCTGTCAGACATTAAATATGGAAGAGATCTGCAGTGTCATTTAGTTCACCTTGCTACCACTGAAGAATTGCTTCTCTGTAATGCATGCTGGACTGCTGTTCCCAGTCCAATTTAAACTCTAAGTAATGACAGAGTATTTCCACTTCCTTTGGGAAAGCATTACAAAGTTTAATTTACTGTTTACTTGTAATAGTATTGGTAGTTAATGTTCTAAAATTCTGAACTGTGGAACTTTCTGCTAATCTACTTTTCTCTCTTAGAGATGAAAACTTTTCATACATACCAGCTTTATTTCCTAAGATCATAGAGTGGGTCTAAGGTTTTACCAGTTTTAGTCAACCATAATCCGTTGCTCCACACAGTTGTCTGAACAGGTTTGACAGCCTTATGCTTGATTGCACCTTACACTTCAAAGAACGTGCTGGCATCACCTTACTTGATTTGTACAAGATCACTTTGGAAGTAGGCAGGCCAGTATCAGAGCTTTATTTGGTATATGAATGAACGAGGCTCATAGAGGTTAAATAACTTTCCTAAGTCACCACCTGTCTGCCATACTGTGGGGGCTTGTGTGTCACTATAATGCTGGAAGCTATGCCACTGGTTTTTCAAATACCAGCAGGGCCATCCCTGGTGCACGGGTTTCAGCAGAGCTTCCAGACTAAGACAGAGTAGGAAGGAAGGTGTGGCAATCTACTTCCAAAAATTAGTCAGTGAAAACCTTATGGATCACAAGAAAATATTGTCTTACATACTGCTGAAAGAAGAGCCTCCTAGGTTGGATGGCACTACGTAATTGCTGCAACAATGGACTCAAACATACCAGTAATCATGAAGATGGAGCAGGACTGGGCAATGTTTCATTCTGTTATACATAAGGTTGCCATGTGTTGGAACTGACTCAATAGCAACTAACAACAAGTCACTAATATTTATGTAGCCTTTCAAGTATTAGAAATGATTTGTCCATACTCATTATCTCATTTCTCTACAACTCTGTGAAGCAAGTAGAGCAAGTATTATCATGACTTCCATTTTTCAGAAGATAAAAACCAAGGCACAGAGAAGTGAAACAACAGAACAAATGAATACTTGGACTTGAATTAGGTCATTTGCCTCATTTTCTTCGTATTCTTTTATTTCTTTTCTCTGTCTTGCTTGCACCATTATTTACCTGTCTTTCATTAACGAGAAGGCAGATGCTGGGAAATGAGGATTTCACTGGGATCCATAGGTCATAAAATTCAATGATTTAGTGAGAGAATCTTCTGAGAAACAATTTACTCATAATTTGAGTGGTTGTTTGTATACCAAGCATGTAGCATTAGATTCATTCTTGCTCTCTACTCTCTCTCTTTTCTTTCTCACTCTCCCTTCCATCCATGTTTTAATCTCCAGTGGTCATCCAGAGGCTTCATTTTTGGGTAAAAAAAATCTATATTTGTTTTACATTAATTCTTATGTAATCACATTTATTTATTTTGTTTCAGCTTACATTTAATTCTTATGCATGCACTTCTTATAACCCCCAATGAAAAGACCAACTGGTTTGGGGGGAGCTCAAGAAATACTAGTCTGGAAAGAGCCAGGCATCATTGCAAAGGTATCCCCACACTCACAAAATGAGAGAGTACCTCTTAGAGTCTATACATGTTTCATGAAGTTGCCTACCATGAATGGATAAATGGGTAATTCTGGAAGAATTTGCATCAAAATTAAGAGCATAAATGCTCTTTAAAACTTAGTGGATCAAGCCTCCTCTTGGTTCTGTTAGAAACTGGGCTCATATAAGCGGTACTGCTACTCAGTTGTTGAGGATCCAGGACTCCTTTTGGTTGCTACTTGCAGTGGTCTTGCACTAGTATGCCATATGCTACTATGCAGAAAATGGACTGTGATCAAAACAAATTCCTTTTGGCTTACCAAATAACCAGAAATATGTTTCCATTAAAATCCAAAAGTTATGAAAAGCCTTCTTCAGGAGAAATAAAAACAAACCAATACCAAAAAAAAAAAAAAAAAAAAAAAAAAGGGGAAAAAATAAAACCCTTGTAAACATGAAAAAAAATTATTTTTAGGTTAAAATCTCTCTTAGAGAAGGAGGAAAAAAGGAAATCTTTTGCGAAATCCCCAAGGTTCCTCCTCCATCTATTGGCAAACATTCCATCTTATTTAGAATGTTGGGTTGCCTAGCTAAATGAAAGGTACAGTACATTGTGTCCTTATTGAATTTTTTAGCAGCAGAAAATGGTGAAAGTCCTTGTGGTACAAGAGCCTGAGGTGACTGAGGAGGAATGCAGTAACCAACCACATTATTTACACCAGGGCAACAGTATTGTTTTTTGTTTTGAATACAGTTTGCTGGATAAATTTATGTTCAGACTTCTCATTCCAATTTGATTTTTGTAAGAGTCACTAAAGGTATGTTAGATTTCATTTTCTAGAATGTATGCTCCTATTTGGAATATAAGCATTAGCTTCCAGTTTGGATGCCCAGGCATATTCTTTGAGGTTGTTGCAACTTGGAGCTGCCAAACCCAAGTCCAAATGAGTGGAGGCAATTGTCTAATGCTGACTGCAGCAAATCGATGGTGAAATGAGTCAGGATGGCTGCTCCCCAAAGCCTCATATTAGGGGCACAGAAACTATTTTTCTTCTCGAGAATGGGAAAATAGGTAATTTCTTCTAGAAAGCACTCTTATGACAGATTTTAAATATAACATCTGGCATATCAATCAACCACTATGCACCAAGTGCTTTTCTCCAACCATAGTATAAACCATTTGATCAATGAAGTTACACAAAGTTTATGCAGACACTGGATCTTACCTCTGGGTCATATACACCACTTACATTACATGATCCTTGTCCCCAGGGATGTTTTGTCTATTTGCAAAGCTTGCGGATAAGAATAACATTCCTTCAGTGTTCCCCTACCTATCTCTTTAGCCTTCTCTGATTTCCTGCCTTATCATTTGCCGGAGCCCTGGTGGCACAGTGGTTAAGAGCTTAGTTGCTAACCAAAAGGTTGGCAGTTTGAATCCACCAGCCACTCCTTGGAAACCCTATGGGGCAGTTCTGGTCTGCCCTATAGGGTTACTATGTGTCAGAATCGAATCAATGGCAACAGTTTTTTTTTTTCCCCAATCATTTGCCTGGTACCAAAACCTAAAACCAAACCAGTTGCATCAAGTCAATTCCAACTCGTAGTGATGCCATGTGTTTTCAGACTAGAACTGTGCTTCATAGGATTTTTAATGGCTGTGATCTTTCCAAAGTAAATCACTAGGCTTTCCTTCCAAGGTGCCTGTGGGTAGACTTGAACCATCATCCCTTCAGTTAGTAGCAGAACACTTTACTATTTGCGGCACCCAGGGCCTCCTAGTTACTTGTAGCCATACTAAATTTTGGTAGCCATACCAAATATATATTTTTTAAACCTTAATGCCTTTGTTCAGGCTACATGTCCATCTGTCTAGAGGTTCTCCAGCTCCCACCCTGTCTCTCACCTTATCTGGATAGTTACTAAGCATCCTTTAAGACAAACTATGGTACATACACACAATGGAATTCTACACAATGATAAAGAACAATGATGAATCTGTGAAACATCTCACAACATGGATGAATCTGGAAGGCATTATGCTGAGTGAAATTAGTCAGTCACAAAAGGACAAATACCATATGAGACCACTATTATAAGAACTCAAGAATGGTTTAAACACAGAAGAATGCATTCTTTAATGGTTACGAGGGTGGTGAGGAGGGAGAGGGGAATTCACTAACTAGATAGTAGATAAGAATCATCTTAGGTGAAGGGAAGAACACACAATACAAGGGAAGTCAGCACAACCAGATTAAACTAAAAGCTAAGAAGTTTCCTGAACACAACCAAACACTTAGAGGGACAGAGTAGCAGGGGTAGGGGTCTGGGGACCATGGTTTCAGGGGGCATCTAGGTCAGCTGACATAACAAAGTTTATTAAGAAAATGTTCTACATTCCACTTTGGTGAGTGGCATCTGGGGTCTTAAAAGCTGGCCATCTAAGATGCATCAATTGGTCCTAACCCACCTGGAGCAAAGGAGAATGAAGAACACCAAAGACGCAAGGAAAATTTTAGCCCAAGAGACAAAAGGGCCACATAAACCAGAGGCTCCATCAGCCTGACACCAGAAGAACTGGATGGTGCCTGGCTACCACCAATGACCACCCTGACAGAGAAAACAACAGAGAGTCCCTGGCGGAGCAGGAGAAAAGTGTGGAGCAGAACTCAAATTCATGTAAAAAGACCAGACTTAATGGTCTGACTGAGACTGGAGGAACCTTCAAAGCCATGGTCCCCGATGCTCTATTAACCCAGAACTAAAACCATTCCTGAAGCCCACTCTTTAGACAAAGATTAGACTGGACTATAAACCATAAAATAATACTCATGAAGAGTGCGCTTCTTGGTTCAGGCAGATACAAGAGACCAAATGGGTGGCTCCTGTCTGGAGGTAGGATGAGAAGGCAGAGAGGGTCAGGAGCTGGTTGGATAGACACGGGAAACCCGGGGTGGAAAAGGGGAGTGTGCTGTCACATTATAGGGATTGCAACTAGTGTCATATAACCATAAGTGTATAAATTTTTGTATGAGAAATTAACTTGAGCTGTAAACATTTACCTAAAGAACAGTAATAACTAAAAAGACTCAGTCTTCCTTAGCTCCTTTTTTCCATTCATGTATATATCTCATAATCACTGCACTTACCACTGGGACAGATTGCATCACCCCCTTGGCTCAAAGCCTTGCAACAGTTCTTAATGCAACCAAAGGAAAAGTCCAAGTCCTTACAGTAGACTGTAAGTCTCCAACATTCATGCCACTTCACCCCACCGTCATCTCTAACTTCACCTCTTACGACTCTCTTGTAGGATCACTTCATTTTAGCAGCACTGCTGCAGGGCATTTGCACTTGCTCTTCCTTCCACTTAGTCCAGTCTTCCTCTAAATATATACATAGATTGCTCCCTCATTTCCTTCAAGTCTTTGCTCAACTGATACCTTCTTAGTGAGATCTTCCTTGACCTCCCGATATAACACCGTACACTTCCAATCCCTGGGACACTCTTTGTTCCCCTTCCCTACTTTCTTGTCCCCCATAATCCTTGGCAAGGACCATATATTTTACCTATTTATGTTTTGTTTATTTTTATGCCTCCATCATGGAAGATAGGCTCGGTTAGTGCATTTTACCTGTTTTGTTCCCTTCTGTGTATCCTTAGTGCCTAGAACAGACCACTCAATCAATACTTATTGACTAAAATTACCAATTCTAGCATCTAGTGGAAGCAGCAGTCAAGAAGTCAAATGGCCTGTTGCACTGGGAAAATCTGCTGTAAAAGACCTTTTCTTTAAAGTGTTAAAAAGCAAAAATGTCACCTTGAGGACTAAGGTGCACCTGACCCAAGCCATGGTATTTTCAAGTTCCTCATATGCATGTGAAAGCTGGACAATGAATAAGGAGGACTGAAGAAGAATTGATGCCTTTGGTGAAGAATATTGAATATACCATGACTACCAGAAGAAGGAACAAATCTGTCTTGGAAGAAGTACAGCCAGAATACTCATTAGAAGCAAGAATGGCAAGACTGTGTCTCACTTACTTTGGACATGTTATCAGTGGGGACCAATCCCTGGAAAAGGACATCAGGCTTGGTAAAGTAGAGAGTCAGTGGAAAAGAGGAAGACCCTAAACTAGATGGATTGACACAGTGGCTGCAACAGTGGGCTCAAAGATTGTGAGGATGACGCAGGGCCAGGCAGGGTTTCATTTCGTTGTACATAGGATCACTATGAGTGGGAACTGAGTTGACGGTACCTAGCAACAACGTCTAGATTTTAACTCTTGGAGGGCAGAAATGTTATAGTACTCACTTTTTACATCACTAGCCTCTCTCATAACACCTATTTTGTTTATGCAATAAGTTATTAATTTATTCAAAATAGTTATTAACCACTTACTATTTTTCTGGGCAGTGCCCTGGTGGCTCAGTGGTTAAGAGCTTGGCTGCTAACCAAAAGACAGAAGTTCAAATCCACCAGATGCTCCTTGGAAACCCTGTGGGGCAGTTCTACTGTGTTCTACAGGGTCACTATGAGTCTGAATTGACTCAATGGCAATGGGTACGTTGTTATTTTTCTGGGCACCATTCAAGCCACTGGGTTTAGAGGAGTTATAGAAATAGTAGCACTTCCTCATAGATTTTAGTTCAGAAGGTTGTTTACTATTGAAGGAATAAATGAACTCATCTTGAAGAAGACTGTGAACATGAAATAATGTGAAGTTGTGTGAAGGCATACCAGTCTCATCTGGAGGATAAAATATATTCA
Organism: Dugong dugon; assembly: GCA_030035585.1. Taxonomy (NCBI): domain Eukaryota; kingdom Metazoa; phylum Chordata; class Mammalia; order Sirenia; family Dugongidae; genus Dugong; species Dugong dugon. The sequence continues at coordinate 23,583,609 of CM057475.1, forward strand.
GAGTATTATAAATAAATACTGGAATAAATGTATCTCTCCACTCATAAATACCAATTCACCTAAGTTCTACACACAAATAATACTATTTTGACTTTCCTCCTCTTTTGAATTGCCTTTACTTTACTCCTCTTTGTCATTATACCATCACCCTACATTGCTGGATGAAATAATAGTTGTATAAATTCTTTTTTTTTCACTTTGGAAACGTTATTAAGAACACTGTTCACTGTACTACAGCACCCTTCTTATGACGACCCACAGGAGAACTTTTCTCAGCTCCCAGTACTATAAATAATTGTCCTTTTGAGAAATTTTATTTTAATGGGTATTAAATGTGCAACATGTGATTTCCCCCTTTGCGTTGTTGCTAGAAAGTCCAGAGCCCTGGGCAGTATCTAGTGGCCAGTATGTAGTATATGAATCTCAGTTTAACTTTATCTTTATTTTCTGTATTATTTCCCCTTAGTTTCCCACTTAGTTTTTTTTGTATTAAGTAAATAGTATATATTTTTGTAGAACCTCTTAATCTTTTTCAGAGAGGACAGGAAAATAGAAAAAACGCTGATATTTATGAGATCAAAACCAAACGATTGGAGCGGGGTGGGGATCAACATCAATTCTGACTCATTGTGATCCTATAGGACAGAGTAGAACTGCCCCATAGGGTTTCCAAAGCTGTAAATATTTACAGAAGCAGACTGCCACATCTTTTTCCTGTGGAGCAACTGGAGGGTTTGAACTGCTGACCTTTAAGTTACCAGCTGAGTGCTTAACCAAAGAGCCACCAGGGCTCCTCAGATAGTGGATACTCATGTGAACGAAACAAAGATGAAGAAATTCCTAGATCAGGTAGCAAATGGACTAGGCTCTAGTGGTAATTATTCTTGTAGGTTTTAGTCCTCTTTATCCTTTTGTTTCAGGGAACATAAATAATCACAAGTGATTGAGGAAAAGTATTTTGCGACATTGCTGGGATGATTATTTAAAATCTAACATTGCTTTCTGAGGAAAACATACCTGTATCTTGCAGGCCCTTTATTTTGCAAGTACAGTGATAGGTTGGACGTATACTTTGACAGGAGGAGCTAAGGCAGAATGGATGTGGGGATATCTGGGTTTCACATAGAAATTTTAAGGTTAGGGCTGGAAAGAACCTTAGAGCAATTGCTACCCAGAGTGTGGCCTGTGGACCAGTGCTGGTCTGCAGACTGCTCTTAGTCCATGACAGTGACCCAAGTTGAGAGGAAATATTTAGAAATTTTGATGGCAACTTGAAACAGTAATTCTATACCTGTTGAATCAAATAGAAAAATTGAGTTTTTATTGTGTATGTATTTGGCTTTTTGGTTCATTTTTTCTAGTAAATCATTTTTTTTGTGTGTGTGTGTTATTAAAAAGCATTTGAGACATAATGAAGACGTAATGGTTTAGAAAATAAATAACCAGTTCTTAATTACAGATACTTAGAGAAGCACTCCTTTAGAGTGTGTGTTTTCAGAAACCCTTAAAGAATCTGATGTACAACATTTCCCATATAGTTTGAGTCTCTTTGCAGATCCTCCTTCAGCTCATATGAGGACTCCAGGTTAAAGACTTGATCTGGCAAAAGCTAGTCATTTATAGACAAGAAAACTGAACACTAAAGAAGTGAACTAATCTATCCAAGGTCCCTTAGCAAATTAAAACCAACATTTAGTTTTCTTCTGCCCCACCTAAATAATGTCTTGGGCTTTCTTTATATCACTCGCTACCACCAGAATGGGTTGGCAGTTTGAATCCACCAGCCACTCCTTGGAAACTCTAAGGGGCAGTTCTTCTCTGTCCGATAGGGTTGCTATGAATCAGAATTGACTTGAAGGCAGCGGATTCAATGGGTACCCCCAGAATGTGGGTTATGTTTCTGTTTCTCACACTTTGTGATGTGCCTTACTTTGCCATGGAACTTTGGGAAATTCACCTATTACATCCCACCTGTTTTAGGGGGTATATACAATATACTTATTATATTATAGCAGAATAAAAGTGTTTGTGTAACTATAGCTACGTGTAACTTTTACTGTTGGTTCTAAGCTTCATTCGTATTATAGCTTGTTTTAACCATAGTAGAAAGAATCATAACTCTTGACTGATGGTTTGTTTGTGTAAATAATTGCCTTTAATTTGGATCAGAGTCTGGTAGTCCTAGCTGTTAGATATGAATCCTGCTGACAAGTGCATTTTATTTTGTTTTTATCCCCCTGAGGTTCCTTGACCATAGTTTGTTGTTATCAAAAAAAAAAAAAAAAAAAAAAGATTATGAGAAATGACGTCTCTGAAGTTTTAAGTTTGATGTGAGAGTGAATCTGAAAGCAGCCCAGGCAGAGAGGGTACCTTTGGTTTCCCTGTCATGCATGATTGATGCTTTCCCTTTATCACTCCAGCTCATGTGTCTTAGCTTTTTTTTTCTCTCTTGCTGCCACAGTCATAATTAATGATTAAGGTACAGTAACAAGTGTAACACCTGGCTATTAATTTCAGGAAGTTGATTGGGGTGCACAGCATATGACCTCACAGATACTCAGGGAGAGTCTGTAGAGTTTCCTTCATTGCATAAAGCTGAATACTGTTCTCCATCCTAGCTGCAATTTTGACAACCTGCCTGAACCTGAACAAGTCACTCTAACCTCTCTCTCTCTCTCTCTCTCTCTCTAACTGCTTTTTCCAGCCTATTTCACAAGCTGGAAGGAAGAAGATAAGTTAAATTGCTGTTTGTTATGTGTACGTTTAAAGGTGCTGAATTCAACACGTAAAAATTGCCATTATTTATGTTAACAGTAAAAAAAAAATTCTTCCATTTTGCCAAGTGCTTTCTACCAATGATATAGACATGGCTGGTTTTATGTAAACTGTAACTCTGAAATCTTGTACCTTTCTTTGGTCTCTTTGGTTTTATAGATAGGCAGATTGTGACCTCAATGTTTGTAAACATTGGTTGGACCTTTTTCTAGAGTGATCTCTCTCCCTGATATTCTGGAGTGTAGCCTCAGGGATTAAAATCTTATTTTTATATAAACCTGAAGATAACATAATTAGGAAGGCAAAGATGTGACCCAAACAGTCATAAATAAGGAATATTTATGCCAATGAAAATGATTCGGGCTGGCTTTTGACTTAATCATGTCACTACTCTTGACCATGAACAAAAGAAAAATTTTAGAGATGAACTCAAAGTAAATCTTACTAATTAACTGGTCAAGAGGATGGAGGAAGAAGGAAAATAATACAGATCTCAAATTAATTAATTTCAGATTGCCAACAATTTTAATCATGTAGAAAATTCTTTACTTTGTATAATATTAATTAAATATGCAACATAATATGCTATTGCTCTGCAGATTCTGTTCCTCAGCTAAATCAACTGCCATACAGAGAATGAACAGCTCAGTTATTTTCAAGAATCCAAATAGGATTTCCAGCCTCAGGATAAGAAACTGAACCAAATCTTTTTTTTTTTTCCCTTCCCTCCCATCCTAACCCCATGGAAATGACTAAAGAGGCACACAAAGAGAAAATAAAATGTGTAGCAATGCTAGAAAACAAGGAAGAGTGATATCAATAAAGCAGACACTTTCAGGAATTTATAAAAAATATGAAGCAGATGGATCGGGTTTACCAAAGAGCCAACGGAGACTTGTCATGTCCAATATAAGCAACATAGGAAACTGGAAGAGGCAAGTGAACAGGTATCTGCAACAGAAAACTGACGGAACCCCAGGCATAGGAAATTCTACCATTATTTAACCCCTATTTGTAGGAGTGGCAGTGTCTGGAAGAACCATGCAGTGGGGCTTCTAGAATTTATCAGAGATCTGTGGTGAGCTGTTGGACAAAACACACGCCCTGGTTCTTCCTCTAGTTAGTGTCACCAGCATTCTAAATGCATTTGTAGCTTTCCCTGCCAACCTTATCCTTGCTTTTTCTCTTTGGAGCAAAGATGTCAGGTTCATTCTCAACATATTCACCTGGGAAGAAATGAGCCTTTCTGCTCCCCTCTGTGCCCTGAACACTGCAACTGTATGGCATAAAATGGTGGCCTAAGCAATCACAGAGGGAGCCCATACTACAGGCAACCTAACCCTGCACATATAAATGTGAACAGATGATGAAGAATTTCCAGTCTTTGGAGGAGAATGAGAGGCAAGCTGGGAATCAGAGCAAACGTTCCCAATGGAACAGAGGTATGGCAGGTAACCAGTAGAGAACTACTTAAAATACTAATTAATATCCTCATTGATAGTTGAGAAATCAACTTTTTTTTCTTTTTAATTTGTAAAACATTACACTGCTGTAGATACAAAGCAATAGGACAATTTTTCTGAAAGCTCACTACACACCATGCACTGTCCTCCGAATTTACATACATTAACTCCCCTATGAAGGATGTGTTATTATTATCCCTGTGTGGTGACAAAACTGAGGCATACTTTATACACATTGCTCAAGGTCAAGGAGCTAGTAAGTTGCCAACTTAGGACTCCAGAGGGATATAAATCCCAAACCTTATGCCCTTAATTATTACACTATTTACCAAACACTGAAGGTTTAGAGTGGAGCCCTGGAGGCACAGTGGTTAAAGAGCTGAGCTGTTAACAAAAAAGTTGGCAGTTCGAATCCATCAACCACTCCTTGGAAACCCTATGGGCCAGTTCTACTTGTCCCGTAGGATCAGTATGAGTCAGAATTGACTTGACAGCACCGGGTTTCGGTTCTTTGGTTTGAGGGTTTAGAGCCCTGGTGGAAGAATGGTTAAGTGCTCGGCTGCTAACTGAAAGAGTGGTGGTTCAAATCCACCAGCTGCTCTGCAGGAGAAAGATGTGGTAGTCTGCTTCTGTAAAGATTATAGCCTTGGAAATCCTATGGGGCATTTCTACTCTGTCCTATATGATCACTGAGTTGGAATTGACTCCATGGCAGTGGGTTTGGTTTGTGTTTGTGTTTTGAGGGCTTACAGATTGAAAGGACGGTGGCCATTGTTTAAAGTGGGGGGGAACCCTCAATAGGAACAGTAAAGAGGAAAACAACCACCAAGAAAACCTAGAAGACAAACTCAAGAAATTATCCCATACCTTAGATTCAACAGGAACTTTGGTGGCACAGTGGTTAAGAGCTACAGCATGCCAAAGCTGCTAACCAAAAGATCAGCAGTTCAAATCTGCCTTGGAAACTCTATGGGTCAGTTCTACTCTGTCCTATATAGTTGCTATGAGTCAGAATCTATTTGACAGCAATGGGTTTTGTTTTTTGGTTTTTTGTTTTAAAATTCAACAACAGAGAGTTGGAAAATCTCAGTAAAGATTGAAAACATGAGATTTAGGCACAAAGATTCTACACATAAACTCTCTCAAGAATAAAATGAGTTGATTGAGGAGAAGCAATGATTATTAAAAAGAAAAAAAGAAAAAAGTCCTGAGCTAAAGACAGAAGCCTTCAGACCAAAAAATTGACCAAGAACTGAGTCAGGAATAAAGAAATAAGTTTCCCACCTCGGCATTACTATAAGATTTCTGAATTTCAGTAAAAAAGGAAAAACCCTGTAAACTTCTTGATAGAAAGCAAAATATCTACAATGGTAAGAATCAAATTGGCATTGAACTTCTAATCTCACACTCAAAATAAGCCAGACAGTGTGCTTGCCAAGTCCTTGAAATAAGCAGAAAAACACCCTTGTTTATTTTATTCAGGTGTCTTTGATGTTTGCTTTGAAATGATGAATATAAAGAGGTCCGTATGTAGTCTGCACTGCCTTCTAGGTTCTGTAGTGTGTCCTTTGATGATGTAGCTGCATTTGGTATATCTAATTGTAGGAATTATTTATTGAGAAATTGGAAACTTAAATATATTATTTTCCACATTAAAGAGATTCTTAATAGACAAGTGTCTAATAGAGGTTTTGTATTTTATATTAAAGGCAAAGTTTCAATACCTGGTCAAGCCTAGTTCATTAAGGTGTTGACTGATTTTATTTTATGATCATTTCTTTTGCAATGTTGTAATGTGGATTGCTTCTTTTGTTCTTTGGAAACATAGCATAGCACGGTATAGCAACATTTTTACATAGCATTCACAATTTAGCAACATTTAATGAATCTTTTATTCTTTTTCCAATAATTTTTAGCTACATCAGCCTCAAAGTCAAGATCATAATTGCATTAATGTATGTAATTTGTCTATATGATGATTCAATGAGCAAAAATCTTTAACAAAATGATAAGCATGATGGAATTCATAAACAAAGGTGGTACACAATCTGATCAAAGTGGTAGTAAATGATGATAAATTCAGTTTTCAAATATTTTGCATGCTATTATCAGCTGTGGCTATTTAATGCCTCATTAGCCATGGATTAACTTAACAGTTTAGAATCTATCTGTCTTAGTCATCTAGTGCTGCTCTAACAGAAATACCACAAGTGGATGGCTTTAACAAATAGAAACTTATTTTCTCATGGTCTAGTAGGCTAGAAGTTCAAATTCAGGGCGTCAGCCCCAGGGGAAGGCTTTCTCCCTCTCTCAGCTCTGGAGGAAGGTCCTTCTCATCAATCTTCCCATGGACGAGGAGCTTCTCTACACAGGAACTCCAGGTCCAAAGGACATGCTCTTTTCCCGGTGCTTCTTTCTTGGTGGTATCAGGTCTCCAACTCTCTGCTTGCTTCCCTTTTCCTTTTATCTCTTGTAAGATAAAAAAGTGGTGCAGACCACACCCCAGGGAAACTCCTTTACACTGGATCAGGGATGTGACCTTAGTAAGGGTGTTACAATCCTACCCTAATCCTCTTAAACATAAAATTATAATCACAAAATGGAGGTCAACCACACAATACTGAGAATCATGGCCTAGCCAAATCGATACATATTTTTGGGGGGCACAGTTCAATCCATGACACTATCCTTGGCAAATGTAAATGCCTATTACATCCAATTAGAATACATACTGAGGTGGAAAGAAGTTTAAGTAGGATTGGGATTTGGGTTCCAGTTCTGGCTTTACAAGTAACCATCTGTTTGGTCTTGGGGAAATTATTCAAATATCCAGAAAAATAAAAGAATTAGGCTGGATTTTAAATTTTCCTTCCAAGTGTAAAATTCTGAGATTCTCAGGATATAGGTCGCATGAGACAAAGCTGACCAAACTCAAGAGCTTTCTGGATCTGAACTGCTACTCTTAAAGGGCACTTCTGAACTTTCCTGAGCCTAAACTGAAAAGTATGTAATTGAGCTGATGATAACATGTACAATACCTGGTGCCGAGATAATGGTTGATGATGGGAGGAGGTGAGGAATGGAGGGCAGAGGTGGTATAATATTCTTTATATTTCTTCTCTCATCTATAGTAAAATACTATCTAGGAGTCAGAGACCTGCTGTCTTCTCTCCATAGCTTTATTTTGCATCTTCCTGTTTTAATAAAATGTAAGTAGCAATGCAGTAAGAAGAGTTTCAGGAAAGTTTGATACATATCCTGAAAAACCATTGATAGAATCTCAACTGCTATACCTCGTGAAGTAATTTCCAACAGATCCCCCTCCATTTTTATTACTTCAAATGGAAGATGACATTCTTGTTAAGTTCAAAACATTTAGGCAGAAGCAAGATGGTTTGGGGCTGCCAATGTATGTTGAAAGACTGTAAACTCCTTGCTCGTTGTTAGGTGCCATTGAGTCAGCTCCAACTCATAGCAACCCTTTCTAAAACAGAACAAAACACTGCCCAGTCCTGTGCCACCTTCACAATCGTTCAGCTTGAGCCCATTGTTGCAGCCACTTATGTCAGACCATCTCGTTGAGGGTCTTACTCTTTCACGCTCACCCTCTACTTTACCAAGTATGATGTCCTTCTCCAGGGACTGATCCCTTCTGGTAACGTGTCCAAAGTATATGAGATGTAGTCTTGCCATCCTTGTTTCTAAGGAGCATTCTGTTTGTATTTCTTCCAAGACAGATTTGTTTGTTCTTTTGGCAGTCCATAGTATATTCAATTTTCTTCACCAACACCACAATTCAAAGGCATCAGTTCTTCCTCGGTCTTCCTTATTCATCTTCCAGCTTTCACATGCATATTTCATTTTTAACGATTTCCAATTTTCCTAGATTCATATTCGTACATTCCACATTTTCCACGTTCTGATTATTAATGGATGTTTGCAGCTAGTTCTTCTCATTTTGAGTCATGCCACATCAGCAAATGAAGGTCCCAAAAGCTTGACTCCATCCTCGTCATTTAGGTCAACTCTACTTTGAGGAGGCAGTTCTTCTCCCGTCGTATTTTAAGTGCCTTCCAGCCTGAAGGGCTCATCTTCTGTATTAGACAATGTTCCACTGCTATTCATAAGGTTTTCACTGGCTAATTCTTTTTAGAAGTAGACCGCCGGGTCCTTCTTCCTAGTCTGTCTTAGTTTGAAAGTTCAGCTGAAACCTGTCTGCCATGGGTGACCCTGCTGGTATTTGAATACCAGTGACATAGCTTCCAGCATGACAGCAACACGCAAGCCCCCACAGTAAGACAAACTGACAGATGTGTGGAATAAACTAAGGATGGACAATTTCATATTCATCTCTATATCTCCATCATACAGGACCTGGATCATCATAGGTGCTCCTTACTTTTTCAGTGGAAAAATAAATGACAAAGGTCAGTGGTCAGAATAAGGGATGTAGAGCAGCGTAAAAATAGCTGGCCACCAGTAGTGAAGACTTAAGTTCTATAATCCCAGCCTCTATCTTCTCTTTTGACCAGTTGAGGATAGAGCAGTTCTACTGAGGCCAAAGTAATGTGTTAGTGTGCTTTAAAGACATATATAGATGTGAATGGTTTGTATGTCTTTGTCACAGTCTGGTTCCTAACCTTGTGCATTACTTTAAGAATGATAACTAGCATTTATTGATACTATATTAAGTGTCCAGCAATGTTCTAAGTACTGCTTTTTATGTATTATTTTATCCTCACATCCACCCTCATAGGGATGTGGTACTATTATTATCCCCATTTTATAGATGGAAACTGAGGCACAGAGAGATTGACTAATTAGACTCAGGACACTCAGGTGGTAAGTGACAGAGCCGAATTCGAATCCAGATAGTCTGACTCCCGAGCCATGTGCTCTCAATCATTTATTTCTTTCCTCTGCCTGGTATATCAGCAGAATATATACCACTATGTGGAACATAGCCCCCTCTCTGCTCTTAAGGAGGTCAGAGACTAAGAGCATTTTCATTACAATTATTACACATGATTAGGGTTTCACAGAGAAAAATAAAAGAGAATCCAAGATTACTTGAAATTGGTCATTTTCATCATTTCAAAAATGCTTTGTTTCCACAATAACAAATTCATGGCAAGGTAGAATTTGGAGCATAGAAAGGTTTTTTTATTTAACTAAATATTTTTCTTTAAGTAGTATTGAAAATAATTGGTTTCCTATTTCTTGGGCAATGCATAAATCTTTAAAGGAGTAATCTAATGCACTTCAATTCAAATATTAATAAGAAAATTTCAGTAAATGATTTTCAGCAATTATATGAAATTAATATGGATCAAATAGATCTTATAGTGTTGTTATTGCATCATATTTAAACCATGATAACGCCGTTCATGTTTTTATAGCATTTCTTATGGGGTTAATTTCCAGAAGAATTATAGTTAAACTAATGTTTGTCTAGTAAACACTTAAGAATAATCTAATTTGCAATTTATTACTTATACTGATACTCGGTTCTTATAAACAGACATTGCTATTATAATCACTGCATATCCTCTTGTTCAAACAGTATCTCCCACGAAATCCATGACTTCTTTAAAAACACAAAAACAATACAAATAAAACAGTCTTAATTGAAATACCTAATAGAAAAAATTTATCATTAGCCATGAAGTTTCAAATAGAATGATGAAATAGTGTTTGAGAATGTGTCATTTAGAGAATTTTTTTATATTACAGATTGTAAAAATGTAAATTATTTAATTTTCTAATTGATAATTTTGAAAAGAATAAGAGATAAAGTGACACATTGTAGTATGTGTGTGTTCATTTTTTTAAAATAAAATGGGGTATTAGAGGCATTCCTCCAGACAAACATCTCTTCAAATGTCTTTTGCTGCTTATATGCCCAGGGCCTTTGAACTTGGTGAACACACTCTGTGGCAGGCAGAATTCTAATGATGTCCTCTGAAGATTCCCATTCCTAGTTACAGTCAAACACTAGTCTAGGGACTGCTGTGAAGGGATTTTTGCAAATATAATTACAGTTACTAATCAGTTGACCTTAAAATATGGAGATCATCCTGGATTGTCTGGGTAGTATCAACATACTCACCTATAATCCATTGCTGTCGATTCTGACTCACAGCAACCCTATAGGACAGAGTAGAATTGCCCCATAGGGTTTCCAAGTAGCAACTGGTGGATTCAAACTGTCAACATTTTGGTTAGCAACCGAGCTCTTAACGACTGCATCACCAGGGATCCCACATACTCACAGGAGCCCTTAAAGACAGAAGAGGAAAGCAGTAGATTTAGCCAGAGAGATGAGGAAGAAGAGGAGGTCGGAGATTCAAAGTTTGAAAAAGACTCAGCTCGTTGTTGCTGGCTTTAAAGACAGAGGAGGAAGGCCATGAGACAAGGAATAAGAGCAGCCTCTGGAAGCTAAGAATGACCCCTGGCTGGCCTCTAGCAATGAAACAGGGACCTTAGTCCTACAGCTGCATAAAACCGATTTCAACCAACAACCTGAATGATCATGAAAGTGTATTCTTCCCAGATACTCCAGATAAGCACTGAGGTTGGCCGACATCTTGATTATGGTCTTATGAGACCTTGAGCAGAGTAAGTGGCCAACCCTCCCCCGACTTCTGACCTATAGAACTCTAAAATAATACATTTGTGTTGTTTTAAGCTGCCAAATTTGTAGTAATTTATAACAGAGATAGGAAACGAATACATGCTCCAAAAGAATGGTGAATATATTATTCTCAGGTAGTGGTTCTTGGTAACTCTAAGAAACTATTAAAAGATGACCTTGAAAGATTTTTAGGTAACAGGGGATCTGTTGCATGGATTCAAATGTTCCTTTCTCAAATCTCTTTCAATTTTTAATTGTGGACCAGCTTTTTATTTTATTTTAATTTTTTTGAAGAATTCCCAAAGTTTTAATTTCCGTGCAATTTCTTTCTTCCTTTCCATTGTCTCTCCACCCTCATGATCTAGCTGATATCATTTATGAACCTCAACATTATTTACCACTAAAGGCTGTATATTTGAAGAAGAATACACTTTGCTTAATTAACTGTATGCTGATAGTAATTTAAAGATTAAGCTACTCTTTACCTCTTTGTTTGCTCTTATAAGCCTTTGGAGAATACATGCTAAAGGTGACTGCTTTTTACAGAGCCCACTGTGGAAGGAGTGTGCCCAAAGTTATAGCGTTTCTAGAATTCATACCAAGCAGACCCACTCCACCCTCCACTGATTGCCCTCCTCCCTCAACCAAAAATAGCTGCCAGAAGAGAGGTACTATGGGTAAATATGGAAGTTGAACTAAGAAAGGGAAACCTTAGAATTTTTTTTATAAGTTTGGATTTCTTTAACGTCATTTGATATTACAAATACCCTACTATAATATTTTAATATGAAGTATTTTAGATACACCAAAAGACTTTGAGAATAATATGTGAATACCTGTGTTAGCATGAAGCAGCTTAATGAAGAAAACATTTTGAAAATAATTGATGCTCCATTTGTTCCCCTCCTTTATCATCTAATATGTTCATTAAAATAATTGAACTGAAATATGCATTTAGAATATCAGAACATGCACATCCAGGATACCCAAGATACAAAAAATGCACCACCATCAAATGGCAAACAAAGGCTCATTTAGATAATTCAGTAAGCCAGTTTTTATCCCAGCAGTCAATGTGTTTTTAATGTAGTCAAAATGCCTAATTTGAGAAGCTCACACACAGAGCTGCATGGTAATTTAAATAAATGATACATATATGCTTAATTTTAGTTGAAAAAAAAAAGATTGAGGAATGCATCCTTTTTTTAAGTGATTTTCATTTGTGAAAATGAAAGGAGACTCCCATCATAAACGTTATTTTATAATCCTACGTTTTTCAGTTATGCATTCTGTGATCATTATGTATAAGCAGTATGATATTCTAGTGCCATTCAGAGCTTGGTGTTGATTTTAGCTCTGCTTTGGACAAATTACAAGCTTTATCTGAGACTTATTTGTATAATAGGAAATACAATGCCTTCTTCACAGAGATTTTGGAAGAATTTAATATATATGTGATATAATTGAGAATACATATACATATATATATGATATTGTATACCTAGCAGATTTCTGGGTAGCGCAAATGCTTTGTGCTCAATTGACTACCAACTGAACAGGTGGCAGTTCAAACCCATCCAGCAGCTCTGCAGAGGAAAGGCCTGGCAATCTGCTTCTGTAAAGATTGCAGCCTAGACAACTCTATGGAGCTCAGTTCTACTCTGTAACACATGGGGTCACCATAAGTTGGAATCAGTTCAATGACAATGGGTTTATTTATTTATTTTTGTATTATGTATCTGAGATATATTTGAGAGAATATATATACACACACACACACATATACATATACACGTATATTTGGGAAATTCTCTCTATCTGAAAAAAACCCTAGAAACCCAACCTGATATGTCTGTTTTTGTGTTATTTTCATTTGTGAAAATAGAAGGAGGCTCCTTATACTATAAAAAAATCACTTTGTAATCTTTTTTTTTCTTCTGATTTTACCTGTATATTTCCCTTTTCCTTTTCCATTGTCAGCTCTTAATGTCTGTACACTTAGTGAAAACACTATTTGTTAGTAAGAAATTAGTAAATCTAGAGTTGAGTCTTTTTATATACACTTAAAACAATATATAGCCTTTAAAACAATCCAAAAAACTGGTCTAAAGTGTGAGGCTCTTGCATGGACCTACTAAGTGATTTATGATGTTTTCATTGATCTGATCTGAGAATGATTAGAAACCAAGTAATGTTGCTAATTAGTCAGTCAGACAATGCATTTTGATTACCTTCTATAACATTTTGATGGGAAACTGGGGAAGATACAGAGTATAGGCCTCAGCTCTGGGAGCTTATAATCTCTTTGGAGAGTTAACACACAAATCCATGAAAACATAAACCAATAAGGCAAGAGTCAACTGGATGTAACAGACGAATACTTTTATAGGAGGAAATACAATCAATAGAATATTTAAGCTGTGCTGGACTAGGTGGCTTTATATATTATTAAAAAGTGTCCTTTTAAGTATAGAGCAAATGAAGGAGTAATTAGAGTGAATCAGCACAGAATTGTTAAAGAAATAAAAAATACTATACCTTATTTCTTTTTGTTCAGGTTACTAGCTATTAAAAGTGTAATAGAGCCAGGATGTCTGGACTTCTGTGAGACATTTGACAAGTTTTCTTATAGTGTGCGTATCAACACAATAGAAAACTATGGATTTTATGCAAGGAAGTATACAGCTGGTATATTAATAACTGGATGAAGAAATGTTAGCCAAAGCATAGTGATTAATAATTTAACACAAAATAGAGGAGGTGCATACAGGACGATATTCTTAGCCCTGTCCTCTTTAACATTGCTTCTGCAAATTACTAGCATGAGAATCTAGATGGTAGGAGATAAAATTTGCAAATAATCAGAGCCTAGAAGAATAATGAATGCATTAGATGGTCAAATTAGCTTCCAAAATATCTGGACAGACAGAAATAGATAAAACTTAATAAGGACAATTTTATCAGGGATAAATTTAAACTTGTGTTCTTGTGGTAATAAAACAGAAGAAAAAATTCCACCACTCTTTAAAAACCAAATAACCAAACATACAAACTAGAAACCATAGGATAATGGAGATAGATTTTAGCAGAGGCACAGGCAAAATAGTCTGAAGGATTTGGTTTGACTATAACCTCCATAGGAGTTAATAGTATGGTGCTCCTGCTAAAACAGCTAATGTGATCTTAGTCTATATCAGTGTTTATAGTCTAAAGTGTCCAAAGATGGAAAGGGTCGCTTCATCAGGAATAGATTTTCCTGCCACTATGATTTGGAATCAACTCAGCAGCACACAACAACAGCAGATACACTATATGTATATGACTGTATCATGGTGAATGTGGTAGAGGCGATGCAAGCCCTGAATGGACAGGATGACTTTAACATTCCTTTCATTCCTGAAGTGTTTTTATCCTAAGTAGTAGGATATGTACTGAACTTTGAAAATAAAGACATATTTAGATAAGTTTGGAGGATATAATATTCCAAAGTAGATAGTCCAGCTTAAGAAAAGACATGGAAATCAGGAAGTGTAGACTTCTACTATCTGCTCTATCCAGAATTTAGTCTGGCCCCAGCAAGTCACCAACATCTAGTGGTCTCAGTTTCCTTACCTGCAGTGTGTGAACTTAGACTAGATCATGTCCATCTTTTCTACTTCTAAAAAATCTAAGTTTCTGTGACTCAATAATTTATGGTAGGAGGATGCTGTTCCTATTGTCCAACCTCTTCAGTCAGCTTAAGCAACTCAGAAAATACTTATAAATCTATAAAATACCTGACTCGGACCTTGAATTCTCATATGTGGTGAAAATATCATCTTTTAGAAATTCTAATCTTAAGGGATAAGTGGTTAAATTGCTCGGCTACTAAGCAAAATGTCGGTGGTTCAAAACTACCAGAAGCTCGGTGGGAGAAAGATGTGGCAGTCTGCTTCCTTAGGGATTACGGAAACTCTATGGGACAGTTCTACTGTGTCCTATAGGGTCGCCATGAGTTAGAATCAACTCAGTGGCAATGGGTTCAATTGTAGGGTATAGTTAGGAGTGTAGAAGGGAGAGAAATAGCATTAACGTAAAGAAGAGTTTTATGATAAAAAGAAATTACTGTCGTATAACAAACATTGCCGGTTGGGAGTCTCTGCCCTTACCTTCTCGCCGTAGCTGGGGGTATTTTATACTTCTAGAACATCAGGATTTTAAGACTTCTGGACAAAAGTAGCATTAGTGGCCTGTCCTGGCATGAAGATAAGGTGAGCAGGAAGGTCAAACAGGATTTATAAGAATTTGTCTATTGATGTTTTCAAACTCAAAATTGGGTAAAAGATTCTCAGATATTTACTCAGTTGAAATCTAAGCCTGTCCACAAAGTGTCTGAAATTAAAAATTATAAAAAAATAAATATTAGGATAAAGTTGTGTTGCTTTTGCATTTTGGGGAATCATTATTGAAATTATAGCATGAACAGAGTTTGCTGCATGAAGTACTCAGAAAGTTGTCTGTTATTATGTTGTTGTTGGTGGTGGTGTTATTAACATTATTATTAGTGTTTGCCTGCCTCAGTTTCATACCCTGAAGGGTCCAGCAGCCCTTCAACGCTGACTTAGACTGGGGGTTGGGTGATTGTAGCATAATGACGAATTATTATCCACGAACAATTTCTGTCCTCACTTTGGTCTAACAAACTTTATATTTGTCTCCTATAAGCTTGAATTTGCTTCATTAGCTAGAAAGGCAGAAAAGTTATATGTAGCAGAAGAGATTGGGGAGGTTGGGAGGAGGCGCCATGATGTAATGGAAAGAGAAGATCTTATGTTGGCAGTGTGGACTTGGATAAAGCATTTAACCTCTCTGAGTCTCAGCTTCCTTACCTGTAAATGAGAATGACAATGCTGGCCCTGCTGGTCATTCTTACAACTATGATTCTTAATTCTCAGTGTGTAGTAGAATCACTAGGAGAATTCTTATAAAATAGAAGTACATGTATCCCAGCCCCGTTTGTGGCCTCCCACAAACAGTTTGTTTTTGTTTGTTTGTTTGAATCTGTTCCTGTAATTCAGATCTGCAGCCAGATGAGAGCCAAAGCTGGGTAGTAGTGTTGTAAGGACAAAACTGAATAATACTGTCAAAGAACCCTGAAAGGGACTATTCAAATGAGCACATCCCAAGGGCAAGCGTGGATGATAATCTTTCGCCTGGCATTTTTCTTCATAGTAACAGCAGTGTCTGGGCTACTGCCTATGGTTTGCCCCCTACCAGGAGGAGTCGGGAGAGAGAACATGCCTAGATGATGCCTGTCAGTTAAGAGCCATGTTCCCAGACTCCAAGCCTGCTGTAGTCATGGCACCGAAGATGACCAGCCTGCCCTCGTAATTTCCCAAAGGGCCTGGCAAGGCTCAGAACCACCAGCCCAGATCATCCAATCCCACTACTAGATCAGAGGCCTAGAGCTGCGCTTTTTTTTACACAGAAGTTGGGGCCAGTATCTATAAAGGGTTCCACCAGTTACCTAACAAGCTCAAAGCATCCCCTAAAATTATTCCTTTTATTATTGATAAATTTAGGGTTCTCAAGCTGTGTTTGAATATGTGACTTGGTTAGTGTCATAAAGCTGATTGACACTTTTAGGGTTTTTTTTTTTTTTTTTTAACTATGTGAGATGTGACAGGGCAAGAGCATCATGGGATTTCATTTTATTATTCACTGTCAGCCCTATAAATATTCACAGAAAATTGTCTGGGGGAGGTTAAACTTCTGATAAGTATTCAACAGGACAGAGAATAAAGATTAACCTTTTGTATAAAAGATTAACCTTTTGTGTATGATAAAAAATTAATATAAAATATAAAATTAGTACCGAAGACATTTGGCAGAAGAAGTATAGACTGAATTTGTATGTTCAACTGACTACATAGGTTCTAATCTAATATTAAGGGGAACAGAAGATTAACCAGCAGAGAATGTTACTTTTTAAGGTGACAGAAGAGAGAATATATAAGTAATAGAAGTCTTTGTCCAGCTAGAAAAGACTCTTTGGAGACCAATAATAAATGAAAACTATGTTTAATTTGCATAGTATAATGACTCCTATTTTTTATATTATCTTATAATTAATGGTAGCTTTCTGACTTCCAGAGAATACAGTTTTATTTACTTCATTCTATTTTAGCATTCACTGATCACATGACATTGGACTTGGTATACAGAATTGAACTCTGATTAATTTTTGACTGTTTTCTCTATGATGGATTCATTGATCTCTTCTTTCAATATTAGTGGTGGAAAAAAACTAAAAAAAAAAAAAAAATCCATCTGCCTACAACTTAGATTTGAGTAGAGACAGAAAAACCAGAGAGATGGACAATAACCAGTCTGATTAATTTGTAGTGTATCAGATGATGTTAGGGCTACTGTGGAAAATAAAGCAGGAAAGGAGGGATGAGGTACTGGGGAGGGGGTACTTTTCTAAAGAAAAAATTAAAAAAAAAAGCTTGGCCAGAGAAGGCTTCACAGTTAAGGAGATATTTTTGCAAGAGGTAAGAGAGGGGGGCATGTATCTACCTGGGAGAAATTTGGTGGAAGAGGCTTCCAAGCAATGGGAAGAGCAACTTTTGAGTCGCATGACAGACATAAAAGGGCCAGTATGGTGGTTTGAGGGTCTACAGTAACGAGGGGTCCTTTTAGATTATTGTTAAGACTTTGACAATTAACTCTGAGAGAAGGAGGGGGATCATTGGAGGGTTTTAGGCTGAGAAGTCACATGATCTTGTTTTTAACAGGACCATTCTGGCTGCTGTATTGAGCGCATAGTATAGTGAAGTAAGAATGGATGAATTAACACCTGTTAGGAGGCTATTCTAACAGTTTAGTTGGCTTGGACCAGAATGGTAGCAATGGAGGTAGTAAAGAGTAATGAGGTGAAAAGATTTTCTGATGATTTGACATGAGGTAAAAAGAGAAAAGAAGAAATTATTATTCCAAAGATTTTTTATTGAAACAACTGGAAACCGTTTTTGAGGTATAGAACACTGTGGGAGCAGAATATTTGGTAGATTTGATCAGATGTTTATATTTGGATACACTGAGTTAGAAATGCTGATCCAACTTTCAGCTAGAGATATCAAATAGAAACCAAGGCATGTATATTTAGAGTTCAAGGGTCAGGACCCAGCGGGAGATAAATGTATAAAAATCGGTGAGATTTTTAGGGATCCAATGCAGATAGAAGGGAGAAAAGATTTGAAGATGTAAACTGGGAGGTCTCCATCATTTATAAGTTGGGGAGATGAAAGAAATCAGCAAAGGAGACTGAAAAGGAGTGGCCTGTAAGGTAGGAGAAAAAACAACAACAACAAGAATATATGGTGTCCGGAAGTCAAGTGAGGAAAATGCTTCAAGGAGTAAGGAGTGATCAACCAGGTCAAATACTGCTGATAGGCAAGAAAAGTTAGGACAGAGAATTGGCCACTGGATTCGGCTAGATGGAGGTCACTGGTGAACTAAACAAGAACAGTTTCAGTGGGAAATAGGGGTGAAAATCCTGATTGGAGTGGGTTCAAGAGGAGAAGATGGGATGAATCAGAAGTAGTTAGGGCAGGTCAATCTTTTGTCATAGTTTTTCTGCAAAGAAGGAACAAAGAAATGGGATTATAGCTGAAAGTAAATATGAGGTCAGTGGGGGGCTTCCTTTCTCCTTTCCTTCCTGTCTTCCTTTCTTCTTTCATTTTTAGATGAAAATATTACCGTATGTTTTAATGCTGATAGAAATTATCCATTAGAGAAGAAAACTTTGATGTTGAAGGAGGGGCATGCAACAGTTCTGACAGTAATGTCTCTGAAAGGCAAAAGGAGATGAGATCTAGTGCATAAGAAGAGGGGATGGCCTTAGAGATAGTGAGAAGATAGAGTACACGGGCATAGATCCAGGTGAGTGAATAGATGTGATGGAAGTACATGGAAGACCACTTCTGGTTCATTATATTTCTCAGTCAAAGGGGAAGCAAGGTTACCTGCAGAGACAAAGAACAGTTGTAGGGTTGTTATATATTTCTTAAGTTAGGTCTTGATCATCCAGGAGAGTGAGAAAGTTCCAGGGAAAAGTAGTAGGATAACAGGTCTAGACTAAGTGTCTGTTTGAAGTTGGTGGTCATGACACCAGTAAGCATATTTTATTTTTTTGCCATAGTAAGAAATCTATATCTTAATTAATTGATCAATCAATGTTCTTATGGATACCAATGCCCCCAATATTCTGAGGAAACTTAAATTAAGAAAGCAACAGTTTAGCAGCAGAATTTTAGGAAAATGTATTTTCCCCATGAGTAGGGTAAACACAGGACACCCTGTAACATGATAAATACAGGACACCCTGAAAAATTTAAATTTTAGTAACAACAACAAATACATATTTAATATAAGTATATTCCCTAATTGCTAAAGCTCATGGATTTCCCACCTGCAAATGTAGGGGTTGCTTGTGGTAGCCATGCTCTTATTCATTTCATAATGTATATATATGGAAACCCTGGCCTAGTGGTTAAGAGTTCAGCTGCTAACCAAAAGATCAGCAGTTTGAATCCACCAGGTGCTCCTTGGAAACCCTATGGGGCAGCTCTACTCTGTTCTATAGAGTCCCTATAGAGTCGCTACGAGTTGGAATCGACTCGTTGGCAATGGGTTTTTTTTTTTTTAATAGATGGTGGGCAATATTTTGTAACTCCGTGACTTTCACAAGCTAATTTCTGTACTGAAGTGTAAATCTGCCAAATGTTGATTCAATTGTTTAACATTTTTGCTAAGAGATAATAAGGAATGTTGAGGTACTTAAATCTCTTGCCTTGCTGCTCTTGCCATATCTCTGGGAACATTTACCCTGTTGGCAGACTCTCAGCAATTTTATGTTAATCTATTCAGTGTTAAAGGCTGCATTAACAACCTTCAGGCTAATAACAGTTAGTCCTCCAGCAACGGTGGACAAGGTATACATAGTTTTTCTTTTGGTGCACTTAGCAAAAACCTGGAGACAAGAGGGTATCTTATTGCTGAAGACTTACTACATCTGTCTAATGAAATTATTTTTGATGGACGTAAATGTTTTTAAGATAATTAAAATTAAAAAGTCCTTAAAATCTTAATTGGAGGAAATGAGAACTAGTAATATGAATGATCTAATAGGACTGATCCAGTTAGTTCGTATTGAAAAAAAAAATGCTGATTCATAAATAATAATTATAGCTACCATTTATTCAGTCCTTGCTATGTACTGAGCACTCTCCTAAACATTTTATGTGCTAAATTCTTACAAAAACATACTAGCAATATGTGTATCCATTTAACAAGTATTAGTTGCACCAGGCCTTAGAAATAGTAAATAAAAGATACAAAAATTCCTGACCCCATGGACCTTTCATGGTAATGGACAAGAGGGAAAAAAACAAAATAGATAAGTATGGTAGAAGGTGAGAAACATTTTGGAGAAAAAATCAAACAGGAAATGGAGATATGGAATACTGGAAGTGGAAGAGGTCAATATTAAATAGGGAAGTAAATGAAGGGTTTATTAACATTTTTAAAAATAATATTTTATTGTGTTTTTGGTGAAAGTTTACGCAGCAAATTAGGTTCCCATTTGACAGTTTCTATACAAATTGTTTAGTGACGCTAGTTAACATTTTTCATAAGGTGTCAACATTCTCGTTAATTGTGTTCTGGTTGTTCCATTTCACATGCTCTAGTTTCCCTGACACCTTATCTTCTCATTTTTGCTATAGAGTAATTGTTAAGCTTTTGGTCTCATATAAATGGTATTTTAATGGGGCATCGAATTCATGGGTAATATCCTTTATTTTCTGTGCCAATCTGTTATTTTGCTAAAAGGTGACCTCAGAGGATAGTTTTGGTTGAATGTCCTCTAGTCTCAACTGATCCAGTAAATCTGGACTTTTTAAGAATTTGAGTTCTGTTCTGCATTTTCCTCCCATTCTATCAGGATCCATCTACTGTGGCCCTGATCAGAATGGTTAGTAGTGTAGCCAGGCACCATCTAGTTCTTCTGGTCTCAGGGTAGATGAAGCTGTGGCTCATGCAGGTTATTAGCCCTGTAGCCTAGTTTTTTCTCTGCAACTTTGATTTTATTCTTTCTCTTTTGTTTCTGATGAATTGAGACAAATAGTTATATCTTAGACGGTTGTTTGCAAGATTTTAAGACCCTAGACACTACTCACGTCTCTAGAAGGCAGAACATGAACTTTGTGAGCTACATGATGCCAACTCACTGAATTGTCCAATGAGACTAAGGTCCTAAGCCTTCAAACCCAGAATACTAATCTCGTAAGGTGTTTGGTTATGTCTGAGAAGTATCTGTGACTATATCCTCTATGGATATATATGCATGCACATACATCTGCACGTACACATACATATAGCTACTTCTATCTGTGCACACATATATATACCTGTACCTACCCATACACATATATGCCTATACACATACACATGTGACCATACATACTTTTATTAGTTATTGTTGGTATCATTCCCAAATTATATATGTCATACTCTTTAGCACAAACAGGCTTTATTGACATTTATAAGACCCAAAGGAGGCAGGCAAATGGTGCATGTGGACATCTCAGAAAAAAGCGTTCTAGGAAGAGTGAATATCAAGTGCAAAGACATAGACGGGAAAGTATTCTGGCACGTTGAAGGAATAGCCATGGTAGCTGGAGCGGAGTGAACAAAGGAGAAGTGCACAAGACATACGGTCAAATAGAGGAGGTGGTATCATTTGGGGACTTTTCAGGCCATTGCAACAGTCTTCATTTTATCTGAACGTAATGTGAAGACCATGGAGGCTTTGAGTAGGTAAGTGACCTGATTTGACTTTAATTTTTAAAAAGACTACCGTAGCAGTTAAGAGCAGACGGCTGGTAAACTAGGGAGGAGGCAGGAAGACCAGATAGAAGGCTGTTGGAACAATCAGGTGAGATACAATAATCCATTTTCCTGGGAGCAGGAAGGAGAGAGAGTGAGAAGTAGTTGGATTCCGGATATATTTTGAAAGCAATATAGTCAGGATTGCTGATATTTTTGGGTAAGGGTTATGAAAGGAAGAAGGCAGGCTGACTCCAGCATTCTTGACCTGAGCAACTGGAGGTCTGGAGCTGCCAGTAACTGAAATGAAGACTGCAGGAAGAGCCTGTTTGTCAGGGAAAATCCTGAATTTGGTTTTGAACAAGATGAATTTGAGTTGCCTCTTAGACAGCTAAGTAAAAATCTCCAATAGGCAGTTAGACATATCAGTCTGGAGTTTTTGACTGCAGATATAAATTTACAAGTTATATTTAAAGCCATCATATTGGTTGATACCACTAAGTTAGTGTAGCTAGACAAAACTTTAGATCGAAGAACTGAGCCCTGCGGCAATTCCATGCTGAGTAGGGAGATGTGGAGGAATAAACAAACGAGACTGGAGAGAAGCCAGCAAGTCACAAAACTAGAGACAGAGCCTAGATTTAAAGCCAGGACTGTGGGGTGCCTCCAATTCTTATGGTGTTCAACACTATTCTACAAAGCCACACCTTATTATTATTAGATTTATTCTGTATTATTTCTAAGCCCTAATCCATTTGTAGAAAAAAAATGCTTAGTGGCAACCAAGGTCCTTGAAGGAGATAACACCCCTCCAAAAAACTAGAAGATGAGAAGAAAAGTGATGGATATTAAGAGCTTTATTGTATATGTCAAGCATTATGGCTGGTCCATTATAGATGATACCTTATTTAATTCTCATGACTTCTTAAGATCATACAATTTTTCAAATGGCAGAATTGGAATCTGTTCCCAATTCTGTCTGATATTTTCCACTATTCCACATTTCATTACCCATACCTCTTTGACTCCTGCTGAGAGGAAATTATTGCTTCAAATGTTCCATAAGCAACATTGAAATGTATAATAGATATCTGGAGTAGCTATTTTATAGAAAAGGCAAACTCTTCATATAGTTACTCCTTATATCATTCTAAATAAAAGACAAGTGCATAAAACTAGATTATACCTCACAATCATAAATAAGACAGGCTAGAGTTCTAAATTTAGAATACATTTTCTATACATTGACATTCTCTTATCTGCCTCCCCACACCAAACAACCATCTGTTTTTGAGATGGCAAGTTGGCCATCATCTTTGCAAGGCTCGATCCTATAGCCCTGCCTGCTTCACCACCACAACTCTGATCACTACAGTGCTATGAAGGTTGTCACTAAAGGATTACTGAGGTCCTGACCACCCTTAGGGTTTAGACTAGAGACTTGAGACACATCACAAGAGGCTTATCCCCTCTGCCTCATGGAACAAAATACAGTCAGGTTAAAAGAATGTCAAGCAATATTTTGTGTATCATAGAGAGCCACACTGATGCCTGAGGTATATATGTGGACAGAAGAAGAGCAGAGCCCCCTCCTCCACTCCTTTAGCCAATACTCAGTCACCAGCAATATGGGCAAGGGTACAAGGGAGATCTTGGAACCTGAGCACATAGGCTAATTCCCCATTTCCTCTTGGAACCAGGAATATTGCTTTAATAATATTTTGACTCCTAGAAAACCAAACCTGTTGCCGTCGAGTTGATTCTAACTCATAGTGACACTATAGGACAGAGTAGAACCACCCCATAGCGCCTGTTGGATTCAAACTGCCGACCCTTTGGTTAGCATTCATGGCTCTTAACCACTATGCCACCAGGGTATCCACCTAGAAGTACTCTAATTATTTCTGTTAAATCCTCTTGTGTCCATACATACTCCTTGTAAGTACACATTTAATAAGCCTTCCTTAGTCTTTTCTAATAATCAGTTGGGAAATATAGTGGAAACAGCAATCTTAGTTACAATTTGACAAAAAATAAGCTCCTTCAAGAAATCTCTGTATAGTTCTTTCCCTCACTTCGTATCATTCTCTGCTCAAAGTCATCTCCACAGAGATTTTCTCTGTCTACTCTATCTAAATAACCTCTCCTCCAATCAGTTCCTGTCTCATTATCTTGCTTCATTTTCTTCGAGCATTGTATATCTACCTGAAATCGAGCTATGTATTTCTATATTTGCTTAATTATTATTATTTCCTTGTCCCTCAAACTAAAAATGTAAGTTCCATCAGATATGGGACATTTTCTTGTTCAAAACCATAGACCCAGTTCCTAGAAGAATAGTTTCAGATACTTTGTAGTTGTTCAATGAATATTTCAAACCCACTGACTGGGTTTGCCAAAAAGATTTTAGAACACAGAAATTTTAGAACATAGATATTTTCAGTGAGGAGGAACAATTCCCCAATTGAATTGTTCAGGGATGAAAAAAAAAAGTTTATTCTCCTATATCCTATAGTTACATATTTTTTTTTTTTTAAAAAAATGCTTTATGTCTCTTGTTATTGTTGAGAATATTCACAGCAGAACGTGCACCAATTCAACAATTTTGTATATACAATTCAGTGACATTGATTACATTCTTTCAGTTGTGTAACCATTCTCATCCTCCTTTTTTGAGTTGACCCTCCCTCATAACATAAACTCACTGACCCTCAAGTTTCCTATCTAATCTTTTGAATTGCTGTTGTCAGTTCAATACCATATAGATAAATCTTAAAAGAGCACAATACTCAAAGCAGATATTCTTTACCAGTTAAGCTAAGGAGTCCTGGTGGTGCAGTGGTTAAGAGCTCAGGCTTCTAACCAAAAGGTCGGTAGTTCGAATTCACGAGCCGCTCCTTGGAAACCCTGTGGGCCTATTCTACTGTATCCCATAGGGTCGCTATGAGTTGCAATTGACTCGACGGCAACGGGTTGTTAGTTAAGCTAGACTATGGTGTGATAGATAGATTTACAACAATGACAAAAGATGAGAGTTGCTGCTGAGGCTGTTTGTGTACAACCAAACACCTCATGAAATTTGGTTTCTTGGTTTGGAAGTTTAGGTTCACCGTTTCATGAAAGATTATAGTTAATTGGTCTAATATTGCATTTAGTGCTTCTTTTCTGCCTACTAGTTTGTCGCACAGTGTCTTGGTTCCTAAAAGCTTACAAGTGACTATCCAAGGTACAACAATTGGTCTTTATTTGTCTGGAGCAACAGAGGAAGAAGGAGAGTCAAAAATAGGAAGAGGAAATGCAAAGTGTGGCTAATTGCCTCTGTGAACAACTGCCTCCTCTGCCATGAGATCAGAAGAACTGGATGGTGTGCAGCTACCATTACTAAATATTTTGATCAAAGATTCTATATAAAAATCCTGATCAAAAGAGGGAAAATGCAAAACATAATTTCAAATTCTCTTGGAATCCAGATTTTCTGGAGCCATGGAGGGTGGATGAATCCCTGAAATGATTGCCCTGAGATAATCTTTAAAGCTTAAACCAAAAATATCCTCTGAAGTCTTCTTAAAAATCAAACAATGGTTTAGCTTAACTAGTTACATATTCTTTATTATCATATTATTTATAATCATTTTTTTTTCCTTTTCTTAATTGCTTATCTAACATCTCATAGAAACAGAATTTTGGAGCTGGAAGGGAGGGAATTTGGTGATCATCTGATCCAGCCTCTGATTTTACAAATGAAGAAATGGAGGGGGAGAGAGAGAGAGAGAGTGGGAGGGAGGGTAAAAGGGAAAGGGAGGGAGAAGGAGAAGAGAGAGGGATTTGTTAATCACATGCTGACAAGTGATAGAAATAGGACTCAAGCCCCCGTCTTCCAACAGGTTGCCCAGAGTGAGGCAAAAGTTATTAAAATGCACACACACACCAAAAAAAATCAGCAACGCTTCTCTCCCTATTTATCAGATAAATTGGAAGGGATACATAGCTCCATGATG
Source organism: Dugong dugon (assembly GCA_030035585.1). Taxonomy (NCBI): domain Eukaryota; kingdom Metazoa; phylum Chordata; class Mammalia; order Sirenia; family Dugongidae; genus Dugong; species Dugong dugon. The sequence goes on from CM057475.1 coordinate 23,609,348, forward strand.
AGTGTACACATTTCTATCTTTGTTTTAGATCACAGCTACACACTGCCAACATTCCTGATTGGATTTGCTTCTAACAATTGGCAAAAAATAAGGGTAGGAACTCAGATGTAAATATTTCTGCTGTGATGTTGCCATGGGCAATTTCCTTCTCAAAATTGTTAATAACCAGGGCCTAATTGCATGAGTGTCTCTACTATAGAATAGTCTTGTAATAACGTAAGGAAGAAATAAAACAATAATCTAATTTCCAGGTAGCAAAACTGTGGAGAGATTTTAAAATATTTTTTGGTGTCTAGAATTGCCTCACTTTGAGGACTAAGGTGTGCCTGACCCAAGCCATGGTATCTTCAGTCCTCTCATATGCATGTGAAAGCTGGACAATGAATAAGGAAGACCAAAGAAGAATTGATGCTTTTGAATTATGGTGCTGGTGGAGAATATTGAATATACCATGGACTTCCAGAAGAATGAACAAATCTGTCTTAGAAGAAGTACAGCCAGAATGCTCCTTAGAAGCAAGGATGGTGAGACTTCGTCTCATGTACTTTGGACATGTTATCAGGAGGGACCAGTCCCTGGAGAGGAACATTATGCTGGGTAAAGCAGAGGATCAGAGAAAATGAGGAAGACCCTCGACAAGATGGATTGACACAGTGGCTGCAACAGTAGGTTCAAACATAGCAACAATTGTGAGGATGTCACAGGACCGTACAGTGTTTCATTCCGTTGGACGTAGGGTGGCTATGAGTTGGAACAACTTGATGGCACCTAACAACAACAACAGGATTGCCATATGTTATGTTATTGACAGATAGGTGGAAGTCCATATTCAATTATTAAAAAAAGATTTATAAAGAAACAGGCATGAAGAGGTTTATAAAGACTAAAGTATGTAAGTATATTGCTCAGTAATGTAAGGCTAAATTTGAGAAGAATTGCAAAGGAGAATTTGGAGAAGACAAATCAAGGAGAGGAAGCTCTGAAATAAGGAGTCAAGAATCTACCATTTGCTTTAAAATATGGTCATTTTTGCAAGATTTACTGTATAATTTAGCAGCCACATTTGATGCCCATAGTTCATGAAAGATTGGCATGGTGGCTGCTTCTAATTGTGGCACTCTAACATAGCAAACATAACCAGTTTGAGAAATAGTAAAGAAATACAGTAAAGTTGCTACAAGATTGAAAAATAAGATCTGCTGTGTAAGGAAAGATTTCCTAAGGCAGGCCAAGATCAAAACTCAAAATATGCTATCTAAAACCTGTAGAGAATATTAATCTTTTCAATGAAGGTAGCAGCCAAATGAAGGCTAAAAATATCAAATAAAATACAGCGTGGACCCTCTCTTGGCATAAGGTCCAGGCAGAGACTATCTTACTTCTTAGCATGCAGCTCCCTCATGTCATTCTCTTAAGAGAAAACAAAATCTTCTCATTAAACTGGCATTGCACCAGGAACACTGACCTCTGCTCAGAAAAGAGCTTCAAAATCTCCTATTTGAGCTCTTTGAATAAACGTCCAAGAGTCTGAAAAGTTTGGGGAAAATATGGATTATCTTTTAACAGCTTCAAAAAGGATAATTTAGGCATGAAACAGTTTTACAATTGTCAGAAGAATATTTTCTTGCTCATGGGAAGGGGTTAAATTGTACTGTAAAAGGATTTCTTCTTCTCTCTCTCTCTTTTTTTTCCCCTCTCTCAATCTGAATTATTAGAGCTCCTGAAACAGTTGAACGCCCAGATCTAGCCGACTTGGCACAGCATTATTTCTTATCTATTACATCCAAATATTGTAGAAACATGGATCCAAATGCTTTATGTATTTGCCAAATGTTCGTACTCTGGGGAGAAAATAAAGAAGTAAATGTTTATGGTGGGTTAATAAAATGCACACTAGAGGCAGGCTTTCAGTGTTAGAAGGGATGTCGGAAGTCATCTGGGCCAACCTGTCCTCTCTGCATCTAGGTCTGAGCTCCCTCACGACACCTCTTTCCTTGGCTCAAACTCATCAGTCATGGAAACCTCACTTCCTGAAGCTGCTCCTTCTAGTTCACCTGCATTTCTTATGGCTACAAAAGTCTTCATTCTATTCAGCTGAAACCTACCTCCTCACAGCTTCTGCATATTAGTTTTAGTTTTGCTCCCCAAAGCCACATAATATTAAAGTCTAATTCCTTTTCCATATGGCAGCTATTTAAGTACTGAAGCAACAGCTATTTGCTGCTGCCTGTCTTATTTAGGCAAAATATTCTCAGTTACCAAACTTCCTCATATAGCAGACAGTCTGGACCCTTTGCTGTCCAGTTCACTTTTCTCTAGACGTGCCTCGCATCAATTGTTCAAAACTCTGTCATTTCTTAGCTGTGTGACCTTGGGAAAGTTACTGAACTTCTCTGTCCCTTAGTTTCCTCTTTGAAAAATTGGAACTGATAACAGTACCTACCGCCTAGGTAAGGAGCCCTGGTGGCACAATGGTTAAATGCTAGGCTGCTAACTGAAAGGCCGTCAGTTTAAAACCACCAGGCACGCTGCTGGAGAAAAGACATGGCTCTTGTAAAGACTGCAGACTAGGAAACGCTATGGGGCAGTTCTACTCTGTCCTATAGGGTTGCTATGAGTTGGAATCGATTTGACAGCACATAACAACAACAACATCTCCTCGGGACTATAAGATCAGTCATGTAAAACATTTAAAACAGGGAATTCAATAAATACTCAATACCTGTTTACTATTATTACTTAGACTATTACTATGGCAGGTATGAACTGTATAAGCAAGTATGGAGGCAGTGGTGGTTCAGTGGTAGAATTCTCACCTACCGTATAAAAACCCAGATTCAATTCCTGACCAATGCACTTCATGCTACCACCCATCTGTCAGTGGAGGTTTGCATGTAGCTATGATACTGAACAGGTTTCAGTGGAGCTTCCAGACTAAGCAGACTAGGAAAAAGGTCCGGTAATCTACTTCTGAAAATCAGCCAATGACAACCCTGTGGATAACCATGATCTGATCTACAACCAATCATGGGGATGGCACAGGATCAGGTGGCGTTTCCTTCCGTTGTGCATGGGGTCACCATGAGTCAGGGGCTGACTCAACTGCAGCTAAGAACAACATTCTTACGTTTACTATCATAAGTCTGCGACCATGAGCAGCATCCTTTTTGCTTTGGGTATTGTATTTCTATTAATGAATATCATTTGTTTTTCTGCGAGTCCCAACATTCTGTCGGATGAAATTGGGCCTACAGTTAGACAATATTTGTACATCTTTTACATGCTTTCTGCCATTTAGTTATGGATCGTCCTAAAATGTAGCCTCTGGGTGGTGCAAACAGTTAAGTGTTGGACTACTAGCTGAAAAGCTGGTGGCTCATACCCACCCAGAGTCACCTTGGAAGACAGGCCTGATGAACTGCTTTCCAAAGATCACAGCCTTGAAAACACTATGGAGCCGTTCTACTCTGCGCACATGGGGTCACCATGAGTTGAAATCGACTTGGCAACTAACAGCAACACCAAAACAACAACTTAAAATAGTTCAGTTGTGTTTTTAATTCTAGAAGAGTAACTGGCCCCTTTAATGCCTCTTGGTAATTCTTCTGTAATCCCCAAGTCAGTTTTCTACATCTCCTGGGCAGTTCTTTCAAACTCACTCCACCCTCTCAAACCTTGTTGTAGTTTGACGTTGCTGTTGAGACAGTTCTGACTCCTGGTGACCTCATTTGTGCAGAATAGAACGGCTCCATAAGGTTTTCAAGGCTGTGAACTTTCAGAAGCAGATTGCCAGGCCTGTCTTCCAAGGCATGTCTGGGTGGGTTTGAACTGTAAACCTGTTGGCTAGTAGTCAGTCACTTAACTGTTTGTGTCACCTAGCCACCTTTTCAAACCTTAGATCCTGTAATTCCTCCTTCAGTATCACACCTCTCTTCCTACTCCACTGGAAAATCAAAGCCATTAGCCTAGAGCTGACTCCTTATTTCATCATCAAACTTCCAATCATACTGCATTCATGTTCATGTTTTCCTCCCTTCTGTTGTTATACTGGAATTTTCTCTCCGCATGGGGGCAAAGCTCAGGTGAATCCCTTTACCTGGTCTGCTTCCTTCCCAGTGAAAAAAAGACAGACAGACAGATAGATAGATTTTTAGAGCAGTTTTAGGCATACAGAAAAAGTATTCAGAAAGTACAGCGTTCCTATATACCCCCTCCCTCTCCTGCACATGACTGAATAAAATTCCACTGAATGTATACACCACATTCTATTTATTCATTCATCTGTTGATGGACATTTGGGAGGTTTCCACCTTTTGGCTATTGTGAATGATGCTGCAGTGAGCATTGATGTACGAGTATCTGCTTGAGTTCCTGCTTTCAATTATTTTGAGTATGTGTGTATATATACTTAGTAGTGGAACTTTGGTGAGTCTTAGTTTCCTAGGGCTACCATAAGAAACACCACAAATGGGTGGCTTTAAAGAATGGAAATTTATTTTCTCACAATCTGGAGGCTAAAGTCCAAATCAGGGTCCTGGCTGTACTGATTTCTCCTGTGGACCTCTCTTCTCTCCTGGTTTCTGGTAACTGCTGGAAGTCCCTGGCATTTTTTTTTTTTTTTTTTACTTCTTATAGATACATCTACCTTTGTTGTCACATGGAGTCTCCTGCTATGTATCTGTCTCTCTGCATCTATATTCCCCTTTATAAGACTCCCACTCAGAAAGGATTAGGTTTAGGACCCATCCTTCTCTGATATGACCGCATTAACATAACAAAAGAAACACCTTACTTCCAAACAGGATAACATTCACAGATACAAGGGTTAGGCCTTCTACACATATTTTTGGGGGATACAGTTCAATCCATAACAAAATGTTCAATAAATATTTCTTGATAGAATGATTAGACAAACTGATCATGGATACTTTAACTATTCTGACTATAAGTATATGCAACTTTTACATCTTTATGGTTTTCCAATATCCATTCATTTATTTCCGAAACATTAACTGAACACATCTTATGTGTTAAGTCCTGTTCTAGTACTTACTTCTATCTCAGTTTTTTTCCTTTTATATACAAACTTCTCATAAAATCTGGTATAGCCACATCATTTAAAATTTTTTTTTAATCACAGGAATCCTTTTTTCTTTTTCTTTTTTTGAGAAAATCACTGAAATCCTTTTTTCCTTTCTTTGAAGGCTAGAGAGAAACTTCAAACTCTTTTGAACTGTCATCTCTTATAGAATTTGGGGCCATGAAGTTATGCCTACCTTTCTCTGAACTTTTTAGAACCTAACATTTTCAAATTTCAAGCTATTACAAGCTCTAACGTAACAAGGTAACTTTGTCCAGCGTATTTGCTACTTCAGTCACAAATTGTTCCGATTGGTTAGCACAAGACTAGCAAAAGCACTTCTTGTTTTACTGCCTCTTCCATCTGAGCAAGAATTGCCAAGAATGCTTTATGTAATAGGAGTCCCAGTGAGTGAATGACTGAAACTCGGGTGACTACTATCCAATGCTTTGGTCTGGTTGTGAAGTCTCTCTCAGAAAAGCCCCATCCCTTTCCTGATTTTTGCTTGGCAGTTTAGAGTATACTCCAGTAAGATCGCTTTTTTACCTGTCCTTTTATCCTTACCTAGATGGCTTTAGTAGACTATCAACCCAAGGGGTGTGTTTTTCTATACAGTTACATATAGTTACTGACAATCCCCCCCCCAACAACAACAACAAAGGTTAGTACTTTTATAATAAAGTCATACCTTCTATTGCTGCATTCTGGTTATTGGTTTCATTCCAACGAGCCTCTATGATGTCTGCATAGTTAAATTTAACTCTTTGCTATAATCTTATTTTTCATATGTTACTGACTCATCAATTGTGCTTTGGTATATAGATACAAGTGGTCATGTGTACAGTTTAAATACATATCCAGATATTTTCTCATATCAATTAGTTCTTTTATCCTGAGTTAGTCAACTTTCAATGGCATAACATTATCTGGTTTTGTTCTGTTAGGCCATGTTTCCTTCTCCAATTTCAGTTTATCATCCTCCAGATCAAATCAGATACTATTTGAGCAAAGTCAATTTTTCAGTCTACATGAGACACCTTTCTGCCTTAGCCAGAAGCTAATTATTTTGGCATCAAAGCCTTATCCCAGAAAGCCAAATCCTTTCATGAGTCTTACCAATGTAACCAGCTCTTCAGTTCTCACATACTCCTTCCTCTTCCATCTTAATTAGAAGAATGCATGGCATTGCTACCAAGGACTGAAAGTTCTTTAAATTCCTGCACAGGATGTCATTGTCCTTAGAGGTATTTCCAGGCTTCTTCTTGCAGGGATTATATTAATAAAGTTTTCACCAAAATATCCAGAATGGAAGTCTTATTCTAGAAGAATGGTTCCAATATGGGTTCCTTGGAACAGCAACATCAGTATTACCTGATTTTATTGTTATATTTTTTTTTTTATAAAATGCAAATCCTCAGGCCCTATCCCAGACCTACTGAATGGGAAACTCTGGTAGTGGAGTCTAGCAGTCTGTGTTAAACAAGCATTTCAGGTGATTCTAATGCATGCTGAAGTTTGAGAACCCTAATCCTAGAGTAGTACTTTTGTAAAATCAAACAATAGAACTCATAGAAAATTGTTGACTATCGCGTTCATTTTTAGTGGTGGTAAACGGCCGAGAAACCAAACTGGACACATAGGGAAAGACAAAAACATATATACATGAGCATGCTAATATGCAGGCATCCTGATTTTTTCACTCAAAAGTACATTATGAACACTTTTGCTGTCATTAACTGATCTCTGAAACACTATTATTTCTTTACCAATAAAATTGATAAATTTCCAGTAAGAAGGACAAAATAAAAAGGAAGAAGACAAAAATCACCATAATCAGAATATCAGGGGATATCACTACAGATTCTGCAACCATAAAAAGATAATAAGGGAATACTATGAACCACTTTACACCCATAAATTTGACAACTAAAAGAAATGTACCATTCCTTGAAAACCAGAAACTACAAAAACTCAACCAAGATTAAATAGACAATCTGAATAACCCTATAACCATTTTTTTAAAAAATGGAATTTGTAATTACAAAGCTCCAAAAAAGAAATTTCCAAGCCCAGATGATTTTACTAGAGAATTCTACTAAGTGTTTAAAGAAGAAATAGCATCGATTTTACACAGTCTCTTTCAGAATGTAAAAGAGGAAGGAGCACTTCCCAACTCATTTTATAACGCCAATATTACTGATTGTAAAATCAAACATAAAAACCAAAAACCAAACCTGTTGCCGTTGATTTCGATTCATAGCAACCCTATAGGACAGTGTAGAACTGCCCCATATGGTTTCCAAGGAGCTCCTGGTGGATTTGAACTGCCAACCTTTTGGTTAGCAGCTGTAGCTCTTAACCACTACACCACCAGGGCTTCAAACCAGACATAGGCACTACTAGAAAACAAGAAAGTGAGAGACCAATATCTCTCATGAATATACACACAAAAATGTCAACTTGTTATAAAAGGAGATGGTTAATGATTAGATTAGACACCCATTCCATCTAAATGTTCTGGTAATAATGATATCAGCTGTACTAAAATTAAGAATATGCCGATAAATATTCTCTTATTTATAATGTATGATGCAAATATAACTATTTACAAAATTTACAAGTGCCCAAATAAGTGTTAACAGAGGGTATATTTTGTTAAGGAATGATGATTTGAAGTACATTAACATGCTCCCAATCACAAATAAAATCTTCAGTTATCAAAGGGCAAAGTTGACATCTTATGTCTGAATCCAGACATTGCATTCAGATCAGCCTGGAGTTAAAGGAAGAAAGGACATTCTATTGGGAAAGAAAATTTACTTGGAGAATTTTATTGGTGAATGAGAATATAAGTGGACTGCCAGTTGCTAGGGGTAAGGTGTTTACAAGATTATCTTGTGAATTATATGATTATTGTTGTTTTGAGTTACTAAATTTTGGGGTGATTTGTTATTCTCCATTTGCTGTCTGGAACAACTATGGTTTAGATTAATTGTCATCTGATTGCTCCACGTATGTATCTATGTGGGGGATGAAAAGAGAAATAAAGAGAGAAGCTTTTCTTTACATGGAAGATTCGAAAGGTCTTTTCATTGGTCTCTATGACTGCTTAAAAAGGAGCCCTGGTGGCATAGTGGTTAAGCACTCAGCTGCTAACTGAAATGTCGACGATTTGAACCCACCAGCTTCTCCATGGGAGAAAGATGTGGCAGTCTGCTTCCGTAAAGATTACAGCTTTGGAAACCCTATGTGGCAGTTCTACTCTATCCTACAGGGTCGCTGTAAGTCAGAATCTACTCGACTGCAGTAGGTTTTGGTTTATGACTGCTTAATGAGTTGGGTCTAAGTTCAGGTGCTTGCATGAATAATCACTAGAACTTGTCCGGGTATACCCCTGCGAGCCTGACACCAGGCCTTCAGCAGCTGAGATTTTGACTTTTTCATGTAAAAGAAGAAAATCTGGAAGGACGGAAGTGTGGAAGTAGTAAATCAAGTACTTAATAGTGTGTTAATAAAGTTTTTCTTGCCCCTTTTACTCTAATGCGTGTACACAAAAGCTTATTGTTGACTGTAGGCTTTCAAAGTACTTCCAGAATGTTTACTGAATGTATTTTTGAAAATGGCAGGCATTTATATTTATCACCCTGTTTGGAAACATTTCTAGCCAAGGGAATAGTTGAGTTCAGGTGAACACAGAGGCGCGTGTATTACAGTTCTAGTACACTGAATAACAGTGGTAGGTTAAGTGCATTGTAGCAAATTGAAGTGTAGAGATAAGCCAGTGCCAAATACCTTGGCAGCAATTCAGACCCTGCAACATTCTGCACAACCTGTGGGTAGCGTAATTTCCTACCTGACCTGCTGGTTTTCTGTGACTAGATTCAGGTGTTGCTTAAATGACCTAGTCATATTTTCTGGTAGAGGGAGTGTAAGATTTGATTTCTCAGTGTGTGTGTGTCTGTGTGTGTGTTTTAAAGCAATATCACTGTTTCTATTGCAGAATTTTCAGAAGAAAATGAGAATTTCCATTACCTATTATCTCAGGTTGTGGCAGTTTAAATTACATATGGGAAGTTAGGGGATAGATGAGACTGACCCAAAGAACGTTTGGAAATAAGCTGCTCTCTTGATCTTGAATTTTATCTGGATTTTATGACACTGAAGTGTAAGATATCTATTGTCCATTTGTGTACTACTGTGCTTTTTCACAGAAGTAGTCAACAGGCTCCGGTAAACACTGTATTCACAAATGTTTGCCTGAAATTGGCATTTTTACAGTTTTACTCATAATTCCAAATGTTCTCTGCTGTAGTTTTTGTTGTTGTTTACAGAGTCCCTGCAAGGAATAAGAAACCTGCCGGTTAGAAGAAATAACATATTTGGCACACATTTTGAAGCGGTTTTAACAAAGTGACAATAATGCTGACCGTTACTGTTTTACCAGTGCCATTACAACTGCGAGGACACATTAATGAGGCTAGGGTGAGGGTCCTGGATTCCATCACCTAACTAATATGAATGTATTTTTCTCATTTTTCATCACAAAGAAAAAGAGAAGTAGGTTAAGGATATTTCAATTAAAGCCATCAAGTTACCTGCATTTTTCAAGTTTGTTGTTGTTGTTAGATGCCTCAGAGTCGATTCTGACTCATAGCAACCATATGTACAACAGAAGGAAACACTGCCCGATCCAGCACCATCCTCACAATTGTTGTTATGCTTGAGCCCGTTGTTGCAGCCACTGTGTCAATACATCTCTTTGAGGGTCTTCCTCTTTTTTGCTGATGCTCTGCTTTACCAAGCATGATGTCCTTCTCCAGGGACTGGTACCTCCTAATGCACGTCCAAAGTATGTGAGATGAAGTCTTGCCATCCTTGCTTCTAAGGAGCATTCTGGCTGTACTTCTTCCAAGACAGCTTTGTTTGTTCTTTATTTTGAAATACTAGATGATAACTAAGATAAACCAAGGTGTTCCTTTTATTTAATGGTGCGTAACAAATTATCACGAAATTTCATGACTTAAAGCAACAATAATCATTGACTATCGTTCATGGTTTCCGGGGTTCAGGAGCAGTCACAAGCTCTGCTCAGATTCAAGGTGAAGGGACATAGACCCCATACCTCTCTGGAAAAATTGTCAGACCCATTGTTAGAAGAGCATGTAGGCATACACACCCACCCACACACAAAAACATATACACATGCCACACACCCTCTAGTGTGTCCATCCATCTTTAGAAAATACAATATGTCACAACAAGCAAGTTTTTTTTTTTTTCTGTGAAGACACTTCACAAGATTGGTGGCTTCATCAAATATGTGAGTGTGTATGTGTGTTTTTTACTAGTTTTCCAGATGTCATCAAGTCGATTCCACTCATGGTGATCCCATGTGTGCAGAGTAGAACTGTACTCCATAGGATTTTGAAGGCTGTGACCTTTTGAAAGTAGATCACCAGGACTTTCTTCCAAGCCACCTTGGGGTGGGCTTCAACCACTAACTTTTTGGTTATTAGTCAACTGCTTAACCAATAGTTCCACTGAGGGACTCCTGTTTGAGTGTAGTAGAGTCTAATTTCTTTAAACTTAATATGGTATCAAGAGTATGTCTCAACAACATTAAATCATTATTCAAAGGCATTATTTTAATGACTATTATTTTCCTTCTTAAGGATGGGCCACAATTTATCATTTATACAACAGTTCCAATTTTTGCTGTTATAAACAACACTCTATTGCACACATGTAATTGTTGTTGTTAGGTGCCACTGACTTGATTTCGACTCATAGCGACCCCATGTGACAGAGTAGAGCTGCCACATACAGTTTTCTAGGCTGTAATCTTTACAGGAGAAGATCACCGAGTCTTTCCTCATGTGGAGCCGCTGGGTGGATTCGAACTACCAACCATTCAGTTAGCAGCTGAGTGCTTAACTGTTGTGCCACCAGGGCTCCTTATTGCATGTATATATACCTACATATATCTCTAAATAGAGTAGTTACTTAATTGTATCAGTTAAGAATTGCATTTGGTTGCAAGTAACACATTAAAAGGTTTTATTTGTTTTTGTTTTTTCACAAAATAAGAAATTCAAGATTTGATGATTTCTGGCATAAGTTTATTTGCTCAGTAATCTGGGGTATTTTGGGTCCTTAATTTTTGTATTTATGATCTTAAAATGACTGCTGCGCTTCAGGTATCTAGTCTACACCCAAGAGGGGAGGAGGGAAATAGTCAAAGAAATATCTCCTAATGAATCTTGACCATTATTGAAGATGAAAATGCCTTTCATTGTAGATTCTGCCTAATTTCATTGTTCCACAGTCAAGCCTAGCAATAAAGGAGGCAGAGAAATTGAGTATTTTCTATGTGATATGATTTTCTTAAATTGGCTACCCTGGAAACAGACCCTGGTGCAGAAAATTGCATGCAGAGGTTTATTGGGAAGTGATCTTGGGAGATAAACCCATAAGTAAGGAAAGCAGGATTGGATAGAGAGAGGAATTAACTTGCCATGTGGTTGCAACTGAGGTATCAGCTGATCTGTTGGAGGCTCTGGAACTGGGATGCCCTTTGAGAGTTGTCACAAATTGAGCCAAGGGGCTGGGCGTTTGTGTCAATAGGTCAGTATTCCATTTATTGTGGGCGCACCTTGGCATTGAATGAATCAGTCTAGTCATAAATGGTCGTCTTTAACTCTTTTATATTTAAGTTTGTTTTCCAAAATCTTTACACAAAGTGTGCATTCCTTTTAAAATCATTAGATTTTTGAATATTTAAGTTATATATATATATATATATATATATGCTAAGACTTCATGCATAGTATGATAGAAAATTGGAGAAAAGAAATGTCTTTGTTTGAATGACCCAAGGATTTTACATGACTACGATGATGAATGAAAAGTGACATATATGAAGTAGAAAATTTGACATGGTATATTTAGTAAGGTCATTTTTGCTTTTATATGCATCCTTATTTAATCATAATATGGTGCACAGTGTTAGAATGATTCTGGTTATAGCTTGTATCTTTTTAAGCCGGTTATAAACTCCCAAAGCAGAGTCTATACATAGTGATATCTAAATATATATTTAAAGCTTTATTTTTCCTGAGATTTTGAGAGTGAGGAATTGGAAGAATTTGAACTTATATTATTGAGTCATATCCTGAGATACACAATGTGTTACTACTAGTCTGACATATTTGAGAGCACTACTTTAGGCTGATAATGAGACCTTTGAGGTTAGTCATCTTTATGGCAAATGTTCTAAGTAAAATCCAGGATAATAGTACAGAGAGAATTCAATGCCCAAACTGTCATTTCTTTTTTTCAAATCATGATGCCTTATATATTTATAGAGCAACCTCTATTTTATTTGTCCCTACTGACTGGTCCTACCACACATCTGTCAGTTTGTCACACTGAGGTGGCCTGCATCTTGCTATGATACTAGAAGCTTTATCACTGGTATTTCAAATACCAAGAGGGTCACCCTTGGTGGAGGTTTCAGCTGAGCTTCCAGGCTAAGACAGACAAGGAAGAAGGACCTGGCCGTGTACTTCTAAAAAAAATGAACAGTGAAAACCTTATGAATAGCAGCAGAACATTGTCTGATATAGTACTGGAAGATGATCCCCTCAGGTTGGAATTCACTCAAAATACAATGGGGGAGGAGCTGCCTCCTCAAAATAGAGTCGACCTAAATGATGTGGATGGAGTCAAGCTTTCGGAACCTTCATTTGCTGATGTGGCACGACTCAAAATGAGAGGAAAACAGCTGCAAATATCCATTAATAATCGGAATGTGGAATGTATGAAGTAGGGATCTAGGAAAATTGGAAGTTGTCAAAAATGAAATGGAATGCATAAAGATCATTATCCTAGGCATTAGTGAGCTGAGATGAACTGGTGAATCAGACAATCATATGGTCTACTATGCAGGGAATGATAAATTGAAGAGAAACGGTGTTGCGTTCATTGTTAAAAAGAACATTTCAAGATCTATCCTGAAGTACCATGCTGTTAGTAATAGGATAATATCCATAAGCCTACAACGAAAACCAGTTAATACGACTGTTATTCAAATTTATGCACCAGCCACTAATGCCAAATATGAGAAAATTGAAGATTTTTACCAACTTCTACAGTCTGAAATTGATCGAACATGTAATCAAAATGCATTGATAATTACTGGTGATTGGAATGTGAAAGTTGGATATGAAGAAGAAGGATTGGTAGATGGAAAATATGGCCTTAGTCATAGAAATGATGCTGGAGATCACGTGATAAAATTTTGCAAGACCAAAGACTTCTTCATTGCAAATACCTTTTCGCAACAACATAAATGGCAACTATACTTGTAGACCTCACCAGATGGAAAACACAGGAATCAAATCAACTACATCTGTGGAGAGAGACGATGGAGAAACTCAGTATCATCAGTTAGAACAAGGCCAGGTGCTGACTGCGGAACAGATCGTCAATTGCTCACATGCAAATTCAAGTTGAAGCTGAAGAAAATTAAAACAAGTCCACGAGAGGCAAAATACGACCTTGAGTATATCCCACCTGAATTTGGAGACCATCTCAAAAATAGATTTGACTCACTGAACACTAAAGACCGAAGACCAGATGAGTTGTGGGAAAACATCAAGAACATTATACGTGCAGAAAGCAAGAAGTCATTAAAAAGACAGGAAAGAGAGAAAAGACCAAAATGGATGTCGGAAGAGACTCTGAAACTTGTTCTTGAATGCAGAGTAGCTAAAGGGAATGGAAGAAATGATGAAGGAAAAGTGCTGAACAGAAGATTTCAAAGGGCAGCTCGATAAGACAAAGTAAAATATTATAATGAAATATGCAAAAACATGGAGTTAGAAAACCAAAAGGGAACAACACATTCGACATTTTTCAAGACGAAAGAACTGAAGAAAAATTCAAGCCTCGAGTTACAATTTTTAAAGATTCTGTGGGCAAAATATTGAATGATACAGGAAGTATCAAAAGAAGGTGGAAGAAATACACAGAGTTACTGAACAAAAAGGATTGGTCAACGTTCAACCATTTCAGGAGGTAGCATATGATCAAGAACTAATGGTATTGAAGGAAGAAGTAGAAGCTGCACTGAAAGCATTGGTGAAAAACAAGGCTTAAGGAATTGTTGGAATACCAGTTGAAATGTTTCAACAAACAGATGCAGCACTGGATGTACTCACTCATCTATGCCAAGAAATTTGGAAGACAGCTACCTGACCAACCAACTGGAAGAGATTCATATTTGTGTCCATTCCAAAGAAAGGTGATCCAACAGAATGTGGAAATTATTGAACAGTATCATTAATATCATATGCAAGTAAAATTTTGCTGAAGATCATTCAAAAGTGGTTGTAGCAATACATCAAAAGGGAACTGCCAAAAATTCAAGCTAGATTCAGAAGAGGACATGGAACAAAGGATATCGTTGCTGATGTCAGATGAATCTTGGCTGAAAGCAGAGAATACCAGAAAAATGTTTACCTGTGTTGTATTGACTGTGCAAGGCATTCAACTGTGGATCATAACAAATTATGGACAACATTGCAAAGAATGGGAATACCGGAACACTTAATGTGCTCTTGAGGAACCTGTACATAGACCAAGAGGCAGTCATTTGAAAAGAGCAAGGGGATACTTCATGGTTTAAAATTAAGACGGGTGTGTGTCAGTGTTGCATTCTTTCACCATACTTATTTAATCTGTATGCTGAGCAAATAATTCGAGAAGCTGGACTATATGAAGAAGAATGTGGCATCAGGATTGGTCCTTAACAACCTGTGATATGCAGATGACACAACCGTGCTTGCCGAAAGAGAAGAGAACTTGAAGCACTTACTGGTGAAGACCAGAAACTATGGCCTTCAGTATGGATTACACCTCAACATAAAGAAAACAAAAATCCTCACAACTGGACCAGTAAGCAACATCATGATAAATGGAGAAAGGATTGTTGTTGTCAAGGATTTCATTTTACTTGGATCCACAGTCAACCGCCATGGAAGCAGCAGTCAAGAAATCAAATGATGTATTGTATTGGGCAAATCTGCTGCAAAGACTTCGTTAAAGTATTAGAAAACAAAGATGTCATTTTGAAGACTAAGTGCACCTGACCCAAGCCATGATATTTTCAGTTGCCTCATACGCATGCAAAAGCTGTTCAATGAATGAGGAAAACCAAAGGAGAATTGATGCCTTTGAATTATGGTGTTGGAGAAGAATATTGAATATACCCAGAATGCTCCTTGAAAGGGAGGATGGTGAGATTTCGTCTCAGGTACTTTGGACATGTTATCAGGAGGGACCAGTCCCTGGAAAAGGATATCATGCTTGGTAAAGTAGAGGATTAGCGAAAAAGAGGAAGACCTTCAATGAGATGGATTGACACAGTAGCTGCAAAATGGACTCAAACATAACAATTGAGGGGATGGCACAGGACCCGGCAGTGTTTTGTTGTGTTTTATTTGGGGTTGCTATGAGTTGGAACTGACTCAACAGCACCTAGCAACAACAATTGACTGGACGGGGCTAAAACTGAGTACTTTAGTTGCTGTTTTTGATTGCCATCTAGTAGGCTCCCACTCATGGCAAGCCCATTTACATCAGAATGAAACACTGCCTGGTCCTCCACCATCCCCATGATTGGATTAGACAGTATTCTGTTGTAATCCGTAGGGTTTTCATTGCCTGATTTTTCAGAAGTGGATTGCCAGGACTTTTTCCCTACTCTGTCTTAGGAAACTCCACTGAAACCTCTTCAGCATCATAGCAACACACAAGCCACCACAATGTGACAAACTGACAGATGATTGGTGCTTTACTAGACCTGCTAAAAAATGACCACTGTTATTAGGATGCAGGTCTGGAAATAATGAAATAATTTTTCAAAACAAACGCTCATTGTAACTCATAATATTTAACTGGATAAGCAATTATAATTAATTACTTTTTCTCTAGTTTAATCTACCACAGTGTTTCAGTCTTGCCCCTCTGTACTTCGTGGTTCCCAAAAGAGTGATTTCTGGTACACTTACTACATTTTTACAAAACATTCTATTCAGTTGACTAAATGTAGATGTAAAACTAGCCCCTGGCTCACAGACTCTATTAACAAAACAACAGGAAATGAATTATTCACCAAAAGAGAAAACAGATAAAGATGAAACCTCTAAAATGCAAACAGCAAAGAATCTGTATTATTTATATGTTGTTTCACTTACCATCAAGACAGTGATTTGAAAACCGAAAAATGAGAGGACAAGTGTGAGAGAATTTTAGATTCTGAGAGACGGAACTTGGTGGTGTAGTGGTTAAGTGCTACAGCTGCTAACCAAAGCGCTGGCAGTTCAAATCCACCAGGTGCTCCCTGGAAAATCTACAGGGCAGTTCTATTCTGTCCTTTAAGGCCGCTATGAATCAGAATCGACTTGATGGCAACAGGTTTGTTTTTTTTTGGTGTAGCAGATAGAAGAATTAGTGAGAGGGTAAAAAAAGTGTGTGAAGAGAGTAAGGAGTGACGGGGGGAATAAAAAAGAATCATAGTTCAGAGACCAGAAATTGACATAGGTAGCCCGACTGTGGTGCCTAGAGATTCCAGGAGGGGCCAGCTATGATTGTGGCAGTGGACATTGATTATGTGGACAGTGAGGAGTTCAATTTAAGAAAAAGGACGATGACAGGGTGGTATTGAAAAACGAGGACTAGGTGTGGAAAATGAATGGAGAAGGTACTAGAGACTGGCATTAGTCTAGTTATGGGAGAAGCGAGAGCAATAGGTTTTGAAGTCCATTCCTGAAGGAAGAGGGAAAAATACATCCAATGAAAATAAATAGGCTGTGCAGAGTGTGCTGAGAGAAAGGAGATCAAGAATTGCACTTGAGTTGCCTGTGACCCTTAGCTACCTGTTGCTATGGAGTTGATTCTGACTCACAGCAACCCTATAGGACAGAGTAGAACTGCCCCATAGGGTTTCCAAGGAGCAGCTAGTGGAGTCGAACTGCTGACCTTTTGATTAGCAGCCAAGCTCTTAATCACTGTGCCACCTTTAGAGATGTCTGAAAAGGAAATTTAAAAGTAAGTCATTTTCAGGCAAGAGTATCAGTTCTTAGTAATATAATTTAGCATTTGGGCAGAAATTATGAACGAAGATTATAAGAGGGATTTTGCTGAACTAAAAACGCCTGCTGAGGAAGCCTAGAATGACATTTCTTAGATTTAAGCTTTTTCTTGGAAATGGAGAAGTGGTGCAGCTGACAGTCTTGTCTTGTTCTTCCACCTGTAGAAGTGATAATGAGCACCGAGGATCCAAACGGTAGGCTGCTGGAAGGGAGAGAAACACTGTGCCTGGCCAAACAGCGTAATTAGCCCTCAATCCAGCCAGGGCTGTGGCTTTAGCAGGGAAGACAGCTGCCCATTAGTGTTGATTAACCAACAGGAACGATATAAGGTGTGGGTGTGCTTTCCAAAGACTAGCAGCCAGAGGCAAGAGGAATCCACTGTAGTTAGAAGCAGAAGGTGAGGCAAGACTGTAACTGCAGCAGTGAAAAATGGATGGAGCTTTAATTTGGCATCGTCTGTTTCTGGCTTCTAAGCATTCAGGGCACTTTGTACTCTCCTTTTAGTCCCAAGAGGGAGGCACTTATTAAGGTTACCCTCTCACAGGTGAGAAAGCCCAACCTCTGCCCTTGAGAGCCAAGAAAGGATGCAACCTGGCTCCTGACTTCTGGAACAAAACTATGCACACGGAGCCAGACCAGAAGGCTGTGAGAATTCTTTCTTCAGAGAGCCTGAGCCTGACAATGTTTTGAAAGGCTCCAGGTGCAGCACAAGCGAGCCAGCTTCCTGAAGCAGGGTCAAGAACTGGACTAGAGGATGCAAAATGCGCACCAACTCCTGCTGCTCTGATTTAAGGCCTCAGAGCAATACTGGTGAGAATCCAGCCCTGGCTCAGGCGTCGTGTGGAGCGATGTAGCTGATGGACATGAAGCTACCCTCAATGCAGCCCTGCTTTCTTGAATTTCGATTCAGGTTCCATGTTGCTTGAGATACGAATTGGAAACAACTAAATACATAGGCAATACTGTAAAGATAAAAATGGAATAATGTGCAATTTAACTTTCTGTTTCTGTAGTAATTTGATCAGTTTTCATCAGACCATTCAATGTTTATTAAAAAGAACTTTCTTATTTTAATGTTTACTATTAGTATATGGTTTCTTTCTTTTTTTTTTTTTTTACAAGATAGTCTTATTCAAAGAGTATAAAAGACAATTCATTTATGTAGAAACTATCATTTTGAAGATTGTTAAAATTACCCAGCTAAATTTTTTAAAAGCCTCCTTCAATTATTTCCTTACGGTAAAGCTCCCCAGGCACTTAGCGTTCTACTCATCTAAAATCATATTATGCATTTTCATTTAAATTTACATTGTAAATAGATCTAAATATTTGTTGTTGTTATCATTGTTATTAGTTGCCTTGGAGTTAGCTTTCACTCATGGCAACCTTACATGTAACAGAACGAAATGTTGCCCAGTCCTGCATCATCTTCATGATTGTTGGTATGTTTGAGTCCATTGTTGTGACTATTGTGCTAATCCATCTCATTGAGGGTATCTCTTGTTTTTTTCTGTCCCTCTATTCTACCAAGAATGATGTCCTTTTCTAGTGATTGATCTTTCCTGATAGTGTATATTTACGTGTAAATCTTCCATTTCTTGAAGCATGGGAACTATTTTTTCACCGTGTTCTCTTCTCCTTAAGTATCTAATATAGGCCTGATACATAATAAATATTTGTGGGGGGTGTTGTCATTGTCTTTATCCCTCTGTAAAAAAGGTCAATAGTAAACACTTACAGAGAAGACAGTGTGAAAAATATTTTATTTGCGAGGTTGGCTTAATGCCATTCAATTAGACTGAGGCTTTAGGTGTATCCTTTACTTACAAAGTCTTGGAACTATAAGACTAAGAAGTAAGATGGTTTCTGTCTTCAAGGACTTAGAATTTAACCTTGTGCAAATGGAATTAATATATTGGTTTGCTCTGATTATGGAAGGCTAGTAAAATGAGGTCTCACTCTCCGCTATCTCCCTCCTCGCTTTTAGAGCTATTGGAAACCATTAGTAATGACAAGGAACACTGCCAAGATTACAAAGTGGTATCTTTATCATTATTATACCTTCTAATAACAGTCCCTACTAAGCATTTCAGTGTGCTGTAGATGTGCCAGGGATAGTTAAGATTAAACCTATAATGACTCATGTCCCTGCCAAAGTTATAGGGACCTAAATATTTGATTTTCTTTCATACTATATCACATCAACCAGTTACACCCCTGGTGGGAGCCCTGGTGGCATAGTGATTAAGAGCTTGGCTGCTAAACAAAAGGCTGGAGTTTCGAATCTACCAGCCACTCCTTGAAAACCCTGTGAGGCAATTCTACTTTGTCCTATAGGGTCGCTATGAGTTGGAATGGACTTGACAGCAACAGGTTTAGTTACACCTCACTATTTATGATATTTATGATATAATTTAAATCCAGAACACATCCAAAAAATCCTCACAAAGTTCATGGAACCCAAGAATGAAGGGACATAGAAATCATATGGTATGCTAATTTGAAATTTTATTGTAGCCTTCTTACAAACATATACAAACGTGCTTCCCCCTCTCACTTCTCCACACATAGACACACACTTTCTCACATATACAAAATCTGTTTTTTCACTTTTTTTTACACTCACCGTGGACTATTTGAACTCAGAGACAAGAGTTCTCTCTGGGGTTCTACATCTAGTAAATTTTACAGCTTGATTGCCTATTTCCCTCAAAGTTAGAATTTAATAAAAAACAGATGCCAGAAGGAAGGAGAAAAAAAAAAAAGATGCACAGGCTATTCTGATATCTGCCAAAATGAAGGCCAACTGTCACTCTATTAAGAAACTCCCCCCCCCGTTTTTTTTTTTTTAATGAAAATAAGGGAAGTATCTGGGTATGAATATCTTGATTAGTTAGGGAATGAGGTGATCTTAGCTGTCTCACCCTTATCTGGAAAGTTTACACAATGTAATTCCATTAACTTTGTTTTGTGTGACACGTTCAGTTTCCATGATGACATTTGAATAGAATGACATGCTCAAAACATGTTGGTTCAGAATTAAAGTCGCTGAAAACCAGTGATAGGTTGCGTTTAGCTCATTCTGTCTCTCTTTAAGAAAATCGGTTCTGTTTTTACCACTTGAGAGGTCAGGTCAGTGGTCATAAAATTGCTCTGAAATTGGATGTCACTGTTACTGATAATGAAGGCCAATTGTAGTATTTTTTGACATCTACCCTTTACACACTGATCCCGTTAATAAGGACTTATTGGACTTGCATGTTTCATAATTATTCCAGACCTCACCAGACAACAAAGCTAACACTAGTTCAGGAAACAATACTTGATATCTTTAATCTATAATTTAGATTTGTTTTGTCTCTTTGGTAGTCGAATGGATTTTATTTAGTACATTTACTTGGTAGATGGTACATGGTTCTATCCTTGGAGTGGCTAGTTTTGAGGTGAATAATAGCTTAATTTAGACAGAGACCTTGAAGAAACTATCTAGTTTTAGCATTATAATTTACATTGTATATCGATATGGGATATATGTATTTATACAAAGTTATATGTCCTTCCAAAATAAAAGAAGGCAAATGTGTGGGGTAAAATGGGATCCTTAGAGCAGTATACGTCCCAGTCCTCAAGTTTGTCTATAGAGCAGGCACTTCAGATATTTTATTGTCAACAGCATTGTAATGGCCAAACCTGTTTTAGGCCTGTGTGTTTGTTTTCATCTCATTTGTTGCTTTTGGGATGACACATGCTGACACGGTATACTAATGCCTGTTTTTCAGAACAACATTGACGTACGTCCACTTAAAAAACAAATGAGTATTTTTCATCTTTAATGACTCATTTGAAAGGAACAAGAACTTCAGATACAAATTTGAATAGAGTTGGAGGGTGTGAGTAAGATAAGAAAAATAAAGAAGTGTAGGACCATGTTATAATTTCTCAGTCATGAGAATCATCACACACGCACACACACACCTGCATAGAATACCTTTAAGACCACAAACAAATTGAAGTTTAATTAGTTATTAAAGTGACTTCTAGGTGGTCTGGTTTAGTCATTGACCAAACCAAACCCATTGTCACTGAGTCGATTACAACTCATAGCAATCCTATAGGACAGGGTAGAACTGCCCCATAGTGTTTCCGAGGTTGTAAATCTTTATGGAAGCAGACAGCCACATATTTCTCCCTCAGAGCTGCTAGTGGGTTTGAACCGCCAACCTTTTGGTTAGCAGCTGAGCACTTAACCACTGCGCCACCAGGGCTCCACTTAGTCGTTGACAATGGACCTTAATTCATTTGTATTTGCCAGTATATTAAATAAACACAAGATAAAACTAGTGCCTTATTCTCCTATTGTAAATAATCAGCCATATATGGGAATCATCATTTTAAATATATTGGCATATAAAGTAATGAAAACTATTCTCTACTTAGCAGAATTTTTCTTCTACTTAATCATCATAATCTGTATTTTCTGGAAACCTCATTTTTTATGGTTCTCGATCCTAAGCCTTGGCAGTAAAGCCAGCGTGATTAATATGATTCTCTTCATTGGTATTAAAATTTCACATATAAGTGTAGAGAGTTTTTATTCTCTTCAAAATGAAGATCACTTTTTTGGTTGTTTTTATTATAAAAATGTTTCATTCTCTTTCCAAACTATAAATTTCAAAAAGTATGCAAAAAGAAAGTTGAAACTATTTTGATTCTCACTCCTTAGAGATAACCACAATTACCATTTGGTGAACATCATTTTCACACCTTCATATATACACACATACAAACACACAGATTTAGCATCTTCTGAAAACGAGATAATGCATTGTTTTACTTATCATTGGCATTTTTCCATGTCAATACATATAGAACTATTTTATCAAAATCAGTCACCATATTTTTAAATTAGAAAATCATTTAGTGAAAAAAATATATTTGGAAAAATTGCAGACAATATAGAAAAATATAGTTAAAAGTGAATGCTTCCCTTCATAGCATTAATAATACCACCTCCTTTCCATCTATATATAACCCCTGTTAACATTTGAGATTTACCGCTGTAGACTTTTTACTTTTTGCATTTATGCGTAATTGTACATAAATGATTTTCTTTAAATAGAATGACACTTTATAAACATTCTGAAACTATTTTTCATTTAATATTATATATTTGAGATGTTTTATGTCAGCAGAAAGTTTTTTTTCCGATTTTCTACAGAATCATAGTATTCTATATTTTAATTTCTTCCCCCTTGATATTTAGATTTCTTTTCATTTTTACAAATAAAGTTGCAATGAACCTCCCTGTGGCCGTATGTTTGTTCAAAAATGCAAGTATTTCTGAAGGACAGATTACGTTAAGTGGAATTGCTGTGATTTTGCATGTTCAAAATTTTGATAGATAAGGCAAAATACCCCCTGAGAAGCTGACCGTTTAACTTCCCTCTTTTCCCTCATAGCCTTAGCAATATTGGATAATATAAAACCTTTCAATTATCGCCAATCTGACAAGCAAAAGTCATTTTCCTCTTTGAGTTGCAATTCCTGCTTAATAGAAGAAGTACATTGGGAATCTTTTCATGTATTTATTGTTAGATTTTTCCAGTTGTGAGCTATTTGTTTATTCTTGAGATAAACTAAAATGCCTTGCTCTATTATTATTCTATTACCTAGTCATATTGAATTTGCTAAAATTTAGAAATTTTGTATTAAAATTAATAACAAATTGACTAATAGCCCTGCACCCCCAATTCCTGTCTAATTTCGTTTTCAAAGTTATACAAATAGTGAACAACTATTGAAATGAAAGGGCCCCTAGAAATCAAATAGTCACTCTGTTCCTCATTGTACAGATGGATAATCAAAGATCAAGAGGTAAGTGGTTATATTAGCAAAACTAATATCAGAAACAGAATTTGATCATTTATGATTCAGAAAGTTTGGGAGACAGGTTGAGATGCAAAGTTCAACATGTCGTTCCTTGGTAAAAATGTGTCTGCATAAAACATCCACCGACTAAAGTTGCCTCTATGGGATTTACCTACCTCCAGTTTCCTGTTGTACTTAGAGACTACAGTTTTATTATCTGGTTCCCGTGTCCCCTTAAATAGATTATGCTTTTTGAGATTCACTTCCACTGTCTTTGGCTTCTGTGATTTCCCTGGCACATCCCAGCCTGCATAATAGATGCATAATCAATAGTTGTTACTTGATGGAATTGTTTCCCTGCACCTTACTATGCACTTTTATAGCACAATCCTATTAGTGAAATACTCTCCCAAACTCATAATTCATGGTCACTTCTTGCTACTATCTGGGGCACTGGGTACTGTCCAAATGGCAGTACTTTGTCACCAAGAAAAATGGAAGGGCTGAATTGTTGAGCCAGAGGTCACTTGGGTGCTAACACTGGGAAATACCAAACCCCCTCCTGCACTTGTCATACTCAGTCCCAGGCCTCTGAGCTGGGCTTTCTTGGAAGCAGAGCATGCAATACGTTCTGGCGGAGACACTACAGCTCCTTGGTTTGTTTACAGGAGTTACTGTGCCTCTTTCCATCTGCCACACTCCCCAGCATTTGGCAGCCAGCTAGGGCCCTTTGATGAGTTATTTTACCTGATTAAAAATAAATAAATTAAAAGCTAAATTGGGAGCTATTCAGTTGTTCCCAATTTAATATCTTAAGTGAAAGTTAAACTTGAAAGAAGCTGCCCCCCAAGCCTTGTTCAATACGTTGAACAGACAAGAAGAAAAACGTATTACTTTTCTTTGAGGTCCAGCTGTCAAAGCCTTGTAGAATATTCCAAATGAATTTCAAAGGGAAATTTCATTCTTCTCTCTCACTTATCCTGGATTTCTGCTGCTGTCTCCTCCCCACGAACTCCAGTTTTCTTCCTCTCTTTGGGGATGATATACTCTTACGCATACTGATTTGTGCATTCATACATTTATTCATTCATTGAGGAACAACTTGCTGCTTCACTACCAAGTGCCAGGAACTAGCACCAACAGTTCAATGATGAGCAAACACAGATGAGGCCCTTACTCTTATAAAATGGGGAGGATGGACAAGAATCAAATAATATTACCAGTGAATGTATAATTGCAAACTGAGAATCTTACTCTAAACTAAAAACCTGATCTAGGTAGATGGAGGTCTCAGAGGGGAGAAGGGGGAGGGGGCATTGTTGGCATAAAACTTTCCAAGTAATTACTTTTTACCAGAGACCAAATGAATAGCAGTTAAAAACGGCTACTGTCCAAATGGCTCCTACCTCTCTGCTTTGAGTCACAAGACACGTGGTGTTACCTCACCTGCAACACCATCTCTTGCCCACTCTAGGCTAGTTTTACCATTGTCATTCTACCCAAACTCTAAGAATGAGTATGATGGCCCTCTGAGTGGCTGAATCAACATTTGATATCTGACCTCTCAACATTTGATATTTGGTAACCCAGTGGCTCTGCGGAGAAAGACCTGACAATCTGTCCCCATAAAGATTACAGCCTAGAAAACCCTACGGGACAGTTATACTCTGTCACACTGGGTCACTAAGAGGTGAAACCAACTGGATAACACCTAACAACAATATCATCATCTGGAAACCATCTTCTCTCCCAGCTTCCGTTATATCAGTAGTGTGGGTAACTTCCACTATCTCTGGCCAGTCTTACTAAGACTCATTGTAGGATTATCCTCTTCTATCCACCTACTAAATATTGGCATATTAGAGACTCTTCTAAGAATATTTACTCCCTATACAGTCACATCCAATTATTATTGACAAGCCAGTGACTTGCTAATTAATGTCTTCACTGTAGACCTCTCCTTGCTGCACACCTAACTACTTATTGGTTGTATCAACTTTAGATATCTCAATGGCAACTCAAACTCAAAGAATCGAATCCAACTCTTGATATCTCCCAACAACATTAGGACTCCTAGTATTCCTTCTATTGGTGATTTGGCCAATGAGTTTATAATATAATCTTGTTATTCACTAGCGTGGCTAAGGGGCATGGATCCCTCTTTTCCTTCTTCATGCCCCTTCACAAGCTTTTGTGAACAGTTATCTTTTCTAAATTTAGAAAGAAGCCTAAATCTCCTTTGTGAACGCCAAAATAAAAATAAATAACTAATTTCAGATAGATTGTGTCTATATCCTCACTCAAAGCTTACCTGTGTTTACTTATATCTTTGCTACAGATTTTTCCTATCTTATCATTTCCAGTGAACAGCCACAGTCAAACTAAAATCAACTCAGGGAAATTCACTTCAATAACCCAAGGGCTTTCTCTCAGGTGTTCTTCCTCCATAACTTAAAGTAATAATGCTTAACTTTAGCTCATATTGTAGATAATCAGAAACTTTTTTTTTATGAGGAAGGGGTAAATGAAGGACACAGCTTCCAATGAAGTTTTATTAAAGACCCTAAAAAATACATGTCATTGAAATCTGTTTATTTCAGAGAGAAGAGAAAATTGTTTCTGTTCATGATGATTCAGTTTCCAGATAGACAAAGACTAATTGTTTTCTTTACATGGACTGAATACTTACATCTCTGGGTATATTTCTTGATGGAAAATTAAAAAAAAAAAAAAGTTATGTTTCCATTCAAGAAGCTCACCCTATGACAGAAATGTAAGTGAATCTAAAGAAGAGGGAGATATATAATTGTGGGAGGGTGGGAAGTGGAGGCATGAATTCTGATTCTAGGCATCCAAGAAGGGTTTGTGGAGGATAAAATATTTGAACCAGGCCTTGAGGTATAGGTCTGATTTTGAAAGGAGATTTGAGGGATGGTTTTCAGATAGAGTAAACAGCTAGTAAAAGGATAAATTCAAGAAGAGTAAATTATTTTATTTTGTACCTGATATGTAAAATATTGTAACAGCTATTGAGGGGTTATAGTTTCAAAGGAAGATGAATATAGACACATTTATCTATGTGTGCCAGAACTGAAACGAATACCTCCTTCTCTGCATCTGCCCCTGACACTATGACACTCAGGTTGCCTAAATAAATACAGAGGCAGCAATTTGATTAGATGATGTTTTCCTCTGAATTGATTATGGTTGTACATTACCAGATTTAACTTTGCTGGGTAATTATCTGAAATAAATATGTTCTTGGTGTGTAAGTTTCTGGTGCAATACTAAGTGTGAGTTAGGATTCTTAGTTCACAAGTGGAAGAAAATGACTTTGGCTTATTTAAGTAGAGAAAGAAAGATTTTATTGGTTGACACAAAGTCGTGCATGTAATCGAGGTCAGAATGAATGAAGGAGGCTCAGATGGGCAGGAACAAGGGCTTCTCCAAGACCCTAGGCAATAGGAAGTGATGGATATGCCCAGGCTAGGGCTATGGGAGGGTTAGAAACTTTGGTTAACAGTCACACCAAAACTGTCCACCACTGGGTTAGGGGAGGAAAGAGGCATTCTCCAAAGGGAAATCTGAGTGTCATTACCAGAAGGAAGAATGGATGCTGCGTGGAAGGCTACAAATTTCTCCTACATTTGATCTTCTTGTTTCCTGAGTATTCCAATTTTAAAACTTTTCTCTACTTTCTCAGGTAGGATTTTAGGTCATTGTTTCTTGTCTCTAGTTTGTGAAAACTTTCTCATGTCTTCCTAGTCTCTCCCATAAATATGCAAGTTGTTCTTCTTGTAGATTTAGCCCCTTTACACTAATCTTCAGGCAGGAGTGCCTATTCAAACAAATGAAAATCAACCAAGATCCGAGTTACATCTGTGAGTTGTGTATGTGGGGAGTAGTATGTCAAAATCATATGGGGAACTTTTAAAAATCTAACTACACATACCATACACTCCACTCCACCCTGCCAATTCCTGCTCATACACATATTTAACATATCAAAATCTTCTGGGGGAAGGGACGTGCACTTTTCTTCTAAACAGCTACTTACTAATGTTTCTCTTCGTCTTATCATCTCTCTTACCCCCAGGTTGAGGATTACTGATATATACTTTCTTTATGGGCCAACATTATTTCTATTATTAAAGATACTTGACATTCTGTATTCTATGACCATGTGAGAAAGTTGTAGAGAGAAAGATTTCACCTCATTGTGTGGAAGAACTTCATAATTTTATAATTTTGGACTATCCAGCGATGGGGATATATGCTGCCCCACAAAACAGTAAATTCTGTGTCTCTGGAAGTGTTTACACAAGAGTTGCATGACCATCTGCCAGTCAGGAAAATAAATGAACTTGAAGCAGTGACCTTTCTCTCCCATTGAGAGCTAGGATACACAGTGATGTGATATTGCAATTGACTATGTGAACTATCTATAAACAAGGGATGTGTGAAAATGGAAATCTCACCCCACATCAAAGTTTACTTCATGTTCTTGAGAAATAATGTTACAGGTAAGTACCTGTGTGAGAACTTCTTAGTGACAGACTGAATGATTCATGATAAGCAGCTGTCCAAATAGTGATGTCATTGCTAGCAATGATACCATTTCAGTTGTCTAAGATGACTGAGAGGACTACTAGTGCTCCTGTGATTTCAGAAAAACTTGATATTGTAATGTTAAACTATAGCATCATGTGCTTTTCATCGCTTTTAAAACAGAATCTCTTTGCCAGATTAGAACAAAGTAATGATGAAAAGTAGAGTTAAGCCTATAACGTAGTACATTGATTTAAGGGTCACTGAAAACATTCTCAACACCCAAATATCTCTTTTTTGCTTCCCTGATTCTACCATTAGTGAGTCAGTCTTTTGAGTTAAGTGTATCCATCTCTCTGAACTTTTTGAAGGTGAAGAACAGAACTAGCCAAGCCTGTAGGGTCCTGTAAGGCCAGCTTCCAGAACAAGGAATTTCTCACCGGAGACCATGGGTAGAGAGTGAAGGGCACCATGTTTTATGCCAACAGAAAAGGAAGTACCACAGTTTAGCAAATAGAAAGGAGGACAGGAAGATACAAAACTGGGATACAGAACTTGAAATAGGAACCAGGAAGAGGAGAACAAACATCAGCAGGATAATAAAAACATGAATTAGTTCAGGAATTACCTGGCCAGGCTTTCTTGCCTACAATTTTTTTGTGTTTTTGGTAACAAAGAAGATGGGGCACTTGGATCAGCCAAGGTTAAAGAGTCTACAGTGGGACATATGGCATATAAAGGGAGAAGAACTACTGAGAAGGGGAGAAGCTAAAGAGACAGGTACTGATGGCAAGTTCATAGCCCTCTCAGCAACATGTTCCTGTTTGTAGGGTTTATTTTGGTTTGTTTTTTTAATCATTAGATACAGAATCAGTAATGATTTTAAGGATATAACTTAAT
This sequence comes from Dugong dugon, assembly GCA_030035585.1. NCBI lineage: Eukaryota > Metazoa > Chordata > Mammalia > Sirenia > Dugongidae > Dugong > Dugong dugon. The sequence goes on from CM057475.1 coordinate 23,637,899, forward strand.
CTTTTGTAAAAAATGAAGAACATTGTATATCCTGGCCTTTTATTTTTAAATAAACATGTGAATTTACCTCAGTGCTTTTGAATCCATTTATTTAGGATAAGTTAGACTCTACTTCCCTTGGACTTGGCTGAGGATATAGCATGATATCGATAAAAAGTCTGGCCAATCCTTTTTAATGCAGGGACCTCTGTCATTTCTTTAATTCAGGGTGACATAGAAAGCACACATGTATCCCTGGTTAATAGTCTCCCAGTAATTGGTTGGTTCGAGTATGTGTCTTCTCATTTTTGGACTTTGTTTTCCTACCTACAGTAGTCACAAACAGTCCAGTCACAAACTGGTGACCTATGAACTAAAGTAAGCCAGCAGACTGTTGGTTTGGCCAAGGCAGTGGTTGTTTTTCCTTTCATTTTGTTTTAATGCCTTTAGGTAGAGCATACAAACTCATATTTGCCTTGGGACCCACCACCCCACCCCAGCACTGAGTTACATCTAGCCTCTACGTTTGTATTCCCCACATGGCCCCTGAAAGCATTTGAATTTGTAGCTATAAGGTTACACAGTCTGTTGAATCTATTTTGGTTCCAAAGGCCTTAATTATACAAAACCTCTGAGAAGGTGAATATTCATCTACACATACCACACCCCAAATAGCAGAGAGAGCAGTGAGCTGGAAGGAAATTCATACATGGTGAGGGCTACCAGGTATCATGCTCACTCTGCATATTACCTCATTTGAGCCTCAAAGCACCCAGAGAGTTAGGTATTATCACACCCATTTTATAGTTGACAAAACATGGCCAGAGAAGCTAATATCTTGCCTATGGTCAGAAAGCTTATTAATTATGGGAGGCAGATTCAAACCCAGGTCTGTATGGGTATAACACCTCCCTATGCCCTCATTCTAATTAGTGGGCAGAAACCTCCCATTAACGATCTCCTGAAGAATGAAGTTTTACACAGACTTTTGAAATATCTCAAACTTAGATAAAGAATGTCAGATGTCCAAATATCTCAAAATATTTAACAACAAGGTATGTTTGCATGCGGCTTTCCCTGACCAGTAGGGCATTGCCTTCATGCTGTGCTTGGGAACATATTTGACTGCTTAAAGAACCACATAGAATTTAGAAAATAATTCTAGAAGAAATTGGGCTTTTGTTCACACATTAATGTGACTTTGGAAAATATGTCACAAATCACTCGAACTAGAGATGTAAAGAGAATTATTTCTGTAAGTTAACTGCTCTATTTTGTCAAAGAATACCTGTTATAAGTCCAACCTTGTTTGTATAAATTATCACTAAAACGTAACAGACCTTAATCTGAAAATAGTGCTTGATTACCTGAAAAGTTTACCTGGCATAGATCACTGCTGGTAATGAGAAGTTCAGGCACATAGAGGGACTGCATAAATGGAGACAGAAAGAGCCTTAGGATGATTATTAATTGAATAGAAAAATTTTTGTTGTGCTTGCATTTGAGAGTTTTGTAAAAATTAAGTTTGCTAGTATAAACAGAGATTCCATGTTTAGAACGATTTCCATGTTATGTTAGTCACTGAATTGGTTTCTATTAAATATGGCCGCCATTAAATGTCCAGAACAAAAATTTTTAAAAGGGAATGAAAAGAGAAAGAGGATACATTAAAAAATAAGTTGATTAAACAAAAAAGTGTCTACATATGGCACTCTTCTGTAATTTTTAAACTTTAATTAGCATTCTTCTGACTTGATGAAAGGATTGAACCAAAAATTTTATTTATTTTTTAAATCAGAACCAACAGTGGTCACATGTACAGATAAATATTTTATGCAAGGGCAGTGTAAATTTATATAAGATGTATTAAAGCAATCAGACTGCTGGTTTCACTTTCTGTGAGTGGGGTTTGCGGGGCGGAGGAGAGGGGCATAGAAACTGCTGCCCTTTTCAAATAATTCACAAATGCACTAATTATGTGTCAGATATGAAAGTTGAGGTATTGTGACCTTCAAGCCCACAAAAGACCTTTTCAAGTAAGCCATTTTCATGTACATTAATAAGGTGAACAATACCCTTCTAAAGTTAAATAATGTATGACTGTTATTTCATTATATGTAAATGCAAACCAAGGAATTGCTTCACTGCTGATATATTAAAAGTGATACTATAAAAACCCAAAGACTGTAAACCTACTTGAGTAACATTTTATGGTACTCTTAAAATAGTGATCCAAAGATATGTTTGCTCATTTTCATTACATGTGGCTAATATGCAGTTTCTCAGCAATTTTTATATTTTGGGTTTGAACTGTAAAAACTGAGAGGTGTTAAAGTATATAATAATTAACAGAAGCATTGGGAACACTGCAAAAAATCTTGTTAGAAAATCTAACAGTAAAGTATTACGTATCAGTGAAAATATTGCCTTGGTACACAGTCAGTCATGATGTTAGCAAGAGGAATGTTGAATAAGAGCGGGGTCAAAGGAAGGGAAAATAATTTTAAGCTCTTCTTCATGGCTCTTCCGTGTATAAATAATGTGTTTGTAAATACTGGAGATCAAGGTAATTATTTAAAAGAATACGGTGCACTTTCTGGAAGAGAATGTGAGCCTCAAAAGCAATAATATATAAAGGAATTTAGGTATCACTGACACTTGAATCAAACCAACTGCTGCAATGTCAAACAGTGTCCAGGAAGTTGTAGTCGAAAATCAAGAACAGGAAGAAAAATTTAATTGTATTTGTCCACTTTGTAGTAGATTTGATGCTGAATAAAACATGAATAAAGATACAGTCATGCTTAATGCAACTTAAGTATGCATAATAGACCTCTGGGAAATAATAAAACAATCACAGACTTAAACCACAATCGTGAGATTCCAAGAACTTATTAGCATTCAATCCATAGATAAACATGTTTTTTTTTTTTTTTAATCCCATAGGAAACTCTTACAGTTGTCTTCTTATTATGGACTAGATGTTGATACCAAGAAACTGTAGGGTTTACTGATTCATTCATCAGTTTTCCCTTTTGTTTTAAACAATTCTTTCTCTAGGGCACTTCGTTGGTATTTCTTTTACTAGATTCTTTGAATAATTCCATAAAATAGATACCAGTGACATTTATGAGAATGCTTGTCACTGAGATTTTTAATGAACCTGTCTGTACATGCTTTTACTTGCTTAAGATAACAAGTGTTTTTGCATTTTCTTGATTATATGAAATAATTTCCATTATTTTGGATTGAATTTAAGGTGGCAAATCTTGCTTGTTCCATGTCAACAAATGAAGATGGAATTAAAATTGTCAAAACTGCATCCAATCACCTAGAAACCTTGTGTCCACAGGTAAGAAAACTAAGTTAATATCCTCCCTTTCATTAAAATATTTATGCAAATTATCTATATACATTTATATATTATTTTATGATGTTACTATTACTGTTTATGTTATTAGTTATTTATTATATAGAAATGATTTATATATAGTATATATATGTTGCTGCATACTTTTATACATTAGAAATATATTAAGACAATTTATTTTAAAAAACAGAGCACTGAAGTGTCCTAAGGTCACAGTTTATCTGTCACTAAACACCTGTTTCCAGTTCCTTCTTTTAGTTAATTCTGAGAGATTTGATGTTAGTTTCAATTAATCTTCTTTAAGAAAAATTTCAAGGACTTTTGAAAATGGACACACTGAATCATGATAATTAAGTGGCCTTAATACATCAACTGATCTTGTTCATTCCTTCCCACTCAAGACAAGGAAAGGGGGAAAGGGAGATTGTTTTACAAGACCACTAAGGAAAAAAAACCCATCTGGTCTGTATTGCAAATCCTAAAATATTGTAGCTCTAAAGGATCCGAGAGCCAAGTCCTCTTATTTTATGAATAAGCAAACCAAGGACTAGAAAATCCAAATATTTCATAGGTATTTGCTTGTGAACCAGTAATTGTTTTAGGGAGTAAAACCTAATGCTGATGAAACCTCAATAAAAGCATCATGGAAAACCTTGAAGCAGGATTTTACTACCTGAAATGATAAAATGAATTTCTTTTGATAAATTGTTTTGCTTTGGAGTACTTGGTAAGAGTATTTTCTGATACGAGATAATAAATTATGTGATATATTTTGCCAGGATGCTTTCAAATATGATTCCATACTATTCAATTATAACTTAGGTTAAAAAACACACACACACACACACACGTTTTATTTTAAAAACTGATCACTGAGCTACTTTTCACTAAGTATGAAGGTTATTATGAATAAGAGTTTGTGTTTCATGTCCTTATAAAAGATAACTTTCCTCATTTGTGTGAATGCACAATGCATCCTGTTCATACAGTATTATGGATTCTCAAAAAGGACTGTCAGTAAAGGGAAAGTGTGGCATTCACTAAAGGGCCATATTGGGATCTGCCAAGGGAAAAAGATAGTTTGAAATCAAAGCATAACTTTGTCCAAATGATTTGGTTTATTTTTCATCATTATTTATTTTGAAATGTCAAATGATTTGAAAAGAGTGCTTTTATTTCTTTTTATCAAAAGAGTTCATGGGTTTGAAAAAAATCAAGAAATCCTTCCCTCTTATCAGTAATTCAGGAATTTCTTAAAATCCTAAGTGCAAAACATTTTTAGGGAATTATTTCTAGATGACTAGTAGTTTTGAAGCAATCAGTCAGGATACACATAACACAATCTTAATCACCTTATCTTACAAGACATAGGAACTAAAATGGATAAATAACTTCCTAATACTTAGCCACTCTGATCTCTCAGAGACATCTAAAACTTAATATAGCCAAAATGGCACCTGTGATTCCTCCACCCCTGCCTCCTTCTGCTTCTTCTTCAGTCTTTGAAATTTTAGTTAAAGGCACAGGCATTTATGTAGTTGCTGTAGCTAAAAACCTGGGGATTTTCCTCGATTTATTCAGTAAATATATAATGAGTATCTACTACGTGCTAGGCATTGTTTTGTGTATCTGGGGGTAAAATAGTAAAGAACCAAACAGACAATTCCCTATCTAATCCTTTAACAAATTCTATCAATTTCACACACAAAAAAATCTATCTTGAATTTATACCTTCTCTCCATCTTGTCTGTCAACATCTTAGCCTATGTATCATCATCATCTCTATCTTGGACTACAAAATATCATCCTATATGGTTTCCATGCTTATACTCATAACCTTCTAATCTACCCACCATACAATAGTCAAAGTAAATTTGAAAATATGTTTTATCAAAATTATTGCTTAAGGAATGCTAAGGGAGATTTTTACAGTGAAAGGCTAACTCCTTTTTATAGCTTAATCAGACCTATATGATCTTCTGACTGTATTACTTTCAAACCTACCCTATATTATTTTCCCTTTCACTCATTGGATCTCTGAATATCGGCCTTTCTTTTTCTAGAACACAATAAACTCAGTCACACCTGAGGGACTTTGTGCTTTATTAATTTCCCACTGCTCTTTTTCCACGTGGTCATATAAACAGCTTCTTTTATGTTCAATTTATGAGATCTCAGTTCAAAAATCAACTCCTCAGAGGTCAATCCCTTAAATCTCACTGCTCTCCCAGTTACGCTCTATTATGGAAACATATTTATTTGTTTTAGAGCTTATATAAAATTTGAAATTAATTATATTTTTATATTAATTGTATTAATTTTATTTAATTTATTTAAGTAATTTATATTAATTGATTTATTTTTTAATGTATACATTCCATACTAAAAATAAAGCTCACGAAGACAATGGTTTGTTCCTACATAATCACTACTTATATTCCCTGTACTTAGCAAAAATACAGCATATATTGGATGTTCAATAAACATTTGTTCATTATATAAATGAGTGATAGGGTTTCTAGAATGATTAATTATTCTAGATACATAGAAGGCAGTCAGGTTTCTGGTAACATCTTTTATGATACACTTCTTATTGTGGCATGTCTTCTTTTTGATAATATAAACAGAAAATATGATAGTATACTTAATTTGAATTGTAACTGATGAAAAAATATCCTTAAAATGATTGATTAAGGAATAGATGCTAACCAAGGGTGAGACCTCTACTAGTAGGTTAAATTGATCTACTCTTGGCCTAGTCCATTTCAATAATTTACTAGTGATTTGGATAAAGTATAGAATAATTATTTTCAAATTTTGCAGTTAAAAGTAAGAACCTAAAGGTCCATAGACAGAAGAATAGATAAACAAAATATGGTACATACATAAAAATAGAATACTACTCAGCCAGTAGAAGAAATTACATCTTGATTCATGCCACAATACAGCTGGAGCTGAAAGACATTATGCTGAGTGAAATAAGCTAATCACAAAAAGATAAATATTGTATAACCTCACTTATATAAAAAGAAAAGGCAAATGAATAGAGAACAAAGTTTATTAGTGGTTACCAAGGGCTGGGAGGAAGGAGAAAAGGGAGGTTAATGGTGATAAAAATATCGCATTGATTAAAGGTAGGGTTGCACGAGCCGATTGTTGTAATTGCTGTCAGTAAGCTGTACATCTGTTAAAAGCTGAATTGGCAAAAGTTGTGTGTTAGATATATTTACAACAAGGACAACAACAACAAAAAAGAGTAGCTGCTGAGGCTGCTTATGTACAACCAAAAACCTCATGGGATTTGGTTCCTTGATTGGAGGTTTAGGGTCATGGCACATCCCAATTAATTGGCCTAATAGCATGTTTAATACTTCTGTTCTACCTCCTGCTTTGTTGCATAGTGCCTGGGGTCTTAAACGCTTGCAAGTGACCATCCAAGGCACAAAAATTGGTCTCTATTCACCTGAAGCAACAGAGGAAAAAAGAGTCAGGAATAGGAGGAGGATATGGAATGTGTGGCTGATTGCCTCCATGAACAACTACCTCCTTAGCCATGAGACCAGAAGAACTGGATGGTGCCCAGCTACCATTACTGAACATTTTGATCAAAGATTCCATAGAAGAATCCTGATCAAAAGGGGGGAAATGCAGAACAGAATTTCAAATTCACATGGACTCCAGACTTCTTGGCACCATGAAGATTGAATGAGCCCCTATAACTATGGCCTTGAGATAATTTTTAAACATTAAACCAAAAATCTCCCCTGAAGTCTTCTTAAAACCAAACAATAGTTTAGTTTAACTAGTAAAAAATGTCTGCCTTGAGCATTATGCTCTTTTAAGAACTATCTATATGGGATCAAATTGATAATAGAAACTCGAAGATTAGATAAGAAACTTAGAGGGCAATGAATTTATGTTAATGGTGAAGGAACGACTCAGAAAAGGAGAGTGAGAATTGTTGTACAACTTGAAGAATGTAATCAGTGTCACTAAATGGTACATGTAGAAACTGTTGAGTTGGTGTATGTTTTGCTGTGTATATCCTCAACAACAACAAAATAAATAAAACTAAAAAAAGAAAATATAAAAATACATACATGAGCTGAAGAATCAGGTCCCAAAAATCTGGATATTCTAGAATATGGACTAAATCTAATTAGACAGATGAAATGTATAAGGTATAAATATAAACCATATATATATTGGGCACTGTTTTAGGATTCTCTAGAGAAGTAGAACCAGAATATGTGTGTGTGTGTACGTGTGGACACACACATATATGCAATATATAGATAGACACACACACAAGGCCTTTGGTTAATTATACATACAGAGAGAGAAAGAGAGATTTATTTATTTTATTGGCTCATGCGGTTGTGGGGGCTGGCAAATCCAAAATCTGTAGGTGAGACAAGAGGCTAGAGATTCCTGCAGCCTTGTGTCCCATAATCTGCTGGTCAGAAGATGGGAAGAGTGAAGTGTGAGCGAATTCTGACAAAATGTTTATTTATAGCCTGGAGGCAGAATGTAACCTAAAAGGCCTTTAACTGATTGATTGAGGCCTACCTGGATTATGGAAGATAATCTGCTTTACTTAAAGCCAACTGACTTAATCGCATGTAATTGCTTTGTAACAACAGCTAGTGTTTGATCAAACAACTGGACACCATGGCCTAGCCAAGCTGACACATAAAATTAACCTTAACTGTTGCAGACACCATAAAACTAAAAATAGGGGTTAGAAGAAATATGTGTTAGCAATAATATACCCTCCTAAATGCTAGACTCAAACTGTGATGTTGTCTAAGAATATTGAATAGACCATGTACTGCCAAAATAACAAACAAATCAATCTTAGAACAAATACAAGATGTTCCTTAGAAGTGAGAATGGCTAGACTTTGACTTGCTTGCTTTGGATACATCATCAGGAAAGGCCAGTCACTGGAAAACGATATCATGTTTGGTAAAGTAGAAAAAACAGAACAAGTTGGATTGAGTCCGACTCATAGCGACCCTATAGGACAGAGTGGAACTGCCCCATAGGGTTTCCAAGGAATGGCTGGTGGGTTCGAACTGCTGACGTTTTGCTTAACAGCTGAGCTCTTAACCACTGAGCCACCAGGGCTCCTGGTAGAGTAGAGGGCCAACAAAAATGAGGGAAACCCTCACTGAGATGATTGACACAATAGCTGCAACAAGAAACTCAAACATATCAATGATCAAGAAGATGGCAGAGACCTGGGCAACGCTTTGTTATGTTATACAAAAGGTTTCCACGAGTTGGAGCCAACTGCATGGCAAAAAATCACAGTAAAGGCTGAGAGATATTCGTTGCTAGTAATCTCAATGTGAATCAACATTCTAGTATAGCTGCCTGAAAACCTAATGTGATGTAACAAGTTTTCATCAAATAATAAATTCTAAAACAGTTACTCTCAACCTCTTCCCTACTTCAAAATGATTCTTAAAACTTTGTATTATATGCTTAGGCTCTACACCCTGAAATTCTAAATTAGTACGTCTGGAATGCAGCCCAGTTGTGTGTGTGAGCATTCATGAATGTGTGTGTTTAAGTTCCACTTTGACAACATCTATTGAAAGAAAGCATGCACATAACTTTCAATACACATATTCCACTTCCAGGAATTTATGGTACAGATATACCTGTGCATGTGCACAAAGGTCAATGAGCAAGGTTTTACGTGACATTATCTGTAACAGCAAATGCTAGAACCAACGTAAATGTCTTTCAGCAAAGGCTGTTAAGAGGCTGTTTAAAGAAATAGATTGACTCTATAAGTTTTCCATCACCTGTTTGTCAGTTTGTCATACTGTGGTGATTGTGTACTCCTAGGCTGCTGGAAGCTATACTACCAGTCTTTCAAATACCAGCAGTGTCACCCATGGTGAACAGATTTTAGAAGAGTTTCCAGACTAAGACACACTAGGAAGAAAGAGTTTTGAAAATTAGCCAGTGAAAGACCTGGATCATGACAGGATATTGTCTTATACAGTGGTGGAAGATGAGCTCCCTAGGTTGGAAGGCATTCAAAATACACAGTTGCTGCAACAGTGGACTCAAGCATACCAAGGATAGTGAAGATGGTGCGGGACCGGGTAATGTTTTGTTCTGTTGTACATGAAGTCTCCAAGAGTCAGCCGACTTGACGGCAACTAACAATAAATACATGTTTTGGTATGGAAGATATCCAAGATAAGTGAAAAAGGGAAATTTCAGGTGTATATAATCCCATTTATGTGAAAAAAGGACATAGATTTAGTGATATGATTACATATCCATGTAAAATTTCTAAAAAGTTCCTCATGAGAGTTTTAATAGTGATTACTTCCATGATGTGAGAGTGGGAGACAAAGAACAGAGGTCAGAACTTTCACTTTTTTATTTTATTTTTTAAAAACTCTTAATTGAACCACAAATAGGTGTTTTATTAATATCTAAACAAACCCCAACCAATTTAAAAAAAATTGCTAGAGCGATTCTGGAATGAGTCAGGTTAAGAAATCACTGGATAAGAAGCTGATAGAGTGGACTCAATTCTATTTATTAAATATGATTGAATTCTCCTAGGTTTCAGTGAATTAACTCATCTTATTCCTTACTGTGCCTAAGAACTAGAACTGGAATGCTTTTCTTGATTGCAGGTGTCACACTTAAAAAAAAAAGTCACTTGGATCATAGTTAGCAGGGGATGTCTGAAACAGTGATATGACTTGAAATCTGTCATATGAAAAACTCATAAAAGCAGCAGGGAATTTTTAGCCTGGAAAAGGTAAGACTTGGAGAAGCATGATCACTATCATCAGTTCTTTAAAGGGCTAAGTGAAAAACATGTTCTCAAGGGCCCTGAGGGACGGAACTACAGCCCATGAGCAGAAGCTAGAAAAGTGTTTGCTAACAGAGCTAGTCTGAGAGGAGCTGGGCCTTGGTGGGGATGAGGGATTTGGAGTTTCTCAACCCACAGACAGGTAAACACAAGACCGATGACCACTTGACTAACCTTGGAGGGTACAAGCCTTGGATGAGAAGTTGGCCTAGAAGCCATTTAATACTCAACCCTGAAATCCTCTAATGGGTTTACCTTTTGTATAAGGGAAAGAGATGTGATCTAGATGATAGCATTGCTGGAGTACTGTAGCTATTTGAATAGTTATACTGGTGGAAGCATAAAACTCTTTACAGGGATTTATCCTGTTCCATTTTAACAAGTGACTTGGAAGGATATTTTCAAAGTAAACATATTATATTTGTGTATGGCAGAAAACTGAGAAAGAATCAAAATTCTAAAATATGTTGATAATTTGGGCTAATGTTTGAAAACTCATAAGCTGAAACTTAGTAAGGATAAGTATAAAGTTAGAACTTCAGGTTAAATAAAATCTATTGTACAAGAGGATAAGAAAAACTTTGCTTATCAAAAGCATTTGGGGCATCTGGAGTGGAGAAGGATAATTGTTGTTTTGTTCAATGAATTCCAAACACTGGTCCATGGAAGCATACTCATGGTCAATAGTGAAATTACGTCAGGCTAGTTGGCTTTTTTCATGAAGTAAAATTTGACTTCTTATTCCGCATTTATGTACTTGCTACTTTTTTCATATTAATCAAAATATTCTATTTAGGAAATAATGGAAGTGGATAATAGATTTTCATATTTTTATATCTTGGCAGAATTAAAATTCTCCAATGTCTCCGTTACCTGCCTTCTTTTTAAAATATCTGTGAACTGAAACATCCAGAAAATTGAAAGTATTGGCTGAGGTAACTCAATATATAATTCAGTGGCATAACATGGGGGCCATCTTACAGCTTTAACATTATTACAATGCTTAGCTTGTGATGTAGGGGAGAATTCTCAATATACTTGGCACAGGGTTGTTCATGTCTAGAATGCTGTACTTGTGACTGGGCCCCGCAGTTTAAGAGTTGGCAGAATTAGAGTTGCCTTAAGCCCTAGTGACTATTACCTCATCACTAGGAGTGTTTAAACAAAAGACAAAATGGGACCTGAGGCCTGTCAAAATGCTGAAGAGAGCATTTAATTATTGGAGGTGGAGACATTAGATGGTCTGAAAAGTTCTATCTGTAAATAGGATTCTACAGGATATGAAAAGCATGATGAAAATATGTTGTTGTTGTTAGGTGCTGTTGAGTTAGTTTTTGACTCATAACCCTCTGCCGTCAAGTTGATTCAAACTCATAGTGACCCTATAGGACAGAATAGAACCACTCCATAGGGTTTCCAAGGAGCGCTTGTTGGATTCAGACTGCCGACATTTTGGTTAGCAGCCAAGCGCTTAGCCACTACACCACCAGGGCCCTTTTGACTTATAAAGATCCAATATGGCAGAGTAGAACTGCCCCATAGGTTTTTCTATGCAGTAATCTTTATGGGAACAGATCTCAGGGTCCTTTCTTTTGTGGAGCTACTGGATGGGTTTGAACCTTCAACCTTTCCATTAGCAGCCGAGCACTTAATTATTGTGCCACCAGGGATCCTTAATGAAAATCTAGGTGTATATTTTTCTGTGACAAACAGACACTCAGTTAAGAAGACTCTCAAAATGACTTAGATTTTCAAAAATCAAGTTTAGTTTTCTAATCACTACGTAGTTTTAATCAATAATGTCCAGTACAGCTTTGTTGTATCTTCTTTTGTCTGTCCTTCTCATCAAATGGTATCCAAAGACTTGAAAGAACTAAATCAGCTTCCAAAGGTACCTAATTTACTTTCAGTGATTTGCTTACACCTAAAAAGAGCATATTTTCGTAAATTCTTATTTGAAAATTATAATTACTTTCTAAAAGTGTTATATGTTGGGTATGCTGAAGAGTAGGGAAGAAAATGAAGGTTACCCCAAACATAACATAATTATGAAATATAAAAGAAATATAAAAAGAAAAAAGAATTACTGGGGGAGAATGTGCACTGGAGATCACCTGTATTCATATTTAAACATGGAAATTGTAAGTTCTGTGAAAGTAGGAATAGTTGGTCCACTGATGTATCCTAAGAATAATGTCAGGTATGTAATAGTCACTCAATGCATATTTGTTGAGTGAATGACTATGCCTGAATGATTCTCTTTGGGATTACTGGGGTGGGAAAGAGGATAAAAGCCAGCCCTAGTCCTCATTCTTTGCTCCCTGGAAAGTATAGAGACTCCTAATTTCCAACCAAAGTGATAAAGGGTCTGAATATGACACTTTGTCTGCTGAAGTACAAGTCATGTGAAGTTACTGGCGTTATTTCCCTCTGTATGGACAGGATTATTTTGTTAAAACAGCAGCTTGTTCTGATTAGGTTATGATGTGTTGCTGTATTTAATCCATGCTTCAGTGAGGGCATTGGGATATCTTTTTCAAATGGAAAAACATACCCTGATTTGTATTTTTTGTGTGTGTGTGATCAAGAAGCTGTCATATCTGTGAATTGAAAGCACTTAATTTTCTAAGTATCATGCTCTGGGGAAGCAAGTATGTTTTCTTTCATCTTCTGTAAATGATGATGGATGTTTTGTTTGTAACTAAACAACATAGGACTGAAATAATCAATCTGAAATAACCATATTCTTTAAGAATCCCAGGGTGTACCGATGAGCGTCTTGACAGCCTTCTACAATTATGCCTAATTTATTTCTTTTCTCTTCAGAGAACGGCATAAAATAAGATTTTGGAAACACAGAGCTATGTAACACTGCAAAAAGGCTAAAATGAGGCTTTCAAAAAACTAATCATGATTTAATGATTGATCCTCAAGACTGACTAAGATAATTTCAAACTGGAAGTCCTTTCCCTGTGACTCTGATATTTATGTAGAGAGAATGAGCTTCAGTGGGGCTATGAACACAGTTGCTTTCCAACCCTAGACATTGGTCTCTGTGTCTTTGTAGTATCATTGCTCTATATCTTGTCCCAATTACACAGCCACTTGCTTCCACTCACTCCAAAGATCTTTTCATTTATTAAATATTTATTGATAACTTACTGGGAGCATCCGTGAAGCTAGGGTGAGCCAGAGGCAGGAGTAGGGATTGCATGGGGTACCTGCTGGAGCCTCTCGAAGGAATAAAAGTCCTAAAAACTAGGTTCAACTACAAAGAGCTTTAGCTACGAAAATCTCAGGTGGTATATCCTAGAATAAGAAACCAAAATTACGGAAGAGAACTTACAGCCATCAAATTCTCTTAGGGAAGTGGGGTCAAAAATTAGATAATGACTTGAAAGTAAGTAGCCAGGACAAAGCACAATTTAACATGCAGGCTGAGGCAAGAGTTTCAGAACTGAATACAGACTAGAGAGTCTGTGATAGAGCCTTTGTTTATACTCATGAAGTGTGCTGTATTATTAAACGTGTTAGCGTGAAGGATCTGTGCTTGCCTGGACAGTGTTCTAGACACAGAGGGGAACAACGCCAGAACTCTGTTTACATTGAATTTATGTTAAGTAGGGAAAATGTATTATCCAGGTAGAAATGAAATGGTGTTATCAAAGCATAGGCTGAAATGTTATGGGAGTTAAGGAGAGATTCATGTCAGTTAGGGGACTCAGGGAGGGCTCCCAGAAAAGTAACATTTGTCTTAGACCTTCAAGGATGAGCAAGATTTGGACACTTGGGGATATATGAAAAGGGTATTCTAGGCAGAGGAGATGGAAAAGTATATAACATAAATTGAAAAGAGTGAGTAATTGAGTTTGTCTAAGCCCCATTGTTTCTTAACAGGTGAACTCTTAGTATTTGGTAGAGAACAATTCTTTGTTATGTAGGGGCACTCACAAGGCTGAGGCTGTAAATGCCATAAAACCCAGAATCTAGGGCACTAAATACACACCCACTGCCTTCCCAAGCCCAGTCTTTGTGATAACCTAAAATGGCTCCACTAATTTCCAGGTGCCTCCTAGGAGAGCAATAATGCCCTATTTGAAAACTATTGGGTGGACATAGACTGCAAGAAGGAGAGATGGGATTCACAATTGAAAATTGGGTAGTAGCCTTTACTACCACACCAAGGAATAGATTTGGTTTAGTAGAGGATGGAAAGCCATTACAGGTTTTTAGTAGGAAAGAGACATTAACACAACTGTGTTTCTAGTCTGCAAACTGTGTATAAACTGAATGAAAACATGGAAAGGTAGGGCCAGTTAAGAGAATATTGAATATTACATGCAAAATCCAGGATCTGAATAGAGGACATGGAAGTAAAAATTGATAAAATGGGACAAATTGTAAATGCACTATATAAATTGACCAGAAATTAAAAACAAATTAGATGGTGATATTGATGAAGGGGAAAGGGGATGAATTAGAAGTCTTAAGCCTGATTCCTGGGAGGGTAGTCATTCTTCAAGGAAAACATGGAAATAAAATAGAGGAATCACTTGTGAAAAGAAATGAATACATTTAAAGTATATTATTTGAGATACTACCTGAACCTCTAGGCTGAGACTTTTAGAAAACAACATTTACAAGAAATTTGAGATATCAGAGCTAGATATGGTAACCATTCATATAGAGGTGATGTTTGGAACCATAAACGTAGAATAAGACTGTTGAAGAGCAAGAAAAAATGAAAGGATCAAAGGCAGAACCTTAAGAAAACCACATCTAAAAAAAAAGGAAGCAAATGAGCCTGAGAGAGAACAATAAGCAAAGCAGGAGGAAAGTCAGGACAATGTACAAGACTAGACTTAGCGGAAACCTAGCAAGTGGAATATTTCCTGCAGCGTGGTCAGTAATGTCAGATGCTTCAGAGAGGCCCAATGGGATGAGTACTGAAAAGTCTATAGAGAAGATGGCATTGGTGATCTTAATAAGAGAGGTTCCATTGGCATTATGGGAAAGGAGTAGAGGGTGGGCCCAGAAATATATTCATTGACTTTGTTCCTAGGGATTGAAAAGTAAACTAAATCATAGAATGAAAATCATTGGGAATCCTCTCCTTACAGATTTTTCCCATAGGGTCCTACTATACTTTTATTTCCAGTTACTTTGCTGATATTGTTTTTTCATCTCCAAAATCTATGTAGTTCGTCAGGTTTTTAAGCAATTCTAGCAGTATTCTGTAAAGCTAAAATTTATTCAGCGAGCTCAGGCTCATGGAGCTAAGTATTAATGTAAGTCATCACAGATTTTTAATAACAATTACGGTATCTTGGACTTTCAAGTGATTAATGTTTAATGTTAAATACATGAGGAAATAGATTGAAAAAGAATATGGCTTTACAGTTTAAGATACTACTATGCAAATTCAGAAGGTAATGGTGCTAAAAAATATTTGGTTGGTCACTTAAATATGAGTCCGAAAGGAATTATCTGTCATTGTCAGGATATTTAGCCAAAAGGAGATTGACTATGACTATTGAACTTAGTCTTGAAGGTTAGTGTAAAAACTGCCTGTGGCCATATGTCCTGAAAACTGCTACGCCCGGTCACGACAATCTCCCTGACCAAAACACTGGAGACAATCCAGGTACTCATTCTTCTCCTCCTTGTGCCATGACCAAGGTTCCAAATTATAGTCCTGTAACTAAAAGATTCTCATTTTAACTCAGAGTAAAAGGCAATGCTTAAACCAGATCAAGTGGAGTGAAACAAAACTGCCTTGAGAATCTAGAAGCTGTAAAATCATTGCTCCAAAAGACAGAATGGACTAGGTTTAGGGAATTTACAAAAGTCAAAATGCTGTTTCTAGTAAGTAGCAAGGTATCAAAATGGCATTGTATAGTTTATAATTTTAAAAATAAATTTATTTCTGTTTTGGTCTACTATACCTATATCACTGTACTTATATCACAATGGAGCCCTGGTGGTGCAGTGGTTAAGACCTCAGGCTGCTAATTAAAAGGTTGGAGGTTCAAATCTACCAGCCACTGCTTAGAAGCTCTGTGACGCAGTTCTACTCTGTCCTATAGGGTTGCTATGGGTTGGAATCAACTCGATAACAAGAAGTTAGGTTTTTTTTTATATCACAATAAAATTTCATTATTTACCTAATAGAGTATGACATGAGTTAAATACATCACAAAATAATCATACCATTTTTTCAATTCCTACTTTTTGAAAAGTACTGGAAAGCACTGCATCTGAGCAAGAATATTCACACAGCATCTGAACACATACACAGCTTCTGGGCAGGGTACATGTGTGCACTTTGTAGCAAGTCCATCAAGGAAGAGATGACCACCCCTCAGGCCTCTGCAATGTGGCAGGTGCTTTACTAGAGTTATCATATTTAAGTCTTGTAATCTAATAATTATTGGGCGCATTTTATGTATAAGGAAGAAGAAATTCAGAGGTGTTAAGTCAGTTGCTCAAGATCAAGGAACTAAAAATAAATGCTTTAGAATTTGAATGCTAATAGTCTTATAGGTTTTAAGAGAGTTATCATTGGTCAGAGTTTTATGTATTCATATTTACGTAATTCTCCAAAGAACATTGGCTTTTTTCTATTTTCCTTGCTATAAATGAAGCAATAAAGAAAATCTCCCAGGAGGCTTTCTTTTCAACATTGAGTTTGTAATCCTGTTTGACTCTCATGGATTTAGGGTTTACTGTTTCAGAGTACTAGGCATTGGCTCTTTTACAAAGTGATAATAAATTAAATTAACATTAAACATTTAGCACTTTGTTATTAAAACACTTTGCAATTTCCTTAAGCTATCACAATCAGTAAGGTTCAATTTCAGAGAGGTTGAGTGACTTCTATAAGTATACACAGCAAACTAGGGGCAGCAGTTGGAATATAGATCATGTAGGACTGTGGTGGAACAATCGTTAAGTCCTCGGCTGCTAACTGAAAGATTGGCAGTTCAAACCCACCCAGCAGCTCCATGGGAGAAAGACCTGGTGATCTGCTTCTGTAAAGATTGCAGCCTAGATAACCCTATGGGCAGTTGTACTCTGTCACATGAGTTCGCTATGCACCAAAAATCGACTTAATGGCACCTAACAAAAACAACAACTGGGCTACACTAAGTAGAAGGTGGCTTGGTTGTGCAAACAGTTAAGCATTTGACTACTAGCCAAAAGGTTGTGGTTGGAACACACACAGAGGCATCTCAGAAGAAAGGCCTGGCAATCTGCTTCTGAAAGTTCATCGTCTTGGAAACCCTATGGAGCTGTTCTACTCTCCGCACATGGATCGCCATGAGCTGGAAACAACTGGGTGGCAGCTAACAACAACAGCAATGTGCTAAGAAGGGAAATTTCTTTCTAAAAGTAATGCAGTTGCTACTAAAAAAAACCCAAAACCAAATTCATTGCCATTGAGTCAATTCCGACTCACTGTGACCCTATATGTCAGAGTAGAACTTCCTCATAGGGTTTCCAAGGCTGTAATCTTTATAGAAGCAGACTTTCACATCTTTCTCCCGAGGAGCGGCTGGTGCGTTCGAACTGCCGAACTTTCAGTTAGCAGCTTAGCACTTAACCACTGTACCACTAGGGCTCTTTGCATTGCTACTAGATGACTTTAATTAGATTAGTGGCTGATGTATGGCAAAAGGGTTATAGGGAACCAAGAGTGGAAGAAGAACGGTGATGAGTTAGGAAGCTGTTGCAGTGAACTAGGCAAGAATCATGATAGCTTGACTCAGGGTAGTGATTGTGGAGATGGTAGAACTTGTAAGCTTGAGGAAATGTTTGTGGAATAGGGGTGACAGGACTGGACAGTATAGGTGAGAAAAGAGCATAATCTTGTATGCACTCTTAGGTTTGGGGTCTGAGCATCAGACAGCGTGGACAGACCTGCCATTTACTGAACTGGGAAATATTTGTGGAGGTGTAATTTGAGAAAAGGTAATAATGAGTTCTGTTTAGGCAATATTAGGTTTGAGATAGCCAAGTGGAAGTGTTAGGTGGTGGGGAGATTTTCACTGTGAAGCTCAGAGAAGAGATTTAGGCAGGAGATAAAAAATTGTGAGTCCACAATGTATAAAACCCAATGCCATCAAGTCGATTCCAACTCATAGTGATCCTATAGGGCAGAGTAGAACTGCCCTATAGGGTTTCCAAGGAGCTGCAGGTGGATTCAAATTGCTGGCCTTTGGTTAGCAGCTGGGCTTTTAACCACTGCGCCACCAAGGCTCCTCAAAAACATATAGATGGTATTAAAAGTCATTGGATGGAATGATATCTCTCAGAGGGAGAATGTTGCCCCCAGAAGAAGAAAGAAGGAAGGCTAGAACCCTGGGGCACTCCAACATTTTTTTAACAGCCAGGAAAGGGGAAACCCACAAAAAAGGAACTGAGAAAAAAGAGCCAGAGAAGTAAAATGAAAACCACGACATTGTAGAACAGTGGAAAACTAGAAAATTAGTTTTAAGAAGGAAGAAGTAGTTAGCCTAAGTCAATTGTTGCTTGAGAACTTGAGTAAGATGAGAACTAAATACTGCTCTTTGGATTTCAGTCACAACTGAGGTAATAGACAAACCTTGACTCTATGAGCCTTCAGCAAGTAAGGTTCTGTATGCTAACTACTTTTCTCAATAAGATAGTCCAAGAGACCCTTAGAGAAGTGGTTTTCCAAGTGTGGCCCCTAGACCAGCAGTATCAGCATAGGAACTTACTAGAAATGCAAAAAGTTAGGCCCCACCCTAGACTTACTAAGGAGCTCTGGTGGCACAGTGGTTAAGTGATTGGCTGCTAACCAAAAGGTCGGCGGTTCAAACACACCAGCTGCTCCTCAGGAGAAAGATGTGACAATCTGCCTCCATTAAGATTACAGCCTTGGAAACCTTATGGAGCAGTTGTACTCCATCCTGTAGGGTCACTGCTAGTCTAAATCGACTTGATGGCAATGGGTCTAGACCTACTAAATCAAATGCTGTGGAGGTAGGGCCCGAATATGTTTTGACAAGTTCTCCAGGTGATTCTGAGGCATGCTACACATTTATCTGGAGCAGCAGTGTGCTGGAGCAGACCAATATAGAGTCCAGAATAGCTTGATTGTGCGCATCTCTTCTGAGCTCTGTGTAATTGATGGTTTGACATTCATCATGGTGAGAGTATTTATACCAGTGAAGTCAGAGATTGACAAACACTACAAATTAGAGCTATTTTTGAAATTTTCTTCTAGAGAACTCGTTGTTTAACATCTTCCAACATAGACTGTTGGTAAAATCAGTAGGTCTAGAGTAGAATCGGAGAATTTACGTTTTTCACAAGTATCATGTGATGCTGATCACACTGCTGGTCAGGGAACCCCCCACATTGAGAATTATTAGAACGAAATATGTTTTATCCTTCCAAGTTTCTCAAATGTTGTCCTCTTGTATATTTCTTAATTATTCTATCTGCAAAGTGCAGCCTATCACCATCCAGTCAATTCTGACTCATAGCGACCCTCTGGGACAGAGTAGGACTGCCACATAGGGTTTCCATGGAATGCCTCGTGGAGTTGAACTGCCGACTTTTTGGTTAGCAGCTGTAGCTCTTAACCACTATGCCACCAGGGCTTCCTATAGGGTCGCTATGAGTCGGAATCAACTGAACGGCAATGGGTTTGGTTTGGCTTGGCAAAGTACAGAAATCCTATTTGAATTTCCTTTCTTTTTCATCCCTTGTAACTAGTTAGTGAATTTAGTAGTTACAACTTCCACTCTGTCAACGCTACCATTACTTTAATCTAGATCTTCATTACTTCAGGCCTCCATTACTACCACTGCTGATCTCCATGACCCTCTTCTTTTATTTATCTACCTAACACAGTGACCCTGTGCAGACTCTTTGGTGTTTCCCTCTTCTCTACTCCCACCTCTGACATAAGGCTATCCAATGGCTGCTGTTATTTCCTGCATCAACTCCAATCTCCATTACATGTTTTTAAACCCAGTACTAATTACCACATACACCACATACCAACATTTGTCCATCCCTTCATCTTTTGAATACATCTACCCAATTCCTATATCTAGGCTTTTGCTTATAATTCTGCAGAGACCTGACTTGCATTTATTTAATTTTATTTTTGTTGGTTCTCTATATACAATCTCTCTGCACTATACTTTCCCAGCATATATTTTACCAACATGTCTTTGAAAAGATCTCTAATTATCTCTTGGTGGACAAGATTAAAAAAATAAAATGGACACTGAATGTTAAGGTAATTAGGGAAAAATGCAGCAGATTTAACAAAGGGTTTTAGTCAGGAGATCAGTTTCATCCTGAAGTAGGCTCTGTATTTATTTATATCCTTTGCAACATTTTTTAAGGACTAGATATAGTATTTATTGAATATCGACTAATTTCTAGATGCTGTGATAAGCATTTTTCTTATCTCATTTGTATTCTCACAGCAACTCTGTGAAGAGGTATTATTGTATGAGTCCCTTGAAGATACATAAATCTAATTTATTAAATTTGTGGTTAATATAAAACTAGGAGGAAAAGGTAATGTTATGGATGGTCCACCCACAAGTCACTGTATCTTGCCAAGTTAGAAAAATGAGTCAAAAATCAAGAAAGCACATTTAATAGTGATAACTATAAAGTCTATATTCAAATTAAATTCATCTTTCATATTTATAATTTCTTGCAGAGTTTTCTTGACTGAAGTTCAGGGGAGAGGTCAATAAAAGTCCTTAGAGCTCAATACAGGTTGATAGGGGGATGTAGGTGCTAATAAAGCTAACATACTTTTATTCTGCAATTATAGAAATATAGTGTCCAGATCAAGGCAAATGATTTTTTCTGTGTATTCTTACTACCCAAACATTATTTTGGGTATTATAACATTATTATTAAATGGTAGAGTAACCTAGATTTTATTTTATCTCAAAATGAAATATAAAACCTGTCTTTTGCTAATATCCACTTGTCTTGTTTGTGTAAGTGATTTTATATTTTATATATTTCAAAGCTAGAAAGAGCAGTGGACTTCTAGTTTGGAAATGGGCACTCCAGTTCTATTTTGCTCTAATTAATTATATGACTTTAAGCAACTCACTTGAACCTTAAAATTTTTGATTCTCTGATTCTTCCTTTGTAAGTAGGTGAATTTGAATTGGATCTCTAAGAACTAAATCTTAGATCTAAAAATCTCAAGATCTAAAATCCTACAATTTCACAAAGTCTTTCACTCAGTAAAATTTTTATACCAGTAGAAACCAAACACACTGCTGCTGAGTCAATTCTGATTCACAGAAACCCTATAGGACAGGGCAGAACTGCCCTACAGGGTTTCCAAGGCTGTCTTTATGGAAGCAGACTACCACATCTTCCTCCTACGGAGTGGCTGGTAAGTTTGAACCACATACCTTTTGGTTAGCAGCAGAGTGCTTTAACCACTCCTCCACCAGGGTTCCTACAGCAGTATAACATATGTGAAATACATAACAAATATTTTACATTACATATTGATTGATTGAAAGACTACCCTTGTATCAGCAATTCACAACCTTAATATTATTTAAACACGTTTTACGCTACTAAAGATTTTTTTTCCAAACAAAATTTACTCTTTTCAGTATTTGTTTGCATACCTTAGGAAGATATTAATTTATTTTGTCCTACTTTGTTGACAAACAAGCCAAAAAAAGAAGTAGGGAAGTATTTATTATGAGAATCACAGAAGCAATTCATATAGCAGCACACTAAGCCCACTTATTTTATTCCTATTGAGATGTTTGAGATGGCCCTTCTTTTAATCTGATTAACACTATTTTTTCCCTAAGTGTGCTCATCTAAGAGGAAAAGCAATGGAAACAAATGATGAATCAAAGCATGTTAAACCATCTGTTTGAGAACAAATTAGACAGCTGCCACTGTTTCTGTTAGTATTAACACATTTCAACTTGTGCGTTCTTTCAATAATGATATTAAATAAAAGTGCACATACCACCCTTGAATAGATCAGTGACTGGTTCAACTCAATCACACATGTATGCTAGCTTCCTACCCTAAGGGAGAAGAAGTATCTGTTGATGCACAACGAAATGTAGAACAACCTCCATGGATGTTTATTGGCAAACAGAACACAATGTAGAAGACACTGGGTTTTCTCCAACATCCGTTCCACGTGTTGCCTCAGTTCTGTGGGTGGGCACTGAATAGCCCAAACAAGCAATTCCCTTATTAGGCATGGGACATAAATCATTACAAAAAAAAATGAATTAAAATAATTTTATTAGATAGTTGGGGGATAAGAGATTTCTTTCCTCCTCCCTTCTCCTCTTCTCTTCTCCTCTTTCCCTCCTTCCCCTTCTCTCTCAGTGTGACCAAGAATGCTTACAGACCTTAGAGCTACTGACAGCCTTCTTTCAACTCCAAAACAAACCAATTTTAGGAGAAAGCTAAAAATCAGAAAGCATGATGGGAGTCGGGGGAAAAAAAAATCCAATGACATTGTTAAGCTGTCAAATCAGACCTTGCTTGAAAACCACTTACGGTTAGAACTCTTCAATTACATAAGCAACAAATTTATTTATTTAAACATTTGAATTAAATTTTTTGTTACTGGAAATACAAAGTGTCGTAACTGAAACAGCTAGAGTTAGATAAAGGTCTTTTTCATCTCCAATTCCCACAACTCGGTACATTTTTTACACATTTTTGCTTTGTCCCTCCTTGGAAATACAACTCCCCACCTGGTGCCTTGGAATACTCAGAATTCCATGCCCACAAGACTTTATGCTCCAGAACATCCCTTTCTTTTTTTCCATCCAAATATACTGATGCACCCCTCCTTTTTTACATGTCGCTGATTTTTGGATTATGGAAGGGATAAAAAAACCAAAAAACCCGTTACTGTCAAGTCAATTACAACTCATGGTGACCCGATAGGACAAAGTAGAACTGACCCATAGGGTTTCCAAGGCGTGCCTGGTGGATTTGAACGGCTGACCTTTTGGACCTTTTGGTCCACCAGTGCTCTATGGAAGGAATAGATAAATATTTTTACAACATTACTACAAAGCCAAGGTCCCTGCCTTCAAAAATCCTATAGCTTACTAGAGGAGACTGACAGCAAGTTGATATACAATATAGTATGAAAATGCAGGATAATATGGATAGAATCTTGGAACAAAGGAAAGAAAGAAAACAGGAAAGAACACAATGAACAAAAGTATGCCCTCAAAATTATTGCCCTGAGATAATCTTTAAACCCTAAACCAAAAATTTTCCCTGAAGTCTTCCTAAAACCAAACAGTAGTTTAGCTTAACTAGTAAAGACTGTCTACCTTGAGCATTGTGCTCTTTTCAGATCTGTCTATATGGGATCAAATTGACAACGGCAACTTGAAAGATTACATAGGAAACTTAGGGAGCAATGAGTTTATGTTAATGGTGGAGGAACAACTCAGAAAAGGAGGGTGAGAATGATTACACAATTGGAAGAATGTAATCAATGTCACTAAATTGTACATGTAGAAACTGTTGAATCGGGTTATGTTCTGCTGTGTGTATTCTGAAAACAATAACAAAAAAAATAAAACAAATATGGATAAATCAAAAACCCTTCCTTCTCCACTTGAGTTTTTTAAACTGAAAGTTGAAGCAAAAATTATAACATTGCTTGATGAGGTTATGAATGTATATAGAAGGATATTTAACACAATTATAAATGGAGGATGGTAAAGGGCCGTAAAGGGAGGTAAGGTTTCAATACTTTACCCGAACTGGTAAAATAACAACTCAAGTTAACTGTGATTAAGTTGCATTTATATAGTACATAGAGCAACCACTAAAAATGCTATACAAAGAAATACACTCAAAAACACTATAGATAATTCAAAATAGAGTTCTAAAATATGTTCAAACAACCCACTGGAATGCAAGGGAAAGAGAACAGAAAAACAAACAAACAAAAAACAGCAGGGAACAAACAGGAAAAAAAAATGGCTGACTCAGGGCCTAATATATTAATAATTACATTTAATATAAATGATCCTAGTATGCCAATTAAAAAACAGAGTTTGGCAGAATAGATTAAAAAACATAACCCAGTTGTTGGCTGCTAACAAAACTCACATCAAATATAATGATGTAGGTAGGTTGAGAGTGAACGGATAAAAAATATATGTATATCAAACATTAATCAAAAGAAAGCAGGTGTGGCTATATTAATATCCTATAGAGTTCAGAAAGAAGAAAATTACCTGAAAAAGAGAGAGACATTATATAATGATAAAAGCATCTGTGCACCAAGGGGTCAGCAATCTTAAATATGTACATAGCAAACAATTGATCTACCAAATGTGTGAAGCAAAAACTGATAGAAATTAAAGGAGAGACAGTCACCTACAAAATTATAGTTGACTATTTCAACAGCTCTGTCTCAGCAATTGATAGAACAACTAAGACTTAAGCAAGAATACAAAAGAACCCCACAAAACCATCAGCCAACAGGATCTACCTATCATCCAGCAACAGCAGAATGCACATTGTTTTCCAGTGCCCTCGGAATATACCAAGATAGACCATATCTTGAGTTGTAAAACAAACCTCAACCCATTTAAAGAAATTAAAGTCATACTGAGTATGCTCTCTGACTGTAATGGAATCAAACCAGAGATCAGTCACAGAAAGATGACAGGAATCTCCCTAAACACTTGGAAATGAGATAGCATACTTTTAAACTCATGGACCGAAGAGGAAGTCTCAAGAGAAATTAAAAATGTATATACTGAAGTGAATGAAAATTAAAATGCAATGTATCGAAATTGTGGGACCCAGCTAAATCAGTGCTGAGAGGGAAAGTTATAGCATTAAATGCATACATTAGAAAAGAGGAAAAGTCTCAAATCAATAATCTAAGCTTTCACTTCAATCAAGAAAAATAAGAACAAAGTAAACCCAAAGCAAGTGGAGAGAAGGAAATAATAATGATAAGAGCAGAAATCAATGAAATAAACTCTCTTCTTGGCCTCGGCCCTTTTATGTTTTGAAAAATGGTTTGAGGCTGCAGAAGACTGATAATTAAATCTGTTGATGACTTGGGGCTAGGAGAAATAGCCAAAGTATACAGATAAAAAATCAAGATCTGAAGGGATTTTGGTGAGAATTCCTTCAGTGGTGAGGGAAGATGATAAATCTAATTTTTTAAAAAAGATATAATTAGGAAAAAAGAGCATCTTCATTTAGTAGGATCATACACAGAAACAACTGTACTATCTGTGTTTGGGGAAATATGTCTTTGCATCCACATATGCAAAAATAATAATAATAAGGATTTTAGTAGTAAATTTGACCTGGGTCAATAGTCTGATGTGGTTACCATGAAAGCTGGCTAAATGCTGCCTCATGAGAAGTACAATATATAGAAGGAGGGAGGTAATCCAGTCTAGTTTGTCTGATTTTTCCCAAGTAAATAAACAATGGTGTACTGAAGCCTCCAGTCTTTCAGTTAGCAAGGAGTTAATAGTCATGCTCTTTTCTCCTACAAGTTTGATTACTTATGTACTTTAGAGTTTGAGGAAAATAGAAAAACAGAGAAGAGTGATAGATGAGGAGGGCTTTGCATATGTTATATAAAGAAAAGTAGAATGATATGATTTTTTTTTTTTAATGAAAAAGATCCAGCAGTGGTAGAGGGGCTTATTGCAAATATTGGAATTGCTTTCACTTGCTGGAAAAGTGATAGCAAACGCAAATGACTACACTGGCCAAGTCAAAACAAAGAGCAAAGAGGAGCTGTGGTGGAGAGTGCATTTCCAGATAAAATCACTGGAACTCAGAAAGGATAATTATCATGCCTCAATCTAGAGTTGTATAGACCTAATAACTTTAACCAGACCAACAAATGCAAGGAAGACCTTTCTGAGCGTTAGAGTTATCTGGAAATGGGCCGGGCAAGCTCAGAAGGTACTAAGGCTCAGCATTGGTACAAGTATTCAGGCAAATGCTGTGTGACCACTTCATCCCAGTGAGGGAGAGGACATTTAACATTGGAAGATGGTTGGACTATATGATTCTTAACTTCCCTATGTATAGTTGATTCTAAGAGTTGGCTGTCATCATTACTTATTGATGATCTATAAAGTATATTTGGGATATTTACAGAATGTAGAGAAATCCAGGTTTCTGGCCTCTAAGACTTTAATTTCTTTCTAAAAACCCATTGCCATCAAGTCGATTCTGACTCATAGCATCCCTATAGGACAGAGTAGAACTGCCCTGTAAAGCTTCCAAGGAGTGGCTGGTGGATTTGAACTGAAAGTGAGTATGAGAAATGAAATCCGATTGCACTAGCCAAAAAGGCACAGTGACCATCTATTTCTCAGGGAACCAAGGATTAGCTAAAATACCCAACACCGTTGAAGTATCAACAATGCAAATAACCCTTGACATTTATTTTCTGGCTTGAAAGCCTTACTATGGATAAAACATACAGGTAAAACAATAGCTCCAAATGTGTAATACTGAGCAGAAGAAGGATCGTACTTTTAGAGTTAACAGGAATAAGAGTTGAAATTTCTACTTTGTTCTTCTCCCTCAATTTGGATAAATCGTGGTCTTGTAATTCACACATGAATATTTGCATTTGAATCCATTCAGATCCTCATGTCATACACTTGCTTAATAAAATACACTTGATTATTCATGATGCTTGATAAGGAGATGTCATTTTAGAATTTAAAAAGAAATAACACATTGTTAAGTGAGGTTTGCAACAATATAGGGGAAAGTGCTTTCTGGTGAACATAGTCAAAGAGTTCCTTGCAGGTTCCACCCTCTTCTTTTTTTGAATGTGTTTCTGCCAGACTCCAATAATCCAACAATCTAGAAAGTAGATGTGGTGCATATCAAACATTTGTGGAATATAGAGAAATCCAAGCTCCTGACTTGAAAGACCTTCACTTCCATCTTGCATTCCTATGACCAGTCTTAGGCTTGGTGATGGCAGACACCTACTACATCCTTGAAACCTGTTGCCATTGTATTGATTCTGACTCATAGCCACCCTATAGGACAGAGTAGAACTGCTCCAAAGAGTTTCCAAGGAGCAGCTGGAGGATTCAAACTGCTGACCTTTGATTAGCAGCCATATCTCTTAACCGCTGTGCCACCAGGGCCCCTCATCTACTAGATACTAACCCCTATCCCCCACAAAACAAACCTGTTGCCGTCAAGTCGATTCCAACTCATAGCGACCCTATAGGACAGAGTAGAACTGCCCCAATTGGTTTCTGGGGAGCACCCAGTGGATATGAAATGCTGACATTTTGGTTAGCAGCCGTAACACTTAACCACTATGCCATAATGGTCCTCAAAAGGAAGTCTATGACCAATTCACAATGGAATCACCTGGAGTGTTTGTAAAATGGAGTTCCTGGTAGCTACCCTAGAATTACTGAATCAGAATCTCAGCTGGGCGGCATTAAAATATATATTTTAACAAACTCTCAGGTGATTCTTGTCCATGCTAAAGACTGAGACCCACAGCACTGGATTCTATAAGGTATCTTTATCAATACCACTATCTATGGGCCAAAAGTGAGTGATTTCTTTCATCAACAGACATTGCCTTGTGCTAGCTTTCCTCCCATACCTCTCTGCCTTTTGTAATGGAATTCTTTTGGTATTCTGCTCACTGCAGCCCAGCACCTACTAATAGATGAGGTGTCAGCTGAACTTTACTATACTCAGCAACCAAAAACATCTTCACAAGGACGTTTTCAGACTATATAGTCAGCCTAATGCAAGGCTCTAGAACATTCGATTCTACAGCTGTGATGACAGTTCTTTTTTTTTTTTTTTTTTTTTTATATTTTATTGTACTTCAGGTGAAGGCTTACAGAACAAATAGTTTCTCATGAAACAGTAGTACACATGTTGTTTTATGACATTGGCTAACAACCCCACAACATATTAAGCCTCTAAATTCTCAACCTTTTTTTTGATGAAAATACAGATAGCCAAAGATACACCGTTTCAAAAATTTCTACATACACAGTTCAGTGACATTGACTACGCTCTTCCAACTGTGCTGTTATTCTCACTTAAGATGAAGTCTTACAGAACAAAATAGTTTCTTATTTAACAGTTACTACACATGTTGCCCTATGACAATGGTTAACAATCTCACAACACAACACATCAAGAATATCCTTACTCCACCTGGTGTTCCCTATCACCAAGGGACTTCCTTGTCCCCTTCTGTCTTCTGGCCCTTGTCACTGGACTACTGTACCTCATTAGTCTCATTTGGTTTTTTTTTTTAACACCATTTCAAAACTTTTTACTTACACATTTAAGTGATATTGACTATGCTCTTCCAATTGTGCTGCCATTCTCGCCCAAGATGAAGGCTTACAGGACAAAACAGCCTCCCATTTAATAGTTACTACAAATGTTGCCCTATAACAGTGGTCAACAATCTCAGAACACATCGACAGTGTCCTTACTCACTTGTGTTCCTTATCATCAGTTTCCTACTCCCCCTCTGCCTTCTGGCCTTTGTCACTGGACTCCTGTACCTCATTAGTCCCATTTAGTTTTACTGGGCTGTCCACTCCCAGGCTTAACATCGAACCTCGAAGGTAACTTCACCTCTGAGCTGAAAGGGTGTCTGGGGGCCATGCTCTTGAGGTTTCTCCAGTATTCTTTAGGCCAGTAAATCTGGTCTTTTTTTTGGGGGGGGGGAGTTAAAATTACGCTCTACATCCTTCTCCAGCTCTGTCCAGAGCCCTCTGTTGTGATCCTGGTCAGAGTAGTCAGTGGTGGTAGCCGGGCACCATCTAGCTGTACTGGACTCAGTCCGGTGGAGGCCTTGGTAGCTGTAGACAATTAGTCCTTTGGACTAATCTTTTTGTTGTATCCTGTTCTCTTCATTCTCCCTTGCTCCCGAAGGGATGAGACCAGTGGAGTATCTTAGATGGCCGCTCATAGGCTTTTAAGACCCCAGACACTACTCACCAAGGTAGAATGTAGAGCATTATCTTTATAAGTAGTGTCATGCCAATTGAGCTAGATGTTCCCTGAGACCATGGTCCCCAGAGCCCTCCGTCCAACAACTCAGTTCCTCGGGGGGTTTGGATGTGTCTATAGGGCCTCCATGACCTTTCCTTGTGCAGGTTGTGTTAGTTTCCCCTGTACTGTGTACTATCTCACCTCTCACCCAAGGTACCACTTATCTATTGCCTATTTAGTATTCCCCCCCCTCCCTTCCCATCCCTGGTAACCAATAAGGATTGTTACATTTTGCATGTGAATTTTTTCATGGGTTTTTACAATAGAGGTTTCATATAATATTTATCCTTTTGTGATTGACTTATTTCACTCAGCATAATGTCCTCCAGTTTCATCCATGTTATGAGATGGTTCACAGATTCATTGTTGTTCTTTCTCGTTGCATAGTACTCCATTGTGTGTATGTACCATAGTTTGTGTATCCATTCATCTGTTGATGGACGTTGAGGTTGTTTCCATCATTTTGCTATTGTGAACAATGCTGCCATGAACATAGGTGTGCATATGTCTATTAGAGTGATGACTCTTATTTCTCTAGGATATATTCCTAGGAGTGGGATTGCTGGATAGAATGGTATGTCTATTTCTAGCTTTCTGAGGAAACGCCATATCATTTTCCAAAATGGTTGTATCATTTTGCATTCCCACCAGCAGTGTATAAGAGTTCCCATCTCCCCGCAGCCTCTCCAACATTTGTTATTTCCAGTATTTTTGATTCGTGCCAGTAATGCCGGGGTGAGATGGTATCTCATTGTGGTTTTAATTTGCATTTCTCTAATGGCTAGTGATTGCGAGCATTTCCTCGTGTGATGTGATGACAGTTCTTAAAGCACAGATTGGTTCCTTTAAGAGGCACCCATTTTTCATTCTCTTTCACTGCTTTTGTCCACAGGGTATGAGGCTTAGAAGTCAGACTGACCTAGGTGCAAAACTCTACCTGGCCTCATACTAGTTACTTGACTTTAGCAAGTAGCTTTCTCTTTGAGACAACTTCCTCATTGAAAACAGACACAATACCTATCTGCTGAACTCAGAGGTTTGTTAGGAAGGCTCGTGGACAGGAAGCAGAGTGGAATCCTGGGGAGAAGAAAAGGCTTTGGAGTTCAGAAGCTCATGTGAATGGCCTCTGTCTCTTCCCAGGAATACGATACAGGCCAAGTGATTTTACCTCTCTAAACCTCATCATAAAAATGAGGATAATAATAGTCCTTTTCTCAGCATTGTCAGGATTAATTGGAATGATCCAGACACATGGTGAGTGCTCAATAAATTGTAACTATTATTATTTTCAGTTTGAGGAGAGAACTTGGCACAGTGCCGGGAGCATAAGACATTTTGCCTACAGTTATTAATAATGTTTGGTTTAAATTTTCCAAACAGAATTATCAGCTAGGCAGCTATAAAGTGGATTTCATAATCAGGATAAACGCAGGATTGAATGCCTGCTCTAGTATTTTCTAGCTTTTTGACTTTTTCACAAGTGGCTTATTTTATTTATTTTTTGAGCCTCAGTTTTCTCATAAATGTGAGTAGAAATATGTACCTTTCAGGGTTGATATGAGGCTCTAACATAGTTTTAGTCCACTTTTTTTCTCTCTTCCTTATCCTCACCTCCTCAGTCCTTACCTTCCAGGGTAACAGCACATGAATTTACAGATTCTGATTAATGCTGATACAAATGCTAGTGTTTAACATGATCACAACTTTCAAATAATTGGTATAGCCAGAGGACTCCAATCTTCTTAACTTAAATCAAAATACTGGTATATGTTCTGGAAACCAGTTTAGCTTTCTTTTTCCCCCCCTAGGTTGAATTGACAGTTACACATAGAGTTAAGTGCTTTCCTGGGACATGCAACCCATGAAGTATGGTCAGCATTACAATAATGGACAAGGTTAATTTTAGACTTCAGTTGATTCTAGAATACAGACTGAGATTCCTCTTTTGAGTGTAGACTGTGTCATGAACATCCTTGAATCCAAAAGTTGCATCTCTATTTGTGGAAGGAAAATTATAATGAAAAACCTCTGTTTGCAGAAAGCCAAAAGTGATTATGGGAAATGATACTTCCTGATGATTTGTGCTGTGCCTACTACTCAAAGATCACTATTTGATTATTTGAAGTAGCAACATTTTAGGAAGTAAACAACTTGGTTTAGAGCCCTTTTCAACCTGTTTTCTCCTCAGATGAATCAGAAAATAATATTGGATGATAAATCTGTGAATTATACTTTGAATAACTGACAAAAATATAATCTACATGTAGGGAGTAACATTTTATATTTTTTCTCCTGCTTTGACCTCTCCTTTTTATTTTTGTTTCTTTCACTGATACTTTTGACTTCATTTCCCCCTAACATTTCAGTGGGCCATTTGTTCTTTAGAAAAGCATAGCAGACTTTTGCCCCCTTCCATATCTTCGTGGAGTTTTGATGAAAACTTAATAGTGATCATTGGCCCAAAGTCCAACAAATGGGGAAAAGACAGTCTTTTTAACAAATGGTGCTGGCAAAACTGGATGTCCATCTGCAAAAAAATGAAACAGGATCCATGCCTCACGCCATATACCAAAAATAATTCAAAATGGATCAAAGACCTAAATATAAAGCCAAAAACTATAAAGTTCATAGAAGAAAAAATAGGACCAATGCTACAGGCCCTAATACACAGCATTAACAGAATACAAACTGTAACCATAAAAACACAAACCCCAGAAGATAAGCTAGATAACTGAGATCTTCTAAAAATCAAACACCTATGCTCTTCAAAAGATTTCACCAAAAGAGTAAGAAGAAAACCTACAGACTGAAAAAAATTTTGGGGCAGTACAAGTCAGACAAAGGTCTAATCTCCATAATTTACAAGAAAATCCAACACCTCTACCACAAAAAGACAAATAATCCTATTAAAAAATGAGCAAAGGAAATGAACAGACACTTCACCAAAGAAGACATTCAAGTGGCCAACAAACACATGAGGAAATGCTCGCGATCACTAGCCATTAGAGAAACACAAATTAAAACCACAATGAGATACCATCTCACCCCGGCATTACTGGCACGAATCAAAAACACTGGAAATAACAAATGTTGGAGGGGCTGTGGGGAGATGGGAACTCTAATGCACTGCTGGTGGGAATGCAAAATGATACAACCATTTTGGAAAATGATATGGTGTTTCCTTAGAAAGCTAGAAATAGGTATACCATATGATCCAGCAATCCCACTCATAGGAAAATATCCTACAGAAATAAGAGTCGTCACTCGAATAGACATATGCACACCTATGTTCATGGCAGCATTGTTCACAATAGCAAAATGATGGAAACAACCTAGATGCCCATCAACAGATGAATGGATAAACAAACTATGGTACATACACACAATGGAGTCCTATGCAACGAGAAAGAACAACAATCAATCTGTGAACCATCTCATAACATGGATGAAACTGGAGGACACTATGCTGAGTGAAATAGTCAATCACAAAAGGATAAATATTGTATGAGACCTCTATTGTAAAGACTGATGAAAACGTTCACACACAAAATGTAACAATCTTTGTTGGTTACCAGGGATGGGAGAGGTCAGGGGGAAATACTAAATAGGCAATAGATAAGTAGTATCTTGGGTGAAGGGTGAGACAGTACACAATACAGGGGAAACCAGCACAACCTGTACAAGGAAAGGTCGTGGAAGCCCCATAGACACATCCAAACTCCCTGAGGGACTGAATTGCTGGGTGGAGGGCTGTGGGGACCATGGTCTCAGGGAACATCTAGCTCAATTGGCATAACACAGTTTATGAAGACAATGTTCTACATTCTACCTTGGTGAGCAGCATCTGGGGTCTTAAAAGCCTGTGAGCAGCCATCTAAGATACTCCACTGGTCTCATCCCTTCGGGAGCAAGGGAGAATGAAGAGAACAGGATACAAGGAAAAGATTAGTCCAAAGGACTAATGGATCACAGCTACCAAGCCTCCACCAGACTGAGTCCAGTAAAGCTAGATGGTGCCCGGCTACCACCACTGACTACTCTGACTGGGATCACAACAGAGGGTTCTGGACAGAGCTGGAGAAGGAAGTAGAACAAAATTCTAACACACACAAAAAAGACCAGATTTACTGGCCTAAAGGAGTCTGGAGAAACCCTGAGAGTATGGCCCCCAGACACACTTTTAGCTCAGTGGTGACGTCACTTTTAAGGTTTACCGTTCAGCTGGGGGATTGCACAGCCCTGTAAAACAAAATGGGACTAAGGAGGCACAGCAGTCCAGGGACAAGGGCTAGAAGGCAGAAGAGGGCAGGAAAGCTGGTGATAGGGAACCCAAGGTTGAGTTAAGGACAGTGTTGATGTGTAGTGAGGTTGTTAACCATTGTCATAAGGCAACGTATGTACTGTTTAATGAGAAACTATTTTGTTCTGTAAACCTTCATCTAAAGGGAGAATAGCAGCACAATTGGAAGAGCATAGTTGATGTCACTGAACTGTGCATGTAGAAATTTTTGAGATGGTGTATCTTTGGCTATGTATATTTTCACCAAAAAAAAAAAAGAAAAAAAAGATCGAGAAGGGAGAGGGTTGACATGTCATGGGTTTGTTAACCAAAGTCATAAAACAATATGTATACTACTGTGTAATGAGAAACTATTTGTTCTGTAAACCTTCACCTGAAGTACAATAAATTAAAAAAAAAAAATCCTTTTGATGGTAAAAAAAAAAGAAATCCTAACAGAAATTAATATATAAATAAAACTGATCAATAATGAAATGGTGAAGTACAGCCAGACTTGTGGATTACAGATAAAGTCATTAGAAGGAAATTTATAGCCTTAAATTATTATATTAAAAAGTTTCTGAAGTTACTTTATTTATTATTTTCTTTACTATATCTAAATTTATATATATCTCCAATGGGAGACATAGGGACAGAGAAATTTTTTTTAACATGTTAATATGGATTGTTTTTTGAAAGTATGTTTATATCTTGCACTAATTATACAAATATATGTATATATTGAGTATTAAAAAATTAAAAGCTTATTTTTGATAGGAAAAAAGAAATAGAGATCATTGACCAAACCATAATAATACCAAACTGGTTGCTGTAGAGTCCATTCCGATTCATAGTGACCCTAAGGACAGAGTAGAACTGCCGGTAGGGTTTCCCAGGAGCAGCTGGTGGATTCCAACTGCCGACATTTTGGTTAGCAGCCGAACACTTAACCACTGTGCCACAAGGGCTCCAAAACATAACAGTGATTACCTTTTTTGCTTTCCTCCTGACTATACCATTCATTGTCATTGCACTTTTTCTTTTCTTTTTTTCTTCCTTTTTACCTTACCCCGGATTATGACCCTACTGGAACATTTCAGGAGCCCTGGTGGCACAATAGTTAAATGCACAGCTGCTAACCGAAAGGTCTCAGTTGGAACCCACCAGTCACTTAGCAGGAGAAGGATGTGGCTGTCTGCTTCCATAAAGATTACAGCCTTGGAATCCCTATGGGACAGTTCTGCTGTGTCCCATAGGATCACTATGAGTCAGATCGACTCGATGGCAGTGGGTTTGGTTTTTTGGATGGGGGCATTTTTTAATTTAATTCCCCTCATTAGGACAGTAACAAGAAAGATAAGTAAAATGGATGCACGGGTACTAGTTTCATCTATGGCAACTACCCGCACAATCCTGTAGACAGACATACAAACATGATAGTTTTCTAGAGGAAGTTGTTGCTGCTTGAAAAGGATGTTAGATAAGTTTGGTAAACTCCCCAAATTTGGACATTCCTAAAATGTCATTTCATTTCTATTATGTTTTAGGAGTGTATTAAATATGTTTTCTATTTATCAATGTAAAGTACTTTACTACTACAGTTTTACAAAGAAGGAATAATACTATTGATATTGCTGATAGAGCTCCTGCACTCAAAATCCTCCAGAAAAGAAAGTGTAACTTGAGTTAGAAATTAATGGTGTTGCCTATTGCTTAAAAAAGAAAAAAAAGTTCTGCTTATAGAGAATATAATTTATGCCTAATCCATTATAAGGAAATAAAATTCTAAGGTATTCAATGGCTAACCTGTTTGTTTGTTTGTTTATTTATTTATTTATTTAATTGTAATAGTGGTTATTAAAATAGGAGGGATAATTTCATTTTTGTTAGTGTTCATCTTACCAAAAATTACAGATTCTGGGCTGGTAGAAATGAATAGGCAATTCAGTAGAATAACCCGTAAAGAAGAGTTTCTCATATGTATTTGTTATGTAACGTTTTTGTTGAAATTCAGTAAAATTTTGGGAAGCACTTTGTGTGGAACACTCGGAATTTTTCCTATAATCCTGGAGTGTTACAACTATTAATCTGAAACAGAAAACGCTGTCTCTTTTCTCGTTAATGGCAGGAGACAGATGCTTTACCTGAAGCTACATTCTGTGAGCAACCCTAGTAGTCAATCACGTCATTCATATTATATTGGGATTGTGCTTTTGGCATTTGCTTATTCAGAAATAACACATATCATTAGAATTTTTTACTGTGATTGAATTTTTAGTTGATGTACTCTGCTAGACCTAACACTGAAACACAATTGCACAGAACATCGATTCTCTAATTTTTGTGAAAAACACATCACATCCTGAACTAAGAGCTTTATATTTCTTGTGAACCTGAGTCACAGAAAATAATTCCCGCTTTTCATTAACCAATGCAGTGCATAAGCCATTTCCCTCGTATGCATTGTTCCTACTACTCCACATAAGAAGAAGGGTGCAGGTTCAGTCTAGTGCCGGAATACTTGTTATCAGAGCCCATCATTCCATTTGTCATTAGAGTAAACACATGGGAAACTGTACAATTTGGACTCTAAACATCTGATAACCAGATGGCAGGTTAGCCTCAAAGTGGTGCAAACATTGTCTGTTTGTAAGACTGATATTTGCACACAAGTCTTTGGCAGATGATGGTTAAAGCATTGCATAGAAGCATGTCTCCTGAGTCACCAGAAGGGAACATCTTCCTCAAGTCTATTTTCTCTCCTCCATTTGCAGATTTGTGGATTCTTTTAAACACGAAGATATTTTGAGGAAGGTTTTGAGAGTTAAATGTAGAGAGGCAAGTCTTTAATCTGGGAAGTTTTCTTGTTCTTTTTTGTCTCCCTAGTTAAAGTTCAGGCTTAGAGTATCTCATCTAGATGTTGTTCTTTTTATTTGTTTGTTTTTTTAAATCCTGGCTGTCTCAGTCTGGGGTTCTCTAGAAGAGCAAAACCAGTGAAGCATATATAAATATATAGAGAGAGATTTACCTCAAGAAAATGCCTCATGCAATTGTGAGGAACTGGTTCATGCAGTTGTGAGGAAATGGCCCATGCAATTGTGGGGGCTGGCAAGTCCCAAATTTGTGGATCAGGCAGAAGTCTGAGCTGAAGACCCCTGCTGGCTCACGTGGTTGCAGGAGCTGATGAACCCAAAATATACAGGTCAGGCAGCAGGCTGAAGATTGCTTCAGGCTTAAGTCCCAAGAAGTGGAGGTCAGATGGTGAGAAGAGTACAGGGTTGAGAGAGCGAGAGTGCTTTGCCAGAACGTACATTTTTATATTGGAGACAGGCCACGTCCCCAAGAAAACTCCCCCTTCATGTGGTTGGTTTCTCACATCAGATCACAAAGTGGAAGATGATTACATTATGGAAGAGAACGTGCCAGACCACTGAGCATTGTGTCTACCCAAGTTGACATACAACATCAACTATCATGCTGGCTTAAATGGAGTTATAGCCCCACAGAGTGAGATCATACTCAAGCCCCTGAGCATGAGATGTATTATGTATGCATATATGTATGTATATCCACCACCAGTTGCCAGTGAGTCCACCCAACTCATGATGACCCAGAGTAGAACTATACTCCACGGTGTTTTTAATGGCTGATTTTTTAGAAGTAGAGTACCAGGCTTTTCTTCCAAGATGCCTCTGGGTGGACTTGAACCTCCAACATTTTGGTTAGGAGCCAAGTATGTTAACTTCTTGTAACACACAGGAACTTCTATGTTTATACAACCAAATCAAACGAAACCCACTGCCGATGAGTAGATTCCAACTTACAGTTATCCCATAGGACAGAGTAGAACTGCCCCATAGGGTTTCCAAGGGTATAAATCTTTACTGAAGCAGCCTGCCACATCTTTCTCCCACAGAGCGGCTGGTGGGTTCATACTGTTAACCTTTCAGTTAGCAGCCGAGCACTTTAACCACTGCTCCACCAAGGTTCCTATGTGTGTATGTGTGTATGTCTGTGTATATATGTATACATATATACATATGTCTATGTATATAGATTTATACACATATTTGTGTGTGTGTATAGTTTATATCTATGCATGTATTTCTGTCAGTGTGCGTATGTTTTTTGCTTAGACTTGTATTTATTCTTATTCATGTTTTCCTCATGGAAGTCCATACAGTATAATGAAAAGATGTCCACAAGATTTGTAATCTCTTGAGGCAGTATATATAATGGTTAAGAACATGAACTGTGAAATCAAAATTGCCCATGTGATCCTGTACAAGTTAATCATTATTTCTGTGCCTCAGCTTCCTCACCTGTAAAATGACAGTGATAATAATACTACCCCATAGGGTTATTATGAGATTAAATGAGATAATATATATCAATTTCTTATAAAAGAGCCTCTCAGATAATAAGTACTATATAAGCATTAGATTTCTTTTTACCTGTTTGTCTATCATCTCTTGCCTACCTTGTACACAAAAGATTCAGAATTGTGTTTTTAAATCACCCAATAAATGTGTGTTTTTCTGAACTGGATCTGATTATGAGTCAGGGGTCCATTCAATCCATGCAATTCAGCCATGCAATTCTGAGCATGCCACTAACTCTTCTAAGCGTGTTTCCCCAACCATGAAATGAGAGTAAAAATTGCTGCCCTGTCTTCTTCACAGGCTTACTATGTACATCAAATGAGATAATTTATATGAAAGCATGTGTTTAGTTTGAAAATGTGAGGCAAATTGTTGTTATACTATTTTTATATCTAAAAAGAAATGAGGTAACTGATTCAGGCTCACTTCTCATGTTCTAGCAGGTGTGATGAGACACCTATACATACAACTATGTAAAAAGTAGAACATGCTAACACAGAAAGTTCTAGAGCAATTGCTTTGATAAAGCTGAAAATATAGAAAAATTGTTTCTAACTGGAAATAATGGAAAGAGAATATATCAGCTAAGCTTTAGTGCATGTACCAAAATATTAAGATTAAAGTTACCTTGATTATTATCTTGCTTAAATAATAAGCAAGTCTCATTTAGAGCCAGATCAGATCAATTAAGAACATATACCAAAAACAGAAGGAATCTTAGCATTTGAAAAGATTTGATTTTCTGATGTTACTAGAAGAGCATCAGGACATTTTTTTAAGCATCCCTCACTCAAAACTGTTTTCATCTGAGGAAATTAAAAATGCATGCTCAAGGGCACTTTGCTCAAGGCATTTTGTGCAGCTAGAAAACATTCGGTTCTTTCTTCTTTCATAGGATAAAGGATCTCTCTTACTAGCTTATGTGGTTTAGAAAATATACCCATCAGGTAATGTAAAATCTTGTCTATAATTCAGGTGGTTTCTAAAAGTCAAGTTAGGCAGACTATCTGGATGTGTTTGACTTTCTTAAAGCCATGCTTTGGAAACATTTATACCAAAAAAAAAAAAAAAAAAAAAAATCCACTGCCTTTAGTTTAGGATTTTCCTCCAGTATCTAGGTCTCAGTGGTAATGCAGAGTTAGACCCACACAGAGCTGAAACTTCTAACTACAGTATTCTTAGAAGGGTACAGTCTCAGGAAAGATTGTGTTTGTATTATCTTTCCTGTGTATAACAGAGTGACTCCCATCCACCTGATTTTGGAAAAGCAAGAGATTAGATTCAGTCTTAACACCTGCATGGATTTGTGCTAAACCAAAAAAAAAAGAAAAAAAAAAAAAAGATGAGTGACTGAAAGGTTGCAGACAACTTTCCTATTTCCATCCTCATTCCCCCTTCATAGCATTGCTTTAAAAAAAGGAAACACATTGTTTTTTAGATTTCTGACTATATTATTTTATTATTAATGCCTCTGCATTGAATCAACTCTTTCAACACTGTTTTATTACTGAAATGACTTTTACAGCACCCACGTCTGATATTACTCAGAATATCTTACTGAAATACTTTTGAATATCACATCAGGCATGGGTGATTCGTAGCCATAAACAATTGTCAATGTAGATAATAGCTGACTGCACAAGGCTTATATGTTTGAGGTCTCTAAGCAATCATGTTTAGTATCCTGAAGCTCATTTTCTGGAACTCAACAGGATGCTAACACCTGCTATCAAAGTTCATGTTCTGAGGATAATGATGTCTTATAATTTTTGAATAAATACATCCTGCTTATTAATTAAAATGGTACTGTGCATGAAAGAAATTATTACTGAATTTTCTTCCAGCTAATGAGTCATAGTACTGATATGAGTACTTTCGAGATTAATTATTTTTCAATATTGAGAAATCTATCTGTTGCATATTGGACTCCATTTACAGAATTCTATTAAATTTGAGTAAATTTTAGGCAAAACATGTCATAGAATATGATGCTATTTTTACATGGATGTTCATCACACCTTAAACTTGATAATCTAATGAAAGAAAATGGGAGATGCTGTTGTTGTTAGGTGCCGTCAAGTTGATTTTGACTCTTAGTGACCCCAAGTGACAGAGTAAAACTGCACCATAGGGTTTTCTAGGCTGTCATCTTTACAGAAGCAGATCTTAGGGTCTTTTTTCTGCAGAACCTCTGGCTGGGTTTGAACCACCAGCCTTTTGGTTAGCAGCCAAGCACTTAACCATTACACCAACAGGGCTCTTTAGGGAATACTAAGGAAGATGAATCTCTTCTGACATCCATTTTTATCTTTTCTATCTTTCCTGTATTTTTAATGATTTCTTGCTTTCTTAATGGACGATATCCTTCATGTCATTCCATAACTTATCCAGTCTTCGGTCATTAGTGTTCAGCGAATCAAACCTATTACTGGGATAGTCTCTAAATTCAGGTGGGATATACTCAAGGTTGTATTTTGGCCCTTGTGGGCTTTCTCTAATTTTCTTCAGCTTCAATTTGAACTTGCATGTGAGCAATTGATGATCTGCTCCACAGTCGTCCTCTCATCTTTTCAGACTGATGACATTGAGCTTCTGCATTGTCTCTTTTCACAGATGAAGTTGATACGATTCCTGTCTATTCCTTCTGGTGAGGTCCACATATATCGTTGCCATTTATGTTGTTGAAGAAAGGTATTTGCAATGAAGAAGCTGTTGGTCTTGCAAAATTCTATTAAGCGATCTCCGTTGTCATTTCTATCACCAAGGCCATATTTTCCAACTACTTATCCTTCTTCTTTGTTTCTAGCTTTTGTATTCCAATCATCAGTACTTATTAATGCATCTTGATTGCATATGTGATCAATTTCAGACTGCAGAAGTTGGTAAAAATCTTCAGTTTCTTCATCTTTGGCATTAGTAATTGGTGCATGAGTTTGAATAATAGTCGTATTAAGTGGTCTTCCTTGTAGGCATATGGATATTTTCCTGTCACTGACAACATTGTACTTCAGGATAGATCTTGAAATGTTCTTTTGGATGATGACTGTAACACCATTCCTCTTCAATTTGTCATTCCTGGCATAGTAGACCATTTGATTTTCTGATTCAAAATGGCCAATACCAGTTCATTTCATCTCACTAATGCCTAGGATATTGACGTTTATGCATTCCATTTCATTTTATTTATTTTTATTTTTTTATTGTACTTTAGATGAAGGTTTACGGAACAAACTAGTTTCTCATTAAACAGTACACATATCGTTTTATGACATTGGATAACAATCCCATGACATGTCAACACTCTCACTACTCAACCTTGAATTCCCTATTACCAGCTTTCCTGTCCCATCCTGCCTTCTGGTCCTTTCCCTGGGCTGTTGTGCACTTTAGTCTCATTTTGTTTTATGGGCCTGTCTAATCTTTGGCTGAAGGGTGAACCTCAGGAGTGACTTCAGTACTGAGTTCAAAGGGTGTCCCGGGGGCATACTCTTGGGGTTTCTCCAGTCTCTGTTAGGCCAGTAAGTCTGGTCTTTTTTTGTGAGTTATAATTTTGTTTACATTTTTCTCCAGCTGTCTCTCGAACCCTCTATTGTGATCCCTGTCAGAGCAGAGTCTTGTTCAGTTTCCATGTAATTGATTTTTTTTTTCCTTGCTCTTCCGGTTGTTAATTTCTACCTTGATGATGTTGCGGTCACAGAAAATATATTATCTCAGTGTTTTGGATTTTGTTGAGGGTTGCTCTGTGGCCTAAGATGTGGTCAATTCTGGAGAATGTTTCAAGAGCGTTGGAAAAGAATGTGTACTTTGCAGCTGTATGTAGAGTGGAGTGTTCAATATATGTCTATGAGGTCAAGTAGGCTGATTGTGCCCTTTAGCTCTTCTGTACCTTTGTTAAATTTCTTTCTAGATTTTCTGTCCTTTACCAGCGTGGTGTGTTGAAGTCTCCTACTATTATTGTGGAGCTGTCAATTTCTCTTTTCAGTGCTGTTAGAGTTTGTTTTAGGTATTTTGGAAACCTGTCTTTGGGTGAATAGATGTTTATTATAGTTACGTCTTCATGATGGATCATCCCTTTAATCATTATATAGTGCGCTTCTTTGTCTTTTATGGTGGATTTTGTTTTAAAGTGTATTTTATCTGAAATTAGTATTGCCAGACCTGCTGTTTTTTGGTAGCTGTTTGCTTGATATCTTTTTTTCCACCCTTTGATTTTTAATAAACGTATGTCTTTGTTTCTAAGGTGTGTCTCTTGTAGAAAGCATATCAATGGATCCTGTTTTTTAATCCATTCAGTCACTCTCTGTCTATTTATGGGTGCATTTAGGCCATTTATACTCAGTGTAATTATTGATAGGTGTGAATTTATTGCTGTCATTTTGTAGTGCTTTTTTGTGTGGTGCTGACATTTTGTTTCTGGTACTCTCCTGTGCTGAATTCCTTTTGTTTGTGGATTTTTTTTTTAAAATTTTTTTTGTTTTTGTAGGTTTTGTTTTTACTGAGACTTTATATTTTTCTTCTTTATTTTGATGAGTAGGTTTGTTAACTTTCTTTGTGGTTACCTTGAAATTTACCTTTTTCTTCCTAGGTTTGAACCAGTTTATTATTACTTGGTATTGCCTTGCCTTCCTCTCCATTAGAACGTTCTGTACCTACACCATTTATTCCTTCTTTTATTGTTCTGACATTGTCAGTTACAGATTAACATCTCTGGTTCCCTGTTGTAATTCTTTTGGCTTTTGGATAGTCCTTAAGAGTTCATTTCCTAGGTTGGTATCTGGCCAGTACAATCTTGCATCCTAGATTCAGAATGTCATCTGTTCTCAAACCAAAGGACTCCCTGTAATAATTCATGTAAGTTTGGTTTGGTTTTTACATAGTCCCTTAATTTCTGTTTGTCTGGAAATGTCCTAATTTCACCATCATATTTGAACAAGAGTTTTGCAGGATATAGTTTTCTTGGCTGGCAATTCTCTTCTTTCAAGATGTTATATATGTTATTCCGTTGCCTTCTTCCCTGCATAGTTTCTGCCAAATAATCAGAGCTTAGTCTTATTGTTTCTCCTCTGTATGTGACTTTTCATTTTTCCTGAGCTGCTCTCAGGATTATTTCTTCATCTTTGGTTTTAAAGTGATTATGATATGCCTTGGTAATTTTCTTTCTGGGTCTGTCCTATATGGGGTTCGTTGATCTTCTTGGATGATGAGCTTTTTATCTTTCATGATATTAGAGAAGTTTTCTGTCAGCAGTTCTTCAATGATCCTCTCTGTGTTTTCCATTTTTTCTCCCTGTTCT
This sequence comes from Dugong dugon, assembly GCA_030035585.1. NCBI lineage: Eukaryota > Metazoa > Chordata > Mammalia > Sirenia > Dugongidae > Dugong > Dugong dugon. The sequence continues at coordinate 23,681,135 of CM057475.1, forward strand.
GGAACTCTGATCACTGGCAAATTTTTGCTTTTGATTATATCCCACATAATTCTCAGGGTTTCTTCATTTTTCTTTATTCTTTCTGATTTTTCCTCAAAGTTGTATCCAAGTGTTTGTCTTCAATTTCACCGATCCTGTCTTCCATCATTTCAAACCTGCTCCTCAGCCCATCTATGACACTGTCCATTTCTGAAATCTTGTTTTTTGTTTTTCTTTTGGAGTTCTAATTGTTGTTGTTTTATGATTTCTAGTTGCAAATTTATTTTGGTATTTTGTTCCTGTATTATTTTCCTGAATTCTTCCATGTTTTTATCTGTATTTTCCATGAATTTTTCTGCCTTTTCCATGAATTTGTCTATTTTTTCCTCATTTTTGTCTGCTTTTTGCTTCAACTCTTGGATGCCTTTGAATATTAGATTTGAATTCTCTATCAGGTGGCTCTAGTGCCTTTTCTTGTACTGAAAAGTCATGAGGTGTTTTATTTTGGATGCCTACTGGAACCATTCTGTCCTGTGTTTTCATATTGTCTGCTATCTTCAGGACATTCAGTAGTTATTTCTTTGTTTATTGATTGTAGATTTGTTTGTTTTGTCCTGCTTTTTTGCTTTATTTGGTTATGTCTGAGCAGGCAGGCTGTGCATTCATTGTTGTTTGCTCATCTGTGGTTACGATACTTTTCACCTCCTGGTCCAATGGGTAGGGTCAGTTGCTTAGCTATGATGCAGCAGGGCAGGTCCAGCTGAAGGGGAGGGGCTGGGATGGGTTGTTTGTGGCAAGTACTGGGTCTGAAAGGGCAGGCCAGGAATCAGTGTAGGGCAGATTCCAGTAGGCCGTGCCTGTGCTGCTTTTGGGTGTGATGTTCAGTGCATGGTGCAGGTAGGCAGGAAGGAAGGAGTAGATTGTGATATGCAGAGCTAATATGGGTATGGGAGAGAAGAGAGAGAAACAGGAGCCAAAAACAAACAAATAAACAAACAAAAATACTAAGGGAGCTTGCCGTTGGATCGGAGACATGAGAAACTGAGAAATGGAGAAAAACAAAAAGGAAAAAAACAAGAAAAGGGAAAAAAATTTAGTAAAAATTAGAAAAAAAGAAAAGCTCCCAGGGATCATACCAGTTCAGCCGTAAAGACCGTGGAAGTGGCTCCCAGGCTGTGCAGTACAACCTGGCTAGAAGGAGTAGAGATGTCACACAGTGCCAGGTATTCAGGAGACAGGTAAAGATGGTAAGTATAGAGAGATGAGAAACTGAGAAATGAAGAAGACAAAAAGGAAAAATAAAAATAAAAAAATGCTCCCAGGGATCTCACTGGCATGACTGAGCAGATCAAGGAAGTGGCTCCCAAGCCTTGCAGTACAACCTGGCTAGAAAGGGCTCCCAAGCCACAGAAAGAGAAAGAAAAGAAGCAAAACAAATTGAAACAGACAAACAAAAAAAAAGTGCTAAGGGAGCTTGCTGTTGGAGTGGAGAGATGGGAAACTGACAAATGGAGGAAAACAAAAAGGAAAAAAAAAAAAAGAAAAAGGGCAAAAGAAAAAGAATAAAAATAAAAAAGAAAAGCCTCCAGGGATTCCACCAGTTTGACTGCAAAGACTGACGAAGTCACTCCCAGACTGCACAGTACAGCCTGGCTAGAAGGGGTATAGATGCCACACAGCATCAGGTAATCAGGAGACAGGAAGAGAAGGTAAGTATAGAAAGACGAGAAACTGAGAAATGAAGTCAGACAAAAAGGAAAAAAAGAGAAAAAAAAAATGCCTCCAGGGATCCCACTGGCATGACTATGCAGACCAAGGAAGTGGCTCCCAATCCTTGCAGTACAGCCTGGCTTAAAAGTGCTCCCAAGCCACAAAAAGGAAAAGAAAACAAACAAACAAAAAAGCCCTGGGGATCCCACCAGCGTGGCAGCACAGGCTGGGGAAGCAGTTCCACAGTCGAGCGGCACTTCACAGCCTTTCAAGAAGAAGCAAAGATGTCACATGGAGCCAGGTGTTTGAGAGGAAAGAAGGTGAGATGGTGAGAGGCACAGAAGAAACCAAAAGAAGTGGAAAAAAGCAACATCAGCAATGAACAAATGGCACTTTGGGAGCCGGCCAGTGTGAGTGAGGACAATCCAAGTGGCAAAGACCTGCACTTCCCTGATGACAAAATGACTGCAGCCAGCTAGGAAGCGGTGGAGGTAGAGCAGCGGGAAGAAGGATAGGGGGTGAGAAAGCTTATATCACTAGTTACTGGGTGTTCTGTCTCCTGCTGGGAGCTCCATGAAGCTGCTTTCCTGTACTCCCTGTCCGCCAATCTCTGACAGGAGTCCAAGATGTTGAATCCGGACTGCATTAGGAAATGTCCACACATATCTCTCCTCACTCTCTGTTATCTGTCAGTTTCTTATTCCATACAGGTTAGGCTGAGTTCTCTGAGTTCTTTATCTCTTCAATTGATGCTTAGGGTTCCAGGATTGACATTTGTCTCTGTTTTACTTAGTTTTTCGGGTCTTTGCTGTGGAGGGACAGTGTGGTGCTTGTGTCTATAGCGCCATGTTGCGTCTACCTCTCTACATTTCATTTCTGATGACTTCCAATTTTTCTAGATTCATATTTAGTACATTCAATGTTCTGATTATTAATGATGTTTGAATCTATTTCTTCTCGTTTTGAGTAGTGCCACGTCAGCAAATGAAGGTCACAAAAGCTTAAAAAGTTAACAAGACAATAAAGAAAGAAAAGACCAAAATGGGTGTCAGAACAGAGTCCAAAACTTGCTTTTGAACATAGAGTAGCTAAAGCGAAAGGAAGAAATGATGAAGTAAAACAGTTGAACAGAAGATTTCAAAGGGTGGCTCTTGAAGACAAAGTAAAGTACTATAATGAAATAGGCAAAGATCTGGAGTTAGAAAACCAAAAGGGAAGAACATGCTTGACATTTCTCAAGTTGAAAGAACTGAAGAAAAAATTCAAACCTTGAGTTGCAATACTGAAGGGTTCTACAGGGAGAATATTAAACGACCCAGGAAGCATCAAAAGAAGATGGAAGGAATGCACAAAGTCACTGTACCAAAAAGAATTTGTTGACTTTCAGCCATTTCAGAAAGTAGCATATGATCAAGAATTGATAGTACTGAAGGAAGAAGTCCAAGCTGCACTGAAGGCATTGGTGAAAAACAAGGCTCCAGGAATTGAGGGAATACCAACTGAAATGTTTCAACAAATGGATGCAGCATTGGAGGTGCTCCCTTGTCTATGCCAAGAAATTTAGAAGACGGCTACCAGAACAATTGACTAGAAGAGATTCATATTTGTGCCTGTTCCAAAGAAAGATGAGCCCACAGAATGTGGAAATTATTGTACAATATCATTAATATCACACGTAAGTAAAATTTTGCTAAAGATAGTTCAAAAGCAATTGCAGCAGTACATCGACAGGGAACTGCCATAGATTCAACGTAGATTCAGAAGAGGATGTGGAACGAGGGGTATCGTTGCTGATGTCATATGGATCTTGGCTGAAAGCAGAGAATACCAGAAAGACGTTTACCTGTGTTTTATTAACTGTACGAGGACATTTGTGTGTGTGGATCATAGCAATTTATGGATAACATTGCAAAGAATGGGGATTCCAGAACGCTTGATTGTGCTCATGAGGAACCTGTACATAAACCAAGAAGCAGTCATTCAAACAGAACAAGGAGATACTGTGTGGTTTAAAATCAAGAAAGGTGTGTGTCAGGGTTGTATCCTTTCATCATACTTTTTCAATCTGTATGCTGAGCAAATAATCTGAGAAGCTGGATAATATGAAGAAGAACAAGGCATCAGGATTGAAGTGAGACTCATTAACAACCTGCGATATGTAGATGACACAGCCTTGCTTGCTGAAAGTGAAGAGGACTTGAAGCACTTACTGAGAAGATCAAAGACTACAGCCTTCAGTATGGATTACACCTCAACATAAAGAAAACAAAAACCCTCACACCTGGACCAATAAGCAGCATCATGATAAATGGAGAAAGGATTGATGTTGTCAAGGATTTCATTTTACTTTGATCCACAATCAACTACCATGGAAGCAGCAGTCAAGAAATCAAACACTATCGTATTGGGAAAATCTGCTGCAAAGACTTCTTTAAAGTATTCAAAAACAAAGATGTCATTTTGAGGACTAAGGTGTGCCTGACCCAAGACATGGTATTTTCAATTGCCTCATATGCATGCAAAAGCTGGACAATGAACAAGGAAGACTAAAGAATTGATGCCTTTGAATTATGGCGTTGGTAAAGAATATTGAATATACCATAGACTGCCAGAAGAATGAACAAATCTATCTTGGAAAAAGTACAGCCAGAATGCTCATTAGAAGCAAGGATGGTGAGATTTCTTCTCATGTGTTTGGTCATGTTATCAGGAGGGACCAGTCCTTGGAGAAGGACATCAGGCTTGGTAAAGTGGAGGGTCAGCAAAAAAGAGGAAGACCCTCAATGAGATGGATTGACACAGTGGCTGCAACAGTGGACTCAAGCATAACAATGATTGTGAGCATGGCGCAGGACTGTTATACATAGGGTTGCTATGAGTGGGAACCAACTTGGTGGCACTTATCAACAACAACAAAAAGGAAGGCGAAATTGCAAAGTATACAGTGGGTATCTATAAGAAGTGGTGTGCCAGATAACCTCCCTTTGCTCACCTCTGGGGCCCTAGGACAGCATCAGTGGGGCTCTGGTGCTACATTTTGGCTTCTGGTTGGATAAGACCAACGGAGACACCTGCAGTAGATTGAAGGATGGGAAGAAAGTGAGATATGGGTTTTTATTACCCAGTTCCCTCCTTATAGAGCCGCAGTTTAGCAGAGATTGTGTTCATTTTTCCAAGGCCGCAGTTTCTGCTGTCCCTTTGCTACAGCCACAGTTCTTTCTGGATTTCAGTAACCTCTCCCTCCTCCTTGTTCCTTCAGGAAATAGAAGTAGGAAGCAAAGACTTCCTTCACGGCCACCCTTGGTGGACTCACCTCCCATGTTGCTTTCCCTACCTCTTCCCTCATGTCTGTAAACAGTCCTGTCATTAATCTTGTTTCAATCACCCTTGCTGAGGGCTGTATCTGTTCCTGCTGTGACATTTGATTGATACAGGAAGAAAAATTCAAACAAAGGCCTGGGCTGCAGCCAGCACTTCTGGCTTCATGTCCTCGTTCTGCTACTTCCTACCTGTGTGACTGCAGGCATATCCTTTAGCCTTCCTGGGCTATAATTTCCTCAACCATAAGGTGAAGAGCAGTTGAACCAGACAACCTCCCAAATTCTGAGCTCTGAAATTCTACATTCTTTGTGCAACCCACGATGTAGAAATGGCCATCACCATGACACACCTAATAAATATTTCAGTCACTTTCAGAAGAGAAAAAAAAGTTACCTTAGTGGGGTCGATATCAGAATTTGGTCAATGTCATCTACGAACTTAGAGGATATAATCCATACATTGAGATTGCCTCATTTAGATGTCTCTCTAGTGTCTTCTCCTTTTGGATGTAAATGTTATCAAAATACAGATATATTTCTTGTCTCTTCTCTTAAGAGGACTCTATCTACAATCAGCTTGGTCACTGATTGGTTTTAAGTGAAGCACACTCAGCTACCACTTTACTTAGATACCAATTTGGATATGAATGATGATTTTTAGGTCCCTACCCTACTTTAAGTTGAAAAGATGTCTTGCGAAGCATCACTTTTCTGATTAATGCTTGTCTGCCTTCTCATTGGCCCGTATCCACTACCTGCTTCTACTCAGTTACCTTGTTACAATGTGGAAAAAAACTGACAGAGTTGAATGAAGAGAAAGCCGCAATGCCTACTGTAAATGGAAACTATAAATCCTTATATTTTAATGTGGTTGTTTCAATGGATGATCCTGCAGATGTGACAGTTATAATATTTTTAGGGCCCAGATTTCTTGGTTAGCAGAGCAAATGAGAATTTTATTGTTGTAACCTGGAGAACTGCTGTGGTGGACCCCGGAGTCTTTGAGCCAGAAAAATGAATCATCAACCAAGATAGCTTGAAGCCAGCTTAGAGATGAAGACCTGGGCAAAACTGAACATAGCTGAGTGGCAATGACCTAAAAGAGAGTATGGGAAAACAGTATCTCTGTAAAATGCTGGGATGATGGATTTTTATCAAGCAAAACTCGGTGCTTTTAAGGAAAATGACGTCTTACTTGAAACATCATTGCAATTGGTTTCACATGTGGTCTCAAAAATTCCCTTTCATTCGAAGTGTTACTTTACTTTGATATCTGATAATGGAGGATAGGCTACTGGAGCTGTTGGTCCCAGGAGAATACTAATTACCAGCAATATTGTCTCTTCCATGTCCCTGCCTAGGACTCCACGCCTTCCTCTGTCATTGCACTTAAACCAAAATCAAACCAAACCGGTTGCCATGTAGTCAGTTTCGAGTCAAGGCAAACCCATGTGTGTCGTAATAGAACTATGCTCCATAGGGTTTTCAATGGCTGATGTTTTTGTGGTAGATCGCCAGGACTTTCTTCCAAGGTACTTCTGGGTGGACTTGAACCACCAACTTTTCAGTTAGCAGCCAAGTGCTTAAATGTTTGTACCACTCAGGGACTCTGTCATCACACTTACCACCATCTGTTCTAACCATTGGATTTCTTGCTAGTGTCTCTCAATTGCCAGTGAGTTCCCTTTGCATGATTCAATATAATACTGAGTAATACTGAAAAATGAACCTCAGGCTTAAAATGTCACCTGTGACATACCACAGGCAAGGCCTCTAGTCAGGGCCTCTAGCCTCTAGGTGGGAATAAAATAAGGCATTTGTTTTTATTCCTTTTGATTTCAGATTCAGAAGAGAGATAAAGTAGTAATCGATGACGTATTTGTAGTTTAAAGTTTATTTATTAATATCCATTTTCAATGACAGTTTCCAGCAGATTATTTTCAGCTCCTGTTTTAGAAAGAAATTCACCTTAGTTTGTCTCTTGACCTTTTTGAGATGATTAGTAATAACTCCTACTCAAGATTCACAGGAAACTGATAACGTGTTGCTTCTGGGTAGAGCATATAGGGGACAAGGAGACAAGGAGGAGGAGATTCACTTTTTACGGTATATAAGGTATATAATCTTTCTGTTATTTATTATTTTTCTTACCATGTGTGCCTAGTTAAAAACATTTTTCATACGACCCAAAAATAAAAACATGCCTACTCAATTAATGAGAACTGTTTTTGGATTTGATTTTGAATTGTTTGAATATTTTAGGTATGATGATTTCAGTCTTGTAAGCTAAGCTGCCTTCGTATCGAGGCACATATTTGTCATCAAAATGTTCCTATTGAAAAGAGCCAGTTTCTTTTCTTTAAATTTCATACAGTTTGGTATTCATTTACATCAGCTACTTCATGCTTGACTGCTAATTGAAAGGTTGGCAGTTCAAAACCACCCAGAGGCACCTTGAAAGACAGGCCTGGCAATCTGTCCAAAAGGTCACAGACTTGATAACCCTGTGGAGCAGTTCCACTCTGCACAAGTAGGGCCACCAAGAGTTGGAATAAACCTGAAAGCAACCAAAAATAACAACAAGGAGACCAGTGGTAATCACCACTTACTCCTCTCTTTGCTCCTTCCCAGTCAGTTACCAAGTCCTAGGGATTTGGAAGTATATTTTTCAAGTCCTTCTCCTTTTCTCCAACTCCAATCACTGTCCTAGTTTGGGATCTTATTATCTCCCAGTGAGAAAAGGAAAGCATTTGCTTAACTCATCTTTTAGCAACCAGTCCTTCACATTGCAAACCAAAGCTGACTTTTTAAAACAACTCTAATAGTGTTCTCCTCTCTCTGAAAAATAAATAAATAAAGGAAGGAAGGAAAGAAGGAATGGATAAATAAGTAAATAAATTAAATTCAGTAGTTCCCGTTGTCAACAGAAGAAAGTCCATTAAGCCGTTGGCATTCTGTTTCCAACCAACTAGACTCAATTTCATGATTTCCTTCACCACTTATATTTATGACTTTTTTTTCCCCCAGTGTCAGCTAATGTGTCAGATACTGTGCTTGGTGCTGGGTGCCAAGTGGGGTTCCTCTTCTCATGATGTTTCTGGCCAGTGTGTGTAGGGGAAGGTAATCAAATATTCTATGCAAATGTTTACTCACAAGCAGAGATCAGTGCTATGAGAAGAAGAAGCTTAGAGCTAGGGCTAGGAGAGCATATACTCAAGAGACCTGACCTACTCTCAGGCTAAGAAAAAGTTTCCTAAGTTTATGTTTCTAAAGCAGAGATCTGGAGAATGAATTGCAGCAACCTCAGGAAAGACCCCATGCTAGCTGCAACAGGCAACCTGCCTTTCCTTCAACCTGCTGTGTGTCTTCCTGGGCTTATGCCCCAGGCTTTCTCTACTTCGTTTAATGTTTGGTAAAACTCCATTTAATTATCCTCCCACTTTCTTTTGCTTCATGGAGTAGTCATTAATCAAGATACAGCTCAAATATTGCTTCTAAGGACTGCCTTCCCTGACATTACTAATGACTCCTCTTCTTGACACCCATTGTCTAGAAGAAGGAACAGCCCTCATCTCTTGGTTCCCACATCATTTTACATGAATAAGTTATACCTTGGCATCTATATCAGTGTAACACATACATTTGACTATACATTTCTCTCCCCTTCTCTCATTGTATCCTTTGTATTCCCACAACCTAAAATGGTGCCCAGAACAGTACAAACTCAGGGTGTATCCACTGGATCAATTAATACCTAAAGCAAATTGGTGTAGTTGTTGATTTATAGATGCTGTGAATTGACTGGCTTTAGATAATAACTATTTGCAAATTATCTTTCTTTTTTAAAAATGCCATTGATACAAAAAGTTCCCATTATAAGAAAGTGAAATATTTCAATTACTGTTTTGTGACTTAATTGTTTGAAATTTGGAATGCATTATCCTAAAGGGAAGGAAGGTAGGGTGTATTTGGTTACTAGATATGCATACAAATGGCTGAGCTACCCAATGGAAATAGCCAAAGATACCTGGGTTCTAATGCTATTTCTGACTCTGACTCTTAACTATAGCTGTGTGATTTGAGAAAGTGTTTTTGCTTATCAGCAACTCATTTTTCTCACCTGAAAAAAGAAAATACAAGTACTTCTCTTGCTCATTCATTGTAAGAATTGAGTAAAGTAGCATATGAATTACCTAGGTCCAACAAAGCAACCTCATTACTACATGATAGTTCTCCTCCTTGCCCCTTTCTCTCCTCATATGTCCTTCAGAGTAGAGGCACTCTAAGCAGCTCTGTCAGCATATGCATGGGCAGATTTCTGAGAATGAGAAGTTCTATGCTTTATAGGCCTCCTCTTCCACATTCAAATCGTGATATCCACTCAGCCACTCACTGATTCACTTCATAAATGTTAACCTAACAAACTTTATATACCAGCTAGTGGTTGAGTAGTAAAATGGGTATTGCCATTTTCCATGTTCAGTGGAGCTTAGAGAGACTATGGGGAAGGGAGTTGGGTTATGGATGAAGAAAATCCATCAAGATGGGGAAGATTAGCCGTGGATATCACAGCCAAGCTGACTCCTGGATGACACTGAGGCCTTTTATGTATTGTCTGGCCATTGTGCCCCTACTGGCTATGGGTCCAGCTAGAGATCTTGTCTTTTGTATATCACAGGCACAGCAGGAAGGACCTTTCTTGCCATTTAACTCTAAGCTAGGACATGCTTTCCAGCTCTTGAAGACTGCGTATTGCAGACAACTCTTGGTGACATATCTAAAGGCAGACAGGTGATTAGCTGGGGTCCTCATGATATGTGTGGGTAAAATGGCACCCTTTTTTAAAAAAAAAAATTCTTGTGTTTTAGGTGAAAGTTTACACAGCAAATTAGGTTCCCATTTAACAACTATTCATAAATTGTTCTGTGACATTGGGTACAATTTTTGCAATGTGTCAGCATTCTCTTTACTTCAATTGTTTGTTTTGTTTCCATTGATTTAGTTTCCCTGTCCCTCCTTGCCTTCTTGTCTTTGCTTTTGGGTAAATGTTGACCATTTAGTCTTGTATAGTTGACTATTTAAGGGAACACATTACTCATACGTGATATCATTTATTTTATAAGCCAATCTATTATTTGGTGGAAAGGTGACCTCCAGAATGGCTGCAGTGCCAAGTTAAAAGGGTATATTAAGGCAGTAGTCTCGGGGATTCCTCTAGTCTCTATCAGTCCAGGAAGCCTGACCTTTTTTAGGAATTTGAATTTTGTTCTACATTTTTTCCCCATTTGATCTGGGATCTTCCATTGTGTCCCTGGTCGGGACAATCAGTAGTGATAGTTGACACTATCTAGTTCTGGTCTCATGCTGTAAGAGGCTGTGATTCATGTGGGCTTTTACTCCTGTGGACTAGTTTCTTCTTTGAATCTTTGGTTTCCTTCGTTCTCTTTTGCTCCAGATAAGGAGAGACCAGTAGTTGTTTCTTAAATGGATGCTTGCAAGCTTTTAAGACTCCAGATGTTACTCAATGTAGAACATTATCTTTATGAACTATGTTATGCCAGTTGACTGAGTTGTCTCATGAGACTATGGTACCAAGACTTTTAACCTAGTACACCAATCCCACGAGGTGTTTGGATATATCTAGGAAGTCTCCATAACTGTGCCACCTATGTACTTTATTATATATATGAATACATATGTAGCACACACAAACATGTGTGTACATATGGCTACAAATACACCTATACATGCATGCACATGTATTCACACATGCCTTCCTATACATCTATAGCATATATATCTACCTATGTAACAACACACATATTTTTTGGGTCTTATTACTGTTGTTGCAAAATTGTATATGTTATAGCATTTATCAAAATTGTCGTTTATTTTGGTGTACTTCTTAGTGTCTTCATTTACCTTGGTCAAGCTGTACTGACTTCCCCTATATTGGGTATTGCCTTTTCCGTCACCAAAAATAACAAGTGTCCACTACATCTTTCCCCTTCCTTACCCTGGTAACCATCAGAGAACATTGCTTTCTTTGTGTCTACCTATTCTTGATATTTTATAAAAGTGACACTGTACAATATTTGTCCTTTCATGAATGGCTTATTTCACTCAGCATAATGTCCTCCAGCTTCATCCCTGTTATAATATGATTTGTGGATGCCTCATTATTCTTTATCGTTATATAGTATTTCATTGTATGTATGTGCAATAATTTGTTTACCTATTCATCCACTGATGAACACTTAGATTGTTTCCATCATTTTGTTATTGTGAATAATGCTGAATGAACATATACCATACCAGTTGCTGTCAAGTCAATTCCAACTCATGGTGACCCTATAGCAATGAACATAGATATGGATATGTCTATTCATGGCACTGCTCTTATATCTCTAGGATATATACCCAGGAGTGGGATTGCTGGATCATAAAGTATTTCTATTTCTAGTTTTTTGAGAAAGTGCCATACCATTTTCAATAGTGGTTGTACCATTTTACAATCCCACCAGCAGTGTATAAGAGTACCAATCTCCCCATAACTTCTCTAGCATTTGTTGTTTTCTGTTTTTTTGATCAGGGCCATTTTTGCAGGGTGAGATGGTATCCCACTGTAGTTTTGATTCGCATTTCTCTAAAGGCTAATGGTTGAGAGCACATTGTCATGTGTTTGTTAGCCACTTGAATGTCCTCTTTGGGGAAGTGTCTTTTCATGTCCTTTGCCCATTTTTTTTATTCAATTGTTTGCCTTTTTGTTGTTGAAATTTTCTATGTATTTTAGAGATTAGACCCTTGCTAGGTATGTTGTTGCCAATTTTTTTTCCCCGAGTTTGTAGGTTCTCTCTTTGCTCTTTTGGTGAGAATAAGTATTTGGTTTTTAGGAGGCCCCAGTTATCTAGTTTATTTACTGTTGCTTGTACATTTTTAGATTTGTTTGATAGTCTATTTATGCTGAAAATTAGGACCCCTAGTTTTGTCCCTGTGTTATTCTGATGGTTAAGACTGTGTCAACTTGGCTGGGCCATGACTTTCAGTGTTTATATGTGATCACTCCCATCATTGAATCTGCTGTGAATGGCTGATCAGTTGAAAGGGGTTTCCTTGGGTGTGTGGCCTGTATCTGAATATAAGCAGAAGTTCTGGCTTTTTGCTCGCTCTGGATCCCGCAGCTGCCTCCTGTTCATCTGCCCTCTGTTCATCTGCCCTCCAGTTCTTGGGACTTGAGCCATCAGCTTATCTGCCAATCTTGGGACTCATCGGTCTTCACAACCTGTGAGCAGAGCCCTGCTTTCCAACCTGCCCATCTTGGGTTTGCCAGCCCCCACAGCTACGTGAATCAGGAAAAGCCTTGTAGGTCTTGCCTGCCAGTCTTGGGATTTCTTGATATTCACAGCCTGTGAGCAAGAGCCCTGCTTTCCGACCTGCCAGTCTTGGGTTCCCCAGCCCCTGCGGCTAGATGAATTGGGAGAAGCCTCTATCCTAATCCACGGACTTGGGATATTCCAGCCTCTATAATCGCATGAACTGTTTCTTTGATATAAATCTATCTCTATATATATTTATATGCTTTACGGGTTTTGCTTCTCTAGAGAACCCAGCCTAAGATAGTTATCTTCCAGGAACTTTATAGTTTTAGCTTTAACATTTAGGTCTTTGATCCATTTTGAGTTAGCTTTTGTGTATGGTATGAAGTATGGATTCTGTTTCATTTTTCTGCAAATGAATATCCAGTTTCACCAGCACCATTTGTTAAAGAGACTATTTCTTTCCCATTGAATGGACTTTCACCCTTTCTTGAAGACCAATTGCCTGTAGATGAATGGATTTACTTCTGGGTTCTCAATTCTATTCCATTGGTTTACGTGTCTATCATTGAACCAGTATGAGGCTGTTTTGACTACTGTGGCTGTATAGTAAGTTTTGAGATCAGGAAATATAAGGCCTCCTGCTTTGTTCTTCTTCAATATTGTGTTAGCTATTTTGGGCCACTTTCCTTTCTATATAAAGTTGGAGATAATTTTTTCCACTTTGTTAAGAATGTTGTTGGGATTTGGATTGGGATTGTATTATATATATAAACCATTTTCGGTAGTATTGACATTGTCACAATGTTAATTCTTCCAATCCATGGAGCATGGGATGTTTTTCCGTTTATATAGGTCTCTTTTGGTTTCTTGCAGTAGTGTTTTATAGTTCTTGTATAAGTCTTTTATGTACCTGGTTAGATTTATTCCTAGGTATTTTATCCTTTTGGGGGCTATTGTAAATGGTATTGTTTTCTTGATTTCCTTTTTGGAGTTGTTATTAGTATAGAGGAACCAACTGATTTCTGTGTGTTGATCTTGTACCCGGCCACTTTGCTAAATGCTTCTATTAGTTCTAGTAACTTTTTTGTGGAATCTCTGGAATTTTCTATGTATAGGATCATATCATCTGTGAATAGGGATAGTTTTACTTCTTCCTTTCCAATTTGGTTACCCTTTTGTCTTAATTATCTAGTGCTGCTGTAAAAGAAATACCATAAATCGGTGGCTTTAACAAACAGAAATTTATTTTTTCATAGTTTAGGAGGCTAGACTTCTGAATTAAGGGTGCTAGCTCTAGGGAAAGTCTTTCTCTCTCTGTCGGCTCTGGAGGAAGGTCCTTGTCTCTTCTGCTTGTTTCCTGGTTCCTTGGAAATCTCCATGTGGCTTGGCATCAATCTTCCCCACCTCTGCTTCCTAGCTTGCTTGTTTAATCTCCTTTATTATCTCAAAAGAGATTAACTCAAGACACACCCTATACTAATCCTGCTTCATTAACGTAACAAAGACAATCCGTTCCCAAATGTGATTGTAACCACAGAGATAGAAGTTAGGACTTACAACACTTATTTTTACGGGAAAGTTAATAGAGCAGTGAAAAATCAGGGACAGCTCAGCTCAACTCGCTTCTCTCACATTCCCAAAGGTACTGCAAACCAGAAACTCAAAATGAATGACAATTTGGTTCCTACTCACTTTGAGATTATCTTCAAGTTCCCTTGTCATAATTCAATCAATAACATTCCATCTTTTGGTCCCTAAAAATTCATGTCCTTGCCACAAGCAAAACACATTCACCTCATCACATTATCCCAAAGTGTTAAATCAACACAAAGTCCAAAATCTTATCTCGTGAAGCATCTAAATCAAACATGGGTGAGACTTTAGGCATATTCCATCCTGGGGCAAAATACCTGTTCATCTGTGAGCTGTACAATCTAGAATACAAGTTATCTGCTTCCAAAATACAATGGTAGAATAGGCACAAGGAGGCATTACCATTACAAATGAGAGAAATTAGAGGGAAAGAGGGTATAATGGGCACCAAGCAAGTCCAAAACCCAGCAGAACACATTACACTGGCTCTCAAGACTTGAAAACAACCCTCTGTTCTCTGAGACCATCTGGACAACGCTTCACCCTGCAGACTATGGGTGTTGGCGGTGTCTCTCGATTCTGGATGGAGGTCCCTCCACCCAGGGCTTCAACTCTGCCTTACAGCCTCACTGGGATGATAACTCCACTCCATTGGTTTTAGGCTGCCCCGTTCTCCTAGTCCATCTGAGTGGCGACCCCACCGCCTCAGCCCCAACAGGCTCTATTCTGCTCCTTGGGCATGACAGCCATACCCCCAAGATTTGAGCATCAGCCCCATCTCCCTGGCACACCTTAATAGCAAGCCCCACTCTGAGTTGGCAAAGTTCCTACTCTTTGAAACTTAGAAAGTTTTGGCCGAACCTTTTGAAACCAAGAAGGCGCTGCTTCTGGTGCTCCTTCCAACAGTTCTGTGATCTCTGAATTGCTTCAGGGATGGCCCTTTTCTTTTTTGGAGGAAAACAGATGTAGTTCCTTTGGCCTATTTCTTGCTGTAAGATTCCAAGAGGCAGACAACTTTCTTTCCTTTCATTCTTTCTCTCTTCCCTTCAGTTTAAGCTGTTGGGTTTTCTGCTGTGGTATTTGATTAGATCCATCAGTCACAAGCTTAATCTCTTTAGCAAAAGTTGTTTAGCTGCAATCTTGGTGAACATTCTTGTCCTTAGTTTTTACAAGAAAATTTCCCAAATCTTTAAGTTCTATTTTCATTTTCCACAGTTCGCTTTTAAGTCCATCTCTTTTCTCTCACATTTTACTGTAAGTGACAAGGAGAAACCACTCGGACCCTATAAGATCTTGTTTAGAATTCTTATAAGCTAGATATCTAAATTCATCACTTACAAGTTCTACCTTCCATCAAACATTTGAACATAATACAGTCAAGTTCTTTGCCACTGCATAAAAATCATTGCCCTTTCTCCATTGTCCAATCACATGGTCATCATTTTCTTTTAAAGCCTCACCAGCAGAACATTTAACATCCACATCTCTAGCGACATTCTGTGGCTGGCACCATATGTATTCTCTAAGACGATAGAGACTTTCTCTTGTAGCTCTCCTCACTTCCTCCTGAGCCCTCACCAGAAATGCCTTTGATGTCCGTAATTCTACCAACAATCTGTTCAAGGCAATCCAGGCTTTTGCTATTGTTGTTGTTAGGTGGCATCAGGTTGGTTCCCACTCATAGCAACCCTATGTACAACAAAATGAAACACCGCCTGGTCCTGCACCATCTTCATAATCATTGCTATGTTTGAGTCCATTGTTGCAGCCACTGTGTCAATCCATCTTGTTGAGGGTCTTCCTCTTTTTTACTGACCCTCTACTTTACCAAGTATGATGTTCTTCTCCAGGGATTGGTCCCTCCAGATAACATGTCCAAAGTACATGAGATGAAGTCTTGCCATCCTGTCTTTTAAAGAGCATTCTGGCTATACTTCTTCCAAGACAGATTTGTTTGTTCTTCTGGCAGTCCATGGTATATAGAATATTCTTCACCAGCACAATTCAAAGGTATCGATTCTTCTTCAGACTTCTAATTCATTGTCCACCTTCTGCATGCATATGAGGTGATTGAAAATACTATGGCTTGGGCCAGGCACATCTTAGTCCTTAAAGTAACATCTTTGCTTTTTAACACTTTAAGGAGGTCTTTTGCAGCAGATTTACCTAATGCAGTACGTAGTTTGATTTCTTAACTGCTGCTTACCTACGCGTTGATTGTGGACCTAAGTGAAATGAAATCCTTGACAACTTCGGTATTTTCTCAGTTTATCATGATGTTCCTTATTGGTCCAGTTGTGAGGATTTTTATTTTCTTTATGTTGAGGTGTAATCCATACTGAAGGCTGTGGTTTTTGGTCTTCATCAGTAAGTGCTTCAAGTCCTCTTCACTATAAGCAAGCAAGATTGTATCATCTGCATATCGCAGGTTGTTAATGAGTCTTCCTCCAATCCTGATGCCATGTTCTTCTTCCTATAGTCCAGCTTCTCAGGTTATTTGCTCGGCATACAGATTGAATAAGTATGTTGAAAGGATACAACCCTGATGTACACTTTTGCTGATTTAAAACCATGCAGTATCCCCTTCTTCTGTTCACATGACTGCCTCTTGGTCTAGGTACAGATTCCACAAGAGCACAATTAAGTGAGTTCTGGAATTCCCATTTTTCACAATGTTATCCATAATTTGTTATGATCTACACTGTCAAATGTCTTGCATAATCAGTAAAACACAGGTAAACATCTTTCTGGTATTCTCTGCTTTCAGCCAAGATCCGTATGATACCAGCAATGATATCTCTGGTTATGCATCCTCTTCTGAATCTGGCTTGAATTTCTAGCAGTTCTCTGTCAATGTATTGCTGCAACCATTTTTGAATTATCTTTAGTAAAATTTTACTTGTGTGTGATGTTAATGATATTGTTTGATAATTTCCACATTCTGTTGGATCACCTTTCTTTGGAACGGGCAGAAATATGGATCTCTTCCAGTTGGTTGCCCAGGTAGCTACCTTCCAAATTTCTTCTCATAGATGAGTGAGTGCTTCCGGTGTTGCATCTGTTTGTTGAAACATCTCAATTGATATTCTGTCAATTCCTGGAACCTTGTTTTTCGCCAGTGCCTTAGTGCAGCTTGGACTTCTTCCTTAAATACCATTGCTTCTTGTTCATATGCTACCTCCTGAAATGGTTGAACAGCAACCAATCCTTTTTGGTACAGTGACTCTGTGCGTTTCTTTCATCTTATTTTAATGCTTCTTTCATCGTTCAATATTTTGCCTATATAATCCTTCAATATTGCAATTCAAGGCTTGAAATTTTTCTTCAGTTCTTTAAATTTGAGAAATGCTGAGCCTGTTCTTCCCTTTTTGTTTTCTAACTCCAGGTCTTTGCACATTTCGTTATAATACTTTACTTTGTCTTCTCGAGCCACCCGTTGAAATCTGTCCAGCTCTTTTACTTCATCATTTCTTCCATTCACTTTAGCTACTCTACATTCAAGAGCAAGTTTCAGAGTCTCTTCTGACGTCCATTTTGGTCTTTTTTTTCCTTGCTTGCTTTTTAATGAGCTTTTGCTTTCTTCGTATTTAATGTCCTTGATGTCGTTCCACAACTTGTCTGGTCTTCAGTCATTAGTGTTCAGTGTGTCAAATCTATTCTTGAGATGGTCTCTAAATTCTCCAGCCTCTACCCATTATGCAATTCCATAACTGCTTCCACATTTTAGGTATCTGTTAGAGTAGCACCCCAGTTTTCCAGTACCAAATTCTGTCTTAGTTACCTAGTGCTGCTATAACAGAAATACCACAAATGAGTGGTTTTAACAAATTTATTTTCTCACACTTTAAGTGGCTATAATTCTGAATTCAGAGTGCCTGCTCTAGGTGAAAGCTTTCTCTCTCAGTCAGCTCTGGAAGAAGATCCTTGTCTCTTCAGCTTGTTTCCTGGTTCCTTGGAGATCTCCATGTAACTGGGCATCAATTTTCCCCACCTCTGTTTCCTACCTTCCTTGTTTAATCTCCTCTATGTCTCAATAGAGATTAACTCAAGCGTATCCTACACTAGTCCTGCCTTATTAACATAACAAAGACAACACATTCCAAAATGGTATTATAACTAGAGGCATAGAGGTTAGGATTTACAACACGTATTTTAGGGGGACACAATTCAATCCATAGTAACTTTATTTTCCTTTCTTGCCTTATTGCTCTAGATAGGACTTCCAGTAAAGTATTGAATAAGAGTGGTGATAATGGGCATCCTTTTCTCATTCCCTTTCTCAAGGCAAATGCTTTCAATCTTTCTCCACTGAGAATAATGTTGGCTGTTGTTTTTTCCCATATGTCCTTAATTATGTTGATGAATTTTCCCTCTGTGATGGTTAAGATTGTGTGTCAACTTGGCTGGGCCATGATTCTCAGTGGTTTGGCAGTCGTATGATGTTGTGATTACTTCAGTGATGAAATTTGATATAATGTGATCATCTCCACGATGGGATCTGTTGTGAGCAGCCAGTCAGTTGAAAGGGAGTTTCCTTGGGCTTGTAGCCTCCATCAAATATAAGTGGACATTCTGGGAAGGCTTGTGGGCTTTTACTCACTCTGGATCCTGCAGCCAGCTCCTGTTCATCTGACCTCTGGTTCTTGGGACTTGAGCTAACAGCTTACCTGTGGTCTTGCCGGCCGATCTTGGGATTCATCAATTTTCGCAGCCTATGAGCAAGAGCCCTGCTCTATGACCTGCTGATCTTGAATTTTCCAGCCCCTGCGGTTATGTGAATTAGGAGAAGCCTCTATCCTGATCCACGGACTTGGGATGTTCCAGTCTCTAAAACTGTGTGAGCTATTTCTTTTATATAAATCTCTCTCTCTACATATGTATATGCTTTACTGGTTTTGCTTCTTAGAGAACCCGGCCTAAGACACCTCCTTTCCTATTTTGCTGAGAGTTTTTCTCGGAAAAGCGTGTTCAATTTTATCAAATATCTTTTTCTACATCGATTGGTATGATCACATGATTCTTTTGCTTTTATTAAAATTTACATGGAGAATTACGTTAATTGATTGTCAAATGTTGAACCACTCTTGCTTATCTGGTATGAATCCCAGCTGATCATGTTTTATTATGTTTTTGATATACTGTTGAATTATGTTGGCTTGAATTTTGCTTAGAATTTTTGCATCTATATTCATGAGGAATATTGGTCTGTAATTTTCTTTTTTCGTGATGTCTTTGAATTAGGAAATATTCCTTCCTTTTCTATGTTCTGGAATAATTTGAGTAGAATTGGTGTCAACTCTTCTGTGAATGTTTGGTAGAATTCTCCAGTGAAGCCATCTGGGATGGGTTATTTATTTATTTTTTTGGAGGAGGAGTTTTGTGACATGTTCAGTTTCTTCTTTTGTTATGGGTCTATTTAGATTTTCTACCTCTATTTGTTTTAGTTTATATAGCTAGTGTGTTTCTAGAAATGTATCCATTTCTTCTACGTTTTTGAATTTGTTGGAGTACAATTTTTCATAATCTGTTATGATCCTCTTTATCTCATTTGGGTCTCTTGTAATGTCATCCATTTCATTTCTTGTTTTGGTTATTTGTGTCTTCTCATTTTTTTTTCTTTGTCAACTTGGCCAGTGGTTTGTCAATTTCATCGATCCTCTCAAAGAACCAACTTCTAATCTTGTGATTCTTTCCATTGTTCTTCTGTTTTCTATTTCATTTATTTCCACTCTGATCTTTATTATTTCCTTTCTTTTGCTAACTGTGGTCTTCTTTTGCTATTCCTTTTCTATTTGTTCAAAATTTTGGGTAAAATTATTGATTTGGGACCTTTCTTCTTTCTTGATATATGCATTTATTGCTATAGATTTTCCTCTCAGCACTGCATTTGCTGTGTCCCAAATGTTTTGGTATGTTGTATTTTCATTCTCATTTAACTCTAAGTATTTTTTAAATTCATTTTTAATTTCTTCTATGACCCAATAGTTTTGAGGTAATGTGTTATTTAGTTTCCATGTATTTAACATTTTTCTTTTTCCTCCTGTTATTAATTTCTAGTTTTATAGTGTAATGGTCAGAGAAGTTGCTTTGTATTGTGTCAGTTTTTTTTTAATTTATCGAGGCTTGCTTTTTCACCTAAAATATGGTCTATTCTGGAGAATGTACCATGTGTGTTGGAGAAGAATGTGTAATGTACTGCTGTGGTTGATATGTTCTGTATATGTCTATGAGGTTGAGTTGGCTGATTGTGTTACTTCGATCTTCTTTATCATTGTTGATTTTCTTTCTTGTTGCTCTGTCCATCATCAAAAGTGATATGTTAAATCTCCTACTATTTTTGTCAACCTGTCTATTTCTCTTTTCAATTCTGTTAGAGGTTTCTTTCTTTTTTTCTTATGTATTTTGGAACTCTGTCATTGGGTGCATAAATATTTATATTATTATTAAGTCTTGTTGGTGAATTGACCCCTTAATCATTATATAATGCCCTTATTTGTCCCTTATAATGGATTTTGATTTGTAGTCTATTTTGTCAGAAATTAAAATTGCCACTCCTGCTCTTTTGGTTACTGTTTGCTTGATATATTTTTTCCATCCTTTAATTTTTAACCTATTTATGTCTTTGTGTCTAAGATGTGTCTCTTGTAGGCAACATATTGATGAGTTATTTTTTTAAATGAAATCTGCCACTCTCTGCCTCTTGACTGATGCACTTATTCCATTTGCATTCAGAGTGATTATCAATAGGCATGAATTCACTGCTGCCATTTTGTTATACTTTTCTTTGTGGTGTTAGTTTTCTCTTTTACTCTTATTTTTCTGTGCTGAGTTTGGTTTGTATACAGATTTTCTTTTCCTGTCATTAATTTTTGTGTTTACTGAGTCTTTTTGATTTTCTTTTTTTTTTTTTTGTTAGTAGATTTATTAATTTTCTTTGTGCTTACTCTGAAGTTTACCTTTATCCTCCTATGTTTAAAACAGTCTGTTACATCTTGGAGTCGCCTCCTCTCCACATGAAAGTTCCATAACTACACCATTTATTCCCCTGCTTGTTTTGAAGTTTTGTCATTGGCAGCTTAACATCTCTGTTTCTTGTTATCACTTTTGCAGCTTTATTTTACTTTTGTAAAGTCTTTATCTTAGTTTTTATCTTGGTGATGCTGTCATGTTTCTTTTTCCCAGGTTGTTGTCTGATGTCATTGGTTCTCTGTCTCAAGGATTTCTTTTACTATTTATTGAAAGACTGGTCTTATTTTTAAAAATTCCCTTAATTTCTGCTTACCTGGGAATATCCTAGTTTTGCCATCATTTTTGAAAGACAGTTTTGGTGGATATATGATTCTTGGTTGGCAATACTTTTCTTTCAGGATTTTGTATATGTCATCCCATTGCCTTCTTGCCTGCGTGGTTTCTGACAAGAAATCAGCACTTAGTCTTATTGATACCCCTTTGTAAGTGACTTTTTGCTTTTCAGGAACAGCTCTCAAAATTCTTGGTCTTTTCTTTTAGAAAGCTTGATTATGATATGTCTTGGTGAATTTCTTTTTTAGGTATATCCTATATGGGGTTCGTTGAGCTTCTTGAATGGAAAACTTTTCATCTTTCATGATATTTGGGAAGTTTTCTGCCAATATATCTTCGAAAATTTTCTATGTACTTTTTTCTTATCATCCTCTTCTGGAATTCCTATTATGCATAAATTATTCCTCCTGAAGGTGTCCCACGTAACTCAGGTTTTCTTTGTTCTTTTTTTCTGATTGTTCCTCAGACAAATTAGTATCAAGGGGTTTGTCCTTTATTTTTCTGATTCTTTCTCCTTTTGATTCAAATCTACTTCTGTGTCCTTTTATTGAGTTATCTATTTCTGTTACTTTTAAGCCTCTGAATTTCTAGTTGTTGTTTTTGTATTGTTTCTGGTTGTCTACTGAGTTTGTCATTTTGTTCTTGTATTGTTTTCCTGAATTATTCTAGCTTTTTTTCCTATGTTTCCCTTGATTTCTTTGAGGAATCTAAATGTAAGTCTTTTGAATTCCTTACCAGGTAGTTCTATTATTAGTTCTTCCTCAGAAGGATTTTCTGTCTCTTTATTTGGCTCACTTGCTTGAGCCATCTTATCCTGTTTCATCATGTGATTTATTGTCTACTGTCTCTGATGCATTAAGGTGTTAATTAATTTAGTTATATATTTTTTTTATTGATTACATCTTTGTTTTTTTCTGATTTTTGTTTGTTTTGATATATCAGGAGGTTTGTTTCTTCTCTTTCTTTTAAGAACATCTTTCTTCCTTTGTATTATTTTAATTGTTGTTTTGTCGTACTGATCTATGTATGACTTTGGTGGTGTTGGTTGGTTGTGTGTGATTCCCTTTCGGTAGTGGGTATGGCTGGTCACACCCACATGTGAGTCCTCTGTGGTTAGGCTCATATGTCTTTCCTTACTAGATTGAGTGGAGGAGTGAGAGTAGATTCTTTCCCTGATGTGGTGTAGCAAGTACTGGGCAATCAGGGTCCTCCTGCAGCTCTTGTGGGACTATGGGATCCTTCCAGCTGTTGCTAGCAGTTAGTAGTCTTCTGGAGGGCAGGGAAGAATGTCTCCATAACCGCTGTGGAGGTAGTGTTACCCAAATGGATGGGATAGACCCTTTGTGCATGCACGAATTGGTGTCTCAGTAGGTGGTGGAGAATCGAGGGGTCTTAGTGCATAGGTAGTTGGCCTACAGGAAATATCTGGATGTGGGATGTGTGATGTTGCAGTCGGGCAGTTGTTGGGTGAGGGCACTGAGATCTCCTGCTTGTGATTGGCAGGGGTGGGGGTGGTCCTGTCAGGATGTGCCAGGCAGTTGGTGATGAGGTGATATGCCTGTCCAGCCACTCACCGGGGTGGGGGGAGGTGGTGGTGCAGGAAGCATTCTCACAGTCACTAGGTTATTGTTGTGGTAAGGGCATGCCACTGGTTGCAGGTGTCTCTGGTTGCTGGTCAGGCCTGGGGAAGTTCATACAGCTGGTTTGGAAGGGTGGGGTTGGGGGAGAGTGCTCCTCTTGTCACTGGGCATGAGCACTGGGGCATTCCCCATAACCTGCAGCTGGTGACTGGGGCCTGGCCCAACTAAATACGAAGAGGGGGGCTTCATGGAGTCCTTCGGGGGGGAAACTTCAGCTGCCACTGTATGGATCCACTACTCCATGGGTGCCACTGGCCCAGATGGTCTGACATTGCTGCTGGTGAGTAGTCCTGTCCCTAGTTCCTGGCTTCCTCCCTGCTCTGTAGTCACCAGGATCTCTGGGGCTCTCACCTGCCTTCCTGCATTTTCCCTTCTTAGATCCGGTTCATGTCCTACTCAACTTGCTGCACTCCAGGTTTGTCTACACAGTATCTCTGTCTCATATTGGGAATTCCATTAAGTTGCCTTCCTGTACTCCTCACCCGGGAATGCTGCTCACTTTGTCTCAAGATGGCCACACTGTGCTAGGCCAGCTGACAGGACACCTGTAATCCTTAAATCTCCATGTTCATGGTTTCATTCAGTCTCTCCTTCTATTTGATGTTTGGTCTAATTCTTCATCCTTTCATTTGATGCTCAGGGTTCCAAGATTGCCATCTGTATCTGTTTCACTTGGTTTCCCTAGTCTTTGCTGTAGGGGGATGCTATGGTGTGTTTTCTGACTAAGCCATCATCTTGGGCCCCTCACAGAAGCCAACCTTTTTTTGAGGGAGAATATGGAACAACTAGCAAAGTTATTATGTTATTAAGCCTTTATGGAATCATTTTTCTATAGTGCAACAACTTTCCTTTCTTCATCTTTTTTAAATGAATTGCAATAAGACAGTACATTATCAGCACAGAAAATCAAATCAAGGTTTGAAATGCCTGTATTCACAGAGAAAAATAAATCTTTCATAGGAAGAATTACTTTTAATTCTTCTGTAATTTGCAAAATAAAGGCAATGTGGTTATTTAATTTGATTTACTCCTCTGTGTTTGTAAAACCATGCTGTAGTCTAAAACAGCTGTGGTGCCTACTACATTTATTGCTGATGAGGAGGGATGGGATGTTTATTAATTATAGAGATTTGGAAGAAAAGAGTGGTAGTTATACTATACTGTATTATTTAATATAATTATGAACTTTGCAGTTATAAAGTTCCTGTAGCTACAGAACACAAAAGGAGGTTGAATGCTCTAAGGTCACCTGCTGTGCCCCATTGCAGTGACAGTTCTACACAAGCACATAAAAAGCAAACACAAGCGCTGATGTATTCATGTAACCCTCCTCCCTTAAAATGTGTACACGAGTCAAGCTTGTGTTATATATTTTCAAGAAAAGCTATTTTGATTTTTGTGGAAGGCAGTAGAAACTCTCATTAATGGGAGTTATGCTAAGTTAGAGCCAGACAGAGATGTAACTCTGTATGAAATATGTTTATTGAATAGTGTAAAGATATTTTTGGTGAAATGCTTTAAACTTCTCAGGAGAATAAAACATTTTGCATTACTCAAAGTATTATTTTTGATGAAATAATTATATTTATTAGAGTATTTTAAATTAACAAGCAAACAGATTCCTACCAGAAGTTATATTAAATTGGTCTAACAAAAGTGATGAAAAGGGGCTTTTGATTAAGAAAGGTCTGAGTTGAAACCCTAGTTCTATTTTGAACTAGTCAGAGATGTAGGGTAAGTTAAGAGGAGCCTATTTAAACAGGTGAGAGATGTTTGCAGGGAGGTGGTGGTAAAAATGGAAAAACGAGGATAGACTTGATAATTATTTGGGCTGGATATAGGGGATATGAGGGAAAAGGAAGTTTCAGAGATGAGTCCTTATTTTTGCCTTGCATAAATGTATAGATGATGGTGCCATTCACTGATATAGGGAAGTAAAACAGATATGGAGGAAAAAGACCATGTTGTGTTTGAGTAACTGTCCCAAATTTAAGACAGATTAGAAGACAGTTGGATGTGGATCTAGAGCTCAAAGGAGAGACTTAGAACTGTGTTAGTGAGATTTTAATATATATTAATTGAAACTGTAGATGGTGAAGTAGACAAGGTATTTTGTGTACACTCAAAGAGGTTGCAGTCAGTAACTTTCCCCTGTAGAATTTAAAGTCCTTCCCAGACTCTTATTGTAAGATTTGCCCTAAACATTGATGAAGTTATCATGTATTTTAAATATTTATCCATGTTTATCCAATAAATGGAATAGGTATACAAAGCACAGTGTGCATGCACGCACACACACACGTAGCTATTTGAGATGTGAAAAAATAAAGGAATATAGAATAGAAAAATCAATGAATTTTGTCCTTTATTTCTGTGTAGAAATTTATGTAAAATATGATGGCTAATCACTATCCTAAGGTAGAAGCAATGGTTAAATTTTTCACCCTGCATTCTGCAGGCCATGAGTGAATCTTGGAAAAGTATCAAAGATTTCCGATATCCAATATGCCTCTTTAAGCAATATAACAGTTATTTCTTTCATTTTCCTAAAAGAAAATTGTAATATGAAAAAAAATCTGGCAAAGAGTAGGAAAGAAAGACCATTAAATTAAAAACATTACTCATATAGAAAAGTAGAAGCACTGTGGCTTTTTTTAAAGGATTGGAGTTGGCAGCCAGAGAGATGGCTGCTGCAAGCATAACTGAAGGCTTCATATCTGACAGCAGGACCTGGGAGGTCAAGGCCAGAAACTTAATGCTTTGGCTAAATACACCCCAAACCTTATTCAAATGATGGAATTTGTTTATCCATCTCTCAGCGTTCCCCAATGCTTATTTTCTCATTCTATACCTTCCATTCTCAGCTCTCTGGCAATCTTCAGTGTCACTGACAATGCCACACCATTCTCAAGGCGAAAGAGTAGAATTGACCTTGGAGGTCATAATAATTTCATTTTTAATATACATTCTGGAAATACTTCACAGTCTCAGCTACTATCCAATTGTCATAGCCTAGTTGTTTATCCAAGGAGTTGATCACCAAAAATAAACAAATTAAATAAAACCTACTCAAGATTGTTAATAGGAAAAAATAATATAAAAAAATTAAATTATAATCTGATAATCAGGATGTTCTAAAGCTGAATGTTTTATAAGAAGTAAGACTACAAATATTTCATTCATAATTAGGGAAAGGAGTTGGGGAACATTTTTGAAAGCCAAGTAAGGAGATAAATATAGAAACTCCAGTTGTGGAACAGCACTTTCATATGCAAACAGTCAAAAAAAAGTAAGACTTCTGTATTACTTCACTTAGACATTGCTATCAGTCAGATGGAATGTTAGGAGAAACAAAAACCCCACTGTTTCAGAAGATCCCTTTGGAAATGATGAAAAAACACTTACCATTCTCTGTCTTTATCATCATTTGACCATATCTTCACTGTGAAATATGCTTCATGTATTCATGAAGTGTTTGATGACTAGAGAGTGAACATAGTATATACCAATTTTGGTTTCCTTATCATATCATATCTGGAGTAAATAATGATGGACATCATTATCTTCTCTCTTGTGAATGATGCTAGAAAGTAGATGATGATTTTTACTCAGTGGAAGTCATCATCTTCCTTGGGTCTTGTTTGTGGTGCTTTTATATTTCAAAGAACTTGTGGAAATTCATCTTGCTAGAAATAATGATGCATATTGTTTTCTGTCATTTTGTAGAATACACCCACTTACTCTCATACACACAGACAATATGGACATTGTTCAATCCAATGAAAACAGAGACTGCATGTTCTTCTAAAAGCTTAGCTTAGAATTGAGCAAGTCATAAAAGCATATTTAATAGTTACTTAATAGCAGTAAAAGCTATGACTATTAAAATAAAAAAAATTGTGAAATATTTTAAATGTTAGAGCCCCTGGTGGTAATTTTTGATACTGTATTTTTGTGTTATATATGTAATATATGATGTTAAAATACACCTAGAAAATACGATATTAGCTTTCTAATTTCACTGATGGCACACTAGGTAATTTGGACTAAATTTCTCACTGAACACAACTAAAATAGGTAGATAAAATATTGCTTTAAAATAACTTCTTAAAAGCATCAATGAGCTAAGAAAATAGTGAGGAATGACTAGGCTAAGATCTACATGAAAATAGAAATTCAGAGAGGTAATTCAGACATTCTAGTTACTTTTGACCTGGGATAGGGTTGCCAAGTAAAGTATAGGTTCACAATTACATTTGAATTTCAGATAAACAACAAATAATCTTTTAGTATAAGTGTTTTACTTAGTGCTGCTATAACACAGATACTACAAGTGGGTGACTTTAAAGAACAGAAATTTATTTTCTCCCAGTTTAAGAGGCTAGAAGTTAGAATTCAAGACACCAGCTTTAGAGAAAGATTCTTGTCCCTTTGAGCTTCTGTTCCTCAGTTCCTTGGTGATCCTCATGTGGCATCTGTCTTCCTGTGTTTATGCTCCCTGTCTCTGTGACTATGCTGCTTCTCATAACTTAGAAGTGATTAGATTTAGGGCACACCCTACAGTGATAGGGCCTCATTAACATAACAAAGAAAATTCTATTCCCTAATGGGATTACATCTGTAGGTATAGGGATTAGAATTCCAGCACATATATTTTGGGGAGGGAGAACACAATTCAATCCATAACAATAAGTATGTCAAAATATTATATGGGGTATACTTACACTAGAAAAAAAAATTATTAATCTGCAATTTGAATGTAAACAGCATTCTGTATTTTTATTTGCTAAATCTTGAAGCCCTAAACTAAGAATATTTGTAGTTATGGAAGAGGCAACTGAGAGACTCAGTAATACTTTTGATAGCAAAATAAGAATATGGAGCAAAAGTCAGAGTAAGGGACTGCCAAAGGAAGGGACACTACTACCTATTTTTGATTGGAACCTAAGGAACCATAAGAATAAGCAAGAAGCAAAATTAGACCAACCCTCAGAGACTGGAGTCATTTGAGTGGTCAAAAAAATCTTAAACCTTGAGATTGGATTAAGACAAACTGAATTTGGTAATAATTCCAGACACTGTGAAAATCCTTTCAGATGGAATCATCATCCCAAGCCTCAAGTTATTTCTAAAAATATCCTGTAAATACAATGTCTAGCATATAATCAAAGAACCAAGAGCATCATAAGACTAAAATGATGCGAACCAGAAGCAGCAGGGTTAAAAAAGAGAGATTAAAGAAGTAGACCTACAGGGACACCAGATATTAACATTATCACAGTCGAAGAGTTAAAAAAGAAGAAGAAAAAGAACCAAACCTATCTTTACTTTGTACAGTGGGATTAAAAAACAAACAAATGAAAAAAAAAACAACAAAAAACAAGGTGGAATATGGAGACTGTAATTTATGGAAAGTGATTTTTTTTTCTGTCAATCGTCTTTTTTGTTGTAAATATATAAATATAT
This sequence comes from Dugong dugon, assembly GCA_030035585.1. Classification (NCBI taxonomy): domain Eukaryota; kingdom Metazoa; phylum Chordata; class Mammalia; order Sirenia; family Dugongidae; genus Dugong; species Dugong dugon. Next base: position 23,709,464 of record CM057475.1, read on the forward strand.
ATATAACACAACAGTTTCCAATTTAACATTTTTTACGTGTACAATTCAGTGACACCAATTACACTAACAATGTTGTATAACCACCACCAGTGCCTGTTGCCAAGTTTTTCATCACTGTAAACAGATACTCAATGCTTCCTAAGCATTACCTTCTTTGAAAGTTCTGAATAGAAATTCTATAAATGAAAAGTATAATAACTGAAATTGAAAACTCAATGGATGGCATTAATAGCATCTCATGTACTGGTGAAAAGAGAAATAGAGGACTGGAAAATAGATCACAAAATACATGCTGCCCTCCCCGAAAGACAAAAAGAGACAGAGGATTAAAAATGCAAACCAAGGGTAAGAGTTGTTAAAAATAAATTGAGAAAGTCTAATATACTTGACCATTGAAATCTTAGAATGAGAGGAGAGAGAGAATGAGGCAAATGAATATTAAGAGAAATTATGTCTGAGAACTACCCAAAAACTGGTAATAGATTCAAGAAGTTTAATAAATGCCAAGCTGTATAAATAAATATAAATCTATATGTAGACAAATCATTATGACACTGCATAAAAACGAAGAAAATCATAATAATAGCCAGAGGAAAAAAGACAGATAGCTGGCATCTTAACAAAAAAAAAGGGGTGGGGCGGGGGAATCTGGAACACAATGTAGTAACTTTTTCAGTGTGCTGAGGGAAAATAATCATCAATCTAGGTTTCTATACTCTGAGACAATATCCTTCAAGAATAAGGATAAAGTAACAATTTTCAGAAAATAAAACTAAGATAAATGCACCACCAAGAGATAAGTACAAAAGGAAATTCTGAAGATTGTTTTTAAGGTAAAAGGAAAATGGTTCCAAATGTAGGAAGGAATGGAAAGTCACAAGTAAGTAGCATGTAAATGAACATTGGAACTTTAAAATAATAATAATAAGGTCTTGTGTAATTTAAATTCTAATTTGAATGAAATATATTAAAAATAATTGGATATAATTCAAGAAGTTGAAAAACTGAATTAAGTGGTCTAAGGTCTTTCTTTGTTCAAGAGGAGAGTAGAATTAACATTTATCATTAGGTATCAGTGAAGAGTATATGTTCTTATTGCTTGGTAATCAGTAAAACATTTTAAAGATATTTATTATTTCCAGACTTACAAAATAAAACAATGTGGAATAACAAAAATAATCTGAAGAAGAAAAAAAGAAACATGGATTAGCTAGGACAAATATAAAATATATATTAAGATATTAAATTTAAATACAACCATATCAGTAATTCCACTAAATATAAATAGATTAAAGAATAAGTTGTAACACAAAGTTTGTCAAACTCCTTTTAAAATAGATAATAAAATATACTCTTGTCAAGAGCCATAATTAAAACATGAGACTGCAGATTCTTCAAAATAAAAGTATAATAAAACATATACTATGTGAACATTGACTAAAATTTGACATAGTTCTATTAATCGGAGAAAACAGATTTTAATCAATGAAAATAAACCAATATCAGCAAAAATAGACTATGGATAAAATTATGTGAGTATAGAAAAAAATCAATTTTATTGAAAGAATTGCTAAATATTTTTTTTAATTAAAAAAAAAAACACTAACCACTATCAGAGAAAATAGATTTTAAGGCATACATAGTTGTTTGTTAATATAAGAGAAAATAGACTTCTAGGCTAAAACAAACAAATATCAAAGAAAATAGACCGATGAAGAAACACCTAAAAAAGGAAGGTGGTGAATCTATATTAATATAAGAGCCGACATAATTTAAGGCAAACGATTAGTAAAGATAAAGAAGGTCACATCATAAAGATAAAGGTTTAATTCTTCAGAAATATGCATAATTTATATTTCTACATGCTTAATAATGTGGCATCAAAACATAAATTAAAACTGACAAAACTATTAGGAGAAATAGAAAATTTTGCAAACATATTATGAGATTTAAATTCACCTCTCTCAGTAATTGATAGAACAAGAAGTTAAAAACGTTATTAAGGATAGAGAAGATTTGAACATCACAATTTTAAAATGTGACCTAATAGACATATATAGAACAGTGCACATAACAAGTTTCAAAGACATATTTTGTTTGAGCACAGTCAAAACATTTATAATTATTGACTACATACTTGGTTATGAAGCAAGCCTAAACAAATTTCAAATGTTTAAAATAGTGCAATGTTGATTACCTACCTGCAATGCAATTAAGCTAGAAATCATTATCAAAAAGATCTTAAGAAATCCCAATATACTTGAAAATCTATCAATGAATTTCTAAATAAATGTGGGTCAAAGAGTAATCACAGTAGAAATTAGAAAAAAGGAAAAAGAAATGTCTGTCAAAATTTTCTAATTCACAGAAGAATGACAGAAATTTAATGAGCAAGCATCAATCTAAAGAAGTTAAGAAAAACAGTAAAATTTGCTTGGAAGAAAAATAAATATAGGAGCAGAAATTGTGAAGTGAAAAAAAGAGATTGAAAGGATCAACAGAACTAAAGTTAGTTCTTTTAAAAGAATGGTAAAATTGATAAGCTCCCATTGAAACTTACCCAGAATAAAATAATACAGAAATTATCAGTGCCCCAGGAACATAAAAGGTACATTGTTATAGATCCTATAGGTTAAAAATATAATAAGAGAATATTATGAATAATTTTTTACTGATAAATTTGAAAATTTAGATGAAGTGGACACATTCCAGGAAAAAATAAAGCTGACACAAAAAGAAATAAAAAATCTGAAAAGTCCTGTAAGAATAAACAAAACAGAATCTACAATTAACAAACCTCTTTGTAGTGAAAGCTCCAGGCTCAGGTTGCTTTCCTTGTGATTTCTTTTAAACACTTAAGATTGATACAACACTAATGCTATAAAAATTCTACCAAAAAATTAGAATAAGATGGAAGACTTCCCTACTTATTCTATGAAGGCCAAAAAATGGATTAAGTTGTTTCAAAGAGAAAATTATAGCCCACTGTGCAGTGAACTTGTATGTAAAATCCCTTTGCAAAATATAAACCATATAGATCTAGAACCATAAAAAACAGGGGTTCTGGTTTTGGCACTAGAGCCAATCCTTGTCATAGATTACAGCTAAGAACTCTGGATCAAGTACAAAAACAACTACCTGAGCTTAAGTTGAAAAGTAAAAACCACACCTAGACTCATCATAATCAAACTGCTAAAAACCAAAGATGAAGAATCTTGAAAACAGGTAGAGATAGCACATTATACACAGAGGTATAGCAATTCAAATAACGAAGGATTTTTCACCAGAGACAATGCAGATCAGAAGTCAGTGGAAAAATGTTTTATAAATTGATGAAATAATAGAATTGTCAAACCATAAGTCTGTACCCAGTGAAAATATCTTTCAAGGATGAAAACAAAATAAAGACAAAGATTAAGAAAATCCATCATTGTCCAGATTTGCTCTAAAATGGCAGGGGGAGGGGCTGAAAGGAAGGGTAATGATACTAGAGTAACATCTGAATCTTCAGAAATGATGGAAGAGTAACAGAAATGGTAAATATCAGAGTAAATGTAAAGGACAATTTTTTTTGGCTTAAATTCTTTAAAAAAGAAAAAATATATAAAATGTTTTTAGTGGGGTTTTCAATGTATATAGGTGCAACGAATAGAAATACTATAACCTAAAATTCAGTGGGGCTAGGGGATTTGTAGAGTAGCAGGTTTTCTATATTTTTTATGAAGTAATACAACATTAAGTCTAGGGATTAATGAATGACACTATGAAAGGTTAGGTATGTAAATTTTAATCCCTAGAGCAACCAGTTTAAAAAAGAAAAGGCTGACTGACTAATGAATGAAAGAATGAATAAGAGAGATACAGACAAAAAGCTAACAGATACAAAAAGCCAAAAGATGCAAAGTACATTGAGGAATCAAAAAAAAATTCAAATAACTCAAAAGTAGGTGGTAAAATGGGAACAGAGGAACAGCAACAACAAAATACTAACAAAATTATGGACCTAAAAACAACAATATCAATAATTGCATTTAATCTAATAGTCTAAACAGGTTGACAAACTTTCCTTACAGCTCCAGGTAGCAAGTATTTTAGTTTCGCAGGTCATGTGGTCTCTGTCTCAATTATTCAACTTTGCTGCTGTAGTGAGAAAGCAGCCATAGACAATATGTAAATGAATGGGCAAGGCTGTGTCCAATTTTAAATCATTTACAAAAATAGATGGCCAGCCTGCATGCCATAGTTTCCTGACCCTTTGTCTAAATACTCTAATTAAAGAACAGAGAATGATAAAGTTCATAAAATAAAGCCAAGCTCTTACTATATGCTGCTTCAAGATCCTTAAAGATTCAAATCATGCCACCTGTAAACATAGGAGGCTGGAGGAGATATTTTAATATTAGATAAACTAGACTTCAAGACAAAAAGCATCACCAGAGACAAAGTGGCAAGTTTCATAATAATGAAAAGGACAATTCATGAGGAAGATATAACAATTATAAATCTATGCATAGCCTACAACAGAGCTTCCAAATACATGAAGGATTCCCTGTATGGTACTTATCAAGACTTATTATAAAGCTACAGTAATTAACACTGTGTTGTACCTGCTCAAGGATGAACAAATAGAGATCCAGAAATACACCTTTATTATGACCACTTTGACACTACAAAAAAATGATGAAAATGTGTTCTTTTCAATAAATGGTACTATGACAGTTATATGCATATAAATGAAAATGAAACTTGAGTTGTACGTCATACTCTATACAAAAATCAGTTCCAGATGGATTATTAATTTAAATGTGAAAGGCATAACATACACTTTTAGGAGATAATGTAGAGAAATATTTTCATGAGTTTGGGATATATGAAAGTGTTTTTAAATAGGAAACAAAAACAATAACCATAAATACAGTGAATTAATTGTCCTACATTAAAATTAGGGACCTGTGTTTATCAGAAAACATCTAAGAGAGTGAAACTATATATATTGACATGGGAAAAGATATTTTCCAAATATATAACTGACAACTGGTTTATATCCAGAACATATAGAGTATTTAAATTAAAAAGACATAAAAACCCAGGAAATGGGCAAGTGACTTGAACATGCTATTAGCAAAAGAAATCTAAGTAGCGAATGGCTAGTAAATATATAAAAAGGCTTTCCAACCTCTTTAGTTATCAGGGAAGTCCAAACAAAGACCACAACTATACTCCCTGTAGAATGGCTAAAGTTTAAGACTGACAATGCCAAGAATTGGTGAAGATGTGGAATATCAAGGATACTCATATATTGCTGGGAGTCTAAGTTGGTATGACACTTTGGAAATATGTTTGACATTACCTCCTAAAGTGGACAGTGCATATAGCCTGTGACCCAACAATTCTGTTCCCAGATGCTATCTACCCTGAAGAAATATACGCCTATAGGTATGAGGAGATACGTAGGGAATGTTATAGCAGCATTAATTGCAATAGCACAAAACTATAAACCAAATGTCATAACACAAGAAATGATAAAGAGTGTTATATTTGGACAGTGAAAAAAATATTAATTTATAGCTAGACACAGCAACCTAGATAAATCTCACAAGTATAGTATTGACTAAAAGAAGCCAGGTATAAAACTTTCTGTTTTCTTAATTTTCAGAAACAGGTAAAACTAAACTACAGGGTTTAGAAATGCATATTTAAGAAGTAGAATTAAAAAGAAAATTGAAGTCATAGGGGATGTGTATGTCATGGCGGTAGTCTTTATCTCAGTTTGAGTGATTATGATTATTTTTAAAACTGTACATTTCTGTTTTATATGCATTTGTTTTATTTCATAATATAAAGGCTTTGAAAAGAAAATATTTCAAGCATTCATCTCTAATATCTTTCTGAATATTTAAGATTCATATCTAAATGCATTTTGTTAAGTCTCTGTGAGAGAGGTCTACACTATAGCATGATTAATTATAGGAACAAAATCCTCATCTTTTCTGCCCCCTAACTAGAAGAGAATGACTTGTTACATAAACCTTTTTCTAAACCAGTAGAAGGGCAATAGAACACTGTTGGTTTATTCGCTACTAGAGAAATGTGAAATAATGAAAAGTACACAATATATATTCTCCCTTTACATGAAATGCAAAAAAGTTCTTAATATTTTTTAACAACATAGTTTGAGATACTTTATTGAGCTTTTTTCTGATAACTCTGTGTTTACTAGACTGTGGACTTAAGATAAAAGCAAAACAAAATACAATTATCTCACAAATACAAATTGAGTGCTGACTTAATTTTTCCTAACATGGTAGCTTAGTCACTCATATGACATGGTCATATAAGTTTAATGCATGAAATAGAGGATTAGTTCAAACCTAGAACATATTACTAAAATAAGATGGGATTTTCTTACATTTCTTATAAAAGTAATCCTAGTTTACATTTATTAAAATACTCCTCTGACTTGGTTTTTGGGTTACATATTCACTAAATCATTAAAATAGTAAATGAACCAAGTGACATATGCAGTCCTAGTAACTTAAAGTTTGCTTGTAATGATTCGTTTTCTGTTCCCACTACCTGTCATGGTGTCTTCCTAAGCTTTAGAATATGTACAACATGATGTTTTCAGTAAAGATCTCCTTATACTGTAGGAGAAGGAATTTTATAGGTTAATAAACTGCATGGTACAAGGGCGAGGGGCTACTTTACTAGGAGGCAGGTACATTTACTGGAAGCTGGCCATGCTGTGTCTGTCATAGTTAGCACATTCAAAATATTTAATGCCAAAGAGGACATTATAGCTGACGAAAACTTTTCTGTGTGAAATAAATCCTAAAATTACATTAAATCCTCTGCATCAACTTGTTTCAAAGTTGGAGCAGTAAATAAAATTACTAATGGAACTGGGAAATAGAATAGGTTTTCCACTTAGCACAAAAATGGCTAGAATAAAATAAAATAGACCAAATACATATTTTAAAAATGTTTAATTACATTCTGAATAAAGATAATTTAGAAATTCCCATGCATTCCCCTATTTAGCTATGAGTAATAAGGGAAATACCTTTTTTTTTTTTTTCCAATCCTCTCAAAATTGTGAATTGGATAACACAAATGGTTAAGCACTTGACAACTAGCTTAAAGACTGATGGTTCTAACCCACCCAGAAATACCTTGGAAGACAGTCCTGGCGATCTGCTTCCAAAAGATTATAACCTTAAAAATGTTATGGAGCAATTCTATTCTGCATGCATGAGGTTGCTGCAAGTTCAAATTGACTTGACGCCAACCAACAACAGTGTTCTCACAGATGTCCTTCATAACTGAAATGAGCTTGAGATGAACAGAGATGTTGATAAATATTTTGAGTCAGCTTCAATAGAGCTTCATTTTTCCCTCTCTTATAGAAATATAACTCATGTTATTAGTTTAAAACAAACAAACAAACAAAAAACCTGTAATCCCTCCACCAGAAATAATGATAAATAATCAAGTAATCCTTTTAGATTCTTCAATGATAGGTACATATTTCTATACATAAAACCAAAATATATCACAGTCATATGTTTAAAGTGTTCTTTCACTTAAAATACCTTGAATAGCTTTCCATGTCATTAAATATGGTTCTGCAATATAACGTTGCATAGCTTAATAGTACTTATTAAAGAGCTATATACTATGCTTTATTTACCAATCTCCCTTTGGTCATTTACTTGATTCCCAGATTTTATTATTTATTTATTAAACAATACTGTGCTTAAGTTAAACTTCAATGCACACCTTTAGTTATTTCATTAGAATACATTTTTAAAAGTAAAGTTTCTATTTCAAAGGGTCTGCACATTTTAAGTTTTTTTAGTATGTGTACCATAATGTTAGAATCCAATAAGTAGCAAGGGGAAGAATGAAGGCACCTATCACCTGGTGGTGAACACTTATTGATCCATTAAAAAATATATTTAAAAATATTTAAAAAAAAAAAAAAAAGCCAAAAACAAGAACAAAAAAAAACCCAAAAAACTGATACCCTGGACTTTGTAAATGTCCATACCAATTTTAAGTCTTAATATCACAGAATACTTAAGGAAATGTATTTTTATAGAGGAAAGGCTAGATGATTTTTATAAAAGGATATTTTGTCTAATAATATGGTAAAATTCTCTCATGGGTTAATAAAAGAATGGGCGAGAGATGTGTTCATTATTTGTTGTTGTTAAGTGCCGTCAAGCTGGTTCCGACTCATAGTGACCCTATGTACAACAGAACAAAACACTGCCTGGTCCTGTACCATCCTCACAATCAGTGGTTTGAACCCACCAGCTGCTCCATGAAAGAAAGATGTGGCAGTCGGCTTCCATAAAGATTTACAGCCTTGGAAACCTATGAGGCAGTTCTAATCTGTCCTATAGGGTTGCTATGAATCAATGGCAATGTTTTTTTTTCCCCCCTAGATCCAGGATGATCTTATCTTACTTTATCTTAGTTACATCTGCAAAATCCCTTTTCCAAATAAGGTCATCTTCACGGTTTCCTGGGTAACGTTAGGACTTGGGCATAAATTTTGGGAGGCCACTATATAACCCGTACGATTACCAACGGAGAAATGGCTAGGGCTCCAAAAGTTTGCTTTGAGTTTACCTCACGAAAACATAGATAAATGAAGAAAAGTTTTCATCTATTTCAATGGAGAATTTACCAGAGTTAATGAGTGAGGCCATTGTATAATCTGGGTTCTGTGTAATTACCCATCTTGTCTTTGCATTAGAGAATTACTGAACTTTGAATGTAGGTGAACTATATCCCTTCTGACACAAAGATGTGGTTTGGTCTTTATGACTGTGGACCCAATCCTGTTCTCTCTTACAGCTGATTGATCGTTAGTGTCTATCATTTAAGTTAATGGTCAGTTTTTGTACAGGAGCTGATTGCTACATTTTCTCATATGTTGCAAACTTGTGTTTATAACAATGTGTAAAACTAAGAAACCACTCAGGTTATTTGAAAAGTGGAAATAATCTCTATAAAAGAAAAGAGCTGCCACCTACAACTAAATGAGCCAACTATGTTTTATATTTCATGTTAGTCTTTTTTGGTAACAATTGTGTTCAACTTAGAATGCCTTACTTCTAATTTAACCTGGGGCTTTTGCATTCTGTTTCATAGTTGACCCAGAAGAGTGAAGCTTATGTTCACTGTGTAAATGCCACTTTTCAAATTTTAGGATAAATAAAATCTTTGCTTGTTATGGATTGAATTGTGTTTCCCCAAAAGATATGTTGAAATCCTAAGTCCTGTACATGTGAATGTGACTCTGTTTGGGAATAGGGTTTTTCTTTTGTCTGTCAGTGAAGTCATTTCAGAGAATGTGGGTCCTAAACCTAATGCCTTCTGAGTGTGTACAATAAAGGGAAGTGCAGGCACAGAGAGAGACACACACAGAGGTAAGGTAGGTGCCATGTAAAGATCCTTTACACACAGCCCAAGAACACTTGCCCAGGAATGCCTGCAGCTGTGGACAAGGCAAATCAGAACACATGCCCTGACTGGCCTCCCAGCCTCCAAAACTGTGATAAAATAAATTTATTTTTTATAGCCACACACTTGTGGTATGTTTTGTTATGGCAGCACTAGGAAAGTGAGACATTGCTATACACTCACCTGTATAGTGGAAGAGAGAAAGAGGGAAAGACAGAAAGGGAGAGAAAAAGAAAGAGGAGTCGATGTTGTTAAAAGAATTGAAGTATATAATTCTGTGCAATGCACAACAAAGAATAAATGCCTGTTAAATAAATTTAGATTCAGTGAAAAGTAATCAACTCTATCATCTATGTATTTTTCATTAAGTTACTTTCAGGTTTCTGCCACAGTTGTCTATCAAAACTTTGCCAAAGGCGCCAGCGTCTGTGCAAGTGCCAAATCCAATTAACCTTTATCTCTCCACATCTTATCTGGCCAGTCTCCAGCATTCGACCCTATTTACCATGATCTTCTTGTTGAAATTCTTACAAAGCTATCTTTCCGAACATTTCTTTTTGAATGCATTTCTTTCTCTGCCAACTTCCTTTAATATTGGAATCACCATTTTTTTTTCCTCTCTCATGTCCTTTTACTCTATATTATAGTCTTCCTAGGACTTGATCTATCCTCAAATTTCAACAACAGTCTATAGAGCTATATGTTGAGGACTCTAAAATGTATGTTTCTACCCCAGATTTTGCTTCTGAAATCCATAAATTTCCACATAGATTTCCTGCAAGTATCTTAATTTCAGTATGTCCAAAACTCAACTTATAATTTTTATCCCCAAAACCCTGTTCTTCTTTGTCCTTTATTTCCATCACTGGAGCCATGATTAAAATTGAACCACTCAAGCCAGAAGCATGGGAACTATCCCTGACTCCTTTATTTTCATTCCTTACATTAAACTGGTCACAATCCTGTACATTCTACATGTTAATTATCTCTTAAAACTTGTGATAGCCGTGGCTGATTATGGAGAAATGCAGACTCCCTCACTACCTCCCAACACTAGATCTGAAAATGAAGCTAGAAAATTGAAGGGAAGTATTGTGTCTGGTATGTCAGAAAACTCAGTCATCATGGAAATTATGCTTGGCCTGCATTATGGAGAGCATCCAGTTCTTCCTAATCCATTACATAAAATGATATTAGCTCTTCAAGTAGACCCTGCCAGCTGTTAAAAGCCATTGTAGGTTGCCACCTATATTTCCCAGGAGAGAGCTCCATCCTCTTCATAGCCTTGTGTCCTATTACTCAAACTAATTTACATGGTCCAACTCCCAGGAAGCAGTAGTACCTGATTCCTGAGTTCTGTACATAGCCCAGTGTATTCAAGTCTGTAATTAAAAACCACAGCCTTGTTTATCTTCTGCTATGTGTTATGTTACTGCTCAAGCCTGCCTGGCACAAAATAAATAACACTTCAAATTTAAGAATTGCAGGTCTGTGCTCAAACAGGAGGGCCTGTTGCCCAGAGTATAGTATTCATTATGTCCTGTTAGGGTAATTTTTGTCTATCATCTAATTCATTTTGTTACTGGGAATTCATTTTTTTTTTTTTTTCTCCTTTGGAAGCATACTCACAAAGAAGAGTCCTCCTGAATATAGGCCATTGCTTCTTTGATATGTGATTATTACAATTAGTCGTGCACTACTGTAGTACTTTACATGCATCAGGACATAAGCTTCAGCAGTTAAGCACTGCTGCTGTTGGAGAGTGAAATAAACATCCAGACCCTTGACAATCTGTTGTGACCAAGGAAGATTCCTCTCTAATGTAGTAGTAAGTTTTAAAAGGTAGCATTTGCCATTATTTGATGGGTGAAACAGTTATTTTCTTTCCATTTCCAAATGAAAATGACATTCTCTCTAAACTCTAACTGTTAATACTTCAAAGAATCAGGACATTTATTTTGCATAATAACACCTTAAGATTGAGTTGCCCAAACTATAGACGAACATTATAATTTGAGAAAAACATACTACTTTATCCTCTGGGATGTTTGTATTTCTTTAAGGATTATATAAAGATATAATTTTTATAAAATGCTAGTTAAAGATTCAATAATATTGTGCTTTATTAAAAGCATCTGACTATTTTTCTTATACTTTAGTTTTATTCTTCCATCCATAGATTGTTGATAGAAAGCTTTACTTTTATTGTCTCAGGGCAATTTGAATAGATATAGAAAACTCTTATTTATCCTAAGTGTGTGGTAAAAAAATTGTTACAGTATTTCTAAATGGGTTTTCCAGCTTGAATTCTTTCTAACACTTCTGTTCTGACCTCTAGCTGGCAAAGCCACATAATTAAAATCTGAAGAACTAGTGAAAGGGCAAGTCTTTGAGTATGGCAATCCCATGGGGGATATGCCATTTTAACATCTACCTTTCTCCAGCACCAGTCCTTCTGGAGTTGAGCTCTGGATGTAGGAATAAGAAAATCCTGGTGATCCAGTCCATCAGCAGATGTTCCTCACCTTGGAATGTTGTGTGCCCACGAGTCAATTCCAACTCATAGCAACCTTAAATGACAAAGCAGAACTGCCCCATAAGGTTTCCTAGGCTGTAAATGTTTATGGGAACAGATCACTAGGTCTTCTCTCCAGGAGCCACTGATGGGTTCCAACCATGGACCTTTGGGTTAGCAGCCTAGTGCTTAACCACATAGCTCTTGCTTAATAAGATTATTATCAACACTGTCTCTGGTGAATACAAACCTTAGGGGTGTCTCTCTTTTTCCCTGTGATTTCATTGTTTAGTTATAAATAAACTGTATGGACATATTTTTATCTCTTAGGTACTAGTGCAAGAGTTCCTTGTGGTTTTTCTTTTTTTTTTTTTCTCTTGGGAAAAAGACTTTAATAAATTTGTTACGGGCCTGCCAAGTAGAAGGAACCTTAGACTAGAGCATTGGTTATATGGGAAGAGAGATTCTACTTGACACTCTCCATGTCCCCTGGGGAAATAACAAAAAGAGGTCAATGAGGAAAATAGCTGGTAGTTGGCAATGCTTGAAAATCCTAGGAGAAAAGATATTTTATCTAGAATTTTTATGCTGTAGAATCTGTAATAAAAAAAATCCCTCCTCTGCCTCCTTTGTCTCCCTTTTTTACTAGTGATGATTTTGCTTTGGTAAATCTGTTTAGCTATGTATTAGAATTTCAGTAGTAAATAAAAACATTAGGGTCCCTGCTTTTAGGTAACAAGGGGGTGAGAGTCAGGCATTAATCAAATTATCACACTAATAAACATGTCATTACACACTGAAGTAAGTACTCAAAGGAGAGAGGAGAGTATATAATCGAGAAACCTGACCTAGATTTGATAGTTCCCCTGTGTAAGTGATGCTTGAGGTAAGCTGTATCAGATGAACTGGATATGAATCCAGATCTCTCCATTAAAGATGAGAATTCTACCACTGAACCACTAATGCCTCATCTACTTCTTCCTGAACCAAAACCAAACCCGTTGCCATCGAGTTTAATTCCAGCTCATAGGGACCACATAGGACAGGGTAGAAGAGCCAAACAGAGGTTCCAGGGAGCCGCTGGTGGATTAGAACTGCCGAGCTTTTGGTTAACACTGGAGCTCTTAACCACTGGGCCACCAGGACTCCAAACCCAAATCTGTGGCCGTTGAGTGGATTCTGATTCAGTAACTTATAGTTCAAATCCACCAGCAGCTCCTTGGGAACTCTATGGGGCAGTTCTACCCTGTCCTATAGGATCACTAAGAGTTGGAATTTGACTCGATGAAAATGGGTTTGGTTTTAGTTTAAGAAGAAGTAGATGAGGCATTAGTGGTTCAGTGGTAAAATTCTCAACTTTATTGGAGAGAACTGGGTTCAATTCAACACCTCATACACAGCCATCACTCATCTGTCAGTGGAAGCTTCCATGTTGCTATGATGCCGAACATGTTTTAGTTGAGGTTCCAGACTAAGATGTACTAAAACAAAAGGCCTGATTATCTACTTTGAAAATAAGCCAATGAAAACTCTATGGATCAAAATGGTCTGATTCACAGCCTATCATGGGACCATGGGGTTGATACAAGACTGAGCAGCATTTTGTTCCTTTGTGCATAGGGTCCCTTTGAGTGGAGGCTGACACTATGGAAGCCAACAGCAACAACAGGAAGGGATAGATGGATACAGAAGGAACAGCATGAATGAATGCTACCAGGCAAGGAAAGAGAATCGAAAATGAGAAGGGAAAGTGATGGGAAATGATACTAGAGGGATAAATAGGGCCAATATTTCAGGAGTTAAGCCAGGTTAAGTATTTTTGTGCTTATCCTAAGATAAAAATGGAAAAAGGAGCTTCATGAGTTTTGTGATTTGGAAAGATCACTTTGTAGAGAGTGTCTAGGAGCAGGGCCTTTGTGGTATATTTGATAGGAGGTCACTTCACTTGTCCCTGTGGGAGATAATGATAACATATGGTAGGGTTGTGGCAGTGGGAATAAAGTCCTTCAAGTCAAATTACTAGGTCAAATACTTTAAGTAAATGTCTTTTGTAAAAAGACATCAGCAGGAGAAAGAGAGAGAGAGATAGTGATCCCTGACTATTGCAAACCAACTTACACCCTATAGCCTATATACCTATCTTCCTAACACACCTTTGCAGCTCAGGGAAAATATTGCATATGTAATATAGTGTTTATATATTTGTTAGCCTTTATTGATATTTGTCTTTGACTTTTCTCTGTTTACACTCTTAAAATATTTTCTAAGTTTGTTTCCTGTCATGTTTTCTACATTAAATAAATGGTAGGTACTTAGCAAATATTACTTGACAATTGGAACAGTTAATTTTCCTAATACTTTTCAAAGAAGAAAATTTCATACTCCGTTAGGAGTGAAAGAAAAGGAGTTTTACGGAGAAATAATACAGCTTGAGTTGGGCAGCGCTAAGTGAAAATACAAAGCACTCCACTGTATCAAGTTAGAAGTTTTTATGCATAGAAAACAAAAGAAAGGTAGGGGACTAATGATTAATTCAGCTTCAGCTTTGGAGTCCTTTGAAATGTAAAGATCACTGTTTGGCTACGATGGAATGAGTTTACTTCCTAGGTGAGTGGTACTAGTAGGTTTGGTTATACGCATTCTTCCTAGGAACAAGTTGTTGACTTCCTGACACGTTCTTCCCAAGAACAAATTGTTTATATCCTGACCCTTTGCTTCCTAGGAATGTATGTTGATCCCACCATTCCTGTCCTGAGATGAGTGCCTTCATATTTGAAAATTTCTGTCTGCAACATAAACTCTTCCTACTGCTAAAGCCAAAATTGAACCAACAGAAATCTCAAATCTATGGAGAAAAAATGTCTAATCTTAACAATTCAGACACTGGAAATATACTTTTTTATTTTCTTTTTTATTTTTGCCAATCTGTTGTTATAGAACATATTTTGGCAATTAAGAACTAGATTGCATTTTACCTCTTATATGAAATTGGATGGTGCATTAAAGGGAAACTTTAAAGACGTTTCTGATGCAAAATTTCTTTTTAAAAAAGGGATTTATTAATTTGGCGAAAGTATCAAATTTATTTTTAATTCCTTCAGTTGAGCCCAAATGATTTGGAAAGTAGTAGAATTTCTTCAACTCCAAATTCTAAACTTATTACAGTTTTTTTTTTTTTTTTTTTTCACAAATAACGTGCACTTTCTATGTTTGCTTGCCAACTGTGCCCTCTCACTGCAAGGTAGTTTTGTAAATGCCACTATAACAAATTTTTTTTTTACATGTTGCTGAAAAACAAAATTAATGCATAGCACACTGACAAAAATACCTCACTGAGGAGGGTATGGTTAGCAAATAAATGTAGAAGACACACATTATTTACATTAAAATATGGTAAATACCTGACTGGCAGGTTATAATGGATCAAAAAGTCTCTGTTGTCTTTGCTTTTTCAGCGTTGAAAATTAAAATGTTTTCCATTACCTTAAGTTGTGATATACATTATTGGTTTCAAAGCTTTTTTTCTTTTTTAAAGCAAGTTTTCTTTTATTTTAATTATAAGTTATAGATGAATCACAAAAATTAAAGTGTCTTTGTAGATTCAGTTTTCCTTAAATTTACATTTACCTAACCAAGGGAGATTTCCCCAATTAGGCTATCAAAATGATTATTGAGCCTAACAAAATTATAAATCCTGTGTGTATATGTGTTTTTGTATACAGTGTTCTTTTGAATTTCTGAAATATTCTTTTTTCCAAACCGTTTGCGTAGAAACAAACATTAGTGAATTGCCCAACTCTGAGCTAGGTGAGTACTGGCTGCTTTACTTACCTAATCTAATTTAATTCTACCAACAGCCTCTGCAATAAGCAATCTTATGGCCATTACAGGCAAGGAATTTGAGGCTTAGAGAGTAAACCATTTGTCTAAAATCATACACAACTGATAAGTCAGGGAGCTGGATTAAAATGTGGGGTCTGACTCCAAATCCCATTTTCATTTGTCTACATAGCTTGCTTATTGGTGATTTTGTTATATTATGCCAATAAACCCATTTGATTTTCTTCTCTCAGTCATTTACTATTTGATATAATAGGGTTTAAAAGTGTTACTATTTAGTATAGATGACAGAAATATATATATATTGATTTTCGTATGGAATGATTATCTTTTATAGACCTTCTAGAGAACATTATTTTTCCTGTTTATTACATTTTATATAACCTAAATAGTGTCCTGGGTTTTATTTTTCATCTTTTTTTCTCTGGCAATGTGGATTAAGAGATAAGAATGCTTATACTAGAATGTACTTTCAAAGAAAGCCATATCCTCCCAGAAATAAGATTTGCCTCTTTCTTTTTAAAAAATACTTTTACCCCCTAGAATTGGTTATTTCAGTTTCTTACATGTGTACCCAAAGGCAATATTATGAGAAGTTTTAGTGTGAGTAATCATATCATGGAAGGATCATCCCATCATGGAGTAAGGCGATTATAAGGTTGTGAGGTCAAAGTTGAATGCAGTCTCATTAGTTAGATGTAAACTCGTAGAAGTCCATGACAAGTTATCTCCCCTTCTCTCCTGAGGTACCTTTTTCATTTAATGTAAAGCTGTGACTATGGAGATTTATAAGGAGAAATATTGCATGACTTACTTTCAAAATGCAAGGTTAATTTCCCATAAATGAGGTATAATACGAGAAAGCAAAATATACACAGTTATCAAGACTAAAGAAATGTGGGAAAAACAGCACAGAAAGTGGAAAACATTTTTGTAGTAGAATACCATTTAAGCATCTAAGAAAGGAATGCACAGAATTAGAGCACCGAATTTGATATAAATGCCACGGTTGCTAGAATTCTGAAAATATTATGGTGTTACCAATTTAAGTGGGTGACATATAAATTCATCTCATACACAAGCTTAGATGTATATGAGGCATCAGGTATCCAGTTATTTTAATTTCTTCTACATGCCATGATACTGAGGTAATCAGGCCTATAGATACTAGACATAGCTCATTTTTTATTGCACAAAATACTTTTGTTATATAAACTAAGATTTTAAAGATTATTTGTATCAATACCAATACTAAAATATCTCTGGAGAAAAATGAAATTACATAGATTTATTTCCACATTTTAGATAATTGTTTTCTGAAATCTGTCAAGAGAAGTGTACATCAGATGATAGCATTCAATTTGAATATTAAAATCTGAAGGGACCGCAGAGAGACCATCTAATTCAAACGCTGCCCTCCCACTTTCCCAGTGCATCTTTTACTTCTGGGAAAATGAGCCTGGGGAGATTATATGGCTCCTCTGTGGACATACAATTAGTTTGAAGCATAGCAAAATTCTAACCAATCCAGAGTCCCTTCTATATTGTTATTGTTAGTTCCTGTTGAGTCAATTCCAACTCATGGCAACCCCATGTATGTTGGAGTAGAACTGTGCTAATTAGGGTTTTCAAGGCTGTGACCTTTCAGAAGCAGATGCCAAGTCTTACTTCCAAAGCACCTCTGGGTGGGTTTGAACTGCAAAGTTTCACTTAGTAGTCCAGAACTTAACCTTTTGCACCACCAAATGACTTCTATATATTCTTGGGAAAATTACTCAGTCCATTTGTGCCTCCATTCTCTTATCAGTAAAATGAAGGTAGTGATAGATATCCTTTTAATCCCTTAATCCATTGATAGTGAATTAAATACATTAACACAAATCACCACTACAAGTCTGTCAGTTTGTCTTACTGTGGTGGCTTGCAGATTGCTATGATGCTGGAAGGTATGCCACCAGTATTTCAAATACCAGCAGGGTCACCCAAGGTGGCAGGTTTCAGGAGAGCTTCAAGACTAAGACAGGCTAGGAAGAAGGACCTGGCAGTCTACTTCTGAAAAAATTGGCCAGTGAAAACCTTATGAATAGCAGCAGAACTTTGTCTGATATAGTGCCGGATATGAGCTCATAAGTTGGAAGGTACTTAAAATATGACTGGAGAAGAGCTGCCTCCTCAAACTAGAGTTGACCTTAATGATGTGGATGGAGTCAAGCTTTCGGGACCTTCATCTGCTGATTTGGAACAACTCAAAATGAGAAGAATCAGCTACAAACATCCATTAATAATTGGAAAGTGGAATGTATGAAGTATGAATCTACAAAAATTGGAAGTCATCAAAAATGAAATGGAACACATAAAGATCGATATTCTAGGCATTAGTGAGCTGAAATGGACTGGTATTGCATATTTTAAATCACACAATCATATGGCCTACTAGCTGGGAATGACAAATTGAAGAGGAATGACATTGGATTCATCATCAAAAAGAACATTTCAAGATCTATCCTGAAGTACAACATTATCAGTAATAGGATAATATCCACACGCATATAGGAAGACTAGTTAATAGAACTATTATTCAAATTTATGCACCAACCACTAATGCCAAAGATGAAGAAATTGAAGATTTTTACCAACTTCTGCAGTCTGATATTGGTCAAACATGTATTTAAGATGCATTGATAACTACTGGTAATTGGAATGTGAAAGTTGGAAACAAACAAGGATCATAGCTGGGAAATATGGCCTTGGTAATAGAAACGACGCCGGAGATTGCATGATAGTATTGTGCAATACCAATGACTTCGTTGCAAATACCTTTTTTCAACAACATAAATGGTGACTATACATGTGGACCTCACTGGATGAAAAACACGGGAATCAAAATAGACTGCATCAGTGGAAAAAGAAGATGGAAAACTCAATATCACCAGTCAGAACAAGGCCAGGGGCTGACTGTGGAACAGACCATTAATTGCTCATATGGAAGTTCAAGTTGAAGCTGAAGAAAAGTAAAACAAGTTCACAAGATTCAAAATACAACCTTGAAAGTATACCACCTGGATTTGGAGACCATCTCAAGAATAGATTTGACACACTGAACACTGATGACCAAAGACCAGACAAAGTGTGGAATGACGTCAAGGACATCATACACAGAGAAAGCAAACAATCATTAAAAAGACAGGAAAAAAAGAAAAGACCAAAATGGATGTCAAAAGAAACTCTGAAAGTTGCTCTTGAATGTAGAGTAGCGAAAGCAAACAGAAAAAATATGAAGTAAGAGAGCTGAACAGAAGATTTCAAAGAGTGGCCCGAGAAGACAGAGTAAAGTATTATAATGATATGTGCAAAGACCTGGAGTTAGAAAACCAAAAGTGAAGAACATGCTTGGCATTTCTCAAGCTAAAAACTGAAGAAAAAATTCAAGCCTCAAGTTGAAAATTTGAAGGATTCTACAGGGCAAAATATTGAATGACGCAGGAACCATCAAAAGCAGATGGAAGGAATACAGTCACTGTACCAAAAAGAATTGGTCGACATTCAGCCATTTCAGGAGGTAGCATGTGATCAAGTACCAGTGGTATTAAAGGAAGAAGTCCAAGATACATTGAAGGCATTGTTGAAAAACAAAGCTCCAGGAATTAATGGAGTGCTAATTGAGATGTTTCAAGAAACGGTGCAGTGCTGGAGGGGCTCACTTTTCTATGCCAAGGAATTTGGAAGACAGCTACCTGGCCAACTAACTGGAAGAGATCTGTATTTGTGCCCATTCCAAAGAAAGGTGATCCAACAGCATCTGGGAATTATTGAACAATATCATTATCACACACAAGTAAAATTTTGCTGAAGCTAATTCAAAAACAGTTGCAGCAGTACATCGACAGGGAACTACCAGAAATTCAAGCCTGATTCAGAAGAAGATATGGAACGAGGGATATCATTGCTGAAGTCAGATGGATCTTGGATGAAAGCAAAGAATAACAGAAAGATATTTACCTGTGTTTTACTGACCATGCAAAATCATCAGACTGTGTGAAACATAACAAATTATGAATAACATTTTGAAGAATGGGAATTCCAGAACACTTAATTGTGCTCACGTGGAACCAGTACCTACACCAACAGGCAGTCGTTTGAAGAGAACAAAGGGATCCTGCATGGTTTAAAATCAGTAAAGGTGTGCGTCAGGGCTGTATCCTTCACCATACAAGACATAAGAAGAATTGATTCCTTTGAATTATGTTGTCGGCTAAGAATATTGAATATGCCATGGACTGCCAGAAGAACTAACAAATCTGTCTTGGAAGAAGTACAGCCAAAATGCTCCTTGGAAGCAAGAATGGTGAGGCTTCGTCTCATGTACTTTGGGCGTGTTATCAGGAGGGACCAGTCCCTGGAGAAGGACATCATGCTTGGTAAAGTGGAGGATCAGTGAAAAAGAGGAAGACCGTCAATGAGATGGATTGACACAGTGGCTGCAACAATGGGCTTAAACATAGTGACAATTCTGAGGATAGTGCAGGACTGGGCAGTGTTTCGTTGTGTTGTACATAGGGTCGCTATGAATCGGAACCAACTGGATGGCACCTAACAACAACAACACAAGTCAAGTATTTATAAACAGCTTGGCATATTGTAGGCCTTCAATAGTGTTACTCTTATGATTACCACAGTATTGTATTTACAATCAACTTTTAGAAATAAAATAGAAATACTTTGAGAAGTCTTTGAAGAAAATAATTGTCTACTAAAAGGGAGGGTGGAGAGAAAGGAGTTTCTTGTCTTCTTAAAGGGTTAGATAGTCTACAACATTAAAAAAGGCTTCTTTATCTGGTGCTGCTGTGTTCTCTAAGGAGGCAAAGTCATGTTGTTATCAACACAGAGTTCAGATGAAATATTGCAGAGGAATCTGTATTCGTTTCATCATTTCCAAAGACAGATAGCTTTTTATGAAAAATATACTGCTCGATTGTGGTAGAAGCAGGCTGTGTGGGGACTGAAGCTTATATAATTTTACCGGCCTTCTATAAGGAAAAAAACTGAATATTTACTTTGAATTGAACAGTAAATAACAGCTAGTTACTGATTTTAAAAAGCTGACCAATACAGGAGTAACATAAAATTCAGAAAAATGGTACAGTATTTCTATTAGTTATCTGTCAGATAAACCTATATAATTCTTTTTTCTTTTTTTTTGGCTTCACACTTGCTGATCTCCTCTTAAATAACAACATGAAAACAATTTATTTTGTAATATCACTTTCTGTAGAGAACTAGAAAGATAACTGTTTTAACCTGGGTTTTTTGCTTGGGAAGAAAGTTTGATGAGGAGGGGGTATATAGTTAGAAAAAGCCAATGGTTCTATGATAATTTGATGGCAGCCCACAAGTATGAGGGCAGTGAAGGAGCTACATGGAAGTGACTTTAAACCATCTAAAATTAGCCCCTAAATCCAAACTAAATATGGCCCTGACTCAGTTTCCCCTAAGCTGAATCCCAATATAACTGTGGCAAAATTTGCTGGAAGAAATGACCATGTGAACACATTTTTATGACCTTTCCCGGGGTCTTAGAAGGGGCCTGTACAGTAAGGAGCTATACACAAGATTTTGATAACTGGAGGGGGAGAAAAAAACCAAACAGACAAAACCTTGAGACAATTTGCAAACCCTAAATATTCTTAATCCGGTTTGGATATTTCAGAGTTTCCCAAGGCAAAAGAAATGAGTACAGTATGTAGTAAAACATATCTACTGGATTTAATATAAAACTATGATGGGGGTTAGACTGAAGCATGCTGAGAGCTCAGCCACATATACTAGTAGAAAGAGTGGGAACACTGGAGAGGGAAGAATGGACCTGGAAAAGCTAACTAAACTGGTTTTGCCAGGGCTGCCACATGGCTCATCCCTGGGTCTGCAAATAATTAACGTTTGGCTGCTAACTAGGAGGTTCAAGTCTACCAGAGGCACCTTAGAAGAAAGTCCTGGTAAACCATATGAAGCACAAGTCTACTCTGACACACACGAAGTTGCCATGAGTAGGGATCCACTCCGTGACAACTTGTTGTTGTTGTTGTTTGGCTCTACGGCCCAATACAGAGTCCAAAAGGAGTGGATTTGGACAGGACTGTATGAGGAAGGAAGAAGGAAGATCAGGCAGGGTGCTAAGTCAGAAAAAGCACATGTAGTTGGGGTAGCAGAAGCCAGATCCAAAGGGGAAGGGGCTGACAAGAACTCCCCTCAAGTCCTTGGTTCCATGTTCTACTCCTATAACCTCGCTCAACTCCCCTGCCCTTTTTACTTGCCTGACAAAACCCAACTCAAACAAAAAAAAAAACCTTTTTTTTTTTTTTCCTGTGTCAGGCATTGTAATGCTTCCTTCAGTGAGGCCCCTTTGGTTTTAAGGATCATAGACTCACTCATGGCATCAGAAATTATCACAGGACTACTACATAAGGTTGTAGGGTATAGCAGATAAGAGCATGGAATCAGGGGTTAGGGTGACAGCTCTTCCACTAAATAGCTGGGTTAGGGTCTATACAATGGGGATAATGATAGCATCTACCAGATCAAGTTGTTATAAAAATTGAATGAGTTAATATGTAGAAAGCACTTGGAACATAGTATGGGCTTTATGACTGTAAGTGTTTATTATTACTGCTGTTTATATTATTCTTGTGAACAGGAAACCAGGACGAGGAAGCTCTCAGAAACAGCCAACTGCCAGCTCTCCTTTGCACACTGAGTTTGTCTGAATTTTCTCTGTCAGTCTTTTTGACTCTCTTTACATTTTTGCTCCATTCTCCTCTCACCACTCACTGACTTATTTTACTCTATACTGATTATTATTGTCTTTACCTCATAGCTTCAGCCTACTCACTTTATTCTTGCTTACAATTTTGGCTTGCTATACCTCCCTTGTGGTCCTAACTCCATCAGTCCTCTCTACTTCTTTCTTTACTTGAAGGCTTCTTTCTAAATATATTTTCAGCTTTAGTTCCACTGCTTAGCTAACTCTTCCTCCATAAGTTCTAGTTCAAATTTTCAAGAGAAATGAGAATAGTTCAGCCTTTTACATTATGCCCCATGGTTAGTCACTGGACAGCCTATGGATTTTCTCTTCTTAGTAGGACTATGAACTAAGCAGTAATGAAGAGGGAGGAAATTATGCCAAACTCAAATCCCTATGGCTGCCCTTTCTGCCTGGGCTGTGAACAGAACAGTTTCTATTAGTGAAAGATTATGAATATCGTGGTTAATGTGATTAACAAGCTTAGTATATACCAAAGGAGCCCTGGTGGTGCAATTGTCAAGTGCTCAGATGCTAACCGAAAGGTTAATGGTTGGAACCCTCCAGCTGCTCCATGAGAGAAAGATGTGGCAGTCTGCTCCCATAAAGATTACAGCCTTAGAAACACAATGGGCCAGTTCTACTCAGTCCCATAGGGTCACTTTGAGTTGGAATTGACTCAACAGCAATGGGGTCAATGGGTAGTATATACCAAGAAGCAAAGGTGAATAAATTGCAGCCCCTCCTCTCAATGAGCACATCATCTGGGAGCAGACATGTATAAACATAATTATGCAATATAATGACTACTATTTAGTTATTTGGGCAAAGTAGTCTTAAAATACAGAGGACAATTCAGCTAACTGGGACTAGGGAATGGGACAGGGCTTCATAGTTAGTGGTGACATTTCAAGGAGTTTGTTACAGATAAACATTTCTCCATATGGACAAGAGCAGGACAAGGACTAGAGCAAGAGCATTAAGGCAGATTCAGTTGTAAGAGCAAAACCATGGAAGAATGGAGATGCATGGTGTGATCAGGAAATGGAGCTGAAGACCATGTGCTGGAATGTAGATTAGGATGAGGGGAATTATTACAGCAGAGAGTAAAGGCCAGCATATGAAGAGTTTCAGACTGTGAATTAATGAAAGGAATTTGGATTTTATCTTTGGCCAACTGGGATTCTATCAAAGGTTTCAGCAAGGGAGTGACATGATCACTTCTGTATTTGAAAAATGTGTTTATAATGAGGAAAATGGCTTGGAGCAAGTAGCAACTGAAAGTAGAAAATCATTTAGAAGGCTATTAAAATTGTCCAGTTAAAATATAATAAGGGTCTGAACTTACAGAGGCCATTTCAAAGGTGAACCAACCAACTAGGTGATAGACAGAGTCAAGGGTGATTCTGACACATTCTACCTCAACCATAATACAGAGAAATACAGTTCTTCAGAAAGCAATATAATTCATTTCAATAACTTTTAGCTGTACATGAAGAAAATCAAGAATGGTCATTTTTCTCTAGATATATAGTTAAAATGCTGGGGCTGTGACATTGGAATGGATCCCTGGTTAGTGGAAATGGTTAATGTGCTCGCCTGCTAACCAAAGGGTTGAAGATTTGAGTCCACCCAGAGGCACCTTGGAAGAAAGGCCTGGTGATCTACATCTAAAAAATCAGCCACTGATACCCTATCCTATGGAGCACAGTTTTACTCTCACACACATGGGGTCGCAATGAGTCAGAGTTGACGCAAGGGCAATTTTTTTTTTTTTTAAGAGGATTAGCTCATCTTCTGAATTGTTTCTGTTTTTAGATTTAAGCTAAATATCAACAAGGATTAAGTAGGATAAAGTTTTCTCATAGTTTGCAGTGTTGAATCAGATAAATTGGATCAGCAGCAGAACTGAAAATGTTATTACAAAGTATAGCCTGCCTTATATTCATGACTCCATATTCCCACTGAGGATTCTGCACTAGTTCTTTTAAAGGCTTGCTTCACTGTGAAGGCATCATTGCTGCACAACCACATGTGTACACAGTTGTTCAATTGCAAGAACAATGAAACACTAGAGACCAGAGCCTTTGCAGTGCACACATACGTATGTTCTAAGTTAATAGGTTAATAAAACTGAAGTCACAGCATACTGCACAGTAGTTATTTCTAAAGTTAGAAAGTTAGTGTGTTTCCTTAAAATTTAATGTGTTCCCCTTTCGTAAAAAGAAATAAAAGAAGAGAATGTCAACATAATCTTTCCAAGCAACCAATTTCTCCCCTCCTCTACCTCTAATAACTTGAAACTAAGGCACATGTTGTAGGTTACTGAATAGAAAAAGCTTCTTTTTTACTGTTACTGTTATATTTGGGTGAAATGGGAATCCTGTTACTAACACTGCTACACCAGGGACTCCTATTTTTTCAAATTCAGATCCTTTTTTAGTTCTCATTATTCTTGACTCTTCTATAGCATTTGACTTTTTGAAAAGATCTCCTTCCTCATCTCATGACCCCTTAATTAGTTTCCTGCCTCTTTCTCTGATGATGTCTCCGATCTCTATCACCTTTGCTTTACTCCTATATCTCGGTATTTTTGAAAAATGTCTTCTCTCTTCTCTCCGTTTTCTTCCTTCTTTTCTTTCCTACTCTATCATTATCTCGTCTCTGCTTAACATTCCCCAAAAGGTGGGATTAGGCTTTGTTTTATCTCAGTGTCTTTGCACATATTATTGCCTCTTCCTAAAAAGTATTGTATGTCCACTTTTTCTACCAAGTTCTACCTATTTTTTAGATTTCGGCTTGCATATCACCTCATTTGTGACGTCTTTCCTTTCCTTATGAAGCTGGGTGCCCCTCCCATGTGTTAGACATGATGTTGTGCTTACCTTTACAATAGCCCCGGCGCCATGGTACTTATATTTTGGTAGGTCTTGTGCCCATTACTAAGAAAGGTGATCCAACGGAATGTGGAAATTATCAAACGATAATCATTAATATCACATGCACGTAAAATTTTGATGCAGATAATTCAAAAGTGGTTGCAGCAGTATATCGACAGGGAACTGCCAGAAATTCAAGCCAGATTAAAAAGAGGATGTGGAATGAGGGATATCATTGCTGATGTCGGATGGATCTTGGCTGAAAACAGAATATCAGAAAGAGGCATACCTGTGTTTTAGTGACTATGCAAAGGCATTTGACTGTGTGGATCATAGCAAATTATGGATAATATTGTGAAGAATGGGAATCCCAGAACACTTAACTGTGCTCATGCAGAACCTGTACATAGACCAAGAAGCAGTTATTCTAACAGAACGAGGGGATACCGCATGGTTTAAAATCAGGAAATGTATATGTCAGGGTTGTACCCTTTCACCATACTTATTCAGTCTGTATGCTAAGCAAATAATCCAAGAGGCTACACTATATGAAGAAGAATGTGGCACCAGGATTTGTGAAGACTCATTAATAGCCTGCAATATACACATGATACAACTTTGCTTCCTGAAAAATAAGAGAACTTGAAGCACTTAACTAACGAAGATCAAAGGCTACAGCCTTCGGTATGGATTATACCTCAACATAAATAAAACAGAAATCCTTGCAACTGGATCAGTAAGCAACATTATGGTAAATCTAGAAAATATTGAAGTTGTCAAGGATTTTATTTTATTTGGATCCACAATTAATACCCATGGAAACAACAGTCAAGAAATAAAATGACATATTTCATTGGGTAAATCTGCTGCAAAATACCTCTTTAAAGTGTTAAAAAGCAAAGATGTCACTTTGAGGACTAAGGTGTGCCTGACCAAAGCCATGACGTTTTCAATCACCTCATATGCACGTGAAAGCAGGACAATGAATAAGGAAGACGAAAGAAGAATTGACACCTTTGAATTATGGTGTTGGTGACAAATATTGAATATACCATGGACTGCCAGAAAAAAGAACATGTCTGTCTTGGAAGAAATACAGCCAGAGTGCTCCTTGGAAGAGAGGATGGTGAGACTTCAACTCACTTACTTTGGACAAATTATCAAGAGGGAACAGTCCCTGGAAAAGGACATCATGCTTGGTAAGGTAGAGGGTCAGCAAAAAAGAGGAAGACTCTCTAAAAATTGATTGACACAGTGACCACAATAATGGGCTCAAACATAACAACAATTATGAGGATGGTGCAGGACCGAGCAGAGTTTCGTTCTGTTGTACTTAGAGTCTCCATGAGTCGGAACTGATCACACGGCAACTAACATGATCACACGGCAACTAACAGCAGAACTGGATACCCAGATGAGCAGCGTTAGAATCACGAGGGAACTTGTTAGAAATGCAAATTCTCTGGCCCCAACCCAGACATATTGAATCAGAAAATGTAGGGATGGCCCAGCAATCTGTGGTTTTACAAGCCTGCCAGGTGATTGTGATACAAACTAAAGTCTAAGAACCAGTGGTTTTTTGTTCACTCATATACTAGATTATAGGCTGTTGTAAGACAAAAAGTGTGGCAACATCTTTTCCCCTGTGATTTCATCAGTGCCCAGTTCAGAGTCTGGTACATTGTTGATGTACAATAACAATTTGTTTCAATGCATGAACAAATGACTGAATACATTTTTGACAACTTGAACTTTTTTATGAGCTTCAGTTCCATCTCTCTGGTTGCCAACTGTATAATTTGTATGGAGTGACAAGAGTCTCTTCTGATAGAAAAGCTGACATCTAATACCCCTCATCATTTCTGTCCTCCACAACCACTGCACACATCTGCCTTTCCCACCCAGACTGACGTTTGTGCCACTTTTTGTTTATTTTTTAATTACTATAATCATTCTGGAGCCCTGGTGGCGTACTGATTAAGAGCTCAGCTGCTAACCAAAAGGTCGGCAGTTCGAATCCACCAGCCCCTCCTTGGAAACCCTATGGGGCAGTTCTACTCTGTCCTACAGGGTCACTATGAGTTGAAATCGACTCGATGGCAATGGGTTTAGTTTTTATTTTGATTTTATAATCATTCTACCCATTGCTCAAGAAAAAAAACCTTAGTAATAATCTTTATTTGAACACTAATTTTAATTATGAATATACAGTAAAAATATTTACCAGAGAAACTCTGAAATATTCAGTTACACATACACAAAAGAAAATTAAAAAAACCAAACAAATAAACAAACCTGGAAATTCCAGCATGGGTAATCGTTGCCTGTGTTGGTCCAACTGTTATTTCTTGTATGCTTGCATACATTTTATGCATCTAATAGCATCCTAAGGAACATAATGCTTTGTAATCAATTTTTTTTTTTTATTGTACTTCAGGTGAGGGCTTATAGAAAAAATAGTTTCTCATGAAACAGTAGTACACATATTGTTTTATGCCATTGGTTAACAACCCCACAACATGTCAGCCCTCTAACTTCTTAACTTTATTTATTTGGTGACAATACACATAGCCAAAGATAATACCATTTCAAAAATTTCTACATGCACAGTTCAGTGACATTGACTACGCTCTTCCAATTGTGCTGTTATTCTCACTTAAGATGAAGGCTTACAGAAGAGAATAGTTTCTCACTTAACAGTTACTACAAATGTTGCCCTATGACAGTGGTTAACAATTTCACAACACATCAACAATATGCTTACTCAACCTTGGGTTCCCTATCACCAGCTTCCTTGTCCCCTTCTACCTTCTGGCCCTTGTCACTGGACTCCTGTACCTCGTTAGTCTCATTTGGTTTTACAGGGCTGTCCACTCCCAGGCTGAACAGTGAACCTCGGAGGTAACTTCACCACTGAGCTAAAAGGGTGTCTGGGGGCCATACTCTCAGCTTTCTCCAGTCTCCTTTAGGCCAGTAAATCTGGTCTTTCTTGTGTGAGTTAGAATTATGTTCTACATCCTTCTCCAGCTCTGTCCAGAACCCTCTGTTGTGATCCTGGTGAGAGCAGTCAGTGGTGGTAGCTGGGCACCATCTAGCTGTACTGGTCTCTGTCTGGTGGAGGCCTTGGTAGCTGTGGACAGTTAGTCCTTTGGACTAATCTTTTCCTTGTATCCTGTTCTCTTCTTTCTCCCTTGCTCTGGAAGGGATGAGACCAGTGGATTATTTTAGATGGCCGCTCACAGGCTTTTAAGACCCCAGACACTATTCACCAAGGTAGAATGTAGAGCATTGTCTTTATAAATTGTGTTATGCCAATTGAGCTAGAAGTTCCCTGAGACCATGGTCCCCACAGCCCTCCACCCAGCAATTGAGTCCCTCAGGGAGTTTGGATGTGTCTATGGGGCTTCCACGACCTTTCCTTGTACAGGTTGTGCTGGTTTCCCCTGTATTGTGTACTGTCTCACCCTTCACCCAAGATACTACTTATCTATTGCCTATTTAGTATTTCCCCCCGACCTCTCCCATCCCTGGTAACCAACAAAGATTGTTACATTTTGTGTGTGAACGTTTTCATCAGTCTTTACAATAGAGGTCTCATACAATATTTATCCTTTTGTGATTGACTATTTCACTCAGCATAGTGTCCTCCAGTTTCATCCATGTTATGAGATGGTTCACAGATTGATTGTTGTTCTTTCTCGTTGCATAGTACTCCACTGTGTGTATGTACCATAGTTTGTTTATCCATTCATCTGTTGATGGGCATCTAGGTTGTTTACATCATTTTGCCATTGTGAACAATGCTGCCATGAACATAGGTGTCCATGTGTCTATTCGAGTGACGACTCTTATTCTCTAGGATATATTCCTAGGAGTGGAATTGCTGGATTGAATGGTATGTCTATTTCTAGCTTTCTGAGGAAGCGCCATATCATTTTCCAAAATGGTTGTATCATTTTGCATTCACATCAGCAGTGCATAAGAGTTCCGATCTCCCCTCAGCCCCTCCAACATTTGGTATTTCCAGTGTTTTTGATTCATGCCAGTACTGCCAGTGTGAGATGGTATCTCATTGTGGTTTTAATTTGCATTTCTCTAATGGCTAGTGATCCCGAGCATTTCCTCATGTGTCTGTTGGCCATCTGAATGTCTTCTTTGGTGAAGTGTCTGTTCATTTCCTTTGCCCATTTTTTAAAAGGATTATTTGTCTTTTCATTGTAGAAGTGTTGGATTTTCTTGTAGATTATAGAGATTAGATGTTTGACTTCTACTGTCCAAAAATTTTTTCCCAGTCTGTAGGTTCTCTTTTTACTCTTTTGGTGAAGTCTTTTGAAGAGCATAGGTATACGATTTTTAGAAGATCCCAGTTATGTAGCTTATCTATTGGGATTTGTGCGTTGATGGTTATGGTTTGTATCCTGTTAATGCCATGTATTAAGGCCTAAAGTGTTGGTCCTATTTTTTCTTCTATGAAATTTATAGTTTCAGGCTTTATATTCAGGTCTTTGATCCATTTTGAAGTAGTTTTTGTATACGGTGTGGGGTATGGGTCCTGTTTCATTTTTTTGCAGATGGATATCCAGTTTTGCCATCACCATTTGTTAAAAACACCATCTTTTCCCCATTTGATGGACTTTGGCCCTTGTCGAAGATCAGGTGACCGTAGGTGGAAGGATTTATATCTGGGTTCTCAATTCTGTTCCATTGGTCAATGTATCTGTCGTTGTACCAGTACCGGGGTGTTTTGACTGTAGCTGTATAGTAGGTTCTGAGGTCAGGTAGTGTGAGTCCTCCAACTTTATTCTTCTTCTTCAGTAGTGCTTTACTTATTCAGGGCCTCTTTCCTTTCCATATAAAGTTAATGATTAGTTTCTCCATCTCTTTGAAGAATGTTGTTGGTATTTGGATCAGGATTGCATTGTATTTGTAAATTGCTTTGGGTAGAATTGTCATTTTCACAATGTTGTGTCTGCCTATCCATGAGCATGGTATATTTTTCCATTTATGTAGATCCCTTCGGGTTTCATGCAGTAGTGTTTTGTAGTTTTCTTTGTATAGGTCTTTTACATCCCTGGTCAGATTTATTCCTAAGTATTTTATCTTTTTAGGGGCTACTGAAAATGGTATTGTTTACCTGATTTCCTTTTCATTGTTCTCCTTATTGGTGTATAGGAATCCAAATGATTTTTGAATGTTTATCTTGTATCCTGCTACTCTGCTGAATCTTTCTATTAGTTCCTGTAGATATCTCGTGGAGTCTTTAGGGTTTTCTATGTATAGTATCATATCATCTGCAGACAGGGACAGTTTAACTTCTTCATTACCAATTTGGATGCCCTTTATTTCTTTCTCTTGCCTTATTGCTCTAGCTAGAACTTCCAGCACAATGTTAAATAGGAGTGGTGTTAAAGGACATCCTTGTCTTGTTCCTGTTTTCAAGGGGAATGTTTTCAGCCTCTCTCCATTAAGAATGATGTTGGCCGTTGGTTTTGCATAGATGTCCTTTATTATGTTGAGAAATTTCCCTTCTATACCTATTTTAGAGATAGTTTTTATCAGGAATGGGTGTTGGACTTTGTCAAATGCCTTTTCTGCATCAATTGAGATGATCATGTGATTCTTTTCTTTCTTTTTATTTATGAAGTGAATTACGTTGATTGATTTTCTAATGTTCAACCATCCTTGCATACCTGCTATGAGGCCTACTTGGTCGTGGTGTATTATTTTTTTGATGTGAAGCTGAATTCTACTGGCTAGAATTTTGTGAAGAATTTTTGCATCTGTATTCATGAGAGATATTGGTTTGTAATTTTCCTTTTTTGAGACGTCTTTGCCTGGTTTTGGTATCAGTGTTATGGTGGCTTCATAGAATGAATTTGGAAGTGTTGCGTCCTCTTCTATGCTCTGAAATAGCTAGAATAGTACTGGTACAAGCTCTTCTGTAAATGTTTTGTAGAGTTCTCCAGTGAAGCCATCTGGGCCAGGGCTTTTTTCAGTTGGGAGTTTTTTATTACCTTTTCAATCTCTTGTCTTGTTATGGATCTGTTCAGATTTTCAACATCACTTTGTTGTAGTTTGGGTAGGCCATGTGTTTAAAGAAATTTATCCATTTCCTCTATGTTTTCAAATTTGTTGGAGTATAGTTTATCATAATATTCTGTCATAATCCTTTTTATTTCAGTTGGGTCTATTGTAATGTCCCCCATTTCATTTCTTATTTGGGTTATTTGCGTCCTCTCCTGTTTTTCTTTTGTCAGTCTGGCCAGTGGTTTGTCGATTTTGTTGATTCTTTCAAAGAACCAATCTTTGGTTTTGTTGATTCTTTCTTTTGTTTTTCTGTTCTCTATTTCATTTATTTCTGCTCTGATCTTTACTATTTCCTTTCTTCCGGTGGTTCTGGGCTTTTTTTGCTGTTCTCTTTCTATTTGTTTGAGTTCTGTAGTTAATGTTTTGATTTTGTCCCTTTCTTCTTTTTTGATATGTGCATCCATTGTTATAAATTGTCCTCTGAGGACTGCCTTTGCTGTGTCCCAAAGGTTTTGGTATGATGTGTTTTCATTCTCATTTGATTCTAGGAATTTTTTGATTCCATCTCTGATTTCTTCTATTACCCCGTGATGTGTAAGCAGGGTATTATTCAGTTTCCGTGTGATTTATTTTTTTTCCTTGCTCTTTCTGTTGTTAATTTCTACCTTGATGGCATTGTGGTCAGAGAAGATATTTTGAATTATCTCATCATTTGGATCTTGTTGAGGATTGCTCTGTGGCCTAAGATGTGGTCTATTCTGGAGAATGTTCCATGTGCGTTGGAAAAGAATGTGTACTTTGCAGTGGTTGTATGGAGTGTTCTGTATATGTCTATGAGGTCAAGTTGGGCGATTGTGCCCTTTAGGTCTTCTGTATCTTTGCTGAGTTTCTTCTTGGTTGTTCTGTCCTTTACTGGGAGTAGTGTGTTGAAGTCTCCTACTATTATTGTGGAACTGTCAATTTCTCTTTTCAGTGTTGTTAGAATTTGTTTTATGTTTTGGAGCCCTGTCATTGGGTGCATAGATGTTTATTATGGTTATGTCTTCATGGTGGATCATCCTCTTAATCATTATATAGTGCCCTTCTCTGTCTTTTATGGGAAATTTTGTTTTAAAGTCTATTTTATCTGAGTTTAGAATTGCCACTCCTGCTCTTTTCTGGTAGTTGTTAGCTTAATATATTTTTTTCCAACCTTTGATTTTTAATAAATTCACATCTTTGTTTCTAAGGTGTGTCTCTTGTAGACAGCATATCGGTGGATTGTGTTTTCTTATCCATTCTGCCACTCTCCGTCTCTTTATGGGTGCATTGAGTCCATTTACATTCAGTGTAATTATTGATAGATGTGATTTTGTTTCTGTCATTTTGTAGTGCTTTTTTTTGTGGTGCTGAAGTTTTCGTTGTTCTTCTTACTCTCTTGTGCTGAGTTACTTTTGTTTGTGGATTTGTTTTTCATTTCTTTTGTTTTTGTAGGTTTTACTTTTGCTGTGACTGTATGATTTTCATCTTTTTTTTGTGAGTATGTTTGTTAACTTTCTTTGTGGTGACTGTGAATTTTACCCTTATCTTTCTAAGTTTGAATCAGTCTACCATTACTTGGTATCACCTTGGCTTCCTCTCCATTAGAAGGTTCTATACCTATGCCGTTTATTCCCTCTTTTATTGTTTTGATAATGTTCTCATTTATGATTAACTGCTCTGATTCCCTTTTGTATTTCTTTTGGTTTCGGGTAGTCCTCGGGAGTTCATTTCCTAGATTGGTATCTGGGTGGTATGATCCTGTGTCCTAGATTCTGCCTGTGAGCTGAAGCTTTTTGTCCTCAGATCGAAGAACTCGCTTTAGTAATTCTTGTAATTTTGGTTTGACTTTTACATGTTCTCTTAATTTCTGTTTATGTGGAAATGACCTAATTTCACCATCAAATTTGAACGAGAGTTTTGCAGGATATATTATTCTTGGCTGGCAATTTTTTTCTTTCAAGATTTTATATATGTCATCTCATTGCCTTCTTGTCTGCATTGTTTCTGCCAAATAATCTGAGCTTAGTCTTATTGTTTCTCGTCTGTATGTGACTTCTTGTTTTTCACGAGCTGCTCTCAGGATTCTTTGTTTGTCTTTGGTTTTGGCGAGTGTGATTATGATATGCCTTGGTGATTTTCTTTT
Organism: Dugong dugon; assembly: GCA_030035585.1. Lineage (NCBI taxonomy): Eukaryota > Metazoa > Chordata > Mammalia > Sirenia > Dugongidae > Dugong > Dugong dugon. Next base: position 23,743,159 of record CM057475.1, read on the forward strand.
GGGGTCTCTTCTATATGGATGAGAGCTTCTTGGATGGCTAGCTTTTCATCTTTCATGATATTGGGGAGGTTTTCTGTCAGCAGTTCTTCAATGATCCTCTCTGTGTTTTCTGTTTTCTTCCTCTGTTTTGGAATTCCAATCACTCACAAAGTTTTGCTTTTGATTGTATCCCACATAACTCTCAGGGTCTCTTCATTTTTCTTTGTTCTTTTTTCTGAGTTTTCCTCGAAGAGTTTTAGCCAAGTATTTGTCTTCAATTCCTCTGATCTTGTCTTCCACCGTTTCAAATCTGCTTCTCAGCCCTTCTATGATGCCGTCCATTTCTGAAATCTTGTTGTTTATCTTTTGTATTTCTAATTGTTGTCTTTGTATAATTTCTAGTTGTGAATTTATTTTGGCATTTTGTTCCTGCATTATTTTCCTGAATTCTTCCAATTTTTTGTTTGTATTTTCCATGAATTTGTCTATTTTTTCCTCATGTTTGTCAGCTTTTTGCCTCAGCTCTTGGAGAATTCTCAGTATTAGAGATTTGAATTCCCTATCAGGTAGTTCTAGTGCATTTTCTTCCACTGGGGAGTCATGTGGTGTTTTATTTTGGACGCCTACTGGAACCATCCTGTCTTGTTTTTGTAAATGTTTTGATATTGTCTGCTGTCTTCGGGGCATGCAGTAGTTATTTTTCTCATTTATTGATTGTAGATTTGTTCGTTTCATCCCTTTTTTGTTAAAATTTGACTATGTCTGAGCAGGCAGACTGTGTGTTGTTTGTTGTTTGTTCGTCTGTGGGCACAATACTTTTCGTCTGTTTCTCCAATTGGCAGGGTGAGTCAGATATGGTACGGCAAGGCAGGTCTAGCTAAAGAGGAGTTACTGGGGTGGGTTGTTTGTGGCACTTACTACAGCCACCAGAGTGGGTCGATAATCAGTGCAGGGCAGGTTCCAGTAGGCCATGCCTGTGCTGCTTGGTGGTGTGATGTCAAGCGCATGGTGCAGGTAGGCAAGATGCAGTGGTGAGATTGTTGTGTTTGGAGCTATGATGGATATGGCAGAGAGGAGAGAGGAACAGGAGCCAAAAGCATACAAAGAAACAAAAAAGGATGCTAGCGTAGCTTGCTGTTGGAGTGGAGAGGTGAGAGACTATGAAATGGAGAAAGACAGAAAGGGGAAGAGGAAGAAAAGAATGAATAAATAAAAATCGGAAAGGTTAAAGAACCACAAATTTCCCAGGGATCCCAACGGCGCGGCTATGAGGTCTGGGGAAGTCGCTCTCAGGTGTTGCAGTACAGCCTGGCTGGAAGGCGTAGAGGTATACAACACAGGTATTCAGGGAGCAGAAAGAGAAGGAAGATATAGAGAGACCAGAAACTGAGCAATGAAGAAAGACAAAACCGGAAAAAGAGGGAAAAGAAAACAAAACAAATTTAAAAAAAAAGAACAAGAAAGGCCCCCCAAAAAAACAGAGAAAAGAAAAATAGCAAAAAAGAAATGTCCTCAGGGATCCCTCTGCACGTCTGTGCAAGCCGAGGGGGATCTCTCCTTGCCACGCAGCACTGCCTGGCCAGAATGGGCTTCCAACTCAAGAAAAGGAAAAGAAAACAAACAAACAATTCAAAAAAAACAAACGAACAGAACTCTCAGGATCCCACCAGCGCGGCAGCCCAGATCGGGAATCAGCTCCACACTCGAACGGAGCTCCACAGCCCCTCAGGAAGAAGCAAAGATGGTGCACGGAGCCAGGTACTCAAGCGAAAGGAGGGGGAGGTGGTGAGAGGTAAGGAAGAAATCAAAAGAAGCAGAAAAAAAAACAACACTAACAGCCAACAAATGGCACTCAGAGAGCCAGCTAGAGTGGGCTGGTGTTTCTTGGACAAGAGACTGTTTCTGCGGGAAGCAGAGGGGGCCGAGTGTGGGTGACAAATGGTAGGGAGTGGGAAAGCATATATCACAAATTACCGGAGCTCTGCTGCCCCTCAGGAAGAAGCAAAGATGGCGCACAGAGCCAGGTGTTTGAGCAAAAGGAGGGGGTGGTGGTGAGAGGTAAGGAAGAAATCAAAAGAAGCGGAAAAAAGCAACACCAGCAGCCAACAAATGGCACTCAGAGAGCCAGCCCGTTCAGATGTGTGGAATCTAAGCAGCTGGTGTTTCCTAGAGAAGAGATTGTGGCCGCGGGAAGCAGAGGAGGCCGAGTGGGGGTGAAGAAGTGTGGTGGCTGGGAAAGCGTATATCGCAAATTACCGGTTGTTTTGTCTCCCACTGGATGCTCCGTGAAGCTGCTTTCTCGTACCCCATATGCTGGTCTCTGATAGGAGTCCAAGATGGCGGATCCATGTTGCATTAGCTGGTAGGGGACCTCTGCATGAATCTCTCCTCTCTCTCCATTCTCTGTCAGATTTCGCACTCCTTTTGGTGCTTGGCTAAGTTCTTTATCTCTTCATTTTATGTTTTAGGGTTTCAGGATTGTTGTATTCTCTGTTTGGTTTAGTTTTTCGGATCTTTGCTGTGGAGGGATGGCATGGTGCTTCTGCCTAGAGCGCCATTTTGCCAGAACCTGTAATCTATTTTTATTGCACTGTTGTGGAAGTTTTTCCATGTCTTTAAACATTATTTTCCACAGAATTGTTAATGGCTGCATGGTGTTTCTGGCAATAATCTCTTTCCTATCCTCATCCTACTTTAACGAGTTGAAAGTCCTGTCAAGTTCTTTTGATGACCTCCACAATGGTAGTCTGGTCTCCTTCTCATTCCTGTGAACTATTTCAGTAGCCTCGTATGTTTGGCTGCCAAATTCATTTTTCTAAAGTGTAATTCTGAGAAAATCGGTCAAAAGTTAACAAGGGTTCTCTGGTACCTTCCAAATAAGGCCACATCCCTGAGCAGGAGAGTCAGAAACTCCTGCTGCATACCCAGGCTCCAAATGAAACCGTTCACCATTCTCTCAGCATTTCTCCTGCTTTGTCAGTTCTTGAATATTGCTACATCTCTGTCCCATAATTCTTTCCACCAATGATTTTACTCAAATGTCCTCTTCTTCACTAGGCCTTATTAAAATTTCATATGTTCTACCATCCCCATCTCTGTACTCCGTACCCCCCTTCCCTTCTTTATATTTTCTCCTTAGTTCTTATAGCCATCTAATGATATATTTTACTTAGTTAAGTTGCTAATTGTCTGTCTCCATGACTGGAAAATAAGCTCAATGAAGGTCCCGATTGTTGCCTATGTCTAGTTCATTGCCATGTCCCTAGAACCTAGAGCAGTGCTTCATGCATAAAAGACACTCAATATATTTGATGTACTGAGTGAATGAATGAGTGAGTAAATATCTACTGGTGAAATTCTACAAGCACTCAAGGAAGTCAAAGTTCTTATTCCAGGGATTTGCATATAATGGACATTCTCTATGTAATTGTGCATGTGAATCCAAATGATCAGTTCAAATAGCATTCTTCCCTGAAGCCTTTCTTTAGCATTTAGGTGAAGGTGCTCTCTCTGCTCTCTAAAGCCTATTGCCCATTATTCATTCTTATAGTATTTATTGTATACTGGATTGCATTATAGTAGTATATAGTTAGCCTTCCTGTTGAGTCATATAAAAGGTCTTTAAAGACAGTCACCAATTATCTTTGTATCTCCTGCAGGTCTTGGTGCATTGGCCCTCAATAAATAGTTTTAAAATTAAATGATTACAAAAATTAAATTATTACCAAAAGAGGAAGTTACATGTGGGGCATTTTACTGGTGTCTCTGTTGTTAAAGGATGACCATATCTAATTTTTAAAAAAATATAGATCTGTCATTTGCACAATGATAAATATTCCCAAAGAAATCACCATGTAAACATGCTACATCTTTATAGGTTATTAATGCCGCACTTGCTTTGGCTGCAAGACCCAAAAGCCAAGTGGTCAAAAACACCATGGAAATGTACAAGCGCACGTGGGAGAGTCACATACATGTCCTCACCGAAGCTGTCGATGACATTACAAGCATTGATGACTTCCTTGCTGTATCTGGTAGGTTTTTGATTTTTTAAATTATAAATTAGCTCTTGTTGATTTTTTACAGCAGGATAATATTCAATATAATTAATTTTATGCAATATGATGAGATGTTTTTAATGATTGAGTTTCTGAAAGCAATGTGCTGTTATGTGATAGCAGCAGGTGTGCCACTAGCCATTCTAGGATTATGAGCCTCATGCCCTGTACTCCTTACAATTCATCGGTTTATATTATATCTCTAAAGAAAACTCCCATTCATGGTCAAAGCATAATAGGAAATAGTAGCTAGAAGTCTGAGGCTCTTCCTGGCTTTTACAATAAATCAGCTTTTATTTTATTTCCACTCTAATATAACTTTATGGGTTCTTTTCCAACCAAATTCTAATAATCCTCACAGAAAAAATATATGTATATGGAAAAACATTTCATTGATTTGAGAGAAAATAAGGTCCTTCAACTAGCAGCATATAGTTTTGAGTAGTTCTGGTCTAAGGAATCCAAGAAACAAGTCTAAACATCTAACTTCAGCAATGATAGAGAAGCTTGAAATTCGCTGTGAGGCCTGGATGAGTCTCTCATCACGGATTAGAATGACTTCCCACAGGATTGTGAAATCACTCTCATAAACATCCATTCTCAGAAGCATCACTCATGTTTTTAGTACATTGTTATAACAGCAAATAACTAAACACTTGTTGGTCTTTTATTCCCCCCTCTTAAAGAGTAACTTAAAGCTTCTCTTTAAAGTAAATTACATTATCCCCCCTCCCTCCCCATTTTTTTTTGAGAGAAGAAGTTTCTTGGAATGTGATAGTATTCTTTTTGAAAAAAATGCGAATACTCATGACCACCTAACATCATTTTATTTTTTAGCTTCTTGATGTTGTATTTCTGTCTAACCTGTGAAGTTCATTACTTTCATAAATGTATATATTTCCATCCTGAGCTATTGCTAATATATTTTTACGACCCATTAATGAAAAGAAAATATATGCTAATGAATAATTAAAAAAATTAATTTTTGTAAAATAAAATATTTTGAAAATACAGAAAATGTATAAGGAAAATACATATAGCCCCATACCCCTTCTTTAGGAGTCCCTGCTTGGAGCAAATGGTTAAGCATTCAGCCACTAACCAAAAGGTTGAAGGTTCAAATCTATCTAGAGATGCCTTGGAAGAAAGGCCTGGTGATCTATGTCTGAAAGGTCACAGCCATTGAAAATCTTATGCATAGTTCTACTCTGAAACACACAGGGTTGCCATGAGTCAGAATTGACTCAATGACAATTTGTTTATACCCTTTATTCAGAAATAAAAACTATAGATATCTGATTTATTTCTTTCAAGCATTTTTCTATTCATTTTTAAAATACTTTCAAATAACTGTGCCATGCCATATATAATTATTTGCTTTATTCACACATGATTTAGCTGTATTTTCACATACCATTACATACTTTTCAAAATATCATTCATTTACCATTTCTGCTTTTGCTAACATTTAGATAAATTCTGATTTTAATTATTAGAAGCAAAGCAATGTGAAGCATATTTTTGTTTATTTCATATTGCCTTAGTATATATTTTGAGATGTGAATACAATATAATACACTAAATCAGTTTTTCAGAACACTGATTCCAGATGCCAGAAAGTATTCTCTTTTTTTTTGGATTTTTTAAAAAATTTTTAATTTAATTTTATTTTTTTATTGTACTTCAGGTGAAGGCTTACAGAACAAATAGTTTCTCATGAAACAGTAGTACAATATTGTTTTATGACACTGGTTAACAACCCCACAACATGCCAACCCTCTAACTTCGCAACCTTTTTTTTGGTGAAAATACACATAGCCAAAGATACACCATTTCAAAAATTTCTACATGCACAGTTCAGTGACAATGACTATGCTCTTCCAATTGTGCTGCTATTCTCACTTAAGATGAAGGCTTACAGAACACAATAGTTTCTCATTTAACAGTTACTATACATGTTGCCCTATGACAATGGTTAACAATCTCACAACACATCAACAATATCCTTACTCAACCTTGGGTTCCCTATCACCAGCTTCCTTGTCCCCTTCTGCCTTCTGGCCCTTGTCACTGGACTCCTGTACCTTATTAGTCCCATTTGGTTTTACGGGGCTGTCCACTCCCAGGCTGAACAGTGAACCTCGGAGGTAACTTCACCACTGAGCTAAAAGGGTGTCTGGGGCCATACTCTCAGGGTTTCTCCAGTCTCCTTTAGGCCAGTAAATCTGGTCTTTTTTTTTTGTGAGTTAGAATTATACTCTCCATCCTTCTCCAGCTCTGTCCAGAACCCTCTGTTGTGATCCTGGTGAGAGCAGTCAGTGGTGGTAGCCGGGCACCATCTAGCTGTACTGAACTCAGTCTGGTGGAGGCCTTGGTAGCTGTGGACAATTAGTCCTTTGGACTAATCTTTTCCTTGTATCTTGTTCTCTTCTTTCTCCCTTGCTCCCGAAGGGATGAGACCAGTGGAGTATCTTAGATGGCCGCTCACAGGCTTTTAAGACCCCAGACACTACTCACCAAGGTAGAATGCAGAACATTGTCTTTATAAGCTGTGTTATGCCAATTGAGCTAGATGTTCCCCGAGACCATGGTCCCCATAGCCCTCCACCCAGCAATTGAGTCCCTCAGGGAGTTTGGATGTGTCTATGGGGCTTCCATGACCTTCCCTTGTACAAGTTGTGCTAGTTTCCCCTGTACTGTGTACTGTCTCACCTTTCACCCAAGATACCACTTATCTACTGCCTATTTAGTATTTCCCCCCCACCCCTCCCATCCCTGGTAACCGACAAAGATTGTTACATTTTGTGTGGGAACTTTTTCATGGCTTTTTACAATAGAGGTCTCCTACAAGATTTGTCCTTTTGTGATTGACTTATTTCACTCAGCATAATGTCCTCCAGTTTCATCCATATTATGAGATGCTTCAGAGATTCGTCATTGTTCTTTTTCGTTGCATAGTACTCCATTGGGTGTATGTACCATAGTTTCTTTATCCATTCATCTGGTGATGGGCATCTATTGTGAACAATGCTGCCATGAACATAGGTGTGCATATGTCTATTCGAGTGATGACTCTTATTTCTCTAGGATATATTCCTAGGAGCGGGATTGCTGGATCGAATGGTATGTCTATTTCTAGCTTTCTGAGGAAGCACCATATCACTGTCCAAAATGGTTGTATCATTTTGCATTCCCACCAGCAGTGCATAAGTGTTCTGATCTCCCCGCAGCCCCTCCAACATTTGTTATTTCCAGTGTTTTTGATTCGTGCCAGTAATGCCAGGGTGAGATGGCATCTCATTGTGGTTTTAATTTGCATTTCTCTAATGGCTAGTGATCACGAGCATTTCCTCATGTGTCTGTTGGCCATTTGAATGTCTTCTTTGGTGAAGTGTCTGTTCATTTCCTTTGCCCATTTTTTAATAGAATTGTTTATCTTTTTATTGTATAAGCTGTTGGATTTTTTTTGTAGATTATGGAGATTAGACCTTTGTCTGTCTTGTACTGTCCAAAAATTTTTTCCCAGTCTGTAGGTTCTCTTTTTACTCTTTTGGTGAAGTCTTTTGAAGAGCATAGGTGTTTGATTTTTAGAAGATCCCAGTTATCTAGCTTATCTATTAGGATTTGTGTGTTGATGGTTATGGTTTGTATTCTGCTAATGTCGTGTATTAAGGCGTGTAGTGTTGGTCCTATTTTTTCTCCTATGAACTTTATAGTTTGAGGCTTTATATTCAGGTCTTTGATCCATTTTGAAGTAGTTTTTGTATATGGCGTGAGGTATGGGTCCTGTTTCATTTTTTGCAGATGGATATCCAGTTTTGCCATCACTATTTGTTAAAAAGACTGTCTTTTCTCCATTTGATGGACTTTGGGCCCTTATCGAAGATCAGGTGACCGTAGGTGGATGGATTTACATCTGGGTTCTCAATTCTGTTCCATTGGTCAATGTATCTGTCGTTGTACCAGTACTGGGGTGTTTTGACTACTGTAGCTGTATAGTAGGTTCTGAAGTAAGGTAGTGTGAGTCCTCCAACTATATTCTTCTTCTTCAGTAATGCTTTACTTATTTGGAGCTTCTTCCCTTTCCAGATAATGATTAGTTTTTCCATCTCTTTGAAGAATTTTGTTGGTATTTGGATCGAGATTGCATTGTATTTGTAAATTGCTTTAGGTAGGATTGTCATTTTCACAGTGTTGAGTCTGCCTATCCATTAGCATGGTATGTTTTTCCATTTATGTAGATCCCTTTGGGTTTCATGCAGTAGTGTTTTGTAGTTCAGAAAGCATTCTTTTTGAAGTAGGTTGTATACAGCTAAATAATGTTTAGTTGCTTTATAATTGAAAATAAATTAAATATGAAACAGGTGTTTCCTCATTTTCTTCACTCCACTTCCAAGAAATTAAAGCTCAAGATTGACACAGCTGAGGTGTAACAATAGGAAGGTGAGAACCACCTTGATGACTATGACCACCTTAAGCTGAATAACTCAGTTTTCTATTTACCAAGAAAGACACTTTTCCTCATTAGGCTAGTCCGGTAATGACCTGCAGCCTGGATTGTCTAAGGCTAAAAATAAGAGAGACTTGTTGTGGTTGTAAGTTTTATATATATATATATATATATATTTTTTTTTTTTTTTCACCCGGGATTCTCCATGATTACATTTTCATGTAACGGTATGCGGTTCAGTTATCATTGTGGAGACTGAAGAGAAGTTATAGACACAGCTTTACATAAGTCAGGGAAAAACAAGGAGAAAGCGTGTATTTAAAGATGATTGAATAGGCTTCCCCAAAGTAATCCATTTTTGCTCTATTGGTAATTATGTTTTGAATTACTGCCTGTATTTACATGGCGGAAGAGTAGTTTGGACATGTGAACTGCAATTTATCACATGTTATCCCATGCACTGACAGGCAAGTTCACTCAAGACAATCTCATTTGAATGAACAACAGGCATACTACAGGACTGTTGTTTGAATATTATGAATTAGATCTTCAGAAAAGCCATAATTGGAATTCCTTTTTTGACTTTGTTAAAATCAGTCGAATTAAAGAATTTCTACTACAACTTTAAAGTACAACTGGAGTAATCGTCAATAACATCACTGATTGCATCAGTAGCACTAAGGGTTTGTATTTTGGACTTGTATAAAAATATAATAAATATTTCCTAAATTCTGCAGATGTACCAGCTATGTACTTATAAAGGCTTTGGATAATAAAATACAGTTTTCATAAAAGATTTGCTTAAAATTGTCTCAGTGACTATACGTACAATAGTAACAAACATATTATTTGCAATATCCAGATGTATTGATAGAGACTTTTAACCAAAAGAGAATGAAAGTGAGCCTCATAATTTCACTTGCATTTAGTTATTTCTGGGCAGTGTCTCAACTCTAAGCGTATCCAATTAATCAGTTTAATTTGGATTAATAAAAGTTCCTAATGTGGTGAATCTTATGGTTAATTTTACAGATTATACAAGGAAGTAGAAGGAAAGTTTTTCTTTCTCACACAGCATTCCCCACTCAACAATGGGTCCAAGATGTGATCGTTGTAATGTAAATGCTCGTTTTCACCCTGTAACATAAATTTACTAGTAGAGAACCAGCTGCTTTAAGATTTCAGCTTTCATAATGCAAGTGCACTTAGCTGACACGTGGTAATTTTAGAATATGACTATACAAAATCTAAACTAGAAAAAAGTTTTATACACTTAAAACTACCAAAGATCTAACACTTAATTGTAATATATTGATTTTTAAAATATCCGTTAACATCCAGACCAATGGCCACACAGCTCCCCATAACTTTTTTAATTTTAGTTGATTTTAGAAACTTTCAGTTGTGGATAAAACTTAGGGCTTTTTTCTATTTTTAATACAGTTCTAGTGTTATACGTGGAAAACAGTCATGAGCCAAAGGAAAATATTTGCTTTTTGTGTATCTAAATAATTCAGTATAACAAAATTTAAATTTCCATGCCATTATTTAATATCTCCTTGCAAATCTGAATCCACCATACTGTCTTGATGTTGATTTATGCACTTTGTATTTCCATAATGTTATTGTTGTTAGGTGCCGTCGAGTTTGTTCTGACTCATAGTGACCCTACGCACAACAGAATGAAACACTGCCTGGTTCTGTGCCATCCTCACAATTGTTGCTATGCTTGAGCCCCTTGTTGCAGCCATGGTGTCAATCTATCTCATTGATGGTCTTCCTCTTTTTCGCTGACCTTCTACTTTACCAAGCATGATGTCCTTCTCCAGGGACTGATCCCTCTTGATAACATGCCCAAGGTATGTGAAATGTAGTCTCACTATCCTTGCTTCTAAGGAGCATTCCAGTTGTACTTCTTCCTAGATGGATTTGTTCGTTCTTTTGGCAGTCCATGGTATATTCAATATTCTTCAGCAATACTACAATTCAAAGGCATCAATTCTTCTTCGGTCTTCCTTATTCATTGTCCAGCTTTCGCATGCGTGTGAGGCAATTGAAAACACCATGGCTTGTGTCAGGGCACCTTAGTCCTCAAGGTGACATCTTTGCTTTTCAACATTTTAAAGAGGTCTTTTGCGGCAGATTTGCCAATGCAATGCGTCTTTTGATTTCTGGACTGCTGCTTCCGTGGGTGTTGATTGTGGATCCAAGTAAAATGAAATCCTTGACAACTTCAGTCTTTTTTCGGTTTATCATGATGTTGCTTATTGGTCCAGTTGTGAAGATTTTTGTTTTCTTTATGTTGAGGTGTTATCCATACCAAAGGCTGTGGTCTTTGATCTTTATCAGTAAGTGCTTCAAGTCCTCTTCACTTTCAGCAAGCCAAGGTTGTGTCATCTGCATAATGCAGGTTGTTAATGAGTCTTCCTCCAATACTGATGCCCTGTTTTTCTTCATATAGTCCAGCTTCCTGTTTGCTCAGCGTACAGATTGAATAGGTTTGGTGAAAGGATACAACTGTGATGCACACCTTTCCTGACTTTAAACCATGTAGTATCCCCTTGTTCTATTCAAACGACTGTCTCTTGATCCATGTATAGATTCCTCATGAGCACAATTAAGTGTTCTGGAATTCCCATTCTCTGCATTGTTATCCATAATTTGTTATGGTCCAGACAGTCGAATGCCTTAGCATAGTCAATAAAATACAGGCAAACATCTTCCATAATAAATTGTATATAAATCCTGTTAACCTAACTTCATGGGAGATTTCATGGGGACAGCCTTGTGACTTGTCTCTTTGTGTTCTAGATTCTAAAATACAGCTATTTAAAAATTTGTAAGGTGTTTATGACCATTGCATCTTAAGCTAACATCATATTTAAAGTATAAAAGCTGCTAACGAACAAGGGAAACTTATTCTAAGATGATAAATCAGTTATAGTTTTATTAGCTTCTGTTTATCACATTTAATGAACAAAAATACTTGGTGACTGTGTTGATTAAAAGCACCTTTAATAAAGCATGGTATATTTTTACTATCACTATTTAAATAAATGAGTTTATAATTTTCCTGTATCAATGTTTTTGTGTTTTCATATTGTGTGTGTGTGTTTGTTTTACTTTAGTACATGGCTTTTTTTAACATCTCTTTTTTTCATAAGAAATGCTACCATTAATATGTGTAGAACCATTTATTCCAAGACCTTAATATTTCTTCAATCATTGCCCCACCAGGAGTGACTTTGGCTAGTGTAATCATGTTTGATAGATAGAAATCTATCACAGAGAACTGAATTTTTCATAGTTTCAATTCAGTAAATGGTAATGATGTTACTTTAGGCACCCTTTAGTTGTGTCTGCCTATTATTTCCTATTAAAAATTGTGCTTCCTCTCAAATTAGTTTCTACATAATGATTTTTGTTGAATTTTTTTGATTTTTTTAATGTCAAGATATGGAGGTCCTGTTTAGACCATTATTCTGAGTTTTCCATCCAGAACCTTCCTGAATCAGGGATCAAGATATACCTGACTCTTAAGCCTGGCTTTTTATTTGTTACTCGTTTCCTTGTTGAATCAAACAACAAAAACTCAAGTCCCTTGATCTATAAATCCTTGAGTGTTCATGCAGAAACAGTGGGATAATTTTGATGGTTATAATAAGGCAAAATAAAAATCCCTTTGAACTAGATTAAATATGATTTGAGTGGTAAAATGATACTTTTTCTTTTCCCTTTATCCCCTGGAAGTTAGTGAGACTCTGGAAAATAATTTAAATGTAAAAAACAAACAAAATCCATCAAATTAGTAAAAAATAAAGTCAAAGCAGCTAGAAACCGTGAATGTGTACAGATTATTAGGTTTTACTTCATTGCAGTGCCTTATATAGTGTTTTGTATGTTGCAGATACCTAATAAACATTTGTTTAATTAAATCTGTTTTACTTAGATAAACTCCCATTTAATTTCTTCAAGAGCAGCCTTCAAGTGATGGAGAACAGGATTTACTCTGTTTATATTTCAGAATCACCAAACAAAAGGTTTAGAGCAAAGCCAAGATGTATATGTAGCATAACTATTCTAGGCAGATGGCAAAAATTAAGCATAGCTATGCAAAGTGATTTTCTTTTTGGTATAGTACTGTTTGCAGATCAGGGCTTCTCCTAGTTGTGTAATTGCACAAAATGATCACTTTGCACCTTTCACCAATATAAAAGATGAAGCTCATTCCCTACAGTGCTAAAGGTTTACATGCTAAGATCTTTATTTCCTAATGTAAAACCTGATGTGTTTTCAATTTGATTTTGTAATTCACTGAATTTAAATTTTTCTGGTTAATTAGGCACTAACAAGTGATATGAAATGTGGGATTTAGATGTCTTTCAAGCATTGTATGTCACGAACCGGAATGATTGCTGTGACAGTAAAGAAGAAAACTTTAATGTGCCTTTGGAAAAAGCTGTGAAGAAAATGAAAATGCCGTACTTTTAATAGCGTCTGGCTGAGCACTGTGGAATTGTCATAAGTTTTAAGGAACAAGTAAAAATTCAGCTTATCTGGCAGTGATGCATATGTAAGGAGCCATAAGGAAACACACCCTTGATTAGATTTCCATGAAAGATCAGCTCCCCCCCCCGACCCGGAAACTATAAAACAGTATTTTGTGGAGATTCTTCTGGTTAGTTTTTTTTTTTTTTTAAATATATAAAAGCTGTTAAAATCGAGAAGATTTTCTTGCTGTTGTTAAGAAATATTACTTATCAAACAAGACTAATTCCGTGGACATCGAAACAGAGGTTCCACTCACTGATAATAAAATACCACATTTCTACTTCTTTGACCCAGATCCTGATTTTTTTATAAGAAAGAATTTAAAATACTGTTGTAGCAGATAAATTTGGGAACTGACCCTCAGAACAGAGAGTTATAGACATGATTTTTTGATGTATATGTGTTCTACAAGGATAATCCAGTTACTCTTGGATTTTTAGTATCTGTGTCTTCTTCTGGTTTATGACTGGTTCAATTCTAATTTCCTTCCTATGTGTATCTCTTCTATTTCTTTTGAAAAATGTACACCAATGCAAATGATATGTTGGAAGATGGTGGAGAATTCTTTCATTTGACTTCTTACTTTCCTGTGGTATATTTTGTACAGAAAAATGAAGAACAAGTGATTTTCTATTATTGTTTTGCAACAAGTGACCAAATGGCTGCTGTCATCTTTAATACATAATATTCCATATCAATCAGAGTACAGTTTATTATTAAAAGAAAAATTATCCCTACATAGTGCTTCATCATGGGATGTAATTTTCTGTCCTTTTCACCATACTCATCTCAACCTGCTGAAATTCTCTCCTTAGAAAACCATTTTCTCCTTTAAACCTTTATTTATCATCTAGTCATTCCCTGTGCTCCACCATAATTTTGAATTTACACTATAACGTCTATCACTTTTTGCCTTATAGTTGTTTTTTCTATTTTCTGTTCTCTATCATTTTGAAACTTCTGGAAGGTAGGAATGTTAAATCGTTCATCTATATCTCCAGATCACTTAGCCCAGTGCCTTGTATCTAATAGTACGTTAATAAAGATCATTAAATTAATCCCTTACATTAGTTTATTTTTTGTTTCAGTGAAGTAGAACTAGGTTCTTACCATTAAAGAAATAAATGACAACCATGTGGTAATGATCCAGGCTTCCTTTCCAACACTTCTTTATTGTCCTTAAAAATGAAATTTATTTTTGTCATTTAGGGGCCTATAAGATTCTGTAAGAATCTGATTTTTTCCCAGTAGATTACTTAATTTAAGTCTAGCATTTATCATATAGAATATTTACATAGTTTTTTCTGTATTATTATGGTAATGAAATACTGATTATGCCATTTAATCAAACTGAAAGTCACTTCATTGTCATATTTTAGATATTGCATTTACAAATGACTTTATTAGGATATTTTTGTTTTATTTTGAGCAGTACATAGTTAAGTAAATTCCTTATAGCATCTATTAACCCACCCAGTTATTCATTCCATGGAATTAGAAACATATCCAGGTTCGTATTTTGACATTGGCTTGATTTTCAGACTATGGATGATGATACTAAAAAACATGGCTTTCTTAGGATTTTAGTGGAAGGTTTTCAAGTGTGCATCATCACATATTTGGCTTAGTTAAGTGTCCAATTAACCTAAGTGAAAATGATATAGAAAATAACGTAAAAAAAAAACCAAAAACAATACTCTCTTTTTATACGTCTTTGTATGCTATCTAGTTGTTAGGAAAATTTCCTTCAACTGATGTCATTACTGCCTAGTGGAAGTAGTTTCTATCATGAGCTAAAGAAAATGCCTCCCAGTGTGTTTTTCCTTTCCTCTCCAATGAAGCTTAGCTGAACTTCCCAATTATGTAGGCACGTTTATATCCTGGTAATGATCAGTGAGATGTAAGGAATCACAGTTGGTCATTGATTACTACATTTATCTCTGTATACCCAGATACTAATAAACTATTTTATAACCAATATCCTTTTTTCTCCATAGACATAGTCCTTTTAAATGCATGTCCCTTTGATAGCACTAAGTTCAAGTCTAAATCATGGTTATTTAAAATGCATTCTAATATCAAATTTCTTTTCATTCATTAATCTGATTCGTATTAAAAGTTACTTTCTTTTCCACCCTTCTGGAGAGTAATCCTAGAATGTGGTTGCTAAATTGACAGGATGGATTTGGAACTCTGAGTTTACAGGCTGTCCATGGACTAATTTTACCTTCCTGATTCAAAGTGGATTATGCATATGCCATGCTACTGTGGTCAATATGTTAATATACCAATAAATAGGCACATTTACCTGGAAGCTGAAGGGGAATAGGGGGACAGATATTTGCTACAAACTGGTGGTTTGGTAATACAGCATTGAATGCAGGCACCATTTCCTTCTCCCTTCTTCTTGGCTTTCCCCATTCAACTTACAAGAGACAGTTCCAGTTCATCATCTTGCAAAGGAAATTACTGTTTAGTTTATCATGTGGCCTCTTTCACTTACTAGCTAGCTATGTGGCCTTGGGAAAATTGCTTCTCACCCTTTGTTCCTTTATTCTGTAAAATGGGAGTAATAACTCCTACCTGACAGTTAATCTTCAGAAATAATTAGACAATGGTTTGGAAAGTGCATGGCAGAGTGACTGTGGCAGAGTCCCCTCAACAATATTGGTTGACTCTAGAGCAAGGTTACTTAAAAAATGAATGTCCTAATCCTTCCTTCATTCTGCACATAAGAGCCATTACATTTCCTGTTTCCTAACTTTCCAGCCTCCAAACAATCTTTATGTCTGATAGCAGTATTTCTCTTCTTCCATTTCCTGCTCCTTTGCTGCTACCAGGCTTAAGAAAGAGTTTGGGAAGACATTACTCCAAGTAGCTCATTAACCAGTTTCACACCTCTTTGTTGATGTAAGTGTAAATAAACTCTAGACCTAATCTTGGGAATATTTTTAATATAAATGTTGTTGTTAGTTACAATAGAGAGGACATCAACTCATGGATAAAATCTACTATTGCTTTAGGTAAGCGGTACTGTTTGGGGAGTTTTTTTTTTTTTTTTTTTTTGATGCATAGTGGTGATGGTTGCACAGCGTGGTAAATGTAATTAATGTCACTGAATTGTACTCTTAAGAATGTTTGGAACAGCAATTTTTTGTCATATATATTTTACCGCAGTAACAAAGAATGGTGAAATATAAATTCTCTAAGGGGTATTTATTATAATATTAGAATTTTTAACGTGTTTCCTACTGTCTCTGGGAACATATGGAATAACAAGTCTTGAATATCCTGAAATTCCACCTGGCCTTACCGTCTACCCAAACCCACTGCCATTAGGTCGATTCGGATTCATCACGACCCTATACGACAGAGTAGAACTGCCCATAGGGTTTCCAAGGCTGTAATCTTTAATGAAGAAGACTGCCACATCTTTTTCCCCACAAAGTGGCTGGTGGGCTCGAACCGCTAACCTTTCCATTAGCAGCTGAGTGCTTAACCATGCTCCACCAGGTCTCCCTGTATCTGCTACATACGACTTTAATATTCAGTTGATTAACTGGAACTAGTTTTCTCTTCTGTTGTTTTTAAAATGCTGGTTTTATTTAATATTTAAACATGCTGTTGGGTAATGAATTGTGTCTCCTGCTCTCTTTGGAAGAACTTGTGCATTAATAATAGCATAGAATTTATAGTCAAGACCCTAGAAAACTAAAAAGAGCCAAGTGAATCAGAAAGTTCACAGACGCTTAACTTCGTAAGGAGTTAAATGGCAAGGGAGACGCAGACTACTGCTTTCTTAACCTTTTGAGCATATTTGTTGTGGAGAGCAGATGGTTGTGGATTTAGAAGGATTTTAACAGCTCTTAGGGGTTTAGAAGGTTATTAAGGGCTCTTGGTGTCAATACATTACCTTTGTTGCAAACCACCCATTTCTGTTCTGTATGTCATTGTGGTTTTGCAAAAGAAATGCAACTGGCATTATAAAGCTATTTTATATAGTGCAGCACGTTGAATTATTATCAGCTGAAGGGGAAAACATGCTTTGGTTAGAACATTAGTTTTGTGTTTTATAATTATGTCACCATGGATCTTTTAATTGTTCCAGATGAATATTTTGTATCCTTGTCTCATTCCTATCTCCTTGCTCTTTGTAAATTTGACCCAGCAATTAGTAATATTCTCCCTACATATCCCTAGAGATGATCTGTGCTTTTTAGTACAATTTGGTATGTTCATAGTTTTCAGTTCCTTTTTCAAGATGTCATAAAACCCCAATTCATGTTAAAGAACAAGGAAGAGACAAGCCAAACGTTTTACACCAGATGGTGAGAAATCAGCTAACAGAGGAAAAAATGAAGAGCTATTCAACTCCTCTTTTGCTTCTGCCATCTCTGTCAAGGAGAATGATTTTTAAACTAGATGGGATATAACAAACATGGTTAAGGGGACCAAAGCCCAGTCAGTGGTATGGTAGAAGTACCTGGCTGCCTTAAATTATTTCACACCTCAAGGCTAGACAAATCACATTCTGGAATTCTGAGAGAACTGGGAGATGTTGATGTAGAACTACTTTCAGTAATTTTTGCAGAACCACAGGGAATAATAGTACTAGAGAACTAAAGAGGGGAAAATGCTCTTCCAGATTTTAAAAGTAGGGAAAACACAGGTGGTTACTATCATCAATTGCTGAATGTCTGCAAACTTCTGGAATCAAAGTTTAAATAATTTATTAGTATATATAACAAAGAAGATGGTGGATTCACTAAGAACCATAATTCTCACACTCTGGAAATTTTCATCTCTGTTAGAGTTGATAGATTAAGAAATGAAGAGAATTATGCAGAAATAGATGATGCAGAATTTATAGGATGTTTGGTATAGTCATCATTTCCTTATGGAAAACATTGAGAAAGGTAGAAAAAAGGAATTTGCAGTTTCATAGCCGGTACTAAATAACAGATCAATTTCTGTTTAGAGAGAGGAGACTAATATATGTGGAACAGCTGGTGAACCATTCAGTACTAAATATGCTGTAGTGAGGGCAATATTACCAGAGAGAAGATAAGAGTGATCCCTAGTGGACTGATTAGAGAAAATCAGAGGGGGGGAAAAAAAAAAGTAGAATTTGAAGTGGGCCTTAGTGGTTAGAAGGTACTCAAAAGACGAAAATGTGGAAGAAGAAAATGGGCATTCCAAAAAAAAGAATGGCACTGAGACATTCGTGGCACTTATTTATCCCCTGCTGCCTTGAAATTGGAGCCCTGGTTGCACAGTGGTTAAGAGCTTGGCTGCTAACCAAAAGGTTAGCAGTTTGAATCCACCAGTTGCTCCTTGGAAATCCTACAGGGCAGTTCTACTCTGTCCCATAGGGTTGCTATGAGTTGGAATTGACTGGATGGCATGGCAACTGGTTAGGTTTTTTTGTTTGGCCTTGAAATTACTCCTGTTTATCTCTTATTTTAGAAGATAGTAAAATTAGGAATATTTCTTCTTTCTGGGTCAGATCATACTTTGCTTCATTTTAATTTTAATATTTCGTATGCCTTTTATTTGTTATAGTTCCAATACCATCTATTATTCAGCTATTATCCATACTGCTTTCAGTATGGATAATAATGGGAATATTCAGTTGTTTTCTAGTCCCGGAACTGCTCTTCTGGTGGGTAGGGATGGAGGACAGAAGGGTTGACTGTGCCCATACACTCCAGTGTCCGTAAGCTCATTCAGTCTGCCGGTCTAACAAAGGGGAGTACTTCTTCTAACCCTTCTAATTACTCTACTTGTAAAGTAAATTAGGCTGCCATAGAAATCCTATTGTATTCTCTTTTGCCTCATTGGGGTTACAAAGAGACAAGACTTTCCCTAATCTGTTTAGCAATGCCTATTTAATCAAAAAGACCGAACAAGCAAGATTCCTAAGTAAAACAGACTTCAGGTGGGAGATCAGAAGATGGTACTTATTCCCTGTAGGCAAATATGTACTTTCAGAACAGATTCATAAAATAATGGTCATTATCCTTAACCTCATGCATTCCCTTGAGAAGAAATAAGTATATTAAATGAAAGTGTATAGGCTTCTCACATCCCATTAAGAAAAATTACCAAATAATTATCATAAACCTTCACAACTAGATGATAGATTCTGGAGGACAGGAAGTGCACGTTTTACTTCTTGTATCTCCCACAAAGCTTTGTAACCCATCTTTGTGTGTAGTAGGTCCATATTAAATGTATGTGGAATTAATGAAGCATAAAGCTATTTTAGAGCAAGACTATGGTGTGCAATTTAGTATTCTGACTAAATTAGGATTTAAAGAGCTTGGCAATAGAGTTGTCTTAGTTACCTAGTACTGCTGTAACAAAAATACCACAAATGGATGGCTTTAAAGAACAAAAATTAACCTAGAAGTCATTCAGTGCATTGGCAGGACTATGTTCCCTTTCTTTCTCTCTCTTTCTCTCTCTGTGGGCTCTAAGGGAGGATCCTTATTCTTTCTGCTTCTGTGGCCCCAGGGTTTCTTGGTTGCTCCCAGATGTGTTTTCACATGGCATCTGTCTTCCCCTGTGTGTGTCTGTGTATATTCTTCTCTTTTTGTAAGACATCACTCAAGGGATTAGGTTTAGGACTCACCATACTCAAGTATGATCTCATTACATACCAAAGAAAACCTCTGTTTCCAAAAAGGGTCATATTTATAGGTACAAGGGTTAGGACTTCAAGATAATTTTAGGATGGATGCAATTCAATTCATAAAAAGCAGCGTTCACATTTCTTTTTGGGAAGGGGTTGGGAACAACAGAACTATCTAAATAAAACATAAAAATGAAATGGCTATGGTTGAAGTTTCTAGGGGACTAGGGTACTGAAACTACTTCTCAATATCATCTTTTCTGTGTTACTCATGGCTTTTTACTGGAGGGCCTCGAGGACTTTGAGGGAACCAATTTCAAAATATCAGCATCAAATTTGAGGAATTGTTTTGGACAGGGCATGCTAGGTTATGCTTTGGTAGAAAACAATGAAAAATTTCAGCAGCTTTAAAAGAAAAGGTCTACTTCTTACCACATTGTGCATTGTTCATTACAAGTCAGAAAGGGATGTCTGCATGTGTTAGTTACTCAGGGACTCATACTGATGGAGGTTGTATCTTGACACATGGTTCCTCATGCAAACAGGCAGGGGAAAGAAAATGTGGGAACTACACATGAACTTCTGCTAAGAAATACTATTTTGCTTATATTTCATTTCCCATAGTCATTCTGCCTGAGTTCAAGTGGACAGAGAAGTTCAATCTATGTAAGAGAACTTACATTTGAGAACTTTCCTAACGATACCATAGATATATTACAAAAATACCCTGTCTCAATAATCAATCATGGATCTATGGTTTATGAATTTATATAAATTCTTCTTTAATATCACCACCAATGGATCAAATATCTGTGAGAGACAAGGCTCTGGGTGATTGCATATTTGGTACATTTTTACAATTTTATCAGAATGAGAAGTATAAGGAAGCTGGTTAGTTGGTCCTGTTTTCACTAGACAAATTCGTGAAAGAAAGAGATGAGCTCAGGGCTTCAAAATCACTGCTCAAGTGCCACATAAAAGACCTGAAAATTACCACTTGTGCCCTGAAAGAAGCCTCATTTCTTGTAGTAGCAGAGCGATACTACCAAAAACCAAACCCAAAGTCTTATCGTAAGAGTGGCTGAATTACAATGCCAATTGAATTCTCAACCTTGAATGGGGTCTGAAGTTAAAGTGGGGGCATTGTTTGGGAATAAATTGGATCCTGAAACTTGGGATGGGGACATATGGGCAAATAATCCAGAAGCTGGGACATTGAGCTCCTAAATTTCCGTTGAGTCACTCCTGCCAACAGAACCAGCCCTCTTACTCCCATCTGAAGAGATTCCTCCATCTTTATCTGCTAGTTCACCCTCTCCAGTAAAACCATTATCCCTTCCCATCTGCTTCTGATGAGATTAACTCAGATGTGTCTGAAAAGCCTTTGTCTGAGTCATTTCCTGGGGCATCACTGAGGCAGATACCTTACAAGACATTGCTGAGTGTTCCCTGGACCCACTCCCAGCATCCATTTTTGCTTCTAGACTTATAACTAGATTTAATTCCCACAAGGCCCAAAAGGTAAAGTGCAAATGTGACCCAGAAGGAGGTATGCTACACTCCAAAAAAAATGCTTGATTTTTATAATATGTACAAGCAGAAACCTGGGAAATACGTGTGGGAATGGCTATTAAGGGTGTGGGATAATGGTGCAAGGAATCTAAAGTTGGATCAGTCTGAGTTTATTGATACGGGCCCACTAAGCACAGATTCTTCATTCATTGTTTCAACTCGAGAGATTAGAAAAGGATCTAATAGTTTATTTGTTTGATTCACTGAAGTATGGATTAAGCGGTGGCCTACACTAAATCAAGTTAAAATGCCAGACCTGCCTTGGTATACAGTAGAAGAAGGTATCCGAAGGGAAATTGACATGTTAAAGTGAACTTATCAACTTGAATCCACAGACCCACTCATGGAGTGCCCAGAGGGCACACTTTTTACAACGCTGAAGAACAAATTTGTGAAGGGAGCCCCAGTATCCTCAAAGTCTGCTGTGATTGCTATTTTATGTAAGTCAGATTTGACAGTGGGAAATGCCCTAACTGAATCAAGATACCTAACTACAATGAGGCTGATTGGACTCCATGGGGGTAGGGGATACGTGGCGGCATTTAATTACCAAAGACAAGGTTGGTGTGGTTACCATAGTAGACAGCAGAGTCCAAGCAGTAATCGGAATAGTTTGACTGGTATGAACTTATGGTGTTGGCTGCTTAGTCATGGTATCCCTAGGAGTGAAATAGACAGAAAATCTACTAAATATTTACTTGATCTGTACAAGCAAATGGTAGTCTAACTTGAATTACCAGAATAGAGTGTCCTTCAATCAACACTCAGACTTGAGCCAGTTTACAGATCCACAACCCCTTGAATGAAGGGTAGGCCAAGTCCCCTTAAGGAAGGACCCCACCACACTGTCAAAAATTTATACTGTTAATCTTTCTCCCAGTCTTCCCCAAAGGGATCAACAGCCTTTTATGAGAGTGACTGTTCATTATGGAAAAAGAAATAATCAGACTTTTCAGGTATTAATGGATATTGGCACTGAACTGATACTACTTCTAGGAGAACCGAAACATCACTGTGACCCACCAGTCATGGTTAGGACATATGGAGATCAGGTTATTAATGGAATCTTAGCTCAGGTTTGTCTAAGAATGGGTACAGTAGGTCCCAAATCCCATCCTTTAGTGATTTCCCCAGTACCAGAATGCATAACTGGAATAGACATACTCAGCAACAGACCGAACCACCACATTGGATTCCTGACAAGTGAAGTAAGGGTTATTATGGTAGGAAATGGAAAGTGAAAACCATTAGAACTGCCTGTACCTAGGAAAATAGTAAACCATAAGCAATACCACATTCCTGGGGATTGCAGAGATTACTGTTGCCATCAAGCACTTGAAATATACAGCAGTAGTGATTCTCACCACGTCCCCATTCAACTTGCCTACTTGCCCTGTGCAAAAAATAGATGGACCTTGGAGAATAGTGGATTATCATAAACTTTACCAGGTGGCAACTCTAATTACAGCTGCTGTTCCAGATGTGCTTTCATTGCTTGAGCATTAATTAATACAACTCCTGGTAACTGGTATGCAGTTATTGATCTAGCCAATAAATTTTTCTGGATTCTGGTTTCAAAGGAATACCAGAAACAATTTGCCTTCAGCTGGAAAGGCTAATAATCCACTTTCACAGTCCTACCTCAGGGGTGTATCAACTCTCCAGCCCTAAGTCATAATTTAGTTTCTAGGAAACATGATCACCTTTCCCTTCCACAAGATGTCACACGGGTCCATTACACTGATGACACTATGCTGACTGGACTTAGTAATTAAGAAGTGTCAACAACTCTGGACTTTTTGGTAAAACATTTGCATGCTGGAGGGTGGGAAATGAATCCCACAAAAATTCAGGCACCTTCCATCTCAGTGAAATTTCTAGGAGTACACTGGTATGGGGCGTGCCAAGATATTCCTTCTAAAATTAAGGATAAGTTGTTACATCTAGCTCCTCCTACAACTAAAAAGGAGGCACAACACCTGGTGGGCCTCTTTGGATTTGGGAGGCAACATATCCCTCATTTGGGTGTGCTACTCCAGCCTATTTATCAAAATACTTGAAAAGCTGCTAGTTTTGAGTGGGGCCCCAGACCAAGAGAAGGCTCTGCAACAGGTTCAGGCAGCTCTGCCACTTGGGCCATATGAGCCAGCTGATCTAATGGTGCCTGACGTGTCAGTGGCAGATAGAGATTCTGTTTGGAGTCTTTGGCAGGCCCTTATTGATAAATCACAGTGCAGACCCTTAGGATTTTGGAGTAAAGCCCTGCCATCCTCTGCAGATAACTACCCTCCTTTTAAGAAACAGCTTTTGACTTGTTATTGGGCCTTAGTAGGGACTGCATGCTTATCATGAGCCACCAAGTCACCATGTGGCCTGAGCTGCCCATCATGAACTGGATGTTGTTTGACCCACAGAGCCATAAAGTTGGATGTGCACAGCAGCACTCCATCATTAAATGGAAGTAGTATATACATTGGGCCCAAGCAGGACCTGAAGGCACAAGGAAATTGCATGAGGAAGTGGCCCAAATACCCATGATTTACACTCCTATCACATTACCTACCCTCTCCCAGTCTGCACCTATGTTCTCATAGGGAGTTCCTTATGATAATTTGACTGAGGAAGAGAAAACTCATTCCTCATTTACAGATGGTTCTGTGCAATATATAGGCATCACTCGAAAGTGGAGAACAGCAGCACTACAGCCCCTTTCTGGGGCCTCCCTGAAGGACAGCAGTGAAGGGAAATCCTCCCAATGGACAGGCATTCAAGCAGTGCACCTGGTTTTTAACTTTTCTTGGAAGGAGAAATGGCCAGATGTGTGACTGTATACTGATTCATGGGCTTGTGACCAGTGGTTTGGCTGGATAATGAGGGACTTGGAAGGAACATGATTGGAAAATTGTTGTCAAGGAATTTGGGGAAGAAGTACGTGGATAGACCTCTTTGAATGGACCAAAGAAGTGAAGCTATTTGTGTTGCATGTGAATACTCACCAACGGGTGACTTCGACAGAGGAGGATTTTAACAATCAACTGAATAGGATGATATGTTCTGTGGATGCCAGTCAGTCTCTTTCTACAGTCACTCCTGTCATTACCCAATGCGCTCATGAACAAAGTGGTCACAGTGGCAGGGATGGAGTTTATGCATGGGCTCACCAATATGGATGTCCACTCACCAAGGCTGACTTGGCTATAGCCCCTGCTGAATGCCTATTCTGCCAGCAGCAAAGACCAACACTGAATCCCTGATATGGCATCATTCCTCGAGGTGATTAGCCAGCAACCTGGTAACAGGTTGAATACATTGGACTGCTTCCACCATGGAAAGTGCAGTGTTTCATTCTTACTGGGATAGACAGTACTCTGGACACAGATTTGCCTTTCCTGCATGCAATGCCTCTGCCAAAACTACAATACATTGACTCACAGAATGCCTTATCCACCATCATGTATCCCGCAAAGCAGCGCCTCAGATCAAGGGACTCACTTCACAGTAAATGAAGTGTAGAAATGGGTCCATGCTCCTGGAATTCACTGGTCTTACTGTGTTCCCCATCATCCTGAAGCAGGTGGCTTGATAGAATGATGGAATGGCCTTCTAAAGACACAATTACAGCACAAGCTAGGTGGCAACACTTCGTAGGGTTGGGGCAATGTTCTCCAGGATGCTATTTATACTCTAAACCAGTGTCCAATATATGGTACTGTTTCTCCCATAGCCAAGATTTATGGTTCCAGGAATTAAGGGGTGGAGATGGGGGTGGCACCACTCACTATTACTCTGAATGACTCACTTGCAAAATTTTTGCTTCCTATCCCTGTGACCCTATGCTCTGCTGGTCTAGAGATCTTAGTTCCAAGGGGAGGAATGCTCCTCCCTGGAAAAACAACACAATTCAAAATTAAGAATGCTACCCAGCCACTTTGGTCTTCTCATGCCTCTGGATCAACTAGCAAAGAAAGGAGTTACCATATTGGCTGGTGTGATTGACCCTGATTCCCAAAGGGAAATCAGATTTATGTTACATAATGGAGATAAAAAAGAGTATGCCTGGGATATAGGAGCTCTCATAGAGTGTCTCTTAGTACTACCATGCCCTATGATTAAAGTCAATGGAAAACTACAGCAACCCAATTCTGACATGACTAGTAATGGCCCAGACCCTTCAGGAATGAGAGTTTTGATCACCCTACCAGGGAAAGAACTATGACCAGCTGAGGTGCTTGCTGAGGGTAAAGAGAATACAGAATGAGTGGGGCAAGAAGGTAGTTCTAAATACCAGTTATGACCACGTGACCAGTTGCCAAAATGAGACTGCAATTATGAGTATTTCTTCCTTGTTTTATTATACATGTATGTGTGTATATATATATATATATATGTATATATATATATATACATATTCATATATATATGAATCGGAATTGACTCGATGGCAATGAGTTTGATTTTTTTTTTTTTTTGGTTTGTATATATAGCAATTATTTTTGCTTTCTTCCTTCCCTTATAAAATATAGGATTTAAATGGGTCTAGTGAGTTTTCAGTTGTATACGTTAGTTGTATCGTGTTAGCTGCAAGTATGACTTAGTAATTGTCTTTAGAGATTGTGTATGGTTTAAGGAGATGTGAACAGTTGACAATGGGTAGACTGTGACGGTTAAGGTTGTGTGTCAAATTGGCTGGGCCATGATTCTCAATTGTTTGGCAATTATGTAATAAAGTAATTTGGCACTGCATAACATAGTCATCCTGCATAGTGTGATCTGTTTTGATTATCCAATTAGTTGTAAGGGGAGTTTCCTCAGAGATGTGACCTGCATCCAATATATATAGACACTCTGGCAAAGCTTACTTTCTTGCTCTGGATCCTGCATCCGATGCATTGTCCTCTGACCTCCAGTTCTTGGGACATGAGCCAGCAGCTTGCCTCCTGACCTGCAGATCTTGGGATCCACCAGCTCCTGCAATCCTGTGAGTCAACAGCCTTCCACCTGACTTGCAGATCTTGGGATTCATCATCTTCCACAGTCCTGTAAGCCAGCAGCCTGACGTCTGACTGCCAATTCTAGCATTCATCAGCTTCCACGTCTCCATGGGCCAACAGCCTATCATCTGACCTGCCGATCTGGGGTTCATCAGACCCTGAAACCACATAAATCAGAAGAAGCCTCCAGCCTGACACCTGACTCTTAGATTTTGGACTTACCAGCTTCCACAGCTATGTGAGCCATTTCCTTGAGATAAATCTCTGTCTATATACATACATATGCTTCACTTATTTTGCTTCTCTACATATATTAAGACAAGACCCCACGGAGAATGGCACAAAAATAGTCCAGGATTGCAATATGTATGTTTACTCACAACAGGTAAACAGAAGGATTATCTATTTTTCTAATTTCCACTTGATATAAACCATCAAAATAAATTTGTTAATCAAATGCTCTCACCAAGGTTTTTTACTCAATAAGTAAAATCCAGCATTCCCTCTGGCCATAGAAAGTTGCGTGTACTCTTCAATAAATAAAAGGTTTGTTGGCCAAGTTTTCATCATTTCCTTTCCTAGTTGGGCCAATAAATGATACTGGCCTATGTCTGACTTTCATAATTCCTTGCCGCATTATCCTGTAACTGCTAGTCATTAACAAGAAATTCAATGGGTTCAGAGGCTCTAGCTCCTACCTGAAGTATCTAGGCATGTATGATAATGAATCACAGTACAACAGAGCCCTGCATAAATTCCATAAGATAAGTGTACATAAAGCACCATGAACAAGTAAGGAATGAGGAACTCTTCATGTAGGAAGTGGCAGTTTAGCTACGTCTGTGTGTATGTGTATGATTGTGGGTAGTATCAAGAGGAAGAAATAGCATGAGTGATTATTTTTAACTGTTTATATCTTTATTTTTTCCATCCCTTTAAAATTTCTGTAACTCTTCTAATTGTCCATTCCTTGATCTCTTTTTCCTGTTATATCTATTCTAGTGTTAAACTAGAATCACATGGAATATCTGAGTTATTTAACTGCCCTTCACTCCATTCTTAATATATTTATTCATCCAACAGATATTTTGAAAGCATGACCAAAACCCTCTGATGAACCATTTACAGGAAAGAACTGATTTGACTGTTTACCTTTTCTGTATCTCATTGAATATTTTTAAAGATAAGTTCATTGATTCTGAGCAAAACTGTAATAATCTGGCTTCTGAATTTTTTTCTAACTCTGGTGGACACCAGTCAGTCATGATGATTAATCTACCTTGGTTTTTCAATGCAGTCCTACATGTTTATCACTCTTTGATCCAAACCTTCTGACCCATTTGCTCCAAGGATCAATTTTTTTTTTTTTAATAAACCAAAAGAGGAGAGAGATCCCTTTCCTCTTCACCTTTGAACATGACATTTGCTAGTTTAATTACCATACCCATTAGTCTCTAGCTATCTTCCTTCCCTTGACACATCTAAAGAAACTAATTTTATAGACCATATACTCCCATGGAATCTGTTTTAGATCCTTTTGGGTATGCTCAGTTCTTACTTTTCCCCAACCCAGTGCTAGTAATATTAACACACACACACACATACATATTTTTTTCAGTTAAAAAATGATCTATTGCCTATGATAGCTTATATGACATCTTCCCTCATGCTAGTTGCTTATATATAATTTGTTAGTTATTTTTTATTTGAAAATTTTTCAGCACAGACATTGTAATATTTAATCAGGAATGGTTTATGCTGCATTATAGGGACAATTGTTTGTTTAATCAAGAATTCTCACTGGTATTCTAATCAGGAAGCTTTCACTCCAGAGGGGCTACTAAAAGCCATTCTGTTATCATTATCTTTGATCAACACCAAAGGCTTTGCCAACAGCAAAATGAATGTTAGAAATAGGTTTTCACTGGTGAAATTTGGTGCTTGTTAATCTTACAATAGACTTTAGAAATAGGCTTTCATTGGTGAAATGAGTAGCATTAAAGGTATGTGGATTAGTTAGAATTTTGTGAAGATACTGCTGTTGTTGTTGTTGGGTGCCATCAAGTCAGTTCTGACTCATACAGACCCCATGTACAACAGAAGGAAACACTGCCCAGTCCTGCACCATCCTCACAATCATTGTTATGCTTGAGCCCATTGTTGCAGCCACTGTGTCAGTCTTTCTCATTGAGGTCTTCCTCTTTTTCAATGATCCTCTACTTTACCAAGCATGATGTCCTTCTCCAGGTACTGGTCCCTCCTGATAACATATTCGAAGTACGTGAGATGAAGTCTCGCCATCCTTGCTTCTAAAGAACATTCTCCAAGCATAATGCCTGTAATCTGAACCCTAATAAAAACGGCTAAGATTTGATCCCTAAATGATCTAGTGTCCAAGTGTATAAGGGGATTTCCAGTTTCACGGTGCTAACTATGAAGGTATCATTCCTCTGGATTATCATTATAGCTGCCATTAGTGATGCATCATGCAAGATGTGGTCCAATTATTTCAAAGAACAGAGATAAGTGACTTTGTAAACTTGTAGAAGAGCTTGTGTGAAAGATTTTATGCTTACTTTCTAATAAATAATTACTTAATAAGTGTCTGTAGGAGTGGCAGAATTTGAACTTAGATTTGTATAAATATAACCTAGTGTCAGGGCTTTGGGACAGTCACTAAACTACACCAAATTCAATTACTGGTGGCAGTCATTATCTACCCAACAGTGCCCAATGGCTATCCTAGACAAGTTTGGCTTATGCCATTTATTTTGCTAATTCCTCAAATAATTTTACTTAGGATTTTACTTAGGGAGTTTGTGACAGTCACCAAGCTTTTTATAGAGTCTTTAACCAATAATTATTTTTTAGACATTGCTTAACAAAATCTATATTTTGTTTCAGTTTCTTGTTTCCTAAATTTAAAGTTGCTAGTAAAGGATGGTTGTGTTGTTCAACTGTGGGCGGGAAATTGCAGTTAATAACATTATTGCCACCTTCACACAGATTCCATCCACAGAGTTTTTCTGCTTCCTGATGAGGGCTTTTCTCTAGCCAGTTCTACATTTTTTATTGCATATTTTTCTCTGTTTCACACTCTGCACCCAATCATGTTGCTCCTCAGATACTGGGACCACCTTATGTGCAGATGTGTCCTGAGACACTCATTCCCTTTTTCTCTTTCTTTTGTTTTTTCTCTTTTACAACCTAAAGGATATGAATTTCAAATATATAAATGAAAAAAGGATCATTTTTTTCCCCAGAAACCTGTGCATTCACATATCCTCTTTAGCTTCTTTCACCAATTTTTACTATAAACTGAAATTACTTGCTGGGAAAAGTTAGAGTAGTTGTATTTAGTTTGAATACTTTGAAGAGAATATAGCAACATGCTTTGCTTTTAGAGGAGATCTGGTGGCGCAGCAGTTAAGAGCTCAGCTGCTAATCAAGAGTTCGGCAGTTTGTGTCTACCAGCCGCTCCTTGGAAACCCTAGTGGGCAGTTCTACTCTGTCCTATAGGGTTGCTGTAAGTCGGAATCTGCTTGATGACAATGGATTTGGTTTGATTTTTTGGTTGCTTTTAAAGGGGAGAAATAAACTGATTTTATTTTTTAATGGCATTTTAGGCTTTTCCTGTTCAAATATAAGACCTCAGTCTTTAGCACCCAGCTTCTCTTTTAAGTTCCGTGAGCTTAAGTTCCATTAGCAACTAGATACTTTTAAAATTTGATCTCCAAAGTTGCCAGTTATAAGGGATTAGCTGATGCACTTACAGCCTCCACAGAGAAAATAAAGTAATCTTAGTTCCTTTGAGAGGTGGTTCTCATTTTTCTCCCTCTTCTGTCACATAATAGACTGAAATGAGGAAGAAGAGGTATATTAAAGAATAGCAAATAATTTAGAATAGTCTTTAATGTCATAGTGGGATTTTCCAATATATCTTTTGTTGTATAAGTTATTTTAAGTTAGCCAAATTCTTGGAAATATGAACTTTTTTTTTTTTTAATTCCTTCAGGTTTTCCCTTAAATATTTTTAAGAGTGAATGGAGGATAAGAAAGATCATTGGTGTTAGAGCGATTTTAAGCACAAAGTAGTCTGTTCCTGATCTACAAGTATGTATGGATTCCCTGCAGAGTTTCTCCATGATATAGACCAGTGTTCCCGGTATCCTGTGGATCACATCTCTACTTACTTCTCAAATCTGAGTGAAGGTGTAGGAGGTAAGGGTAACAAAAAAGAAACTGGTTTTAAGTTTGCCATTTATTATTAAACAAATTTAACCATAGTTAAATATGGAGGGACCAGTCCTTGGAGAAGGCCATCATGCTTGATAAAGTAGAGGGTCAATGAGAAAGACCTTCAATAGGATGGATTGACACAGAGGCTGCAACAACGGGCTCAAACATAGCGAAGATTGTGAGGATGGCGCAGGACCAGACAGTGTTTTGTTCTGTTGTACATGGGGTCATTATTAGTTGGAACTGACTTGATGGCACCTAACAACAACAACCCTAATTAAATGTAAGCTTTCAAGGGGAGGAATTTTTTTGTTTTACCCACAATTTTGTAATGATGAAAGTAATAGCCAACTTTTCTTGGGTGCTTTATTTATTTTGGGCTCTATGCTAACTACTTTAAATGAATCTTGACATACAAGTCTTCCAGGAGTCCACAGAAGTGCTCCTATTTTCTACAGTTTTGAGTTTACGACACTGGGTCTTAAAAAAGATTGATTTGCCTAATGATATACAAATAATAAATGGAGGAGAAAGCTTTGAACCTAAGCTGTGTGAATTTCAGAATCTGTCCGTACCTATCAGGCTACCCATCAGTTTTTCTAGAAAAAAGTATATCACTACCTCCTAAGTGATCTTCTAGCGATTTCTGAGTGTTACTGATGGTGATGGTGCTATCTCATGCTTTTTCAGGAAGAGGTCTTTCTTTTGCTCTAGTCTGTCCCATACTCCATCATGAGAACTCTGCTCCACTGAGCCCAAATTACCTTTGCAGGGCTCCTGCTGGTTCCACTTTAACCTAGGGGGAAGCAACCCCATTCTGCCCTTACCTGGATCATACTCTCTTCCTTAATTCCATCATAGTACAACAGGGAGTGGGTATACAAGATTTTGGTGCTTAAGTATCATCAACAATGCTGACTGAGCTGTGCTTTTATACCAAATTCAACTAAAACCTCATTCATTCCCTTCTTCAGTAACTGAGAAGAAAATTAGACCTGCACATGTTTGCTGAAGTTTTCAAGATTTCTGTGCCCATTTTTCTGTGGACAAATGCTTGGACAAGAATACGCATGTCTATTTCCTTGAAAAAAAAAAAAAGCAATAGTATATGGGTAAATGAAAGTGTTAATACATCGTAAAAAAAAAAAAAAAAAGGAAGAGTTTTCTAAGAAAACTATTCACATGATATCCTGGTTAATATCATCAGATTCCCAGCTCTCCTACTTACAAGAGGTATGACTAATGATAAACTGAAACTCCTCTGAGCTTTGGTTTAATCCTTCATCTCTACAATGTCTGTGGTAACAGTGGATGGATAGTGTCATGATAAATGAGGCATTTTATTAAAGTCTTAGCAAAATGCCTTGCACTTAGTAACATTTAAATCTTGGCTCCTAGAGGTAGTACTGCAGGTATTGTAATTTACACTTAGAAAACAGAACAGATAACTTTCAGTCACAAGTCTTTGTTTTAGTGCTTTTAGATTTTTTTCTCCAAAAACAATTTTTATTTGCATAATATATAAGTTCTGCCATGGTAGTTTCCCAGCACAAAGGGATAGTTGGCTTTAGGGATAAACTCATATTTCCAATCTTAGGCAATATAAATTGTTGACAAATTTTCTATTTTGAAGTTCCTTCAAAGTATTAACGAAAATCTTACTTTCAGCTAGAACACGTACCTTCCTCTCTTTTTATCTCTGTCTTTCTCTCTGTCTCTTTCATACACACACGCAAACATACACATATACTTACGCATACACAGATAATCTTAGATGGGAGCTCCTACCTCTTTCAGTCTTTCTTCCTTATTTCTAGCATAGGGGACCAATATCTGTGTTCGTGTGGTGTTGTGAAGAGTAAATGAAAATACATACATGACTCAACTAGCATGATTTCAACAAATATTTCTTGCAGTTATTTTTAGCCTTAGATGTCTGAAAGCAAGCAATGGAGTAAGGTTTTGCCTTTGGATATTTCTATATCCCCAATACCTGAAACAGTATGTGGCTGATAGTGGATACTTAATATATATTTG
The DNA here is from genome assembly GCA_030035585.1 of Dugong dugon. Taxonomy (NCBI): domain Eukaryota; kingdom Metazoa; phylum Chordata; class Mammalia; order Sirenia; family Dugongidae; genus Dugong; species Dugong dugon. The sequence goes on from CM057475.1 coordinate 23,775,670, forward strand.
TTGAATTAATGGATGAATAAGGTAAATTTTTTTAGATTTATCAATAAATGTCTGATTTTTGAGATTCTAAAGCTAATCAATTTAATGTAAGACTTTGTTTCAATTCTAAAATTATTTTTACAATGTTTAAATGCCTTGACACTGCCATATATTTTTAGACACTAACCTTGGATTTTCAGTGATAGCTGGCTGCTTGAATACGCACATATACATACGAGTATATGTATATGTGCATACAAATATATACATATAACCATTTGGAAATGAATTATTTTTTTTTCTATCTTCTAATTGCTTTGCTTTCCCTTATATATCCACTGTGTTTGTTTTGAGAGCAGTCAGTTATTATCTGTGAATTAGTATCAGAATAAAGGGTGTCACATTCTTCTGAAATAATACTTAATTACATTTAGAAAATATTTTTTTTCTGCCAACATATGCAAACTACATAATGTCACTATAGTGATTTTGAAGTCTCTGAGCCCAGAGGCCAAGTTTCTGTTGCACACTGAGAAATCTACAGTGCCTATTTACTGAAAGAAAAATGAACAAATGAATGAACAAATAAAAAGTAGTGGAAGAAATGCACAGACATAGAGAAACACATGATTGACTGGAGGAGCTAAGAACATCAAAGTTGACAAACAATTTTCCTTTATAAGCAATCTTATTTTTCATAATTCCCAACACAAATACAAACCATACAATTTATAAAAGTGCAAGGAGTCAATAATAGCCAGAAACACTTGAAAAAGAACAGCAAGTTGAGTGGACTTACCCTACCAGATATCATGATTTTTAAAGCTTTAGTATTTAAGGCAGTATGGTAACGGTACAAGGATTGATATAGATATAGATTTAGATATGGATATAGATGATGAAATAGAATAAAGAGCACAGATACAGATTCATATATAAATGAACACGTGACAAATAACAGAGGTGGTTTTTCAGAGATATTGGGAGTCAACTTTTCAATATTCTGGAAATATTTTTTAAAAATAATAATAGCATAGGAATCTCAAAATTAATGTAAAAATGAATTCTACATTGTTTAAAGACATAAATAAGGAGGAAAAAACTATAAAGTTTAGGGAATAATATAGGTGAACATAAGTATGACATAGAAGTAAGGAAGAATTCCCTATGCAAGACATGAGAAACAGTAATGTAAAGGGAAAAGTCGATAAGTTCAACAGCATTCAAATTAAGAAATTCTGTTTAAGAAAAGATACAAAGAGAATAAAATGAGAGGCCACAAAGAGGAAGAAGTTGTTGGCATATATCGTCAACAAAGGATTGGCTCTCTAGAATACATAAAGATCAAAGCAAAAAGAAAAAAGAAGAAGAAAAAAAAAAAAAAGATGACCTAAAAGAAAAATAGAGAAAATATTTGAGAAGAGGAAATCTAAATGGTCAAATAAACCTTTGAAAATATGATTAATTTCATAATTAAAGGACTGCAAATGAAAACCATACTAATATACCAGTGCCCACTCACCAGACTGGTCAAAATCAAAAACAAAAACAAAAAGCCCAGAATCACCTCATTTGTATTTAATATTTTATTCTTTATTGTTTTTATTATTGTACTTCTACCTATCCACATAAAGCAGGAAGAACAAATGTACATTGTTTGATTCAAAAACTGTGTGCTTACTAATCCTAGTGGAAAACAGACATGTAAAAAGATATTATTTGCTATTGAACTCCATTATTATTCCCACGGAACCTCTAAGGTTCTCTAATAGTCTAAAAGCAAATTGCCATCAGATGAAAACATGACATTTTGGCATTGTGAGGATAGATGCTACATAAACCAGTGGTGAAATATGAAAGTGCTTGTTCTTGACATGCCCAAAGAATACTTCTATTTTCCTGAAAAATTCACTCCTTGCTTGCTTCTAGGATATTTAACTGACTGTCGTATTCAAGAAGTCCATAATTAGTAAAACATTTTCTTTGTAGAAAGCAGCTTATTGTCAAAACTTAACATTTCCATCTAGGTTTGTTATTGTTGTTAGTTGCTGTTGAGTCAACTCTGACTCATGGTGACCCATGTATAATAGAAGAAAACATTGCCAGCCTCTTCACTATCTTCCTGATTGTTGGTATGTTTGAATCGATTATTGTAGCAATTCCTTTCAGGTATGCTTTGCCATTTCTTGGAATCCCCGTTATTCTACCTTTATGTAATGCTGCAACACCTTTTATGCTGCTACTTTTGGTTTTCCTAATAAAAGGGTTTCCATCTGTGATATATTTGCTCCTTTCTGGCCTTAACAGATGAAACACTAGTTTTTCTCTATCACTGCTCCCTGACCTGGACTCAAAATATTCCCCAATTCCCTACATATTAGAGAAAATAGAATGTTTTCTCCTCATCCAAGCCTAACAAGTGTCTCCTCAAGTCCTCCCTTCTTGTCTCACAATTAGCCTCTTTTGACAATTGACAAAGAAAACCCACCCCTACATGTAAGTGTACCCTATCATTCAATAGTTCTGAAGACAATCCTAAAATAGCCGGAGACTTCAACAAAGGGTGGATTCTTTACTTATTTTTAAATAATATCACATGTGAAAGATCAGTAGCCCACCCCGAAGGGAGCTACATCAAGCTTTGTCATTTTCTCCATTATTCCTTATCAAGGAATCATATCTTTGGGGGCATCATGTTCGGAGGAAGACTCATTAACTTGTGACACGCAGATGACACAACCTTGCTTACTAAATGTGAAGAGGACTTGAAGCACTTATTGATGAAGATCAAGGACTACAGCCTTCAGTATGGATTGTGCCTTAATATAAAGAAAACAAAAATCCTCACAACTGGACCAATAAGCAACATCATGATAAATGGAGGAAAGACTGAAGTTGTCAAGGATTTCATTTTACTTGGATTCATAATCAACACCCAAGGAAGCAGCAGTCAAGAAATCAAAAGACACATTGCATTGGGCAAATCTGCTGCAAAAGACCACTTTAAAGTGTTAAGAAACAAAGATGGCTGACCCAAGCCAGGTGTTTTCAATCACCTCACATGCATGTGAAACCTGAACAATAAATAAAGAAGACCGAAGAAGAATTGATGCCTTCGAATTATAGTGTTGGTGAAGAACATTGAGTATATCATGTACTGCCAGAAGAACGAACAAATCTGTCTTGGAAGAAGTACAGCCAGAATGCTCATTAAAAGCAAAGATGGTGAGACCTCGTGTTTTTTGTTTTTTGTTTTCCTTTTAGAAGATGTAATTTCTTTACACATGTTATCAGGAGGGATCAGTCCTTGGAGAAGGATATCATGCTTGGTAAAGTAGAAGGTCAGTGAGAAAGAAGATCCTCATCAAGATGGATTGACAAAGTGGCTGCAACAATGGGCTCAAGCATAACAATTGTAAGGATGGTACAGGACCAGGCAATGTTTCATTCTGTTGTATATAGGGTCACTATGAGTTGGAACCTACTCGACGGCACCTAACAACAACAGTCTCATTCATGTGACTTTGTTGATTTTTCACTGTTATGTGGCACCACTGGTTTTCCTTTCTGGTCAGGAAAGAAGACAACATGTAAACAGGGAAGCTTGGTAATTATAAGGGACTGAAAACTAAAACAAGAGCAGATCTCTTTTTAAACATATGCCTCTAAATGTTGCTGATTACCTGGAGTTATAATTTCAAGTATCCGTCAGTTCTTAACTGAAATTGTTGATTGGAAGATATTCATGTCTTCTTACAATACTTATTTTAAAAAATGAAGCAAGTATAATCATTGTAGCCAAGCTATGATACACAGCAGTTTAAAGTTAACTAAGTGTAACATACATACATACACATACACACACACACATACAAATACACACACAAATACACACACACAAACATATCCGTACCCTACACCAGACCGTAGAATATTTTTTCTGATCGCTTAATGAAGATACACTTTACTAAGAATGTGACTACCACATTATAGATATTCACTAAGTATTTGTTGAATAAATAGATATGACATGGATGAAATCCTGATTGAAGAATGGCTAAGGTAAATTTTTTTTTTCTTGGTTCTTCTCTAGATGTGTCTCTTCTGTTGCTTTCATCTGCTAATCTGCTCTGTGTTCAATGTAGACCTTAGTCCCACTTTAATATGAACAACTAAAAAACTGACGGTTGATTACCTAAAATTCTCAGGCTCTGTGCCTGCACTTGTTTCAAGGGCTGCAATGTCATCGATAGTATCCCTATTAATATAACTATCTGTTTGTTTGTTTTGCTTTAACTTTAGCAATTTTTAAGATTTTTCTTTTTAAATATTAGATGGTTGCCCAAACTTCCTTTTCCTCTTTGTGTTGCTTCTGTTAAAGGGATTTAATTACATCTTCTAAAAGGAAAACAAAAAACAAAAAACATAGCTTATGGTCCAGGACTGTTGTTTTTAGGTGCAGAATTGATTTTGATTCATAGTGACCCCATGTGACAGAGTGGAACTGCCCAATAGAGTTTTCTAGGCTGTCATCTTTAGAGGGGAAGATCATCAGGGCTTTCTTCCATGGAGCTGCTGGGTGGATTAGAACCACTAACCTTGTGGTTAGAGGCTGAATGCTTGACTGTTGTGCTACAAAGACTCCAGGACAGATAACCTCTGATTTCAGGAGTCTTATAAGATAAGGTTGAACCTTTCTTCCTTCAAATATCATTCCAAATGTCAACAGCTGTTCAATTAATTACTAATTGTGATATTTCTGCTTAATTATATTCTACTCTTTTACATGCACATTCGAAAATATATTTTAATAATACCTTACAAATCAACTGTGTTGGCAACAATAACCTTTCCCTAAAAACCTGGAGTTCACTGTTAGAAAAATATTGTAAGTCAGGATCTAGGATGAAAGCAGGTTGTTAGACATGTTTAACTTATGGAAGTTAAATTAACAAATAGGAAGGCTTTAGTTCATGTAATTTTTATTTATTATTTTTAAAATGTGTTACAACTGATGATGATGATATTAAGGTTGACAACTATTATATAGTCTTTTCTGATGCAAAAGTAATTATCCCCCAAAATTAGTTTTCATTATTTTGTGCTTTTTTTGTTAAGATATTTACTTAAAGATGTGCAAGATTGGATGAGAGGTTGTCTTGTTGTTTAACATAAAATAATTTAAGCTAGTTTTATTAGAAAACCATGAAATTAGATTTTGATCATCACTGCCTTGTTTTAAAGGGTTATCTAAACTGTACTTAACTGGGAGAAGACTGAGGGGCGGGGGGAATCCTCACTTGAGATATTTATGTGTGCAAGGCAAGTTTTGAACAAACAACTTATTAGAAATGATTTACTGCATAACCTCTCCTCAGAGTATAAAATGAACTTCAAATGGGGAATTCATTAGAAAAGTGGTTTTCAAAATTTAGTGTACGTTACAATCACCTGGTAGGGTGTAGGAGCAGGAGCTTGTTAAAATACTGATTGCTGGATTCCAACTCCAAAGTTTCTGATTCTGTAAATCTGGGATAGGGCTGGAGAATTTGCATTTTTAACAGGTTCCCAGGTAATGCTGATGCTGCTGGGACTATATTCTGAAGGCTGCTTCATTAGAGCTTAAATAGCTTGGAGTAGCCCCTTCACGGCCTTAGACATTTACCCTAAAATATTTTGCTCAAACCATAAACTATCCTTCTGACCACTGGAGAGGTACTTAATTGTTTTTCCTTCTCTTTCTGCATACATTAAAAAAGAGAGAGGGAGATCCGATAAAAAGCACAGCTCAGAGTTAGAATAAAACAACAATAACAACAACAAAATTTGACAATGGTAAGGAGAAAATAATGATGTCATTTTCTGTGATGGTTCTAGGGATTCCACACCTCCTAGTGAGAATTTAAGGTGGAATTTTGACAATATAATGTAGATTTTTTACTGTATTGTGGATATGTTATTATGATCAAATCAAACTAATATAGGTAATGGTAAACAAATTATATTAATTAGCCAAAATGAGCTAAAATGTTCTTCAACTTGAGATGAATTAATTAAAAAAAAAATCAAGCTACTATTCTGCATGTGAATTTTCCCAAGGGAATGATTTTGTATACTTAAGTCCATTAGTCTAGAAATGTGCAGTCCTTAAAAAGGCTTTCAGCATAATTACCATGTAGTTCTCAATCTTCTTGATCTTTTCATGCATTAGAAAAGAGAGAGTAGAAGCTGTCATATATGCTGTGTCTAGACCTAATTTTTTTTCAATAGACAGTTGAATGTTGCAGATGGAAATGTGATCCAAATAGTATGGTACAAATTATCACAGTTGAAAAAAAGTAAGAAATTAGTTTAAAAAGTCAAAATATCCACCTGCAAAATGATACAATATGGTGTTAAAACAAACCAACAACTGTCTCTAGAAACATTTGTGAAGTGAACTGGTTTAAAAAAAAACAAAACAGTTTTCCTAAATTTTATCAGTAAGCCCTTAACTCACTCCACCTTTCATTTGTTACCCTCAGACCTGGGGAGGGGCTCCTATATAACAATGGAAGTTTCCATTTTTAATATTTAGGGGAGATTTAGACTGGCACAGATGCTTTATATAACTTCTTGGGAAATAGCACATATGACAATAAAGAGTCAATACAAGATGAGACTACCATGTATTAATGCTATCAACATCAAAACCATGAAATGATAAGTTAGTAATTCTGAGGCAAAAAATCATAATTTCACAATATGGAGACATCTTAGGAATTATTGAAGATATTAACTGTCCATCATAATCTAATCTCCCTTCAGCCACAGAAATGGAATTAAGGCCAAGCACATCTCTGACCAGCCACACTACATTTGCTAGTCATGTTTGAATTTAGGTATGGCTCAGTGTCTTAGTTCTTGCCAATGGACTGAAATCAGAAGGATGAGTGCCACTCATCAGCCAGTGCCTTAAGACTGCATGTGTGCCTCCTTCAAATGATCTTTCTTCTTCCCCCCAGCAGAATGCAACTTTCACTATGCATACCACACAAATGCCTATGGTTAGAGTTACAGCATAGTGGAAGGAAACTTGATCCTTCAGTGAATATGTAGAGCATATCTATCTGCCTGCTAACCTTGAACACTCTGATCTGTTTCAAGAGAGAATAATAAATTTCTATCTCTTTTAAGTTACTTAATTATTTTTGAATTTCTTCAACCCAAGAAATATATGGTGATTTAATTGAACCATTTCATTGTAGATATCAAGAAAGGGAGACCAAGAGAGGTTGTTTAAGGAGGTATTGATAGAAAGCAGTACAGCTAAAACTTGAACTGAATATCTGGGAAGTACAGTGTACGACGTATATAGTAATGATGACTTTGTCACCATGTGATAGAAATGACCAGGTGGTTGAAATCTAGGCAGACACCAAACGATCATTCAGTGGGAATGAATGCATCTCATCTCTGCCTATAGGACCAGCACAGGTAGGAGGGTTACCCTAAAGTAAATGAAGCTAAATATTCAGGTTCCTCATCTACCTTGAAGAGGACTATAGAGTTTGAAAAAGTAAGAAATATTAATTTAAATTGTTTAACACCTCCACTTAATCTATCCCCAGCATTTTCAGGATTCAGGGGGAAGAATATAAATGAAGGCCCAGGTATCATAGATCTACTATATTAAAAGTTATAAATCATACTTCTAACTATGTTAAAAATTATAAGTCAAGCTATAGCTTCATAAAAAGTAACTGAAAAAATGTGTGTACTGCAATGGATTTTATATGACTGAAAGTCTGCAAAATTTCAGAGACCAAATATAACTATTATTTGGCATGTCTGGTTATTCTGTAGATGGGTCAGTTTTGCTAGGATGAGTAATAAAATAAGATACTCGTAATCTGCAAATTATTATATATTCCATCAATTTTATTTTACTTATATTAATCTTAGGAAAATCGTTGTTTCTGTTGTTGCCATGAAGCCAATTCTGACTTATAGTGACCCCATGTGACAGAGCAGAACAGTCCCATAGGATTTTCTAGGCTGTAATCTTCACAGGAGCAAATTTCCAGGTCTCTGTCCCATGGAACTGTGCATGGGTGTGAACTGCCAACCTTTTGGTTAGCAGCCAAGCGCTTAACTATTGTACTACCAGGACTCCTTAGTAAAATCACAGGTTTTAACAAAATATATGTTCTATTACCAATACTGATCTAAAGGATTAAAAAAGTGATTGTATTAAAACACACAAAAATTATAATTATATATTTTCAAATATAAAAATTAAAGAATAAATATTTTTCTATGTTTAAAATGATTTCTTTTAAAATATTCCAATTTATTTCTTAAATCAAAAGACTAATGCAAATTATGTATTTCAAAGTTGTAAAACAAAATTACTTTAATCAAGCTGAACAAACTGAATGTTTAATATTCTTGAACATTTAGTTAAATCAACTAAATATTTTAAAATATAAAATTATTTGAAATTCTAATGTTCAGTGTCTCTTATTGCCAATGTAAAGAAATGATATAACACTTCACAACATACTACCTTATAGACCTACATATATACATTTTAAGATTAATATGTATTATTTAATATTGTAAAATTATCTTCAATTTCTGTGCATATTATACTACTCCATGAGTACCTCTGGAAACATAAACTAGAACACAATGTAAAGAAAGAAAATGGTTGTTGAAGCATTGCTGGGAAGTGGTGTCTCATGCAAGAATCTATTCCATTCTTGATATCTGAAGGAAGATTTGACAATTTGATTAATTTGTTTTATTTCTCTTACCTAAGTTCTTTCTATACTCAGATCCTTCCTGAACTCAAAAGTAATGCTTGATTCTCACAAACCTTCATGGCATTCAGATTCAATTGCCTTTTGTTTGCAGGATTTAAGGCAAGACATGTACAGAAATATTTCCCCCAGGCCCAACAGTGTTACTCATGAGAGTGAACGTTTATATGGGTTGCACTATATCAGCTCTGGATGTCAGGTCCTCAGTGAGTGTTGGCTAAGATTTTTTAAATAAATGTTCTATATGTGCATTTGTGATATGAGGGGTCCTCTCAAGTGTGATGCCTAGGACACGAGCACTTCTTGCTTGGATCTTAGAAAAGTGCTGACTGTCATGTCCCCTCTATCACACATTCCCTTGTGTTTGGTGGAGTTGATGTGAATGCAAGGCATGCTGATATTGCCATACAACTGATGTCTCCACAGTTTCCTGCCATGAGGCCCAGTGAATTGTCACAGTGGGTGATAAGTATAGTCCTGGTAGCCATTCCTACATCATGCCTTAAAATGACTGTCAACCACATAAACACATCCCACTAAACCTAAACTTAATGCATCCCATACTCAACTTCCCCTAAACCAGATTCTAAAATATGTGCTGTTCAATTCTTGCAACATACGTACACCAACATTTTAAAATCTCTAAAATAGAATATCCAAGATTTGGAAAATAAATACAAATAGCATATAAAAAGTTTATTTTGAATGTTTATATGGTGAAGATACATCATTTTAATTGCAATTTGGAAAGACATTTTCAGATATTTCGATAAAACAAGTGAAAAATTAGAGACTCCACAATTGATGTACATGAGTGTGTTGTCTTTTGTCATCTCTACATTTCTTTATTAAATAACTGAGAGAATAATTAGATAAAAATTAATGGAATATAATTGATAAAGAATCAAATAAAATTGATAAAGATGAGTGACAAAATCAATAGAAATTATTCTGATGTCAAAAAGCTAATTGTAATAAAAATATCAGATCATATCAAAGCGGTAATTCATTTAAGGAAAGAGATAAATATTAGAAAGAATAATGAATATGTTATTGGATTGTTTGATAATCCAATTAGTGACAAGGAATGTGATCTCTGAAGACATTAGAAAAGTATTTACATTTTGTTGCTAATTTTATACAAAACACAAACATCAGTGAAATAGCGTAAAATAAAATATGCCACTCTAAGGAAGCGTTGATGTGAAATTAGTTAGAAAGCTGTCAGTTGTAAGGGTACTTAAGACAAGTCATTGCATAAGAAAACTTCAAATGCTCTGATATTTTACATTTATGAAGGAGATTTTCTATCAGTTTTACACGGCATTACCAATTACAAGATGTGATGCTGAAATATATTTTTCTAAAGTATTGATAATAAAAAACAAATCTCAATCAACAACGTTAGAGAAAAGACTGGATTATCTTTTTATCCTCTCAATAAAAAACATTGAAAAACCATTGTCTAAAGAACAGTCCAGAAAAATACGGCCAGAAAAATGTAATAAAAATATGTTACAGAGGTCTGCCTGAAAGTTATGTTATTCTCTCAGTGTTGTGATATTTGTAGTGTTTATAGTTTGCAGTGATATTTTTCCTTATTCTCAATACACATTATCTATTATATCCAATTTTCTTTTGACCATTTTGCATTCTCCTTAAATTTCCCACAAAATTATATTGCCTTAAAGCCCCACACAACCTGGATCTGCCCCTGGTCCTTCTGTACCAGGAATCTGCTGACTGCAGCTCAGTGAGTGAGAAACAACCAGAATGTCCTTTGGGTTGGGGAACCAAAGGCTAGCAGTGCGTCTCACTTGGTCTCCGTATCCCCAAGGCATAGTGTGGTGCCTGTTATATAACAGATGCTCACTAAATGTCACATTTATCACTACACTGTAAACTTTATTATGCCATACAAACCCAAAGTAAAAAAGATTAGAAAGCACTCTTTCTATTTCTATTTCTTAACTATGCCATTTTGTTAACACATTCATGGCAAATATCAGTGTCAATTTTCCCTTTGTTGTTTTTTCAATGAATTAGGTAATCTAACCTATAAATATATACACACTGTTTTGAGACAGAATACTACTTCTTCTATGTTAAATGAAAAAGAAAAGTGCAGTCCATCAGTATACGTTTTATTATTGTTTTTGTTGTAAAAGAAAGAACATGGGCCTTGTGAGCTGACAGACCAGGTTAATATGAAACCTGCTTCTACTGCTCCTTAGCTATATGATTCTATAACTGTGGACACTGTACTTAAGCTACATGAGCCTGTTTCCTCATCTGTTAAATGGCCATAATTATCTCTACCTGACAGATTTGTAAATATTTGTTGTCGTGTGGCATTTAGTTGATTCTGACTCATAGCGACCCTGTAGACAAAGTAGCCTTAATATCTATCACAGAACCTGGCATTTAATAAACTATGTGTGTTGGTTGATTTTCACTTTTTCTGACTTGCAGAAAAGAATATTTACAGTATTTCCACTCGTCAAAAAAGATTGTGCATATGTAATATTGCCAAATATACCTCCTTTAATACTTGGTTTCACCATTAGAAGCCCCTATTTTTTTGTGTTGAGGACAATTATAGGTTATTATCTGTAGTAATAATATGACACCATTATACAATAAGATGAATATTATTTTATAATTTTTTTTTTAAAATCTATTGTGAAGCAAAGAATAGAGACTGGAGCTTAGGGCTAAAAGTATGGACTGAGGATTGAGAATGGCGTGGGACGATGTAGATGTTAGTGGTAGGACATGGAAATCATACAGCTTTTTTTTAGCAGGTAGGACAAGGTTGGAAGTAGAAGTAGTTTCCATATATTTGGAGGACAGAATTGAGTGAAAAGTAGAAAGATTCTCCAAAATAAGACGTATAAATCAAGATGAACATTATTCACTTCACTTACTTGCCTTGTGTGGTTGCTAAGATTTTAAGTAACGAGATAGAAGAGCGGGAGAAAGAATGTTTTAATTATTTCATATGTTATATCATGGTCATGAACTGGTGTTTTCGCAAAGAAAGGACTCTTAAAATGACAAAGAGGAAAATGGCTTGAGGGGTCAGACTATTGCTTGGGCTTAAGGTATGTGTAGAACCCCTAGAAGTAAAATTCTGCAAATAGATGCTACAAATCATAGGCCAGTTCTAACCTAAGTACAGAATTGAACAGAGTGGTTACACTTGTGTGTTCTGCCAATGTTTATATTTTCCTTGAAATAGCGATTGCTATTTAAAGTGTGTTCTTTGAATCTAAGATGTAAAATCAAGTGAGCTAAGGTATGTGGCAGCACTTTGTAAGCTGCAATGCACCATGCAAATGTTAGTTGGCTATTTTTATCTAGAACTGGAGGAAGCAAGATGCTGTCTCCTCGTCTTCTTAATGTACTTCACTGACTTCTGTTCCCATAATAGAAACAGAACAATATGCAGACTGTTATTTCACCCATGAACTTCCTAAGGTCTCTCTCAAGTCTCTTCTGAAATCTAGGGTTTATATTTAAGTAGGACCTCAAGTCTGATGTATTTTCCCACTGTTCTACATACATACATACGTACACACACACATATATATATATATATACACATGTATATATATAAATTTTTTTAAGTTAGCACATTTGCCTAAAATGAGAAGAGGTTAGGAAGCATTGCTAAAAGTTTACCAAGAATGAGAAACTAGTTTGACTATGAAAACTCTGGCTTTTGCAACGATGCATTTTCTGTGCCCCAAACTATCATTTATTACATTATTATCTTCTCTCTGGTTGCAGTAAGCTTTGTGTTTTACTCGTGAATATTGATAAAGGTCCCTAAATGCAATACCTTTAGGCCCTTAATGCTTAAAGTTATTTTCAGGTTTTGTAATAACTGATAACCAGTAACTCCTATTACAAGGGCTCAGTACTTTCCATTCTGCTTTATTTGAATATTTGAGAGTGGCCTCCCATTTTTATAGGCGCCAATGCTCAATCAGAATTCTAAAATTAAAATGTTGACTCATCAGAAAGGTTAAAAAAAATTCTTTTAGATATGTGAGCTTTTTTTTTTTTAAATTTATATTTAGAAACCGTATTCCACATTATGTGTTCATTTCATTGAGGCTTAAAAAATTTTCTCTATTAATTGAAGTAATTCAGAAAACATAGAAAGTATGTAGCTGTTTTCATAAAATTTTCTGTAGGAAAATTTGTCCCCCCGCAAAGGTTGGGCCTGGTAAACAGATCAGTTATTTATATATTCAAAATCATGTTCAGTACTTGTTTGTTTTCTTCCTTTCCTAAACCTGGTCCTCTCACAGACTTCCCTATCTCAGTAAGAGGCAACTCAGCTTTTCCGGTTGCCTCAGCCAAAAACATTGGAATTACCTTTGATACCTCTCTCTCGCTCTCTATTTTTTTTCATTCTGTACATCCAGTTAACCAGCAAGATGGATAATACTACTTTTAAAATATATCTGGAGTCCTTCCAGTTTTCCAATCTCCACCAATATTTCACATCATTATTGCAGTAGCAATGGTTAAGCGCTTGGCTACTAACCAAAAGGTCAGCAGTTTGAACCCACCAGTGGCTCCATGAGAGAAAAGACCTAGTGATTTCCTCTCGTAAAGATTATAGCCTAGGAAACCCTATGGGGAAATTCTACTCTATCCTATAGGGTTGCTATGAGTCTGAATGAACTCGACAGCACACAACATACTACACAAATGTTGAAATGTTTTTACTTGTTTTCACCATCTCCTCCCTACCCAATATGGGATGCTCAGTGCAGGATCCAGAGTGATTCCATTAAACTTTAAGTCAGATCATGGCACTTCACTGCTTAAAACCTTATACCATATTTCAAATTGCTCTTAGTAATGGCCAAGAACTCTTCTTGGTCTGTGCTCCACTTCTTTACCTCTCTGTCTTCATGTTCTCCAGCATACTACCTCTTCTTCAGCCACATTAGCCTCCTTGCTTTTACTAAAAAAGCCCAGACATCTGTCTTAGAACTTTTCACACATGATTTCCCCAGCCTCTGATGCTCTTCTTCAAGAGCTCTGCATGGCTTAACTCCTTCCTGTCCTTTAATTCTCTACTCATATGTCACCACTCAGAGAAGCTTTCATTGGTTACCCTAGTGATAAGGTTTATGTTCAACCCCAGTCCTTCCTATTCTCCTTTCCTGTTTTGTTTTTCTCCTTGGCACTTATCACTCTGTAGCATGCTGTATTCACTTATTTCTTTATTATTTGATAAATGTCCCTATAGAATGTTAGCTTAATGAGGACAGGAAGGATTGTTGTGGTTTGTTTGTTTTTTTGTTTTTTCTCTCTCTATTTCCAGTGTCTAAAATTGTGTTTGACACAATGTATAGGTCAACAAAAATGCTTGAGTAACTAAAGGATTAAAGTAATTTTAAGGAACTATCAATCTAATTGCTTAATGACAAAGGCTATTTTAAATTTCAAATCAAGGGGGGAAATCATAAAAGTAAAGAATGATGATTGGATAGCCATATGATATCTCAAATCTCATATATGAATCAATTCCAAGTGAATTTTAGACTTAAAAGGTAGAAAAATAAAGCTTCTATAAAATAAGAAACAACATTCATGACCATGTTTTAAGCATAGATCTCTTTAAACAGTATACAAAAAAAAATCATAAGGAATAATAATAATTAATTAATTTAAATAAAAAACTGCCATATCAAAGGAAGTAAATAACTTTGGTTCAGTGAGAATGAAAAGGAATTACTTGTTGATGTTTTTAGGTGCCATAGAGTTGTTTCCAACTCATAGCAACCATATGTACAACAGAACGAAACCCTGCCCAGTCCTGCGCTATCCTTGCAATTATTGCTATGTTTGAGCCCATTGTTGCAGCCACTGTGTCAATCCATCTCATAGAGGGTTTTCTCTTTTTTTCTGACCCTCTACCTTACCAAGCATGATGTCCTTCTCCAGTAACTGGTCCCTCTGATAATATGTCGAAAATACTTGAGAAGAAGTCTTGCCAGCCTTGATCCAAAGAGCACTCTGGCTGTACTTTCAGTACATATGTATGACAAAGGACTGGTATCCAAGTTACATAACAAACTCTTACAAATTAAGTTTTTGAAGAAGGCAAAAAATCCATTGAAATTAATGAGCAAAAGACTTGAACAGGTACTTCACAAAAGAAGATATCTAAATGTCCAATAATTACATGAAAACATGTTCGTCATTGATCATCAGGGACCTACCAATTAAAACCACAATAGAATCCCTCTACAAACCCATTAGAATGACTAAAAAGGAAAACTTTACAATACCAAATGTTATTGAGAATGAGGCCCTATCACCAGAACTCTTATCAGCAGCTGGTGGGAGTGTATAAATTGGTACAACTCTTGAAATATTTTTGGCATCATCTACTCAAGCTGAACATACCCATACCCATACACTGTGAATCACCAATTCCTTTCTTAGGTATATGTTTTAGTTCACCTCATATTTTGGTTCAGATGTCAAGAATGATGATGCCACACACACACACACCAAAGATTAGTCCAAAGGACTAATGGACCACAACTACCACGGCCTCCACCAGACTGAGTCCAGTACAACTAGAAGGTGCCCAGCTACCACCACTGACCGCTCTGACAGGGATCACAACAGAAGGTCCCGGACAGAGCTGGAGAAAAATGTAGAACAGAATTCTAACTCACAAAAAAAGACCAGACTTACTGGCCTGACAGAGATTGGAGAAACCCCAAGAATATGGCCCCCGGACACCCTTTTAGCTCAGTAATGAAGTCACTCCCGAGGTTCACCGTTCAGCCAAAGATTAGACAGCCCCATAAAACAAAATGAGACTAATGAGGCACAGCAGTCCAGGGACAAGGACTAGAAGGCAGGAGGGGATGAGAAAGCTGGTGATAGGGAACCCAAGGTTGAGAAGGGACAGTGTTGATATGTCGTGGGGTTGTTAACCATTGTCATAAGGCAATATGTGTACTAACTGTTTAATGAAAAACTATTTGTTCTGTAAACCTTCATCTAAGGTACCCAAAAAAAAAAAGCATTGTCTATGTGAGATCAAATTGAGAACAGCAGCTCAAAAGGTTTAATGGGAATCCTAGGGGGCAATGAGTTGAAGCTAATGGTGATGGAATAATTTGGAAAAGGATAGTGACAATAGCAGCACATCTGGGAGAATGTAATTGATGTCACTGAATTGTACTTGTAGAAATTTCTGAAATGGTGTATCTTTGGCTATGTATATTTTCACCAAAAATAAAAAGTTCCTCCAAGATCGAGAAGGGAGAGGGATGACATGTCATGGGGTTGTTAACCAATGTTGTCACACAATATGTGTACTGACTGTTTAATGAGAAACCATTTGTTCTGTAAACCTTTACCTAAAGTACAATAAAAAAATTTAAAAAAAAAGAGGATATGAAAGGTTTATAGTTTACATAATCAGACTTTTTGGGCAGAGCAAGGAAGTCTAATCAAGTCTGAAATGGCTTGAGAGAACAGGGCAGGGCAATTGACTTGGAATTTTATTGTGGTTTTCGGTGGAGCTGGCGAACCTTTCTTGGGGACTGGGACTTGGCATGGTTTGAACTTACCGTTGGCCCCAAAGGAGGAAACACTCGGGTTTTCTTATCAGCTTGTCCAGATGTGGGGCAGAAAGCCAAGAGAGAGTGGTGGGACTTGAACGCTGTCAGCAAATATCAAAAAATGGAGTCAGACTCTTTATTATAGTATATATCCCTCCAAATGCATACATATATAAATATTCTTCAAAAGATTTGTACATGAATATTCATTACAACCATTATTCGTTATAATCCAAAATGGTAAATGCCTCATGTATCTATTAACTGCAGACAGGTAGATAAGATAGCTGCTGTTGACTCGATTCTGACTCACGGCAACTCTATGTACAACACAACAAAACGTTGCCCAGTCAGCATCCTACTTAGGATTGCAGTAATGCTCAAGTCCATCATTGTGGCTACTTTGCCAATCCATCTCATAGACGGCCTCCGTCACCCTCATAGACCCTCTACTTCACCAAACATAGTGTCCTCCTCTAGCAATTGATTCCTCTTGATGATTTGTCCAAAGCAAGCGAGTCAGACAATGTTCTGTTGTGATCCATAAGGGTTTCATTAGCTAATTTTCAGAAATAGATTACCAGGCCTTTCTTTCTAGTTTGTCTTAGTCTGGAAGCTCCACTGAAACCTGCCTGCAATGGGTGACCCTGCTAGTATTTCAAATACTGGTAGCATAGCTTCCAGCTTCGTAGCAACATGCAAGCCACCCAGTACAATAAACTGTCAAATGGGTGATATATTAACTATAGAATGGGTAAATAAATCATGGTGTATTTATACCATGGAATACTACACATTTATGAAAATGAACAAAATACTTGCAGCAACATGGGATAAATTTATAAACATTATGTTGTATGAAAGAAGACTGACATAGAAGAATGCATACTTAAAACTTTTATATAAAGTTCAAATGTACTCAAAGTTAATCTGTGTGGACTGAAGTTAGACTAGTGGTTATGCTTTGGGAGGCAGGAAAATAGTAGAAAATGTATATGAGGGGGTTTCTAGGTTGGGGCAATACATTATTTATTGGTCTAGATGGTGGTTACACAAATGTGTTCACTTTGTAAAAAATAATTTAAAGCACATTTATGATTTAGGTATATATGTATATATATACACATATATGTATACATACACATATAATTCTTGAATAAATATTTACTTTTAAAATTAACAGATTGTTAGATGTGGATATCTATATCTGTTTATGTATACCTATAACACAAACACGTACACACACAGTCACACACACACACACGTCTATGAACCTACAAAATTATTAAGAAAATGAGAAAAGAGATACAACTTTTGTGGTCTTTATGAAAGGGGATTTCATTAAAAAAAAAAAGTATGTGCATTTTATAACATAGAATTCTCTAAATACAACGTGCCCAATATATCCAAGATAACAACTCATATGACTTATTCGTACTACTTTAAATGTTAAGCTAAAAAAAAATTGTATACATAACTAATATATTGGGAAATGATAGAAATTGTAATGAAATCATATATATTTGGAATATTTCACATTTTCTATAGCTGAGCAGGTAATTAGTATGCCATGTAATTAGTATGCCATATTCTATATATGTCCATGTGTGGCATTTTTCAATCTCAGTCTTTTTCAAGAAAATGAAGAAACTGTGCCAAATGGGAGACAAGTGTCACATCTCTTTTCTGCGGCTATCATATGATAAAAGCTTGATTTAGGCTGTATGAATGAATAATGGTGCATAACCTATTAAATGAGACATTGTTTAAGTTGTTTTGACATTAAGCAGCTGAGATAACATTAAATAAGTTATTGCCACACTGTATCCTTTTGTCTCAAAAGAGTTACTGCAGATTCCTAAGATAACTTATTAACCTACTACCAGGCAAGATCTTGCATACTGGGAGAATTAGGCTATTTCATATAAATATTGCAAAATATTTCATAATGTTTCTAGAAGCCTAGACCTTGTGAGTGAGCATATCTGGATTACATTATATTATAATAGACCCTGAGGCTGTATCCCAATTGTGCATTGTGAAGAGGACTTTAAAACTCTGTTTTTTAAAAGAAAATTCTTGTATAGAAATCTGACTTTTAAAATTTATTCTCATATACCAAATTCTACAGTCAATTGGGAAAATCAGCTATAGCCCCCGAATACGGCTGTAGCCTTTGTTTCCTCATGCATTTATCTACTATACAACTAACTGTTCCTTCCCTGATTTCCCTCCCCCTTGCCATATGACTGGTCCTCTGTTATATAAGATAATGGAGAACGTTCCAGAAACTACAAGGGAGATGCTCCTGTTGCAGAAAGTACTGCCCAAATCTCAACAAACCTGGGCTCAATGACTCTTCTTGCAAAAATCACACTTTGCTCTTCTAAAAACATGCAAACTTCATTTTGTTCTGTTCACTAGGATGAAAGCCTACTTCCTTCTGCCAATGTATGCAGCCAAATTCAAGCTTCCGTGGTCATGTCTGTTGAGGCTGGCATCTTACTCTGTCTTCAGCTTTTTTCATGTAACTGAATGATTAGTTAAAAGCTAAAGGATGCTTTTGAAATACTAAACAACCTGCTCTCTTGCACATAATGAACTAAATAGCAAATGTTTATTATACTTTTACATATGTCAGTGTGCAATTGAGCAAGAAACCAAAATCTAACCTTGACAAAGTTTGGAATATATTCAAAATGAATGTATGAGCGTGTCCAGCAATGAGTATGTACAAGTTTTTGTTTATTTGTTTGAATAAGGTAGAAAGCAATCTGGAGGAATTATTATTAATCAGTAAGGACAGTACTGGAAAGCATTTTACTCATCTTCTAGGAATGAATATATACTCAAACAGCAGTAACAACTACAACAACAAAGATAATAACCAAAATAAGAAATATCTTCTGACCATGTCTTAAGTTGGAATATTTTCAGAAACACACACTTAGTGGAACAAAAATTTATATGTTTATGTCACTATGTAAACATGTTATTAGATTATAAGTCCACTTAACATATTCATCCAAATCATTTTGAAAGACAATCAAGAGACATTCAACAATGAAATAAAGAACTGTATTGACTTATTGATATTTGAAAATGTTGATGTAAAAACTAAATGTACATATCTACAAGTAAATTTAAGCAGGCATGGTGGCGCAGTGGTTAAGAGCTTGGCTGCTAACCTGAAGGTCTGTCGTTTGAACTCAACAGCCACTCCATGGGAAAAGATGTGGTGGTCTACTTCCTTAAAATTTACAGGCTTGGAAACCCTGTGGGGCAGTTCTACTCTGTCCTACAGGGTCACTGAGAGTCAAGGTCTACTCAACAGCAGTGGGTATGGATATGAGTAAATTTAACTGAAAAATAGGTTAGGAAAGGATTTTGCAATATTTTAATTATAATGAAAAGAAGCCAAAATATCTTAATATGCTGAAGAAGAATTTTTGAGAAAATAAATGTAAGTAACAGGAAAATCATAACAGATCTAAGATATTTGAATGCATACCTATCATAATTATATTTATATTCTTTATATAATTATTATAAGAAATATTAAAGATTTAAATACTTAGAAATGGAATACCAACATAATAGAATCACGTTAGAATTTTTAATTGCTTTTATAATTACAAAAATATTACTTTTTTGATGAAAATTTTCCAAAAATGTGTAAGTATAGAGAACAAACAATGGGAGCCCCTTCTTATTTCCAGTCTCAGTCACCTCTCCAGGGTTAATAATTATTAACTGTTCAATGACAACAAATCCATTCTAAGTGGGTAAAAGTTAAGATTATGTCAAGTATCTCTCACTCCTTTCTTTCAGGGTCAGGCTTGTTGACATTGTCTTGCTCAATCTTTACTTTACAGATTTGTTTTCTCAACATAGTGCAGTTTTTCTTTCCAAGGGGATTAATGGCATTCACATTACCAAATGCTCATGTTCCTTCTTTAGTTTACTCCACTCCCGTTTTGTATTGACGTTACTGATTCACTACACTTCGTGACTGTCTCCTCTTCCTCCTTCTGCTTGATTCTAGGCTCTCCTGGCTATCTTTGCATTTCTATATTCTTCAGTCTCTTTTGCTGGCTTATCCTCCTCTGCTCTTTTTGTTAGTATGTTCTTCTTCTTTTTAAGACTACCCATTCTCCTTGAGTAGTATAATTCATGCCCCAGGTTTCCACTAAAATTTTTATTTATAACTTCCCTTGGATTGCTCCATTCAAATGTCCAGCCTTGAATGAATCCAACTACCTACTTTTTCTGTGTCTACAGCCAGGGAATCAGAGCTGCTAGAGAAAACAGCATGGTAGAGCTGATTGATATCAGTATAAATTAATGCTTGATAACCTCATTGGAACTATTAATATCGTCTAAAACTCCTAAGATGTTTTTCTGTCCATCCTGATCTCCCGTTCCTTGCAATTACAATTTTGAAGGTTTCCTACTGTCTTCAAACTCTCTACTAACGCCTTCCCCATTCATGTTTGAAAGGTGACTTTGTCTCCTACTTTACAGATTAAAAGCAACAACAACAAGCAGCAATATCCTCTATCAAACCTACACACCTAACATTTACAGCATTTCCTGGATTCTCCCCATAGAGGAGTTTCTGTTCCTCAGATCCAAACTCAGCACCTCCAACTGTATTATGAACCCCATTTATTCTTGCCTTCTCAGGATTCTTAATTTATTGTTTTTTTAATATTTCATATGTGCTTCATGATTCTTCTTAAAGTGGATCCCTCCCAAGATTTTAAACATTCACAAGTCTGTCTCATTTAAACAAAAATTCCTCTAGCTAAAAGCTACCTCACTTTCTTCCTCTTTTTGTTCATAGCTAAACATCATCGTTTTATATAATAATAATAATACAATAATAATCTCCATTTCCTCTCTTCCTATTCATTCCTTAATTCAATCTGACTTCTGCCTCCATTACTTTATGGAAACAACTGTACTTAAAATCACCAATAAATTAAATATTACTTGAGCCAATGTACATATTTCAGTCCTCAACTTACATAACCTTTTAGCACACACGGTGTAGACACCTTTCTCCTTGATACATTTCCTTTGCTTGGTTTCCATGACCCCACACTCTTCTGGCTTTTTTTTCTGTCCCTCTGAATCTTCCTTCCATGTATCCTTTGCAAGCTCATTCTCTTTTCTCAGCTTTTAGATGTCCTCCAAGGTTCAATGTTCTCCTCACTCTATATCCTTTCCCTAGGTAATAGTATTCAGTGTTCTAATTTTGATCACTTTTTAGATGAAGATTATTCAGCAATTTATATCTCTACAGCCCTGTTCACTATACCTCATACTTATGTATCCATATTGCCTTGATTATATCTTCTCGGATATTTTAGCATGCCCCAAAAATCAAACTCATGGTCTTTTGTTCCAAATCACCACACTCCCTACCACTTTCACTCCCTTTATTATTACTCTCCGCCCCTTTCAAATCCATTACCAGGTTGTATGGATTCTATGTCCTATATATGTCTCCATTGTGTTCACTTCTCTTAATTTGTACCATCATCCTAGTTGAAGCTTCCATTTACATCACCTAGACCATATCAGTACCCCCAACTTGTGTACCTTCATTTGCTTTTATCCACCTGTATTTCATTATTCATAGTGCAGTGCTCTTTCCAAGGTACAAATTTGATCTTGTCACACACAGATCTAATCCCCACTCCCTTATGCACACCTTGTACCCTGTGTTTAGTATATTCAATAATTTGCCATTGTTCTTCGGATAAAGAAAAAATTAATATAGTTTACAAGTAATTTTATGGTCTGGCATCCACTATAATTTCCACATTTTTCTTATGACACTCTCTTGTTCTCTGAGTTCCACTATGAAGGCCATTTACTTCCACAGTACTTCTTGAACGCTTCCACCTTAGGCCATGTGCTCATTTTGTATTCTTTGTCTGGAATAATCTCCTTCCCCCACCTCATTCCAATTTTTATTCATTTTTAGGTATCAGGCTTCTCAAATCTTCTACACTAAGTGAAAATTCTCTGATATATGCTCACTTAGTTTCCAGTAATTTTTCCTTCTTGCTTAACAATTGCATGTTTGGGTTATTATTTAATTTCTTTCTTCTCATCTAATCTGTGAGCCCCATCAGGTAAGAGCCTTTCTGTTATTTGTTCACTATAGTAATCCCTGGGTATAGGACAGTACCCGGAGCAAACTAAATATTTAATAAATATTTGTTGAATGAATGAATGAAATCATTGCCTCTCCTATTAAATTTTAAATTGAAACAAATCATATTTTAATATAAAATACATGTAGATAGCATTGATATTGACTTCAATGAACAGTCTACTGTTTAAAATAAGTTATCATTTTGCACTGTTCCTGCACAGAACCCTGCAACACTTTAGTTAGTTGGACAATCAATTGCTATGATCTCTCTGTACACTTATTTATTGAAATACAACTCAATTAAATTTCTATTTGTTTTGGAAGTTCTTTCACCATAGGTAATGAATTTCTAAATATCTAAACTGATTATATCATTACTTAAAGAATTTAAGGGACCTAGAGACACTTTTACAGGTAGCTAAAAACATGTAAGAAGTTGTTGATTTGCCCTTTAAATTCCCAATTATGGCATAATAGCTCTGCGTTTAGTAAATACTTATTGACTAATAGCAAGTAACAAATACATTTTATAAGTTCAAGGGACAGCTGCTTGCAATCACACTATAGAAGACCCTCCCCTTACTGTTGGATATTGTGGTTGGAGAAAAGTAATAGTAAATATGTTCATTAATAAAACTAATATCACATTCATTTTTTAACCACTATAGAGGTGTACAAATGCCTCCAGGTTTAAACACTTCAAATATGATTTCATTAGGCTTATAACTGACAAAAAATTCAAAGGTAGGGCAATCTAAGCCCTGACTTCACTTATCTGCTATCTTCTCTAAACCTTTTCATGTAGATTGGCGTCATCTTCCAGCGTTAGGAAGATGGCTGTAGCAATTTTGGGTATCACATTTACACACCGAAAATATCCAGAGGAAGAAAAAGGGTTGCTTCATTTTGTGTCCCTTTCTCAGAGCCTGGATACTCTCTTATGCCTCCTTATGAGGACTGGGTCATATGCCCATTTTTAAGTTAATAACTGGCAAGGAAAAAGGGGCCACCATTATTCCCTTGGACCACTTGGATCCCACTCTATGAGACTGAGGAAGGGGTATAGTTTGAAGCACATGGCATGTTGGAAGAGATTGGATATCTGCACAAGTAGAGGATGTTGAGTAGTCAGTCAAGAGGTGTCTGCTACAACCAGCATTCACTCATTCATTCACTAAATACTTACTGAGCTCCGTCCATGTGTTGTTGCGTTGTAGTTTAATTCTAACATAGAGTGAGAGCATACTTTGTACAATTTCACATTTTTTAAAATATGTTAAGGTGTGCTTTATTAACCACAATATGGTCTATCTTGATAAATGTTTTACATATGCTTGAAAAAAAGTTCTATTGTGTTGTTGTTGAGTAGAATGTTCTGTAAATATCAATTAGATCCATTTGATTGGTGATGGTGTTCAGTTCCTCCATATCCTTGCTGAATTTCTTTTTAATAGCTCTATATATTACTGAAGGAGCCCTGGTGGTGCAGTGGTTAAGAGCTATGGTGAGCTACAGCTAGTAACCAAAAGGTCTGCAGTTCGAATCCACCAGCCACTCCTTGGAAACCCTATGGGCAGTTCTACTCTGTCCTGTAGGGTCGCTATGAGTTGGAATCAACTCAATCACATGAGTTTGGTTTTTTGTATTATGTTTTTTGTTTTATTTTAAATATAGATTACTGAAAGGGGAGTGTCTAAGTCTCCAGACAAAATCATGGATTTGTCTATTATTCTTTACCGTTGTATTTTTGCTTCATGTATTTTGAAGGTGTGTTGTTATGTGAACACAAACGTTTAAGATTGTTTATATTCTTGGAGAATTCACCCTTTATCATTATGTAATGTCCCTCTTTATTCCTGGTAATTTTCTTTGCTCTGACACCTCCTTTATATAATATTAATATAATCATTCTAGCTTTATTTTGTTTAGTATTTGTGTGACTATATTTTCCCATCCTTTTATTTAAACCAACCTATATCATCGTATTTGATTTTCATCTAGACAGTATATAGTTGGGTCATGTTTTCTACCATTCTGAAAATCTTTTAATTGGTGTATTTATGCCATATACATTTAATATTTAAAATTTTGCTCAAGATAATTCAAAATGGTTGCAGCAGTACATCAACAGGAAATTGCCAGAAATTCAAGCCAGATTCAGAAGAAGATGTGGAATGAGGGATATCATTGCTGATTTCTATTACTCAGATGGATCTTGGCTGAAAACAGAGAATACCAGCAAGATGTTTACCTGTGTTTTATTGCAAAGGCATTCAACTGTGTGAATCAAAACAAGTTATGGATAACATTGTGAAGAATGGTAGTTCCAGAACACTTTACTATTCTCCTATGAAACCTGTACATACATCAAGAGGCGGTTCTTCAAAAAGAATAAGGGGATGCAGCATCGTTTAAAATCAGGAAAAGTGAGTGTCAGGGTTATATCCTTTCACCATACTTATTCAATCTTTATGCTGAGCAAATAATCAGAGAAGCTAGGACTATATGAAGAAGAACTGGGCATCAGGATTGGAGGAAGACTCATTAATAACCTGCAATATGCAGATGACACAACCTTGCCTGCTGAAAGTGAAGAGGACTTGAGACACTTACAGATGAAGATCAAAGACTACAGCTTTCATTATGGATTACACTTCAACACAGAGAAGACAAAAATCCTCACAACTGGACCAATAAGCAACATGATGATAATGGAGAAAAGATTGAAGTTGTCAAAGATTTCATTTGAACTGAATCTGCAATCAATGCCCATGGAAGCAGCAGTCAAGAAATCAAATGATGAATTGCACTGGGCAAATCTTCTGCAAATGGCCTCTTTAAAGTGTTAAAAAGCAAAGATGTCATTTTGAGGACTAAGGTACACCTAACCCAAGCCATGGTATTTTCAGTCACCTCATATGCATGTGAAAGCTGGACAATGAACCAAGAAGAGTGAAGAAGAATTGACACCTTAGAATCATGGTGTTGGCAAAGAATATTGAATGTGCCATGGACTGCCAGAAGAATGAACAAGTCTTTCTTGGAAGAAGTACACTCCCAGTGCTCCTTAGAAGCAAAGATTGAGAGACTTCGTGTCATGTACTTTGGATATGTTATCAGGAGGGATTAGTCCCTGAAGAAGGACATCATGCTTGGTAAAGTAGAGGGTCAGCAAAAAAAGAGGAAGACCCTCAACCAGATGGTTTGACAGCTTTGAGGCTGGCTCAGGACTGGGCAGTGTTTCCTTCTGTTATACATAGGGTCACTGTGAGTCAGAAATGACTAGAAGGCACATGATAACAACATTTAATATTATTATTGCTCAGTTTTGATCTAGTTCTGTCATCTTATTATTTATTTTCCCTTTGTTCCCTCTTTTTTTATTCTTATGTTTTTCCTTTTCTGCCTTTTCTAAAATTTTATTTTATGGACATGAATGTAGTATTTTATTTTAATTTACCTATTGTGATTTTAACTATATATTTTGCATTTTTTGTTGTTGTTGTCATTATTGTTGATGATGATAATGATGATGCTCTAAGGATATACTCGCCCACACACTTAGTGTTTCACAGTCTGCTTAATACCATATTTTATCATTTCATGTGGAGTGTAGAAACATTACCACTGCATATATCCCCTAGCTTTCCGCTTTGTCTTCAAATTTTCTTATATATCACATCTACACACATTGAAAACCTAAGTAATGCTATGCAGTTTTTTTCCTTTTAGCCGTCAAATATATTTAAAATATTTATCATTTCTCTTGCTTCTCCTGCTTTTTTGACATTCCAGATTTCCTTTTGGCATAATTTTCCTTCTGTCTGAAGCACCTACTTTAACAATTCTTTTAGAGAACATTTGAGTTCTCTTAGGTTTTTTGCTTTTGTTTTTTTAGTCCATCTGAGAATGTTTTTATTTAATCTCTACCCCTGAAAGATATTTTCACTGGATAAAGAATTTTTTATTGACTACTTTTCTTTCAGTACTGTACCACTTTCAGTATTATGCCACTTCCTTCTCACCTCCATAATTTCTGGTGAGAAATCCTCAGTCATTCAAACACCCAAGTAATATGTGATTTTTTTTTTTTCTGACTGCTTTCAATATTTTTTTGTTTTTCTTTATTTTTTAGGAGTTTATAATGATATGTCAGGGTAGATTCCTTTGGTTTTATCCTCTTTAGGTTTGCTCAGTTTCTTGAGTCTCTGTGTTTTTGTCTTTTTCCAATCTTGGGCGGTTTTCAGTCACTATTCAAATAATTTTTATAGCACTGCAATTTTTCTTTTGTCCTTCTGGAACTCTGATAACACAAATATGAATTTTTTAAATTTTATTAAAGGTCCTTAAGGTTCTATTCATAATTTTTCAATCTTTTTTTTTCTTCTTTTTTTACTGAATGATTTCTATTACTCTATCTTCAATTTCACTGGTTATTTCTTCTATCATCTCCCTTCTGCTATTGATGCCATGCAGTGAGATTTATTTTTACTAATGCATTTTTTAGTTTAAAATTTCCATGTTCTTGTTCTTCTTCTTCTTTTTTTGCTTTGCTGAGACTTTCTATTTTTTCATTTGTTTCAAGAATATTTGTGGTTGCTTATTGGAAAATATGTGCAAGAGCTGTTTTAAAGTCTGTCAGACTATTCCAAATTGTGTGTCTTCTTAGTGCCGTCATCTGTTGATTGTCTTTTTCTATGCCAGTTGAGATTTTCCTGGTTCTTTAGATGCTGAGAAATTTTGTATTATATCTATATTACTTTTCAATTGCTGCTGTAATAAATTATCACAGATAATTTGTTAGTAGCTTAAAGTAATGCAAATCTATTATCTTACAATTCTGCATGCTGAAATCTCTGACACTTTTCTCACTGGACTCAAATCAAGATGTCAGCAGGGCTGCATTCCCTTCTGGAAGTTCTGGGAAATAGTCAGTTACTTTGTCTTTTCCAGCTTCTAAAGGATGCTTGTATTCTTTGGATTCTGGCCCCTTCTTCCATATTGAAAGGTCACAATGATAAGTTGAATTTTCTCACATTCCATCACTTTGACCTCCTTTTATGACTCTCTCTTCCATTTTTAAAGAACCTTGCAGTTACGTTGGGACCACCAGGATAATCTCTCCACCTCAAGGTCCTTAATTTAACAACATCTGCAAAGTCCGTTTTGCCATATGAGGGAACATATTTACAGGTTCTGAGGATTAGAATGTGAATATCTTTGGCTGTCATTTTTTTGCCTACCTCAGTATCCTACAGATTTTGAATATTATTTTGTGAGGCTTTCTTTAACTCCTATGGAGAATGTTGATATTTTAGTAGGCAATTGACCTTGTTAAGTTCAGTCCACAAGTTTTATCCTACCTTCTGTGGGCTGTGGTTCTGACGTCGATTCTCTTTTTAATGCCTTTGCTGTGCTTTTCACATGTGTCCAGTGTTTTTACCACATAGAGGCTAGTCTTGGAACTGAGATGTGTTCTAGCTGTTATTTCAGTTGTGCTGATTAGGACCAGATCCACACATGCATAGCTTTATGATGGGGCCAGGAGTTCAGAAACAATTTTATAGAGTCATTTTCCATACCAATTTTCTCTGTATTCTCCCTGATTCTTTGTGGTTCCTTGGCCAGTCCTCCAGACAGAAAGCTGGAGCTTTAGCTACTACCATCCAACTCTGCTGAGGTCTTCTACAACTATGCCCAGATCCAGGACCAAGTACAGGAGGACAGAAAATAATAAAAGCAATGTGAGTACATCCCACCCCCTTGGGGCCACAGTTTTACCAGTCAGAGAGGAAGGTTCCCCTCCTGCAAAGTTTTAGCTCCTCTAAGCTCCTGTTTCTTGCTGTTGCCACTGCATCTATAGGATTGCTCAGGATCTGGGAAACAAGAAAATGTAGAGAAGAAAAGAGAATTAAAAAGGGAAGATTAGCACACTCTCTCTGAGTGTTAGGAATTAGAGGGCTTCTCTTAGAGCCCTTTCTAACTACCCTCTGGTGCCCATTTTGGGTTTCAGGCTGCAGTGCATTGAGGCAAGATTATACTGAAGGAAAGAATATTAAAGTCACCACCAATTTAGTATTTCTTCAAATTCAAATCTTCTCTAATATATGTGTTGTTATTTACTTTTCAGCATTTTCAAAGAGCTGCTCCAAGAAATCTTCCCAGGTTTTATAATTTTGTTTAGTTGGAGAGGTTGTTAGAAAGTGCCTTCTTTCTCTTACCTAGATCTGGAACCAAACAATCCATTGACATTTTTTGAAAAGTTCACTAGCTAATCCTATTGTATAGTCAAAGTAAAAAACCCCTGCTATAAAGGAATAATTTGATACATTTCCATATTTATACAGAAAAAGAAAAGGATTAATATTTAATATATAGGAAGGCAATTTACAGTCAATAGTAAAAATAGAAGGAAAAAAAAAAAAAAAAAACCAAAAGGATGTGGATAGATAAATGACACGAATACCAACTGCATATAAATATAAAATTCCTCAATGCTACTGGGTTTGAATAAATAATACAAATAAAGAAAAATACAAATATCTTACTGTTGTAGATTGAATTGTGTCCCCTCAAAATATGTGTTGGAAGTCTTAACCTCTATGCCTGTAATTATAATCCCATTTGGAAATAGGTTGTCTTTGTTATGTTAATGAGGCAGGATTAGTTTAGAGTGTGTCTTGTGTCTTATAAAAGGATAAAATTAAGCAAGCAGAGTTGGGGGAAGATAGATACCAAGACAGATGGAGATCTCCAAGGAATCAGGGAACAGAAGCTGAAGTGACAAGGACCTTTCCCCAGAGCCAACAGAGAGATAAAGTGTTCTCTTAGAGCCGTCGCCCTGAATTCAGACTTCTAGCCTCCTAAACTGTAAGAAAATAAATTTCTGTTTGTTAAAACCATCCACTTGTGGTATTTCTGTTGTAGCAGCACTGGATATGTAAGACAGAATTTGGTGCCTAAAAGTGGGAGTACCACTCTAACAGATACCTAAAATATGGAAGTGGTTTTGTAATTGGGTAATGGATAGACGCTGGAAGAGTTTTAAGGTGCCTAATAGTAAAAGCCTAGATTGCCTTGAAGAGACTGTTGGTAGAATTATGACTGTCAAAGGCAATTCTTGTAAGGGCTCAAGAGGAAGTGAGGAGAGCCATAGAGAAAGTCTCTATCATCTTAGAGAATACATATGATGCCAGCAACAGAATATTGCTAGAAATTTGGACATTAAATGTGCTTCTGGTGAGGCTTTCAAAGGAAATGATGAACATGTGATTGGACACTGGAGGAAGGGTGATCTTTTTATGCAGTGGCAAAGAACTTGTTTGAATTATGTTCAAATGTTTGGTGGAAGGTTGAACTTGTAAGTGACGAACTTGGATATTTGGCTGAGGAGGTTTCTAAGCAAGATTTTAAAGGGGGTGCATAGTTTCTCCTTGGTGCTTATAGTAAAATACGAGGGAAAATATAAATGAACTGTGCAAAATGAAAACAAAACGTAAAGATTTGGAAAATTCTGTTGTACAAACTAAGGACATATGTCCTAGAGTGTTCACCAAGGATATGGCTACACATTCTCTTGTTAAAGAGATTAAGCCTGTGACTGATGGATCTAACCAACTACCACAGCAATAACCCATTAGCTTAGACTGAAGGGGATAGAGACAGGACTAAAGATAAGAAAGCTGCCTGGCTCTTGGAATTCTACAGGCAGGAAACAGGCTAAAAGATCTACATCTATTGTCCTCCAAGAAAAGAAAAGGACCATCCCTGGAGCAACTCAGAGAGCAGCAGAATTGTTGGAAGGAGCATGGGAAGAAAGGCTGCCTTGGTTTCAAAGGGTGGATTCACAGCATCCTCGTTTCAAAGAGACAGCTCTTCACCAACTTGGTTCTGGAGTAGGGGATGCCATTCATGTGTGCCAGGGGGATGGGGCCACTGCCCAAAGCTGAGGGGGTGGGGCTGCCATGCCTAAAGGGTAGAAGAGTGGGAACTTCTGAGGATGAAGGGGTGGGGTTGCCACTCAGATGGACTAAGAGAATGGGGCCTCCCAAAGCCGAGAGGGCAGAGTTGCCATCCCAGTGGGCCTGGAAGGCAGAACTGAAACCCAGAGCTGAGGGGCCTCTACCCAGAATCCAGAGTTCATGACCAACACCCAGAGTCTGGAGGGCAGGGCCCTTGCTTAGGTGGTCCCAAAGAACAGAGGATTATTTTCAAGGCTTGATAGCTAACGTGCATTGTTCTACTGACTTTTGAACTTGCCGAGTGCCCATTATCCCTTCTTTCTTTCCAATTTCTCCTATTTGTAATGGAAATGTCTACCTTTCCACCATTTTACTTTGGAAACAGATAATCTAGATTTCACAGGTTCACAGATAAAGAGAAATTTTCCCCCAGAATGGAACACACCTAAAATCTCACCCATATTTGTTTTAGATTATTCAGAAGATGAGATTTTGCACTCAGAGTTGATTTAAGACTTTTGGGATGATGTGATGAGGTGAATGTGTTCTGCATGTTAAAGACATGAATTTTGGGGGCCAAAAGATGGAAGGTTATGAATTGAATTGTGTGCCCCGAAAATACATGTTGTAAATCCTAACCTCTACGCCTGTGGTTATAATCCCATTTGGGAATGGGTTGTCTTTGTTATGTTAATGAGATAAGATTTCCATAAGATGTGTCTTGAGTCAATCTCTTACAGGATATAAAACCGACAGAAACCAATTCTAACTCATAAAGACCCTGTAGACGGAGTAGAAGGGGTACATAGGGTTTCTAAGCCTGCAATCTTTACAGAAGAAGACTGCCACACCCTTCTTCTGTGAAGCATATGGTGGGTTGGAACTACCAACCTTTCGGTTAGCAGCTGAGCTCTTAACCAGTGTGCCACTAGGGATCCTACAAAATATAAAAGCAGCAGATTCAGTAAGCAAAGATAAGGGAAGATAGATGTCAAGCTAACATGGAGATCTCGAAGGAACCAGGAAACAGAAACTCAAGAGACAAGGACCCTCCCCGAGAGCCAACACAGAAAGCCTTTCCCTGGGGCCTGCACCCTGAATTCGGACTTCTGGCCTCCTAAACTTGAGAACATAAATTTCTGTTTGTTAATGCCACCCACTTGTGGTATTTCTGTTGTAGCAGCACTAGATAACTATGATATGTATAAAAGTAAAAAGAAATGGATAGTGGTTTTCAGCATGAGATTGACAAAAAAAAAGAAAGATTCGTTATTCAATGTGGAGTAGAAGATATTCACTGTTGGTAGAATTATTGCCCTGTTTTGTAGATTGGAGAATCATTTTCTGAGGATAATTCGGAAGACTATTAAAATTGAAGGTGTGCTTATTAAATGCAACTGCTCACTAAATTTTAGCTATAGTTACTCACAGGATTATCCCTTCTTAAAACAAACTTTCTCAACTACTACTATTATTACTACAACCAATCATTGGTTAAATTTGCTTAATGTCTATCACTTGCAAGGCTTTCTACTAAATGTACACGAGTGTGCATGTGTGTGTGTGCTATTAAATTATCCCAAAACTTCTGTGTGGTATGTACTATTAAGTCCCATTTACACTGGAGGAAACTGAGATAGAGAGAAAGCAAATGACCTCCCTAAGGTCACAATATTGGTGACTAATTAAATTGGATAAATGTTTTTGGTCAGTTCTTATTGTATCCTCAAGACAGCTGGGCTTGTGATTTAGACAGGGAGCTGTGGTTGGAGTAATTGGCTTAATCAGAAATCTCTACAAATCTATTTCAGAAACATTAACTTCAAAAGAAATCACCCTGGTATTGAACACTGTGACAAGCAGTGATTAATTTTGAGCAAAGTAACTTCTCTAGCTTTTGACGAAAGGAAGAAGCATTTTAAAAACTACTACAAAAGGGTCTGAAGCTTGGCACATTTTTTTCTAGTGCTATTTATTCTTTGAGTCATGGTATCAGTAGAACAAGATTTTTCCTTTAAGTGTAAATATCCTTGGGAACGTTTTTCCTGGCTGTTGTAAAATGCAGTTGCTTGCTGTATTCTATGATGTTCCCTGATACCATCCCTATCCACTCACTCACTGTGAAATGAAAATCTACCTCTTTATTTCTGAAAATGCAGAAATGTAAAACTCTCAGTGTTTTTGAGTATGGTGGTCCTTTAACGTTAATAGAATAAACTGAGGTCTAACTGCTTACTCTAGGAACACAGGACAACAAATTGTTCTTTACATAGATTAGATTCACTTTCAACTAATTTACAGGTTGTTTATCCAATCCATACTTTCATTAAAACTATGAGTAAAGTATTTTATCTCCTGGAAAATATACCAAAATCTTCTAGCATGTGCATTCAGTATCACTGCAAAATAATAAAATGAAAAAAATAAATTCCAATTACGTGAGTTTGTAAAAGAAGCTTTTGTTTTTAAGATGTTTGGCTGACATCTTGTATACAATTATATGGGGTAGATGGAGCTATTAACTGCTTCATTTATTCTCTGAATTGCGAAGTGAAACCTGGAGTGTAGCAGGTTAGATTCTTTTCACATTTTGATAGTTAGCAATTTTTTTTAAATATATTTACTGTAGCAATTACCTCAGAAATAGAATATAGACTAAGACCTAAAGTCTATAATGAGTGTGAATATAGACTAAGATAAGACAATTTAATTTTATTTCCCAGTAGGAACTCTGATCATCAAAACCAATATTACCTTCTATTTATAAAAGAAATTCATTAAGAAGTTAGGGTTTTTGTTTGTTTGTTTTGTTTTAGCATTTCAGTGCCGTTTTTCAACTCAGTTGTGTCCATTTTTTTGTAGAAGAGAATAAAAAAAATGCGTTTATTCTTGCTACAAAAATAGCAGATTAATACTCCTTAGTATGTGGTATTATTTTAAAAGATATGTACTGGACTGTGAGTCACTAAATGCTTTTCCTAAGATGATGGTGTTCTCTGGAATCTAGATTTGCTGGATGACTGCCCTCTGGTAATACAGTAGTTACTGCCTTTTGCTGAAAGTTGTAATTATACGAGCCAAAAAATTTAAAAAACCACACACACACAGACTTTCCTGGGATTGAGAAGGCTTTCCAGAGGCTTTCATTTATAATCTTTTGCTTAATATTATTTGCAAAACTAAAACTGAAACTATAAAAAACGTAACTTTTAATTTCAAGTGTTGAGAAGTCAGAACTAAGCAATTGAAAAGCAAAATGCCAATTTACTTCATATGGTTTTTGTTTGTTTGCTTTAAATATTTTACTGTGTTTTTGGTGAAAGTTTACACAGCAAATTAGGTTCTTGTTCAGCATTTTCTATACATAGTCGTCAGTGACATTGGTTACATTTTTCACAGTGTGTCAGCGTTCTCATTGTTTCCGTTCTGTTTGTTCTGTTTCCATTAATCTAACTTCTCTGTCCCTCCCTTATCTACTCATCTTTGGTCTAGGGTAAATGTTCGCCATTTGGTTTCATTCAGATGATTATTTAGAGGAGCACAGCACCCAGGGGTGACATTTATTTTACGAGCCAATGTCATTTGGCTGCAGGTGACCTCCGGGAGACGTTTGAGTTTCAAGTTTCAAGCATATCCCTGGGCGATAGTCTCGGGGGTTCCTCTAGTCTCTACCAGATCAGTAAGTCCGGCCTTTGTCATCATATCGTTTTTACCACATAATCGTTCTGGTTGGTAAACCCCAGCACAGTGCTTGGTATTCAATGGGTTGGTTCCCTTTGTTCACTCCCTTTTTGCTCTTTCTTCTTGTTGTTGTTAGGTACCGTGGAGTCTATTCCAACTCATAGTGATCCTGTGTACAACAGAATGAAAAGCTGCCCAGTCCTGGACCATCCTCACAATCATTATTATGCTTGAGCCCATTGTTGCAGCCAGTGTGTCAATCCATCTTGTTGGGGGTCTTCCTCTTTTTTGCTGACTGTCTACTTTACGAATCATGATGTCCTTCTCCAGGGACTGGTCCCTCCTGATAACATGTTCAAAGTACAGAAGACAAAGTCTCCCCATTCTCACTTCCAAGGAGGCTTCTGACTGTACTTTTTCCAAGACAGATTTGTTCATTCTTCTGGCAGTCCATGGTATATTCAATATTCTCTGCCAGCACCATAATTCAAAAGCATCAATTCTTCTTCGGTCTTCCTTATTCATTGTCCAGCTGTCACATGCATATGAGAGGACTGAAAATACCGTGGCTTGGATCAGGCGCACCTTAGGCTTCGAAGTGACATCTTTGCTTTTCAACATTTTAAAGAGGTCTTTTGCAGCAGATTTGCCCGGTGAGCGCATCGTTTGATTTTCTGACCTCTGCTCCTTTTGGCATTGATTGTAGATCCAAGTAAAATGAAGTCCTTGACAACTTCAATCTTTTCTCTGTTTATCATGATGTTGCTTATTGGTCCAGTTGTGAGGATTTTTTGTTTTCTTTGTGTTGAGGTGCTATCCATACCGAAGGCTGTAGTCTTTGATCTTCATCAGTAAGTGCTTCAAGTTCTCTTCACTTTCAGTAAGCAGGGTTGTGTCGTCTATATATTGCAAGTTGTTGATGAGTCTTCCTCCAATCCTGATGCCACCTACTTCTTGATATAATAAAGTTTTTTGTATTATTTGCTTAGCATATGGATTGAATATGCATGGTGAAAGGATGCAACCCTGACACACACATTTCCTGAACTTAAATCACACAGTATCCCCTGTTCTATTTAAACAACGAGCTCTTGGTCTATGTACAGGTTCCTCATGAGCACAATTAAGTGTTCTGGAATTCCCATTTTTCACAATGTAATCCATAATTTGACATGATCCACACGGTTGAATGCCTTTACATAGTCAATAAAAACAGAGGTAAACATCTTTCAGGAATATCATTGCTGATGTCAGGTAGATCTTGGCTGAAAAGATCCACCTGACATCAGCAATGATATTCCTAGTTCCACATCCTTTTCTGAATCCAGCTTCAATTTACTGGCAGTTTCCTGTTGGTGCACTGCTG
This sequence comes from Dugong dugon, assembly GCA_030035585.1. Classification (NCBI taxonomy): domain Eukaryota; kingdom Metazoa; phylum Chordata; class Mammalia; order Sirenia; family Dugongidae; genus Dugong; species Dugong dugon. The sequence goes on from CM057475.1 coordinate 23,811,240, forward strand.
AAATTGCTTTTGAATTATCTTCAGCAAAATTTTACTTGTGTGTCTACTGCAAGAAACCAAAAGAGATCTACATAAATGGAAAAATATACCATGCTCATGGATAGGTAGACTCAACGTTGTGAAAATGACAATTCTACCTAAAGCGATTTACAAATACGATACAATCTCAATCCAAATACCAACAATATTCTTTAAAGAGATGGAAAAACTAATCATTAACCTTATATGGAAAGAGAAGAAGCCCTGGGTAAGTAAAACACTATTGAAGAAGAAGAATAAAGTAGGAGGACTCTCACTACCTGACTTCAGAACCTACTATACTGACTACGGTACTGATATAACGACAGATACATTAACCAATGGAACAGAATTGAGAACCCAGGTGTAAATCCATCCACCTACAGCCACCTAATCTTTAACAAGAACCCCAAATACATCAAATGGGGAGCAGGCAGTCTTTTTAACAAATGGTGCTGGCAAAACTGGATGTCCATCTGCAAAAAAATGCAGCAGGACCCATACCTCACACTATACAAAAAAAATTCAAAATGGATCAAAGACCTAAATATAAAGCCAAAAACTATAAAGTTCATAGAAGAAAAAATAGGATCAATGTTAGAGGTCCTAATACACGGCATTAACAAGATACAAACCGTAACCAACACCACACAAACTCAAGAAGATAAGCTAGATAACTGGGATCTTCTAAAACTTAAACGCTTATGCTCATCAAAAGACTTCACCAAATGGATAAAAAGAGAACCGACAGACTGGGAAAAAATTTTTGGCTATTACAAATCAGACAAAGGTCTAATCTCTAAAATCTACAAGAAAATCCAACACCTCTATGACAACAAGACAAATAATCCAGTTAAATAATGGTCAAAGGAAATAAACAGATACTTCAACAAAGAAGACATTCAAGTGACCAACAGACACAAGAGAAAATGCTCACAATCACTAGCCTTTACAGAAATGCAAATCAAAACCACAATGAGATACCATCTGACCCCGGCATTACTGGCACGAATCAAGAAAATAGGAAATAACAAATGTTGGAGAGGCTACAGGGAGATGGGAACACTTAAGCACTGCTGGTGAGAATGCAAAATGATACAGCCATTTTGGAAAACGTTATGGTGCTTCCTTAGAAAGCTAGAAATAAAAATACTATATCATCCAGCAATCCCACTCCTAGGAATATATCCAAAAGAAATAAGCGTCATCACATGAATAGACATATGCACACCCATGTTTGTTGCAGCATTGTTCACAATAGCAAAAAGATGGAAACAACCTAAGTGCCCATCAACACATGAATGGATAAACAAACTATGGTACATACACGCAACGGAGTATTATGCAACTATAAAGAACAATGATGCATATGTGAAGCATCTCATAACATGGATGAATCTGGAAGGCATTATGCTGAGTGAAATATGTCAACCACAAAAGGACAGATATTGTATATGGACACTACTGTAAAAACTCATGAAAAGGTTTACACACAAAAAGGAGCAATCTTTGATGGTGACGAAGGAGGGGAGAGGTGAGAAGCGAAAAACACTAACTAGGTAGTACGTAAGTCATAACTTTAATGAAGGGTAAGGCAGTACACACTACTGGGGATGTCAGCACAAGTTGACCAGGGCAAGGTTATAGAAGCGTCACAGACAAATCTAAACTCCCTGATATACCAAGCTACTGGGCTGAGGGCTGGGGACCATGGTCTTGGGGGACATCTAGCTCAATTGGCATAACATAGTCTGTAAAGAAATTGTTCTACTTCTGACTCTGTTGAGTAGCGTCTGGGGTCATAAAAGCCTGAAATCAGCCATATAAGATACATCTATGGTCCCCTTCCTGGCTGGAACAAAGGAGAATGAAGAAGACCAAAGACACACGGGAAAGATTAGTCCTAAAGACTAAAGGACCACAACTACAATAACCTCCACCAGACTGAGCCCAGAACAGCTAGATACTGCCTGGTTACTACCACCAGCTGGTTTGGCAGGGATCAGAAAAGAGAGTCCTGGACAGAGCAGGAGAAAAATGTAGAACAAAATTCAAATTCACAAAAAAAAAAAAAAAAAAAAAAAGGCCAGGCTTGCTGGTCTGACACAGACTGAAGAAACTCCACGAGTATGGCCTGGGACACCCTTTTAACTCAGTACTGAAGTCACTCCTGAGGTTCACCCTTCAGCCAAAGATTAGACAGGTCCATTGGGCCAACAATAACACAAGTGAGGAACAGGCTTCATAGTTCAATTCATGCATAGGAGACTAATGGGCACACCAACCCAAAAGCAAAGACAAGAAGGCAGGAAGGGACAGGAAAACTGGACGAATGGAAACAGGGAACCCGGGCGGAGAAGGGGAGAGTGTTAACACGTTGTGGTGTTGGCCACCAATGTCACAAAACAATCTGTGTATTAACTGTTTAATGAGAAAGTAATTTGCCCTGTAAACTTTCACCTAAAGCACGGTAAAAAAAAAAAAAAAAAAGAAAGAAAGTTTTTGCCATAAGTAAGTCCTTGGTCTTGCAAAATTCTAGCATGACATCTCTGGCTTCATTTCTGTTACTAAGGCCATATTTTCCAACTACAGATCCTTCTTTCTTTCCAACTTTCACATTCCAATCACCAATAATTATCAATGCATATTGATTGTACATTTGATCAATTTCAGACTGCAAAAGTTGGTAAAAATCTTCAATTTTCTCATTTTTAGCATTAGTGGTAGGTGCATAAATTTGAGTAACAGTCATATTAACTGGTCTTCCTGGTAGGCGTATGGATATTATTCTATCACTGACTGTGTTGTAATTCAGGATAGATCTTGAAATGTTCTTTTTGAAGGTGAATGGACGCCATTCCTCTTCAGTTTGTCATTCCCAGCGTATTACACCATATGATTGTTTGATTCAAAATGGCCAATACCAGTCCATTTTAGCTCACTAATGCCTAAGGTATCAATCTTTATGCATTCCATTTCATTTTTGATAGCTTCCAGTTTTCCTAGATTCATACTTCATACCTTCCGCATTCCAATTATTAATGGATGTTGCAGCTATTTCTTCTGTTTGAATTGTGCCACATCAGCAAATGAAGGTCCTGAAAGCTTTACTCCATCCACATCAATTAGGTTGAATCTACTTTGAGGAGGCAGCACTTCCCCAGTCGTTTTTTGAATGCCTTCCAAACTAAGTGGCTCATCTGTCAGCAATATCAGACAATGTTCCACTGCTATTCGTAAGGATTTCACTGGCCAATTTTTTAGATGTAGATCGCCAGGTCTTTCTTCCTAGTCTGTCTTAGTCTGGAAGTTCCGCTGAAAGCTGTTCGCTATGGGTTACCCTGCTGGTACTTTAAATACTGGTGTCATGGCTTCCAGCATCACAGCAGCACACAACCCACCGCAGTAAAACAAACTGACAGACGAGTGGTGGAAGGGTGAACTAACAAAAATCAAATTCAAGATTAGAGTTTCTAAAAGCAATTAGTCTTTAAAAACGTTTGGTAATCTAATTCACACAAATAACTGAAGCTGGAGAAGTTCTTCATTATTTAATCTCAAAATTGCCAAACAATATTTGGAGCACTTATTTAAAATAATACTACTTTTTTGCAAGAATGGTTTAAACTGAATTGAAATTATAACTTTGTTAATTTATACCTAACTAAATTTGTGCAAATGTCCTTCCTTCTTTTTTTCTACAGGATAATTCTAATTTACCCTTAAGATTTCAAAGGAAGCATCATTTCCTTGAGAAATAACTTTACAGACAATTACAGGCTCTCATAATACTTTTTTAAAAAATTTATTTTGTTGTTGTTGAGAATATACACAGCAAAACATACACCAATTCAATAGTTTTTACATGTACATTTCAGTGACATTGATTGCATTCTTAGAGTTGTGTAACCATTCTCACCCTCCTTTTCTGAGTTGTTCCTTCGTATTAACATAAACTCACAGCCCCATAAGGTTCCTATATAATCTTTCCATTTGCTGTTGTCAATTTGATCCCATGTAGATAGTTCTTAAAAAAGCATAATGCTCAAGGCAGATAGTCTTTACTAGTTAAGATAAACTATTGATTGTTTTTAAGAAGACTTCAGGGGATATTTTGGTTTAAGTTTTAAAGATTATCTCAATCAGTAGTTTCAGGGGTTCATGCAGACTCTATGGCTCCAGAAAGTCTGGAGTCCGTGAGAATTTTAAATTCTGTTCTTCATTTCCCCCCTTTTGATTAGGATTCCACTGTAGAATTTGTGATCTAAATATTCATAAATGGTAGCCAGGAACCATCCAATTCTTCTGGTTCATGGCAAAGGTGGAAGTTGTTTATGGAGAATTGACCACAAATTCCATAACCTCCTCCTACTCCTGACTCTCCTTCCTTTGTTGCTCCAGGCGAATAGACACCAATTGTTGTGACTTGGATGGTCTTGTGATAATTTTCTCTCTCTTTTAATTGTCACATTGAAATTTTATTTTCTCCAATACTAGACAGTAAACTCCATGAGAAAGGGACCATACATGATTATTAATTACTGTATTTCTAGTGCCTGGCTTGGTGCCAGGTAGGTATATAGTGAACCAAAACCAAATCCACTGCCATTGAGTCATTTTTGACGTGTAGTGACCCTATAGTACCGAGTAGAACTGCCCCATAGGGTTTCCAAGGCTATAAATGTTTACGGAAGTAAACTGCCACATCTTTCCGCCACAGAGCAGGTAGTGGGATTGAACCATCAACCTTTCAGTTAGCAACTGAATGTTTAACCACTGTCCCACCAGGACTCCTTAGGTAGGTACCCAAAAATAGTTAATAAATGAGTGAAAATCAGTTGAATAAAATCTTGATATGAAATTTGCATTGTTGGAGTTTATATAGAAGCATCTACTTAGAGTAACAAACATGACTAGAAGAAAAAAATATTAGTTAACATTTAAATATCACTAGTATGTGCCAGGCTGTGTTCTAAGCTCTTTCTGTATTTATTTCCTCAATTTATAGATAAGAAAATTCTACACAGGAAAGTTGAGCAATTCACTTAATGTCACAGAACTAGCTAAATGAGGGTAGCCCAGGATCGAAATGCAGAGAATCTGAATTCAGATTATGTGGTCTTGACCACTACATTATTCTTGTCTCAACATCGTTGATGTTGCACAATACACACATGCTGCCTTGAAGGCTGTCTCCAGATCCCAAGTACCCACCAGAGTTCTGGGATAAGGATAAGAATTCCACCCAGTGGTGCCAACCACTCCATGGATGTTTTGCCCATTTATCCTGATCAAGTCGTACACAGGAGACACTTACACAGTGTTGGCAACAGTGAAAGCAATTTTAATTACTCACAGACAAAAAATAGTGTACAACAGGAAATATTGCATTACGAGTGGACCTCCCTTGGTCAAAAGCTGTCCTGTTGGGATGGAAAACTTCTATGGGTGACCCCTATCTTTGCAGCATGGACAAAAAGACCCTGAGGATCTTCCCCCACCCAGTTTTATATTCCAGGGGTTGTATATTTCACTGCACAGAGTGCAATGCAAGTTTTCCTGTCTGATCACACTAAAGGGGGATAGTCAGACATGGGGCACCAGCCTGGAATTGTTAGTCCAGAATTGTGTCTCTTTAGCCCTGTTGCTTATTTAGACAAACCATTAGACTTTAGAGAGCCCTGGTGGTACAGTGGTTAAGAGCTCGGCTGCTAACCAAGAGGTCAACAGTTCAAATGCACTAGTTGCTCCTTGGAAATCCCATGGGGCAGTTCTACTCTGTCTTACAGGGTCACTATGAGTCGCAGTCAACTTGATGGCAATTTTTTTTTTTTTAGGCTTTAGAGGGGAAGGTGAATGATTTGTTCTGAAGCCCAAAGATGCTAGCGGGGGAAGGAAGGAGGAGTAATTTTAGACATTCGGGCTATCTGAAGAACTCCCTCCTCTCAGGTAGTAAGTACATAGTTATCAGTGCTACTCAAAACATGGTCTTTTTAATCATGGTATAAGAGCCAGAAGCTATAAAGAAAAAAAATTGACAGATTTTATCCATTAGCATTTAAAACTTATATGGCCAAGATACAGTAAACATTAAATCAAAAACAAGCTACAGACTCAAAGAAAATACTTAACCGTGCATATAACAGGCCCCGTGTTTAAAGTGTTTAAGACTCTGTATATATAAAGTGTTATTGAAAATCAATAAAAAGATAATTCACTAGAAACATGGATACGAGCAGACAACTAACATATTAAGAAATACAAATACATATAAATGCATATATACTCTGAAATTTACTAATATTCAAAGAAAAATAGATCACATGAACAAAGAGGCACCATTTTTTTATGAGAGTTGCATTGAGCTCAGTTTGGCTCAATTTCACATTTAGATATCTATAGTAAAGATCTAATTACAGAAAGATATATGTACAATGACATTTATTGAGATATTGTTTTAATAGCCCAAACTGGCAATAATCTAAATGCTATCAATACGAAAAACTGATTTAAAAAAAAGTATGGTTCTGAGAGATTAAGAAATTTGCCTGAGGTTATATGAATTGTGACATTCAATTATACTTTCACTTGATTTTATAGGAATGAAATGAAGAAGCTTTGTAGTTTAGTGGGAAGAATATTAAGATCTTGTTCCAATTCTAATATGAATTTTCTCTGGGGCATTGGCCAGTCTCTATTTCTATAAAACTGTGACAATATAATTCTCATATTATTTGTGGATATTTTATAAACAGTCTTTATATATGTTCTTACAAATATTCTTCCATAATTCACTGCCTGATGAGCTTTTTAAATTTTGAGGTGAAAATTAATCTTCCTTTGTGAGATTTTTATCTTTTCCTCCAGTGACCTAATTTAAACTATTCATATACTAAATATTTTGGTTTATTAGCCAGCTAATCTTCTACTGTGGCCCATTATACTATACCTAACATTCAATATACATACTGAATGGAAAGTTACATTGCTATTTTTGATTTGCTGCATTTTTAATTTGGTTAACTATTTTCTTTGTTATAAGGAATCCTTGAGATTCTAAATCATAAAATCTGAAACCAAAAGCTGCAGAAATATTCATACTCTTTGGAGTCCCTGGATGACATCAACAGTTATGTGCTTAACTCCTAACCAAAAAGTTGGCGGTTCAAATCCACCCAGAGTCACCTCAGAGGAATGGCCAGGTGATCTACTTCAGAAAGGTCACAGCTGTTGACAACCCTATGGAGCACAGCTCTGCTCTGATACACATGGGATCCCTGTGAGTTGGAATCGACTCAATGGCAATGGGGTTTTTTGCTTTTATTCCGATAGACTATCTCATGTAATTTTCAAAACAGCAAGTTAGAGTAGGAGCATTATCCCCATATTTCCTGTGAGGAAATTGGGACAGACAGGTTAAGGGATTTCTTAACATTCCACCAAGTAGTAAATGACAGTAACTGATTCTACACCTTACGCCTATATTATGCAGGACTTTCTTTGTTATCTAAATGTCATTTGAGAATTCCTTTGTTTATTCTGTGAGAAGTCATATATACCATGTAATTCTTTGAGTTAGTTAAATAATTCAAATGCTGCATAATATTATATCCTAACTCGTAATTATAAACTTGTCATATTTGAATTGGTCTCCATGGAACAAATGCACTAAAGGTGTTCAATATTCCAGAGGGCTTCGATGTCAGACCATCTGAATTGAAATTGTGGTTCCACCACTTAATAGCATATAATCTGCCTTTGTTTCAGTTTTTTCATTCATGAAATAGGAACAATAATAATATTTATACTGTAGGGCTTTTGCTAGAATTAAATGAAATAACTAAGTGGTTAATACAATTCCTTGAATTTAGTAAATTCTCAATAAGTAGTAATTATTACTATTATATTTTCCTTAAATTAGATATTCAGGCATTAATTGATTTACATTTTTATCAAAATAAACAACGTTTTGGTTTTTCTACAAAGATGCCAGTGAGATTACCAAGGAAACTAGAATACTGAGGGCTCTCAAGGGAGCAGGAAGTGGATGGAAGCCAAGGAAAACACGAGTCTCAGTGCAAATACCTACATTTGAAAGTGGTACACTCCTTACGTTTAAAATGCAAATACTGACTTTAGTATGTCAGACAAGTATTCCTCATCTAACGTGAAGCTATGCTTTAAATGATATTATTAGGAAATGTCATTCTCTGAAGTACATTAGCTATTGTGCTACCCTAACCAATATAGCTGAGAATTTATAGCAGCGCTTAAGAAAAAAATGTGCAGATGAGGGTGATTATGGGATTTTTGAAATTGGTCTCATGTTATTTCCTAATTTCAGAAATGTAATCTTCCAGATAATGAAATTTTTATCTGAATGGGAGAAAAGTCCACTTTTTAAAAATATTAATTTACATTTAAATAAAATACAATTATTAGTGCCATTCACTATTTACCTAAGGATATATTAAAAGAGAAATTCAATCAGCAGAGGATTTAAAGGATTTTCCTTGAATGAGACTCCTTTGAAAAGCTTAGAACTTCCTTCTCTTAAACTTGCAATATCACTATAAAAACCAAAACCAAACCATTGCCGTTGAGTCAATTCCGGCTCATAGCTACACTATAGGACAGAGAACAGCCCCATCGGGTTTCCAGGGAGCACCTGGTGGATTTGAACTGCCGACCTTTTGGTTAGCAGCTGTAGCTCTTAACCACTACACCACCAGGGTTTCCAAAATCACTATAGATTTATAGCACCAGGGCTTTAGTAAGCTAAAATTATTTAAGGTTAAATTTCAGTCAACACGTATGTTTTTTTTTTCATTAAAGTCTAGTGTGTGGCCAGACTTATACTTTAAATTAATTAAAACAGACTTAGATGTTAAGATAGAATTCAGAGTATTGAGAATTTAGTAAAAGACCCTGCATGTCACAGTGCAGATATTAAGACACTTTCTGAACTGGTTTAGTATTGCTTTAACCCTTTTATAATGGTTAAACATAGCAGTTGCTTTAGATTCTATTCCAATAGAAAAATGAGTCTATTTGCTCTTGTTAGATGAACACATTATACATATTACTAAAATTCATTAATCCAGTTCACAGACCCTTATTGAGTGCCTACTGTATATGTTTGCAGTGCTCGAACACTGGCAATGTGAAGATTACTAGGATAGTTTCAGCCCTAAGGGAAGACTAGTACAAAATATAAAGACAGTTATAGGAACTTAAGCCGAGAATCAGCTCTGGTGGTGCGATGGTTAAGCATCAACTGCTAACCAAAACATGGGTGGTTCAAACATACCCAATGGCACTGCAGGAGAAAGACCTTGTCATTTGTTTCCATAAAGATTACAGGAAAGAAAATCCAATGGAGCACTTTTGCTCTGTCCTATTGGGTCGCTATGAGTTGGAGTCAATTCCATGGCACCCAACAACAACAACAAGCCAGACAGCACTGCAAATTCATACTGAAAACACAATAAAAGAGTAAAAAATATGTGTGTGTGTGTGTGTGTGTAGCAAGGATAAAAATCAAAATAAATGTCTTTGTGCATCCGAAACTAAAAATAAACACATATCAAAGAGGGTTTACTAAAAACAGGGGAAGGCTGAGCTCCAGGATGAGTAATAGACAAAGGTGGCTGGAGTTTTTGCTATTTTTTACCCCCAGGATTCAGTCTGACCAGTCATGGAGGGAAATTGTGGAAAAGCTCACTGTATAAAACTAAGGGCTGTAGCTACAGCTATTAAATGGCACACGTCTGGATAGAAAGGGAGAAAAAAATTAGGAGGCCCTCAGAGAATAAAACTAAATAAAACATTAAAATTAAAAATTCAATCGGCAAGTAAATTTAAATCAGATGGCATCATAGAATCAGTGACTTGAATGACAGAACTGATGAGTTCATAAAAATACAAAACAAAAAGATAAAAAAAGATGTAAAATACATAGAAAAATTTAAAAGATATGGATAAGAGATTGAGAAATTCCATCACGGGTCTCATCCCACAAGTAGAAAATATGATATACACACATTCAAAAGGCAGAAGAAATAATGGCTGAATTTTTGTTGTTGTTTTGTTTTATTATTGTTTTTTAGAATTGAGGAGGGGTGTGATTCTTCAAATTAAAAGCCCATACTGAAAGTCAAACAGGAAAAGCAAATTTGTTATATGGAAGCAAAATTGATTGGCAGTAGACTTCATAATCAATGGAGTAGTAGTTTAAAAGTTTTGCAGGAAATTAACTGTCAACCTAGAATTTTATATATAGTTAAGCTATCTCTAAGACTCTTCAGGGATGGAAACATTTTCAAATATTCAAAAACTGAGAGTTTACAACCAAGAGATGCTTATTAAGTATGTTCTTCCACAAGAAGAAAGAATGGAAAAAACATGGTTTGTCAAGAACTCTTTAAAATGTGTGGATAGGTATTACTACTACTGACTTTAGATAAACTTCCACTACTGGTTTTTAAAAAACACTTTAAACTGGAAAATACTTTAGTGTTACCAACTAAACCTAAATATATGAGTACATTATGACCCAACAATTCCACCCTTAGGTATATACTCAATAGAAATGTGTATATATGTTCACCAAAATGCACGTCCTAACCAAAAGTTAGAAGTAGAACCAATTTAGAAATATCTGTAATTGTCCTAAATTGGAAATGTCTATCGACAGTAGAATTAATCAATAAACTGTGATGTATTTATATAACGGGATAGTATAGATGATAATAATGAATGAAGCATCACTCACACAACTGTGTAGGTTATTCTCACAAGTATGAGTGAAAGAAGACAGAAAGGAATACCTAGTAGATGATTTCAATTATGTAAGATACATTTAGCCCTGGCAATATGAAGCACAAGTGGTTTAAGATAGGCTGCTAACCTAAAGGTTTGCAGTATGAACCTACCCAGCTGCTTCCCAGAAGAAAGGGCTGATGAATGGCTTCCATAAAGATTACAGCCAAAAAAACTCCATGGAGCAGTTCTACTCTGTAACACATGAGGTCACCATGAGTTGGAATCGACTCAAAGACAACAGGTTTGGCTTTTTCTTTTTTTAAACCAGGGCTGGTGGTGTTTGAAAACACTGGTGGCTCAGTGGTTAAGTAATCAGCTGCTAACCAAAAAGTTGGTGGCTGGAACCCACTATCCGTTCCACAGGAGAAAGATGTGGCAGTCTGCTTTGTTAAAAAATACAGCCTTGGAAACCCTATAGGGCAGTTCTACTCTGTCCCAGAGGGTTGCTGTGAGTTGTAATTGACTGGATGACAATGGGGTTTAGAGGTGGTTCATGAGATTATGGAGGGATTAATGCTCCCTAAACCACTTCTTGGCATACTAATTTTTTTTTTTTTAAGCAATTCATCTTTCTGAGATTGTAACAGCAGTTCTGTGGCTAGATTAAATGACTTAGAAAAAAGCAGAGATAAGTGCAATAGTGAGAAATAAACATAGTCTTTCTCTGGAATCAATCCACCTCACAGATGCATAAGAGAGAGTAGATAATCATTCACTGTAAAGGGGCCTATCAGTAATAGAGAAACAGCTTCCTGTTTCAACAAACAAAGAAAATCAAACACAAAAAGAACATTCATGATGGACATGAAATAGGCCTACATGAAAGAGAGAATATTAATTTGCGTTTGCTAGAAATTGATTAGGCTATGGTTGTAAGTGATATAGAGAAACCTGAATGATCTTGGAAAAAGATGATTAAAATGATAGATACTAGATTCGACGAGGCATTCTTAAGAAACTGAGCCTGTTTCGCTTAGCTTTAGTGGAGGCTATTGGGGGAATGAGAGTCCCTGGGTGGTGCAAATGGTTAACACACTCGACTGCTAACCAAAAGTTTGGAGGTTTGAACCCACCCAGAGGCACCTTAGAAGAAAGGCCTGGAGATCTACTTCAAAAAAAAAAAAAAAAAAATCAGCCATTCAAAAGCCTATGCAGCACAGTCCCATCTGACACACATGGGGTTGCCGTGAGTCATAGTCTGCTTGACAGAACCTAGTTAATAGGGAAATGTTAGTAAACATCTTCAAGTGTCACTATCAGTTTGATTTCCAGTAACTTGTGGCCAACATTCAAAAAAAAAAAAAACTCCTATTAAAAAGTTATTGACTGTATCTAAAAGAGAATAAATTACTTACATAAAAACTTTGGGGACTATAAATTAAAGGATGTATTGTGCAATGTCCACCTCTAAAGATCAGTTGAGAAGTGTCAGCATTGAACAGTTTGTTTATAGACTGCATGAAGTCATGGCCCCAGAAATGGCAATCTCTAGAAATTCTATTTTGGAAAAAAATACAATCCGTGCCTCAGTTAGTTCTACAAAGAATTGGAACCAGCAGGGTTCATTTCAACTTTGTATTTCTGAACTCATTTTTTCTCATATCAATATCTCATTTATCATGAAGTTCTTATGAATTTTAAAATTTATTTTTGAAATAAATTGCCTGACCACGGCACCATTTGTTTTGAAAGTACTTATTCGTTTAAAAGCTTTTACTAATCCTCCTGTTTTGTCAATGAATGAAAAAGTGGAACAAATTAGGGAAAAATGAATTACTAGTTTTTCTCCAATAAAGTATAGCTTGAAAGAAAGAAGGGATTGACTGATTATGTCAAACAGCAGGATTTAGCTGTGAAGATTTAATGCATGGGGAATATCTTTACGCGTTCTTTTCTATGGCTTCCCTTTCATATTTTAAAATTCTACTTTGGCAGCTAAAGCAGCACCTATTCTTGACTGTGGCTATCTGGGCATGGAAAATTGCAATCCAACATAAATCTCTAAGGAAAGACCTTATGTTCTGGTATTACGAATCAGCACTGTCTGTTATGGGACATTGTGGGACTGACATTTATTTCTAACCTTCTAGATAATGGATTTACATGGATGTTAATCTTTTAAGGAAATATGAAGACTCCTGAGATTACATTTCTATGCCTTTGTAAATCAGATATTAGTGGTATTAAGATGCAAGAGGATCCCTTTTCAGACTCTATGGCTTGCTTGCATCAGCCAGATAATTAATGGTTGATACCATTTTACTGTTGTTTTATAAAAGTGACAAAATGTTAAAAGAAATATTCCCCATCTAGGTCTCAGTCCATTTTAAGTCAGTGTAAAAATTTGGGGGAAATTCAGAAGAATGATTGAAAATATCATAATTATCTAGCAATGTAGTATTTTTTATTGAGCTTGGAAATTAACTATATGACCTTCCTCTAAAGCAGGGTTCTCAAATGTTAGTGTGATACAAATAACCTGGGGATTTTTAAAAAGTGAAGATTCTGATTCAGTAAATCTGAGATTCTGCATGTCTAACAAGCACTCAAGACATGCTGAAGGTTCTGGTCTATGGACCGAACATTAGTAGCAAGGAGGTAGGGCACAGGTTTGTAACCTAGATGCCATGGATGAGCCTCAAGGTTAATGCAAACTACATGAAATTGTGCACAGACTGCGTGTAGTGAACATATATTCATGTACATGTATGTGCATTTTCAATGGAGAATACCCATAAGTTTTATCATTATCTCAAGAGTTATGTGACTGACCATTCTTAAGTGTTCATTAGCATATTCTAGGAATGTTCTTGTAATAAGGATAATCTCTGGAAAAGGAAGCAAAAAAAAAAAATTAGACACCTCTATTTTATCTCTCTTTTGGATATTTGAAATGAATATTAACATTTTAAATAATTCAAGAAATTCTAGAGTTAGCACACCTAAATACCTTCCTTTAACCTAAGTTTTTTTTTTTTTTAAACTATTTAGCAATGGAATTCTTTTTTTTCAGGGTTTACCAAACAATGTTTTCTGAAGAATAGAATGAAGATACTGGTTTATATTAAACAAACGAATGATTTCCCTTCCATTACTTTTTTGCCCTCATTCGGGGCAACCCAGGTTTGTTCAGGTAATCTATCCAACACACTTTTCTTTTAATCTCACGACTTCCTCACTTTCAATGATCTTTTTTTCTTCAACATTATTGTAGCCACCGATTCCTATGATCATGATCACCAATAGTTGGCCTCATGCAGCAATCCCGTTCTGTGATTGTCACCTACTATCTTCCCAATCACAACCTAGAAAACTTTATGCCAAATAAATCTTTACCACACTGGAACTTCCAGAGCATGTGTTCTACCTTTCATGCTTTTGCTTCTGGCCTTAAACAGTTTAAATTTCATGATCTATCATGATAATTACTCCTTTGCCTACACACATAACCCCTCTGGTCCTCTCTGCCTTGTTATGCCTACCTAGAAAAACTTAAAACTTAGTTAGACATGAATTTCCCTCATTTACATTCTTGTTCATGAGCGGCTGAATGTGCCCATACAACTCACATTTTACTTTTAATTTATGACCTCAAATCTTATATGGGCTCTTAGCACTGATAGTACTATTATATTTTTTAAAGTAAGTTGTCTCTTCCCTTCTATTTCTCATGACCGTTTCATACCTCTTTTTTTCTCCTTAAACCTCCAATATTCCCTTCTTTCTCTTCTCTTTTAAATGATGACCTCACTTCTTATTTCAATAATAGAAACAATCAGATGAAAAGTTTATCATTCTCCTATAACCAAATTAGTAAACCTACATGCATCTCTGCTCTCCCAAATTATCCATCCTCAAATATAAGGCCACCACTTCTATTTGCACCATCCATTCTATATCCTCCCATCTCTTCAAGGTCTCTGCAGCAAGAATCATCTCTTTTTTCCCTTCTACTGAATCATTACACAATATAAATGTGCTATAATAATTTCCACATTAAAATATAAAACAACACCAAAACAATTGTCTCCCTTAACTAGGAATTCAACTCCAGCTACTGCCACATTTAAAACTCCTTGAAAAAATTGTCTAAACTTGATGCCCACCAATTCTGTCCTCAATCCACTCCAATTAGTCTTTCCTCTCTACCACTCCACTAAATACACATATGTTAAGATTATCATACATTCCGTGTTTTCAAAATAGAATTAATAATTCTTTGTCTAAACTTAATTGATCTATTAGCCGCATTTGACACAGTCTCAATCAGTCTTTATTATTGTGGTCTCAGGCAATTCCATGGCTTCTAATTTAGTCTAAATATTGATGACTCCCAAAATTTTAACACTACTCTCAATTTTTCCTATGATCTGGGGACCTACATATCTAACTACTTATTTGACATTTTCACTTAGATGTCTTATATTGTCATTGTTAGTTGCCACCAAGTCAGCTTAGACTCATGTACCCGATGTATAAGAGAATGAAATATTGTTCCTCCCTGTGCTATCTTCATGATCATTGATATGCTTAAGTACATCATTGTAGCCACTGAGTATTTTGAATGTCTTCCAGCCTAGGGGATTCATTTTCCAGTACTATACAGGACAACATTCTGTTGTGATCCATGGGGTTTTCACTAGCTAATTTTCAAAAGTTGGTCACCAGTCCTTTCTTCCTAGTCTGTCTTAGTCTGGAAGCTCTGCTGAAAGCTGTCCACCATGGATGACACTGCTCTTATTGAAATATTGATGGCATAGGTTTCAGTGTCATAGCAACATGCAAGCTACCACAATATGAAAAACTGATGGATGGATGGTGGAGATGTTTTATAGACATCTCAAAATTAACATGAGCAAATAAAAACTCCTGACTTACCCCTCCCTCCTAAGGCTACTCCTTGATGTTATTCATTTCAGTTAATAACACTTCCATTCACTCGCTTCAGGCCTGGAGACCAACAGGTAACAAAAGGAGTAACTATACTGCTGGAGGCAGGAGATGCTTCAAAATGAAGGAGAGAGAAGAATGTGTTTGAAATTTGGGTGATTGCTTGGTATCTTAGTGCTTCCATGCCAAGATTTAATAATAAATGGACAAGTACAGGCAGACATGATCAAAAGCACAGATCCCTCAGGGATAAGAGTCAGGATCACCCCACCAAGCAAATTGAGGGGTTATCTAAGGGTTAGGGGAAAATAGAATGGATACTGGTGGAAAGAATAATGAATAAGATCAAATATATCAGTGGAAGTCTTTAACTCATCTTACCAACTCTTTACTTGTAATTTACCCAGGAAGCAATACCAACCAGCATCCTGGAGGAATTACTCCCAGGTTTAATGAATTTACTAAACCAAACAGTTAAATCTGAGTAGTACAAGTGATGGACTATAGTAGATAGTGTGGTACTCCTCCCAGATCCTTTTGTAGGAACTATTTAATCATTCTCATTCTCCAGCCTCTGGGAATATCAGTTGCCAATGGATTATGACTGTGCCCCTCAATGGAAATTGCCTTAGCCACAGGAAACTTCCTTGCTCAAAATTATGCCACCTCCCAAGTAGTAGTCCATGGTTAGTGGCTGACTGAGTGTACCATATCCTTACCTCAGTTTGGGTGAATTCTTATAGGCTCTAGAGCTCCTCATAGTATAATGTGAGGGCTCAGTTGCAGCTACATTGTGGGTAGGTCTCTTCTTTGGCCCTGTTCTGCCTTCCCCACTTCCTTGTAGGTATTTCTCCTGGGAAAATTCTCCCAACAAATTCAAGTCTTTTTCTCAGAATCTGTTTTCAGGAACAGATCAAAGAGACAACATATCTAAAGTTGCACTTCTACAATATATATCTCTAATGATTTACCTGGCTTTATTTTCTTTACAGTGTTTATCACCTTCTGTAATTATAGTATGTATCTATTCCCTCCACCACTCATCTGTCGGTTTGTTGTTCTGTGGTGGCTTGCATATTGCTGTGATGCTGGAGGCTATGCCACTGGTATTTCAAATACCAGCAGGGACACCCATGTTTGATAGGTTTCAGGAGAGCTTCCAGACTAAGACAGACTAGGAAGAAGTATCTGGTGATCTACTTCTAAAAAAATTGGCCAGAGAAATCCTTGTGAATAGCAGTGGAACATTGTCTGATACAGTGCTGAAAGATAAGCCCCTCCGGTTGGAAGACACTCAAAATACTACTGGGGGAGAGCTGCCTCCTCAAAGCAGAGTCAACCTTAATGATGTGGATGGAGTAAAGCTTTCAGGACCTTCATTTGCTGATGTGGCATGACTCAGAATGAGAAGAAACAGCCGCAAACATCCACTAGTAATCAGAACATAGAATTTACAAAGTATGAAACTAGGAAAATTGGAAGTTATCAAAAATGAAATGGAACACATAAAAATTGACGTTCTGGGCATTAGTGGGCTGAAATGGACTGGTATTGGCCGTTTCGAATCAGACTATCATATGGTCTGCTATGCTGGCCATGACAAATTGAAGAGGAATGACATCCTATTCATCATCAAAAAGAACATTTCAAGTTCCATCCTGAAGTACACTATCAGTGATAGGATAATATCCGTACGCCCACATGGAAGACCAGTTAATACGACTATTATTCAAATTTACACATCAACCACTAATACCAAAAATGAGGAAATTGAATATTTTTACCAATTTCTGTAGTCCGTAATTGATCAAACGTGCAATCAAGATGCATGGATGATTACTGGCAAATGGAATGTAAAAGTTGGAAACAAAGAGGAAGAATAGGTAGTTGGAAAATATGACCTTGGTGATAGAAATGAAGCTGGAGATCACATGATAGAAGTTTGCAAGACCAAAGACTGATTCATTGCAAATACCTTTTCCCAACAACATAAACGGCAGCTATATACCTGGACCTCACCAGATAGAATATACAGGAATCAAATCGACTATATCTGTGGAAAGAGATGATGGAGAGCTCAGTATCATTAGTCAGAATGAGGCCAGGGACCTACTGCAGAACAGACCATTAATTGTTCCTATGCAAGTTCAAGCTGAAGCTGAAGAAAATTTTAAAAAGTCCTTGAGAGCCAAAAGTACAACCTTAAGTATATCACACCTGAATTTAGAGACCATCTCAAGAATAGATTTGACTCATTGAACACTAACTACCCAAAACCAGATGAGTTGTGGGATGACATCAAGGACATCATACATGAAGAAAGCAAAAGGTCCTCAAAAAGAAAGGTAAGCTTGAGCAAAAGAGAAGGAAGAAAACTAAAGAGACAATGGAAAGATTAGTCCAAAGGACTAATGGACCACAACTACCACAATCTCCACCAGACTGAGCCCAGAACAACTAGATGGTGCCCAGCTACCACCACTGACTGCTCTTACAGGGATCACAATAGAGGATCCCAGGCAGAGTAGGAGAAAAATGTAGAAAAAAATTCAAATTCACACACACAAAAATAAAGACCAGACTTTCTGGTCTGACAGAAACACTGGAGAAAGCCTGAAAGTATGGCCATGGACACCATTTTAACTCTGTTCTGAAGTCACTCTTGAGGGTCACCCTTCAACCAAAGATTAGAAAGATCTATACGGCAAACAATAACACATGTAAGGAATGTGCTTCATAGTTCAGTCATTTTAACAAGACTAAATGGGCACACTAGCCCAAAAGCAAAGACGAGAAGACAGGAAGGGACAGGAAAACTGGACGAACGGAAACAGGGAAACTGGGGTGGAGAAGGGGAGAGTGTTAACACATCGTGGAGTTGGCAACCAATCTCACAAAACAATCTGTGTATTAATTGTTTAATGAGAAACTAATTTGCTCTGTAAACTTTCACCTAAAGCACAATAAAAAAAGAAAATGAAAGAAAAGACCAAAGTGGATGTCAGAAGAGACTAGGAAACTTGCTCTTAAACAATGTAGAGTACCCAAAGCAAATGGAAGACATGATGAAGTAAAAGAGCTGAACAGAAGATTTCAAAAGGCAGCTTAAGAAGACGAAGTAAAGTATTATGATGAAGTACACGAAGACCTGGAGTTAGAAAGTCAAAAGGGAAAAACACACTCGCCATTCCTCAAAAAATGAAACAACTGAAGAAAAAAATCAAGCCTCGGGTTGCCATCATGAAGAATTCTATGGGCAAGATATTGAAGGACTTAGAAGCATCAAAGAAAGATGGAAAGAATACATAGAGTTACTGTACCAAAAGGAATTGGACAATGTTCAACCATTTCAGGAGGTAGCGTATGATCAAGAACAGATGGTACTGAAGGAAGAAATCCAAGCTGCACTGAAGGGAATGACAAAAAACAAGCCTCCAGGAATTGACGGCATACCAATTGAGATGTTTCAACAAACTGATGCAATGCTGGAAGTGTTCACTTGTCTATGCCAAGAAATTTGGAAGACAGCTACCTGGCCAACCGACTGGAAGAGATCCATATTTGTGCCAATTCCAAAGAAAAGTGATGCAACCAAAAGCAGAGAGTATTGAACAATATCATTAATATCACACACAAGTAAAGTTTTGCTGAAGATAATTCAAAAATAGTTGCAGAAGTACATCAACAGGGAACTGCCAGAAATTCAAGCCAGATTCAGAAGAGGATATGGAATGAGGGATATCATTGCTGATGTCAGATGGATCTTGGCCGAAAGCAGAGAATACCAGAAAGATGTTTACCTGTGTTTTATTGACTGTGCAAAGACATTCAACTGTGTGGATCATAACAAGTTATGGATAGCATTGTAAAGAATGGGAATTCCAGAACTCTTAATTGTGCTCCTGCACAGCCTGTATATAGACAAAGAAGCAGTCATTTGAACAGAACAAGGGGATACTGAGTAGTTTAAAATCAGGAATTGTGTGTGTCAGGGTTGTATCCTTTCACTATACTTAATTCAATCTGTATGCTGAGCAAATAATCCAAGAAGCTGTACTATATGAAGAAGAACAGGGCATCAGAATTGGTGGAAGACTCATTAACAACCAGGTGATACAACCTTGCTTGCTGAAAGCAAAGACGACTTCAAGCACTTACTGATGAAAATCAAAGACTACAGTTTTCAGTATGGATTACACCTTAACATAAAGGGGGGAGATCCTCACTACTGGACCAATAATCAACATCATGATAAATGGAGAAAGGATTGTAGTTGTCAAGGATTTCATTTTACTTGGATCCACAATCATTGCCTATGGAAGTAGCAGTTAAGAAATAAGTGACATATTGCATTGGGCAAATATGCTGCAAAAGACCTCTGTAAAGTGTTCAAAAGCAAAGATGTCACTTTGTAGACTAATGTGCACCTGACCCAAGCCATGGTATTTCAGTCGCCTCATATGCATGTTAAAGCTGGACGATGCATAAGGAAGACCAAAGAAGAATTGATGCCTTTGAATTATAGTGTTGGTGAAGAAGACTGAATATATTATGGACTTCCAGAAGAACAAACAAATCTGTCTTGGAAGAACTACAGCCAGAATACTCCTTTGAAGCCAGGATGGAGAGACTTTGTCTCCTGTGTTATCAGCATATGTAATCAGAAGGGACCCGTCCCTGGAGAAGGACATCATGCTTGGCAAAGTAGAGGGTCAGTGAAAAAAAGGAAGACCTGCAATGAGATGGATTGACCCAGTGGCTGCAACAATGGGCTCAAACATAGTAAGGATTGTGAAGATGGTGCAGGACTGGGCAGTGTTTTGTTCTGTTGCATATGGGGTCGCTATGAGTTGGAACCAACTCAGTGGCACCTAACACCACCACCACCAACATCTATTCCCTATGTTTTCAACACTCCTCTTTAATACAAGCTCTTCTAGGTTAGGAACTTTGTAGTTCTTGGTCAGCACTGTGTCTTAAGCACACAAATTATCCTTATATAATGATAGGTCTTATAAATCTCGTTAAATGTATTTGGGAATTCTGTATTTATGTAAAAATCACCCCTGATTTATTTATGTAAAAACCACCCCTGAATAATGATTGTATTCATAATTACCATACAGAAAACAGGTTTTTAAATTTACATAATGAATATAATGATTATATAAATTTAATTTTCTCATAAGTATTCAAGTTTTGATGTACCAGAAAGATAAAAAGAAAAACACAAAGGCAATATAAGTTAAAGGTATATATACTTAACAGCTTCATTCTAATACATATTTACAAAGTGGACCTTATTTTATATTAATTTGTTTGATATTCTGATCTATATTTTAAGAAACAAAAATGGGATGGCATCTGACTGTGCTTAATCCACCAAAGTTGTGTAGTGAAAGGAGCCCAAACTCTAGAAATCACATGCCTGGGATTCTAGTGTTAGGTCTGCCAGTTTTGAACTACACCATCCTGGGCAATTCACATCACCTCTTCCGACCTCTATATTCTTGTATAAAATGAGAAGGCTCAATAGTATTTAAGAGTCCAACCAGTCCTAATATTCACTGGCAGAGTAACATAGGCATATTAAAATCAATGCCAGAATGAGGAGTCTTGGAAACTCAGTGCCTTCCAGGTGCCAAGTAGTAGCGCTCTGGCTGGTGGAAAATGTGTCTGGTGATGGCAGAAACAGTCAAAAGGTGGAAATCTCTGCAGATGGTCTGCAACAGGAATGTCCTGCCAAGGACTAAAATGATTATTCTAGAAGCCAGGAGAAACCTTGTGACGGAGAACCAAGGTGCAGGTAGTTTGTGTTGAGGAGCAGGCAATTAGCACCAGTACGCAGGATGACCTCAGCTCAAGGACCAAGGTTGAGAGGTGGAATCCCATTCTGGAAGAACAGATGTATAAGATAAGTGAATGGGGCCAAGACATAGAAGCCTTGCTTGTAGTAAATAAGTGGTACTAGCACACTCTTGATTTGGTACTGTGTTACAAACATAACTGAATAAGGGCTCCTTAGATTTCCTTAGAGCTAGGCTTGGATAGGTTCCTAAAGTACATTAAAACTGTTAGAGGGAGAAAGTGGTCCTATCTGTAGACTAAAACATTGTATGATCGTGATGGAATACTACGCAATAATAAAGAACAATGATGAATCCACGAAACATCGCACAACATGGATGTATCTGGAAGGTATTGTGCTGAGTGAAATTTATCAGTCACAAAAGGGCAAATATTGTATGAGACAACTATTATAAGAACTCAAGAAAATATTTAAACATAGAATAAAACATTCTTTGATGGTTACAAGGGTGGGGAGGGAGGGAGAAGGGAATTTACTAACTAGATAATAGACAAAAATTATCTTAGATGAAGGGAAGGACAGCACACAATACAGGGGAAGTCAGCACGACTGGACTAAACCAAAAGCTAAGAAGTTCCCTGAACACCACCAAACACTTTGAAGGACACAGTAGCAGGGGCAGGGGTCTGGGGACCATGGTTTCAGGGGACATCTAGGTCAATTGGCGTAACAAAGTTTATTAAGAAAATGTTCTCCATTCCAGTTGGTGAGTAGCATCTGTGGTCTTAAAAGCTAGCAAGTGGCCATCTAAGATGCATCCATTGGTCCCAACCCACTTGTAGCAAAGGAGAATGAAGAACACCAAAGACACAAGGAAAATATTAGCCCAAGAGACAAAAGGGCCACGTAAATCAGAGGCCCCATCAGCCTGACACCAGAAGAACTAGATGGTGCCTGGCTACCACCAATGACCACCCTGACAGAGAACACAACAGAGAGTTCCTGATGGAGCAGGAGAAAAGTGTGGTGCAGAACTCAAATTCACATAAAAAGACCAGACTTAATGGTCTGACTGAGACTGGAAGAACCCTCGAAGGCATGGGCCTGGACACTCTGTTAACCCAAAACTAAAACCATTCCTGAAGTCAATGCTTCAGACAAAGATTAGGCTGGACTATAAAACATAGGATAATACTCATGAAGAGTGTGCTACTTAGTTCAAGTAGATACACAAGACTAAATGGGCAGCTCCTGTCCGGAAGCAGGATGAGAAAGCAGAAAGGGACAGGAGCTGGTTGAATGGACACGGGAAACCTGGGATGGAAAGGGAGAGTGTGCTGTCACATTATATGGATTGCAACTAGTGTGATATAACAATATGTGTATAAATTTTTGTATGAGAAATTAACTTGAGCTGTAAGCTTTCATCTAAAGCACAATTTAAAAACAAAACAAAAAACACTGTGTGAAGAACAAGCAGGTATGAGATCTTGACTCCACCTGAAAGATGATTATTTTCATTAAGATTTTACTCAAAGTCAAGGCTGATCTTTTTCTCCTCCTAAATTTTATTTGTTTATTCTGTTGTTGAGAATATATGCAGTAAAACATAGACCAATTCAACAGTTCTGCATGTACAATTCAGTGACATTGATTACATTAGAGTTGTGCAACCATTCTCACCCTCCTTTTCTGAGTTGTTCCTCCCTCATTAACATAAACTTACTGCCCCCTAAGGTTCCTGTCTAATCTTTCCAGTTGCTGTTGTCAATTTCATCCCATATAGATAGTTCTTAAAAGAGCTCAATGCTCAAGGCAGACATTCTTTAGTAGTTAAGCTAAACTCTCCTTTGGTTTTAAGAAGACTTCAGGGGATATTTTTGGTTTAAGTCTTTAAGAGTTTCTCAGGGCAATAGTTTCAAGGGTTCATCCAAGGGCGGATCTTTTTTATGTTTTCAATCTGAGTCTCTAGGCTGAGCTATCCATAAATGTAGTTACTTGCTTATAAACCTTTCCTCAATATTCTTACTGAAGCACTTGTAATTAGGGCATGAATTTTAGAAATTGTTTCTTTTTAAAATGTTTTTAAGTGTATTTATTTGTAAGAGTGTTGCCTATTTTTGTCATAGATTGTTTCATCAGAATAGCAGAGAGTAAGTCAGGCCACTGGGGGAGTAGAAGACATACCTGGAAGGGAGAGAGAGGTGGGAAAGGTCTGGGGTATTTGGTACTTCCTGGGTGTGGAAGTTTGCAAGGGTGTAGCCAGAGGTATTACGGCACTCTGAAAGGACCTACTTAGGAGGAGACAAAAAAACAAAAAAACAAAAAAAAGACACCCTAATTATACCTTCCTAATTTTCTATAATCAGGCTCTTGGTTTTATATGTAATTTTAAGTTTTGGACTGTGACCTAAAACTTTTTTCTTTTTTACAATTAAAAAAAGAAAATTATCTTCAGTCTTGTTTTGCTATTTTACAGATAAATCAAATGTCTCTTTAGTAAATGCAACTAGAATAATGTTACCTATTGTATGGTTTTAGCTTCCCTCCTATCAAGGTATATATTCAAAGAAAATTCAAAGTATATGTACTTTTAGCTCTAGATTTCCCAAAATGTGCCCAAATCAAATTCCATAAAATCAGACTTGCTAATATATTTCATATCTATCACACTGCACCAGCATGTTTAGCTATACATATTTGATAGTTGTTGTGATATCTATCCTGTTTTCCCAGCAGGAACTGTTGAACTGAGAAGTACCCCAAGTTTATCCCTATCCCTTTTATATATTCTTTGGAGTGGTTAAGAAATTCTGTGCAAAATTCAGAATGAGGATGATAAGACGAGGTGAGGTGAAAATTGAGGAAGCATATTAAACCAAAAAAACCCAAAACCATTGCCGTTGAGTCAATTCCAACTCATGGTAGCTCTATGCTACAGAGTAGAACTGCTCCGTATGATTTTCTTGGCTATAATTTTTATGGAAGCAGATTGCCAGGCCTTTCTTTTGTGGTGTCACTGGGTGGATTTGAACTGCCAACTTTTAAGTTAGTAGTTGAGTACGAACTATTTGCACCACACAGGGACCTGAGGAAACATGTTGTTGTGTGCCGTCCTTTGGAAGGGCCTAAAACTTGAAGTAAAATTAGGCAACATAAATTCTCAAATCCATAAAATTTCCTTTTTACTTATCACTCAAAGTTTCTCAGGGATTTCTTATTAGAAGCTGCCCTGTTTTACCATGTTTCTAGAGACAAATTAACTTTTTGGTACATAAGAAACACCTAGAGTACCCTGAATATGTCAATAGAAGTATACTTGATGCAATCATAATTAGGCTGATGGGGTAACCCCAGAAATTTCACAATCTGTTTTGGAATAATGGATACACTTGCAAAAAAGAAATGCCAATGCATTCTGATGTTGTTTAGAATATTTTTTCTTCATTTAGGGGTTATCATGGATTGAATTTTGTCCCCCCAAAATACATGTCAACTTGGCTAGGCCATGATTCCCAGTATTGTGTAATTGTCTTCCATTTTGTAATCTGATTATCTGCCATTTTGTGCCTGTGGTTATGGTCCAATTTGGGAGTGAGCTGTCCATTATGTTAATTAGGCAGGATTAGGTCACATTAATGAGGATTATAGCAACGATTGGGGGGATGGCGCAGGACCGGGCAGTGTTTTATTCTTTGTACATAGGGTCGGCTATGAGTCAGAACTGACTCAAGGGCACCGAACAACAAAAATGAGACAAAAAGAGAGAGAAGTGAACAGAGAAATGGGAACCTGACTACCACCAAAAAAGAAGAGCCAGGAGCAGAGCATTTCCTTGGACCTGGGGTCCTTGCACTGAGAACTTCCAAGACCCAGGGGAAGATTGATGCCAAGACACATGGAGATCTCCAAGGAACTAGAAAGCAGATGCTGAAGAGACAAGGACCTTGTGTGCTTGTGACCTGCTCAGTATAGATAAAGAGTTGCAGAAAAAAAACTTTTTGATTGGGAATATCTCCCCATCCCACTTGTGAAATTTACATTCATTTTCAGCTAAGTTACCACATTATTCTTTTAAAATGTTCAGTATACTCAGAAGACATCTAAATTATAGTCATTGACATTTTAGTTTTAATTCCTTCAATCCAAATGTTGATTGCCAAGGCCATTTCCACTAAAGAGTAAGAGGATTATTGAAAGACTAAATGCGGAATGGGTAGAATATTTATTTATCAAGGAGACCTTTATAACAGACCTAGGTAGGATTCTTTGGATAGCTGAAGAACAATTAAAATTTGGAGTTTTAAGAAGGGACATTAGAAAGTGGAATAAAGATAGAAGGATACTGTCGTGGATTGAATTATGTCCCCCAAAAATATGTGTATCAGTTTGGCTAGGCCGTCATTCCTGGTATTGTGTGATTTTCCTTTTTGTTGTAAATCCTGCCTCTATGATGTTAATGAGGGAGGATGGGCGGCAGTTGTGTTAGTGAGGCAGGACTCAATCTACAAGATATTGTGTCCTGAGTCAGTCTCTTGAGATATAAGAGAGAGAAGTGAGCAGAAAGACATGGGGACCTCATACTACCAAGAAAGCAGTGCCAGGAGCAGAGTGCCTCCTTTGGACCCGGGGTCCCTGCGCAGAGAAGCTCCTAGTCCGGGGAAACACTGATGAGAAGACCGACAGAGAGAGAAAGCCTTTCCCCGGAGCTGACGCCCTGAATTTGGACTTTTAGCCTACTTTACTGTGAAGAAATAAATTTATCTTTGTTAAAGCCATCCACTTGTTGTATTTCTGTTATAGCAGCACTAGATGACTAAGACAGACACTGAAGAGAATCTGTGTACTTTAAATTTTTTCTGGATCATGCATACCATGAAAACGATCTGGGTTCCCTCTCTGTCACCAATTGTGGAGCTTCTATTTTGTGACTATTTTAGTGGCCTAGCACTACTGTAACAAAAGTATTACAAGTGGTTGGCATTTAAGGAACAGAAATGTATTTTCTCACATTCAGGAGGTGAGGGGTCTGAATTCAGGGCATGACTCTAGGGGCAGGTCCTTTCTTGTAGGTAGCCCGAGGTCCTGGGAGTTCATTGACATTGCTTGATTATCTGTCTTCCCATGTGTCTGTGTCTGTGTCGATTCTGCTCTTTTTATAACTCACGAGTAATTAGATTTCAGACTCAACCTACTCTGGTATGGCTTCATTAACATAACAAAGAAAATGTCTATATCCAAATAGGGTCATATTTACAGGCACAGGGGATAGGATTTCAGCACGTTTTTTGAGTACATAGTTTCATCCGTAACAGTGGCTAAAAGATGATACATACTTCATCAGAAGAAAGAGATGGCTGCATGAACTATAATTTTACATTTTATAGAGAAAAAAAAGGCCACTGATTGAAAAATTTTTTAAAATGCGTACAAAATGGAGATTTAAAAAAGTAATTTCAAAGTTTTAGAAGTACAAATAATAAATGAAAAAACTATGTGGAAGTGGCTAGAGTCCACTTTAACATCAAATAAATATGTGCCTGGGATCAAAGTCACAGCTAATTAAAGAACTAAGAGAGAGAGGGGATAGTCAAACATTTGGAGTGATCTTAAAAGCAGCAATGCTAATAGAGTTTATTGCTATTATTATCAATGCTAAGTATTACACCTAAAGTATGCAGTGTTTTAAATGAGTAGATCCATGCCCTTGATATATGCCTAAACTACTGTAAAAGTGGTGGGGTTAAGTAGGAGTAAATGTCACTTAAATATAGTTTTTAGATGTAATTTGAGTAGAGAGTACATAATAAAAATGATAAATTGACTCAGATTCTTATTTTCCATTTCCTTTCTTTTAAGCACAGTGGTTTAAATTCTTTATATAGTCAGAATACATGCACTTTTTAAGATAGCATTCTGCTCAAAGTAATTGGGTGTTTCCAACTAGATATAAATCTGTTTGCTGGTATTTGATATTCTTGGAAGGTCAGAGCACCATAGTGACCTTTATTACTATCAGAGGGGCCCTCTAAAGAGAAAATTCATAGTTATTTAACAAAATAGAGCAATTTCATGAGTTTTAGGTAAATAAAATCCTTTGAAAATAAATTTTGTTCAGGAAGCTTTTAAAGCTTAAAACAAAACAAAACATATCAACACAATCTAGTTTTGCTATGAGGAAGATGTTTGATCATTTCACTGAATAGTCGTGGAAAACTTGTCTATATCACTGTTCATAATAGAATGATAATACTATAGTAGCAATATAAAAAAGTGAGTTTAGGGCAGAAGCCTTGAGTTGGACTTCCTGAATTCAATTCTAGCTATACCGCTTATTATCTGTATTTGAACTTTGGGCAGCTTACGTGATCACTGTTTACCTCTTTTGTATTGATAAGAATGAAGGTAATAATAGTAATTATGTCTTTGTGTTTTTTGGAAGATTAAAGGAGATGACAGTACATGGCAATGTTTTGTATATAGAAGTACTTCATAATAGCTAATTATGTATAATGGATTTTCTTCATGCAGTTTGAGATTTAAAGCTCTGGCAAAGGATACAGAAAACAAATTTGTATAAATTTTGGTATTTTTTCCTGGCATATTGGAAACCCAAACAACAAAGGTTATATAACATGTATATTTCAGGAATTAAAAAAAAAAAATTGCCATGGAGTAGATTCTGACTTACAGTGAACCCATGTGTTACAGAGTAGAACTGCTCCATAGGGTTTTTGTTGTAATCCTTATGCAAGCAGATCCGCAGTCATTTCTTCTGTGGCACTGCTGGGTGGGTACAAAACTGCCAACTTTTAGGGTAGTAGTTGAGTGCTAACTGTTTGTGCCTCACAGGGACCTTCACTGTGGGAATACCATAAAAAAAAAAAAAAAACAAACCATTGCCATCAAGTCGATTCCTACTCATAGCACCCTGTAGGACAGAGTAGAACTGCCCCATAGTGTTTCTAAGGCTTAATCCTTACGGAGGCAGATTGCCACACCTTTCTCTTGCAGAGTGGCTAATGGGTTCAGACTGCCAGTCTTGCTATTGACAGCCAAGCCCTTCACCACTGCGCAGGGGCAGATTATCCAACAGACAAGGTAAGCACAGTGCTTACCAGATCATCTGTGGTGAACAATTTCACATTTTTTCACCAAATCAAACATTCTGCTTCTAGGTATGGCTGGCATCTGTCTCTCGCAATCCCATGGCACCTTCCTACAGAATCAAAGCCTCTTTTCAAATTTGCAATCTCTGACTGGGACGGAGTAGCCAGTAAGCAAGGTATGCACCAGTTTATTGTGCTTAGGTACTAATCTGTGGTGACCAATTTCACGTGGGTTTCACCACATCAAAGATGTGCTTACCTTGCTTACTAGGCAATCCATCCCCCAACCCTGCCCCCCACCTTTGGAATGTTCTACCTCTAACTGTTTTGCATAAATCTAAAATATATTCTTTAGTCATTCTATGTAAGTGTATCATTAAATTATTGTCTAAGATAGATTCTGATTGTTTTATTTATAACACTCATCAATATGTTGCTACTCTTATATTTATTATTTAATTTAGCAGCTTTTTCTCCCAAGAAAGTAAGCTCCAAGAGAATCAGGGCTTTTTACTATTAATTTTATTATTATTGTTATTATTATTATTACTGTCTACATCGCAATTAGCAAAGTCCCTGAAATATAATAAACCAGTTGCCATCAAGTTGTTCCTGACCCATGGCAACCCCATGTGTGACAGAGTAGAACCGTACTCCATAGATTTTCAATAGCTGATTTTTCAGAACTAGATCACCACGCCTTTTTCCGGGTAGACTGAACCTCTAACCTTTCTGTTAACAGCAGAGCACATTAACCATTTGCACCATCCATGGACTCCCTGGGACATAATAGAAACCCAATAAACCCGTGCCAAATAAGTGAATAAATGAAGCAGATTATATAGTACTAGTCCTGCAAATAATATCTCAAGTCTGTTAATTGTTGCTGTATTAACATATGAGTATACTAACTATAATTTGAAAAGTAATTAATGGAAGAAAAATGTAAGAAAAATGAATGCCAATGTATTTGTTCATTTCAAAACCCTCGATTGAGTACTTTTTATAATCCTGATAGTTGGTGCTAAAGAGTCAGCAAGTGAGAAAGGCACAGTTTTTGTCTTCAAATAGGTAAAGAGAGATATGAGCAGCCAGAACATTAGTGAACTGTATGCATTCGAGCAATAGTTTTGATAATCAAAAATGCAAATAATTAAATTGAGTGAGGTCTCTTTAATATTTTACACCTGTTCCCCTGAATTATCAGTAACATAAATTTTATCTAAGGTCCTTCGCATTCATGTAAGAAACCAGTCACTATTGTGTTTAGTGCTGTTTTAATTGCCTCTTCAAATGTACTTCCAAGCTGAGTAAACTAATAATATGTATATTGAGTGTACTCCATTTTGAGTGTTTTACACTCATTACTGGGATCAGTAAATGAGTGGATGATGATAATGAAAAAAAAATTAGATGAGTGAATGGATAGATTGGACTATTCAATTTACCATTAGAAAAAAGGAAAGGGAATAATTTAGAAATAAGACCAACTTGCAAAAATATAATCATAAGACAAATAATTAGATAATATTTGTATGCTTACTAGATGCTGGGTTTTGTGTTTTGAATGCATATTTTTACTTAATCCTTACAACATTCTCAGAGACTGTTAAAGTTATTAATGCTATTTTTTTTTAAATGAGGAAACTAAGGCTTAAGGATATTACTTATCCAAGTTTACGGAACTAATAGGTAACAGAGCCAAAATTATAATTCAGGAGTCTGACAATAAGACCACATAATTTGTGCTTTAAAGTCTATTTCCTGTTGCTGCTCTATGCTCTGACATATCTTGTGCTCTTTTCAGAGTGATAGTAGTCCCTAATTTCTGATCCAAAATACTCTCAGAAGCTGTCAGACAGTAAGCAGCAATCTTGGTTTAGATGTCCTGGGTGGTCTATGGATATGGCACAGCCAATTACACTGGTGAGAACTGTTCTCCCACAGGACATCAAAGAATAGCTTGATTTACACAAAGTTATAGAAGTGGAAATAAGTCAGCAATAAAATAGAATACAATTCATCTACCTACCTATCAATCTTTGAAAGAAATGAATAAGTGAGACAAATCAACTCAAACAGCAGAGAGAATGGGAACATTTCTTAATAAGAGAAGTCCATATTAAACCTGGGAAGAAAG
The DNA here is from genome assembly GCA_030035585.1 of Dugong dugon. Classification (NCBI taxonomy): domain Eukaryota; kingdom Metazoa; phylum Chordata; class Mammalia; order Sirenia; family Dugongidae; genus Dugong; species Dugong dugon. The sequence continues at coordinate 23,842,030 of CM057475.1, forward strand.
GGTAATTTTGATACTCAGATTACCTATAGAGGCAAGGACATACAGCTACAAGAATGGACAAGGGAGGAAATTGGACAGTAGAGCCACTAAGTAGAAAAAAAAAAAAAAAGACACTCTCATACATGTCAATATTGATGACTTGGAGAGCTTAGTGTAATTATATTGATTTCAGCCCCATTAGGCTCCTTAGCCAGTACCCCTTATACAGCACAAAACCAAAACCAAACCCATTGCTTTTGAGTCTATTCCAACTCATAGTGACCCAATAGAACAGAGTTGAACTGCCCCATAGGATTTCTAAGGAGCAGCCAGTGGATTCAAACTGCTGACTTTTCGGTTAGCAGCCGAGCTCTTAACCACTGCGTCATTGCAAAATCATCCATTGAGGCTTTGGTGGACTAAGTGCTTAGAAGAGAGGCTATTTAAGTCTGTGTTATATGGAGAACAAGTAATGCTAATTACCTAATCATCTCACAGATCATATTTATCTTTTTTCTTTGACTTCCAGAAAGCACACAGCAAATCTGTATGACATTAAGAGTGATTCTGTTTGGTTTATTTATGTTCTCCTTTACTACTTTTCACATTTTCTTTGTAAACATATTTAGCCTTTATAGATAGTGTCTTAGTCATCTAGTGCTGCTGTAACAGAAGTACCACAGGTGGATGGCTTCAACAAACAGAAGTTTATTCTTTCATAGTCTAGTAGACTACAAGTCAAAATTCAGGGTGTCATCTCCAGGGGAAGACTTTCTCTGTCAGCTCTGGAGGAAGGTCCTTGTCAATCTTTGCCTGGACTAGGAGCTTCTCCACACAGGAACCCCAGGTCCAAAGGATGTGTTCTGCTCCCAGCACTGCATTCTTGGTGGTATGAGGTCCCCTTGTCTCTCTGCTCACTTCTCTCTTTTATATCTCAAAAGAGATTGGCTCAAGACACAATCCAATCTTGTAGATCAAGTCCTGCCTTGTTCACATAACTGCCGCCTATCCCACCTCATTAACATCATAGAGGCAGGATTTACAACACATAGGAAAATCACACCAGATGGCAAAATGATGGACAATCACACAATACTGGGAATCACGGCCTAGCCAAATTGATACACATATTTTTGAGGGACACAATTCAATCCATGACAGATAGTAAATCTAATAGTATGTTATATATATCATACATGAAACCCTGGTGGTGTAGTGGTTAAGAGCTATGGCTGCTAACCAAAAGGCCTGCAGTTCGAATACACCAGGTGCTCCTTGGAAACCCTATGGAGCAGTTCTACTCTGTCCTGTAGGGTCGCCATGAGTCAGAATCGACTTGACGGCAATGGGTTTGTTTTTTTTGGTTTTATGTATTATACATACGTACACATAATGTCTATGTCCATATGCACATGTATGTGTCTTTAGAATTTCAATTATTTTTAAAGCTGTTCTAAATTATTGCTATATCTATATTTATAGTATGCCATTTTAATAAGGATATAATTTTGATATAAATAATTTATAAACAAATGGTATAAACCTAGGTTGGATGAAGCAGGTTGAACTGCTAGGTTGGTTGAACTGTCATTTTTTTAGTATCAGGAAGTATGTATTCTTTCTTGCCACCTGGTAGTAAATTTTGTAAGTAAAATAATATAAAAACTAATCCTTGAAGGGCTGAAAGTATAAGTCACATGAATCAATTATGGAGAAAGCAGCTTCATGAAAACGTGATTAGAGTAAATTCACCACATATGACTGTCTTCATTGAAAGTGTGATAAAATTAAGATCCATACAGCAGTTTTCTTCAGATGACAGCATACGTCTGTGGTATAGCAGGAAAAAGAACAAAGGAATTCTTCATTTTGGCTTGATATTTCTTGATTACAGATGACATTTTGATAATACCATGTCTAAGGTTTGATGTGAATGTTAAGTATGAGAAAAATAGTCCAGTTCTTATTGAAGTCCCAAGATGTCATTTTATAATATTATGTGATGGCCCCACTTTTACGCACTATACCACATGCCAACATTATTTGTTATAGAATGTGGGGTGCCATATGTTTGAATTTCCTCGCTCTTGACTATCAAAGTCAAGCCTAGTGTTTGCCATTTGCCTTATAATGTTCTATAACTTTTGTGGTTTTTGTATTAAAATGATATTATTCTGAGTCATCAGTTTCTTAAAAAATGTTGAGAACTCATTGGAGCAGAAGATACAAAAGTCAACCAGATGCAGGAAAGGAAAATAAATCAAAGCCCATGGATACATAGCATTGAAAAATCTTCAGGGCCAATTTTAACTCAAGTGTGTTACTGGTATGGATAAATTATAAGAAAATAAAGCTTAAGCTAATTTTTTGAAATTGCATGAGGAAATCAAGGGCAATTACTGCCCCCTAAATTATTATTTCACAGTAACTTTAACAGCAAGGTAAACCCCTAAACTAAAAATAGACAGTGAAATAAAGACCACAGGTATGAGTGAAGATTAGTATTTGCAGCTCAGTAAACATGATTGGAAAGGGAACTAAAATGGAAAAGGCAACAAAATGAAAATTAAAGGGAAACGAAATCAGACCAGATGTTGTGAATCTGTTTTTCATGCAGAGATGCTTAAATAGGAGGAATGGCCTTCCAGGCAGGGTTGCTGAGAAAATAACACTGAATTTGTTCAAGATGGTTAGATTAGATGAGCTGACAGTAAAGGTTTAGAACTAAAAGGAGAATAAGCCATTAGGCCAACTGGGATCTTTGCTTTTTTTTTTAAATTCTCATATCTTTGTTCAAGATTCTGAACAAAAACTGTAATTTCTCTGCTTTTTATTTAGCCTTAGCAGCACACACAGCACACCATATATGTTTTGTTTCACATTTTTATCAAATCTTTTTAACAGCGTACTTCTCATTATTATCAGTTGTTTTTGCTGCTATGTTACCTTTCTTCTAGACTTTATTATCATTATTGCTGGCCTCATTATAGCCCCGCCAGTAACTTCCCCTACTGTGATCTTTTAACATATGGACATTTGTTCCACGTGCTACTGTCTTTCATCATGTTTAAGTCTTGGCAAAAATTCTTCCTAACTACAGTACCTTGTAGGTAGCTTGCACTGATCCCATGCAGTCCTTGTAATTATTGGGCATATGACCATTATTCACGCCGATTTTCACTTTGGAGGTTTCAGTATGAGACAAAACATAAAACAAAAAACTTGTTCTTGAACACAGAATTACAAAATAAAGGAACTAAATTTTTTTAAGTCTTTTTATAGGAAATTTATAAATTTTTATGCCTCTCTTTTTACAAATCTAATATAAACTGAAGTAAGCGTCTCGACACTAAGGCCATGAATTGTATTTTGCAAGTTGTGAAAAAAGCAACTTAAAGTAATTACAATGTGCAAATAAAAAATGAAATGTAAACAAAAAAATTAATAAGACAATATTTATAAACTTTGTATTATATTAAATATATTATTATATTAAATATATTAAATTATATTAAATATATTATATAAAACTCTTCTGATGAAATGCCTTCTGAAAAATTCCTCAGTTTTTGTGCAAATATTACTCTAGCAATGACCCCCTCAGTAAGGCAGTTACTTGTCTTCAAACCATCAATACTTGGAGGCATCAATGAGTGTTGAACATATACTTATAATGTCGAAGGTAATAGTTCCCCACCCCTTCTCGGCAATCATCAAGGAATTTGTAAGTACACTGTAAATTAAGAAAAAAAAAATTTCTACAAAGACCAAGACATAGTTACATGACCAATCTAATCTCAGTGGAAGAATCCATGTTACATAATGCAACCATGTACAAACTTGGAAAGAGAAAGTATTTTATTTGAAAAGAAAATAACAACACTCATGTCTATTACTGCACTCATCTTGTTCCTTGTGGTTATTTGTTTAGGTGTTTGTTTTTTTTTTCTTGGTCTTGAAACTGTGAGTTCATTTAATGCAAAGATAGTGACTTGTTTATCTCCTACACTTGGCACAATGTCTAGTGGCAGGAACTCTGTAAATACTCAGTAAATACAATTACTACCATTTTACAGACAGAGAGAGGAAATTCAATCCTGGAAAGCTAAGGATGTTAAGGTTTATCTGGAGGGATCAGTAATACATTTACTTCAGCACTAATATATAGTTGTTAATAGATGGTAGTGTGCTTAGTTTCCTAAGTCTTATTATCAAGGCTAAGCCAAAAAAAAATCCAAACCGGTTGCCATCGAGTCCATCCAGACTCACAGTGAGCCTGTAGGAGATAGTAGAACTGCCCCATATGGTTTCCAAAGTGCAGTGGTGGATTTGAACTGCCCACCTTTTGGTTAGCAGCCTGAGCTCTTAACAACTGAGCCACCAGGGCTCCTATATCAAGGCTAATAGCTGTTATTTAAGGACTTACACTCCATATATTCCACTCTCTGGTTACTAATGGATTTTTGCAGTTGTTACTTCCGATTTTGGTGTGACTCACCCAAGGCAGGTTCTTTTCAGTTGCCTCATATGCAGGCAGAGCCCTGGTGATGCAGTGGTTAAAGCGCTTGGCTGTTAACCAAATTTTGCACTTGGCACCTAGTAGCCGCTCTGAGGGAGAAAGATGTGGCAGTTGGCTTCTGTAAAGATTTACAGCCTGGAAACCCCATAGGGCAGTTATATGCTGTCCTACAGGGTCGCCAGGAGCCCTGCTGGTGCAGTGGTTAACAGCTCCGCTGCTAACCAAAAGGTAGGCAGTTTGAATCCACCAGCAGCTCCTTGGAAATTGTGTGGGGCAGTTCTCCTCTGTCTTATAGGGTTGCTATGAGTTGGAATGGACTCAATGGCAGTAGGTTTGGCTTTATTTTATATACATGCAAAAGCTGGACAATGCAAAAAAAAGACAGAAGAAGAACTGGTGCCTTTGAATTATAGTGTTGGTGGAGAATATTGAATATATCATGGAGTGCCAGGAGAAGGAATAAATCAATCTTAGAAGAAACACAACCAGAATGCTTCTTAGACGCAAGAATGGCAGGACTTCATCTTGCTTACTTTGGACATGTCATTGGGAAAGACCAATTGCTAGAAAAGGACATCATGTTTGGTAAAGGAGAATGTCAGCAAAAACAAGGAAAACCCTTGATGAAATGGATTGACACAATAGCCTCAACAACGGGCTCAAACATATCGAAGATCATAGAGATGGTGCAGGACTGGGCAACGTGTTATTCTATGTTTCCTTCTATGACACATAAGATTGCCGTGAGTAGGAGCCGACTTGGTGACAACTAACAACATCATTAACGGCTAGAGTATAATTTTAAAAATAGTAATCATTAAAATAATAATACACATGTATTACTACATACAGTATGTATTATATGGGAAATACATAAAGGCTTTAGAAAAAAAAATAAAAATTACCCATAAAGTCATTCATTACCCATTAAAAACTACTGTTAAGAATTTGGAAATTTCCTTGCAGACTTTTTTTCTGGAAAGGTATATAATTATATAGTATGTGTAAATAAAGATAGATATTGATATAGACCTGATTTTTAAACATTTATATCTTTTTTTTTACTTAAATATTATCTCATAAGCTTATTTTTATGCAATTTATTTTACAGACTTTTAAATTGTTTTATAACATTGTATTAAATAAAGGTATTTTTATGCCCACCAGTTGGTAGCTGCAGTTTAAATTTTATTATGGGATGGGTCCATAAACATGTAGGAGAACATCTGGTTTAATATAAAACTAATTTTTTTGAGAGTGATAATTTAGGGAGTCTCATTTCCTGACCTAACCCTACCAATTCATTGCATTGACTGAAGATTAAACTGATTTCTCTAAAATGCTTAGTAACTATTCCAGTGATTTGTTGCAAAATCATGGCTGAATAGCTCATAAACATTTCTGTACCTGTCACAGAAAAAAAAAAAAAAAAGGCTATTTTAGATTTTAATTAGGTAGCTCTTCTATAGCATTCTCATAAACTGGATCCATTTATAAGGTGTTACTATGCGTAATCAGCCTTAGATGTTGCTTTCACGTGAATGAGGAGCCCTGGTGGCACAGTGGTTAAGCGTTCAGCTGCTCTCCAGCCCAGCTCCACAGGAGAAGGACCTGGGGATCTGCACACATAAAGATTACAGCCTTGGAAACCCCATGGGGCAGTTCTGCTCAGTCCTATAAGGTCGCTATGAGTTCACATCGACTCACTGGCAACTTTGTTTTGTCTATTTGTTTGTTTTCACATGGATGCCCAAAGTTATAATTGAGGTGAAAGCCTTTATAATCATTCTTTTGAAATTTTAATCCATGGTAATTTTACTTGATGATTTCAATAGTTTGAAAATAAAGTTAATAAACTCCCTTCTTAATTATTTCTGCCTGATTACATCCTACTTATTAGAAACAAACAAACAAAAAACTTGTTTAAATAGATCCAAAAGAGATTTTCACGTAAAAAACCCATATTTGTTCAATAAGATTTTGAATCCAATATATGTTTTTAGATTTAAATTAGAAGATCTCATAACAGTATATAGATACATATTGCAGCAAGGAAGAGAGAATTCTTAAGGGACAAATAACTGATGCTGGTGAAATTGGGATTTGCTTCAGAGATTACAGGATGGCTGTGAGTAGGAGTTACTAAAGAGTCTTTTCAGAGAGATTCCTGGGAGCGTCACGGAGGAAATTCACGGAAATGGAAATGATAAGCACAGAGTCTTTAGAAATTTCAGTTAAAATATATTGAGCTCCCTGGATGGTACCTATATATTTTGAGCAGTATCCTTTACCCTTCAATCTTTTTTAGTCCTTGTAATTTGCCATCCAGTTGCATGTAGTTTTGTAGGGATTTCTACTTTGTTAAAAAAAGATCACATTGATTCAGAAAGAGTTTGTGAACGACACTGATTTGTGGGTTCTGAAATCACACCTTGAGATTACTTGTAACCTCAGGGCTTTCTTTGTCATGTGTGTAGGGAATTAAAATTTTAAGTATAGGCACCTTGAAATGACTTACTAAGGAGACTGGGGAAGAGAATTCATCTCATGGAGAGGGGTCTGCTTGCCAACTTTTGTGCATCTTAAAGCAAAATCTAAGAGAAATAAAAGCTTCAACAAAAGATGCTGTGCATGACTAAAAGAAAAAAAAATAGTGAATTCATTGACTAGGGAAGTTTACTTTTCTAAGGCATATATCTAGTAACAAGCTTGTCCTTTTCAATTGTTAACTTTTTTAAAATAAGATAATTGAAATAATTGAATTACATAATATTCTGAAGGGGAAAAAAAGAAAAAATAAGTAAAACTTACCAGGTTATAAACAACTCATCTGTTGTTAATTTGTTCTGTACATTTGCCGTTTTATGTAACTTTATTCCTTGGGGTTTCTCTTCTTCTATATTTGTCATATACTTTTAGGAGGTAATTTTAAATAGTACCACGATTTGCTTAATTTCTGTGCCCAAAAGCACAAATTTCATAAGTGGACACCCAAGTTGTTCTGCATTTTGAACCATAAAAAAAGGAATAGCACCCAAATGAATACTGACTCTTTTTTTTACCGGAGTATCCAGCAACAGAGCCATCCAACATTAGCTTCCAGTGTGCAGGAATTGAAAGGTTTTATTGCATAATACAGGAGAATTGCTTCATGACTATCTGTTCCTGCTCACAGTCCTGTTGTTCAATCTGGTTAATATCCTCAAAGCTTTTTTTTTTTTTTCAATCTAGTGCTTTGTTACTAGATGTTAATAGGTTCTTGGGCTCTGGAGACAAAGCAATGGGACAATTAACATGAAAAAGTTCAGTCTAAGAGTCAGTGGAAGAAAGCTTGGGTTGAATGAGAACGGCTGTTTGTTTACTTTTTCTGTTTGTTTATTTTATCAAGACAGGGATGACATAAAATGCAATAACCCAGAATTTTACTCCTTATGATGGGAAAGCTGAGTAGCTGAGGCATTAAATTTTATTTGCTGATTTTATTGTCTATGACCATCATCCCTGCTGAAGTCCCTAGAATCCTTTAGGTTCCCTTCAGCTATGGTAGCTCCATACAGAACCAAAATATTAACATTCTAGAGCACTGTCCATGTGACCTTTGCAAATTAACATTACCCTCCTAAAAATGAATAGATGGTATCTTATTCCCAGTTAAAACTAATGTGAAATTTTATAATCTTTCAGCTTATATACCATAATGCTATAAATGATCTTTTGTACCATTTTTATAAAATTTAGAAAATATTTTAAATTTACAATTATCTTTTCCTATCATACGTTTTGGAATAGTTGAATAATATACTTAATTGAATCACTGAATCTTAAAACCAGAAGAGAATTTCGCAATTAAAAGCACCTTAGCAGATTGCATACACCCTGATTTTAAATTATGGATCTATTACTTTAACTTTGTGAATTTTAGAAAGCTTTTTTTCTGCTCAAATCCTCAATTTCTTCATCTTTAAAATGGACATATAACTGACTTATCCCATAGGGATATTGTAAGAATTAAATGAAATAATGCCTAAGTGTTTCCTAGTACAATGCCTGAAAAACACCAGACACTCAAAAAGATTTGTCAAAAACTCAAACCAATAAACCAATTGACCAGCTCAAGATACTACTATGTGAAATCTAGGAGAGGTAGGGTAAAATAGCATCAAATTTTTTCTTAGTTATGTTCTTGGAAAAATTGAAGCATGCTCCAAATTTTTATCTCATTAATTGTAGACATCTGTCAATAGTGTGTTTTAGTGAATATTTAAGATTAAGCATTACTACTTTTCTCCCAATTTTAGATGCTAAACATAGGGTTTATTCAAGGTCTAACATGAACTGTCCACTGAACATAGAATGTTTGAAAATCTTTGTTTGTTATCAGAAATTCAAAGGACTTAATAGAATAAGTAGTTTGTATGTCCCTTTCTGAATAAGGAGCCCAAATGTCCCCTGAACAATCTTACTGATTTGTGGAAATTAATAAACTTATATGACTTTGGGGAAAGTTGAAAAAATACGGAGACTATTTTACCCAAATCACTTTTGGCTTTGTTTTTGTTATTAATAATATAACATGTTTCTGCGTCCTATTTAAAATTCCCTGACAATTGGACATACTGTTTTTAATAGAGAAACTAGAGGTCAACGTGTAATTTCTGCTTTATAGTTTTTTATTCCTGGATATAATCTTACTTGATAAATTCATAGCTTCTAAATCAAAGAATAATTACATGACTTATACAAATTTCTAGTGCCCATGTGTCAAAAATGCATTTATTATTGAGAGCACTACCATGATGGTCAGGCTTATTTACAGAAAGTTGGATAAAAAAAGAATGTTTAAGTAAGATTTCTCATTTAGAAACAAAACTAGTTAATGCTCTATACAGTAATGAAACTGTAACTATTAGAATTATGTTTTCTATAAAATAAAATCATTTGCATTTCTACCAGATGAAAATTCATTTGCATTGCTATGGGACAAGCATAATTTACATGACTATCAGATGGTGGTGGTGGTTGTTTTAAATGAACATCTACCTCTACAGAGTTATATATCCTACAAGTTTCCAAAGAGTGGATTCCGACTGATGGTGAATCCATGTGTGTCAGAGCAGAACTGTGCTCCACAGGGTTTTCAGTGGCTGATTTTTCAGAAATAAATCACCAGGCCTTTCTCTGTGGCACCTTTTGGTGGACTTGAACCTCCAACCTTTTGGTTAGTGGCTAAGCAAGTAAATTTTAATATCCTACTCTGCACGCATAAGGTCACAATAAGTCAGAATCCAGTCGGTGGCAACTGACAACAACATTAAAATTATGAAGTGACTATAATTTTGATTTTTATTGCAGTGTGGGAAGAATTAATAGATAATGAAAGGAAGTAGTTCTTTCTGGCTGCTAGATTATAAACTCTTTGCAGACAGAGATTGTGCCTTATTGACTTTTTATAGCAACTACATCTCCTACCCTGGTGGTCTAGTGGTTAAGTGCTATGGCTGCTAACCAAAAGGTCAGCAGTTCGAATCCACCAGGTGCTCCTTGGAAACCCTATGGGGTGGTTCTACTCTGTTCTATAGGGTCACTATGAGTCTATGGCAATGGGTTTGGCTTTTTGGTTTACATTTCCTAAAACCAGTAAGACTGTGGTTGGGGAGAGAAGATAGAGGAAAGGAGGTAATGTTACCCAAAACAAGTCCTGCTTGGTGTGGCTTCTCATCAATAAAGACATACCAAGGTGAGGAGGGAGCAAGAGCATTTATTGCAAGAGTGCAGGCAAGGAGCAAGGAAGTATATACCTCAAAGTAAGCTCCCTGAACAAAGGGAGGCAGAACCTTTTATACTGTCTTTCATAAGGAAGTGCATACAAATATTATGGACTACATGCATTCTCATGGCGCTCAGGTACAGTATGACAAATTCATTTTTTTTTGGCAAACTGGGTTTGACTGGTGTGAGCCACACCCAGCCCTTTGAGGGCAATGGATGGGAGGGAGCAAGTTCTGCTTGGTCTGAACAGCTGCTAAGTGTGCCACACCCATTGCTGTCACTTAAGGTTTTGTTTCCTAATGGACAGGAGCAGTAGGTCTTGCTTGATAAGAATGTGAAGAGGGATGAAGAATTTTACAACTGTTTACATTTAGCAATGGCAACTGATAGTAACAGTACACTTCGCTACATGTTGTTGTTGATAGTTGCCATAGAGTCTGCCCCAATCATGGAGACCTTATGTATAAAATCCTTGCCCAGTCTTGTACAATCTTCATAATCATTGCTATGTTTGAGTCTATTTTTTCAGCCACTGTTTCAATCTGTCTCACTGAGGGCCTTTCTCGGCTTCACCAACCCTGCACTTTACCAACCATGATGTCCTTCTCTAGTGTGTAAGGAAATTTAAAAAAGAAAAAAAAATGAGGCACCTTATATGATTTGAAATGGCCAATTTGCGGATTGGGTGCGATTCCCTCTTCGCAGTTCTCGTTTCACACTAGAGGCAGCCATCTTCCGTACAGTTTCTAAGAGAGGATTGTCCGGTAATGATGACATAACTACACTGCGACCCCCGCCCACCCTTCCGTCATATATCCATGTAATTGCTGCATTGTAACCAATCTAAGAAAGAAACGTATACCCTTTTAAGCCAATCGCCTTACGGAACTGGGCACTGGAAGCCCTGCCTTAAAATGTATTGACTACCAACGTAGTAATGCCTTTCGATGATCTAAGCCTGTGATTACTAATGAAGTAATGACTTTCAGTGGTCTAAGTTTGTAAGTACCAATCAAGTAACGTGTTTCATATTCGTTGTTCTCCTATAAAATGTCACTGCTGAGTGGCCATTTTGAATTACTGGATTGTACTACAGGGAGCTTAATCTATTCCCAGTTTGAGTACGGATTGCACTGCACGGAGTTCAGTCTATTCCCAGCTAATCAGAGTAGGGATGTTTACCCTATGACACCAGCAACCGGTCTTTCCTGATAATGTGTGCAAAGTAAGCAAGCCGAAGTCTCGCCATTTTGGCTTCTAAAGTGCATTCTGGTTGTATTTCTTCTAACAGATTTATTTGTTCTTCTGGCAGTATACAGTATATTCAATATTCTTTGCCAACGTGACAGTTTGAATGTATCAGTTCTTCTGTCTTCCTTTTTAATTGTCCAGTTTTTGGATGCACATGAGACGATTGAGAAGACTATGACTTGGGTCAGCTGTCCCTTAGTTATCAAAGTGACATCTTTGCTTTCGAAAACTTTAAGAGATCTTTTGCAGCACATTTGCCCAATGCAATAAGTTGTTTGATTTCTTAACTGCCGCTTCCATAGACATTAATTGTTGATCATGTAGAATGAAATCACTAACAACTTCTATTTCTTCATTTATCATGATGTTGTTTATTGGGCCAGTTGTAAGGATTTTTGTTTTCTTCATGGTTCAAGTGTAATCCATACTGAAGGCTGTAGTATTTGACCATCAGTAAGTGCTTCATGCCATCTTCATTTTAGGCAAGCAAGGTTGTGTCATCTGCATATCACGGGTTGTTAATGGGTTTTCCTCCAATCCCGATGCCACATTTTTCTTTAGCTACATGTTATTGTTGTTGTTGTGTGCCCTGAAGTCGATTCCGCCTCATAGTGAGCTTTAGGACAGAGTACAACTGCCGCATGGTATTTCCTAGGCTGGAATCTTTACAGGATCCGATCACTAGGTCTTTTCTTCCATGGAGCTGTTGGTGGGTCCAAACCACCAACCTTCCGATTAGCAGCTAAGCGCTTAACCATTGTGTCCCCGGGGTTACTCTTTATTCTCAGAGTGGTACTTACTTAGGTCTCTCTGATTAATATGATCTTGATAATTGATTTCCAGATCAATTATCAAGATCATATTCTTCTTGTCAGACAGAAATATTGATCATCTTTAAGTGTATACATAAATGAAAATTAACTTGAGTACTGGCACATTTGCTTTTTTATTTCCATGGTTTTGGTAAAAGGGAAAGAAAAATTATTATATTCCAGTTTTTATTTGTTGTACATTTGTATTGTTGATTATATAATGGGTTTTAAGTTTACAGCCATAGATCCAGGTGTATAAAAATTGAACCTTATTTTCTTGTAATTAAACTTAATTCTCTGGACTCATATCCACTGGGAAGCTAAAATCTTAGTCTTGCCAATTTAAGCTGGTTCAATCAATTTTGGCTTATAACTCGGTCTCAGTCTTTTTAGAATACTCAAATTCACCTCTCTTCTTTTTTTCTCCTTAGAATCTAGGTCTTAAGTATCCAGGTATCAGGGGAGGAAACTGTTGGTGGTGTATTCTCTCCCAGCTGATGGATTATAGCATAAACTCTCTACTCCTTTAGGCTTTTCCATTGATATATTCAAAGCCCTGCTTTGGAATTAAAAGAAAACCTTTTACCTCTCAACAGAGTATGGCTTTTGCAAATAAAACATGATTCTATTTTCAGTCTATTCTTTGGTTTATAGATTTATAAAATTCTGCTTTGGAGATCTAAAGCTGATAAATTAACTGTTTGTTCTCCCTGGATTTTTTTTTTCTTCTACTTTCCCCAGGGCAATAAACCTGACCTTCAAATTCTAGCTTTAATTGTGAAAAAACTGTAGAAATAACAAATAAATAAATAAATGCATTTAAAAACCTCGTCCTGCTACACTTGCTGCAGTGATTAAAAATGGAGTTAACCAGAGAAGTTTGCAACAATGAAGTACCTTTTAGCTGAAGACCAGTTCTTTTATTGTTTATTACTATTTTCTAACATAAATGGAGATCACCTTTTGCATCTTATGAAGGCTATAATATGATTCATTGAAACTGCCAGTGGTTAAGCAATTCTTTGCTCTTAAAATGATGCACACAGGATTTACACTAGGGCATTCCACCTGCCACTCCAAATCAAATACTGATACTCTGAAACTTGAAATATAAATCTACCTGATGTGTCAAAACATGTATAATTCTAAATGTGCTTGCTGTATAATAAAATATTTTCAACCTCATTTTTAACATGATGTAATTGTTGAGTCTGATTGCATCTACAGTTAAAAATAAATTAGAAGTAAAGCCCCTGATGATTTTTTGCTGTGTCTACAAGTAAATTCATCCCCTCAGAAAAGCCTTAAGAGATAGAGCAGTAGGAAGTTTTATACAGGGTATTTGGCGTTTATGTCTTTCCTAAGGGATTAAGGGTTATATAGCTGCACATACAACCCAAGCCATTCAAGAAAACCATTTTAGCTACTAAATTCACCTGAAATAAGAATAGCAAACAAATCATTGTGTTTCAGAAGTTAGTTTAATGTTTAGTTATTGAGCATATGTGGGAGGTGCCTAATATTTTTATTTTCTTTTTCAGGCACTCTAAATTTAGAATTTCATGCAAATAACCCTTGCTAGCTTTCTTTGAAATATTCTGGGTAATGGGAAACTGTCACAATAATGGAAATTTTGCAAACTTCTCCCAATGCTTTTGTGCTATATTTAATCTTAGTAATTCCAAGGATCATTTAGTCATCATCTCCAACATCCTGCCTCAGATTTAGTCTGGCTTGGAGCCCTGGTGGCATAGTGATTAAGCATTTGGCTGCTAACCAAAAGGTCGGCAGTTCGGTTGGCTGTTTCCATCCACTAGCCGCTCCTTGGAAACCCTATGGCACAGTTCTACTCTGTCCTGTGGGGTCGCTATGAGTTGGTATTGACTCCACGACAACATATTTGGTTGTTTTTTTTTTTTTTTTAATGTGTTTCTTGTCACTTATTTCACTTTTTTCCCCCATTGCGTATGTTGCCCGATTAGGATCCATGCCCTAGAGCAGTCGAGCCAATGAAAGGTACTCCAAGTCAGAAAGAGTGAGATAGTTTATTTAGGAGGTGGCCACCAACTGGTATCCGGCAGTAACCCAGGCTGTCTCTATGGAGTCCCAAAAGGCATTTTTACATTAGAGCTTATATACGAATTTTACAACATTAAAAGTGTTTTGTAGCCCGCAGATGGCATGGCCAGATGAGTTATTCATTACAAGGTAATTACAAGAGACTCTATATCATACTAAAGAGATACGGGCTGGACGTCTCCTTATCAGGCTTGAGATATATATGTCAGATGCCTGGGCTCTAATCTTCCTGTGGGGCGTCATAGGCCACAGGTGGTGGGACAGAGCAAAACAAAGTCATTAACAAGGGTATGCAGAAAGGAGAGGGCAAAGGAAAAAAAACCTTACAGATTCATCATGGCGTTAGTTATGTCAAGCTCTCAGTTGCCCATTTTGAAAAGCACAGAACATGCTGGGGAGTATTAGGGTTACACGTATGTTCATACAGTACTTTTCGTATCTGACCTTACCCGTATAATTCATCAGGATGATTAAAGCCACAGCTTCTGATTGTGTTACTCAGTCACAAACAATAACCATGCAACCTTCTACAAGTCCAAACAGAAAAGACCCAGAACAATCCCTATTATATTTTTATTTTCTGCTTTAAATCATAAATTGGTGAGCATGCATATTAGTGTTCTGTAGAAGAGGTGAACACTCAATTCAGTGTAAGTGAATATTCTTTAAACAGCTTTTTCCTTTACAAAATTTACTGGAAAAGAAATAGTTTGTGGTGGTGATGATTTCGTCTTTAATTAAACAGAAATTACAGAGTTATTAGACAATCTTCCAAGAATTAACTTTTTTTTTTTCTGGTAAATATCTTCTTACTTTTGTAGGATTGAGCAAAAATAGCTCTGCATTCTACAATTAAGCACCTTTGGTGAATGCATATTAAACATTCACTGTATATATATATGCACACATATATATGTATATTGTTTTTTAAAAATATGTATATATATGTATACTTATCTGTTGTGTGTGTTTGTTTGAAAAAAATACTTGGAAAATAAGGGCTTCTTAGTGTGTCATTACAGTGCGCATCAGTGGACTTTTAAAAAACTGGTGATTATCATGCCCTCTACACTTGTACTTGATTTCCAGGGGAAATATGATGATAATGATAAACATGTGCTTTCTGTTGAGATGAGACGATGCCTGGATTTATTATAGACCTTAATGATACATTCATAACTGAACGCTACAAATTAGGTTAAAACCCTAATGAATTTATAATGAAGGTTTTCAGTGTTTAACCTTTACCAAGTAAACAACCTGAATGTCTTTGACATGGGTTAAATTGACTGAATTTCAGGCCACAGAAATATGTCTACCAATGTACATAACCTATGATTTAGGACTTAGACAAAGTAATTTACTGTTCCCGTGTGTGTCTTATAATAGGACTTCATTCATTCAACAAACATTCTTATGAACCTAAAAGTGCCAAGTACTGTAGCAGGTACTAGATATGATACCTCAAGAAGTAAGACTAAGTTCTGACCCTTAAAACAGTCTACTAGGGAGATATTTTTATAAGTACATCATTTCAACACAGGAGGAAATAATAGAAGCATATAAAACACTTTATGTAAAGCCCAAACGACATGGAACCAAGTTTGTCTCCTTGTAGCGAATGAGTAGGTGAGCATGAGTTTCCTGAGGAAAAGATATTTGGCTAATGTCTTGAAAAAAATAGTAGGAGTTGAGCTTACAGACCAATAGGAATAGGTAGTCCAAGTCAAGGTTCTTACATGCCCTTAGGAACAATGGCATGGAACAACATGGTAGATTTTGGAAACCCTAAAATACATAAAACTGAAGTATAAGGGACCTGCAGAGGAATGATAAGGGTCAAGTCTAAAAAGGTCACCAGGGCCCATGTTATATGGTAGTTTGAATTTGATTCTCTACACAATCAGAGGAAGATGTGACTCTGCAAGGAAATTGCTTTATGAATGTGTATCCTTTGTAGTCTATATACAGAATGTTAACATACACACTCAAGCAGAAAGCGATCAAGTGAGAGAGTTGATATGTTCTGGAATTACTGAGGTCTTTTTGTGGTTTTCTGTGAGTGTTTTTAAGTAATTAATAAAGTAGTTATTGGTGTTGGGTGGGGATTCGTATGGTAAAATCAGAAGCCAAACACTAATTTTTTAGTATCCTTTTAATGTCCTAGGAAACATGATTGCCCATGCCTATTGATATTGCTACATATTTTCTTAGCTTCTTCTATGAGTTTTGTCTGGGATTATTAATCATTTTATAGAGAAATAAAATATCCTTGTGCTATAATAATAGCTCCGCTGTCTTCAATGCCCTAATCATGCAAACAGAAAAGAGTGGAGAAGCTCTTGAGGTTCTCTCCAGAGTGGGCAACTTTTCTCCAGGATTCATTTTCTCCAAATAAGTCAATAATTCTAGAACCTTTTTTTAATGTATAGATGTTTTCACAGACTTTGAAAAGTTGCTACTTGACAATATAAAAATTATATTTTTCACAATTTTCTAAAATACAAGATTCTGGTAATTGTTTTATACCTTGTTGTAAGTCAATGAACATTAGTTAAATGGAACTTCATAGTTTTACTGTTCTGTGTATTTATGATGAATGATTTTTTTTCTATTTTTTTTTATATTTTATTGTACTTCAGGTGAAGGCTTACAGAATAAATAGTTTATCCTGAAACAGTAGTACACGTGTTGTTTTATGACATTGGTTAACAACCCCACAACGTATTAACCCTCTATCTTCTCAACCTTTTTTTTTTTTTTTGGTGAAAATACACATAGCCAGAGATACACCGTTTCAAAAATATCTACATGCACAGTTCAGTGACATGGACTATGCTCTTCCAGTTGTGCTCTTATTCTCACTTAAGATGAAGGCTTACAGAACAAAATGGTTTCTCATTTAACAGTCACTACAAATGTTGCCCTATGACAATGGTTAACAACTTCACAACACATCAACAATATCCTTACTCAACATTGGGTTCCCTATCACCAGCTTCCGTATCCCCTTCTGCCTCTGGCCCTTGTCACTGGACTCCTGTACCTCGTTAATCTCATTTGGTTTTACGGGGCTGTCTACTCCCAGGCTGAACAGTGAACCTCGGAGGTAGCCTCCCACTGAGCTAAAAGGGTGTCTGGGGGCCATGCTCTCGAGGTTTCTCCAGTCTCCTTTAGGCCAGTAAATCTGGTCTTTTTTTTTGTGAGTTAGAATTATGTTCTACATCCTTCTCCAGCTCTGTTCAGAACCCTCTGTTGTGATCCTGGTGAGAGCAGTCAGTGGTGGTAGCTGGGCACCATCTAGCTTTACTGAACTCAGTCCGGTGGAGGCCTTGGTAGCTGTGGACAATTAGTCCTTTGGACTAATCTTTTCCTTGTATCCTGTTCTCTTCATTCTCCCTTGCTCCCAAAGGGATGAGACCAGTGGATTATTTTAGATGGCCGCTCACAGGCTTTTAAGACCCCAGACACTACTCACCAAGGTAGAAAGTAGAGCATTGTCTTTATAGGCTATGTCATTCCAATTGAGCTAGATGTTCCCCGAGACCATGATCCCCAGAGCCCTCCGCCCAGCAATTCAGTCCCTCAGGGAGTTTGGATGTGTCTATGGGGCTTCCATGACCTTTCCTTGTACAGGCTGTGCTAGTTTCCCCTGTATTGTGTACTGTCTAACCCTTCACCCAAAATACCACTTATCTATTGCCTATTTAGTATCCCCCCCCATCCCTGATAACCAACAAAGATTGTTACATTTTGTGTGTGAACTTTTTCATGAGTTTTTACAATAGAGGTCTCATACAATATTTGTCCTTTTGTGATTGACTTATTTCACTCAGAATAATGTCCTCCAGTTTCATCCATGTTATGAGATGCTTCACAGATTCATTGTTGTTCTTTCTCGTTGCATAGTACTCCATTGTGTGTATGTACCATAGTTTGTTTATCCATTCATCCATTGATGGGCATCGATGTTGTTTCCATCGTTTTGCTATTGTGAACAATGCTGCCATGAACAAAGGTGTGCATATGTCTATTCTAGTGATGACTCATTTCTCTAGGATATATTCCTAGGAGTGGGATTGCTGGATCGAATGGTATGTCTATTTCTAGCTTTCTGAGGAAGTGCCATATCATTTTCTAAAATGGTTGTATCATTTTGCATTCCCACCAGCAGAGCATAAGAGTTCCCGTCTCCCCGCAGCCCCTTCAACATTTGTTATTTCCAGTGTTTTTGATTCGTGCCAGTAATGCTGGGATGAGATGGTATCTCATTGTGGTGTTAATTTGCATTTCTCTAATGGCTAGTGATCGCGAGCATTTCCTCATGTGTCTGTTGGCCATTTGAATGTCTACTTTGGTGAAGTGTCTGTTCATTTCCTTTGCCCATTTTTTAATAGGATTATTTGTCTTTTTGTTGTAACGGTATTGATTTTCTTGTAGATTATGGAGATTAGACCTTTGTCTGACTTGTACTGTCCAGAAATCCTTTCCCAGTCTGTAGGTTCTCTTTAGACTCTTTTGGTGAAGTCTTTTGAAGAGCATAGGTGTTTGATTTTGAGAAGATCCCAGTTATCTAGCTTATCTGTTGGGTTTTGTGAATAGATAGTTATGGTTTGTATCCTGTTAATGCCATGTATTAAGGCCTGAAGTGTTGGTCCTATTTTTTCTTCTAAGAACTTTATAGTTTTAGGCTTTATATTCAGGTCTTTGATCCATTTTGAAGTAGTTTTTGTATACGGTGTGAGGTATGGGTCCTGTTTCATTTTTTTGCAAATGGATATCCAGTTTTGCCAGCACCATTTGTTAAGAAGACTGTCTTCCCCATTTGATGGACTTTGGCCCTTGTTGAAGATCAGGTGACCATAGGTGGATGGATTTACATCTGGGTTCTCAATTCTGTTCCATTGGTCAATGTATCTGTCGTTGTACCAGTACCAGGCTGTTTCGACTACTGTAGCTGTATAGTAGGTTCTGAAGTCAGGTAGTGTGTGTCCTCCAACTTTATTCTTCTTCTTCAGTAGTGCTTTACTTATTTGGGGCTTCTTCCCTTTCCTATAAAGTTAATGATTAGTTTTTCCATCTCTTTGAAGAATGTTGTTGGTATTTGGATCGGGATTGCGTTGTATTTGTAAATTGCTTTGGGTAGCATTGTCATTTTCACCATGTTGCGTCTGCCTATCCATGAGCATGGTATGTTTTTCTATTTATGTAGATCCCTTTGGATTTATGCAGTAGTGTCTTGTAGTTTTCTTTGCATAGGTCTTTTACATCCCTGGTCAGATTTATTCCTAAGTATTTTATCTTTTTAGGGGCTATTGAAAATGGTATTGTTTTCCTGATTTCCTTTTCATTGTTCTCCTTACTGGTGTATAGGAATCCGACTGATTTTTGAATGTTTATCTTGTATCCTGCTACTCTGCTGAATTTTTCCATTAGTTCCAGTAGATTTCTCATGGAGTCTTTAGGGTTTTCTATGTATAATATCATATCATCTGCAGACAGGGACAGCTTAACTTCTTCATTACCAATTTGGATGCCCTTGATTTCTTTTTCTTGCTTTATTGCTCTAGCTAGAACTTTCAGCACAATGTTAAATAGGAGTGTTGATAAAGGGCATCCTTGTCTTGTTCCTGTATTCAAGGGGAATGTTTTCAGCCTCTCTCCATTGAGAATGATGTTGGCTGTTGGTTTTGCATAGATGCCCTTTATTATGTTGAGAAATTTCCCTTCTATACCTATTTTATTGAGAGTTTTTATCAGGAATGGGTGTTGGACATTGTCAAATGCCTTTTCTGCATCAATTGAGATGATCATGTGATTCTTTTCTTTCCTTTTATTTATGTGGGGATTACATTGATTGATTTTCTGATGTTGAACCATCTTTGCATACCTGGTATGAATCCTACTTCGTCGTGGTGTATTATTTTTTTGATATGATGCTGAATTCTATCGGCTAGAATTTTCATTAGAATTTTTGCATCTATATTCATGAGAGATATTGGTCTGTAATTTTCTTTTTTTGTGACGTCTTTGCCTGATTTTGGTATCAGCGTTATGGTGGCTTCATAGAATGAATTTGGAAGTGTTGCGTCCTCTTCTGTGCTCTGAAATAGCTTGAGTAGTACTGGTACAAGCTCTTCTGTAAATGTTTTGTAGAATTCTCCAGTGACACCATCTGGGCCAGGGCTTTTTTTGGTTGGGAGTTTTTTCTATTACCTTTTCAATCTCTTCTCTTGTTATGGGGCTCTTCAGATTTTCAACATCACTTTGTTGTATTTTGGGTAGGCCGTGTGTTTCTAGAAATTTATCCATTTCCTCTAGGTTTTCAAATGTGTTGGAGTATAATTTCTCATAATATTCTGTTATAATCCTTTTTATTTCAGTTGGGTCTGTTGTAATGGCCCCCATTTCATTTCTTATTTGGGTTATTTGTGTTCTCTCCTGTTTTACTTTTGTCAGTCTGGCCAATGGTTTGTCGATTTTGTCGATTCTTTCTATTGTTTTTCTGTTCTCTATTTCATTTATTTCCACTCTGATCTTTACTATTTCCTTTCTTCTGGTGGTTGTTGACTTTTTTTGCTGTTCTCTTTCTATTTGTTTGAGTTCCGTAGTTAATGTTTTGATTTTGTCCCTTTCTTCTTTTTTGATATGTGCATCCATTGCTATAAATTGTCCTCTGAGGACTGCCTTTGCTGTGTCCCAAAGGTTTTGATATGATGTGTTTTCATTCTCATTTGATTCTAGGAATTTTTTGATTCCATCTCTGATTTCTTCTATTACCCAGTGATGTGAAAGCAGGGTATTATTCAGTTTCTATGTAATTGATTTTTTTTCCTTGTTCTTTTTATTGTTAATTTCTACCTTGATGGTATTGTGGTCAGAGAAGATACTTTGAATTATCTCAATGTTTTGGATCATGTTGATGATTGCTCTGTGGCCTAAGATGTGGTCTATTCTGGAGAACGTTCCATGTGCATTGGAAAAGAATGTGTACTTTGCAGCAGTTGGATGGATTGTTCTATATATGTCTATGAGGTCCAGTAGGCTGATTGTGCCCTTTAGGTCTTCTGTATCTTTGCTGAGTTTCTTCTTAGTTGTTCTGTCCTTTACTGAGAGTGGTGTGTTGAAGTCTCCTACTATTATTGTGGAACTGTCAATTTCTCATTTCAGTGTTGTTAGAGTTTCTTTTATGTATTTTGGATCCCTGTCATTGGGTGCGTAGATGTTTATTATGGTTATGTCTTCATGATGGATCCTCCCCTTCATCATTATATAGTGTCCTTGTTTGTCTTTTATGGTAGATTTTGTTTTAAAGTCTGTTTTATCTGAGATCAGAATTGCCACTCCTGCTGTTTTTTGGTGGTTGTTAGCCTGATATATTTTTTTCCAACCTTTGACTTTTAATAAATTCACATCTTTGTTTCTAAGGTGTGTCTCTTGTAGACAGCATATTGATGGATCCTGTTTTCTTATCCATTCTGTCACTCTCTGTCTCTTTATGGGTGCACTGAGTCCATTTACATTCAGTGTAACTATTGATAGATGTGAGTTTGTTGCTGTCATTTTGTAGTGCTTTTTTTTGTGGTGCTGAAGTTTTCTTTGTTCTTCTTACTCTCTTGTGCTGAGTTACTTTTGTTTGTGGGTATGTTTTTCATTTGTTTTGTTTTTGCCGAGACTTTATGTTTTTCATCTTTATTTTTATGAGTTGGTTTTTTAACTTTCTTTGTGGTTGCCATGAATTTTACCCTTGTCTTTCCAAGTTTGAAGCAGTCTACCATTACTTGGTATCACCTTACCTTCTCCATTAGAAGGTTCTATACCTATGCCATTTATTCCCTCTTTTATTGTTTGATGTTGTTGTCATTTATTGATTAACTGCTCTGATTCCCTTTTGTATTTCTTTTGGTTTTGGATAGTCCTCAAGAGTTCATTTCTTAGATTGATATCTGGGTGGTATGATCCTGTGTCCTTGATTCTGTCTGTGAGCTGAAGCTGTTTTTCCTCAGATCGAAGATCTCCCTTTAATAATTCTTGTAAGTTTGGTTTGAGTTTACATATTTGCTTAATTTCTGTTTATGTGGTAATGACCTAATTTCACCCTCAAATTTGAACAAGAGTTTTGCAGGATATATTATTCTTGGCTGACAATTTTTTTCTTTCAAGATTTTACATATGTCATCCCATTGCCTTCTTGCCTGCATGGTTTCTGCCAAATAATCTGATCTTAGTCTTATTGTTTCTCGTCTGTATGTGACTTCTTGTTTTTCACGAGCTGCTGTCAGGATTCTTTGTTTGTCTTTGGTTTTGGCGAGTGTGAATATGATATGCCTTGGTGATTTTCTTTTGGGGTCTCTTCTATATGGGGTTCGTTGAGCTTCTTGGATGGCCATCTTTTCATCTTTCATGATATTGGGAAAGTTTTCTGTCAGCAGTTCCTCAATGATCCTCTATGTGTTTTGTTTTCTCTCCTTTTTTCTGGAATTCCAATCGCTCGTAAATTTTTGCTTTTAACTGTGTCCCACATAACCCTCAGGGTCTCTTCATTTTTCTTTATTGTTTTTTCTGAGTTTTCCTGAAACAGAGTTGTATCCAAGTGTTTGTCTTCAGTTCTACTGATCCTGTCTTCCACGGTTTAAAATCTGCTTCTCAGCCCTTCTACGACATCATCCATTTCTGAAATCTTGTTTTTTATCTTTTGGATTTCTAATTGTTGTTTTTGTATAATTTCTAGCTGTGAATTTATTTTGGCATTTTGTTCCTGCATCATCTTTCTGAATTCTTCCAATTTTTTGTCTGTATTTTCCATGAATTTGTCTATTTTTTCCTCATGTTTTCAGCTTCTTGCCTCAGTTCTTGGAGAATTCTGAGTATTAGAGATTTGAATTCCCTATTAGGTGGTTCTAGTGCATTTTCTTCCACAGGAGACTCATCTGGTGTTTTATGTTGGACACCTACTGGAACCGTCCTTTCTTGGTTTTGTAAATGTTTTGATATTGTCTGCTGTTTTCAGGGCATTCAGTAATTATTTTTCTCGTTTATTTATTGTAGATTTGTTTGTTTCGTCCCTTTTAAAAAAAAAAAATTTGACTATGAGCAGGGAGACTGTGTGTTGTTTGTTGTTTGCTCGTCTGTCTGGTCAATACTTTTCGCCTCCTTCCCCAATTGGCAGGGTCAGTTACTCAGATATGGTACAGCAGGGCAGGTATAGCTGAAGAGGAATTACTGGGACGGATTGTTTGTGGCACGTACTACAGCCACCAGAGCGGGTCAGTAATCAGTGCAGGGCCGGTTCCAGTAGGCCGTGGCTGTGCTGCTTGGTGGTGTGATGTCAAGCGCACTGTGCAGGTAGGCAGGATGCAGCAGGGAGATTGTTATGTGTGGAGCTAAGATGGATATGGGAGAGAGGAGAGATGAACAGGAGCCAAAAACATACAAAGAAACAAAAAAGAATGCTAGGGGAGCTTGCCATTGGAATGGAGAGATGAGAGACTATGAAATGGAGAGAAACAGAAAGGGGAAGAGGAAGAAAAGAAAAGAATGAATAAATAAAAATCAGAAAGGTTAAAGAACTGCAAAGTTCCCAGTGATCCCACTGATGCAGCTATGAAGTCTGGGGAAGTCGCTCTTAGGTGTTGCAATACAGCCTGGCTAGAAGGCGTAGAGGCATACAACTCCTGGTATTCAGGGATCAGAAAGAGAAGGAAGATATAGAGGGATGAGAAACTGAGCAATGAAGAAAGGGAAAAAGAGGGAAAAGAAAACAAAACAAATTAAAAAAAAAAAAAGAACAAGAAAGACCACCCCAAAAAACAGAAAAAAAAAACACCAACGAGAAAAGAAATGGCCTCAGGGATCCCTCTGCATGTTTGTGGAAGCTAAAGGGGAGTTCCTTGCCATGCAGCTCTGCCTGGCCAGAAAGGGCTCCCAACTCAAGAAAAGGAAAAGAAAACAAACAAACAATTCAAAATGAAGAAAGGAACAAAAGCCCTGGGATCCCACCAGCGCAGTAGCCCAGACCAGGAAGTAGCTCCACACTCAAATGGAGCTCCGCAGCCCCACAGGAAGAGGCAAAGATGGCACACCGAGCCAGGCACTCGAGCGAAAGGAGGGGGAGGTGGTGAGAGGTAAGCAAAAAATCAAAAGAAGCAGGGAAAAAAAAAAAAAAAAAAGGCAACACCAGCAGCCAACAAATGGCACTCAGAGAGCCAGCTAGTGCTGGCTGGTGTTTCTGGACAAGAGACTATGTCTGTGGGAAGTAGAGGAGGCCAAGTGTGGGTGAAGAAGGGTAGAGAGTGGGAAAGTGTATATCACAAATTGCCGGCACTCTGCAGCCCCTCAGGAAGAAGCAAAGATGGCTCACAGAGTCAGGCACTTGAGTGAAAGGAGGGGGAGGTGGTGAGAGGCAAGTGAGAAATCAAAAGAAGCAGAAAAAAAAAACAAAACGCAACACTAGCAGCCAACAAATGGTACTCAGAGAGCCAGCTGGTGTGGGCTAGTGTTTCTAGACAAGAGACTGTGTCCGCAGGAAGTAGAGGGGGCCAAGTATGGGTGAAGAATGGTAGAGTGGGAAAGCGTATATCACAAATTGCTGGAGCTCTGCAGCCCCTCCAGAAGAAGCAAAGGTGGTGCACGGAGCGAGGCACTCGAGTGAAAGGAGGGGGAGATGGTGAGAGGCAAGGAAGAAATCAAAAGAAGTGGAAGAAAGCAACACCAGCAGCCAACAAATGTACCCAGAGAGCTGCCCGCTTGGGTGTGTGGAATCCAAGTAGCCGGCGCTTCCCGGTCAAGAGACTGTGGCCGCAGGAAGCAGAGGAGGCCGAGTGGGGGCGAAGAGGGGTGGGGGGTGGGAAAGCACACACCGCAAATTACCGGTTGTTTTGTCTCCCGCTGGATGCTCCGTGAGGCTGCTTTCTCGTGCCCCCGTTTGCTGGTCTCCGATAGGAGTCCAAGTTGGTGGATCCGCGCTGCATTAGCTGGTAGGGGACCTCTGCATGAATCTCTCCTCGCTCTCCATTCTCTGTCAGTTTTCTCACTCCATTTGGTGTTTGGCTGAGTTCTTTCTTCATTTGATGTTTTAGGGTTTCGGGATTGTTGTATTCTCTGTTCGGCTTAGTTTTTCGGATCTTTGCTGTGGAGGGACGGCGTGGTGCTTCTACCTAGAGCACCATTTTGCCCGAACTCCATGAATGATGTTTTTAAAGAATTTTATATTCTATATAACATTGCTGTGAGGTTAAAAAAAAAAAAAAAAAAAAAGTTTATCCAAAGAATTTGATCTTTGTCCCAGGTTTCTGGTAGATAAAATCTAAACCCTTGGAATTTCATGAGTTATTGGAATGTCTTTGTTATTCATGAAGGGCTCCAGACCACACCTGATTGTTAATATTAATGAGATAACTCAGAATTAGCTGGCCATACAAAAAAGACCTATTAGGTGGTATCAGCCCAACTTCTGGGGAGGGAAGGAACATGGGGACTGAGTTCAATCACATCATGTGGCCAGTGATTCAATCCACCATGTATATGTAATGAAACCCTAATAAAAACACTGGAAACTGAAGCTCAGGTGAGCTTCCTGATTTGTGAAAGACAGTGATGTACTGGGAGTGTAATGCATCCCTGACAACATGGAAGATTTGCAGTGGGAACCCTCCCAGGCCTCACACTGTGCGTTTCTTCTTTATGTTGTTCCTGATTTGCATTCTTTACAATATAAATGTAAAATAAGTTTAGTGTTTTCCTAAGTTCTGTGAGTCATTCTAGCAAGTTATCAAACCTGAGGGGTTTGTGGGAACCTCCAAATTTGTACCCAGTAAATCAGAAATGTTGGTGTACTGGGGATCCCCGAACTTGCTGCTGAGGGGTTAGCAGTGGGAACCCCTGAATGTGTAGCCAGTCAGTCAGAATTTTGGGTGTCCTGGGGACCCCCAAGCTTAGATCTGGTATCCTGAGGGAGTTATAAAACCAAACCCACTGCCATCTAGTCAATTCTGACTCATAGCAACACTGTATAGAACTGCCCCATAGGGTTTCCAAGGAGTGGCTGGTGGATTCAAACTGCAAACATTTTGGTTAGCAGCCAAGCTCTTAATCACTGTGCCGCCAGGGCTCCGAGGGAGTAATAGGGACCCGCGAATTTGTAGCCAGTTGGTCAGAAGTACAGTGACCTGTGACTGCACCTCGCCCCCACCCGCCGGCTCCAAACTTACAGCTGGTGTTTAAAGTCTTGGGCAGATTTGGCAACCTATAGGACTATACCCTTTTACCTGTGAGATCTGACATATCTCTGTGTAGTCAGGTTAAAAAGAAGAATTGCATTGCAGTTAGTGTTGGAGTTAAACTGATTACAGAGTTGCTTTTATTCAGAATTTAAATATTCCATCATTACCTATTATATTTTTATTTTAATCTAGAAATTCTCCTTATTTTGTCACCTAAATGTCACTTAAAATCTAATCTACATGGAACTAGAATCTAAAATAATATATAATGTATAAAAATTGTTCTTAATTAGTGTAAAATTTTTTATTTCGTGGATTTTTGCTGTTGAAGAAATGTAAGCGAAATTGTGTTTGTATTTGTCCTTCTTAATTCCCAATGTCCTCCTTTCCCATTATGCAGTGCCTTTGAAATCAAAAGTCAATATAGGTTGTAGTTAGATTTATATGATAAACAAACAAACCAAAAAAAAAAACCTAATTTGTTCTGCAGAGAGCCATATCCTGGAAGACGTCAACAAGTGCATCATAGCGTTGAGGGACCAGGATGCTGATAATTTAGACCGTGCTGCTGGTGCTATCAGAGGACGGGCAGCCAGAGTGGCCCACATCGTCACAGGTGAAATGGATAGTTACGAGCCAGGGGCTTACACGGAAGGTGTGATGAGAAATGTGAACTTCCTTACAAGTACTGGTAAGTCTCAGTCCCCAATAACAGCACCACTGTTCCTGAGTTTTAAAACTACATAGCTATCAAACATTCATCCATCTGGAAAAGGCTCTTGGTCTGTGTAGCTTGTTTTGAAATAGATTGCTCTACCATCTGATAGATGCTTGCATCTTCTGGTTATGTGATTTGAAATTTATCTCTGAGAAGTAAATATATTCACTGGGGACGGGAGGTCTTTTATAAATATATGCATTATGTAAATTACCCACAGGCCTTTGCCACTTAGGAATGTTTATTAATGCCAGAGCTGTTAGGAGTTATAATCAGCTCAGATGTGGTATTAAGCATGTAATCCTCTTTTAGCTGTATCATTGTACCCCCAGGTTTGTGTTTACATTACTTAAACAAAGCAAGCTTATCTGATGTTTTCAGAGAAATGTTCTCCACCTTTATTTGCAATCTGTTTGCAAAACAGCATTTTGTTCTTCCACATAATCTTCTTTGATTGCTTGAGAGATATAGAACCGGGATTCTGTTTTAGTTACGGCACCCATCTTAAATTAATATTTCTAAAATCAGTCAGCAAATGCATGGTTTTGAATCACTCAGTAAAATCGTATTCTTATTTTGATGCTATTGTTAACATTTCTCAAAAAAACTTACATAAGTAAAAGAATTCCTATGGATTGTCAAAAAATGGATATAATTTGAATGATGGCAATAAACTATTCTTATGACAGAACTTTTCCTGTGAAAACCTCCTGTGAATCTGTGAAATCCTCAGGTTGGATTGTTTTATTAAGTGCCTCCTAACAAGGAGTGATGGCACACTCATGATTCCTAAAATATTTGAAATTTCATGCTTAATTCATTGCTCCTAGAGAATTTTTTTTTAATGTTATGCATGGGGTATATTAAATTTGGCAGATATCTACAATGTTTAGTGAATGGAATAGAATAGTCTAATATGGGTGATTTTGGTGGGGAGGGTCGGGGGGGAGGTGATCTTTAAAATTAATTAAGAGAAATACATCAATAGCTGAGTACTCTTCACTAAGAGCTAGTCCTGAAGAACTATGCCATGAGGCAAGCTTAGCAAGGTTGCAGAAAAGTGGTAATTAGTTTTGTTGCATTTCTAGAATGTTGTTACAGAAAGTGGCTGATAAATCTTGGCACATGGTTTTCTCAATACGTCAATAAAACTATTTCTAAAATAATGACGTGTTGAAAATTTGCTGAGCAAAGATGGGGGAGATAGATATGTCTGCAACTCTTGATATTAATTAAGTTTATATTTCGATTCCCAGCCCTGAAAAGTCATTACTCTCATAATACGACACACAGCAATTGTTTTCGCAATTGGGTATAAGAATATATTTGACTGTATATACCTGTTGCCCTCCAGTGGATTTCAACTCATAGCATCCATACAGGACAGAGTAAAACTGCCCTACAGGGTTTCTAAGGAGTGGCTGGTGGATTCAAACTGCTGATCTTTTGGTTAGCAGCCGAGGTTTTAACCACTGCACCACCAGGGCTCCATAATTGCATTGCACATATGTATGTTCTATTCCTTAAACAAAATCTAAGCAGTACTTTCTTGTCGGTCGTAATCAAGGACAGAGTTATCTCTGTCTCTGATTTTTTTTTTTCCTAGCTTCCAAAAAAATGGAATTTTAAGTAAAACAAAAATGATCAGGTGTTCTCTTTTTAGCCAAATGAAAATTTCCTTTAGGGAATTGAATAGGTAAAGTCTACTTTACCTATTTACCAGGACTACTCTACCTTGCCTCTGTGTCAGTTTTTTAATCATATTAATAAAGAAGAGTGAACACACACTTCTTATGGTTACAAAATTTGTACGAGGTGCCAAATTCATTCCCTAGGAAGGGCTTCATATCTGTCATATGCAAAGAAACAAGTTGCAGTGAAATTCTAAAGTGTCCAGAATGTGAAGTGTTTTGGGGGAACACTTTGCAATCAAATCAAAATGAAAGGAAGTTATTTGCACATTGAATTATAAGTTTGTCAATTCCTCCATGACTCATAGTGACCTTACAAGTTAACTAATGAGTATGACTACGTTACCATTCAGTTGGGAGAGAGAAGTCTTTTTTCTTCATAATTAGTTATATGTAATCTTAACTAAAAGGAGCCCTGGTCGCGCAGTGGTTAACCACTCAGTTGCCAACCGAAAGGTGTGTAGTTTAAACCCACTAGGTGCTCCGCAGGAGAAAGATGGAACAGCCTGCTTCCGTAATGATTACAGCCCCGAAAACCCTATGGAGCAGTTCTACTCTGTCCTGTAGGGTCACTGTGAGTTAGAATCAACTCGATAGCACACAACAACAGCAACCGCAACCTTAATTAAAATTCTCCAGCTAAGTTATAACCTGTATAGAAAATATAATATAGAATAATCCTGCATTATTCTGTATAAGCACTACTTGAAGAACTTACTGATGAAGGTCAAAGACAGCCTTTGATATGAATTACATGTGAACATAAAGAAAATGAAAGTCTTCAGATTAGTCCGATAAACAACATCATGATAAATGATGAGGAAATTGATGTTGTCAATGATTTCGTTCTATTTGGATCAACAATCAATGCCCATGGAAGCGGCAGTCAAGAAATCAAATGACATATCACGTTGGGAAAATTACTACAAAAGACCTCTTTAAAGCGTCAAGAAGCAAAGATGTCACCTTGATGACTAAAGTGTATCAAACCATGGTCTTTTCAATTGCCTCACATGCATGCAAAAGCTGAACAGTGAAAAAGGAAGATCAAAGAAGAATTGACACACTTGAATTGTAGTGTTGATAGAAAATATTGAAAATACCATTGCCAGAAGAACAAACAAATCGATTTTGAAAGAAGTACAGCCAGAATGCTCCCTAGAAGTGAGGATGATGAGACTTTAACTTGTTTACTTTGGACACATCATCAGGAAAGATCAAAAGGTAGAAAAGGATATCATGCTTACTAAAGTAGTGGGTCAGTGAAAATGAGGTAAACTCTGTGAGAGATGGATTGACATAGTAACTGCAACAATGGCCTCAAACATACCAACAACTGTGAGGATGGCACAAGACCAGGCAGTATTTTTCCTGTTAATCCTTTCACGGGTGAATTTTTTTTGGGGGGTGGAGGGGAATTTTTTGGTGATGCTACATTTTTTCATTATTGGAACAGATGCTGAAAAAAATGGGATGCCAATTGCAAGTGGGATATATTGGTCCCATGTCCTATGAAGCACATCACACAAGAGGAACATATTGGTTCCTTGGCTCAGGAAGTACATCACACTTCCTGGTTTCACTTAAGCTATAAAATATCTTATTCACCTTTCCAAAAATACATACGAAATACTCAACTTTGCACTTGCTGCCTACAATTGTTATCAGTTTGATTTAGAGTGGGCCATATTGGTACCATGTTCCATGAAGCATATCACATTTGTGGAACCTATCAGTCCCACGGCCCAGCAAGTGCATCACAAGCTGTTTTTACCCCAGAAACTAACGTGTTTACTTGAGTATTTCCAAATGCTGGTACCTAAGCACCCCCCCCCCCCCCAGTAACACAAAGGAGATAGTAAACATACTTGCAAGCCTTATCTCACTGTACAGAAGCCAAAAGAAACAAAAGTTTCACACAATCAGTCCTCTGGGAAGCATCCTCTCATACAGATGGATCTCAAAACTCAAATTTGGCACAGATCAGCTTCCTTGTTTTTTAGGCAGTTGCACCAGTATCTGCCAGGATGCCAGAATGTACTAAAGTGGTTCGAATGCCTGCCAAAAAACCTCCAGGGGTGGAAAATGTAGCTGGGGACACATGTGTCGCCATGAGTGGGAGCTGACTTGATAGCAACTAACAACAGCAACAGTTTTGTATAAGTAGCATCTTACTAGGATCCTTGTGGTGCCATGGTTAAGAGTTCGGCTGCTAACCGAAAAGGTTGGTAGTTAGAATCCACCAGCCTTTCCTTGGAAAGCCGATGGGGCAGTTCTACTCTGTCCTATAGGTTGCTGAGTCAGAAATGACTCAACAGCAGTGGGTTTGGTTTTTTGTTTTTAGCTTCCAATTTCATCATTTAAAATTTTCATATTATTTCTTGCTTCCTCTTTGAAAAAAAAAATCTCTTTCTTGTCTTACATGTTTAATACCAAACTTTCCTCCAAGCAGCTTTCCTTGAAATTTATCAAATGCATGTATCACTAAAGGGAATTCTATGCAATAAATTAGATGAAAAAGCTAATTAGATCAGTTTGATCTTAACCAAAGCTGAAAAATGTGAGCATTTTTCTCTCCCATAGAGATATTATCTGTGAAAAATACTTCCAACTCTTCTATCTTCCACAATTAGCTAACAGAAGGTCTTTGTTCACATCTGTTCCTTACTTTGGACTTATTATTTATAAATAATCATCAAATTAAGTAATTGGAAATGTCATGTTTTGTGTTATGAAGACTTAATAGTTCACATTTTAGTAAATGAATAGTTTATATGTGTGGTTTGTTTTTCTTTTCTGTTCTTTCTCTCTTATACAGCTCTCAGTTCTTAACCCTGATTCCTGAAAATAACTTAATGAGGAGCTATTGTGAATTGTTTTGATTGTTGAGACATCCTTATCTTTGCAAAATTTGTCTTAAAGCATTGTCATCAATGATGAAAACTAAGCCATATTTATCTAAATCACAAAGAGTGTTTTTGGAACATAGCACCTTTGATTTTAATCAGACTTTGTGGCTTATTATCACATTTTCAAGATTTGATGATCTAGGTGTTTTCTCAGCATTAGGAAGAAGGGTTGCCCTATTACATTTTAGGAATTTGCATTGTTCATAAACCCTAGTAGTTGATTTTAAGTGAAATGTAGGCAATATCTGAAATGCTGCATTCATTCAGACAGAGGCACAACATTGTAATCTCCTTTTGAAGTTCTTTATTCTGCCCCATTCTTTTGCTGTTACTAAGCTCTTTCACCTGTCAGAAAGTCCTGGTAGAGGAGAGAAAATATATTGGGTTTTTTGTTAAATACCCTTCTGGAATGCAATGGGAAGGCTTAAAGTTTGTATTCTTGACACTAACTTCAATTCTTTCATACTAGTTTGGGAAAAAGCCTAAACCAGGAGTGGAGAGAGATATTTGTGTGTGTATCTGTGATTTATGGACTCTACCAGATCCAGAAATTAGCAGCCCCAAACTCTACCTGTTTTCAGTGCAAGCAAGGCTCTTGGACCAGCACAGAAAAGGCACGTAAATGAATCTGGTCGATACATCCTAGTGGCATTTATTGTTGGCAACTAGTAGTGATGGCAGGTAAAGATCATTTACCACTTGAATAGACCCAGACTGGAAGGTATGGACTCTAAACCCCTCCATCTTAGAGTGGAAAACATCCACATCGTAGCAATTTTTCTTCACAAGGACAAATGAAACTGTTGAAAAGAATTTGGAAAAAAAAATGTAAATTTCTCTTTACACTAGGTTAGACATCAGATAGACTTTAGAAGTAAATTTTATTTTAAAATCATGAAGTCAGTTTAATTAATACTGGATACTAAATCCTATCAAGTCCGTTTTACTTAATTTTTTCTCCAATGCAATTATCCTTCATTCTTTAGCCTAATTAATACATGCTACTTTCCTTATGTTGCATCTCTGTCCTATAACGTTAAATGTTGTTGTCGTTAGCTGCCACTGAGTCAACACCGACTCATGGCAACCCCATGCACAATGGAACTAAATGCTGCCTACTCCTGCGCTACGCACATGATTGGTTGCAGATTGGACCATTGGGATCCATAGGGTTTTTATTATCTAATTTTCTGAGCTAGATTGCCAGACCTTTCTTTCTAGTCCATCTTAGTTTGCAAGCTCCTCTGAAACCTGTTCAGCATCATAGCGACATGCAAGCCTCCACTGACAGACAGATGATGGCTGCGCTTGAGGTACATTGACTGGGAAGCCAACCTACATGGAAGGCGAGAATTCTACCAATGAACCACCAATGCCCCCTAGAACCTTAAGTAGCTATAGGACAAAACCCAAAGTTCTAGTATTCCTTGCCCACCTCAGTCCAGTAGACACTGAAAATTAGTGGCCTCCATATTAAATATTACTCCAAGAATTTTTATGTGTCCTGTAGAGCTTTGACCTGTGTAATTTTAAGAATTAGTGTTTAATATTAAAATGGAAGGTAGATTACATATAAAAAATCCAGATTAATGGCCTATTCTAACAAGGGTGAAGGTCTGGCAACACCAGGACAAGATTCAGTGTTGAACTGGCTGAAACTTGCAGTGTTCTCCTTTCCATTAGGCTTAGGCTCTCAAGTTTGTCACAGTATTCACCGTGCTATAGTTTCCTCTACTCCTTCTCATACTCCTAGACTTCCTCACTTACTAAATTTACCTCCCTGGCCCTTTTAGATATTTGAATTCACTTAAACATGCGTTTCTAAATTTTTTTTTTCCACTCTAAGCCAAAAAGTATATTTTACTGTTTCTAAGCTGATTTGAAGGTGCTAAGATCTTGTTCATGCTGTCTCCATCATCTTGAATACCCTTGTGTCTTTTTTCTCACATCAAATCCTATTCATCTTTCAAGAAACAATTCATATCCCACCTCCTCTGAGAAACCTTTCCTTAATCCTCTGGCAATAGTGAATTCTTCTTGGTCTTATTTCCTGCAGATCTGAAGGGACAGGCCACTTGGTTACATCATTCCAAACAACTATATGCTATTGATGAACTCTTCAAATATACTTATACAGAAATGACTCTGCTTTCAAAATAGAATGTAAGCTACTGGAGAGAAGGGCACTTGTATTATTTCTCTTTGCATTTGTCCCAGAACTTTGCACACAAAAGATAAATAAAAATATACCTCTTGAATCAAGTAACCATCATGCCTCTATGCCTTTGCTAATGCTTTGCTATTCCTGCAGCTGGAAAGCCCTTTCTTCTCTTCTGCCCCCTCTCAAAACGTAGTAACTCTTCAACACTTTCTCAAATGCCCTTGCCTTTTCAAAGGAGCTTCTGATCTTTTGCAGTTGGAATTAATTGCTCCATCATCTGTGCTATCATATACAAGCTTGTTCTCCACTTAATGATTATTTAACTTTGCCTTGTATCATAACCAGCCATTTACACATAAGTTTCTCCATTAGATTGTAATGTCCTTAAAGCCAGAGACCATGCTTTATTTATTTTATATCCCTCAGTAATATCTTACACATAGTAGAAGTATCCAATGATTGTTAATCACTAAGACCTCCTCCAAATTTTAAATTTAAAATACAAGATTATTTACTATTATACATTCTACTATAGTTAAAAGAGAGAATAAATTATCATCTCAATTCAGAAAAAAATTCAAAAACAGTAGACTATGTCAAAGGCTGGGGAAGAGAAAAGATCAGAAAAGTGATTCACTATGTCCCAAGTTAGATACTAGGCACTTCCAGAAAACTTGGGGTCAGATTTTTAAAAGGTTCTTTAGTAAGCGTTTCTGAATAAGAGATCATGACTTTTGTGTATTAAATTACTTACAAGAACCATCACTGAACAGCAAATGTTGAAAGATCGCGCTGAACCTAATTTCACAAATGGTCCCAGCAAATCCCTGTATGGGATAGCAACAGTGTCTTCAAATTCAGAAACCATTGTTGGCAAACTTTCCTCCCCTTGTAGCAGTCTGAGACAAGCCTCCAGATTAGGCCATTTCATACTTTTGGCATTAGCCTTAATCTGACATACTGTAACACAATTAGTCAGAAAACATTAGCAAGAAACTTCTGTCTGCAGATAGCCTGGCAAACCTGGATAACCCAACTTCTTCACGTAGGTAATTCTGAAAGGGTAAGATCCCACGGCCTTGGAGAGCTACTGTTCCAGCAGGCATCGGGACTTTGAGCTAATATTGTGTGTTGAAGAAAGTGGCTATTAGAACTCTGAGTGGCAAACCTGTTGTCTATCCAGGAAGGACTGGATTTGAACAGGAACCAAATACATTTAGGTAGTTGAGGATACTTCTTTATCTTGCCATTTTAAGTAAATGAAAATATAAATATGTTATAAAAAAGAAAGTGCTAGAAAAACCAAACTCCCCTATATGTACAGTGAGATGCAAAAGGCTTTTCTGACCTTGTTGATATGGTTGGACAACTAGAGGTACATGGAATAATCTAAAAAATAACTGTTGGTAATATGCTCATTAACAAAATGAACAAACAAAAAAATTGATTCTGACACTTTGGTAGAAAGTGTGTTGCCAAAAGAGGAAATGGATTACAGGGAATCATCAAGAGGGGCTGCAAACATTGCCGTATTTGGAAAATGTAAAACGTAACTTTGAGGTTGGAGCTAAATGAGGGATGACTTAAGGACAGGGGAAATGAATTGGCAAGGCTAAGAGGAAGGGAGAATTGGAAGAGAAACTGGAGAACGTGGATATTCACCAGCAAAGGAAGTTCTATAGGTCTTGTATTTTCTTTAACTTTATACATCCAGTGACCAGCCTCAGATGTATCTTCTCCAGGCAAATAAGAAACCCTATCTGGAAAGAGCTATAGGTTGCACCTTTCTTTCTGAGCCTATTTTCACATGCTTTCTGTAAAAAAGACCAATTCGGATTTATTTTGTGGATCGTTATTTAGTGAGAATAGGTAGGGAGAAAAAATAATTTATATTTAGGAGGATTAGGTGAGTAGTGCCAGTTTTCTTTCTGGATTGCGAACAACAGGACTAACTATGGCTACGTTAAGCAGAAAAACAAACCTAGGAGGACTAGAGAACAAGAAGAGGAAACAGGCAGAAGCCAAGGGATGTAGTATATAGTAACTAGAATTCATGTCATCCCCAGCAACACCTGTTTAAGGTGCCATTCCAGCCCCTTATGAATATTTAATGCCACTATTGACATCATAACTTTATGACACTGAATCCCACAGATGGTACATTTGCCAGCAGATTCCAGATACTTCCACTACTGGAATAAATCCTAAGCAATCCCTTCTTTTGCCTCATTTGCTTTCAATTCAAATTCCTGGGCAGAGGCATCATATTGGCTGAGTTTAAACCATGTGTGCGAACCTGGCTGTCAGTACACAACGGGAGCAAGCACTGATGGACTTTTGAGATTTTGGGAGGCAGTGCTCTACCTCACACCACTACCCTCACACTGGCTGATGGATGGTCTAGGCAGAGAGTTTGCAGTCTGTGAGCACAGGGAGAGGGCAGGAAGTGAGGAGAAATCGAGGACTGAGTTTATCAACTTTATTAGTCAGCTATTTATGCTGGAACAATGGAAATGGCTTCCACACATCACCTAGTCAGTAGCACTGCCTTTCCGGATGTTGCCAAACCCAATGGTTTATGAAATTTTCATTCTTTATTCCTGGTAGATTAAATGAGGTATTAGGATACCACTCCTAATCTGGTATGTTCCACAAAAGATGTAGTGTAACACCATAGATAATGTAAATGTGTTTCTGTTGCCAAGATACTGACTTACTAAAATAATGGTTATTGTTTTGTTTTGCTTCTTCCATGAAAACATAAAGGAGTCTGTGAAGTCTTGTGAAAAAAATGGTAAAATCTATTTTTCACTGGTTTCTTCTCGTTTTCCTTCTTGAACATCAATGACAAAAAATGGACAGCCGTATATCCCATTATTGTTCAAATGTACGACGGTACTTATGTAAGTGCATCATTTTGTTTTAAATCCAAAGGGTTGAGGTCTTTGACTTCATTTGTTTCAAGATTTATTAAGTATTAGACATTCTTTACAACAGTGTAGAATAGTGCCTTCTACTATCATAGTGATTATGTGGCCATGGGGAAAATGAAAGTGGCTGTTCTAAATCAGAAGAGACTGGAGGTGCTGGGATCTCAAGAAGCCGTAGGTCCTTCCCAGCCACTCTGAAGACAAATAAGATCAGTACTGGAACACCCCTTTAACTCACTAAAGCACAGCACCATTGCTAGGAAACTCTGGGCTAGACAACTGTCTACTGTGTAATCCAATAATTAAGCTTCTTTATAAAAAATTAATGTAAAATGTTTTATAAACAGTAACATAGTGTACATTTTTTGTAAAAATGTAGACATTATCTGGTAGAAGGCTCATTCCTTTCACTCCATCTTGAATGTCTGATTTATGAAATTAATGAAATAACTCCCTTCAGTTACTCTAAGTATCTATTTCATGTATTAACAGCCCTCAGCTGTAAAGACAGTTTACTTTTTTAGAGATCTGTAGATATAGCCTGCAAAGTCTGGTTATATATTTATTGATGTGAGCTTGTAAAACTTTTATATATTCATCTGTAAAACTAAATTTGAGGTTCAGGGTCACTGAGTTTAGATAATAATCTGAGGTGGTGTGTTTCTCAGATAATCTTTCCTCTGGCTTTGGAAACAGCATAAACCATGTGAAGTCAAGTGTATAAATCAGATTGCATTTCCCTTGGTGGTAAGTAAGTGGTGCAGACAGCTAAGCTTAATTGACAATGGTTTTAGCCATTTCATCCCCAGACTCTCCTTCAAAACTACATTTTTCATGTCAGTTTTTCTGGTGTTCCTCAGATGTAGATCTGGTTGGGGTGAGGGTGGTGTCTTAGTTATCTAGCGTTGCTATTACAGGAATACCACAAGTGGATGGCTTTAACAAATGGAAATTAATTTTCTCACAGTTTAGGAAGCTAGCAGTTTGAATTCAGGGTGCCAGCTCTATGGGAATTCTTTCTCTCTCTGTCGGTTCTAGAGGAAGATCCTTGTCTCTTCGAGCTTCTGCTCCTGGGTGATCTTCATGTGGCTTGGCATCTCTCTTCCCCCATCTCTGCTTTGCTTGCTTGTTTAATCTCTTTTATATATCAAAAGAGATTGATTCAAGATACACTCTACACTAATCCAGCCTCATTAATATAACAAAGACAACCCATGACCAAACGGGATTAAAACTACAGGCATAGAGGTTAGGATTTACAACACATATTTTTTGGGGACACAACTCCATCCATAACAGGTGGTAACAATGGATATAATGATGTTGCCACGTTTTCAAGGTCTGAGCGAGTTTAGTAAGTGACGAATTAAGCATTTCTAAGTTGTTATAAAAATAAGCATATTGTATCTACCCATTAAACTTCATGGACCTGAAAACAAGTGCTCAAAGAGAAGATCACAAATTTTCAGGCCAATATTTTCAAATAACAGCATTATCTACAAGCTTCATTAATGGATGTGAATGTTTTCTTCAATGAAGTCAATAAATTGTGCATCATGAGTGGGTGGGTTGAAGATTTTTTCATCTTTCTATTGGGGAAAACTATAAACAGAGTGGAAAACTCAAGATCTTCAATGAAAAATAGGAAAGAGTGTTTGATGGAGGGAAGGATACTTTAAATGACAGCCACAGTTGAGAGAGAAAAATGCTAGGACTAAAACAGGTGGACTAAGTGTAACCATCATCATTGATCAGGTGCCCAGGTTAACTAGCTCAGTGAGCAGAGAAGTGGTGCAGTGGAGGCCAACGAGATTTTAGTCAACAAGAAAGCCCTTTCCACAGAGTATCATGCGAATTTCTGCTGACGTACATTTTGATTTTATAAATCAATTTTTCCAGCTCATGAAGATTTACAGCTTCCTCTTTTGTCAATTATAAAAGAAAGTATTACTGCTTAACAACCTCATACAGCAGGCTAAGAATCTGGGAAGAGATTTCTTCTGAAATGTATTAGTAACCTAGTGGCATCTTGGAATATGTAATATATTCTGGTGATCATCCACCATTTAATTTTACTGTCTGCCAAAATCTGTAGCAGTTAAAGTTAAACGAACAATTTATATTATAAAATTTCTATGCTGTTATAAGGATTTTTAAAGGTATCATTTATTACAAACACTGCTGCCAGTATTTCCTTAAGATTCCAGATGTTCTAAAGTTCAGTGTTGATTGTAGGTTATAGTGATTTAACAAAGGCGATGCACATTCCTTTAACACCTGCCTCAAAATTCTTATGTAACTTGAAAGAGGAATTAGAGTATGGATATTGATAACAAAACCAAAATTATTTTTGAAGAAAGAGGGATTAAGTTAAATTATTTTACTTTTCTTTCCACCTCCCCTATCTTATTTATCATTCCTTCTATCGACTATTTCTGTATGTAGATAGTTGGTAATGTTTCTTCATTATTTGTGCTCATTAATTTATTCAACATACCTTCACAATTACAGTTAGGTAATTTTGGTCCAGGGATTACAATTTTTTTTTTTCTTTTTTCATCTATTTAAAAAACCAGCAAGAAGGCACACTGAGCAGATAATTCTACCCCACCCTAGTCTCAGATCCCTCTAAAATAATAGTAAAGAAACCAAAAAGGAATAAGCACATAATGGTATAGGGTCCCCAGAGAAAAATAAAAATAATAATAATAATAATATGGAAGACAGCAGCTGGAAACATGCAGATGATAAAAGAGAGAAGCAAAAGCTTCAATCTAGACTATTCAGAAGAGGGTTCCATCTTGATTGATATTAGACTTCTTATCAGCAACACTGGATTTTGTAAGGCAATGAAGCAGTGACTTCACATTTTGTGATGAAATAAATTTTGAACGAAGAATGTCATATTCATCTAATATACGTGGCAAAATAAAAACCTTCTTGTACACATGGCAACTCAGAAAATTTAACTCACACTGAGGTCTTTAAGAAATTACTCAAAAATATACTCTAACAAAACAAACCAAAAAAACCCTTTGCCATAGAGCCAATTCTGACTCATAGTGACCCTATAGGAAAGAGTAGAACTACCTCATAGGGTTTTCAGGGAGCGACTGGTGAATTCAAACTGCTGCCCTTTCGGTTAGCAGCCTGAGCTCTTAACTACTGCACCACCAGAGCTCCATATCACAAGGGAGGGGACAAAAAGAAAAGAAAACCAGACTACCAAGACATGGAAAACTGAACCAAGTACACTAACTCAGGGATGTAATGAATAAAATGACAAGATGTTATATGTCTATCATGCCTAGAAAATAATTGATACAAATTAGAACAGGAAATCAGTGGGCTGTAAGGAAAATGAATATGAAAGGAGCCTGGGATAGATTCAGATAAACAGAATTGCCAAGTTAGTCACCTAATATAATGGCAATTCACTATGCTCTCTGAAAGATATTAGGATGCTAATCCCCACCCCCTACCCCCTTTGCAGCCGGCTCAGAATATCATGAACCTAACTACATAATCCTGAAAGTTTAAAACTCTGTCTGGTTGCGTTGTCATCGGTTTATGGTTTAACTTCTATTTTTTTATTATCTAGATTTTTGTCATCTCTTTTGTCATAGTTAAACCGAATTTCCGTGTCACATGATAAGCATTATCTTTTTATGCCTGTTATGAATATATATGTACATAACCGAAGGAAAAAAACAAAAACCAAATCTGTTGTCGAGTTGATTCAGACTCCGTGACCCTATAGGATACAGTGGAACTGCCCCATGGGATTTCTGAGGAGCAGCTGGTGGATTTGAACTGCTGACCTTTTGGTTAGCAGCCAAGCTCTTAATCACTGTGCCACCAGGGCCCCATATAGGTATATATACATATTTATATATGTATATGTATGTGTATGTATAAACGATATACACATATATAACATTATCTATAGACAGGTATATATTCAATTCAATTATTATATCATTTATCATATAAATATTATAATTATATGTGCATATTATATATACTATATATAATGTGTAAAATGATTGATTTCTTTTTAATGGCTGTTATGTAAAATCGAGTTATCTTACAGCTGGGATGGGACAGTTTACCTTCAGGGTCGCTGAAGTTCTGGTACTGACTTTTGGCCATGGTAAGGATGAGTGGGCTAGCTAGTAATTTCTACTGTTTTATAAATTTTATAAAGTTTGAAATCCCCTTGGTGGCATCCAAGGTCATCTTGTTTACATTGTTTAAGAATGTGTAGGCTGATAGCTTATACCTGTTTTAACCGGTTTCATAGCTTGACTTGGCTACATGACCAGTGGGGCATAAAACACCCTGCTGGAATCTTTCGCCTGAATGCTCCTAAAACCACAATTTCATGCATGTGTCTTGATGGTTCATAATGCAGAGATAAGTGCATCCTTTACAACCAGGAAAGGACTGTGGGTAGTGCTCCTGGAAGTCTCCCAGTTCCTGATGCTGCGCCGTACATTCTTTCTCCCCTATGCCGTATTTGCTGTATTCTTTCCCTTTAGTAAGTCTTCTGTAAATAGTTCTGTGAAATTTTGGAAACCTTTTCCGTTATCCAACCTTGTGTAATTGTTGCAGTCATAACTTATTTGTTTTACCAAAAAACACAAAGCACACATTTGAAGATACCAAGAACAAGACGTGCACACACACACACATCAACCTCAATCATACGGTGGTGTGAGGTGAGTGGTTACATTGGGTTTTGTTGTGAACTGCTCTGTTTTTGTTTTCCCCTTTTCTTTTTTGATGGTACGGATAAGTCAGTAAGCTTCCATAAATGTCAAATTATGCACACAAAATTGCTGAATCATACTTTTTATCTCAGAGGTTCTTCCAAGTACTGAGATCTTAGAGGCTAAACTTTCATTTCATTTAGAATAACTGACTTACATATTATATCTCAGTAGAGAATGGGCATATTTTTCTCATCAGTATGCCCTCAACTCTTCATGGCCTCTTCCTTTCAGTACTGTGCTCTGTTCACCAAGTTACCGTTTCGATATCCTGCTTCCTTAAAAACTTAGAACTGCACCAAATTTTATCATCACTGTATTAGTCACCTGTTGCTGCACAACAAATTACCATACAATTTAGCTAATTAAAACAACAAACATTTATTGTGTTCCAGTTTCTGAGGGTCAAAAACCTGGGTGAGAGTTGCTTAGCAAGGTGGTGGTTGGGGTCTCTTAGGAGGTTGCAGTCAAGCTGTTGGCCGGGGCTGCACTCATCCACAGCTCAACTGGGGCAAAGGGTCTGCTTCCAAGCTCATTCACATGGTCATTAGCAAGAGGCATCAGTTCCTTGCCATATGGTCCTCTCCATATGCTTCCTGAGTGTCCTCACAATATGGCAGCTGGCTTCTCCCAGAACCACTAAAGGAAGAGAGGGAGGGAGGGAGGAAGGAAGGAGGAGAAAGAGAGAGCAAGAGAGAGAGAGCATCTAAGAATAACCTAATACCATATTTTCTACTGTATTCTATTTGTTAGAAGTGAGTTACTAAGTTCAGCCACATTTAAGGGGAAGGTATTAGAGAGGGCAAGAATAACAGGAGTCAGAGATTATTGGGGCCGTCTTACAGGCTGCCTACCACAACTTCCAAATTTTTAATGTTCTGGATAAGCTCAATATGTTCCCTTGTCCCCAAAGAGACTATACATTTCTGAGTACATTTATCCTTCACTCCTACTCTTTGGTTTAGTATTTAATATTAGAAATGTCCCCCACGGGTCTGTCAGTTTGACATACTGTGGGGGCCTGTGTGTTGCTGTGATGCTGGAAGCTATGCCATCAGTATCCAAATACCAGCAGGGTCACCCATAGTGGACAGGCTTGCGTGTTGCTGTGATGCTGGAAGCTATGCCATCAGTATTCAAATACCAGCAGGGTCACCCATGGCACACAGGCTTCAGCTGAGCTTCCAGACTAAGACAGACTAGGAAGAAGGATCTGGCTGTCTAGTTCTGAAAATAATTAAACAGTGAAAACCTTACCAATAGCAGCAGAACATTGTCCGATATCATGCCGGAAGATGAGCTCCTCAGGTTGGAAGGCACTCAAAACTTGACTGGGGAAGAGCTGCCTCCTCAAAGTAGAGTCAACCTCAATGACATGAATGGAGTCAAGCTTTCAGGATCTTCATTTGCTGATATGACTTAAAATGAGAAGAAAAATCTGCAAACATCCATTAATAACTGGAACATGAAGTGTATGAAGTGTGAATCTAGGAGAATTGGAAATCATCAAAAAGGAAAAGGAACACATAAACATAGACATCCTAGGCATTAGTGAGCTGAAATGGACTGGTATTGGCCATTTTGAATCAGACAATCATATGGTCTACCATGCTGGGAATGACAAATTGAAGAGGAATGGTGTTGCATTCATCATCAAAAAGATCATTTCAAGATCTATCCTGAAGTACAACACTGTCAGTGATAGGATAATATCCATACACCTACAAGCAATACCAGTTAATATGGCTATTATTCAAATTTGCACACCAACCACTAAGGCCAAAGATGAAGACATTGAAAATATGTACCAGCTTCTGTAGTCTAAAATTGATTG
Source organism: Dugong dugon (assembly GCA_030035585.1). NCBI lineage: Eukaryota > Metazoa > Chordata > Mammalia > Sirenia > Dugongidae > Dugong > Dugong dugon. Next base: position 23,885,675 of record CM057475.1, read on the forward strand.
GACATGCCATCGGGATGCATTGATAATTACTGGTGATTGGAATGTGAAAGTTAGAAACGAAGAAGGATCAGTAGTTGGAAAATATGGCCTTGGTGATAAAAATGATGCCAGAGATTGCATGATAGAATTTTGCAAGGCCAGTGACTTCTTCATTGCAGATACCTTTTTTCACCAACATAAACAGTGACTATATACATGGACCTCACCAGATTGAATGCACAAGAATCAAATCACTACATCTGTGGAAAGGGATGATGGAAAAGTTCAGTATCATCAGTCAGAATAAGTCAGGGGCTGACTGCGGAATAGACGGTCAACTGCTCATATGCAAGTTCAAGATGAAAATTAGAGCAAGTCCACAAGAGCCAAAGTATGACCTTGAGTACATGCCACCTGAATTAGAGACCATCTCAAGAATAGATTTGATGCCTTGAACACTAATGACTGAAAACTAGATAAGTTGTGGAATGACATTAAGGATATCATATATGAAGAAAGCAAGAGGTCATTAAAAAGACAGGAATGAAAGAAAAGACCAAAATGGATGTCAAAAGAGATGCTGAAAGTTGCTCTAGAACATCGAGTAGCTAAAGCAAAGGGAAGAAATGATGAAGTAAAAGAGCTGAATGGAAGATTTCAAAAGGCACCTCGAGAAGACAAAGTATTATAATCACATGTGCAAAGAGCTGGAGCTAGAAAACCAAAAGGAAAGAACACACTCGGCATTTCTCATGCTGAAAAACCTGAAGAAAAAATCAAGCCTTGAGTTGCAATATTGAAGGATTCTATAGGGAAAATATTAAACGATGCAGGAAGCATCAAAAGAAGATGGAAGGAATACACAGAGTCACTATACCAAAAAAAGTTGGTCGACATTCAACCATTTCAGGAGGTGGCATATGATCAGGAACCGATGGTACTGAAGGAAGAGGTCCAATCTGCACTGAAGGCACTGACGCAATACAAGCCTTCAGGAATTGACGGGATACCAACTGAGATGTTTCAACACAGAGCTGGAAGTGCTCACATGTCTATGCCAAGAAATTTGGAAGACAGCTACCTTGCCAACCGACTGGGAGAGATCCGTATTTATTCCTATTCCCAAGAAAAGTGATCCAACCCAATGCAGAAGTCATCAAACAATATCATTAATATTACATGTAAGTAAAATTTTGGTGAAGATCACTCAAAAGCGGCTGCAGCAGTATATTGGCAGGGATCTGCCAGAAATTCAAGCTGGATTCAGAAGAGGATGTGGAAGCAGGGGTATCATTGCTGATGTCAGATGGATCCTGGCTGAAAGCAGAGAATACCTGAAAGATGTTTACCTGTGTTTTATTGACTGTGCAAAGGCATTCGACTGTCTGGATTGTAACAAATTATGGATAACACTGCGAAGAATGGGAATTCTAGAACGCGTAATTGTGCTCATGAGGAACCTGTACATCAAGAGCCATTCCTTTGAACAGAACAAAGGAATACTTGTGGTTTAAAGTCAGGAAAGGTGTGTGTCAGGGTTGTATCCTTTCACCATACTAATTCAGTCTGTACGCTGAGCAAATAATCCGAGAAGCTGGAGTGTATGAATAAGAACAGGGCATCGGGATTGGAGGAAGACTCATTAAATACCTGTGTTATGCAGATGAAACAACCTTGCTTGCTGAAAGTGAAGAAGACTTGAAGTACTTTCTATGAAGGTCAAAAACCACAGCCTTCAGTATGAATTACACATCAACATAAAGAAAACAAAAATCCTTGCAACTGGACCAATAAGCAACATCATGATAAACAGAGAAAAGACTGAAGTTGTCAAAGGTTTCATTTTACTGGATCCACAATCAACACCCATGGAAGAGCAGTCAAGAAATCAAAAGACACATTGCACTGGGCAAATCTACTGCAAAAGACCTCTTTAAAGTGTTGAAAAGCAAAGATGCCACCTTGAAGACCAAGGTGCACCTGAGCCAAGACATGGTGTTTTCCGTCGCCTGGTACACGTGCAAAAGCTGTACAATGAATACGGAAGACTGGAGAAGAATTGACACCTTTGAATTACAGGGTTGGCAAAGAATATTAACTATACCATGGATTGCCAAAAGAACGAACAAATCTGTCCTGAAAGAAGTTCAACCAGAATGCTCCTTAGAAGCAAAGATGGCAAGACTCCATCTCACATACTTTAGACATGTTATCAGGAGGGATCAAACCCTGGAGAAGGACATCATGCTTAGTAAAGTACAGGGTCAGCGAAAAAGAGGAAGACCATCAACAAGATGGATTGACACAGTGGCTGCAACAGTGGACTCAAGTATAACAACAATTGTGAGGATGGTGCAGGACCAGGCAGTGTTTCGTTCTGTTGTACGTGGGGTTGCTATGAGTTGGAACCAACTCGATGGCACCTAACAACAACTGGAAATGTCGCAAAGGATCTGACATACAATAGACACTCAACAAATTAAATATATAAATAAATAATACAATGCACAGCTCACCTGGTACCTTAATAAATCCTATTGACTATGTGGAACACTGTGGAAGAAGGAACACTCTCCATGACTAATTCATGATAGGTGGCTTATAGTCTTAGAGACACTGGGGACCAGTTCACAAGTATAACTCAATATCGCTTCATGTGGCCTGGCTATGTGGACAAAGCATTAAACAGGGAATCTGGAAAATCCAAGTTCTTGGGGTGGGTTAAAGTCATTGGGTGGTGCAAATGGTTAATGTGCTTGCTGCTAACTGAAAGGTTGGAGTTTCGAGTCCACCCAGAGGATGCCTTGGAAAAAAGACCTGGCAATGTACTTCTGAAAAAAAAAGAAATCAGCTCCTGTAAACAGTTCTGCTCCAGTACAGATGGGGTTGCCGTGAGTACAATTGACGTCAAGTGGTGAAGCCTAGGTTTGCTACTGTACAAATGAGGAAATTTCTTAAACTATACGGGCCCCTTCTCCTTGCTGCAAAAACAATGGTGAATCAGAAAATTTCCAGTGTTGCTATGCACATTATTTAACTTATCCTTTTATCTGGGTCATTTGTCCACATCCTAGACTAGTGATATATGCTAGTAGGTTTACTATTTAGCTATTTTCAAATTCTCATAATCTTATATCTATTTAATAACTAAGGAATAACATCTTTATTAAAAAAGAGAGATACATATTTATTTTTTTAATAATTGTGGCCAACTTCATGAATTCTTCTTTTTGGAGAAATGTTTGTGTTGTCTATCTTCTACATACTTTTTTTTTGTTTGTTGTTTTTACTTTAGGTCATAAATCACTTACTTTACAAAAAAAAGCCCCCCCAAAATAGGAGAAACATTTTAAGAACAAGTCATCAGTTTTATCAAAAGAAGGAGAGGTACATAAAGAATTAGCAATCTAATCTGTTGTGCTTTAATAGGCAAATAATATTGGTAGATATTAAAACAAATACTACATTTTACTTTTTGCTCCAATAATTATTAAAAATGTGACTTAAGGCAAATTACCTAGACTTGGTTAGCCTTAGTTTTGTCATCTGCAGAACAAGGGCAATGAAACTTACCTCTTAGAGTTGTTGTGATGATTTATATTAAATAATGTATATAAATCTCTTGCAATGCCTGGCACATTGTCATATGTCATTAAGTGTTAACAGTTTTTAATGTTATTGTTGATATTATTAATGGATCTGAATATAGTAGAACAGTATTTGATGGTTAGATTTGTATGTGATTCACTTTTAGATTGAAGTGAAAAATGCTAATGTGCAATATAACAAGATATAACTTATAGAAGGAGTCTCAGTTGCATAGTGGTTAAGAAAGAGCTACAGCTGCTAACCAAAATTTAGCAGTTCGAATCCACCATCTGATCCTTGGAAACCCAACGGGGCAGTTCTACACTGTCCTAAAAGATTGCGATGAGTTGGAATTGACTTGAGGGCAACAGATTTGTCTGGTAACTTATAGAAAATAAATGCTGAGATTTTTGTTTTTGTTCCGATAAAATTTTATCTCTAAAATTGCCTTCACCGGATGTATTTTTTAATTTTTTTTTTTTTTTTTATAATCCAGGTTCATCAGGCTGTGTCTTTTCTTCAAATTAAAATCATTTTGAATAGAAAACTTTTTAAAAACTCAGTTTTCTAGCAGCAGCAAAAGTTGTAGCAAAGATATTATTTGCCTGATCATTAAGAGCTTAATTTTATTTTTGAAATATATTGCTATTACATATGCTTACAGAGTAAAATCAGAAAAGGACCAGTGTATTCTACACCAAAGGAAAAATAGTGCAAGTCTAAATCATCTGATCTATGTGAGTTTATAATGGAAACATTTATTTAAAGACAATTATTTTTTCTTCTCAGAAATAGGAACTCTTTTAGAATATTAAAAGGGATAAAAATATTATCAATATGCAGAGTGATTTTCATAATAGTTTAATGTTTTTAAATGTGCAAAACAAATTTGAGAGCAACTCTGTATATAAAGCCTATGCAGGTTTTTTTTTTTTTTTAATAAACATTTGATACAACTCTCAGACCAAAGATATTTAAAAAGACTCTTTAAAACTTATAATTTATCAGATTAATTTTCAACAACTTTGTGCACCTCTGAGATGCTTTGTGACAAATACTGATTTGAGCAAGACCAATGGTTTCTAACTTTTTGTGAAGGCTACGTATTATCATAGAAACTCTGGTGGCATAGTGGTTAAGAGCTACAGCTGCTAACCAAAAGGTCAGCAGTTTGAATCCACTAGGGGTTCCTTGGAAACCCTAGGGGCAGTTCTACTCTATGAGTCACTACGAGTCAGAATCGACTCAACGGCAATGGGTATAGGGGTACATGTTATCACGGGATTCTCTTCTGCTCTAACGAGGCGTAATCAACCCTTACTCAAACGTGCACATCAAATACAATGAGAAGATAACGTGTAAAACTTTATTGTTAAAGGCAGAAACAGAAGGGAGGGGGAAAATTATAAGGATAAATGATGAAATAGAGAGCCCTTGCCTCAAATAGAATGTTGGCTTAAAATATTCTACTTTAAAAACAAGCCTCAGAGCTGCCTCCCACCCGCAACTTGGAAAACACACAACAGTCCAAATAATTCAATATAATCTGGTTTTAGATTAACCCCACATTTTAAAATCAAATTTGATGATAATTTTGTTACTCAGAAGTCATATACAAATGCTCACCTGGATGTTTATTCAGTTATGGGCAACTTATGTTTCCCTCTGAAGAAAGGGAAACACTAGGCTTACAACCACTGTCTCTCCTGTAACAAAGACATGCAGTGATTAGATATGAACTAGCCTTCCACTAGTAGCTTCCCCAGTATTATGGATTGTGTCCCCCCAAAATGTGTGTCGACTGGCTAGGCCATGATTCCCTGTGTTGTGTGATTGTCCACAATTTTGTCATCTGATGTGATTTTCCTACGTGTTATAAATCCTACCTCTATGATGTTAATGAGGCAGGATTAGAAGCAATTATGTTAATGAGGCAGGACTCAATTTACAAGCTTAGGTTGTATCTTCAATCAATCTCTTGAAATATAAAAGAGAAGCCAGCAGAGAGACAGAGGGGCCTTCTACCACCAAGAACGAAGAACCAGGAGGGGAGTGTGTCCTTTGGACCTGGGGTCCCTGTACTGTAAAAGTCCTAGACCAGGGGAATGTTGATGATAAGGGCCTTCCCCCGGAGCCAACAGAGTGAAAAAGCCTTTCTTTGGAGCTGGCATCTTGAAAGTGGACTTCTAGCCTCCTAGACTGTGAGAGAATAAATTTCTCTTTGTTAAAGTCATCTGTTTGTGGTATTTCTGTTACAGCTCCACTAGATACCTAAGACACCCCGTATCCAGACAACAGCAGGAAAACATAAACTTTCAATGTACAGTTATTAAAGAATGTAAAGCTATTTGATAGAAGGGAAGAGCATCTGACTAAGAGTTTTTTTTTTTTTTTTTTTAATAAAAAAAGTACTTTCACATATAGGCATTAGAAAACAAACAAACAAAGAAAACCAAACCCCTTGCTGTCAAGTCAATTCTGACTCACAGCAACCCTACAAGACAGAGTAGAACTGCCCCATAGGGTTTCCAAAGAGCACCTGGTGGATTCAAACTGCCGACCTTTTGGTTAGCAGCTGTAGCTCTTAACCACTACGCCACCAGTTTTCCACATACAGGCATAGTGTTTAAAAAGTCTTCAAAAAAGCTGTATAAATTACTTAAGGTAATATGATAGCCACCATGCATGCATCAAAATCACAGTTAGAAAATCACTCTAACAAACGTGTGTTGAGCCATATCGATGCACAAATATTGTATCTACCATACACTGAATGAAGGAAAAATAAATAGGACATATTTCCTCCCCTGCTTGAGCATAAATGCATTGAGGGAATAACGAACAGGCAACTTTAATGCAAAACAAAGCATAGGTGTGCATAGTATTTTGTTCTCAATTCTGTTGACTGGAGATGATTAAATCTTGAAATCAGGATGGTAAACAATTGTGAATATTACCATGAAGCCCCTATCACATTAGAGGAGGCCATTAATTCCCAATATCCGTAGATATTTATCAGGCCTAATTTGGAAGTAATCGGCTTTTTCTTATGCATCCTACTGAAATGAGAGGTTAATTGATTCATGATTCCATCCCTAACCAATCACAATTCACTCACCCCATCCCCATCTAAAATAAAAACAAGAAACTAAACTTCCATCCCTGAAAGAGCAACCCTTCTGTCCCTTCTTTACTACACCCTATCAATCAATATTTATCTATGAAAAGTCTGTAAAACTTTCTCCAGTTTGTTATCATATAGAATGTATGGATACAATCAATACTCTCCCCTCTGCTATTTTAGGGCCAGAATATAATGAAGGATTAAACTTCTTTTGTTTGCTTTTGTTCAGTCAAAACTTAGTTGGTATTTATGTCCTATGAGTATAGCATTAAGCTAAGTGCTAAAAAATAGAGCATGATCCAAATATTTTATGTATTTACTTATAGTTGAGGAAAACATTAAATAGAAGGATTACTTTATGATGCAAAGTGGGAATACATTAAGGGACAAAGTGAATAATAGAAAATGAATAGATTAGAGAATAGTGAAAGTAGTACAAGTTTTGGATGTCAGAGAAGACCACACAGAGGAGGGAAGGACAAAAATATGAGCCAAGAAAACCTTATGGAGCAGTTCTACTATGTGACACATGGGATTACCATGAGTCTGAATTGACTTGATGACAATGGGTTTTGTTTTGTTTCTTTTGTTAATACAGATAACAACATAGGAATGGCGTGCAAAACTGTGGATGACAGGAGTTATGGGTGAGTGGGTGGCCGAGTACAAAGGGATTGCACAAGGAAATTTTGGAGGGTGCTGGAATTATTTTGCATCTTGATTGTGGTGTCGGTTACATAACAACTCAAAGAACTGGTCTCCAAAAAAAGTGAATTTTACTCTCTCTCTCTGTCTATACATATATATAAAGATGGAGTAGGTTGGGTAAAGCCAGATTATGAAGATCTCTGAATGTGAGGCTAAGGAGTTAAACTTTTTAGAGAGGGAAATGAGAAACTATTGGAGGCTTAAGGAGTCTGTTGACATAATAACATTGGTAGTTGCTAATGACAAGAACAGTCAGAGAGAACCAGTAATAACTTATCCAACAAACATTGCCCCACCCTCTCTTTTCTCTCTCCTTTCCTCTCATTCATGCATGGTTTAACTTAGTTATTTGTTTTATCTTGTCTGCATTATGGGCAATCAGTGAGTGAATTTTAATTTGTCAGTGAAAGATATTATGCTCTCTTCTTTTTGTGTGTGTGCTATTGGCATATTGTTCTCAAGGGCCGAAGGAAAATGACATTCACTGAGGAGTTATAGTGTGTCAGAGGTAGTATGTTAAAGTGCTGGGTGATTTGCATTCACCATTATATTTAATCCGCATAACAGTCTTATGGACATATTATTTTTATTTTAAAGATAAAAAATCTAGAACCTGGATTAAATAAGTTCCCCAGTGTGACCCAGTTAAATGGTGGAATCATGGAATATAGACTTCCCACCAAAAAATAGGCATGTTACCAAAATTGGGGGAAAAATAAAAACAGCGATAGACAACTCTTAAAGGAGAGATACTTACATTTAGGGTATTTAACAATGAACTCAACAATTAGTTAAGTTATATTTATTTTTTAATTTTATATGCTGCTCAACCAACTTTACTTTGTCATGACTTTCAGATTCTGTTTGGTGATGAGCCCCACAGTGCAATTAAGCCTGTGCAGTGTGTTTTCCATGCCTGGCCTAGCTGGATATTAACCAGTAACCAGTTTTCCCTGAGTAGATTCCAACTCATGGCCACCCCATCTGTGCAGAGTAGAACCGCACTCATGAGATTTTCATAACCCTGACTTTTCAGAAGCAGAATGCCAGGTCTTTCTTCCCAGGCACCTCTGGGTAGGTTCAAATTGCCAACTTTTTGGTTAGTAATCAAGTGTTTGACCTTTTGCATCACCCAGGGACTCTAGCTGAATGTTAGATCATTCATTAGAAAGAATGTTAGTTGCATATGTCTGAGACTGTCTTGCTAGCAATTCAACTGTGGGAATGATTACTGTAAATTATCTTGATCCCTTGAATTCCACCACATTACAACTAATAGTGTCAGAAACGTGCATTCTGTTTCAATGCTTTTTAGTCTAAAAAATATTTACTGAGCACTTACTATGTGTCAGGTGCTATGCTGGGTTTTGAGATGCCACTATGAACAAAGTACATGCCCTTAAGGAGCTCTCAGTCAAGTTGCAAGGGAGAGGCAATTACTGTATACACAGATGAGTGCCTAAATCTTAATACAGTGAGGTCCAGAATGACTTCTCAGAGCACATGAAGTACAAACCTAAATCCAGAGAGGCTGAAGAGGAATTAGCCAAGTGCAGAGGATGGGGAGAAGGGGAGAGAATTTTCTATATCTGCTTGTTCTGAAATACAGCCTCTCAATTCAACTACCTCTAAATATATTTTTTGCAGTTACTTAAAATTCATATAACCTAGCCTAAAACTCAAGTTCAAAGTTATCATGATTCAGATTTTAAGTCTCCTTTGGGCACATTCTTGATATCTTCAGGTATTTTGGAATGGTGTGTTTTGTAAGACAGAAGGAAGCATGGCTTGTTACTTCTTGGTGTTGTTTCAGGAACTAGCACCATAGTTTCTTTTTTAGACACAGACTGCCAAGGGAATCTGTTTTATTTTTTTTTATGTTCACAACATTTCTACTAATGTCACAGGCGTTCCCATATGGATGATTATTTTTCTTTACTATTCACATTTTTTAGCCCTTTTATTTTTTGATTCATTTTTTGCTGTTTTTCCAATTGCATAATAAAACACAACAAAACAAAAAGTTCTCCTCAAATATTTCTTTAAAACCAGTTTTCATCTCCTGAGATTTACTTTCGCTGATTCTCTTCCCCTGTTATAAAAGCTTTCTCTGGGTTGACTCTATCTAGAGTTCTTCCTCCCTAACTCATTTCACCCCTACATTCAGAGAGAAACAAAGTAAAACAAAGAGGATATCTTAACTTTGGCTTGGCTGCTCCCCTGCAGGATGAGTGGGCAGACACTGACCAACTGCCTGCCCTAATTTACCTAGATAACTTTACTTCCATGTTTTCTCTGGCAGAAAAACATGTCACACTAGTTCATTTTCCTGAGGTTCTCCCTCAGGCAAAAGCTACAACTTGATTCTCTGGGTATAAAAAATACAAAAATAAGACAACAATATTTTATTTTTGTGCATGCCAACAGATGTCTGCCTCTACACAATGAACTGTGCAACCAACATGCTGAGAAAGACTTGCAAATGTAACATTTTAAAAATATATCTTTGAAGCTATTGAATTTGCAATGGTGCCCATTTTTATGAGGCCTGAGGCTGTCATGGATTTTATAATGGAAATAAATCTGATACCACAGTCATGGCAATTAGGAAAGTATCAAGCAATGTATATCAATCAAGAGCCCGGAAATAGAATGTTTACCAGCCATCCAAAATACTGAATTTTGAGGAATTGTTAATGATAGTGGGAAACCCTTAGAGCATATTATACAGACATAAAGCAGGATACAAAAATAGAGAAGTGTATAAAATATTTTTAAAAGATACAGCTACCTAGTTTTTAAATCAATATTTGTGATGAAATATAGCATACATTCAGAAGATCACATAATGATAACAAAATAAGCACCCATTTATCCATGACTCAAGAAATAGAACTTTCTCAATATTTTGGAATCCTCCTTAGTACTTCTCTCGACCACATCTGCTTTCTACTTCACCACCACTCTTCCTCCCCCAGAAAACCACTGACTAAGGTTTTTGTTTACCATGTTCTTGCTTTTGTCTATGATTTTGCCATGTGTGGATATAGCCCATAACAATATAGTCTCTAGCTCTATATGTTTTTGAAATTTATGAAATGGAATCATACTGTAAGTATTTTTATGTGACTTTCTTCTCGCTTGTCATTTCCTTCCTGTCTTCAAAGCTGTAACAACTCAATGGAACCTTCAGAAGTAAAATTCCCCTCTGTGTCAATTAGGGGAATTTCATGACAGAATGTTTGGCCAAATTTGATGAAACAATTCATTACACAACCCTTTTCACTCCAAAGTATACGCTGTTGTCAGGCTAGATGGATTTAGATGAACTCAAGATCCCATTTCAATGCAGTGCTGGGAACTACTTTTCTCCATCTTTCAGACCTTGTTTGTGTTATTTACTTCCTAGTTCAAGCCTTCTTCATTTCTTATGATGAGTTTTCTTGAATGAGTACTTCTGTCTCCCTTTCCACCACTTATCTTTCAGTCTGTTGTACTGTGATTGTACTGTGTGTTGCTATCATGCTGGAAGCTATGCCACTGGTATTTCAAATACCAGCAGGGTTACCCGTGGTGAACAGGTTTTAGCAGCGTTTCCAGACTAAGATAGACTAGAAAGAAAGGCGTGGTCATCTACTTTTGAAAATTAGCAAATGTAAACCCTGTGGATCACAACAGAATATTGTCTAATATAGCATTGGAAGATGAGCCTTCTAGGTTGGAAGGCACTCAGAAAATACACAGTGGTCACAACAATGCACCCTTGCATACCAACAATTATGAAGATGGACAGGACTCGACATTATTTTGTTCTGTTTTACACGGGTCGTCATGAGTCGAAATCAATTCAATGGCAACTAACAACAACGCTCTTTCTTTAAGAGCTGGTGCAGTAAGATACCTACTAATTTTTTATATACAATGTTGTCTGTGCTCGGACCATAACTGTTTGTTGTGCTTGCATCCTTTCCTTTCCACTCCCAAAAAGGCTCAACTTTGTAAATCTGAGTAAGAAATTAGAATGAATTAGATACAAGGAAGTAAGATATCCCTTAAGATCCCAAGCCATCTATATTTGCATCTTTATTCTGGCCTCAGTAAGACCTTCTTACCTATTAAATGTAATGGAATACCCCTCTCATTTGCCACTCATTTTCTTGCACTATCAGCTTACAAAACTACTATTCAAATTCTACTCAATCTGAAAAATCTAACCAAATGGAATCATCTCTAGGAAGCCTTCTTAGCTAAGTAGATCAGCATGGAATACTCCCCCTCTTTAGTGTACTCCCCCCTTCCCATTGTGGCATACAGTATTCTTTCATAATACTTATAAAATGCTTTATTACTATTTTTATTATTGTTGTATATATATTATCACCTCTTAGGTGGTGTAATTAACATTTAAATTCACCTGAAACTGATATACTGAGTTACATAATGGATAATCACTAAACATTTGCTAAATTTAATTAAATTTGTATTTTTGTGGTATTAAATAATGTAACCTATCAGAGTTCTTTTTGTACAAAACTGTGTATGATAAATGTTTAAGATCTTTAAGTCTGTAGTCCATGATTTCCTTGGTTATATAATCAAAATAAAATATTTCACACACCTTACAAAATACCATTTTACAAAACTGCCTTGGTTAGGAAATTTTTTGGCATCGCAGCACCAAATCTACCAGGCTACTAAATACGGCAGTATAGAGTGCTTTTTTTTTTTTTTTTTGGTAGCGATGTGCAATGCATTCATGTTGTCAGCCACATCCTGTGGCATACCCTGTCTGTAATTTAGGAGTTGAGTTTTACAGCATTTGATTGTAAAGTTAGGAATCTCACTAAGCAACTATGTTCTTAAATATTTTTTGGCTGGATTAAAGAAGAGATTTTGGGTTTTCAACATTAGTTTGAAAATCTATTTCCTGCTATTTAACAGTAAGGACTCAGTCATCAGATTGCCTGTGTTCAAATCCCAACTCTGCTTCATGGTAGTTCTTCAACTTTAGGCAAGTTTCTTAACTTCTCTCAGCCTCTGTTTCCTCTTCTGAAAAGTGAGGGCAAAAAAGAGTACTGACCTCATGGGTTTTTGTAACAACTGTGTATATGCTGAATGAGATAGTAGAGCACTTGGTATGTAGGCAGCTCTCTATGAACAATAGTTTACATTGTATCACTCATGGTTATTATGTCTTCAGGAGATTAATGTTCAGATTTGTGTCCTGAAGCCAACTTACTTACAGTAGCATGATCCATTGAGTTCTGCTATAAATGGGAAATGAAATTGTTGGGTCTGTGTATAAATTCACAAACAATATTTTGTTGTTTTTAATTTTCTTATTTCCAAAGAAAAAAATGATGTTTATAAAGAATCTGGTACAGTATATTAATTCATGTTTACTTGGAAACTTACTAAAAAATGGCTGTTTACCACTGAGTTATCGAAGGGTTGTTATCTAAAGACTATTTGGTGTTCAACAAAGCTCCTGATTTCCCCTGAAGTTTCTTGAGGAGTCCTGTGGATAAACAAGACTTTGCTTTCTTCTGGAGTATGCTAAGGAAAATCTCAAAAGGGGAGACATGTAAATAGTGTAAAATTAGGATACTGAAGGACCAAACACATTCCTTCAACTTGTGTTTAATACATAAATAAACAACCCAGTTACTGAAGTCTCCTAAGATGACACTGATCCTCTAATTTGTTGCCCTGAAATGAAAAGAAAATAAGCAGTTTTTTCAATTGCCCATTCAGCAATTTCCCCAGGCATCTCTTCTGAGCAGCCCTTTTCCTATTTCCCTTCCTTGTAAAAAATAAAATATGGGAATCTCTTACTCTACTTTTTTTTTTTTTTTTTTTAATTCCTAGAGCTGCTTTTTGAGTCATTCGCTATTCATTGTCATCCAGAAACAGGAAATATCTCTCCTGTCCTCACCCAGATAAATTCGTTCAAAACTCATTCATTGAGAGGGAAGAGATCACATTTTTTAAACTTTGCATTTTTTTTTGTAGACAAAAGCTAAGAAATATAATCAAAGTTTCTGTCTTTCTCAGAGTAAATTGAATGCTCCTATTATTTGCTTAGGCAATGGTAGCAGAATGACAGCAAGCTCCCTTCTCTTTCTCTGCCCTCAATCCTTCTCCATGGTTCTTGGCTCTGTGTGCACCCCTATGGATCTTTCTGTGGAGCAGTCAAGAATGCTCACAGCAGAGCCAATTAAGACATTTTGAAGTATTTCACAAAAGGAGATATCGTAGTTTCTTGGACAACACATTTTCAACAAAACACCCAATTTATGTCCGCTAGCTAGGGCAATTTGCACTAAATTCACAGAATAATCCTAGACACTGAACGGTACAATTCTGTACCACCAATGTTTTATAAGGCTGTTGTAGCAGAAATCTGGCTTCCTGGGGAATTGAAGAATATCGCTAATTGTCCCACTCAGAGCCTCCTCATTTGGCTGTTACCCGTGTGGAGCAGCCATTGAAGCCAGGGGAAATTTCACACATAGGAGTCACAGGGCAGAAGGATACATATGCTAAAACTAACACCAAAGAAATAAATCAGTGAAAGTAGTGAATACATATTTAAATAGAATCATGAACTGTGGTAGAATGAAAAGAGAGGGAAACTTTTCCTGATGTACGTGTATGTGTGGTTGTATTTTGGCCAAATCCCCATTGTCTTTTTATGGAACTTGTTTTGAAACTGTCTTAGGAAAAATATGCTTAGGAGAAAAATTTTGAATATAGGACTAAGGACTTCAGTTTTTTTGCTTGCTTTCTGTCAGAGGCCACCCTCAGCTCCTACAATATGTCCCCAATTCCTTGTTTTATGGAATTCCCCCACTTGACCACTTGTTTTCTCAAAGCTAGCAAGGGAAAGAGACTCTAGTAAAATAAGCGTTATGGTCTTATATAACATAAGTAGTCATGTACACATAATCACATACATCCCATCAACTTTACCATAGTCTATTTATTAGAAGCAAATCACATTTCCTGTCCACCTTCAAGATAAGGGAATCATGGAGACCACCTTAAGAATCTGTCCAACATACCAGGGAAATACTTCATAGCTTACAATGAAATGCATGCCTTCACCTTATAAAATATGTATAGTAGCTTTTGTTGTTTGAGAAGCCTACAACTGATCTAATCATGCAGATTGTTGTATGATTGTAGACTTGTAGAACATTCTATTTCAGTCAGATTTTGGTAGGTTATATCCCATTATGAATAAGCGGATGCTCGCAGAGTAACTCCTAAAGATTTTAATTGGGTGAGTGGCAGGGGGTTTATTCTTTTTTGTTTTACTTTTTTTAAACTTTGTTTTTTTTAAATTGTACTTTAGATGAAGGTTTACAGAACAAATAGTTTCTCATTAAACAGTACATATACTGTTTTATGACAATGGTTAACAACCCCACAACATGTCAACACTGTCCCTTCACAACCTTGGGTTCCCTAATACCAGCTTTCCTGTCCCCTCCTGCCTTCTAGTCCTTGTCCCTGGACTGTTGTGCCCTCTTAGTCTCATTTTGTTTTATGGGGCTGTCTAATCTTTGGCTGAATGGTGAACCTCAGGAGTGACTTCATAACTGAGCTAAAAGGATGTCCAGGGGCCATACTCTCAGGGTTTCTCCAGTCTCTGTCAGGACAGTAAATCTGGTCTTTTTTTGTGAGTTAGAGTTTTTTTTAATTGTTGTAGTTTAAATGAAGTTTACAATTCAAGTTAGTCTCCCAGACAAAAATATATACATACCTTGTTATGTGACCCTAATTGCTCTCCCTGTACTGCGACAGCACACTCCTCCTTTCCATCCCTGATTCCCCATGTCCATTCAACCAGCTCCTAACCCTGTCTGACTTCCCATCTCACCTCCGGACAGAAGCTGCTGTTTAGTTTCTTGTATCTACTTGAGCTAAGAGGGACACTCCTCAGGAGTATCACTTTATGTCCCACAGTCCAGTCCAATCCCTGTCTGAAGAGCTGGCCTCGGAAACTGTTCTAGTTCTGGGCTGATAGAGAATCCAGGGGTCATGCTTTCCAGGGTTCCTCCAGTCTCAGTCAGACCATTTAGTCTAGTCTTCTTACTACAATTTGAGTTCTACAGCCCACCTTTCTCCTGCTCCATCACGGACTCTCTGTGTGTTCCCTGTCAGGGTGGTCATTGGTGGTAGCCAGGCACCATCTAGTTCTTCTGGTCTCAGGCTGATGAGGTCTCTGGTTTATGTGGCCCTTTCTGTTTCTTGGGCTAATACTTTCCTTGTATCTTTGGTGTTCTTCATCCTCCTTTACTCCAGGTGGTTGGGACCAATTTTTGTATGTTAGATGGCCGCTTGCAAGCTTTTAAGACCCCAGGGCTGGGTTTATTCTAAACCTGCTTCTTTTCCTTATGAAAAATAGTTTGTCTCTTCATCATATATGACATTAATCATAAAGTGATTCTTTACCAATTAAAAACCAGAGTTTACTATTAATATTATCTTAGCCCAAATGAAATGACTAATATTCGACTGGTTTGACCTATAAAATAATTTCATGTTGTTTAACCTGATGCTTCCCAGGTATTTTGTTTTCCACATCCCAGAGAGAATACTAAATTGTGTATGTGTGTGTATATAAAATAAAAAAATCACACACATACATATATGTAAAGTCATATTTTGCAGCAACACTCTACAGTACACAGAATAATATCATAGTATCAGTGAGGCAATTGAGGATCATTGGGATTATGTGATTTTCATAAATTACACCAGTTAATGGCTAATTAAATGATAGAGTTGATAGTGAAACACAAGTCTGTGGTACAAAGCCTGTGTTTTTAGCCACTATTCTAGAGCTGATAAAAAAACAAAGATGAAATTGTCGTGTCTTCATTTCTACAACAAGCACTGAGGAAAGAGTAGATATGGGGACCAAAGGAGTAATAAGTCGATATTGCTTTGTGAGTCTGCTGCTAGTTAAATTGTCTCTCATTTTTAGGCACTCTTAATGCTTTTAAGAATTTTTTTGTCTTTGATGTTCTGAAGGTTTACTATGATGTCCCTAGTATGTATTTCTTTTATTTATACTACTTGGTATACATTTTGCTTCCTATCTGTGGGCTAATGTCTTTGACCAGTTTTAGAAAATTCTCAGTTATTATCTCTTCACATTTTATTTTTTCCATTTTCTCCCCCCAGAACTCTGATAGGATACACGGTGGACCTTCTCATTCTATCCTCCGTATTCATAACCTCACCTTTATATTTTTCACGTCTGTTTCTCTGTAATCCAATCCAGATAATTTC
Organism: Dugong dugon; assembly: GCA_030035585.1. NCBI lineage: Eukaryota > Metazoa > Chordata > Mammalia > Sirenia > Dugongidae > Dugong > Dugong dugon. Next base: position 23,902,377 of record CM057475.1, read on the forward strand.
TTCTAATCATTAATTCACTAATTCTGTCTTAAACTGTATCTAACATGCTGGTTAGTTCATTCTTTGCATTTTTTAAAAAATACTTTTTTTCACGTTTAGATTTTCAGTTAGATCCTTGACGTTTGGCTTTAGATAAGATATAAACCTTCCTTATACTTCACTTTCTCATACGTAAAATGGAATGATGAAAATTGTTTCCACCTCATACAATTTTTGGGAGATGAAATCAGTTATTGTATTTAAAGTTCTTATACAGTACCATATACATGTTCACTATTATTTCTCGATATTGCCTGGAGATTTTTTATTTTTGGCATGGTTATTTTATTATTCCATGTTTATTTTTTTAAACATTTATATACACTTATTTTAAAGACTCTACATATCATGCCAGTACAAGAAGTCCTTGAGGATCTAAATCTGATATTTGTCGTTCTATGCATTCTTCTGGGGAATTTATTTTTTCTAGAAAGAGTTTACATTTGTCTCTACTAGAAGAAAGGGGCGCAGCCAATATAAGGCCATATTAGGCCCATTTCAGGGCCCCAAATATAGTCAGATTCTCAGGTTCATCACTTCCAATTTCCTGGTGTTCATGTCTAGATGCCCAATTGCAGTGCTATTACGGGTATGTTCCCACAAAAGCAATCTTGCCTTTCACAGTTGGTTGCAAATCTTTTTGCTTTTCCTCTCAGTAACTCTCCTTACTGAGAGCCCAGAAATGTAATAAAACTAATGTTTATGTAAGTGATTAGGTGGTGGTCAAGGAATTTAAGTTATCGACTCTACCAATCCTGTCATTTCCTGACATCCAAACCTTACACGAGAGCAGCCACCTGACAAGAGCCTTTAAAACCAAAACTAAACCCTTGCTCTCAAGTCAATTCTGACTCATAGCAACGCTATAGGACAGGGGAGAACTGCCCCATAGAGTTTCCGAGCAGCGGCTGGTGGATTCAAACTGCAGACCTTTTGGTTAGCAATTGAGCTCTTAAACACTGTGTCACCAATGCTCCAAGAGCCTTTAGTTGTTGTAAATATATGTATTCTTCATTTACATGTTGCAACAAATTAAAATAAAACAAAACAAACCCGTTGCCATTGAGTCGATTCCAATTCATAGCAACCCTATAGGACAGAGTAGAACTACCTCCGTGGGGTTTCCAAGGAGTGCCTGGTAGATTCGAACTGCTGACCTTTTGGTTAACAGCTGAATGCTTAACCACTGTGCCCCCAGGGCTCCAGCAGTGGAATGAGTTGGAGGAAGTTTTTTACATTCTAATATGAGGATGGTAGGCTATGGCTTCAGAGTGAATATTTTTAACTTTTCATTTTAGATGTTGGGTAGTTTAATCTGATTTAGAGGCTTTTGTGTGGTTTTGTTTTAATACATAGTTCTCATTATAGATGGACTTTTTTGAAAAGTTAGTGTTGCTGTATCATAAAGGAGAACTTAACCAAATGATACTTACCAAAGTGAAATCACAACTTTGTTTCTCAAGGCTATGCCAAATTTCCAAACTTTCCAGCTTTTTTGAGTACATTTCTTCACAGAGATAGGTATTTTTTACATTTATTTAAGGGAAAAAAAAAAAATTCTCCCAGAAATTTGAAAAAGGTTTCAAACAGCCAAGGATGCAGTAATTTGTCTCAGAATGAAATGGTAGAATACTAACTAAGAGGAATAGAGTCCATCAGCCATTCCTATAGCCTGATGTAACCATGGTCATCACGATCAATGCAGAAATGAGTGTTTTCATCTTTGAAAACTTTGGTTAATATTTTTCAAAGGAAGCACAACTTTGGAGATTTTTATGATGCTATAGATTTTCTAGAATCCATTCACAAATTCCACTGCAGGGGGCCAAATTGCCTCTAAACAGCATTCTAGTCTTTATTGTGTCTCCTGGCATTTTGCTTTTATTCCTATCACATATTGTTTTTTAGTGACAATATTATCTCAACAGAAGCGTTTATGGTTGGGAATGCCAGCAAAAATTCTATGCCTGAAAATATACAGAACACGTCATATTAAAAAATAAAAGTTACTAAAAATCTTTAGTCCATTTTGCTGTTCTTCTTCTTCAACTGCCTGACTCTCTTTCTCTGTTTTGAAATTTACCTATGGCTTAGCATTAATATGCTTCCTAACATATGTCTTATTATTATATTAAATATAGCTAGTGCAGGACTACAGTTTTTGAAGTGTATCAGATTTCCACACAAGAAAGGTATGCTTTGCTCTATATTTGCGGATAAGAAAGCATTCATGTTTATGTTTGGACATGTTGGGAATTCTGGAATCAGGAAGGGTAGGGTATGAAAAGCCTGCAGCTACACCAATTGGCTTTCTAAACGAGATGTTTTCTGTCCATTGTCAGCACCATTGGTCAGTTTGTCTGAAGGATGTTTTATCTTACCAAAATCAGAAACTTGTAATGAAAAAAGAAATATATATTTTTAAACATAAAGAGAAGGGCTTACTTAGATGAAGAAGGTAATGATATGTAGACTTAGGCTTATTTCAATAATTAGACGGTGGTAGAAATTTTAATTTTTGAATTAAAATATACAGAAATATGCACAAAGATCAATTTTAGAGGGAAATCATGTTAGAATACAAATTATTGAATTTGAAGATTGGGAGAGCTGGTCTTGACTTTTAACTCTGCTGTTGACTGGTTTTGTGTCTTTGGAAAAAGTACTTAAACTTTCCAAACTTCAATATGTATATGTATAAAATGCTCACAGTACTACCGCATGCTAGATTTATTATGAGAATTAAGTAAAATAATACAACTTAAAAGCTGTTTGCTGGGCCTTGCATATAGTTTTCATTAAAAAAATAATTCAAATAATTTTGTTATACGTAGTAGTCACTGAGAAAATAGTTCAACAAAAATATCTTGCAAATATTAATGTATATTGAAGAATAGGAAAAATCTAGTGATGTAGCTTGTATCTTACCAGTACCTAAAATTGTCCATTTCACCTGATGAGTAAATCAGGGAATTTATATATTATATGACCAATATTCATAATATAGAACCTGTTTCTTTCCTTTCATATGTTGTTAGGCTCCGTCAAGTCAGTTGCAACTCATAGTGATCCTATGTACAACAGAACGAAACACTACTCGGTCCTGCGCAAGCCTTACAATCGTTGCTATGTTTGAGCCCATTTTGCAGCCACAATGTCAGTCTATCTCGTTGAGAGTCTTCCTCTTTTTCTCTGACCCTCTACTTTACCAAGCATGAAGTCCTTCTCCAGGGACTGGTCGCTCCTGATAAGATGTCCAGGACAGTCTCGCTGTCCTTGCTTCTAAGGAGCATTCTGGCTGTACTTCTTTCAAGACAGATTTGCTTGTTCTTCTGGTAATCCACGGTACATTCAATATTCTTTGGCAACGTCATAATTCAAAGGCATCAATTCTTTTGATCTTCCCATTCGTTGTCCAGTTTTCACATGCATATGAGGCAATTGAAAATACATAGATGTTTTAAAATAAATTTTTAAATTGGAGAAGCTGTCCTTTAGTGATGATCATAGTAAGCCACTGACATTTCCTACATTTTGAGTGTCATTCTTTAACATTCTTTTCACTTTGTGGAAGATAATGTTTTCTTAAATACAAAATTATCTTTGTTCCTCCCCATTTTAACATTAATTGTGCATTGTACCATCTGAAGTTTTCATAAATTTAAAAATATTTGATTTGTTATTGTTATTGAATGTTATTGTTTATAAATATATACAATTTTTTCTAAATGAATGAATGAGTGCATTTTTCATTTGCTCAGTTATTTATTCATTTACCATCCTTTATTAAGTGCCTGTGCTGTGCAGCATTTTACTAAACCCTGGGGAAATAGTGGTGATTATATATGGTTCCTGTTTTCAAAGCCAGTGAATTTCATTGATTTATTTAAGAAATTTTACTGAGCACTATGTGGTAAACACAATTTAGACTCTTAAAGTTCATTGCATGACTGAAGTGTGATCTTTTAGGACTTTCTAGTTAGGCTAAGGACTACCACATACACATAAGAATAAGATAGATTTGAAATTGATTCTTGGCTTTGCTCTTGATGTCTTTTTGATCTTGGCTTACTTACAAACCCTCTGTGAACCTAAAACTCATTATTTGTAAAATAATTTGTAAAAAGAAGTGAAAATAAACATAATGATCCTACTTCTTTAGGGTGGTATGAAGATTAAACTTCCTGCTGTGATTTCTGAAGACTTCATTCCATTTCTATGTATTTCGTCTCTTCTGAGAAAGAAAGAAAAAGGTACTCTTCTCACTCTGCCCAGAGGATAATAACAGTGACCATCCTCAAACATCCTTCAAATTGTTTTAAAGAGTTTGTATACGATACAAACACCAAACCTGTTGCCCTTGAGTCGATTCTAACTCATAGTGAACCTATATGACAGAGTGGAACTGTCCCATGTGGTTTCCAAGGAGCGGCTGGTAGATTTGAACTGGTGACCTTTTTGGTTAGCAGCCAGACTCAACCACTGTGCCACCAGGGCTCATGTATACGATAGGCGTTATTAATTTATTTTTAATTAATGATATCACCTAATTCCAAAAATTTAAATAGGATGTAAAAATATTATGCTCCATTGAGATTTTAATTTTTGAAGCTCATTTGGCCATGCATCATTGCAAAAACAATTATGAAAAGGTAAAGGCAAAAGTAATGATGCATTTTAATGTCTGTGTTTACATCTGTTTTCATAGATTTTATTCTGTGACTCAATTAGGAAGATAACCGTAAATTATTGTCCATAAAGGGAAGCCTAGAAATGTAATTTTCCATGTCCATTATCTCTGCCAACTTTAGTAATAACTACTGTTGAGCCATACATTTAAGATATGCAGCCTAAGAGGCATGTGAGTATTAGTTCTGTTTCTTCTTAGAACTAACAATACTCTTTTATTTGTAGCTTTAATAGCTTAATTTTGCTGATGTTATAATTCGAAATGAGCTTAGTCAAAGTAGCCTCTGACACTAAAGATACTAGGTTTTGCTTTCACTGAATTTATTTTTTAAGTCCCTTATTATCTCAAGCTACTGCATGGCGGCCAGATGACTTTATTTGCATTCAGTCAACTTGCAGAATGTGTGCAGTTTTGATAGCTTATAATTTGCTAGAATAAAGGCACAAAGGAATTTGATGGTTGCTGAGGTGTTTGTGGTTTCCTAAAGGGAGACAGTTTTAGCATCTTGTCTCATCTTCTAACTCATCAGTGAGCATTATTTGAGTCTCAGAAAGACGTCCTGACAACTGGCCACGGATGTAGGTGGGACACTGGAATGACCATACTTAATGCCATTTAATGTTTCTCCACTTGCTCATTATAAAGACATCTAGAGTCTATTTCAGTAGCAGACAAGGGCATATTTCTTAATCTGAATCTGATTCCAGTTAGCCTTACCTCCAATATCTACTAAAAATATTCTGTAGATAAAACATCATAATTTGTTGGAAACAACCCTGTATAGTGAGTCTTTAGTACTGGGTTCAAATTCTAGCTCAAATAAAAACAACATTACTGTTGAATGTCTCTTCTTTTACTCCTCATTTTTCTCATCTATTAAACAGGGGTAATAACACCTGATCTACATATCTCTTAGTATTGTTGCAAAAATTGAATAAAACAACATAGGTGAAATTTCTCAGCAAATATTAAATGTAAGATATTACTTATGAGCTATATCTCCAATGTCCTTAATATATTAATAACCATAATTACTACAATTGCTTAATAACTGTTAAATAGGATTAGTAGTAATGAATCTTGTTAGAATAAAATCATATAACTAGTATAGGCTCCTGACTTCAGACCAAGTAATATTTAAAACAAGCATAGAACATTTCTAAACACCCATACACTTAATGTAATCTGTCCAGTGGAGCTCATGAAAATTAACAAACACAGCCTTCAACATCTGTAAAATCATAGCATATATACATATTTTAATTGTGGTAAATATATATGTATCAAAACAAAAACAAACCTGTTGCCATCAAGTCGATTTCAACTTATAGCGACCCTATAGGACAGAGTAGAACTGTCCCACAGGGTTTCTAAGGAGCGGCTGGTAGATTCAAACTGCTGACCTTTTTGTTAGTAGCTGAGCTCTTAACCACTGTGCCACCAGGGCTCTATGTAACAAAACATTTGCCATTATATATTTTTAAAGTTTTCAGACACAATTACCTAAGGAATTAACTGGTCCCCCTTGGCCTCTCTGTGTCTGATACTCACTTTTATCTCAGGGACTGGTCAGATATGGCATTGCTGTCTGCAATAGTAAAATCTCCTCGTGATGTTGAAGCTTTGCATACTGAATGTTGCTTTTGGGATGCTGTAAGTATTGGGCTTTGGAGAAACAGATACAACGGCATATATTATAAATCAGGAAAGCCAGTCAGGCAAGTGAATTTGAATTTCTTGTGTGTATGGTGAAAGATAATCAATGACAATTTATGCAAGCAGTTAGTGTTGTCCAAGACCCACAAATACAACCCTGTGCTGCATTATGAATATGTAACAGATGTGTATAATCCTGGGCATTCTTGGGGTGTGCAGTATTAACAATGCAGTTAGATGGGCCATTGGCCTGAGGGAAGTGTGCAAGGCTGTGGGCCACTGAACTATATTTCAGGGGTGAAATCCATGGGATTCCAGCAAGACAGATCCAGCAAAGCACTTGTGTAATGAGCAGGAGATCCACCCAAGAACTCTGGGACAGAGGAATACAAGTTACTAAAATGAAGGAGAAAGTCATGCCTTAATCTCATGAGTAAACCAGAAGCCAAGTTACAGAATTAGCCTAATACCATGTGTAGTATATCTAGAAGATTAAATTGATTCTGAGCCTCCTGATCATTGATTTTTTTTTTTTCCCCAATACTGTTTTCACTAGAGAAAGGATACAAGTTGCAACAGTATATTGAAGTCTACTAGCAGGAAGGTATCTATAGCACTACCTATAGAGACAGAAGGAATTTCCATGTTAGGAAACCAAGCAAGACATGATAATCTACCCTGGCTGAGATTCATTATTTTTCTTTTCTGTCTTCACTTGTCTTTTTCTTTTAGCTCCTCTTTCTTTCTTTCACTTTCCCAATTTTCTTTTTAATTTTGTCAAAGAAGGAAAACAAAATTGGTGAGCCTTAACATCCTGCTGATTCTATAAAATGTGTCTAATCTCAACAATCAGCTTCTATGTTAATAATCTAGAAATTAAAATTTGATTTAAATATTGACCCTACAAGTGCCATTTTTCTATTGTTTGATTTGAAAGTAAATAATGATTTCAAAAAATATTATTCTCCTAATAACTAATTAAATTAAGTTTTTGTTTTACTTCTCTTTCGCTGATTCTCCTGAGTCAATGGTTCTCAATAAATAACAGAGGTTAACTTTGAAAAATCACTTAACAGGTATCACTCCCTGTGATTAAGAATGTACGTGTTTCATATGTGTTAGCTCCACTTAATTCTCTGAACAAAAACCATAAATTTGTAGAAGTAGATGCTAATATTACCTCCTTTATAGATGAAGACACCGTACATTAGTAAAGATCAATAAATAACCTTAGGCCCATCCAGGTCATCTGATTCCAAGGAATCAATGTTTAACTGCTATACTTCATTGACTTCTTGAAAAGGCCCTACCCCCCTGACTTAAAATAATGTATTGGCTAACTTCAGAAGCCTTTAAGATACATTAATGAATAGTGATGTCTTAAAATAGCTTAATAGCCTCTTTCAAATTTTATCAACTTTATGGGGAAGTAAGTCCATCCTTATCTGAAATGCGTCACTGTATTTTTTTAATCTTGTTTGCATGACTCCTGTAATAATTGAGAAGATCTGGTATTGCTTTGCTGAGAGGTTTCCATGTATATATGCTTGTAGGTAATAAAGTATCTTCCTTATACTCTTTTGTCTAAATTAAATGACCCTTATTCTATAGGTCCCTACAAATAAATTCCTTCTCTCAAGCCTCTAGATTTTTTTTTTTTCCTTCTGTTTTTGGTCTCTTCGCCTGGGCCTCCCCTGTTTCTCCAGACCATCCCAAAACAAACGAGCAAACAAAAACAAAAAACAACAGCAACAGTAACAACAACAGAAGCCAAGTGTGCTATTTTAGTCATGTTGTTTTAAAAAATGTATTTGTTAAATTATATGTTTTGGTATAATTAGCTTTAGTCCTTTTTCTGTGTTGCTCTAGTTAAGGTTGCACTGTGTGTATAATTTTGTATTTTGCTTTTTACATTGAACATTTTGACAAAGGCATTTTCCTTAAACAGAATCTCATTGGTAATATCAATTTAATTATTGCATAAGAGCTCGGCTGCTAACCAAAAAGTTGGTAGTTCAGTTCTACCAGCTGCTCCTTGGAAACCATATGGGCAGTTCTACTCTGTCCTGTAGGGTCGCTATGAGTCAGAATCAACTTGATGGCAACAGAGGATTTTTTTTTTTTTTGCATCCTTCTTAAGAGATTAGGGTAATTTTCAGTTTTTCCATTGCTGCAAATAATGACAAGGTTTTTTAAAAATTTATTTGTGTATAACTTGTTTTTTTCTATTTAAGATAATTTCTTTAGGATACGATCCCATGTAGAAATCCCAAAGTCAAAGGATATCAAAATTTAAGAGTCTTGATGTGTATTTCCATATTGTTTTGCACAAAGTCTGTCCCAACCTGCCTGGTAATGATTTATCTTCAGAATTTTGAAGTGCTAGTACCTACTTGGCTCCCTGGTCCTTCTCTTGCTTTTTGTTTTCTTTTTCTTTTTTTCAGGTTTTTGTTTCCATCTTTATTTTGTGTTGCTCATGTTCTGCCTTTAATCTCTATCAGGCTTTTGATTGTTAAATTTGTGTATTTTTATTTACTATTACTCAACTTGTTGTTGTTCTTTGCCATAGAGTCCATTCAGACTCATAGCACCCAAAGGGTGTCAGAGTAGAACTGCTCCATCGGGTTTTCAAGTCTGTGACCTTTGGGAAGCAGATCGCCTCTGTCTCCCAAGGTGCCCCTGGGTGAGTTGGAACCGCCAACATTTTGGTCAATACCTGAGCGCAGATCATTTGTGCCACCCAGGTACTCATCACTCAACTAGTAGGTTAATGTTTCTTTCTTCTTTTTTTTTTTTTTTAGGTTAATGTTTCTTTAACTACTATTCAGTAATTGGTAAAAGAAACCTTTCTAAATAGATGTCAGTAGACTCATGAAACAAGGTTGTTTTTTTTTTTTTTTTTTTTAAACAGCTTTATTGAAGCATATTTTATATAACATAAAATTCTCCCATTTCAAGAGTGCAACTCAGTGATGTTCATTATATTTACTGAGTGGTGCAACTGTCATCATAAGTCGATTTTAGGACATTTTTCGTGATCCCATTAATACTCCTTATGCCTATTAAATCCTTGTTCCTACCCCAGTCCCAGGTAACCACTTTTCTGCTTTTTTGTCGCTTTAAAATTTCCTTTTCTAGAAATTTTATATAAATGGAATCATACAATATGTAGTCTCCAATGTCTGGCTTCTTTTACTTAGCTAATGTTTTTGATGTCCATCTATGTTGTAGAATGTGTGAGTAGTTCATTCCTTTTTACAACTGAGTAATATTCTATTGTATGGATATGCCACTTTTTATCTATCCACTCACCAGGGCCATTTGTGTTGTTTCTAGTTTTTGGCCACTATGAATAACGCTGCTAGGTACATTCACATGTAGGCCTTTGTATAGACATACGTTTTCCTTTCTCTGGGTAGATACCTAGGAGTGGACTTATTAGGTGGTGCAGTGGTTAAGAGCTCAGCTGCTAATCAAAAGATTGGCAGTTCAAATCTACCAGACACTCCTTTGAAATCCTGTGGGGCGGTTCTACTCTGTCCTATAGGGTAGCCAGGAGTCTGAATCGACTCGACGGCAGCAGGATGATCATTTTATGTTTAGCTTATTAAGAAACTGCCAAAATGTTTTCTAAAAAGCTGCACCATTTTCTGTTCCTATCAACAATATATAATGGCTCTCATTTCATCACATTCTCACTAACATTTGTTATTGTCCATCTTATTTATTATGGGCATTCTAGTAGGTATGAGGATCCCTGGTGGCACAGTGCTTAAGAGCTAACCAAAAAATTAGCAGTTCGAATCCACCAGCTGCTCCTTGGAAACCCTATGGGGCAGTTCTACTCTGTCCTATAAGGTCACCATGAGTCAGAATCGACTTGATGGCAGTGGGTTTGGTTTGGTTTAGTGGGTATGAAATGGCATTTAGTTGTGATTTTAATTTGCATTTTCTTAATAACTCATGATGTTGATCAGCTTTTCATGTGCTTATGAAACAAGTTTTGGGTTTTTTCTTGAGGTTGAGTCATGTAATGATTAAGAATCTGAAGTTTGTATATAGTCAGGCGAGTTCAAAGCTCATTTCTTTCTCTTACCACCTTTGGGTGAGCATCCTGATCACCATGAACCACAGAACGTCAATGCCTGGCTCATAGTACTGTGGAAGATTAAATAATATAATATATATCAAGTGGCTAGTTGATTGAACACATTCGATAAGTAGTAGTCACTGTTCTTACTAATAAGTTTATCAGCATTCATCCTTTTGAGTGATGCTTTAAAGCAGTGATTATCAAACTTGATCTCAGGACTCTTTACACTCTTAAAAGATATAGAAGACCGCAAAGACCTTTTGTTTATATAGATTGGATCTGCTGATATTTGTCATATTAGAAATCAAAACTGGAATGTTTAAAATAGTTATTAATTAATTTTAAAATAGCAATAATAAACCTGTTATAAATTAGCATAAATAACATTGTTATGGTAAATTTGTAGAAAGAGAAGATGGAGAAGGTCAATATCATCAGTCAGAACAAGGCCAGGGGCTGACTGCAAAACAGACTGCCAAGTGCTTATATGCAAGTCCAAGTTGAAGCTGAAGAAAATTAAAACAAGTCCATGACAGCCAAATTACGACCTTGATTATATCCCACCTGAATTTAGAGAACATCACAAGAATAGGTTTGACACACTGAACACTAATGACCAAAGACCACATGAGTTGTGAGATGACATCAAGGACATCATACATGAAGAAAGCAAAAGGTCATTAAAAACGCAGGAAAGAAAAGATCAGAATGGTTGTTAGAAGAGACTCTGAATCTTGATCTTGTACGTAGAGTAGCTAAAGCGAATGGAAGAAATGATGAAATAAAAGAGCTGAACAGAAGATTTCAAAGGGTAGCTTGAGAAAACAAACTATAACACAAGCAGTCCTGGGTAATGAACGAGATCAGTTCCTGACTGTGTCTTTAAGTCGAATTTGTAGGTAAGTCAGAACAGGTGCATAAGGTTCTTATTTAGCCTTACTTTAGTGCAAGGAAAGGCTCAACGCATTTTTGATTATTTAAAAGGTGCATATGCAGTAGGTGAAGGTGATTGTGATGAAGAATTAGCTGTGAGTAGGTATTGGTTCAGTCTTTTCAAAATGAGGACAAATTCACATAACATTAAAGGGCAAGCACTAGTTGTCCATAAATCAGACGTCTATAACCCAGGGATTGCTTCTATTTTAATGAAACGTGCAAAGACCTGGAGTTAGAAAACCAAAAGAGAAGAACATACTTGGTATTTCTTAAGCTGAAAGAACTGAAGAAAAAATTCAAGTCTCGTGTTGCAATACTGAAGGATTATATGGGCAAAAAATTAAATGACGTAGGAAGCATCAAAAGAAGATGGAAGGAATACACAGAGTCACTGTAGCAAAAAGAATTGGTCAATGCTCAACCATTCAAGTAGGTAGCATATGATCATGAACTGATGATACTGAAGGAAGAAGTCCAAGCTGCACTGAAGAAATTGGTGAAAAACAAGGCTCTGGGAATTGACAGAATACCAGTTGAGATGTGTCAGCAAATGGATGCAATGCTGGAAATGCTCAAGTCTATGCCAAGAAATTTGGAGGACAGTTACCTGGCTGCTTTGTTGTAAAGATTAAATATAAAACTTTGAAAGCACTCAGCACAGTGTCTGACTCCTAGTATGCCCACAAATAAATGATATCATTATTGGTCCTCACCTCCTCGACACCTATCCTATGGTAAAGATGACACTTGTAATACTGTTGACATGATGCATGGTCTGGGAGAATGGCTGACTGTGAAGGGAATATTAAACTCCTTAAATTCCATTGATATTCTTTTTTGGGAAATAACCTTCTTCTCTAAATTTTACAAACTGTGAGCAAGTAACTGACATTTATCTCATAAAATGATTAATTGTTGTTGTTTGGTGCCATTGAGTGGGTTCTGACTCATAGCAACGCTATGTACAACAGAATGAAAACACTGCCCAATCCTGTGCCATTCTCACAATCATTGTTATGCTTGAGCCCATTGTTGCAGCCACGATGTCAATCCATCTGGCTAAGGGTCTTCCTCTTTTTTGCTGACCATCTACTTTACCAAGCATGATGTCCTTCTCCAGCGTCTAGTCCCTCCTGACAACATGTCCAAAGTATGTGAGACGAAGTCTTGCCATCCTTGCATCTAAGGAGCATTCAGGATTTACTTCTTTCCAACAGATTTGTTCATTCTTCTGGCAGTTGATGGCATATTCAATGTTCTTGGCCAACACCATAATTCAAAGGCATAAATTCTTCAGTCTTCCTTGTTCATTGCCCAGCTTTCGAATGCATATGAGGCTATTGAAAACACCATTGCTTGGGTCAGGAGCACCTTAGTGTAGAAGTAGACAACTAAGTCCTTCTTCCTAGTCTGTCTTAGTCGGGAAGCTCCACTGAAACCAGTTCACCATGGGTGACCCTGCTGGTATTTGAAATACGAGTGGCATAGCTTCCAGCACCACAGCAACACACGCGCAAGACACCACAGTACAACAAACTGACAGATGCGTGAGGAAAATGATTAATAATAAGAAAAAAACAGGATATCAGATCAAATTATTAAACACTGATATTCTCACATATGCTTTTAGACATAAAATCTTAGTTATAGTGCAAATAACATAATAAAATGAAAGAAAACCATAGCCTATATAAATTAATGCATAAAAATGTAAAACATGGCAAATAATTCTTAATAAACTTGAGAAAATTTAAGTTAAAAAAGCTAATTTTATTTTCTCCACCTTTTCTTTCTAAATATGAATACATGCACAGGGGACATTTTTCTAAAAATGTCGATATAGGGTCCTAAGAGAGACACTTGGAGATATTTTAAAGGGCTGAATAAGATTAGAGAGAATATTTTTCAAGAGAAAAAGAATATTAAAAGAGAATTGAACCTAATATGCACAATTTGAACGAGAATGATGAAGAAATACATGTCATGTGTGTAAAGAAACTTCAGTTTTTCCCCCCTGAAGAACATATCTGAATTCTCTAGGTTCTTAACATTTTAATGTATCTATTTTAGTAAGGCTAACAGCCTTCTAAAAAAGACATTCTCTGCCATTGATTAGATTCCAACTCATAGCAACTCCATAGGGTTTCCAAGGCTATAAATCTTCGAAAGAAGTCTGCCACATCTTTCTCCCTCGAAGCCGCTTGGTGGTTTCGAACCACCAACCTTTCATTTAACAGTCAATTGTTTTAACCACTGTACCACCAAGGCTACTTTTAGTGAGGCTCAAACCCGTAAACACCTTACCATCAAGTCAATTCTGACTAATAGCCACCCTATAGGACAGAGTAGAACTGCTCCATAATGTTTCCAAGCAGTGGCTGGTGGATTCGAACTGCCGACCTTTTGGTTAGTAGCCGAGCTCTTAACCACTGCACCACCAGGGCTCCTTAGTATGGCTAGTGGATAAAGTTACAATCTCAGAGTCTGTTTAAATGCTCCGAAGATTTTATTTTTGACAAAGAATAAGAATAGAAACAAAATTTTCCGAACAAGTTTAGGGTCTGCAATAAATGGTTGTTTTCCTCCTGAAGAACATCAGTTTCTCACTTAGCACAATCATAGAAAATTGATGGCGGGAACATTCCTGTTTGTCACATTCACAGTTGCCAGCTTTCAAACTTCTAATTTCTTCCTGTTGCTTTGCAGTCAAATTCAGTTTGTGACTTAGGAATAAATGCTAGGTCACATATAATTAGTTGGGTTTTGACATTGTTTTCCAACAGTTAAGAGGTGGCTGAAGTTCCTGCGGGCCCAAAAATAGTTCTGAAACAGAAGTGCACACCCTAGGGGCATGATTATCATTTTGAGCATGAAGTTGTATTTTCAACACAATTAGCTGCCTAACTGTGTGACTAAACTTTTCTATGTATTTGCATCATGTAAGTTATTATGACAGAATTAAAATCTAAAGACCTCTCTGCCTACTTTGTTTTCTCCTATGAATAGAAATAAAGACATATATTCAAAGTAATTCTATCTTGTAAAATCACTCAGTGAAGGAACCAAAATGTAAAGGAGCAATTTTTCATTTATTTTTTAGTAAAAAAAATATAATAGAGACTATGAGTAAACATAAAAGAACTTGGAACAATGACTAACACCATTTCTAGTCTGATCCTCCCAACACACACGTGAATTTGAGTACACATATAAATATGAATTTATATATATTAATTTAGTATACAATATCAATTAATAGCTGTTACAGTTAATCCTTATGTATGACAATTCATATTTTCTACCCCTCAATACACTGTGTTCCTATAATTTTAGCTGCATTTATATTATTTACATTATCTTTTTATATGATTCATGCTTTATATCCCTATATTTCACTGTGAATCTAACGCTAAAGGGAACATTTAAGACATTGCTTTGTATACTCTTTAGATATAGATTTGCCCTTTATACCAATTCCATAGGTGGAGGCCAAGTTGTAAGGCATTTTCAAGTACAATCTGTGCCAAATGTCAAGCTATCCTCATCTGCCTTGTGAGAAATTTTTGTTGGTTATCTAGTTGAAGAATCTGTATAAGGAATGAGGAGCACATTGTGAGAAAGAATGAAGTATAGCAGGTAGATCAGGTATCAGTATCCTTTCCTTTATTTATTCCTGCTATTTGAAACATTCTCCCCTAAATGTCAAAAGAATTTTTTAAATTGTTCTATATTGCATGCAAGGCATCTTGAATTGCAATGTAGCCATTCACATCTTAGTATTACTTTTTAAATGATAAAGGGCATTCTATATTTGGATTAGTTGGATTGAGGTTGTTCATTTTATAAAATTCTCACTTAGTTCTCCAAAGTTTGGATCAATTAGCTTAAACAATGAAGGCATTTAAAATTGAGTAATTGAGCTTTTCAGCCATTTTTTCTAAGTGTTGCTCTTTTCATGCATAGATGAGTGTGATTTTGGTTGCTAAATCTCTCTCCTCCATTGACATAAGCCCTTTAATTCAGCAATCTGAAAATCTTCTGTTATAGATATTGCCTTGCCCTTTTGCTCTCACAACTTGAACTATTCTGTTGTCTCATTTCTTTTTAAAAAACATGAGCCTATAACTATCCCAAATACACAGTTGTCAGTCCTAGATTTAAAGATGTCTGTCTAGTAGCCAGGTTCCCTTTGATAGCCTGTTCTGTGGCTAAACCAGGTAAAGAAGTCATTCCTTATGATTTGGTCTGAGCTAAACTCATTGCGTTTAGATTTGCCTGCAGATTTGCAAACAGAGAACAGGTGAAGGTCTTTCTCAAAATAAACCTTCATTTCCTTGAAGACAGTTATTAAAAGACCCATTGTTTTTCTGCAGACAAAACATTAGCAACTCACCTTTTCTTTATTTCTTATATTCCATCCTTACAATCATTTCTGTCATTCAAAGCTGTGCACGTGAAAGTTGCTCACAATAGTTTTAATGCTTATTTCTCTTAGACCTTTTAAAATACAGAAAACAAAATTGTTAACACTAAACAAAAAGCAAAACACGTGTAGCTAAAGAACTATAGTAGTGCCTGCTTATTGTAAGTCTACTTCTGTTACTGGATCCCTGGTGGTGAAGTGGTTAAGAGCTCAGGCTGCTAACCAAAAGGTCAGCAGTTTGAATTCACCAGCTGCTTCTTGGAAACCCTATGGGGCAGTTCTACCCTATCCTCTAGGGTCACTAGGAGTTGAAATCAAATCGTCTCCAGGGCACACAACCACAACACTTCTATTACTGACTCTTGTAAATCTATTCATATTCTAATGTTTGGCTTTTGGTCTCCAAAGAATGAAGGGGACGTCTATGGAGTTTTCTAGACCTCTTTCTCTGTGTAGCTCCCTCCTCACCAGTATATTGCCCCTCAAATTCCAGCTACCTCACATCCACCGATTTTGCTCTCTACCTCTACAGCTAAGCAAGACTGCCATGCTCTCCTTGTGTTTACCCTCCCTGTGACTAGGTCCAGAAAGTGCCTTCAGTGTTTGGTTTGCAAAATTATAATAGCAACGTATTTGTGACTTAGAAAATATTTCTAAAGTATAATTTCTTCCCTGGCTCAGATTTTTGAATGGGTCAGATAAGGACTCTGCTCAGTTCTACCTTGTTGCTGCTGTTAGTTGCCATGGAGTTGGCTCCCGCTCGTGGTGACTCCATATATAACAGAACAAACTGTTGCCTGGTTCTGTGCCATTTGTTGTGGTTTGAATTATGTCCCCCCAAAAATGTGTGTATCAATTTGGCTGGGCCATGATTCCCAGAATTGTATGGTTGGCCTCCATTTTGTGATTGTAATTTTATGTTAAAGAGGATTAGGGTGGGACTGTAACACCACCTTTACCCAGGTCACATCCCTGATCCAAAGTAAAGGGAGTTCCCCTGGGGTGTGGCCTGCACCACCTTTTATCTCTCAAGAGATGAAAGGAAAGGGAAGCAAGCAGAGAGTGGGGGACCTCATACCATCAAGAAAGCGGTGCTGGGAGCAGAGTGCGTCCTTTGAACCGGGGTCCCTGCGCAGAGAAGCTCCTAGTCCGGGGGAACACCAAAAAGAAGAAGGCCGACAGAGAGAAAAAGCCTTCCCCTGGAGCTGACGCCCTGAATTTGGACTTTTAGCCTGCTTTGACTGTGAGGAAATAAATTTCTCTTCGTTAAAACCATCCACTCGTGGTGTTTCTGTTATAGCAGCACTAGATGACTGAGACAGCATGCTTCATGAACGCTGGTCTGCTCAAGCCCATTGTTGTGGCCACTGTGTATTTTGAGTGCCTTCCAGCTTGGGGGGGGGGGGTCTCGTTTTCCAGCACATCAGACAATATTCTGATGTGATCCATAGGGTTTTCACAGGCTCATTTTTGGAAGAATTTCCCAGTCATGGCTACTTCGGTGCTCTTATACCTTATGCATATTTCTAGTGGTTCAACATAGTTAAAGGATAATGTGGGGAATCTTTTTTGGTAGCAGTGAGCAAAGGTTAAAATGTTTCAAAACATTTAAGTTTATTGTGCACATAAAGTACTTTGGCAGTTTGTTATATCTTTGATCATGGAAAAAGAATAGTGTTTTGGAATTTAAATCTCAGCATTTAAGTAGTCAGATTAAAAGAGTATTCACTGTAAGTTTTTAAAATCATTATATGCAATTACCTATATATATATACATATATAGTAACAGAGAACATTGAAAGGACATAATAAATAGGATTATTGATGATAACTTGAATGACTCTAAAATAGGCTAAGAGTCTTATGTCACCTTTCACTTTTTGATTTTACTGATATTGCACTTTAATTACACTGTTAAAAAGTTGCTTTTTAGGTTTGCAACCAAATCCAACTCTCCTCCAACTCCAACCTTTAAACATCAGCAGTCTACTAAGGTATAAATCTATCTCTAATTGTTATTTTATTTATTCAATTACTTAATAGAACAGAGAAAATTTTGATGGCAAAAGAGACATGACTTTTTCCTGAATTACCTTTTGCAGAAAACTATTCTTGTATGTAATCGCTGATTTTTTATTTTCCAAATCTAAATTTTATATTTCATCTGCTCTACAAAGATGCTCCAACATGATTAAAAATGATTTATCAGTTGGGTAGAATCTGGAGTTGGGTACCATGTAAAACAACCCCAAAGAGCACTATTCATTCTTAATGTATGGGAATGGGACCCCTTGGAGCTGCATGGAGCCTGGTCTGGCCAGCTGTTTGTAAAAGCCCTGGTCTATAAGACAAAGCAATTACATTTGGAGAGAGAATTATTTAATTGCATTCTTGAAGCCATAGCAACAAATAATGTAAACATGGTTTTAAAAGGTCAGAAGTTGGAAGCTACTGGTTACAGTAGCACATATCTTCACACAAAGAGTATTTTTCAGCCACTTGGTCATAAACATACCAGTATATAAAATGTATCATTTTGTATTATTGTTTCTTATTTCTGCCTGTTCCCACCTTCGTTTTCTATTTGCAAATAGTTGCCTTTTCTATAGTGTTAGGAATATCTGTTAAATTGTAAGGCAAAACATATTTTTATAGGTATATTAGAAGACATGGGATATTATATATATATATTAAAAAAATGCATTTTTGATGTCACAAACAGAATGTCTCAAGCTAGAGGAAGGAAGAGGGGACCAAGACCTGTACCAAAAGCCTGGTGGTATGCAGAGATCCCACCTGTAAATATCTAATGATCTATGGACAACGGGTAACATAGGATTGTGGAGATACCCCAAGGGGTCAGGAACTGACAAAACTAAGGCGAGGATTTGTAAGATTCACATTCAATTTCCAATAGTTAAATGCCTATTTTGTTTCAGGTTGTATGATAGATACTTCAACATATATTTCTTAAACATGAGTTAAAGCTAAGATAAACATCAGAATAATCAGTGTGCCAACAGGCTAGAGGCAAGAAAAATTAGAACTAGGCAGGCAAGAAAAATAAGTACATGAATAGTTTAGGATGCAACCAAGGTAAAGATCACAACTAGACAGAGATTTGGAGGAATTAAAATGATAGCCTAAAGCCAGCAGGAGAACAGCTGGGAGTCACCAGTAGAAAAGATCTTCATAATGACTATGTTGGTGATAAGGATGATCATGAAGATTGTGGCTAGTACTTGCAAATCATATGCTAGACTAGGCATTTGATATGCAGTGTCTCATTAAATCTCACAACCACCCCATGAAGTAGGTATAATGGTTTGGTTTCTCTGAGGTGTCCTTCACATTCTTTTTCTATTTCAATGTCCTGACAAATTGAGAAGGTTATAGAGGGTTTCGTGACAGGTCAAAATACCAATTTTATTAGTAGTAGTTGAATTGGAAGATACAACCTCAGCTCGAATTCTGATATCCCTAATAGGTTTCCCTCAGAATTAACCTCATCCACCTAACCAAGCAAGATGACACAACCTTGCTTGCTGAAAGTGAAGAGGATTTGAAGCACTTACTAATGAAGATCAAAGACCACAGCCTTCAGTATGGATTACACCTAGACATAAAGAAAACAAAAATCCTGTCGACTAGACCAATAAGGAACACCATGATAAATAGAGAAAAGATTGAAGTTATCAAGGAATTCATTTTACCTGGATTCACAATCAACACCCATGGAAGCAGCAGTCAAGAAATCAAAGCATGCATTGCATTGGCCAAATCGGCTGCAAAAGACCTCTTTAAAATGTTGAAGAGCAGAGATGTCACCTTGAAGTCTAAGTGCATCTTACTCAAGCCATGGTGTTTTCAGTTGCCTCATCTGTATGCAAAAGCTGGACGATGAATAAGGAAGACCAAAGGAAAATTGACGCCTTTGAATTGTGTTGGCGAAGAATATTGAATATGCCTTGGACTGCCTAAAGAATGAACAAATCTATCTGGGAAGAAGTACAACCAGAACGCTGCTTAGAAGCAAGGATGGTGAGACTATGCTTCACATACACTGGACATGTTATCAGGAGGGATCAGTCCCTGGAGAAGGACATAATGCTAGATAAAGTACAGGGTCAGCGAAAAAGAGGGAGACCCTCAGTGAGATGGACTGACACAGTGGCTGCAACAATGGGCTCAAGTATAACAACAGTTGTGAGGAAGGTGCAGGACCGGGCAATGTTTCATTCTATTGTACATAGGGTCACCATGAGTTGGAACTAACTCAGCGGCACCTAACAACAACAACAACCCAGCTACAGTCACAGGCAGAACATATACTTCCACCCAAAGAGATAAGAAGAGAAATTAGGTGATGTGTGTATGTACCCTGTTTGTGGCCCTACAAATAGATACACTCACTTTTCCTTTGAAGAGTGAGAGTAGAGTGGAAGAACGTTGTAACAATTAAAAATTATATTTGGCTGCTAGTAACCCCTAACCCTGTTGCTGTCGGTCGATTCTGACGCATAGTAACCCTATAGGATAGAGTAGAACTGCCCCACAGCATTTCCAAGGAGGGGCTAGTGGATTCCAACTGCCCACCTTTTGGTTAGCCGTCGAGCTCTTAACCACTGCACCATCAGGACTCTACTGCTAGTAGCAGATATCTAGAAACAGAAGCGTAAAGAATGTAATAGTTTACTTTTCTCTCATGACAAGAAATTTGAAGGTTAAGTTGTTGCTGACATTAGAATATCAGGTTAAAGGACTGTGATTCTTATGGACTTTCCCTAGAGGTTACAATATTGCTGTCTACAGAAAGTTGTAGGAAGGAAAAAAAAGACAAAAAGCAAACTGGTCGAAGCAACTTAGTCTATTCCTTCCCCAACCTCCTTCTTAAGGGACTTTCTCAGCATCCCTTCTGAATAACTTGCACATTCATCTCATTAGCCCAAAACATATCACATGGTCAGCCCTACCTGTAAAGTGGCCAGAGCACGTAGATTTTAGCTCAGCATGATGCTTCCCCAAACTATTCGGAAACAACATGACGGGGAGACAGACTGAATATTGAGTAAGTAGCTGTACTAGGAAGGTTACTCCATTAGTGCTTCTGCTTAGGGTGAAGCTCCCTTATGAAAACATAAATATAGGAAAATAAATCTCCATCTAAAATTATTATCCACATTTTATAAATGAGAAATCTAAGACTCAGAGAAGTTAAGTAAGTTGCTCAAGTTCACACTTTTTTTTTTTTTTTGCGGATATATATTTTTATTTCTCTTGGGCATATACCTAGGAGAAGAACTGCTGAATAATATGGTAATGCTATGTTTAGACTTTTAAGGAACTGCCAGACCTGTTTTCCAAAGTGGCTACAAGTTCACACTTTTAAGAGGTAGATTTATCTTCAAATCTAGAACTGACTCTTTTAGGAATTCAATTTCTTAGCCATTTCCTAGAATCTTTCCTTTTCTTGGGAATAACTGAAGATAGCATTGCATAAAGAATTGCTCTTAAGTTAATGGGGAAGTGTACTGAGATGAGGAAAATGAAGTGCAGTGACGTGGAGTTCCTGGAAGTTTTAAGCTAGTGGTTGGTTCTCAAGATATGTCTCTGGATTGCATGCATCAGAATCATTTTACCAGTTCCCTAGGGATGGAGATTGGTAACTGCATTATAATAAGCTCCACATATGGACACTAAAGCTTGAGAACCACTAA
The DNA here is from genome assembly GCA_030035585.1 of Dugong dugon. Classification (NCBI taxonomy): domain Eukaryota; kingdom Metazoa; phylum Chordata; class Mammalia; order Sirenia; family Dugongidae; genus Dugong; species Dugong dugon. The sequence goes on from CM057475.1 coordinate 23,923,931, forward strand.
CAGAGGATGAGATTACTTCCATCTAAGCATGTAAATGTTCTTGCAAGAGGTGGCATTTAATCTTGTTTTTAGAGACTAGGGAAGATTTAGACACATGGAAATGAAAATCCTCATGGAGGGCATAATATAAATAATGGCATTGATGAGGAAAAGTATGTAGCAGATGGAGAAGCTCAGAGTGCACAGAGGAGAGAGCTAGGAGCAATCAGATTGAAATGAGAGGAGAATAGAGTAATTGGTCTCAATCGTTCACAAGGGGAGAATACAAAAGCAGGTGTGCTGGTCTTAAAGGCACCCACATGGGTGTAGAGGTTATTATTGATCACCAGGAATTTAGAATATGTATTATTTTCAGATAAAAATCTCACTACTCCAAATTATCACAAATATATCTATGTTTAACTTAGCCACTATACATGTAAATGACCTTACTCAGCTGATTCCACTAACTATTCATAGATGAACTTGGCCCCAGGGACAAAAGGCAACGTAAAGTCCGGGTCTCCCACCGGGTCAGCTGCAAAAGCAGCTTCATGGGCAAAAAATACTAATGGCTTCCATGTGGATAGGGATATGTAGGTGAGTTTTAAATCTTTCCAAAGAGTGTTTCCAACTCTATTCTATGTGCTTTCTACCCGTTTTACATTTCTGTTAGTACTGGGTTCATATAGTTCCCAACATGTACCTATCTAATGAATATCAAACTTTTTGAAATAAAGGAAGAACTTATTAGTGAACAAGATTAAATACCACTCTCCTATTGCATTATTTGATGATTAAGATTGTTGAGAGCCTTTAGAGATCATGAGACTTTGCATATTGTCCTAATTTTGCCAGATGGAAAATTCAATTAAAATTAAATCCCATTAACCATTAGAAATAAATCAATACACATTCCTACACTGTTCATGTCATTGATCTCAAACTAAACTGTTTGACAAATTAAGAGGAATTTAACAGTGCTTGTGAGTATTTTTACAAAAATTGTGTGCTGAACAACTCCAAATGAACTAGGGATTAGATAGAAATGGCAAAACTTGAGTAAATATAGTTTGAGTTTGAGAAAAAATAACTGTTATTCAAAGGCATGCATCTATATCAGATATTGAGCTATTAACTACTACTTAGAAACATTGTTTATCTTTATTTTAATGTGTTAACATAGTCTTTCCATGCTTGAAATTTGGTGTGTGACTTTTATTTCATTGTCAAGCTGATCACTAAACTATATTGATAAAATATGACTTCCTTATATATAAAAATATAAGAATGAATGCCTGAAAGAAATAGAAGTTTATTCTGAAAGTAATACAAAACTGAACTGCTCTGCTTTTGATTATGTGTGTATTTTATGAGCTTTTCTCTACCTCATCAGTACTTTTAAGATCACTAAGCATTCTGCTTTTTAATTCTGTTTAAGTAAAGGTTATATCTAATTAGGTTTATTTTGTAGACCTGAGAAGAACTCACAGGCTTTGGCAGTCCAGTCAACAAGGTATATTTGTATGCAAGCATTTAAAAATGCTTATTTGTTGGCTTGATAAGTAAAATCTGAATTGAGTATTTGAAGGTAAATAGATTGTAATGTTAAGATGAGGGGTATAAAAGGGTGAATAACTTTAAAATCTCTTCAGAGACTTGCTTAAGGACATTATTTGTTGGCTTATGTGTTTTAGATTTTTGTCGTGTTGTTGGGAATATGGAGTTTAGCTTTTCCAGTACTTGGAAGAATAAACTTGTAACCTTTATTTTGATGGCAAAACATTACAGAATAATTTTCTGTGCAGGTCAGAATCTAACTTAATAAGAAATTCTTAACATGTTGTGTTTTCTCAGCCTCACCCTCTTCCTTAACATCTGGCCTAAGAAGTCAGCAGGTTGATACTAAGCTTTGTGGTATAAATCTGAAATTCCAGAAAGAGTTAGCAAGTTGTATATAAATATACAGTCAATTATCAATATTGTAAAAATAAACACTTAAAACATATATGCATTGGAAGAAAATATTTTTGGAGCCACGTAGCTCTGGTTTGATTCAAATACAGCCTCTTTTAATAACTGTCCTTCAAATATTTTGAAACTTCTTTTGCTTGTAAAATGAGGATGAGACCAGCCTTGTGTGGTTGTTGTACAAGTTAAAGCCTCACACAACTCTCGCCCATATTTTGCACATGTTGTTGTTGTTGTTATGTGCCCTCGAGTCAGTTCTGACTCATAGTGACCCTATAGGACAGAGTAGAACTGACCCATAGGATTTCCGAGGAGCGGCTGGTGGATTTGAACTGATGACCGTTTGGTTAGCAGCCCGGCTCTTAACCATTGTACCACCAGGGCTCCATTTTGCACGTAATGGCAGGTAACTGTTATTATTAATAATGAAATGAAACCATGATAGATGCACTTCTTAGTCATCAGAGATTGTGACGTTAGAATTGGGATGCCTGAATCTTTAATACATCCAGTATTTACTTAAAAATTATTTGTAATTTAAGGGGAAAATTACTTTATTCTTATGCAGAAAAAAAGAAACAACAAGCTGTCTTCAGTAAAATTTATCAATAAAGCACCATAGTGTACTGTTATCCTTGAAACATTTGACCTTTTCCTTCCTCAATTCTTTCCACATCTCCTTGGAGGTAAAAACACAGTAGGTGACAAAGTGAAAAAATAACACATTAACTATCATAAGTTTCTCCCCAAGAACTGTAGCCTTCCTTGTCTTTTCGTGAGATCTCATTTTTGCACAGACATACATAACTGAGAACATGGGCAAATGCTTATGAGATTTTTTCTTTAATTGAACTTACACAGTTTCTTATTTTTGTTCTTTTTTACCCAATAACTGCCAAGATTGGCTTGGAATTTGTGTATAAATATTGCTTTCAATCCTTAAAATGATAGTTTGAATAGTCTAAACCAATTACTTTGTTCTATATAACAAATTAATAATTTAAAAAATTATTGAAAAAAAAACCAGGAGATTTAACTCTCTGTGAGGAAGTTCGGTCTTGGTTATTCTATTCAATCAATAAGATCTCAACTTTTATAAGAAATTGAAGTTCAGAGAAGTTGAACAAGTTATTGGAGATCTTGTATCCTTACTGGGAGAAATCAAGACCTGGTCCAATGCGTATTTTTGGTCCAAAGTGTATTTTTCTACTATGCTTCAAGAACTTCTCCTTGAGGGTGGAGAAGGAAGAGGATAATATCAGGTAATGATAATTAGCAAAACCGGTGCTTAGCGGGGACATTAATTACCTGACAGATGTTTTTTCCATATGATATTTAACTTTTTTAAAATTAATTTTTACTAACTAGAAATAAAAATATTTTGCATATTACATATATTTTACATATTACATATTTTACATATTTTACATTTCTGGCCTCTTATTGAAAAAAAAAGTCAGAGGATGTGGAAACACGGGAACCCATTCTGGGATGGCATTACCACCCAGCAATTGGCTGAAGCTGGGGTGCAACTGCCCTCTTTATATAGGACACGTATGCTCTTCGGCTTAGTGCTCCTCCTGGGCCAGTTCACTCATCCATGTTATCTGCGTGGCTTCAGGTGGAATTAGAGCGTATGAGCTATGGTTTAAACCGAGGCCCTCAAAGGGAGTGTAAGTAGTCTGACGAGACTGGTAAACAGTTACATATTTGGTTGCTTTTTTTTTTTTTTTAAATTTCTGCTTCAATTTGCCTTTAGACCTGAAGTTTCCGGGGCATAGAGAAAGGTGTTTGCATGAGTCTCACACTCAGGAATTCAAGTAGTGGGCAGAAACGCTAGGGCCTCCCATTTTGCCAAATCAGACATTATAGATAAAAGTTATTCGTTAGGTTGCTGACTATTTACCTTCTTGTAGTGACTGGAGGATGGAAGAGGTTAAAGTGTAATCACTGAGATGTATGCCAGCCTCAGACTCAGGCTTTGTTTGTTTTATTCACTCATTCATTCATTCACCAGAATATCAAGTGGCATGTGCTGAAGAAGTAGATGAACAACACTCATGGAGCAAGACTTGTGAGAGAGACAAATAATAAATAAGTAGTCAATTAATAAATCATTACTCATGCAGAGTGTTAGGGGGAATTGTTAGATAGTCGGAGAAGGTCTCTCAGAACCAGTGACAATTGAGCTGAGACTTAAGATGAGGAAAGGGGTTTTATCTCCCAGTTTTAATGCCTGGAAAAAGGTTAATGTGACTGCAGCATGCTTGAGTAAAAGAGAGATGATGTTGGTGAGGTGGGCAGGCCCTGATGAAGAGTTTGAGTTTTATTCTAAATTCGTTGGAAACTCTCATTTATTCCTCCAAAAGGCCCCATGAAACAGAATCAAATGTTAGATTGAAAAGTCAGATTGACCTGTCACTTACTAGATGTCTAATCTTGAACCTAGTTTTTATCCTCTCTGAGCCTCAGAGATAATGATCCCCACATGATAGAACTTTTTTTCAGAATGAAATGGAATGTGCTATGTAAAGCTCTGTGACAACGTCCTGCCCGCTACTAGGCTCTCTGTAAATGACAGATATTATTATTTCAAAACGAAGGGTGTTCCCTCTTTCCTTTACCTGGACTCTCTACCCATTCATTCATGTGATAATGGAAAATTTACAGTTTGTGTGGTTTCATTTTAACGTTTATCATTTCAGAGGCCTGTTCTCTAGGAACTTTAGGATGGTGTGTGTCGGAGTTCTCCCCTCCCCTCTTTCCACCGGTGGCATTGGTTCTCATCCCGTCTTTCTCACATCTAGTATTTGTTGATGGATAAAGCATCTGAAATTCATGGGCTCATGATTTCTGAGGTTTTAACCCTTTGATTCTTAGGATAGCCTTCATATTTACCCACCTCTACCTACATGTTTAAACACACACACCCACACACACCCACACCCACACACATACCCATACACACACAGTTCTAGATTGGAATGGGAATTCTGAAACACTTAAAAATACTGCTCAAAAATTTCTAAGGGGGATTGTTACAGGCAGCATAGGCAAATATTATCCAGGCCTGACTGCATTTGAGGTTTAGTGATTTTTAGGATAGGGAACATTTACATTTTACTGAATGGACTGGGTGGTGGGAAGGTAAACCAACCATGCAAGCATATGAATCAAGAGAGTGTATAATGGATATTAAGCAGACACTTTATAGATAATAGAGAACTAAGAAAAGAGAAAAACCCATGTGAATCAATTGGATGAAAATAATTATAATTACAATCATTATTAAAATGGCCTATATATGGCTAATTATCATAAATACAAAAGCTCTTAGGCATGCTCTTAATAGTGATATGTAGCAGCTTTTAGTTGTAGGTGTTACATAATTAAAACATAAACTATATTCAGTTATGCTTCGTCTTCTACTGCTGAAGTAGCAAGGCATCTACTACAGTTGAAAATTTGGAAGATAAAATGTGTTTTTAAAATTCTTCTTATCCCTTTCATGACAGAATTATTTTTCACTTTAAATATTTTATTGATATGTTTTTTCATTAATGGAATGTATGCTGATTCATTGACTGTGTCCGAATTGAGTCCCTCTGGACTCCTGGGGGTCAGGATTGGTGGGGATGCACATGTCCCCTTGGCCTCTGGAACACTTACGCACCTGTGGACTCTGGTGTAGGTTTGATGGGACACAGATGTCCACATACGTATTAAGTGAAATAAAGCACTCCGTAGCTGTTAGGTCTTATTCTTGTGGCCTTGGGTCACTGCCGTGTGCTCTGTCTGAGGGTGGCTTAGCCAAGGCACTTGCTAGCTGCAGATGTTTTCAGTCTCTGGTTTCTCCACTGACTTCTAAGTGTCAGAAGATGAGGGGTTTAGCCACAAAGGCTTTAGAAGCTCAGTTGTCCATCGTTGCAATATACTTTGGCCCGATTGTAACTTTTCTCATGCCACTTTTAGACAGTATAACTTCTCATAGAGGAAAATGCTTAAAATCTAACGTGACAATAAGAGGAGAAAACTGATGTTTGCCTATTTTTTTTTTTTTTTATCTAGGCAATTGAATGTTGCTATCTATGTGTTTGTGTGCTCAGTTCCTTGTTAGTGTTCTGCTCTACAAGACCTAAAGAGGGTCAGCCTTTATTTGTGCATGTGTGCGTGAAGTACTCTGCATTAGGTATGCATGCACTTACTTGATGTTAATAACTTGGAGATACACAGTGCCTACGCTGTGATAGGATGTATGCATCATTGCATTTGGGGCAAAAATCTAAGAAAAACTGAATTAATTCTACTATGACAAGACTGAGTTAAATTAAATATAAATGCAATATTATTGCCCAATTGGAAAATGACCTGGGATAATGAGGAGAAATATTTGTTTTTCATGATACCTCTTCAGGCTGTGGTGAAAGAGGCCATGGCGAACACATAATTGGACATTCTAGAAATTGAATTTAGCACAGCATAGATTTCCAGGAATCCATGCCATATACTAAAATCACACTTGATAGAATGTATCCAGTTTTTCAGAATAATTATCAAGGAACAGAGATGGATGGCGATGGGTACTTAGCTAAATTTAAGAGTTATAACACCTGAATCTCACCTGTATGATTTTGGGCAATTCAACTCCTGCATGCTTCCGATTTCCCCTCTGTTAAGTGGGCGTGATGCCTCCGTGTTTAAACCACAGAATTACCATGAAACTCAGATAATACACTCACTATGTAATTCTTCTGTAGACTAGAGAGTGATAAGTTCACGAAATAATCACACTAAAATTTTCTATCTAATGTTTGCAAGAGAAGGAATGTTAGTGTTGATTTTTTTTTTTTTTTTTATTTTAAGAAAATCTATTGAGAATATATTTGGGAGTTTTTTGTTTTTTTTTTTTCTTTTTTGGTCCTACATTTTTTCATTTACAGAAGGTTGGTCTCTAGCCTTGAAGACAGAATGTTTGCACTCCAGAGACTAAAGGATATTATAATGATCTATTTCAGTGTGTGTCTATGTGTGTGTGTTATTCTCATGCTGACATACATAAATATTTCAAACATTGAGGTCATTTTTTTGTGGAAAGTCAGGAAGAATTATTTCATAGAAGAACAAAGCATAGTTTTAAGTCTCATTTTTTATCCAGAAATATCCACAAACTTAGGTCTAAAGAGAAGGTAAAATTTCCCATAAATGCCTATATGAGCACATTTGTGTAAAGTGAGTCTTTGTGGTTCTCCTTCAACAGACATGGATGATAGCCATTTTACTCTTGGAAAATATGAGGATTTGTACAGAAATGTCTCCTTAAACTAGTTGAGAGTATGGGCCATGCAGAAGAAATGTAAAGGGGCTGAAATAGAATAGTTATTTGTTGTTATATTTTTAAATAATTTTTCGATAATTTGCTGTTTCTCATGAGTAAAGTAAATAACAGTTATTAAGGAAGAACATATGTAGACTTCACATTAAGGAGAAGCCAAAGTATTTTGATGAACTTTAAACCACCCTGATAGATTTTATTTTACAGTTTTTAAATATATAATAAAACATGAATTTTGTGGATACTTCAAGTATAGGCAAATTAATTTTTATCAAGAGCTAGCGAAGAAAATTTTGTTTCTGCTGGCCTGGTTTGCTTTCAAAAAGACAGATGATGAAAATGTTTTAATAAGCAAGAAAAAATGGTGACAATTTTCAATATATGTAAGTATCAATATATGTAAATATCACAAAAATGTGAATGGCAGTATTTTAAACTGTTGGAGATCTAGTAAGTGTTTTAACATTCACTATTTCCTAAGCTTATAAAGAGTTGTTAAAATTTTGCTGTATGTTTTAAATCACTATATTCCTAATTATTAATTTATTAATGGCTAAAATGAAACTCTGTTTCAGGAATATCTATGCCTAAATCTCAAGTCTTTAAAGTTAAATTGTTGGAGAAATTACATCTATGGGGCATATATAGCCCATTTTCAAACCTTAAACAGGAGTGAATTATATTTTTAAGAATTTGAATAATTATTGTTTCAAATTTACTGAATAATTTTCAAAATTTAGGAAAAGTTACATTTTCATCATAAAGAAAAAAAATAAAACTAATATAAAATATGATCTGATCAACTAATGTGTGTTATTTATAAACAATAATAAGAACAAAGAACAATAAGTACCCATCTTTAGGGCCTAACCATTGTCTCTGGAAGCATATCGATATTTTCATAAAGCATGATCAGATGGATGAGACACCTTAATTTTTCATTTGCAAGAAAATGCAGGGTTATAGCAAGCGATTTAAAGCATAAAAATCCTGCCACCTACAGTATAAACAAAGGTATGATTTAGACATTGTGCTTCTGTGAAAACCCTGCTCAGATGAGACACTGGTCCTGCAAATTAGGAAGGCAGCTCCTAGACCCTATAGCCCTAGCTTCTAGGCCTTCCTCCAGCACCAATGCCCACTAAGAGAGCATTTAACCCAGCAGAGGGTGGCTGCTTAATGGAAATGAGCAGCAACCTTCATTTCTTGCCACATTTGACAAGAAAGTTCAGTCTCAGCTAGTAAACCTTATTTAGGAAACTAATGTTATCCATTTGTGTATTTGCAAAGGATATGCTTCAGGCAATGTTACAAAATGACTTCTCAGGAAATAAACTAAAAATGAAATTCAGGTCTTTAGACCAATAAATTGTAGAGTTTTGGATTTTTATGAACGTCATAACAAGTGTCATATTTTGCAAATGGAAATCAACAATAGGTTTCATTTGTTTTCATTCTAAATCAAATGAAAATGTGGTTTTCACCAGTTTAAGAAAAAGATGCTAACGGGAAGCTAACAAATCAGGATTAAAGTTATCATGAGTTGTCTCTGAATATATAAGAGGTTTTGGATATGATTGGGCCTGCTTATGTATTTTTAAGATAAAGCTACAGTAGATTTAAAAAATACTTGACAAATTAAGATTAAATTACTTATGTGGAAAAAGCTAATTTTTAAGGCTTCAGTATACTTCTATTTAAAGTTCCTGGAGGGTACAATAAATGGCTGGCAGTTCTCCACACACCCAGCGACATTGTGGAAGAAAGGCCTGGAGATCCCCTTTTGTAAAGATTGTTGTTGTTGTATGCCATTGTGTCTATTTCAGCTCATAGTGACCCTATGAGACAGAGTAGAATTTCCCCATAGAGTTTTTAAGACTGTAATCTTTATGGGGGGCTCTGGTAGTGCAGTGGTTAAGCGCTTGGCTGCTAACCAAAAGCTAGCAGTTTGAATCCACCAGCTGCTCATTGGAAACCCCATGGGGCAGTTCTACTCTGTCCTATGAGTCGGAATGGACTGGCTGGCACCTAACAACAACAACAGTCTTTATGGAAGCAGACTGCCACATCGTTCTCCCATGAAGCTGCTGGGGAGCTCCAACCGCCGGCCTTTCAGTTAGCAGATGAGTGCTTAACCACTGCACTACCAGGGCCCTTTCTGTAAAGATTACAGCCAAGCAAACCCTACAGAGCAGTTCTACTCAGTAACGCATGCGGTCGCCATGAGTTGGAATCAGCTTGATGGCAATTAACTATTTAAAACAGTTAATTTCACATAAGTGAGTGATACGTGAAATATTTCATAGTCTGCTCTTGCCTCCTGTTCTCTCTGTACTAGTTATTTAAGCTCAGGGATCTATTTCATCATATATAATCTGGAACTAATAATAGTATCTATCTTATAGGGTTGTTGTGAGGGATTAAATGAATTAAGACATGAAAAATGCTTATAAATTGTACTGGGCACATACATGCTCAATAACTGTTAGGTATTATTATTAATATGTTCTAGTAATTTGGGGGTTGGAAATAGATAAACTCGACTTCAATTAGCATCACGTTTTAGTCCTGAATTTAAGCTCATTGCTGAAGTTCTTTACCTTTAGAAGTCCGTCATCCTTTTTATTAGAAAGTACTGTTCAAATGTACTTCTGTATTCAGACTTTTTAGACATATGGGCAACCAGTCTCTTTTTTGTTTTTTTACTCTGCTATAATCCTTTAAACCAAATATTGCTATCTGTCAGGCAAGGGCAGACGAGTGTACATTTTTTGCAACAGTGTAAATACTGCCCTTCTGGTGAGATGATTTTATAGTAGCATCTTTCACTTTTACCCATGCATATGCCGGTATGAAAGCATGGAGTTTTGCCCTTTAAATCTTTTTTATTATTAAGTGGAATCTGTATGAGGCAGTACGGCTCAGTAGAAAAACAACAGATTAGGCGCGACTGTAAATTCTAATTGTGGCACTGGCCTTGATTCACTAAGCCTTTTTGAGCAGCCTGAGTGCATTGTTGAGAAACACCAGTGGCGAAAGCTGTCATTTTGGGTTTCTGTATTGGCAGTAACCAGAAGAGACTGTAAATTGATGGCAGTTAAAAAAAAAAAAAAAAAAAGTGAAGATGTAAACAGGGAGGGACCTGACTGAATATCTAGTTAATCTGCCTCAGATTTCAGATGGGAAGGCTGAGATTCAGGGAAGTTCAATGATTTGCTGAAGTTCAAACCACAGAAAATAAAATCCAGGTGGCTAATAGCCATTCTGTGGTCTGTCCACTGTGTAATACCAAATGGAAGCTGGAAATTTAAAAAAAAAGAAAGAAAGAAATCCGTTAAGTATCAGGAGACCATGTATTGCTTAAAACCTGAATTCTTTGTAATCCTCAAGTTATGTAACTCTTTATTTGGAGTCTTGTGATAGTCTTAGTGTAGTAATAATTGACAAGTGACATATTGACAAAAATGCATTTAGTTGGGTCAGGTAGGAAGAGCCATCATCTGACTTTGGAAACTTTCAACTCAGCATTTTTTTTTTTCCTACGAAACACTGGTCTATTCCTCAATATCTGTATACTTTAGTTGTACTTTAGATGAAGGTTTACAGAGCAAATTAGTTTCTCATTAAACAATTAATATTGTTTTGTGACATTGGTCGCCAACCCCACGACATGTCAGCAATCTTACCTTGGGTTCCCCATTTCCATTCATCCAGCTTTCCTGTCTTCTCGTCATTGCCCTTGGGCTGGGGTGCCCATTTAGTCTTGTATACATGGTTGAACTACGTGTGTTATTGTTTGTTTTATGGGCCTGACTAATCTTTGTCTAAAGGGTGAACCTTAGGAGTAACTTCAGTACTGAGTTAAAAGGGTATCCGGGGGCCATACTCTCAGGGTTTCTCCAGTCTCTGTCAGACCAGTAAGTCTAATCTTTTTTTGTGAGTTAGAATTTTATTCTATGTTTTTCTCCCACTCTGTGCAGTACCCTCTATTGTGATCCCTGTCAGAGCCGTTGGTAGTGGTAGCTGGGTACCATCTAGCTGTTCTGAACTCAGCCTGGTGGAGGCTGTGATATCGTGGTCCATTAGTTCAACTCAGCATTCTTGCTGAGACTTGGGATCTATAGCTCAGAACATGTCTGTACGGTATTGATAAATGAGGCAAAGTGAAGGGAATAGGAGAGGGAATTCACCTTTCTTATGCACTTACTAGTGTCCATCACTTTACCCAGTACTTTATATAAATTGTCTCTTTTAAAGAATAAGACAGTCCCCTCTGAGTTGATGACATCAGTGTCAGATTTGTCGTTAACTGCTCTATAACCTTGGATGAATCTTTTAACCTTAGGTTCCTCGTTTGTAAAGCTGACTACTTCACAGACTGGAGGACTCCAGTTCTGTAAGCCCCTAGAAAGTGTAAGGCACTATTAGAATTCAAACTAATGTGTGCTTCCCCCCCTCCCCCCCCCGGTTGATTCATAGTGCTAATTACATTTTACTTAAGGAAATTTTAACTTACCGTCCCTGAATTCATGTAAGATAGTGAGAGGAGCATAACACAGGATTAAAGATTTATTAAGGATAATTAACCAATTCACTTGATCACTTGAGAAAACAGGGTTAACTCCATTTGCTTACCTTGTTTATCTTTTTGTCTCTCTTTTTTTTTCCTCCAGTGGCTTCATATGTTGGCTACATTATTATCAAAGCTGTTTTGTACAAATTTATTTTATAGAAATCTGCAAAAGCACTTGGAAATTGATAATATATTTTGCATGCAATAAAATTAATACAACCAAATAATCTAGGATTATGATATTTGTCATTCTAAGTCGGAAATATTATTTTCATATTGTGTTTCAGTCAGGATTCTTGGATGCAAGCAAGAGAAACTAATTTGCCAATCTTAAACCAGAGCTCATGTGCTGGGTGGGAGGTGAGAATTCAGCTGCCAGGGCAGGCAGGGACCAGGGATTGGCAGGGAAGGGAGAGCCAGGAAAAGGTCAAACAACTGAAACTGTCTAATCCCTATACTTTTTGTTTTTGACTTTTGAAAAATTATATATCACACACACAAACCGGAGTGAATATAACATATATGTACTTAAAAGAATAAAATAAAATTAAAAAAACTGTTGCTGTTGAATCAATTCTGACCCATAGTGACCCTAGAGGACAGAGTATAACTTAATACTACTAATAAATCAGTAAATATCTCTGCATCTACCCTTACTGGATGCCCCTCTCTCCTCTCCAAGAGTTAATCACCTGGATGTTATATTGATCACTTCCTTACCCGTATTATAATTTTACACAGTAACAATAAGATAACATTTAGGCATATGTGTTTGTTTGAGAGACAGAGGGTAGTGTGTTACTTTAAAATAAAAGCATTATTTTACTTTAGGATCATATTTTATATTTTCCTCTGCAACTTACTTTTTTCACATTTTGTTTTTGAAACCCAGATGCATTAGTCCATTATATGAATATGTCAACTTTTCTTTATTTTTTTCCAGTGCTATGAACATTTGGCTTATTAGGGCATTTATTTCTCTCCTGTTTTGTCTTTTTATCTTTCACTATTATGTACAAATTTACTATGCATATTTAAATTCTGGGGCATCCGAGCAAAAGATTTCTAAGAGACATATTTAGGAGTAAAGGACTAGACCATAGGCTATGTAACTGTTCAGATTTAACAGGTAATACCAAAATTGTTTTCCAAAATGTTGTATCAATTTAGATCCAGCAAGCAGTTGGACACGCATCAACTTTCTTTATTCTCAGACCTTGAATTTTTTTGCCAATCCGTAAATGTGAAACGATGTCTAATAACATCATGGCTTCAATTTCCATCTCCTGATTACCTGTGAGAATGAGATTTTTTTTCATGTTTACTGGCCATTTATTGTTTCTCTTGTATAGAATACCTGTTTATGACATTCATCCCTTTTTCTATTGGGTTGTTTTTAATTTTCTGGACACTATTGGTTATAAAAGGTCACTATGAGTTGAAATCAACTCAGCGGCAATGGTTTTTTTTTTTTTTATTGGTTATGTATTTATATTATCTTTCCCCAGTTTGTATTTGTCTTTTCATTTTCTGTATGATGTTATTGATGAAGAAAAGTTCAGTGCTTGTGGTTTTTATGTCTTTGTCTCTTCTGAAGACTGAGAAATATTCCTCTATATTGTGTTCCGAAAATTGGTGCAGTACTATTCACTATAGAATTTATAGTTCAGTGAATTTATAGTTTATTCAGATTTCACAAGTATTTTCACTAATGTAATGTAATGTTCCAGTATCCAGTCCTTGATCCTACATTGCATTTTGTTGTCATGTCTTCTTGGTGTCCTCCAAAATGTGACAGTTTCTCAGAATTTTCTTGTTTTTCATGATCTTGATACTTTTGAAGAGCACTGGTTATGTATTTTGTAGAATGACCCTCAATTTTGGTTTGTTTGAATTTTTTTTTTTTTTTTTACTAGACTAGGGTTATGGATTTGGGGAAGAATACCACACAGATGAAGGAAGGACCCTTCTTATCATGTAATATCAGGGGATCTATAATACCAACATGACTTATAACTAGCAATGTTAACCTCATTCACTTGGTTACAATAGTATCTGCCAGGTTTCTCAACTATAAAATTAGTAATTTTCCCATTCCATGTTTTATTTGTTAGAAGGACATCATCAAGTCTAGCTCACACTCAAGGGGAGGGAAATTAAACTTCATCTCCTTGAGGCAGGACTATCAAAGGAATTGCAATAAAAACAACCACAGTATTTAATAAATATTGTTGGGGAGATATTTTGAGGCCATGCAAACATTCCGTTTCTTTTAAAGTTTTGTTCTCTAATTTTGGCGTTCATAAGTAGCAATTATTAGTATAGTGTTCCAATGATTTTCTGTTTTCCTGTTTCCTCATTATTCTATTTCTGAGTATAATTTTTATTTTCCAGTTCTTAATTGATCAGCTTTCTTGAATTTGCAAATTACTTCTAGGCCTCTCAATACACATATACTGAAATTTCTTTCTAACTCTGTCTTCTTAGATTATTAACCTTTTAAAAAATATTTCCATATCTGTGATTCTCTGTGTTTCACACTGTGTAATTTTCTTAACTATGTCTTCCTGTTTGCATATCTCAACTATGACCCTCCTGAATAAGCGATATAGCCTTATTTCACCCATGAGTGTGTTGCTTTTCAAAGTCCAAGTTGTATGTGGTAAGGGCCATACAGTTCTCATCCAACTTCCCAGCACACTCAGGGTACAAACTTTGCCTCTTCTCTTTTATGCCTGGTCCGTTGGAATTGGACGCTAAACCATTAGTGACTGACAGAGTTTACCAGGGAGCGTATCGATGTAGCACTCAACTGAGGCCAAGTGGAATAGTCAGTTTAGCCATACTAAGACAATGTAGCCTTACTTTAACAGAGTCCAATCCCTAGGTGGTGCAAATGATGAAATCCTCGACTACTAACGAAAGGTTGGAGGTTCGAATCCACCCAGAGTCTCCTTGGAAGAAAGGCCAAGTGATCTACTTTTGAAATACACAGCTATTGAAAACCTTATGAAGTACAATTCTACTCTGAAACACTTTGGGCCGCCATGAATTAGAATTGACTCGACAGCAACTGGTTAACAGTGTAATGGTTGGCCTCTTACATGAAGCAAACATAGTTATATAATATGCTTTTACATTAGATACTGATGAAAGATCTCAGCCTGAGGCATAGCCTTGAATCTCTGCTCAGGTACAGGCTCATATGGGCCTATTTGGTGAAGAGGAGAGAGAGGCCTGATACAGCGCCATATGCTTTTGGTTTGGGGGCTCTCCAGACAAAGAACTGAAGCTGGTCCCCTGCTGAGATTCAGACATATCTACATGTCTGGTGAAGGGTGGATGGCCCAACCAAGTCAGTTAGAAAGGGGATTAGTAGGAGGCTGAGGTTTATCCCAAGGGGCTGAGATATATCATTAGGGAGGAAGAGAGGAAGCATCTACATGCTTAATCTAATAACAGGACATTGGTCATTAGAAATGAGAAGAAATTCTGAGTGCAGTGTGGTAGCTCTTACATAATTTGTTTTTCACTTAGTCCCCAGATGTATGTTTAGGTGTTTGAAAGGAAAGGGTTTGGAAATAAAATCTGAAAAAGCAGTTTCTCACCATTCTGGGATCCAAGTAACACTGATTTGGAATTCCTTTGACAAAGCATAGTGAAAGAAATAAATGGTCTCCTCAACTGAACCACAGAGCAATGCTCACTAGAAGAAAATTGCTGTGCTGGTGAAATCTATGGTGCTTGGCAGAGTAGCACAGAACCTAGCAGTGGCTATAAGTGAGTATGTGCCCGAGTGTGGAAGACAGTATTGGTTGCCTATCCAAAAGCCATCTTTTTCTTGGTCTTCCATACTAGAAGAGCCCATCTATCAAAATAGAGTCAGGAAACGCCAGATATTTAGTATTTATTCCTCCATCGGTGCTAATGATTTTTGTACCATCCAATTCTGGCTAATGAGACATAAGGATAAGCTGCTGGGATTTTTTTTTTCTTCCCCCTCTCAGATAAAGAGAAAGAGATATTGAGAGGTTTCCTCCTCCCTGCCTCCTTCCTTCCTGTCCCTGGTTGTGTGCAGACTTGAGGCTCAGCTGCAGCAGTCATTTTGAAGCCATGTGGCAATAAGCAGCGAACAAAAGCCAACACACTGAGGGGAGCACAGAGAACACGGGAGAAGAGCCTGGGCCCTTTTTAATATTGTTAAGCTGCAGAGTCCACGTGCCTAGCTTTGTAATGATTATGTATGACAATGGCAAATATCTCTTTTCAAGACAATTTTATTTGGGTAATGAAACCCTGGTGGTGTAGTGGTTAGGAGCTATGGCTGCTAACCAACAGGTCGGCAGTTCAAATCCATCAGGCGCTCCTTGGAAACTCTATGGGGCAGTTCTACTCTGTCCTATAGGGTCGCTTTGAGTCAGAATCGACTCGACGGCAACGGGTTTGGTTTTGTCAGGTTTTTGTTGTTGTTTTTTTTTTAATTTGGGTGATGCTCTCTTGCCGCTAAAGGCATCCCATTTGAGAGACTGAGCATATTTGAGAGTCTTCATCAATATGGGTTGGGGGGCATAAAGAGGAGATACAAAAAAAAAAAAAAAAAACCCATTGTTCTCAAATTGATTCCAGTTCATAGTGATCCTGAAGTGCCCCATAGGGTTTCCAAGGAGCAGCTAGTGGATTCAAACTGCTGACGTTTTGATTAGCAGCTGAGCTCCTAACCACCGTGACACCAGGGCTCCAGAGAGGAGATAGTGCAGGAAAATGGAATGGTTCTCTAAGCTGAGGGGCAAGAGATGGGGTAATTTTGCTGCAGATGTAAAATTTACCTTTTAATATATAAAACTCCTTCTTTAAAATGTATGATTAAATAAATTCTGAACCTATTTTTTAGGGTGTTCCTTTCCAAGTTTATAGTTCTGTGATTTTGTCAAAAATCATCTTGTTATTATTTTGTTTTCTATTTAAAGGATGAATATAAAAGGAATAATCCTACTGTCCTCCCTAATGTCTATACAGGACTAGATTCCCCCTACTCCCCCCCACCCCCCATCTACTGCCATACCTTCCTTTCTTGTGTGAGTTCACACACGTTAATTCACAGACTCTCTCTGCTCACATGTTGTATTTCATTAGCGTTTTCGGTTCACCCAAATGATGTAACACTTTCTGAGTCTTGCTCAAAACAAACAAAATTGGGAGTGTCAGTTTCCAAAAGAAACTAGACAAGAAAAAGAACAGACAGTCATTAGTATTTCCGGCATGGACTTTCAATGGAGTAAGACCAACACGCCTGGTTCTTTCTCTGCTTTCAATTTAACATATCCACTTTTTTTTTTTTCTTTTAAATATATTGCTCCCTGAGTAGTAGTTCTACTTTTCTATTTTTTTTTTATTTGCATTTACTAATAAAGCTTTCAAAACGTCTTGACTTGTGATTTTTTTAAGTTAGGGGAAAGCATGACACTTATCCAACATTTTCTAAAATGTCACAATATTTAGTGAGATAGGATCTTCTTAAAATCCATACAGATAATCTTCCCTTGGATTATAAGCATTATACAATTCCTCTAGTCTCCAAAATCAGTCAACAAGCATGAGCAAGTTTTTTTGTTTATTTCATATATTATGTCCTACAATCGCAATATTTTACTTCAAACTTGGTTAATTAAGAAAAATATTAGGGATGAACAGAAAATGTGATGACTATCTTTAAAAAGACCTGGCTGTGCAATCTGTTACTAGGAAGAGGAGGCAGAATTTCATGTGCTTGTTTAGAAGACTTCATAGTCATTTTAGCATGGTGATGAATCAGAATATGAAATTTCTTTATAATTATAATCAATATGAGTAACAGCTGAGAAAGTACAATGGAAATCATACAGTTTTACCTTTAGCCTATAAAAGTTATGAAATATCCTGACAGCACAATTTCATCTACTTGCCTCTTCCTATAAATCTTTTAAAAATCTGTCTTAATAATAGGCTAATTTCCCTACCATGTAAACCAAAGTTACTCATAGTAGATTTGGAACTTATTTCTGTCCAGAACTGTATGTATCTATTACATTTTGGTTGAGGTACAAAACAGAAAAGAACAAAAAAATCAGTGTTGATTTTGTTTATGCTTAATCATGTAAGTAGAAATGCCTTACTTACTAATCTCAGACGTGAAAAATAAATCCTCTGCACTAAGAAAGAATCTTAAAGAAATAACCAAATACCACAACATGTTATTGCCACCTCCAAACTTTTCCTGACTAAAGCAAGGGAAAGTGAGAGATAATGTTAATAAGAATACACTATGTTCCATACTGCCACTTCCTCGGATGACTGGGACTCTTGCCTGACAGAACTTTGGGACAATTATCTTGTCCTTTGTGTTCAGAGATGATGTGCTGACAGGTTATTTCCTGAGCAATAACTGAGATATGTGACCTGCTGTCCTTGCCAGGAGAGAGCCTATTTTGTAGTGGACAGCAGTAGTCACCGAAGGAAGAGCTTGACATTTGTGGCCTTGTAGCCTTTGGGTCAGCTGAGTCTGTTTTTGATTCCGGCTGGCTGGTATGACATCCTGGCTTCTGTCTTGTCTGGGTGACGGATGCTGACATTGCCTTGTTGCAACTGGTCGCTAAAGGCGTTCCCTTCTTCTCAGCCTTCCATACATGCAATCACCTACCGTGTCCTGCAATCACAATTTTAAAATTCCTGTACCATTTTCCCCATCCTCTTGTCAGTGAAATGCAGGGAGCCCCGTTCAGAATGCAGATAGAATCTGTGTTACTCAGCTCTCCTTGATGGAAAGTTGGTTCTGCTATCAATGCCTACACAGAGATTACTAAGCCAATGACTATGCATTTATTTCTATCCTATTCTTAGAATGCTTGAGTAGGATATGCTCCTTCAAGGCACTAGATGAATGCAGTTTCATTAATGAATGCTGAAAAAATTATAAAGAATTCCTGCATTGGTAAGCCTCTATTATAATGTAATAGCAGAACAACACTCCTATCTTACATTTGAACAGTCATTTTGATTTCCAAAGTTTTTGCACATACAATACAGATATTCCTGTAGGCTGTACAGTAGTTGCCAAATGTGTGATACTTGAGGTAGTTCCTCCTGTCTCAAGAGTCTGAAATGCTGTCAGCAAAGATACATTTAATTCTATCAAGTTCCTCTTTGAAACTATAAGAAAATTAGCATATAACAGCAAACATGCATTTCTCAGTGTAAATTGCTTAACTGCACATTCTCCTGATTCTCCTTCTGTTCTATGTGTTTCATCTCCGTCACTTTGACTAACTCCACTTATACATAATTTCTCTAAAATGAAGGTCTTCTTCAAAGTTCTATGATTCATCCCACTGCTAGGGTTCCAACTGTCTGCCATCTCAGTGCAAAAACTTCTCAAATCTCTCTCTCTAGTGTTTATCTTGGACCCTCCCTGACTGCCTGATAATTTTCTGTACTTGAAGGTCACCTCAAACTCAACATGAATAGACTCATTATCCTCTTTCTGAGAGCTCCTTTTCCTCCTGGCTTCTTTACTACTGGTAATAGTGCTTCCTTTCTCCCAGACATCTAGGATCAATACTTTACTCATCACAGATTCCTTCATTTCTATTACCTACTGCGCCCAATCAGTAAAAAAGGAAACCTTGAAGCTGCTGTCTCAGAACCTTTCTGTGCCCATTGCCAGCATTCTAATTCAGATCTTTATGAACTCTTTGATAGCCTGCTCTAACACTCTCCAAACTTGTCTTTCTGCTTCAGCTCTACAGTCTATCTTACGCATCATGACTATATTGGTTCTGTAAAGCAATGATCTCCAGATACATTTTTTAGTATTATGGATTTCTATTCAAATGAAATGGAACCCAAATATGGAAAATAGATGATAACAGAACTGCTGTATTTGAAGCAGAGATCAGTTGTAGGGAGCTCAGATCCAGTCCCATTTAGGCTTCTTCCCACCCACAGTGTGTCCTGAAACGCTCCTATAAAATACAATTGAAAACCACTGTTAAAACATCTTCTCAGACCTGTTAATTATGACCAGATAACAAAATCGTATTTCTAACATGCTTCAAGATAACAGGCTATAGAAAAACTGAATTCAAGTATATTCCTAGAGATGGTTTATACAAAAAAAAAATGATAATTAGATAATTATTATTAGATTGGATACAATTACCCCCAAAAGCCTGATTAAATGTCAGCCTCTTAACATGATGGTTAATTGGGTGAGGCAAGTCTAATTTCCTAGAAGAGGTAACAATTTTATGAAAGTCTATGAGGAAGAAAAGTTTTCTGGTATTTTTATCAGGAATGTGAATTACTTCCCCAGAAAAAAGGAATAAATGTCATTGTAAAGGAGGTTTTGTCCCAGATCAGGTTTCGAATGGTTTTCTTTCTCACCCCTGGTTGTGTTAGAAACCCACTCAAAATTTCTGAAGTCTAGTAATTATTTAACAAACTAAGAATAGTTCAATTAAAATAAACATGAAATCAGGAAACCGGATGATTTGGTTTAGAATTTGAATCCTAAACTAGTATGTTCTAAAATGTGTAGCATTTTAGCCTTTTTTCCTATTTTACTACATTGAAAGATATGCCGTCCAAACCTTAATTCCTCCAGTTTTCTAATCACAGCCATAATTTTTTCTGTAGTTCCTTGTGCTCTATTATTTGCCTAGAACAGTTCTCCTCCAGCTTGTGTTCCTACATTCATCTATTTATATCCTACCCATTCTAAAGTGATGGAAGTTGTTCATGTTTTCTTTTCCATGAGAATTTTCCCAGTTCTCTCTAGTTGAACGTGATCTTACCATTCTTTTATTACCTCTGGAGATAATATTATGTGCTTGTATTACGATATCTCCCTCATTATTTCTTGTATTCTGCAAGTATTGGGAAACATGGACAAGTGCATAACTGATGATTTGTTGAGATTACATTATAATAAATGATAACCTACCCTTACGGACACCCAGCAGTTAACTATATACTTGCTTCATCCTCAAATAGATTGTTAACCCTTTAAAGGTAAGATTTAAAAGTATAAAGGAGAAAGCTGGGCCTGCAGAATTATTTTGTATCCATCTTTTAATAGATATGTAATTCTAGGCATAAGTACTTAATCTCCCTGGATCTTGGTTTGCTGATATTTGAGATGGAGGTAATTATAAACCAGCTGCCATCAAGTTGATCCTGATTCATGGCCACCCTATGCGTGGCTGAGTAGAACTGTGCTCCACAGGGTTTTAAATGGCTGATTTTTTTGGCATAGATCACCAGGCCTTTCTTTTGATGCACCCCTGGGTGGACTTAGACCTCTAACCTTTTGGTTAGCAGCTGAGTATGTTTTCACCACCCAGGAACTCCAGAGGTAATTATACATATCTGTAAATAATAATACCTATTGACATCAATTTTCCCTGAAGTAAGGGAAAAAAAAATATAAAAAGCAATGCACAGAAGGAGAAGGAGCTAGCCTCAGATATGAGACTTCACTGGACATCTCCCAGGCATCTTGAGGACAATGAGCACTTAGGCATGGGGATGAGGTTCTCTAAGGAGAAAGGAGCAGATAGATCCAAGACTATTAAGAATTAAACAGTGACAAAAATGCTTATATACACATTTCTCCTTACTTTTCTGGGCAGCCTCCTGATGACTCTTGGAGAATTCCAGAGGTAGAAATAACGAAATGATATGTGAGAGGCCTTTCTTGCCTCAAATGAAAGGTTTTCAGAGCAGTTTTGCTGACCCAGGGAATTGGTGTTAGCTTTGGGTATTTCAGGTTTTATCCTAATTAATCCTCTTAACTTCAGAGCTTTGTCCATTAGTAATATACTAAATGTAGTGTCTGCACTATAAAGGTGAAGCCAAGCATTCTGATAGCAGAGCTTCAGTGGAATAGGAACATCACAGGTTGGAGGAGTGAGCTTTTTTACAGGGAGAGACACAAATAAAATGCACTGCAACTGATTTAATTGTAATTCCTTTGACTTTAGGTAATGGTAAAGTTGATAGGTGCATTATTTAAAAACAAGTTCACTATGAGTTCCAATTGTAAAATGGGGCAATTTATGAAGTACTTTCTCAATGAAAGAATACATAGAAGTAGGACTGTTGAATCATTAGAACTTGAGCTAAAAGAAGTTTTATGCATCCAAGATGGTTTAATTCAGCAGTTCATCAATGTTAACAAAGATACATTTTCTACCTTGCTATCTTTGATATGATAGCTCTTCTCTTTGTTGCAAGATGGCCACAGCAGTCTTACAAGTCCCATCCAGACATGAAAATGTCCAGAGAAAGAAGAGGACTATCCACTGCAGTATATTTTTCATAATTCTTTTTTTTAACTATTGTAGTTTAGATGAAGTTTACATTTCAAGTTAGTCTCTCATACAAAAATTTATACATACATTGTTATGTGACACTAACTGCTCTCCCCTTTCTGTGACAGCACACTCCTCCTTTCCACCCCTGATTCCCCATGTCCATTCAACCAGCTCCTAACCCTCTATGCCTTTCCATCTCACCTCCGGACAGAAACTGCCTGTTTAGTCTCTTTTATCTACTGAGCTAAGAGGCATACTCCTCACAAGTATCCTTTTGTGCCCCACACTCCAGTCCAATCCCTGTCTGAAGAGTTGGCCTCGGAAATTCTTTTAGTTCGGGGCTGATACAGAATCTGGGGACCTTGCTTTCCGGAGTTCCTCCAGTCTCAGTCAGACCATTAAGTCTAGTCTTCTTACTAGAATTTGAGTTCTGCACCCCACCTTTCTCCTGCTCCATCAGGGACTCTCTGTGTGTTCCCTGACAGTGTGGTCATTGGTGGTAGACAGACACCATCTAGTTCTTCTCATCTCAGGCTGATGAAGTCTCTGGTTTATGTGGCCCTTTCTGTTTCTAGGCTAGTACTTTCCTTCTGTCTTTGGTGCTCTTCATTCTCCTTTACTCCAGGTGGTTGGGACCAATTGATGCATCTTAGATGGCCGCTTGCAAGCTTTTAAGAACCCAGATGCCTCTCACCAAAGTAGGATGCAGAACATTTTCTTAATAAGATTTGTTATGCCAATTGCCCTGGATGTCCCCTGAAAACATAGTCCCCAAATACCTACCCCTGCTACTCTGTCCCTCAAAATGTTTGATTGTATTCAGGAAACTTCTTAGCTTTGCTTTAGTCCAGTTGTTCTGACTTCCCCTGTAGTGTGTGCTGTCCTTCCCTTCACCTAAGATAAAACTTGTCTACTATCTAGTTAGTGAATAACTCTTACCCTCCCTCCCCACCCTCATAACCATCGAAGAGTGTTTTCTTCTGTGTTTAAACTGTTTCTTGAGTTCTCATAATAGTGGTCTTATATAATATTTGTCCTTCTGTGACTGACTAAATTCACTCAGCGTAATGCCCTCCAGATTCCTCCATGTTATAAGATGTTTCATGGCTTCATCATTGTTCTTTATCATTCCGTAGTATTCCATAGTGTGGATATACCATAATTTGTTTATCCATTTGTCAGTTGATGGGCACCTAGGTTATTTCCATCTTTTTGCTATTGTGAACAGTGCTACGATGAACATGGATGTGCATATATCTATTCGTGTGATGGCTCTTATTTCTTTAGGATATATTCCAAGGAGTGGCATAGCTGGATTGTATGGTACTTCTATTTCTAGCTTTTTAAGGAAGTGCCAAATCGATTTCCAAATTGGTTGTACCATTTTACATTCCCACCAACAGTGTATAAGTGTTCCAATCAATCCACAACATCTCCAGCATTTATTATTTTGTGTTTTTTGGATTAATGCTAGCCTTGTTGGGGTGAGATGATATCTCCTTGTAGTTTTGGTCTACATTTCTCTAATGGCTAATGATCATGAGCATTTTTTCATGTGTCTGTTAGCTGCCTCAATTATCTTCTTTGGCGAAGTGCCTGTTCATATCCTTTGCCCATTTTTTAATTGGGTTATTTGTCTTTTTGTTGTTGAGGTTTTGCAGTATTTTGTAGATTTTTAGAGATTAGTAGCTGATCGGATTTGTCGTAGCCAAAATTTTTTTCCCAGTCTGTAGGTGGTCTTTTTACTCTTTTGGTGAAGTCTTTTGATAAGCATAAGTGTTCGATTTTTAGAAACTCTCAGTTATCTAGTCTCTCTTCTAGTGCTTGTGCATTGTTACTTATGGTTCCTATTGTGTTTATGCCATGTATTAGGGCTCCTAGTGTTGTCCTATTTTTTCTTCCATGATCTTTATCATTTTCGATTTTATATTTAAGTCTTTGATCCATATTGAATTAGTTTTTGTGCATAGTGTGAGGTATGGGTCTTGTTTCAGTTTTTTGCAGATGGCTATCCAGTTATGCTAGCACCATTTGTTAAAGAGACTGTCTTTTCCCCAAATAATGGACTTTGGACCTTTGTCAAATATCAGCTGCTCATAGGTGGAAGAATTTATGTCTGGATTCTCAATTCTATTCCATTGGTCTATGTATCTGTTGTTGTACCAGTACCAGGCTGTTCTGACTACCATGGCAGTATAATAGGTTCTAAAATCAGGTAGTGTGAGGCCTCCCACTTTGTTCTTCTTCTCGAGTAATGCTTTACTTATTCAGGGCCTCTTCCCTTTCCATATGAAGTTGGTGATTTGTTTCTCCAACTCATTAAAAAATGCCGGTGGAATTTGGATCGGGATTGCATTGCATCTGTAGATCGCTTTGGGTAGAATTGACATTTTCACAATGTTGAGTCTTCCAATCCAGGAGCAAGGTATGTTTTTCCACTTATGGAGGTCTCTTTTGGTTTCTTGCAGTAGTGTCTTGTAGTTTTCATTGTATAGGTCTTTTACGTCTCTGGTTAGATTTATTCCTAAGTATTTTATCTTCTTAGAGGCTATTGTAAATGGTATTGATTTGGTAATTTGCTCTTCGAGGTTCTTTTTGTTGGTGTAAAGGAATCCAACTGATTATTGTATGTTTATCTTGTATCCTGAAACTTTGCTGAAATCTTCTATTAGTTCCAGTAGTTTTCTTGTGGATTCTTCGGGGTTCTCTGTGTATAAGATCATATGATCTGCAAATAGAGATACTTTGACTTCTTCCCTACCAATTTGGATGCCCTTTATTTCTTTTTCTAGCCTAATTGCTCTGGCTAGGACCTCCAACACGGTGTTGAAGAAGAGTGGTGATAAAAGGCATCCTTGTCTGGTTCCCATTCTCAAGGGGAATGCTTTCAAAGTCTCTCCATTTAGGATGATGTTGGCTGTTGGCTTTGTATAAATGCCCTTGATTATATTGAGGAATTTCCCTTCTATTCCTATTTTGTTGAGAGTTTTTATCATGAATGCGTGTTAGACTTTGTCAAATGCCTTTTCTACATTGATTGATAGTATCATACGGTTCTTGTCTTTTGTTTTATTTATGTGATGGATTACACTGATTGTTTTTGTAATGTTGAACCATCCCTGCATACTTGGTATAAATCCCCCTAGATCATGGTGAATTTTTTTTTTTGATATGTTGCTGAATTCTATTGGCTAGAATTTTGTTGAGGATTTTTGCATCAGTGTTCATGAGGGATATCGGTCTGTAATTTTTTTTTTTTTTTTTTTTGTGGTGTCTTTACCTGGTTTTGGTATCAGGGTTATGCTGGCTTCATAGAATGATTTTGGGAGTATTCCATCCTTTTCTATGCTCTGAAATACCTTTAGTAGTAGTGGTGTTAACTCTTCTCTGAAAGTTTGGTAGAATTCTCCAGTGAAGCCATCTGGGCCAGGGCTTTTTTTGTTGGGAGTTTTTTAATTACCTTTTCAATCTCTTCTTTTGTTATGGGTTTATTTAGTTGTTCTACCTCTGTGTTAGTTTATGTGGGTAGTGACTTTCTAGAAGTTTGTCCATTTCCTGTATGTTTTCAAGTTTGTTAGAGTACAATATTTCATAGTAATCTCTTACAATTCTTTTAATTTCAGTTGGGTCTGTTGCGATATCACCCATCTCATTTCTTATACAGGTTATCTGCTTCCTCTCCTGTTTTTCTTTTGTCAGTTTGGCCAGTGGTTTATCAATTTTGTTGATCTTTTCAAAGAAACAGCTTTTGGTCTTGTTAACTCTTTCGATTGTTTTTCTATACTCTATTTCATTTAATTCTTCTCTAATTCTTATTATTTCCTTTCTTCTGGCACCTGAGGGCTTCTTTTGCTGCTCTCTTTCTATTTATTCCAGTTGTAGGGTTAATGTTTGGATTATGGGCCTTTCTTCTTTTTGGAAGTGTGCATTTATTGCTGTAAACTCACCTCTGAGCCCTGCTTTTGCTGTATCCCAAAGGTTCTGGTAGGATGTGTTTTCATTCTCATTTGATTCTATGGATTTAATTATTCCATCATTAATTTCTTCTATAACCCAGTAGTTTTTGAGCAAGGTGTTGTTTAGTTTCCATGTGTTTGATTTTTTTCCTTGCTTTTTCTGTTATTGATTTCTACTTTTATGGCTTTATGGTCAGAAAAGATGCTTCGTAATATTTTGATGCTTTGGATTTTGTTAAGGCTTGCTTTATGGCCTAATATGTGGTCTGTTCTGGAGAATATTCATGTGCATTGGAAAAGAAGGTATACTTGGCTGCTATTGGGTGGAGTGTTCGGTATATGTCTGTGAGATCAAGTTGGTTGATTGTAGCATTTGGATCTTCCGTGTCTTTGTTGACCTTCTTTCCGGATGTTCTGTCCTTCACCGGAAGTGGTGTGTTGAAGTCTCCTACTACTATTGTGGAGCTGTCTATCTCTCTTTTCAGTACTGTTAGAGTTTGTTTTATGTATTTTGGAGCCCTGTTGTTGGGTGTGTAAATATTTATTATAGTTATGTCCTCCTGGTGTATTGACCCTTTAATCATTATATAGTGTCCTTCCTTATCCTTTGTGGTGGATTTTACTTTAAAGTCTATTTTATCGGAGATTAATTTTGCCACTCCTGCTCTATTTTGAGTGTTGTTTGCTTGATATATTTTTTTCCATCCTTTGAGTTTTAGTTTGTTTGTATCTTTAAGTCTAAGGTGTGTCTCCTATAGGCAGCATATAGACAGATCGTGTTTTTTTCTCCAATCTGCCACTCTCTGTCTCTTTATTGTTGCAGTTTGTCAATTTACATTCAGCTTAATTATTGATAAGTATGAGTTTAGTGCTGTCATTTTGATGTCTTTTTTTGTGTGCTGTTCACAGTTTCTTTGATCCACTTAATTTTTTTGCTGAGTCGTTTTTATTTATGTGTTTTCTTTTCATCTTTTTTATTGTTGCTGATTTTGTGTCTGCTGAGTCTTTATAGTTTTCTGGTTTTTTATTTTGACTTGTAGGATTGTTAGTTTCCTTTGTGGTTACCTTAATATTTATCCATATTTTTCTAAGTTTATGCCAGTCTTTTATTTCTTTATATTGCCTTAATTTCCTCTCCATATGAAAAATCTATGTCTACATTTTTTAAGTCCCTCTTTTTTGTTTTAATGTTGTCATCTTTTACATATTGACATCTGTTTCCCTATTTTCAGCTTTATTTATTTTTGTGACTTCCCTATCTGGGTTGATATCTGCTTGCTCTGTCCTGTGTTCTAGTCTTGGGTTGTTACCTGATGTTACTGATTTTCTAACCAGAGGACTCCCTTTAGTATTTCTTGTAATTTTGGTTTGGTTTTTGCAAATTCCCTAAACTTCTGTTTATCTGGAAATGCCCTGATTTCATCATGATATTTGAGAGACAGTTTTGCTGGATGTATAATTCTTGGCTGGCAGTTTTTTTTTCCTTCAAGGCTTTATGTGTGTCATCCCATTGCTTTCTTGTCTGCATGGTTTCTGCTGCGTAGTCCGAGCTTATTCTTATTGACTCTCCTTTGTAGATGGCTTTTCATTTATCCCTAGCTGCTCTTAAAATTCTCTCTTTATCTTTAGGTTTGGCAACTTTGATTATAATATGTCTTGGTGACTTTCTTTTGCGATCTGCCTTATGTGGGGTTCGATGAGCATCTTAGACAGATATCTTGTCATCTTTCACGATATCAGGGACATTTTCTGCCAACAAATCTTCAACAATTCTCTCTGTATTTTCTGTTATCCCCCCTGTTCTGGTACTCCAATCACTGGTAGGTTATTCCTCTTGATAGAGTCCCATATAATTCTTAGAGTTTCTTCTTTTTTTAAATCCTTTTATCTGATTTTTCCTCAAATAAGTTGGTGCCAAGTGCTTTATCTCTCTACTTCTGACTTCCATTACCCCAATTTCTTTGACTTTCTATTGAGTTGTCTAATTCTGAAGTTTTATTGTTAATCTTCTGGATTTCTGGTTGCTGTCTCTCTGTGGATTCTTGAAACCTGTTACATTTGTCATAATGCACTTCTCTAATCTTTTTAATTTCCTCTATTGCGTGTTCTGCATTTTGTTTAATTTCCTTCCTAATTTCTTGAAGATTTCTATATATTAATCTTATGTATTCTGCCTCTGGTAATTCCAAGAAATTTTCCTTCTCTGGAAAATTTCTAGATTCTTTACTTTGGGAGTTTGCTGAAGCCATTATGGATTACCTCTTTATGTGATTTGATACTGACTTCTGTCTCCGACCCATCAATAAGTTATTGTATTTATTTATTTTATGCTTACTGTGTCCTAGCTTCTTGTTTTATTTTGATATGCCCAAAAAGGCTGCTTGAATGAGCTAGTATGATTATTGGCAACTTTGGATCTCTAATGTCCTGTCACCAGGTGTTTAGATCTGTTACTAGGTATGTGAGCTCAGGAGTCTCCCCACTCCTCCTGTATGGATTCAGGTCAGGTTCCCAGGTAGATAGCCACCAAGTGTGTGGTGTAGTGTCTCACTTACAGTCCTAGACAGGTATGGGTGATAGGTGTAGGCACAGGCATCTGGCTGCAGCAGGGGGACGCACTCTGAGCAAGGCAGGGGGCTGACAGCCTCCCCTTAGCTACCAGGAGGACGGTGTGTCCCCGTTCCCTAGAGCACGTAGGTGGGTGGGTTTTGCAGCTGGGCTATGAGCACCCAATGCTGTTGGCTGTAAGGACTGGGGGGCATCTCTTATTCACAGGCCCCTATCGCAGATGGCTAGGTGGCGTGAGTGGAGCCACCAGTCCTCAGGCCGCTGATGTAGGTAGGTGAAGACCCTGCTTAATGGGCTTAACTGTGTCAAATGTCAAGAACCTGCCACTTCACAGCTGAAACAGTCAAAATTAGACTTCAGGTATATACCCTGTTGTACTGCACTAACGAGGGCCTACGCTGTTGAAATGGACCCACACAAGTCTCTGTAGGGGGAAGGGCACTCAGAGTCCATGGATCCCTTTTGCCTGTGTGTAGCAAAGGAGCTGTGCCTACCCTGAGTTCCTGGCTTAGGGGAGCTGGCAGTTTATTTTTCCAGTTTGTTAATTTGTTCACTCTCCAAGGCCTGGAGAATGGCTCAGGGCGTGTGATGGATCCTACTTCTGGCCCAAGGAACTCGGCAATTGCTGAAGCCTGTCTGGGACCCATTGCAGAGCAGGGAGTGGGGAAGTAAACGGGAGAGGGGTTTTTCCCTAAGCTGTATGCCGTAAGCAAGTACTTATCTTTCGCCTATCCAGGGCTGCTTCTCACTGGTTCTGGGTGGTCGAGTAGACTCTCTGGCGCTGGGTCTCTCCCAGTGTGGAAAACGTGCCTCCGGAGCACTGCTGCTTGCCTGTCTCACCACTCACCACGAGCTGATCAGGCCTAAAGGGCTCAGGCTCTCATCAGATTAGGTCTGGCAACTCCTTGCTGCTTATGAACCATCTCTCCCTCCCCCTGCCACTCAGTCCAGTTCCTCAACTTTGCCTTAGAAGTTCAGGGCTCCTAGAGTGTCATATATAATTGATTATTCACTTGTTTTTTCAGGTCTTTGTTCTAAGAGTGTCCACTGGAAGCATCTGACTACTCTGCCATCTTGGCCCTGTCTCTATTTTTCATAATTCTTATTGGCCAGAATGGTGTCTCAGGATCTCTCTAATCCAGTCACTGAGAGGGAGATGATTCAGTAATACTTTACCTTTGAGCTGAGAACTACATCATTTTTCTGCAGTTTTGAAACCTGAACAAGTGCATGGTTCTTTTAGCAAGAAAGTTGGTAATGGGTGTTGTGGAGCCAGCCAAGTATATCTGCTAGTGCTACATGTGATTCTCCAAGTAAGAACGTTGGGCCAGTAGCATTAGAATCATCTTAGAACTTGTTAAAATTCATATTCTTCTCTCTACCTCAGACCTATTTAATCAAGAACTCTGTCAGTTGGTACCTGCCACAAGCCCTCCAAGCAATTCTGATGCGTGGTAGAGTTTGATAACCACTGTGTTATACTAAAGTTTACCAAGAAAATAATTTAGTATTTGCTCAGGGCTATAGCATTCCACAACTACATAGGAGAACACAGTGCATCTAGAATGTGAAGAGAGGCCTGACCCTCAGCTAGGAAGTTGGACTACAAACTTAGACATATCAGCAACACACATTATTACCTCCACATGTGTGAAGCACTGGCAAAATTACTGGTTGTTGTTGTTGTTGTTAGCTGCTGTGGAGTTGATCCCTGACTCATGCAACCAAATGCACAATAGAGTCAGGCCATTGTGATCCATTGTGTTTTCATTGGCTGATTTTCAGAAGTAGATCTCCAAGCCTTTCTTCCTAGTCTGTCTTAGTCCAGAAGCTCCACTAAAACATATTTAGCATCAAATAAATACATAAACCTCCACTGATAGATGGATACTGAAAAAAAAAACAAACCAAACCCCATTGCCATCTAGTCAATTCCAATTAATGGTGACTCCATGTGTTACAGAGTAGAACCAAGCTCCCTAGGGTTTTCTTGGCTGTAATCTTTACAGAAGCAGATCACAAGGCATTGAAAATATGTATATGTATTCACCGAAAGACATGTACAAAGATGTTCATTGTAGCAATTCATGTAATAGTCTAAAACCAGAATTTATCCAAATGCCCATTAACCATAGAATGAATAAATCAATTATGGTATATTTATATGCTGGAATACCATACAACAATGAGAATGGATAATTTAATAGTATACACAACAATGTGGGGCAAAGCACTTAAATTAATGTTGAGTAAAATAGAACAAAAGTATATATACTGTATGATCCCATTTACATGAACCAAAATGCGCAAAACTAATCTATTCTCTTAGAAGTTACCAGTCTCTTAATTATTGTATTAGCTGTACATTGTTGCAAAGCAAATTATCACAGAACTTAACAATTCAAGACAGCAAATATTTATTATCTTTCAAATTTTCTGAGAGTCAGGGATCCAGGGGTGGCTTAATTGGATGATACCAGTCAGAGTCTCTCATGACATTGCAGTCAAGATCACAACTAAGACTGTAGTCATTTTAAGTATTGAGTGATGCTATAGGATATACGTCCAAGCT
This sequence comes from Dugong dugon, assembly GCA_030035585.1. Lineage (NCBI taxonomy): Eukaryota > Metazoa > Chordata > Mammalia > Sirenia > Dugongidae > Dugong > Dugong dugon. The sequence goes on from CM057475.1 coordinate 23,955,231, forward strand.
CAGGTCACAAGGCTATTGGCTGGAGGACTTATATCCTTGCTAGCTACTGGCTACGGGTTTCAATTCCTTGCCATGTGGGCCTTTCCATGAAACTGCTTGCAACATACAGCTAAAGTGACCAGAACAAGCAGTATGCAAGAGAGAGAGTGACCAAGATGGAAGCTGTTTTTGTTTTGCTTTGTGTTTTTAACCAAGTGTGGGAAGTGACATGCCATCACTTCTGCTGTATTCTATTGAGGACACAGACCTACTCTGTACAGTATGGGGAGGTGTACACAAGGACATGAATACCAGGAGGCCAGGATCATTGGGGGCCATTTAGGAAGTTGGCTACTACCATGGGTAAGAATATAAATTGATGAGTTATGGGAAGTTTGATGGTGTAGGAAATGGAGCATTTGAGAATTTTTACTGATTAAAAAAAAAACTAAGCAAAACAAAACAGGCAATTGGTTAACTTCATTGAAACAAAGTAGTAAATAAGAAAATGTCATCATAGAGCACTATGTGGTCTGGGATCAACTTTAAATATTTACATAGTCATACAAATTTATTTATCCAATTACTGTGATGTGCACAAATTGGAAAACGATGTGAAAAAAAGTATGAACAATTTAAATTCTCTCATGTTAAGAAGCCATAGTGTAATTTCTAAAATGTTTAAATATTTGAATTAAGCAATAGTATATTAACATATAGTTTAGAAATATGAAGATTTTTAAAATTTAATTTCTAGGGAAAGGAGACAAGTCTCTAAGTCACTGGAGAGACCCAGAGCTGGACAGTCAGGCTAATTAAGTGATCCAGGGATTCATATGTAGAAAAATAGCTCTGCCAAAGAGAAAAACATAACAGTCGCATCATGAAGCCATGTTTCAAAATTCTTTATTGCTGTTGTTTACTTACTTAGTTGTGAGATAGTCTACATACTTGAAAGGTAGGTGTAGAGTAGAACAGAATAATAAAGTAAAAAATACTGCTTTGTCAATCACGTGATGGGCCAAAAACTACTTAGCCATTCTGATCTTTGATTCATTCGTTTGAAAAATGATGAGATTCTCACCAGTCATTGAGCTGTATGAGATATAACCTGTGAGGTACCAAACAGGTTCCTGGTACGTAATATTGGCTCCTTAAATATTCAATAAATACAAATGAGAGTAATCAATGTCTATTAAATAAATGAACAAAACATGGAGATTATGAGGTGTTTATACAAGTCGTGCATATGCTGAATTACACTTTCCGCTATTATTAGATCCTTCCCAGTTGCTTAGAGTAACATAAAGAAGTGATGGCTTAGTTTTATGCGAACTTTCACGAGTTCCGCTACTGTGTATTAGTAACTTTCAAATATGATGGTGTGATTAGAAATATTTTGTTCTGGGTTTTATTAATGATATAAAACATAATTTGGTGATATCATTTCAGATCATTGCCTGTAATGAGTCTGAGTTCCTTTCTGATCTATTTAATCCAGTAATTATGTGCCTTCACCTCATTTCAAGTGCACGTAATAAATTTAGCAAGGATTAAGAAGGGATAAACTATTCTTGGTTTACTACCAGAGAGAGATTCAAGGCTTAGGAAAAGTTGGCCCTATAGATCTGTTGACCTCATTATCAGAAAAGTAACATAAATTCTACAAGGTGCACAGCTATTCAGAAACTCCAAGGACTTTAATTACCAAAAGAAGGCTATGTGGCTTTGGGATTCAGAGAGCCGGCTCAACTTCCAGCTGCTACTTATTAACTGTGGGACCTCAGTTTCTTCATCAGTTAATTCAGGATAGCAATAGTTTCTGCCTCACGGGGCTATTATGAGGATTAAATAAGACAGTGCCTAGAAAATGCTTAGCACAGTGCCAAGATGAGTGAGAACGCAATAAATGTTAGCTATTATTCTGTATATTCTGAATAAAGCCAATATAGAAAGGTACAGACTTCAAAAGAGTTCAGAACCAGTTTAGAATTTGGCAGTATAAAATAGACAAGATACTTTAAGTTTGAAGCTGACAAGGTATTGACCCAAAGTCCATCTTTCTTTAATAAATCTACCTCCAAAGTTCACAACAGTTTATCCTACTTGGTATCTCAACTGATTAGACTAGTCGATTCCAATTAATAGAATCTTTTGATCAATGATTGTATAACATGATTGTATAGTATGTGTAACACCTTGTTTTCTTTAAACCTAGGTAGATTATGGAGTCAAGACAGGTCAGTCGATTTGTTATTCCTTCTAAATTACTATTAAGTAACTACTTAATTAGACTCATTTTGTATTTTCTTGAAAGCATTTAAAAAAATTCACTGCTAGTCTGATCCAAGCAACCATATGTCCATAGTATAAGTAAAGCACACCCACATCTGATGTTAAGCTAATGAAATGAGAAATGTACTACATACCAACTTTGAATAGTTCATTTATGCCTTTAGAGCGAAAAAGTAGTAGTTTCCATTTGTACTTTAGAAATTAAACATTTGCTTCTGAAATATTTTATTTTAGTTGGAGCTAATAGTATGAGTTTATTAGTAAAAGACCCCTAGAGTAGTTAAAATGAGATCATGTTGCAATAATGAAAAGACTGTGTTGTATTTTTCTTAAAACATTCTAAATCTTTTTCACATTATCTCACATGGCAGTGAAAACCAGCCTTTACATGATTTTTTGTTTCCTTTTTGGCCAAGGTTTGCATAGGAAGAGGATGGGAGCAGTTTGACTCTTATAGAGAAGAATACAGTAAAAACAAAATGCAAGTGTTGCTGGAAAGTGACACACTATTATTGTATTGCACACTTGATTGACAGATGACTAAAACTTATCCTTAGTAGGGAGAATTATGAATAAAGTGTTATTAACAACAAGCCACTACAATTTTTGAAACTTAATGTATTTGTGCTTAGCTGTGTCCTTAGAGTTAATAGGGGATGTCAAAGAGTGATGAGCCACTTTTTCCTGTTCTTTGGAGTGGTAGTTTTGGTGAAGGGTTTGCTGCTCATTCCAGGACATAAAGGAAGTACGAAAAAACAGGACAAATTTTTAAAATATTTCCTGCTATGTTTTCTCAACACAATAAAAAGTATGATAACCTTATTAAACATGTTTGAATGTTCTTATAAGCCTGGATAAATATATTTCTGAAACTTCTCAGGTATAAACAAAATCTAAACTACGTTGAAATGTAAGCTGAATAGGTTGCATTGCATTTACATTTTTGTCTGTCTTGTATATGTTATATCAATTCATTCATTCTTTTATTCATTCAGTTATTGGACATTTACTATGAGCTAGGCTAGGTATTTGGAACACAAACAGGAAAAAGTTTCAAGGAACTATTGAAACAAAAGCAGTGTAGTGCACGGTGCAGTGGATTACTTAATATGGCCCTTCTAACCATAGTCTTTGTAACTCCCCCTATATGACTTGGTTGGACTATGCAAATTAGGTTCTTGTAACCCACCAAGGGGACTGGATAGCTTACTAATAATGTAAATAAGGTACATGGAACCCTTATGGGAGTGGGACTATGCAAATGAGGTGATGAAGGGATTGGTCAGTTTTGCCATTCCTCTAGGCTAAAAATGAGCAATCCCAGCGACAGAAAAGGGGGACCTCACTACAATCAAAAAAGAAGAACCAAGAGTAGAGTGCGTCCTTTGGACCCAGGATCTCTGTGCTAAGATCCTCCTAGACTCAGGAGACAGAGAGAGTTATAACACAGAAGACAACAAGAGACAACGAGAAATAGCGGCAGAGAAACAGTGACAGCAGAGACAGTGGAACCAGGAGACCAGACGGAGATAGCATGGTGGGCTAACTCACCCATGGAGCAAGAGAGCTGAGTGCCTTTGGACAGGAGGCTTGCTAGTGGAGTGGGGTGCTAGGCTTGCTGACCCAGGGGCCTAGAGAGCTGAGAACCTTGGAGCTGAGGCTTACAGGCAGAGTGGGGTGCTTCCAGGCACTTACTGGTGGAGCTAAAGAGCCTTGTAACGCTTGCCTGAGCAGAGCAGAGGCCGCTCCAGCCCAAGAGGCCCCAAAGACCTGAGGGGCCAAAGGACCAAGGGTTGAGAGGCCAAGGGCCAGAGAGGGGCCTGCCTGCGGGCACAGCTAAGAAGAGGCTATCCTGATCTAAGAACTTTATCTTGAGTCCTTCCTGATCCTGAATTGTAACTTGCTACTTCTCTAATAGAGAGGAACACACTCAGCATTTCTCGAACTAAAAGAACTGAAGAAAAAATTCAAGCCTTGAGTTGAAATATTGAAGGATTCTACAGGAAAAATATTAAATGACACAGGAAGCAACAACAACAAAAAACAAATGGAAGGAATACAAAGAGTCACTGAACCAAAAAGAAATGGTCAAAGTTCAACCATTTCAAAAGGTAACATGATCAAGAACTGATAGTACTGAAGGAAGAAGTCTAAGCTGTGCTGAAGGCATTGGCAAAAAACAAGGCCCCAGGAATTACTAAATAGCAATTGAGGTGTTTCAACAAACAAATGCAGTGCTGCAGGAGCTCACTCATCTATGCCAAGAAATTTGGAAGAAAGCTGTACGGCCAACTGACTGGAAGAGATCCATATTTATACCCATTCCAGAGAAAGGTGATCTAACAGAATGTAAAAATTACCCAACAATATCATTAATATTACACACAAGTAAACTTTGCTGAAGATCACTCAAAAGCAGTTGCAGCAGTACATCAACAGGAAACTGCCAGAAGTTCAAGCTGGATTCAGAAGCGGACATGGAACAAGGGATATCATAGATGGATCTTGGCTGAAAGCTGAGAATACCAGAAAGATTTTTACCTGTGTTTTATTAACTATGCAAAGCAGTCGACTCTGTGGATCCTAACAAATTATGAAAACATTGCAGAGAATGGGAATTCCAGGACACTTAACTGGACTCATGAGGAACCTGTACATAGACCAAGAGGCAGTCATTCAAACACAAGAAAGGTATACTGCGTGGCTTAAAATCAGGAAAGTCGTGTGTCAGGGTTGTATCCTTTCACCATATTTATTCAATCTGTACGCTGAGCAAATAAACTGAGAAGATGGATTATGTGAAGAAGACTTTGGCATCAGGATTGGTAGAAGACTCATTAACAACTTGCCATATGCAGATGACACTACCTTTGCTTGCTGAAAGTGAAGAAGACTTGAAGCACTCACTGATGAAGATCAAAGACCACAGCTTTCAGTATGGATTACACCTCAACATAAAACAAAAATTCTCACAACTGGACCAATAAGCAACATCATGATAAAGGGAGAAAAATTGATGTTATCAAGGATTTCATTTTACTTGGATCCACAGTCAACACCCATGGAAGCAGCAGGCAGGAAATCAAACATTGCATTGCTTTGGGCAAATGTGCTGCAAAAAGACCTCTTTAAATTGTTCAAAAGCAAAGATGTCAGTCTGAGGACTGAAGTGTGCCTGAACTAAGCCATGATATTTTCAATCACCTCATATGCATGTGAAAGCTGGACAATGAATAAGGCAGACCAAAGAAGACTCGATGTCTTTGAATAACGGTATTGGCAAAGAATATTGAATATACCATGGACTATCAGAAGAACAAACAAGTTGGTCTTGGAAGAAATACAGTAAGAGTGCTCCTTGGTAGTGAGGGTGGTGAGAAGTTGCCTCATGTACTTTGGGCATGTTATCAGGACGGACCAGTCCCTATAGAAAGACAACATGCTTGGTAAGGAGAGGGTTGGTGAAAAAAAGGAAGACCCTCAACAAGATGGGTTGACACCGTGGCTACAACAATGGGCTCAAACATAGCAACGATTGTGAGGATGGTACTGGGCCTGTCTGTATTTCATTCTGTTTTACATAGGGTCACTATGACCCAGAACAGACTCGATGGCACCTAACACTTTTCTAATAAGCCCCATAATTATGAGTATTGTCTGAGTTCTGTGTGGCCATTGCAATGAATTATCAAGCTCAGCAGAGAAGACGAGAGTCCTTGGAAGGGACAGCTGGTGTCAGAATTGGTAAGAGGTTGGAGGGTAGAGCCATGTCTGACCTCTACCTCATAATAATCAGCCTTAGGCTGTTGATCTTGTTTCTTTGTCCTCCTTGTGAAGTTACAGGAAGTCAGATGCCCCTACCATGCCATTTTTACAAGTGACGTGACTCCTTCATTAAAAAAAAAAAAATTATTGAACATATATAATATTATGTGGCAGATAATGTTACATTTAATGCTGAGAAGTAGCCTTCACAAATAAGATTATACCTAATAGAAGTGTGAAAGATGAGCAGTCAGTAGGAGGAGGACTGTGGTGAGTAGTCAAGCAATAAATAATGATGGCTTGTGGCAGTGGTGCTAAAAATTGGCAATGAGTTTGTCTGTGTGGCAGAGTGGATTGCAGTTTGTGCCATTTTGATACAGAAGTAAAGAAGACTGGAAGGTCAAAAACATCGAGGATTCTCACATGGTGACTGGGCACTAAGATATTTAATGCCTGTTGCCCTCCAGTCAATTCTGACTCATAGTGACCTTATAGGACAGAGTACAACAGCCCCATAGGGCTTCCAAAAGTGACCTATGAATTTGAACTGTCGACCTTTTGATTAGCAGCCGAGCTCTTAACAACTGTGCCACCAACGCTCCAAGATATATAATAGTAGAGGTCAATTAGGTTTTCTAGGGAGAAGAGAATGTGTTTAGGTTTATATAAGATACATTCGGGGTGCTATTAAACATTTAGATAGAATTTAACAATAGGCAGTGGCATACATAGTTCTGGAATTCAGATATAGATTGGAGATATACCTTGGGAGTTATATATATATATACAGGGAATATGTTGTTGCGACTATTTCTGTTAGGCAAAGTGGTGTGAGTTGGTTTTCTCTTTGGCTTTGTTATCCCATCCACTAAAAGTAAGATAGTACTTTGCTAGAATCACACTATGAGTAGCGATGTCATCTACTAGACCATTCTATGAAGAAGGAAATATTCTATATCTGCACCATCCAAAACAGTAGCCACTAGCCACATGTGGCTACTGAAGACTTGAAATGTAGTGAGTGTGACCAATTTTATTGAATTTTAATGAATTTAAAATTAATTTTTAATAGCTGCATGTGGCTAGTGGCTACTGTATTGGGCAGTGTACCTAGATAATGGGTAGAGGAAAGGAGCACAGCGGGTAATCCTGGTAGTTTTAGTGGCTAAGAAATAGCATATGCTGTTGTTCGTTGTCCCTGAGTTGGCTCTGGCAACCTTATGATAACAGAACAAAATATGACATGGTTCTGCACCATTTCCATGATCTTTGATACATTTGATTCCATTTTTACCACTGTTGTGTCAATCCATCTCATTAAAGGTGTCCCTCATTTTTGCTGACTCTCTATCTCTACTTTACCCAACATGATGTCTATTTCTAGAGATTGGTCTTCCCTGATGACCAAAGTAAGTGAGAGGAAGTCTTGCCATCCTCCCTTCTAAGGAGCATTCTGGCTTTATTTATTTCTTCCAAGAGTGATTTGTTTGCTCTTCTGGAAGTCCATGGTATGTTCAGTATTCTTCACCAGTGCCACAGTTTAAATCACTCAATTCTTCTGTCTTCTTTTTCATTGTCTGACTTACACATGCATGTGAGGTGGTTGTCTTCTTTGATAACATGTTCTCCCTATCATGAAAAAAGCCATGGCTTGGGTCGGGTGTACCTTAGTTATCAATGAATTAGGGTATAGATGTTACATCTTAATACATGGAGGAAAGAAGGAATTAGATTAAATTTTAGTGCCTATGCATATAACAAATATTTCCCTATGGCAAGAACATGGCAGATAGAATTGCACAAATTGGTATGCCATACATGCAGATAGAGATTTGGATGTAGGAAAAATTAATACTTACCAACATTTCTGTACTTTATCTCTAGGTTTAAGGTTCCTGGGTGGTGTAAACAGTTTGTACTTGGCTGCTAACCAAATGGTTGGCTGTTCAAACCCATCTAGAAGCACCATGGAAGAAAGACCTGGCAGTCTGCTTCCACAAAGATTACAGCAAAGAAAACCCTATAAAGCAGTTCTATTCTGTAACACATGGGGTTGCCATGAGGTGGAATCGACTCACTGGCAATGGGTATTTTCTAGGTTTAGCATCACTACTCTAAGGATTTAAGGAGCTCTGGTGGTACAGTGGTTAAGCGCTTAGCTGCTAATTGAAAGTTCAGCAGTTTGAACCTACCAGCCACTTTTCAGGAGAAAACTGTGACAATCTGCTTAAAAACAAAAAAAATAGCATAGTGAGCTTATGAAAATATACCTTGCAGGGGGAAGGGTGTGGTTGAAAAAAAACATATAACACGTGTTATTTGTGTAAAAATATGGTACTGCCTTGGAAACCCAATGGGGCGGTTCTACTCTGTCCTATAAGGTCTGTATGAGTCGCAGTCAACTCGACAGCCCACAGCAGCAACAACAACTCTAAGGATTAATCTGTGTGTCTTCACACGAGTGTAGTAGTAACTAATACGGTATAGGTTGCCGTGAGTTGAAATCCATTCTTCTGGCAACTAATAATAACAACAAAGTTAAAAGTGTGGACAATAATAAAGAAATTGGCCTGAGTTTAAATCTCTGTTCTGCTACATATTAGCATAATAACCCCCAGAAAGATGCTTGATTTCCGTGTGTTTTATTTGTTCAATTGAGCAATAACCCCAGGATAATATGGGGATGTTTTAAAATAAAATCAAATCAATTGCTTAGAGCAGTGCCTTGAACATAGTGAATAACCAGTGAATGTTACAATTATTAACTTTAAAAGTAAAAGTGGATAAATCTTTTAAATTGAAAATATTTTGAAAACTTAATTAAAAAAATAGTCAATCTATGGATTGGCTTTATGAATAGATGCACACCTACAATTGTTCAGTGTTGGGTTATTTTAGACAGAATTAGTTTGCATATGAGATTGACCATTTCTTTTTAGTCATCTTTTTTTTTTTTCATTTTTTATTTTATTGTACTTCAGGTGAAGGCTTACAGAACAAATAGTTTGTCATGAAACAGTAGTACACATGTTGTTTTATGACATTGGTTAACAACCCCACAACATATTAACCCTCTAAATTCTCAACATTTTTTTTTTTTGGTGAAAATACACATAGCCAAAGATACACCATTTCAAAAATTTCTACATGCACAGTTCAGTGACATTCACTACGCTCTTCCAATTGTGCTGTTATTCTCACTTAAGATGAAGGCTTACAGAACAAAATAGTTTCTCATTTAACAGTTACTACAAATGTTGCCCTCTGACAATGGTTAACAATCTCACAACACATCAACAATATCCTTACTCAACCTTGGGTTCCCTATCGCCAGCTTCCTTGTCCCCTTCTGCCTTCTGGCCCTTGTCACTGGACTCCTGTACCTCGTTAGTCTCATTTGGTTTTACGGGGCTGTCCACTCCAAGGCTGAACAGTGAACCTTGGAGGTAACTTCACCACTAAGCTAAAAGGTGTCTGGGGGCCATACTCTCAAGGTTTCTCCAGTCTCCTTTAGGCCAGTAAATCTGGTCTTTTTTTTTTTTTTTTTTTTTGTGAGTTAGAATTATGCTCTACATCCTTCTCCAGCTCTGTCCAGAACCCTCTGTTGTGATCCTGGTCAGAGAAGTCAGTGGTGGTAGCCGGGCACCATCTAGCTGTACTGGAATCAGTCCAGTGGAGGCCTTGGTAGCTGTGGACAATTAGTCCTTTGGACTAATCTTTTCCTTGTATCCTGTTCTCTTCCTTCTGCCTTGCTCCTGAAGGGATGAGATGAGTGGAGTATCTTAGATGGCCGCTCACAGGCTTTTAAGACCCCAGACACCACTCACCAAGGTAGAATGTAGAGCATTGTCTCTATAAGCTGTGTCATACCAATTGAGCTAGATGTTCCCCGAGACCATGGTTGCCACAGCCCTCCACCCAGCAATTCAGTCCCTCAGGGAGTTTGGAAGTGTCTGTGGGGCTTCTATGAACTTTCCTTGTACACGTTGTGCTAGTTTCCCCTGTATTGTGTACTGTCTCACCCTTCACCCAAGATATCACTTATCTATTGCCTATTTAGTATTTCCCCCCCACCCCTCCCATCCCTCGTAACCAACAAAGATAGTTACATTTTTTTGTGTGAACTTTTTCATTGGTTTTTACAATAGAGGTCTCATACAATATTTGTCCTTTTGTGATTGACTTATTTCACTAAGCATAATGTCCTCCAGTTTCATCCACATTATGAGATGCTTCACAGATTTATTGTTGTTCTTTCTCATTGCATAGTACTCCATTGTGTGTATGTACCATAGTTTGTTTATCCATTCATCTGTTGATAGGCACCTACGTTGTTTCCATAGTTTTGCTATTGTGAACAATGCTGCCATGAACATAGGTGTGCATATGTCTATTTGAGTGACGACTCTTATTTATCTAGGATATATTCCTAGGAGTGAGATTGCTGGATCGAATGGTATGTCTATTTCTAGCTTTCTGTGGAAGCACCATATCATTTTCCAAAGTGGTTGTATCATTTTACATTCCCACCAGCAGTGCATAAGAGTTCCCATCTCCCCTCAGCCCCTCCAACATTTGTTATTTCCAGTGTTTTTGATTCGTGGCAGTAATGCCAGGGTGAGATGGTATCTCGCTGTGGTTTTAATTTGCATTTCTCTAATGGCTAGTGATCGCGAGCATTTCCTCATGTGTCTGTTGGGCATTTGAATGCCTTCTTTGGTGAAGTATCTGTTCATTTCCTTTGCCCATTTTTAATAGGATTATTTGTCTTTTTGTTGTAGAGGAGTTGGATTTTCTTGTAGATTATGGAGATTAGACCTTTGTTTGACTTGTACTGTCCAAAAATTTTTTCCCAGTCTGTAGATTCTCTTTTTACTCTTTATGTGAAGTCTTTTGAAGAGCATAGGTGTTTGATTTTTAGAAGATCCCAGTTATCTAGCTTATCTATTGGGGTTTGTACGTTGATGGTTATGGTTTGTATCCTGTTAATGCCATGTTTTAAGGCCTGAAATGTTGGTCCTATTTTTCTTCTATGAACTTTATAGTTTTAGGCTTTATATTCAGGTCTTTGATCCATTTTGAAGTAGTTTTTGTATATGGTGAGAGATATGGGTCCTGTTTCATTTTTTTGCAAATGGATATCCAGTTTTGCCAACACCATTTGTTAAAAAGACTGTCTTTTCCCCATTTGATCGGCTTTGGGCCCTTGTTGAAGATCAGGTGACCGTAGGTGGATGGATTTGCATCTGGGTTCTCAATTCTGTTCCATTGGTCAATGTATCTGTCATTGTACCAGTACCAGGCTGTTTTGACTACTGTAGCTGTATAATAGGTTCTGAAGTCAGGTAGTGTGAGTCCTCCAACTTTATTCTTCTTCTTCAGTAGTGCTTTACTTATTCAGGGCTTCTTCCCTTTCCATATAAAGTTAATGATTAGTTTTTCCATCTCTTTGAAGAATATTGTTGGTATTTGGATCTGGATTGCGTTGTTATTTGTAAATCACTTTGGGTAGAATTGCCATTTTCACAATGTTGAGTCTGCCTATCCATGTGCATGGTATGTTTTTCCATTTATGTAGATCCCTTTGGGTTTCATGCAGTAGTGTTTTATAGTTTTCTTTGTATAGGTCTTTTACATCCATGGTCAGATTTATTCCTAAGTAGTTTATCTTTTTAGGGGCTATTGAAAATGGTATTGATTTCTTGATTTCCTTGTCGTCGTTCTCCTTACTGGTGTATAGGAATCCAACTGATTTTTTAATGTTTATCTTGTATCCTGCTACTCTGCTGAATCTTTCTATTAGTTCCAGTAGATTTCTCATGCAGTCTTTAGGGTTTTCTGTGTATAGTATCATATCATCTGCAGATAGGGACAGTTTAACTTCTTCATTATCAATTTGGATGCCCTTGATTTCTTTTTCTTGCCTTATTGCTCTAGCTAGAACTTTCAGCACAATGTTAAATAGGAGTGGTGATAAAGGGCATCCTTCTCTTGTTCCTGTTTTCAAGGGGAATGTTTTCAGCCTCTCTCCATTGAGAATGATGTTGGCCATTAGTTTTGCATAGATGCCCTTTATTATGTTGAGAAATTTCCCTTCTATACCTATTTGATTGAGAGTTTTTATCAGGAATGGGTGTTGGACTTTGTCAAATGCCTTTTCTGCGTCAGTTGAGATGATCATGTGATTCTTTCCTTTTATTTATGTGGTGGATTACGTTGATTGATTTTCTAAAGTTGAACCATCCTTGCATACCTGTTATGAATCCTACTTGGTCGTGGTGCATTATTTTTTTGATATGATGCTGAATTCTATTGGATAGAATTCTGTTGAGAATTTTTGCATCTATATTCATGAGAGATATTGGTCTGTAATTTTCTTTTTTTGTGACGTCTTTGCCTGGTTTTGGTATCAGTGTTATGCTGGCTTCATAGAATGAATTTGGAAGTGTTGCTTCCTCTTCTATTCTCTGAAATAGCTTGAGTAGAACTGGTACAATTTCCTCTGTAAATGTTTTGTAGAATTCTCTAGTGAAGCCATCTGGGCCGGGGTTTTTTTTGGTTGGGATTTATTTTATTACCTTTTCAATCTCTTCTCTTGTTACGGGTCTATTCAGATTTTCAACATCACTTTGTTGTAGTTTGGGTAGGCCGTGTTTTCTAGAAATTTATCCATTTCCTCTAGGTTTTCAAATTTGTTGGAGTACAGTTTTTCATAATATTCTGTTATAATCCTTTTTATTTCAGTTGGGTCTGTTGTAATGTCCCCAATTTCATTTCTTATTTGGGTTATTTGTGTCCTCCCCTGTTTGTCTTTTGTCAGTTGGCCAGTGGTTTGTCGATTTTGTTGATTCTTTCAAAGAACCAACTTTTGGTTTTGTTGATTCTTTCTATTGTTTGTCTGTTCTCTATTTCATTGATTTCTGCTCTGAACTTTACTATTTCCTTTCTTTCGGTGGTTGTGGGCTTTTTTTTTGCTGTTCTCTTTCTATTTGTTTGAATTCTGTGTTAATGTTTTGATTTTATCCCTTTCTTCTTTTTTGATATGTGCATCTATTGCTATAAATTGTCCTCTGAGGACTGCCTTTGCTGTGTCCCAAAGGTTTTGGTATGATGTGTTTGCAGTCTCATTTGATTCTAGGAATTTTTTGATTCCATCTTTGATTTCTTCTGTTTCCCACTGATGTGTAAACAGGGTATTATTCAGTTTCCATGTAGTTGATTTTTTTTCCTTGCTCTTTCTAGTGTTAATTTCTACCTTGATGGCATTGTGGTCAGAGAAGATAATTTGAATTATCTCAACATTTTGGATCTTGTTGAGGATTGCTCTGTGGCCTAAGATGTGGTCTATTCTGGAGAACATTCCATGTGCATTGGAAAAGAATGTGTACTTTGCAGTGGTTGGATGGAGTGTTCTATATATGTCTATGAGGTCCAGTTGACTGACTGTGCCTGTTAGGTCTTCTGTGTGTTTGCTGAGTTTCTTCTTAGTTGTTCTGTGCTTTACTGAGAGTGGTGTGTTGAAGTCTCCTACTATTATTGTGGAACTGTCAATTTCTCTTTTCAGTGTTGTTAGAGTTTGTTTTATGTATTTTGGAGCCCTGTCATTGGGTGCGTAGATGTTTATTATGTTTATGTCTTCATGATGGATCGTCCCCTTCATCATTATATAGTGTCCTTGTTTGTCTTTTATGGTAGATTTTGTTTTAAAGTCTATTTTATCTGAGATTAGAATTGCCACTGCTGCTCTTTTTTGGTAGTTGTTAGCTTGATATATTTTTTTCCAACCTTTGGCTTTTAATAAATTCACATCTTTGTTTCTAAGGTGTGTCTCTTGCAGAAAGCATATTGATGGATCCTCTTTTCTTATCGAGTCTGTGACTCTCCATCTGTTTATGGGTGCATTGTGTCCATTTATATTCACTGTAATTACTGATGGATGTGAGTTTGTTGCTGTCATTTTGTAGTGCCTTTATTTGTAGTGCTGAAGTTTTCTTTGTTCTTCTTACTCTCTTGTGCTGAGTTACTTTTGTTTGTGGATTTTTTTTTTTCATTTCTTTTGTTTTTGCTGAGACTTTATGTTTTTTGTCTTTATTTTCATGAGTTGGTTTGTTAACTTTCTTTGTGGTTACCATGAATTTTACCTTTATCTTTCTAAGTTTGAAGCAGTCTACCCTTACTTTGTATCGCCTTGCCTTCCTCTCCATTAGAAGGTTCTATACCTATGCCGTTTATTCCCTCTTGCATTGTTTTGATGTTGTTGTCCTCCATTGATTTATTGCTCTGATTCCCTGTTGTATTTCTTTTGGTTTTGGATAGTCCTCGAGAGTTCATTTCCTAGATTGGTATCTGGTTCGTATGATCCTGTGTCCTAGGTCCTGCCTGAGGGCTGAAGCTATTTGTCCTCAGATCAAAGAACTCCCTTTAATAATTCTGGTTAGTTTGGTTTGACTTTTACATATTCCCTTAGTTTCTGTTTATCTGGAAATGACCTAATTTCCCCATCAAATTTGAATGAGAGTTTTGCAGGATATATTATTCTTGGCTGACAATTTCTTTCTTTCAAGATTCTATATATGTCATCCCACTGCCTTCTTGCCTGCATGATTTCTGCTGAATAATCTGAGCTTAGTCTATTGTTTCTCCTCTGTATGTGACTTCTTGTTTTTCACAAGCTGCTTTCAGGATTCTTTGTTTGTCTTTGGTTTTTGCGAGTGTGAATATGATATGCCTTGGTGATTTTCTTTTGGGGTCTCTTCTATATCGGGTTCATTGAGCTTCTTGGATGGTCAGCTTTTCATCTTTCATGATATTGGGGAAGTTTTCTGTCAGCAGTTCCTCAATGATCCTCTCTGTGTTTTCTGTTTTCTCCCCCTGTTCTGGAGTGCCAATCACTTGTAAATTTTTGCCTTTAATTATCTCCCACATAACTCTCAGGGTCTCTTCATTTTTCTTTGTTCTTTTTTCCAAGTTTTTCTGAAACAGAGTTGTATTCGAGTGTTTGTCTCCATTTCCACTGATCCTGTCTTCCATGGTGTCAAATCTGTTTCTCAGCCCTTCTGTGACATCATCCATTTCTGAAATCTTGTTGTTTATCTTTTGGATTTCTAATTGTTGTTTTTGTATAATTTCTAGTTGTGAATTTATTTTGGCATTTTGTTCCTGCATCATCTTCCTGAATTCTTCCAATTTTTTGTCTGTATTTTCCATGAATTTGTCTAGTTTTTCCTCATGTTTGTCAGCTTTTTGCCTCAGTTCTTGGAAAATTCCAAGTATTAGAGATTTGAATTCCCTATCAGGTACTTCTAGTGCATTTTCTTCCACAGGAGAGTCATCTGGTGTTTTAATTGGATGCCTACTGGAACCATCCTGTCCTGTTTTTGTAAATGTTTTGATATTGTTTGCTGTATTCAGGGCATTCAGTAGATATTTCTCTCATTTATTGATTGTAGATTTATTTGTTTCATCCCTTTTAAAAAAAAAATTTGAGAATGTCTGAACAGGTGGACTGCGTGCTCTTTGTTGTTTGCTCATCTGTGCGCTCAATACTTTTCACCTTCTTCTCCAACTGGCAGGTTCAGTCACTCAGATATGGTACAGCAGGGCAGGTCTAGCTGAAGAGGAGCCACTGGGATGGGTTGTTTGTGGCACTCACTACAGCCACCAGGGCGGGTCGGTAATCAGTGCTGGGCAGGTTCCACTAGGCCGTGCCTGCACTGCTTGGTGGTGTGATGTCAAGCGCACGGTGCACGTAGGCAGGATGCAGCAGGGAGATGGTTATGTGTGGAGCTAAGCTGGATATGGGAGAAAGGAGAGAGGAACAGGAGCCAAAAAACATAGAAAGAAACAAAAAAGAATGCTAGGGGAGCTTGCCGTTGGAATGGAGAGATGAGAAACTATAAAATGGAGAGAAACAGAAAGGGGAAGAGGAAGAAAAGAAAAGAATGAATAAATAAAAATCAGAAAGGTTAAAGAACCACAAAGTTCCCAGGGATCCCACCGATGCAGCTATGAGTTCTGGGGAAGTCACTCTCAGGTGTCACAGCACAGCCTGGCCAGAAGGTGCAGAGGCATACAATGCCTGGTATTCAGGGATCAGAAAGAGAAGAAAGATAGAGAGAGACGAGAAACTGAGCAATGAAGAAACACAAAGGAAAAAAGAGGGAAAAGAAAACAAAACAAATCAAAGAAAAAAAAAAAGAACAAGAAAGCCCCCCCCCAAAAAAAACAGAAAAAAAAAACCCAACAAAAAAACAAATGTCCTCAGGGATCCCTCTGCATGTGTGTGGAAGCTGAAGGAGAGTTCCTTGCCACGCAGCTCTGCCTGGCCAGAAAGCGCTCCCAACTCAAGAAGAGGAAAAGAAAACAAACAAACATTTCAAAACGAACAAAAGCCCCAGGATCCCACCAGTGCAGTAGCCCAGACCAGGAAGCAGCTCCACACTTGAATGGAGCTCCACAGCCCCTCAGGACAAATCAAAGATGGCACACGGAGCAAGGCACTCAAGCGAAAGGAGGGGGAGGTGTCGAGATGCAAGCAAGAAATCCAAAGAAACAGGGGGAAAAAAAAAAAAAAAAGCAACACCAGCAGCCAACAAATGGCACTCAGAGAGCCAGCTAGTGCCGGCTGGTGTTTCTGGACAAGAAACTGTGTCCATGGGAAGCGGAGGAGGCCGAGTGTGGGTGAAGAAGGGTGGAGAGTCGGTAAGTGTATATCACAAATTGCCGGCGGTCTGGAGTCCCTCAGGAAGAAGCAAAGATGGCGCAGTGAGCCAGGCAGTTGAGTGAAAGGAGGGGGAGGTGGAGAGAGGCAAGTGAGAAATCAAAAGAAGCAGAAAAAAAAAGCAGCACTAGCAGCCAACAAATGACACCCAGAGAGCCACCCGCTTGGTTGTGTGGAATCCAAGCAGCTGGCGTCTCCCGTTCAAGAGACCATGGCCACAGGAAGCAGAGGAACAAATGAACAAAAGCTCCGGGATCCCACCAGCGCAGCAGCCCAGACTGGGAAGCAGCTGCACACTCGAATGGAGCCTCGCAGCCCCTCAGGAAGAAGCAAAGATGGTGCTCGGAGCCAGGCACTCGAGCAAAAGGAGGGGGAGGCGGCGAGAGGCAAGTGAGAAATCAGAAGAAGCAGAAAAAAAAAAGCAACACTAGCAGCCAACAAATGGCACCCAGAGAGCCGCCCGCTTGGTGTGTGGAATCCAAGCAGCCGGCACTTCCCAGTCAAGAGACCGTGGCCGCGGGAAGCAGAGGAGGCTGAGCCGGGACGAAGAGGGGTGGGGGGTGGGAAAGCACACACCGCAAATTACCAGCTGTTTTGTCTCCCACTGGATGCTCCGTGAGGCTGCTTTCTCGTACCCCTGTTTGCTGGTCTCCGATAGGAGTCCAAGATGGTGGATCTGCACTGCGTTAGCTGGTAGGGGACCTCTGCATGAATCTCTCCTCGCTGTCCGTTCTCTTTCAGTATTCTCACTCCATTTGGTGCTCGGCTGAGTTCTTTATCTCTTCATTTGATGTTCTAGGGTTTCAGGATTGTTGCATTCTCTGTTTGGCTTAATTTTTAGGATCTTTGCTGTGGAGGGACGGTGTGGTGATTCTGCCTAGAGCGCCATCTTGCTGGAACTCCTCTTAGTCATCTTTTCGATGAGAGGAGAAACATCTTACCAAAAGATAGTCTTTTCGATGAGAGGAGAAACATCTTACCAAAAGATAGTTTGCAGTGTTTGTATTATTTCTACAAGATAGAATTTGTACCTTTAATTACATTTTCTTCCTTTTAGCAATAGAAATGCTTGCTTTCTTTAAATTTCTTTATAGATACAATTCCAACTGTTTTTCACAGCAGTTCTTGTTTGTAATTTTTGGGGGTTTATATTGGATGGAATCAGAAATGCTTGTATTATCCAAGGCTTGGTAAAGCCAAAATGACATAAAGGAGATAGATGATCTTTTAAATATTTTTTAAAAAATCTTCCATTGTCTTTGATTTACCTTACTTTTCAGAAATACAAGATTATTCTGCCATGTTTTATTCTCTCCACATTAAAAATAATAATAATTAAAATTTTGTTAGTCAAATATTTGGTTAAAAATACAATTCTCTATTTCTTAGAAACTGCTGAAATCCACAAATATGAAGAAGGACAATCTTCTCTTCCTAATTTGTTTTAACAGCAATTCCTGAGTTTGTAACACAAGTGAATGTTGCCTTGGAAGCCTTAAGCAAGCACTCTATGGATGTGTTTGATGACAATCAATTTGTGGACATCTCAAAGAAGATCTATGATACAATTCATGATATCAGATGTTCAGTCATGATGATTCGGGTAAGTTTGCTTTACCTTCCATTGAATTATTGTAACATTCTTCACCATCTGGAATGTCTGGGATGATTGCAAGTAGTGTTTTATTTCTATGCTGTATTGTCAATGCTGAAATCTATTAGAACTTTAGAAATTCATATGCATCCCCAAAGTCAGATCTACTGACTGTTTTACAAACAAACAACACTTTTAATTATGTGTTTGGTTATAACTTACACAAATGAGCACATTTAACTACTGTATGTGGAGAAATGATAATGGAGGATTCATTGAGGTTTCACATAGTGTGATCAGAAACCAAAGAAAAATACCAAAAGTAATATGCTGATTTTTTCTTGAATAAAAATAAAGAATCTTTCTCATCACTGTACTGAAGTTAGTAGGAAACTATGTTTAAAACAAGTTATCTCTATGACCAAACCCTCTTATTCTAGGTCATAGAATCACAGAGTGTTCAACAAGAAACCTCACTTGGAGCTTCCAAGAACAAGTTCATAAACACTTGAACTATTCCAGTCTTGGAGTTGTCTATTTGGGGGAATATATGCTGCTTCCCCAAAGGTGTGAGTGAACAGTTTGCTAGAAGGCAGACTGCATACACAAATCCAGGGTTATCTGTTTGTACTCAAATGTTAATGTGGAATATTTTTTAAATATAATAAAAAACAATGGAAGTCCTTCAGAAAATGTATATGTAAGAGAGATGGAGATACCTTATCTTTGGAGGGGTTTACCTGGAGGCAGGTCCTAAGGTAAGGACTTGCTTTATCAGTAGTCTATTTACGAGAAAGTGAGACAGATAGAATGAGACAGGGAGGGAAAGAAAGCCAATACAAGGTATGATTATGAGTCACTGGATAAACTGGGGCTTGATCCTGCTGGAGAACTCTGGAGATACTGTAGAACATGCCTCAGAATTATCTCACCTGAGAGAATGAAAGCTGGATATGTATGTGCCTGCTCATCGTTGGTTGAAGACTATCCCCAGAGGTGGTACCTGAGCCTTATGCCTGGGCCAAGCAAGTTCTGTGGCCAAAGAGAGCAGCCCCGTGGCAGAGTCTCAGGTGCTTGCAGTAGGAAGACTCATAGGTCTGGAGAGTGGATTTTGTAAGTATGCACAGAGTTTAATTTGAAAGCTTCTGGATTAACTGTTAGTAAGACTATAGGATAGAAATAGAAGTTCTGAGGAGATACAGATAGAACCTAGATAGTATCTGATAGGAACTAACATCATAGATAGGTGATATTGAGAAGTATAGAAATATAGAGTCATTTGGGACCTTGTAAGGAAAAGGGTCAACAGAAGTCAGGGCCTTGGCAGAGCAGATGAACACTTACGAGAGAAATTGTAAGAGAAAGTTAGAGGTGTCAAGGTACAGAATCTACCACTTCAAGGCTTATGAAAACCTGAAAGCAAGCCACTTACACACGTCAGAGGGGAACCCCAGGATATATACTGGTGAGCAGCCTACACATATCACCTCATATGTGATTGGAAATTGTGACACTGTGCTAATTCTATATCTGAACAGCAAAGAACCTTTACTGAAGATATTCTCCTTAGGAAATGTCTTATACCTTGTCGTTGTTGTTGTTAGTTGCCATTGAGTCAGCTCAAACTCATGGTGACCCCATATGTAACAGAATGAAATGTTGCCCAATCCTGCACCATCTTCATGATCACTGCTCCATCTTCATGATCACTGGTATATTTGAGTACATTGCTGCACCCGTTGTATCACTGAGGGTTTCTCTTGCCTTTGCTAGCCCACCATATACCAAGCACAATGTTCTTCTTCAGTGATTGGTCCCTCCTGATGATGTGTTCAAAGTAAGCAGATTGAGGTCTCAGACAATGTTCTGTGATCCATTGGGTTTCTGTTGACTAATTTTTGGCAGTAGATCACCAGACCTTTCTCCTAGTCTTTCCTAGTCTGACAGCTCCACTGAAACCATTCCACAAAGTTTGACTCTGCTGGCTTTTGAAATTCTAGTGGCATAGCTTCCAGCATCATAGCAACATGCAAGGCACCACAGTACAACCACCTGCCTCTATGTGTCTGTCTCCACCACCTGTCTTGTCAGTTTTTATACCTTACCTGTATATATATATATATATATATATATATATATATATATATATGGTGAAGAAGACACATAACCTTCAGAAAACACTTCTACCATGGCAAGACCCTATACTTTCATTATCCCCATTTGGAAATTTGAGAAGATAAGCCAGTGAAATAGTGTAAGGGTGCCAAGGTGAGGAATGTGTGTTTTCTCCTACTAAATCTGTCTAGGGGTGAAAAAAATCTTATAGAATCTCCCAGTTGAATGTTCTAGTATTTGAAACTTCCTTATTATCATGAAGACTTAACTTACAGAAAATTAAATTATCTCGCCATTATTTCTACATATTCATCACATTTAGTAGTCTGTCTAGGGCAGGAGAACAATTTATTGTAATTATTAATAGCCTTTGAAGACAGTAATTTTTTTCCTATAGTCATCTCTTCTTCAAAGTAAATATTTCAATTTCTTTTCGCTTTTTTGCATAGGAATAATTTTGTATTTTGTTTTCTTGCCTAGTCCTTATTTAAGTATTCAACACGCTTCTCACATGAAACTGTCAAAAAGCATACACTAATTAGGGCCTGTCCAGTGTCAAATAAAGTGGAAGAATTTTTCTTACCTATTATCTCTATTAATATAGCCAACAGCTGTGTTAACTTATTTTTCCCCTTTTTAAGCATCACAACTGTTGAATAGACAATGACTTCCAAAGATTTTATTTTTATTTTTATTGCTTTACCCTGTTGCTGCCTATATGTTCTTTCTCCATTTTGATTTGCTACGTTTGCTCTTGGTCCTAAGTCCTAATTCTATTAAACTTGTGTTTCTAAATGACACTTCAAATAATTTGTCAGAGTGCTTTTGAATTTGTTTTGATCATGCCCAACTTAGCATCAGTTAGAAACATGTTTTTGTTAGGTGCCATTGAGTCCGTTCTGACTCATAGTGATCCTACGTACAACAGAATGAAACACTGCCCAATCCTGTACCATCCTCACAATGTTTGAGCCTATTGCTGGCAGCCACTGTGTCAATCCATCATGTTAACGGTCTTCCTTCCTCTTTTTCGCTGACCCTCTACCTTACCAAGCAAGATGTCTTTCTCCAGGGACTGGTCCCTCCTAATAACGTGTCCAAAGAAAGTGAGAAATGAAGAATAGAGATTTAGAAACACGGGCTTTAGAAACATCAGGAGTAGACTTTTAATTATTTCACCCATATTACTAATAAAGATATTAAGTCATATTGGCTCTGTATCAGACTGCCATCCTTGCTAGTTGGCTCCAGTTAATGACATTAATATTAAGAATTCTTAGAATCTGACGTGACATCCGACTGAGAACATACTGAAAGCAAATGTTTTGAAAGAATGCTTTTCAGCCTTTGAGAAAGAGGTATTCTTTCTTCAAACACTCTTTATTGTCAAAAATATAAAAAAAAAATAAAAGCAGAGCTTCTGTTCCTGAAATCAGGGAGGAGAGGCCCAAGGCCCATAATCACTGTCCCTGTATCCCCAACCCCTTAGGCAGCCTCTAGGGGAGCCTCTGCAGGCCCCAGGGAGTCCTTGGAGGACAATATATGAACCTCAGGACTTAATTGCTAATCAGACTAAAGACTGAAAATAGAAGTCTAACTCAAGCCCAAGAAAAGGAAAGTCTGTTTCTCTTCTCCTTTAAGGATTTTCACTCTGTCATAGAAGATAATAAAATTGATCTGGTATAAACTTCTCTTTACAAGGTCAAACTTAATGCTGACCAATACTCTGGCCTTAGAACTGCAAAGTACTTGATGCTTTCTTCAAGGTTTCTAAAATGTGTCAAGGTTAAGGGGATCGTTTTATAATCATACAATTTCAAGATGGAGTAGGCGGTCATCTTGAGGATGCTTGTGAGTATTATAGATTCCTACCCTTTGTCTGAGTTTTCATGAGTGTTCTTCAGGGTCCTTGAAACAATGAAATACTAGCTTAAAATCAGAAATTACAATTTTATAGTTTTATGAAAATATGGTTATATCTGCCTTTAATATTTATTTGATCAATTATTATGTTAGTATTTGTTCAAATAATATAAATAAAGTTCTGAGATAAATACTGTGATATATTGCTATCTCCACTGTATTCGGTGTCTGGACAAATTAAATTTTAGAATCTCGTCTTAACCTCAGAGAGTTGAAGGTATTAAATATTTTTTAAGTGTTTTGTGCTTAATATCGGTGTTTAAATATTTAATTATTAAGAATCCGTATGATGGTTAAGACTAAAGCAGATAAGACTAAATAACAAATCTCACTAAACATTAGCTTCCTGCTTTGTGAAATAAACTGGGTACTTCAAAAGATTATCATGACAACAAAAATGGAAAAAAAAAGAGCTTAATAAACTGAAGTCTCTTTTAAAAATATAGCTACTACTGCTACCACTAGTTAATTAGTACTTACTCCCATGAGTTGAAATTGACTCGACGACAATGGGTTAATATCGCAGTAAGGAGCCCTGGTGGCACAGTGGTTAAGCGCTCAGCTGCTAATCGAAAAGTCAGCAGTTTGAACCCACCAATTGCTCTACAGGAGAAAGATGTGACAGTCTACTTCCATAAAGATTGCAGCCTTGGAGACTCTATGGGACAATTCTACTCTGTCCTTTAGGGTCGCTATGAGTTGGAATAGACTGGACGGCAATGAGTTTTTTTTTTTTTATATATAAATTGTAGATTGTTTAATGCAAATTTTGCTTTTGAAACCACCTTAGTCTAAACTAGTATTATAGTTCTGCATATTGTTTTTATTAACCTCATGAAACATGCAGGGAGGATCAAACCTTCAGTATTCATCCTTTTTGTTAAAAGATGTCTAACCATAAATAAAGGATCCCTGGTAATGCAGTGGTTAAAGCGCTCAGATGCTAATTGAAAGGTTGATGGGTTCAACAACCACTCCATGGGAAAAAGATGTGTCAGTCTGCTTCTGTAAAGATTTACAGCCTTGGAAACCCTATGGGGCAGTTCCGCTCTGTCCTGTGGGGTCGCTATGAGTTGGAATTGACTCCATGGCCACAGGATAAGGATGAACCATAAATAGAAGAAATAAAAAAAAGGACAGCATAGTTGAATTATGAGAGTGTAACATGGGTGGCCAGCAGAGAAACACCACCCCCCACCCCCCAAGCAGGGTAAAATTCATTCTATAACCGGTATCCAGAATGTAAACTGCATATATTTTGTTGTGAATTTTCATATATGCCTTATCAAAAGCGCATAGAAAATATAAAGATACTTTTCTAAAGCCAGATGTGAGGGTTTTCAGGATTATAGCAAATGTGGGTTTTCTATTTTAGTTTTCTGACTTTATATTTTAGGGAACACGATATCCCAAATGATGAAAGTTAATTTTGAGGAAACAAAGGGAAATAGAATAAATCAGGAAACCATTTATATGGCCTAGTTTACATGAACTATTTTTACATTAACTGTTTTAATGGCTTTGTAGAATGTAACATCGTCCAATAAACAACTTCGGCTTACAAAGCTAGAAAAACTCTGTATCTGGAATGATATCTGTTTTCTTAATTGAGATTGTTTGCACTGTGTCATGACTTCCCTGAACTTCTTTTGCTTTCCTCCATAATTCCTTTTTCCTATGACCTCGCACACATCCATTTTCTCTTTTTGTCTCTCAGCTTCTGGGCCAAGCTGCCATCTGTCTCTTTGCTGTCTCACACTCAAACTACGGAAGCAAAAGGCTCTGAGGGTGTCAGCTGGTCCCTAACTAATGTAGAATTTATCTTGTATGATTAGAATCCTGTGGAACTCAGTTTGGAAATGGTGGCATAGTGGAAAGAATATTGTGTTTAAAAATCAAAAGACCTGAGTTCAAACCTCAGCTCTACCTGGTACCATCTATGTTGCTACTTTACATTGTTTTCTTCACTTGAGGGGGAAACGGAAACATACTGTTGAATTCCTACTTTTAGCTATCATTGCCTTTAAAAATAAAAATAAAGGATTGAGTGCTATCCTCTAAGAGCAGAAACAGAGCAAAAACGTTCATGCTCACTATTTTAGTTCAACATGTTGTGGAAATCCTAGCCAGTATAGTAAATCAAGAAAACAAAATAAAAAGTATGCAAATTAGAAAGGAAAAAAGTAAAACTGCCTTCATTTGCAGATGATATGGTAACTCCATTGAAAATCCTAAAAACAAAACAAAACAAAAATAATGCGACAGTAATATCTTCACTGGCTTCTCCAAGAATTCAATCACCCCTTTATTAGTGTTCCCTTGTAAATGCAATCATCCCAAATATTTGAATATTAGAGTTGTCTGTTCTTCCAAGTTCCTCAGTCATTTAAGAGCTTACTTCCACTAACTCTCCTATTGCCAGTCTATGACCCCAGAACCCTTTCTCCACCCTCCTCAAAAGTGTCCCATTTGGGTGATAAATTGTTATGTTCGCTCTAGTTTTCTGGGCCCTGACCACATTGATTGAGGCCCCATGGTGTATTACCTCCACCCACCAGGCAATGTTCCACAGTGCTTGGGCACTAATGATCATGGTTGCTATCAAGTCAGTCTTTCCAACCCCAGGGAACACTCTCTGTAGGACTGACTGCTATCCAATATTAGCTTTCTCTCTTCATGCTTTGCAGATCCTTTGTTGACTGTGGACAATCTATTCAGGCACCATTTCAATTTTTTTTCTTTTTTTTTTAATGTACAAAGATTTTACATATTTTCATTTCTCAGTGTTAAGCAGATTTCCTGATCTATCTTAGTCACGCCACTCTTCATTCTCACAGGAGTCTTGCCAGGGAATCCCAGTTAAAACACTCTGATATTCTTGGAAGTGATATGTCTCCTTTATAGTCTCAGAACCAGTTTGTAAAAAGGCAGATACCAGGTGACTTTCTACAGGAACTTAATAAAAGACCTGTAACAATGTAACCTTAACTTCATATGCAGATTTAAACCAAACATTGGTGGGAGGATTCTGTAGTGTAGCTCTTGCTGATTTTCTTTAAGAACAGAGTGTAAGATAAGGAAACACAGAACCACCTCCTGGCTTTGGTCAGTAAGAACTGAAGCTTTATGCTGTCAGCACACTTAATGGCCTTCTTCATGTGTATCCCGTTTGAAGAGAGTTTTGACTAACAGAACAGAGGTAACTAGAGTAAGAAAAAAGAGTATTGAGAAACATGTTGGTTAAGCTACAAAGCAGTACTAGTCTGTGATTTCTGTTGCTCATGCTGAGAGAAAGATGTTTAATGCTTGAAGTCATTCTGGGAAATGCTCTCTTACCAAAGGGTCAAAGCCACTGGACTGGCAGGAGAGTCCATGGTCCAGAAGGGCTTTGATGCAGGCTAGTCCTGCACTCAGAGAGCTCTATCCAAGCACTGCTAGGAGGTTTTGACTCAAAGTCCATTGAGAACAAGGAGCCAAGCATCTCTCTTTGAAAACATCTTCAGGGAAATGGCTAGCATTGTGAACAGTGGGATAGAAAGATGCTTGGTTATGAGATCTTAAGGGACTTTTTTGTTGGTGTTTGTAAGTTAATTATTAAATGGTTTATATTAATTATTGTTATATTTGTCATTAAATATGATACATTAATAACATATACCAAAAAAAAAAAAAACAAAAACCCATTGCCTTTGAGTTGATTCTGACTTTTATTACTAGCATTAAAGAAAAACCAGATTTTGCCCTAAATATTTTAAGTTGTAGTGATTGCTTACTTCAAATAAGATGTTCGGCTGCATGCCTACATTTCGAGAACAACTGTTATAGAGCGTTGAATAAGGCTTCTAAAAAAAATACAAATTATGAAATGATAACTTTTTAAGAATAGCCTTGGCATAACTGAAAAAGAGAGGATAGAGACTGAGGATTTTGTGTCTATACTATCTGTAAGGTACATGACAAAATTCCAAGGGGGGACATATTCTGTAGTCCGAGGTAGCAAAAGGCCTAAGTGAACTGAGATGCTTGTGGTCACACGTTAATAGAGGAAGTCTCAGGACTAGATCCGACGTCTTCTGGCGTGAGCTCAGAACATTTTCTTTTACCTCTGGAGAAAGAAACGGCCTGGTGTTTTGTGTACTAGGAGCCTTTCAACCTCACTGACTTCCCTTTGTTGATGGGGCAGTTATAAACCCATAAATCCCAAGAATCACTTATTGGGCAATTTGTTGAAGAAAACTTTTCCTACAGATCTTCTCTGCTCTCTCAGATTCAGGCACATTGGCCTCCTGTCTGTTCCTCTAAGTTGTCCTACACACACTTCTGACACCTTTCCACCTACTGTTCTCTCTAACCATAATGCTGTCTTCCATAAATCTGCATGGCAAACCTCTTAGGTCTGCTCCAGTGTTACCTTATAGAACATCCTATACAGCTCCTGCACGGACCCACATTTGAAAATACTATCTCCTACTTCAGTCATTCCCAACCCCCTTATTCAGGTTCATTTTTTAAGTATTTACCATGACCAAATGGCATATTACATACTTGTTTATTTATCTATTGTCTGGCTCCCCACATTAGAATGTAGGCTATGTGAAAAAAAAAAAAAAAACAAGATTTTTAGACTTTTTGAACAGAATCTGATGTTAGGCTTTTTTTTACAAGGAAATAAAGTTATTGATTTGGTTTCAAAATGAGCTGACGTTCATTTGAAACTCAAGCCCTGGACGCCAAGAAATTAGGGAGAGCAGGAGGGAATAATGATACCTTATTTTACTGTACATTACAAAAAGTGACAGACATTAGTAAACTACCCCAATAAATACTTTCATAAATAATTAAAATTCAATTGATCTTTGGTTTAAGATAGTTTTGAAAGCACCAACAATTTCTACTAAGTATTGTACTCTGTGGCTGCTAATGTGATCACAAATGAAAAGCAAATGCCTATAACAGTGCTATTTGTCTCAATCGAATCTTCTATTAGGTTGGATCTATGTGGTTGTTTTAGAAGTCCTTCATTGTACCTTGTGAGAGTGACAATATTTTTCTTTAAAGATGAAGCCAGTTCTAGAATAGACTTCTATATATTAGCTGTTAGGTTGTGGAAGGCAGAAAGGTCCTTGAGGATGGAATTTGTGGAACTTGGAACTTCTGAAGAATATTTTATGAACATTATACTCCATCATCAGTCCCTTGGTGTTATAAGCCTTGAAAGTCACAATATTATCCACAAATTTAATGATTAAAATGAGTTTTATACTGTCTTATATTACAGTGTTTGGAACAGAACTTTAATTAAAGTCATAAAACATAGAAAGATACCATAACAAATATTATTTCTAGTGCTTAAAAATGACTTTAAAATGCATCTTAATCAGTCCATAGTGGTCTGTTTACTAAAAAAAATATAAAAGTAAAATCATGGATTTCCACATTCTTCTGTTATCACTAAAAATTAGTTCTTTAGGAATAAGTTCAGGGTACCTGTTTAACAAAAATGTATGTCAACAACACATTTACTGATGGCTATCTTCCAGTACGTATGGACTTTTGCTAGTCTAACTGTTAAAGCATAATCTTATTTTAGGTTTGTCTCCCAATGCTCCATCTTCAAGGAAATTCCCTTCTTGGAATTATCTTTGTGATCCTGAGTACTCTTTCATTTTCAAGTTTTCAATTGCAAAATGGCAATAACAAAACACCTGCTTAACGTGGTTGAGCTGAGTTTAGATGCAATAATACATGTAAAGCATTTAGCAAAGCTCCTAGCACATTGTAAATGGCCGATGAATGTTAGCATTTTATTAGTCAGGCTAGCAAATGCTAGCTGATGTAACAGAACCCCCCATATCTCAGTACTTAATCCAAATCATGTCTTATTTATCACTCATACACTGGTCTGATGCTAGCCAGACAGTTTTCTTAAGTAGCTCTGCTCCAAGTAATGACTTAGTGACTCAATTTTTTGTGAGTGCCATCTTCATAATGGGGCCTCCACAGTCGCTGCAGAAAGGGAAGAAAGAACAGATTAGTGAATAGGATGTTTGATGGTCAGAGCTTGATGTTGCATGTTTCCCTGTGGTCAGAACTCAGTCACATAGACCCAAAAGAACTGCAAAGGGGCTGGGAAATGTCATCTTCCTGTGTATTCAAGAACAAAAAATGGGATTGGTGAGCACCTAACCCATCCTTTTCCTAACCTTGGTTCCAGTTCCAGTTGCTGTGCAACAAATCTCTCTAAACTTAGTGGCATAAAACACAATAAATGTGTTATACTCACAAATTCATTGGGTCAATGCAAGGAGTTTTAGGGCCTGCTACAGTTAGAGGACACAGTCCCCAAAGCTGTCCTCACTTCTGACACCAACTACAAGTTTGGGGATTACCAAAATCACCCTCATGTTTGATAATTTGCTAAAAGTCTGACAAAACTCACTGAAAGCTATTACACTCTTGGTTACAATTTATTACGGGGAATGGATAAGGATTATAATCAGCCAAGGGAAGAGATGCATAGGGCAGAGTCTGGGAGGGTTCCAAACATGGAGCTTCTGTTGGCTTCTCTCTGTGGAGTCTACCAGCAACAATGTGTGAAAATTTGCACAAAGTATTGCCAGCCATGGAAGCTTGCTTGAGCCTCAGTGTTCAGAGTTTTTATTGGGGCTCTATTATATAGGCATGATTGATTGACTTATTGTTCACGTGGTTGGTCTAAGACTCCAGGTTGGCTAATACCTTGTAAACCAAAGCCTCACCCTAAATCACATGGTTGGTTTCTCTGGCATAGGCAGCTCCCATCCTAAGACTATAGGGTATGGCCAAACCCCACTCTAAAGAAAGATACTCCTACATCATTGATTACTTCCCAGAAGCCAAGGGCAAAGGCTTTCTCGTAGCATGGCAACCTCTCGATAGTTGGGCATATCAAGGATTGAAGGATGAGGATAAATTAGCAATCCACATCCTGCATTTTCTTTACTTTCCTAACCTCTGAAGCAATGCAGTCCCATTTCTGTCATATTCTATTGGTTACAAGCAAGTAAGAAGCTTCCTAGATTCAAGGATCGAGGACCCCACTTTTCCATGGGAGTAGTGCCAAGGTCAATAGGAGCATGTGGGATGGGAGATAATATTGTGACCATTTTTGGAAAATAAAATTTTCCACACTTTTATTACCATACTGTTATCATCAATAACACCATTATTAATAATAGTTATTCTATTTTATTTTTAACTGATTGACTTTGTAACATAAGTCATTTTAAACACCCTTCTGCCTTATTAAGTAGTAAAATAAACCAATGGAAAGGTTCTTAATCCATTGCAGGGAATCCTTTTTTTGATGACAAAGATTTGAGAGTTCTGGTTAATCAAATATTCTTGTTAACAGAACTTTAAATCTCCACATTTTAATATCCTCCAGAAATCTTTCCATTGCCTATTGAGATGCTAACCTATGCACAATCTTTTTGATCCCTTCCTCTAAAAAATCTGTTGAAATAATAATAGAGAGGAAGTCTAAAACAGGATAAAAGGTTTTGAGAAGGGTTTGTAGAATATGAAATTATCATGAATCTGGGTAAGTAAGAATGAAGAAGTCATCATACTAAGGAATCATTCTCTTTCACTATGTAGTCTCCTTAATCAGCCATTAGAAAAGTGTCTGAGTACCTTCTATCTTTCAAGCACTTTGCTAGGTTTTAAGGGTACAAACATGTGTGAGGCATCATCCTTGCTTCAAGTAACTGACATTTTCATGCAGTAAAGAGATATGTAGGCAAAATGATAGCAATACATTGTGATAATTGCTGTAATGGACGCATATAGAATAATCATTGAAAATGTGCTTTTAATTCTACCTTGAAGATAATTTTACAAAGATGTATCCATTGGTGGCATTTTAGTTGGGGTTTGATGAAAGATTAGGGCTGTCTAGTTGGAACTGGAGTGAGGGCATTCGATGTAACATTTGTAAGCATGTAGACATAAGATGTGTTTAGAGACCAGCAAGATAGTTAGTCTATCTGGACCCAGTAAGCAGATGTAAGAAAAATGGAAAGGAAAACAGAGTCTCAGTTTTTAAAATTCTTTGTGCCATGTCAATTAGCTTGAATATTATCTTGATGGTGACTGGAAATTGTCAAATTTTCTAGACAACAGTGTGACAGGATAAACCTAAGTCAGTCAAATAGGTGGTCACTTTAAATTAGCAATCTATGTAAAACTAAGATTGGCAAGATAACTTCCAGCATGAAATCTTAAAGGTGTCATAAACAATAAGAATATTTATTATCTCACATAATACAAAGTCTGGAGATAAGCTCTAGGGGTGTCTCAGCAGCTGAAGGCCCGAATCCTTTTCTGTTCACTCTGCCATTTGCAACAACTTGGCTCAGACTGATTCTCTCACCACTGTGCTTGAGCTGCAGCATCTCCAAGCACCATGTCCTCACACAGACACATTCAAAGGTCAGAAAAAGGAATGTCTCTGATTGGTGTCCCTTTTTCAGAGTGAGTAAGAATATTATCACAGTTTGCCTGATGACTTCTCCTCATGTCTCATTGGCCAGTATTGCATCACATGACGTTAATTAACTAAACCAATCTTTGGCATAGCATTATTCAAGATTCTCCCATAGAGTGGAGAAGGAGAATAATGCTCCTCCTGCCCTTCAAGCATAAAAAAACAAAAACCAAATCTGTTGCTGTTAAGTTGATTCTGACTCATAGCAACCCTATAGGACAGAGTAGAACTGCCCCATAGGATTCCCAAGGAGTGGCTGGTGGATTCAAACCGTAGACCTCTTGGTTAGCAGACAAGCTCTTAACCACTGTGCCTCCAGGGCTCCCCTTTAAGCTCATGACTGTCTAATCTTTTAAAATCTTTCTCTCTCTTGGCCTTCTCATCAGTGTTCTCCCAGACTAGGAGCTTCTCGGCGCAGGGACCCCGGTCCAAAGGACGCGCTCTGCTCCCAGCACTGCTTTCTTAATGGTACAAGAGAAAAATAGTGACTGGGTAGGCAATAAAGCCTCTTACAGTTTATTTACTTTTAAAAAAAGATAGGCATTTCCACCAAATGCTAATCTTAACTGTTTACCCTTCACTAAAGATATCGATCAAGTATAATTTTCAGGGATAGCTGTTCCTCAGGACATGGAATTTTTCCAAAAGGGACTTTGAAAAAGTGATTAAGTTAATAATAATAGAAAGAAGTGAGACTTTAATTTTACAAGCATTTTTGTGTTTGCAATGAGCTGAAGTCCAGCATATGCCCAAAGTATTTCTAACTGCCTGGCTGTCTCTGAGGAGATTTGGGAAATCAGACTGGCAGTCAGGCATGCTCATCACTAGAGAAGCCAAGGTGAAGGGATTGAAGTGCTGTCTTGCCAGCTTCAGGGACTCATTGAATCTGTTCCAGAGTGTAACATGTTACTGGTTACAGAGGATTTGGGTGTTAAATTGACAGAGGAAATTGCTAATCAAAATGCAAGTGGGAGATGTAAATGCGAAAAGATATGGACTCACCAATTAATGCACAGAGGATCATTTTCTCCTTCAGATGCCTTGTTTCATTATTAACTGAGTCGTTACACGTTAGCTTCAAAAGAACCACATCAGTCAGAAAAGGTTGAAAGACAGGGCATTATGCTGTGATGAGAACTTTATTAGAAATTATGAGACCTTGACTGTGGCCTCAGTTACCTTCTACAGTAGCTCTGGAGTCCTGGTTTCCTTCCCTTTAATACACCGTTCCTAAGTGTTCTAATAAATACAGAATAAATATTTGTCTGCTTATGTCACATATTTTAGGGAGCTTCTTCTTTTTTTTCATCTTTCCTTCTTTCTTTCCTTCCTCCCTCCCTCCCTTCCTTCCATTAATTTGTTCATTCCTTTATTGTCTTTCCCTCTTTTTCCTTCATTCTTTTTTCTTTCTTCTGATTTCTTTATTAATTCATTGAATCTTCATTTTATTTATTTTGATTAGTATTTATTGAGCACCCACTATGTGCCAAAAATCCATTGGACACTTAGACGTATATAGATGGATAATATAAACTTTTTTCATGGAGTTTATATTCTAGTGGAGAGAAACAAACAGTAAGCGATTAAAGAAAGAAGTAGGCAAGAAAGTTCTAATGGTATGTGCTACAAATAAATAGGATGATATGATGAAAAGAAAATTGGAGCAAGAGGTAACAACACTGTCCATATAATATTCAAGACGGCCTCATGGAGGATATCAAATTTGAGTTAGTTAATAAGAATCAGAGTGAGTAAGCAATTTAAAGCAACTGGGGAAGAATATTCCAGGAAGAGGAAACAGTAATTGCAAAGATGCCCAGGTGGGAAAGAACTTGGCTATTCAAAGAACAGGAAGGAGACACTGAGTCTAAAATCTAGTGAGCAGAGAAGGGGAGTATTATATGATCTTAGAGAGATATGAAGGTGATAGATTATTCTTAGCCTTGTAGGACATGCTAAGTAGTTTGAATTTAGTTTCAAAAGCACTGGAAGCTATTGAAGTATCTTAAACAGGTGAGTGACATGATCCATTTGCGTTTTAAGAAGTCCCCTCTTGCTTATGTTGAATGTTGACTTTTCGGAAGACCTCCAAAAAACATATTAATTGAGTAAAGCTAAGTTTATTAGATTTAGTGCAGTAAGGGAGAATACCACCTTGACAAAATCTGAGTAGTGTCTCAAAATGGGGAAATTAGGGACAGTTCTTTATAGCACTTTAAGACTGTGCTGAGTGATTTTAAGGTGTATTTTGCAAGGGAGAGAATTGGTTGGGATTGGGCAGAGTTGGTGACATATAAGATTTGGATGGGTGGGCACAGTGATTGGAAGGTCTTGAAGTAAATCTTGATGAGCTTGTTGGTTATAATCAGTTTAGCTGTTTCATTTTCTTTCCCAGGAGCAGGCATTTCCTGAAGAAAACAGCTAAGTTATTTTTTTATTAATCTAACACAGGAATAGGAAAGTATACACAGTCCCATTACTGTTTAAAACAGAGACAAGGAATTATTCTGGTTTCAGCCGCAATCGTCCATAGTAAATATATTGTTGGCAGAGGTGGACAAGAGTAGATGTGGGAATACCAGATATGAGTTTCTTGTAGTTGTTGAGGGGAAAGATTATAGTAACATAGAGCTGCATTCTCCAAAACAGTAGTCACTAGTCACATGTGGCTTTTGAGCACATGAAATATGGCTAGTGTGAATTGAAATGTGCTATATAAGTGTAAAATAAACACCAAATTTGGACACTAAGAAACAAATAATACAAAATATGTTGTATACTTATACATATTTTACATTGAGTTCATGTTAAATTGATAATATTTTGGATATATTTGGTTCAAATATATTAGTAAAATTAATTTCACCTATTTGTGTTTATTTATTTATTTATTTATTTTTTGGTTTTAACAAAGGGAAGTTTATTTCCTTACAGTAAAGTAGGCTAAAAGTCCAAACTCAAGGTGTAAGCTCCAGGGGAAGGCTTTCTCTCTCTCGGCCTTCTCATCAGTGTTCCCCCAGACTAAGAGCTTCTTGGCACAGGGACCCCAGTCCAAAGGACGTGCTCTGCTCCCAGCACTGCTTTATTGATGGTATGAGGTCGCCAACTCTCTGCTTGCTTTCCTTTCCTTTTATCTCTTGAGAGGTAAAAGGTGGTGCAGGCCACACCCCAGGGAAACTCCCTTTACATTGGACCAGGGATATGACCTGGGTAAAGGTGGTGTTACAATCCCACCCTAATCCTCTTTAACATAAAATTACAATCACAAAATGGAGGCCAACCACACAATTCTGGGAATCATGGCCCAGCCAATTTGATACACACATTTTTGGGGGGGCATAATTCAAACAATGACATTCCACCATCTGGCCCCCCCAAAATTACATCCTTGCAACATGGAAAACATATTCCCCCCATCATATCATAGCAAAAGTCTTAACTCCAAGTCCAAAATCCAAAAATTCCTCTTCATCTGTGAAATCTAGAATACAAGTTACTTGCTTCCAAAGGTACGATGGCAGAACAGGCACAAGCTAGACATTTCCATTACAAATGGGAGAAACTAGAGAAAAACAAGTGATAACAGGCACCAAGCAAGTCAGCAGAACACATTACATTAGCCCTCAAGGCTTTGAAAATAATCCTC
The DNA here is from genome assembly GCA_030035585.1 of Dugong dugon. Classification (NCBI taxonomy): domain Eukaryota; kingdom Metazoa; phylum Chordata; class Mammalia; order Sirenia; family Dugongidae; genus Dugong; species Dugong dugon. Next base: position 23,989,795 of record CM057475.1, read on the forward strand.
TGTTCTCTGAGACAATTTACACAATAGCCCTGCCCTCTAGACTCTAAGTATTGGCCACAGTCTCTGGATTTTGAGTGGAGGCCCCTCTGCCCTGGGCTTCAGCTCTGCCTTCCAGGCCCACTGGGACAGCAACTCTGCTCCCTTGGCTTTAGGCGTACCATTCTTCTACTCCATCGGAGTGACAACTCCACCCTTAGAAACACCAGAGGCTATGGCTCCACCCTTTGAAACCCCTGAGGTTATGGCCATACCTTTTGAGACCGAGGCAGCTCAGCTTCTTGTGACCCTTGTCTCTTCAGCTTGTTTTCTGGTTTCTTGGCCTCTCGGCTCCTCAGGCCTCAAGCCCACATCTGCCCTGCTGGGGCAAGTGTTCCAAAGCTCTGTAGCTCTACCGGTAAGTGCCCGGAGGCACCCAACTCTGCCAGGAAGCCTCCTGCGCAGAGGCACTCAGCTCCCTTGCTCTGTGGGTCGGCAAGCCTAGCTCCACCAATAAGTGCACAGAGGCACCCCACTCCACCAGGAAGCCTTCTGCTCACAGGCACTCAGCTCTCTTGCTCTGTGGGTCTGCTCCAGCACCATCTTGCACTGGTCTCCTCGTTCTGCTGCTGTTGGTCCTCTGCTACTGCCGCTCCTCCATCCATTCACAGTTTCAAAACCACTTCTGCATTTTAGGTATCTGTTAGAGCAGCACCCCACTCTCGGTACCAAGTTCTGTCTTAGTTATTTAGTGCTGCTATAACAGAAATACCACAAGTGGATGGTTTTAACAAAGGGAAGTTTATTTCGTTACAGTAAAGTAGGCTAAAAGTCCAAATTCAGAGTGTCAGCTCCAGGGGAAGGCTTTCTCTCTCTTGGCCTTTTCATCAGTGTTCTCCCCGACTAGGATCTTCTCGGCGCAGGGACCCCGGTCCAAAGGACGCACCCTGCTCCCAGCACTGCTTTCTTGATAGTATGAGGTCCCCCCTGTGTTTATTTTTTAATGTGCTACTAGAAAAATGTCAATTAAATATGTTGCTTGTATTATATTTCTATTGGACAGTTCTAGACTAAGAGAGTTGGCCGAAGAGGTGGACAACCTTGAAATTTCTTTTGGAGATACAATTGACTGAATTTGCTGGGAGTGAAACTGGAATTGAAGAAAAAGGGGAAAATAAGTGTGGGTCTTAAGTTTCATGTTTTGGGTTGTTGTATGTATGTGAATGTGACTTAATGAGCTAGGGGAGACTTGGAAGAATTATTTTGGGGTATAAATTTGAATTCCATGTTAGTAGGCTAATTAAACATTAAACGTGTATATATAATAGATATGTTATATGGGTCATTAGATGTATGATTTTAGAACTTAGAGCATAAATTTTGACAATGGTAGGAATTTGGGTTCATTTAACATAGAATGTGATCACATGATTTAGAATTCACATAGAGGAGGAGGCGCTAGCAAACGAGACTGAAAAGAGGTAACCAGAAAGATAGGAGGAAAATCAAGAGAGTGTTCTGTCTCAGAAGTGAAAGCAACAATGTTTCAACTGTGTTGTTAGCTTCCATCTAGTGGTCCCCTGACTCATGGTGAACCCATGCACAATGAAACAAAATGCTGCCCTGGTCCTGCACCAATCCCATGATCATTTGGGGGTCAGACCATTGTGATCCATAGGGCTTCTAGGGTTTTCATTGGCTGATTTTTTGGAAGTAGATCACCAGGCTTTTATTCCTAGTCCATCTTTGGAAGTTCTGTTGAAATCTCTTCAGCATCATAACAACACGGAAGCCTCCACTGATGGATGGGTAGTAGTTGCATATGAGGTGCATTGGCCAGGAACTGAACCCAAATCTCTGGCGTGAAAAGCAAAAATTCTACCACTAAACCACTACTGCCTCATAGAATGCTACTTAGAGGACTAATAAGTTAAGAAGAAGACATGTTCCTTGCATTTGGGGTCATGGATGACTAAATAGGTAATGCATTTTTAGATATGTAATTCATTGGTGTCAGGGTTTCCTGGAATTGATGACTAAGGCTTTAGCTAGCAAAAGGAGCCTACCCCAACTGTAGATTAAGAAAACTGCCAGCCTTCTGGGATCAGTACATTTCCACAGAGCTGAGATATAACTGGGGGATTGGGAAAGGGAGAGAGGGGACTAGATTGTTTGAAATGTGTGGTATTCAGAAAGAGAGGTTAAACAAGTTCTTTCCCTTTGGAGTGCCCTCCTCACACTGTAATGGAGGACCTACAACAATCTGATAATGACTGATCCAAACTCTGTGTGGTGTGAACTCTTTATACTCTATGTAGGCGTAAAGCCATACAATTGTGAACATTATATGTTGTGTTTGGTAAGAAATTCTAGTTGTTAATGACTCTTAGTTTGTCTCTATTCTAGCCCAGTATTTTGTGCCCTTCTTACAGTTTCTGTTGTTGAACCATGCTATCTTTGCTGGAAAGGCCTCTTCTTTCTTGTGTCCTTATTAATAACTGCAGAAAGTCATTAGACTTTGCTTGTGCACTTACTCAAAGAATTGTCTTTAAATGCAGTCTTTATCTGTTGATTTCTTTGGAAAGATTTTCTTTCCTCCAATATACTCTGCAAAGTGTCATCCCCCAGTTCTATTTTGTAACTTCAATAGTGGTGTTTGCCTAAGCTCTTGTTTCTTTCACTAATGTGAAGACTTAGTCTACCTGCGTTTCTTCTTCCAACTATATTCTTACGACCATAATTAGTTTTCTGATTATAGATGCAATGACAAAAGCAGTCTCAAATCATTCTCAGAAGGACATATCACTTCCTGCTTCTGTTAGAGCTGAAAACAGATTCACCCACTGGCTATACCAAGACATTTCCTGTGTATTACCAATGAGCATTTCTCCACCTCAGCTCCCTCGCTTGTTAATGATTTTATGCCCAATATATGGTAGAATACAAAACCACTTTTCAAAAAATAAATGAAGTAAATATCAGTCAATAAAAATATTTAAAACAGCATTTTTATTACAAAATAATGCCTGCTTGTGATAATAAATTCAAACAACATAAGACTATTTATAGTAAATATTTTACCCGAGTACTCCTATTTCTTTATCTTATATTTTTTACTTTCCAGGGCTATTTACCCTTTTAGATTGTTTTCTATATAAATTCTAACATATATACTTATGTGTGTGAATCTTTTTTGTTTTTGTAAAACTAAGAACATTCTATGCCTACTGCTGTAAAGTGTGATTTGATTATTATAATGTTACAACAAATCATATTTTAGGTTCTCTTAAGCACAACCCAAAATAAATGATAGCGTGGACCCATACCAAATGCTAGAGGCACCACCCTTTCTTGTAAGCTTTTCTTGTCGGTAAAGAAGGCTTGAAGGACAAGAGAGGAGAAGGGCAACCAGACGGAACACACCAGGAAAATGGAAGCAAACAGTCATCTGGGGGCTTTGGATTGAAAATTTGGAAAGCCAACATAATGTCATTAATGGAGCACTGTGTTGTAGAAAAGTTGAATCATAAAACCCTGAAATGATAGAGCTGAGTTGAGTGAAAAATCATGCAGTTCATTATCCTCAGAGGGCTTTGGGGCCCATAAAGGTGAAGTGAACTTGTTACCATGTGGAAACCCCAGGTTCTTACTTGGCATGACTTGTTTGGCAAATTAATGAGGGACCGAGGTGGAAGAACAAGAAAGGCACCTTACTTCATTGTACAAGGAAATGGAGTCAGTCAGAGCTTACTGCTGCCAAGACTGCTTGCCAAAGGTGGGCAGGCAGCTTACTTTTAAAGGAGTTTACAAGTAGGGAGTTCATACAAGTTATGTCAGCAACATTCTTAATCATACTATGCAGGCACAGTGGGGTTTACATATAACTTCCAAGCAAAAGCAGGATTTAAATGCAAAACCGGGGTTGGGGGCCAGCAAAAGAAACGATTTTTCAATACAACACTATAGGGGAGGAAGCCAGGTAAAGAATACAGCACTGTGAGGGGTCTGCCTCACTCCTCCCATTTCTTTTTGGACATTGGCCCTTCAAGACCAAGGTCCATTTTGAATGGTAGCCCAGCTCAGAATTGTATGGCATATTTTTGTGAAGGGACAAATATTGGACCTAGACCTTTCATTGTGGCTACTGACCTTTTGCTGATTTATAACTGACTATTTACTAAATATTAAAAGAAAAAGAGTAGCTTCCATGTTCTGTTTATGTGAATGTCTCCCTAGAAGATTCTCTTCTTTTTTTTTTTCAGATTGTCTTAGCTATTGTCTTTATACCTTAGGGCCCAGTTGATGTGTCTTTATGAGTCTTTGGAGTTCAGCTCCAGCTGAGTCACATTCTTTATGCTTGAGGACTGGGAATAATGGCTCCAATATTACCTCCCATATCATTCTTTTCTTTTGATTGGAGATTGGAGATATTAATTGCTGGACTTAGTTGAGCTCCTAGATGGCGGTCATTGCAGGCTCTTTAAACTCATGGTGTTGGTTTTCCACTGAATACCATTTGGTTCTTCACCAGGTTATTAAGTAAGAGCGATGTTCTCAATCACATTGCCAGGGTGAGCAGACTCAATGCACATCAAAATTTTAGCCTGAGACCTTCTTTTGCCGTTTTAGGTGTGTAAGACAATAGAAGATAAATTTTATTATGCTTAATACTATCAGGATGCAGACTAAGAATATTACTATCCCTTGCAGTAGTGATCTAGCCTGTGTACTTATTCCTGATGGTAACCAACCAAATAAATCTGCTGTCTGTAAGGGTATTACAGTGTGTAACCAAGTAGCTTACTGTCTAATTCTATGTATATCCTGTTCTACTTCTCCTGTTGGAAACCCTGGTGGTGTAGTGGTTAAGGGCTACGGCTGCTAACCAAAATGTCAGTAGTCTCAATCCACCAGGCACTCCTTGGAAACTCTATGGGGCAGTTCTACTCTATCCTATAAGGTCATGCAACAAGAGGTATTTGCTACAGCATAGGCTACACTTTCTTGAGCTAATAAAAAAATCTTAAGGCTATTTTGTTATCTCATGTCACCTTGGCTAATGTGGTCAGAGATTACTGTTGTGTCTTTATCACATTAGCAACTTTGTCTGTTATGTATCCCATAATGATTGATAAATTTCTTAAAGGTTTCTCCAATTCAACTATACCATAACTAGGAATTAAAGCTACCAACCATACCCTGAATGTTGGACCAATAGGTTTCTTTTTGACTCTCGTTTTATAGTGTATAACAATTTAAAATTACCTTTTCAATATTTTGCTAATATCATTACTATGGATATCTAATCTTAAAATTCTCAAAGTGCATTGCTCATGCATTCACCAGGAGTCTAAACAAGAGATTACCCACATAAACTCACTATCACTTGGAAAGGGATCATTTAAAACCAGTATAGTTAGATCCACCACACACAAAGTTTGTCTAGAGGGAACAGAAGGTATAGAAAAATTCACATGTGACAATCAGATTTTCATTAGAGAATGTGATTAACAAGATGATATACGATGGACCTCTCCTGTTGGAGATCTTCAGTTAATCTGTTTAAAACATATTAAGTGTTCTTCTCGAGGGCAAGCTGTCCCTCCTTGGTCTACCTATTAACAGTCGTGGATCACTTTCTTAGAAGCAGTAGTGTCACAAAACCGTTTTTAGGAGAGAAGAACTTCCAGTTCAAGAGTTACAATATCTAAACCCATTAGTTAAATAATTTAGGAGAGAGGAAAATGGTTTCTTATATCTAGAAAGTAAGACCTTGAAACATCAGCAATATTCCAACATAAAACCTGTCATAGGGGAAAAACATCACAAAGTTTAGTAAAACAAAAAGAAGTTTTATTTAGCATATCTTCAAAAGGTCAGAAGTGGGAAGCGGACAAGCATGCTGCCAGAGCTAAAATGTCTGCCTGAATCCAAGGAAATATCACAGAACAGACAAAAGGGGGAAAACGGATAAGCATGCTGCCACAGCCATGTCTGCCGGAGTTCAAGGACCCATTACAGAGTCATCAGTATACATTAACATTACAAGCTGGCAAAACTATTGAAAGCTTCACCTTTTTACAGATTGGCTAGAAACTGGGATCCTACATTTTGAATCCTCTTTCTTAACGATCATTGATTGGCACAGGTTTCAGTAAGGACAGTCAGGTGGGTCTTCATTGGTCCAACAAATTGCTATTCACTAAATGCTAATAGAAAAAGATAAGAGTAGAAAGTCTTTTGCTACTGTTTGATTGGCTTTTTGTAGAAGTTTACTTAAAGGTATTTTCCAAGATTATCTTAGCTATTGTCTTTATACCTCAGAGCCTGGTTGATGTGCCCTTGTGAGTCCTTGTGAGCCCTTGTGAGCCCAGCTCCAGCTGGGTCACATTCTCTATGCTCAAGGACAGGGAATAATAGCTCCAATATTATTTTCTAAATCAAACCTATAGTTTCCGGTCATCTACTCAGTCTTATGTAGTTAATTTCTGTTCCATGTGATTCTGGATCAGCCACAGTCAGCTTCAGTATAGAAGTTCTGGAAATTTTATTCAGTCTAGTCACAGTCCTTTTCGCAAGTCCAACGTAGTCCATCTTTTTGTTGAGATATTTTGGTCAAACGTTCTCTGCAAATCAGCAAAGTAAAAACTTATCTGCAGATGATAAAATTGATATGGCCATAATTAACTTATAAAAATAATACTCTTGTAGTGAAAGACCTGATAGAAATTGATTACAAGCATAAGATAAAGCCAAATAAAATCAGTTAAAAAAAAAAAAAACTTTAGATAAAAATATCTCGAAATATAACTATTAACTGTATTTTTAAAGAACATCAGATATAATATGTAATAATCTTGAGACACAATACCAGGATATACCAAGTCAGGATATACCAAGAATATACTAAGATTATCAAATCTTTAAATACCTGAATAGTAATGAAAGAAAACTTCATAGGTAAATGATGTGAATTCTCCATCAAAACCATTGGCTTTGATAAAGTTGCAACCAAGTTAGCAATTAAGAAATAATAATAAAATGATGACATAATATTATGTATTTGCTGTCTAATATTAGGCAGAAACACAAGAGGAAATACTAACATATAAAGAGAATCAGGCGTTTTTCTTGATTTTGAAACACCTTCCATGTAATTTATTAAATAAAACTTTTTAGCATTTTTCCTTTATAAAATTTTTTTATGGCTTTCCATGAAGTTTCAGAGTTGTCAGAAGTTTATTATAGGTCGCCGTGAAACAATACTTAAGTTATTTAACCGAAGCTTTTTTTTTTTTTAATTTTTTTTTTTTATTGTACTTTAGGTGAAGGTTTACAGAACAAATAGTTTCTCATTACACAGTCAGTATGCATATTGTTTTATAACATTGGTTAACAACCCCATGACATGTCAACACTCTCCCTTCTCGACCTTAGAGGACCTTTTTTCTTTTTGGTGAAAATATACGTAGCCAAAGATACACCATTTCAAAAATTTCTACATGTACAATTTAGTGACATCGGTTATGTTCTTCCAGTTGTGCTGCTATTCTCACTATCCTTTTCCAAATTATTCCATCACCATTATCTTCAACTCACTGCCCCCTAGGCTTCCCATCAAACCTTTTGAGTTGCTGTTGTCAATTTGATCTCACATAGATAATTCTTTTTTTTTTTTGGGAATTTACATGAAGGTTTACAGAACAGGATAGTTTCTCATTAAACAGTTAGTACACATATTGCCCTATGACAATGGTTAACAACCCCATGACATGTCAACACTGTCCTTTCTTAAACTTGGGTTCCCTATCACCAGCTTTCCTGTCCCCTCCTGCCTTCTAGTCCTTGTCCATGGACTGCTGTGCCTCATTAGTCTCGTTTTCTTTTATGGGGCCGTCCAATCCCCCGCTGAGTGGTGAACCTCGGGAGTGACTTCACCACTGAGCTAAAAGGATATCCGGGGGCCATACTCTCAGGATTTTTCCAGTCTCTGTCAGGCCAGTAAATCTGGTCGTTTTTTGTGTGTTAGAATTTTGTTCTACATCCTTCTCCAGCTCTGTCCAGGACCCTCTGTTGTGATCCCAGTCAGAGCAGTCAGTGGTGGTAGCTGGGAACCATCTAGCTGTACTGGACTCAGTCTGGTGGAGGCCTTGGTAGCTGTGGTCTGTTAGTCCTTTGGACTAATCTTTTCCTTGTATCCTGTTCTCTTCATTCTCCCTTGCTCCTGAAAGGGTAAGACCAGTGGAATATCTTAGCTGGCTGCTCACAGGCTTTTAAGACCCCAGATGCTACTCATCAAGGTAGAATGTAGAACATTGTCTTTATAAACTGTGTTATGCCAATTGAGCTAGATGTTCTCCGAGACCATGGTCCCCACAGCCCTCCACCCAGCAATTCAGTCCCCTAGGGAGTTTTAACCAAAGCATTTAAAGTAAAAACCTTGGCTTTTTTTCTAAAAGCCATGGAGCTTGGTTTTCAGCTCAGGAGTCATTCTAATGAGAGGCTGAACCTCTGCCTTTGAGGCAGATTATACAAAGAATAAATTAACCTTTCAACTCTGAAATCAAATAAAATTTTGTTGTTTTAACAGTAAGAAACTCAATTCTTTGTTTTATGTTTTATCTAACGTTAAAGCTCCTGAAATCTAATAAATTAAACCATTAAACTTTAGTAAGATGGCTAAAACTTTTGACTACATCAAATGAATTTCTTTTTAATAAACCTCTTAAATGTTGTCTTTTTTGCATACCTCTTATAGTGCACCTCTTTAAGGCAAAAATGAACTCACTCATTAGCCCACCCAAATATATGCATATATATATCCTTTCTCTTGTGGCATAGAAACAAAAGTATATAAGCTTAAATTATGACAAATATCTATTAACTCTAACATCAATAAGTTACCTAAAATGTCTTAGAAATTATTTTAAGCCTGTATACCATAAAACATAACTGTTGTTGAAAGAAAGTCTGTTTAAACATTCTAAATTTTCATTCAACTTTTACTATTTCTCATACTTTCCCAGTCTAATTTTAGCCCTTAAAGATTTTATCAACTGGCTTTGGAAATCACAAAGTCTCTGCTCAACTGACCAATTCATTGATATGGATGTAACCTTAAAGTGTCTGACTAGGGTTGGAAACATTTTCCAAGGCCATTTCAGGTGTGTCTCAGTGTGATTTCTATTTGACCTTGGAGACTGGGGGCTGGGGAACCCTGATTTTGTCCCACCCTCTCTATTTTTTGACTCATAGTGGAAGACAAGATTAGGCCATTCTGATTCATTTACGTATATGTTTAAATTGAAGAATTTTGAAAGGCCGTTTACACAAAGCTCTTTAGCAATTTTGTAAATGAATCCATCAATTCTTGGCTAGCAAGACTGGGGGCTGGGGGGATCATCCCAATTCATTTACATATGTTTAAATTGATCTAGGCATTTTGAAAGGCAAAGGATAACTAATTTCTGTCCCTTTTATTATTCTCTTGGAAAGCAGTTTTGTCTTCTCTTTATCACAACCTTTTATCTACCCAGTAAATAACAAAGCCCTTTAGCAATTTCTTTTTTCTTTTGCATACTCTGGAACTGTTAGTTTTTCTTTAAGACAAAATTTCCCTTTTTCTTTAAATAAAACGCATTTCATATAATGTCTAGCTTAAGTTACTTAGAAAGGCTTTGCTTTTATGATTGACTTAAACAAAGTTTTTCAATATAGCTACTAAAAATCTAAATCGTAAGACAGACACAAGACACAGTTTTTCTTGGACGAGGAAAGAACTGAGGTTCTAAGACAGCTCTACAAAAAACGGCAGTGCTCAACCATAGCCTCTAACCTGATACAAGACAGAAACTTAGACACAATGCTCTAGATTAGAAGCACGCTCTCAGAGCAAAAAGGGACAGACGACCACATAAACTCACCGAACAATACCACAGAAAACAAGGATATGGGGATTCTAGTTTCTTAAAGTGTATATCGCAATTTTTGGTAAGATTGACTCAATTCAATGGAAAACACAGGTTCTAGATAAAACTTATTAACTTGTCAGAGCCTCAGATGAAGGAATATCAGATCTTTAGACAAAACCTGAGTATCAAGCAAAGTTCCCCAAAGAGGAAGAGACAACACAAATGAAAGCTCATTTTCCCAGAGTAATCACTGAAATTCCAAATTACTTCTAGTATTCTCATTGACAGTGTTTTTAAATATGAACCCCAAAGCAGTGTCTCAGTAGCCGTGGTGGTTTTGGAGGGATCCAGGCTCACTTATCAAAGATGTTAAGCTCGAAGATTTAAGCTTTTGGTTTCCTTCTTTTTGAACTTAATTCATTCCGACGGCTAGAGACCTAGTCTCTTATTCTTAAATATATTAGTTCCTCCAATTGGAAAGTAGAGTATCTACTGATGCTTTTAATTTTAACATTGTGATTCTTTATTAAGAAACTATATCATAAAATAGGTACTGAACTACCACTTCTCCCTGCGAATCTGGCAAAACAGCACTACTTTCCAGGTTTTCTCTGAGCCAAAAAAAGAAACCTAATGAGGAGTGCCAGAGGGTTTGGACAGTGTCTCACTTAGACCAATCTATACCTTCATTGCATGAGCGTTTTCTTGTAGGAGGCAGGCAGCTTAGTACTGTAGTCTGTCTTGCAACCACTTTATCCTGTCATGGGAGTCTTTAATGCTTGTGATGAGCACTGGTGACTACCCTAATGGCTTTTACTGGTCTACCCATGCCCGAATTTTTGCAGCTTATAGTGACTCAGAGCTTTTTGAAAATAGAATTACCTCTTTAATGTTTCAAACGCCTGAATCTGGACCTAAACTGCAGTTCATCAAGAGTTACTAGACGTCACTCTTAAACAAATGATCAAGCAAAAATCTAAGAAAGATTCTCCTTAATCAAACAAGCAGTTTTTCAAACAAATACGCCAAACAAAACTTAAGAAAACATGAGAAAAAGAACAAAAAGAATAAGCAAAGGCTCGTTTTCTGAGAGCACTCGAAGGGATGTGGAGTGTGAATGCTTGGGTCAAGAAGACAGGACCTCTCTTTTTGCCAGCTTCTGCTCCACAGTCCAGGTCTCCTCGAGGTCGACTGGGTTCATAGTTTTAGAATCCCTGCAGCAACTAACTCTTGTAAGGTCAAAACACCACAAAGTTTAGTAAAGCAAAAAGAAAGGTTTTATTTGGCATATATTTAAAGAGGCAAAAGTAGGAAAAGAACAAGCATGCTGCCAGATCCATGTCTGTCCAAGTCTCTGTTCCTAGTGCTTAAGGATGCATCTTAGCAGGTTGCATTTCGGGATCCCTTGAACGTTCTCCATTCTCGAGATACACACACTTACACACTCACACAACCTAATCTGGTGCACCAACTTAATAGTTACCTGAGCCTTTTATGCCCTCAGCGGTCAATTTCTCCCACTTCTTGGGAATCTTCTAAGGCCTTACCTGTTACTTAGCAAATAACCTCAGATTCCTAATACCCTCAACAGTCAATTTCTCCTGCTTCTTGGGACTCTTCTAAGGCCTTACCTAGGCACTTAACTAAACAACCCAGGTGTATTTCATGTCTCTCACAGAGCCACTGTTTGGGTCCCAAGGTGGAGATCAGCTTTCAGAGCTGCTCCAAGGTCTCTAGGAGAAATTTCCTGGTGGCGCCGGACATCAGGGCTGTTCTGTTTTCCGATCTACCTCAGGAACTGACCAGATGGCTCCTGGCTGGCTCACCAGAAATGTTACCGGGTGGAAACCCCGGTTCTTACTCAGCATGACTCGTATTGGCCAATTAACGAGAGACTGAGGTGGGAGTACAAGAAAGGCACCTTTATTTTGTTGTACGGGGAAATGGAGTCAGTCAGAGCTGACTGCTGCCAAGACTGCTTGCCAAGGACAGACAGGCATGTTACTTTTAAAGGGGTTTACAAGTAGAGAGTTCATACAAGTTACGTCAGCATCATTCTTAATCATCCTACGCAGGCACAACGGGTTTACATATAACCTCCAAGCAAAAGCAGGATTCAAATGAGAAGCTGGGGGTGAGGACAAGCAAAGGAAATGATTTTTCAATACAACGCTGCAAGGGAGGAAGCCAGGTAAAGAATATAGCACTGTGGGGGCTCTGCCTCAAGTTTAAAAAAAAAAGTTGCTGTTGAGTTGATTCCAACTCAGGGTGACTCCATGTATGTCAAAGTAAAACAGTGCTCCATGGAGTTTTTAATGGCTGATATTTTGGAAGTAGATCACCAGGCCTTTTTCCTAAGCAACTCTGGGTAGATTCATACCTCTAACCTCTCAGTCAGCAGTCTAGTGCTTTAACCTTTGGCACCATCCAGGTACTTTGAAGTGAGTTACCTTAGTCTATATACAGTTAATTAGTGTCAAAGGCAGGATTAGAATTCAGGTCTCCTAACTCTAAATTCAGGAAATTCTGGTAGCATAGTGGTTAAGAGTTCGACTGCTAACCCAAAGCTCGGCAGTTCGAATCTACTAGGTGCTCCTTGGGAACCCTATGGGGTAGTCCTACTCTGTCCTATAGGGTGGCTATGAGTCAGAATCGACTCGAGGGCAGTGGGTATGGTATGGCTATGGTAACTCTAAATTCACTGCACTTTCGATGTTACCACAACCATATGTTCAAACTAACAAAATGACAAAAAACACGTTATTAATTAATCACAATTGTAATAAAATGTGAGTAAGAATCAACTTGACAGCAATGGGTTTGGTTTTGATTTTAAAAAACTGCTTGAAATATTTCACTAACAACAGGGATGTGTTAATGTGAGGGCTGAAGAAAGAGGCAAGTGACAAATAGCTTTAAGTAAAGGTCAAGTTAGTTTCTCTATAAGAGAAGATGAGGTAGAAAGAGTAAGTAAAATAATTTAAATGTACTGAATTTGCTTAAGAAGTGAAGCAAAGAGAAAATGTCCTTCAGTTTAAAATAAAATTCCCAACAGAAACTGAGAAGATCAAGTAGAGGTAAAAGCTATACCCTTGAGCTGCTGATAATGAAATTTAGCCTGAGGGAAGGAAGTTTTGTTCATGATGGGAACTTTACACACTTTCTCTTATTTCATCCTTAAAGCAACCCTTGAAGAAGGTATTTAAATAACCATTTTATTGTTATGAAAGGAAACAGATAATGTAAAATTACTCTTCCAAATCACCCTGGTGAACAGTGGTAGAAGAGGGTTCTAAGCGAGGCAGTCTGGCTCCAAAACCTGTGTTCGTTGTAGTACACATGTTGCCTTTATTATTCACTAAGGCGAACTTGATCTTTACGTTAGATCCAAAGTTCCTGGATATGGAGGTCTGAGAGATTAATTTTAATACTTCTGAGTTATCCTTAATAATTTAGAAGACCTAATTCAATTTAATTATAAAAAAGGCAAAATTAAGAAGAAGAAAGAAAGATCAGTTTGTTAGACCCTGGTTGCTTTACAAGAGTTTTCCAAGTATGAACTTCTTGTCATTTACGTGTTTTGCTGTTTACTGATTTGGAACTTAAAGACATCTGAGTAAAGACAGAGACAGTAATAGCCAAGCAATTAAAAACTGCTCCTCTATCTAAGATTTCTACCTGCAAGACAGTTTTTTTTTTTTTTCTTTTGCACTGTCTGATTTTGCAGGTTGGCCTGGATAGAGAGACTTGAATCAATATGAGATACGAATAGACTCTAGCACAGCTCTTCTCTATTTACTTGTCAATATTTTCCGTGAAACGCGGAAATGCTTTACAGTCAGGTAGACCTCATCTGATCCTACCGCTTACTAATTTGAGCTGCAGATTTCTCTTTCAGAAGCAGTAGTTTTAAAGCTAAAGCTATTGATTTACAAGAGCAAAGCTTTTTTCAGAGTGAATAAGAAAAAATTTTTGAAAGCAAATTTCAGTCCTGAAGAAGGAATATAATATTTATATATAATTTCTATTGAGAAAATAAATTGAAGAGAGATTAGAGAGAGAGCTGGCTTTCTGTGTCCTATCTTGAGAAGTCAGAGTGACCAAGGAAATCTCAGGGACCAAGCCTGCTTTGTTTGAGGCTCCCCTGCCTTTTCCAGGGTGAGCACATTTAGTGGCCAGTGCCAAGAAGCCAAATGGATGAGCATGACCAATTTGTACAGAGGTATATCACCATCTGATTGATAATTTTCACTTATACTGAGAACCTTTATTCCTCCTCTTGCAGTTCACAGATAGCTGCCCACATGTTGCTTGGATTATGTAAAAGTGACTCTTCTGGTATCTCTAGACTTTGCTTCTCCCTGTTAGAACTATTATGAGTAGTTTGCTTTTCCCCTTTAATGACTAAGTACACCCCCCTACACACATATAGACATATTAAAAAAAAAAGAAAGTAGGGAACCCAAAAATTCAGAGCTAATGTGAAAGTAAAGCTTCATAGTACAAGTATTGACACAATTTAAACAGGTTGAGGTTCCTGATCATTTGCTGAGCTAGACCAGTGGTAAAATCTGCCATCATTTCAATAAGATATTGCTCAACATGATGCTTTATAACTTCTGAGTCCTCACTGGTTATTTCACTTCTAAGCGAGCTTATTGTGGGCAGTATAGTGACATGGAGCTATTACAGAGAGATTCCAATGACCATACAGAACTTTGTAGTATACTCAGATAAACCTTTGTATCTTAGAACATATGAGCAGGGTTTGCTAAAAAATCAAGATGGATTAGAAAACAAGATGATGGGTGACAAAATGAGGAAGAGACCTTCATTATTCTTTTGAAGAGATGCATTTTCTTTCTGCACTCTTTAGGCATTACACAGAATATTAATGTGCATTTGCACTTGATGGTAATGATAGGGGTGTACACATGGTTGATCAAAATCATTCCACCCCTGTGATGTAATGATGATGAATTGTTCCCACCAGGATAGTCAGTCAGGGATAGCTACATCAGATGGCAAAAGGGGTACTATGACAAGGCTTGAATCCAGATTACAATCTACATTGAAAGAAGACAGGTTGTACTTTAGAGAATAAAAAAAGGCATTATCTAATTGAAGTACAATGCTGTCAATGATAGGAAAATATCCATACCCCTACAAGGAATACCAGTTAATACAACCATTATTCAAATTTATGCACCAACCACTAATGCCAAAGATGAAGAAATTGAATATTTTTTCCAATTTCTCCAGTTGGTATGCAAACAAGACGCACTGATGATTACAAGCCCTGGTGGTACGGTGGTTAAGAGCTTGACTACCAACCAAAAACTTGGCAGTTCAAATGCACCAGCTGCTCCTTGGAAACCCTACGGTGCAGTTC
Organism: Dugong dugon; assembly: GCA_030035585.1. NCBI lineage: Eukaryota > Metazoa > Chordata > Mammalia > Sirenia > Dugongidae > Dugong > Dugong dugon. The sequence continues at coordinate 24,005,074 of CM057475.1, forward strand.
TACTCTGTCCTGTATGGTCGCTATGAGTTAAAATTGACTCGACAGCACTGGGTTTGTTCTTTTTTGTTTTGGGTGATTGGAATGTAGAAGTTGGAAACAAAGAAGAATCAGTAGTTGGAAAATAAGACCTTGGTGATAGAAACGACACTGGAGATCACATGATAGAACTTTGCAAGAACAATGACATATTCATTGGAAATACCTTTTTTCAACAATATGAATGGCAGCTATGCACTTAGACCTTGCCGGATGGAATACACACAAATCAAATTGAATTATCTGTGGAAAGAGGTGATGGAGAAGCCCGATATTATTGTTTAGAATAAGGCTAGAGGCCAACTGCAGAACAGATCATCAATTATTAATATGCAAGTTCAAGCTGAAGCTGAAGAAAATTAAAACAATTCCACAAGAACCAAAGTATAACCTTGAGTATATCCCACCTGAATTTAGAGACCATCTCAAGAATAGATTTGAAGTTGGTTCTTTGAAAAGACCAATGAAATCAACAAACCATTGGCCAAAGTGACAAAAGAAAAGCAGGAGAGCAAGCAAATAACCTGAATAAGAAATGAGATGGGTGATATCACAACAGACTCAAATGAAATAAGAAGGATCATAACAGAATACTGTGAAAAATTGTACTCCAGCAAATTTGAAAGCCTAGAGGAAATGGGCAAATTTCTAGAAACACATTACCTACCTAAACTAATACAAACTGAGGTAGAAAAACTAAACGGACCCATAACAAAAGAAGGGATTAAAGAGATAATTTAAAAATAAAAAATAAAAAAACTCCCAACAACAAAAAAACCTTGGCCGGGATGACTTCCCTGAAGAATTCTACCAAACTTTTAGAGAAGAGCTAATACCGGTACTACTCAAGCTATTTCAGAGCAGAGCTTACCTCTGATCCAAAGTCAGTCATCTAGAATGATTAGTAGTCTATAAGGTAGACCAATATGAGAGGTTTATACATATTCCAGTATTGCTATTCTTTACCATATATGATAAATGGTCAGTTCAGTCACATCCTCTTTTGTAGCTAGAATAAAAGAAGCATACAGTAACAGCAATAATAGAGCAATAATACTGAAACCAGAAGATACAAACATAAAAAGCAGTAGTGAAAATATATTACTGGACAGAAAAAGCTATGAATGAGTAAGCAGAAGTCATTGACCATACTTATTCAGTCTGTATGCTGAGCAAATAATTTGAGAAGCCGGACTATATGAAGAAGAATGCAGCATCAGGATTGGAGGAAGACTCATTAACAACCTGTGACATGCAGATGATACAACCTTGCTTGCTGAAAGTGAAGAGGACTTGAAGCACTTACTGATGAAGATCAAAGACCACAACCTTCAGTAGGGATTACACCTCAACATAAAGAGAACAGAAATCCTCACAACTGGACCAATAAGCAACATCATGTTAAATGGAGAAAAGATGGATGTTGTCAAGGATTTTCTTTTACTTGGATCTACAGTCAACACACATGGAAGCAGCAGTCAAGAAATAAAACAATGCATTGCACTGGGCAAATCTGCTGCAAAAGACCTCTTTAAAGTGTTCAAAGGCAAAGATGTCACTTTAAGGACTAAGGTGCACCTGATCGAAGCCATGGTGTTTTCAATTGCCTCATAACATGCGAAAGCTAGACAATGAATGAAGAAGATCAAAGAGGAATTAAGTCCTTTGAATTATGGTGTTGGCGAAGAATATTGAATATACGGGGACTGCCAGAAGAATGAACAAATCTGTCTTGGAAAAAGTGCAGCAAGAATGCTCCTTAGAAACAAGGAGGGTGAGACTTCATCTCTTGTACTTTGGATATGTTATCAGGAGGGACCAGTCACTGGAGAAGGGCATCATGCTCGGTAAAGCAGACGTCAGCAAAAAAGAGGAAGACCCTCAACGAGATGGACTCATACAGTGTCTTGCCCCAGTGAATTCAAACATATCAAATTTTGTGAGGATGGCACAGGACAGGGCAATGATTCATTTTTGATATTTTTGAGATTCATCCGTGTTGTTGCTCCTATCAATAGTATATTCCTTTGTTGCCTGTTGTTGACATGCCACATTTGTTTATGCATTCTCCTATATAAGGACATTTAGGTTATTCCCATTCTATGGGGTATTATGAATGCAGCTGCTATGAACACTCTTAATCTGGTCTTTTTGTGGAAGTTTATTTCTCCTTAGTAAATTTCATTCTTAGTAAGGGCATAGGGTAGATTATATGCTTAATTTTTAAAAAACTTCCAAACTGCTCTCTAACATATATGTACCAATTCATACTACCACCACCAGCAATGAGTGAGAGTACCAATTGTTCTACATTCTTCTCAACATTTGGGGCTGTTAGTCTTTAAGATTTTACCCATGCTGTTGAGCGTAAAAGGAGCCCTGGTGGCGCAGTGGTTAAAGTGATCGACTGCTAACCAGAAGGTCCACGATTTGAAATCACCAGCATCTCTGCAGGAAAAAGACGTGGCAGTCTGCTTCCATAGAGATTTATAGCTTTGGAAACCCTATGGGGTCGCTATGAGTCATAATCAACTCCATGACAGTGGGTTTGGGTGGGTTGAGTGTAAGGTGGTATCTCCTTGTGGTTTTAACATGCATTTTGCTGATAATATAGAATGTTGAGCACCTTTACATTGCTTTTTTGCTATTTGTTATTTGTCTGTTCAAATCCTTTGTCCATTTGCTGATCAAATTTTTTATATTTTTATTGTGGACTTAGTTCCTTTAATATTCTTGTTATGATTCCTTTGTTGGCTATAGGTACTGAGAATAATTTTTGTCCCCCAATCTGCGGCTTGCCTTTCTATTTTCTTAATGGTGTCTTTTAATAAGCAGAAATTTTTAATTTTGTGGAAATCCAATTTATCTTTTTTTTATGATTAATGTTTTTGTGTCTTAAAAAAAAAATTTGCCTGCCCTGAGGTTGTGAAGGTATTCTCCTACATTTTCTTTTAGGAGATAAATGGATCCATGTTTTACTTTTAGGTCTATTATCCATCTCAAATAGTTTTTTTTTTAGTATCCCCATATGTGGTGTTTTCTGATGCTATTTTAAACGTGTTTTTTTTTTTTTTCCCCCAAATGCTCTTTACTCCAGTTAAGATTCAAAACAGTTATTTAGGGATTCCTCCTTTTTATTTTGATTGATGACCTTCAATGTTTTCATTCATAATTTCTTCATATAGCTATGTACCTACTCAGTTAAGTGACTCATGTTTTTTATTTACTTATTTATTTTTTATATTTTATTGTACTGCAGGTGAAGGCTTACAGAACAAATAGTTTCTCATGAAACAGTAGTACACATGTTGTCTTATGACATTGGTTAACAACCCCACAACATACTAACCCTCTAACTTCTCAACATTTTTTTTTTTTTTTTGGTGAAAATACACATAGCCAAAGATACACCGTTTCAAAAATTTCTACATACACAGTTCAGTGACATTGACAATGCTCTTCCAATTGTGCTCTTATACTCACTTAAGATGAAGGCTTACATAACAAAATAATTTCTCATTTAACACTTACTACAAATGTTGCCCTATGACAATGGTTAACAATCTCACAACACATCAACAATATCCTTACTCAACCTTGGGTTCCCTATCACCAGCTTACTTGTCCCATTCTGCCTTCTGGCCCTTGTCACTGGACTCCTGTAACTTGTTAGTCTCATTTGGTTTTACGGGGCTGTCCACTCCCAGGCTGAACAGTGAACCTAGGAGGTAACTTCACCACTGACCTAAAAGGGTGTCTGGGGGCCATACTCTTGAGGTTTCTCCAGTCTCCTTTAGGCCAGTAAATCTGGTGTTTTTTTTTTGTGAGTTAGAATTATGCTCTACATCCTTTTCCAGCTCTGTCCAGAACCCTCTGTTGTGATCCTGGTCAGAGAAGTCAGTGGTGGTAGCTGGGCACCATCTAGCTGTACTGGACTCAGTCCGGTGGAGGCCTTGGTAGCTGTGGACAATTAGTCCTTCGGACTAATCTTTTCCTTGTATCCTGTTCTCTTCCTTCTGCCTTGCTCCTGAAAGGATGAGACGAGTGGAGTATCATAGATGGCCGCTCACATGCTTTTAAGACCCCAGACACTACTCACCAAGGTAGAATGTAGAGCATTGTCTTTATAAGCTGTGTTATGCCATTTGAGCTAGATGTTCCCCGAGGCCATGGTTGCCACAGCCCTCCACCCAGCAATTCAGTCCCTCAGGGAGTTTGGATGTGTCTATGGGGCTTCCATGACCTTTCCTTGTACAAGTTGTGTGCTAGTTTCCCCTGTATTGTGTACTGTCTCACCCTTCACCCAAGATATCACTTATCTATTGCCTATTTAGTATTTCCCCCCAACACCTCCCACACCTGGTAACCAACAGAGATTGTTACATTTTGTGTGTGAACTTTTTCATGGGTTTTTACAATAGAGGTCTCATACAATATTTGTCCTTTTGTGATTGACTTACTTCACTCAGCATAATGTCCTCCAGTTTCATCCATGTTATGAGATGGTTCACAGATTCATTGTTGTTCTTTCTCATTGCATAGTACTCCATCGTGTGTATGTATGAGATAGTTTGTTTATCCATTTATCTGTTGATGGGCACCTACGTTGTTTCCATCGTTTTGCTATTGTGAACAAAGCTGCCATGAACATAGGTGTCCATGTGTCTATTCGAGTGACAACTCTTATTTCTCTAGGATATATTTCTAGGAGTGGGATTGCTGGATCGAATGGTATGTCTATTTCTAGCTTTTTGAGGAAGCGCCATATCATTTTCCAAACTGGTTGTATCATTTTGCATTCCCACCAGCAGTGCATAAGTGTTCCCATCTCCCCGCAGCCCCTCCAACACTTGTTATTTCCAGTGTTTTTGATTCGTGCCAGTAATGCCGGGGTTGGATGGTATCTCATTGGGGTTTTAATTTGCATTTCTCCAATGGCTAGTGATCGGGAGCATTTCCTCATGTGTCTGTTGGGCATTTGAATGTCTTCTTTGGTGAAGTGTCTGTTCATTTCCTTTGCCCATTTTTTTACAGGATTATTTGTCTTTTTGTTGTAGAGGTGTTGGATTTTCTTGTAGATTATGGAGATTAGACCTTTGTCTGACTTGTACTGTCCAAAAATGTTTTCCCATTCTGTAGGTTCTCTTTTTACTCTTTTGCTGAAGTCTTTTGAAGAGCATAGATGATTGATTTTAAGAAGATCCCAGTTATCTAGCTTATCTATTGGGGTTTGTGCATTGATAGTTATGGTTTGTATCCTGTTAATACCATGTATAAAGGCTTAAAGTGTTGGTCCTATTTTTTCTTCTAGGAACTTTATCGTTTTAGGCTTTATATTCAGGTCTTTGATCCATTTTGAAGTACTCTTTGTATACGGTGTGAGGTATGGGTCCCGTTTCATTTTTTGTAGATGGATATCCAGTTTTGCCAACACCATTTGTTAAAAAGACTGTCTTTTCCCCATTTGATCAGCTTTGGGCCCTTATCGAAGATCCAGCGACCGTAGGTGGATGGATTTACATCTGGGTTCTCAATTCTGTTCCATTGGTCAAGGTATCTGTCGTTGTACCAGAACCAGGCTGTTTTGACTACTGTAGCCGTATAGTAGGTTCTGAAGTGAGGTAGTGTGAGTCCTCCAACTTTATTCTTCTTCTTCAGTAGTGCTTTACTTATTCGGGGCTTCTTCCCTTTCCATATAAAATTAATGATTAGTTTTTTCATCTCTTTGAAGAATGTTGTTGGTACTTGGATCGGGATTGCGTTGTATTTGTAAATTGCTTTGGGTAGAATTGTCATTTTCACAATGTTGAGTCTGCCTATCCATGAGCATGGTATGTATTTCCATTTATGTAGAGCCCTTTGTGTTTCTTGCAGTAATGTTTTACAGTTTTCTTTGTATAGGTCTTTTACATCCCAGGTCAGATTGATTCCTAAGTATTTTATCTTTTTAGGGGCTTTTGAAAATGGTATTGTTTTCCTGATTTCCTTTTCATCATTCTCCTTACTGGTGTATAGGAATCCAACTGATTTTTGAATGTTTATCCTGTATCCTGCTACTCTGCTGAATCTTTCTATTAGTTCCAGTAGATTTCTCGTGGAGTCTTTAGGGTTTTCTATGTATAGTATCATATCATCTGCAAACAGGGACAGTTTAACTTCTACATTACCAATTTGGATGCCCTTTATTTCTATTTCTTGTCTTATTGCTCTAGTTAGAACTTCCAGCACAATGATAAATAGCAGTGGCAATAAAGGGCATCCTTGTCTTGTTCCTGTTTTCAAGGGGAATGTTTTCAACCTCTCTCCATTAAGAATGATGTCAGCCACTGGTTTTGCATAGATGCCCTTTACTATGTTGAGAAATTTCCCTTCTATACCTATTTGATTGAGAATTTTTATCAGGAATGGGTGTTGGACTTTGTCAAATGCCTTTTCTGCATCAACTGAGATGATCATGTGATGCTTTTCTTTCCTTTTATTTATGTGGTGGATTACGTTGATTGATTTTCTAATGTTGAACCATCCTTGCGTACCTGGTATGAATCCTACTTGGTAGTGTTGTATTATTTTTTTGATATGATGCTGAATTCTACTGGCTAGAATTTTGTTCAGAATTTTTGCAGCTATATTCATGAGAGATATTGGTCTGTAATTTTCTTTTTTGCTGACATCTTTGCCTTGTTTTGGTATCAGTGTTATGCTGGCTTCATAGAATGAATTTGGAAGTGTTGCTTCCTCTTCTATGCTCTGAAATAGCTTGAGTAGTACTGGTATAAGCTCTTCTGTAAATGTTTTGTAGAATTCTCCAGTGAAGCCATCTGGGCCAGGGCTTTTTTTGGTTGGGAATTTTTTTATTACGTTTTCAATCTCTTCTCTTGTTATGGGTCTGTTCAGATTTTCACCATCACTTTGTTGTAGTTTTGGTAGGCTGTGTGATTCTAGAAATTTATCCATTTCCTCCTGGTTTTCAAATTTGTTGGAGTATAGTTTTTCATAATATGCTGTAATAATCCTTTTTTTTCGGTTGGGTCTGTTGTGATGTCCCCCATTTCATTTCTTATTTGGGTTATTTGTGTCCTCTGCTGTTTTCCTTTTGTCAGTCTGGCCAGTGGTTTGTCGATTTTGTTGATTCTTTCAAAGAACAAACTTTCGGTTTTTGTTGATCCTTTCTGTTGTTTTTCTGTTCTCTATTTCATTTATTTCTGCTCTGATCTTTACTATTTCCTTTCCTCCAGTGTTGTGGGCATTTTTTGCTGTTCTCTTTCTAGTTGTTTGAGTTCTGTAGTTAATGTTTTGATTTTGTCCCTTTCTTCTTTTTTGATATGTGCATCTATTGCTATAAATTATCCTCTGAGGAGTGCCTTTGCTGTGTCCCAAAGGTTTTGGTATGATGTGTTTTCATTCTCATTTGATTCTAGGAATTTTTTGATCCCATCTCTGATTTCTTGTATTACTCAGTGATGTGTAAGCTGGGTATTATTCAGATTCCATGTAGTTGATTTTTTTTCCTTGCTCTTTCTATTGTTAATTTCTACCTTGATGGCATTGTGGTCAGAGAAGATACTTTGAATTTTCTCAGCGTTTTGGATCTTGTTGAGGATTGCTCTGTGGCCTAAGATGTGGTCTATTCTGGAGAACATTACATGTGCATTGGAAAAGAATGTGTACTTTGCAGTGGTTGGATGAAGTGTTCTAGATATGTCTATGAGGTCAAGTTGGCTGTTTGTGCCCTTTAGTTCTTCTGTATCTTTGCTGAGTTTCTTCTTAGTTGTTCTGTGCTTTACTGAGAGTGGTGTGTTGAAGTCTCCTACTATTATTGTGGAATTGTCAGCTTCTCTTTTCAGTGTTGTTAGAGTTTGTTTTATGTATTTTGGAGCCCTGTCATTGGGTGCGTAGATGTTTATTATGGTTATGTCTTCATGATGGATCGTCCCCTTAATCATTATATAGTGTCCTTCTTTGTTTTTTATGGTTGATTTTATTTTAAAGTCTATTTAATCTGAGATTAGAATTGCCACTCCTGCTCTTTTTTGGTAGTTGTTAGCTTGATATATTTTTTTCCAACCTTTGACTTTTAATAAATTCACATCTTTGTTTCTAAGGTGTGTCTCTTGTAGGCAGCATGTTGATTGATCCTGTTTTCTCATCCATTTGGTGACTCTCCATCTCTTCATGGGTGCATTGAGTCCATTTACATTCAGTGTAATTATTGATAGATGTGAGTTTGTTGCTGTTATTTTGTAGTGCCTTTTTTTTGTGGTGCTGAAGATTTCTTTGCTCTTCTTACTCTCTTGTGCTGAGTTACTTTTATTTGTGGATTTTTTTCATTTCTTTTGTTTTTGTAGGTTTCGTTTTTGCTGAGACTTTATGTTTTTCCTTTTTTTTTTATGAGTATGTTTGTTAACTTTCTATCTGGTTGCCATGAATTTCACCCTTATCTTTCTAAGTTTAAAGCAGTCTACCATTACTTTGTATCGCCTTGCCTTCCTCTGCATTAGAAGTTTCTATACCTATGCCGTTTATTCCCTCTTTTATTGTTTTGATGTTGTTGTCATTTACTGATTAACTGCTCTGAATCCCTGTTGTATTTCTTTTGGTTTTGGATAGTCCTTGAGAGTTCATTTCCGAGATTGGTATCTTGCTGGTACGATCCTGCGTCCTAGGTTCTGCCTGTGAGCTGAAGCTGTTTGTCCTCGGATCGAAGAACTCCCTTTAATAATTTTTGTAAGTTTAGTTTTACTTTTGCATATTCCCTTAATTTATGTTTATCTGGAAATGACCTAATTTCTCCATCAAATTTGAATGAGAGTTTTGCAGGATATATTATTCTTGCCTGACAACTTTTTTCTTTCAAGATTTTATATATGTCATGCCATTGCCTTCTTGCGTGCATGGTTTCTGCCGAATAATCAGAGCTTAGTCTTATTGTTTCTCCTCTGTATGTGAGTTCTTGTTTTTCACGAGCTGCTGTCAGGATTCTTTGTTTGTCTTTGGTTTGGGCGAGTGTGAATATGATATGGCTTGGTGATTTTCTTTTGGGGTCTCTCCTATATGGGGTTCATTGAGCTTCTTGGATGGCCAGCTTTTCATCTTTCATGATATTGGGGAAGTTTTCTGTCAGCAGTTCCTCAATGATCCTCTCTGTGTTTTCTGTTTTCTCCCCCTGTTCTGGATTTCCAATCACTTGAAAATATTTGCTTTTGATTGTGTCCCACATAAGTCTCAGGGTCTCTTCATTTTTCTTTGTTCTTTTTTCTGAATTCTCCTGAAACAGAGTTGTATCCAAGTGTTTGTCTTCAATTCCACTGATCCTGTCTTCCACCATTTCAAATCTGTTTCTCTGCCCTTCTGTGACACCGTCCATTTCTGAAATCTTGTTGTTTATCTTCTGGATTTCTAATTGTTGTCTTTGTATAATTTCTAATTGTGAATTTATTTTGGCATTTGTTCCTGCATTATTTTCCTGAATTCTTCCAATTTTTTGTCTGTATTTTCCATGAATTTGTCTATTTTTTCCTCTTGTTTGTCAGCTTTTTGCCTCAGTTCTTGGAGAATTTTGAGTATTAGCAATTTGAATTCCCTATCAAGTAGTTCTAGTGCATTTTCTTCCACAGGAGAGTCATCTGGTGTTTTATTTTGGACTCCTACTGGAACCATCCTGTCCAGTTTATGTAAATGCTTTGATATTGTGTGCTGCTTTTGGGGCATTCAGTAGTCATCTTTCGCCTTTATTGATTGTATATTTGTTTGTTTCATCCTTTTTTTTTAAAAAAAAAAGATTTGACTATGTCTGAGCAGGCAGATTGTGTGTTCTTTGTTGTTTGCTTGTCTGTGTGCACAATACTTTTTGCCTCCTTCTCCAACTGGCAGGGTCAGTCACTCAGATATGGTACAGCAGGGCATGTCTATCTGAAGAGGAGTTACTGGGATGGGTTGTTTGTGGCACTTACTACAGCCACCAGAGCAGGTTGGTAATCAGTGCAGGGCCGGTTCCAATAGGCCATGCCTGTTCTGCTTGGTGATGTGATATGAAGAGCATGGTGCAGGTAGGCAGGATGTGGTGGGGAGGTTGTTATGTGTGGAGCTAAGATGGATATGGGAGAGAAGAGAGAGGGACAGGAGCGAAAAACATACAAGCAAAGAAAAGAGAATGCTCGGGGAGCTTGCCGTTGGAGTGGAGAGATGAGAGACTATGAAATGGAGAAAAACAGAAAGGGGAAGAGGAAGAAAAGAAAAGAAAAGAATGAATAATTAAATATCAGAAAGGTTGTAGAACCGCAAATTTCCCAGGGATCCCACTGGTGCAGCTATGAGGTCTGGGGAAGTCGCTCTCAGGTGTTGCAGTACAGCCTGGCTAGAAGTCTTAGAGGTATACAGTGCCAGGTATTCAGGGAACAGAAAGAGAAGGAAGATATAGAGAGATGAGAAACTGAGCAATGAAAAAAGACAAAAAGGGAAAAAGGGGAAAAAGTGAACAAAACAAATAATTAAAAAAAAAGAACAAGAAAGTCCCCCCAAAAGACTAACAAAAAAAGAAATTCTCTCAGGGATCCCTCTGCACATCTGTGGAAGCTGAGGGGGATCTCCTTGCCACACAACTCCGCCTGGCCAGAAAGGTCTCCCAACTCAAGAAAAGAAAAGAAAACAAACAAACAATTCAAAACAAATAAACGAACAAAAGCCCCAGGATCCCACCAGCGCAGTAGCCCAGACCAGGAAGCACCTCCACAGTCGAATTTAGCTCCATAGCCCCTCAGGAAGAAGCAAAGATGGCACACAGAGCCAGGTACTCGAAAGGAGGGGGAGGTGGCAAGAGGCAAGTAAGAAATCAAAAGAAGCAGGAAAAAAAAGCAACACTAGCAGCCAACAAATGGCACTCAGAGAGCCAGCTAGTGCACGCTGGTGTTTCTGGACAAGAGACTGTGTCCGCAGGAAGCAGAGGGGGAGTGTGGGTGAAGAAGGGTAGAGAGTGGGAAACCATATATCAGAAGTTACCGGCGCTCTGCAGCCCCTCAGCATGAAGCAAAGATGGCGCACGGAGCAAGGTACTCAAGCGAAATAGATGGAGGTGGCGAGAGGCAAGGAAGAAATCAAAAGGAGCAGAGAAAAGCAATACCAGTAGCCAACAAATGGCACTCAGATTGCCGCCCATTCAGGTGTGTGGAATCCAAGCAGCTGGAGTTTCCTGGTCATGAGATTGTGGCCGTGGGAAGCAGAGGAGGCCTAGTCGGGGTGAAGAGGGGTGGGGGTAGGAAAGTGTGTATCGCAAATTACTGGTTGTTTTGTCTCCCGCTGGATGCTCCGTGAGGCTGCTTTCTCTTACCCCCTGTTTGCTGGTCTCTGATAGGAGTCCAAGATGTCAGATCCGCGCTGCGTTAGCTGGTAGGGGACCTCTGCATGAATCTCTCCTTGCTCTCTGTTCTCTGTCAGTTTTCTCACTCCATTTGGTGCTTGGCTGAGTTCTTTATGTCTTCATTTGATGTTTTAGGGTTTCAGGATTGTTGTATTCTCTGTTCAGCTTAGTTTTTCAGATCTTTGCTGTGGAGGGATGGCGTGGTGCTTCTACCTAGAGCGCCATTTTGCCGGATCTCCTAATCTTTATTTTTTAAAGATTTCTTGAGTTTTTATTTTCAGGTCATAGCCATATAGTATTATATGTTCACCTCAGGACCTTTGATTATTCCCTGAGTTCAATATTTTTAAATTATTTCCTATTGTTTTTGCCCAGGTTCTTAAATATATACCATATTTTTATGCAAGTAATGTATGCCTTCTATGTTTGTTTGCCAACAGTGCTCTACCCCCATAAGGTGTTTTCATATGCGTTCTATGCTAATTTTTTGCAGCAACATTTTTTAGCAGCGCTGATGAAAATACTTTACATCGGGAGGGAGTGGTTGGCAAACAAATGTGGAAGGTGTGCTTTATTTGCATAAAAGTACAGTACTCTAAGATAGGATGTAAAACCACTGGAATAAAAGTAAACCAATTTATAAGATTTATTTAATTTGTCATTGTAATAACAACTAAAAGATGAACAGCCAGGTTACCTTTTATTTTATGCGATTTTAATTTTTGAAACTTTTATTTTGAGATAATTGTAGATTCACATGTATTTGTAAGAAATAATACAGAGAAACTTGTATACCCTTCAACCATAACATCTTGAATAACGATTGTAAGATACCACAACCGTGAGATCAACAGTGGTGCAATCCATTGCTGGTATTCGAATTTCACCAGTTTTACCTGTTTCATTAGTGTGTGTGCATGTCCTTTATTTTAAAACACTTTTAAGATGACAAAGAATGTCTTAATGTTGTCTGTGGTTATATGGTGCAGTATGAATGAGTTTGAAAAACTTCTTGTTTTGCTTCATCTCTCCAATAGTTTCTTATTCTTATTCGTAAGGCAAGCCATGGGACACTGCATGTGTGACAGTATTTTTGTCTTTTTGTACAGTCATCCCTGAGTATCCACAGCAGATTGGTTCCAGGACCCCCCACGGATACCCAAATCCAAGGGTGCTCAAGTCCCTTATATAAACTGGCATAATATTTACCTATAACCTACCTGCATCTTCGTGTACACTTTAAATTATCTCTAGTTTACTTATAATGCCTAATACGGTGTAAATGCTATGTAAATATTTGTTAATGCTTCTACTTAACACTTAATGCTTTCTCAGTCCTTGCAAGCACTTTATCATGAACCAGAGAAGCCATTTTTGCCGTTGTAGGAACAGCACTAACACTTCCACAAATTTCAGCTTCTTTCTGCTTTATTGTGCAAATGCTTGGTTCATTCTTACAGACCCTACGGACCACTTTGGCAAGTGACATGCCACTTTTCAAAAGATGTAAGATTTTTATTTCTCACTAAGAAGTATCACTTTATGCTCCATCTTAGCCTTTGAGGAGTTGCTTTGACCACTTAATTATTTTTTGGGAGCCATTTTTTCACAGAAACAAAGGATGCACACAACCCAAGTAGTGAATGAATGAGAGAATGAGAGGTGGGGCAAACTGCTCAAACAATGGATGCTGGAAAGAAACTGAGGATCTGTGAAATGGTGGGAGGCTACAGCAGGGGATGCCTACACATCACTTTATTCATGTGGATTCAGTGTAGTGCGCAGCGCACGGCAAATTCAAGTGCTACTTTTTGGAACTTTTTTTTTCCAAATATTTTTCATCCGTAGTTGATTGAATCTATGGATGTGGAACCTGTGGATATGGAGGGCCGATTGTATATGAATTCCCTATAGTAGGGTTACTAACTCAAAATTAGTTGTTTTTCTACCTAGTTGAATTGAATATAGTTTCTTTTTTAAATTTTTCTTCTTTTTAATCACTGTGTTTTTCACAAATTTTATATTATACCTAACATATCCTTCAGTAAATCATTTCTGAGATTATCTAGATAACTTTTATCCCTGATGTTTGTTTCATGTTGCATATTTACTACTGCGATATGATGAATCACTTCTATGTGGCCTTTCTCACCATGGTCTTGTAACTCCCACTGAAGTGATTGGGTGGAACTGTGCGTATAGGGTAATTGTAGCCCACCAAGGGGATTGGTCAGTTTTTCCATCCCTCTGGTCTTGAAATGATCCACCCCAGAGGCGGGAAAGAAAGAAACCCACCACCACAGAGGAAGAACAACCAGGAGCCTGCACATTCTTTGGACACAGGATCCCTGGACTGAGAAACTCCTGAAAGCAGGAGGCTTCAAGAGAGAGCAAGCCATAACCCTGAAGATGGTGAGAAGCAGAGGCAGGAGAGACCTAGCAGCAGGAGACAACATGGTGGGCTGGAGGCCCAGGGAGAGAGAAGGCTGAATGCCTTTGGATAGAGGCCTAGGGCCAGGGAGAGGCATGCCTGTGAGCACAGCCAGGAAGAGGCTATCTTGATAAAAGAACTCTATCCTGAGTGATCCTGAGCCTGAATTATAACTGTTACATCTGCAATACACCTCATAATCATTAGTATTGTCTGTGAGTTCTGTGTGGCTCTTGCAATGAATTACTGAACCTAGCAGAGAAGTAGAGACTGCCGTGGGAGGGACGGTTGGTGTCAGAATTGGTAAAGATGGTGGAGAGAGGAGGCGTGTCTGACCTCCACCTCATAGAAATCAGCCTTGGGCTGTTGCTCTTGATTCTCCTTCCCCCTTGTGAAGTTAGAGGAGGTTAGACACTGCCCTCAAGCCATTTTTACAAGTACCATGAATTATACGTATTTTCTCAAAAGTCACCCTTTGGTTCTTCAGGTCTGTCTGTTTTGCTGTCAAAGAATATTCCCTTCATCTTTAGCTTGTTGTATTTAACTAAGACTTTTAATTATCCCCAACTTTCAAAGCTCCCAGTATCTGGAGTCATTAGGTTTCTGAATTTCTTCCTCATCTCTATTTTTAAATCTTTTTAAAATTTATTTTATGTTAGAAAATAAGGTTAACAAAGAGCATCTGTTCCTTTAATTTTGCAGTACTGCAGTGCATCTGGTAACCCAGCAGGCTATCTATTTGGTACTTACAGGGATCTGTAGGTATTATAAAGACTATTGTTTGTTTTGCCTGGCCGGTATATATTCAAAAGCCCCAAGATGGAAACACATATGGATGATGAAATGCTTAAAGTGAAGGTATCTGTGTTTTATATACTGAAAAGTCGAGTGTGATTCTGAACGGGCAACTTGCATAAGTTAATGTTGATAGCAGAATTGTGATTTGCATTTCCCGATTTTAGTGCTTCATTTAAAATGTTAATGATTCATTTCCATAGACCTTTGCTTTTAGAGTCCTGGAGTTCTCTAAGAGAACAGAAAAGGAGTAATTATAACCTGAATTTCCTACTAAACAGCCTTGAACGCAAAAAAAATATGCAGATGTATGTTACCAGTACAAGAAAAATGTAAGTTATAAATAGTATGCAATGCTTTTGTCAGCATTTGGGGATATGTATACATATATGTGTGTGTGTATATATATATATGCATAAGTAAAATTAGGTTAGGTACAAGCCATTGCTAGTATTGTGAACTATTTTTCTGTTGGTGGCGAGAGAGGTTAGACCCACTCCTCCTCCCCCCACATCCGTTGGTTGAATAAAAATCCTCTTCACTGTTTTTATAATTGTGGAAATAGATTTAGGTATTTTAGGTTCTTGTCAACTATATGTGACTATTCTGCATGAGGAGATGCACTTTCCAAAGTCAACAGTGAACAAATCCTAAAGGAGCACAAGCATGTTAGAAAGATAAACATGGATAAATATTTTTCTTTTGTGTCTGCAGTGTAAGGAGCCCTGGTGGCACAGTGGTTAAGCACTCAGCTGCTAACCAAAAGGTAGGCAGTTCAAATCTACCAGCCACTCCACAGGAGAAAGATGTGGTAGTCTGTTTTTGTAAAGATTTAAAGCCTTGGAAACCCAATGGGGCAGTTTTACCCTGTCCTATAGGATCGCTGTGAGTTGGAATCGACTTGACGGCAACAGGTTTGGGTTTTTTTGGTTATCTGCTGTGAGCTTTTTCTCTGGAAACTGGATGAACTGCCAGATTGGAACATTTGGGAACATGGAAATGGGGGAACATTTTCAGGAAAAAGAAAACAAAAAACTATTGTTGTTGATTATATATTTTCATTGAAAGTACTTAATGGTTCTGACTGTAGATTTTCCAAATACTATATATTTTACAGTGAAGTCCGTGGGTGGTGCAAACAGTTAACATGTCTGGCTGCTGACTGAAAGGTTGGTGCCTCAGAAGAAAGCCCTGGAAATCTACCTTTGAAAAATCAGCTATTGAAAACCTTATGGAACACAGTTCTCCTCTGACATACGTGGGGTATCCATGAGTCGGAGTTGATTTGAGGGCAACTGGTTTGGTTGATTTTATATATTTTACAAAGGCTGACAGGTGAAATTTCCTCTGAAAATGATTAAATCACTCAATCTCACAAAAACAATCATAATAATAAAATATTACCAAATGTTAGGTGATAACGGTTTCAAAATAAATTTTAGATCAGGATTCCTCATTTAAATTTATTATCACACAACTAGCTATAGCTAGTGTATCTTTCCTAGGAGTTCATATCCTTGCTGTATGTCTTTATTATTTGGGTATTAGATTGGCCTAACTCTGTAATACCTTCTGTCTAGGAAAAACAATAAAAACACATATAGAAGATAAACAAGATTATTACGAAAACTTGAGTTTAATTCTGACTTCTCTGACTTTGAGATTCTGTATGTCTCATTTGGAAACCCTGGTGGTGTAGTGGTTAAGAGCTACAACTGCTGACTAAAAGGTCAGCAGTTCAGACCTAACAGGTGCTCCTTGGAAACCCTATGGGGCAGTTCTACTCTGTCCTATAGGATCTCTATGAGTTGGAATCAACTCGACAGCAATGGGTAGGTAGGTAGTATGTCTCATTTTCTCCATCTATCCACCTATTTCCCGTCCATAACTTTTCCTAACTTACAGGGATTACAGGAAGAAAAATGAAGATACCCATCAATGTCTTCTTCTCAAGTGACATTGCAAGCAACTCAGAGAGAGATTTAAAGTTTCATTTGTCTTTTCCTTAGTTACAATTACTACATTTACAATAAAAAGGGAAATAAAGTGTATTAGACGTGCTCATACAAATAAATAGACAATGAGAAAGAAAATTATTTTAAATTCAAATTGCCTAAAAAAGTAGGACAGATGGTCAATTTACTCAATGTATACGACAGTGCTATGGATCCCACAGATGATGATAAATGGCTGGTCAAATAAAACACAATCTCGAAACTCTTGAGAAGCCGGTCCTACGTTATAGCAGATTAGTACCCTTCTTATTCTTAATTTCTTCTTTTCACTCCTTACTCCATACTTCATGGTGGTTTTGTTTCTTGTTTATATATTTATTTTTAATTTAACTAAATGTGTGATGAATCTACTTAAAACAATATTATGAAATTACTATAAATATCTTTAAAAGTAGATGACTATTCCTTGGGTGAAAGGAGTTGAGTATCTTTGGAAGATAATTGGATTATAATTTTTTAATATCACAAACGGTACTTTAAAAAATTAAAAATTGGAAGGAAAAATTTAAAAGAATGAAATAAAGAAGCAGCACAGTTTGATATATTGTGTATTAACTATCTATTACGGAGTGCTGGTAGTGCAACAGTTAAGTGTTCAGCTGTTAAATTGAAAAGCTGGTGGTTCGAACCCACCCAGAGACTCCACAGGAGAAAGACCTGGTGATCTGCTTCCATAAAGATTACAGCCAAGAAAACCCTATGGGGCAGTTGTGCTCTGTCACATAGGGATGTTATGAGTCAAAATCGACTCAATGGCACCTAAGAACAAAAAGTTATCTGCTGCTATGTAACAAATTACCCCGAAATTTAGTTGCTTAAAACAACAATGTCAAGAATATCAGGCTCACTTCTACATGCTTTCCTTTTGTGTCGAGTTTCACACTTTCAAGTCCCGTATGTCTTGGTTGTTGTGTACTTCAAAATTTATCTCCCCACCTCGGTGAAACTGTCAAAGTTTTGAGCTACCACTTTTGGCTTGGTTTGATCCTCTGTCATTTAAAAACTGGCACATGCCTTGAGAGAACAGTGGCAGGCATTGTCAGGTTCATGTCAGTATACTTCCCTCTGTCTGGAATCTTGGCCCCTCAAGTCCTGGCTGCCTTAGTTGCTCTCAAATGCCTTCAACATCTGGATTTTTTTTTTTTTTTTAATCTAGCTTTTATGGTTGTGTCAGTGGGGACAGTCAAACTGACGTGAATAAGCTATTCCATCATAGATGGAAGTAGAAGTCAATAATGGTTATTTTAATCGTTATTTCTTTAAGACAAGGCATAAACTCTTTATTAGCCTAAAATCCTTACTAGTGGGCTGATATATGCTCTGTGGGCTGTCCCTGACTGGTCAGTTTGGACACACCACCATTTCTGAAAATACAACCGTTTATTTGGTGGCAGTGAAGGAAAACTTTTTTGCTCTCTTTAGGATTTAATTCTGAAAATCTCAAACTATACGGTGACTAGCATACATGGCAGGTTGTATTCCCCTTGATCTCCCCCTTCCTCTGCTTGGGTGGGAAAATAAAATTTTCTGTTTAGGTGGTAAAACAGAATTTCTTCTTTAGCAACACTAGCACAGAAAGAAGGGAGTTTATTCAGTAGCACTAATTTGATCTTTTGAAGTTTGGGAATAAGGAGGAGTAGCGAGAGAATGGGGGCTTTGTTTTACAGATAATTGTGAAACTGTCAACCTTCTCATTGTTGCAGTCCTTACAAACAGCTGAATCATATACATATTGTGGATAATTGGATAATAATTGCTAGTTTATTTACTTTAGCTTTGCAGTAAACGTCTTTAGCATAAGGGGAGGATAAAATAAAGTGATTTTATTAATTTAAAATATACACCCTCTCCCAGACATTTTATTTTGTTTGCCGTTTACTCTGAAATGACTGTGCTGACTAAAATAACTAATTATATTGTATGAAGCTATCTAGTGTATAATGAGGAAAAACAGCATTAAAATCAGGAGCCAAGAAGTCAAGCTCCTGTTGCTATCAGGTTATATTCTCAAGCCTTTATATATTTGGAGTTATTTATTTATTTATTTTTTTCCATAAAATGTTTTGGAGGGATACTGCTGGCTATTAGGACATTTCAGATGACTTCATCAGAAATGAAGAAAAGTTCTTGATGATCCAGTAAATTTTGTCCATTATGAAATTATTCTATATGAAAGATCTTTTGAAATGAGATTGCACTCAAAGACAGTCCCCCTTAGGAACTAATTGAGACAGCTTTTGCCTATAAATTTCAGTGTACAGTGCCGTTTAATTGCTACATAGCAGTTCTTTTATAGAGCACTATCTTACACTTTTGTAGTTAGCTCAGGGTTTAGGAGAGTCATATTCTTCCTTTTGGAATTTGAAATTTCTTAGGAATTTAATTAAAGCATATTTGCTGATCTGTAGATAAAGCCCTTTATTGCATTCCTTTTTAATTATATTATTTCAGCACTACTGGACAGGTGAGAATTGTGTAAGTGTCTGACTCACTAGAACCAATGTCAACCTGCACTCAACCTACGGGAAGAAGAAATTGGAAAAGAAAATTCCTAACTTAGAGGCAAATATTTTGGAGTAAAGTTGTTCCAAACCATGCTGTTATGACAAGCAGCATAATGCTACATGACATTTCCAAATACCAAGCCTCTGGAGAGAGAATTTTGTACTAATTCACACTACTTGGACTATGAAATGTGGCAGGCATGAATTTGACTCTCTACTGGATAAATCTTTTTTTGTTTGTTTGTTTTTAATTGAAAGAAATTGTATTTCAATGAATGATGGAAGTGAAGAGAAATGAGCTTTATATGTGCTGTAATAAATAGCCAAAGAGCTGACAGTAAAATAAAATATTGGCTGATACAATGATTCATAAACTGGAAACCACTCGAAGATTGATAGGAAGAATATATACATTTCACACCTTATTTATCTGAAGTGCAACCTATATTATGCATCTTGAGATTTCTCAAACACTAAAAAAAAAAAAATTAAATCATTTTTGGACATAAAATAACAACATAATGAAATAGGATGTTCTTTTACTTTAAATGATTTAATTTTGAGAATATACCATTTTTTTTGTTACATCAGCAAGTTCCTAAGAATATAGTTATATGTACTATTTTGAGAAATTGATCCTATTCTTTTTTCAACATCTTATTGTGCTTTAGGTGAATTTAATTTAATTTACACAGCAATTCAATTTTCCATTCAATAATTCATACAGAAATTGTTCCATGACATTGGTTGCAATCCCCACAATGTGTCAGCACTCTTCCCATTTCGACTCTGGGTTCCCTATTTCCATTCATCAGGTTTCCCTGCCCCTCCCTGCCTTCTTATCTTTGCTTTTGGGCAAATGTTGCCCCTTTGGTCTCGTATAGTTGATTGTTGGGCTTTATTGTTTATTTTATAGGCCAGTCTATTATTTGGCTGAAAGGTGGCCTCCGTAAGTGGCTTCAGTTCCAAATGAGAAGGGTGTCAGGGCAATAGTCTTTGGGTAGTCTTTGGGGTTCCTCCAGTCTCTATGAGACCAGTAAGTCTGGTTTTTTTTATGAATCTGAATTTTGTTCTACATTTTTCACTCATTGTAACTGGGACCTTCTATGATGGTCCTGGTCAGAGTGGTAGGTAGTGGTAGCTGGGCACCATTTAGTTCTTCTGGTCTTAGTCTGGAGGAGGCTGTGGTTCGTGTGGGCCATTAGGCCTTTGGACTAATTGCTTCCTCAATTCTTTGGTTTTCTTCACTTTCCTTTGCTCAAGGTGGGAAGACATCAATAGCAGTATCCTATACGGCCTCTTGCAAGCTTTTAAGACTACAGACATTACTTACCAAACTAAGATATAGACCATTATCTTTATGACCTATGTTATGCCAGTTGACCTACATGTCCCCTGAGACTATGGTCCTTAGACTTCAAACCCAGTAACTCAGTCCTGCTAGGTGTTTGGTTATGTCTAAGAAGTTTCCATAACTGTATGTATTTGAATAACATGCAGCACATACAAATGTGTATGTAGAAATATCTGCAACCATACCTATGTATGCGCACGGTGTACTCCCATACAACCTCCTACACCTATTTAGCATATATTTCTACCTATGTACTCACTCACAGATTATTGTTTGTTATTACTGTTGTTGCTGATTGTATATGTTACAGTATTTACCATAGTTGCCCTTTATTCTTGCATACCTCTCAGTGTCTTCCTTTGCCTTGGTCCACGTTGTACTGGCTTCCTGCATATTGTGTATTGCCTTTCCCTTCAACAGAATTAACATGTGTCTCTTATCTATTTGAAGCCCTAGTGGTATAGTGATTAAGAGCTCGGCTGGTAACCAAAAGGTTGGCAGTTCAAATCCAGCAGCTGCTCCTTGGAAAACCTATGGGGCCAGTTCTAATCTATCCTATAGGGTTGCTATGAATCGGAATTGATGCAACAGGTTTAGTTAGTTGGTTGTCTGTTTTTTACTATCTATTTAGTGATTCTCCCTCCCTCCCCCTCCCATCCCTCGTATCCATCAAAGAATATTTGTTTCTGTGTGTAAACCTATACCTGCCTTTTTATAACAGTGGTCTCAGGCAATATTTTCCTGTTGTGATTGACTTATTTCGCTCAGCATAATGCACTCCAGAGTCATCCATGTTGTGAGATGTTTCATGGATTCATCACTGTTCTTTATCATTGCGTAGTATTCCATTGTATATATGTACCACAATTTGTTTATCCATTCACCTGTTGATGGACGGACAATTAGGTTGTTTCCATCTTTTTTTCTATTGTTAATAATGATGCAATGAACATGGGTGTGCATATGTCTATTCATGTCACAGTCTTATTTCTCTAGGGTATACACCTAGAATTGAGATTGCTGAATTGTATGGTATTTCTATTTCTAGCTTTTTAAGCAAGTGCCATACTGTTTTCCATAGTGGTTGTACCATTTTACAGTCCCAACCAGCAATGTATAAGTGTTTCAAACTCCCTGCAACCTCACTGGCATTTGTTGTTTTCTTGTTTTTTTTTGTGTTTGTTTGTTTGTTTGATCGGTTCCATTATTGCTGAGGTAGTCCACTGGATATATATCTTTGTTGTACTGAACATTCCCACTAAATGTAATTGAGTCCCCTTGGGCATGTATACCCAGCTAACAATTGACAGGCAGGGTAACTTACTATGCATTTTTGAGTCTCAATTTCCTCATCTGTAAAGTAGATATAATGGTGAGGATTTATAATCTTTTACCGGCAATCCCAAAATCCAGAAAACATTGAAAACCAGAAGCTTGCAAATCATTTGGTGATAAAACTTGTATGAATTGATACGGGGTTGTTTATATTCTTTTGTTTTATCCCATTTAGTGTAAATACTTGCAACTTCTGCTGTTGAACTATTAACGCAGTAGACAAAGAAAGATGTGTATTCATTTTCTAAAATCCAAAAGACTATAAACAGTATAACATATTTGGCTCCAAAGGATTTCCATTCAGGAATCTAGACCTGTATGTACTTTTCATAAATAACTAAGTACAGTACTGAGTATACATAGGTAATAAAAAAATCTAGTTTCTTTCTTGCTACTTAGTATTATTCTTTAGACATTTAGTTTTTATTCCTTACTTGTTTTACATGACCCATATTGATTTTTCCTAATTCCCAAGAAATATTACAAGCAAAAAATTGTGGGCTGAGGATACATGGCAGGGTTGTTCTAAAGGTCAGCTTAAAGAAATCACAGATATTTTATCAGGGTTTTCTTTTGTGACTTAGAGTCGAGAGCAGGGATGATAATGTGAGCTTATGACCCAACTATCTAGTTATCCATATCTCAAACACACCAAATATAATAAATATAATTAGGGCAGTTATTACCAAGTAACTTTAAAAACAAGGGCATTTTACCACGTGAGCTTTGTCTAAAAGAGAATACCCACATAGAAAAGAATGAGTTTTATCTTGAAGTACTTGCTGCTATGTGAACACCTATAACATTTTAGTGTGCTCATTTGTTTTCATGGCCTTCTGCTAGATTTTAGGACCTTCGAGTACAGGATCCCCTTCCTTCCTTCCTTCTTTCCTTCCTTCCTTCCTCCCTCCCTCCCTCCCTCCTTCCTCCTCTCCTCCTCTCCTGCCCTCTTTCCTTCCTCCCCTCCTCCCCTCCTTCCCTCCTTCCCTCCTTCCTTCCTTCCCTCCTTCCCAATTGTTTAACACACAATAAGCACTGTATTATTTTTTTCTTAAGAAATCAATAAGCACATGAATGAAAAAAAAAAAACAGTGAAAGAAGAAAATTGTTTTGGGTTATGATCAAAATGAGAGTGTTTGATTTAAAAATATTGAAGCTAAGAGCCCAGATACATAAGTAGCTATGCAAGGACTGAGTAGACATTCTGAATGAGCAAGGTTCCTTTCCATAGCCGTCAAGGGTACAATAGTTATGACTCCTGGTTATCCCCTCCTGTTCAGGGGTAGGGTATCATCTCCATAAGATTTATCAGGAGCATGAATAAAAATAATAAGTCATATAGAGGTAAAAACATAGAAGAAAAGAAGAATCAAGCCAAGAGAAAGAGACTAAACAGAATTGATAGACACCATGAGAAAGGTGGAAACTTCTAATTTCTAGCAAGTCTAAGACTCTGAAGTGAGTAGCCATAATCAATATATTTTATGTCATTAGAATAAACCAATGTTACTTAAAATAATAAAGGTCTAATGACCCATTGGGCAATATGCTAGGTCAGAAAAAATGCAAGTCTCTCTGCTGTAACATGCGCTTGACCCAGAAGCCTATGGCCTTCTATCTCTCTTAAGACAAATTCCAAAATGCAAAGAATTTATTCTCAAACATTATGCTTCTAAATACAAGGTCTTTGTGAAATTGTACTTGACGGACAAAATTGAAGCATGTATCCACACTAAACATGCCTTGAGGTTCATTTTCCCTGGTGCTTAACATTGATTTGTTAATATGTTCAAAATGCCTGCTGAGAACTTTAGGCTTTGTTCAGCTGCTTAATTACTTAAATATTTAATGGCAGTGTGTTTTCTTAAATTCCAGAAAACTGTTAATAAGTGCTATTTGGGTAGATGGGTGATATCCAGTAAGTAAGCAATAGCAGTGTTGAATGTTAAGTGAGAAGAATCAGAAGTTCCATCACAGAAACCAACTCATTGCTAGGGGAGAGGCAGGGGGACCTCATTGCATGCGAAGATGTCAGTGTGGCCACCATGTTCTTTGGACTTACAGGTTTAGAGGCTCCCTTTATTCAGGACATCTGAACTCACTCATGATTATGGTCATCGGCTGCAACTAACATGGTCACGAAACACTTAAATCAAAATCAGAATTTTCATTTATTTATGATTAGAGTTACAACTTCTAAGTAGCTTAGAAATGAATATAAGCTACTGAACTGAGTCCCCTCTTGGAAAATCTACATGGTAATGACTGCTGCTGAGTCGATTCCAACTCATAGCGACCCTATAGGACAGAGTAGAACTGCCCCATAGAGTTTCCCATGTGGTAAATCTTTACGGAAGCAGACTGCCACTTCTTTCTCCTGCCATGCAGCTGGTGGGTTAGAATTGTCAAACTTTTGATTAGCAGCCAAGCGCTTTAACCACTGCACTCCTTTCTATGTGATAAGCCAGGTCATAGTTAGAAGTTAGTTGGATGATCTAGTGTCATTAGTTGTAGGCAATCACTGATAAGGGGAAATGCCTGCCAAGTGAACCAAGTAATCATTTCAGCTGGTCAGACTACAGACTCTCCAGAGTAGTGCAGGACATACACTGACAACCCCTTTTGGTTGATATTTTCCTCAAACAGTGTAAGCTGCAATATGTTAGAGATATCTTTTCTAAATCACAATCCAATTATGCCTTTCTGAGACAACATCCTGAACATCTTAGCTCTGTTTGGAATCACATTTTTTACAGAAAATTCCTTAAGTTATTTCTGCATCTGATAAAAATTTATCCATGCCACTCTCTTTGTGGATAACCTTATTCTCAAGTCTTATTAGCAACTGTATAAGTTATCTATTATGAGACAATAGAAAAGTGGTAATTTTGGTGAAGGGTAAGACAGTACACAATACTGGGAAAGCCAGCACAACATGTACAGGACAGCATCATGGAAGCACCATAGGCTCATCCAAACTCCCTGAAGGACCGAATTACTGGGCTGAGGGCTGTGGGGACCGTGGTCTTGGGGAACATCTAGCTCAATTGGTATAACATAGTTTATAGCAAATATGTTCCACATTCTACTTTGGTGAGTAGTGTCTGGGGTCTTAAAAGCCTGTCAACAGCCATCTAAGGTACTCCACCGGTCTCGCCCTTTCAGAAGCATGGGAGAATGAAGAAAACTAAAGACACAAGGGAAAGATTAGTCCAAAGGACTAATGGGCTGTAACTGCCATGGCGTCCACCAGACTGAGTCCAGTACAAGATGGTGCCCAGCTACTACCACTGACTGCTCTGACAGGGATCACAATAGAGGGGCCCAGACAGAGCTGGAGAAAAATGTAGAACAAAATTCTAACTCACAAAAAAAGACCAAACTTACTGGCCTGACAGAGACTGGAGAAACCCCAAGAGTATGGCCCCCAGGTACACTTTAGCTCAGTAATGAAGTCACTTCTGAGGTTCACCCTTCATCCAAAGATTAGACAGGCCCATAAAACAAAACGAGACAAAAGTAGCACACCAGCCAGGACAGGAGAAGGCAGAAAAGCTGGTAATGGGGAACCCGAGGTTGAGAAGGGAGTGTTGACCTGTCGTGAGGTTGTTAACCAATGTCATAAAACAATATGTGTACTAACTGTTTAATGAGAAGCTAGTTTGTTTTGTAAACCTTCATCTAAAGTACAATGAAAGAAAAATAAGTTATCTGTTATGGTATAACAGTTTACCCTGAACCTTAATGGCTTAAAGCTCACCCTTTTTTAATCTCACTGTGTTTCTGTGAATCAGGAATCTTGGAGTGGTTTAGCTGAGTGGTTTAGTCTGAGTTTCTCGTGAGGTTGCAGATGAGGAGTGGTTAAAACACAGCTCCTTATTGTGGAAAACAATTTAGCAGTTAGTTTCTTTTATAAAAAAAAAAACTTAAACATACACTTACCACATGACCCAGCAATTGCCCTCCTGGGCATTTACCCCAAAGAAATAAAAATTTATGTCTACACAAAAGCATGTACATGATTGTTCAGAGCAACTTTATGTGTCATAGCCAAAAACTGAATACAACCAAAATACATGTGAATGGTTAAACAAACTGTGATATATCCATACAATGGAATACTACTCAGCAGTGAAAAGAAACACACTATTGATACATGTAACAATTTGGGTGAACCTTAAGTGCATTGTGCTGAGTGAAAGCCAATTTCAAACCGTCACATACGGTATGATTCCACGTATATAACATTTTTTAAATGACACAAGTATAGCAATAAAGAATATATTAGTGGTTGTCAGGGATTAAGGATGGTTGAGGGGGTGGTGGCTATGACTAAGATTAGAACTGGGGAGATCTTTGAGGTATGAAACAGTTTTGTATCTTTGATTGTGAGGTGGTTACATGAATCTACATATGTGATAAAATGGTGTACAATTATACACATAAATTGTCCCAATGCCAATTTCCTGGTATTGATATTGTACTATAGTTATGTAAGATACAATTACTGGGGGACACTGGGAGAGGAATACATGTGGGACCTGTATGAACTATCTTACAACTTTCTGTGAAGATATAATTATTTCACAATAAAAAATGTTAAAAAAAAAAAAAAAAAAAGGCTCCTCAAGTCAGGCAGACTTGAGTTTAAATCCCAGCTCTGTCACATACTAGTTGAGCAGCTGTAGGTGTATTACTTAGTCTTTCTTTATTAGTTTTTAAACAATTCCAATTGATTTGTTAGGATACTCTGTAATGAAACTTTTATTCTCAGGCTAATAAGAAAACAACTAAAAACGAAAGAGCCAGAAACTTGAGATTCATGCTTTCCTTTGCTCCCTACTCTTCAGATCTATACAAAAAGGGGTAGAGAGGTACAGTGAGAGAGCAGTATAACGTATAAGTCATTAATTGTGCTACTTCTACCTTGGTGTGACATTTCTTCTCTTTCTTGGGTGTAGCCATTGCATAAGCCTTCAAGACTTACCTAAACTATTCATCTCAACTCTCCTGTTATTCGTTGTCTCCCTAACTTTCAATGGCTCCTATTTACTACTACCAATAATTTGATCATGTCTTATCTTAGACTTTAAATTATAGTTTAATTTCAAATTAGTTATAGCTAACAATATCTTTGCCATCATTTTAGATATGAATACAGAAAAACTCACCATTGCTGCCCTATAGGACAGAGTAGAACTGCCCCATAGGGTTTCCAAGGAGTGATTGGTGGATTCAAACTGCTGACCTTTTGGTTAGTAGCCGAGCTCTTAACCACTGCACCACCAGGGCTCCAACCATTGCTATAGTTTCTATAAATTATTATTAATAAAAATTAATTCCTGCCTGTGATCTTCTACTATTGGTATATGATCCAACATTTCAATTTCCAAACTTCTGGAAATTGAGGCATTGTGTGTTTTCAAGTGTGAGAGGAGGATGATACTCAGACGTCAGCGTTTTCCTCAGAATATCTACTCTTAGGGAACCAGTTTTATCATTTGCAAATTGGGAATTATAAAATGTAGTTTGAATACTTGCTATGGGGATCAAATGACATAGTGGATATAAAGGGCGTGGCACATTGCCTGAGGTAGTTTAAGCACAATAAATAGTAATTCACTATGCCAGCCCCTATTTCTTCCTCTGCTGCTCTGTTTTCCTTCAGAGTTGTTCAGGTACATTCTCCTTCCTGCGCTGCCTCACGATGGCATTGAATGGCCCACAGTTGAGCTACATTTTCTGTACCCTTTCATCTCCCATGGGTACCATCATTCCTGTCATTTCTTGCCACTTTGTGCACAGTAGATTCCCCTGGGGACTAAAGTGAAATTGAGAAGGAGCTCTCTCTTCCATTTTGTTCTCTTCAAGTATGGCTTTATACAATACTACATTTAATATAAATATTAAAATCATCTTTGAGGGTTTCTTCAAGAAGCACCTTCTCTTCCTAAGACTCACTCATTTTTGTGTAGGAAATAGGGTTGAGTTCTACTTCAAGGAAGATCATCACACTATACTCAAATCCCCTCTACCCCCAGACACCCAACCTACATTTTCAGACAGGGCCCATCCACTTAGCTTCTATTCTAATTAGGAAAAAAAGGTTCCTTTCTGAGGCTGCTCAGTTGCTCAAGCAAATACACTTCTTGTTATAAAGAGACAATGGTAGTTTGTCCCATCACAAAATCAGAAGGAAGCACCATTTTCTTTCTCTGTTCTCATTTTGTGTTCAGAATATCTACTAATTGACCAAATATGCTCTCTCTCTCTCTTTCTCTCTGATTATATGACGCATGATAGAAAATCAGAAGTTACCTTAAACATACAACTGTAATATAAGATACAAGAGGCCAGCCTCACTTCTAGGAAGAATGAAGAATGAACTCTACAGGCAGTTTTTATCTATAATACGTATCAAAAGGAGATTTAATGTGACACGCCAATTTCAACATTCAATAACAAACGATATAGTGAAGTACACTTAACTCTAAAATTTTTTATCTTTATTGTCATGTCAAAAATTAACATGCTATTCTCTCCAATTTATATACTAGGTAAAGATTTAATCTCCTGACTGCAGACACAAAAGTATATTGTGCACGAAGGAAAAACATGTGTGACTGCAATTTGCAGATTTCAGTGGGCACCTTTTCTTTTGTTTAGCAAATAAGGTAAAGTTACCACGAAGACAATCGTGGAGATGGAATAGTAGCTACTTCTGTGTGTTTGGCAGGATGCCAGCATCCCTGGAAATGGAGCCTGCTTGATCTTTTTTTCTTATAACTTTCGCTCAAGTAGGCTGCTGAACACAATGCCTAGAAACACAATCCTTTCAAAATTACAGAGCCTCCAATGTTCCTTACAACGTTTTTGGCTGTTAATCAACAAAAATCCCAATTTCTGCTGATTTTCCATTTTAAATAACTCTTTTAAAATAACTTCTTGAATTCTACTTTCCTGAAGTAGTCCCAAGGGAGGAAGCATTTGCCTCCTAGGAGATCTGGGTAAAAATGGCTAGGGGCCAAACCAGAAAATCGGCAAAGTAGTAGTCTGCCGTTTCTTACATATTACACCTATTATTGTGATTTGGGCAATTAGGTACCACTGTCTGCTTTAAATGTGTCTTACAGCTGTAGGCACTTGGAAGTATTATGAACTAAAAAGTTTGAGAGTCTCAAATTAATTCGTGGTCTTTCATGGCTGAGCCCAGAACTGATTTCAGACACAAAGGTGGGTTAATATCATTGGTGTTTGCAAGGGGGTTTCAATATTTTTTCTTATCACCTTAATTCATACCCAGTTATAAGGTAATCATACTGGAGATCATTTGCTTATATCTATTTTAAATACTAGTACAATGTTACAGTTTTTCCCTGACAGAGAAAGGATGTAGCTTAGTCAGTAATTCATCTAGCTAGTATAATTTATGAATCGATCACTATTTGCTTTTAAAAAAATTATAATTGGACAGCCCCAAAAAACAAACAGGACTAATGAGGCACAGCAGTCCAGGGACAAGGGCCAGAAGGCAGAAGGGGACAG
Source organism: Dugong dugon (assembly GCA_030035585.1). Lineage (NCBI taxonomy): Eukaryota > Metazoa > Chordata > Mammalia > Sirenia > Dugongidae > Dugong > Dugong dugon. The sequence continues at coordinate 24,034,442 of CM057475.1, forward strand.
GAAAGCTGGTGTTAGAGAACCCAAGGTTGAGTAAGGACAGTGTTGATGTGTAGTGAGGTTGTTAATCATTGTCATAGGGCAACATGTGTACTGTTTAATGAGAAACTATTTTGTTCTGTAAACCTTCGTCTAAAGTGAGAATAGCAACACAATTGGAAGAGCGTAGTCGATGTCACTGAACTGTGCATGTAGAAATTTTTGAAATGGTGTATCTTTGGCTATGTATATTTTCACCAAAAAAAAAAAAAGGTCGAGAAGGGAGAGGGTTGACATGTCGTGGGGTTGTTAACCAATGTCATAAAACAATATGTGTACTACTGTTTCACGAGAAACTGTTTGTTCTGTAAACTTTCACCTGAAGTACAATTAAAAAAAAAAAAATTATACAATGCTATAGTCAGATGTGCCAAAGCAAGTAAACAAATTCTGGAATAGTAAATGGGACAAACAACTTACAGGGATTTTTTTTTTTTATGTGTCCTTCTTCAAATATGAGGATACTTAGCATTACTATAAATAATATTTGTCTATTAAAAGACAATATAATATCCTATGAAGTTATAAGTAGAAAACTTAGTAAGAGAAAAATATTGTAAAATTAAAGCAAAACTAATTTAATTGAACAATTTGGTGAGTGTAATAAACAATCCATTTTCAGGTGTTAGTAGTACGTTTTGTACAAAGTAGGGCAAAAGACATTTCTTATCATTTGTTGTTTTTGTTAGTAGCCCTTGAGTCAGCACTGATTCATTGCAACCTTATATATAAATAGAAGGAAAGGTTGCCTGTTCCTGTGCCATGTCCATGATCTTTCATATGTTTGAGCCATTGGCTGTTTCTTAGTGATATTTTCCTGAAAGAAAGATAGCCTTAGATTCTAAACAAACATTAAGCAAATACTAAATTAAAAGTGTTTACAACAGTGCACCATGGAAAACTTTGGTCCTCAATTACATTCGTTGCACCCTCTCCAAAGACATCAAAAAGAAGGATTACAAATAAACACAATTCTAATGTATAATAGCAATCCAGTGTACTTGTTGGCCAACATAGTAATGAAATGTAATTGGTAATGAAACTTCAGGAAGCTAATTACAAAGAAAACAAAATAATAAGAACAAAATAACATGAACATTCAGATTTTGGATAAGAAATAAAGTTTTGAAATTCCTAAAGCAATGTACCAGAATGTTAAAAGTGACGGTTAATTAGGCCAAGGCGCCAAGAAGCAATACTTGCTGCACTGCAAAGGAAATGATAAATATTATGCAGAATTTACAAAGATTATAATCTGAAATTGGATGAACAACCATTGAACCGCATAACCACATCCATTAGAGAAAGTGGCAATAGAGAAAGGATGTGTGAAGAACAACTCTGGAGACTACTCTGGTGGGTCCCTGTGATTTGCAACCACACTTGTGAGTTAGCTGGTGGTTTCCACTCCCTCCTGCAGTGGGAAAGCCCTCACCTCTTACTGCTGGGGACTTTCATCCTGGAAGGCTGCCCTCTTGGGCCAGTTTGTTTTTAAATAGCCCCAAGCTGACATTCCTACTGCAGATACCAGGGCTGGTTTCTGGAATTCACACATTTCAGCATCTGTGTGATGGGGTTACTGCTCCACCCAGATGCAGGCTTCTACTGTCAGCCATTGGACTAATTAGATTTTCACACATGAGCCAATTTATCCTCCAACCATGGGTAACTCATTCCAGTCCTTTTCGTGCTCATAAGAAGTCTTGGTTTGAGGTTAGGAGACTGCCCTTTTCATTCTTTCTTTTTGGAGTGAAGGGAGTACTCACAGGCCAACTCTTCCTAAAATAATCTCTTCACAGATGCTGCCCAACATCCCATGTCTGGAGCCCTTTAGAGCTTTGGTGTGGGCGAGACAAGAAGTGCAACATTATTCATTTTTACTATTTCCGTTTTTATATTCTGCATGAGGTCTAGCACCTCTTTTGGAACTCAGCATCCATTATATCTTCATGTCTTGGCCAAAACTTCATTTTTTTCCTTTCCTCAAACTGCTGTTTCTTTCTGTGTTGATGGTGTTACTGTTGCTGCTGTACTGCTACTTGGAAGCATTCTGGGAAGGTAGCCAGCTCCAAATTTACACTGGTTATAAATCAGGCAATTCATTAATGGTACAGCATGATGGAATGTTCCCAAAACGTTGCTTCCCTGAGAGTTACCACTTAGTCCTATAGATGCCCCAGAGAGCTCTCTGTTTATGGGAAGCCTTCTTTCTACAGTGTAAAATTTCAAACATTTCAAAGTGAATAAACCACCTGAGAACTGGGGCTTCCTATATGTACAAGGTGGCCTGGGTCCTAGAGAGATGTTATAAATAATTCTATCACTTTCAATGAGATCACATGCTTTGTAAACTACTTGAGAATTTTTTTGTAAACCTTGTATAGTTCTGTTGTTTTTCTTTGTTTACCTCATCTGCTTAGCATAGAATTTTATATATGTTTCACATATTACTATTTACTTGCATTAGAAAAACACCCATTGTACTATTTAGTGTAAATTAAGTGGTACATTAATGTAAATCTAAACATCTATGGAAATAATAGTGTATATATGTAGTGTGTGTGTGAGATCATGATATATATAGTAGTATGGTGTATAAATGAATATATTGATTTAAACTAAAAATATAATTGCTGGCTGCCTGAAAATGACAACAGCATCATTGTAAAAATCAATTGAAATAAACATTCATATCTAAGCAGTGGCTTTAATCTGAAACTGGGAAATAGACTTTAATCTAAAGAAATTATTTCTTATTGCTAAACTTAATATTTCATGTAATAATTTGAGATTTTGTCCTCCTTATCAGGTTAAAAATGTATACATATTCCCTTATCCTCAATGTAAGAACCCTTGACTCAGTTGAAGGATGATTACTTAGAGGAAGCCAACATTCCAAATCTGCTACTTTTATTATCTTATTTGCTTTATTAAATTATAGCAAGAGACTTCAGGATGACAGCCATTTTTTCCCCTAAAGGAGGTATGTGTTGAGATCATGCTTTCTCACAGGCCTAAGTCTTTTCTTCCCATATATAATATAGTAATTTGTTTCAGTGGCTAAAGATTCTTTCCCACATTTATTTTTAATTTTACTCTAATTGGTTTGTTGAATACCATTACTTTAGGTGATCAATTAAAAATTAGTCTAACATACCTTAGTTATTATATGCTATGTGCATGTTCTTTAAAAATTGATATCAAGGAATATATTTGTCTGTTTTTAAAATCTGAGAACCAGAAAGAAGCACCAAGCTACAAAAAGCCTTGTTAGTAACATTTTTCTTTTTTCTTTTCTTTCTCTTGCTCTCTCTCTCTTTCTCTTTTGATCTTCTATAAGTGGCATGAGAATAGACTGAAATGTTTCGTGATGGAAAATATAGGAAATACATATCTACCTGCTACTACATATACACATTTTACCCAAGTGTGAGCAACACACACTAAGCTTTTCCTGAGTCCACCTGGTTTAGTGTCCTATGTCCCCAATATCTAAGTAAAACCTAGCTTATTATAATACATGGAAATATGGGAAATAAGCTTATCTTCTATTTTTCTCATGCTTTTTAAGATATATTCAGAATGAGACCACTTCTTACCACCTGCAATGCTACGTTCTGGTTCAAGGCAGCAGCATCTGTCAACAACCTCCTAATTGGTCTTCCTGTCTATCCTCTATTCCTGTATGGTCTTTTTTCAGTGTATCAGCCAAAGTTCTATCTAAAATGGGAATCACATCATATCACTCCACTCTTAAAAACCCTCCCCATCTTACTCAGTTTAAAATCCCATGTCCTGTCAGTGGCTTCTGAAATCCCCATAACTGCTGAGCGCCCCACAGCTCCTACAACTCTTCTTCTTGGTTACACCCGCCACGCTGGCCTCCAACTGCTGTTCCCAGACACTCCAGGTGAGATGCTGCCTCAGGGCCCGGGACCTAACTTCTCTCTTTGCCTGGAATGTTCTTACCATGGATGTCTGCGTGGACCTCTTCCTTAACCTCTTTTAACCCTTTTCCCAAATGCCATCTAATCTGTAAGATGTACTTTAACCTCCTTATTTAGACTTGTAACTGACCCTTGTCCTGTACACTCTCTGCTTCTTACCCTGCTTTAATTTTATAGCACTTCTTTCCTTATAAAATACCACTTACTTATTTATTACATGTTTTGTCTTTTCCCCAGCTAGAGAGTAAGCTTTAGGGGGGCAAAGATGTTTGTTCCACTCCCCCCACCTCAACTTATGTATTCCTGCATTCTAGAAGAGCGCCTGGCATAAAGCAGATGATTTACATGTTTGTTGGATGAAAAAATGTACGAGTTATAGCAGAAATTACGTAACATCGTTAACTAGAGAAATACTTTTTGGTATCTCCTTAGAAGATGTGGATAGGGTTGGGGGACATTTTTAAAATATGCGTTTGCATAACAAGTACACTGGTTTTACATAAATTAATTATTCTTGGGGTGGTCTTGTTGGGGCATCAGTGATGGATAGAAGAGTAGAAGACTGAAGCCACCCACTCGAGTGTTTCCCGAGCACTGGGGCTTACGCAGCGTTGATTCCCCTGTTAAGTGGACAGGAGAATTCTCCGCTTATTAAAACAATGATGCTGATATGGTAATGTAGAGTGTGAGAAGTATATTTGGGAAGTATTTAATTACATATTTGAACAAAACAGCATGTATAGACATATTCAACCAAAACCAAACAAGCTGTCATTGAGTCGACTGCGACTCATGGCAACCCCAAGTGTATCAGAATAGAACTGTGCTCCAAAGCATGCTCAGTGGCTGATTTTTTAAAGAAGTAAATCACCAGGACTTTCTTCCAAGGCACCTCTGGGTGGATGCTAACCTCCAATCTTTCAGTTAAAAGCCGAGCCCATTAACTGTTAGTGCCACCCAGGGACTCCATAGACATATTAGAAGAAAGGCTATAAAAAATATCTATTATTTTCCATGTAAACTGATTCTACTTTCTACTAATTTATAGTCCTTTTTTATACAGCTCTCCTTATTAAATTCCTTTAAGTGTATCCTTGGTTTTTCTTAATTAAACCACTCTCTGGAGGTTTGTTTTTTTATCAGTTTGTATATGATATTATATACTGAAGTAATTTGTAAACTGCACAATCCTATACAAATATTATTTATTTTAATTGGTTAGCAGATGAGCCATTAACCGCTATGCCACCAGGGCTCCTAATTGTTATTACTTAGCGACAATTATATTACGATTTAGATAAACTTTACTATATTGTTTCTAGGATATTACCACTCTGGAAATGTTTCTAGACAATCAATATCATCTGAGGTTCTACATTCCCTTTGTAACCTATTCCCTGTGAATTGGGAAAGGGAAAGACATTGACAGGCTTAAAATTCTTTTCATTTTTCTTTTCCATGTTTGAACAGCTACAGAATTACTAAATCCTATGAAATCTCCCTCTCCATCTATCTACCTAGTTCTTACTCCAGAGATGAGAAACCAAGATCATTAGCAGTTTTTCACCTTTGCCTGAGCCTCATCCACTGCCTAGGAATCTTGAGACTATAAATGGGTTGGAAAATTGAGCCCCGATAAAAATATTTTTGATATTCTTTCTCCGCATTTTCTCATTAAACATTACAGAGAAGAGGTTCATTGATGCTGACAGAGTAGCTGATTGTGCCTGCAAGAAGTATTGTGGTGGCAAGTACAAATTAGATCATCCTGGACTGGCTTGTATTTCGCTGCGTCAGCTGCGACAGACGACTACAGCAAAATGAGTTTTTATTAATGTGGATAACAAAATCAGGGAGAAAATTACTTTAAAAAATAGTGCTTTTGGCATTGCAGCCCTATTTCAATTCAGGCGAGCACAATATCAAGGCAAGAGCCAGAAGATCAGCACCAGCCCTTTGTCTTTTAAAAATTTGAATTCACATATTTAGAAAACACAATGTATTTAGAAGCTATCGGTCAATGTTTTGCCTTCTCCATTTCTGACCTCTGCTATAATTAGCTTCACAATGTAAAAGTCAACATTTTTGTAAATATAATGGAAATTGTTATTTGGCAGAATAGTTGCTTAAATTGATGGCGTGTTGAGAAAATGGGCCCATTTTGGGGAAGGAATAATATGAGAGTGAGCCAGGTGTCTAAAGCATGACAGAACATTTAGGAAAAAGCTCTCTAGCCATATCATGGTTTCTCAAATATCCCAAACACGAGGGAAGCATACATTGTCTATTTTCAATAATGTTTATCTTAGATAACAATAAACACTTTTCATTTTGGTCGCATATTATACAAAGGGATCATATCAACACCACAGAGCAAAGTATTCTTCCTTGAAAAACCCAGACACTGAGTTTTATTTCATAAAATGTGAGGGAGAAGTTTCAAGAATGTCACACAATCATAGCATGATCTTTAAGGATAAAAATAAGTATCTTTTAGAGAAATATATATTAAATAATAACATAAACTCGGACAGCTAATTGTTTTCTCCCTAGTCTAGTCTTATAATCTTTCTTCCTTAATGTGAATCGTGGACCCACTAAATAAACCAAAATCTGAGATAATACATGACAACTGGATATGCATACACATCATTTCATCCACCAAGAGACTGCCTTTAAAAAGTATTAAAGATGACAAATGCCTGCTTTTATTAATCATATTCAAAAATTTAGAGGAAGGATAGCAAAGACACATCTTGAGTAGATAGTAGTTAAAATCGCATGCTACGGAGGCAACAGACCTTGGTCAATCTGATTCTGCTCCTTTCTACTTGTGTGAGAGTGGTTAGGTTCTTATATATGCTTATCAATGTGAAACAACCCATAATATAAGGCAATTTTCATTTTACGAAGAAGAGATTTTTTTTTGTAAAAATGAGCCAATTTAACTCTAAAGCCTTTCGAGAGTAGAGATGAAATTCTCAAATATCTGTAAATATACCAATGTATAAATTTAGTTAAATATACATATTTAAAATAAAATTATATAAAACATTTTAATCTAGAATTTTTCCTTTGTTTCTGTTCCATTTTGTAAAACACATTTAGTTGCATTCTTTATTTGCATCTTGAGACCTTAGCATCTTCATCTTCTTTGAGTCTTTGAGTCCTTTAAAACAATTTTCCAAAGAACATCACTTTGTTTGTGATACAAAAAAAGTACGAATCCGTAAATGATTTTTTTAAATTTAATTTAATTTAATTTATTGTACGTTAGGTGAATTTGTACAGAATAAATAATTTCTCATTAAACAGTACACATGTTGTTTTATGACAAAGGTTAACACCATAACATGTCAATAATGTCCCTTCTCAGCCTTGGGTTCCCTGTTACCAGCTTTCCTGTCCCCTCCTGCCTTCTAGTCCTTGTCCCTGGACGGTTGTGCCCCATTAGTCTTGTTTCGTTTTATGGGGCTGTCTGATCTTTGGCTGAATGGTGAACCTCAGGAGTGACTTCTTTACTGAACTAAAAGGGTGGCCGGGGGCCATACTCTGAGGGTTTCTCCAGTCTCTGTCAGGCCAGTAAATCTGATCTTTCTTAGTGAGTTAGAATTTTGTTCTACATTTTCTCCATCTCTGTCCGGGACCCTCTGTTGTGATCCCTGTCAGAACAGTCAGTGGTGGTAGCTGGGAACCATTTAGTTGTACTGGACTCAGTCTGGTGGAGGCAGTGATAGTTTTGGTCCATTAGTCCTTGGAACTAATCTTTCCCTTGTATCTTGTTTTCTTCATTCTCCCTTGCTCCCAAAGGAGTGAGACCAGTGGAGTATCTTAGCTGGCTGCTCACAGGCTTTTAAGACCCCAGACGCTACTTACCAAGGTAGAATGTAGAACATTTTCTTTATATACAGTGTTATGCCAATTGAGCTAGATATTCCCTGAGACCACGGTCCCCACAGTTCTCTGCCCAGCAATTCAGTCCCTCAGGGAATTTGGATGTATCTATGGAGTTTCCATGACCTTTCCTTGTACAAGTTGTGCTGGCTTCCCCAGTATTGTGTACTTTCTTACCCTTCATCAAAGTTACCACTTATCTATTGTCTATGTAGTTGTGAATGATGTTGTTATTGGGAAGTTTATTTCACAGATGTTATCCCATGAAGTTAGGCCATACATACCCATATATTTATCCTATGTGTGTATATTTATGATCCCCACAAGGTAAACACTTTGGTAAAGTGGTTTTCAAATTGTTTGTTTAAAATTACATCAAATAGTTAATAATTGTGAGATAATATTCTTAGGAATACTTAGTAAATCTATGTTACATTCAGTGGCCTTTTTTCTTTTATTCTCATACAGATGACCTCTATAATCCACCCAAGTTAGCACTGATTGAAGCTTTCCCAATCAAAAAACCGTCACCAAACCCATTGCCGTCGAGTCAATTCCAATTCATAGCTACTCTATAGGACAGCGTAGAACTGCCCCATAGAATTTCCAAGGTGCACCTGTTGGATTCAAACTGCCAACCTTTGATTAGCAGATGTAGCTCTTAACCACTACGCCACCAGGGTTTTCTTCCCAAGTATGGTGATCAAAATAAAATAGTTGAGAACACACCTGGTAAAATGACCAACTTTGTAAAGAATCACATATAAGGTGATTGTCTCTTTTCTAAGTAATAATTATATAACAAAAGTCTTCATTTTATCCTTGAGTATATCCAGTAAATGTCTGTGTTTCAGGTTTCTTTTTGGTCAAATGGGGAGTAACAATATTGCTGATCTTTCAGGAGTTTAATAATTTTCAAATTAACGTAATGTGTTTAGTTTAGCTCTTTTAAGTACTTGACTCATGGCAAAAAAATGATAACGTCTTCTATTTATTAAAGAACCACCAATTTTATAGTGTTTTTTGATGTTAACTATGAAAAATCCTGTTTAAAAGATGTACGCATATATCAGAAATCCACACAAAATGATAAGCCTTGTAGAAAACTTAACAAACTAGATCCCAATAAATTAAAAAATAATTTTTTTTACTATCTCTGGGCAACGAGTAACATGTCATTTTTTATTTTGTTTCAAACATATTTATATGAGGAAAATTTTGTCTATAACCATGATTTCAGATTTACATGTTGAATTTTTTTCTCTTCCTACTTTACATATAATGGTGATTATTAGTTTCACAGAAATTAGATGCTATCAATTCATTTCTAAGTTAGTTGAGTACTTGAAATATATTTAGTTACAGAAGCAAAGTGAATAAAGGTGTTTAGACTCAAGAACAGTCTTCCAAAATCGCTCAATCCACATTATTTTTAAAGTTATGTATGTGTGTATGTGTGTGTTTTTTTAATGTGTGTATATAATGAAATTTTACAGAATACAGTCCTGTAGAAATTAAACACAATTAAGTAAGAAATAGATACTCATCTCCAAAACCTTGCCTGAGGAGATCAAGCTTAATTAATGTACAGGGAAGGGGAAAATAGAAAATGTTGTGATCATTTTAAGCAGGCTTCTCAGCATGTCTGCAGGCTTCAGAGACTGCTGACACCAGTTTTTATGACAAACTTCATCTTAAAATTTATGGCTCTCTTTTTCTTTGATATTGATAGATCCTCAGTTTAATGCTGTGAGTTGGTAGAAAAAGGACGGGGCTTATATTCTGGGTTTTATTTATGCTATTAATTAGGTATGTGTTTATTCAATAATTAATTGCTTATCCGGCTTCTACTCTGTGTCCTGGAAGATCCCTGGCACTTGATTAGCTATTAGCAATTCCAGCAAGAATGAACTGTAATCCCTACACTCACATAACTCAGACTAATAGAAGACAGATATTTCAACTATAAATGCCATAGTGTTGGACGTGCTGTGATAGAAATATGAACAGATGGAAGTACAAGGGACAAAGTGGTCATCTGTGGACTCCTGTGAGTACAATAGTATTAGACTTAGGTGTCAGGAGACAGTATTTAGTATTGTGATGAGATAGACACCTAGAACTGAAGGCTGGGACAGTATTCTGGAGGACTTTTACATCCTTCCAAGAACTTTCCCTGACTTATCTTAGCGGCAACACAGAAATATTGAAAGTTTTCATCAAGGAAGCACTCTTGTAGTTAAGTGGGCTTTAGTTTTTTAATCCATAAAATAAAGGAGATAAACTAAATATGTTCTACCTCTTCCTTCCAAAATTCTGTGATTCATTAGACCAACGGGGTCATTATTTTGTCTAACGTGGAAAGAGAGGGAGAGGGAGAAGGAGAAGGGGAGGGAGCCACAAAGGCTGAATAAAAAATTTCGATGGTGACTGCCTATGTCAGCCACCAAGCAGCATTTTCAGCAAAGGAAAAAAGAAAACTTAACTTCTCCTTGGAGTAGCCAAGAAGTGAAGAGGTGGGGCACTGTGAGTGAATCATTTTCATTCCTTCCTTTAAAGTATTTTACAAGAACCTACTCTTTCTGAGGGTGTTCTTACTGAGCTATCAGAATGTAGTGATAACACTTGCTTTTCACCAACCTTTGGTAACTTCATTAGAAAATGGATGGAGCTGAGCCTATGAAACTGATCCTATTCCTACCTGCAAACTTTTGCTTAGGATTTTGGGTTTTAGATGCTATAGATAGAGTAGTAAATCTGAAGGATTGGTCCCTACTAGAAATTATAGTCTGCTGGGGGCTGGAGGGGTGGACAAGCAGTAATTAAGTATGAACGTGAACAACATTTACCAACTAGGTCCACACAGAATGGCCAGATTTAGCAAATAAAAATACAGAGCACTCATTTAAATTGGAATTGCAGATAAACAGTGAATGATTATATAAAAAAATAATAAAAATTGTTTATTAAGTATCTGAAATTCAAATTTAAATGGGTATACTGTATTTTATTGGCAACCTAGATGCTCATAATCTTTTAGATAGGAAAACAAAATTAGGTAAATTTAGTCATTGAATATTTTATTTTTATGTTTTGTCTTTTCCTTGGTGGAAAACTTTCCAAAAAGAATGCTAAAAGCCAGAGCATTTTTCTTTGGTGATGTTCCAACATTTGAGATTCTTTCTACTTCGTAATAACTGTCTCCATCTCTCTCTCTTTTTTTTTTAGCTTGCTAAAATTTTGGTATTCCCATGATTACAATTTTGTCTAAGTAACAGAGGGACTGCTGCCTGCATCACCTAGGACTGCTTGAAATCTCAGTAAACTCATTTCAACAAATTTGGGCAAAAATTGCCATGCAGAAATTTTTTGTAGTACAGTTATCCCTTGGTATCAACCCTTCGTGGATACCAAAATCTGCAGATGCTCAAGACCCTTGTATAAAATGGCGTAGTATTTGCATATAACCTATGTACATCCTCCTGTATACTTTAAATCATCTCTAGATTACTTATAATACCTAATACAATGTAAATACTATGTAAATAGTTGTTATGCTGTATTGTTTAGGGAATAATGACAAGAAAAAAAAGTCTGCACATGTTCAGTACAGACACAACCATCGTAGGCCTACCTACATAGTACACGTCAGACACGAGGCGAATAATGCGCGAATAATGCTCAATGAATGCTGGAGAGAGACAGGATCTGTGAAACAGCGGGAGGCTACAGCAGGGTATGCCTACACATCACTTTTTCTTCTTTTTTCCCCAAATATTTTTGACCCACAGTTGGTTGAATCCGTGAATGTGGAACCTGTGGATACAGACAGCCAACTGTACTTCCAGAAACAAAGCAGCGTTTTTAAGGCATTATTTATTGCTCTTAATTTGTACTCAAAACTTTGCCAGTTTTATAGTTCAAATACATTTTGTCTTTATATTGTTCTCTAAATGCCTGCAATTGACTCAGGTTCTTTACTAATTCAGACAATATCATATTAGTGATCCCTCTCTCTGTTCTGAGGGATCTTATTGACCTTTTACAAGGTGTTGAGGATGCTTGTTTTCCCCCAGTGCTTGGTTCTTCCATTCGAAGAGGGTGATGGCAGCAATTCTATAAGCTTGATCCTGGTCCAAACTCCACACTTCTGCTTGTAATTCTAAGTGACTTATCTCATGAAGTGTAGCCTGGACCTCAGCCCCCATAAAGGCTTTCTTGTCTCATATTTCCATCTCTTGTATATACAAGAAGGAGCCCTGGTGGTGCAGTGGTTAAAAAGTGCTCAGCTGCTAACCAAAAAGTCAGTGGTTCGAATCCACCAGCCACTCCGTGAGAGAAAGGTGTGGCAGTCTGCTTCTGTAATGATTTACAGCCTAGGAAATGCTATGAGCAGTTCTTCTTTGCCCTATAGGGTCACTATGAGTTGGAATCGAGTCAATGGCAATGGGTCTGACTATTTTTTTGGATACATACAAGGTGTAAAAGAAAGCCCTCACCAAAAGGCAGGATTGCTAAATTTGATCCATCTAAGAAAATCTAAAAACTCATGCACATTCAGTGCATGATTTACTGTTAATTAATTGGCACCACCTTAGAAGAGCTTAAAATCTCACTGATAAGGCCAGGACTTGAGCTGTGGGGAGTGCTCATAAGAGAAGATGATGAAAATAAAGAGCAATGGCTTGATAGAGGAGCCAGAGAGTTTCGAGAAAGAAGAAAAGAAATACAGCAAATTAAATGGTACAAAAGTCAAAGACGATTTCAAATTTATCAATGATTTAACTGGAAATTGAGAAAAGTTTGATCACTTAATTTTGCAATTTACTTAATGCTGGAAAATGCAATTTATGTTATAGGGGCTAAAGGGAAATTGTTTGGAGCGGTATGATATAGACCATTTAGGATTTGAAATAAAAAAAGAGAGAATAACTTAAAAGTTAAACAATGATTTGTGTAAAGTTTTGAAAGAGGTACCTATTATAGCTTTACTCATAGCTTTCCCTGATTAAAAATAGAACGTAACGATCAGAGAGGTATAAATGACAAAAGAGATGAGCTAGCTCTGGGGTCTAGAGCAGATAGGATCAAGACTATAAGAAAAAGCAAGCCTTGGAATAGTAGGATTTACACGTTCTTCTAAAAAGTAGAGAAGTAAGGATATTACAGGGACAAATATTTTGAAATATTAAGAGAGTAGATAAAAAATATTAATAATACCCCGTAACTCAAGTCTTCTAGAAATATCTGCCTTCAAGAAAGAGAGTGGGATTTTGGGCATATAAGGAGGGATATTGGGTACAGGCCTTGTGGAAAATTCACTAGAGAGCCAATATAAAATGAATAAATGAATATCACTTGCTAATAAAGGTCCAGATAAAATTAATGATCTTAATTTAGAGTGGGAGTGCTCTTCTCCCTTTGCCAATAGCATTAACACTAACCAAAAAAGGTGGTAGGGTGGTAGGAATGACCCAGGATCCAAGGTTAGCAATCTGAGGAAGACTGGGATGGTGATGGTGACAGAGAGGGAGGGAGAGCCTTGTGGGAAGGCAGCAATGATGACACTAAAACAGAATCTTAGTGCGAATAGTGAGTGAAGTGTAATAAGAAGCAGACTAAAGAAAGAAATGATAGAGAGATAGATGTGATACAGAGATCTTGATGTGTATGAAATGCAAAGTTATTAGTTTAAAGGAAATGGAATTGATATTATCTAAGAAGTTTCTAAGGAGCACTGTGGTGCAGTGGTTAAGCGCTTGACTGCTAACCCAAAGGTCAGTGGTTCAAACCCACCAGCCCTTCTTTGGGAGAAAGATGTGGCAGTCAGCTTCAGTAAAGATTTACGGCCTTGGAAGCACTATGGGGCAGTTCTACTCTGTCCTATAGGGTCGCTATGAGTTGGAATCGACTGGATGGCAATGATTTTTCTTTTTTTTTTTTTTAAAGTTTCTAGATTTTGGAGATGGAGAGGTTAAAAAATAAAAGCCAGAGTCATCAACTGGATTCCAACTCATAGCCACCCTATAGGACAGAGTAGAACTGTCCCATAGGGTTTCCAAGGAGCGGCTGGTGGATTCGAACTGCTGACCTTTTGGTGAGCAGCTGAGCTCTTGACCACTGTGCCACCAGGGCTCCGAAGGAGAAGTACTGGGTAATAAATTCTCTGTTATAAAGAAAATGGGCAGTATATTGAACAAGTGAAAGGAACTTAGTTTCAAGGTGTCAGGTAGACTGACTATTCTGATTCTGAAGATGTCAATAACAACAGATACTAAGAAAAATTCTAATCAAAATGCTAGAGTCATTGAGGAAGATAAGAGTGATTTGGGTTTTTTAATCATTATAGGTGAAATGTTTCTACAAACTACAACCTAAAGCAATTTGCCTTATAGCGAAACACCACCTAAGCCCCAGCTGTTAAGATAGATTTTATATGCTGAGTAATGTTTAATACAAGATTTCAGTAAAATTCTATAACCGCAGGGATGTGATTCGTATGCATATTTCACAAATAGGAGGATTGGACAGAAAACATAAAAGGACTGCCCATGGTCATAAATTAGAAAGTAAATCAAGAAAATTTTACTGGACACATTTGCAATGCAATTCTGAAGAAAAGTCCAGTCATTGTGATACTTCTTATCTATATTTTATGCTGAGCTTCATCATAGAGCTTAAATCATCATTCAACAACTGGCTAGTATTTATTTGAACTGCTTCAGCACATTTAATAGCTCCATTCCTATCTCAAAATTTCTATAACTCTCATAAGAACTGGTAGTCAGATGATCATTCCAGATTCTTTTATAGTTTGTTCATGCTCCAGAAGCTGTTCACTTCATCACATTGACCTCTGGTATTGAGCTTTTGCTTCTGATTGTGTTCTTGTCTTTCTGCCCACCCTCAAGCCACACTGTCCCATTAGTTTTTAAGCCTACCTAGAATATCTTCTCTTCCCTCTTAGACCCAACCTCATGCTATTCCTTGAAAATTCAACCTTGGCTTGACTCTAGGGGACCAGATGCATGTCTGTGTGTTGCTCTGCGTGAGCCCTGGTCATTTAAAAATTGTAGAACAAAGTTTAAAATAAGTTGATAATATGTTTTTGTTTGTTAATTTGCTTATTTCCTGAGCCCCATTTCCTGTTCATTCAGGGCTTGTGGGAATTTAGTTGAAAAGGCAACCAAGAAATCTGAAGTGTAATGTGATAGTAGGAGGTGATAGTTTTTCAGTCTTAAAATGTAAGTAGGCTAAAATTCGAAACCGTATATACCACTGAGATTTTTTTTAACTCATTAAAATGTTTGCTAGCATAATGGCCTTTTAACCACTCTACACAAATGGACTTCCTTTGTGTGGTTAAAAGACTACAGAGTCAGCTATTAGAAAGGAAATATATTTATTTGAGTAGGTGGCAATCTTTTTTTTTTTATATTATGCTGTAAACAATTAAATATGTCACATTATAGTGTTTTTAATACAGTTGACCTTAGGACATTTTTATTTAAATCCGGCACTGCTTCTGTTTGCTCCCTGCTAAATCATATGGTAAGAGCAGCCAAGATCACCTTTGAATCTAACCCCATCAGAGAAGGGAAGCCAAGGATAGAGTGCCAACTTTGAGATTCAGGCGAGAAAATGAAGTAAGGAGTCATGTTAACAGCAAGGAGCGTTATTCACATGGTGGAAACAGCCCTTCAGCAAAAAAGGAAATCTTCTGTTGGGCAGGATAAAAGGAAAATTTGATCTTCAGGTGCTGACTACTAACATTTATTCCTTAAAAAACCCAAACCCATTGCTGCAGAGTCATTTCCAACTCATAGTAACCCTGTAAGACAGAGAAGAACTGCCCCATAGGGCTTCCAAGGAGCTGATGGTGGATTCAAGCTGCAAACCTTTTGGTTTGCAGCCTGAGCTTTTAACCACTGTGCCACCAGGGCTCCCATTTATTCCTAGAGCAGTAGAAAACTAGTCTCTATTGTATTAATTAGCTAGATTTCCAGCTGAATGAAGAAAACACATTTCTTCAAAATCTTCAGAAGGGAGAAAAAGATCCAGCAGCATTACCTGCTCTCACTAAAGTAATGCAGACAATGCAATACGCATGGGATTAAAGACCTCATACAACTTTTGAAATGTATATCCACTGAATACACATATATATGCTGTAGGTTTTTGGGTGGATAATTTTTTACGAGGTTAAAGAAGTTTCCTTCATTTCACGTTTGCTGAATGTTTTTATTAATGAATGTTGAATTTGATTAAACATATATTTTTATCTATTTAGAAGATCATATTTTTTCTTTAATCTGTGAATGCAGTAAACTTTTTGATAGACAATCTGATATTGAACAATCTTGCATTCCTGGGAGTAGTATTATTTATTCTGTAGCAGATTTTATTTACTAGTATTATTTTATGTAAAATTTTTGTTGGTTGCTTAGGTGATATTTGGCTATGATTTTGTTTTCTTAATCTCTTTTTGTCTGATTTCCTACCAAAGTTATACTGATTCACCAGACTAGTCAAGTAGTCATTCCTAAGAGAGTTTGCACAAACTAGGGATTTCTCTGCTTCTGGTTATAGGTGACAAATTAAACTTTGGTACATTGCTCTTTCTCCAGGCCCCACTACAATGCTCAGGAACACACGCACAAACCCACACACAGAGTTTGGGAGAAGAGTTCACCTCAGATGAGAAATGCCAACACCATTTTAGAATATTGGAAAATTGTTGAATGGTCCCTAAATAGAAGAGAGGAATAGCCTGATATATAGTTATCTTTAGAAAGGGAATCTGACAAGGAGCTAGTAAACTGCATTGCCAAACCTCAGAAAGGCTTAGGAATTAGACTTACAGCTAGTCCAGATCTGAGAGATTCTGAAGATAAAGCCTTACCCTAGGACCTCCTTTTGTCGTTCTAAAAGCAAAACAAAACAACAACCAAAAAAAAACAACAACTCTTACTAATGCACTTTTTTCTCCTTTGTCTTCTTAGAGTTATTTTTCTTCTATTTTCCCCTTATATGTTACTTCTCTAGTCATCTCTGAGCCAAATCTTTATCCTTGCCAATGGGTAAATAGATCTTCTTCTAACACCTTAAGCCCGGTTTTTATAAGAAGCTTACAGAAACTTGGTGTTTATCTTAGGAAGAAACGCACACCACAAACCCGCAGGCCATACTACTCATGCATTTGTTTCCATGATTTCTGGATCTCAAGTGGAACTAAAACTCTTTGTGACTTTTTCTCGAATTTCTCTCTAGAATCATACCTCTTTGCTGACATTGGGCTCCTGCCTTCCAGGGAGCACAGAAAGCTCATATCCACATAGTGTTTTAAATTACTAATTAAATTAGAGCATTTTAGGTATTAATAGAGTATATAATTTTTGCAGATGATTATTCTCATTCAAAAAATGAAGATATAATTGAATCTTCAGAGGTCAGAAATGAGAAAGTCTATGGGTTTACCTAAGTTTATGAGATCATAGTAATTGATATTTTCCTCTGCTTATAGGAACACAGAGTGAGAGATAAATGGATGCTAGGTAGATAGTTTCATAGAAAAAGGTTTAGTTTTCACTTTTAAAGGAATTTTTGCTATACCTCAGAGGTAGCAGAACAGACCATGGGTTGAATATAACCCATGAACATATTTTGTTTATACCATACTGTGTGTGTGTGTTTTTAACAAACGGATATTTAGAACTTCCCTTTTATATGTTAAAAAATTTAGATTTCCAGTTTTTCTTGAAAAATTGGACAGTTTAGTGACATGAGCCAACATCTGGCATGGCAGAAGTTTTCTAGAGCTGGATAGAAACATGTCCTTTCTCATTCTTATTTCCACCACTCCTTGTTATGTTCCCATCACTGGGGATGAGTGTCAGTTGTTGTAATTTGTCCTGCCTGTTGTACCAGTTTCAACTCATGAGCCTGATCTGATTCACTCAGCTCCACCTGTCTACCGGGCCCTTGGCCACTAGCTCATGGAGGATCCTGGTTGCTGAATCTGCCTCAGTCTCTAAACCCACTGCCAGTCTTGGCTGCCCCTGTGAGTTATGGGCTCTGGTATGGCCTACACTGCCCTTTCCTGCCTGGCAGGAGCCACAACAGTTCTGGGGATCATGCTCAACCTAATTAGATCTGAAGATTTCTCTGGGTCCTTCCCATACTTCTATAATCAGATAAAGTGCCTCTTGATGAGGCATGGGATATAGTTTTGTCAGAAGCCACTCAAGGGCTAAGTGATGGGACCTGGAAGTGAGGGAGTGAATGTCTGTAGTTAATTCAAATGTGAGTTAATGAGGGGCAGAAGACATCAAGGAATCAGAAGATAAATTCCTCTCTGTTCCTTTTTCTGATGTACAGAGGAATGGAGGTTTTGTATGGCTTCCCTGGAGATGTCCTCTGTGGCTGAGCAATCAAGCAGGTCTTTTCATGAAGCTGTCGCCAGCTGGATAAAACACCACATTGACTTTGCCTTACTTTCCATGCACCTCTTTCCTTTCCCTATATTTGCTGCTCTGTGATTGTAGCTCTTCATAAAGTATTAGCACCTGAGTATTGCCTCAGGCTCTCTTTTCTAAGCAAACTGGGCTAGGACAGTTTCAGACTTCAGAAGATGGTAAAAATCTTTAATTTCTTCAGCTTTGGCATTAGTGGTTGGTGCGTAATTTGAATAATAGCCTCCCTTGTAGGCGTATGGGTATTATCCTATCACTGACAGCCTTGAACTTCAAGATAGATCTTGAAATGTTCTTTTTGATGATGAATGCAATGCTGTTCCTTTTCAATTTGTCATTCTTGGCATAGTAGACCATATGATTGTCTGATTCAAAATGGCCGGTACCAGTCCATTTCAGCCCACTAATGCCTAGGATATTGATCTTCAAGTGTTCCATTTCATTTTTGACAACTTCTAATTTTCCTAGATTCTTATTTCATAGATTCCACATTCCGATTATTAATGGATGTCTGCAGGTTCTTCTCATTTTGATTCATGCCACATTAGCAAATGAAGGTCCATATAGCTTTACTCCATCCATGTCATTAAGGTCAACTCTACTTTGAGGAGGCAGCTCTTCCCCAGTCATATTTTGAGTGCCTTCCAACCTGAGGGGCTCATCTTCTGACAATACTCTTCAGACAATACTCCACTGTTATTCATAAGGTTTCCACTGGTCAATTTTTTAGGAAGTAGATCGCCAGGTCCTTCTTCCTAAGCTGGCTTAGTCTGGAAGCTCAACTGAAACCTGTCCACCGTGGATGACCCTGCTGGTATTTGAAATACCAGTGGCACAGCTTCCAGCATCACAGCATTACAGCAGCACACAAGCCACCACAGTACGCCAGACTGACAGACAAGTGATGGAGTGAGGAGATAGTCATAGATAGATATTTTCAAACACTGATAACAGTGTTTTAAATCCTTAATTTCCTGAATTTATAGTTTATTACTGTGGCCATGGCTAACAGGTGTTCACCCAACAGGATTTTTTTTTTTTCAGGATCGGTTTACTTAAAAAAAAAAAAAAATATATATATATATATATATATATATACATATATGTATATGAGTATATATATATATATATATATATACTCATCTCACTGTAAAAAATAGATCTTTTGCTTGAGGCAGCATAAAGAATAAAAATTAGAGGCTATGTTGATATTCCATTAATTTCACTCTGCCTTAGATAGAACAATGACATACTCCAGTTGACTGCTTTCCCAAAAAAGGAAAGATTTAAATAAAATGCATTCAAGATCTTGCCCAAGTTTTCTCTCCCATGTGAAAACTCCTGGACCATCTGGTTTGCTTCTGCTGCAACACCTGGTATGTTACTGGTATTCAGTAAATGTGACTATATTGATAACTGAGACTGGATTATACACACATCTCTCAAAACAATTTGGATACACCAATACAAATGAATTAATCTGAAGTAATATTCCTTTTAATAATATTACTTGCATTATAAATGGTGTCAAAGAGTACTCACACTCTTAGCCAAATGTAGACATTGCCTTTTTTCTTTTTTTCTTTTTTTTTAACTTTTTGCCACTGTAGTATATGACATAGCAACTCTAAGACTACATTTTAGATATTTCTGATTGATGGAAAAGTCTTAATGAACCTCTGGTCAACAGTGTTATCTATAAAAGAAATGAAGGGTCATCTAAACAAAACAAGAAGATTCAGGGAAGCCCTTGATCTATTTTCTAAATTCTGCTGACATCTAGTTGCACTGAAATCTGTAGCCTCCATTTCTCAGTGGCTAATTTGATCAAGGTCCTTTTAGTTTTGTTAGAGAAAGTCTATCTAAACTACACATTTATATATAGGAGTCTATCTAAATTATTTAATGCCATGTTTAAAGTATAAATGAAGACAAGCCATTAAGAGAGAGGTCTTTGATTGTACTTTATGCAACAAATTAAATTATTTTTTTGTTTCTAGAACAAAGTGCATTCCTTTGAGTCACTGGAATACTCAGGGGTTCTCTTTACTTCAGTGATGGGGAAAAGGTAGTCTAGAGTGTGATTCTCAACAGCAGTTTACTTAACCTGGTCCTCCCAGTGCTGGCCTCGCATAGTTAGGCTTCAGCTGGTGAATAATGAGGCCCTGTGCAGAGCCATGCCACGTAGACCATTGTAGAAAGACAGTGAGTAAGATATGTGCATGTTGTAAATCTGAGAAAAGAAATGTGTTGGATATCATTGTCCTTTCTCACATTCCTGTTTCAAATTCTTGGCTCATTTCAATTCCTTTCTGTAGTAGGTTGGTTCATATTTTAACTCTATCCATTTTGGCACATCAAATGTTTAGTAAGAAATTTAGTAATAAGTATCTAGATATTTGACTAAGAAAAATGTGACTGTTGCTATTTAAAAAAAATGTCTCCCAGGCCATATATTCAGTCTAATACTATGTCCCATTAATATGTTGCTCCTGTATTAAAACAGATGTTTGTATGTAGCTTATCAATTTTGAAAATCTCTGGCTGTTCCATTAGCATATTCTTTCCAGAATATGCCATATTTAAATTTATATCATTTTTTTTTCTTACTCCTTGGAAGAAAAGACATAATGGGTTTTATCATAATTATATTCACAGACTATCCTAGTGTAATTTGGCTGTATATGGACGATATATTCTTGAGTATTAAAGATTCAGCCTTGCAGCACTTCAGTGCCCATAATTCTTATTGATTTCTGTGAGTACTATGCACCCACAAGAACTATGAGATGTGTTACTAGCAAATAGAAGATAACCCAGTATATGCTGTCATGTTTTCAAAAAGAAGTCAGCTGTGAATTGTGTTTTTATATTGAGATAAATGAAACAGGGCATTAAGGAATAAGGGTAACTGAATTAATCACATATATCATTATACTGAAAAGCTTTTATCAAATTCCAATCTGATTTTGAGACAATACAGCAGTATTTTTAAGGATACTTTCTGAAATATTTCCTTCAGATTATGTAGTTCAGCATTGACTCTGAAATTTGCTGACCTAAGAAGGCAAACATTCTTCTCAAGCCATCATACCAACTTTCGCTAAGGTCACTAGTGACCACCATTTTGCTAAATCCAATGGATTTTTTTTTTTTAGTATTTGTCTGTATTTCAGTTTTTGATCTTTCCATAGCTATTCCTCTCCTCTTGAAACAAACTCTTCCCTTGTTCCCATGACATCATAGCATAGTCATGGTTTTTATACAACCACTCTATCAACTTCTTTTCAGACTTCTTTGCAGAAGCTTCCTTCTCTGCCCAGCCATTAGATATTGAGATTCTAAGGTTTTTTCCTAGACCTCTTCTCACTGTATTTTTTCCCAGTAGATCTCATAAATGGTTTCATTGCTGCCGATAAATAAAGACATATAACTTTTGGTTTCCTAAGGAAATCCTTCTCTATTTATCAAGTTTGTTTCTAAAAATTTACTACGCATCTACTCTTTGTTAGGCATTATACCGTACACTCAAGAGTGAATTGAGGACACGCACAGGTGCCCCTGTTCTCAGGGAGCTAATGGCTACTGGAGGGAATATAATCAATCAAATAATCACACAAACTGAGTACAATTACAGATAGAGTTAACCATTCGAAGGGAATGGAACTTAACTGTAAGACAACATATATTAAAAGGAACTTACTTATACAAGCTGGGGAACAGAAAAAAAATGTTTCAGGCAAGAGGAGGGGAATTTGCAAATACCCTAAGGTGGGAAAAAGAGAGTTATCCTCGAGAAAATAATGGCAGGATAGTCTGGCTGGAGTTAGATCACAAAGGGTAGTGATGCTAGAGATGAAGGCAAGGGGCAGGTGATCCAGTGTTTTGGAGCTCATCCTAAGTATCTGAGAGTTTATCTTAAAAACACTGGGTAAAAAGGATTTTTAATCAGGGATTTGAACTGGTTCATTCTGGTTTGAACTCCTCCTGAGAATTTGTATTTCACCCCAGATATACTGCATCAGAATCTACATTTTAACAAGATCCCCAAGTGATCCTTATGATTCAGTATATCTGGGGTTGAGATGCAAATTCTCAGCAAGGATTCAAACCAGAATGAACAGGTTCAAAACCCTTTTTAACTTACTTTCATGTTTATACTTATGCTTGTTGGTTCCCTAAAACTACAGAGTGTTATTATGAATCTGTAGAGTTCACTTTTTAGCTTACTTTAAGATTTCTTACCATATTAAAATGACTAGGATATTGAAAACACAGGGTAAAGTGTGAACTTTGTTGTGATCTTTCTATTCTGTAACACCAGAATAACTGCTGAATATGTAGCTATAGTACAAAGCTCCTTTTTTAAAATTTTAATCTGTTTTCTATGTGAGGCAACCTATAGGCAATATTTAATTACTGAGAGTACACGTTTATATATGTATGTGTAGGACATGGTCCTGTTGGGAGGGAATGAAGAGATTATTAGAAGATGGAATATCCTTTCTCAAAAATCATGGTGCACTTGGAGGTACAGTAAAACCTGCGAAAGCTGGAACGTGTGTAAGGCAGAAACCTATCAGGGAAGGAAAATGCATATATTTTCCACTAAAAGGAGCGATAAGAAAGTGGTAAGACTGCACCCTGTCAAAGGCAGAAAACTAACGAGACCCAGGAAAACAACGCAGAACTGCTGAGTTCTGGCTCTCACAGGTTTCACTGTATTTATCGGACAGAAGTTAGGAGAATTGAATATAAACTAAACAAAAAGCCAAAGGAAGATGTACTTAAGTTACTAATACAGAGGCCCAGGGGACTTAATCGTATGCTTCTTGGGGGGACATCAGACTGAAGAAACAGACATCTCGCTGACCCAGTGAAGGTAAATGGGATTTTTGCTGATATTGTGAAGTGCTTGATACCTTAAAAGTACCAGATATTTTGATATTCTAAAATCAGCCTATAGCAAGGAAAAGTGCCTCAGAATGAAGCTCCACCCACCTTGGGAACTGTCTGCAAGTGAGTTATCCCAGAACTCTACCACTCTGGGATCTTTACTCTTCAGGCCTATTATGGGTATTCTGGCCCAAAAGAGAGACATTTTTAGTAGCCAGAAAACAGAGCACAGATCCAGGATTAGGAAAATGTGTACTAATGTCTCAGAATCTGAGGGACTAGGGTTTAGGCACAGGCAAGAATAGAAAAATGCATGAGTGTCACAGAAGTAAAAGAGTGAAACACATTGTACTTGATTACAAATGATGAGGCAGGACTATTGGTTTTCAAGGCAACCACAGAGTTGGAGAGAGGCAGATGGTACTACGGCAAATTGAAACCCCAGAAAGCTCACTGTTGTAACTAAGATTCAGATGTTCTTCTTGAATAAACACTTCCTGGATTATTGCAAATTTTGCTTGATTTCCAGAATTCTAAAAAAGCTGATTTTAACAATTTTTGTCAGTTTTCCTGTTGCTTCTATGAAAGAGAGGATTTTCAGAGGTTCTCACTCCACCCTTCCTGCTGGCATCATCTGTATCAAATTCTTGATTGTTGGCATTGATGAGAAACTTCATTTGTGCAAGTAGTTGGTAGCAAAGGCCCCAAATGCTTCTCTTCTATGGAAGGAAACCACATTCTTACCACTAATCTGAATTTAGATAATTCGATTTCTTTAAATTGTACTTCAAAGTGTGAGAATTCTTTGAAGCTTTAATTAACAAATGAACTGGTGATATTTCTTATGATAACGTAGATAGATTTTTAATTTAATCGAGGTTTTCACCTCGATTTGAGATAATGATGAAGATTTTCATGAAGCATATACAGATAATGCTGTACACATCTTCATAATCTTTAAGTTTCAAATTGTAACACTAAATAGACATCACTAGTAAATTTTTCTAAACTTGTATTTTTGCTCTGAATCCATAAACTCTGAAACACACACGTATGCACGTACATATATACATGAACACATTTGTGTATATACGCATATGTATGTGTATATACACATACGTGTTATATATGCACATATACGTTATGCACACATATACATCATACACACATTCACAACACTTACGTGGTTCTTATACTTTTAATTAAGTTCATTCAGGTGCTAATAGCTAATATCAGTTATATAAGACATTTTTTCTTAAATTCAATAACTTCTCTTCAAAAGATCTACAAAGTACAGGGGGACGTAATACCATCAAGAAAGCAGCGCTGGGAGCAGAACGCATCCATTGGACCGGGGTCCCTGCGCAGAGAAGCTCCTAGTCCGGGGGAACACTGAAGAGAAGAAGGCCGACGGAGAGAGAAAGCCTTCCCCTGGAGCTGACGCCCTGAATTTGGACGTTTAGCCTGCTTTGACTGTGAGGAAATAAACTTCTCTTCATTAAAACCATCCACATGTGGTACTTCTGTCGTAGCAGCACTAGATGACTAAGACAGAATTGGGTACCGAGACAGTGGGGTGCTGCTCTAACAGATACCTAAAATGTGGAAGTGGTTTTAAAACTATGAATGGATAGACGTGCGGCAGTGACATAGGACCAGCAGCAGCAGAGAACCTACAGCAGCAGGGAAGTGACAGCAGCAGAGAACCAATAGCAGCAGAACCAGGAGACCAGTGTGAGACGCAGCTGGAGCCGACCCATGGAGGGAGAGAGCTGAGTGCCTGTGCGATGGAGGCTTCCTGGCGGAGTGGGGTGCCTCTGGGCACTCATACTGGTGGAGCGAGGCTTGCCAACCCACGGAGCAAGGGAGCTGAGTGCCTGTGTGCAGGAGGCTTCCTGGCAGAGTGGGGTGCCTCCGGGCACTCATACCGGTGGAGCTACAGAGCTTTGGAACATGTGCCCCAGCAGGGCAGATGCAGGCATGAGGCCTGAGGGCCAAGAGATCACAGGAAACAGAAGCAGAAGCTGAAGACACAAGGGACACAAGAAGCTGAGCTGCCCCAGTCTCAAAACGTATGGCCATGACCTCAGGGGGTTCAAAGGGTGGAGCAATGGTCTCTGATGCTTCTAAGGGTGGAGTTGCCAGTCGGATGGACTGGGAGAATGGTGCACCTAAAGCCAAGGGAGCAGAGTTGCTGTCCCAGTGGGCCAGGAAGGTGGAGCTGAAGCCCAGGGCTGAGGGGCCTCCACTCAAAATCCAGAGACTGTGGCCAATACCTAGAGTCTGGAGGGCAGGGCTATTGTGTAAATTGTCTCAGAGAACAGAGGATTATTTTCAAAGCCTTGAGGGCTAATGTAATGTGTTCTGCTGACTTGCTTGGTGCCTGTTATCATTTCTTTTCCTCTAGTTTCTCCCATTTGTAATGGAAATGTCTCGCTTGTGCCTGTTCAGCCATTGTACCTTTGGAAGTAGATAACTTGTATTCTAGATTTCACAGATGAAGAGGACTTTTTGGATTTTGGACTTGGAGTTAAGACTTTTGCTATGATATGATGGGGGGAATATGTTTTCTGTGTTGCAAGGTTGTGATTTTTTAGGGGCCAAAGGCTGGAATGCCATGGTTTGAATTATGTCCCCCCAAAAATGTGTGTATCAGTTTGGCTAGGCCATGATTCCTGGTACTGTGTGATTTTCCTGTATGTTGTAAACCTGCCTCTATGATGTTAATGAGGGAGGATGGGTGGCAGTTGTGTTAGTAAGGCAGGACCTGATCTACAAGACTGGATTGTGTCCTGAGGCAATCTCTTGAGATATAAAAGACAGAAGTGAGCAGTGAGACAGGGGACGTCATACCATCAAGAAAGCAGTGCCAGGAGCAAAGCGCATCCTTTGGACCGGGGTCCCTGCGCAGAGAAGCTCCTAGTCGGGGGGAACACTGAAGAGAAGAAGGCCGACAGAGAGAAAAAGCCTTCCCCTGGAGCTGATGTCCTGAATTTGGACTTTTAGCCTACTTTGACTATGAGGAAATAAACGTCTCTGTATTAAAACAAAAAAAAAAAAAAAGAAAAGAAATCTGCAAAGTATTACTCATTTACAATTTTTTTAGCTCTTTAATTTTTGAAAACTATATTTTTTCTGTATTAAACAATAGAGGGAGATATTCTGAGTTCAATTATTTTCGTACACCTGAAAACACACAGGCCTGTAGGAATTTGGAATTGATTAGATTCTTGGTCATGCAATAACATTTTAATGAAGTTTTAGATCTATAGGCAAATTTTGCGTAAGAGAGCAAGCATCTCTGTGAATAAAAATATATTATTGAAATCTGAAGATTTTCAGAACAGATCTCTGATGTAAAACTTTACACCTTCCTGTCATATGCAGTTGTACCATCAATATATGGATTTTGGTAAATATCTTATTTGTATTCATTAAGTCATTTACAACTTTGAGTAGCTCCTCACCAGTACTTTGTTTTGTTATTTCTTTGCATAACAAAGAAATTTGTCTTCAAGCGTTTTAACTAGTACTAATAAGTGTTCACAGTTATATGCATAGTCATCAATTTGCCATGATATTTATTTACTATTCTTCTAGATGATTGTTTTCTCTATACTATCTGTCATCATGCCAGTGTATCTACTAATGGCATGGGTAAAAAATAGTGTTTTTTTCTACTTCCTTACCCAAATATTTTATTGGTGATTTTTTTAACTTGCTGATGATTAATACATTGCTTTCAAATTAATAATCTGCCTAATTTAGATGAATAATTGGGAGGGATAAGAGAGGTCATATGTGCTGTCCCCAACTGAAAACTTTCTCTAGTATTGAGTGCTATACACAGATTTTTATGGGGGCATGTTATTAATACTATATTCAGAAAGTTTATGGAGGAAGCCATAAAAAATAATTTTCAAAAATATATTCAATGGTAGCCCAGTTCACAGCAAGCCAGTGTTCTGCACCTACAATTTCTCTGAATACAAAATCTGAATCAAAACACGGATAAAAATGTGTTTGGTGAACACTATCCATAATACTACTTTTGTAGTTGTATTAAATAGAAAAAAAATTAGGAAAAAATGTATTAGTAGGGTTAAAGAGAGTCGATAAATAATGATAAGAGGTTTGATTCAACAGGAAAATGTAACAATTATAAATGTGTAATGAAGCCACAACATTGACTCAAGAAATACAAAGGAAATGTGGGCAGAATTATAAGATTAAAATATGGTTTTGTTGTTCCATTTGAATAATCCAACTTAAGGATTCAGAAGGATATTTTTACATATATGTAAATTTGGTATTTATGATAGAGTTGGCATTGCAAACTCTTGAAGAAATATCCTTTCAATAAATTCATATAAATAAAATATATGATATAAATATATGATTATATATAAATAAATATGATTATTCATATACACAAATTCAATAAATTATTCACTGCTCAGCTTTCGCATGCATATGAGGCAATTGAAAACACCATAGTTTGGGTGAGGTGCACCTTAGTCCTTAAAATGACATCTTTGCTTTCAAACACTTTAAAGAGGCCTTTTGCAGCAGATTTGCCTAATGCAATGTGTAGCTTGATTTCTTGACTGCTCTTTCTATGGGTGTTGATTGCGGATCCAAGTAAAAGGAAATCCTTGGCAACGTCAATCTTTTCTCTGTTTATCATGATGTTGTTTATTGGTCCAGTTGTGAGGATTTTTGTTTTCTTTATGTTGAGGTGTAATCCATACTGAAGGCTGTGGTCTTTGATCTCATCAGTAAGTGCTTCAAGTCCTCTTCGCTTTCACCACGCAAGGTTGTATCATCTGCCTATCACAGGCTGTTAATGAGTTTTCCTCCAATCCTGATGCTACATTCTGCTTTATATAGTCCAGTTTCTTAAATTATTTGCTCAGCATACAGACTGAATACATATAGTGAAAGGACACAACCCTGACCCACACCTTTCCTGATTTTAAACCACAGAGTATCTGCTTGTTCTGTTCGAACAGCTGCCTCTTGATCTATGTACAGGTTCCTCATGAGCACAATTAAGGGGAAAAGTCTTAAAAAAACAAGATATAAAATTACATATCATAAAGGAAAATATAGATAAGTTTAACTACATTTAAATTAAGAACTTGTTTTATAAAAGACATCATACCTAGAGTGAAAAAACAAGCCATAAAGTGGGAGAAGATACTTTCAACATATAATTGACAGAGAACTAGTATCCAGAATATCTAAAGTACACCTTCAATTCAATGAAACAAAAGACAAGGCAACCAATGGGGAAAAAAAAAAAGGTGAAAACTTAAATAAGTTCTTCATAGAAGATGAAACATGCATGGCTGTTACAGATAGGGAAAGGGACTTGGTATTATTTGTAATTACAAAAATGCAAACTAAAATCACAAAATGGATCCATTCACTACTTATCAAAAAAGAAAGAAAAGTCCTACAAAATCATATGTTTTCCAATCATGCTGGAAAACAATTTGCCATTTTTAAAGTAAATATGAAGCTATGTATATTACATGGCCCAGAAAATCCATTCCTACAACTATAATCTAGAGAAACTCTTAAACTAGTAAATAAGAAATCATGTACAAGAATATTCTCAGAAGCACTACTTTGCAGAAAGTAAAGTATTATACCCAAACCAAAGGTCCACTGTAATAGAATGGCTTATTTGTGCTTTTTTTTCATACAACAGATTTCTCTACAGAATAAATTAAAATTAATGAACTACACATGTACTCAATAACATGGATGCATCTCTCAAACCTAATATTAAATGTAAAAAACAAGCCTTCTACAAATGTATGTAATTTGATTAATTTTATATAAAGTTCTTCCTTCTAAAGTAGATTGTATTTTGCTGGTTAGGGTGAGAAATGAGCATCTCATACAGACAGGACAATGAACAAAAAGATACCGAACAGTGGAGGGCACGTTTGAGTAATGATAATTGCGGTTGTTATCTGGACAAGTGTTGAAAATTTTTTTCTGCAAATGTCTACATAGTAAATATTTTAGGCTTTGCATGCTATATGTACTCTGTGGCAACTACTAAACTCTGCTGTTGTGCAAAAGAAATAATAGACAATATATAAACAAATGGGCATACTATGTCCATTGAACTTAATTTACAGTAAAACTTTATTAACAAAACAGATGGAGGGCCAGATTTGGTCCTTGGACTATAATGACCAAGCCCTGTGCTAGTGCATGGAGTGTCTAAAGATTTGTTGTATGTGTGTGTTTCACCCTTACATGTTTTATTCTCTTGTACATATGGTGTCCATCTTGGCTTTTGGGAAAAAAGAAAACCCTTTTCCTGCTGAATTTCCCGTAGTTGAATTGCACAGAACTCCAGCGGTGGTGGTAGGGACTCTGCTGGGTGAGGCTTCTGGAACCAGACTCCCTAGTGACATCCCATCTTGCCACAGTGTGGTCTAAAGAAAATGCACATTTTACTTCACATTCCCACTCAGGAACTTGGCCCAGGGTACATCTGTGATGCATAATAAAGTAATAAGCAAAGAACATTTTGATTATTCGAAGCCATGGTTTCAATCTGGTGACTGACTTTGCTACACCATGAATATGTAGTTTTTTCATTTACTTTCATTTAGGAGTTTCAAATTATTCTTTTTGAAAATCATCTTTTTATTTATTTATACTCATAAGATCCTAGAAGTTTGACTATGTTGTTAGAAAGTAGACACTGAGTGGAAAATTTTTTTTAAAGTTCGCATATTGGGAATACTGTATGCAGAAATAGTGTGGATGGTGGCATAATCGGTCTGAGGGATCACATGATATATTCCTACGTAGAAATCAGTGTATCCAGTACCAAGTATATGGACATTCCGGCTAAAATTGGAGCTTATTCATTACTATGAGACTTTCATACTTGATTGTAAAAGGTTATACTGATGAATTCAAAATAAACATGGACCTCAGCAAAATGAAGGATTAAGTGGTTTGGGAATATTGTCTCATTATTTTGACTTTTTTTTTTTTGATACTTGTCAGGATAGCAACAGCATAGCTTGTCTATTATCATATTTTTACACAATATTAGCAATTGAAAAATTACCTTTATTTCCAGTTTGAACAATGTGATGCCATCCTGTTATTTTTAGCAATAATAAGCCTAAGTGGAAATTAACTGAATGTAATAATGAAAAACATGGCTAATTGTTATTGGATTATTTTACGAATGTATTTTTTATTTGAATGGCTTTATTATAATTGATTAGAATGTCAAAGGACTACAGTTTGGAGGTAGATCTAATCTCTGCTTAAGTTTATCAATCAAGGAAACAATAAAAAATAATTACTTTTAAAGTGAATATTATACATTTGTCTGATAAATTTAGCTTAGTAAATACTTCTCAGAAGGTATTCAGTGTACTTCTCAGGCTCCGTGTAAATGTCATCTTCTGTCATGTGGATAAGCCATTTTTAAATATTGGGGCATTTAAACCAAAACCAAACATACTGCCGTTGAGTAGATTCCAACTGATAGCGACCCTACAGGACAGAGTAGAACTGCCCAATAGTGTTTTTGAGGCTGTAAATCTTTACTGAAGTAGACTGGCACATCTTTCTCCCATGGAGTGGCTGATGGGTCTGAACGGCTGACCTTTTGGTTATTAGTTGAACGCTTCAGCCACTGTGCCACCGGGACTCCTTTGGGGCATTTAGGAAAATAAAAATACCCTGGGAAGAATGGCAGATGGAAGTATATATCTTTGGACAAATAGCTCTGAAAATTATGCCAAGAAAATGAGCATGTAAGCTTTAGTATCACCTGTCACTTTAATAACAAATACATCAAAACAATAAAAAACAAAAACAAAGGTGTTGTATTATTTGTAGGTGAAGAGTATCATGCTTGCATATTTTAGAGTTCAAATTCTGAAACTGTGTTTATGTATTATTTAATAACTGATTTTACTGCATATTGGCAGACAGTACAAATCCCAGTAATATGGAAAATTTTATTTCATCATTTAAATTAACAAGTAGAAAAGATCATCATTTGATTGAAATAAAATAATATAATAAAAAATAATAAAATAAAAATAATTAACTTAGCAGAGCAATTACTTTCTTTTAAACTCACTGAAAGTTCTCGATATAAATTTCTTATTTTGAAGTCAGCATAAATGTGATAGACTGTTTTTAATTTACTTTTATATCCATATCGTTTTAAGTCATCATACTTATGTTTAATTAAAGCCTTGATTAAAAACTTTTCTATCACCCATCCAAAATATACTCAGACTGGAATTGGTCCATTTGGATTGCTTGTATTTTGAGCTGATCTTTAATTTATGATGAGAGCTTGTGTTTTTTTAAGTGGTCACTAGATGGCAGACCTACCACTAAACAGAATTTAGGTACAAAGTCAATTCTGCAAGTAACTTGAATCACACTGGAGAGCAATGTATTATTTAAACCTAACTTAGTTTTTCAGTCTAAGCTCTCTATAGTTTTGAGAGGTGTGAAAATGGAGAGGACCTAACATTTTTATATTCGTGTGACGTTTAGTACTTTACAAACTTATATTAAAAACTTCTCCCAATAATCTTTTTTGTTAAGACTGATCAGCACTTCATCGTGCAGAAGAAAACATGCGTTTCCCAGGGCATATGGCAAAGCTTATTTCTTTACAGGGATGTAAGGAGATAAAAAAAAAAATTGCTTGCAGGCTCTGGTATTCAAATCCACTACTGTTTGAGATGTATTCTGGGATAACTATTGGATCTATGTCTGATAGTATTTTCTGCTTATGCCCTATATATACCTTACTGTTTCCAAAAGAAATTCAGTCCCTCTAGGAGCCTGCAGAATCAATCAGAGCTACAAACTATTACCTCCTCCGTGGTACTGACATCTAACTTCTTTATTTTCTCCTGCCCTTTGGATTCTGGAACAGAATTATCTTTATCCAGCTTTCCCTCATTCCACGCTTTGTGTTCACTGAAAACTTCTGTCGCCGTCACTTAAATTGCCTTTTGATTTCTGATGTTGAGCACTGGGCTCCAGCTCATTTTCAGCTTTTGAAAATAGGCCAGCAGTTTTCTAAAGAACTAACATAGGAATTTTGCAGAAATTAGAAGTGTGTATATGTGTGCCCACACGCTCTTCCAGCCAAGTAAGAGTGATATGAAATGATTCTCAATACGACTTTCTCTAATTAACCATAATGCTATAATATGCTGCCATTAGGTCAGCATCTCTACAGTTTAGAACTAACACTTTTTTTTTTTTTTTTTTACTGTACTTCAGGTGAAGGCTTACGGAACAACTAATTTCTCATGAAACAGTAGTACACATATTGTTTTATGACATTGGTTAACAACCACACAACATGACAACCCTCTAAATTCTCAACCTTTTTTTTTTTTTGTGGTGAAAATCCACATAGCCAAAGATGCACCATTTCAAAAATTTCTACATGCACAGTTCAAGTGACATTGACTAAACTCTTCCAATTATGCTCTTATTCTCACTTAAGATGAAGGCTTACAGAACAAAATAGTTTCTCATTTAACAGTTACTACAAATGTTGCCGTATGACAATGGTTAACAATCTCACAACACATCAACAGTACCCTTACTCACACTTGGGTTCCCTATCACCAGCATCCTTGTCCCATTCTGCCTTCTGGCCCTTGTCACTGGACTCCCGTACTTCGTTACTCTCATTTGGTTTTACGGGGCTGTCCACTCCCAGGTTGAACGGTGAACCTCGGATATAACTTCACCACTCAGCTAAAAGGGTGTCTGGGGGCCATACTCTCCAGGTTTCTCCAGCCTCCTTTAGGCCAGTAAATCTGGTCTTTTATTTATAAGTCAGAATTATGTTCTACATCCTTCTCCAGCTCTGTCCAGAACCCTCTGTTGTGATCCTGGTCAGAGCAGTCAGTGGTGGTAGCCGGGCGCCATCTAGCTGTACTGGACTCAGTCTGGTGGAGGCCTTGGTAGCTGTGGACAATTAGTCCTTTGGACTAATCTTTTCCTTGTATCCTGTTCTCTTCATTCTCCCTTGCTCCCGAAGGGATGAGACCAGTGGATTATCTATGATGGCTGCTCACAGGCTTTTAAGACCCCAGACACTGCTCACCAAGGTAGAATGTAGAGCATGGTCTTTATAAACTGTGTCATGCTAATTGAGCTAAATGTTCCCCGAGATCATGGTCCCCACAGCCCTCCGCCCAGCAATTCAGTCCCTCAGGGAGTTTGGATGTGTCTATGGGGCTTCCATGACCTTTCCTTGTATAGGTTATGATAGTTTCCCCTGTATTGTATACTGTCTCAACCTTCATCCAAGATACCACTTATCTATTGCCTATTTAGTATTTCCCCCCGACCCCTCCCATCCCTGGTAACCAACAAAGATTGTTACATTTTGTGTGTGAACTTTGTCATCGGACTTTACAATAGAGGTCTCATACAATATTTGTCCTTTTGTGATTGACTTATTTCACTCAGCATAATGTCCTCCAATTTCATCCATGTTATAAGATGCTTCACAGATTCATAGTTGTTCTTTCTGGTTGCATAGTACTCCATTGTGTGTATGTACCATAGTTTGGTTATCCATTCATCTGTTGATAGGCACCTACGTTGTTTCCATAGTTTTGCTATTGTGAACAAAGCTGCCATGAACATAGGTGTGCATATGTCTATTCGAGTGACGACTCTTATTTCTCTAGGACATATTCCTAGGAGTGGGGTTGCTGGATGGAATGGTATGTCTATTTCTAGCTTTCTGAGGAAGTGCCATATCATTTTCCAAACCTGTTGTATCATTTTGCATTCCCACCAGCAGTGCATAAGAGTTCCGATCTCCCTGCAGCCCCTCCAACGTCTTATTTCCAGTGTTTCTTATTTGTGCCAGTAATGCTGGGGTGAGATGGTTTCTCATTGTGGTTTTAATTTGCATTTCTCTAATGGTTAGTGATCGCGAGCATTTCCTCATGTGTCTGTTGGCCATTTGAATGTCTTCTTTGGTGACGTGTCTGTTCATTTCCTTTGCTCATTTTTTAATAGGATTATTTGTGTTTCTGTGGCAGAGGTGTTGGATTTTCTTGCAGATTATGGAGATTAGACCTTTGTCTGAGTTGTACTGCCCAAAAATTTTTTCCCAATCTGTAGGTTCGCTTTTTACTCTTTTGGTGAACTTTTTGAAGAGCATAGGTTTTTGATTTTTAGAAGATCCCAGTTATCTAGCTTATCTATTGGGGTTTGTGCGTTGATGGTTATGGTTTGTATCCTGTTAATGCCGTGTATTGAGGCCTGAAGTGTTGGTCCTATTTTTTCTTCTATGAATTTTATAGTTTTATGCTTTATATTCAGGTCTTTGATCCATTTTGAATTAGTTTTTGTATATGGCATGAGGTATGGGTCCTGTTTCATTTTTTTGCAGCTGGATATCCAGTTTTGCCAGCACCATTTGTTAAAAAGACTGTCTTTTCCCCGTTTGATGGACTTTGGGCCCTTGTCGAAGATCAGATGACCGTAGGTGGATGGATTTACATCTGGGTTCTCAATTCTGTTCCATTGGTCAATGTATCTGTCGTTGTACTAGTACCAAGCTGTTTGACTACTGTAGCTGTATAGTAGGTTCTGAAGTCAGGTAGTGTGAGTCCTACAACTTTATTCTTCTTCTTCAGTAGTGCTTTACTTGTTCAGGTCTTCTTCCCCTTCCATATAAAGTGAATGATTAGTTTTTGCATCTCTTTGAAGAATGTTGTTGCTATATAGATCGGGATTGCATTGTATTTGTAAATTGCTTTGGGTAGAATTGTCATTTTCACAATGTTGAGTCTGCCTATCCATGAGCATGGTATGTTTTTCCATTTATGTAGATCCCTTTGGGTTTCATGCAGCAGTGTTTTATAGTTTTCTTTGTATAGGTCTTTTACATCCCTGGTCAGATTTATTCCTAAGTAGTTTATCTTTTTAGGGGATATTATAAATGGTATTGTTCTCCTGATTTCCTTTTCGTCATTCTCCTTACTGGTATATAGGAATCCAACTGATTTTTGAATGTTTGTCTTGTATCCTGCTACTCTGATGAATCTTTCTTTTAGTTCTAGTAGATTTCTCATGGAGTGTTTAGGGTTTTCTAAGTATAGTATCATATCATCTGCAAACAGGGACAGTTTAACTTCTTCATTACCAATTCGGATGCCCTTTGTTTCTTTTTCTTGCCTTATTGCTCTAGCTAGAACTTTCAGCACAATGTTAAATAGGAGTTGTGATAAGGGGCATCCTTGTTATGTTCCTGTTTTCAAGGGGAATGTTTTTAGCCTCTCTCCATTAAGAATGATGTTGGCCGTTGGTTTTGCATAGATGTCCTTTATTATGTTGAGAAATTTCCCTTCTATACCTATTTGATTGAGAGTTTTTATCAGGAATGGGTGTTGGACTTTGTCAAATGCCTTTTCTGCATCAGTTGAGATGATCATGTGATTCTTTTCCTTCCTTTTATTTATGTGGTGGATTACGTTGATTGATTTTCTAATGTTGAACCATCCTTGCATATCTGGTATGAATCCTACTTGGTCGTGGTGTATTATTTTTTTGATATGATGCTGAATTCTATTGGCTAGAATTTTGTTCAGGATTTTTGCAGCTATATTCATGAAAGATATTGGTCTGTAATTTTCTTTTTTTGTGACATCTTTGCCTTGTTTTGGTATCAGCATTATGGTGGCTTCATAGAATGAATTTGGAAGTGTTGCTTCCTCTTCTATGCTCTGAAATAGCTTGAGTAGTACCGGTACAAGCTCTTCTGTAAATGTTTTGTAGAATTCTCCAGTGAAGCCATCTGTGCCAGGGCTTTTTTTGGTTGGGAGTTTTTTATTACCTTTTCAATCTCTTCTCTTGTTATGGGTCTGTTCAGATTTTCAACATCACTTTGTTGTAGTTTGGGTAGGCTGTGTGTTTCTAGAAATTTATCCATTTCATCTAGGTTTTCAAATTTGTTGGAGTAGAATTTTTCATAATATTCTGTTATAATCCTTTTTATTTCAGTTGGGTCTGTTGTAATGTCCCCCATTTCATTTCTCATTTGGGGTATTTGTGTCCTCTCCTCTTTTCCTTTTGTCAGTCTGGCCAGTGGTTTGTCGATTTTGTTGATTCTTTCTAAGAACCAACTTTTGGTTTTGTTGATTCTTTCTATTCTTTTTCTGTTCTCTATTTCATTTATTTCTGCTCTGATCTTTACTATTTCCTTTCTTCCGTTGGTTGTGGGCTTTTTTTTCTGTTCTCTTTCTATTTGTTTGAGTTCTGTTGTTAATGTTTTGATTTTGTCCCTTTCTTCTTTTTTGATATGTGCATCCATTGCTATAAATTGTCCTCTGAGGGCTGTCTTTGCTGTGTCCCAAAGGTTTTGGTATGAAGTGTTTTCATTCTCATTTGATTCTCGGAATTTTTTGATTCCATCTCTGATTTCTTCTATTACCCAGTGATGTGTAAGCAGGGTATTATTCAGTTTCCATGTAGTTGATTTTTTTTCCCTTCCTCTTTCTGTTGTTAATTTCTACCTTGATGGTATTGTGGTCAGAGAAGATACTTTGAATTATCTCAACGTTTTGGATCTTGTTGAGGATTGCTCTGTGGCCTAAGATGTGGCCTATTCTGGAGAACGTTCCATGTGCATTGGAAAAGAATGTGTACTTTGCAGCGGTTGGATGGAGTGTTCTATATATGTCTATGAGGTCAAGTTGGCTGATTGTGCCCTTTAGGTCTTCTGTGTCTTTGCTGAGTTTCTTCTTAGTTGTTCTGTCCTTTACTGAGCATGGTGTGTTGATGTCTCCTACTATTATTGTGGAACTGTCAGTATCTCTTTTCAGTATTGTTAGAGTTTGTTTTATGTATTTTGGAGCCCTGTCATTGGGTGCGTAGATGTTTATTATGGTTATGTCTTCATGATGGATCATCCCCTTCATCATAATATAGTGTCCTTCTTTGTCTTTTATGGTTGATTTTGTTTTCAAGTCTATTTTATCTGAGATTAGAATTGCCACTCCTGCTCTTTTTTGGTAGTTTTTAGCTTAATATATTTTTTTCCAACCTTTGACTTTTAATAAATTCTTATTATTGTTTCTAAGGTGTGTCTCTTGTAGACAGCATATTGATGGATCGTGTTTTCTTATCCATTCTGTCACTGTCTGTCTCTTTATGGGTGCATTGAGTCCATTTACATTCAGTGTAATTATTGATAGATGTGAGTTTGTTGCTGTCATTTTGTAGTGCTTTTTGTTGTTGTGCTGAAGTTTTCTTTGTTCTTCTTACTCTCTTGTGCTTAGTTACTTTTGTTTATGGATTTTGTGTTCATTTCTTTTGTTTTTGTAGGTTTTGTTTTTGCTGAGACTTTATGTTTTTCCTCTTTATTTTTACAAGTATGTGTGTTAACATTCTTTGTGGTTACCATGAATTTTACCCTTATCTTTCTAAGTTTGAAGCAGTCTACCATTACTTGGTATTGTGTTGCCTTCCTCTCTAGTAGAACGTTCTATACCTATGTTGTTTATTCCCTCTTTTATTGTTTTGATGTTGTTTTCATTTATTGATTAACTGCTCTGATTCCCTGTTGTATTTCTTTTGGTTTTGGATAGTCCTCGAGAG
The DNA here is from genome assembly GCA_030035585.1 of Dugong dugon. Lineage (NCBI taxonomy): Eukaryota > Metazoa > Chordata > Mammalia > Sirenia > Dugongidae > Dugong > Dugong dugon. Next base: position 24,072,345 of record CM057475.1, read on the forward strand.
TTCATTTCCTAGATTGGTATATGGCTGGTACTATCCTGCGTCCTAGATTCTACCAGTGAGCTGAAGCTGTTTGTCCTCAGATCGAAGAACTTGCTTTAATAATTCTTGTAAGTTTGGTTTGACTTTTACATATTCCCTTAATTTCTGTTTATCTGGAAATGACCTAATTTCACCATCAAATTTGAACAAGAGTTTTGCAGGATATATTATTCTTGGCTGGCAATTTTTTTCTTTCAAGATTTTATATATGTCTTCCCATTGCCTTCTTGCCTGAATGGTTTCTGCCAAATAATCTGAACTTAGTCTTATTGTTTCTCCTCTGTATGTGATTTCTTGTTTTTCACAATCTGCTCTCAGGATTCTTTGTTTGGTTTTGGCGAGTGTGATTATGATATGCCTTGGTGATTTTCTTTTGGGGTCTCTCCTATATGGGGTTCGTTGAGCTTCTTGGATGGCTAGCTTTTCATCTTTCATGATATTGGGGAAGTTTTCTGTCAGCAGTTTTTCAATGAACCTCTCTGTTTTCTCCCACTGTTCTTGAATTCCAATCACTCGAAAATTTTTGCTTTTGATCATTTCCCACATAACTCTCAGTGTCTCTGTCTTTTTCTTTGTTCTTTTTCTCTGAGTTTTCATGAAACTAAGTTGTATGCAAGTGTTTGTCTTCCATTCAACTGATCCTGTCTTCCACCGTTTCAAATCTGCTTCTCAGCCCTTCTATGGCATTTCCGAAATCTTGTTGTTTATCTTTTGGATTTCTAATTGTTGTCTTTGTATAATTTCTAGTTGTGAATTTATTTTGGCATTTTGTTCCTGCATTATTTTCCTGAATTCTTCCAATTTTTTGTCTGTATTTTCCATGAATTTGTCTATTTTTTCCTCATGTTTGTCAGCTTTTTGCCTCAGCTCTTGGAGATTTCTGAGTATTAGAGATTTGAATTCCCCATCAGGTAGTTCTAGTGCATTTTCTTCCACTGGAGAGTCATCTGGTATTTTCTTTTGGATGCCTACTGGAACCATCCTGTCCTGTTTTTGTAGATGTTTTGATATTGTCTGCTGTCTTCAGGGCATTCAGTAGTTATTTTTCTCATTTATTGATTGTAGATTTGTTTGTTTCGTCCCTTTTTTTAAAAGAAAAATTTGACTATGTCTGAGCAGGCAGACTGTGTGTTCTTTGTTGTTTGCTTGTCTGTGGGCACAATAGTTTTTGCCCCCTTCTCCAGTTGGCAGGGTCAGTCACTCAGATATGATACAGCAGGGCAGGTCTACCTGAAGAGGAGTTAATGGGATGGGTTGTTTGTGCCGCTTACTACAGACACCAGAGTGGGTCGATAATCAATGCAGGGCAGTTTCCAGTAGGCCGTGTCTGTGCTGCTTGGTGATGTAATGTTAAGCACACGGTGCAGGTAGGCAGGATGCAGCAGGGAGATTGTTATGTGTGGAGCTAAGATGGATATGGTAAAGAGGAGAGAGGAACAGGAGTCAAAAACATACAAACAAACAAAAAATAATGCTAGGGGAGCTTGCCGTTGGTGTGGAGAGATGAGAGAGTATGAAATGGAGAAAAGCAGAAAGGGGAAGAGGAAGATAAGAAAAGAAAAGAATGAATAAATAAAAATCAGAAAGGTTAAAGAACTGCAAAGTTCCCAGGGATCCCACCGGTGCAGCTGTCAGGTCTGGGGAAGTCGCTCTCAGGTGTTGCAGTACAGCCTGGCTAGAAGGTGTCGAGGTATACAATGCCAGGTATTCAGGGAACAGAAAGAGAAGGAAGATATATAGAGACGAGAAACTGAGCAATGAAGAAAGACAAAAAGGGAAAAAGAGGGAAAAGAAACAAAACAAATTAAAAAAAAAAAAAAAAACAGGACAGGTCCCCCCAAAAATAGAAAAAAAAAAATGAGAAAAGAAATGTTCTCAGGGATCCCTCTACACGTCTGTGCAAGCCAAGGGGGAAGTCCCCCTGCCACACAGCACTTCCTGGCCAGAAAGGGCTCCCAACTCAAGAAAATTATAAGAAAACAAACAAACAATTCAAAACAAAGAAATGAACTAATGCCCTGGGATCCCACCAGCGTGGCAGCCCAGACAGGGCAGCAGCTCCACACTCAAACGGAGCTCCACAGCACCCCAGGAAGAAGCAAAGATGGCGCACGGAGCCAGGTATTTGAGTGCAAGGAGGGGGAGGTGACGAGAGGTAAGGAAGAAATCAATATAAGCAGGAAAAAAGGCAACACTAGCAGCCAACAAATAGCACTCAGAGAGCCAGCTAGTGCGGGCTGGTGTTTCTCGGACAAGAGACTGTGTCCATGGGAAGCAGAGGGGGCCGAGTGTGGGTGAAGAATGGTAGGGAGTGGGAAAGTGTATATCACAAATTACCGGAGCTCTGCAGGCCCTCAGAAGAAGCAAAGATGGTGCACGGAGCCAGGTATTTGAGCCAAAGTGGGGGGAGGTAGCGAGAGGCAAGGAAGAAATCAAAAGAAGTGGAAAAAAGCAACACCAGCAGCCAACAAATGGCACTCAGAGAGCCGGCCCGTTTGGGTGTGTGGAATCCAGGCAGCCATTATTTCCCGGTTAGGAGATTGTGGTTGCAGGAAGCAGAGGATGCTGAGTCGGGTTGAGAAGGGTGGGGGGTGGGAAAGTGTCTATCACAAATTACCGGTTGTTTGGTCTCCTGCTGGATGCTCCATGAGGCTGCTTTCTTGTACCCCCTGTTTCCTCGTCTCCGATAGGAGTCCAAGATGGTGGGTCTGCGCTGCGTTAGCTGGTAGGGGACCTCTGCATGAATCTCTCCTCACTCTCCATTCTCTGTCAGTTTTCTCACTCCATTTTGTGCTTGGCTGAGTTCTTTATGTCTTCATTTGATGTTTTAGGGTTTCAGGATTGTTGTATTCTCTGTTCAGCTTAGTTTTTCGGATCTTTGCTGTGGAGGGTCAGCGTGGTGCTTCTGTCTAGAGCACCATTTTGCCAGAACCTTAGAACTAACACTTTTGCACTCTGAAAGCAAATTAATTGTTTGGTAAAGGTTGATGGATCTAGCATCTAGAATAGGAAAAAATGTAAGAACAACAATTCTACTATTCAACTCATCTTCTTTGTTCAAATTAGAAGTTTGTACATTAGCTCTAAAATACCCTGACCATGGGTTAGAATATTTCATACTAGACAGAAGGTGAGTTTAAAAGTTGCTTCTCATGCTTAGAAACTTATATTGATATGGACAGAGTGAGGTGGTAATATCTAAAACTTATTTTAGATTGCAAGAGTAGTTTATCTCTCCATCCTTATTACTAAAGCAAAAAAACTAAAAAGTATGAATAGAAAATAGAAAGAAAAAAAAATGCCCAGAGCTTAGAGATTTTCATTGTGACCACCTTTGCGGATATCCTTTTAAAGCTTCCAGATTAATTAAATTGTGTTTAGATTGAACTATTTACTTTGATATAATTGAGATAATCGAAGATTTGCATGCATTTGTAAGAAATAAAACGTGGAGAACCTATGTACCCTTTACACACTTTCTACCAATAATAACATCTTACAAAACTATAGTACAATATCACAACCAGAATATTGACACAGACAAGATACAGAACATTTCCATCACCACAAGGATCCCTCATGTTGCTGTTTTATACTCATGCTGCTTACTTCCCTCCCACCTCCAACCTACCCTTAACCAGTAGCAACCGCTAATCTGTTTTGCATTTCTATAATTTTGTCATTTTAAGAATGCCATATAAATGTAATCATATAGTATTTCAAACTTTTGGGACCAGATTTTTCTTTTTTTTTACTCAGCATAATTCTCTGGAGATACATCCAGGTTGTTGCATGTATCTATAGTTCATCATTTTTATTTTTGTGTAATATTCCATGGTATGGATGTACTACAATTTGTTTAGCCATTTGCATGTTGAAGGACATCTGGATATTTTCAATTGTTTGGCTATTGTGAATTTAGCTGTTACAAACATTCAAGTACAGGTTTTTGTGCAAACAAGAAGTTTCATTTATCTGGGATAAATTCCCAGTAGGGCAATTGCTGGATCCTATAGTAGTTGCGAGTTTAGTTTTTTTCAAAAAATTTTCCAGAATGGCTGTACCATTTTATATTCCCATCAGCATTGTAGGAGTGATTCAGTTTCTCTTTGTCACCACCAGCATTTTGTGTTATCACTATTATTTATTTTAGCTATTCTAGAGGCTGTGTAGATACTTCACTGTGATATTAATTTACAATTCCCTAGGAGGTAAGTGAGCCCTGGTGATGCAATGGTTATAAGCTTGGCTGCTAAGTAAAACGTCAGGAGTTCAAAGCCATCAGCTGCTCTTTGGAAACCCTATGAGGCAGTTCTACTCTGTCCTATAGGGTTGCTGTGAGTCAGAATTGACTTAATGGCAACGGGTTTGGTTTTGGTTTTGGTTTTGGTTTAGTGGGTAAGGATGCTGAACATCTTTTGATTACTTACTTGCCATCTGTTTATCCTCCAAAGGAGCCCTGGTGGCACAGTAGTTAAGTGCTCGGCCACTAAAAGAGAGGTAGGTGTTTTGAACCTACTGGGGCTTCAATGGAGACAAAACCTGGTGATCTGCTCCAGTAGAGATTACAGCCTAGGAAACCCTATGAGGCAGTTCTCTTCTGTCATATAGAGTCATTATGAGTCTGAATTGACTCTGCAGCACACAAAAACAATAATATATCCTCCAATGAAATGTCTGTTCGTATCTTTTGCCCATTATATAATTAGATTATTTGCTTTTTTAGTTTTGAATTGTGAGAGTTCTTTAAGCTAGATATTAGTCCTTAGATGGTTATGTGGTTTACAAATATGTTCTTCCAGTTGTAGCTTGTCTTTTCATCCTGTTAATAGTATTTCCCAGAGTGAAAGTTTATACTTTGGATGAAATCCAGTTCATCAATGTTTTCTTTGATGGATCATTCCTTTCATGTCAGGTCTAAAAACTCTTTGATCTCGTGTCATTCCTTGGGCCTCGGGGTCTCCAGCTGGTCTCTCTTCCTCTTTCTAACTTTCAGAGTATTTGTCTTATTTTTTTTAATATTTATAATGTCCAAGCGTTTTAGTCATGCTTAGTAGGAGGACTAGAGAAAAAGTATGCCTACTGCATCTTCCAGGAAGTGGAAATACTGCAAATTTATTTCCATTTTACCAAAAAAAAAAAAAAAAAAAAAAGCTAATTTTTAGTTTTTCAGTTATTGTGGTGGTATGCAAAAGTAGAAGGATAAGTTGAGGAAAAGAATTCCAAGTACAATGTAAAAAGAGTTTATAAAATTGTAGAGTATCTGTATCAATATTTCCAGCATTAAATAATTAACAATATTAATATTGGCTAGGCATAAAAGGAGGGGCCCTGGTGACACAGCAGTTAAAGCACTGGGATGCTAACCAAAAGGTCGGCAGTTTGAACCCACCAACCACTCCACAGAAGGAAGAAGTGGCAATCTGCAAAGATTTACAGTGTTAGAAACCCTGTTGGGCAGTTTGACTCTGTCCTATAGGGTTGCTATGAGTTGGACTCGAAAGCAGTGAGTTTGTTTTTTTTTTTGTTTTAGGCATAAAAAATTCTACATGGAAATATGCCTGTGTTAAGCTAATTTTTTCAACAATAGAATTTAATACAGTTTAAGAAATAAGTAACTGAAAATGATTCTGTATTTATTTTACAAGTAGGACTTTTATATTATGCTTAGATTTTAAATTATCCATCCATGTTTTAAAGACACTTTTATCAAAATGACCTACTTCTGACTATGTGTGTAAAAGTATGAATGTATAGGTGATAATAGGTATATAGATGATCTGTATATACATATATACATGTATGCACACACATATATATATACACACAGTCAGTGTACATTATCCATATTCATATAAAATGTTTACTTGATTGTTTTATTTGTTAAGGTTTTTAGCATAAAATAATTGCTATAGTTTATAGTTAGAGTAGTAATGTGCTTTAGTCTAGGACTAGCAATAGCTTGCAAAGCTCATTTTCTTAAAAAGAATCATAAAAAGATTCATTTCTTTTATAATTTGTCTAGAAAATCAAAATGAGAAATTTTAAGATTCCCCTTTCCTCCCCAAATTGTGATATTTCTTTCCCTGAAAAATAGATCCCTCCAAAAATGCAATGTTATTCTTAAAATAAATTAGTGAATTAAAAAAAAGAAAAAAACTTTTTTCTGATGGGTTGTGAATTTATTATTTCTCAACTTATTTGTTGAAATTAATGAATCAAAATTATTTCTTTTCTTAATTTTCAGAAAATCATTTTTTTCCTTTTTTCCTCTTAACTTTAAAGTAATCCAGGAAATTTGGAAAATTCTGTTGATTTATTTACCTTTGGTTTATGTAAACAGTTATTTTTAAAAACATGTTTGAATTTCAGACACAATAAAGAGGTCAGGAAAGTAAAACAACCTGGAGAGTTTTCGGGTCCACTTTCTGAAGACATTCAGGTTTTAAGCAGTAACTGGTTAGATTTAGGTTGTGTGTGGGTGCGTATTTAATTGTGAATTGTGAGTTTTATATGGATTTAAGACTTTTAGAGAATTATAAGTTACTGTCTGATCTCTCCTTTGCTCATTTCTCTAAGTTCAAGAATTCCTTTTAGGTAAGAATGGCTCTTTTTTTTTTTTCCATAAGAAATGATTTGCAGTTTTTGAACACTTCACTGATTTAAAAATATTTCGTATATATAAGGTCAGAACATAGAGTTTATATAAGCCTCCACTTTTGTATCTGAATGATTGTTCTCAAAAGCATACTCCTTTCTCCTTGTCTTTACTTTCAGACTATTTTCTGTCACATTCCCTTAAGAAACTTCTTCTTCTTTTCTGAATTGTATAAATACCGCCACACGCACATACACATGCACACACACACAGAGCTATTGAGCTTGCATTAAAGGCAATGTTATAGCTATAATGAAACAGCTCTACAGATTCCTTTACAGTTATAATGATTCTTACCAGTTAAGTTTCTTGAAGTTCAGAAAATGAAACTGTTCATATTTTATGACTAATCTCCACCTGATTGTGTTAAGAAATCACCTAATTAGGAAAGCTGAACGGAACTCCAAAGAATCCTTGAGCTTATTTCTGTCTTTGCCTGTTATAGATTTGTCAGCATAGATAATTTTGAGAGTCTACCCTCCCTTGGTGGCAGTGTCACCATAGGTTTAACCCATGCTGACTCTTTTGTTAAGAAGCCCTGGTGGCGCAATGGTTAAGTGCTTAGCTGCTAAACAAAAGGTTGGTGGTTCGAACCCACCAGCTCCTCTGTGGGAGAAAAGACCTGGTGATCTGATCCCATAAAGATTACAGCCTAGGAAACCCTGTGGGGCAGTTCTACTCTGTCCTATAGGGTCAATATGGGTCAGAATTGACTTGATGGAAAACAATTCTTTTGTTACTAAGCACTTTTATAAAGAAATCCATGAAGTCACAGCATTTCTGTGGCTCTTTAAAGGAATACTGCTGATGAATCCTCAGTGCTGGCATCAGGCCACAGCCTCTAGGAGTCAAGTTTGAGATTGGTGGAACGATTAGCCAACTCTAACCACATGGTTCCCAGCGTGACTGCTTAGTTCGGAAGAACTTGAGCGTAACATCCTGACCATGCACAACACCCTCCTCCAGTTGACAGCAAGTGCCCCCAGCAGATCTCTCAAGCTCTTCCCCTTTGTTATATGTGTTTGCTGTTCTAGAAGCCACCCTTTCACCCTGCCTTTTTGGGAGTACCCACACCCCTAACCACATAGCCCTATATATTCAAGTGCCCAATGATCTCCCTGTCTTATAGATGAATATCCCTACATTAGATTCTCCTGCCTTAACTTGACCTTATTTTCTTTGACACAATATTTTTTTCTTAGTGGAGGGTTCTCATTTGACTTTCATCCTCCAATTTTCTTGTTTCACTTTGCTCATTCATCTCCCTCAGTCATAGAGGAAAAGGGGTATGCACAATGCTTGCATGATGTTCTGGAAGAAGCATGAGTTTGAGCAAGTCACCTAACTTTTCAGAGCCTAAGACTATATGTGTTTGTTAGTTCTGTGGAACTAGTATAACAGCTGCCACATAGGGTCATTGTGGGGGTGAAACAAGTAGCACAGGATGTGCAAACTGGTAAACAATAAACTCTCAGCTGAAGTGAAATTCTTTACTTTCTTCCTCAATCTTTGAGGTATATATTTTATTTGACTAGATGTCCTATGAGCCCTGGTGGCATAGTTGTTAAGAGCTGTGGCTGCTAACCAAAAGGTCAGCAGTTCAAATCTACCAGTCGCTCCTTGGAAACCTTATGAGGCAGTTCTCCTCTGTCCTATGGGGTTGCAATGAGTCAGAATCGACTCGACTGCAATGGGTAGATGTCCTACAAGGAAGACCAGTTAATACGACTATTATTCAAATTTACACACCAACCACTAATGCCAAAGATGAAGAAATTGAAGATTTTTACCAACTTCTGCAGTCTGAAATTGATCAAACATGCAACCAATAAGCATTGATAATTACTGGTGATTGGAACATGAAAGTTGGAAACAAAGAAGAAGATGCAGTAGTTGGAAAATATGACCTTGGTGATAGAAACAATGCCAGAGATATCATGATAGAATTTTGCAGGACCAACGAATTATTCATTCAAAATGACTTTATTCAAAAACATAAACAATAACTATACACATGGACCTCGCAAGATGGAATGCAAACAAGTCAAATCAACTACATCTGTGGCTAGAGAAGATAGAGAAGCTCAGTATCATCAGTCAGAACAAGGCCAGGGGTCAACTGCAGAGCAGACCAGCAATTGCTCATATGCAAGTTCAAGTTGAAGCTGAAGAAAATTAAAACAATTCCATGAGAGCCAAAGTATGACCTTGAGTATATCCCACTGGAATTTAGACACCATCTCAAGATAGATTTAATGCATTGAACACCAATGACTGAAGACCACACGAGTTATGGGATGACATCAAGGACATCATACATGAAGAAAGCAACAGGTCATTAAAAAGGCAGGAAAGAAAGAAAAGATCAAAACAGATGTCAAAAGAGACTGTGAAACTTGCTCTTGAACACAGAGTAGCTAAAGCAAAAGGAAAGAAAAGATGTTGTTAAAGAGCTGAACAGAAGATTTCAAAGGGCAGTTCGAGAAGACAAAGTAAAGTATTACAATGAACTGTGCCTGGAATTAGAAAACCAAAAGGGAAGAAGAACATGCTCAGTATAACTCAAGCTGGAAGGACTGAAGAAAAAATTCAAGCCTCAAGTCACAAAATTGAAGGATTATATGGGCAATGTATTGAATGATGCAGGAAACATCAAAAGAAGGTGGAAGGAATACACAGAATTGCTGTACCAAAAAGATTTGGTCAACGTTTAACTATTTCAGGAGGTGGCATATGATCAAGAACCAATGGTATTGAAGGAAGAAGTCCAAGCTACACTGAAGGTATTGGCAAAAAACAATGAGGCTCCAGGAATTGACAGAATACCAATTGAGGTGTTTCAACAAACGGATACAACTCTGGAAGCACTTATTCATCAGTGCTGAGAAATTTGGGAGACAGCTACCTGACCAACCAATTCGAAGAGATCCATACTTATGACCATTTCAAATAAAGTTGATCCAACCAAATGCAGAAATTACTGAACAGTATTATTAATATTACATGTAAGTAAAATGTTGCTGAAAATAATTGAAAAACTGTTGCAACAGTACAAAGACAGGGAACTACAAGAAATTTAAGCTGGATTCAGAAGAGGACATGGAATGAAGGATATCATTGCTGATGTCAGATGGATCTTGGCTGAAAGCAAAGAATACCAGAAATATATTTACCTATATTTTATTGACTAGGCCAAGGCATTCAACTGTGTGGATCATCACAAATTATAGATAACATTGCAAAGAATGGCAATTCCAGAACACTTAATTGTGCTCATGAGGAACCTGTACAAACCCTAAGAGGCAGTTGTCAGAAAAGGTGTGTGTCAGGGTTGTATCCTTTCACCATACTTATTCAATCTGTGTGCTGAGTAAATAATCCAAGAATCTGAACTATATGAAGAACGTGGCATCAGGATCGGAGAAAGCCTCATTAATAACCTGTGATATGCAGATGATACAACCTTGCTTGTGGTAAGCAAAGAGAACTTGAAGCACTTACTGATAAAGATCAAAAACTACAGCCTTCAGTGGGGATTACAACTCAACACAAAGAAAACAAAAATCCTCACAACTGGACCAATAAGCAACATCATGATAAATGGAGAAAATATTGAAGTTGTCAAGGATTTCATTTTTCTTGGATCTACAATCAATGCCCATGGAAATAGCTGTCAATAAATCAAATGATGTATTACATTGGGCAAATCTGCTGCCAAAGACCTCTTTAAAGTGTTAAAAAGGTGTGCATGATCGAAGCCATGGCATTTTCAGTCACCTCATATGCATGTAAGAGCTGGACGGTGAATAAGAAAGACGGAAGAAGAATCAATGCCTTTGAGTTATGGTGTTGGAGAAGATTATTGAATATACCATGGACTACCAGAAGAATGAACAAATCTGTCTCAGAAGAAGTACAGCCAGAATGCTCCTTAGAAGCAAGGATGGTGAGACTATGTCTCACATACTTTGGACATAATATCAGAAGGGCAAGTCCCTGGAGAAGGACACCATGCTTGGTTAAGTAGAGGGTCAGCGAAAAAGAAGACCCTCAGTGAGATAGATTGACACAATGGTTATAACAATGGGCTCAAACATAGCAACTATTGTGAGGATGGTGCAGGATTGGGCAATGTTTTGTTCTGTTGTACACAGGGTCACTATGAGTTGGAACTGAATCGACAGCACCTAACAACAACAGATGTTCTTAGCGTATGTTCTAGGCTAAGCACTACTACAGCTTGCTTGTGTGACTTTGGATAAATAATTTACATTCGCAGCTTGAATCTCTCGATTTTATTAACTGAAAATAAAGTTCATGTTTTCTATTATAGCTGCATTAAAAAACAAGAGATAATATTCACAAAAGCACATTTAACATATAAAGCACTATACAAATATGTCAACATATATTGATACAGTGAAACTTGTGAGAGCCGGAACTTGACAGGACTGCCTTGTTTTTCTGGGTCTCACAAGGTTTCCGCCTTTGACAGGGTGCAGTCTTACCATTTTTCTATTGCTTCTTTTAGTGGAAAATAGTTGAGTTTTCCTTCTCTGACAGGTTTCTGCCTTACGCAGGTTCCAACTTTCATAGGTTTTACTATAATTATTAAAGTAAGAGTATAATTTCTCCTATCTTCTGTTGATTGCCAGCTGTGTGCTAGGTGTAATGCTGGGTGTTTTGCAAGTGTGAATTTAATTCCTGATAATAGCCCTTCAAGAATTTCCTGTTCATTTATCTATTACTTTTTAACAAATCACCACAAAATCAGTCGTTTAAAATAATAGTTTATTATTATCTCACACAATTCTAGGAGTAGACTGGGCTCTGCTAGGAGGTGCTGGTTTAAGTTTTCTCATCTGGTTGCAGTCAGATGGTGACTAGGGCTGAAGCTATCTGAGGGTTCAATTGGGCTGGATGTCTGAGAATCTTCTTCAATCTTATGTGTACTGCTTATCTCCAGGAAGACTCTCAAGGTGACTAGCTTGGGCTTCCTCACAGCACAGCAGTGTTAAGAGTTGTTGTTGTTCGTTGCTGTTTAGTCAGTTGCGACTCATGGAGACCTCGTGTGTGTCAGAGTAGCACTATGCTCCATAGGGTTTTCAAGACTGTGACCTTTTGGAAGCAAATTGCTAGGTCTGTCTTCTGTGGCTCCTTCGGGCGAGTTCAAACTGCCAGCCTTTCAGTGAGTAGTCAAGCGCTTAACATTGGTGCCACCTGGGCGTGTAGTATCAGAGGAGTCCACCCTGATTTCATATGACAAATGACACAAGACTCTTAGGTCAGAGATGAAGGACTTGTTTTTTTTCTCAATTACTCACTACAATAGCAGCAGCCAGAGTATCAGCACTTTTTGCACCAGTTATCCAAGCCTTCTTTCCTTCAGGGCAGCACAGAGAGGGCCAGATGACACATGTACGTGCTGCAAGTTGTGTTATAGGAAAGGAACCTTGAGCTATGGAAACCTGTCTTTATAACCAAAGGTAAGCATGCATACTCTTTGCTCTGGAGGGAGATGTGATCTTTATTGTATTGAACAATAAGTGTACCTGCCCTTTTCTCCAAGGCTATTTGCTATACTAACGTCCTTGACAAGATAGTCTTGAGCAAAGGGCAGTCAATGTCTCACCAGCAAGATGTGCAGAAACATGCCAAATGCATAGAGAATTGTCACCCAGTACCAACCACAAATGCTGAGCTGCCAGGTTAGGGCTTCTACCATGTCATATTGCTGTTGTATCCTGCCCTGGTGCTTCTCTATTCATACTACTTAAAAGTGTCATAGTCCAAGAGTTAGAGTTCTTCTCCAGCAATTCTAGATCTCAGTACAGCTGCCTTAGAATGCAGTGGGGCAGTGGGTAACAGTGGATCCACATGCCTGTGACTGCCTTTGTCTCTGAGGGTCTTACCTAGTGAATGTTGTTTCCTCATGTCTGTCTGTTTCCTCCTTGGCCGTTTAGCTACCCCTATAATTGTCTCTTTCTGATCATGAAACAATTTGAATGTTGTATTCATATTTAAAAGTAAATTAATTGAATTAACAAATATCTGATCTAGTACCCTTAGTGTGTCAGGCACATGTACTTGGAAAAAAATTCTTGTCATTAAACTTCCATTCTACGGGCAGTACTATTTCTTTCTTTTTTCCATCTTAATAGCTAATGCATTTATTTCCATGTGGTTTAGAAAATATAAAACTAGCCCATTGAACCTATGATTTTGGCAGTAATATAAACTTACCTTTTAGAAACAATTTGGTTTTTAAAGACATGGATTGATTTAAAGAAAAAAAATGAAGGCAGAGTACAGGAGGTGAAGAGATGTGGCAAAAAGTTCTGGAGATGGTAATGGAAATGACCGTCTTAGGGCAGCCTGGCCTGAGGGTGGAGGACAAACTCCCCTTCAGGGTGTTCATGACTCCCTCTGTCTGTGCTTCCCCCAAACCAGGCCTCTACCTTCATCCCACCATATGGAGCTCCTGCCTTTTCTGGATCATGCTGAGCCATCTCCTTTGCACATGCTACTCCCTCAGCCTAGATTGCATGCCACCTCTGAGATTTTTTTGCAAGACTTCATTCATTCATTTTTCACATTTAGATTTTAATCCATCTGGAATTTATTTGAGTATAGAGATATTCAGTCATGCCAACTCCATTCATTTATGATCTGTCTTTTTCATAGAGAATTGCAATACTACCTTTGTCATATATTCTCACATATACTGGAACTATTTTTGAATCTCTATTCTTTTCCATTGTCTATTCCTCTGCCAATGCCATATTGATTCAATTATAGTGGCTTTATAGTATGTACTTCTTTCTTTTTTTTTTTTTTTATTGTTGTGCTTTAAGTGAAAGTTTACAATTCAAGTTAGTCTCTCATACAAAACTTTATGCATATAATGTTATGTGACCCTAGTTGCTCTCCCTATACTGTGACAGCACACTCTTCCTTTCTACCTTGGATTTCCCGTGTCCATTCAACCAGATCCTGACCCTCTCTGCCTTCTCATCTCACCTCTGGACAGGAGCTGCCCATTTAGTCTCATGTATCTACTTGAGCTAAGAAGCATACTCTTCACGAGTATCATTTTATGTCCCATAGTCCAGTCTAATCTTTGTCTGAAGAGTTGACCTCGGGAATGGTTTTAGTTTTGGGCTAACAGGGAGCCCGGGGGCCATGTCTTCCAGGCTCCCTCCAGTCTCAATCAAACCATTAAGTCTGGTATTTTTACTAGAATTCAGGTTCTGCACCCCACTTTTCTCCTGCTCAATCAGGGACTCACTGTTATGTTCCCTGTCAGGGCGGTCATTGGGATAGCTGGGCACCATCGAGTTCTTCTGGTCTCAGGCTGATTAAGTCTTTCGTTTATGTGGCCCTTTCTGGATAGTACCATTTCTTACCTACAAAATTAAAAAAATTTTTTAAAAATAATAATACATAATACAAAGTGTTGGTAAAGATATGGTGGAACCAATAATTTTTTTTTTTTTTTACTTTTCAATTATAATTTATCACATAAACATGACCACATTGGTGCAAATAAAATGATAAGGAAGAATTCACCCTCAGTTTTGCCTTTTCAATTCACTTGCTCATGCATTCACACAGAAAATCATTTTAAGACACTTAAATAGTTTGCCAGAAACAAATATAAGACAAAACCTTGAAATAGAATTTCTCAAAATCTAAAGGCTATACAAATGTATATGTATCCATCAAGTTCAGTTTTTCAGAAAAGAAAAATAGACACTGAATCATTTTAACATGGTTAGGGACATTTTACTAAATAATTTTCACTTCATCTCTTCAACTGTCCCCACTGTTTCTAACAGTAATTGTCAAATATTGTTTTTTGGATTTTAAATTGCTACAAAACTTCTGTTGAACAAATTACCAGTATATACCAAGGGCTTCAAAAATTTAAACAGGTTATATTGGTTATATTACATTGTTTATAATAATCAAAAGTTACAAACTATAACACATGCCCAAAATGTTGAGAAACATTGAATAAATTTTGGCATAACCAAGAGAAAAGCTATTGTCAATAAATTACGTTTACCAAAAAATTTTAGTGAGATGCAAACATCTTAATGATTTAAAGTAAAAAAGTATCAAAAACCTAAATTGCTTAGAAAAACACCAAAAATTATTGTTACCAGAATACATTTATTGTGAGTAGATAGGATTTGAATTGGGCAGCCTCACCTGAACATACTGGGAAGGCACTGTGAAGAGGGGACAGTGAAAGGGGGTTATACAGATCATTGTTAATTTCTGAAGAGATAGCATCAAAGCACATAGCAGGCTAGTTACAGAAACAGTCACCAAGGACATGCCATGCATCCTAAAATAGCCTGGAGTTCCTGCTTCTTGAAGCTGGCTTCACATAGATAATTTTCCAAAAGAACCCAATGCCTAAGGCCAAACGGTCTCCACTAAACTGCTTACTATGCTGTTGTTTGACCTGAAGGTGATTGCAGGGAGCGAGTCCTTTCAAGGTTCAAAATGACACCGAAGGGCAGGTTGCCTGGGTTGGTCACCCCAATTCCATGAACCCAGAAATTTGAATTCTAGGATAACTAAAACAGTTTTGTCAAAAGTCATGTGCTAAAATTGTATATATTTAATTTTCAATTTTTTAAGGAAATATGCTAAAATATTGATAGTAGTTATCTCTAGATAGAAGCATTTTCTTCCTTATATATTTTCCAGAATTTCTGTAAAATGTCTCTAAATATTAAACATGCACAGTCTAGTATAATGAAGAAGATTTTGAGCTCTGGAATCAGACTTTCTTGGACTAAAATTTTGGTTTTGCCTCTTTCCAAATATATGGCCTTGGGAAAGTTATTTAACCTTGCTGCACCTTGGTTTCCTTATCTAAACAATGGGTATCAGGACGATATTTTCTGTATAGGGCTGTAGTGAGAATTGAATGGAATAACATATGTAAAGTACTCAGAGTGCCTGGTACAGAGACAGGGGGACAGTATTGTACTGTGGTTAGGAACACAGAGTATCAAGCTGTTCTTTAAAGATTTAGTCTTTAATTTAATATTTAAATAATAATCATAATAATAGCTACCACTTATTATCATTCATTATTTATTGAGTGTCTATTATGTTGAAGCCCTTTTGTAAGAGTTGTGGACAGCAAGGAACAGAAACTGAGGCACAAATAATTTAGGTAACTTGCTCAGCTGGTAAGTAAAGAAGCCAATAATGGTCACAAAATTAAAGAGTCATAACAAAATAGTTGAAATGGGAAATATTCAAGAGAAAAACAATGTATGTATCAAGGAATATAGATAAGAGTAAAAATAAGAACATTAAGGCCATGATTAGAGAAAAAATTACATGGAGTAAATTTATTAAATGTCCAAATAATCATGTTCCAAAAGTGCCATAAGTGACAGTGAGAGATTTAATTGTACCAAACACTAAATTAGGTTTTGGAATCATACATTTACGGCAGAAAAACAAAGGCTTTGTTAAACTACTGAAGTGGTTATAACATAAATTTGTACTCTGTACCAAATATAGGGACCCTGACTGTATTTTTTAATCATTTCTTTCACCATTGTTTAAAGGAAAAATGTGTGTTTTTGCTGCGTCCCCTGTTTGGTCATATCATTAAACTTTCAGGAAGCATATAACATTAATCATATAAATTAACTTTCCATCTCAGAAGGGATGCATATAATTCAGGCCAACAAAGGACTAGCAAAGTAGTGTGGAGGATACAGCAAACATTGCCAATGCATTTTATTAAGAAGGGAGCTTTCTCACTCATTGCCACCTGCTTGTGTTTCTAATTCCATTAGTGGAATCCGTATGAAATATTAGAGGATGATATAGATATTGACACTGATAATAGAAGTTAAGTCTCTAATGTGAAAATGTTCCCAGCTACCCAGCAGCATAGATTATATATTTTTAATTTTTATGTTCCCTCATGATTTTATAGTTTAATTGTATTAAGTATGTAATTAAATTTTCATTATATCCAAGGCCTGCCATTCTCCATCACACCACCTGCAGAAACATGGCTCCAGTTGAAGCTAATTCAATCCTTAGAGGCCATACGACTCATTTCCTTCCGTCCTAGGCCAACCCAACCCTGGGTGAGCCTAAACAAAGGAGAGGTTTTCAAGAAGCATATCCAACCAGAATACCATAAAGAAAACATGTTGGTGGCCCTTGGAATGTGCACATTTAATTTATGACTTTTTTATTTTAGACTCCAGATTTTTTTTTTTTTTTAAAATCTTAACATGGTTTACAAGGACCTGCATAATATGATTCCTTTCAATTCATTCACCCTCATTTTTTCCAGGTTCTTTGTAGCCATATTCTTTCACATTTTTCACACTTGTCCCCTCTGCTGGAAGGCTCTTGTTCCCATCCCTTTCTAACTACCCACTCTTCAATTTCACCTAGTTAATTCCATCTGAATTTCAGATTACCTAGCAAACATTGCTCTCTATGGAACACCTTTCCTCAACTGCATAGCTGGACAAAGCCTTTTTTATATGCAGCTCCTCCTCGTAGCTTTTCTTCAATGCCCTTACCTCAATTGATAATATGTATTTCTTTGCCTATCATTTATGTTTCCATTCACTTATACATTCCAAGCTCTATGAATACTGTTTCTGTTTGGATCTACACTGTATCTCCATTACTTCAAAACAGTGACTGCCACATGCTGGGTATTCAGCAGACATTTGTTGACCAAATGCATTAATGGTCTGTATAAGAAAATTCTAAAGGATTGTGATATGTAAAAATTGTACTTTTTCAGAAGCATGTAATTTAATGCTTTATTATTCACAAACTTGTGGAAGTAAACTTCTGGAGAAATGGTCTTCTAGAAGGTCAAATTTCAGTTATTCTAATGTCTATATTGAGTAGAGCTAGTCCATCAGCATTAAATAAGATAGTGAACTGGCCCATGAAGGTAAGTGCCTGGAGTCATCGTATGCCGAAGTAATGACTGTTAGGAAGGTGAGATAGAGGTAATTTCTAACTCCCTAGGCTTCAATCGGAGCCCAGTGGCACAGTGGTTAAGAGCTCTGCTGCTAACCAAAAGGTTGCCAGCTGCTCCATGGGAGAAAAGATGTGGCAATCTGCTTCCGTAAAGATTTACAGCCTTGGAAACCCTATGGAGCAGTTCTGCTCTGTCCTACAGGGTCACTGAGTCAGAATCAACTCTACAGCAATGTTTTTTTTTAAGACTACAATCTGTGAGTACAGGAATCATTTCTTTAAATCCTCAGGCCCATTACAGCATCTGAAACACAAAACTTCATTCATTTATTCATTCAAAAATGTTTATTGAGTCTTACGGATCAAACATATTCATGATATAGTGAAGGGCATTAATCATATAATTTTAGTGAGGACACAAATATATAAAAACTGAGAACAACAAAACAAGATTATTTCAGTTACTGGAAAATAAAGAAAAAGAAAACTAGTAACAGGACAGTTACTTACAGGTGATGGAATACTATTTTGGATGAAGTGATCAAACAAGGTGAGGTGATACTTACATTGAGGGAGGTCTCTGTAATGTGAAAGAGACCATCATGTGAATATCGAAAGAAAGAGTATTCTAGGCAAAAGAAACCACAAGTGCTAGTACTGTGAGACTGGGGAGAGTTTCGCATGTTCAATGAATAGAAAAAAAAGTCGTTGAAAAGTGGAGTGTAGTAAGTAATGAGCAGAGTGTAAAAGATGATGTGGGAAAATTAGGTAAGGGCCAGATTATGTGAGTCTTTTTAAAATTTAATAAATGGATATGTTGAATGAATTGTCTTTTCCCATCCAGTTTGAGATTTTCCTGCTTCTTGGTATAACAAGTGATTTTTGACTGCAACCTGAACATGTTATGAGACTCTGCATCTTATTATACCTTCTGTTTTAGCTGGCTTCTTCAGACACCACTCTGTCAGAAGAAGTCGAAGTCAGTATGACATTGCCTCATTACTGCCAAACATGGGGTGAAGGGGCACTTCTCATGACTGCTAGAGGGGGATGGGAGCTTTAGCTGCTCACTGGGCCTCCACTGATAGCTTCCTGGCTGGGATGAGTAAGGAGTGTCTTGTTTCTTCTCCACATCTAGCTGCCACTGACACCAAGAGTTGTTGACCTCTGTACCATAATGGTGAAATTCTTTAGACTCTCCAGTAAGCCTCCTCTGACACCACCCCAGCAGGGAAGGGGAGGAGCCCCTCATTTCTGCAAGATTGAGTGAAAGTCTAGGCTTCCTATATAGTCTCTATGGTTTCCACAGTAACTGTGACTGGTTTGTTGTTGTTAGATGCTGTCAAGTCAGCTCCGACTCATAGCAACCTCATGTACAATAGAACAAAACACGACCTGGTCCTGTGCCATCCTCACAACCACTGCTATGCTTGAACCTACTGTTGCAGCCACTGTGTGAATCCATTTCATTGTAATCCATACTGAAGGCTGTAGTTTTTGATCTTCATCAGTAAGTGTTTCAAGTCCTCTTTGCTTTCATCAAGCAAGGTTATGTCATCTGTATAACACAGGTTGTTAATGAGTCTTCCTCCATTCCTGATGCCCCGTTCTTCATATAGTCCAGCATCTTGGATTATCTGCCCAGTGTACAGATTGAATAAGTATAGTGAAAGAATACAAGCTTGACATACACATTTTCTGATTTTAAACCATGCAGTATCCCCTCTTCTGTTCCAACAACAGCCTCTTGGTCTATGTACAGGTTACGCATGAGCACAATTAAGTATTCTGGAATTCCCATTCTTCACAATGTTATTCATACTTTTTTATGATCCACACACTCAAATGCCTTTATGTAGTCAAAAACACAGGTAAACCTCTTTCTGGTATTCTCTGCCTTCAGCCAAGATCCGTCTGACATCAGCAATGATATCCCACATTCCACATCCTTTTCTGAATCCGGCTTGAATTTCTGGCAGTTCCCTGTCAATGTACTGCTGCAACCGCTTTTGAATGATCTTCAACAAAATTTTACTTGCATGTAATGTTAATGATATTGTTTGATAATTTCCACATTCTGTTGAATCACCTTTCTTTGAAATGGGCATGAATATAGATCTCTTCCTCTTGGTTGGCCAGGTAACCGTCTTCAAAATTTCTTGGCATAGACAAATGAGTGCTTCCAGTGCTGTATCCGTTTGTTGAAACATCTCAATTGCTATTCCGTCAATTCCTGAAGCCTTGCTTTTTGCCAATGCCTTCAGTGCAGCTTGGGCTTCTCCCTTCAGTATCTTAGGTTCTTGATCATATGCTACCTCCTGAAATGGTTGAATGTTGATCAGTTCTTTTTTGGGACAGGGACTCTGTGCATTCCTTTCATCTTCTTTTGATGCTTCCTGTGTCATTCAATTTTTTGCCCATAGAATCCTTCAGTATTGCAACTTGAGACTTGAAATTTTTCTTCAGTTCTTTAAACTTGAGAAATGCCAAATGTGTTCCTTTCTTTTGGTTTTCTAACTCTAGGTCTTTGCACATTTCATTATAATACTTTACTTTGTCTTCTTGAGCCGCCCATGGAAATTTTCTGTTCAACTTTTTAACAACATAATTTCTTCCTTTCATTTTAGATACTCTATGTTAAAGAGCAAATTTCAAAGTCTCTTCTGACATCCATCTTGGTCTTTTTTTTTATTTCCTGTCTTTTAATTTTTTTTATTTTTTTATTGTACTTCAGGTGAAGGCTTACAGAACAAATAGTTTCTCATGAAACAGAAGTACACATGTTGTTTTATGACATTGGTTAACAACCCTACAACATAACAACCCTGTAACTTCTCAACCTCTTTTTTTTTTTTTGTGAAAATACACATAGCCAAATATACACCATTTCAAAAATTTCTACATGCACAGTTCAATGACATTACCTGCACTCTTCGAATTGTGCTGTTATTCTCACATTTAACAGTTACTACAAATGTTGCCCTATGACAATGGTTAACAGTCTCACAACTCATCAACAATATCCTTACTCAACCTTGGGTTACCTATCACCAGCTTCCTTGTCCCCTTCTGCTTTCTGACCCTTGTCACTGGACACCTGTACCTCGTTTGTCTTGTTTGGTTTTACGGGGCTGTCCATTCCCAGGCTGAACAGTGAACTTCGGAGATAACTTCACCACTGAGCTAAAAGGGTGTCTGGGGGCCATACTCTCGAGGTTTCTCCAGTCTCCTTTAGGCCAGTAAATCTGGTATTTTTTTGAGAGTTAGAATTATGCTCTACATCCTTCTCCAGCTCTGTCCAGAACCCTCTGTTCTGATCCTGTTCAGAGCAGTCAGTGGTGGTAGCTGGGCACCATCTAGCTGTACTGGACTCAGTCCAGTGGAGGCCTTGGTAGCTGTGGACAGTTAGTCCTTTGGACTAATCTTTTCCTTGTATACTGTTCTCTTCAATCTCCCTTGCTCCTGAAGGGATGAGACCAGTGGAGTATCTTAGATGGCCACTCACAGGCTTTTAAGACCCCAGACACTGCTCACCAAGGTAGAATGTAGAGCATTGTCTTTATAAGCTGTGTCATGCCAGTTGAGCTAGATGTTCCCAGAGACCATGGTCCCCAGAGCCCTCCGCCCAGCAATTCAGTCCCTCCGGGAGTTTGGATGTGTCTATGGGGCTTACATGACCATTCATTGTACAAGTTGTGCTAGTTTCTCCTGTGTTGTGTACTGTCTCAACTTTCACCCAAGATACCACTTATTTATTGCCTATTTAGTATTTCCCCCCCACCCCTCCCATCCCTGGTAACCAACAAAGATTGTTACATTTTGTGTGTGAACTTTTTCATGGGTTTTTACAATAGAGGTCTCATACAATATTTGTCCTTTTGTGATTGACTTATTTCACTCAGCATAATGTCCTCCAGTTTCATCCATTTTATGAGATGCTTCACAGATTCATAGTTGTTCTTTCTCGTTGCATAGTACTCCATTGTGTGTATGTACCATAGTTTGTTTATCCATTCATCTGTTGATGGGCATCTAGGTTGTTTCCATCATTTTGCTATTGTGAACAATGCTGCCATGAACATAGGTGTGCGTATGTCTATTCGAGTGACGACTCTTATTTCTCTAGGATATATTCCTAGGAGTGGGATTGCTGGATGGAATGGTATGTCTATTTCTAGCTTTCTGAGGAAGTGCCATATCATTTTCCAAACCGGTTGTATCATTTTGCATTCCCACCAGCAGTGCGTAAGAGTTCCGATCTCCCCGCAGCCCCTCCAACATTTATTTCCAGCGTTTTTGATTCGTGCCAGTAATGCCGGGGTGAGATGTCATCTCATTGTGGCTTTAATTTACATTTCTCTAATGGCTAGTGATCGCGAGCATTTCCTTACGTGTCTGTTGGCCATTTGACTGTCTTCTTTGGTGAAGTGTCTGTTCATTTCCTTTGCCCATTTTTTAATAGGATTATTTGTCTTTTTGTTGTAGAGGTGTTGGATTTTCTTGTAGATTATGGAGATTAGACCTTTCTCTGACTTGTACTGTCCAAAAATTTTTTCCTAATCTGTAGGTTCTCTTTTACTCTTTTGATGAAGTCTTTTGAAGAGCATAGGTGTTTGATTTTTAGAAGATCCCAGTTATCTAGCTTATCTGTTGGGGTTTTGTGCATTGATGGTTATGGTTTGTATCCTGTTAATGCCATGTATTAAGGCCTACAGTGTTGGTCTTATTTTTTCTTCTAGGAACTCTATAGTTTTAGGCTTTATATTCAGCTCTTTGATCCATTTTGAAGTAGTTTTTGTATACGGTGTGAGGTATGGGTCCTGTTTCATTTTTTTGCAAATGGATATCCAGTTTTGCAATCACCATTTGTGAAAAAGATTGTCTTCTCCCCATTTGATGGACTTTGGGCCCTTGAAGAAGATCAGGTAACTGTAGCTGGATGGATTTACATCTGGGTTCTCAATTCTGTTCCATTGGTCAATGTGTCTGTCGTTGTACCAGTACCAGGCTGTTTTGACTACTGTAGCTGTATAGTAGGTTCTGAAGTCAGGTAGTGTGTGTCCTCCCAACTTTGTTCTTCTTCTTCAGTAGTGCTTTACTTATTCGAGGATTCTTCCCTTTCCATATAAAGTGAATGATTAGTTTTTCCATCTCTTTGAAGAATGTTGTTGGTATTTGGATCAGGATTGTGTTGTATTTGTAAATTGCTTTGGGTAGAATTGTCATTTTCACAATGTTGAGTCTGCCTATCCATGAGCATGGTATGTTTTTCCATTTATGTAGATCCCTTTGGGTTTCATGCAGTAGTGTTTTGTAGTTTTCTTTGTATAGGTCTTCTACATCCCTGGTCAGATTTATTCCTAAGTATTTTATCTTTTTAGGGGCTATTGAAAATGGTATTGTTTTCCTGATTTCCTTTTCATCGTTCTCCTTACCGGTGTATAGGAATCTAACTGTTTTTTGAACATTTATCCTGTATCCTGCTTCTCTGCTGAATCTTTTTATTAGTTCCAGTAGATTTCTTGTGGAGTCTTTAGGGTTTTCTAAGAATAGTATCATATCATCTGCAAACAGGGACAATATAACTTCTTCATTACCAATTTGGATGCCCTTTATTTCTTTTTCTTGCCTTATTGCTCTAGCTAGAACTTCCAGCACAATGTTAAATAGCAGTGGTGATAAAGGGCATCCTTGTCTTGTTGCTGTTTTCAAGGGGAATGTTTTCAGCCTCTCTCCATTAAGAATGATGTTGGCCATTGGTTTTGCCTAGATACCCTTTATTATGTTGAGAAATTTCCCTTCTGTACATATTGTATTGAGAGTTTTTATCAGGAATGGGTGTTGGACTTTGTCAAATGCCTTTTCTGCGTCAATTGAGATGATCTTGTGATTCCTTTCTTTCCTTTTATTTATGGGGTGGATTACATTGATTGATTTTCTAATGTTGAGCCATCCTTGCATACCTGGTATGAATCCTACTTGGTTGTTGTGTATTATTTTTTTGAGATGATGCTGAATTCTATTGGCTAGAGTTTTGTTGAGAATTTTTGCATCTATATTCATGAGAGATGTTGGTCTGTAATTTTCTTTTTTTCTGACATCTTTGCCTGGTTATGGTATCAGCATTATGGAGGCTTCATAGAATGAATTTGGAAGTGTTGCTTCCTTTTCTAGGCTCTGAAATAGCTTGAGTAGTACTGGTACAAGCTTTTCTGTAAATGTTTTGTAGAATTCTCCAGTGAAGCTGTCTGGGCCAGGGCTTTTTTTGGTTGGAAGTTTTTTGATTACCTTTTCAATATCTTCTCTTGTTATGGGTCTGTTAAGATTTTCAACATCCCTTTGTTGTAGTTTGGGTAGGCCATGTGTTTCTAGAAATTTATCCATTTCCTCTAGCTTTTCAAATTTGTTGGAGTATAGTTTTTCATAATATGCTGTTATAATCCTTTTTATTTCAGTTGGGTCTGTTGTAATGTCCCCCATTTCATTTCTTATTTGGGTTATTTATGTCCTCTCCTATTTTCCTTTTGTCAGTCTGGTGAGTGGTTTGTCTTTTTTGTTGATTCTTTCAAAGAACCAACTTTTGGTTTTGTTGATTCTTTCTATTATTTTTCTGTTCTGTATTTCATTTATTTCTGCCCTGATCTTTCCTATTTCCTTTCTTCCGGTGATTGTGGGCTTTTTTTGCTGTTCTCTTTCTATTTGTTTAACTTCTGTAGTTAATGTTTTGATTTTGTCCCTTTCTTCTTTTTTGATATGTGCATCTATTGCTATAAATTGTCCTCTGAGGACTGCCTTTGCTGTGTTCCAAAGGTTTTGGTATGATGTGTTTTCATTCTCATTTGATTCTAGGAATGTTTTGATTCCATTTCTGATTTCTTCTATTACCAGTGATGTGTAAGCAGGGTATTATTCAGTTTCCATGTATTTGATTTTTTTTCCTTGCTCTCTCTATTGTTAATTTCTACCTTGACGGCATTGTGATCAGAGAAGATACTTTGAATTATCTCAACCTTTTGAACTTGTTGAGGATTGCTCTGTGGCCTAAGATGTGGTCTATTCTGGAGCACGTTCCATGTGTATTGGAAAAGAATGTGTACTTTGCAGCAGTTTGATGGAGTGTTCTATATATGTCTATGAGGTCAAGTTGGCTGATTGTGCCCTTTAGGTCTTGTGTATCTTTGCTGAGTTTCTTCTTAGTTGTTCTGTCCTTTACTGAGAGTGGTGTGTTGAAGTCTCCTACTATTATTGTGGAACTGTCAATTTCTCTTTTCAGTGTTGTTAGAGTTTGTTTTATGTATTTTGGAGCCCTGTCATTGGGTGCGTAGAGGTTTATTATGGTTATGTCTTCATGATGAGTCGTCTCCTTAATCATTATATAGTGTCCTTCTTTGTCTTTTATGGTAGATTTTGTTTTAAAGTCTATTTTATCTGAGATTAGAATTTCCACTCCTCTTTTTTGGTAGTTGTTAACTTGATGTATTTTTTTCCAACCTTTGACTTTTAATAAACTCACATCTTTGTTTCTAAGGTGTGTCTGCCGTAGACAGCATATTGATGGATCCTGTTTTCTTATCCATTCTGTCACTCTCCATCTCTTTATGGGTGCATTGAGTACATTTACATTCAGTGTAATTATTGATAGATGTGAGTTTGTTGCTGTTATTTTGTAGTGCTTTTTTTTGTGGTACTGACATTTTCTTTGTTCTTCTTACTCTCTTGTGCTGAGTTACTTTTGTTTGTGGATTTTTTTTTTTCATTTCTTTTGTTTCTGTAGGTTTTGTTTTTGCTGAGACTTTATGTTTTTCCTCTTTTTGTTTTTATGAGCATATTTGTTAACTTTCTTAGTGGTTACCATGAATTTTACCCTTATCTTTCTAAGTTTGAAGCAGTCTACCATTACTTGGTATCGCCTTGCCTTCCTCTCCATTAGAAGGTTCTATGACATTTATTCCCTCTTTTATTGTTTTGATGTTGTTGTCATTTACTGATTAACTTCTCTGATTCCCTGTTTTATATCTTTTGATTTTGGATAGTCCCCGAGAGTTCATTTCCTATATTGGTATCTGGCTCATACAATCCTTCATCCTAGGTTCTGCCTGTGAGCTGAAGCTGTTTGTCCTCAGATCGAAGAACTCCCTTTAATAATTGTTTTAATTTTGGTTTGACTTTTACATATGCTCTTGATTTCTGTTCATCTGGAAATGACCGAATTTCACCATCAAATTTGAACGAGAGTTTTGCAGGATATATTATTCTTGGCTGGCAATTTTTTTCCTTCAAGATTTTATATATGTCATCCCATTGCCTTCTTGCTGGAAAGGTTTCTGCCAAATAATCTGAGCTTAGTCTTATTGTTTCTCCTCTGTATGTGAGTTCTTGTTTTTCACAAGCTGCTCTCAGGATTCTTTGTTTGTCTTTGCTTTGGGCGAGTCTGAATATGATATGCCTTGGTGATTTTCTTTTGGGATCTCTTCTATATGGGGTTCGTTGAGCTTTTTGGATGGCCAGCTTTTCATCTTTCATGCTATTGGGGAAGTTTTCTGTCAGCAGTTCCTTAATGATCCTCTCTGTGTTTTCTGTTTTCTTTCCCTCCTCTGGAATTCCAATCACTTGTAGATTTTTGCTTTTGATTGTGTCCCACATAACTCTCAGGTTCTCTTCATTTTTCTTTGTTGTTTTTCTGAGTTTTCCTGAAACAGAATTGTATCCAAGTGTTTGTCTTCCATTCCACTGATCCTGTCTTCCACCGTTTCATATCTGCTTCTCAGCCCGTCTATGACATCATCCATTTTTGAAATCTTGTTGTTTATCTTTTGGATTTCTAATTGTTGTCTTTGTATAATTTCTAGTTGTGAATTTATTTTGGCATTTTTTTCCTGCATCATCTTCCTGAATTCTTCCAATTTTTTGTCTGTATTTTCCATGAATTTGTCCATTTTTTCCTCATGTTTGTCAGCTTTTTGCCTCAGTTCTTGGAGAACTCTGAGTATTAGAGATTGGAATTCCCTATCAGGTAGTTCTAGTGCATTTTCTTCCAGAGGAGAGTCATGTGGTGCTTTATTTTGGACGCCTACTGTAACCATCCTGTCCTGGTTTTGTAAATGTTTTGTTATTGTCTCCTGTCTTTGGGGCATTCAGTAGTTATTTTTCTCGTTTATTGTTTGTAGATTTGTTTGTTCCATTCCTTTTTTTAAAAAAAAATTTGACCCTGTCTGAGCAGGCAGACTGTGTGTTCTTTGTTGTTTGCTCATTTGTGGGCACAGTAATTTTCGCCTCCTTCTCCAAATTGGCAGCGTCAGTCACTCAGATATGGTACGGCAGGGCAGGTCTAGCTGAAGAGGAGTTACTGGGACGGGTTGTTTGTGGCACTTACTACAGCCACCAGAGCAGTTCAGTAATCAGTGCAGGGCAGGTTCCAGTAGGCTGTGCCTGTGCTGCTTGGTGGTGTGATGTCAAGCGCACAGTGCAGGTAGGTAGGATGCAGCGGGGAGATTTTTATGTGTGGAGCTAAGATAGGCATGGGAGAGAGGAGAGAGGAACAGGATCCAAAAACATACAAACAAACAAAAAAGGATGCTAGGGGAGCTTGCCTTTGGAGTGGAGAGATGAGAGAGTATGAAATGGAGAAAAACAGAAAGGGGAGGAGGAACAAAAGAATGAACAAATAAGAATCAGAAAGGTTAAAGAACTACAAAGTTCCCAGGGATCCCACCGGTTCAGCTATGAGGTCTGGGGATGTCGCTCTCATGTGTTGCAGTACAGCCTGGCTAGAAGGTGTAGAGGTATACAACACCAGGTATTCAGGGAACAGAAAGAGAAGGAAGATATAGAGAGACGAGAAACTGAGCAAAAAGAAAGACAAAAAGGGAAAAAGAGGAAAAAGAAAACAAAACAAATTAAAAAAAGAAAAAACAGGAAAGGTACCCAAAGAAAGAGGGAAAAAAAAAAAAACCAATGTAAAAGAAATGCACTCAGGGATCCCTCTGCACGTCTGTGGAAGCCGAAGGGGAGTCTCCCTGGCATGCAGCTGAGCCTGGCCAGAAAGGGCTCCCAACTCAAGAAAAGAAAAGAAAACAAACAAAGAATTCAAAACAAACAAACGAACAAAAGCCCCGGGATCCCACCAGCGCAGCAGCCCAAACCGGGAAGCAGCTCCTCACTCAAACAGACCTCTGTAGCCCCTCAGGAAGAAGCAAAGATGGTGCACAGAGCCAGGTACTTGAGCGAAGGGAGGGGGAGGTGGCAAGAGGTAAGTAAGAAATCAAAAGAAGCAGAAAAAAAAAGCAACACTAGCAGCCAACAAATGGCATTCAGAGAACCAGCTAGTGCGGACTGGTGTTTCTGTACAAGAGACTGTGTCTGTGGGAAGCAGAGGGGGCCAAGTGTGGGTGAAGAAATGTAGAGAGTGGGAAAGTGTATATCACAAATTACCGGAGCCCTGCGGCCCCTCAGGAAGAAGCAAAGATGGCGCACGGAGCGAGGTACTTGAGCGAAAGGAGGGGGGGGGAGGGGCAAGGAAGAAATAAAAAGAAGCAGAAAAAAGCAACACCAGCAGCCAAAAAATGGCACTCAGTGAGCCACCCATTCAGGTGTGTGGAATCCATGCAGCCACTGTTTCCCGGTCAAGATACTGTGGCCGTGGGAAGCAGAGGAGTCCGAGTCGGGGTGAAGAAGGGTGGGGGTTGGGAAAGCATATATTGCCAATTAGCGGTTGTTTTGTCTCCTGCTGGAAGCTCCGTGAGGCTGCTTTTTCATACCCCGTTTGCTGATCTCCGATAGGAGTCCAAGGTGGCGGATCCACGCTGCATTAGCTGGTAGGGGACCTCTGCATGAATCTCTCCTCATTCTCCATTCTCTGTCAGTTTTGTCACTCCATTTGGTGCTTGGCTGAGTTCTTTATCTCTTCATTTGATGTTTTAGGGTTTCAGGATTCTTGTATTCTCTGTTCAGCTTAGTTTTTCAGATCTTTGTTGTGGAGGGTCGGCATCTTGCTTCTGTCTAGAGTGCCATTTTGCCGGAACTCCTTTTCTGTCTTTTTAATGACCTTTTTCTTTCTTCATGTATGATGTCCTTGATGTCATCCTACAACTCTTCTGGTCTGCGGTCATTAGTGATTAATGTGCCAAATCTATTCTTGAGGTGGTCTCTAAATTCAGGTGGGATATACTCAAGGTCATACTTTGGCTCTTGTGGACTTGTTTTAACTTTCTTCAGCTTCAACTTGAACTTGCATATGAGCAATTTATGGTCTGTTCCCCAGTTCGCCCCAGCCTTGTTCTGACTGATGATGTTGAGCTTCTCCATTGTCTCTACACAGGTGTAGTTAATTTGATGCGTATTCTATCTGGCGAGGTCCACATGTATAGTTGCCATTTATGTTGTTGAAAAAAAGGTATTTACAATGAAGAAGTAGTTTGTCTTACAAAATTCTATCATGCAGATCTCTGGCATAATTTCTGTCACCAAGGCCATATTTTCCAACTATTGCTCTTTTTCTTTGTTTCCAACTTTCACATTCCAATCACCAGTAATTATCAATGTATCCTGATTGCATGTTTGATCAGTTTCAGACTGCAGAAGTTGGTGAAAAACTTCAATTTCCTCAGCTTTGGCATTTGCAGTTGGTATGTAAATTTAAATAGTAGTCTTATTAACTTTCCTTCTTGTAGGCATATGGATATTTTCCTATCACTGATAGTGTTGCACTTCAGGATAGATCTTGAAATGTTCTTTTCGAAGATGAATGAAACACCATTCCTCTTCAATTCGTCATTCCCGGCATAGTAGACCATATGATCGTCCAATTCAAAATGGTCAATACTAGTCAATTGTAGCTCACTAATGCCTAAGATATTGATGCTTATGTGTTCTATTTCATTTTTGATGACTTCCAGTTTTCCTAGATTCATACTTCGTACATTCCATGTTCCAATTATTAATGGATGTTCGTAGCTGTTTCTTCTCATTTTGAGTCATGCCATACCAGCAAATGTAGGTCCCAATAGCTTTACTCCATCCATATCATTAAGGTCAACTCTACTTTGAGGAGGTGGCTCTTCCCTAGTCATATTTTGAGTGCCTTCCAACCTGAGGGACTCATCTTCCAGCATTATGTCAGACAATTTTCTGCTGCTATCCTTAAGGTTTTCACTGGACAAATTTTTTTGGAAGTAGATTGCCAGGTCCATCTTCCCAGTCTGCCTTAGTCTGGAATCTCTGCTGAAACCTGTCCACCATGAATGACCCTGCTGTTATTTGAAATTCCAGTGGTATGGCTTATAGCATTATAGCAACACACAAGCCACCACAGTATGACAAACTGACAGATGAGTGACTGGGAGAAGCTTATTACTTCTTGATGTGGATGAAAGTTCTGACTTTCTCCTTGACCTTCTCTGATACCACACTGGTGGGGAAGTTGAGGCGCCTTGTTATAATCTACCAAGCCTGGAATTTTAGGCTCATTACTTGGCCTTTGCTAGCATTGGTATGGGAGGGAGCACACTTTTTTTGGTGGTGTTTAGCTGGAGTCAGCAATTATTTTTTAAAAGATTTGTTTCTTGCTAGACTGCCTCTTCTTTGATTTTCAATTAGAGCTGACCTGTGTTTGGGCATTTTTGTCTCTGCCCATTGGTGTTTCTGGATTGCCTGTGATATATGAGGCAAAATGAAAACTCAGGGAACTCACCACCATGTGGTTCCTTGGTTCTGAGGAGCCTAGCCCCTCTGCCTTCTTCTCTCTACCTTTTAGAGTCTTTTTTTTTTTTTTTTAATATTTATTGTATGTATAATGGTCAGTGTTTTAGCAGTACTTAGCAGAAGGAATAGGGAATAATATGTCCACTCTATCCAGTGGAAGTAAATGTCCTTCAATAAATATTTTCTTAAATAAATATATATTAAACAAAGCTTTTCAGTGAAACTATTGAATCAAAATCTTGGCCCTATTTTTGACAAGAGGTGCATAAAAGTTTTGCTTTTTACCTCCCTCCTCCCCCAAAGTAGATTAGTCTAATTTCTGGAGATGAATCCTACCTTTCCCCAGAATGACAGGTGCACACTACAGGCATATATATATTTTTAATTTTTAATAGTTTTTTTTTTTCTTTTGCCAGTAGATAAAACTCCACATTCTAAATGTTCTCAATAAAATCTGGCTAAATACTTGAAATCAGGTATGCTTTTCTACAGACCACAAATTAAATAATGCACTATTTCTATTGTTCCCTTGGCATAATCTCAAAACAATAGAAGGAATATGCCAGTACTAACAATGATAAGAAACATCACAGTGTAGAGGCTAATAGCATAATGCCTGGCTTCAAAGTTCAGCTCTGCTTTTTACTATTTTTGTGGCCTTGGGAAGTTTTCTTAACTAACTTCTCTGTGCCTCAGTTTCTAATCTCTAAAATTGGAATGATAAATATTAATAATAAAATCATAGTGCAGTTGTATGGATTAAATGAGTTAACATTTGTAAAAGACTTAGAAAAAAATTACCTGGCACTGAAGTTCTATCCGTCTATAGCTATATATGTATAAATAAACATTGATGTTTTATTACCCCTAAAGATAATGTGGGATATATTCATAGCACAACAATTAAGGAGTATCATTTATCTTAAAAACAGAATTTCCATGTTTTAGTTTCATTACATTATTATTTTAGCTATCAATTGAAAAGTTGGTCTTTTGTTTTTTTTTTTTTTTTGCCATTAGAGCCCTTTATGGATATTTCATATGACAGATGACTGAAACCATATTAAAGGGTGAAATTATATTTTGTTACTGAAAAGTATTTTTATATAAATGTATGCAGTTGCTGTTAGGTGCCATCGAGTCAGTTCCGACTCATAGTGACCCTGTGTGCAACAGAATGAAACAGAACTGCCTGGTCTGGTGCCATTCTCACAGTTGTTGCTGTATGTGAGCCCATTGTTGCAGCCACTGTGTCATTCCGTCTCATTGAGGGTCTTCCTCTTTTTTGCTGACCCTCTACTTTACCAAGCATGATGTCTTTCTCCAGGGACTGGTCCCTCCTGATAACATGTTCAAAGT
Source organism: Dugong dugon (assembly GCA_030035585.1). Taxonomy (NCBI): domain Eukaryota; kingdom Metazoa; phylum Chordata; class Mammalia; order Sirenia; family Dugongidae; genus Dugong; species Dugong dugon. The sequence continues at coordinate 24,104,095 of CM057475.1, forward strand.
ATGTGAGATGAAGTCTCGCCATCCTAACTTCTAAGGAGCCTTCTGGCTGTACTTCTTCCAAGACAGATTTGTTCGTTCTTCTAGCAGTCCATGGTGTATCAGTATTCTTTGCCAACACAACAATTCAAAGGCATCAGTTCTTCTTTGGACTTCCTTTTTCATTGTCCAGCTTTCGCATGCACATGAGGCAATTGAAAATACCACAGCTTGGGTCAGGCGCACCTTAGTCCTCAAAGTGATGTCTTTGCTTTTCGTCTTCGGCTGGATTCTCTAGAGAAGCAAAACCGGTAAAGCGCATAAATATAGAGAGAGAGGGGGAGAAAGAGAAATTTATATCAAGGAAATGGCTCAAGTGGTTGTAGAGGCTGAGAAGTCCCAAGTTTGTGGGTCAGACTGGAGACCAACAAATCCCAAGATCGGCAAGCAAGATGGCAGGTAAGCTGCTAGCTGAAGTCCCAAGAACCGAAGGTCAGATGAACAGGAGCCAGCTGCAGGATCCAGAGCGAGCAAAAGCCCATGAGCCTTGCCAGAAAGTCCACCTATATTGGATACAGGCCATACCCCCAAGGAAACTCTCTTTCAACTGATTGGCTACTCACAACAGATCCCATCACATTGTATCAGATGTCGTCATGGAGGTGATTACATTATGCAACTGCCAAACTACGTCATAATTGCCAAACCACTGAGAATCATGGCTCAGCCAAGTGGACACATAACCCTAATGATCACACTTTTCAACACTTTAAAGAAGCTTTTTGCAGTAGTTTTGCCCAATGCTTTGTGTCATTTGATTTCTTGACTGCTGTTTCTGTGGGCATTGATTGCTTCAAGACCTCTCCATTTTCAGCAAGCAAGGTTGTGTCATCTCCATATCATAGGTTGTTAATGAATCTTCCTCCAGTCTTGATGCCGAGTTCTTCTTCGTATAATCCAGCTTCTTGGATTATTTGCTCAGCATATAGATTCAATAAGTATGGTGAAAGTATACAACCCTGATACACACCTTTCCTGATTTTAAACCATACAGTATCCCCTTGTTCTGTTTGAACAACTACTTCTTGGTCTATGTACAGGTTCTTCATGAGCACAATTAAATGTTCTATATAAATGTATAATAGTATTATATTTTTACTTTCCTTTACAGAATTTTCAATAAACTATGAATCCAAGTTGGAAATTCATTGCAAATTTATGTGTATATCTTCCTTATATTTCCATAGTTTTTGAATCTTTGTTCTAATCCACAAGGAAAAACATAAAAAATACCTTAACAGAATAACTCCAGCGAGGAAAAAAAAATGCTTTAGTGTTTGTAAGTTAAGTTTTATCTCTTCATTTTATGGCCTCATCTCTCCCCTGTTAACTGCTGTTTTATAGACATGATCATTTTCCCGGGACCGTAAACACAGGAAAAAGGTGCTTCATAGGTCAACTAATCCATCTCCTAGTTTGCAGGTATTTCATAGCCAGTGCTTTCCTGTTCACCCCTGTATCCTGCATGACTACTAGAAATTACAAATCTACGTGTATGCCTTCAGTTAAATTGTTCTGTAAGCAAAATGCCTATAGAGTTGAACTAGCTTCATAAGTGTAAATAGTGTGGTTTTGGTGGGACACTGATCTATACCAGATCATAGGCTGCCATTGAGTATATCAAATTTCTGGGCCCCAGTGATTGTTAACACATTAAGGCATATCTGGATTTTATCAATTATTCCTATGTCTCCAGTTTGGCCTGCATATGAGATATAAATAACCATAGGCAGACTAATATTCATTGTTTCTAGTAGCTTGCAAATACTGTTTTATCAGGTCTCCACATAAAAGCAAAGGAACCAGCATCTTTGAATACCTACAAGTGTATATGTTTGTGTAGGCATGTGTATGTGCATGTCTGTGTGTGTGTGTGTGTGTTCACTTTTTTTTTGTTATGGCTTCTTTTGTTCAAACCTATGTTTATGAGATTTATCTATATTGCTGTGTTTAACTTTAGGTTGTTCATTCTTATTATATTATAACATGGCATTGTGTGAACACATCATAATTTGTTTATCCATGAAACTATTAGTTGGCAATGGGTAGTTTTAGGTTTTAGAGTGTTATGACTCATATACATTCTAGTTCATGTCTTTGGATTATGATATATATGTGTTTCTGATTGACATACACACATATACACACACACACGAAATTGGTTTTGCTGGGTCATAGGATATGCATATTTTCCACTTTCACAGAGATTGCCAAATTCTTTTCCATAATGTTACACCACATTATACAACAGTCAGTAATGTATGAGAGTACCAGTAACGCCAGAACTCATCATCACTTGGTACAATTCTACCTTTTTTCTTACTTTAGCCATTGCGGGGAGTGGGTAATCATGTGTCATAATTTTCATTTGCACTCTAATAACTAATGAACTTGAATTCTGCTTAACCTGTGTTATTTTGACCATTTGGATATTTTCTTTTGTTAAGTGATTTTTCAACCTTTTGTCCTTGTTTATTGTTTTATTTTATTGTGTTGCCTTTTTCTTACTGGTTTGAAGGAATTCTTTATATTCTGGCTATGAGTCCTTTGTAAAATTTTTCCCACCCTGTAGATTGATGTTTAACTCTATCAATAATGTCTTTCGAAAAACAGAAGCTAACTTTTATATAATGTAATGTATCAACTTTTTCTTTGCCCTGAAGTTATGATAATGTCCTCTTATGTCTGCTTCTAAAAGGCTTATAATTTTATTTTTCACACTCAGTTCCTCAGTTTCTCTGGAAATTACTATTATGTATGGTGAGACAAAGAATCCATATCCTTTCTCCCCCATAAGTATTCAGTTGACCCAGTGCAGTTTATTAAAAAGACCATCCTGTTCCCACATCACAGATTAGAAGATGTGTGGGTTTGTTTCTAGACGTTATTCTATTCCATTGGTCAGCTTATCTTTCCTTAGTTAAAGGTGTTTGTTTTATTTCTTATTTAAAATATAATTATTATAGGATGATGTGATGGTTAATGTATGTATCAACTTGGCTAGGCTATAGTGCCCTGTTGTTTGATCAAGTGCTATTACAGAGGTTACTGATAAGGTATTTTGTAGTTAAGTCTAAGTTAAGGAGGTTACCCTCAATAACGTGGGTGGGCCTCATCCAATCGGTTGAAGGCCTTAAGAGCAAAAACTGAGATTTCCAGAAGAAGGGATTCTGTCTCAAGACTGCAATGTCAACTTTTGCCTTAATTTCCTGCCTGCCTGCCCTACATATTTCAGACTTGCCAGCCCCCACAATCACATGAGACAATTCCTTAAAATCAATCAATATCTATCCATATATCTTCTTTTCTCCTTCCCTCCCTTTTCCCTTTCCCTATCCCTGTCTGTCCTCTTGGTGCTGTTTCTTGGAGAACCCTGACTGATAAGGTGGTACCACTTTTAAAATCAAAGCAAAGCATGATGTCAAGTTTGGTTTATTTGGAGGGGGCAATTTTTAACATAGATATCTTCTTTTTCAATGGGGTACTAAAGCCAAAAATCAGTAACTTTAAGTTTTTCCAAGTGTCCTAGTTATTTGATTTGTGAAATCACTGAAAGAAAATAATGTATACTCATGTCAATTAAAACATAGGAAGGCACTGTTAAGAGTTAAGGGAGTTCTTCCTGAGACAGAAGAGTTTATGGACTTGTGTCCTGCTTTAGAGCACAGTAAAAGAATACTGGAGTAGGTTAGGGGCAACTTGGAATTGTTTTGTAGTATAACTCTGGAGCAAAGGTTGACAAACTGTAGCTCACAAGTCAGATCCCACCTGCCACCTGTTTCTATAAATAAAATTTTATTGGAAAACAGTAACAGTAATGCTCATTTATATACTTAATGTTTATTCCTGCTTTTGTTCTACAATGACAGAGATGAGTAGCTGCAACAGAAATCTTATGTTCTCTGAAGCTTAAAATGCATATTAGTTGGCTATTTATGGAAAATGTTTCTCAACCCTTTCTCTAGAGGATCTGAACATGTTCCTCTAAAGGAACTGTTTAAAACCACAGCTAGTAGTGTCCAGGGAAAAATATGTTAGAAATGTTTCAAGAGCTATTGGGAGGAGCAGATTACTGCCAAGAACTACTGCAGGAAGTTCCCAAGAATGAGATCTGCTATCAATTGTCATTGATGAGAATTGTCAGTAGAAGCCACTGTCCATGCGAGTAGCTTCAAGAAAATGTTACAATTGACAGTTACTTGACAATAAGATCCACAACTAATGTAAAAGCCCATCCTTGAAATTATCAAGAGGCATTTCTATGTAAGTTGTCATTGAGTTGATTCTGACTCACAGTGATCCCATGTGTCAGAGTAGAACTGTCCTCTGTAGGGTTTTCAGTGGCTGATTTTTGAGAGGTGGGTCACCAGGCCTTTCTTCTGAGGCGTCTTTTTGTGGACTTGATCTTCCAACCTTTTGGTTAACAGCCAAATGCATTAACTATTTGTACCACCCAAGGTCTCAGAGGCATTTCTAGAAACTGCTAAAACAAACGCTTCTTGGAGTAGAAGGAAAGCTTTTAGTCTTACTTTTTATGAATGTGCTACAGGTAAGATTCTGAAAGGTCTATTGGCATATGGAAGAGTGTTGGTATTAGGTATATATTACTCTAGTAGTTAAAAGTAAAGAGAACTGAGTGATTAGGTGTAGCGTAGACCAAAGTTCTTAAAGGGGACACCTGAGAGTCAGGAATAAGATTAAAAAATAAAGCCTGAGGAGTTCCAGCAAAATGGCGCTCTAGGCAGAAGCACCACGCCATCCCTCCACAGCAAAGATCTGAAAAACTAAGCTGAACAGAGAAAACAACAATCCTGAAACCCTAAAACATCAAATGAAGAGATAAAGAACTCAGCCAAGCACCAAATAGAGTGAGAAAACTGACAGAGAATGGAGAGTGAGGAGAGATTCATGCAGAGGTCCCCAACCAGCTAACGCAGGGTGGATCCACCATCTTGGACTCCTACTGGAGACCAGCAAACGGGGGTACGAGAAAGCAGCCTCATGGAGCATCCAGGGGGACACAAAACAACCATCTCTCATCTCTCCATTCCAATGGCAAGCTCCCCTAGCATTCTTTTTTGTTTGTTTGTATGTTTTTGGCTCCTGTTCCTCTCTCCTCTCTCCCATATCCGTCTTAGCTCCACACATAACAATCGCCCCACTGCATCCTGCCTACCTGCACCGTGCGCTTGACATCACACCACCAAGCAGCACAGGCACGGCCTACTGGAACCTGCCCTGCACTGACTACCGACCCGCCATGGTGGCTGTAGTAAGTGCCACAAACAACCTGTCCCAGTAACTCCTCTTCAGCTAGACCTAACCTGCTATACGATACCTGACTGACTGACCCTGCCAGTTGGAGAAGGAGGCAAAAAGTATTGAGTGCACAGACAAGCAAACAACAAAGAACACACAGTCCACCTGCTGAGACATAGTCAAATTATTTTTTTAAAAAAGGGATGAAACAAACAAATCTACAGTCAATAAACGAAAAAAATAACTACTGAATGCCCAGAAGACAGCAGACAATATCAAAACATTTACAAAAACAGGACAAGATTGTTCCAGTAGACACCCAAAGAAAAACACCAGATCATTTTCCAGTAGAAGAAAAGGCACTAGAACTACCTGATAGGGAATTCCAATCTCTAATACTCGGAATTCTCCAAGAACTGAGGCAAAAAGCTGACAAACATGACGAAAAAATAGACAAATTCATGGAAAATACAGACAAAAAATTGGAAGAATTCAGGAAGATGATGCAGGAACAAAATGCCAAAATAAATTCACAACTAGAAATTATACAAAAACAACAATTAGAAATCCAAAAGATAAACAACAAGATTTCAGAAATGGATGACGTCATAGAAGGGCTGAGAAGCACATTTGAAACAGTGGAAAACAGGATCAGTGGAATTGAAGACAAACACTTGGATACAATTCTGTTTCAGGAAAACTCAGAAAAAAGAACAAAGAAAAATGAAGAGACCCTGAGAGTTATGTGGGACACAATTAAAAGCAAAAATTTATGAGTGATTGGCATTCCAGAACAGGGGAAAAAAACAGAAAACACAGAGAGGATCATTGAGGAACTACTGACAGAAAACTTCCCCAGTATCATGAAAGATGAAAAGCTGGCCATCCAAGAAGCTCAACGAACCCCATATAGAAGAGACCCCAAAAGAAAATCACCAAGGCATATCATATTCACACTCGCCAAAACCAAAGACAAACAAAGAATCCTGAGAACAGCTCGTAGAAACAAGAAGACACATGCAGAGGAGAAACAATAAGACTAAGTTCAGATTATTCGGCGGAAACCATGCAGGCAAGAAGGCAATGGGATGACATATGTAAAATCTTGAAAGAAAAAATTTGTCAGCCAAGAATAATATATCCTGCCAAACTCTAATTCAAATTTGATGGTGAAATTAGGTCATTTCCAGATAAACAGAAATTAAAGGAATATGTAAAAGTCAAACCAAACTTACAAGAATTATTAAAGGGAGTTCTTCGATCTGAGGACAAACAGCTTCAGCTCACAGGTAGAACTTAGGACGCAGGATCATATGAGCCAGATACCAATCTAGGAAATGAAATCTCAAGGACTATCCAAAACCAAAAGAAATACAATAGGGAATCAGAGCAGTTAGTCAATAAATGACAACAAAATCAAAACAATAAAAGAGGGAATAAATGGCATAGGTATAGAACGTTCTAATAGAGAGGAAGGCAAGGCAATACCAAGTAATGGTAGACTGCTTCAAACTTAGAAATATAGGAGTAAAATTCATGGTAAACACAAAGAAAGCTAACAAACCAACACATAAAAATAAAGACAAAAAACATAAAGTCTCGGGAAAAACAAAACCTACAGAAACAAAAGAAATGAAAAAAAAAAAAAAATCCACAAACAAAAGTAACTCAGCACAAGAGAGTAAGAAGAACAAAGAAAACTTCAGCACCACAAAAAAAAAAAAAAAAAAAAAAAAAAAACTATAAAATGACAGCAACAAGCTCACATCTGTCAATAATTACACTAAATTCAATGGACTCAATGCATCCATAAAGAGACGGAGAGTGGCAGAATGGATAAGAAAACAGGATCCATCAATATGCTGTCTATATGAGACACACCTTAGAAACAAAGATGTGAATTTATTAAAAGTCAAAGGTTGGAAAAAAATATATCAAGATAACAAATACCAAAAAAGAGCAGGAGTGGCAATTCCAATCTCAGATAAAATAGACTTTAAAACAAAATCTACCATAAAAGACAGAGAAGGACAGTATATAATGATGAAGGGGATGATCCATCATGAAGACATAACCGTAATAAACATCTACACACCCAATGACAGTGCTCCAAAATACATACAACAATCTCTAACAACACTGAAAAGAGAAATTGATAGTTCCACAATAATAGTAGGAGACTTCAACACACGAGTCTCAGTAAAGGACAGAACAACTAGGAAGAAACTCAGCAAAGATACAGCAGACCTAAAGGGCACAATCAGCCAACTTGACCTCATAGACATATAACACTCCATCCAACCGCTGCAAAGTACACATTCTTTTCCAATGCACATGGAACGTTCTCCAGAATAGACCACATCTTAGGCCACAGAGCAACCCTCAACAAGATCCAAAACGTTGAGATAATTCAAAGTATCTTCTCTGACCACAATGCCGTCAAGGTAGAAATTAACAATAGAGAGAGCAAGGAAAAAAAATCAATTACATGGAAACTGAATAATACCCTGCTTACACATCACTGGGTAATAGAAGAAATCAGAGATGGAATCAAAAAATTCCTGGAATTAAATGAGAATGAAAACACTTCATACCAAAACCTTTGGGACACAGCAAAGGCAGTCCTCAGAGGACAATTTATAGCGATAGATGCACACATCAAAAAAAAAGAAAAAGGGACAACATCAAACCATTAACTACAGAACTCAAATAGAAACATAACAGCAAAAAAAGCCTACAGCCACCAGAAGAAAGAAAATAGTAAAGATCAGAGCAGAAATAAATGAAATAGAGAACAGAAAAACAATAGAAAGAATCAACAAAACCAAAAGTTGGTTCTTCGAAAGTATCAACAAAATCGACAAACCACTGGCCAGAATGACCAAAGAAAAACAGGAGAGGACACAAATAACCCAAATAAGAAATGAAATGGGGGACATTACAACACACCCAACTGAAATAAAAAGGATTATAACAGAATATTATGAAAAACTCTACTCCAACAAATTTGAAAAGCTAGAGGAAATGGATAAATTTCTAGAAACACATGGCCTACCCAAACTACAACAAAGGGATGTTGAAAATCTGAACAGACCCATAACAAGAGAAGAGATTGAAAAGGTAATAAAAAACTCCCAACCAAAAAAGCCCTGGCCCAGATGGCTTCACTGGAGAATTCTACAAAACATTTACAGAAGAGCTTGTACCAGTACTACTCAAGCTATTTCAGAGCATAGAAGAGGAAGCAACACTTCCAAATTCATTCTATGAAGCCTCCATAATGCTGATACCATAACCAGGCAAAGATGTCACAAAAAAAGAAAATTACAGACCAACATCTCTCATGAATATAGATGCAAAAATTCTGAACAAAATTCTAGCCAATAGAATTCAGCATCATCTCAAAAAAATAATACACAACAACCAAGTAGGATTCATACCAGGTATGCAAGGATGGCTCAACATTAGAAAATCAATCAATGTAATCCACCCCATAAATAAAAGGAAAGAAAGGAATCACAAGATCATCTCAATTGACGCAGAAAAGGCATTTGACAAAGTCCAACACCCATTCCTGATAAAAACTCTCAATACAATATGTACAGAAGGGAAATTTCTCAACATAATAAAGGGTATCTAGGCAAAACCAATGGCCAACATCATTCTTAATGGAGAGAGGCTGAAAACATTCCCCTTGAAAACAGCAACAAGACAAGGATGCCCTTTATCACCACTGCTATTTAACATTGTGCTGGAAGTTCTAGCTAGAGAAATAAGGCAAGAAAAAGAAATAAAGGGCATCCAAATTGGTAATGAAGAAGTTAAACGGTCCCTGTTTGCAGATGATATGATACTATACTTAGATAACCCTAAAGACTCCACGAGAAATCTACTGGAACTAATAGAAAGATTCAGCAGTGTAGCAGGATACAAGATAAACATTCAAAAATCAGTTGGATTCCTATACACCAGTAAGGAGAATGATGGAAAGGAAATCAGGAAAACGATACCATTTTCAAAAGCCCCTAAAAAGATAAAATACTTAGGAATAAATCTGACCAGGGATGTAAAAGACCTATGCAGAGAAAACTATAAAACACTACTGCATGAAACGCAAGGGGATCTTCATAAATGGGAAAACATACCATGCTCATGGATAGGCAGACTCAACATTGTGAAAATGTCAATTCTACCCAAAGCAATTTACAAATACAATGCAATCCCAATCCAAATACCAACAACATTCTTCAAAGAGATGGAAAAACTAATCATTCACTTTATATGGAAAGGGAAGAAGCCCCGAATAAGTAAAGCACTACTGAAGATGAAGAATAAAGTTGGAGGACTCACACTACCTGACTTTAGAACCTATTATACAGCTACAGTAGTCAAAACAGCCTGGTACTGGTACAAGGACAGATACATTGGCCAACGGAACAGAATTGAGAACCCAGATGTAAAACCATCACCTACGGTCACCTGATGTTTGACTAGGGCCCAAAGTCCATCAAATGGGGAAAAGACAGTCTTTTTCACAAATGGTGATTGCAAAACTGGATATCCATTTGCAAAAAAATGAAACAGGACCCATACCTCACACCGTATACAAAAACTACTTCAAAATGGATCAAAGAGCTGAATATAAAGCCTAAAACTATAAAGTTCATAGAAGAAAAAATAGGACCAACACTTCAGGCCTTAATACATGGCATTAACAGGATACAAACGATAACCATCAATGCACAAAACCCAACAGATAAGCTAAATAACTGGGATCTTCTAAAAATCAAACACCTATGCTCTTCAAAAGACTTCACCAAAAGAGTAAAAAGAGAACCTACAGATTGGGGAAAAAGTTTTGGACAGTACAAGGAAGACAAAGGTCTAATCTCCATAATCTACAAGAAAATCCAACACCTCTACAACAACAAGACAAATAATCCTATTAAAAAATGAGCAAAGGAAATGAGCAGACACTTCACCAAAGAAGACATTCAAATGGCCAACAGACACATGAGGAAATGCTCGCAATCACTAGCCATTAGAGAAATGCAAATTAAAACCACAATGAGATACCATCTCACCCCGGCATTACTGGCACGAATCAAAAACACTGGAAATAAGAAACGTTGGAGGGGCTGCGGGGAGATGGGAACTCTTATGCACTGCTGGTGGGAATGCAAAATGATACAACCAGTTTGGAAAATGATATGGCACTTCCTCAGAAAGCTAGAAATAGACATTCCATTCGATCTAGCAATCGCATTCCTAGGAATATATCCTAGAGAAATAAGAGTCGTCACTCGAATAGACATATGCACACCTATGTTCATGGCAGCATTGTTCACAATAGCAAAACGATGGAAACAACGTAGATGCCCATCAATAGATGAATGGATAAACAAACTATGGTACATACACACAATGGAGTACTATGCAACGAGAAAGAACAACAATGAATCTGTGAAGCATCTCATAACATGGATGAAACTGGAGGACATTATGCTGAGTGATATAAGTCAATCACAAAACGACAAATGTTGTATGAGACCTCTATTGTAAAAACCCATAAAAAAGTTCACACACAAAATGTAACAATCTTTGTTTGTTACCAGGGATGGGAGGGGTTGGGGGGAAATACTAAATAGGCAATAGACAAGTGATATCTTGGGTGAAGGGTGAGACAGTACATAATACAGGGGAAACTAGCACTTGTAGAAGGAAAGGTCATGGAAGCCCCATAGACACATCCAAACTCCCTGAGGGACTGAATTGCTGGGCGGAGGTCTGTGGGGACCATGGTCTCAGGGAACATCTAGCTCAATTGTCATGACACAACCTATAAAGACAATGCTCTACATTCTACCTTGGTGAGTAGTGTCTGGGTCTTAAAAGCCTGTGAGCGGCCATGTAAGATACTCCACTGGTCTCATCCCTTTGGGAGCCAGGAAGAATGAAGAGAACAGAATATAAGGAAAAGATTAGTCTGAAGGACTAATGGACCACCGCTACCAAGGCCTCCACTGGACTGAGTCCAGTACAGCTAGATGGTGCCCAGCTACCACCACTGACTGATGTGACCAGGATCACAACAGAGGGTTCTGGACAGAGCTGGAGAAAGATGTAGAGTATAATTCTAACTCCGAAAAAAAAGACCAGATTTACTGGCCTAAAAAGACTGGAGAAACCTCGAGAGTATGGCCCCCAGATACCCTTTTAGCTCAGTGGTGAAGTTATCTCCGAGGTTCACCGTTCAGCCTGGTAGTGGACAGCCCCGTAAAACCAAATGAGACTAATGAGGGACAGCAGTCCAGAGACAAAGACCAGAAGGCAGAAGGGGACAGGAAAGCTGGTGATGGGGAACCCAATTTTGAGTGAGATAGTTTGATGTGTTGTGAGATTGTTATCCATTGTCATAGGGCAACATTTGTAGTAACTGTTAAATGAGAAACTATTTTGTTCTGTAAGACTTTATCTTAAGTAAGAATAAGAGCACAACTGGAAGAGCGTAGTCAATGTCACTGAACTGTGTATGTAGAAATTCTTGAAACAGTGTATCTTTGGCTATGTGTATTTTCACCAAAAAAAAAAAAAAAAAGGTTGAGAATTTAGAGGGTTAATATGTTGTGGGGTTGTTAACCAATGTCATAAAACAACATGTGTACTACTGTTTCGTGAGAAACTATTTGTTCTATAAGCCTTCACCTGAAGTACAATAAAATATTAAAGAAAAAAGAAAGCCCAAAAAGCATTTGCTGGATTATAAAGGAAAATGTAGAACCAAGTATCTAGAACCAGAACGGAAATAATCGAGGATGGACGTGTTGAGGGAGGAGAAAGACGGGTAGCGGGCAATGACCTTTAACATCTACAGGTACCTGCCACTTTCTTTGTTGGCTGCTGAATATTTCAAGCTGTGTGTAAAGGTAAAGGATTGACTCCAACATTATGGGTGAAGAGAGAGATTTTTGTCCCTTCAGATTATTCTCTAAAACTTGTATTTCTTATGGTAGAATAAGCTTCTAACAGACTGACCTTCACACAGATCACAAGTATGAACTCAGGAGAAAAATAAGAATAACAAAAGCTCTGTAGAGTGAACCTAACAGGCAGATTTTGGAGTCAGAGCTTGGAAGGTGGTACTTATATAGTATAGCGTAAGCGTCTCATTTTTGCAATTTTTGCCTAAGGGCAGGCTGCAATCATCGGGGGCTGCAAGGTGACTAAAATTCAGGTAGAAAATCTCTCTGCTTAGAATCCAGAAGAAAAAGCCTTGGGTCAACCACAGGTGCTAGAAAGTGAGAAGGGCATTCCAGAAGAGAGAACAGGAGCTCCAAAATCAGGGTAAAAACTGTGTCCAAGTCTCAGGCTGACACATAAATAAAGCATGCGTGCAGCAGACTAAAAACAGTCTGCTGTTAAGGCTAAAAGAATTAAATTGAGGTATCGGAATAAGGAAAGTATAGTATGCAGTTTGAGCATAACCAATTAATTGTCTGCTAAAACCAAAATACATTAACATTCTTTGGAGGAATATAACAGAATGTAGAATCTCTACAACATAATACTCACAATGACTCATATGTAATGCAAACCTGTTTCACATTCAAAGAAAAAAACACTATCAAAAGAGGGCAAACCTGAGATGACTCAGATGTTAACTTTATGAGACAAAAAGCGGAAAAACCAAATCCATTGCCATTGAATTGATTCTGACTGATAGCGACCCTATAGGACAGAGTAGAACTGCTCCATAGGGTTTCCAAGGAGTGCCTGGTGGATTTAAACGCTGACCTTATGGTTGGCAGCCAAACTCTTAACAACTACACCATCAGGATTTCCATTATGAGACAAAGATGTTAAATTCGCTAACTTAACTATGCTTAATAAAATAAGCTTAAGCAGTAAATATGTTGGAAATTCCAGCCAAGAAATAGTGTATCTATATATCTATATCTACATATATCTATATCTATCTATCTAACTATCTATCTATCCATCTATCTATCGGGCCAGATGAAAATTATAAGAACTAAAGCATATGTATCTGAAAACAAATATCCTTTGGATGGGCTTAATAGCAGAATGGAGTAGACTAAGGAAAGAATCACTGAGCTTGAAGAAGTATGAATGTAAAGAAGAGAAAGAAAAAATATTTTAAAAAACTCAGCAGAACCTCAGTAATCTATGTGACAATATCAAAAAGTTTCACATGTATGTAACTGAACACCCAAATAAGAGTGAGACTGAGGCAGAAAAAATATTTGAATAAATAATGGCTGCAAATCCAGATTTACAGATGATTTACTGAAAATCAATTATAGATTCAAAAAGCTCAGTGAAGCCCATACCAATTACACTAAATAAAAAAGATAACGAAGTTTCATTAGGATACTTTGGAGGCCTGGACAATTTCAAGTTGAAGCTATGGTAGTGTTTAGCATTGCCAGAAGGAGTATGGTGTTAGGAAAAAAAGACATATTTAAAACATTTATTTTTAATTTCAAAAATGCCATTGAGATTCATAAGCCATAGTTTACACAGCATGTTGAAAATTACCAAGAATGTTTTTTTTTTAATTAAATCTTTCTTTTAATCTTATAATCATTTTTAGGAAGCATTAGACTTTGATTCATGTCCCTAACAAATTCTGGTTTAACAGTTCCAGCAAATATCTGTTGTTGCTACTGTTCTTCATAATATTAAAATATAAATGAAAATTCTATGCTTTGTTATTAAAAGTTTTCTTTTTTATTATTTTACCTTGGATCCTACAATATTTATCTGCATTTCCTATTTTTGGAAATGCAGTTTAACTAATGAGCTGTATTACCAAGTTTTCTATTTCATAGTCTATCATTTATAATTAATATCTCTATTATCAATGATTTTATCTATATTTTCTCCTATTTTTCAAGTAGTTTTCAAATTTAATGTGTACTAACTTTCATACTAACTTTTGTTTATTCATAATTTAGTACCTTGAAGAACTTTTTTTTTAATGTCAATATTTCTGTTAAGTTTAGTAAGACGTCTTTGAATGGTACTTCTTTTTTTTTTTACTGTAGCAGGAGTGAAACAATTTTATGCCAATTATGTGAAAATAATTCGTCATGGTTATATAAACAAGTATGACATAGATACAATATGACTTTTATGTTCTGAGTTATTAGGATTATCTGAAATACTGATTTATAGGATGGAAATGTAGTAACATACTTCACACTTACATAGCAATCAGTCCACATGTTCCAATACTAGTACGTACCAGGTGATTTTATTATTATTTCTGATAAAATGAATGATTAATATATGGTATATGACTCAGCCTAATTAAAAAAATAAATCATAATATGTGTATGGAAAGTGACTCAGGAATTGGTCAGTGCTTTAAATTCAGGTACGTACAGGAGGTGTGGTCAACATGGCAGAGTAGTTAGACGCTTCCTATATCCCTCTTCCAACAAAGACTTGGAAAAACAAGTGATTTGAAACTATGTGAATATCCGGCAGCCCTGAACAAGGCAAGATTAAGAAATCCATCTGAGTGATACGGGAGGGGGAGACCATTTGGAACAGGTGAGGAGGGCTAGAGCAGCGGCAGTGAAACTGCAGCACCACAGCCACGCCCTCCGTGGTGAAGCAGGCAAACAGCTGTGCTGTGCGTACACTCGGGAAGCAGTTTCCACATCGAGAGAGACACAGCAGCAGAGAATCTGCTTGGACACTCCAAACCAGTGAAGAGCAGCTCCCAAGAAGCTAGGATAAGTACATTCATGCACCCTTCCATGGGGATTTAAAAAAAAAAAAAAAGCCCATTTGGGAAAAACCTCTCTCCCTTTTACCTCCTCCCTCCGTGCTCTGCACCGGGTGTCTGCTGGGCCGGAAGTAGATTCCAAAAGGCACCCTGACCCATTCTCCTGGCCTTGGAGAGGGAACAAATAAGCTGCTGGCTCCCGTAGGCCAGGAACACAGGGTTCACACAGCTACTTTGCTGGCCACAGGTATCAGGGGTCCACAGACTCTGAGTGCCTTACACCCCTGTATAAACTTGTGGGAACCCATCTCAACAGCATTAGTCCTCACTGCCACAGTACAACAGGACAAACATCTGAAGTTTATCTTCAGCTGCCTCAGCTGTGAACTGGCAGATTTGTGACCCTCAAAACAGCCCTGCCCCTCAAGTAGGCACTTCTATTGGTCTGCAGCAGGAGCTTGAGGACTGGTGGTAGCACCTAAAGTGCCTAGTCACCTGCTACAGGAGTTCAAGAAAAAGTGGTGCCCTCGAGTCTTTACAGTGGGGTGCTCATAGTCCAGTTGCAATACTCACCTACCTACTCACCCTAGAGAACAGGAACACGCTTTTCTTTCAGACTCTTAGGGGCAGCCGTCAGCCCCCTGCCTGGCTCAGCGCATGATCCCCTACCACAGCCAGAGTCCAGTGCCTGCACCAATCACCCATGCCTCTCTAGGACTGGGGGTGAGACCCAGCATCACACACTTGGTGACCGACTGCCTGAACACCCAAGCTGAACCCATATAGGAAAATTTAATGGACTCCTGTGTGCACATACTTAGTTACAGAAATAACTATGTGGCGACAGGACGTTAGAGATCCAAAGTGTCAAAAATCAAACTAGTGCACGTGAGCAGCCTATTTGGGCATATGAAAACAAAACAAAATAAGAAGGTAGGTCTCACTAAGCAAACAAAAAATACAATCATAATAAATTATTGATGGCTTGGAGACAACAGTCAATATCAAGTCACATAAAGAGGCAGTCCATGATGGCTTCAGCAAGCTCCCAAAATAAAGAATCAATAAATTCTCTGGAGGAAGAGAACTTCTCAGAATTACCAGAGGCAGAATACAGAAGATTAATATACAGAACTCTTCTAGAAATAAGAAAGGAAATTTTACAGAATGCAGAAACAGCCAGGGAACATACAGACACAGTAGTAGTGGAACCTAAAAAAGTTATTCAAGAACATAATGCCAAATTTAATAGGCTACAAGAATCCATAGAGAGACAGCAATCAGAAATCTAGAAGATTAACAATAAAATTTCAGAATTAGACAACTCAATAGAAAGTCATAGAAGCAGAATTGAGGCAGTAGAAGTTAGAATTGGTGACTTTCAAGATAAAGCTCTTGACACCAACTTATTTGAGGAAAAATCAGATAAAAGAATTAAAAAGAATGAAGAAACTCTAAGAGTTATGTGGGACTCTATCAAGAGAAATAACCTATGAATAATTGGAGTACCAGAACAGGGGTGGATAACAGAAAATACAGAGAAAATTGTTGAAGATTTGTTGACAGAAAACTTCCCTGATATCGTGAAAGATGAGAAGATATCTATCCAAGATGCTCATCGAACCCCACATAAGGTAGATCCCAAAAGAAAGTCACCAAGACATATTATACTCAAACTTACCAAAACCAAAGATAAAGAGAGAATTTTAAGAGCGGCTAGGGATAAAAGAAATGTCATCTACAAAGGAGAGTCAATTAGAATAAGCTTGGACTACTCAGCAGAAACCATGCAGGCTAGAAGGCAATGGGATGACATATTTAAAGCCTTGAACGAAAATAACTGTCAGCCAAGAGTTATATATCCAGAAAAACTGTCTCTCAAATATGATGGGGAAATTAGGGCATTTCCAGATAAACAGAAGTTCAGGGAATTTGCAAAAACCAAACCAAAATTACAAAAAATACTAAAGGAAGTCCTACGGTTAGATAATAAGTAACACCAGCTAACAATCCAAGACTAGAACACAGAACAGAGCAACTAGATATTGACTCAGATATGGATATCAAAATTACATCAAAGGTAAAACATTGAAAATAGGGAAACAGATATCAATACATTTTTTTAAAAAAGGATAATATTAAAACAAAAAAAGAGGGACTTAAAAAATAGAGACACTGATTTTCTACATGGAGGGGAAGTTAAGGCAATATAAAGTAGTAAAAGACTGGTATAAACTTAGAAAAGTAGGGGTAAATATTAAGGTAACCAGAAAGGAATCTAAGAATCCTACAAATCAAAATAAAAAAGTAGAAAAACATAAAGACCCAGCAAACACAAAATCTGCAACAAAGAAAAAGATGAAAAAAAAATACATAAAGAAAAATGACTCAGCACAGAAAATTGAGGAGAACAAAGAAACTGTTAACAATACAAAAAAGAGATATCAGGATGACAGCACTAAACTCATACCTATCAATAATTACACTGAATGTAAATGGACTTAATGCACCCATAAAGAGCCGGAGAGTGGCAGGTTGGATAAAAAAGCATGATCCATGTATATGCTGCCTACAAAAGATGCACCTTAGAATTAAAGACACAAACAGGCTAAAACTCAAAGGATGGAAAAAAATATATCAAGCAAACAACACTCAAAAAGAGCAGGAGTGGCAAAATTAATCTCTGAAAAAATAGACTTTAAAGTAAAATCCACCACAAAGTATAAAGAAGGGCACTATTTAATGATTAAAGGGTCAATACACCAGGAGGACATAACTATAATAAATATTTACACACCCAACAACAGGGCTCCAAAATGCATAAAACAAAGTCTAACAGCTCTGAAGAAAGAGATAGACAGCTCCACAATAGTAGTAGGAGACTTCAACATGCCACTTTCGGTGAAGGACAGAACATCCAGAAAGAAGCTCAAGAAAGACACAGAAGAGCTAAATGCTACAATCAACCAACTTGATCTCATAGACATATACTGAACTCTGCACCCAACAGCAGCCAAGTATACTTTCTTTTCAAATGCACACAGAACATTCTCTAGAATAGCCCACATATTAGGCCATAAAGCAAGCCTTAACAGAATCCAAAATATAGAAATACTGCAAAGCATCTTTTCTGACCATAAAGCCATAAAAGTGGAAATCAACAACTCAAAAAGCAAGGAAAAAAAATCAAACACATGGAAACCGAACAACACCTTGCTCAAAAACTACTGGGTTATAGAGGAAATTAAGGAGGGAATAAAGAAATTCATCAAATCAAACGAGAATGAAAACACATCCTACCAGAACCTTTGGGACACAGCAAAAGCAGCGCTCAGAGGTCAGTTTATAGCAATAAATGCACACATCCAAAAACAAGAAAGGCTCATAATCAAAGCATTAACCCTACAACTGGAACAAGTAGAAAGAGAGCAGCAAAAGAAGCCCACAGGTGCCAGAAGGAAGGAAATAATAAGAATTATAGCAGAATTAAATGAAATAGACAATAGAAAAACAATTTAAAGAGTTAACAAGTCCAAAAGCTGGTTCTTTGAAAAGATCAACAAAATTGATAAACCACTGGCCAAACTGACAGAAGAAAAACTGGAGAGGAAGCAGATAACCCGTATAAGATATGAGATGGGTGATATCACAACAGACCCAACTGAAATTAAAAGAATCATAACAGAATACTATGAAAAATTGTACTCTGACAAATTTGAAAACCTAGAGGAAATGGACAAATTTCTAGAAACTCACTACCTACCTAAATTAACACAAACAGAGGTAGAACAACTAAATAAACCCATAACAAAAGAAGGGATTGAAAAGGTAATTAAAAAACTCCCAACGAAACAAAAGCCCTGGCCGGGATGGCTTCAATGGAGAATTCTACCAACCTTTCAGAGAAGAGATAACACCACTTCTACTAAAGGTATTTTAAAGCATAGAAAAGGATGGAATACTCCCAAACTCATTCTATGAAGCCAGCATAACCCTGATACCAAAACCAGGTAAAGATACCACAAAAAAAGAAAATTACAGACCGATATCCCTCATGAACTTTGATGCAAAAATCCTCAACAAAATTTTAGCCAATAGAATTCAGAAACATATCAAAAAAAATAATTCACCATGACCAAGTGGGATTTATCCCAGGTATGCAGGGATGGTTCAACATTAGAAAAACAATCAACATAATCCATCACATAAATAAAACAAAAGACAAGAACCACATGATCTTATCAATCAACGCAGAAAAGGCATTCGACAAAGTCCAACACCCATTCATAATAAAAACTCTCAAAAAAATAGGAATAGAAGGGAAATTCCTCCATATAATTAAGGGCATTTATACAAAACCAATATCCAACATCATCCTGAATGGAGAGACTTTGAAAGCATTCCCCTTGAGAACAGGAACCAGAGAAGGATGCCCTTAATCACCACTCTTATTCAACATTGTGCTCGAGGTCCTAGCCAGAGCAGTTAGGCTAGAAAAAGAAATAAAGAGCATCCAAACAGGTAGGGAAGAAATGAAAGTATCTCTGTTTGCAGATGATATGATCTTATACACAGAAAAACCTAAGGAATCCACAAGAAAACTACTGGAACTAACAGAAGATTTCAGCAAAGTTTCAGGATACAAGATAAACTTAAACTTTAGTATGTCAAAATATTTAAGTTATTAGAGAGGTGCTTGGTATAATCCTTAGGGCTGAAACTGTACTTCTTAAGTTGGTTCCCTTCAGTGACTGAAGAACAAGGAGAAGTATATTCTTATTAGATATTTATGGGAGGTATCTCTACCTTTAGTACATTCTAGAAGTCCAAGAATAAGTAAATCCAGAAATTCTTTCTTGCTAAGAAAGCCACATCTGATTTTTTGTTATAAACTTTTAAGTTTGGTCTTTGGGAATTTTATATTACCAAATGTAAGAACCAAACTGAAGACCATCAGAAATAAACACCTCAAAATTAATATTAATTAATTTTAATTAATATCTATTAATATCACACGTGATTATAACTCCTGCCATTAACATAGAACTTTTTTTTTTTGTTTTTAGTTAAAGCTTATATTCTCCTATTTCTCTTTTTGGAAAATCCTTGAAAGCCATGTCACATATGACTTTGTCTGTGAAACATTCTTCAAATATTTCAACCCACCTATCCTTCTTTCTCCAAATTAGAGTAATCATTACCTAAAGAGTTTTCCCTATAGTACTTAGACACATTCTACTACTTTCTTTTATAATATGGGTTGCGCAGTGGTTAAGAGCTGTAGCTCGAATACACCAGCCGCTCCTTGCATACCCTGTGGGACAGTTCTACTCTGTCCCTATGAGTTGGAATCAACTCGATGGCATTTTTTTTTTAATTATAAAACAAGCAATCTTTTCTTTTTTTTTTTTTAATGAGCAAAATGCTTGACTAGACATTTCACCAATCAAGATATAGCAATGACTAATAAGCACATGCCATTCCTTGGAAACCTTATGGGGCAGTTCTACTCTGTCCTATAGTGTCGCTATGAGTCGGAATCTACTCAACGGCATTGGTTTTGGAATAAGCACATGAAATGGTGTTCAACATCTTTGGTCATTAGCGAAATGCAAATTATACCCATAATGAGATATTGTACCCATTGCTGTTGAGTCGATTCTGACTCATAGCAACCCTATAGGACAAAGTAGAACTGCCCCATAGGGTTTCCAAGATGCAGCTGGTGGATTCTGTTGACCTTTTGGTTATCAGTAGCGCTCGTAACAACTGCACTATGAGGGCTCCATGAAATATCATTACATAGCCATTAAAATGGCTATAAGCTAAAATATAGACAATACCAAATGTTTGGGGAGGAAATAGAGAAACTAGATCCTCAAACATTTCTGGTACAAATCTAAAATGTTACAGCTACTACGGATAGCATATGACAGTTGCTTTGTTTTTTGAAGTTAAACATAAGCTTATACCATATGACTTAGAATTTCCAGTCCTAGTACCTACCCAAGAAAAATGTAAACTTTTGTTCACACAAAGACTCTGTGTACACAAATGTACATAGCAGCATTCCTCTTACTAGCCAAAACTGGGAACAAACCAAATATCTGTTAGGAAATCAAGAAAGAAAATGTGATATACCCAAATAATGGAATACTATTTAGTAATAAAAATTAATGGAATTCTGATACATGCTGCAAATTAGATGAACCTTTAAAACACTGAGCTAGGTGAAAGGAGCCAGATGCAAAAACTATTGTATTATTCCAATTATTTGAAATATCTAGAAAAGACAAATTTATAAAAAAGAAAGCAAATTAGTGGTTTACCTCAAGCTGGGATTGGAGGTAGGGATTTCTATAAAATGGAATTGAGGGAATTTTTGGAGGGTGATGGAAATGTTCTAAAACTGGATTGTGATGATGGTTGCATGAGTCAATAAATAGATAAAAAATATTATCTTGTACACTTATAGTGGTGTGTAAAATGTAGTGTAAAATTATACTTCAGTGAAGGTGTTAAAAGATAAGTGCATACATGAAGAAACTAGTACAAAACAAAGAAAAATATGTAATAAAAAATAAAGGAATTAACCAAGAATAACCAAAAAAAGTGTGTATGGTCACATATGTAGGTGTATAGGCATGTTTGTGTATGGGTGAGTACATATGTGTGCACAGATTGAACTAGATACATCTATGTATATACAGATATATATGTGCATATGTATATATTTATAGAGGACACAGTTACAGATACTTCTCAGACATAACCAAGCATCTTGTGAGAATGGTTTTCTGGGTTTAAAGGCTTAGGTCCTTAGTTTCATGGGACAGCTCAGTCCACTGGTACCACAAAGTTCATGTTCTGCATTCTAGTGAGGTGAATACATCTGGGGTCTTAAAAGCTTATGAGTGACCATCTAAGATACAACTATTGGTCACATTAGGAGCAAAAGAGAAAGAAACTAGTTTACAGGGCTAATAACCTACACAAGCTACAACCTCATCTACCCTGAGACCAGAGGAACTAGATGGTGCTTTGCTACCATCTATGACTATTATATTTAAGGCAACAATACATGGACCCAGACAGAATGGGAGAAAAACACAGAACAGAATTCAAATTGTAAGAAGTCCAGACTTACTGGACCAGTTAAGACTGGAGGACTCCCTGAGACTATCGCCCTGAGGTACTCTTTAAACCTTGAACCGAAACTATCCCCTGAGGTCACCTTTTAGCGAAATAACAGATTGGCACACAAAATATATGATATTATCCACAAGTATGGGGCCTCTTAAAAAAAAAATCTGTATGAGACCAAAAAGTCAAAATTTATTCTAAAGCAAAGATGAGAAGACAAGAGCAGCAGGGTAATTAGAATACTGAAAATGGAACAACTAGAAAGCAATTAATGAGAAAGTTAACACATTTGGAAAAATGTATCTAATGTCACTAAACAACTTGTGTAGAAATATTAAATGGGAACCTAATTTGCTGTGTAAACTTTCATGGAAAACACAATAAAATATTAGTAAAAATAAATAAAGGAGGTAGTAGGACTGAGCTAATAAAGATGAGTGGAATCATAAGTAATTTTAAAGAGGGTTCATAAGACTAAGAGCTGTTTTAAAGACAAATATATGTGTAATTTGACAAACATCATTAAGGTTAACAAAAGAATAAACCAAAATAAACTACATTAAGGATTAGAAAGATTATGAAATGACAATATTCTAGCATTAAATCAAGTATAAATGCCCATGGAAGCAGCAGTCAAGAAATCAAACGACACATTGCATTTGGCAAATCTGCTGCAAAAGAACTCTTTGAAGTGTCTGAGTCAAGCCATGGTATTTTCAACCACCTCATATACATGTGAAAGATGGACAATGGATAAAGAAGACCGGAGAATTAATGAACATGAATTACTGTGTTGGTGAAGAGTATTGAATATACCATGGACTGTCAGAAGAACGAACAAATCTGTCTTGGAAGAACTACATCCAGAATGCTCTTCAGAAGTGAGGATGGCAAGACTTGTCGTGCTTACTTTGGACATGTTATTAAGAGGGAATAATCCCTGGAGAAAGACATTGTGCTTGGGAGAGTAGAGGGCAGTGAAAAAGAGGACGACTCTCAATGAGATGGATTGATGCAGTGGCAACAATGGGCTCAAACAACGGTGATGGTGAGGATGGTGCAGGGCAGGGTAGTGTTTCGTTCTGGCATACATAAGGTTGCTATGAGTAGAAATCAACCCGATGGCACCTAACAACAACAATTAGCTCAAGAAGACTTAGAATCATGAAGAAGAAAACACACAAGCAGAGTTTAGAAAACGTATGAAAGATTTACCAGGAAAACTAAATATGAGGGACTTATGTTTTTATGGGTTAATTTTTTGAATATTAAAGCAAAATATGTTCATTGCATTTTATTAAAATGCAAGACCATGAGAATTGATGACAATTAGCTCAATTCGTTTTATGAATAACAATAATATTGTTAATCTGAAGAATACGTAAATATAAAAACTATAAACCAGTTTCACTTTTGACTAAAAATGCAAATATTTTAAATATTTAAATATTAAAAGTGCATCAAATTTAACAGTGTACTAAGAATATTATTTGTGATCAAGTATACTTTATTCCAAGGAACCCCGGTGATGCAATGGTTAAGTGCTGGGTTGGCAACCAAAACATTGGTGGTTCAACCCACCAGCAGCTCTGTGGTAGAAAAGACCTGACGATCTGCTCCCATAAAGATTTCAGCCTAGGAAACTCCATAGGATGGTTCTGTTCTGTCCTATAGGGTGGCTATGAGTAGGAATCCACTCTATGGCACCCAACAATAACAATATAATTCCAGAAGTGTAAGAATGATTCTACATTGGATAGAGAGTATAATTGATAAAAACAAATTAAAGGAGGAAAACATACACTTATATAATAGATTCCAGAAAGGAATGTGATTCATTTCAGTACCCATTTCTACTAAAAATAGCAAGTAAAATTGGAATAGGTGGAAACTCACTGGATTAATAACTGCTTATCAAAAAATGAACAATATTATAGTAAATGAGCAAATAATAAAGTGATTTTTATTAGAAATAGTAACAATAAAAGGTAGTGGCTCTCACAAATCTTATTACA
The DNA here is from genome assembly GCA_030035585.1 of Dugong dugon. Lineage (NCBI taxonomy): Eukaryota > Metazoa > Chordata > Mammalia > Sirenia > Dugongidae > Dugong > Dugong dugon. The sequence continues at coordinate 24,128,305 of CM057475.1, forward strand.
ATACTTTTGTGGACATTTTTGGAAGTGCAGTAAGAAATTGAAATTAGAATATGTATTTGATAAAAGACACAAACTGTATTTAATGATGATATGGTGTGACTGTGCACCTAAAACCCAGGAATATATTATTAAAAAAAAAAAAAAAAAACTTAAAAAAATAAGATACTTTTGTAAAGTTTCAGATCTATACTCAATATACAAAATAATAAGTAGCTATATTAAATAATAAAACTAATATTTCTATTTATATTAGCAATTACACCCTACAATAAACAGAAATAAGTTTAGTAAGATAAAGACATATGAAGAAAATGCCTGAACAGTAATTGAATGAGCTAAAATGATTCCTAAAAAATCAAAAGAAATTCCATGTTTCTGAATGAGAATTCATATTAAATATGTGAATTCTCCCCAAGTTCATACCTATTTTACTACAATTTCAATTTGAATATCATTGGTTAACTGCATAAAATGATTTCAATTAATATATTGAAGAATGAACCTCTGAGTTTTGCCAAAAATATATTCTGTAACGTAAGTACAGTTACAGGGGATTTCCCACTTGCTATATATTAATAAATATGGAAATAGAGATAGATATATAGAGATGGAGCCCTGGGAGTACAGTGGGTAAGAGCTCGGTTGCTAACCAAAAGAGTGGCAGTTTGAATCCACCAGTCGCTCCTTAAATTTCCATTATTAGATTATTCAAGTACAGCTATAATTTTTTATAAAAAATTATTTATTATTATTTGTAACAAATAATTTTTTCCCCCACAGGTTTTCTTTTTATTGTCGGTTATTGGGGGGCAACAATTTTTAAAATATACAAATGGTTATTGTCGAGTCCATTCCGACTCATAGCAACGCTATAGGACAGAGTAGAACTGCCCTATAGGGTTTCCAAGGAGTGGCTAGTAGATTCAAACTGCCAGCTTTTTGGTTAGCAGCCAGGCTCTTAACCACTGTACCACCGAGGCTCCAAGAGATATATTACAGATACATAAACCTCCTAAAGAAAGTGTGAAAGCTACACATCAGGCTGGTTACTTCAGGGAGTGGGAAAGGAAAAGTGGCAAAATATTAACTTTTCTTTATACAAAGACCATGTATTATAGTTGTATTTTAATAATCTAATAATTGAAATTTAAAAGAAAAACAATGAAGAATATTGGGTATTTAATTATAGTTCATAGAATGATTATCCCTGATTTGTATTACTTACTGCTAGTACAGTATTATGGATAGAATTTGCTAATACTTAGGTGAGATCCATTTCCTTCCATCTATTGAAGTTAATTATTTTCCTGTAACGACACTCTTCTCCATACCAAGATTTAACAAAGGAGGGGCAGGTAAAATAGTAAATAAAACACAAAACAACATAATAAAAAAAATCAGTAACAGCTCAATTTAGGAGAGTATATCCTCAGAGCAAAAATCATCCCTTTCTGACTTTCTAACCTATCAAAGTTGTGTATTCTATTGGAAAAGCTGTGGCATTATTTCCGTGAAGCTTTCCTTTACTGCCTCTGCCTCCATCAGATCTAAGCACTAATGTTTTCCTATGTATGATTTTTTTATGCAAAGAACAAGTGTGTTATGTGTTTTTTGTCAACCACACCCTCCCCCGGGAGATATTTCCATAAGCATGCTATGCTAATTTTTTACAGCAACATGTAAAAAAATTAGCATAGAGCACCTAGGAAAATACCTTGAGAGGGAGGGCACAGTTGGCCAAAAAAAAAAAAAAAGTTTAATACAAGCATTATTTGCGTAAAAATATGGGGTACTGGTTTAAAAAATACTTAGTCATTTATTAACTGAGTACTCTTTGTCTTTCCCTGTGCCTGAAGTCTTCTCAATGGCTAGGCCCCAGGTGATAACTTTTCCAGTCCTACATGGTAGCAAGAAAATAGGAGAGATTTAATAAATACCTACATGAAACTTTGGAGTCCTTCCTATCAACCAAAGTGTCTATTAATCAATGTGAATTTGGTAATATTCTTCTCAAGTGTGACTATTTCCTTTTTGTTTTTATTATTATTATAGTAATACATATACTATAATACCAAAATCAAACCCATTGCCACTGAGTTGATTCTGACTCATAGTTTTATCATTTTGGATTGATACTGTTATTCACTAGAGACAATCGGTACTTCTGCTTTAACTATCTTCAACTATTTGCAAATGAACTGGAAGGGCTAGTATTTTAAATTTTACTGAAACTCTCAGTTGTACATTGACTCCACGGTACCTAACAACAGCAACAAGACTCTTAAGTTAGATTTCATAAGGTAAGGCTGAGATACAGTGTAAGAAACAGCCGCCTAGTGAGTGAGCCTAGTTGAAAACCAAACATTCATGTCTCATTTTGACTGTATTTCTCTATTTTTAGATGCATAAGCAGCAATGCTTACGAAAAATGGAAATACTCTTTGAAGAGGGACAAACTCAGAAGGCCCTGAAGGCACGTCCCCCTCCCCAATTGAGTAGTTTAGCAATGAGCTGGCTCAGCAGATCTGAGTTAGCACAAAGAAAAACGTGCTGATACCAGCCTTGGAGACACTGAGGCTACTCCTGTCTATACAGCAATTTCCTCACCAAGAAGTGCTCCTTGTCACATAGTCATTTAGAAGACTTCTGCCCCATTTTCCCTAAAAATAATATATAGAGGCCAGAGTCTCTTTCCTGGAGCCTTTTCAGTGGTGTGCCCAGTGCAGCTATGGCCTGCCAAAGCAGACCTCTCCGGGGCATAACTACACCTTCAGGATCCTGTGCCTCTCTGCTCCTTCCATGTCTACAGGTTATCTATAATCCACACTACATTACCTTTAAATGCTACTTCCACATCTCTAGATTTTCTATAATTCACAGTACTTTAGAGTCCCAGTGGCATAGTGGAGGCCTGGTGGTATAGTGGTTAAGAGCTATGGCTGCTAACCAAAAGATCAGCAGTTGGAATCCACCAGCTGCTCCTTGGAAACCCTGTGGGAAGTTTTGCTCTGTCCTATAGGTTCCTTATGAGTCGGAATAGTTGAAGGCAACAGGTTTGTTTGTTTTTGTTTTACCTTTAAATGCTACTTCCGTGTCTGCAGTTCTCTATAATCCACCCTCATTTACCTTAACAGGGTGTGGGACTAGTCCGCATTCTTTTCTAGTCTTTGTGTGGACAATGGCCTTTGAAGGGAAAACCAAGTGCTAGAGCTAGAGAACAGAATTTACAGATAATAGATTTTCAACCAGCATATGGATATGCTTCAGGGAAGTCAAAAGGCTATTATTCTTTTTATTCCTGGAAACCAGTTGTAAATACTGAAAATTTTGTAGCTCTCTTTTATCAACAAGAAAGAAATCTGTGTACTGATATGGATAGATTATTCAGTGAAAAAAGCAAGGGAGAGTGTGTATATTATGCTACTTTTTGCACAAGAAGTGGGGAAGAAAACCTGCTGCCGTGGAGTCAGTTCCAACTCATAGTGACCCTACAGACAGGGTAGAATTGCTCCATAGGGTTTCCAAGGAGCAGCGAGTGTGGTTCGCAGCTGTAGCACAACGTAGCTGTTAACCACTGTGCCACCAGGGCCCCAAGAAGTGGGGAAGTGGTACATATATACATTTCCTAGCATTTTCCTGAAATAAATACTGAAAAAATAAAGAGGTAGGGTTCCCTGTGTGTGTGCGTGCGTGTGCTGGGGGCAGAGGGGTGTTAGAGAACCCAGGGCTGATATTCAGACTTCTTTCCTGTGTAGCTTCAACTTCTGAATTCTTCAAATGCCTTACCTATTAAAATTTCAAATTAAAAGCTAACCAACCAATAGTATAAACATTTTATTTTTTATAAGATATTCTAAGCTAAACCCCTCCCCCCAAAAAAACAAAGAAATGTTTAATTAACTTACCAACATTTTCAGAATTTATTAATGCATCCTAACATGTTCAGTTTGATGAAGATAGACATATAAAATAAAATAGGCAATAAATAAATAAATCCTGCATAACGTTATATAATTGACTGAAAAATTATTTTCTTGCATAACCATGGAAACAAGACGTAAGCATTTGTGTTATCTGATCTCAATTTTTTAAAAAAAAATGCTTGGCCTAGTTGTGATAAATTCCATTTTGCTCACAGTTCTATTTAGAAACGGTAGAAACAGCTTTTAGAGATGCTGCAGTGAAAGAAAGAAATCACAGTAATGCAATCAAATGCAGTTGTAAAATAGCAAAAATAAATTGCTTTAACCAAAAAAAAAAGGTTTCCATCAGGGTATAGAATTATTTTGCATGCATTAAAAAGTTCCATGGATGGGGGATTTCAATCATTGGAGCATACTATAAGACATATTTTTAACTTTTAATTAAGTAATTAATTTATAATTTAGTCATCCTTTTAATTAGCTTATTCAATATTCCATCTCTCCATGAGAACTGACATTATGGTTAAAAGTTCAAGCTAAATCAGACTGTAAAAATTATGTATTTTAAAAATACACATTAGAAGGTCAAGATGACAAAGAGAAGGGAATAAGTAGAATGAACTCATCCTGGAAACACCTGGTGGTTAAGGCATTATTTTGACAGTTTAACTGGCATCCTGGTGGTCAACCCCTCCCTCCTCATCCTCAGAACTTCAATAGACATGTTTTAAAGGAATTAGAAGGGGTAATGAAGCATAAGAAAGTGATTACATTTATCTTTGTTTTAAGTTATTGTAGCCATTTAAATTAAATTTGGTTTGTAGTAGCTTTAAACATTTTAATTTTGCTTAATTAATTGTAAGTAGAAGCAAGATTTGTGACAGAACCACTGTGCCTAATAGAGGGATGAAATATGTAACTACCCAATCAGAAAGTGACAGTTTTACTTTATTAGTGCCACAAGTTCTTTTCCTGCATTCTATTGTAACTTTTTGTAAAGAAACTTAAAAAAATTATGAACCAGCTCTCTGAACAAAGTAAAAATCATAACTTTAATGAAAAAAATGTGTATCCTCCCCTTGTATTTCAGCAGATATTGCTTGGTAATCTTGACATCAAGCTTTGCAAAACACTAACATAACTCGCATAGCTCTTGATACTATAGCAAAAGTAAAAAAAAAAAAAAAAAAAAAATGCTGTCGCGTCGATTCCAACTCAGCAACCCTATAGAACATAGTAGAACTGCCCCATAGGGCTTCCAAAGAGCAGCTGGTGGATTTGAACTGCTGGTCTTTTTGGTTAGCAGCCCAGCTCTTAACCACTGAGCCACCAGGGCTCTCTTTCTATATATAGATATATTGTTGTTGTTCTTACGTGACGTCGAGTCGGTTCCAACTCATAGCGACACTGTGTACAACAGAACGAAGCACCGCCCCATCCTGTGCCATTCTCATGATCGTTGTTATGCTTGAACCCATTGTTGCAGCCACTGTGTCAGTCTGTCTCATTGAGGGTCTTCCTGTTTCTCAGTGACTCCCTACCAAGCATGAAGTCCTTCTCCAGGGATTGATCCCTCCTGATAACATGTCCAAAGTATGTGAGAGTAGTCCCCACATCCTTGCTTCTAAGGAGCATTCTGATGGTACTTCTTCCAAGACAGATTTGTTAGTTCTTTTGGCAGTCCACGATATGTTCAATATTCTTTGCCAACACTACAATTCAGAGGTGTCATATAGATGTAAATATAGATATTCAAATTGTCAGAAAAGTAAAATCTATTAAGTGATTAATATTTTTACAGTTGAATTGCGTATTAATGGTGGTGGTATATTTCTGTTAGAGAAAAATGGGCCCAGATGTATTAAAATATTTTCCAAATAAAATATACAAATTATATTATACTATATTAATCAGAAATTTAGATGTTTTAACTGCTTCACTTAGCTTATTTTTCTGAGGTAGAGTCCCACCCACTGCTGTGGTGTCAATTCCGACTCATAGTCACCCCACAGGGTTTCCAAGGCTGTAAATCTCTAGGAAGCAAACTGCTACATCTTTCTCCTGTGGAGCTACTGGTGGTTTCGAACCACTGACCTTTCAGTTAGTAATCAATCGCTGTAAAACTTGAGACATTTTACTAGATGTGTTCACCATCCTAAAAAGACATAGCCCTTCCAATTTTACTGCCTCAAAATGTTTCTTTTTTTCTTTTTCATAGGGGAAACCCTGGTGGTGTAGAGGTTAAGAACTCCAGCTGCTAACCAAAACGTCAGGAGTTCACATCAGCAGTTCATATCCACCAGGTGTTCCTTGGAAACCCTATAGGGCAGTTCTACTTTGTCCTGTAGGTTTGCTATGAGTCAGAATCAACTCCATGGCAATGGGTTTTAGGGTCATTGTGCTATTTTCGTATTCTGCCCTTTTTTTCCCTAACAATTCCTACCAGTACTATCTACAGAATTAGTATTGAATGAGGAAAGTAGTACAGGAAACTACGGGTCACACATTGTTGTCAGATGTCTAATCCTCATGTCTTGGAAATATGTCATTTTCCACCTGTGATGTGTGATTGTTGAGATACTATCACAGTGTCACAGAAAGACACTGTGGACAAATCTTTTTTAAGTGCTAGCTCAAAACTGATTCTACAAATACTTAGTAGGATGACATTGGATCACCAGATTTCTATGTGTCTGTAGTAAGGGAATAATTTGTCCTCTTCTCGATAGTTTAGTAAGTTGATAGCAGCTGTCTAAGGTTGTTAGATGGTGTACATGATGTTTACTAAACTTGGGACAGTACTAAGCACTAACAGACTTTGGCAGGGAGATACAATGTTTACTTGCAGATTTTCAAAGATCGTATTCGTAAAGATACTGATAACAAAAGGCAATAATAATGAAAACTAAAAACAGAGATATTCGACTTACTTCAGATCCGACTTAGGAAAGAGTGGCCGGGATGGAACCCCATCATATGTCGAGGACTACCTGTACTGGTAAAAAATGTCATAGTTCCTAGGGTTCAGTTTACAGTGTCTGAAAGCAGTCAGAGGGCAAGTTTATAACATTGTCATAAGGGCGATTCCATGGTTGAAAATCCCTCAGATAATACCATTGCATCTACTAAATATTAGACAGTCCTTTAGTTAATTGAAGGAGCCCTGGTAGTGCAGTGGTTAAAGCATTCGACTACTAACCAAAAGGTTGGTGGTTCAAACCCATCAGCCATTCCATGGGAGAAAGATATGGCGGTCTGCTTCCATAAAGACTTACAGCCTTAGAAACCCTAGGGGGCATTTCTACTCTATACTATAGGGTCTCTATGAGCCAGAATCCACTCACTGGCAATGGGTTTGGTTTTTGGTTATTAATTAAGTCATTAAAATATTTGGAAAATAAAGTATATAAGCCATTATTTAATATTTTAATTTACAATAATAAATGTAACTCTTAAGAAGACTTAAAAGTTCTCATCAGCTTAACTCCAATATTTTCCACCCATAGGAAAATTACACAGGAAGCCACATTATCAGAGGATTGTTTGATGAGCACAGAATCAGATTAAGAGCAGTTGAGCATATGATGTGGATTTTATTAATTATTTCAGTTTTAATAACCTAGGACATCCATCTTCCCTATAAGAAAATATTTGCCTCAAAATGCACATTATTGTCAACTTCCAGGCAGTACTTGGATTGGAACAGACAGTCCACCTTTTTTTTTTTTTTTTCAGTGACTCCCTGTTTCAAATTTAGACTAACTCCTCTTATGCTTGACCTTATTTTTTGGATATTTAAATAGTATCAATTAAATAAATGATTTCCCAGAAATTTTATAAATAATCCACTGGAGTGCTAGAAAAAATACTAAAGCCTTAAATACCCATTGCCACTGTGTCAGTGTAGACTTATAGCAATCCTACAGGACAGAGTAGAGCTGTCCCATAGGGTTTCCTAGGCTGTAATCTTTATAGCTGGAGCCATGTTGACACAGTGGTTAAGAGCTTGGCTGCTAACCAAGAGGTTAGCAGTTTGAATCCACTAGCCACTCCTTGGAAACCCTATGGGGGCAGTTCTATTCTGTCTTATAGGGTCGCTATGAATTGGAAATGACTCAACAGAAACGGATTTTTTTTTTTTTTTTAAATCTTTACAGGAGCAGACTGCCACCAAGCAGCTTGTGGTTTTGAACCACCAACATTTCAGTTAGCAGCCAAGCACTTATCCACTGCGCCACCAGGGCCCCCTAAATAAAACTTTAATCTATGTTTATTTTACTTTGTTCTTTAAAATTTTACTTTATGTATGTTTGACTCTTTAATGTGAAATATTAGCCTAATTTTTATTAACCAAACTATTCTGCAATTAAAAGATTTCCCTGAAAGTTTTTAAAAGGGTCTTAGATTATTATCACTCCTACCCCCTGCTTCTCTTTAGCTACCATCACCACTGAAAGCAACAAAAATAACAAAATTCTTTAAAATAAAAATACAGAAAGAAAGATAACCTAAATTAAGGTTAAAATATACCCCCCCTCAACTCTCCAAGGAATTTTTTTAAATGGTGAAGAATTACTTCTATTACATTCAGTTGTTTAAAAATATCAATTGGCTCTTTATCTGCTAGGAGGACCAAAAAGGAGTTGGTTGCATTTCTGTTTTAACCATGCAGTGTGTGGCTTGCAGAGTAGGACAGAATGTTCCCAAATAAGCTATTCAAGAATGTTGAACAGGGAGTCATTTTATTGCCAGGACAGGCCAAATACGTGAAAAGAAACGGAACCCCCAGTACCCCATGGCATTATGGATTGGGCTTAAATAATTAAAAAGGCCAAATTATAGAACTTGTGGTATATACTTCTGTTCCTAGGACTCTTTGCAAGCATATTAAAATGTCAAGAGACTTAAGTTTTATCTTTATTTCTCTCCTTTGTTATTGGATGGTTCACACCCTTAAAATGTGTATAAAAATGATCTTTTCTTCTCAGAGTTTACTGTACTCTAAAGACACAATCACATTGGCTATACTTTCCTGTAAATAATTGGAAGGAGGGAAGTGTTTTAGATAAATGCAATTATACTTCCTTTAGCTGTCTGCTTCAGGTATAAAAATTTAAAGGGTGAGCATTGGGAAATAGAATCTCTCTCTTTATGGCTTTGAGGCTCTCTTTGCATTGCCTAACAGTTACCTGGATTTTGGTCCCTACCCTTCACAGAAAAGGAATGGTTGCTCAAAACCTCAATTTCTCCAAAGGTCTACTTTAAAGATTGTCGTGCAACCCTCCTGGACATAAAGCATGCAATTACAAAATATTTGTGTTCACTAATAATGGCTACTTCCAAGAACAACAAAAGACCATTGCAACATGACCTGTGAACATCCTGGTTCCTCACAAATTCACTAGGAAATGGGGGAACAGCAAGATGACAGAGTTCCTCTCCTGGAGTACAACCCAGAATACCCCATCCTTGTCTGACCCAACCATCAGCAGGGGATAATAAGATTGGGTTTCTGCATACAGCCTCTGGCCCACTGTCTATTTGTTCCACCCAGAGCTGTGCAATGTTTGTGATGGCTTCCCAGGCCCTTCACTTGACAAATATATTACTGCATCAAGAGGGATAATTCCATCCTTCTATTATAGTATGAGAAATATTATAATTTAAATCTATGACATATTTTTATAGAAATAGATACAAGAAAGGGGGAAAAACCCTCACTCTCAAAATTTAAAAGCGATCATGAAACCTGGAAAGCCAAAATTGGGAAAACTCTGAACACTCGTAACCAGTTCTCTTTTAACTTATTAGTAGGTTTATGTTATTCATAATAAATCAAATTAAGAGTATTGTAGTCAAAGGAAGTCATTTCATTCAGGGAGGAAAATCAAATTCAGGACATGGTCGGAAGCCATTCACATGAGATATGAGTGGCTCTCAGGAGCTGGAACAAAATAACAGCAAGGTATAAATGGCATCAGGGACACTCTTGCTCACAAATATTTTTGAATTTATAGCTTGGGTCTCAGGAACATATTGTGTGAGGAAACACAGTGTGAATAAACGGGAATTGTACTTCGCTGAAGTAAGAAAGGGGAAAATATAGTTTTACTTCTTGCTCAACATTTCTGCATCATGATGTCTTTTAAGCCTGCAGCCATAAGTCTGGGAAGCATCTCAGGAAATGGTGTAAAAGATTTCACTGCTAATCTGTCAGATTTGGAATTCCCTTCCTTCAGTCAGTATGAGAAAATCACATACGCAGAGGCCAACAATATGACTGGGAAACCTGGTGAATTTTGGATTTCCTTATTCTTTAGTACAAAATTTTGAAACTGTGAAGAAATGACGATTCATTTTAAATTACTTCCCATTCAGAGAGAGTAATATTTAAAGACTCAGATGCTAGTCATTGTCTATCAGTTTGATAAATAAAGGTAACCCCCCCAAAACAAAACAAAAAAATCAAACCCGCTGCCATCCAATCAGTTCCAACTCATAGCGACCCTAAAGAACACAGTAGAACTGCGTTATAGGGTTTCCAAGGCTGTAAATCTTTACAGAATCAGACTGCCACATCTTTCTCCCAGGCTGCTGGCTTTGAACAATTGACTTTCAGTTAGCAGAGTGCATAACCACTGCGCCATCAGGGATCCTTGATAAATAAAGCTACTCATTATTAAATAGGCAAAATATATAAAAAATTATCATAAATAAGCTTCTGATTATTTTCTGTCTGACAAAATCAACAGATTTCATATGGAATCAGATTAAGGATGTTAACCAAAGGAAAAAAAAAAAAAGCTCATTCCTTCGAGTTGATTCTGACTCATACAGTTTCCAAGCAGCGGCTGGTGGATTCAACCTGCTGACCTTTTGGTTAGTATCTGTAGCTCGCCATAGCTCTTAACCACTGCACCATCAGGGATCCCTTAAGAATGGTAGCAACCTTTACATCATTGGTCAAAGGTATTCACTACATGAAATTTTTTTTTTTTTTTCAGAGTGTGAACCAGCTTTTATTTATTTAATTTTTTTCTTATTTTTTTTTATTGTACTTCAGGTGAAGGCTTACAGAACAAATAGTTTCTCATGAAACAGCAGTACATGTGTTGTTTTATGACATTGGTTAACAACCCCACAACATGTCAACCCTCTCCCTTCTCGACCTTTTTTTTTCTTTTTGTGAAAACATACATAGCCAAAGATACACCATTTCAAAAATTTCTACATAGACAGTTCAGTGACATCAACTACGCTCTTCCAATTGTGCTGCTATTCTCACTTTAGATGAAGGCTTACAGAGCAAAATAGTTTCTAATTTAAAAGTTCGTACACATGTTGCCCTATGACAATGGTTAACAAACTCACAACACATCAACACTATCCTTACTCAGCCTTGGGTTCCCCATCACCAGCTTTCCTGTCCCCTTCTGCCTTCTGGCCCCTGTCCCCGGACTGCTGTGCCTCATTAGTCCCATTTGGTTTTATGGGCTGTCCACTCCCCGGCTGAACGGTGAACCTCGGAAATGACTTCACCACTGAGCTAAAAGGGTGTCTGGGGGCCATATTCTCGGAGATTCTCTAGTCTCCTTTAGGCCAGTAAATCTGGTCTTTTTTTTTTTGTGAGTTAGAATTTTGTTCTACCTCCTTCTCCAGCTCTGTCCAGAACCCTCTGTTGTGATCCTGGTTAGAGCAGTCAGTGGTGGTAGCCGGGCACCATCTAGCTATACCGGACTCAGTCTGGTGGAGGCCTTGGTAGCTGTAGTCCATTAGTCCTTCGGACTGATCTTTTCCTTGTATCCTGTTGTCTTCACTCTCCCTCGCTCCCAAAGGGATGAAACCAGTGGAGTATCTTAGATGGCTGCTCACAGGCTTTTAAGACCCCAGACGCTGCTCACCAAGGTAGAATGTAGAACATTGTCTTTATAAACTGTGTTATGCCAACTGAGCTAGCTGTTCCCCGAGAGCATGGTCCCCATAGCCCTCCGCCCAGCAATTCAGTCCCTCAGGAAATTTGGATGCGTCTATGGAGCTTCCATGACCTTTCCTTGTACAAGTTTTGCTGGTTTCCCCTGTATTGTATACTGTCTAACCCTTCACCCAAGATACCACTTATCTATTGCCTATTTAGTATTTCCCCCTTACCCCTTCCATCCCTGGTAACCAACAAAGATTGTTACATTTTGTGTGTGAACTTTTTCATGGGTTTTTACAAAAGAAGTCTCATACAATATTTGTCCTTTTGTGATTGACTTATTTCACTCAGCATAATGTCCTCCAGATTCATCCATGTTATGAGATGCTTCATGGATTCATCATTGTTCTTTCTCATTGCATAGTACTCCATTGGGTGTATGTACCATAGTTTGTTTATCCATTCATCTGTTGATGGGCATCTAGGTTGTTTCCATCGTTTTGCTATTGTGAACAAAGCTGCCATGAACATAGGTGTGCATATGTCTATTCGAGTGACGACTCTTATTTCTCTAGGATATATTCCTAGGAGTAGGATTGCTGGATCGAATGGTATGTCTATTTCTAGCTTTCTGAGGAAGTGCCATATTATTTTCCAAAATGGATGTATCATTTTGCATTCCCACCAGCAGTGCATAAGAGTTCCAATCTCCCTGCAGCCCCTCCAACATTTGTTATTTCCAGTGTTTTTGATTTGTGCCAGTAATGCCTGGGTGAGATGGTATCTCATTGTGGTTTTAATTTGTGTTTCTTTAATGGCTAGTGATCGCGAGCATTTCCTCATGTGTCTGTTGGCCATTTGAACGTCTTCTTTGGTGAAGTGTCTGCTCATTTCCTTTGCCCATTTTTTGATAGGATTGTTTGTCTTTTTGTTGTAGAGGTGTTGAATTTTCTTGTAGATTATGGAGATTAGACCTTTGTCTGACTTGTACTGTCCAAAAATATTTTCCCAGTCTGTAGGTTCTCTTTGTACTCTTTTGGTGAAGTTTTTTGAAGAGCGTAGGTGTTTAATTTTTAGAAGATCCCAGTTATCTAGCTTATCTTTTGGGGTTTGTGTGTTGATGGTTATTCTTTGTATCCTGTTAATGCCGTGTAGTAAGGCCTCTAGTGTTAGTCCTATTTTTTCTTATATGAACTTTATAGTTTTAGGCTTTATATTCAGGTCTTTGATCCATTTTGAAGTAGTTTTTGTATACAGCGTGAGGTATGGGTCTTGTTTCATTTTTTTGTAGATGGATATCCAGTTTTGCCAGCACCATTTGTTAAAAAGACTGTCTTTTCCCCATCTGATGGACTTGGGCCCTTGTCGAAGATCAGGTGACCGTAGGTGGATGGATTTACATCTGGGTTCTCAATTCTGTTCCATTGGTCAATGTATCTGTCATTGTACCAGTACCAGGCTGTTTTGACTACTGTAGCTGTATAGTAGGTTCTGAAGTCAGGTAGTGTGAGTCCTCCGACTTTATTCTTCTTCAGTAGTGCTTTAGTTATTCGGGGCTTCTTCCCTTTCCATATAAAGTTAATGATTAGTTTTTCCATCTCTTTGAAGAATGTTGTTGGTATTTGGATCGGGATTGCATTGTATTTGTAAGTTGCTTTAGGTAGAATTGTCATTTTCACAATGCTGAGTCTACCTATCCATGAGCATGGTATGTTTTTCCATTTATGTAGATTCTTTTGGGTTTCTTGCAGTAGTGTTTTGTGGTTTATTTTGTATAGGTCTTTTACATCCCTGGTCAGATTTATTCCTAAGTATTTTATCTTTTTAGGGGATATTATAAATGGTATTGTTTTCCTGATTTCCTTTTCATCGTTCTCCTTATTGCTGTATAGGAATCCAGCTGATTTTTGAATGTTTATCTTGTATCCTGCTACTCTGCTGAATCTTTCTATTAGTTCCAGTAGATTTCTCATGGAATGTTTAGGATTTTCGAAGTATAGTATCATATCATCTGCAAACAGGGACAGTTTAACTTCTTCATTACCAATTTGGATGCCCTTTATTTCTTTTTCTTGCCTTATTGCTCTAGCTAGAACTTCCAGCACAATGTTAAATAGGAGTGGTGATAAAGGACATCCTTGTCTTGTTCCTGTTTTCAAGGGGAATGTTTTCAGCCTCTCTCCATTAAGAATGATGTTGGCCATTGCTTTTGCATACTTGCCCTTTATTATGTTGAGAAATTTCCCTTCTATACCTATTTGATTGAGGGTTTTTATCAGGAATGGGTGTTAGAGTCTGTCAAATGCCTTTTCTGTATCAACTGAAATGATCATGTGATGCTTTCCTTTTATTTATGTGGTGGATTACGTTGATTGATTTTTCTAATGTTGAACCATCCTTGCACACCTGGTATGAATCCTACTTGGTCGTGGTGTATTATTTTTTTTATATGAAGCTGAATTCTATTGGCTAGAATTTTGTTAAGAATTTTTGTGTCTATATTCATGAGAGATATTGGTCTATAATTTTCTTTTTTTGTGACGTCTTTACCTGGTTTTGGTGTCAGCATTATGCTGGCTTCATAGAATTAATTTGGAAGCATTGCTTCCTCTTCTATGCTCTGAAATAGCTAGAGTAGTACTGGTACAAGCTCTTCCGTAAATGTTTCGTAGAATTCTCCAGTGAAGCCATCTGTGCCAGGGCTCTTTTTGGTTGGGAGTTTTTTGATTACCTTTTCAGTCTCTTCTCTTATTATGGGGCTGTTGAGGTTTTCAACATCACCTTGTTGTAGTTTGGGTAGGCCGTGTGTTTCTAGAAATTTATGCATTTCCTCTAGGTTTTCAAATTTGTTGGAGTATAGTTTTTCATAATATGCTGATATAATCCTTTTTATTTCAGTTGGGTCTGTTGTAATGTCCCCATTTCATTTCTTATTTGGGTTATTTGTGTCCTCTCCTGTTTTTCTTTTGTCAGTTCGGCCAGTGGTTTTTTGATTTTGTTGATTCTTTCAAAGAAACAACTTTTGGTTTTGTTGATTCTTTCTATTGTTTTTCCATTCTCTATTTCATTTATTTCTGCTCTGATCTTTACTATTTCCTTTCTTTTGGTGGCTGTGGGCTTTTTTTGCTGTTCTCTTTCTATTTGTTTGAGTTCTGTAGTTAATGGTTTGATTTTGTCCTTTTTTTTTTTTTTTTGATGTGTGCATCTGTTGCTATAAATTGTCCTCTGAGGACTGCCTTTGCTGTGTCCCAAAGGTTTTGGTATGATGTGTTTTCATTCTCATTTGATTCTAGGAGTTTTTTGATTCCATCTCTGATTTCTTCTATTACCCACTGATGTGTAAGCAGGGTATTATTCAGTTTCCTTGTCATTGATGTTTTTTCCTTGCTCTTTCTGTTGTTAATTTCTACCTTGATGGCATTGTGGTCAGAGAAGATACTTTGAATTATCTCAGGGTTTTGGATCTTTCTGAGGATTGCTCTGTGGCCTAAGATGTGGTCTATTCTGGAGAACGTTCCATGTGTATTGGAGAAGAATGTGTAGTTTGCAGCTGTTGGATGGAGTGTTCAATATATGTCTATGAGGTCAAGTTGACTGATCGTGCCCTTTAGGTCTTCTGTATCTTTGCTGAGTTTCTTTTTAGTTGTTCTGTCCTTTACTGGTGTGGTTTGTTGAAGTCTCTTGTTATTATTGTGGAACTGTCAATTTCTCTTTTCAGTGTTGTTAGTTTGTTTTATGTATTTTGGAGCCCTGTCATTGGGTGTGTATATGTTTATTATGGTTATGTCTTCATGATGGATCATCCCCTTCATCATTATATAGTGTCCTTCTTTGTCTGTTATGGTGGATTTTGTTTTAAAGTCTATTTTATCTGAGATTAGTTTTGCCACTCCTGCTCTTTTTTGGTCGTTGTTAGCTTAATATATTTTTTCTAACCTTTGACTTTTAATAAATGAACATGTTTGTTTCTAAGGTGTGTCTCTTGTAGACAGCATATTGATGGATCCTGTTTACTTATCCATTCTGTCACTCTCCATCTCTTTATGGGTGCATTGAGTCCATTTACATTCAGTGTAATTATTGATAGATGTGAGTTTGTTGTTGTCATTTTATAGTGCTTTTTTTTGTGGTGCTGAAGTTTTCTTTGTTCTTCTTACTCTCTTGTGCTGAGTTACTTTTGTTTGTGGATTTTGTTTTCATTTATTTTGTTTTTTAGGTTTTGTTTTTGCTGAGACTTTATGTTTTTCCTCTTTTTTTTTATGAGTATGTTTGTTATCTTTCTTAGATAAGTGAGCATTTCCAGCATTGAATCCATTAGTTGAAACGTCTGAATTGGTATTCTGTCAATTGCTGGAGCTTTGTTTTTTGTCAATGCTTTGAGTACATCTTGGACTTCTTCCTTCAGTACCATGAGTTCTTGATTACATGCTACTTCCTGAAATGGTGGAACATTGACCAGTTCTTCTTGGTACAGTGACTCTGTGTATTCTTTCCATCCTCTTTTGATGTTTCCTGCATTGTTCAATATTTTTCCCATAGAATCCTTCAATATCTCAAATCAAGGCTTTAATTTTTTTCTTTAGTTCTTTTAGCTTGAGAAATGCTGAACATGTTCTTCCGCTTTGATTTTCTGATTCCGGGTCTTTGCACATTTCATTGTAATACTTTACTTTGTCTTTTCAAATCACCTTTTCAAATCTTCTGTTCAGCTATTTAACTTCATCATTTCTTCCATTTGCTTCAGCTACTCTGCACTCAAGTATAAATTTCAGAGTGTCTTCTGATATTCATTTTGTTTTTTTCTTTCTTTCCTGTCTTCCTAATGATCTTTGGCTTTCTTCATGTATGATGCTCTTGATGTCATCCCACAACTCTTCTGGTCTTCAGTTACTAGTGTTCAGTGTGTCAAATCTATTATTGAGATGATCTCTAAATTCAAGTGGGATATATTCAGGGTCATTCTTTGGCTCTCGTGGACTTGTTTTAATTTTCTTCAGCAACTTGGACTTGCATATGAGCAATTAATGGTCTGTTCCTCAGTTGGCCTCTGGCCTTGTTCTGACTGATGATATTGAGCTTCTCCATCATATCTTTGCACAGATGTAGTTTACTTGATTCCTGTGTTTACCATCCAGTGAGGTCCATGTGTATAGTCACTGTTTGTGTTGATGAAAAAAGGTATTCCCAGTGAATAAGTCATTGGTCTTGTAGAATTGTATCATGCCAGCTCTGGCATCATTTCTGTGACCAAGTCTGTCTTTTCCAACTACTGATCCTTCTTTCTTTCAACTTTTGCATTCCAATTACTAGTAATTATCAGTTCCTCTTGATTGCATATTTGATCAATTTCAGACTGTAGCAGTTCATAGAAAGCTTATATTTTAGGTATTCTAGTGGATAAAAAATGGTATTGCACTGTGGTATTTACTTGCATTTTCCAGTTGTTAATGAAGCTGAACATTTTCTAAAATGCATTAACTTTCATATATTTTCTTTTGTGAGGCTCAATTCCAACAGTTGAATTCTTTTATTTTCTAATCAGATTTCTTCTATGTTTTTATTGTTGATTTATAATATTCCTTTAGATATTTATTCTACATACAGCAAGATGAAAAAGTGTAGATAATGCACTATGTTTTCGTAAGAAAAAATTTAAATTGGATTTTTTTAAAAAAGAAACTAGATATATAACAGAACTTAATTAAAATACAAAGTTAAAATTAATAAAAATGATGGTGAGAAGGGGCTAAGGCAGATAGGCATGGGGATAAGAATTCCGAGTATAACTTTTATATAATTTTAAGTTTTGAACCATGTAAGTATTTTACGTTGAAATAATAAAATTAAATAAGGAAAAGAAAAAGAGTAAACCCTTAAACTAAATACAAACAGAAACAATAGAACTTAACTCTGTATCAAATTGATAACATAACTACATTTGTTTTACCCTTTTTCTTTAGTGGAATATATTCTAATAAGTAAAATAATCACAAACAAACACTGAGAGTTATTCAATGTTTGTGGTTGGTAGTGACAGGGAAGTAGTAATTCTGTAACTGTTTTGCTTATTGTAAAATAGAGCAAATGTCTATAAATATATCGATATTCTTTAGAACCAGAGTTCTCACTCTAGGAGAAGAATGCAGTTTGAAATGGATGATGGTAAAGAAAAATCCTGTGGGTTTTGCTTTGAATTGGAGGTATCCATATGGCATCATAACTTTTGAAAATAATTTATTTCCTAGTTCTATCCACCAAAAGGGCCTGAAGCAATGACACCCCAGGTACAGTGAGCACACTTGGTTCCAGATCTTGATTTTTAAATACCATTTCCCATGAAGAGGAATTAGAACTCCCTGAAGAAATGCCATATGGAACAGATGATTTGACTGGAATAAAAATGGATCCAGGGTGTGGATTCACTATCTCTCACAGAACCAGAGATAGTGTCACACGTAAAATTAGTTCATTCTATCGTTCATAATCAGGTAGTTGCAACAAAAAGTAAAGTCAGTAATGTCATTTATGGGGCTAATTTTTAAAATTTAAAACTATAATGTATAGGAGGTTCTAATTACTAGTTACCTCGGGAATGACCATGAAAATTTTTTATTTCACACGATGTTTGATGGGTTGTCTTGGGGCAAGTATTTCAGAGTTAGAAAACCTCAACAACTTTTTTTTTTTTTTCCACATTATTGTTACATTTTGTTGGTCTCTTCTGAAATGCCAAGGAACGGTCATATCAAGCTAGAATATATTATGTAGTAGCTTGATATATAGCTAGCTAGCTAGCTAGATAATATATAGACAGAGAAACAGATAGATAGAGATAGGTAGAGATATATAGAGATATAGACATATATATAGATACATTGATATAGATATCAATATTGATATTGATATATTATTGTTTTAAAGAAACGTGCTATGAAGTATTTTTTTGAAAATAGATCAGTGTAAATGTATCCATTTAATACATGATTTTGTTATTGAAAATTGTGTCTCACCCATAAGATCTTTCATGTTTACACAGTGTAGGTGGAAAAAAATAAAAACATTTGAAAGCAGAATTATCTATTAAAAAAAAATCTTCCAAATAAGGTCAGTGAGTTTTGACCTATTGGTTAAAATGCCTCTAATTTGTTTTTAAGTACAACTGACTGACCTGAGCAAAGGGAGAAAATGAACAGTTGAATTTTAACAAAAACGGTGCATAACTGATAGTGGACAATAACATAATTAACTAACAAAAGCCAGTGTATCTTTGTTTGCCATTTTTCTTAGCTATGACACCCACAGGTATCAAAATGAACTGAAGTTAGAGTCATTCATTATATCCTGCAGGATTAAAAAAATAATAATAAGACATGTTCAATCAAAATTTTAGAAAGATTTTGAACATTTAATAAGAAATATATAGTTAAAATATTTTTCTTTGTCTCATCATTTGAATATTTATTTTGTGTTTGATTTTTAGAATACATAATGTAATTTATAAATAAATATTCATGTTTGAGGACATGCACTCAGTTTTAAAGATATTATTTATGTCTTTATACTGATAGAAGTATATAATCCAAAAGTTTAGGAGTTTGGTTTTTCATTTTTTTTTATGGCATGAGTAGCTGAAGGAAATAGGGAAATACTTATTTCTTATCTGCAGCTAGCAGTGTTTTAAATTAGATATGGAGATTTATAAGCAATAAAATTTAGTGATTTTTAATTTCCACCATTTAACTGTGAATTACCAAAAGTTAGGGCAAAGGCTAATAAGGATCTTTATACACTTAAGAAACCTGGCATAATTTTAACTGTTGCCCTCTACTTCTTAAGCTACTATGTTTTACTGAACCTTCCAAAGGAATAATTTAGGGATCTCTGTGCTGGTTAAAGACAAGGTTTTAGTGGGTAGTGCTTCTGGTTTCCTTTGTTGTTATTGTTAGCTGCCATTCAGTAGACCCCGACTCCTGATGACCCCAGGCACAGTGGAACAAAATGCTGCTGAGTCCTAAGCCATCTCTGATCTGTAGCAGATCAGGCCGTTGTGATCCGTAGGTTTTTCATTGATTTTTGGATTGGATCACTAGGCCTTTCTTCCTAGCTATCTTAGTCTGGCTTCCGAGCCTTTGTTAAATCACATCTCTACTTCATATTATTTATTTATGATATATGAGTTATATTTTATATAAAAAACAGACTCCATGTGGAGAAGAAAAAAAAAAAAAGTATGAAAGCTACTGACCTGCTGACATGGACTGTTTTCCTAGTTTCTGGTATATATTCAGTTTGCACTAAGAACTATGAGAAGTTCGTAATTCCTCCCGGTCTGAACCACTTCTCATGTCATTAACATCTCTGCTGCTTTTTGCTCTCTTTTGGCTCCCCTTTTTACCTTGGAAATGCTTTTTAGAAAGGCAGCAAAGATGTCTCTGCTTTTAGCTTTTTAGATTAATTCAACACTTCTCAAAGTACTATCTGATTTCTTTATGAGTTGGTCCTTCTGAATGTTTTCAATTATCTAACAAAACAAAAGATGAGTGAAAGTTAAAAAAAAATGATGCTACTTTGCGTTTTCTTAATTGTATTTACAGCTGTTCTTCAATTGATACAATGTACTTTAAGGAATTTCATATGCATTACCTCATTTAGTCTTCACAGCCCTGTGAGATACAGTGAACCCTACTTTATAGAATAAGTATCTAGACTCTGAAAGTTAAGATAATGGATAGAACCATCATAAATGACCAGGCCTGGAAAATTCTTCTAACTCCTGGCCTAATGTTCTTTCTTCACTGTTCCAACAAAAGCACTAATTATAATTTAAATAACATAATAAACAATATTTATTGTGTACTTACTGTGTTCTTAGCACTGCGTTAAGTACTTCATATTGTTCTCTCGTGCATTCCTCATAACAACCCTATGAAGTAGGTACATTGAAGTTGAGGGAGGTTAATATACTTGCCCAATGCCACAAAGCTAATCCATGGTGGATCAGAATTGGATTTTTTTTCATTCCAGTATGGGTGCTCTTATCTCCTATGCTATCATCTCAGGAAGGAGAGAAGAGAAAAAAGAGAAAAAATTTAGTGAAAACCCATTATGTTCCCTGAACTGAGAAAGAGGCTTGATAAGACTAATTTCGCATGAAAATGAAAACTGTGGTTTACGTTTTTGTATACATACAGAGTTAAATCCACATCCATTACCTGAGTTAACCATAATAATACCTCTGTAAGGAAAAGGTAAAACATAGAACGTAGGAGGGCAACCACAGCTGCCTTTATTTTATAGTATATAAAACCAAGTACCAAATAACTTTTCTAGATCACATAAGTTACTGCCCTTAACCCATTAGACAGGAAACTCCTTTAGTACAAGAACAGCCCTTTATTGGATTTTCTATCCTCAGCAGCTACCGCGGCATCTGTCATATTAATGAATGCCTATTAAATAAAAAGTGAATGAGTGGGTGAATTGAAATCAAGAATGAGAACCTAGTTATCCTGACCTCTTGCCCAGGAATACTGAACCTTCACTCCTTACCCAGTTCAATATATAACACAGAAATTCTCTTCCCACCACCCCCCCATACAAAGATTTCAGAATTAAGATCTAAAGTGAAACTTAGCTTGATACCTTAGTGGAGTCCCTGGGTGGTGCAAATAGTTAACACAATTGGCTGCTAATTGAAAGGTTGGAAGTTGGAGGCCACTCAGAGGCACTTTGGAAGAAAGGCCTGGTGATCTACTTCCAAAAAACAGTCTTTGGAAACCCTAAGGAGTACAGTTCTACTCTGACACATGTGGGGTGGCCATGAGTCTGAATCAACTCAGTGCCAACTGGTTTCCAATCCCTTAGTAGGGGTCAAGAGACAGTTAAGAAGAGAGAAACATGAGGACTCAGAAATATATTTTATCTACAAGATCCTCGAAAAGATCCTACGTTGTTCCTTGAAGAACATTGCACAGTTAGCTTAACACTCAGCTATAATAATTTGTAAACATTAGAGAGTAATAAGAGGCAGCTTATAGACTGTCTAGCAAAGTAAATCAAATAGAACACTTTAACACTCAATAAAAGTGTTCCATTGTACAGATGAAGATGTATGTCAATAGGATAATGCAAATACTTCAATATTAATGAAATTTTGACTAAATCTGAGTACACAGAACTGGGACTGTGTTCCATTAGCTCCATAAACTTTGTGTTCTCATCTAATGTATGACTGTCCCACAATACCTAGCATGCTGTACTTCATTCATAGTTGGTGGTCTGTAAGCGTTTTCTGAATACAATCTCTATCTATTTAAAGGTTTTTTCTTTTTGAATTTTAATGAAATGAAAGTTTGATGCTTTCAAATTTAAAGAGAATAGTGAAACACATGCACATACTCCCACAGTCATTGAGGTTAATTAAATCAAACCAGGCAAATTCTCTCAAAATATGGCATAGCTGTTCATCTTGCCACATCGCTAATGGAGATCCTGTTACAAACTGAAGGTTTATCTCATTGTAAAACAAAATTTAAACCAAACTGTCCTTTCCAGACACCAGCTATTTCTGGTGTCTGGAAAGTGGATGAAACCTGAAGGAAAAGAACTTTTAAGACAGAACAAGAATGTTAGGAAAACATGGTTAATGTACTGAAGTATTTTGAATAGGTAGGAAGATGAGAATAAAATGTGAGTTGGAAAGGGAAAAAAAAAAAAAAGATATTATAAGAAGAAAAGAGCTCCGCTGAAGAGAGCATAGGATTTATTTTGGTCAGATTGTGAAAAATAAATTTGATTTTAAGAATAGTGTATGTTATTGTTAGTTTTATTTAGCATATACCTTCAGTGTTGTAGGTAAATGACACATTTAAAATTGTTCATCCAGAGATAGCTTGAGTGGGTTTTCATCTGTATATGCAGGGTTTGGGCCTAATACATCCAAGACTACCTCTGGATAAATCCAGAAGGGAGTAGTAACAGAGAGAGGGGTTACTGAAAAAGACAGGACAAAGCAAAGGCCTGAGTGGTGCAGATGGAGTGTAGTAGATGCCCACCACATTTAATATAGTGCACACTTGTAATTACTATTTTATTATTTTTCTTGTTATAGTTTTTAATTAACTAAACATATAGTCACAAGAGAAAGTGTGTGTATATAATTGTCTTTAAACCTCCATGTTTAACCAGAAGTTGGTCCATGCTGCTTCAGTAGGTATCATCAAACATGTGATGGAAACTCTTCAAGGTGAAAGCATAATAGTCCCCAAACCATAGTGGTCTTTGGGTGGTTGACATGAGTAGAAATGCCTCCAGGACCGCTACTAGAAGATGGGATGGGGGAGAGGGCTGATTAGCTAGACTTTACACCACACACACACACACACACACACACACACAACAGCTTCACAGCTTTATACTTTATTCAGAATAGCTCCATACTACCTTTTTTATATTGTTGTTAATATTGGCATTCTATAGTTTCATTTTAAAAGAGGGTTTCACTAGGAGATTTTTTTAACATTGTTGTCTTTGATGAGGTTTAAAAAGGTCTAGGGCTTGATCTGACATTTTATAAACAGAGTTCAGTGACAGAAAAATAACACTGCTGGTATAACTTCCTGCTCCTTTTATCAACAGTCTTTTTACATTCATGTCCATATAGAAAAACCTGCAGTTGTTATCATTCTTACCAAAGTTGTAACGTTTTTTGATCTCTAAGAACTTCTGGTTAGAGAACTAATGAAACCTGCAAACAAGGTGTCTGTGAACTAAACCCTATGTTTGATTGCTCAACAGTAAAACACATGGTCCTATACTATACATTGAAGTCCTTTATTAAATACAAAAAATAAGATTGGATATTAATTGATTTAAAATCAGCCTGTGGTACTACTTCTTCCATGTACTCATTCAACAGAACTTCACGTTGCACTGTTATTCATGTGGTAAGTGTCTGTATATGACCTTGACCAAGTGAATGCATACATTTTAAATGCTTTATTGAGGCATAATTGACATTTAATAAATTGCACATATTTGAAATATGTAATTTGATACCTTTTATAGACATGTGTGTACATCCCTGAAGCCATCTTCACCATCAAGATAAGGATCATACCCATCAAACTCAAATGCTTATTCCTGCCCCTTTGTAATCACTCTTGCCACTTCTCCCTACTCCCTACACAACCAACAATCTGATTTCTATCACTATAGATTAGTTTGCAGTTTCTAGAATGATATATAAATGGAATCATACAGTATGCACTCCTTTTTGGCTTCTTTCACTCAACATAATTGTTTTAAGCTCCATCCATGTTGTTTCTTATATCAATAACCCATTCCTTTTTACTGCTGAGTAGTATTGCATTGTATGGACATATAGTTCGTTATATCATTCACCTATTGATGGACATTTGGGTTGTTTTCACTCTTTGGCTATCACAAAAAAGCTTCTGTGAATATTCCTGTTTGTATAAATGTCTGTTTTTGTTTATCTTGGATAAATCCCCAGGAGTGGAATAACTGGATCATATGGTGTGTGTCTGTTTAACTTGTTAAGAACAAATTCACACTTTTAAATCTAATATCCCCACTAGGTTTGATCCCCCACTTGGATTAATTCCATTGTTCAGTACAGGGCTGTATAGAAAAAGCACAATGTCTCTGCCATGAGCTAGTTTCACAGCAACTTACATCTGACTACATCTTCAACAATGATGTATTCACTGGCTTCTACAAATAGGCCGTTTAGTTTGGGAACTTAAAAACCCCTTTGTATACAGGGCATAAGTCTTCCTTAGGGGTTGTCCTAATATTTGTTTTGTCGTGTTCTAGTGTCCTGTTTTATATATAAGCTGCCAACTTAGCCTACTTTATTCTACTAGTGTAGGGAATTCTTATGTCCCATAGAGCAAACTTCAGTCCAGTAACCCTGAATAATATGTCCAAAAGTCTAATGTAGATCTGAATTACTGTCTTATTGAGCAACCTCCCCTCAGTACTGTGGAGCTTTAAGTATCAGCTAAAGCTCCACGTTTTTTTAGTTTGTAGTTCTATGTTTCCATTTTTTAGTTCATTGAAATCGGAGTGTCAGGCTCGGGCGTCCCTGCTTAGCCTTATATAACGTCCATGGCTGGAATACAGTAGGTGGTTTTCTGCTTTATTACTGTGCCTGGGATTACACTGCAAATCTAGCTAGATGAATTTGGTTAGAACTGTTGATATTATTCATGGCAGTGTAACGATTTCTAGAATTAAAAGATTTCCCGTAGGTTAAAAAATGTATGTCCCCATTGGGAAGTCAAACCACAACTTTCCTTCTCCTCAAAATCTTTGTTATAGAACACTTTGTAAAACCAGTTTCTAGGACACCGAAAATGTTACACAAGAAATAATGAAGCAACTGCCTTGACGAATCTGCTGTGCTCAAGAGAAGACTGTGTAACAGGGGGAAATGGCACGGGGGCCAGGTGAGGGACACTGCACTGTATCTGCTAACAGTCTGCTTTAATGTTTGCTCTGATAAAGTAGACTTACACTGCAATTTTCCTGTCACCTATGGAAAGCTTTTTTTCTGTGTCCACATCAGCTTCAAAAACTGTGCGTCGTTGATGGACCTATTACAAGGTGACAAGGCCAGCTGTGCTCCCCTGCTGTGAGATTTGCTATCTTGCCCTTTTTTGATTGCTGACATGTCCTTGAAATGGCACATCAGCTTTAAGCAGTTTTTCTGTAACACGTATTGCTCACTTTTTTTCCTGAAGAAAAAAGTAATAAATATGTATTGTAAAATTTTAGAAGTACATAAAAATATGTTGATGTATTGTTTTTTTTGGTTTTCACTCACTCATCTTTCTTGCCTTCTCCGTCTCCCTCTCTGTCTCTCTTTCTGTCTCTGTCTGTTTCTCTCATATATGCAATAACCTAAAATCAAACCTATTGCTATAGGGTCAATTCCAACTCACAGCTGCCCTATAGGATAGAGTAGAACTGCCCATAGGGTTTCCAAGGCTGTAAGTCTTTACAGAAGCAGACTGTCACATCTTTCTCCCACAGAGTAACTGGTGGGTTCAAACCACTGAGCTTTTGGTTAACAACAGAGCACTTAACCACTGTGCCACCAGGGCTCCTTCTGTATTTGCAATATGCGTTTTATATAATTGGAACACATACACACTCACACACACACAGTTAATACTTTATCAAGTGCATTTCCTGTGCCATTAGGTAGTCTCAGAAACTCTTATTTTAATATCTGTATAATATCTTTGTTGCAAAAGAAAAATGAACAGATTTTAAATTAAGTATCTTCTTTAGCTTTCTTTTCTAAGGATAATGATACAAATTCACATATACAGTATTGATACCCCGGGTAGCAGAATCCTTATTTTTGACCGCAGATTGAGAGCCAAGATTTGAAAGCCAGGGTGTTCTATTGGTAATCTACTACAACTACTGCCCTGGTGGTGCAACAGTTAAGCACTCGGCTGCTGACAAAGGGTTGGAGGTTGAAACCCACTCAGCTACTCCATGGGAGAAAAGACCTGGCGATCTGCTTCTGTAAAGATTACAGCCTAGTTAACCCTATGGGGCAGTTCTACTCTTTCACGTTGGGTTACTTTGAGTTGAAAATCGACTCAAAGGCACCTAACGCTACCACTCTTCCTACTACGACCACCACCATTACTGTCACCATCACTACCATGACTACTCTGTTATATGCTATGGTCTCCTACCATAGCATACCTCCTACCTGTAAAGCAAAGAAGGTGGTTGTATTGTTACCATCCTCAGTGTCCTCATCAATTACTTGTATGAAGAACCCTTATATAATCTTGGAGTCCCTGGGTAGTGCAAACAGTAAAAGTAATCAAACAGTTGGCAGTTTGAGTCCACCCAGAGGCACCTTGGAAGAAAGGCCTGGCTATCTACTTCCAAAAACTCAGCTATTGAAAACCCTTTGGAGCACAGTGCTACTCTGACCCACAGGGGGCCACCATGAGTTGGAATCAACTCAAGGGCATCTAGTAGTTGTTGTTGATCATTTTTTCCTTATGTCTTGGAAAAAACAAATATAAAAAACTATTTCTAACTTCCCTGGAAGTTAATAATCCAAAAGGGACTTGTGATCTAAAATTGTGTTTAGCTTTTCAAGAGCGGGGTACTCTACCAATTCAAAGTTTTCTTGAACAAATATTCATTATCTTTCCCGATGCATTATAACTAAACCTGCAGTAGACTTGTAGAGTGAACAATAGAAGTCAAGGAAGTTTTATAAATCATCTAGTTCAATACTTTCATTTACTTCTGAGGTAGCTGAATTCTTAGCAAGTACATGTTTGTGGTCACAAGCTATTAAGGGCAGCGTTTGATTTAGAATCCATGTACTCGATCTCTGTGTTATGGTCCATCACAGTTTTTGCCTTATTGTAAAAAAGTTAACAATTCTTATAGAACACTCACCTTCAGTATTCTGTCTATAATTTGAAAATAAGCTGTAAATTCATAGTTCTGTTGCTGAAAACATCTAATAATTTTATTGATTAGTATAGTTTAATTCAAATAGAACTTAAATAATAATAATAATAGTAATAACAATACTCTGGATGCATTTAGGAGCATTTTGCAGGTCCACTAGCACACATTTACTCATGCTATACGCTAACATTGAATTCATCTAAAGCTTAGTGTAACTTCGAGCCAGGATGCCACCAGCCTGAGAAATAAGCAGACTTTCCTTTAGTTGGATTTTCAGAGACAATACCTGGTCAAGGTAGACAGCAGTGGAGCAGTGAAGAAGGGCTGAATCAGCTATTTTCTCTAGTCCACAAGTTTTCCAAAGTAGGTCTGGCAGGGGGTGGAGGGGATTAAGGGCCAATCTGGTGTTGCTGTGCTCACAGCCTCTAAATGTCTGACCTGCCTTGCTCAGTAGGCAGAATATTCGGAATATGTGGAGCTCTATTTTCTAGACTTATAAGTTTTAACTGCTCAGTTCCAACATTTACCATGTATTTGTGACTACCAAACCACACGGTTCATAAAATGATCACTGGACCCTAATCTGAAGTGACCCTTTATTAGCTGTGTGATATTGGACAAGTTCCATTAACTCTAAGGCTCAGTGTCCTTAGCTATGTTATCAAAATGGTCACATTTGCCTCTCAGGTTTATAGTTAAGATTGAATGGGAAAAGGAATGTGAACTAACCCAGCACAGTTTCATTAATGAATCATACAAAGGCTTTGATTAAAAATGATTTGTCCACCTTTCTGGTCTCAAAGAGAAGAATGTCAAGGATCCTGATTGTGTCTGGATATTTTTAATATTTGTACTTTCTAAAAATATGCTTCCCTCAAATTCTTATTTTTCAAAATGTCTTCATTAGTCTTGCATATCTTTATTTAAACTTCTAACTGGAACACTTACGACAGTTTTCATGAATTAGACATGCAGCCCAGGGAATCAGAGTTAGATCACCAACTCATTTGATAGCTGAGTAAGTACAATGATATTGGCAATGCCACTTGCATTTACGATGCTCTGCTGATTTGCTGTGTGCTTTTCTGAAGTTATTAGCTTCATTGGTGTCTTAGGAGCGGAGGAATGGCTGCCCACAAGCTTCTCAAAAGAAAGAGAGATTGAGGCTAAAATATGATTCACCCTGAGTGATTCCATCATTTATTACTTGAGTCCTCAGAAAGGCTTTACATAAACTTGAGCAATTACAGTGATCAACCCCTATAGAGCTGACGTTTTCCAGTTGCAACCACAAGTCATCAAATGATTGGACATTTGATTGCTTCTGGCCTCGATAGGTTTCTAAGTAGCAACCTAACAGAGATTTATTTCATAGAAAATATATGAAAAACTATGGCTCTGGTTGTTTCTCCTCTGACAGCAATATTGTACGTGCTCAGGATTTTTTTGCCCAAGTTGTCCTATTTGCCTACATATTTAATCATACCCTCTTGTACAATGTAGACATACTTTATGTTCTTACTTTAGAAATTTTTTTTAATATTCTGCAACTCTTAGTTTTGCCAAACTATATTTCAATTGTTGTAGACTTTGAGGGGACTAATACTCAGCCCGGCTCCTTAATTCCATCATATGGAGTAATTCCTATGGTGTTATAGTCTTACCATGATGGAAAAGAAGAAATAAATGGCTTGTGAAAATTACAGGGATGATAATGGCACCTGGAGGCAGTTTAGAATTGTATTTTGAAAGATTATAACAACATCCACCAGTTATCTGTTATAATGATAGGGATATGTTTTTATTTACATCCTTATTTATTATCTATTTATTTTTCTCTTTGTTGGATCAATTCACTATATATATATATATATATATATATATATATATATATATATATATATATATATGTATATAGACACACACATATATATACATATATACATATATATATATATATATATATAGTATCTTTGCCAGATACTGTGTTAGGCACTCAGGTTATAAAATAGTGTGCAATTCAAGATGCCTTCTCACTCCTTGTGACTATAACAGGAAGAGACATGTAGTCGGAAGCTGAGCCATATTTCTCATTGAAGTGAAGAATTGGAATAAATTATGTTTCTGTCAGTGGAATTCAACATATTTATCAGATTTCCATTGTCAGTGGAAATAGTATTGATGGAGCATTTTATCCAGGCTAATGTTCTTCCTAGCGTTGCTATGGTTTCAGTTTAAGCAGAGGCTCGTAAAATACTAAAACTGGAAGGACTTGTAGAAATTATCAAGTTTTACTTACTTTCCATCTTAATTTTAAAAATAAGGAAATAGAATCATAGGAAAATTATGAGATCTGCCTAACAACATGTAACTAATTAGTGGCAGGATTAGAATGAAAATCCAGGTATCCTAACTCCAAATTCTATTAATCTACTGCCATAACATAAGCCTAGCAACTTTTTGACAGCACAGGACATATCTTCCCAGGTCAGCTTGGGGCCCTTTACACTCACTCTCCTCTTCTGTCTTCCACTTCTCAGAAAATCTCTTCACGTCCCACCTTCCAACTTCAGTCTCAAACCATGTAACTCTATGGACTTTCATTCCCATCTAATTTTCTTATCCTTTGTATTATGTATGCTTCTCTTCCTTTCACCTTTTGTTTGGATTGGATAGAATGCCTGAATTTGATTTCAGTTTTGCCTCTGCTCTATGTTCGTTAATTAGTGTTGGCTGTACATCAACGAACAAATCAGTCTTAGAAGAAATATAACCAGAATGTTCCTTAGAAGTTAAGATGGTGAGACTCGCTTACTTTGGACATGTCATCAGGAAAAATCAATTGCTAGAAAAGGCCATGATGTTTGGTAAAATAGAGGGCCAACAAAAATGAGGGAAACCCTCAGTGAGATAGACTGACACAGTAGCCACAACAATGAACTCAAATATACCAAGGATTGTGAAGACGGTGCAGGACCAGACAATGTTTTGTTCTGTTACACATAAGGTCACCATGAGTCAGAGCTGACTCAGTGGTAGCTCATAACAACAGCAAGGTGCATGCTTTGCAGTTCTACTTTACCCTTCACTCAGTTCCGGTCCTGTGCTCTTAGTTCCTGCTTACCCAAAAGAAGGAGTTTGAACAATGCCTGTGTCTCTATTGTAGATAAAATAATGTTTCTAATTTATCGCTCTTGAGGGCAAGGATTGTGTTTTATTCCTTTTAGGATCCCCAACATTTAGCATAATAGCCTGTGTCTGTAAACATATAAACCAGACATTCAAATATGTTAGTTAAGTTGACTTCAGTGATGTTTCTAACCTCTTTACACTGATCAAACAAACTTGAACTATCACTGCATATCTTTAGATAAGATTTCTTAATTATGAAGAAAAGTTAAAAACAAGTTCAGTAGAATTAAAGCAGCCTATTAATTGCTGGTATTGAGGCTGCAACCAAGTTTGTAATTTCATTTTCCTAAATCTATTGACATATTCTTCCAGTAGTTTGGTTAAGATTAAAATTAATAAAGAATGCCATCTTCTGTCTCGAAACCATAATGGTATTGTATGGGGTATGAATTTCTGTTCACAAACACAGGTATAAAAAAAAAAAAACACATTCATTTTTATGTTCCATAAATCAACTCAATTGTAACTGTGCTCAAGGGAAATTTAAACATAGTTATTCTTGGACCTACCCCTCACTCCTGCCACCTGTGTTGGGCCAGATGTGCCAAGGTTCCACAGTAGTGGTTGTCCCACAGGGATAATTTGACCCTCCCTTCAGCCCCTTTGGAAACCCTGATGGCGTAGAGGTTAAGAGCTATGGCTGCTAATCAAAAGGTTGGCAGTTCGAATCAACCAGGCGCTCCTTGGAAACTGTGTAGGGCAGTTCTCCTCTGTCCAATAGGGTTGCTATGAGTTGGAATCCACTCCATGGCAATGGGTTTGGTTTGGCTTTGGTTTCAGCCCCCTTGGGAGCATTTGGCAATGTATGGAGATATTGTTAGGACTTGAGAGGGTGCTCTTCATATAGTAGGTAGAGGCCAGGGATAGTGCTAAACATCCCACAATACACAAGACAGCCCCTCACAGCAAGCATTACCCAGACCAAAATCTCAATAGTGCCAAGGTTAAGAAACTCTTCTATAGAGGCTTAGGCTACATCAAAGTATAAAGGAGAGCCATTAACCAGTGGTCATCTGTCCACACTGGTTACCAATGAGATGCCCGTTGTTTTAGCCCATATGGTTCTCCAGGTCTTCAACTTCGCTATTTCCGTGACATATTTATGTCACAGGACCCTGGTAAAATTTGAAACCCAGGTCTAGATGTAGTAGGTGGCATTCAGTTTGAAGTCTGTTTATGTCCATACTGTGCTTCTATCGAGTAGGGCAGAATTACCACTGCTTACAGAATACCTAGAACTCTTGCTACTCTCTAAGCCATAGAATCTCATTTGAATTTAGGGAATAATTCTCTCTTTACACAAAATCTCTTCTCTCCAATTGTCATAGTCTTTTTTGAACAAAGCCAGGAATCTTTGCCACAATGTTTCCCTTGGGCAAGGAATTACTGAATCTACATCTACATCTATTGAAGGCACAAGGCAAAGGGGTAAACATGGTTCAAATGACCTATGACCTTCCTGTGACATTGCTACCACAGCTTATCGATCATTAAATCATTTAATCTTTTATTCAGTGTGAAAACGTTTGTTGAGCACACACTATATATTTTGTTCCAGATGGTGAGATAAAGTAGTGAACAAGATAGATAACATTCCTATTCTCATGGAAGTTATGTTCTATGGGGGCAAAATCAAAACATAGTGAAGAAAGAAGAAGAAGAAAAATCTATAATTTCAGGTTGTGATTATGATAAAGTATCTGAAGAAAATATACAGGGTGAAGTGGGGGAAAGTTACTTTAGATAGACTGGCCAGGGAAGGCTTCTCTGAGCATGGATCATCTGAGCTCCCAGGATGAGAAGAAGCACTCTTTGTGACAGTTGCAGGAGGGGATTTTCAGGCAAGGGGACAGCACACACAAAGAACCTAAGGTGAAATGAGCTGATGATTGGGACATATCTGAGGACTAGACAACAGGCAAGTGTAATTGGATACCACTGGCTTCTTGGACATTCTGGATGATAAAAAAGAGATAGATTCCTGATGGGAGGGAGTAGGCAAGGAGGAATAGATGTATGAAAGTGAGTGTGTGTGTGTGTGTGTGTGTGTGTTTATTCACTCAGGGTCATTTTCTTAGTTTTCTATAATTTGAAATTGTGTTATTGATTCATCTATTCCTATTGTTAAAATGTGTTTTGAACTCTGGACTCTCCCCTTTGGCATTCTGAAATCATCCTCTGTCATCAGCTCAGCTAGGATGATCATACTGGATATGTTGGGCCAGCTTCCTGCTTCAGGTGAACATCCATAGCATCCTTCCTATCTCTGAGTGTCTCACAACTACTAACATTGCTATGGGATTTATTTGATTTTATAAAGTTAGTGAAAGATAGTAGGTGAAGGTGTATGGTTTAAAATTCAACCTTAATTCTGAGAGAAACATGACAAGCATAACTCTCATTTCCCAGGGCTTCTTTCCTTTCCCTTTTTTTTTTCTTTTTCCTGTTTAATGACCAAATTTTATATATATATATATGTATATACATATATATATATTTCAGTATCAAACATTTATGAAGTCTCTGCCAGTGAGTTTTAGTTATAATCATACCACCTACCTGTCTCACTAGGGATGCCGAAAGAATTGAGATAATGTCTGTAAAAAGCATCGAGCTCCTTAGAAAAAAAGGTAATATAAATGCAATCATTTCCACCTCAGTGTGTGTGGGTATATACATATATGTATATACACATACATATACATTCCACACACACACACATACATATATATTAAAACCACCAGTTCCGTGACCTTCATTTTTAATGGACTCTCCTAGTTTAGCCTCGGCTTCCATATAAAAACCTCGGCATGAATGTTTTCAAGTTCTACACTTGTTTCTATTCTCTTTTACAGAAGCAAAGTGGGATGTTATAAAACAACAATAATAATAAAATTTCTAAGAATCATAAACAATGTTGAAATTTCAGTATTTTCCAGTCACTGACTAAGGTTGCAGTCCATCATCTTATTTTATCCTCACAATAACTCTAAGAATTAGGGAATATTTTCACCATTTTACAAGTGATGAAACTTAGCCTATTTCATATCTCTTTGGACCACCTAAGGGTGGTTTAACAATAAGCAACAGTTAAAATCTATAAATATGACGTAAATTTCCTGACTTCTGATATGAGAAGTAGCTGAGGTTGTAACAGTCTTTCCAGAAGAATGGAGCATCTTCCTCTCAGTCTGGGTTAGAGACAGGCCAGCTTAGAGAAGGCACGTGATTTCAATCATCCCTAACAATCTGTGTGAGAGTGAATATTCGATGGGGCTTGTTGAAGAGAGAAATTTACCCTTCGACGTGATTAGAATTAAATCAAAAGAGATCTTTTACTTTATATTTAGGAGAAAGCAAAGAATGTGGGTTTGTGATAAATCCTGTACTATATACTAAAAATCAGATGACTGTAACTCCAGGCAGCTAGTAAGTACCATATTCATCCAGAATAATAGCTGGAGAATCTGAAGTAGAGAAGTATTTGCTGACTTGTCCAAGGTCCCAGTCTGAGAAGATTTGGATTAAAATGGCAGCACCCAAATTAACCACAAAGGTTTTATGAAAAAATAGAAAGGTGTGTGATGGGATGAGAGATGGGATAGTGGAAGAAGAAGAGAAAAGCCACAGACAGAAGGAAATAAACATTTGCTGCATCCCAACAACTGAGTCTTACAAAAACCTTCAGGGGTAGGTATTATCCAAATCTTATTCTGAGGAAACCAAAGTTTAAAAAGGGTACACAAATTGCCTAAAGTCCCATAATCACTAATTGAGGAGCCAGAATCCAAATTCCAATCTCCATGACTCAGCAGTATAGATTCATTCTACTACATGAAACCACCTCTAGGATAGTCAGTCTCCCCTCTCACAGAAGGAAAATTGTTTAGAAACACACACACAGCTCTCAGGTGTCTAACCTCCTAAAGTTACTGACAATGGAAAGTCAGCTGCTTTTACGAGTGCACTATATGGGGTATCCCACCCTTCATTTTTATATATATAAATATGTATTATTATTATTTGTCTTCAGTTCTGAAGGAGTTAATGTAGCACCCAAAAAGTGCTTGTTGTTATGTGACACTGAGTCGATTCCAGCTCATAGCAACCCAATGCGACAGAGGAGAACTGCCTCAGAGGGTTTTCTTGGCTGTTATCTTTACTGAAGCAGATCACCAGATCTTTCTACTGAAGAGCTGCTTGGTGGGTTGGAACAAACAACCTTTCAGTTAGCAGTTAGCAGCCAAGCCACTGTGCTCATTAAGAAGTGATTAGCATGCTCTTACATCTTTCTTCATTTCCCATTTAATTTTAACTGTAGCATTATGTATTAACTTTGTTTTGTATTTGCAATACCATCCAACCAGCTGGCCTTACAGAATGAAAAATGCTGTCAGCGAGTGTTTTGATCACTCCCCCACTGATTTTGTTGGTGAAGATAAGAGGTCAGTTCTGGTAGTTTTGCAAAAAATCTGTTAGTTCCCGGTAAAAGATAAAGATAAGCACAGAAGTATGTGGGTATAAATGGTAGACTTATCTTTTCCTGCAGTATCACCAACAAAAATAGTACTGTGACTTCTGACAGCCAGAGCTGTGTTTAGCTTCTATTAAGTTACTTCATTTTTGAATTGAATGAAATACTGAATCAATGATGAAGTTATATGTGACTGCATGTTGGGGTTATGATCCAAGAAATAAATAACAGACATTTATGAGAAACAGATCACAGCAGGGGCACTAGAGAGCCTTCAGTTGCAAAACAACAGGATAGGAGAAAGGATATTGGATCAACTGCATTTATTCAGATGTTACAGGGGCTGATGATGTCTCAAGAATACTGTGGGAGGATACACAAAATGGCTCATGATGACCTATGTGATTGGTTGAATTTTCATGGTGGTAAATTCATGCTACTAATAAATAAGAAAAGAGAGTAAATGGTCCTGTGACCGCACCTGCACACATTGGCAGCAAAGAAGGGCTGCAAAGAGATTATGTATAGATCAAAATTCCTCGGTGTATTGGAGGCCTTGGTCAGAGGGGGGATATTATTATCCAGTCGGAGTCAGTTGAAATGAATGGAAAAGGCCCTCACAAAGTGCTAGAGAACAAAGAAGGGACAGATTAAAGATCCAGGAGATGAAAAGGAATCTGAAGCCATTAGTAGGTAGGGAATTGGTTGTTTTTCTCCACATTGTGAGCTAATCATTGCAAATCCACATCTTAGGAGTGATCCCAAGGGAAGGAACGCTCCTCGAGTCTCTGAAAATAGTGGGCCCATGTGTAAAGCAAGGCCTAAGGGAATCCGTATTGGTCTAATGAGGCAGGACCTGCTCCCTTCCAGTCTTCAAGAGCCACCTGAACTTGTTTTGGGTTGTTTTTCATGAAACTTAAAGGTCTGTTTTCTGGGTTTGTTACTAGGTCTTTCTAGCAAAGAAATTGTTATTTAAAGTTGGAACCATGTAAACCAAAACAAATATTAGGTTAATTTTTGTTAAATACTTTTACCTATTATGGGTAATGTGATAGTATTT
Source organism: Dugong dugon (assembly GCA_030035585.1). Lineage (NCBI taxonomy): Eukaryota > Metazoa > Chordata > Mammalia > Sirenia > Dugongidae > Dugong > Dugong dugon. The sequence continues at coordinate 24,164,352 of CM057475.1, forward strand.
GCAACAGTGATGGATATCTTTAAATATTGCCACAGTGAGACTAAAAATAAAAACCTTGGACAAGGAAAAAAATCAATAAAACAAAAAAAAATCTTAGTTTGAAATACAGAAGGTAGAAGCACAGTGAAAGTTATAGTTAGGGCAGTTTTTTGTTGTTGTTTATCTTTTTGTTTTCCCCTCAAACCCATCTACCATTTTAGCTATCACTGACAATTTTTCTTCATTCTTTCCAAAACCTGCATGTGCTAGATGCTGGTACTATAACAGTAACCAGGGCAGATCTAGTCCTTGCCTCACAGAATAGTTTTTAACAATTAACTGGCTAATTCAGCAAGCAAGGATATCATAAAGTAGGGTAAAAAACCCATTGCCGTCGAGTGGATTCTGACTCATAGCGACCCTGCAGGACAGGGTAGAATTGCCCCACAGAGTTTCCAAGGAGCGCCTGGCAGATTCGAACTGCTGACCTTTTTGGTTAGCAGCCGTAGCCCTTAACCACTACATCACCAGGGTTTCCAAAGTAGGGTAAGGATTATGCAAACGAAGGCAGAGGAGACTAACAAACACTTGACAGAGGAACCACCTCCAGTCCAGAGGCCAGGGAACACCTCTCTGAGTAAGTGGTGTTTAAGCTGAGACTGAAAGAAGAAATGGACATTAGCCAGCTTCTTAGAATAGACACTGAAGTTCAATTTAAAATATTTAAGTTTCTAGAAAGTTTAATTTCTTAATAATCTTTTGATGTAATTTTGATGGCAAGTGATTATAATGATAATTACTCTATTTATCATCTTTAAATACATTGGTTTGTGGTAACCACGTAGTGTTTAGCCAAATTGCTACTCACTGAGAGAAAAAATTTCCATCTAATCAAATTTTACTTTTGTTTTTTAAACTCATTGGAATGCAATTCACATACCATAAAATTTACGATTTTAAAGTATACAAATGAGTGTTTTTCAATATATTTTCAAGATTGTATAACTATCACCACTATCTAATTCCAGATATTTTCATCACCACAGAAAGAAACCCTATACCCCTTAGCAGTCATTCCTCTTCCACTCTTTACCTAGTCCCCGGAAAACACTAATCTACTTTCTGCATCCATGGTTTTGCCTATTCTGGACCTTTTATTTAAATGGAATCAGAAAATATGTAGCCTTTTGTGTCTGGTGGCTTCCTTCACTTAGCATAATATTTTCAAAGTTCATCCATGTTGTAACAGGTGTCAGTATTTCATTCCGTGTTATGGCTGAATAATATTCCATTATACAGATGTACCACATTTTGTTGACCATTTCATAGTGGATGGACATTTGGATTGCATCTATCCTTTGGCTATTATGAATAATACTGATGAATATTCATGTGCAAGTTTTTATGGGGACATATATTTTCCTTTATTTTGGGTATGTTACTAGGAATGGAATTGCTGGGTCGCACAATAATTCTATGTTTGCCTTTTTGAGGACCTACCAGACGGTTTTCCAAAGCACATGCACCATTTAGCATTCCCACACACAATGCTTTGCTTTCTTTTTACAGACCCCAGAGGAGCTGGAGGATGTTTCTGACCTGGAAGAGGACTATGAAGTCCGCAGTCATGCCAGCGCTCAGACAGAAGGGAAGACTGACCGGGTATGTCACCTCTATGGAGGGAGAACCCTGTGTGGTGCTACTCCTTGTCAATCCAGGTAGCCTCTCACGGGCTGGACTTCGATCTGAGCCAGTTTTCTGGAGCAAGGGAGAAAAGCCTCAGAATGCAGGGCAGCAGAATTGAGGGGAAGTAGCTCTCCTACCTTGAGAGCTCACTGTGAGGCCATTTCAGGTCAAGTAGTGAATCATTCCACACTGCTTTTGATCTTTATGGGAGTCATGGGAATGTAAAAGTGAAATGTGTACATGTTTGTTTAGAGTAGAAGAGAGAAACCAAGGAATTGTAACTATACTCTGAAAGTCTAGGGGGAAAACACTTTCTGAGGCAATAGTCTCCTTTTTCCTTCTTTCTGCAATGTCCTCTTCTGACAATACTGCCAACACACACACACACATACATACACACATGCAAACATATAAACACATACATACACACATGCAAGCACATACATATGCAACTTCAAAGATGTTAATTTAATCAATGTCTGAATTACTTTAAGAAGCTGTACTTCATTTTACTCATAGCCAAATGCAAGAGAATCTGTGGAAATTTGGCTTTCCAGCCACTGATAGCTTCTGATTACAGAACAGACCATAGGACTTGAGTCTGAAACCTAAACAGTATAACACAGTGGCTGAGGCTGCTTGGAGTTTCATCTGAACGACCATTTCCTTGCTGTGTGGCTTGGGGGAGTCATTTATCTTCTCTCTACCTCAGTACCCTCATTTGGAAAGTGAAGGTACTAATAACCCAAACCCACTGCCATCGAGTCAATTCGGACTCACAGTGATCCTATACCCTCTATATGAGGGTTATTATGGGAAGTAACCTCGTTAACTACATGAAGCACTTAGCACAGTGCCTGGCTCCTGATAAATTCTCAGTAATTGTTAGCGAGTCGTCATTGTCCTGGTTGTCATAGTAGCAGCAGCGATAGTGTGATTATCATCATCATCATTAATATTTAATTAGTTAAATTTAGTTCAGTGACGTAAAATTTGGAGACAGACGTGAATACCTCATGTGGGCCCACCTGCTGCTGATTCACTTTTATTCAGAAAAACTTCCATTGTGTGGTTTTGTTTTTATAGCGTTATTTGTATGCAGTCTTCTTAGAAGACTTCAGCAAATACCTGTTAGGTAAGCACCGTGCAATCAATGCACGTGAGTGCACATTTCTTTAAGTAGCGAGACTGGTGTTCCCCCCAACATTATAATACACTGCCGTACTCTAGGATTTGTGGCAACCGGTTGATATGGAAAACAAACAAACGAAGCTTCTTGAAATTTTGCCTAGAATCCTCTGGGTTTTGATTTCTTATTAATGGAAAATAAGGTAAATTAAATGAAACATATCAATTTCAACAGCTGCAAAGAGACAAATCAGTTCTACTTCTCTTTCTGAATGCCTTTTTTTTTTTCATTTCACAACACATCATGTAATAATATTTTATTTTTGTTCACCTATTTTTACATTTGTGAAATGAATATAGAAAATGCTGTCTTATTAGACCTAAACAATATCTTTTTACTAACAAATACATTACATTTACTTATTGGTTTTTACAGTTTACTAGAAATTTTGTCAGATATTATTAAATACAAAAAATTATGCTGAGATAGAATATGAAAAAATATAAGTTTAAGCAAGCTCCATGTTTTCAGATACTCAGAGTGCCTAGAATTGGTATTTTTCAGCTGGAATACCTATGTTTTATTAGAAATGTTTTTCTCTGATTTTGATAATAGGAATAGCCCATGTTTAGCCTTCCCTTAGGAAAAATGTTCTGCAAATAGATGATATTATTACATAGTAGACAGTTAGTATTTGGTGGTATGCCACTTTCTTGAATTTCCATTTCTTGCTGATGATTTGGGTCAAATTTCAATCCTTGTTTTCATTGCTTCCTATTCACTGCACAGGTGAGGGAGGGATTCCTCCCCTAGAGTTATGGGAATGGTTGGGCACATGATACCCAGCGCTGACAGATGAGACTGACAGGAAGTCTATTAATCACATACACTCACAGTCTAGGGGAAGAGGATACCACACACCATGCAGGACCACAAGGAGACTGCACTTGGGAACATAGTGAGCAAGCAGGGCTGTAGGAGGCAGGCTTTGTATTATCAAGAGGGTGGGGTGCCCCTGGTTCCCACAGGAAGATGTGATGGGCCTGTTTGAATAATTCTGTGGGCTGGCGGGTAACTGAAACCCACCTCTCAAGAATAAACAGGAACTGCACCTGATCTGTTTGATAAGGAGGGTTGTTTGGCTAGGGGACTTTATCCTTGGGAGCAGAGTGGGGAGGTTAGACTATTCAAGGCCCTCCTGATTTCACCAGGTATCAAGGCTACATATTGGACCTTAATTTTAGGCCTTCTACCACAGTCCTCCAGAAACCAGTTCATGTTGGGCATTATTTGGGGTCACAGAGCATCTGGAGTTACTTGCCTTCATATCTAGTAAGCATCATTGGTAAGAGATCAAATGGCAATAAAATTGGAAAAGTATTTTGTATGAGGTACTCTGCTCATGCTTTCATTGAAGTGAGTGAGTGCCTTAAGTAGGCTGATGCTGAGTCACTAGAGGTGGGAGTAGGTGTCAGGGCTTACAAGGTAATTGATAGGAGGAAATTTTATTAAAATAAAAGTGCCATTTAGGATACCAGAATTAGGATAAATATACCTGGGTTCTCATTCTGACTCATCACGTATAGACTGTGACGCCTCAGTTAATTCCCTTAAAACTTAGAAATGAGGAGAATAATACACCTACTCTCAGGCTTATTGGTAACTTTACCAATAATGCCTATTAGTGTGTTTTTTAAAGCTTAAAATCATATGCTAGGAAGGTAAATGTCTTTTATTTGCATATTTGTTCTTGGACTGGATTACTAGCCAGCTAGATGACCACCTACCCATTGTAGGTTATGGAGTGGATGACCTGCATTGTCCTGGATCTTAAGAATATTTATAGAAGCTATTGTTTTTAACCTTGTGGAAATCATCTCCAAACTGCTCTGCATTCTGGATTTGTATTTCACCGTGCACAGTTCTCTACTATCCAGTTCATTAGGAGGGCCACCTGGGCCACGTTCTCACTTTTACTCTTTAGACAAGATATATTTTTGTCCATCAGATCTATGACAACATTAAATTTAACCTGGCTGCTCTCTGCTGTCATATATCTCCCTTGCATAAATGCCCAACATTCAAATGAATAAAATCTGAGCTATATGTGTTAGCCTTAGAGGGCTCCAAGATCTGCCATCAGAGAATTCTGTCCTTCTGTTCCTCCATTTTCTCCTGTATTTACTCTGCTTTGGACACTCTGGCAATCTTTCTGTCCCTGTAAGCACCACCACGTTCTTCAGGGCCTGTGGATTTGCTGTTCCTTCTGCTTGGAATGCTCTTCCTCCAAACTTCTTGTTCTTTCATGTTTCCATGTAGTCACTTCACCACAGAGATTCATCCTGAACACTCTAGCTAGCACGGATTCCACAGTCTCTCTAATACACTGCCCTTCTTTATTGTCTTCATAGCACTTAATAATCCATGACATTTTTCTTATGTATTAACGTGTTTGTGTTGTTTTTCTTTTCTTCTTCTTCTTCTTTTTTTTTTCTTTTGTCTGCACTTAGAGGATAGGGATTTGTATCTTTTTTCACAGTTGCATGAATAAAGCCTAGAAAAGTACCTGGCCCATAGTAGATAATAAATAGTTGTTGACTGAGTCTCACTGTACCTTCTGCCCTCATATCCCATGAAAATAATGATGATAGTGTGGGCACTAGTAGTAATAGTAGCTATAACATGGAGAAGGCCTATTGTATGTCTAGCACACTGATGATCATGATGTTGTATTCTTCTTATGCGTACTTTGCATCCTCAGAGCCTACCTTTTTCTTCAGGTGCTGTGTCACAGGTATAACTAATTTACTCTTTACCTCACTTCACTTTCTGCTTTGGAACTTCCCTGGAGCTGCAATGTGGGGATCTGAGCAGGGAGCCTCTCAACCATTCTAACACATAACCCACAGAGCAACTCTTGACCAACACTATGCTTTTCCATCCCTTGGATGAACAAATCAAACATGAATTTTAAATAGGTCTTCAAGAGGTCCCCAGTGGGATCCAGCCCTAATCTCCATAGCAATGACTAGCTTAATAATGTATCCTTGGGCTGGATCTCCTTTCTTCCCTGATTCATTCTTCCCAGGCTCCCAGTCCAGTTGTCTGGGGTCTATTCTTAAACTACTTTTATTCTCAGGCCATGTTTGTAGGGGAAAACAAGAAAAGACAGTCACTTCCCATACACTACTTTATTTAATTTTCAGATTGACTTTGCACTGTGGCTATTATTTTCCTGGTTTTACTAATAAGATCACTGAAGCTCAGATTTATGTATCTTGTCTAGTAAGTAGATTACGTTTTCTAAGATCTTTGATTGGTGATTACCACACATCAGTTCACATAGGACATAGGCTAATTGGAATTAATCTTTTACTAAAAAGGAAGCAAACAAACAGTCACCACCACAACAAACCTGACACATCATTAATGGAATGAGAAACAGAACAGAAAGAAGGATGCCACAAGGGTCTAAGAAGAGGAGGCTAAAAACTTACTTTTACCTATTAAACAGCAGTTATTGTAGAGTGTGGTCGATTTAATTCCAGTTAACACTCTCTTTTCGGATACCTGTCTTATAAGTTTATTACAAAGGATTCTGCTCTCATACCTGAAGTTAATAAGAGATAAGAGATGGATGATCAAGGAGGATGGCTTAATTCTATACCACACCCCCATTACCTGACCAGTACCAGAATCATATTTAGACAGTGTTTATGATCTCCACCAGGCCTCTTATATGCCTAGCAGTCCCATATTCCCTATACTAATATCTCTGTGCTTAGAATATACTTATGTACTTTTAATTTCATATTCATTTGAGACTTTGTCTCTGTATTCTACCCAGTATTCCCTTATCTTTTGGACCAAGTATACTTTTGACACATTTCCCAGGTACCATTACTTTGAGAAGACATCATAAGATTTAGAAATGGAACCTGTTGAGAATACATTGAATACTCAGGCCAAGCTCAATGTGGAGTTTCTGGTCACTGCACAAGGCATGTGTCTGGGTTCCTTTTTGTTTCCTGCTATGACTGAGTAAACACCTTTTTGGTTCCTGGATTATACAAACTCCTCTGCATCTCACATGTACTAGAAGCAATTTCAGGCACTGTTTAGTAATGGAGTGACAGTTATTTATTATCATTTCACTTTCTGCATTTCACTACCACTAGCTTTGGCTCAATATCATCCTTTATTGCTATCATCAGTGGCAAATGCCACTGGGCATTGTAAAGGTCTGTAACTAACAATAATGATTTAGAGCCCACGGCCTTTGAGAGCGAAATACTAAAAGATCAATAGTGCATGCTTTATGATGTGGAGGTGGTACAGCAGTGACAATTAGTGGAAATCTTAATTATTAAAACATGAAGACTCACTGGACCAATAATGTAGTTATATCTAGTGATCAGGCATTCCACGATGACGCAGGAGTGTGAGTTTGCTATAGTTTCACAGAACATTCTTCACAGAGCTCATTGTTTATTCTTTCCTTGCTCTTAGCGAGGATAAAACAGACAACTTTTCTCTTATAAACTCAAATTTGAAAGAGATGTGAAAATAGACTCCAGTTGACATAATCAAATTTCTAAACTTACTGGTAATACAATGTATCAAGTCCTAAAAGTGTTCTAAAAGATTATAATAAATATATTCTAAATCATATTTTGTATTTAAACAAAGTAGCATCAATTAGCATTTAACACTTTACCATTAACAGGGCATTTCCAGATTGGTATCTTATTTGAGAAAAGCCCATGAATTTTGCTTTTTATTTGTTTCTTGATTTTACTAATTAGGGAATTAGGACTCAAAGAATTTAAGTGACTTATGCAAATCATATAGCTTGAGATCAAATTCCAGGTCTTGTGGCTGCAACCTCACACTCTTTCCAGTACGGTGCAGTAGTAAACTTGGGTAGAGTCTCATCATTCCTTAAGATTGCATTGCCTTCCTACTGTTATAAAGAATAGATATTGTAATTGCTGCACTAGAAAGATAATTTGTGAAAATAAAATCCATAAACCTCAAAATCAGATCGACATATGTCTCACAAAGTTCTAAACGTACCAATCCTACACTTTCATCACTTCCTCTCTGATATACGAAAAGGAGCAATAATAAAATTAGTTTGTTGATTACCATTTGGAAATTGCATGTTGATGCACAGACCTTCGCAGTTCTCCCTGTTGGGTCATCTTCTTCTTGCTGGGATGAAGTGGAGAATTAGTCAAGTACACTTATCTAGCAGGGGACCTTGTAGGACAATTATACAAGGTCTCTCATCATGGAACCCAGAAGAGCAGAGGCAGTTACTCCTCAGGCTCTCATCACATTGGACTCAGTGATGTTAAAGGTGGTGTTCTAATTTCTACAAGTGTTTCCTGTTTATTGTCTGCAATAGGGGCAGCAATAGCATAGAGACTAGGGAAATTGTTACAGTGCCAACAGAGTAGCAGGTGAGAGAGTGTTCTTCAAGCCTACCTGGGGGGCAGCTGTGGTTTGAGAAAGACTCTTAATGAAATGGATTGAAAGAGGTTTGTGAATGGTATGGGTGAGCAAGTGACTTGCCTTTTCTAGCACTGATGTGTATTGTCAAAAGTATTGCCTTTGTTGTGTCACATGAACCTTGATGCAAATCTTGGTTCTAGTAATTCCTATCCATATGACCTTGGGAAAGTTATTTTATATTCCTAACTTTCAGTTTCCTTATATAGAAATGGTGATAGTAATAATACTATCTGTTTTATAGGGTTGTTTGAAGATTAAATACATGAAACGTTTGGTTTACTTCCTGGCACAGAGGAAATACTAAATAGTTTTTTTTTTTTTTTTTTTAAATCAAAAACGAGTTCCATGGTAGGCATAAACATGTGTGTGGTAGTTTCATACATTGCCTTCCTTTTGAGTAGCTCAAGGGGCTTTGTAAATATATATCTCTCAGCATTCGAATATAGCACTACTTTGTTTCCTGGTGCCAAACATTTTGATTTCCAGGACACTGTACTGACAAAAGTCTTTTGAAATTGATTTTTCCATAGGAGGGGGAGTCATCAGAAATTGCTTTAAGATGGTAAAAGGAATTTGGCATTAATGTAATTCTTAATGATGCTGACACTTTTATGTAAATCTATATTCACATAAATAACAGAACTGAAATAGTGATAAGGAAAAACAACTCTTGATAGTGGAATAAAACAGAGACTTTGACTCAATATTTATATTTCTTCTTATTCTCCCCCCCACCAACATTTATGGAACGTCTGTCCCTGTGTTGAGGGTTTATCTTCTTTGTAGAAGTTTAGTAGCTTTGTCATCCATTAGTTCCTATTTCTCTCAAAGTCCTCAGCCACCTTCATAACGTTATATGGAGCTTAATTTCCTAGTTTTTGTGGCATATGCTGATTTTGAAAATCCTGATATGTACAAGACACATCTTGGAAAGAGTTTTGGAAGTAGCCATTTAAAATCTCCTCTTCTCACTCCACTCTGTCTGAGAAGGGCGTATGTTCCATGATTCTTCCCTCTGCTTGCTCAGCTTGACAGCCAACAGGGACTAAAAACTAAATCTCAGTCTCACACAATTTAAACTTTGATCATACTGTTTTGTAGATGAGGGATGAAAAGGAAATTCATTTAACAGTAGTGAATCGGGCCAGAGTTTTCATTTGAAGGTATTCGAAGCTGTGGTCTATAATTGATGGAACTGCATTTAGTGAATAAAACATTAAATAAAAAACAGAATGCTTGAAAAGTTTATAAATTTAACTACCATTTCATATTTCAGCATGACAAGGTTATACCTACATTTTGAAGGTACAGTCACGTGCCTTATAACATCCATAAGGGCAACATCCAACCTCATATACATATGTGGTCCCGTAATATTATAAGAGATTTCAGAAATCCTGATCAGAGAAAGGAACATAGCAGATGTAATGGGACATAGCAGACACAACGGCTTCCTGAACACAAAACCTGTATCTCATGTCTTTTGTATACATGGCCAGGGGTATAATGGTGCAGTGCCTATATAACCTGTAAAATATATGTCTTGATATGTCATAATAAATGCCTATGTTACTGGCTTATGTATGTACTGTAGTGAAATTTCTATCATTATTTGAACGTGAACTTTCCCTACTTACAAATAAAAAGTTTACCATATAACAGCATATGCTTTGACTCGTAGGTAGCAGCATCTAATCTTGTATATCACACGCCTCTTGAGTGTTGTAACATTATCTGTTTAATTTTCTTTCGGAAATATTACTGTGAAGTGCATTATGACTCCCAAACAGAGGAAAACCAGTGCTAGTAATAGCAGCAGCAAGAGGCAAGGGAGGAGTATCGATCTGGAATTGAAACAAAAGGTTATTACACAGAACAAAGGTGGAAAATCAGTGAATGCTATTGCTCACGATTTATGCATGTTTGCACAACGTCCAAATCACATAACATTCTATTTCACAGACTGTATCATGGACGTTAAGCTATACATGACTGTACATTATTGATCATATTTACTGATGGCCAACAATGACAGTCCTGATTTGTTTGATGACTAAGGGTTGTCATATCTTTAATACTATGCTTACTTAAGAGCATGTAGTTTGTAACCCTGCTCTGCCCCTGAGGTCATTGAATCTATGTAAGCTCTATAAATAGAAGTAAATTAGGACAGAAATAAGAACAGTTGCCTAGGTTACTGGACACAACCTCAAAATGTCAACAGCAGCAAATGAATTGGAGCATATCAAATTTTAAAATCCTGGAGATGATTCTTGGTGTAAATGGAAAAAAAAAGGGGAGCCATCTGACTCTAACTTCATGTTGGTGATAGAGCAAACTCCCTCATTGTTGCTTCTTTGTATGTAGTTAGCTTAGTATCCTTCAACCATGAGAACAGTAAGAAAAAAGAATGCTATGGATCAGTGGCTTACTTTAAAAATTAGAAACATTTTAATACTCCTCATTTATTATCAGAATACACTTTTAATAACTCAACTTGATACAAAATATCCATGCAGATTATGGGGAAACATGACCTCATTACCTTCTTCATGATATAATTTGACTTGAGTTACTATGAAAAATATAACTTTGGTGAACCTGGATGAAATTTATATTATTCAGCGGCACTGACGGAGGCAGTGCATTATCCCATCATTGGTTTCTATGATTTTAATTGCATATTTGGCAATAACTCCACTTTCCTATCTTTCTAGGTGATTATTCTAGTTTGCTTCATGGTTTTTTCTTCCTATGTCTATTTCTTAAACATTAGGGTTCATTACAGTTCCGATCTAAGCCCAATACTCGTTCAATCTTTTCCCAGGTTTGTGGTCATTTTCATGCAGTCCCAAGCACACGACTCTAGCCATGTCCTGTTTCCTGAAGTCTGGCTATATATACCCGCAGGCCTGCAAGTTTTCTTTTTTTCCCATACAAAAATTTACACACTGTTATGTGACTCTAATTGCTCTCCCCATACTGTGACAGCACACTCCTCCTTTCTGTCCCTGATTCCCCATGTCCATTCAGCCAGCTCCTAACCCTCTCTGCCTTCCCATCTCACCTCCGGACAGAAGCTGCCAGTTTAGCCTCTTGTATCTACTTCAGCTAAGAGGCACACTCCTCACGAGTATCACTTTATGTCCCACAGTCCAGTCCAATCCCTGTCTAAAGAGTTGGCCTCAGAAATTGTTATAGTTCTGGGCTGATAGAGAATCCAGGGGCCATGCTTTCTGGGGTTCCTCCAGTCTCAGTCAGACCATTAAGTCTGGTCTTCTTACTAGAATTTGAGTTCTGCACCCCACCTTTCTCCTGCTCCATCCTGGGCTCTCTGTTGTGTTCCCTGTCAGGGCGGTCATTGGTGGTAGCTGGGTACCATCTAGTTCTTCTGAACTCAGGCTGATGAAGTCTCTGGTTTATGTGGCCCTTTCTGTCTCTTGGGTTACTACTTTCCTTGTGTCTTTGGTGTTCTTCATTTTCCTTTACTCCAGGTGGTTGGGACCAATTGATGCATCATAGATGGCTGCTTGCAAGCTTTTAAGACCCCAGATGCCACTCACCAAAGTAGGATGCAGAGCATTTTCTTAATAAGCTTTGTTATGCCAATTGACCTACATGTTCCCTGAAAGTATGGTCCCCAGATCCCTACCCCTGCTACTCTGTACCTCAAAGTGTTTGACTGTCTTCAGGAAACTTCTTAGCTTTGGTTTAGTCCAGTTGTGCTGACTTCCCCTGTAGTGTGTGCTGTCCTTCCCTTTACCTAAGATAATTCTTATCTACTATCTAGTTAGTATATAACCCTCCCCGTCCCTCCCCACTCTCATAACCATCAAAAAATGTTTTCTTCTGTGTTTAAACTTTTCCCTGAGTTCTTACAATGGTGGTCTTATACAATATTTGTCCTTCTGTGATGGACTAAATCAACTCAGCATAATGACCTCCATCTTCCTCCATGTTATAAGATGTTTCAGGGCTTCATATTGTTCTTTATCATTGCATAGTATTCCATTGTGTGGATATACCATAATTTGTTTATCCATTCGTCCGTTGATGGGCACCTAGGTTGTTTCCATCTTTTTGCTATTGTGAACAGTGCTGCGATGAACATGGGTGTGCATGTATCTGATTGTCTGACAGCTCTTATTTCTCTAGGATATATTTCAAGGAGCCAGATAGCTGGATCATATGGTACTTCTATTTCTAGCTTTTTAAGGAAGTGCCAAATTGATTTCCAAAGTGGATGTACCATTTTACATTCCCACCAGTAGTGTATAAGTGTTCCAGTCTCTCCACAACCTCTCCAGCATTTATTATTTTGTGTTTTTTGGATTAATGCTAGCCTTGTTGGGGTGAGATGATATCTTATTGTAGTTTTCATCTGCAATTCTCTAACGGCTAATCATCATGAGCATTTCTTCATGTGTCTGTTAGCCATCTGAATATCTTCTTTGGGTAAGTGCCTGTTCATATCCTTTGCCCATTTTTTAATTGGGTTATTTGTCTTTTTGTTGTTGAGGTTTTGCAGTATCGTGTAGATTTTAGAGATTAGATGCTGATTGGATTTGTCATAGCCAAAGTTTTTTCCCAGTCTGTAGGTTGTCTTTTGACTCTTTTGGTGAAGTCTTTTGATGAGCACAAGTGTTTGAGTTTTAGGGGCTCCCATGTATCTAGTCTCTCTTCTGGTGCTTGTGCATTGTTACTTATGGTTTGTATTGTTTTTATGCCATGTATTAGGGCTCCTAGCATTGTCCCTATTTTTTCTTCCATGATCTTTATCATTTTCAATTTAATATTTAAGTCTTTGATCCATTTTGAGTTAGTTTTTGTACATGGTGTGAGGTATGGGTCTTGTTACAGTTTTTTTCCAGATGGATATCCAGTTATGCTGGCACTGTTTGTTACAGAGATTGTCTTTTCCCCAATTAATGGAATTTGAGCCTCTGTCAAGTATCAGCTGCTCATAGGTGAATGAATTTATGTCTGGATTCTCAATTCTGTTCCATTGATCTATGTGCCTGTTATTGTACCAGTACCAGGCTGTTTTGACTATGGAGGCAGTATAATAGTTTCTAAAATGAGGTAGTATGAGGCCTCCCACCTTGATCTTCTTCTTGAGTAATGCTTTACTTATTCGGGGCCTCTGCCCTTTCCATGTGAAGTTGGTGATTTGTTTCTCCATTTCATTAAAAAATGCCAGTGGAATTTAGATTGGGATTGCATTGTATCTGTAGATTGCTTTGGGTAGAATTGACATTTTCACTATGGTGACTCTACCTATCCATGCGCGAGGTATATTTTTCCACTTATGCAGTCTCTTTTGCTTTCTTGCAGTAGTCTCTTGTAGTTTTCATTGCATAGGACTTTTATATCTCTGGTTAGATTTACTTCTAAGTATTTTACCTTCTTGGGGGTATTGGAAATGGTATTGATTTGGTGATTTCCTCTTTGAGGTTCTCTTTGTTGGTGGAAAGGAGAATCCAACTGATTTTTGTATGTTTATTTTGTATCCTGAAACTTTGCTGAAATCTTCTATTAGTTTCAGTAGTTTTCTTGTGGATTCTTTGGGGTTTTTCTGTGTATAAGATCATATTATCTGCAAACAGAGATACTTTGACTTGTTTGCTACAAATCTGGATATGCTTTATTTCTTTTTCTAGCCTAATTGCTCTAGCTAGGACCTCCAGCACAATGTAGAATAAGAGTGGTGATAAAGGACATCCTTGTCTGGTTCCTGTTCTCAAGGGAAATGCTTTCAAAGTCTCTCCATTTAGGATGATGTTGACTGTTGGCTTCGTATAAGTGCCCTTAATTATAGTGAGGAATTCCCCTTCTATTCCTATTTTGTTGAGAGTTTTTATCATGAATGGGCATTGAACTTTGTCAAATGCCTTCTCTGCATCGACTGATAAGATTATATGGTTCTGGTCTTTTGTTTTATTTATGTGATGGATTACATTGATTGTTTTTCTAATGTTGAACCATCCCTGCATACCTGGTATAAATCCCACTTGATTATGGTGAATTATTTTTTTGATATGTTGCCGAATTCTATTGGCCAGAATTTTGTTTGAAGATTTTTGTGTCAATGTTCATGAGGGATATCGGTCTGTAATTTTCTTTTTTTGTGGTATCTTTACCTGGTTTTGGTATCAGGGTTATGATGGCTTCATAGAATGAGTTTGGAAGTATTCCATGCTTTTCTATGCTTTGAAATACCTTTAGTAGTAGTGGTATTAACTCTTCTCTGAAAGTTTGGTAGCATTCTCCAGTGAAGCCATCTGGGCCAGGGCTTTTTTTTGTTGGGAGTTTTTTAATTACCTTTTCAATCTCTTCTTTTGTTATGGGTTTATTTACTTGTTCTGCCTCTGTTTGTGTTAGTTTAGGTAGGTAGTGAGTTTCTAGAAATTTGTCCATTTCCTCTAGGTTTTCAAATGTGTTAGAGTACCATTTTTCATAGTATTCTGTTATGATTCTTTTAATTTCAGTTGGGTCTCTTGTGATATCACCCATCTCATTTCTTATATGGGTTGTTTGCTTCCTCCCCTGTTTTTCTTTTGTCAGTTCGGCCAGTGGTTTATTAATTTTGTTGATCTTTTCAAAGAACCATCTTTTGGTCTTGTTAGCACTTTCAATTGTTTTTCTATTCTCTGTTTCATTTAATTCTGCTCTAATTCTTATTATTTCCTTTCTTCTGGCACCTGAGGGCTTCTTTTGCTGCTCTCTTTCTACTTGTTACAGTTGTAGGGTTAATGTTTTGATTATGGCCCTTTATTCATTTTAGATGTGTGCATTTATTGCTATAAACTGACCTCAGAGTGCTGCTTTTGCTGTGTCCCAAAGTTTCTGGTAGCGTGTATTTTCATTCTCATTTGATTCGATGAATTTCTTTATTCCTTCCTTAATTTCTTCTATAACCCAGTAGTTTTTGAGCAAGATGTTGTTCAGTTTCCATGTGTTTGATTTTTTTCCCTTGCTTTTTCTGTTGTTGATTTCCACTTTTATGGCTTTATGGTCAGAAAAGATGCTTTGTAATATTTCGATATTTTGGATTCTGTTAAGGCTTGCTTTATGGCCTAATATGTGGTCTATTCTGGAGAATGTTCCCTGTGCATTGGAAAAGAAAATATACTTGGCTGTTGTTGGGTGGAGTGCTCAGTATATATCTATGAGATCAAGTTGATTGATTGTAGTATTTAGCTCTTCCACGTCTTTGTTGAGCTTCCTTCTTGATGTTCTGTCCTCCGCCAAAAGTGTTCTGTTGAAGTCTCCTGCTACTATTGTGAAGCTGTCTATCTGTCTTTTCAGTGCTGTTAGAGTTTGTTTTATGTATTTTCAAGCCCTGTCATTGGGTGCATAAATATTTATTATAGTCGTGTCTTCCTGGTGTATTGACCCTTTAATCATTATGTAGTGTCCTTTCTTATACTTTGTGGTGGATTTTACTTTAAAGTCTATTTTGTCAGAGATTAATATTGCTGCTCCTGCTCTTTTTTGAGTGTTGTTTGCTTGATATATTTTTCTCCATCCTTTGAGTTTTAGTTTGTTTGTGTCTTTAAGTCTAAGGTGTGTCTCTTGTAGGCAGCATATAGATTGATAGTGTTTTTTTAATCCAGTCTGCCACTCTCTGTCTCTTTATTGGTGCATTTAGTCCATTTACGTTCAGCGTAAGTATTGATAGCTATGAGTTTTGTTCTGTCATTTTGATGTCTTTTTTTGTGTGTTGTTCACAGTTTCTTTGTTCCGCTTAATTTTCTGTGCTGAGTCATTTTTCTTTGTATATTTTCTTTTCATCTTTTTCATTGTTGTTGATTTTGTGTTTGCTGAGTCTTTATATTTTTCTAGTTTTTTTTATTTTGACTTGTAGGATTGTTAGTTTCCTTTGTGGTTACCTTAATATTTACTCCTATTTTTCTACGTTTATACTAGTCTTTTATTTCTTTATATTGCCTTGATTTCCTCTCCATATGCAAAATCTATATCTACATTTTTTAAACCCCTCTCTTTTGTTTTAATGTTGTCATCTTTTACATATTGACATCTGTTTCCCTATTTTCAGTGCTTTAGCTTTGATTTATTTTTGTGACTTCTCTGTCTGGGTTGATATCTGGTTGCTCTGTCCTGTGTTCTAGTCTTGGGTTGTTATGTGATGTTACTGATTTTCTAACCAGAGGACTCCCTTTAGTATTTCTTGTAATTTTGGTTTGGTTTTTGCAAATTCCCTAAACTTCTATTTGTCTTGAAATGCCCTAATTTTGCCATCGTATTTGAGAGACAGTTTTGGTGGATGTATAATTCTTGGCTGGCAGTTTTTTTAATTCAAGGCTTTATATATGTCATCCCATTGCCTTCTTGCCCGCATGGTTTCTGCTGAGTAGTCTGAGCTTAGATTGACTCTCCTTTGTAGATGACTTTTCGTTTATCCCTAGCTGCTCTTAAAATTCTCTTTGTCTTTAGTTTTGGCAAGTTTGATTATAATATATCATGGTGACTTTCTTTTGGGATTACCTCATGTTAGGTTCAATGAGCATCTTAAATGGATATCTTGTCATCTTTCTTGATATCTGGGAAGTTTTCTGACAACAAATCTTCAACAAGTCTCTCTGTATTTTCTGTTATCCCCCCCCACCCCCGTTCTGGTATTCCAATCACTCGTACGTTATTCCTCTTGATAGAGTCCCACATAATTCTCAGGGTTTCTTCATTATTTTAAATTCTTTTATCTGACTTTTCCTCAGTTAAGTTGGTGTCAAGTGCTTTATCTTCATTCTCACTAATTCTGCCTTCCATAGCCTCCGTTCTGCTCCTATGACTTTCTACTGAGTTGTCTAATTCTGAAATTTTATTGTTAATCTTCTGGATTTCTGATTGATGTCTCTCTATGGATTCTTGCAGCCTGTTAAATTTGTCATTATGCTCTTCTCTAATCTTTTTAATTTCCTTCCTGATTTCTTGAAGTGTTCTGTATGTTAATCTTTTGTATTCTGCCTCTGCTAATTCCAGGAAATTTTACTCCTCTGGAAAATTTCTGGATTCTTTATTTTGGGAGCTTGCTGAAGCCATCATGGATTGCCTCTTTATGTGATTTGATATTGACTGTTATCTCTGAGCCATCAATAAGTTATTATATTTATTTATTTTATGTTTGCTTACAGTGTCCTAGATTCTTATTTTGTTTTGATATCCCCAAATAGGCTGCTTGTATGAGCTATTTGATTATTGGCACCTTCGAAGCTCTAATGTCCTGTCACCAGGTGGTTAGATCTGTTACTAAGTATGCGAGCTTAGGAGTCCACCCACTCCTCCTGTATGGATTCAACTCAGGTGTCCAAGTAGTTAGCCACCAAGCGTGTGGTGTAGGCTCTCACTTACAGTCCTAGACAGGCATGGGTGATTGGTGTAGGCACAGGCATCTGTCTGCAGCAGGGAGACACACTCTGAGCAAGGCAGGGGGCTGACAGCTGCTCCACAGTGTCCAGGAGGAAGGTGTGTCCCTGTTCCCTAGAGTGCATAGGTGGATGGGTTTTGCAACTGGACTACAAGCATCTAATGCTGTTGTCTGTAAGGACTGGGGGGCACCTCTTATTCACAGGCCCCTATCACAAGTGGCTAGGTGGCATGGGTGGAGCTACCAGTCCTCAGTCCCCTGATGTGGGTAGGTGAAGACCCTGCTTAATGGGCAGAGAAGTGTCAAATATCAAGAACCTGCCACTTCACAGCTGAAACAGTTGAAGTTAGAGTTATGGTATATACGCTGTTGTACTGCAGTAATGAGGGCCTACACTGTTGAAATGGGCCCACACAAATCTACGCAGGGGGAAGGGCACTCAAAGTCTGTGGATCCCTTATGCCTATGCCTAAACAAAGGAGCTGTGCCTACCCTGGGTTCCTAGCTTAGGGGAGCTGGCAGTTTATTTTTTCCCGTTTGTTAATTTCTTCACTCTCCAAGGCAGGGAGAATGTCTCAGGGCATGTGATGGATCATACTTCCAGCCCAGGGGACTCAGCAATTGCTGAAGCTGGTCCAGGACCCATTGCAGAGCAGGGAACAGGGAGGTAAATGGAAGAGAGATTTTTCCCTAAGAGGGGAGTTTTTGATCTGCACGATAAGCCATACGCAAATACTTATCTTTCACAGATGATGCCAGCTTCTCACTGGTTCTGGGTGGTTGTGTAGACTCTCTGGCACTGGGT
Organism: Dugong dugon; assembly: GCA_030035585.1. Taxonomy (NCBI): domain Eukaryota; kingdom Metazoa; phylum Chordata; class Mammalia; order Sirenia; family Dugongidae; genus Dugong; species Dugong dugon. The sequence goes on from CM057475.1 coordinate 24,182,856, forward strand.
CTCTCCCAGTGTGGAAAACGTGCCTCCCGAGGACCGCCGCTTGCCTGCCTTACCACTCACCCATGAGCTGCTCAGGCCTGAAGGGCTCATGCTCTCACCGGGTTAGGTCTGGCAACTCCTTGCTGCTTCTAAACTGTCTCTCCCTCCCCCTGCCACTCAGTCTGGTTCCTCAACTCTATGTTTGATGTTCAGGGCTCCTAGATTGCCATATATAATCGAATCATTTGTTTTCTTGGGTGTTTGTTTTGTAAGGGGGTCTACCAGAAGTGTCTGACTACTCTGCCATCTTGGCCCTGCCTCAAGTTTTCTTCCCTTAAATGAGTCATAGACACCTTTAGAACTCAGCAAGTTTCCAAACTTGAATACATTATCTTCCTCTAGAAATTTATCCATACTCCTGTATTCCTTATGGTACATTCAGATGAACAATTCTGAACCTATGATAGCTGGTCATGCAGCATATTCTGCTTTTACTAACTTCTAATAAAGTGCTGATACTTTTATGTAAATGTAGGTTGTTGTTGTTAGATGCCATGGAATCAGTTCTGACTCATAGCAACCCTGAGTACAACAAAATGAAACACGATCGTTGCTATGTTTGCGCCCATTGTTGTAGCCACTGTGTCATTCCATCTCTTAGAGGGTCTTCCTCTTTTCTCTTACCCTCTACTATAGATGTAAATCTACTGTTGCATAAATAATCTGTCATCTATTACCATGCTGAAAAATGACTCAAGTTCTCATGGTCTCCCCATTCCATTAGCTTGTATTCCAATCCCTTAATGCCCTGTGTAAGGTACTTTAGGATCTGCTCCCTGCTTATCTATTTTGCCTCATGTTTCACCACTTTCTGCCCACCTCTGCCTCTTTGTGCAGAACTCTCAGGTCCTATGGTGTGCCGTGTTCTTTCTCACATTGGGACCCTGACAAGTGTTCTTCCTTCTCTTAGGAACACAATTCTTTCAACTCCTACTTCCTCCCTTCATCAGCAAATATCTGTTGCTGGATTACAGTGGTATTCCACCTTATCCCAGCCTCCTCTGACTTCCAAGTCTAAGCTGAGTTTCCTTCCTACTTGCATCTTTAGCATGTGGAGATTCTCACATCATGCCATTCATTGTGCTCATATAATTTCTTGTATAAAGGCTTTCCTCCCCCACTGAATTCTAAACCCTGTTAGTTCAGGGAACATGTTTCTCAACTTTACTGTTATATTTACAGAGCCTTGTACACTGGTTGGTTCAGAGTAAATCCTAATATGTGTGTGTGTGTGTGTGTGTGTGTGTGTGTGTGTATGTGTGTACACATATATACTTACATGAAGAAGGATAAGAAGATTCTTTCTTTTGTAAGATATTTAGTCCCGAAAGTACACGTCCTCAATATATCGAGCCTAAAGGATCCACTAATTTGTTTCCTGATCATTCTTCCTGATGAGTTTTCCTCTTTTCCAGTAGTTCTACCTACTCTTGCCAGACAATTTTTACTATAAATTGCTAGGTCAATACTCTGAAATCTCTCAATGACCCCCTACTACCTGCTACCTGCTAATATAAATGTTAATTTATCTTCTTGTTTGCCAAAGCCCTTCACAGTGCTCTCTTCCCTCTGACACTAGAACTCATGCATGACCAGGAACTCCTTTTTATTTGCTAAAATGACCCTTATGCTCCTGATAGATAGTCCTGGAGTTGTTTTCATGCTCTTCTTCATGTTTGAATTGTCCACATTTTGTTTTTCTTATTTACTCAACTCCAAAAGTTCCTCAAAATGAGCTTGACTTCCTTTCTTTCCGTGAATTTTCTTTACGCTTTAGCCTCTATTGGTTTAACGACCCACAAACTTCTGCTGAGAAGCAGTCTAAAAGGACAGTTTAATTATGTATTCCTTTTAGATTATTGCATGCTAAGGACACTTGGTTTTATCTCTATCTGTTGTAAGTAGTGTACCTGAACAGGTTCGTCTTTGTTATACTCAGAAATTCTTTACTTGAATTGAAATTTAGTGTCTTTTCTTTGATTTTATAAGTCACTGTTTAAAAATCCAGGCAGAAAAAATTAAAGTTTAAAATATTGCATATTATATTTTCCAAAACCTATTATATTAGGGTTAAAAAAAAAAAAAGCATACTGAAATTTCAGTCCAGGAAATATTTATTACCAAATAACATATTCTCACTTACCACACAATGAAACTACATTAAAATGTACATATTTTCACTCTGCCTTGGTTTTTGGGAAGTTCTCAGTTAAAATTTATGCTCAGTAACTAATTTTAAATGCCTCGTATATTTCTCTCTTGTTTCCAATTGATTGTCTTATTTGTCTTTGGAAATAATTGATTTCAATCAATAAAAATTCTGATTTAAAAAATTGAAAGTCATCTTTTTTTGTCTTATGATTTGTTCTAATGTATTTTTCCTGTTATTCAAATTTCCTTGTCATCAGTCAAATGCTGTGTTTTAGTGTAAGGGAAGAAATTAAGGATCTCTAGTATAATGTATTTTTGCTGTAACTACAATTTCTGTGATGTAAGGCTACATCTCTCTACTTTCTATTTAATTATAGACCAGAACCATGACATTATCAATGCAAGTTTTCTGTCTTCTAACATTGATGAATAACCTAAAAATATGTGCGTGGAGTAATTATAATGATACTGAGTATGAATTAAAGTGATGTACTGTGATATTTATATGTGGGTCACTTGCTAGTTAGTGAGCCTAGCCTTATACCAAGCTTTAAATAGTATTTTATACATATTAGTGGATTTACCACAGAGGGAATAGCAAAAAAGCACTGAGGAGGAAATATCTTTGGAGGCAAGTGTTTGTGAGAGATAAGTAATAATAGAGGAGGTCAGAGAATAAGAAGGAGGCCAGATAATATAGGGCTTATAAACTATTGCAAGAAATTTGACTTTTACTTCGGTCAAGATGGGAAACCACTGGAGGTTTTTGAGCCAAGGAGTGACATGATTTCACTTACATTTAAAGGGGTCATTCTGAATGCTGTGTTGAGAGTAGTTTGAGTAGTGGCATGGGAGAAAGCTGGGGGTTAGAAAGTCATTGCTGTAATCAGGTGAGAAATGATGGAGGCTGAGGCTAGGGTTTTAGAAATGGCAGGACTGAAAGTTGTTGATTCAGTCTGCATATATGATGATAGATGAGTCAACTGAATTTGCTGAAGGATTGAACGTTGGGTATGAGAGAGAAAGAAGAGTCAAGGACAACTCAAGATTTTCAGCCCGAGAAATGGAAAGATGGACTTGCCATTTACTGATATGGGAGAGACTGAACTGAAAGGGTTGGAGATGGGGAGAGATCAGAATTTCCTTGTGGATATGTCAAGTCTAAAAAGTTGATTACACAACCAAATGAAGATGTCAAGTAGGCAGATTTGAAATTTACAAACTAGACTGTACGTCATTTAACATGCGTAACTTTACAATTTTAAAAACTCCTAAACTTTGTGAGTTTTATACATTACTTGATGACCTTTTTTTCTCAGAGAAATTGATAATGTAGTGTAAGCTTTGATTTTCTTCTTGTCTCAGACCTCATCCCCAACTACTCTCCCCTCTGCTGACATAACTGCTCTTTTGACTGCCATCTTTTTAGTAAGCCCACCACCGACCACCCTAGCTTAAAACTGCATCCTCATTCCCATCTCCCATATAATCTCTTTTCCTCCCTCCTCTTTTCCACCACAGCATTTACTTTCACTATCTGACATATTAAATATTTACTTGTTTGTTTATGCCCTCCACTAGATAGTAAACTAGATGAAGACAACAATTTTAATCTGATTTTTTTTGTTTGTTTTTAACTGTTTTTTTTTTCTGATGGTGTATAACCCAAAACTTAAAACAATGCCTGGCATGTAGTAAATATGCAATACATATTTATTGAATGAATAAATGGATGAATGACATTGACCATAAACATGATTTGGAAAAAGGAACCTGGGTGGAAAATTTGGAGGAAGGAGAATTTTTTCAGATACAGCATAAGTTTCCAACCAATCAATATTTATCTATAAAATAAATGAGATGATTATAATTTTTCACATAATAGCATGTTAGCTAATAATTAACCAGGCTATAGGCATTTGGAAAAGTTTACTGAGACTAAAATATCTAGGTGATTCTTTGGTTTTTTCAGGTTTACATATATTCATGCTGGACATCTGGCTGTGAAGGACTACTCTGCTTCCCCATGCCTTGAATACTGGTCATTGCAAAAATCCTGTATCTTTTAAGGTTGAAAATTTAACATATACAAATTAAGGATTGGTGGCACAGTGGTTAAGAGCTATGGCAACCTATGGCTGCTAACCAAAAGGTTGGCAGTTTGACTCTAACAGCCGTTCCTTGGAAACCCTATGGGGCAGTTCTACTCTGTTCTATAGGGTTGCTATGAGTTGGAATCAACTCGAAGGCAATGGGTTTTTGGTTTTTTGGTGAAATGTGAAATATATGCTTATCTCTTTACCTATTAAAGAAAACACGTATCAATTAATGGTTAAAGGTAGTAGAAAAAAAGGATCTCAACAGAAAATCTTGTTTTCAGTAATCTTATAATATTATAAAAATTACCTTTGTGCACTGAAAATACCATGATATAAATCTAGGGTTTCAAATATACATAATTTTAATTAGGAAATGATTATTAACCTACATGGGAGTTCTATTTTTCATAAATGTGGACATGTATTTCTTATATATGTCTCACATGCTACAGCACTGTGCATAACTAAGGCTTGGTTAAAACCCATAAATAAACAGACACAGAACACGAGCAATCTTCTGAGTGTGGAGTCACCAGCTCTACTATTTATATCCTTGTACAAAACAGGGCTGTTTAAAAAAGTCATCTTCTAAACATGTTTTATCCTTTCTGGTTCTAAAATAATTTTTTTTTTTTTTAAAGAGCAATTTCTGGAGCCAGACTCCCAAATTTGAATTCTGGTTCTGACACCTGCTAGCCATGTCACATTCAGCAAGTTACTTACTTCTCTGTGTCTCAGTTTGCTTAATTTTAAAATGGACTTACTAATAGTGCCCACATCATAAAATTATTGTGAAGAGTATAGGAGTTGATATTTGTAAGGAGCTTGAAATAGTTCTGACACATAGTTGAGGGATATATATATATAAAAAAAAATCTGTCATCATATCGTCACCACCACCATCATCATTGTCATTCTCATCAACATCATTATTTGTTAAATGCTTGCACATTCATAACGTCTCTCCTATTTTCTGCAGGTTGGCAACATTGACTTTTCTGATCAGACTCTTCTTCAAAATTCCCAGAGGAATTTCTGGAGAGACGAGTCTGATTGGCCAGCTAAATAAATTTCTTTCTATGTGTACAACCCTTTGCATGGGAACTTTTCATGGGTTTCTAGTTAATTTATAGGTGAGTTTCCCTTGAGTCAGGTGCCTGTCCTGGTTCAGTTTCAAACTGCAGCTGAGACAAAAAGAAGCTCTACGTTGCTTCCTGGGGCAGAAGGCTATAGAAAGAGCAATATAAGAGTATAAAGGGACATTGGGTGTGGTGGACATTGTGACAGGCATGTCCAATATAATACCACAAAACAGCAATGCTAGACTCCTGCCAGGGAAGATGAAAGTCATCTGCATCCAAGAAGTATTCAAGAAGTACTTGTTGGTATGAATCGTGATCCTGGGTCCCTATCCACTGGAGCTTGAAATCTAAGACATACCAGTTGAAATGTGTATGGGGAATATATGGTCAGCAGAATAGAAACATGACAACATCACCCACATGGTTCCTAAACCATTACCCTTACACACTAATCAATGAAAGATTAGAGAATATACAGCAACTGTATACCTAGGCTGTATAGACAAAAAGACATACCATTTTCTGCATCAGCCCAGGGGGATTTTATGAAATGGGAAAATTATATACTCCTAAAGTGACAATTTGGAGGGTTTTGATCACTCTGCCATCCAGATGCCATCGGTCTTTCTTTGAAAGTAAAAGTGATAGTGCTTCCTCAGTTTTCTTTCCTCTCAGGAGGCTTTAGGCTTAACTAGAGATAAGAGATCAAAATCCCTCCATAACTAAGACCTTGGATAAAGGGGAGAGCAAAAACGAAGGTAGCAACAAAGAGCTTTTTAGTTTCATTTTATTTGAAATTCAAAACTTTAAAAGAAAATTCTTTGTAAGTCACCAAGACATATAATCAAACATACCAAAACCAAAGATAAAGAGAGAATTTTAAGAGCGGCTAGGGATAAAAGAAAAGTCATCTACAAAGGAGAGTCAGTTAGAATAAGCTCAGACTACTCAGCAGAAACCATGCAGGCTAGAAGGCAATGGGATGACATGTTTAAAGCCTTGAAGGAAAATAACTGTCAGCCAAGAGTTATATATCCAGCAAAACTGTCTCTCAAATATGATGGGGAAATTAGGGCATTTCCAGATAAACAGAAGTTCAGGGAATTTGCAAAAACCAAACCAAAATTACAGGAAATATGAAAGGGAGTCCTACAGTTAGATAATCAATAACACCAGCTAACAACGGAAGACTAGAACACAGGACAGAGCAACGAGATATTGACTCAGATACGGAAATCGAAATTACATCAGTGATAAAACATTAAAAATAGGGAAACAGATATCAATATGTAAAAAAAAAAGGGATAATATTAAAACAAAAAAGGGGACTTAAAAAATAGAGACATTGATTTTCTATATGGAGGGGAAATTAAGGTGATATAAAGTAATAAAAGACTCATATAAACTTAGAAAATTAAGGGTAAATATTAAGGTAACCAGAAAGGAATCTAAGAATCCTACAAATCAAAATAAAAAACTAGAAAAACATAAAGACTCAGCAAACACAAAATCTGCAACAAAGAAAAAGATGAAAAATAAATAAATAAAGAAAAACGACTCAGCGCAGAAAATTGAGAACAAAGAAACTGTGAACAACACACAAAAAGAGATATCAGGATGACAGCACTAAACTCATACCTATCAATAATTACACTTAATGTAAACGGACTTAATGCACCAATAAAGAGACGGAGAGTGGCAGACTGGATAAAAAAGCATGATCCATGTATATGCTATCTACAAGAGATGCACCTTAGACTTAAAGACACAAACTGGCTAAAACTCAAAGGATGGAAAAAAATATATCAAGCAAACAACACTCAAAAAAGAGCAGGAGTGGCAATATTAGTCTGACAAAATAAACTTTAAAGTAAAATCCACCGCAAAAGATAAAGAAGGGCACTATTTAATGATTAAAGGGTCAATACACCAGGAGGACATAACTATAATAAATATTTACACACCCAACAACAGGGCTCCAAAATACATAAAACAAAGTCTAACAGCTCTGAAGAAAGAGATAGACAGCTCCACAATAGTAGTAGGAGACTTCAACATGCCACTTTCGGTGAAGGACAGAACATCCAGAAAGAAGCTCAAGAAAGACACAGAAGAGCTAAATGCTACAGTCAACCAAATTGATCTCATAGACATATACCGAACTCTGCACCCAACAGCAGCCAAGTATAATTTCTTTTCAAATGCACACAGAACATTCTCCAGAGTAGACCACATATTAGGCCATAAAGCAAGCCTTAACAAAATCCAAAACATCGAAATACTACAAAGCATCTTTTCTGACCATAAAGCCATAAAAGTGGAAATCAACAACAGAAAAAGCAAGGAAAAAAAATCAAACACATGGAAACTGAACAACACCTTGCTCAAAAACTACTGGGTTATAGAAGAAATTAAGGAAGGAATAAAGAAATTCATCGAATCAAATGAGAATGAAAACACATCCTACCAGAACCTTTGGGACACAGCAAAAGCAGCACTCTGAGGTCAGTTTATAGCAATAAATGCACACATCTAAAACGAATAAAGGGCCATAATCAAAACATTAACCCTACAACTGGAACAAGTAGAAAGAGAGCAGCAAAAGAAGCCCTCAGGTGCCAGAAGAAAGGAAATAATAAGAATTAGAGCAGAATTAAATGAAACAGAGAATAGAAAAACAATTGAAAGTGTTAACAAGACCAAAAGATGGTTCTTTGAAAAGATCAACAAAATTAATAAACCACTGGCCAAACTGACAAAAGAAAAACAGGGGAGGAAGCAAACAACCCATATAAGAAATGAGATGGTGATATCACAAGAGACCCAACTGAAATTAAAAGAATCATAACAGAATACTATGAAAAATGGTACTCTAACACATTTGAAAACCTAGAGGAAATGGACAAATTTCTAGAAACTCACTACCTACCTAAACTAACACAAACAGAGGCAGAACAAGTAAATAAACCCATAACAAAAGAAGAAATTGAAAAGGTAATTAAAAAACTCCCAACAAAAAAAAGCCCCGGCCCAGATGGCTTCACTGGAGAATGCTACCAAACTTTCAGAGAAGAGTTAATACCACTACCACTAAAGGTATTCAAAGCATAGAAAAGCATGGAATACTCCCAAACTCATTCTATGAAGCCAGCATAACCCTGATACCAAAACCAGGTAAATACACCACACAAATAGAAAATTACAGACCGATATCCCTCATGAACATTGACGCAAAAATCCTCAACAAAATTTTAGCCAATAGAATTCAGCAACATATCAAAAAAATAATTCACCATAATCAAGTGGGATTTATACCAGGTATGCAGGGATGGTTCAACATTAGAAAAACAATCAACATAATCCATCACATAAATAAAACAAAAGAAAAGAACCACAAAATCTTATCAATCGATGCAGAGAAGGCATTTGGCAAAGTTCAAAGCCATTCATGATAAAAACTCTCCAAAAAATAGGAATAGAAGGGAAATTCCTCAGTATAATGAAGAGCATTTATACAAAACCAATAGCCAACATCATCCTAAATGGAGAGACTTTGAAAGCATTCCACTTGAGAACAGGAACCAGACAAGGATGCCCTTTATCACCACTATTATTCAACATCATGCTGGGGGTCCTAGCCAGAGCAGTTAGGCTAGAAAAAGAAATAAAGGGCATCCAAATAGTAGGGAAGAAGTCAAAGTATCTCTATTCACAGATGATATGACCTTCTACACAGCAAACCCCTAGGAATCCACAAGAAAACTACTGGAACTAATAGAAGATTTCCACAAAGTTTCAGGATACAAGATAAACATACAATAATCAATTGGATTCCTTTACACCAACAAAGAGAACCTTGAAGAGGAAATCACCAAATCAATACCATTTACAATAGCACCCCAAAAGAGAAAATACTTAGGAATAAATCTAACCAGAGATGTAAAAGATCTTTACAGAGAAAACTACAAGACACTACTGCAAGAAACTAAAAGAGGCCTGCATAAGTGGAAGAATATACCTTGCTCATGGATAGATAGACTCAACATAGTGACAATGCCAATTCTACCCAAAGCAATCTACAAATACAATGCAATCCCGATCCAAATTCCAGCAGCGTTTTTTAATGAGATGGAGACACAAATCACCAACTTCATATGGAAAGGGAAGAGGCCCCCGGTAAAAAAAGCACTACTCAAGAAGAAGAACAAAGTGGGAGGCCTTACTCTACCTGATTTTAGGACCTATTATACTGCCACAGTAGTCAAGACAGCCTGGTACATAGACCAACGGAACAGAGTTGATAATCTAGATATAAGCTCATCCACCTATGAGCAGCTAATATTTGACAAACGCCCAAAAGACAGTCTCTTTAACAAATGATGCTGGCATAATTGGATGTCTATATGCAAAAAACTGAAACAAGACCCATATCTCACACCATCTACAAAAACTAACTCAAAATGGATCAAAGACTTAAATATAAAATTGAAAATGATAAAGATCATGGAAGAAAAAATAAGGACAACTCTAGGAGCCCTAATACATGGCATAAACACAATACAAACCATAAGTAACAATGTACAAGCACCAGAAGGGAGACTAGATAAATCGGAGCTCCTAAAAATCAAACAGTTAGGCTCATCCAAAGACTTCACCAAAAGAGTAAAAAGACAACCTACAGACTGGGAAAAAATTTTTGGCTACGACAAATCAGATCAGCGTTTAACCTCTAAAATCTACAAGATACTGCAAAACCTCAACAGCAAAAAGACAACCCAATTAAAAAATGGGCAAAGGATACAAACAGGCACTTCACCAAAGAATATATTCAGGCAGCTAACAGACACATGAAGAAATGCTAATGATCATTAGCCATCAGAGAAATGCAGATCAAAACTACAATGAGATATCATCTCACCCCAACAAAGTTAGCATTAATCCAAAAAACACAAAATAACAAATGCTTGAGAGGTTGTGGAGAGACTGGAACACTTATACACTGTTAGTGGGAATGTAAAATGGTCAACCGCTTTGGAAATCGATTTGGCACTTCCTTAAAAATCTAGAAATAGAAGTACCATACGATCCAGCTATCCCGCTCCTTGGAATATATCCTAGAGAAACAAGAGCCGTCACACGAATAGATACATGCACACCCATGTTCATCGCAGCACTGTTCACAATAGCCAAAGGATGAAAGCAACCTAAGTGCCCATCGATGGAGGAATGGATAAACAAACTATGGTATATGCACACAATGGAATATTATGCAACGATAAAGAACAATGATGAAGCTGTGAAAGATCGTATAACTTGGTGGAAGCTAGAACTTATTATGCTGAGTGAATTTAGTCAGGCACAGAAGGACGAATACTGTACAAGACCACTATTATAAGAACTCAAAAAAAGGTTTAAACACAGAAGAAAACATTCTTTGATGGTTATGGGGGTGGGGAGGTAGGGTGAGTGTTATTCACTAACTAGATAGTAGATAAGAATCATCTTAGATGAAGGGACGGACAGCACACACTACAGGGGAAGCCAGCACAACTCAACTAAACCAAAGCTAAGAAGTTTACTCAATACAATCAAATACTTTGAGAGACAGAGTAGCAGGGATGTGGGGTCTGGGGACCATGCTTTCAGGGGACATCTATGTCAATTGGCATAACAAAGCTTATTAAGAAAATGTTCTGCATCCTACTTTGGTGAGTGGCGTCTGGGGTTTTAAAAGCTTGCAAGCAGCCGTCTAAGATGCATCAATTGGTCCCAACCAGTTGGAGTAAAGGAGAAAGAAGACCACCAAAGACACAAGGAAAGTATTGGCCCAAGAGACAGAATGGGCCACATAACCCAGAGACTTCATATGCCTGAGACCAGAAGAACTAGATGGTGCCCAGCTACCACCAATGAACATCCTGACAGGGAACACAACAGAAGCTCCCTGATGGAGCAGTAGAACGATGGGATGCAGAACTCAAATTCTAGTAAGAAGACCAGACTTAATGGTCTGACTAAGACTGGAGGAGCCTCGGAAAGCATAGCCCCTGGTCTCTCCATCACCCCAGAACTAAAACAATTTCCGAAGCCAACTCTTCAGACAGGGATTGGACTGGACTGTGGGACATAAAGTGATACTTGTGAAGAATGTGCCTCTTAGACAAGTAGATACAGGAGACCAAAGGGGCGGCTTCTGTCCAGAGGTGAGAGGGGAAGGCAGAGAGAGTTAGGAGCTGGTTGAATGTTCATGGGGAAACGGGCTGAGGGGAAGAGTGTGCTGTTGCAGAATGGGGTGAGCAGTTGGGGTCTCATAACAATGTATGTTTAAAAAAAGATTGTATGGGAGACTAACTTGAAATGTAAACTTCATTTCATTACAAAAATTAAAAGAAAAGAAAAGAAAAGAAAATTCTCTGTAAATTTACTTTTCTAATAGCTGTATTGAAAATTGTGAATGGCTCTCATCTTTACTGACTTCCTGATGGAATTTTAACATTTTACATGTTGCCAAAATGGAATTTACCAAGGTCAATTTGTCAATCCCTCCAATGTCCTGTTGTACTAAGATGGCATTTCTGTACCTCTTTCATAGATAAGTGCCTTTGGATAATCATGTCTTCTTGTTACAGTCATCTGTTAACTTTGGAAGGAATTACATATTTGAAGCTAGACAAAAGTGACTCTTAGGAAACAGGGTTGTAGAGCCAGTACCTGAGGTGCACTTTAGAGAAGTTAGAATTAACACAGGCTTCCATGGAGGATTCAACATGACAAGAAAATATGTTCCTTGTTTAAAAAATTACAATTTAATTTCAGATTATACCTTTTATCTGTAAAATATATGGGTATATCCTGACATATTACAGCTGCCTGCTATGATGATAATAACAATAATAGCAGCACCAAACATACAGCAAGCATTTACTTAATATGAGTTAGACGCTTTAAATTTATCGCATTTTATCCTCACGACCACATCTGAGATAGCTATTACTATCCTAGTTTGGAGCCCTGGTGGCACAGTGGTTAAGAGTTCAGCTGCTAACCCAAAGGTCATCAGTTCAAGCCCACTAGCCCTTCATTGGAAACCCTATGGCAGTTCTCCTCTGTTCTATAGGGTCACTATGAGTCAGAATCAACTCAACAGCAACAAGTGTTTTTGTTTTTGTTTTTTTAAATCCCTATTTTGCAATATAGGAAATGAGGCTTGGAGAGATTATGTGAGTGCCCAATGTCACACAGTATGAACTGATAAACCTGAGATTTGACCCAGGTATGCCTGCCTCAAGGACCTATGCTCCTATTCTTTCCACTGTACCACACAGCCACCTACAGTCCAGGTTTTAGATAGGACTGTTTGAGTAAAATCTGTCTCCATACTCCTGGCAATGCTTTCTAGATATACAGGAGGTTGGGATTGATATAAGATCCCTGGTAGCACAATGGTTAAGCATTTTGCTGCTAACCTAAAAGTTAGTGTTTCAAATCCACCCAGCAGCTCTGCAGAAGAAAGACTTGGCAATCTCCTCCCTTAAAGATTACAGCTTAGAAAACCCCATGGGACGGTACTTCTGTGTCACATGGAGTTGCTATGAGTTGGAAATTGAGTCAACAGTACCTAACAACAACAAGACTGAGATAAAAATTTGGCCTTAAAAATCTCTTTCAAAATGGCAGGGATCTACATTTTGAAACTGAGCTGTATAGAAGTAGAATCAGTGTAGTTATTATACCTGCTACCCACATCCATTTGCTTGCAATTGTATAGCTGTGTGTGTAGCATTAGATTAGTGTAGTTCTAGGAAATTATGAAGTTAGGAACTACTGTTACTAACATTTCCTAAAATGATATGAAATGGTATGAAGGGAAAAAAGGATTTCATTTCCAAAGTATAATTTCTGAAAATATATAGGAGTCCTTTGTTCTCTTTGCTCTCACTGTTTTCACAAGAGGGAGCAAGAGGTAAGTGAGCCCTGGGTATAGAGTCACATATTCCTGGGTGTGAATCCTGGCTCATTCTATTAGTGATTGTATGCCTTTTGCTAATTTATTTTTTCTCTGAAATTCTGATTCCTTATATTTCACTTCAGATAATAGCTACCTAGCAGTATTGTAATTAGAAAGAATGTATATAATGCACCTAGTGCAGTGATAGAAACGTAATCTATGTCTAAGTGCCTAACTTTTATTAAAATACTGTGTTTATTAAACGTAGTTATCTCTCATCATAAAAGACTTATATATTGAACAGTGAATTGAATATGAGACTTCTAAGGTTAAGGTCTTTACCTGGGTCCACGATCAACACGCATGGAAGCAGCAGTCAAGAAATCAAACGATGCATTGCATTGGGAAAATCTGCTGCAAAAGATGTCTTTAATGTGTTAAAAAGCAAAGATGTCACTCTAAGGACTAAGGTGCGCCTGACCCAAGCCATGGTGTTTCCAATCGCTTCATATGCATGTGAAAGCTGGGCAACGAATAAGGAAGACTGAAGAAGAATCGATGCCTTTGAATTATGGTGTTGGCGAAGAATATTGAATATACCGCGGACTGCCAGAATAACAAATAAATCTGTCTTGGAAAAAGTACAGCCAGAATGTTCCATAGAAGAGAGGATGGCGAGGCTTTGTCTCACATACTTTGGATATGTTATCAGGAGGGACCAGTCCCTGGAGAACGACATCATGCTTGGTGGAGTAGGGGGTCAGTGAAAAAGAGGAAGACCTTCAACGAGATGGATTGACACAGCGGCTGCAACAATGGGCTCACGCATAACTACAATTTGTGAGGATGGCACAGGACTGGGCAGTGTTTCGTTCTGTTGTACATATGGAGACTATGGGTCAGAACTGACTTGATGGCACCTGAAAACAAAACCAACAAGGTCAAGGTAACCCAAAGTAAGTGAGCTAAAAGAAAAAAAGTTTATATGTTTTAATTTGCGGGAAAAGGGTAGTGAAGCAGACATAAAGAATGGATATAAAAAGAGATGAATAATAAATGAATGAATGAAACTGGGGTTGGGATAGGGCAAGTTCTGTATTTACCAAGAGCACTGGTGTGCTATGGTCCAAGAATATGAGTAACTCAATCTTTACTTTCTGTGTTCCTACAAGGAAAAAAAAGGGGTAAATATGTACTAAAAAGAAAAAGATTAGTATTTATTTTTATGACATGGGGATGGGAAAGGACTTTCTAAATGTACTACTAAAGACAGAAGACATAAAAGAAAAAACAGACAAATTTTACTGCTAAGAACACAAAAGAAAGTAAAATAAACCAAAAGAAACAACAAACCCAAACTTCAAACAAACAAAAAGGGAAATCAATTCTGAAGAAATGTTAAAAGACAGATGCTAGTTTGGGGAAATGATTAATGGCAAATTATATAAGAAAATGTTTATAGATAAACAGATTATCACAAATTAATAAAAATAAAACCACCTCCACTACTCCCTGATAACAGAAAAATAGGTGTAAGATCTGAATAGGATATTCACAAAGACATGCATATTTCCAATAAACTTCTAAATAATCGTTCCATCTCATCCAAGTTTATAGAAATACAAACCAAAATAACACTAAAATACTATCTTCTTGTCAGAGTTTCGAAAATAAAAAGATCAGTGTTCATTGTTAGTAAGTTTTTGGAAAATGAACACTCTTAAATCCTGTTTCTAGGGATATGAATTAGGGTAAACTTTCTGAAGAGAAATTGGAAAGTATGTATTCAAAGCCTTTATAAAAGTGCTTTCTTTCTGTTTTCTAGAATTTTTCCTTCAGATACATTTGGAGAAATGCACAAAGATACCCATTAACAGCCTACTCAGTACACTTAAATATATACATACAGACACGTGTGTATGTATGTGCACGTGTTATATGCAAACACATACATGCAACACACACCCACATACAAACCTACATACAAAATACATAAATGGCAAAACCCCTGATGACAAATGATAACCTATAAATAAATGATACTGAATGTATACAATGTAATAAAAGGAAGAAATTTAAATTGTGATAAAGCTGTATTTTACAGAAATTTAAATACTTTATAATTTATTAAGAGGTTATGATCCTATTTTTGTAATACAGTTTACACAAATAATCACACATATATATGTAGTCTGCAAGGATGGTGCTAAAATGTTATTTACAAAATCCTGATGTTTAAAATAATTCTTTTATAAATAGACACGTACTATGTAGGTAAATACAGAGTAAAAAAGAAATCCATCCATAGTATTTATAGTTTATGAATAATTTTATAGACCTACATGGCTGAAATAAACTATACCAAAAAAAAAAAAAAAACCTATATTATCCAGACAAAACCATAGTTATAAATTCATTTCATTTTCCGAGTCATTAAAAAAACCAGAAAACCAAACCTGTTGCCATTGAGTCGATTCTGACGCATAGTGACCCTATAGGACGGAGTAGAACTGCCCCATAGGGTTTCCAAGGAGCGCCTGGTGAATTCAAAATGCTGACCTTTTGGTTAGCAGCCAAGTTCTTAACCACTGCCCCACCAGGGCTCCAAATCTTTAAAAAGTTACATTAATAATACATATATACATTGTTCCTGAATAGTTAATGAAACGTGCTATTAAAGCCTGGCATGATAAGAGATTTCTGTTTTCTGTGTTTTGATGAAGGCTGCTGATTGTCTTACAAAACTGACCATCCTTTTACTTCCAAATAATAAATAACACTACCTGCTGATTGACTAACATCTTCAGGTTCAAATACAAACTAATAAATAAGCAAATAAGATTGATGCCAAGGCTGTAGAACTGCAGAACAATTTTAGTCACCATTTTTTAACAGTTTGGTCCTGATCGATACAGAACTTCACAACTGCAGTTCTATTGCTAATTATTATTGTTAAGAATGCTTGAAAGAGCAGACAAGTTAAAAGGCAGACAAGCACGCCGGAGTTCACTGACTCCACAGTCTGGTCAGCACACAGGGCCAGTCAGGGCCAAAGAGTCCACTGGCCCTTGGCCAAAATGTCAGTGTAAACCAGGGTTTCTCAACTGTGGTCCTTGGAGCTCAATAATTCTTTGTTTTGGTGGGCTGTGCTGGGCAGTGTAGGATGTTTAGCAGCATCCCTGGTTTCTACCCACTAGATGCCAGTAGGACCCCTGCCCTCCCAGTTGTGACAACTAAAAGCATCCACAGACATTGTGAAACAATTCCAGGATGGGGACAAAAATCCGTCACTGACCAGCTGTTCTTCCTTCAGAAAGTTTATCCTTTATTCTGAGATTAGATCCTTCCTAATTATTTTGACGTTAAAATAGACTTTTTTTTTTAAAAAAAAAAAAAGAGGAATAAGTCCATTTATTATGTGTGTGGATGAAAAATACAAAAAACGACAACAATCAGCCAGTACCCAATTCCTGCCCCTGACCCCAGTATAGAAGACCATCAAATTGTGCTTCTCCCAGGGTTAGATGTGGCTTAAAGCGGAAATGATGTTGATGAAGCTTCCTAAACCAAGGCCATGGCTTCGCCCCAGCTTTCCAGGTCGGGAGAGGGTCAGAAAAGTCAAGCGAAGTCTTAGGGCTTCATCCTATGCGAAAAGGAAGTTCCCAAGCTTCAGGTGATGAGTGCTTAGATTTTTAACCCATTTTATACTGTTGTCTCCCAACTCATTCCCCCACCTCTGTACACCATTTTCATTATCTCCCTGCCTCCAGGATGCAGGCACAGAAGCAGAGCCTTATCTGTTATGTTAATGTACTGGTTTACTGACACCCAAGACTCAGCAGAAGAGAGGGCTAGCTTGACAAATTGATCTTACTTGTGATCTGTGTAATAAATGAGAGTGTTCTTCTGGCTGGGTTCTTTGGTATCCAAGTGCATTATCTTTTGATTCTTGATATATTTTGAGTTTTAACATGTCATTACATAAACTCTGAACATGAATATGACCTAGGTTTCCTCTTCTTCTTTTTTTTTTTTTTAAATTCTCAACCTTTTTTTTTTTTTTTTGGTGAAAATACCCATAGCCAAAGATATACCATTTCAAAAATTTCTACATACACAGTTCAGTGACATTGACTACGCTCTTCCAATTGTGCTGTTATTCTCACTTAAGATGAAGGCTTACAGAACAAAATAGTTTCTCATTTAACAGTTACTACAAATGTTGCCCTATGACAATGGTTAACAATCTCACAACACATCAACAATATCCTTACTCAACCTTGGGTTCCCAATCACCAGCTTCCTTGTCCCCTTCTGCCTTCTGGCTCTTGTCACTGGACTCCTGTACCTCGTTAGTCTCATTTGGTTTTACAGGGCTGTCCACTCCCAGGCTGAACAGTGAACCTCGGAGATAACTTCACCACTGAGCTAAAAGGGTGTCTGGGGGCCATACTCTCGAGGTTTCTCCAATCTCCTTTAGGCCAGTAAATCTGGTCTTTTTTTTTTTTTTTGTGAGTTAGAATTATGTTCTGCATCCTTCTCCAGCTCTGTCCAGAAACCTCTGTTGTGATCCTGGTCAGAGCAGTCAGTGGTGGTAGCTGGGCACCATCTAGCTGTACTGGACTCAGTCCAGTGGAGTCCTTGGTAGCTGTGGACAATTAGTCCTTTGGACTAATCTTTTCCATGTATCCTGTTCTCTTCATTCTCCCTTGCTCCCAAAGGGATGAGACCAGTGGAGTATCTTAGATGGCCGCTCACAGGCTTTTAAGACCCCAGACACTACTCACCAAGGTAGAATGTAGAGCATTGTCTTTATAAGCTGTGTCATGCCAACTGAGCTAGATGTTCCCTGAGACCATGGTCCCCAGAGCCCTCCGCCCAGCAATTCACTCCCTCAGGGAGTCTGGATGTGTCTATGGGGCTTCCATGACCTTTCCTTATACAAGTTGTGCTAGTTTCCCCTGTATTGTGTACTGTCTCACCCTTCACCAAAGATAGCACTTATCTACTGCCTGTTTAGTATTCCCCCCCACCCCTCCTATCCCTGGTAACCAATAAAGATTGTTACATTTTTTGTGTGAACTTTTTCATGGGTTTTTACAATAGAGGTCTCATACAATATTTGTCCTTTTGTGATTGACTTATTTCACTCAGCATAATGTCCTCCAGTTTCATCCATTTTATGAGATGGTTCACAGATTCATTGTTGTTTTTTATCGTTGCATAGTACTCCATTGTGTGTATGTACCATAGTTTGTTTATCCAGTCATCTGTTGATGGGCATCTAGGTTGTTTCCATCGTTCTGCTATTGTGAACAACGCTACCATGAACATAGGTGTGCATATGTCTATTCCAGTGACAACTCTTATTTCTCTAGGATATATTCCTAGGAGTGGGATTGCTGGATTGAATGGTATGTCTATTCCTAGCTTTCTGAGGAAGCACCATATCATTTTCCAAAATGGTTGTATCATTTTGCATTCCCACCAGCAGTGCATAAGAGTTCCATCTCCCCGCAGCCCCTCCAACATTTGTTATTTACAGTGTTTTTGATTCATGCCAGTAATGCCGGGGTGAGATGGTATCTCATTGTGGTTTTAATTTGCATTTCTCTAATGGCTAGTGAGCGTGAGCATTTCCTCATGTCTCTGTTGGCCATTTGAATGTCTTCTTTGGTGAAGTGTCTGTTCATTTCCTTTGCCCATTTTTTAATAGGATTATTTGTCGTTTTGTTGTAGAGGTGTTGGATTTTCTTGTAGATTGTGGAAACTAGACCTTTGTCTGATTTATACTGTCCAAAAATTTTTTCCCAGTCTGTAGGTTCTCTTTTGACTCTTTTGGTGAAGTCTTTTGAAGAGCATAGGTGTTTGATTTTTAGAAGATCCCAATTATCTAGCTTATCTGTTGGGTTTTGTGCATTGATGGTTATGGTTTCTATCCTGTTAAAACAATGTATAAAGGCTGAAGTGTTGGTCCTATTTTTTCTTCTATGAACTTTATAGTTTTAGGCTTTATATTCAGGTCTTTGATTCATTTTGAAGTTGTTTTTGTATACGGTGTGAGATATGGGTCCCGTTTCATTTTTTTGCAAATGGGTATCCACTTTTGCCAGCACCATTTGTTAAAAAGACTGTCTTTTCCCCATTTGATGGATTTTGGGCCCTTGTCGAAGATCAGGTGACCGTAGGTGGATGGATTTACATCTGGGTTCTCAATTCTGTTCCATTGGTCAATGTGTCTATCGTTGTACCAGTACCAGGCTGTTTTGACTACTGTAGCTGTATAGTAGGTTCTCAAGTCAGGTAGTGTGAATCGTCCAACTTTATTCTTCTTCTTCAGTAGTGCTTTACTTGTTCGGGTCTTCTTCCCCTTCCATATAAAGTGAATGATTAGTTTTTCCATCTCTTTGAAGAATGTTGTTGGTATATGGATCGGGATTGCATTCTATTTGTAAATTGCTTTGGGTAGAATTGACATTTTCACAATGTTGAGTCTGCCTATCCATGAGCATGATATGTTTTTCCATTTATGTAGATCCCTTTGGGTTTCATGCAGTAGTGTTTTATAGTTTTCTTTGCATAGGTCTTTTACATACCTGGTCAGATTTATTCCTAAGTATTTTATCTTTTTAGGGGCTTTTGAAACTGGTATCATTTTCCTGATTTCCTTTTCATCGTTCTCCTTACTGGTATATAGGAATCCAACTGATTTTTGAATGTTTATCTTGTATCGTGCTACTCTGCTGAATCTTTCTATTAGTTCCAGTAGATTTCTCGTGGAATCCTTAGGGTTTTCTATGTATAGTATCATATCATCTGCAAACAGGGATAATTTAACTTCTTCATTACCAATTTGGATGCCCTTTGTTTCTTTTTCTTGCCTTATTGCTCTAGCTAGAACTTCCAGCACAATGTTAAATAGGAGTGGTGATAAAGGGCATCCTTGTCTTGTTCCTGTTTTCAAGGGGAATGTTTTCAGCCTCTCTCCATTAAGAGTGATGTTGGCCGTTGGTTTTGCCTAGATGCCCTTTATTATGTTGAGAAATTTCCCTTCTATACCTATTTGATTGAGAGTTTTTCTCAGGAATGGGTGTTGGACTTTGTCAAATGCCTTTTCTGCATCAATTGAGATGATCATGTGGTTCTTTTCCTTCATTTTATTTATGTGCTGCATTACATTGATTGATTTTCTAATGTTGAACCATCCTTGCATACCTGGTATGAATCCTTCTTGGTCATGGTGTATTATTTTTTTGATATGATGCTTTATTCTATTGGCTAGAATTTTGTTCAGAATTTTGCAACTATATTCATGACAGATATTGGTCTGTAATTTTCTTTTTTTGTGACATCTTTGCCTTGTTTTGGTATCAGCGTTACGGTGGCTTCATAGAATGAATTTGGAAGTGTTGCTTACTCTTCTATGCTCTGAAATAGCTTGAGTAGAACTGGTACAAGCTCTTCTGTAAATGTTTTGTAGAATTCTCCAGTGAAGCCATCTGGGCCAGGGTTTTTTTTGGTTGGGAGTTTTTTTTATTACCTTTTCAGTCTCTTCTCTTATTATGGGGCTGTTGAGGTTTTCAACATCACCTTGTTGTAGTTTGGGTAGGCCGTGTGTTTCTAGAAAGTTATCCATTTCATCTAGGTTTTCAAATTTGTTGGAGTATAGTTTTTCATAATATTCTGTTATAATCCTTTTTATTTCAGTTGGGTCTGTTGTAATGTCCCCCATTTCATTTCTTATTTGGGCTATTTGTGTCCTCTCCTCTTTTCCTTTTGTCAATCTGGCCAGTGGTTTGTCGATTTTGTGGATTCTTTCAAAGAACCAACTTTTGGTTTTGTTGATTCTTTCTATTGTTTTTCCATTCTCTATTTCATTTATTTCTGCTCTGATCTTTACTATTTCCTTTCTTCCATTGGTTGTGGGCTTTTTTTTTCTGTTCTCTTTCTATTTGTTTGAGTTCTGTAGTTAATGGTTTGATTTTGTCCCTTTCTTCTTTTTTGATATGTGCATCCTTTGCTATAAATTGTCCTCTGAGGGCTGTCTTTGCTGTGTCCCAAAGGTTTTGGTATGATGTGTTTTCATTCTCATTTGATTCTAGGAATTTTTTGATTCCATCTCTGATTTCTTCTATTACCCATTGATGTATAAGCAGGGTATTATTCAGTTTCCATGTAGTTGATATTTTTTCCCTTGCTCTTTCTGTTGTTAATTTCTACCTTGATGGCATTGTGGTCAGAGAAGATACTTTGAATTATCTCAATGTTTTGGATCTTGTTGAGGATTGCTCTGTGGCCTAAGATGTGGCCTATTCTGGAGAACGTTCCATGTGCATTGGAAAAGAATGTGTACTTTGCAGTGGTTGGATGGAGTGTTCTATATATGTCTAGGAGGTCAAGTTGGCTGATTGTGCCCTTTAGGTCTTCTGTATCTTTGCTGAGTTTCTTCTTAGTTGTTCAGTCCTTTATTGAGAGTGGTGTGTTGAAGTCCCCTACTATTATTTTGGAACTGTCAATTTCTCTTTTCAGTGTTGTTAGAGTTTGTTTTATGTATTTTGGAGCCTTGTCATTGGGTGCATAGATGTTTATTATTGTTATGTCTTCATGATGGATCGTCCCCTTAATCATTATATAGTGTCCTTCTTTGTCTTTTATGGTAGATTTTGTTTTAAAGTCTATTTTATCTGAGATTAGAATTGCCACTCCTGTTCTTTTTTTGTAGTTGTTAGCTTGATATATTTTGTTCCAACCTTTGACTTTTAAGAAATTCACATCTTTGTTTCTTAGGCGTGTCTCTTGTAGACAGCATATTGATGGATCTTGTTTGCTTATCCATTGTGTCACTCTCCGTCTCTTTATGGGTGCATTGAGTCCATTTACATTCAGTGTAATTATTGATAGATGTGAGTTTGTTGCTGTTATTTTGTAGTGCTTTTTTTTTTGTGGTGCTGAAGTTTTCTTTGTTCTTCTAACTCTCTTGTGGTTAGTTTCTTTTGTTTGTGGATTTTGTGTTCATTTCTTTTGTTTTTGTAGGTTTTGTTTTTGCTGAGACTTTATGTTTTTCTTCTTTATTTTTTATGAGTTGGCTTCTTAGCTTTCTTTGTGGTTACCATGAATTTTACCCTTATCTTTCTAAGTTTTAAGCAGTCTACCATTACTTGGTATCGCCTTGCCTTCCTCTCCATCAGAAGGTTCTATACCTATGCCGTTTATTCCCTCTTTTATTGTTTTGATGTTGTTGTTATCCATTTATTGGCTGCTCTGATTCCCTGTTGTATTTCTTTTGGTTTTGGATAGTCCTCGAGAGTTCATTTCTTAGATTGGTATCTGGCTTGTACGATCCTGCCTAGGTTCTGCCTGTTGGCTGAAGCTGTTTGTCCTTAGATCGAAGAACTCCCTTTAATAATTCTTGTAAGTTTGGTTTGACTTTTATATATTCCCTTTGTTTCTGTTTATCTGGAATTGACCTAATTTCACCATCAAATTTGAATGAGAGTTTTGCAGGATATATTATTCTTGCCTGACAATTTTTTTCTTTCAAGATCTTATATATGTCATCCCATTGCCTTCTTGCCTGTATGGTTTCTGCCAAATAATTTGAGCTTAGTCTTATTGTTTCTCCTCTGTATGTGACTTCTTGTTTTTCACGAGCTGGTTTCAGGATTCTTTGTTTGTTTTTGGTTTTTGTGAGTGTGAATATGATATGCCTCCATGATTTTCTTTTGGGGTCTCTTCTATATGGGGTTCGTTGAGCTTCTTGGATAGCCAGCTTTTCATCTTTCATGATATTGGGGAAGTTTTCTGTCAGCAGTTCCTCAATGATCCTTTCTGTGTTTTCTGTTTTCTCCCCCTGTTCTGGAATGCCAATCACGTGTAAATCTTTGCTTTTAATTGTATCCCACATAACTCTCAGGTTTTCATCATTTTTCTTTGTTCTTTTTTCTGAGTTTTCCTGAAACAGAGTTGTATCCAAGCGTTTGTCTTCAGTTCCACTGATCCTGTCTTCCACGGTTTCAAATGTGCGTCTCAGTCCTTGTATGACATCATCCATTTCTGAAATCTTGTTGTTTATCTTTTGGATTTCTAATTGTTGTTTTTGTATAATTTCTAGTTGTGAATTTATTTTGGCATTTTGTTCCTGCATCATCTTCCTGAATTCTTCCAATTTTTTGTCTGTATTTTCCATGAATTTGTCTACTTTTTTCTCATGTTTGTCAGCTTTTTGCCTCAGTTCTTGGAAAATTCCGAGTATTAGAGATTTGAATTCCCTATGAGGTACTTCTAGTGTATTTTCTTCCACAGCAGAGTCATCTGGTGTTTTAATTTGGACACCTACTAGAACCATCCTGTCCTGTTTTTGTAAATGTTTTGATATTGTCTGCTGTTTTCAGGGCAGTCAGTAGTTATTTCTCTCGTTTATTGATTGTAGATTTGTTTGTTTCATCCCGTTTAAAAAAAAAAAATTGACTATGTCTGAGCAGGCAGACTGCGTGCTCTTTGTTTTTTGCTCGTGTGTGCGCTCAATAGTTTTCTCCTCCTTCTCCAACTGGCAGGTTCAGTCACTCAGATATTATACAGCAGGGCAGGTCTAGCTGAAGAGGACCCACTGGGACAGGTTGTTTGTGGCACTCACTACAGCCACCAGGGTGGGTCGGTAATCAGTGCTGGGCAGGTTCCAGTAGGCCATGCCTGCACAGCTTGGTGGTGTGATGTCAAGCGCACAGTGCAGGTAGGCAGGATGCAGCTGGGAGATGGTTATGTGTGGAGCTAAGCTGGATATGGGAGAGAGGAGAGAGGAACAGGAGCCAAGAAACATACAAACAAACAAAAAAGAATGCCAGAGGAGCTTGCTGTTGGAATGAAGAGATGAGAGACTATGAAATGGAGAGAAAGAGAAAGGGGAAGAGGAAGAAAAGAAAATAATAAACAAATAAAAATCAGAAAGGTTAAAGAACCACAAACTTCCCAGGGAGCCTACCGATGCATCTATGAGGTCTGGGGAAGTCGCTCTGAGGTGTCACAGCACAGCCTGGCCAGAAGGCGCAGAGGCATACAATGCCTGGTATTCAGGGATCAGAAAAAGAAGGAAGATATAGAGAGACGAGAAACTAAGCAATGAAGAAAGACAAAAGGGAAAAAGAGGGAAAAGAAAATAAAACAAATAATAAAAAAAAAGAACAAGAAAGTCCCCCCAAAAAAACAGAAGGAAAAAAAAAAAACAGCGAAAAAAGAAATGCCCTCAGGGATCCCTCCGCACATCTGTGGAAGCCAAGGGGGAGTTCCTTGCCACGCAGCTCCGCCTGGCCAGAAAGGGCTCCCAACTCAAGAAAAGGAAAAGAAAACAAACAACCAATTCAAAATGAACAAACAAACAAAAGCCCTGGGATCCCACCAGCGCGGGAGCCCTGAGTGGGAAGCAGCTCCACACTCGAATGGAGCTCCGCAGCCCCTCAGGAAAAAGCAAAGATGGCGCATGGAGCCAGGCACTCGAGCAAAAGGAGGGGGAGGGGGCGAGAGGCAAGCAAGAAATCCAGAGAAGCAGGAAAAAAAAAAAAAAAAACAACACCAGCAGCCAACAAATGACACTCAGGGAGCCAGCCAGTGCGGGCTGGTGTTTCTGGACAAGAGACTGTGTCCGCGGGAAGCAGAGGAGGCTGAGTGTGTGTGAAAAAGGGTGGAGAGTGGGAAAGCGTATATCACAAATTGCCGGCACGCTGGAGCTCCTCAGGAAGAAGCAAAGATGGCGCTCGGAGCCAGGCACTCGAGCAAAAGGAGTGGGAGGCGGCGAGAGGCAAGCAAGAAATCAAAAGAAGCAGGAAAAAAAAAAAAGTGAAATAGACTTTAAAAAAAAAATAAAATGATAGTAATAGTGCATAGTAACTTTATTTTTGTCTTATGTTCATTTTGTGGTAAAGTCTTCTTTCTTTCTCTCACTTTTTCTTTTTTAAAGTCTTGATTGTGCATTTTATGCCCTTAGTTGGTAAAATAGAATAATTTGTAAACGTGTTTATCCTCCATTTTTTCTTTTTAATTTCATAGGCCTGTGCAATCCCATAGTTCAGAACCTTTGGGGAAAAAAAATTCTAATCTCGTCTTTTAACATTTTACTTGATACTTTGTTTGTTTAGAAACTGTTTATATTGAGGCTGTAGTGGAAATGATATACAGGTTTCTGAAAGGTTCCTCCAAATACTTTTTATATGTGAACATCTAACTCACAGAGGCCTTAATTTTATTTTCCTCTTATGCTCATCAGTAGCAAAGCCTCATCTCTTTCCTGTCTCAGTACTCGAAGTTAGGCTCATACGTGTCAGATGCTGCCTTCTTAAACAGAGAGCTTCATTGCCAGTACCTGAGTGGAGTTTTCTGGAAAAAACCTTGTCTGCTGCTAAATGCTATTCTAATCCACACCTCTCCAAATTCCCAGTCAGAAGACATGAAGAATTATGTTTTATTTATGTAATTTTGGTGTGTGTTCTGACTATATGGATTTAACTTAAACAAATTTAGTGTATTTGTTATTTGTGTTGATGTAGGCTACATGTAACTATTAACCATGGAATTTCAATGTTGCAGCAGCAAAGGAGAGTTCAACACATTTTAAACCTCAGGCAGTGATAATTGTGCCAGTTTTAAGCATAAATACCCATGCAAAATAATTTATATGAAACTGCATGTGAAAAATGAATTCCCGGTACTGCATATAGAGGAGAGAAGAGCCCTTTAATAGGGATTTGGCAATGTAATACGGAGAGTAGATTTTAGAATATATCGAGGCTTGTGATATTTGTTTGGAGAATTATGAATGCTACAGACAATGTAAGGAGCCCTTGTGGTGCAGTGATTAAGTGCTCAGCCACTAACCGAAAAGCCGGCAGTTTGAACTCACCAGCCGCTCTGCTGGAGAAAATGTGGCAGTCTGCTTCTGTAAAGATTACAGCCTTGGAAACTGAATGTAGCAGTTCTACTCTGTCCTATAAGGTCACTATGAGTCAGAATCAATGTGACGGCAATGGTTTTTTTATAGACAGTGTAATTATAAGCATAAATAAATAAAAAAGAAAAGCTAGCTGTTTTTAGCTCTTAAATTAAGACTTTTTGAAAATTGTGTTTGAATTGTCAAAATAGCGTGCTAACATGGTGACTCTCTGGGAACACTCACACAAAAAACTTCGGACAATAATGTTATTCTATAAATAGGGAAAAAATACTCAAAATACTACACTATTAACTCATTACATAGACAAGCTGTAATTTCTTCCAGTTGAACTGGAACTGCCCTTTGAGAATTGCTATGGCCCAAATGACTGGATGACAAATGATTGAATTATATACCATCAAGCACCATCTCAGTTTCTTACACAGAATATGCGTGTGGAAGTGAAAATGATTTGCCCAAAGTAGCCCAGCAAGTTAATAAGAGATCCACCTCAGTGCCTTATCTACTGTATCACATTTCTTCTATCACTTTATCTATCTACCCTTTCCTCATTTATTTTCTCCAATGAATTATTTCTCATTAACATGGATTATTCTGTTAATAATCCTGAATAAAGATACAATCTTAATTTTTTTAAATGAATGTATCATTTCATCCTTGTTTGGCGAATATTTTAAACTTTATTTATTCTGTCCTTTTGAAATATTCTAAGGCTGAGTATTGGAATCGAATAGAGATGCCCTACTTTGAGGGAATACTTTTGCAAGTTTATCTACCTTGATTCTTTATACATTCCTTTACTTTGTGAGTTCTCCTGAGCAGCACATTGAGCATTTTATCACCTTCTGCTGGGGGAAGATCTGATGATTCTTTTGTTGTCAGCAGAATCCAAAAAGATTTGACCTCCGAGGGCCAATTTCTAATTAATACCACAATGTTCTCCTGTCCTCTAAGATTCCAAGGCAGTTTGGTTAGATTGTTACATATCATTGGACATAAGCACATGAGTAAATAAATGTACATTGAGATAAATAAATACATAGATTGATAGTAATAGATACATAATGTTGAACCATCCCATTGAAATGTGCATCTTTTAAATTGACTCATGGTTTTCTTTTATTTTAATTATAGGGCACTATCTCTGGGAAAACAGTTTATCATTCACTTGCAGTATTATTACAATACTTTTTAGTTTAAGTAGACTTAGAGAAAATAGAATTTTACAGTGTGTGTACAAATAAAGCATATTTAACTCCTCAAAATGAGTTATTTTGTAAGAATGTTCTCCTTTCCTAATTCCAAAAATTCTATTGTGAAAAACATTTATTTAAGAAACATCTGTGTGAACTATCTTTACAGTCAATTACACTGATTTTGCCTAATAAGTAGGGATGTATTTTTATAGGTAGTGTAGAATTTTAAAAATCATCTTTAGTGTCTGGTAAATTCCTAGGCATTGCACACTGCTTGACCAACAAGACAACAAGACCAACATCATTATAATGGAAGACCCGTTCTTATGGGAATAGTATAGTATTGCATAATGTTTTATGTAGCATTCTGACAGGCCACACTTTCAAACCACGCAAGGCAGTGTTTTGAAAATATACTTGACCTCTTCTGAAACCTAGCTGCCATTGCTAATGTTAGTCACTTGGAGAAGAAGCAGGTGTTTAGGGAGATAGAATAGGAAAATCCTTGTCTCTTCGGGACTTGGTCACCCGGGACTATATTCGGGAACACAAAAATGTCCAAGTGGGTGCCTGGGTGGTCAGTAATGGGTATTAAGATGGTTTCCAAAATATAGAGGGTAACCGTGGGCTAGCATGGAAGAATGAACCGGACATAGATGCCTGTTTACTGGGAACCTGTTACTCTGCATCTACCTGCCTTTTTCAGTTCCTAAGTTTCTATACAGATATTGTTAAAGGTAATGTAGTCACATGTTATCTGACCATTGGGAAATTTTACTTGTCCACACAAAGCAAATACTAGACAGGAAGCAGGTAGAAGCCTCTGGCCCCAACTAAAATCAAGGAAGTAGATGCAGTAGTAAATAGGAAAAAATCATCAAGTGGAAGATGAATCTAGGGAAGAGTAACTTAGGCTACTTGGTCAATTGCTTCACCTGTGGGGAGTTCTTTTATTTATTCATTTATTTTTATTTTATTGTTGTACTTTAAGTGAAAGTTTGCAATTCAAGTTAGTCTCTCATACAAAAATTTATACATACATTGCTATATGAACCCTAATTGCTCTCCCTATACTATGACAGCACATTCCTCCTTTCCACCCCTGATTTCCCATGTCCATTCAGCCAGCTCCTGCCCTTCCCTGCCTTCTATCTCACCTCCAGACAGGAGCTGCCCGTTCAGTCTCATGTATCTACTTGAGCTAAGAAGCACACTCTTCACGAGTATCATTTTAGGTCCCACAATCCAGTCCAATCTTTGTCTGAAAAGTTGGCCTCGGGAATGGTTTTAGTGCTAAGTTAACAGACAGTCTGGGGGCCATACTTTCTGGGGATCCTCCAGTCTCAGACCATTAAGTCTGGTCTTTTTACTAGAATTTGAGTTCTGCACCCCACTTTTCTCCTGCTCCAACAGTTGTGTTCCCTGTCAGTGTGGTCGTTGGTGGTAGCAGGGCACCATCTAGATCTTCTGGTCTCACACTGACGCAGTCTCTGGTTTATGTGGCCCTTTCTGTCTCTTGGGCTAGTGCCTTCCTTGTGTCTTTGGTGTTCTTCATTCTCCTTTATTTCAGGTGAGCTGGGACCAATTGATGCATCTTAGATGGCCGCTCGCTAGCGTTTAAGAACCCAGATGCCACTCACCAAAGTAGGATGCAAAACATTTTCTTAATAAACTTTGTTATGCTAATTGACCTAGATGTCCCCTGAAAGCATGGTTGTGGGGAGTTCTTTTAGCTAAAACAATCAGGATTATATTTTATTTTTATTGTGTTATCAGCATCCACTTAGACATCCTAAACGGCAGACCAATTATGACCTAAATGATGGTATTCTAGCATTAAGATGTGGCAAAGGCTTCTTTAAGAAATTATGTTATCCAAAATTAAGCAAGCATTAGTATTTGCTTTGGTGGGTATATATAATCTTAGGATAATGATTTCTTTTTTTTTTTAAATTTATGCCCTTGCTCCTTTTACTTCCTCACCAAAAAGATCTCTCCCAAGGAGAAAAAGATATTTTAAAATTTTAGACTTTCTCTTAGAGAGGGGAGCCTTGGTGGTGAAGTGGTTAAAAGCTTGGCTGCTAACCAAAAGGTCAGCAGTTCGAATCCACCAGCTGCTCCTCGGAAACCCTCTGGGGCAGTTCTACTCTGTCCTATCAGTTCGCTATAAGTCAGAATCCACTAACAGCAGTGAGTTTGGTTTCTTTCTTAGGGAGGAGACTCTGTTTAGGAAAATAACCTGCACAGTGCTGGAAGATGAGTCTCTGATAGTTGGGTAGATAAAAGACAACACCTAGACAAAGAGAAGAGGAAAGGATGGAGAGGCGGCCAGATAAGAAGGTGGCAGCTGAGAATTTAAGGGAAAGATGGGCTAAATTGCAGTGTGTTCGCTAAAGTACTTTTGAAGATAGGAATGTATATTTTTGCATTGTTTTAATTTTCTATTTTGAAGTAATTTTAGATTACAAAAAAGTTGCAAAAATAGTACTAAGGGTTTCCATATACCTTTCACCCAGCTTCACCTAATGTTAACATCTTACATAACAGTAGTCAATTTGTAAATTTAAGAAATTAACATCGGTATTATACTAGTAACTAAACTGTAGACTTCATTTTCAGTTTTCAACAATTTTCCCACTAGTGTTCTTGTTCTGTTCTGGGATCCAATCCAGGATCCAACATTGTGTTTAGTTGTCATCACATAGTCTTCTCTAGATTGTGACAGTTTCTAAGTCTTTCCTTGTATTTCATGAGCATGATACTTTTGAAGATTATGGGTCAGGTTATTTTATAGAATGTCCCTTAATTTGGATTTGTCTGCTATTTTCTCATGATTTGTTGAAGATTTTACATTTTTGGCAGAAATATCACAGAACTGTTGTGCCCATTACAATGCATCATATCAGGAGGTACAAGATGTTGATATGTCTCATTTCTGGTGACGTTAACCTTGATCATTTGGTTAAGGTGATGGCTGCTTAATTTCTCCACTCTAAAGTTACTTTTTAAAAAATTCTTTGTCATTAATAAATATCTTGTGAAAAATTCTTTGCACCTATTCAAATCTCATTTATTCTCAAATTCTCACCTACTACTTTTAATGCCCATCAGTGGATCTTTCCACAAAAATTATTACTGTGGTGTTTGGTGGTGATTTTCTGTTCTCTTATTTCTTCTACATTTGCTAATTGAAATTATAAGGAAGAGCTCTCCATTCTTCCACATTTATTTACTTATTCAATTTTTTTTATTTCTATCACTATTAACTCATAGATATTTATTTGAGTCTATGAATTTTAACCCAATACTCGTTATTTATATTGTTGATCAAACTGTATTATCTTTGGTATTAGAAGTTTTTTCGGGTTGGGTCCATTACCTTTTTAAAATGTTCCCCCTCTTTTTTGAGCAGTTTCTTACTTATTGACACCACGAGATGATCTAAGTTTCACCAATTTGTCAAGTCTAGCTGACTTCTCCTTAGCACTGTCCAGTGGCCTGTGTCCAAGGTGTCCTATCTCCTATCTCTTCAGTCTCCCATCTCTTTCAGAAAGCAGTTGCCGCTCCTTAGACCTCAAGTTAAACTGTTTGTCTTGTGAATTTTGATAAGTTCAAAAAAAGTCATTAACTTGTAGATTTTCTGGCTTTTGCTGTATTTGCTGTTGAAGTAAGAGCAACACTTATTCCAGTTCTGTACATCCCCACACAGGAATTGGACATGTTGCAATTTTAAGTTATTTCCATTTCTTCTTTGAAAAATTTGCATGCTGCCCCTAAAAATTTTCACTGATTTTGCCATACAAATTTGCCATACTAATTTTGTGATAAGGAGCTTGACGCAGTATGACACAAATAACATCTATGGATGATTTTTAAATAGTTCCAATATATTGGGTCGCCACAATAGAGAGAGAAAGAAACAGTCATAGAAGGTTAACTTATTGTGTTGAGTCGATTCCAACTCATAGTGATCTTATAGGAGAGGGTAGAACACCCCATAGGGTTTCCAAGGCTGTAATCTTTACAGAAGCAGACTGCCACATCTTTCTCCCATGGAGCAGCTGGTGGGTTTGAACCACTGACCCTTCACTTAGCAGCTGAGTGCTTAACCACTGCGTCATCAGGGCTCCTACCATGGGAGGTTAATCTGAAGTTAGCAGTAGGTCAGTGAGGACAGAAGTGTGGAGCAGAAAGCAGCCCATCCCCATAGGCTGGCTGTGATGATTAAGATATGTGTCAACTTGACTGGGCCATGATTCTTTGTAGTTTGGCAGTTATGTAATGATGTAATTTGGCAGTTATGTAACGATGTAGTCATTCTCCATTTTGTGATCTGATGTGGTTATCCCCCATTTTCACATAACACTGATTTTTGTATCGCAACCTGGTCTTTGGAACCATGTCCATAAGTGAGGAATGTATGTATATCCAACTAATAATTATCTAATGAAAACTGATTTTGCATCTTTCTTGCCATGTGTATGAGAGTACAGATATTGTGCTTGATTTTAAACAAAAGAAGTTATGACTAATATATTTATATGAATTATTAGTCTTGGTACTATATTAAATAGTAATAATATAGGCATATATGTAAACATAATATATTAAAAAGCAAATGTCATGAACATTTGGAATGCTATGCTACATATTTCTCAGATTTTTATTTTATCATTAAAAATGTTAGAAGGACATAAAGAAATTTTATGAGAATAAAGTCCCCATAAAATTTTGAGAGAGAATTCTACTAATTATATTAACATTTAATACATATAAATTTGATAAAACTATATTTACTGAGAAAGTATAATTAAACAGAAAGTAAGTATGCAAAGAAACAGTATAGACACAGAAGTCTTTCTTGGATTAACCTGTTTTAGTGGCACACTAAGGAGCATGGTTGGTGCAAGTGATTTGTGATCAGATGCTAACCCAAGGTTGTTGGTTCAAACCCATCCCACAGCTCCACAAAAGAAAGGCCTGGCAAGCTGCTTCCATAAAATTTACAGCCAAGAAGACCCCGTGGAGCAGTTCTACTCTGTAACACGTGGAGTTGCCATGATTCAGAGGTAGACTTGACAACAGCTAAAAACAGCAGTTGTACACTATTCATATATCTTTCAAAATTTTATCTTTAAGAAAGCATTTTACTTATAAGTAGATATTAAACATCAGACCACCAACCATAAATAAAAAGTAAAACATGGCTTTCCTGGAATTATTATACAGCAAGATTTTCTGGTTTATGTAGTTTTCATTAGTAAGACATATACTATTTTTAGTACCAAAATATGCATTTGTAAACTTAAAAAAAAATGACACTTGCTTTTAAACTGTATCTTATGCATCCTTACCCTACCAACCAAAATGATGTATATATATACATATATATATATATCAACTTTGCTTGCAGAAAGTGAAAAGGATTTGAAGCACTTACTTATGAAGATTAAGTATACTACCTTCAGTGAGGATTACACTTCAACATAAGGAAAATAAAAATCCTCACAACTGGACCAGTAAGCAACATCATGGTAAATGGAGAAAAGATTGAAGTTGTCAAGGATTTCATTTTACTTGGATCCATGATCAAAGCCCATGGAAGCAGCAGCGAAGAAATCAAATGACACATTGCGTTGGTCAAATCTTCTACAGAAGACCTCTTTAAAGTGTTAAAAAACAGAGATGTCTCCCTGAAGACAAAGGTGAGCCTGACTCAAGCCATGGTGTTTTCAGTTACCTCATATGCATGCGAAAACTAGACAATGAATATGGAAGATCAAAGAAGAATGCATGCCTTTGAATTGTGATGTTGGCAAAGAATATTGAATATACCATGGATTGCCAGAAGAACAAACAAATCTGTCTTGGAAGAAGTACATCCAGAATGCTCCTTAGAAGCAAGGAAGGCAAGACTTTGTCTCTCTTACTTTGGACACATCATCAGGAGAGACCAATCCCTGGAGAAGGATATGATGCTTAGTAAAGTTGAGGGTCAGCAAAAGAAAGGAAGATCCTCAACGAGATGGATTGTCACCGTGGCTGAAAGAATGGGCTCAAACATAGCAAGGATTGTGAGGATGGTGCAGGACCAGGCAACGTTTTGTTCTATTATACATGAGGTAGCTATGAGTTGGAACCGACTCCACAGCACCTAACAACATATATGCGTATTTCTGTATAGGGAGATTATAAACTCCTGAGAGCAGGAATGGTGCCATATGACTAACAGAGTAGGCACTCAGTAAATGCTGGATGATGATGTTGCTGATGACTCATTGCCTGTATTATGACCATGTATTATTGTACTATGCTGTAATACAATGATACTATGAAGGTGTCCTAATAGGAGCAGGGAAACTTGTTTATAAACTGAAAGGCACCCATTATCTGAGTTCTCTGTCCCCTCTTTGGTAGATTTACTTTTTCCTTCCTTGTGCAGGCTGGCAGATCTCTTATCTACTTCTGAATATTGGGCATGGAATTCAGGTAACCAACCTTACTTTAATTGTATGTAAAGCGAAAGTAAATAGTCTCTGAGTTACGTCAGAAAGACACTCTCGTGAATAAAATGAATAAGCTCCTAGAACTGCTTGTTTGAGTTGCTCCCAGCCTTTATAATATTTATGTATTTATTTTTACATACCTCAGTTTCAAAACACGAGGGCTTCCTATGCTGTCGATCTTGACAGAATTAACAGACAAAAGTATCTCACTATCCTGGACAAGTCCCCTACAAATCTCATTTCCATGGTTGTGAAATGTGAATGTTAATAGTATCTACCTCATAATATTATTATTTAAATGGAATAATTTTTCAAAAGTACTTAGCAAAGTAATTGGCATGTGGGAAGCATGAAAACAAGTCTACAACTATTATTACCTTTAGAACATAGATAATAAAGTAAGCTTGGTAATTTTATAGTTAACTCTTTCCTATTTCCACTTAGCCCCTGAAGCCTCATTTTTATAATACAATGAGATAGTTTTATATCTTATAGGGACCTGTAAATGCAGCTCAAGGGTTCCAAGGGTTTTAAGAGTTCTGTTGTTGTTGTTTATTTATTTGTTTGTTTTGGACAGGAAACAGAGCTTATTAAAGCTATTACATTTATATATTTCATTTTAGGGTGTATACATAAAAAATGTAGAAATATATATATATCGTTCCTTGAAGAAAACTAATTCTAAACCCTAAATGTCATTTTAAAAATATTACAGAAGTCTGTTCTTTTATTTTTTGATTTTCTTTTTTCCTTTTTTTTCAAT
Source organism: Dugong dugon (assembly GCA_030035585.1). Taxonomy (NCBI): domain Eukaryota; kingdom Metazoa; phylum Chordata; class Mammalia; order Sirenia; family Dugongidae; genus Dugong; species Dugong dugon. Next base: position 24,217,580 of record CM057475.1, read on the forward strand.
CGTGCTTTAGATGAAGGTTTATAGAACAAATAGTTTCTCATTAAACAGTTAGTACACATACTGTTTTATGACAATGGCTAACAACCCCCCACCATGTCAACACTGTGCCTTCTAGTGACTTCATTACTGAGCTAAAAGGGTGTCTGGGGGCAATACTCTCAGGGTTTCTTCAGTCTATGTCAGGCCAGTAAGTCTGGTCATTTTTTGTGAATTAGAATTTTGTTCTACATTTTTCTCCATGTCTGCGTGGGAGCCTCTGTTGTGATCCCAGTCAGAGCAGTCAGTGGTGGTAGCCGGGCACCATCTAGTTATACTGGACTCAGTCTGGTGGAGGCCATGGTAGTTGTGGTCCATTAGTCCTTTGGACTAATCTTTTCCTTGTATCTTGTTTTCTTCATTCTCCCTTGCTGCTCACAGGCTTTTAAGACCCCAGATGCTACTCACCAAGGTAGAATGTAGAACATTTTCTTTCTTAACCGTATTATGCCAATTGAGCTAGATGTTCCCCAAGACCATGGTCACCATAGCCCTCCACCCAGCAATTCAGTCCCTCAGGAAGTTTTGATTTGTCTATGGAGCTTCCATAACCTTTCCTTGTACATGTTGTGCTGGCTTCCCCAGTACTGTGTACTGTCTTAACCTTCACCAAAGTTACCACATATCTATTGTCTATTTAGTACTTCCCCCCCACCCCTCCCATCCCTTGTAGCCAACAAAGATTGTTTCTTTTTGTGTGTAAACTTTTTCTTCAGTTTTTACAATAGAGGTCTCATACAATATTTGTCCTTTTGTGATTGACTTATTTCACTCAGCATAATGTCCTCCAGTTTCACCCATGTTATGAGATGCTTCACAGATTCATCATTGTTCTTTATCATTGCTTAATACTCCATTGTGTATATGTACCATGGTTTATTTATCCATTCATCTGTTGATGGGCATCTAGGTTGTTTCCATCTTTTTGCTATTGTGAACAGTGTTGCCATGAACATGGGTGTGCGTATGTCTATTTGTGTGATGGCTCTTATTTTTCTGGGATATATTCCTAGGAGTGGGCTGGATTGTATGGTATTTCTATTTCTATCTTTCTGAGGAAGCACCATGTCATTTTCCAAAATGGTTGTATCATTTTGCATTCCCACAAGTAGTGCATAAAAGTTCCGATCTCCTCACAGCCTCTCCAACATTTGTTATTTCCAGTTTTTTTGATTCGTGCCAGTAATGCTGGGGTGAGATGGTATCTCATTGTGGTTTTAATTTGCATTTCTCCAATGGCTGGTGATCATAAGCATTTCCTCATGCATCCCTTAATTTCTGTTTATCTGGAAATGTCCTAATTTCACCATCATATTTGAATGAGAGTTTTACAGGATACATTATTCTTGGCTGGCAGTTTTTTTCTTTCAAGGTTTTGTATATGTCATCTCATTGCCTTCTTGCCTGCATGGTTTCTTCCAGATAATCTGAGCTTAGTCTTATTGTTTCTCCTTTGTATGTGACTTATTGTTTTTCACAAGCTGCTCTCAGGATTCTTTTTTGTCTTTGGTTTTGGTGAGTGTGATTATGATATGCCTTGGTGATTTTCTTTTGGGGGTCTATCCTATATGGGGTTTGTTGAGCTTCTTGGATGGTCAGGTTTTCATCTTTCATGATATTGAGAAAGTTTTCTGTCAGCAGTTCTTCAATGATCCTCTCTGTGTTTTCTGTTTCCTTCCCCTGTTCTGGAACTCCGATCACTCGCAAATTTTTGCTTTTGATTGTACCCCACGTAATTCTCAGGATCTCTTCATTTTTCTCTGGTCTTTTTTCTGGTTTTTCCTCAAACAGAGTTGTATCCAAGTGTTTGTCTTCAATCTTACTGATCATGTCTTCCACTATTTCAAACCTGCTCCTCAGCCCATCTATGACACTATCGATTTCTGAAATCGTGTTGTTTATCTTTTGGATTTCTAATTGTTGTTTTTGTATGATTTCTAGTTGTGAATTTATTTTGGCATTTTGTTCTTGCATTATTTTCCTGAGTTTTTCCATTTTTTTGTCTCTATTTTCCATGAAGTTTTCTGCCTTTTCCATGAATTTGCCTATTTTTTCCTCATTTTTGTCTGCTTTTTGCTGCAACTCTTGGAAAGCTCTGAATATTAGAGATTTCAATTCCCTATAGGTAGTTCTAGTGCCTTTTATTCTACTGAAAAGTCATTTGGTGTTTTATTTTGGACGCCTACTGGAACCATCCTGTCCTGTTTTTGTAAATATTTTGATATTGTCTGCTGTCTTCTGGGCATTCAGTAGTTATTTTCCTCATTTATTGATTGTAGATTTATTTGTTTCATCCTGCTTTTTGTTTTATTTGGCTATGTCTGAGCAGGTGCGCTGCGTGTTCTTTGTTCTTTGTTTGTCTGTGGGCATGATACTTTTCACCTCCTCCATTTGGCAGGGTCAGTGAGTCAGATATGGTACAGTAGGGCAGGTCTAGATGAAGAGGAGTTGCTGGGATGGGTTGTTTGTGTCACGCTCTGTTGCCAACAGGGCAGGCCAGAAATAAGTGCAGGGCAGGTTCTCGTAGGCCGTGCCTGTGCTGCTTGGGGGTGTGATGTTCAGTGCACAGTGCAGATAGGCAGGATGGAAGGGGGAGATTGTGATGTGTGGAACTAAGATGGGTATGGGAAAGAGGAGCGAGAGGAGACAGGAACAGGAGCCAAAAACATACAAACAAAAAAGAGTGCTAAGGGAGCTTGACATTGGAGTGGAGAGATGAGAGACTATGAAATGGAGAAAAACAAAAAGGAAAAGAAGAAGAAGAAAAAAGAAAAGAAAAGAAAAAAATGAATAAATAAAAATTAGAAAGAAAAAAGAAAAGCAAAGCCCCCAGGGATCCCACCAGTGCAGTTGCGAGGTCTGGGAAAGTTACTACCAGGATGTGAAATACAGTCTGCCTAGAAGGGGTAGAGGCATCACTCAGTGCCAGGTATTCAGGAGACAGGAAGAGAAGGTAAGTGTAGAGAGGTGAGAAACTGAGTAATGAAGAAAGACAAAAAGGGGAAAAGAAGAAAACAAACAAAAAAAGTGGCATATGGAATACAACTCTTACATGTACATATATGAATAAAATATTTTAGATGATTGGATTCCAGCATCAACTTCAGAATGTTTTGTCTGTGGCCTGATGTAGGTTTATCTGCCTCCAGCTTGTCCACCATTGTTGCCAATACCACTTTAAAAATACGGCTGCTTTTACTGCTACCTCTGTTAGTTTCAAAGGTCTCTGAGAAGACTCAGTTTCTTTGTTCCAAAGGAGCTTTACAGATGTTACACAGAGTTGTTTGAGTCAAAGCATCATCTACTTTTGGAGGTTTTCTCTTCATGAAATCACATTTAATAGAGCATTGACATGAGGAAGTTATGGGAAGAAAGAAAATATTATATTTGATTTTTTGTATATCTTGGATATTCCAGCTGGTTGGAGTCTCTCGACCTGTGTTTTACAAATGCATGTGGTATTCTAGTCTAAGTCATGCTATTTGTGCATAAATCCTAGTTTCACACAGAATTATCTAAGAAAGAATTTCCAGTCATAATTCTTACTCATGAAGTACTTTCCCAGGTCCTGTTTTGAAATTTTCATAGTGATTGAAGTTGATTGATGGCATGCAATAAATCATTGACAGAAACACTAAAAACATTTTGCAAAGGTATCAGTCAATAATTTAATGCCTTTTTGTTGTTCTGCAGTGAAAAAGAGCCAGAATTCTCTATAACTTTTAATTTTGCAAATTATTGTCCAACTTTTTGTCCTTATCCTGTCAGAGGTAAACTTCTCTTGATGGCAATTCACTATGTGAGTTGAGATGTTATTAAGGAAATTGAGTAAAACTGATGCGATTGTTCTCCAGGACAGGATCAGTCTCAATGATACCCAATAATCAACTCTGTTCTCTACGTGGCAGGTGGGTAGCAGTTGTAATTATTGTCATTTTGTGTGGGGGAAAACTTTGACAGGAAGGTTAAATGACTTTCTCAAGGTCATATTGGAAATCAGTGGCATTCCAAGGAACAGAACTTGGAACACACTTAACCATATCACTTTTTGAATAGGTGCAACTCTATTATCAAGATAGTGAGTAATTTTCCATAGTAGCAAACGAAAAACCAAACCTGTTGCCACCAAGTCGATTCTGACTCATACTGACCCTATAGGACAAAGTAGAACTGCCCCATAGAGTTTCCAAGGACCGGCTGGTGGATTCGAACTGCTGACCTTTTGGTTAGCAGCGGAGTTTTTAACCACTGGGCTCCTTCCATAGTACAGCAGAGTAAATTTTAATATTATTTATTGATCTAGTTTTGTGGATTTATTACCTCTGACATATACAATACAAAACAGTGCTCAGTTGAACTTATATATAGCTGCTATTATTTGAAATTTATACACACTTTTTATGAGAATGGGAAGAATGATAATAACTGGTAGTCAAGATGGAGAAAGCTCATTTCTATTTTTAAGCTAGTTTAATGGGTTGATAGTTTATAATTTACTTAACATGGTTGCGTACTACTTTTGATTTCAGAAGTAAATGGCTGTACAAAAAAAGACCAGACTTACTAATCTGACAGAGACTGGAGAAACCCTGACAGTATGGCCCCCGGACACCCTTTTAACTCAGTGCTGAAGTCACTTCTGAGGTTCACCCTTCAGCCAAAGATTAGACAGGCCCATAAAACAAAATGAGATTAAACGGGTACACCATTCCAGGGACAAGGACAAGAAGGCAGGAGGGGACAGGAAAGCTGGTAATGGCGAATCCAAGGTTGAGAAGGGGAGAGTGTTGACACGTCATGTGGTTGGCAACTAAATGAATAATTTCTTTTATAAGGATTAGCACAAAGCTGGTTCCTATGAGGTGCAGGTTAAAGATGCCCCAAATGTCTAACTTTTTCAAGCTGCTGTACCACTCCATTGTCTCTAATATCAACTAGTCCCACTCCCCTCAGTTCTCTCCCTCCTGTCTTTGGGTTCCCTAATTTCTTGCAACATCTCACAAAACTCATGGTTCATGTAAAGGAAATGGTTCACGAGGTTTTAGAGGCTGGCAAGCCCCAGATTCGTGAGTCAGGTGTAGACTTCTCTCTGGCCCTTGGTTTCTGCCCAAAGGAACTCAGCTTTCTCACTCTGTGTGCAGGGAAGCCCACTGCGCCATCTCCTGTAGGTCTCTGCTGCTGATTTCTGCTGCAGGTCTCTCTTTCTTTGGTGGTGGTAGGCTCTCCTCTTTGCTCTGGAATTGGCTGTCCTTTAAAGCAAAACTGACCAATCCCCTTGGTAGGCCACAATTACCCTGTCACACAGTCACCTGGGTGGGAGTTACAAGACCATGGGTATAAAGGCCACATGCAAAAGTAATTAATCCACCACAGCAGCTAATGTCACAAAACAATATGTGTATTAATTATTCAATGAGAAACTAATTTGCTCTGTAAACCTTCATCTAAAGCACAATTAAAAAAAAAAAGAAAGAAAGAAAACTGCCAGAACTAATAGAAGAATTTAGTAGCATTGCAGGGTACAAAATCAACACACAAAAATCAGTTGGGTTCCTCTACACTAGCAAAAGACTACTCTGGAAAAGGAATCAAGAAAACAATACCATTTACAATAGCCCTCAAATGGATACAATACCTGGGAGAAACCTGACCAGGGACATAAAAGACTTGTACAATGAAAATTATAAAACACTTCTAAAAGAGACCTACAAAAATGCAATACATGCCATGTTCACGGATAGGAAGACTTAAGATAATGAAAATGTCAATTCATCTAAAGCAATTTTCAGATACAATGCACCCTTGATACAAGTCCCAGCAACAGTCTTTACTGAAATGGAAAAACTAATGACCAACTTCATATGGAAAGGAAAGAAACCCTGAATAGACAAAGTAATACTGAAGAAAACGAACAAAACAGGAGGCCTCACACTCCCCAATATTAAAACACGCTATTCAGCTACAGTTAAAAAAAACAAAACAAACAAACAAACAAAAAAATGCCTTGTATTGGTTCAATGATAAACACATAGACAAATGGAATGGAAATGAGAACTCAGAATTAAACCCATCCATCTATGGATAACTGATTTTCGACAAGGGGTCCAATGAGAAGATAAGGAGCAGGGAAACTAGAGTACTGGAAATGGAAAAAACAGAATACAGTTAAAGAGAATGTTGACATATTGTGATAAATGTAACTAATGTCATTGAACAATTTGTGAGGAAATTGTCAAATGGGAGCCTAACTTGCTGTGTAAACTTTCACCAAAAATTCAACAAAATATCTCTTAAAAAAAAAAAAGTAAGTGGCTGTGTTTTCATTCATGTGCCTTGCCATATGCCAACAGCAGTAAAAGTTACTCTTCTTTTTTGTCATCATGTAGGGCACAATTCCTGAGAAGAGAGGAAATTACAAACTATTTCCTAGGCAAATAAAGAGTCACTTGTATACCTCATTGTCATGGATTAAATTGTGTCCCCCAACAATGTGTGCCAACTTGGCTAGGCCATGATTCCCAGTATTGTATGTTTGTCCACCATTTTGTCATCTGATATGATTATTCTATGTGTTGTAAATCCTACCTCTATGATGTTAATGAGGCAGGATTAGAGGCAGTTATGTTAATGAGACAGGACTCAATCTACAAGATTAGGTTGTGTCTTAAATCAATCTCTTTTGAGATTTTTATAAAAGAGATTGAGCAGAGAGACAGGGGGTCTCCTACCACCAAGAAAGCAGGGCCAGGAGCAGAGCTTGTCCTTTGGACCTGAGATCTCTGTGCCTGAGAAGCTCCTAGACCAGGGGAAGATTGATGACAAGGACATTCCCCCAGAACCGACAGAGAAATCATTCCCCTGGAGCTGGCACCCTAAATTCCAACTTCTAGCCTACTAGCCTGTGAGGGAATAAATTTCGGTTTGTTAAAGCCATCCACTGGTGATGCTTCTGTTGTAGCAGCACTAGATAACTAAGACACTCATCAATTGAAAACCTAGTCTCAAAGTGATACTTGTGTCAAGAGTGTGCCTCTTAGCTCAAGCAGATACAAGAGACCAAAGGGGCAGCTTCTGTCCGGAGGTGAGAAGGGAAGACAGAGACAGTTAGGAGCTGGTTGAATGGGCATGAGGAATCAGGGGTGAAAAAGGGGCGTGTGTTGTCACAGTATGGGGTGAGCAATTAGGGTCACATAACAACGTATGTATAAATTTTTGTACGGGAGACTAACTTGAAATGTAAACTTCATTTAAACTACAACCAAAAAAAAAAGTTTAAAAGAAAATGTAGGATCACAGTTTCTAGCCAGTCTGAAAAGGCTAAGCTTTCAATGATTTTGCCCATTTGTAATGTTAATGTATGCTGATGATTCTGTAATGGTCTTTGGACTCAGGCAGACATGGCTGTGGCAGCATACTTGTCTGTTTTCCCACTCTTGCCTATTCTGTAACATTCTTTTGGACTCAGGCAGACATGGCTCTAGCAGCATGGCCGTCTGTTTTCCCATTTTTGTCTGTTCTGTGATATTTCCTTGGACTTGGGCAGACATGGCTCTGGCAGCATGGTTGTCCACTTCCCACTTCTGCCCTTTTGAATATACACCGAATAAAACTTTCTTTTTGCTTTACTAAAAAAGAAAAAAGAAAAAAACCTAGTCTCACAGAACTTAATTTGGTTCTTCAGAGAAAATAATCTCAACAAATTTTAAGTGTTAGGCATGTCAATATACTTTGAGTTTTTTGATTGAATAAAAATAACTATCAATTATTTAGCATTGGTTATGTGTCAAGCAGCATGCTAAGGAACTTAAAGGATACTTCAGATCAGAAAGCTTCATTGTTTATTTTCTTTATTATAACTGAGGTACGCTAATTAATCCTGAGAGTTGACAAATAGCGAGTTATTTTAGACCCTAGGCTAGGTGTATAATAAACAGAAAACAAATGCTGAACATTTAATATTGATTTTTTGGTTGAATTTTGTGTTATTCCTTCCATTCATATATTTAAGCTTTCTTGCTGTTATATAATATTGCTTAGATAAAGTAGGTTTTCAGCATTCTGGATCTAGTATTCAGAATATTGCAAAGCTTTTTGAGGTGCATCCTTCTTATTTCCCCATTTCTGGGTGTCCTAAAGCCTTGAATCTGAAAAACATAGGAAATAATAGGTATTACATAGTCCATGTGAATAATGGAATGAATCATCCCACGTCCATGATTTATTCTTTTCAAAATGCTTCCTTCTGAGACCCATGAACTCATTCCACTGTTGGAACATGCACGAAACTCTCTTTTTGACAATACATTTGCATGAATTGTTTTGTGAAATCATATGGGTTTGAGCTTATCAAATCACTTTTACTTCAAGGTTCTTTTTATTTTATGAAAAGTCATAGGTCCCAGGTGTTAAGGTTGTGAGTATGAAAGTTTAGTGATATAGATAGTTTTAATCCATCCTACGTTGTGAAATTACAAGTGGAAGGCACGAGTTGCATCTTGTTCAAAATGGGACATATCCAAGGAAAGATACCATGCCATGCCAATGTAGTTAAGTTTACTATGCATAGGATAACAGTAGCACCTCAAGACTCGGTATGATAATTAGGTAGGACTGTCTTAATAAGCCTGCCAGTGATATTTTTACTCTTTTCCAACAATATAGTGTACACACAAGCACACCTGAATGGATTTATATACACAACATATATACATACATACTTATGCTTTTATATATGTGTTTATCTATATACATATGATTTAGAAATATATACTGCTATTATCTGTCAATATTCAGTGTTTATGTAAGAATCTAGTATCTGTGTATGTGTATGCACACACGCACAGTGTCATTTCAAGATAAATTATGTTCTACCTCTCCCTTTTGAAATACAGTATTTGTACAATACAGTATATGCTTTTCTAACATATGTAATATATTACATTAAGTTTGAATTAATTAAAAATTTTCATAGGTTGGAAACTTGAGAATTTCATTTATTTTAAGGAGTAGACTTAAATATGTCCGATATAAAATTCTAAGCTGTTATTCTCAAATGTCACATCGTAGTTCTAGAGCAAACAATTACATTTTAATAGACTTTTCATATGAGAACTGCAACGTTTTAGTTAAAAAATTTTTTTAAAGACGTGAAATATCTCTGATCTTAAACTAACAAGTTTTATGAACATCCCATAATCACCACTTCTTCCTTCAGATAGTGCTTTTTGACATTGTGGAATGATTATCAATTTAATTATCACCTGTTTTAGGCTAAGATGACTCAACTGCCTGAGGCGGAAAAGGAAAAGATTGCTGAGCAAGTTGCCGATTTCAAGAAAGTCAAGAGTAAGCTGGATGCTGAGATTGAGATTTGGGATGACACCAGCAATGATATCATTGTGCTGGCCAAGAAGATGTGTATGATTATGATGGAGATGACAGACTTCACAAGGTAATTATGGGGAAAAGGATGTGTAACATGGATAACAGTTAGAAACATTTGCTACCTTAGTGAAGCTTCAGCCTTCTCTGAGTGGCAGGTGCCAAAAATCAAGTTGTAGGAGGAATAATATAAATTAGAATATAGAATTATAAAGTGGTAGGTGTGTACTTCTAGAAGTTTTGGTAAATGAATACGGCAGAGTTCCTCAGAACCAAACAAGCAAGGATTTCGAAATACCAGTTTGTGCCCGCTCACCCTCAATTTCTTCAGGAATCTTCTCTGTTTATCATATTAGCGTATTACTTAAAAAAAGGGTACATCAAGTTATAAGCTCTATTGTAGCTATAATAATGGTTGATTTCTATGTCCTCATAATTTTGGTTAATCTGTAGTATCATCAGGATTAGTGGTATCTTTCCCTTCTGAGATAGCAATTAGATGTGTTTGAAATTACAATGACTTATTGATATATGTGAAGGATTCATACATTGTGTGTGTATTCCAGAAATAATAAAAAATTTTGTTATAGATTCAAAATGTTATTGTTCAAAACTGGCCAAATAGCAGTAAAAATACAGCGCTTGACCTAACGGTTACTAAAATATACAAAACTATAATAATTTAAATAATTTATTCTTGATGTAGTTTAAAAAGCCACAAAATAGAAGAATACCCATGAAGAAACCTAGTACATTTAGGAAACCATTCATTTATATAACCATACATTTTTCACAAAAATAACTTTCAGATTAAATGTAATTTTTTAAATAATATTTTATTGTGTTTTTTGTGGAAGTTTACACATCAAATTAGATTCTCATTTAACAATTTTTATTCAAATTATTCAGTGATATTGGTTACTTTTCTCACAATGTGTCAATGTTCTCATTATTTCACTTCTGGTTGTTCTGTTTCCAGTAATTTAGTTTCCATGCCCCGTTACCTTCTCCTCTTTGCTTTAAAGTAATTGTTAACTGTTTAGTCTCATACAGATGATTTTTAAAGGAGCGCAGTACTTGAGTTATATTCTTTATTTTATGATCCAATCTGTTATTTAGCTGAAAGATGACCTCAGAGCATAGTTTCGATTCAAGGTTTAATGAGTATCTCAGGTAATTGTCTTGGGGTATTCTCCAGTCTCAATGGGTAGAGTAAGTCTGGACTTTTTAAGAATTTGAGTTCTGTTCCAGTTTCCTCCCATTCTACCAGGATCCATCTATTGTGGCCCTGGTCAGAATAGTGAGTAGTGGTAGCCAGGAGCTATCTAATTTTTCTTGTCTTGGGGTAGATGAGGCCATGGCTCATTTGGACTATTAGTCCTGTAAACTAGTTTCTTTTCTGAGTTCTTGGTTTCCTCCTTTTTCTTTTCATCTGGACCAGTAGAGATCAATAGTTGTATCTTAGATGGCTGCTTACAAGCTTTTAAAACCCCAGGCATTTTTCACCAAACAAGGATGTAGAACATAAACTTCGTAAAGTATATTACACCAATTCACTGAGTTGTCCCATGAGACTATGGTCTTAAGCCTTCAAATCCAGAAAACCAATGCCACGAGGTGTTTTGTTATGTCTAAGAACTATCTGTAACTGTGCCTCTTATGTGTTTTATTACATATCTGAATATATATGCAAGCACACACATACATATATATACATACACATATAGCTACGTCTATATATGTACACATATATACCCACATATACATATCTATGAATTAGCCCTGGTGGCACAGTGGTTAAGCGCCCAACTGCTAACCAGAAGGTAGGCAGTTCAGACTCGCTAGCCACTGCATGGGAGAAAGATGTGTCAGTCTGCTTCTGTAAAGATTTATAGCCTTGGAAACACTATGGGGCAGTTCTACTCAGAATCAACTTGAAGGAAATGGTTTAGTTTAGTTTGGTATACATACCTATACACATATATGCATACATACATACATAATGTAACCACACATATATTTTTTGGTTGTTGCTGCTGTTGCAAAATTACATATGTCATAGCATTTACTAAAAAACACCCTTTTTTCTTGTGTACTTCTTAGTGACATAATTTACTTTGATCAGGCTGTGCACACTTCACCCACATTTGGGTTATCTTTTCCATCACCAGAAATAACAAGGGTCTACTATCTAGAGGGAGTCCTGATGGCGCAGTGATTAAGAGCTACAGCTGCTAACCAAAAGGTAGGCAGTTCCAATCCACCAGCCGCTCCTTGGAAACCCTATGGGGCAGTTCTACTCTGTCCTAGAGGGTCTCTGAGTCAGAATCGACTCAAAGGCAATGGGTATGCCTGTGGTTTTAATCCCATTTGGTAATAGGTTGAGTTTGTTACGTTAATGAAATAGGATTAGTGTAGGGTGTATTTTGAGTCCATTTCTTTTGAGATAAAAGAGATTAAACACAAACAACAAGTAGAGATGGGGAAAGAGTGATGCCAAGCCACATGTAGATCACCCAGGAACAGAAGCTCAAAGAGACAAGGACCTTCCTCCAGAGCTGACAGAGACAGAAAACCTTTCCCTAGAGCCGGCACCCTGAATTCAAACTTCTACCCTCCTAAACTGTAAGAAAATACATTTCTGTTGGTTAATACCATTTGTGGTATTTCTGTCATAGCAGTACTAGATAACTAAGACAGAGGTGTTTGGGCATTTATGTGGTGTGATGGGTATGACTGTATGTCAACTTGGCTGGGCCATGATTCTCAGTGGTTTGGCAGTCATATGATGTTGTGATTACTTCCATGTTGAGATTTTATATAATGTGATCATTACCATGATGGAATCTGCTATGAGTAGCCAGTCAGTTAAAAGGGAGTTTCCTTGGGTGTGTGGTCTGCATCGAACATAAGTGGACATTCTGAGAAGGCTCCTGGTCTTTTGCTTACTCTGGATCTTGCAGCTGGCCCCTGTTCATCTAACTGCTGGACTTAAGCTAGCAGCTTACCTGCGGTCTTGTCTGCTGATCTTGGGATTCATTGATCTTCGCAGCATGTGAGCAATAGCCCTGCTCCCTGACCTGCCGATCTTGGGTTCGCCAGCCCCCATGGCTACATGACTCAGGAGAAACATCAAGCCTGACCCATGGACCTGGGACATTCATTCTCTACAACTGAATGAGCCATTTATTTCCTTTATATAAATGTCTCTGTATATTTACACACTTTTCTGGTTTTGCTTCTCTAGAGAACCCAGACTAAGACATATGGTACTGAGACTTTTTCTACAATAAACAAAATTGTAAGGATGAATTTTCTAAATTGGTTTTCAAGTTTAGTTAGTCTTAAACGTACTGATGACTCTGCTTCTAGTAGGAAAGAGGGCACTGCTAGTCTATGGTGTGAGGTGGCAATACAAATACACAAAATATCACCACAAATAGATCAGGTATCGGTCAAAGGTGAGACTCTGGATGATTGCATGTGTGATACTTTTCTACAATTTTGTCATAATGAGAAATATAAGGAAGATGGTTGTTTGATTCCATTGTCCCTGGACAATCTGATGATAGATAGAGATGAGCTCAGGGCTCCAGAGTCAAAGCTCAACTACCACATAAATGATCTCAAAGTTGCTACTTGTGCCCTGAAAGAAAGCCTTATTTCTTGTAGTAACAGCTGATATTGTCAAAAACCAAACCCAGAGTCTGAATTACAATGCCAACTCAATTGCCAATCTTGAGAGGTGTCTGAAGTTAAAGTGAAGGCATCGATTGGGAAGAAATGGGATCCTTAAACTTGGAATAGGGACATATGGGCAGATAATCAGGAATCTAGAGATACTGAACCTCTAAATTCCATTGAGTCACTCCTGCCAACAGAACCAGTCCTCTCATTCCCATCTGAAGAGATTATTCCCTATTTTTATGCTAAACCATCCTCCCCAATAAAACCATTAGCCTCTCCACCCCCATTTAGTGAAATTAACCCAGTTATGTCTAAAGAGTCTTTTTCTGAATCATTGCCTGGGGCATCACCTGAGACAGATGCTTTACAAGACAATGCTGAATGCTCTTAAAACACTTCCCCACTACTGATTTTGGCTTCTAGACCTATAACTAGACTTAAGTCCCCCCCAGTGATCCCCAAAAGGTAAACTACAAAATGTGACCCAGGAGGAGGTATGCTACACTCCAAAAGAACTACTTGACTTTTCTAATATGTACAAACAGAAACCTGGGGAATATGTGTGGGAATGGCTGTTAAGGGTGTGGGATAATGGTACATGGAATATAAAGATGGATCAGTCTGAGTTTATTGATATAGGCCCACTAAGCACAGATTCTTCATTCAGTGTTTCAGCTTGAGAAGTTAGGAAAGGATCTAATAGTTTATTTCGTTGGTTTGCTAAAGCATGGATTATGAGGTGGCCTACAGATCAAGTTGCAGTACCAGACCTGCCTTGATATACTGTAGAAGAATGTATCCAAAGGCTTAGGGAAATCGGCATGCTAGAGTGGATTTATCAGGTTAGACCCACAGACCAACACAAGGAGCGCCCAGAAGACACACCTTTTACCACAACTGTGAGAAACAAATTGGTGAAGGGAGCCCCAGAATGTTTGAAGACTGCTGTGATTGCTATTTTAAGTAAGTCAGATTTGACAGTGGGAACTGCCCTAACTGAATTAAGACACTTAACTACAATGGGACTGATTGGACCCAATGGTAGTAGGCGCCAAGTGACTGCACTCATTCGACAAAGACAAGGTGGGCGTGGTTATAGTAATGGACAGAGGAGTCAAAGCAGTAATCAGAATATTCTGACTCATATGGACTTATGGCATTGGCTACTTAGTCATGGTGTCCCTTGGAGTGAAATAGATAGGAAATCTACTAAATATTTACTTGATCTGTACAAGTGGATAAATTCTAAGTCAAGTGAACAGCAGTCTAACTCGAATTGCCAGAATAGAGAATCACGAGCCTTCAATCAATTCCCATACTTGAGTGAGTTTAAAGACCTGCAACCTCTGAAATGAAAGGGAGGCCAGGTCCCCTTGAGGAGGGGCTCCAATCACTGCCAAAAACTTATATTGTTAATCTTCCGCAAAGGAATCTACAGCCTTTTATGAGAATGACTTCACTGGGGAAAAGGAAATAATCAAAGTTTTCGGGGATTACCGGATACTGGCTCTGAACTGACACTAATTTCAGGAGACCCAGAATGTCACTGTGGCTCACCAGTCAGACTGGGAGCATATGGAGGTCAGGTTATTAATGAAGTCTTAGCTCATGTATGTCTCACAATATGTCAGATGGGTCACCAAACCGATTCTGTAGTGATTTCCCCAGTTCAGGAAAGCATAATTGGAATAGATACACTCAGCATCCGGCAGAATCCCCATATTGGATCCTAACAAATGGAATAAGAGCTATTATGATAAGAAAACCCAAGTGGAAGCCATTAGAATTGCCCCAACCTAGTAAAATAGTAAACCAAAAGCAGTACTGCATTCCTGGAGGTATTGCAGAGATTACTGCCACCATTAAGGATTTGAAGGATGCAGGGGTGGTGATTCCCACCACATCCCCATTCAACTCGCCAATTTGGCCTGTGCAAAAAACAGATGGATCTTGGAGAACAGTGAATTATCGAAAACTTAATCAGGTGGTGACTACAATTGCAGCTGCTGTTCCAGATGTAGTTTCATTGCTTGAGCAAATTAATACATTTTCTGGTACCTGGTATGCAGTTATTGATCTGGCTAATACCTTTTTCTCCATACTGTTTTGAAGGACATCAGAAGCAGTTTGCCTTCAGCTGACAAGGCCAGCAATACACCTTCAATTGCCTACCTCAGAGCTACATCAACTCTCCAGCCCTATGTCATAATTTAGTCTGCAGGAAACTTGATCACCTTTCCCTCTTCCACAAGGCCTCACACTGGTGCATTACATTGATGACATGCTGATTGGACCTAGCAAGGAAGAAGTGTCAATGAATCTGCACTTACTGGTAAAACATTTGCATGCTAGAGGATGGGAAATTAATCCCACAAAAATTCAGGTGCCTTCCACCTCAGTGAAATTTCTAGGGGTCCAGTAGTGTAGGAGCATGTCTAGATATTCCTACTAAAGTGAAAGATAAGTTATTGCATCTGCCTCCTCCCACAACTAAAAAAGAGGCAAAATGCCTAGTGGGCCTCTTTGGATTTTTGAGGCAACATATTCCTCATTTGGGTGTGCTATTCTGACCTATTTATCAAGTGACTCAAAAAGCTGCTAGTTTTGAGTGAGGCCCAGAACAAGAGAAGGCTCTGCAAAAGATTCAGGCTGCCGTACAATCTGCTCTGCCCCTCTGGTCATATGATCTAGCTGATTCAATGGTGCTTGAAGTGTCAGTGGCAGACAGAGATACTGTTTGGAGTATTTGGAAGGCCCCTATTGGTGAATCACAGTGCAGACCCTTAGGATTTTGGAGCAAAGCCCTGCCACCCTCTGCAGATAACTAGTCTTCTTTCGAGAAACAGCTTTGGGCTTATTATTGGGCCTTAGTAGACACTGAATGCTTAACCATGGGTCACCAAGTCACCTTGCAGCCTGAGCTGCCCATCATGAACTGGGTGTTGTCTAACCCACAGAGTCATAAAGCTGGACATGCACAGCAGCACTCCATCATTAAATGGAAGTGGTACATACAAGATCAGTCCAGAGAAAGTCCTCATGGCACAAGTAAGTTGCATAAGGAAGTGGCCCAAATCGCTATTGTCTCCACTTCTGTCACATTACCCTCCTTCTCCCAGTCTACACCTATGGCCTCATGGGGAGTCTCTTATGATCAGTTGACTGAAGAAGAGAAAACTTGTGCATGGTTTACAGATGGGTCTGCACATTATGCAGGCATGACTCGAGAGTGGACAGTGACAGCACTACAGCCCCTTTCTGGGACCTCCCTGAAGGGAAATCCTCCAAATAGGCATAACTTTCAGCAGTGCACCTGGTTGTTCACTTTACTTGGAAGGAGAAATGGCAAAATGTACAATTGTATACTGATTCATGGGCTGTGGCCAATGGTTTGGTTGGACCGTCAGGGGCTTGGAAGGAACGTGATTAGAAAATTGGAGACAAGGATTTATGGGGAAGAGATATGTGGATAGACCTCTCTGAATGGGCCAAAGAAGTGAAGATATTTGTGTCTTATGTGACTACTCTTGAAAAGGAGACCTCAACAGAGGATGATTTTAACAATCAAGCGGATGGGATGATGAATTCTGTGTAAAGCACTCATCCTCTTTCCCAAGCTACTCCCATCATTGCTCAATAGGCTCATGGACAAAGTGGCCATTGTGGCAGGGATGGAGGTTATGCGTGGGCCCAGCAGCATGGACTTCCACTCACCAAGGCTGACTTGGCTATAGCCTCTGCTGAGTGCCCAATCTGCCAGCAGCAGAGACGAACACTGAGTCCGTGATATGGCACAATCCCTCAAGGTGATCAGTCAGCAACCTGATGGCAAGTTGATTACATTGGACCACTTCTATCATGAAAAGGCAGTGTTTTGTTTTTACTGAAATAGACACTTACTCTAGATATGGATTTGCCTTCCCTACACCCAATGCTTCTGCCAAAACTACCATAAGTGGGCTTACAGAATGCCTTATTCACCATCATGGTATCCCAGAAGCATTGCCTCAGATTAAGGGACACACTGCACAGCAAATGAAGTGCAACAATGGTCCCATACTCATGGAATTCACTAGTCTTACCATGTTCCCCATTATCCTGAAGCAGCTGGCTTGATAGAATGATCGAATGGCCTTCTAAAGACACAATTACAGCACCAGATAGGTGGCAATACCTTGCAGGGTTGGGGCAATGTTCTCCAGGAGGCTATATATGCTCTAAACCAGTATACAATATACGGCGCTATTTCTCCCATAGCCAGGATTCATGGGTCCAGGAATCAAAAGGTGGAAATGAGAGTGGCACCACTCATTATTACCCCTAGTGACTCACAAGATTTTTGCTTTCTGTTCCTGAGGCCTTATACTTTGCAGGTCTAGAGGTCTTAGTTCCAAAGAGGGGGAGTTCTCTCACCTGGAGACACATTACTGATTCCATTGAACTGGAAACTAAAAATGCCACCTGGCCACTTTGGGCTCCTGTGCCTCTAGATCAACAGGCAAGGAAGGGAGTTACCATACTGGCTGGTGTGATTGATCCTGATTACCAAGAGGAAATCAGATTGATATGATATAATGGAGATAAAGAAGAGTATGTCTGGAATGAAGGAGATCCCTTAGGGTGTCTCTTAGTACTACCATGCCTTGTGTTTAAAGTCAATGGAAAACTACAGCAACTAAATTCTGACATTTCTACTAATGGTCCAGGCCCTTCAGGAATGACAATTTAGGTCATCCCACCAGGAAAAGAGCCACAACCAGCTGAGTTGCTTGCTGAGTGCAAAGGGAATATGGAATGGGTGATAGAAGACGGTAATTCTTAATACTAGTTACTACCATGAGACCATTTGCAGAAACGAGGACTGTAATTGTTATGAATACTTCTGCTTTGTATATCAAGTATTTTTGTTTTCTTCACTTATCAAATTAAGATGTAAACAGAGCTAGTGCCTTTTTTGTTGTATGTGTGTTCATTGGTATCATGTTAGGTGCAAGTATGACTTTATAATTGTCTTTATTCAGAAATTATGTATGGTTTAAAGAGATGTGTACAGGTGTCAAGTTGACAAGGGGTGGACTGTAATCGTTAAGATTGTGTGTCACCTTGGCTAGGCCATGATTCTCAGTGATTTGGCAGTCATATGATGTTGTGATAACTTCCAAGTTGAGATTTGATATAATATGATTACCCCATGATGGGATCTGCTGTGAATAGCCAATCAGTTGAAAGGGAGTTTCCTTGGAAATGTGGCCTGCATTGAATATAAGTGAACATTCTGGCAAGGCTCCTGGGCTTTTGCTTGCTCTGGATCCTGCAGCTAGCTCCTGTTCATCTGACCTCTGGCCTTGAGCTAGCAGCTTACCTGGCAGTCTTGTCTGCCAATCTTGAGATCCACTGATCTTCATAGCCTGTGAGCAACAGCCCTCCTCTCTAACCTGCCAGTCTCGGGTTTGCCAGCCCCGAGTCTATGTGCATTAGGAGAAGCCTCCAGCCTGACGCACAGATTTTGGACATTCAAGTCTCTACAACTGTATGAGCCATTTATTTGATATAAATCTCTCTCTCTCTCTCTCTCTCTCTATATATATATATACCAGCTTTACTGGTTTTGATTCTCTAGAGAACCCAGCATAAGAAATATGGAAAACAACATATCATGGAAAGAAACCTGAACTTAGATCTATGATATAACTTGATAAGTGGCAATGAGAAGCTTCTTAACCTCTCTCAACATAGAGTAGTATAAATAATTAGAGTGGATATATTTATAAAGAGCATCTGGAACTAGAAGGAAAAGAAAAATAATCAAGGACAAAGCCTGGAGAAACAGAAGCATTTAAGAAGTGGCAGTGGAAATAGAAGCCCATAAAGATAAAGTACTCAAGAAATTTAAGAAAAATACAACATACATGGGAGGATGTTGGGATATAGTTAAGAGAGTTTCAGGAGTGATGAGTGAATAGTTTTACCTGTAGACATATTAATTAAGATAAAGATTGAAAAGATGCTATAGTTCTGGCAATTGTCAATATATTGGTGCTTTTGTCTGAGTAGCTTCACTGAATAGTGAAAGGAGAAAAGCCATATTGCCTTATTTATTATTTTATACCCAGAACTTACTTATGTTTATGTAGTAGTTGAATGAATTAAGAAATAAAACAAACAAACAAACTTGAACTCAAAAGGAACCAGCAATATGTATGTGTGTGTATTTATAGACAAATCTGTCTTGGAAGAAGTACAGCTAGAATGCTCTTTAGAAGCAAGGATGGCGAGACTACATCTCACATACTTTGGACGTGTTATCGGGAGGGATCAGTCCCTGGAGAAGGGCATCATGCTTGGTAAAACAGAGGGCTAGTGAAAAAGAGGAAGACCTTCAGCAAAATGGACCGACACAGTGGCTGCAACAAAGGGCTAAAGCATAACAACGATTGTGAGGATGGCACAGGACCAGGCAGTGTTTTGTTCTGTTGTACATAGGGTCGCTATGAGTTGGAACCGACTCGATGGCACCCAATAACAACAGCATATTTATATAATATACACACATACATAGGCGGAGCCCTGGTGGTGCAGTGGTTAAGCACTCAGCTGCTAACTAAAAGGTCTACGTTTCGAATCCACCAGCTGCTCCACAGGATAAAGATGTGGCAGTTTGCTTTCATAAAAATTACAGCTTTGGAAACCCTATGGGTCAGTTCTGCTCTGTCCTATAGTGTCACTATGAGTCAGAATCGACTTGACGGTAATGGGTTTTTCTTTTTTTTTTCTGGTATATACATACATACATATACTGATGTATGAACTGAAGCTCTTGAATCCAATTATTTTAATTTGTTTGTTAACCCATATATAAATTGTAAGTGTTGGGCACTAAGGTTTTAATTTTCATTCCCACAGGACATTAAAGAGAGACGTAGTCGGGGAACTGAAATTGAAATCCCTGGAAAAGTCCAAAGCCAAGCTTCTAAAAAGGGAACTAGAAATATTCCCATGACAGGTTGCAGTAACATCAAGAGATAATGCTTCTCTCTGGGGTCTGAGTTGATTAAATAAAGGTCTTCTATAAGAAATAGAGACCCCAGATTTATGACCAATTCAACTGAGGAATTCTAATTTACATAATCTGAAATTCTACCTTGAGTGACAAATTAAGATTCAAGAATCAGTGGTGAGCAAAGAAATCAGAAAACATGTTGCTATATCCAAGTAAGCCTTGGCATAACTACAATGGCAAAACAAAGAAAGAAAACCATTTGAAGTGACCACATTATATAGGGAACATGGAAAGATGGGAGATCAGAGCTAGAATGGTCTATTATTCTTATACTCAGGAAAAATTTAGAAGTATTAATATTTTACTTCACTACATAATGAATGCACATAATGCATTTTTAAATGTTCAGGTTGTCTCTAAAATAAATGGAAATAGAATATATCATTTCCATATCAATAGATGAAATTAATTTGAAGGGGATATGTGAAGAAGTTGGAAAATGGGAAAAAGTATAAAAAAGGAAATGTGGGGTGCATATAAAGAGTTCAAACATGTTGCAAATAATACTAAACACAAAAATACTTCTAAACCATGTAAATGTAGTAAGCTTTTTAGTTTTTTTTTAAAACAATATTTGTAATAATAGAATATGCACAAACAACAAAAATCTGTCATTTAACCTAGGGGCATATAGGAATATCTTTCCTAGTAACTATGGGAAAAAGGAGGAACCCTCTCTCTAAAAGAGAAAGGAAATGTATTAAAAAAACAAAAAACAAAAAAAACCCATTGCCATCTACTTGATTCCAACTCATAGCGACCCTATACGAAAGAGTAGAATTGCCCCACAGGGTTTCCAAGGAGTGGCTGGTGGATTCAAACTGCTGACCTTTTCATTAGCAGCCAAATGCTCCAATGTAGGTGGAGAGAATTTGAGGGACTAAATGCCTAATGGCTTCTATTTGCAGGTTGAAGTCATTTACAGAGCATGAAACGGCTTGGGAAAACAAAAGTAAGGTGAGAGCTTAGGTAGAGAAACAGATCTGGATATATAAAAGGCAGTCTACTAGGAAAAACTTAAAAATAATACCTATATATCATGGGTGACCCAGATTGAAACCTAATATATTTATTAGGAGTTCAGTGAATAGATTTTCTCTATGCATGTTCTGAGAAGACTCATGGATTGGATTTATGTAAACTTCTAGGTAAGAAAATAGTCTGCAGCAGGATTCAAGGGGATTAAAGAATTGAAAGTACTGAAAATGATGTGATGGAGTAACTGACTAGGTCTAAACTGGGAAAGAAGGAAAATGAGTTTGGGAAGCAGAATAGAAGGTGGAAAGTTTTGTCACCTGACACAGGCTGAGGGGACAGACTTCTGTGAAGTCTTCCCTGTTCTGAATCTGTCTCCCTCCCAAAGGAAGTAATGATGTCTCACTGTTGACATGTTTGAAGAGTGTTGGAAAAGGATGCTGCTGGATCAGAGATTGAGTGTGTCATAATCTGTAACAAGGATGGGAGAAGGAGCCCTAGTGCGATAGTGGTTAAAAGTGCTAAATTACTGTTCAAAGGCCAGCAGCTCAAACCCACCAGCCACTCTGTAGGAGAAAGATGTGGCATTCTGCTTGGGAGAAAGATGTGGCAGTCTGCTTCTATAAAGATTAACAGCTTTGGAAATCCTATGGGCAGTTCTACTCTGTCTGACCCTGCAGGGTGTTAGAAGAGAAATCACAACTCCATAGAGTGATAACTCATTGGAAAGCAGACACATTTCATGTTTTGCAAAAGCTAAAACAGCCCAACATTCTCACCATCTATAGGTGTCACAGCCAAAGGCATCCACAAAACAGAGAGATCGTGTGCTCAACTTGCAGTAAAGCTAGGGAAGCTTAGTTCCACCCGCATCACGTTTCTTTTATTATAAGCACGTTAGCTTGTTTGTCATGGACTGTGAAAATGAGAGTTATATCTGGTAATGCAGTATTTATCAGCAAGTGGTCACTCTACTTAAAACCTCCAAAAAACCCAAACCTGCTGCTGTCGGTCAAGTCAATTCCGACTCATAGTGACCATATAGGACAGAGTAGAACTGCCCAATAGGGTTTCCAAGGAGCGGCTGGTGGATTCGAACTGCCGACCTTTTGGTTAGCAGCCAATTCTCTGCCTTGAAGCTAAAGGCTATATAGAGTTTTAAATAGCTATATAGTTAAAATTAATAAAAAAAAAAAAAAAAGATCTAAAATGCAATTGAAAGCTTTGTTTTATTTTTTTTCCAGCACATATTTTATTATTGCTAGTAAGAATAATAATATCTAAATTTGATGAATGCTTACTATGTATGTATCATCACCACGATGAGTCGTATGTTTTCTCATTTTTATCCTCAGAACAGTTCTATTGGCTATTCTTTCCTCCATTTTACATTTAAAGAAACAGAGATTCATAGAGGTTAAATGAATTTCCCAAGGATACACAGATGGAATTAGGTTTGAATTGGGGTCAGTCCAGCTCCAGAATCTGAGCACCTACTCATTGTATTACAAATCTTTATCCTTGTGTTAAACACAAGATAACATGATCCAGTCCTTTCTTCCAAGGGGAAAATAAATGGAAACATTAGAAACAACCACAACAATTACGTAATATATTGTATACTTCTAGCTGTAAATACTTGAGGAGCTCAGAAGGAGAGGGTATCAGTAGAGGATAAACTAAGCAGAGAGCAAAAGTATGAACAAGTGAAGGCATTAGGCTTTGGATGAAACATGGGATTGGACTGTGGAGAGAGATTGTATATATATTGCTAGGAGCTGATATATATATACACATATATATACATATATATATATATGTATAAAAATCCTGTTGCCATCAAGTTGATTCTGACTCATAGTGACCCTGTAGGACAGAGTAGAACTGCCCCATAGGGTTTCCAAGGAGTAGATTCAAACTGTCGACCTTTTGGTTAGCAGCTGAACTGTTAACCACTACGCCACCAGGTTTTCCATACATGTATATACATATACATACATACATATACATATATGTATACATATACATATATATACATGTATGGAAAACCTGGTGGCGTAGTGGTTAAGAGTATACATATATATGTCATTATAATTATGCATAAATCATATATAGTATGTCATATAATTTATATCAATCACATCGTGTTAAAGTTCTAAAGGTTTTCTTACCTAAGTCTACTTATATCCAGGCATCTGATACTGTGACAGATACTGAATGAAGGGTCTTTGTTACGCTGTTGACCAGGTAATAGAAGGATGGGAAGACCACTCATTATCAAATTACTTAAACTTTTAATTGTATTCTAATAACTCAATTCTGTACTTATGAGAATAACGTCCTGAAGAAAACTTTGGTGAGTAATAGCTGTAGGAAATGGGTTGATTTTCTGTCAAATCAGTGTGGATGTTGGTTTCCCTTCTCATATTGGGGCTAATTCCTTCCTGATACTGTTCCCTGAAATTTTGAAGATTATTTCTCATCAATAAAAAATAGAATTCTTTATAAATACTAATATAGTGCTATTTTGATGATTTTATAAGTTTTGATAATCTATTTGTTCAAAGACATTATTTTCTGGTAACGGGCCAGTCTTCCAGGGCCAGAAGTGCATAATCATAAGATTATTCTAATGCCCCTGATATATCAGAATTTGAAAAATGTCAATTAGTATTATAAGTTCAACCATATGTACAATAAGCATTGGAGAATATAATATTTTTATTTAGTTTTGATGAGTTAACCAAGAGAAATGGCATATGCTACATTTTCCAAAGGGCTGGAGACCTTTGTACTTTATATTATCACCAGCAATACTTCTGGTTTTATATTCTTATAATATCCCTAAACATGCTCTTGCCATATTGGCAAAGCCTACCTGTATACAAATGCGCTTGTTTTCTCAGGTGGACTGTCACTCTACGCATTTTAAACATGGTCTGCTGCATTCAAGAGTTAACCTAAAATATGGAGGAGTGGGTAGGTAAAAAGAGTTTTCTTACAGAGTACTGAGATCTCAGCTTCCCTTTTATATAGGAGAGCTTAAGGTCTGACTAGACAATGGGCGGAGTTAACTTAGAAGTCTGTCAACCTGAAAGGAAAAAAAAATAGAGGACTCATAAATATGCATGTAGAAATATTATTGAATTCATCTGTATAAAAAGTCCTTCGTTGAGACAGTCGCAGACTGCTGGCAGATGAACAACCAGATTAAGAACAGGGAGGTGCTGTTATAGTGCCATCGTGTTCCTCACCTATGCATACCTCTCACTGGACATGGGTTTGTACTTAAGGAATCTTTCTGCCTCACTTGCTGTTATGGATTTAATTGTGTCCCCCCAAAATGTGTATCAACTTGGCTAGGCCATGATTCCCAGTATTGTGTGGTTGGCCACCATTTTGTGATCTGATGTGATTATCCTATGTGTTGTAAATCCTAACCTCTATGATGTTAATGAGGCAGGTTAGATGCAGTTATATTAATGAGACAGGACTCAACATACAGGATTAGATTGTATCTTCAGTCAATCCCTTTTAATATATAAAAGAGAGAATCGAGTAGAGAGGAGAGGGACCTCATTAACACCAAGCAAGGAGAGCTAAGGGTGGAGCACATCCTTTGGGCCTCGGGTTCCTGCGCTGAGAATCTCCTAGACCAGGAGAAGATTGATGACAAGGACCTTCCCCCAGAGCCAACAGAGAGAGAGAGAGCCTTCCCCTGGAGCTGGAACCCTGAATTCAGACTTCTAGCCTCCTAAACTGTGAGAGAATAAATTTTTGTTTGTTAAAGCCATCCACTTGTGGTATTTCTGTAATAGCAGCACTAGGCAACTAAGACACTTGCCTTTTCCAAGATACAACCCTAAGAGATGGAATAGAAAGTGGACAGAGGGAGGGGAGAAAACTCACCTTGCCTCTATTTAGCCAGAGTTTCAGAATTAAAACCTTTGTGGAAACAAAGTTGGAATGTGTAAAATTCATGTGTTCTATGCCTTACATATTTTTGTTTGATAACTAACCCTTTAGTTACCAAATTTTTATTTAAATTTTTTTTTTGATGGCATATGTTTTCAGTATTAGAATGCATACTTCCTAATTGATTGTGTTGATAATACGGATTTTGGAGTCCTGGTAGTGCACTGGTTAGGAGCTTAGCTGCTAATCAAAAGGTCAGCAGTTCGAATCCACCAGCAACTCCTTGGAAACCCTGTGGGGCTGTTCTGCTCTGTCCCATGGGGTCACCATGAGTTGGAATCGACTCAACAGCAATAGGCTTGGTTTTAATACGAATTTTGAGAAATATGATCTGGTAATACAATCTATCACTGAGGCTAGTAGCACTGTGGTGCCACGCATCTGTGGCATGATAGTATACCAATGGGAACTAGATATATAATTTATTGAGAGCACCTTTCCATTAGGTTACATAGGAACCTCTAATTTCCCAATATGACAGAAATAAAGAAAACAAGGCAAAAGTTTACAAAAGTAACACACCGAGAAAGCATCACCTAATAGAATGCTCAACCTACAAACAATGAGGTTCCAATTCTGGTCTGCTGAGCTTTATGCATTTCAAAAGGGACCCACCTTGATGCAGAATGCATTAGAACTGGAATAACGTACTACCTACAAAGTCCAGAGGCATGAAAAGTGGCTAGTATACTGTTATACCAAACGGTAACAAAAGTGATGAGAAATCTCTGCACAAGGCTTGTTTTTTCTTTCGGAGGTGAGATATTTAGATCCTAAATACAATCTGTTAACAACAATAGCAGTTTGAATGTGTAGCCCACACAACAAAGGGAATAAGAAATATTGGTAAATTTTATGGTTTTTTTTCTTTTTAACAAGCTTTATTTCTCTTTCTAAAAAATAAGTTCCCTCAGCAATTGAAGCATTAAGCTCAGTGATTTAAACAATAAAGGCAAAGAAATATAAAATTGTCTTTACTTGATAAGACTACTGAATTCTCCTTATATTTATATTAAATATCCACATAAATGTCTAGCAAACAACTGAAAATATAAAATATGAGATATGTGGGTGATTTAAGACTTCTAAAAACTTTCTGATTTTCCAACTTGCAGTTCTAAGGAGGATTTTATATTTGAAATAAAGATTATATCTGGGCAAAAAGACTTTTTTTTCTGCTATTCTATACAATGATAGTTAACTTATTTTTTTCTTATTGGACAGTGTGTTGAGTAATTATGAGCTATTATCATTGCCATTTCCTTAAATGTCCTGTAAAAACTCAGTTTATTTTACTTTATGAGTCTTGAATCACTGGAGACATTATTCAGTAATGCTAAGGAGAAAAACAGTCAACATGAAAGAGAATGATGCCATCTGCCAGCTATTTTTACTTGATCAAAATTTACATATATTGCAATCTGGCAAGTAGTGGGCAAAAACTCAGCTTATATAACACCTTAGTGATCATCTATTAAAATTTACTGGCTATGAGAACCCAAACACTCACCTAAAGTTTGGCATTGAATTTATCAGAGAATTTGGTGAAATGGTTTTGTCTATTTCCAAGTGGCAAAACAGTTCTGTATTGTATGAATCTGCAGAGATTTCAGGTAGCTAAAGTTAAATTATGCATTCTCTTAGACCACAGGGAATTGAAATATTAGAAATGCAGAAATAAACAAAGACCACCAAAATCAGAGCAAACAGAAACGATTTATTCAGAACTTGCCATAGCAAGGGAGTTAGCCACTATTGCTTGCTTTTGGGAGAAACTCAAAGGCAAGCAGGAGAGGGGCGAAGCTTTATAGTATAAAAAAGGAAGGCTTCAGGTATCCTTGATTGGAGGTTGTTGGCAGGGGAAGCTGGAGGCAGGCTAACTAGAAGCAGAACATCTTATGTGATTGGTTTGGAGAGCATATTTGGCTTTCTCTGGCTGTTTCTGAGTTGGAAATGAGGGCAAAAAAAAAAAAAAAAAAAGGAGGCTGGCAGGCATTGACCAAGTCCTGATTGCTGCAGAGCTTGCCATTTGGCTTCCCAGGCTGGCCGCGCAGAGGTTGTGTGTCAGAGTTCTATTGTAGTGCATGGTCTGGCCATTGTCTGCTTGTATATTCAGTCTCTCAGACACTTAACTGATAGTTATTTCTTTGGGATAGTTTTGGGTAGATGATTGTGAATTAAAACAATATTGAATTAATTTTATGTTAAAAAAACAAAATATTTATAGAGAGAAAAAGCAATCTGATCACCTATATTTTAAACCAGTGGTCATATGAGTTTAAAAATTACTGGTTTAACAAAAAAGAAAAAAAGCAAGTATTTCCGTGGATGGGCCTTTGTAATGTAATTAATTTTATCAGTATAATTCCTGCTGTGTTTCAAGAACCCCTAATTAGAACAGTTCAGTGTTTATTTGTTTTTCTATAGTGATTTATATATTCTGCAATAGACTTTTTCTTTTTCGTATCTGAAATCTTCAATTCCTAGTCCTATGTCTAACTCTCATTCTCAATGTTTTAATGTCTTATCTTAACCTCATTATGTCCTTTGGTCCCTTGACCCTTTCCCTTTCTTCCCCCAATTTGTTTAGCTACTTTGGTCTTCATTTCTTTTTTCATCCAGCCTAGACCACTCAGCCCATATTTTAACCACTCTCTCACCACAGTCTTGATCTCTGTTTCCCTCATGCCCATTTGACAAAATTGTAGTTGTCTCAATCCAGCCACTGCCTCCTTCTGTCTTTTGCTTGGGTTTCAGATTGTTGATTTCACCCATACTTCCTAAATGAGCATGTGTGCGATTATACCAGGATATGTTGTAGAGGGGGGGAATCTAAGAGTCACAGAAAGTTCTTGCTACTCTGGCAAGTGGCTGCTTGAGTCATTTTTAACTTGAGAGGGAGAGAGACAGATGCTCTCAATTAGATGAAGATCTCTAAATCTTTGGCCTCTGTTTGGTCCTATGCCTTGATTACAGATATTTGCCTCTCTGCCCTACTCTTCACTCTGATTAAGTACTTATCCCAAAGTCAGTCTGACAATCTGATATTTGCCTTTGGTGATCATATTCCCTTAGTGTGGGTAGGAAGCAATCTCAGTGCCCCTACCTTGGCAGTTACAGACTCTTGAGCCAGGTCCGTTCTGCTTGGTCTCACCAACAAAGACACTGGTCAATTGTGTACAACTATATACATGTTAGTTATCATTATCATTGTAATTATCATGGCATTTAAAACATAGGGCTGCCTGCCATTGCTCATGTAATGGTAGAGTGGCTGTTCAGTGATTTTACTTTCTCCCTGGGAGTTCACTCTCTGCTTTCAAATTCTTATATTTACTTTGCTAGACTCTATTTTTATTACACATCACATCACAAATGGTAATTCATGGAATTTTTGTTGGCTTATATATTTTTTATGTCTATAACAACAAAAATTAAAGAAAAGAAAAAAAGGAAATATCACAATTCCAGTATTGTGGAAACTAAAAGATCTAGAGATTTAATGAGGTACTCTTGGCTATTAAATGTCTTAGCAAAGAGAACTTACTTCTGAGATTTCTGTAGGAAACCATCATGAAATTCCAAAATTCCATTAAGTGCAGATAGCATTTCCTTCTGTCCCACAGGGAAAAACTAAAACATCAGGATGGGGTTCCATCAAATTTGTGATTGAGGGAATTACTGGTCTGCATTAAAAAAAAAAAAAAAAAAGATAAATAAATAAATAAACATTTAAAAAATAATAAATGAACAAAATGGAAAAAAATTTGTAAAAGTGAGCACACTAAATATATTCTTTTTCCCTTTGAACATTAAAAATATTTTTGCTTATTATAATTATACCCTTGCCATTGAGTCAATTAGGACTCATAGCAACCCTATATGACAGAGTAGAACTGCCCCATAGGGTTTCCAAGGAACAGCTAGTGGACTCGAACTACTGAACTTTTGTTTAGCAGCCGAGCTCTTAACTACTGTGCCACATATATGGAGAAGTTATTCTAAAAGACTCTTAAGAATAATTTATTTTAACCTAAAAAATAACTTCCTTGGAACTTACAAAATATTTTTTACAATTCACCAATATATTGAGATCTTCAAATTAATTCATTTGAATTAATTAATTCATGTAAAGAGATTTCATGAAAATGTTGACTTTTCAATATAAACAGATAGTAAAACCTGGGAAAGTATTTTGCAAGAAGTAAGTAATTTGAAGGAAAAACAAAATTCAGCAATATGAAGTCCAGGAAGATGGAGGAGTCAAAGATTCATCGAATTGTTCATTCATGTATTCATTCATTCATTCATTCATGTTGTTGTTCTTCTTGTTGTTAGTTGCTATTGAGTCAATTCCAACTCATAGCAACCTCATGTACATTAAAAAATATATATGTTTACAGTACTAACCACCAGAAATTATGTGAGTGGTTACATAGGTAGGTGTCTATACTTATATAAGTATAGGTAAACACATATAGGAGCCATGGTGGTGCAGTGGTTAAGAGCTCAGCTGCTAACCAAAAGGTCAGCAGTTCGAATCCACCAGCTGCTCCTTAGAAATCCTATGGAGCAGTTCTGCTGTGTCCTATAGGGTTGCTAAGAGTTGGAATTGGCTCGATGGCAATGGTTTTTTTTTTGGTTTGGAAGCACATATGAATATATGGGTACACATATAGATGTTTCTGTAGGCAAATGTATACACATGCTTGTGAGTGCTGCATATATATATATTCACATATAAAATAAAGCACATAGGGGACACAATTATGGGTACTGCCTAGACACCTTATGGGATTGGGTTACTGGGTTTGAGGGCTTAGGACCGTAGTCTTGGTGGATAACTCAGTCAAATAACATAAATGTAGCTCACAAAGATAATGTTCTACATCCTAGTTCAGTGAGTAGCGTCTCGAGTCTTAAAAGTGTGCAAGCAGCCATCTAAGATAAAACTATTGGTCTCTACACATCTGTAGCAAAAGAGAAAGAAGAAATCCAAAGACTCAAAGAAGAAACTAGTCTGTAGGAGACCAGAACTAGATGGTGCCCAGCGACCACTACTGACTGTTACAACTAGGGACACAATAGATGGTCCTGGATACAATGGGAGAAAAATGTAGAACATAACTCAAATTCCTAAAAAGAGGCCAGACTTACTGGACTGGTAGAGACTACAGGAACCTCTGAGACTATCGCCATGGGGTACCATTTAAGCTTGGAACTCAAACCACTCCCAGTAGTCACCTGTCAGTCAAAAGATGGAATGGCTCATAAAATAAAGAATATCACCTGTGAGTACTGTGCTCCTCTAAACAATCATCTAAATGAGACCTAAAGATTAACATTTACCCTAGACCAAAGATGAGAAGGTAAGGGGGGATAAGGAAGCTAGATTAATGGAAACAGAACAACCAGAATGGAAACAATGAGAATGCTGACACATTGTGAAAAGTGTAACCAATGTCACCGAATAATATATATAGAAACTGTAAAAGAGAATCTAATTTGCTATGTAAATTATCTCCAAAAACACAATAAAGTACTTAAAAAAAGTTAGTGTGTACCTACTATATACCAGATTCTGTTCTTCGTATAAAAAAAATAAAGTCCTGATTTTGACTCAATCACTGCCATCAAGGGTTTACAGAAATTAAAGCAGCAAAAAGGAAGTGATAGAAGGAGTGACAAGCTATGCCTTAGGGATTAACAAAGACTCCACAGAGTTGGAACTATTTGAGCTTACTCCTGAAGGTTAAGTAGCAATTTCCCAGGTGGGAAGAGGAAGAAGGGCATCCCAGAGAAGGAACATGCAATGTAGGTCATAACTATAAGGAAGAGAAGCAGGAGATGGCACTTCTATGACAGTCAGGAGCACATCATGAAAGATTTGAAATGAGAAGTTCGTCTTATAAAACCTTTGGGACATCAAGGGTTTTAAGATGACTCTAACATGTTGTGCATGGAAAATAGAAAAAAAATGTGCTGCTTTGATGTGAATGTGAATTTAGGAAAAAGATTAGTTTTGAAGGGTTCAAATTTAATTACTTTAGATTTGAGATAAAACATGCAAAGAAAATGTCTAGTTTCCTGTTGGAAAGAGGAAGTAGAGTTCAGCAGAATTTGGGTGCAGATAAAATTTTGGAAATTATTTTCAAAGAAATAATTATTTAAGTTGTGAGAGTCAACGAGCTTCTCTCTCAAGGTAGGCTATGTAAAGAGAAAAGAAAGCTGTATTTGGATATTAAAATCTATTTAAGAATTTAGGGTATCATAATGCAAAATATTCTTTTAGTTTGCTTTGCTTTCATTAATTATTAAAAGGTGCTTATACTTTAAATGGAGCTCTGGTTGCCCAGTGGTTGAGAGCTTGGCTGCTAACCAAAAGATTGGCAGTTCAAATCCACCAGTTGCTCATTGGAAACCCTACTCTGTCCTATAGGGTCGCTATGAGTCAGAATTGACTTGACGGCAATGGGTTTGTTTTTTTTTTTTTTTTTTTTGGTACTTTATATATGCCTCTTGCAGAAACTTGAAAAAACTTCACCTTCATGGGCCTGACAATGGGAATTTTTATAGATATTCTATGGAATCCCTTGTAAACTCAGCTTGTCTTGTCTGTCTACGGGAAATACAGTTGTACATCTCTTAGTAATAAAGCCTTTTTTTTCCCCAGGTTAGAACATAATAGCTAAGAAGTATGTATATGCATATTTTCAGTAGTTCTTCAGTATAACAAAGAAGAAATAGAAATTTAACTTGGGACTAGATATATACAATAGCTACAGGGCTCAACCAAGGAACACTTTCTTCATTACTTTATTTTTTAAGCAGCCGCTAGAGCATCTTAGCAGTCCCTGGGTGGTGCAAATGGTTAAAGCACTTGGCTGCTAACCAAAAGATTGGTGATTCGAGTCCAGCCAGAAAGGCCTGCCAATCTACTTCTGAAAAATCAGCCAATAAAAACTCTGGAGCACAGTTCTGTTCTGACACTCATGGGGTCACCATAAGTTGAATTGACTGTATCGCAACTGGTTTTTAGAGCACCTTATGCTAGATGGAAATTTCATTAAGGATGTCACTAGATGCCAAAATAAAAATAAATAAGCATTCTTTACATAAAATATTTTGATATTAATGATATTTTTGTTAAATAAAATATTTCACTTTAAGACCTGCTTTTGTGGGACAGATTAAGAGCAGAAGATGTAGTGCTACAGCAGGTTTCACTGTAAATGGAGCAGAAAGCAAAATAAGTCATATCAATTTAGGATTTAGGCAGATAAAACTTGGCACTGTGGTGTAAGTATATATTGGAAACCAAAAACAAACCAAACCCATT
The DNA here is from genome assembly GCA_030035585.1 of Dugong dugon. Lineage (NCBI taxonomy): Eukaryota > Metazoa > Chordata > Mammalia > Sirenia > Dugongidae > Dugong > Dugong dugon. The sequence continues at coordinate 24,250,033 of CM057475.1, forward strand.
GCCACTGAGTCAATTTGGACTCATAGTGACCCTGTAGGACCGAGTGGAACTGTCCCATAGGGTTTCCAAGGAGCAGCTAGTGGATTTGAACTGCCGACCTTTTGGTTAAGCAGCCGAGCTTTTAACCATTGCGCCACCATAAGATAGAGTAGAACTGCCCCATATGGATTCCAAGGCTGTAATCTTTACGGAAGCAGACTGCCACATCTTTCTCCCGGCTCTTTGGTTCGAACCACCAAACTTTCAGTTAGGAGCTGAGTACTTTATCCATTGTGCAACCAGGGCTCCTCATGTATTGGAAGGGGCTGTCATTTCTTCCCAGTATGAATCAATTTGGTTATTGAGTTGTTTCTTTATGTTCAGAATACACAGCAAGTTTTATAATACTTCTCTAATCAACATAAACAATGACACCACCCTCTTAAGTCTTTAAGTGTATAAGACTTTTAATTTTGTAGTTTTTTGTTTTCCAGTGGCAGATTATCTCTCACTGAATCTTGCCAAGTATACATAAAAATACCCATTATAGTGGAAAATTCCAAGGGCTGCTCTTTGTTTGTCCAGCATTCTTAACAATAAGCATTGGCTTTGGAAGAGTCCCTGGGTGGTGCAAATGGTTAACATGCTCTGCTGCTAATCAAAAAGTTGGCAGTTTGAGTTCACCCAGAGGCACCTCAGAAGAAAGACCTGGCCATCTGCTTCTGAAAAATCATCCACTGAAAACTCTACAGAGCACAGTTCTACTGTGACACATATGGGGTCACCATGTGTCAGAATCAACTTGATGGCAACTGATTTACTGGCTTTGGAATCCAGCATACTGTAGTTGAATCCTAACTCTGTCACTAGATATTTTTGTGATGTGGACAAATCACTTACTGTTATGGACTAAATTGTGTCCCCGAAAAATGTGTGTCAACTTGGCTAGGCTATGATTCCCAGCATAGTGTGATTGTCCACCATTTTGTCATCTGATATGATTTTCCTATGTGCTATAAATCCTACCTCTATGAAGTTAACGAGGCAGGATTAGAGACAGTTATGTTAATGAGGCAAGACTCAATCTACAAGGTTAGGTTGTATCTTAAATCAATCTCTTTTGAGATATAAAAGAGAGAAGCAAGTGGAGAGTCATGGGGACCTCATACCACCAAGAAACAAGAGCCAGGAGTGCGTTTTTGGGACCCAGGCTCCCTGCACTGAGAAACTCCTAGACCCAGGGGAAGATTGATGACAAGGACCTTCCCCCAGAGCCGACAGAGAGAGAAAGACTCCCCTGGGAGCTGGCACCTTGAATTCGGACTGCATCCTCCTAAACTGTGAGAGAATAAATTTCTGTTTGTTAAAGCCATCCACTTGTGGTATTTCTGTTGTAGTAGCACTAGGTAACTATGATGCTTACCTTCTCTTAACTTCATATTTTCACCTTTAAAATGAGGAAAGCAAAACCCACCTGGTAAGTTTGCTTTGATAATTATATAAATAATGCATATAAAAAAGTGCCTGGTACACAATAAATGGTGGCTTTTATCTTCAAATGACTTTAAATTCTCTAAAAATTATGTGAACAGGCAGGAGAAAAAGATAGCCTTAGAAGAAAGTTGTATGGAATTTTAAATTCCTTACAGAATCCCACAAAACCTAAACAGAGAGAACATGGGTCAAGCTCACTGTCTTAGTTTGCTATTGCTGCCATAAAAAAAAATACCACAAATGAGTGGCTTTAAGAACAGAATTTATTGTCTCACAGATTTGGAGGCTAGAAGTTCAAATTCAAGAACTCTGCAGGGCTATGCTCTCTCTATGTCAGCTTAATGGGAAGCCCCTTCTCAGTCTCATTCAGCTTCTTCAGCCATGGACAATTTTTGGCTTTCTTTGTCTTGGAGAGGGATCTTCACATGGTGTCTTCCTACTCTGTGTGTCTCTGTGTCTATTCTGCTCTTTTTATAAAACACCACTCAGATGGGATTAGGTTTAAGACCCTTCCTAGTCTGGTATGTCCTCATTAACAAAAGAAAAATGTTACTTCCAAACAGGATCACATTCACAGGTACAGTGTTAGGCCTTCAATATATCTTTTTTGGGACACAATTCAATCCATAACGCTCACATAATGCTATGATGGAGGAGTGGGAAATGTTATAATCAACAGCTGATAGTAAAAACAGAATGGAAATATTTTGGCCAAAAAAGTACATGATCAGTCATCATGGATCGCTAATATTTAAAAGAGAATCAAAAGCTGAAATGCAGATTAGTTGATATGAGCCACGTAGGAAGAGGAGTAAATTATATTCTGCATTGTCAGGAATGAGAAATTCTGAGATAAAATCTCCCAGATAGGCATTTAAAATAGATTTCAAAATAGAAAAATATTGAAGGGCATTGTTTTAAATAGGTATACAATTTGGTTTGGTTTGTTCTTGATTTTTCTGGACTTAAAATGTGATTATAAAGCATTGGAACTCTACATCAAGAAGAAACAAGAGTAATCCTATTATACTTTTAGGTGTACTCCTTTTAGGTGCTATCTCTTGAGGTCTACCTTCTATAAAATATTGGATTAGAAAGGGCAGATTCAAGCATTGAAGAGTGTCGGTTTGCCAGCTGGCCACCATGTGTTTGACTGGTGTTTAACAATGAGTATTGGCTGACCTCTGCAGAAGAACATGGATACTATCTGGGTACCTGAGGCAATTTCAACCCATGAGTGAAAACACAATCACTCAGATTTGTAATGGAATACCAAGGGATGTCAAGGTGAGTCACATCATATAAATGTCACTTGATCTGACAGCATTCAGGACATCTGCCCATGGTGCTTTTCTTCCGATTTTTTCCTTCTGTAATGAAGTGACTCTAAGATGCCAGTGGGGACTGGTAGTCGTTTACAGTGTACCAGTTGAAAAGAATATTCTATATTTCAAATCTGGCTCATTCATTATAGCCAAGGGAGGTTAGTTAATCACAATTGCTCTTGATAAGAGCAATACTCAGTTAATAGAGCTACACAGAAAATTCATCCTAAAAAAAGACATGAGTAGCTCTACAGTATTCTCTTAATGACTACATTGCCAGTCGAATTGCTGACTTTGAGTTCAGTATTTGTCTATTACTTTTACTAAAGAGATACTTCTAAGTTAGCATTTTTAGCAAATTCCATATTATAACAAATAGTTCAATATTTTAAAGGCAGTGCTCTAGTATGTTTCCAAGTTACTGTTTCTTATGTTTTCTTTTCTGTGATTTTTTTCTAAATACCTTTTTCTTACTAATGTCATTAAATTGTTTCTCCTTCTTTAATTTTTCTGGGTCCCCTCTTTTTCCTACATTACCCAGATGGCTGCTTTATATTTGCTGCTTTCCATGGTAATTCCTTGCTTCTTTCCTTCTACCTCTCTGGTCTCAAGTAATTGGATTGTAATTTGTCAATTTTGTCCTTTTCTTTGCATAATCTGTTCCTCTTATCTTCTCCTCTAATAGTCCTGTTCTCCATCTACCCGTTCGCTTTTTCTACCTGTCTCCTATTTCTCTTACAACATTTTCATCGTCCGTAAGTCACTCTCTATCAATATCTCGTCAATGGTCTTTTTATTTTTTATCCCTTTCATTTTTGCCTTCTCTGTACAAATAATGCACTTCTGTCATCTCTAGGCCATGTCTTTCTGTTTACGTTTATAAAATTATTTACGTATTATTCATTCATTCACTTTCTTTTCTCTTACACTTGAAAGTATTTACTGATGTTTACTATGTACCTGGCACATAGGGACCTAAGGATAATATGACACAGACCTTGCCTTCAAGGAGTTGTTTCCCGTCTAGAAAAAGCAATAGACACTTACAACAACCAGCATTAAAAATGTAGAAAGTACATGGATACAAATAGACCCACAGTTTTAAAAATGTCCTAGAGAAGAGTGATGTGGGTTGGAAGAGGGCAGCATTGAGAAAAATTTTATGGATTATTTGGTACCTCAGCCAAGTCCCGAGGCAGGAGTAGTAAGGGGTGAGAAGAGTTCTCTAGGTACGGGGGACAGCATGAACAAAGGCTCAGAGAAAAAAAATAGTGTACTGTGGTCATGTGACAAACAAGTAGTTTGACATTGCCAGAGTGTAAATGGAAGGCAGAGATGTGAAAAAGGATCTTGAGAAGAGGGAAGGGTCTTGTCGCAGAGAGTGTTATTCATTATGCTAAGAAGTATGGATAAAATCAGGAACTGTGAATGCATTTGAAGCAGTAAATGGCCATAATCAGGTATTCATTTTGACCATATAGTCTTTCAGCTCTTAGGAGGACAGACTGGAGGGAGATAAGAATGGAGTTAGAGATCCCAGTTTGAAAGCTGTTTTCAGAGGATCTAGATCAGAAATCTAGGGAAAGATCAGAGAGGGAAGATTCAAAAATTATTTTGGTGAAAAAAAAATAGAACTTAATTGCTGGTTGGATGTAGGGAATGAGAAAGAGAATGATTCCAAGATTCTACTCTGGGAGATTTGATGGACGATGATGCCAATATTTTAGAGAGAATACGACAGAGAAACTAGCTCAGCCTTTGTTCCCTCCAACTTAATATTCAGATCTTTTAACAGTATTTATAACTTGCATTTCTCAAAGTGCACTATAATTTTCTAAATTTCTCCCCCATCCAGTACTTAATTTAATCCTCGTAAGAGTCATCTGAAATTGACTAAGCAGGTAACATTATCTATAATTTTTAGATAAGCACACTGAAAAAGCCTTTCCTCAAATGTATGTCCTAGTGACTGTATGCTAGTTAAATGCTTGAAATCTTTTAGCATTAGGCAGCCTAGGCTCCTAGTTTGAAAGTCAGTCTAAATGATGGGACCTACTATAGGTCTCCGTATTACAGCCCCAAAGGCACTGTCTTCAAAAACATGAAAGAGGCTAGAGAAGATGATTCTCATCTGATGCATCCCCAGCCTCTCACTCTTTGCCATAGAAACGCATGTTGTTCTGCTATTGTTACACAGAAAGTTGGCATCACCATCAGACCTCACCTTTAAACAAAAGGAAAGTGTTGATTTATTTAGAATGCACACTGAAGAGCAAGTAGTTCATATACTATTTTGCATACTATGCTTTATACATGTGTTTTGTATTTGCAATAAGACTATATTAGTGTTTTGTGGAATCAATGTCATGATCTCTTTGTGTTTGTTGCATAATTGTCTTGTATGCCTGTATAGTTGTATTACAGATACAGAAGCTGTTTTAAAAGCAATGTGCAAGTAGTCGGTGTAAAAGAAAGACTGTGTTTTCCCAGCCCATCTGGAAACTAGAGAAATCACTTTTTTAGCACCAGAAAGAACACAAAGAAGGTTGATGATAACAAATGATTTTTCTGCACTTTATTCATTTGTATCCAGATGGGGAATGAACGTAAGTCAGAGGCTAGCCGTTCCACCGTGATGAGCTAACTCCACTTGATGTATTTGAATCTACTTCACTGTGAGGCTATATAATTACATCATGTTTTACTGTGTATTTCTAGATGGTCTACACTGACGGAGTTTCTTGAATAAATTTAATCCAGGTTCTTTGTCATCATTAATAATAAAGCTATGCTTATGTTGAAGATGAGGATTGATATATGAGTTGAATATTTATTTGTCTAGTAGGCAAATGAGGAAGAAAGAAGGATTGAATTATGATTTCTGTGGAGAATTTGGCAATGGTATAATCCCATTAACTAACTGAGGGTACTTATCAAATTATACTTGGCAGCAGCACCCAAAGGAGAATGGAGGTGAGAACAAAAGGGTAATTTGAAGACTTCACGCCTGTGTACATCCTACACCATTTCCCTGAAATATCCTTTCATTCCCCGTCCACACCCTTTTCTGCTTTATTGACTCCTCAGAAATGTATTCTCTCTCACCTGTCTCTCCATTATCTACCCTCCCTGCTTGTTTTTACATATATTAAACATGGGCTGCAAAGATATATAGGATACAAAAAGAAAACAAAATATGAAAAAGACGAGCAAGAAAAGCAAAAGAAGAAAACAATATTTGGCTGTAAAAGAACATTGAATGAGAGTCAGACATGAAAAGGCATGCCCCAAACACTAGAGAATTTTCAAAAGTGGGTCATAAATCTGACCACAAGGTGTTTAACTAAAAGAGAGTGATTTAAAACAGTAAGATTGCTATATATATATATGTATGTACCCTCGTGGCGCAGTGATTAAGAGTTCAGGCTGCTAATCAAAAGGCTGGCAGTTTGAATCCACTAGCCGCTCCTTGGAAACCCTATGGGTCAGTTCTACTCTGTCCTATAGAGTCGTTATGAGCTGGAATTGACTCAACAGCAACAGGTTTTATATACATGTGTGTGTGTGTGTGTGTGTATATATATATATATATATAATCAAATGCTTAGGGAAGCACATCAGTTTCTAATTTGCAGTCATACAATTAATTTTGTATTCTTAACCCAGAGTTCAGGGTTTTACTTATGGGTGGTAGCTGTTTTTCTTTCATGAGCTTTAATTGGCTAAAACTGATCCCTTGCCGCATTGAAGGGAATAATGCCTAGGCCACAGGAAACTGAAAGCAAGTGGCTATTAAAGGAGTTCCCCGGGTTACTCACAGTGCATTGAGTATTATAAAGGATGCAAAACTAGTAAATGGTCAGAATAATGTTTGGTTTGAGATTATGCAAATGAAGGTAAAGAGTAGAAGCTAGCTTTTCAAATTATCTAAATATTTTTCCATCACTGAGGTGAAAATCTTGAAGAATTGGACTGGAGAGGGTGTAACCAGGGATGTTAATGAGCCCCGGAAATACAACAATAAATGCTTCATTTTGTTTTCATTTCTCAGAATTCGCTTGTTGAGTGATTCTGAAATTGATGCTAAGTGAATTGGGAGGACGTGCACTGAGAATGTCACAACATCAATCAGTTGCTCCTGGACAGCATTTAAATATTTTTGTGTAATGTTTCAGATTAATACTGAGTCATTTAACACTTTCTGAAGTTTTAATTTTATTTGTTGTTCACCATCAATACATGTATGATTAATAGAACTAGCAAGAATAATTACGTATCACATTTACATGCACCATCTAGTTTGATTATCCAAATCACCTGTGAGGAAGATAAATATAGCTAATAATAGCTTACTAAGCATAAATGCATTCCAGACCCTGTTCTAAATTTTTTACTTAAATCACTTAATCTTCAAAACAATCCTATGAGGTATGCACTGTTACTATTTTATAAATGAAGAAACTGAGACATGGAGAGATTATATTCATAACTCAAGGCCTCACAGCTGGTAAGTGTTAGAGGTGGGATTTGAACCCAGGCAGTTTGGCTACAGGGTGTGCCCCTAGCCTTTACCGTCATATTGCAGAGAAGGAGATAGAAACAAGATGATTATGTAATTCATTGACTCCTAATCCATGTCTCTATACAACATGAAGAGGGCTGCAGACAAAAGACATATTATTGGGTGTGAGGTTATATGAAATCCAGATTTAAGGTTTTTAATCAGGATCAGAAGTCAACGTTCTTCCGTTTTAAGACTACATAATAAACATAGCTCCACAGAGCACATAGAGACTAGCAACTATTGAAGATTGAGTCATTCAATCTGGTCCCTGTTCTGGGGGAACTCTTAGTCCAGGAGAATATATAAGCACGTTGAAACAATAGGAAAAAATGTTATTATACACACACACACACACACACACACACACACACACACACGCACGCACACGCACAGACAGACATGTATAAACGCATAACTATATACATACATACAAACGAGGTTTAGAATCCAGATAGAAAATCCATTACTGCTGCCTGACCTGAATCAATGTACCCTCCAGAGAGGAGCACTTGAGCTAGGGTGAGATGAACTAGAAGGGTGAAGCGAACATGTCTAGCCCAAGCATCAGAATGAAGCAAAACCAGCTGAAGTGAGGTGAAAAGTACAATGAATTTTTGTACTCACATTACCTATTCCAAAATTTGTGATCTTAGACAAGTTCCTTGATTTCTCTAAGCCTAACAGGAAATTCCTCCTCTGTAAGTCAGGAATTAAAGAAAAAAAAAAAAAAAACCTACCTCACAGGGCTGTCGTGAAGAAAAAAATTAATATGAATGTTTTATAAACTTGATATGTAAAGTTATATTATTAATACTAATTTTGTGTTTATACTTCATGAAATGAATGATTGTATGGTGGCTACTGCTTATTAAATCATGATACAGGGCTTTAGGTGCTAACAAAACAAAGTACTTAGAAAGGAGAAAATGGCTGTATGAGTTCTTTCTCATAAAATGATACACCAAACCAAACAAAACAAAACAAAACAAAACAAAAAAAAACAGTTCTGTAGAGTGGACTCTGACTCATGGTGACCACCTGTGTGTCTGAATAGAACTGTGCTCCATACGGTTTTCAATGGCTGATTTTTTGGAAGTAGATCACTAGGCCTTTCTTCAGAGGCACCTCTGGGAGGACTTGAATAGCCAACCTTTCGGTAAGCAGCTCTGAGGGCTGAACTCTTTGTGTCTCCCAGGAACTAAAATGATGCACAGTACCTGGAAAATATCAGGTGCATAATATGCATGAGGTGAATGAACAAATAAATGGATGAATGAATTATAATAATGCATGAATATCAATTTCTATTATATGCCTTTCTTATTATGATTTTGGTTTAATTAGTAATAATTCATTAAGTATACAATTCTAACAGGTTATATGCTTTTCAGTACAGCTTCAATCCAAATACCAGATTGTTATTTAAGTCTATGATTCTAGCCTTGGTCTCAAAATGAATTGTTAGTTGTGGGCAATTTTCATTTTTTTATTCTGATTATCTTTTTTGTTTTATAGTTAAGATTTGTTATATTTTACTTGAGAGACATATCCACATCATTAATAGAGCCATTGAATAAAAGGTTTTCATTTCACATACAAAAGAAAAAGAATGCTTACTCGTTAGTAATTATTAATATGCATCCTCAAAGCTATTTTCTTCTTCAAAATATTTAAAAAAATTTTTATTAAAGTAAAATTTTGCACTTAGGCAAAATCTCGTGGTAGGTAAACCAAGCCAAAACCAAACGTATTGCCATCAAATCGATTCCAACTCATGGTTATTCCATGTGTCACAGAGTATAACTGAGTTCCGCAGGATTTCTTGGATTTCTTGGCTGTAATCTTTACAGAAGCGGATCGCCAGGCCTTTCTTTTACAGTGTCGCTGGGTAGGTTCAAACCACCAACCTTTCAGTTAGTGGTAGAGAGCAAACCATTTGCACCACCAAGGGTATATTAAAAAAAAAAAAAAATGCAGCCCCTTCTCCCACTTATACCCTCCCAATCTAACTTCCAAGATGTCACCACTTTTAGCTTCTTTCATTTTAAGCTATTTTCTTAGTTTCCTAGGTATGACTAAATCATTATATTACTATTTTATGATTTGTCAACCATAATCTTGTCTTTTGATTCCCCATAAATGTATACCAGTTTTTTTTTTTTTTCAATTCCTTCACTAGGCACATCTACAAATTCAAAAAGCATACTTCACCTATCATTTTGTTAATCAGTCATCAGCTTTCTATGATAAGAAAAAAATGTCCTGGACTCTCATTTGTGTGATGAGGACATAGTAGCTGTCTTACCTTCGTTACATTTCTTCTTGCCCCTCCTATCTTACCAAATGCTACAAGTGTACATTGATTTTTACTTTGCAAGTTTATTTTGTTTTATAGCCCTGATTAAATCTTGCCTTCTTTGTCTATTAGCTGATTCTGTAAGTTGGAAAACCAATAAATATTATTTATATTATTCTGACGTTAAATATCGTTCATCATAACTGGTGTTATGCTAAGTTTTATTTTCTTCTTTAAACTACGGTATTTAAATCAATGAACAATCTCTCCATGAATTAATGTATTCATTTATTCATACAATTAATGGTTATAGGGCATCTTCTATATATTGGACTCTGTTCTAGGCTCTTACAATAAGATAATGAATGAAATCTACAGAATTACCTGACCTCATGGAAAGTATATCCCAATGAACAGAGATATAAAATAAAGAGGGGATACAATAAGTGAGTAAATTAGACTGTATTGTAAATTAGATACCTATGGGGAAATGAAAACATAGAGTAGGATGAGGAATGTAAGTATGCTGGATGTGGATTATAGGTTTAAACCTGGTGATCAGGATAGGCCTCATTTGAGCAAAGAGTTGAAGGAGATGTAGAAGTTAGGCATGCAGACACCTAGGGGAAGAGACTTTGAAGCAGCAGGCACAATTAGAGGAGAAAACCATGGCTGAAAATGTGTCTGATCATTGAGCCTGGAGTGAGAAAGGGGGAAAGTAGTGTGAGATGAGGTGAGAGATGTAATGGGGGATCATTACATCATGTGAGGACTTTGGCTTTTACTCTGAATTTAATAAAGGACATTTCAGAGTTTTGCACAGAGATATTTATTTCTCTGTATTATTATTAGAAAATACACTTCATTTTTTAGAGCAGTTTTAGGTTTACAGGAAAATTGTCAGAAAATGTAGAGTTCTCTAATAACTCCTCTACTCCTGAGCACAATGTCTTCTATTATTAACATTTTACATGAGTATGGTATATATTACATTTTAAAAGGATCACTCCTTTGTTGAGAAAAAATGTATAAGGTAAGCATAGAAGCGAGAAGATAATGGGGGAATAGCAAGAACCCAGGAGAAACACGATATGCCCTCCGTTTCTGGAAATACCACATCTTTTATTTCTTTGAAATTTCTATCACATTTCTATTGTCTGTCTTTCTCGAATGCCTATTACTTGTATGTTGGATCTTTTTTTATTGACCCAGTATATATCTTAGCTTTTCTGTCAAAAGTTCTACCTCTTGCTGTTGATTTTATCTTCTGATTCTTCAACTGAGGTATTTTAGCAGTACTTTTTACTTGCAAAATTTATTTCTTGTTTTCTAACTCCCCTCCCCCATAGCATCCTATATTTGTATTATGGATATACTGTCTTCATAAATGGTTTTAACAATAGTAGTATTGAGGGTTCTATTTGGATTGATTCCTCAATGGTCACTCCCCCCACCACACACACACAAATTTATCTTATTATTTCTTTTCCATGTTGAAAGCTCTCCTCAAATGTAGAGTAATTCTTGGGTCTCTGTTTATATTTAAGAATAAGCCAAAGAAAAGTAGAACTGGGGCTCTGTATACTTAGGTGAGGAGCCCTGAGGACACAGTGGTTAAAGTGCTCGACTGCCAACCAAAAGGTCAGTAGTTTGAACACGTTAGCTTCTGTGGGAGAAAGATACAACAGGTTTCTTCTGTAAGGATTTACAGCCTTGGAAACCCTATGGGGCATTTCTACTCTGTCCTATAGGGTCACTATGAATTGGAATCAACTCGTGGCAGTGGGTTTGGTGTTTTTGCTTTGGTATGCTTAGACGGGGCTTATCTCTATCTGGTTTGACAAAGAATAAGTAGGATTAGCTGGCCATGAAACTGTGGGACTATAAACGCTTTAATTTGGAATGTCAACATTTATGTTAGCAGTTACAGAGGTCTTAGGCTATGTTTTTCATATTTCCTAAGAGAAGAAGCCTCCATCTTTTCATTCTAGAGATAAATGCTTAGGTATGGGTCTCTTGTGAGCCAGGGGAGAGGAGGGCTATTGGAGGTGAGATGGGGTTGACTATTTGTAAACAGATTTTTAAGCATGTGTCCTGTTTTCAGCCTCATTGTTTGCCCTGACTGGTTTTCCTGAGTCTAGAGCCTGTGTGTATGTGTGATCCTAAGCTGAGGCATCCTTCACTCTGAACCATAAGTAAATATAACATCACATATGTGATAAGTGCTCTTAAATTTCATTAAATAATATAACAAGGCACTTGACTTAGTGACGTCAGGAAGATTTCCATGAGGAAGTGACAATTATAAGGATCTAAATAATAAGGAGGAGTTAACATGGTAAAGATGGTAGTTGTTGTTGTTCTTAGATGTTGTGGAGTTGGTTCCGGCTCATAGTGACCCTATGTACAACAGAACAAAATGCTGCCCCATCCTGCGCCATCCTCACAATCGTTGCTATGTTTGAGCCCATTGTTGAAGCCACTGTGTCAATCTATTTCATTTAAGGTCTTCCTCTTTTTTGTTGACCATCTACGTTACCAAGCATGATGTCCTTCTCCAGGGACTGGTTCCTTCTGATAACATGTCCGTAGAAAGTGAGACAAAGCCTCGCCATCCTCACTTCTAAGGAGCATTCTGGCGGTACTTCTTCCAAGACAGATTTGTTTGTTCTTCTGGCAGTCCATCAGCCCATGGTATATTCAAGATGCTTCCCCAACACCATAATTGAAATGCATCAATTCTTCTTCTGTCTTCCTTATTCATTGTCCAGCTTTTGCATGCACATGAGGCGATTGAAAAATACCATGGCTTGAGTCAGGTACACCTTAGTCCTCAAAGTGACATCTTTGCTTTTTAACATTTTAACGACATCTTTTGCAGCAGATTTGCCCAGTGTAATACATTGTTTGATTTCTTGACTGCTGCTTGCTTGAGTGTAGATTGTGGATGAAACAAAATCTGTGAGAACTTCAATATTTTCTTCGTTTATCATGATGTTACTTATTGGTCCAGTTGTGAGGAATTTTGTTTCCTTTATGTTGAGATGTAATCCATACTGAAGGCTGTAGTCTTTGATCTTCATCAGTAAGTGCTTCAAGTCCTTTTTGCTTTCAGCAAGCAAAGTTGTGTCATGTACATATCACAGGTTGTTAATGTGTCTTCCTCCAATCCTGATGCCCCATTCTTCTTCATATAGTCTAGCTTCTTGGATTATTTTGCTCAACATACAGATTGAATAAATATGGTGAAAAGATACAACAGTAACTTTTAGTTTACCTAATACTAATTTACAAACAAACAATACAACAAAACTGAAATAAACAGAAGCAAACTATGTAATTGCTAAATATGGGATTAGTGGAGTGCAGTTCTACTCTGACACTCATGGGGTCACCATGAATTGGAATTAACTCAGTGGCAACTTTTGTTTGTTTGTTTATGTTATTATAGTTAGAACTTTATGCTATCACTTAGAAATATCGTTTTAGTATAGTATCATGTTAATTCTGGTAATTAGAGCCCAATGATCTGAGCTTTTTAAACAGGGTCTTCTCTGATTTTTTGGGTACTGTCAAAATCTTGCATCAACAGTGCCAAAAAAACGAAACACATACATTCTTACAGGATTTGCTAATGAATGAGCATGATGAAGGTAACAAGAATACTAAAATGTAGAAACTCTTTCTAAGTTGACTTTGGTGCTCAACATTGTAGGTGGAAGAGGTAGACTTAGAGGTACTTATTAATGAAATGGGGTTTAATGGAATGCTAATTTTTAAAAATAATTTATTTTATTTTTGTTGTTGTAGTTAAGAATATACACAGAAGAACATACACCATGTCAACAATTTCTGTGTGTACAATTCAGTGACATTGATTGTATTCTTCGAGTTGTGCAACCATTCTCACCCCCCTTTTCCTGGTTGTTCCTCCCCCATTAACAAACTCACTGCTCCCTAAATTTCCTATCTAATCTTTTGAGTTACTGTTGTCAATTTGATCCTATATAGATAGATCTTGAAAGAGTATAATTCTCAAGGCAGACATTCTTTACTAGTTAAGAGAAACTATTATTGGTTTTAAGATGACTCCAGGGGATATTTTTGGTTTAAGGTATAAAGATTATCGCAGGGCAATAGTTTCAGGGGTTCATTTACCCTCCATTGCTTCAGAAAGTCTAGAGTCCATGAGACTTTGAAATTATGTTCTGCATTTTCCGCCTTTTGATCAGGATTCTTCTATGAAATCTTTGATCAAAATGTTCAGTAATGGTAGCTGGGCACGATTCATCTCTTCTGGTCTCATGGGAAAGGAGGCAGTTCTTCATGGAGGCAATTAGCCACACATTCCATATTCTCTTTCTATTCCTGACTCTACTTTCTCTGTTGCTCCAGGTAAAAAGAGACCAATATTTGTGCCTTGGATGGCTGCTTGCAAGCTTTTAAGACCCCAGGCACTACACAATGAACTAGGAGATAGAACAGAAACACTAAACATGTTATTAAGCCAGTTAACAGGGATGTGCCATGAAACCAGGACCCTGAACATGCAAACCAAGGAACCAAATACTGTGAGGTGTTTGTTTATACATAAGAAGCCTCTACATCTATGCTCTCTTTTTTTGTTTTTTTTTTCATTGTTGTAAATATATCTATCGCACAGCTTTTGCCAATTCAACTTTTTACAGGTGTACAACTATTGACAGCAATTACATTAATCAGCTGTGCATCCCTACCCTTAATCAATGCAATTTTTCCATCACTGTAAACTGAAACTCCATAAGTGATAACCACTCCTTTCCTCCTCCCTTACTCCTGGAAACCACTAATAAACATTTCGATATTTATACATTTGCCTGTTCATGCCTTTTTATATAAGTGAGATCATGCAATATTTGTCCTTTTGTGATTGACTTATTTCACCAGCATAATATCTTTAAGCTCCATCCATATTGTAGCAGGTATTAAGAATTCATTTCTCTTAATAGCTGGATAGTATTCCATTGTATGTATGTACCACATTTTGTTTATCCATTTATCTGTTGATGGGCATTTAGGTTGTTTCCACCTTTTGGCTATTCTGAATAGCACTTCAGTGAACATTGGTGGACAATTCTCTGTCTAAGTCTCTGCTTTCAGGACTTTTGGGTATAACTTAGGAGTGGAATTGCTGTGTCGTATTGTAGTCCTATTTTTAGTTTTTTGAGGAACTACCGCACTGTTTTCCACAAGGGCTATACCATTTTGCATTGCCACCAGCAATAGATTAGGGTTCCAATTTCTCCACATCTTTGCCAACATTCTTTATTTCCCTTTTTTTATCTTATCCATACTAGTGGGAGTGAAGTGGTATCTCACTGTGATTTAGATTTAAATCTCTCTGATGGCTAACAATGTTGAACATCATTTCATGTGTTTGGCGGTCATTTCAATGACCTCTTTGGTGAAATGTCTATTCAAGTCCTGTGCCGATGTTTTGATTAGGTTATATGTCTTTTTGTTGTTAAGTTGTCATATTTTTATATATATTTTGGTCATTAGATTCCTAGTGGATATATGGTTTCCAAAGCTCTTCTCCTAGTTGGTAGCTTGTCTTTTCACTTTTTTGGTAAAATCTTTTGATTAACAATTTTTTAAAAAATTTTTATGAGGTTCCATTTATTTTTTCTTTTGCTGTTCGTGCTTTTGTTATTATATTAAATAATCTACTGTTAAAAGCTAGGCCCAGCAGCACTGACCCTGCATTTTCTTCTAAGAATTGTATTGTTTTGGTTTGCACAGTGAGGGCTTTAATCCATTTTGAGTTTGTTTTTGTGTATAATGTGATGTATGTATCCTGCTTTACTTATTTTTTTTTTTTGCATGTGCAATGCTAAATTTTCAAACCAAAAATTTTCACTTTTATATTTATTTCAGGTCTTTTTTAATGTTAATATTTATGCAGATGTTACTGAATAGTCTAATAATTTTGCTCATTTACTTTGTTTTGATAGAATTTTGAATATGTTTGTTCCAAAGTTCTAAAGACGTTCCAAAGAACACCTTTAGAAATTGAGACTAACTGAAAGAGAGAGGCACAAAAATTTAGGAGTAATAGAAAGTAGCAGAGTGAGAACATTGATTCAATACCTTTATCAAAGTAAATATGAAAAGCCTTTTAGAAGCATATGGAATTACACATGAGGATTATTATAATGACTTCTATGTTGAGCCAACCCTTTGTTTTTTATTTCCTCCTATATGAGCACGTCATAGTCTTTCATCTAAACCACACATAAAAGAGGATTACACAGAAATCCAGCAGCAGAGCAATGGAAAAGAAGACCTAGTTTGCTTAAATTTCATTAAAGCAAGATTTTATTCTATTGATTCTTAGAGATCTTTAAAAATAAAGTCTCAGAAATGTAAAATAGGAGGCTTACAGGAGAGATGCTGAACAGAAAAACTATTACACCAGGGAACTCACATTTTAATTTGCAGCTTGAGTATGTGTGTATGTACGATTCTCCAGTGCATGTTGCATCTAGCTCTTGGCATGTTTGTGCTGAATCTTTTTGGTAGCTGATTTACTGGTCTACCACATAATCCATGATTTTCTTATGAAACAGGATGACACCTACTCATAATTCTTAGGTAGCAAAATGCCTGTTATTAGTGTGACTCTGTATATTCTATTGCTAAACATCCCCCTCTACATCTGAGGCTCAGAAAATGTATTCAGTTTTATATAATTATACTCTTGGAAATTTCCTGATGCAAATTGAATGCCGCTGCTGAGTACCTATGAATTATTCCTTCGCTACAGGTGAACATACCATTGATGTGAAAAGACAGTATGTGCAAATGTGCAAAAACTCATCCAATGATATAAAAATAATTTTCTGAATTTGTATCTTCCATCATTACTCAGAGATAAGCAGTTTTTGCAAAAAAACAAGTGGTGTCATTGAAATAAAATATGCAACTACTGACTTGAACCATGTGTATTTGGCATTGTTTTCTAGGAGAAGGGATGGGTGGGTTGTTTTGATCACCTCCATGGTTTGGCAAGCTTCCCCCGTGACCCACACTATGCATTTAAAATTGGGTTTGCTGAAATAACAGCTGGAGCTTGTACAACAAGGCTTTTCTCTGCCAAGTTAACAGGGCTGTATGGGGATTAAATCCATGACCTTGTCTTCATTAACCTGACGCTCTAACCAACTAGTTCATATATCCAGCAATGACTGTGTGTGCTGTTTGCAAAGGCAGACAAAAAAAAAAAAAAAGCAGGTTGTGTAACATGATGAACATTGGTAGCATTTTCATTTTAAAACGTGAGCTATTCTTGCAGAAGCCAATATTTCCATCTTAATTAATCACTAGTAGCCAAGACATTCAACTAGACACAAAAGCTTTCATTGCTGGACTTCGCATTTAAAAACATAAAAGATGATGCTATATTTAGATATGTCTATGGTTTAGACATGGTAACCTGTGAACAATCAGCAACCCCTTTCCTCAAGCCAAGATTTATTATCAAGTGTATTTTCAGATTTTGTCTGCAGAGGATCTAGCCTTTTGCTGTCTGTAACTCTGATTCTTACATCACTTAACTTGAAATACTTTCATGTATTCAAGAAACCTGTCTTGGTTATGTCAGATTAATCATAGATTAGTTTCATCATTTGAATTTATGTTTAATTAGTCACTCAAATCTGCCACTAGTTCTGCTTCTTAGTTTTGCCATTGTTCACATTACCAAGTAGTTTTGTGTTGACCTAATCTGTTGTCTGTGAAACTGAATTTAATGATTATTTCCTATTTTGATTTGTCAGTGAAAGTATATGGCAATATGTAGATTTTCAGAATTATTGCAAATGGTTAAGTGCTGAACTGACTATTAGCTGAAAGATTGGTGATTCCAACTCACCCAGAGGCACCTCAGAAGACAGGCCTGGCAATCCAAAAAGTCACAGCCTCAAAAACCCTATGGAGCAGTTCTAACTCTGCACACATGGGTCACCATGAGTGGAATCGACTTGGCAGCAACTGACAATAACAGCAAAGTGTATCTCTATAGAGCATGTGGTATAATTCATTGAAGGGCTCATACACCAAAGTATACCATCTGCCATCTAGTTGATTCTGACTCATAGAGACCCTATAGAACAGAGTAGAACTGCTCCATACGGTTTCCAAGGCTGTAATATTTATGGAAGCAGACTGCCACATCTTTCTTCCATGGAGCGACTGGTGTATTCGAAATCCAGGGATCATTATACACCAAAGTATAGGCATTCTCATATCATTTATTAGTCTGAGAAACAGTCTCAAAAACTTTGTTCAAAGTTTTTAACTTGTCATGTAATATCAGTTTGTCGGATGATTAAAGAGGCTCATAGCTTTGGTTCTCACTGAACCAAATGGTGCTAAGAAAAAACAACCCAGTACCTGTGATCAAAGAGTGGTATACGATTTGATTAGTATTTGGACTTTTGAAAAAAATAGAAATAAACCATAATTTATGAAATCTTAAATTATTCAGACCTAATTTAGCCTTCAGTATCTTTGGGTTTGGAGCCCTGGTGGCATAGTGGTTAAGAGCTTGGCTGCCAGACAAAAAGGTCAACAATTCGAATCCCCCTGTTGTTCCTTGGAAACATTATGGGGACAGTTCTACATTGTCCAGTAGGGTCACTATGAGTCTGAATAGACCTGACAGCAGTGAGTTTTTTTATCTTTAAAGTTTCAGCTAATGCCCACTACTGATCAGAAAATTAATAAATAAAAAACAAAAGAAAAGCAAGTCTACCTTATTCCATTTGTGAGCAGAAATGTTTCTGAATAGTCACCATAAACTCTGTATTAGTTAAAATATCATTGAATAAGTTTCATGTAGGGTTCTGAAGGTTTTTCTGATTATATAAACACTGGTCATTTTTCTGACAGAGGGCTAGCTGAGGAACTACAAAAGTGAGGTAGCAATTCAGCTTTTGTGTAAATTATCTTATTTATCAAAAACTGTATTTAAAATGTTTAAGGGAACTGAAAGATCCTTTAGTCCATCTTCTCATTTTACATATGAAGAACTGACAGAAAGGCTTCAAGAAGCAATTTAATAATACATCTAGGAGAACTCAGATCTCTAGATACTTTTTCTCAAGAAACAGTTCATCACTGATGAAATACCATTTGTGCGGGTGTTTTTAAAGTAGAATTTGCTGTAACATTCATAAACATACTTTAGTTAATTTGTCTAATACCTGCATTTCTCTAATAAAAGGGCAGTATACATTACCTCCATCTTTTTCATTACTGAAAATGGAGAAGCTAGGCGACTAGGTTAAAACTCTGCCAGTGTCAATATGGGTCAACGTTCTGCTTCAAATATCGTCTCTTTGTTTGCCCTTTGAAAGTCGTGAGATACACGTAGTAACAGATAAGTACAAATTTCAAAACCTTTCTACATTTGCAAAAAATGTTTTCTAAATGAAAATTGTGACTGATTCCTCTCTCCCACTGTTGTCGTTAGGTGCCATCAAGTCGATTCTGACTCAGAGTGACCCCATGAACAACTGAATGGAACACTGTCCAGTCCCGCACCATCCTCACAGTTATTGCTCTGTTTGAGCCCATTGTTGCAGCCACTGTGTCAATCTATCTAGCTGACGGTCGGTCTTCCTCTTTCTCACTGACCCTCTACTTTGCCTAGCATCATGTCCTTCTCCAGGGACTGGTCCCTACTGATAACATGTCCAAAGTATGTAAGACAAAGTCTCGCCATCCTCACTTCTAAGGAACATTCTGGCTGTACTTCTTCCAAGACATATTTGATGGTTCTTCTGGCAGTTCTTGGTATAGTCAATATTCTTCACCATCACCATACTTTAAATGCATCCATTTGTCTTCAGTCTTTCTTATTCACTGTCCAGCTTTCGCATGCATATGGGGCCATTGAAAATACCATGGCTTGGGTCAGGCACACCTTAGTCCTCAAAGTGACATCTTTGTTTTTTGACACTTTAAGGAGGTCTTTTGCAGCAAATTTGTCCAGTGTAATACATCATTTGATTTTGTGACTGCTGCTTCTATGGGCTTTGATTGTAGATCCATGTAAAATGAAATCCTTGAGAACATCAATATTTTCTCCATTTATTGTGATGTCACTTATTGGTCCAATTGTGAAGATTTCTATTTTCCTTATATTGAGGTGTAATCCAAACTGAAGGCTGTAGTCTTTGGTCTTCATCAGTAAATACTTCAAGTCCTCTTTGCTTTCAGCAAGCAAGGTTATGTCATCTGCATATCACAGGTTATTAGTGAGTCTTCCTCCAATCCTGATGCTGAGTTCTTCATATAGTCCAGGATCTCAGATTATTTGTTCAGCATACAGACTGAATAAGTGTGGTGAAAGGATGAAACCCTGATGCACACCTTTTCTGATTTAAAAAAAAATTCTATCCGCTTGTTCTGTTCAAACGATGTCCTCTTGGTCTATGTACAGGTTCATCATGAGCACAATTAATTGTTCTGGAATTCCCATCCTTTGTAACGTTATCCATAATTTGCTGTGATCCACACAGTCAAATGCCTTTGCATAGTCAAAAAAACACAGGTAACATCTTTCTGGTATTTTCTGCTTTCAGCCAAGATCCAGTTGACATCAGCAATGATAGTCCTCTTTCCAAGTCCTCTTCTGAATTCGGTTTGAATTTCTGGAAGGTCCCTGTCAATGTACTGCTACAACCATTTTTGAATTATCATCAGCAAAATTTTACTTGTGTGTGATATTAATGATATTGTTCAATAATTTCCACATTCTGTTGGATCACCTTTCTTTGGAACGGGCACAAATATGGATCTCTTCCAGTCAGTTGGCCAGGTAGCTATCTTCCAAATTTCTTGACATAGGTAAGTGAGTGCTTCCATCATTACATCTGTTTGTTGAAACATCTCTATTGGTATTTTGTCCATTCCTGGAGGCTTGTTTTTGCCCATACCTTCAGTGCAGCTTGGACTTCTTCCGTCAATACCATTGGTTCTTGATCATATGCTTCCTCATGAAATGGTTGAACATTGACCAGTTCTTTTTGGTACAATGACTCTGTATTTCTTCCATATTCCTTTGATGCTTCTTATGTCATTCAGTACTTTTCCCATAGAATCCTTCAGTATTGCAACTCGAGGCTTGAATTTTTTCTTAAGTTCTTTCAACTTGAGAAATGCCAAGCGTATTCTTCCCTTTTGGTTTCTTCCAGTGTAACCCATTGCTGAAACCCATTGCCATCCAGTCAATTCCGACTCATAGCAACCCTATAGGACAGGGTAGAACTGCCGCATAGAGTTTCCAAGGAGCACCTGGTGGATTCGAACTTCCGACCTTTTGGTTAACAGCTGTAGCTCTTAACCACTACACCACCAGGGTTTCTGATGTAAGATAACAAAGTAATCCTACAAGCTCCTGGAAACCATTTTTTTCCCTAAATTTTATTTATTTGTTGTTGGGAATATACACAGCAAAACATACACCAGTTCAACAGTTTCTACATGTTTAATTTAGTGACATTGCTTACATTCTTCCCAGTTGTGCAACCATTCTCACCCTCCTTTTCTGAGTTGCTCCTCCCTCATTAACATAAACTTACTGCCCCCTAAGTTTCCTATCTAATCTTTTGAGTTACTGTTGTCAATTTGACCCCATATATATAGTTCTTGAAAGAGCATAATGGTAAAGGCAGACTTTTTTACTAGTTAAGCTAAACTATTGTTTGGTTTTAAGATGACTTCAGAGGATATTTTTTATTTAAGGTTTAGAGACTACCTCAGGGCAATAGTTTCAGGGGTTTGTTCAGCCTCTATGGCTCCAGAAAGTCTAGATTCCATGAGAATTTGAAATTCTGTTCTGCATGTCCCCCCTTTGGATCAGGATTCTGCTATGGAATCTTTGATCAAAATGTTCAGTAGTGGTAGCTGGGCACCATCCAGTTCTTCTGGTCTCATAGCAAAGAGGCAGTTGTTCATGGAGGCAATCAGCCACACTTTCCATATCTTCCTCCTATTCCTGATTCTCCTTCTTCCTCTGTAGCTCCAGGTGAAAAGAGACCAATATTTGTGACTTGGATGGCTGCTTGCAAGCTTTTAAGACCCCAGGCACTACAGAATGGCTAAACATGTTATTAGGCCAATTAACTGGGATGACCTATGAAACCATGACCCTAATCCTCCAAATCAAGGAACCAAATCCATGAGGTGTTTGTTGGTGATTTTTAATTTTTTTTTGCAGTGTTTTGTTGACTTTGATTTTTAAGTAAACATGGAAAATAAGTGGTTGGTGAAATCCTTTCTGAAAACATTTATTAAGCACATAGTTCATGATAAGCTCTGAGATAAAGTAGTGTTGTTGTTAGTTGCTATTGAATTGGCCCATACTCATGGTGATCCCATGTGTAACAGAATGAAATGTCTAGTCCTGTGCCATTTTCATGACAGTTGGTATACTCGAGTCTATTTATGTAGGTACTGTGTATTTTGATTGGCTTCCAACCTTGGAGACTCATCTTTCAGTACTCTATTCAACAATATTCTATTGTGATCCAGAGGGTTTTTGTTGGCTAATTTTCAAAAGTAGATTGCCAGGCCTTTCTTCTTAGTCGTGTTAGCCTGGAAACTCCATTAAAACTTGCCCACCATGGGGATCTGTGCTGGTATTTGAAATACCAATGGCATAACTTCTAGCATCAAAGCAACATGCAAGCCACCACAGTACGACAAACTTACAGATGGAAGTTAAGTACAAACTTTTTTTTTAACTATCTCTATCTAAGTACTGTTGTTGTTGTTGGGTGCCATCGAGTTAATTCTGACTCATAGTGACCATTTGTGACAGAGTAGAACTTCCACTTCCCCATAGGGTTTTCTTAGCTGTAATCTTTACAGAAGCAGATTGCCAGGTCATTCTCCAGCGGAACCACTGGCTAGCCGACGAGCACTTAATTGTTGTGCCACCATGGCTGCTTAGTTAAGTACTAGAGATGGTTAAAAAAAATTTTGACCCAGCAACTAAGTGTTCTAATTCTAGCAAAGAAGCAAACATTTATTCAAAACAAAAATATAGGTGGATATGGATTAATACTGATATTCTAAACCCAGTGCTATGAGAGAACAATAAGGAAGTAACTCCTTATTTGGGGACAGTTCATAATAATTCAGAAGAGGTGAAAATTAAGCATTGAACTCTAAAGGATGAACTGGAATTCAGTAGGTGTCTCTGGGTACCATGCTGTTGGTAAAGCAAATGTATGTGAGACTAGCACTGTCTTCCTGCCCCCTTTCTCTCTGAAGTAGTTATTGGCATGCAATCTTTAAGGCACCTCAGGTGATAGAGCTATGATTACTTCTCGTGGTAAATGTTAATACGGAAGAATCTGAAGGGAATCAGGAGGAGCTGTCTTTCATCAAAGCAAAGCAGAAGTCCTCCTCCACCTTGTACTTTGCACATAGTTTGAGGATAATTGCATAAATTATTCATTTTTGAGATATGACTTTTGTTCAAAGCAACTAGAGATCTTGTTTGCTGTTTATTTTGGGGGCAGGATAAGAGTGAAAAGAAGCTAGAAGATGAAGGTTAAACATGTCACCAGATGGTCCAAAAAAATTCAAGATCAAAAATTAACTCCTTACCTTTATGAAAGACAACATCTAACAGAAAACACAGCAAATATCTTGTATACAAAATTTCCAGATTATTTTGAGAAAAAAAATACATTTATTGCAGTATCCATTCAACCCAGTTACAGAAATTTTTAGTATTGTTTAGCATTGTTTTATTTTTCTTTCATGAAATATTAGTAAATTTGGGACACTGATACAGTGGTTTGTCAAAGACAGAATTCGAATTTGAGAGTTCTGTGAATATTTGCAGAATCTGAGAGCTCTATGAATATTTGCTATTTCGTCTTCACTAAATTAGAACTCTTGTGGAGTATAGTATTTAGAGTCTTTTTTAGGGTAGAGTCCAATTACCAGCTTATAAATAATACAAATCTGCATGCATCAGCAAGTAAGAATTCTGCCAAAGTTCACTGCTCATTTTCAACATATTGCTATTTACAACTACTTCAAGTTAGCCTTAACATAAACTTTTTGCAAAGTAGTATTATGAGTATTTAAGAGAATATTTCACATTTTAAATTACAAAGAGTATCAAACACAAATTGCCTTCAGATAATTGATACAATTTCCTCCAATTTGGCAATGCTCCTATGAGAAATTAATCTGTTTTTTCTCAGTAACACTAATTTTCCATTATTTACCAAGAGAATGGGTAAATCAAGCCTCTTAAATTCCTTTGGTAGGTTTGATATAATCAGTTTAATTATTAACAGTGTATGAGCATCCACAATTCTAATGTTTGGTGTTTTGCAGTGTGCAAAAAATTTGTAGACCTACCTTTCTATCCTTAAGTAATGTCCAGACAAATAGAGAGGTATACCACATCTATAAAAATATTTAAGAATGTGAGGATTACTCTACGTATGCAGAAAAGGGAGACACTTATGAGTTGTTAGTTAGACAGAGGGTCAAGAAAAAGTCAGTGATCAACCATGAGTAAAATTCAGATCATGAGTAAGTGTTTGCACTCAGAGGCCACACTCCTGAGAGCATATGAAAGATCTCATCACATGGCAAATCACCCCTGAGGCCAGCCAGTGCTCTCTGAGCATCAGAGGGTTTCCCAGCCACAACAGAAGAGAATTTAACACTGCTTAAATATTTTCCACAGTTTCTCTCCCTTGAGGATGCGTCAGTGTTGGCTAAAGAGTGAGTTCCAAGAGTAGAGGTGTCCTAAACACATCAACTTTCCCTGGTGTCCAAATCTAGCCCTTACCTTCTCTACCATTTCTTATCCAAAACTCATCTATGGTAATTTTCTGTTTAGTCAGATTGGATACCTTTTCCCAGAGCAACTCAATAACAGGTGTGTGTCAGTCCCTCCCTCATCTCCATTGACCAAGTTCTCCACTTTCTTTTACCTCAAATCCACCTGCTTGTACTTTTGTAATTAGCCTCAGTGGATAGCTACTTACAGACAATGGCTTTCTTCCAAATGTAAATTGGTCTTCTAAGCATTAAAATGACAGTAGAGTTTATTTTGGTATTATTTGCAATTTTTACTGACATAATTAAAATGTATAAAATCACATTCCACTCTTTTGCTACTCAGTATTTTGCGGTAGAGGAAAAAACACTTTTAAAGTGAATGTCTTGTCCATTACTGAATTCCAAATGCT
This sequence comes from Dugong dugon, assembly GCA_030035585.1. Classification (NCBI taxonomy): domain Eukaryota; kingdom Metazoa; phylum Chordata; class Mammalia; order Sirenia; family Dugongidae; genus Dugong; species Dugong dugon. Next base: position 24,274,963 of record CM057475.1, read on the forward strand.
TGAAAATTGGGTAAGATTGGAAAACTCAATCTATTTCCATTGTAAGTCCTCTGAGGAAAAGAAGCTGGTCTCATATCTGCAGTATTGCATTAATTGCTCTAATGCAGGTGATAAAATGGAGGAAATTAATGGACTAGTGGACTAATTCAAGGCGCCCTGGTGGCACAGTAGTTAAAGTGATTGCTAACTGAAAGGTCAGTGGTTCAAAACCACTAGCGGCTCCAAGGGAGAAATATGTGGTAGTTCGCTTCTGTAGAGATTTACAGACTTGGAAATCCTATGGGTTTTCTATGAGTTGGAATCAACTCAATGGCAGTGGGTTTATTTTTATATTTTTAGTGGACTGATTATGCTAAAATATTTTCATTTCTAGGTAGACATATCACAAAATAATCAGCATTCCTGTATGACCCATCTTATTCCGTTTATAAACGTGGGAGTTACCAAAAAAACCAAACCAAACCCTTTGCACTCAAGTCAATTCCTACTCAGTGACCCTATAGTACCATTCAGTTTTAATTCTGCCTGTTTCTTTTCTTTAAACACCCATTTACTCTTGACTTTTATCAATTATCTCCTTTCCCCCTCTTCTTTTTTTCTGTAGCCATGTGTTTTGTCACTAAATACGATAATCAGGAAATTACTAACCCAGAATTTAAGAAAAAATTAAGCATTGAGATTTTTAAAAAAAATAACAACCTTAGGCATGATTCCAGTATACAAGTATAGGTAAAAAAAAAAAAAACAAAAAAAAGACTTGTATTAGGCAATGCTCACTGGGAGGCTTGGGTCCTCCAATTTGGCATCCATTTTGGCTCTGATTCCTCACTTGTACTCTCCATATTTTTTGCCTCTGAGGTAACCTCAGTGGAAGACGGTTAGACAATCATTGATCTAACTATGGATTTTATGTATTTTACTACTGTGCTTTTATTTCCCATTGTAACTTCTGTGTAAATAATACTCATCATGCTGGTTAAGTTGTTTTTATAAAATTATAGATATTTACATATTCCTACACATAATATTGCATGTAGCTGTAACTGAATGTGGTTGAAAGACAACTCATCTTCTTTAATTTGTTTAAGAAATAATCGTAAAATGAAATGGTTGGTCCTATGGTAATTGTTAATTATGATACAGTTTTTCTGCAGTAAAACTCTCAGCTAAATTGTTAATATATGGCATTTTCATGAGTTAGTTTAGCAGTTTGGTTAAAACATAAAATATTTCCTGTCTGTCTGGGTTATACATTTATTAATGCCATATGGTTGATCATCTGTGTAAGCGTCTCCCGGACTGGTTTCAGATAGCTGAAAATAAAAACACGTTTGTTTTATAACTAATTTAGAAAATAAATATTTCTCAATATACACAAAAATATGATTGATTTTTTATCACTACATAATCTTTTTAGCCTTAAAACCAAACCAAACCTATTGCCGTCAAGTCGATTCCAACTCATAGTGACCCTATAGGACAGAGTAGATCTGCCCCATAGCATTTCCAAGGAGCACCTGGTGGATTTGAACTGCCAACATTTGGTTAGCAGCTGTAGCTCTTAACCACTACGCCACCAGGTTTAGCCTTAGATGTAGTTTATTTAAGTCTGAGGAATTGTTTATAGGAAGAGAAAAAGGGTATAAAATTATGGGCTCTAAAACCTGAAAGGTCTTACAAGACCATCTCGTCCAACCCCTCTCATTTTACAAATGGGAAGATAATTTTTGTTCTTAAAATTCAATATCCCTTGTAGGGTAAATGGTTTGAGAAATTGTTGATGCCTCTCTGAAGGCCTTTGCACTTCAGGGCTTTAGATTTAATGATATTTCACAGAAAACAGAAGTGTTGATTATGTAATAAGTAAAGCACATTGCCCTGTAATTGTTATGCATGAGTTATGAGTGGTCATAAAGACTGACTTTGGTAGAACAAATGTCATAATTGTGCTTATTAAGTAATCTGAATGTTCATTTGGGGGTAACTGATTATTTTCTTTCAAAATAATATTGAAGGTGTATTAGAAAAATCTTCCCAGACTTGCACATTATTACCCAGGATAATATCTATACGTACATGTGATGGTTGGTGTGTAAACTTGAAAAGCAAGTTTATTAAATAGCACATTTCTTTATTAAATAAGCAGTGAATAAAACCATTTCTTCTGATCTGATTAAAAAGAGACTATTTTATATACTGAACATTTTGTACTTATTCTCTGTCAGCCTAATCAGAGTGTGTGTATGTGTATTTGAATTAACTTCATCTCCCAATACAATTAGGTAAGCACTTGGGCCTCATGGCCAGGGCTGTGTGTGTCTTTTGTAATTTGTATGTAACATGAAAACCAGTTGCTGTCGAGTCAATTACAACTACTGGCAACCCCAGGAGTCCCTGGGTGGTGCAAATGGTTAACGCATTTAGCTGCTAACCAAAAAGTTGGAAGTTTGAGTCCACCCAGAGGTGCCACAGAAGAAAGGCCTGACATCTACTTCCAAAAAAAAAAAAAAAAATCAGCCATTGAAAACCCCATGGAGCAAACTTCTAGTCTGACACACAAAGTTCTACTCTGCTGCCGACTCATAAAGTCACCATGAGTTGGGGTCAGTATGGCAGCAATGGTTTTTTATATAATATGACAGATATTAGATCATGCCACACTTGTTTCTGGGGTGGAGTTGAAAAGATCTTCATAGAACCAATCATCCGCACTTGTGGTCAAAGAGTTAAGGTGTTGCAAACAATTGCATCTCTCAAGCACAGATGCTTTAATACACCTCACCGTGATAACTTCAATAAAAATAAAAAGTATGGGATATAAGAATAAAGCACGTATATCTTTGGGAGAAGATGAGTTATTCCTCAGAGAATTACTCCAAAACCACCCAATAATAGACTCCAATTCCAATATTTATGAATATGTCATTTTTGGACTGCCACCACAAACACTATTTTCCCAGTTTTCAAAACAGAAATTCCATGCATAACATGTTTTCAGTAAATAATTGTCTGCTGGGCACCATGATTAAGGGATATTTTGGAGGCTTCATTGTCTCTTATTTGGGTGCCTGTTCACAGGTATGAGGTTCAGAGATTCTTTAGCTACTAGAAACCACTCGTCCTGATTCACTGACTCATTGTGATATTGTAAACTGGCCAAATTTCCATAGCTGTAGCACAACCTGCAGTGATTTTGCTTTACCTTTTCTTGCAGTTCAAATTAAAGTCCTTCAATAATATTTCAGTTGGCGATATAAATAAAGAATTCACGAGAGCTTTAGTCATCTGTTCCAGTAGAAATGCCAGAGGTAATGTTTTAATTCTTGCTACTAATTGTACTCACAACTGACTGTGCAGGGCTTTACTTGGAACCAATTCATGAGCTGTTGTGGCTAGAGTTAACTTTGGAATAGCACAATATGAAGACAAGTCTTTTGTGTTCTCTTTGTCCCCACCTGATGGATTTCAGAGGACTACTCAGGTACCAAACTGGAATAGGAACATGACTCACACTGTGCAAGAAACATATTCTAAAATACTTGGTTGTACAATGTAATATAATTGTAACGGCTAATTGGTTCTGTTTTTGAGTACCTCTCCATTCCAGAATTAAGCAAAGATCTACATCTACACACATTTCTGGAAAAGGATAATGTAATCCAGACATCTACATAGTTCAGAGTGGACTTGCATGATAAGGATCAGCATGAGTCCAATCCCCAAAATGTAGAAATTGATCCAGTTTCCACGTTCCTACTGTTCTGTCCTTATCACCAGCTGCCACTGCAACACTCTCTTTCCCTCTCTCTCTCAGGCCCTCGCCACCCAGAGCTAGGTAAGAACTCACAAGTTAAAAGGACACTGTCCTTCACACTACCAAATAGGCAAATAGGCTGCAGGACTGGGGAGTCCACACAACACTCTAACCTTCTGACCTACTGACCACAAATTCAGGGCTGGTTTCTCACTACCCTGCAAGATGCCAGCTGCAATCTTGGGAGTCCCCATGACACCCTTGCTTTCTGAACTGCTGGCTTCTTCTATCCCTTTGGGTTCTGTAATTCACTGGAAGAACTCCAAGAATTCACAGAGAGCATACCACACTAATGGCTGCAGATTTATTACAACCAAAAAGGATACAAATGAAGAGACTCATAGAGCAAGGTCCTGGATGGTTCCCAATGCGAAGCTTCTGTGTTCTAAGAGGTGTGCTACCCTCCAGAGAGCAGATGTTCTCATGAACCGGGAAGCCCTCTGAGCCTCTGTGAGCCAATGCTTTTATTGGCCAGTTCTGCATGATAGGCTATATCATGCCTCCTGAGGCTAGTTGATAATGACCTCCCAGTTGAGTCTTTTCTGGTCCTGCCAGCTCCCACTAGTCAGCACAAACATAGCCTGGAAGTCTCAGACCAACACATCCCAATTACTCCAAGGATTATTTCTCTGGAGCCAAGGACATAGGCCAGCTTACTTAGGGTAAAACTAAGTGCTTTACCCCACAGTATTTAATACAGTTTATTGTATTATTAATCCACTGTCTTCACAGAGACTGAAAGAGAAAAAAAAAATTCTAAATTGAGATAGTAGTTTTTATTCAAGCATCTGGTAAGTAAAGAATATTCTGGCAAATGTTAAAGGCCTATGCAGAATTACCTATGCAGAATTAGAGGCACAGATTCCTGTCATTATGCGTTAATTTGAATTATGACTGCTTTTTTCAACACATTTCAGAAACCTATATGATGATTTTAAAGAAAGTTCCTTATGAAAATAATGCCATGGTTATATTTCACCTTTAAACATATACTAATCAAATATTTCTGAACATCTTTTAATATGGGAGCATATCTGGTTTATGATAAATTTCCTGTAAGAGAAAGAAACATGAGTACCACTTCTGCTTAATTCAGAAAATAAATTTTAATTTAAGGATTTCTCATAACAGTGAATGGTCTTTAAAAGAATACCAGTGGAATCAGACTTGTTCTTAAGACTATTCTAGTAGAATTCAGGTTAATTCTGTTTTGGAATAAGTCTTCAAAACACCTCAAAATCACTGTTGAGTAAAACAAAATCCAGCTACTTAAATTGAGCTGTTAGAGACTCTGGAATACATCGGTCATTTGTAATTTTTGCCGAGGGTCTTTATCCTTAAATAATGCTGTTCTGTTGTGCATGTTATATTCCTCTGAGTCCTCCTAAAATTAGCTGATGGCATGAAATAGACACACTGCAAAAACCAAGAAGGAAATCTTATCTGGAACCTTCCCCTCTTTCCAGTTGGATTGAGATGAGGGCATATGTCATACATAGCACAATGACAACAGTGACAACCCACAGGGTTTTCCTTTCCAGGCTGTATTCTGAGCTCCTTGGATACCATGTTTCTGAATTATGCATAGACATTGGACTAACTGGGTGGTTATGTCAATAGATGTGCCTCAGTAAATGAGGACTGATTAACTGGTTATTATCTCTGTGTGTCCTTAGGCATCTTACAACTTCGTAGGCTATTATCTTTAAAATGAGTTTAGAACGTACATTTATGCTCTACTTTAGCTCTAATAGTCCCTGAATCATCATGATTATGGACAGAGATATATTCTTTGGCTCCTTTTCCTTAAAATAGAAAGAAAATGCTATAAAATGTCATTTGTACATTAAATTTACCATGCTTTGCATGAATAACACATAGGAATTTTTTCTAAATATTTAATAATGTCTTCACTTGCTAAATTGCTATATATGTTATATATCTATAGGTATATAGATTGCATCATATATATTATATAACACTTTACCTACATATAATATAATTACATATTGTATTGTGCAGTATGTATTATATATTATACATGAGGAATGGACAGAGAAGAGTGGACTGGTCTGTAAGAGAGACTTTATCCTAATATTTACCATATAACTATTCATCTAGGTCTGGGGTTGGCAAACTTTTCCTCTAAAGGGCTAGATCATAAATATTTTAGGCTTTGCTGGCTATATGGGCTCAGTCACAACTGCTCAACTCTATTATTATACCAAGAAAGTAGACCTAGACAATATATAAATGAATGGGTGTGGCTGTGTTCCAATAAAACTTTATTTACAAAAGCATGTGGTAAACTGAACTTGGCTTGCAAGCCATAGTTTGCCAACTCCTGATCTAGGTCATGTGGAAAAGATTCTGAAGACATTCACAGTCTAATGAACTATGTCCATTGCTATTGTGGCTTCATTTCTTCAAGAGTAAACCATATCTAGAAAGATTATTAGTCTATTAAAGACCAGAAAACCAAACCCATTGCCATCGAGTCGATCCTGACTCATAGCGACCCTATAGGACAGAATAGAACTGCCTCATGTGGTTTCCAAGGAGCACCTGGTGGATTTAAACTGCTGACATTTTGGGTAGCACCTGTAGCTCTTAATCACTATGCCACCAGGGTTTCCGGTTAGTCTATTAGATGCTGGTTTTTTTTTTTTTCTTTGCATAGATACAGTCAAGAGATTCTAGCATATGTATTTATGCAAGTATTTATGCAAGTGATTTAGCATTATTCTTAACTCCAGTGAAGCAATTTTTATTAAACCGGAAAGTAATATAGCCTTATCTAGACCTACAATGTCCCACAGAATACCCCTTAGCCAAGTATGACTATTTAAATTTAAGTATAAATTAATTAAAATTAAATAAATTAAAAACTCAATTTCTTAGTTGCACAAGCAACATTTCAAGTGCTCAATAGCCACATGTGTCCAGTGGCTACCATACTGGATATACAGAGAACATTTCCATTGATGCAGAAAGTTCTATTAGACAGTGCTGATAGTAGACCAAAAACATACGGCCAACCAGTATAGGCATTTACCAAAAGGTAAACATTTCAAAGAAATGATGGAAGTTAAGTGTGGCATAAGGAAATAAATTCTAAGCTTTCAGAATATGTAATTATTAAATTTAATAATTTCAAATATTTCCATTTAATAGTATTACCACAGAAAATTCCTAGATTTGAATCTTGTCCTTGTATACTCAAGGAAAATTCTAGCTGAAGGACTAAAATGTAAACACAATCATTGAAGCTACTCCACCAAATTGCTGAAGGCTACCAAATGGCTTCTTGCTCACTTCTGCTACTCAGAACATATTAAATAATTTTAAGAAGAGTTAATATAGAATATGAGCTTGCATGCACCAAAAAGTGTTTTCTATAGGCCTTTTGCTGTGTAGATAAAATGTTGCTGTCGAGTTGATTCTGACTCATAGCGGCCCTATAGGACAGAGTAGAACTGCTCCATAGAATTTCCAAGGAGCGGCTGGTGGATTCAAACTGCCAACCATTGGTTAGCAGCTGAGCTCTTAACTCCTATGCCACCAGGGCCACTAGGGGTCCCTGTCTAGATAGTAGAGCTGTATTATTTTGTTACTTTACCTCTGACCACTCACTCTCGGCCCAGGTCAATTTTCAATTGTATTTTGAAAAATAAGTTCACTTTTATTTGCATGAGGAAGAGCTTGAAAAAACTTAGATCAGGACACATCTTGGCTTGCAGAAGACTTTTTTTTTTTTTTTTTTGCCTTCACAAGTTCTTATCATTGAGACATTTTACAAATTTTGAAAGAATAATGAAATGCTAATAAAAAGTACACTGGACAGGCTTTAATTTTTTAATCTAGTCAAGGGAAAAAAAAGCTTTGAATCAATTATCCACAGTTTTCAGTGTAAAATCAAGGATTTTGACAATGTTTAGATGTTGAATTGCCAAGCTATTAGCAACCAAGAGATTTGATTAGACATCCATATTAATAAACACCTGTCATAATGGCACAACAGATGTTCCAGGAACACAGCTAACTCAAAATGTAAATTTTAAAAAAATGGTCATAGTCCTCTACAATGTGATGCCTAAATTAAACTTCACAACCTTTATCCTTTTTTTTTTTTACTAAAATTCAATTGCTGAAATAATTTGTCTCAATAGACAAATTTGCTTTATTTAATGACTAGTTTTCATAGAAATTAAAACCTATTGCATAAACATTTGAAATGATCGGATAAAGTACATTTACAAAATAGTAGGTTGTGTGTGTGTGTGTGTGTGTGTGTGTGTTAGTATGCATGCATATATATTACATAATTTTTTGGGACCCACTATTTTAAAATTTGTGATAGTTCATATCCAGTACATGTAATTTAAAAAAAAAATTTTATTGTACTTTAGATGAAGGTTTACAGAACAAATAGTTTCTCATTAAACAGTCAGTACTCATATTGTTTTATGACATTGGTTAAGAATCCCACGACGTGTCAACACTCTCCCTTCTCAACCTTGAAGGCCTTTTTTTTGGTGAAAATATACATAGCCAAAGTTATACCATTTTGAAAGTTTCTACATGTACAATTCAGTGACATCAATTACATTCTTTCAGCTGTGCTGCTATTCTCACTATCCTTTTCCAAATTATTCCATCACCATTATTTTCAATTCACTGCCGCCTAGGCTTCCCATCGAACCTTTTGTGTTGCTGTTGTCAATTTGATCTCACATAGATAATTCTTTTTTTTTTTGTACCTTAGATGAAGTTTGCAGAACAAATAGTTTCTCATTAAACAGTTAGTACACATATTGCTCTATGACAATGGTTAACAACCCCATGACATGTCAACACTGTCCCTTCTCAACCCTATCACCAACTTTCCTGTCTGTTCCTGCCTTCTAGTCCTTGTCCCTGGACTTCCGTGCTTCATTAGTCTTGTTTTGTTTTATGAGGCTGTCCAATCCCCAGCTGAACGGTGAACTTCGGGAAGGGATTCATCACTGAGCTGAAAGGTTGTCCAGGTGCCATACTCGGGGTTTCTCCAGTCTGTCAGGCCAGTAAATCTGGTCTTTTTTTGTGAGTTAGAATTCTGTTCTACATTATTTTCCAGCTCTGTCCAGGACCTTCTATTGTGATCCCAGTCAGAGCAGTCAGTGGTGGTAGCCGGGCACCATCTAGCTGTACTGGATTCGGTCTTGTGGAGGCCGTGGTAGCTGTGGTCCATTAGTCCTTTGAACTAATCTTTTCCTTGTATCTTGTTCTCTTCATTCTCCATTGCTCCCAAAGGGGTGAGACCAGTGGAGTATCTTAGATGGCTGCTCACAGGGTTTTAAGACCCTCAGATGCTACTCACCAAGATAGAATGTAGAACATTGTCTTTATAAACTGTGTTATGTCAGTTGAGCTAGATGTTCCCCGAGACCATGGTCCCCACAGCCCTCTGCCCAGCAATTCAGTCCCTTAGGGAGTTTGGAAGTGTCTATGGCGCTTCAATGACCTTTTCTTGTAGAATTTGTGCTGGCTTCCCCAGTAATGTGTTCCAGTACATGTAATTTTAATTGATATTTGTATATGCAAGTTACATAGATTTATAATTTTTTGCAAAAAGCATATTTGTTGAGCACTGATCCACTCAATGCAAACGTTTATATAATGTACTAAATTATTTAAACTAATACACTGTCTTTCCTTAAGGGATATATTTCATGAGAATAATATAGATAAGTAGTACAAGTAAATAAACACTGATTATGTGAAAAATTTAATAAATAAGCAGCATACATTATCAAAGAAGCAAGTACACAGGTAAAATAAAAAAAAATGTATCTATCAAGAGTTGAGCTGAGAAGGGGGTATTGTATAAGTATGCATATTTTTATCTCAGCACAACTCTAAACTTGAACAATTTCCTATACACATCTATATGATAGTCAGGAAAATCATCAACTTGTAAGGATTGTCTACTATTATCTATGCCAGATTGTTTAACTGCTTGTCTCACATAATTCCAACATCATACACAGGTAGTAATAACACTCACGTAGCTCCACAGGAATTTGCAGTACACAAAGTACTTTCATAGGCACTAACCCATTTAACTTTGGAAATGACTCCATGAGATGAGCAGGGCTGACATTATTATGCCCATTTTAGACACGGTACAACTGATAATACTGCAAGAGGTTAAGTAGTTACTGCTTGTAAGTGGCAGTTGCATCTCCTCCTAAGGGTGCAGCAAAATGGCAGGGTATCCAGATTATTGGTGGTAACAGCACTGATTTTGGCAGAGGCAGAAAACAGTTGTGGGATGGAGTGGTAGGAAAATCTAAGGACAGTCATCAAAAGAAGCAACTGAAGGAGAATTGGTATGTGTGACACACAAGGTTGAGCCTAGTCTAAGAGTTGTCTGTAGGGAGACAATAATTTGTTTATAGAGGAGGCAGTCAGACATGTATACTTTCAGATGATGGAAGATGAACCATAGTGAATTTTTTTGAAATAGATTATGACCCTGAAATTTATACCTATTTCCCTTCATTAACTGACTGGTGAAATGCCAAAATACCTAGTTCATTGTTAAACCTCAAATTTTACCTTACTAGAAGTTTAGTTCTCACTCAAGGTTGAAATACAAAAGTTTCTTTCTTTCCCTTCCTTCTTCTTTCCTTTCCTCTCTGTAAAGTCACCAGACTACCAGGACCTATTTATACAGTGTCAACTCTGCACCTTAGTGCTTCATAGGAACTTGGCTTTAAACCTTTAAAGACAGCGTTACAGTCTCTCCCTCCGTTAGCTGCTGCCTGTCTTATACTTATCTAAGAAGGGCTCTGTTGGGTTTTCCGGCATTTTATGTCTTCTCTTTGTGCTGGAAGTGAGTTTAGATAAGAATACGGTGCCACATGTGATTCTCCATGTCTGCCTAAATCTTTACTGTGGTATCAAGTGCTTTTCCACTTGTTTCTTCCCTTCTTCCCTAATTTAGCAATCTTATTAGTTAACAACAACAATGGGCTCAAGCATAACAACAATTGTGAGGATGGTGAAGGACCGAGCAGTGTTTCGTTCTGTTGTACATAGAGTCGCTAAGGGTTGGAACCAGCTCGACAGCACCTAACAACAACAGTAGCTAACAAACAGTGTTTTTCTTCTTTGCTTGTTTCGTGTGTTGAATTTTTGAAATGTTCTTTTTCGCCTCAGTATTCCAAAATGTATTTGTGAGAAAATACTTTCTTTTTTTTTTGAACATAGGTGTATACAACGGTGTCCAAAGAACATGCTAGAGATCTGAATCTAACCTTTCATTCTTACGGCAATTGCCGTCTGTGTAGCTCCACAGGCAGAGCTAGAACCAATGTGAGGAATTCAGCAGATTTTCACTCAATTTAAAGAAATAGCAGTTAAAATTGTCAATCCAGCAAGAGGAAACCTATCCTATGGAGTTATGGGACCTCAGTGTGGAAATATTCAATCAGAATTTAGATAACTATTAGTCATGGAAGTTGTAGAAATCATTTCTACAGTTGAGGGAACACAGATTAATTGGCCGTCAAGTTCCCATCCAACTATTCGTTTCTGTAATTGTAAATTTCAAAGGCATTTATGATTATAAAAATCATTATTTATGTCCATTGTGATTAGCTATTTTTCATTAACCTGTCTCATTTAACTTAGGTTTATCCTTTAATATCATTATGTATGGTCTATAGTACTTATTCAACAAAGAAATTAGCTCCTTTGGAAATACTCTGTGGTTCAAACTTTTACAACTCTGAGTCTTAAAATGTAAACATCATGTATTTTTTGCTATCCACATTCAGTTATTGTTACTATGCCTTCTCCTGTCAATTCCAGCCTCAATTTATACATTATTTTTGCCTTCAACTAGTATCGCTCTTTCCCGTGCCCAGCCAAATATTTTATCACATCATCCAGCTTTATTTTCATCTTACCCCAATTACCATCTGAAATGATCTTATTATTTATTACATGTTTGTTTCTTTACTGTCTTCCCTGTTAGATTTTTCAAGTTTCATGGGCACACATACCTAGGACAAATCCTGGTCTGTAGGTAAACTGCAAAAAAAATTATATTTAGTGAATAAATGGATGATTGACTGAATGACTTTTCTGCTTTGCATCCGTAAAGCTTAAGATCCAATATAGACGACAGTCTTTACCTAAATAACCTCTACGTGAAGGTGTCATTTCCATCCAGTCATTCTGTTACAAAGAGTAGGGACCACACCTTACTCATGTTTCTATCCATCGTATTGCCTAGCAAAGTGCCTCACACATAACAAAGAATCAATAATTATTTGTCAAATGTACATGCTTACTTCCTTCATGGAAGGGAAAGGACATTTCCTAAAAAGTCTTTCAGGATCAAAGACAGGAGAAAGAAGAGCTATTTTTTTTTTTTTTTGTTTTGTTTCAAGGAGAGTAAAGGAATTGGCAACCTGGGAGAGTGTAAACATAGGACAAGAGTCAGAAGTACCGAATTTCACTGACTCCCTCCTCTGTTCTTCCTGACTGTGTGAATTTGGTCAAGCCACTAGAGTACACGATCAGTATTTTTCTTTGTTATTGGTGCTGATACTAAAAACTCGAAACCAAACCCGTTGCCGTTGAGTCGATTCCAACTCATAGTGATTCTATAGGACAAAGTAGAACTGCTCATAAGGGTTTCAAGGAGCACCTGGTGGACTCAAACTGCCAACCTTTTGGTTAGCAGCTATAGCTCTTAACCACTACACCACCAGGGTTTCCTTGGTGTTGATAATCTCTGTCATTCCTTCACTGTAGGCTTGCTATGCCTAGGAAAGTTTAAAAAAATCTATGAGAAAGTGCATTTTAGTTTGTAAAATATCATACGATTGAAACTTTTTATTATGGGTAATCATTAAAACATCTATGGAACCAAAGATCAGCTATCTGTTTAATCCACAGGTAAGACTACCAAATATCTCTGGTTTTAACAAGCAGGGGTACGGGAACAAAAAAAAAAAAAAAAAAAAAAGATTTAGAGAGAGGAAGCAGAAAATGAAAGAGAAGGAAACAAGGAGAGAGAGAAGGAAGAGAAAGAATATCCAGTATACAGGGAGGGACTGTAGTGGGAGGATGTGGCCAAGAAAGGTCTAGAGAGAAGGGAAGTAGAACCAGCAGGAAAGAATTGTATCTGATTCAGATTTGAGAGTGCCACTCATCATGATCACAGGGAGGCTGAAATCCCTAGAATGGGGCTTCATACATTTCAAAGCTACAGACAGATGCAGTCAGGGATGAAGGAGGGATGTGTGTTTTAATCCCATACAAGATTAGTGAAGACTAGGTGTCATTTTATGGAAATGGATGAGTCCAAATGCCAGAGACAGAGGGACATATACCTTATTCATTGTTAAAATAGAAATTGCAGCAAGAACATATGCTTATGCTTACTAAGAAACCCTTCTTAGATGGCTGATATGAAATTTTATTTCCAAGCGTCAAATTTTATCTGGCATTTGGGCAGGGGCTCCAGAATCCACAGCATAAGCAGCAGTGTGGATGACTTGACTGCCCCCTCCTTTTGTCCAGCTTGGCCCAGCTGAAACCTCTGCAGTTCCATGGAGCCTGGCTTGGCACACTTTCCCCACAGTTAGTCATTGTGTACACGGCTTAATGATGGGACATAATCTTTGAAAAGAAAATTAAATCATTAATCTCACTTTGGTGATCCTTGGGAGTCGAGTGTGTGGAAAGCCGGTTGCTATCAAGGATGCCCAAGCTCAGCTCTCAGAAGACAGTGTTACCTACAGTTTTCAGCCCTTCAAATATTTGCTATGTTTCTAGAAATAGTAGCTGTGTGTAAAAATTAGCTGCTCTTTCATTCCTTGGGTCTTTTTTTTTTTTTTTTTTTAATTTGTAACAGTGTTTTTTTGGTTTTGATTTGAATTCACCTTTCACCTTTAGTTCTTTGCTGCACTAAAAAAAAACTCTAAAAATAATTCTTTTGTCTTTACTGTGGCATCTGTGCTCACAGACATAAACTGCTTCTTAGTTGTTCTTTAACCTACATAATGCTCCTCCTCTGATATCCACGATCAAAAATGAGGAGGAATAAAAAAATGTCTGTATTGCCATTTGCAGTTTTTATTTGAAACTAATTCAGAAAGGAACAAGGGAGGTATATTGTAGATGATTATAACATGTTGAAAGTACATGCATATTAAAACATTTTAGAGTAAAAAAGTATCTCAGGGTAATATTTCATTGCCTGATTTCAATTACACTCATGTGTCACTTAATGTCCCCAACACATTCTGTGAAATAAGATTTTATGTGATGTGAATGTTGTGCAAACACCATATCAGATATAGTACTTAGCAAAGCTGTATGGGATACTGTAGTGTACCTGTATTGACTAAATAGCCAAGATACTGTACATGTACAGGCTATATTTCAGCTAACGTATCTGGTAAGGTAATATATGGGTTAAGTAGGTTCATCCTGTACAATCCCTACAATCAGTTTATCTAAGGTTTCTACAAATTCTGCTGCCTTCACATCAACACTTGCACTCGCCACTCACTTACACATTACACAGCCAAAAGCGTTGTTTGAAGCGCTTGAGCACCCAGAGCTAGCACTAAACTCGATTATCATCGTCTGTTCCTGCTTTTTCTATAAGCATCTGGAACAAGCTTCCTGCGTTAGCAGTGATTGTCAAGGTGCTGAGAGGGATTTGTTTTTGTGTTTGGTCCTCCATCCTCCTCATTCGTAATTTCTCCATACCTGGTATAGTTTTCTCTCCCATTTTTGTTAGCTTTGTTGCTTTCAGTGGAGCCCATCCTTTAACAGCTTGGAGAATTTTTTTCTTTGTTTTTGAGGATCGTCATGATTGTAGAGTGTGACATGCACAAATCACGACCAATCGCATTGACTGATTTTCCACCTCATGTTGTTTAATAACCTTTTGTTTCACTTCCAAATTGATACTTCTCCTTTGCCGCTTGCTGCTGGTGTTACTAGCACTGGTTTTCCTCTGTTTGGGAATCGTGATGCACTTGTCGGTAGTGGTTCTACGATCAGGCTTTCTGAACTCTGTTATTACCTTACGGAACCACAAACATATATGCGGTTGAACGTTGCCTGAATGGACATTATGTGGTACATGACTGTATTCAAAGATTATTATCTATTATAAGTTTTAAACTTACAATAAATATTAATACACTTTTCTTATTTCCAGCTCTTCTTTTGTATGCCTTCTACTAATCTTTCGCTTGGTAATGCCTAACAGAGGCAAGAATAATAAAAAAGAAAACATTCAAAACCATGAAGTTTATTTTCAGTTCAGGGAAAGCAATTGATTCGTGCACCTCTTCAAACACATGTTTTTGGAAAACTATGATATGCAACCCATGGCTGGTCTCCCCACTGATCTCCTGTCCTCTGGGGAACCTAAATAAGAATCAGTCATGGGCCCTGCCCCGCAAGAAGTTTAGAGTCCGTTTTAAGAGCTAAGACATGTATATGTATAATTATAAGGGAGGAAGTGGTAGCAATCTCAAGAGAGGTATGGGGAAGATGGTAGGAATATTCAAAGGGCTCAGAATTTCCTGCTTTGAGCAACAGGAAAGGCTTTCTGGAAAAGATATCATTTGAGCTATGTCTTCAAATAGTAATCTCCAAAGTGGAATCCTTATGACTTTCTATTGGAATATGGCAATAAAATAGTAGAAATTTAATTTATATTCATTATCTAAAAATGTAAGAGTTGTGTGCTTGCCAATATGTAACGCCTAGATTGACACTGGCACTCTCCTTTGTGCATACCCCCCGCAAGAGAGCTCCACAGTCAGCAGAGGTTGATGCGGTGACTTGGCTTTTTCAGTAGCTTTCTACGTATCACAATTAATGTGTGCCTGGTTAGCTGAATTTATGAATAAGATTACCTAGCTTTAACTTAGCTTATCTTCATTAAATGGGACATGTCGCTTTAAATTTTTCAGAAAAGAAAGCATGGGTTAAGAACAATTAATTAAAAGCGAAACCCAATCAAAGAGCAAGAAGATGTCAGAGCTGACTATTACTTTATCCCTGGGAGAAGACGTTGGTCAGGCATGTTACAAAGCAAATCAACAATGATCTACTCAAAACTAAAAAGAACTAGGCCAATAAAATTAATTATCAAGAAGACTGCTTGAGAGATGGATTTGCATCTTCTAATAAATCACCAAAAACCCATTGCCATCAAGTCGATTTTGACTCCTAGTGACCCTATAGGACAGAATAGAACTGCTCCATAGGGTTTCCAAGGCTGTAATCTTTGCCAGAGCAGATTGCCACATCTTTCTCTCATGGAGCAACTAGTGAGTTCTAACCACTGATCTTTTGGTTAGCAGCTGAATGCTTAACCACTGTACCACCATGTTAAATTTCTTCTTAAGAGAATATTGTGTCTTGAGATTGTTTTTAATGACATTATCATTAGCAAGATATTTAAAATGGTTTCTTTCATCTTTAATTAATCCCTTTGAAAGTTTTAGATCTGTATATGTTTTATAATATACATACTTTATTAGCACACTAGTACATACACAACTTATTAATTAATACATATACATAGAGGATGAATGCTCCAAAGGTATCTGTATATACTTTTGCGTGTGGGTATGCTCATTAAGAATAGTGTTCAACAAAAAGTTTGAAGTATTTTTCCTTAAAAGATGGGTAGGATTTGTAGATATAAGGGCTAGGATGAGGGACTGGACTTTCTCAATGAATGAAGCACCCCAAGATGACTAATGAGAAGGTGGAATTAATAAGTGAAATAAGGTTTTAAACGATCATAATTTAGGATTATCCATGTCATAGGGAAATGAAAGAAATGACTCAATTTCTTAAATATATAAACACCATATTATCATTTCCCCCTTTTTATTATGACATCTCTCAGCAGTTCTTAAGAACCTTAAGCTTCTCATTGATTTGCCATGAGTCTTCTGATGATTACATCCTCTCAAGTCACATTTCCTTCAGGGTGATTTAGAGGAAAGCATGTGGCATTTCACTTGATGTTGGACAGAGCAAGCTGAGCAAGCTGAATAATACCTTGCCCCAGACCAACCTATCTGGCTAAAACTATGAACATTTTATTTTTGTAAAGCACCAGAAATTCAACACGAAGAGGGATTGCCTTCGGGATGCCAGCTCCTGGCATAAGCATATTAGCCTTCTTGGAACTGATCCCATGAAAGAGTCACAATCTTAATGATTTCAACTTTCTGGGATATTTCATCTTTTTCCCATAGGAAACAGAAAAGTTATTCAGCACCAGAATATAAGCCACCCACATGAATTCTAAGAGCTTCCTTCTGAGAGCCTCAAAGCGGTCTGGGTTTTGTTTAGGGTGACCATCCTGCCACACGGCCATTGGTTTTCTCATGTCCTGTTCTTCTTAAATAACTGCACTTAATTGGAGGCCCAGTGTCTCACATTTCAAAAGAAGCACCGGTACTTGGGTAGGAATTCAAGGCAGGAGAGAAAGGCAGCCTCCTCAGTCAGGTTCAACATGTCTGCACACCATCATTGAAGTTTGTAAAAGAATTTTGGGAAACCTTTGAGGCTTACTTTCAGAAAGAGAAAATTGGCAGACCTTGAATGAAATATACATCCTGCAGAAAAGGACATAGGAGATCTGGGGTTCAATACACCCTGACCCAAGGCACACAGCTGCAGGAGCACCAAAGTACCCAAGCCTTCTAACAAACAGCAAAAAGGCCTGCAAAGTGAAAAAAAAAAATTTAAAAATTTTAAAAAAGAAAGAAAGTCAGGTTAAACCCTGCCTTTCTTTTATATACCTTTCTTATTCTAATTTTGTTTCCATCAGTAATAATTGGTTAAACATACAATTCTAACTAGGTTATAGACTTTTCAGTACGGTTCAGTCTGATCCAATATGTGACCCTCCGTGCAGACTGAGCAATAAAATATAAAAGCAGGTTCAAGTGCCTGAGTATGGTAATGAGTCTATTTTAATCATAAGACAAAGAATCTTTAGGGCAAAGGCTATAACAGAGATAAGAAGGTGAATCACACAGCTGAGCAGGATGCTGGATGACTACTTTTTTACAATGATATTACTCTAACTTCTTTCAGTTGAGGAGGCGGGAAGTAGGTTGTCTCATATAGTATGAGATAAATATTTAAGTACTAGGCATGACAGTCGGAGAAAGTAAAAATTAAGCACAGGTCTGAACTAGAGATGACTATTTTATTCATATTTTACAATTATACTCTTTGCTTTAAAAAAATCAGCTTTAGGTCACTGCACAATAAAATAACTCTATAAAGCCTTTAAATCAATGGATAGTAGCAATAATGGCACTTTAACATGAAAACTAGCTGCGTAAAACAGTGTATCTCAAGTTACTGTCAATCTGAATAAGCCTATTGAGATGGGAGGCTTTACAACTGTCCTAAAATTTAATAAGCTGGAAACCCTGGTGGTGTACTGGTTAAGCGCTATGGCTGTTAACCAAAAGGCCGGCAGTTCGAATCCATCAGGCGCTCCTTGGAAACTCTATGGGGCAGTTCTACTCTGTCCTATAGGGTCGCTATGAGTTGGAATCGACTCGACAGCAACAGCAACAGGTACCAGACCAGGGGAGCGAAGGCATACCAAAGATCTGCTGGCCGGTGTTCATAATCTCAGAAACAACAACAAAGCTTGAGACTGGTGGGAAGTCAGACCCTTAAACCATCTCTGTACCCAATCTGTTGACTATGATAGGTCTTGACTAAGTAAGTGGCCTTTTCACCTGTGTATGTTTCTTCATGTTGACCTTATGATAAAATTGTTACGTGACCAGAGTAAGTAGTGAGTTGGTGGACTTTGAGAAGCTAAATAATAAAGACTAAATTATATTACAGGCAGTCCCCAAGTTGGGAACTCCTGCTTGCCCTTTAATATTATGTAAATTTGCCCTCACTTGGAAAGGATGGAGCCAACCCCTACTCACAACAAATTCTTCACCACAATCACCTTCACTTTCTGCATGTGCAACTTTCAAATCATTGGAAAGTCTTGGAGCTTTTCTTGCACTGAAGTAAGGCTAAGTAAGAACCCTATGCACCTGTTCTGACTTATCTGCAAATTCTTCAAGACACAGCCAGGAATGGATCTCGTTCGCAGCTCGAGGACGGTCTGTATTTTCATAAATTGAAAATGATTATTTCCTAGCCTGTAAAATTTGATCTGGTGTGAAAGGGGCAGGGGCTGCCAGTATATCAGAGTGGTTTAAGGAGACGCTAGAAAAAATGCCCAGGCTCTGTAAGTGGTTGTGTACATGATTAATGCCAAGGCCACTGCCAACAGGAAAAGGAGGGACTCCCACAGTCAGAGTGTGATAGTATTTACAGTACGTTGACTGATTAATGTGACACTCAGGGAAGTAATGTGTGAAAGCGAGAACAGACCTGTTTTCAAATGTTAGTGCTGAGTACACGTTTCCCATTATGTCCTGAGAAGGTGTCAATGAATAATGACTTACAGTTTTTTGGGATGACGGGGGTTATTTCCCATGCATAAGCAAAGATACAAATAGCTTGATTTGTCAATTCTCACTACCTTTATGGGTCTAGAGAGTTACCATTGAGAAGCGCATCCCTTATTTCACAGTTGGAATAACTAATTCCTTACAAAAGGACTCTTAGGTGATTTTAGCTATACCATTGGCCTTAAATGATCCTTTGAACTATGCAGTGGGTGTAGTTTCCGAATGTCTTATGAAAACACGTACCAGAGTTTTCCAGGTCTGTAGGTCTGAAAGAGGAAATGAATACATATAATCAAGTGAAAACTCTCCCTATCCGCACAGAATAAGACTTCATCCCTCCTTTCTCCCCATGCAAGATGTGTTTTCAGGGAGTGTGTGTGTGTTTCATGTGTAGCCCCAAGAGGGAAGAAAGGAGTGTTAAAATTAATGTATGGTGCATGGGGGAAGGGGAGGTTCATCAGACATATAAAGAGCCCTCCCCCAACCCCCATAACCGTGGTTTTCTCAGATCTTCAGATTTCCCAGGCCTCTTTCTTTGATATAAATTCTAAGTAAAGGGGCATACAGCTACCAAATCATTAAGAACCAAGAATGACGCTTTCGCTGGCAGTTGGAATAATGTTAGAAAAAAATAAAAACGTTGCCATCCAGTTGATTCTGATTCATGGCCACTCCATGTGACAGAGTAAAACTGCTTCATAAAGTTTTCTTGGCTGTAATTTTTATGGAAGCAGATCATCAGGCCTTTCTTTCACAGCACTGCTGGATGTGTTCAAACTACCAACCTTTAGGTTAGTAGTCAAGTGCAAACCGTGTGTGCCACCCAGGAACTTTTGGAATAATATAGGTCATATTAAAAAAAAAAAAGAAGAACTAGCGAGCTGGAGAAGCTACCACCAGACCATTGGTCAATTTATTTCAGGAGATTTGATTTAAATTCAAGAAAACCAGTAGTTCCTTCATAGAAGTCAACCAGGACTACTTGATAATGCCTCTTGAGGACTACGGTAGGCTGAATAATGGCTTGCCAATTTGTCTACCTCCTAATCCCCCAAACTTGTGAATGTTACTTTGTAGGTCAAAAGGACTTTGCAGATTTGTAAATTAAGATTCTTGAGGTAGGGAGATTATACTTGATAATTTGAGTAAATCCAATGTAATCCCGGAAACCCTGGTGGTGTAGTGGTTGAGAGCTATGGCTGCTAACCAAAATGTTGGCAGTTCGAATCCACCAGGAGCTCCTTGGAAACCGTATGGAGTAGTTCTACCCTGTCCTGTAGGGTTGCCATGAGTCGAAATCGACTCGACGGCAACGGGTTTGGTTTTTTGGTTAATGTAATCCCAGGGGTCCTTATAAAACAGAAACAGGAGATCAGAGAAATGAAGGCCATGTGATGACAGAAGTAGTGATGTGCCTTGAAGGTGGAGGAAGGGGCCACAAGTCAAGGAATACAGGCAGCCACAAGAAACTAAAAAAGGCAAGGAAACGGATTGTCTTCTCAGAGCCTGCAGAAGGAACCAGCCCCACCCACACTTTAACTTTGCCCAGTGAAACTAGTTTTAGTCTTCTGACCTCCAGAACGTTAAGATGATAAATTTATATTGTTTTAGGCCACTAAGGTTGTGACAGTTTGTTAAAGCAGCAAGCATAAACTAATACAAGAACTCTGTATGAAGAAAGATTAGAAGAACAGTTCATAGAGGAGTGATTCTGGTTGTGTGTTACGGAGGGAGCAGTGAGATCAGAACCCATGCCATCGCCGACTCCAGTTTTCCCTTCAGGTTGGTGCAAGACTTTCCTTGTCTGTGTGAGAGTAGATAAGAGTGGCAGTGTTTCTTAGATGATAATCATCTGTAGACATGATATTACAACAACTTATTTAATTAGTCAAAAATGGGCCACCTTCATTTTCATTCATCTTCCAGAAAAAAACTTCAATCTATAAATTACAATTTTTACCAAGTTAACGCTAATGGCATCATTGTTGATTCTAGAAAACTTTCGATGATCAGTCATGGGCCACCACCATTACCGTATTTTAGCACAAATAACAAGCTAGTTATACTTTTTTTTTTTTTTTTTTGCCAACCGCATAACCCTCCCCTACCACCCCACATTAGTTTTGTAAACTCACTATGCCTATGCTGTGCAATGTATCTGTGGGCCTGTTATGTACATGGTCACGTTATATGCAAAAATACGGGAACTGTGAACCAAAAGTCCAGGTTGAGGAAGAAAAAATAGTTGCAGCTTTTTTTCCTTACATATATCTGTTCTTAGTCCTTAAGTAGGGCACACACACCCTGTGGGACAAAGAATTTGGTTTGTTCTCTGTCTCGGTTTCCTGAAAGTAACCCTTGGAATTTGCCAGCTGTGGAGGTGCCTGTATGTGCAAATGTCGTGGAAGCCCCAAAGACCACACGTAGGATTAATTTCAGGAAGTGATGAGGCCATGATGCAATCAATCTTGCATATTCATTGATTCCATCAATCATGCATATACAATGAGGCTCTGATCACTGACCATGCATAAGCCAGTAAAAGCCTGGGATGCAGAAATTCCTTGGAGCTTCTGAACTGATGACGCGTGTGAGAGGACCTTGCATCTCTGAGGACACAGCGTCTCTGGGGACAGGGAGCTCACATAGAAGATCCCCTCCTGACCTCTCCTGTGCCTCTGTTTGTGTAATCCTCTTTGTGTTTGTACCCTTTCTCTGCTGAAGTAGAGATGGCCCTTTTCCAGGAGTTGGTGAGTGGTTGCAACAAATTATCTGATTTAAGGGAGTTGCTGGGCCAACTGGTCTGGAGTGGGGAAAGTCTTGTGAACACCATGATTTGCGACTAGTGTGGAGTGGAGTCAGGCATGTGGACTCTAACTTATGGTTAGGCTGGAGAGGGAGGAGTCAAGTGGACTCCCTAACTTGTGACTGGTACCCACTTACCTAGCTCCAGGTGACAGAGAGGACTGTATGAAGCAGCTGGGGTCTGAACTGGGAACTGATTTGATACCACAAACTGGTGTCAATAAAAGTGAGATCCAATGCAACAACTCCCGACTCTGGGAAGCACGGGGTTTTGGAAGAGAAAAGGTAAGTGGGCCAGGGATTCTGGATGGTTACTATGGTCTTTGATTTCTGGGTCAATGTTATCTGTGAATGAAAACAAACTTCTTTCTGTGTGTGATTAAATGGCTTTCATTTGCCAACACTTTGTGAGTGTCTTGAGTATGCGTCTCCATCAGACTAGATCAATGTAACATCCTTGGAGCTGTTGATGCCACTGGGTGGAATCCTCAGCCTACCAATCTTATGGCTGTTTGAGATTTTGCGAGTTTGAGGAACTTGTCTGTGTAACACACACACGCACATACATGTTAAAGAAATCCTGTGAATTCTTATTATTCACAGTAGTTATGCTCTATAAAGTCCCTACCAACACTGAATTAGTGAATAATGAAAAACGTTGCTCCTAGGGGCAATACAGGGTTAAATTCCTGTGAAGCTCTGGTCACAACATTTTCATTAATCGATCAATACATAGCCTTGTTTTATGTATGTTTCTGTTTAAAGACACTTTATTTAATACATATTGTTGATTCATTCACGTTGAATTCACGGCCAATAGCACTATGACTAATGATTGAATGAAACTTATTTTCTCCGTAAGGTACATCATAGCCTTATTGCATTTAGGAACACTAGACAAGACTTCAACTCTATGCTTGGGGGCCATTTTAAACAGCAACAAGAAGCACAACAATAAGAAAAATGTGACTCTAAATAGATCGCCAAAAGGGCATTTATTTACAGTGTAAGAGCTGAAAGAAGAAGGCAGAGCATCACCTTGTTTGACCTCAGGTGAGAACATGCACATGGGTGACTCAGTTATTTCACTGCTCTGAGTATGTCCATGAAGGACCACGAAAGCCCCACAAATTTTGAATTGGGGGTTGTGAATATATTTTAGTGAGTAGGCAGATTTACAAATACAGAATTCATGAATAACTAGGACTGATTGTTGGTTGATGATAAAAAGAACTCACCAAAAGAGAATGATTTATTTCATAACACTTGAGTTTGGTTTAGGTAGACAGAATGATGCTTTAATAGAATCCCCATGAAAACAACAATGAATGGGAGTATCTTGTTCTAGTATATTTCTTTGCAATATATGAATCATTCTGCTGATTCAGAGTTAACTGTTGAATCACAGTGCTTCAAGATGCATACTGACAGAAAACTTATATTTTTATCTATGTCATTTTTTATTGGCTCTGAAAGTATTAATAACTTAAACTCCTGGCTTTTAAATTTAGATAGGCCTGTATTTATGTATCTTGGAGAAGTAAGGAACTTAGAGCTTTACTTCTGTTTTCTTGTTTATAGAGTGAAGATAAAGTTTGTTTTTTTTTTTTTTTTTTAAGATAAGAGTTTTTAGGAGAAAATCAGCATGTAAGGCAGCACAGGTTGTGAAGTACACAGTTAGGGGAGTATTTATTATGTGAAGGAGCCCTGGTGGCGCAGTGGTTAAGAACTTGGCTGCTAACCAAAAAGTCAGCGGTTTGAATACACCAGCTGCTCCTTGGAGCCCCTGTGGGGCAGTTCTAGTTCTACTCTGTCCTATAGGGTCACTATGAGTCACAATCAACTCGGTGGCAACGGGTTATAATGTGAGTGACAACCCTTAATTCATGTAAGTGCACAACCTGTACAACTCTATGCAGTAGCCCTGGTTATGAGAATTGAGTGAGAAAATGTAAGCAATTAAAACAGTGCCTGAAACACAGTAAGCAGGTAATAAAGTTTGTTATTATGTATGCTTTCAGTACAAAATTGCATAGAATGGTAGTAAACTCTTCACAGTCAGAAAACCTGGAGAAGTTTGCCTATCGTTTTACTAAAGACAAAAATGAAAACATTTGGCTACTTACCACTACTTTTTGTGTAACTAAAAAAACAAAATGTGTGAAAGAAATCCTTCATTCTAATTCTACTTCTGTTTCCACTTAAGTATTTAGTGATTTGTGGTTTTTAAGGTATTCGGTGAAATCCTACTCTAAACTCTACGGCCCGCCTAGGATTTGATGCAAAACCAAGTTACATGGGAAATTTGACGGTTTAAAACAGAGAAAAGATCTGTGTCTCAGAGATTGTTAGAAAACTAATTTGTAGGTTTAAGGAAGGGAATCCTTAACACATACACCCCCACACACTAGCAGTAGCAACAATAACAGTAATACCTGAACTAAAATAATTCTCCCAGGCTGAACCCCATAAAGATCTCTAAAGTAAGCCTTATCCTTGCTTCACAAGCAAATACATCATGCACAAAGTGAAGCTTACGTAACTTTTGCTTTTATTAATAAACTATCTCCATTGTGACAATTTCAAAACAAGAAGTCGAATTGGTCTTTTACCCAGGCAGAGTTTATAGCTTAAAATTACAGCTGTATTGGTGAAGGTCTTTGTTCTTTCCCAATTTTCCCCATCTTCTTGTTGACATCCAAAATTCCCTTCTCAGACATCATAGCCTTTTGTTGCTAAAATGAAAAAAAGAAAAATGTAGGATTTTAGCTCCTCTTGGAGTATGTACAGAGGCAAAGCTGTGAATTCACAAAGTCCTGTTTTTTTTTTTTTTTTGTTATTTTATTGTTGTTTTCTGTTTACCTACTAGTCCAAAATAGAATATATTTTCTCACCTTCTTTACAGTTATATAGGTGAGAGTCTATGTGTCTGAGTTCTGGCATGTGGATGGAAGTAAAAACCCCTACCAAACCCATTGTCCTAGAGTCGATTCCAACTCGTAGCAACTCAATAGCACAGAGCAGAACTGCCACATAGGTTTTCCAAAGATGTAAATCTTTAAGGAAACAGGCTGCCATATCTTTCTTCCACGGAACAGCTGGTGAACGTTTCAGTTAGCAGTCGAGCTCAAACCCTAACATGCCCTCTAAAATCTACTAAGAACTCCTCCATGTTCATTCTCTTCCTTTGTCATATGTCCAAATGCGATGGATCCAGCAGAGGACTCTGAAGCCATAGGAGATGTGAGATCCTATAGATAGAAGGAGATTGACTATGTGGTAGACAGCCCACCCACCCCACAACCTCGATTCTGGTGTGAGAGCGGGATAAACTTCATTGTGTTAAACCACTGAGATGTTTTGTTGTTATCATTATACCAGTCAGGCTATTCTAATGGGGAACAAGAGGAGCAGAAATAGAAAAAAGATACTATGTTCAGACGTAAATATTTTCCCTCCTTCATCAAGCAACACCTTTTTCACACTTGAATCCCAAAGGTTGTGCAGGATACTAATTACCCAGGATGACTGTTAGCTGATTAGCAACTAGCTGATTTTCCAAGGACTTTTATAGGGTCCTCAAAACTTGAGAAATGACACTTTATGAGAGAAAGTAACATCCAGAGGGAGAAAGTTTCCTAATTAAAATTTTGTGTTTAAATAGTAGAGAAATAGTGCATTCTTGCTTGAGTCTGGTACCTCTCTTTATCTCATTATTTTTGGTTATTTCCATGATAATTACTTTTTGCTTTTGTATCTAATGTCACAATTATAAGTAAGTGAATTCTGGTGCTATCCTTGTAGAGTTAAATCATTAATCCTGGAACGTTTATACTACCAAAAATATCTGATACTGAATGTAAATCAGCTCTATACAAGGAGTCAAAGAACAACCTTGCCCAACAATAACAACAACATATGCAAACACACACACCCCAGAATTTATGTATCTATATATTTTATATTCTTTTTTATTTTCTTTAATAAAAGGATGTTATAGGGGAGGCTAGACAAAGTAATATAGTAAACAGGTCTATGAAGGGATTCAGTTTTATCAAGTTAGTTCCTATTTCCAGACAAGCACTGCAATTTTTAAATAAGGCATAAAAACTTATAAAAAGTTTTTTCCTTTTTTATAAAATAACATTATTTGTAGAGTAAGAAGGGGAAGAAAAAAATAACCTTTGCTAAGTATCTACTACGTACCAAATATTGTGTAAAATGTGTGGTTTTATGTATTCCTTACCATGGGCAAGTATCACAATCTTTATTTTAATGATGAGAAAATAAGCTTAGACCAGCTAGCTATGTCATTAACCTAGGCTAGTTGGCTAATGAATGGTAGTACTGAGATGCAGACAAAAATGTATTTTCCAAGTCCATATACATTTCACTGTCCTATATTGCAGCACTAAATTTCAGTGTTAGAAGAAAACAAAATAATAATTATGTCTAAAGCTGAGACTCTCATAAAAATCCCATTTGTTGCATTACAAATAAGCATCAAAGTGTGAAATCGTTCATCTAGCATTGCATATGTAATGGTTTAGATTTGAGTTTAGTGTTTAGAACCCAGGGAGGGAGGGAGGAAGAGTTCTAGGGGTAAGAAACAGATAAAGTAATAATATCTCAAGAAAGAAACCCCAGAACTGTAGACTACTGGTGTCATTTCAACCATTTGTCATGACCCTAAGAGTCTATGTAGTGTAATACTTATATCATTTTTTCTGAGATACAGATTTAGGTTGTGTTACTTGAGGCTCCTGTGTATGAGCCAGTCACTGTTAGTGGACCTCCTAACCAACCATAATTTAATCTAACCTTTGTCTTTGGCTCTGTTGCATTCATGATAGCTCCTATGAATGTCTAAGGAGATCTTTCCTAATATTTTAATTTTATCTCATTGTCTAGTTTGGGAGGTAGTATAGTATATTGGTGAAAAGCAGACTCTGTAGTTAGATTGCCTGAGTTCAAATCCTGTCTCCAGTACTTAGTAGCTGTGTAACTTGGGCAAGATATATTTCACATTCCTTTGCTTCAGTTTCCTCATCTGTAAGATAGGATAATAATAATTATGAATTCATAGGAGTATTATACGGATTAAATTTGTGTGTGTGTGTGTGTGTGTGTGTGTGCGGTGGAATAATGCCTAGCACATAGAAAATACTAAATGGGTTAACTATTATTTATAGGAGAAAATATATGCTATAGTTGTTTTCATGAATTAAGTGAACAACATGGTCATGTGACTTATTCAATATGAATACCGAGGTGAAAAAGCATTAAGGGTAAAATTTTTAATCTTAAATAGGGGAATGATATTATGTTATCAAAGACTTAGTTAAAAATGCAAATGATATAATTAATCTTCTTGTTTGGTTGGTTTTATTTTTAATCAGTAACAGAAGACAGTGAATCATTTCACAGATATCCTCTGTCACTAAAAAGACAAAATAAGTTCATGGAACCATTTGGTATTTTCTGTTTTTAAACCAGAGCCCTACTTTGTTGAGCTGTCACTGGTCAGTTGTATCATCTTATTTTCTTGTGCTACTCTAAAGAGAAAGAGGACAGCAGTAAGTGCAAGAAATGGGGTGAATTCAAGCAGAGGAATGAGAGTCAAGGATGGGGCAAGGTGAGGGTGACCAGCAGGTTCATGCTGTACCAATAAGTTGAGTTTCAAAGATATCCTTTTCACTTGCCTTAATAAAATTTTTCATGGCATTAAAATTGGTGGGTTAGAGCAGCCTTTCCCATTATACCTCAGCATATAATTTTATGATTAATTGACAGGCTGTTTTAGTCATCTAGTGCTGCTATAACAGAAATACCACAAGTGGATGGCTTTAACAAAGAGAAGTTTATTCTCTCACAGTCCATCAGTCTATAAGTCCAGATTCAGGGCATCAACTCCAGGAGAAGACTTTCCCTCTCTGTCAGCTCTGGAGGAAGTTCCTTGTGATGTATCAGTCTTCCCTTGGTCTGGAAGTATCTCAGCACAGGAACCTCAGGTCCAAAGGATGCGCTCTGCTCCCGGCACTGCTCTCTTGGTGGTGTGAGGTTCCCATGTGTCTCTGCTCGCTTCTCTCTTTTATATCTCAAAAGAGATTGGCTTAAGACACTATCTAGTCTTGTAGAGTTCATCAGTATAACTGCCGCTAATCCATCTTATTACATCATAGTGACAGAGTTTACAACACATAAGGAAATCACATCAGATTACAAAGTGGTACACAATCGTACAATACTGGGAATCATGACCCAACCAAGTTGACAGATATTTTGGGGGGATACAGTTCAATCCATGTCACAAGCCCACTACTCCAGGCTCAATCTGCCCTCCTTTTGGAGAAGTAGATAATTACTATGAACACTGTTTATTAAAGATCTTTGGCCTCTGGTTTACTTAAAATACTTCCAATTGCTACCCCTTCCTCTCCTGGGTATCTTTCTCTATAGGATCCAAACTCAATGATTTAAGACACAGTTTGCTGACAGCAGGTCCTGAGAACCCATTATAAAAATGAAGACAGCAAACAACCTTTGAATGTATTTCTCAATTTAAAAAGCCTTCATTACATTGCACATTTAAGGCTGAGGAAGTTCAGTAGTTGTAGCTTCCTCTGGATACAAATCCAATGCTTGGCATGATGTGGAATCATTTGTAAAATGTGTATTTTGTTTGGAGCTCGGTAGGAAGCTTGCCAGGCAATACATTTAATTAAGAACATGAGGAAGAGAATAAATGTGACCTGTCATAGTGTATTATTGTCGCTTAAAGTTCTACATACGTTTAAGATAGTGGCCTTATAACAAGGTACATACTTAAAGCTAGAGGTAGTTTTCCTTTCATCAGCCCAGAATTTTTGTATGGGGAAATATGTTATTTTGAGGGGACTGGTACTTTAGTTTATTCCTTAGATAGAACTCTTCGTCCATTGTTTAAGCTAGGAGAGTTAGCTTCTCTCCTTAGAAACAACCTCTCTTCGTTGTTTAGACCTTGAAAACTGATGCATTGCCTTTCAGGAGCTTAGATAGCTTTATTCAAGCTTACCTTTCTCTGGAGATGCATAGAAATAATGAAACGCAATGCCTGTCTTGAACGTAACCATGTATATAACATCCAGTCCTGCCTAATGTGTAAAGTAAATTTGATAAGAGCAAGTCAAATAAAGTATTGCAATGATTAATGTTGATTTTTTTTTTTTAATTACAAAGCAACCTGTGTCAGCAGATTCAGTGAGGAGAACTGTGATCTAATCATCTTCTGAGGCTAGGTTTTCATTGCATTAGTTATGTTGTTTAAGTTTTACAGGAAAACTTGTGTTTAATGAATTTGATTGGCTCCATGGAAAAGGTACAGAGCACTGGTGGCACAGTGGTTAAGAGCTCAGGCTGCTAACCAAAATGTCAGCAGTTCAAATCCATCAGCCACTCCTTGAAAACCCTATGGGGCAGTTCTACTCTGTCCTATGGGGTTGCTATGAGTCAGAATCTACTCAACAGCAATGGGTAAGGTAATGGAAAAAGTGCAATGTAAGGGCCTTTTTTGCACATATGGGACACGCACATTTTGGTGTTCAGGTTTTGGGGTATAGAATTTTCTGATCATTTAGGTTTACAGAAATCCACTCTGTCTTTTCTCACTACATAATGTTATTCTCCTTAGTGAACAAAGATTTTCCTCTAGTAACAAATATCTCACCAGATTTTACATTAGGGTATCTACCCTCAAAGCCAGTCAGAAGTGTAATTAAAGACATGAACAAGAACTGTTTCACTCCCCTTCTAACCCCATGGTACACTGGTCTCTCAAAATCTTCCCTTTCCAACCCTGACTAGCTTATTCCTCCTCTCACCTCCCTCACTACCAGCATGCCCTCCCACTCTCCCTCTCCCCATCCAAATTGCTTCAGTGAAGGATTCTTTCAGAGACCCAGTCTCTTCTTAGGACAAAGGACAGAAATCAAATAAGTAGAACTCTGACAGTGGACAGTGAGTGTGGTGGTCATTTTTGTGTTCCGGTTGTCTACCATGATTCCCCTT
Organism: Dugong dugon; assembly: GCA_030035585.1. Classification (NCBI taxonomy): domain Eukaryota; kingdom Metazoa; phylum Chordata; class Mammalia; order Sirenia; family Dugongidae; genus Dugong; species Dugong dugon. The sequence continues at coordinate 24,305,173 of CM057475.1, forward strand.
CTGTTGGTTAGAACGCCTGAATTTCCATTAGGAAATAACAATGCCTTATATTCTTCTGTCTTGATGGGATTGCAAACCAAGCTGCCTTTTAGACACACCCTCCCTGGAGTGCAGCAGAGAGGTAGGCAAATATCCTAAGCCAGATAATGAGAATTTCTCTTCCTGGGACCAGGGCTTAACATTTATTCAGCCCAAATCTTCTCCCTGAAAAGACTGTTGAGTTTTTCCTGTTATGTAGATCCCTGCTACTGTGCTAGTTCTTTTCAGCACCTGCTTCTCTAACCCAGCTATTAATTTTATAAGCTAATTAATATTCTTTTAATAAATTTTTTTTTCAGACTAACCCATTTCTATTACTTTCAACCACAGAACCATTACTGAGACAGTGATCTGACTAGTTAAAATCTTTAAACAGTTTGTGCTGCTATATGTGATATAGTTTCATTATAAAAGTAGGTATAATTAAGGACAGAATATATATGCCACAAAGGAGATAAAAAGTTCTATTGGGTTTCAGAAGAAAGAAAAAGCCCATGCATTTAGGGGCCCTTGAAATGGACCTCAGCAGAGGGTTAGAAATTAAACAGAAGGAAATAGGGAGAGGTGTGGCCTAAACGGACAGTACAGTTACATTCATTTATGTTATCATTCTGTTATTTTTCAGGAAAAAAGTATGGAAAAAAAATCTCCTTGTCTTATCCCAGTCCAATTGCACACATCTCATACCTTTAAAGAGTGGAGCCCAGGGTAAAAAGATCTATGTATGAAGGTGTTTGACTATCCTTTTGCAACAATATTGTCAAAACCAGTACCCATTTTCATTTGCAAAAATGCTGCTCTTATATCAAAAAAATCAGTCATTCAAGAAACAAATGGCAAGTTGCTCCAAAAATGTAATAAGTGCCCTTCTTTCTTTTTCACCTGCCTTGCTAAATTCTGAAACCAGGGCTTAGAACTGGTTTTTCCCAGTTCAGTCATGGTCAAGGAAGTGAAGCCAGAAGAGATCCAAATTTTTAAAATTCGAGTGAATGAGAATGATAATTGGAATGGGAAAAATTACGGTTGAATCCCTTCTAGAAACCTAATCTTCCTCTTAGAAAACAAGGGCAGCATACGTGTTGCATAGCAACCGAATCTCTTGCCTGTCAGATTTTGAGTAGGACAGGAAACAGCCGTGCCCTGCTCAAAGATGGCAGCTGACTGCGCCACCCTGAATGTGTGTCACTCTCCAGTAATCTAGTCTCAATGCATCAGGCTCCTGAAAGCACTCACTACGTCTCTTCTGAGTCTCCCATCCCAGGGCTTTGACCCATAATTTTTTCCCATTCCCGTTATTGTTCCAGATCACCCAAATTGTAAAAATTCTGGTCTGTTTGGTTTTACTTCAGCAGCCGTGACTGAACCGGTTCGAACTGGTTCAAAGCCTTGCCTGAAACAAATCCAACTTTTATTCCCTGGCACTAATAACTGCAAAAAGAACATATTTTTGGATACTTACTTTGTTTAAAGGAATGTTCTAAGCACTTTGTCAAAATTAATTCATTTAATTCTTATTTATAATGACTCTATGTAGTAGTGAGGGCTATTATTATCACTGAGGAAACTGAGGCACAGAGTCATTATTTATCTTACTTAACTTACACAGTTAGTAAGCAGATGTTTTGGGAAACAGTCCAGGTAAGTGTGACTTCAGATTCATGCACTTAACTACTATCTTACATTACCTATCTCTTTACTCTAGGAAGAAGAAAATGTTTAGAAGCAAGTAAACAGTCTCAGGAAGAATAGTAAAAAAAAACAAAAACAAAAAAACAGTTGCCGTTGAGTCAATTCTGACTCATGGCGACCCTGTGTGTTATAGAGTAGAACTGCTCCATAGAGTTTTCAAGGCTGTGACCTTTCAGAAGCTGATCACCAGGCCTTTCTTCCAAGGTGCCTCTGGGTGGGTTCAAACCACCAACCTTTATGGTTAGCAGTCAAGAACCATTTGTGCTATCCAGGGATCCTAGGAAGAATAGAAATGGTCATAAATAAGCATGCAAGGAAGAATAAATGAGTAGGCTTCTTGTAGTTCCCACTGATTTCCAGGATTAATAGAGATTAGACTTCTCAGCCTTTTTGTGCAAGACAGTTCCTCCCTTTCTCCTATGTCCAAAGCATGAGGTTTAGGTGGGAAAATTGAGGGACAAACAGCATGAAATGGGTGGGAAAAATCATGTGAAGTCACCCTGGTCCACCATTCTACACTTCTACCTGGAGACTTCCTTTGACTCATTGAATCCGTGTATATGGATTGGCCAATGTGCAGCAGCTAATTTTACAACATATATGTCTTCAAAATGAAACTGCATTATCTGAAATGGACAAATGTCACATTATATCAGCACTTCTTCCAAATCGTCCCCAGGCCTAATTAAAATTCTGACTAGGAAAGTATTTTTACCATTTCAGTAATGCAGTCAGCCTTTTCTCTTTTAGAATAAATGGATTCACTCAGGGAAGGCTTAGGATATCTCCTCTTTAAAGCAGAAAGGACCACTGCCAAGGCAACTGAGAGAAGAATTGAATGTAACATCCAATGTTAATGGCCCTAGGTCATACATTTCTTAGGCCTGGACTTTCTATGTTTGCATTAATTGTGGAGGAGAGCGTGTGATGAAAACAAAATAAATTAGCTGAAAGACTAAACGGGGATTAAAAAGAGAATTAAAAATAGCACTACTGATCAAAATGCATTATTGGACTTTATGAAGTCAAAAATATCACATTTCCTATTAGAAAAAATACCCATCTTGAGGTATCCTCATTGATGAAGGATATCTCTAGGCTTAGGTTTACTATAAGGAATACCTAGGAATGAAGACCGAATGGAGTCCATCTAGTAGTATTACCTGAATCCTAACACCACACACCTTCATTTTTTTCATTTAATGCTGGAGATGGATTCTAACTAGAGCTTGTCCAATGGCCAGTACTTTGGGTTTCAGATCTCAACATATCTCACCACAAACCACTGCAATTAACATATATTCTTTCATTTTCAGGGGTAAAGGGCCACTAAAGCACACAACTGATGTGATCTATGCAGCTAAAATGATATCCGAATCAGGATCAAGGATGGATGTCCTTGCTCGGCAGATTGCTGACCAGGTAAGTTCTTAACTTACGGATACGGTGAAAGTCCATGCTAATTGCTCGCCAAATTCAAGTGTTGGTTAGAACAAGGTTGGCCTTTTACCCCATTGGATCAGTTTTTAAAAATTTTAATTGGTTCTTTAAAATTGTTATTGCATAATTAATATACAAGTAGTGAACAAATAATTCTAAGGAATAATTACCTCAATTAATTTTAGGGAAAATATTAAATATCAGCTTTTTGAACTTCAAATACGCTCAAGTTATCTTAATTGGTTGCAATAATCAAACTTAGTTTTTCTTTTTTCCTGGATATCTTAGATTTTTTATTTTTGCTCTTTGAAAATTTATACTTTTCAAAATTATTTTACATTAGGTTTTCCTGCATCAAATATATATATCTATTCCAGTGTTCAATGTAAAATTTCAGGACAAATAGTGATTAGGAGCATACAGAAGTGAAGATATAAAATGCTGACAGTATATAATCCTCATAGCAACTGATGATAAAGTTTTCTAAATACTTTCATTTCTTTTCCTTAGATTTCTCATGTCTTTATTCCAATTTTCTAAGCAGCAGCTATATTACTAAAACTACCTTATACCTAACTTTAATTGAAAAATCTGTAATTTCCATTAATTGGTATATTGAGGAATTCAACTAATATTTCAGAAGGGGGCATGGTGTTACTCTGCAGTTTTAATAATATTCAAATTCATAATACAAATTTATCTCCTTTTGGGGGGGAAGAAGCTCTTTTCTTTTTTACTTTGTACTAGTGCATGTTATTTTTTCTTATATCCTTTGAGGAAAACTTTATTGGGTTGCTCTTATTGTGATTACATACCACATTATTCTCTCTATTTTCTGTATCTTGAAACATGAATACTTTCCTCTGTTAGATATTATGTTTCTGAATATAACAGAGGAGAACCAAAAAAAGAATAATAATAACAAATATTATTTTAAAATATGCCCTGTGTGTGTGTGTGTTGTTGAGTGCTTGCCCATCAATTCAGACTCATAGCGACCCCATATAACAGAGTAGAACTGCCCCACGGGGTTTTCTGGTTAGCAGCCAAGCACTTAACTATGGTGCCACCAGGGCTCCTCCTATATAAATATGTATATACAAATATATATTTTTTTCATTATCTTGGCACTTTTAAGATTATTAAAGCATTATAAATATTTTATTGAGTAGAACTTCCCCATAGAGTTTCCAAGGAGTGCCTGGTGGATTCGAACTGCTGACCTTTTGGTTAGCAGCCGTAGTCTTTACCCACTATGCCACCAGGGTTTTCACATAGACCATAGGCATACAAAATTATATATATATATATGTATATATAGTTAGAATGGTTTAATTCTATAAAGTCACAGAGTCAAAGTTCATATGTAGGGAGAATAAATGAAAGATCAATTGATGTTTCTAATTCCACCTGCCTGCCTTTCTTTTTTTCTGCCTTCTCTTCCTTGCTTCCTTGAACAGATATTTATTGTCTGATTGTTTTTATTGTTGTTAGGTGCCATCAAGTGGGTTCCAACTCATAGGAACCCTACGTACAACAGAATGAAACACTGCCCAGTCCTGTATACGATGTACAATTTAGTAACCTGGCATTGCCATTAACTAGAGATGACTATACTTATCTGTTAAACATCCAGAATCCTTAATGCAGGCTTATTTGCCACAGTCACCCAACATCTCTTGGGCCGTAGATTTGTTTCAACATGGAATGGATAGCTTAAATATGCCATGCAAGACTATATATATTTAATTCCTGTAGAACTCTGGTACAAATTCTGTTCCCACTACACACTGTATTCCTGAACGGTAGTGTGTTGTTAACTATCATAATTCTTAGACATTTTAGTCATGATTAAACAGGATAACAAATGGAGGAGGTACCCTTCCTAGAAATCCAAGATTCCAGACTCCTAGTACGCATGTATTTCCTCAGCTCTATACTGTAATTCATCATGTTACCAGATATTCTAAATTAGATGAAGTGGCTAACATCTCATAAGGTAGGAATAATACACAGAAACATCTCAATTAGCTATAGAAGTAATACGCCCCAATAGGTAGACCTTGACTAAGAGGAAAGTAAAATTAGCATCTGCTAGAATGTTTTGCACAGGAAAGAACAAAATTGGACTTTGTGAACCCTGAGGGGTGAGCCTAAGGCCTGATCACTCTTTCACTGTAATTTTGCTAAAGATATCCAGGTAATGACTGGGTACTCCCACCTAATCATAGCTGAATAAAATTAAAATGAATTTTCAATATTAAATACATTGGCAGTCAATGCTAATTCAAGAAAAAAATGACATTTTAAAAATAAAGAATTACAATCCAAATCATTCACAGTGTACTCAATTATGAGCAAAACAACCCTCAAGTATAATTTATATTGGTTATTTGGACAAAATATTGTTGATTACTAGCTTGGCTTTTGAATTGATTCTCTGCTGATGTTTTAAGAGTCAAAATGTTTTATTGTAATAAAAATATATTGAAAAGCAAATTCTCTCACATTCATTACATCTTTGTCACATATATTTGAAGGATATAATTCCTGGATACATCTTGTGAAAATGTGTGTATTTTGGTGCCAGCGTGTATCTGAATTTATTTCGAGCATAGATGTTAGTACCTAAGTATATTCTCAAGATCAGTGAACCACTGTACACAAATAAATGCGTAACAGAGTCTCAGAATTTAAATAGGACTAACAAGATGCTGGAATATTTGATCTGTTTGCATCTTTGAAGAAACAGTCTCTTGTTTAAAGGCAGTTTTACTATTCTTCCTGTTTATTAGAAGGCAAGGTATGAACAAAAGAAGAAAGATAATTACAGGACTGAGGGAGGGTTTTTGTTTTGAAAGACTTGAGCATGTGGATAGAATTAAAGAAAGGAAAAGGAGACATTAAAGGAGTACAGAAAACCATGGGATAATTGATGATCTGTGATCCTGAGGAAGGTTCCTGAATGTGACACGCTCTAGGCTGGAGGACAGGTATAGAAATGAGCCCTGTAGGAAGAGAAAGGTCATGGACACTGAGTGCTCTTGCTGTCCCCTTAATTGATTAAAATGTTTATCCTAGAAATTCATAATGATACTTAATACCTTTTATCAACAAACTTTGCCAGCACAGCAGAATTCTAACTGCTGTCTATAATTTCAAAAGTCATTTTAAATGTGTCTTAAAGCTTATTCTCCAATATGTTAAAAAAAAAAACAAAACAGCTAAGAATATGGACTAAGTCTTTGAAAGTGTTCACTTTGCTAATCTTCCCTCAAAATTCAAAGCAATAGGTAATACTTGTCTTCACCTTTGCTCTCATTACTAAACTATGTACTCTCTATTGGCACTCTGTCTTACTAGAAGAGTGAAAGCAGGCTTACAGTGAGAAAACCACTTAGGCTGACATGCCATCTGCTTGCCTGTGGTGGGTGTCCCACTGGTTATAAAACTTAGATTAAAAAAAAAAAAAATCCATGCATTAAAGAGCTAACCAGATGTCCTGGTCAACAACTTTTGTCTCAAAAAAAACAAAAACAAAAAAAAACGAAATAATAACCAAAGCACGTTATGATATTCTACCGTTTGATTTGCCTAAAATTGCTTAGCAGTAATCCTTTAAGAGTTATTTCTGTGTAAATCTATTAAATGCAAGGGATGTCCAACATTTTTCTATAGCCCTCATGTAAAAATATAAACAGGTGCCCTGGTAGTGCGGTGGTTAAACATTCTGTTGATAACCAGAAGGTCAGCGGTTTGAACCCACCAGCTGCTCTGTGGGAGAAAGGTGTGGCAGTCTGCTTCAGTAAAGATTTACAGCTTTGGAAACCCTATGGGGCAGTTCTACTTTGTCCTATAAGGTCACTTTGAGTTGGAATTGACTTGATGGCAATGGCTTAAAAATATAAAAGGTGAGGAAAATATTATTTGATTTTAATAAAAAAGGTTTGACAAAGTAGTAAGGCATTCTTAAAGTAGCAATGATTCATTTTAGGCTTTGGAAAAAGCTTTCCAAATGTTAATGGAAAAGAGGGCTTTCATAGATTTTATAGTATGGGGAATATACCTATTAGTATGTTTTTTTCTGCTACAGTTGTAAAAGTGACAGCCACAGTTAGGTGGAATCAAGATTCTCATCAATTTTGGAAAAGAAAAATAAATCTGGGTCAAGTAACTACTTTTCAAAAGTTCAACTTCAAACTTAACACTCATTTGAGTCATTCTTTTCTTAATGAAATGCTAGATTGTTCTAGAATGAGCTTGTGAAAGGAAAACAGCATGCTGTGCTTAAACTTGAGTGATTGTACCATTGGTTATTAATTAAGAACGTAATCATTAGTTTGCTAGTTCCATTTTACCAGAAGTTTTGTACAGAGAAACCTGTGAGACACGGAACTTCATAGGACTGCCTTGTTTTTCTGGGTCTCTCAAATTTTCCACCTTTCTGAGTGGCGTCTAGGGTCTTAAAGCTAGCAAGCCACCATCTAAGATTCATCAATTGGTCACAACCACCTCAAGTAAAGGAGAATGAAGAACACCAAAGACACAAGGAAAGTATTAGCCCAAGAGACAGAAAGGGCCCCAGAGACCAGAGACTTCATCAGCCTGAGACCAGAAGAACTGGATGGTGCCTGGCTACCACCAATGACCACCCTAATGGGGAACACAACAGAGTGTCCCTGATGGAGCAGGGCAAGGGTGGGATGCAGAACTCAAATTCTAGTCAAAAGACCAGACTTAATGGTCTGGAAAGCATGGCCCCCGGACTCTCTGTCAACCCAGAACTGAAACAATTCCCAAGGCCAACTCTTCAGACAAAGATTCGACTGGACTGTGGGACATAAAATGATACTAGTGAAGAGTGTGCTTCTTAGTTCAAGTAGATACATGAGACTAAATAGGCAGCTCCTGTCCAGAGGTGAGATGGGAAGGCAGAGAGGGTTAGGAGCTGGTTGAATATACACGGGAAATCAGGGGTGGAAAGGAGGAGTGTGCTGTCACAGTATAGGGAAAGCAATTAGGGTCACATAATGTATTTATAAATTTTTGTATGCGAGACTAACTTGAATTATAAACTTTCACTTAAACTACAACAATTAAAAAAAAATTCCACCTTTCACAGGGTGCAGTCCTACCATTTTTCTATCACCCTCTATTAGTGGAAAATATTTGAGTTTTCCTTCTCTGACAAGTTTTGCCTTACACAAGTTCTGGCTTTCTCAGGTTTTACTTGTGCTAGCCTTTAAGGAACAAATTCACACTCATTCAATTGATAAGAGACCAATTTATAAACCAGAGTGGTAATTTATTCTTTATGAAGCATCAGGATTGGAGAAAGATTCATTAACAACCTGAGATATGCAGATGACACAATTTTGATTGCCAAAAGTGAAGACTACTTAAAGTACTTACTGGTGAAGCTCAAAGACTTCGTCATAAAGAAAACAAAAGTCCTCAACAACAACATGATAAACAAAGAAAATATTGAAGTTGCCAAAGAATTCATTTTACTTGAATCAACAATTGGTGCCCATGGAAGCAGCAGTCAAGAAATTAAATGATGTATTGCATTGGGAAAAATCTGTTGCAAAAGACCTTTTTAAAATCTTAAAAAGCAAAGATGTCACTTTAATGACTAAGGTACACCTGACCCAAGCCATGGTATTTTCAATCACCTCATACGCATGCATGCTAAATCTAGACAGTGAAAAAGGAAGGCCAAAGAATAATTGACATATTTGAATTACGGTGTTGGTGAAGAATATTGAGTATACCATGGACTGCCAAAAGAACAAACAAATCCGTCCTGGAGGAAGTACAGCCTTTGAAGCGAGAATGGCGAGACTTTGTTGTGCTTACTTTGGACGTATCATCAGGAGGGACTAGTCCCTGGAGAAGGACATCATGGTTGGTAAAGTAGAGCATCAGCAAAAGAGAGGAAGACCCTCAATGTAATGGATCGACACAGTGGCTGCAACAATGGACTAAAGCATAGCAATGATTGTGAGGATGGTGCAGGACTGGGCAATATTTGTTTCCTTCTGTTATACATGGGGTTACTACGAGTTGGAACTGACTCGACAACGACTAACAACAACAATATAAGGTAGAGCTAGCAGGAAGACTAACGTGGTTCCTAGAGTGTATAGGTAGGGAAATAGAGCCAGATGGCCTGATTTTGAATACCTGCTCTACCAAGTATTCATTAGGCAAATCAATTAACTTTTCTATGCCTCAGTTTACTCCTTTGTAAAATGGGGATAATGATGGAATCTATCTCATGGAATTGTGATTATTAAAATAGTTAATGTAAAGTACCTGGAACAGCACATGACACATTAAACATTATAGGTATTAGCGATTATCATTGAGACCACTGATAAGATGATATAATAGAGAAGAAAGTTCGCTCAGTAAGGACAGACTAAGAAAAAGGTGTTTGAATGTTGTGTAGAAGAGACCATTGTACAGTGAATGAAACAGTGAAAAACTAAATTCAAATCCTTGAGCAAAACATTTACTCTATCTGAAACTTAGTTTGTATATCTGTAAAATGGCAATAATTTCATCTAATAAACAGTGGTGTTACGAGCTCTAAATTAGCATCATGCGTATAAAGGACCTGGCATGATGCCTGGTGTATCCAAAAACCAAAAACCCATTGCCATCGAGTTGATTCCAACTCATAGAAACCCTATAGGACAGAGCAGAACTGCTCCATAGAGTTTCCAAGGAGTACCTGGTGGATTTGAACTGCTGACCTCTTGGTTAGCAACCATAGCTCTTAACCATTGTGCCACCAGGTTTCCACCTGGTATATAGGAAGTACTTAATAAAGGTCAGTTTCCTGTCATGGTAAAACAATGAGATGGATTGCCTTTATCATTATAGGTAATTTTATTAACTACTTTTGTTCTTTGAAAAAAAAATCTTAGCTCTCTTCATCCCCAGGCTGTGCTGGACACATAGTGTACCAGTGAATTCTCTTTTTTTTGAATCTATGCATCCCACAGCATTCTGTGATTAAAAAAAAGAAATGCATTCCAAATTCTCTTAGTTCTTTAAAATGAAATAGATTTGAAAGCAAGTAGATATGGGTTTGAATACTGGCTCTTCAGACTTGGGGAAAGTTATTAACCTCTCTAAATTTCTGAGTCCTGATCTATAAATTGTGGGAAATACCTGCCTCTTAGAGTTTTGAGAATTAAAGGAAATGATATGCCTAAATTAGTTAACCTAGCATTTGACACATAGTAAGAGCTCAAGAAAAATCAGCTATCCTTTCTGTTTCTTCTTCTTAATTAGCTCTTAGAAACCCTGGTGGCATAGTGGTTAAGAGCTAGGCTGCTAACCAAAAAGTCATTAGTTAATGTCCACCAGACACTCCTTGAAAACTCTATGGGGCAGTTCTACTCTGTCCTATAGGATCGCTATGAGTCCGAATTGACTCAACGGGTTTAGTTTTTTAATTAGCTCTAATTTAGTTCTCTTGATGATATGCAGAGCATTACTCCTACTGCCTCGTGGAAAGCTTGAGAAACATGTTTGCTGTCAGGGTCTGTCTATCATCTTGTCTGATTGTTAGTCTGTCTAGCTATCCTCTACCTACCGATTTCCCCGGCTACCTGAAAGTAGAGTGTTCGTGTGGGAACTTTTGCAAGCCAAAATGGCGTAAAGTGAAGATGCAGTTACCATTAATTTATATGGCAAACATTTTTAGAGTTCCCAGACCCAAAAAATAACCTACCAATTCATACCAAATAACACAGGAAACCTAAAATAACACTAACATATAGTAAAAGCTGAGATGCTGAGTGTAGTTCCCGGGAAAGGAGCTTGGCGACGCCACTCTCACTGCTCGGGGTACAAGCTGCCTCTTTAAGGGCTCTCTGCAAAGTAAACACTGAAGGCTATTTCTGCTTTTTTTCATAAAAGTGACAATCCTCTTTGGATTTCTTCCTGTTTGCAAAAATATATACTAAAGTAGGTTTTTCATAAAAGCCAAGAGGCCTAAAGGGAATTTTCGGAAAGCAACGAATAATCGTATCTGTATTAGTTTCTTAGGGCTACCATAACAAATTACCACAAAGCACTGATTGCTTTAAATGGCATAAACGTATTGTCTCACACTTCTGGAGGCTACAATTCTGAAGTTAGGGTGTCAGCAGGGCCCATTCTTTCTCTGGAGGCTCTAGGGGAAGACCCTTTCTTGTTGCTGGTAGCCCAAGACAAGTTGCTGATAGCCCCATGCATTCCTTAACTGGCAGTTGCAACATTAACTCTAGTCTCTGCCTTCTGCCTCACAAGTCGGTCTTCCCTCTAAGGGTCCATCAGTGAATTTCCCCTCTGTTTTAAGGACACCGCTCATACTGGATTAAAAGCTACCCTCCTCCAGTATGACTTCACGCTAACTTACTTGATAGCATTGTCAAAGACCCTATGTCCAAACAAGGTCATGTTCACAGGTCCTGGGATGAGGACTTCAACATACCTTTTGGGGGGATAAAATTCCATCTGTAACACTGTTCATCCATCTGTCCATGCCTATCTAGCAGCTTGTTAGTATCTCTGCAGAAGAATGATCTCTTTACTCCTGGCTTCGTTTCTTAGTGCTGCTATAATAGACATACCACAGAGGGTGGCTTTAAAGAACAGAAATTTATTTTCTTACTGTTCTGGAGGCTGAAAGTCCAAATCAGCGTCTAGGTCATGTAAATTTCTTCTGTGGGCCTCTCTACTAGTTTCTGGTGATTGATGGCAACCCTTGATGTTCATAGCAAGCATTCCTTGGTATTCCTTTGTATCTGTCTTCTCCCTGTGTGGTCTGTGTCTGTTCTGCTCTTTTTATTATTCAGAAGTGATTAAGCTTAGGACCCACCATATACTGGTATGACTTCATTTGCATAACAAAATAAAATTCCATTTCCAAACAGAGTCATAATTACAGGTACAGAAGTTAGGGTTTCAACACATATTTTGGGAGGATAAAATTCAATCTATAACAATTACTTTTGTTGATTATTATTAACTTTGACTCAAGGGTCACATGTTCTCATCTTGTATATATTTTTTGGAGCTTAGTAGACTAGACTATTTGGTAAATATAAAAGAGAATACGCTTCTAAGGAATTTCCAACAACAGCTCATTTTATTAATTACTGTGTATAACAGAAATACATGTACATTTTCTAGTCTTCCATTCAATTTTTTTTTTTGCATTTAGGCCATTAGAAATAAAGCTTTTTAGAGACTAGGGGAACCCCCGAAAGTATACCCCCCCTTCCCCAGATGCTCTGTTAACCCAGAACTGAAACCATTCCCAAAGCCCACTCTTCAGACAAAGATTAGACAGGAGTATAAAACAAAAAATAATACACGTGTGGAATGTGCTTCTTAGTTCAATCAGATATATATGATCAAATGAGCAGCTCCTGTCCAAAAGCAGGATGAGAAGGCAGGAAGGTACAGAACAGGACAAATGGACACAGGGAACCTGGGGTGGAAAGGGGGAGGGCACTGTCACGTTGTGGGGATTGCAACCAATGTCACAAAACAATATGTGTATAAATGTTTGAATGAGAAATTAAATTGAGCTATAAACTTTCACCAAAAGCACAATTGAAAAAAAAAGAAGAAAGAAAAGAAATTATGCAAAATCTGAGGCTATGCAAACATTTTGGGTTCTGTTTCTCCTCAAACTTCCATTCTACCTGAACTGATTTTAACCCAAAGTATAATTCTCCTGGCAGCCTAACCTCCCAGAATACAATAGGGCTACTTTATTCCAGCTGATGGCAGAGGACACAAGCCTGCCCAGTTTGAGCCTGTGTCCTTAGGACTGGCCTAAAACCAAATCCTGGCTTTGGGGTCCAACCAGCACCACACACAGAAGTATTCACCTTGTCACAGGACTGCAGACCAGGGATTACATTATCCGGTCCTCAACAAATGAAACTAACATTCCTGTCTATTCTGTGGCTTGTTTGCCAATAAGCATACTTCTTTATTAGGCAATGTTAATGATGGAGATGTGGAGGGTCTAGGAGAGGAGCACAAGAGTGGACAGTTGAGAAAAGGTATGTTTATAACTACTGAATCTTTTGCTGCTAACCTCTCTCCTCTGGACAGATCCTCGCCATTCCTCAAGCAAAAGTAAGGTGTTGTCTCATTTGTGCAGTTTTCCCCATCATGCAAACCCATTCCTCTATTTAATCATCCATGTCTTCATTCGAATGATTGCAAGGTACTGTGTTAGGATCTTTTCCATCCATAAATGCCGTCAGCACTTTTTCCTGCTCATGATTGGTTACATCAGACAATCAACCTTTCAACATACATTTATAGATAACTAATCTGTGTCAGTCTCTGTGCTGATGCTTTGAGGTCTATGAAGTTGCTCCTGTGAATCCACTTGGGAAGATAAGATATAGCTACTTAAAAGTCACATCTGTAGAATGAATGTTAAGTTCCAAACAAATAATATAGACAGAAGGTGCTATGGTAAAAAAAAAAAATTTAATAATAACATTTTTATAATTACAACAGTAATATATATTTATTTTAAGATATGTAAAATATGAGTAAAATGAAAACTATTGATATCACATTCATTTTTTATTTTCATGTTTTTCCCCACGTTTTGAACACAAACATATTTTTTCCATAGTTTGATTGAGATAGTGTATGCAATTTTAAATGCTGATTTTTTTTTTTTATCGTATTTCCATCTTCATTTTCCCACATCCTTAAATGTCATTTAAAAACAGTATTTCCTTGTGGCTATATAATGTCACATTATATCAGATATTCATTCTTATTTTCTCTCTCTCCTACTTCAGGACATTTAGGTTATTTCCAGATTTTACTATTATAAGTAATGCTACAGTGAATATTTATGTATGTAAATGACTGTCCATATGTCCATGTTCTTATTATAATTTATTAATAGTGGAAATAAGTGAGGGGAGTTTTTTTTTTAGATCAATTATAAATATATATATGAGAAACAGCAAAAAAGATTAAAACCTGAACACAGGTATTTTCCATGTTATGATGATGAAACTCAAAGCTGTCTTCTAGGAGGTTCCTTACAATATAGTGTGGAAGACTGGTTTTGGTAATGAAATTGAATTCGTAGTTCATTTGTCTCCGAAACATTTATGCTATTTGTTTCTTGGATCCAGGTAGCTCCACAACTGTTATCTAAGGTGGAAATGATTTTGATTGTTAACAGCTTCGCACATTACGCACAGAAAGCAATAGAATATATGTTTTCTGTTTGTTTGTTTGTTTTTTGCAGACTTTTTTACGCCCATAGAAATATCACAGGACAGAAAATGCAAAATTATATGACTCCCAAGGAGTATTCCAGTAGTAATTCTATGTGGAAGGAATAATTGCATCTTAAATATTTCTTTATATTTACCTAAAAACATAAATCTGAAGCTTTCTAATCTTAATAATGAAATAAAGGCAATTACTTTATGCACCGTTTCATGCCTGAAAATTCCTTTAATATTTCTTTTGTCTGTGCTGACGTAATTAAGGTTGCAACATGAATAAGCTAAGACGGCAGCATATCAGAATTTAAGTGAGCTTGATCTGAGAAATGAGACTCAATGAAAAGCAAGTAGCTACCATAAGGTACCTGCGTTTTCAGTATTTACTCACCTTGGTCTACCTATCATTTTTTTTTTTACGTCAATTTTTATCTTTTATGTTTATATAGTGTCCAGATCCATCATGCAAACAAGACTTGTTGGCCTACCTGGAACAGATCAAATTCTACTCTCACCAACTGAAAATCTGCAGTCAAGTTAAAGCTGAGATCCAGAACCTGGGGGGAGAGCTTATTATGTCAGCTGTAAGTACTTCCCGGCAATTAAACCATCACAGGTGGAAGATCCTTAAAACAGAGCAGCTACACCCTTCCTTACCCAACCAGATCTTCTAGGCCGATGCAGGTTAAAACAAAGTCAGTCAGACTGTATGAGTTCCATGCAATTAAATCTTTTCAGATTTCTTAAAGAAATGTTAGGTTATTAAACTTGGTTTTATTTACTTCAGAGATTTTAGAATAAATCAGGATTTGGAAGCCACTTGGATGAGAAAGCAAGTTGTATGAGAAATGTATACTTAGAGTCCTATTTTCAAACTACAGGAACTGTACAGGTGGAACCTGGAATTGAATCCCATAATTTTTCTAAAATAAATTCATATGGAAATATACAATTGCAAATTATTAAAACAATTTATTTATTGTTATCAATTGATAGTCATTTTCCCCTTATTCATTTTTATAGCGTAGGACTCCATTTTGTGAGATTTTTCAATTTCCATATGCAATTTTAGAAGGGAAGTATGATAGACCATTATAGATTTAGAGGAAGTTTCCTAAATTCTTTGGTGGCCCTGAGTTTCAAGCTTATAAAATTACCACGATAGAAATAATGTCTAACTTTTCTATTCATCTTTTAATAACAGTAGATCATTTCTCTGGTGTGAGTATGGTAATAAAATAATGTTTGATATCTATATTGGATTCAGTTATCAGTGACCTTGGGAAGGACATGGATGAAGATTATAAATTTAAGTTAAAGTGAAACATCATGAACATTCTAAGAACTTATATTCCTGAGGGAAAATTTTTAAAAATGATACCAGCATACTTATAAATCTGCAACCATTTAGGACCTCTATATCTTGACATTGGTCTTCCCCTCAATGAACTAAGTTCTGAAAGAGAACGGGGTTGTAAGAATATGTGCAAAGAATCACCACCAAAGGTAGAGAGGAGGGAACTCATCTTTATTTAATATCATCTACCTCTTGTCTATGTTTTATATCATTAATCTTCACAATGAAGCATCGCAGATAGACTGTTGCTTTGCCGACTGTCTTTTTTTTACATATGAAAAAGTGAAATTTAGAAAGGTTAAATAACTTCCCCGAGGTCATAGTAGTAAATGTCAAAGCTGGAGGTTTGCTTCCAAAGGCCCATGCATCCTCTGTTTGGATAGACAACCTTGAATCTATGATCAAACTGAAGAGCAAAAGTCAAAAGTGAATAATTTATAAATTATATGGAGGGATTGCTTTGTAACCTAGCAATTATCAGAAGAAAACAAAACAGAACCAAAAAAATATATGTAGTTTCTTCAATACTCAAATTTTACAAAAGCAAACACAACCTGGGCAATATACGCGTCACCATCACTTTTCAAAAGGAGGCTGTGTGGCACAAACGGTTTGCAATCAGTTGCTAACCCAGCAGTTGGCAGTTCAATCCCACCCAGCAACTGTGCAAAGAAAAGGCCTGGTGAACTGTTACCATTAAGATAACAGCCAAGAAAACCCAGTGGAGTAGTTCTACTCTGTAACACATGGGGTCACCATGAGTTGGGAGCCTAACCAATGGCAGCTAACAACAACAAAATCACTTTTCAAAGAAAATGTTTCTTAAAAGCAGTTACAAGCATATTTTCCATCAACACGTGAATTTTACAAAGAGTAGGTGCGGTTCAAATGCAGTTCAATATGAGGGTTTGCTTTTGTAGGGTTTTTAGCTGATAATTTAGATAAAAATGCTAGTTATAAGGCCTTTTTCAAAGCACACAATAAGTAAATATTGGTTGACTCACTCAGTTAAATTACTTTTGCAAAAACATACCACTTTGTAAACAGAATGTTAGTAATAAAAATATTCATCTATATCACATTTTTCTGTTTCAAAATGACTTCCTATATAAACACACACATAAACGTGTATATATACATACATGTATACATGTTATTATTGATGTTGTTAGGTGCCACTGAGTCCTCCAACTTGTAGTGACCTTATGTATAACAGAACGAAGCAGTATATGCACATATATACATACACACACACACATATATCGTATATATATATGTATATATATACATATATACAAGGTATACACATATATAGTATATACATACAGTATATACAGTATATACATATATGGTATATACATATATATACTGTATACATATATAAAAAGTATATGCATATATATGTATTTAGGTAAACATATATAAAGTTATTGTTGCTTTATTTTAAACTATTAGACATTTGGTCTTTATTTTCTCATTTAACATTATACTACTTTAATGTATTTATTTGGACTCCCATGTCTGTCTTCTGTTTATTTTTCTTAATTTCACACTGCCATCACTCTTCACTAAACCAAAAACAAGCCAAACCTGTTACTGTCAAGTTGATTCCGACTCACAGTGACCCTATAGAACGGAGTAGAACTGCCCCATAGGGTTTCCAAGGAGCGGCTGGTGGATTTGAACTGCTGACCTTTTGGTTAGCAGCCGAGCTCTTAATCACTGCACCACCAGGGATCCCATTCTTCACTAGGTCCAAATAAATCCCTATTTTTTTCCCCAATTATGCTGTACTTCCTTATGATGTCTAAAGCTAAGCTTTACCAAGAAGTTTCTGATAGAATCAAGCTATTCAAATATATTACTTTTAATTGTCCTTCCAAAATATAATTTCCTCCATATGTGTAAATTGAGTTTATATTCCTTCCAGTTTGATATGATGATTCAAATGTATAAACTTTACTTATTTTAGAGATGGATTAGGCAGGAGCCAGTTTGAATTTATGATTTACAATTTAAAAGGTGAGTCATTCATGTAAAATGAGGAATAGGATTGCAAATCCAAAACTATTTGTCATCAGTTTGTCCACAATTTTACATTTAAAAAATATATGAAAGAAAAAGGAGCATGCCCCCTTTTACATGCCTCACTGCCATCTGCTTGCAGGTAGACCCTGAAAAGCTTTTGAAAGACATTCCATTTACGTATACCATAGCACATTGCCTTTAATCTCTCAATGACCCTAAATTCCTGTTTTTTCTCCTTTAAACTGAGAAGGTCTAATGCAAGTCATCACTTTTCTTTGAGGTCTCTTGAAAATCAACAAGCAGAATTCTAAAGCAGGGAAACTTATTTTAGAAATATAGACATTTGTTATTCAGAACTACAGACTATGCAAAGTTCACTAAGTAAAGTTTGCATTCCAAGACCAGGTTCATGAAACATTGCTGTTAGCAAATGTATTTGATTAAAACCGAAATAGGTATGAATAGATTGCACTTCTGGAGTAAAGGGACAGAGTGCTTCTGGATCTAGGGTGTACACTTATAGGATGAAGAAGATATATTAGTAACAGAAAGGAATTTGAAATCCATTCTCATAATACCAAAAACCTAAAACCTAACCTGTTGCCGTCAAGTCGATTCCAACTCATAGCAACCCTATAGGACAGGGTGGAACTGCCCCATATGATTTCCAAGGAGCAGCTGGTGGATTTGAACTGCTGACCATTTGGTTAAGCAGCTAAATCCTTAACTACTTGCACCAGCAGCGCTCCATGCTCAGACCATCTAATTAAATTTTTCTTTTACAGTTATTTTTACTTCTTTATACCAAGCACTTCCCAACTTCAAATTACATGTCTTACCTATAAGGAAACCAAAGTGTAGTTAATTCAAATCCACAACTGTACTTTGAACACTCTGTCTATGCTAGGCATTGTAGAATACCTAGGGGATTGCAGAGAAGAATACTTGGTGCCTTCCCTCAAGATGCTCAAATATACACAAAATTAAGATACATAAAATCTACCCAAATATTCTTAAAAATGCTCTTAACCAATGTAATAAATTATATAACTGAGGCATACACAAAAGCACATGATAACAGATGACAGAATAATTAATTTGGGATAGGATTTAAGCAAGAGAAAGCACCATAAATGACCCCACCTTAATTGAGGCCTTGCTGAATGAGTAGAAAGCAAGTGTGTACTTATGGTGAATGGAGAGGAAAAGGATTCTAGGTAGATGGGACAATTGAAATAAAGACAAAATAGGGAAAGACGAAACGGCCAAGACTTTGATGTGACTTGAAAAAATTGCTTGATACTTTTGTTGTGTGGGGAGAATAGAGGAGAAGCTAAAAAATTAAGGAATGCTTAAAAAGAATCATATATAATATGCAGGCATGTTTTAATTTTACCCTGTAGGCAACTGAATGTAATTGACAACCTTTAAGCTTAAGATGGGGGTGGCGCAAATGGTTTACCTAAAAGTTGGTGGTTTGAACCCACCCAGAGGTGCCATGGAAGGAAGACCTGGCGATATGCTTCTGTAAAGATTACAGCCAAGAAAACCCTATGGAGCAGTTCTATAACACATGTGGTGGCCATGAGTTAGAATCAACTGGATGGCAACAGTTTTTTCATTTGTCTGTTTTTTTGTATTCGGAAGAAGTGGTAATAGATTGGGAAGATGAGGCAGTAGACATTAGGACTGTACTTAGGATTTTTTAAAATAACAGTCAAAGAGAGAAAGAGTAAGAACTTGGATTAAGGTAATGTTGTGAGAATGGAGAGGAGTGCATCCATGCAATAAAGAATTCTGAGGTAAATATGATTAGACTTAATGGTCTATTAGATGTTACCAGTAAAGGAGAAGGAAGAATTAAGACTTACCCCATGGTTTGGGGGTTTGGTAGCTTACTTAGTCAACAATGGCATCACTAACTGGAAAGAATATACAGAAAGAAGAGCAAGTTAGAAGGGTAAAGCAACTTATTCAGGTTTTGCTTATTGAATTTAGGTGACAAAGCATCAGCAAAAAAGAGGAAGACCTTCAATTAGATAGACTGACACAGTGGCTACAACAATGTGCTCAAGCGTAACAACAATTGTGAGGATGGCCCAGGACAGAGCAGTGTTTCATTTTGTTGTACATAGGATTGCTATGAGTGGGAACCAACTCCTTGGCACCTAGCAACAACAACAAGGGGCATCCAAAGAAAGAAAAAGGTCCAGGAGAAGTTGAGCATGTGGTTCAGGAACTCTGGAGAGAGGTATGACCATCCAGGGAAAGTATGTTGGGTAAGACAAAAAAAAAAAAAAAGTGAGAGAGATTCAGGAAGAATTTTTGCCACCCACAAGTGATTGCAATGAGCCTGTATTAAATACAGAGATTCAAACAAATTGGAGATTTATCATCTCCATAAAAAGAGTTTAAGAATGGGCAATCCACGGCTGTTATGGAAACTTCACAATGTCATGAAATACTTTTATCTTTCTGCTCATCATTCTTGGCTTCTGGCTTCCATTACCAAGGCCAAAATATGACTATTCCAGCTCTAGCCATGATTTTTATATTCCAGACAGTAACAATGAAGAGAAACAGAAGCAAATATTTCTTAATCTTTTTAAGGAGCCTTCCTCAAAGTCCCTTCAAATATTTCTTTTACATATTACCGACCAGAATGTAGTCTCTTGGTCATACCTAACTGAAAAGGATGATGGAAAGTGTAGTTGTTAATTTGTTTGCTTGTTTGTGTTTTTTTTTTTTTTAATTGGAATTGCTTTATTTATAGACTGATTTGGAGATATTTCCATTTTTGCGATATTGAGCATTTTTATTTCTGAACATTTCATTTCTTTTATCTTTTTTTTTTTTTAATCGTACTTCAGGGCTTGTTTGTGTTTTAATCTGGGCACATGGCTTTTCCCAATGACATCAGAGTTCTGTTCCTATGGAATGGATATTGGATGGCAGCTAACAGTTTCTATTGTATTACCGCCATCACAACAGTATTCAAGATATATTGAAATTATCTGCTTTCTTATACATAGTCCCCTCTAGAGTCTAAGGTTCTTGAATAATTTTAAATGATTGAAAGTGGAGTAGGCAATGACTTTAAATGATGCAGAAAATTCAGGTAGGCTGAGCATATTGGATTTTGCAATTGAAAGATATCTTTATATCTTTTCCATAGCAGTCTCAGTGATCTGGTGAAGGCAAAACATAGACCTTGGTAAGTTGAGTAATGAGTATGCAGTGATGGAGAAAAGATGGTGGTATAGGATAAACTTTCAAGCAGTTTGAGGTTGAAAGGAAGGAGGGGTGCTTGAGGACAGGCTAGGGGACTTGAGGGCAGACAGAATTGCTAGAAAGTTTTTCATTTTTAGACTAAAATTTTTATGTGTGTGCTTTTTAATTATGAGAGTAATTAAGAAACTGTTTAGGTAAAGAGCAAGAAGAAGCTATAAGTGAATGAACATAAACTAAGATGATAACGGATGGAATGAAGTCTTAAGCAAGTAAGAGGGAATGAAAGTAGAGCAGGTAGAAGGATTAGGTTTGAGTGCTGTATCTGCAGTTTAATTTTATCACAAGAACAAAGTAAAGTTGTTCAAATCTTTAATCACTTTCTAACATCGCTTAGAAAAGAAAATAACCTAGGTTAACACCAACAATTTGAGATACTGATGAAAGAAACTGTTAGATATTGTTCTACCAGAACCTAGCTCCAAAACTTGCCTGGTTGTGAAAGCTGACTCAATCTCAGTTTATATTTCAAAAAAATGAAAATGATGCCAATATGGCCTTCTAAGGGCCATCCTCTCTAAATAAAAGGGGGTAGTATATAAATATTTAATAAATGATAGCAACACACAATGAGATAATTAAACACAGGTAAATTAAACATACTATAGCAGTTCAGTTTCCATAGCCACCTTGACTTATTGATGTCTTAAATGAGGAACAGAAGAAAAAAATATAACTTTAGGAAGATTAAAATGTACCTAGGTTAATGGTCTGACTGAGACTGAGGAACCCCAGAAAGCATGGCCCCTGGATTCTCTATCAGCCCAAAACTAAAACAGTTTCTGAGGCCAATTCTTCAGACAGGGATTGGACTGGACTGTGGGACATAAAGTGATACTCCTGAGGAGTGCGCATCTTAGCTCAAGCAGATACAAGAGACTAAATGGCAGCTTCTGTCTGGAGGTGAGATGGAAAGGCAGAGAGGGTGAGCTGGCTGAATGGACGTGGGGAATCAGGGGTGGAAAGGAGGAGTGTGCTGTCACAGTATGGGGAGAGCAATCAGGATCATATAACAATGTATGTATAAATTTTTGTATGGGAGACTAACTTGAAATGTAAACTTCATTTAAACTAAAACAATAATTTAAAAAAATGTACCTAGGTTACACAAAGGCATTCCCATAAATTCTCCATCAATTTGTTCTTCTAGTATCTCTGCCTGGTGCCCAATAGGGAAGCTTTTGTGCTTTGTGAAAGGAGGCTCACCATAAAGAAATAAATGTTGTTATAGTCTAACCTGTACACATAAAAAGAAAGTTCAAAAGAAAAAAAAATGTGAATGATTAAAGTCATTCTAACCTCTTATAATTACCCTTTCCCCAAGTGTCATGCTTTTAGGCCAGCAAATTTTTTTTATACTGCTTAAAACTGATTAATTATGTAATTGCCACGTTTTGTGCATTTCCTTTAATGCGTTTAATTGTGCTCTTTTACCCTGAGGCAGGTGTGCCAAAGCCACAATTTAAAAAATTGGATAAATAAATAAAACTAATCAGTCAGGGGGGAAAGATCAGCAAGATTGAAAATTTGCCAGGCAATTGCAACTCAGCTTTAGCAGAAATCAAGGGGATGTGCATTCAGTTAGGAATGATGGGAAACAGCAACAATACAGCTATTGACCGAAAGAGCCATTAGGGCCTACAGAACTTAGGCAATCAAGTACGTACTTGGTAGGTTAATGTGCTCGCCACGTTAAGGCATTAAGGGAGTTAGTTAATGAGATTTCTGAACCTACTGTAATCACTTGTAGGCACCAAGAATATTGGGAAAACTAAAAACAATTTGGAAATTTAACTGAAGTACTTAGAAAAAGTAAGAGGGGAGAATTATGAAGTAGAAGAAGTGAAAGAAGATAAAGAAGGGAAGAGGAAAGAGAAGGAAGAAAAAAATTTGCCAGTAAATTCAACTCTGTAGTTTTTTGTTTTTGTTTTGTTTTGTTTTTTAATGCTAGCTAGGAGTCATTTGTAGGTAATCAAAAGATACTTTATAAACAAGAAAATGTATGCGTGTGTTTTCTTTTTATTGCTTTTAGTAATGAAACCGGACCAGTGGGTCCGTGCCCAGCGTGCAAGGAGCCAATCTCTCAGACGCTGGTTTTGAGAGGAAGGAAGAGTTTATTTTGCAGGCTAGCAGGTGGGAACTCAGAGGTATTGGCCTCAGATTGAGATCCTCGATTTGAGGAAGCATTTACATTTTATAGGTTTGGGGAATTATACATATTCATATAGGGGCGGAGGAAGGCAGGTGGGCAAGATCAGGAAGTTCATATTCATAGTTTTTATTGATTATTGATTATGGGGCGGGGCTAAGACTTGGCACGGAAGTGGCTGACGGACCTTCGCTTTTGAAATGGGCTCAGCTACTGTAGATGACGTATGTCCGGTGATTTTGGTTCTTTGACATGAGTCTTTTCGTTCCTTGACCTGAGTTTTCCCATGCTATTGAGCATGTGGGGAGCGTCCGAAGTCGTCTGTCCTCCACCCTTGTCCGTGCTGCACATATCTGACCTCCTTAAGCCAGTTAGATCCAGATGCGTCAGGAATTCTCCAGAGAGTCTGCAAAAAACAACTTAGAGGAAGCGAGTGACGTGATCGGGAGGTGACTGGGAGTGGCCTGATAACTAGTGGAGCCCTAATTAATTGGATGTTTTTTAAGGTCCCGTAACAGTAACATGAACTAAGCCATTTTCTTGGTGGAATATCTAGATAAATGGTTTGATATTACAGTGAACTGGAATTTCCTGAGAACATGGTTGGTGCCATGCCTCCCGTTACTTGAAGGAAACTTATAATTATTCAAATTATTGATATTTATCTTAAACTCATTTTACAAACAATGAAGTAGGTCTCAGAGACTTTCAATGACTTGCCCTTGTTCACAAAGGTAGCTATCAGCAGAGCCAGGACCAGAATCTAGGTCTTGTGATCTTTACTTCATTGCTCCTGAAGCTAAGCCCCACCTCCCAGGGAGTTTAGTGGCAGGAATATTGGGAGGTGGTAATTGGCAAGATATCAGGAGCTAAGGAAGAGTTTTAATTCAAAGACCTGGGGAAACATTGACTAGAATACAGTCTTAATTGCTAATAACAATGGTTTCAGGATCCTGTATTCCTAAGAATGCCTGGTCAGATCATACTCTTCAGTCTCAAAAGGAGGAGCTCACATGAGCAGTAAGAAAATCTCTGGACCACAAATTAGGAGACCAGGGTGTTAGTTTGTCCATTAATCTCTTTTGACCTGTTTCGTTATCTATAAAACTAACGTTTTGGGTTAAATGAGGTCTACAGTTCCTTCCAAGGAGCCCTGGTGATGCAGTGGTTAAGCGCTCAGCTACTAACCAAAATGTTGGTGGTTCGAACGCACTAGCCACTCCAAAGGAGGAAGATGTAACAGTCTGCTTCCACAAAGATTAAAGCCTTAGAAACCCGATGGGGCAGTTGTACTCTGTCCTATAGGGTTGCTATGAGTCGGAATTGACTGATGGTAGTGGGTTATGGTTCCTTCTGACTCACAATTTCTGATCTTATTCTTTTTTTTTGTTCTTTTCCCTTCCCAGTTCCTATTCTAAATACTCCTTTCAGCACCAATTGGAAAATTATAGTCAGACATAGGAGGCAGTTTAATTTAGTTTTGGTCTGTTTTAATAGGGTACTTCTAGAATTTTCCTTACAATATGCATCAGGGAAATGAGATCAGATGTTTTAGGAGTTACCTGCTTATTGCAGACCTAGAAAAAGGTGCGACATGGATGTCAAAATGGTGCATATATCATTCATGATTGTAGCATTGATTTATCACTGCTTTACTGAGACTGCTGTGGTATCTCTCACAGAACAGCAGTGATCTGCTTTCTGCAATTAGATCCTCTTTGTACAATTAAAGAGATGTAGAGGATAAAACATCTGGATGAAGAAAAAAAGAAATTGATATGGGAAGAAAAATGAAAGGAGAAAAGGAAAAATACGTATAAACAAGATGTGAGAGTCTCTACTGTTACATTCATTCCTTATAATAATTGATATGTTCTTATTTGAATGTCAAATAGCTACATATGATTAAAAAAAGGAAAACGCTAGAAGAATTTAACAGGAAAGACTATTACTGCTCTATAAAAGAGAATTAGCTTAATTGTTAGCAATCCTTAGAAAGAAGAGACAAAATTAATTATTTCTATTGTGTGTTAAACAACCTGAACCATAAAACTTCAAAGCCAGGGTGGAAAGAGAGACCATGAAAGTGAGCAAGATGTATTTGACAGCTATGAGATGGTGCCAAATCCCCCATTAGGCGAAGTGCAGGAAAAGAGCGGCACTAGACGTAAACATCTTGATGTTCGTGAGTTTTGTTGTAAGTCAGGGAGGAAAAGCAGAGAAGAAGAAAGGAGATAAGGAAACATTAAAGAGGACAGCAAAGTGTTAGCGTCGAAATCCATCCAGGCAGGAATAAAGGCAGAACTGAAAGCAGATGTGAAAGAAGGCACGCAATGGCAGGGAGATTCACAGAAGTAGTCATTTCAGTCTGACTCCTGCTGAATTTATGCTTGTTGCAGATTATGAAGTAATGCTGCTTATGGTCACAGGATAAAAGCCCCTGTGAGGAGTGTGTGTGTGTGTTTTCTATAGCAAAATCAATACAACTCTACATTTTTCCTTTTGATTAGTAAAATATAAAGAATACTGATAATACATCAATATCTGTTAATAGTACATATGAAGTATTAACTTTTTAGTGCTTTTGTCTGTTTTAATGTTTGTCTACCTCAGGACCACTGACATTTTGGGGCTGGATTATTTTTGTAGTGGGGACTGTCCTGTGCATTGTAGAACGTTTAGCAGCATCCCTGGCCTTTACCCACTAGATGCCAGTAGCATCCCCTCCCTGCCTCTTACCTCCTTTCCCCACCCCCCTACCCACAGTTTTTATAATAAAAAATGTCTCCAAACTTTACCAAGTTGCCCCTGCAGGACAAAATTGTCCCCAGTGATAACCACTGGCCTAAGGGAATGTAAAAGATTAAAAAAAACATTGCTGTTGAGACGATTCTGACCCATAGCAACCCTTTAGGACAGAGTAGAACTGCCCCAAAGGGTTTCCAAGGAGCAGCTGGGGGATTAAACTGGTGGATTTGAACTGCCGACCATTTGGTAAGCAACCCGATGCTTAACCACCGCGCCACCAGGGCTCCCCGTAAGCAGCAAGGGAATGCTAAAAATGCTGTCGTAGATGTTGTTGGTGTTCCTCCAGATCCCCCTTACCTGGTAGTTCATCCATCTTCCAGCTACTGTGAGCTTTGGCTGCTAACAGTTCACAGTGGCCCCTTCTCTGGATTATTATCCTCAGCCAAGCAGGAGTCACCTTGTCTAGGAGGTTGTGCATCCCCATGCCACATGCCCTGGCAGCCTATAGCCAGTAACTAACTAATGGGAGGGGACAAAAGACCGGACTCCTTGTTTCAAGAAAGGACCAACTCAGCTGGGCAATTCCAGAGCCCCCTGCAAGATCAGGCCAAAGCTAGCCCATGGCCAAGACTGAATTCCTTATGTAGCTCCACCTCCCTTGCCCCCACCAATCTTGCTTCCTTCCCTCCCCTTCTCCTGAGAGCAGGCCTTCAGGAAACCACATGCACAAATTTCTCTGAGGTTCTCTTTCTAGAAACCTATTTGAGACTAATGATAGCATCATTGTTTCCTTTACTGTCTCATTCTTTGTGGATGAAAAAGAGGTGAGGGAAGAATTTGCTGAATTCGGTGAATACCCGTCTCTTATTGACACATTCATTTATATTATTTTATCCTCCCAACAGTGCTATAAGTAAGCTTGCAGTATTTTGTTGATAAGAAAACTAAGGCTAGGGTTAATAAGTGATGGAGTGAAAATGTGAATCCAGGGTTTGATTTCAGAACTGTTTTTGCCTACTCTGAAACAACACTGCAGAGCCGAGTAAGAAAAGAGATGGAAAAAAAAGACATATTAATTTATAAATATAATTAATTTTTTTATTCTTCTTACTTCTGAAAAAGCTGCAACCATTTCATAAATCAAGAAAAATATGAAAATTAGGAAGTAAAAAATTAAAAAAAGACTAAAGAAGTTTAGAAGTACAAAGAAACAGATATCACCAATAAATTGGAATAAAATAGTTATTCTAGTTGAATACATTCAACTGGAAACTAAGAAGAAACTATATTGTAATTTCCTTTGCTTTATGATGGAAATCCTGGTGGTGTAGTGGTTAAGAGCTACGGCTGCTAATCAAAAGGTTAGCAGTTCAAATCCACCAGGTGCTCCTTGGAAAATCGATGGGGCAGTTGTACTCTGTCCTTGAGGGTCGCTGTGAGTCAGAATCAACTTGACGGCAATGGGTTTTGGTTTGCTTTATGGTAGAGAACATAGAAGTTTCTTTTTTTAACTTTTTTTGTTTAGTTGTTGAGGATATATACAGCAAAACATACACCAATTCCACAGTTTCTATGTGTACCGTTTAGTGACATTGATTATTCTTCACGTTGTACAACCATTATATGCTGTGGTAACAAACAGTTCCCAATCCCCATTGGCTTAAAGCAACAAAGTTTATATTTTGCTCATATTTAAAGTTGATGAAGGTTAATGGGGAGCTTTTCTCCACACAGTTTCTCAGAGACAGGGCTGATGTACTTTCTGGAATCTCCTTTATCTCTGTACAATGAAAGGGAAGACTAGAAGTGTTGCTCACTGTCTGATAAATACCTGCCATGAGAGAAATGAACTATTGCATGTAAGGTGCTTAGCATAACGTCTAACACACAGCAGGTGCTATTTAAATATCAACGTCTTCTTATTATTACCTAATATGGGATAATTTTAACTTTCCTATGTAAGGGAAATGTTCTATTTTTAATGGGAAAATTTTTCTGCCTGTCAGAAAACTGCTTCTTATCCAATCCTGTTTTAGCAGTAACGCTTGATACTGGCCTTAAGGAAGAATAATCATCTTTGCTTCTGTACCAAGATTAGAGTTTGGTCCACAGGTGGCTGATGAGTAGTAGATGAATAGTAAAAAGAAATTCTTTGGCTATATTTAACTGTATTTAGCACAAGGTAAAAGATCTTGAGAGAGGCAGACCTTAATCTACTTGTTGTCAATGCAAGATGGAAACATTTGGCCCTAGGATTTGAAGGAAGATTGGGCATAGAGATATTTTCATTCAGTGTTAGTGTGTTTATTTAAATGCCACATGTTTGGAATTATACCATTGAAATGTAGAAGTTCAGCAACCCAGAAATTTAGGGGAAGTCATTTTGGCAAATTTGACACTCCTGGTAACATGGAGTTTTTAAGATGTTTGTTAGGGTAACAGCCTAATACGTTACAGAAATATTAAAGAGAAGTACATAATTAATAAACAAATCAGTGTTTTAGACAAGAGATGCCAAAGACCTGCAGTGAAGGATTTACTCTGATTTGAATAGTCTGAAGAATTTCACAAAAAATTTGAGCTAAATAATAAAGAATTGGAAGAATTTTGGTAGATGGAAAGGAGAAAAGATCTATGAAACTAAGATGAATATATAAATTCCCCCAAAATGTGAGGTAATGTGTTTAATAATAAATCAAGAAAGGCCTGTTTGGATTAGGGAATGGTATAAATATAAACCCGTATAATATCTAACATTTCCCCTCCGTAGGGGTGTGTGTGTGTGTGTGTGTGTGTGTGTGTGTGTGTGTGTGTGTGTGTGAGTGAGATAGAAAGAGAAATGGGTGACATAGTAGGTCTCATCAAGCTAAATAAAATCTGTAATTCTGTTAAGAGTGAAAGGAATGATATGTGGTATGTGTGTGAATATGGGTATATACATAGTTTATATAAAAAACCATAGATGAAATATATCCATATATCTGTCTGTGTATGTAAATGAAACTGAGTACTTATTAATGTCCTAAATATTTGAGATGGATTTGCTTTCATAACCCTCACTGAAAAAAAGAAAAATCCCTATGAGATATCTATTATTATTACTATTTTGTGAACATAGAATCTGAGACATAAAGAGACTGAGCAACTTTTCCAAGGTCACACAGATAATAAGAGGCAGCACCAGATCTTAAACACAGCCCCTCTGATTCAGAAGCATGTACACTTAAATGTTAAACTGAGGAGCAGAGAAACACAGAAGCTTTAGTGAAAAGGTAAAACTGGGCAGATCTAGGGTTCACATCCCACCCTTTGAGGTAATGGGTCAGCTTTCTAGGCCAAGTTCTTATTCTTCACTTCTGTTATAATTTTAATAAAAGTAATAGTAACAACAATGACAACTGTCATTTAATGAGCTCTTAATAATGACCAGATGCTGTTTTAAATCCTTTACAAATATTGATTATTTTAATCCTCACAACAAACCAATGAGCGAAGTCCCATTATTATCCCATTTTATAGATCAGAAACTAAGACTCAGAGAGCTTAATACAAGGAAAAAGATCTGTCTCTTATTTCCTTCTCTACCTCCTTCCACAAGGGGTTCTGCTGCTCCCAACACACAGTGATAGTGACTTTTGGGTCAGTTTCTTCCCCATCTGTCTGCCTGCTCATTCAGATGCTATACCAGATTCCCAACATTGTGTTCTAAAATAGACAATCCTGAGTACACCAGAATCATCCTCATGGTCTTTCACACTCACTCCTTCCTGGAGTGGAACTTGAAACACAATGTTTCCAGATCTCAAAAGCCTCATACCTATCCTCCATTACCTCTCAATCAAGTTCATCCAAGAAAGGACATTATCCCAAGGCATTTCTGAACATAGCCAGTCATTAAAGTAAAATTAAAACTAACTTGCTGGTTGAGGTTTTAGGGACAGATTTTGCTTGAAGGCACCACTGATTACTTATGGTCATGTCAACTTCCATTTTTTATAATTGAGCCAATAACAGCCTTTGAAATTTAGGCCACTTCTATCTCAATGTCTTCTCTACTCCTCCCTGCATTTATCTGTCTAGTTTTTACTATACCTTTTTGATCTTCATTTGGTCCCTTGTGTTTTAAGTAATTACCGAAACCTATGAAACAAGCCTCCCCTTTGTACCATTTAATTTAATTAGACCTCTCATTTGAGCTCTTGCTGAGTCAATATTTAGTTCCTTGTCTATATCCCTGGGACAACCTGAAACCTTCCATATGCTAGCTGAATGGCTTAATATGCATGGACATATGAGCTGAACGCCTTAGTTTGCATTCTCTCCCTGCACAATATCCAGGGGATGCTGTTGCAAAACTCCTCCACTTTGCCTTCCCCCTTAATTGTGCTTCTCCATGGTTTATGTGGCAATTCCTTTTTCTGGATGATAAATTATGAAGGAACAGAAGGAAGTGCAATCCTCAGCATTATCTCACTAATTTTGTTTGTAGAGCTGTTTTTCTAATGTAGCATTTTCTAACAGCCCCATTACACGTCTGCTCCTCCACCTGGGAGCACGAGTCATGCCAGATGTAATGCCATTGATGGCATAATTTTGCCTAATGGCATTAAGTACCTCAGAATGAGCTGAGAAAAGGGGAAGGTGATGAATGGAGCTCCAGAACAACCCAAGTTTGTTTCCACTTTGGAGGGGTTTAGTGCAAACATTGGGGCTATTTGTGTTGTGAAAGGTGTTTTAAAAGCTGAAAAAGAGTGTCTGGTTAATCCATACAAGAGGATGTAAGAATCTTCCTTTGCTAACCTTTCAGACTTTAAAGGGCTTCTCAAGTAAAAAGGATGTTTTTAAGCAATGATTTCTGGGGACATTTATACCAACGGTACTTACATGAATACATGCATGCATGTATGCATACATATGCATACGTGTGTACATACATATACATACATTTATACATACATAAATTAGTTGCTTGAGCAAAGATTGTGCTTGGATTTGCTTTTTAAAGACTAGATATAATAATATAAGAATAGCTAACTTGGCAAGCCTTAATGATCAGTAAGATCCCATTATTATACATCATCTCCTTCAGTTACTATCTCCATTTTGTAAATTAGGGGCTTCCGTCTCATAAAATTTTAATAATTTTCCAAGTTCCCACACCTATTATAGGAGAAAGCTAGGAGGATAACTCAGGTCTAACTGGCTCAAAGCTCACCCTTAAACTTTGGAAAGAGGTTTCTTCCCTAAAAGAAAATGGAGTCATAAAGTAGAAACCTGCCTGTGAAGCCTGCGCCCTCAAGGTTTCCATATTGTCCCAATGGTTCCATGAGCCAGGGGAAATGGACATCTTGACAGAGAAGTGTGCTTTGCCACTCTATCATTCACCCTGCTAGTTGCATGCAGATTTTGACGTAAAGTTGTTTAAGGATTTTGTTTTTCCTCTATCACTTCAGAAAATTGTATTATTTCTCATTAGACCATCATATTAGTAATATGTGAGGGTATATGTGCAGTTATGATTTGTGTGGATCCTTTGTGTGAAACTATCGTCAGAGTACTAGAATGCAATGCATAGTGAATAATAACTTTACTGTTACCAAGAGCAAGAACAATGTAAATATGTTGTGGGATTGTTAACCAATGTCATAAAACAATATGTATACTACTGTTTCATGAGAAACTATTTGTTCTGTAAGCCTTCACCTGAAGACAATAAAAAACAAACAAACAAACAAAGAACAATGTAAATAACTAACCCTTATTGAGGCTTACTATATACCAGAGAGTGTTATAAGTTATTTACATGTATTATTTTATTTAATCTTCATAAGAACCCTATGAAATCTCTGTTATTATTACCCATGCTTTGCAAATTAGAAATCAGAGACAAAAATTGTTACATGTCAGGCAATGAGTAGATGGTGGAATCAAGATTTTTAAAATAGGCAGTTTTATTCCAGAGCGTGCACTCTTAGCCACTACACTTCACTGTTTCTCAAATCTAAATATTCTTACATAAACGAATCACTTATTTTAGCTTAGCAATGAAAAACTTCTCTGTGCTAAATATTCATTCAGTTCTTGTTCCCTTATCCCAAATCTGATTTCTCACTTTTCCCCATAAGAAGTTTAGATCAGAAGATATATTGGTAAGGAGGAAAAGAGAGACAATGAAAATAAATTTGTATGGATGCTTTCCCCACCTCAACTCTTCTATCAGTGACCATCTCCTTGCCATCATTCCCAAGCTCTAACCCATCTCCACCTGCCCTCCATGCCACCAGAGAGCCGGTCGTGTATCCTGCCCTGGATTAATAAAATGTGGGATAAGTAAAGCATTCTCCTTTGAAATCTAAGTAAAATTTGCTCCCTTAACATTTTAAAGACTCATCCATGTCAGATTTGTGTGTTTTTCCCTCTATACAACCTAAATAAACCAACAAAATAAAACAGAAAAAGGTACGTAGTAAGGACCCAGGGCAGAAGATTGTATTTAGTGAATATTTCCTGTTAAAAAATATTGATCCAGAAATAAGTGCTAGAAATAAGAGATACAGAAGAGTTGAGCCTTGTCTAAATGTGACTTTTACACTTTTTCATTCTCCCCATTGTTGTAAGTAGTAAATATTTTTCAATGATTTCAGAATAACTGTGCTGTGTTTGCTTAACATTCAAACAAGTGAAGGATAAGCTCTAAAACTCTAATCACAACCAAATTGGGAAAGAAAAGGAAATAAACTATAATTAGAAACAATTCAATAAATACACTAAACCTCAGTATGATTCAGGGCATATATGAGAAAAGCCAACAGCTAACATTATACATAATGGAGAAAGACTGAGAGCTTTCCCTTGAAATCAGGAACAAGATGAGTACCTGCTCTCACCACTTCTAGTCAATATTGTATTAGAAGTCCTAGCCAGAGCAATAAGACAAGAAAAAGAAATAAGTGGTATTCAGACTGGAAAAGAAGTGAAATTATCTCTATTTGTGGATGATATATACATAGAAAATCTCAAAGAGTTCACAAGAAAACATTTAAAGCTAATAGAGGAATTGAGCAAAGTTTCAGGGTACAAGGTCAACAAACAAAACTCAGTTGGGTTTCTATATACCAGTAATGAGAAGTGTGAAAGGGAAATTAGGGAAACAATTGCATTTACAATAACATCTAAGAGAACAAAATACCTAGCAATAAATCTAACCAGGGACGTGAAGGACTTATATATTGAAAACTATAAAACGCTGCTGAAAGAGATTAAGGAAGACTTAAATAAATGGAAGGATGTTCCATGTTCATGGACTGAAAGACTTAATATTGTTAAGATGTCAGTGCTACCTGTGATCTTTAAGTTTATATGTCAACTTGGCTGGGCCATGATTCTCAGTGATTTGGCAGTTATTATGTAGTTTGGCAGTCATATGATGATGTGATCGCTCCCATGATGAGATTTGCTGTAACGTGATCACCTCCATGATGGGATCTACTGTGAGTAGCCAATCAGTTGAAAGAGAGTTTCCTTCAGGGTGTGGCTTGCATTGAATATAAGTGGACTCTCTTGTAAGACTCCTGGGCTTTTGCTTGCTGTGGATCCTGCAGCTGGCTCCTGTTGATCTGACTCCGGTTCTTGGGACTTGAGCTAGAAGCTTACCTGCGGTCTTGCCTGCCTATCTTGGGATTCGTTGGTCTTCGCAGCCTGTGAGCAAGAGTCCTGCTGTCTTACCTGCTGATCTTGGGTTCATCAGCCCCTGTGGCTACGTGAATCAGGAGAACCCTCCAACCTGACCTATGGATTTGGGACATTCCAGCTTCTACAACCACATGAGCCATTTCCTTGATATGAGTCTGTTTATAATAGATATTTATACACTTTACTGGCTTTACTTCTCTAGAGAACCCAGCCTAAGACACTACCTAAAATGATCTATAGATTCAATGCAATCACAATCAAATTCCAACAGCCTTCTTTACAGAAATAGAAAAATCCACAACTTTTTATGGAATGGCAAAAGGCCCTGAATAGCTAAAGCAATGTTGAAAGAGAAGAACAAGGTAGGAGGACTTAAACTTTCTGATTTTAAGACAAACTATACAGCTACAGTAACCAAAACAGCCTAATACTGGTATAATAATAGACACACAAACCAATGGAATAGAATTGAGAGCCCAGAAATAAGCCCACACATCTGTGATCAACTGGTTGTTGACAAGGGTGCTAAGTCCATTTGATGGGGAAATAAGAATCTATTCAATAAATGGTGCTGGGAAAATTGGATTTCCACATGCAGAAAAATGAAACAGGATCCATGTCTCATACTATATAGAAAAACAAATTCAAAATGGATTAAAGACCTAAATGTGCAAACTAAAACCATAAAATTCTTAGAAGAAAAAGCAGGAGCAACTCTGTCAGTCCTAGATTTTAACGATGGATTATCTGACATAGTAACAAAAGCACAAACAGCAAAAGACAAAATAAATAAATGAGCCCTCATAAAAATTGAAAACTTTTGTTCATCAAAAGACTTTACCAAAAAAGTGTAAAGACAGACTACCATCTGGGAGAATATCTTTGTAAATATGTAACTGATAAGAATCCAATAACCAAAATATTTATATA
Source organism: Dugong dugon (assembly GCA_030035585.1). Classification (NCBI taxonomy): domain Eukaryota; kingdom Metazoa; phylum Chordata; class Mammalia; order Sirenia; family Dugongidae; genus Dugong; species Dugong dugon. Next base: position 24,339,812 of record CM057475.1, read on the forward strand.
ACTTCAACAACAAAAAGACAAATAATCCAATCATAAAATGGGCAAAGGACTTGAATAGACATTTCACCAAAGAAGGCATTTGAATGGCCACCAAAACATGAAAAGATGCTCAGTGCCATTATCCATCAGAGAGATGCAAATCAAAACCACAATGAGATACCATTTCACTCCCACTAGGATGACTAAGATTTAAAAACAAAAACAAAAGTGAACAACCCCTGAAAAATAACAAATATTGGTGAGGATGTAAGGATATTAGAACACTTAACCATTGCTGGTAGAAATACAAAATGGTACAGCTGTTGTGGAAAACAGTGTGGCGGTTCTCAAAAAACTAAAAATAGAATTACCATATAATCCAGCAATTTCACTCGTAGGTATATACCCAAAAGACGTGAAAGCAGAGACTGAAACAGAGACTTGTACACCAACGTTCATTGCAGCTCTATTCACAATAGCCCAAAGGTGGAAACAACCTAAATGCTCATCAACAGATTTTAAATGAAAAAAAATGTAGTACAAACATACAGTGGAATACTCAGCCAGTAGGAGAAAGGAAGTCTTGATACATGCTACAATATGGATGGAGCTGGAAGACATTATGCTGAGTGAAATAAGTTAATCACAAAAGGACAAATATTGAATGACCTCACGTATAATAAAAAGACAAGAAAAAGGCAAATGTATAGAAACCAAAGTTTATCAGTGTTTACCAGAGGCAAGAGGGAGGAAGAAGGGTGGGCAGGGTTTAAGGGTGATGTAAAAATTGCATTGATTAAGGGTAGGGTTGCAACACTGATTACTGTCATTGCTGTCAATAAGTTGTACACCAGTAAAAAGTGGAATTTTTAAAAGTTGTGTGATAGATATATTTACAACAGCAACAACAACAGAAAAGAGTAGCTGCTGAGGCTGCTTCTGTATAACCAAAAACCTCATGGGATTTGGTTTCTTGGTTTGGAGGTTTACAGTCAAGGTTTCATGGAACATTCCAGTTAATTGGTCTAATAACATGTTTCGTGCCTCTGTTCTACCTCCTAGCTTGTTGTGTAGTGCCTGGGGTTAAAAGCTTGCAAGCAACTATCCAAGGCACATCAATAGGTCTCTATTCATCTGGAAAAACAGAGGAAGAAAGAGAGTCAGGAACAGGAGTAGGATATGGAATGTGTGGCTAATTGCCTCCATGAACAACCGCCGCCCTTGCCATGAGACCCAGTGAATTGGATGGTGCTTGGTTACCATTACTGAACATTTTGATCCAGATTTGATCCCAGATTCCACAGTAGAATTACGATCAAAAGGGACAACTGCAGAACAGAATTTCAAATTCTCCTGGACTCCAGACTTCCTGGAGCCGTGAAAGTTGGATTATCATTGTTCTTTATTGTTGCATGATATTCCATTGTGTGAATATATCATAATTTGTTTATCTATTTGTCCTTTGATGGGCACCTAGGTTGTTTCCATCTTTTTGCTATTGTGAACAGTGCTTCAGTGAACATGGGTGTGCATATATCTGTTCATGTGATGGCTCTTATTTCTCTAGGATATATTCCAAAGAGTGGGATTGCTGGATCATATAACATTTGTATCTCTAGCTTTTTGAGGAAGCAACAAATTGATTTCCAAAGTGGTTGTACCATTTTACATTCCCACCAACAGTGTGTGAGTGTTCTAGTCTCTCCACAACCTCTCCAACATTTATTATGTTGTGTTTTTTGGATTAATGCTGGCCTTGTTGGAGTGAGATGGTATTTCATTGTAGTTTTGATTTGCATTTCTCTAATGGCTAATGATCGCGAGCATTTCCTCTGTTAGCCGCTTGAATGTGTTCTTTGATGAAGTGCCTGTTCATGTCCTTTGCCCATTTTTTAATTGGGTTGTCTTTTTGTTGTTGAAGTTCTGCACTATCTTGAAGATTTTAGAGATTACACACTGATCGGATATGTCGTAGCCAAAAAATTTTTCCCAGTCTGTAGGTTGTCTTTTTATACTTTTGATGAAGTCTTTTGATGAGCATAAGTGTTTGATTTTTAGGAGCTTCCAGTTATCTAGTTTCTCTTTTGGTGTTTGTGCATTGTTAATTATGTTTTTTATTGTGTTTATGCCATGTATCAGGGCTCCTAGGGTTGTCCCTATTATTTCTTCCATGATCTTTAAAGTTTTAGATTTTATATTTAGGACTTTGATCTATTTTGAGTTAGTTTTTGTGCATGGAGTAAGGTATGGGTCTTGTTTCAGTTTTTGCAGATGGATATCCAGTTAGGCCAGCACCATTTGTTAAAGAGCCTGTCTTTCCCCACTTAACAGACTTTGGGCCTTTGTCAAATATCAGCTGCTCATAGGCGGTTGAATTTACGTCTGGATTCTCTATTCTCTTCCATTGGTCTATGTATCAGTTGTTGTACCAGTACCAGGCTGTTTTGACTACCATGGCGGTACAATAGGTTCTAAAATAAGGTAGTATGAGGCCTCCCACTTTGTTCTTCTTCTCGAGTAATGCTTTACTTATCCAACGCCTCTTCCCTTTCCATATGAAGTTAGTGATTTGTTTCTCCATCTCATTAAAAAATGTCATTGGAATTTGGAACGGGATTACATTGTATCTGTAGATTTCCTTGGGTAGAACTGATGTTTTCACAAAGTTGAGTTTTCCTATCCATGAACAGAGTATATTTTTCCACTTACGTAAGTCTCTAGGTTTCTTGCAGTAGTGTCTTATAGTTTCCTTTGTATAGGTCTTTTACATCTCTGGTTAGATTTATGCCTAAGTATTTTATCTTCTTGGGAGCTATTGTAAATGATATCAATTTGGTGATTGCCTCTTCGAAGTTCTCTTTGTTGGTGTAAAGGAATCCAGCTGATTTTTGTAGGCTTATCTTGTATCCTGATACTTTGCTGAAATCTTCTATTATTAGTTCTAGTAGTTTTCTTGTGGATTCTTTGAGGTTTTCTGTGTATAAAATCATATCATCTGCAAATTGGGATACTTTTACTTCTTCCTTACCAATTTGGATGCCCTTTATTTCTTTTTCTAGCCTAATTGCTCTGGCTAGGACCTCCAGCACAATGTTGAATAAGAGTGATGATAAAGGGCATCCTTGTCTGGTTCCTGTTCTCAAAGGGAATGCTTTCAGACTCTCCATTTAGGATGATGTTGGCTGATGGCTTTGTATAAATACCCTTAATTATGTTGAGGAATTTCCCTTCTATTCCTATTTTGTTGAGAGAGTTTTTATCAGGAATGTGTGTTGGACTTTGTCAAATGCCTTTTCTGTATCTATTGATAAGATCATGTGGTTCTTGTCTTTTTTTTATTTATGTGATGGATTACACTGATTGTTTTTCTAATGTTGAACTGTCCCTGCATACGTGGCATGAGATCTGCTTGGTCATGGTGAATTATTTTTTTAATATGTTGTTGAAATCTATTGGCTAGAATTTTGCTGAGGATGTTTGCGTCTATGTTCATGAGGGATATTAGTCTGTAATTTTGTTTTTTTGTGATTTTTTTACCTGGTTTTGGTATCATGGGTATGCTGGCTTCATAGAATGAGTTTGCGAGTATTCTCTTTTTCGATGCTCTGAAATACCTTTAGTAGTAGTGGTGTTAACTCTTTGAAAGTTTAGTACAATTCTCCAGTGAAGCCGTCAGGGCTACGGTTTTTTTTTGTTGGGAGTTTAATTACCTTTTCAATCTCTTCTTTTGTTATAGGTTTATTTAGCTGTTCTACCTCTGTTTTTGTTAGTTTAGGTAGGTAGTGTGTTTCTAGAAATTTGTACATTTCCTCTAGGTTTTCCAATTTGTTGGAGTACAATTTTTCATAGTATTCTGTTATGATTCTTTTAATTTCAGTTGGGTCTGTTGTGAAATCATCCATCTCATTTCTTATTGGGTTATTTGCTTCCTCTCCTGTTTTTCTTTTGTCACTTTGACCAGTGGTTTATCAGTTCTGTTGATCTTTTCAGAGAATCAGCTTTTGGTCTTGTTAACTCTTTCAGTTGTTTTTCTGTTCTCTGTTTCATTTAATTCTGCTCTAATTTTTATTATTTGCTTTCTTCTGGTGCCCAAAGGCTTTTACTGCTCTCCTTCTATGTGTTCAAGTTGTAGGGTTAATGTTTTGATTTTTTCCCTTTCTTCTTTTTTGGATGTGTGCATTTATTGCTATAAATTGACCTCTGACAAGGGCTTCTGCTGTATTCCAAAGGTTCTGGTAGGATGTGTTTTCGTTCTCATTTGATTCTGTGAATTTCTTTATTCTGTCCTTAATTTCTTCTATAACCCAGTAGTTTTTGAGCAAGCTGTTGTTCAGTTTCCATGTGTTTGATTTTTTTTTTCCTTGCTTTTTCTGTTATTGATTTCTACTTTTAGGCTTTATGGTCAGAAAGAATGCTTGGTAATATTTCAATGCCTTGGATTCTGTTAAGGCTTCCTTTGTGGCCTAATATGTTGTCTATTCTAGAGAATGTTCCATGTGCATTGTAAAAGAAAACATACTTGTCTGCTGTTGGGTGGAGTGTTCTCTAAAGGGCTACGAGATCAAGTTGGTTGATTGTGGCATTTAGATCTTCCATGTCTTTATTGAACTTCTTTCTGGATGTTCTGTCCTTCACTGAAAGTGGTGTGTTGAAGTCTTCTACTATTATTGTGGAGCTGTCTGTTTATCTTTTCAATGCTTTTAGAGTTTGTTTTATGTATTTTGGAGCCCTGTTGTTGGATGAGTAAATATTTATTATGGTTATGTCCTCTTGGTGTATTGACACTTTAATCATTATATAGTGTCCTTTCTTATCCTTTGTGGTAGATTTTGCTTTAAAGTCTGTTTTCTCAGAGGTTAATATTGCCACTCCTACTCTTTATTGATTGTTGTTTGCTTGATATGTTTTTTCCACCCTTTGAGTTTTAGTTTGTTTGTGTCTTTAAGTCTAATTTGTGTCTCTTGTAAGCAGCATATAGACGGATTGTGTTTTTTTTATCTGTTCTGCTACTCTCTGTCTCTTTATTGGTGCATTGAGTCCATTGACATTCAACGTAATTATTGATAGGTATGCTGTCATTTTGATGTCTTTTTTTTGTGTGTTGTTTATAGTTTCTTTGTTCCACTTAATTTTCTGTGCTGAGTCATTTTTCTTTGTGTATTTTCATCTTTTTCATTGTTGTTGCTTTTATATCTGCCAAGCCTTCATATTTGTCTTGTTTTTTATTTTGATGTATAAGATTGTTAGTTTCCTTTGTGGTTACCTTAATATTTACCTCTATTTTTCTAAGTTTAAACCAATCTTTTATTTCTTTATATCACCTTGACTTGCTCTCCAAATGAAAGATCTATGACTACATTATTTAGTCTTTCTTTTCTGTTTAAATATTTTCATCTTTTACATATTGACATCTCTGTTTCCCTATTTTCAGTGTTTTAGCTTTAATTTATTTTTCTGACTTCTCTATCTGGGTTGACATCTGGTTGTTCTCTCCTGTGTTCTAGTCTTGGGTTGTTATCTGATGTTACTGATTTTCTAACTTGAGGACTTCCTTTAGTATTTCTTGTAATTTTGGTTTAGTTTTTTACAAATTCCCTAAACTTTGTTTATCTGGAAGTGCCCTAAGTTTGCCATCATATTTGAGAGACAGTTTTGCTGGATATATAATTCTTGGCTAGCAGTTTTTTTCCTTCAGGGCTTTATATATGTCATCCTATTGTCTTCTTGCCTGCATGGTTTCTGCTGAGTAGTCCAAGCTTAGTCCTATTGACTCTCCTTTGTAGATGACTTTTTGTTTATCCCTAGCAGCTCTTAAAATTCTCTCTTTATCTTTGGTTTTGGCAAGTTTGATTATAATGTCCTGGTGTCTTTCTTTTGGTATCTACCTTGTGTAGGGTTCAATGAGCTTCTTGGATAGATATGTTCTCATCTTTCATGATATCATGGAAGTTTTCTGCCAACAAATCTTCCACAATTCTCTCTGTATTTTCTGTTATCCTCCCCTGTTCTGGTACTCTGGTTACTTGTAGGTTATTCCCTTTGATAGAGTCCCACATAATTCTTAGGGTTTCTACTTTTAAAATACTTTTATCTGATTTTTCCTGAAACAAGTTGATGTCAAGTGCTTTATCTTCAATCTCACTAATTCTGACTTCCATTGCCTCAATTCTGCTCCTATGACTTTCTATTGACTTGTCTAATTCTGAAATTTTATTGTTAATCTTTTGGATTTCTGTTTACTGTCTCTCTATGGATGCTTGCAACCTGTTAAATTTGTCATCATGCTCTTGTATAACCTTTTTAAGTTCCTCTATTGCTTTGTCTGTGTATTCCTTGGCTTGTTTTGCATTTTGACACATCTCCTTCCTGATCTCTTGAAGAGTTCTGTATATTAGTCTGTCAAATTCTACCTCTGGTAATTCCAAGAAGTTCTCTTCATCCAGAAGGTTTCTTGATTCTTTGTTTTAGTGGCTTGCTGAAGCCATCATGGTCTGCCTCTTTATGTGATTTGGTATTGACTGTTGTCTCCGAGCCATCAACAATTTATTACATTTATTTATTTTATGTTTGCTTACTGTCTCCTAGTTTCATGTTTTGTTTTGTTTTGATGTGCCCAAATAGGCTGGTCATGTGAGCTAGTTTGATTATTGATGTCTTTGAAGCTCTCCTGTCCCATCTTCAGGTGGCTAGAGCTGTTACTAGGTATGTGAGTATGGGAGTTCATTTACTTTTCTTATGTGGATTCAGCTCAGGTGTCCAGGACATTGGTCACTGAATGTATGGTGCAGGCTCTCACCTACAGTCCTAGATGAGCCGTGGTGATTGGAGTAGGCACAGGTATCTGGCTGCACTAGGGGTCATGCACTGATCAAGGCAGGGGGCTGATGCGACTCCTGAATTTCTTGGTGGAAAGCGTGTCCCCATTCCCTAGAGCACATAGGTAGATAAGTTTTGCAGCCAGACTATGGTCACCCAGTGCTATTGGCTGTAAGGACTGGGAGTCACCACTTATTCTTGGACCCCTGTCGCAGGTGGCTTGGTGAAGTGGGTGGAGCCACCAGTCCTCAGGCCCCTGATGTGGGTAGATGAAGACCCTGCTTAATGGGCAGTACAGTGTCAAATGTCACAAATCTGCTACTCCACCTTATAGCTTATCCAGATGAGAATATTCTTCAGGGACATGGTCTGTTGTACTGTGCTAATGAGGGCCTATGCTGTTGAAATGGGCCCACACAGGTCTATGCAGGGGTGAAAGGCATTAAAAATCCGTCAACTCCTTATGCCTGTGCCTAGGCAAAGAGGCTGTGCCTGCCCTGAGTTCCCAGTTTAGGGAAGTTGGCATATTATTTTTTCCTGATTGTTAATTTGTTCCATTCCCAAAGCTGGGAGAATGGCTCAGGGTGTACAACGGGTCCTACTTCCGGCCCAGGGGGGCAGCACTTGCTGAAGCCTGACTGGGACCTGGAGCAGAGCAGAGAGGGGGCAGGTAAATGGGAAAGAGGTCCTCCCCAAAAGTGTTTTTTTTTTTTTATCTGCAAGTTACGTTAGACACATGTACTTATCTTTCGCCAGTTGACCACTTGGTCTCTCCTTATGTGGAAAACATGTCTGGAATGCCAATGCTCGCCTCACCATACGTGCCAGCTGATCCAGCCTGCAGAGTGCGGGTGCCAGCCAGGTCAGGTCTGGCAACTCCTCGCTGCTTCTGAACTGTCTCTCCCTCCCCAGCCACTCAGTCTGATTCCTCAACTTTGTCTTTGATGTTCAGGGCTCCTAGATTGTCATGTGTAATCGATTCACTTGTTATTTTGGGTCTCTTATAAGAGGAACCACAGGAAGCATATGACTACTCCACCCTCTTGGCCCTGTGTCTAAATTCATATTCTTATTCCATATACTGTTATACATGTTGTTGGGTAGGAAACAGCATGTATTAAAATGAACATCAACTCTGGAGTCAAGTAGACCTGGGTTTTGGGTTTATCTTGGACTTTGTGAGCCAGTAGTGTACCATAGTTAAGAAAATAATACTGTGGGCCCAGTTTGGCCAAGTTCAAGTTCTCCTCTTGTCACTAAATGTGTGACCATGGACTATTGGGCATCATTTGCAATGTTCTATTCTTTCTGTTTTACAAATGAAACACAAAAACCCATGACTTCATATATGTGAAGCATTATAATAGTGACTGGTACCTAGTAAGCAGTACATTTAAACTACTTAACTATTAACTATAATTATTGACTTGTTTTCTGATCTTGGAAAAGTTAATCTTATCTTCCTCATCTATAAAAATAGGAATTTCAATTTCACATATCCCATAGGCTTTGTTTGGTTTGTTTGCAGGATTAAATACGATAATGCATATAGAACTTTTAACACAGTAAGACTCAGTAAATATTAATTAATATTTTGGGACTAATGATTATCATGACTTTACTTTGTATACAATAGTATAAGAATAGCTAACTTGCTATTAAATGGACTGGCTGAGAAAGCCTACCACCATGTGTATAATATTTTCTTTTGTGAAAAGCTCTCTAAGTCTCTCAGATTGATGTATGAATATGCTATAATCCCAAAATTTGATTGGGAATCTGAGAATGTCATTATTTTGCCATGGAGCCAAAGGTTGAAATGCCTAGAGCATGATTCTTAAATCAGATAAATTTTGTTGCACTGCAGGGATAGAAGTCTGTGCATATAAATTCTGTTTTTACTAAAAACACAAGTGTACACAATTACAAGTCTCTGAGTAAAATGAACTCACATACTTTCTGAATAAACATTCCACAACTCTTCCATTTCTGCCAAATTCCATCTAGTCTCTTTTCAATGATATGTTGTAAGAGATGCAGTATAGACTGTACAACGAAATCCACAGTGGCATCACAGTGAATATTGGCCATGAATGTATAAAACATACAGTAAAGAGATACGATTTGCTAGCATTCTGTTATTTTGGGGTGAGAATGAGATCTATAAATACCTATACTCTGTAAATCATTAATGTTTTAGACTAATCTGTGGCCATATATTATCAAATATGATATTTCCTCTCAATAACTGGCTACAGAATTTTCAATTATTATTAAATAATATTGAATGGGACTTTAAAAATGTGTTTTGATTTGGAAATACAAGGAGCAAGTACATTCCATGTTGAAGAGTGCAGTGCATCTGGAATTTTACAGCACAATGACTGTTTAGGGTTTTCCTTTCTTACAAATTTAGAAATACCCTTTATGCATTAATTTAGGGAAGTATGAAGTTCTATGAAATTGCAATTCAATTATAAATTAGAAATGGAACACCTTGTCTTATGGTTGGAATATTCTATGATTTCTTTATCAGTTAATAGGTGCTCAAATATATTGTTTTGATCAAGAAAAACCTGTTGCCCCATGTTATTTTACTATGAAAAAATATACAATTCCCTACCAGGATATTTCTTCTTGCCCCCTTTATTGATCAAGACTAAAAGTGTTGATATTCAGGTTGCTTATGCCCAAAAACACAATATCCAAACACCGTTATACTGTACTTTGTTATAAATAGCCATGCCAAAGTGAAAAAAACCTACAGCTATCCAGTTCATCGAATAATCACTCAGGTGTATTTCTGCTTTTCTGTATTATGAAAATTACAGTATAATAATATGGCACAGTAGTTAAGAGCTTGGCTGCTGACCAAAAGGTTGGCGGTTTGAACTCACCCAGTGGCTCTGCAGGAGAAAGATGTGGTAGTCTGCTTCCATAAAGATTACAGCCTTGGAAACCCTCTGGGTCAAATCTACTCTATCCTCTAGGGTTGCTATGAGTCAGAATTGACTCGATAGAAGTAGGTTTAATGTATATGTAAGTTGGTGATATTTTATGAAATGACTTGCTCATGGGGCATTTAGAAGGGTCACCCCCAAGGAGGCTAGCATTTGAGAATAGGGAGACTCATAGAGTTAGACCAGGCTAAGGTTTGGTTAGTCTCTAGGGAATTTCAAGAAGAGGGGAAAAATATTAATGTAGTAATATATCCCAAAAATCTCTATTAAGTTAAGAAAACATGTAAGCATGTGAGTAGGCAGATAATCAGCATCTATCAAGGAACTAAATGTGAGGAGAATGGAATTTTAGGAAAGAAATCTAGTTGCTGTTATAACCTGTCATGATAAGTGGAACCTTATCAGTCATTTAATCCAACCCATATCCTTCATAAACAATTTACACTCAGTGAAGTGACTTGAGTAAAATTATTCAGTAGCCAAATTGAGCATTGGACCCTTAGTCTTGAATTTGGGTTGAAAACTCTTTCTATTATTCTATGCTGGCTTCCAGTCACAGGTCAGAAGTGAGAACACAGTTAGGAGGAATCTAAGGGGCCAAATTAGCAACGTGGCTGGCAGGGAGAGGGACTCAATGCCAAGCCAGTGAACTACTTGCCACAGATGTCTTGTAAGTCCCAGTTTTTTTCCAGGATTGGTTCCAGGTTTAGGGTGAGGCAGACCTTAAAGGTGTGGATAAATTGGACATAACCCCAAAGGTTAAATAAATTCAGGGCTGAGATCCAGGAATAACATTAGTTGACAGTCTTTGGGAAATTCATAGATGAGAAAAGTTATAAATCAGATTTTCTTCTGTCAAGGCTCTACCAATCCCTGTAAGCATCCAATCATCTCACTGCCTACTTAGTTCTAGTAAACAGTGTCAAGGTTAGAAACACGACAAGTTGGTTCTTGATATCAGCTTTGTTTTGCATCATCTTTCTGACACAGGGCAGAGAATCCAAATTCTGCTATCCACTCTTCCCTGGTTCCATTAAGTTAAATTCAGAGTAGACTGTTCTGCCTTGGTTTCTGGTGGTTTAAGAAGCACATGTATCACATTCAGGGAAGCAGAACAGAGCATTCAAATTCTACTTTCAATGGAGTCAAATACTCCAGGATTCTATATTTAGCTAAATTCAGAGGGTTATTCATTTTCAAAACCTCCCCCGGGGGTAACTGTGCCACCTCAGTTATAGCATTCTTATTGAGACTGCCCCCGTACCAGTGTTTTCATAAAACCTCCTTAGTTTATAGCATTTTAATCAGCACCCCTCTGCTTTTAAATGTTTTTGAATACTATCACATTTTATTTCCTTTGATATAGGATAATGAATCTGAAATTGCTTTGATTAAATTGGCATTTCTCTTCCGTTTCTTACTGTGGTTATTCTAGATTGGAAGACATGCTTGCAAGTGCCATGACAAGGCAGATCCACAGAATCAAAGAAAACGATAGTCATTTCTCCAGGATCTTTTAAAAAATATAATCACCACTTAAATGAGAGCCAACAACCAAATATAATCACAGCTTTGTTAATCCTACATCTTTAGTTTTATATCTGTTTCCACAGTGAAGATCAGGGAAAAGAAAGAGCAATTCACAGCGGTTAAGTGCTATAATAGAAGTATGTGCAAAGTATAATAGGGAGCACAAACAAATTGGTGATTGTCTCTACCTGGGAGGGGAGACTGGTATTCAAATAATCGTTACCATCTTGCTAGAGAGTTGCTAAGGTGATGAAGTTGACCCTTGAAGGATAATACTTAATGAAAAGAAAAACTAGGAAGAGAGGGAAATATGCATAAAGACATAGGATGTTTCATTTTTGCCATGAGAAAGGAACTATGAATAAGTTGGATTGGTGGAAAATAAAGTTGGCAAACTTGTTTGAGAATATGCCATGCTTAATACTCTGGATTTTATTCTGCAGTTATTTAAGCAATTTTGAAGGTTGTTAAACAGGGAAATAGTTATCGTATTTCTGTTTTGGAAATATAATACTACAGTTTGGAGGGTACATTAAAAAATAGGAGGACAACTCTAGGATGAAAAAACAGAGGCAAAGACAAATTAAATAACTTATCCCAAATCACTAAGCTAATAAGTGGTAGAGAAGCATTTTGAATACATGCTGTTTGGTTCTAGAGTGTGTTTTTAATTACTCTTAACCAGTATGCTGATCTACCTAGATGGTGATTTAGGTTTGGGTTGCATTTGAGGTTCTTGCAGAATATCCATGTGTAGATGTCCAAGAGCTAATTGGAAATATGAGAATGGAACCCAGAGGATATACAAGGGCTGAATACAGAGATTTGAATGCTTCAGTGTGTGCTAATTGAAATCATAGATACATCCAATAAATTCTGCATAATTCTATTGACACAAGTGATAGTGGAAGGGAAATCAAGTTAGCCTGATGGTGTCAAGAGATTTCAGATATATATATCATTTCATGATGTTAAGTCAAAGAAACAATGATCATAGTGTTCCATGAATAAATTTGGTTTCATGATTTGTATATATCTGAATGATTTGACTACAGTCTTTGGAAATGCATAGTACACACCTGCAATTTGACTGCATCAAATCTGGGATCCAAACCAAACCCTCTGTTGTCTAGTCAGTTCCAACTCATAGTGATCCTGTAGGACAGAATAGAACTGTCCTTTACGGTTTCCAAGGCCATAAATAAATCTTTATAGAAGCAGACTGCCACATCTTTCACCCATGAGCAGCTGGTGGGTTGAAACCGCTGATCTTTTTGGTTAGCAGCAAAGTGTTGTACCACTGTACCACCAGGGCTCCTTTAAGAGCTAATTTAAGGAAATTGAGACTCTTAATATTTAAATATTATTGAATATGGATTTGAACCTCTTGAGCAAGTACCCTTCTTAATCTAGTTGTAAAATATCTAACCAAAGCTTTACTATTATTACAAGGCAATTCCTTTCAATCCATAAATTGAAAGCTATGGCCAAATTGTATCAGTTATCTGGACAAAGCAGCAAGACTGATATTTTTCTTTCCAAAAGGTTGTAAAATTATCTTAACTCTTAACTGTCTGTTCTACAGCCTACCTCACTTTCTTGTATGTTATGATAAAATATGCATTCATGGAGGCATGAACCATATACCCTGGTTGTATCATTCAGCATAAAAGCTCACCCATTAAGAATATCGCCGGGCTTCTGTATTCAGTTCAAAGGACATTTCCATAGACTGGAAGGGATGTTGTTCATCACACTGGGATACACAAAGCCATTTTGTTGAACCAAAAGGAAAAAATAATTAAAAATTATAAAATGACTTTTTACCTACTTGGTCCAGACAGAGAGGTTAGGGAGGAATGATGAGAAAATTAAAAGGTGCTTAATATATGCAACCCCCTGAAGAGAACCACAGAGTTGGATGGAGCACTGAGAATGCAGAAATTGGGTTGTACCTTGTTGGATTTTGCTGTTTTACTTCCAATATGTACTGTTAGATTTAAAATTAGTAATTATCACCTTACGTTTTCTGCTCCGACGAAAGGAACCTGGAAGTCATTACTCCTGTCTTCACAATGATAAAAAAGCAGAACAAACTGAAAAACACCAACTCTTCTTAGATCCATCAGTGAAGCGAGTTCACAGGGAAAACCACAGATTCAAAAACCAGAGATAGAGGTGGCTGCATAGAATCACAGCTTACTAGCAGCAGAAGCCCAGGAGCAAAAGCCTGCCACTGTAGCTAGCACCAGGTTCAAGGATAATAATAGTGAATTACAAATGAAAGAGCTGCAAGACTCAGACTCCATTTAAGAATGAATTTCTATGGAAACCCAAAGACAACAGAAAAGACAAAAACATGGACAGTAGAGGAAATTGAAGCCTCTGATACCTACACCTGCCAGATAAGCATAAAACCTCACAGTAAAGACCTACTTATCTCTGTTCCTATTACAAACAATTCTGTACCCCCAAATTTGATAACTTAGATAAAATTGACCAATTCTTTGAAAGACACAATCTACCAAAACCCACACAAAGGGAAATAGATAACCTGAATATGACTGTATTTATTAAAGAAATTGAAACAATAATTAAGAACCTTCCAGAATAGAAAGCACCAGGCCCAGATGGTTCACCAAACATTTGAGGAAGAAATAATACCAAGTCTCTACAATCTGTTCTAGAGAACAGAAAAGAGGGAACACTTCTTAACTCATCCTGTAATGTCAACGTCATCCTGATACCAAACCCAGATAAAGACATTACAAAAAAGGAAAACTACAGTCCAATATCTCTCATAAATTGATGCAAAATCATCAACTAAATGTTAGCAAATCAAATCCAACAATGTATAAAAAAAATACTCAAGGATTTATTCAAGGTATGCAAGAGCTAGTTCATGGAGAGGACACTGAAAATACCAGTTCTTCCCAACTTAATTTATATATTCAACACAATACCAGTCACAACCCCATCAAATTGTGTTATGATTATCACTATTAAGATAATGAGAAGATAAGCTATAGACTGTGAGAAAATATTTTCAAAACACTTTTTTAATGAAAAACTTGTGTCCAAAATATATTAAGAACTCTGAAAACTCAACAATAAGAAACAAGAAAATCCAGTTAAAAAATGGGGCTTGACTTCTGGCAAAATGGTGCTCTAGGCAGAAGCATCACACCATCCCTCCACAGCAAAGATTCGAAAAACTAAGCTGAACAGAGAAAACAACAATCCTGAAACCCTAAAACATCAAATGAAGGATGAAGAACTCAGCCAAGCAGCAAATGGAGTGAGAAAACTGACAGAGAAAGGAGAGCAAGGAGAGATTCATGCAGAGGTCCCCCACCAGCTAATGCAGCACGGATCTGCCATCTTGGAATCCTATCAGAGACCAGCAAATGGGGTATGAGAAAGCAGCTTCACAGAGCTTCCAGCGGGAGACAAAACAACCGGTAATTTGCGATATATGCTTTCCTACCCCCCACACTTCTTTACCCCCACTTGGCCTCCTCTGCTTCCCACGGACACAGTCTCTTGTCTGGGAAGCACTGGCTACTTGGATTCCACTCACCCGAAAGGTCCAGCTCTCTGAGTGCCATTTATTGGCTGCTGGTGTTGTTTTTTTCCACTTCTTTTGATTTCTTTCTTACCTCTCACTACCTCCTGCTCCTTTCGCTCAAACACCTGGCTCTCTGCACCATCTTTGCTTCTTCCTGAGGGGCTGCAGAGCTCCGGTAATTTGTGATATACACTTTCCCACCCCCTACCCTTCTTCCCACACACTCGGCCTGCTGTGCTTCCCGGGGACACAATCTCTTGTCCGGGAAGCACTGGTTGCTTGGATTCCACCAGCCTGCACTAGCTGGCTATCTGAGTGCCATTTGTTGGCTGCTGGTGTTGCTTTTTTTCCCACTTATTTTGATTTCTTCCTTACCTCTCACCACCTCCCCCTCCTTTTGCTCAACTAGCTGGCTCTGTGCACAATCTTTGCTTCTTCCTGAGGGGCTGTGGAGCTCCATTGAAGTGGGGAGCTGCTTCCCCGTCTGGGCTGCCACGCTAGTGCGATCCTGGGGCTTTTGGTCGTTTGTTTGTTTTGAATTGTTTGTTTGTTTTCTTTTCCTTTTCTTGAGCTGGGAACCCATTCTGGCCAGGCAGTGCTGCGTGGCTTGGAACCTACCCCCTCGGCTTGCACAGACGTGCGAAGGGATCCCTGAAGGCATTTCTTTTTTTGTTGGGTTTTTTTTTTTCTGTTTTTCTGGGGGCTTTTCTTGTCCTTTTTTTTTTTTTTAATTTGTTTTCTTTTCTTTTCCCTCTTTTTCCCTTTTTGTCTTTCTTCATTGCTCAGTTTCTCGTCTCTCTATATCATCCTTCTCTTTCTGTTCCCTGAATACCTAGTGTTGTATACCTCTACAACTTCTAGCCAGGCTGTACTGCAACACCTGAGAACAACTTCCGCAGACCTCATAGCCGCACTGGTGGGATACCTGGGAACTTTGCTGTTCTTTAAATATTCTGATTTTTATTTATTCATTCTTTTCTTTTTTTTCTTCCTCTTCCCCTTTTTGTTTTTCTCCATTTCATAGTCTGTCATCTCTCCACTCCAATGACAAGCACACTTAGCATCCTTTTTTGTTTATTTGTATGTTTTTGGCTCCTGCTCCTCTCTCTTCTTTCCCATATCCATCTTAGCTCCACACATAACAATCTCCCCACTACATCCTGCCTACCTGCACCATGCTCTTAGCATCACACCACCAAGCAGCACAGGCATGACCTACTGGAACCTGCCCTGCACTAATTACCGACCCTCCCCGGTGGCTGTAGTAAGTACCACAAACATCCCATCCCAGTAACTCCTCTTCAGCTAGACCTGCCCTGCCATAACATATCTGAGTGACTGACCCTGCCAATTGGAGAATGGGGTGAAAAGTATTGTGCCGAGAAATAAGCAAACAAGAAAGAACACACAGTCCGCCAGCTCAGATATAGTCAAATTTAAAAAAAAAGGGATGAAACAAACAAATCTACAGTAAATAAATGAGAAAAATAACTACCGAATGCCCTGAAGACAACAAACAATATCAAAACATTTACAAAAACAGGACAGGATGGTTCCGGTAGGCATCCAAAATAAAACACCTGATGACTCTCCAGTGGAAGAAAATGCACTAGAACTACCTGACAGGGAATTCAAATCTCCAATACACAGAATTCTCCAAGAACTGAGGCAAAAAGCTGACAAACATGAGGAAACAATAGACAAATTCATGGAAAATACAGACAAAAAATTGGAAGAATTCAGGAAAATAATGCAGGAACAAAATGCCAAAATAAATACACAACTAGAAATTATACAAAGACAACAATTAGAAATCCAAAAGATAAACAACAAGATTTCAGAAATGGACTGTGTCATAGAATGGCTGAGAAGCATATTTGAAACAGTGGAAGACCGGATCAGTGGAATTGAAGACGATCGCGTGGATACAACTCTGTCTGAGGAAAACTCAGAAAAAAAGAACGAAGAAAAATGAAGAGACCCTGAGAGTTATGAGGGATACAATCAAAAGCAAAAATTTTCGAGTGATTGGAGTTCCAGAACGGGGGAGAAAACGGAAAACACAGAGAGGATCATTGAAGAACTGCTGACGGAAAACTTCCCCAATATCATGAAAGATGAAAGGATGGCCATCCAAGAAGCTCAACGAACACCATATAGGAGAGACCCCAAAAGACAATCGCCAAGGCATATCATATTCACACTCGCCAAAACCAAAGGCAAACAAAGAATCCTGAGAGCAGCTTGTAAAAAATAAGAAGTCACATACAGAGGAGAAACAATAAGACTAAGCATGGATTATTCAGCAAAAACCATGCAGGCAAGAAGGCAATGGGATGACATATATAAAACCTTGAAAGAAAAATACTGCCAGTCAAGAAAAATATATCCTTCAAAACTCTCATTCAAATTTGATGGTGAAATTAGGTCATTTCCAGATGAACAGAAATTAAGAGAATATGTAAAAGCCAAACCAAGCTTACAAGAATTATTAAAGGGACTTCTATGATCTGAGGACAAACAACTTCAGCTCACAGGCAGAATTTAGGACTCAGGATCGTACCAGCCAGATACCAATCTAGAAATGAACTCTCAAGGACTATCCAAAACCAAAAGAAATACAACAGGGAATCAGAGCAGTTAATCAATAAATGACGACAACATCAAAACAATAAAAGAGGGAATAAACGGCATAGGTATAGAAACTTCTAATGGAGAGGAAGGCAAGGCGATTCAAGTAATGGTAGACGGCTTCAAACATAGAAAGATAAAGATAAAATTCATGGTAAACACAAAGAAAGTTAACAAACATACACATAAAAAAAGAGGAAAAACATAAAGTCTCAGCAAAAACAAAAGAAATGGGAAAAGAAAATCCACAAACAAAAGTAACTCAGCGCAAGAGAGTAAGAAGAACAAAAAAAAGTCAACACCACAAAAAAATGCTCCACAAAATGACAGCAACAATTTCACATCTATCAATAATTACTGAATGTAAATGGACTCAATGCACCCATAAAGACACAGAGAGTGACAGAATGGATAAGAAAACACGATCCATCAATATGCTGTCTACAAGAGACACACCTTAGAAACAAAGATGTGAATTTATTAAAAGTCAAAGGTTGGAAAAAAAATATATCAAGCTAACAACTACCAAAAAAGAGCAGGAGTAACAATACTAAACTCAGATAAAATAGACTTGAGAACAAAATCCACCATAAAAAACAAACAAGGACAGTATATAATGATTAAGGGGCCGATTTATCATGAAGACATAACCATAATAAACATCTAAGCACCCAATGACAGGGCTCCAAAATACATAAAACAAACTCTAACAACACTGAAAAGAGAAATTGACAGTACCACAATAATAGTAGGAGACTTCAACACACCACTTACAGTAGAGGACAGAACAACTTAGAAGAAACTCAGCAAAGATACAGAAGACTTAAAGGGCACAATCAGCCAACTTGACCTCATAGACATATATAGAACACTCCATCCAACCGCTGCAAAGTACACATTCTTTTCCAATGCACATGGAACGTTCTCCAGAATAGACCACATCTTAGGCCACAGAGCAATCCTTAACAAGATCCAAATCATTGAGATAATTCAAAGTATCTTCTCTGACCACAATGCCATGAGGTAGAAATTAACAACAGAAAGAGCAAGGAAAAAAAATCAACTACATGGAAACTGAACAATACCCTGCTTACACATCAGTGGGTAATAGAAGAAATCAGAGATTGAATCAAAAAATTCCTAGAATCAAATGAGAATGAAAACACTTCATACCAAAACCTTTGGGACACAGTAAAGGCAGTCCTCAGAGGACAATTTATAGCAATAGATGCACATATCAAAAAAGAAGAAAGGGACAAAATCAAAACATTAACTACAGAAGTCAAACAAATAGAAAGAGAACAGCTAAAAAAAAGCCTACAGCCACCAGAAGAAAGAAAATAGTAAGCATCAGAGTAGAAATAAATAAAATAGAGACTAGAAAAACAATAGAAAGAATCAACAAAACCAAAAGTTGGTTCTTTGAAAGAATCCACGAAATCGACAAACCACTGGCCAGACTGACCAAAGAAAAACAGGAGAGGACACAAATAACCCAAATAAGAAATGAAATGGGGGACATTACAACAGACCCAACTGAAATAAAAAGGATTATAACAGAATATTATGAAAAAATATACTCCAACAAATTTGAAAACCTAGAGGAGATGGATAAATTTCTAGAAACACACTACCTACCCAAACTAAAACAAAGTGATGTTGAAAATCTGAACAGCCCCATAACAAGAGAAGAGATTGAAAAGGTAATCAAAAAACTCCCAACCAAAAAAATCCCTGGCCCAGATGGCTTCACTGGAGAATTCTACAAAACATTTACAGAAGAGCTTGTACCAGTACTACTCAAGCTATTTCAGAGCATAGAAAAGGAAGCAACACTTCCAAATTCATTCTATGAAGCCAGCACACTGCTGATACCAAAACCAGTCAAAGACGTCACAAAAAAAAAAAAAGAAAATTACAGACCAATATGTATCATGAGTATAGATGCAAAAATTCTCAACAAAACTCTAGCCAATAGAATTCAGCATCATATCAAAAAAAATAATACACCATGACCAAGTAGCATTCATACCAGCTATGCAAGGATGGTTCAACATTAGAAAATCAATCAATGTAATCCACCACAGAAATAAAAGGAAGGAAAAGAATCACATGATCATCTCAATTGACACAGAAAAGGCATTTGACAAAGTCCAACACCTATTCCTGATAAAAACTCTCAATGAAATAGGTATAGAAGTGAAATTTCTCAACATAATAAAGGGTATGTATGCAAAACCAACATCCAACATCATTCTTAATGGAGAGAGGCTGAAAGCATTCCCCTTGAAAACAGGAACAAGACAAGGATGCCCTTCATCACCACTCCTATTTAACATTGTGCTGGAAGTTCTAGCTAGAGCAATAAGGCAAGAAAAAGAAAGAAAGGGCATCCAAATTGGTAATGAAGAAGTTAAACTGTCCCTGTTTGCAGATGATATGATACTACACATAGGAAACCCTAAAGACTCCACGAGAAATCTACTGTGACTAACAGAAAGATTCAGCAGAGTAGAAAGATACAAGATAAACATCCAAAAATCAGTTGGATTCCTATACACCAGTAAGGAGAACGATGAAAAGGAAATTAGGAAAACAATACAATTTATAGCCCCTAAAAAGTTAAAATACTTAGGAAGAAATGTAACCAGGGATGTAAAAGACCTATACAAAGAAAACTACAAAACACTACTGCAAAAAAACCAAGGGGATCTACATAAATGGAAAAACATACCATGCTCATGGATAGGTAGACTCAACATTGTGAAAATGACAATTCTACCCAAAGCAATTTACAAATAGTACGCAATCCTGATCCAAATACCAACAACATTCTTTAAAGAGATGGAAAAACTAATTATTATGTTTACATGGAAAGGGAAGAAGCCCCGAATAAGTAAAGCACTACTGAAAAAGAAGAATAAAGTTGGAGGACTCACACTACCTGACTTCAGAACCTACTATACAGCTACAGTAGTCAAAACAGCCTTGTACTGGTACAATGACAGATACATTGACCAATGGAACAGAATTGAGAACCCAGATGTAAATCCATCCACCTACAGTCACCTGATCTTTGACAAGGGCCCAAAGTCCATCAAATGGGGAAAAGGCAGTCTTTTTAACAAATGGTGCCGGCAAAACTGGATATCCATCTGCAAAAAAATGAAACAGGACCCATACCTCATGCTGTATACAAAAACTACTTCAAAAAGGATCAAAGACCTGAATATACAGGCTAAAACTATAAAGTTCATAGAAGAAGAAATAGGACCAACGCTACAGGCCTTAATACACAGCATTAACAGTATACAAACCATAACCATCAACACACAAACCCCAAAAGGTAAGCTAGATAATGGGGATCTTCTAAAAATCAAACACCTATGCTCTTCAAAAGACTTCACCAAAAGAATCAAAAGAGAACCTACAGACTGGGAAAAAATTTTTGGACAGTACAATTCAGACAAAGGTCTAATCCTCATAATCTACAAGAAAATCCAACACCTCTACAACAAAAATACAAATAATCCTATTAAAAAATGGGCAAAGGAAATGAACAGACACTTCACCAAAGAAGACATTCAGATGGTCAACAGACACATGAGGAAATGCTCATGATCACTATCCATTAGAGAAACACAAATTAAAACCACAATGAGATACCATCTCACCCCAGCATTACTGGCACGAATCAAAAACACTGGATATAACAAATGTTGGAGGGGCTGCGGAGAGATGGGAACTCTTATGCACTGCTGGTGGGAATGCAAAATGATATAACCATTTTGGAAAATGATATGCGCTTCCTCAGAAAGCTAGAAATAGACATACCATATGATCCAGTAATCCCACTCCTAGGAATATATCCTAGAGAAATAAGTCGCCACTCGAATAGACATATGCACATCTATGTTCATGGCAGCATTGTTCACAATAGCAAAATGATGGAAACAACCTAGATGCCCATCAACAGATGAATGGATAAACAAACTATGGTACGTACACACAAGGGAGTATTTTGCAAAGATAAAGAACAATGATGAATCTGTGAAGCATCTCATAACACGGATGAAAGTGGAGGACATTATGCTGAGTGAAATAAGTCAATCACAAAAGGACAAATATTGTATGAGACTTCTATTATAAAAACCCATGAAAAAGTTCACACACAAAATGTAACAATCTTTTTTGGTTACCAGGGATGGGAGGGGTGGGTGGGAAATACTAAATAGGCAATAGATAAGTGGTATCTTGGGTGAAGGGTGAGATAGTACACAATAGTGGGGAAGCCAGCACAACTTGTACAAGGAAAGGTCATGGAAGCCCCATAGACACATCCAAACTCCCTGAGGGACTGAATTGCTAGGTGGAGGGCTGTGGCAACCATGGTCTCGAGGAACATCTAGCTCAATTGGCGTAACACAGTTTATAAAGACAATGTTCTACATTCTACCTTGGTAAGTAGTGTTTGGGGTCTTAAAAGCCTGTGAGTGGCCATCTAAGATACTCCACTGGTCTCATCACTTCAGGAGCAAGGGAGAATGAAGAGAACAGGATACAAGGAAAAGATTAGTCCAAAGGACTAGTGGACCACAGCTACCAAGGCCTCCACCAGACTGAGTCCAGTATAGCTAGATGGTGCCCGGCTACCACCACTGACTGCTCTGACCAGGATCACAACAGAGGGTTCTGGACAGAGCTGGAGAAGGATGTAGAACAAAATTCTAACTCACAAAAAAAAGACCAGATTTACTGGCCTAAAGGAGACTGGAGAAACCCTGAGAGTATGGCCCCAGACCCTTTTAGCTCAGTGGTGAAGTCATTTCCGATGTTCACCGTTCAACTGGGGAGTTAACAGTCCCATTAATGCAAATGGGACTAATGAGGTACAGCAGTCCAGGGACAGGGGCCAGAAGGCAGAAGGGGACAGGAATGCTGGTGATAGGGAACCCAAGGTTGAGTAAGGATAGTGTTGATGTGTTGTGAGATTGTTGACCATTTCATAGGGCAACATGTGTACTAACTGTTAAATGAGAAACTATTTTGTTCTGTAAGTCTTCATCTAAAGTTTGAATAGCAGCACAATTGGAAGAGCATATTTGATGTCACTGAACTGTGCATATAGAAATTTTTGAAATGGTTTATCTTTGGCTATGTACATTTTCACGAAAAAGAAAGGTTGAGAATGGAGAGGGTTGACATGTTGTGGGGTTGTTAACCAATGTCATAAAACTATATGTGTACTATTGTTTCATGAGAAACTATTTGTTATATAAGGCTTCACCTGACGTACAGTTAAAAAAAAAAATGGGAAAAAATTTAAACAGATACTTCACTTAAGAAGATATGCAGATGAAAAATAAGCATATGAAAAGATGCTCAATAATATATGTCATTAGAGAATTACAAACTAAAACAATAATGAGATATCACTACACACCTACTGGAATGGCCTGAATCCAAAACAATGACAACACCAAATGCTGATGAGGATGTGGAGCAACAGGAACTCTAATCCGTTACTGGTGGGAATATAAAATGGTATAGCCTTTCAGGAAGACAGTTTGTCAGTTTCTAAAAAGCTAAGCATAGCCTTATGATATAATCTAGCAAGCACGTCCCCAGGTGTTTATCCAAATAAGTTGAAAATTTATGTCCACAGAAAAATCTGCATATGAATATTTCAGCATGTTTATTCATGATCATCAAAAATTTAAAGCAATCAAGATGTCCTTCAACAGGTTAATGAATAAACAAACTGGTACATCCGTAATGAAAGAGTATTCAGTTACAAAAAAGAAACGAGTTGTCAAGCCACAGAAGACACGAAGGAAACTTAAATGCACATTGTTGTTGTTGTTGTTAGGTGCCATCGAGTTGGTTCTGACTCATAGCAACCCTATGTGCAACAGAACGAAACACTGCCTGGTCCTGCGCCATCCTCATAATTGTTGGTACACTTGAGCCCATTGTTGCAGCCACTGTGTCAGTCCATCTCATCGAATGTCTTCCTTTCTTTTGCTGATCCATTACTTTACAAGCATCATGTCCCTCTCCAGGGAATGATCCCTCCTGATAACAAGTCCAAAGTATGTTAGACGAAGTCTCTCTATCCTTGCCTCTAAGACTGTGCTTCTTCCAAGACAGATTTGTTCATTCTTTTGGCAGTCCATGGTATATTCAACATTCTTCGCCAACACAACAATTCAAAGGCATCAATTCTTCTTCAGTCTTCCTTATTCATTGTCCAGCTTTCACATGCATATGAGGCAATTGAAATCACCATGGCTTGGGTCAGGCACACCTTAGCCCTTAAAGTGACATGTTTGCTTTTAAACACTTTAAACAGGTCTTTTGCAGCAGATTATCCCAATATAATACATCATCTGATTTCCTAACTACTGCATCCGTGGGTGTTGATTGTGGATCCAAGTAAAATCAAATCCTTGACAAGTTCAGTCTTTTCTCCATTTATCATGATGTTGCTTATCGGTCTAGTTGCGAGGACTTTTGTTTTCTTTATGCTGAGGTGTAATCCATACTGAAGGCTGTAGTCCTTGATTTCCATCAGTAAGTGCTTCAAGTCCTCTTCACTTTTAGCAAGGAAGATTGTGTCATCTGCATAACACATGTTGTTAATGAGTCTTCCTCCAATCCTGATGCCCCATTCTTCTTCATTTAGTCCAGTTTCTTGGATTATTTGCTCAGCATACAGATTGAATAAGTATGGTGAAAGGATACAACCCTGGCGCACACCTTTCCTGACTTTAAACCACGCAGTATCCCCTTGTTCTGTTCAAACAACTGCCTCTTGGTCTATGTACAGGTTCCTCATGCACATTGCTAAGTGAAATAACCCAGTCTGAAAATGGTACATACTGCTGTGATTCCAACTATCAGACATTGTGGAAAAGGCAAAGCTATAAAAACAAAAAAACAGCCAAACCCACTGCCATCTGGGAGACTCCAACTCATAGAGCCAAAACTATAGAGACAGTAAAATGATCAGTGGTTACCAGGGGATGAAAGGAGGGAGGTAAATAGATGGAGCACAAGGGATTTTTAGGGCAGCGAGACTGTTCTGTATGTTACTGTAATGGTGGATACGTGACATTAGGCATTTATCAAAACCCACAGGACTGTACAACAAGAAGTGTGAAGCCTAATTTAAACTATGGGCTTTAGTTAATAATACTGTAGTATTATGGTTTCATCAATTGTAACAAACCACACAAATGCAAGATATTAATAATAGGGGAAACTGTGATTAGGGAGAGAGGAGGTATATGTGAACTCTCTGTACTATCTGCTCAATGTAAACCCAAAACTACTTTAAAAAATAAAATATAAGTGGTACCATAAAATGAAGAAAATAAAAATTCAGTTTAGTAAAAATTATCTTCATGGCACTGGTAGATTCATCCCTGAGAATTCAAAAAAGTAAAAGAACCTAGGAAAATGTCTTCCGTTATCTCATTGCAAAATAAATTATTTATTCTTCCTTTGAGTGATAATAGATATTTCCAAGGAGTGAAGATATGTTCAGAGTTATCTTCTTAGGATAAAACATTAGTTTTTTTCTTTGAATCTCAATTTTTTTAGGCCTTAACAACCTAAAGGTACAGATAACAATAATAACATTTTACTGGTTTGTGCACCTCTTGCAACATCGTCTGCTTATTTTGAGTGTTCACAGGGTATTCACACAAGTACTCAAGAACAATTAGAACTCTTCTGGGCACTGCTACTTCTCAGTTTAGCAGGTCTCTTCTGTCTCAGTGCTGCTTTGGTCCTATTAGGCTGTGAGAACTCCAGCTCTACACTATTAAGCCCCATTCTCTGCGTAACAAGTCCCTTAGCTCCCTATGATGAATGTCCCTCTGTTATTGTCCTCAATCAATGGTTACCTAAGGTGAAAACTCTTGACCTCCTGGTGTCCAAGATCTCTTACTTCTAAGTGAGCTTGCCTTTGTCCCACAATGCCACATTTGTGCCTTCACCTCTTTCCATTCTCCTAGTCTTCTTTGTCATATAATAATAATATAATAAATAATAGCCATGTTATTTTTTTATATTGGTGCTGTGGGGAAGATCTTTGAAGGAGGAATAACCTGTTTAGTTCGTAATCTCTGGTTCCTAGAGGAGAAGAGCTTGAACTTTTTATTTTTGTTTTTGTCTTTCTGCCATGACACGCATTAACATGCAGAACATACTGCCATGAGCAAACCCATGCCACCTAATATAGTATCAGTAAAATGGGCTTCTAGCTTGATTACTAGAAAATTAGCTTTAGCTCTACCCATTTCTTCCTACTCCAGGAAGTATATCAAAATGCAAGTGAGTGAAAAGATATAATTAGTTGGGTAACCTTAAATCCACTCGACTTTATATAAAAAAGTAAATAATTTGCCAACTTCAGTATTAGAACTATTATTACCACCAAATTATGGCCTCTGTGACACAAGTCACAAATAACTGAAATGGGCCAATGTATCTGGACCTGTAGGTTAAAAGCTTTGACTTAGAGGACAACCGTCTTCTTTCATTGTAACCGCTGTGTTATTGTCACTACATTGCTGCATTTCTCGGAGCCATAGATTTTTGAAGATGAACATGCATGAGACTAAAAAGAGAAGACAAAGTCCTGGGCATCAGAGGTGGGAAACACACACATATAGACAGACAACACTGCACTCAGCCTTTTGTTAGTTGTGTAATAAACACTCAAAAATTGGGGTCTACTAATGTGGAGATTTGCCCGGAAATTCAAACAGCCTTTAGCACAAAAGTCAATCTTTTTCCTGAAAATGTGTAATTAAGATGCAGTATGAGGGTAATTGTGCAATTACATTCGGAATGTGTTTCTGGAAGAGAAGAGGTAGGCTGGGGAGAGACACTTGAGGAAACCAAGGGAGATTATCAACAGAGTTAATATTCTGGGATTAGGAAAAAAAAAATGACTCCCAACTAAAGAGGAGGAACATCTCAGTGCAAAATACCTGGAGGTAGAGTAGGAAGAGTGTGTTGGGAGATCTCAGCCAGAGCAAAACAATTCCAACAGAGAGAAGAATTTTTATCTGAATTACAAAACATTCATTTTCTTCAAAGAGTGGCAACATAAGGAGGTTGTGAGAGCAAGTGCTTTGGAGTCATATAGATTTGGGCTTGGTCTCAGTTTTGCCTCTTACTCCCTTTGTGACCTTGAACAAAGCACTGAAAATCTCTGAGCAATTGCTTTCAGATACATGCTAGGTGTGGACTCACTTTGCTGAAAGCAATTTATCTTTTGTTGTAGGTTCTTCTGAGTCAAATCACACCTAAAGCTAGTGAGTAGGGGCTAAGCAGACCAAAAGGGACCACCTGGGGCCCAGATGTTGACTAAGCCTCAGGAGGCATGGTGTAATCTATAATGTTCACATGGGGAGGCCAATAAAAGCCTGAAACCCTAAAGCTCAGACAAACTTCCTGGTTGGTGACCATGCACAGGAGAGAATAGTGTGCCCCTCTTTGGGACATAGAAGCTTTGCTCTGTGACACCTCCCAGATCTAACTCTATATGTTTCTTCATTTACATCCTTTTTGATTATAATGAATCTGTAGCCATAAGTATGGTATACTCTCTGTGAGATTCTGTGAGTCTTTCCAGTGAATTAATGAACCCACAGAGATAGTAAGAGCCAGCAAGGGCTGCCATCTGCCTATTTGGCAGTCTGTAGGAAGGTGTCCTTCTAACTAGTGAGCTTAGGGCGGTTGGGTCAAAGAGCCAGTGTGACACCTGGGCAGCTGGCAATGAACATGGAGAAGTGGGAAGGTGAGGACTGGATCTATCTCCACATTATGGGCATTGGATTCATGCTGATCCTTGCCACGCAGTTAGCAACAAAGATGGGACTTTGCCCCTTGCTTAGTGTAACACCTCATCTGTTAAATGGAAAAAAATAATATCTATGTTACAGGGTTGTTATTGGGATTATGAATAATATTGTAAAAATATGGCCAAGACACAAGTTTATGAAATGTAAGCTGTTATTATGACTTCATTTTCTCTCACTCTTTCACCTTTTGCAGTAAACTTTTGGGAAAGTTTTTATTTTCAAAATCTTAATAATCATAGTAATGATAGAAAAACAGTGTGTATATAAGGCACTGTGCTATGTGCTTAATCTGAGTTATCACAGTTTGTCCTTGCAGTGATCCTATTAGGTAGCTGAAGTTGTTTGTCCATTTTTACAGTCAAGAAAACTGAGACTTCCCCATAGACACATCCAAACTCCCTGAGGGACTGAATTGCTGGGCAGAGGGCTCTGGGGACCACGGTCTCGGGGAACATCTAGCTCAATTGGCATGACACAGCTTATAAAGACAATACTCTATATTCTACCTTGGTGAGTAGTGTCTGGCATCTTAAAAGCCTGTGAGCAGCCATCTAAGATACTCCACTGGTCTCACCCTTCGGGAGCAAGGGAGAATGAAGAGAACAGGATACAAGGAAAAGATTAGTCCAAAGGACTAATTGTCCACAGCTACCAAGGCCTCCACTGGACTGAGTCCAGTACAGCCAGAAGGTGCCCAGCTACCACCACTAACTTCTCTGACCAGGATCACAACAGAAGGTTCTGGACAGAGCTGGAGAAGGATGCAGAGCATAATTCTAACTCACAAAAAAAAAAAAAAGACCAGATTTACTGGCCTAAAGGAGACTGGGGAAACCTCGAGAGTATGGCCCCCAGACACTCTTTTAGTTCAGTGGTGAAGTTACCTCCGAGGTTCACTGTTCAGCCTGGAAGTGGACAGCCCCGTAAAACCAAATGAGACTAACGAGGTACAGTAGTCCAGTGACAAGGGCCAGAAGGCAGAAGGGGACAAGGAAGCTGGTGATAGGGAACAGAAGGTTGAGTAAGGATATTGTTGATGTGTTGTGAGATTGTTAACCATTGTCACAGGGCAACATTTGTAGTAACTGTTAAATGAGAAACTATTTTGTTCTGTAAGCCTTCATCTTAAGTGAGAATAACAGCACAATTGGAAGAGCGTAGTCAATGTCACTGAACTGTGTATGTAGAAATTTTTGAAATGGTGTATCTTTGGCTATGTGTATTTTCACCAAAAAAAAAAAAAAAAAAAGGTTGAGAATTTAGAGGGTTAATATGTTGTGGGGTTGTTAACCAATGGCATAAAACAACATGTGTACTACTGTTTCATGAGAAAGTATTTGTTCTGTAAGCCTTCACCTGAAGTACAATAAAATATTAAAAAAAAAAAAAAAAGAAAACTGAGACTTAGAGAAAGATTTAGTTTGGATTTGTGTAGTTTGCCTGCAGAGTCCATATCCTTAATCACAGAGCACTACTTCTTTCCTCCCCATTCCCTATACGTGTTTAACCCTATGAGGGTTAGTCACCCACCTAACCCTATGAGTTTATTTTTTAAATTCACACCAAGACAAAATCACAGTGATTAAAAACCACACGTAGCTTCATGTTTCTACCACCTCCTGAATTCACCGCTGGGGGCAGGCAGGGGTGTTAGTTTAGAAGCCTCTGGCTTGGGGTGGGGGCCTGCTGCCAATGAAGTTTCCTGAGTTCCCAGCAGCTGTGAGGGCAATAGCCAGCTGCTCTGAAATGTGTTTGAACCCCATCCCCTTGAATAGGAGACAGCAGTGCTTATCTACAGAAAGACTCTGGAAGATTGTTTTGTGTTTTATCAGACACTCTAGGCAAGATGAGATTTCTGATATGAAAAGAGAATAAACTCAGGAGCAGAATGTTTTAGTGTTTCCCCTTTGCAGACACTTCCAACCTTTGATATTCTCTCAGCTACAAAGTTTGTGAGTCTCAAATAAATAGAGGACAAGCTTTTTAAAGACATTTTAATTGTTTTCCTCAGGGTGCATTTTTTACACCTGACATATTCTATGCCTCACATCTGAGATAACAACGTTTTGTTGCTCCAGGCTTCTGCTGGAATAATTTCCAAAGCACTGTTCTGTCTTGTTACCTGTTACCCTTTTCTTCCAGTATGTTGATAAAGTCATAATAGTATGAGTTAATGCTGCTGCTTTTTATCCTAGACTTTAAAAATTGACATAGTATATAATTGTCAAATGTCACAGGCTATAGCAGAAAACGGGGTGGCACCCAAAGCTATCAGTTAAATGAGACTATGGGAAGCATAAAATACTGAAAAATCTCGAAAGGGCTTAGACAACTGGTAAATTTATTGTAGTTTTTGTTGTTGCAGTTGTCTAAATCTAGTCAGATTTTTAGTTTAGCTCTTTCTTACTTAAGAGATAATTGTGAAATTCTGTTTTTAATTTAGTAACAGAATCCAGTACAATATTCT
Organism: Dugong dugon; assembly: GCA_030035585.1. Taxonomy (NCBI): domain Eukaryota; kingdom Metazoa; phylum Chordata; class Mammalia; order Sirenia; family Dugongidae; genus Dugong; species Dugong dugon. The sequence continues at coordinate 24,369,641 of CM057475.1, forward strand.
ATTGGGTCACGTTAAAACATGATAAAATCTTCAAACTCTCTGAAAAAGCTGGGTCACAAAGAAAATTTTCAATGTGAAGAGGAATTTCAGACATATTTCAAAAAAACAGGGAAGCTGACATTTTACTTAAAATCAGAAAAGCACATCCTGTGTGTAAGTAATAATTTAAACTTTATTTATGTACCCCTTGCTTCTGTATATTCTATTTCCCTCACAAAATATCTAATTTTTTAATCTAAAAATATCTAAATAAACCCATCACACTGATGTTTTGTTTTTCTAGGGATGGAGGTTGTCTTAGTTATCTAGTGCTGCTATAACAGAAATACCACAAGTAGATGACTTTAACAACCAGAAGTTTCTTCTCTCACAGTTTAGGAGGCTAGAAGTCCAAATCCAGGGCACCAGCTCTTGCTTTCTCTGTCGCTTCTGGGGGAAGGTCCTAGTCAACAATCTTCTCCTGGTCTAGGAGTTTCTCAGCACAGGGACCCTGGATCCAAATGACACACTCTGTTCCTGGGTCTTCTTGCTTGATGATATGAGGTCCCTCTCCTCTCTGTGTGCTTCCCTCTTATATCTCAAAGGAGATTGATTCAAGATACAGCCTAATCCTGTGGATTGAGTCCTGCCTTATTAACATAACTGCCTATAATCCTGCCTCATTAACATCATAGAGGTTAAGATTTATAACACATAGAATAATCATATCAGATGACAAAATGGTGGACAGCCACACAATACTGGGACTCATTGCCTAGGCAAACTGACACATATTTTTGGGAGATACAATTCAATCCATAACAGAGGTAGAGAAGATAACCAGAAGGTTCACAGCTTAGTAGTTGTACTAAACTAGGCCAAAGTAAATGCTACTTAGAGTCTCCCTAAATTCCTTTGATGCACAAAAGTTTTAATTTTAATGAAGTCTGATTTATCTGTTTCGTCTTTTGTTGCCTGTGCTTTTGGTGTCATATCTAAGAATTCATTGTCAAAATCCAGGTTCCAAAGCATAAACCCTATTTTTTTTCCTACGAGTTTGATTTCATACATTTAGGTCGTTGAATCATTTTGACTTAATTTTCGCATATGGTGTGAGGTATGGGCTCAGCTTCCTTCTTTTGTACATGCAAATCCAGTTGTCTCAGCACGATTTATTGAAGGGAATATTCTTTCCCCATTGAATGGACTTAGCACCCTTGTCGAAAATTAATTGACCATAGATGTATGGGTTTATTTCTGGACTCTCAATTCCATTCCATTGGTCTATATGTCTGTCATTATATCAGCATCAGACTATTTTGATTATGTAGCTTTATAGTACATTTGGAATCAGGAAGTCTGGAAGTTTGAGTCCACCCAGAGACACCTCAGAAGAAAGGCCTGGCAATCTACATCCAAAAAATCAGCCATTGAAAACCCTAATGAGCACAATTCTACTCTGACATACGTGTGGTCACCATGAGTCAGAATCAACTTGATGGCAACTGGTCTTATACTGTGTTCATAGATTGAAAGACATATTAATTACCTAGGGCTGCTGATAACAAATTACTATAAGAGTGATGGACTTAAAACAAAATAAATTTATTCTCTTACAGCTTTGTAGGCTAGAAGTCCAAAATAAAGGGGTCAGCAGAATTTGATCTTTCTAGAGGCTCTAGAGGAAGATCTGTTCCATGCTTCCCTTCTAGATTCTAGTGTCTGCCTGCATCCCTTGGCCATCCTTGACTTATAGATGTATTACACCAATTTCTGCCTCTGTCTGCCAATGTAGTTCTCTGTGTCTTTGTGTTTTATTTTCTTTCTCTTATAAGGACACTCATTGGATTTTGGGCCTACTCTCAATGGCAACAGGTTTTGGTTTTTTTCCTAATCCCATATGGTTTTGTCTTGATCCTTATCTTAATAATAACATATCAAAAGCTCTTATTTCCAAACAAAGTCAAATTATGCAGTTCTAGGTGGACATCAATTTTGAGGGGACATTATTCAACCCATTACAGAAAAATTAAGATTGTTAGCATATTGTTTCTCCCTTAATTGATCTATTCATTCCAATCGATATCCCAGCAGGCATTTTTGCAGAATCTGACCAGATGATTCTATAAATTATATGAAAATATAAATGGCCTAAAATAGCCAAATCAATTGTTAAAAAAAGAACAAATTTGCACTTAACGTATTTTATTTTGAAGCTTAATATAAAGTTACAATAATCAACTTAGTATTGTAGTGGTGTAAAGATAGACATGGATAAATGGAACAGAAGAGAGTCCAGAGAGAGACCCACACATATATGATCAATTGATTTTTGCCAGAGGTTCCAAGATAACTGAAAGGGAAAGAAGAGTCTTTTCAATAAATGGTGCTTGAAAAACTGGGTATCTATATGGAAAAAAAAAAAAATCTGTACATCACCCCATAAACAAAGTAATGCAAAGTGGATCATAAACTTAAATCTAAGGCAGAAAACATCTGATGAAAATCCTTGCAACCTTGGGGTAGGCAAGGTTGTTTTTTTTTTTTTTTTTTAAGCTAGGACATTAAAATTGATAACCATAAAAGGAATAATACTGAGAAATTTGATTTCATCAAATTTATAAACCTATTTGTTTTTAAAGACTCAGTTAAGGGAATGAGAAGAAAATTCACAGACTAAAATAAAATATTTGCAATAAATATATATGACAGATTAGCTGTATCCAGAATATATAAACCAAAAATCCAGTGCCATCGAATCAATTCCAACTCATAACGACCGTATAGGACAGAGTAGAACTGCATGGTAGGGTTTCCAAGGCTGTAAATCTCTATGGAAGCAGACTTCCACATCTTTCTCCCTCCAAGCGGCTGATGGATTTGAACTGCTGGCCTTTCGGTTAGCAGTCGACTGCCTTAACCCTGCACCAGGACTCCTCATAATACATAACGAGTACTTAAAACAATAAAAAATAAATAACGAAAGAGTAGGGCAAAATATTTAAACAGACACTTTATTAAAGAAGATATATGAATGGTCAATAAGTACCCTAAAATATCCTCAATACTTAGTCATCAGGCAACTTAAAATCACAGTGACATTCCACTACACAATCACCAGAATGTCTACAATTTAAAAGGACTGAAAAATACCAAGAATGGCTGAGATGTGGAGCACCTGGAGTTCTCACGCATCGCTGGTGGGAATTTAAATTGGTAAAACAACTTCGGCAAACACTGTGCTAGGTTTTCATAAAGTTAAACATATACTTAAATGCAACGCTGCAGTTTTATTCCTAGGCATTTACCCAAGAGAAATAAAAACATACATAATAAAGTAGTTGTACAAGAATGCTCATAGCAGTTTTATTCATAACGGTAGAAGACTAGAAACAAACCAAATGTTGGTCAAGAAGTGAATGTGTAAACAATTATGATATGTACATGAGATGTAACACACCTCAACAATAAAAATGAATGAACTACTGATACTTGCAGCCACATGAATGAAGCTTCTGTGTATAATGCCGAGTGAAAGAAGCCAAATACAATATATTATATAGTGTGGGATTCCATTTACATGCAACTCTAGAAAAAGTACATCTAATGGTGATAACAAAGCAGACCAGTGGTTGACTGGTACCTGGGGTGGGGAAAGGATTGACTGAGATACGGTTCAAGAAACCAGTTGGCATAAACAGGACACTAACAATAAAATTCACATTTCTTTCTATTATACTTTGAACATACCAAATTTGACCATATTTAGGTCATTTCAAAATAATAAGTGTTTGAAATCGCTCACAGCTTGTTCTCTAATCACAATGATGGTATTAGGTCAGAAATCAATAATAAAAAGGAAATTAGAAAATTCTCACCAGAAAATTTAAAACTGCAATTCATGAGTTAACTAAAAGATCAACAATAATGTATTGAAAGCATTTTATCTAGGTTAGGGTTTGAATGAATCCCCTGCTATCACTACTTCTATACTCGAGGTTCTGTCCAGTGTAATAGTGCAAAAAAGACAAAAGAAATGCAAATTCACAGATATGATCATGTACATAGAAAAACCAAAAAAATCTACAAAAATTTATAAGAATTATTAATAAGAAAATTTTGCAAGGTCTCTAGATATGGGTCAATAAAACATAGGAAAATGTGCTCAACATCATTAATTAACAATAAAATGCTAATTAAAAAACCTCAGTATAATATCAATACCCATAAAAAAAAACAAAACTCGTTGCCGCTGAGTCAATTTCGACTCATAGTGACCCTATAGGACAGAGTAGAACTGAGCCGTAGGGTTCCCAAGGAGCAGCTGGTGGATTGAAACCCCTGACCTTTTGGTTAGCAGCTGAGCTCTTAACCACTGCACCACCAGGGCTCCAAATATCACTACACACCTACTGAAATGGCTAAAATGAAATATATAAAAAAAAATCTGGGTGAGGATGTGTAGCAATTGGAACTCTTACATGTTGCTGATGGCAGTATAAATTTGTAGAAGCACTTTAGAAATATCTGGAAGTATCCATTAAAAGTGAACGTATGCATTTTCTATGATTCCACAATTACACTCTTTAGTGTAAACTCTATATATTTGTTTATCAAAGGACGCATACCAGAATATTGATAAAATTGCTATTTCTAACAGCCAGTAACTACCCAAAAGTCCATCAAAAGTAGATTGGATAAACTATGATATTTTTACACAACAAAATACTATGTAAGAATGAGATTAAATTAATCTTATAAATGTCATCTGAATGAAAGAAACCAGATTTGCAAGGTTACATATGAAATGACTTAACATATTATATATTTAATATATATTATATAATATACCATCTATTATACATAATATTTAATATTTTGTATGTGGCATATTTGTGTTAAATATAAGCATATTTAATTACGCATTAAAATATTTAATATACCATGTAATACATGTATAATATTATATATGTTAGATAAAAATGCAAAACTTATTTACGGTATCAGTGGAAGTCGGAGTCAGATTGCTTGGGAAGTATAGCAGTGAGGAAAATTGCGTCAGGGAGTATAGATAACCTTTCAAGAAGTCTAGCTGTGTTTTAAGATAGGGTTTTACGAACACTGAAATACTACATGAAAAAGTCAGTCGAAAGAAATAGAATGAAGATGTTTTTAGTTGCAGGTGTGTCCGTTGTGACTCATAGTGACCCCCTGTGTGCAGAGTAGTACTGCTCTGTAGGGCTTTCCAGGCTGTGACCTTTCAGAAACAGATCGCCGGGCTTGCCTTCCAAGGTGCCTTTGGGTGGGTTTGAACTGCCAGCCTTTTGGCTAATAGTCAAGCGCTTAACCTTTTGCATCAGAAGATGTATTAGGAGTAGAGAATTATTAATTGTATAAAATCTCTAAGAAGACAGAGCAAGAATAGAGCACAGTTAGGTTCTTTTTCTCTCTAGAAAAGAGAAACCGAGAAAACTTCCGTTTTGATGGAAATGGATAAGAATGAAGGACAGAGGTTGAGGCAATTTCATTCTGCTGCTTCTACCTATGTTTCTGTTTTATTGCATTGCTATTGTTTTCTTGCTTGCTTATTCATTTTATATTTGTTTTATGGAAGTTATCTGCCGAACAAGTGAGAATATCAGGTGTCAGAGGTTTGAGGAGCATGAAAGTTTGAAATAGCTTTTGGATAGGAATGGAAGCAAAAACTGACCAAGAACACAAAGCAGGATTGCATGTCAGCTTCAGGCTGGTGGCCGTCAATTTATCTAGAAACCCATTTGCCCAGTGAGAGAATTTTCTAAAAGTAATATAGAGTTACCAGTGCATTCATGCTGGGGACATGGATAATTCTCTTCTACCAGATGTCTCTAGCAGAAAGAAAAGCAATCAAAGAAATGTTTAGTATTGCTAATAGAGGGGTTAAAACGGTAGAATAGTAAAGATCCAAAGAGGTTGAGAAATAGTAAAAATGTGGAAAGGTCATTGAACTGGAAGTCCTTGTATAGGCTGGAAAACTCATGCCAGTTGGGCTTTTAACTTCACACAGCTTAGTTGCCCCTTGCCTAAAATTATGCAAGGGGTGAGTTTAAGATCTACGGTGGAGACTGCTTCTTTTTACTCTCAACTCAGAGTTCTTCTGGCACAGTCAAGATGTCATATTGGATATCGGTACATAGATGTCTATGGAGAAGGCAAACCTCAGTGCCCTGATTAATGCTGGAGAAAAGAGAAAGCAAAGGATGAACCATTGATTTTGAAAGAACCCTGCCAAACTCAGCCCACTTCTGCTAATTCTGCTTGGGAAAGAATAAACTAGCTTTTCTGAATCTGTGTAAATAGTACTTGGGCTGTTGTTATTTTGGGGAATCGATACTTTCACTAAGGATTTGCCTTTAAGTCAACCTGGTTGAACAGTTCCTAATCATTAATATGACTAACATGTATATTTTTATAACAGATTATTTCAAATAAAAGTAAAAGGCATTCTGAGTAGCCCTATAAACTGGTGTTGTGTTCGCGATTCTTTACACTGAAAATCATACAAAATGTTTTGGCCTAGAGTATCTGTTTTAAGAGAAAATAATTAGCTTTGAAAATGCTTTTTGACAGGACAAGATTATTACTGAGTAAATGTCATATTTCATTTCATGTCTGATCCTCTCAGTGGTGTTAAATTTTGATCTTTCCCCCTTTCAACTTAAGTCGCCCTTTTCTGTTATCATGTTCTAATGGAGAGTTGGCAAAGGACACATTTATTGTGTGAATCGTATCAGTGGCCCAATGGAATAACTCTTCATAATCAAAGATGGAGCCACCATGTTCAATTTAATTATGTATAAGCTTGACAATTTTAATTTGGAGATGCAACTCCATTCTGACCAGCTTTAACAAAGCCCCTGATTTAATTTGCCTATTAAGCTTGGCTGGCTGTTTAACATTTTTGAATGTATTTGAAAAGGGAGAATGCCATTCAGTAGAGGCCGTTCTTCTAAAAATCTGTTCAGAAATAAAACAATGCTTTAAGCAATTCTTGAGATAAATTTAGGTCCTCAAGAGAGGTTTAAGGAGCCCTGGTAGCACAGTGGTTAAGTGATGGGCTACTAACAGAAAACTGGGCAGTTTGAACCCGCCAGCTGCTCCGTGGGAGAAAGATGCAGCAGTCAGCTTTAAAGATTTACAGCCTTGGAAACCCTATGAGATAGTTCTACTCCATCCTATAGTGTTGCTTTAAGTCAGAATCGACCAGACGGCAATGGGCAAGAGAGGTTTATATTGGATCATAAAAGCATACTGAATTATTCAATGTATTTTTGCTGAAAAAAAAAAGATATTTAAGCAATTCCTAGTTGGAAATGACTTGATGGCAACGGGTTTGGGTTTTTTTTTTTTTTTTGCTATATAGTGTCTATCTACCACCGTTAGATCAGCCTAGAGATGCAGCTGGCATCCATAAGATAGAAACATCACAGATATGTTTGTCTTTTTATTTTATGCTTTTAATTTTATCTGCCAATACATGTACATAGTGTCCTTAGACATTGCCTACACTGACCTAATTTCCAAACAGTTTAGCTGAACCCTTTAAAACTAACTAAGGTTTGAAAAAGAACTCCAGAGTCAGGGTACCAAATCCTGATTTATATTGCAAAGCCAAAAAATATAATACTTTTATTTCAGAATCATAAAAAAGTTTGGTTAATCAAGATTGTATTTACACTGTCATATATTTTAAAGATGAAGTAAATGTTATGCATTGCCATGTCTTAGTAACTATAATATGATTTGTTTATAATTTTTGCTTCGCCTTATGGGTTTGTTTATTGAGATTCAGCGTTTAAGATTTAAAAAAGTTTTGGTAGAAGATAGCCTTAATCTAAGTGTCTTTAAATGGTTTGGGGGCTATAAGGATGACTGAGCATTTCTATTTGTTATTCCAGGAAAAGAAAAGTGCTACTTGGTAATTTATATAGTATAAGCGTTTTCAAACCACCATCCCAACAAAATACCATGGCAAGTATGATACACCCATTACTCTTAATACCAATATACATTACAAAAAATAAGAGCATACTTTCCAAAAGCAGAGTTAGCTGAATAGTCAATTTTTTAAATTTAAACATTGTACCAATAAACAATATTAGTATAATTTCACCAACTATTTAATATCTGAAAATAATCACACATTGGAAATGTAATATTAAGAGGCAGGGTTGTGTAATGTATAGAAGCCCAGATTTTTGAGCCAGACAGCCTTGGTTCAAATTTCAGCTCTGCCATTTACTAGCTGTGTGGTCTTGAGCAAGGCATCAAACTTCAGCACCTTCATTTCCTCATCTATAAGATAGAAATAATAGTAGCACTCACATCATGGAATTACTTTGAATTGATTTATGTAAACTGCTTAGAACTATGCCAGCACATAGGAAGCACACAATAGATATTAACAATTTTTATAGGCTATTATTACACTTGAAATTAATCTCCATACATTTGCCTCTCCAGCATTGCTTTTATACAGGAACAGCATTCACTAGGGGTCTAGGGTTCAAGTAACATTGAGACTCACAAGAATATCATAGGCTACGCTTGGCACCAGATAAGCTGGAAGGCTACAGAACAGAAAATACATTGTTCCAAGCAGCATCAAGCTTTTCTCTTAGCAGGAGTTCCAGCAGCAGCAGCTGGCATGCAATTCATAGAGACTTCCAGGAGCTATGCTTCCCCCATGTTTACAGCAGGTGCAAGGACCACCTATGCTTAGAAGCCTCATGCAAGCATGTATCTGGGATACATTTCATTTGGCCATGGAGTATAATACTTTTAACATGCTACTGGATTTGCTTTACTAGTATGTTGTTGAGGATTTTTGCATCTATATTCATAAAAGATAGTGGTCTATACGGTTTTTTTGTTTGTTTTGTTTTGTTTCTTGTGTTGTCTTTGTTTAGTTTTGTTATCAGGGCAATAATGGCCTCATAGAATGAGTTCAGACATGTCCCCTCTCTTCCTTTCTTTGGAAGAGTTTGAGAAGGATAGGTGTTAATTTTTTCTTAAATGTTTGGTAGAATTCACCAGTGACGCTCTCAGGACCTGGACTTTTCTTTGCTGAAAGGGTTTTGATTGCCGATTTGATCACTTGTTATAGGTTTGTTCAAACATTGTATTTATTCTTGAGTCATTTTTGGTAATTTCTGTGTTTCTATTCTCATTTCATTCTTACATCATTTTCCTGGTTTCCTTTAGTCCTTTGTCTGTAGCCTCCCTTAGCTCCTAGAACATATTTATGACAATTTATTTTATTATTTTTTTGATTATTATTATTATTTATTTTTTTTATTGTTGTAATTAAATGAAGTTTACATTTCAAGTTAGTCTCCCATACAATTTTTTTTTTGCATACATTGTTATGAGACCCCAACTGCTCACCCCATTCTGCGACAGCACACTCCTCCCCTCCGCCCCTGACTCCCCATCAACATTCAATCAGCTCCTAACTCTCTCTGCCTTCCCATCTTACCTCTGGACAATTTATTTAAATAATTTGTCTGGGAGGTCTAATGTCTGGGCTTCCTCAGGGATGGTTTCTATTTATTTTTTTCCTTTGAATGGACCATACTTTCCTGATTCTTCTTTTTTTTTTTTAATACCTTCTGATTTTTTAATCAAAGCTGAACATTATGAATATTATAAAGAGGTAACTCTGGAAATCAAATTCTCTTCTTTCCTCAGGATTTGCTGTTGTTGATTTTTGATGGCTTCAATTATCCATTTGTTTAGAATGTTTCCAAACTTTGTTTGTAAAGTCGTATTCTTTGTTGTGTGTGATCACTAAAATCTCTGTTCTGTTATGTCAGTGGTTAGCCAGTGACCTGACAACAATTCCCTTCAATGACTGGAGCCAAAAAGGAAAAAGAAACTAATAATAACAATACTCTTCCAGTCTTGGCAGCTTGGCTCTGAGATGGCGCACTCCTTCAACACTAAACCGGCCCATCTATGACTTTGTCTCAGTCTTTACCTCCTGCTTACACAGAGCCTACACATCCACCAGAAGTGGAAGCCTAGGGCCCTCTTCAGTCTTTTTGAGCACACACCCAGTACAGGCAGGTGTTTCCAGTGTATGTGATGGCTCTTCTGAGCCCTTATTCCTCCAGTAAACTTCTTTTTTTCTGGGCTTTTGGGTTCTGCATGCTGCTTATCTCATTTACTGTCTTTTGCCCCTGGTGGACATGGAGTATGTGTGTCTTTAAATCTTTCAACAGATGCTACTTGCTGGAAAACCTTTCCAGAGTGAAGGGAGAGGATGGGCAAAACAAAGTTAACCTCTGAGTAGTTCCTCAGAAAACCACCAGACAGGTCAAAATGCACAACCACAGTGTTTTAAGAACAAGGTCTGTATTAACCTCCTGGCACTGGCAAACCACATCAGGTACTGTTTCCACAGCTGCCACCAAGGCTTTCACACTGGGGAATGGGAATTGTACTCAAGTGTGTGAAAATGCCACAACTCTCTTCCTGCTGAATTTCAGCTGCCATTTTCTTCTTTATGTAGTACCCTGGTTGCTGTAAATTGCAGATTAGATTTCCGGGTTCCAAAAAAGTTGGGAATTTATGATTGTTTCAGTGGAGAGATCAATTTTGTACATGCCCTACGCTATGATTTTCTGTGATACCACTCTTCCATTTGATGTTTGATCAAAAAACCTTCATGCAGGTCAGAGAGGAATGTTGCCTGACATTAGGGAAAAGAGCTCCCTCTGTGATAAATGTTCAATATTTACACTAACACTTGGTTAATGTGATTTGTAATGCTAAGATAATTTTTGAACCTAAGTTTCATATTCTGGGTTATTTGTCCTTCCAGTCTTATGGACTAAATAAACATTATTGTCCTGCACAGGAAAATTTGTAGAAAAGTTCAGAAAACTTTCCAGCTGTTCAGTCAGTTGGCCACAGAGGCCCAAAAGTGATACAACATCTTACTGAAATTTGCCTTCGGTTTCACAAAGAGAATTCTATTGAATATTTCCTTTCAAGGGTTTACCATGAAAATAGACTTCGATAAGAGAATTTATAATGTTTTACAGACTTTTAGTTGTACGTAGTTATTCTCTATAAATTCTGAGGCACTGCTTGGGCTTTAGTCAAAATCCCTTACTATTGCTAGGCTTGTCTTTGCCCATTGCTTATGTAGCTTGTTGTTTGGCTAATAGCAGAGAGTTATGCATCCTCGTGCACATAGCTCTCAGGCGTCAGAGATTCTCACAGAGTGTCTTACAACCTTTCCCCGTGAAAAAACACTATTCGTTCAGCAGTTGTCCTAATCTGTCTGTGAAATGAGTCTTCATCTCCTAGACAGGTAATTTTTCTTGTGGTTTTTCTGTCACCCCAAGTTTTTACTGTAGCCATTTAGAATTTTTAAATTAAAGGATTTGTCAGGGACCAGCATAAGAGATCAAAATGTGCAGGAAGGGCTTTTCTGATTCTGTAAGGAAAAAAGACATGTCACTTTCTCTGTTTTGAAGCATGGAAATGAAGTTAAGCATCCTCCCTGGAATACTGATTTACAGATGCTACTTACTTGAAAACAATAAAAAGGAGATGAAAAATGTAACTTACACAAGAAAAGATTACAGAATCAAAAGGAAGAGAAGAGAATGTAAGATTCAGGAATGGAAGGCCAAAGCCCCTGGTAAAATCCCAAATGGCAGCACTAAGACATGTCTCTATGGAAGACTTTGTGGTGGCACAGAGCCCTCAGAGTAAACCCAACATTGTCAAGATGTTTGAGGGAAAACATTTCCAAAGATACTCGATATTATTCATATTATTTCACCTTCTTTCCACACAGCATCACTTTGGAAATCTTCTTCCTATGGTAGTTGTCTTAGTTATCTAGTGATGCTATAATAGAAATACCACAAGTGGATGATTTCAATTAAACAAGTTTATTCTCTCACAGTCTAGTGAGCTAGAAGTTGAAATTCAGGGTGTCAGCTCCAGGGGAAGGCTTTCTCTCTCTGTCAGCTCTGGAGAAAGGTCCTTGTCATCAATCTTCTCCTCAACTAGGAGCTTCTCAGCACAGGGACCCCTGGTCCAAAAGATGTGCTATGCTCCCAGAGGTGCTTCTTTCTTGGCAGTATGAGGTCCCCATGTCTCTCTGCTCACTTCTCTCTTTTATATCACAAAAAAGATTGACTTAAAACACAACCTAATCTTGTAGATGGACTCCTGCCTCATTAACATAACTGCCTCTAATCCCACCTCATTAACATTACTTGTTGCCATTGAGTCAATTCTGACTCATAGCGACCCTACGGGACAGAGTAGAACTGCCCCATAGGGTTTCCAAGGAGCGGCTGGATTTACAACACATAAGAAAATCACATCAGATGACCAAATGGTGGACAGTAACACAATACTGGGAATCATGGTCTAGCCAAGTTGACACACATTTTTGAGGGACATGATTTGATCCTTAACAGTGAAATCAGTAACCACCTTCAGAGTCTAACTGGACTCTAGAGGATTTTATTTTATTTTACCTTATTAATTTATTTATATTGTTGTTTTATATATATATATATATATATATATATATATACTTATACATATATAGTTGTAATTTATATACACATACACATATATATACGACATTTACCAATTCCACGTTTTACCTGTATAAGAGGTTTTCAACAAAAATTGCTAATCATTAAAGAACAGATTTTAGCTTGGAATGTGTCTGTAGAATAACATGATAACAAAGTGTTATTCTTTTCAAAGTCTAGTGTTCTTAAAGTTATGTAAGATTCAGAAACTCCAGGTGTCCTCCAAAATATACGAGTGCTTCTTGAAATCCCGTTTAATGTTTGCAAGACTTTTGTCATTCCTGCCACATGCATAAATTTTACATTTCTGGCTTCAATAAGTTAAAAGATCTAAAGATGTGTGGTTGCCAAGTGCTACTGTCTTTCAAATTACATATTTTTTTGGTGTTACCTTTTCAAGGTTTTCAGGCTTGGCATATAATGGAGCTAATTACATTTTCTTCCTAGGAAGCAGCCAGCTAGACCACTGCCCCAGGCACATAACCTCAGCTTACTATTTTCCTTAGCTCATTTATTCTAAAATGCAGCTGCTGATGGGTTTGTGTAACTACAGAGCCAGTTTCAGTCTCAACCCTGACAGCACACATCACAGAGAGGTGACAGTAGAGGCATATCTTCCTGTGTGAGTTGGCTGTGGATGACAATCTGCCAAAAGAAAAGAATGGAAGAGGCACTCATTGTATAAAAATGAATCAGCTTGGTTTAGCTTTAAGGTTTGTTGCAAGATCCTAGAAATACCATTCCATTTTCTCTAAGATTGTATGTTGTGAGCAACCCAGAAGATATTAAAAATGGAATCTTGCGGGAAAAGGCTTCTTTTTGACATTTCATTAATGCATCTTCATCATTAAGCAGTTTTGTCAGTCTTTATATAAAATAAAGGAATCTGTATTTAATAACAGCCAATTTTGGGCATTTACTCTATTATTTATGTATGCATGCATATAATTTTACCTTTAATAAACATTTTTCCTATGGAATAATGGAGGAAATGAGCATCAAGTAGTTAAATAATTTGCCCAAACTACCAAACGGTTGACCTGGAATTTAAACTTAACTTCATTTAAGTGATAATCCTTGGTTCTTTCTACTTTAATACACTGTATGATAGTGTTATGTTTAAAGAGAGACCCCTTTAGTTAGAATTGTTTGGGTAATATTCATGAAAGAGAGTAGTATGTATGTGTGTGCCTGTACATATGTATGGCATTTATCTTAGACTATAAATTCCTTGAGGAGAACTTTCAGTTGTTATAGAATTATTTATATGTAATATGGCTTTTATTGTGGATAATAGTTTCACTTACAGAAAGGACTCAGTGTTACCCCTGGAAATGAAGAGAGCCATTACAAAGAAAGCAATGACTATCTCGACCTTAGGGTCAGGTATGGATTGGAATACTAAAGAATTTATAGAAATCTGCTTTACTGAAAAAACCAACATAAAGAATTAATCTCTGTAAGACATTATCTTAGAACATAAAATATAGGTCCATTTATGTGTTACGTAAATTGACAAATGATGACACTTGGATGGGTATGGACATTCCATATTCATGGAGTGGAAGGCTTAATATAGTTAAGGTGTCAATACTAACCAAAGCAAGCTATAAGTTCAATGCAATCCCCAACAAAATTTCAATTGCCTTCTTTGCAGAAATGGTAAAGCTAGTCCTCAAATTTACATGGAAGGGCAAGAGACCCCAAATAGCTAAAGCAATCTTGAAGAAGAAGAAGAAGAAAGTAGGAGGACTCACGCTTCCTGATTTCAAAACATAAAGCCGCAGTAATTAAAACAGCTTGGCCCTTGGGTAATAATAGACATGTAGACCAATGGAAAAGAATTGAGAGTCCAGAAATAAACGCATTCATCTATGGTCAGCTGATATTCGACAAAGGTGCTAAGTCCATCAAATGGAGAAGGAAGAGTCTTTCAATAAATGATGCTGGTAAAACTGCATTTCCACATACAGGAGAATAAATCAGGATTCAAACCTCACACCATACACAAAAACAAATTCCAAATGGCTCAAGGGCCTAACTCTGAAAACTAGAACCATAAAATTCTTAGAAGAAAAAGTAGCGGTGAAGCTGTGGAACCTAGTTTTAGCAATGGGCTATCAGATATAACAACAAAAGCAGGAGCAGCAAAAGACAAAATAGATAAATAGGACCTCATAAAAATAAAATATTTTTGTTCATCTAAGGACTTTATCAAAAAAGTGAAAAGACAGCTTATAGATTTGGAGAAAATTTTTGTGAACAATACATCTGATAAAGGTCTAATATCAAAATATATAAAATGCTTCTACGACTTAACAAAGAAAAAACAAAAAAATTCGATAAAAAATGGAGAGTGGATGAACCCCTGAAACTATTGCCCTGAGCTAATCCTTAAACCTTAAAACAAAAATACCTCCTAAAGTCTTCTTAAAACCAAACAACAGTTTCGCTTAAATAGTAAAAAATGTCTGCTTTGAGATTGTTCGCTTTTAAGAACTATCTATATGAGATCAAATTGAGTAGATAGGAAGCCTAGGGGGCAGTGAGTTTATGTTAATGATGGAGGACCTGGTCAGAAAAGGAAGGTGAGAATGGTTGCACAACTCAAAGAATGTAATCAGTGTCACTCAATTGTACATGTAGAAACTGTTCAAAAAAAAGAACGTTGACAGATTGTGATAAATGTAACTAATGTTACCGAACAATTTGTGTGGAAATTGTCAAATGGGAACCTAACTTGCTATGTAAACTTTCACCAAAAACTGAATAAAGTATTATTATTAAGAAAAGAGAAGAAATGGGCAAAGGACTTGAACCGACATTTCATTGAAGAGGATATTCAAATGACAATAAGCACATGAAAAAAAAAAGTGCTCGAAATCATTAGCCATTAGGGAGATGTACGGTCATGCACTGCATAATGTCTTTTCAGACAACTTCTTACCACATATACATCTGTAGTCCCATAAGGTTATAATAGAGTTCAGAAATCCTGATTGAAGAATGGAACATAGACCTAACTGGACGTAGCAAATGCAACAGCTTCCCACATGCAACGCATGTATCTCATGTCTCTTGTAGACAAAATGATTGCATTGCCAGGTGTATAATGGTACAGTACAATATAACCTACAATACATATGTCTTGATAGTCATTATAAACACTTGTTTTACTGGCTTATGTATGTACTGTATTGTACTTTCTATCATTATTTTAATGTGAATTTTCCGTACTTACAAGTAAAAAGTCCATAACCCAGGGACTACCAGTAATATGGTATTCACACAATGTCCAAATCACATAACATCATATTTCACAGAATGTATCTAGGACGTTAAGTGATGCATATCTAAATCAAAACCACAGTGAGATACTATCTCACCTCCATTAGAATGGCAATGATCAAAACAAAACTGAAAACAATAGGTTGGTAAAGTTGTAGAGAAACAGAAACCCTCATCCTTTGCTAGTAGGAATGTAAAATGTTATAGCAACTGTGGAAAACAGTTTGGTAGTTTCTCAAAAAGTTGAACATGGAACTACCATACGACCCAGCTATTCCGTTCTTATGGATATACTCAAGAGACTTGAAAATACCAACACAGACACATGTACACCAGTGTTCATTGCAACTCTATTCACAATAGCCAAAAAGTGGAATCAACTGAAATGTCCATCAGCATGAATGCATAAACAGCATGTGGTATATACACACAATGGAATACTGAAAAAAACCAATCGTTGTAGTAGAGTCAATTCCGCCTCATAGTGACCATGTAGGACAAAGTAGAACTGCCCCATAGGGTTTCCAAGGAGTGGCTGGTGGATTCGAACTGCCAATCTTTTGGTTAGCAAGCAATCTCTTAACCACTGTGCCTCTAGGGCTCCTAATGGAATATTACTCAGCCATAAAGAAAAATGAATCTCCGGTGCATGACACAACATGGATGAACCTAGAAAGCATCATGCTGAGTGCAATAGTCAGTTTCAAATGGACAAATACTGTATGATCTCGTGTATATGAAATAAGCAAATACATAGGACCAAAAATGATTCATGTTTACCAGGGGTGAAGAGAGTTTTTTGTTTATGTTTTTGTTTTTTTTTGCTTATGAGGCAGTGAGTTTATGTTAATGGTGGTGGAATAATTTGGAAAAGGATAGCAAGAATGTTTGCACAACTTGAAGAATGTAATCAATGCATTGAATTACACATACAGAAATTGATGAACTGGTGTATGTTGTGCATATTTTCACCACAAAAAGAAGATGGATAAATCGATGTAGGTAATCATACATAAATATATAAAGTGATGATGAACTCATTCCTCACCAAGGCAAAATCAATTGTACATTCCAGCTTCTATAACAGTCTTGAATAATCGCTTTTTTTGTTTGTTTGTTTCTACAGTTGGACAGTGTCACCTCCCTGATTCAAGCAGCCAAAAATTTAATGAATGCTGTAGTGCAAACAGTGAAAATGTCTTACATTGCCTCAACCAAGATCATCCGGATCCAGAGTCCTACTGGGCCTCGGCACCCAGTTGTGATGTGGAGAATGAAAGCTCCTGCAAAAAAGCCCTTGATTAAAAGAGAGAAGCCAGAGGAAACCTGTGCAGCTGTCAGACGAGGCTCAGCGAAGAAAAAAATCCATCCAGTGCAAGTCATGAGTGAATTTAGAGGCAGACAATTCTACTGAAACCACTATTCTTCTCTAGTGCCTATATTACAAAGTCCTGGCTAACTGCACTGCTTTATTTTACACTTGATTGATTCTTTAGGTTCACTAAGGTTTGGAGTGTAACCCACAAATAACATAAAATTTTGGAGGCTGAACCAATGAAAGAAACTTATATTTGGGACCATGTCATTTCATCTCTGTATGGCAAGCACCTAATAAAACTGTTGCCTTTGAGTCACATTCCGACTCATAGTGAATAGGAAATCAACACATGCTGGTTGAATGAATGAAAACTTCTGGTGTCATTCAGCCTTTCCTGTCACAGGAAATATATTCATTACCAAATGAACACAGGAGGCTCAAGTAAGTCCTGTTCTCCTGTAATGAATGATTCAAGTACACCACGCTTTTTATTTTGAATTAAAACACACACATGAGCTCTTGACTTGGTCTTCAGTGGAGACAAAATACTTTGTAAAGTATTTACCCATTTAATACCCATTTACCTGACCTAACCTGGCAGCAATGTATGATTCCCACTATAGGGGAAAAAAAAAAAAAAAACTTTCAGTACCTAGATATCTGCATGCATTGTCAACTGATTAAGCCAGCATCCATCAGAAACTAAACAAGCTTGAGCATTCAAGCTACTTGCTGGATTTTGAAGGTCAGCCTTGGTTACTAAGAAAGTGCCTTATTAACATTATATAGGTTACAATGAGCTTGGATGCCACAAATGTGCTTTTTAGTGTTTCATTGTGTTCAGTAGTTCTAAACTTTGAATGTTGGATTCAAAAGGGCCCATCAGAATACATATATGGAGGAAGAGTTATACCCAGTTGGGAAATAGGGACACATAACTAAGTTTCAGAGTGAGTTATGATAACAGAAGTATAAGGTGTTCTGCATGACTAAAAATCCATTTGTATCAGCTTGCAATGGTAATTAAAAGGAAAAGGCCAGTTTGAAAACCTTTCTGGCATTGAGTAAAATGTAAGTGTGTGAATTGTACCATTGAACTATGAAGTAGAGTTAATGGCAATGAAGCTGGGGTGGTTTTTAATAACAGTGTTTTAAATAAAAGTCATTGGGGTTCTTTTATAACTCCAATTGCTGTGCTCATCCTTAGTGGAGTTCATAATTGACTTCATAATAGTCTCAGAGTGTAGTGCATTGTCCACTGCTTCTTTCTCTCAGATAAAATGTCCTTTTTGCTTTGGAGTTTCCATAACTTCTTTGGAGGAGTTAAGCTTCAGTTTTACTTTTTCTCATACACAGTGCCCCATTCACAGTATTTTTAATATGCATTCCGTATTCTACTTCATTATATTGACGGCGCTATAATTGTAGCTTCTCATTTGTACAAAATTGCCTCTGATGAGTTGACTTAACATCATGTCGCCTTAGGGTGATGAGGTAACATTCGTACATACAACAGCAGTTGATGTAAGGAGGGCCATTTTGGGTAAAATGATATGTGAAACAGAAATACGTAAAGGTTGAGAGAATGCTGTGTATGATATCTTGAACAAATTGATAGGAACATAGTAGAATAGCATATATAAAGAAGGATGTATTTAATAGATCATTACTAATTAAGGGGAACTTGTTAACTTTCTTTTATTGTAATGAATTATTTCATTCTTCCAAATGCTGGGTGCGTACAGTTCCTGGAGGGTGAAGGCAATATACTCCTCCCTGTCTTGCACTATGGACTAGACCAAAATAACTATCTGGGAGAGATTCCACTCCCCAAAAGCGAATGAAGTGTGGAAGAGAATTCTCTTTCTTGTAATTATCTAGACAATTAAGGCAAAATAGAAAGTTTCTTTTGTTGAAATGCTACCATTATAATCTTCTCTAAGTCTATGCATTGCAAGTGTTATCCATGACATTTTTTCAGGTAGAAGAATGAATTTATAAGTTAGTAAAGAAAAGATTAAAAAACGCAAACACCAAACTAACGGCGATAGCTTAGCTCCTAAAAAATGTGCTCAAAAATCAAAAGAATCTCATTTAGAAAATCTCATGTCCATTTTACCTTCAATCACAGGCTGGAATTTAGAATGTAGCATTGGATGCCAAAAGGTCAGACATGACTTGAAATTATACAATTACCAAATAACCTCCATCTGTTTAACAAAAATAACTCTTTACCCAAAATGTGAACAGGACTCTTCTCCGATGTAGGTAGACTTCAAGCTTACTTCAAGGCAAGCAACTGCAATTAAAGAAAACCTAATACAATTTTTATTAAGTGAATGTCCCAGGAGTGAGATCTGCTGTAGCACTCGAAGGTGCAACAAACACAAGACGCATAGAACTGAGAAAGACATCTGTCTACCTGAGTGAATTCCTGCAGTAGGCAGCATTATCCAACATTCAACTGGATTAAAACTTCTGATTTTATAAATGCTTGTAGATAAGGGAAAAGTTGGCAGCAAAGAAATGAATAAATCTTGGTATTATAAAGCGTAGATAAATGAATATAATCGATAAGCATGACTCTTACAGACATATTTATATTTAAGCCCTTCTTCTGCAAAGGGATTTTAGGAATTTCTCAGTGAGAGTGATAGTTGGCATTCCATCTATGTGCTTTCTGAAATCACTTCACAGAGATTGGTGCTTCTATGATATTCGCTTGATCTTGTTAATGAGAACTCAAATTTCCATTACAGTGAAATCTATTTTTGTTAATTTAACTAGCTAAAAAATCCTTGGGAAGAAGAGGGTTTATACAACTTAAAAGGGCTGTTCCTTTCCTGATTAGCCATCAGCATCACTGTCAAACATTAGACTGAAATCATAATGATAACTTGGAAAATATCCATGAAACCATAATCCACTAATGATTCTTCTACCTAGAAAAGCTGGAAGGTTTTCATCAAACATGCAAGGTGAGAAATATAAATATCTTACTTTTATTTATCAAAAATGGAAATTATTGGGTTAAAATACTTGTTTCTTCCTAATGGAATTTCTGGATACAGATTGATCAGTGTCTCAGAGAAAACAATCAAGGACTAAATTTGTAGGCTAATTTATTGTTTCCTGTCTTGTCTAAAGATGTGAATGGAAATCGTGAATGTATTAGAAAACGTATTCCTCACGTTCATAAGTGTAACTTCCAGCCTTTGCAAACCCCTTAACTTTGCAGTATCAACATAACATATAAATTCCCCATAAAATTACTTCTGTACAAGGGCTATACAGAGAGGCCCATTCGTGTAGTCTGGTACTCTTGACAGATTCACCAGCCTTTAAGTGGGCTAGTTTTCAAGTCGTATTACAGAAAGACAGTTAAAATTGTGAAAACACAAGAGTTCAATTTAGACCTTCAAAAACTCAATAATAATTGTTCCTCAAACTCAGTAATGACTGGTTGAAAAGGCTAGTGTTTGACAGCGGTGGCTTCCTACACTTTCACTTTCAGGATGGTCTTCTCATTTGTCCCACTCCTGGGCTCAGTATCCTCCTATTAGCTGCTCACAGTTTTCTATTAGAGTGAGGCAGTCAGGCCAGCCTGTCCAAGCCTATTACCCCAAGTAATGCCCTTTCTTCTTATTCCACACACCAATAATATTTCTCTCCCATCTCCTATTCCTTTAGGTGTCTATTTATTACATAGAAATTGACTCATAAATTCTGCAGGGCTTTAGTTAACATTCTGAATGCTGTTCAGCAGCATTATTCCTTGGTTCTTTCTATTCCCCAAATCATTCTTATCCTTTTTTTTGTGTCAAATGTTCATTTCCAGGCTAGGGGTTGTTTTTCCCATGACTACAGATTTCTGTACGGGGTAGAATGAGCAGAATGAGATCTGAGGCTTTTTCTGGTGATCCTGTCAGTTCTCTGGAGAACTCACTGCAGAATCACCAGCCTGTTTCAGCACGGTTGTAAGTAATTCTGTAATTCAGCAAAGCAGGCATCAGACTCTGAAGCTGAACAAAATCTGTCCTTTCTTTTGTCAGCCTGTCTTTTGCCAAGATGGCCTGGCCTGCCTGTTGCATATTTAGGAATTGGTAGCCATTTTTTTCTGTTTGGAAAATCAGTAATATGTCTATTCGATTTGATCAGAAAATCTAGGGGCAGCCAGTTTAAAAGATTATAACTTGGATGTTATTTTAATACTTCTTTCAAAGTAAACTAGGAAAATGACTCCAATGTGAAATGTTGTTGTTTTCGTTTATATATCATTTGTTAAGATGAATGCCGTACAGCGTTTCTTTCTTCAGGACTCTCCTTTCATACCATTATTATATTTTTAGTATTAGTATTAGGCATGTTACCGTCAAATAAACAAGCCAGATCTAATGAAAAAAATGCCTACATATAAAGCAGTTGAAGAGTTTTCATTTTGGCCCTTTGGGTCTGATTAGGAAAGGAAATATAGTTGTTATTAAAACCGGGTGTACGCAACTGAAGCTGTCTTAATCAAGGCTCTTAACGCTATCTTAGACACCTCAACAAGAGAGAGGAAAGGAAAAGAATTGCAGTTTTAAAGACACTCTTTTGCTATTTTATACCAACTTGCGGGAACAGGACATATATATTTCTATGAAAGCAAAAGAAGAAATCATTTACAACATTAGTGATTTTTACTTATTATACTATCCCCCAGCCCCCACACCAAGATAGAGAGGATTCATTTCTGAACATTTCAAAAGAAAATAGTACTATTTGAGAGAACCATCTCCAAAGGGAACTTAGCCTTCCCAGAATCCCAGCCAGAGGCAATGGGTGGTCTGTGGGGCTGAGGGTAATCCCTCGTGCACAGCCTGGGATGAAGATGCTACATGGCTGCCTGGAGGCATCCAGTAGTCCCCATTGATTTGTGGGAACAAAACACTTTCAAAATGAGCAAGTTGGAGAGAAAAGGAACAAACAGAGAGAAGTTCAAAAGGGACACAAGTAAGTAAGTGTTAAAGGTCAGAGAGAGAATAAGAGGGGTAGTTGCAGAAGCAGATAACCTTTCTAGTCAGCAGGAAGAAGAGCTCTTAGTTCTGGAAGGATTAGGCACCCTCCTCCAAAGGAAGACTTTAGAGTAGGATACAAGCACTTATGTTTGGTGGTCTGAGTAAAGTCATGCTGGAGACAGGAAGATAAACTACACAATTTTTTGAAGATGATTTAGCTTTGCGTTGAGAAAAAGAAATTCAACCACTCTTCAGACTGCTGATTTAACGCCTATGGATGAAATTCTTTCTAATACGAGAACCCATCAGATAATTATGCATTCATATCTAACAACAACTTATTGAGCAACGGTGATGTTCTAGCCATTGCTCTAGGTTCTGAGGATACACCAGGTAAAAACATAAATAATTTTTGCCCTTATGGGGAGCTCTTGGTGCCAGCTCTGTGTCAAAAGCTTTAATGTATTTAACCCTCTCAGTAACCCAAAGGGTTGGGTATTGTTATCACCATCCCATAGATCAGGAAACTCAGGCATACATTGGATAATAATTTTGCTGCAAGTCTCACTGGCTTTAAAATTAGGTTTGTTACACTCCAGACTCTGAACTTTAAACTGCCACACATCCAGACTTCCTGGGAAATGGGATTTAATTTGCCAGTTGAAAATGAGATACACATTTTGAATGTTAGCTAGCTTCCAATTTAAGAGCAGAAAGAACAGAAAATTAAAAAAAAAATTATTATTCATCCATATCCTACATCATTCAAAGCAGATAAAAGGCAGGTACATATGTAATTAGTTGCACATTCTTACTTCTGATAATTGAATGTAGGATATCAAGTACATGGAAATGAATATCTTATCAATGTCATCTGAAATAAGATGATAACCCTTGCCAAATTACTTTTATTACCATAAAGGAGAAAGCGTCAGTGGAAATGCCTGATTCCACCCAGTTTCAACATTAGTTGGTGAAAACCATTTGCTGGGACAATTTCTTTCCTGTTTTACTACTAATATGTTTCTGTGTGTTTACAGGCATGGTCCCCAGGGAAGCATGAGCCAAGAGTTATTAAAATAGGCTATGTTTTTTCTGTATTCCAGACTGACTAAAGGTACAGCAAGTGTCTGGTTTCTTCTTTAAGTGGATCACAAACATGCACAACATTTGCTGGTAGTCTTCATTTTTTACTTCACTTGGTCTTTCTTCATAAAGATAACTGAAGGCTAGGTTCTTCTGCCCATGTTGCTGGATAGGCCTCCCTATCTCAGGCCTTGGGGAGTTACATGATTTTCTGAGCTTTATTGTGATAGAGGCACAGATGTTTCCTCAAACTGGAAATTTGTTCATTTGAGGGTTTTACTTTTGGGTAACTGGTAGTCATCATGGTGCCTGTTCCCAACTGTAAGAAAAGGAAGCACTCATGATAATTCTCTTTGAAAAAGGCTCAGGTTTCTAATCACCATATTGAAAGATCTCTTTAGTGTAGGGCATATACAAAAGCCCCTTAAATGGTATTTGCAGAATAGCTCCTGTGTTTCCATTTCCAATGAAATAGGTTCTAGTACTAAAAATTTCTTTCTTCTGCATTTTCAAGAAGGATACTTATTTTTACTTCTGATTATTTTGCCTTAAAGGTCT
This sequence comes from Dugong dugon, assembly GCA_030035585.1. Lineage (NCBI taxonomy): Eukaryota > Metazoa > Chordata > Mammalia > Sirenia > Dugongidae > Dugong > Dugong dugon. The sequence goes on from CM057475.1 coordinate 24,393,475, forward strand.
GTATCATCTCTTCAAACACTTTAAAGGCCTCTCTCAATAGTGAAATCAGTGGTTCGAAAGCCTATAGATAATTTGTCTTTCTATTGTGTATATAAGTAGATAGATAGCTGCAGTCGAGTCAACTCTAACTCATGGCAACACTATGTATAACAGAACTAAACGTTGTTCGATCCTGTGTCATCCTCGTAATTGCCAACATGTTTTGAGTCCATCATTGAGGCTACTGTGCCAGTCCATCTTACTGGGGGTGTCCCTCACTCTTATAGGCCCTGTACTTCACCAAACATAGTGTCCTCCTCTAGTGATTGATTCCTCCTGATGACATGTCCAAAGCAAGCAACTCAAGGTCCTGTTGTGTGATCCATATGGTTCTCATTGGCTAATTTTCAGAAGTAGCTCACTAAGCCTTTCTTCCTAGTCTGTCTCTTAGTCTAGAAGCTCCACTGAAACTTGTCCACCATGGATAACACTAATGGTAGCTTCCAGTATCATAGCAACAGTACAACAAACTGATAGATGGGTAGTGGTCTATTTGGATAGCCTTCTGTTATGCAGTCCCAAGCCAACTCTTGGCATGACATACCAGCTTCTTGTCCTTGCAAATCATCTGAACCTCTCTGTGGTATCCACTGAGAGTCTAGATTAGGTTGATGAGTTTCCTCAACCTGAGCTCATATCACCAGATTTGAACTGGATTGTTTATTAATAAATCAGTGGGGCAAATATAAGATGTGAGTTCATATTCTCAGTGAAAGGGAACTTTCCTCCTTATTGAGACTTTAAACATAAAATTAATTTAAAAAATTCTGTAAAGATAGTGTTTTCTTGCTTGCAAAACATCCTATCATAACTCTCTTCTTATGTATTACTATACAATGTCTCCATGGAGATATAAATATGAGAATCTCAGCAACTGTCTTGTAGAGTTAGCTGTGCTTCTTATTAGTTTCAAAATTTTTATTTTCAGTCCTTCCAGAGAAAATTTCCTTGGATCTAATGACAGCATAATGGTTTCTCCTCCATAGCCGTGACTAACAAGTCCCTGAAAACAGAAGTAGACATATGTTATGCCCAATTTAGTACCTAATAGTTGGGGTTTAAAACAAAATTTGCTTGAGCAAGTTGGGTGATTAAATGTGAATTAAAACTTCCAATGGAAGATTTCCGGATGCCCCTGCTTTCCGTTTTGATTATGCTTTTAGTTCCTAGGTGACTTTGCAAAAATAAATCACTTACTTTATATACTTTTTCAAGAAACAACTTTGACAGCTTAAACTTAGTGACATCTCTGAATATAATATGCACATTATAATTCAAGATGAAGGCAGATTGAAACTAAGTCTGGGATGAAATAAAGTTTAATAATGGATAATAGTCATGTTTATTGTAGCAATGTCTTGAAAGCTTAAGTTTAGTGGCATTTGAGGTATTTCAGACCATCTTGCTTGTACATCTCACGCCACTGTGCAGAAAGCAGAGTGAGGCTCAGTAAAGCGCCCATTACAGTAATGGCCATTTCTAAGTGCTTTTATGGTTTGACTATATGTAAACTTCAGCAAATATGCGTGTGGATCTTTCTAGTCCAAACTTATCCTCAAAATTAATTTCACCAATCAATAAAAATGAATTATCTGGGAATAGAATGGGTTCTTTAATACCCCCATGACATTGGTATAGAAGCCAAAATACCCTTTGTTTGAGATTCTGCATGCCTTTTGTGAAAATCTTTTTCCATTGTGCTCTCAATTCAGTTACTACACACATGTAACACTGGGTTTGTTTTGATGTTACATAGTATTATTTGAAAGACTACTTTTTCATTTCAACCCATATCAGTCTGTAGTTCATTAAGAATTTTCTCAACTGATAATTAAATTATATATGTTAAAGCAATTAAAAAAATGAAAGCATTGATTAGTCATTTGGTGTTTATATTTTGTAGTACGTGTCTTGAGTGGGGCAAAAATAAGTTAATGTGTATTGCTGACGAGTTTAACTATGTGTGTCTAGGTATTACCTTCATTTCCTCTCCCTCACTAGTACGTATTACAATTCAGGGAGGATGCTTTTACAGACTACTGCATGCATACAAGTAACACGGAACATATGTGATACAATTAAAGTCTTAGTTTAAATGAGCATTTTCATTTTGCCCTACTTGGGCTTCAGAGTCCCCGGGTGGTACTAACAGTTAATGAACTCTACTGCTAACTGAAAGTTTGAACGTTCAAGTCTACCCAGAGGCATCTCAGAGAAAAGGTTTGGAAAACTACTTCCTAAAATCAGCCATTGAAAACCCTGTGGAGCACAGTTGTGCTCTGCTACACGTAGGGTTGCTGTGGGTCAGAAGTGACATGATGGAACCGGTTTGGTTTTTTTGGTTTCAGTATGGACTTCTGACTTTAATAGTCATTATTTACATAGTTCATGAATTTCTCTTCAGCACAGGACTTCATGAACATGACTAATGTGTATATATATATATATATATATATATATATATATATATATATATATATATATGTATTTTAGAACATATGAACATACACTCTAGAATGTGCATGGGATGATGTTGAATCTACTGATATTCCTGCATCTGAAATTGGTGGGTTCTGAACATCCTTTGTGGCTTCCTCATCTCTGGGCTGGTGATAGCCCTTTTTGTTCTGTGTGAGTCCTATGGGGTTAGTCTCTGGATCCTTTTTCTGGGGTCACACTCTGTTGCCCTGGAACATTGTTTTCTCACTTTAGGGAGAAATAGCAGTAGCAATGCTTACTGCTAAGTTGCAGCCTGTTTCTGCACTTTCTCCAAACGCAGTCTGTAAGTATAATCCTTATCACTTAATTCCTATGAAAGACTATGCTTCTCCTCATTCAGTTCTGCCAAATGCCAGCTACCTCTTTGTTAATGAAAATGCCAGCGTGGGGTTGCCTCTCTGTGTCAACCTCTCCGGAGCCCCAGGAACCCATATTTGCTCTGGCAGCAGCATTCTCTCTGCCTTGATCAGTTCATCCTGCTTGCTCTGGGGGTGGAAGTAAAACTAAAAGCACTCTTGGCAAGAAGAGTCTATTCCTGCCTGGAGGCAGAGCCAATGCCCTGACATTTCCTGAGCAACACCATTAAACATTCCATCCAGGAGCAGTAACTCAGAGATGTAACTTCCAGTCACCATGTGTCCAAAATCCTGTGGTTGCAAGGGAAAAGCTCCTGTCCTTTGTTGTCACATAACTCCAGCCTCTGAACCAGTCCAAATCCCGTTTTTGAAAAGGAGAGGAGGTTCCCTGGGGTATGTGGATAGAGAAGGGAGTTCTCATGAAGCAATTGAAGAGGATCAAAGCCAAGGTAGCTGGTGAGGAGAGGAGTTTGATTTGAGTGGGTCATGCCCCAGTTTATACCAAACCGCCCTTTATCCCTGAGGGTCATGGAGAGAGCCTGGAGGCAGGGATCTGCTGCTCTGAGCCGCATGGAAAGGCAGAATCCCCTTCCTCCAGCAGCCTTGCCTGTCTTCTCACTTTCCTACCAGTTATTGGTGGTAACAGCATGTCAGGTGTGCAGGTGAAGTCTGGATGTTTCTCTTTCTAACAGCACAAAAGACAATGCTCTAGCAGTGTGGGCAGCACCATTCAGGTCAAATCCCAAAGAACAAAAGTGGGCTGTCCTGAATACAGACCTAAACACATCACTGAGTAGTGTGCCTTCTGCAGGCATCCATTTGGAGTAGGTGTGGGAAGAGAACTAGCAGAGGTATTTTTCATTTGTTTATTTTTATTCTTCTTCAGAGGGAGCCTCTATGACAGTTCTGGGGACCCTCAAAGGGTCCTGGAATGTCTCCATCTTTCCATTAATGCTCATAGCACCCCTTACCCATTGGGTTAATCCATTATGTGGCAATTACTCTGAAGCTTCCTACTCGGAGAGCTGAATTTGGAAGACACTAATGCTGTACCAGGTCCTGATGCCAGAGAATGTTTGAGCTCCTTAGGCCTGTTACACTATAAAACCCTTGGGGAGGTTATCATATCAGGTTCACCTTTGTACCTCCAACAAGTAGTATAGTGATGGGCACATAGGAGGAGTTCAGTTGCTATTTTTGGAAAAAAAATGAGCAAAATCATGAATGAGTTTATTTCAAATGAATAAATGCAAAACCCCAATGCTTTGTGATCTAGGCCCTCTCTGGATTATCTAAAGTGAAATTCCCAAGAGTTTTTATTCCAAATTTTAGCAAAGCAGTAAGTAGTATCAGAGCAAGCATTTGAAAACTCCTGCTTCTGGCTGCCTCTCCTCCCAAACCATCATGGATTCCTTAGATAAATGAAAAAATCACTGATTAGGAAAAGCCAAGGGCTATTTTTCACCCATCTGTTTACTCAGCAGTAAGAGATATTTCTTGAGGGACTGTTCTATGCAAAGGAGTTATGGGTGATGGGAAGAAGCATGAACATTCTGGAATCAAGACTTGGACTCATCAGGCTAATTAAAGTAAATAGCAGAGCAAGGGAAATCAAAATGCAGCTTGTGAGAATCCCATTCAGGGTACCAGAGAGCAGTGCAAATTTTAGCATTGAAGAGGGGGCTTTGTAGAGGCTTTGGTAGTTATGGTTTAGTAGGTTGGAGAAAGAGGACATTCTGGGGGAAAGAGATGAGTCAAAGCATAAAAGCAGGAATGAGCACGTCACATGCAGGGGCCCAGTCTGGCTGGAGCAACGGGTGCTAAGTGGTGACAATGAAACAGGAGTTCAGAAAGACAAGAATGGGTCAGGTCACAGAGGGTCTCAATGTCAGGCTAAGGTACTAAGGTTTTAATTTGTAGATGGGGAAGTATAGATTTAATGATGCCTACTAGCAAGGAAATTCTCTGATACAAGCAGAGCTGTAACTAGTTAGGCAGTGAAATGCAGGATAGATGAGGATTCATAATGAGAGGTGGAATTAGGAGAAATCGGTTATAAGAACCCTCATATAAGAGTAACAAATGTCTGGGTTAGGGATAAAAAGAAATATTGCCAAAACAAACTAGCAAGCATCAAACAGAGTAATGATCATCGGCCTTGAGCAGCTGATTGTATAAGAGGGATTAAGTGTCCAGTGCATTTGATCACATTAAGAGTAAATTAGCTGTTTACCATGAGCGAAATCATATTCTCTGGCATTTGGAGAAAAAAGCCATGTGAAAGTCCTTGAATTCTAGGCCCTGGCTACCCTAGAAACACCTGACATAACTTTCCCAATTCAATTTACTTATCTGTAAAATGTGTGTTATAACTCAAGACAGTTTCTCAAGGAACAGTGTTTAAGAGGCCCCATGAAGTGCAGAGAAGTTCACTAGTTACTAGGGAAATACACAAGGAGAGATCAATGTAATCATTTCCACATCAGTGGCCCGCAAACGAAGTAGGACATGCCCTTCTAACCTTGATAAAGCTGGTGATACCAAAGAACTGAGAGGAAGATATCTGTATCATATACTACTAATGTTATAAGAGGTGGAATCCCTGGGTGGTACAAACGTTAATGCCAGCCAAAAGGTTGGAGGTTCAAGTCCACCCAGCGGAAACTCAAAGGCCTGGTGATCTACTTCCAAAAATCAGTCATTGAAAAACCTACAGAGTACAGTTCTACTCTGACACACATGGGGTCATCATGAGTCAGCATCAACTCCACGGCAACTGGTAATAGGTAGCTGGTATCCTTAAGATAATTATTTTCTTGGAGGAAGGGAAAAGAAATCAGCATGCGAACATAGAGATCTATCTATGTAGTTCATGTAAAACAAGCCCCTTGGGTATGAAGACTTCCAAAGTTCACCAAATGTAACTGTGACTTTACAAGTAAAATAAAAATGTGAAACTAAATAAAGAGATCCTGTCATTGCTGGCTTCCTAAAAAAAAAAAAAAAAAAAGAATAAGAATAATCAGCTGTTTATAAGAATAATTATCTATAAACTAATGGGTGATAAATGATGAAGACGAATAATATCACTGAGCATTTACTAAGTGCTCACATTATAAGCAACACTTTTTTTTTTTTTTTTTTGCATTATTGCATTGATTCTTCGCTGTGGCCCAAGGATTATTCTATCCTTACTCCCACTTTATAGATAAGGAAAGTGCAACAGTTCCAGTAGCTTGACCATGGTCATCCCACTAATGAGTGGAAGATCTGGGATTTGAACCCAGGAAGCCTGAATTCAATGTCTGCTCTCTTTATCATAATCTAGTCTGCAGAGTGACATCATTTTTATTTTTTGCCACAATTAAGAGAGCAATACCCTGTTCACGTGGAAGCCTTTTCATCGAAGGTCTGAACACTTTCAGTTTCACCTATGAGATGAACAGACACGGACAGGCCAATGACTGTTAGCTTAAATGTCAACCTATTTTATCAGTCTGTTCAGCTGTGGTCCTACTGACAATCTGAATAGTTAGTGTACAAGAGCTACTGGAGCCAGGGTTTCTTCTTCCACCTTAGATCGCTTGATTCAATTTTCAAATGTTCAGAAGAGTAAAAAAGACTACTATTTGCCCTAACCTTTGTTCAGAGGAGAGGCATGTTAAAACAAGAGATGCTAACGTCAGTCAGTACTTCTCCAGTGATGTACTCTTGACCACAAAGATAAGTAAGAGGCTCATAAAATAAGACACATGGTAACTGAACAAAGATCCCAACTATGGGATAAGACTTTGGATACATTTTACACTCTACTATTTACTATACCTTTGTTTATTTTATTATACTATATTTTATTTTACCATATAGGCAAGTTTACATTTCCCTGCCAAATGGTGATGGTCAAGCAGATGACATCACAGTTAGCCTGTGCCTTCACATACCCTCTAAGATGTATTGGAATAGCGGTATCCCAATCTGAGAAATTCAGTCACAGCCCAGAATGGATGACTTTTGGTAAGTGGTAATACGGCACCACGGACAAAATCATGAGCTCTACCTGAGTTTGCATCCTGACCCCGCCACTATCAGTACCTGTCTTTCTGGGCAAGTTGCCGAATCTCTCATTATCTCAAAATTCTCATTTGTAAAACAGAGATGACATTTCAGAGCTCAGATTAACAAAATTGTGGTGTGTCTTACAATCAATGCTGCTCGGATTCAATGAAATACTGTAAAACCTAGCACATAGAGCTGTTGTGATTGTTAAATTAATATATGTAAGGTACTTCAAAGGATGCCTGGCACAAGGTAAACACAAAATAAGTTTTAACTATTATTATTACAGGTACTGTTTATAAGTTTCAAGATTAAAACACACAAAACAGACATCTGGCAGTTCCTTTGTAGGAGGGCAGGGAGGAAAAACGGTCTGCAGCAGGAGAGCGCAGGCCTGGCAGGGGATGGTGAAGACTTACATTAATTCAACCAACAAATATTTACTGGCTGTTCTACGAGGTACTAGGGATGTAATAGTAAAAGCAATCTTTCCTTTTAAAGGGCTTAGAGACTAGCAGAGGAGTTGGCAGCTAATTAAATAATGCTTCCAAAGTACAAATTTGTACCTGTAATAACTGTTGCAAAGGAGAGGCACACAGATGCTATGAGCTTAAACTTAAGGGATTTGGTCTAATCAGGGCAATCTAGAAAAGCTGCTCTGAGGAAACGAGCTCTAAGCTGAAACTGGAAGAATGAGTAGAAGTTCACTGGGCGAAGTGGGACCAAGGGTCGGCAAGGCAAGAGGCAGGCCCTGCTGCTGCGTCTCTTCAAGGAAACTCAGCCATTGCTCAGAGCCCTTCTTCCACTCCAGGTGTCTCCTCCCTCACGCCAACCAGACATATTCTTCTCACAGGAGGGAAAATGTACATGAACTCCTATTTCTGGTATTCATTTTGTGGAATATTCCAGAAAAAAAATACGCGTATATATTTTCCTTATCTGTAAAATGAAGATAATAATAATTGTCTCATAGTTATTATGTGGATTAATTTCAATTATGCACATAAAATATTTAGTGCAGTGTCTGGTCCATAGTAACTATACAATGAAAGACAACGTGACTACATATATATGTATACACACACACACACACACATATAAAAACCCATCAGCATTGAGTCAATTGCAACTCATGGCAACCCCAGGTATAACAGAGTAGAATTGCTCCATAGGATTTTTTTGGCTATAATCTTTGTGGAAGCAGTTTGCCAGGCCTTTCTTCTACAGAGCCACTGAGTACATTAAAGTTACCCATTAAGTTAGCAGCCAATTGCAAAACGCTTGTGCCACCCAGGCCCTTATATGTATATACGTCATAAATCTTTTTCTTCCTTTTCCTGTTTGATATTTCTAGCTTGGGTAATACAACAGTTCTGTGGCTGTCAGTAGGCATTCCATAAATTATTGTGGTCAACATCCGTTTGTTTTCACATAACATATTACTACATAAACAAAGTAGCTCTGAAAATGGAGTTCATGTCAACAGGGCCAACTTGTAAGTGACCTTCAGTGAGACCTTGCTAGACAAAATTATTTTGGTGTCACTGAGTAGTTAACATCTCACTTGTCTGCCTCATCCCTGGCTAACTGCCTTCTTTTCACATTTACATAAAAGAAATGCAATAGCAGGTAATATTATCATCATGATCATCATCAACAACATCATCCTCACACCAATAGTTTGCTGAATAACAGCTCTATGCTAGACATTGTACTAGATATTTTAGATATCTTATTCTCTGGAGCTCTGGTGGCATAGTGATTAAGAGCTCAACTGCTAACCAAAAGGTTGGCAGTTCAAATCCACCAGCTACTCCCTGGAAAGTTATGGGGCAGTTCTACTCTGTCCTATAGGGTCATCAGGAGTAAAAACTGACTCGAGGGCACCTAACAACAATAACAACAATCCTGTTCTCCACAAAATTTCCATAAAGGGCCACTTCAGATGGAAGAGAAAATTGAGTCTAAAAGAAATTGTAAGTTTACCCATACAATATTACTAGTAATGTCATAATCAACAAGATTCCAATGCATATATTTTAACTCTCAAATGCGGGAGAAACCCTACATAAAGTAGCATATGTATCTTTCCAATAAGTTTGTTTCTTAACAGCAAAAAACTGTGATCTCTATACTTTGTGAACCTCAACCGTAGTGTTGGATATAAAATTACTGCAGGTGACAATGACATATTTGAACTACCCAATTATCCAATGGTCTGTTTCTTACATTGTCCATAGTTGTTGGGATTGGTTTAATGGCTCCAATTCTCCTAATACTTTGAAACACCTGCAGTAAAAGCAAATATTTCAAGTGTTCACTGAATGTTAATTGAACAAATGAGCAAATTAATTTCCAGCTGCACTGCTGTAGCTGCAGGCTCTGTATATAAATGACACTTTTAAATAATTGGCACGATTGAGAACGAAATGGCCAATTCCAGAGACACAGTTTTTCTAGTACATCAAGATATAAGGCGAAAACACAAATTTATATTTTATCACTGTATCCTCTAATATCAGATCCCCTTCATTCTTCTCAGATGTTATGGGAGATCTGATGAGAAAGATGGGAAGCAGAGGAGCAATGGAAGTACCTCTATTTACCTGAACACACCTAAGTTGTGGATCGCAACATTATAGTGAAAAAAATAATTCCAGTGGGTTTAACTAACCAGGAATATGGTGATTGCTGAGGCTTCAGTGATGGCTCGTGTCTCTGAAACACTTTGATTTCAGAGTTCCATGATTTCCCCAATCCAAAATCATTCTTTTAAAGCAGAGTGGGCCCATTAGGGACTTAGTAAAAACCACCAGCTGTGGAGAAAATACTAAGTCCCCCTCTCGTAATTTCCAAAAATATTATAAAGATTTATTCTATTAAATCAAAACTACAAGGGCCTATATTCTTGAACATAGATACCAAAGTGGTATTCCTTATGCATTAGGTTCTTGAGAGGATCATATAAAAAGGTGAATGTGGAAGTGTTTTGGAAATAGTCAAGTATGGTCTTCATGTTTAATAGTATGAGAGTGTTTCAAAAGTCCACAAGAAAGAATTACACTTTGTACCTCCGTTTTAGCCATAGAACCCTATTTTCAAATGATGTGTTAGCTCAATATGAATGGCAGAGAAAATGTAGAACTGCTTGAGCTCAAGCCAGGTGGCCTCTCTATCCTCTCTCTCATCCTGTGGACAGAAGTTAGGAAACCATAGATGTAGGACAGGACTCCGCAACCTGGTAGCTATCTACCTCCACTTACAATTTGCTTTGGCCAATTGTATTTTAAAATTATTTGAATTTAAACGCCTTTAGGAAGGTCAGTAAATCCTTAGCCCTTGTGCCCCATTACTTTCTATTGTCTTACCCAAAACTAATGCTCACATGTATCAAGATGTTTGAATTTGGGTCTTTCATGTAGACTTTGTGTGACTTCCAATGCTATTTTTACTTGAATTACCTTCAGAGTGACTGCTTTCTATGTTTGCTTCCAGAAAGACTTCAAAGGAAGGAAGACTTTAAGGCTAGATGGAAATCTGGATCTAGGTGGGAAAAAAACGTTGGTGAAGCAGAGAAATATCCAAGAAGTGTACCCTGAAGGATTTGCTCACTAAAACTATTAAAGGATTTGTCTGTTTTCAGCAGCTTGGGTGACAGAAGACCAGAAGCAGACAGAGAGCGTGATATGATCAGCCGGGTTCCAGAAAAGATTGTATTCTCTATCAATAGCAAAGCTTTCCTCTATTTTTTTTATACCTTTATTGCTCCTCCTAATCATCACCCCCTGAGAAATTCAGGACATTAGATGCCAGAACAGTATGGAAATCTTTGTACTGACTTTCCTTATGGTCATTAACCCCAGAATTTGTGGGGAGTAGGTGGCTAGGTAATGTTTGTGGAGTAACTGCTGTCTGCCAGACAGTATGACAAGTCTTTTACATGAATTCTCTTATTTGATCTTCCTAGTAATATTGTTATCCTATGTTTACTGAGGTTCCTAGACTAACATAACAAAGATCACATAACTACTAAGTATTAGGACAAGGATTTGAATTTTGTTCTTTTGATTCCAAAGGCAATGTTTTTAAAACCCCCACACACACATATACTGAGCACTACATATATGATAGACTCTGGAGATGCAGTGATATAGTCGATTGTAAAGCTATTAAAATTTATCATCTCTCCCTGGGAGAGTATTATCCATCACCATCATGTTGCACTTGGGTGTGGCCACATGATCTGCTTGAGCAATGAAATGCGATCCCCTGCTCTGTGTGTCATTTCCAGGCAGAAGTTTTGTGAGCCAGCCTGTCTTCATCATGTTCCCTATACCACGAGTCCAGTCACGTTCCAGATTCGGGCTGCTCCATCAGCTTAGGTGCTGCAGCAGTGCCATAGTCAACCTATGATGGAAATATAACCTGTGCAAGAAATAATCCTTTGTTCTTGTAAATCTCTGGCATCTTGTTCTTGTTTATTACCTAGCTATCCAGTCCATCCCAACCCATACAAGTGATACAAAGTATACCCACACAAAGTGCACCATTTTTCAAGGAAAAATGAATGAATGAAAACATTTAAAAAAGTATTTCTTATTTACATGGAAATAAAGATGTTAAAATGGTGAGGGAAAGGCAAAAGGTAAAGTATGGAGGAGGAGGGAAGGTAAATTTATAGAGAAATGATGAAAAGGGAAAAAATATGCCACCCAGAATATATTCATTAGTGAACACGAGATGCATGCTAAACGACAATTAATATAAGTTCTGAACAGCTCTGTAGATTTTCACATTGTTTTATAGTGAAAAGTGGGTTGTAAACAAATGTATTTATTTGAAGGGAACAGACATAGTTATTTCCTGTATCATGGTTCAAGCAAGCTTGTATCTCTAAAATTATTTAGAGATGAATTATTTCTCTAGCACAATCAGATTCTGCCTTGCCAAATATTAAGGTTTAAAAAAAAAAGTGTTTCTTAGAAAGCTGTTAGTGTTATTTTTGATTTTTCCTATTTAAAAGGATGTGTATTTTTGGAGGGGGCGCTGTGCAATGGATAAGAAACACAACCATTCCTGTAGGAATAAACTAGAGGGAAGGAGTGAAGCTGTTAACTCTCAGGCACCTAAGAAACTATGTAACAGCTTTGGTTCCTTTAAACAGACAGTAGGGGAGAATGTGTAAGCAGGAGCAGATGATATGTCAACATGAATTCTAAAGGAAGGAAAAGGCACAGCAGAGCCTGGTCTCATTTTATGTTAGGAATAAAGCACAGTTCAACTATCCCCGAGAATATGGTTTACATAAGGAAAACAGTAACCCAGGTGTAAGGAAGTCATTATCCCTTTCAGGGTTGAACTTTTATTTTTCCTTTTCTTTTCTGATTAACACTGCTCAGTTCCAAAAGTTACAAAATAAGGAAAAAAATAAAGAAGAAAACGACACTACTATCCAGAGAGAACTTTTAATAACATGTTGGTCTATATCCCTCAAATACTTTATTTCCCTTCCTGCTTTCCACTTCATTGCTTAAAGAATAAAAGCTATGTATAATCTTTCATAATCACCCTTTTTCCTTTAACAAAACATCGTGAAAATTTTTCTATGTATAAAAATATAGATGTACAGCATCAATTTATATAACTGCATGGTATTCAATTATATGTGGGTAACATTTTTTTATTTAGCCTATCATCTATGGATTGAATTGCCTAGGGTTTTGGAAAGGAATGCTCTACTTTAAATTACAAAGAGCCAGATGCATTCAGCCCCTATATTTCAAAGTAGTTGTTGAAGTATGGAGGACAGTGTAGGTCATGGCTCTCCTTTCTCCATGGCATTAGGAACACAAGGGGAAATTGACCAAATATGCTCTTTCATTCATTTACCCATTCACTCAAGAAATGTTCATTGACTACCTACTGTTAGTCAGATGCCATTCTAGGTTTTAGGGACTGAACAACCAATATCACAATACCAACAAAAAATCCCACCTTCACGTGGTTTACCTTCTAACAGAGAGAGACAATGACAGATGTATTAAATAGTGATAAATGACAGCGAGAAAGTTAAGCAAAGAAAGGGTATAGGGAGTGCATTCAGGAGAGAGGCAAATAGGCAAACGAGAGACTTCATGTCCATCTGGGAGAAGAACATTGTAGGAAAAGGAAAGTGCAGTGGAAAGGTCCAGAGGTAGGAGTTTGCATCAAATGGAGGCCAGTGGGTTGGAGGGAAGCAAAGGAGAAGACCCCTGGGAGATCAGGCCAAGGAGGTGAGACTGTGTAGGGCGCCTCGTAGAACTCTGGCTTTTTTTTTTTTTTTCTCCCTGATTAATAAGGAATTCACTGGAGTATTTTGAACTAAGAAGTAACCTAATCTGATTTATTTTTTAAAAGAATTATTCTGACTACTGTGCTGAGAATTGGCTGAGTGGGGACAAGGGAAGTAGCAGAATAGGCAAACTGGGGGATTATGCCAATAATTCATTTTAGAAATTATGATGTTTGGACCAGGTGAGAAAAGAGAAGATGAGCTGACAGGATTTACTGATGGAGCAGCTGGGCATTGTGAGTGAGGTATAGAAGGCAAGGCTCATATCAGGTTTCCTGGCCTGAATGTCAGCAAGGTAGGACTGCCAGGTACTGCTTTAGAGAAGACAGTGGGAGAAGAATGTTTTAGGGAGTTCAGATTAGGAATATCTGGAGTTTGGAGTTAGGTTTGGGCTACAAATATAAACTTGGTATTCATCAGAATATAGATGGAATTTAATGTGATGAGTTAGAATGAGATTCACAAAGAAGTGAAAGTAGATAGAAAATGTTGAGTCTTGACGCTTTCATCTTTAGAAGCTGCGGACATGAACAGAAATCAGATAATTATAAAAATGATGACCCATGAGAGAAATGGAAAGAAAGAAACTGTGGTGTCCAGAAAACCAAATGCAGAGAGTGTTCAAAAGAGGGAGAAATGATCAGCATGTTAACTTTTGCTGACAGAGCAAAAAAGATAAGTTCTGAGATTAGACAGGACTATAAAATGATGTGAAGACTTAACTATTCAAGCAAACAGACACTGAGCACCTGCGTGTACCAAGCACTTTGTTATTACTGAGTGAGAACCAGAGATGGATAATACCTACTCCCTGCTCTTAAGAATATCAAAACTGAGAGGTGGAGATTGATATTTTAAAAAATTATGTGTGTGTGGAGGTTAGGGGGGTTACATGTGGCTCAAGCTAGTTGAAAGTGGGGGGAAAAAATCTGCCCAACAAGCTAGACACTGCTGCATAATTCAAATCAATTGATTTGTAAAGCCTTTATTAAAATATTGAATCGTGGCTTATACAATGAGTATAATTTAGGATGGTACGAGCAGAAAGAACATGAATTTAGTTACAGGGACCAGCCTTAAAAAAGGCCAAGAGGGTAAAAGCACATGACATATTCACAGCACAGGTATGTGGGAGCTCCATAGACTATTCCCCCTTGTGCGTTCTTGATTCACTCATGATTCATCATTCTTCATTCTTTGTCATTCTTGTCAAAAGCCACTTTTGAGCTAATGGCAGTAAAGCAGGCTGTGAACCAGAAGAAACTGATATAATCACTGTCATTCTGTAAGTTAACAGTAGTCTTGTCAGAGTCAATGTACATGGTATGACTAACAAAACCAGGGGACAGAATCCTTCCAACACAAGAAATAGGGTCTTTCACAATAGTGTCTGTGAGATTTATTACAATAGTTTTGCAACTTCCTGAAATATTTTTAACCTGTTGTATCAGTTCCTCTGAGTTCAAAAACTTTATCATCAAAAGCAGTTTTCAAGCAAAAGAATAACTGAAGTATAGAAACGTCTACCTAAATGAGATTTCCCATGAGGCTTCACTAAAGAACTTATTCCCTCCAGTGTCTGAACTTGTAACATAACTCAAAAAAATTGTCTCCGTTTTCCATTCTGTTTTGTTCTAGTTTCTCCAAGTTTTTCTTTATATAAAGAGATTGTACTTAATCTTCTCCCTATGGAGAAGATACCACATGTGGGTGGAACTAAGACAGATACCACCTGAGGGAAGGCCTTGCTACCATGCAGTGAAAACCCTGCAAATCATTTATTTGGCCATTGGATGTCATCAGTGTTCTATGGAGCACCTGCTGAGTGAGTTCTGTGACAGGCAACATTAGGAGTTAAAAGCAGCAATTTGTTTATTGCGTTGATGGCATTTTGGCATGCCTCTCAGTTAAGTGGTGTGGAAATAGTAACAAAATTCAATATTTTTAGGCAATATTTTAAGGTATGTTAGTAATAAAATTTTTAAGGAAAGAAAGTTACATGCCATGAGACTGATAATGTGAGTTTGTCAGACTCAGTCTTGAAATTAAACCAGTTGCTAATTCAAAGAGATCAAATAATCAAGTGACGTGGCCATAGCTTTTATTATTTTATTTCTGGTCAGTGAATTAACCTAGGATCAACAACAATATTCTTTTCTGCTACTTCCAGAAATGTGACCCTTAATGTTGAACACTTTGGGAAATGCATGTACATCCAAAATACTTTCTTTTTTGTTTGTTTTCCAACCTACATAAAAGTATACTAGAGAAGAAGGTAATACGTAAAATCTAAGCTTAATGAATGATATCATCAAAGTAAAATTTTTAATCAAGTCGTGGGGATTTTTGAGTTATTAGAGATGTTAATGTTTTTCAAAAGTTATTGTATGAAGCTAATTAAAAATAATTATTAAAATGAATTGCCACAGTCTCACTATAAAATAATTTAAAAAGTTTCTTTTCCCATTTAATCAGGCATAACCACCGTCCCCTTCTCCTCCAACTCACACACTACCACCTCCTCCTCTTTTTTGTAAGCGACCGCTGTGAAAAGTTTGTGTATGTCCTTTTGGATCTTTTCCTATGTATTTACATATGCATCTGTATAGTTTTTTAAAGGTATTGAAGTTACGTGAAAATATTAGCTTGAGATGGAGTTGCAGCAATGTAAGACTGGCAGTTCTGTTTCGGTAGAAGAGTGAACAGGAAAACAATTTTAAGTCTATCCTCACATCATGTCTTACATAGTGTTGGAAGTAAGATTTACAATGTTATTAGACTTTATTCTATATCATCACAAGCCAACCCTTCAAGTCTCTCAAGGTCTTTAGAGGTGCCAGGGAGATATATAAATACAGGAGATTCACGTTAGCATTGACCTTTGGTTGGCCAGGATGAGTTTATTTTGTCTTCATTAGAGAGTGCTAGCACATTAACTAGGTAGTAAATTTTGATTTCTGCTCCTCACTTTCATTGTTATCAGGTTTTTTTTAACCAAATGTTATTACACCTTTGTTGAGCTAACAGGCTTTAACGAGAACTGTCTCTAATCTGTGTTTGTTCAATAAATAAACCATTACATTATACACAGAAGGTCAACAGGGACAGAAAGTAACAATCTTGCTCTGCCTTGGACAATATCCATTACAAGAGATTAACAATCTAACAAGCTATTTTTGGTTAGGGAAACATTATACAGATTTATAAACAAAAAATTAAATTTTCTGAGTTGGAATTTTCTGAAAGAAATGAAAGATCACATTTTTAAATGTTTTTATCCGTGTAGCATTGAAGCATGGATAGGATATATTAATTGTACATTTATAATATGTAGCTTTGTTCAGTCATAGATTGTTATTATAGTACTTATATTTCTGGACTTCTCACACAAAGAGAAAATGACAAAGGCATGGAAAAGAAAGCCCAAGAGAAAAGATGAAAGGAACGGAGTTTATTCATTCTGGAGGGAGAGACGCATCTTGGAGGGCAAAATCATACGGTTTTTCACAGTGGAGACTTCCCAGAGACAGAGAGCTGTGACTCTCGGGGGTGTTGTTTCTATCTTCACAGTCCCTGCTGGCCAGGAGGGCACTAAAAGGAAGAAAAGTGCTTATTTTATAATTAACTCAGGGCAAGAAATCCACTTTGAAATTCTTGCTTGGAGACCTGCAATGGAAATTCTCCTCTGTCAGTACAGATGACAAAATAAGGAAGCTCACCGTCACCCCAATATGAAGAATTTTGGTTATAGACCATGGTTTTAAAATTTATCTAAATAAGAAGAAGGAAGTTGTTATGGAGGAAGCTGTATAAAGACATTAAAAATTGGATGATTGTATCAGTATGTGACAATTTGGTAGTAAGAGCGGATTTTTTTTCTCAAATTATTATCAAGCCAATAACCTGATACTAATATCTTAAATAACTATTTGTTAATTAATTAACTAATTGTTAATTATGGAAAAAAATGGAAGAGATAGACTGAGAACTAATATCTAGTGAGAGTCTTCTCAGTATCCATTCCATTGGTATTCCTTTAAATAAGTTCTACCGTAACATGGTTTGTCAACTGAACAGGGCCCCACAGTGTGAATTCGCCATGGGCCTCCTTGGCATCATATACCTGAACTGTAGGTAAGAGGCACCTTCCTCAAGGTCTATTGGAAGGATCAATCAGGCTGATTTGCTGGACTCTCAGGGCTCTCTCTTGAGAGAAGAACCAATGCACCATGTGCTAATCATGGTAAGGTCCATATGGTTGTTCCCATTTTATAGATGAGAAAATTGAGATCTAGAAAGTGGACTAGCGGGGATTCACTACACATTTTTTTCCAGGTGGCTCAAAATAAAATGGTACTTGCTACTAGTCACAGAAATATACTGAAAGGAATTACAGCAAATTTTCCATTTTCTCCTTTAGTGGTGCAAAGAGCTTATCCCACAACAGTTTACCTACTGACATTGTTCCACCACTATAATAATGTTTATTATAATAAACCAAAACAAACCCATTGCCATCAAGTTGATTCCGACTCATACTAACCCTATAGCATACCACTGGACAAAATGGAGGGGGAGTGGCGTGAGGAGCATCTCTAACTTTTCAAATCCATGATTATAATAATGGCCAATTAGACTTTAGCCTATCCAATCAGCCGAGTACATTTGGAAAGTTAGAGATGTTCTCCACTCCCCATCCCTTTCGTCCAATCATATACTTTAAAGTTGAAGGAACCTGAAAAACAAAATTAGGACTACCTTGGGAACAAATGTGCTAGTTTTGTTATTGAGGTTTCTTTCCAGACCAATTGCCTTGTTGGTTAATGTTTTAATAAGATATTAACTGATGTATTTTCTGAAAATAGTATGTTATCTATAAATCAGCTGCTTCCATTAAAAAATATCACCAACTTTTAAACTTTTGCCCTGCTAGAGCAGATGGCAAGCCAACTGTCAACAATACTTTTTTAAAGGCACAGAAAGAGAGGCAGGAAGAAAAGTATAGGATGCTTTTTCTTCTTTAGATGTCTTAATTATATTTCCAAAGTAATTCTTTTAATGTTAAAAAAGATATTACAGTAAGATCCCTGGAACTCAAACTAAGTGAGAAATAAGCACTCTAGCACAACTGAGGATTAACTTGCTAACCATTTGAAGATTCTAATTTAGCTAATTAGTGATTTTTGCAGCGGTCTACTTTTTCCTTCATCTAGTCAAATATTAGCTTTAAAGCTTGTTTCCCCCAGGAAGGATGAGTCATGAATTTTTGAAATAAGATTCCTCATTATTGTCCCTGGCAGTTATGATCTGTACAAGAGTTCCAGTCCCCTAATGGCCTACAGATACCTTACAGCAATTTTTCATTTTCAAGTGATTCCCAGTGATTTTGTGCACTCTGAAGTTTGATAACCACTGGGAGTCTAATCCTCTAGATAAATAGTTTTTCAATTTGTGTTTCTCAAAGACATAAAGTTTACTGAAAGATTCTTGAGACTGTAACAGGAGATAAGAAGGCTACCAGGAAGAGAGAGCTCTAAAGTATGGCTTTAATGAAAATAATCCATTTCTATATATTTTATAAATTTTGATGAAATTCAGATATGCAAAGTGCAAACCAAATGGTTGTATCCTGTTTAACTTTTTGGTATTGTTGATTTCCTTTTTGGTATCCCATAGAATATATGTATTATTATACAATGTCTCTTACATGATAAGGGAACAAGGAGGAGTATGTAGTTTTTGCAGATTTGGTACCAAAAAAAAATAAAGGGACAGGAATATTCTCCTGGGGCTGGTGTGATTTTGGAAGGAGGAATCAAAATGAAAGATTCCATGAGGCAGAGACAGTCTACAACTCAAGAGTAACCATCTAAGACTGCCCTTCAGCAATCATATCCTAGAATTTGTCTCTCACAAAAAATCAGTATGAATAACCTTGGAAAGATTAATATTATGTTCTGTTTAAAAGAGTATGGGAGCTGAAGAAATGTACTTTTTAAATAAAACCTATATAATAAATTATTCACTGGAAATATCTATGCCAATAAATCTGTAAGACAACTACCTGGCCAACTGACTGTAAAAGATCCATATATATATATATATATATATATATATATATATATGTATATCTATACGTGCTCATTCCAAAGAAAGATGATCCAACAGAATGCAGAAATTATTGAGCAATATCTTTAGTATCACACCCAAGTAAAATTTTGCTGAAGATAATTTCAAAAACGATTGCAGCAATACATCGACAGGGAACTGTCAGAATTTCAAGCCAGATTTAGAAGAGGATGTGGAATGAGGGATATCATTGCTGATGTCAGATGGATCCTAGCTGAAAGCAGAGAATACCAGAAAGATGTTTACCCATGTTTTATTGGCTACACAAAGACATTCAACTGTGTGGATCTTAACAAATTATGGATAACATTCCAAA
This sequence comes from Dugong dugon, assembly GCA_030035585.1. NCBI lineage: Eukaryota > Metazoa > Chordata > Mammalia > Sirenia > Dugongidae > Dugong > Dugong dugon. Next base: position 24,413,201 of record CM057475.1, read on the forward strand.
GAATGGCAATTCCAGAACACTTAACTGTGCTCATGTGGAACCTGTACATAGACCAATAGGCAGTCGTTAGAATAGAACAAGGGGATACTGCATGGTTTAAAATCAGAAACGATATGTATCAGGTTGAGAGATTTTATCCTTTCACCATACTTATTCGATCTGTGTGCTGAGCAAATAATCTGAGAAGCTGGGCTATATGAAGAGTATAGCATCAGGACTGGAGGAAGACTACTTAACAACCTATGATATGCAGATGACACAACCGTGCTTGCTGAAAAGTGAAGAGAGATTGAAGCATCTACTGATAAAGATCAAGGACTACAGCCTTCAGTATGGATTATACCACAACATAAAGAAAACAAAAATCCTTGCAACCGGACCAATAAGCAATATCATGATAAATGGAGAAAAGATTGAAGGTGTTGTCAAAGATTTCATCTTACTTGGATCCACAATCAATGCCCATGGAAGCCTCAGTCAAGAAATCAACCGACATAGTGCATTGAGCAAATCTGCTGCAAAAGATCTCTTTAAAGTGTTGAAAAGCAAAGGTATTACTTTGAAGACTAAGGTGTGCCTGACCCAGGCCATGGTGTTTTCAACTGCCTCATATGCATACAAAGCTGGACAATGAATAAGGAAGACTGAAGAAGATTGATGCCTTTGAATTATGGTGTTAACAAAGATTTTTGAATATACCATGGACTGCCAGAAGAACGAACAAATCTGTCCTGGAAGAAGTACAGCCAGAACATTCCTTTGAAGTGAGGATGGTGAGACTTGTCTCACATACTTAGGATATGTTATCAGGAGGGACCAGTCCCTGGAGAAGGACATCATGCTTGGTAAAGTAGAGGGTCAGCAAAAAAGAAGACCCCCCCAGTGAGATGAATTACCACAGTGGCTGCAAAAGTGCACTCAAACATAGCAACAATTGTGAGGATGGTACAGGACTGGGCAGTGTTTCATTCTGTTGTACATAGGGTTACTATGAGTTGGAACCAACTTCACTGCACCTAACAAAAACAACAGCATATAAAAAAATGAGAAATTACTTAATGAAAGATTAAAAAAAAAAAAGCAACTGGGATTTACAGAAGAAAGAGGCTTGAAATAGTGAGGAAGAGTCTCATAACTGGCCTTGAAGGAAGTAATGTAAAAGGGTAGACAGAGAACATTAAAGAAAAAGCCAGGAAGAGCCTAAAACACACTGTCCCCTCTGCTTCACAGTAGAGAAGGATTAGTTTGTGCTGTGGATTGCTGTCAGCCAGGGTAGAATTGGTCTAACAATAATCAGCAGTGCTCTGCACCCTTTCCAGAAAGGCAAGAGGCAAAGACTTAGCCCCTAAAAATTGTTTAATTCATAGCACTATGATAAAAAACAAACAAACCAAAAACAACCAAACCCATTGTCATCGAGCTGATTACGATCATAGAGACTCCACATGTTAAAGAGTAGAACTGCTCCATAAGGTTTTCTTGGCTATAATCTTTATGGAAGCAAATTGCTAGGCCTTTCTTCCATGGTACTGCTCAGTGGGTTCAACTGCCAACCTTTAGATTAGTAGTTGTGTGCAAACACCACTCAGGGACACTTAGCACTATAATAGTGCTTGTTTATCTTGCTCCCACTGGTTTCTAAACTTTGTTCTGGGGTCTTAAATTTGGTAACCCTCAGGACTAAAATAGCCAGCAAAAGTGCTCCTTTTCTGACTTAGGGCATCCAAATTTGCTTTTCATAGATTGAAATTATTTATCCATATGTATGTCTTTCCAACTTGACTATAGAAACTTTACTCCCAGCAGCTACTGCAGTAATAAATGGAAAGTTAGAGGTGCTCCCCATTCCGCTCCCCCTCCTCTTTGTCCAATCATATACTTTAAAGTTGAAGGAACCTGAAAAACAAAATCGTGAATTTCATACTTATACTTCTGAAAAGGATATTCAACAATTATGAGTATCTTGACTACATTAAAGTACTGGGGAAAAAGGGAATTGACTTCTTAGCTGTTGATCATGGAGACCCATAGCATCAGCAAATGAGGTGATGACAAAGGCCAAGGACTCCATCTCCATCATGACTCAGCTGTTCTCAATCAGATTGTGTTGACACCACACAGGTTGTGAATAAGGGAGCTTAGCAAGATGAGAGTTGTCAGCTGGTGTTCTCCTAACAGTATGAGATTTATGGTTTTTTTTCCTCAAATATAAATGTGCAGCTTGACCTCTGCAAACTTCCAGAAGGGTGAATCCACAAAAATATGATCTCAGGACACAAAAAAATGTCAGGGAGACTTTCCTAGAAATGCTTACCATACAGAAAAGAAAAAAAAAAAGTATGCAAAGTTCTTTGCCCTTATATTTAAGAGCAAACTGTCCTGTATGGAATGAACTACTATCCTGATATTTGTCAGTTCAGAAGAGAGTCTAAAATACAAACTTGACAGTAGAAAATAGAGCAGATGTGGTCAGGGGTAGGTAGTGAGTTGGTGTGGGCTGGGGAGTAGTCACTGAGTAGGTAGAGGATGATGCATTTTAAAAATAGTTAGGGCAGAAAATTCTTGAATTTGTATTTTGTAAGGTATTTTATTGCATGGATTTTTTTTAACATTTTAAATAATTTAAATATTTAAGACCTGAACTAAATGAATGATTAAATCTAGTTAATGTTGAACTTTCATTTTCCAATTACTGAATCTATTCAAAATGGATTTTTATAATGGAATTGAGATCATGAAATTTGGTGAATAAGAAATTCAAATTTAACAACAAAAAATGGATCCTAGTTTCAAAAACATATTTTTTCTTGACATTTATTTTTTCTTTTCTTTTTTATATATACCATCTTAAGTGGGTCATTAAATATACTACTCAATAATATAGCTGGATTTTGTTTAAAAAAAAAAAAATGAATTGATTTTTCTGTTAGTTCCTGCATAATGGTGGCCTTAAACCTACTATTTTCCCACAGTGTGCTGGCGTGAAGCATTTCAGATCTTCTAGGGTCCTTAACAGTTGTTATCAGTGCTTCATTTGGGTGGGCTCTGAATCGTCTTATACAGAAACCCAATGGTTACACCCTTATATCTTGAAGACCAGGAAATATAAGAGAACACAGAGCCATATGAGGGTCACATGTCCTCTAAGCTGAGTTTTTCTTCCATATTGATGCTTACCACATGTAGGTTTCCACCTACATATTTCCAAATATGTAGGTTCAACATCTATGGTAATTTTAGAACTGTTGTAGAGGAAAACATGTACTATACTATCCTGTTCTGATGCTTTAGATAATCTATGTAGACCTAGATGGTAGAGAACCAATATGATTTTCTGGATTCTAAGTTTGGATTTTCAGAGAGACAACAACAATATATAAATTCACTTCACAAACATGTAATTAATCAGACAAGAAAGATGGTTTAGTGAACCCAAGGAGGAGTGAGTTGTGTCACTCACCAGGGATATTTATTTGGTGCTCACATTTGCATAGGTATTATTCGATCTCAAACACTGAGCTTTGGGGTAAGTATAGTTTTTCTTCTAATGATGAATAAGGTAAATTTCAAGGAGGGCTTAACAAAAGCCTATGATAGAAGCTATCAATAGCTTTGAAGTATATTAAACTTAATATCTATCAAAACCATACTTGATGACATAAAATGGTATAAAATAAACAAGAAATCATTTTTATTTCTTTTTATGATGAATATCTCAATGGGTTATTTTTCCATGTCCATATTTGAAGAATTATACTTAGAAAGAAATTAAGTTAAATGTGTAGATGAAAAGAAGGAAGAGAAAGAGGAGATTAAGAGAGGAAAAACCCCACCACATATTTGTATAGGTCTGAATACTTTTCAAAACATTATTAAACATGTTAGAATAGGAATTGGCGTATTTTGCATCCACTCAAAACTGAAAATGTTAACAATAGTAATAATAATGCCATCAAAACAAAGTGAGTGATGCATTAAAGGACTGTATCAAGAAAGGGAAGAGACAACCTACAGAATGGAAGAAAACATGATAACTGTATATTGGATAAGGGTTTAATATAAAAAATACATAAAGAATTCTGGAGGCAGGGGCCAAGATGGCAGAGTAGTCAGATGCTTCTGGTGGACCCTCTTATCACAAAGACCAAAAAAAAAAAAAAAAAAAACAAGTGAATTGACTATATACGGCAATGTGGCTGCCCTGAACATCAAAGGCAGAGTTGAGGAACATGACTGAGAGCCAGGGGGAGGGAGAGATGGTTCAGAAGTAGCAAGGAGTTGCCAGACCTGACCCGGCAAGAGCCTGAGCCCTTCAAGACCTATCAGCTTATGGGTGAGCGGTGAGGCCGGCAAGCGGCAGTGCTCGGGAGGCCTGTTTTCCACACTGGGGGAGACCAACCACCAGAAAGTCTACACGGCCACCTAGAACCAGTGAGAAGCAGCCCTGGATCGGCAAAAGATAAGTGATTGTGTACAGCCTACTGCACGGATCAAAAACACCCCACTTAGGGAAAAACCTCTCTCCCATTTACCTCCCCACTTCCTGCTCTGCACTGGGTCCTAGACCAGCTTCAGCAATTGCCGAGTCCCCTGGGCCGGAAGTAGGATCTGTCACATACCCTGAGCCATTCTCCCTGCCTTGGAGAGTGAACAGATTAACAAACAGAGGAAAAATTAAACTTCCAGCTCCCCTAAGCCAGGAACCCAGGGAAGGCACAGCTCCTTTGCCTAGGCACAGGCATAAGGCATCCATGGACTTTGAGTGCCTTTCCCCCTGCATAGACTTGTGTGGGCCCATTTCAACAGCACAGGACCTCATTACTGCAGTACAACAGGGCATATACCGGAAGTCTAACTTCAACCGTTTCAGCTGTGAAGTGGTAGGTTCTTGACATTTGACACTGCTCTGCCCATTAAGCAAGGTCTTCTCCTACCCACATCAGGGGCCTGAGGACTGGTGGCTCCACCCAAACCACCTAGCCACCTGCAATAGGGGCCCATGAATAAGTGGCGCCCCTTAGCCCTTACAGCCAACCACATTAGGTCCTCACAGTCCGGCTGCAAAACCCGCCCACCTACATGCTCTAGGGAACAAGGACACGCCTTCCTCCTGGACACTTGATGACAGCCATTAGCCCCCTGCCTTGCTCAGAGTGTGTCCCCCTGCTGCAGCCAGATACCTGTGCTACACCAATCACCCATGCCTGTCTAGGACTGTAGGTGAGAGCCTACAAAACACGCTTGGTGGCTGTCTTAGTCATCTGGTGCTGCTATAACAGAAATTCCACAAGTGGATGGTTTTAACAAAGAGAAGTTTACTTCCTCACAGTAAAGTAGGCTAAACGTCCAAATTCAGGGTGTCAGCTCCAGGGGAAGCCTTTTTCTCTCTGTCAGCCTTCTTCACTTTGGTGTTCCTCTGGACTAGGAGCTTCTCTGTGAAGGAACCCCGGTCCAAAGGATGCGGTCTGCTCCCAGCACTGCTTTCTGGAAGGTATGAGGTCTCCGATTCTCTGCTTGCTTCCCTTTCCTTTTATCTCTTGTAAGGTAAAAGGTGGTGCAGGCCACACCCTAAGGAAATGCCCTTTACATTGGATGAGGGATGTGACCTGGGTAAGGGTGGTGTTACGATCTCACCCTAATCCTCTTTAACATAAAATTACAATCAGAAAATGGAGGCCAACCACACAATTCTGGGAATCATGGCCCAGGCAAATTGATACACACATTTTTTGGGGGACATAATTCAAACCATGACAGTGCCTATCTACCTGGGCACCTGAGCTGAATCCATACAGGAGGAGTGGGTGGACTCCTGAGCTCACATGCCTAGTAACAGACCTAACCACCTGGTGACAGGACATTAGAGCTTCAAAGGTGCAAATAATAACACTAGCTCTTATGAGCAGCCTATCTGGGCATATCAAAACAAAACAAGAAGCTAGGACACAGTAAGCAAACATATAATAAATAAATATAATAACTTATTGATGGCTCAGAGACAACAATCAATATCAAATCACATAAAGAGGCAATCCATGATGGCTTCAGCAAGCTCCCAAAATCAAGAATCTACAAATTTTCCAGAGGAGGAAAATTTCTTGACATTACCGGAGGCATAATACAAAAGATTAATATACTAACTCTTCAAGAAATTAGGAAGGAAATTAAGCAAAATGAAGAACACACAATAGAGGAAATTAAAAAGATTAGAGAAGACCATAATGACAAAGTTAACAGGTTGCAAAAATCAATAGACAGCAATCAGAAATCCAGAAGACTAGCAATAAAATGTCAGAATTAGACAACTCAATAGAAAGTCATAGGAGAAGAATTGAGGCTATGGAAGGCAGAATTAGCGAGACTGAAGATAAAGCACTTGACACCAAATTATTTGAGGAAAAATTATATAAAAGGATTAAAAAAATGAAGAAACCCTAAGAATTATGTGGGACTCTGCCAAGATGAATAACCTATGAGTGACTGGAGTACCAGAAAGGGGGGAGGGTGGATAACATAAAATACAGAGAGAGTTGTTAAAGATTTGTTGGCAGAAAATTTCCCTGATATTGTGAAAGATGACAAGATAGCTATCCAAGATGCTCACTGAACCCCACATAAGGTAGATCCCAAAAGAAAGTCAACAAGACGTCTTATAATCAAACTTGCCAAAACCAAAGATAAAGCGAGAATTTTAAGAGCAGCTAGGGATAAACGAAAAGTCATCTGCAAAGGAGGGTCAATAAGAATAAGTTCGGTCTACTCAGCAGAAAATATAAGGGATGACATATATAAAGCCTTGAAGGAAAAAAACTGCCAGCCAAGAATTATATATCCAGCAAAATTGTCTCTCAAATATGATGGCAAAATTAGGGCATTTCCAGATAAACAGAAGTTTAGGGAATCTGCAAAAACCAAACCAAAATTATAAGAAATACTAAAGGGAGTCCTCCGGTTAGAAAATCAGTAACATCAGATAACAAGCCAAGACTAGAACACAAGACACAGCAACCAGATATCAACCCAGATAGGGGAGTCACAAAAGTAAATCAAAGCTAAAACATTGAAAATAGGGAAACAGATGTCAATATGTAAAAGAAGATGACACTAAAACAAAAAAGAGGGCCTTAAAAAATGTAGACATAGATTTTTCATATGGAGAGGAAGTCAAGGCAATATAAAGAAATAAAAGACTGGTATAAACTTAGAAAAATAGGGGTAAATATTAAGGTAACCACAAAGGAAACTAACAATCCTACAAGTCAAAATAAAAAACCAGAAAAATATAAAGACTCAGCAAACACAAAATCAACAACAATGAAAAAGATGAAAAGAAAATACATAAAGAAAAATGACTCAGCACAGAAAATTACGTGGAACAAAGAAACTGTGAACAACACACAAAAAAAGACATCAAAATGACAGCACTAAACTCATACCTATCAATAATTACGCTGAATGTAAATGGACTAAATGCACCAATAAGAGAGAGTGGCAGAGTGGATAAAAAAAAAACAAGATCCATCTATATGCTGCCTACAAGATACACACCTTAGACTTAAAGACACAAGCAAACTAAAGCTCAAAGGATGGAAAAAAATATATCAAGCAAACAACACTCAAAAAGCAGCAGTTATGGCATATTAATCTCTGACAAAATAAACTTTAAAGCAAAATCCACCACAAAGGATAAAGAAGGACACTGTATAATCATTAAAGGGTCAATACACCAGGAGGACACAAGTATAATAAATATTTATGCACCCAAAGATAGGGCTGCAAAATGCATAAAACAAACTCTAACAGAGCCGAAAAGAGAGATAGACAGCTCCACAATAGTAGTGGAGACTTCAACACACCACTTTCGATGAAGGACAGAACAACAAGAAAGTAGCTCAACAAAGACACAGAAAAGCTAAAAGCTACAATTAACCAACTTGATCTCATAGACATATACATAACACTCCACCCAACAGCAGCCAAGTATACTTTCTTTTCCAACGCACATGGAACGTTCTCCAGAATAGACCACATATTAGACCATACAGCAAGCCTTAAAATCCAAAGCATTGAAATATTTCAAAGCATCTTTTCTGACCATAAAGCCTTAAAAGTAGAAATCAACAACAGAAAAAGCAAGGAAAAAAACAAAAAACAAATCAAACACATGGAAACTGAACAACACCTTGCTCAAAAACTACTGGGTTATAGAAGAAATTAAGGACAGAATAAAGAAATTCATAGACTCAAACGACAATGAAAACACATCCTACCAGAAACTTTGGGACAAAGCAAAAGCAGTGCTCAGAGATCAGTTTATAGCAATAAATTCACACATCCAAAAAGAATAATGGTCCATAATCAAAACATTAACCCTACAACTGGAACAAGTAGAAAGAGAGCAGCAAAAGAAACCCTCAGGTGCCAGAAGAAAGGAAATAATATGACTTAGAGCAGAATTAAATGAAATAGAGAATAGAAAAACAACTGAAAGAGTTAACAAGACCAACAGCTAGTTCTTTGAAAAGACCAACAAAATTGATAAACCATTGGCCAAACTGGCAAAAGAAAAACAGGAGAGGAAGCAAATAACCCATATAAGAAATGAGATGGGTGATATCACAACAGAGCCAACTGAAATTAAAAGAATCATAACATGAAAAATTGTACTCTAACAGATTTGAAAACTTAGAGGAAATGGACAAATTTCTAGAAACGCACTACCTACCTAAACTAACACAAACAGAAGTAGAACAACCAAATAAACTTATAACAAAGTAAGAGATTGAAAAGGTAATTTAAAAACTCCCGACAAAAAAAAGCCCTAGCGAGATGGCTTCACTGGAGAATTCTACCAAACTTTCAGAGAAGAGTTAACACCACTATTACTAAAGGTATTTCAGAGCACAGAAAAGGATGGAACACACCCAAACTCATTCTATGAAGCCGACATAACCCTGATACCAAAACCAGGTAAAGACCCCACAAAAAAGAAAGTTACAGACCATTATCCCTCATGAACATTGATGCAAATATCCTCAACAAGATTCTAGTCAGTAGAATTCAGCAACATATCAAAAAAATAATTCACCATGATCAAGTGAGATTTATACCAGGTATGCAGGGATGGTTCAACATAGAAAAACAATCAACATAATCCATCACATAAATAAAACAAAAGACAAGAACCACTTGATCTTATCAAACGATGCAGAAAAGGCATTTGACAAAGTCCAAAACCCATTCATGACAAAAACTCTCAACAAAATAGGAATAGAAAGGGAATTCCTCAGTATAATTAAGGGCCTTTATACAAAGCCAACAGCCAAAATCATCCTAAATGGAGAGACTTTGAAAGCATTTCCCTTGAGAACGGGAACCACACAAGAATCCCCTTTATCTCCACTCTTATTCAACATTGTGATGGAGGTTATAGCCAGAGCACTTAGGCTAGAAAAAGAAATAAAGGGCATCCAAATTGGTAAGGAAGAAAAAAAAGTATCTCTATTTGCAGTTGGTATGATCTTATACACAGAAAACCCCAAAGAATCCACAAGAAAACTACTGGAACTAATAGAAGATTTCAGCAAAGTTTCAGGATAAAAGATAAACATACAAAAATCAGTTGCATTCCTTCATACCAACAAATAAGAAATCACCAAATCAATACCATTTACAACAGCCCCCAAGAAGATAAAGAAGATAAAATACTTAGGAATAAATCTAACTAGAGACATAAAAGACCTATACAATGAAAACTACAAGACACTACTGCAAGAAACCAAAAGAGACCTGCATAAGAGGAAAAACATACCTTGCTCATGGATAGGTAGACCCAACATTGTGAAATTGTCAATTCTATCCAAAGCAATCTACAGTTATAATGCAATCCTGATCCAAATTCTAATGGCATTTTCTAATGAGATGGAGAAACAATCACCAACTTCATATGGAAAAGGAAGAGGCCCCGAATAAGTAAAGCATTACTCAAGAAGAAGAACAAAGTGAGAGGCCTCATACTACCTGATTTTAGAACCTATTATACTGTAACGATAGTCAAAACAGCCTGGTACTGGTACAACAACAGATACATAGACCAATGGAACAGAATTGAGAATCCAGACATAAATTCATCCACCTATGAGCAGCTGATATTTGACAAAGGCCCAAAGTCCATTAATTGGGGAAAAGACAATCTCTTTAACAAATGGTGGTGGCGTAACTGGATATCCATCTTCAAAAAAAAATTGAAACAAGAGCCATACCTCACACCATGCACAAAGACTAACTCAAAATGGATCAAAGACTTAAATATTAAATAAAAAATGATAAAGATCATGGAAGAAAAAATAGGGAGAATGCTAGGAGCCCTAATACAATGCATAAACACAATACAAAGCATAAGTAACAATGCACAAGAACCAGAAGAGAGACTAGATATATGGGAGCTCCTAAAAATCATACACTTACGCTCATTAAAAGACTTCACCAAAAGAGTCAAAACACAACCTACAGACTGGGAAAAAGTTTTTGGCTATGACAAATCCTATCAGCATCTAATCTCTAAAATCTGCAAGATACTGCAAAACCTCAACAACAAAAAGACAAATAACCCAATTACAAAATGGGTGAAGGGTATGAACAGGCACTTTGCCAAAGACAATATTCAGGCAGTTAACAGACTCATGAAGAAATGCTCATGATCCTTAGCCATTAGAGAAATGAAGATCAAAACTACAATGAGATATCATTTTACCCCAATAAGGCTAGCATTAATCAAAAAACACAAAATAGAAAATGTTGGAGAGGTTGTGGAGAGACTGGAACACTTATACATTGTTGGTGGGGATGTAAAATGGAACATCCACTTTGGAAATCAATTTGGCATTTCCTGAAAAAGCTAGAAATAGAAGTACCATACAATCTAGCTATCCCACTCCTTGGAATATATCCTAGAGAAATAAGAGCCATCACACAAATAGATATATGCTCACCCATGTTCATTGCAGCACTGTTCACAATAGCAAAAAGATGGAAACAATCTAGATGCCCATCAACGGACAAATGGATAATCAAATTATGGTATATCCACATGATGGAATACTACGCGATGATAAAGAACAACGATGAAGCCGTGAAACGTCTTATATCATGGAGGAAGCTGGAGGTCATTATGCTGAGTTAATATAGTCAGTCACAGAAGGACAAATATTGTATAAGACCACTATTATAAGAACCAAAGAAAAGGTTTAAACACAGAAAAAACATTCTTTGATGGTTACGGGGGTGGGGAGGGAGGGTGAGGGTTATTTACTAACTAGATAGTAGATAAGAATTATCTTAGGTGAAGGGAAGGACAGCACACACTACAGGGGAAGTCAGCACAACTAGACTAAACCAAAGCTAAGAAGTTTCACGAATACAATCAAACACTTTGAGGGACAGAGTAACAGAGGTAGGGGTTTGGGGACCATGCTTTCAGGGGACATCTAGGTCAATTTGCATAACAAACCTTATTAAGAAAATGTTCTGCATCCTACGTTGGTGAGTGGCATCTGGGGTCTCAAAAGCTTACAAGCGTCCATCTAAGATGCTTCAATTGGTCCCAACCACCTGGAGTAAAGCAGAAAGAAGAACACCAAAGACACAAGGAAAGTATTAGCCAAAGAGACAGAAAGGGCCACATAAACCAGAGACTTCATCAGCCTGAGACCAGAAGAAGTAGATGGTGCCCAGCTACCATCAGTTACCACCCTGACAGTGAACATAGCAGAGAGTCCTGGATGGAGCAGGAGGAAGGTGGGGTGCAGAATTCAAATTGTAGTAAGAAGACTAGACTTAATGATCTGACTGAGACTTGAGGAACCCTGGAAAGCATGGCCCCTGGATTCTCTGTCAGCCCAGAACTAAAACATTTTCCGAGGCCAACTCTTCACACAGGGATTGGACTGGACTGTGGAATATAAAGTGATACTCGTGAGGAGTGCGCCTCTTAGCTCAAGTAGATACAAGAGGCTAAATGGGCAGCTTCTGTCCAGAGGTGAGATGGGAAGGCAGAGAGGGTTAGCGGCTGGTTGAATGGACATGGGGAATCAGGCGTAGAAAGGATGCGTGTGCTGTCACAGTATGGGGGGAGGTAATTAGGGTCACATAACAATGTATCTATAAATTTTTGTATGGGAAAAAATAAAAAAAAGAAGAATTCCTACAACTGAACAACAATAAAGATAAACAACCTGGCTTAGGCTGAGTTCTCTAGAGAAGTAAAATCATTGAAGCATATATATATATATATATGCTTTATATATACATACATATATGTGTGTGTGTGTGTGTGTGTGCATGTGTGTATGTGTGGAGCCCTGGTGGTGTACTGTTTAAGAACTCAACTGCTGACCAGAAGTTTGGCAGTTCGAATCTACCAGCCACTCTTTGGAAACCCTATGGGGCAGTTCTGCCTTGTAGGTTCAGTATGAGTTGTAATTTACTCGACAGCAACAGGTTTAGTTTTATATATAGATAGATAGATAGAGATTTATCTTAAGGAAATGGCTCACATTGTTGTAGAGACTGACAAGTCCCAAGTCCATGGGTAGACAGCAGGCCACTGGCTTGCAGGCTGTGGAGACTGATGAATCCAAGATCAGCATGTAAGATGGCATGCTGTTGGCTCATTGGCTGTGGAACCGGACAAATCCAAGATCAGCAAGCAATAGAGTAAGCCACTGGCTCAAGCCCCAAGAACCGGAGGTCAGATGATGCCAAGTTGGCTGTAGGATCCAGAGCTTGGACATAGGGTCCAGAGCAAGCAAACTTTTCCAAAATATCCATCCATCTATCTATCTATCTATCTATCTACCTATCAATCATCTATCTATGTCTATCTACCTAATCTATCTACCTATCTACCTATCTATCTGTCTGCCTGTCTATCTATCTATAGAATCCAGGTCACACTCCCAAGGAAACATCCCTTATGATTGGCTGATCACATCAGATCACATCATGGAAGATGACTACATCATTACATAACTGCCACATTATATCATTATATAACTGCCAAACTATATCATTACATAATAGCCAAACCACTGAGAATCATAGCCTAACCAAGTTGACACACCACCCTAACCGTCACACAACTCAATTAAAAAACATGTAAAGGACTTGAACAGACATTTCTCCAACAAAGATACACAAATGTACAATAAACACATGAAAAGGTACTCAACTGTTGTTAGCCATAAGGAAAATGCAAATCAAAACCACAATGAGATACCTCTTCACACACACGAGGATGGCTATCATTAAAAAGAAAAAAAGAAAGCAAGAAAATTAGTGTTGGAGAGGATACGGAAAAACTTAAACACTCATCCACTGGTGGTGGGAATGTAAAATGGTGCAGCCCCTGTGGAAAACAGTTTGACAGTTCTTCTAAAAGTTAAGTATAGAATTACCATATAGCCCAGCAATTCCATTCATAGTTATATACACAAAAGACTTGAAATCAGGGACTCAAAAAGGTACTTGAGTACCAATGTTCATTGCAGCATTATTTATAATAGCCAGGAGTTGAAACAATCCAATTGTCCATCAACAGATAAATGGGTAAACAAATGTGGCATACCCATATAATGGAGTATTATTCAGTCATAAAGAGAAATGAAGTTCTGGTACATGCTATAGCATGGATAAACCTTGAAAACTTTAGGTTGAGTGAAATAAGTCAGATATGAAAGGACAAATATTGTATGATCCCACTTATATAAAATATCTAGAATAGGCAAATGCATAGAGACAAAAGTTTATTGGTAGTTGTCTTAGTTATCTAGTGCTGCTATAACAGAAATACCACAAGTGGATGGCTTTAACAAACAGAAATTTATTCTCACAGTCTAGGAGGCTAGAAGTCCAAATTCAGGGTGCCAGCTCCAGGGGAAGTCTTTCTTTCTCTGTCGGCACTGGGAGAATGTCCTTGTCATCCATCTTCCCCTGGTCTAGGAGGTTCTCAGCACAGGGACCCTGGGTCCAAAGGACATGCTTCCTTCCTTGTTCTTCATTCTTGGTGGTAAGAGGTTCCTCTCCTCTCTGCTGGCTTTTGTCTTTTATATCTCAGGAGAGATTGAGAGCTAATCCTATAGATTTAGTCCTGCCTTATTAACATAATTGCTTCTAATCCTGCCTCATTAACATCATAGAGGTTAGGATTCACAACACATAGGTTAATCACATCAGATCACAAAATAGTGGACAATCACACAATATCAGAAATCATGGCCTAGCCAAGTTGACACACATTTTTGGGGGAAACAATTCAATCCATAACAGTAGTTACCAGGGAGTGGGGAGAAAAGGTGGAGTCATTGCTTAAGAGAGTTTCTGCTTACAGTGATGAACAACACTGAAATGGATAGTGGTAATGGTTGCACAACACGGTGAATGTATACAATGTCACCGAGTTGTACTCTTAATAAAGGTTAAACTGGCAAACGTTTTATTATATATATTTTACCACAATAATTTTTTTTTTTTAAGTTAATGATCTTTTCTTTTTTCCAGCCCCACCACTCAGGTCTTCTAAACAGTATTTTCTTTGCTGTGTAATGCTGAAGGTAAGCCCCCCGCCCCCTAATTTGGTCTCCTCTGGCCTAAGAACTCCTCCTCCTCTTTTTGGGGCTCTTCCCGCCATTCCTGCCACCTTCTGTGGAGACAGCATATGTGACCCTGTAGGATGGAAAATGAAAGAAGGCAGCTAGGAAACCCTGAAGGATTTGCTTGGATTCACATCATATGTGGGGTTTGTAAGTGTCATCTCCCAAAGTTGCTTCAGAGATTTCCCAATGAGTTGAAAAACTTATGTACTTTTGGTAGTAGATAATGGGCCGCTTTAGGAGAGGTAGCTCCCCAAATTCCATTTCTGGCCATATTCCTCTTCACTTCAGTCAATTTATGATGGTGGCATTTTTCTTTTTTTAGATTTTTCTCCTTAACTTAGTAAGTCATCTTTTTTCCTGTTCTGGGCATAAAAGACAAACAGTACACACACACACACACCCCTAATCATATTGGAAACACCAAAGAATCTTAAGAACTTTTACCAAAAAATAAAATGAATTAACGTGTATTTTTTTAATATTCAGAGGGTCAACATAACATTCAGAAAAGATTGGTTACCTGTAGCTAGGACCTTGATTGACATGAGAAATAATATTTCTGGCTGTTCAAAAGTTATGTCTTGTAGAAGAATAGAATGTTTATAACATCTAGTAATCCTAACAATGACAATGTCACTATGCTAAGGACTTTATATACGCATAAGCTTATTTTATAATTGCACCCACAAAAGAGGTATGTACTATTTTTAATCCCCAATATATAGATGAGAAAACTGAAGCTTATCCACAATACTGAACATATCTAGTAAGTGGAAAATGGAGCCCAGAGAGGTAACAGGCCTCAGCAGCAATAGAATATAATAAATATTCTGTATCATAATTTCTTTTAAAGGGCTTTACTCTAAGGTGAGCTCTAAATGTCTTAAGCCAGGCACTAGCCAATTCCAAATTCAGTCAGCCAATCCATTCATGTTAATGGCCCCACCCTGGGCATAATTCCTCAGAATGAATGCCTGGTCAAATGCCAGGCTTTTCTTTCTTTTCTATAGTGAACATAAAGTGATTATTGGAGGAGAGGAGAGAAATAATTGCTGGGTTTTCCCAAATCTACCACCATTACCACTACCACGTCTCTGTCCCATCATTGAATATGCTAGAGTCCAGTGAAGGCATCTCTCTCGCAAGTTTTTCTCAAGTTATGTAAGACACACTTTCTAAAGTAACACCAATAATAAGATATGATATCAGCCTGCACACTGGCTACTTAAGGATGACACTTGGGTAGTCTTCTGTCCCTCTCTGCCTTCAGCTCCTCACAGATCTTGCTTTACCTGGGCTGCCACACTACCATCCTGCTCTGTAATGTTCTGAATCCCCTTTGAAGATGCTGAGCCATCTGCTTGAGATGGAGCTTGAATAATAAGATGCAAACATCCCTAATATAACTTTAGTGCCTCTTTGAGCCACTGTCCATCAGTTGGTTGGGCTCCCACTGCTGTCAATGTCTATAAAAAGAAAAGATCAGACAATTAAATTCTCCTTTCCTTGCACATCCACTAATTCTTAAAGAGATAATAAAAAGGACATTTATTCTCAACTACAGCTCAGTTGAAACGTTATGATGTTTTTGGTGACTTCAGAAGGGTAATGGAAAACGAGTGCCACCTGTTTGTGATGTGCTATTGGGGAGACGGCACTTCTGAGATGAATTCTACTTAAAACCTCACATCCTTTATTTGATGATAGGTCGTTCTCTGAAAGAGTAGCATATGCCTAAGCACATGAAACACACACTATGGCTTGCACAATTCATTTGTTTCATCTGTCTCCACAGTTAATGAATGGCAGCCCCGTCTGTTTGGCCCAGGAATTAGTGCAGACTCGATGGCAATGGGTTTGGTTTTTTGGTTTATGAAGAAGATCCAAATGAAGGCTTTGGTTGCATTGCAGATGAGCCAATTATGGTAAAGAGGGAGGCCTTATGATCTTACTCCCTTTCTTTTTCCCCATGGATCTTTGATTAGTCTATTTGCAGTTTTCTTCTATTCCTTTAGCTTATTTTCATCTCTATATCTTTCTTGAGGAAGGGGAGAGGAGAGGCACTAGCTTTAATTGACCCTTGCTATGTGCCAAACACTATACTAGGGTATTAATTACATATTAGTTTATTTATTCTTTACAACATCCATATGAATCATGCTGCTGGTTCCCTTATATTAATAGGTTACCTATTGAAGCTCTTGGATCCTTTTTCTGTTTCCAAAATTTGAATGGATAGGAAAGAATAGACAGCAGATACTCACTTTTCCTACTGTATCATATTCTTATAACAGATATAAATTGAATATTACATATTGGATATTGGTTTCATTTTTTGTCCCATTAAAGCTTATCTAGAGTAACGAATATAACTAATAAATGGTAAAGCAGAGCCCACAGAGTTAACAGGACACCCTTTTCCTTTTCAGCCACCATTATTCTCTCTGAGTAGGTAGCACTCATTTCTCTGTTTGAGGAAAATTGCCACACAGGAGAGTTTAGATGGACTTACAAATCTCTAGGTACAGCTAGGGCTTCTCAAATTGGATGATCCATTAGTGATAACAGCTATGTATGGGATGCCTTCTTTGAATAGTAGTGAGAATAGAAGATAGTGAAGCTCCTTCACAGAGAAAACTTGTAGGGCTGTCAATGACAACAAATTGTCTCAGCAATGGGCTGGCTCTCATGAACATCCTGGTGCTGGCCATGCATTGCGTTCACTCAGGCAGAGACTGGGTGGTTCCCAAATGCTCTCAACTTATTTTCCATATATCACTCCATCATGTCCACCAGACCCTCTCTGTTTCCCTTCCCCAGAGCGATCTTAATACTTTTCTGACAGTTCTTCCTAATCTCTATTCAGCTAGTCAATCAAGCCACTGCTTATCAATAATTCCTCCTTCAGGTTTTTGCCTTTTGATATATAAAGCAACAACAACAACAAAAAAGTCAATAACAAAATTTCCTCTGAGTAAGCCTTCACTTTCACACTTACAGTGTCTGAAATGGGTTCAGGAAGCCTAGAGTCAAATGCTGAATATTGATTCTTTCTCTTTGGCTTCTTCTTATAGCAACAATTTTCTCTGAATCCTTGATGCTCAGGGAAGATGCAGTAGGAGAAGTTGGCAGACAAGAAAATTCAAGAAATTTCTCACTAATGTATTTCAAAATAATATTTTCACATACTGTTCATAAAGGCCGAGTTAAAATCTGCCTCTTTCCTAAAGTTCATACCCCATATACCATCAATTTGAATCCCACGTATCTAAACACTATGGCACTTACTATATTCTCCAATTTTTTTTTTTTTTTTGCATTTCTCTCTCTCTATTTTCTTTAATCTTAAATCTTATATTCTCATCCTGAGTATAAATATCTGAAAGACCAGGATCAGAGCTAAGTCAGAGTTTTGCACAAGCTGGATATTTTACTATGTGTTAACTAGTCATCTCTTGACTAAGAAAGAAAACGATGTATTCAAACTAAAGCCATATCTCAAGTATTTAACATTTGATCAAGCAAGTGCTTACTTGTAGTCTTGAGGTGACCAATACATTTCTATAGATTTAGATGGTGTTTAACCACCTAAATGATAAAGTATTTTGGTCAGTTTCCTTCTTTGAAGTGCCCTTCATATGTGTTGTCTTCCATGTAACAGAGACTCCACTTACTGATCTTTAACAATATTCATGAAGTTCTTGCCAGAATTGAGGGGCAATAGGATTTTAGATGACATCTGCTTTGCTCAAGTGGTCTAACATTTCCCTTTACCAATTCAACAAATATTGTTTATATACAAGCTGTGTACCAGACACTGAGCTGGGAACCAGGATGCAATGGTAAACCAGACCTGGAGCATTTACACTCTGATATATGGTATTTCTGAAATGCCATAGGTAGTCCTTTTATAAGTTAAGAAGCTGTGTTATACTGATGCATACAGTGAACTAAAGCAAAAAGACTAAAATAAATTGTTAAATGCTATCATTTACCTCAAAGGGTAGGAGGGCTTTTAATATTCTGGGTAAAGGACTAATTGGAAGGAACTCCTAAAACTGAGCCAAAGCAATGTCATAATGAGTTAGGATTATATACAAGGATCCTTATTCTCTAATTCCATACAAAAGCTGTAATATCCAGACACTTGGGGGCTTGAACTCACTAAATTGGGCCAGACTTGGATTCAGTTTTCCCTAAAAACATTTCAAAGGTCTGAATTTAAACCTCTATATTTCAGCCAGTAATCAACATCTAGACTCCAGAGAACAATCCACACCAATTCAGAATCAGTATAAATAGTTTAAATAACGAATCGGTTTCTGCTAATATAAACCAATTTCCCTTGGCCTTCTAAATATTTAACCTACTCAATTATGTTTCACTTTGTGCTGTAAACACAGAATATACTTAGCAGTAGGCCAAATGATTATGTGTGGGATGTGACTATAAGGTAATACAGGAGTTACTTGTGGGAATTATGGCTTAAGTTCGTATTTCATTTAAAAACAAGAATCTGAGCTTGTCTGACATGACAGTACGAATTAAAGAGGATTTAACTAATGAGTAATTTTTCTCACACTTCTGAAAGCAAAACAGAGCTAATGAGTAATTTTTCTCACACTTCTGAAAGCAAAACAGAGGGTAGAAGAATGACTTATTTCTGCCACATTCAGTCTATATGACCCCAGAAAAATCAGCTGCTTTGTACGTGTCTTCATTTATTCAATAGAAAAACAAGGATATATCAATTATATGATTAAATTTCATGTAACAAGTCATTATAAACTGGAAATCCTATAAAACAGAAAATGATGGTATTACATAGAGTAGAATCGTATCTCTTTTTGGTGTGGGCATGTATTAAAACAATGTCAAGGTAGAAATTTTCAAAAGTTAATGTAATGGGGCTTCCAGTACTAGCTCCAACATGTAAAAGCTTAGAAGTCGTTGTTCCTGTCTAAAACTGAAAACCAACAACTTTTCTTAGACTCATCAGATAACTGAGCTTACAAGGCTAGCTTCCATTTAAAATCCGGAAAGATAGGAAATCAAGAAAGATAACTGAGAGCCTTTTAAAAGAAACTTAGGAGCATTGACCACTATAATAGGCAAATGATTTACTAAGACTGTAATTAGGGTGATTTTGTTGAGCAAGTTTTGTTTTCTTATAATAAGTTCATATGGATCCTGACTTGGGGCGGGGAGGGATAAAAAAAGGATTGGGAGCTCAGAGAAGGAGGTTAGGGAATTAAGGAAGAAAAATTCCAAATGCCTATCATAAAGTTATTTAGACAGAGTAGACCATTAGGTCTGTCTCCATCAGCTGTTTACAGTAAACCTTCTTCAGAATACACAAAAGAGAGAAGGGTTTTCTTTAACTGAAGGTTCAGATAAAATCCAGCTTTGTCAATGGGTTAGTATGTACACATATTTTATTACCCCCGTGGTTGAAAGCTGGGCTGAATCTACCAGCTGCTACTTGGAAACCCTATAGGGCAGTTCTACCCTGTCCTATAGGGTTACTATGAGTTGGAATAGACTTGACAGCAGCAGGTTTGGCTTTGGTTTGGTCCGTAGAACGGGCCTTGAAGCAACAGCAGGCCAGTAGCAACAAATACAACCCATAACTAAATCTTGGGTTCTAATACCGTTCTCCAGTAAAAGAAATCAAAGCGGCTAGGAAAAATGGCTGATTCTAGGACTGGGCCAGAGAATATACAAAATGAACCCAAATCATCTTGTAGTGCCAGAAAGTAAGGAGTAATCAGAAAATTAAAGCATAAAAAAGATAAAGGTATGTCAAAAGGGTACAGGAGCCAACTGAAAGAGCCCTTAATGGCCAAATCTAGAAGAATTTGAGCAACTAAATAAATCAACTAGTTCATAACCCAAAGTATAAAATAAATATGCATAAGTCCATAATGATATAAATAAACAATTGAATAGCTAACGAGCTAACTAAATAAATGGGAGAGAAGAGATGAATCTCCCATTCAGAAGAATTCCAAATAATTTATGTAGATTCATCCCCCTCAAGGAGGTGCAGTATAACTTCCCACTTCTTGAGTGTGGGATGCATATAGTGACTTCCTTCCAGTGAATACAGTATGGAAAGAAGAAGAAAAAAAGAACATAATTTTACCATGGAGGGAAATGGCAAACTACCTCAGCGAGGTGATCAAGGTTAACATCATCAGTAATAAGTCATGTTGATAGCATGTACTCTTGATATAATGTAATGAGAATGGCACTTTACCTCTGTGATCTTCCACCTAAAAACACATAACCCCTGTATAACCATGAGAAAAAACATCAGACAAGCCAAACTGAGGAACATTCTACAAAATACCTGACCAGTACTCCTCAAAACTGTCAAGGTCATAAAATATGAAAGTCTGAGAAACTGTCACTCTAGAGAATCTTAAGGAGAAACGACAACTAAATGTAATGTGTCTCAGATGGGATTCTGGAACAAAAACAGGACGTTATGTAAAAACCAGGGAAATCTGAATTAAGTACGGACTCTAAATAATAAAAATGTGTGAATATTGGTTCATTAGCTGTGACAAATGCACCATAGAAATGTCAACAATAGGGGAAACTGGGTGCAGGTATAAGGGAATGTTTGGTAATATTCTTGCAACTTTTATGTGAATCTAAAACTGTTCAAAAATAAAATTTTATTATTATTTTTAATTAATGTGACGGGAGACAAGTGAGCAAGTTATGTCAACTACTACCAATGTGTTCATAGCCATGCTAACTCTTGAATGGGTAAAGAATCCATCATTATAGAACACAGACTCCAGGCAGAGCCTTCACCTGTTGATGTGAGGAGAAATACTGAACCGTAAAGCCCACTGCCCACTCCCCCAGGTGAGGTACAATGCTTTGTCCATTCTCTCGGCAGCCTCATCATTTCACGTGAACGAGCATGACAGTAAAGCGCTCCCTCTCCATCAGCAGTGCTTACAGATGAAGAATATAAAGACAACTTCAGTTAACAATTACTTGTCCTCTTTCCAGGCCATTGTGTTTTGTGAATCCAGAGGGGTTCCCATCTTCTAAAAGTCTGTCAGCACTAAATGCTCCTACACCTCTCATGCATTTTCCTCGGTCATTACTGTAACATAAACCCTCAAAGTCACTGCAGTGGTGGCCTAGAAAAGTCCAAATATGTTAAATGATTTTCAATTTTTGTCAGTGTTTGGGAAATTTGGACAAAATTTTGTTAATTAACAAACTTTTTTAGGGTGTGAAAAGAGCTGTCACATTTAAAGAGTATATTTAACTGCAAAATTCTACAAAGAACATGGTTAAAATTAAGTAGGATAAAGGAAAAACTTCTGCTTATCTTTCCTGTCATAAAAAGTTATAAAGTCACTATTAGCTGGAAACATGAATCTTGCCATGAAAAACTGCAAAAGGGACTTTGTGGTTACTATTATGTTGGAATTTCAGCAAATTGTGGTTTTATGTAAAAAGTTCCCAAATGAAATTTAAAAGAATTATTCATATATAAGTGCTTTGTTCTTACTTGAGTGGATTTGTTTGGAGACCTGGTGGCGCAGCAGTTAAGAGCTTGGCTGCTAACCAGAAGGTCGACGGTTTGAATCTACCAGCTGCTCCTTGGAAACTCTCTGGGGCAGTTCCACCCTGTCCTCTAGAGTCACTATGAGTCAGAATTGACAGCAACGGGTTTGAGTTTTTTTTTTTTTTTTTTTTGGTTTAAGTTAAATGAAAAAGGAGCTCTGGTGGCACAATGGTTAAGTGCTCTGTTGCTAACGAAAAGGTCAGAGGTTAGAACCCACAAGTGGCTCCACAGGAGAAAAGACCTGGTGATCTGCTTCCCTAAAGATCAGCCTAGGAAACCCTAGAGCAGTTCTACTCTGTCTTGTAGAGTAGATGTGAGTAAGCATTGATGCAATGGTGCACAAAAACAACTGAAATGAGTTCCAGAGGTGGGAAAAAAAAAGTAACTGCTCTTGGGTAGGGGTCACAGACCTGACCGTGGCTTGTAGAAGCGTGCCACAATTCACCATTTACTTCTTGGTATGTTCCACAGAAAAATCTCTTGCTTACAGTGCTGTTGTGGGCTTCAAGATGCTTGGGAATGCTGATTCATTAACTCCAAGATAAAACTTCATTCAAATTTACCTCATCTTTTTATTTCTCAATAATCAAGATTCATAGCATCTAGGAAATATCAAAAAGCCATCCATATTATGCTTTAAAAAGTGCCTTACATATGAATAGTGCATAATGCTTGTAAATCATTTTTATATACAGAGTTTGATTAATTAGCCCAGAACATAACCCAGTGAAGTAATGGATACTGTGATTTACACTTTACAGATGAGTAAAGCGGAGTTAAAAAAAGGTTAAATGGAAACTTAACCTTTTCTTCTGTTGGAAAAAAGTTTCTCTGGCATTCTATCTTGCACAAACATTTTTTACCCAGCCTCTACAGAGCATTGAATATAATGTGTCTTTAAGGGTCACTAAAGCGACTGCCACAAGTGGGTTCTTTATCAGTTTACCAGAAAGTAAACAGTGTTTAAGATGGTGTCAAAGTCTTTTAATTTTCCTAAGGTCTTTACAAATGGATATCCAATAAAGGATGAAAATTCAATATTTAAATAAGCAGAAAATTCCACACTCTCTGTCTGCCCCTGAACCCCACTCCTGCAAAAAAAAAAAAAAGAAAAAAAGTGGTTAAGAGAATGCTTATCACATTATTGAACTATCTTTTGACAAAAGCTCTAGGAATTCCTGTGAATGAACAATTCTTGGATGAAGAATCCATGCAAATCATGCTATTGAAGTTATTCGGAATATTTATTTCTTAGCTTAGTAGATTTGTTTTGGGGGTATAAAACTTTATGACCAAAGAAACAACTTTAATATCTTATTGGCACATTCCTAGTGCATCAATCACAAGTGCATGTGCTCAGTTCCATTTTGTTTTTAGTATTAAAACTTCAGGAAATATAATTGTTGAATTGCTTCCCGCGACCTCAGTGCTTGAACAGGATATAGATATAGTGTAACATGAATGCGCTAGCAAGGAAGCTGGGGAAATTTTGTTTTGAATGTTCCTGTGTCATTTCACACTGCATAAAGTAATACAGCAGAATCCTGTAACTCTTCACAAATCATTGAGTCTGTTCCCCTAAAATTTGCTACCGGCCTATGTTTAAAAATACAGCAATCATCATTTCCATATTTATTACATAATGATGAATAATATCCACCACCACCACTGGAACCAGTTGCCATCCAGTTGATTCTGACTCATGGCAACCCCCATTTGTCACAGTAGAACTGTGCTTTATAGGGCTTTCAATAGTAGATCGCCAAGCCTTTCTTCTGAGGCACCTCTGGGTGGACTCAAACATCCAACCTTTCAGTTAGCAGCTGAGAATGTTAACTGGATAATAAGCACACCTCATAATTCTGTTTCAAAAAATTTTCACATATATAATGTGTACCTAATAAACTAAAATTTTTGTTTTATGCCCAAAAACTCTAAGTAAAGCTTAACATTGTTTTATAGGCTGAACATTTATTTCTCATTCTTAATTTACTGTAAATTAATTGTGTGGCTTTGACTAAGTTACTTATCTATTTAGAAACTCACTTTATGTACGAAGATGACCTGTAAGCTTCTTTCACTTGTAAGATTTGAAATATGATGCATTTGTGAAAAAGGCCTATATCATTTCTAACTTGGCAGAAACTTTCTATAAAGTAGCTGTAATTATATAAATATTACATTAAAATAATATGGGATGGGCTGTATTATGCAAAACAATGTTGATTATCACAGATATTTAAAAGTTATAACTTAAACTTCAAAGAAATATTTTTCTTATAGATGACTACTTACCACCAAATGCATGCTCATCTTCCAGAGCTAATGAAACTTTTAACTCCTACTCTTATTTAAGGTATTTTGGTGGGAAAAAATGTGAAAACTCTTATTCCAGCTAAAAATGTTCTACTCCAGGCCCAAAGAAATGATCACTATTGAAAGATGTTTAAGAGTTCATTAAGCTGAGCTGGAAACCCTGGTGATGTAGCAGTTAAGTGCTAAGGCTGCTAACCAAAAGCTCAGCAGTTCAAATCCACCAGGCGCTCCTTGGATACTCTATGGGGCAGTTCTACTCTGTCCTATATGGTCGCTATGAGTCAGAATCAACTCAACGACAACGGTTCTGGATAAGCTGGCCTAGTATAGTGGGAGGATTTTTTCTGGGAAAATTAGAGCAATACACCCTGTATCCTCAAACTCTAACAAAGTGGCATGGTGAGAATTAACAGTGGCTTTGGTGTCTTGTCATCACCAACATGATATCTTCATTGATGTTGCTAGGTGCCGTAAGTCAGTTCTGACTCATAGCAACCCTATGTATACCAGAACTAAACACTTCCCATTCCAGTGCCATCCTCACAATTGTTGTTATGCTTGAGCCCATTGTTGCAGCCACTGTTTCAATCTGTCTCATTGAGAGTCTTCCTCTTCTGCACTGATCCTCTACTTTACCAAGCATAATGTCCTTCTCCAGGGATTGATCCCTACTGATAACATGTCCAGGGTACATGAGGCAAAGTCTCGCCATCCTTGCTTCTAAGGAGCATTCTGACTGTACTTCTTCCAAGACAGATTTGTTCGTTCTTCTGACAGTCCGTGGTATATTCGATGTTCTTCGCCAACAGCGTGATTCAAAGGCATTAATTTTCTTGGCACTTCCTTATTCATTGTCTAGCTTTCTCATGCATATGAGGCAATTGAAAACACCATGGCTTGGGTCAGGTGCACCTTAAACCTCAAAATGACGTCTTTGCTTTTGAACACTTTAAAGAAATCTTTTGCAACAGATTTGCCCAGTGCAATATGTCGTTTGATTTCTTGACTGAGGCTTCCACGGGTGTTTATTGTGGATCTAAGTAAAATGAAACCCCTGACAACTTCAATCTTTTCTTTGTTTATTATGATGTTGATTATTGGTCTAGTTGTGAGGATTTTTGTTTTCTTTATGTAGAGGTATAATCTATACTGAAGGCTGTAGTCTTTGATCTTCATCAGCAAGTGCTTCAAGTCTTCTTCACCTTCAGCAAGCAAGGTTGTGTCATCTGCATATCACAGATTATTAATGAGTCTTCCTCCAATCCTGATGCCAAGTTCTTCTTCATACTGTCTAGCTTCTGGGATTATTTGCTCACCATATAGATCGAATAAGTATGGTGAAAGGATACAAACCTGATGCCCACCTTTCCTGATTTTAAATCATGCAATATTCCCTTGTTCTGCTCGAACCACTGCCTCTTGGTCTATGTACAAGTTCCTCATGAGCATGACTAAGTGTTCTGGAATTCCCATTCTTTGCAACGTTATTCATAATTTGCTATGATCTCCACATTCAAATATCTTTGCATAGTCAATAAAACGCAGGTAAACATCTTTCTGGTATTCTCTTCTTTCAACCACTATCCATCTGACATCAGCAATGATACCCTTCATTCCACGTCCTCTTCTGAATCTGGCTTGCGTTTCTGGTAGTTCCCTGTTAACGTACTGCTGCAGCCACTTTTGAATGATCTTCAGCAAAATTTTACCTGTGTGTGATATTAATGATATTGTTCAATAATTTCTGCACTCAGTTGGATCACCTTTCTTTGGAATGGGCACAAATATGGATCTCTTCCTGTTGGTTGGCCAGCTAGCCATCTTCCAAATTTCTTGGCATAGATGAGTGAGCACCTCCAGTGCTGCATCCATTTTTTGAAACATCTCGGTATTCAATCAATTCCTCGAGCCTTATTTTTTTGCCAGTGCCTTCAGTGTAGCTTTGACTTCTTCCTTCCCTACCATTGGTTCTTGATCATATGCTGCTTCCTGAAATGGTTGAACGTCGATCAATTCTTTTTGGTACAGTGACTCTGTGTATTCCTTCCATTTTCTTTTGATGCTTTCCTGAGTCATTCAATATTTTGCCTATAGAATTTTTTAATATTGCAACTTGAGGCTTAATTTTTTCTTCAGTTCTGTCAGCTTGAGAAATGCAGATCATGTTCTTCCCTTTTGGTTTTCTAACTCCAGGTCTTTGCACATGTGATTATAATACCTTACTTTGTCTTCTCGAGCTGCCCTTTGAAATCTTCTGTTCTGCTCTTTTACTTCACAATTTCTTCCTTTTGTGTTACTTACTCTGTGTTCAAGAGCAAGTTTAAGAGTCTCTTCTGACATCCATTTTGGTCTTTTCTTTCTTTCCTGTTTTTTTAATGACCTTTTGCTTTTTTCGTGTATAATGTCCTTGATGTCATTCCACAACTAATCTGGTCTTGGGTCATTCGTGTTCAGTGCATCAAATCTATTCTTGACATGGTCTCTAAATTCGTGTAGGATATACTCAAGTTTAGATTTTGGTTCTCGTGGATTTGCTCTAATTTTATTCACTTTCGTCTTGACAAGTTGACCCCTGGCCTTGTTCTGCCTGATGATATTGAGTTTCTCCATCATCTCTTTCCACAGATGTAGTCAATTTGTTTCACGTTTATTCCATCTGGCGAAATCCACATGTATAGTCGCTGTTTATGTTGTTGAAAAAAGGTATTTTCAATGAAGAAGTCGTTGGTCTTGCAGAATTCTATCTCTGGCGTCGTTTCTATCACCAAGGCTGTATTTTCCAACTACCGAGCCTTCTTTTTTGTTTCCAACTTTCGTATTCCAATCATCAGTAATTATCAGGGCATCTTGATTACATGTTTGATCAATTTCAGACTGCGGAAGTTGGTAAAAATCTTCAATTTCCTCATCTTTGGAATTAGTGGTAGCTGTGTAAATTTGGATAATAGTCATATTAACTGGTATTCCTTGTAGGCATATGGATATTAGCCTATCAACGACAGTGTTGTACTTCAGGATAGATCTTGAAATGTTCTTTTTAACAATGAATGTGACAGTGTTCCTTTTCAATTTGTCATCCTTGGCATAGTAGGCCATATGCTTGTCAGATTTCAGATTCAGAATGACCAATACCAGTCCATTTCAGCTCACTAATGCTTAGGGTATCTATCTTAAAGTGTTCTGTTTCATTTTTGATGACTTTCAATTTTCCTAGATTCATACTTCGTACATTCCATGTTCTAATTATTAATGGATGTTTGCAGCTGTTTCTTCTCATTATGAGTTGTGCTACATCAGTAAATGAAGGTCACAAAAGCTTTACTCCCTCCACATCATTAATGTCAACTCTAGTTTGAGGAGGCAGCTCTTCCTAGTCATATTTTGAATGCCTTCCAACCTGAAGAGCTCATCTTCTGGCACTATATCAGACAATTTTCTGCTGCTATTCATAAGGTTTTCACTGGCCATCTTTTTCAGAAGTAGGCTGCCAAATCCTTCTTCCTACCTAGTCTGTCTTAGTCTGGAAGCTCCGCTGAAACCTGTCCACCATGGGTGGCCCTACTGATATTTGAAATACTGGTGGCATAGCTTCTAGCATCATAGCAACATGCAAGGCACCACAGTACGGCAAACTGACAGACAAGTGGTGGGACATGCTTATTTTTTACCTTCTATATAATTGTTGAAAACATTTTTCTTACAAATTGGGCTCTAAATCTAGAAATCTGCTTTATTTTAATTTACTGCTGTGCCAATGAAATT
The DNA here is from genome assembly GCA_030035585.1 of Dugong dugon. Classification (NCBI taxonomy): domain Eukaryota; kingdom Metazoa; phylum Chordata; class Mammalia; order Sirenia; family Dugongidae; genus Dugong; species Dugong dugon. Next base: position 24,441,527 of record CM057475.1, read on the forward strand.
AGACTAAATTAAGTTAAGTCTTTTCATTCTGAGACCTCAGTGTTAACTAAAAACAAGAAAACCAATTAAAAACCAAAACAAACAACCAGCCATGAAAACATTGTTCTGTCCTGCATCCCATGAATGTAGGACAGAATAATGTGCATGAGCACTCTGGTAAAGGAGGCAGCTGTGATAGCACTTAACTGCAAGTCTGACGAAGATGGATCAGAACATATTACTCTTCAGGGAAATGGTGTACTGAAAATACTGTTGCCATGTAGTCTTGTTTCATGAAAAGTAGTGCTACATCTACAACAGAGATAAGAGAAAGGCCCCTGCATAACATCCCTTCTCTATTCTTATTCCTTATCACAGTACCCATCTCCACTCTTTGATACCTTTTACCCTAGGCTCCATATCCACATTCTCATTCCCCGTATGCTAGTTTGGCACATGATATGTCCTGTCCCCCATGCTCCCTACTTTAAAGAAAGAGTTAATTTCACCTAGAACAAATATTCTTGCATAATTTATTTATGGTCAGCCCAATTTTCCCTAGACTGTTCAGTTCTAAAGTATGATCTGTAGAACTCAAGTTCTGTGGGGTGTAACTTGGGGAAAATGCTATGCAATAGGCTTTTTTTTTTTTAATCGCAAGATTTCTCAGACTTTTTAATATTCTACTGTACATTTAGAATCTTCAGAAAGGGAGGTTAGGGAAGAATTTTCCCACAAATTATCTGAAAGCCTAAACTGTTTCAAGTAGCATATTTCAGGTCTCCTTCTCCATAGAACTTGTTTGGGAAATATGCTCTATGCCGGTGCCTCTCAACCTTCGCTGCTTATTGGAATTAGTTGGGTAACTTTAAAAGCACTGATTACTGGTTCCTACTTCTACGTGTTGTGTGGTAGTTACTCAGGTGTATGGCCTGAGCACCAGAGTTTTTTAAATCTCTGCAGATCATTCTCATGTGCACCAAAGATTGATAATTACAGCTCTAGATCTATCTTCCCAACCTTCTCTCTTGTGTCAGAAGAAGGCCTGCCCTTCATCAACTCTAAAGCTCTCTGCTTCTCCTGAACCCAGAATCCAACCCTTCATGAGCTCTTTATTTCCACAATAAACTGCCTTAATTTTCAGCACCAAATGTTAGGAAACCACATAGATTGTTGATAAGGTAAATCCAAAGAACCAAACCAAGAAGCCTCTTCTCACTGAGTACCTCTTTCTTCCCTTTTGCAGGTCTCAGGTAGTTGTCCCTCTTGATCCTTCTGTTTTTGTAGGCATGTGCAATTCTCTCCCACCATGTAAAAAACTTCACAATGTCTCTCATTTCCTTGCTTTACCAAAATTTAAAGAAGTGACATATTTTGTCTGCCTCCATTTAGTCACTCTTTTACCCATGCCACCTGCTTTACATTCTCAACTTTGCTTCCAATTATATTGCATTTCCAAACATAATTATGTCCTGTCTCCATCCTCTTGCTTCCTTTTTTTTTTTTTTCTTGAATTAATACTTTTGGATTATCTCCTCCTTGATACCTTTTTTTAAAGGAAATACTCTTGAAATCATTTTATTTTTAATTATTCAGCTTATTCCTATTTTTCCTTGAAAATTTTACGATTTGTAGATGTTCACTAAATAGGAAGCCCTTAGTCTATTGACCCCTGTAGCTAAATATTGAAATGCATTAGGAACCTTCTATGCCATATTCATACTTACATTGGAATGGCATTTTCTTTTCTGCAAGGGTAAATTATAGGAATAAATCATGTTTAGTCTCTCTTCTTATCTAATTAATTCAGTTTTCTCCATAGAGAGATAAGAAATTTATTCTTATTATTGAGAATCTGACATTTGTTCTAGGAGGTAGGGGTCACTGCATTAAAAAGACAATATGTGCCCATCTCTGCCCCCTTTATGCTCCCTCTTCTGTCAGCGATCATGTGCTTGAAGTAAGTCTGTGACTTTCAACGTCATCAGTTATGATATCTCTGCAGACCCAGTTCTTTCTATGAATTAGCAATGACTTCTAAATATAGGGAGATAGTAGGAGGTCCCCATTTTGATCATTGACCCAACCTTCATTCTCCAATTTAACTTTATCATATGGTTCTGTTCTTTTATACTAGTGGGCTACTGGGTACTTTCCTGACCAGTTAACAGTGCTAATACATTGAACTCCATTTTTTATCCATTCCAGGTCCAGTTTATGGGGTCTGTTCATCAGTGGTTATAACCCAAAGTAAATAAGAAATGAGTATTAGGTGCCACTCTTATACCCCACTGCCCCTCATCACCTCTGAAAAATACAGAGAATTTGGCCAGAAATCCTTATGAATAAGCACAGGCACTGGTTTGAGTTATCAAGTACTATTAGGGAAATAGGCTTTGGTGCAGCTGCTGCAATTGGCTTTAGGTAGCTCCAAGAACGACCTGCACATTTGGTAGCTTCTTATACTGGGATCACGGATGTTACTACAAATCTGAATGTTATGGATGTGAAATTGTCCAGAATTTCTTTCTTTTTTTATTTCCAGTTTTGGCTTACCTCAAAGCAAGCAGAATTTCACTATACAGACTCTTTAAGCACAGGTAACAAGAAGATTTTTGTTTTGTATTCTCCCTTTCACTATGTCCTCACCAGGATGCAGACGATTTTCCACAATCACACTCATAGCAACCTTCTAACCTCTGATTATAGCTGTGTAGTTCAGAGATCTAGACTGTAGGTTAATTATACTAGAGTAATAAATCCCATTAATAAGCAGATAAAAATGTATGGTGATCCTTATAATATGAAAATATGTCATCTTCTTGGGTTGAGGTAAAGGAAAAATTCAATGCAATTCTACAAAAACAAAATCTAGAATAAATCTCTGTATTTAATATTTCTCTCTCTAGCCTTATTGCAAGCATCTACCAAACCCTAAACCAATCCCGTTATGATCAAGTGGATTCTGACTTATAGCAACCCTGTAGGACAGAGTAGAACTGCCCTGTAGAGTTTCCAAGGCTGTTATCTTTATAGCAGCAGACTGCCATATCTTTCTTCTGTGGAGCAGCTGGTGGGTTCGAATCACCAACCTTTCGGTTAACAGCCGAGAGCTTAACCACTGTACTATCAGGACCCCTTCAAGCCTCTATAGCCCATTGCCATCAAGTCGATTCCGATTCATAACGACCCCATAGGACAGAGTAGAACAGTCCCATAAGGTTTCCAAGGGGCGGCTGGTGGAGTCAAACTGTCAACTTTTTGGTTAGCAGCTGAACGCTTTATTACTGTACCACCAGGGTTCCTCAAGCCTCTATTAACAAAGCCATCACAGTCCCTGGGTGGTGCAAAAGGTTAATGTGCTCTGCTGCTAACTCAAAAGTTGGAGGTTCGAGTCTACCCAGAGGCACTTTGGAAGAGAGGCCTGGAGATCTATTTCTGAATAATTGTCCATTGAAAACCCTATGGAGCACAGTTATGCTCTGATATGCCTGGGGTCACCATGAGTCAGAGTCCACTTCATGGCAACTGTTTTTGTTTTTTTTTTAAAGACATTGGAGATTTGTGTTGTACTTTGTGTTGGGTTCAAGAAAAATTCTTTTGCTTGGGATGATTGTTGTATGGCCTGAAAATCACTCATGTAAATTTTGTAGCCATGTGTCTAGCTATGTAATAATTATATAGATATCATAGTGACTTAGATTTATAAAGAAATTTGGAATAAGCAAAAAGATCAGTGGGAATTTAGTATGGAAGAATATTTATTGTTTGGAGCACACTCTTCTGGGTTATCCATCCTAGCCTTGCAATGCCTTTGAGCTATTTTACAACTTTGTAAATTACAGATAATTAATAGCAATGCAAAATCATTTTTGTTTATAGACCTTCAAATGAATTCCATCAGAATGAGGGACAACCCTCTCTTCACTCTGCAAAAAACAGTTTTCTGTCCATTTGCAAGTTTTTTTCAGTATTGCTGATCTATAAATATGTATGTTCTTTGGATTTTGCTTTGAAAAATTTATAATATCTTCTTGGTTTCCTCAATAAGATGAACTAAAATCTTGTTTTCATTTTATATCTGTATGAAAGTCTTGAGTTTGTCCTCTTTTAATATTTATCCTTTAACAGGCTCCAGGGAGGAGGACAATCCAAGATTGAATTGAAATGTGATTAATTCAAATTTAGAGCATTCAAAGAATTCATATTCTTTCTAGTGGAAAAATGTCAGGAAATATAGAACAAAGAACTTGGCCTCCATCTGTTCAGATATTTCTGGCTGAGACTGAAGAAAGAAAGAAAGAAAGAAAAAGAATAGGAAAGATGTTTGGCTTTTATTGCCTTTGAAATTTAATTTAAGAAATTTTCTTTTGTAAACTTTAATTCTTCTGTAGGTATTAAATTATATAAGGTTGATGGTGTCAGATGTGAGTTTTTATTCACTGTATAATTGGTTTCATTGGTGACTTTCATGGAACACCATGGTTTGTACAATTTGAGATACAAACTAGAAAAGGAAGTGAATATTTGGTGCAATATGACTTGATTGATTTTAAAGACTTCTTGTGGCATAACCTAAACTACTTACCAATAATTACAAAGAATTCCCAAGGAATATGGATAAAGACCACAGGAATGAGCTTATCAAGACCCACTCAAACCAAACCCATTGGGGTCAATTTGATTCCCACTCATAGTGACCCTATAGGACAGAGTAGAACTGATCCATAGAGTTTCCAAGGCTGTAACCTTTTACAGAAGCAGACTGCCACATCTTTCTCCTGTGGAGTGGCTGATGGGTTCGAACCACCTACCTTTTGGTTAGCAGCTGAGCACTTAACCACTGCATCACCAGGGATTCTTTCAAGACCTGCAGTTCTAGTTAATACCATGCTTGACTGTTAAAATAAAGAGATCAAAACATGGGGAATGCTGGAAGGTGAAGAAGGGGCATTCTCATTTTACTCTCCTATTTCTACAGAGCAGTGGTTCTCACTGTGTGATCCCCCCAAGCAGCAATATCACCAATACCAGGAACTTGTTGGAGGGGCAAATTCTTGGGACACACCCCAAACCCACAGAATCAGAAACTCTGAGGGTGGGGCTCAGGAATCTGTTTTAACATGGCTTCCAGGTGGTTATCATACTCTCAAAATTGAAAAGTAGTTCTGTGGATGAATCTTTAGCTCCTCTCACCAGATTTTTATTTTTATACCCAATATCTGTCAGAATAGTTTCTACCTTACTGAATTATTGTGTTAAATGAAAGGAAAAGCATGTATATTAAGTGCTCAATGTTGTTGTTGTATACCATTAAGTCAGTTCCCACTCATGGCGACCCTATAGGACAGAGTAGAAGTGCCTTATAGGGTTTCCAAGGAACAGCTGGTGAATTTGAACTGCTGACCTTTTGGTTAGTAGCCAAGCTCTTAATCACTATGCCACCAGGGCTCCCAAGTGCTAAATAAGTTTACCTAAAGAGGAGAGTATTAAAGTGAATACACGTGGTCTCTTATTTCTTTCTTTTCTGAGCAAGAGATGCTGTTGTTAGGTGCCATGGAGTCCTTTCTGACTCACACAGACCCCATAGCAGAATGATAATGCTGCCAGGTCCTGCGCCTTCCTCACAATAGTTGCTATATTTGAGCCCGTTGTTGCAGCCACTGTGTGAATTATCCTTGTTGAGGGTCTTCTTCTTATTCTCTGACCCTCTGTTGCCCAATTACAGTCTGTGCCCTGGAGCAGTTGAGCCAATGAAATGTACTCCAAGTCAGAAAGAGAGAGAAAATTTATTAGGAGGTGACAACAATGGGGAGCCCGATAGCAACATTGGTTGTCGTCATGGAGTCCCTAAAGGCAATTTCTACATCAGAGCATATATATCATTTTTGCAAGGGTTATGTAGTGTCTTCTGACATGTAGCCTACAGAGGGTTGGATGAGTATACATCACAAGACAATTATGAGAAACTATTAGACTAAAGATATGCATGCTGGACATCTGGACTCTAATCTTTACGGTTGTAACAGGCAAAAAAAAACTTACATAAAAATCTCTTGGCTAGTGGAACTGGCCTGCTAAGTTTACTCTGATTGAGATAAGGAGAAAGAAAGAAAGTTGCAGACCAAAAGCACCAGGCAGCCTTTCTAGCTGCCGCCTTGTAGGCTGAAGTCCATCTCCCAGGAGAACAAAGAAAAGGAGGAAGACCTAGGCTATGAGAGCCAAGAAGGCACCACACCCTTTTGAAAAGAGAACAGTGCAGCTGGTGTAATAAAAAAAGGACACTGAAAGTGAGAGTGTACAAAATGCCAAGCAAAATGAAACTTATACGTTACTTAGAGTATCATTATGGTGTTAGTTATGTCAAGCTCTCAATCATTCATTTTGAAAAGGAGAAAACATGCTGCAAGGCATTAGGGTCATAGCTCTACTTTGGAGCCCTTGTGGTGCAGTGGTTAAGCGTTCAGCTGCTAACCAAAAGGTTGACAGTTTGAATCCACCAGCTGCTCCTTGGAAACCACGGGACAGTTTACTTCATCAAGCATGATGGATTGAATTGTGTCCCCCAAAAATGTGTATTAATTTGACTAGGCCATGATTCCCAGTATTTTATAATTATCCACCATTTTGTCATCTGAAGTAATTTTCCTATGTGTTGTAAATCCTACCTCTATGATGTTAATGAGGAAGGATTAGAGGCAGTTATGTTAATGAGTGTCTTAGGATGGGTTCTCTAGAGAAGCAAAACCAGTAAAGCTATAAATATATATATATAAAGAGAGATTTATATCAAGGAAATGGCTTGCATGGTTGTAGAGACTGGAATGTCCCAAGTCCATGGGTCAGGATAGAGGCTTCTCCTGATTCACGCAGCTGCAGGGGCTGGTGAACCCAAGATTGACAGATCAGAGAGCAGGGCTCTTGCTCACAGGCTGCAAAAATCAACAACTCCCAAGATCAACAGGAAAGACTGCATGTAAGGTGCTAGCTCAAGTCCCAAGACCAAGAGGTCAGACAAACAGGAGCCAGTTGCAGGATCTATAGCAAGCAAAAGCCCCAGAGCCTTGCCAGAATGTCCATTTATATTCAGTGCAGGCCACACGCCTAAGGAAACTCCCATTAATTGGCTACTGATTGGCTACTCACAGCTGATCCCATCATGGAGGTGATCACATTATATCAAATATCATCATGAAGGTGATAACAACATCATACAACTGCCAAACTACTTCATAACCACTGAGAATCATGGCCCAGCCAAGCTGACACACAACCTTAACCGTCACAATGAGTCAAGACTCAATCTGCAAGATTAGGTTGTATCTTGAGTCAATCTCTTTTGAGATATAAGAGACAGAATCTAACAAAGAGACAGGGGGACTTCCTACCATGAAGAAAGCAGAACAGGAAGCAGAGCACATCCTTTGGACCCGAGGTCCCTACACTGAGAAGCTCCTAGACCAGGGGAAGATTGGATAAGGACCTTTTTCCAGAGCTGACAGAGAGAGAAAGCCTTCCCCTAGAGCTGTCACCCTGAATTCCCTAGACTGTGAGAGAATAAATATCTGTTTGCTAAAGCCATCCACTTGTGGTATTTCTGTTATAGCAGTACTAGCTAACTAAGACAATGCCCTTCTCCAGGGACTGGTCTCTCCTGATGACATGTCCAAAGTAAGCAAGAGAAAGTCTCACCATCCTTGTTTCTAAGGAGCATTCTGGCTGTTCTTCCAAGGCAGATTCATTCATTCTTCTGGCAGTCCATGGTATATTCAATATTCTTTGCAAACAGTATAATTCAAATGCATCAGTTCTTCTGTGTGACTACTTTGATTTCTGAGAGTCTGATAGCCAGCAGGGCTTGTTTCCCTGGTGGATGGGCTTAACAAGTTAAAAAGTCACATGGTTCATGCTTTGGCTTCAGGCCTGCACCTAAGCCTTGTAGTTGGATGTTTATACTTTCCTCTCTGTCTATGGTAAGCAAACTAAGCTAATTCAGTAACATCCTTTTCTTTCTCAGCTTCTCTCATGGTGATCCCATGGTTACCATGCTTCTAAAGCAACTGGATTGTGTCCTAGGGGAAAATCACCACAAAGTTATAGTAAAGAAAGATTTTATTCAACACGTGTTCCAAGAGGCTAAAGTGGGAAATGGATAAGCATACTACCAGAGCTATGTCTGCCCAAGACCGAAGACTGTTACAGAATCATTAGTATATCTTGAAATTATAAATGGGTAAAATCATTAAAAATTTCACCTTTTCATGGATTGGCTAAATACTGTTAAATTGCTGTGATTCTACATTTTGAATTGTCTTTCTTAACAATCACTGATTGGTACAAGTGTCAGTGGGGACAGTAAGGAGGGTCTTCATTGGCCCAACAAATCTTACTATTTACTAAATGCTAATAGAAAAAGGTAAGAGGAAAATATGTGGGTCGTTTGTGCTCTAAGTATTTGTTTATGTGAAACTTTCCCTAAAAGATGTTTTCCAAGATTGTTCTAGCTATGTTTTGATACCTCAGCAGTCTAGTCGATGTGCCCTTGTGAGTCCTTGTGAGTCCACATCCAGCTGGGTCACATTCTTTATACTCAAGGATAGGGAATAATGGCTCCAATTTTAATTCCTAAGTCAGTGGCAATGGGTTTTTGTTTTGTTTTGGTTCAGTGTCCTGTTCTAGCCTTCAGATGGGAGTTTAAGGCTATAGACCCAACTGTCTCTCATTCCGAGGGGATGTAGTAGGCTTACACATTGACTTCAGGTCCAAACTAGGTACACCAATTTAATTTTGGTGGAGAGTCCTGAACTTTGGGAGTGGTTGAATATTTGCCTGTTCTCCCTTTGTTTATTAAACACTTCCCAATCTGTCCCATAAAACATCAATATAATGAAACAAGAAAGCTACTGTCGGTGAAGCATTTACTTATATGTCTAGTAGCATTGCTACCATTTTAGAAGTGCTAACTCACTTAATCAAGACTTCAGAAAACAGTTTTAAACATACAAGAATTTAGGGAATTCCATACCTAGAGTCCTTATACAAACTACTAGAGGAAGAACTTCATCCAAACTTTAGCAAAAGGACTAGTTGTAAATATTTTAGTGTATGTAAGCACAGAAGAAAGACTAAAACGAAGGTGAAGCTGAAGGTAGAAGGCTAATATACAAATGTTGTATGTTGCAACAAAGTATAAATCACATGATTAAGAATGGGAGGAGCAGAGAGAGAAGTAGGAAAATAGAATAATCTCACAAATTGTTGTACAGACAACAAGTGGGAGTGAAAAGAAATTATTAAATTACTGACAGAGAGCTGAGCTGTTGAGAGCAGAGGTGAGCTGCCAGGTGCCCCAAACTGAAACTGGACCAATGGGTCCTCACCCAGCAGGCAAGAAGCCAATATCCATGACTCTGTTTTTGAGAGGAATAAAGAATTTATTTTGCAGGCTAGCAAGCGGGAACTCAGAGGTATTTACCTCAGATTGAGTTCCTCGATTTGAGGAAGCATTCACATTTTATAATTATACTTATTCATATAGGGGTGGAGGAAGGTGGTGGACAGGATCAGGAAGTTCTAACTATTCATAGCTTCTATCGGTGAGGCTAAGACTCGGCATGGAAATGGCCTATGGACACTTCGCTTTTGAAATGGGCTCAGCTACTGCAGATGACATATGTCTGGTGATTTTGGTTCCTTGACACGAGTCTTTTTGTTCCCTGACATGAGTTCTCTTGTGTTATTGAGCATGCGTGGCAGCCTGGGCTCATCTGTCGATCATCTTTTTCTGTTCTGCGCATGTCTGACCATTCTGAGCCGGTTAGATCTGGATCCGTCCAGGCTTTCCAGAGGGTCTGCAAAACAACTTAGGGGAAGTGAGTGACATAGTGGGGGGGGTGACTAGACTTGGCTTGATAATCAGTAGAGTACTAATTAATTAGGTGTCTTCAGCCTCTAGGGTTCCCTAACAAAACCCAAACCCAAACCAAATCCATTGCACTGAGTTGATTCTGACACATTGTGACCCTATAGGACAAAGTAGAAGCAGATGGTGGATTTAAACTGCTGACCTTTTGAGTAGTAGTCAAGCTCTTCACTGTGCCCAAATGAAAGTAACGGTCAAGCCTTTATATCACTTACTGCTATAGGGTCGCTATGAGTCGGAATCAACTCCATGGTAACCGGTTTGGTTTTTTTGATTTTTTGTGATAGTGTAAGCAAGAGGTCAGTCCCAGAGAGAAGGTGCCTGGCTCCCCTGTTCTATCTTTCCCCAAGAATGACTCCCAGGTGAGGATCATGTGAATCAGCACAGATGTGGGAACCCATCTCACTGCTGAAGATCCCTCTCCTCTGTCCTCAGAACAAAAGTCTTCTGCAGGTTTATGGACCCTGGGTTTGGGGAAGGGGGAAGAGGGAAGGGCTAGTGATGGAAAAGTACTGTGTACTGTGTCAGTGTGGGAAAATGTGTCTTTAAGATCCCTCTCCCTTCCTCTGACCCCAGAACCCTCGTGGCGCAGTAGATAAGAGCTCAGCTACTAACCAAAAGGTCAGCAGTTCAAATCCACCAGCTGTTCCTTGGAAACCCTATGAGGCAGTTCTACCTTGCCCTAGGGTTACTTGAGTCAAACCACCTCCTGGCAAGGAGTTCGGTTTTGATTTTCCCCTGATAAGGAGGCTTCAGCAAGACAACTGAGGAAGTCCTCTGTCTGCCAGTAATAGGAATGCAAATATATGGAAGAGCCTGGCTGGTCTAGGGGTGGGCCAAGGGATAGGGGAGCCTCAGTCCTTGGCTACAAATCCCTTCCAAATCCAAGAAACCAAACCCATTGCCACAGAGTCAATTCTGACTCAGAGCGACCCTACAGGACCTACAGTAGAACTCCCATATAGGGTTTCCAAGGCTGTTCATATTTATGGAAGCCGACTGCCACATCTTTTTGCTGAGGAGCAGCTGGTGGGTTTGAACCACCTTATGTAATAAAGAAAAAGATTTTCAATTTAACTCGCAAAGCAAAATCTAGCTATGGGATGTGCTGTGTACAAGAGGCACGCCTTTATGTTTGTTGTTCTTGTTAGGTGCCATCCAGTCAGTTCTGACCATTAGCAACCCAGTGTACAACCAAACGAAACACTGCCTGGTCCGGCACCATCCTCACAATCGTTGTTATGCTTGAGTCCATTGTTGGCAGCCACCGTGTCAAGTCATCTCGTTGAGGGTCTTCCACTTTTTCCCTGACCATCTACTTTACCAAGCATGATGTCCTTTAGTCAATCTAAATGAAGAGATTTAGAGAGACTAAACATAAAGGGCAAATGTATACCAGGCAAATGAGAGCAATAAGCAGGGATAATGCTCTAAAATCAAATAGAAGCTAAAAACAATAAACTTAACAAAGGTAGGCATGCTTTAATGCTGAAAATCAGAGCTCACAGCAAAGATATGAAGCAAAAACTATAGCAGATACAAGGAGACATAGAAACTCTTTATCAAGGAGATTTTAATATACCACTCTCAAGACATATCAAGTGGGTTTAACCTGACCAGCTAGTTCTTATAAATACATGTATACACCAAACTTTATATCCTAATAAAAAAATACACCACCTTATTTGTCCACAAAATACTTACAAAAATTGATATTATATTATGTCACAAAGAAAAAAAAATTACTAAGTTCCATCATACTGGAACTTCTCTTCATAATAGAATATTACATGCAACAGTTTTTGAATACAATCCAATAGAACTAGAAATTACATACAAAAACAAAAATCAGAAAGGTTCTTCGATATGGAAATTAAAAAGAACAACAGAAACCAGACTCTTCTATTTAAAAATACTGTAGTGAAAGGGGAAATAAATTTGAAATTCTATAATTTACAAAAAATAAAGATGAGGTTAATCTACACATCAGAATTTTTCTAGGTTTTATTTTTAAATCTAGAAACAGATCATATATTCTTCTTTTCTAATACAGGCTTTTTAAGGCTATTTTAATTTTTCTACAAGCACTGCTTTACATGCATCACATACATTTTGATATGTTGTGAATTCATTTATATTTGATTCAAAATATTTTCTAAATCTCATTTTGATTTCCTCATTGACCCAGGGTGTTACTTAATTCCCAAATAATTAGGGTTTTCCAGATATCATTCTATTAATTGATTTATAAATTTATTCTGTTATCTCGAACATACTTTATATCACTTCAGTTCTTTTAAATTTGTTATTTTTTTGCTTCCTATCACAGAATGTTGGCTATCTTTGTGAATTTTCCATGGACCTAAAAATGTGAATTATTTTTGCATAGAACGTTTTATAAATGCCAGTGAGGTCATGTGGGCTGATAGTATTTTTCCAGTCTTCTAAATTCTTACTAAAAGCCCTGTAGGTACAGTGGTTAAACACTTGGCTGTTAACCAGAAGGTCGGCCATTCAAACCCACCAGCCACTCTGTGGGAGAAAGATGTGGCAGTCAGCTTCCATAAATATGTACAGCCTTGGAAACCCTATGGGGCAGTTCTACTCTGTCCTATGGGGTCACTATGAGTTGAAATCGACTCGATGGCAATAAGTTTTTTTTTTTTTAATTCTTACTGATTTTCTCTCTACTTGTCCTACCATTTTCTCAGGCAAGAGTGTTGAAATTTCCAACTGTAATTGTAGGTTTATTTCTCCCTTTAGGTCGATCAGTATTTGCTTCATGTATTTTGAAGCTCTGCTTCTAAGTGCGTATTCTTTTAGAATTTATGTGTCTTCTTGGAAAATTTACTCCTTGATCATTATGCCATGTGTCTCTTTACCCCGGGCAATATTCCTTGACCTGAAGCTTCTTTGTTTGATATTAATATAGGTATACCAGCTTTTTTTGGATTAGTTTTTGCATTGTATATAATTTGCTTTTCTTTTTCTTTTAATATCTACCTTTGGTTTTATGTTTACAGTGTTTTTCCTGTTGAACAGCATATAGTTGGGACTTCCTTCTTTACTGATCTGACCATCATTGTCTTTTAATTGATGTGTTTAGACTATTCACATTTAATGTAATTACTGATATTGTTGGATTAAAATCTTTCATTCTGCTAGCTCTTATCTATTTATTCCACGTGTTCTTTGTTTCTTTAGCCTCTTTATTTCTTTTTTTTTTTTTTATGGTTCCCCCCGCCCCACCCCAGTATTGGCTTACAATTTATACCTCTCTTTAAAAAATGTTGTGGCTACTGTAGGGGTCACTACTAGTTGCGTTGACTAACAGCAGGGCTTCGAACTGGTTCAGTCATGGCTGACAAAGCGAAGTCAGAAAACACCTGAATTTTTAAAATTTGGGTGAAGCAGAACAATAAGCAGAATAGGAAAAATTACAGGTTGAAGCCTTGGAAAGGGAGGTGAGTCCTTTCAGGAACCTGGTGTGGGAGACTGGATTATTGTCAGTACTGTGAAGAGCAACACACATTCAAGACTGCCCTTGTTTTCTAAGAGGGAGGTTATGTTTCTAGCAGGGCTTCGACTTGTAATTTTCCCTATTCCACTTATCATTCCACTTCACCCACATTTTAAAAATTTGGATCTGTTCAGATTTCACTTCATCCGCCATGAATGAACTGGGTGGAACCAGTTCGAAGCCCTGACTCATAGTGACCCCATATAACAGAATAGAACTGCCTCATAGGGTTTAATATTTACAGAAGCAGATCGCCAGGTATTTTCTCCCAGGATCCACTGGTGGGTTCAAGCCACTGACCTTTCGGTTAGCAGCAAGTGCATAACCATTGCCCCATGAGGGCTCCATAGGATTTACAATATATGTCTTCAATAAATCGGAGTCTACCTTCACATACCCTGTAAGGAACTTATAGCCTATAAGCAAAAATTTTCCTTCCAATCCTTTGTTCTATTTGGTCAAATGTTTAAATTTTACAAAGGCTATAAACCTATAATATGTAACTAATATTTTTATTTTAAACATCCAGTTATCTTTTAGAATTAGTAAAAAATAAGAAGAAATTTTTTAATTTACCTTCATTTATGCCATTCCCAGTCTCTTTATGCCTTTGTATAGATCCAGGTTTCATTTTGATATGATATTACATTCACCTAAAGAAAGCTTCCTTTTATATAGCTTTATTTTATAAAGCTTCCTTTATATTTCTTGTAGTAGAGGCCTGCTGTCAATTAACTATTTATGTTTGTTTGAAAAAATTATTCATTTTTCCTTCCATTTTTAAAGTTATTTTCACTGGGTGTAGAATTGTGGGTTGACAGTTTTGTTTTGTTTTTTATTTCAGCACTTTAAAGATTTACTCTACTTTCTTCGGACCTGCAAAGTTTCTGATTAGCCATTTATAATGATCACAGTCTTTTCATTCTGTATGTGATATGTCTTTTTTTCTATCTGCTTTTAAAATTTTCTGTTCATAATTGGTTTTCATCAGTTTGAATAAAGTTAGTCTGTTGACTGTTGACCATTGCCTTCGAGTCGATTCCAACTCATAGTGACCCTATAGGACAGAGCAGAACTGCTCTATAGGATTTCCAAGGATCAGCTGGTGGATTTGAGTTGCCAACCTCTTGGTTAGCAGCCAAGCTCTTAACCACTGTGCCACTAGGGCTCCAAAAGTTAGTCTACCTATTTTTTTTGTTTTGTTTTGTTTTATTTTTTGTATAGTATTTACCCTGCTTTGGTGTTCTCTGAGTGTCTTGGATCTGTGGTTTGATGTGGATCATTAATTTTGGAAAGTGCTCAGCCAATATCTTTTCAAATATTTCTTCTGTCCTGTTTTCTCTCTCTTCTACCTCTGGAAATGCATATACAAATCAACCTAATGGTATTACAAATGAATGGTATAATCATACTAAAGGAAGTTGGAAAGGAAAGAATTTACCTAACTAACTTTACAAAGTCAACTATATAACATAAGACTAAAGACAAAAAAAAACTATACACAATATTGTGCTCTATTTAGTGAATTTTGTTTTCACAGGGGTAGAGTTAACAATTCTGAAGGTGCTTTATGTAAAGTATTCAAGAATGAAGTAAATACATAAATACACTGTGGGTAAGGAGAGCCAAGTTTCTCACTTTCCCACCCCCAAAGAGATTTCATTTGTCTGTTAGTTTTAAATACAGAAATTGGATAAGTCAGCCTCCTGTGGCTAGGTCTCTGATGTCAGTGAAGATAATCAATTCTTAGGCAATCAAGGAAATAGGATTCATAAAATGGAAGCAGTAAGAGCTCCATAAAATGTAACCATTTCTCATCCTGTTAAAGATAGACATTTAGTTTACATTGAAAACTGAGATAACTTGCTTTATACAACTCTAAAAAGTGTCTAATGTGACTCTCAATGAAAAGTTGAAATAAAAGAAAACCAGGGGCTTTGACAGACATGTTTATGCACAATAGGTCATAAATTCACTAATATAACTATAGAGTAATAATTTTTGCTCTATTGGTCAACATGAGAATTTTATGAAGCACTTTTTATTCTAAATTTGAAGTTAACAGGCGAATGGCTTCCACTTAACAAGTTGTCTGCAATGCATTTTCTCACAATGTGAAAGATTTTGATTTGGACAAGTGGAAAACATATTGAAGGAGAAGTTCCCTTCAAGGTTTACGACAAAAAAAATCAGACTGAGTCTCACTCGTATGTTTGTATAAACTTTTTGGTTGTATCAGTTTTCTTCTGTAAGCTTGTGAGTAAGAAGGCTTTTCAAGCAAGATTAAAAACATGTTGGCCATATTTTAACAGTTCATTAAAAATGTAATGCAGAGTTAATTTTATAGGTGGATTTCACTGGGAAAAAAGGAACATATATTCCTTTTAGTGATTATCACTTACTCTCTCACACTATTCTTTGATGCTCTGTTATTAACCTCCAACCAGATTCATACTTTCAGATTTATATAGGTTTATTTCTGTCTAACGAATATCTACTCCACTTTTCCTGGGGTATCTCCCACAAAGGATGGTAGAGAGTTTATTGTTTAACATTTTATTCCTTTTTTAAATCCATAACTTATGTAAGAAAATTGCTCATAGCATAAATAAGGAGATTAAAGCAAAAGAAGGTAAGAAATAATTTAACTTTATGTTTAACGCAATTTTATGTGGTGAAAACAACTTTTTCATTCTAAAAAGCAAACTTATTTTGTGTGCATGTGTTTATTCAAAAATACTGTCTTGAGGAGTTCCGGCAAAATGGCGCTCTAGGCAGAAGCACCACGCCATCCCTCCACAGCAATGATCTGAAAAAATAAGCTGAACAGAGAATACAACAATCCTGAAACCCTAAAACATCAAATGAAGAGATAAAGAACTCAGCCAAGCACCAAATGGAGTGAGAAAACTGACAGAGAATGAAGAGTGAGGAGAGATTCATGCAGAGGTCCCCTACCAGCTAACGCAGTGCGGATCTGCCATCGTGGACTCCTATTGGAGACCAGCAAACAGGGGATACAAGAAAGCAGCCTCACGGAGCATCCAGGGGGAGATAAAACAACCACTCCACACATAACAATCTCCTCGCTGCATCCTGCCTACCTGCACCATACGCTTGACATCACACCACCAAGCAGCACAGGCATGGCCTACTGGAACCTACCCTGCACTGATTACTGACCTGCTCTGGTGGCTGTAGTAAGTGCCACAAACAACCCGTCCCAGTAACTCCTCTTCAGCTAGACCTGCCCTGCCTTACCATATCTGAGTGACTGACCCTGCCAATTGGAGAAGGAGGCGAAAAGTACTGTGCCCACAGATGAGCAAACAACAAAGAACACACATTACACGTGCTCAGACATAGTCAAATTAAAAAAAAAAAATGGACAAAACAAACAAATCTACAATCAATAAACAAGAAAAATAACCACTGAATACCCTGAAGACAGCAGACAATATCAAAACATTTACAAAAACAGGACAAGATGGTTAAAGTAGGCGTCCAAAATAAAACACCAGATGACTCTCCTCTGGAAGAAAATGCACTAGAACTACCTGATAGGGAATTCAAATCTCTAATATTCAGAATTCTCCAAGAGCTGAGGCAAAAAGCTGACAAGCATGAGGAAAAAATAGACAAATTCATGGAAAATACAGACAAAAAAATTGGAAGAATTCAGGAAAATAATACAGGAACAAAATGCCAAAATAAATTCACAACTAGAAATTATACAAAGACAACAATTAGAAATCCAAAAGATAAACAACAATATTTCAGAAATGGACAGTGCCATAGAAGGGCTGAGAAGCAGATTTGAAACGGTGGAAGACAGGATCAGTGGAATTGAAGACAAACACTTGGATACAACTCTGTTTCAGGAAAACTCAGAAAAAAGAACAGAGAAAAATGAAGAGACCCTGAGAGTTATGTGGGACACAATCAAGAGCAAAAATTTTCAAGTGATTGGAATTCCAGAAGAGGGGGAGAAAACAGAAAACACAGAGAGGATCATTGAAGAACTGCTGACAGAAAACTTCCCCAATATCATGAAAGATGAAAGGCTGGCCATCCAAGAGGCTCAACGAAACCCATATAGGAGAGACCCCAAAAGAAAATCACCAAGGCATATCATAATCACACTCACCAAAACCAAAGACAGACAAAGAATCCTGAGAGCAGCTCATGAAAAACAAGAAGTCACATACAGAGGAGAAACATAAGACTAAGCTCAGATTATTCAGCAGAAACCATGCAGGCAAGAAGGCAGTGGGATGTCATATATAAAATCTTGAAAGAAAAAAATTGCCAGCCAAGAATAATATATCCTGCAAAACTATCATTCAAATTTGATGGTGAAATTAAGTCATTTCCAGATAAACAGAAATTAAGGGAATATGTAAAAGTCAAACCAAACTTACAAGAATTATTAAAGGAAGTTCTTCGATCTGAGGACAAACAGCTTCAGCAAACAGGCAGAACATAGGACACAGGATCGTACGAGCCAGATACCAAACTAGGACATGAACTCTTGAGGACTATCCAAAACCAAAAGAAATACAACAGGGAATCAGAGCAGTTAATCAGTAAATGACAACAACATCAAAACAATAAAATAGGGAATAAATGGGATAGGTATAGAACTTTCTAATGGAGAGGAAGGCAAGGTGATACCAAGTAATGGTAGACTGCTTCAAACATAGAAAGATAAGGGTGAAATTCATGGTAACCACAAAGAAAGTTAACAAACATACTCATCAAAAAAGAGGAAAACATAAAGTCTCAGCAAAAACAAAATAAATGAAAAAAAAAAAATCCACAAACAAAAGTAACTCAGCACAAGAGAGTAAGAACTAAGAAAACGTCAGCACCACAAAAAAAAGCACTACAAGATGACAGCAACAAACTCACGTCTATCAATAATTACACTGAATGTAAATGGACTCAATGCACCCATAAAGAGACAGAGAGTGACAGAATGGATAAGAAAACAGGATACATCAAAATGCTGTCTACAAGAGACACACCTTAGAAACAAAGATGTGAATTTCTTAAAAGTCAAAGGTTGGAAAAAAATATATCAAGCTAACAACTACCAAAAAAGAGCAGGAGTGACAATACTAATCTCAGATAAAATAGACTTTTAAACAAAATCCACCATAAAAGACAAAGAAGGACACTATATAATGATTAAGGGGGCAATCCATCATGAAGACATAACCATACTAAATATCTACGCACCCAATGACAGGGCTCTGAAATACATAAAACAAACTCTAACAACACTGAAAAGAGAAATTGACAGGTTCACAATAATAGTTGGAGACTTCAACATACCACTCTCAGTAAAGGACGGAACAACTAAGAAGAAACTCAGCAAAGATACAGAAGACCTAAAGGGCACGATCAGCCAACTTGGCCTCATAGACATATATATAACACTTCATCCAACTGCTGCAAAGTACACATTCTTTTCCAATGCACATGGAACGTTCTCCAGAATAGACCACATCTTAGGCCACAGAGCAATACTCAACAAGATCCAAAACGTTGAGATAATTCAAAGTATCTTCTCTGACCACAATGCCATCAAGGAAGAAATTAACAATAGAAAGAGCAAGGAAAAAAAAAAACAATGACATGGAAACTGAATAATACCCTGCTTACACATCCCTGGGTAATAGAATAAATCAGAGATGGAATCAAAACATTTCTAGAATCAAATGAGAATGAAAACACCTCATATCAAAACCTTTGGGACACAGCAAAGGCAGTCCTCAGAGGACAATTTACAGCAATAGATGCACATATCAAAAAGGAAGAAAGGGACAAAATCAAATCATTAACTACAGAACTCAAACGAATAGAAAGAGAGCAGCAGAAAAAGCCCACCACCACCGGAAGAAAGGAAACAGTAAAGATCAGAGCAGAAATAAATGCAATAGAGAACAGAAAAACAATAGAAAGAATCAACAAAACCAAAAGTTGGTTCTTTGAAAGAATCAACAAAATCAACAAACCACTGGCCAGACTGACAAAAGAAAAACAGGAGAGGACAGAAAGAACCTAAATAAGAAATGAAATGGGGGACACATTACAACAGACCCAACTGAAACAAAAAGGATTATAACAGAATATTATGAAAAACAATACTCCAACAAATTTGAAAACCTAGAGGAAATGGATAAATTCCTAGAAACACACTACTTACCAAAACTACAACAAAGTGATCTTGAAAATCTGAAGAGCCCAATAACAAGAGAAGAGATTAAAAAGGTAATAAAAAAACTCCCAACCAAAAAAATCCCTGGCCCAGATGGCTTCACTGGAGAATTCTACAAAAAATTTACAGAAGAGCTTGTACCAGTACTACTCCATCTATTTCAGAGCATAGAAAAGGAAGCAACACTTCCAAATTCATTCAATGAAGCCAGCATAATGTTGATACCAAAACCAGGGAAAGATGTCACAAAAAAAGAAAATTACAGACCAATATGTCTCATGAATATAGATGCAAAAATTCTTAACAAAACTCTAGCCAATATAATTCAGCATAATATCAAAAAATAATACACCACGACCAAGTAGGATTCATACCAGGTATGCAAGGATGGTTCAACATTAGAAAATCGATCAACGTAATCCACCACATAAATAAAAGGAAAGAAAAGAATCACATTATCATCTCAATTGATGCAGAAAAGGCATTTGACAAAGTCCAGCACCCATTCCTGATAAAAACTCTCAATCAAATAGGTATAGAAGGGAAATTTCTCAACATAATAAAGGGCATCTATGCAAAACCAACGGCCAACATCATTCTTAATGGAGAGAGGCTAAAAACATTCCCCTTGAAACAGGAACAAGACAAGGATGCCCTTTATCACCACTCCTATTTAACATTGTGCTGGAAGTTTTAGCTAGAGCAATAAGGCAAGAAAAAGAAATCAAGCGCATCCAAATTGGTAATGAAGAAGTTAAACTGTCCCTGTTTGCAGATGATATGATACTATACATAGAAAACCCTAAAGACTCCACAAAAAATCTACTGGAACTAACAGAAAAATTTAGCAGAGTAGCAGGATACAAGATAAACATACAAAAATCAGTTTGTTTCCTTTACAGCAATAAGGAGAACGATGAAAAGGAAATCAGGAATACAATACCATTTTCAATAGCCCCTAAAAAGATAAAATACTTAGGAATAAATCTGGCCAGGGATGTAAAAGACCTATACAAAGAAAACTACAAAACACTACTGCAAGAAACCCAAAGGGATCTACATAAATGGAAAAACATACCATGCTCATGGAGAGGTAGACTCAACATTGTGAAAATGTCAATTCTACCCAAAGCAATTTACAAATACAATGCATTCCCGATCCAAATACCAACAACATTCTTCAAAGAGATGGAAAAACTAATCATTAATTTTAGATGGAAAGGGAAGAAGCCCTGAATAAGTAAAGCACTACTTAAGAAGAAGAATCAAGTTGGAGGACACACACTACCTGACCTCAGAACCTACTATACAGCTACAGTAGTCAAAACAGCCTGGTACTGGTACAACAACAGATACATTGACCAATGGAACAGAATTGAGAACCCAGATGTAAATCCATCCACCTACAGTCACCTGATCTTTGATAAGGGCCCAAAGTTCATCAAATGGGGAAAATACAGTCTTTTTAACAAATGGTGCTGGCAAAACTGGATATCCATCTGCAAAAAAATGAAACGGGACCCATACCTCACACTGTATACAAAAACTACTTCAAAATGGATCAAAGACCTGAATATAAAGCCTAAAACGATAAAGTTCCTAGAAGAAAAAATAGGACAAATACTACAGGCCTTAATAGGAATGATGAAAATATCAGCATTATGCGGCATTAATAGGATACAAACCATAACCATCAATACACAAACCCCAAAAGATAAGCTAGATAACTGGGATCTTCTGAAAATCAAACACCTATGCTCTTCAAAAGACTTCATCAAAAGAGTAAAAAGAGAACCTACAGACTGGGAAAAAATTTTTGGACAGTACAAGTCAGACAAAGGTCTAATCTCCATAATCTACAAGACAATCCAACACCTCTACAACAAAAAGACAAATAATCCTATTAAAAAATGGGCAAAGGAAATGAACAGACACTTCACCAAAGAAGACATCCAAATGGCCAACAGACGCATTAGGAAATGCTCACAATCACTAGCCATTACAGAAATGCAAATTAAAACCACAATGAGATACCATCTCACCCTGGCATTACTGGCACAAATCAAAAACACTGGAAATAACAAATGTTGGAGGGGCTGTGGGGAGATTGGAACTCTTATGCACTGCTGGTGGGAATGCAGAATGATACAACCATTTTGGAAAATAATATGGTGCTTTCTCAGAAAGCTAGAAATAGACACACTATTCGATCTAGCAATCCCACTCCTAGGAATATATCCTAGAGAAATAAGAGTCGTCACTCGAATAGACATATGCACACCCGTGTTCATGGCAGCATTGTTCACAATAGCAAAACGATGGAAACAACCTAGATGCCCATCAACAGATGAATGGATAAACAAAATATGGTACATACACACAGTGGAGTACTATGCAACGAGAAAGAACAACGATGAATATGTGAAGCATCTCATAACATGGATGAAACTCTAGGACATTATGCTGAGTGAAATAAGTCAATCACAAAAGGACAAATATTGTATGAGATCTCTATTGTAAAAACCCATGAAAAAGTTCATACACAAAATGCAACAATTTTTGTTTGTTATCAGGGATGGGAGGGGTGTGGGGGAAATACTAAACAGTCAATAGATAAGTGGTATCTTGGGTGAAGGCTGAGACAGTACACAATACAGGGGAAGCCAGCACAACTTGTACAAGGAAAGGTCATGGAAGCTCCCTAGACACATCCAACTCCCTGAGGGACTGAATTGCTGGGTGGACGGCTGTTGGGACCATGGTCTCAAGGAACATCTAGCTCAATTGGCATAACACAGTTTATAAAGACAATGCTCTACATTCTACCTTGGTGAGTAGCGTCTGTGGTCTTTATGCCTGTGAGCAGCCATCTAAGATATTCCACTGATCTCATCCCTTTGGGAGCAAGGGAGAATAAAGAGAACAGGATACAAGGAAAAGATTAGTCCAAAGGACTAATGGACCACAGCTATCAAGGCCTCCATCAGACTGAGTCCAGTACAGCTAGATGGTGTCCAGCTACCACCACTACTGCTCTGACCAGGATCACAACAGAGGGTTCTGGACAGAGCTGGAGAAGGATTGTAGAACACTATTCTAACTCACACAAAAAAGACCAGATTTACTGGCCTAAATGAGACTGGAGAAACCCTGAGAGTATGGCCCCCAGACACCCTTTTAGCTCAGTGGTGAAGTCATCTCCAAGGTTCACCATTCAGCCTGGGAGTGGTCAGCCCCATAAAACTAAATGGGACTAATGAGGTACAGTAGTCCAGGGACAAGGGCCAGAAGGCAGAAGGGGAGAAGGAAGCTGGTGATAGGGAACCCAAGCTTGAGTATGGATAGTGTTGATGTGTTGTGAGGTTGTTAACCATAGTCATAGCGCAACAGGTGTACTAACTGTTAAATTAGAAACTATTTTGTTCTGTAAGGCTTCATCTAAAGTGAGAATAGCAGCACAATTGGAAGAGCATAGTCGATGTCACTGAACTGTGCATGTAGAAATTTTTGAAATGGTGTATCTTTGGCTATATATATTTTCACCAAAAAAAAAAAAAGGTCGAGAAGGGAGAGGGTTGACATGTTGTGGGGTTGTTAACCAATGTCATAAAACAATATGTGTAATACTGTTTCGTGAGAAACTCTTTGTTCTGTAAGCCTTCACCTGAAGTACATTAAAAAGAAAAAGATTTGAAAATTGTTGAGACATTTGATGACATCAACTTAAAAGACAAATAGTATAATTGCTAAACTATATTTATAAAAGCTAAAAAGAAAGGCTATTAAGATGTATGGAAGATGTCACATACTAGTGGTTTAGTTAGGCTGATGGACTATTAAAGCTCAATTTTGTCACACTCAGTTGTGACACAGGTTCTTGGCCTAAAATGAGATTGATGGGCATTTGAAAATGAATCTGCTTTTGTTCCATTTTCACAAGTATAATCTGTATAATCTATATGATATAAACAAATATATTTTCTGCCATTTTTCCTGAGGAAATTGTTCTCTGGGGAATTTAATTATAGAATCCACTGAAATGGACAATGTTAAATATTTCCTTCAAATAAATAAAAAGAATCTAAATTGTACCTTGTAAGATATTAAACTGGCACAATCATGAGAGGTTTTTGCAGCCTGCAGTCTTGTAAAATATCTGTCAGTCATTATGGACCAATTTGACCTCCAGCACAGTTGTTTGGTCTACTGCCAATAATAGAACTCTATATTAAAACTAACTAATAGTATAAGGTATTGATCTGTATAATTGAGCTAGGATATACCAGTCTTTATCTGCTGTTGGTAAAACCAACTTAACTTTAGCCATTCACCTATACCCCACCCCCATTTCATAACCATACCCTTTTCACAGCCTGTATACACTTTTTCATAGCCTACACTTTGCCCGTAAGTCACACAGATTCTTACCTGAGTTGCTTCTCTCCCTCGGAGAAGCGTCTTCCATGTGGACTGTCCGCATTCTGTACTGTCTAACCAGAAATTAAATGCTCAGATTTTTCACTTTCATTGGTCTTTGAAAATAAATCAACCACAAAAGGGTTACATAGGATTTACAACATATAGTGCACATTAAAAAACAAAGAAAGAAAAAAAATGGTTAATGAAAAATTTCTTTGAAATACTTCTTATCTGCATATACACAGTAGTTGCGCTCTTCATCCTTCTGCAGCACCCAATCTCACATTCTTTCTTAACCCCTCTCATCTCTTTTTCTATCATCTTCTTTAATTTCCTTAACACTACCCCTCAGTCCAGGAGAGAACAAAAGAAAATGAAATTGCCTCCCTTTGTTTCCTTATCAACCATTTTCTCTGTTCATCAGGGAATTCCTGTAAACAAAGGGTTTCCTGGGAGAAATTCTGCAATTAGCTATTACTATTTGTGTAGGGCTGAAAATACAGATTAATGGAAAGAGGTTAATTTTTTAATTATTTGACCAATGTCATAAAAGTTTTAACCTGCTCATAGTGAAGGTTTTAGATGCAGATTAAATGTTTTAGCATAAAAGGTACTTTCTTTAGAAGAAGAAGAAAAAAAAAAAAATGTCCCAAGGGGCCTCACTTGCTCTAGAACTCTGCTGTTGCTAAAACTAGCCCATTCCCCCCTCTTCAGTTATGCCCCTAATATAGGCACTGAAGTATGTAAAAATGGAGTTAGTGACCTGCTTTTGAATTTAGGAATTTCTCTATGCTTATCCTCCTCACACACCTCCTTTGTCACTTTACCCTTCTATTGACCATCCCAATTTACTATGTAATTTTGGATATTTTCATGATTTTGTTTTTGGGGTTTCAATGCCATACCTGAAGAAACCTAAATAACAATCTAATATTTTGATAAGCAATTTGTTTTGTACCTAGATTGACCTCAATTAACTTCATGTATTTGGTGGCCTGCTTTTTGGAAAATTTTCTACTAGCACTCAAGGCTCCTCACTGATGCCATTCTAGATACATATTTCTAGGTCTCTATGTTATATTGCTTTGGTTAAGAAGTCACTGACGATTCCTTCTCTTTCATAGGCCCCTCCTCTTTTTACTCATCCTAAGTGTACTCCTCTTCATTCTCTACACATTCCTTGGGCAATTTCAATATCTGTTATGATTTTGAATTCTACTCATATGGTGATGAGTCTTACGTCTATGTCCCCAGCCCTTTTAACTTCAGCCTTATATACACGATCGTCTGTTGCAAATATCCACCTGGGTTGCTATAAACATTCGTCCTTTGTTGAGATTCAGATCAAGAGGAAGCCTTTCTTCAACCCTGAGCCTATGTTACTTGCCCTCCTCTGTACTCCTGTAAGGGAGACTTAGTGGCACAGTGGTTAAGAGATTGGCTGCTAGCCAAAAGGTCAGCAGTTCAAATCCACTAGCTGCTCCTTGGAAATGCTATGGAGGCAGTTCTACTTTGTCCTATAAGGTCGCTATGAGCAAGAATTGACATGATGGCAATAGATGCTCCTGTAATGTCCTATAATACCTCTATGAAATCATTAACTACACAGCATCATGATTATCTGTTTTTACCTGTTACTCTCTTACTGCATGCATTTTCTCTGAGGGCAGGAACATCAACCTTGCACTTCCAACATCAGGTAGAGTTTCTGCAACATTTAGTCAATAAATAAATGTACGTAATTTTCTTAAAAGGTCGGGCTCTTCAGCAGTGGAGTGGGCTTATTTGGAAGTTAATGTCTATTACAGTAAGTTTTAGACAACTCTTTTTCAGGGAAAAGATAGAAGTGGTTTATAAATCAGACGGCAGTTGGACTATATAATCTCTAAGGTCTGTTCCTTGCCTATATTTTTATAAATCTATCATCTTATCATTATTTGAAAAAAAAATTACATAAGAATGAAAAGTTAACTTTTTTGACACATTGTTCAAAGATTCTAATTAATCAATTTGCCAGTAGAAATTGTGCTGTTTAATTGCTCAGAAATCAGATTACATTAACATTACCAAAAGTATTGAAAACTGGCACAAATACCATTAACAGATGAAGTATCATTTAAATTAAATGCTTCATTTATTTCATTATTTTAAAGTCATCACATGAATTTAGAGTAAATGGGTACACAACGGATGACAATTTACTTTTGGCAAGAATTTGGGTCTTCTAGGGACGGGATTCATGTGCGCTCATTCTGAAACAAAGAAGCGTGACTTCCTTTGGGCTTTCTTCCTAATGTGTTTTTCCGTGTTGACAAAGCAGCATATTTGAGTTTGTGGCAATGAGCTAAAAGTGAGGCGGAGATGGACACATTTTCATGGGATGGCAAATCGTAAGCTCGAATTCAACAGCTAGAATTTTAAGAGCGATGTCTGGTTTCCTCGCGTTGATGTAAATGAGCCATCTTCAAGAAAAACATATTGTAGGGCAGAAAGGTGTGGGAAAATCTGGAAATGTGTCTCTATAAAATTTGTATAAATTTATAATATGCATCTAGCTTATAGAAGAAAAATAACATAGACTCAAAAATTAAATTACTTGCTTAAGGTCATTACACAGAAATGCCAGAAGTTCATATTATTCTTTTTTATGTCTTAATTTTTTTAACATAAAGAAAACAAAAATCCTCACAACTAGACCAATAAGCAGCATCATGATAAATGGAGAAAAGACTGAAGTTGTCAAAGATTTCATTTTACTTGGATCCGCAATCAACACTTATGGAAGCAGCAGTCAAGAAATCAAATGACAGTGCATTGGGCAAATCTGCTGCAAAAGACTTCTTTAGAGGGTTGAAAAGCATAGATGTCACTTTGAGGATTAAGATGCTTCTGACCCAAGCCATGGTATTTTCAATTGCCTCATATGCATGTGAAAGCTGGACAGTGAGAAAAGAGGACCGAAGAAGAGTTGATGCATTTAAATTATGGTGTTGGCAAATAATATTGAATATACCATAGACTGCCAGAGTAATGAACAAATCTGTTTTGGAAGAAGTACAGCCAGAATGCTCCTTAGAAGGGAGAATGGTGACACTTAGTCTCACGTACTTTGAACATGTTATCAGGAAGGACCAGTCCCTGGAGAAGAACATCATGCTTGGTAAAGCAGAGGGTCAGTGAAAAAGAGGAAGATCTTCAAAGAGATGGATTGACACAGTGGCTGCAACAGTGGGTTCAAACATGGCAATGATTGTGAGGATGGAGCAGGACTGGGCAGTGTTTCATTCTGTTGTACATAGGGTTAACACGAGTTGGAACCCATTCGACGACACCAACATTTTTTAAAATTAGAATTTTATGAATGTTTCTCTTCTTCTGAATGTTTATTTCTAAAAAAAATTTGACATGTATTTTGAGTGTATGTGTATATTGGGGGCAAAAGGTTGCTAAAGGAAGTGACTATTCCAGGTGTTAGATATCAGGTGAGGATGGACACAGATAATAAACCAGGAGATTAAATGATTAGAGTTTAAGATTAGTGTGTGTTCTTACAGTTTAGCTTCTTGTTTTCTTTCTTAGTAACATAAAGTAGTGGCTTCCACTCACAACACTGGAAGTGTAACAGAGAGAAGACTCCAACACTGAATGTGTAAAGGACTAGGGTCCCAAAAATGTTTATATACCCTCAAACTGTCTCCAACTTTAATTGCCCTGGACATATAACTGCATCAACTCTATGGCTGGTTTACAAGCCCTACTTCAAGGGCAATCAGGTAATTGTGGCTTAAGATGGCATCTTCCGAAGTTTCTAATGTTTCGACTTTGTACAATGGTGGTTCTGGGATTTTTAGACAGTACCAAGTCCAGCAAAATTTCCCATGACAAGGGTAAGAGTATCCAAACCCTCTTGTGATGAGCCACACCTTTTCCCAACATTCATCTTCCCTTACTTTGCTTCTCCTTCTCAGACATAGAGAATCGGACAGATATAAAACCAGATGTAGCTGAGCCACAAAGTCACATTCACTGGAGATTCCAGGTGTTGATTGATGTTGTTGTTGTTAGCTTCCGTTGAGCGGGCTCCTGATTCATGGCAACACATGCACTACTGAACAACCTGATCCTGCACCATCACCATGATCAGTTATGAATCGGACATTTGGTATTCATAGAGTTTTTTGTTTTCATTGGCTGATTTTCAGAAGTAGATTTTCATAAGGAGACTAAGAGCTTCCCTCTTAGTCTGGAAGCTCTGCTGAAACGTTCAGCATCATGGCAATTTGCAAACCTCCACTGACAGACAGGTGGTGGCTGAGCATGTGGTGCATTGGCCGGGAATCAAATCCTGGTCTCCCACATGGAAGGTGAGAATTCTACCACTAAACCACCACTGCCCCCTGATGATTCATAGATACTGTTATCTTATGGTTACAGTTCTTCTCAAAGTATTATTCCTTTATATAAATGCATATTATGTTTGTCAGAAAATATTTTCATGATTAAAATTTTCCTGTGCACAATTAACAATGTGAAAAATATCATTGAGAAATTACTGTCATTGGAATATTCAGTAGTTTATCCTCTTCATCCACAAACACACATACACCAGCAATTTGGGGGTTCTAAAGAATGTGAGTGTTTTCTCTATTTAATAGCAAGAAAGGCATATTTTCTCTAATTAATCAAGCTGAGCTCCGTTTGAAGAGAGAGAATTGCATCATCATGAGGTTTTAATAAATTATGAATCTCTCAAAGGTTAAAGGCAACATTTCCCAGGCTTAACATAATGGAGTTGGACTAATTCATTCAATGTGCCATTCTCTGGGACTCAAATACGCTTGCCTTCAGGCAAGTGGCATGAATTACTCAAGACATTCTTATTGAGAAAGCACACTGTAGAATTAGAAATCTCTTTCTGAGATCCTATGTAATGTTTTTGCTCATTCTAGATCTTCAATCACTAACACAAATTGTCATATAGGGATAGAGATGGGAGTTGACTACTTTTAGGAAATAAACACTGAAACAATTTGTTGAGATCTTAAAAGTCAATGTCACAGATGGAATAGATTATCTTTTTGAGCAACTCCAAACTAGTTAGTAAGTTTTCTGAAAATTTGCTTTTCTTCTTCATTGAAGGAAGAGAAATCAGTACCAGAACCGGAGTGACTGCAGGCCACCCTCCAAAATTGGAGAGTGATGTCATAATAATACACATAATTTGGGAGTTTCAATCTTCCTTACAATCTGTGAAACAACTGGGACTAACTCTGGGTCTCAATTAACTCCAACATAATCTAATTGGAATTTTTAACTCACCAAGATGTTAATTGCTACATAGGTTATTTACAGTGGATGGTTTAATATTTATTTTCAACTAAAACAAACAAACAAAAAAACATTGCTATCGAGTCATAGCAACCCTACAGGACAGGGTAGAACTTCCCCATAGGGTTTCCAAAGAGCTGCTGGTGGATTTGAACGCCAGTCATTTGGTTAGCAGCCAAATGCATAACCACTGAGCACCAGTGCTCCATTTTCTGGCTAGTCATGTAAAATCTTGAAAAAGCATACTGTAAAACTAATTGTCATTTTATTTATGTGCAGATATAAATTATCTATACTGAGAAGCAAGTGAGAGCCTAGTCACTGTCTAGTATACCCATATTAATGTGGCTTTATTATCTCTGCTATTGTTCAGTAACAGTCTTAAGGGGCCATCTTAAATTTTCTAGATACAGCGTTAAATTTTTTCTTACTGTGTTTAATGGGATAATTTATATTTAATATTGGTATTTGAAAATGTGAGAATTATTGAAAGATATTCATCTCAAATTTAAGAGTTTACTGTATAATGGAGGAGTCCTGGGTGATGCAAACATTTAAGTGCTTGACTACTAACAAAAAGATTGGCAAACCCATTCAGAGGTGCCTCAGAAGAAAGGTCTTGTGATCTGCTTACAAGTGGTCACAGACTTAAAAACCCTATGGAGACTGTTTTACTCTGCAACACATGGGGTCACCATAGGTTGGAATTGACTCTATGGTCACTGCTTTTATTTTTAAATTATATAATGATATTTAAAAAATAGCAAAATATTATGGACAGGACAGTTAACTGGGAATCAGAGGACCACAATTCAGATTAGACACACGTAAAAAAAACCCGTTGCCATCAAGTTGATTCCAACTCATAGCAACCCCATAGGACAGAGTAGAACTACCCCTAGGGTTTTCCAAGGAGCGGCTGGTGAATTCGAACTGCTGACCTTTTGGTTAGCAGTTGTAGCTGTTAACCACTGCACCACCAGGACTCCAACCTAGCTACAGCACTCTCAAAATATTTTCCAAGGAACACACACTAGTTCTCCAAGATGGTAGGAACCTGAATGTGTTTCATTCAACTATTAAAGGACATTTTGGTTGCTTCTAGTTTTTGATGATTATGAATATATAGTGGGTATAAATATTCACAGCCAGATTTTTGTGTGGATATAAGATAAATACTCAGTAGCAGTGATTGTGAATTGTATGGCAAGACTGTGTTTAGTTTTGTACGAAATTGCTGTCTACCAAAATGGCTAGACCATTTTGCATTCCCACTTGAAATGTATCTGTTGCTCCTTGTCCTCACCATAAGTTGGTATTGTCCATTTTGGGAGGTTTTAGTCATTGTAATAGTTGTATGGTAGTATCTCATTGTTAATTTTGGCATTCCCAAATAACAATTGATATTGAGCATTATTTCTTATGGTTGTTTGCCATCTGTAGATCTTCTTTGGTGAGGTGTCTGTTCAGATTTTTTGCTCATTTTTAAAAATTAGATTATCTTCCTACTGTTGAGTTTTAAGAGTTCTTTGAATATCTTGGAAACAGGTCCTGTATGAGAAATGTAATAATACTTGAAAATATTTCTTCTAGGATGTGCTTTATTTTTTTTTTTTCATTCTCTTAACAGCATCCTTTGCATAGCTGCAGTTTCTAATTTTAATAAAATTCAACTTTTAAATTTTTTTTCATGGATTATACTATTGGTGTTTTATCTAAAAATTCATCAACAAACCAAAGATTGCCTGAATTTTCTCAAATGATTTCTTCTAGAAATTTTATAGTTCTGCATTTTCCATTTAGGTCTAAACTGCATTTTTAGTTAATTTTTGTGAAGGGTGTAAGGTTTGTGTCTAGATTCTGTTTGGTTGTTGTTTGCTGTTTTTTCTTTCCTTTTTTATGTAAATGGAATCCAGTTGTTCCAATACCATTCGTGAAAAGATTTTTCTTTATTTATTAAATTTCTTTTTCTTGTTTGTCAAAGATTAGTTGATTGCATTTTTGTGAATCTATTTCTGGACTTTCTATTCTGCTCCATTTATCTATGCATATATTATTTTACCAAATTCACACTGTCTTGCTTACTGTAGCTGTTTAGTAAGCCTTGAAATTGGGTACTGTAAATCCTCCAACTTTTTTTGTTCTTTAGCATCATGTTGGCTATTCTAGATCTTTTGCTACACAATATACATTTTAGAATCAGATTTTTGAAATCTGCAAAATAGTTCGCTTGGGTTTTTATTGAAATTGCATTGAATCTATAGATCAAGTTGGGAAGAACTGACATCATAACAATGTTGAGTCTTCCGAAGTATGAATGTGGAATATCTCTCTATTTAGATTTTCTTTGAATATTTGATCATGCTGGGCATGTGTTATTAGATTTATACCTAATTATTTCACTTTTGGAGTGCTATTGTAAATGGTAAATTAAATGTAAATGTAAATTGAAACATTCCAATTGTTCGTTGCTGGTATATAGGAAATCAATTGGCTATTATACAATACCCTTGTAACCTCTGATCTTGCTATTGTCAAAAAATAAATAACTCAGGACACCATTAATAGATTGCTATGCAGGTTTAGTAGACAATTTTAAAATTGGGCAGCACCTAGTTTGCCCAGTAAATGAGTGCTCCAATTAGTTAGGATTCATAAAGTGCTTATATACAAAACTATCAGGAACTTTTGAACAAAATTTTTAGTTGGTTGACATCTACATAACTTTGTTAAACAGTTACAAGACAATCACAAGCTCAGTGAGTCTTGGTTAGAAGATCCTTGAAGTTTTGAAAACAGGATGTTTTCATCTATCTTGAAAACAGGATATGTTCATTAGTTTTGAAAACAGGATATGTTTATTAATCTTGAAATGATGTGTCTATTAATTTCAAGATGTGTTTATTAATTTCAATTGCTCTCTAAAGAATAAGGGAAAGTTAGTGAATGATGAAATCAGCCTTTCAAGTTTCAGTGTGCTGCTTTCATAGTGATTAAGCACTAAGGCTGCTAACCAAAAGGTTGTCAGTTCAAATCCACCAGCTGCTCCCTGGAAACCCTATGCCGCAGTTCTGCTCTGTCCTATAGGATTGCTATGAGTCGGAATTGACTCAAGGACAACTGGTTTTAATTATCTAGCTACTTTTAACAGTTCGTATATAAAAACAAAACAAAATTTGTTGCTGTCCAGTCGATTCTGACTCATAGCAACCCTATAAGACACAGTAGAACTGCCCCATAGAGTTTCCAAGTCTGTAATCTCTAGGAAAGCAGACTGCCACATCTTTCTTCCGTGAAACAACTGGTAGGTCCGAACTTCCAACCTTTCAGTTAGTAGCTGAGTGCTTAACCACTGCACCACTGGGTCCTTAATGGTTAGTGTATAGCACAGCCAAAAACGTATTTGTTAAAATGCATAGCTTTTTAACAACATTTAACAAGATAATCTTTAGTGTTGTAAGAGAATTCTTTGTTTTCATAATGCAAAACTTAAAATTTTTTGACTATATTTGCTTGTTAGTTCCAGGAGTTGCTTTTTTTTTTGGTCAGTTTCCTTAAGATTTTCTACATACTCCATCGTGTTATCTGCAAATAGATTTATACCTTCCCTTTCAATTTGTATTCCTTTTATTTCTGTTTCTTCTCTTATTGCACTAACTAGGACTTCCAGTATGATGTTAAATAGGAGTGGTGTAGAGGACATCCTTGCCTTGTTCCAGATCTTAGTTTCTTACCATTAAGTATAATGGTATCTGTAGGTTTTTTGAAGGTGTTCTTTATCAAACTGAAGAAGTTCCCTGCTATTCCTGTTTGCTAAAACTTTTTTTCTTTTTTAATCATGAATGGGTGTTGGATTTCATCAAATGCATTTTCTGCATCAATTGGTATGATGATTTGATTTTTCTTCTTTAATCCATTGATATTGTGTATTACACTTGTTGATTTTTAAATGGTCAACCAACTTTGTGTACCTGGCATAAATCCCATTTGGATAATAATGTGTGATTCTTTTTATACATTCTTGGATACAATTTGCTAATATGTTGTTGAGGATTTTTATGTCTAGGTTCATAAGGGGTATTTGTCTGTAGTTTCTTTCTTTGTAATGTCTTTATATGATTTTGATATTAGAGTAATGATGGCCTCATAGAATGAGCTAGAAAGTATTCTATCTGCTTCTGTTTTCTTGAAGAGTTTGTAGAAAATTATCATGTCTTCCTTAAATGTTCAGTAGGCTTCACCAGTAATGTAATCTGGACCTGATGATTTCTTATTTGGCGGTATTAATTACTCACTTTATAGCTTTAACAGTTATAGGGATATTCAGGTTATTTCTTCTTATGTATATTTTGATAGTTTGTGTCTCTCAAGAAATTGGTCCATTTCATGTAAATTATCAAATGTAAGGACACAGAATTGTTCACGGTACTCCTTATCCTTTTTAAGATCCAGAGGATCAGTAGTGATGATCCCTTTTTTGTTTCTCATATTAGTACTTTGTGTTTTATCTCTTTTTTTCCCTTGGTTAGTTGGACTAAAGATTTGTTCATTTTATCAATCTTTTCTTCCTTCCTTGGGTGATACAGGAAGGCTGGAGGGCACTGGAGTTGCAGGACTGCCCTTGCCCTTGGCTCCAGGACAAGACTCTGGTAAAGTCTTTCCCTATGGAGAATAGGTCTTTGTTAGGGAGAAAGTTATGGTAGAGTTTCACAAGGATGACTTCCTTTCCCTATGCCAGAGCCAAGAGCAGATCTTTCTTAGATTTTCACCTTGAGATTCTGGTGGAGTTCCTGGAGGTAAAGCTTATTAAAGTTTTGGTCTA
The DNA here is from genome assembly GCA_030035585.1 of Dugong dugon. Taxonomy (NCBI): domain Eukaryota; kingdom Metazoa; phylum Chordata; class Mammalia; order Sirenia; family Dugongidae; genus Dugong; species Dugong dugon. The sequence continues at coordinate 24,475,740 of CM057475.1, forward strand.
AGACTGCATCTCCAGGAATTTATCACTCTTGTGTTAGTCCACACTCAGGCTCCAGCAATTCATCAAAATTACCATTAAGTGTTCCTACCATGTTATATTGGAGCCCTGGTGGTGTAGTGGTTAAGAGCTATGGCTGTTAACCAAAAAGTTAGTAGTTCAAATCCACAAGCCCCTCCTTGGAAACCCTACAGGGCAGTTCTACTTGGTCCTTATACGGTCAGGATGAATCATGTTATATTATAGCTTTAGAGATTTCTGTAAATATTATCTGAGATATGCTCCCTAAGACAATGTATTTTCTTCAGTGAAGACTAAGACAAAGTCCAAGGCAGACAGACTGTGGCCTGCAGGCCAAATTCGGACCACCGATTGTTTTTGTATAGCCTGTGAGTTAATAATGGTTTTTATATTTTTAAACAATTTTTAAAAATTGAAAAAAGAATATTTCATGACATGTGAAAATTATATGGCATTCAACTGTCAGTGTTCACAGTAAAGTTTTATTGGAACACAAACACACCCATTCGTTTAGTATTGTTTATTGCTGCTTTTAAGCTACAATAACAAAATTGAATAGTTGTGACAGAGGCCATATGATTCATAAGGCTGAAATATTTATTCTCTAGCCTTTTACAGAAAATGTTTGCCAACCTCTGGTCTAAGACATAAATAAAGGTAAAGTGTTTAAGGAATATTATCCACCTGTAATATTCAGACACTAATATCACCAGTCCTACCAGGAATAAAAAGTGGATTTGGGTTCTAAAATAAATGGCCTACTCAGAAAATTAGAGTAAGCAAAATAGTGTGTTGGAAGGCCTATAGTGGTATAATCCAAGTTCAAGTACTAGTTTTCTTCCTGACTTAGTAATTTTTTGTGGGAGGGTAGGGGGAATATGCAGAGCTTCCTTTTCTTCACTTTTCTCTGTCTTTACTTCATGAGAATATTCTGAAAACAGAGAAAAAAAAAGAGCTTATAAAAACTAAATCACTGCTGTGTTGTTAGGAGCATTGAGTCGGTTCCAACTAATAGTGACCCTGTGTTCAGCAGAACGAAACACTGCCCGGTCCTGCACCATCCTCACAATTGTTATGCTTGAGCCCATTGTTGCATCCAGTGTATCAATACATATCTTTGAGGGGATTCCTCTTTCACTGACCTTCTACTTTACCAAGCATGATGCCCTTCTCCAGGTACTGGTCCCTCCTGATAACATGTCTAAAGTATGTGAGACAAAGTCTCGCAATCCTCACTTCTAAAGGACATTCTGGCTGTACTTCTTCCAAGACAGATTTGTTCATTCTTTTGGCAGTCCATGATATAGTCAATATTCTTTGCCAACACCATAATTCAAAGGTGTCAATTCTTCTTCAGTCTTCCTTATTCTTTGTCCAGCTTTCACATGCATATGTTGCTGTTGTTTTTAGGTGCCATCCAGTTGGTTCTGACCCATAGTGATCCTATATACAAAAGAATGACACACTGACCAGTCCTGAGCTATCCTCATGATCGTTGTTATGCTTGCATATGAGGCAACTGAAAATACCATCGCTTGAGTCAGGCATACCTTAGTCCCCAAAGTGACATCTTTGCTTTTTAACACTTTAAAGAAGTCTTTTGCAGCAGATTTGCTAGATGCAATATGTCTTGACTATTCCCATAGGTGTTAATTATGGAGGCAAGTACAATGAAATCCTCCACAACTTCAATCTTCCCCGTTTATCATGAGGTTGCTTATTTGTCCCATTGTGAGGAGTTTTGTTTTCTTTATGTTAAGGTGTAATGCATACTGAAGGCTTAAATCCTCTTCACTTTCATCAAGCAAGGTTGTGTCATGTGCATATTGCAGGTTTTTAATGAGTCTTCCTCCAATCCTAATGTTGCTTTTTTCTTCATATAGTCCCAATTCTCGGATTATTTGCTCAGCGTACGGATTGAATAAATATGGTAAAAGGATATAATCCTGATACACACCTTCCTGATTTTAAACTATGCATTATCCCCTTGTACTGTTCGAACAACAGCCTCTTGTTCTATGTACAGTTTCCTCATGACCACACTTAAGTGTTCTGGAAGTCTCGTCCTTCACAATGTTATCCACAATTTGTTATAACTGACAAAGTCGAATGCCTTTGTGAAGTCAATAAAACACAGGTAAACATTTTTCTGGTGTTCTCTGGTTTCAGCCAAGATCCATCTGACATCACAATGATATCCCTCGTACCACCACGTCCTCCTCTGAATCTGGCTTAAACTTCTGAAAGTTCCTTGTCGATGTAGTGCTGCCGCCATCTTTGAATGATCTTCAGCAAAATTTTACTTGCGTGTGATTTCAATAATATTGTCCAATAATTTCTACATTCTGTTGGTTAACCTTTCTTTGGAATGGGCACAGTTATAGATCTCTTCTAGTCAGTTGGCCAGGAAGATGTCTTCCAAACTTCTTGACAGAGACAAGTGAGCAACCCCAGTGCTTCATCCGTTTGTTGAAACATCTCACTTGGTATTCCATCAGTTCCTGGAGACTTATTTTTCACCATTCCCATCAGTACAACTTGGACTTCTTCCTTCAGTACCATCAGTTCTTGATCATACACTAACTCCTGAAATGGTTGAATGCTGACCAATTCTTTTTGGCATAGTGACTGTGTATTTCTTCCATTTTCTTTTGATGCTTCCTGTGTCATTCAATATTTGCTCTGTAGAATCCTTCAATACTGCAACTAGAGGCTTGAATGTTTTCTTCAGTTCTTTCATGTTGAGAAATTCTGAGCATGTTCTTCCCTTTTGCTTTTCTAACTCCAGGTCTTTGTACATTTCATTATAATGCTTTGCTTTGTCTTCTTGAGCTGCCCTTTGAAATCTGCTGTGCAGCTCTTTTATGTCATCAGTTTTTCCATTTTCTTTGGCTACTCGGCATTCAAGAGCAAGTTTCGGAGTCTCTTCTGGCATCCATTTTGGTCTTTTCTTTCTTTCTTGTCTTTTTAATGCCGTTTTTCTTTCTTCGAGTGTGATGTCCTTGATGTCATTCCACAACTAGTCTGGTGTTTGGTCGTTAGTGTTCAATGCATCAAATCTATTCATGAAATGGTCTCTAAATTCAGGTGGGATATATTCAGGGTCATACTTTGGCTCTTGTAGACTCGTTCTAATTTTTTCAGCTTCAACTTGAACTTGCATATGAGCAGCTAGTGGTCCGTTCCACAGTCGGCCCCTGGCCTTATTCTGACTGATGATATTGAACGTCTCCATCTTCTCTTTCTACAGATATAGACAATTTGATTCCTGTGTATTCCATCCGATGAGGTCCATGTGTATAGTCACCATTTATGTTGTTGAAAAAAGGTATTTTCAATGAAGAAGTTGTTGGTCTTGCAAAATTCTATCATCCAATCTCTGGCACTGTTTCTATCATCAAAGCCATATTTTCCAACTACTGATCTTTCTTTGTTTCCAACTTCCACATTCCAATCACCAGTAATGATCAATGCATCTTGATAGCATGTATGATCAATTTCAGACTGCAGAAATTGGTAAAAATCTTCTGTTTTCTCATCTTTGGCATTAGTGGTTGGTGCATAAATTTGAATAATAGTCGTATTAATGGCCTTCCTTGTAGGCATATGGATATTATTACTATCACTGACAGTGTTGTATTTCGGGATAGATCTTGACATGTTCGTTTTGATTATGAATGTGAAGCCATGCCTCTTCAATTTGTGGTTCCTGGCATAGTATATCGTAAGATTGTCTGATTCAAAATGTCCAATACCAGTCCATTTCAGCTCACTAATGCCTAGGATATCAATCCTTATGTGGTCCATTTCATTTTGATGACTTTCAATTTTCCTAGATTCATATTTCTTACATTCCATGTTCCTATTATTAGTGGATGTTTGCAGCTGTTTCTTCTCATTTTGAGTTGTGCCACCTCAGCAAATGAAGGTCCTGAAAGCTTTACTCCATTCACATCATTAAGGTTAACTCTACTTTGAGGAGGCAGCACCTCCCCAGTCATATTTTGAGTGGGTTCCAATTTGAGTGGCTTGTCTTCTGGCACTATACCAGACAATGTTTCACTGTTATTCATAAGGTTTTCACTGGCCAAGTTTTTCAGAAGTAGACGGCCAGGTCCTTTCTCTTAGTATGTGCTAGTCTAAAAGCTGTGCTGAAACCTTTCCACCATGGTTGACCCTGCCGGTGTTTGAAATACTGCTGGAATAGTTTCCAGCATCAAAGCAACATGCAAGCCACCACAGTATGAAAAACTGACAGACATGTGGGGCAAGTCACTGCAACAATTCTAAATTGTGCTTCTTTTTTTTTCACAAAACGCTCAAGCCAAATACCCTTAATAAACTTTTCATCTAGAAGAAAGATTCCTCAGCCATCTATGTGGCAGTGTAATAAAGTCCATCATGCTTTGTCTCTATTAACGGTCACGATTTTCAGCCTTGGTACCTTCATATGCCTCACCTGCAAATGCCAGTAAGGCCCAGTAGTGGCTTTGGCTACTGGACTCATCCCAAGCTCTGGGCTAAGCCTCATCCAAAGGAGTGCCAGCAAAGCCCAGAGCAGCACTGGTGACAGTATCTTCTCTGTATTGTGTCTTTTCCTATTACATTTGATAACCAGATTTCAGAAGTTCCTTCCTTGGGGGTGGGTAGTGTGGAGTGGCATGGAGGGTGGGCATGTGTGTTGCATGGGTTTAGGGGTACTTATTCATAAAACAGAAAACATTTTGGTAAAGCCAAGTCATATAGTGAATAAAAAGCATTCACTGAGGCATCACGTAGTTCAAATGTGCTTGTGCCACTTTTTATGAGATCAGGGTTGTATCACATGTATCAATTCCTTTTCATCGTGGCTGAAAGTCACTGCTATTGTCCAGAATATACATAGTTAAACATGTTATAATGAGGTAGCACTGTTTTTCTGAGCCTTTGGGTATTTCTGAGAGAGTTGTGATTTTTGAGACCATAGAGGCAGTGTCCCATGTAGCACAAATTAACCTAAAAATATTTTTAACAAGCAGGACTTATCTTGGGATAAATTCTAATTATCAGCTGCTTGTTGTTTGATAGAAGGAAAAATGTCTGAGCTCCTCTAGGGAGAAATAGGAAAAAAAAATTAGGCTGCTGTAAACTTTTCCCTCTCATAAAAAGAGGGTCCAGGTAAGTAATGTTTTGGTATTCTTTAACATACAAACAAACAAACCAAGGCAATTCAAGGCTTGGGCTGAGAACTTTAGTAGCCTTGCTTGAGATAAATTATCTAAATATCCAAATTTAAATGAAACAGAAAGGGAATTGAGCATTGTTTTTCTAGGTATGGATACAAAGGGCTAGGTGTTTTATATGTGGAATTTCAGTTAATTCTCACAACATCCTTATGTAATTGACATTATTATCTCCATTTTCCAGATCCAAACAATCACTGCAGTGAAAATTTATCATGTGTAGGTAATTTAACAGCTCTGTGGTAGAGCTGGAATTAAAATACAGCTTTGTCTATTTCAAAAATCCTTCCTACTATAAGCATAGAAGTACAAGCATGGAAAATCCTGAGGTGTGTGGCTGAATAAATAAAAATCTCACTTTAAATATCAACAAGATCAATTTTTATTTCCAGCCCAAACAGAACTTCTGTTAAATAAATTGCATGCCTGAAGTATGGTAACCCTTGTTTCATTTCCAGCTGAAAAGGCATGGTAGGGGTGGTGGGAATTGAGGGGACAGATTATAATTCAGGCACTAAGAAACCATTTCTTAAAGGCTTCAGAATGTTAAGTGCAAATTTTATGCCAGGAGGGAGAGCTTCAAATCAGCATACTAATACATGAAAAGTTAAGACAGTCTATTTCTTAGACAATGTGAGTCTCTTAAAATTAACTAAACAACTTGGTAAGTTTCTATTAAGAATAGGATGTATATTCAATATGTATTCGTAACTGAATCCAATGTTAAGTGACACATCTAGTTAATCACTAGGTAAGGGCACCCCAATGGCAACTTTCTAAGTTAAACTGAAACTTGATTGTTAATGTAGGTACAGTCCTTATAATATGTAATACCCAAACACAATGTTTGTTACATGTATGCTTTTTACATCATGGCTTATATTTTATGTTGCTGTTGTTGTTGTTGTTAGGTTCCATCGAGTCGGTTCTGACTTGGCCCCATGTACAACAGAGCGAAACACTGCCTGGTCCTCTGCCATCCTCACAATCGTCGTTATACTTGAGCCCATTGTTGTAGCCACTGTGTCAATCCATCTCATTGAGGGTCTTCCTCTCTTTCACTTACCCTCTGCTTTACCAAGCATGATGTCCTTCTCCAGGGACTGGTCCCTCCTGATAACACTTGCAAAGCATATGAGATGAAGTCTCCCATCCTTGCTTCTAAGGAGCATTCTGGCTGTACTTATTCCAAGACAGATTTGTTTGTTCTTCTGGGAGTCCATGGTACACTCAACATTCATCGCCAACACCGTAACGCAAAGACATCAGTTTTTCTTTGTTCTTCCTTATTCATTGTCCAGCTTTCACATGTGTATGAGGCAATTGAAAATACCATGCCTTGGGTCAGGCACACCTTAGTTCTCAAAGCAACATGCTTGCTTTTTACCACTTTAACAAGGTCTTTTGCAACAGATTTGCCAACGCAAAGTGTCCTTTGATTTTCTCGACTGCTCCATCCATGAGTATTGATCGTGGATCCAAGTAACATAAAATCTTGACAACTTCAGTCTTTTCTCCATTTATCATGATGTTGCTTATTGGTCCAGTTGTGAGGATTTTTGTTTTCTTTATGTTGAGATGTAATCCATACTGAAGGCTGTAGTCTTTGATTTTCGTCAGTAAGTGCTTCAAGACCTCTTCACTTTCAGCAAGCAAGGTTGTGTCATCTGCATATTGCAAGTTGTTAATGAGTCTTCCTCTAATCCTGATGCCACGTTCTTCTTCATATAGTCCAGCTTCTCAGAGTATTTGCTCAGCATGCAGACTTGATAAGTATGGTGAAAGGATACAACCCTGACACACACCTTTCCTGATTTTTAAATCATGCGGAATCCCTTTGTTCTGTTCAAATGACCACCTCTTGTCTATGTACAGGTTCCTTATAAGCACAATTAAGTGTTCTGGAAGTCTAATTGTTCACTATGATATCCCTAATTTGTTATGATCCACACAATTGAATGCCTTTGCATAGTCAATAAATCACAGGTAAATATATTTCTGGTATTCTCTTCTTTCAGTCAAGATCCATCTAACATCAGCAATGATATCCCTTATTCCACATCCTCTTCTGAATCCTGCTTGAATTTCTGGTAGTTCCTATCGATATACTGCTGCTACCGCTTTTGAATAATCAGCAAAATTTTATTTGTGTGTGAAATTAATTATATTGTTTGATAATTTCCACATTCTGTTGGATCCCGTTTCCTTGGAATGGGCACAAATATGGATCTCTTCCAGTTGATTGGCCAGGTAGCTGTCTTCCAAATATCTTGGCATAGATAAGTGAGCATCTCCAGCGCTGCATACATTTGTTAAAACACCTCAATTGGTATTCCGTCAGTTCCTGGGGCTTTGTTTTTCTCCAATGCCTTCAGCACAGCTTGATTTTCTTCCTTTAATACCATCAGTTCTTGATTATATGCTACCTCCTGAAATGGTTGATCATTGGCCAATTATTTTGGGTATAGTGACTCTGTATATTCCTTCCATCTTCTTTTGATGCTTCCTGCGTCGTTCAATATTTTGTCCGTAGAATCCTTCAATATTGCAACTGGAGGCAAGAATTTTTTCTTCAGTTCTTTCTGCTTAAGAAATGCCATGCCTGTCCTTTTCTGTTGGTTTACTAACTCCAGGTCTTTGCGCATTTCATTATAATACTTCACTTTGTCTTCTCGAGCCACCCTTTGAAATCTTCTGGTCATCTCTTTTACTTCATCATTTCTTCTGTTCTCCTTAGCTACCACTCTACGTTCAAGAGCAAGTTTCAGAATTTATTCTGACATACATTTTGATCTTTCTTTCCTGTCTTTTTAATGACTTTCTGCTTTCTTCATGTATGATATCCTTGGTGTCATTCCACAACTTGTCTGGTCTTTGGTCTTTTATGTTCAATGTGTCTAATCTAATCTAGATATGGTCTCTAAATTCAGGTGGGGTATACCCAAGGTCATATTTTGGCCCTCATGAACTTGTTTTAATTTTCATCAGTTTCAACTTTCACTGGCATATGAGCAATTGATGGTCTGTTGTACAGTCAGCCCCTGGCCTTTTTCTCTTTCCACAGATGTAGTCGATTTGATTCCTGTGTATTCCATCTGGTGAGGTCCATATGTATAGTGGCTGTTTATGTTGTTGAAAAAGGTATTTGCAATTAAGTCATTAGTCTTGTGAAATTCTATCACGTGATCTCTGGCATTTTTTTTTTTTTTTTTAAAAAGGTCGTATTTTCCAACTACTGATCCTTCTTCTTTGTTTCCAAGTTTCACATTTCAGTCACCAGTCATCATCAATGCATCTTGATTGCATGTATGATCAATGTTAGACTGCAGAAGTTGGTAAAAATTTTCAATCTCTTCAGCTTTAGCCTTAGCAGTTGGTGGGTAAAATTAACTATTCTTCTTTGTAGATGTATGGATATTATCCTATCACTTGAGGGTTGTACCTCAGGATAGATCTTAAAATGTTATTTTATGTAAGTAATGTAAATTATATCATCACCTTTATCAATGTCACTATAAGATTCTATATTAGTATTTAAAAGTAATGTGCTTCTTTTTAGCTTAAATTAAAAAGCCTTATTCTTTGATAAACTATGTTTAAAACCAGACTGCTAAAATACAGTGTAAAAAAATATGCTTGACACTTACTTTCCAGTTATGAATAGGAACCTAGTTTTGATTTGTTTATTGGCATTTCAATCTATGCGTGTATACACACATATTTAAGGATTGTAAAAGAGGAGCCACACATTAGTGATCTACCACTAGGAAATAAAATTATTTTCATTGTAAGCTATAACTTCAACAAGAAAGAAGTTTTATGATACATTTTTGTTGCTAATCTGAATGTTGAAGAGTTAGAAATTTTTGTGTTAGGAAGCACCCTCAGCTAGATTGTGAAATGATAGATTCTAACAGCTTTGTGAGAGCTATTAGAGTGTATTGTGTCAAAAATATGCCTTCTAAAAAGTCCCTAAACATGTATTTATACAATTGGAGCTATTATGGTTTATTATATCAATTACCCATGTGCTAAAGAAGAATCAACAGCTTAAAACACTTTCATTAGAGAGGATGGCAGTTACATGCAAGTTAGCTAGTCTTGAGCTATCAAGAAGGTTAAGATGTTCTTGTGAGGTTCTCTGTAATATCTCTTAGCACAATTTTTATTTGAGACTAAAAATACAGTATATACTTATGTGGATGGTTACATAAGAATTATAGAGTTGTAAGAGAAAACAAATCATATTCCATAATTATGTCAAAGTATTTTGGAATAAATAGAGATAGAAGCAGGAACAAAAACGTCTGAGCTTTTATACACACTAGCACTGAATGTCTTTCTAATTTCATTTAATCGGCATCTATCTATGAAGTCACAAGGGAGGCACCATGCTATGTATTGTGGAGCTTTGGAGATTAATACTAGCCTTTGCCCTCAGGTGGTGGTGGTGGTGGTGGTGTTTTGTGTATTTATTCTAGAGTTGTAGAAAAAAAGAGCCTCTATACAGAAAGTAGGAGTCTCTGGGTGGTGCAAATTGTTAAGCTCTAAGCTGTTAACAAAAAAAGTTGGAGGTTTCAGTCCACCCAGAGGTGCCTAAGAAGAAAGATCTGGTAATGTATTTCTGAAAGATCATTGTTGTTGTGTGCCAGCAAATCGATTCTTACTCATAATAACCCTATAGGACAGAGTAGAACTGCCCCATAGAGTTTCCTAGGCTATAATTTTTAAGGGAGAGAATTGCCAGGTCTTTGCTCCTGTGGAGCTGTTGGTGGGTTTGCACTGCCAACCTTTTGGTTAGCATCTGAGCACTTAACCATTGCACCACCAAAGCGCCTTCTGAAAGATCATAGCCATTGGTATAGAGTGCAGTTGTACTCTTAAACACATAGAGTTTACATCAGTTGGGATCAGCTCGATGATAATTGCTTTTTGTTTGTTTCTTAGTACAGGAAATGTTAATTAATAATACAGAGTAAAAGCACAAGAAATGTAATGCAGGCTTAATTGCTAGATGAGTGGTAAATGATAAATGCTACTACTTCAGAGGACATGTAAATAAGTATCTGAAGTTAGAATGATTTTTGGTAATTTGCATTCAATATCAAATTTCAGAGGTCAGGGGGTTCAATGTAACAAGTTTTCATTTGCAGAGACAGATAAAATAAGAAAACAAAGATAACACTGGTTCAGGAAGCAATTCACAAACTAGCAGATAGAATCGTTTTTCATAAATCCTACTTGGCTAAGGATGATAACAATGTGATTAATACTGTTTCTTTCCCTATCTCTAGAGAGAGAACTTTGTATATAAACAACTTAGTGGTTGTTCCCACAACCGCATTAAAAAATTTATTTATTGTCCCTCTCTGTCAGTGATGGTTGATAAGCATAAGAGGATTTGAACACTATATTTCACTTTGCAAGTGTAGAAATGGTATAATCTAGACCATTTCAATTGTCCTATGAATTACTCTTAAAACCAAAAACCAAACCTGTTGTTGTTGAGTTGATTCCAGCTTACAGTGACCGTGATGGTTAAGGTTTGTGTGTCAACTCGACTGGGCCATGATTCTCAGTGGTTTGATAGTCAAATGATGTGTGATCACTTTCATGATGAGATTTGATATTATATGATCACCTCCATGATGGGATCGTCTGTGAGCAGCCAATCACTTGAAAGGGAGTTTCCTTGGGCATGTGGCCCACATTGAATATAGGTGGATATTCTGGCTAGGCTTGTGGGCTTTTGCTTGTTCTGGATCTTCCAGCTGGCTCTTGTTCATCTGATCTCCGGCTCCTGGGAATTGAGCTAGCAGCTTACCTGCGGACTTGCCTGCCGATCTTTGGGATTTGTCTATTTTCACAACCTGTGAGCAAGAGCCCTGCTCTCCAACCTCTGATCTTGGGTTTTCTAGCCCCTGTAGTTATGTGAATCAGGAGAAGCCTCTATCCTGACTCACAGACTTGGGACATTCCAGCCTTGGGACAACCATGTGATCCATTTCCTTGATATAAATCTCTATCTCTCTCTATATGTTTATACGCTTTACTGGTTTTACTTCTCTAGAGAACCCAGCCTAAGACAGTGACTTTATAGGACAGAGTATAACTGCTCCGTAGGGTTTCTGAGGAATGGCTGGTGGATTCGAACCACTGAACTTTTGGCTAGCAGCCATAATTTCTTAATCCCCTGGTGGATTTGCAGACACTGAAGTTCTCCTTAATGCAATATAAAAATTTCTAATACATGATTTCAGTTAGTAATCAGAAAAAAAAATATTTGATGCCAATAACAACATGGTCAATGCTTTCCCAGCTGCCACATATTTGGCTCTTATTAATTCCCTTATCCAACCCACTGATTATTGTACTATGTGCCATATATCATTAGCAAACTAGCTTGCAAATTAGAACTGTGAAGAAATGTTGGTGTTTAAAGCTGAGAAAGGAAAGATTCATTGGGAAATATTCCACCTACCACTGTTAAATTAACTGAATAAAGAAAAAATGTACACAACATTAGTAAAAATTTATTGAAGATTGCCTTGTTAAAATTCCTGTAGAATTTATATTGATAACAATTTTTATATATGTTTGGATTTAATAGAACAACTGTAATAAATAAAAGTGTTTATTAAATGCTGATTACGTGCCAGTCACTGTGCTAAGTGCTTGTCTTCGTTATCTAGTGCTGCTATAACAGAAATATCACAAGTGGATGGCTTTAACAAAGAGAAAGTCTAGTAGGTTAGAAGTCCAAATTTAGTGCATCTGCTCCGAGGGAAGGCTCTCTCTCTCGGCTCTGGAGGAAGGTCCTTGCTATCAATTTTCCCTGAACTAGGAGCTTCTCTGAGCAGGAACCCTGGATCCAAAGGATGTGCTCTACTCCCAGCACTGCCCTCTTGGTGGCATGAAGCCCCTAAGTCTCTGCTTGCTTCTCTTTCCTTTCATCTCTTGTAAGATAAAAGGTGGTGCAGGCCACACCCCGGGTAAACTCACCTTACATTGGATCAAGGATGCAACCTGAGCAAAGGTTACATCTCACCTTAATCCTCCACAGGCAGAGATTAGGATTTATAACACATAAGAAAATCACATCAGATGACAAAGTGGTAGACAATCACACAATACCTGGGATCATGGCCTTGCCAAGTTGATACACATATTTTTGGGGGACACAATTCAATCCATGACAGTGCTTTACATGAGATAACCCTTTTACTATCAAAATAACCCTAAGATGAAGCTAGAGGAGGTCATAGAGGTTAAGCAACAAACTTTTAAACACACAAGTAAGAAGGGCTGGAGTAGAAAATTATATTTGACCAATAAAAATATCATTACCTCAATTTTGTTACTCTGCTTATATATGTCTGTTCATTCTGCCCATAATGTCCTTCACCTCTATTCCATTTGCAGTCTGCTTATAAAGTCCTTATCTATAATTCAAGGTAAGGTCAAACTGTACTTCCCCGAGAATCTTTACTAGCTCCCTTCACTGGAATAATCTCCTTTTCTCCAAACTTTTGTAGTAGGAAGGTACACCTTTACTAAGCATTTTTTTTACACTCCCAATGGCTGATATTTTGGAAAGTAAATCAACAGGCTTTCTTCCAAGGCCCCTCTAGGTGGACTCAAGCCGCTAACCTTTTGGTAGCAGCTAAGCACATTAACTATTGCACAGCTCAGGGACTCCATTATTGAAAACTTATTACACTCTGCTCTATTATTAAATGATGCATACAAGTATTTATTTACTCCAGTTAGATTATGAATGCTAAGAGGTCAGAAAATATCATCCTATTATATTAATATCCTCCACAGATTCTACTAAAATGAGCATTTGCTGAATTTATGCTGTACTCCTAAATAAATATGATCTACTTATAGTTTACAGCCTTCAACATGGATTACACCACAACATAAAGAAAAAAAATCCTCACAAATGGACCTATAAGCAATATCATGATAAACAGAAAAAAAAAAATTGAAATTGTCAAGGATTTCATTGTACTTGGATCCACAATCAACATCCATGGAAGCAGAAGTCAAGAAATTGAACGACCTATTGCATTGGGCAAATCTGCTGCAAAAGACCTCTTTAAAGTGTTCAAAAGCAAAGATGTCACTTTGAAGACTAAGGTGCACTTGATCCAAGCCATGGTATTTTCAATCACCTCTTATGCATGGAAAGCTGAATGAATAAGGAAGGCTGAAGAAGAATTGATGCCTTTGAATTATGGTGCTGGTGAAGAACATTGACTATATTGTGGAATGCCAGAAGAACAAACAAATCTGTCTTGGAAAAAGTACAGCTAGAATGATCCTTAGAAGCCAGGATGACGGGACTTCGTCTCACATACTTTGGACATGTTATCAGGAGGGACCAGTCCCTGGAGAAGGACATCATGCTTGGTAAAGTAGAGGGTCAAGGTAAAAGAGGAAGACCTTCAGTGAGATGGACTGACACGGTGGCTTAATGATGGGCTCAAACAGTAAAAATTGTGAGGACATCACAACACCAGGGATGTTTTGTTCTGTTGTACATAGGATGCTATAAGCAGGAACCAACTTTAAGGCACCTAACAACAACAACAATAACATAGAAAAAGATAATGTTTCTACCTCTAGTAAAACAGTTAAACGGAAGAAATATTAATATTAGAGACCATTATGAATGATAAAGTCAATTAAGTGATATGGTAGCATGAAACAGATTTGTAAAATTTTGATTTTGTTTCCCTTTAGTATTTAATCATTTAGAAAAAGGATAGTCAACAACATTTTGTGATATTTACTAAAATAATAAAAGAATTCAGATAATGGCTTTGGTTTTATTTTTTGCATGCAGGTTCTATTAATTGAAAATAATTCAAAGATAAAAGCATAAGCATTAGCAGGAAAGACTGTGAAATATCCCAGAATATGGATCATCTACTTCAAAGTGATGGCATAAATATTATGTATGAGGTGAGGTCTGGTTGGGAATAGGGGGTTGGCGTCTCATAAAACCAATGATTGAAAGATTTTATATGCTTCTGTTTTTGTTTATTTAGATATCAACTACTTTTAAATGCAGTGGTTTAATAGATTCCACTTTATTTCTGATAATTACTAGAAAGAGACCAGAAATAATAGAAATGCCCTCATATACCTAAATGCTGCCTTTTCTATAAAAACAAATGGAATTTTTTTGTTACTTGTGAACTAATTTCTGACATTTGTAACAAATTTTGCTGTGCACAGCTTGTTTTTATTAAAGCATTTGCACTTGCTTTGTACAAGAAAGTTTAATATACCCAGAAAACTCTTTTCACCATTATCGCGGGAAGTTTAAGGAGACAGTATACCCATACGACAGCCTTCCTTCATCTCTTCCTTTTTTAACTATGCAAAGGAAGGACATACATTAGGGACCACGAACCAAAGAGAAGAAGATCATGCTATTTTGTTGTTGTTGTTGAAGATGTTGTTGGTTTTGAAGATGGCAAATGAATGCCCTGAGATATTTATATCACTTAAAACAATCCAGCCAGGACATTCTCGTGTAGCCTTTTCATACTTAAAATATAAAGTTGAAAATAATGTTCGTTCCAAAAAAGTACTTTGCTTACAATGGACACTAACCGCAGAAAGAAATACCTTAAGTGCTGTAAGGGCTGACCCGAAACAGTTGGCATCTTTGAAGTTGGTAATACAGGCAAAACAAATCACTTTGGTATAATTATACCTGGGTTTAATTCAACTATTGAATTATTGTTGGTAGGGACATCTATGTTTAAAATGCTGCTAAATGAATTTAAAGTGTATTTCCCTACCAAGGTTACTTTAACCTCTGGAAAATTTATTTTCTACCCAGCTTAAGAAAGCAACAGAGAATTTTAGGTATAAGTATAGTGACATGAATATAAAAGCTAGAGTCCAACTTATTATAATTTCAAAATGTCCATTAAATTGTCTATGAAAATAAATGTTTAATAGAGAAAAATAAGATGTAGTAGTAGCCAATAAATGTATAAGTTAATTCCTAAATGGGTAGTGAGTTTATATACTATATATACTTTATATATTGTTATTAGGTGCCATCTAGTTGGTTCTGACTCATAGTGACTCCATGTACAACAGATGGAAACACTGCCTGGTCCTGTGCCATCCTCACAATTGTTATTAGGCTTGAGCCCACTGCTGCAGCCACTGTGTCAGTCCATCTTGTTGAGGGTCTTCCTCTTTTCCACCGACCATCTACTTTACCAAACATGATGTCATTTTCCAGGGACTGATCCCTCCTGATAACATGTCCAAAGTATGTGAGATATAGTCTCGCCATGCTTCCAAGGAGAATTCTGGTTGTACTTCCTCCAAGACAGATGCGTTCATTCTTTTGGCAGTCTATGGTATATTCAACATTCTTCGCCAACACCACAATTTAAAGGCATCAACTCTTTGTTCTTCCTTAATTCATCTTCCAGCTTTCGCATGCGTACGAGGCAATTAGAAACACCATGGCTTGGGTCAGGTGCACCTTAATCTTCAAGATGACATCTTTGCTTTCTAACACTTTAAAGAGGCCTTTTGCAGCAGATTTGCCCAGTGCAATGTGTCCTTTGATTTCTTGACTGCTGCTTCCATGGATGTTGATTGCAGATTCAAGTAAAATGGAATCCTTGACAACTTCAAACTTTTCTCCATTTATTATGATTTTGCTTATTGGTCCAGTTGTGAGGAATTTTGTTTTCTTTACATTGAGATGTAATCCACATTGAAGGCTGTGGTCTTTGATCTTTATCAGTAAGTGCTTCAAGTCCTTCAGCAAGCAGGGTTGTGTCATCTGCGTAATGGAGGTTGTTAATGAGCCTTCCTCCAATCCTGATGCCACATTCTTCTTCATATAGTCCAGTTTCTCAGATTATTTGCTCAGCAAACAGACTCAATACGTATGGTGAAAAGATACAACCCTGACACACCTCTTCTGACTTTAAACAATGCAATATCCCCATGCAGTGTTCGAATAACTGCCTCTTGATCTATGTACAGGTTCCTCATGAGCACAATCAAATGTTCTGGAATTCCATTCTTCACACAATGTTATTCATAATTTGTTATGATCCACACAGTTGAATGTCTTTGCACAGTCAATAAAACACAGGTAAACTTCTTTCTGGCATTTCTGCTTTCAGCCAGGATCCATCTGACATTAGCAATGATATCCCTGGATCCAAGTCCTCTTCTGAATCTGGCTTGAATTTCTGGCAGTTCCTTGTCAATATACTGCTGCATCCATTTTGAATGATCTTCAGCAAAATTTTACTTATGTGTGATATTAATGATATTGTTCAATAATTTCCACGCTCAGTTGGATCACCTTTCTTTGGAATATGCATAAATATGAATCTTTTCCAGTCGGTTGACCAGGTAGCAGTCTTCCAAATCTCCTGGCATAGACAAGTGAGCACTTTCAGTGCTGCATCTGTTTGTTGAAACATTTCAATTGGTATTCATTTCCTGGAGCCTTGTTTTTCACCAATGCCTTCAGTGCAGCTTGGACTTCTTCCTTCAGTATCATCAGTTCCTGATCATATGCTACCTCCTGAAATGGTTGAATGTAGACCAGTTTTTTTGGTATTGTGACTCTGTGTATTCCTTCCATCTTCTTTTGATGATTTCTGCATTGTTTAGTATTTTCCTTGAAGAATGCTTCACTATTACAACTCAAGGCTTGAACTTTTTCTTCAGTTTTTCAGCTTGAGAAATGCCAAGTGTGTTCCTCCCTTTAGGTTTTCTAACTCCAGGTCTTTGCACATATAATTCTAATACTTTACTTTGTCTTCTCCAGCTGCCCTTTGAAATCTTTTGTGCAGCTCTTTTACTTCATCATTTCTTTCTTTTGCTTTAGCTACTTGACGTTCAAGAGGAAGTTTCAGAGTCTCTTCTGACATCCATTTTGGTCTTTTCTTTCTTTCCTGTCTTTTTAATGACCACTTACTTTCTTCATATATGATGTCCTTGATGTTATCCCACAACTCATGTGGTCTTTGGTCATTAGTGTTCAACCCATCAAATCTATTCTTGAAATGGTCTCTAAATTCAGGTGGGATATACTCAAGGTTGTGCTTTGGCTCTCACGGACTTGTTCTAATTTTCTTCAGTTTCAACTTGAACTTGACCATGAGAAGTTGGTGATTTGTTCCGCAGTCAACCCCTGTCCTTGTTCTGACTGAAGATAATGAGCTTCTCCATCATCTCTTTCCACAGATTTGATTCCTGCGTATCCCATCTGGCGAGGTCCACATGTATAGTCACTGTTTATGTTGTTGAAAAAAGGTATTTGCAATGAAGAAGTCATTGGTCTTCCAGAATTCTATCATGTGATTTCTGGCATTGTTTCTATCACTAAAGCCATATTTTCCAACTATAGATCCTTCTTTGTTTCCAACTTTCACATTCCAATCACCAGTAATTATCAAAGCATCCTGATTGCATGTTTGATCAATTTCAGACTTCAGAAGTTGGTAAAAATCTTGAATTTCCTCATCTTTGGCCTTAGTGGTTGGTGAGTTAATTTGAATAATAGTCAGATTAACTGGTTTTCCTTGTAGGCATATGGATAGTATCCTAGCACTGACAGCATTGTACTTCAGGATAGAACTTGAAATGTTCTTTTCTTTTTCTACTTTTAAAATTTTAAAAGTTGATGCCAATCACCAAAGTAGGATGAAGAACATTTTATTAATAAGCTTTGTTCTGCCAGTTGACCTAGATGTCCCCTGAAAACATGGTCCCCAGGCCCCTACCCCTGCTACTCTGTCCCTCAAAGTATTTGATTATATTCAGGAAACTTCTTAGCTTTGGTTTAGTCCAGTTGTGCTGACTTCCCCTGTATTGTGTGCTGTCCTTCCCTTCACCTAAGATAATTCTTATCTGCTATCTAGTTAGTAAATAACCCTCACCCTCCCTCCCCACATTCCTAGCCATCAAATAATGTTTTCTTCTGTGTTGAAACATTTTCTTGAGTTCTTATAATAGTGGGCTTATACAATATTTGTCCTTCTGTGACTGACTAAATTCACTCAGCATAATGACCTCCAGATTCCTCCATGTTATGTTTCATGGCTTCATCGTTGTTCTTTATCACTGTGTATTATTCCATTGTGTGAATGAACCATAATTTGTTTATCCATTCATCCGTTGATGGGCACCTAGGTTGTTTCCATCTTTTTGCTATTGTGAGCAGTGCTGCAATGAACATGGGTTTGTATATATTTTTTAATGTGACGGCTCTTATTTCTCTAGGGTATATTCCAAGGAGCGAGATATCTAGATCATATGGTACTTCTATTTCTAGCTTTTTAAGGAAGCGCTGAATTGATTTCCAAAGTGGTTGTACCATTTTACATTCCCACCAACAGTGTATAAGTGTTCTACTCTCTCCACAACCTCTCCAGCAGTTATTATTTTGTGTTTTTTGGATTAATGCTAGCCTTGTTGGGGTGAGATGATATCTCATTGTAGTTTTGATCTGCATTTCTCTAATGGCTAATGATCGTGAGCATTTCTTCATGTCTCTGTTAGCCGCCTGAATATCTTCTTTGGCGAAGTGACCGTTTTTTAATTGGGTTATTTGCCTTTTTGTTGTTGAGGTTTTGCAGTATCTTGTAGATTTTAGAGATTAGACACTGATCAGATTTGTTGTAGCCAAAAATTTTTCCCCAGTCTGTAGGTTGTCTTTTGACTTTTTTGTTGGAGTCTTTTGATGAGCGTATGTGTTTGATTTTTAGGAGCTCCCAGTTATCTAGTCTCTCTTCTGGTGCTTGTGCATTGTTACTTATGGTTGAAATGTTCTTTTTAACAATGAATGCAATGCCATTCCTCTTCAAGTTGTCATTCCCAGCATAGTAGATGTCCGATTCAAAATGGTCAATACCAGTCCATCTCAACTCACTAATGCCTAGAATATCTATGTTTATGCATTCCACTTCATTTTAGATGGTTTCCAATTTTCCTAGATTCATACGTTGTACATTCCACGTCCTGATTATTAAGGGACGTTTGCAGCTGTTTCTTCTATTTTGAGTCATGCCACATCAGCATATGAAGGTCCCGAAAGCTTGACTTCATCCAGCTAATTAAAGTTAACTCTACTTTGAGGAGGCAGAGCTTCTCCAGTCATCTTTTGAGTGCCTTCCAACTTGAGCGGTTCATCTTCCGGCACTGTAGCAGCCAATGTTTTGCTGCTATTAATAAGGTTTTCACTGGCTAATTCTTTTCAGAAGTAGACCACCAGGTTCTTCCTAGTGTATCTTAGTCTGGAAGCTCAGCTGAAGGGTGCCTGTGGTGGGTGACCCTGCTGGTACTTGAATACTCGTGGCATAGCTTCCAGCTTCACAGCAACATGCAAGCCCCCACAGTATGACAAACTGACAGATGCGTGTGTGTCACAAATACATGTGTGTGTGTATATATATCTATGTATAGTATATGTAGTATATATAGTATAGTATATATAGTATATACTTTATATATATATATAATGTATATATTGATATTTTAAATGAACTAAGAGCTGATACACAATCCACCAGATGAAACAAAATGATGTGACTGAGACACAACCATGAAAGAACCTCAGCTAATTCCACTGAGAGGTTATAATTCCACAATGGCCAAGGTACTGAGTGTTTCTTGGGGCATGGGTGGAGGGGGCTAGATAAAGTGATCGTTTGGATGCACAAAGTAGGTACAAACTTAGGGGAAGAATGGAAATTCAGATAAGCTAATGTTTGTTGAGCACCTATTGTATACCAGAGTTCAATTTTCCCTTAACTGTAGGTCTGGAGAGAAAAGAGAGTAAATATCATTGTAATATGGGGAATGCAATGACTGAGGTAGGCTTCAAGTGCAATGGTTGCACCAAAAACCAAAAAACCAAACCCACTCCCGTCGAGTTGATTCCAACTCATAGTAACCTATGGGGATGTTGCTATAGGAGGCATGTGGGAACAAAAGGAAAACTAGATTTTTGATCTAGTCTTACATTTTGCATTTGGATTTCAAAACAAGATGGAGTTCTTTGATGCCTGGTTTAAAAATTAATGACGCAAATATTTTTGTCTTTTTTGGCCTTTCAAGGAGATCATTAATATTTGAAGAGACTGTGGCATGAACCTCTGTAGAATATAAAAATCAAATATTCAATCTTATCTAATTAATTTCCAAAATCTTTATGTCTCCTCTACGTTTGCCTTTGTCATACAGATAATGTTTTCCAATCATGAGTGAAACTCCTGAACAGTTGCTAATGTTCTTAGACTCAAAGGAGATAGGACATCTGGCTCTTATCTTATCCCAGATGAACTTCATTTATTGCAGCCATTTAAATTTCACTTCCTTCTTTTCTTCGATGTAATCAGTCATTTATGGTGACCCCAATTTGATAATGCATGCTATATGACTCTTTGTTATTTTCTCGTGTATATATTTGAATTGATATTTAAATGTTATGATTCATATATGCTTTTTTAAAATTAAATATATCAGTAATCATTTGGGTACATGATATCTGTTATAATTACTGATAAATAAAAATGTACATCTCAAATAACTGTGTAAATTTTTTTGATAAAGGAAACAAAAACCTCTATGAGAGCTGATAGAGATATTCTAAGTTTTTAAGAAGTATCATGTCAAATTTACGTTTTATTAGCCCAAATATGAAATTAGATAATAAGTGAGAAATACACAGGTAGTTATTTTGTTCCTTTTTGTTATTTATAATATTTTCAGTATAAAATTGGCTAAATACAATTCAAATAATATTTCCCTAGCCTAAGACCATTCCCATATACAACTATCTGTGGAGATTCTTCCTTTTTGTTCTTCTGGTAATTATACAAAACCTCTCTTTTGATTTATCACTTTTAAGCAATATATATGAGTTATCTATAGTAAAAGCAGCATTATTTATACACACACAAAGAAGCATATGCACATATGTTTGAACCAAATGAAATTTTCATTTTCAGAGATCAAAAATAGCACTTATGAAGTAATTTATGTATTTTTTTTTTAAACTTTCATACAACTTCATTAGTACAGGTATTTTTTTCTTTTTCTTTTTAATTGTGTACTGTCTTACTCTTCACCAGAGTTACCATTTACCTATTGTCTCTTTAGGGTTTTTCCATCGCCACCCTTCCTCTCCCTCGTAACCATCAAAGATGGTTTCTTTTTGTGTGTTAAACTTTTCATGAGTTTTTATAGAGTGGTCTCATACAATATTTGTCCTTTTGCGATTGACTTATTTCACTCAGCATAATGCCCTCCAGATTCATCTATGTTGTGAGATGCTTCGCAGATTCATCATTGTTCTTTATTGTTGCGTAGTACTCCATTGTGTGCATGTGCCATAGTTTGTTTATCCGTTCATCTGTTGATGGGCATCTAGGTTGTTTGTATCTTTTTGCTACTGTCAACAATGCTACAATGAACATGGATGTGTGTGTCTATTGGTGTGATGGCTCTTATTTCTCTAGGATATATTCCTAGGAGTTATATAGATGTTTTTAAAATTTCTCCTTTAAGGAAGCAAAGACACACGGAGCTCAACTTTTATCAGTTGTAACAATTAACTGGTAAGATTTAATCTTGGTCATCCTGACTCAAGATCTTATGCTTTTTAACGGTGTGATATATAAATTTTACCTACTGGTCATTTTCATGTATTTAAATTTTAAAAACTAAGACCTCTCTTTCTGATTCCAAATATTTTGAAGAATCTCCTTTGATTTCCTATGTAAGAGGATAAATTTTACCTCTCCTCACTTCCTTCTATGGCTCTTCCCCTTTCTAGTCCCAAGGTTTATCAGATAAACAATTATTTTTACTTTGTCAAGATGTATAACATATACATTAGTTAGGAAGACTGAAGAAGAATTGATGCCTTTGAATTACGGTGTTGGCGAAGAATATTGAATATACCATGGACTGTCAGAAGAATGAACAAATCTCCTTTGGAAGAAGTACATCCAGAATACTCATTAGAAGCTAGTATGGAGAGACTTCAAGTATCTCAAATACTTCGTACATGTTATCAGGAGGGACCAGTCTCTGGAGAAGTCATCACACTTGGTAGAGGGTCGGAAAAAAAAGAGGAAGACCCTCAACAAGAAGGATTGACACAGTGGCTGCAACAATAGGTTAAAACATAGCAAGGATTGTGAGGATGATGCAGGACAGGGCAGTGTTTCATTCTGTTGTATACAGGGTCGCTATGAGTCAGAACGACCTTGATGGCACCTAACAACAACAACATACTTCATCTGTGTGATAATTTAAAAAAAGAAAACTAATAAATACAATGATTATACAAATATTATTTGTATTATACTTTAGAATCATATAGTATAACTGAATCTATAAAAATGATTTAATGTCATAGAAATGCTGCTCCAAGGACAATGTTTCATGAAACAAAATTTTCCTGGCAGGGACTTCCACTTCAGACCAAGATGGAGTAACCAGGTCCAGATTAACCGGCTAGCCTGAAACTCCAAAAACTGTATAATCTATATAAAATTATTTTCAAATCCTTGTAACAATGATCATGAAGGACAGTGATTCCTGAGAGATGGGGAAACATGTAAGATGAGCCTTATAACTGAGCCTTACAATTTCCCCATTATAGCCTTATAAGACTTTCCAGGAAATATTGCAGTAAGAGGGAACCGAGAGGGGACCTGGAAGATTTCTTGATATGAAAAGACAAAGCTGAGAGTCTAGGAAGACCAAGACAGCTATAACTCACAGGATAAAAAAGCAGAGAAGAGAGAGCTGCATGGAAAGAGAACTCTGGAGAGGGTCCTCCTTGAGTTCATTATCAGTGCATTTGTATGAGAAAACTATTTGTGATCAAGGAAAGCACCACTCAAAAGAATTAATACTTACATGGGACTGGGAAAAATGTCTGTTTCTACCAGCCAGACTGGAAAATCTCATGATTTATGGGGAAATGAGTAGAGCACACAAAAAAGTCTTGCCTCAGTAGTAAGATATAATGAGCTTTAGATGAGCATTGTTATGGTCCTGTCTAAGTTAAAAATCTTAAAAGCAAAGCCCAAGGGGTTTCCAGGTAACTTTAACAGCATCCCAAAACAAAGCTTAGTAGTATGTATAAAAAAACCAAATCCATTGCAGTTGAGTCGATTCTGACTCGTAGAACCCTGTGGGAACAGTAGAACTGCCTCATAGGGATTCTAAGGTTGTAATCTTTATGGAAGCAGACTGCCACATCTTTCTCACTCAGAGTGGCTGGTGGGTTCAAATCGGTAACCTTTCAGTCAGCAGCCAAACACTTAACCACTGTACCAGCAGGGTTCTTGGATAATATGTATAGGAATATAAAATTATCCAGCACCCAACAAGGTAAAATCCTAGTGTCCAACAGCTAATAAAAAATTACTAGATATGCAAAGAAACAGTCAAATACAACCCATAATGAGAAGATAAATTGAAATCAATCTAGAAACGACACAAATGTTAGAATTAGCAGACAAGGACATTAAAAGAGTTACAATAGCTGTGAAGAACTGTGAAGGGTCTGAGGTTTTATACTACCAAAAGCTAATGAGTTAGCCTACCAGAATTTCAGAGATGCTGTCAGAAGACAAAAGATCCCTGGGTCATAGACAAAGAACTTAATCACTCATGGCACATAAAGTAGCATGAACTTCATCTTTTCATCTGGTCTTCTTGCCCCCTCCCCAAGTTCTGTGGGGGTCACACAGACATTTAGGTGAATGTTGCACTTATAGTGGATTTCCATCTCAGCTGAATAATCTTAGTTTAGGGAATTAGGATCTTTTATAATGGAGTGCAAATAACCCTGCCCTTTGCTCCAGAAGAAGACATTATATTTACTATACTGATAGGAAAAATTCCGCTCTTTGCTCCAGAGGGAGACACTGGTTTTATGTTTTCAAGGCTAATTGCTATACAAACATCCTTGAAATCATAAAGGTATTTAATTCTTCTACCAGCAAGATGTTCAGAAACATGAGAGACATAAGATATTATCTCCCGATAATAACTATATGCTACAAGATCAAAAATTTAAGTTGCATGTATAAAAACTACAATGAATGAAATGAAAAATACACTGGATGTTATTTACTTCAGATTAGATATTGCAGAAAAAGGGATTTTTTTTTTAACTTCAAGACATATCAATAGATATCATCCAAAATGAAACAGAGGAAAAAAGAAAAGAATGATGGTTATTATCAGGTGAGTATGATAATGATGATAAACAGAGCATCAGTGAGCTGTGAGCAAGTTGAAGTGATCTAACATATATGTGATTGACATTCCAAAAGAAGAAGGGAGAGAAGTAGGGGCAGAAAATGTATTGGAAAAAATAATATTTAAACATTTTGCAAATTTGATGAAAATTAAAATACCCATATTTCTAAGAATCCTAACAAACCCCTGTTTAGTCAGAAACTGTAAAGGGTCTAAAATTTTACTACACAAGCCAACGAATTAGTCTGCACAATTTTATGTATACATAATGATAGAAGATAGAAGACTCCTGGGACAGAGGAAACGGACCATTTATTACTCAGAGACCAAACAGCAGCATCTCCCTTTAGTTTCCCTGCCCAAATCCCCACAGGATGATGCAGTTTGGGCCAGGTGGTACCTGTATTTGCAGTGCAGTGCACCTCAGAAGAGGGTCCCTAAGGCTTTCCAGCTGTCTGAGGAGTTCTGTAGGAAATCCCTTGGGAGGCACTGTCAATCCGCTGTCTGAAGGAGGTTTGTTCCACCTGGTGGCCTCCAACAATTACAAACAATAATTTCTTTCCAAAGGGACAATGTATACCCCCAGTATGATACTTTTGACATAGAGGCTAAGCATTGGCCTGCCTCCCTCATGAAAACATGGTAATTGCCCCTTCTAACCAGTTGCCATGGAGCTGATTCTGACTCATGGCGACCCCAACTATGTTAGAGAAGAACTGTGCTCCACATAGGTTTCAATGGCTGATATTTTGGAAGTAGATCCCCAGACCTTTCCTCCAAACACCTCTGAGTAGACTCAAACCAACAACCATTTTGTTAGCAGCCGAGCACATTAACTGTTTGCACCACCCAGGAACAACTTACCCCTTGGGGTGGTTATAAAAAACCTTCAAATGTTTAAGGAAACACTACCTGTTCAATATCTAGCCCTGAGACAACTGAGAAGATCTCTCCAAAATGAAGCTAATTTCAGTTACTCATGAGAGCTTCATGGAGAAATAACTGACTATTCATGTGTACTCTCTTGATAGTTTTACCTACAATAAGAGTAACTTAATTAGAAAAGATGATATGAAATCATTCCTGACTTTATCTGACGTGATCAATGACATCAACTTGATTCTAGAAGGCATTCAGATCACCCTTAATTCACTGGCTAAGTTTGTTATGAATATAGAACTGACCTAGTGCTCCTCCTTCAGACCAAGAAGGTGTCTATGCAATCACTGATACATTCTGCAGCAACTGGACAGATGCCTCTGATCAGTTAGAAATATCAATACATAAATTTAAAGAGAAAGCCATCTGGTTGTCTAAGATAGACCCTGATGGTTTATGGGATTTCAGCAGCTGGCTAGATCTAGGATCATAGGGGGCATGACTGAGATCCATACTGTAAGTAGGCTTCATCCTGTTACTCAGAGTCCTATTGACAATAGCCTTAAATAATTTGACAAACATAACTAGTTTGGTATCAAAAAACCAAAAATCTGTTGCCGTCGAGTCCATTCTGACTCATAGCTACCCTCTAGAACAGGGTAGAACAGTCCCATAGGATTTCCAAGGAGCAGCTGGTGGATTCAAACTGCCAGCATTTTGGTTAGCACCTGAGTTCTTAACCATTGCACCAACAGGGCCCCACAATTTGGTCCCAGCCATTGTCAATAAGATTAATCAGAGTAATCAAAGGATATTCACATATACATGGGAAAATTCACCAGGGGGCAGAAGCATGCAAAACCAAGGTGTAGAGCTGTTGGGAGACAATTCTCCATGGATTTATGTCATGGTCTGGGATTTCTAAGCAAAGGTTGTGTTTGAATAGCAAGAAGCTAGAGATTTAGAGCTATGCCACCTTAGAGACCGCCCAAGGTAGTAAACATAAACCTCTCCCCTTCTCTTCTTCAAAGACAATTTGCTTAAATCAAGAGATGCTGTCCCGTCTCCCTGGTGTAACAAAACAAAACAACAACAAAAAGAAAAAGAAAAAAAAAAAACCCATTGCCTCTGAGTTGATTCCGACTCATGGCAACCCCACATGCGTAGAGTAGAACTGCTCCGTAGGGTTTTCAAGGCTGTGACCTTTTGAGAGCAGCTTACCTGTTTTGAAAGGTGCCTCTGGGGGAGCTTGAACTACCAACTTTTTGGTAGTAGTCAAGAACAAGCTGTTTGTGCCATCTAGGACCTTCTCCCTGGTGTACATGCCCTGTGTAATCCCCTCCCCTATGAATATAAAGGGATTTCACTCCCATGGTTAGGTAGCCTATATGGCAAAGGCGAAAGAATTTTTCAGATGTAATTAAGATCCTAATAAGTTGACTTTAAGTTAATCAAAAAGGAAATTATCCTGGGCGTGCACGGCATAATTGGGTGAGCCTTTTAAAGCTTTTGAAGCTCCAGGTCTTTTAAAGAGTCTAGGCTGTCCCTGAATGAAGAGTCTTTAAGCAGAAGAGATGCTCTTCCACTGGCCTTGAGGAAGCAAACTGCTATGTTGAGGATTGTCTATGGCGAGCCAAGAGAAGAAATAAAATAGAATCATTAAAACAACAACAACAACAACAACAAAAATAATCAATTAACTTGAAAGAAGGCATTACAAAATAATAAATAAATAAATAGAACCAAAAATTCTAGGAGCTGAGAGTTAAAGTTCTGTAACTGTGAAGAACTAAATTTTTCCGATAACCTATATGATTGTGGAAGAGGACCCTAAGCTCCAGGTGAGAATGCAATCTGGCTAACAGATTTCAATCTTGTGAGAGCTTGAGCAGAGGACCCAGCTAAACCATGCACGCAGACTCCTGATGCATGGGAACTGTGAAAAAATCTATGTTGTGTTATGTTATTAAATTTGTGGTAATTTGTTACAAAACAATAGAAAACCAATACAGATCCCTTTCCTCTCTCAGAATATGTGTTTGGAGGAGAGGGTGGACAGATGTGCCAGCAATCTGACACAATTCTAGAGTTTCCTAAAATTTGAGGTTCCTCTTCCATAGTGCATCCCACTGCATGTGCAGGTAACATCTGACCCATATCACATTGCTCTGTGGGGATCAGGGCCTGGGAAACTGACTCAAGATGCTGAGCTGTCTGTTGTTTTGGCTGGGACTAGTAAGTGGTTTGTTTCTGGGACTTAAGTGTCTTGTATCTTCTGAAAGTATATATGCATTAAACTGTAGCAGGCAAACTTAACTTTCAAGAATGGTAAAATGTCAGACAGTTCACAGCTTCTGATTTAACAACCCCGAGACCAAGAAACATGAAGAAAACTACATATTATGGTACGTCATAATCAAAATGCTCCAAACCAGTGATAGAGAAAAAAATCTTAAAGCCAGTTAAGGAAAAAGATGCATTGCATACAGAAGAAAACAGATAAAGATAACTGCAGATTTCTTGTTAGAAACAATGCAAGCAAGACAGTGGAGTAATATATTTCAAATACGAAAAGAATTTTTTCGACGTAGAATTGTATACCCAGAAAAACTATTTCAAAAATGAAGGCAATACAGAAGCTTAAAGAATTCATCAACTGCATACCTACAGTACAAGGAATATTAAAGGAAGTCCTTCAAGAAGAAGGAAGATGATGCCAGAAATAAACCTGTATCTACTTAAGGTAATGAGGAGCACTGGAAATGGCAACTATATTACCGTATGGCTGAATAGCAGAAGAAAGGTGTGGCAGTTGGCTTCCGTAAAGATTTACAGCCTTGGAAACCTTATAGGGTAGTTCTACTCTGTCCTTGGGTCACTATGAGTTGGAATTGACTCAACAGCGATTTTTTTTTTTTATATGGCTTAATATATTTCACTGCTAAATACTTAAGTATGCATCATAAAAATATCAGTACTTTTCCCATAACCACAGTATCATTATCATACCCACAAAATTAAAACAATCCTTTAATATCTTCTAATACTTAGTCAATATTCAGATTTCCTCAGTTGTCCCTGAAATGTCCTTCTAAGGTTAAGTTGTTGGAATGAGGGTTTGATGCTGTATCTTTTAAATATCTTTTAACCTAAAAAAGACACACCCATCCCTTTGTATTTTATCAATTTATTGAAAATAAATGATCAGCTTCCTTCTAGACTTATCTTATGCATCCTGGTGGTGGTGTTTACATGACCTTTGGTATTTCCTTTAAGAGAAATTTAGACCTATGGGCTTGACTAAATTCAGATTAAAAATTTAGGCGAGAATACCTCAGAGCTGAAGCTGTGTATTTCATATTGTATCATATCGGTATACACATGTGCCTTAGTTACAGTCCTATTGGTTTGGATAAATTTAATCTTGGGTTTTAGGTTGTTACAGCCTAACTCCTGATTACAAGGAATTGTGACACTTTCCCCTCCCCTTACAGATGACACTTTGGCACATTGTGAATATTCAGTTCTTAATTAATTTTTCATATAACGGTGTTAGCTTCAGTAAATTATTTAGTAAAGGCAGTAAAGTGGTTATTTAAAATACATATATGTACATATATATATCTTTTTTTGTACATTTATTTGGTGGTATTGTGTTTAAAGAAGAGTTTTCATTTCATTTACAGTTATTTTATTACATTGAAATACAGGTCCTATTAGAAGAGCAGAAGAAATGCTTTAATAACCAATTTTCAGATTAAAGATTTTTGCCTCCAAAACTGACATAAATACACTTTATATACACATTACAAACTCATATTTTTTAATTAAAAAATTTAAATACAAAAAAGTAAAGAGAATAATGTAACAAAATCTCATATGCCCCTTGACGTTCACTTAGCTTCACCAATAACCAATAAATACATGTAAAAGCTTGCTTCACTCCAACCGTTATAACCTTTCACCAGTGACTGATTTTGAAAAAATCCCAAGCAACATATTATTTAATTCATAAATACCTTAGTGAAGTTATTGTTGTTGGGGTTAATTGCCCTGGAGTCGTTTCTGATTCATGGTGACCCCAAGTGTGCAAAGTAGAACTTCTCTATAAGGTTTTCAAGTCTGTGTCCTTTCAGAAACAGATCGCCAGGCCTGTCTTTTGAGGTGCTTCTGGGTGAGTTCCAACCAGGTTTTATAAAATACATGTGTTTCAATGGTTATTATTATTATCTCTATCATAATATTTTATTTTTTAGTCCAATTCTGCCTAGTGGGAGCTCCACTAAGTTGATTCCAGTGTCCTAAAATGAGCCCTCTCTACTTTTAACTGGGCATGCTATTTTTTTTCAGAATGACAAAATTAAGTCATTTTATTATTACATTTAGCAGAAATCTTCTAAGTTGCTGGCAAATGGAAAAGATTTACCATCTCCATAGGAATTTTGGGCTAAGGAACGGTTAGGAGCCTTTGCTGACCCTTGCATCTTGTTCAGAATTCAGATCCTAATCTGAGTTTGAAATGACTCAACTGCCATTATTCACTGTATTTTTTGGATTATTTGAAATAAGTCAATACATAGGCCAGAAGATTCTGAAAATTCTCTTGCTGATGATTATCAATCACTCTGAAGTAAAATTATTTTGATAATAAGTTGGAAGGGAATGTGTTTTAAACTATTCATTGTTGTTTTGACCCATGATCTAAGGAGTAAATTTAGGAATCTGAGGGCAGAGCCAGAAACATTGATTTTACTTAGGCTAATCCTAACACTTGCAGTATTAATTCACTGTTTCTTTTAGTAATGATTGATAGGACTGTCTCATTATTATGAATATATTTTAAAGTCAGGCTTACATGGAATAAAGTATCTGCATTACTAACCCCATATCAGTGACCTCGCTGGGAAGAGAATTCTGAAACATAAGGTCAAGATCCTTCACCTTACATAATAAAGATCCACTGTGGGTGAGTTAAGAGATCCAGGCTTTAGTTTAAATTCTGTTGTAAGAGCAAAGTTATTTAATGACTTTGTTCTTTCAGGATGTAAAGTAGAATTTTGTGTAGAGAAGATCTCTGTATCTGCCAGGTGATGTTTGGGTAAACAGGAGTGAGTAGGTTTCACACTTCACTAACAAAAGAATAATCATAAAATCCTGTATTCCCTTCTGTTTCTTAAAACACCTGAACTATGTTTTTAAACATAAATGGTAAATAACAGAGATATGCTTTCACAGAAATAATGTTAACACATACATAGATGACTTATTAGTTTTACTTTTATTTACTTATTTTTACATTAAGCTAAGTTTTTATTATACTCAATTAATTTAGTGTGTCCAATAGTTTTTAGTCAATGGAATCAGAGTTCCTTTAGGGTCTCTGGAAAAACAGAGAAATTACCATCTGATCAAATAAGTTCACAAAACATACGCTACTTTCTCTTGAGAACTCACAAAAATGTTTAAATCTCTGAGAAGATTTCAGTAAAGACTTGTTAAGCTTTGTTTAATACAGCATTTCCCAAACATATCTGACTCCGGTGCCCTTTCTTTGTGGGTTTGTAATACCTACTGAGGATCTCTAGTGGCAGAGTGCTTAAAGTGCTCAGCTGCTAACCAAAACATTTGGTGGTTTCAACCCAACAGCCTCTCCGTAGGAGAAAGATGTGGCAGTCTGCTTTGTCACTTTTGGAAACCTACTCTGTCCAGAGTCATATGAGGCAGATTTGACTGGATGGCAACGGGTTTGGTTTTTGGTTTTGGAATATCTATTAGTATACTGTGGAATTGGTGTTTTTTGCTTTTGCTTTTCTTCTTGACAATAGAAATTTATTGCGCGGTTACTGTATGCCATACACTGCGTTAGACCCTGGGATTACAAAAGTGAATATATGCACAAAGGTGAATGTATGCACAATCACCACATGTGTAGTCTGGTGGGTAAATGAGTCTTACATCTCTTCTTTTTATACCCCTCTACCCTTATTTTTGGAGCCCTGGTGGTGCAGTGGTTAAGAACTCAGTGGCTGACCAAAAGATTGGCAGTTAGAATCCACCAGCTGCTCCTTGGAAATCTTATGGTGCAGTTCTACTCTGTCCCGTGGGGTTACTATGAGTTGGAATCAATTCCACAGCAAGGGGTACCCTTATTTTATTATTTCTCCACCTGCAGAAGAAAATATATGATGGGTATTTCTGAATCATCTGGGAAGATTTGCTAAAATATACATGCCCGCTGCTTCCACTTTCAATGTTCTTCCTCCTGGTATTCAAATACACGTTCAGGGAGGAATAGAAATGTGCATTAAAATAATCTCTATTTTGATTTTAAACCCATCCCCTTATTTTTTAACCATGGTCCTAGTTGCCAGAACCGCTTAAACTCTCCCATGATGCCAGCATTCTACAGTTGTCCTGTGTCTTCACCTCCCACTTACTGTGCTTTTTTAAACATCAGCACTGACAGTCCTTTGTTTTAATCCCTCTTTGATAGTGAAAATTGGTGATCCTGATTTTCAATCAAAGAAAAGAATCCCTCCTGATAGTTAGCTATTCATCTCACTGCGTGCAAAGCACTCAACTAAGAAATACAAAGGCCTCTACTCTTCATATCTTTTAGAGAATGTAAACCACTTAAATCAGGGAACCATCTCAGAAGTCCTGAGAGTTTACATATAAACAGTTAGATAAGAGGGAAAAGCATGCATTCAATCAAGTGCAAATAGATTCTGAGAATGCAAAAAGACACTGAGCAGTTCTCTTGGACAAGACGATCGGGAAGTCTTCATGCAGTAAGGGGGTTTTCTAAAGTGAGGGTACAAAATGAGTAAAGACAGGGAGGATAGAAAGAAAAAAAGCGTATTTAGAATAAGGTTATATTAAGAATGGATCACTGGGTTGTACAAATGGTTAATACACTCAGCTGCTAACTGAAAAGCTGGCAGTTTGAGTCTACCTAGAGTCACTTCACAAGAAAGTCCTGATTATCCACTTCTGAAAAATCAGCCATTGAAAATCCTATGGAGCACTGTTCCACTCTGACACATGGGGATCACTGTGTGTTTACTGTTTACTGGTTATGTTTCAGCTATATTTAACTTCATCACAACACTGTGGCAAGAATTTGGGAAACTGATTTGGGATGGGATTGTAGAAGGAGAAGTCAATAGTGCCAAAAGCAGAATCAAGTTCAAGGCAGATAACCAGGGAGAAAAACCATGAATTTCCCTATTTTTCTGCTTTCACTATTATTTCCATTTATTAGTGCCAAATCATTTCTGCCTAACCTTGTAAAGTACCGCAATCTCTACCTGGGAAAACAAAAACCATACAAAGCCTCAACACCGCTCCTCCCCCCACCAAAAAAAAAAAACATATTCTGAGATATAACTTGTATGGTGTATTTATAATATACTCAGAACAAAACAAAAACACAACCATTTCTTCTGCACTCTTAGAGTGACTATACATTTTTCATATCTACTTATTCTAGAAGTTTTCCTTTTTAGTAATTAGGACTTGAAATTCTAGACAGCTGTCATCTGCTCATAACTGTGTAGATTGCCTGGGTTGCCACCTTTTGATAGATTATTGATAAGTAGATGCAGACAACAGCCCTTCAGCTCAGTTTCCCATCATTAAACAGAAAAAAACCTCCAATTCACCTCCATGTTACGACAGTAACAGCACCATTTGATTCATTTGCATATGCCTCCGCTGATGGGCTTTGAGACATACATGAGCATGCTCACAGCACTATGTGAGGGTTTACAAGAGGTTTCTCTTTATCCTTAAATGTGGCATGTCCGAAAAAAGGTTCAATGTCAGAACAAACCCAGAAGCATCTGTTTTGTATCTGTCTTGTGGCTGGAGAACCTTAGATGACAAGGCTGTCAACTTGTCAGTTTTATGACTACAAAAGAAATTTCAACTAAGAGTCAAGCTGAAAACGTCAACTTTCGTAAAGGTGCCCCTTAGACTGCATTTTTAAAAAAGACGTATTTTTGCACTCTTGCCAAAATGCAATTACATGCACAGTTGCACAGGCAAATACGTGGGAATATTTTTGTAAGAGTAATTTACAGTAAACAAGAAGTGTAATTAGAAGCTGTTTTCCTCCATTCAGTTATGTGACTAATAGAGCAGCCTAGGGTCTTATACAGAATTTAGAGACTACAGAAAAGGGTTTGCGAGCATAGTCACTGCCGATCAGTGTCTCACTGGCATCAATATATTTGGATACACCTATTCATTAACCTAATTGATCCCCTGATCATTTTTTAAACCGGTGCCCAGGATACCTTTGAAACACAAAGGAAAATAGAAAAGCAGAGAGACTATATTTACCAAAATCTGGACTAAATTAAAGTTTGTAAAATAGGTTCTTCAGATTCTAACTTCAAAGACATTTCTCCTCACAGAATCCATATCTAGCAGCAATCCTAATGACTCCATATAGACAATCCCCTGCCTCCCAGCAAAATTTACCCCAAGCCATCCCTGACAAATGACTCACTCATTCACTTTAAAGATTTTCTAGAAGAAGAATCTGGATGAGCTACCAGCACTTGACAACCGTTTCTTCTCATTTATTTTTCCGGGAAAATAGGAATTAGTAGCTTTTGCCAGTGAGGAGCCATCTCCAATGGGATATAAAATTCAAATGTCATTCAATGGTAGGTAGTTATATTTGGTGTAATTCTCGCATATAATGTGTTGGCAAAAGAAAATGCTCTAACAGTGTCATCTGGAAAATCTGTGGATTCCAGGAGTAAAAGGATTGGGCAATGCAAACAATGACCCAAATTAATTAACGCAAATGCAAGGAAGTTTGTGTGTATGTACATATACATATACGCATATATACACACACATATATGTGTATCTGTGTGTGTGTGTGTGTGTGTGTATGTGTGTATGTGTGTGTATCTCCATGTCTTTGTTGGAAGATTTATTATGCATACCTAGGAGGAATCACTCAGGCTTATTACATTTAGGCACATGTAAAAACTCACAACTGTCATTATAAAACGTGGTCTTTATCTCTCTTCATGACTCCGGAGATCATTGGCTATGCCTTAGCATATAATCATTATAGCTTCCCACTTCCACATTCCTAGCTTTTCCAGCCTCCCTGTTAGAATTATGAAGTCTAAAGACACCAGTTGAAAATGTGGGTGGAGAAAGGATCATTTTTGTAAAGAAGGTAGAACATCATTCTCATGTAATGTGAGTCATAAATGTCATTTCTCCATGGCTAAAGGGAAACAAGATAAGTCTTGTATAAGGAATATAACCTATAACTCAGTTTCTGCTTTCTCTGCAGTCTCCACCCTACTTTTGAATGTAACATGAAGACAATTTACACATGCATTTGGAAAGAAATACATTAACCACAACAAGCAATATTTGGTTTGGGAATGTCACTAAGAGTATGAGAATTGAGCTAACAACATGCGTACATGAGTATCTTTAATATTAATCTGAAAAAAACTGGTCAAATTCTACAAGTCTTTAATGATTTCATGAAAAATAAAGAGAATTTCAAAACACAGGCAATCCAGAATTCTTAAAAATTATGTTGAAACTGACAGGGAAAGAATATACATATTCTTTATATGTGAATATAAGCAGTGATATATCCTAACCTAGAAATGAAAAATGTGTGTTTTCAAATAATTTTCTATGAGGGTTTAACGGGAGGCAGAAGGCAGTGGATGCCTGGGGAATACTTCGTACATTTCATGGAATTAGAAAAAATGACAAGAGAAAGTCCTCCCAGCAATGGCAGTAATTGGTGTATATAACTTCCAGAGTCTCGATCATAAAGCTTTCTTACGAGTTCCAGAATAACAGTGGCCTGAAAACATTTATGTATGGTGTGGAGAAGGATACAGGGGTGCGTGGAAAAGAGGACAGATAGAGAGGAAACCCAGATTAAGCCTTTAGTCATAAATAAAGTGTAAATATATTTGCTCACTCTACAGTTGAAATTGTAGGGCAAAATTTGTTTGAATTTTAATTTCAACTGTTAAAATAAAAATAAATAAATAGAGTCGTGCTCTTTTCTGGTTTTTTGTTCCTTTACTGCTGTTATCTAGGATTGAATTTTCAACCATTGTATGATAAAAATACTGAGTTGGTGTAGTGATTCTCAAACATTAGCCTGCATCAAAATCACCTGGTGGGTTTGGGAAGCCACAGGTTGCTGGATACCAGCCTAGGAGTTCCCAATTTAGGAGGTCTGGGGGAGGCCAGATAATTCGTATTTCTAACATGTTCCCAGATGCTTCTGATGCTGCTGGTCTTTAGACAACACTCTGAGTACTATTAGTTTAGTGGAGTGTCTAGTAACAAATAATTAATGTTTTTCTTGTGATAGGAATTGGGAACACTGGGTTTAAAGAATATCAAGTAGTTTTCTCTTCTGTAATATTACTTAAAACATTTCACATAAAATGTATATTGTAAATATTCAAGATGAGAGCATAATGTACATTGTTTCCAAAAATTATTTGTCATAGTGCTACTCTTTTTAAGAGGCACCTTGTGGTATTAGGGGCCCTCGTGGTGCAGTGGTTAAGCGCTACAGCTGCTAACCAAAATGCTGGCAGTTCAAATCCACCAGCTGCTCCTTGGAAACCCTATGGGGCAGTTCTACTCTGTCCTATAGGGTCACTATGAGTTGGAATCGACTCGATGACAATGGGTTTGGTTTTGTGGTATTATTTTTCAGAAGAATAAATTCTAAGAAACACTGTTCTATGAGAAGTTTTGTGTACAAGGCTAAAAAATTCTGAATAATGCTGTTTAAGATATTTATGCTGTTAATTGCAAAACCAAACAATATGTTCCCCTGAGTAGAAATTACTTAAAGGGATAAATGGTACAGTAACACCTTGAAGCCTAGAAATGGGAAACACATAAGGTAGAATTTTGTAAAATCTGGTCGTTATTTTTAGAATGCTAACACATCAATTAACTTTGATGTGAATATGCTGCATGTGCATATGGCAGTAGGAATGCTTAGCATCTTTAGATGTATGCATGTATTTTTAGCTACATATGTGCTGTCGAAAGTAAGTGCTAGAGGTATCACATTCATATGCACAAATGCAACCTGGTTTTTATTCTTCCACATTTTTTGTCTTTCTTACTACTGTCTTATATAAAATACAGACAAATAGACATTTGGTTTTTCAAAAAAATTATTTTTAATTATTTATTTTGTTACACACAGTGCCCAAATATTCCTGCAAGTTCATGATAAAATGCTAGACAACTTAAAAAAGTTGAGTTTAGCTCTTCTTTCTTCCTTCATTTAAAAATACATTTTTATTAAAGGAATATGTCTCTACAGTTTAGATTCATTGTACCATAGACTTATAATAAAAGTCAGCTGTTCCCACCTAATTACCCTCCAACGTTCATCCTAATCCACTCAGAGAGAAACCCTTCTAAATATTTTAGCCCTTTCAAGACCCCATTATTTTCTCCTTTGAATTGTTTGTTTAGACTATGTGTTTTCACTAATAAAGGCATGCCAATTAAAGGACCAGTTTAGGATTTTTGTTATGAGTTATGAATTTTGATACTATCTGGGATCACATGTGTCTGAGCAGACAGTGAACTATGTAAATCCTGCAGATATGTGTCAATGACAATTTTCTTTTATTTAATTTCTTGAAAATTTGCAAAATATGAGGTCAAGCATGAAGGCACCTGGCAATGACTGCACATACATTTTATACTATTCTTCTTCGTCTTAGCCTTTTTATTACTTTTCATGAGACATTTCAAAGCATGGAACAATGCATTCTTCCTTACTGCAAAAGCAGTACTTACAGCCCAAATAAACAAAGCCAAGGGATTTTTTTATCTCAGGAAAATTACCACTACAATGCATTCTTCATTACTGCAAAAATAGACTTACAGGCCAAATAAATAAAACTAAAGAGATTTGAATTCCAGGAAAATCACCACTGCTGTGTATTCTTCATTAAAACAAAAGCAGTATTAACAGTTAAGAAGCAGAAACAGCTGCCCTGGAATACTGCAGAACCGCTCACAGTGGTGCATTCCACCTGCGACACATGAAAGCAATGATCGGGCTCCAATATTGAATGTGATGTAAGAATAATTTATAGGAGTTCCAATATCTTGAAAAGTACCACTGTAATGCATTATTTCTTATTTTAAAGGCATTATTTACTGTTGAGAAGCTAGAAATCAGGGAGCCAGTTGCACCTGGAGACAAGGAGAAAATGGCCAGTATGACTGAAGGAAAACTAAGGAAAATCCAAACCTTTGCCGTCAAGTTGATTCCGACTCATAGTGACCCTGCAGGACAGAGTAGACCTGTCCCATAGGGTTTCCAAGGAGCGGCTGGTGGATGTGAACTGCTGACCTTTTGGTTAGCAGCCAAGCTTTTAACTACTGTGCCATCAGGGCTCTGAATGAAGACTGGCAATAGCTTATTCTCATGACAAGTATATTCTCATCAGAATATGGTATCTGGGAGACAGAGTGAGGAGGCTTATCTCACAAAAATAAAGGCAAACCTGTCAAAAATTTAGAAGATTCATACACCCAGGAAACATCACCTAAGGCATTGCTCAGTCTGCACAAAAATGAAGCTCCAACTCAGGGTTCTTGAGTTTCATGCATTTCAAAAGGTTCCCAGTTTGAGGCCAAACACATTAAAATAGGGGTATCTCCTTTCCAAAGAACTCCAGAGGTACAAAAAGTGTGTGGGGGATATCATATTTTCCATGAGTCTTGAATGGTATTTGCTACTATGTTTCTAAATTACAGATTTATAACACAATATATTGATTATTTTCAATTAAAGATGTAATATGTTGACTTCCTGATAAGAAAACTGAGAGTTTAAAACTCTCATCAACTCCCTCCATATTAAAGCCACACATTAGGCTCAGTATAGTTATGTCACAATTTGGGGGTAAAATAATTCATAGTAGTCTTCACAGCTGAGATACATACCATACTGTAATTACATTTCCTTTTTTATACATCTCCCCACCATTCACCCTAGTTTAATTGTTGCCTCATTTGATGCTTAGCAATCAGTCTTTTTCCCTAAATGACCAAAAACAAAAAGACCCTAAAACCCCTTGCTCTATGGTCAAATGCTATGTGATCCATCAGGAGCAGAATTCACTTGTAAACTTTTTTTTTTTTTTTGTATCCTATTATCCTCCTGCTTGAATCTGGACTTGTCATTCTCTAAGACTGCTGTATGGATTTCACCTGGGTCTCACTTCACCATCATCCTAGAATTCCCTTCCCTTCACGCCTGTAGTGGATGCTTTCTTTCCACATAAGCTTTCTTGCTTATTCCTCCTTTGGAGAAGCACTTCCTTCTGTAGCTTCCTGAGAAAGTACCCATGAGAGGTAAAATTTGCTGTGACTATGCAAGTATAAAAATATCTGACTTCTATCCTCAGACTTAAGTCATGGTTTTGTCATGGGTAGAATTCTTGGTTGAAAATCATCTTCCCTTCCAAATCTGAGGCAAGTTTCAACTGTTTTCTGGGGCAATTTGGCCCAATTTTATAAGCCTCTCTGGAATCCTTTGCACAAGTTATTTATTAGAATCACTTTGTGTATGTCCTTGCATTTGAGCTTCATCATTTGCTAAGTTAAATACAGTGCATCCATTCAATTTCCATCTGCCTAAAATGTGTTGGGATCGCTCATCCCTTCTCTTTTTCAGTTTTTGGAGGTTGTGGATTTTCTTTCTTTTTTTAATGTTCTTATAATTTCAGGTGGTTTTAGGAAGAAAACAATGACAAAAGCATGTGTTCAATCTTTCCACCCTTTCTTCCTTTTAAGACTTAGTGGGTGTTGGAATACAGAGATAAAATGTCACTACTGTTCCTTGGGATTTTAGTGTTGCTGGCTTGTTAGAACAGCAAATTAAAAGTCAACAGAGTGTTGCATACTCCATGTTAGTGCTATGCTTGGGTTGCCGCATTAACAATGGTCACCTAACCACGGTGGGTATACAAAGATCAGAGAAAGCACTGTGGACAGACATTAATAACAGTGGGGATGTATACGCTAAGTAGGAGTTGGAATTAGCCTGGCAGAAAAAAACAAAAACAGATATTCTAAGCAGAATGTATAGCATGTGGAAAGGAATAGTGACAGGAAAGTGCACAGTTCTTTGGGAACTATAAGAAATATAGCAAAGTTGGAGTAAAGTCATATTTTTAAGAATAGAGGTGCTAAGGAGGAGAGGGAAAGAGGAAAAGGAATTTATTTTAGCCAAATAGTCTTTTTGCTATTATTTTGGCTCATTTTAAATTTGAGAACTTTAACATCAAGTTAAGAGCCCTGGTGGCACAGTGGTTAAGAGCTCAGCTTCAAACCAATAGGTCAGCAGTTCAAATCCACCAGCCACTCTCTGGAAACCCTATTGGGCAGTTCTATGCTGTCCTATAGGGTCACTATGAGTTGGAATCAACTGGATGGCAATATATATTTTTTTTTAATATGAAGTTACTTTATTATTTCTTTTGTTAAGATCATTAGCTCTTCATTGAGATTGGGAAGAAAAAGAAAAAGTTGACTAGATGCATTACTCCCTTAAAAGGCTGATAGGAAATCATAGGTTATTGGCCAACTGTCATAAAATCTACAGTCAATAAAATTAAAAGTCAGTAAAATTTAATTTTCAGCAAAAGCTACTGTGAGTTAAAAAAGCAGAATTTACCAAACCCCTCCCTCTTCCCCACCTCCCTGAACCAATGAGGTGTTGATTCAGAAATCATTTTATTTAAAAAAAAAATATTTTATTTGTTACTGTTTTTAAAAATTGGGTTTTTAAAAATAAACTTCGGTATTTTCCTAAGCTCAGTGCAGATGCTTGTGCAGCGAACTCACTCAGTAAAAACAGCCAGTTATGGTTAATCTTTCAAAACATGTAATGTACTCTTCCATCTCTTGGGCCATTTAAATGCCAAAATGATGTTTTAAGGAAAATGGCAAAGTAGAAAGTGCTTTACGTTAGGGATTCTGCCAGATTGTCAGTTGGCAACACTTCACCACTTATATCATTCTCTACTCTGCCCTGTAATGCAGACATTGAAAGCCCAGGAGATTCGTTTTCCAGAATGCCTGCCTGTAGGGAATCTATGATACATTTAATTAATGAAGATACATGAGAAGTGGGAGGGAGAAAGGCGGCAGAAGCCATATTATTGCTTTTCCAGCAGAGGGGTCACAAAGATGGGTTTCAGCAAATAGAGGATTTCTCAGCAGACTCTGATTGTTTCCCTACTAAAAAAAGAAAAAAAGAAACAAAAAAAAAACTTCTGTACATAGACTCCTTCGGTCATTGCAAGTCCTGACGCTTGGAGAGCTGGAAGCAAGAACTGAAATCTAGTGGTGACCTTCCTAACCTGTATGCTTCCAGCCCTTTCAATTGCAAGTTCTTCCTTCCCTGTTAAAAAGCAAAACTACAACAATGACAACAACAACAACAACAAAACACAACACACACACACAAGTACATAACGACTGAACAAAACACCTTCCTTTCTGAAAAATACATAGCATGCTTCCTAACTTAATGATGCACTTCCTGATATAACTTTTATGTACAGAAAGGAAGTAATTCTTAAAGTTCCATGAGTCTCATCTAGCTATGCTGGTAAGAATTTAGAATTTAGTTTTGGGTCATTTTT
The DNA here is from genome assembly GCA_030035585.1 of Dugong dugon. Classification (NCBI taxonomy): domain Eukaryota; kingdom Metazoa; phylum Chordata; class Mammalia; order Sirenia; family Dugongidae; genus Dugong; species Dugong dugon. The sequence continues at coordinate 24,516,865 of CM057475.1, forward strand.
ATTTTTAATTTTTTTTTTTTTTTAAATACAAGAGTAGAATTAGGACTAGTGAGGCTGGAATAGAGAGGTTTTCCGGGACTTCCATTTGTGGTCAAAATTTTTAGTATTGGAAAAAGCAGAGATCTAATGAACAACAGAAGACATAGAAGTTAGTTTAATCTACAAAAGAAACAGCCAAGAGAGTAGCATATAGGGGGATGGAGGTACGGTAAAATACTACAAAGATTGGGATCAGACGGAAGAACATATTGAGGGTATAAAGAGTTAGATACTTTGGTATAACTCTGTGATTTAGGACAAAGAAAGAAATAGAATTGTAAAAATGTGTGGGTGGTTTATTAATTAGAACTCCTTAGTGTTTTTTTAGAGATGCAGGTTTGGAATTCCTTTTAAAGATTAATATTTTTTGCTGGTAGTCATATCAACGTTCCTGTGTATGATAAACTGAGACTCTGTTCTGTAGGACTTTGCAATTTATATGGCTTGCATTAATAACAAAGAGAAATAGCCATGCTCAAATGAACTTGAGTTGATCATCAAAGTGCCACTCCTATCCTCTATCTGGAGGCTTCGACAGTTTATTTATTTTTTAACCCATCATAGGAAGAACTATTCTTAAAATAAAAATTCCTTTCAAACTATCTTTAATGTGACTAATGAGGCACAGCAGTCCAGGGACAAGGACTAGAAGGCAGAAGGGGACAGGAAAGCTGGTGATAGGGAACCCAAGGTTGAGTAAGGACAGTGTTGACGTGTAGTGGGGTTGTTAACCATTGTCATAAGCCAACATGTGTACCAACTGTTTAATGAGAAACTATTTTGTTCTGTAAACTTTCATCTAAAGTCAGAACAGCAGCACAACTGGAAGAGTGTAGTGGATGTCACTGAACTGTACAAGTAGAAATTTTTGAAATGGTGTATCTCTGGCTATGTATATTTTCACCAAAAAAAAGAAAAAAGAAAAAAGGTCAAGAAGGGAGAGGGTTGACATGTCATGGGGTTGTTAACCAATGTCACAAAACAATATGTGTACTGACTGTTTAATGAGAAACTATTTGTTCTGTAAACCTTCACCTGAAGTACAATTAAAAAAAAAAAAATTGCAGTTGAAAAAATATGTAGCTTTAAGGTGAACTCCCCCGGGGAGACAGAATTCCATTTTTGAGGCTCAGCCACACAGGAAAAAAAAAAAAAAATTCCAGACACTAAAATGCTTTCAGTTCAGTTATCCTCTCAGGAATCTACTCACCCTAGCCTTTCTCCCCTGATAACGTATACCGCCGGGTTTCCTCTCCTGCACACCTACACATAGACATATGCACAAAAAAGAGCAACAACAACAAACACTACCTCTGAGATTTAAAGATTTCTTTTTTTTTTCTGTTTGTTTAATTGTATTGTGTGTTAGATAAAAGTTTACAATGCAAATTAGTTTCTTGTTCAAAAATTTATACACAAATTGTTTTGTGACATTGGTTGCAATCCCTGCAATGTGTCAGCACTCTGTCCATTCTCTAGTTTTCCTGTCTTTCCTGCCTTCTCATCTGTGCTTTTGGGCAGGTGTTGCCCGTTTGGTCTCATATGCTTGATTGAACTAAGAAGCATGTTCCTCATGTGTATTATAGTTCATTTTATAGACCTGTCTAATCTTTGGCTGAAAGGTGGACTTTGGGAGTGGCTTCAGTTCTGAGTTAGCAGGCTGTCTGTGGGCCATAGTCTTGGGGGTTCCTTCAGTCTCTTCCAGAACAGTAAGTCTGGTCTTTTTTTGTGAATTTGAGTTTTGTTCTACATTTTTCTCCCGCTCTGTCCAGGACCCTCTATTCTGATCCCTATCAGAGTGGTCAGTGCTCGTAGCTGGGCACATTCTAGTTCTTCTGGGTTCAGGCTGGTGGAGGCTGTGGTTCATGTGATCCATTTAGTCCTTTGGACTAATATTTTCCTTGTGTCCTTGTTTTTTTTCATTCTCCTTTGCTCTGAATGGGATGAGACCAATAGACATATCTTAGATGGCCACTTGCAAGATTTTAAGACCCCAGACACTACTCACCAAAGCAGGATGTAGATGATTTTCTTTATAAAGTATGTTATGACAATTGACCTAATGTCCTGAGACTATGGTCCTCAGACAAAGTAACTGTGTCCCTCAAGGTGTTTGGATGTGTCTAGGAAGCTTCTATGATTTTGCCTTGGTCAAGTTGTGCTGACTTCCCCTATGTTGTGTGTTGTCTTTCCTTTCACCAAAATTAACACTTGTCTGATATCTAGTTAGTGATTTCCCCTCCCCAACCCTTCCCTTCCTTGTAACCATCAATGATTGTTTTTTTCTGTACGTAAACCTTTTCTTGACTTTTTATAATAGTGGTCTCATACAATATATGTCCTTTTGTGATTGACTTATTTCACTTATCATAATGCCCTCCATGTTATGAGATGTTTCACAGATTCATCATTGTTCTTTATCATTGCCGAGTATTCCATTGTGTGTATGTACCATAATTTGTTTATCCATTCATCTGTCAATGGGCATTGAGGTTGTTTCAATCTTTTTGCTGTTGTGAATAATGCTGCAATGAACAGGGGTGTGCATATGTCAATTTGTGTGATGGCTCTTATTTCTCTAGGATATATTCCTAGGAGGGGGATTGCTGGATCTTATGGTATTTCTATTTCTAGCTTTTTAAGGAGTCACCGTATCATTTTCCATAGTGATTATACCATTTTACATTCCTACCAGCAATGCATAAGAGCTCCAATCTCCCTGCACCTCTCCAACATTTGCTATTTTCTGGTTTGTTTGTTGTTTGTTTTGATTTGTGCCAGTAATGTTGGGGTGAGATGGTATCTCATTGTAGTTTTGATTTGCATTTCTCTAATGGCTAATGATTTTCCAATGGCATTTCCTCATGTGTCTGTTAGCTGCCTGTATGTCTTCTTTGGTGAAATGTCTGTTCATATCCTTTGCCTAATTTTTAATTTGATTTTTTATCTTTTTGTGGTTGAGGTGTTGATGTATGCTTTAGATTTTAGAGATTAGACCCTTGTTGGACATGTCATAGCCAAAAAGTTTTGCCCAGTCTGTGGGTTCTCCTTTTACTCTTTGGGTGAAGTCTTTTGATGGGCGTTTTTAGGAGCTCCCAGGTATTTAGTTTACCTGTTTGTGTATTGTTAGTTATGGTTTGTATTCTATTTATGCTGTGCATTAGGGCCCCTAGCATAGTCTCTATATTTTATTCCATGATCTTTATTGTTTTATGTTTTATATTTAGGTCTTTGATCCATTCTGAGTTAGTTTTTGTGTATGGTGTGAGGTATGGGTCCTGTTTCATTTTTTATGGATAGACATCCAGTTTTACCAGCACTATTTGTTGAAAAGATTGTCTTTTTCCCATTTAATGGGCTTTGTCAAAGATCAGCTGACCATTGGTAAATGGATTTATATCTGGGTTCTCGATTCTATTTTATTGGTCTATGTGTCTGTCATCATATCAGTACCAGGCTGTTTTGATTACTGTGGCTGTATAGTAGTTCTGAGATCAGGTAGTGTGAGAACTCCTGCTTTGTTCTTTTTCTTCAATAATTCTTTACTTATCTGGGGCCTCTTTCCTTTCCATATAAAGTTGGTGATTAGAAGGTAGAACAGAAGCACTAAATTTTTTATTAGGCCCATTAACCAGGATGCCCCATGTAACCCTGACCATAAACCTCCAAACAAAGAAACCAAATCCCATGAGATTTTTGGTTGTACATAAGCAGGTGTAGCAGTTGCTCTTTTTTTTTTTTTTGTCATTGTTGTAAATGTATCTATCACAAAACTTTTGCCAATTCAACTTTTTATAGGTGTATAACTCATTGACAGCAATTACAATAATTGACTGCGAAAACCTACTCGTAATGAATGCAGTATTTCCATCACCTTACTCTCTTCTTGAAACTCACCCCTTACTCCCTCCCTCCTCCTGGTAACCACTAATAAATTTTGTTCTCTATACATTTGCCTTTTCTTGTCTTTTTATAAGTGTGGTCATACAATATTTGTTCTATTGTGATTGTCTTATTTTATTCACCATAATGTCTTCCAGCTCCATCCATATTATACCATGTATCAAGACTTCATTTTTCCTACTAGTTGAGTAGGATTCTATTGTATGTATGTACCGCATTTTGTATATTCATTCGTCTGTTGACGGACATTTAGTTTGTTTACACCTTTTGACTATTGTGGATAGTGCTGCAGTGAACATGGGTGTGCAAGTTTCTGTCTGAGTCTCTGCTTTCATGTCTTTTGGGTATATACCTAAGAGTGAAATTACTGGGTCATGTGGTAGCTTTATTTTTAGATTTTTCAGGAACCACTACACTGTTTTTCACAATGGCTATACCATTTTGCATTCCCACTAGCAATGGGTAAGTGTTCTAATTTCCCCACATCCTCACTAATATTTGTTATTTTCTGTTTTTCATTTATTTATTTTTATCTTAGCCATCCTAGTGGGAGTGAAATGATATCTCATCGTCATTTTGATTTCTATCTATCTGATGGCTAATGAAGCTAAACATCATTTTACGTGTTTGGGTGGACATTTGAATGTCTTCTTTGGTGAAATGGCTATTCAAGTCCTTTGCCCATTTTATGATTATTTGTCTTTTTGTTGTTAAGCTGTGGAAGTTTTATATATATTTTGGTTATTAGATTCTTGTCAGATATATGGTTTCCAAAGATATTCTTCCAGTTGGTAGCTTGTTTTTTCACTTTTTTGGTAAAGTCTTTTGATGAACAAAAATTTTGATTTTTATGAGGTCTCATTTATTGATTTTGTTTTTGGCTGTTTGTACTTTTGTTATTATATTCAATAATCCATTGTCAAAATCGAGGACTGACAGAGTTTCCCCTGCTTTTTCTTCTAAGAATTTTATGGTTTTAGTTTGTACATTTAGGTTCTTAATCCATTTTGAATTTGTTTTTGTGTATGGTATGAGACATGGATACTGTTTCATTTTTCTGCAGGTGGAAATTCAATTTTCCCGGCATCATTTATTGAAGAGACTCTTCTTTCTCCATCAAAAGGACTTAGCACTCTTGTCAAAAATCAGTTGACCATAAATATGTGGTTTTATTTCTGAACTCTCAATTCTATTCCATTTGTCTATGTGTGTATTGTTATACTAGTACAAGGCTGTTTTGATTACTGTAGCTGTATAACAACAACAAAAAACCTGTTGCCATCGAGTGGATTCTGACTCATAGTGACCCTGTAGAATAGTGTTTCCAAGGAGCAGCTAGTGGATTTGAACTGCTGAAACTCTGGTTAGCAGCTGAGCTCTTAACCACTGTGCCTGGGCTCCTCCAACACAGGGCACCCGGGAAGACAGTAGTGGTGGTGGCAGTGGTAGGTTTTAAAATCAGGAAGGGTGAGTCCTCCTACTTTGTTCTTCTCTTTCAAAATTGCTTTAGCTATTCAAGGCCTCTTGTCATTCTGTATAAGGTTGAGGGTAGTTTTTTCTATTACTGTAAAGAAGGCTGTTGGAATTTTGATCAAGATTGTGTTGAATCTATAGATCACTTTGGGTAGTATTGACATCTTAACAATATTAAGTCTTCCAATCCATGAACAATTAACATCTTTCTGTTTATTTAAGTCTTTTTAACCTCTTTCAGCAGTGTTTTATAGTCTTTATTGTATAAGCCCTTCACGTCCCTGGTTAGATTTATTCCTAGGTATTGTATTCTCTTAGATGTTATTGCAAATGGAATTGTTTCCCTAATTTCCCTTTCAGATTTCTCATTGCTGGAGTATAGAGATCCAATTGATTTTTGTCAACCTTGTACCCTGAAACATTGATAAATTTCTCTATTAGCTATAGAAGTTTTCTTGTGGACTTTTTGGGATTTTCTATGAATAGGATCCTATCATCTCTGAATAGAGATAATTTTACTTCTTCTTTTCCAGTACCTTTTATTTCTTTTTCTTATCTTATTGCTCTGGCTTGGACTTCTAGTACAATATTGAATAGAAGTGGTGAGAGTAGGCATCCTTGTCTTGTTCCTGATTTTAAGGGGGAAAACTCTCAGTGTTTCTCCATTAAGTATAATGTTGGTTGTTCACTTCCTATATGATCTGAATCATATTAAAGAATTCCCCTTCTATTCCAATTTTATTTAGGGTTTTCATCAAGAAACAGTGTTGGATTTTATCAAATGTTTTTTCTGTATCCATAGAGATGATCATGTGGTTCTTTCTCTTTGTTCTACTGATGTGCTGTATAACTTTGTTTTATTTTCTAAATAGATAAATCCCTGCATTCCTGAAATAAATACCACTTTGTCATGGTGTATGACTCTTTTAATATGCTATTGGATTCTGTTTGCTAATATTTTGTGAGGGTTTTTGCCTGTATATTCATAAGTGATATTGGCCTATAGTTTTCTTTCTTGTGGTATTTTGTCTGGTTTGGGTATCATGGTAATGTTTGCTTCATAGAATGAATTAGGGAGTATTCCTTCCTTCTCTATCTTTTGGAAGAGTTTAGTAGCATTGAAATCAATTCTTCTCTAAAGTTTGGTAGAATTCCCTAGTGAAGCCATCTGTTCCAGGACTTCTTTTTTGTTGTTGAGATGTTTTTGATCACTGATTCAATCTCTTCACCTGTTATGGATCTTTTGAGACTTTCTATTTCCTCTTGAGTCAGTTTGGTTGGGTTGTGTGCTTCTAAGAATTTGTCCATTTCATCTAGGTTATCCAGTTTGTTGCAGTACAGTTGTTCATGATATTCTCTCATAATTCTCTTTGTCTCTATTGGGTCAGTTGTGAAGTCTCCTCTTTCATTTTTTAGTTTGGTTATTTACATCTTTTGTCTTCTTTTCTTTGTCAGTCTAGCTAAAAGTTTGTCAGTTTTATTGATCTTTTCAAAGAACAAGCTGCTAGTTTTATTGTTTTCTCTATTGTTTTTCTGTTGTCAGTTTTATTTAATTATGCTCTGATCTTTATTATTTCCTTTCTTCTGGTAGGTTTAGGCTTAGTTTGCTCCTCTTTCTAATTCCTGGAGTTGCCAAGTAAGGATGTTGATTTGAGGTCTTTCTTCCTTCTTCACGTAGGCATTTATTGCTGTAAGTTTCCCACTGAGTACTACCTTTGCTGCATCCCAGAAGTTTTGGTATGTTGTGCATTCATTTTCGTTTGACTTTAAGAAATTTGTGATTTCTCTTTTGATTTCTTATTTGATCCATGGTAGTTTAACACTGTGATGCTTAATTTCCATATGTTTGGGTATTTTACAGGTTTTTTCTGTTATTGATTTCTAGCTTCAGTCTGTTGTGATCAGGGGGGAAAAAAAACTCAGTATGATTTCAATCTTTTTAAATTTATCAAGAATTCCTTTGTGCCCTAATGTGGTCTATTCTGGAGAATGATCCATGAGCACTGGAGTAGAATGTAGACTGTGATGCCTTGGAGCAGAATGTTCTATGTATTTTTGTTAAGCCTAGTTCATTTATAGTGTAATTAAAGTCCTCTGTATCCTGATGATCTTCTTTCTAGATGTTCTGTCCAATATTGAAAGTGGTGTATTGAAGTCTCCTACTATTTTCATAGTACTATGTACTTCTTCCTACAATTCTATCAGTGTTTGCTTTATATATTTAGGTGCTCTGATGTTGGGTTCATATATATTTATGATTGTTAAATCTTCTTCATTAATAGACACTTTTATCACTATATAATGTCCATCTTTATCTCTTCTAACACATTTTTGTCTTAATGTCTACTTTGTCTGATATTAAGATTGCCACACCAGCTCTCTTTTGGTTATTATTTGCATGGAATATTTTTTCTCATCCTTTCGCTTTCAACCTATTTGTGTCCTTGGGTTTAAGGTGTGTCCCTTGTGAACAGCATAAAAGTGGATCATTTTTTTTTTTTTTTTTTTAATCCATTCTACCACTGTCTGCCTTTTGATTGGGAAATTTAGTCCGTTTACATTCTCTGCAATTACTGATAAGAAGTGACTAACTTCTGCCATTTTATTTGTTTTTTATGTCTTCTTTGTCTTTGTCCTTTATTATTGCTTGCTTTTGTCCTTTGCTGGTGTATTGCAGTGAGCCTTTTTTGCTCCATTCTCCTTTCCTTTTGTGTATGTTTTTTATATTCTTTCTTAGTGGTTACCATGAATCTTACATTTAGAACAGCTTGTATTTAAAACATTCTAGGGTAAGTTGGTACCAACTTCAGTAATATACAAGAAATTCTATCCATCCCCCTCCCCCTACCTTTTGTTGTTGTTTTCACTAATTAAGGTTTTATATATCATGTGCCATGTAACATAATTTTATCCTTGCTTTTTATATATTTGTTATTAAAAAACACAAAGGACATAACATTTAGAATTATCAAGCATGAATATCTTACTACCAGCTTTTATACTTGTCCATGCATATCCCTTTAATTAGACATCTTTCTTTTTATGTATAGCTTTGACTTAGTTTCTAGTGCGTTTTATCTTCCATCTACAAAGCTCGCATTAGTATTGCTTGTAGGACCAGTCTGGTGGATATGAACTCTCTCAGCTTCTATTTGTCTGAGAATGTTTTAATTTCACCCTCATTCCCTTTTTTTTTTTTTTATTCAGGTCTCCTTCTTCTTAGACTTTTTATTATTTTCCATGAAACTCTTCTTTTTTTTTTTTTTTATTGTACTTCAGGTGAAAGCTTACAGAACAAATAGTTTCTCATGAAACAGTAGTACACATATTGTTTTATGACATTGGTTAACAACCCCACAACATGTCAATTCTCTTTTCAACCTTTTTTTTTGGAGAAAATACACATAGACAAAGATACACCATTTCAAAAATTTCTACATGCACAGTTCAATGACATTGACTACGCTCTTCCAATTGTGCTGCTATTCTCACTTTAGATGAAGGCTTACAGAACAAAATAGTTTCTCATTTAACAGTTACTACAAACGTTGCCCTATGACAATGGTTAACAATCTCACAACACATCAACAATATCCTTACTCAACCTTGGATTCCCTATCACCAGCTTTCCTGTCCCCTTCTGCCTTCTGGCCTTTGTCACTGGACTACTGTACCTCATTCCTCTCATTTGGCTTTACAAGGCCGTCCACTCCCAGGCTGAACGCTGAACCTCGGACATAAGTTCACCACTGAGCTACAAGGGTGTCTGGGGGCCATACTCTTGGGGTATCTCCTGTCTCCTTTAGGCCAGTAAATCTGTTTTTTTTATGTGTGTGGGTTAGAATTATGCTCTACATCCTTCTCCAACTCTGTCCAGAACCCTCTGTTATGATCCTGGTCAGAGCAGTCAGTGGTGGTAGCCAGGAACCATCTACCTGTACTGGACTCAGTCTGATGGAGGCCTTGGTAGCTGTGGTCCATTAGTCCTTTGGACTAATCTTTTCCTTGTATCCTGTTCTCTTCATTCTCCCTTGCTCCTGAAGGGGTGAGACCAGTGGAGTATCTTAGATGGCCGCTCACAGGCTTTTAAGACCCCAGACACTACTTACCAAGGTAGAATGTAGAATATTGCCTTTATAAGCTGTGTTGTGCCAGTTGAGCTAGATGATCCCCGAGACCATGGTCCCCAGAGTGCTCCGCCCAGCAATTCAGTCCCCCAGGCATTTTGGATGTGTTTATGGGGCTTCCATGACCTTTCCTTGTACAAGTTGCGCTAGTTTCCCCTATACTGTGTACTGTCTCACCCTTCACCCAAGATACCACTTCTCTATTGCCTATATAGTATGTCCCCACCACCCCTCCCATCCCTGGTGACCAACAAATATTGTTACATTTTTTGTGTGAACTTTTTCATGGGTTTTTACAATAGAGGTCTCATACAACGTTTGTCCTTTTGTGACTGACTTATTTCACTCAGCATAATGTCCTCCAGTTTCATCCATGGTATGAGATGGTTCACAGATTCATTGTTGTTCTTTCTCGTTGTGTAGTACTCCATTGTGTGTACGTACCATAGTTTCTTTATCCATTCATCTATTGACAGGCATCTAGGTTGTTTCCATCGTTTTGCTGTTGTGAACAATGCTGCCATGAACATAGGTGTGCATGTGTCTATTCGAGTGACGACTCTTATTTCTCTAGGATATATTCCTAGGAGTGGAATTGCTGGATAGAATGGTATGTCTATTTCTAGCTTTCTGAGGAAGCACCATATCATTTTAGAAAATGGTTGTATCATTTTGCATTCCCACCAGCAGTGCATAAAAGTTCCGATCTCCCCGCAGCCCCTCTAACATTTGTTATTTCCAGTGTTTTTGATTCGTGCCAGTAATGCTGGGGTGAGATGGTATCTCATTGTGGTTTTAATTTGCATTTCTCTAATGGCAGTGATCGCGAGCATTTCCTTATGTGTCTGTTGGCCATTTGAACGGCTTCTTTGGTGAAGTGTCTGTTCATTTCCTTTGCCCATTTGTTAATAGGATTATTTGTCTTTTTGTTGTAGAGGTATTGGATTTTCTTGTAGATTATGGAGATTAGACCTTTGTCTGACTTGTACTGTCCAAAAATTTTTTCCCAGTCTGTACTTTCTCTTTTTACTCTTTTGGTGAAGTCTTTTGAAGAGCATAGGCGTTTGATTTTTAGAAGATCCCAGTTATCTAGCTTACCTTTTGGGGTTTGTGCATTGATGGTTATGATTTGTATCCTATTAATACATGTATTAAGGCCTGAGGTGTTGGTCCTATTTTTTATTCTATGAACTTTATAGTTTTAGGCTTTATATTCAGGTCTTTGATCCATTTTGAAGCAGTTTTTGTATTGGTGTGAGGTATGGGTCCTGTTTCATTATTTGCAGATGGACACCCAGTTTTGCCTGCACCATTTGCTAAAAAGACTGTCTTTTCCCCATTTGATGGACTTTGGGCCCTTGTCAAAGATCAGGTGACTGTAGGTGGATGGATTTACAGCTGGGTTCTCAATTCTGTTCCATTGGTCAATGTATCTGTCATTGTACCAGTATAAGGCTCTTTTGACTACTGAAGCTGTAGAGTAGATTCTGAAGGCAAGTAGTGTGAGGCCTCCAACTTTATTCTTCTTCTTCAGTAGTGCTTTACTTATTCGGGGCTTCTTCCCTTCCCATATAAAGTTAATGATTAGTTTTTCCATCTCTCTGAAGAATGTTGTTGGTATTTGGATCTGGATTGCATTGTATTTGTAAATGGCTTTGGGTAGAATTGTCATTTTCACAATGTTGAGTCTGCCTATCCATGAGCATGGTATGTTTTTCCATTTATGTAGATCCCTTTGGGTTTCATGCAGCAGTGTTTTGTAGTTTTCTTTGTAGAGGTCTTCTATATCCCTGGTCAGATTTATCCCTAAGTATTTTATCTTTATAGGGGTATTGAAAATGGTATTGTTTTCCTGATTTCCTTTTCATTGTTCTCCTTTCTGGTGTATAGGAATACAACTGATTTTTGAATGTTTATCTTGTATCCTGCTACTCTGCTGAATCTTTCTATTAGTTCCTGGAGATTTCTTGTGGAGTCTTTAGGGTTTTCTATGTATTGTATCATATCATCTGCAAACAGGGACAGTTTAACTTCTTCATTACCAATTTGGATACCCTTTATTTCTTTTTCTTGCCTTATTGCTTTAGCTGGATCTTCTAGCACAATGTTAAATAGGAGTGGTGATAAAGGCCATCCTTGTCTTGTTCCTATTTTCAAGGGGAATGTTTTCAGCCTCTCTCCATTAAGAATAATGTTGGCCATTGGTTTTGCATAGATACCCTTTATTATGTTGAGAAATTTCCCTTCTACACCTATTTGATTGAGAGTTTTTATCAGGAATGGGTGTTGGACTTTGTCAAATGCCTATTCTGCATCAATTGAAATGATCATGTGATTCTTTTCTTTCCTTTTATTTATGTGGTGGACTACATTGATTGCTTTTCTAATGTTGAACCACCCTTGCATACCTGGTATGAATCCTACTTGGTCGTGGTGTATTATTTTTTTTGATATGATGCTGAATTCTATTGGCTAGAATTTTGTTGAGAATTTTTGCATCTATATTCATGAGAGATATTGGTCTGTAATTTTCTTTTCTTGTGATGTGTTTGCCTGGTTTTGGTATCAGCATTATGCTGGCTTCATAGAATGCATTTGGAAGTGTTGCTTCCTCTTCTATGCTCTGAAATAACTTGAGTAGTACTGGTACAAACTCTTCTGTAAATGTTTTGTAGAATTCTCCAGTGAAGCCATCTGGGCCAGAGCTTTATTTGGTTGCGAGTTATTTTTTTTTTTTTTATTAACTTTTCAATCTCTTCTCTTGTTATGGGTCTGTTCAGATTTTCAACATCACTGCTGTAATTTGGGTAGGCAGCATGTTTATATAAATTTATCCATTTCCTGTATGTTTTCAAATTTTTTGGAGTATACTTTTTCATAGTATGCTGTTATAATCCTTTTTATTTCAGTTGGGTCTGTTGTAATGTCCCCCATTTCATTTCTTGTTTGGGTTATTTGTGTCCTCTCCTGTTTTTCTTTTGTCAGTCTGGCCAGTGGTTTTTGTTGATTTTGTTGATTCTTTCAAAGAACCAACTTTTGGTTTTCTTGATTCTCTCTATTGTTTTTCTGTTCTCACTTTCATTGATTTCTGCTCTGATCTTTACTATTTCCTTTCTTCCAGTGGTTGTAGCCTTTTTTTGCTGTTCTCTTTCTATTTGTTTGAGTGCTGTCATTAATTATTTGATTTTGTCCCTTTCTTCTTTTTTGATATGTGCATCTATTGCTGTAAATTGTCCTCTGAGGATTGCCTTTGCTTTGTCCCAAAGGCTTTGGTATGATGTGTTTTCATTCTCATTTGATTCTAGGAATTTTTTGATTCCATCTCTTATTTCTTCTATGACCCAGTGATGTGTAAGCAGGGTATTATTCAGTTTCCATGTAATTTAATTTTTTTCCTTGCTCTTTCTATTGTTAATTTCTACCTTGATGGCATTGTGGTCAGAGAAGATACCTTGAATTATCTCAACTTTTAGGATCTTGTTGAGGATTTCTCTGTGGCCTAAAATGTGGTCTATTCTGGAGAATGTTCCATGTGCATTGGAAAAGAATGTGTACTTTGCAGTGGTTGGATGGAGTGTTCTATATATGTCTATGAGGTCAAATTGTCTGATTGTGCCTTTTAGGTCTTCTGTATCTTTGCTGAGTTTCTTCTTAGTTGTTCTGTCCTTTACTGAGAGTGGTGTGTTGAAGTCTCCTACTATTATTGTGGAACTGTCAATTTCTCTTTTCAGTGTTGTTAGAGTTTGTTTTATATATTTTGGAGCCCTATCATTGGGTGCATAGATGTTTAGTATGGTTATGTCTTCAGGATGGATTTTCACCTAAATCATTATATAGTGTCCTTCTTTGTCTTTTATGATAGATTTTGTTTTAAAGTCTATTTTATGTGAGATTAGAATTGCCACTCCTGCTGTTTTTTGGCAGTTGTTAGCTTGATATATTTTTTTTCCAACCTTTGACTTTTAATAAATTCACATCTTTGTTTCTAAGGTGTATCTCTTGCAGATAGCATATTGATGGATCTTGTTTTCTTATCCATTCTGTCACTCTCCATCTCTTTGTGGGTGCATTGAGTCCGTTTACTTTCAGTGTAATTATTGATAGATGTGAGTTTGTTGCTGTCATTTTGTAGTGCTTTTTTTTTGTGGTGCTGAATTTTTCTTTGTTCTTACTCTCTTGCGCTGAGTTACTTTTGTTTGTGGATTTTTTTCCCATTTCTTTTGTTTTTGTAGGTTTTGTTTTTGCTGAGACTTTATGTTTTTCATCTTTTTTTGTGAGTATGTTTGTTAACATTTTTTGTGGTTACTATGAATTTTCCCCTTATCTTTCTAAGTTTGCAGGACTCTACCATTACTTGGTATCGCCTTGCTTTCCTCTCCATTAGAAGTTTCTATACCTATGCCGTTTATTCCCTCTTTTATTCTTTTGATGTTGTTGTCATTTACTGATTAACTGCTCTGATTCCCTGTTGTATTTCTGTTGGTTTTGGATAGTTCTCAAGAGTTCCTTTCCTAGATTGATATCTGGCTGGTACGACCCTGCATCCTAGATTCTGCCTGTGAGCTGAAGCTGTTTGCCCTCAGATCGAAGAACTCCCTTTAATAATTCTTGTAAGTTTGGTTCGACTTTTACATATTCCCTTAATTTCTGTTTATCTTTAAATGACCTAATTTCACCATTAAATTTGAATGAGAGTTTTCCAGGATATATTATTCTTGGCTGGCAATTTTTTTCTTTCAAGATTTTATATATGTCATCCCACTGCCTTCTTGCCTGCATGGTTTCTGCCAAATAATCTGAGCTTAGTCTTATTGTTTCTCCTCTGTATGTGACTTCTTGTTTTTCACAAGCTGCTTTCAGGATTCTTTGTTTGTCTTTGGTTTTGGCGAGTGTGATTTTGATATGCCTTGGTGATTTTCTTTTGAGGTCTCCTATATGGGGTTCGTTGAGCTCCTTGGATGGTCAGCTTTTCATCTTTCATGGTATTGGGGAAGTTTTCTGTCAGCAGTTCTTCAATGATACTCTGTGTTTTCTGTTTTCTCCCCCTGTTCTGGAGTTCCAATCACTCGTAAATTTTTGCTTTTGATTGTGTCCCACATAAGTCTCAGGGTCTCTTCCTTTCTCTTTGTTCTTTTTTCTGATGTTTCCTGAAACAGAGTTGTATCCAAGTTTTTGTCTTCAATTCCACTGATCCTGTCTTCCACCATTTCAAATCTGCTTCTCAGCCCTTCTATGACACTGTCCATGTCTGAGACCTTGTTGTTTACCTTTTGGATTTCTAATTGTTGCCTTTGTATGATTTCTAGTTGTGAATTTATTTTGGGATTTTGTTCCTGCATTATTTTCCTGAATTCTTCCAATTTTTTGTCTGTATTTTCCATGATTTTGTTTATTTTTTTCCTCATGTTTGTCAGCTTTTTGCCTCAGCTCTTGGAGAATTCTGAGTATTAGAGATTTGAATTCCCTATCAGGTAGTTCTAGTGCATTTTCTTCCACTGGAGAGTCATCTGGTGTTTTATGTTGGACATCTACCGGAACCATCCTCTCCTGTTTTTCTTAATGTTTTGATATTGACTGCTGTCTTCGTGGCATTCAGTAGTTATTTTTCTCAGTTACTGATTGTAGATTTTTTTGTTTCTTCCCCCTCTTTTTTTTTTTTTTTTTAAGGCAGACTGTGTGTTTTTTGTTGTTTGCTCTTCTGTAGGCACAATACTTTTCACCTCCTTCTCCAACTGGCAGGGTCAGTCACTCAGATATGGTATGGCAGGGCAGGTCTAGCTGAAGAGGAGTTACTGGGATGGGTTGTTTGTGGCACTTACTACAGCCACCAGAGCAGGTCAGTAATCAGTGCAGGGCAGGTTCCAGTAGGCCATGTCTGTGCTGCTTGGTGGTGTAATGTCAAGCACATGGTGCAGGTAGGCAGGATGCAGCGGGGAGATTGTAATGTGTGGAGCTAAGATGGATATGGGAGAGAGGAGAGAGGAACAGGAGGCAAAAACATACAAACAAACAAAAAAGAATGCTAGGGAAGCTTGCCATTGGAGTGGAGAGATGAGAGACTATGGAATGGAGAAAAACAGGAAGGGGAAGAGGAAGAAAAGAAAAGAATGAATAAATAAAAATCGGAAAGGTTAAAGACCCTCAAAGTTCCCAAGGATCCCACAGGTGCAGCTATAAAGTCTGGGGAAGTCACTCTCAGGTGTTGCAATACAGCCTGGCTAGAAGGTGTAGAGGTATACAACGCCAGGTATTCAGGGAACAGACAGAGAAGGAAGATATAGAGAGAGGAGAAACTGAGCAATGAAGAAAGACAAAAAGGAAAAAAGAGGGACAAGAAAACAAAAAATAAATTTAAAAAAAAGAACAAGAAAGGTCCCCCCCAAAAAAACAGAAAAAAATCACCAGCAAAAAAAGAAATGCCCTCAGGGATCCCTCTGCATGTCTGTGCAAGCCGATGGCGAAGTCTCCTTGCCACACAGCACCGCCTGGCCAGAAAGAGCTCCCAATTCAAGAAAAGGAAAAGAAAAGAAACAAACAATTCAAAACAAACAAATGAACAAAAGCCCCGGGATCCCACCAGCACAGCAGCCCAGACCGGGAAGCAGCTCCACACTCGAATGGAGCTCCACAGCCCCTCAGGAAGAAGCAAAGATGGCGCACAGAGCCAGGTATTTGAGTGAAAGGAGGCGGAGGTGGTGAGAGGTAAGGAAGAAATCAAAAGAAGCAGAAAAAAAAAGCAACACTAGCAGCCAACAAATGGCACTCAGAGAGCCAGCTAGTGCGGGCTGGTGTTTCTCGGATAAGAGACTGTGTCCGCGGGAAGCAGAGGAGGCCGAGTGTGGGTGACAAAGGGTAGGGAGTGGGAAAGCATATATCACAAATTACTGGTGCTCTGGATCCCCTCAGGAAGAAGCAAAGATGGCGCACAGAACCAGGTATTTGAGCGAAAGGAGGGGGAGGTGGTGAGAGGTAAGGAAGAAATCAAAAGAAGCAGAAAAAAGCAACACCAGCAGCCAACAAATGGCACTCAGAGAGATGGCCCTTTTGGGCGTGTGGAATCCAAGCAGCTGGTGTTTCCCAGACAAGAGATTGTGGCCACGGGAAGCAGAGGAGGCTGAGTCAGGGTCAAGAAGTGTGGGGGGTGGGAAAGCGCATATCGCAAGTTACCGGTTGTTTTGTCTCCCGCTGGACTCTCTGTGAGGGTGCTTTCTCATACCCCCTGTTTGCTGGTCTCTGATAGGAGTCCAAGATGGCAGATCCGCACTGCTTTAGCAGGTAGGGGACCTCTGCATGAATCTCTCCTTGCTCTCTGTTCTCTGTCAGTTTTCTCACTCCATTTGGTGCTTGGCTGAGTTCTTTATCTCTTCATTTGATGTTTTAGGGTTTCAGGATTGTTGTAGTCTCTGTTCAGCTTATTTTTTGGATCTTTGTTGTGGAGGGATGGTGTGGTGCTTCTGCCTAGAGCACCATTTTGCTGGAACTCTCACCGTCATTCTTGAAGGGTAGTTTCCTGGGTATAGTATTCTTGGTTGACAGTTGTTTTGTTTTGTTTTTTTCTGTCTTCCCACACATTAAATATATGATTCCATTGCCTTCTGGCCTCCAATGTTTCTGAGGAGAAATCAACATTTAATCTTATCAGGGATCCTTTGTCTGTGACTATTTGCTTCTTTCTCATTGCTTTCATGATTCTCTCTTTACTTTCTGAAGCCTGACTATGACGTGTCTTGTATAGATCTCTTTGGGTTTATCCTCTTGGGATTCTTTGAGCTTCTTGGATTTGTAGATTCAAGTCCTTTGTTAGATTGAGGAAATTTTCTCATTATTTCTTCAAATATTCTTTCTATTCTTTTCTCTCTCATCTCCTTCTGGAATTCCCATGATGTGTGTATTAGGTCCCTTGTTGTCCCACAATTGCATTAAACTTTGCTCAGCCTTCTTGAGCCTCTGTTCTTGTTGCTTTTCAGTGTCTGCAATTTTAACTATCTTATCCTCTAATCCACTGATTTTTTTTTCTTTGGCCTGATTAAGTCTGTTGGTAAGTCCTTCTACTGTGTTTGTCCTTTCAGTTATTGTCCCTTTCAGTTGGAATATCTCTTTTTTTTTAGATCCTCATTTTGCTCTTGCAGTGTTGTGTTTATTTCTTTTAGCACTTTGTCTCTGTTTTCCCTTAGTTTGTTAATTATGTTTAATGTTATTGCGGTTATATTCTTCCACTTTTTTCATTATTTGGTCATTCCTAGATGTGCTTTCACTCCTTTTGCCATGTTTACTTGAATGGGTCATTGTTTCTCTGTTATTTGTGTGTCTTGTGATTTTTTTTTATTGGGGCATTGGAATTTCAAGGGTGTTAACTTTCTCAGTTTTCCCCAGTATCTGATGTTTCCGTCAGCACTATTTTCTGCAAAAATCTCTTAGGCAGGCAGAGCCTTTGGACTTTGCTTGCCATTTCATCTCCTTCTCTGTGATAGCTCCTTCTCTCTCAACTGGGTTTCAAAAGTTTCAGGTCTCAATTTTCAACTTTCAATCTCTTTCAAATACACCAGAGAACACTCTGTTGTCAGTCTGTCCACCAGTGGGCACCACCACTCAGGTGAGATATTGTGTACTAATCAATCTGTCCACGAGGAGGCAAAGTCTTCCCTCTCTGGTTAGTACTCCCTTCCTGTCTCTGTTTCTGCAACCCTGTTTTAGTTAAAAAACCTGCACCCAGTGAGCCCCCTTTGAGGCTCGGTTTTGTCCTTCAGTTTTGCTCAAGGCTTCCTTCCCTGCTCTTTGGGGCTGCTTATATCTGAGCTGACATTCAAGGGAAGCACAGGCCAACTTTCCTCCATTTCAGGAGGAGGAGGAGCTGGCACTCCCCAGAAGGACATTTGAGAGATCTGTCTTGTTGGTTTCAGAGCCCTAGTGGCCCTGTGGTGGTTGAAGTGCAGTCTCCACTTAGGTGACCCACCTCCTGACTCCACTGTAGGGAACCTTCTGTAGGAGTTCATATCAGTTTGGCAGTTGACAGTTACCAGTTGGGGAGGGGTTGTTACACTCCAAATGGACCTCCAGGGAGGTATACCTTGTTGCTATTAGAGCTCACCCCATTGTATGTTGGCTGTGGATGTAGCCTCCATTCAAGATACCTGCTTCCTGGCACACAGCAGCCTCAGTCAGCAATCCTCAGAGCTGACTGGAAGGTGGCGCAGACAGACCTAAACAGATACCCAAGGAGTTCTGTCCTGTTTGTTTCATAGACCTGAGCTATGTGATGCATAGGGAGGCAGGTAGAGTGCTGACTATGGGAGCAGACTGTGGGGGCCTTCTGTAGCAGTCTGTGACATCCTGGCAATCAATAATTACCAAGTGGGGAAAGGGGTGTCATGCTTTGGTCAGATCCCCATGGAGATCTGCCTTATTGCTATCAGAGTCCCCTTGGTAGATTGTTGATTGTGAGTGCAGCTTCCACTCAAGGCTCCTGCTTCCTAGCACAGAGCAGCTTCAGTCAACAGTTCTCAGTGCCAATCAGAAATGGGGGCAGACTAACCCTAATTGACCCCCCCCCCCGTGTGGTTTTTCCTGTTGATTTCAGAGGCCAGAGCTATAGGGTGCATGGGGAGTCAGGTAGAGTGCTGGCCATTGGAGCAAACTCTACTGCACAGGTTTTCTGTAGAAATTCACAGCAGGCTTGCAGCTGACAGTGTCCAGGTGGGGAAGGTGCTGGCATCCTCTGGATGGACCCCCAAGAAGGTCTGCCTCATTGCTATCAGAGACCCTCCTGTAGTATGTTGGCTGTTGATGTAGCCTCTACTAAAGATGCATGCTTCCTAACATGCAGCAGCCCCAGTCAGCAGTCCTGAGCACTGACTAGAATGAGGAGCAGATAGATCTGAACTACTGACTCCCAGGGAGATCTGTCCAGTTGGTTTCAGAAGCCTAAGCTATAGGGTGCATAGGGAGGCATGTAGAGTGTTGACTAGGAGAGCAGACTCCATTGCGTGGGCCTTCTGTAGCAATTTGCAGTAGGCTTGCTGCCAACAGAGTCCAGCTTAGGAGGTGCTGGCCCACTCCATATGAAGCCATTGGGAAGTCTGCCTTGCTGATTTTAGAGCAGAAGCTTGGGGTCCTGTCTCTTTGTATAGGCAGGGACTGTGATGGTTAGGAAAGCAGGCTCATTTCTGGGGTCACTTCCCCAGTTCACAGCAGCTAGTGGTGGTAGGGGCAGGGACAGTGAGAGAAGCAATTTTCCTACCCGTATGCGACTCATTGATTGATTAATTCTTGCCTATCTGCAGTTCCCCACTGCTTTCCTCTGCTTCTTGATTTAGAGTCCCTCAAAGATGAGCATGGTTTCCTTGTTGTATTTCTTGTTGAATTCATTGAGGAAGATCAGAACAATCGTCTGTTTACACTGCCATCTTCTCAGAATTCTGGCTTTTATTTATTAATCCCCTACCATATGTCAGCTGTTATGATATATTTTCTTACATACCTTTTCTTTCTCCCAACCCTTAAGCAATCCTATAAACCACAATTAAACTTGAACTTGACAAAATATGTGTTATACAAACACACACTCACTCACATGCTCACAATATCTCTGTTTGAAACTTTAGAAAGCTTTAATTCATGAGTCTTTATGCCACACTCTTATCGGCTCAGTCTGCAGTTTCCAATAACCTCCTCTTTGTAATTTCTCACTACCACCTTTTTCCAGTGGGAGGAGATTTATTGCGGATCTAAATTTTAGAGAGAGTCAAAGATTTAAATTGCTTTTGTTATTACATCCTTTTTTCAGAGGATACTTTACCCACAATTATTCTAATCCCTTGTCTCCTTCTGATTTCGTGGCTCTCACCTGAGATTTATTTCTATGTTCTGCCATTTCTTCAAATTTGGGATTCCATTCTTCCCTCTCACTCATTCCTGCCTTACGTAGTAACTGCAAGATATTCTAAAAAACAATGGGACAGAATAAATGATACAACAAATCATATTTTATATGTTTTTTTATTATGTCTCTTGACATACATTTTTTTCTACCTATGCTACTTAGGATTTATTGTTTTTAACATAAATATTAGACAAAATTTTACCCAATCCGATTATTCCCTTATTTTCTATTACTTATTATAGATAGCAGAATACACATTTTTATACTGAGCATGCTACATTTTCAAAACATTTACTGCCTTTGTGTATGATGTATAATCAATGACTCATGTTGTTGTTGTTAGGTGCCGTAGAGATGGTTTCGATTCATAGTGACCCTATGTACAACAGATTGAAACACTACTTAATCTTGTGCCATCCTTAAAATCATTGCTATATTTGAGCGTATCAACACAGCCACTGTGTCAATTCATCTCATTTAGGGTCTTCCTCCTTTTTTATGACCCTCTACTTGACAAGGCATGATGTTCTTCTCCAGGGACTGGTCCCTCCTGATAACATGTCCGAAGAACATGAGACAAACTCTCACCGTCCTAGCTTCTAAAAGGCGTTCTGGTTGTACCTCTTCCAAGACAGATTTGTTTGTTCTTTTGGCAGTCCATGGTATACTCAATATTTTTTGCCAACGCCACAATTCAAACACCTCAATTCTGCTTCGGTCTTCCTTATTCATTGTCCAGCTTTAGCATTCATATAAGGTGACTGAAAATACCATGGCCTGGGTCAGGAGTATCTTAGTTCTCAAAGTGACATTTTTACTTTTTAATACTTTGAAGAGGCCTTTTGCAGCAGATTTGCCAATGCAATAGTCTTTCGATTTCTTGACTGCTACTTCCACAGGTGTTAATTGTGAATTCAAGTAAACTGAATCCTTGACAACTTCAATCTTTTTTCCATTTATCATGATGTTGCTTATTGGTCCCGTTGTGAAGATTTTTGTTTTCTTTATGTTGAGGTATAATCCATACTGAAGATCGTAGTCTTTTATCTTCATCAGTAAGTGCTTCAAGTCCTCTTTGTTTTCAGCAAGCAAGGTCATGTCATCTGCACATCGCAGGAAGTTACTGAGTCTTCCTCCAGTCATGATGCTGTGTTCTTCTTCATATAGTCCAGCTTCTCGGATTATTAGGTCAACATACAGATTGAATAAGTGTGGTGAAAGGATACAATCATGACACACATTTTTCTTTATTTTAAACCATGCAAACCTGTTCTGTTTGAATGACTGCCTCTTGGTCTATGTACAGGTTCCACATAAGAACAATTAAGTGTTCTGGAATTTCCATTTTTTGCAATGTTATCCATAATTTATTATGATACACACAGTCGAATGCCTTTGCAGAGTAAATACAACACAGGTAACCATCTTTCTGGTATTCTTTGCTTTCAGCTAATATCCATCTGAAATCAGCAATGTTATCCCTTGTTCCATACCCTCTTCTGAATCTGGCTTGAATTTCTGGCAGTTCCCTGTGGATATACTGATGAAACCAATTTTGAATTATCTTTATCAAAATTTTACTTGTGTGTGATATTAATGATATTGTTAGATAATTTCAGCATTCTGTTGGATCATCTTTCTTTGGAATGGGCACAAATATGGATCTCTTCTAGTCAGTTGGCCAGCTAGCTGTCTTCTAACGTTCTTGGCATAGACGAATTAACATATCCAGCATTGTATCCATTTGTTGAAACGTCTCAAATGGTATTCCATCAATTCCTGGAACCATGTTTTTCTCCAATGCTTTCAGTGCAGTTTGGGCTTCTTCCTTCAGTACCATCATTTCTTGATCATATGCTGCCTCTTGAAATGGTTGAACATCAACCAATTCTTTTTGATACAGTGACTCTGTGTATTCCTTCCATCTTCTTTTGATGCTTCCTGCATCATTCAATATTTTGCCCATAGAATCCTTCAATATTGCAATTCCAGGCTTGAATTTTTTCTTCAGTTCTTTCAGCTTGAGAAATGCTGACTGTGTTCTTCCCTCTTGGTTTCTAACTCCAGATCTTTACACATTTCATTATAATACTTTACTTCATCTTCTCACGCCACCCTTTGAAATCTGTTTAGCTTTTTGGCGTGATCATTTCTTCCATTCACTTTAGCTACTCTATGTTCAAGAGCAAATTTCAGAGTCTGTTCTGATATGCATTTTTGTCTTTTCTTTCTTTCCTGTATTTTTAACGACCTTTGCTTTTTCATGTATGATGTTTTTGATATCATCCACAACTTGTCTGGTCATTGGTCATTAGTGTTTAATGCATCAAATCTATTTTTGAGATGATGTGTAAATTTAGATGGTATATACTCAAGGTCATACTTTGGCTGTTGTAGAATTGTTTTAGTTTTTTCAGCTTCAACTTAAACTTGCGTATGAGAATTTAATGGTGTATTCTTCAGTAGGCCTCAGGCCTTGTTCTGACTGATGGTATTGAGCTTCTTCATCGTCTTATTCCACAGATATTGTCTACGATGCTGGGAGTGACAAATTGAAGAGTAATGGCATCACATTCATCAGCAAAAAGAACATTTCAAGATCTATCCTCAAGGGCAAAGCTGTCAGTGATAGTATAATAGCCATATACCTACAAGGAAGACCAGTTAATACAACTACTATTCAAATTTACACACCAAGCATTAAGGCCAAAGATGAAGGAATTGAAGATTTTTACCAACTTCTGCAATCTGAAATTGATCAAATATGCAATTAAAATGAGTTGATAATTACTGGTGATTGGAATGCCAATGTTGGAAACAAAAAAGAAGGATCAGTTGTTGAAAAATATTGCCTTGGTGATAGAAACGACACCAGAGATCGCATGACAGAATTTTACAATACCAACAGCTTATTCATTGCAAATACCTTTTTTCAACAACATAAATGGCAACTATACAAGTGAACATCACCGAAGAGAATACACAGGAATCAAATCAATGACCCATAGAGAGGACCAATTGTCTTTTTTGGAAAAAAGACAGAAAGTTACACTCAGATCTTGGAACTTTGATATCTGTGATCTCTGACTTCTTGCTGACTAGCAGTTGCTTTGATTCAAAACACACAAAAAAAGACCTGCTATGCTTTGGGACTCTCCAAAGTCTTTTTAACAAAGAAAGAGGAAGTGAAATGGAAGAACTGTAAAGAAGGAGGGTGAGAGAGAGACTGCACTTATATACTAGGTTCTTTGCTTTAAGTCCTCTCAAAAGAAGGGGAAAAAATGATCAATGACCTCATCTATCAGACAAGGGTCTTCACTTTGGGTTTTGTACTCCATCCTTCCACCCCTAAATTTTAAAACAGTCTTCTGGATTCACTCTTGTGTATCCAGGAGGATTTTTTCAGATAACTTCTAGTCAACCTTCATATATTCGTATCAAGAATACAGAAAACAAAATCAATCATTATGATTGGCATAATGATAATAAACAATTATTGCTGCCTGCTGGATAATTCTGTAACTGGAAGGTATATTCGTCCAGTTTCTTTTCAGTATTTTATACTAAGATTAATGCATTAAGACTCACAGTTTAGGCCCAATCTAAGCACTTGGCAAATTATCCAACAGTTTATTCATTTATTCATTGAGTATCTATTACTTAATATTAGTAAATCCTTCACTTTGGGGAGTCCTAATCCCATACTACTGTTTCATACCATCCCTAATTGCTCAAGATTTCCACTATTTAAAGATCACAACCCTTCACACAACTGTCTCTATCTAAACTGATGTCTTCCATGGCCCGTTTCTTTTTTTTTTTTTTTTTTTTTTTTGGTACTCATTTCTGGATTATTAGATAAACTCTAACTTGGCCAAAGTGTCATTTCAATTTTTCTTTAAATATGTCAAGCTCTTTCCTACCCTAAGGCTTTCATCTATTTTGTTCCCTTTGTTAAAAATACTCTTCCTTCCCCTCTTCACCTGTTTAACTTCTATATAATCTTCAGTTTTCAGGTTAACTTTCATTTATGCACAGATACCAGTCCTATTAAATAATTGCCAAACATCTATACAGTTCATTTGTATCTTTATCACCAAATCAAACAATTGTTGGTGTAATTTTTATTAATGCTTGTCACCCTTTTAAACTATAATCTCTGAGAAAGTAGTGATACCAGATCATAAAGTTGTTACTGGTGCACACTGTTAGGAACCAAACTATCTGTGTGTAAATCCTGAATTTCACTTAATAGCTTTGGGCAACTTTGGGGAAACTACTAACCTTTAGTTTCCTCAGTTCCTCATCTGAAAAATGTAGTTGACAATAGGATGTGCTTCACAGGGTTGTTGAAAGAATCAAAGGAGATCATTCATGTAAATCACTTACACTAGTGCATGTGACATACATTGGATGTTATTGTTCATTTTTTTATCTCAGTGCCTGGTATGTATTAGCACTCCACTAAATATTTGTTGAGTAAAATTTCTCTGGATTCTTTACCTTATCATAGATTAACGAATGATAGGATTTTCAACACCAAAATTAGTTAGGTGTAAGGGTGAAGTCCACCACCCATCTCTCAATTTTTCATACTGTGGTGGCTTGCATGTTGGTATGACGCTGGAAGCTATGCCACTGGTATTTCTAATACCTGCAGGGTCACCCATGGTGGACAGGTTTCAGCAAGCTTCCAGACTAAGATAAACTGGGAAAAAAGACCTGTGATCCACTTCCAAAAATTTGTCAATGAAAACCTTATGGATCACAAAAGAACACTGTCCAACTCACTTGCTTTCAACATGTCATCAGGAGGCATCAATACCTAGAGGTTCTCCTTCATGTTTGGTGAAGTAGAAGGCCAACAAGGGTGTGGGAGACCCTTGGTGAAATGTACTGGCACAGTAGCCCAACAATGGACTCGAAATGCTGGCTATTGTATGGATGTTGCAGAACCAGGCAACGTTTCCTTGTGTTGTACATAAGGTTGCCATGAGTCAGAGGTGACGTGAAGGCAACTAACAACAGTAACAAGCATTAGATAATTTGTCCATTCAGCAGAGCACTTTGACAGCAATTTGTTTCCATTTGCATATCTATGAATATGTATAACAAATCCAAGAAAAATGCTGATTTTTTAAGCGAGGAAGGAAGGAAATTTGTCACCACACTATGCTATTTCTGTGTGTGTGTGTGTGTGTGTGTGTGAGTGTGTGTGGCAGGAAATGAATCATTCAAACTGGGAAATTCGGTGATGTTCACTTGTATAGTTGCCATTTATGTTGTTGAAAAAAGGTATTTGCAATGAACAAGCTGTTGGTATTGTAAAATTCTGTCATGCGATCTCTGGTGTCGTTTCTATCACCAAGGCAATATTTTTCAACAACTGATCCTTCTTTTTTGTTTCCAACATTGGCATTCCAATCACCAGTAATTATCAACTCATTTTAATTGCATATTTGATCAATTTCAGATTGCAGAAGTTGGTAAAAATCTTCAATTCCTTCATCTTTGGCCTTAATGCTTGGTGTGTAAATTTGAATAATAGTTGTATTAACTGGTCTTCCTTGTAGGTATATGGCTATTATACTATCACTGACAGCTTTGCCCTTGAGGATAGATCTTGAAATGTTCTTTTTGCTGATGAATGTGATGCCATTACTCTTCAATTTGTCACTCCCAGCATCGTAGACATATAAATTAGTAGAAAGAAGATAGAGCCCAAAATAGAGCTGAACATATATGATCGATTAAATTTTGAAAAGGGTTCCAAAGTAACTACACTGGAAAAAGATAGATTTTTCAGCATATGGTGTTGGAACAACTGGATATACATATTGGGGGAAAATGTACCTCACAACATGCATAAATATTAACTTGAAATGGATTTGTTTTACTTAAAAGCTAAATCATAAAATAACTAGAAGAAAACATAGGAAAAAATAGTCATGTCCTTGGGGTAGGCAAAGATTTTTTTTAGATAGAACACAAAAAGCACAAACACAAAAAGAAAATTTGGTAAACTGGACTTCATAAAATTTAAAATTTTCTGCCTTTTGAAGAACAGCATTGAGAAAATGAAAAAAAAAATAAAACATACACACACACCACAGACAGCAAGAAAATGTTTATCATATATAACTATATATACTTATATATATTCCTGATAAACACACACACACGACAAAGAACTTAAGTGCAGAATGTATAAAAAACACAACACTTATTATTTAGTCAATAATAAGGCTAAAAACCCAATAAAAATAGGCAAATTGTTTAAACCAGACACTTCACAAAAGAAGATATTCAGATAAGCACATGAAAAGATATTTAACTCATTAGTCAGCATGGGAATGCAAATTAAACCACAATGAGGTAACACTAGGGGCCCTGGTGGCTCAGTGGTTAAGAGCTAAGGCTGCACTACATACCCATCAGAATGGCTAAGATTAAAAGAAACGAAAGCACCGAGTGTTGGCAATGATATGGAGCTACTGAGACTCATATTACAGCTCATCAGAATCCCAAACCCAAAAAACCAAACCTATTGCTGTCTAGTCAAGTCCGACTCATAGCAACCCTATAAGACAGAGTAGAACTGCCCCATAGGGTTTCCAAGGCATAAATCTTTACTGAAGCAGACAGTCACATCTTTCTCCCAAGGAGCAGCTGGTGAGTTTGAACCGCTGACTCTGGTTAGCATCCAAGTGCTTCACCACTACACAACTAGGGCTCCTCATGAGAGTACAAAATGATATAAACACTTTGAATAGCAGGTTTGGGATTGTTATAAATTTAAATCTATATTTAACATGTTATTTTGTTGTTAGCTGCTGTATAATCAACTCCAACTCATGGAGATCTTACGTATAACAGAACAAAACATTGCCTTGTCTTGTGTTGTCCTCACAATTGTCAGCCTGCTAAGTCCATTGCTGCAGTTATTGTGCCAATCAGTCTCACTGATGGACCCCCACACCCTCATTGGCCTTCTATTTACCAAACATGATGTCCTTCTTTAGGGATTGATCCCTCCTGATGACATGTCCAAATGCAAACTTGTATGACAATATTCTATTGTGATCTATAGGTTTTTGTCGGCTGATTTTCAGAAGTAGATAGGCATTTTTCCTAATCAGTTTTAGTCTGAAAGCTCCACTAAAACCTGTCTACCATGGGTGACCTTCCTGGTATTTGAAATACTGATGGCATAGCTTCTAGTATCATAGCAGCATGCATGCCACCATAATACAACAAACTGGCAATTGGGTGGTGTATGTCTAACATATGACCTAGTAATTGCTCTTAGATGTGCATCCAAGAGAAATGAAGTTATATATCAACATGAAGACTTTTACATGATTGGTCCTAGTGGCTTTATTCATGATTGTTTCATTGTAAACAACACAAGACGCACCAATAGTTAAATGGATAAATAATTTGTAGTATCAAGAAATAGAAAACTATTCAGCATTAATGTGGAACAAACTACTAATGCACAAAAAAAAGGTAAATATTACAAACATTTTAGGAGAAAAAACTCAGACTCCAGAAAGTATATACTGTATGATTCCATTCACATGAAACTGTAAAAAAATAATCTAATATATAGTGACAGAGAGCAGGACAATGGTGTCTGAGGCCATTGGTGAGAGGGGATGATTGCTTGGTAAGGGACACACAGAAACTTTTTTCGGTGATTAAAATACTCTATATCTTCATTGCAGTAATAAATACTTGGGTGTATAAAGTAGTCAAAACATGTATACTTAATATGGTTGCATTTTGCTATATGCAGATTACAACTCAATAAAATTAATTTTAAAATATTTTTAAAAGATCAACTCCAGTAAAGGAATCAGAAACACCACCATGATGTCAGAAATTTCCAAAAGTTCTTTAGGTTAAGCTACTAGAATGTAAAACTGAAAACTTCTGAGAAAGGGCAACACTATTCTTCTGGATTCTAAGACAGCCTGAACTGTAAGATGCACTATTGACTTTATACATTTCTATTGAAATACAATAAATGCACATATATTTTAACATTTGCCTTAGTGATGGGAACGTTAAAAAGTGAAAAAAAATAGTGAAGGCAAAGCATTTCAGTAGGCTAAAACTTTGTTAGACATTTAGCTTTCTTTGTGAATTTCTAAGGTTTTAATCTGAAAACCAAATCATTAAGAGAACAGATAAGAAAGAACTGATAAATAATGTAAGAGGAAAAAATAAATAAGGTAAGAAACAAGAGACTAGGGGAGCAGGTCAGTTTGGAGCACACAAGGACAGACCAAGAAGACCAGCCACATGGTGCTGATGAACCAAACTTACATTTACCCCACAACAAAAAGGTCCATGGCTGCCCCAGAGCCTTGCAGAATTATTATACAACTTTTGCACTCTGGAACATTTCTCATAGAGTTTTTGTGAAAATGATTTTTTTTCCACTTTGCCTCTAAATGACTAGATCAAACAGCTTCAGCATTCAACTTCCTTTTGAGTTATTTTCTCACAAAATATATCATTTTCATTTCCTTTATAAATTCCAAGAAAATGCAGTTCACATTATTATCACTTATTACTTCATTTTATGCTTGCATTGAAGTTATTTCTGAGCATATTTGATTCTCTGGCATGTAGTCATAAAGGACAGATTAAAATCAATATTGTTCCACCAAGTCTGCCACAGGAAAGTCACATGCAGACCATGGAAAGTTGGGGCCTTTACTTAGAAATTTGAGGAAAACCTTTAGTTATCTTCTGCTGCTATAACAGAAATACCACAAGTGGAAGCCATTATCAAACAAAAATTTATTTTCTCACAGTCTAGGAGACCAGAAGTCTGAATTCAAGATGCCAGCTCCAGGGGAAGGCTTTCTCTTTCTGTCAGTTCTGGGGAATGTCCTTGTCATCAATTTTCCCCTTTCTCAGCTCCGGGACCCCTGGTCCAAAGGACATGCTTCACTCCTGACTCTTCCTGCTTGGTGGTAATGAAGTCCCTCTCCTCTCTGCTTGATTCTTTTATATCTCAAAAGAGATTGACTCAAGATACAACCTAATCTTGTAGACTGAGTCCTGCCTCATTAACATAATTCCTCTAATTCTGCCTCATCAACATCATAGAGGTTAGGATTTACAACACATAAGATAATCACATCAGATCCCAAAATGGTGAACAACAGCACAATACTAGAAATCATGGCCTAGCCAAGTTGATACACATTTTGGGGGGACACAATTCGATCCATAACAGGCTCTTAATATCATATTAATTTTTTCCAGATATTTAGAATACTGGAATTGTAGAGAGCTATCTGAATTGGTGGCTAACCAAATGATCACCTTATGAGTCATGACATTGTATTTGGCAGTACTCTTTCTAACCTGTCATTGGCCAGTTCAGACTGATAACATTCTCAATACTGCCTGCTAAAGGTCATATCAAAAGGTTGAAATCTTTTAATCATACAAATATTTGTATTTTATAATGACCATTAAACATATCTGAGTGTTCAAATTTAATTTTGTTTTTATTCATACTAAAACTTCCAAGCATTGCTTTTTGTCAGAATTTGGTTAGTCTTTCTTTAGCCTTTGAAAGCTCATTCCCAGGGAAATCTTCATGACTAGGGAAAGTGTCTCCATCCTTAAAAAAAAAGGATCCAGCACATTCACGTTTTAAAGCACATTGGATAAATTTTTTGTTGTGCTTTTCTAGTTTTTAGAAATTGTCATAGTGCTTGTCTTGCCTGATTCGATTTTTTAAGTAACTTATTATTTTTTTTTATTCTTTTTTTTAAAATTTTTTTTATATTTTATTGTACTTCAGGTGAAAGCTTACAGAGCAAATAGTTTCTCATGAAATAGTAGTACACATGTTGTTCTATGACATTGGTTAACAACCCCACAACGTATTAAGCCTCTAAGTTCTCAATCTTTTTTTTTTTTTTGATGAAAATTACTGATGGCCAAAGATACACCGTTTCAAAAATTTCTACATTCACAGTTCAGTGACATTGACTACACTCTTCCAACTGTGCTGTTATTCTCACTTAAGATGAAGGCTTACAGAACAAAATAGTTTTTCATTTAACAGTTACAACACATGTTGCCCTATGACAATGGTTAACAATCTCACAACACATCAAGAATATCCTTACTCCACCTTGTGTTCCCTATCACCAGGGGACTTCCTTGTCCCCTTCTGTCTTCTGGACCTTGTCACTGGACTACTGTACCTCTTTAGTCTCATTTTTTTTTTTTTGTTTTTTGTTTCTTGTTTTTGTTTAATTTTATTTTAACACCATTTCAAAACTTTTTACTTACACATTTAAGTGATATTGACTATGTTCTTCCAATTGTGCTGCCATTCTCGCCCAAGATGAAGGCTTACAGGACAAAACAGCCTCCCATTTAATAGTTACTACAAATGTTGCCCTATAGCAGTGGTCAACAATCTCACAATACATCGACAGTGTCCTTATTCAATTTGTGTTCCTTATCATCAGTTTCCTACTCCCCCTCTGCCTTCTGGCCCTTGTCACCGGACTCCTGTACCTCGTTAGTCACATTTACTTTTACTGGGCTGTCCATTCCCAGGCTTAACATCGAACCTCGAAGGTAACTTCACCTCTGAGCTGAAAGGGTGTCTGGGGGCCACACTCTTGAGGTTTCTCTAGTATTGTTTAGGCCAGTAAATCTGGTCTTTCTTTTTTTGTGGGGGGGAGTTAAAATTATGCTCTACATCCTTCTCTAGCTCTGCCCAGAACCCTCTGTTGTGATCCTGGTCAGAGCAGTCAGTGGTGGTAGCCGGGCACCATCTAGCTGTACTGGACTCAGTCCGGTGGAGGCCTTGGTAGCTGTGGACAATTAGTCCTTTGGACTAATCTTTTCCATGTATCCTGTTCTCTTCATTCTCCCTTGCTCCCGAAGGGATGAGACCAGTGGAGTATCTTAGATGGCCGCTCATAGGCTTTTAAGACCCCAGACACTACTCACCAAGGTAGAATGTAGAGCATTATCTTTATAAGTAGTGTCATGCCAATTGAGCTAGATGTTCCCCGAGACCATGGTCCCCAGAGCCCTCCGTCCAACAACTCAGTCCCTGGGGGGTTTGGATGTGTCTATAGGGCCTCCATGACCTTTCCTTGTGCAGGTTGTGTTAGTTTCCCCTGTACTGTGTACTATCTCACCTCTCACCCAAGTTACCGCTTATCTATTACCTATTTAGTATTCCCCCCCCTCCCCTCCCATCCCTGGTAACCAACAAAGATTGTTACATTTTGTGTGTGAATTTTTTCATGAGTTTTTACAATAGAGGTCTCATACAATATTTGTCCTTTTGTGATTGACTTATTTCACTCAGCATAATGTCCTCCAGTTTCATCCATGTTATGAGATGGTTCACAGATTCATTGTTGTTCTTTCTCGTTGCATAGTACTCCATTGTGTGTATGTACCATAGTTTGTGTATCCATTCATCTGTTGATGGACATCGAGGTTGTTTCCATCGTTTTGCTATTGTGAACAATGCTGCCATGAACATAGGTGTGCATATGTCTATTCAAGTGATGACTCTTATTTCTCTAGGATATATTCCTAGGAGTGGGATTGCTGGATCGAATGGTATGTCTATTTCTAGCTTTCTGAGGAAACGCCATATCATTTTCCAAAATGGTTGTATCATTTTGCATTCCCACCAGCAGTGTATAAGAGTTCCCATCTCCCCTCAGCCCCTCCAACATTTGTTATTTCCAGTACTTTTGATTCGTGCCAGTAATGCTGGGGTGAGATGGTATCTCATTGTGGTTTTAATTTGCATTTCTCTAATGGCTAGTGATCGCGAGCATTTCCTCATGTGTCTCTTGGCCATTTGAATGTCTTCCTTGGTTAAGTGTCTCTTCATTTCCTTTGCCCATTTTTTGATAGGATTGGTTGTCTTTTTGTTGTAGAGGTGTTGGATTTTCTTGTAGATTATGGAGATTAGACCTTTGTCTGACTTGTAGTGTCCAAAAATTTTTTCCCAGTCTGTAGGTTCTCTTTTGACTCTTTTGGTGAAGTCTTTTGAAGAGCAGAGATGTTTGATTTTTAGAAGATCCCAGTTATCTAGTTTATCTGTTGGGTTTTTTGTGTTGATGTTTATGGTTTGTATCCTGTTAATGCCATGTATTAAGGCCTGAAGTGTTGGTCCTATTTTCTCATCTATGAATTTTATAGTTTGAGGCTTTATATTCAGGTCTTTGATCCATTTTGAAGTAGTTTTTGTATATGGTGTGAGGTATGGGTCCTGTTTCATTTTTCTACAAATGGATATCCAGTTTTGCCAGCACCATTTGTTAAAAAGACTGCCTTTTCCCCATTTGATGTATTTTGGGCCCTTGTCAAAGATCAGGTGACCGTAGGTGGATGGATTTACATCTGAGTTCTCAATTCTGTTCCATTGGTCAATGTCTCTGTTATTGTACCAGTACAGGGCTGTTTTGAGTACTGTAGCTGTATAGTAGGTTCTCAAGTCAGGTAGTGTGAGTCCTCCAACTTTATTCTTCTTCAGTAGTGCTTTACTTATTCGGGGTTTCTTCTCTTTCCATATAAAGTTAATAATTAGTTTTTCCATCTCTTTGAAGAATGTTGTTGGTATTTGGATCGGGATTGTGTTGTATTTGTAAATTGCTTTGGGTAGAATTGACATTTTCACAATGTTGAGTCTGCCTATCCATGAGCATGGTATGTTTTTCCATTTATGTAGATCCCTTTGGATTTCATGCATCAGTGTCTTGTAGTTTTCTTTGTATAGGAATTTTACATTCCTGGTCAGATTTACTCCTAAGTATTTTATCTTTTTAGGGGCTATTGAAAATGGTATTGATTTCCTGATCTCCTTTTCATCGTTCTCTTTACTGGTGTATAGGAATCCAACTGATTTTTGAATGTTTATCCTGTATCCTGCTACTCTGCTGAATCTTTCTATTAGTTCCAGTAGATTTCTCGTGGAGTCTTTAGGGTTTTCTATGTATAGTATCATATCGTCTGCAAACAGGGAAGTTTAACTTCTTCATTACCAATTTGGATGCCCTTTATTTCTTTCTCTTGCCTTACTGCTCTAGCTAGAACTTCCAGCACAATGTTAAATAGGAGTGGTGATAAAGGGCATCCTTCTCTTGTTCCTGTTTTCAAGGGGAATGTTTTCAGCCTCTCTCCATTAAGAATGATGTTGGCTGTTGGTTTTGCATCGATGCCCTTTATTATGTTGAGAAATTTCCCTTCTATACCTATTTTATTGAGAGCTTTTATCAGGAATTGGTGTTGGACTTTGTCAAATGCATTTTCTGCATCAATTGAGATGATCATGTGATTCTTTTCTTTCCTTTTATTTATGTGGTGGATTACGTTGATGGATTTTCTAATGTTAAACCATCCTTGCATACCTGGTATGAATCCTACTTGGTCGTGGTGTATTATTTTTTTGATATGTTACTGAATTCTATTGGCTAGAATTTTGTTCAGAATTTTTTCATCTATATTCATGAGAGATATTGGTCTGTAATTTTCTTTTTTTGTGATGTCTTTGCCTGGTTTTGGTATCAGCGTTATGCTGGCTTCATAGAATGAATTTGGAAGTGTTGCTTCCTCTTCTATTTTCTGAAATAGCTTGAGTAGAACTGGTACAAGCTCTTCTGTAAAAGTTTTCTAGAATTCTCCAGTGAAGCCATCTGGGCCGGGGCTTTTCTTGGTTGGGAATTTTTTTATTACCTTTTCAATCTCTTCTCTTTTTATGGGTCTGTTCAGATGTTCAATATCACTTTGTTGTAGTTTGGGTAGGTTGTATGTTTCTAGAAATTTATCCATTTCCTCTAGGTTTTCAAATTTGTTGGAATATAGTTTTTCATAATATTCTGTTATAATCCTTTTTATTTCGGTTGGGTTTGTTGTAATGTCACCCATTTCATTTCTTATTTGGGTTATTTGTGCCCTCTGCTGTTTTTCTTTTGTCAGTCTGGCCAGTAGTTTGTTGATTTTGTTGATTCTTTCAAAGAACCAACTTTTGGTTTTGTTGATTCTTTCTATTGTTTTTCTGTTCTCTATTTCATTGATTTCTGCTCTGATCTTTACTATTTCCTTTCTTCCATTGGTTGTGGGCTTTTTTTTCTGTTCTCTTTCTATTTGTTTGAGTTCTGTAGTTAATGTTTTGATTTTGTCCCTTTCTTCTTTTTTGATATGTGCATCGATTGCTATAAATTGTCCTCTGAGGACTGCCTTTGCTGTGTCCCAAAGGTTTTGGTATGATGTGTTTTCATTTTCATTTGATTCTAGGAATTTTTTAATTCCATCTCTGATTTCTTCTATTACCCATTGATGTGTAAGCAGATTATTATTCAGTTCCATGTGTTTGATTTTTTTTCCTTGCTCTTTCTAGTGTTAATTTCTACCTTGATGGCATTGTGGTCAGAGAAGATAC
Source organism: Dugong dugon (assembly GCA_030035585.1). Lineage (NCBI taxonomy): Eukaryota > Metazoa > Chordata > Mammalia > Sirenia > Dugongidae > Dugong > Dugong dugon. Next base: position 24,551,741 of record CM057475.1, read on the forward strand.
TGTGAATTATCTCAGCATTTTGGATCTTGTTGAGGATTGCTCTGTGGCCTAAGATGTAGTCTATTCTGGAGAACGTTCCATGTGCACTGGAAAAGAATGTGTACTTTGTAGCGGTTGGATGGATTGTTCTATATATGTCTATGAGGTCCAGTTGGCTGATTGTGTCCTTTAGGTCTTCTGTATCTTTGCTGAGTTTCTTTTTACTTGTTCTGTCCTTTACTGAGAGTGGTGTGTTGAAGTCTCCTAGTATTATTTTGGAACTGTCAATTTCTCTTTTCAGTGCTGTTAGAGTTTTTTTTTTATGTATTTTGGAGCTCTGTCATTGGGTGCATAGATATTTATTATGGTTATGTCTTTATGGTGGATCATCCCCTTTATCATTATATAGTGTCCTTCTTTGTCTTTTATGGTAGATTTTGTTTTAAAGTCTATTTTATCTGAGATTAGAATTGCCACTCCTGCTCTTTTTTGATAGTTGTTAGCTTGATATATTTTTTTCCAACCTTTGATTTTTAATAAATTGACATCTTTGTTTCTAAGATGTGTCTCTTGTAGACAGCAAATAGATGGATCCTGTTTTCTTATCCATTCTGCCACTCTCCGTCGCTTTATAGGTGCATTGAGTCCATTTACGTTCAGTGTAATTATTGATAGATGTGAGTTTGTTGCTGTCATTTTGTAGTGCTTTTTTTTGTGATGCTGAAATTTTCTTTGTTCTTCTTACTCTCTTGTGCTGAGTTCCTTTTGTTTGTGGATTTTGTGTTCATTTCTTTTGTTTTTGTAGGTTTTGTTTTTGTTGAGACTTTATGTTTTTCGTCTTTATTTTTATGAGTTGGTTTGTTAACTTTTTTTGTGGTTACCATGAATTTTACCCTTATCTTTATAATTTTGAAGCAGTCTACCGTTACTTGGTATCGCCTTGCCTTCCTCTCCTTTAGAAGGTTCTATACCTATGCCGTTTGTTCCCTCTTTCATTGTTTTGATGTTGTTGTCATTCTTTGATTGATTTCTCTGATTCCCTGTTGTATTTCTTTTGTTTTTGGAAAGCCTTCTGTAGTTCAGTTCCTAGAATGGTGTCTGGTTCATGTGAACCTGCGTCCTAGGTCCTAGGTCCTGCCTGAGGGGTGAAGCTGTTTGTCCTCAGATCGAAGAACTCCCTTTAATAATTCTTGTAAGTTTGGTTTGACTTTTGCATATTCCTTTAGTTTCTGTTTATCTGGAAATGACCTAATTTCTCCATCAAATTTGAATGAGAGTTTTGCAGGATATATTATTCTTGGCTGACAATTTTTTTCTTTCAAGATTTTATATATGTCATCCCATTGCCTTCTTGCCTGCATGGTTTCTGCTGAATAATCTGAGCTTAGTCTTATTGTTTCTCCTCTGTATGTGACTTCTTGTTTTTCACGAGCTGCTCTCAGGATTCTTTGTTTGTCTTTAGTTTTAGCGAGTGTGAATATGATATGTCTTGGTGATTTTCTTTTGGGGTCTCTTCTATATGGGGTTCCTTGAGCTTCTTGTATGGCCAGCTTTTCATTTTTCATGATATTGGGAAAGTTTTCTGTCAGCAGTTCCTCAATGATCCTCTCTGTGTTTTCTGTTTTCTCCCCCTGTTCTGGGATGCCAATCACTCGTAAGTTTTTGCTTTTAATTGTGTCCCACATAACTCTCAGGGTCTCTTCATTTTTCTTTGTTCTTTTTTCTGAGTTTTCCTGAAACAGAGTTGTATCCAAGTGTTTGTCTTCAGTTCCACTGATCCTGTCTTCCATGGTTTCAAATCTACTTCTCAGCCCTTCTATGACACCGTCCATTTCTGAAATCCTGTTGTTTATCTTTTGGATTTCTAATTGTTGTTTTTGTATAATTTCTAGTTGTGAATTTATTTTGGCATTTTGTTCCTGCATCATCTTCCTGAATTCTTCCAATTTTTTGTCTGTATTTTCCATAAATTTGTCTATTTTTTCCGCATGTTTGTCAGCTTTTTGCCTCAGTTCTTGGAAAATTCTGAGTATTAGTGATTTGAGTTCCATATCAGGTACTTCTAGTGCATTTTCTTCCACAGGAGAGTTATCTGGTGTTTTAATTTGGATGCCTATTGGAGCCATCTTGTCTTGTTTTTGTAAATGTTTTGATATTGTTTGCTGTTTTCGGGGCATTCAGTAGATATTTCTCTCGTTTATTGATTGTAGATTTTTTTTTTTTTTTGTTTCGTCCTTGTGGTACAGCTGGGCAGATCTAGCTGAGGAGGAGTCACTCGGACGGGTTGCTTGTGGCACTCACCACAGCCACTAGGACGGTCGGTAGTCAGTGCTGGGCAGGTTCCAATAGGGCGTGCCTGCACAGCTTGGTGGTGTGATGCCTAGTGCACAGTGCAGGTAGGTAGGGTGCAGCGGGAAGATGGTTATGTGTGAAGCTAAGCTGGATATGGGAGAGAGGAGAGAGGAGCAGGAGCAAAAAGCATACAAACATAAAAGAATGCTAGGGGAGCTTGTCGTTGGAATGTACAGATGAGAGACTATGGGATGGAGGAAACCAGAAGGGGGAAGAGAAAGAAAAGGAAAGAATGACCAAATAAAAATCAGAAAAGTTAAAGAACTGCAAAGTTCCCAGGGATCCCACCGATGCAGCTATGAGGTCTGGGGGAGTCAGTCTCAATTTTCACAGCTCAGCCTGGCCAGAAGGTACAGAGGCATACATCACCTGGTATTCAGGGATCAGAAAGAGAAGGAAGAGATAGAGAGAGACGAGAAATTAAGCAATGAAGAAAGACAAAAGGGAAAAAGAGGGAAAAGATGACAAAACTAATCAAAAAAAGAAGAAAAATAAAATTAAAAAAAAAAAAAAGCAACACCAGCAGTCAGTGCCAACAAATGGGACCCAGAGAGCCCCCACTCAGGGGCACCAATTCCAAGAAGCCGGCAGTCTCGGGGTTAAGAGACCGTGGCCATGGGAAGCAGAGGGACAAACGAACAAAGGCCCTGGGATCTCACCAGCTCAGCAGCCCAGACCTGGAAGCAGCCACACACCCGAAAGCAGCCCCACAGCCCCACAGGAGAGAGCAAAGATGGAACCCGGAACCAGGCACCCAGGCAAAAGGAGGGGGAGGCGGCAGAAAAAGGTTTGCCAGTTGCCAGCAAACGGCTCCCAGAAAGCCGCCAGCCCAGGCGCGCGGAATCCAAGCACCAGCGCCCCCCAGCCCAGGGACCCCGGCCACGGAAAACAGAGGGGTGAACGAACAAAGGCCCCAGGATCCCACCAGCGTGGCAGCCCAGACCTGGAAACAGCCACACGCCCGAACGCAGCCCCACAGCTCCGCAGAAGAGAGCAAAGACGGCACTCGGAACCAGGCACCCAGGCAAAAGGAGGGGGAGGCAGCAGAAAAAGTTTCGTCAGCGGCCAGCAAACGGCTCTCAGAAAGCCGCCAGCCTGGGTGCGCAGAATCCAAGCACCAGCGCCCCCCAGCCCAGGGACCCTGGCCACGGAAAGCAGGGGATCCCCAGCTGAGGCGGAGAGGGGTGGGGGGTGGGAGAGCGCGCACCGCAGTTTACCAGTCGTTCTGTCTCCCACCGGATGCTCTGCAAGGCTGCTCTCCCGTTCGCTGGTCTCCGATAGGAATCCAAGATTGTGGATCCGCGCTGCATTAGCTGGTAAGGAATCTCTGCATGAGTCTCTCCTCGCTCTCCGTTCTCTTTTAGTATTCTCACTCCGTTTGGTGTTTGGCTGAGTTCTTTATCTCTTCATTTGGTGTTCTAGGGTTTCAGGATTGTTGGTTCTCTGTTAGGCTTAGTTATTCGGATCTTTGCTGTGGAGGGACGGCGTGGTGCTTCTGCCTAGAGCGCCATCTTGCCCCGCCTCCTAAGTAACTTATTATTAAAGGAAGAGTTTTATCTCAGTTTTGTAAAATAAACTATTTTATTTATGAAGAGAAATATTTGTTTCTCCCACAAAAACTGTGGGACTATTTCCAAACTATCAAATGTTTATAAAATTTAAATCAAATTTTAATTATTACTTTAAAATACTACCATAGCAACACTTGGAATGAGTAGCTTAAAGAGGTTTTTTTTTTTTTTTTTTTTTTTTAACTGACTGTGCTTTGTTCTAGATATCTATAGTTGTGCACTGTGTATTTAGGTTTATGGTTCATTTTAAGTTAACTTCCTTTCATTTTGAGTTAACTTCCTTGATGTTTGGGTCAATGGTTTGTTTGTTTGTTTGTTTGTTTTTGCTGTGTGTGTCTAGTTGTTCTAGCATCAATTCTTGGAAAGACTAGCTTTTCTTATTTGAATTGCTTATAATCCTTTGTTAAAGATTAGTTGACTATATTTGTGTGGATCTTTTTCTGGAGTCTCTTTCTGTTCCATTGATCTGTGTGTCTATTCTTTTTTTGGTACCGTGCTTTCTTGATTATTGTAGCTTTATAGTAAGTCTTGAAACTGAGTAGGATAAGTCTTCCAACTTTGTACTTCTCCAATATTGTGTTGGCTATTCTAGGTCTTTTGTGTTTCTACATAAAGTTTAGAATCAGTTTTCTTTTATGTCTGTGCATAAACAAAATTAAAGTTTTATAGTTTTCTGTATATAGATCCTACGGATATTTTGTTAGATTTATACTTAAGTATTTCTCTTTTTTGGGTGATATCATAAATAGTATTCCTAAGAAGAAAAAAAATTCAAGTTCCAATTGCTCATTGTCGATAAACAGAGTAAAGGAACTCTCGCGGCGCAATGGTTAAGTGCTTGGCTGCTAACCAGAAGGTCAGTGGCTTGAACTCACCAACCACTCCACAGGAGAAAGATGTGGTAGTTGGTTTCCATAAATATGTACAGCCTTGGAAACCCTCCGGGCACCTCTATTCTGCCATATAGTGTCTCTGTGAGTCAGAATCGACTTGAAGGCAGCAGGTTTTTTTGGTTTGGTATATGCAGCAATTAACTTTTGCACATTAACCTTCATTCTACTACCTTGCTATACTTGATTATAAATTCCAAAAGATTTTTTTTTCTTTGTTTAATTAATTGTTTGAGGTTTTCAATATAATTAAATACGTCATCTTCAAATAAAGACCATTGTATAGTAAAGAATGTAACCTTTCCTAAACGGAAATTGGACCTTTGCTTTCTGCTACTCTATGCCCTGGAATGTCTATGCCCTTGGAATATAATGCTTGATAAAAGTATCTTTGTTTCCCTGACGGTTGTTGATCTCACTGTATAGTCTAACAATGTGATTTAGTGTGGGGACTGGCCACACCAGATAGAAACAATGTGATTTACAGTGGGGCTTTTGGGTTATATAGCTTGACTTCCGAAGGGCTGAGAAATGAAGTCGACAGCTCATACCCCATTAGAAACTTTGGACAAAAGGGCTCAGATGAGCTTCTTTGGTTAGCAATATTCTGTGTATTATCACACATTAGTACTGGAAAAGTAACATTCCAGACTGTATGGGGAGAAGACAATGGAAACTCTGCATTTGGTGCTTTCCCTGGATTCTGCCCTATGCACTTCTTACCTTGATTGATTTTAATATGTATTCTTTCTCTGTAATAAACCATAATCATAACAGTTTTCAGTGAGTTCTGTGAGAATTTCCAGTAAACTATCAAACAAGAGGGTAGTTTTGGGAAACCCTCAAAGTTACAATTGTTGTCAGCAGTGAGGGTAGTCTGTGAGGACTGCTCGTTTAAGCTTTGTAGTTGGCTAACTGATACAATTAATGTCAGAGTTAGGACAGTCTAGTGTGAACTGGACCTTCTAACTTCGTGGTTGGTTAACTCACAGCAACAATTTTTTTTATTTATTTATTTATTTTCTGATCTGCAAACATCCATTAATAATAAGAACATGGAATGTACGAAGTATGAATCTAAGAAAATTGGAAGTCATAAAAATGAAATGGAACACATAAAGACTGATAACCTAGGCATTAGTAAGCTGAAATGGACTAGTATTGGCCATTTCGAATCAAACAAACATATGGTCTACTATGCCAGGAATGACAAATTGAAAAGGAATGGCATTACACTGATCGTCAAAAAGAGTATTTCAAGATCTATCCTGAAGTACAACACTGTCGGTGATAAGATAATCTCCATACATCTACAAGGAAGAACAGTTAATACAGCTATTACTCAAATTTACATAACATCCACTAAGGCCAAAGATGAAGAAATTGACAATATTTACCAACTTCTGCAGTCTGAAATTGGTCTAACATGCAATTAAGATGCATTCATAATTACTGGTGATTGGAGCGTGAAAGTTTGAAACAAAGAATTGGTAGTTGAAAAATATGGCCTTGGTGTTAGAAACAACCCAGAGATCGCATGATACAATTTTGCAAGACCAACCACTTACTCATTGTTAATACCTTATTTAAACAACATAAACAGTGACTATACCCATGGACCACACCATATAGAAAACACAAGAATCAAATCGACTGCATCTATGGAAAGAGACATTGGAAAACCTCATTATCATCAGTCAGAACAAGGCCAGGGGCTGACTGCAGAACAGATTATCAATTACTCATATGTAACTTCAAGGTGAAGCTGAAGAAAATTAAAGCAAGTTCACAAGGTGCAAAATATGATCTTGAGTATATCCCACCTGAATTTAGAAACCATCTTAAGAATAGATTTGACACATTGAAGACTAATGACTGAACGACAGAAGAGTTGTGGGATGACATCAAAGACCTCATACATGAAGAAATCAAAAGGTGATTAAAAAGATAAGAAAGAAAGAAAAGACAAAAATGGATGTCAGAAGAGACTCTGAAACTTGCTCTTGCACGTTGAGTAGCTAAAGCAAAAGGAAGAAATGATGAAGTAAAAGAGGTGAACAGAAGATTTCAACAGCAGCTCGAGAAGACAAAGTAAAGTATTATAGTGAAATGTGCAAAGACCTGGAGATAGAAAACCAAAAGGGAAAAACACGCTTGTCATTTTTCAAGCTGAAAGAACTGAAGAAAATAAGCCTCAAGCGGCAATATTGAAGGATTCTGTGGGCAAAAAATTGAATGACCCAGGACGCATCAAAAGAAGATGGAAGGAGTACACAGAGTCACTGTACCAAAAAGAATTGGTGGATGTTCAACCATTTCAGGAGGCAGCATACTATCAAGAACAGATGTTATTGAAGGAAGAAGCCCAAGCTTCACTGAAGGTGCTGGTGAAAAACAAGGCTTCAGAAACCGACAAAATACCAATTGAGATGTTTCAAAACATGGATGTAGCACTGGAGGTGCTCACTCATCTATGCCAAGAAATTAGGAAGACAGCTACCTAGCCAACTGACTGGAAGAGATCCATATTTGTGCCCATTCCAAAGAAAGGTGATCCAACAGAATGCGGAAATTATCGAACAATGCCATTAATATCACACACAAGTAAAATTTGCTAAAGATAATTAAAAAATTATCAACATGGACCTGACAGAAAATCAAGCCAGATTCAGAAGATGATGTGGAATGAGGGATATCATTGCTGATATTAGTTGGATCTTGGCTGAAAGCAGAGAATACCAGAAAGACATTTATCTGTGTGTTTATTGACTATGCAAATGCATTCCACTGTGTGGATCGTAACAAATTATGAATAACTTTGCAAAGAATGGGAATTCCAGAATATTTACTTGTGCTCATGTGTAACCTGTACCTAGAATAAGAGGCAGTCTTGAATAAGGGGGTACATCCTGGGTTAAAGTCAGGAAAGTTGTGTGTCAGAGTTGTATCCTTTCACTATACTTATTCAATCTGTATGTTGAGGAAATAATCTGAGAAGCTGGACTATATGAAGAAGAATGCAGCATCAGGATTGGAGGAAGACTCATTGACAGCCTACATTATGCAGATGACACAACCTTGCTTGCTGAAAGTGAAGAGGAGTTGAAGCTCTTACCAATGAAGATCAAAGACCACTGTCTTCAGTATGGATTACACCTCAACATAAAGACAACAAAAAACCTTGCAACTGGGCCAGTAAGCAACATCATGATAAACATAGAAAAGATTGAAGTTGTCAAGGATTTCATTTTACTTGGGTCCGCAATCAGCGCCCATGAACCAGCAGTCAAGAAATCAAACGATGTATTGCATTGGGCAAATCTACTTCAAAAAAACTTTTTAAAGTGTTGAAAAAGAAAAATGTCACTTTAAGAACTAAGGTGCGCTTGATGAAAGCCATGATATTTCTTTCAGTTCATATGCATGTGGAAACTGGACAATGAATACGGAAGACTGAAGAAGAATTGACATATTTGGATTATGGTGTTTGCAAAGAATATTGAACATAACATGGATTGCCCGAAGAACAAACAAGTCTGTCTTAGAAGAAATACAAGCAGAATGCTACTTGGAAAGCAAGGATGGTGAGACTTCATCTTACATACTGTGGATGTGTTACCAAAAGGGACCGATCCCTGGAGAAGTACATCATGCTTGTTAAGTGTCTTAGTTATCTAGTGCTGCTATAGCAGAAATACAAGTGGATGGTTTTAACAAAGAGAAATCTATTCTCTCACAATCTAGGAGGCTAGAAGTCTGAATTCAGGGAGCCAGCTCCAGAGGAAGGCTTTCTCTCTCTGTCAGCTCTGGGGGAAGGCCCTTGTTGTCAATCTTACCCTAAGAGCTTCTCGGTGCAAGGACCCTGGGTCTAAAGGGCATGCTATTCTCCTGGTTCTTGTTTCTTGGTTGTATGAGGTCCCCATGTCTCTCTGCTCGCTTCTCTCTTTTGTATCTCAAAAGAGATTGACTTAAGACACAACCTAATCTTGTGTATTGAGTCCTGACTCATTAACATAACTGCCACTAATACCACTGCATTAACATCATAGAGACAGGATTTACAACATACAGGAAAATCACATCAATGACAAAATAGTGGACAATCACATAATACTGGGAATCATGGACTAGCCAAGTTGACATACATTTTTTGGGGAGACACAACTCAATCCATAACAGTAAGGTAGAGTGTCGATGAGAAAGGGGAAGATGGATTGACACAGTGGCTGCAACACAGGGCTCAAACATAACAACAATAGTGAGGATGGTGCAGGACTGGACAGTGTTTTGTTCTGTTGTACATAGGGTGGCTAAGAGTCTGAATGGACTCTAGGGCATCTAACAACAACATAACTTTGCATTCTTTTTTTCTTTCCTTTCTTCTTTCTTTTTTTATTTTTGTCTTATTGCACTAGCTAGAACTTCCAATTCACTGTTGAGTAGGTCTAGTGAGAGAGGACATCCTTAGCTACTCCACAGTATTAGGGAGAAAGTGTCCAGTTTCTCACCAAGAAATGAGATATTAATTGTAGGTTTTTTTTGTAGATTTTTTAAAACCAAGTTTAGGAGGTTCACTTCTATTTCTAGTTTTCTGAGAGTTTATATCATGAACGGGTGTTGGATATTTCCAAATTCTTTCTCTGGATCAACTGATGTCATAATTTTATTCTTTAGTCTGTTGAAATGGTGGATTAAGTAAATATGTTTTCAAATGTTTAATCAGCCTTGCATACTGGAATAAATCTCACTTGGTCATAACATAGAACTATTTTATATATTATTGGATTCAAATTGCTGATATTTTGTTAAGGATTTTGCATCTACCATATTTTATACAAATAGCACAGGCTTTCTGCATTTGTTTGATGGCCGAGATTTCACCCTCTGATGCTAATTTTTTGTTACAGCAATATGTGGAAGAGGATTGACTTGGTGGCACTTGTGAGGCTGCCTCACAGGGGAGGGTGTGGATGGCAAAGAAATGCAGTAGGCATGTAATGTGTACAAATATGATATGTTCATGAGAGATATTGACCTATAGTTTTTCTTTCTTGCAATGGTTTTAGTATTAGGGTAATGCTGATATTATACAATGAATTAGGAAGTATTACATCTTTTTCTATTTTCTGGAAGAGATTGTGGAGAATGAATATCATTTCTACCTTCAATGTTTGGTAGAATTCATCAACAAAACCAACTGGGCATGGCACTTTGTTTTTTGAAAGGTTATTAATTATTGACTAAATTTCTTTAATAGATATGGGGATATGATGGTTATCTATTTCTCTTCATGTATATTTGATTGTGTTTTTCAAGGAATTGGCCATTTATACCTAACATAAAACTTGTAGGCATAGAGTTTTCATAGAATTCCTTTAGTATTTTTTAATGTTTGTGGAATAAATAACATTTTTGTGGGACATAATTCAAACCATGACATTCCACCCTTTGGCCCCCCAAAAATCATATCCTTGCAACATGGAAAACATATTCATCTCATCATATCATAGCAAAAGTCTTAACTCCCAGTCCAGAAACCAAAACTTCCTTTTGATCTGTGAAATCGAGAACACAAGTTTTCTTCTTCCAAAGGTACAATGGCTGAACAAGCATAAGCTAGAGATTTCCATTACAAATGGGAAAAATTGCAGGAAAGTTGGCATAACAGGCACCAAGCATGTTAGCATAACACATTACATTAGCCCTCAAGGCTTTGACAATAATCCTCTGTCCTCTGAGACAATTTACACAGTAGCCCTGCCCTCCAGACTCTAGGTATTGGCCACAGTCTCTGGATTCTGAGTGGAGGCCCATCAGCCCTGGGCTTCAGCTCCGCCTTCCAGGCCCACTGGGACAGCAACTCTGCTCCCTTGGCTTTAGGTGCACCATTCTCTCAGTCCATCTGAGTGGCGACTCCACCCTTAGAAGCACCAGAGGCCATTGCTCCACCCTTTGAAACCCCTGAGGTCATGGCCATACCTTTTGAGACTGAGGCAGCTCAGCTTCTTGTGTCCCTTGTTTCTTCAGCTTCTGCTTCTGTTTCCTGTGGCCTCTTGGCCCTTGGGCCTCATGCTCGCATCTGCCCTGCTGGGGCAAGTGTTCCAAAGCTCTGTAGCTCCACCGGTATAAGTGTCCAGAGGCACCCCATGCCGCCAGAAAGCATCGTGCACACAGACAGTTCTCTCTCTCCACGGGTTGGCAAGCCTAAATCCACCGATGAGTGCCCATAGGTACCCCACTCTGCCAGGATGCCTCCTGCACACAAGCACTCAGCTCTCTCGCTCTGTGGGTCAGCTCCAGCACCATCTCGCACTGGTCTCCTGGTTCTGCTGCTGTCGGTTCTCTGCCACTACCTCTTCTCTGCTGCTGTAGGTTCTCTGCTACTGCTGGTCCTCTGTCACTGCCGTACGTCTATCCACTCACAGTTTTAAAACCACTTCCACATTTTAGGTATCTGTTTGAGCAGCACCCCACTCTCTCAATACCAAATACTGTCTTAGTCATCTAGTGCTTCTACAACAGAAATACCACAAGCGGATGGTTTTAACAAAGAGAAGTTTATTTCCTCACAGTCAAAGTAGGCTAAAAGTCCAAATTCAGGATGTCAGATCCAGGCGAAAGCTTTTTCTCTCTGTCGGCCTTTTTCTCTTTGGTGTTCCCCTGGACTAGGAGCTTCTCTGTGCAGGGACCCCAGTCCAAAGGACACACTCTGCTCCCGGCACTGCTTTCTTGATGGTATGAGGTCACCCTGTCTCACTGCTCACTTCTGTCTTCTGTATCTCAAGAGATTGCCTCAGGACACAATCCAGTATTGTAGCTCAGGTCCTGCCCTGCTAACACAACTGCCACCCATCCTCCCTCATTAACATCATAGAGACAGGTTTACAAGATACAGGAATATCACACAGTACCAGGAATCATGGCCTAGCCAAACTGATATCCACATTTTTTGTGGGACATAATTCAAACGATGACAATGATTAACTGCTATGATTCACTGTTGTATTTCTTTTGGTTTTGGATAGTCCTTCAGAGTTCATTTCCTAGATTGGTATCTGGCTGGTACGATCCTGCATCCTAGATTCTGCCTGTGAGCTGAAGTTGTTTGTTCTCAGATTGAATAATTCCCTTTAATAATTCTTATAAGTTTGGTTTGGCTTTTACATATCCCCTTAATTTCTGTTTGTCTGGAAATGACCTAAATTCACTATCATATTTGAACGAGAGTTTTGCAAGACATATTATTCTTGGCTAGCAATTCTTTTCTTTCAAGATTTTATATATGTCATTCCATTGCCTTCTTGCCTGCATAGTTTCTGCTGAATAATCTAAGCTTAGTCTTATTGTTTCTTCTCTGTATGTGGCTTCTTGTTTTTCATGAGCTGCTCTCAGGATTCTTTGTTTGTCTTTGGTTTTGTTGAGTGTGATTATGATATGCCTTGGTGATTTTCTTTTGGGATCTCTCCTATATGGGGTTTGTTGAGCTTCTTGGATGGCCAGCTTTTCATCTTTCATGATATTGGGGAAGTTTTCTGTCAGCAGTTCTTCAGTGATCCTCTCTATCTATGTTTTCTGTTTTCTCCCCCTGTTCTGGAACTCCAATCACTTGGAAATTTTTGTTTTTGTTTGTATCCCACATAACTCTCAGGGTCTCTTCATTTTTCTTTGTTCTTTTTCCTAAGTTTTCCTGAAACAGAGTTGTATCCAAGTGTTTGTCTTCAGTTCCACTGATCCTGTCTTCCACTGTTTCAAATCTGCTTCTCAGCCCTTCTATGACACAGTCCATTTCTAAAATCTTGTTTTTTATCTTTTGGATTTCTAATTGTTGTTTTTGTATAATTTCTAGTTGTGAATTTATTTTGGCATTTTGTTCCTGCATTATTTTGCTAAATTCTTCCAGGTTTTTGTCTGTACTTTCCATGAATTTGTCTATTTTTTCCTCATTCTTTTCTGGTTTTTGCTTCAGCTCTTGGAGAATTCTGAGTATTCGAGATTTGAATTCCCTGTCAGGTAGTTCTAGTGCCTTTTCTTCCACTAGAAAGTCATCTGGTGTTTTATTTTGGATGCCTACTGGAACCATCCTGTCCTGTTTTTGTAAATGTTTTGATATTATCTGCTGTCTTTGGGGCATTTAGTAGTTATTTTTCTCGTTTGTTGTTTGTAGATTTGTTTGTTTCATCCCTTTTTTTTTTTTTTTTAAATTTGGCTATGTCTGAACAGGCAGACTGTGTGTTCTTTGTTGTTTGCTCTTCTGTGGGCACAACACTTTTTGCCTCCTTCTCCAATTGGCAGGGTCAGTCACTAAGATATGGTACAGCAGGGCAGGTCTAGCTGAAGAAGAGTTACTGGGATGGATTGTTTGTAGCCCTTACTACAGGCACCAGAGCGGGTCTGTAATCAGTGCAGGGCAGGATCCAGTAGGCCGTGCCTGGGCTGCCTGGTGGTGTGATATTAAACACACAGTGCAGGTAGGCAGTATGTAGCAGGGAGATTGTTATGTGTGGAGCTAAGATGGATATGGGAGAGAGGAGAGAGGAACAGGGGCCAAAAACATACAAACAAACAAAACAGAGTGCTAGGGGAGCTTGCCATTGGAGTGGAGAGATGAGAGACTATGAAAGGGAGAAAAACAAAAGGGGAAGAGGAAGAAAAAAAATAAAAGAATGAATAAATAAAAATCAGAAAGGGAAAAGAAGAGCAAAGTTCCCAGGGATCCCACTGGTGGGGCTATGAGGTCTGGGGAAGTTGTTCTCAGGCATTGCAGTACATCCTGGCTAGAAGTTGTAGAGGTATACAATCCCAGGTATTCAGGGAACAGAAACAGAATGAAGATATAGAGAGACAAGAAAGTGAGTAATAAAGAAAGACAAAAAGGGAAAAAGAGGGAAAACAAAACAAAACAAATTAAAAAAAAAAAAAGAACATGAAAATCCCCCAAAATAACAGGAAAAAAAAAAAACCAACAAAAAACGAAATGCTCTCAGGGATCCCTCTGCACGTCTGTGCAAGCCGAGGGGATAGGTTCCAAGCCACACACCACCGCCTGGCCAGAATGGGCTCCCAACTCAAGAAAAGGAAAAGAAAACAAGCAAACAATTCAAAACAAACAAACGAACAAATGCCCCAGGATCCCACCAGCACAGCAGCCCAGACCGGGAGGCAGCTCCACACTCGAACGGAGCTCTGCAGCCCCTAAGGAAGAAGCAAAGATGGCACACGGAGCCAGATATTTGAGTGAAAGGAGGGGGAGCTGGTGAGAGGTAAGGAAGAAATCAAAAGAAGCAGGAAAAAAAAGCAACACCAGCAGCCAACAAATGGGTGGAATCCAATCAGCCGGTGCTTCCTGGACAAGAGATTGTGGCCTAGAGAAGCAGAGGCGGCCGAATGGGGGTGAAGAAGGGTGGGGGGTGGGAAAGCATATATCGGAAATCACCGGTTGTTTTGTCTCTCGCTGGAAGCTCCATGAAGCTGCTTTCTCATAGCCCCTGTTTGCTGGTCTCTGATAGGAGTCCAAGATGGCGGATCCGCACTGCATTAGCTGATAGAGGACCTCTGCATGAATCTCTCCTCGCTCTCCTTTCTCTTTCAGTTTTCTCACTCCATTTGGTGCTTGCTTGAGTTCTTTATCTCTTCATTTGATGTTTTTGGGTTTCAGGATTGTTGTTTTCTCTGTTCGGCTTAGCTTTTCTGATCTTTGCTGTGGAGGGATGGCATGGTGCTTCTGTCTAGAGTGCCATTTTGCTGGAAGTCCTCCATTTCTGGTACTTTTAATCTCTGTCTTCTCTCTCTTTTTCTTGGATATGCTGGCTAAAGATTTTTTAATTTTGTTGTTTTTTTTAAATCAGCTTTTGTTTTCTATATTTCCCAGTTTTAAAATTTTATTTATTTCTGCTCTGTATTTTCATAAATTGTTTTCTTCTGCTTAATTTAGGATCAAATTTTCTTCTTTCCTTATTTTCTTAAGAAGTTTTCTAATGTGGAGACTTAGGATATTGCTTTTAGATCATTCTTCTTTTCAGATATATTCATTTATTGCTATAAATTTCTCTTTAAATTCTGATTTCACTGCATCTCACAAATGTTTATAAGTTCATTTTTATTTAGTTGAAAATCAGTTTTTTTAATGTTAAGATTTATTCTTTGACCTATGTGCCATATTTAGAAATATGTTGTTTAATTTTTATGTAATAGACAAATTTCTTTCTATAATTGATTTCTAGTATAATTCCATTGTAATATAAGCACATACATTACATGATTTCTCTTTTTTTAATATTTGTTATGCTGTATTTTATAGTCCAGAATGCTTTATATCTTGATTAATGTTATATGTTTACTCAATAAGAATGTGTATTTTTCTTTGCTTCTTTTCTTCTACTGTTTTTGTATTAAGCATTCTATTAATGTCAATTAAATCAAGTTAATTGATCATACTGTTCAGGTCAACTGTATCCTTACTGATTTTCTGTCAAAGGAGAAACAAATGTTTTATAATTATTTTGATTCATATCATTGAAGGAAAAAATAACTTCTTATACTATGAACATTAAAAATCATTTTTATGGCAAGATGCCAAGAAGAAAACATATGATGAAACTTATTCTCTTTTATGGATTACATGATATGATATACGTCTGTTTTCTTAGACACTGTTATCACTTACATGTCTTTTCAATCCCTCAAATAATTAATTTTTAGTTTAGAAAAGAAAAAAAGTGAACTCACATCAGTAAAAATACATTTTACTGGCCAAATACTGTTAGAATCATGTTTCTCTTTGCCCAGGAAAAGATGATCTAAAATGACATCTTGAACCAAAGTAATTTTGCAGTACGTTACCTAGGATTTCCTATTTGACCAAAATATATGCTACAAAAGGTTATTATTAAGATTACTTTGCACATTAATTTAAAGACCTATTAATACTAAGGTTTTTCCCTGGGATTCAGTTTGCATATGCATCTCAAGAACATGCTGAGATTATTTTGTGGCTTCAAAATCAAATTTTCACATTGTTGGGAGCCAGTGAGTGGCTCTACATTTAAAATCTAAGTGTGAAATTATGTCATTCTTAATCATTTAAAATATTTACTGTCATTTTTCCTTGGAGATTAGTAAGAGATATAGTCCATACCATCAAGGAGCTCACAGTATAGAACAGAATTGTCAAGAGCGAAGGCTCAGTGTCAAGAAGTGTTTCATTGAAGAGGTAAGCCTCCACCATGTCTATGTACTTGATTTCCTAGGGAGCAATGAGAAGGCAGGAGAGTCCAGACCCAAAGTCCAGGCCCAGAGAAAGAAAGACAATAAGCAAAAGCATAAAAATGTGAAGAATAACACACTTTCAGGGAACTGCTTGTGTTGTGACTGAGAGTAAAGTGTAATGGGAATCGCAGTGAGAAAGGAGACTGTAAGGCAGTTGTTTTTAACTTTTGTTGAATACTGGAATCCTCTGATAATCCAAAAAAAGCTGTTTCAATTAGAACATACCCATACTATGCTTTTTAAAAAAATGTATGATGTATTATATCTATCCATGGACTCAAGAACATGTAAGTTCTCTTATGTGATGCTAAGATATACCCTACCCTGGTGGCACCGTGATCAAAAGTGCTTGGCTGCTAACCAGAAGGTCGGCAGTTGGAAACTACCACCCTCTCTGAGGAAGAAAGATGTGGCAATCTGCTTCTGTAAAGTTTTACAGCTTTGGAAACCCTAGTGGGCAGTTCTACTCTATCGTATAGATTCACTATGAGTTGGAATTGACTCAATGGCTGTGGGTGGTGAATTTATACACACTAGGATACCTGAGCAATTTTAAATGGGACCAGATAGTTGAATAGGGGATTGTGTAATGTGACTATGTGTCCAAATCAGAGTAGCACAAACATTAACCAACATTATTTCTCAGGTTACTGCTTCTTGTGAGTTTAGGAACTATTACTTAATGTTGCCTTGCTACTGCCTCTGTTACAGATAATAATAACAATAATAATAAAAAGCATTTGCTATCAAGTTGATTTTGACTCATGGTGACCCCATGTGTTACAGAGTAGAATTGCTCCATAAGGCTTTCTTTGTTGTCATCTTTACAAACTGCTAAGCTTTAGGTTACTAGTTGAGCTCAAATCATTGGTGTCACCTACAGATCTCTATTAAGGAGCCCTGGTGGTGCAGTGGTTAAGCACTTGGCTGCTAACAGAAAGGTAGTGGTTAGAACTCACTAGCTGCTCCACTGGAAGAAGATATGGTAGTCTTCTTCCATAAAAGATTACAACCTTGGAAACTCTATTGGGCCGTTTTACTCTGTTCTATAGGGTCACTATGAGTCAGAATCAACTCAACAGCAATGGGTTCAGGGATCTCTATTATAGATAAGGGAGCCTTGGTGGCATAGTGGTTAAGAGTTATGGCTGCAAATCAAAAGGCTGGCAGTTCGAGTCCACTAGCAACTCCTTAGAAGCCCTATGGGGTAGTTCTTTTCTGTCCTATAGGGCCACTATTAGTAGGAATCCACTTGATGGAAACGGGTTTATTATAGATAACCTTTGCTATATAACTATCTTCCTGTCTTCTATTGCGCTGTCTTCTATTGTTGATCACCCCTAATATTTCCTCTCTGTCTGGGGGAAAGACACTACTCTCTTCTCTACAGTATTTTCATCTCAGGTGTGGACACAGGTCCTTTCTTCTTTCCCCACACCAGGCTATAAGGTTAATAAGTTAAATAAAAGGTTAGAGTCCCTGAGTAACACAGTCAACATGCTCGGTGTTAACCTAAAAGTTAAGCTGTACATTTTATCTCAGCTAGATTAGCCATATCCCCTATACTTTATATTTATCACTATAATCTCCTGTATTATTTTTAATTCTTCTCATATTTTCAGAGTTATTTGTTTGAATGGAAGTTGGGATAATTTCATGGCACATTCACTCTCTCAGCCATCTTAATGGATTCTTTTGGCTAGAGGGAATATTTGAGATGAACTTATCCAACCCACTCATTGTTTAAGTAAGAAAGTTGGAGTCCAGAAGAAATAAATTTTCTAGGATTTAAAAATGTATTATTGGCAGGTCCAGTTTTGACATGTTAGATTACTTTACTTGCCCATTCTATTTTCAGTTAGAAGAGTAGCCCAAGTAGGGGGAAATATGAAGTAGGTATGGTGGGAGTTTTCTCTCCTGACATCATCATCCTATGAGCTAGTTGTGCATTTAAGGTAACCATTCACCCATAACACTGTTGTGATAATATTCTACTCTGTATTGAAATGAATGGGAAAAAGTAATTTAAAATTTATTGCACACCTATGTATGTGGTGTCTTTTGCTTCTTATAAAACTAAATAGAATGATTATTACCTTACAAATGAGGAAATTTGGTTCAGAGATGCTAATTACCCAAGGTCATGTTGATAATGTACACTCTCTATAAGCTTTGAGCTCAGTTACTGCTCTAAAGATTCTGATTCTGCAGTACCACATCTCCTTCTAGTAAGCAGAGTGAAATTAGCTGTCAAAACAGGGATGCTTCCCCAACCTCATGTAAGTAAATTTGTCATTTGGGATATACTTTACTTACAAAGATTTTGAATTTCTCATTTCTGTAAAATGCCAAATGTATGTACTTGAAAACCATTTAAACTACAAGAAGCAGCCTGTAATCTAGCATTCTGGGTCTTGGGGACTTAAATGAACTTTCATCAAGCAGAACAGCATGGGGGGTAGAATGCTTAAAAAATCAGTGTCATTTGGGTCCTGCACTGATGCCTCCTGATGAAATTCGGTGTCACAAAATTACCTTTACTCTGTGCTCATTCATTGCAGCACTGCCCTAACGCTTATTAATTTTTCAAAAATGTTTTAGATGTTCCTGGTTCCAGAGTGTTCATAATCCAGCCCTCTTAACAAACAAAGTGTGGTAGTTACATAAAAAGCAGCAGAAGAAAAATGATAAAGGAATACATATCTCCCAAAAAAGAGATGGTAAATCCATATATTATTATGCAAGATTTCCAAACGAGATCAGAAGTGAAGGAATCAGGGAGACAGAAAGGGGCAGTTCAGAATATTAACTCCAGTTTTGAGGAATTGTTCACAAGCAGAAAAAGTTTAGGTACTGGAGTAAGATGAAACAGAGATAGAAATGTCTGACTTTGGGTTAGTTATTAAACTTTGTTTTTGTATTTATAAAATCAGGATACTAACACCTACCCCCCAAAGTTGTTGGGAGTTTCATTTAAATTATGTACACCTATATATTGCTCTATCTGTGTAAATAATGGAATGTGATTCAGAGAACTGAGAGCAAGACAGGTAACACTGGTTAAAAAGTGGAACGTATAAAGAATAAAATCAACCAAACCCATTGCCATCAAGTTGATTCCAACTCATAGCGAACCTATAAGATAAAGTAGAACTGCCACATAGGGTTTCCAAGGAGCAGCTGGTGTATTTGAACTGCTGAACTTTTGAGTAGCAGTCAAGCTCTTAACCACTGTGCTGCTAAGGCTCCATACCGGGAATAGGAGAGACTTATATCCATTAACCAGGTGGAAACAGGGTTCAATGTAAAATTAGCCAAATAACAAAGAAAAAAACTGAAAACAGACTAAAAATGCCTTGCTTCAGGGATAAGAAAACTCTTGATACCCCTATCAATTACGTGATGATGGTAAAGCACAATGATATAAAGACCTAACTCCTGTGAGGCATTTGGTGATTGGGAAATAATGAATGTGGAGACGGAGAGGTGAGGAAGAGATGGACGCAGGAAAGAGGAAGAGGCCAAATATCTCTACTGTATGTACAGCAGACCCCCTTGGAGAAATTGAATTAACCCTGGCTGAAGCTAATCACGGACTCTCCTTTAGGCAATGAGTCACAAATGGAATTAAACTGAAGGTGGTTAATATTCACAAATTATGATGTGAATAGAACTCTCTAATATTTATGATATTGGGTAGTTTACAAACTTTGAAACCCTGCATGCTTGTGCTGTCTGACTTTCATTTAAAGACTGGAAAACAGTAGTCCTTATAGTTAATCTTGATTTGTTACTAAAGGTTTCGGAACGTCAGGTTTCCAGCATTGCTTGGTTGTATATTGATGTTTAAGGTTTAAATTATTAGTAGGTGTCCTTTGTTTTAACCTTTTGCTGATTACCGGTGACCTAAATGCTGTGGCTTTATAAATTAATCTGGAGAAGATAAGTAAGACAAATCTTAAGAAACATCTCTTAAGTATTTGGTCACATAGTTAAAGGGCAGGTCAGCTTAAAATAGGACTAATAATTACTCACAAATTAGATGTAGTGTATATGAAAATATTAAGACTAGTATTTTCATAAAATATACATGTATATATGTACGTATAGGAACCCTCGTGGTGCAGCGGTGAAGCACTTGGCAGCTAACAGAAAGGTTGGCAGTTTGAATCCACCCAATGGTTCTGAGGCAGAAAGACCTGGCAATTGACTCGCATAAAGATTACAGCCTAGAAACCCTATGGGACATTTCCACAAAATTATTCGACAGCACCTAACAACAACCATATGAATGTATGCATAAGTATGTACACACACACACACACACACACACACACACATGAACATATAGCATTTCATCATCATTTATTAGCTGAACATGTAGGAAGACAAAACAAAAACCATTGATCAATATAATTAAATTGCTCGTCTTCTGTACAAAAGAGAAATGGCTTGCTATTATGGATTACCTGCAGCAGAAGTTGAGATACATATGAGACATTAGAAAGAGCTCCTTTTAAAAAACGACAGTCAAAACATACAAAGAAAGTGGTATACAGTTACTAACATGTTTAAAAAATGCTTGCTCAAATATGGAGTATAGAACGTGGAGTTTGAACAAAGTAAAAGATTTCTGTTCTGCCACACTAATTGAACCAAGCTCAACAGTCCCCAAATCCCAAACTAAACAAACACTTTCTGCATGTTCATTGTAGCAGTAAATTACATAATGCATTATAAATTATAGTTAAACAGACAGTTGTCTTTTGAAAGTGTGATACAAGGCAAGCAAGCATAAGAGAAGCAATCAACATCCTACCACTTCCTCTTTGCAGAAGAAAAGTGTTTAGGACCACCAGCAAAGTCTGGGGATCTCACTGACTTCTAACACCCTAACAACCTTCTGTTTGAAAACTTAATGTGTTCTTGATTTGCTGGAGTTTCTAATGTTTTTTAGTGAGTATCATATCATCCTAATGTATTATACAGTCTCTTTCAGGGCTGTGTCTGGCAGTATTGTTGTGACACTATACTCTTGCAAGTTGCATCTTCCTGTCTCCCATTAGTTTGGGACAGGAAATTTCATTCTCAGAAGTCCAAGTGGGGTTGAAAGTTAAAAAACCTAAATGTAAGCCCCTGGTAACATCCAATCGAGTTAGAAATCTGTAAAGGAAATTCTGGTGAGAAGACTCAGGCTCTGTTCATGACATGCAGTATTAAACGACAAACAAACAAAACATGTGTAAAATTTTCTCAGATGAAGTCTTCCTTTCAAAAGAATTGAAGAGTGAAGTGAATTCATTGTGCTTATGAGTCTTGATAGAACAAATGTTGTCTCTGGTCACAGGATGAATAAGTGTGTTATAAAATGCATATTATGCTCTAAGTTATATAGTCTCGTTAATATTTTTATTCATGAGGAACAAAAAGGAGCTCATATTGCTATTCTTCACCAGACAATAAAACATGAGAAAGATACCAATGGGAGACCACATTTCAATTTGTGTGTCAGCCAAACAAGAGGACCTTAAATCTGTATTTGAGTAAAGTGTGACTCATTTAAAAATAGAGACTAGATTCCAGAAGACAGCTTTAGAATAATAGGCCAAAGTTAAACTAAGCTAAAAAACAGATGAAAATTTTCTCATGGAATTTCACAGAAAGTGTCATAGACTCAGGAAGTTAGACCATCTCAAGGGTGAGAAGAAAATCGTTTCTACTTGTTACCTTCCTAGCTTTTTTCAAATCTTGTAGTGAAGCATTGTACTGTAAAACAAGATATTGTTTGCTGTTGAATGATAGCCTCCAAAGCTCTGGCAGGCAGGCACAAACAAGGATACTGTGTTATGAAAACACAAGGAGGAAAGACAAGTGAGAATAGGTGTAATTTAGACAGTGGCTACACATGGCAGGTCTCAAATTCAAATAAAACTCTGGTGTAACTTTGTTTCCTGTAACACAGATTGGCATTTTAGGTAGAGACAGAGTCCTGGTGATGTTCCATTATTAAATCAACCACTAATCTAAGTACTCCTGTCAAATAATTTTGCAGAAGTAATTAAGGTTCCAAATCAGTTGCCTTTAAGACAGATTATCTGAAAATAAAAAACAAAGACCAGATTTACTGGCCTAAAGGAGACTGGAGAAACCCCAAGAGTATGGCCCCAGACACATTTTTAGCTCAGTGGTGAAGTCATTTCCAAAGTTCACCATTCAGCCGGGGATTGGACAGCCCCATAAAACCAAATGGGACTAATGAGGCGCAGCAGTCCAGGGACAATGGACAGAAGGCAGAAGGGGACAGGAAAGCTGGTGATAGGGAACCCAAGGCTGAGTAAGGATAGTGTTGATGTGTTGTGAGGTTGTTAACCATTGTCATAAGGCAACACGTGTACTAACTGTTAAATGAGAAACTATTTTTTCTTTAAGCCTTCATCTAAAGTGAGAATAGCAGCACAATTGGAAGGGCGTAGTCGATGTCACTGAACTGTGCATGTAGAAATTTTTGAAATGGTGTATCTTTGGCTATATTTTCACCAAAAAAAAAATAAAAAAAGGTCAAGAAGGGACAGGGATGACATGTTGTGGGGTTGTTAACCAATGTCATAAAACAGTATGTGTACTACTGTTTCATGTGAAACTATTTGTTCTGTAAACCTTCACCTGAAGTACAATAAAAAAAAACAATAAAATTAAAAAAAAAAAAAAAAAAGACAGATTATCTGGCTGGACCTGACCTAATCATATGCACCATCTAAAAGCAGAGTTTTCTTTGGATAGTGTAAGAGAAGGTGTCTGACACAATCCAGCTGGCCTGGAAGAAAACAAACATACACATTGTGAACTGCCCATGAGGATCATGTGGGAAGTAACTACAAGACACCTCTAGGAGCTGTGTGCCTGATGGTTACAAGGAAAATGGAGATCCAAGTTCTGCAACTATAAGGAAATGAATTCTGCCAATAATCAGTGGGATTAGATTAGTGCCAATAATCAGTGGGACCTGATGGGAGCAGAAAATGGGGGCCAAATCCATGATTTCAGCCTGTTGAAACCATACGCGGAGAGTCTAGCCATAACATGCTGGATTTCTGACCTACAGAACTGTTAGGTAGTAAAAGGATGTTAGTTTAAGCCACTAAATCTGTGGCCATTTGTAATACAGGGATAGAAAATGAATAAACCTGTGTTAGTTCCCTAGAGCTGCTGTAAATAATACCACAAATGAGTGGCTTAAAATAACAGAACTTCTGGAATTCTAAAAGTCTATAATCAAGATGTAGAAAGGTATATGCTCTCTGAAGGCTTTAGGAGAGGGCTCTTTCTTGCCTCTTCTTAGTTCTGGTGGTTGCTAGTGATCCTTGGTGTTCCTTTGGCTTTTGACACAACACTCCTTTTTCTATATCTGTCATCACATTTTATTCTCCCTGTATATTGTGTCTCTGTGTTCAATTCCCTTCTTCTTATAAGGGTACCAGTCATATTGGATTTGAGTCCACACTAACTCAGTGTGACCTTTTTAACATCAATTAATTACCATATTTTTATGCAAATAATGCATGACTTCTATGTTTGTTAATTATTTTACAGCAACATGTAAAATAAATTGACATAGCAGCACTTATGAAAATACCTCAAGGAGGATGGTGCAGTTGGCAAACAAACATAGAAGACATGCATTATTTGCATAAAAATGTAGTGCATCTGTACAGATCCTATTTCCTAATAATATTCTGAGGTCCCAGGTGGACATTAATTTTGGAGGGACACTACAGTCTTCCCACTGGTTCCCAAAATTCACTTTCATCCCATGTGCAAAATATATCGACCTCAGGCCAACATTGCCCAAAATTTTCACCCATTCCAGCATCAACTTTTAAGTTCCATGTCTTGTCTAAATATTAACTCAAGAAGTCCCAAATCTTATTATCTAAATTAGGCGTGGGTAAGATTCTAGGTATGGTCAACCCTAGGGTAGACTTCATCTTTATCAACAGACCCGAAAGTAGAAAACACATTATCTATTTCTAAAGCACAATGGTAAGACAGCCATAGCATTGGCATTCCCATTGCAAAAGGGAGAAAATGGAAGGAATAAAGGAGTCATGGGTACCAAGCAAGTTACAAATCCAGCAGAATATTAGGTTCCTCAGAATAATCTTCTGAGGCTTGATGTTCTACCCTCTGGGTCCACTTTGGGCAACTCCATTCCTCTTTGTCCTTGGAGTCAGAAATAACCTAAAAGATTGGCCTCAAAGACTTCCTGAAATAGGCCTGGATTTAATTGGATTATATTGTCAAGCAAAGTATGCTCCAGAGCATTGCAAAAAAAAAAAAAAAAAAAAAAAAGGACAGAAATTAATGGAATAGAGAATAGAAAAACAGAGAAAATCAATGAAACCAAAAGTTACTCCTTTGATAAGAACAACAAAATTGTTTACTGATTGTCTTAGTTATCTAGTGCTGCTTTAACATAAATATCACAAGTGGATGGTTTTAACAAAGAGAAATTTATTCTCTTCATAGTCCAGTAGGCTACAAGTCCAAATTCAGGGCATCAGCTCCAGGAAAAGACTCCCTCTCTCTGTCGGCTCTGAGGAAGGTCCTTGTCATCAGTCTTTCCTTGGTCTGAAAGCATCTCAGTGCAGGAACCTCAGGTCCAAAGGATATGCTCTGCTCTGGGCACTGTTTTCTTTGTGGTATGAGGTTCCCATGTGTCTCTGCTTTCTTCTCTCTTTTATATCTCAAAAGAGATTGGATTAAGACATTATCTAATCTTGTAAACCTCCTCAGTATAACCTCATCACAGTGATAGAATTTACAACACATAAGGAGATCACATATAACCTCATCATAGTGATAGAGTTTACAACACATAAGGAAATCACATCAGATTACACAATCATACAATACTGGGAATCATGACTTAGCCAAGTTGACAGATATTTTTGGGGGACACAGTTCAATCCATGACACTGATCAACAAAAAAAAAAAAAAAAGAGAGAGAGAGAAAAGGCTCAAATGACTAAAATCAGGAATGAAAGAGGGGCATGACTACCAACCTTACAGAAATAAAAAGATCATAAGGAGGAGGCAGGGCCGAGATGGCATAGTAGTCAGACGCTTCCTGTGATCCTTCTTCCAACAATGACCTGGAAAAACAAGTGAATTGATTATATATGACAATCTAAGAGCCCAGAACATCAAAGACAAAGTTGACGAGTCAGACTGAATGGCAGGGGGAGGGAGAGACAGTTTAGAAACAGCAAGGAATTGCCAGACCTGACCTGGCCAGCACCCTGCAGGCTGGATCAGCTGGCGTGCAGTCTGACGCAAGCAGTAGCACTCGGGAAGCATTTTCCACATTAGGAGAAATAGAGTGGCGAAGAGTCTGCTCAAGTCTCCAGAAGCAGGGAGAAGTGGTGCTGAATAGGCAAAAGTTAAGTACAAGCATCCAACCTATCACATGGGATCAAAAAAACCCATTCCTTCCTCTGGGAAGTACCTCTCTCCCATTTACCTGCCCCCTCCCTGCCCTGCTCCAGGTCCTGCTCTGGCTTCAGTGATTACTGCATCCCCTGGGCTGGAAGTAGGACCCGTCGTGTGTCCCGACCCATTCTCCTGGTTTTGGAGAGGGAATAAATTAACAAACAGGAAAATATAATCTGCCAGCTTCCCTAAGCCTGGAACACAGGGCAGGCACAGCCCTTTTACCTAGACACAGGCATAAGGGGTCCACAGACACTGAAAGTTTTTCACCCCTGCCTAGACCTGTGTGGGCCCATTTCAAAAGCATAGACCCTCATTAGCACAGTACAGCACCTGAAGCCTATTTTCAACTGCAACAGCTAGGAGAGAGTGGCAGATTCATGATATTTGAAACTGCCCTGCCCATTAAGCAGGCTCCTTGCCTATAACATCAGGGGCCTGAGGACTGGTGGCTCCACCCACATCACCTAGCCACCCACGACAGGGGTCTGAGAATAAATGGTGCCTCCCGGTCCTTACAGCCAACAGCACTGAGTGAACAAAGTCTGGCTGCAAAACCCACCCAGTTATGCACTCTAGGGAACAGGGACATGCCTTCTATCCATGCACTCAGGGGCAGCCATCAGCCCCTTGCTCAGAACATAACCCCCTACTGCAGCAAGATACCTGTGCCTACTCTAATCTCTCCTACTTAGTCCTGCCCATCTAGGACTGTAGGTGAGAGCCTATACCACACACTTAGTGACTGACAACCTGGACACCTGAGCTGAGTCCATACAAGATAAGTAAATTGACTCCTGGGCTCACATATCTAGTAACAGCTCTA
This sequence comes from Dugong dugon, assembly GCA_030035585.1. Lineage (NCBI taxonomy): Eukaryota > Metazoa > Chordata > Mammalia > Sirenia > Dugongidae > Dugong > Dugong dugon. Next base: position 24,578,114 of record CM057475.1, read on the forward strand.
ACAACCTGGTAATAGGATGTTAGAGCTTCAAAGATGCCAATAATCCAAGTAGAACACAAAACCAGCCTATTTGGGCATATCAAAACAAAACAAGAAGCTAGGACACAGTAAGCAATCATAAAGTAAATAAATACAATAACTTACGGATGACTCAGGGATAACAGTCAATATCAAATCACACAAAAAGGCAGACCATGATGACTTCAGCAAGTGACCAAAACAAAGAACCAAGAAACCTTCTGGAGGAAGAGAACTTTTTGGAATTACTGGAGGTAGAATTCAAAAGATTAATATACAGAGCTCTTCAAGAGATCAGGAATGAGATCAGGCAAAATACAGAATCAAGCCAAGGAACACACAGACAAAGCAACAGATGTACTTAAGAAAGTTACAAAAGAGCATAAAGACAAATTTAACAGGCTGAAAGAATCCATAGAGAGACAACAAACAGAAATCTAGAATATTAACAATAAAATTTCAGAATTTGACAACTCAATAGAAAATCATAGGAGCAGAATTGAGGCAAAGGAAATCAGAATTAGTGAGATTGAAGATAAACCACTTGACACAATTTATTTGAGGAAAAATCATATAAAATAATTTAAAAAAATGAAGAAACCAGAAGAATTATCTGGAACTCTATCAAGAGGAATAACCTACTAGTGATTGAAGAACCAGAACTGGGGAGGGATAACAGAAAATACAGACAGGATTGTTGAAGATTTGTTGGCAGAAAACTTCTCTGATATCATGAAAGATGAGAAGATATCTATCCAAGATGCTCATCAAACGCCACACAGGGTAGATCCCAAAAGAAAGTTACCAAGACATGTTATAATCATACTTGCCAAAACCGAAAATAAAGAGATAATTTTAAGAGGGGCTAGGGATAAACAAAAAGTCATTTACAAAGGAGACTCAATAAGACTAAGCTCTGACTACTCAGCAGAAACCATGTAGACAAGAAGGCAATAGGATTACATATATAAAGCCTTGAAGGAAAAAGCCAGCCAAGAATTATATATCCAGCAAAACTGTCTCTCAGATATGAAGGAGAAATTAGGGCATTTCCAGATAAACAGAAGTTTAGGGAATTTGCGAAGACCAAACCAAAATTACAAGAAATACTAAAGGGAGTCCAGTTAGAAAATCAATAACATCAGATAACAACCTAAGACTAGAATACAGGACAGAACAACCAGATGTCAACCCAGATAGGGAAGTCACAAAAATAAATCAAAGCTAAAACACTGAAAATAAGGAAACTGGGACATCGGTATGTAAAAGAAGACAACATTAAAACAAAAAAGAGGGACTAAATAATGTAGTCATAGAACTTTCATATGGAAAGGAAGTCAAGAAGTTATCAAGAAACAAAAGATTGGTTGAAACTTTGAAAAATAGAGGTAAATATTAAAATAACCGTAAAGGAAATTAACACTGCCACACATCAAAAAAAAAAGACATACAGATTCAGAAAATATAAAATCAACAACAAGAAAAAGATGAAAAGAAAATACATAAAGAAAAACAACTCAGCACAGAAAATTAGGTGGAAGAAAGAAACTGTCAACAACACACACAAAAAAAAATACATCAAAATGACAGCACTAAACTCATACCTATCAATAACTACACTGAATGTAAATGGACTAAATGCACCAATAAAGAGACAGAAAGTGGCAGGATAGAGTAAAAAACACCTTTTGTATGTATGCTGCCTACAGGAGACACACCTTATACTCAAAACACAAACAAACTAAGACTTGAAGGATGGAAAAAAATATACCAAGCAAACAACAATCAAAAATGAGCAGGAGTGGCAATAATAATCTCTGACAAAATAGACTTCAAGTAAAATCCACCACAAAGGATAAAGAAGGACACTATATAATGATTAAAGGGTCAATAGGCAGGAGGACATAACCATATGAATATTTATGTGCCTAATGACAGGGCTCCAAAATAAATAAGTTCTAACAACGTTGAAAAGAGAAATAGACAGCTCCACAATACTAGTAGGAGACTTCAACACACCACTTTTGGTGAAGGACAGAACATCCAGAAAGAAGCTCAATAAAGACATGGAATATATAAATGCCACAATCAACCAACTTGGTCTCATAAGCATATACAGAACACTCTACCCAACAGCAGCCAAACATGCTTTCTTTTCCAACACACATGGAACATTCTCCAGAATAGACCACATATTAGACCACAAAGCAAGCCTTAACAGAATTCAAAATATTGAAATATTACAAAGCATCTTTTCTGACCATAAAGCCACAAAAACAGAAATCAATAACAGAAAAAGCAAGAAAAAAAATCAAACACATGTAGACAGAACAACACCTTGCTCAAAAACTACTGGGTTATATAAGAAATCCAGGGCAAAACAAAGAAATTCACAGAATCAAATGAAAATGAAAACACATCCTACCAGCACCTTTGGGACACAGCAAAAGCAGTGTTCAGAAGTCAATTTATAGCAATAAATGCACACATCCAAAAAGAAGAAAGGGCCAAAATCAAAACATTAACCCTACAACTCAAACAAATAGAAAGAGAACAGCAAAAGAAGTCCAAGGGCATCAGAAGAAAGGAAATAATAAAAATTAGAGCAGAAATAAATGAAATAGAGAATAGAAAAACAATTGAAAGTGTTAACAAGACCAACAGCTGGTTCTCTGAAAAGATTGACAAAATCAATAAACCACTGGCCAAACTGACAAAAGAAAAACAGCAAGTAACCTGTATAAGAAATGAGATGGGCGATATCACAACAAACCCAACTGAAATTAAAAGAATCATAAAGGAATACTATGAAAAATTATACTCCAACAAATTTGAAAACCTAGAAGAAAAGAACAAATTCTAGAAACACGCTATGTACCTGAACTAACACAAACAGAGGTAGAACAACTAAATAAACCTATAACAAAAGGCCTGTGGATACTTCGGTGAGTGGCGTCTGGGGTCTTAAAAGCTTGCAAGTGGCCATCTAAGATGCATCAATTGGTCCCAACCGACCTGAAGCAAAGGAGAATGAAGAACACCAAAGACACAAGGAAAATATTAGGCCAAGAGACAAACGGGCCACATAAACTAGAAACTCCATCAGCCTGAAACCAGAAGAACTAGATGGTGCCCAGCTACCACCAATGACCACCCTGACAGGGAACAAAACATAGAGTCCCTGATGGAGTAGGACAAAGGTTGGCTGCAGAACTCAAATTCTACTAAGAAGACCAGACTTAATGATCTGACTGAGACTAGAGGAACCCCAGAAGATATGGCCCCTGGGCTGTTTACTCAGAACTTCAACCATTCCCAGAGCCAACTCTTCAGACAAAGATTAGACTGGACTATAAAACAGAAAATAATACTCATGAGGAGGGTGCTTCTTAGTTCAAATAGATACATGAGACTAAATGGGCAGCTCCTGTCTGGAGGTGGGATGAGAAGGCAGAAGCGGACAGGAGCTGGTTGAATGGACAAGGGAAATCCAGAGCGGAAAAGAGTGTGCTGTCACATTATACAGATTGCATCTAGGGTCACATAACAATGTGTGTACAAATTTTTGTATGAGAAACTAACTTGAGCTGTAAATTTTCACCTAAAGCACAATAAAAAATTTAAAAAATAAAGGTCATAAGGGAATACTACGTTAGATAACAGATGAAACAGAAAAATTCCTAGAAAGACACAAAATACTGAAGCTGACTCAAGAGAGAAATCAAAATCTGAATAGACCTGTAACCACTAGGGAGATTGAATCAATGAAAAGACTTACCACAAAGGAAAGCCCAGGCCCATATAACTTCACTCATGAATTCTACCAATTATGTAAAGCAAATTAAAAACATTTTTTTATAAACTCTTCCAAAAATACTCAAGAGAAACGAACACTTCCCAACTCATTCTATGAGGCTAGTTTCAACCTGATGTCAAAACTAAACAAAGACATCACAAGAAAACTACTTAACAATATCTCTTATGAATATAGACACAAAAATTCTCAACAAAATACTAGAAACCAAATTCAGCAACATATTAAAAGGATTACACAACACTACCAAATGGTATTTATCCCAGGAATGCAAGGTTATTTTAAGATATGAGACCCAATTAATGTAATTCACCTCATCAACAAAGAGAGGGAAAAAAAGATTATACATACATACTGAAATCCTTCCTCTTACAATCAGTAACAAGACAAGGATGTCTACTTTCACCACTTCTATTCAACTTTATACTGATGGCTCTAGCCAGAGAAATTGAACGCAAAAAGAAACAAAAGCCGTCCAGGTTGGAAAGGAAGAAGTAAAACAATCTATTTCCAGATGACATGATCTTGTATATAGAAAATCCTAAGCAATCCTCTAAAAACTATTAGAACTAATAAATGAGTTCAGCAAAGTTGCATGGTATAAGAGCAATATAAAAAATGGATCATATTTCTATACATTAGCAATGAGCAATCTAAAAATGAAATTAAGAAAAATAATTTCAGTTATCATCAAAAATATAAAATTGATCCATTAATATAATGCAATATCTATCAAAACCTAAGCTGCCTTTTTTTCAAAAATTGACTCAAAGTGGATCGAAGACGTAAGTATAAGGGGTAAAAGTAGAAAAATAATCTTAGAAGAAAACATAAATCTTTGTAACCTTGAATTAGGATATAGTTTCATAGATATCACTCCAAACACATGTGATAAAAGAAAATATAGATAAATAGGACTTCATCAAAATTAAAACTTTCTGCTTTAATGGACACCATTAATAATTTGAAAAGGCAACCCAAAGAAGAAAGAAAATATCTGTAAATTATATATCTGATAAAGGACTGGTATCCAGAAGACATAAAGAAAACTTACAACTCAATAATTTAAAGACAACTCAATTCAAGAAACTGGCAAAGAATCTAAGCAGACATTTCTCCAAAGAAGATATACAAATGGCCAATAAACACATGAAAATTTGCTCAACATCATTTTCACTTTTTTGTTGTTGTTAGGTGCCATGGAGTCAGTTCTGACTCAAAGGGACTCTGTGTACATCAGAATGAAACACTGCCTAGTCCTGCGACATCCTCACAATTGTTCTTATGCTTGAGCCCATTGTTGTAGCCACTGTGTCAACTCATCTCATTGAGGGTTTTCCTCTTTTTGCTGACCATCTCCTTTACCAAGCATGATATCCTTCTCCAGGACTAGTCCATCCTGATAGCATGTCCAAAATACTTGAGATGATGTCTCACCATCCTTGCTTCTAAGGAGCATTCTGGCTGTACTTCTTCCAAGACGGATTTGTCCATTCTTCTGGCAGTTCATGGTATATTCAATATTCTTTGCCAACATGATAATTCAAAGGCAACAATACTTTTTCTGTCCAGCTTTCATTGTCCAGCTTTCACATGGATATGAGGCAATCGAAAACACCATGACTTGGTCAGGCCCACCTTAGTCCTTAAAGCGGCATCTTTACTTTTAACACTTTAAAGAGGTATTTTGCAGCAGATTTGCCCAATGCAATGTGTCATTTGATTTCTTGACTGCTGTTTCCATGGGTGTTGATGGTGGATCCAAGCAAAACGAAATCCTTGACAACTTCAATCTTTTCTCCATTTATCATGATGTTGCTTGTGGGTCTAGTTGTAAGCATTTTTGTTTTCTTTATGTCAAGGTGTAATCTATACTGAAGTCTGCATGTAGTCTTTGATTTTCATCAATAAATGCTTCAAGTCCTCTTAAGTTTCAGCAAGCAGGGTTGTGTCAACTTTGTATCACAGGTTATTAATGATCTGCCTTCAATCTTCATGCCCTGTTCATCTTCATATAGGCCGGCTTCTCAGATTATTTGCTCAGCATAGAGATTGAATATGTATGGTAAAAGGATACAACCCTGAAGTACACCTTTCCTGACTTTAAACCATGCAGTATTCCCTTGTTCTGTTTGAATGACTGCCTCTTGGTCTAAGTACAAGTTTCTCATGAGCACAATTAAGCATTCTGGAATTCCCATTCTTCAGAATGTTATCCATAATTTGTATGATCCATGCAGTTGAATGCCTTTGTGTAGTCAATACAACACAGGTAACCGTCTTTCTAGTATTCTCTGCTTTCAGCCAAAATCTATCTGACGTCAGCAAAGATATCCTGCTTTCCAAGTCCTCTTCTGAATCTGGCTTGAATTTCTGGCAGTTCCCTGTTAATGCAGGGCTGCAACTGCTTTTGAATGATCTTCCCCAAAATTACACTTGTGTGTGATATTAATGATATTGTTGGAAGATATCCGCATTCTATTGTATCACCTTTCTTTGGAATGGGCACAAATATAGATCTCTTTGAGTCGATTTGCCAGGTAGCAGTCTTCAAATTTCTTGGCATAGACAAGAGGGTGCTTTTGGTGATGCATCCATTTGTTGAAACATCTCAATTGGTAGTCCATCAATTCCTGGAGCCTTGTTTTTTGCCAATGCAAACATGTACAGCTTGGACTTCTTCCTTCAGTTCCATTGGTTCTTCATCATATGCTACCATCTGAAATGGTTAAACATTGACCAATTCTTTTTGTTACAGTGACTTTGTGTATTTATTCCATCTTCTTTTGATGCCTCCTGTGTCATTTAATATTTTCCCCTTAGAATCCTTCAATATTGCACCTCGAGGCTTCAATTTTCTCTTCAGTTCTTTCAGCCTGAGAAATGCTGAGTGTGTTCTTCCCTTTTGGTTTTCTAACTCTAGGTCTTTGCACATTTCATCATAATACTTTACTTTGTCTTCCTGAGCTGCCCTTTGAAGCCTGTTTAGCTCTTTTTCTTCATCATTTCTTCCTTTTGCTTTAGCTACTCTATGTTCAAGAACATGTTTCATAATCTCTTCTGATATCCATTTTGGTGTTTTCTTTCTTTCTTGTCTTTTAAATGATCTCTTGCTTTCTTCATATATGATGTCCTTTTTAAAAAATTTTTTTATTGTTGTAATTAAATGAAGTTTACATTTCAAGTTAGTCTCCCACACAATTTTTTTTACATACATTGTTATGAGACCCTAAATGCTCACCCCATTCTGCAACAGCACACTCCTCCCCTCTGCCCCTGATTCCCCATGAACATTCAGCCAGCTCCTAACCTTCTCTGCCTTCCCATCTCTCCTCTGGACAGAAGCTTCCCCTTTGGTCTTTTGTATCTACTTGACTAAGAGGCATATTCTTCACGAGTATCACTTTATGTCCCACAGTCCAGTCCAATCTCTGTCTGAAGAGTTGGCCTCAGAAATTGTTTTAGTTCTGGGCTGATAGAGAGTCCAGGGGCCATGCTTTCTGGGGCTCCTCCAGTCTCAGTCAGACCATTAAGCCTGGTCTTCTTACTAGAATTTGAGTTCTGCACCCCATCCTTCTACTGCTCCACCAGGGACTGTCTGTTGTGTTCCCTGTCAAGACCTTCCTTGGTGGTAGCCGGGCACCATCTAGTTCCATGTATGATGTCCTTAATGTCATTCCACAACTTGTCTGGCCTTTGGTCATTAGTTTTCAATGCATCAAATCTATTCCTGAGATAGTCTTTAAATTCAGGTGGAATACACTCAAGGTTGTATTTGGGCTCTCATGGACTTGCTCTCATTTTCTTCAGGTTCAACTTGAACTTGCAAATGAGCAATTGATGGTCTGTTCCACAGTCGGTCCCTAGCCTTGTTTTGACTGATGATTTTGAGCTTCTGCATTGTCTCTTTCCACAGATGTGGTCGATTTGATTCCAGTGTATTCCATCTGGAGAGATCCATATGTACCGTCACTGTTTATGTTGGTGAAGAAAGGTATTTGCAATAAAAATGTCGTTAGTCTTGCAAAATTCTATCATGTGATCTCTGGCCTCATTTCTATCACCAAGGCCATATTTTCCAACTACTGTTCCTTCTTCTTTGTTTCCAACTTTCACATTCCAATTACCAGTAATTATTAATGCATTTTGATTGCATGTTTGATGATTTTCAGACTGCAGAAGTTGGTGAAAATCTTCAATTTCTTCATTTTTGGCATTGGCAGTTGGTGTGTAAATTTGAATAATAGTCATGTTAAGTGGTCTTCTTTGTAGGCATATGGTATTGTCCTATCACTGACAGTGTTGTGCTTCAGGATTGATCTTGAAATGTTGTCATTTATCATTAGGAAAATGAAAATAAAAACTGCAATTAGACACCACTTCACACACACTAACCAAACCCAAAAAAACCAAACCCACTGCTGTCGAGTTGATTTCCACTCATAGTGACCCTGTAGGACAGAGTAGAACTGACCCATAGAGTTTCCAGGACTGTAATCTTTACAGAAGGAGATTGCTACGTCTTTCTCCAGAATAGCAGCTGGTGGGCTGGAACTGCTGACCTTTTGGTTAGCAACCGAGTGCTTACCCATCATGCTACCAAGGCTCATTTCACACACTATAGAATGGCTATAATTAAAAATACAGACAAGCAATGCAAGGATGTGGAGAAATTGGAACACTTATACACTGCTGGTGGAAACATAAAATGGTCCGGCTATTTCAGAAAACACTCCACCAGCTCCCCAAAATGTTAAAGCATAGAGTTACTATATGACTCAGCAACCCACTCTTAGTTATGTACCTAAGAGAAATGAAAACAGATGTCTACACAATAACTTGAACACAAATGTTCATAGAAGCATTATTTTTAATAGCCAAAATGAGAACAACTCAAAAGCCTATCAACTTATAAATAAACAAAATATGCTATATCCATACAATGGAATATTATGCAACCATAAAAGAGAATCAAGTACCGATACATGCTACGGCTTGGATGAACCTTGAGGATATTATGCTAAGTGAAAGAAGCTAGACACAAAAGTCATATTGTTTGACTCCATTAGGGTAAGCAAATCTGCAGAGACAGGAAGTAGATTAATAATTGCCTAGGGCTGGAGGAGAAGTTCTGCTAAAATAGGTAAGAGGTTTTTCTGGGGCATGATGAAAATTTCTAAAATTGATTGTGGTAATGGTTACACAACTCTGCATATAATAAAATAACCTTTGAATTGAACACTTTAAATTGGTCAGTTGTATGGTATTTGAATTACATCTCAATTAAGTTGTTAAAAATAAGAAATAAAAGAAATTTTAAAAACAAAAGAAATTTCAAAAGAAACTTCATTTATATTTCCTTTATTTCATTATATTCAGATTATTTATAAATATAAATTAGAAGTCTTTTTCCATGAGATAATTCAGCTACTTTAATTTTCATCATTCTATGAAAACTGTTAACTAAACTTACCAGTTAGTTACGTTTTATAACTTGCTGTTCCCTCTAGGTGTACTACCCATCCCGTTGCCATCAAGTCAATTCTGACTCATAGCAACCCTATAGGACAGAGTAGAACTGCTCTAAAGAGTTTCCAAGGAGTAGTTGGTGGATTCGAACTGCTGACATTTAGGTTAGCAGCCAAGCTCTTAACCACTATGCCACCAGGGCTCCCTAGGTGTACTAGAATATAATATATTCTAAATTAAATAAGGTGTATTTTGAATATTTAGTGTAATGAAATTTTATTATTTTTTGGAAGCAATTGGTTTTCCTATTTTGAATTTTAAATAAGAAAATAAAGGCACACCAGATTTGAAAAAGTAATAAAGTTTGGACTTTTCAGTGTATAGAAAGAAAGCCTACAGTTAAAATAATTCTTAAACTATAGATTTAGTTATTGATTAGTTAATAAAATTATTCCCTATTCCTTAATACATGACACACAGTTTTTATTTTCTTAAAATCATCTGATGATTTGACAATTTACGATTTTGTGTTGTAACAAGGTACATATAACACATCATTATTTTAAATGTTATTTTAAGTGTGACCTCACACTTTTAAATTAACGTTTAAAATAATGATGTGTTATATGTAGTTGGCACTCAGAATCAGTTAAAAGCCACTCAGAACCAGTTAAACATAAGTGGAAAAAAGGGACGGAAGTGAGCTTGGCAGAAAGGCATCTTTCTTTAATCTGTCATGGGAGAGAAAGTTAAATTGCTGAAAATCTGTAATAGAGAAATCACTCTCCTTTGAGGCTCCTGCAAAATACTGAACTGTGGTGATTCTTAGGAAAAAAAAAAAAATCACATATTCTGTTTGAGCTTGGATTCGCTTATTGCAATAGAGGTGGAAATGTGAAACCAAAGTCTAGAATATTAGCCTACAGAAGGAGGAAGAAAAGGTTAAAACATTAATTATTGCGGTTATATTTTTATTTTGCTTTTAAATGTTAACCCCTTTGATGCAGCCTTCTTAAATCAGTAGTTTCCAAACTACTTTGATCATGGTATGTCTGTTGGTAAAACAATTTAGAATTAAAAAATAAAAAAAAGCCCAAGTTGATTCTGACACTATAGGATAGAGTAGAACTGCCCATAGGGATTTCAAGGCTGTAATCTTTAATCGAAGCAGACTGCCACATCTTCCTCCCAAAGAGCAGCTGGTGAGTTCAAACTGCTGACTTTTCAGTTAGCAGCCCAGTTCTTAACTAATGCACCACCACAGCTCCTTCAATTTAGAGTACTCACCTCTGTATATGATTGTTTATTTTATTTATTTATAAATTGTATCATACAGATGGTACTGAACTAATATTTTATGTGCATTACAAAGCATCTGAAATTTTAAAATTGAATATTTGAGAGAAAATGAAACCTGATTTTAAATATTTTGTTAATTGTGATCATATCATTGTATCCATTGGTAAAATCTTAAGGCTTTGTACATAATTAGGACAAGCTAGGTCATATTATTGGCTGTATATCCGTATATCAAATAGTCTGTTTTATAACTTTCATTTTTATTTGAGGCACACATCAGAGTTCATCAAGGCTACAAACATCATTATGACACTCAGATCTGGCATATACTGCTGATAAACTTTTATCTTTCCATATCCTCCCTCTCAATCTGCTATTAGGGACCAGTCAGGCAAATACTGTTTAAATGGTCACTAGCTATGTTCCAGTGCTGCTTATACTGGGAAGTATTACATTTGTGAATAAGAGCATCATCTTTAGAATTGCAAAGATTTTGGTTTGCTTTTCAGACTCAAGTTCATCTGATACTAGTTTCATGTCCTTGAGCAAGAAATCCAGCTTCAGGTCCTTGCCTATAAAGTGGGAATTATAATAAATAATGCCTTCCTCAAAGGATTTTGTCATGAGTGTATGGAATAACCCCTGTCAAGTGCTTAGCACAGAGCATAACACTTAATTCAAATCTGTGAATAGTAGCTGCGATTATTTTTGTTCTAATTATGTCTAAAGTGAACGATAAAAATTACATGCCAGTCTCAACCCCCCTTTTTAACCTAATTAACCTCATTTAAATGTAACACCTCTCAAATAATACCGTCGCAATTCAAACATTCCTTCAGTCCTTCCTTAAATCCCCCACAAAAGGTGATAATCTCTTCATTTTATTCGTTCAGTTTCTTCATGTCTTTACCCAAAAATCTTGTAATTTTTTAACATTTTATATATGCTACACATATTAAAATTATTCATGTTCTTGCCTAATTTCAGCATTGTTCCTTCACTTAACTACCCACCATATTAATTTTTTTTTTAAATCAAAGCTGTGTTTCTAAATCTTAGAAGAGCCCGTTTAACACAGAGTAACTGCTTTGCACACGATCATTTTTGCAAAAGTGCCTTAAGAAGGAGCTTTCGTTGTTGTTAGCTGCCTTATAGTAGCTTACGACTCATGGTGACCCCCCGTAGAACAGGATGAAATGTTGCCCAGTCCTGGACCAGCTTCACAATTGTTGGGATGCTGGAGCCCATTGTTGTGGCGACTGAAGTTAATTAATTTTACAGGACATATAATGATTACGAGTTTTTCCAGTATAATCGGTAGAAGTACTGACATAAATTTAAGTACTGAAAATACGTATGTATTAAACTATTTTTCCATTACAATAGAAACTCTTATGAATGCAATAAAAATTTAGTAAATATTACCCTTTTCTAATATGCAGAAAAAATCTTTTCCCACTTGCTCATCAGCCTCACAGTGGGCAGTGTAAAATTGATTTAGAGTACCATAAATATCTCACAAACTTAAACTTACTTTTGAAACTTCAAAACTGTGTGCTTAAAAATTGAAATGCTAAGGAGGTAACACTTCATAAACAAGAAAGGGAAATGATTTCTTAAAATTTTGACCAGTAAATGTTACAAAATGTTTCTGTTCATATTTAGTGAATGACTTCACAGTTCAAAGATTTACTATACAAGTTGTTTGTATTTATTAAGTCTCTTCTCTCATAGGAGGCAACTTAATTAGGGCTAACCAATGCATGCACTGGAATTTTCTAGCTCTTTCCTAACATTGTCAGCTGCTTTAGTTTCTGCATTTATTTATTTATTTTTGAGTAGAGAGAGGAAGTAACTAGAGAAAGGGAAGTTCAATTCAAAACGGATTTAGAAGATTTGAATGAAGTTCTTTAATATAACAGAACTCTAAAAACAGAACCAGACCAAATCCGTTGCTGTCCAGCGGATTCTGACTCACTGCCACCCTATGGGACAAAATAGAACTGCCCCACAGGGTTTCAAAGGAGCGGCTGGTGGATTCGAACTGATGACATTTTGGTTAGCAGCCAAGCTCTTAACCACTGCACCACCAGGGCCCCTGACTTATGAAGTATATGTTTAAAAAGAAACTCAAATGAGCTCATGTCCTGTAGAAAAATACCTTAATTTGAACAGAGAGAACAGGGCTATGTTTGAATTATTTGAAATGTAATTGAAGCACGTTCTCTGGTTACACACTAGTTTTCAGCATGAAAGCTCTTTACAAATAGCAACTAACTCCCACAGTCATATCAAATAAGCGGAAAATAAAATGGAAGCAAAGGGGTTAGCTTGCTTTTTCAGTGCTACAGAGAGAAATAGCAGCAGACAGGCAAAATTCCAGTATTTCCTGCATCATTTTAATTCCCCGTGCTTCCGTACGACACATAAGGTTCAGTAGATGGTAGAAGAATAACCTACCAATTTAAAACTTTCTTGATTGTACTTTTAACTGATATGTCAAATCAGAGTGTAAAAAAAGATTATTTTCAAATTGCAGTGCTCAAAGAAAGCTTTTTCCCTCTTTCCAGTAGAGCCTATCAACAAGATTAAATATATGTATTTTATTTTGTAAATAAAATGCTCTGAATTATTAGGGTTTTGATCATCGCTGATTTTCAACTGAATTGCAGTGTGTATTTTTTTTGTTCACTGAACATCACCTCAGGCAAGGAAAAAAGATTTTTATTATCACACTAGAGTACACTTTGTGTACACACTAGAGACACTTTCTCATAATATTTAGTGCAATTTATTAGTGTGAACACACTATAAAGATTGGTGTGGTTAGAAAAGAAAATAGACTCTGTAGAATATACTAAAATAAATTATTTATACTAAAACCTAAGGGCCACATTATCTGTTATCCTCCAATACAAAAGTAAGGTGCCTCATTTCTTCTAGTTGATAATTCAGATGTAATTTGTCCTTAAATTTCTCTTAGCGTTACCGTAAACATATGGAGGAAAAACACTGCATCTAGAAAAGAGAAACGTATCAACGTTGGCAGATGTATGTGTAATCTTATGCGGAATGTATAATTGTGTTAGCTGTGTCTCAATGTTTATTAATTGTCCTTTAATGGCAGATATCCCAAATTTTACTAAGGCACATTGCCAAGCAATTAATGTAATGCACACACATAATACGTACATACACACACACACACCTTCTACAAATACATATACATACAACATTAATTTTTTGATTAAAAAATGTACTTGCACTTAATTTCAAATTATTATCTGTTGCAATATTCGTATAAAATAGATAATTAGGAAAATAACTTTTGCATGTGTATGTATGTATTTATCACCATCTAATATTAGCTGTGATGTCAACCAAATTGGCTAATGTGAAACAATAAAGTTTTCATGGCTTAAATATAACAAAATCATATTTGCACTGCCCCTTTTATAGTTTGCTATGAGTAGGAATTGACTCCACAGCAACGCGTTTGGTTTGAGGTTTTTTTTTTTTAATAGTTCAGAATTAACCAAAAGTAAAGCAAAACGTGAAATCGATCAACAAGGGAAAACTGTAATATGTTTCAAAGCATACAATTAAAGATGAGTTTGTTTACTATAAACTAAGTATAAATTGTGACAAGTAGGTGTGAAATCCTAAATGAAATAATAGTATATCAAAATCAATAGTACATTTAAAAATTATTTGCTTACAATTAAATAGAGTTTATCCCACATATGCAAAAAACATTGGGATATATTTAGTAAGATATATGCCCTAGAAAGGTCAGATAAAATAAAAATCCACCAATCAAATTATTGGAATTTTCATAAAATCCAGTATTTATTTCTTACAGTTATTAGAAAAAGTCAACATTTTAAAATGCTAAAATTGGTTAATTTGAAAATACCATTCAATATCAAAATTAAAAATTGGCATATGTTATTTACATTAAAATTTTTATTCTCTAATTTTATTTTTTAATTTCATTGATCCTACAAATTTATATATAAAAAGCCTACTGTGTGTCACAATCTCTTTTAGGTTCTAGACGTTTCTATTCTCATCAGTTTTGTATTTTAATAGAGAGAGAAATAGTAAAGAAAGTGCTGTGAAGAACATAAAATCCAGTGATGGAATAAAGAATTAGTGAGTAAATACAGCAGACAAAGGATTCAATAAACCCATCTCTTAGGAAATGGCCTGTAAACAAAGAACTCGGTCATGAGAGCTGAAGAGTGGTTATAGATAAGTTTTGGGGACAGGCCAGCAATTGTTAAGATAACATTTTCAGAGAAAAATAAAAGGGAAAAAAAAATCCACTGATATTTTAATATTGAGATAAAAATCTCTGTCCAATGACACAATGTATGAAACAAGAAAGTATCATAAATATTAGAAAAAAATTAAGCAGTCAGAGAATGCACAAGATCAACAAGATCAACTGGACCTGGAACAATCTTTGTTACAATCTATGTTAAAAAAAAAAAAGTATGTATATAGCCTCAGCTCTCCTCTCAGATAGGATGACTAGACACTCAAGTGACAAGTAGAACTATCCTGTTAGTCTCACAAGAGGACACAGACCCTTCTATTCACCCAGCTAATTTGAAAAATATAGAAATTACCTTTAATTTGCAACATAGATTCATGTCAAAGATCATGATTTCAAAACGGTAGGTGTTCAACTTTTGCTAAAGGTCAGGCTGAGAGAATTGATATTTTTGTAAAGCTGTTTGCAAGTCATTTACTCTTCCATTCTTCTGCTATTACCTTCAATCAAGACAAATGACCAGGAAACTGGGCTTTTTGGCCATTTGGTTTTGTTCCTCCCAGCTTAAGATGTGACAATCGACCTATACTTTACCCCTGTAGCTTTGCTGATGTTGAAGAATGTTGGAAAAAGGAAACAACAAGCAGCAATCTAAACAACCTTTTATTCCGTTTATTGAAGAAGGGATGTAGCCACAAACATTATTTTATTTCATCAGTTTTTACCTTCACTATAAGATCTGTGTCAGGAATATCTTTCTTAACAAAGGGCTAAGGAATGACCCTTTTACAATGAGTAATCAGTATATGAGAGACCTATGGACAAAGCAAGTCATACAGATGAAAATATATCAATTTGTATTTGTTTTCTTTTGAGGCAGAGCTGCAGCTCTGCTAATTCTGTAGGACTTTGACTTACATCAATACATTTTATATTGCTTCTCACTCTTGATTCTTTATTCTTTTTGTGTTTTTCATGACCCTGGTTTTTATCCACTAATTTTCAGCTAAAATACTTTAATTCATTCAAGATTGCTCAAATCCTTTGTGAAATCAAGTGCATTTATAAGCACATAAATAAAACATAGAAAAGTATAGCAGACACACAGTTTTTTTGGAATAAAAGAGAACACATGAATAAAGTCTTCCATAGAAAAATACAAATGGATGCTACTTATTTTTTTTTTTTACACTTATTGTTTTATGACATTGGTTAACAACCCCACAACATGTCAACCCTCTAACTTCTCAACCTTTTTATTTAGGTGAAAAAACATAGCCAAAGATACACCATTTCAAAAATTTCTACATGCACAGTTCAGTGACATTGACTATGCTCTTCCAATTGTGCTATTATTCTCACTTAAGACGAAGGCTTACAGAACAAAATAGTTTCTCATTTAACAGTTAGTACACCTGTTGCCCTATGACAATGGTTAACAATCTCACAACACATCAACACTATCTTTACTCAACCTTGGGTTCCCTATCACCAGCTTCCTTATCCCATTCTGCCTTCTGGCCCTTGTCACTGGACTCCTGTACCTCGTTAGTCTCATTTGTTTTTACAGGGCTGTCCACTACCAGGCTGAACGGTGAACCTTGGAAATAACTTCACCACTGAGCTAAAAGCGTGTCTGGGGGCCATACTCGCAGGGTTTCTCCAGTCTCCATTAGGCCAGTAAATCAGGTCTTTTTTTTGTGAGTTAGAATTATGTTCTACATGCTTCTCCAGCTCTGTCCAAAACCCTCTGTTGTGATCCTGGTCAGAGCAGTCAGTGGTGGTAGCCAGGCACCATCTAGCTGTACTGGACTCAGTCCGGTGGAGGCCTTGGTAGCTGTGGACAATTAGTCCTTTGGACTAATCTTTTCCTTGTATCCCATTCTCTTCATTCTACCTTGCTCCTGAAGGGATGAGACCAGTGGAGTATCTTAGATGGCCGCTCATAGGCTTTTAAGACCCCAGACACTACTCACCAAGGTAGAATGTAGAACATTGTCTTTATAAGCTGTGTCATGCCAGTTGAGCTAGATGTTCCCCAAGACCATGGTCCCCACAGCTCTCCGCCCAGCAATTCAGTCCCTCAAGGAGTTTGGATGTGTCTATGGGGCTTCCATGACCTTTCCTCGTACAAGTTGTGCTAGTTTTTCCTGTACTGTGTACTGTCTCACCCTTCACCCAAGATACCACTTATCTATTGCCTATTTAGTATGTCCCCACCACCCCTCCCATCCCTGGTAACCAACAGAGATTGTTACATTTTGTGTGTGAACTTTTTCATGGGTTTTTACAATAGACGTCTCATACGTCCTTTTGTGATTGACTTATTTCACTCAGCGTAATGTCCTCCAGTTTCATCCATGTTATGAGATGCTTCACAGATTCATTGTTGTTCTTTCTCATTGCATAGTACTCCATTGTGTGTATGTACCATAGTATGTTTATCCGTTCATCTGTTGATGGGCATCTAGGTTGTTTCCATCATTTTGCTATTGTGAACAATGCTGCCATGAACATAGGTGTGCATATGTCTATTTGAGTGATGACTCTTATTTCTCTAGGATATATTCCTAGGAGTGGGATTGCTGGATAGAATGGTATGTCTATTTCTAGCTTTCTGAGGAAGCACCATATCGTTTTCAAAAATGGTTTTATCATTTTGCGTTCCCACCAGTAGTGGATAAGAGTTCCAGTCTCCCCGCAGCCCCTCCAGCATTTGTTATCCAGTGTTTTTGATTCATGCCACTAATGCGGGATAAGATGGTATCTCACTGTGGTTTTAATTTGCATTTCTCTAATGGCTAGTGATGGCAAGCATTTCCTCATGTGTCTGTTGGTGATTTGAATGTCTTCTTTGGTGAAGTGTCTGTTCATTTCCTTTGCCCATTTGTTAATAGGATTATTTGTCTTTTTGTTGTAGAGGTGTTGGATTTTCTTGTAGATTATGGAGATTAGAACTTGTCTGAGTTGTACTGTCCAAAAATTTTTTCCCAATCTGTAGGTTCTCTTTACTCTTTGGGTGAAGTCTTTTGAAGAGCATAGGTGTTTGATTTTTAGAAGATCCCAGTTATCTAGCTTATCTATTGGGGTCTGTGCATTGATGGTTATGGTTTGTATCCTGTTAATGCTGTATATTAAGCCCTTAAGTGTTGGTCCTATTTTTTCTTCTATGAACTTTACAGTTTTAAGCTTTATGTTCAGGTCTTTGATCCATTTTGAAGTAGTTTTTGTATACAGCATGAGGTATGGGTCCTGTTTCATTTTTTTGCAGATGGATATCCAGTTTTGCCGGCACCATTAGTTAAAAAGACTGTCTTATCCCATTTGTTGGACTTTGGGCCCTTGTTGAAGACCAGGTGACCGTAGGTGGATGGATTTACATGTGGGTTCTCAATTCTGTTCCATTGGTCAATGTCTCTGTCATTGTACCAGTACCAGGCTGTTTTGACTATTGTACCTGTATAGTAGGTTCTGAAGTCAGGTAGTGTGTGTCCTCCAACTTTCTTCTTCTTCTTCAGTAGTGCTTTACTTATTCGGGACTTCTTCCCTTTCCATATAAAGTTAATGATTAGTTTTTCCATCTCTTTGAAGAATGTTGTTGGTATTTGGATCGGGATTGTGTTGTATTTGTAAATTGCTTTGGGTAGAATTGACAATTTCACAATGTTGAGTCTACCTATCCATGAGCATGGTATGTTTTTCCATTTATTGACATCCCTTTGGGTTTCATGCAGTAGTGTTTTGTAGTTTTCTCTGTATAGGTCTTTTACATCCCTGGTCAGATTTATTCCTAATATTTTATCTTTTAAGGGGGTATTGAAAATTGTATTGTTTTCCTGATTTCCTTTTCATCGTTCTCCTTACTGGTGTATAGGAATCCAACTGATTTTTGAATGTTTATCTTGTAACCTGCTAGTCTGTTGAATCTTTCTATTAGTTCCAGTATGTTTCTCATGGAGTCTTTAGGGTTTTCTATGTATAGTATCATATCATCTGCAAACAGGGACAGTTTAACTTCTTCATTACCAAACTGGATGCCCTTTATTTCTTTTTCTTGCCTTATTGCTCAGCTAGAACTTCCAGCACAATGTTAAATAGGAGTGGTGATAAAGGGTATTCTTGTCTTGTTCCTGTTCTCAAGGGGAATGTTTTCAGCCTCTCTCCATTAAGAATGATGTTGGCTGTTGGTTTTGCATAGATGCCCTTTATTATGTTGAGAAATTTCCTTTCAATACCTATTTTATTGAGAATTTTTATCAGGAATGGGTGCTGGACTTTGTCAAATGCCTTTTTTGCATCAATTGAGATGATCATGTGATTCTTTTCTTTCCTTTTATTTATGTGATGGATTACGTTGATTGATATTCTAATGTGGAACAATCCTTGCATACCTGGTATGAATCCTACTTGGTCATGGTGTATTACTTTTTGATATGATGCTGAATTCTATTGGCTAAAATTTTGTTCAGAATTTTTGTATCTATATTCATGAGAGATATTGGTCTGTAATTTTCTTTTTTTGTGACATCTTTGCCTGGTTTTGGTATCAGCATTATGCAGGCTTCATAGAATGAATTTGGAGGTGTTGCTTCCTCTTCTATGCTCTGAAATAGCTTGAGTAATACTGGTACAAGCTTTTCTGTAAATGTTTTGTAGAATTCTCCAGCGAAGCCATCTGGGCCAGGCCTTTTTTTGGTTGTGAGTTTTTTTTATTAACTTTTCAATCTCTTCTCTTATTATGGGTCTATTCAGATTTTCAACATCACTTTGCTGTAGTTTGGGTAGGCCATGTGTTTCTAGAAATTTATCCATTTCCTCTACGTTTTCAAATTTGTTGGAGTATAGTTTTTCATAATATGCTGTCATAATCCTTCTTATTTCAGTTGGGTCTGTTGTAATGTCCCCCATTTCATTTCTTATTTGGGTTATTTGTGTCCTCTCCTGTTTTTCTTTTGTCAGTCTGGCCAGTGGTTTGTCGATTTTCTTTATTCTTTCAAAGAACCAACTTTTGGTTTTGTTGATTCTCTCTATTGTTTTTCTGTTCTCTATTGCATTTATTTCTGCTCTGATCTTTACTATTTCCTTTCTTCCAGTAGTTGTTGGTTTTTTTTGCTGTTCTCTTTCTATTTGTTTGAGTTCTGTAGTTAATGTTTTGATTTTGTCCCTTTCTTCTTTTTTGATATGTGCATCTATGTCTATAAATTGTCCTCTGAGGACTGCCTTTGCTGTGTCCCAAAGGTTTTGGTATGATGTGTTTTCATTCTCATCTGATTCTAGGAATTTTTTGATTCCATCTCTGATTTCTTCTTTTACCCAGTGATGTGTAAGCATGGTATTATTCAGTTTCCATGTAATTGAATTTTTTCCTTGCTCTTTCTATTGTTAATTTCTACCTTGATGGCATTGTGGTCAGAGAAGATACTTTGAATTATCTCAACATTTTGGATCTTGTTAAGGATTGCTCTGTGGCCTAAAATGTGGTCTGTTCTGAAGAACGTTCCATGTGCGTTGGAAAAGAATGTGTACTTTGCAGTGGTTGGATAGAGTGTTCTATTTATGTCTATAAGGTCAAGTTGACTGATTGTGCCCTTTAGATCTTCTGTGTCTTTGCTGAGTTTCTTCTTAGTTGTTCTGTCCTTTACTGAGAGTGGTGTGTTGAAGTCTCCTACTATTATTGTGGAACTGTCAATTTCTCTTTTCAGTGTTGTTAGAGTTTGTTTTATATTGTGGAGCTCTATCATTTGGTGCATATATGTTTGTTATGGTTATGTCTTCATGAAGGATCATCCCCTTCATCATTATATAGTGTCCTTCTTTGTCTTTTATGGTAGATTTTGTTTTAAAGTCTATTTTATGTGAGATTAGAATTGCTACTCCTGCTCTTTTTTGGTAGTTGTTAGCCTGATATATTTTTTTCTGACTTTTGACTTTTAATAAATTCACATCTTTGTTTCTAAGGTGTATCTCTTGTAGACAGCAAATTGATGGATCCTGTTTTCTTATCCATTCCATCACTCTCCATCTGCTTATGGGTGCACTGAGTCCATTTACATTCAGTGTAATTATTGATAGATGTGAGTTTGTTGCTGTCATTTTGTAGTGCTTTTTTTTTGTGGTGCTGAAATTATCTTTGTTCTTCTTACTGTACTGTGCTGAGTTACTTTTGTTTGTGGATTTTTTCTTTCATTTCTCTTGTTTTTGTAGGTTTTGTTTTTGCTGAGACTTTATGTTTTTCCTTCTTTTTTTATGAGTATGTTTGTTAACTTCCTTTGTGGTTACCATGAATTTTAACCTTATCTTTCTAAGTTTGAAGCAGTCTACCATTACTTGGTATCGCCTTGCCTTCCTCTCCATTAGAAGGTCCTATACCTACGCCATTTATTCCCTCTTTTATTGTTTTGATGTTGTTGTCATTTACTGATTATTTGCTCTGATTCCCTGTTGTATTTCTTTTAATTTTGGATAGTCCTCGAGAGTTCATGTCCTAGATTGGTATCTGGCTGGTATGATCCTGCATCCTAGATTCTGCCTGTGAGCTGAAGCTGTTTGTCCTCAGGTCGAAGAACTCCCTTTAATAATTCTTGTAAGTTTGGTTTGACTTTTACATATTCCCTTAATTTCTGTTTATCTGGAAATTACCTAATTTCACCATCATATTTGAATGAGAGTTTTGCAGGATATATTATTCTTGGCTGGCAATTTTTTTCTTTCAAGATTTTATATATGTCAACCCGTTGCCTTCTTGCCTGTATGGTTTCTGCCAAATAATCCGAGCTTAGTCTTACTCTTTCTCCTCTTTATGTGACTTCTTGTTTTTCTCGAGCTGCTCTCAAGATTCTTTGTTTGTCTTTGGTTTTGGCGAGTGTGATTATGATATGCCTTGATGATTTTCTTTAGGGGTCTCTCCTATATGGGGTTCGTTGAGCTTCTTGGAGGGCCAGCTTTTCATCTTTTGTGATATTGGGGAAGTTTTCTGTCAGCAGTTCTTCGATGATCTTCTCTGTGTTTTCTGTTTTCTCCCCCATTCTAGAATTCCAATCACTCAGAAATTTTTGCTTTTAATTGTATCCCACATAACTCTCAGGGTCTCTTCATTTTTCTTTGTTCTTTTTTATGAGTTTTCCTGAAATAGAGTTGTAGCCAAGTGTTTGTCTTCATTTCCACTGATCCTGTCTTCCACCGTTTCAGGTCTGCTTCTCAGCCCCGCTATGACACCATCCACTTTGGAAATCTCGTTGTTTATTTTTTGGATTTCTAATTGTTGTCTTTGTGTAATTTCTAGTTTTTAATTTATTTTAGCATTTTGTTCCTGCATTATTTTCCTGAATTCTTCCAATTTTTTGTCTGTATTTTCCATGAATTTGTCTATTTTTTCCTCATGTTTGTCAGCTTTTTGCCTCAGCTCTTGGAGAATTCTGAGTATTAGAGATTTGAATTGCCTATCAGGTAGTTCTAGTGGATTTTCTTCCACTGGAGAGTCATCTGGTGTTTTATTTTTGATGCCTACTGGAACTATCTTGTCCTGTTTTTGTAAATGTTTTGATATTGTCTGCTGTCTTATGGGCATCCAGTAGTTATTTTTCTCATTTATTGACTGTAGATTTGTTTGTTTTGTCCCCCTTTTTTTTTTTTAAATTTGACTATGTCTGAGCAGGCGGACTGTGTGCTATTTGTTGTTTTCTATTCTGTGGACACAATACTTTTCACCTCCTTCTCCAGTTGGCAGGGTCAGTCACTCAGATATGGTATGGCAGGGCAGGGCAGGTCTAGCTGAAGAGGAGTTACTGGGATGGGTTGTTTGTGGCCCTTACTACAGCCACCGGAGCAGGTCGGTAGTCAGTGCAGGGCAGGTTCCAGTAGGCCGTGCCTGTGCTGCCTGGTGGTGTGATGTCAAGCACATGGTGCAGGTAGGCAGGATGCAGCGGGGAGATTGTTATGTGTGGAGCTAAGATGGATATGGGAGAGAGGAGAGAGGAACAGGAGGCAAAAACATACAAACAAACAAAAAAGAATGCTAGGGAAGCTTGCCATTGGAGTGGAGAGATGAGAGACTATGGAATGGAGAAAAACAGGAAGGGGAAGAGGAAGAAAAGAAAAGAATTAATAAATAAAAATCGGAAAGGTTAAAGACCCGCAAAGTTCCCAGGGATCCCACAGGTGCAGCTATAAAGTCTGGGGAAGTCACTCTCAGGTGTTGCAATACAGCCTGGCTAGAAGGTGTAGAGGTATACAACGCCAGGCATTCAGGGAACAGACAGAGAAGGAAGATATAGAGAGAGGAGAAACTGAGCAATGAAGAAAGACAAAAAGGGAAAAAGAGGGAAAAGAAACCAAAACAGATTTAAAAAAAAAATAACCAAGAAAGGTCCCACAAAAAACAGTAACAAAAAAAAAAAAAAAATCCAACGAAAAAAGAAATGCCCCCATGGATCCCTCTGCATGTTTGTGCAAGCCAGGAGAAGTCTCCTTGCCACACAGCACCCCCTGGCCAGAAAGGGTTCCCAACTCAAGAAAAGGAGAAGAAAACAAACAAACAATTCAGACAAACAAAGGGTCAAAAGCCCCGGGTTCCCACCAGCACGGCAGCCCAGACTGGGAAGCAGCTCCACATTCAAACGGAGCTCCACAGCCCCTCAGGAAGAAGCAAAGATGGCGCACGGAGCCAGGTATTTGAGCAAAATGAGGGGGAGGTGGTGAGAGTTAAGGAAGAAATCAAAAAAAGCAACACTAGCAGCCAACAAATGGTACTCAGAGAGCCAGCTAGTGTGGGCTAGTGTTTCTCTGACAAGAGACTGTCCCCGGGAAGCAAAGGGGGCCGAGTGCGGGTGAAGAAGGTTAAGGAGTGGGAAAGCATATATCACAAATTACCAGAGCTCTGAAGCCCCACAGGAAGAAGCAAAGATGGTGCACGGAGCCAGGTATTAGAGCAAAAGGAGGGGGAGGTGGTGAGGGGTAAGGAAAATATCAAAAGAAGCGGAAAAAAGCAACACCAGCAGCCAACAAATGGCATTGAGTGAGCCAGCCCATTCAGGTGTGTGGAATCCAAGAAGCCGGTGTTTCCCGGTTAAAAGATTGTGGCTGGGGGAAGCAGAGGAGGCCGAGTGGGGGTGAAGAAGGGTGGGAGGTGGGAAAGCATATATCACAAATAACCGGTTGTTTGTCTCCTGCTGGACGCTCCGTGAGGCTGCTTTCTCATACCCCGTTTGCTGGTCTCCAATCGGAGTCCAAGATGGTGGATCCGCACTGCATTAGCTGGTAGGGGACCTCTGCGTGAATCTCTCCTTGCTCTCCATTCTTTGTCAGTTTTCTCACTCCATTTGGAGCTTGGCTGAATTCTTTATCTCTTCGTTTGATGTTTTAGGGTTTCAGGATTGTTGTATTCTCTGTTCGGCTTAGTTTTTTGGATCTTTGCTGTAGAGGGATGGCATGGTGCCTAGAGTGCCATTTTGCCAGAACTTCCCTGGAAGCTACTTTTGAGGGCCCAGAGTACTATGTAGAATTCAAATATTACTTTTTGTAGTAGGATCTTGAAATATTTTACTGATTTAAGAATGTCATTGCATAGAGGATACTAATGCAACTAGGCATCAGTGTTTCTCTCAGCTAGCTCAGAAATTAACATTTGAACAATGCTTATATAGACAGAAGGAGTCATTTCTCCCTTGCAAATTTTCACAGCCCACTTTCCCACTACTTTAATTTTCACAAAAAGGGGAAATATGTAACACTCTTGAGACAGAAAGAGTAAGCCTTGGACTTTGCAGTTCACTTAATAATATTTTTGCAGAACTCTCAGTACTTAGCAGCATTTATTACTACATCTGCTTACCTCATTGCTTCTCATGTCCGTCCCCCCCCATCAGTCAGTGTAATGGCTACTGAAATTCCCTCATTCCTACATGCTGAAATATTCTCAGACACTGAATTGCAGTATTGAATAAATAAGAAATGCTGGTTTATACTGGTAGGCAGTGACTTTTCTAAAACTTAGAGCACGATGGTGAAGAAATACTGATTAGAATGATTTTGACTCCAGATCCCAACTGCTTCAGTAATGAGTCCAGATTAGCTCCCTTAGTGTGGATTGAAGCCACTCTTAACAGATGAACTTTAATTTTCATTCATTAATAGATTTAACTTAATTCCTCTAAGAACTCAATAGAATTTGTTTTGAAGCTTTGACCAAATGTCTCTGAAGCTTATCAGGAAAAATAAGCAGATGAGACTAGCAAAAATTAATTCTAATATAGAAAAGCATGAGAGGGCACTAGCTATCCCAGATCTAGTTTAATAGTATGAAGCTAATGTAAAACTAGAGGGAAGGGCAATGAAACAGAACTGACAGCTCAAAACTAAAACCTATTACTTATTAGCTTATTATATGATGAAAGAGAAAGCACAAATCAATGAAGGTATGGGCTCAAGCAAACAATGTTGAGATAATTGGTTAACTACTTGAAAAAATGATAGAGGGTCCTATTTTGCAACAAATACAAAAATATTCTAAATGAGCAAAAATGAAATGCTTTTGGATAGACTATTTTTTACTAAGTTAAGAGAAGACATCACAAAGCAGAAGATGGATAGATTTTTTAACTTTACAAAAATTTCAAACTTGTGTATGTAAAATAGTGAAAATTCACAGGTCAATAAAATGGGGAATGTATTTTTTGCCATTATGACATATGTTTATTTTTTATTAAAAAAAACAGGTAGAGACCACTTAGATGCAATCACTGTGACATTAAAAGTGAGTGAGGGCAATAAATTGAAAATTCCCTTAGGCACCCAAGTAGCAAGCAGACGTATAACAATGGTCTTCCTCCCTGGTAATCAGACAAATGCAGTTTCCAATAAAATGAGAAAAAAAAATTGGCTTAGGCTGGTGAGTATTCATAATACCTTATTTTGAGAAGGTTAAGTGGAGTATTTTTCTTATAAAACAGTTTGGGAAAGTATATCCACATATCAGAACACTTCAAAATGTTTCTGAGTTTATCCCAGACATTTTATAGCTGCTTCAGTATTCTAAGAAATCATTATTAATTAAAAATATTGATACACACAAAGATTTTAAATGTACTATTTTTTATAACAGTAGAATTTGGAATATTTGGAACTTGGAATAGCCTGTGTTTCCAAACATAGGGGAAAGGCTAAGCATATGGTGATGAATCCACTTAATAAAATTTTATGCAGTCATTGAAAATGTGTACTCTATTAGATAATATTATTGTAATGCCCTGGGAAATTGCTTACTAGTTATAGATATTAAGAGAAAAGCAGGACTAAAATCTTATGTAATATGTTTTCAATTGTTTAAATATCATTATAAAGAGAAAACTTGAAGAAACTACCACATAATTAAGAATTGTTATGACTGAATATTTATATTGCAGACAGGATAGCTTTTTTACACTGATGTATATTTTTTTAATTTATTTTGCTGTTGTTGAGAATATACACAGCAAAATATATACCAATTCAACAGTTTCAACACGTACAATTCAGTGACATTGATTACATTCTTCGAGTTGCATGACCATTCTCACCCTACTTTTCTGAGTTGTTCCTCCCTCATTAACATAAACTCACTGCCCCCTAAGTTTCCTATCTAATCTTTTGAGTTGCTGTTGTCAGTTTGATCCCATATAGATAGTTCTTAAGAGAGGATAATGCTCAAGGCAGACCTTTTTTACTAGTTAAGTTAAACTATTGTTTGGTTCTAAGATGACTTCAAGGGATAGGTTTGGTTTAAGGTCAAACATTATCTTAAGACAATAGTTTCAGGCATTCATTCAACCTCCACAGCTCCAGAATTTTGAATTCCATTCTGCATTTTCCCCCTTTTGATCAGGATTCTTCTATAGAATTTTTTATCAAAATGTTCAGTAATGGTAGCTGGGCACCATCCACTTCTTCTGGTCTCATGGCAAAGGAGGCAGTCGTTCATGAAGTTTTGATTTTGTCCTTTTCTTTTTCTTTGATGTGTGTGTTTATTGCTATAAATTGACCTCTGAGCACTGCCTTTGCTGTGTCCCAAAGATTTTAATATGATGTGTTTTCATTCTCATTTGATTCTAAGAATTTTTTTTTTAAATTCCTCTTCGATTTCTTCCAATATCAAGTTATTTTTAAGCAAGGTGTTATTTAGTTTCCTGTTTTTGATTTTTTTCCTTACTCTTTCTGTTATTGATTTCTGTTTTTATGGTGTTGTGGTCAAAGAGATTGCTCTGTATTATTTTGATATTTTAGATTTTATTGAGAGTTGCTTTGAGGCCTATCTAAAATGTGGTCTCTTCTGGAGTATGTTCCATGTGCTTTGGAAAAAAAATGTATACTTTGCTGCTGTTGAGTGGAGTGTTCTACACATGTCTATGAGGTCTAGTTGGTTTATTTTAGGCTTTACATCTTCTGTATCTTTGTTGAGTTCCTTTCTAGGTGTTCTGTCCTTTACTGACAGTGGTGTGTTGAAGTCTCCTACTATTATTGTGGTGTTGTCTATTTCTCTTTTCAATGCTGTTAGAGTTTGTTTTATGTATTTTTGAGCCCAGTCATTGGGTGCATATATATTTATAAGGTTATATCTTCTTGGTGAATTCTCCATTTAATCATTATATAATGTCCTTTCTTGTCTTTTACGCTTGATTTTGCCTTAAAGTCTATTTTATTTGAGATTAGTATTGCCACTCCTGCCCTTTTTTGGTTACTGTTTACCTGATATATTTTTTACATCCTTTAATTTTTAATATATTTTTGTCTTTGTGTCTAACTAAAGTATGTCTCTTGTAGATGGCATATTGATGGGTCGTGCTTTTTTATACATTCTGCCACTCTTTGTATCTTTACAGATGCATTTAAATCATTTACATTCAGTGTGACTATTGATAGGTATGAGTTTATAGCTGTCATGTGATTGTGCTTTTTTTGTGTGTGTGTGGTGCTGAAGTATTCTTTGTTCCTCTTACTTTCCTGTGCTGAGTTCCTTTTGTTTGTGAATTTTCTTTTCTTTTGTTATTATAGATTTCGTATTTACTGAGACTTTACGTTTTTCTTCTTTTTTATTCTGATGAGTATATTTGTTAACTTACTTTGTGATTACCTTGAAATCTACCTTTATCTTCCTATGTTTGAACCAGTCTTTTATTACTTCATATCACCTCGAGTTCCTCTCTATTTGAAAATTCTATATCTATACATTTTATTCCCCTTTTTATTGCTTTGACATTGTTGTCACTTACAGATCGACTTTTCTGTTTTCCTGTTTTAAGTCTTTTAGCCTCGTTTTATTACTGAGAGTTCTTTACCTAGGTTCGTATCTGGCTGATGCTGTCCTGTTTTCTAGACTCCAGTTGTTGTTGATGTTATTGGTTCTCTAACTGAAGGACTCCTTTAATATTTCTTGCAAGTTTGGTTGGGTTTTTACAGATTCCCTTAATTTCTGTTTATCGGGAAATGTGCTAATTTTGCCATCATATTTGAGAGAGAATTTTACAGGATATAGTATTCTTGGCTGGTACTTTTCTCTCTCAAGGTTTTATATATGTCACCCCATTGCCTTCTTGTCTGCATGGTTTCTGCTGAGTAATCAGAGATTAGTGTTATTGTTTCCCTTTAAAAGTGACTTTTCATTTTTCTCGAGCTGATCTCAGGATTCTTCCTTTGCCTGGTTTTTGCAAGTGTGATTATGATGTACCTTGATGAATTTATTTTGGGATCTATCCTATATGGGTTCATAAGCTTCTTGGATGGTCAGCTTTTCATCTTTCATGGTATTTGGGAAGATTTCTGCCAGCAAATAGTCAATAACCTTCTCTGTGTTTTCTGTTTTCTGCCAGTTCTGGAATTCTGACCATGCACAAATTTTAGCTCTTGATTGTGTCCCACATAATTCTTAGGTTTTCTTCATTCTTTCCTCTGATTTTTCCTCAAAAAAGTGACATCCATGGATTTGCCTTCAATCTCACTGATTCTGTCTTCCACTGTTTCAAATTTGCTCCCAAAACCTTCTATTGAGTTTTCTATTTCATGTATTTGTTGTTTATTTTTTGGATTTCTAGTTGCTGTTTTTGTATGATTTCTAATTATTTATTTATTTTGATGTTTTGTTCTTGCATTATTTTCCTGAATTCCTCTATTGCTTGGAGCCCTGGTGTTGCATTGTTTAAGAGCTTGGTTGCTAACCCAAAGATAAGCAGTTCAAGGCAACCAGCTGCTCCTTAGAAACCCTATGGGGCAGTTCTACCCTGTCCTATAGGGTCTCTATGTATCAGAATTGACTCAACAGCAACAAAATTTCTTGTTTTGGTTTGTCTGTAGTTTGCTGATATTGGCTATGTTTTCACTGGTTTTGTTTGTATTTTCCATGATTATATCTATTTTTTCATTAGTTTTGCCTGTGTTTTCCTTGATCGCGTTCCTAATATCTTGGGGAGCCCTAAATATCAATCTTTTGAATTCTGTATCAGGTAGGTCTACTGTCTTTTCTTCTATTGGATGGTCATCTGATTCTTTATTTTGGTCACTTGCTAGAGACATCTTGCTCTGCTTTTTCAGATGTTTTCACATAGTCTGCTGTCTCCAAGACATTTAAGTATTATTTTCTTTATTTTTTTTATTGCATGTTCATTTGTTTCTTTGTGCTTCTTTGTTTTGTTTTGTTATGTCAGGGTAAGTGGGCTAGGCTTGCTTTGCTGATTGCTCATCTGTGAGCATGAAAGCTTTCACCACCTTCAACAGGTGGGCTGTGCAGCAGCAGGAAAGTTGAGCCCGATTTGCTGTACACTGTTTCCCAAGGTGGTTGAGGGTGGACTGGGTGGGCCCTGTCTGCCTCCTGATGTTGGTCCAGTGGTGTGTGAGCATTCACAGCCCCTCACTAGATAGGAGGGAGTATCAGATGGGGAGTCGTACTGGCTTGCTTCCCTCCGTTCAGCAACTGGTTGAGTGGTGGGAGGTGAGGGGCAGTGTAGGCCCATTGCTGTGGCAGACCTGAGCTGGGGATGCTGTAACTGTAGCATCATGACAAGGACTGGTGGGAAGGGGCAGTAGCACACGGGGATAGGTGGGAGGAAGAAAGAAAACAAAAGAGAAAGAAAAAAATTGGTAGCTGGTGGGTGGGGTGGGACAGGCCTGGAGGCTGGTGGGAAGTGGGTGGAAGTGGAGAATGGTACTAGGTGGAAGTCAGAAAGTGATGGGCTGGTGGCTGCCTCTAGTCAAGGCAGTGTGGCATGGCATGGTGACAAGGGGGGCAGACGTGCACAGGACTAGGTGGGATGGAGAAAGAAAAGGAAGAAAGAGAAGAAAAAATGGTGTGGTGGAATGAGGGTGCCAGTGGGTCAGTGGATCTCTAGCTGAGGTTGTGCAGCATGGCTGGTGGGAAGGGGGGCATGTGGCATATGGGACTATTTGGAAGGGGGAAGAAAAGGTAGAAAGGGAAGAAAAAAATGGCATGGTGGGAGCTGGCATGTGGGGGAGGGTGGACCTCCCTTGGAAGTGAGCCAATGGCTCTCTAGCCATGGGGATGTGGTGTGGCCAGGCTGGAAGGTGTAGAGGTTGCATATGGTGCTAGGTGGGAGGGAAGAAGAAAAGAGAAAAAGAAAAAAATGGCACAGTGGGAACTGGCGGGTGGGGGTAGCATGGCCTGGAAGGAAGGGGTAGACGTGATGTATGGGGCTAGTTGGGAGGGAGAAATACAATAAAGAAATTGAAAATAAAATGGTGTGGCAGGAGTCAGCAGGTGGGTGCAGGGGTACCCAGGGTGTCAGTGGGCTGATGGCTCTCTACCTGCAGTGGTTGAGTGTGGTCCAGCAGGAAAGTGTTGAGTCTATGTGGGAGGGGAAAAGAAAAATGATGTGGGAGGAGCTGGTGGATGGGGACCAGTAGGACCCAGGGTGGCAGAGGGCTGGTAGCTCTCAACCTGTGGTGGTGCAGCAAGGCCCAGTGGGATGGGATAGAAGTTATGTATGGGGCTAGGTGGGAGGGAGAAAGAAAAAGAAGAAAGGCAAAAAGAAAAACAAGTGGCATGGCAGGGGCTGGCGGGTGGGGGTGGGGTGGAACTAGGGTGGTGGTGGGCTGGTGGCTCTCTAGACAAGGCAGTGTGGTGTGGCCTGATGGGAAGGCAAAGAGGTTGGGTATGGGGCTCTGTGGGATGGAGAAAGAAAAGGAAAAAAAATGGCACGCTGGAGCCAGCAGGTGAGGGCAAGGTGGACCCAGGCTGGTGGTGGGCTAGTAGCTCTCCACCTACGGGGATGTTGCGGTATAGCCAATCAGGAAGGGGTGGGGGTGGCATACAGGGCTAGATGGAAGGGAGAAAGGAAAAAAGGGTAAAAATAAAATAAAATGGCACAGCTGAAGCTGGTGGGTAGGGGTGTGGTGGACCTGGGCTGGCAGCAAGTCGGTAGCTTTCTAGCCAAGGCAGCATAGCGTGGCCCACTGGGAAGAAGTGTAGGTGGCATACTGGGCAAAAGGGAGAGGGGTGGCAAACTGTGTTTCTCTGGTTACTCGGTGATCTTTCTCCTGTTGGGAGCTCCATGAAGTTGCCTTCCTGTACTCCCTGTCTGGGGTCATTGCTGGCTGTGCTCCAAGATGGTGGACGCTGTGCCATGTTAGTTGCCAGAGGACCTCCACTCCATCTCTCCTTGTTCTCTGTTTTCCTCCAGTTTCTTCTTCCATTTGGTGTTTTATCTAGTTCTTTATCCCTTAATTTGATGCTTAGGGTTCCAGGATTGATGTTTGTATCTGTTTTACTTAGATTTTCGAGCCTCTGCTGCAGAGGGACGGCATGATGCATCTGTCTAGGGAGCCATGTTGGCTCCGCCTCCCCCAAAGCTATGTTTTAAGTACTGAATTGTCATGTCAACTCTAAGATGGACATTGCAATCATATGAACAGAAGGCAAGTAAAGAAGCTATTAAAATAATTGCAATGAGCCTGAATCATCACCTGAAATAGGATAGTAAGAGCAGAAATTGGAAGAAAGAATAAATAAATTGTAGAAAATAATTTTTCAGGGCTTGACAATTTACTGAATATGGTGGTGAAGAATGTATTCCATCTGAGTGCTTTACGAAATGGTAATATTTTTAGTAAAAATAGGAAATTTGGGAATAGTAGCAGCATTGAGAGGAGGATCATACGTGTGAGAAAAGTTAAGTACAGTGTGTTTGGAAAATCTAGAATCCTACATGATTTAAAAAAAAGAAAGAAAGAAACCTTGAACAAACTAGGGATATATGGAAACTTACTCAGCATAATTAATGAAATTTTAAAAAAACCACAGCTAACATCATACTCAGTAGTGAAATACTGAATGTCCCCATTCCACCTAAGATCAGGAACAAGACAAGGATGCCAGTTCAACACTATAAGGGAAGTTATATCTGAAGCAATTAAGAAAGAGAAATAAATAAAAAACGTTCATATTAGAAAGAAAAAAGTAAAACAATCCCTATTTGCAGTTGACATGGTCTTATACATAGTAAAACTAAATAATTCCACACACCATCCACAAACACTATTTGACCAAATAATATCACCAACAAAGTTGCAGGATACAAGATCAACAAGTAAAATACATATATAGTTCTATACACTAAACAATGAACAATCTAAAAAGAAATTTATGACATCAATTCTATTCACAACTGCATCAAAAGAATAAAATTAAGAATAAACTTAACCAAGGCGGTGAAAGATTCATGTATTGCAAACTACAAATATTCCTGAAAGAAATTAAAGAAGACTTAAACTAGTAGCCAGACATCCTGTGTTCATGGGTTGCAAGACACAGTAATATTAAGATGACGTTATTAGTACCTAAAGTGACTTACAGATCCAATGCAGTCCCTATCAAAATCCCAATGGCCTTTTTTGCAGAAATAGAAAAGCCAATCCTAAAATTCATATAGAATTGCAAGGGTCCCTAAATAACTAAAACAATCTTGACAAAGAAAAACAAATTTGGAGGGCTCATACTCCTAATTTCGAAACTTACTAGAAAGCTACAATAATCAAAAGAGTATGGTACTGATATGCAGAGATAACTGTAGATGAATGAAACAGAATTGAGAGTCCAGAAATAATCCCTCACATTTATGGTCAATTAATTTTTCACAAAACAATCCGGTGTGGGAAAGAATAGTCTTTTCAACAATGGCGCTAAGACAGCTGGATATCCACATGTAAAAGAATGATGTTAGATCCTGACTTCACATGATTTACAAAAATTAACTCAAATGGATCAAAGACCTAAAAATATAAGAGCTAAAATCATAAAATTCTTGGAAGAAAACAGGGGTAAATCTTCATGGGCCTGGAATTTGCAATGGACTTCTAGATATGGTGCCACAAGCACTAGAAACAAAAGAAAAATGAGATAAATTGGATTTCATTAAAATTAAGATTCTTGTGCATCAAAGGACACTATCAAGAAAGTAAAAAGACATCTCAGAATGGGAGAAAATATTTGCAAATCATTTACCTTTGTAATGATCTACTATCCAGAACATACAGAGAACTCTTACAATTCAACAACAAAAGCACAAACAATGCAATTAAAAACTGGGCAAAAGACTTGAATAGGCATTTCTCCAAAGAACATAAACATATGACCAACCAGTATATGAAAAGATGCTCAACATTATTAGTCATTAGGGAAATGCAAATCAAAACCACAATGAGATTCCATTTCACATCTGCTGTTGTTAGATGCTGTCGAGTTGGTTCTGACTCATAGTGACCTTATGTACAACAGAACGAAACACTGCTTGGTCCTGCACCATTCTCACAATCGTTGATATTCTTGAGACCGTTGTTATAGCCACTGTGTCAATCCATCTCGTTGAGGGTCTTCCTCTTTTTCACTGACCCTCTTACTTTACCAAGCATGATGTCTTTCTCCAGGGACTGGTCTGTCCTGATAAGAAGTCCAAAATATGTGAGATGAAGTCTTGCCATCCTTGCTGCTGAGGAGCATTCTGGTTGTACGTCTTCCAAGACAGATCTATTCATTCTTCTGGCAGTCCATGGTATATTCAATATTCTTCACCAACACCATAATTCAAAGGCGTCAGCTCTTCTTCTGTCTTCCTTATTCGTTGTCCAACTTTCACATGCATAGGAGATAACTGAAAATATCATGGCCTGGGTCAGGCGCACTTAGTCCTCAAAGTGACATCTTTGCTTTTCAACACTTTAAAAAGGTCTTTTGCAGCAGATTTGTCCAACGCAATGCATCATTGGCTTCTTGACTGCTGCTTCCATGGGCGTTGATTGTGGATCCAAGTGAAATGAAATCCTTGGCAACTTCAATATTTTCTCATTTATCATGATGTTGCTCATCAGTCCAGTTGTGAGAATTTTTGTTTTCTTTACGTTGAAGTGCAATCTATAGTGAAGTCTGTAGTCTTTGATCTTCATCAGTAAGTACTTCAAGTGCTCTTCACTTCCAGCAAGCAAGGCTGTTTCATCTGCATATTGCAGGTTGTTAATGCATCTTCTTCCAATCCTGATGCCATGTTCTTTTTCATATAGGCCATCTTCTCGGATTATTTGCCCAGCATACAGATTTAATAAGTATGGTGAAAGGATACAACCCTAAAGCACACCTTTCCTTATTTTAAACCACGCAGCATCCCATTGTTCTGTTCAAACGACTGCCTCTTTGTGTATGTACAGGTTCCTTATGAGCACAATTAAGTGTTCTGGAATTCCCATTCTTTGCAATGTTATCCATAATTTGTCATGATCCATGCAGTTGAATGCCTTTGCATCTACTAGAATGGATATAATCAAGAAAATTAAAAATAACAAGTGTTTGCAAGGATATGGAGAAATTGAAACCCTTGTACAATCCTGGTAGGAATGTTTAATGGTAGAGCCACTTTATCAAACAGTTTTCTAGTTCCTCAAAAAATTTAACATATAATTACCCCATGACCCAGCAAAAAAAAAAAAAATAATTATAAACAGATGTTAAAGAATAAAGCAAAAAAAACAAACAAACAAAAAAAAAAAAAAAACAAAAAACAAAACCTGGTTCACAAATATTCATAACATTATTTGTAATAGTTGAAAAATATAATCAGCTCAAATATACATCAACTGATGAATGGATTTAAAAAAAAGAGGTGTATCTATTCAACAGAATATTATTTATCCATAAAAATAAATGAAGTACTGTTACATGGATAACCTATGGATAACACATGGGTGAACCTTGAAAAAAATATGTTAAGTGAAAGAAACAGAAAAAAAAGACCACATATTGTAAAATTGCATTTATAGGCAATAATCCAGAATAGGCATATCTGTAGAGACCAAAAAAAAAAATACCAGTTGTTGGCAGGGGCTGGTGGTAGTGGAGAATGGGGATTGATTATAATAGGAACAGAGTTGTCATTTGCAGTAATAAAAATATTCTGGAAGTAGATAGTGGTGTTCACTGTACAAAAAAACTATAGAAAGTAATGTAAGCCTTCATATCTACTATTGTTATTATCAACCTTGATTAGAGGATTAAGTTATTCACTAATATATTAGGACCTTCAGAAAGGAAGATAAGTAAAGTTTTTTTCATTTTGTGATGATATTACCAGCCCCTGCCCTCTCCTCCTCCCCCTGCCGCCCAATTCTTACCAACTCTCACTGTGCATTATCCTGAAATAAGTGGAAAATTTGATTTTTCTAGTAAATAATACCCTAGAAAGCAGGACACTTCATTTTCTATTAATTGGCTAACACTTACCAATTGACTCCTAACTTTCAGGCTAATTTAATTTATTGGACCAGTCCAATTAGCATAGCTGTATTCTGAACCTTTTGGAGTTTACGTAACAGTAATTTACTTGAGGTCTTCTAATGCCTGAGATGGTTAGTGGTACCTAAGCAAGTAGGCGATTTTGCTTGTACTATTTGTTCTTAGTTTTGCAGTAACAGGGACTTTCCTTCGAATAAATTAAAATCTGTTTGTGCGCATCTTCTGAAGATAACTTGTTCTGTTTTGTGTTCTACTCATATCATGAGTCCGTTCCTTGTATGCGTAATAAAGTTTAGAACAGATTCAGTTGGCACACAGTTCTTGGCAGGTTTTGTAAACTATAAACATGTATGAATTATGATTGGTTGGGATACATGCCCAGAAATATTTTGGCAGATCTTAAACCCTTGAAGGGAATAATATTTAAATATACATATATAAAATACCTGTAAAAGAAAGGACAAATCCTGGTGATAAAGAATCAAAAGTGGTACAATCATAGAGCATTCTTTAAGCTGGATAAATGTGCTTCACTTAAGAATCAAAAGGAAACCTGATCCATCTCAACAACAGAGTGAAACTCAAATTACATTCGTGAATAGCAAGTTTCTCAATGATTCAGCTTTAAATTGAAAATA
Source organism: Dugong dugon (assembly GCA_030035585.1). Classification (NCBI taxonomy): domain Eukaryota; kingdom Metazoa; phylum Chordata; class Mammalia; order Sirenia; family Dugongidae; genus Dugong; species Dugong dugon. The sequence continues at coordinate 24,614,386 of CM057475.1, forward strand.
TTAAAGCTTGAGCAATATTGACCACAGCTTCTTTTTTCAGAGATGCAACGTATAGCTTTTGATTTCCTAAATTCTTAATTTTGGGCACTGTTAAATTTGTTGAGAAATGTTTAGCACCTGCAAACTGATCTTTATTTCCTTGCCTATGACATAGCTCTGTGATAGAAAGGTAAATTATCTGTCATTAGAAAGAAAGAAAAAGAAGAAGAAGAAAGAAAAGTAAACAAGGTTACCTATCACCATGCTTGCTGCATCTTTAGATTTTATTGGTTTAACTCCAGTAACTCTCATTTTCTCCAGGTTTTTCTACTTTTAGGATATGAGCAGATATTTCAAAAAATTATTTAGAGATGTCTAGACTTGAAGCTGATGATCTTGCACAAGATATTTTTAAAGCTGGGAGAAAGTCACAGGAGATACCTGGCTTATTGATTTTAGTCCAAGAAGTTGCTAAGGTTTGACTTCATCATGTAATTTGCCAGTGGCATGATGGAGATTGTGGAAAACAAATAAAATATTAACAAATAAGTTACTGGCAGTTTTATATGACACCTAAAGTAGATGTACCTGAGCAGATTCTGCTGTTTCATTCTGAAGTCAGTGCTCTGTTAGGAAAATGCAGAGACATTAAGATTAGATGCTTATTAGAATAGCTCAGATGTAGGTTTGTTTTCTAAACATGAAGATACTGTATAGCTGTTATTGTCTTTGAAATTCTGAATTTCTTTTCTGGACTCTTAGTTATTCTACACTCCTTGTTCTAAATTCCCTATTAATAATGTTTGTAGAATAGAAATGAATTATGCTTTATATTATATACCAAGAACTTCAGAAATTGAAGAACGCTATATTAAAGGAGTTTATGAATACATTTTTCCTCCAGATAAGTAGTTTATAAAACATCTCTTATATTTTTCATTGTGTCATAGGCCCAAATAAATATTTTTTAAACTACTAGACAGAGACAATTGTCATCAAATAGTCTACGAAGGATGTCATGCTTGTGTGTAGGTGTGTGTTTGTATGTGTTCATGTGGCACATTGCTTTATCATGTATTTAGCATGTCATTATATATGATTGGAGCCCCGGTGGCGCAGTATTTAAGAGCCTGGCTGCCAACCAAAAGGTCAGCACTTTGAATCCACCAGCTACTCCTTGGAAAACTTATGGGGCTGTTCTACTCTATAGGGTCACTATGAGTTGGAATCAACTCGATGGCACGCAACAACAACTGTATTATCAAGATAGAGATAGAGAATGGAGAATTAAATGGTTACCAGGCAATGTGCTCAGTAGTGTACAGGGGAGTGTCTATGAGTTATTTCCGATGATAATTCCCATTCTACAGGTGTAGTGATTGAGGCTTGTAGAGTTTAAATACCTTGTCCGTGGTTTACACAACTCCCTACCCCAGAGACAAAGGTTTTTGCTTCACAGGCCTGAAGATTCTAGGGAAATCAGTGAGAACTTTTTCTCTGTCCACCCACTCCCAACTCTAGCAGCAGCCAAACACCTGCCCCTGAGTGGGCTTTCTCAGTCTCCTGCCAGGCCCCCTATCTTTGTCTTGAGCATCCTGTGGAGGCGTGTGGAAAACAGCCTGAGTGAATATGAAGGCCCATTGTTCCTAGAACCTCAGCTCTTTTAAACTCGTCTATTAGCTATACATGGCCTTTAATAATTCATTAACGTTTTATCTGGTTTCTTTTTTACCTTCTTGTATAGTTATCACTTTTTTCTGCTGGGTGCTGTCAAAAGCTAAATAGTTTATCTATCTTGTTTCATTGTGGAGATGCTTATCTCTTTTTGGTATCCAGTTTACTCAATTTCATTGTGACCTCATGTCTGATGAGCTAAGATAATTTCTATTTTTGTAGATCATTCATTATTTTTCTCATTAGTGTGGGAACCACATTCTCTTGCTGCTTACTATATCCCAAGTAATGACTGTCCTCCCTTGTACTTTTAATACAAATTTCTTGCTTTACTATTACATTTGTCCGGTATATTTTTCTTCTTTGATATTTGTAGCATACCATATTTGTAGCAAGTTTTTCTTATCTTGTCATTTACCTTCAATTATTACGGAGTCCTGGTGGTGCAGTGGTTAAGAGCTAGGCTGCTAACCAAAGGGTCAGCAGTTGCAACCCAACAGCTGCTCCTTGGAAACCCTATGGGGCAGTTCTACTCTGCCGTATAGTGTCGCTGTGAGTCAGAATCGACTTGATTGCAACAGGTTTGTTTTTTTGGTTTATGTTTATGGTATTTGGGATGTAGTACAGATTTCATGTTTATGCAGTGAAATCTATTGGTTAGTTTTTTGCATTTTATCCAGAAATCATTTAAATATTCACCTATATTTCTTCTGGAATATAAATATATTTTCTTTATATTTAAGTACTTCATCTATCGTGGGTATTTTTGTGGGTGTTTTAAGTTTCTCACTTGTGTTTTGTTGTTGCTTCTGTTTTTGTATAATTTTTATACAATAAATTGCTCTTTTATAATATCTAATAATTTGTCTTGTAAAGTACAGTCAATGTAGAAAATGTTGTCTTTTCTTAATTCTTATACTTAATTTATTTTATTTTTTATTTTTATTTTGGTGAAGTGCACCTTCTCCTCACCTATCAACTATCTGCCTATCTGACATTTCACATTTACGACTATAGTAAAAAATCTACTGTCCGACTACTTTGCACATTAACAATGTACATCTGGCACTAACGAACACTGAGGTGCAAGGTGAGAGTAACAATGACTTTGATGGTTAAGGTCATGTGTCAACTTGGCTAGGCTATGTTCTCAGAGGTTTGGCAGCTATATAATGATGCAATTTGGCAGTTACGTAGTGATGTATTTTGGCAGTCATGTAACGATGTAACTTGGCAGTTACATAATAACGTAACTTGGCAGGTATGTAATGATGCAATCTGTCAGTTATATAATGATGTAGCCATCCTCCATTTGGTGATCTGATGTAGTCATCCTCCATTTTCTCATACCACTGATTTTGCATAATGACCTGCTGTTTGGAACCTAACCATGTTGGTAAGTGAAGAGAGGGTTATACAGAGCTTAAGATACGCCATTTTCTCACTTGTGTTTTGTTCCTATATAAAAACTATCCATGCACATCTACTCTCAAGACCAAATTCACCTATCTTTTCAAGAACCTTCCCCAATTATCATTTTACCCTTTTTCTATACCTACATTCCCTCCCTCCTCTACTGATTAATCTATAACAGTATTTGTGTGGACTCAAATGAAATCCATGTTAAATATATATATATATATATATATCCATCCCACAAATTTTCAATACATCTTTCTCTAGCTACAACTTTATCTATCCTGTCCTCTTTATAAATTCTTAGAAGGATTTAATTGTTTACACTGAGTATCTTCAGTTTCTTACTTCCAACATACTCTTAACACATCTCTCTGACTTCAAATATAACTACTCCAGTAAAAGTTTGCTAGCTAAGAATAATTTTAAACCAAATTTTACCAAAATTCAGCACATTTCATTTAAAAAAAAAAATCTCTTTAACACTTATTTTCTGCTTCTATACCGCCATAATCTTTATGTATTCCTTCTCTTTCTCTGACTACTCCTTTTCGGTCTGCTTTGCTTGCTTCCTTCTTTGTATAACCATCAAATGTTTGAGTTTCTGAACTCTATAATTTAAATAAGTATCTTTTCTCATATAACCCTTAAATGAACCAATTCTCTCCAATGACTTCCATTATTATCAATATGTTGACAACTTCCAAATTTTTAACTTCAGCTCTGATTAGTTTTTGAGCTCCAGATTCACTATTAAATTGCATATTAGTCACCTCAAACTTATTATATTTGAAATAAAATACATGATTTCCCTTCAAATATTTTCCTCTTCCAGTAGTTTCTATCTGAGTGAGTGGTGCCATCATTTACCTAGTCACTCCATCCAGAAACATCTAGATCATTGTTAATATCTTCTTTCCTTTCACCAGCTACATACAATTAGTTACGAGTTGTGCCAGTTTGAACCCTCAGATCTTCAACTTCTTAACCACCAGTGAGCTCACACTAAATCTATTCAATATTATTCCACCTAAACCTTTTATTTGTTTAATTCTTTCTCCCCGTTACAATGCAGTGCAATCATGCTACAATTTCCTTGCTTAAAATAATTTGTTCACTTCACATTGTTCTTAGGCGAAGTTCAAGATGTACACCATGACTCACAGAATTCTGCAATATCTTTTCTTCTTCCAGACTTATTTCTATTTTAAACTTATTCACTATTTTTAAAAAATCAAATAATCTTTAAATAATAAGTGTAATCAATATTGAATATAATCTAAATATCATGCCTTATATAACTGAGAAGACAATTTCCACATAGAAAAATTTGAACAATTGCACCATAATTGGAAAACATGTAGACTACAAAAAGACTTCCTTCAAAGTGGAATATTAATTTGGCTATAAAATGTACTATATTTGCTAAAATACATATAGTTATATACACACAAAGGCACAGATATGTCTTTATAATATAGTTGATTTGATAGGCTTATAAGACCTTTGTGTTAAATCCTATAGTGGATTGATTTTGTTGTACTTGTTGCTATCATTTAGTTGCCAATTCCATAGAAATAATTAAAATTATTTTGGAGTAATGGATAAGTATGGTGATTTTTTATTAAAGAATAGTTATCTTTAAGAATAGCCAGTTTAAGAAATATGGCTGTTTCTGAATCTTCCTCTTCAACCCAACTATGCACAAGTTATTAGTAAGCAATTTGTTGTTTTGTATATTTGATACCCAACATTTGAAGATGGAACATTTAGATTTTTTACCCTCACAAAATAAGTAGCTTTAAATCAAATTGATTGAAAAGACAGTTGTTAGGGTTTCATTTTTTAACCTGTTGGAGATCCTGATAATATGAAGATGAAATGTCAATGAGAGTAGCACTAATGCAATTATTCTGGCCCCCAATATAAGAGGTGTTTTTAGAAAATATTTTATAGAGCTGTCATCAAAAACCAGATCCATCAAAGTTTTGAATTAGGAGGGCACATTCTCACTTTTGCTGTGCTGCCTTATGTGTGCTCTTGGTCTCATGCTAGTCAAAAAATACTGTCTCTGAGCAGTATCAGTTCTCTGTCTTGCCTGTTTGAGAATAACATAACCCAACTACATACACTATTTCTTTTTATTGAAAGATTTTAAATCAAGCTCTGTGAAAATGTTTTTCATTAACATAAAATTATCTTAATCTTTATCATTTTTAAGATTATTAGATGATTTCCCTCTCTCGAAGATTTTGATCTCTCTCACTTGTATGTGATATGAATCTGACATATGCATTATTACATCAGTGAATCTGACAACATTTGTACTAGAAAATGATAGCATGTTTAAATATTCAAGTTTATAATCATTATGCTTACTTCACCTCAGTTAAATGACATTGATGACTACATGCTTAGATCTCATGATAAGTAAAGTAAGTCCTCCAAATTTAAACATCACCTTCATAATGTACTTTATTAACTTTGTGTTTAAATGAATTTGCAACAGTGAATATAACAAAATATCGAAAGGCAGAATTGGTCACTGGTAACAATAAAACGGTAATTCCAAAACAGTTGTGCTCATGTAGACCAAGAGGCAGTCATTCAAACAGAACAAGAGGATACTGGATGGATTAAAATCAGAAAAGGTGTGCATCAGGGTAGTATCTTTTTACCATACTTATTCAGTCGGTATTGCTGAGCAATCGGTATGCTGAGAAGCAGGACTATATGAAGAAGAACGTAGCATCAGGATTAGAAGAAGACTCATTAACAACCTGTGAGATGCAGATGACACAATCTTGCATGGTAAAAGCAAAAAGGACTTGAAGCACTTACTTATGAATATCCAAGACTACAACCTTCAATGTGTGTTACACTTCAACATAAAGAGAACAAAAATCCTCGCAACTGGACCAATAAGCAACATCATGATAAAGAGAGAAATATTGAAGTTGTCAAGGATTTCATTTTACTTGGATCTACAGTCAACATCCATGGTAATACAGAGGTCCCCAGGCCGAAGAAAATTTCACTGCAGTTTGCTTGGCCAGCCTCGCCATTTCCAGTTCCATTGCTTGGCTGGACTCATAATTTGCGAAAGTGCTGGCACCTGCATGGTATGATTAAGAGTGTTGCCGACGTAACTTGTACGAACTCCCTACTTGTAAACACCTTAAAAATAACTTTTCTTCCTCACACGCTCGAAGCGGTCTTGGCAACAACAGCCCCGATTGCTTACTTCCTTGTGCAACAAAATAAAGAAAACTTTACACTCTCCCACCTGCGTCTCTAGTTTATTGGCCAATACGAGTCACGCCTAGCAAAATCTGGGGTTTCTACCCTGTAGCAATGGAAACAGCAGTTAAGAAATCAAACGATGCATTGTACTGGACAAATCTGCTCCAAAACACTTCTTTAAAATGTTAAAAAGCAAAGACGTCAGTTTAAGAACTAAGATGCCCCTGACCCAAGCCATGGCATTTTCAATCGCCTCATATGCATGCAAAAGCTGGACAATGAGTAAGACTGAAGGAGAATTTATGCCTTTGAATTATGATGTTGGCGAAGAATGTTGAATATATCACGGACTGCCAGAAGAACCAACAAATCCGTGTTGGAAAAAGTACAGCCAAAATGTTCCATAGAAGCAAGGTTAGAGAGACTTCATGTCCGTACTTTGGACATGTTATTAGAGGCACCAGTCCCTGGAGAAGGTCATCATGCTTGGTAGAGGGTAAGAGAAAGGGAGGAAGACCCTCAAAGAGATGGATTGACACAGTGGCTGCAACAATGAGCGCAAGCATAGCAATGATTGTGAGGATGGCCCAGGACCGGGCAGTGTTTTGTTCTGTTGTAATACGGGATCGCTATCAATCGGAACCAACTGGACGCCACTTAACAACAGCAATAAAAACAGTATTGGCGTTTTCATCTCCAAGACTACATAATTAGTACTAATGAATGTGAAAGGACTTTGAGTATTGATCAAAAATTTCGTCTGGGAATGCTAAACAATAATAACCATGTTTTGTATGTAATACTTCACTAAGGAGAAATATGCAAATATGGAAAAAGTAGCAACAATCGACAAATTCAGAAATATGGATTCCTGTAATGTCTGATTTAAAAAATTGTTGGGAAAATAATTCTCTAAGGGGAGAAATCGCCTTCAAAGCTACATTTTTAAAGAAAATATTTACCTACAGACAAATGGAGGATGAGAGAGAGACAGGGAAACGTTAATGTGACCTGAGAAATTCTCCTTTAAGATTTCCATTGAGAATCTAATTTTGCCTATGGCAATGGTACAGTTTATTTCAATCCTAGCATTAATATGTATGAGTAAATATACTGTGTATATCAATATCAGAATAAGCAAGACTGTTGTGATGACATCCAAACATAATCCTTAGGCAAACATAAGACAATTAGTGTAAAGCAAAGCGTTTGAAAAGTAGATTCATCAAGAGCGAGTATCATATTTATATAATCATTTTCATTATATATGCAAGGAAATTCAATTGTTGCTTCTACTCAAAGCTAATAAATCCTGACAGTATTTAGGTTTGGTAGTCAAAATATGCTTCTTTCTAATAAAATCTTATTTTGGAGTTCAAACTTTTTACTGTATCTGCTTCTATTAAAATGTCAATTGTTAATTAGAAGCTACCTCAACTCCTACCAATTATCTTTGAATGACATTAATTATTTCTCAGGTTTCTACAAATTTATGCTTTTCTTTATCTGACAAATTAGCAAGATATATTTTCATTTCTTAATTAGCATATGATTATTTCCTACTGCTTTTCCTTCAAGACTCAAATTTAAGCCTTATTAACTTTTGTCAGTTATCCATAAGGAAAGTCAATTAAAATCAGGATAAATGAATGAGGAAAAGAAAGAACAACAAAGAAAAAAATTCATAAGAAAATTTAAAAAAGGAAAAAAATTATTATGTACTAATACAGTATTGCAGCTAATATGTTGTGAGAATCAAGACTGAATGATACTGTTTTACATCATGAAGTCTTTTATTTGTTTGTTTGGGTCGTGTACATCACATTGTGGGGTATACTTTTTTTCCTTAGAATATGCAGTTTAGCTAATGTGCATGGAGCTAGCATCAGCATTCTATAGTTTTCAGAGAAGGGTTGCTCTGACCAATTGTGTGCTGCAGTAACAAGAGAGATGAAATTTCTTCTAGAGAAGCAAACTAGCTTCATGTCCCAGGGTTCAATCCTCAGGTTTGCCATTCCAAGAAATGAATTTGATCTCTCTGGAGTAAGCTTATACCAGTGCAGAATCACAAGCTTCACTAGAGACTTACATACAAGCTAGAGGTTCAATTTGTTGATCACAATGAGAAAAACAATACTGCCCAACAGTTTGGAATGTTCTAAGCAGCACAGTAGATGTCTCCCCATAGTCATATCTACAGTGACAGAAAAAGCATAGGGGTGCTTTCAGAGCACAAAATTAGACACAGTGGAGTCAAATAGATTATATTTCTTATTAGCATCATTGATCTGTGATAGTCTAATGTTGATCATTTCATTTTGCTCAAAAATATCTTTGCCCATGAATTGTGATAACCCTAAAGCTATTGAGTACCTTCTCCTTTGAGAAAGAGACTGGCTGTCAAAGCCTTACTTCCTAATTTCTTGTTATCTAGGCTCCATATTTACCATATCATTCTAATTTTTTTCTCTTTTCTGTATATAGCATAACTGAGTATACATCAGGCTTCTCACTTATTCCAGTCATGCCTTTGGAATTCTCAGATTTCTGTGTTTGCACATTGACATATTTTTTCTTTTTTCTCTTTAGGAGATGCAAAGAAACATTTTGTTTGGTTTTTATTTAGTCTTTGCACAGAATTTGGAATAAATCTGATTTCAAAACAACTACAAGTCAGGCAATATTCACCAATACAGTATTAAGAAATATAACCAACTGCAACTTATTCTTTAAGTGAATACAGCAGACAACTGATAAAGGATGACTCTCATCACCGGGCAATTTCCCAGGGTCTGTGGTTCATCCAACTATAGCAGCGAATTCTAAAGCAATCACTTAGAATTCATTACCTGAAAACAAAATATGGCAAAACAAACAAATGAGTAAACAAGAATGTTAACAACAAAATACATCTGTTCTGTGGATGATGGAAACCATATGAGTGGTACAGATTTCCCTTTATTCCCCACCATTTGATGGTTTCAGCTGTTAAGTCAGAGCCATATATGACACAATTTAAAAAGTAGAATCAAGCCCATTTCTACACTCAGTTGATTATTATAATCATTGTCATTGTTATTATCATCACCATTAGGTGGGGGGACTGTAGAGAATCCCATAGTCAACCCTCAGACTAACTTTTTCCTTTAAAGGAAAGAGACCAATTCAGGATTCCAGAACTTATAAGTGGACCATGATTCATCCTGATTAAAATTTCACCTTTTTAAAACTTGGTAATGTTTCGTGCTAATTTTCTTGTAGCAATAGCTAACATTTATTTATATTTTGAGTGTTCTAGGCAAAACTTTAAATCTTTTAAGAGTATTTGCTTATTTTAGCCGCACAGTAACCCACTGAGGTTGGTACTTTCATTGTGCTCACATAACATATTGTGAAACTGAAGTTTAGTGAGTTCAAAAACCATGCTGAGATCACACAGCTAATATGTAATAAAGGGAAGATTTGAATCCTGGAGTTCAAGAGCAGAGTCCTTTTGTAACCTCTTGCTTACTCAAGCATTGCACTTAACTTGTTTAGCTTTCTAAGGTTAACTGTATTTTGGAGTTCTGAGGTCAATTTACTGCTATCCTCAGTCAATTATTTCAAAAGGAAAATGCCTTATAAGAACTAATTTTTAAAAATATATATATAAATATTTGTAATTTTGGTAAGTTTTTCATATTTCTAAGTGATAATTATTGAGAATTATCCAAAATTGAGGAAAAATATAAGTCACTAAAGAAATTAAACAAATTGAGCAATATATATATATAAAATAAACTAGTGAAATTGCAAAATTCCAAGAAGAAAAAAATACTAAAGTAGTCACCTCAAAAAAGGTTATCTATAGAAAAATGAAAATTAGACTAAAGGCAGATTTTCAATGGCAAGAATAGAAGACTGAATGCAGTAGATTATCAAAGTGTGAACACAATAAAGTTATCCTCCAAAACTAGTATAAAGACATTTTCAGATAAGCAAAATGGGACAGAGTGCATCAACAGATGTTCACTAAAATATCTAAGAGAACAAGAAAAATGATGAAAAGTTCAACGTCTGAGATTCAAAAAGTAGTTAACAGATATATTGATAAACATTTAGATACATCTAAAGAAATGCCTGTATAAAAATTAGAATAATTTTTATGATTAGAATGTGAAAAATGGTAGTAAATATTGGAAAATAATAACTTGCAAGATATATTTGATCAGAGATAGAGTTCTGAAATTAGTTTTCTTTTGGTGGGAGGATGGTTAAGATAGATAAGTTACACAAATCTGAGAACACTCATATACTTCTATTGTGACACTTCCCTTGGTGCCTAATGAGGCGTTGAAGTAACTGAGAAAGTGTAGAATGTAAAGTGGCCGTGATTTAGGTCAAAAGAATACAGATGTGATCTGCATGGGCTTCATGAACTGAGAACTGATAGGAACCTGGATGTCCAGTAGGTGCCAGCATGGATAATGATGATAAACAAGATGGCCTCTGTGTAAGTGACTCCCTCTAGGAAATCAGAGTTGATCACTAGAAGAGGGGAAGCCGTAAGAGTAGATCCTGGGGAGTTCTAAAAGTTAGCTCAGATTAAGTTACTTTCTTCTGGTGGAATAAAGGTTTGGGCTACAAATAAATTTTAGTTAATGAAAAAAAAAAAAAGCAGTTAATATTTCTTAAAATCCGAGTTTGTTGTCTGAAAAAATGTATGCCCAATATAAAGGAATTTGAGGGGTAGAAAGTTATTTTATTACACTTTCTATCTATGGATAGCCTTACAACAACTTCTTCCTCATATCCTTAGGTTGTTTTGAAGATTAATAAGCAAAACACAAATCTAAACTTTGGAACTAGCTTAGTGATTTCTGTTATTCCACAGACAGTGCCCCTCAGATAAGCTGTGACTGTTGTACGTGTTTTTATTGTAGAAAAGGCCACAGTGAAATTGAGGGTAAGAGGTGTGATACAGCTAATTGCTCCAAGACTTTTGTTCTGAGTTATGGCTCTGAGCTTCACCTGTCCCTAATTATCAACCGAGTTTTCAGTCACACTCAAATTTGCTAAAGGAGAACAATTTTGTGGTCAGTTTTTGACCCAGGGATTGCAATCTAGACATTTCTAACAGTGAGTAACATGGCATTCCTTGTCATGGAGAAAATTTTTATGTAAATCTATTTATAACCCTGTCTGAAAAATGCGAAGTTGTTTTACATTTACTGCATTTTGAAACTGGAATGCACCCATTATACCCATTGCCGTCACACATCCATAATATTTTTAATTAATATTAGTAGACTTCTAACAGCTACTGGTTTATTCTCCTTCAAATTGCCATTGAAATGTGCATGGAAACACTGGAAAAATTCAACAGAATTTTAAGACTAGAAATGTTTGTCTATAGTGAAGAGAAATTTCCTTTTAATTAAGGTAAGGATTATACCCCTAAAGTCAACTGTTTTCCAACTTTCATGTAGTCTAACAGCCAAAACTTTTATTGCATGTTACATCTATTTTTAAAACTTCCACATGCTCCAATTCTGATTCATCAGTATAACTTCTTTCTTCTGCCACAAATTGTATAAATTTTATCCACATCACCATAGAGCCTCTATGTCCATTTACCACCCTGGGCAACCATCACCTCTATCTAGTTCCAAAACTTTTTCATCACCCTAAAAGAAAACCCTGTAGCTACTAAGCATTCACTTCCCATTCCCCACCTCCACCAGGCCCTGACAATCACTAATATGCTATATTTTTCTATGGATTGAACTATTCTGAATATTTCATATAAATGGAATCATACGATATGTGAACTTTCTTGTTTTGCATTATCTTTTCAAGGTGCATCCTTGCTGTAGCATGTATCAGTGCTGAATTTATTTTTATAACTGAATAATATTCTATTTATGAATATACTACATAAATCAATTGATGGAAATTTGGGTCATTTCAACATTTGGCTATTGTGAATAAGGCTGCTATGAATATTCCTATACAATTTTTTTAAAACCGATTTTCAATTTTTTTTTTTTTTTGATAAATGCCCAGGAGTGGGATTGCCGGATCATATGGTAATTCTATGTTTAAATTCTTGAGACAATGCCAAACTGTTTTCCACACGGCTGCACCATTTTACATCTCCAACAGCAATGTACTAGGGTTCCAATTTCTCCACAATTTTAGCCAACACTTCTTTTCTTTCTTTGAATTATACCCATCCTGTTGTTGTTGTTGTGTGCTATCGAGTTGATGATTCTGACTCCAGAGACCCTACCGAACAGAGTATAACTGTCCCATCGTGTTTTCTAGACTGTAATCTTTACAGGAACAGATTGCCAGGTCTTTTCTTCCACAGAGCCACTGATAGGTTCGAACTGCTGACCTTTAGATTAGCAGCTGAGTGCTTAACCATCATGTCACCAGGGCTCCCTGTGTCATCCTAGTGGGTATGAAAAAGTTAGTTCATCTTGGTTTTGGCTTGGATTTTCTATTGAAGTAGAGAAGCCAGTTGGAAAGTCATTGCTATGTTCCAAGCGATTGATGATGCCATTAAATTTGTACGGGTAGAGAATAGTCTAGAAATCTAGACATCGTTCTAAAAGAATTATGGCAGAGATTTGCCTTACCTTTGCATTTAAAACAATGTAGTATTTGTGGTGTCGTTCCACAAACTGATAGAGAAATCAATGACTGAGAAATCAATGGCAGAAGAATTGATGAGAAAACAATGGAAAAGAATGAAAGCCCAGAAACTGACCATTGTATAGATAGTATGTAATTTTATATATTTTTTTAATTAAAAATTAATAAGAAAAGAATAAATATTGAGGAAATGTTCTTGACATTTAGGAAATGATTTTGATAAAAAACTAACATCTTCATTTTATGTCTGACAATAAAATAAACTTCAGATATATTAAGAATTTATAATTTAAAAAAATTATAAAGAAGAAAAGGAATATTAAAGAGTATTTATGCCATTTTGGAGTGGATGATGTTTCCTAAAATGTGAATAATTTTACAAGCTGCATAGACTTGTGAAAAATGTTAAAAAAAATTAAAAGATAGCTATTGAAGAGATAAAACATTTTAACAAATATGACAAAAATAATTTTCTTTTCACATAAAATTATCTTACTAGTTGTCTTAGTCATCTAGGGCTGCTATAACAGAAATACCACAAGTGGACAGCTTCAACAAACAGACGTGTATTCTTTCACAGTCCAGGAGGCTGGAAGTCCAAATTCAGGGTGTCAGCTCAAGGGGAAGTCTTTCTCTCTCTGTCGGCTCTGGAGGAAGTTCCTTCTCATCAATCTTTCCCTGGACTAGGAGCTTCTCAGCACAGGAACTCCAGGTCCAAAGGACACGCTCTGCTCCTGGCACTGTTTTCTTGGTGGTATGAGGTCCCCATGTCTCTCTGCTTGTTTTTCTTTTCTTTATGTCTCAAAAGAGATTGGCTTAAGACACAATGTAATCTTGTAGATTGAGTCCTGCCTCATTAATATAACTACCACTAATCCCATCTCATTAACATCATAGAGATAGGATTTACAGCACATAGGAAAATCACATCAGATGACAAAATGGTAGACAATCACACAATACTGGGAATCATGGCCCAGCCAAATTGATACACATATTTTTGGGAGACACAATTCAATCCATGACACTAAGCAATAAGACAAATACTAATATATTTATTTTAAAAAGTCAAAGATCTTGAAAAGAAAACAAAATCATTTATCAGTAAGCATTTGATAATCCAAGGCCACCGTTTTAATACATGCAGATTAAAAGAGCAATACAATACGGTCATGGCATGTCAAGTTCTCAAAATATTATAACAGCTGGTGGGAATGTAAGTTGGTATAGACTCTTTAGAGAACCATTATCTCTTTAGAGACAGAATGTGTTAAAATTATGTTTCTATTTTTTTTTAATTTTTTTTATTGTACTTTAGAAGACGGTTCACAGAATAGTTTCTCATTAAATAGTCAGTACACATATTGTTTTATGACGTTGGTTAACAACCCCACAACATGTCAACACTCTCTGTTCTCGACCTCGAGGAATTTTTATTTTGGTGAAAATATACACAGCTAAAGTTACACCATTTCAAATGTTTCTGCATGTACAATTAAGTGACATCAATTACATTCTTCCAGTTGTACTGCTTCTCACTATCCTTTCCCAAATTATTCCATCACCATTATCTTCAACTCAATGTCCCCTAGGCTTCCCATCAAACCTTTTGAGTTGCTGTTGTTAATGTGATCTCACATAGATAATTATTATTATTTTTTTTTTGTGCCTCAGATGAAGGTTTGTAGAACAAATAGTTTCTCATTAAACAGTTAGTACACATATTGCCTTATGACAGTGGTTAACAATCCCATGACATGTCAAAACTGTCCCTTCTCAAACTTGGTTCCCTATCACCAGCTTTCCTGTCCCCTCCTGCCTTCTAGTCCTTGTCCCTGAACTCCTATGTCTCATTATTCCTGTTTTGTTTTATAAGGCTGTCCAATCCCAGGCTGAACAGTGAACTTCAGGAGGGTCTTCACCACTGAGCTAAAAGGGTGTCTGGAGACCATACTCTTGGGGTTTCTCCAGTGTGTCAGGCCAGTAAATCTGGTCTTTTTTGTGAGTTAGAATTCTGTTCTACATCCTTTTCCAGCTATGTTCAGGACCCTCTATTGTGATCCCGGTCAGAGTAGTCAGTGGTGGTAGCCGGGCACCATCTAGCTGTACTGGACTCAGTCTGGTGGAGGCTGTGGTAGCTGTGGTCCATTCATCCTTTGGACTAATCTTTTCCTTGTATCTTGTTCTCTTCATTCTCCCTTGCTCTGGAAGGGGTGAGACCAGTGGAGTATCTTAGATGGCTGCTCACAGGCTTTTAAGACCCAAGATGCTACTCACCAAGGTAGAATGTAGAACATTGTCTTTATAAACTGTATTATGCCAATTGAGCTAGATGTTCCCTAAGACAATGGTCCCCACAGCCTTCCGCCCAAGAAATTCAGTCCCTCAGGGAGATTGGAAGTGTCTATGGAGCTTCCATGACCCTTCCTTGTACAAGCTGTGCTGGCTTCCCCAGTAATGTGTACTATCTTACCCTTCACCAAAGTTACCACTTATCTATTTAGTTTCCCCCCCACCCCTCCCATCACTAGTAACCAACAAATATTCTGTGTGTAAACTTCTACATGAATTATACAGCAGAGTTCTCATACAATATTTGCCCTTTTGTGATTGACTTATTTCACTCAGCTTAACGTCCTCCAGTCTCATCCATGTTATGAGGTGCTTCACAGATTCATCATTGTTCTTTATTTTTGTATAATACTCCATTGTGTGTATGTACCATAGTTTGTTTGTTTATCCATTCATCTGTTGATGGGCATCTAGGTTGTTTCCATCCTTTTGCTACTGTGTACAGTGCTTCAATCAATATGGGTGTGCATATGTCTATTCCTGTGATGGCTCTTATTTCTCTAGGATATATTCCTAGGAGTGGGATTGCATTTTGTAATGCTTTTTTTTGTGGTGCTAACATTTTCTTTGTTCCTCTTACTCTCCTGTGCTGAGTTCCTTTTGTTTGTGGATTTTTTTTTTTTCATTTCTTTTGTTTTTTTAGGTTTTGTTTTTACTGAGCCTTTATGTTTTTCTTCTTTATTTTGATGAGTAGGTTTGTTAACTTTCTTTGTGGTTACCTTGGAATTTTCCCTTATCTTCCTAGATTTCAACCAGTCTATTATTACTTGGTATCGCTTGACTTCCTCTCCATTAGAAGGTTCTATACCTACACCGTTTATTCCCTCTTTCATTGTTCTGATGCTGTTGTCATTTACAGATTAACCTCTCTGGTTCCCTTTTGTAATCTTTTGGTTTAGCATAGTCCTTAAGAGTTCATTTCCTAGGTCTGATGTTGTTTGTTCTCAGATCGAAGGATTGCCTTTAATATTTCTTCTAAGTTTGGTTGGTTTTTACATATTCCCTTAATTTCTGTTTATCTGGAAATGACCAAGTTTCACCAACATATTTGAATGAGAGTTTTGCAGGATATATTATTATTGGCTTGAAATTTTTTTTCCTTCAGGGTTTTATATATGTCATCCCATTGCCTTCTTGCCTGCATGGTTTCTGCTGAGTAAGCCGAGCTTAGTCGTATTGTTTCTCCTCTGTGCGTGACTTTTTGGTTTTCTTGAGCTGCTCTCAGGATTCTTTGTCTTGGTTTTAGCGAGTGTGATTATGATATGCCTTGGTGATTTTCTTTTGTGGTTTATCCTATATGGGGTTCTTTGAACTTCTTGGTTGGCCAACTTTTCATCTTTCATGATATTGGGGAAGTTTTCTATCAGCAATTCTTCAATGATCCTCTCTGTGTTTTCTGTTTTCTCCCCTTGTTCTGGAATTCCGATCACTCACAGATTTTTGCTTTTGATTGTATCCCACATAATTCTCAGGGTTTCTTTATTTTTCTTTGTTCTTTTTTCTGATTTTTCCTCAAACAGAGTTGTATCCAAGTGTTTGTCTTCAATTTTGCCGATCCTATCTTTCATTGTTTCAAACCTGATCCTCAGCCCTTCTATGACACTGTCCATTTCTGAAATCTTGTTGTTTATCTTTTGGATTTCTAATTGTTGTTTTTGTATGATTTCTAGTTGTGAATTTATTTTAGCATTTTGTTTCTGTATTATTTTCTTGAATTCTTTGATTTTTTTGTCTGTATATTCCATGAATTTGTCTGCTTTTTCCATGAATTTATATATTTTTTCCTAATTTTTGTTTGTTTTTAGCTTCAACTCTTGGATAATTCTGAATATTAGAGATTTGAATTCCTTGTCAGTTAGGTCTAGTGCCTTTTCTTCTATTGGAGGGTCATCTGCTGTTTTATTTTGGACACCTATTGGAACCATCCTGTCCCGTTTTTGTAAATGTTTTGATATTGTCTTCTGTCTTTGGAGTATTCAGTAGTTATTTTCCTTGTTTATTGATTGTATATTTGTTTGTTTTGTCCTACTTTTTTGTTTTATTTGTTTATGTCTGAGCAGGCAGGCTGTGTGTTCTTTGTTTGCTTGTCTGTGGGCACGATACTTTTCGCCTCTTCCAATGGGAAGGGTCAGTCACTCAGGTATGTTACAGCAGCACAGGTCCAGCTGAAAGGGAGTTGCTGGGATAGGTTTTTTGTGGCACGTATCAGGGCTGACAGTGTGGACTGGGAATCAATGCAGGGCAGGTTCCAGTAGACTGTGCCTGTGCTGCTTGGGAGTGTGATGTTCAGCGCACAGTGCAGGTAGGCAGGAAGGAGGGGGTAGATTATGATGTATGGAGCTAAGATGGGTATGGAAAAGATGAGAGAGAGGAGAGAGGAACAGGAGCCAAAAACATACTCAAACAAAAAAGTGCTAAGCAAGCTTGCTACTGGAGTGGAAAGATGAGAGACTGAGAAATGGGGAAAAACAAAAAGAAAAAAGGTAAAAGAAAAAAATGAATAAATCAAGAAACTGGAAATGAAGAAAGACAAAAAGTGAATAAGAGAGATGAAAAAACCAAAAACAAACAAAAAGAAAAAGAAAAAAAAAAGCAAGAAAAAAGAAATGCCCCCAGGGATGTCTCTGTGCATCTGCGCAGAATAAGGGACTAACTTCCAAGCCATGCAGTGCTGCGCAGCTAGAAGGGGCTCCCAAGCCAAGAAAAGAAAAAGAAAAACAACAAACAAATCAAAACAGAACAAATCAGAGCAAACAAACCAACAAACAAATAAGCCCCTGGGGGTCCCACCAGCATGGTGGCACAGGCCGGAAGCAGTTTCCCAGTCAAGTGGGGTTTCACAGCCTTTTAGGAAGAATCAGAGATGGCACAAGGAACCAGGTATTTGAGAGAAAGGAGGGGGAAGTGGTGAGAGGTAAGGAAGAAATCTAAAGAAGTGGAAAAAAGCAACACCAGCAGCCAACAAGTGGCACTCAGGGAGCTGGCCAGCATGGGCAGGTGGAATCCAAGCGGCACTGAGGGGAAGCTCATGCTTCCCAGCCAATAGACTGTTGCTGCAGGAAGCAGAGGAGGCTAAGCGGAGGTGATGAATGGTGGGGGGTGGAAAGCCTATATTGTGGGTTACTGGTTGTTCTGTCTCCTTCTGGAAGCTCCGTGAAGCTGCTTTCTAGTACCTCCTGTTCGCTGATCTCCGGTAGGATCTGTGCTGCGGTAGCTGATAGGGGACTTCTGCATGTATCTCTCCTCGTGCTCTGTTCTCATTCAGTTTCTTATTCTGTTCGGTGGTTGGCTGAGCTCTTTATCTCTTCATTTGATGCTTAGGGTTTCAGGATTGATGGGTGTCTCTGTTTGACTTAGTTTTTCTGATCTTTGCTCTGGAGGGACGGTGTCATGCTTCTGACTATAGAGCCATGTTCCTTCTATGAAATTGATGTTTCTATTTTTTAACTGTAATCACTTTTCTAGAAGTCTACTTTATGAAAGTAAAAGATGTTCTCAAGGATGTTTATTGAAACATTATTATATTTAGATAGTGGAAGCAACCATTTAGGTTGTTGGTATAACTTATTGTACAACCACAGGATAAAATATGAAAGCATTAAAATGTATATGTTCACAGGAAATTATAATCTTTCATATGAAATTCAGGATATAATATGATTGCAAACATATTAAAATAGTGTGCTTAAGTATGACAATAGACACAGAGGCTCTATAGTGGTGTGGATAAAAGCATTTGCTCTGTAGCCAACAGCCAGAGTTTGGATCCCAGTTCTGAAACTTGCTAACTGTGCAATCTCAGATAATTCACTCTGTGTGACTATGGCCAGGTTAATATGTTCCTAAGTTTGCCTATACATAAAATAGCACTTGATAGGGTGGTTGTGAAAATTTTGTGAGACAATACTTGATAAAAGAGAGCCAATAACAGTGTTTTATATTTTGTACGTAATTTACTTTTTGTGCATAACAAACACCTCTGTATCCACTAACCAAATTGAAAAATTGGATATTTACTGAACTTTGGGAACATTTTTCTACCCCTCTTTCATCATACCTCTTGCAATTCTCCCAGAAGCAATTGCTCTTCTTAATTTTATGTTAATCATTTTTTTAAGTTATATTGTTTAGTATGGCCTGTTTTGGACCTTTATGTATATGAATTTATACAGTTTCAAAGTTGCTTCCTATTCTCAATATTATGCACTTTTTTTTTTTTTTTTGATTCATCACAGGTGATACATATCCCTATAGTTGATCTATCTTTACTGCTGCATGGTAGGCGCTGAATGAATATATGATTATTAATTTATTTATTCTATTATTGATGAAATTTGGGTTGTGTCCATTTTTTTGATATTATAAAAAAAGTTGCCATGAACATTCTTGTACATGTCTCCAATGCACCTATGCCAAGAATGTCCCTAGGTATCTACCTAGGACTGGAATTGCTAGGTTGTAGGAAAGGCCGGTGTTCATTTCACTGACCTCAACTTTTCCTTTGCACCTTCACTCCACTGATTCGCTTGATAATCAATATCAGCTATATTAATAGTGATCCCAGACAACCATCACTAGACTGACTAGCTCTCAATAACCAATCCCAACCCCCAAACACACACACACACACACACACACACACACACACCCAAAAGGAAGGGAAAGGTACCAGACAATACAAGGCCAATATTCAATACAGAAGCATTTTTGCATGAGTGGAGATATCTCCGAAATGCCAAGTACTTACAAACTAACACAGACCACCACCAGAAAATAGTATGCAAAACTTTCGAATGCTAATATATGCCCCATTCTGTTTTTTTTAAAAAAAGGTTATCCTAAAAGCAACTATGAACTGTGTTCTAACTATGCTTTTGTAGAACCCAAGTGTTTCTATCCAGCTGACCCATTTCACATTTTAGATTACCGATGTGAAAATCTTTCCGTCACATAGGTACACTCTTTCCCACCCACATCTGTATTTTAGGCATGAAGTAAAATAAAAAATGATCTCTCAAATAGCAAATCTTTTAGGCAAGCCCCTTTGTTTAAGCATAACATCATTAATTCATTATCAGTATAATGGTTGATAATATATACACCATTAGTTCGTAAAACCCAAATGGCTATCAATAGTCCAACAACCAGCAGCATTTCCTTGACTGTTTTATGAGTGGTTTGTACCTTAATTCCAGTTTTGTTTTAATGGTACTGGGAGATGTGCTCAGGATTTTAAATTACTGCAACAATGCAGCTAGAAAAATTAAAGCAACTTTACCATGGACCAAGGTAAACAAATCTTTCTCATACCCTGCTTTTAGCTTTCATCCCTTCAAAAAAGAAAAAAAAAAAAAAAAGGCATTAGTCTTTCTTTATAGTATATTAAGACATTAATAATTCTCTGGATGAAAATAAGAAATAAAGAATAAGGTGGACTAGGTATTACTAACTGAATTTGAACAGAAATAATTAACAGGCAAGAAGCAATGTGTCTACTCATAGCCTATTTTTATTATGATTCTTTTTACTGGGAAATACAAATCGGTTTAGTTTCTCTGAATTACTGCTATTATCTATTTCTTAGTCTAAAGAAAAAAATCTTTATGAAACTTCTGGAAATTACTTTCTATGGACATGTGTTCATGAAAGAAAAAAATCACTTAAAGAAAGTTTCATCTCCAACTGAAAATAACTATGCTATGTTGGTTTGGCTGAATTATATCCAGGAATAAGTTTTAACAGAAGAACATACGAGTGGGACAATAGACGTCATTTTGGAATTTAAAAAACAGATAAAGGAATATTCATATTATAAACCATAAAATATTTGCATGATTTTACAAATCTTTTCTCGAAGGGATACTACTGCAGTATTATAGTGTTGCCTTTGAACATGCAATAAGTTAAACACTGTGAAGTCTTTTTTTCTGGTTTACCAGAGGGAATTGATGCATGAGTTGTGTGAGTGAAGTAAAACATCATAAGAGACAACTGTGGTAATACATAATAGCTGCTTTACAACCAGCATCTCATCTACACTTCAGGTAGGAATAAATGAAGGGGCATGGCAGCTAAAGCTTCCTCCTTTAGGCCCTCTCATTTCTATTTTCTTATTTTTCAAAGAAATATATCATGTCAGACATACTCGTTCCCATATTTTGAAAGAATTACTGCTATAGTTATTAAACAAGATGTATATAAGTCAATATTTATAAACACATGCTTTGAAGAATGGAAAAGAAAAATAAAACATTTATAGGTATTAGTAAATTTGAAGGTGTAGTACACAAAACTGAAATTAAAAAAATCTAAGAAAATAGAGTTAAAAAATTTAGATTGTGAATAAAAATTAGATAAAGTCATTTGGAAACATGCAGGGTATCAAAATTGAGACTGAAAATAACAAAGACTAACCTGTGCTACACATAATCTCAGGGACCTAGGAAAATAATTCTCATGTGTTCAGATGAGGTTAGGGGAGGATAGGGAGTGTGGTATGATAAGTTGATAAGATGTTCTCATTTTAAATGTTTAATTTAAACATTTTCAATTTATTTATGTAAGAAATTTATATAGTGAAAAATACTCTTTTCTCCTTTGTCACTCAACTGCTCTTTCTTCCATAAACGCAACTAATCATTTCATTTCCTTGTTAGTTGTTGCAGAGATATTCTATGCATCAAAAAGTAAATGCATATGTACTAATACACATTTAAGAACAAATCATAGGAAGATATAGTCACTGTCCTGAATTTTGTTATTATTATTTTTAGATATCTTAAATAATTCTATGTCATTGTTGTTGTATGCTCTTGAGTCAATTCTGACTCATAGTGACCCTATAAGACAAGGTAGAATTGTCCCCTAGGTTTCCTAGGCTGTAATCTTTACAGGAGCAGATAGCCAGGGCTTTTCTCCCATACAGCTGCTAGTGAGTTTGAACTGTCAATCTTTTGGTTAGCAGCTGAGCACTTAACCATTGCACCACTGGGACTCCTTATATTATTCTGTGAGAGAATAATATTTATATTGTACTTTATATTCTTTTCATAAATTACATATCTGTGATAGGTAGAAATGGTATATCAATGGCATTTTATTTGTATTTACTTTATTGAGGCTAAAATTTATTTTCTACAATTTTTGAATCTTCTATACTATTTCTTGACTTATCCACCTGATCACTTACCAGCTAGAATCTATTTTAATATTTATTTCTTTAAAATATATTTTTAACATCTGGGAGAACTAGTCCCCTCTCGTTACTCTTTATTTTTAGCATTTTTCTGGAAATTGCTGCTGTTCATTTTGCATATATACTTTAAAATCAGCTTATATAGTATCAAAAATACTGGCAGAACTTTATTGGAATTGTAATAAATTAGTCTATTAATTTAAAGAAAACAGTCAAATGCATAGTAATATACATGATGCTCCCCACCCCCCCATGTAAATCCTTCCTTTTCTCAGATTATTTTTCTGTCCCTCAGGAGTATTTTACAGTTTTCTTCATACAGATTTCTCGCTTTTCTTCTGAAGTTTCTTTCTAGGTACTTTAAATGACTACTTTTTGTTCATTATGCCTTCTGATTATTGTTTGTATTCATGAAGGCTGTTATTTGCAGTAAATGAATTTTATACCTAGCCCCCTCACACAGTTTCCTTATTTTTTTACATGTAACTATTTTCAGAATTTCAGCCATACAAACATATCATGTAAGATGATACTTTTATCTCTTTTTTCCAGTGTTTATAGTAGAATATTCATTATTCACATTGTCTCTCTTTTTCATTTTCAGTCTAGCTAAAGGTTTGCTGATTTCATTGATCTTTTCAAAGAACTAACTTCTGGCTTCCGTGATTTTCTCTACTGTTTTTCTATTCTTTATTTCATTTATCTCTGCTTTGATTTCATTATTTACTTCTTTCTGGTAGCTTTGGGCTTAGTTTACTCTTCTTTTTTAATGTAGGAGTAGGCCACTGTAAATTTCCCTCTGAGCACTGCCTCCTCTGCTTCCCATGAGTTTTGTTATGTTGTGCTTTCATTTATTTTCATTTGTCTCTAAGTATTTTCTGAGTTCTCTTTGACTTCTTTGATGTATTGGTTGTTTAATAGTGTGTTGTTTAATTTCCACATATTCATGTAATTTTCAATGTTCCTTCTGTTATTGATTTCTAGTTTTATTCTACTGTAGCTGGAAAAGATACTCTGTATGATTTCAGCCTTTTTAAAATTTATTGAGTATTGTTTTTTGGCATACAGTATTGTTTATCCTGGAGAATGATCCCTATGCACTGGAGAAGAGTGTTTATAGTGCTGTTGTTGAACACAGTGTTCTATACAGATCGGTCAGTTCTAGTTGGTTTCTGTTGTTCAAGTCCCCTGTTTTCTTACTGATATTCTGTCTAAGTATTCTATTTGTGATTGAAAGTGGTTTATTTTGTAAATTCATATTCTGCATCTGTAGGTAATTAATGTTGGCCACATATTCTTTGATGTTCCTCTAATTGAGGGGGGTGGGTCTATTTTTCCTTCTCTTGAATCTAGGCCATTTTGTGAACACTTTCACCAACAGATTACAACAGAAATGACATTATGTTGGTTTCTGAGCCTAACCTTCAGGAGGCTTGACAGCTCTAAGCCACCACGAAGAATTATGACTACTCTAGTGGAAGAAGTGTCAGGAGAAGCCCAGAGAGTGATTGGTGCCCAGCTGATTCCCTGTCTTCCAGATTTCTCTGACAAGACACTAGTTCAGTGAGTGAAATTATTATAAATCTTCCAGACCAGCCCAGATATGAGGTGAATATCCCAGAGTGAACCCAGTCAATGCCGTGAAGAGCAGACATATTGTCCAGAAAAACCCCTCCTTAATTTCTGACCCAGAAAAATCAGAAGATAATAAAATGATTATTGTTAAGCCACCAAATTTTGACATAATTTGTTACACAATGATAGATAACCTCCATGGAAATGACAGTATGATTTTCCCTTTCTGTCTATTAATATGATGGATTATATAAATAAATTTCAGAAAATTGAAACAGTCTTTCATACTTGGTTATTATGTGTAATTACTTGTTTCTTTGCTGTTTAAAATTGTTATTTAATATTTTTACACCAATATTCATAAATGAGATTGATTTTTAAATTTCTTTTTGATGCAATCTTTGTCAAGTTTTCGGATCAAGGTTATACTCATTTTATGGAAATAATTAAGACGTTCTCCTTCCTTTTATATGCTGTGGAATAGTTTGACTGGGATTATCAATTCTTCCAAGGTTTTGTAAATCCTTCTGGAAAAATATCAGGAGGTGGTGCTTTATTGTGGAGGAGATATTTAGCTATGTTCATGATTTCTTCTAATTTATTATTTTGAACTACTCAACTTTCTGTCTGTACTGGGGTTAATTTTGGTAAATTTTATTTTTCTAGAAAATTATTCAAATTTTTTTGAATTTCAAATGTATTTGTAAAGGATTGGCAAAGTAATTTATCATGACTTCTTTTTCAATTTTCTCTTTTTACAGAGTTACTTCCACTTTATAATTTCTAATATTAGCACTTTCTTCTCCATTTTTAATTAAAATAAGCAATTTTTGTTGATTTTTTTAAATAACAAACTTTGAATTTATTTATAACTCTAATACTGTTCTGTTTACTACTGAACTAAATTTTGATTTTATTGTTTTAACTATTTCCTTCAATTTTGCTTTGATTTAATTTACTATTCTCATTTTAGATTTTAGATTTATGTTTCCTATTTAAAAATTTTTTATTTATGTAGGCATTTGATGCTATGAATCTTTTTTTTTTTTTTTTTGCTGTTTTAGCAATAACTCAGAAATTATTATGTCATGCTTTGGTTATTATAATTTTCAAGCAATTCTGAAAAAGTGTGGGTAGCTTAAATACTATGCCACTGTTGCTGCCATCTTGTTACCAATTTCCCGTGCTTACTTCAGAATGATCATTTTGTTGTTGTTGTTGCTGTTGTTGTTATTGAGTGGGAGTGTTCAGAGCCACAATCAAGATAAAAATGCTTGGCCATTTGATCAAGGTATCATATTTTAGTGGAGACAGTTGCCCTCTTTTATATTTCTAATTGTATTATTCCATGAACCAAATCAGTGAAATTCATCCTAGAGAAAACCATCTCCTCCAGTTATACCCAAACCTCTGAATGTGGGAAAATATTCAGAGAGTTTTTTATTTGGAAAAAAAATAATAATATTTAGGAAATTATAAGCCAACAAAATTTTCAGAATATAAAATTCATGTAAGTAATGAGATTTTTATATTTTTCAAAGGAGGATGTGAATTAAAAAACACAGAATTAAAAACACTAAACAGTGTTCATGGTAAATATTTAATTTACCAATGTTAGTGTTACTACATATTTTAGGCCCAGTCTTACATATTGTTTTATTTTTAATATATTTAAATAGTTTAAAATTAAACCACTTTAAAAGGGTGTGCATTGTCCATAACCTTCATGGTAAAACAAGGATATTTGTATGGGAACACTCTGCTTCCATATTTCACATTTTGTTTTCTACTTTCACATATGTATATGCAAAACAAAAAAATACAGTATGGAGAAAGATACATCCTTGGTACTACAGTTCATTTCAAAAAGCTTCTTTATAGCTCTCAGATTTTATAGATTGAAAATGTCTTTGTTGGCTTAATAGTGCATTTTTTAAATGTAATCTTAAAAAAAAGAAGTGTTTCATTGAAGAAATTGCATATATTGTTGTTATTTTGCTTCTCATTTAAATTATTACCAGTTTTCTTTCTTGGACTTTCACCCTCTAAAAAGAGATTGGTCCATTTTTACCCTGGGTCTTTTAATAAATGCATGACCTTTATAGACCTTGCATAAGGCATTAAAAACCTTCCGAAGGGATCACTGGGAGGGTGGGTAAGCTTCCTGAACTCTCTTAATGCTAAAGATTTAATGTGCTTTATCACCACTTACTGTGATATTTTCCACCAGAAAATAAGATGGTTTTAAATCATGTTTTGAAAAGATCACCAACCCAGGATTTGGAAACGCTCTTCTGTATCTTTCAGTAAGTCATCTGGGCTTCTATAAAATAAAGAATTTGAATTGAATGATATGAGAATTCTCCCTACAATTTCACAATTTCCTAACTTCTTTCAGAGGTAGAAATCCAAAGGCTACTCTTACCTATTGCCATTAGCAAAACAAGACAGAGCCAGTAGCTCATCATTCACCACAGCTTCTGAGATCAACATCTAACCAAGGCTTCTTTCAGCCTTTTTGATTGCCATTTCACTGGGTTAATAAACTTGAAATCAGAAAATGTATTCATGAATAAAGACTCCTAGTCAATCCAAGGAAACGCTGGTGATGTAGTGGTTAAGAACTATGGCTGCTAACCAAACAGTCTGCAGTTCAAATCCACCAGGTGCTCCTTGGAAACTCTATGGGGCAGTTCTACTCTGTCCTATAGGGTTGCTATGAGTTGGAATTGACTTGATGGCAACAAGTAGTCAATCCAAACACAGCCAAGTCCTAAAGTATGACATTGTTAAATTTGTTTGTATTTTTTTGTTATTAATCTTTGTTTCTCCAGTTTTGGGATTGAAATCTGCCCCTATTCCTGATGTCTCTCTCTTCCCTGTTATTAACATCATATATCTCCAAGCAACCTTGAAGTCATTTGTATTTCAACTTTACCTTCATTAATACATATTGAGTTAATCTAATAATTATATCCTACAAATTCTACTGCCTTGAAGCATGCGCCATCCATTCCCTTTGTTACCAAATAAAATCTAGAATACTTATCATAACATTAATGTCCATTCAGATCTACATCAATCTGCCTTTACAACATTCTTTACAACAATTTCCCATCAATTGCCAAATAAGCATAATTTCTCTTCCCTAATGGGGCATTCCCTCTATGCACAACCTCCCTGTCTTTATTCACATTTTTCCTTCCACCTAAAATGTGTTTTATTGATCTCTACTTGTAACAGTCTATAAGGTAAGGTCTAGTTTGGATAACAACTCCTCCTTCTTGAACACACTTAATTAAAAATCATTTTCCCTCTTCAATAGTCTTATACCACCACTCGTCTGTCAGTTTGTTGTACTGTGGTGGCTTGCATGTTGCTATGATGCTCGAAGCTATGCCACCGGCATTTCAAATACCAGTAAGATCACCATGGTGGACAGGTTTTAGCTGAGCTTCCAGACTAAGACAGACTAGAAAGAAGGACCTGGTGGTCTATTTCTCAAAAACTTGGCCAGTAAAAACCTTATGAATAGTAGTGGAACATTGTCTGATATCGTACCAGAAGATGAGCCCCTCAGGTTAGAAGGCTTTCAAAATATGACTGGGGAAGAGCTACCTCCTCAAAGTAGAGTCAAGCTTAATGACATGGATGGAGTGAAGCTTTTGGGACCTTTATTTGCTGATTTGTCACGACTCAAACTGGAAGAAATAGTTGCAAACATCCATTAATAATTGGAGGTGGAATATACAACGTATGAATCTAGGAAAACTAAAAGTCGTCAAAAATAAAATGAAATGTACAAACATTGATATCTGAGGCATTAATAAGGTGAAATGGACTGTACTGGTCAATTTGAATTGAACGATCATATGGCTTACTATTCTGGGAATGAAAAATAGAAAAGGAATGGTGTCGCATTCATCATGAAAAAGAACATTTCAAGATCTACCCTGAAGTACAATGACACTGTCAGTGATAGGATAATATCTATAAGCCTACAAGGAAAACTAGTTACTATGACTACTATTCAAATTTACACATGAACAACTATTGCCAAAGATGAAGAAACAAGATTTTTACCAACTTCTACAGTCTGAAATCCATCAAACATGCAATCAAGATGCATTGATAATTACTGGTGGTTGGAATGTGAAAGTTGGAAACAAGGATCATTAAGGTGCCATTTGAGAGACTAACTTGTTTTCTAGACCCTTTCTAGGGAGTAGAGTGACCTACTTAGGAAGGTCAATTATGCTGGCATTTAAGGGGCAATGTTGGCACAGTGTCAATCTTGTTACTTCCTGGCATCCTGTTGAATTTTGTGGTAATTCTGATCTCCAAAGAGTTGTGCCAGTTTCCTTATCCTTACTGTGGAGCTCTGGAACACTGTAAATTCCTCACTATTAAAATCACTGCCCAACTACCCTTCTTCCTCCTGGGAGTAGAAATTGAACTATCCCTGGCATCAAAGTTCTTGGCATGGAGCCAGCCACAAAAAAGATTCTGACTTGTCCAGATGCCTCCTGAACTCATTTGCACAGGTTGGGAGAGCCTCTGGTATACTCTGGTATACTCTCTTGGTAGCTCTATGTGTGATAGATACCTCAGGTCTCCTTGAACAAGAAAACCGGAAGAATTATTGTAAAGCAGACTCCAGTACCCGCTATAGAGTTGTTGGAGTGGCAGAGATAGCATGGTGGGAAGTTTAAAGGGAAGTTGTGGCTTGTTGCTGGGTAGTGTGGTAGAATCCTTAAGGTCATGTCTTTGAAGAGCTGGTAGGAGAAAAGATAGTTCACTTTCTGGAGGATATCCTTTTATGGTATCAGGGAGAGTGGTAAGGGAAGGCTCTGGTTCATAGAATTCTGACCTTGGCTCAAAGGCAGGGAACTAAAATAGCACTTGAGTCTTAGGTTATTATAGTTCAAGACTTTGGATGATTAAGTTACATCCTGGGGATTGTGGGTATTAGAACTAAACACTGACACCCCAAGCATGGTGGCCGGGTGTTTGGGACTATGAGAAGGATCTCTTGGTTATTTGGCGTAGAAATTTCTAGGTTATTTTTCTTCTATCTCTCCCCTTTCAATCTCCAGCAGAAGCTGGGAACCAGGAAGAAAGAATTCATAGTAGAACTTGGGAAGAACTTAAAGAGTATTTTGGTTCTAGATAAGATCGCTGGCCTGGATGCCAGGTGGATTGAGCAAATGACTGGGTGAAGAGTTGCAGTGCCTGACAAAATACAGAATAGTATTAATCCCTTTGCGGAAACAGAGTCCGGTAGGACAGTGGCCACCTGGAACGAAGCTCACTTAGTTCCACGGGAGCAACAGTACATGTCAGAAGCCAGACTTGCTCTTTGGTCATGCACTTTGGAACACAGGGTATAAAGTGCAGCCCTGTAACACCACCAGTAGAAGTAGCAGTCTCTGGCCCCATTCACCCCACACCCCAAAGGAGGGACTGAATCTGGTTCTTCATGGCACAAACCCTTAGGAAAAAGGAAATTGACATCACTGATGCATAATCCAGTAAAAATCTCCCTCTTTAGGGTGTGTATGTGTGTAGGCATGCGTGTGCCCATTTACGTATATGTGTCTATGTGCAGCTCACTACCAACAGCCTCTCTGTGCACTTGGTCTTACAGTGCTCGCTGAGAACGCTCACCAGTTGGTGCCTGAATGCCTCACACTCAGCAGTCAGAGGCTTGCTTGCTCTGGGCAGATTTTTAACTTCTTTTTTTGAACCTTGGCAGCTTCATTCTTTTCACCATTAAATATTGGCTTTTTCTAGTATTCTTCCCCCTCTCCTTTATAATTGCTGAAGCCACAAAGCACATTTTTGGGAGTCACAGAAGATTTGAGTTCCAGAAGAGTATCTGTGTGGTGGCTCCATTCACCATGGGATTTCCCTACTTGTTGTGTTTTCAACTTTGAATAAAAAGAAACAAATGGGGGGAAAAAAAAAAGAGTAATCTTTCCGAGCTATTTTCTTCATGACTTTTTCATTCTTTTAGGAGTTTTTGGTTAAACTGCAGGCAAAACGAACTAACAAATAAGTTCAGCAAGGAAAAAAAATACCGGGAAAATAAAAGCAAAGAATAGAACTTCAAAATACGAGGAAATGGCGCGCATGCAGAAGGACTGAAGTCATAGATGATACTCCCTGTTCTTTCATCCTCTTTCACTAAGTATGCAGATCAAACTGTTAGGGACCCCACCACGCATGGCAAGAAATTCAGATTTGTTTCATATGATATTTTCATAATGAAGAGGATTGTGCTGAAAACTGTGGCTGTGTCTTTACCTCAAATTTTAATGTTGAAATGTCCTATTTTAAAACATATTTAGTGTCTTTTTGCATCCAGTGTCATCATATACTCAAAGGATGTTGTTTTCCAGAAGTGGTTTAGCTCTTCATGAGTTCTTATGATAGAAAATTGTTTAGAGAAGGGTTAATATGTGAGGTAAGTCTGTTTGAAATTATGATTACAGCAATTAGAAGTTTAAGCATAGAGTTAAGAAAAGAAAATGTATTTACATATTTCTAGGTATGCTTCATTAATTTACATTATTTTTAATATTAATAAAATTATTTTCACTTACAGGCAGCAGTGGAAAGTGTCTGACAATTGTATTATTTCAATGCCCAACAGCATTGTAATGTGAAAGTGTTTATTGTGAAGAGATTGTTGACAGGTTGGAGTAGTTACACTTCTACTTGTGAGGGTTCTTTCTGTGAGTGGTATGATGACAATGGCATCTCACTTTTCTTCCATTTTATCTGAATTCCAAGCCTTCCTTGAAGGCAAAGCTTTATAAGACATATATTATGGGACAACTGACAGTTTTCTTAAGAACTAACATGAATGTTTGCCAATTCTAAAAAGAAAGAAATAAACAAAAACCGTAAAACAATGTTTTAAATAATTAACCAATACCTACTCTCTTACAAATTAAACTGAAATGATTTTTCTTGCAAACTGTTTTCCACAGACAAATTTTCATGAAAAAAGTGTTTTATTAAAAAAAATTAAGAAAACAAATCTAAAAGAATTCTTTACCTTCTTGAAGATTTATGATGCATTTTATAACATTAAAAATTATGATAAGTTCTGCTCCAGAAAATCTTATTATAGGTTTTTAATCCAGTATTTCCCAAACTCATTTTAATCACAAAACTATGTAGTAATATTGAATGGAGAAGCCCCTGGGTGGCATAAACAGTTAAGCACTCAGCTACTAGCTGAAAGCTTGGTGGTTTGAACCCACCAGAGCACCTTGGAAGACAGGCCTGGCTATTTGCTTCCAAAAGGTCACAGGCTTGAGAACTCTATGAAATAGTTCTACTCTGCACACATGGAGTCACTATGAGTTAAAATCAACTCAGCAGCAACTAACAACAACAACAACATTGACTAGAAGTATTATTTTTCAGAACAGGCTTGGGGAAATAAGAATCTAGTAAAATGAGGGACTGCTTCTCCTTCAAGAAAGTCCTGTGAGTAAATTTCTCAGACTAGATTATTTGGTAATTTCAACACTAAGATTTCAAAGTAATTATTATCCATCAATACTGCAGAAAGCTGATATTTCTTCAGGAATCAAAGTACAGCCTCATCCATCACCATCTGTTTTACGAATAGTTTTCTGGAACACAGCTATATACATTTGGTTATGTATTTTCTGTGGCTGCTTTCCTGCTACAGCTGCAGAGTGGAGTAACCCACAAAGCATAAAATATATGCGGTCTGGTGCTTTACAGAAAAAGTTTGCCCACCTCAGATCCATGTATTTTTAACAATCGTCTGACCAGAAAATGGGTTTGTTATCTTATTTTAAGAGTTAAGTCGCACAAGTAAAGTATGAGATGTGGAATTCTGCAGAAGTGGGCCCAGTTATAATTTTATGCAGGCCCAAGATATAATCCAGGAGAAAAGTTCTGAGACCTGACATTTGCACCACTCTCCATCATAGACCATTGTGTTTGGCCATGATAATTTTAGAATGGGAAAATTTCAGATACAAGTATTATCCATGTCCTCAGTGACCATTAGAAATATTTCAATAATGCACTTCTGAAATATTAAATTTAAATTTTTGTCAGTGTTAATCTTAGTAAGCAATCATATCATCCATCCTGACCTTTTCAAATACAAATGTCATTTGTGTGGTTGTAGATCATGACAAATGAAAACGAATAAGTTATCTATATCACTTATCTATCTTGGTATGAGATTGTTAGCCTTGTTTCAAAAGGTCATCTCATAGTTTAAAATATATATATATATGACATTTGTTTTGTCTTTAAGACATTATTTTAAATAAATGTTCATTATGCCTGTCTATCAAAAGACCTATTAAGATATAGTTTCCCAGCTCACCAAATTAAAAGATATTTTCATAGAATGGAAGCTGCACAGATTTCTGGGAGAAATGATACGATGAATATAAATAGAGAAATAAACTTCCAACACGAGTGAGCTAAAATGAACTATGAGGTTTCTATTAATATTGAAGGCCTTTTAATCACACAAAATATGCCAATAAAGGTAGCAGGAACAAAGTTACATGTCAAATATTTTTTATTAAATAAACATTTCCAAAAACATTTTCCTGTTTTTTCTCCAAAACAAAATAGCTTGACAAATTACAGACAATTCTTTTTATCTTGCAACTATTGTGTTGTGCTTTATTACATACAAAGCCCTCAGATCTTCATAATGTAATTTTTTTCTTTTTATTTTACTTTAGATGAAGGTTTACAGAACAAACTCGTTTCTCATTAAACAGTTGCTACATATATTGTTTTACGACATTGGTTAACAACCCCATGACATGTCAACACTCCCCCTTCTCGAACTTGGGTTCCCTATTACCAGCTTTCCTGTCCCCTCCTGCCTTCTAGTCCTTGCCCCTGGGCTGGTGTGCCCCTTTAGTCTCATTTTGTTTTATGGGCCTGTCTAATCTTTGGCTAAAGGGTGAACCTCAGGAGTGACTTCATTACTGAGCTAGAAGTATGGGGGCCATACTCTCAAGGTTTCTCCAGTCTCTGTCAGGCCAGTAAGTCCGGTCTTTTTTTGTGAGTTAGAGTTTTGTTCTACATTTTTCTCCAGCTGTGTCTGGGACCCTCTATTGTGATCCCTGCCAGAGCAGTTGGTAGCCCGGCATCATCTAGTTGTACTGGACTCAGTCTAAACGGAGGCCGTGGTAGTTGTGGTCCATTAGTCCTTTGGACTAACATTTCTCTTGTATCTTTAGTTTTCTTCATTGTCCCTTGCTCCC
Organism: Dugong dugon; assembly: GCA_030035585.1. NCBI lineage: Eukaryota > Metazoa > Chordata > Mammalia > Sirenia > Dugongidae > Dugong > Dugong dugon. Next base: position 24,647,743 of record CM057475.1, read on the forward strand.
GAAGGGGTGAGACTGGTGGAGTATCTTAGATGGCCACTCACAGGCATTTAAGACCCCAGACACTACTCACCAAAGTAGAACGTAGAATATTTTCTTTATAAACTGTGCATAACGTGAGTTAAGGACAACATGTATAATACATCTTCTTCTGTGTGACCCAAGTGGAATTAATAAAAGCATCAAGATCTTATTCTGAGATGGGATTTCTTATTTACTTATTTTTGAAGAGTCTGATGAAGAAAACATAAATCTGGGCTTTTGTGCAGACTCTATGTAGTCCTGGTTCAGCTATATCTTGTAGAGTTTCAGTTTGCTCACCTAAAAAAGGGATATAATATTTATTTTGAGTTTAATGGGACTTTTAATAATACCTTCCAACTAAATATTTCTCTCTAAAAAAAAGGGACATCAAGACGGAGTACTGTGCCCCATATTTTTTTTTTTTCCTAACAAATGATCAGATGATTGCTGGGTTTCTCTTGATGTTATATGCAATTGGTCTAATTTCTGGGCATTCCTTGGCATAAGGATAATGGACAAAATTTAAAAAACAAAATCCTTGTTCTTTTTGTTCGTAAGTGACAGTAAGTGGTTGTGGTTAGGAGGCAGTCTTTCTCCATGGGAGAGACTTGGTGATCTACTCCCATAAATGTTACAGCCTAGAAAACCCTATGGGGTAGTTCTACTCTGTTAAACGGGCTTGCTGAGTCAAAAATCGAATTGACAGCACCTAACAACACAAGAACATCTTAAGTGAATTCATGCTCTGTTCAGATTCAGTGTGCCAGTTTTACTTACATGTCTAACTGGGACTATTTATCACCAACAGTGCTTCTGTCATTCTACAATGTATCTGTGGTTAGTTAGTCTCTTTTGCAAAGGTAACCATCAAGATGTGAGTTGCCTTTAGGAGATTTATCACTAGACACCTGAAAAACTTTACTGCACGTAAATAATAATAGCTATCAAGGTAATGTGTCTTTGTGATTCACATAGTATTTTCTACTGTTGAGACCCAATAAATAAGTAATAAAGCTGAGATTTTATTTATATTTTTATTTAGTTAATATCAAAGAACTTGGTAGGACTATATTGATCTTTATGACATTCTTAAAATTTCAGTTTATAAGTAAGGAACTAAAGCTAAAATTGCTTGCTGAAAGCAAAGAGGACTTGAAGCACTTACTGATGAAGATCAAAGACTACAGCCTTCAGTATGGATTACACCTCAACATAAAGAAAACAAAAATCCTCACAACTGAACCAATAAGCAACATCATGATAAAAGGAGAAAAGATTGAAGTTGTCAAGGATTTCATTTTGCTTGGATCTACAATCAACACCCATGGAAGCAGCAGTCAAAAAATCAAACGACATATTGCATTGGGCAAATCTGCTGCAAAAGATCTCTTTAAAGTGTTGAAAAGCAAAGATGTCACCTTGAAGACTAAGGTGCACCTGACTCAAGCCATGGTACTTTCAATTGCATCACATGCATGCAAAAGCTGGACAATGAATTAGGAAGACCGAAGAAAAATTGACTCCTTTGAATTGTGGTGTTGGCAAAGAATATTGAATATACCATGGGCTGCCAAAAGAATGAACAAATCTGTCTTGGAAGAAGCACAACCAGAATGCTCCTTAGAAGCAAGGATGGTGAGACTACGTCTTACATACTTTGGACATGTTGTCAGGAGGAATCAGTCCCTGGAGAAGGACATCATGCTTGGTAAAGTATAGGGTCAGTGAAAAAGAGGAAGACCCTCAATGAGATGGATTGACACAATGGCTGCAATAATGGGCTCAAGCACAATGATTGTGAGCATGGTGCAGGACTGGGCAGTGTTTCGTTCTGTGGTGCATAGGGTCACTATGAGTTGGAATCGAATTGACGGCACCTAACAACGACAACAAAGCTAAAATAGTTTATTTTTATTATTTTCTGTCAAACTTCATGCAAATAATAATATTGTGTAGCCTTTGACGTTGGTTAGGTTAATTCCCAAAGAAAAGAACTAGTCCCGAAATTCTCTCAGCTCTCTAAACTTCTCTTTTTTCATACTATGTCCCTGGTACCAATTTCTGAATACACTAATGATAGTATCAGTCCTATCTACTCTTCACAAATTTCATCCTTTTTCCAGAAAGTCAGGATCATAAGCTTTGGAGTCAGATATAGTTTGGCTTATGCTCTTTATATAACTCAGAAATAATAAGATTTAGGACACACCCTACATTGGTGTGACATCATTAGCATAACAAAGGAAACACTATTTCTAAACAGTATTGCATCTATAGATATAGGGATTAGGACTCCAACACATGTTTTGGGGGGAACACAATTCAATTCATAACAGGAGTCAAAATTGCATCACTATGTATATTTTGGTTTTACTGAGCCTCAGTTTCTTTACATATAAAATTAGAGAAGAATTGCTCCAATAATGGCTTAGTGATAATGAATGTACAGAACATAATACAGTGCCTGACTTGTTGTAGGTTTTAAATAAATGATACATACTTTCAAGAGAAAAATCACTTGTCTTTTCATAGTGAATTGACCTGATGTTTTCTGATTCTGTCTTTGTTGGTGATCAGGCTGACAAAGAATAAGTAGCTTCCTTATGAAGACCATTAAAACGATCCTAGAAAAACTTTTCCTGATCTCAAAATATTTACACAAAGTTCTAGCCTACCAAGTTATGAGAAGCCTAAACTTTTAGGAATTTATTTTGGATAAAGGCATTGTGTTTTTAGGGGTCTCTTCTTAAACTGTTATATACCCAGTAGTATAGCACATAAAGACATTATTTGCTAATAACATGTTAATAAGAATTAGTTGGTGTCACAGGTTGGGTTCTCTGACATCATAGACTAAAGTGAAGTTTGGGGTATAAAATGCTTATTAGGAGTTTTCTTAGCTAGTGCTACTGTAACACAAATACCAGAAGTGGGTCACTTTAAAGAAAAGAAATTTATTCTATCATGGTTCTGGAGGCTAGAAGTACAAATCATGCATTTGGTCATGTCTATTTCTCCCTTTTTGGTAGCCCGGCCATCCATTGGTTCCTTGGCTTGTAGATGATTCTCACATGGTGTCTGTCTTTCCCGGTATGTGTACACATGTCTCTGTGCCTGTGCTGCTCTTTATATGACTCAGAAGTAATGAGGTTTAGGACACACCCTATACTGGTATGGCCTCATTAATGTAACAGAGAAAACTATTTCCAAACAATATTGCATCAGTAGGAATAGGGTTTAGCATTCCAACACATGTTTTGGGGGGACACAGTTCAATCCATAACAAGAGTGAACATTGTCGAAGAAAAAGAAAGGAAGCCAACTTGGGCAAAGGCAGAATTTGAATTCTAATGTAGGTCCCACAAAGCCTCGGCCAACCTGGCAGAGAGATCTGGAGCAGGTATTGCAGTCAATGTTGCCCTACCTGGAGCTGAAATGATGAGATGTGGGCTGCCCAGAGAAGGTCCTGACCTCTGGCAGGGCCGCTCTCTCGAGCTAAGGTTGACCCTGAAGGAGCTGAGTGCTGGATGCTCTCTGCTGACCACACTCCCCACAGCTGGGCAGTCATCCCTTGAAGCGAGAGCTGAGGGGCGCATACACATGCCTACCACATTTAGATTAACTAGCCATTCTCGAAAAGTGGGGAACTGGGCCTAGATTCAAGGACACACCAACAGATTCCTTTTGCTGAGGGACTGGAAACAGATGGATTCTGCTCTGGGTGAGTTACGTATATCTGTGCTTTAACCCAGGGAGACCATAGATCCCTGGGTTCATAGAACAGGGAGAGTGAGGACAGCAGGAGAAAAGAGAGAAGCCCCAAAAGGCAAAGATGAGAGAGAGAATCAGAGGTACATTTCACTTGCATCCAGTCAGCACAGCCATTAATTCTTTAATCTTTTCTCTTAATAAGTCACTTATCTGACAAGGCTTCCCCTTATAGTCTTTTCTTTCTCTCTGTCTCTTTCTTTTTCAATTTACTCCCTATTTTTATTCTTGCAAGAAACAAAAAGTTTTTCTGTTGAATACACTGCCATGTTTTCTAGAATCAAAGGTGTGATCTTCCAAGAGCATTAGGCAGAATCAAGATTCCTAATCTCTGTCGAACTTTGTGGCAGGTGAGAAGGTTCTTGTCACTGTGAATTACGGAAACCTCGTGTGGGAGGCATGGGATAGATTAAGTGGTAATATTCCTGTCCCAATGCTCTGCATGTGCTTATATGACTCCACACCGGGCTAGAACTTTCATCCTTTATCCTTTCCTTAAACCAACAGCAACGACAACAGCAACAAAAAAACAATAAAGTGGCAGGACATTTTTTTTCACTGTCTCAAATCCCTTCTTTTTCTAAAAACTTTGTTTAACCCTATCCAATGCTGATGCCGATTAACTTCAGAAATGAAATTAGGTATCAATAAACTCAAGGAAATAAAACACACACATGACTACAAGTTATATTACCCTTATGACTCATAACACAGGCATCAGCAAGTTTAAAAAATCCCAGTGGTTAGACAGAATAATTTGCATTGCCCAATATCTTGCAAAAAAAAAAAAAAACTTAAAACATTTTATTTCTCAAACTTCCTTCTCAGACTATGCCTCAATTATTTTCACTTACTAAGTAGCATCACTGAGCCATAAAGATATTATCCCCATGTGCACATAGCTCACTAGAATCCTTGCGCAAAATATTGATTTCATGATTAAACTTTGCAGCAACTAAGAATCCAAGGTCTGAACTTCAGACTTTTCACACTGGGTTACATTTATGGTTTGAAAATCCTTGAAAATTGCCTATTTCCGTTAATAAAATATAGATATAGTGTTCCATCATGGAGAAGATTGGATTTTCCCCTAAATCCCCATTGCTCTCAGGCAGGTAGTTTCCTGCCAAAATTAAGATTGTATTTAAATATTTACCCTTCCTTATGTGGCCACATGCCATTATTTACACACCTGAAAAGTGTGGCTGAAAGTTATCAAGAAGAATTATTGAACATGGCTACTTAGGACAGTGTGCATTTATATTTCCCTACTTTTGGTGATTGTCTTTTCTCCAAAAAGGGAAATGCTTAAAAGAGGGTAAATTTTCTAACTTTGGTTTATATTAGCCAATACAATTTAAATGACAGTGTGAGAGACTTAAGGAAACCCTATGTTGGGATCTGAGTTCTGGTTCTTCCACTAATCAGATGCTTTGCAATTTTTGATTTCCTTTTTAAGTCCCTCCATTGTCTGAATGGCAAAACTTACTAAGCACTTAGGTGATTCTTAAAGCTATAACATATGAAACATTTAATGGAATCATACTAAGTTATCTAAAGCAGTCCAAAGTTGCTTATAATTATGCATTTTAAATTGGAGTTACACATGGAAATCATTTCTCTGAAAGGTCAAATTGCCTGAAACATTTAAAATATGAAATTACTGGTTAAGTTTACTAATTTAAAATACTAATAGTATGAAGTCAGTTATATTTTCTGTAAGTAAATAGAGATCTTCATGAGGTTTAAAATGCTACCACTAAAGTCACAATGATATACTCTCAAATAATTTGGAGAGTTGATTTCCTAAGGTGATATTTTAGAGCTTCTCTTTCAATCTGCTGAGTTATTAAGAACCAGCACTATTGGCTGGGATACAGCCAGATCCTTGATTGCAACAATAACAATACATGTAAACCCTATTTATAATTGCTCAATTAAGAAAAGGTGGAGATAATGATGCTGAACGTGTCCCTTAGATTTAGGACGTAATTTTTAAGTCACATTAAAATATATAACAGGTTTCTGAGAACTATGAAACATGTTTGGAATTTTATTTCCATTGCTCTTAAGTTATGCAGTTGATTTTTCCCTTTACCTCTAAAGCCCTTCAAACTTGATTGAATCCTGCATTCTTATAAAATACATCTTATCTCTTAGAACCACGTAGCACCTTCTCATAGTAAAATACTGTCCAGTTCAAGTCTTCCTATTCTAATGGCTTCTGTATTTGGTGTTATCAACAATTACTCTTCTCAGCTTGCTCATGTTGTAAAGTGAGAGGATCGCATAGGCCACTTGTAGTGGTTATGGAATGATAGACTCTCAATATTGAAATGTATTTTAAAGTACATCCAGTCCATTTACTCATCAAAGGAAAAAGAATCACTTTAAAAATGGAGAAAGTAATGTTTATATTGTAAAGTCTTACGTAAACGTGATTCCCCTTTATTGTTTCATCATTATCATTTATTCATAGCATCATTTTAATCAGCATCTTTTTATTATGGTGACAATATAATAATACTAATAAGCAGTATAAGCGTAACAATGTATCATCCAAGTTGGGCAACATTTGTGAATGGAAGAGGGAATGACTCTTAAGTAAGTAATCAGTACTGTCCTGGGAAAATGAGGATGTATTGCCACCCTAGCTATGCTCAGCCATGCTCAACTGCAATGATTGGAAGCTTTCCACTCAGAAGGAGCTCTGTAGATTACTGGTTTTCACATTCTATGCCCCCTGGTGATTTTTCACCAGCTAAATTTAAATGCTACCATAGTACATAAAATATATTAAAATAGGATTGCATTGATTGAGTAGGACAGTAGAAGACCTGGAACCTTGTAACTTTAGCATCCTCTCAGGTGTACACCGCGATCCAGGAGGCACCACTGTGGAAACATGGAGTCCCTCAGGACCATTTGGAAACCACTTCACTAGTGGAAAAGAAGTAACACTTATCGTACATCCATGAGGTACCAGCTAATATACATTTCACTGGTTCTTGCCAATGGAGCTATGATTTAAATCTAAGGCTCATTGATTGCAAAGCCTAGCTCCCAGTCCTCCAGAAGAAAATGCATTGCATTTTTGTATACTTTTTACATACTTTTTAACAGTTCTTTCCTCACTGTATCAATCAGCATTCCCTAGGTTATGAGACTGCAGTAACAAACAACTCCCAAATTTCAGAGGCTTAAAACAAACAAAAAAGGATTGTGTAACAGAAATGTTTCTTGTGCATAGCTTATATCCATTGCCAGATAGTAAGAGGCTCTACTTATTACAGTTCTTGAGGTAGATAAGTTCTTAAAAGTTCCACCTGGACATGTACATCTATGATCTCAGAAGCAAGGGAAGGAAAAATGGTAAAATGTTCACTGCCTCTTGAAGTTTCTGCCCAGAGATAACAAATGTCCCTTTCTTTCACATTTCATTGGCCAGAACAAGTTATATGGCCATATCTAAGTTAAACAGAATGAGGATGTATAATTCTTCCATAAAGAAGGTCACAAAATAATACAGTCAGTTGACCACAGTCTTATTTCAACAAAATCTTTTTTTTTTTTATATATTTTATTGTACTTCAGGTGAAGGCTTACAGAACGAACAGTTTCTCATGTAACAGTAGTACACATGCTGTTTTATGACTTTGGTTAACAACCCCACAACATTTTAACCCTCTGAATTCTCAGCTTTTTTTTTTTTTTTTTTTTTTTTGTGAAAATACACATAGCCAAAGAGACACCATTTCAAAACTTTTTACGTACACATTTAAGTGACATTGACTACACTCTTCCAGTTGTGCTGACATTCTCACCCAAGATGAAGGCTTACAGGACAAAATAGCCTCCCATTTAACAGTTACTACAAATGTTGCTCTATAACAATGGTTAACAATCTCACAACACATCAACAGTATCCTTACTCAACTTGTGTTCCTTAACATCAGCTTCCTACTCCCCCTCTGCCTTCTGGCCCTTGTCACTGGACACCTGTACCTCGTTAGTCTCATTTAGTTTTACTGGGCTATCCACTCCCAGGCTGAACACTGAACCTCGAAGGTAACTTCACCTCTGAGCTGAAAGGGTGTCTGGAGGCCATACTCTTGAGGTTTCTCCAGTCTCCTTTAGGCCAATAAATCTGGTCTATTTTTTTTTTTGGAGGGGGGGAGTTATAATTATGCTCTACATCCTTCTCCAGCTCTGTCCAGAACCCTCTGTTGTGATCCTGGTCAGAGCAGTCAGCGGTGGTAGCCAGGCACCATCTAGCTGTACTGGACTCAGTCCGGTGGAGGTCTTGGTAGCTGTGGACAATTAGTCCTTTGGACTAATCTTTTCGATATATCCTGTTCTCTTCATTCTCCCTTGCTCCCGAAGGGATGAGACCAGTGGAGAATCTTAGATGGCCGCTCACAGGCTTTTAAGACCCCAGACACTACTCACCAAGGTAGAATGTAGAGCATTATCTTTATAAGTAGTGTCATGCCAATTCAGCTAGATGTTCCCCGAGACCATGGTCCCCAGAGCCCTCCTTCCAACAACTCAGTCCCTCAGGGAGTTTGGATGTGTCCATGGGGCCTCAATGACCTTTCCTTGTGCAGGTTGTGTTAGTTTCCCTTGTACTGTGTACTGTCTCATCTCTCACCCAAGATACCACTTATCTATTGCCTATTTAGTATTTCACCCCCGTCCCCTCCCATCCCTGGTAACCAACAAGGATTGTTACATTTTGCATGTGAATTTTTTCATGGGTTTTTACAATAGAGGTCTCATACAATATTTGTCCTTTTGTGATTGACTTATTTCACTCAGCATAATGTCCTCCAGTTTCATCCATGTTATGAGATGCTTCACAGATTCATTGTTGTTCTTTCTCATTGCATAGTACTCCATTGTGTGTATGTACCATAGTTTATTTATCCATTCATCTGTTGACGGGCATCTACGTTGTTTCCATCATTTTGCTACCGTGAACAATGCTGCCATGAACATAGGTGTGCATATGTCTATTCGAGTGACGAATCTTATTTCTCTAGGATATATTCCTAGGAGTGGGATTGCTGGATCAAATGGTATGTCTATTCCTAGCTTTCTGAGGAAGCGCCATATCATTTTCCAAAATGGTTGTATTATTTTGCATTCCCACCAGCACTGTGTAAGAGTTCCCATCTCCCTGAAGCCCCTCCAACATTTGTTATTTCCAGTGTTTTTGATTCGTGCCAGTAACGCCAGGGTGAGATGGTATCTCATTGTGGTTTTAATTTGCATTTCTCTAATGGCTAGTGATCATGAGTGTTTCCTCATGTGTCTGTTGGCCATTTGAATGTCTTCTTTGGTGAAGTGTCTGTTCATTTCCTTTGCCCATTTTTTATAGGATTGTTTGTCTTTTTGTTGTAGAGGTGTTGGATTTTCTTGTAGATTATGGAGATTAGACCTTTGTCTGACTTGTACTGTCCAAAAAATTTTCCCAGTCTGTAGGTTCTCTTTTGACTCTTTTGGTGAAGTCTTTTGAAGAGCATAGGTGTTTGATTTTAGAAAATCCCAGTTATCTAGTTTATCTGTTGGCTTTTGTGTATTGATGTTTATGGTTTGTATCCTGTTAATGCCATGTATTAAGGCCTGAAGTGTTGGTCCTATTTTTTCTTCTATGAACTTTATAGTTTTAGGCTTTATATTCAGGTCTTTGATCCATTTTGAAGTAGTTTTTGTATATGGTGTGAGGTATGGGTCCTGTTTCATTTTTCTGCAAGTGGATATCCAGTTTTGCCAGCACCATTTGTTAAAAAGACTGTCTTTTCCACATATGATGGACTTTGGGCCCTTGTTGAAAATCAGGTAACTGTAGGTGGATGGATTTACATCTGGGTTCTCAATTCTGTTCCATTGGTCAGTGTCTCTGTTGTTGTACCAGTACCAGGCTGTTTTGACTACAGTAGCTGTATAGTAGGTTCTCAAGTCAGGTAGTGTGAGTCCTCCAACTTTATTCTTCTTCTACAGTGGTGCTTTACTTATTTGGGATTTGTTCCCTTTCCATATAAAGTTAATAATTAGTTTTTCCATCTCTTTGAAGAATGTTGTTGGTATTTGGATCGGGATTGCATTGTATTTGTAAATTGCTTTAGGTAGAATTGCCATTTTCACAATGTTGAGTCTGCCTATCCATGAGCATGGTATGTTTTTCCATTTATGTAGATCCCTTTGGGTTTCATGCAGCAGTGTTTTGTAGTTTTCTTTGTCTAGGTCTTTTACATTCCTGGTCAGATTTATTCCTAATTATTTTATCTTTTTAGGGGCTATTGAAAATGGTATTGATTTCCTGATCTCCTTTTCATCGTTCTCTTTACTGGTATATAGGAATCCAACTGATTTTTGAATGTTTATCTTGTATCCTGCTACTCTGCTGAATCTCTCTATTAGTTCCAGTAGGTTTCTCATGAAGTCTTTAGGGTTTTCTATGTATAGTATCATATCATCTGCAAACAGGGAGAGTTTAACTTCTTCATTACCAATTTGGATGCCCTTTATTTATTTCTCTTGCCTTATTGCTCTAGCTAGAACTTCCAGCACAATTTTAAATAGGAGTGGTGATAAAGGGCATCCTTGTCTTGTTCCTGTTTTCAAGGGGAATGTTTTCAGCCTCTCTCCATTAAGAATGATGTTGGCTGTTGGTTTTGCATAGATGCCCTTTATTATGTTGAGAAATTTCCTTTCTATACCTATTTGATTGAGAGTTTTTATCAGGAATGGGTGTTGGACTTTGTCAAATGCCTTTTCTGGGTCAATTGAGATGATCATGTGATTTTTTTCTTTCCTTTTATTTATATGGTGAATTACGTTGATGGATTTTCTAATGTGCAACCATCCTTGCATACCTGGTATGAATCCTACTTGGTCGTGGTGTATTATTTTTTTGATATGATACTGAATTCTATTGGCTAGAATTTTGTTCAGAAATTTTGCATCTATATTCATGAGAGATATTGGTCTGTAATTTTCTTTTTTTGTGACGTCTTTCCCTGATTTTGGTATCAGTGTTATGCTGGCTTCATAGAATGAATTTGGAAGTGTTGTTTCCTCTTCTATGCTCTGAAATAGCTTGAGTAGTACTGGAACAAGCTCTTCTGTAAATGTTTTCTAGAATTCTCCAGTGAAGCTATCTGGGCCAGGGCTTTTTTTGGTTGGGAGTTTTTTTTATTTCCTTTTCAATCTCTTCTCTTGTTATGGGTCTGTTCAGATTTTCAACATCACTGTTGTAGTTTGGGTAGGCCGTGTATTTCTAGAAATGTATCCATTTCCTCTAGGTTTTCAAATTTTTTGGAGTATAGTTTTTCATAATATACTGTTATAATCCTTTTTATTTCAGTTGGGTGTGTTGTAATGTCCCCCATTTAATTTCTTATTTGGGTTTTTGTGTCCTCTCCTGCTTTCCTTTTCTCAGTCTGGCCAGTGGTTTGTCGATTTTGTTGATTCTTTCAAAGAACCACCTTTTGGTTTTGTTGATTCTTTCTATTGTTTTTCTGTTCTCTATTTCATTTATTTCTGCTCTGTTCTTTACTATTTCCTTTCTTCTGGTGGTTATGGGCTTTTTTTTGCTGTTCTCTTTCTATTTGTTTGAGTTCAGTAGGTAATGTTTTGATTTTTGTCCCTTTCTTCTTTTTTGATGTGTGCAGCTATTGCTATAAATTGTCCTCTGAGGACTGCCTTTGCTGTGTCCCAAAGGTTTTGCTATGATGTGTTTTTATTCTCATTTGATTCTAGGAATTTTTTTATTGCATCTCTGATTTCTTCTATTACCCAGTGATGTGTAAGCAGGGTATTATTCAGTTTCCATGTAATTGATTTTTTTCCTTGCTCTTTCTAGTGTTAATTTCTACCTTGATGGCATTGTGGTCAGAGAAGATACTTTGAATTATCTCAACGTTTTCGATCTTGTTGAGGATTGCTCTGTGGCCTAAGATGTGGTCTACTCTGGAGAATGTTCCACGTGCATTGGAAAAGAATGTGTACTTTGCAGCGGTTGGATGGAGTGTTCTATATATGTCTATGAGGTCAAGTTGGCTGATTGTGCCCTTTAGGTCTTCTGTATCTTTGCTGAGTTTCTTCTTAGTTGTTCTGTCCTTTACTGAGAGTGGTGTGTTGAAGTCTCCTACTATTATTGTGGAACTGTCAATTTCTCGTATCAGTGTTGTTAGAGTTTGTTTTATATATTTTGGAGCCCTGTCATTGGGAGTGTAGATTTTTATTATGGTTATGTCTTCATGATGGATCATCCCCTTAATCATTATGTAGTGTCCTTCTTTGTCTTTTATGGTGGATTTTGTTTGAACGTCTATTTTATGTGAGATTAGAATTGCCACTCCTGCTCTTTTTTGGTAGTTATTAGCTTGATATATTTTTTTCCAACCTTTGACTTTTAATAAATTCACATCTTTGTTTCTAAGTTGTGTCTCTTGTAGACAGCATATTGATGGATCCTGTTTTCTTATCCATTCTGTCACTCTCCATCTCTTTATGGGTGCATTGAGTCCATTTACATTCAGTGTAATTATTGATAGATGTGAGTTTGTTGTTGTCATTTTGTAGTGCTTTTTTTTGTGGTGCTGAAGTTTTCTTTGTTCTTCTTACTGTCTTTTGCTGAGTTACTTTTGTTTGTGGTTTTTTTTTCATTTCTTTTGTTTTTGTAGTTTTTATTTTTGCCGAGACTTTATGTTTTTCATCTTTATTTTTTGAGTTGGTTTGTTAATTTTCTTTGTGGTTATCATGAATTTTACCTGTATCTTTCTAAGTTTGAAGCAGTCTACCATTACTTGTTATCGCCTTGCCTTCCTCTTCATTAGAAGGTTCTATACCTATGCCATTTATTCCCTCTTTCATTGCTTTGATGTTGTTGTGATTTATTGATTAACTGCTCTGATTCCCTGTTGTATTTCTTTTGGTTTTGGATAGTCCTCAAGAGTTCATTTCCTTGATTGGTATCTGGCTCGTTCGATTCTGTGTCCTAGGTTCTGCCTTTGAGCTGAAGCTGTTTGTCCTCAGATGGAGGAACTCCCTTTAACAATTCTTGTAAGTTTGGTTTGACTTTTACATAGTACCTTAAGTTCTTTTTATGTGGAAATGAACTAATTTCACCATCAAATATGAACGAGAGTTTTGCAGGATGTATTATTCTTGGCTGACAATTTTCTTCTTTCAAGATTTTATATATGTCAACCCCTTTGCCTTCTTGCCTGCATGGTTTCTGCCAAACAATCAGAGCTTAGTCTTATTGTTTCTCCTCTGTATGTGACTTCTTGTTTTTCATGAGCTGCTCTCAGAATTCTTTGTCTTTGCTTTTGGCGAGTGTGAATATGATACGCCTTGGTGATTTTCTTTTGGGGTCTCTCCTATATGGGGTTTGTTGAGCTTCTTGGATGGCCAGCTTTTCATCTTTCATGATTTTGGGGAAGTTTTCTGTCAGCAGTTCCTCAATGATCCTCTCTGTGTCTTCTGTTTTCTCCCCCTGTTCTGGAATTCCAATCACTCATAAGTTTTTGCTTTTAATTGTGTCCCACATAACTCTCAGGGTCTCTTCATTTTTCTATGTTCTTTTTTCTGAGTTTTCCTGAAACAGAGTTGTATCCAAGTGTTTGTCTTCAGTTCCACTGATCCTGTCTTCCACCATTTCAAATCTGCTTCTCAGGTCTTCTATGACATTATCCATTTCTGAAAGCTTGCTGTTTATCTTTTGGGATTTCCAGTTGTTGTCTTTGTATAATTTCTAGTTGTGAATTTATTTTTGCATTTTGTTCCTGTATCATCTTCCTGAGTTCTTCCAATTTTTTGTCTGTATTTTCCGTGAATTTGATTTTTTCCTCATGTTTGTCAGCTTTTTGCCTCCGTTCTTGGAGAATTCTGAGTAGTAGAGATCTGAATTCCCTATAAGGTAGTTCTAGTGCATTTTCTTCCACAAGAGAGGCATCTGGTGTTTTATTTTGGATGCCTACTGGAACTATCCTGTCCTGTTTTTGTAAATGTTTAGATATTGTTTGCTGTTTTCAGGGCATTCAGTAGTTATTTTTCTCATTTATTGATTGTAGATTTGTTTTTTTGTCCCTTTTTTTTTAAAAAAAATTTGACTATGTGTGAGCAGGCGGACTGTGTGTTCTTTGTTGTTTGCTCATCTGTGTGCTCAATTTTTTTTGCCTCCTTCTCCAACAGGCAGGGTCAGTCACTCAGATATGGTACAGCAGGGCAGGTCTAGCTGAAGAGGAGTTACTGGGATGGGTTTTTTGTGTCACTTACTACAGCTACCAGAGCAGGTCAGTAATCAGTGCAGGGCAGGTTCCAGTAGGCCATGCCTGTGCTGCTTGGTGGTGTGATGTCAAGCGCATGGTGCAGGTAGGCAGGATGCAGCTGGGAGATTGTTATGTGTGGAGCTAAGATGGATATGGGAGAGAGGAGAGAGGAACAGGAGCCAAAACATACAAACAAACAAAAAAGAATGCTAGGGGAGCTTGCTGTTGGAATGGAGAGATGAGAGACTATGAAATGGAGAAAAAACAGAAAGGGGAAGAGGAAGAAAAGAATGAATAAATAAAAATCAGAAAGTTTAAAGAACCTCAAAGTTCCCAGGGATCCCACCGGTGCAGCTATGAGGTCTGGGGAAGTCACTCTCAGGTGTTGCTATACAGCCTGGCTAGAAGGCGTAGAGGTATACAACACCAGGTATTCAGTGATCAGAAAGAGAAGGAAGATATAGAGGGACGAGAAACTGAGCAATGAACAAAGACAAAAAGGGAAATAGAGGGAAAAGAAAACAAAACTAGTTAAAAAAAAAAAAAAAGAACAAGAAAGGCCCCCCAAAAAAACAGGGAAAAAATAACAAAAAAAGTAATTCTCTCAGGGATCCCTCTGCACGTCTGAGGAAGCTGAAGGGGAGTTACTTGCCACACAGCTCCACCTGGCCAGAAAGGGCTCCCAACTCAAGAGAAGGAAAAGAAAACAAACAACTAATTCAAAATGAACAAATGAACAAAAGCCCCGGGATCCCCCCAGCATGGTAGCCCAGACTGGAAAGCAACTCCACACTTGAATGGAGCTTCGCAGCCTCAGGAAGAAGCAAAGATGGTGCACGGAGCTAGGCACTGGAGCAAAGGGAAGTGGAGGCAGTGACAGGCAAGCAAGAAATCAAAAGAAGCAGAAAAAAAAAAAAAAGCAACACCATCAGCCAACAAATGGCACTCAGAGGGCCAGCCAGTGCAGGTTGGTGTTTCCGGACAATAGACTGTGTCTGCAGGAAGCAGAGGAGGCCGAGTGTGGGTGATGAAGGGTAGAGAGTGGGAAAGCATATATCACAAATTGCCAGCACTCTGGAGCCCCTCAGGAAGAAGCAAAGATGGTGCACAGAGCCAGGCACTTGAGTGAAAGGAGGGGGAGGTGGCAAGAGGCAAGTGAGAAATCATAAGAAGCAGAAAAAAAAAGCAACGCTAGCAGCCAACAAATGGCACTCAAAGAGCCAGCTAATGCGGGCTGGTGTTTCTAGACAAGAGACTGTGTCTGTGGGAAGCAGAGGGGGCCGAATACAGGTGAAGAAGGTTAGAGAGTGGGAAAGCGTATATCACAAATTGCCAGCACTCTGCAGCCCCTCAGGAAGAAGGAAATATGGCGCACAGAGCGAGGCACTCGAGCGAAAGGAGGGGGAGATGGCCAGAGGCAAGGAAGAAATCAAAAGAAGTGGAAAAAAGCAACACCAACAGCCAACAAATGGCACCCAGAGAGCCGCCCACTTGGGTGTGTGGAATCCAAGCAGCCGGGGCTTCCTGGTCAAGAGACCGTGGCCGCGGGAAGCAGAGGAGGCCGAGCCGGGGCGAAGAGGGGTGGGGGTGGGAAAGTGCACACCGCAAATTGCCGGTTGTTTTGTCTCCCGCTGGAAGCTCCGTGAGGCTGCTTTCTCGTACCCCCATTTGCTGGTCTCCAATAGGAGTCCAAGATGGTGGATCTGAGCTGCGTTAGCTGGTAGGGGATCTCTGCATGAATCTCTCCTCACTCTCCATTCTCTGTCAGTTTTCTCACTCCATTTGGTTCTTGGCTGAGTTCTTTATCTCTTCATTTGATGTTTTAGGGTTTCAGGATTGTTGTATTCTCTGTTGGGCTTAGTTTTTTGGATCTTTGCTGTGGAGGGAAGGCTTGGTGCTTCTGCCTAGGGCACCATTTGCTGGAACCTCGTTTTAGTTTTTAGTGTGTTCTTGAAGTCCCTGGGTGGTGCAGTTAACAACTATCATCTAATTTGCATAAATGTGTAATCTGACTAGTAGATAACAGTGGTGGTTTGATTCTCCAGAGATTAAGATTCATTTAGAGCTAGTATCTCGTAATCTAAAATGATCTTGGTATTTCTCTTTCCCCAATTCATGGCCACCCTGGTAAATGGTTATAGGTTTCTATGGGGAGGTATTACCCCTGTGCTATCATAAGCGGGCTCTTACTCAAAGAGACCTGAGTGCCCCATCTAATAAGAGACTGTAGGTCAGAGACATGACTTAAATCTAAGAACCGGTAAAAGGTTGGCTATCCCCCCTATAGTGATTTGAACCTGATTCTTAACATGAGTCTAGGAGTTTATTTCACTTTTATACAGCAATATGCACCTTAGTAATACATTCCATTTACTATATTAGCCATCACTACAGATTCCTATATGTCAAAGTTCTATAGTTAACACTCATTTCCTGAAGACCGTAGTGGCTCTCATGCCCATTCTTTCTCTGATGGTTAAGCACAGTCATTTGGTGTACTACTTTTGGCCCTTCCAATATTCCTAAGGGAATAAAAAGATAGACTCCTTCTTAAAAGCTGTCATAGAGATACTCTGGATTTCCACCCATTTGTGTGTGTGTGTGTGTGTGTATGTGTGTGTGTGTGGGTATTCAAAGCCTTGAGTGTGTCCTTTTCCTGAGTATGCACTCTAAGGTTATTGAAAGCATACATTCCATTCTGCCATCTTTGAGATTGCAATTGTCATCTTGGCAAGTAAATGTTTATTTATCCAGAAGTTATGAGAGGGAGGAGATACAACGTTCCCTGAAGCTTACTGACAGTTTCAGGGTAAAAACAAAACAAAAAAAAAGCAAACCAAAAAACAACAAAAACAGATGTTTCCAAAGCAATGTCTGTCAAGCCTTATCTCCTAAAAGTTAACATGATTATGTCCACATCATATTTCTTTAATACAGTTTTCCTAGTGTACTTGACCACTCTCCTGAACTTTTCAAAGTATCTCTTTGGAAAACAGGGAAAAATAAACAGTAATCTTAGGTAGGTAGGTATTTTTGTTTGTCCATTTCTTTACCTTGTCTACCACTTGCTTTTCCCATACACAAAATGACTGTGGGTGTAAAAAATCTTAAAATAGACTTTCTATCTGAAATCTGGACAGTATACTATTACAATTTTTGTCTGTAACATTGATTAAAATATGAACAATATAGAAAAATTACAGGTTTCTTTAGGCCTCTACTTAAGATCTGTCTCTACATTAAATTATTAACTGGAAATATATGGATATGGTTATTTAGATGGTCACAAATATACCTTTTATGGCTAATACTACATCCATAAAGTTAGCAGGACTACATTTAAGCTTTAAGAATTTATTTTTAGAAATTAAATTTATAAATTTTCAACCTGCAATCTTTTGTTACTGATTATAACCAGTGAGACAATGACTTCAAAAATATCCTTGAATAGATTCCCCCTAATTTATCCTACAAGAGTCCTGGAGGCACAATGATTAAGTGCTCGGCTGCTAACCGGAAGGACGACAGTTGGAAACCACCAGTAGCTCCATGGAAGAGAAGACCTGAAGATCTGATGCCATAAAGACTACAGCCTAAGAAACCCTACAGAGCAGTTCTACTCTGTCCTATAGGGTCGCTATGAGTGGGAATTGACTAGATAGCACGCAGCAACAATTTATCCCACAAAACATAGGCTTCTTTATTGTGCCAGTTTTGCTTCATGTAACATTTACAGTAATTCAGTGGAAATAGCTAGTGAGAATTCACAAAGTAATTTTATTAAATTGTACATTCTCAGAGAGGGCAATGATAAAATTAGGATTTCTTTTGCTCCTGTTCAATACAATCTTGACAAATTAATCAGAACCAAGTGAAATGCTGGTTAATTTCAGAGAACAATATAATAGCCTGCCTTCTGTGGGAACCAGAGACTAAAAGACATACAGGAAAAATATACAATAGTGCAAAATGATGGCTAATTTTTCACCAGCATAAATATATTTTCTGAGTTATAAGATCCCTGTACATATTATTAAGCTGAGTAGCTAATGATGTTAAGGTTTATTGTAAATTAACCTTTAATTAATTGTTGTTCTTAATGGACATAAATTAAGGTTGTGTTGCTTATTATTTTATTGGAGAGGAGGAGAGATGAGACTGGCTTTCTACATAGATGACAACTTACGTGTTATAATTTGAAAGAGGTATATCCTTCTGCTCAAGTATATCTCCTTGGCTTGCCTACCACAGTATCAAGAATTCACATTTCATACTGGAGATCTTTCAAGAAAGCTTTGAAGCTCTCTAAAAATTAGATAAGCTACCAAGCTAGAATGGAGCCCTGGTGGCACAGCGGTTAAGCATTTGGCTGCTAACCAAAAGGTCAGCAGTTCAAACGTACCAGCTGCTCCTTGGAAACCCTATGGGGCAGTTCTACTCTGTCCTATAAGGTCGCTATGAGTCAAATTGACTCGACGGCAATGGATTTGTTTGTATCAAGGTAGCATAGTGTATGAATCCATTCTTAAAAATTAATACCATATTATTATTTTTTTTTTCTTGCAGAGAATAAGAATATTGGATAGTCAAGTACTGGTAAGGTAAGAAGGAGCTGACTCACATATTATTTCTGTGGAAAGATACACCCAGTGGTCACTGTAGTGAAGGATCCTAAGCAGTCGGAAACAGCGTGAAGGGTGGGGAGAAAAATTGCTCGCCAAATAATGATTTTCCACAGAATTTCATGTTTTACCTGGGATCAGTTCAATGTGTGTGTGTGGAATGTCAGGAGAAGAAATAGGTAAACATAACAGCACACTCCTTTATTTGTTTTTCTTTATACCTTGATTGCTCAACATTTTTAAAAACAAACAATGGAAAACAGAACTTTGGCCCTGGATACAAGTCTTCTAGTCTACAGGGACAAGATACCTGTAAGAACTAAATCGGCTTTCTGCCTGAATGCATTCCTTTAGCACTAAATTAAAACCAAAAGCTAAACCCCAGCTGGTTGAATAGTTCAAGTCCTGTTCTTTGACATAAGTAACTCTAAAGTTAATACCCCACTGAGTAGAATAAGAGATGACCACGATTTTCTTGCGCAGTTTCAAGAAAAGACACCCAAAATGCCAATGTCACATTTATCTGAAACATAGAGCTACATTAAATGATTGTGCCCAATTTTTGAAGTGTCCTATTTCATGGCTTGTTATAACCATTGACAGAGAATGTTTAAGATTATTTTTCCCTCTCTTAGGAGCCCTAGTGGGATAGAGGTTAAGACCAAGGCTGCTAACCACAAGATCAGCAGTTCAAATCCACTAATCACTCCTTGGAAACCCTATGGGGCAGTTCTACTCTGTCTTGTAGGGTCGCTAGGTGTTGGAATCAATTCGATGGTTAATTATGGTTTGCTTGTTCTATGCATGAGCAACTTCCTAACACTATTTTAGAACAAATTTATAGTTTTGAAAATAGCTCATTAAATATTTGGGCCCATCACAGTCACTAAAAGAACTTGATAAACATTTTTTGCATGTAGAAAATTGGTGGCAAAAAATAACCAATGTAATTCATTGGTTGCTAACCCAGTGAAATCTTGGGAGAGTTGGGTGACATTTAAATATTAAAGAATTAAACCTGTGTGTTTTGAGATTTATTTTGTGTGTATGAAAACAGCTCATAGCAAAAATATTGTGTACAAATGCAAATCAGTTTATAAAATATGGCTTCCATGCGAAAAGTGGAGTTTAATATCTACACTTGGATGGCTAAATACATAGCCTTAATAATAGTATTACATATTTTTATAGCACTTTAGAGTTCAAAGGTACTTTCTCATATAGTATCACATTTGATCACCATAACGAACTAGTTATAATTTTATAAAGATGAGAAAAATGAATTTATATAGCTTGAAGGAGAAGAAGTGGACTTGAACTCAGATGTTCCTTTTTTTTAAATAGATATTATTAGAGCAGTTTTAGGTTTACAGAAAAATTGTGCAGAAAGTACAGAGCGTTCCCTTTTACCCATTCTACTCCACATAGTTTTTCCTATTATTAACATTTTGCATTTGTGTGGTGTATTTGTTACACTTGATGAACCAATATTGATGCATTATTATTAACTAAGGTCCATAATTTACATTAGAGTTCACTCTTTGTGTTGTACATTCTTATGGGTTTTAACAAATGCATAACGTCACGTGTCCACCATTACAGTATTATACAGAATAGTTTCACTGCCCCACAAATACCCTGTGTTCCACCTATTCATCCTTCCCCCTCTTCCCTTGAATCCCTGGTAACGACTGATCTTTTTACTCTCTCTATGGTTTTGCCTTTTTCAGAATGTCATATAGTTGGAATTATACAGTATGCATCCTTTTCAGACTGGCTTCTTTCACTTAACTGCACAACATGCATTTAGGATTGTCCATATCTTTTCATAGCTTGATAGTTCACTTAATTTTATCCCTAAATAATACTCCATTTTATGGATGTACCACAGTTTGTTTATCCATTTAGCTATTGAAGGAACTCTTGATTGCTACCAATTTTTTTAAGTTATGAATAAAGCTTCTATAAATATTTGTGTGCAGGCTTTTACATGAACATAGATTTTCCACTCGTGTGGGTAAATACCTCAGAGAGCAATTCTTGGATCACATGGTGAGCTGATGTTTAACTTTTTAATTTTTATTACCATTAGGTTAACGGTATACCAGCCACTTTTTATGCCTCCAGACCTCAGAAGTAAGGTGTTATTCTGGTTCTAATACATTTAACGTCAAGGTGGGTCCCTTTTGAAATGCATGAATCTCAGCAGACCAGAACTGAAGCCTCGTTGTGTAGGTTGAACATTCTATTAGGTGATGCCTCCTGGATGTGTTAGTTTTGTAAACTTTTGCCTTTTTTCCCTTTATTTCTGTGAAATAAGGCTTGCAACCACAATTATGGCTTCCCTATGTGATAATTAGGAAGCCCTGATGGGTTTGTTTTGGTTTTTCTGTGTCATATTTGAAAAACCAGAGGTTCCCCATGTAACCTAATGGAAAGGTGCCTGCAATAAATAATTTATATAGCTCTCATCGGTATATTGTCATACCACAGACTCACCTCATTGGTGGCTTGCACTACTAGATCATATTTCTCAAAATCCATATTACCAACTAAAAATTTAAACACACTCAATTAGTAAGCATGCATTCCAATACTGAAAACATACGTCATCAAAACCATTTTTAAAAAAGGAGAAAAAATGTAGCAATGAAAAGGTTAAGAAACTGCCACACTGTCTTCCAAAGTGGCTGTACCATTTTGCATTCCTACCAGCAATGAATGAGAGTTCCTGTTGCTATACATCCTCCCCAACATTTGGTGATATTAGTGTTTTGGATTTTAACCATTGTAATAAGTGTGTAGTGGTTGCTCACAGTTGTTTTAATTTGCAATTCCCTAATGATATATGGTGTTGATCACATTTTTATATGGTTAGTTGCTATCAGTATATCTTTTTTAGTGAAATGCAAGTCCAAATCTTTAGCCTATTTTTAACTAGATTGCTTATTTTCCTGTTATTTAGTTGTCAGAGTTCTTCATACATTTTGGATATAAGACCTTTATCAGATATATGTTTTGTAAGTATTTTCTCCCATTCTGTGGCTTGTCTTTTCATTCTTTATGAGTGTCTGTTGCAGAGGAGAAGTTTTTAATTTTAATGAAGTCCAAATTATCTTTTGTTTTTCTTTTATGAATTGTACTTTTGGTGTTGTGTCAAAAAGTAATTGCCAAACCCAAGGTCACCTAGATTTTCTCCTATATTTTTTTCCAGAAGTTGTATAGTTTTGCATCTTACATTTAGGTCTCTGACCCATGTTGAGTCAATTTTTGTGAAGGATGTAAGCTCTGTGTCTAGATTTATTTATTTTTGAACGTGGATATCTAGTTGTTTCTGCACCATTGGTTGAAAAGTTTCTATCGTTTCTCCATTGAACTGCCTTTGCTCCTTTATCAGGAAACAGTAGACAATATTCGTGTGGGTTGAACTCAGGTGTTCTTAATTCCATGCAAGTTTTCTGAACTGCTAATAGAATACATTTAGCAACAGTGTATTGAGGATGCCTATTCTGTGGGCAGAATTATAATCTACATTTGTGGCACAGCAGAGAGGCTGCTCTTGAGATAGTTGAAGAAATCACCTTGTAAAAGAAAACATTACCAGCAGGGGTAGCAAAGAAGTATAAGGTCTATCAGTGGCCCGATCTACCCAACCTTCCAACAGAAGAACCTAGTCTGTTGTATGAATTGGCACTTTATTCTCTTTTAACTAAGATTAGTTCATAGTTCAATATAACCAAGAGCAGAATTCAGAACTTTTTTGTATTATGTTTGAGACACTAGCAATAATCCAATCTGAAGATTCATTATATGTTAAATTGCAATGGTGAAAATAGCTAAGGAATATAAAGAATTGGCTTAGATTTTTTAATTAGTGTTTTATAGTGTTAATTCTTTCAGAGGGAATCCACAAAAAGCACATCTGTGTGTTCTACTGACATAAGGTTGTAACATCTAACAGAAGTTTAAAGGTGTGTCACTTTCCACAGATACAGCATAGAAAAATTTGACATGTCCTTGTTCACAGAGCAGAAATAAACATTGACTTAACTATGGAAACCTCTTTAGGGAATTTAGACTCTTCATTTTGAGGTATAACATAGGTTTTATGCCGTCTAGTCTTCATAAAATCAAACCTGTCTTCTGCAATAGGTACCCAATGGCTTTTCCTATTTATTTAAATGATATTCCTATGTCTGTTACTCCTAAGTGTCTTGTTATGCTCCTCTATTTATAATCATTGAGTATTTATTACATGACACTGTGTTTCTCTAAATGTGCAATTATCAGAGAAAGACAGATATGATGTGTCTCCTGTTTGAGTTTTACCTTTATATTACTGAGTTCAACTCCTACAATCTGTGGTCTCACATCTGAATGAATTACATTTTAGAATCAAAGTCTTCCATTTCTAGTGCATTATGCCCTATGGAATAATCTATAATTTAAGTAAGAGACTAACTGGCCATCTACCATATGGCATATTATCCTAGAAAGGCCAATGCCTGTGTCACATTGCATTTTAAGTTGCTTAAAAACAGTGATACTCAGTCTCACAGGTTTTCCTCTAAAAGCCACACATAAATATGCCCAAACTACATAAGTACTATCCTAAACACAAATTATAGCCATTGTCAGTCAAATCTGCATGTAATTTTGGTTAATCATATTGATCATACCTCATTTCTAGCAAGTTGAACACAATTTCAACTAAATAGCTATATGCAAGGTGTAGGGGGAAACCAAACACACAAAAAATTAGAACATTTTCCACACCAAGATTTCAAAATAGAAAGCCAATAGAGCATATTTTGGAATCTAAACATTGGGAAATAATGTATGCAGTACTATGGTCTCTTAAAAAGCATATTTGGTGAAGTTATCTCCTCAAATTCTTTTTTATTCTGTGCAAGGAATAACTGCTTGGTAAATTATTGTTTTACATAGAAGCAGGTCCTTCTTCTGGTAAACAGATTTAGAAAGCATGGTTTATGAAATAGTCTGATTCACCCATTTTGATTAGAATATTAAGTAAAAGAAAACCCACAGGCATTTTAATAAAGGATATGCATGTTCTCGTTTAAGAAGCAAATTTAAAAGAATTTGTTGAGATGTGTTCAAATGAATAAATACTCCTTTAAATCTATTAGCAAATCTTATCATGGTA
Organism: Dugong dugon; assembly: GCA_030035585.1. NCBI lineage: Eukaryota > Metazoa > Chordata > Mammalia > Sirenia > Dugongidae > Dugong > Dugong dugon. The sequence continues at coordinate 24,671,601 of CM057475.1, forward strand.
TGATACTGAGACCAAGCTTTAATTAAGAGGTATGACCTGTGGCTTTGGATTAGCTACTGGCTGAGAACAGTTTCTCTAAATCAGTTTGAATGTACACTGATTTGTTAAATCAAATGTGTTGGGTGAACTGCATTTTGAATCATCCATTAACACATCAGCAGTGAGAATATTTTGGGTATTGTTGAGTTTTCTAAAATGCAAAGTGTTACTCCCAGTAGTTTTGTTTGAGATGCATGTAAGTTTTAAGTAAGTGGAGCTAAGGAGAATACTTAAAACACTTAATCTTAAAAGCAGTCTTCATGGAGCTGTTACTTTGTGTTTTACGAAGTTGAGGTCATAGTCTATACAGTCAGTTAATCTCAGGCAATCAGGTAACATTAGCCATTTTAATAGTAAATATCTGTCTGTAACCATTGCCGTAGAGTTGACTCCGACTCATGGAGACCCAATGTGTGTCAGAGTAGAACTTTATAGTGTTTTCAGTGGCTGGTATTTTGGAAGTAGATAACAGGGCTTTCTCCCAAGATGCCTCTGGGTGAACTCAAACTGGAGGTTCACATGAGTCCCTGGGTGGCACAAACGGTTAAGGAACTTGGCTGCTAACTGAAAGGTTAGAGGTTCGGTTTCACCCAGAGGCACCATGATCAGCCATTGACAACATTATGGAGCACAATTCTACGCTGACACACCTGAGGTCTGCAAGAGTCAGAAGTGACTCAATAGCAACTGTCTTTATCTGTCTGTACTATTTTGTTCTTTTCATAATGTTACTGGGGATGCTTGTGTCTTCTGTTTTTGGTTAGAATGTAGAAAATATCAAGAAACCAACACTACCTTATTCATCTTTTCATCCAATTAATGTCAATCTCAGTCCCTTACACATTAAATATGTATTATTTTGTGTATTAAAAAAAAAGTATTTTTAACTACTTTATCAAAGACTTGAAGTAAGTTTGTGGGTAATCTTTGAGTAAGAATAACTTTATGGATTTTTGTCTAACAATGGTTATGAAAAATTATCCAATCAGCTATACACTGCAGTAAAGTGCCAGGAGCACAGATTCCGAAGCCATATTTCCAGGTTCAAATCCTAGCCCTAACACTTATTAATCTCAAATGTGTTAGATAGTACATTTGTGTCTCAGATTCCTCAAGTGCAAAATGGAGATGGCAATAGTGTATACTTCACAGAGTTGTTATGACAATACATGAGGTAATATATGTAAAATACTTAGAACAGTCCCTTCACATAATCAGCATTTTGTGTTACATATAACTGTTGACCCAAAGTCGATGGAATGGACATTATTATATTTTATCTAAGGTCCAGCTTTGTCATATATCTAATTCTTTATTCACTGTCTTTTTTGGGGATAAATGACTGTATTTGATTTCTGAGATTGTAATTTCTGGTCTTTTTATTTGCACTTCTATTACTCAGTTTACATATTGGCAAAGTGGAGATTCTACTGGCAGCCTATTTCAGACTTTTTTTATATGGTAAGGGCTAATAAAATATATTAGACACTTTGCAAATAAAGAAATATATGTCTTCTAGTAAATCAGTGAAGAATTGCATTTAAACATGTGTAACATCATTTATCTGAGTATCTTAAAATTGCCTTATGGACAAGTATGATTCTATTTAAGATCCAGAGAAAATGAGATCTGAAATTACTTTTTCAAAAGGTCAAAAGGCAGAAAGCTGGTAAGAAAATTGAGGTTTCTGAATTCCTACTTGAACAGTCTAATCACTAAACCTACCTAAGTCTTCCCAAGTTGTTCTAATGACCTAGATGGGTGAACAGTTAATTTTCCACTTAAGTGCATCAGGCAGAGGGAAACATTACACTGTCACTCCCACTGGCTCCTCACTGTCTTTCCACACTGATTTCCAAAAAGTCAGTGTCTCTCTTTGATGAGAAAGTGCCTCGTAAAGCTGAAATTAGCTGAATAACTTTTCCTAGTGTACAATGGAATTGTCCAGGTTTTCCCACAAAAATATGCCTGGCTAGTATTTCAATCTATTTATCATCTATCAGTCTAGTATTTATCAATCTATCATCTGTCTATCTATCTGTTAACAAATAATACGTCCAGGTTTTCCCACAAAAATATGCCTGGTTAGTATTTCTATCTATCTATCATCTATCAGTCTAGTATTTATCAATCTATCATCTGTCTATCTGTTAACAAATAATACTGAGCATTTATGATGTGCTGTATGCTTTGGCAAGCATAAAGCAAAAGGGGGAATAGATGATATTTGCTTAATTATTCTCAGTAAATGATATTTACTCCATTATTCTATTGCAGCAAACATCTCCAATAGGGCTGTTTCACTATGCCAAGGACTTAATAGCCTTATAAAGACTTAAATGTTGGCTCAATATTAGTAACCTTTTACATAACTCAGCAAATAGGAACATAGAATTGGAACTTGATGACTGACCCAACAGAGAGTTGATTACATTTTGCACCTCTCATTTGTCCTTAGTTACCCTTCCCTCATGCACAAAGATAACCCCAAACCCTGTCCATCTCTTCTGGTAGGCAACCACGGTGGACTCCTCTTTCTTTGTACCTATTTCTCAAATCAAGTTCTGATATATCTTTTTTTTTACTTACCTTAAAATTTTTCCACAATATTATCTGTGCTTGCTATATCTTCATGTTCTAATATATCCACTTAGCCCCCTTCAAAGACTTAAGATCCCCTCCTTTCAAGCCAATATCAGCCTCACTTTTCTTGTCTCAAATCGGCTTCTCATCTTGTTTCCAAGTGTTTTATATAATATCTAAATTTTCCTGTATTCTTCAGCAAAAGAAAATTGAGATCTTTTAATGTAGAATAAGATACATGCCAGTTTGAATTTCTAGATCACCAGACATTCCAAAAAATATTTAAGGCTGGAATTATGGATCCCTAGATGACCCCTAAAGGGGCCAGAGATGAGATGTAGGATGCTTAGAACTCCCATGAAATCGGGATGCAAAAATTTTTGGTTATCTCTGTATCTTTACATTTTTCTCCCTATCTAAGTGTCTTTGTGTCTGTGTATCTATCTATCTACCTGTCTGTCTATCTATCTAGATATATAAAGATTTTTAATATATTTTATATGTAAATATTTTTCAGGAGAAGTTTCATAGTTTTCATCAGATTCTCAACAAGAACAGAGGCTTAAAAAAAAGAATAAAAATTACAAACATCGCAATGTATGAGGTATCTCATGAAAAGATCATTTTCAGTGCAGTTGCTGAGACAGAAGCATAATATGCTGACCACGTTATCTAATTTTAATCTGGCTTTCTAGACTAATAGCTACGTTTTTGAGAAAAACATATTTTTCCTCAGTGGTCAAAACCAGGATGTGAAACCATATATCCCAAGGGGTCTTAACTAAGTGACCATCTGCACCCCTCAAAATACACATACTCAGGAAGAGCATTGTCTGTGCTGTAGCCAGCAAGATAGACAAGGAAAATGCATGTAATTATCTTGTGACCGTAATGTAAGCAACCTGTGAAACTATCTGTAGTCATTAATAATTAATAATCAGTAACTAATCAGAGTGTGATTATTAACATTCATTGATTTTCCTGTAATTGTCCTCCCTAGGGTTTGGTTCCTCTTTTTACCCCATAAGAATACTTGTATAATGAAACTGCCCCAGGACTACCTGGTTCCATTTTCAATGGGCTACGTAGCTCCCCAATGGCAATTGTTTTAAACCCTTAATAAGCATCTCTGTTTTAACTCGAAACACTGTTCAAGTTTTTCTCTGTAACAGAGAGAATATATACATATATAAGGAAAGGGAAATCATTCTAATAAAGAGGAAAGACATTTTTAAGTGAAAAGTACATAATATTGATAACACAGACTTACAGTGATAATCAAAGAGGGATTAATTAGAAGAGCTGAAGGAATTTGAGTCTGGTATAAAATGACAAGTAGAGTTTGCTTGAGTGAAGAGGAGTGGGGGCATATTCAAGGAAACTATTTCCATTTCATCATACGCATAAAAGTAAGTTTTGAAAAAGGGCCCACTTAAAGTATAGCAATGCTAATAACTTCCATGATTATGATCACTGACTACATGACCAGCCATGTGCAAAGCATTTTATGTACATTATTTAGTGCTCATACAACCCTATATGACAGGTACTAGAATGTATTTTATTATTCCATTTTATATATAAGAAAACTGACGCTCAGTGAGGATAGTAAGTACCTTACTAACACTCATGTAACTAATAAATGGTCCTGCCAAGATGTAAACCTTAATCATTACATACTGACTGATCAGTGCTGGCTGGAGCAGATGGTTGATTTTTGGGGTGAAAATAACAATGAACTTCTGCAGGAGAAGAAATAGGTTGGCACGTAAATGAAAGTCTATTCATCTCTCATTCAAATTTAAGTACCTTTTGCTAATAAAAGTCTACATTCTCCATGACTTCTTGGTCTGCTGCTATTATAAAAAGCTCCCTTTACAACTGATTTTAAGTGTACAAAACTATCATTCAATAACCTATTTTAGGCCTTTGTCCCTTTCAGATGACTAAAAGAGATCATTAACAATGGGAATTCTAACTAGCTATTGTCTTCTGTACCTTCCATTTGCTTTATAGGATATTATTATTAAAATGCCAATTAAATTTCTGATAAAAGATGCAGAAATGTAGTAATTCATTTTTAGTAAAGATAGATATTAACACCTTTTGCTTTGTGATAATGTACATTGTCCTTACTAAATAACATGTGGTTCCTTTTTCCTCTTATTTAATGAAATGAATTGGAGACAAGTTACTGACCTTTCAATAGGACTCTTACTAGGACAATGAGTCAGAAAGCAAATGGAATAAGTGAGCAATTATTAGGGATTATTTTTAGTTCAGACTTCGGTCAATGATAGTGGAGTGTGCAGCGGTCATAGAAATGATTAGTTGAGTTGAGGGACTTGTACTGCTCTTTACTCTCCAGAGAGTTCTCTGTGTTGGGGGAGCTAGAAGATATCCTGCCAATCTTATATGAAACTTCCTAAGAAATAGACCAGACCCTGAAAGCCTAAATACAGAACATTTTTAAAACAGAATATGTACAAAATTTTGATCTTATACTAATGAATTCAAAGTGGAAAATCATTGTATTCCAGCTCATTGTAAACATCTTTATCTTCCACAGCATAACAACAACAAAATAACCCTGGGAATTTCACAGCATATAGTGACCTCATTTCACTCATTATTACTATGTGGAAACTTATCTGGTATTGACTAAAAGGGCTATTCTGCAGAAAAAAATTTAAGATTTTTCAAACCAGCCACTGGCTCAAGGTACTGCAGGTGTCAACTCACTTCCAGCTTTTGCTAAGGCAAATAAACAGACCAGTTACCAAAATTAGGAGGTAATGATGAGATTTATAGGCTTAACATTTTTGCTGTGAAGGTTTACAGGGATAAAGAAAAACATGGATTAACTCCTTATTTGAGTAACTTGACTATTCTGATAGGTAACTCCATATATAAAGAAACATCTATCTGATACCTATTAAGAATAGTAATGCAATTGATAATGATGATGGTGCTAACAGTAATAGTAATAAAAATTCTTGCATAGTGTTTATTGAGTGCTAGGTACTGTCTTAAACATTATATATTATCTCTCTCTGTCTTTTTTCTTTACAGCATTGGCTAGGCCCTCTATTGACATATCAAAGAATAACAGTGATAGAAATATGTGTATTCCAAATAGATATTTTTAAAACTATGAAATGGCTCTGCATATATTTAGATAAATTAGAATTCTGAATAAAATGCTGGACTGGATTTTCAAGGTGTGGTTTCATAAAATCATTTCAAAATCAGTCATAATTACATTTTTCAAATTTTCATCTATTTATTTCCATATTCGTAGTATTACCCTAAGAAGTTAAAGAACATCTCAAAAACGTACTACACTTTGAAATACTGCAAATTATTGTATTAATGAAATTTTGGATGTAAACTCTGATTCATATAAATAATTTGAATTTATGTATATTTAATCTATATGATAGTTAATTATGTGATATAGGATATCTCTCTATAAGATTATACCTAAGTATTTTAATATAATAATGTCTTATAAGATTGTGTGATATTTTTAAAATTCAGTGTTTCAGATTCTGTTCATCAATGGCATAAGTTGAGTTTCAGTATAAGTCAATTCTCTGAGGTACTTGGACTTGCTGGAAAATATGATGGTTAAGGTTGCATGTCAACTTGACAGGGCCATGATTCTCAGTGGTTTGGCAGTTATGATGTACTTTGGCAGCTATTTAATGATGTAATCACCTTCATAATGAGATCTGATATAATGTAATCACCTCCATGATATCTGCTATGAACAACCAATCAGTTGAAAGAGAGTTTCCTTGGGGGCATGGCCTACATCCAATATGTGGACTTTCTGGCAAAGCTCGAAGGATTTTACTTGCTCTGGTTTCTACATCTGATCTCTGGTTCTTGGTACTTGAGCTAGCAGCTTACCTGACAATCTTGGGATTTATCAGCCTCTGCAGCCTGTGAGCCAGCAGCCTGTCATCTTACCTGCTGATCTTGGGATCTGTCAGCTTCCACAGCCTGTGAGCCAGAGTCCTACTGTCTGACCTGCCAATCTTGAGTTCGCCAGCCCCTGCAGCTACATGAGTCAGGAGTAGCCTCTAGCCTGACCCATGGACATGGGACTTGTCAGCCTCTGCAACCGTGGGCCAGTTCCTTAGTACAAATCTCTCTCTCTTTCTCTATCTAGCTATATGTTTCACTGGTTTTGATTCTCTAGATAATCCACCCTGACTTTCTGTAAGACTAATGCATCTGAATAAATAGCACAAAAGACTGTTTGCTATGAATGTGATAATCCTCATGAGCCTCACATTCCAAGAGCCACAATATTTAATAACTAGCATAATACAGAAGCCACTTGAGCATCACAAAAGTTGGTTTTCTCAATTTCAGCTTATAAAGCCAAATGAATATGTAATATGTAAACTGTCTGAAGGGCAACCAGCTAATATATGTGTTTCTTTATTGTTGTCCAGAAAACATACTTTTCTGAGTGAAATGAGTAATTCACCTAATTTTTATGCTTTTGATCAACTCAGTGAGAAGCAAAAATGTTTTTTCAATTACTTCACTCTGCATTTAATTCAAAATCTTTACAGCCTCCCAAAGGAAAAACTAATATTTAAAATTAGACTACGTATGATCAAGTTTTATACATGTTTTGATTGATTATTAATGGTATATATGTTCATGTTACCAAACATGAAAAATAAAAAGATAAATGGTTTCTGAACTTGTGGAGTGTCTTGAGGCAAATTAACACTCCATAGGTAACAATTTTGAAGTCTGGATGAAGCGTGAAAACCACTATTTGAAAGCATTGAAGAGTGAATAAAAACAAGCAGAAACAAAAAGGGAATTAATCATTTAAGGAAAGATGTGACACTGGGTAAAACTTGCAGTGATATGGCTTTATGCCTGATGGTACACCCCAGCATCCACAGTGTGGGTCGCTAGGTGTAATGCAGAAAATCAAAATCTAACTACCTGGAGAGTCAGAAGGCAGAGGTATTAGTTGCCAGAGTGGGAGTTCTAGAAAGGATAGACCCACAGAAAGGGGAGACTCATACTTTGTACATAACCTAATACAAACCTACTGTTAGGGACTGAATAGTGTCCCCTCCAAAACTGTGCCAACTTGGCTAGGCCATGATTCCTACTATTGTGAGGTTGTTCTTCATTTTGTGATCTCATGTAATTATCATATGTTTTGTAAATCCTAACCTCTATGATGTTAATGAGGGAGGATTAGAGGCAGTTATGTTAATGAGGCAGGACACAATCTACAGGATTAGGTTGTATCTTGAGTCAATCTCTTTTAAGATATAAAAGAGAGAAGTGAGCAGACAGGAGAGAGGCCTCATTATCACCAAACAAGAAGAGTCAGGAGCACAGCACATCCTTTGGACCCAGGGTCCCTGTGCTGAGAAAATCCTAAACCAAGGGGAAGACTGATGACAAGGCCCTTCCCCCAGAGTCAACAGAAAAGAAAGCCTTCCCTTGGAGCTGACACCCTGAATTCAGACTTTTACAAAATTAAAAATCACTAGAAATTTAAAAATAGTGGAAAATATAGGAAAGATAAAAAGCAGTTTATAGGAACTGACCCAGAGATGATCTCAATGTTAAAATTAGCAGTGAAAGACTTCGAATCAGCTATGATAAATATTTTTAACAACATAAAGAAGAACATATATTTAGTGAGCAAAAAGATCAAGAATCTTAACAGAAAAATAAAAACTAAAAAAAAAAAAACTTAGAAATCCTATAACAGAAAATTATAACTGATATGAAAATACTGAAGGGGCTTAATGGCAAATTGAAGACAGTAGGAAAAAATACAAATGAAATTGAAGATATATTAGTAAAAATTATATCTGAAAAATGAATAGAAAATAAAAAGTAAACTGAAAAACTACTGACTGCTCTAAAATATATGTTTTTGTTATCCCATATTGAGAAAAAGACTGTAAATTTAAATACTAGGTTTTCCTTTGGGATGTGGTAAAGATTTTGAATGAAGAGCAGAGAGAAGCAACTAAAAAAAACAATTGACCTTCTCACTGAGTTAATCCAGTTGCTCAATAGCATAAAAATTAGGTGAGCTACTCATATCACTCAGAAAAGTATGTTTTTTGGACAGCAATAGAGAAACACATATATTGGGGAGGAGGCCTTCAGACTGTTTACATAATAAATCTTCATTTGACTTTATAAACTGAAATTGAGAAAAACAACTTTTGTGTTGCTCAAGTGGCTACTGTCTTATGCTATTATTAAATATTGTGGCTTCTGGAATGTGAGAATCATGAGGATTATCACATTTATATTTACATGTAGGTTATAAAAAATAGTATAGAAAATACAACGGACAAAACATTGAAAATCTGACAAAAAATTTAAAAAAAATCAGCTTCCAAACTCGAGAATTTCCTCAAAACCCAAGCAAGATAAAAACAAACAAATAAAAACAAAACAAATAAAACACCTAGGCATAGTCAAAGTGCTGGAAACCAAAGGTAAATAGACAACTTGAACATAGCCAGAGATAAAAACACATTACATATAGAGAATCAATGATACAAATAATAGCTAATTTCTCATGAAAGTCAATGAAAATGAGAAGACAACAAAGCAATATATTTAAAGTGCTGAAAGACAATTTTTACCAAACCTTCTCAGGTCAGAACTCTATACCTAGTAAAAATGTCTCTTAAAAATTAAATAAAAACACATTTTCAGATAAGCAAATGGAGAGAATTTATCATAAGTAAATATGCACTTCAAGAAAGTGCTTCAGACTAAAAGACTGAAGAAAATCAAATGGAAACTCCTATCTACATGAAGAAATGAATGGTATTATCCTATTTGATGAGGAGAAAATACATCTTCAGAGGATTCAGAAATTTGGTTAATGAAACTTGGCAGTATGAGCAGGGCTTGTATTCAATACCAAGAGATACAACCTCAGGTCTCAAGTTCTTATCCACGAAACTTCCCTCAGTAATGCTTTTCCTCTTGCTGTCACATATCCATTATTCATTTATATGCTCAGACAGACCCACATACACACACCTACTAGAAAATCAGAAACACGTAAAATGTGTGAGGGTTTTAGAACTCAAATAATACAAAATAGGAATACATAATATTAAAAATTAATGTTATTATAGACAATCAACTCAACTCACTTTGTATCCCATTCCACTTTCCAAGAAATTATAGTCCAAATGTTTAGCATATAATTCTCTTTGGGGGAGTGTTGCACTTTTAATAACACTAAGTTTCTGAAAATAGAAACTTGGAATAATATGAAAAGTCATAAGTTCTCCAGTTGCTCCCAATTTTCACATCACTTGCCCCCAGAAACTTATGTACATCCTAACTTATGAGAACCAAGTCTATGGCAAGGTCAGGAGTGGAAAATGAGGCACTGGACTTGCACAGTTGATTGGTGGGTGACAGAATACACCAATCACTACCTATCATATTCCTGTTTATAAATTATTACTTCTCACACTTTTTATAACAACTTATGCTTTATAACAACTCATACTTTTGGAGAATGTCTTTAAGGGGAGCAATTAACCCCCTTGATACTCCACTAGCTATACACTATGGGCTCCCTATATAAAGAATAAATCAATAGATAATTTTAATTAAGGGAATATTGAATACAAAGTGGGAAAATAAAACACACAGAGAGGCAAAATACAAAAATTGATATAAATGTAATCCTGCTATTAGGCCATGTTTTGTTGTTGTTGTTAGGTGCTGTCAAGTCAGTTCTGACCCATAGCTACCCTACGTAAAACAGAAAGAAAGACTGCCCAGTCCTGTGCCACCCTCACAATAATTGCTATGCTTGAGCCCATTGGTGCAGCCACTGGGTCAATCCATTCCCTTGAGGATCTTCCTCTTTTTCGCTGACCTTCTATTTTGCCAAGCATGATGTCCTTCTCCAGGGACTGGTCCCTCCTGATAAAATGTTCAAAGTATGTGAGACCAAGTCTTGCCATCCTTGCATCTAAGGAACATTCTGTCTGTACTTCTTCCAAGACAAGTTTGCCTGTTCTTCTGGCAGTTCATGGTATATTCAATATTCTTCATCAACATCTTAATTGAAAGATGTTACTTCTTCTTTGATCTTCCTTATTCATTGTCCAGCTTTCTTATGCATATGAGGAAATAAAAAATATCATGGCTTGGGTTAGGAGCACCTTAGTCCTCAAAGTGAAATCTTTGCTTTTGAACATGTTAAAGAGGTCTTTTGCAGCAGATTTTCCCAATGCAATATGTTGTTTGATTTCTTGAGGCGTTGATTGTGGATCCAAGAAAAGTGAAATGCTTGACAACTCACTATTTTCTCCATTTATCATAATGTTGCTTACTGGTCCATTTGTGAGGATTTTTTATTTCTTTAAGTTGAGATACAGTCCATACTGAAGCTGTAGTCTTTGATCTTCATCATCAGTAAGTGCTTCAAGTCCTCTTTGCTTTCAACAAGCAAGATTGTGTCATCTGCATATCACAGGTTGTTAATGAGTCTTCCTCCAATTCTGATACCCCATTCTTCTTCATATACTCCAGCTTCTCAGATTATTTTCTTAGCATACAGACTAAGTATGGTGAAAGGATGCAACCTTGACACACACCTTTCCTGACTTCAACCCACAAAATATCCTCTTGTTCTGTTCAAATGATTGCCTCTTGGTCTATGTACAGGTTCCTCATGAGCACAATTAAGTGTTCCAGAATTCCTACTCTTTGCAATTTTACCCGTAATTTTGTTATGATGCACACAATTGAATGCCTTTACATAGTCAATAAAACACAGATAAACATCTTTCAGCCAAAATTCATCTGACATCAGCAATGATATCCCTCGTTCCAGGTCCTCTGCTGAATCAGGCTTGAATTTCTGGCAGTTCCCTGTTAATGTACTGCTGCATCTGTTTTTGAATTATCTTCAGCGAAATTTTACTTGCATGTGATATTAATGATACTGTTTGATAATTTCCACATTCGGTTGGATCACTTTTCTCTGGATGGGCACAAATATGGATATGGATCTCTTCCAATCAGTTGGCCAGGTAGCTGTCTTATGAATTTCTTGGCATAGACAAGCGAGCACCTCCAGCACTGCATCCTTTTGTTGGAACATCTCAGTTGATACTATGTCAATTCCTGGAGCCTTATTTTTCGTTAATGCCTTCAGTGCAGCTTGGAATTCTTCCTTCGGTACCATTGGTTCTTAATCCTATGCTACCTCTTGAAATGGCTGAATGTTGACCAATTCTTTACGGTACAGTGACTCTCTGTATTACTTCCATCTTTGTTTGATTTTTTCTGTGTTGTTCAATATTTTCCCCATAGAATCCTTCAATATTACAACTGGAGGCTTGAATTTTCTCTTAAGTTCTCTCAACTTCAGAAATGTCATGTGTGTTCTTCTCTTTTGTTTTCTAACTCTAGGTCTTTACACATTTCATTCTGATACTTTACTTTGTCTTCTTGAGCTGCCCTTTGAAATTTTCTGTTCAGCTCTTTTACTTCATCATTTTTTCCTTTTGCTTTAGCTACTCTACGTTCAAGAGCAAGTTTCAGAGTCTTTTCTGACATCCACTTTGGTATTTTCTTTCTTTCCTGTCTTTTTAATGACCTTTTGTTTTCTTCATGTATGATGCCCTTGATGTCATTCACAATTTGTCTGGTCTTTTGTCATTAGTGTTCAGTGTATCAAATCTATTCTTGAGGGGGTCTCTAAATTCAGGTGGTATTTTCTCAAGCTTCAATTTTCTTCAGCTTCAAGTTGAACTTTCATAAGAGCAATTTATGGTCTGTTCCACAGTTGGTCCCTGGCCTTGTTCTTACTGATGATACTGAGCTTCTCCATCCTCTCTTCCCATGGATGCAGTCTATTTGATTTATTTGTATTCCTTCTGGTCAGGTCCATGTGTATAGTCACCATTTATGATGTTGAGAAAAAGGTATTTGCAATGAAGATGTCATTGGTCTTGCAAAATTCTAACATGCAGTCTCCGGCATCATTTCTATCACCAAGGTCATATTTTCCAACTACCCATCCTTCTTTGTTGCAAACTTTCACAAGCCAATTGCCAGTAATTATCAATGCAATTGATAATTGATAATCTTGATTGCATGTTTGATCAATTTCAGACTACAGAAGTTGGTAAAATGTTTGATTTCTTCATCTTTGGCCTCAGTGGTTGGTGCATAAATTTGAATAATAGTCATATTAACTGATCTTCCTTGTAGGTGTACCGATATTATCCTATCACCAACAGCGTTACACTTCAGGCTAGATCTTGAAATTCTTTTTTTTTTTGACAATGAATGTGATACCATTCCTCTTCAGTTTGTCATTCCTAGCATAACGCGTTGCTGTCAAGTCAATTCCGACTCATAGTGACCCTATAGGACGGAGTAGAATTGCCCCATAGTGTTTCAAGCAGCAGCTGGTGGGTTCAAACTGCCAACATTTTGGTTAGGAGCCTTAGCACTTATTTCACTACTCCACCAGGTTTTCCCTTCCCAGCATAGTAGACCATATAATTGTCCAATTCAGAATGGCCAATATCAGTCCATTTCAGCTCACTAATGCCTAGGATATCGATCTTGAAGTGTTCCATTTCATTTTTGATAACTTCCATTTTTCCTAGGTTCATACTTCCTACATTCCATGTTTTGATTATTAACAGATGTTTGCAGCTGTTTCGTCTCATTTTGAGTCTTGCCACATCAGCAAATGAAGATCCTGAAAGCTTGACTCCATCCATGTTATTAAGGTCAACTCTATTCTGAGGAGACAGCTCTTCCTCCGTCGTATTCTGAATGCCTGCCAACCTTAGAGGCTCATGTTCCAGTGCTATATCAGACAATGTTCCACTGCTATTCATAAGATTTTCACTGGCCAATTTTTTTAGAAGTAGACCATCACGTCCTTCCTCCTAGTCTGTCTTAGTTTGGAAGTTCCATTGATACCTATCCATCATGAATGACCCTGCTGGTGTTTTAAATACCAGTGACATAGCTTCCAGCATCATAGCAACACACAAGCCACCACAGTATGAAAAACTGACAGAAGAGCGGTGGCCATTAGGCCATGGCAACTTAAAAAACAACAACTTTTTTTTCTTTAGTTGCCATTAGGCCATAACAAGTACAAATAAATGCAGGTATAGTCATTATTTCACCTGGAAAAAGACACAATTACTAATAGCTGATTAGTAACTTACTCAAAATCTAGTGTCACTTCCACATCGGTTCTCTGTTCTCCCTGTTTCATTTCTTGCCTGTTCTCTTCCTGTCAGAGCAGAGTTCTTCTGGTACTGCTTCTTGGTTAAGTTCTCTAGAAGTACCTGAGGTGGAAATAAAAGCTTGGATAATTTATTAAGAAATTGCTCCCTGGAACAATTAGTAACAGAGTGGAGAAGGCAGAAATTCAAACAAGGGACCAATTCTAGGCAAAGTCCCAGCCTCAGTGTGTGAAACACTGACGTGGTCTACCACACACCCTCCATGTATACACTTTTAAAACTGCAAATACCTTACTTCTTTGTTTCTCCTGGAGTGACAAAAGTGAGTCTTTATATCTGGCAGGTAATTTTATTCCACCACGGGGATACGCTTACATCTCTTTCAGAATCATTGTGCAGGGAAACCTCAAACATTCCTTTTGTTAATATCGATAATCTCTCATAGCATCAGTTCATTACATTTTTAAGATGTAATGAAATTCCACCTCCAATAAGAGGTGATATGTAAAGAGAAAAAAAAAAAAAAGCTTACCCAAAAATCAACTAGTATAAAATTCCTTAAAGCAAGAAGAGGGCTTCCTATTTAGTCACTTGTTTCCTGGAAAACCAGAGATCTGGTGTCACTAACCTGGTTGTACTTACGTAGAGGTAAACAATGAGCTACTTTAACTTATTTTTAATAGAATAATTTAAAAATTAATATTATTAATAAATAGAAATTACGTTTTCTTATTTTTTGAAGTCCTGTCGATCATTACTCGCATAAAAACAAACCAAACCTGTTGCTGTTGAGTTGATTCCGACTCATAGCGACCCTATAGGACAGAGTAGAACTGCCCCATAGGGTTTCCAAGGAGTGGCTGGTGGATTCGAACTCCCTACCTTTTGGTTAGCAGCCCTATCTCTTAATCACGCACCACCAGGGTTTCCTCATATAAGTGTATATATATAAATAAAATGTAAATAAACTATGCAATTTTTTTCTTTACACATCACAAATTACAGCATGTCTCAAAAAATTGTAGAAAGAAATCCAGTACCCTTTCTTGATAGTAAGATTTTGTTGTTTATTTTGTAAGATGGGATAAAAAGGAAAAGAAAGAAAGGATGGAAGGAATAAAGAAGGAAGGAAGGAAGGAAGGAAAAATTGGAGAGCATTTGAAAGCCTGTATTTAACACAAAATCCTAAGTTAAAATATAGTTTTATGAGGGCTGAGATTCAGAAAGAGAATATTAGGGATCAGTTTCTGCATTTAAATCATAATTATATATCATGTTAACTCCAATTCTTTGAGAAAAGTACTGGAAGATAGGTTTGGTTAGTTTGGGACAAGTTTAAAACTGGCTGTGGTAATAGAGTTTAGGCTTTATCTTTCATATAATGGGTAACATCAAGGGTAGAGTTATATCAGGATTGGACTAATATTTGTAAAAATAACTCTAAGACTTGTGAGTAAAGATTGGACCACATCAATGATAGAAAGGAAGCAAGAAAACACGTTAGGAGCCTATTCAATAGATCAGGTGAGTGATAATAAAGTCCTCAACCAGGGAGTGACCCTGGGTATGAGGAAGACGAGATGGATTAATTCTCTCATTATTTCATTTGTGTAAACCTTTTCTTCTGGACTGCTCTGGAGGCTTCATCTAGGAAGAAAAATTGCTATTTTTCCAAATTCTATTACATACTAGAAGTTTGGTGTATTTTAATAGGATAGGAGACCAGCTTTTTTTTTTTTTTTTTTTTTTTTTTTTTTGGTAACCTCAAACCGTAGGAATGGACTTGATGGCAATGGGTTTGATTTTTCAGTTTTCACACATTTAGTCCATAGGCTGGCACACTGTCAGTGCTCAGTAAATATGATTTTTGAATGAATGTATGCATGGTTAAATGGAAAAAACTTGAATTTGAGTGTAATTCCATGTGACTTCATGCCAGTCTCTTAACTACTCTGAGCTTTTCATTTCTAATCTATAAAAGGAGAGAAGCAAAATAATACCTATTTTACAGATGTTTTTAAGGAACAATTAAAATTATTTTCTAAATGATAAAATAATGTAAAATTTCTGTTATACTTATTTCTGTTATACTATTTTTAGTTGTAAGTAATGCTGTGTTTGTAGGATTTTATAAAAAAAAAGATCTATAGCTGATACCTCTTGAGGGTCGTTTTTTCTTATGTTACACACACACACACACAGAACAAGATATTGTGCCAATGCAAATTAAAAGTGAACATTAAACTTCAAGAAATACATATTCCTTTTTATATAGATAAAAATGTACTATATGACTCTTGTCTAATTTCAAAGATACATGCATTTCAGGTTTTACATTTCCATCCCTGTAAAAATGGTATGGTGGCAGCGTCTGATCTCCTCATCTAACTTCACAAGGGGAAGGAGAATGAAGATCAACATCAATAGCCCAAGGCTGATTCCTATGAGGCAGAGGGTAGACAAGCCTCTACTTTCCAACCTTTATACTAATTCTGACACCATCTTTTGCTCCCACAGCACTCTCTATTTCTCTGCTGGGTTCAGTAATTCATTGAATCAGCCAAACAGAACTCACAGACAAGACTCACGATTATGAGGTTTATTAAGGAAGTAACAGATTACATTTCAGGATCAGGAAACCCTCAGGATATAGTTCTCCAATTAGGACAGCCTCTTCTCAGCTGTGTTCACAGGCAGGTTTCTCTCTGGCCCTCGACCTCTTGGCCTGGCCTCTACCCTCCTCCTGCAAGTGTTAGAAAGTTCTTTAGCTCTGCCAACAAGTGTCCAGGGGCACCCCACACAGCCACTAAGTTTCGGCCCAAAGGAGCTCAGCTCTCTCTCTCTTTGGATCTGCACACCCACTTCACCATCTCCTGCCTGTCTCCTGGTTCTGTTGCCTCTGCTGCCTCCTTTTCTGTGCCAACATTTCTCACCATCTCTGATGTTACAGCCCTCCCTCTCTGTCCTGGTTCAGCTGCCATTGTTGCTGCTGCTGTCTGTCTTCTGCATTACAGCGTCTCTCTCTCTCTCTCTCTCTCTCTCTCTCTCTCTCTCTCTCTCTCTCTCTCTCTCTCTCTCTCTGTCTCCCTTTAAGCATAGCAGGATAGCAAAATAGACTCATCCCCTCATTAGGGTTCCAGACACCTTAATTGCATGGTCCCACACCCATAAGGATGTCACACACCTTATTTACATTATTAGCAAGCTGTCCAATCCCCTTAGTGGGCCACAAGCACCTCAACTGCATTGTCCCACCCAGTCATTTGGTGGGAGTTACAAAGATCATGGCAAGAAGGGCCATATTAAGTAAAATTAAGAAAAAAAAAACTTGAAAGTAACTTGATGGATAACTGGAAGTGATAAATTGGATTTTTATGTTCATTTATTATTGTGACTTTTCAAAAAATCATTTAATTTGTTTGTATCTCAGATATGTTCATTTTTTCAAGGAAAATAATTGTTATACTATGGCTTAACAAAAATGGAAGGAATTTAACCATATGGATTTTAGAATTTTTTGCACCTGTCAAAGTGTTACATAAGCAACAATAATTTCATTTCAAGGAGGCTTGATGAAATGTGAATTACTGTCTCAAAAATACTTCAACAGAATTAACAAGAAGATCTATTAGAGCTTTCAAGACACAGTTAGCTCTTAAAAACCATCATTTCTGAATAAAAAGTAATCAGAAACATTCTAGATTGCACTTGAAATTGATGTAAACTGAACTTTTTTTTTTTGGAACACAAGAGAAATATAAAAATTTAGGTCAAACTTAAATGTTACCAAGCCTATGCCTGTTTGTCAGGAGCATAAAAGATGGAAATGTTCAGAGTTTATTTACCTTAAGGTAAAAATAGCAATGCTTTACCGCTTGGAATCTTCACTGGTTTACTCTCTATAATTTTAGGGATTCAAGACTTTCAGTGTTGGAAAGGATGCTAGGGTCATTTATTCCAGTGACTAAAGCTCTTTTTAAAAAATTGTATCCTTGCCAAATGCCAGCTTAACCAACACAAATTATTCCAATTTGGAAAAACTTTACTTGCTAGCTCTTAGCTATATTGATCCTAAATTTACTCTCTATAAATTCTGACAATAAATCTGTCTCTTTTGGGCCATAAAAAACATTATAATTTTCCTGCCAACTATCAGTCTCTCATATATTTGAATCCTCTCTCAGAAACTTGTTAAGGATCCTTTTCTGAACGTTAAACTTTTCAGTTTGGTATGTGACATTTCTAATTGGAAGAACAAATTCCCTGATCAACCTGCCCCTACTGCAGTGCCCAGAGGTTGGAGGATTCCCTCAAAATTAAACTGTCACACAGACTCTCTTCGCATATAGAACTATACTTGACCTGGCCTGAACATTTTAATTTCACAGTTTCTGTGGGTTTTTGGAGAGTTAGGGGGTGATTATCAATGCATACACGGCTCTGTAATGGATGAGTGAGTGTGTGTGTGTATGTGTGTGTGAGTGTGTGTGTGTGTTTCTTAGGTCTTGGATTTAAATAAAGCAAAAGCAAAAAAAAAAAAAAAACGGGAGCAACTGCACCTACCCTGAATAATGTTATTATCATAGATCTATTATACTGCTATGTCTTCCAGAAAAAAGAAACACAAACACAATGAGCAAAGAAAAAAGGAAGAATCTGGGAGGGGCAATTGCTCTTGGTGCTTTCTAAGACAATCCAAGAGAAGAGACTTTGTAATTTAAACAAAAGTTCTAGCAAGGAGATAGGCATGCATTTTAGCAAACAATTCTAGTATATGGACCGTACAAAGACAAGTAGAAAGAAAGCAACTTTCCTAAATATTTAGTATATAGATAGAAAAGAGAGTTATCTTTCAGTATTCCTGGGGTATTTGTTCCAGGACCCCCTCAGATACCAAAATTTGTGGATATTAAAGTCCCTTATATAAAATGGTGTAGTATTTGCGTATAGCCTATGCATATCTTCCCATATAATTTAAGTCATCTCTAGATTACTTATAATACCTGATACAATGTAAATGCTATGTAAATAGTTGCTACACTGCATTGTTCAGGGAATAATGACAAGCAAAAAAGTTTTTTTTTTTCAGTTTTTGAATATTTTCAATGGGAACTTGGTTGAATTCGCGGTTGCAGAAGCTGTGAATACGGATTTGGAGGGCCGACTGTAGATAAATTAATATAGATAGGAACATAATTATCTCTATATGAGTAAAACTCTGGTGCTTTATCTCTACATCTGCAATTATTTCTATATTATCACTAACGATACATCCAGGGAAAACATACTAGCATTTGAAACCTTTGTTTTTAAAAACTGCCCCTCTGGAATCACAATTATTTTAGTCCATTCCTTCATCTTCAAATCTCAGGATGCAAGTGTCCCTTACTCACTATCCAATAACAGAAAAAATCTTGAATGAGAAGAGCTGTGACTCGTTTTCTTGTGGAGGTCTGAAGATTTACAAGGCCTGGAAATGGAGAAACAATAGGAGAACTGAGTGGGGAAAGTAAATGGGTAACAGAACCTCAGCACGGTAGGGAAGGAGTATGGAGGTCATTATCTTGTCAGGTTACAACCCGGAAAACAGAAAAACTCTGAGTAACTGAAACTGGGAAAATAATCCAGGGAATTGGTTACACAGGTGATGGAAAAACGGAGAAGCCAAATGAGAGACAGAAAAAGCCCAAACATTAAGAACAGCAAAGAACATTACTACTTCTAGTCTGGAGGCAGAACGTGGCTTTGCGATAGCCCAAGGTCTCAGTCCCGTGGAGAAAGCTGCAGTCATGGTGGCGCTCTCTGACAGAATAAGGAATTACAGAAGAGTCAACCATCATGGCCAGAAGCAACCATGAGAGAGTGGAAGGGGAAAGGAATAACCTGTCTTGTTTCTTTCTTCTATCCTCCAATCTCCAGGCAATGTTTCTTAAAGCCAAAGCCAGCTAGAAAATAACTGACAAGGGAGTTCAGGAAACGCAAATGGTACCAGGGGTGGCATAAGCAGTGTAACGAAGAAGATGAGGGCTCCTTTCATCAGGCAAGGAAACATCTGTGTGGGACTATACTTGAGATCTAAACCTCTCTATATAAAGAGGTCCACCTCTTAGAATGGTTTTTGGGTACCCATTTTCCTAGATCAGCGGTTCTCAAAGATTTTAGTCTCAGAAACCTTAAAACTCTTACACATTATTGAGGATCCTAAGAAGTTAGTGTTTATATGGGTTACATTTAATGATACTTACCATATTAGATATTAAAACAGAGAGATTTTAAAAACACAGTATTTTCATTAATTTTTAAAAGTAGTTATAGCAAACTATTAAGTGAAGCAAAGCACATTTTATGAAAAATATATTTTCAAAAATAAAAAAAAATCAGTGAGAAGAGTGGCTTTCTTTTATACTTTTGCAAATCTCTTTAATATTTGGTTTAACAGATAGAAGACAGCGAAATTCTATTTCTGCAGTTAATCAATGGTGCAATGGATTGTTTTGATTGAAGAAATGCAGCCTAATAGATATGTAGCTGAAATATCCATTGTCGTCAAATAGAATCTGACTCATAGTGACCTCATAGGACAGAATAGAACTGCCTAGCAGGGTTTCCAAGAAGTGACTGGTGGATTTGAACTGCTGACCTTTTGGTTGGCAGCTGAAATAGAGAAGAGTATTTTAATAGCCTTTTAAGATAATTACGGATATTTGTGATTGAGACTATACCAGCATTCCCAACAAGACAGAGGGCAGTTTAGAGGAAAGTTAGAGGCATAGTAGCTGCCAGGAGGATGATGAGACGTATCAAAGTACTGGGCTAGGAAGTGCCCAAATACTTGCAACAGAATGTCAGGGTTGATACTTTGGAAAGAAAGACGTTAAGTCCTCTGATTCTCAGGCCAGTGTTTGTTCAATCATACCAATTCCTTCACACTTACATTACCAGAACTACTCTAATTAACTATTTCTTCTAAGCTTTTTAAATAAAACCACAGGTAGTTTCCAAGAAGGTTTTTAAAATGACATTAAACAATGTATTCTTAGCAGTATGGTGTTACTTGTTTTCTTGTGTTAATTGCAGCCATGTGTTAAGAGTTTTCCTTGGACAGAGTTTTAAAGACATATAGATAGCTAGGGCTTATTAAGGATCCCTGTGGCACAGTGATTAAAGAGCTTCGCTGCTAATCAAAAGGTCAACAGTTCAAATC
This sequence comes from Dugong dugon, assembly GCA_030035585.1. NCBI lineage: Eukaryota > Metazoa > Chordata > Mammalia > Sirenia > Dugongidae > Dugong > Dugong dugon. The sequence goes on from CM057475.1 coordinate 24,692,697, forward strand.
CACCAGCTGCTCCCTGGAAACCTTATGAGGTGGTTCTATTCTGTCTTATAGGGTTGCTATGAGTCAAAATTGACTCGACAGCAATAGGCTTGTTTTTTTTTTTTTTTTTTTGGTTGGGATTCATTATCAGATAATCTAAATTAAGCGGTTCAGGATGGAGCATCAGTGTTTATTCAAAATACTCTACAAGTGATTGCAGAGCCAAGGTAAGAACTTCTGCTCTCATTGTTTGAATATTGTTAAAACCAAGGTAACCTCATGAAAAGATCAGACTGGCTTTCTGTCAAATCCTGGACCAAGTCCCTTCAGGTGAGTGAATAAGTAATTCAGATGACACAATATATAATTTAGCAATTGTGTATTCTCCAGTTTTGATTTATCTCAAGGAAAACTTTCTTCGGGAAGTTATTCATTGGAATTTTATAGGTAACAGCAGCCACAGTACTAGCTTTAGGGAAGACATTTTTGGCTATCATGCAGATATTCAAAAAAGTCACTCTGTAGAACCAAGTTTAAAGAAAAAAAAAAATGATTTCTTTCTAATAATATTTCTCTTACATATAATGTGAGAGAGCAATTTATAAGATTATAGACTTGAAACAGAATGATTATACACTGTGGAAATTCCCTTTTCCTTGAATGTTTTGAAGGCAGAACTGCTAGAAATATCAAGAAACAATAAAAGCAAAATAAAAGCTCTATTTTCAACATGTTGCTCAGTTTGGAAGAATAATTGGATTCTAAAAAGCAATAAATTAATAATATAGTTTGTGTGATATCTAGGCTATAATAAACTGTTAACTGTTAGTTGCTTGGTAAACTTAATTAATTACATTTTTGCTTAAAAATTTACATGATAAAGCATGTAAAATTTTAAATATTCATAAAATACGAAAAAAATACTTCATGTTAAAGTGGATAGAAGAAAAAATAGTACTTATCTCAGCATTACAACAGTCCAAAAGGAAATAAAAAATAAAAACAAATAAGCCAATTAGCCCCTCTGATAAAAATACCTACACAAAAGTGATGATTTCACTTAATTGATTAACTACTTTGTTTTTTGCTTTGTGTTTCTTTTTTTTTTTTAGCAAATTGCAGTTGAAGTTAATAGAATTAAGTCATCTTAAAAATGTTAGAATAAATTGACTAATTTAATAATAAATCCTAACTTCATGACTGGAAAGGAAAATCAATTTTAGAAAGATACAAATTGAAAAGTATTTTTAAACTTTTCTTAAATGTAAGCCCAAATTGATGTCATGAGTCATTCAAATAAATCAGTTATATAGGCATACACAATAATTTGTTTGTTAGAAGTTACCCATTACTGTCCAGTTGATTCTGACTCATAGTGACCCTATAGGACAGAGCAGAACTGCTCCATAGGGTCCTTATTAGAACTTACATAGTAACAGTTAGCAAATCTCTTCATAATTCCAGAGCATAAACATTCTCCAAAAATTTTTGTTAAGTGGAAATATTTTCTGCTTGGTTTTCAGTATATTTAAATTAATTATGGTGACTTTGAAAATCTGATAAATCATAATATTTTCCTGTATATTACTATCTTTACCTAATCTGGTCAATATTGTCCTATTTTAAATTGTGCTTTTGTATAAATAATAAATATTTACATTAAAAGTTTATAAATATAGTCAGTTAATCAAGTTATTTCAAATGTTTTCATTTAACCAGTTATTTGTTCCATTAATAACAGTCTTTAGTAAAAATAACACTGAGAAAAATCATGAATTTCATATATACATACAGTTCAAAGAACATGCATTCTCCCAAAACAATAAGGTAACTAGACAAATAGACTAACAGAATCAATAGTACAGAACAGACTATTCAGGAGCAGCCTTAATATGTATAAATGCTTCATGTGAATAAAATGTAGAAATGAAACTCAGTGGGTAAATGGTGAATGACTCAATAAATTGACTGGGAGAATTGGATGGATATTTGATAATTAATTCAGATTCTGAATCTCACTCCAGGCATTTCACAAAACCAGGTGGATGGGAATATTTAAGATGGAAAGAGAAGGTTCATGTAACCATTAAATAAAGTTTTTCAAACATTGGTAAAATGATAAAAGACCAGGCAATGAAATGACTTCAAAAACTTCAATAATTGTGCACATAAAAAATACACTTTAAATAGAATCAAAGGGAAACAAAAGTTAGAAACAAACATTTGATCTAAATATAATTGTTACATTTTTTCAAGTACCCATAAAAATTGATAAGAAAATCACCATGTCTTTAACAGAAACATGGTCAAAGGCCATAAAAGATACTCCCAGAAAAACTTTATAATGTGCTTTCATTAGTGATTATTTTCTCCTGGTGGTCCATGGACCTACTCTATTCACTCTGAACCCCTGTTAAATAATCCCACTCATATCCAATGCCTTCAATTACTGCACAGATGGCCCTCATATTTGTATCTCCAGCTGAGAATTTTCCTTTGTGCTCCGACTGGTGCATGCATGTAAATAAGCTTGCTTGAAAGTTTCTCAGTTTCTCAAAGGCAGCTCACATTTAACATGTCCAAGATAAAATCTATGATGTTACCATTTACAAAACTTGTTTTCTTCCATGGTTTCCAACCATTTCATGATAAAAGCCAGAAACCAGGGTCACCCTTGACTCTATCTTTTCCAACATCCTGAATGCCCAAGGTGTCTCCAAGTCCCCTTAAATGTACCTCCAAATATTTCCATCTTTCATCTCAAATATTTTCCTACCTTGTCTTCCTGCATGTGAGTTTCCTTCTGATCTTTTTTCCACATATATAAAATTTCTTTTCTTTTTTTTAAAAAAAAGCAAACCAGATACTGTCATTTTCCGTTTAAATCTCTTTCATGGCTTCTCATTTAGATTCAAAAACAGAATTTAAATGGAATCTGATTCTTTATATGGATCTATCTATCTCTGCAGTTTAATATGAGCCAAATGGTCAAATCTCTGTATCTGCTTCAAGTACCCTGGCTTTGCTGCAAATGAACCAAGTTTTCTCCTTCCAAAGAGCTTTTATACACATTCTTTCTTTCCACAACAGTGTTCTCTGCTCTTTTTGTCTAGTAGCAATTACTCTTCCTTTAGTCAGTTCACTGACTTCTTGGCAGTTGTGCGCACATGTCCAAGGACGTCTGACTTCCCTATTATGAGCACTCCTGTCACCTTGTGTTTGTCAAACTGGGGCGGCTTACATGCTGCGGTGATGCTGGAAGCTATGCCGTTGGTATTTCACATACCAGCAGGGTCACCCTTGGTGTACATGTTTCAGCAGAGCATCCGCACTAAGACAGACTAGGAAGAAGGAGCTGGTAGCCTTCTTCTGAAAAAATTAGCCACTGATAACCTTATGAATAGCAGCAGAACATTGTCTAACATAGTGCCAGAAGATGAGCCCCTCAGATTGGAAGACACTCAAAATATGACTGGGAAAGAGCTGCCTCCTCAAAGTAGAGCTAACCCTAATGTTGTGGATGGAGTCAAGCTTTCGGGATCTTCATTTGCTGATGTAGCATGACTCAAAATCAGAAGAAACAGCTGCAAACATCCATTAATAATAGTATTGTAGAGAAAAACTTGAACGCTATTTCAGGTTAAAACAGAGAGGTTTATTAAGGGTTTAAAACTTTTGCAATTGGGAAACTATGTATACCGTAGAAAATGGAACCAGATAGTCCCCCGGGCAGTTTTGTTATACAAGTATTCTTACAGGGTAAAAAGAGGAACAAAACCACAGGGAGGACAATTACAGAAAAATCAATGAATATTGTAATAATTACTCTCTGACTGGTTACTGATTATTTATAGTAGAGTTAGTACAGTGGTTAAGCATTAGGCTACTAACCAAAATATTGGCAGTTTGAATCCACCAGCCTCTCCTTGGAAATCCTATGGGACTGTTCTACTCTGTCCTGAATGGTCGCTTAGAGTCGGAATCTACTGGAAGGCAATGGTTTTGTTTTGCTTTTTTTTTTGGATTTAGTGATTGCAAATAGTTTCACAGGCTGCTTAGATCCTGGCCACAAAATGCTTACATGTATTTTCTTTACCTATTTTGCAAAAATATCTTGTTTTCAACAGCATCCAGACAACACTCTTCTTGAGTACGTTTATTTTGAGGGGTACAGATAGTCACTTGGTTAAGACCCCTTGAGGTATGTGGTTTCACATCCTGGTTTTGACCACTGATGAAAAACATGTTTTTCTCAAAAAAAATAGCTGTTAACCTAGAAATCTGGATTAAAATTAGATAGCACAGCCAGCATATTATGCCTCTGTCTCACTGACTGCAGCGAAAGTTGTCTTTTCCTGAGACATTTCCCTCTTTTTGATCAAAGATCTCACCTAGAGCATCTTTTGATCACTGGTGAATTGAGTAGTCTCTCTCACATGGACACACTTGCTACTGTTGTTTACTCTAGTGGCTGCTTGAACTATCAACCATTTAAGACCTAGGACGCCACACCACAATTGTGACTGAGCACCACTGAGTGTTTTCCTTTTATCTTGACATAGTGGAGTTCTCTTCAGGCCAGGCTGGCCTTGTGCCAATTAGAAAGGAGTAACTCATCTCTTGCAAGGTTTTCCCTAGCTTCACCATGCTTTCCAGGAAGACACTGGTGATCCTCAAAAAGGGAAAGGGGAAGAAATGGCAGTGTCAGGTACAATGGATCAGAGACACAAAGGGCTGACATATTTTTCAGTCCTTCAAGTGGGTTTCATCAAGGTCACACTGACCTGGATGGTTTCTATACACATTATCCTTTTCATGGGTATCATGTTAGTTCTTGAGGTCAAAACACAAGTGGTTAATTTTATGCAACATTTAACAGTGTCTATTATAATGACAATGACCATTAAAAATCATAATTTCAGTGAATAAAATTGTCTCTAAAAGTGGTGTTTATAAAAAGAGGTCCGAGTTCACAAGGGAAAAACCAAAATGTCAAAATGGGGTTTATGCTAAAATTGCAATTTGAAGGTTTGACAACAAAAAGGAAAGTAAAAATTTTAACAGCTCATATCTGAAATACCGAATTTGTTCAGAAATTTTAAGAAATAAGTATAATTGTCATCATGGAACATAAGGTCAATAATGTAGTTGATCTGTTCAATTAACAATAAGAAAATGTACTAGGCAGCATTAACTTCTATCATTTACATTGGGAAAGCATTATATCAAAACATGTAATAGAAGTTTATAGAGTAAAGCAATTAAAAACAAATTAGTGAATAAAACAAATAGAAAAGCAAAGAAATTAATATAAGTAAACTTCATCTATGAGTTCAACTAAAATATTTTTTAATTTACTCAGTTCCACGTAGCTAACTTTGGCTCCATCTTATTCTGGATCAGCCGCATCTGTGAACCAGTGAGCTTCTACATACGAGTTCTGGAAATCATGATTCAGTGTAGTCACAGTCCTTTTCACAAGTCTAATATGGTCCATCATTTTTTGAGATATTTTGGTCAAACATCTTCAGCAAATCATCAAAGTAAAAATTTATCTGTAGGCAACAAAACTTAATATGGCCATGATTAATTTATAATAATGATAATACTCTTAAAAATGAAAGACTTGATAGAAATTAATTTAAAAATGTTATGCAAGCCAAATAAAGTCAATTTAGACAAAATATCTCTAAATATAATAGTTAACCTTATTTTCAATGAGCTACAGATATCACACATACTAATCTTGAGATATAATACCATATAGTCAGGATACAGCAAGAGTGTACCAAGATTATCAAGTCTCTTAAATATCTGAACAGTACTAAAAAAAATTTTTATGGGTAAATAATGTGAATTCCCCAGTTAAACTACTGGCTTTGATGATGCTATATTCAAAACCAATAAAGTTGCAACTAAGTTATCAATTGAAATAAGAAAATTATAACATAATATTATCTGTTTGCAATCTAGCATCAGGCATATATTATTAACATGCCAATTCTAACTTAAAGAAAATTTGATGTTTTTCTTGATTTGACAACATGTTTCATATACTTCATAACATTTTAAATAAATCCTTTGGTCTTTTTATGAAGGTTTAAAATTGTCAGAAGTTTATTACAGATTATTGAGAAACAATACGTAAGTTATTTAAAGCAAAAATTTTAAAGGTAAGAATCTTAGTCACCTCAAAACTACAAGAGTTTATTTCAACTTAGGAACCTTAATTTAATGAGGTGGAACTCTTATCTTTCAGGCAGATTGTATAAATAATAAAATTAACCTCTTAACTTAGTAACTTAGGAAGATTTTGTAGTTTTAATCATGAGGAATTCAATTCTTTGTTTCATATGCTATTTGACATTGAAAACTCCTAAAATTGTTATGAACTAACCTACTAAAGCTTTAGCTGCAGTAAATAAGAACTTCAATCATTTTAAATAAATTTCTTTTGAAAAAATTCTCTTCTAGCTGTTTGTTGTTGGAAAAGTAAAAGTTAAACCTTTTTTTAATTAACAAAATGAATTTATTTTTATCATTTTCCAAAAACACTGAAAACTTCTAATTTTACAATTGCTTATTTATCCTCAAACCAACTAGAAACATTCTAGCTGAAATTTAACAATACTATTTAGAGATTGGAGCCCTGGTGGCACAGTAGTTAAGAGCTTGGCTGCTAACCAAAAGATTAGCAGTTCAAATCCACCACCTTGGAAACCCTATGGGACAGTTCTACTCTGTCCTATAGAGTGCTATGAGTCAGAATTGACTTGATGACAACAGGTTTTGGTTTTTATTTAGAGGTAGAAAATTATTACCTTTTCTTTTGCATGGTTTATAGAATCTGGTAAAGAGAGTGTTTGTGAATAGATAGTTTTGGAATAACTTAAAGGCCTGGTTGTACCAACTAAACAAAAAATTTATCTTCTTCTGGGCACTTTTAAACAGACTATTCTGTAGCTACCATAGGCCCAACTCATGGATTTTAAGACAAGATAAAACTTAGACATAAAACAAAATTATATAAATTTATACTGTTATTTGTTGAGAACCAAGAAGTATATAATAAATTTCATGAAATTAATCAAAGAAAATCTGGAAAACAAAAAACTGTAGACATTTATTGATAAACAGATATTTACCTGTAAGCAGATAGATAGGCTGAGTTTGGAAAAAAAAAAAAAAAGAGAGAGAGAGAGAGAACAAAGGTCTTTATATAGAAAACAACATCTTATTCTTAAATATTATAAATTTTTCTTCAAACTGTGGATGACAGTTTAATTTAGATCATTTATTCCTTCCTTTTCATGGTGGGCTAAAGAACTTGGGCTATCTATGAAACTATTTTGAGAGACCATAAGTGTTTGAAGGGTAGACAGAGTTGTTTCTAATTAATGACTCTCCTTTTAATAGTTTTAATGTTATTAAAGGAAAAAATTTTGTTAATTCCCCAGAGGCTTATGCTGACGGTTGCTGGCCTCCTGTGAACAGTAGAGAGTTGAATTTGTTCCTATTCTCTCTTTTTTTTTAACTTAAAGCATTTTTTCTAAGATCATCTGGTTTTTACAATAATCAAACAATGGATTTACAGTCTAAAACGTGGTTGGATTGTATTTCAAGTTGTTGAAGTTGTAAAGCCATAAGCTTATTTGTTGTGTTGGTGAGACTTTTTGTTTCAATTGTTCCTTTTGTTTGTTTTTTAATTCATAACAGTCTTTTTTTCTAGTACCCAGTTTCCTTGTAATAGTTGTAAGTACCTGGGAGGAAAAAATTAGGTGGAAGTTCATTTTGTCAAGAAGACTATTAACTTTTAACTTATTTCCAAACACACTTAGTCGGCGGCATTTAGAATAGTTAATAAGTATACTCAAAAACAATCTAGAAAGACAACCCTAAAGACTTTAGTCTTGAAAACTTTAGTTTTAAAAACTTAGTTTTTAGTAAACCAGTTTTGAAGGCTTAGTAGTTCAGAATCAAGTTTATAGAAAGAGGATTATCTCTGAAGGGAAGAAAGAGGAACTTTCACAAGTGAAAGCAGAAAGAGGAACTATACTTGGAAAGGCAGGAGGAGCAGTTGTAGAGTTCTACAAAGTTTAAACAAATATTATCTTAATTTTTTTAAACAGTTCTAAAACTATTTAAGGCTCTAGCTTGCTTAAAGTTGAGGACTTTTAGAATCAGCAGTCCTAGTGGGGATGGCAATAATCAACCATTAATTAATCAAACAAACCAAGCAACAAATCAGCATCTTTTTACATTAATTAATTAATTAATAATTAACAGTCCTAACAGCTTATGGGGTTTGAGATTCTATAAACTCAAAAACTCTCAGGATAAACAATACTTGATTGCTGTTACTAATGAAGATAAGATTTATGTAAGTAACATTTGGGGACGTCTCCCCTGGACAAAACAAAATGAAACAAACACAGATTTTTGGAGAATTCAACTGCAAAAAAATGTGAAATCTCATCTGAGAAGTTACCCATTTGCTGTTTTTGTGGATGAGTTCTTGAAGGTTCTTGAGGATGTTATAACTTGCTCTTAGAAACTAAAAAGGCTCATGAAAAAATATTTTTTGTGTGTGTACTTGGAAAAATGAAAGTAACTTTTAAGCAAGTGGATGTCAAAAAGACAAGAAAAATTCAATGTTACAGAGTTTGGATAGAAGAGATTAGTCAAGACCTGTAATAGCCTTTGGGAATGTACCTCAGCAGCTAGGATAGCTCCCAGGAATTTTCCCAGGGTTTTTTTTTTTTTCCTTGAAAAGCAGAAATTAAGGTCTCTGGTGGTTTCTGGCCAGAAAATAAAAATTATGTACATTTTAAAAAGCAGAAGTTAAAAGAATTTTTAGGTTTTCTACTCTGAAAAATTCAGGCATTAGCTCTGAAATCTCAGGCTTTAGTTTTAAAATTTTCTTATATATTCAATTCAGCTTAAGTTACTTGAAAGGGTTCTGGAGCCTAATTTAAGTTGAAATATTATAAAACAATAAAAACTTTACCAGAATGAATTTATATTAAAGTCTTCAAAGTAGCTGTTAGAATCCTAGGCACACTAAGCAGTTTTTCCAAGACTTAAAAAAACTGCCTTATGATAAAAACAAGCTAATAACTCCTAGTCATGGCTTTTGAGACAAGACTCTCGAAAACTTAAACATGAAGTGAGACAAACAATAAATTTACTATTCTGTAAGGTTATCTCAAATAACGTGCAAGGTACAATATGGGACATTCTTCTTTAACTGAATTATTTTGCTGGATAGAGGCCTAGTCTCTTATTTTAAATATATTAGTCTCTTTAATTGGAAAGTAGTTAAAAATGGTCAAAACATTTGAAGAAACAAAAATGGTGCACCATAGTTTAAAATAAAACTTAGGTTTCACTCAGACAATTTTATGCTGGTGGATAGTAGTACTGATCTAAAAGTAAAACTACATCAAGTAACCATTCAAACTGATTTAATTTAGAGACTCTTAGATCCTAATTCACTGCACAGAAAACTCTAAATTCCTCCTTAATGAGTGCACACAGTGGCTAATGGTACTCTCTATCCTCACTAAGACTGTACCACACTCCTGAACCTTATCACCAAAAGTGCACCTGAAGAAATCTTAATGGGTGTGTAGAGAAAAACACAATGAGTTCACACAGCCCAAATCAAGCTGCAATTAGCCAAATAACAAACTCTTCCAAATGCTTTTGAGCAAGCCAAAAGTAAAGAGAAAAAAGATCATTACCAAACCTCAGAGGACTTCAAACATAAAGTGGGCAGAGGTCCTTGGACCAAGAGGTTTTACCTGGAGATGACTCCCAAGAGCTGCGAAAGTGGATTGAGCATGCAAAGTGTTCATATGGGCACGGATATTCCACAGTCCTCTTCTGGGATCATTCAGCAAGCAAATTGCCTTTGGATTCCATGTCACTGGCACAATGATGTTATAGAGAAAAACTTGAGTGCTGTTTCAAGTTAAAACAGAGGTTTATTTAGGGTTTAAAACAATCATAATTAGGAAACTACATAGTCCATTGAAAACGGAACCAGGTAGTCCCGGGGCAGTTTCATTACACTAGTATTCTTAAGCGGTAAAAAGAGGAACCAAACTGTAGGAAGGGCAATTACAAGAAAATCAATAAATATTGTAGTAATTACACTCTGATTAGTTACTGATTGTTAATAGTCTAGTTAGTGATTACAGATAATTTCATAGGATGCTTAGATCCTTGTCACAAGATGATTACATGCATTTTCTTTGCCTATTTTGCAAAAATATCTTGGTGCAACAGCACCAGGACAGCACTCTACCTAAGTACGTTTATTTTTAGGGGTGCAGATAGCCACTTGGTTAAGACCCCTCAGGGCATACAGTTTCACATCCTGGTTTTGATCACCAAGGAAAAACATGTTCTTCTCAAAAAAAAAAAAAAAAAAAGCTGTCAGTCTAGAAATCCAGATTAATATAGGATAGCATGATCAGCATATTATGCCTATGTCTCACTGACTTCACTGAAAGTTGTCTTTTCCTGAGGCAATAGTAATGTAGAATGTACAAAGTATGAATCTAGGAAAATTGGAAATCATCAAAAGTTAAATGGAACATAAACATCAATAGCCTGGGCATTAATGAACTAAAATGGACTTATATTGGCCATTTTGAATTGGACAATCATATGGTCTACTATGCCAGGAATAACAAATTGAAGAAGAATGGTGTTACATTCATTGTCAAAAGGAACATTTCAAGACCTGTTCTGAAGTACGATGCTGTCAGTGATAGGATAATATCCATACACCTACAAAGAAGACCAGTTAATACTACCATTATTCAAATTTATGCACCAACCACTAAGGCCAGCGATGAAAAAATGGAAGATTTTTACCACCTTCTACAGTCTGAAATTGATCAGACATGCAAACAAGATGTACTGATACTTTGGGCATTTGAAATGCTAAAGTGGAAACAAAGAAGAGGGACTAGTGATAGAAATGATGCCAGAGATCATATGTTAGAATTTTGCAAGACCAATGACTTCACCACGAATATCTTTTTCCAACAACATAAATGGAGACTATACATGTGGACCTCACTGAATGTAATACACAAGAATCAAATCAACTACATCTGTGGGAAGAGAGGATGGAGAAGCTCAACATCATCAGTCAGAAGAAGTCCAAGGACCGACTGTGGAATAGACCATGAATTGCTCGTATGCAAGTTCAAGATGAAACTGAAGAAAATTACAGCAAGTGCATGGGAACCAAAATATGATCTTGAGTATATCCCACATGAATTTACAGACCATCTCAAGAACTGATTTGAAACATTGAGCACAAATGACTGAAGATCAGATGAGTTGTGAAATGACATCAAAGACATCATACATGAAGAAAGCAAGAAGTCATTAAAAAGACAGGAAAGAAAGAGAAGACCAAAATGGATGTCAGAAGAGACTCTGAAACTTGCTCTTGAACATTGAGTAGCTAAAACAAAATAAGAAATGATGAAGTAACTGAGCTGAACAGAAGATTTCAAAGGGAGGCTTGAGAAGACAAAGTAAAGTATCATAATGAAATGTGTGAAGACCTGGAGTTAGAAAACCAAAAGGGAAGAACATGCTTAGCATTTCTCAAGCTGAAAGAACCAAAGAGAAAATTCAAGCCTCCAATTGCAATGTTGAAGGATTCTATGGTAAAAACACTGAATGACGCAGGAAGCTTCAAAATAAATAAATAAATAAAATAGAAAGAATATACAGAGTCACTGTACCAAAAATAATTGATCAATGTTCAACCATTCCAGGAAGTAGCATATGATCAAAAACTGATGGTACTGAAGGAAGAAGTCCAAGTTGCACTGAAGGAATTGATGAAAAACAAGGTTCCAGGAATTTACAGAATACCAATTGAGATGTTTCAACAAACATATGCAGTGTGAAAGTGTTCACTCATCTATGCCAAGAAATTTGGAAGACAGCTATCTGGACAACTGACTGGAAGAGATCCATATCTGTGACCATTCCAAAGAAAGGCAATCGAACAGAATGTGGATATTATCTTACAATATGATTAATATCACATCTGAGTAAAATTTTGAGGAAGATCATTCAAAAGCAGTTGCAGCAGTACATCAACAGAGAACCGGCAAAATTCAAGCCGGATTCAGAACAGGACATGGAACCAGGGATATCACTGTTGATGCCAGATGGATCTAGACTGAAAGCAAATAATACCAGGAAGATGTTGACCTGTGATTTATTGACTATGAAAAAACATTCAACTGTGTGCATAATAACAAATTATGGATAACATTGTGAAGAATGAGAATTCCAAAACATTTAGTTGTGCTCAGGAGGAACCTGTACTTGGACCAATAGGCAGTCATTGGAACAAAACAAGAGGATATTGTTTGGTTTAAATTCAAGAAAGGTGTGCGTCAGTGTTGTATCCTTTTGCTATACTTATTCAATCTGTATATTGAATGAATAATCCAAGAAACTGGACTATATGAAGAAGAATGGGGCATCAGGATTGGAGGAAGACTCATTAACAACCTGTAATATGCAGATGACACAATCTTGCTTTCTGAAAGTGAAGAGGACTTGACGCACTTACTGATGAAGTCCAAGACTACAGCCTACACCTTAATATAAAGAAAACAAAAATCCTCACAACTGGACCAATAAGCAACATCATGATAAATGGAGTAAAGATTGAAGTTGTCAAGGATTTCATTTTACTTGGATCCACAATCAATGCCTGTGGAAACAATAGTCAAAAAATCAAGAGATGCATTGCATTGGGCAAATCTGCTGCAAAAGACCTCTTTAAAGTGTTAGAAAGCAAAGATGTCACTTTAAGGACTAAGGTGTGCTTGACCAAAGCCATGGTGTTTTCAATTGTCTCATATGCATGGACAATGAATAAGGAAGACCAAAGAAGAATTGATTCCTTTGATTTATGGTTTTGGAGAAGAATATTGAATATACTATGAATATACTATGGACCACCAGAAGAATGAAAAAATCTGTCTTGGAAGGAGTACAACCAGAACGTTCCTTAGAAGCTAGGATGGCGAGACTTCATCTCACATATTTTGGGCATGTTATTAGGAGGGAGCAGCCCCTGGAGAAGGACATTATGTGTGGTAAAGTAGATGGTCATCGATCAAGTGGAAAATCTTCAAGAAGTTGGATTGGCACAGTGGCTGCAGCAACAGGCTCAAGCATGACAGCAATTGTGAGAATGGTGCAGGACTGGGCAGTGTTTAGTTCCATTGTACTTAGTGTCACTGTGAGTCAGAACCAACTCGATGGCACCTAACAACAACATTCTGATAAGAGGGCAATGCAGTAATTACTCTTAGATATTTCTGGTGGGAGTGGAACTTAGTACAACCTTTTAGTACAAACCATACTGAGTGAAACACAAGACTTATCCCAGTAGTTTCTCTTCACATAGTATAATTTATAGAATATAAAAAGTAGGCACAACTTCCTAATTAGAGAAGGAAAAAAGGAATGACAAAATCTGAAGGAAATAGTCAGAAATACCGACAAAGCTGTGAATGCACATAAACACATATTCATGAACAAGAAATACATTTCAGCATTATATATTATGGCCTAATTAAGGAAACACTCTAACATTTTCTAAATAGTTTAATGACAGATTTAGCAAAATAATGTAAAGAGTTAAGTCAGGATTTGAAATTTTACATGGTTAAAACAATACTCACATGCAGAGATACATACACATATGCGTATGGAGTCCCTGGGTGGTGCAAACAGTTCATGCACTCCACTGTGAACCAAAAGCTTGAGGTTCTAGTCCACCTAGAGGCACTCAGAATGAAGGCCTGACAATCTACTTCAGAAAAATCAGCCATTGAAAACCCATGGAGCACAGTTCTGCTCTGACACGTATGGGGTCACCATGAGTCAGAATCGACTCAAAGGTCACTGGTTATTGCTTATATATATTGGTTATATAACCAATAACCAGTGGCCTTCGAGTTGATTCATATATGTATATATATGTACAAGCACCCACACACCTTACATGACCGAGACTGAAAGAAAATATATCAAAATGTGAGTAGTATCTGCTTCTGACTTTTCACAATGACAATGATCATTTCTTCTTTTATAGACTTTTGTGAATTTATTTTCCACGTATTTTTTAATAAACATGTCTTATTGATATAGCAAAAAACAAACAAAAGATGTTTTTAAATGAATCACCCAGATTTGCTATTTCATATTTCATATTAGTTTAAAGAAACTGGTTCAATAATCAGTGAAAAGATGAATTCAACCTGAACAGGTTATTTTCTGTGTTCAGAATATAGTACTTTCTCTATTTTCTATGAATTCTTAAATTCAATAAGGATTCCTCTGCCAGTTTCCTAAAAGAATATTTACATTCATGTCAGCTGTACATTCTGCTTTATACACATTTAAATTACTTAAAATCAGTGAAGCAAACACAGGCATAACTATTAAATGCCAAGTCATAGAAGTTTAGTATTACTTCCACTACCCCTGTTCATTTCATGTCTTAAAAAAAAAAAAAAAAAAAAAAAAAAAAAAGCTGATAGAATTGAGCCAAAAAACAAAACAAACAAACAAATAGAAAAACTATTTCCATGCAATTGGGCTTTGGAGAATTAAGTTTTAGGAGAAGATAAAGATACCCTCTACTCCATGAAACAACTTTTGAGGCAATGTTTCTACATTCTCTATTTTTATGACTTTCTTTTTCCGTTGAAAATGGCACACATTCATTTTACAATTTAAGGAAATTTTTCCTAGCTGGATTCCTTTAGAATATGAGTTCTAGTAGTATTAAGAAAATAAGAAGATTATTCCAATTAAAGTGAAACACTAAATAAAATTGACAATGTTCTGAAAAATTACATGTGAAAAGAGACAAGCAATATAGAAAACCTATATAATCTTATACTTAAAAGAGAAATCAAATAAGTAATTCTACACCTTAGCACAGTGTAAACTCCATAACCAGCTGTCTTCACTAGGAAGAGCTACCAGCTTCTTAAAGAGAACAATATACCTCAAATTGTAAATAAATTCCTCCAGAGAATAGAAAGAGGACACACTCCTCAGCTCATTTTATACATCAACATGACCTTGATACTAAAGCTGACAAAGACAGTGCAAGCAATGGAAATTACAGGCAAGTTAAACTAAGAGATACTATATGTAAAATTCAAAATAAAATATTAGCAAATATAATTCATCAATAAGTAAATAGATTTGACAATGTTATCAAGTCAATCCTTGAAAAAGTCAATCAACATGTTTCATCATGTTAATAGACTACAGAAGGAAAATTATTTGAGTATTTCAATATGTTTAGAAAAAAATTGTTTTTTAAATTCATGCCACCAAAAGAATAAAACCCATTGCTGTTCAGTCGATTCTGACCCATAGAGGCCTTATAGGACAGAGTAGAACTGCCCCCTAGGGTTTCCAAAGAACAGCTGGTGGATTTGAACTGCCAATCTTTTGGTTAATAAACAAGCTCTTAACCCCTATGCCACCAGGACTCTTAAAAGAATAGAAAGAAACTAATTTTATGGCACAAATGGTTAAGCCCCGGATTACTAACCAAGAGGTTGATGATTCAAACCCACCCAAAAGCACCTTGGAAGACAGACCTAGCAATCTGCTTCTGAAAGATCACAGTCCTGAAAACCCTATGGTTCACAGTTCTACTCTTCAACGCATGGGGTTGCCATGAGTCAGAATCTCATAGCAACTAACAACAACAACAACAACAATAATTTAATTTGATAAAGAATATTTACAAAACAAAGATTAAAAAATAAAGAACAGAAAAAATACTGAAAGTGAAACATTGAAATCTTTTCATATATAATCAGGATATAAAATATTTTAAAAAAGGATATAGAATACAAAATTACCACTTCTATTCATATTGGAGAATTCTGTAAAGCAATAGAACTAATTAAAAGTATAGAAATTGGAAATAAGGACAAAAATCTCTAAATATTCATAAATGATAACATTGTGTGTATTTGAAAATACAATAGAATCTACATATTAAGCTTTAGAGCTAGAGAGTTTAGCAAGGTTTCTGTTTACTAATCCAATATTCAGAAATAAACTACAAAATGAAAGATACAAATTATAGTACTATGAAAAATATCAAGTACCTAGAAATAACTTAAAAAAAGATGTTCATGACTTTAACAAAACTACAAAAATTTAATGAAAGAATTAAGAAAGGCCCAAAGAAATAGATTTATGACAAAGGTTGCACTGTAAAACAATGAAAAATCTATAGTCTTTTCAAGTAATGAAGCATGGACATTTAGATACTCGTATGAAAATCATTGTACCTCTAACTCATACTACAAATAAAGCAATCTAGATGAATGATAGATTAAGTATAAAAATCAAAACAATAAAGCTTTTAAAAGAAAACATGAGAATATCTTTATGAACTCATGGGACACTAGTAGAAAAAGTATAATTTATTCATTCTTTTTGCTATAATGAAAATATTAAAAAGACTGTCTTGGCTATTTAAAAGCATGACAATTGACTTAAGACGATATCCAAGATATATTGTGATAAAAGGAAAGTAAAGCTCTAAAGCTATAATAGCCAAGACCATGTGGTATTGCCACTAGGAGACACATACAGATTAATGGAGGAGAATTAAAAGTTCAAAAAAAAGAAAACCTTTGTTTTTATAGTCAACTGACTTTTGACAAAGTTGCCAAGAAAATTTAATGGGGATAGAAAAAAAAATTACTGTGGAGTTGACTCTGACTCATGGTGACTCCACAGAATAAAATTGTGATCATAGGGTTTTAATGGCAGATTTTTTGGAAGTAGATTGCCAGGCCTGTCTTCTGAGGAACCCCTGTGTGGACTTAAACTTCCCCTTTGGTTAGCTGTCAAATGTGTTAACACTTTGCAGCTCGTAGCCTCCTAGGGACTTCAGTGGGGATACAATAGTCTTTTCAACAAATGGTGATGGAAAAATAATACATCCTCATTCAAATAAATAAATTTACTCAAAATAAATGAATAAAATGAAATTTGCAGCTGTAGATCACAACATATAATAAATTAAGAATGGATCAAAGACCTAAATGTAAGAGCTGTAACTATAAATCTTCTAGAAGGAAATATAGGAGGACATCTTAATGACCTTGGTTAAGCAAATAGTTCTTAGACATAATACCAAAAGAACAATTTATAAAATAAAATAAAAAATTGATAAATGAAACTTAATTTGAAACAGTGTGGGAAGTTCAAGTCTAAGATCACTCTCAAAGATGAGGGAGGTTTTGTTGATAAGCAATTAAGAGGAGGCTGGTACTATAGTAGAGCAAGAGGCTAAACCATAGGCAGCTAGTTTACCAGAGAAAACCAGGGAAATGGACAGCTAAGAAGAGTTCTTCCAGGATCAGAACAAACCTTAAAAACTTACTTCAAAAACTATGTCTGCATCTAACCTGTCTTGGAAGAAGTAGTCAGAATAGTCCTTAGGAGCAAGGATGGCGAGACTTTGTTTCACGTACTTTAGATATGTTATCAGAAGGGACTATTCCCTGGAGAAGGACTAAGTAGAGGGTCAGTAAAAAAGAGGAAGATCCTGTACTACATGGACTGACACAGTGTCTGTTAACATTGGGCTCAAACATAACAACTGTGAGGATGGCACAGGACCAGGCAGTATTTCATTCTGTTATACACAAGGTCGCTATGAGTCAGAACTGACTTGAAGGCACCTAACAACAACAATCCTGGTCTGACTGTTTACTAGATGATGAGGGATAGTTACTTCCCCAGTTTAAAAATTGGGCTAGTAATGGTATATAGGTTATAAGATTCTTGTGGGGATTAAAAAACTTATATATAAAGTGCTTAGATAACTGTCTGTTATGTAATAAATCTTTACTTTTGTACTTGTTCTATGAAGTCTAAAATATTAAGAACTAAAGCTTAAGTATGAGAAATAAATGTACTGTTAATCTAAAAAAAAAGCTATGTCTGCACAAGGACCCAAATTTAATCAGATCAGACAGTGGAGCGATTTATGTCCCAGAGTATTGTCAAAAACTGCTATTCACCATTATTCTGGAGGTTGTAGTCAGGGAAATTAGGCAAGAAAATGAAATAAAACATGTAGATTGGAAATAAGAAAATGAAATAATCCTTACCTGCAGGAGACATAATATTATATATAGAAAATTATTAGAAATCCACTGAAAACTATTAGAACTAATAAATTTGGCAACGTTGCAGGATATAAGCTCAGGATACAAAAATCAATTATATTTGCATACACTTGCAATAGGTGATCTGAAATTGAAATTAAGAAACAATTTCATTTTCAATAACATCAAAATATAAGTATTTACAATTAAATTTAACAAAACAAGTGCAAAACTTATACTCTTAGTGTAAACGCTAGACCGATGCTCTGATAGAAATTAATATAAAAATTTTATTGAAGGAATAATTTTATTTTGCAAAATGGAGAAATGTGATATTCAAACAGGCAGCTTTGCAGGCAGAACAGCAGGGTATTTAACAGGCAGAGTAAACAAATGCAAACGGTTTCACATTAAAGAGATTGCAGGGGAAGGAAAGAGAAATCTACAAGGGGTTGTCAAACTACAAACTTTATTAACATTAATTTCTAGTCTAACACAAATCTCTTATTCCCGATACAATTTGACTAAGACAATATTTCTAAAATGAAACATACAGACATTTTGATTTGGGAGTTTAGATATGAAGTGCAAGCTGAATCAAACCTAGTCCTTGAAATCTAAACTCAACCAATAGTTAGGGAAGAGTGAAGATTAAATCAGCTCTAAGTCTGAAGTCTTTTGAAGTGTAAACATCACTCATCCTGCAAAGAGGGAGTGAGTGAGGGCCAGGGCATTCACAGTAAATTCTCTAAAAGCATTTAAGATAGTAAGTTTATTTACATAAGTTAAAGCTTGAATCGCTGCACTCTTTGTGTTACAGACAGTCAAGATTTTTATGACTGTGATCTGTCTCCTTATTTTAACAAACTCAGTTTCTGTCTAGTTACCAGTTTACGAAGAACTGTCAGGAATACAATGGAAAAATCCTAATGAGTGAACATTAATTTGGGAGTCAGGATGTGGAACTAAGTCTTGATATACCTAGCTTGGCTATAAAGTTATTTATAGGTTCTAACTTCTTTTAACATTACCAGCCCGCTAACCTCCTGATGATCAAAGCATCTTCTCTGAGGCCAGCTAAGCAAACATTCATAACAGTCACCAGACAATTTTTTATCCAGGGTAGAAATTCTGACTCCTGCCTTCTTTGTTTTTCAAGTGGGAAAACTTAGATAAAAGGCTGAATGGTTTCTTTAGAAGAATAGAAATGAAAATTTTAGTTTAATCCGGAATAAAGTTTTAATTTAGATCTGAAGTCACCTAATTCAGTTATACAAGCACCTTAATTTCTGAAGTTCACATTCACATCTGAAAACTATAAAATATTGTTGGAAGAATGAAAGATATAAATAAATGGAAAGAATCCATGTTCATGGATTGAAAGATTTGGATATTGTTAAAATGGCAATACTAGCCACAATAATTTAAATATTCAGCACAATCTCTATCAAAATTGAAAGTTTCTTCTTTGAAGAAATTGAAAAATTGATCCTAAAATTAATATGGAAATTCAAGAAATACTGATTAGCCAAGTCAGTCCTGGAAAAGAACAAAGTTGTAGGACTCACACTTCTCAATTTCAAAACTTATTTAAAAACTACAGTAATCAAGGCAGTTTGGTACTGGCATAAGAATAGACATATAGATCTATGCAATAGAATTGAGAGTCCAGAAATAATCTCTCTCATTTATGATCAAATGACTTTGGACAAAGAAGCAAGACAATTCAATAGGGGAAATTGAATAGTCTTTTCAACAAATGTTTCTGGGACAACTGATTATCTACATGAAAGAGATTGAATATGAACCCCTACCTCATGCTACGTAAAAAAAAATTGACCCAAAATGGATCAAAGAGCTAAATGTTAGGAGTAAAACCTTAGAGTTAGGAAAAATATATATCAGCATAAGCATGTGTGACCTGTGAATAGGTAATGGTTTCTTAGACATATCATCACAAGCACAATCAATAAAAGAAAAAAATAGTTAAACTAAACTTTATCACTATTAAAAACTTGGTGCTGCAAAGAACATTATAAAGATAAGCCATGTTGTTGTTGCTGTTAGGTGCTGTCTAGTCATTTCCAACTCACAGCGACCCTATGAACAACAGAACAAAACACTGGCTGGTCCAGCGCCATCCTCACAATCATTGTTATGCTTGAGCCCATTGTTGCAGCCACTGTGTCAATCCATCTTGTTGAGGGTCTTCCTCTTTTTCGCTGACCCTCTACTTTACCAAGCATGATGTCCTTCTCCAGGGACTGAGTTCTCCTGACAACTTGTCCAGAGTATATAAAATGTGTCTCTCCATCTTTTCTTCTAAAGAGCATTCTGGTTGTACTTCTTCCAAGAAAGACCTGTCCGTTCTTTTGGCAGTCCATGGTATATTCAATATTCTTTGCAAACACCACAATTCAAAGCCATCAATTCTTCTTTGGTCTTCCTTATTAATTTTCCAGCTTTTGCATGCATATGAAGTGATTGAAAACACCATGGCTTGGGTCAGGTGCACCTTAGTCCTCAAGGTGATGTCTTTGTTTTCCAACACTTTAAAGAGGTCTTTTGCAGATTTGCCCAATGCAATGTGTCTTTTGATTTCTTGACTGCTGCTTCCATGGGTGTTGATTGTGGATCCAAGTAAAATGAAATCCTTGCCAACTTCAATCTTTTCTCCATTTATCATGATGTGGCTTATTGGTCCAGTTGTGAGGATTTTTGTTTTCCTTATGTTGGGGTGTAATCTATACTGAAAGCTGTGGTTTTTCATCTTCATCAGTAAGTTCTTCAAGTCTTCTACACTTTCAGCAAACAAGGTTGTGTCATCTGCATAATGCACATTGTTAATTGTCCAATCCTGTTGCCAGATTCTTCTTCATATAGTCCAGCTTCTTGGATTATTTGCTCAGCATACAGATTGAATAGGTATGGTGAAAGGATATAACCCTGACACACACCTTTCCTGACTTTAAACCATGCAGAGTCCCTTTGTTCTGTCTAAACAACTGCCTCTTGATCTATGTACAGGTTCCTCATGAGCACAATTAAGTGTTCGGAACGCCAATTCTTTGTAATGTTATCCATAATTTGTTATGATTCACACAGTTGAATACTTTAGCATAGTCAATAAAACACAGGGAAACATCTTTTTGATATTTTCTACTTTCAGCCAGGATCCATTTGACATCAGCAATGATATCCCTGGTTCCACATCCTCTTCTGAATCTGGCCTGAATTTCAGGCAGTTCCTTGTTGACATACTGCTGCAGCTGCCTTTTAATGATCTTCCACAAAATTTTACTTGTGTGTGATATTAATGATATTGTTCGATAATTTCTGCATTTGGTTAGATCACCTTTCTTGGGAATAGGCAGAAATATGGACCTCTTCCAGTCGGTTGGCCAGGTAGCTGTCTTCCAAATTTCTTGGCATAGATGGGTGAGCACTTCCAGTGCTGCATCTCTTTGTTGAAACATCTCAATTGATATTCCATCAATTCCTGGAGCCTTATTTTTCATCAATGCCTTCAGTGCAGCTTGGACTTCTTCCTTCAGTACCATTGGTTCCTGATCATATGCTGCCTCTTTAAATGGCTGAACATCGACCAATTCTTTTTGGTATAGTGACTCTGTGTATTCCTTCCATCTTCTTTTGATGCTTCCTGTGTTGTTTAATATTTTCCCCATAGAATCCTTCACTATTGCAACTCTAGACTTGAATTTTTTCCTCAGTTCTTTCAGGTTGAGAAATGCCAAGCATGCTCTTCCCTTTTGGTTTTCTTTCTCCAGCTCTTTGCACATATCATTATAATACTTTACTTTGTTTTCTCAAGCCACCCTTTGAAATCTTTTGTTGAGTTCTTTTACTTCATAATTTCTTCCTTTTGCTTTAGCTACTCGACATTCAAGAACAAGTTTTAGAGTCTCTTCTGACATTCGTTTTGGTCTTTTCTTTCTTTCCTGTCTTTTTAATGACCTCTTGCTTTCTTCATTTATGACATCCTTGATATCATTCCACAACTTGTCTGGTCTGGCTTGCGTGTTGCAATGCTGGAAGCTATGCTGCTTGTAATCAGATACCAGCAGGGTCATGCATGGCAGACAGATTTCAGATGAGCTTCCAGACTGACAGACTAGGAAGAAGGACCCAGCAGTCTACTTCTGAAAAGAAATAGCCAGTGAATACCTTATGAACAGCGGTGGAATATTGTCTGAGATAGTGCTGGAAGATGAACCCCCCCCAGGTTGGAAGACACTCAGATACGACTAGAGAAGAGCTGCCTCCTCAAAGTAGAGTCAACCTTAATGATGTGGATGGAGTCAAGCTTTCAGGACCTTCATTTGCTGATGTGGCACGACTCAAAATGAGAAGAAACAGCTGCAAGCATCCATTAATTATTGGAACATGGAAAGTATCAAGTATGAATCTAGGAAAATTGGAAATCATCAAAAATGAAACAAAACACATAAACATCGATATCCTAGGCATTAGTGAGTGGAAATGGACTGGTATTGGCCATTTTGAATTGGACAGTCATACTGTCTACTATGCCAAGAACGACAACTTGAAGAGGAATGGTGTTGCATTCATAGTCAAAAAAAACATTTCAAGATCTATCCTAAAGTACAACTCTGTCAGTGATAGGATAATATCCATATGCCTACAAGGAAGGCCAGTTAATAGGACTATTAGTCAAATTTACACACCAACTTCTAAGTCCAAAAATGAAGAAACTGAAGATTTTCACCAGCTTCTGCAGTTTTAAATTGATCAAATGTAATCAGGATGCATTGATAATTACTGGTGACTGGAATGCAAAAGTTGTAAACAAAGAAGAATCTGTAGTTGGAAAACACAGTCTTGGTGATAAAAATGATGCCAGAGATAGCATGACAGAATCTTGCAAGACCAATGACTTCTTCATTGTAAATACATTTTTTCAACAACATAAATGGTGACTGTACATGTGGACCTCACCAGATGGAATACACAAGAATCAAATCTACTACATCTGTGGAAAGAGACAATGGAAAAGCTCAATATCATCAGTCAGAACAAGGCCAGGGGCTGACTATGGCACAGACCATCAATTGCTCCTATGCAAGTTCAAGCTGAAACTGAAGAAAATTAGAACAAGTCAACGAGAGTCAAAGTACGACCTTAAGTATACTGCACCTGAATTTAGAGACCATCTCAAGAATAGATTTGACACATTGAACACTGATGGAAAGATAAGGCATAAAATAGAGAAAATATTTGCAAATCATATATCTGATAAGATATTTGTATCTAGAATATATATATATATATATATAAAGATTTCTTACAACTCAATCATAAAATGACAACTCAATTACAAAAATGGACAAAGAACCTGAATAAGAAGATACACAAATGTCCGATAAGCACAAGAAAAGATTCTTGACATCATTAGTAATCAGGGAAATGTAAATCAAAAACATATTGAGATGTCATTTCACATTCACTAGGATGGCTATAATCAAAAGTTAGATAATATCAAGTGTTGATGAGAATATGGAGAAATTGGAAACTTCATACACTGCTGATGGAATGTAAAACGATGCAGTCACTTTGGAAAACAATTTGTCAGTTCCTCAGAATAATTACCATATAATCCAGCAATTCTGCTACCAGTTATATACCCAAAATAATTGAAAACAGTCGAACAACTACACTCATGTTCATAATAACTCTGTTCACAATAGCCAAGAGATGGAAACAATTCAAATGCCCATCAACAGATAAATAAATAAAATGTGTTATATCCATATAATGGAATATTATTTACAAATAAAAAGGAATGAAATAATGATATATATGATACAAGATATAGATGAACCTTGAAAACATTAAGTGAGTGAAAGAATTCAGTCACAAAAAAAACCCATATATTGTATAATTCCACTTATATATGGAATATTCAGAAAAGGCAAAAATACAGAGACAGAAATCATATTAGTGTTTCTTTAAGGCTTGGAGGTTAGGGTATGAGAGGAAAAGACAGTGATTGCTAATGGGTATAGAGTATTTTTAAGGGGTGTCGAAAATGTTCTAAAATTGATTGTGGTGTTGGTTGCACAACTGTGAATATGCTAAAAACACTGAATTTTACACTTTAAATAGGTGAACTGTATGGTTTATGAAAAAACATTTCAGTATGAAACAAGTCCAAAAGATATGAAATATGTTTGCAGGGAACTTTGCTTCCCATCCCACTCTGCACTCTGGTCCTTAGGAAATCAAGTCTCTCTGCTTTGAATCTCAACTTCAAATTCCTTACACTCCAAATCTACCACATTGCATTGCACTGATGGATTTGTCTCCATCCAAGTCTCAACTCCCTCACAGTTCTTTCTCTCTCCTGAAACACTGAATTAACTCACGCAACACTAGGTTGGCTCAGAGAGGTCATTCATTATCTCTGGTTGGCCTTTCTTTTCATTTTGTATTGTTGATACTCCTCTTTATTCTTCTTATGCTGAAAATGCTTCCTGTCCCTGTTGTATCAATGGATGACATGGGAGCCACTAGCACATGTGTAGCGCTTCCTCTCCAGAAAAAGCTCATCCAGAAATTAGAAGGCAAACTTTCTACTATAAAGTCTAAATGTTTCAGCTCCGAATATTGAGTGTATCAGTCCTAGTGACAGTTTGCTGTGTATTGTTTGTGGAATAATTTTTCAAAACTTTGAATGGGAAGTTGTATAATGTTATCATCATCATCACTGGTATTGACTTAATTGAGTATCTACAATGTTGCTTACCCAGAAGGAAAATATTGTTTCTGCCCAACTATTTAAAAGGCAAGAAGATTTGAAAGATTTGTGATAAAGCCAAGCAAAGGGTGACACTGGAGCCAGAGGAGGGATTTGAACTCAGCCCGAGACAGAAGATGGATTCACCAGAGAAGTTTCCCAGAAGAAGAAACAATGGAATTGAGCCTTGGAGGTGTTTCAAAACTTTTGAACTGAAGGCCAGTTTGTCAAGTCCCACTTTACCTCTTCCATAAAACTGTTCTCTGGCTCTTCACTCTTTTAGGAAACACATTAATTGTGTTACCTTCCTGGAGGAATTAAGCTCCTAATCTTTATCTTCATGTATGCAAAATCTTCGTGTCTCTGGTACCAGAGACCCCTGCTCTGACTGTTGCAAGATGAAAAGGTCCTCATGTATTAGCACCGACAGTTTCTCATAGCACCCAGGTGTTTAAGTCTAGGAAACTTGGATCACAAAACTAAGAGTATGTTAAGTTTGCATAATAAAGTTCTCCTTTTATTAAGCAGCCCATCTGTTGGGTATTGAAGCACTTATCCTGAATGAAACTTATATTAGTATATGTGGCTAACACACATACCTTTTTTTCCCCTCACTTTGTGTTCAATAATAGATACAATAAAGAGAAATTTAGCATAAGACATATAGGGTCGCTATGAGTCAGAATCTTCTTGATGGCACACAACAACAACAATGTAAGACACACTCCTATTAGAACTAACCCCAGAAAATTTAGTGACAGATGTGTTGTTCTTCATTGGGCAAAATCATCTATGAATTAGAGTCCCATCTCAGTGTAGTCATCTATTTATTAGCTGTGTGATTTTGGACACATTAACTAACCTGTTCGAATTTAACATTCCTGATTGTTACAAGGGAATAAAGATAACTACTTCATCAAGTTTAATGAAGTTTCAGTCAGGAAATCAGAAGCCATTTTGTATATTCCTTGTTGAAAAGGTTTTAATACAGGTCTTAAACAATTATTGGAAGATCCGAAAGAATGAAAGTTAGGAAAGCTTTGTCACCGATGCCAGTCAGCAGCACAGAAGTAGGTGGCTAACAAAAGCTCAGTCCAAAACCATAGAAAATTCAATGTTTCCAGAAAGTTCCTCCAGATGGTCTCAGCCTATGGCATTGCTACAAGTTCTTCTCAAGAATCTCATCTGAAAGCTGTGTCAAACCTCACATCTGCCCAGGTGCAACTCTCTCTGGAGAATAATGGTCTCTCTCTACTGCTTTCCATGTCTCAGTCAAGATTTCTCATTTTAGATTCTAGGCCAGAACCAAAAGTAGACTTGAATCCTTGAGGCTAAGGAGAATTTAGAAGGGGTTGGTCCTGATGCCCTCTTTATAAGACAATTCAGTACCTGTTACTGAAATATTAAATAAGATTAAATTCTAAGAAATTTAATATGCTATCTCATATATGGTATATATTCAATAAGTGGCAGTTATTATTATGAGGTAAATTCTAATGTATTATATTCTTCCAAAGTAACGTAATCTATACTTATTAATTATATGCAGGGAAGTCTTCCAAAATTCATTCTAACATTTACTGACGCTTCTACACACGTTATGCCAATTTTTTTCCTCATATTAAATAGATAATTTAGAGCTACAGGAAAATTTGTCCCAGTTATGATTTGGGAGTGATTTCATATATTAAAAAAAAAAAAAAAGCTTATTCTTCAACATATTGTAATCACCATTTCTGAATAATAAAAGAAAAAAAAAGACCTTTCAAGTATGCTGAGCTTTAGTAGGAAACTCCATATTAATGGTTACATTTATAATGTCTGGGAAGAGTTGAAGAGGGCGCTTTAAATTCACTACTCCCTAATTCTTTCAATATTCTTAACAGCTCATTTATTCTACTGTATCATGAGAGTTCCATTAATACCAATACATTAAATTATTTCAGTGAAAGGTTTAAAGCACTTTTTAAAATAAAGGCTGACTTCAACTCTTTTAGAGGAATTGCTGCTGCCATTGAAACACCAGAATAGAACTGATGATAGAATGCTTCTCACAGTTCAAGCACCTTTAGTAACCCTCTATAATTACCAATTTAATTGTAACCTGCACTTCAGAAGTTATCCAAAACCCTATATTCAACTTACAAACAATCAATTGTGCTCTAATTACATAGTGAATTATTAAAACTTGTAGCACAACAAACTCCTTTTGCTTACCTTTTGAATAAATTAAAAACATTAGCTACAATTTGTAGAGTGCTATGTCAGGCAGGGCTTTATATATGCTAATTTAATACCTAGACATCCTTAAAAGGTATGTGCTAATATGATCATATCCTGTACATTCATGAGGAAACTGAATCAAAGAGAATTAAAATAACTTATCAAGTGTACAAAGAAATCAAGGAATGGAACTGAGAAATGAACACAAGCAATCTGATTCTAGAATTGATACTTCTACACAGTGTGCTTCTCTTATAAAATATATCAGAGGCCAAAACTCTCATTATTCAAGTGAGTATAGCAATGGCGTCTTTCCAGACTATGAGTCAATAATCTTACTTTGATTAAAGAGCTGTCAAAAGTGGTATATTTTTTCAGTATTCTAAGAAAATTCTTAGTCCCTTAAGTATTCTTAGTATCCTGTGTTGTTGCTGTTAGGTGCCTTCGAATCAGCACTGACTCATAGGGACCTTATGTATAACAGAACAAAACATTGACCAGTCCTGTGCCGTCCTCACAATTTATATGTTTGAGCCCATTGTTGCAGACATTGTGTCAATCCATTTCATTGAGGGTCTCCCTTTTTTTCTGCTAACCTCTACTTTACCAAGCATGACGTCCTTCTTTAGAAATTAGTCCCTCCTGTAAGGGAGACAAGTCTCTCCACCCTTGCTTCTAAGGAGAATTCTGTGTGTACTTCCTCCAAAACTGGTTTGTTTATTCTTCTGGCAGCCCGTGCTATGTTCAATATTTTTTGTCAACACCAGGGTTCAAAGGCATCGATTTTTCTTCAGTCCTTCTTTTTCATTGCCTATCTTTTGCATGCATAGGAGGCTTAGGTCAAGCACATCTTCATCATCAAAGTGACATCTTTGCTTTTTAAGATTTTAAGGAGGACTCTTGCTACAGATTTGTCCAATGCAATGTGTCGTTTGATTTCTTAACTGCTGCTTCCATGGCCTTAAAATCTTTAGATCAAATTTAATACCAACTCAGTTTAAACTGTTACAATGAATAATGGGAAAAAAGTCAGGATATGAAGAGTGAAAGTGGTGAGAGAATACTAGAGATTGTTATCTTATGTACAAGTAGATGTTCATGTTTTCTAAGAGTTTATTTCCAAATATTATCAGAAGAAGAATCTAAGAAAACTTCAAACTGTTGATTTTCAAAAGCGATCTGGCACGGTAGCCAGGGCACGATGAAACCATGGAGGAGTTCAGCACAAGTTACTTGACCTCTATGATCTTTAAAATGAGTAAACTCCAAGCACCTTCAATGTATCAATTATCAATTGGATGTAATTTCTTAGAAAACCAGAGAAAATTTATTATGGGACACTTGAAAAAACTTTGGGGCTGTTTTATTCAAGTGAGCAAAAAATGAAGGCTCCTTTTGGTGACAGTTCAAAATCCTCTAGCTAAAAAACTTGAAATGGTGAGCAGTAGATCAGCGAAGTCCAGCAAACTGACTGCACCACCTAATATTCAGTTTCTACATAGCACTCATTATACAACAAAACATAAAGTGAGTTAATTAGGATTATCAAGCTCTTACATAACTTTCAGAACACAAAGAATAAAACATTTAAAAAGTTCACTCTTTCAACTACAATGTATATAAAAAAAATTGAGATGTACTTATATATGATTTATTTTTAAAAGTTTAATAAAGGAATTGCAATGAAGCATTAATTATATTTAGATCACTATTCATTCTAATTTTTTTCCACCCATGGATTTAAAATCACAGCATTTTAGAACAAGAAAAGACTTTCAGAGAACAACTATCTCACTTTTTCTAGCCATTGTCTGCAGACATTCTAAAATAGCATTACCTAAGGCGCTTATTTAATTTATAGATACCTGGGCTCCATCTGGAAACCCTGGTGGCCTAGCGGTTAACAGCTACAGCTGCTAACCAAAAGGTTGGCAGTTTGAATCCACCAGGTGCTCTTGGAAACCATATGGGCTATTTCTACTATGTCCTATAGGGTCACTATGAGTCGGAATTGACTCAACGGCATAAGGTTTGGTTTTGGTTTTGGGCTCCAACCAAGACCTAGAGAATCAGAGTTTCTAAGAAAAAGTGCCTCAGAATATGCCTTTTAGCAAGATTCCCAGGCTGATTCATATGCAAAATGAACTTTGAGAACCACAGACAGGGTACAGCTCCTCATTTACATACAATAAATCATGGCTCAAAAAATTTAATATACCTAGGGCCATACAGCTAATTAGAAGCAAAACACTTACTCAGTTCCCTAAATGTTCAATCAGTTTTCTTTTCATACATCTCATGTCCTTCTAACAGTATAACAAACAGAAAATTGATTCATCAACAAATATTTATTAAAACTGGGATGTAGATAGAAGTGTTACTCTAAGGAGTGTGAGTATATCGAAAATTATTCCAAGCAGAGTGGGTATATCGAAAATTATAAAGAAACAATTTACCAAGATATTTATCAATTAATTTTGGTTGTTAAAACCAAATGGCTTTAAGAGATATGTTACTCCTTTGTTATTGTGGAATAAACCTTTAAACACTGAATTAAAGACTATTTATTTAACAATTAAAGGGAGAAAAGAAAGAGAAATATGGTAGAGTGATAGTTTTAATGACTTGAATTAATGGGCTCTCACTATCCCTACCCTTTAGTTGTGCCCTATGAGATAATTTCAGGCTTGATCATATGATCCTAAAATGGAGCTAGAAAAACTACTGAATTCGGAATCTGAAGACCTGAGTTCTCAGCCCAGCTCTGTTACTTGCTACTAATCGAGTGAGATTTTGTAGAAATATCATGTGGGAGAAAGTAAGGCTTCCTGATGGCAGAGTTTTTTTTTCCTTCCTCTTAGAATTTATTTATTTATCTATTTTTTCTCCTTCTAGAATAGTGTCTGACATGGGATGGACTAAAACATGTCATTGGGAATAGCCATTCTAAAAGATGTGACTCCCAGTTTTACAGAAGTCTATTGATATGCCATGCTTGACTGAAGTTCTGCCTTAGGAAAGTTACTGTTAGATATTTGGATATAAAAAACAGTTTAAAAAAATGGATGGGATTTTATTCCATGAGTGTTAGAATTTCAAAAGTCTATTTCTTGATCTTTTTTTTGCAGCATTTTCTTTCTTTGGCTATTCTTTTCTTCTCAGAGAAAATGCAAATGTGATTTTTGAAATAATCAATGAATAATTAGGCATAATTAATCACTAGAAACCAAAGAGGCAATCAGTGAATTAATAATTATGTGTCTTATATGCATCGATTGAACAGTAACCCCTAGCATTTCTCTGGTTTATATCCTAAGTAGGATGGATTTCTCTAGTAAAACTAACACAATCAGAATATAGCATCGATACTCAATTTCTTTAAAAAAATTTAATTATGTGTTTATATAACATTCAAAGAAATTATTCTTAAGCAAAATGCCTTGAGAAATAACATAAACATTTACTTTTAGAAATTTTAGAAACATTTTTAACAAAAACTAAACTGTATAATAATAAAACTAGATTCTGAAGTAAATTTATTTTGCCAGTGTGTCGTCGTATTCAACAGGACATTATGTCGTAACTGAAAATGGTATGGGCGTACTATTCTGGCAATTGTGTACAGAGAGCAAAAGAGTGAATGTAGGTGCTCTTGGCATTTTTGCTTTCTTTTATAGCCGATGGTAGCAGGGCTTCCTCCTAGTCTTTAATAACCTGGGCATAACTTGCTGTGAAAAAGCCAAGAAATGAGACTCTCTCCAAGCCGACTACAGGAAAAAATTTGTTAGACCCAAGTCAGAAGTTCATATTGCTGTGGATTGGAGGATGCCTACAATGCTTCCCAGTAATCTGTGTCAGCCAGTGGCTGCCATCCGAGAAGATTCAGGCATAAGTACTCTGTTGTCACATTGTAACCTACACTCCATTTTGTAGAGCTGTCACCAGTTCTGGGAATTCTGTCCTCCAGAGATGTCCTACACTGTTTTGGTGAATGATATAAAAATCCTAAAATTAATAAGAAAGGAACAAAATATAGAATTATATATTACAGCTATATCAAATGAAAGAACTAAAAGAAAGTAAATATACACTAAATTTCAATTTATATTACTGTGTGATTTTAAATTTTTTATAATTTCCAAATTATCTATAATGTTTTATGTTGATATCAACCCCCTTTCGTTGTATTCAAGAATTACTGAATAAAAAAAGGGATTTTTACAGTTCACTAGAAAGGCCAAATCAGTTGTATTTAATCTTGGTGTGCTCCTCCTTTTTTCTTTCTTCTTCTCTATTTTGTCTACTCAACTTTATTAAGAATAATTTTTTATATAACAAAATGTGCCCACTTAAGGTGAAAAATCTGTGAGGTTTTGAAAATTCTTTGCAAATTATAGTCCATGTGACCATCCAAGTACCAGTACCCAATGCAGGTAGAAAATATTACAAAAAGTTTCCTTCTCCACACTAATAGACATATGCACACCCATGTTCATGACAGCATTGTTCACAATAGCAAAAAGATGGAAACAACCTAGATACCCATCAACAGATGAATGGATAAACAAACTATGGTATATTCACACAATGGAGTACTATGCAATGATAAAGAACAATGATGAATCTGGGAAGCGTCTCATAACATGGATGAAACTGGAGGACATTATGCTGAGTGAAATAAGTCAATCACAAAAGGACAAATATTGTATGAGACCTCTATTGTAAAAACTCATGAAAAAGTTTACACACAAAAAGTAACACTCTTTGTTTGTTATGAGGGATGGGGTGGGGGGGAATACTAAATAGACAATAAATAAGTGGTATCTTTGGTGAAGGGTGAGACAGTACATAATACTGGGGAAGCCAGCACAACTTGTATAAGGAAAGGTCATGGAAGCTCCATAGACACATCCAAACTCCCTGAGGGACTGAATTGCTGGGCAGAGGGTTGTGGGGACCATGGTCTCGGGGAACATCTAGCTCAATTGGCGTAACACAGTTTATAAAGACAATGTTCTACATTCTACCTTGGTTAGTAGCGTCTGGGGTCTTAAAAGCCTGTGAGCAGCCATCTAAGATAGTCCACTGGCTCACCCCTTCGGGAGTAAGGGAGAATGAAGAGAACAGGATACGAGGAAAAATTTGTCCAAAAGACTAATGGACCACAGCTACCACGGCCTCCACCAGTCTGAGTCCAGGACAGCTAGATGGTGCCCGTGTACCACCACTGACTGCTCTGACTGGGATCACAACAGAGGGTTCTGGACAGAGCTGAAGAAGGATGTAGAACAAAATTCTAACACACACACAGAAAGACCAGATTTACTGGCCTGAAAGAGACTGGAGAAACCCCGCGAGTATGGCCCTCAGGCACCCTTTCAGCTCAGGGGTGAAGTCACTTCCGAAGTTCACCGTTCAGCCTGGAGAGCCCCATAAAACAAAACAGGCCTAATGAGGCACAGCAGTCCAGGGACAAGGACTAGAAGGCAGGAGGGGACAGGAAAGCTGGTGACAGGGAACCCAAGATTGAGTAAGGACAGTGTTGACATGTAGTGGGGTTCTTAACCATTGTCATAGGACAACATGTGTACTGTTTAATGAGAAACTATTTTGTTCTGTAAACCTTCATCTAAAGTGAGAATAGCAGCACAACCAGAAGAACGTAATCGATGTCACTCAATTGTGCATGTAGAAATTTTTGAAATGGTGTATCTTTGGCTATGTATATTTACACCAAAAAAAAAAAAAAAAGGTCAAGAAGGGAGAGGGTTGACATGTCGTGGGTTGTTAACCAATGTCATAAAACAATATGTGTACTGACTGTTTAATGAGAAATTATTTGTTCTGTAAACCTTCACCTAAAGTAAAAAAAAAAAAAAAAAAAAAAAAGTTTCCTCATGCCCCAAGGGATAATTTGTGTATGGAGTTTTGCAGACCAGAATATACAGGATCTGCAGGTCACTCTGAAGACATTGACTTTCCCTATGAGTGAGATGGGAAGCCTCAGGAGAGTCTTGAGCAGAGGAATAGCTTAATTTGATTTAATCTAGGGTTAATATAATCGGTGGATTTAATAAAATATGACAATGCTCTCCCTACTCCTAGTTTATATGGATTACAAATGTGCTTTCTGTTGGAAGAGGAAAATTGTTGAGAAATGTGTCAAGATAAGAAAAAATGACCCTTTATGGAAATGTTAATTAAAGCTCTATTTATAGCCTTTTTCATAGGGTCATTATAAGGTCACAATAAGTTGGAACTGACTCCACGGAAATGGGTGGTATAGCTTTTTTAAGAAGCTCTGTTGATGCAATGCTTAAGCATTGGGCTGCTAAATGAAAGGTCAGTGGTTTGAATCCATCAGAGTCTCTGTGGGAGAGAAGACCTGGCAATCTGCTACCATAAATATTACAGCCTAGGAAAACCTATGGGGCAATTCCACCCTGTCCTGTAGGGTCACTATGAGTCAGAATCAACTCAATGGCACACACCAACAGCAACTATCTGTTGCTAGGTGCTGTCGAGTCTGTTCTGACTAATAGATCCCATGTACAACAGAACAAAACACCACCCAGTCTTGTCCATCCTCAAAATCTTTGCTATGTTTGAGTCCGTTTTTGCAGCCACCATGTCAATCCATCTCATTGAGGGTCTTCCTCTTTTTCACTGACCCCGTCCCTACTTTAACAAGCATGGTGTCCTTTTCCAGGGAATGGTCCCTCCTGATTGCATGTCCAAAGTACATGACATGAAATCTCACCACCCTTGCTTCTAAGAAGCATTCTGACTGTGCTTCTTCCAAGACAGATTTGTTCGCTCTTCTGGCAACCCATGGTATATTCAATATTCTTCATCAGCACCATAATTCAAAGGCATCAATTCTTCTTTCATCTTCTTTATTCATTGTCCAGCTTTTGCATGAACATTAGGCGATTGAAAATACCATGGCTTAGGTCAGGGACAACTTAGTCCTCAAGATGACAACTATGGCCTTTGTAAACAGAATGATTAAATGAAACTCAAGAAAATAAGCTAACAAGTTTTAGTTAATTTTTCTTTTTACCGCTCGTCTAATTTTTGAAGTTTACCTGACTGTAAATTGTATTTTCCTTTATGACATTGGCTAAAATTACATTCTAGAATAAACTCCAGGTTTCTAATGTTTCTGGTTAAACCTTTTATATAATCAGGGTATCACATTTGAGAAATTTTCTCATTATGTGATAGTATCATTTGAACTTCTCAGTTTCTTGATATCATTATTTTATGTTGGCTGCAATTGTTGTTGATAGGTGCTGTCAAGTCAATTACGACTCATAGTAACCCCAAATGACAGAGTAGAACTGAACCATAAGGTTTTCTAGGGTACAATCTATACGGGAGCAGTTGAGAGGTCTTTTATCCCGTGGTGCTGCTGGTGGATTTCAAACCACCAACGTTTTGGTTAGCAGCTGAGCACTTAACCATTGCATCACCAGGGCCCCTTTGGCTACAATTGGTTGGGGCTTAAGGCCTAATATAAAGAGCTCTGATGGTGCAGTAAGGAGCCCTGGTGGTGCAGTGGTTGAGTGCTCAGCTGCTAACCAAAAGATCGGCTGTTCAAGTCCACCAGCCGCTCCTTGGAAACTATGGAGCAGTTCTACCCTTCTGCTATGAGTCGGAATGGACTTAATGGCAGTGGGTTTGGTTTTTTGGTTTTGGTGGCACAGTGGTTATGTGCTTGGCTGCTAACCAAAAAATTGGCAGTCTGAATCCACCAGCCACCCCTTGGAAACCGTATGGGGCAGTTCTACTCTGTCCTGTAAGGTCGCTGTGAGTTGGAATTGACTTGATGGCAACAGACTTGGTTTTTTGGGTTTATACTTTAAAGAGGTGACTGCCAGGTCCTTGAGTTATCATGTTAGATTTACATAATCTTCAAAGAGACTGAGAAAGAATTTACAATTACAGCTTTTCTAGAGTGAATTCTGAAAGAACAGGGGAGGAGGAGAGCTTCTTCCCCCATTTTTAAGAGGGAGAATTAAAACCTCATATTTTCAATTTGTATTTGACCTACAATACCAAAGTCTCTATAAAAGCTTCTCATTAATTTTGTCACTTATTTGCATATCAATGTAACCCAAGAGAAGGAAAGAAGTTTTGTCAAATTAGGTGCGCACAGGCTACTCAATTTCATTTGGCTCTCTGGAATTACAAAGGGCAGTGGTGTCTGCCAGCAGAAGCAAACCAGATGCAAAGCACCTAGATTCTAGGCTCCAAAATCAGCCAAAAGACACCTGACCAAATACCTGTCAAGGACATGTTGAAAAAAGAAGAGAACAGTGGTGGACTTCACGTAAGATCCACAGTCCTGAGTAAGACAGTGCTTGGGGCTAGATCCCAGTGTAACAGATAGGGATGAGAGTCTTGGAAAATAGATTATAACTATTTGCATGTCTGCTTTTTAATTTAGGCTGTGATAACCTTGGGAAACAGAACCCAAAGACTTTTTTCCAGAATATACCTGAATTTTGAGAACGTTCCCCATTTTGTACAGCATGTACATGACTTTTGCTCACTACAGTATATTTGACCTACACTTTGAAACATAAAGTTTTATAACTATGCTCATTAAACTCCAAATTAGGACGCCACAGTAAAAAGCACATGGAAGGAAAAAACCAGAGTCATGTGACTTTACAACAAAGCACAGTGCTATAATCCAGTATAACTAACTTTTTGCAGCTAACCTAATTTTGCCCAAAGCCAATTCTCTCCTTTGTATGAAACCTTACACATCCAGGGAGGCAAATCCCTTCTTTGAAGCCACAAGAGGAACATTTATTCAACTGCATTAATTCTTTCCCTCTTAGCCTAAGAGGGTAAGGCCATTTGCAAAAGTAGCCAACTGACAACTACAAAGCCCCTCAGGCTCATAGCAAATCTGACTTCTCTGCTAGTGCCCTGAAGCTCTCTTTTAATTATGGGCCTTGAGAAAGTGTGACTAGCAAAGCTGAATTAGCAAGTTCTTCCATAGACTTGCTGTGTGTTTTAATTCCCAGTTGCTGCTTTATCGGCTCCTAATACAATCAGAAATCTCGTGGTGGAAATTTTCCCTCATTTTTTAAGCATAGTACAGCTAGTTTTCTTCCTCTGTCATGCATCAAGAATTGTTTCCATAGTAGCCACTTTGGGAAATGAGAAGAGCTTACATGATACACCATCTGTAGGTGAAATCTGAAGAATAAAGCGTTACTGTTCATTTGCACAAAAACAAGGATTTTTTTGATACTTTTTTTTTTTTTTTGGAAATGTAGAGACTGTGTTCTCTTTATATGACAAGGTGTTAAGCCATTTAACAAAGGCTCTTTCTAGAGGTGTGCTCTGCCTAAACTCTTACTTCCCTGCCAATGTTACCATTCTAGGACAGTGACACTCTGTTAATCCATAATGTTGCAGAAAATCCAAGCTCTTGCATTTATATTTACCTTTTATGCTGGAGTTTTTCATATTTTCCCAAAAAAAAACCAAAAAACAAAAAACTTCTTCCCTAATTTAGATTTCAGTGATGTGAAAGAAAAGTCTATCACATTTGTGATAATCTATTGAGATATGGAGTTCCCTGGCTGAAGCGAGCAGTTTGTGCTTGACTACTAACCTGGCAATTCGAACCCACCCAGTGGTGCCACAGAAGAAAGGCCTGGCAATCTGCTTCCATAAAGATTACAGCCAAGAAAACCCAAAGGAGCACAGTTCTATTCTGTAACACATGAGGTCACCATGAGTTGGAATCAACTTGATGGCACCAGGTATTGAGGTAACCACCATGTTGCAGTCTGAAATCCAGGAGTGGGAGTGAGGAGGGCAGACAGCACTCCAGTTACCAGCTGTGTCTCTCAGCTATAAGGCATTTGAACTATTCCTTAAATTCCATAACTTGGAGGCGTCAAGTTTGGGGCCATTAGTATACTGACTCTGCAATGCAGCTTAGTAAGGGGTAATTCAACAACTTATGGCAAAACAAACAAAAACTAAGCCCAAAATTCTCATACTTTTCACAACTCTCCTTAATTCACTTTTCAACTAGTGGAACTCTCACTTTTCTATCAAATTGCTGACTAAAAGTTGAACATTTTCATCTATTTCTATGGCTACAGCTGTTATCTTTATACTCTTGGATCTGAATCTCTAGAATTATTTTCTCTTTTGAGCTATGTACTTATAAATCGTAAATGACTAATAATTCTTGTTGTTGTTGTTAGGTGCCATCAAGTCAATTCTGACTCACAGTAACCCTATGTATAACAGAATAAAATGCTGCCGAGCCATCCTGACAATTGTTGCTATGTTTGAACCCATTTTGCAGCCACTGTGTCACTCTGTCTCATCGAAGGTCTTCGTCTTTTTTGATGACCCTCTATTTTACGAAGCATAATGTCCTTCTCCAGGGACTGGTCCCTCCTGATAACAGGTCCAAAATAAGTGAGAAGAGGT
Source organism: Dugong dugon (assembly GCA_030035585.1). NCBI lineage: Eukaryota > Metazoa > Chordata > Mammalia > Sirenia > Dugongidae > Dugong > Dugong dugon. The sequence continues at coordinate 24,730,365 of CM057475.1, forward strand.
CTCGTCATCTTCACGTCTAAGGAACATTCTGATTGTACTTCTTCCAAAACAGGTTTGTTCATTCTTCAGGCAGTCCAAGGTATATTCAATATTCTTCACCAACACCATAACTCAAATGCAGCAGTTCTTCTTCAGTCTCTCTTATTCATTGTCTAGCTTTGGCATGCATGTGAGGCAAATGAAAATACCATGGCTTGGGTCAGGAGCACCTTAGTCCTCAAAGAATAATTCTCATAGGCACCTCAAAATTAACATGCCCATTTCGGTGCCATTGAGGGTCTCCCTGCTTTTTTTGTCCCATGCTGTCTATCTAAGCAATCACTTTAACACGTTGTTATTGTTAGTTGCCATCCAGTCATTCCGACTCATAGAGATTCCCAAACTGGAAATATGTTAGCTTCATTAGGCCTTCCTCTGCGTATCTGATGGTCACTACATTACAAGGATTTCACTTTGTCTTATTGATCAATCTTATCTCCTTATCTCTATCCCTATTGCCTCATTATTTTTATTCATACTACCAAAGAAAAAAAAGAAAGAAGGAAAAATAGCTCTCTTAACTGCTCTCCCTTACTGTAGTGGTAATACTGCTTTCAACTTTATTCTCCACCAAAAAAAAAATAAGCAATTGCTGGGAGGTGGTATCAACTCTAGTCATAAGAGTATACAACCTCAACACCAGCACTTATAAGCACATTACTGGAAAAGAAAATGATAAGCCATATTGCACAGAAATATTGATGCAAAAATTTCTAGAAAGGTATTAAATAAATTAATGAATAAGATTTATCTAAACAAAACAAATAGGATTCAGTACAGACAACCTTTAATATAGTGACTACATTAAGAGACTAAAGAGAAAAACTGATTATCGCTTCAATATATGCAAAGAAGGAATTCCTTAATGTTCAATAAATATTTATATTAAATATATTACAATAAAAATAAGTGAACTTCTATAACATGATGCAGAGTTTTTATTTTTTCTTTTCTTTTTAGATCCAAAATCTACAGTGAAGATTACAGTTAATGTTGAAATTTGAGACACATTCCCTTCAAGTTTAAGATTAAGGAAAATGTGTCAATAGCTAAAACTCCTCTATTGTATACCATTGTATTTGGAATACCAAAACCAAACCCATTGCAGTTGAGTTGATTTCAACTCATAGTGACCCTACATGACACAGTAGAGCAGTCCCATAGGGTTACCAGAGAGCAGCTGGTGAATTTGAACTACTGACCTTATGGTTAGCAGCAGCCAAGCTCTCAACCACTGTGCCATCAAAGCTCCATATTTGGAATACTTTATCCAAAAAAAAAGATAATAGCATAGAACAAGAAGCATAGTGTGATTCTGTTAAGTGTACTTGTTTCATAGATTTCCTGGGATTTTCTCAGTAAATAAAATCTGCAAATAGGTACAATTTTAAATTACTTTAACAAATAAATTAATTAATTAAATTATTTCACATCATTTTTATACCATACATAAAAATTAACTTGAATGAGATCATAGCTCATAACTTGTATTAAACCAAAAAATAACCAAATCCATTGCTGTTGATTCAATTCCAACTAACATAATTTTTTTTTTGATGCTTTTGATTATTGCTAGTCAGATGGATGCTATTGTTTTGTTATGCTGATGGTATATTCTGCAACCTTGCTGAACTCTCTTATTAGTACTGATAACATGTCTGAATTTTTCAAATTTTTTTTGTGAATCTATTGGCAATGATCCTATGGTTTTTCTCCTTTATGTTGTTAATATTATAAATGTCATTATTTTGTTTTCAAATGTTCAGTAAACCTTTCAGTATTTGAATTATCCCTGCTTAGTCATGATGTATTATTATTTTATATATTTTGATATTTGATTTCCTAATATATTTTAAGAATGTTTCCATCTACATTTTGAGGGATATTAGTCTGTGCTTTTTGTTTTTTTATAATGTGTTTGTAATATTTTCATATTAGTATTATGTTGTCCTCAAAAAAATCTATGCCAACAAATTGGACAACTTAGATAAAAAGGACATTAAACTTTCCCCCACTATTTTCTGAAATTGTTTGTGTACCATTAGTATTATTCTTTCTTGAATATTTGAGAGAATGCATCAGTAAATCTGGCTGGGTCAGAAGTTTCCTATTTGTGAAGATATTTGTTATGAATGTAATTTATTTTATAGGTATAATTCTTTTTAAACTTTCAGTTTCTTCTTGTGTCAGTTTTGTAAGTTATATTTTTCAAGTATTTGGAGTTTTCATTGAAGATGAAGCACATTTCATTGAAATTATCAAATTTGTTGATATAATGTTGTTCATGTGATTCTCCTACTATCCTTTTTATCTCTGAAGGATCTGTAATGAAATTCTCTTTTATTTTTTTCAGGATATTGGTAATTTTTGTTCTTTATTTTTCTTGATAATTCTAGCTGCAGTTTTTGGCAATTTGGTTTATCTCTCCAAGAACCAGTTTTTGCTTTATTAATTTTCTCTACTACATATTTGTCTTCTATTTTGATTAATTTCTTCTCTTTATTACTGTCTCCTTTTATTTACTTTTGGTTTACTTTGCTCTTCATTTTTTTCTTCTTCTTATATTATGAGATTCTATTATTACAAAATATTTACAATCGTATGCCTTTCTAAGGAGTTGCTGGGTGGCACAAACAGTTTTAAGTGTTCAACTACTAGCCAAAAAGTTGACTGTTCAAACACACCCAGAGGCTCTACGAGAGACAGGCCTGGTGATCTGCCTCCGAAAGGTCACAGCCTTAAAAATCCTATGGAGCAGTTCTACTCTGTACACATGGGGCCTCCATGAGTTGGACCCTATGGCAACTAACAACAACAACAAGTCTTCTAAATGAATTGTCCCATTTCTCATTATGAAATACCTTTTTTTTTTATTCAGTTCTGACAATACTCTTCATCTTGAAATCTGTTAAATCATTTATTAAAATAGCCACTCAAACTTCATGTTTATATGGTTTCATGGTTTATCATTTTCCATCCATTTACTTTCAACCTGTCTGTATCTTTGCATTTAAAGTATGATGCTGATGGCAGCATATAATGAAATCCCAATTATTTTTTTAAATTTGTTCTTCCAATACCTGCCTTACAACTGGAATGTTTGATATAGTTATTCATGTGCTTGGACTGAAGTCTACCATTTTATTCCTTGTATTCTGTTTGCCCTATTTGTTTTTTTTGTTGTTCTATTCTTTCCTTTTCCCTGCCTTCTTTTGACTTATTTGATTTTTTTTCAGTATCTGTTTCTAGTTTACCTATTTATCTTTGGCTCTCTTTGTGCTGTTTTTTTAGTGGGAGTTCTGGAAATTTAAGCATTTATACCTGAACTTCATGGATTATTTTGAGTTAATATTCTATCTCTTCACATAAGATGTAAAAATTTGGGGGACAAATAAGTCCTTTTTTCTCACTGAGCATTAGGTATACTTGTCATACCTATCAAATATACATATATTGAAAAACCTACCAGCCAATATAGTTTTTAACAGATTTATTAATTTTAAATATTTTAAAGAAAAGGAATTAATCTTTATTCCAGTCATTTACCATTTTTGATGACATTTCCTCATTCATGAAGACCCAGATTGCCCTCTGATATTATTTCACTTCAGCCTGAAGAATCTCTTTATCATTTTTTGTTTATACACAGGTCATCTGGCAATTAATTCTGTTAGTTTTCCTTCATATAAATGCATTTATTTTGCATTCATTTCCTATGAATATTTTCAGTAGAGATATAATTCTGAGTTTTCATTTTTTTTTTCCTTTTAAAATATTGTTCTACTGTTTTCTGTCATTCAGTCTTCCTGATGAGAAACCCACAATCAGTCATTTGAATCACTGTATGCAATGTGTCATTTTTCTTTAAGGTTTTTTTTCTTTATTTTATGTTTCTAGCATTTCTTTTATGATATGTCTAAGAATAATTTATTTCAGTTTGTTCTGTTTGTTGTTCACTGACATTTATAAAACACATCACTCAACAACAGGAGAATATATATTCTTCTCAAGTGAACATTTAACATTCACTGATACAGATCTTATGTTAGATCGCAAAACAAGAAATTTAAAATAATAGAAATCATTTAGTGTATGTTCTGTGACAATAACAGATTTAAATAAAGATCAATTACAAAAAAATAACCAGGGAATCCACAAATATTTGGAAATTAAGCAAAAGATTTCTAAATAACTCATGGGTCGAAAAGAAATTCTCAAGCACAATTAAAAAAATAAGTTGAAGTGAATAAAAATGAAAATAAAACCTATCAAATTTTGTAGGGTTCAGCTAAAGCAGCACTTATAGAAGGAAACTGATGACTGAAAAATTACATTAATTTTCTGTCACTTCAATTTTAAAAATATATGTTTGAGCAATTTTATGAGGATTATAATATATTCACTATTTCCAATTCACAGTATAGCTGGAAATAGAAGTTCAAACCCTTGGTTTTTAGGGGAGCTAAAAGCTCCTCTAATGCGTAGAAAGGAATTAGATTATAAATATATTTATATTTATTTACATCATATTGATATTTGTATTATATTATTATGTTAATGTTTATATTGTTATGTAATTACTATATTGTGGGATAAAGAACTTCGTTTGTTCCTTTGATGCTGGTTTCTGAAAATAACCTGAGCAATTTAGGTGCTCTTTGTCTTTCTAAAATAGCCAAGCAAGAAGAGACTATGCAGGCCCCATACATGGAGAACTAACTGCAGAAAAGGAAAGGGGCCTAATGTACTCATGCATATTCAATGATTAGATAGATCATAACTATGCGTTAAGGTCTAAGTCATGCATATTCATTGAGGTCTCAATGACTAGAGGACCTGAGACCTTGGACTGCTCCCTTTCGAGGCCTCATAACTTGTTGAGAACATGGATGCATGGGAGAGGGTGCTGCATGTCTTTGGTGACAATGGAAGCCTCGTGGTATCAGGACCTCTTCCAGACCTTGATGGATACATCTCTACACTTGTATCCTTTCTGGTGTAATATATATAGGTAACTGTAAGTATAGGTAATAATTTCTGTGTCTCTGAGTCATGCTAGACAATTATCAAATCTACTAGGTCATTGACAACCAGCATAGAGGCTGGCATTTGCCTGTTTGACAGGGGCTGGAAGGACAGAGTCCTAACTTGTATAGACCTAACTCTGGGTGGTTAGGGTCAGAGAGAGCGAGTGCTGTATGAGTGGCTGCTGTCAGAATGATGAAGTGGGAAAGTGGGGATATGAGTTATCTTTATGTTTTGGAAATTAGCCTTATGTTGGCTATTATTTATACTTATATATTATTTTATACATATATACTATATATGTATATACACATACATTTTCTATTAATTCAACAGTTTTTTCTTTAATACACTTTTATCTGTTCTCTAAAAATCAGGCCATATTTATTTACTGTTGACTAGGAGACAATGATTTTATAGTCTATACAGTATCTTTTTTCAATATTTTGACTACTAAATAGTAAATAAAGATGATAGAATAATCCTAGTATCGTTAGTCTAACCAGAGTTGCTTTTTTTATTCTTTCAAATGTACTTATTATCACTTCAGTAAGTTCAAGTAGTCAGAAGATGAAATCCTCTCTCTTACTGAAATGAGGTTTATTTTAGAAAGATTTTATACTTGTTAGGAAGTACCACTCATAAATATTATATTAAAAAATTATCTCATTCAATGCCATTGAACTGTAGAGAATTTTATTTTTCTTCTTTCAAATATTAGGAAAAACTGAATGTATTATTTGAAACCAAATGTGTCATTTTATCAAATATAAATGTGTGAATTCCCTAAAGTTCTGTTTTATTTTTTGGAGACATGCATTTTCCTTTTAGAAAAAAGTTAATGTGATATAAGCCTAGCATGAAAAATAGTGTTGCTTCTTAATAAGCATTCGTATGAGATAAAGAAGGGCTTAGGAGTGCTAATATAGTTTGGAAGGAGTTTTGGATTTGGTAGGGGACTTGTTTTGAAATTTTATTGCCACAATAAGCATTTTGTTTACTAGCAGTGCATATTTATCAGGATCAGTAATAGACTCAATAAATTTTAACCGGTGCCTTATAACCCAGGCAACAAAAATTAGAGAAAGGATCTTTCAACATGGAGCAATTTCATAAAGTATAAGAATGACATATAACATTCACACATTATTTAACGGAGATGTTTAAAATATCAGGTTGTTTATTTTCAAATTTTTTTAAAAGCAAGATTTTATTTATAATGTGCCAAGCTCTATACCTTTGCTCTTGTACACTTTCAAATTCTATAAGAAGGCTTAATCTCGATAAGTTATTAAAACAATTCTCTCTGCCTTCTGAGGTCTGCTTTTGGTTCAGAGCTTTGAAAAAAATGACAGTTTATCATCTTTGCCAGTTCATCAATGACTTTTTTTCTCTTTGGTTGTTTCAATCATTTGGCACTCACTCCCGTTTTCCCTCTGACCTTCATGTCCTTCAATTGCTTCTATTATGACATTTCTGGGAATGTTCCTCATATTTATATATCTAAGACTACCAATAGAATTCACCTGACTAGACTAGTGTCTTCTTAAACTTAGAGGTTTCAAAACTCTCTTTCAAAATTTATTCCACTTAATGATTTCCTAATTTGTTTCCATGACATCATTATTCTCCAAAGATGTGGACTTCCACATTTGTCTTTAATAATTCCCTTTTACTTATCTTGGTCATCTTTTCCCTTGAATTGATTATAAAATTATGTTGATTTTCTTTCAAGAAAGTCACATGCTTCTGTATCACACATTTCCATCTCTCCATTCAAATTCTTCTTTTTTTTAAATTACCATCCTTGTGCAATTCATCATGCAACTATCACTAACATTATCTTCCTAAAACACTGTTTCTATCACTATCTCTTCTCTGCTCAATCATTTTCTATGGGTCTTCATTCCTATATTGTAATATCAAGTATAACACGTTCGTCATTGACTTACCAAAATTATCTTCAGCTCTTGCCTTTGAACTAAAGTCTGTCTTTGCTATGCACCTCTACCGCTCCACTTCCATGCCTTTATTTTGTCATTCTCACTGTCTGGAATTAATTAACAATTAGAGCCCTGGTGATGCAGTGGTTAAGAGCTTGGCTGTTAACCAAAAGGCTGGCAGTTCAAATACACCAGCCGCTCCTTGGAAACCCTATAGGGCAGTTCTACTCTGTCCTATAAGGTCGCTATGAATCAGATCTGACTTACCGGCACCTAACAACAACAACAGTGGTTATTCCCTCAGTTATACCTATTGAAAACGTTTCTACCATACGGGACAAATAAAAGGTTATCATCCTTATGAACTTATTCCTGATGTATTATTCAGAAGCAATATCACTATACACTAAACCTAAATACTTGACAGAATAATTATTTTGTACCTGGGTCATTTCCCCGATAGGGCTCTAAGTTTCATGATAAACCAAAAAAAACAAAAAACAAAAACAAAAAAAAAACCTCGGTAGTGCAGTAGTTAAGAGATCAGCTGGTAGGAACTATTAATCTACAGTACCTAGAAAAGTAGCTTAACTACAGGAGAAGGTCTAAAGATGAATTAGAATAAGTGTCTTTTATGAAAGAAGGAACCCTTGTGGTTGGTTATTGTAGTTGTTTCTAAAATACATGTTTTTTGTCCTTTTGCTAGAGTTGTTGATTGTTTCAGATATTTTTCAGTTAAAGAGGAAAAATATTACGGCTTCAGTAAGACCCCTTGTAAAGGAAATCTTGTACTAACAAAGGGTTGTTTATTTCCAGGACTGATTTCCCACTTCTCCTGTTCTTTTTGTATTCACATGCCTAAATACTAGATCCTAATACTTAGCAACATAGCACAGTGGCTCAAACATCAGCCCCAAATTCTGCAACCCTGTGTTCTCATTTCAGCTTGGCGTCTAACAAGCTGTGTGAGACCTTGAGCAGTCATCCTACCGTGTACCTGGTTTCCCTATTTTTAAAATAAGGGATTGTGCTAGATTATCTCTCAATTGCTTTCAAACTAAAAAATTCTACAATTACTTTTTTTTTTTTTTAATTGCTGAAAGGTAAATTTCAATGTTCAACTTAAATATCTCAGGAGTTTATTGAAAACTTCAACCAAGAGTACAGCGATGTAGTTAATTCAGAGTCTCCTCTATCAGGCCAAAAGAGAAAGTAGTTTATCATAGTCAGAGTGAAAGTTGCAACCCTTTTCCAGCTGGGTGGAAGCCATTAAATAAACTGATCTTGCTCAGCCTTGGCCAGCGCTGACTCAGGCCTTAATACAGCTAGCAAGTAGCAATGCACATGTAAGTTTTGATTTAGATCTAGCACAGCCATTAAATGCTTTTGAAAGTGATGACCAGGAGCCATTTCAAGAGGCCAATGCAATTCTTTCCTAGAAGAGCTTACAAAGCAAAAGTTAAGGTCCTTTTCTTTCAGTCCCTTTATAAGATGAATTTCAGCCTTTGTTTAATTGCAACATATTCTTTGATTTTTTCTTATAACAATAAACTATTTGGGGAATTACCTAGTTCAATGTGTTTTGAAATCCACCTATCTATTTGGTATCTATTGAAAGCTCTCAAAAATTCCTTATACAAAGGATGTGTACACTTTGCTGTAAGATATCAGGTTTTAGGGATTGTGAAATATGTCCTGACAGTTTCATTGAATAGCTATTGAGCATGAAGAAAAAATGCCTGTTGCAAAGGGAAGTAAACAACAACAAAAATATCCCTGCTGAATTTTTCAGTCAAACTAGAGAAAATCAGAAAGACCCTTTACTCCCTGATAATGAATTATCATATCAAATGAGATGCACATGCACATGTCATTAAATAAAAGCTGTCCTTCGAGCGACCTATAGAAATCAAAAGATTTCAAATAAAAATCTAAATTTCTAATTTCTTTTGAAAAATCAGGAGTTCAGGAAATTTTGTGCTTCCTTTACCTGCATGGGAAAAATATCCTAGAGCTGAGTAGCTGGTTCAGCATTTAGCAGGTGTTTTGTATTATGCGTACAACCAACCACAAGCCAGCTTTACTCTTATACCACTGACCTCTACTCATTTGTTCATGTGATACACAAGAGAGTTACTCCTGGGAACTTTAACTGAAAACTTACTTCGCTATGCAAGTATGGCAAAATACATTAAAATAGCCCATGGCACTTTTAAAATCCTCACAGTTGGTCAAGCTAGAGACTTTCGATATAGGATCACTATTTTCATTCTCATTGCTCCATTTCAAGGGTCCTCATAGGTCGCTATGAGTCAGAATTGACTCACGGCAATGGGTTTTTTTGTTTTTTTTTATATAGAGTTTTTTATATAGAATTCCTTTTCATGTATGTGAGGAAGCAACACCTATTTTAATATTTAATGTGTTTAAATCACCACCAAATAAAAAGAAAAACATTAAAAAATTCAGGCAATGAAAACAATTCCTGAGGCAAACTCTTCAGACAAAGATTGGATTGGACTGTGGGACATAAAGTGATACTCATGAAGAACGTGCTTCTTAGCTCAAGTAGGTACATGAGACTAAATGGGCAGCTTCTGTCTGGAGATGAGAGGAGAAGACAGAGAGGGTTAGGAGTTGGTTGAATGGACATGGGAAATCGGGTGGAAAGGAGGAGTGTGCTGTCACAGTATAGGCGGCAATTAGGGTCACATAACAGTGTATGTATAAATTTTTGTATGGGCAACTAACTTGAAATGTAAACTTTCACTTAAACTACAACAATAAACAAAAAAAATTCAGACAATGAAGGTATATATTTCTCACTTGGCTATAATAGTAAAATTTTGATTTGTACATGATAAGGAATTAAACTGATAATTGCAAATTTTACCACCCTATCTCTGTGTATACCCTGCCTTATTTTCTAATCTAATGGCATATACAAAACTCAACTGTTTGAAATAGAAGTGAAGAGTGGAACATGGATATCCTTTTGGAATATGAACAAAGAAAGGAAAAAAGAAAACGAATTGTGAATATTATGGATTAACTCTTACAGATCTGGAAATAATGTGTACCTCTCACTTGACTTACTTGAACAAGTTTGATTCTAGCATACCAAGTTGCTCAGAAGGTAGTGAGAGGCTTGAAAAATAGTTTCTGAAAGATACTGAAGAATAGGTTGTAGGCTATAACTTGTGTTAAAAAATAGGAAATAACATATACATAAATATGTGTACTTATTACACACACATGTATACCACTTACACACACAATTCTGTGTAAGGATATAAAAAAAATCTCTGAAAGGATATAAATATAAAGAAAAATCCTATAACATTGGTTGCACCTAGAACAGCTCAGTGGCCAGAGGACATGGGTGGGAGAAAGATTTTCACTGTCACTTTATAATTTTTGAATTTTGAACTGTGTGAGTTTATCAGTGATTAAAAAACCATCTAACAAAATAAACAAAAAGGTAAACTGTTTTATCTGATTTGATTCAATAAAAAATTTGTATTGGTTCATGTGATCAGCTCAATTTTTTAATAGATGAGCAATGCTATCCAACTGTATTATATTTAGGAGTTTAAGCAGACTTTTGTTAAAACAGACCAGTAAAGTTATGGAAAAGGTGATTACATGAAAGGTTGATTTCCCAGAGTAAAATAAAATTAGTATATGGATAACTATAAATAATTGTTCTTAGATGGTCAGTATAAAACTTTTAGAAAGATGTAGTTAATGAAAACCAAAATACTACCAGAGTCTTCATATACACTATTTTTCCAAATCAAATGTTTCTTTTTCTCTGTAGAAAGTGAATGAAGTCACTTCCTTTCTTAATATATCTAAGATAAAATTTTCTAGCAAATGAAATTATAAAACAAACTTTTATAACAACGAAACAATGAAAAGATAAATAATCTTATGTTATTTGCAATTGATTTACATTGGAAAAGTAAATTTATTTCCTCTTCACATCTATTACATATGAGCCTGCATGATGGATACAGTTTTTAAAAATATTCTGAGGAAAAATGTTGTATTGAGGATTAGACCCAATAAATATTTGGGTATTCTGCAAATAGGTTTTTACTTTCAGGTGTATTTCTGTGATGTCTTTGAAAAAGTTACCTAAGATGGTTTTCTTTATATTTGTCTTGGTTGGCTTTTTTGTGCTTCTTCAATGGTGGCTTGACGAGTTTCATCAACTTTGGAAGATTATCAGCCATTTCTCTTCAAATATCTTTAGTCTAATTCATCCTTACCTCTCTTTCTAGCAGTCCATTTATACCTATGTTTGACCTTTCCACTGAATCTTTTATTTTCATTTTTCTCTTTTGGATGTTGCCCTTCCTTTTGTCTCCCTGGACCTAGATGCTTATACTGACTAATCTTACAGTTTTCCAATTTTTAGTTCATCTGTCAAATTTGCTATTAAACCAATACATGAAGTTCTTCACTTTAGTTATTATTGTATTTTAGATTTTCACATAACTTCTCTTTTACAATTCCCAGTTGTTTGCCATAATTCCCAATCCTATTTTTAAAAATTTCTTCAGTATATTAATCATATTGCTTGTCTATTTTGTCTGATAAGTTCATCATTTGAACCTGTGTGAGGTCTGTTTCTATTATATGTTTACCTCTCTGTTGGTTTTCAATCATTACTTGTCATTGTTTTGACTATTTTATATTGGATCTTAACATTGGACTTAAAAAATTGTAAAGATAATTTGAGTCTCTTAGTGATGCTATTTTCTCCAGAGAAGATATGCCTTGCTTTTGGCATTCATCTAGCAGAGGCATTATAACAATCAAGGATAATTATAATCTAATTCAATGTTTAGATGATTGCAAGCTAGGCCACAGTATTAGTGAGTGCTCGTCTATTTTTAGTTTACTCTAAATTCTAATACAGCTTCCTTTCTAATTCCAATAAAATGTCTGGGATGTTGAATACAACCTTGTCTTCTTGAGGAACTCTCACTTACTGCATATAGACAAAACTGTACATATAATGACAATGCCGAAAAGTGAGATATCACCAGTCAAACTCAAATAATAAGAATAAATCAAATTTTCTAACAATTAAAAATTAGTAAATACTCTCCTTGGAATCAATTGGCTAGAGAAATAATAAAAGGGAAAAATCATGCTAATTTTTAAACTAAAATTTTAAAAACACATTGTCTTAGTCATCTAGTACTACCATAACAGAAATACCACAAGTGGATGGTTTAAATGAAGAGAAGTTTATTACCTCACAGTCAAAGTAGGCTAAAAGTCCAATTTCAGGGTGTCAGCTCCAGGGGAAGGCTTTTCCTCTCTGTCAGCCTTCTCTTCGGTGTTCCCCTGGACTAGGAGCTTCTCGGCGCAGGGACCCGAGTCCAAAGGACGCGCTCTGCTCCTGGCACTGCTTTCTTGATGGTATGAGGTCCCCCTGTCTCACTGCTCACTTCTGTCTTTTATATCTCAAGAGATTGCCTCAGGACACAATCCAGTCTTGTAGATCAGGTCCTGCCTTACTAACACAACTGCCACCCATCCTCCCTCATTAACATCATAGAGGTAGGTTTACAACATACAGGGAAATCAATAGTACCAGGAATCATGGCCTAGCCAAACTGATACACACATTTTTGGGGGGACATAATTCAAACCATGACATTCTACCCTTTGGCCCCCAAAAACTCATATCCTTGCAATACAGAAAACATATTCACCCCATCATATCATAGCAAAAGTCTTAACTCCAAGTCTAAAATCCAAAAATTTCTCTTCATCTGTGAAATCTAGAATACAAGTTATCTGCTTCCAGAGGTACAATGGCAGAACAGGCACAAGCTAGACATTTCCATTACAGATGGGAGAAACTGCAGGAAAAGAAGTGATAACAGGCACCAAGCAAGTCAGCAGAACACATTGCATTAGCCCTCAAGGCTTTGAAAATAATCTTCTGTTCTCTGAGACAATTTACACAATAGCCCTGCCCTCCAGACTCTAGGTATTGGCCACAGTCTCTGGATTTTGAGTGGAGGCCCCTCAGCCCTGGGCTTCAGCTCCGCCTTCCAGGCCCACTGGGACAGTAACTCTGCTCTCTTGGCTTTAGGCGCACCATTCTCCTAGTCCATCAGAGTAACAACTCCACCATTAGAAACACCAGAGGCCATGGCTCCACCTTTGAAACCCCTGAGGTCATGGCCATACCTTTTGAGACTGAAGCAGCTCAGCTTCTTGTGTCCTTTGTCTCTTCAGCTTCTGCTTCCCATGGCCTCTCGGCCCTCTGGCCTCACGCCGGCATCTGCCCTCCTGGGGCAAGTATTGCAAAGCTCAGTAGCTCCATTGATAAGAGCCCAGAGGCACCCCACTCTGCCAGGAAGCCTCCTGCTCACAGGCATTCAGTTCTCTCGCTCCATGGGTTGGCTCCAGTGCGGTCTTTCACTGGTCTCTTGGTTCTGCTGCTGCAGGTTCTCTGCTGCTGCTGCTTGTCCTCTGTCACTGCGGCTCTTCTATCCATTTACAGTTTTAAAACTGCTTCTTTGTTTTAGGTATCTGTTAGAGCAGCACCCCACTCCCAGTACCAAATTCTGTCTTAGTCATCTAGTGTCACCATAACAGAAATACCACAAGTGGATGGTTTTAATGAAGAGAAGTTTATTTCCTCACAGTCAAAGTAGGCTAAAAGTCCAATTTCAGGGTGTCAGCTCCAGGGGAAGGCTTTTCCTCTCTGTCAGCCTTCTCTTCGGTGTTCCCCTGGACTAGGAGCTTCTCGGCGCAGGGACCCCTGTCCAAAGGACGTGCTCTGCTCCTGGCACTACTTTCTTGATGGTATGAGGTCCCCCTGTCTCACTGCTCACTTCTGTCTTTTATATCTCAAGAGATTGCCTCAGGACACAATCCAGTCTTGTAGATCAGGTTCTGCCTTACTAACACAACTGCCACCCATCCTCCCTCATTAACATCATAGAGGCAGGTTTACAACATACAGGAAAATCAACAGTACCAGGAATCATGGCCTAGCCAAATTGATACACACATTTCTGGGGGAACATAATTCAAACCATGACACTGATTAACTGCTCTGATTCCCTGTTGTATTTCTTTGGTTTTGGATAGTCCTTGAGTTTTCATTTCCTTGATTGGTATCTGGCTGGTACGAGATCCTGCATCATAGATCCTGCCTGTGAGATGAAGTTGTTTGTTCTCAGATAGAAGAACTCCCTTTAATAATTCTTGTAAGCTTGGTTTGGCTTTTACATATTCCCTTAATTTCTGTTTATCTGGAAATTACCTAATTTCACCATCATATTTGAAAGAGAGTTTTGCAGGATTCTTGGCTGGCAGCTTTTTTCTTTCAAGGTTTTATATATGTCATCCCATTGCCTTCTTGCCTGTATGGTTTCTGACAAATAATCTGAGCTTAGTCTTATTGTTTCTCCTCCGTATGTGACTTTTTGTTTTTCTTGAGCTTCTCACAGGATTCTTTGTTTGTCTTTGGTTTTAGCGAGTGTGATTATAATATGCCTTGGTGATTTTCTTTTGGGGTCTATCCTATATGGGGTTCGTTGAGCCTCTTGGATGGTCAGCTTTTCATCTTTCATGATACTGGGGGATTTTTCTGTCAGCAGTTATTCAATTATCCTCTCTGTGTCTTTTGTTTTCTCCCCCTATTTTGCAACTCTGATCACTTGTAAATTTTTGCTATTGATTACATCCCACATAATTCTCAGTTTTTGTCCATTTTCTTCATTCTTTTTTCTGATTTTTCCTCAAACAGAGTTGTATCCACATATTTGTCTTCAGTTCTGCTGATCCTGTCTTCCACCGTTTCAAATCTTCTCCTCAGCCCAACATTTATCTTTTGGATTTCTAATTGTTGTTTTTGTATAATTTCTAGTTGTGTATTTATTTTGGCATTTTGTTCCTGCTTTATTTTCCTGAATTATTCCATGAATTTGTCTGCCTTTTCCATGAATTTGTCAATTTTTTTCCTCATTTTTGTGTGCTTTTTGCTTCAACTCTTGGATAATTCTTAGTATTAGAGATTTGAATTCCCTATCAGGTAGTTCTAGTGCCTTTTCTTCTACTGGAAAGTCATCTGGTGTTTTATTTTAATTGCCTACTGGAACCATCCAGTCCTGTTTTTCTAAATGTTTTGATATTGTCTGCTGTCTTCGGGGCCTTCGGTAGTTATTTTTCTCATTTATTTATTGTAGATTTGTTTGTTTTGTCCTTTTTTTTAAATTTGGCTACATCTGAGCAGGTGGGCTGTGTGTTCTTTGTTGTTTGCTCATCTGTGGGCACAATACTTTTCACCTCCTTCTCCAATTGGCAGGATCAGTTGCTCAGATATGGTACTGCAGGGCAAATCTAGCTGAAGAGGAGTTGCTGGGATGGGTTGTTCGTGACACTTACTTCAGCCACCAGGGTGTGTCAGTAATCAGTGCAGGGCAGGTTCCAGTAGGCCATGCCTGTGCTGCTTGGTGGTGTGATGTTAAGTGCACAGTGCAGGTGGGCAGGATGCAGGGGGGAGATTGTAATGTGTGGAGCTAAGATGGATATGGGAGAGAGGAGAGAGGAACAGGAGCCAAAAACATACAAAAAAACAAAAAAATAGTGCTAGGGCAGCTTGCCATTGGAGTGGAGAGATGAGAGACTATGAAATGGAGAAAAACAAAAGGTGAAAGAAGAAGGAAAGAAAAGAAAAGAATGAATAAATAAAAATTAGAAAGAATAAATAACAGCAAAACTCCCAGCATTCCCACCAGTGTGGCTATGAAGTCTGGGGAGGTTGTTCCCAGGTGCTGAAGTACAGCCTGGCTAGAAGGCATAGAGGTATTCAGCACCAGGTATCCAGGGGACAGGAAGAGAAGGAAGGTATAGAGAGACGAAAAACTGAGTAATGAAGAAAGATGAAAAGGGAAAAAGTGGTAAAAGAAAACAAAACAAGTTAAAAAAAAGAAGAAGAAGAAAAACCCCCAAATAAAGAGAAAAAAAATGCCAAAAAAAAAAAAAATGCTATCAGGGATCCTTCTGCACGTCTGCAAAAGCTGAGGGTGTAGGTCCCAATGCTCATAGCACTGCCCAGCCATACCTGATTCCCAATTCAAGAAAGGAAAAGAAAACAAAGAAACAATTGAAAACAAACAAACAAACAAAAAAGCCCCAGGAACCCACCAGCCTAGCAGCATGGAGCAGGAAACAGTTCCACACTCGAATGGAGCTACACAGACCCTCAGGAAGAAGCAAAGATGGCGCACAGAGCCATGTATTTGAGCAAAAGGAGGGGGAGGTGGTGAGAGTTAAGGAAGAAATCAAAAGAAGCAGAAAAAAGCAACACCAGCAGCCAACAAATGGCACGCAGGGAGTTGGCCAGTGCGGGCAGGTGGAATCCAAGTAGCTCGTGCTTCCCGGCCAAAAGACTTTGTCCATGGGAAGTAGAGGAGGCCGAGTAGGGGTGAAGAAGCGTGGGGGATGGGGAAGCATATATTGCTGTTTACCAGTTGTTCTGTCTCCTGCTGGAAGCTCCGTGAAGCTGCTTTCTCGTACCCTCTATTTTCTGGTCTCTGATAGGTGTCCAAGATGGCAGATTCATGCTACATTAGCTGATAGGGGACCTCACCATGTATGTCTCCTCACTCTCTGTTCTCTGTCAGTTTCTTATTCCATTGGGTGGTTGGCTGAGTTCTTTGTCTCTTCATTTGATGTTTAGGATTTCAGGATTGCTATTTTTTCTGTTTGGCTTAGTTTTTCAGATCTTTGCTGTGGAGGGACAGCGTGGTGCTTCTGCCTAGAGGACCACATTGTTGGAAGTCCCTGATAGTCTTAAATTTTAAATACTTTCTGAACAGGTTCATTGTAACCATCCAATATAAATGTTAATCACTAGACTAAGCATTTGTCTTAGTTTATACTTTTTCAGTGCTATACATGATGTCTTTTCAACACTATATATGATAGAGAATAACACACTTTCATTTACTAAAATTGTAAAATAGTCTCTGCTTTTTCATGTTTCCACACAACCTATAGAATTGCTCAGAACATTTCTAGGGATGTTAGAATCTGTCTCATCCTATTTTGCAGAAGTATCACATATTATAACTTACCATCATACGTGCCATGAATTTTCTGTCGTCATCATATTCTGAACAGATACAAGACAGGAGATTGCTATGATTAGGCTGCTTTATAAACTCATCAGAGCTGACCAAATTTGATCAAAAGTCATGGTTTAAACCATTATCTAACAGCTACTATCCTATATATATCTTTGATCCCTCTAATTGTTTAATAATAATGTAGGTTTTAGAAATGTAAGGGAATATAAAAGCAAACCAATCCATTTCTTTCACTGATCATTTAAGATGACTGAGGTCCCAAGAAGGAGCTTCCATATGAACAAGTGCTACAACTAGATAGTGGCAGAACTGAGCTGAAAACCGGTGGATATCTTGACATCCAACCAAGTCCTGTCACTCTTTTTTAATTGATCTTGCTTCTCATTTCCTTTCCTTATCATTTGGCCCAGGCAAAATTCCTCTTAATAAAAAAAAAAAAATTTATTGAGTGACCACCATGGACTATGCTACATGCCATTTTCTTGTGTAGCTCTACTTACTGAATTTTTTTTCCTCTTTTTTCGTTCTATTAAAGACTTATTGAATATTAACTTGAAGCCAACCTCTCACAGGTTTTCAGATTTTCTTGATTAATAAAATTCAATGCACATATAAAATCATTTTTTTAATAAAGACAATTAACAATTTATTTAAACTAAGCAAAAGTATAAACTTTAATGCCAATACTGGGTTTTTTTTAAATTAAAATTCCAATTTTTTTCTATTGACAACCTTAAGTAAATGTTATTTAACATGCTGATGATGTCATTTAGAGTACTGAGACAAAAAAAGCTTCTAAAATGCTTAAATAAAATATTACAGTTTATTTAAAAAATTTAAGTCTCATGCAGGGCAAAGTCAGGATTGGAAATATATCCCATCATTAACATGGTTCAAAGAAAACTTATAGAGGTTCAGAGAGCTTAGCCAAACTGCAATGCAAGAATAACCCATTAAATTCTACATTTCTTTAACTAGAAAAGAAAATTCTGGCAAAAGTCTATATTATCATAATCACTGTTATTATTGTTACCATCATGATTATCATCATCATTTTCAATAGGAGCAGCATCAACAACGAACGTGTCAGTGCTTCCTTTGGACTCAGTGATGTTTTATATTCCTGAATATCTGCGCATGCAAGCTTTCATTTACAATAAACTTGCCAAACATAATTTTCTTTTTTGTGACATTATTTAATGTGAAATTGGGAAGAGATTTGCACAATCGGCTCTCGTGAGCCGTTATAAGCGAAGCCAATGAAACACTGTATGTGAATAACTTGATTGTAAATATTATTAGATTATATTCTGTGAATATGGAATTATTTTTCATGTTATACATAGAAGTGATCTGAACTGATTCTTAATGTCCTTTCAATACAACAGAGAAAAATTTATATTCTGAGAAGAGGAAGTAGTCGCATAGTCCGTTCTGTGTCTTCTCCTTTGAGGGTCTTTGCATATTAAAAGGCACATAAAGCTTATTTGTTTTCACTAGAGATATGTAGTATTCCACAATTAGGTATAAATTGTAATATGAATCTTGAATACCTATTAATCAGATGTGCCTTAAAAAGCCAATGGAGGTGGATGGAAACATAAATAAACCTGTAAGCAAAGACAAAAGAAGATACAATTAGTCCTGTATTTAATGTACATCATAAACGTGTAACCATCAACATATCTTCAACAAGCAGAAATCACTTACAAAAAAATTACTCCATGATTCCAAATTTTCTTTTGCTGTACATATGAAAGATTCTGTAGAGAAAAGTAACTTTGCTTTCAATGCTGTAGAGTACTATCAGCTTTGGGTTATTTTTGGAATAATGGTTCTTAAAACATAGTTTGTGGACCCCAGAAGTCCACATGCAAAGATATGCCAGCATGTAAAATATTGTCACCCTTTCAGGTGGTCCAAAAAATTATTTTCATAATAAAACTAGGATAGTATTTACCTTTCTCACCATGTAGACTTTGTAATAATGGCACAAAAGAAATAATAGTATGTATTAAACATTATTAAATCAGTAGTGTCCATTAAATCATTTTAGTCTATTCTTGCCCAGAGTGACATTCCTGCAATCTAAATTCCCCTGCCACTTGTGGATGTTGGTATTTGATCTGTACCTGATGGCTTAAGACAAATCAAAGCAGTAGATCCAAACTATATTAAAAGTAATTGAAATTTTCCCTGCTACAAAATCATGGGGGGAAGAAAATAAATCTAAGAATGTTCTTGAAAACTATTTATATACTAAATCTCACCCCTGAAAACATGTGGTTTTAATATTCGTAATGATGAAAAGAGAAGTACACACAAAGTAATTTTGCTGCCCACCCAACTTTGGTGGTTGTCTCAAGAAAAAGCACTTATACAGTTGAGTTGTAAGCTGAACTAGCCACTTTTGTTGTTGTTAAACATGATTTTTACTTGAAAGAATCACAGGCAGAAAAACTAGGTTATATAGAATTTAGTATAGAATTTACTAGCCTTTAAGAAACTACTGTTTGTCAAGATCTCGTACAGCATCAATTTAGACTATCTGCAACTTTTTACTAGTGGGGAGTCTTGCCTCAGTGTTGATGGCTGCTGTCCAATCAGGGTGGTGGTTGCTGAAGTTTGGGGTGGCTGTGGCAATTTCTTAAAATGAAACAACAATGAAGTTTGCTACATTGATTGACTCCTCCTTTCGTGAAAGATTTCTCTGCAACGTGCAATGCTGTTTAACAGCATTTTACCCACAGTAGAAATTCTTTCAAAATTGGAGGCAATCCTTTCAAACCCCGCCACTGCTTTATCAATTAAGTTTATGTAATATTCTGTATCCTGTGTTGTCATTTCAACAATGTTCACAGCAACTTCACCAGAAGTAAATTCCATCCCATGAAACCACTTCCTTTGCTCATCCGTAAGAAGCAACTCCTCATGTGTTAAAGGTTTATCATGAGATTGAAGCAATTCAGTCATATCTTCAGGTTTCACTTCTAATTCCAGTTCTCTTGCTATTTCCACCATATCTGCAGTTACTTTCTCCACTGAAGTCTTGGACCCCTCAAGGTCATCCATAAGGCTTGGGATCAATTTCTCCAAACTCCTGTTAATGTTGTTATTTCAACCTCCTCCCATGAATCATGAATGTTCTTAATGGCATCTAGAATGGTGAATCCTTTACAGAAGGTTTTCAATTTCTTTGCCCAGATCCATCAAAGGAATCATAATCCATGGCAGCTGTAGCCTTATGAGATGTATTTCTTAAATAATAAGACTTGAAAGTCAAAATTACTCCTGATCCATGGGCTACAGAATGGATATTGTGTTAGCAGGCATGAAAACAACATTAATCTCCTTGTACATCTCCATCAGAGCTCTTGGTGACCAGGTGCATTGTCAACGAGCAGTAATATTTTGAAAGGAATCTTTTTTTCTGAGCAGTAGTTCTCAACAGTGGGCTCAAACTATTCAGGAAACCGTGTTGTAAACAGATGTCTGTCATCCAGGCTTTGCTGTTCCATTTATAGAGCACAGGCAGAGTAGATTTAGCATAATTCTTAGGAACCTAGATTTTTGGAACAGTAAATGAGCAGTGTCTTCAACTTAAAATCACCAGCTGCATTAGCCCCTAACAAGAGAGTCAGCCTGTCCTATGAAGCTTTGGAGCCAGGCATTGAAGTCTTCTCTCTAGCTATGAAAGTACTAAATGGCATCTTCTTCCAATATGAGGCTGTTTTATCTTGAAAATCTGTTGTTTAGTGTAGCCACCTTCATCAAATAGCTAGATCTTCTGGATAACTTGTTACAGCTTCTACGTCAGCACTTGCTGCTTCACCTTGAACTTTTATATTGCGGAGACTGCTTTTTTCCTTAAAACTCATAAAGCAACATCTGCTAGCTTCAAACTTTTCTTCTGCAGCTTCCTCACCTCTCTCAGCTTTCACAGAATTGAAGAGAGTTAGGGCCTTGCTCTGGATTAGGTTTTGGATTAAGGGAATGCTGTGGCTGGTTTGATCTTCTATCCAAACCACTAAAACTTCCTCCATATCAGCAGTTTAAGACTGTTTCATTTTTTTTACCATCTGTGTATTCACCGGAGTAGCACTTTTAATTTTCTTCAGGAACTTTTCCTTTGCATTCACAACTTGGCTAACTGTTTGGTGCAAGAGGCATAGCTTTCAGCCCATCTCAGCTTTCGACATGCCTTCCTCACTAAGCTTAATCATTTTTAGCTTTTGTTTTAAAGTGAGAGACGTGCCAGCTCTTCCTTTCACGTGAACGCTTAGAGGACATTATAGGGCTATTAAATAGTCTAATTTCGGTATTGTCGTGTGTCAGGGAATAGGGAGGCCCAAGAAGAGGGAGAGAGATGGGGAATGGCCAGTTGGTGGAGCAGTCAGGACACATACAACATTTATTGATTAAGTTTGCCATTTTGTATGAGCACAGTTCGTGATGCCTCTAAACAATTACAATAGTAACATCAAAGATAACTGATCACAGATCACCATAACAGTTATAAAAATAAGGAAAAAATTTGAAATATTGCAAGAATTACAAAAATATGACACAGAGACATGAAGTGAGCACATACTGTTGGAAAAATGGCGCCGATACACTTGCTGGACACAGGGTTGCTGTGAATCTTCAATTTGTAAAAACGCAATTTCTGTGAATTGCAATAAAGCAGAGTGCTTGGCTTACCTGTGCAATTCTCCTTTCTAGTATTGGCCCTTTCCCCTTTTTATATACATATTTGGCACATTTTCTAATTTAGTTTATGTTCCATTAAATCGTTTTAGTCTATTCTTGCCCAGTATGATATCTCTGCAATCTAAATTCCCCTCAATTTGTGGATATTTGTATTTGATCTACATCATTTCCGTTGTTCCCTGTTTCAGATATTTACCTAACCAGACAGCAGATAAGGTCTGTATATCTATATCTATACCCAAGGTGCCTTGGTGGCACAGTGGCTAAGCACTTGGCTGCTAAATGAAAAGTTGTGGTTGGAACCCGCCAGCTGCTCTTTGGGAAAAAAGATGTGGCAGTCAGCTTCCATAAAGATTACAGCTTTGAAAAACCTATGGGGCAGTTCTACTCTGTCCTATAGGGTTAGAATCGAGTCGACAGCAATGGGTTTGGTTTTTGGGGATACCTATACCAAACTAAAAAAACCAAACCTGTTGTCTTCTGGTCGATTCCAACTCCTATACCTGTATCTGTCTATTGAGAGAGAGCATATACCCATATACATGCTGGACACAAAATATGAACTCAATAAATTCTTGTTGATTGATTTAAGATTGGGTCTTGCAGTCAACTGGACTATTATAAAATGACAAATCCTGGAGCTTCACTAAGAGTCATTGTTATAAATATATTTTCACATTTATTTTAAGCTTTTAGTTTTTTATTCATACTTGAAAGCTTATAATATGCTAATGGCCAATGTAATGATTTGTAAACTAGATTTCCACAACTCATTGAAAGATATAATAAATGAAATATTAAAACATTCTGGGCACAGTGTCATGAAGCTATTTATACATCATATCTATTTGTTGGTTTTCACTGAGTGTAAATCTATGCGGTGTATTAAAACTTTTTTAAAACTAGGAAACTTCTCTAAACTGTGAAGCAATAGCTTTGACAGAATTGACAAATCTACAGAATGAGACTTAAAATACATATAACTTCAACACTCACGTTGGGTAAACTAATAAGAGTTTATTCATAGAATATTACTAGCATTCAATGAAAACATTAACATCATTTATTGAAGTACTTGATCAGCCTTCTTATGCAAAGTGATGCTATTGTAGGATGAAATTTAATTCAAGAAATGTTTATTATATATGTCCCAATTAGGAGCCCTGGTGGCATAGTAGTTTAGAGCTTGGCTGCTAATGAAAAGGTCAGCAGTTGAAATTCACCAGCTGCTCCTTGGAAACCCTATCGGGCCGTTCTACTCTGTCTTAAAGGGTCACTATGGGTCAGAATTGACTGGACGGCACCTAACAACATGTCCCAATTAATGGACTATTTGCTGGAGCTTTGAAATGTAATTAACATTTCAAATAAACAGTATCCACAATGCAAACATAAAAGAAAATATGTATATACTTTTGGTTTATTAAGGTGCGGGCACAAATCAACTAGAAAAATTTTGAATTATTTATTTCATTTCTGATATAGATAAAACCTAAGAATTTTTGAGAAAGTATCAGTGATACTAACCCATGGTCGTCCAGTCGATTCTGACTCACAGTGAACCTATGGGACAGAGTAGAACTGCCCAATATTGTTTCCAATGAGCAGCTAATGGATTCGAATGGCTGACCTTTTAGTTAGCAGCTGAGATCTTAACCACTGCGCAACCGGGGCTCCGTCAATGATGCTAGTAAGCTATGATCTGCTTTCTGCCTTTTTTTTAATGCCTCCTTTGACCATCCTTATAAATAATTTATTATTAAAATTGAAGTGAATCTCCAAATAGAATTTACAAAAAAATATTGACATGACTTTATCTGTCACTCATTTCTTGTCAAAATAATTTTTATTAGCAGAATATAATTAGTACTTTTTCCAAAATTAAAAAAAAAAAAAATGGTGCGGTACAATAGCAATTGTATAAGTAAACTTATAAAAACATTATTTCCCCCCAATAAATATGGAATAATGTTCAATTTGAACCACTATAATTTCAATATCTACTTATGATTAAATTATTTGTGTTTTAAATCA
Source organism: Dugong dugon (assembly GCA_030035585.1). Taxonomy (NCBI): domain Eukaryota; kingdom Metazoa; phylum Chordata; class Mammalia; order Sirenia; family Dugongidae; genus Dugong; species Dugong dugon. Next base: position 24,754,246 of record CM057475.1, read on the forward strand.
TAGTGTTTGCTACACGTAAATTGACTTAAAAATCAACTTCAACCAGTTTTTTTTTTTTTTCATTCAGGCATTCGGTATATGTTAGTCCGTGACTCTTACAGGATAGACATCGTTAGGGGTAAAAATGGGCAGAAAAATAAGAAATTCTTTGCCACACAGAGTCAAATACCTAACAAAAATGACTCTCTAAGTTGGTTGAATTGATTAAAATCATACTGTGATGATGCAGTTGCATCAAAATGAGTTCTTCAAATATACTTAAAAAAAATATCAATACTATTTTACTTATAAGTTTTAGCAAACTGTTCGCTTCTGAATAATGGAAGAAAAAATTATTCTAACACTAGACATTTTGAGGTCAATAGCTATTCTTCTTTTAATCTACTTTCAGCCTTTCTAAAATAACAGAAGTTGTTCCTAGAAAATCTATTATATTTTTCTGTTTACTGAATTTGTTAATAATGTTAAAGGATTTAATCCACTTTGTTTTAACTCCCTTCTTTTTTTTCACATACAAGAGATAATGAGCTCTTCCAGGATTCACACTTCTTTAAAATTAACCATTTCCCCCTATCTTTTTTACTATTTACTTATTTACTATCTCAATTACCTTGGATAAAAGTATACAGAAAATCAAACTTTATTTTTATTAGGTCAATATAGATTTATTAATTCTAGACATAAAAAAAAAGAAAAACTCTTCTATGAATCCCTAAAACTATTTGAAATGTTAAAAAAGGATCACACATTACTTGGAGAAACAAATTCTTAACAATAAAGACCTAGGCAAAATTAGATCTACATGTTCTGTTTATTTCCTGTTTTGGAATCAATTTAAATTCTATCCACACGAGGAGTGAGAAGACATTTCATAAGCTAACACTCATTTATTCATTCAGCAATTATTGAACATCTATAAGGTGGCCAGAACAATGCTAATTACTCTTGGAGATACTAATCTGAATCAGATATATTAGTTGTTTGCAGCCTCATAGGGAAAAGTAAACAAGCAAATGTGTCGTAAGCATACACTATGACAAGACCTGGTTAGAAAAGATACAATTCTAGCTTTCAAGAAGTTTATTAACTAGTGAGGAGAGAAATTTAAATGAGTACAATTATACTATAGTGTGATAAAGTATGTCAAGTGGAAGAGCAATGCCTACTTTCCATATACTCTTAAGGTTTTCAGGGAAGGATTCTACGACATCAGAATTGAGTTTTAAGTGTAAGTAGCACTTACATTACTTGTAATGTATACAAAGTAATATAATGAATGAGAGAAAGGATTAAGGGCCGTAAGAAAGATAACAGAATATATAATAATTTTTGAATAAGAGAGAGTGTAGGGAAGTCAGACTGCATAGGTGTGAATTTCTGTTTTCTCACTTATTCTGTGTGACCCTGAAAAATTACTTAGCCTCATTATGGCTAAAATAGGGGAAACAATAGTACTAACATCAAAAGGTTACTTTAGGGATTGAATGAGGTAATATACGTAAAATGCTTAAAACAGTACCTAGCACTCAGCAACTACTCAGTAAATACTATCATTATTTTCATTAAGATGGTAAGAGTTTATGTGGGACGTCACTTTCAATTGGGCAGAGAATATTTGTCAAAAAATACATAGGCACTTACAGGCCAGATCTTGTTTTCTAATATCATCCCCCAGTACAAGGTACCAAGTCTTTTCAGAGAAATGGCTGATTCTAAGACTGGACAGGAAATATACAATATGAGCTTGCAGCATCTTGTAGTGCCAAGAAACAAGAATGTACTAAAAAACAAACAAACAAAAAATGATGGGATTACACCAAAAGCATCAAGGAGCCAACTAAAAGAGCTTCCAATAGCCAAAGCTAGAACAATTTGAACAGAATAAATAAAGTTTTTTTTTTTTTTCCCTAGCATGTATAATTGAGTTCTAAAGCAGGAATTTTTGAAAGAAATATACCCGTATTTAAAAATTTTAGCGATTAGATAACCTGTTTTAAATAAATTAATTTTATAACTTTTTTTCTTTTACTTTGGATTAAGGTTTACAGAACTAATTACTTTCTCATTAAACAATTAATTCACATATTGTTTTGTGACATTGATTGCCAACACCATGACATGTCAACTCTCTCTCTCTCTCTACCTCGGGTTTCCCATTACCAGCTTTCTTGTCCCCTCCTGCCTTCTCTTCCCTGTCCCTGAGCTGATGTGCCCATTTAGTCTCATTTTGTTTTATGGGCCTGTCTAATCTTTGGCTGAACGGTGAACCTCAGGAGTGACTTCAGTACTGAGTTAAGAGTGTCCAAGGGCCACACTCTTGGGATTTCTCCAGTCTCATAACATTTATTTATTTCATATTAAAACTACCATATTTGTATACAAATAACATGTACTTTCTATGTTTGTTTGCCACCCACATCTTCCCCCTGCAAGATATTTTCATAAGCACTGTGATGCTAATTTTTTTTTACATATTGCTGTAAAAATTAGCATAGCACACTTACAAAAATACCTTGCAGAAGGAAGGCACAACTGGCAAAAAAATGTAGAAGGCATGCGTTATTTGTGTAAAAATATAGTAGTTAAAACTATTATTTTGTATCTCACTTTTAAAACTAAATGCATAACACTTTTTGGGAATTTCCTTAAGGCTAATCTTTAATAATTTCTTTTATTCAAGAGATTCCAAACACTGTGCAGATTGTCTGGTGTCCATTTAACAACCAATGATGTTAAGCTTTAAAAAATAGCCCTTTTCTGTGTTCCCATGGCATGTGTTAATGACATCAGTTCTGAGAACTGCCTTGTCTGTAGAAAATATTTTTAATTATTAAATTATTTTGGGTCATATAATCTTTTAAAGGTGTCAAACAAGTCTCCTAAGAAAAGCTCTGAAACTCCCATCGGCCCACTTTCTAAAAATACCCCTGCTAGCTGACTCCCTGCTAGCTGACTCCAATCACATCATTACTCTTCTTGTAAAATGTGAAGCACCAGAATGTAGCATACATTGACTGGCTTTAAAAAAATAAACAATCTGGACTTCAAAAATGTCTTTTTAGAGAGATTTCTGTGCCCTAAAGCCCTTTTTGGACTCAAAGAGAGTGAGTTATGTTTATTGGTAACAATGTGTGAATGGTATTGCACATCAAAAAAATGAGCAATGAGAAATGAATAACATTGGTAGTGAAAACTCAGAAAGAAAATAAACACTAAATCAGGGCAAGTAGATAAAAATGGGGACAAGTGGAGAAAAAGGTAACCTGTCGTCTTGGTTGTCTAGTATTGCTATAACAGCTATACCACAGATGGATGGCTTCAACAAACTGATATTTATTTTCTCACAGTTTAGGGGGCTAGAAGTCTAAATTCAAAGTGCCAGCTCTAGGGGAAGGCTTTCTCTCTCTCTCTGTTGCCTCTAGAGGGAGGTTCTTGTCTCTTCAGCTTCAGCTTCCTGGTCCCTTGAAGATTTCCATGTATTTTAGTATCTATCTTATCCTATCTCTCCTGTGTTCACTTGTTTAATCTCTTTTCTATCTCAAAACACCCTATACTAATCCTGCCTCATTAACATAAAAAAGACAACCCATTCAAAAATGGGCTTATAACCACAGACATGGAGGTTAGGATTTACAACACATATTTTTGGGGGATATAATTCAATCCGTAACATTCCATCCTTTGATTCCCCCAAAATTCATATCCTTGCCACACGCAAAGCACATTCACCCCATAACATTATCCCAAAAGTCTTAAATCAATACCAAGTCCAAAATCTCATCTTCTGAATCATCTAAATCAAATATGGGTGAGACTTCAGGTGTATTCCAACCCTGGGCAAAATTCCTCTTCATCCGTGAACCTGAGAAATCTAGAACACAAGTTATCTGTTTCCAAATTACAGTGGTGGAACAGGCACAAAGTAGACATTTGCATTACAAATGGGAGAAACTGGAGGGAAAGAAGGAATAACAGATACCAAACAAGTCCAAAACCCAGAAGAACAAGTTACATTAGCTCTCAAGGCTTAAAAATAATCCTCTCTTCTCCAGACTCTGGGTGTTGGCCATACTCTCTGGATTCTGGGTGGAGGCCCCTGGGCCCTAGGCTTCAGCTCAGCTTTCTAGACCCTTTGGGATGGCAACTCTGCTCCCTTGGCTTTAAAAGGTGGCCCCATTCTCCTAGCCCATCTGAGTGGTGACCTACCCCCTTGGCCCCTTGGACGTGGCAGGCCCACACTCCTTCAGCTTTGGGCAGCAGCCCCATCCCCATGGCACACTTTAAAGGCAGCTCCACACTCCAGAACCAAGTTGGCAAGGATCTACCCCTTTGAAACCTAGAAGGCTGTGTCCCCACCCTCTGAGATTCAGGAATCTGTGGTCCCACCATTTGAAACAGAGAAGGCCCTGTTCCCGTGCTCCTTCCAACAGTTAGGCTTATCTCTGAGCAGCTGCAGGGAACGTCCTTTTCTTTTCTTGGAGGACAACAGATGTAGCTCCTCTGGCCTGTTTCCTGCCTGCAGAATTCCAAGAGGCAGACAGTGTTCTTTCTTTTTGTTTTTCCTCTGTCCTCTTCTGTCCAAGCTGATGGGTTTTCTGCAGTGGTAGTTGGTTAGATCCATTGATCACAGGCTTAATTTCTTTAACAAAAGATTGTGTAGTAAAGTCCTTGGTGAACATTCTATGATATGTGTTCTTAGTTTGTACAACAGAATTTTCCAAATCTTTAAGTTTTATTTTCATTTCACATAGGTCATTTTTAAGTCCATCTCTTTCCTCTCAAATTTTACTATATAAGTGGTAAGGAGAAACCACATACCTGCCATTGTTTAAATATCCTATCAGCCAGATATACAAGTTCATCACTTACAAGTTCTACCTTTCACCAAACATATGAACATAATTCAGACAAGTTCTTTACCACTGCATAAAAAGTATCACCCTTCCCCCATTGTCCAATCACATGATCATGATTTTCTTTTAAAGCCTCAACAGAGGCACATTTAACGTCTACATTTCTAGCAACATTCCGTTGCTGGCACCGTATGTATTCTCTAAGACGAAGAATATATATAGAGAGAGAGAGAGAAAGAGAGAGAGAGACAGAGAGAGAGAGACTTTCTCTATAGCTCTCCTCACTTCCTTCTGAGCCCTCACCAGAATTGCCATTGACGTCCATAATCCTGCCAACAGTATCTTCAGGGCAATATAGGCTTTTCCTATTTAAAAAAAAAGAAAATACACATTGCTGTCAAGTCAATTCCGACTTACAGCAACCCTATAGGACAGCACCTTAAAACTCTTCCAGCCTCTATTCATTACCCCATTCCAAAACAAGTTCCACATTTTAGGTATCTGTTAGAGCAGCACCCCACTCTTCCAGTACTAAATTCTGTCTTAGTTATCCAGTCCTGCTAAAAGAGAAATACTACAAGTCGATGGCTTTAACAAAGAGAAATTTATTTTCTCACAGTTTAGGAGGCTAGAAGTCCAAATTCAAGGCACTGGCTCTAGGGGAAGGCTTTCTCTCTCTGTTGGCTCTGGAAGAAACTTCTGCTTCCTGTTGCCTTGGAGATCTCCATGTGTCTTGGCATCTATCTTACCCCATCTCTCCTGTGTTTACTTGCTTAATTTCTTTTATACGGTCTCAGAGAAGAGAAGTGGCACGGTGGTTAAAAGTGCTTAGCTGCTAACAGAAAGATCAGTGGCTCAAACCCACCAGTGGCTCCATTGGAGAAAGATATGGCAGTCTGCTTCTGTAAAGATTTACAGCCTTCAAAACCCTATGAGGCAGTTATACTCTGCCCTACAAAAAAACAAAACAAAAAACCAAACCCAGTGCCATCAAGTCAATTCTGACTCATAGCGACCCTGTAGGTCAGAGTAGACTGCACCATAGGGTTTCCAAGGAGCATCTTGTGGATTTGAGCTGCTATCCTTTATGGTTAGCAGCCTAGTTACTGACTGGATGGCAACAGGTTTGGTTTTAGTTCTGGTTTATATCTGAAAAGAGAGTGACTCAAGATACATCTTACACTAATCATGCCTCATTAACATAAAGACAACTCGTTCCCAAATGGGATTATAGCAGGTATAGAGATTAGGATTTACAACACATATTTTTAGGGGACATAATTCAATCCATTATTCAAAACACCAGTTATGGAGTTCTTGGGGCAAGATGGCGCTCTAGGCAGAAACACCACGCCGTCCCTCCACAGCAAAGATTCGAAAAACTAAGCCTAACAGAGAATCAACAATCCTGAAACCCTAGAACACCAAATGAAGAGATAAAGAACTCAGCCAAACACCAAACGGAGTGAGAATACTAAAAGAGAATGGAGAGCGAGGAGAGACTCAGGCAGAGATTCCTTACCAGCTAACGCAGCGCGGATCCACCATCTTGGATTCCTATCGGAGACCAGTAAATGGCAGAGCAGCCTTGCAGAGCATCTGGTCGGAGACAGAACGACCGGTAAACTGCGGTGTGCGCTCTCCCACCACCCACCCCTCTCCGCCTCAGCTGGGGATCCCCTGCTTTCCGTGGCCAGGGTCCCTGGGCTGGGGGGTGCTGGTGCTTGGATTCCGCGCGCCTGGGCTGGCGGCTTTCTGGGAGCCGTTTGCTGGCAGCTAGCGAACCTTTTTCTGCCGCCTCCCCCTCCTTTTGCCTGGGTGCCTGGTTCCGAGTGCCGTCTCTGCTCTCTCCTGCGGGGCTGTAGGGCTGCGTTCGGGCGTGTGGCTGTTTCCAGGTCTGGGCTCCCGCGCGGGTGGGATCCTGGGGCCTTTGTTTGTTGGCCCCTCTGCTTCCCGTGGCCACGGTCACTTAACCCCGAGACTACCGGCTTCTTGGAATTCGCACCCCTGAGTGGGGGCTCTCTGGGTCCCATTTGTAGGCACTGACTGCTGGTGTTGCCCTTTTTTTTTTTTTTTCTCTCAATTTTATTTTTCTTCCTTTTTTGATTAGTTTTGTCATCTTTTACCTCTTTTTCTCTTTTGTCTTTCTTCATTGCTTAATTTCTTGTCTCTCTATCTCTTCCTTCTCTTTCTGATCCCTGAATTCCAGGCGATGTATGCCTCTGTACCTTCTGGCCAGGCTGAGCTGTGAAAATTGAGACCGACTCCCCCAGACCTCATAGCTGCATCGGTGGGATCCCTGGGAACTTTGCAGTTCTTTAACTTTTCTGCTTTTTATTTGTTCATTCTTTCCTTTTCTTTCTCTTCCCCCTTCTGGTTTCCTCCATCCCATAGTCTCTCATCTGTACATTCCAACGACAAGCTCTCCTAGCATTCTTTTATGTTTGTACGCTTTTTGCTCCTCCTCCTCTCTCCTCTCTCCCATATCCAGCTTAGCTTCACACATAACCATCTTCCCGCTGCACCCTACCTACCTGCACCGTGCACTAGACATCACATCACCAAGCGGTGCAGGCACGCCCTATTGGAACCTGCCCAGCACTGACTACCGACCGTCCTGGTGGCTGCGGTGAGTGCCACAAGCAACCCATCCCAGTGGCTCCTCCTCAACTAGATCTGCCCAGCTGTACCACAAGAACGAAAAAAAAAAAAAATCTACAATCAATAAACGAGAGAAATATCTACTAAATGCCTGAAAACAGCAAACAATATCAAAACATTTACAAAAACAAGACAAGATGGCTCCAATAGGCGTCCAAATTAAAACACCAGATAACTCTCCTGTGGAAAAAAATGCACTAGAAGTACCTGATACAGAACTCAAATCACTAATACTCGGAATTTTCCAAGAACTGAGGCAAAAAGCTGACAAACATGAGGAAAAAATAGACAAATTTATGGAAAATACAGACAAAAAATTGGAAGAATTCAGGAAGATGATGCAAGAACAAAATGCCAAAATAAATTCACTACTCGAAATTATACAAAAACAACAATTAGAAATCCAAAAGATAAACAACAAGATTTCAGAAATGGACGGTGTCATAGAAGGGCTGAGAAGTAGATTTGAAACCATGGAAGACAGGATCAGTGGAACTGAAGACAAACACTTGGATACAACTCTGTTTCAGGAAAACTCAGAAAAAAGAACAAAGAAAAATGAAGAGACCCTGAGAGTTATGTGGGACACAATTAAAAGCAAAAACTTACGAGTGATTGGCATACCAGAACAGGGGGAGAAAACAGAAAACACAGAGAGGATCATTGAGGAACTGCTGACAGAAAACTTTCCCAATATCATGAAAGATGAAAAGCTGGTCATCCAAGAAGCTCAACGAACCCCATATAGAAGAGACCCCAAAAGAAAATCACCAAGACATATCATATTCACACTCGCTAAAACTAAAGACAAACAAAGAATCCTGAGAGCAGCTCATGAAAAACAAGAAGTCACATACAGAGGAGAAACAATAAGACTAAGCTCAGATTATTCAGCAGAAACCATGCAGGCAAGAAGGCAACGGGATGACATATATAAAATCTTGAAAGAAAAAAATTGTCAGCCAAGAATAATATATCCTGCAAAACTCTCATTCAGATTTGATGGTGAAATTAGGTCATTTCCAGATAAACAGAAACTAAAGGAATATGCAAAAGTCAAACCAAACTTACAAGAATTATTAAAGGGAGTTCTTCGATCTGAGGACAAACAGCTTAAGCCCTCAGGCAGGACCTAGGACCTAGGACGCAGGTTAACATGAACCAGATACCATTCTAGGAACTGAACTACAGACGACTTTCCAAAAACAAAAGATATACAACAGGGAATCAGAGAAATCAATCAAAGGATGACAACAACATCAAAACAATGAAAGAGGGAACAAACGGCATAGGTATAGAACCTTCTAAAGGAGAAGAAGGCAAGGCGATACCAAGTAACGGTAGACTGCTTCAAAATTATAAAGATAAGGGTAAAATTCATGGTAACCACAAAAAAAGTTAACAAACCAACTCATAAAAATAAAGACGAAAAACATAAAGTCTCAACAAAACCAAAACCTACAAAAACAAAAGAAATGAACACAAAATCCACAAACAAAAGGAACTCAGCACAAGAGAGTAAGAAGAACAAAGAAAACTTCAGCATCACAAAAAAAAGCACTACAAAATGACAGCAACAAATTCACATCTATCAATAATTACACTGAACGTAAATGGACTCAATGCACCCATAAAGCGACGGAGAGTGGCAGAATGGATAAGAAAACAGGATCCATCTATTTGCTGTCTACAAGAGACACATCTTAGAAATAAAGATGTGAATTTATTAAAAATCAAAGGTTGGAAAAAAATATATCAAGCTAACAACTATCAAAAAAGAGCAGGAGTGGCAATTCTAATCTCAGATAAAATAGACTTTAAAACAAAATCTACCATAAAAGACAAAGAAGGACACTATATAATGATAAAGGGGATGATCCATCATGAAGACATAACCATAATAAATATCTATGCACCCAATGACAGGGCTCCAAAATACATAAAAAAAACTCTAACAGCACTGAAAAGAGAAATTGACAGTTCCACAATAATAGTAGGAGACTTCAACACACCACTCTCAGTAAAGGACAGAACAACTAAAAAGAAACTCAGCAAAGATACAGAAAACCTAAAGGACACAATCAGCCAACTGGACCTCATAGACATATATAGAACAATCCATCCAACCACTGCAAAGTACACATTCTTTTCCAATGCACATGGAACGTTCTCCAGAATAGACCACATCTTAGGCCACAGAGCAATCCTCAACAAGATCCAAAATGCTGAGATAATTCACAGTATCTTCTCTGACCACAATGCCATCAAGGTAGAAATTAACACTAGAAAGAGCAAGGAAAAAAAATCAAACACATGGAAACTGAATAATAATCTGCTTACACATCAATGGGTAATAGAAGAAATCAGAGATGGAATTAAAAAATTCCTAGAATCAAATGAAAATGAAAACACATCATACCAAAACCTTTGGGACACAGCAAAGGCAGTCCTCAGAGGACAATTTATAGCAATAGATGCACATATCAAAAAAGAAGAAAGGGACAAAATCAAAACATTAACTACAGAACTCAAACAAATAGAAAGAGAACAACAAAAAAAGCCTACAACCACCGGAAGAAAGGAAATAGTAAAGATCAGAGCAGAAATCAATGAAATAGAGAACAGAAAAACAATAGAAAGAATCAACAAAACCAAAAGTTGGTTCTTTGAAAGAATCAACAAAATCGACAAACCACTGGCCAGACTGACAAAAGAAAAACAGCAGAGGGCACAAATAACCCAAATAAGAAATGAAATGGGGGACATTACAACAGACCCAACTGAAATAAAAAGGATTATAACAGAATATTATGAAAAACTATATTCCAACAAATTTGAAAACCTAGAGGAAATGGATAAATTTCTAGAAACATACGGCCTACCCAAACTACAACAAGGTGATATTGAAAATCTGAACAGACCCATAACAAGAGAAGAGATTGAAAAGGTAATAAAAAAACTCCCAACCAAAAAAAGCCCTGGCCCAGATGGCTTCACTGGAGAATTCTACAAAACATTTAGAGAAGAGCTCGTACCAGTTCTACTCAAGTTATTTCAGAGCATAGAAGAGGAAGCAACACTTCCAAATTCATTCTATGAAGCCAGCATAACGCTGATACCAAAACCAGGCAAAGACATCACAAAAAAAGAAAATTACAGGACTTCTGGGGCAAGATGGCGCTCTAGGCAGAAACACCACGCCGTCCCTCCACAGCAAAGATCCGAAAAACTAAGCCTAACAGAGAATCAACAATCCTGAAACCCTAGAACACCAAATGAAGAGATAAAGAACTCAGCCAAACACCAAACGGAGTGAGAATACTAAAAGAGAACGGAGAGCGAGGGGAGACTCAGGCAGAGATTCCTTACCAGCTAACGCAGCGCGGATCCACCATCTTGGATTCCTATCGGAGACCAGCAAACGGGAGAGCAGCCTTGCAGAGCATCTGGTCGGAGACAGAACGACCGGTAAACTGCGGTGCGCGCTCTCCCACCACCCACCCCTCTCCGCCTCAGCTGGGGATCCCCTGCTTTCCGTGGCCAGGGTCTCTGGGCTGGGGGGTGCTGGTGCTTGGATTCCGCGCGCCTGGGCTGGCGGCTTTCTGGGAGCCGTTTGCTGGCAGCTAGCGAACCTTTCTCTGCCGCCTCCCCCTCCTTTTGCCTGGGTGCCTGGTTCCGAGTGCCGTCTCTGCTCTCTCCTGCGGGGCTGTAGGGCTGCGTGTGGGCGTGTGGCTGTTTCTGGGTCTGGGCTCCCGCGTGGGTGGGATCCCGGGGCCTTTGTTCGTTCACCCCTCTGCTTTCCGTGGCCGGGGTCCCTGGGCGGGGGGGCGCTGGTGCTTGGGTTCCGCGCGCCCGGGCTGGGGGCTTTCTGGGAGCCGTTTGCTGGCACCTAGCGGACCTTTTTCTGCCGCCTCCCCCCCCTTTTGCCTGGGTGCCTGGTTCCGAGGGCCGTCTCTGCTCTCTCCTGCGGGGCTGTAGGGCTGCGTTTGGTCGTGTGGCTGTTTCCAGGTCTGGGCTCCCGCGCGGGTGGGATCCTGGGGCCTTTGTTCGTTGGCCCCTCTGCTTCCTGTGGCCACGGTCACTTAACCCCGAGACTATCGGCTTCTTGGAATTCACGCCCCTGAGTGGGGGCTCTCTGGGTCCCATTTGTAGGCACTGACTGCTGGTGTTGCCCTTTTTTTTTTTTTTTCCTCAATTTTATTTTTCTTCCTTTTTTGATTAGTTTTGTCATATTTTACCTCTTTTTCTCTTTTGTCTTTCTTCATTGCTTAATTTCTTGTCCCTCTATCTCTTCCTTCTCTTTCTGATCCCTGAATACCAGGCGATGTATGCCTCTGTACCTTCTGGCCAGGCTGAGCTGTGAAAATTGAGACCGACTCCCCCAGACCTCATAGCTGCATCGGTGCGATCCCTGGGAACTTTGCAGTTTTTCAACTTTTCTGATTTTCATTTGGTCATTCTTTCCTTTTCTTTCTCTTCCCCCTTCTGGTTTCCTCCATCCCATAGTCTCTCATCTGTACATTCCAACGACAAACTCCCCTAGCATTCTTTTATGTTTGTACGCTTTTTGCTCCTCCTCCTCTCTCCTCTCTCCCATATCCAGCTTAGCTTCACACATAACCATCTTCCCGCTGCATCCTACCTACCTGCACCGTGCACTAGACATCACATCACCAAGCGGTGCAGGCACGCCCTATTGGAACCTGCCCAGCACTGACTACCGACCGTCCTGGTGGCTGCGGTGAGTGCCACAAGCAACCCATCCCAGTGGCTCCTCCTCAACTAGATCTGCCCAGCTGTACCACAAGAACGAAAAAAAAAAAAAAAAAATCTACAATCAGTAAACGAGAGAAATATCTACTGAATGCCCCGAAAACAGCAAACAATATCAAAACATTTACAAAAACAAGACAAGATGGCTCCAATAGGCGTCCAAATTAAAACACCAGATAACTCTCCTGTGGAAGAAAATGCACTAGAAGTACCTGATACGGAACTCAAATCACTAATACTAGGAATTTTCCAATAACTGAGGCAAAAAGCTGACAAACATGAGGAAAAAATAGACAAATTTATGGAAAATACAGACAAAAAATTGGAAGAATTCAGGAAGATGATGCAAGAACAAAATGCCAAAATAAATTCACAACTCAAAATTATACAAAAACAGCAATTAGAAATCCAAAAGATAAACAACAAGATTTCAGAAATGGACGGTGTCATAGAAGGGCTGAGAAGTAGATTTGAAACCATGGAAGACAGGATCAGTGGAACTGAAGACAAACACTTGGATACAACTCTGTTTCAGGAAAACTCAGAAAAAAGAACAAAGAAAAATGAAGAGACCCTGAAAGTTATGTGGGACACAATTAAAAGCAAAAACTTACGAGTGATTGGCATACCAGAACAGGGGAAGAAAACAGAAAACACAGAGAGGATCATTGAGGAACTGCTGACAGAAAACTTTCCCAATATCATGAAAGATGAAAAGCTGGTCATCCAAGAAGCTCAACGAACCCCATATAGAATAGACCCCAAAAGAAAATCACCAAGACATATCATATTCACACTCGCTAAAACTAAAGACAAACAAAGAATCCTGAGAGCAGCTCGGGAAAAACAAGAAGTCACATACAGAGGAGAAACAATAAGACTAAGCTCAGATTATTCAGCAGAAACCATGCAGGCAAGAAGGCAATGGGATGACATATATAAAATCTTGAAAGAAAAAAATTGTCAGCCAAGAATAATATATCCTGCAAAACTCTCATTCAGATTTGATGGTGAAATTAGGTCATTTCCAGATAAACAGAAACTAAAGGAATATGCAAAAGTCAAACCAAACTTACAAGAATTATTAAAGGGAGTTCTTCGATCTGAGGACAAACAGCTTAAGCCCTCAGGCAGGACCTAGGACCTAGGATGCAGGTTAACATGAACCAGATACCATTCTAGGAACTGAACTACAGACGACTTTCCAAAAACAAAAGATATACAACAGGGAATCAGAGAAATCAATCAAAGGATGACAACAACATCAAAACAATGAAAGAGGGAACAAACGGCATAGGTATAGAACCTTCTAAAGGAGAAGAAGGCAAGGCGATACCAAGTAACGGTAGACTGCTTCAAAATTATAAAGATAAGGGTAAAATTCATGGTAACCACAAAAAAAGTTAACAAACCAACTCATAAAAATAAAGACGAAAAACATAAAGTCTCAACAAAAACAAAACCTACAAAAACAAAAGAAATGAACACAAAATCCACAAACAAAAGGAACTCAGCACAAGAGAGTAAGAAGAACAAAGAAAACTTCAGCATCACAAAAAAAAGCACTACAAAATGACAGCAACAAACTCACATCTATCAATAATTACACTGAACGTAAATGGACTCAATGCACCCATAAAGCGACGGAGAGTGGCAGAATGGATAAGAAAACAGGATCCATCTATTTGCTGTCTACAAGAGACACATCTTAGAAACAAAGATGTGAATTTATTAAAAATCAAAGGTTGGAAAAAAATATATCAAGCTAACAACTATCAAAAAAGAGCAGGAGTGGCAATTCTAATCTCAGATAAAATAGACTTTAAAACAAAATCTACCATAAAAGACAAAGAAGGACACTATATAATGATTAAGGGGATGATCCATCATGAAGACATAACCATAATAAATATCTATGCACCCAATGACAGGGCTCCAAAATACATAAAAAAAACTCTAACAGCACTGAAAAGAGAAATTGACAGTTCCACAATAATAGTAGGAGACTTCAACACACCACTCTCAGTAAAGGACAGAACAACTAAAAAGAAACTTAGCAAAGATACAGAAGACCTAAAGGACACAATCAGCCAACTGGACCTCATAGACATATATAGAACACTCCATCCAACCGCTGCAAAGTACACATTCTTTTCCAATGCACATGGAACGTTCTCCAGAATAGACCACATCTTAGGCCACAGAGCAATCCTCAACAAGATCCAAAATGCTGAGATAATTCACAGTATCTTCTCTGACCACAATGCCATCAAGGTAGAAATTAACACTAGAAAGAGCAAGGAAAAAAAATCAAATACATGGAAACTGAATAATAATCTGCTTACACATCAATGGGTAATAGAAGAAATCAGAGATGGAATTAAAAAATTCCTAGAATCAAATGAAAATGAAAACACATCATACCAAAACCTTTGGGACACAGCAAAGGCAGTCCTCAGAGGACAATTTATAGCAATAGATGCACATATCAAAAAAGAAGAAAGGGACAAAATCAAAACATTAACTACAGAACTCAAACAAATAGAAAGAGAACAACAAAAAAAGCCTACAACCACCGGAAGAAAGGAAATAGTAAAGATCAGAGCAGAAATCAATGAAATAGAGAACAGAAAAACAATAGAAAGAATCAACAAAACCAAAAGTTGGTTCTTTGAAAGAATCAACAAAATCGACAAACCACTGGCCAGACTGACAAAAGAAAAACAGCAGAGGGCACAAATAACCCAAATAAGAAATGAAATGGGGGACATTACAACAGACCCAACTGAAATAAAAAGGATTATAACAGAATATTATGAAAAACTATATTCCAACAAATTTGAAAACCTAGAGGAAATGGATAAATTTCTAGAAACATACGGCCTACCCAAACTACAACAAAGTGATATTGAAAATCTGAACAGACCCATAACAAGAGAAGAGATTGAAAAGGTAATAAAAAAACTCCCAACCAAAAAAAGCCCTGGCCCAGATGGCTTCACTGGAGAATTCTACAAAACATTTACAGAAGAGCTCGTACCAGTTCTACTCAAGTTATTTCAGAGCATAGAAGAGGAAGCAACACTTCCAAATTCATTCTATGAAGCCAGCATAACGCTGATACCAAAACCAGGCAAAGACATCACAAAAAAAGAAAATTACAGACCAATATCTCTCATGAATATAGATGCAAAAATTCTGAACAAAATTTTAGCCAATAGAATTCAGTATCATATCAAAAAAATAATACACCACGACCAAGTAGGATTCATACCAGGTATGCAAGGATGGTTTAACATTAGAAAATCCATCAACGTAATCCACCACATAAATAAAAGGAAAGAAAAAAATCACATGATTATCTCAATTGATGCAGAAAAGGCATTTGACAAAGTCCAACACCCATTCCTGATAAAAGCTCTCAATAAAATAGGTATAGAAGGGAAATTTCTCAACATCATAAAGGGCATCTATGCAAAACCAACAGCCAACATCATTCTTAATGGAGAAAGGCTGAAAACATTCCCCCTGAAAACAGGAACAAGACAAGGATGCCCTTTATCACCACTCCTATTTAACATTGTGCTGGAAGTTCTCGCTAGAGCAGTAAGGCAAGAGAAAGAAATAAAGGGCATCCAAATTGGTAATGAAGAAGTTAAACTCTCCCTGTTTGCAGATGATATGATACTATACATAGAAAACCCTAAAGACTCCACGAGAAATTTACTGGAACTAATAGAAAGATTCAGCAGAGTAGCAGGATACAAGATAAACATTCAAAAATCAGTTGGATTCCTATACACCAGTAAAGAGAACGATGAAAAGGAGATCAGGAAATCAATACCATTTTCAATAGCCCCTAAAAAGATAAAATACTTGGGAATAAATCTGACCAGGAATATAAAAGACCTATACAAAGAAAACTACAAAACACTGCTGCATGAAACCCAAAGGGATCTACATAAATGGAAAAACATACCATGCTCATGGATAGGCAGACTCAACATTGTGAAAATGGCAATTCTACCTAAAGCAATTTACAAATACAATGCAATTCCGATACAAATACCAACAGCATTCTTCAAAGAGATGGAAAAACTAATTATTAACTTTATATGGAAAGGGAAGAAACCCCGAATAAGTAAAGCACTACTGAAGAAGAAGAATAAAGTTGGAGGACTCACACTACCTGACTTGAGAACCTACTATACAGCTACGGTACTCAAAACAGCCTGGTACTGGTACAACAACAGAGACATTGACCAATGGAACAGAATTGAGAACTCAGATGTAAATCCATCCACCTACGGTCACCTGATTTTTGACAAGGGCCCAAAATACATCAAATGGGGAAAAGACAGTCTTTTTAACAAATGGTGCTGGCAAAACTGGATATCCATTTGTAGAAAAATGAAACAGGACCCATACCTCACACCATATACAAAAACTACTTCAAAATGGATCAAAGACCTGAATATAAAGCCTCAAACTATAAAATTCATAGAAGAAAAAATAGGACCAACACTTCAGACCTTAATACATGGCATTAACAGGATACAAACCATAAACATCAACACAAAAAACCCAACAGATAAACTAGATAATTGGGATCTTCTAAAAATCAAACATCTATGCTCTTCAAAAGATTTCACCAAAAGAGTTAAAAGAGAACCTACAGACTGGGAAAAAATTTTTGGACAGTACAAGTCAGACAAAGGTCTAATCTCCATAATCTACAAGAAAATCCAACACCTCTACAACAAAAAGACAACCAATCCTATCAAAAAATGGGCAAAGGAAATGAACAGACACTTCACCAAGGAAGACATTCAAATGGCCAACAGACACATGAGGAAATGCTCGCGATCACTAGCCATTAGAGAAATGCAAATTAAAACCACAATGAGATACCATCTCACCCCGGCATTACTGGCACGAATCAAAAACACTGGAAACAACAAATGTTGGAGGGGCTGTGGGGAGACGGGAACTCTTATACACTGCTGGTGGGAATGCAAAATGATACAGCCATTTTGGAAAATGATATGGCGTTTCCTCAGAAAGCTAGAAATAGACGTACCATTCGATCCAGCAATCCCACTCCTAGGAATATATCCTAGAGAAATAAGAGTCATCACTCGAATAGACATATGCACACCTATGTTCATGGCAGCATTATTCACAATAGCAAAACGATGGAAACAACCTCGATGTCCATCAACAGACGAATGGATACACAAACTATGGTACATACACACAATGGAGTACTATGCAACGAGAAAGAACAATGAATCGGTGAACCATCTCATAACATGGATGAAACTGGAGGACATCATGCTGAGTGAAATAAGTCAATCACAAAAGGACAAATATTGTATGAGACCTCTATTGTAAAAACCCATGAAAAAATTCACATGCAAAATGTAACAATCCTTGTTGGTTACCAGGGATGGGAGGGGGGGGGGAATACTAAATAGGTAATAGGTAAGTGGTAACTTGGGTGAGAGATGAGATAGTACATAGTACAGGGGAAACTAACACAACCTGCACAAGGAAAGGTCATGGAGGCCCTATAGACACATCCAAACCCCCCGAGGGACTGAGTTGTTGGACGGAGGGCTCTGGGGACCATGATCTCGGGGAACATCTAGCTCAATTGGCATGACACTACTTATAAAGATAATGCTCTACATTCTACCTTGGTGAGTAGTGTCTGGGGTCTTAAAAGCCTATGAGCGGCCATCTAAGATACTCCACTGATCTCATCCCTTCGGGAACAAGGGAGAACGAAGAGAACAGGATACAAGGAAAAGATTAGTCCGAAGGACTAATGGTCCACAGCTACCAAGGCCTCCACGGGACTGAGCCCAGTACAGCTGGATGGTGCCCGGCTACCACCAATGACTCCTCTGACCAGGATCACAACAGAGGGTTCTGGGCAGAGCTGGAGTAGGATGTAGAGTATAATTTTAACTCCCAAAAAAAAAAAAAAAAAAAAAGAAGACCAGATATACTGGCCTAAAGAATACTAGAGAAACCTCGAGAGTGTGGCCCCCAGACACCCTTTCAGCTCAGAGGGGAAGTTACCTTCAAGGTTTGATGTTAAGCCTGGGAATGGACACCCCAGTAAAAGTAAATGGGACTAACGATGTACAGGAGTCCGGTGACAAGGGCCAGAAGGCAGAGGGAGAGTAGGAAACTGATGATAAGGAACACAAATTGAATAAGGACACTGTCGATGTATTGTGAGATTGTTGACCACTGCTATAGGGCAACATTTGTAGTAACTATTAAATGGGAGCCTGTTTTGTCCTGTAAGCCTTCATCTTGGGCGAGAATGGCAGCACAATTGGAAGAGCATAGTCAATATCACTTAAATGTGTAAGTAAAAAGTTTTGAAATGGTGTTTAAATAAAATAAAAATAAATAAATAAATAAATAAATAAATAAATAAACAAATGAGACTAAAGAGGTACAATAGTCCACTGACAAGGTCCAGAAGACAGAAGGGGACAAGGAAGCCCCCTGGTGATAGGGAACACAAGGTGGAGTAAGGATATTCTTGATGTGCTGTGAGATTGTTAACCATTGTCATAGGGCAACATGTGTAGTAACTGTTAAATGAAAAACTATTTTTTCTGTAAGCCTTCATCTTAAGTGAGAATAACAGCACAGTTGGAAGAGCGTAGTCAATGTCACTGAACTGTGAATGTAGAAATTTTTGAAACGGTGTATCTTTGGCCATCTGTAATTTTCATCAAAAAAAAAGGTTGAGAATTTAGAGGCTTAATACGTTGTGGGGTTGTTAACCAATGTCAAAAAACAACATGTGTACTACTATTTCATGAGAAACTATTTGCTCTGTAAGCTTTCACCTGAAGTACAATAAAATATATATTAAAAAAAAAAAAAAAAAAAAAAAAAAAAAAAAAAAAGAAAATTACAGACCAATATCTCTCATGAATATAGATGCAAAAATTCTGAACAAAATTCTAGCCAATAGAATTCAGTATCATATCAAAAAAATAATACACCACGACCAAGTAGGATTCATACCAGGTATGCAAGGATGGTTTAACATTAGAAAATCCATCAACATAATCCACCACATAAATAAAAGGAAAGAAAAAAATCACATGATTATCTCAATTGATGCAGAAAAGGCATTTGACAAAGTCCAACACCCATTCCTGATAAAAGCTCTCAATAAAATAGGTATAGAAGGGAAATTTCTCAACATAATAAAGGGCATCTATGCAAAACCAACAGCCAACATCATTCTTAATGGAGAAAGGCTGAAAACATTCCCCCTGAAAACAGGAACAAGACAAGGGTGCCCTTTATCACCACTCCTATTTAACATTGTGCTGGAAGTTCTAGCTAGAGCAGTAAGGCACGAAAAAGAAATAAAGGGCATCCAAATTGGTAATGAAGAAGTTAAACGCTCCCTGTTTGCAGATGATATGATACTATACATAGAAAACCCTAAAGACTCCACGAGAAATTTACTGGAAGTAATAGAAAGATTCAGCAGAGTAGCAGGATACAAGATAAACATTCAAAAATCAGTTGGATTCCTATACACCGGTAAAGAGAACTATGAAAAGGAGATCAGGAAATCAATACCATTTTTAATAGCCCCTAAAAAGATAAAATACTTAGGAATAAATCTGACCAGGAATATAAAAGACCTATACAAAGAAAACTACAAAACACTGCTGCATGAAACCCAAAGGGATCTACATAAATGGAAAAACATACCATGCTCATGGATAGGCAGACTCAACATTGTGAAAATGGCAATTCTACCTAAAGCAATCTACAAATACAATGCAATTCCGATACAAATACCAACAACATTCTTCAAAGAGTTGGAAAAACTAATTATTAACTTTATATGGAAAGGGAAGAAACCCGGAATAAGTAAAGCACTACTGAAGAAGAAGAATAAAGTTGGAGGACTCACACTACCTGACTTGAGAACCTACTATACAGCTACAGTACTCAAAACAGCCTGGTACTGGTACAACAACAGAGACATTGACCAATGGAACAGAATTGAGAACTCAGATGTAAATCCATCCACCTACGGTCACCTGATTTTTGACAAGGGCCCAAAATACATCAAATGGGGAAAAGACAGTCTTTTTAACAAATGGTGCTGGCAAAACTGGATATCCATTTGTAGAAAAATGAACCAGGACCCATACCTCACACCATATACAAAAACTACTTCAAAATGGATCAAAGACCTGAATATAAAGCTTCAAACTATAAAATTCATAGAAGAAAAAATAGGACCAACCCTTCAGACCTTAATACATGGCATTAACAGGATACAAACCATAAACATCAACACAAAAAACCCAACAGATAAACTAGATAATTGGGATCTTCTAAAAATCAAACATCTATGCTCTTCAAAAGATTTCACCAAAAGAGTTAAAAGAGAACCTACAGACTGGGAAAAAATTTTTGGACAGTACAAGTCAGACAAAGGTCTAATCTCCATAATCTACAAGAAAATCCAACACCTCTACATCAAAAAGACAACCAATCCTATCAAAAAATGGGCAGAGGAAATGAACAGACACTTCACCAAGGAGGACATTCAAATGGCCAACAGACACATGAGGAAATGCTCGCGATCACTAGCCATTAGAGAAATGCAAATTAAAACCACAATGAGATACCATCTCACCCCGGCATTACTGGCACGAATCAAAAACACTGGAAATAACAAATGTTGGAGGGGCTGCGGGGAGACGGGAACTCTTATACACTGCTGGTGGGAATGCAAAATGATACAGCCATTTTGGAAAATGATATGGCGTTTCCTCAGAAAGCTAGAAATAGATGTACCATTCGATCCAGCAATCCCACTCCTAGGAATATATCCTAGAGAAATAAGTGTCATCACTCGAATAGACATATGCACACCTATGTTCATGGCAGCATTATTCACAATAGCAAAACGATGGAAACAACCTTGATGTCCATCAACAGACGAATGGATACACAAACTATGGTACATACACACAATGGAGTACTATGCAATGAGAAAGAACAATGAATCGGTGAACCATCTCATAACATGGATGAAACTGGAGGACATCATGCTGAGTGAAATAAGTCAATCACAAAAGGACAAATATTGTATGAGACCTCTATTGTAAAAACCCATGAAAAAATTCACATGCAAAATGTAACAATCCTTGCTGGTTACCAGGGATGGGGGGGGGATACTAAATAGGTAATAGGTAAGTGGTAACTTGGGTGAGAGATGAGATAGTACATAGTACAGGGGAAACTAACACAACCTGCACAAGGAAAGGTCATGGAGG
The DNA here is from genome assembly GCA_030035585.1 of Dugong dugon. NCBI lineage: Eukaryota > Metazoa > Chordata > Mammalia > Sirenia > Dugongidae > Dugong > Dugong dugon. Next base: position 24,775,877 of record CM057475.1, read on the forward strand.
CCCTATAGACACATCCAAACCCCCCGAGGGACTGAGTTGTTGGACGGAGGGCTCTGGGGACCATGATCTCGGGGAACATCTAGCTCAATTGGCATGACACTACTTATAAAGATAATGCTCTACATTCTACCTTGGTGAGTAGTGTCTGGGGTCTTAAAAGCCTATGAGCGGCCATCTAAGATACTCCACTGATCTCATCCCTTCGGGAACAAGGGAGAACGAAGAGAACAGGATACAAGGAAAAGATTAGTCCGAAGGACTAATGGTCCACAGCTACCAAGGCCTCCACGGGACTGAGCCCAGTACAGCTGGATGGTGCCCGGCTACCACCAATGACTCCTCTGACCAGGATCACAACAGAGGGTTCTGGGCAGAGCTGGAGTAGGATGTAGAGCATAATTTTAACTCCCAAAAAAAAAAAAAAAAAAAAAAAAAAAAGAAGACCAGATATACTGGCCTAAAGAATACTAGAGAAACCTCGAGAGTGTGGCCCCCAGACACCCTTTCAGCTCAGAGGGGAAGTTACCTTCAAGGTTCGATGTTAAGCCTGGGAATGGACACCCCAGTAAAACTAAATGGGACTAACGATGTACAGGAGTCCGGTGACAAGGGCCAGAAGGCAGAGGGAGAGTAGGAAACTGATGATAAGGAACACAAATTGAATAAGGACACTGTCGATGTATTGTGAGATTGTTGACCACTGCTATAGGGCAACATTTGTAGTAACTATTAAATGGGAGGCTGTTTTGTCCTGTAAGCCTTCATCTTGAGCGAGAATGGCAGCACAGTTGGAAGAGCGTAGTCAATGTCACTGAACTGTGAATGTAGAAAATTTTGAAACGGTGTATCTTTGGCCATCTGTAATTTTCATCAAAAAAAAAGGTTGAGAATTTAGAGGCTTAATACGTTGTGGGGTTGTTAACCAATGTCAAAAAAAACAACATGTGTGCTACTATTTCATGAGAAACTATTTGCTCTGTAAGCTTTCACCTGAAGTACAATAAAATATATATAAAAAAAAAAAAAAAAAACACCAGTTATGAATTGTCTTTCCAGTTCCAAAGTCAGCCTTAGCTGTGTGTTTTGTTTATTTGTTGTTGTTTTTTCCTTAGACTAATTAAGGATGTGTGCCTCTAGTATTTTCAATCATCTTGAGGACAAGTCTTAAAAGACTGCAGTGGGAGGCTTTTATATATTCGTAACAAATTGTTAAACTTGAGATTTCTGGATAACTTGCTATGAATGGAAAAAAAAGCTTATCAATGATTTTTATGCACTATAAATGAGGTGTGTGCTAACTGTGAAGAGAATGGCAAATAATTACGATAGTCTTTTCCAAATGAGTAACGGAACAATTGGGAAATATACATGGGAAAAGGAGAAAAGAATAGAAATAACAGTATCAACTTTATTTCTGGTTAAGCTGGACAAGAGAATATGACCTCTATACCTCAAGAATATGACTTCTAATACCTCTCCTTCATGACTAGCTACATAATTCGAGACGTCCAGTGCAAAATAAAAATATGGGGTCTTTTTTAAAAAATAATTATTGAGAATTTCAAGACTGTGACAGCAGAACATTAAACCAAGTACTGGGTCCTTAACTAAGCACAGGTTTCTCTGCAACTGCACGGGCCTCACATCAATGAAGCTGGCCCTGCTCTTCCCTCCCCTTATGTGTAAATTGTGGAGCTCATTTGTCAGGACGTTGAATTTCTAGTAAAGCCATAAGACAACCCTGACCTGCTTTACACCTTTGCTCTGAAATAAAAAATATCAAATAAAGAAATTGTCATGAATTTTAAAAAATTATTTTGAAAAATATTTGATAAAGAATACTCATTAGGAATTACAAATAAAAGGGGGAAGAAAACATAACCAAAATCCCAATTTTCATTACGTTAGGTATTTTGGCTTTAGATGCCAAAAGGAAAGTGATTTGAGTCAGAGGAGGAGTTGGTATAATGAATTAGTACATTAACACTAAGAGCAGTAAGTTCATGACTAAACTGTTAATTTCTCTTGGCATTTACAAAACTTGCTTAGGGCTACATTTTTGAGGCAAATAAAAAAAGGATTTAACTCCATGGCTTCCACTGACATTAATGGAATCCATTCATCTACCTTGCCAGGCTCTGCTTAGAAATTTCCACTTTAAAGCTTGTATTTACAACTGTAAGTATATGCTGTGAGCTTGTCTTAGGGGAAAAAAGAGCAATCATAAGGTGAATTCACTAACTCTTTGATTATTATTAAAATAATCTCCATAAAAATTAGATGTATTAGTTCTTTATTCATAGCATACATTTCCAGAATGTAATTCTTCTTGCTCAAACTTTATCCTTCAGGACCAAATGAGACAAGGAATGAACCAAGTTCTGTTTGGTGCTAACCTCTACTCCTAGCCTTCTACAAGAGACATTACCTATTCCATTTAAAGAAATTCAACTGTACAGAATTCAATGGATCCCTCAGCTCTTTAAGGAATAAGTTATTTTAATATTTCAATTACAACAAATATGTGAATCAGGAATATTTTCAAACACAACTATTCTAAATTTAAGATTTTTGAAATCGAATTTCTGAATCCATATCAAATTGTCAGTGCTAGCACAATTTCAGATTAAGTAGGTGTTATAAGACCTTCTAAGTGAACAAACAAAAGTCTACACCTCTGAAAGAGCAGATGAAATAACACTGAAACTATGTCTCCTCAAGGATATTGATTTAGTTGGGAAAAAAGTAGTCAGCAGTGAATTCTATTACTGGCCCAATTTTCATTCCTATTCATTTGAAAGGACCATCCCTACCTCTCTTACTTTCCTACTGCTACTCTAATAGAAAACACCACAAATGGTGGCTTTAAAGAACAGAAACTTATTTCCTCACAGTTTAGGAGGTTAGAAGTCCAAATTCGGGGCACCAGCTATAGGGAAAGGCTCTCTCTCTCTCTGTAGGCTCTGAGGGAAGAACTTTAGTTGATCCTTGACATTCCTTGGTTCCTTGACAATCTTTATGTGCATCTACCTTTCCCCATTTGTGACCCCTATAACTCAGAAGAGATAAATTTAGGACATACCCTACACTGATATGGCCTCATTAAAGTTTAAGATAAAACCCTATTCCCAAACAGGATTGCATCCACAGGATTCCAACACATATTTTGGGAGACACAAATCAATCCTTAATACTACCCATAGCAACGCAGTGTCCGGGAGGAAGGAATACATCTCTCTACCCCATTGATATTGGACGTGGCCACGTGACTTGCTTTGGTCAATAGCACATGAGCATATGTGACATATACTACATGCAAGTAAAATCATTAAGAGTCATAATGTGTCTACCATCTGTTTTACACTTTCTCTGTGCTAAAAGGACAACTTGCACCATATTAGGACTTCTCTGTTGGCAGAGCAGATCTTTAGCCAATCCAGAGAATCTGACTTACTATATAGGTGAGAAATATACTTTATTATTTTTAAGCCATTGGTATTATAATTTGCTACTGCAGCATAGCATCAAAAAAGACTGACTGATTCATAACTCATTATTATATGTATTACAGAGGTATAGATCACTAAAGTTACAAAATCTAAGGAAGAATCTATCACTCTCATATACATTTTTTTTTTTTATTCATTGAAAAATATCGAGTATCTGCTATGCACAGATACTACTTCTGGTGCTGGTAATGCAGCTATAAATAAACTACAGGTAAAGTCACTGCCTTCATGGGGCCTATATCTTAGAGAATGAGAGCGACAACAAATAAGTACATAGTATAAGCGGTGAAGAGGACTTGAAGCACTTACTGATAAAGATCAAAGACTATAGTCTTCAGTATGGATTTAACTCAACATAAAGGAAACAAAAATCCTCACAACTGGACCAATAAGCAACATCATGATAAACAGAGAAAAGATTGAAGTTGTCAAGGATTTCATTTTACCAGAATCCACAGTCAACGTCCATGGAAGGCACAGTCAAGAAATGACGCATTGTAAGGGTTGAGAAGTTAGAGGGTTAATATGTTGTGGGGTTGTTAACCAATGTCATAAAACAACATGTGTACTACTGTTTCATGAGAAACTATTTGTTCTGTAAGCCTTCACCTAAAGTACAATAAAATAAAAATAAAAAATAAAAAAAGAAATGATGCATTGCATTGGGCAAATCTGCTGCAAGAGACCTCTTTAAAGTGTTGAAAAGCAAAAATGGTCACCTTGAGGACTAAGGTGCGCCTGACCCAAGCCATGGTGTTTTCAATCACCTCATATGCATGTGAAAGCTGGACAATTAATAAAGACCAAAGAAGAGTTGACGTCTTTGAGTTACTGTGTTGGCAAAGAATATTGAATATACTATGGACTGCCAAAAGAACAAACAAATCTGTCTTGGAAGAAGTACAGCCAGGATGCTGTTTAAAAGCAAGGATGGCGAGACTACATCTCACATACTTTGGACATGTTATCAGGAGGAATCAGTTCCTGGAGAAGGATATCATGCTTGGAAAAGCAGAGGGTCAGCGAAAAAGAGGAAGACCCTCAATGAGATGGGTTGACACAATGGCTGCAACCATGGGCTCAAGCATAACAATTGTAGGGATGGCTCAGGACCGGGCAGTATTTCACTATGTTGCACATAGAGTCGCTATGATTCAGAACCAACTCAATGACACCTAACAACACAACAACAATAAGTGGTGACAAGTGCTATGAAAAAGAGAATAGGATAAGGAAATAGAGATTGATGGATGGGTTTCAGTGAGCACTATTTTATTTATTTATTTATTTAATGCATACAATCTTTGATTTTTTTTAGAAATAATATCTAATATTTATTGAATTTGTACTCTATGTTCTTTTTTAAAAATTTTTATTGTACTTTATACGAAGCTTTTCAGAACAAACCAGCTTCTCATTAAACAGTTAGTATGCATATTGTTTTATGACATTGGTTAACAACCCCATGACATGTCAACACTCTCCCTTCTCGAACTTGGATTCCCTATTACCAGCTTTCCTGTCCATTCCTGGTTTCTAGTCCTTGCTCTTGGGATAGTGTGCCCCTTTAGTCTCACTTTGTTTTATAAGCCTGTCTAATCTTTGGCTGTGGGGTGAACCTCAGGAGTGACTTCATTACTGAGCTAAAAGGTTGTTCAGGGCCCTACTGTCAGGGTTTCTCCAGTCTCTGTCAGACCAGTAAGTCTGTTCTTTTCTTTTTTTTGTAAGTTAGAATTTTGTTCTACATTTTTCTCCAGCTCTGTCCAGGACCCTCTGTTGTGATTCCTGTCAGAGCAGTCAGTGGTGGTAGCCAGGCACCATCTAGATATACTTGACTCAGACTGGTGGAAGCTGTGGTAGTTGTGGTCCATTAATCCCTTGGACTAATCTTTTCCTTGGATCTTTAGTTTTCTTCATTCTCCCTTGCTCCACAGGCTTTTAAGATCCTAGATTCTACTCACCAAAGTAGAACATAGAACATTTTCTTATAAACTGTGTTATACCAATTGAGCTAGATGTTCCTCGAGACCATAGTCCCCACAGCCAGAAATTCGGTCCGTCAGGGAGTTTGTATGTGTCGATGGAGCTTTCATGACCTTGCCTTGTACAAGTAGTGCTGGCTTCCTCAGTATTGCACACTGTCTTACCCGTCACCAAAGTTTCCACTTACTTATTGTCTATTTAGTGTTTTTCCATGCCCACCCCCTTCCCTCGTAACCATCAGAGATTCTTTGTTTTTGTGTGTAAACCTTTTCATGAGTTTTTATAGTAGTGGTCTCATACTGTATTTGTCCTTTTGTGATAGACTTATTTCACTCAGCATAATGCCCTCCAGATTCATCCATGTTGTGCTTCCCAGATTCATCATTGTTCTTTATCACTGCATAAAACTCCATTGTGTGTATGTACCATAGTTTGTTTATCCATTTGTCTGTTGATGGGCAGCTAGGTTGTTTCCTTCTTTTTGCTATTGTGAACAATGCTGCAATGAACATTAGTGTGGATATGTCTATTCGTGTGGTGGCTCTTATTTCTCTAGGATACATTCCAAGGAGTGGGATTGCTGGATCATATGGTTTTTATATTTCTAGCTTTTTAAGGAAGTGCCGTATTGTTTCCCAAAGTGGTTGTACCATTTTGCATTCCCACCAGCAGTGCATAAGAGTTCCAATCTTCCCACAGCCTCTCCAACATTTTTTATATTCTGTTTTTTTTATTGTGCCAGTGATGCTGGGGTGAGATGGTATCTCATTGTGGTTTTGATCTGCATTTCTCTAATGGCTAGTGATGGTGAGCACTTCCTCATGTGTCTGTTAGCAACTTGAATGTCTTCTTTGGTGAAGTGTCTGTTCACTTCCTTTGCCCATTTTTTAATTGGATTATTTGTCTTTTTGTTGTAGAGGTGTTGGATTTTCCTGTAGATTTTAGAGATCAAACTTCTGTTGGATTAGTAATAGTCAAAATTTTTTTCCCAGTCTGTAGATTCTCCTTTTACTCTTTTGGTGAAGTCTTTTGATGGACATAAGTGTTTAATTTTTAGAATATCCCATTTATTTAGCTTATCTTCTGGAATTTGTGTGTTGTTAGTTACGGTTTGTATCCTGTTATTGCCCTGTATTAGGGCCTCTAGAGTTGATCCTGTTTTTTCTTCTATGATCTTTATAGTTTCTAGTTTTATATTTAGGTCTTTAATGCATTTTGAACTAGTTTTTGTGTATGGTGTGAGGTATGGATCCTGTTTCATTTTTTTGCAGATGGACATCCAGTTTTGCCAGCACTACTTGTTAAAAAGACTGTCTTGTCCCCATTTGATGGACTTTGGGCATTTGTTGAAGATCAGATGACTGTAGTTGGATGGATTTACATCTGAGTTCTCAATTCTGTTCCATTGGTCAATGTATCTATTGTTGTACCAGTACTAGTACTAGGCTGTTTTGACTACCATAGCTGTATAGTAGGTTCGAGGTCAGGTAGTGCAAGTCCTCCTACTTTATCCTTCTGCAACATTGCTTTACTTATCCGAGTCTTTGTCCCTTTCCATATAAAGTTAATGATTGGTTTTCCATCTCTTTAAAGAGGGTTCGTGTTTGGATCAGGATTGCTTTGTATTTGTAAATTGCTTTGGGTAGAAATGTCACTTTCACAATGTTGAGACTACCTATCCATGAGCATGGTATGTTTTTCCATTTTTGTAGATCTCTTTTGGTTTCTTGCACTACTGTTTTGTAGTTTTCTTTGTATAGGTCTTTTACATCCCTGGTTAGATTTATTCCCAAGTATTTTATTTTTTTAAGAGCTATTATAAATGGTATTGTTTTCCTGGTTTCCTTTTCTTCGTTCTCTTTATTGGTGTATAGGAATCCAACTGATTTTTGTATGTTTATCTTGTATCTTACTCTGCTCAATCTTTCTATTAGTTCCAGTAGTTTTCTTATGGGGTCTTTTGGATTTTCTATGTATAGTATCATATCATCCACAAACAGGGACATTTTAACTTCTTTATTACCAACTTGGATGCCCTTTATTTCTTTTTCTTGCTTTATTGTTCTAGCTAGAACTTCCAGCACAATGTTAAATAGGAGTGGTGATAAAGGGCATCCTTGTCTTGTTCCTGTTCTCAAGGGGAATGTTTTCATCCTCTATCCATTAAGAATGATGTTGCCTGTTGGTTTTCTATAGATGTCCTATAGATGTTGAAGAATTTCCCTTCTATACCTAATTTATTGAGAGTTTTTATCATGAATGGGTGTTGAACTTTGTCAAATGCCTTTTCTGTGTTGATTTAGATGATCATGTGATTCTTTTCTTTTATTTATACGGTGTATTACATTGATTGATTTTTTAATGTTCAACCATTCTGGCATAACTGTTATGAATATGGTGTATTTTTTTGATATGATACTGAATTCTATTGGATAGAATTTTGTTGAGAATTTTTGCATCTATATGCATGAGAGTTATTTGTCTGTAATTTTCTTTTTTTATGGTGTCTTTGCCTGGTTTTGGTATCCGAGTTATGCTGGCTTCATAGAATGAATTTGGAAGTATTGCTTCCTTTTCTATGTTCTGAAATAGTTTGAGTAGTACTGGTGTTAGGTCTTTTCTGTATGTTTGGTAGAAGTCTCCAGTGAAGCCATCTGGGTCAGGGCCTTTTTTTGTTGTTGTTGGGAGTTTTTTTTTTTTTTTTTTTTTTTAATTACCTTTTCAATCTCTTCTCTTGTTATGGGTCTGTTCAGATTTTCAACATCATTATGTGTTATTTTGTATAGGTAGTGTCTGTTTCTAGAAATTTGTCCATTTCCTCTAGGTTTTCACATTTGTTGGAGTATAGTTTTTCATAATACTTTGTTGTGATCCTTTTTATTTCAGTTGGATCTGTTGTAATCTCCCCCATTTCGTTTCTTTTTTGGGTTATTTGCATCCTCCCCTATTTTTCTTTTGTCTGTCTGGCCGGTGGTTTGTTGATCCTTTCAAAGAACCAACTTTTGGTTTTGTTGATTCTTTCTATTGTTTTTCTATTCTCTATTTCATTTATTTCTGCTCTAATCTTCATTATTTCGTTTCTTCTGGTGGCTGTGGGCTTCTTTTGCTGTCCTCTTTCTATTTCTTCTAGCTGTGTAGCTGTTTTGATTTTGTCCCTTCTTTTTTGATGTGTGCATCTATTTTTATAAATTGACCTCTGAGCACTGCCTTTGCTGTGTCCGAAAGGTTTTGGTATGATGTGTCTTCATTCTCGTTTGATTCTAGGAATTTTTTTTATTCCATCTCTGATTTCTTCTATTACTGAGTGGTTTTTAGGCAAGGTGTTATTCAGTTTCCATGAAATTAATTTTTTTTCCTTGCTCTTCCTGTTGTTAACTTCTACTTTGATGGGGTTGTTGTCAGAGAAGTTATTTTGTATTATCTCAGTGTTCTGGATTTTGTTGAGGGTTACTCTGTGGCCTATTCTGGAGAACATTCTATGTGTGCTGGAAAAGAATGTATACTTTGCAGCTGTTGGGTGGAGTGTCCTTATATGTCTATGCGTCAAGTTGACTGATTGTGTCCTTTAGGTCTTCTGTATCTTTGCTGAGTTTCTCTCTAGGTGTTCTGTCCTTTACCAAGAATGGTGTGTCAAAGTCTCCTACTATTGTTGTGGAACTGTCAATTTCTCTTTTCAGTACTGGTAGAGTTTGTTTTATGTATTTTGGAGCCCTGTCATTAGGTGCATAGATATTTATTATGGTTATGTTTTCATGATGGATCATCCCTTTAATCATTATACAGTGCCCTTCTTTGTCTTTTATGGTGGATTTTGTTTCAAAGTCTATTTTTTCTGAGATTAGTATTGCCAGTCCTGCTCTTTTTTAGTAGCTGTTTGCTTGATATATTTTTTTCCATCCTTTGATTTTTAAGAAATTTATGTCTTTGTTTCTAAGATGAGTCTCTTGCAGACAGGATATTGAAGGATCCCATTTTCTTTCCATTCTGTCACTCTCTGTCTCTTTATGAGTGCATTTAGGCTGTTTATGTTCAGGGTAATAATTGATACTTGTGAATTTCTTGCTGTCATTTTGTTGTGCTTTTTTTTTTTTTTGTGGTGCTAACATTTCTTTGTTCCTCTTACTCTCCTGTGCTGAATTCCTTTTGTTTGTGGATTTTTTCTTTCATTTCTTTTTTTTTTTTTTTTTTTTTTTTTGTAGATTTTGCTTTTACTGAGACTTTATGTTTTTCTTCTTTATTTTAATGAGTAAGTTTGTTAACTTTCTTTGTGACTACCTTGAAATTTACTCTTATCTTCCTAGGTTTCATCCAGTCTATTATTACTTGGTATTGCCTTGCCTTCTTCTCCATTAGAAAATTCTATCCCTACACCATTTATTCCCTCTTTTATTATTCTTACATTGTTGTCATTTGCAGATCAACCTCTCTGGTTCCCTGTTGTAATTCTTTTGGTTTTGGATAGTCCTCGAGTGTTCATATTCTAGGTAGGAATCTGGCTGGTGCAATCTTGCATCCTAGATTCAGGCTGTGGTCTGATGTTGTTTGTTCTCAAACCGAAGGACTCCCTTTAATAATTCCAAGATAATGAATCTGTGCTGCATTAGCTGATAGGAGACTTCTGCTCTTATCTCTCCTCACTTTCTGTTCTCTGTCAGTTTCTTATTCCATTTGGTGCTTGGTTGAATTTTTTATCTCTTCATTTGATGGTTAGGGTTCATGGATTGATGTTTGTCTCTGTTTTACTTAGTTTGTTGGGTCTTTGCTGGGAGGGATGGCGTGGTGCGTCTGTCTATAGCACAATGTTGGCTCCACCTCCTATTAGCAAACTTTTATGGAGAACCTACTGCAGTCCCTGGGTTTTGAAAATGTTAGTGCACTCCAATTGAAAGGCTAGAGGTTTAAGACTACCCAGAAGCTCCTCAGAAGAAAGGCCGGGCAATCTACCTCTGAAAAATCAGCCTTTGGAAATCCTATGGAGCACAGTTCTACTCTGACACACTTGGGGTCACCATGACTCTAACTCATAGTCTAAGCCATATGATTGGCTTGTTTTTGTTTTTAACTGTTTTTTCACTATGTGTTAGGCACTGTGGCAATAAATTTACGTACCTCTATTAACCTTTCCAACTATAACATCAGGTAGAATATTATTACTAGAATGTTACTGATGGGAAAAATGAAACAAGGAAACATAAATGAATCCACTAAGATTAGACACCTAATAAATGTTAGAAAGAAGTATCATAATTGAATTTGTCTAAGATTCCATAGCTCTTAATCATAAGATTACTGGGCTAAATTATTTCCTAGAAACATCATGGAAAAAAGTACCTCAAATAATACTCTTTGGAAGTATATCCAAGCCATAGAACTACTAGACTGCTTTTTATGCCTCTCTGTCCCCGTCTCTTATTTACTTAATTAAAATGAATTATCAACACATTTCCACTCACATAAACATAATTGCTATGTTAAAAAAAAAAAAATCCCCTAATTCAATTTCTTGATTCTCTCAAGAAGGCAAGAAGAATTGGAGTTTAATGAGTGATTTACAGCTATATATTTACTTTCATCTATGGCCGATACAAAAGAATCTACACTTTTTCTTACCAAGTTTAGTTTAATAACTACATGAAGTTACTGTTGAGATTAAAGGTACTTTTGAGTGAGTTTGTGTATGAAAGCTGTGTGAGTCACACAAGTTCATATATATTATGTCAACCTGATTTCATAAGGCAGGAAACCATCATAAATGCAGCAGGCAACTTGACACACAGACAACAGGAATTGTGTAACGGAAACTATGAATAACTCTACTGTTCATAAACACTGAGACATGCATCTCCATGACATTTTCTTCAGCAAAAAAAAAGTCCCTTAGAGACAAGAGCTTTTATAAACCCATTAAAATGATATCTTGCAAGTTGTTGCCTTTATTTTCCAAATACTTGCTCAGTATTCCTGGAGGCTTGTGGTATATTTTTACCTGACTTCTAGGTGACTTAAATAATTTCTGATATTTTCAAATGCAAAGACCAGCCTTCAATTTTCATTTTACTGTTTAGAGGTGAACTTTTTGACTTTATTTCTTTCAAAGAATTTATCTCTTTGTCCAAATGGCTCCTGAATAATAACTATGCATTCTCTATCTCACACGCTGTCTGGATGGGTATGATTGTATCTCTGCAGGCTGGCATATGTTCACCTCAGACACCATTGTTGCCTTGTGAACAAACATCTATGATTAGTATAGATAGGTACACTAATCACAGACCACATGGCAGAGGTGAAAAAGATAACATGAATTTTCTCAGAATGCATTTACAACATTTTACATTATCACCCATTGTTCTGCTCTCTTATTTTACAAACTCATTGAATGGCTTTTTTTACTAGAGGAAAATATAAGTTTACAAACTTTAAGTTTGGTAACCTACTGAGTCACAATTTGACTCAGAATATTCTAGAGTGTGGCACATTTTACTATTTGTATGTTCCTTAAAAAACAACAACAAAAAACCTACCCTCCCTTACTGTTTGAAATGCACAACTGAATTAAAACTGTATATTCTCACATTCATGTGCACGAGAAGTTACTACAATGAAACCAAAGATAAAATATGGATCCCTGAGCTGTATGTTAAAGCTTAGAAATGTATATTTAGTTTTTGGGTTCTAAATCATTCTTTTCTTGAGGAAAATCACTAAGCACAAAGATATCATCAGCTAAAATACTTCAATGGTAGCAGTCAAGGAAATGGTGTGCTTCACAGTTTTTAAAAAATACATAAACAATGCAAATCCCTATGTTCTTTATTACACGGGCCATTTGAAAATGATATATACTTCATTATCCTATAGCTCAGGCAACAACTGTCTGGTTGTGATTCCATGTGATGGCAGTAGTGGAAAGTATGTCTAATATCAACATATAAATGTATGTTGTATTATTTCCTTAGAAGATTTGCTGAGATATGACTTACACGTGACCAAATTTGCCCATTGAAAATGTACAGTTCAGGAATTTTTAGTCTAGTATATTCAGAGTTTTGCAATCATCACAACAATCTACTTTTAAAATATTCAATAATGAAACCTGTACCCATTAGTTTGATAAAAGAGTCAAAATTGAGGTTCAGTATTATGTGCTATCTTAACATCTGGTGAAATTGGGAGGGTCTTGAATGGCTTAATCTCCTCCCCATTCTGCTTCGATGGATGAGGTCTTCTAGCCACACAGCCTATTCTTATCTAAGGAACCAAGTGCAATTCCTGCTTATTATCCCTTGGCAGCAGGTTTCAGTTCCTTGCCAGTCTGCAGACTATTCAAATAAGCCAATCACATCCTCCAACAGAACCAGAAGACACCTCACTTTTTTGATACAGTGAAACCTGTGAGAGCCAGAACTCAACGGGACCACCTTGTTTTTCCAAGTCTTGCAAATTTTCCTCCTTTGACATGGTGCAGTCTGACCACTTTTCTATCACTCTTTTATTAGTGGAAAATATTTGAGTTTTCCTTGTCTGACAGTTTTCACTTTACACAGGTTCCGGCTTCCACAGGTCTTACTACAAAGCTTGCCTCCCACACCTTGTAGCTGTTTGCTGTGTTCCTGCGTGCAACCACTGTGTGGCATGGTGTTCTCTTCCCCTGAGCTGTGAGTGTATGTGGCTAGCAGTACATGTGACTAATAAACTGCTGTCAATCTAATCTACCCAGTGTCAGGTGTCATGTGTTCAGCCATTCCTATAATCCTAGGGTGGGAATCCCCCTCCTACCTTGTTTTTCATAATTTTTTTGCCTTTAGTTATTTTTCTTTTGCCTTTTTTTAAATTTTTTTTTAATTTTATTGTACTTCAGGTGAAGGCTTACAGAACAAATAGTTTCTCATGAAACAGTAGTACATATGTTGTTTTATGACATTGCTTAACAACCCCACAACATATTAAGCCTCTAAATTCTCAACCTTTTTTTTTTTTTTCTTCTTTCTTTTGCCTTTTTAAGTGATTTTTTGACATGGAAATCTTATCGATTATTTTAATCTAATAATTTTATTATGATATGTCTCTGGGTGGTTCATTCTGAGTTTATTTTCCTGAGTTCTTGATGGAACTTTCTAATATAGAGAGTTAAACATTATATTAATTTGGATAGTTTTCTTATTAACATTTTAAATATTCTTTTTTTTTTTTTTTCCCTATTGGTTTTCTTCTTCATGGACTCCAACAACACAAATGTTTTTTCCTTGTCTTCCATTTTCATTGCTTTCTCTCTGATCCTTTTTTTACTTCCTTCTGTATGTCATTTTTTATTGTCTTGTTTTTTTTCTGCCTTTCTTCAATGCCCATTATTAAGTTTTCTCTGAGTCTTGAGATGGTTAATGTTATGTGTCAACTTGTTTAGAATATGATTCTAAGTGAAACCACAGACATTGGACTGGGTGCTTGTCCATAATGTAATATAATGAAATCACTTTTCATGATGTGCTCTGAAGTGATAAGCCAATCAGTTGAAAGAGGAGTTCCCTTGAGGGTGTGGCCTGCCTCCAGTATGTAAATGGAAGTTCTGTCAAGGCTTGCTCACTGCCTTGATCCTGCAATCTTCTCACTGCGTGGCCTACAGTTCTTGGGGTATAAGCCCACAGAAGTCTCCAGTCTACCTCCTGACCTGCAGATTTTGGGTTCGTCAGCCCTTGCAAACTCGTGAGCCAGCAGAGGACTCCAGCCTGCTGCCTGACTAACAGATCTGGGACTTGCCAGCCCTCACAATTGGGTGGTCTATTTCCTTGAATTAAATCTCTCTCTATACTTCTATATGTTTGTCTCACTGGTTTAGCTCCTCTAGGGAACCCTGACTTAGACAGGTCTCTTCTTTCTTGGGCACTTCACAATTTATTCTTTATTTTTGAGATTATTTTGTGTTTTTCTTTCCATTCTTTACTGGTTTCATTCAATTATATTTTCATTTTTTTCCTATCGTTTGTTCATTTCTTTTCTTAGCATTTGATAACTGATTTCCAGTGGTTTTTCATATCCTCATATTTGTTTTAATATATTTAATTCTCTTTGGAGTGTTTATTAGATTTTTCTTCTGCTTTATGGTTTTGTTGGTTTTTTTTTTTTTTTTTTTTTTTTTCTGGAAAGTAGTTTCCTCAGTTGCTCTGGGCCGAAATTTTTTTCTATTTTTTGCCATAACTCTATCAATCTGCTAATCATTTCCTGATAATTTTTGTGTCATTGATGAGCTTAAAAAATTCCCAAGTTATGGCTCTCTCTTCTGTAAATATAGGAAAGTCAAGTAAATTTAGTGGATTTTTTGTTTGTTAGTTTCTATGGTGGGTGGAGGAGTTGATTTTTTAATATTTTATGGTCTTGAAGGATCATAAACGTCAGTTTCTTTTTTTTTTTTTCCCATTTACTGTCTAATTGCCAAAAATATCTCCAATTTTCCTTTTCCATTTTTTTTCCTCCAGAAGCTACACAGTTTAAAAACCTTCCATTCAGATTGTATGTACTACTATGTCCCTTTCAGTAGTCCATTTTCTCATCCACCCTGATATTGTTTTAGCATTTTCAGACTTAGGGTGGACTTAGTCTCTCTGGCAGTGGTTTTAGATCAAAATTAGGCCCTGTTGCTTGCTCCTGTCTTCTCCATGTCGTACATTGTTCTTGGTCTGCTGTTGCTTGCCTCAATGACTTGCATAGGGTCAGAGCGTTGCATAGATCATGTACTGTACCTTTGTGTTTATTCTCTTTTCAATTACAGTTAATTGTTCATTTTGGCACTTTCTGTCTGCAATTTATGCTGCGGTTATGGTTTTTCTGTAGTTTTATTTTTTTTGTCTTCTTGTTCTTTATTTTTAGAGAAAATAATTGGAGGCAGGGACCTAGGCAGTCATCATTGTCTTCAATTAATTGAAAGTCATGATATGATAACATTTCATATTTGAATACTTAACATATAAACATTTGCTAAGAGAAAGAACTTAATAAATTTAACAAGAGTAGTTGAAAAGGGGATGAAATTGCACTTGTGAAGCAAGAATACAGAGATGTAGCAAGAGTAATGAGATCCCAGGGACAATCTCTAAGTTTGCACCCCTCCCACATCGGCAGTGGGGAGGGGGTTGATTCTCTGGCTGGCCTCGTCAAAAGAGGGGAAGGGTGATTCACCAGCCAGCTTCATCTAGTACCCCGTTAGACTTGTGCCTGGGCGCAAATGTCCCCCTCTACAAGAGCAGACAGTATTATTTCTAGAAGTGTTGCATAACTCATTTTTTCATTAATGTTAGAACTTTTCTAACACTTTTCAAACACAGCAGAAGAAAAATACAAAGCCTTTAAAGTACTAATGAAAGGTTTTTCTGGTTGAGGATACTTAACAGGCATAGCTGAAAGAAACTCTAGCAAGTTTAATATCTTTATTAAAAAGCAACCACAGTACACTAAGTCTATTAGACTGGCCCCAAAATGAACATTCAACATTTAATTTCCTTACAACTAAATCCCTCACCAATAAATTAACTAAGAGTAGCAAATTGCATGTGCCGAAACTGTCTGTATTAGATAGCTGGCTTAATTCTGTAAAAGAAAAAGGTCACAAAACAGCAACAGTCATTTTAGAAATGCCATTATCCTCCTCAAAATATCTCTATTCCAACTGGTAAAATGGCTTTCTAGTCACTTTATTTTTTAAGATACCCATTAAATTATTCAAATAGAAAAAATTATAATCCCATCCCAAGACTATAACATTGATACGGTTTGAAAAATAATCACCAGGGAAATAAGAAAGGGAAATAACAGAAATGAGATATGATCAATAGAAACAGAGATTGATGGATAATTTATTTTGAAAAGCTCTGACCACTTGGTTATCACTTGTACCATATTGCTATACATGCTCTGTTATTCTCTTTGCAAGCGTATAGAACTGTTTCCAAGTATCTAGATTTAAATAAGTCAATCGATTAACATTTATTGAGGTCCTTCTTTATGTCAGGCATATGGGAGTGAGATACAAAGATGAATACATTTAATTATTGCCCATCTTCTTTCATGAAGAATTTTAAGTGGTATGACCACATTTCCTGCCTTCAAGAGTCTAATGATTTGGAAAAGGATAGCAAGAATGCTTGCACAACTTGAAGAATCTAATCAGTGTTACTGAATTGTACATGTAGAAATTGTTTACAGGGTATATGTTTTGTTATGTATATTTCCACTACAATAAAATTACTAGTAATAATAATAAAAGAGTCTACCTAATATAATCACAAACTTGTACACAACGCAGAATGTGAAAAGTACAGCGATGTATCTAAATATTCAATGGAAACACAAAGGAGTGAGAGAATAATACTTAATAATGAGCTGGCCTTTACAGAGGAAGTGTAATATAGATGGGCACTTAAGGAAGGGTAACTTTTTTTTTTTTTTTTGGTGAAAATATACACAACAAAATATACACCATTCAACAGTTCTTACATGTACAGCTCATTGACGATGGTTACATACTTCACATTGTGTCGCCATTCTCTATCTCTTCGTCCATATTGTTTCAACAACGTTAACTTACACTCTCTGCCCCTTAAAGTTCTTGTCTGTGTTTTAGTGTTACTATTGTCTATTTAATCTTATATAAATAATTCTTTAAAAGAGTGCAGTGCCCAAGGTGAACATTCTTTATTGAATGAGCTAAATTGTTGTTTAAAGATGGCTTTATGGGATAGTTCCAGTTCAAGGCTTAAAAGTTGTTTCTAGGCAGTAGGTTCAGGGGTTCCCCCCAGTCTCATTGTATCCAGTAAGTCTGGTTTCCAATAAGAATTTGAAGTTTTGTTCCACATTTTTTTTTCCCTTTTGATCAAGATCCAGGACGAGTAACTTTTTAAAAGGCAGACGTCTGTGTGAAGTAGATACCAGAAAGAAAAGGTAGCATCAGCAGATTCTCAGAAGGAGGAAATTATTAAACAATAGTCACCAGTTTGAAATGGCTAAAGTTTAGAATGTGTTTAATAGATTGAAAAATCATTTAGATGTCAGGCTGTTAAGGCTTGGGTGTCAGGCTGAGGTATTTGGGTACTGATTTAAGCAGTATGAATGCACTGAGTTTTGTCAGAGTTTTGCCCAGCAATTTTTCCTCTATTTTTTTCCTCTGTACATATTCATTCATTCGATGTTTCAACTAATGTATATTAGTACCTGTTATGTGCCAGGAGCCCTGGTGGAGCTGTGGTTAAGAGCTCAGCTGCTAACTAAAAAGGTCAGCAGTTTGAATTCACCCGCCACTCCTTGAAAACCCTATGGGGAAGTTCTAGTCAGTCCTACAGGGTCTCTATGAGTCAGAATCAACTCAACAGCAATGGATTTGGTTTGGTTTCTTATGTGCCAAGCACTGTTCTAGGTGATGGAGCGAGAGTAATTAGCAAGGCAGAGGGGGTTCAGATTTTCATGGAAGTTGCCTTCAAGTGGGAGAAGCTAGGTTGTTAGTGGTAAATAAATAAGTAATTTAATAAATTGGCAAGAGCATTTAAATAAATAAAATATAACAATTGACTGAATGGTTTGAGTATTTTTGCATAGCGGGTGCTTTTGGTGGCCTGCACCACATCCCCTCTGCTGCAACAATCCTGTGTCTCTGCTTGCCTACTTCAGAGCTCCTCTTGAAACTCCTTCTGAAGCATTGGACCTGATTCAGCCCATGTGCAGAGCAGCCAAAAGTACAGGAAAAGAAGAGAAGTTAACATTACTAGGGCAGGAGATAGGTTACTAATAGGTAAGTGCCACAGCTTTCCTTTCCTTTGATGGGACAATTTGGAGGTACATTTTAGATGTTTCCTTGGGTGGAGGTGTGGTCAAAGATGGATTAAGCTTCTGTTTTCTATAGTGATAACTGACACAGTAACCCACTCTTAACTCTTTCTTCCTTTCCATCTCTCACTTACCCTGCTCCATCATTTTTGCTCCTTGAGATCATTTCCCATGTATTACCCAAGATGGAGACATTTTCACCATCTATCTTGGAGACCTGGTTTGATGCTCAGGTAATGAATCTCACACACAGCCACCACTTATCCATCAGTGGTAGCTTTTGTGTTACTATGATGCTGAACGGAGCTTCCAGACTAAAACTGACTAAGAAGAAGGACCTGACAATCTACTTCCAAAAATAAGCCAGTAGAAACCCCATGGATCACAATCATCCAATCTTCAACTGATCAAGGAAGTGGCACAGGACCAGGCAGCGTTTTGTTCTGTTATGCATGGGGTCACCATGAGTCAGAGGCTGGCTCAACAACAGCTAATAAAAACAACAGCTGGCAAAAACAACAGCATATTTAGATAGAATGGTTGGGGGAGATATTTTCTAGAAGATGTATTAACCATGTAAAGATCCAGGGAGAAGCACTTGAGGCAGAGAAAATATAGCAAGTGAAAAGCCCTGAAGCAGGAATGAACTTGGTGTGTTTGAAGGACAGAAAGATAATTATAATGGAAACAGAGTTAATAATTAATTGTTAGATATCACAAATTATATGCCTATATTGTGTACATTATTAACAAATTAGTATAAATATGATTTTGTGTGAATTTATGTTAAAAAATCTAAATATCTCCACATGAGAAATTTTTCAGAATTATTTTCTCCTGTTAGTAGCCTGATTGTGCCTTTAAGACATTCAGGAGCAAAAATCACTATGGACATGAAGAATTTTAAAATTTAATTATGCACCTGTGATGGGACCTATGACTCTGAACCCCATATTTTCCTGTACCTTTTAGTTATGGTCTCCTAAACTCTCTGGAAAGGAGAACCTCACTGTCTCCCATTGAATTCCTATTTATAATTTTTGTTTCATGTTCACAGTGTGTAATTTTTTTCAAGGTGATATGTCCCAAATTTCTGCTTGAACCCCCATATTCCTGGGGAAAGGCACTATCTAGGAGTTATGACTTCAAAGTGTTTGCAAAAATGTAAATGTGCTAGATGTGAGTGATGGTTGTGGGAAGAATAAGTCAGTACTAATTAACATCTTTGTAAAAATAACAACTCTAGAGTAGGATTCTAGGAAAATAGGAAACAGAATGGATATATTTGCTGGTGCTGATATGGGTAGAGGAGAAAGGGTAGTCAAGAGATTCAAGTGGGGAAACAGAGGCCAAGAAGGCCATTGGAATGCATGTAACTAGGGAATATCCTGTGGACACAAGATGCCCAGGCAAGAGTAGGTGGCAGTATTAAATGGGAAATATGACTATGAATGAGCTAATGGGAAAGTTGGAGGAAGAATAGGTCATTGCTTCAAAAAAGGGCCCACAGTCCATTTTCCCTGGAGTGATTATGCAGTTTTTCAAAGTCTCAGAAAGCATTCACATTATTAGAATATGACCTCTAATCTTTCTTCAACCTCTAAAATTCTGCAATTCTAATCCCTTTCTTTATGCATGTACTACACTCCTGAATATCCCTTAGTATGGGTATTTGAGGTTGAACCTTTAAGAAAAGTCTTATCATTTTTATTTTATTTTACAGAAAATGAAAAAGTAACAATATTACACTAAGACAATTCCAATTAAAATTGTATTTATTTTATTTTAGTGATAATATATGCAATATGGTACATTTTTCTTTCTTCTATTAATGCAAGGGTTTCAGGATGTTTCGTAGGTACAAGAAGACAATATATACACTAAGAGAAACCATTTTCCAGATTCTTCTGTTCATGAACATCTTCAAAGCCTGACTGATTTCACAACCATAAAATGCTTGCTTCTGAGGCCCAGATCCCTGTTGACTCCAGACAAGCATCACCAAAACAGGTATGTGCTACATCTCTCCAAACAGATTCAGGAACAATCTGGAATTACTTTTCCCTCATTTTCTTCATCTATTCTAAACTTCATGGAAAATACCTCAGCATACTTCATCCTTCATTGTTTTCCCATATTCAACCACAAGTTCTCTCTTTCTCCTTCTTTCTCTGTTTTCAAATTTTCCTTAATAGAAGTGACTCACTATTATGTAATGGAAATGTCCTCAGGCATAAAATGTACAATAATAAAGGTGACACAATGGCAAAGAGGTAGCAGAGCACAGTGGTTATGAATATAGATTTTTTTAATTTATAAAGGTATTGCTTCTATATTAGAGTTTTGTCACTTACTATGCGATTTTGTATTAATATCTATGATCTTATTTCCCAGTTTGAAAAATAGGGAGAATTATTCCTATTTTATGAAGTTATTATGAAGATAAAATAAGATAATGTGTATAAAATATTAGCATAGCGTTTGGCATATAGCAAAATTCAAAAAATGGGAGATAAAAAGAAAATAATAGTGTAAATGGGATGGAAACTTAAGAAAGAGTTTTTATATATCCATCTTTTTCCCAAAGGCTGAAAAATGTACTGAAATGCAACTGAATTATTTTGATATTACTTTTACTATATGCAAGAAAGACAGCAAAAATTCTTTAAGAGTAAGATTTCTTATACTCACCGTGAAGCTTCATCTTTGTTTATTACCTGAAAATGAATGTAAGTCCCACCGTCATCCTAAGAATGGTCTGCCCTTTATTATTGTTTGGAAGTGTTGTGTAGCTATTTCTGTTACTTCTCATTATTAGCTGTGAGCTTTCACCTCTAACAGTGACAAAAACTGAGAGGAGAAAATCTTATACTGAATTTCCTGAACACTGGCATTTACATCTTATTCGTACTAACTTAAAACTACTATTTTCAAGAAATTATAGCTGAACATCATGTACACCAAATAATGTAAATTAGGGCAAATTTAATATACATGATATGGTTGTTTCTATACTGTGTCTTTATCCTGTACAAAACATGAACTACAGAGTTAACAGACATTTACCAATCATTCATGCTGACCGACTAACTGTATCTATGTAGACAATTTCCATATACGATAGCTTCAGTACCTGTTTTTTCAGATTTAAAGTATATAATATGATTACAGTATACTCGTATAAACCAAGAAGTAGGAATATCCATAACTGTTCGGCAGATGGCATTAATTATCACCATATTTCCTTTAAATCCAAATTATTGTTGATGTTGTGTGCTGTTGAGTCCATTTCAACATATAGTGGCCGTATAGGACAGAGTAAAACTGCTCCATAGGGTTCTCAAAGCTATAATCTTTACTGAATTTGGAAGGCAGCTATCAGGTCAACCAACAGGAAGAGATCCATATACATGTATATTCCAAAGAAAGGTGATCCAACAGATTGTGGAAATTATCAAACAATATTATCAATATCATACATAAGTAAAATTTTGCGGAAGATCATTCAAAAGCAGTTGCAGCAGTACATCAACAGGGAACTGCCAGAAATTCAAGCTGAATTCAGAAGAGAATGTGGAACCAGGGACATCCTTGCTAATGTTGGATGGATGTTGGCTGAAAGCAGAGAACACTAGAAAGATGTTTACTTGTGTTTTATCGACTATGCAAAGTCATTTGACTGTGTGGATCAAAACAAATTTTGGATAATATTTTGAAGAGTGAGAAATTCCAGAACACTTAATTGTGCACATGTGGAATCTGTGCATAGACCTAGAGATAGTCATTCGAACAGAACAAGGGGATACGAGGGCATGGTTTAAAATAGGGAAAGGTGTGTGTCAAGGTTATAACCTGTCAACATACTCGTTCAATCTGCATGCTGAGCAAATAACCTGAGAGCTGGACTATATGAAGAAGAATGAGATATCAGGATTAGCGGAAGACTAACAACCTGCCATATGCAGATGACACAACTTTGCTTGCTGAAAGTGAAGAGGACTTGAAACACTTACCGATGAAGATCAAAGACTACAACCTTCAGTGTAGATTACACCTCAACATAAAGAAAACAAAAATCCTCACGACTGGACCAATGAGCAACATCATGATAAACAGAGAAAAGATTGAAATTGTCAAAGATTTCATTTTACTTGGACCCACAATCATCATCCATGGAAGCAGCAGTCAAGGAATCAAATGATACATTGTGTTGGATAAATCACCTCTTTAAAGTGTTGAAAACCAAAGATGTCACCTTGAGGACCAAGGTGTGCCTGATCCAAGCCATGGTATTTTCAATCGCATAATATGCATGCAAAAGCTGGACAATGAATAAGGAAAACGAAAGAAGAATTGATGCATTTGAACTATTGTGTTGGTGAAGAATATTGAATATACCATGGACTGCCAGAAGAAAGAACTAATCTGTTTTGGAAGAAATACAGCCAGAATGCTCCTTAGAAGCAAGGATGATGAGACTATGTGGATGTGATATCAGGAGAGACTAGTCCCTGGAGACAGACATCATGCTTGGTAAAGTAGAAGGTCAGTGGAAAAAGAGGAAGACCCTCAACGAGATGGATTGACACAGTGGCTGCAACAATGGGCTCAAGCATAACAACAATTGTGAGGATGGCGCAGGACTCGCAGTGTTTTCGTCCATTGTACGTAGGGTACGCAGCAATCTTTGTTGGTTACCAGGGATGGGAGGGGTGGGGGGAAATACTAAATAGACAATAGATAAGTGGTAACTTTGGTAAAAGGTAAGACAGTACACAATACTGGGGAAGCCAGCACAACTTGTACAAGGAAAGGTCATGGAAGCTCCATAGACACATCCAAACTCCCTGAGGGACTAAATTGCTGGGCAGAGGGCTTTGGGGACCATGGTCTCAGGGAACATCCAGCTCAATTGGCATAACACAGTTTATAAAGACAATGTTCTACATTCTACCTTGGTGAGTAGTGTCTGGGGTCATAAAAGCCTGTGAGCAGCTGTCTAAGATACTCCACTTGTCTCACCCCTCTGGGAGCAAGAGAGAATTAAGAGAACAAGATACAAGGAAAGGATTAGTCCAAAGGACTAATGGACCACAGCTACCAAGGCCTCCACCAGCCTGAGTCCAGTACAACTAGATGGTTCCCGGCTACCACCGACTGCTCTGACCAGGATCACAACAGAGGGTCCTGGATAGAGCTGGAGAAGGATGTAGAACAAAATTCTAACACACACACAAAAAGACCAGATTTACTGGCTGACAGAGACTGCAGAAACCCCAAAAGAATGGCCCACGGGCACCCTTTTAGCTCAGTGGTGAAGTCACTCCCTAGGTTCACCATTCAGCCAGGGATTGGACAGCCCCATAAAACAAAATGACACTAATGAGGCACAGCAGTCCAGGGACAAGGACTAGAAGGCAGGAGGGGACAGGAAAGCTGGTGATAAGGAACCTAAGGTTGAGAAGGACAGTGTTGACATGTCGTGGGATTGTTAACCATTGTCATAGGGTAGTATGTGTACTAACTGTTTAATGAGAAACTACTTTGTTCTGTAAACCTTCATCTAAAGTACAAAAAAAAAAAAAAAGAATTATCTATGTGAGATCAAATTGACAACAACAACTCAAAAGGTTTGATGGGAAGCCTAGGAGACAGTGAGTTGAAGATAATAGTGATGGATAATTTGAATAATCTGCTACTTAAAAAAATCTATCCATCTGGCTGTATAATAGCTGAATTAAGAAAATAGTCTATTGTCTGGCAAACTGGTTAGGCTTGGTCAGAGGTGGCAAAAGTTCAGTATGTTTGCTACCTACAACTCCTCGACCATTCAACAACCATGGTATTCCTTGCTAATCAGTTACAGTCATATCCAGATGAACACTGAATATGGCCTTAGAATCTTTCTGAATACAGCACTCTAAGTAGGCAGTATTACAAATTATCCAAATTATCACTGTTATATATTAAGCTAATTAAGTAAGAAACTGTAAATTATTTATCTTGATTGAATAATTTTTTTTTTTTATTTATAGCTTCTCTATTTCCACAGAACATTGTGGTTATTTGTTCAGTGTTGTACAATGACAACTAAATAAACAAATAAACAAACAAAAAAATCAACTCTCCAAAAAAATTAAAAGGAGGGAATTAAAACAGAATCACCGTTTCAGCCATATGGTAGACAAATTATGTGAAGAAAAATTTAGTAGATAACATTGGCAAAGTTACAGGGAAAGGGGGAATAAAAACTATAATGTTTGGCTGAGCTGATAGAAAAGTTAGAACAATTTTTAGAGGCAAGAAATAACAAGAAAGCACAAATCTAGAGAGGTAAACAAGCACTGAAGCTGGCATCTCCCCCAGCTTGGTTTTTAATGGGTGCACCTGGAGGATGAGTACCAAGTTTAACTCAAGTACAGTGGAAGGTTGGATCAGAGGCTCTTGGGGGGGTGGACCACACTGGGTGACACTGTCAGAGGGGGTGACACCAAAATGACTGCCCATAAAATTTTTGTGCAGTGTTTCAGCAGAAATTGATTATTTTTTATAAAAATATCCCTGCAGTTAGTTATAACAATAAACAATTTTTTTGTAAGCTCAGCTTACATGTATCAATATACCTATAAGGCTAAAACTCTATGCTAAATTACTTTTTGAACTTTTTAATGCACTCTGGTCAGAGCTGTCATTATTACCCAGTTACAGTGATGCTCTGAATCACATGGTTGCATCTACACATGCTACAAGCACACGGTGTTGTTTTTGTTGCTGCTGGTGTTTTTATAGTCACTGATTTTGTCAAATTTTCTGGTGTTTTAACTACAATATTGTGGTAATTAGCATGGGGGTGACATCATAAGTTATCACAGTTGGTGACACCAAGCCTAGTGACGTCACTGAGCCAGGCTTCTAAAAGCTAACAGAGCCAATAGGATAAACCCTATTTGTTTAGAGAGCCAATTGGGATGCGGCAGCTCCAGGTGGGAGACAAAACGAAACAAAAAAACCAACTAAACTAAAAAAAAAAGAAACAGAAAAATAAATGTTCTAGAGAAAATTCATAAATACAAACTCGCCCTTACATGTATTTGAGGTTAGCATTCATGCTAACTTTTTATCCAAAGAACATAAACTAGAAGATTGAGGATTGAGTTGATATTCGTCACAGCTGGCCGTGGTGCTCCCAGGCACTCAAAACAAAGTCAAATCTTCCCTGGAAGAAGGCACTACAGCACAAAACTCAACGTGATCCGTTAGTCATGTGAGCTCGAAAACAATCACAGAACACAACTGATCAGGAGAAAATCCATCTAGAAACAAAAACTAGAAAATAAGATGTTCAAAGAACAACTAATAATGTAGTTATCTGATGTTGAACGTAAAATAAGTATTTCTTTACTCAGATCTTTACAGTGATAACCTGGAGGGGCACTTGGAAGTAAAATTCACCAAAATGTGGGGCCATCCTTAAAACTTCCTCCCCTGGATATATTACTAGGAGTGGGATTGCTAGATGGTATGGTATTTCTATTTCTAGCTTTTTAAGAAAGTACCATATTGTTTTCCATAATGGTTGTAACAGTTTACATTCCCACCAACAGTGCGTAAGAGTTTCAATCTCCCTGCAACCTCTCCAACATTTGTTATTTTATTTTTTGGATTAGTGCCAGTAATGTCGGTGTGAGATGGTATCTCAATGTCGTTTTGATTTGCATTTCTCTAATGACTAATGATCATGAGCATTTCCTCATGTATCTGTTAGATGACTGAATGTCTTCTTTGCTGAAGTGTCTGTTCATGTCCTTTACCCATTTTTAATAGAATTATTTGTCTTTTTTGTTGTTAAGGTGTTGAATTTCCATACAGATTTTAGAGATTAGATATTTGTCAGATAGCCCCAAATTTTTTCCCAGTCTGTAGGTTCTCTTTTTACTCTTTGAGTGAAATCTTGGATCAGCATAAGTGTTTTTTAGAGTATCCCAGTTATCTTCTGATGTTTGTGTATCATTAGTTATGGTTTGTATCCTATTTATGCCATTTATTAGGGCCTCTAGCGTTGACTCCAGTTTTTCTTCTATGATCTTTACAATTTTTGGCTTTATATTTAGGTTTTTCATCTATTTTGAATTAGTTTTTGTGAATGGTGTGAGGTATGGGTCCTGTTTCATTTTTTTACAGATGAACATCCAGTTTTGCCAGAACCATTTGTTAAAAAGACTGTCTTTTCCTCATTTGATGGATTTTGGTCCTTTGTTAAAGATCGGCTGATCATAAGCGGATGGATTTACATCTGGGTTCTCTATTCTGTTCCATTGGTCTATGTGTCTGTCATTGTACCAGAATCAGGCTGTTTTTGACTACTGTGGCTATACAGTAGGTTCTCAGATCAGGTAGTGTGAGGCCTCCTAGTTCTTTCTTTTCCATAATGCTTTGCTTATCTGGAATCTCTTTCCTTTCCATGTAAAGTTGGTGATTAGTTTTTCCATTTCATTGAAGAATGCTATTGGTATTTGGGTCAGGATTGCATTATATCTGTAGATCACTTTGGGTAGAATTGACATTTTCACAATGGGCGCAGTATGCTTTTTCATATATGTAGGTCTCTTTTAGTTTCTTGCAATAGTGTTTTGTAGTTTTCTTTGTATACATCTTTTATGTCCCTGTTTACATTTGTTCCTAAGTACTTTATATTTTTAGGTGCTATTATAAATGGTATTGTTTTCCTGATTTCCTTTTCAAAGTTCTCTTTGTTAGTGTACAGGAATCCAACTGATTTTTGTATATTGATCTTATATCCTGCTACTCTGCTGAATCTTTATATTAATTCAGTAGTTTTCTTGGGGAATCTTTGGGGTTCTTGATGTATAGGATCATATCATCTGTGAATCAAGATATTTTTACTTCTTTCTTTGCAATTTGGATACCCTTTATTTCTTTTTCTTTCCGTATTGCTCTAGTTAGGACTTCCAGCACAATGTTAAATGGTAGTCAGCACAATGTTAAATGGCAGTGGTGATAAACTGCATCGTTGTCTTGTTCCCCTTCTCAGGGGAAATGCTTTCAGCCTCTGTCCCTTAAGAATGATGTTGGCTGTTGGTTTTGTATACATTCCATTTATTAGGTTGAGGAATTTCCCTTCTTTTCATATTTTATTGAGAGTTTTAATCAGAAATAGGTGTTGGACTGTATCACATACCTTTTCTGCATCAATTGAGATGATCATGTGATTTTTTTTTTTCTATTTATGTGCTGGATTATGTTGACTGAATTTATAATGTTGAACCATACTTGCATACCTGCTATGACTCCCCTTTGGTCGTGGTGTGTTATTTTTTTGATATTAATCTAAATTCTATTGGCTAGAATTTTGTTGAGAATTTTTGAATCTATATTCATGAGAGATATTGGTCAGTTTTTCTTTTTCTGTGCTTTCTTTGCCCAGCTTTGGTATCAGGGTTATACTGGCTTCAAAGAATGAATTTGGGAGTATGCCTTCCTTTTCTATGTTCTGAAATAGTTTGAGTAGTACTAGTGTGATGGCTGTTTTCTGAATGTTTGGTAGAATTCTCCAGAGAAGCCGTCCAGGCCAGGTTTTTTTTGTTGTTGTTGACAGTTTTTTTATTACCTCTTCAATCTCTACTCTTGTTTTACATCTATTCAGATTTTCTGAGTTTGCGTTAGTTTAGGTAGGACGTGTGTTTCTAGAAAGCTATGCATTTCCTCTAGTTTCTTTAATTTGTTGGACTAAAATTTTTCACAGTATTCTGTTATAATGCTTTTTTATTTCAGTTGGGTTGGTTATATTGTAATATCCTCCATCTCATTTCTTATTTGGTTTATTTTCTTCCTCTCCTGTTTTTATTTTGCCAGCTTGGTCAATGGTTTGTCAATTTTGTCCATCTTTTCAAAGAAACAACTTTTGGTCTTTTTGATTCTTTTTATTGTTTTTCTGTTCTCTATTTTATTTATTTCTGCTCTAATCTTTATTATTTCTTTCTTCTGGTGCTGTGGACTTCTTTTGCTGCTGTCTTTCTATTTGTTCGAGTTACAGGGCTGACGTTTTTATTTTGGCCAGTTCTTCTTTATAGATGTTTGTGTTTATTGCTATAAATTGCCCTCTGAGCACTGCTTTTGCTGTGTCCCAAATAATAATGTGTATTCATTATTATTTGATTCTAGGAATTTTTTTAATCTACCTTTGATTTCTTTTATTGCCCAGTTGTTTTTAAGCAAGATATTATTCTGTTTCCATGTATTTGATTTTTCTTCCTTGCTCTTCCTGTTATTAGTTTCCACTTTTATGACATTTAATCAGAGAGAATGGTTTGTATTATTCTGATGTTTTGGATTTTATTAAGGGTTGCTTTGTGGCCTAAAATATGGTCGATTTTGGAGAATGTTCCACATGCATTGGAGTAGAATTCATACTTTGCTATTGTTGGGTGGAGTGTTCTATATGTCTACGAGGTCAGGTTGGTTGATTGTGGCCTTTATATCTTCTGTATCTTTGTTGAGTTTATTTCTAGATGTTCTGTCCTTTGCTGAGAGTGATGTGTTAAAGTTTCCTACTATTATCGTGGAATTGTCTATTTTTCTTTTCAGTGCTTTTAGAGTTTGTATTATGTATTTTGGATCCCTGCCGTTGGGTGTGTAGATATTTTTTAGGGTTATGTTGTCATGGTTGATTGTCCCTTTAATCATTATGTAATGTCCTTCCTTTTCTTTTATGGTTGATTTTGCCTTAAAGTCTGTATTGTCTGAGATTAGTATTGCCACTCCTGCTTTTTTTTTTTTTTTTGATTACTGTTTGCTTGATGTATTTTTCCATTCTTTGATTTTTAATATATTTTGTTTCGTGTCTAAAGTGTGTCTACTGGAGACAGCATATTGATGGTTCATGTTTTTTTTTTTTTTTAATCTATTCTGCCACTCTCTATCTCTTTATGGGTGCATTTAAACCAACCATTTACATTCGTGTGATTATCGATAGGTATGAGTTTATTGTCATCATATTGTGATTTTTTTTTTTTTTTTGTGATGCTGATGTTTTCTTTGTTCCTCTTACTTTCCTGTTCTGAGTTTCTTTTGTTTGTGGATTTCTTTTATTTTGTTATTATAGATTTTGTGTTTACTTAGACTTTTTTTTTCTTTTGATGAGTAGGTTTGTTAACTTTCTTTGTGGTTATCTTGAAATTTACCCTTATCATCTTGTGTTTGAACCAGTCTTATATTACTTGATATCACCTTGAGTTCCTCTCCATTTGAAAGTTGTATACCTACACCATTTTTTTGCCCTTTTATTGTTTTGACGTTGTCATCATTTACAGACTGACGTCTCTGTTTCCCTGTTTTAAGTCTTTTAGCTTCATTTTATTATTGAGAGTTGCTGACCTACTTCTGTCTTGTGTCCTAAACTCCAATTTTTTCTGATGTTGGTTCTCTAACTGAAGGACTCCCTTTAATATTTTTTATAAGTTTGGTTTAGTTTTTATCAATTCCTTTGATTTCTGTTTATCAAAATGTCCTAATTTCAGCATCGTTTTTGAAAGAGAGTTTTGCACCAATATTATTCTTGGTTGTCTGTTTGTTTTTTGTTTTTTCCTTTCAAGTTTTTATATACGTCATCCCATTGCCTTCTTGTCACATAGTTTCTGCCAAATAATCAGAGCTTAGTCTTATTGTTTCCCTTTTGTATGTGACTTTGTGTTTTTCTCGAGCTGCTCTTAGGATTCTTTCTGTGTCTTTATGTTTGGCAAATGTGATTGTGATATGTCTTGGTGACTTTCTTTTGGGGTCTGTCATATATGGGGTTTATTTAGCTTCTTGGATGGTTAGCTTTTTGTCTTTCATGATATTTGGGAAGCTTTCTACCAGCAAATCTTCAACAATCTTCTCTGTGTTTTCCATTTTCTCCCCCTGTTCTGGAACTCCTATCACATGCAAATTTTAGCTCTTGATTGTGTCCCACATAATTCTTAGGTTTTCTTCATTTTTTTCATTCTTTGTTTTTTACTGAAACAAAGTGACATCCATGGATTTGTCTTCAAGCTCACTAATTCTGTTTTCCATTGTTTCAAATTTGCCCCTAAAACCTTCTATTGAGTGTCCTTTTCTGAAATTTTGTTGTTTATCATTTGGATTTCTAGTTGTTTTTTATGTGATTTCTAATTGTTTATTTATTTTGACATTTTGTTCTCGTATTATTTTCCTGAATTCTTCAATTGCTTTGTGTTTTCCTTGGTTTTAGCTGTGTTTTCTCTGGTTTTATCTATGTTTTCCATGATTTTGTCTTTTCTTTCCTTGGTTTTGTCTATGTTTTCCTTGATCTCTTTCCTAATCTTTTGGAGAGCCCTAAATATTAGTCTTTTAAATTCCTTATATGTATTTCCACTACGTTTTCTTCTACTGGAAAGTTACTGATTCTTTGTTTTGGTCACTTGCTGTAGCCACCTTGTCCTGCTTTTTTATGTTTTGGTATTGCCTACTGTCCCTGTGACATTGAGGTATTACTTTCTTTTTTTATTGATTGCATGTTCATTTTTCCCACAGTTCTGCTTTTTTCTTTTGTTTTGATATGTCAGGGTGGGTGGGCTGGGCCTGCTTTTCTGCTTGCTTGTCTATGGGCATGATATCTCTCACTACCTTGTCTGGGTGGGAAGGGCAGCAGCAGAAGGTGCAAGCCTGCTTTGCTGTTCATTGGTTTAGTGCGGTGGCTGAGGGAAGACTGGGCGGGTGCTATCTGCCTCCTGATATTTGTCTAGCATTGTGGGAGTGTTTACAGCCCCTTGCCAGATGGGTGTGGTTGTCAGATGGGGAGTGGTACCTGCTCACTTCCCATAGTTCAGGAGATGGTTGAATGGCAGGAGCAGAGAGGTGGTGTGGACCTGGTGTTGTGGCAAGATTGAGCACTGAGGATACTCTAGCCATGGCGGCATGGTGGGGGCTGGTGGGAAGGCATGAAGAGGTGGCATATAAGGGCTAAGTGGGAGAGAGAAAGAAAAGAAAAAAGAGAGAAAGAAAAAAAGGAGGTGGCAATAAGTGGTAGCCAGCGGGTGGAGGCTGAGCAGACCTGGGAGCTGGAAGGAAGGGGAGGCAGATGTTGTACATGGCAGAAGGATGAGGGGTGGGAAAGCATGTATCTGTGGTTACCAGGTGCTCTGTCTCCCGTTGGGAGTTCCATGAAGTTGCCTTCCTGTACTCTTTGTCTGAGGTTGTTGCTGGCTGTTTTCCAAGATGGCAGCATTGTGCCATGTTAAGTAGCAGGTGACCTCCACTCGGTATCTCTCCTCGTTCTGTTTTCCTTCAGTTTATTCTCCCATTCAGTGTTTGATCTAGTTCTTTATCCCTTTGTTTGATGCCTAGGGTTCCAGGACAGAAGTTTGTATCTGTTTAACTTAGTTTTTCAGGTCTTTGCTGCATAGGGATGGTATGGTGCGGATGTCGAGGGCACTATATATGCTTTGTATATGCCTGGTATATCCATGATATATTATTTTTTAAGGTTGTTGTTGTTGCTGTTGTTGTAGGAACCCTGGTGGTGCAGTAGTTAAGGACTTGGCTGCTAACCAAAAGGTGGGTGATTCAAACCCACCAGCTGCTCCACAGGAGAATAATGTGGCAGTCCGCCTCCATAAAGATTACAGCCTTGGAAACTCTATGAGGCAGTTCTACTCTGTTCTACAGGGTCACTGTGGGGATCAACTCAACAGCAGTGGATTTTTTTTTTGTTTGTTTGTTTGTTTTTTTTGTTTGGTTGTTGTTTTTTGCCATCGAGTTGATTCCCACTTATAGCAACCTTTTCGGACAGAGTAGAACTGCCCCATAGGGTTTCCTAGGCTGTAATCTTTATGGGAGCAGATTGCCAGATCTTTTCTCCCTAGAGTGGCTGGTGGGTTAAAACTGCCACCTTTAGGTTAGTAGCTGAGCTCTTAACCATTGTACCACCAAGGCTCCTTTTTAAAAGAACAAAAATATGCTAATTGATCCTGGTTAAGGGAGTCTACTTTTTTTAAAAAAATCCATTCTCGCTTAGCTTCATCTCCATAGTGGACTCTTGATTCCTCCTTTTTCCACTCTAGAAAAATAGGTTAAAGAGATTTTTCAAAACCTGTTGTTGTCAAATTGACTCCAACTCTGCCTCAAGGCAGCCTCATGAGTTATAGAGTAGAAGTGAGTTTCATAAAGTTTTCTTGAGTGTAATCTTTACAAAAGCAGATTGCCAGGACTTTCTTCTGCAGTGCTGATGGGTGTGTTTGAACTGTCAATATTTTGGTTAGCATTTGTGCCACCCAAGGACCTGTAAAGACTTTAAAACTACCCACTTTTATTCTCCCTCTCAAACATCAGTAATTTAGAGTTACAAATATTCATGCATGAGGTTTTCTAGGGAGAACAATGTTTTCAGCTTTCTAGAATGATTTCAGTTTTGTAAATTCAGTCTTAGATCAGCTACTGGAGATCTAGATTTGATTTTCTCTGTTTTTCCTTACTCGTGGGGGTGGTAGCACTGGGTTTCATTTTCCTCAACTTTCAGATTACTTCATGAGGAAATCAGGTTTATCTTTTCTAAGAACAGCATTACATCCTACTCCTAGAAACTTTCTCTTAGAAAGTCTAAGGGAGTGGTAAAATCAACATATATGAGGATTTGACTCCCCCTCCTCCCCTTCTACACCTGGCATATGTTTGTTCTTATGTGGCAGTAACAGTTACTTCTGTGTATTACCAAAATCTTCCATGGAAGGAAAGTTAATTCACTCTGCCTTACCATATTCATAGAATTGCCATTTATATCGCTTAAGCCTGTGTTTGCTTGAGAAAATAGTTTAATATTCAAAATAAATCTTCCAGTATAAGTTATGTTCTCTTTTGACACCAGGCCTTTACTTCAAGAAATTCAGTAAGTTTACATTGCTATATATCTAGGTGACAATCACTAACTGATGCTTTCCAAAAGAAGAAACTAAGGAACAGTGATCAGTCATCTTCTCAAATATAATGCCTTGTACTGTGTTAAAAAACAAAACAAACAAAAACAGGCTTAATCCCCTTCTTTTACTGTTTCTCTTCTTCCTGTACTCATTCAGATTCTAAATGGTGCCAAAATAAAACAGATAAACGTATCTGTCTTAACATTACAAATTGTGCCTCATATTCATCTATTGTTCCAAAGTATCATATTTAATTTGGGAAAAAAGAAAAATCAGAAAAGAGCCCCACGAATCTCAGCATGTTTCTATAACTTATCTCCTCAACTCTTACACCCTTCATCTCTGTCACCCAGATTCTATCCTGTCTGTTACCTTCTGTACCTTGTTTGTGCCCTAACCCTGCACTTGAATCAATATTGTGTCAGGCTGCAGTACTTAGGGTATTATCAAGAGAGAAAGGAATGGTGCCAGGGAAGAAGGAAGAGTAAGGGAAAGACAATATCAAGGCATCATATTTTATCACGTATTATTTCCTCCTATATTCGATCCCCCTACAGCTCAGCCTAAAATTTAGCAACTTGCTCTGAGCTGTTTGAAAGTCCCACTGTAAACTCATCTTTCCAGGATATTTGATGTTTTAAATAAACACTTCTTTCTTCACATGTGTCAAAATCTGCCTCGCTCTGTTAATATTATTTATCCTTAGGACAACTCTGAAGTAATTTGCTTTTTCTACCATTTTTTTCTATTCTCAGGGCTAATATAGTGGGCCTGCATACTCTCTGCCCCCGCTTGCTGCTTCTAGCCCAGACCCTCATTGTGTAAATATGTATTATCAACTTTCCGTTTTTGGAATTCAGTGTCATTCCTCATATTCTTCACCACTGTCTTTTGAACTCCAGTTCACTCTCCCACTTTCTTAATTGAATTTGCTACTTGGATCACAGTTCTCTGTGCAAATCCATCTCCTTTTATTGATTTTGTTCATTTTCATGTATTCATCAAAAAACTACACAACATCAAGCTTTATGGTACTGCAGTCTCCTCAGTTACAAAGATGATTACATTATATCCCAAGCACGTCCATGCGGCTATCATTTCTTTTATATTTTCCTGCTTCCTACCAAGTTTCCAAACTATCTCTTCTTTCTTCCACACCTAGACTTTAAAAATACTTTTCTACTCTAGCTGCCTCTACTTACTTAATATAGCCTGTCTACTCACAAACTTGTACTTTTTACCCCTTTGCAGTCTAAACTCTTCTCCCTGCATGAAAACTGATCTCTCAGTGGATTCTGATACAATACTTTCCAAATCCAGTGGCCTTTGCTCAATATTGAATCTTATCTAGGATAGATGGTGCTAGCTACAGTAAGAAATAAATCCTCTATTCTCACTGATGAAGCAATAGTATTTTTTTCCTTCCCCCTTCACTTATGAAAAGACAAATTCCTATCAATATTCTTGACTGAGTTGTCTCCTGGGTTGTTCTCCTCCAACATTGATTCCAGGCTTCAGGCATATTTCATGTTACGATTTCCCCATCTTCAATGTGTCACTTACAGATTGTCCCTGTGTCATCCAGCTGCATATGTCCCTGTGTGGCACAGTTTGCTCTCAGCTACTAACTGAAAGGTTGGAGGTTCAAACCCAGCCATCAGTGCTGGGAATAAAGGCCTGATTATCTGCTTCCATAAAGATTACAGCCAAGAAAACTCTCTGGAGTTTATTTCTTCTCTAACACATGGGGTCATCATGAGTCGAAACTGGAATCAAATCAATGGTATTTTTTTTTTTTTTTTTTGTCACCTGGCTGAGTTGGGGTGGGAAGGGGAGAAGGGAATAGAAAGCATGTAGAATTTATATACCTGCCTGTAACTGATTTGCATCCATCACTTTCACTTCATTATCAAGAACTAGCTGTGTGACTCTATGCAGATTACAGAAAAGTTGGAAATAGAGTTTTTCTATGTTTCTAGAAGGAGAAAAACCAGTCTCTGTCATAGTGTTTCCTCCAAAGCACTGAGAACATACCTTCTACTATAGCTCTTACCAAATTTTGCTATATAGAATATTGTCTATTTCTTCCTCCAGGTTTTAAGTGCTTGAAGGTAAAGGAAAATAAGTCAAACATTTCTATTCCTAGAGCCTAGATCAGCGTATGACTCATGTTAGGCACACAATAAATGTTAGTCAAAGGAATGAATTAATAACCAATATCCCCTTGTACTATATTAGTATTTAAACTGGGGACTACTCCCCACTTCTTAAATACCCCTCCCTCCTTAGCTTCTTTGTTCCTTTTCAGCATCTTGAAATGCTCCTTACTGTTTACTTCTCTAGATTTTCATGCACTTTTCTCTCCATAAAAAATAAAACGTCCTCAATATATTAGCAATGGATCTTTGTCTTTTCCTCAGTAACCCTACTCCAGCTGTTTCACTTACTGTTTAACTCACTCATGTATGTCAAAAGCCCTCAAATACATCCTAATTTCCAACTCTACATCTCTAAATACCAAACAATGTTGTTGTTGTTATGTGCCATTGAGTCGGTTCTGACTTACAGTGATGCCATGTACAACAGAACAAAATGCTGCCCAATCTTATACCATGCTCCCAATAATTCCTATGTTTGAGGCCACTGTTGCAGCCACTGTGTCAGTCCGTATCGTTGAAGGTGTTCTTCTTTCTCACTGACCCTCTGCTTTACTAAGCATGATGTCTTTCTCCAGGGACTGATCTCTCCTGACAACATGTCCAAAGTACATGAGACGAAGTCTTGCCATCCTTGCTTCTAAGAAGCATGCTGGCTGTACTTCTTCCAAGACAGATTTTGCTAGCTCTTCTGGCAGTCAATGGTATCTTCAATATTATTTGCCAGTACCGTAATTCAAAGGCATCAATTCTTCTTCAGTCTTCCTTATTCATTGTCCAGCTTTCACATGTGTAAGAGGTGATTGAAAATACCATGGCCTGGGTAAGACCCACCTTAGTCCTCAAAGTGACATCTTTGCTTTTTAACACTTCAAAGAGGTTTTTTTTTTGCAGCAGATTTGTCCAGTGCAATGTGTGATTTGATTTCTTGACTGTTGCTTCCATGGGCATTGATTGTGGATCCAAGTAAAATGAAATCCTTGACAACTTCAATATTCTCTCCATTTATCATGATGTCATTTATTGAAGCCTCTGGCTGGATGCAAACTTCTAACCTCTCAGTTGACAGCTAAACACGTTAACCATTTGCACCACCCAGGGACTCCTCCCTGCCTATTTCATCCCCCCAAATCTTTTACTTCCTTTCTCTTTCTCATCTCTGTAATCAGCAATATTATAACCACAGTTGCTCAGTCTGAAATACTAACAACACTTCTTGATTTATCTTACTAATTGTTGCTACATTAAATCCATCACCAGTCCCTTCAATTTCATATCGAAACATAGCTCACCTCTGTCCACTTGTCTCCATCTCCATTATTATCACTGTTATTCAATCTGCCATCATCGCTCCCCTGAAATATGTGATGGTCTCTAATTGGATTTCCTCAATCCATGTTTGCTTTCTATATTACACCATAAAGAATAATCTTTTAAAAATATAAATTAGATAATTTCACTCCTCTACTTACAACAATACAATTCAAACTACCTACCTATTGTCAGAATATAACACATGTAAAGTACTATCCATGGTGCCTGGCACCTTGTAGGTGTTAAATAAATGTTAGTTTTCTCTCTCTTTTAACTTGCATTTTGATCTCTGTACAGATCATTTGCTTGGGATAAAAATATTCTTCAAGAATGACATTAGGTATCTTCTTTGTACAGTTTTACCTGAGCCATTTGCTGATTTTGCCCAAAGCAAAATTGGAGCCTACTTTTTGGTGCCCCCACTGCTGGATGCACGTGCTTCTATGAAAGATTTAGTGACAGTGATTTGCAATTTAAAGTTAACATATATGTGATTTCCGTAAGTTCAAAAACATGTTTGACTTAAATTGCATCCTCAAACAGACAAACAAAAACAAACCCATTGCTATTGAGTCGATTCTGACTCACAGTGACCCTATAGGACAGAGTAGAACTGCCCCACAGAGGTTCCAAACAGTGCCTGGTGGATTCAAACTGCCAACTTTTTGGTTAGCAGCCATAGCTCTTAAACACTATGCCACCAATTAAAGTTTCATTAAATGAATGAAACTTCTTGCATAGTTGTACAATGGAAGAATTTGTTTTCATAACTAGATCACAGTAGACAGCATAGAAGAAAAAAGTTTAAAATCAGAGAGAAAAAGAATGAGAGAGATAGACACAAGGTTTCTAATTTATCAGAGTCTGACTTGTATTTATCTTTGAAAGATGGTGAATGAATTATGAGAAGGTTAGGTGTATGCTTAATATTTTTTGTTAAAATCAACGTTAAAAATCTCTTGTTTTTAAATGATGTATTTCCTAGAATACGGAGTCCTGGTTGCACAGTGGCTGCTAAGCAAAAAAGATCAGCAGTTCAAATCCACCTGCCGCTCCTTGCAAACCTTAAGGGGCAGTTCTACTCCGTTCTACAGGGTGGCTATGAGTTGGAATCGACTCAACAGCAATGGGTTTCTTTTTTTTTTTTTAATCCTAGAATATACTCAAGAAATAGGAAGATATATCTACTAATAGAGACACTTCTCTGTTTGGATAATAATATTCATGCATATATACTCAAAAACTTGAAATGCATGTTGCACGAGGTTATACAGCTGATATTTAGCTGTTAACATTGCTAAGCCAGTTTTATCAATTTCAGCATTCAACTTACTTGAGAACTGAAAGTTCTGATTAACTTATAGAGGTAGTATAATCGAAATGAGACCTAGTATTTATGAAAACTCTTTAAGAAAGCTGTTTCTGCTTTCTGTGTTCTACAAATATTTTGATTTATATTACATTACCTTAGAGATTTAAATCAGGAAGAATATTAATTATATGTAATTGAATCATTAAACATAGTTAATGAAGTATAACTTTCACTAAGAGTTACGGAAAGTTAAAAGCCCCAATTTATACTCTTAAGAATCTCCAAGATAAATGAGTAGTAATATTTAATAAATTTAAATATAATCTTATTTTATAAAACATTCATGATTCATAATTATATATGTATATAGTAGGTAAAATATAATATGATATAGTTTTTATGTTCTTTAACTTAAGAATATACACTAGTCATTCTTTCCTGTCAATTGAAAATGTATGCATAATATACTATTATTAAACTATCTCACATTATAGGAAATTTCATTTTTTATATTTAAAATATTGTAGTCTTTTTGCATATATATTTTGGCTCACAAATTTGATTACTATATTTTTATCCAAATAACACTGGAGTCCTCTGCATTTGTCTGCTGGCCTCTCCCTCCCTTGTGAGGTATTTTCTTAAGCATGCTATGCTAGTTTTTTTTTTTACAGAAACATGTAGGAGAGGATTGGCATTGAGACACTTGCGTGGGTGCCACACGGAAGGGAGGGTACAGCTAGCAAACAAAGTATTCATTTGTGTAAAAGTACAGGATTTTTTAGAATAAATATCTTAAAGATTCATCACTGACCCAAAATATATGATAGAAATAATTAAAGCTCCTACCAGTGGAGGATGATTACTATCATTTAATTTGCATTTTATCAATAGTTATAAAGACTATTAGAAGTCCTTGGGTGGTGCAAAAGGTTAAACGTGCTTGGCTGCTAATCAAAACATTGGAGATTCCAGTCCTCCCAGAGGCACCTCGATGAAATACCTGGTGATCTACTTCTGAAAAATCAGCCACTGAAAATCCTGTGGAGCACAGTTTTATTCTGACACACATGGGGTCACCATGAGTCAAATCGACTCAAAAGAAATGCCCATGATTTCCAATGCCAATAAGAAGGCTCAATTGATCAATTAAGACAGAAATATGTGAGTAAGTATTGTGAGTAGTGGGACTATCTATCCATTGGGGATCAACCCTGGGAGAAGAGTAGGGCAATCTCATGGTGGCGAGATGAGGACCCAGATACTGAGTTCGTAACATACAGTCAATATTCTAAGTCTTTTGTTTTTATGTAATAACTTTTGAAACTCTTTTTACTTCCATTTTACAGATAAGAACAAGACATGAAGATATTAACTAGCTGACCAATGTCCCATATTTTGTAAGCACAAAAGTTGATATTTGTGCATAGGAAGTCTGGCTTCTGGGTCTGAGTTTTTAGCCACTATGTTTGTGATACTTTC
Organism: Dugong dugon; assembly: GCA_030035585.1. Taxonomy (NCBI): domain Eukaryota; kingdom Metazoa; phylum Chordata; class Mammalia; order Sirenia; family Dugongidae; genus Dugong; species Dugong dugon. The sequence goes on from CM057475.1 coordinate 24,815,376, forward strand.
CCTGACCTTATTTGTACACTAAACAGGTTGAATCAAATAGACGCACTCTTCTGTATATTCACCTAACACTGTAAGTGAAAAAATAGGTATACAATCAAGATGTCTAAATGAAAGAATAAGAAAATTAATGAGTATCAATGGATAATAAGTTACTAAATGCTGGAAGAAGCCTTTAGGAGTGTCATTTCTTACACTGTTCCGCAGTGGCGGTCGCGTGTGTTAGAATCAAATTGCTTTCTGCTCAAGGCTGGAGACAAGGTGAATACTGTGCATATAGGTACATTCTTGTGCCATCCAACAGAGAGAATTTGGGGTTATCACAGTCACAATAGCTGTGTGACTTTGGCAAATTATTCTGAGTCTCAGGTTTCTTTTTTTTCCCACTTTTTATATTAAATTAGTAAGTTATTTTGTAGGCTTGGTATGAGGTATCAGTGAGATAGTGTCTGTAAAGTGCAAAGAGCTGTACCCAACAAAGAGTAAGTGTTGAATAAATATTTGTTATTGTTGGTACTATTAATATCGTATTCACTCATAATTACTGTTTTTAGGTGCTGTCAAGTTGGCTCCAACTCCTGGCAACCTTATGTATAAGAGAACAAAATTTGCTCAACCCTATGCTACTTTCATGTTTGCATGATTCACATGTAATAGAGGCTAAATAATTGGTATCTATTACTATTACCATGATAACTGTTAAAGAACACAGTGAATGAGAAAACAACTGTGCTATGGAATAATATTTTCTATCTGAAATGGTCTTTAGGGATCTTCTAGCTCAATTCCCTGATTTTGTAGAAGTGAGTACCAAAACTCAGGGGTTTGAAGTAATTTGCCCAATGTCCTTCAGAGAGTTAGGACCTAAAATTTAGCTTATCTAATCCAGTCAAGCACACTTTTTACTAAATCCTGTTAACCTTCTTAATGCCTGGGGTAAATAATTTAACTTTACCCTGATAATTTGGTCTTTGTCCTTCGTTCCTGAGAGAACCTCTAAAGCCTTGGAATTTCCTCCCTGATTAAAGTACCTTTGATGAACCACACACAGGGGTTTAAGCTAAGAAGTAACTCAGGTAGGGGGGCTGGCCAGGCAAGAAAGACAACCTCCTGACTATCAGCAGACCTCAGGGGTGGAAGGGATATGATTCAATCAATGATGCCTATTCAGTGAGGCCACAATAAATCCTCTAGATACAGAAGCTTCACGGACTTCTCAGTTGGTGAAGGACATCAATGCACATGGGAGAATAACTTGTCTCTTATTTCCGCTCTGCATTGGGAACCCTCCCAGAACTTTTGCCCTCTGCATCTCTTCATTTTTATCCTTTTCTTACAATAAAACAAAACAAAACAAAACAAACAGAAAAACCCCAAAATGCATACGGACATGGTTTTGAAGGTATACTTGTGAGGCTATAAGAGGATGTGCCAAAAATTCAGACTTCCAGAAAGAAAGCAGATGTTCAACTTGCACAAACAGTTTAAGCAGTGCATGCCACTTTAGTCATTCAGGGATAGTCGTGTTTCAGTCTAAGGAACAATTTACCATCCAAGTTCCCAAATGGTAGCCAAGAACTAATCTTGCAAACAAGATTTCTAAGGATAGCAGATCCTTGCTTGTTATATTATCTCTTTTCTGCATAGTCATGAACAGACATACTAACAGCTTTTATTCTGGACTATCTATTCAAGGATATTTGTATTGCAAAGAGCATTGGAAGATAGAGATGAAATTGTCCTCCACAGCACAGAGTGAGTAAGTTTGCTTGCTGCTCATTTAAAAAAAAAAAAAAAAAAGAGATTTTTTTCTAAATTTGGGGTTCTTCAGCTGTGTTACAAATCTACTGTTAGTGCAGAATCCCCCTGGGCCATTCTGCATTATCACCAAGTGTTTTGGGGAACCAAATGAACTCACATAAATATGAAGTCATGCTTCTTGTTTTGCTATGAGTAATATCATCCTTTGTCTCTGAACCATGAGGTTTATGTCTTCTGCTAGCATCCATGAAACTTATGGCAGGCTACAATTTTAGTTGACAAGTAAGGTAAAATTTCAAACCTTTTCCGCTCTTCACACTAGTCAAGTTGGGATTCTCTGTTGGTTGAGCAAACCGAGGAAGTGGAATTAATAGCAATGGGAGAGCTGAAGTTTGTGGAACTAATCTGATTGGGGGCCCAGTCATTGTGAGTGAGCACATCCAAGGCATTTGATGTTTAATTAAAGCAATGCAATTAATCACATATGCCACTCGCTGGTTGAAATAGATGATATACTTTGAGGTTCAAATTATAAATTAAACATTTTTAAGAAAGGTTGAGGCAGAGTTGAACCTGGAGGCTTTGCTTTAATGTTTTAGTTTGGTGAGTTTTATTTGAATTTTAGGGCTAGATGGAAATTTATTCCCCCTACAGCCTCTTAAGCTACCCTCAAAACCATGTGTTTTGAGGTTTGATTTTTGTTGGTTTTTTAAATAGAAAATTTCACAAGTAAACATTGCATTTTTTTTTATTGAGCAACAATGTAAATTAAATACTTAAATAGTTAGATTTAAGTCTCTGAGTTTTAACCATTATATGTACCTGCCACTCAAAAGAAGATATAGAATTGTGCTGCCCAATATAGTAACCACTAGCTGCATGTGGCCATTAAATTTTAATTGATTAAAATCGAGTAAAATTTAAAGTTTATTTCTCAATCACGGTAAGGACATTTCAAGCTATTAATAGCTGCATGTCAGTGGCTAGTGACCATGTTATTGAATAGCACACATTTAGAGTATTTCCAGCATTGCAGAAAGTGATAGAAATGCCCTTTTAAAAAATCAACTGTCAGAAAACACTTTTTAATTTATATTTAGAGGTGGCTTCTTTAACTCATAATATTTTTTAGATACATGAAAGGTATTGTGTCTATTGGTATATATATGTATATATATATGTATGTATATATGTATATATATTTCTTTTCTGAGTAATATTCTATTGAATGGATATAGCACAATTTGTTTAATGAGTCTACTGTTCACAGACATTTGGACTGTCTCCACGTTTTATGAATAAGGCTGTCATGGCATCTTGTACAATTGTTTTTATGGAAATGCATGTTTAAATTCTCTTGAGAAAATACCTAGAGGTAGAATTGCTTAATCAGGGATTAAGTATAAGCTTATCTTTATATGAAATAGCCACAAGAAGGCATGTATAAAAATAATACTCAGCAATGAAATAGCAAGTCATATTCACTAGAATGGGGGAAAAAGACCAACAATACTAAATGTTGACAAGGACGTATAGCAGTTGGAAATCTTATACATTGCTGGTAGGAGCATAAAATGGTACAACTTCGTTAGCTGGCAGATATCTTATTGTGGCTTTAACTTGCATCTCCCTACTAACTAAAGATGTTGAGCAACTTTTCGTGTGTTTATTGGGCATTCTTACATCTTTTTGAAGTGTCCGTTCAATTCTTTTGCACATTAAAAAAAATGATTCTTTGTCTTTTAATTGTTAATTTGTCAGCATCCTGTATATATTCTGGATAGATTTTACTTTGTCAGGTATATTATTTCATACTTCTTTTTTAAGATTTAGATCTTAAATCATATAAATGAATGTGGCTAATTTTCCAGTTAACTGTAGGAAAGTGAGGAGCACCAGCTTCGAAACCTATTTTAAATAGTCAAAATATATCAGAAAGCTTGCTATGAGCACAATGGGCCCAAAGAGATATCAAAGCCAAGAAAAGCCAGTGGGGCTCCTTTGTCCCAGGAACTTGAAAACCTTGGAAGACAACACACACACACACACAAGCCACCCCAAGGCCTGTAACTATTTAAAGATTTGACATTTTTAAATGTCTCTTTAACATTTCTAAACTTGTCTGGCAAACAAAAGCATAAATTCAGAAAATGGAAACCATAAAATTTAATAATTACTATGATTTTTTTGGTAAAAAAAATTAGCTGTTCATCATTTGACGTATTCAAAATCATACAATGGACACCATGGTAAAGATGCCTGGCAATTTTAGCACATAAAACAGAACAAAATAGACAATCAAATCTGTGCTTTTATAATAATAATAATTTTTAAAAGCCTATGTCTTTGATCCTAGCTGATTTATGTAGAGGAATTTTCATTAGTAAAATTAAAAATTTGGTTTTTAATGGATCATTTTGTTTTACTTTCTGAGTACCCAATAAACATAGAATTTCAAATTTAAAATACTATTTGTAATATGGTTCTGAATTTTTAAAATACACCCCCCCAAAAACACTTATCCCAGCAAACATATATATATATATATATATATATATATATATATATATATAAATAGAAAAATGTCTATGGATTTTGATGTAGTATACATATTTAAGATCATAGACTATATGTGCATCTAAAGGTATTTACAAATACCTGCTCTTCTCATGCCATATGTATTCAAGTAAAGACACAGTTTAAACATAAACACAATTAATAAATGCAGGTATAACAGTCAAATGCTTTTCCTCCATAGCTAAAAAAGTACTTGGAACTAAGTTTAAATGTCATCCAAGGAAGTCAGAACTAACAGTAAAGCTCTGTTTCTCCCCTTTGCCCTTACTCATACACAGAGACACACTTATGTTGTTGTTGTTGTGGGTGCCATCGAGTCAGTTCTGACTCATATCGACCCCATGTGACAGAGTAGAACTGCCTCTATAGGGTTTTCTTGGCCGTAATCTTTATGGAAGTAGATTGCCAGGTCTTTCTCCTGTGGAGCTGCTGAGTGAGTTCAAACTGCCAGCCTTTTGGTTAGCAACCAAGCTCTTAACCATTGCACAACCAGATAAACAATAACACACATACACAAATACAAACACTTATACACACACACATATACACACACTAATAGAGCTACATATTACTGAACTAAATATATGGTTTTTCTTGACATTCCTCGCTGTTGTTCTAGCTCATTAAGTAGTCTTGGTATACAAAATAGTTATGCTATAGATTGAATATCTAAGTACAGACAATTCTCAGGTCACTACCTCGCTATATCTTCTATTTTAAAAACCAAAACAATAACAACAACAAAACAATTCACTCTCAGAAGTGAGCAACATCAAATGCCATCTACTCTAGAGACTGAATGTAAGTTCCTTCCTGTGAGGCCAATTGCTGCAATTTTTTATTCTAATTTTATAGCTATGAAGAGAAAAGTTACCTTTACAAAGAATATGGGATATTGGTTTGTTCGTTTGTTTGTTTTTGAGTTATAAAGCAGAACTTGATTATAAGAATATAAAAAACTTTCTAACTGTGTTCTCCAGAAATTGAAAAGCTTACTTGTATTAAGAGCGAGTTTCCTTTCTCTGGAGGTATTCAAGCAGAAACTGCATAGCCTTTCAGAAGGCATCGGTCCATGAGGCAACCAGAAGATGAATTAGATGCCCTCCAAGGTCACTTCCAAACTGTAGTCTCTATAATTCTACCAATTTCTCCTCATTTTTACACCTCAGCAACATTTTATTAGAGCCAGACATCTTCTCGCATGACCACTTTGCCTGTACTATTTCTGAAATAGTGGGGGTATGCATAAATGCAAATTAAAATAAGGTGTGGCCAGGTGCTTAACCACTGCACCATAGCTCCTTACAAATGAAGGGCAGACTTGACTAATTAATTATTCCTCCTCTAATTATTTACATGTGAATTATTTAACTAAGACTAAAATGCTTGTTTAAAATGCCCCATTTCCTGTTTCCCAAGAAGACAATTTGCAAGTTAAAGTAAGCCAACTGATTATTTGGGAACAATTAGATACTTGAAGGGAGAGCTTAGAACTTCAAACTTTTTTCAGATAGAGGAAATACAGAAACACCTCCATTATGTTCAGAGTGAGCAAAAGTAGTAACACCTTCAATATGTTCAGTTAATGAATTAATTATGAATGACATGTTAGTTTTTGAAATTCCAAAGATTTGTGAGGGTCAAAGAAGTGGTTTGTGAAAAAGGTGAAATGAAGAGACACTCTGCCTGAGGTGAAGCTGAGGAAGTAGATTAAAAATATCCAAACAAAATAGAAAGACAGAGACAAGCATAACTGAGTGTCCTAATAGCATTGCTAAGATAGATTCAAGTTCAAAATCTTATGAAGACTTCTGTTTTCCCTGTTACTGATTAGCAAAAGCTATTTTATAAGCAATTCATCTTATCTGCAACTACGCACAGCTTTTTTATTTAACAAAATAATTTCACTTTTTAGAATATCAAAGTAAGGAAAATTGCAAAGACAAATCATTCGTTTCTACATAAAGATCCAAAAATTGCTTTTGTGACTAAATTCAAGAAAATTATTTGAGAGCATATACTGTACATATCTTTATAGGCATGAGTTAACAATGGAGTTTTTTTTTTTTTTTTTTGTTCCATTTTTATCTAGAAAAGAACTTGGAAAAAAAAATGCCATCCTGATTTTCCTTGTATAGGACTCAGTCTTGCTCAATCTGTTTTAAAGCTTACATATTCAATTCTCATTCTTTCATTGTGATCTTGAAGATACATTATTTTTCAATTGTGTTCACGACTCATCCTATACATATTTTATCTCTTCATGTAGATAGTAAACTACCAAGTCATGATCCATCACTTCCATTTTTTATTTATTCCCCAAAAATTCCTGCAACATTGCTTTCCTGCTAATTCTAAATATGTGCTTTACTAACCCGCCATAATTCCATATTTTGTTCTTTCAAAAATAATGTTCAGTTAGCTAAACAAAAGTACATCTCTAAGCATGCATACAGCTGTCTATATATACATATTACATTCATGAATGATTAATATGTAGTATGGTTTTGTCTTTATATCCGAAGAAAATATAAATGATAATTAACCCCTCATTACAAAGGAAACTTCTCAAAGGCAAGAGCCATTCACTTTATTTTCACAGAGCTCACCATAGTACACTCAGTTATATTTTGCTGAATTTAATTGATACTCTGTGTAACTCTAGTATTAATAATCTGTGAGAATTATTTAATAGACTAATTTTTTTAATGGCAAAAATTCATGCTTCATAAACCTTTCAAACTATTCCATTCATTCTATTTTCCTCATTTTTGATTTGTACAAATGCCAGACATATGTCCTTAAGTATATCCTAATTAACAATGGAGGGTATTAGTGAGTTATGAAATGGGACATTCCCTAAGATCTTGCTTTGAATGTAACCATAAAATTAACAGACTTTCCAGATTATTGGTGTCTGTTTTTCAGGAGCTATCATGATTATTTAGTAAGTTTCCATGGTTTTTAACTATTTACTTCTGGAATTCAAGAACTTGGAAATCACTTTTTATTTTGTGGCTTACACTGACTTACACCCTATAAATGATATGCTAATTAAAAAATTGGTTTGTACATTTCTTTTCATAGAGTGAATTGGCTATACAATTAAAATACTGTTTATTTCTTATTCCACAATAGAAGAGTGTCCACTATTTACATTTTAGTATACAATATCACAGCCTAGTCTTTGGCATACGTGTGTGCATGTTTTAAGATAGAATCATGATCATACTATGTATAAAGATTTGTGCTTTGTTTCCTCTCACCCCCCCCCCCATAATATTATGACAAGGAAAGTTTCTCACATCATTGCTAACTTTCTTCCAAAACATTTTTATTCCCATATATTATCTCATCAAATATGTATGCATTTTTTCCAAGACCTTCATTTGTTTTATATCACTCTAACAAATAATATCACAGTAAAGATCATAACACATAACCATTTTTGAGAATCTCTGCTGATTTTACTAAATTCCTAGAAGTGGAATTATCTGAGTAAAATTGTGAATAAGTTTACGGTTCATTAGCAAGGTGATCAAATTCTCTTCAAAATGACCTTAGTCTTTTAAACTTCAATTAATGTTTATTTTCTTTGCTTGTTTTTTTTTTTTTTTTAAACACTGAAATACATTAAAACTATGCATTTACCTTCTTGTAAATCTTTGGCCATATCACTTAATTTTTAGTAAATCATTCCATATATTCATAATAAATTGATGGTGTGTTGCATTCCGAATCTCTCTGGCCCCTTCCTAATGCAGCATACATACAAAATAGGCTTGTGAAGGCGTACACACTGACACACACACACACACACACACACACACACACACACACAGGAGTCAAAAACAGGAAGTTTTTCTCATAGAAACAAAGGGTGCTTAGACTTTTTATTTTGTGACATTCTTTATTTATAACCTAATTTTAAAGGTGATATTATTAATGGGAAAATCTTCTAAATAGAATTTCATTTTGCAATTTTCTTATGCCTGGAACTAAAATAACAATTTTATATTCAAGACTGGATTCATAAAAAATAAGTATATGAAAAGGGGGATACTAAAAAAGCCAGTAACTCCCCTAAACTGAAAATCTACATCTCTTTGCACAGCAGACTCCCTCAATAGTAGATATGTGTAGATATATTCTATTCATTCTGTCAATGAGATAAAGAAATAGAAATGTCTGAATTATTTTAAGAATTTGAAATTCAGGTTTTATTTACCTGAGTTTAACATTCACATAAAAATGCAAAATCAAACTGTATTTTAAAACCGGTATTGGTAAGTATCTTTGAGTCTTACATATTTATTTGCAAACGCTTTACTTTTATATTGTGATAACATTTAATATTGACTTCTTTAGAGGACATGCATATGGTTGTGCCCTATCTTTCTGTTGAATCTTAGAGCTGACACTGGTGTGTTGAGTCATGTTGAGATATACAGTATGGAATAACTACGTTAGTAAGCTTTACCATGTTTCAGATATCTGGCCTCTGAAGAACTGCTATGCATTGTTCTACAATGTTAATATTTCAAGAAATATAGAATAATCAAGTCAGGAAGAATGGGAATTGCGTAAGTAATTAAACGAGCTATGACTCTCTGCCTCTTTATCCAAAAAACAAAAAAGACAAAGCCAATAGTTTGGACTGCTTCAAGGGTAAGGTAAGAGAGCAATTCTAGGTTAATAAACCAAATAGTGGACAATCACTAATCAAACAATGAAAGGTAGTGTTTGGTTGTGTGGTAAGTAGGCAATGTACTTTTTACCATAGACCTGACAGTAACTTCCAAGGTAACCTTGAGTAAATCACTTAGATTGGCTTTAAAATTGCCGCATCTATAAAAGGATATTAGTATCAATGCTTTCAAAATAGTTTTCTGTGATTTTTTTAATAAGATTAAATTCAGTTTTATTTGCCAATTCAACATTTTTCATTTGTACAATTTAATGGTATCAATTACTTTCAAATAGAAAATTATCTGATGATCAAATAAAATTAGTACGTAGTCACTGATACTTCTCAGAAGGTACCTGATAAATAGCCCCCTTCTCCAAGTGACTTCACTTGAAGGATAAAAAGAATTAGTGGAATATGGAAGTCCAAATATGACTTATAGAATGTTCAGATGACAGGATGTTACTCTAGGTACATTAGCAAGTTGACTTGCTCAAATACAATCCCAGAATTGAACAAACTTTTCAATCAATCCGGCCAAGCCATATAGGGCAGCAATTTTCCAAGTTGTGGAGAAGTACCTGGAGAAACAGTTGCAACTACTCATACCCTATGAGCAGCTTAAACTCAAATATAAGAAAGGAGAGGCAGAGTCATGCACACCAAGTTCTTATTTCTATACTGACGAATCAAAAACTTCACTCCCTGTGGGGCAGAGTGAATAGTGGTAGGGGCAGGGTGAACAGTGGTACGGATAGAGACCAGGAGTGTGCTTAAGAAAAATCTGTCCATATGGAAGCCAATGAAGTGGGAGAAAGCCAATCTACTCCAATAACAGAGTTTAATAGCATCCAACATTATTGAGTCTTTATTAGACTCACAGAGATTTCCAAGACAATCAGGTTGGGCTGTTACTTGCCAACTCAGCTTTTCTTACTATTTACAACAGGTCTCTTAATCTAGTAGTCTGCAACCAAGTGTCCTTGTTTTGTTTTACCTCATAGAATATTGCTTTTCCTATCTTAATTTTGGCCAACATTTTTTTTAATGTCAAAAATATATGTAACAAAACATTTGCCATTTCAACAATCTTCATGTGTATAATTTTTGGTTAGCAGATGAGCTTTAACCACTGTGCCACCAGGGCTCCATGTATAGTTTAGTGACATTAATTATGTTCATCATGTTTTTCAGCCATCATCCTTTTACTTTCCCAAATTTTTCCACTGCATTTAACAGAAGCTCAGTGACACGAACATTTTTAATGGGAAATTTCATCTAAAACTTGAGATCTTGTAAACATTGGGCTTCATTTCTAAATGGCAATAATTGTCTGCCCCTGAATAGCAGCTGCTTTCACTAGAAAATGTGAATCCTTTTCACCACTTACCAAGGTGATCATAATGCTCTCACACAGGCTCTGCCTCTTTCATTCACGTATTTGTCTTCTGTAGGCATTTGGGGTTTTGATCACTGCTCTAAAAATAACTAAGTTTAGTCACATTTTAGCACCTCACCCTCATCTGTAGGTAACATCTGGAACTAGTATGGGGCTATAAGTCTAGAAGGTCCTGAGATACTTCTGCTCCTTTGTACACAAAGTTTTACTTCTCCCCGTCCCATATGCCTATTTCATTTCCTTGGCAACCTACCCCTTTCCCTGATTTCACTCTGAGCCTGATCTGGAAGTCTCATCTATACCCATGTGTAATCTATCTAGGGGCCTGGCTTTTATAGCCATACCCTGTGTTTAAAACTCTAAGTGAGATTAGTCGGGAAGCTTAGAACCAAGATGTACAGAGATGTGGGCTGTGTGTCTTCATTTTACAGACAGACGGTCCTACGGGTACCTCCTTCCTCCCTGGACCAGTTATGAACTCAAACCACATCCGTCGATGCAAGTGGATTGCTGGTCATAAGGCAGAAAAGCAGGCTTTTGAGTCAAAAAAGCTGGTCAAACTGACAAACTGAAAAAGGCAGAGCAGACGGAAGCTAGAAAAATAAAACATAAATGAGAATAAGACGGGTTTGACATTTATAATCAGGCAGTTTTAATAACCGTAAAATTCTTTGGGCAAAGGAAAAGTTATGTGTTTAACTTGGGGCCTTTACTTTTCATTATAGTTGATACCTAGAGAAAGAGACAACAGCAGACTAATCCATGAACAATACAAGATTATCTTAAAATTAAATTTTTAATCTTTTCTGGGTTGGAACAAATCTTACTTTTTTTCTTTTTACCAAGATAACGATCACTTAATTTGCACAGTTCCTTCCAATAACGCTTACTTTTACATTAACATTGAAATCAGACTTGCCTCTGCATGTCTATCAGATGGAATTTGTATGATTTTTTTTCTCCAAAGTCCCCTTTGATAAAGCAGATGTCAGTCACAAGAGGACGTTGCTTAAAGAGTCAACTCAATAATCCTTGAAGTTTCTTTAGGCTCTGCCTTCTCTTAAACATAACATTTCTCCACACGTGGAGTTAATTCTGTAACAATGACAACAAAACCCCTGCATTCTTCTCTTCCAACAACAAAACAAGGCTTGGACAGAGGTAAAGAGGGCATTTTTCTAGCACTAGAGCAGAGTTGAGGAGCCCTGGTGGTGCAGTGGTTCAGCATTCAGCTGCTAACCAAAGGTCGGCAGTTCAAAATCACCTACTCTCCTCAGAGGAAAGATGTGGCAGTCTGTTTCCATAGAGATTATAGCCTTCGAAACCCTATAGGGCAGTTCTACTGTCCTATAGAGTCCTATGATTCGGAACCCACCTGATGGCAACGAGTTTAGTTTTTGTTTTTTTTTTATAGCAGAGTTGAATCGGCATGGTAGCAATAGCAGAACTCAAATGTCCAAAGCAACTCTTTATATTCCCAAACAGATTTGAAACTCTTCTTTTAATTATGTCATGATTTGTGATATCACTTGCACACCTAAGTTCCAAATATTTGATTATTCCTTCCCCTTCACTATCAGAAGCCATTTCGAATTTATTCTGGTCTCAAGATAACCCATGAGCCTCCTCACTTATCACCAGTTACATTGGTTCTAGCCTTTCTCTCTCTCTGTCTTTCTAGAACTATTACCTGTGTTTTCTTCCCAACATCTCTCACCCTAACCCACCCATTTATCAGTAGAAGGATTTTCTTACACAATTATGACGATTTTTTCTGCCTTATACCCTCAGCTAAGAGCCCTGGCGGTGCAGTGGTTAAGCTATCAGTGGTTCAGTTAGCAGTGGCTGCTAACTGAAAGGTCAGCTGTTCAAATCCTGCCCTGTGTGGCATGTTTTAGAGAGCCTTTCTCTTGCTGTGACATCTTATAACCAAAATCCATGTCCCCTCCACTTCTAGAGTATGTCAAGTGTACCTGGAAATCCAGAATTCACTGCCCAAATAATCTGAGCTAATCATATGCACACCAAGGGGTGACTGCTTGTGGGGGGTGGTAGACAGAACTCTAACAGTGCAGGCTGGATACACAGGCCCCTGACGTGCAAGGTAGAGTCTGAGGTAGGAAAAGAAGTGTGGATTTTTTTTTTTATTGTAAAAATATAGATAACACAACATTTGCCAATTCAACACCTCTCATATGGACAATTCAGTGACACCATTTACATCCATCATGTTGTGCAGCCATCACCAATATCCATTGCAAATTTTCCTGCACCATAAACAGAAACTCAGTGTTTCCTAAATATTGATTCTCTCTTTCCCCTTCCCTTCTGCCATGGCCTGTTTTTGCTGTACCACTAAGATCCCACAGGGAACTCATTGGAGTTTGAGGTATCCAAATTCAGTCCTGACTTTCCATGTTGATATGAAAGTAGATATTTTTTCACATTAAAAGTCTAAAACCTATTTAATATAAAATTTTATTAGCTATATTTATAATTTTTTTAATATTTAGACAAATAGTATGATGGTCTATATTTGTACTCATGCCTGCATCTTGCAAATAATAGGGGTGGGACTGTATTAGCTAAAATTTCTGCAATAACTATCTCATCTGCAATCTCCAAATTTAACTCTTTTCTCATCTGTGATTTTATAATACTTCGTATGTACTTTTATTACCTCATTTTCTTATGGTATGTTAATTATTCATCTTTATGAATTTTTCTCCTACGGGGCTATGGGTTACAAGAGAGAAGGGATTATTTTCATTACTACTCCCTTTTCTGTGCCTACATTGAGGGCACCACATAAGAATTATGTGAAACCTGAAATTCAGAATCAGAGAAATTTCTTCTGAGTCTTTACTTTTTTGAATCTCTTAATCTAAGAGTGCTCTCATTTTTTAGTATTCTTCACTTCACACTTTACTACCTTGCTTGTCTTATTTTATTCTGTTTAAAGTCCATAAACTGGTTTCCAAATGTCCACTTTGTTACTGATGTAAAATGTAATAGTATGTTCTTTCTCAAAATCACTCTCAAGCTCTACAATGCCTGTTGGGTCAAAACCTTCAAGACATGTGTCTTAGTTATGTAGTGCTGCTGTAACAGAAATACCACAAGTGGATGGCTTTAACAAACAGAAATTTATTCTCTCACAGTCTAAGGGGCTAGAAGTCCAAATTCAGGGTGCCAGCTCCAGGGGAAGGCTTTCTCTCTCTGTCTATTCTAAGGAAGGTCCTTGTCATCAGACTCTGGGTCCAAAGGGCATGCTCCACTCTGGTGCTTCTTTCTTGGTGACAGGACCCTGTCCTCTCTGCTGGATTCTTTCTTTTATATTTCAAAAGTGATTGACTCAAGATAAAACCTTATCCTGTAGATTGAGTCCTGCCTCATTAACATAACTGTCTCTAATCATGCCTCATTAACATAATAGACATTAGGAGTTACAACACATGGGATAATCACATCAGACCACAAAATGGATGACAAACACACACTACTGGGAATCATGGCCCAGCCAAGTTGACATTTTTTTTTTTATTGTTCTTTAGATAAAGGTTTACAGAACAAACTAGTTTCTCATTAAACAGTTAGTACACATATTGTTTTATGACATTGGTTAACAACCCCACAACATGTCAAGATGTTCCCTTCTCAACCTTGGGTTCCCTATTACCAGCTTTCCTGTACCCTCCTGCCTTCTAGTCCTTGTCCCTGGGCTGATTTGCCCCTTTTGTCTCATTTTGTTTTATAGGGCTGTCTAATTTTTGGTTGAAGGGTGAACCTCACAAGTGACTTCATTACTGAGCTAAAAGGGTGTCCAGGGGCCATACTCTTGCGGTTTCTCTAGTCTCTGTCAGGCCAATAAGTCTGGCCTTCTTTGTGAGTTAGTTTGTTCTATATTTTTCTCCAGCTCTGTCTGAGACCCTCTATCATGATCTCTGTCAGAGCAGTCAGTGGTGGTAACCAGGCACCATCTAGTTGTATCAGACTCAATCTGGTGGAGGTCATGGCAGTTGTGGTCCATTAGTCCTTTTGACTAATCTTTCCCTTGTCTTTAGTTTTCTTCATTCTCCCTTGCTCTCAAAGGGATGAGGCCACTGGAGTATCTTAGACGGCCACTCACAGGCTTTTAAAACCCCAGATGCTACTCACCAAAGTAGAATGTAGAACATTTTCTTTACAAACTATATTATGCCAATTGAGCTAGATGTTCCCTGAGACCATGGTCCTCACAGGCCTGAGCCCAGTAATTCAGTCCCTTAGGGAAGTTGGATGTGTCTATGGAGCTTCCATTACATTGCCTTGTACAAGTTGTGCTGCCTTCCCCAGTATTGTTGACACACATTTTTGAGGCATACAATTCAATCCATAACAACATGTCAGGGTTAAAAATCCAGCCACAGTGTGTTTCTGAAGAGTGGGATTGTACAAGGTGTATAATAATATTCAAAGTGATTACAATAGTAAAACAGCAGCTAACAAGTTTAGCATTACGTGTTGCACATTGCACTGTGTAGTTTACATTAATTATATGACTTAGTCCTCACAGCTACCCCGCAAAGCGGAAATTATTATTTCCCTACTGAGGTTGAGGAAATAAATTCATAGAGATTAAACTAACTTGCCTGAGATCACATAGCTCATGGATAACATGTCTAGGATTTATGCCCATGTATACATGTCTCCAATGCTCACCTTCTCTTCTAGATTACTCTCCCTTATATTCATCTTTTTATGGTCATCATCTAGTAGAACAATTGACACATAGCTATTAGTCAATAAACATCTATTAAATGAATGAATGAAAAAAATGAGAGAGCTGGATGGATGAATGAATAGGAATAAATAGTAGATTTATAGTTAGGATAATCATGGTTTATTTTTAGATAGTGAAGAGCTAATTTTCTTCTAAAAGTCATGTGTAGAGGATTAAAGTTTGGACCAGATAGTAAAGATCCTTAATGCAAATGTAGGGCAAAATCTACCAAATAGCAAACAGAAGCATTTAAATTCCTTTATTAATCAGTTTAATTCATGTTTTCTCTCCTTGAAATGATTCAAAGTAGAGATAACAATCATAGCAGAGGCGATAGAACTTTAGTGTGCGCAGTACCAATCTAAGGTGTTTCTTAAGAACGAATACCCCTGGGCCCCAACCCCAGGGTTTCTGCTTCAGTGGATCTGAGATGGGGCTGAGGGACATGTATTTTAACAAGCACTCCAAATGATTCTGATGTAAACATATAAGAACCACACTTTAGAAATTTGCAACCGGGAAACAGTGGCCAAGAAATTTTTTTCCCTTATACTCAGAAAGATGAAGTATAAAATAATTTAATTCTTAACAGAGTCTTCACTAGAATAATCAGTTTGCCAATGCTTTGGTCCATGTTCCAACCACAATTCTAGGAGACTTGTTGGTTTTCTAAGTCATTCAAGTGTGGGCTGCTTGTGTCCCACAGATCAGCATCACTTCCTGTTAGTGGTGCTCTAGCTACACTCCATGGTGGTTCTCACCAAGCAGTACTAAGGAAAGCAGGTGCCAGCAGGGCTTCTGGACACCTTGGATTCCTATTCTACCAGGGGTCTTGGGTTGCTGATCTCAAGCTTTTCTGTCTAAATCGATCTTCCTTTCATCTTTCCCTCCACTTCACCTCTGCTTTTGATTTTAGTATCTTTCACCTAGTTTGGGAGTATAAAATTCCTGTGTAAAATTTTAATTTAAATCTTTCTATTCAATGGACCATGGTTTTCAAACATAATAGATAAGTATTTGAAGCCTTTATTTTCTAGTTCAACAGTGATGACACTAGTTTCACTGTCTAGGAAGGTAGAAGACACTCAGCACAAGTGAAAGGGTTTAATAAGTGACAATAAACCCAAATCCATTATTATCAAGTCAATTCTGACACATAGCAACACTTTAGGACAGAGTAGAACTGCCCCATAGGGTTTCTAAGGCTGTAATCTTTATGGAAGCAGGCTGCCACATCTTTTCCCCACTCTGTGACAATAACAGCCTCTTAAATAACACTACAAAGTAGCCAGGAGAAAAAGGACATCTGAGTCCCAAGAAGATACCTTGATAATTCTTATTGTTCATTGATTTATATGTGAAGTTCTGGTGAAGCAAATAAAAAGACAGGATACCTTAAAAATGATGAAACAGTAAAATGTAATGTCACATTGGCTAATGAGGATAAGCCTAAAGTGTTCTTCAAAATATTAAGACTGGGAGACTAAAATAAAGGTCGGGAGGAATAACAACTTGATTGCTTTAAAGTGGAAACCACTATCAAAGGTTTCGCAATGTAACTTTTGTGATTTTTGAAAATACCTTATTCTGTAGTACATCTGAATGATCATGTTTAGATGATGCTTAGAAAGACATTGCATTGAACTTCTGTTTAAACATGACCTATTGGACACATGTTGACCTCTACTGCCTTCCAAATCCCATTAGATTGATAATGAAGAGTTTTTCAAAGGGAATATGCTCCAAGTAAAAGAAAACGACAGGCAAAACAGCAGCATAACAGAAGAAGAAAAGCAGATGGAAAGATGGTAACTGACTTAGCAAAATACAGAAAGTTGAAACTGAAGCTGATAGTGGAAAAAAACCTAAATACAAGACAACTTACCCACAGAACCCCAGAAAGACTCGATAATTATAGATACCAAGTAGCTCTGAAAGTGCCAGTGAAATTGAAAGCACTTACCCTTCCAGGTTCCTTCCCATCAACCCACACAACACGGCAATGACCTATCCTTATTCTAATAGAAGACTAGCTGCAAACTCTCTGGAGTTAATGAAAACTGAAAAACTCTGAAGCCAGGGACACCAGGCACTACTAAGGATGGTAAGCAATACTTAAACAGGAGGGTTGATTGAAGAACTATATCCCCAGTCTTGATACTCATGGCCCTTTCTCGACTATGTTTCCAGGATGCTGGCAAGATTCTATCCCTCAGGAGTGAGACTGGAGAATTCCATCAGGAAAATCTCCCCATCTTAAGGAAATAACAAAACAAAACAAACAGAAACAACCGATAGATACTGAAAACGAGGGAAACGTCAATAATTTTATGAGAGGTTTTTTCAAATTAAAGTGTCACCTGTCACTAAGAAATCCTTTCCATACACTCTGAACTTCCAGTCAGCTTTTTAATGCTTCATTCTTGATACAGTAAACTACCAGGATTTGCCAGCTACTTGAGAAAAGCTGTGGCTTGCAAGACAGAGACCAAAATAAACAGAATAAAAGAGGAATTTGAAGTAAACAAAGCCAACTCTAAATAAGAAGAAAATCTTAAATAGTGAAAAAAAAAAAATGAACATCCAGTGGTATATAATATATCCTTGAAAGGAAATTCAGATATTTAAAAACTAAAATATAAATAACACAAAGCAGTTATTGTACCTAAAAATATAATGCAGAAATAAAAACTTCATTAAAGTGTTTGGAAGATTGAAATATCCCAGGATGCTGAACAAAAAGACAAATAAATCAAAACAAGAAAATAAAATATATTTTTTAAATTGAGTATCAGTCTATGAAATCCAAAAGAAAGGATAAAAATGGGGGATAATTAATAAAGTACAAGCAATACAATTTCCTAGGAATGAATGACATAGCTTCCTAGATCAAAAGGGACTCACTGTTTAGAAAAATAGCCAATTAAAAAAAAAATCCATACCAAGAGATATCATCATGATATTTAAGAGAAATCCTAACACCCTTCTGCGGGGGATACTATTGACAAAAATCAAGAATTTCAATGTCATTGGACTTCTCAACAGCAAAAAACAGCCACGAAAACAGAGTAATGACATCAAAATAATGAGTGAAAACAATTTGTAATCTATTCCCAGTCACATCATCAACAAGGGTGTTAACTGAATAGAGATATTTTCAATTATGCAGGATACCAAATTTTATCTCCTGTAATCTTTCTTCTGCAGCAAAAAAAAAAAAGGAAGCACTTGAGCCAAACATACACATCAGGATGTGGAAAAGAGGAAATCCTGAATAAAGAAGATCAAAATTTGGAACTAGGTGAATGGAATCTGCAGAATGATACCGAAAGAAATTCCAACATGATAGCTGAGCAACAAAGTTAGATCAAACTTATCCATTTTGGAGAAAGAAGATAGGTGGTTCCAGGAGAAATTTCTCCAATGGGGAAAAGAAAATGAAAGCAAGATAGTACTGGGATAAAATTAGATAGATACATATATACATAGTTTGACACATAGAGATAAGTAGATGAAGATAGATTGATAGATTGATAGATTCATGATAGAAACATAAAAATACCTAAGGAAATAACACAAAAATGTAATTATTTACACCATTGAAAACTAGAAGCTACACACCAAAAAAGAAAATGTAAATATAATACAACACCTGGTTTATATCTGAACACAATTTAAGTGATTATAATATAAACTCTGATTATCAATTTCATAAGAAGAAATACATACATAATATAATGAAAGGATGGGAGAGGATGTGTATGTGTGTAGGTGGAATGGGAGAGATTAAGTAAGAGAACTAAAACTCTATCTTCCTTGATGAAAGATTAGTTGTTGTTGTTGGTGTTGTTGTTAGGTGCCATGGAGTCACTTTCGACTTAATAGCAACCCTATGTGCAACAGAACGAAATACTACTTGGTCCCGCGTCATCCTCATAATTGTTATTCTGCTTGAACCCATTGTTGCAGCCACTGTGTCAGTCCATCTTATTCAGGGTCTTCCTCATTTTCACTAACCGTCTACTTTACCAAGCATGATGTCCTTCTCCAGGGATTGATCCATCCTGATAACATGTCCAAAGTATGTGAGACGAAGTTTCAACATCTTCACTTCTAAGGAGCATTCTATACTTCTTCCAGGACAGATTTGTTCCTTCTTCTGGCAGTCTGTGGTATATTCAATATTCTTCTCCAACGTCATAATTCAAACATTTCAATTCTTCTTCAGTCTTCCTTATTCATTGCCCAGCTTTCGTATGCATATGAGGCAATTGAAAACACCATGGCTTGAGTCAGGCACACCTTAGTCCTTAAAGTGATTTCTTTGCTTTTGGACACTTTAAAGACGTTTTTTGCAGCAGATTTGCCCAACGCAATGGGTCGTTTGATTTCTTGACTGCTGCTTCCATGGGTGCTGATTGTGGATGCAAGTAAAGTGAAGTCCTTGAAGGCTTCAAACTTTTCTCAGTTTATCATGATGTTGCTTATTGGTCCAGTAGTTAGGATTTTTGTTTTCTTTATGTTGAGGTGTAATTCATACTGAAGGCTGTGGTCTTTGATCCTTATCAGTAAGTGCTTCAAGTTCTTTTCCCTTTCAGCAAGCAAGGATGTGTCATCTGCATAACGCAGGTTATTAATGAGTCTTCCTCCAATCTGATGCCCTGTTCTTCTTCATATAGTCTAGCTTCAAGATATTTGCTTACCATACAGATTGAATAAGTATGGTGAAAGGATACAATCCTGACGTCTATCCCCTTGTTCTGTTCGAATGACTGCCCCTTGATCTATGTACAGGTTCCTTATGAGCACAATTAAGTGTTCTGGAATTCCCATTCTTTGGAATGTTATCCATAATTTGTTATGATCCACACAGTTGAATGTCTTTGCATAGTCGATAAAACACAGGTAAACATCTTTTAATATTCTCTGCTTTCATCTAGGATCCATCTGACATCAGCAATGATATCCCTGGTTCCACGTCCTCCTCTGAATCCAGCTTGAATTTCTGGCAGTTCCTTGTTGATGTACTGCTGCAACTGTTTTTGAATGATCTTCAGCAAAATTTTACTTGTATGTAATATTAATGATATTGTTTAATAATTTCCACATTCAGTAGGATCACTTTTCTTTGGAATAGGCATAAATATGGATCTCTTCCAGTCGGTTGGCCAGGTAGCTGTCTCCAAATTTCTTGGCATAGATGAGTGAGCACTTCCAGCACTGCATCCTTTGTTGAAACATCTCAACTGGCATTCCATCAATTCCAGAGCCTTGTTTTTCACCAGTGTCTTCAGTACATCTTGGACTTCTTCCTTCAGTACCATCAGTTCTGATCATATGCCACCTCCTGAAATGATTGAATGTTGACCAATTCTTTTTGGTACAATGACTGTGTATTCCTTCCATCTTCTTTTGATGCTTCCTGTGTCATTCAGTATTTTGCCCATAGAATCCTTCAATATTGCAACTCGAGGCTTGACTTTTCAGTTCTTTCAGCTTGAGAAATGCCAGGTAGTTTTTCCCTTTTGGTTTTCTAACTTCAGGTCTTTGCACATGTCGTTATCATAGATTACTTTGTTTTGTTGAGTGGCCCTTTGAAATCTTCTGTTCAGCTCTTTTACTTCATAATTTCTTCCATTTGCTTTAGCTACTCAACGTTCAAGATCAACTTTCAGTCTCTTCTGACATCTATTTTGGTCGTTTCTTTCTTTCCTGTGTTTTTAATTACCTCTTGCTTTCTTCAGGTATGGTGTCCTTGATGTCATTCCACAGCTCATCTGGTCTTCATCTTTAGTGTTCAATGTGTTAAATCTATTCTTGAGATGTTCTCTAAATTAAGGTAGGATGTACTCAAGGTCGTACTTTGGCTCTCTTGGACTTGTTCTAATTTTCTTCAGCTTCAACTTGAACTTGCATATGAGTAATTGATGGTTTGTCCTGCAATCAGCTCCTGGCCTTGTTCTGACTAATGATATTTATCATTTTTTCCATCATCTCTTTCCACAGATGTAGTGGATTTGATTCCTGTGTATTCCATCCGGTGATGTCCAAGTGTACAGGCGCCATTTATGTTGTTGAAAAAATATGTTTGCATTGAAGACGTCATTGGTCTTGCAAAATTCTATCATGAGATCGCTGGCATAGTTTCTATCACCAAGGCCTTATTTTCCAGCTACTGATTCTTCTTGTTTATTACCAACTTTTGAATTCCAATCACCATTAATTATCAATGCACCCTGAATGCATGTTCAAACAATTTCAGACTGCAGAAGATGGTAAAAATCTTCAATTTCTTCACCTTTGGCCTTAGTGGTTGGTGGGTAAATTTGAATAATAGTCGTGTTAACTGGTCTTCTTTGTAGTTGTATTGATATTATTTTATCCCTGACAGCATTGTACTTGAGGATAGATCTTGAAATGTTCTTTTTAACGATGAATGTAACGCCATTCCTCTTCAAGTTGTCATTCCAGGCATAGTAGACCACATGATTGTCTGATTCAAAGTGGCCAATACCAGTCCATTTCAGCTCACTAACGTCTAGGATATCGACGTTTATGCATTCCATTTCATTTTTGACAATTTACAATTTCCCGAGATTCTGTACTTCATACATTCCATGTTCTGATTCTTAATGGATGTTTGCAGCTGTTTCTTCTCATTTTGAGTCATGCCACATCAGCAAATGAAGGACCTGAAAGCTTGACTCCATCCACATCATTAACGTTGACTCTACTTTGAGGAGACAGGTCTTCCCCAGTTGTATTTTGAGTGCCTTCCAACCTGAGGGGCTCATCTTCTGGCACTATATCAGACAATGTTCCACCACTATTTATAAGGTTTTCACTGGCTAATTTTTTTTTCAAGGTAGACGGTCAGGTCCTTCTTGCTAGTCTGTCTTAGTCTGGAAGCTCACCTGAAACCTGTCCACCGTGGATGACCCTGCTGTTATTGGAATATGGTGGCATAGCTTCCAGCATCACAGCAACATGCAAGCCCCCACAGTAGGACAAACCGACAGACACGTAGGGGGAAGATTAGTAGATGACATATGCTATCTGAATATAAACTCCCTAAACACAGTACAAGCATATTATATAAGACCAGGGAAAAATAGAAGAACTAGATGAGGTGGCAAGAGAGGTTACTTCCAAGGAATTATGAATAAGGACGAGTGGGGAGGAGGGAACTTCTGTGTCTATGCTTAATCAACTCTGTAAAAAGATGCTATTTTTAGATATGTCTATGCATTTTTATATAACAGATAACATTATGTTACATATATACTTTATTGATATCTACAGATGTGAAAATCTTTATGTGTTTGTTATTTGATAAAAACAAAGTGTGTAGCATCTGTGTTATTGCAGTTCTTCTTACTGCAGTATTTGGTTATATAGACTCCAACCAAGTTATTGCAGATGGCAAAATTGTATATGGAAAGCATGTAGTCCTCTGAGGATTACTGAGCTTTAAAACCACTGAGCTATCGATTTCAAATGCCACATGATCGCTGTGTGTGAGCAATCTTAGGATACACAGTCTTACAGAGTCAAGTGTCTATAAAAGAAGCGTGACTGTGCAGTACCCATTGGATATATGTTATTCTGTATTTTATGTTAAAGACTTATACAAAATAAAAGAAAACCCATTTAAAAACAAACAAACAAAAACCCCTTAGATTCCAAATAAATCACACGTACATCAAAAGAGAAGCCAGCAAACTTTAGTTTACTGGTAGGCAGTGCTAGTGTAACAGACTCTTGGAATTCTTTGGTAAACTATTTTATTATATGCAGATTTCCAGGAAAGTACAAAGATACTAGAATCAAATTGCTATCCCTTAAGACAGAGCAGTTTTGAGGAACACATTTTGTCTGCTTGTGTTTATGTATAGTCTAGATCTGAGACTCAGGTTGCAAAAATGGCTTAAAAGTGGTTTCCTGTGCTCTGTGAGGTTTCCGGCTATATCCCCGTGTTAGATTTCTTCCTTTGATTAATACAAATGTATCCATGCCCTTAAAAAATACAAGACATTTTCTCTTTCAGTGCTTTTATTATCAACTCTCATCAGAAGTAAGTAGTCAGAATTAAGAATATAGAATTGCTTTGGAGGAAAAAAAGTCAAAAAATAACTCCCAATGTTTAATAGAGTTATTACTTTGTAAATAATTTTAAATGAATACTACAATCCTTAAAGGACTTTATAGCTTATAACACATAATAGTGTATTATCTGACTTAATCCTATAAAAATTGTTCAGCAGGCAAAATAGGCATTTTACAAAGAGGAAAACACAGTTTTGCAAAAGTTCCGAAAATTGTCCAACGAACACGAGGCAAGATCAGTTCCAGATTCATAACTTCTCACTCCTTGCCCAGTACTCTTTGCCTTAAATTTTCTATCTTTTCATGAGGAAAAGTATGCATAGGCTATTGATTTTTCTACTGGGATAAGAGCCAGAAAAAAACAAAAGCAAAAGCAATAACACCCCGAACAGTTGCAGTCAAGTGGATTCCGACTCACTGCAGCCCCGTGTGTGTTAGAGTAGAACTGTGTTCCTTTGGGTATTCAAAATTGTGACCTTTCAGAAGAAGATGGCAGGCCTTTCTTCCAAGTCACCTCTGGGTGGGTTCAAACCACCAATCTTTCACATAGTAGCCTAGAATTTAACCATTTACACTACTGAGCGACTCTTACCTGGATAAGAGCAATGGGGTCCAACTCATGAACTAAGAATTCTGAATAGATATCTACTTGTCTTCAAAAGCTCTAATCACTTGAGCCAAGTGAAGAGCATTGCCATGGTCATACCTGACTACTCTGCATTCATGAAGTACCAAATGAAATCCTCCAGAATTCTTTGTCCTTTCAACTGAAAGATGAGGCATAATAAGAGCAATAACAACAATGACAAATCACAGTGATGATGATGGTGGTGTTGGTAGCTAACTATGATGGCGTATGATACGTCAGGTACTGTCTAAACCTGTACGTATTTTAATTTACTCAATCCTTATTATAATCTTATGAGATAAGTGCTATGATTATCCTCATTTTACAGATAAGAAAATGAAGGCTAGAGAGGTTAATTAACTTTTGCAAAGACTGGCAGCTAAGGAGCTGAAGAGCCATGTGATCTGGCTGCAAAAAATACCTATGCCTATAGCGTCTAGTTATGTCTTCGTAATCCTGCCTCTTTTGCAACCTCAGGTACAAATTTGTTTCAGGACTTAGAAAAAAAAGCTATTATTTCATATCTACAAAAATCTTTTCACTAATCTCGCATATACTATAAGGTCGTGGAGAACAACAACAACAGAAAAAAAAAACCACACATGTCAAATTAAGTATATTTTCCATCCCATTAGCATGCTTCATTAGGTGATTTATGTAATCAGTAGGAACAGAGGTGGACACTAGTTAGCAGGAACCAGTTTAACTCTGACCTACCCAGGAGCGTCAGACTTCAGGTTATGAAACCACATCTCTCTGTTACAGATGCTAGCAAGTAAGAAACAACTGGGCGGGTGAGGATTGTCAGCTCAGTCACCGGAAAGCACTTTTGCCAACCAGAAACACACAGTCTTCACATCCACTTTGAAAGCAAAAGCATTCTACTGAACCAAAAACCAAACCCATTACCATTGACTTGATCCCAACTCATGGCAACCCTATGTGTTACAGAGTAGAATTGTGCTCCGTAGAGTTTTCTTGGCTGTAATCTTTATGGAATCAGACTGCCAGGCTTTTCTTCCACACTGCCACTGAATGGATTTGAACCACCAGCCTTTAGATTAGTAGGCAAGTGCAAACCATTTGTGCCTCTCAGGAACCTAAAAGAACTCGGCTTTTCATCCATATTCCCAGATGCCATCCTGGAGAGGAGCCAGGAAGGCATTGGAAGACTGAAACTCTGCAAGATTAAGAATTTTCCTATTTGTGTCTGAGTATTACATAAAATAAACTATTTAAATGACCAATTTTGAACATGATAGTACTGGAGATTGAATCCCCACCCCCTTTAATCATCTCGTGACAACTTGAGAAAATGACAAGTTTTATCGAGAACAAAATGAATGCCTTACATTTTCACTGAACACACAAAGTACAGTTTGAGTAAAGTCCTTAAAAATATATATATCTATATAAACATCATGGGGCCAGTTCATGATATGGACCTATACCTCTTCCATCTTCTAAGACTAGCGATCTCCTTCTGTATAGAGACTTTATACTCCTGGCTGCCTATAGTGGTCTCTGTGTGAATGCCTCGTCCCAAGCTGCCTTTCCTACCCTGCCATAACCTGAAGCTTTGGTCAGTTTATAACTTTAGACTCACACCCAATCTTCCTATCCATCTTCCCTCCCCTCCTCTTATCTTTTCAAGTTAGTTAATTCTGTGGCTGTCACAGAAATTATAGTTACAAAAGAAAATCCCGCAAAGACTGTTTTTATTGGAAAACGCAATAACTAAAGACTTAAGAAGTGAGAGGGGAATGAGGCGAAAGACAGAATTAAAAACAAAAAGCTTTTGCAATGCAGCCTTGGGGAGAATAGTGGACAGAAATGCCAGGGCCTGGGATGTCAATGAGAGGGCTCTGGGAGGTGGGTCACAGGGTCCTGCTAGATTTTGCTGTACTCTAACATGAAGGTTTAATAAATAGAGTTAACGCTGGAGATTTTTTCTTCAGTTAAAGGCAAGTCAGAGTTTTTAATAAAAGGCTGCCCGACACATTTTCCATAAAAACTCCAACTTATTCTGTAGTTCAGAGCAGTCACTCCCAAGAGGAGAGTTTCTTCTAAGCAACTGGCCTCAATTAATTTGCGCTTTTGTGGGTTTATGTGTATGTGCATTGTCTTTGCCCCACATATATTTTACTGAACAGATCTCATTTACTTTGATGTTTTATTCCACCACGTACAAACACCAAACCAAACCAGTTGCCATGGAGTCAATTCTGACTCATGGCAACTCCCTGTATGTCAGAGTAGAACTGTGCTCCAAGGTGTTTTCATTGGCTGACTTTCTGAAAGTACATCACCAAGCCTTTCTTCTGAGATCCCTCTGGGTGGATTCCAACTACGAACCTTTTGGAATAGCATCTGTGTAACTCTCTGCTTTATGTTTCTCATGTCTGGAGCTGTTCCAGGTGCTTTATCTGCCTGTTGTTGCTCCTAAAGATAAAATTTTAAGTGACCAGCTGTGCGCACTGCACATTCCTGGATGAACCACAGGCAGTTATTGCTGTAGACACTTAGATGTTTCAGTAGCTCTAAGAGGACCAGAAGTAGCCATCAGAACTGCTTGGATCTCTGTTTACAGCAACTTCGTTGACTTTACTGCCACTCTCAGCGGTAGCCCATCAATGCTGACTCCATTTAGTTGTGAAATAATTATTTATTTAACTACTTTGTTCAAAGCACAGTACTACAGCACTGGGAGTTAAATGTGGCCCTTTGACTCACAGACCATGGGTTTTTCCTGGCCTTGAACACTCACTATCATCTCCATGGTGAACACAGCAACTAACTATTCATCCTGCCTCCAATTCTCTTCAAAGAATTTCAATATATTTAAATGGTAGCCACCTCTTGCTCCTTTCTGCTTTTTCCATAAGGCAAAAATCAAACAAACAAGCAAGAGCAAACACAAGCAAAATACAAATCAATACAATATACAAGAGAGAATTGCTTCCCCTCTCCTTCTTGGGTGAAATTTATACTCACACTATGGTGTGTAGGTCACAGAGATAAGGTAATAGTAGAAGCTTTTGGGAAGACAAAAAGAGAAAACATTTTTATAATAATAACCAGAGTTATACTGTTGTGCTAAATCTCAATGTTAGGAATTGTTTCTGTTGGCAGAATATTCTCTCAATTTAAAGAAGGCACTTTTCCTGCATCCTTTAAACCCATTTCATGGCTGTGAGGCTTCCATCCTTTCACAATTTTGGAGGGAGAGTCATATGGAACAAAATACCTGAGAAAAGGTCAGAGGCTAAGAAAAAGTAGGACCCTGCGGGGAGGTTGCGGCCCTGGTGGCACAGTAATTAAGCGTTCAGCTGCTAACCAAAACGTAGGCAGTTTGAATTAAGCAGCCACTCCTATGGGGCAGTTCTACTCTGTTCTGTAGGGTCTCTATGAGTCTGAATTGACTCGACGGCAATGGGTTTGGTTTTGGGTTTTGGTGGGGGAGGCAGGTATGCTAAGAGATAGGGGACCAAGAGAATTGAGAAAAAACAAGCGTCACCAAAGGATTGGTTTTCCTTTACCTCTCTACTATGGATTTGTTGAAGTGAAACTACTGGAGTACTAAAGAATGATTTGTACCAGCCTCTGGGTTCCATATAAGAATCACCGGTAATGAACTATACCTTCTTACATTTCTTAACACTAAAGACAGAAAGAAGTCCTATTAATAAGAATCAAAAGAGGAAGAAGGAAGAAGGAAAGGCAGGAAGGAAAGAAGGGAGGAAATGAAGAAGAGAAACCTTTTTTCAAGGTTTTTTCAGGTCACAGTTTTTTCAAATAACTTTGTAGAGAGTTGCCACTGACCTTAACCATCTAAGCAAGTCATTGAACTCATTGGACTAGTCACTACCACACGATGAGACAGATAATATTATTATCCTCTTTTCCAAGGGCAGGATTTTAAATTCAGGGAAATATCACACTTGCCCGATGTTATACAATTAATAAGTAGTTGAGGTAGAAATCAAGAGCAATCTGACTCGGACCCCCAGACTATAAAATTAGACACTACTGTCTTACTAGGCATTACTTTTAAATACTGAAATGCTATATGGTATATTGTGATAAAAAGTTACTAACCCTAACATTATTTAAGACAGTAATCCTAAAGTACCTCCTCATTTAAGAAGGCCCTCTTTCCCCTTCACATTTTTCCCTGAGTTCACATCTCCAAAAGGAATAGAATTCCATTTTTCTCTAACATTAGCCCTGGCATGTGACATTAGCCTCAAGTGTTTACTAGATCATCTGAAATTGTTAGATTCTAAACTTTGACTAGTCATAGAACAGAAGCCTAAACTGTATTTGCTTGTTTTTGTATGTTTGTGCACAACCAAATTTAGTAGAGGTATGCTGTGCATACAGAGTGAAATGTGATAGCCACAAGTCTGGAGAAAAGGTCAAGGGAGTAAATAATAATAATAAACAAAAACACTAGGATCAGAGATTTTGTCATGCATTTGTCTTTACAGAACAAGAAGGTGAACAATATATATTGTTCTTGTTGGGTGCCATTGAGTAGATTCTGACTCATAGTGACCCCGTGTGAAGGACACTGTATATTTATCTAGAATGAATTGTTGCTTAGATATCATGGAGTAGATTCTGACTCATGACAACTCCATGTGTACAGAGTAGAACTGCTCTATAGGGTTTTTAGGGCTGTGACCTTTCAGAAACAGATCACCAGTCCTTTCTTCTGAGGTGCCACTGGGTGGCTTCAAACTGCCAACATTTTGGCTAGTAGTTGAGCGCTTAACTGTTTGTGCTACTCAGGGACTTCTCCTAGAATGATTAAGAAGTCAGAAAGATTGTCCATAGGAACTGAAATGCTGACCACAGAGAAGCAAAGGATATTTGTTATAGGTTAATGGGGCATGAAGACACCCAACATGGGGTTCAACATGTTTTACATACCTACATTGACTGACTAAGTGGTCTTATCCAAGGTTATCCTGAATTAATTTCCCAGAACACACCCTCAATCCTATTAATGTGTTAAGGGGGCCAAAGAGGAAAAGTATAGAATCAGTGAAGCTGGTAAATTATCCTTCTAACATTGTCAGGATTCACATGGACAGTCTCGACCCACAGTTAAGTAACAGAGAGAGGAGTGATTTATTCACCTGAGAGGATCATCAGGGAATTTTTCATAGAGATGTTCCCTGAGCTAAGGTTTGAGGATGAATACATATTCATCAGGAATATGGGGGTGAGGAAGGAACAGCAGTAAAAACATGAGATGTCTAGAGAATTTAAACTATTTAGGCATAGCTGGGTAGAGCATGTATATATGATATTTGTGGGGGATGGGATTGCAATGAAAAATAAAACTGGGAAGATAAGGAATGCCAGAACTCATAAGGCATTGGACGTCACAGTTAGGTGTCTGCACTGAGCCTTAAAAGTGACTGGGAGCCACTGAAGGGTTTTGCTCTGGGGAATGACATGAAGATATTTTCATAATATAAAGTTAACTTCTAACCCCAGAAGATAAGCTAGACAACTGGGATCTTCTAAAAATCAAACACCTATGCTCTTCAAAACACTTCACCAAAAGAGTAAAAAGAGAACCTACAGACTGGGAAAAAATTTTTGGACAGTACAAGTCAGACAAAAGTCTGATCTCCATAATCGACAAGAAAATCCAACACCTCTACAACAAAAAGACAAATAATCCTATTAACAAATGGGCAAAGGAAATGAACAGACACTTCACCAAACAAGACATTCAAATGGCCAACAGACACATGAGGAAATGCTCGCGATTAGCCATTAGAGAAATGCAAATTAAAACCACAATGAGATACCATCTCACTCCAGCATTACTGGCACGAATCAAAAACACTGGAAATAGCAAATGTTGGAGGGGCTGTGGGGAGGTCGGAACTCTTATGCACTGCTGGTGGGAATGCAAAATGATACAACCATTTTGGAAAATGATATGGCACTTCCTCAGAAAGCAAGAAATAGACATACCATACGATCTAGCAATCCCACTCCTAGGAATATATCCTAGAGAAATAAGAGTCGTCACTCGAATAGACATATGCACACCTATGTTCATGGCAGCATTGTTCACAATAGCAAAACGATGGAAACAACCTAGATGCCCATCAACAGATGAATGGATAAACAAACTATGGGACATACACACAATGGAGTACTATGCAACGATAAAGAACAATGATGAATCTGTGAAGCATCTCATAACATGGATGAAACTGGAGGACATTATGCTGAGTAAAACAAGTCAATCACAAAAGGACGAATATTGTATGAGACCTCTATTGTAAAAACCCATGAAAAAGTTCACACACAAAAAGTAACAATCTTTGCTGGTTACCAGGGATGGGAGGGTTGGGGGGGAAATACTAAATAGGCAATAGATAAGCGGTATCTTGGGTGAAGGGTGAGACGGTACACAATACAGGGGAAACCAGCATAACTTGTACAAGGAAAGGTCATGGAAGCCCCATAGACACATCCAAACTCCCTGAGGGACTGAATTGCTGGACGGAGGGCTCTGGGGACCATGGTCTCGGGGAACATCTAGCTCAATTGGCATAACACAGTTTATAAAGCCAATGTTCTACATTCTACCTTGGTGAGTAGTGTCTGGGGTCTTAAAAGCCTGTGAGCAGCCATCTAAGATACTCTACTGGTCTCATCCCTTCGGGAACAAATGATAATGAAGAGAACAGGATACAAGGAAGATTAGTCTGAAGGACTAATGGACCACAGCTACCAAGGCCTCCCCCAGACTGAGTCCAGTATAGCTAGATGGTGCCTGGCTACCACCACTTACTGCTCTGACCAGGTTCACAGCAGAGGGTTCTGGACAGAGCTGGAGAAGGATGTAGAACAAAATTCTAACTCACAAAAAAAAGACCAGATTTACTGGCGTAAGGGAGACTGAAGAAACCCCGAAAGTATGGCCCCCAGACACCCTTTTAGCTCAGTGGTGAAGTCATTTCCGAGGTTCACCGTTCAGCCAGGGAGTGGACAGTCCCATAAAACCAAATGGGATTAATGAGGCACAGCAGTCCATGGACAATGACTAGAAGGCAGAAGGGGACGGGAAAGCTGGTGATAGGGAACCCAAGGTTGAGTAAGGATATTGTTGATGTGTTGTGAGATTGTTGACCATTGTCATAGGGCAACATGTGTACTAACTGTTTAATGAGAAACTATTTTGTTCTGCAAACCTTCATCTAAAGTGAGAATAGCAGCACAATTGGAAGAGGGTAGTTGATGTCACTGAACTGTGCATGTAGAAATTTCTGAAATGGTGTGTCTTTGGCTATGTATATTTTCACCAAAAAAAAAAAAAAAGGGCGAGAAGGGAGAGGGTTGACATGTGGTGGGGTTGTTAACCAATGTCACAAAACAATATGTGTGCTACTGTTTCATGAGAAACTATTTGTTCTGTAAACCTTCACCTGAAGTACAATTAAAAAAAAAAAATTAACTTCTAGTGCTATGGAGAATTCTGTGAAGAAGTGGAAGATTGGAGGCAGAAAGAAGAAAGATTAGTTAGTATATTGTAATGATTAAAGTCAGAAAAGACAAGCATTCTGAACAAAGAAAGATTAGAAGACTCTATCAGTCTGGGTTCGATCATAGAAGCAGAACCACTAGGAAATACATAAAGACAGACTACATATGATAAAGATAGACAGATAGATGATATAGAGATAGAGATACATAATTTATTAGAAGAATCTGTACTTGCACAGTCATTGGAGTTGATTAAAGAGTCTTTGTAAGGCTACTATATTCACATCTGAGCCTGGAACTTGAAACCTGTAGAGCAGGCAGTCACAAAGGGAAGATTGATATGAAATGAAGGAGAATGAGAACAAACTAGAACCCCTGAACCCTCAAGGACAGAGTGGAACCTGTTTCCAAATTCAGTGTTGTCGATATCCTCAGGAGAAGCTTGTGCATCTTTTTCAGGGACCTAAATAAGCCCTGGGCCTAGGAGGTGGAGAAGCTGAGGGAAGATTAAGAAGATGGAGTAGCTGCTGCCTGAAGCCAATGAGGCAAGCTAGCAAGTCATTTACAATGTACATAAGCTACAACACCTCTTAGTGCTCAGGCACCAACATCCCTTCTGCCTTCTAATCTCTAAAATATCTCTTGTAACCCCTCTTGGCTGGAATATACAAAGAAGGGGATTTGGGGAAATGCAGTACATCCTGGCCTAGCATGAAACGCCAACAAGAACAGATCTGAAATGGTTTTATAGAGGTAGAATAAGACTTGGTGTCTGATTAGATACGACTTGCTGTCAGGTTGGGTGTGTATGGCAGCGGAGTTGCGAGGGAGAGGAGGTCAGTCATTCCCAGATTGCTTGTTTGGATGTGAGATTTATAGTGCTATCGTTCACACAGATAGAAAATAAAATAGGATTACTTGGCATGAGGGGTTTGCATGCCAGGTGCCTTATTTGTGATTCATGTGAGTAGAATCATTGGCTATATATGTTAGGAGCTTGAGAGCAGTTATGAGTAAGCTGGAGTTACAGACTTCAAAATGATGAGTCTATCTGTAGCTGGTAGCCGAAGCCACAAGAATAGGGGAGAACATCCAGGGATACTGCAGATAAGAAAAAAGGGCTAAGGGAAGATTCCTGGGGAATAGCAATCTGCAAAGGGAAGATGGAGGACAAGGAATAACAAAAGGAAATTAAAACTGGAAATTATCTAAGATAAAAAAAATAGGAGAAAATACTAGGATAGAAGTCAAACGAGGAAAGAATTTTAATATTACCATCTGGTCCACAGTGACAAACACCGGAGAAAAGACAAGCGACATTAGAACTGAAGAATCCATTGGATTTGGTAGCTATCATCCAGTACAATGAGCTTGTGGGGATAGATTCTGAAACCAGAGATTTAAAAATAAATGGGAATTAACAAAAGAAAGGTAGTTATTTCCAGGAACTTGGATGGAAAACAAAGGACAAAGATAAATACACACCTTCAGAGGAATCATATACTACTTCTAGTGCTAGTAATAATAGGGTACTTGTTTATCTTGACCATATTTATGGTTCTAAAAGAAGGAAGCAGTGGAAGAAGACAGGTTAAACTGCAGTCAAGAAGGGAATAGTCTGAAGAAATGATGATCCGTAGATGCCCAGAGAATATCATCGGTGGAGCATAAACACATAGTGGAGAGATAAGTGTCTACCTGAGAAGGTTCACCTTTTCTCTGAGAATGAAGGAACAGAAAATGAGGATAGAGGCTATCACATTTAATCATTACAACATCCCTGAAATGAATGTTCAATTTTACACGGGGTTATTTAGGTCCAGGGCAGTAAAATGTTGTAATATATATATATATATATATATATGTTTTACCTTATTGTAACTCCAGGATACTATACATTGCATTTATATCTAGACACATTAAACCTCTTGAGATTTTGTAAGAAACCGAAGTTTTATACAACAGTTACTTTTCTAAGGTATTTGAAACCTCAAAAAATTGTGATATTTTTAAAGTGTGTGTGTGTGTGTGTTTGGTTTAGTAAAAATTCCATGTGAATTGTGTTAAATTCTAAACTACGATTGTGTTGTTGTTGTGTGCCTTTGAGTTGATTCCACTCATTGGACCCTAGAGGACAGAGGAGAACTGCTCCATAGGGCTGCCTAGACTGTGATCTTTATGAGAGCAGATCACTAGATCTTTTCTCCCTCAGAGCGGCTGGTGGGTTCTAACCGCTGACAGTTGGTTAGTAGCCAAGTGTTTAGACATTGTGCCACCAGGGTTCCTTAAACTATCACTAGACAAATGCAAATTTGAAACGGTAAACTATTACAGTAGAACGTGTCCACACGGTTTCAGTATATAATGTTATGTAAATTTAGAGTTGATATGGTACATCTAGAAAACTTTGATAATTAAGTGTTCAAAAACTTTTGAACTTTTGAAGATGTACTGAGGGGAAAAGAGATGACTTTGCTACATAGGCATACTCCTTGTTAGGAAAACAAGTCAGTTATTACTCTGAAAATTAAGGTCACATCATTCTTTGATCAAGAGTAAATGAAATGACATGGGATGAATAATGTATGTATTATAAGCCTAAAATACTCCTTTTTATTCCCATTAATAATACATGAAACCCGTTGATAATCATGTTTGTGTATTCAAAGAAAGAGTAAATTTGAAAACAATATAGAGAAATTCAAAATTCTGGGTCAGAATATACCTGCAAAATTGTCATTATCAGGAAAATCATTTTGCTTCTATTGAGATAAGTTATCTTCATATTAGATGCTATTCAGTTTTCACTTTAACCCTAACAACTTAGTGGTTAAAAACAAAGAAAAGAATGGAACTATTGAAAAGACCTTTCCTCTTTTCCCCAAATGTATAATTAAGTGGAGCTAAAATGCATGTTCATTTTAGTTTAACAAAAGGAAAAATGTTTGTCAATCAGACTTTAAAGAAGATTTATTGTTTAGAGAAATTACCACAAATTCTGTCATGAAACTAAAAGCGAATTGTATTTGGTCATGTAGAATGATGAAATATTTCCCTCAATTCTCGCATGCATTCATAAATAGAAAGCATGCATTTTACATATAAGTTTTCCTTTCAAAATTTCTAGTTTCTGTTTAGAGCACTACTCTTGTTTCTGTTGTGCTTACTTTGCCCCCTACCTTTTTTTTTTTTTTTCTGATATGCATTTCTGAGCTTTCTTTAATACAGGAGACATATTGGCAACATTCTCTAATTTAGGCCATTTCTGTGTCTCTAAGAGCCTCATCTCTAATTAAATTCCCTCTGATACTTGGTACTTTATAATTTCACTTCTCTTGGGAGTCAGGGTAAACCCACTGCCTCTGAGTCAATTAAGACTCATAGTGACCCTGTAGATTTCCAACTGCCCCATATGATTTCCAAGGCTGTAATCTTAAGGGAGCAGACTGTCCCATCTTTCTCCCATAGGAGTTAGGTCATTTTAAATAAATTTTAAAAAATGATTGGATTATTAAGTAATATATGTAATGCATGTATAAACATGATTTGTATAAAAATCAGTAGTAGGTATACTGCTAAAGCAAAAACTGTGTACAGTAGTTTGGTATCCTCAGGAAGCTAATGATGAGAACTATAAGCCATTCCTTTCAAGGAGATTGCTGATCTATGGGACTCAGGAAACATATTTCTAACTGGGTGTCAGAGTTTTCATTTTAGAAACGGAATACCTATGCTGATTCATCATGGAAATCACATTTTTATTTCAAATTAGCTAGCTGGAGATTATGTCAGTTTTCTAGTGAGTCTAGAGGGACTCCTCAAGAAACTCATCAATATTGATAAATACAGGACTGAAGCTGAAGACAACTCCTGGAAATTGTTGGTACGTATTACTGCAAACATCCACACTTAGTGTCTATATCCTTAAGTTTGCTTTCACAAATAAGAGAGCATTTTTGTTGTTGTTGTTAGGTGCCCTCAAGTCACTTCCGACTCATAGCAATCCTGTGCACAACAGAACAAAACACTGCCGGGTCCTGCGCCATCCTCACAATCGTTGTTATGCTTGATTCCATTGTTGCAGCCACTCTGTCAATCCATCTCATTGAGAGTCTTCCTCTTTTTCGATGACCCACTACTTTACCAAGCATGATGTCCTCCTCCAGGGATCAATCCCTCCTGATAACATGTACAAAGTACATATGATGAAGTCTCCCCATCCTTGCTTCTAAAGGAGGCTTTTGGCTGTACGTCTTCCAAGACAGACTTGTTTGTTCTTCTAGGGGTCGATGGTATATTCAATACTCTTCTCCAACACTACAGTTCAAAGGCATCAGTTTTTCTTTGCTCTTCCTTATTTATTGTCCAGCTTTTGCATGCATATGAGGCGACTGAAAATACCATGGCTTGGTTCAGGCATGTCTTAGTTCTCAAAGTGACATCTTTGCTTTTTAACATTTTATTTATTTTTTATTTTATTTTTTTATATTTTATTGTACTTCAGGTGAAGGCTTACAGAACAAATAGTTTCTCATGAAAAGGTAGTACACATGTTGTTTTATGACATTGGTTAACAACCCCACAACATATTAACCCTCTAAATTCTCAACCTGTTTTTTTTTTTTTTGGTGAAAATACACCT
Organism: Dugong dugon; assembly: GCA_030035585.1. NCBI lineage: Eukaryota > Metazoa > Chordata > Mammalia > Sirenia > Dugongidae > Dugong > Dugong dugon. Next base: position 24,851,453 of record CM057475.1, read on the forward strand.
AGCCAAATACACCGTTTCAAAAATTTCTACATACACAGTTCAGTGACATTGACTACGCTCTTCCAATTGTGCTGTTATTTTCACTTAAGATAAAGGCTTACAGAACAAAATAGTTTCTCATTTAACAGTTACTACAAATGTTGCCCTATGACAATGGTTAACAATCTCACAACACATCAACAATATCCTTACTCAACCTTGGGTTCCCTGTCACCAGCTTCCTTGTCCCCTTCTGCCTTCTGGCCCTTGTCACTGGACTCCTGTGCCTCGTTAGTCTCATTTGGTTTTACAGGGCTGTCCACTCCGAGGCTGAACACTGAACCTCAGAGGTAACGTCACCACTGAGCTAAAAGGGTGTCTGGGGGCCATACTCTGGAGGTTTCTCCAGTCTCCTTTAGGCCAGTAAATCTGGTCTTTTTTGTGTGTGTGAGTTAGAATTATGCTGTACATCCTTCTCCAGCTCTGTCCAGAACCCTCTGTTGTGATCCTGGTCAGAGCAGTCAGTGGTAGTAGCCGGGCACCATCTAGCTGTACTGGACTCAGTCTGGTGGAGGCCTTGGTAGCTGTGGAAAATTAGTCCTTTGGACTAATCTTTTCCTTGTATCCTGTTCTCTTCATTCTCTGTTGCTCCCGAAGGGATGAGCCCAGAGGAGTATCTTAGATGGCCACTCACAGGCTTTTAAGACCCCAGACACTACTCACCAAGGTAGAATGTAGAGCATTGTCTTTATAAGCTGTGTCATGCCAATTGAGCTAGATGTTCCCCAAGACCATGGTCCCCACAGCCCTCTGCCCAGCAATTCAGTCCCTCAGGGAGTTGGATGTGTCTATGGGGCTTCCATGACCTTTCCTTGTACAGGTTGTGCTAGTTTCCCCTGTATTGTGTACTGTCTCACCCTTCACCAAAGATACCACTTATCTATTGCCTATTTAGTATTTTCCCCCCACCCCTCCCATCCCTGGTAACCAACAAAGATTGTTACATTTTGTGTGTGAACTTTTTCATGGGTTTTTACAATAGAGGTCTCATACAATATTTGTCCTTTTCTGATTGACTTATTTCACTCAGCATAATGTCCTCCAGTTTCATCCATGTTATGAGATGCTTCACAGACTCATTGTTGTTCTTTCTCATTGTATAGTACTCCATTGTGTGTAAGTACCATAGTTTATTTATCCATTCATCTGTTGATGGGCATCTACGTTGTTTCCATCGTTTTGCTATTGTGAACAGTGCTGCCATGAACACAGTTGTGCATATATATATTCGAGTGAAGACTTATTTCTCTAGGATATGTTCCTAGGAGTGGGATTGCTGGATCCAATGGTATGTCTATTTCTAGCTTTCTGAACAAGTGCCATATCATTTTCCAAAATGGTTGTATCATTTTGCATTCCCACCAGCAGTGCATAAGAGATCTGATCTCCCCGCAGCCCCTCCAACATTTGTTATTTCCAGTGTTTTTGAATTGTGCCAGTAATGCCGGGGTGAGATGGTATCTCATTGTGGTTTTAATTTGCATTTCTCTAATGGCTAGTGATCGCGAGCATTTCCTCATGTGTCTCTTGGCCATTTGAATGTCTTGTTTGGTGAAGTGTCTGTTCATTTCCTTTGCCCATTTGTTAATAGGATTATTTGTCTTTTTGTTGTAGAGGTGTTGGATTTTCTTGTAGATTATGGAGATTAGACATTTGTCTGACTTGTAATGTCCAAAAATTTTTTCCCAGTCTGTAGGTTCTCTTTTGACTCTTTTGGTGAAGTGTTTTGAAGAGCATAGGTGTTTGATTTTTACAAGGTCCCAGTTATCTAGTTTATCTGTTGGGTATTGTGTGTTGATGTTTATGGTTTGTATCCTGTTAATGCCATGTATTAAGGCCTGAAGTGTTGGTCCTATTTTTTCTTCTATGAACTTTATAGTTTTAGGCTTCATATTCAGATCTTTGATCCATTTTGAAGTAGTTTTTGTATACAGTGTGAGGAATGGGTCCTGTTTCATTTTTTTGCAAATGGATATCCAGTTTTGCCAGCACCATTTGTTAAAAAGACTGTCTTTTCCCCATTTAATGGACTTTGGGCCCTTGTCGAAGATCAGGTGACCGTAGGTGGATGGATTTACTTCTGGGTTCTCAATTCTGTTCCATTGGTCAATGTATCTGTCGTTGTACCAGTACAAGGCTGTTTTGACTACAGTAGCTGTATAGTAGGTTCTGAAGTCAGGTAGTGTGAGTCCTCCAACTTTATTCTTCTTCTTCAGTAGTGCTTTACTTATTTGGGGCTTCTTCCCTTTCCATAGAAAGTTAATGATTAGTTTTTCCATCTCTTTGAAGAATGTTGTTGGTATTTGGATTGGGATTGCATCGTATTTGTAAATCGCTTTGGGTAGAATTGCCATTTTCACAATGTTGAGTCTGCCTATCCATGAGCATGGTATGTTTTTCCATTTATGTAGATCCCTTTGGGTTTCATGCAGCAGTGTTTTGTAGTTTTCTTTGTATAGGTCTTTTACATCCCTGGCCAAGTTTATTCCTAAGTATTTTATCTTTTTAGGGGCTATTGAAAATGGTATTGTTTTCCTGATTTCCTTTTCATCATTCTCCTTACTGGTGTATAGGAATCCAGCTGATTTTTGAATGTTTATCTTGTATCCTGCTACTCTGCTGAATCTTTCTATTAGTTCCAGTAGATTTCTCAGGAAGTCTTTAGGGTTTTCTATGTATAGTATCGTATCATCTACAAACAGGGACAGTTTAACTTCTTCTTTACAAATTTGAATGCCCTTTATTTCTTTTTCTTGCCTTATTGCTCTAGCTAGAACTTCCAGCACAATGTTAGATAGGAGTGGTGATAAAGGGCATCCTTGTCTTGTTCCTGTTTTCAAGGGGAATGTTTTTAGCCTCTCTCCATTAAGAATGACATTGGCCGTTGGTTTTGCATAGATGCCCTTTATTATGTTGAGAAATTTCCCTTCTATACCTATTTGATTGAGAGTTTTTATCAGGAATGGGTGTTGGACTTTGTCAAATGCCTATTCTGTGTCAATTGAGATGATCATGTGATTCTTTTCTTTCCTTTTATTTATGTGGTGGATTACGTTGACTGATTTTCTAATGTTGAAGGATCTTTGCATACCTGGTATGAATCCTACTTGGTCGTGGTGTATTATTTTTTTGATATGATGCTGAATTCTATTGGCTAGAATTTTGTTCAGAATTTTTGCATGTATATTCATGAGAGATATTGGTCTGTAATTTTCTTTTTTTGTGATGTCTTTGCCTGGTTTTGGTATCAGCGTTATGCTGGCTTGATAGAATGAATTTGGAAGTGTTGCTTCCTCTTCTATGCTCTGAAATAGCTTGAGTAGAACTGCTCTTCTGTAAATGTTTTGTAGAATTCTCCAGTGAAGCCATCTGGGCCAAGGGTTTTTTTTGGTTGGCAGTTTTTTTATTACCTTTTCAATCTCTTCTCTTCTTATGGGGCTGTTCAGATTTTCAACATCACTTTGTTGTAGTTTGGGTAGGCCATGTGTTCTAGAAATGTATCCATTTCCTCTAGGTTTTCAAATTTGTTGGAGTATAGTTTTTCATAATATTCTGTTATAATCCTTATTTCATTTGGGTATGTTGTAATGTCCCTCATTTCATTTCTTATTTGGGTTACTTGTGTCCTCTCCTGTTTTTCTTTTGTCAGTCTGGCCAGTGGTTTGTTGATTTTGTTGATTCTTTCAAAGAACCAACTTTTGGTTTTGTTGATTCTTTCTATTGTTTTTCTGTTCTCTATTTCATTTATTTCTGCTTTGATCTTTACTATTTCCTTTCTTCCAGTGGTTGTGGCCTTTTTTTGCTGTTCTCTTTCTATTTGTTTGAGTTCTGTAGTTAATGTTTTGATTTTTGTCCCTTTCTTCTTTTTTTGATATGTGCATCTAGTGGTATAAATTGTCCTCTGAGGACTGCCTTTGCTGTGTCCCAGAGGTTTTGGTATGATGTGTTTTCATTCTCATTTGATTCTAGGAATGTTTTGATTCCATCTCTGATTTCTTCTATTACCCAGTTATGTGTAAGCAGGGTATTATTCAGTTTCCATGTAGTTAATTTTTTTTTCCTTGCTCTTTCTATTGTTAATTTCTACCTTGATGGCATTGTGGTCAGAGTAGATACTTTGAATTATCTCAACCTTTTGGATCTTGTTGAGGATTCCCCTGTGGCCTAAGATGTGGTCTATTCTTGAGAACGTTCCATGTGCATTGGAAAAGAATGTGTACTTTGCAGCAGTTGGATGGAGTGTTGTATATATGTCTAGGAGGTCAAGTTGGCTGATTTTGCCGTTTAGGTCTTCTGTATCTTTGCTGAGTTTCTTCTTAGTTGTTCTGTCCTTTACTGAGAGTGGTGTGTTGAAGTCTCCTACTATTATTGTGGACTGTCAATTTCTCTTTTCAGTGTTGTTAGAGTTTATTTTATGTATTTTGGAGCCCTGTCATTGGGTGCGTAGATGTTTATTATGGTTATGTCTTCATGATAAATCATCCCCTTAATCATTATATAGTGTCCTTCTTTGTCTTTTATGGTAGATTTTCTTTTAAAGTCTATTTTATCTGAAATTAAAATTGCCACTCCTGCTCTTTTTTGGTAGTTGTTAGCCTGATATATTTTTTTCCAACCTTTGACTTTTAATAAATTCACATCTTTGTTTCTAAGGTGTGTCTCTTGTAGACAGCATATTGATGGATCCTGTTTTCTTATCCATTCTGTCAGTCTCCATCTCTTTATGGGTGCATTGAGTTCATTTACATTCAGTGTAATTATTGAGAGATGTGAGTTTGTTGCTGTCATTTTGTAGTGCTTTTTTTCTGTGGTGCTGAAGTTTTCTTTGTTCTTCTTACTCTCCTGTGCTGAGTTACTTTTGTTTGTGGATTTTTTTTTCATTTCTTTTGTTTTTGTAAGTTTTGTTTTTCTGAGACTTTATGTTTTCCATCTTTATTTTTATGAGTATGTTTGTTAACTTTCTTTGTGGTTACCATGAATTTTACCCTTATCTTTCTAAGTTTGAAGCAGTCTACCATTACTTGGTATTGCCTTGCCTTCCTCTCCATTAGAAGGTTCTATACCTATGCTGTTTATTCCCTCTTTCATTGTTTTTATATTGTTGTCATCCATCGATTTACTGCTCTGATTCCCTGTTGTATTTCTTTTGGTTTTGGATAGTCCTCAATTCATGGTAACCACAAAGAGAGTTCATTTCTTAGTTTGGTATCTGGCTCGTACGATCCTGATTCCTAGTTCTGCCTGTGGGTGCTTTTTAACACTTTAAAGAGGCGTTTTGCAGTAGATTTGCCCAATGCAATGTGTTGTTTGATTACTTGACTGCTGTTTCCATGGGTGTTGATTGTGGATCCAAGTAAAATGAAATCCTTGACAACTTCAATCTTTTCTCCGTTTATCATGATGTTGCTTATTGGTCCAGTTGTGAGGGTTTTTGTTTTCTTTTTGTTGAGGGGCAATCCATACTAAAGGCTGCAGTATTTATTCTCGTCAGTAAGTGCTTCAAGTCTTCTTTACTTTCAGCAAGCAAGGTTATGTCATCTGCATATCGCAGACTGTTAATGAGTCTTCCTCCAAAACTGATGCCGCATTCTTTTCATACTGTCCAGATTCATAAATTATTTGCTCAGCATAGAATTGAATAAATATGGTGAAAGGAGACAACCCTGACACTACCTTTCCTGATTTTAAAGCATGCAGTATCCCCTTGTTCTGTGCAAACGACTGCCTCTTGACCTATGTACAGGGTCCTCATGAGCACAATTAAGTATTCTGGAATTCCCATTCTTTGCAATGTTATCCAGAATTTATTAAGATCCACACAGTTGAATGCCTTTGCATAGTCAATAAAACACGGGTAAACATCTTTCTGGTATTCTCTGCTTTCAGTCAACATCTATCTGACATCAGCAGTGATATCCCTCCTTCCACATCCTTTTCTGAATCCAGCTTGAATTTCTGGCAACTCCCTGTGGACGTACTTACTGCTTCAACTGTTTTTGAATTATTTTCAGCAAAATTTTACTTATACGTGATGAAAATGATATTGTTCAATAATTTCCACATTCTGTTCAATCACCTTGCTTTGGAATGGGCATAAATACAGATCTCTTACAGTTGGTTGGCCAGGTAGCTGTCTTCCAAATTTCTTGGTCAGTGAGTGAGCACTTCCAGCATTGCATCCTTTGTTGAAACATCTCAATTTGTATTCTGTCAATTCCTGGAGCCTTGTTTTACCCCAATGCATTCAGTTCAGTTTTGACTTCTTCCTTCAATGCCATCAGTTCTTGATCATTAGAGTGTACTAATTTGAATACTCAACAACCCTCTGTTTTAGCACACTGTTGTTTTAAGAGGTGTGTGTGTGTGTGTGTGTGCGTGTGTGTAGTATGGAGCTCTGGAGGCGCAGTGGTTAAGCACTGTACCTGCTAACCAACAGGTCGGCAGTTCAAATCCACCAGTGGCTCCTTGGAAACTCTACGGGGCAGTTCTACTCTCTCCTACAGGGTTGCTATGGGTCGGAATTGACTCAACAGCAATGAGATTTGTTTTTTTTTTCTTGGTGTGCGTTAAAAAAACCATTGCCAAGTCGATTCTGACTCATAGCGACCCTATAGGACAGAATAGAACTGCTCCATAGGGTTTCCAAGGAGGCTAATGGATTGGAACTGCCAACTGTTTGATTAGCTGCAGAGCTCTTAACGGCTAGGCCACCAGAACACCTTGGTGTGTGAGTATGTTTGTGTGTGTATATATGTGTATATATATATACATACACACACACATACATATATATAAAACACGATTCTGACTCATAGTGACCCTATATACATATATAAAATGATGAATAATAATTGTTTATCTATACACATATACAAGTACTTTTTGTTTGGAAGAGTTTCTAAAGAAAACCTCTGACTTAAGAAAATTGGATCAAAGTGTAACCTAACTGCACGTTACAGTTTTTCCTTTGTATCCTATATCTCTAAAAAGACAGAAACCAGTTGCCTCCAAGTCCACTGGATTCTGACTCCTAGCATTCCCATGTATATCAGAGTAAAACTGCACTCCATAGGATTTTCAATGACTGATTTTTTTGAAATATAATATCACCAGGCCTTTCTTCTGAGGAAAAATACAGAAAAGGTATTTTTAAATTAATGAATCTATAATCAAGTTGTGGTCCCTGTGTGGCACAAACAGTTAAAGCACTCCACTGCTAACCAAAAGTTTGGTAGTTTGAGTTCACTCAGAGGTGCTTTGGAAGAAAGTCCTGGTGATCTACTTCCAAAAAATCAGTCATTGAAAATCATATGAAGCATAGTTCTACGCCCACACACGGGGGTCACCATGAGTCAGAGTCAGTTCAAAGGAAACTGATTTATAACCAAGTTAAATACCTGAAAGTACAACGATAACTACAAATACTCTCTGAAAAATAATTTGGGATCCAATTGAAGAAGGCCATTGCAGCAAACATATTCCCAGGTAAAGCCGTAAAGAAAAAGTAGGAGCCCCTCTAGATGCAAACCAAGGATGGAGGTGTTAAAAGCTGAAAGCACGAGGAAGCCTGCTTCCACTTTCAAAATCTTACCCCCTTGGGGCAGGTAGCAAAGCAGGCTTTGACACCAAGTATCAATTCAGAGGGAAGATAGTGCCCTGCAGACCTCAAGAGGATTTGGGAAAAATATATTTGTTGCTACTTTTTGCCATTTGTGTTTTCATGTAAGTTTTAGAATAAGCTTATGAATTAATATTAAAAAAAAAACTTCCAAAATTAAGTTGAATTGCATTAATTATAATGATCAATGTGTGGAGAATTGACATTATTAAAATACTAAGTCTTCTCATTCATTACCCTGGTGTAACCTTACATTTATTTGGGCACATTTAATTCCTTTCAACAATATTTTATAGTTTATACATCTTTCACTAGAGTTATTAAGTCTGATATTTTTTATAAAACTGGAAAGGATTCTTCAACTTTATTTCTCTTATTTTTTGTTCCTGGTATATAAAAATAGAATTGATTTTTATATATTGATCATGCTCCCAGTGAAGTCGCTGAATTCATTTATTAATTCTAAGGGTTTACCTGCAGATTCATTTGGATATTTTACACAAAAACAAACTTTTCCAATTCTTATTCCTTTATTTCTTTTCTTTGCCTTATTGGACTACCCACTTAGGTACAATATTGAATAGAAGTGACAATGTTTGGGATTTTTGCCTATATGTTCATGACAAATAATTGTAACATTTTAACATTCACTTTCATTTATTTTAATGTCCTCATTATATTTATTCTGGCCTCCTAAAACAAAGTGGAGAGCATTCCTTTGCTTTTTATGCACTCAATATTGGTGTAAAACTGGAATTATTTGTTCTTTAAGTATTTGGAACAGCTTGCTCTAAAGCCATGTGGACGTTGAGTTTTCTTCATGCGAAGATTTTTAAAACAGATTCAAATTCTCTATAGGTATCAAACTATTCAGATTTTCTACTTCTTTTTGTTTCAGTTTTAGAAAGTTGTATTTTTCAAGAATATTGCCCATATAATTTGCTAAAACTAATGCCCAGTATCTGCCAAGAAATCACAGGTAATCAAACATATGTACGTGTATTAACTGCCTGCTGCAAGGGAATTCATACTCTAGGAAACTGTGGGCCATCTTGGTAAGGGGAGTTACCATGGACACCCTATAGGTTTGGGTTTGTGCTGCATGCTTTTGAGGTAACAGGTGGTTCTAAAGCTAAAGAAAGTAAATAGTCTATTTAATAATATTTTAGCTATATATTTCAAATTTAAAAATTCCCCACTAAAGGTGAGAGAATAAGCTTTTTAATACTTCCTCCTAGAAGCCTTGTTATAGTATCCTGATCTTTTTTAGTTAATATTTTTTATTGTTGATTTCTCTAGCATTGTTAAGAGTAGAGTACTTGCACATAATATGATATATTAATTTGGATTTCCCTTTGAATTTAGAGATATTTAGTGTCCAATACAATTTTAAATTCATTGGGTTTTTTTTTTTTTTAATTCTCAAATATATAGCTAATTTTTATAGATGTTTTCAGGTATATGATTTTATGTGTAAATTATAATAATATTATTCTTATTTTAAAATATATTTTAAAAACTTTTATCCAGATTTCAAAAGTTCCCCTTATGTACTTTGATTTGATATTATTTTGAAGAAAAAATGCAATATTTATTATATCTGTATTTTTTAATCAAATTTTGTCTTTAGAAAGTAAACCCTTGCTCATATAATTATTTTATCTGAAATATAACTTTTATTGATATTATAATTATGAGCACTGATTTCTTGCACTGTCTAATATTCATTTGCCATTCTTTTATATAATTTATATATTAGATTATTTTTTAGTAAGTTTTCAAATACCCCAGCATTTTTGTTTCCTTTTTTTTTTTTTTTTTTTGTTATATGATTGGAATAGTTTTTTTCCCCTCATAATTGAGACTGAACATAGACCTCAAGAGATGGTCTACACAGGAGTCAGATTGACTACGTTTGTGGAAAGAGAACATGGAAAAGCTCAACGTCATCAGTCAGAACAAGGCCGGGGCTGACTGCAGAAAAGACTATCAATTGCTCATATGCAAGTTCAAGTTGAAGTTGAAGAAAGTTAGAACAAGTCCACGAGAGCAAAAGTACAACCTTGAGTATATCCCACCTGAGTTTAGAGACCATCTCAAGAATAGATTTGACTCATTGAACAGTAATGCCAGATGAGCTGTGGAATGACATCAAGGACATCAAGCCTGAAGAGAGCAAGAGGTCATTAAAAAAACAAGACAGAAAGAAAAGACCAAAATAGATGTCAGAAGAGACTCTGAAACTTACTCTTGAACATTGAGTAGCTAAAGCAAAAGGAAGAAATGATGAAGTGAAAGAAATGAATAGATTTCAAAGGGTGGTTCAAGAAGACAAAGCAAAGTAGTATAATGACATGTGTAAAGACCTGGAGTTAGAAACCCAAAAGGTAAGAACAGGCTCGGCATTTCTCAAACTGAAAGAACTGAAGAAAAAGATCAGGTTTCAAGTTGCAGTACTGAAGGATTGTACAGGGAAAATATTAAACGACTCAGGAAGCATCAGAAGAAGATTGAAGAAATACAGTCACGATACCAAAAATTAGCTGATGTTCAACCATTTCAGGAACCAAAATACGATGAGGAACTGATGTTACTGTGGAAGAGGTCAAAGCTGCACTGAGGGCATTGGTGAAAAACAAGGCTCCAGGAATTGACAGAATATCAACTGAGATGTTTCAACAAACAGATGCAGTGCTAGAAGTGCTCGCTCATCTGTGCCGAGAAATTTGGAAGACAGCTACCTGGCCAACAGACTGGAAGAAATCCATATTTATGCCTATTCCAAAGAAAGATGATCCAACCAAATGTTAAAATTGTCAAAGAATATCATTATTATCACAAGCAAGTAAAATTTTGCTGAAGGTAATTCAAAAACGGTTGCAGCAGTATATCCACAGGGAACTGCCAGAAATTCAAGCTGGATTCAGAAGAGGCCGTGGAACCAGGAATATCATTGCTGATGTCAGATGGATCTTGGCTGAAAGCAGAGAATACCAGAAAGATGTTTACCTGTGTTTTATTGACTATGCAAAGGCATTCAACTGTGTGGATCATAACAAATTATGGATAACATTGCAAAGAATGAGAATTCCAAAACACTTAATGGTGCTCATGAGGACCTTGTACAAAGATCAAGAGGCAAGAACAGAACAAGGGGATACTGCATAGTTTAAAGCAAGGAAAGGTGTGCGTCAGTGTTGTATCCTTTCACCATACTTGTTCAATCTGTATGCTGAGCAAATGATCAGAGAAGCTGGGCTATATCAAGAAGAACAGGGCATTGGATTGGAGGAAGACTCATTAACAATCAGCGATATGCAGATGACACAACCTTGCTTTCTGAAAGTGAAGACGATTTGAAGCACTTACTGAAATACATCGAAGACTACAGCCTTCAGTATGGATAACACCGCAACATAAAGAAAACAAAAGTCCTCACAACTGGACCGATAAGCAACATCACAATAAATGGAGAAAAGATTGAAGTTTCAAAGATTTCATTTTACTTGGAGCCACAATCAACACCCATGGAGACAGCAGTCAAGAAATCAAATGATGCGTTGCATTGGGCAAATCTGCTCCAAAAGACCTCTTTAAAGTGCTAAAGAGCAAAGATGTTACCTTGAAGACTAAGATGCGCCTGACCCAAGCCATAGTGTTTTCAATTGCCTCCTATGAATGTAAAAACCAGACAATGAGTAAGCAAGATGGAAGAAGAATTGACGCCTTTGAATTATGGTGTTGGAGAAGAATATCGAATATACCATGATCTGCCAAAAAAATGAACAAATCTGTTTTGGAAAAAGTACAGACAGAATGCTCCTTAGAAGCAAGGATGGGGAGACCATGTCTCACATACTTTGAACATGTTATCAGGAGAGACCAGTCCCTCAAGAAGGACATCGTGCATGGTAAAGTAGAGTGTCAGCGATAAAGAGGAAGACTCTCAACAGATGGATTGACACAGTGGCTGCAACAATGGACTCAAGCATGACAAAACTTGTGCGGATGGCACAGAACGTGGCACTGTTTCCTTCTGTTGTCCTTAGGGTCATTATGAGTTGGAACCAACTCGATGGCACCTAACAACAACAACAATAGTCCATTTGTATTGGTAATAGTGGCTCAATTTATATTTTAGAAAGTATACTTAGATTTCTCAATTTATCAATTTTATGATAAATTGTCACTTACTTTTATTATTACCCTATTTTTTATTCTAGGCTTCAGGAGTACAGAAAAGGTATGAGACGATAGAGCTAACACTCAACTATCATCAACTTAATCTATCAATTATAAATATTATGATATTTTTGCTTTATTTATTGTTTGTTGTTGAAGTATTTTAGTGTAAATCACAGACATCCTAATGTTTTACCTCTTAATACTCCAATTTAATCTCTAAAAATTTGTTAGGTCCCTTATAACTACAATATGACTAATACACCTAAAATTATTAATAAATTACTAATACCATCATTTATTCTTTAGAACACATATTAGTACTTATTTTACACATTTGTTTATCTCATTCTTGTCTGCTTTCTCTGACAAAATGTAATCATCATAAGTGCAATGACTTGTCTGTTTTGCCAACTCTTGCATTTTCAGAACATGGAACAAGTTTTATGACATTGTAAGAAAAGCAAAAACTCAACAAATATTTGCAATCATAGGCACCAAAGGTACTTAATATTTGTAGAATAAATAAACTTTATGCCCAACAAATTCTTTTCCTCTTTTAAAGTCCAGTCATATGGTTCAAAATGAAAGTCAATAAAAAATGACAATAAAAACAAAATAAGTTACCACGTTTGTGGAGTATAACGAAATGAGTATTCAGGAAGAAAATTATAAGATTGAATATATTTATTAAAAATATGAAAATTGCCATTGTATATGAGTAGGAATTTTATAGTGCAGAGAACCTGAATAATTAATTACCATATTGAATATATGGCCTATCTCACAACGAGATATCATTTTACATCACTGTTCGCATCTAGGGGGAAGACCTCTCCCTAAAGTACTTTTGTCAATGTCAAGAGATAATTTTGGTTGTCACAACAGTGGGATAAGGTGCTATTAGCATCTCTCGGGCAGAAGCCAGGGATGCACAGGACAACCCCTCACAACAAAAAGTTATCTGGCCCAAATGTTAACAGTGCCAAGGCTGAGAAACCCTGCTTTATACCAGTGAAGAGTGGAAAAAATGAGTAAATTAATAAGTGTTCCTATTTATTAAGTGGAGCCCTGATGATGCAGTGGTTAAGAGCTCTACTGTTAGCCAAAAGGTCAGCAGTTCAAATCCACCAGGCACTCCTTGGAAACTCTAGGGGAAAGTTCTACTCTGTCCTATAGGGTCGCTATGAGTCAGAATCAACTTGACAGCAATGGGTTATTTATTAAGTAATGGTGCTGGGCATTATTTTATAATTTACATATATTAACTCATTTATTCTGCTTAAAGGCATATAAAGAAAGTACTATTATCATATTCATTTCACAAATGATGAAACTGAGACACTGAAAGTTCAAAACAAGCAAACAAACTGTCCCTGATTACAAAGCCACTTAGGTGCTGATCCAAAATATAAACCCTGGCAATAAGAACCCTCAGCTACTGCAGTAGGGTTTTAAACCAGTACAGCAGGACTCTTGGAGCTTACATTCTGCATGTTTATACATTCTGTGACTTAGCAATTTCATGACTGTTTATCTATATACCAGAGGAAGTTTTTTACCTTTTTGTAATGATACGTATTAATGAATTTTATTCAACGGTTTTCAGCAAGAGGTATTTGGGGGCAAATTCATTGTTAATTATCAAGGGCAACAAAAATGGTATTTGGTATATGCATAGTATAGGTTTCTAGTTAGCAGTCAGGAATAATGAGGTAAATTTTCATAAAGCAATGAGCATGCATCTCAAATACAGAATGTTACATGAAAATGTCAGAAATGTAACAATATTTATGAGAAGATAAAGTTTATGTAAATTAAAATTTTACATACATAACCTCAGTAAATATATTTTAAAGAAAGAATGTAAGCAATTCTAAATAAATGGCTGGAAGAGGAACTGCAAGGACATATAGTGAACGTACTGAAGAATAAGGATAAGGAATAAGGGAAAGATAATAAAATAAAGTAAAACAAGATAAAAGGTGGCTTTGACATATACTGATGTAGATTGTTATGCTTTGAACTTAGAGATAGGAGCAACGAAATTATCTGCATCTAAAATTTTAAAGGAAAACATAACAATGGAAGACAATTACCCTGACAGATAAGAAAATTCACTATGAAGATACTATACCCAAACAGTATAAAAAAGAAAAATCAAAGGAAGGGAATGAAACATTCAGAAGTAAACTCAAGGTGACATACAAAATTCACATGATAGATGAGAAAATTCAGATCTTTGGAGGGAGCCTGCATGACAGAAAAAATGAATGTCAACAACTAGTTTGCCTTTCAGGAAAATAAATGCAATTCCATCATCAACTTTTTCAAAAATATATTGTAGGCATTATTATTATTAACATTTCACAATAAACTAGCCAGAGTTAAATATCTATGTATATATATATACATATGCCTAAGACATAGAATGTAAGTCTTAGGCATATGTATATATATACCAGGAATTATATATGTCAGTGATTAGATGAAAATAGGAAAAAAAAAACAAAAACTTTTTTTGTAATCTTTTATAATTCTTTTTAAGTATAAAAATTCCATTGATATATCACAAAGGAAATACAACCAAATGAAATTATGTATGTACAGTAAAACATTTATGAAATCACACTAAGGAAATTCAAAGACTAATGACCTACTGAGAAATGAAATTCAATAATTATGACATACAACTGTGTTGTCTCTAATTATATCAAAGATTAATTAACAAAATAGACAAAAAGCATGAATAAGCAAGCCAATAAAAATGAAAATGGCTAATAACCATGTAATGAGATGCTTAACATCACTAATTTAGTCAAACAAATTTAAACTAAAACAATAAAATTTTATTTTTATTCATCATATTAGCAAATCTAAAAATGTACAATAATATTCAATTTTGCTGATTATTTTATGGAAAGTGTTTGAAAGAAAATACCCTCACACCTTACAACTGGAGATATTAATTGGTGCAAATTCTTCGGAGAAAAACTTATCATACCAATGGAAATTAAATCTATACATACCCTCAACCCAACTTTACCAATTTTTTTAAATGTATCACATAGATACCATTTGTATATGTGTAAGAAGGCATTTGTCTAACTGCAATATTGCTCATATTAGCAAAACACTGAAAGCAACTTTCATGAACACAAGTTACATGATTATTTTACATTTCTAAATGGAATAGTATGCATCACTTAACATACTATGTTCACATTTATCAATAGATATAATGGAAAAACTAGTTACAGAAAAGAATATCATACAATGTACATGGAGAAACGATCTGTAAAGAAACCATGGCTATCTGTAGGGTGTAGAAGGAATAGGTTGGGAGAACTTTCAGCCTTATCAATACGTTGTAAACACATTGTTGTCATTAGGTGCCATTGAGTCGGTTCCAACTCATAATGACCCTATGGACAACAGAAGGAAACACTGCCTGCTCCTGTACCATCCTCACAATTGTTGTTATGCTTGAAACTATTGTTGCAGCCACTGTGTCAATCCATTTAGTTGAGGGTCTTCCTCTTCTTCACTGACCTTCTACTTTACCAACCATGATGTTCTTTTCCATGGACTGGTCCCTCCTGATAACATGTCCAAAGTATATGGGACAAAGTCTTTCCATCTTTGCTTTTAAGGAGCATTCTGGCTGTACTTCTTCCAAGACAGATTTGTTCCTTCTTCCGGTAGTCCATGGTATGTTCATATTCTTCTCCAAGACCATAATTCAAAGGCGTCAATTCTTCCATCTTCCTTATTTATTACCCAGCTTTCGTGTGCATAGAGGTGATTGAAAACACCATGGCTTGGGTCAATTGCATCTTAGTCTTTAAAGTGACATCTTTGCTTTTTAACACTTTAAAGAGGTCTTTTGCAGCAGATTTGCCCAGTTTGATTTCTTGACTGTTGCTTCCATGGGTGTTGATTGTGGATCCAAGTAAAATGAAATCTTTCACAGTTTCAATGTTTTCTCCGTTTATCATGAAGTTGCTTATTGATCCAGTTGTAAAAACATTAGTTGTAATAATTTCTTAACTGTGATTTTAAATGGCAAAAGATATATAAACTCTCGCATCTACTCAAGGACAAGCAAAGAAGGAAAGAAGAAAAATCCACACAAAATGGCTGAACACAGATCTCTTTCATTTGCAGCAAGTGCATTAGTTGGCTTGGTGTTGGTGCAAGCACTTAGACTGTTCCCTGAGCAGACTAGATGGTGTGGTTTTCAGCAGAGAGTCTTCTGCTGTTTTGTGAGCAGAAGTTGTTAATGCCTGCAAATTGCTGCTATTCTCCAGTCTCCGGTTATAAAGAGAAAGCAGATGTTCATATGCAACTAACCCAAACACATCGAGAAAGGCTACAGACATTTTCCCATTTCAATTACCATAATTTAATGTCTAGAATACATGCTCAAAACTTTTCACGGCAGAGGATCAGCACATCCCCTGTAATCCAAACCAAGTCCCCAAACTCCTCGCTATGCATTGCTCATTTGCAGAGATGAAATCATTACACAGAATATGAGTTCAAACTGTTCTGAAGTGTTTTGTTGGTATATGTTCAAAGATTACATATGGGTTTCTTGCCCAGTAGTTTTCATTATAGATTCCTAATAAGAGTTATTTACTTTCTTACATTTTCATACCGTGATTTTTGCTATTGCTAATATTGAGCTGAATTTGCTGGGTGATTTCACAAGCGATTATGATCATCTCTTGTTACCTTGTGCTTCTCTTCCAGGAAGTTGTCACTAAATGGCAGAAGTAGTTATACTGAAGCATGTAAAAGAATTTACATCTTCTTATATATAAGCAGCTTAGCACAAAAGGCAAAATATTTAATTTTTCTAAGCAAAATGAAACAAAAAACTCACTTTATTACAATAGCAATATGTGATGATGATCACATTAGCCATATAGTAAAATACGAAAAACATGGACATATCCATGATTGATAAAGTGAAAAAAAGGAACTTAAAATGAGTATAATCCTATTTTGTTTATACACAAATGTACACATACATATGCATATTTGGGAAGATACTGCCATATAGATATGAATGTCTTAATAATTTCTTATTGGTGACTATTATGAGGAATTTGAATTTTCTTTCTTTTTGACAGGTGTATTTTATAAATTTTATTCATTTGTGTTAAGAAGAATTCTAGGAAAAATACCTAATAGAAAACATGCTTTGAAATACGATTTGAAGAAACATAAAACTTAGACCAAACGTTGATGTTACCTCTTCAATATCGCAACTGTACAATGCTTAAATTTTAAATTAAAAATAATATATTTTCAAAAGTATATTTTAATATAGTCATATAACATAGTTGTTGAAAAAGAAAATATCATTTTAAGATAAAAATTATTTGGATTTTGCTTTCTTTCACACAGTTTGTTTTCTTTGCTTCTATTTGTTTGTTTTTCATTAGAAACCCTAAGCATTTTTGAAAAGAAATTGCATTCGTATGGAAAATAATTGGACCCTTGAAATTGACAAGTAAGTCTTCTCTCCCTGACCTTTAGTTCCTTAATTCTTCTCCCCATAACAGTGTTAACTATCTGTAATATATTCTACCAGTAAGATTCTACACATAAACAGGCATATGTGTGTGAAACTGTGTGTGAGTTGAATGAGTATTATATAAATAGAGATAACTTTTCTTTACATAAATGGTAGCATTCAATATAGTGTTTTGTATTTTTATTCACTAAAAATTTAGCTTTGATTGTTTTCCCTATTTTCAGATAAATATATCATTTTTAAATGATGGTATGCTGTTTTATTGTGCGGCTGTAAAATGATTTACACCTTCTCACTTATCAGCTATTTTGTTTTCCAATGTTTTGCATTTACGACAACAGTAAAAAATCTATTTTGTGCATTAATGGCAAATGTCTGACAGTAACAAATGCTGAGGTGCGAGGCGAGAGTAATGCTGGCTTTCCTGGTTAAGATTATGTTTGACTGGGTCATCAGTAACAGTGGTTTGGTAGTTATGTAATGATGTAACTTGGAAGTTATACAATGATGTAATCATCCATCATTTCATGATCTGATGTGGTCATCTCCATTTTCACTTAACACTGATTTCACATAACAAACTGGTCTTTGGAACCTAACCATGTCAATAAATGAGAAGAGGATGGGTTTAATAGCTTCCATATTGTTTGAGGTTGTAATTCTTCATTTCCAGTGTTTTACAGTATAGTATTTGATCAAATTAATATTATCTGTGCATATAAGTAAGTATTTTTGTGAATAAATTTCTAGAAAGAAAATTTTGGGTTAAAGAGTATAATTTTAAAAAACTTGATAGTGATAAATTGTTCTTTGTACAGTTTAAACAATTTATATCAATATATCACAGTTATTTCCTGTCTCTTTGATAAAAATTGTATATTTTTAACTATTAGAGTTTATAATTAATTGTGCTTTCAATTTGTATTTCCTTAAACTTGAGAGATCTATCATCTTTTCATTCTTTTAAAAACCATTTACATGTTTTAGTTTTAGGGGAAAGATGCAACTGAAATAGCTTTAGACTGTTATTTAATGCAAGAGATAAGTTTGAGTTATCTCAAACTTCTGGCCCATTTCTTACAAACATCATCAGTTTTTGTGATAAAGTCTTTGGGCCATTTTGGTCCTCTCTTAGAGTCTTGGGATTCAAGATATTTCTGCACTTGCCATCTTCAATTAAAACAAGTAAGCAAACAAATAAGCATTTCCAAAACGTGCTCTTCCAAATTTTCAGTGTGAGGATATGTGAAAACTGGGCTTTTCGCAGTGATGTCAATCTCTCCGTGAATTAACCCCTGAAGTGCAAACACACGCACCCCATGCAGTTGGTACCAAATTAGCTTTTTAAATGATTACTTTCTATCAAAATGTACTCTCAAACTAATGCCGTCTTCCACATGGTTGTCTTCCTGTCAGCTTTGTGTAGTAAATGGGCGTTCCCTATTGCATCATCAAGGGGAAGGCCAGACTGGGAGGGCTTGTTCACAGAAAGACCTGCACAACCATCGCCTTCTCATAGGTGAACTCAGAAGACAAAGGAGCTCTGGCTAATCTGGTGGAAGCAATCAGGACCAATTACTATGACATATATGAAGAGATCCACCCTCACTGGGGAGGCAATATCTTTGGTCCGAAATTTGTGGCTCAAATTGCTAAGCTGGCCAAGGCATAGACCAAAGAACTCGCCACCAAATTAGGCTAATGTACACAGCTGGTTTTTCTGTACATAAAAACAAAACTTATCCCGCAAAAACAACAACAACAACACGAACTGGGTTTTGCATCGCCTCCCTGTACCTGGGAGCTAAGCTTTACTTGGTTATCATACTTCAGTTGTGTCTGGAGAAAAGTGTCTTACTTAAAATATATCCCTGAAGGCTATTTACTAAACCATTATCCCTTTCTCTGCCATGAACAACTCTTACTGATGTAAATTTCTTCTAACATTGCAGATCTTTCTCCCACTGTAATTAATAACCATGAAAATTGTAATATATCAGCCTCATGGCTGCTCCAACAGAAATAGCTTTAGACTGCTCCTCAGTACAGGTTCAAATTCTTCCTATAAACACACACCAATATTTCTGTACAACTGGATGTCACTAAGCTTTTTTTTTTTGGGGGGGGGGGTGTTGGCAGGGGAAGCAATGTAAAATGGCAGCAAAAGAAGGAGACGAATTTGAACCCTGGATCCTCTACTCAGCAGCAGTGTGCATTCAGTTATGTTACCCAAACAGTCCCAATTTTCAGTTAATTTATCTGCAAAATGACAATATTTTTAACTGATCAGTCTATTTATGAGGATTAACTAGTAAAACTCAAGTGAAAGTGTCTAAAGGAGTATTTGGCACATAATAGGAACTTAATAAATGTTGGTGTTTTCCCCTTGCATTTCTGTAATCGTTTCTCAGGTACTTGCAAGTAAATAGTAAACTCTTATTTTATTTATAAATCTTTTAAATGAATTTGAAATAACAACATATACAAGAATGTTTCAAATATTCAAATATATCATTGCGAACTCGAATAACGATTTTTAAATTGATTACTTTTACCTCGTCAAAGGAATATTTCATTAATGTTTTTACTTATATGTGTTGTAGACCTGGTATGCATTTGGCTTTGTCATATGTCCTACTCACTTTTATTTCTAGTCCATGTTCATAAAGATATTTCAGTATGCTGTATTTTCAACATACTGATATCCTCACACTCCAGTAGTTCTCATTTGGAGTCAAATATTTCTTGCACTATCCCTAATATGATTTTTGGTTTCCAACATTGTGGATGTTAATCAAGTAGCTTTTTCTGCTTTCCTAGGCTTATTTTGAAAAATAGTCTACTTTTTTTTCTTTTTCATCATTTTTGTTTAAATAAGATTAATGCCAACTGTTTGTCATTTCAAAGTGGACCCATACATTTTATGAATATATGGTTTCCTTTCATCTTCTGATAAAAGTTTTGATGACTAACTTCACTATGTTTTCAGATAACTCCCTCTCCCATAGAAAACAAAACAAAACTTCAGAAAGACAACAGCATATTTACTCATGTTGCTGGAAATAAATGTACTTTAGTACAAACTTTTACAAAAGTGCATGAGGAAAAAAAAGTGAAAACATTTAACAGAAATTCAGAGTTTGTCATCTACATGAACTTCTAAAAAGAGAAGAGGAGCTAAGAATATATCACATTTGTAGGTAAATGCTTCAAGAGAAAGAATCTTTATGTAATACTGAGTATGCTATGGACCATGTTATCATTGCAGAGCATACGTTCTTTGGAAGTGAGAGAACATAAACCCACCATATAGATGAAAATGGCAAAATATGAAACTGCGTGAGAGAAATGCTAAACTTCTAAACTTTAACAGATCCATAATGAACCTGCAAAATGAGAATTAACACCTGTTCTGGATCATTATCACTAGTAAAGAGCCAAGTGGAGATTTGTTTATACATGCGAAATTTGATTATTCTTCAAGGTCAGCAGATAATGTGTATCATTTACATAAATGTTTCTATTAGCAGCCTCATATCAATCTGAACAACAACAACAAAAAGGCAAGTATGAATTCCTTGCCAATATTTTCCACAAGGATAAACTGAAGAGTTATTTATCCAAAGTCACTGACCAAGAAATGTCCACAGCTATAACTAAGATAATATTACTTCAGAGCAAAGTGATGATGGAAGCGCAGATAATGGCTGTTCTTCAGCCATGTTTAGAGAACTATATTGGGTGCTGTCAATAAGGACAGTAAACATGCTGAAGTATCTGTCTCAGCATTTTTCGAGTTGCAGCATATTGATCCTTCGTCTCCTTTACTGATCAGAATACTGCCAAGTACATTCTAAAGTTATAGCATTCACAGTGAAGATCTACAAACAATTTAGTCCTAAAAATCAATATGTGATTTTTACCAACTTCTGCAGTCTGAGATTGATCACACATGCAATCAAGATGCATTGATAATTCCTAGTGATTAGAAAGCAAACGTTGGAAACAAAGAAGAAGGATCAGTAGTTGGAAAATATGACCTTGGTGATAGAAACAACTTGGAAGATCACATGATAGGATTTTTGCAAGACCAATGATTTATTCATTGGAAATACCTTTTTTTCAACAACATAAATGGTGACTATACACTTGGACCTTGCAGGATGGAATACATAAGAATCAAATCAACTACATCTGTGGAAAGTGTTGACGGAGAAGAACAATATCATCAGTCAGAACAAGGCCAGGGGCCAACTGTGGAACAGACCATCAACTGCTCATATGGAAGTTCAAACTGAAGTGAAAGAAAATTAAAACAAGTCCACAAGAGCCAAAGTATGACCTTGAGTCTATCCCACCTGAACTTAAAGACTATCTCAAGAACAGATTTGGCTCATTGAATGCTAATCACTGGAGACCAGATGAGTTGTGGGATGACATTGAGGACATCATATATGAGGAAAGCAAAAGATCGTTAAAAAGATACAAAACAAAAACAAAGACCAAAAAGGATGTCATAAGAGACTCTGAAACTTGCTCTTAAAAGTAGAATTGCTAAAGCAAACAGCAGGAATGATGAAGTAAAAGAGCTGAACAGAAGATTGCAAAGAGTAACTCCGGAAGACAAAATATAGTATTATAATGAAATGTGTAAAGGCCTCGAGTTAGAAAACCAAAAGGGAAGAACACGCTCCACATTTCTCAAGTTGAAAGAACTGAAGAAAAAATTCAAGCCTCGAGTTACAATACTGAAGGATACTATGGGTAAAAAATTGAGCAACACAGGAACTGTCAAAAGAAGATGGAAGGAATACACAGTCATGTACCAAAAAGAATTGGTCAGTGTTCAACCATTTCAGGAGGCAGCGTATGATCAAGAACCAATGGCAGTGAGTGAAGAAGTACAAGCTGCACTGAAGGCACTGGCAAAAAACAAGCCTCCAGGAACTGACAGAATACAAATTGAGATGTTTCAATGAATGGATGTAACTCTGGAAGTGCTCACTTGTCTATGTCATGAAATTTGGAAGACAGTTACCTGACCAACCTACTGGAAGAGATTCATATTTGTGCCCATTCCAAAGAAAGGTGGGCAATGAATAAGAATGATTGAAGAAGAATTGAAGCCTTTGAATTATGGCTTTGGTGGAGAATATTGAAAATAGACTGCCCGAAGAATGAACATATCTGTCTTGGAAGAAGTACAGGCATAATGCTCCTTAGAAGCAAGGATGGTGAGACTTTGTCTCACATACTTTGGACATGTTATTAGGAGGGACCAGTCCCTGGAGAAGGCTGTCATGCTTGGTAAAGTAGAGGGTAACCAAAAAAAAAGGAAGACCTTTGTCTTAGTCATCTAGTACTTCTCTAACAGAGATACCACAAGTGGATGGCTTTAACAAAGAGAAATTTATTCTCTCACAGTCTAGTAGGCTACAAGTTCAAATTCAGGGCGTCAGCTCCAAGGGAAGGTTTTCTCTCTCTGTTGGCTCTGGGGGAAGGTCTTTGTCATCAGTCTTCCCTTTGTCTGGGAACATCTCAGTGCAGGAACCTCAGGTCCAAAGGACAAGGTCTGCTCCTGACACTGCTTTCTTGGTAGTATGAGGTCCCCAATTCTCTGCTTGCTTTCCTTTCCTTTTATCTCTTGTAAGATAAAAGGTGGTGCAGGCCATACCCCAGGGAAACTCCCTTTACATTGGATCAGGGATGTGACCTTAGTAAGGGTGTCATACTCTCCCACCCTAATCCTCTTTAACATAAAATTACAATCACAAAAATGGAGGACAACCACACAGTACAGGGAATCATGGCCCAGCCAAATTGATACACATATTTTTGGAGGGACATAATTCAATCCGTGACAACTCTCAACAAGATGGATTGACACTGTGGCTGCAAAATGTGCTCAAACATAGCAAGGATTGTGAGGATGTAGTAGGGCCAGGCAGTGTTCTGTTCTGTTGTACATATTGTCACCATGAGTCAGAACTAACTCAATGACACCTCAAAGAACAATGACATTTGTCTCAGCATTTTTGGAGGGGCAGCATATTTATCCTTCTTCTTCTTTACTGATCAGAATACTGCTAAGTACTTTCTAAACTTATAGCATTCACAATGAAGATCCACAATCAATTTAGTCCTAAAAATGAATGTGTACCTCATTTATGCCAATAGTAATTTTAAGGCATATGAAGGAGTGAAAGGTAAAGGAAGAGAAAAGTGGGTCAAAAGGAAGGAAAATGAAAGAAAAGATAAGAGAGAAAGAAATGAAATCCCAGAGATAGCAATTCTCAGAGGACCATTGTGTAGACTGGTAAACCGAAAACAAACCAGTGGCTGTCTACTCGATTCTGACTCATGGTGACCCCACATGTTTCAGAGTAGAACTGTGCTCCATACGATTTTCAATGGCTGTGATCTTTCAGAGGAAGATCACTAGATCTTTCTTCTGAGGCACCTCTAGGTTATTTGAACTACAATTAGTAGCCTTGTGTTTGATGATTTGCTCCATACAAGGATGCCATCTAGACAGATACATAACAATTATTTAAGTTGGCAGTTAAGTGGGGCAAAACTAAGTGAAGAAGTAGTCCCCAGCCAGACATAGTTAATTTTATCAGTTAATAATCTAATGCTTTCTTAGAGTTCTTTCAATGAAGGAATCCTTTGTTCCAATTAAATTTTAACTTCATTAGATATTGCTGTCACTTCAAAGTAGCTGTATTTGAGAACTTAAAAGTTATCTACTTGAACTTGGAGCTACTAACTAAATAAAGCATCTTTTTTTAAATTATTTTAGAGCTTTTTTTTAATGTTTATTTATTTATTTATTGTACTTCAGGTGAAGGCTTACAGAACAAATAGTTTCTCATGAAACAGTAGTACACATATTGTTTTATGAAATTGGTTAACGACCCCACAACATGTCAACCCTCTCCCTTCTTGACCTTTTTTTTTTTTTTTTTTTTTTTTTTTGGTGAAAATATACATAGCCAAAGATACACCATTTCAAAAATTTCTACATAAACAGTTCAGTAACATTGACTACGCTCTCCCAGTTGTGCTGCTATTCTCACTTTACTTGACGGCTTACAGAACAAAATAGTTTCTCATTTAACAGTTAGTACACATGTTGCCCTATGACAATGGTTAACAACCTCACAACACATCAACACTATCCTTACTCAACCCTGGGTTCCCTAACACCAGCTTTCCTGTTCCCTTCTGCCTTCAGGCCCATGTCCGTGGACTGCTGTGCCTCATTAGTCCCATTTGGTTTTATGGGACTGTCGACTCGCTGGCTGAATGGTGAACCTCGGAAATGACTTCACCACTGAGCTGAAAGGGTGTCTGGAGGCCATACTCTCAGGGTTTCTCCAGTCTCCCTTATGCCAGTAAATCTGGTCCTTATTTTTTTTTTTTTGTGAGTTAGAATTTTGTTCTACATCCTTCTCCAGCTCTGTCCAGAACCCTCTGCTTTGAACCTGGTCAGAGCAGTCAGAGGTAGTTGCCGGGCACTATATAGCTGTACTGGACTCAGTCTGGTGGAGGCCTTGGTAGCTGTGGTCCATTAGTCCTTCAGACTAATCTTCCTTGTATCCTGTTCTCTTCATTATCCCTTGTTCCCGAAGGGATGAGACCAGTAGAGTATCTTAGATGGCTGCTCACGGGCTTTTAAGACCCCAGACACTACTCACCAAGGTAGAATGTAGAACATTGGCTTTATAAACTGTGTTATGCCAATTGAGCTAGATGTTCCCCGAGACCATGGTCCCCAGAGCCCTCCGTCCAGCAATTCAGTCCCTCAGGGAGTTTGGATGTGTCTATGGGGCTTCCATGACCTTTCCTTGTACAAGTTATGCTGGTTTCCCCTGTATTGTGTACCGTCTCACCCTTCACCCAAGATACCGCTTATCTATTGCCTATTTAGTATTTCCCCCCCATCCCTCCCATCCCTGGTAACCAGCAAAGATTGTTACTTTTTGTGTGTGAACTTTTTCATGGGTTTTTACAATAGAGGTCTCATACAATATTTGTCCTTTTGTGATTGACTTGTTTTACTCAGCATAATGTCCTCCAGTTTCATCCATGTTATGAGATGCTTCACAGATTCATCATTGTTCTTTATCGTTGCATAGTACTCCATTGTGTGTATGTCCCATAGTTTGTTTATCCATTCATCTGTTGATGGGCATCTATGTTGTTTCCATCATTTTGCTATTGTGAACAATTCTTCCATGAACATAGGTGTGCATATGTCTATTCGAGTGACAACTCTTATTTCTCTAGGATATATTCCTAGGAGTGGGATTGCTGGATCGAATGGTATGTCTAGTTCTACCTTTATGAGGAAGTGCCATATCATTTTCCAAAATGGTTGTATCATTTTGCATTCCCACCAGCAGTGCATAAGAGTTCCCATCTCCCCGCAAGCCATCCAACATTTGTTATTTCCAGTGTTTTTGATTCATGCCAGTAATGCCAGGGTGAGATGGTATCTCATTGTGGTTTTAATTTGCATTTCTCTAATGGCTAGTGATCGCAAGCATTTCCTCATGTGTCTCTTGGCCATTTGAATGTCTTGTTTGGTGAAGTGTCTGTTCATTTCCTTTGCCCATTTTTTGATAGGATTGGTTGTCTTTTTGTTGTAGAGGTGTTGGATTTTCTTGTAGATTATGGAGATTAGACCTTTGTCTGACTTGTACTGTCCAAAATTTTTTTCCCAGTCTGTAGGTTCTCACTTGACTCTTTTGGTGAAGTCTTTTGAAGAGCATAGGTGTTTGATTTTTAGACGATCCCAGTTATCTAGCTTATCTTCTGGGGTTTGTGCGTTGATGTTTATGGTCTGTATCCTGTTAATGCCAGGTATTAAGGCCTTAAGTGTTGGTCCTATTTTTTCTTCTATGCACTTTATAGTTTTAGGCTTTATATTCAGATCTTTGATCCTTTTTGAAGTAGTTTTTGTATACAGTGTGAGGTATGGGTCCTGTTTCATTTTTTTGCAGAGGGAGATCCAGTTTTGCCAGCACCATTTATTAAAAAGACTGTCTTTTCCCCATTTGATGGACTTTGGGACCTTGTCGAAGATCAGGTGACCGTAGGTGGATGGATTTACATCTGGGTTCTCAATTCTGTTCCATTGGTCAATGTATCTGTCGTTGTATCAGTACCAGGCTGTCCTGGCTACTGTAGCTGTATACTAGGTTCTGAAGTGAGGTAGTGTGAGTTCTCTAACTTTATTCTTCTTCTTCAGTGGTGCTTTACTTATTCGGGGCTTCTTCCCTTTCCATATAAAGTGAATGATTAGTTTTTCCATCTCTTTGAAGAATTTTGCTGGTATTTGGATCAGGATTGCATTGTATTTGTAAATTTCTTTGGGTAGAATTGGCCTTTTCACAATGTTGAGTCTGCCTATCCATGAGCATAGTATGTTTTTCCATTTATGTAGATCCCTTTTGGTTTCTTGCAGTAGTGTTTTGTAGTTTTCTTTGTATAGGTCTTTTACATTCCTGGTCAGATTTATTCCTAAATATTTTACCTTTTTAGGGACTATTGAAAATGGTATTGATTTCCTGATTTTCTTTCCATCGTTCTCCTTACCGGTGTTTAGGAATCCAACTGATTTTTGAATGTTTATCTTGTATCCTGCTACTCTGATGAATCTTTCCATTGGTTCCAGCAGATTTCTCGTGGAGTCTTTATGGTTTTCTATGTATAGTATCATGTCATCTGCAAACAGGGACAGTTTAACTTCTTCATTACCAGTTTGGATGCCCTTTATTTCTTTTTCTTGCCTTATTGCTCTAGCTAGAACTTCCAGCACAATGTTAGATAGGAGTGGTGATAAAGGGCATCCTTGTCTTGTTCCTGTTATCTGGAGGAATGTTTTCAGCCTCTCTCCATTAAGAATGATGTTGGCCATTGGTTTTGCCTAGATGTCCTTTATTATGTTGAGATATTTCCCTTCTATACCTATTTGATTGAGAGTTTTTATCAGGAATGGGTGTTGGACTTTGTCAAATGCCTTTTCCACGTCAATTGAGATGATCATGTGGTTCTTTTGTTTCCTTTTATTTATGTGGTGGATTATGTTGATTGATTTTCTAATGTTGAACCACCCTTGCATACCTGGTATGAATCCTACTTGGTCGTGGTGTATTATTTTTTGATATGATGCTGAATTCTATTGGCTAGAGTTTTGTTAAGAATTTTTGCATCTATATTCATGAGACATATTGGTCTGTAATTTTCTTTTTTTGTGACGTCTTTCCCTGGTTTTGGTATCAGCATTATGCTGGCTTCATAGAATGAATTTGGAAGTGTTGCTTCCTTTTCTATGCTCTGAAATAGCTTGAGTAGAACTGGTATAAGCTCTTCTGTAAATGTTTTGTAGAATTCTCCAGTGAAGCCATCTGGGCCAGGGTGTTTTTTGGTTGGGAGTTTTTTTTATTACCTTTTCAATCTCTTCTCTTGTTATGGGTCTGTTCAGATTTTCAACATCACTTTGTTGTAGTTTGGGTAGGTAGTGTGTTTTTAGAAATTTATCCATTTCATCTAGGTTTTCAAATTTGTTGAGTATAGTTTTTCATAATAATCTGTTATAATTCTTTTTATTTCAGTTGGGTCTGTTGTAATGGTCCCCATTTCATTTCTTATTTGGGGTATTTGTGTCCTCTCCTGTTTTTCTTTTGTCAGTCTGGCCAGTGGTTTGTCAATTTTGTTGATCTTTCAAAGAACCAACTTTTGGTTTTCTTGATTCTTTGTATTGTTTTTCTGTTCTCTATTTCATTTTTTTCTCCTCTAATCTTTTCGATTTCCTTTCTTCGGTGGCTGTGTTTTTTTTTTTTTTTTTTTTTTTTTTGCCGTTCTCTATTTGTTTTAGTTCTGTAGTTAATGTTTTGATTTTGTCCCTTTCTTCTTTTTTGATATGTGCATCTATTGCTATAAATTGTCCTCTGAGGACTGCCTTTGCTGTGTCCCAAAAGTTTTGGTATGATGTGTTTTCATTCTCATTTGATTCTAGGAATGTTTTGATTCCATCTCTGAATTCTTCTATTACCCAGTGATGTGTAAGCAGGGTACTAATCAGTTTCCATGTAATTGATTTTTTTTTTTCCTTGCTCTTTCTGTTGTTAATTTCTACCTTGATGGCATTGTGGTCAGAGAAGATACTTTGAATTATCTCAACATTTTGGATCTCGTTGAAGATTGCTCTGTGGCCTAAGATGTGATCTATTCTGGAGAACGTTCCATGTGCATTGGGAAAGAATGTGTACTTTGCAGCAGTTGGATGGACTGCTCTATATATGTCTATGAGGTCAAATTGGCTGATTGTGCCCTTTAGTTCTTCTGCATCTTTGCTGAGTTTCTTCTTAGTTGTTGTGTCCTTTACTGAGAGTGGTATGTTGAAGTCTCCTACTATCATTGTGGAGCTTTCAATTTCCCTTTTCAGTGTTGTTAGAGTTTGTTTTATGTATTTTGGAGCCCTGTCATTGTGTGCGTAGATGTTTATTATGGTTATGTCTTCATGATGGATCAGCCCCTTCATCATTATATAGTGTCCTTTTTTGTCTTTTATGGTAGATTTTGTTTTAAAGTCTATTTTATCTGAGATTAGTATTGCCACTCCTGCTCCTTTTTGGTAGTTGTTAGCTTGACATATTTTTTCCAACCTTTGACTTATAATAAATTCACATTTATGTTTCTAAAGTGTGTCTCTTGTAGACAGCATATTGATGGATCCTGTTTTCTTATTCATTCTGTCACTCTCCGTCTGTTTATGGGTGCATTGAGTCCATTTACATTCAGTGTAATTATTGATAGATTTGAGTTTTTTGCTGTCATTTTGTAGTGATTTTTTTTTGTGGTGCTGAAGTTTTCTTTGTTCTTCTTACTCTCTTGTGCTGAGTTACTTTTGTTTGTGGATTGTTTTTTTTTCATTTCTCTTGTTTTTGTAGGTTTTGTTTTTGCTGAGACTTAATGTTTTTCCTCTTTATTTTTATGAGTATGTTTGTTAACTTTCTTTGTGATTACCATGAATTTTACCCTTACCTTTCTGAGTTTGAAGCAGTCTACCATTACTTGGTATCGCCTTGCCTTCCTCTCCATTAGAAGGTTCTATACCTATGCCGTTTATTCCCTCTTGTATTGTTTTGATGGTGCTGTCATTTACTGATTAACTGCTCTGATTCTCTGTTGTATTTCTTTTGGTTTTGGATAGTCCTCGAGAGTTCATTTCCTAGATTGGTATCTGGTTGGTACAGTCCTGTGACCTAGATTTTGCCTGTGAGCTGAGGTTGTTTGTTCTCAGATCAAAGAACTCCCTTTAATAATTCTTGTAAGTTTGGTTTGGCTTTTAAATATTCCCTTAATTTCTGTTTTTCTGGAAGTGACCTAATTTCACAATCATATTTGAACGAGAGTTTTTCAGTATATATTATTCTTGGCTGGCAATTTTTTTCTTTCAAGATTTTATATATGTCATCCCATTGCCTTCTTGCCTCCATGGTTTCTGCCGAATAATCTGAGTTTAGTCTTATTGTTTCTTCTTTGTATGTGACTTCTTGTTTTTCATGAGCTGCTCTCAGGATTCTTTGTCTGTCTTTGGTTTTGGCGATTGTGATTATGATATGCCTTGGTGCTTTTCTTTTGGGGGTCTATCCTATATGGGGTTCGTATACTTCTTGGATGGCCAGCTCTACATCTTTCATGATATTGGGGAAGTTTTCTGTCAGCAGTTCTTCAATGATCCTCTCTGTGTTTTCTGTTTTCTCCCCTTGTTCTGCAACTCCAATCATTCACAAATTTTTGCTTTTGATTGTATCCCACATAACTCTTAGGGTCTCTTCATTTTTCTTTGTTCTTTTTTCTCAGTTTTCCTGAAACAGAGTTGTATCCAAGTGTTTGTCTTCAATTCCACTGATCCTGTCTTCCACCATTTCAAATCTGCTTCTCAGCCCTTCTATGACACCATCCATTTCTAAAATCTTGTTGTTTATCTTTTGGATTTCTAATTGTTGTTTTTGTATGATTTCTAGTTGTGAGTTTATTTTGGCATTTTGTTCCTGCATTATTTTCCTGAATTCTTCCATTTTTTTTGTCTGTATTGTCCATGAATTTGTCTAGTTTTTCCTCATTTTTGTCTGCTTGTTGCTTTAGCTCTTGGAGAATTCTGAGTATTAGAGATTTGAATTCTCTATCAGGTAGTTCTAGTGCCTTTTCTTCCACTGGAAAGTCATCTGGTGTTTTATTTTGGATGGCTACTGGAACCATCCTGTCCTGTTTTTGTAAATGTTTTGATATTATCTGCTGTCTTCGGGGCATTTGGTAGTTATTCTTCTCATTTATTGATTGTAGATTTGTTTGTTTCATCCCTTTTTTTTAATTTAGCTATGTCTGAGCATGAGGGCTGTGTGTTCTTTGTTGGTTGCTAGTCTGTGAGCATAATACTTTCAACCTCCTTCTCCAATTGGCAGGGTCAGTCACTCAGATATAGTACTGCAGGGCAGGTCTGGGTGAAGAGGAGTTACTGGGATGGGTTGTTTATGGCACTTACTACAGCCACCATGGCGGGTTGGTAATCAGTGCAGGGCAGGTTCTGGTAGGCCGTGCTTTTGCTGCTTGTTGGTGTCATGTTAAGTGCATGGTGCAGGTAGGCCAGCTGTAGCAGGGAGATTTTTATATGTGGAGCTAAGATGGATATGGGAGAAAGGAGAGAGGAACAGGAGCCAAAAAGAAAAACAAACAAAAAGCAGAATGCTTGGAGAGCTTTCCATTGGAGTGGAGAGATGAGAGACTATGAAATGGAGAAAAACAAAAATGGGAAGAGGAAAAAAGAAAGAAAAGAATGAATAAATAAAGATCGCAAAGGGAAAAGAATAGCAAAGTTCCCAGGGATCCCACCGGTGGGGCTATGAGGTCTGGGGAAGTTGTTCTCAAGTGTTGTAGTACAGTCTGGCTAGAAGGTGTAGAGGTATACAATGCCAGGTATTCAGGGAACAGGAAGAGAAGGAAGATATAGAGAGACAAGAAACTGAGTGATGAAGAAAGACAAAAAGGGAAAAAGAGGGAAAAGAAAACAAAAAAAATTAAAAAAAAAAAAAAAACCAAGATAAGCCCCCAAAAAACAGAAAAAAAAAAAAGAGAACAAAAGAAGAAATGCCCTCAGGGATACGTCTGCACATCTGTGCAAGCCGAGGGTGTAGGTTCCAAACCACGCAGAACCGCCTGGCCAGATTGGGCTCCTGACTCAAGAAAAGGAAAAGAAAACAAATAAACAATTCAAAACAAACAAACAAACAAAGTTCCAGGATCCCACTAGCACGGCAGTCCAGACCGGGAAGCAGTTCCACACTTGAATGGAGCTCCACAGCCCCTCAGGAAGAAGCAAAGATGGCGCACGCAGCCAGGTATTTTAGCCAAAGGAGGGGGAGGTGGTGAGAGGTAAGGAAGATGTCAAAAGAAGCAGAAAAAAGCAACACTAGCAGCCACCAAATGGCACTGAGAGAGCTGGCCCATGTCAGTAGGTGGAATCCAAGCAACTGGTGCTTCCCAGCGAAGAGATTGTGTCGCGGGAAGCAGAGGAGGCCAAGTGGGGGTGAAGAATGGTGGGGGTGGGAAAGCGTATATCACAAATTACCAGTTGTTTTGTCTCCCGCTGGTAGCTCCATGAAACTGCTTTCTCGTACACTCGTTTGCTGGTCTCCGATAGGAGTCCAAGATGGTGGATCCACGCTGCGTTAACTGATAGGGGACCTGTGCAAGATTCTCTCCTCGCTCTCCGTTCTCTGTCAGTTTTTTCACTCCATTTGGTGCTTGGCTGACTTCTTTATCTCTTCATTTGATGTTTTAGGGTTTCAGGATAGTTGTTTTCTCTGTTTGGCTTAGTTTTTCAGATCTTTGCTGTGGAGGGACAGCATGGTTCTTCTGTCTAGAGTGCCATTTTGCCAGAAGTGTGTCTAAATAAAGCATCTTTACTAGAGAAAGTTTAATGATTTTTGATGAAAGGCTCTGATTACAACTGCAGAAATGTGGTATTTTGCTGATGATTAGAATGTAAAGAACTATGGTAAGCATTTATTGTATAAAATTTATTCTTTCAAACTCATTTGAATATCTATCTTTTGTAAGGCCATATGATAGACACCTTGAGGGACGGAGAAATATACAATATGTTCACTGACCTCAAATAGGTAACATCTCATAAAGGAAATGATATATATTTGAGCAATGACAGTTCAAGATTGAAAGTTATAAGGAACACAAGAAACAGAAAAACATATGGCAGCAGAAATTCAGAAAAGACAGAAACTTTATGGGGGCACCCAAGGAAAGGAAAAGTGTAAGAAACATTAGCTGCTGAAAATGATGGGTAAGCCATCTTTCAAAGATTGTGTTAGAACCACCAAGCAAACACCACAGTAAAATGAGTAAAGGTGGAGGTGACTGGGTGCCGAGAAAACAGAAAGCAACTGAAGACTGGAATGAAGGAGCTGGTTATTATGAGTGGCTTCAATACCCCCCAGCTTTTCTTTTGGCAGATCTTGAATCTCCTTTTCTGGACAGTATCTGTTCTTTTTCTCCATTCTTCCTTGAAAGGCAGTTGCCAACTCTCTTCTTAAAAACAGCCTCTCATACGTTATGGGATTTGGACAAGGTAATTCAGCCACGTTGTTTGAGTATGGAAGAATATTTAAGGGGTTGCTGAAAATTTTCCTTTGTTACTTACTGGTCCTTTTAATCTAGTGTTTGTAACCAGCAATAAGAATCTAATAGAATAAACTATAATTGAAAGGATCAGCTACGTCTCTTGACTTTCTTTAGCTAAATATAGCAACTCAGAAGCAGCAGTGAAGAAAACAGATGTTGGTTTGGGGATGGCGAATATAAGAGAGAGAGAACAGGAGGGGCGGGGAGGAGAGAAGCAACAGTCCTCTTTCTACTGAGCCGTACACTCTAAAATGGGCATCACTATTTTATTGTATTATTCTGCACCCGGTTTTCTTTCTCTGAAGCCCTTATCTTTATTACAATTCTACTTTCATGTGTTTAGTTACTCACTTTCTGCCAGGATTCTTGATGAAAAGGTAAGTTCAATGAGGGTCAGTACCTCTTTATTACCAAAACACATCATAGTGTCAGAAACACAGGAGTTCAGCAGTTATTTGCTAAAAGAATGAATTAAAGGATTTTAGATTTCTAATGAGGGCCTATAATGGTTGACCCTGAGATTCAAGATTTTAGTAGTGCCACAAGGTAGATTAGAGACTGAGAGTCTAGACAAAAAAGGCGGATTAGCCTTTATCATATATCTACTATAGATCCCTAATTTATACTTTCACTTTCATTTGATCTTCACAAAAATATGTTAAAAAAATTTTTTAATCCATTTATCCTTAGTAAACTAAGCTGAGAGAGTCAAAAAATTGTGCTACCAATTTACACCAAGAATGAAAAGAAGACCACGATTCTATGATTTTAAACTCACATGTGATTGGCTAAAAACTCTAAATTCATTCCATTATATTTTGCTGACTTTCAGGGATTAGTGAGATGGCATATCACAAGGGCAGATAAATGTGATTTTAACCTATCAGAAAAAGGTAAAGAGATATGAGGTTAATATGATATTCAAACTTATGTCTTAGGCTAGACCAAATGAAATTGGTAGCTTAGTATTCGCCAAAGCCAGTTGATATCGATGCTTTCAGATAGTTCAACTTAATATTTTATTCCAGTCCTAGACTATTATTTAAGACAACATATTGCTTCCAAATGTTGTGGTCCAAGAGAAGAGAGTGTGATGATGAGGTCCAAGCTGTGGCTGTGCTAACAATTGCTGTTGTTGTTGTTAGGTGCCGTTGAGTCTGTTCCAACTCATAGCAACCCCATATACAACAGAATTAAACACTGTCCATCCTGCTCCATCCTCACAGTTGTTATTATGCTTGAGCCCATTGTTGCAGCCACTGTTTCAAGCCACCTCATTGAGGGTCTTCCTCTTTTTCACTGACCCTCCACTTTACCAAGCATGATGTTCTCCAGAGAATGATCCCTCTTGATAACATGTCCAAACTATGTGGGAGGTATTCTCACTATCTTTGCTTCTAAGGAGTTTTCTGGTTGTATTTCTTCCAAGACAGATTTGTTCGTTCTTCTGGCAGTCCATGGTATATTCAATATTCTTCGCCAACACCACAATTCAAAGGTGACAATTCTTCTTTGGTCTTTCTTATTCATCATCCAGCTTTTGCATGCATATGAAGCCATTGAAAACACTATCGCTTAGATCAGGTGCACCTTAGTCTTCAAGGTGACATCTTTGCTAACAATTACATGAAGTAAACTAGACAGGGTTAGCAGAGTTGTAGATGTCAAGGAATTGCTCTGTAGCATGTTGTGAGTCTCAACAATGTGGATATTGATGTCTCTAAGAAAACTTGTAAAGTACTTACAGTGAAATACCTTAACTGATGGTTTGCAGTTAAGAAAAAGGTACCCTAGCTCAAAAATATGCATTTAGAGAACTATAACGTATATCTATATCTATATAAAATACAAGAAACTGTATCATCAAAATACCTTCAGATATTTTCTAACTTTGTAGCCTAATATATATATACACACATATCATATTACATATATAATACAAAACAATAATTGTAAACTACTATATTCTTTTCTAAGACAAGAAAGCACATATAGAGATAGAAATTTGGAGTAATTGAAAGTTTTATTGTTAATTTTTTTTAAAAAAGTATTGGTTTGACAGTATTTGAAGTATTTTTGAAAAGATTTCCGTAATATACTCAAATGACTTTTGTAGACTGTTGTCCCCTATCTCTATCACATTGCTAATTGTAGCTAATTACAGGGAAAGAAATGAAAAAAAATTCTCAAACTTTAAGACACATTTCACTTCAATGAGATGCATTATACCTGTTCAGTGTGGGTATTAATAATTTCTGTCACTTATTATCATGGGTTCCCTTTCATTCACAGCTACAAAGTCTCAACAAAACTTTCTCATTAAATTACAAAATATTCTGATTCATTTTTTGAATGGGTTTGAAGTGAAACTGAAAAAATATCATTATAAATGATGGATTATTGTTGTCACATTTTCTCCCAAAAAGAACTTTTTCTTAAATTTTAGAATAATTATAGATTTACAGAAAGGTTGCAAAGATAGTACAGAGTCCTCATAGGCTTCTCACCCAGTTTTTCTCATTGTTTACATCTTATATATTAACATGGTATAAACTAAGTTTTGTCAAAGCTTTGTTGTTGTTGCTAGCTGCTGTCTAGTTGGCCCTTGCCTTGTGCTGACCCCATGCACAACTGAACAAAACTCCACTTAGTTCTGTGCCTACTGGGAGATACAGGCTAGCAAATAAACAAGTAATTGCAGCACAGTGTGATAGAGTTTGAATAGGATGATGACATTCCATTATGTTTAAATCTTGATGTATGAGTCCAACATAATTCCTTGATCTCCTAATTCTATTAATACACGTATGGTTTGCCAGATGGGGTAATCCGTGTAGAGTCTGTTAGATTAGGGAGAAGTGTAA
Source organism: Dugong dugon (assembly GCA_030035585.1). Lineage (NCBI taxonomy): Eukaryota > Metazoa > Chordata > Mammalia > Sirenia > Dugongidae > Dugong > Dugong dugon. Next base: position 24,887,412 of record CM057475.1, read on the forward strand.
TCTCTTGCTTTGTCCATCCAGATTGCTTTCCTTTTGACATTAAGGATTAATTTGAGTGTGTCAGTATCTTTTTCATAGGATCACAGTATTGATCATGGCTTTACTTTTACATACTCTGGTAAAGTTTCTTGCTAAACATCTAAAATTCAAAAGTCAGGGTAAGTGCACTTTTACATCTTTGTGTTCCAATCAGTGTATTTTGAGAATTAGAAATTCTTCTGGTTGGGTCCCAAAGACCACAGTGTCTTACTTTTCTTACTATCATTTGTTAATTTTAGGTGGTCAGAGTTGGGATGACCATGACTGTTAGAGTGGGGAAGATAACTAAGAGAAAGAGAGAGAAAGGGAGAGAGACAGAGAGTGTGTGTGTGTATGTGTAGTAAGTTTGTATGTGTGTGTATTATAGCAGAGGGCTTAGTAATAATAGAAATTATAGGTCATTTGGATAAACAAAAGCTACTTCCTCTTCAACCTTTCACCAATCCACACTTTCTCCTACGAAATTTACCCTGTACTTGGTCTAGAAAATATTCAGATACACTTTAATTTTATATACACCTGTGTTTGTGTGCAGAAAATATTGAGAAAATTGATGTATGGAATAATGGACATATCTCCGTTAGAATTATTTTTATCAATTCTTAAGACTACTATTTATTTGTGGAGTATCAATGATTCGGATTCTACCACAGAATCCAAGAACATTCCACAGAAGTAAAAATGCAGAAGGTTTGTTGAGAAATGTAAGTTTCCTTAAGTTTCTGCTATTTAGTCAATAAAAACTATTTACCAACTGTGAGAAACACCGAGACCAATGATCACTCCATGAGTCAATTTTCTCTGGAAATACCTTCGCCCATCTGAGCCCAGTAAGGTCATCTCCTCTGTACCCCTAAACCCCTGGGCATATTCTACCCCTGTACTATCTACTGTCTTCTGGAATCTCTGGTGTTTGTATTTTGCCAAGCAGACTCTGAGCTCCTAGAGGATAGGGACATGGTTTTGTTCTCTTTATGCCCACTGACAGACATATAGCAAATATTTAATTGTATTTTCATTTGTTGAAGGACATCATGCTTGGTAAAGTAGAGTGTCAGTGAAAAAGAGGAAGGCCCTCAACGAGATGGATTGATACAGTGGCTGCAGCAATGGGTTCAAGCATAACAACAGTGGTGAGGATGGTGCAGCACCAGGCAGTGTTTCATTCTGTTGTACACAGGCTCACTATGAGTCGGAACTGACTCAACAGCACCTAACAACAACATGTTTGTTGAAAACAGTAACAAATATTCTATAAAATTTTCTTTAGAAGAAAATGTAAAGAAGTATTTACCAAAGAAGTATTTATGCTTATATTCAATGTCTTTATCTAAATTCATTATACAATTTTATCTTCCTAAAACAGTTAATAAACTTGCCACTGCAGCACAGCTGATTTTAATAACATCTTCCCAGGATTTTTTTTTTTTTTAACTCTGCCAGGGAGCACTGTCTACTCTTCTTCATGTCCCACTGACTTCCTTTAAACTTGAAGTCCAGATTGCAGCTCTCATCCTACACCTATTTTAGTTATGCTCCATTATCTGAAAATTAATGCACAGCAACCACGTTGAACTCCATAAATCTATCTTTAGTTTGCAGTGTTTCTCGGCAGGAGTCTCATTATCCTTTTGTCTCTGTGAAGTCAGTAACTGCAGGGATGCTTCTGCTGCAGATCAAAGTTCATTCAAGCCTGTTAGGCTGTCTGTTTGTTCCCATCTTGAAGACACACTGTTCTTTTTTCCCTGTTTTCCACCCATAGGAAATGCTAATGCTAAATACTAAACCTTTTTCAAGGGGAGTTTAGTTTGTTCTCCTCCGATTGTCCTATGTTATAATGCTGCTAACCTTTTTTTTTTTTTTTGTAAAATAAGATTCAAAGGTAAATATATGATGCATGGCAGTTCATCTAGATGAACAACGTTAGGCACGTTGATATTAAATTTCATACAGTCCTATTCCCAGCTAATGGCTGACTGCCTTTATAACATTCCAGATGAGATGGATTCCTACCATTTAGGTTCTCAAAAATCAAAATTGTCTCAGGGTTCCAAAACAAGGGTTTAACTCTAAGAGACATTCTTCTTATTTCACAAAAGGAAAATTCAATAAACATTAAATGTGTGCTAAAATACTGCAGAGGGGATGAGGATAAAGATATGAATAAAATATGATGCATGTCCTAGACTGAGGAACTCATAATGTTAAAAAAGACTGATGAAACCAAAAAGCAAATGCCAATAATATGATATCATGTTTAATGATATGATCCTAATGTCCCAGGTTTCATCAGGCTTTTGTCACATTAACATTAATATAATTAGTTAGGACTATTTTCTTTTTCCTAAAAACATCAACCAACTAGATACATGTTAAGCTAAAATGATTAAGTCACCAAAAAATAGTGGGCGATTTCAAGGGCAGGAATGCAAGAACCAGGGTCAAGAACCAGGGCCTAAAGAGGAGTCAGGAGCCTAGGAACCCAGGTAAGCAAAAGGCTGTGTCATTCTCCTCTGCCTGAAGAATGATTTTCTTTACTTCCCAGTCCATACAATGAATAAGAGGTAGCTATCCCACAGTTTCTTGGCTTACATTACTTACATTCCAATGACCATCATGGTTTGTGGCAGGTCTCCACACTGTTCCAATCAACTATATCCAAGATGCAAGATGACCTAGCAAGAAACCTGCCTAATTGAGATCAATCATTGTGTGTGAGAAGAGAAATTCAGGACAATATTTTGAGCTTGGCAGATTTCCCACAAAGTGATTATCCCAATTCTGAAATTCTAATGGTTCTTATTGTCTCTGGCTGGTACACAACTTTGGCAATTATAAAGTTTCTCTTTCCAAGATAATTTATGAAGACCTGCAGGAGTGCCTAATCCTCATCCATGAAATAAGTTATGGTTACCTTTGTTTGTTGGAGTCAGCTAAACCAAGAATCTGTGGCTACTGGCTTCCATAGCTCCATAGAGGTGCCAACCACAATAAAAAGCATTGTTTCAGTAGTTCTCTGCTGTTAAGCTTCCATTACTGACAGAACTTTAGTCATGATCAAGTTGTCCCACGATCATTGATGTTAGCACTATCTAGGCAAGGGTATGTCAGCCCCTGGCCCGGGTACTTTTTCAGAGGTAATGTTCTCAATCAGATCAAGGAATTCCCACTGGCTTGTCTCTCCAAGACACAGATCCCTGCTTATTCACCCCTCCACCCTGTTTTCTCTCTTAGACAGTAGGGACAGCACTGGGTTTAGTAAGACATTTTCAAGTTTACATATTCAGCCTTTATTTTTCTTTCCTCAATATGCTGTCACCTTCCAGAACAACTTCCACTTCCTTCAACATGGACATGAAACGTTGCATAATTCCATAAGCCAGATGGATGCATCAGAGTAAACCCACCCTGTTTTATATATACTTTATCTATCTCTTTGTCTTCTGCAATTGTTATACTGAATGAGACAATGAATATAAATAAAAGTGCTTTAAATCTATCAAGCTTTACATAATGATGAATATTTAGTATAAGAAATTCTGTGAAGATAAAATCCCATTTGTTCATACCTAATCATTTAAATTTTCTTACTAATATTAAGCAAAGATTTAACTCTTCCTAACTCTGTAGCACAGCCATTGATCAAACTTCCCTTGGAAAAGCATAGGGTAATCCTCATACAAGATAGAACCTGGAGAGTAGGATCATCAACATTCCCAGAAGCTAAATAGGATATTTACACTTGGATCCTACTTCTTTCTTCCAGATTCCTTTTTTGAGTCTCATATCTATGAACTGAATTCTAGCACATTAGGTCAAAATGTTCTTAATATCCACCCCTCTCTGCACCAACCATGAAAAAATCCTAAATTAATCATTCAAAACTCTCAGACAAGCAGATTCCAACAGAAAAGCAGACAAAAGTCACAAAAGAAAATACAAAACCGGATAATACATAAACATACTTAACCTCAGTGGAAATCAATGACATGTCTAAAAAACATTAGCAAAAAAAAGAAAAAAGGGACTTCCGGGAAACATGGTGCTCTAGGCAGAAGCACCACGACATCCCTCCACAGGAAAGATCTGAAAAACTAAGCCAAACAGAGAAAACAGCAATCCTGAAACCCTAAGCATCAAATGAAGAGATAAAGAACTCAGCCAAGCACCAAATGGAATAAAAAACTGACAGAGAACAGAGAGCGAGGAGAGATACATGCAGAAGTCCCCTATCAGCTAACGCAGCAGGGATCCACCAACTTGGACACCTATCAGAGATCATCAAACAGGATGTACAAGAAAACAGCTTCACGGAGCTTCCAGCAGGAGACAGAACAACCGGTAACCAGCAATATACACTTCCCTATCCCCCACCCTTCTTTATCACCACTCGGCCTCCTCTGCTTCCCGCTGCCACAGTCTCTTGGCCAGGAAGTACTGGCTACTTGGATTCCACCTGCCTGCACTGGCCGACTCCCTGAGTGCCATTTGTTGGTTGCTGGTGTTGCTTTTGTCCCCTTCTTTTGATTTATTCCTTACCTCTCACTACCTCCCCCTCCTTTCTCTCAAATACCAGGCTCTGTGAGCCATCTTTGCATCTTCCTGAAAGGCTGTGAAACTCCACTCAAATGTGAAACTTCTTCCTAGTCCGTGCTGCCATGATGGTGGGATCTCAGGGCATTTTTTTGTTGGTTTGTTTTGAATTGTTTGTTTTCTTTTTCTTTTCTCGAATTGGGAACCCATTCTACCCAGGCAGTACCGCGCAGCTTGTGACCTACCCACTCAGTTTGCACAGATGCACAGAGGGATCCCTGAGGGCATTTCTTTTTTTGTGGTTTTTTTTTTTTTTTTTTCCTTTTTGGGGGTTTTTTATGTTCTTTTTTTAAAAATTTGTTTTCTTTTCCCTCTTTTTCCCTTTTTGTCTTTCTTCATTACCCAGTTTCTCATCTCTCTATATATCCCTTCTCTTCCTATCCCCTGAATACCTGGCACTGAGTGACACCTCTGTGCCTTCTAGCCAGGCTGTACATCAACGCCTGGGAGCAACTTCACCAGACCTCGTAGACACAACGGTGGGATCCCTGGAAGCTTTTATTTTCTTTTTTCTTTCTAATTTTTATTTATTATTATTTTTCTTTTCGTTTTTTTCTTCTCCTTTTTGTTTTTCTCCATTTCATAGTCTCTCATCCCTCCACTCCAACGGCAACCTCCCTTAGCACTCTTTTTTGTTTGTTTGTATGTTTTTGGCTCCTGTTCCTCTATCCTCTCTCTCCTCTCTCCCATACCCATCTTAGCTCCACACATCACAATCTCCCCCCTCCATCCTGCCTACCTGCACCGTGTGCCTAACATCACACCACCAAGCAGCACAGGCATGGCCTACCAGAACCTACCCTGCACTGATTACCAACCTGCCCTGGTGGCCGTAGTAAGTGCCACAAACAACCTATCCCAGCAACTCCTATTCAGCTAGACCTGCCCTGCTGAACCACATCTCAACAACTGACCCTGCCAATTGGAGAAGGAGGTGAAAACTATCATGCCTACAGATAAGCAAACAACAAAGAACACACAGCCCGCCTGCTCAGACAGAGCCAAATTTAAAAAAAGGATGAAACAAACAAATCTACAATCAATAAATGAGAAAAATAACTACCAAATGCCCCGAAGACAGCAGACAGTATCAAAATGTTTACAAAACCAGGACAGGATGGTTCCAGTAGGCATCCAAAATAAAACACCAGGTGACTTTCCAGTAGAAGAAAAGGCACTAGAACTACCTGATAAGGAATTCAAATCTCTAATACTCAGAATTATCCAAGAGTTGAAGCAAAAAGCAGACAAAAATGAGTAAAAAAATAGACAAATTCATGGAAAATACAGACAGAAAATGGAAGAATTCAGAAAATAATGAAGGAACAAAATGCCAAGATAAATTCACAACTAGAAATCATAAAAAACAACAATTAGAAATCCAAAAGATAAACAACAAGACTTCAGAAAGGGACAGTGTCATAGAAGGGCTGAGGAGCAGGTTTGAAACAGTGGAAGACAGGGTCAGCGAAACTGAAGACAAACACTTGGATACAACTCTGTTCGAGGAAAATGCAGAAAAAAGAACCAAGGAAAATGAAGAGACCCTGAGAATTATGTGGGTTACAATCAAAAGCAAAAATTTGGGAGTGATCAGAGTTCCAGAACAGGGAGAGAAAACAGAAAACACACAGAGGATTAATGAAGAACTGCTGACAGAAAACTTCCCCAATATCATGAAAGATGTAAAGCTTGCCATCCAAGAAGCTCAATGAACCCCATACAGGATAGACCCCAAAAGAAAATCACCAAGGCATATCATAATCACACTCACCAAAACCAAAGACAAAGAAACCTGAGAATAGCTTGAGAAAAACAAGAGGGCACATACAGAGGAGAAACAATAAAACTAAGCTCAGATTATTCAGCAGAAACCATGCAGGCAAGAAGGCAATGGGATGACATATATGAAACATTGAAAGAAAAAAATTGCCAGCCAAGAATAATATATCCTGCAAAACTATCGTTCAAATATGATGGTGAAAATAGGACATTTACAGATAAACAGAAATTAAGGGAATATGTAAAAACAAAACAAAACTTACAAGAATTATTAAAGGGAGTACTTTGATCTGAGAACAAACAACTTCAGCTCACAGGCTGAATCTAGGATGCAGGATCATACCAGCCAGATACCAATCTAGGAAATGAACTCTCAAGGATTATCCAAAGCCAAAAGAAATATAACAGGAAATCAGAGCAGTTAATCTGTAAATGACAACAACATCAGAACAATAAAAGAGGGAATAAACAGTGTAGGTATAGAACCTTCTAATGGAGAGGAAGGTAAGGTGATATTAAGTAATAATAGACTGCTTCAAACTTAGAAAGATAAGGGTAAATTTCATGGTAACCACAAAGAAAGGTAACAAACCTACTCATAAAAATAAAGAGGAAAAACATAAAGTCTCAGTAAAAACAAAACCTACAAAAACAAAAGAAATAACAAACAAAATTCCACAAACAAAAGGAATTCAGCCCAGGAGAGTAAAAGGAATAAAGATGATGTCGGCACCACAAAAAGAAAAGCACTACAAAATGACAGCAATAAACTCACATCTATCAATAATTACACCGAATTTAAATGGACTCAATGCACCCATAAAGAGACGGAGAGTGCCAGAATAAATAAAAAAAACAGGATCCATCAATATGCTGTCTACAAGAGACACACCTTAGAAACAAAGATGTGAATTTATTAAAAATCAAAGGTTGGAAAAAATATATCAAGCAAACAACTACCAAAAAAGAGCAGGAGTGGCAATACTATTCTCAGATAAAATAGACTTTAAAACAAAATCTACCATAAAAGACAAAAAAGGACACTAAATAATGATAAAGGGGACAATTCATCATGAAGACATAACCATTATAAACATCTGCGCACCCAATAACAGGGCTCCAAAATACATAAAACAAACTCTAACAGCACTGAAAAGAGAAATTGACAGTTCCACAATGATAGTAGGAGACTTCAACACACCACTCTCAGTAAAGGACAGAACATTGAAAAAGAAACTCAGCAAAGATAAAGACCTAAAGGGCAGAATCAGCCAACTTCACCTCACAGACATATAGAACATTCCATCCAATAGCTGCAAAGTACACATTCTTTTCCAGTGCATATGGAAAGTTCTCCAGAATAGACCACATTTTAGGCCACAGAGCAATCCTTGGCAAGATCCAAAACGATGAGATAATAGAAAGTATCTTCTCTGACCACAATGCCATCAAGGTAGAAATTAACAACAGAAAGAGCAAGGAAGAAAAGGTTAATTACATGGAAACTGAATAACATCCTGCTTACAAACCACTGGGTAATAGAAGAAATCAGAGATGGAATCAAAAAATTCCTAGAATCAAACGAGAATGTAAACACATCATACAAAACTTTGTATCACAGCAAAGACAGTCCTCAGAGGACAATTTATAGCAATACATCCAAACATCAAAAAAGAAGAAAGGGACAAAATCAAGACATTAACTAAACAACTCAAACAAATAGAAAGAGAACAGCCAAAAAAGCACACAGCCACCAGAAGAAAGAAAATAATAAATGAAACAGAGAATAGAAAAACAATAGAAAGAACCAACAAAACCAAAAGTTGGTTCTTTGAAAGAATCAACAAAATCGACAAACCACTAGCCAAACTGACAAAAGAAAAACAGGAGAGGACGTAAATAACCCAAATAAGAAATGAAATGGGTGGCATTACAACATACCCAACTGAAATAAAAAGGATCGTAACAGAATATTATGAAAAACTGTACTCCAACAAATCTAAAAACCTAGAGGAAATGGATAAATTTCTAGAAACACACTACCTACCCCAACTACAACAAAGTGATGTTGAGAATCTGAACAGACCCATAACAAGAGAAGAGGTGGAAAAGGTAATAAAAAAAAAAACTCCCAACAGAAAAAAAGCCCTGGCCCAGGTGGACTTCACTGGAGAATTCTGCCAAACATTCATGGAAGAACTTGTACCAGTACTACTCAAACTATTTCAGAACATAGAAAAGGAAGCAACACTTTTGAATTCATTCTATGAAGCCAGCATAACCCTGATACCAAAACCAGGCAAGAAGCCAGAAATAAAGAAAATTGCAGATCAATATCTCTTATTAATACAGATGCAAAAATTTTCAACAAAATTCTAGCCAATAGAATTTAGCATCGTATTGAAAAAATAATACACCACGACCATCTAGGATTCATACCAGGCATGCAAGGATGGTTCAACATTAGAAAATCAATCAACATAATCCACCACATAAATAAAAGGAAAGAAAAGAATCACACAATCATCTCAATTGTTGCAGAAAAGGCATTGACAAAGTCCAACACCCATTTCTAATAAAAACTCTCAATAAAATAGGGATCGAAGGGAAATTTCTCATCATAATAAAGGGCATCTATGCAAAACCAATGGCCAACATCATTTTTAATGGAGAGAGGCTGAAAACATTCCCCTTGATAACAGGAACAAGACAAGGATGCCCTTTATCACCACTCCTATCTAACATTGTGCTGGAAGTTCTAGCTAGAGCAATAAGGCAAGCTAAAGAAATAAAGGGCATCCAAATAGGTGATGAAGAAGTTAAACTGTCCCTGTTTGCAGATGATATGATACTATACATAGAAAACCCTAAAGACTCCACAAGAAAACTACAGGAACTAATAGAAAGTTTCAGCAAAGTAGCAGGATATGAGATAAATATACAAAAATCAGTTGGATTCCTATACACCAATAAAGAAAATAATGAAAAGGAAATCAGGAAAACAATACCATTTATAATAGCCCCTAAAAAAATAAAATACTTAGGAATAAATCTAACCAGAGATGTAAAAGATCTATATAAAGAAAACTACAAAACCACTGCAAGAAACTCAAAGGAATCTCCATAAATGAAAAAGCATACCATGCTCATGGATAGGTAGACTCAACATTATGAAAATGACAATTTTACCCAAAGCAATTATAAATACAATGCAATCTCGATCCAAATACCAACCACATTCTTCAAAGAGATGGAAAAACTAATCATTAACTTTATATGGAAAGTTAAGAAGCCCTGAATAAGTAAAGCACTATTGGCAGCATTGTTCACAATAGCAAAAAGATGGAAACAACCTGGATGCCCATCAACAGATGAATGGATAAACAAACTATGGTGCATGCACACAATGGAGTACTATGCAACAAGAAAGAACAATGATGAATCTGTGAAGCATCTTATAACATGGATGAAACTGGAGGACATTATGCTAAATGAAATAAGTCAATCACAAAAGGACAAATATTGTATAAGACCTCTATTATAAAAACTCATGAAAAGGTTTACACACAAAAAGTAATAATCTTTGTTGGTTATGAGGGATGGGAAGGGTGGGGGGATATACTAAACAGACAATAGATAAGTGCTATCTTTAGTGAAGGGTAAGAGTACACAATACTGGGGAAGCCAGCACAGCTTCTACAAGGAAAGCTCATGGACTCTCCATAGACACATCCAAACTACCTGAGGGACTGAATTACTGGGCAGAGGGCTGTGGGGACCATGGTCTCGGGGAACATCTGCCTCAATTGGCATAACAGAGTTTATAAAGACAGTGTTCTACATTCTGCCTTGGTGAGTAGCGTCTGGGGTCTTGAAAGACTGTGAGTAACCATCTAACATACTCCACTGGTCTCACCCCTTGGGGAGCAAGGGAGAATGAAGAGAACAGGATACAAGAAAAAGATTAGTCCAAAGGACTAATGGACCACAGCTACCAAGGCCTCCACCAGACTGAGTCCAGTACAGCTAGATGGTGCCCAGCTACCACCACTGACTGCTCTGACCAGGATCACAACAGAGAGTTCTGGACAGAGCTGGAGAAGGAATTATAACAAAATTCTAACACACAAAAATGACCAGATTTACTGGCTTGACAGAGACTGGAGAAACCCCGAGAGTATGGCCCCCAGATACCCTTTTTGCTCAGTGGTGAGGTCACTATCGAGGTTCACCGTTCAGCCGGGGAGTGGACAGCCCCATAAAACCAAATGGGACTAATGAGGCACAGCAGTCCAGGGACAAGGACTAGAAGGCAGAAGGGAACAGGAAAGCTGGTGATAGGGAACCCAAGGTTGACTAAGGATAGTGTTGATGTGTTGTGAGGTTGTTAACCATTGTCATAGGGCAACACGTGTACTGTTTAATGAGAAACTATTTTGTTCTGTAAACCTTCATCTAAAGTGACAATAGCAGCACAACTAGAAGGAAGTAATCGACGTCACTGAATTGTACATGTAGAAATTTTTGAAATGGTGTATCTTTGGCTATGTATATTTTCACCAAGAAAAAAAGAAAAAAAGGTCCTCCAGGGCCAAGAAGAGAGCGTGTTGATATGCTGTGGGGTTGTTAACCAATGTCATAAAACAAATATGTGTACTGACTATTTAATGAGAAACTATTTGTTCTGTAAACCATAACCTAAAGTACAATAAAAAAAAATTAAAAAGAAAAAAACAAAACATGGTAACATTGCATGCTGTTAAATATGGATGAGCTATCATCTGCTACTGTTGGAATGTGAGTTTGTTCAATCTTTCTGTGAGATAGTTTGGAATGTGTGCCAAGAGCCTTTAAAATGTCCATCTTTTTGAAGCAGTGATTCCAGTCAAGTAACTATTTTTTAGGGAAAATAATCAAAACTCAGGCAAAGATTTATGATCATTTATTATTTGCAGTATAAAAAAAAATAGAAACAAAATTAAATCTTCAACAATAGAGGAATGGTTAAAATAATCATGTTTAACTGATATGATTAAATATTGCCCAAACATTAGTATTATATTTACAAATCATTTCAATAACTTAGAGAAAACTATCTGAAATACATGGAGAAAAAGAAGAAAAAATAATTGCATATAAATATTTCATCTATTATGTAAAAGTGTGTTTAAAGTGATCTAAAATAAATACAACATGGATAGAGTTTTCAGTAATTTTGCTTTCAATTTTAAAATGTCCTGTATTTTTAAAATTTTATAATAAATATGCTCTTTTATACAGACAGAAAGAGCTATTAAAATTGATAATAATACCAACTAGATTTTGGAAGGAATCTTCATGAGCTAAACCTCTTTACAGATCCAGAAACAGGTGTTTACGTATTTTAGCATTCATATGACTCCATAGTTTTATATATCAAATATGAGGAGCTAAAGTTTCATTTTCCAAACACACTTGATCTTGCGTATCTTATTCACCTGTCTGATTAAGCTCCTGAGACCCAGACAGTTGATGTAACCAAGTCACCACATATTGCCTTCCAAAAAAACCCATTGCCATCGAGTCAGTTTCGACTTATAAACCCTACAGGACAAAGTAGACTGTCCCATAGAGTTTCCAAGGAGCTTCTAGTGAATTTGAACTGCCAACTCTTTGGTTAGCAGTCATAGCCCTTAGCCACTATGCTACCAGGGTTTCCACATATTGCCTTAGCCTTCTGGATAGTCCATTATGAGATTCTTTCACCTCTATCCTGCTGAGTTTTAATGACTTTTTCCTGTGGAATTTAAGGTAAAACATACTTAGGAAATATAAAAATACATTTTTATAGAAGATATTTCTATATAATTTACATTAATCTAAGAGTATAAAAACTAAAAAAAATTCCTATACTTATGTATATTTCAGACATTTATTGAGTACCATGACAGCTACTATGTTGAGTACATTGCATATGATGCCCCATTTAGTCCATTAAATAACCAAAACCAAAACCTGTTGCCATTGAGTCAATTCTGACTCATAGCAATCCTAACAGAACAGAGTAGAACAGCCCCATAAAGTTTACAAGGAGTAGCTGATGGATTCAAACAGCTGATTAGCAGCAAATGCTTAACCACTGCACCACCAGGACTCCGTGGAATGATGCTATGATGTAAGTATTACCCAAAACCATTTATAGACAGGAAACCTGGCTTAAGAATGTTTTTCATAGTAATGTAACTAACAAGTGGCAAACCAGTGCAGTATTCACACTGAAGTGGCTCTGATAACTAGTTCTTCTGCTCTAGTCATAATAATTTTAGTTGGCTTTAGGGCCTGAAGTTACGGATAGCTTAGGTCATTATTTCCCCATTTTCTCCCATAGTGCAGTATGCCTGATCAAGAACCCCATTACAAGTCCTAAAAATAATGTTCCTCCTTTCCTAAAGACATGAGAGAAGGTAAGGAGTCTTGGCCAGGCATGTTGGTGGCAATGCACCGATGATAACATTTGGTTGCATATAGTTTGTGACTATATTCATTACGCCAAGGTTCTTAGGCATTCTAATAACTCTATTTTACCCAACCCTAGAGTTTCCATTTGGTAGTTACCTACTCCTTGTGAAGGGCAGAAGAGTCATTTTCTCACAAATGCACCTATAAAATAAGATAATGGCTCAAATCAAAGATTCAAATTCCATGTATAATTTGTTGAAATTAAGGGAAAGATACTTTAGAGATAAAATCCAACCAAACTTGTGGCCATCAAGTCGATTCCAACTCATAGCGACCCTATAGATAGGGTGCCAATAGTATGTATAGGTCGTAAAACAGTCAGTCCAAAATAACTAGATAATTAGACCAAATGCTGAAAATCTTCCCTCTTACAACATAGAAAGGAAAGCCTTTTAAAAATTGTTGTATTTATTAATTCCCTTTGTAAATTAAGCTACTTACACCAGACATTCTACTTTCTGTGGTGTTCTACTCAGTATAGCATTTAGCAATAAATTAGCCTCTGGTAGAAATCCCTAGTGGGCTTTACTTGTTTGAGCTTTTAATTAAATTGCTTAAAGCAAACAATAACCCCAGTATATTATATGAGGCTGTTCATTCCACAAAGCAATGAATCTAGCTCCTGCTTTTAACTTAAAATCACCTCTCCCGAAAAAACAAAAGTTTTGGACTCTTTTTTTCTCACAAAAATAATACTAAAAAGAACATTTGCTGATAAATTCTGTTGTAAAAAAATGACGATATAAAAGAATATTTTCTTAGAAAATATTATAAAATAAAATTCTTTCCCTGAAACCAGGTTTTCAGGCTCAAGTTTTATATTCCCAAATGACTTGAATTTTCCCTTTCTATTCATGCTTTCCTTTTGAATAATTACCAAGATTTGATAAGTCAAGAAAGGATCTCAGAGAAAGAGATTTAGAATTGAGATCTAAATACTTATGCAATACACAGTACGCTGGGTTTAACTGATTTTAGAAGAAATGAGGTGACTAAAAATATCAAAGAATACCAAGCATGATAAAAGTATCAGTTCTTTAACTCAACAAGTGTAACTCTTTCAGGATGGATATCATGTACAGTTTTCTTTAACATATCAGTCCTTTACTCTATTGCACAGCCTCTCAAATATTCATGTCAGGTTTATTTTCAGCTAATGAGAGGATAGAAGCTCTTGTGATGAAGTATGGTGCTTGAGCAACAAGTGTGCGGGCCTATTAACAATAATAAGTCATGCAGAAGGGATCCTAACTTTTGGTCCAGGCTAGTCCCCAAGGTGGGGATAACGAAAGTTACAGAGCTCTTCCTGTTTAAGCTATTTCTCTTTGGCAGTATTTTAGAGGATTGTTGGAAATTCATTAAAAAACTAAAGCACAATAAATTGCAAGTAAATTAATCTTCTTGCTGTTGTTGGGTGCCATTGAGTTGATTCCAACTCAAAGGGATCCTATATGACAGAGTAGAACTGCCCCATAGGGTTTCATAGACTATAATTTCTATGGGAGTAGATCACCAGATCTTTTCTCCCATGGATCAGCACACAACAACAACAAATAAATCAACAGGATGGAGTAGTTAAATTGTGTATTCTTACCCATTCATTCAACAGTTTGTAGTCATTGCCTGCAAAGTACTAGGAAGGGTACTCAGTCTATTCAAGAACACCAACTAAAGCAAAGGGACAGAACCAAAATAAAACCATACCAGTTGCCACTGAGTCAATTCCAACTCCTAGTGACACTATGGGACAGAGCAGAACTGCCCCAAACGGTTTCCAAGGCTGTAATCTTTATGAAAGCAGACTGCCTCATCTTTCAAACCATCAGTCTTCAGTTAGCAGCCAGGTGCTTTAACCACTGTGTCACTAGGGCTCCAAAGTGACAGAGAAGTACTGGAAACAAAGGCATGAGAAAACACACACAAAAAAGGAAGCTAGGTAAATCACACAAAAAGAAAATCAAGCCAAAAAGATTCAATGAGATAAATAAAGGCATTTTAATGATACAGGTATACAGACGCCATTCAAAGTTGATATCTAATTTACATCAATCCTTAAATAACTAATAACATATCATAATATTCATAAAGAAAAATGAAGGCTAAAAACTAGAAATTTTTTTTTAAAAACTGCACTAGCAGTTTTTCTCAATGGATCAAGTAGACCAAAAATTAATAAGGACCTAAATAACACACACATTTATACACACAAATGTATGTGTATGTGTGCATGTGTTCACATTTTACCCAGAAAAAATATATTCATTAACTTGTTTACTTTTTAAATTTATTCATTTATTTTACAAATATTTTTGGACACCTACTATGTGTCGGTCATTGCCCCTCTTGTGTCCAAATTTTCATGTGGATCACAAAGAATTCCAATTGTAGCCACAAACTTATTGAACTTTTCTTTAACTGGCTTAACTGCAGCATGGTAAGCACTCCAGCGTGTTGTTGATAGCCTTTTCACTGAGGCTCTAGTATGCTCAGTAAACACATCCCGTCCACGGGTAGAAGCAGCAAAGAGAGAAAACATTGTCTCAAAGAGTTCCAAAAAATGTCACACAGGATGCATTTTCAGCAAAACAGTGCTGACCATACAAGTCACGCGAATTAAAAATACCTTTCTTGTTCTTTCCCTTCTAGTGGCTTGTACACCTCCAGGAACTCCAGTCATAGGGGCAGCATTATCGTAACCTTGACTACAGCACAGCCTTGTGTCCAGTCCATCACCTTCCTGTTTTTTAAGAATGTCAGAACTGGAATCAGCAGCTTTTTTCCCCTTTAAAGAGAAAAATCCTGGAAAGACTCCTTTCACTTCAAGTTTCCTGTTGTTGATTTTTACATACTTGATTGCTTCCGGCATCTGGTCAGTATGTCAGGTGTGCCGTTGAACATAATCACAAAGTGCTTGGCAGACTTTATGTCCACGACAAGCTTCTCCTTCACATGATTTGCCAGGGCAGTTATAAACTCATTCTGAGTTTTTGGTGCAAGATAAGAGACTGATACTTTCAGTTTACATGCGTTCCGCTTTAATCTCATTAGGTTCTCTTTCGACACTGGATCGTATGTTGAAAGCATCTCAACTATCTCAAGAAAATTCCCTTTATTCAATGAAGATTCATCTTCCTCGTGGCCATGGAATTTCAGATTCTGCTTGGCAAGAAACAACCTGATATCAAGCAATGTGTGCAATATGTCCCACCGCTTTTTCTTCTCCATTTCCATCAAAGCAATAGTTTCGGCATCAATGGTTTGTGCAGCCTCAGTCCTGCTACCAATTATTTTCCACTTCTCAGGGTAACGTAGGTGCTTTTTGGATGTCTCATGATTTTGTACTTTCGGGCTCACTTTTTACCACTTCTGAAACCTATCTGTAGCACTGAGGGCAAACAGTCGGCAGCAAAAACAGTATAAATTCTCGCTGCCGAGAGTAAACCATCCGTGACTGCAAAATTTTCCGGTCATTCGGCATCACTTTGTAAAACTCCTCTCTTGAAAACCTGCACATATTTCCCTTTGCTTTTGCATCTTTCCTTGCCTCAACACTGAAAGGCCCATCTTTGTTTTCGAAAGAAGCACTTTTCCTTTTGATGATTTCAACTTGGAAATGAACTGAATTAGTATCCCCCAGAAAGAAACATCACACACAGTTTGCAAATCTGCTTCCTTAACATCACTCACTTCATTTACAATATCTTGGCTAGAGTCACTTCAGCATTCTCTTTGAAAATTCTGCCATTTCCACTCGTTGCTCTTCTGCAGAACGCATATTAGCTCAGAAGAATCAGCTTGATCACTTAGAGACAAACCAACTGTGTCTTTTGATGATCCCTGGTCATCTTCTGGTCTTTGGACATATTGAAGCATGGATCCAGCAAGTGTTTTGTGCGATTTCATTCTTGCCTCTTTTGCTTTCTTTTGCTGGCATCTACTTGGCCTCTGATATATGTACTCCATGTGGCATGATAGAATATTCCTGCACTATAAAAAATGATAAATTAGCAATATATGAAAAAAAAAAGAAAATGTAAAATGTAAATCTATTGGATATGTTAGTTCGATCAAATGTAGATTTTAATGTGTCACTATTTTTTAAACCATAATTCAGACTTAAACCCTGAAAATTTCATAAAATTCAGATGTATATTTGCAAGACAGTGACGGTTTTAAAAGAAAATTTTTTAAAAGACTAAAATTTAAAAAAAATGAATTTATGGTTTAAGCTATATTGCTAAACATGTAACAAGAAACAGCATTTCCTCCACTTCGTGTTTTAAAACTGTCAGTTTCTCTATTTAGTTATCAAAGAGTTACAAGATCAATAATTCTTATACATGTAAGTTTATTATCAATTTAAATCATAGCATAATATGTGATGTAGTTGTAAATTGCTTAAACGTAGTATTTCTGAAATTACATGAATACTAACGACAAACTGTTTTGTGAACTCTTTCTACATTGAATTACAACATTGTTAGTTACATTATTAGTAACTGAATGGAAGACTTTTTTGATTTTTCTCCTTTTTCTTTAATTACTACTTACGCCTCGAATCTCCCTAGTGATACCACCACCAATTGTTTCTTCCATTCTCTTGCCATTCCACTTCAAGGATGTCCAACTCCTATTGCTTGAACAGTGAAGATCCATAGAAATGAGAATGTTCCTGTTTTGGTTAATAATCAGGAGACTCCTAGGAATAAAACTTAGACCCACAAAGTTAATGACCTGTAGTGTTAGGAAAAAAAAAAAAAAAATCCAGGTGATAAAAGAGAAACTGAATTCCCACAATAGAATTATAATCATTTACCCAGTCCCTACCCTCATGTCAGTTCGACAAACTCAGACATCACTAAATAGAGGAAGTTGAGTATTCCTGAAAAAGGACAGCCCTGTAACAATACAAGTTTGCACTACCAATATTCTAATCTTCCCTTCAAGTATCTGGGTGGCCCTTCTCATGCATATGTGTGTCCTGAAAAAGGGCACACATATTTTAAGTATTTTAAGAATCACTGGATTTAGATCTGGCCTAATACTAATCCCAATGCAGCCAGAGCGCCGCTGTGGTCTCTTTGTTAATATAGGAGTTTATGGAGGTGAAGTGATCAGTAAGATTTTACTCCACATCCGTGTCTTGGAAGAGCAATAGAATTTGAATACTGTCCTGAGAATATTTTCCCAATTAATGATTATAGAGTTGAATTAAATAACTTGAGCAACTCAGATGATTCCCCCAATGAATTCCTTACTTTTGAAGTTGCTATTCAGGTTAAGATGTTAATTGACCATACCGTTGCTAGGACAGTGGTTTTCAAGCTTGAGAGTGCTCCAGAATCACCTTAAAGGCTTGTTAAAGCACAGATTGCTGAGCCTGTTCCCAGACTCGATAATTTAGTAGGTTGGGGTGAAGCCCAACAATGTACATTCCTAATAAGTTCCTAGCTGCTGCTGCTGCTGCTGGTCTGAAGGACCACTCTTTGGAAGCCTTTGTACTAAGCCATGTTCCTAGTTTAAGCCAGTTGATTGGAATGATACTTGGTTAATCACAGAATCAACTGGAAAACTAGGAAAATAGATTCAGAAGTGACTGGAATGTGTGAGCTATAGTTTTTTTTTTTTTAATCATCTTTTCATTAACTGAATAATATTCAAAATACCTGGAGAGACAGACAGTATTTGATTGGCTTAGCTTAGTTCACTGTTTTGGGCACATTGAATTATAGGAGCATCAAGAGTGCAAGAATGGGACAGAGGTAATTTCCCAAAAGAAATCCCCACTGCCATTAGGAAAATTAGAGAGAACATTGATGCTTGGTAGCTAAAAACAGCAAATGTCTACTAATCTTGTTTTTTTAAGTGTAGAGTTCTGAGCCCTAAACCAAATACATGAGCATATTTATACCTTTGAGGAGTTGAGTCTAGAAACATCTTCCATCCCACCAACCTGTTTTAGCTATGGCTAAAAAGTGTTGGAGTTTTTTCCACGGTGCTGTTGGGCAGAAAGCTTTTGTATTATTTTGAGAGAAAAAGAAAGCAATGCTTTCCTGTGCATAGGTAACTTAATTTTTTTTTTCCTTTCAAAGTTTTTAAAAGCATTCATTCATTAATCTTTACCAATACTCTGTGAAAGAAGTAAATATTATTATTCTCATTTTTCAAATGAGAAAAGAAAGACAGAAAGAGATAAAGGAACTTGCCAAAGGCTAAAGAAGAAGCATCAGGTTCAGGTTACAATTTGTGAATTTAAGCAACTCTCCCTGTAGCACTTTTCCTCAGTGGGAACAGAAGGGGAGGAGGGTTGCAAATTGTACTGAATATAGAGTCTTTTTCTTTCTTTTTTTTTGGGGGGTGGGGGTGGGGCAAAGCATTGCCAACTTGTTATCTAAATTTTGATTTTGCTCCTTGAATACAATGGCTGTAGACGTGGCAAAAAGTGTCCCTGCCAAATACACCTCTGAATTCTAGCATCATCCTTTGGCCCAATTTCCACTGGCAACTTTATCGAAAAGCCCTGAGGGCACTACTGCTGTGCCGCAGTACTGCAGCGCCCCCTTCTGGACAGACTTCCTAGAACCAAATTCCTTCCATAAAGATTTCTTGTTCTCCTCCTACATAGAGCGCTTCTTTTTTAGTATATCCAAGCTGTTCTTGGACCCTATGAGATACATCACCAGAAGTTTCTCTTCATTTTACAGCTCAGAGATTATTGGCAATTATTTTCTTCATCCTGGCAAACAATTTATAATCAATCTTTGAGGTATTTTACATTAGTAATACTCAAATTCATGGGAGCTAGTCATAAACATTGGAGTCCCTGGGTGGTGCAAACGGTTAAGTGCTGGGCTACTAGCCAAAAGGTTGGTAGTTAGAGGTTCCACTGAAGAAAGGCGTGGTGATCTGCTTCCAAAAGATCACGGTCATGAAAACCCTATGGAGCACAACTCTACTCTGACACACATGGGGTCACCATGAGTTGGAATTGACTGGACAGCCACTGGTTTCATATTTTTTTTTAATCATAAACATTATTGATTAGATTTGATTACATCATTATCCACTCCTCAGGAAAGCTGCATGACTTAGGAAGGTACAATGTTTGTACAAGTCCTCTATTGAAATGAGGATAAAATAAGAAACAGATTCCCTTGCCAACCTCCAAATCGGTTGTAATTTCCGTGGTATCCCCTCTGTCTCTCTTATTTTTGGTTTCAAGCTTTTTAATTGGAGTAAGCAGAAATAAAGATTTTGTCAATCATTTTCTCAGATAAGGATATTCAAATTCAACATACTGATACATTGTCACTTTCATATAGTATTTCTTCAACAATTTAGTTATAAATTGTGTTATAATCTTTCAACTACAGTGAAAAGAATTTCAAAATCATAATGCTGCTGAAGATAATAAGTACAATAGCATCCAGATTAATTTCTCACTTCATCCTTGCTTTTCAAAATAGATATGAATCATTGGAACAAATTTCACTATGATGGATAAGAAATTGTTTCTGGTCTCATTAGCTGAGTTTTAGTATTCCTTCAGACTGCCTTGCACAACCTTTCTAAGTCCCCTCCTCCATTTTTAAAAAGATTTATTATGTGTCAGGAAATATACTAAGTATTTTTCTAAAGAGTACAGACTCGGTATTTTCCCTTTCTTCATATCTCACCTCCCTGACTTTCCAGATGTCTAAAATTAGGCAATCTACTTAATCTCTATAAACTGAAGTTTCCAGATCTGTAAAATGGGGATGATATTTATGACTATCTCATAAGATCCATATGGAAATTAAATGACTTAATGCATTAAAGCTCTTGCCAAATTCCTGGGGCATAATAGATGTCTATTTCATGTTAACCATTGCTAGATCATTGCTGTGTGATAATCCTACAAGTAGTATTGTGTTTCTCATCTCAAAGACGAAACATTTAGGACAGCTTAAGTGATTTTCTTAATGTTGTACCTCTAGTCTATCTGTGCCCAAAGCCCATAGTCTTATCTAGTTATGATATTTTAGTTTCTCTTGGAGTTTGTGGTCTTGTAGATCTCATTTGCTTGTAGCTACATGTAGGCTTGTTTCCTTACCATTATTTTGATTACTTTGATCGATGTTTTCATTTAGACTTGCTTTTCCAGCTCAAATTTCAAAACCTCTCTACAATAGGGCTCCCCATGATGAGCTGAACTGTCTTGATACCTGTACCTCCTCTGCCACACTGCTCTGAGCTTTGTAAGACTGAGAAATATAGCCTGCTTCCTCTGTAGCCACCATTTCCTTCTGTGTGGGGAGGTTTCAAGAATATTAACTTAGTGAGTTTATCTATGTCAGCGATTCTCAGACTTCAGCCTTCATAAAACACAGAATTATGGCATACACCCCTGGAATTTCTGATTTGGTCCTTCTAGGGTGGAGCCCCAAAATTTGCATTTCTAAGTTCCCAGGTGATGTTTATACAATGGATTTGGGGACCACGTTTTGACAACAATTGGTCTGTGTGTTTCTATCTCAGATAGGACACTCCAGTCAGAAACATTGATTTTCTTTCTAAATGAATCAATAACCAAATTATTCATTAGACTATTTGTCCAGCTATAGTTTTCAGTGAGTGCCAATTATGATCAGCATTTGGAAGTATCAAGTACTTAATATTTATACTTCATAACAAGTCCTTTGGTTGTCAATTGAATGTTGTTAGCATGGTTAGAGTGCAGTTATTTAAATGTGAAGATAAAAATTGCCTTGTATTAAAGAGCATCTTTATTCTGAAAAGTCAGTATATTCCATGTGCAGAATTTGTTTCCTGTGCTGTGAAAATATAAAATTAGTCTTACCTGTAATTTTCTAAAAGCAAAAGTAAAATTTTGATTATAGTAACAGTTTAAAATATTGAAACACATCCTGGAACTGTTATACTTTGAATATTTATTTCACAGTGATCTTAGAATATTCTATTAGTTTGAATCTCACCTCTTTTAATAGTGTTTGTGTTGGGGACAGTAGGTCTATGAAAGGGTTATTTGGATGTAGGACAATTTAATTCTCAAGCATATTTGGTGAAGGATGTGCTTTGGCAGACAAACTTTAGGTTTACTAGGATTTATTTTATGTACATAGTTTGAATATCACCCGTTTTCAAAGCAGTGCAAATTAATGAAGTAATTTATCAGTAACAAAATGCATATAATTTAAACTTCTTTTGGTGTTTCATATCCTGTGCTTGTAGCCAGGACAACTTTTTGACCAAACTTGTTTAATATACCCCTAAATACTAACATATTACATATAATAACTTTTGTTATTTATTATTTTAATATTTTTTCTACATACTAGTATCTACCATGTGGGGTTTACCTAAATTCAAACTTATGGGATTTTAGGGGCCAAAAGATTTGCTAAAACCTACCATTACTGCCATATAAATACCCATGTTCGCAGACACTGAATAATGAGTTAGACTTAGTCTCAAGTTCCCTTCTGTAATTTTTTGGCTGCATAATTCAGTGAAAGGTGTGTTTCTCACCTTCTCCCACAGAATCACATACTTTGAACTTCCTACCCTGTTGTATTTGATCCTTAAAAACTAACTTGTTTCTTCAATAATTTGTTTACAATATTACATTGTTAAATTACAGAAATGATATGGGATTTAAATTTTAATTAAAGCAAACATCAGAGCCAAATGTTATGCATCTTATTAAAGTAGTATTTATGAACTGATTGTGGGATACAGCAGTTAATTACTGTAGCTCACATAATAAAAAAAATCAAAGTCTAAGCTTTCTATAAATCATCATAATGAATTGCATTCACTCATTCACTTCCTTGTTCACGCCATAAAAAATTTGACTCCCCTCTTGAGTCTAACATCCAATGGCATGTGTTCCCTTCAAAATAAAATGAGCTATTATAATCCAGAGAGTACTTCATACTTATTATAAGACTATTTAACTGATTTTACCAAACTTTAAGGTCTGTTTTTTCATTTATTCTTTCATTCATCCATGCAATAAACTTCTGCTGAGTACCAACTATAAGCAAGACACTATTATGGATGAGATAACCCATTGTCATTGGTCAATTCTGACTCACAGTGACCCTATAGGACAGAGTAGAACTGTCCTGCAAGGTTCCCAAGGAGTGTCTGGTGGATTTGAACTGCCAACCTCTTGGTTAGCAGTCAAACGCTTAACCACTGCACCACCAGAGCCCCATAGGTGAGACAGAGGAATGCTATTGTTGGGCGATGAGATATACATTGCTGTTGTGTTAGTTGTCATAATGTCAATTCTGACTCACGGCAACCTCATGTGTGTCAGAGTAGAACTGCTCCATAGAGTTTTCAAGGCTACACCCTTTCCAAAGCAGACCACCATCCCTGTCTTCTGAAGCGTCTCTGGGCTGGTTTTGAACTACCAGCCTTTCGGCTAGTAGTCTAGCACTTAACAATTTGTGCCACCCAGGAACTCCTTGAGATGTACATAGTTACTCTAAAACATAGTAGATTGTGAAGCCATATAAGAGACAATTATACCAAAAGCTACATGAATTCAGAGTCTGCCTTCAGTTTGAATGCTTAGTATTTAGGTACCACCTAAATCTTGTTATTGTTATGGAAGAAACTCCATGGTACTTTGGGTATTTAAACCATTACTCCAATTAGAAGTGCTCATTCGATCCAGAAATGGGCGGTGCATTAGGTAAATTATGTATTCTTTCCAGCACTCCAAGCACCGAAGCACGTTTGCCTCCCTGAAGACAGGAAAATAAGGTCACAGAGATAAAAAAAAAACTTATAAGTCTGGTGATATCCCCACTAGTATCTGCTGTCCTTCTTTAAGAACACTTTATACATAGACGCACATGGGTTGCTCAGGGAAATTAAGATCAAGTGGAAATCATCTTGCTGTAAACCTGAGTCCCTGAAACTGCCTCTAAAATCTCTATAGTCGAGTAGAATGCAGCTTATAGCAACCTGTATAAAACCTATATAATACATTTATTAGCTTTGGTCAGAATTTGTCACTGATATTTGAGCTTCCAGGCATTTATATGGTGAATTTATGACAAATGATTTTGTTCAGCTATGTAGTTTCCATTTAATTTCAAAGGCAGATGTTACAGTGTTCTAATACTGCATTATTTATTCCTGAATACTCACTGAGAGGATTTTTTTTGTGACACTATCCAATTTTTTATATAAAACTAAATGAGAAGGAGCACAGTAAATTAACATTCACACCAATATTTTAAATTTATACTTCCGTTTTTTGAGAAAATATGATATATTACTGAATGCAGCATTTAGACTAATTGGAGTTATCTTCATCATGCTTCTTCCCTTCTAGAGAATACTATTGAACTACTAAACTACTGTTTACTAATATTAAACATGAATAATTTACGAGAAGAATAGCAACAACTGCATATTCCTATGTAGAGCTGCAAGTGATTTTTTTTTTGTATAGAATTTGTCTTTTTAACTTAAATTCTACACAGAAGCGAAAATACCTTTACAAAAACATATGTATGTTTCATATGCTATGCAAGCAATGAGGTAGTTTAACTTCATTTCATAAGAAGCCAAAGTTGTTAAAAATATTTATGCTCTTGATATATTTTAATCAAATTATTGATAACATTGCGAAGAATGAGAATTCTAGAACACTTAATTTTACTCGTGTGGAACCTGTACATAGATCAAGAGGCAGTAGTTTGAACAGAACAAGGGAATATTGTGTAGTTTTAAATCAGGAAAGGTGTGTGACAGGGTTGTATCACTTCATCATAATTATTCAATCTGTATGCTGAGCATCTCTGAGAAGCTGGACCGTATGAAGAAGAATGTGGCATCAGAATTGGAGGAAGACTCACTAACAACCTGTGATATGCAGATGACACAGCCTTGCTTGCTGAAAGTGAAGAGGACTTGAAGCACTTACTGGCAAAGTTCGAAGATCTCCGCTTTCAGTATGGATTACACCCCCACAACTGGACTGTGATTGTTTAGGTTGTGTGTTAACTTGGCTGGGCCATGATTACTCAGTGATTTGGCAGTTATGATGTAGTTTGGCAGTTGTATGATGATGTGATCACTTCTATGATGAGATTTGATATAATGTGATCATCTCTGTGATGGAAACTGCTCTGAGTAGCCAATCAGTTGAAAGGGAGTTTCCTTGGGGGTGTGGCCTGCATCCAATATAGGTGGACTTTCTGGCAAGGCTCATGGGCTTTTGCTCACTCTGGATCCTGCAGCTGGCTCCTGTTCATCTGGCCTCTTGTTCTTGAGACTCGAGCTAGCAGCTTACCTGCCAATGTTGGAATTTGTCAGCCTCTGCAGCCTGTGAGCCAGAGTTTTGTTTTCTAACCTGCAGACCTAGGGTTCACCAGCCCCGGCAGCTATGTGAATCAGGAGAAGCCTCCAGCCTGACCCACAGACTTGGGTCTTTCCAGCCTCTACAACTGTGTAAGCTATTTCTTCGATATAAATCTCTCTCTATATATATTTATATGCTTTACTGTTTTTGCTTCTCTAGAGAACCCTGCCTAACACATGGACCAACAAGCAACACCATGATAAATAGAGGAAGTATTGAAGTTGTCAAGGATTTCATTTTACTTGGATCCACAATCAATGCCCATGGAAGCAGTAGTCAAGAAGTGAAATGGCATATTGCATTGGGAAAATCTGCTGCAAAAGACTTCTTTAAAGTTTTAGAAGGCAAAGATATCACTTTGAGGACTAAGTTGTGCCTGACAAAAGCCATGGTATTTTCAATCGCCTCATATGCATGTGAAAGCTGGATTGAATAAGGGAAGACAGAAGAATAGTTGCTGCATTTGAATTATGGTGTTGATGAAGAATATTGAATATACCATGGACGGGCAGAAGAGTGAACAAATCTGTCTTGGAAGATGTACAGCGAGAATGCTCCTTAGAAGCAAAGATGGAGAGACTTTGTTCTATGTACGTTGTACATGTTATCAGGATGGACCAGTTCCTGTAGAGGAACATCATGATTATCAAAGTAGAGGGTCATCAGAAAAGAGAAAGACCCTCATAAAGATGGATTTACGCAGTGGCTGCATCAGTGGGCTCAAACATAGCAATGATTGTGATGACGGCTCAGGACTGGGCAGTGTTTCGGTCTGTTGTACATAGGGTCTGTATGAGTCAAAACTGACTCAAAGGCACATAAAAACAAGAACAATATATTTTGATCACCCAGTGAAGGCATGATTTATACTTATCTTTAATATCCTTTAGGTAAACACTTAATTTACTGGAAGAACTCCAAAGCTGTAATATTATTACATTAACTGAGATAATTTCTATGATTTTTTAGTGAATCAATTTGTCAATGAGTTATGTATAGAAATCCTTATTTTTCCATTGTTTTAGTATGAGCCATTACTACATGGTGACTCAGTATCATTTGTTGGATTCATTTATTTACTTATAAATTTTTTCCTTTACAACTCTTCTTTTTAAGCTTATATCCATGTTGTAATCTTACGTTGATAAAATATTACTCTTCTTCACCTCTTACAGATAATGACAGTCCAACAAAACCAGTGCATAATATCAAAAAAATAATATAAGCTGTCTTGGATCTGAAGTAAATTTGATATTGGTGAAAGAATTTTGTATATATGGAGAATCTTAAGAAAGTATTTTAATACAATGCTATGCAAAGGATGGGATAAATAATACTGTCTTTTACTACTTAATGACTTACCTCCAGGATTTTATATCTTTCTTTGTTCTTTTTCAGATTTTATATGTTTTAAGTTATATATTGTAAATACAAAAAAGAGAGAAGAAGGGAAGGAAGGAAAAGACGTGGTAAAGACTCCTCATTCTCTATCAGCCTGACAAAGTAGCTGCTCCTGTCTAGATCAAGTGTTTATATAAGGCTGTTTGCTTGAGTTCAATCAGAAGGCTGGCTGCCTCAGGGTCCTGTCCCACTGCATATTATATTTGTTCATTTTAAGATATAAAGTTTCATAACATACTTTTCTATACATTCAGGGATAGAGAAATTTCCCTTTTGTAAGGTAAGTATAAAAAGGGAGGGGAAATAGCTATTACAAAAAGCAAAATTAGTCATTGACATGTTTCTCAGTTCCTGAATAAAGTGGACTTATTTTTGGAAATGGGTGATGAGGAGATGGAGTAGATAGGCCTTTTGGTTTTGAAGAAGGATATAGACATAAATTTTAGAGAGAGTGTGGGATTTGGCCTAACAGACTGTTTGGAGGCCTAGATTAGAAGGAAGACTATTAGCAAACAGATCCAGGGAAGGTTAAGAATGTTAGGAGCAGTGATAACTTATATTCACATTAAAGATGTTTCCTATTTTGTGATGTTTCTCAAATTTGCTAATTACAAACATTTTAAATCACATTAAAAAAAATGTGTTTTTTTTTTTAATTTAACAAATATGCATTCACAAATAATTTCAAATAATTATCTATTGCAGAATTCTTGAATCATTAAAGTCTATTTGCTACATTTCTGTTTTTTGGTTCTTGTGTTCATGTGAAACCTAATCATTTATATTATTAGTCGCATATTGCTGCTATATTGACATTTTCCCTCGTATATTTGAAATAAATTGTCCCTCCAAGATCTGAACTCAGATATGCCTAATACAGACTATAGACTGTAACCCAAAGCTATTAATCTCTTTTTAAAAAATGTCATTCATAAAGTTTTTTTTTTTTCCAGCCAACAGAACAAGAAAAAAGGAGAGTCACAGAGATGATCATGTGCATTGAAAACCTGAACATTCTACATATGACAGCAAGTTTTTGTCAAACAAATTAATAATTCAGGACATTTGGTAGGTGACTTTATTTTGGAAAAGGTGACTAATGACATTAACCATTTAAATCATATAACTAAATTCTCTTGTTCTAATTCTATGCCCATCAAAAAACCTAAATAAAACTTTATTTCCCTTGTTAATGTGCCTACAGGGAGAGAATAAATGATCTCTGTGACAGAGATACTCTAAATTGTAAATTAATAAATTGGCTTTCTGACGCTATTCATCAGTCTCACAAGTGTAGTTAATGTGAGTTCACTTTTAAGGAATGCTGAGACTTCCTGGGTGCTGACAGATCAGGTTTCTGAGCACTTGAATCTGAGGCTCCAAGACAGATAAATACACTAAGATGTGTGCCTGTGTGTGCTGATGAAGGAAGTCAGAGGGTCTGTGCCAGTCTAGCTAATGAAAGTCTTTCCTTCCTCAAACTACAGTATTTATTTTGTGGTATCTGTTATCACTCCATGTTTAATGAATGTTTTAGTTAAAGTAATCACCATATAGGACCTTGAACTAGAAAAACATACAGAACCTTCCAATTTATCCGTCCATTATTACTGAACAATTGCTAACAATAATTACAAATGTACCCATTCCTGGTTCTATAGAATGAGAACATCACTATTTAAATCATTTAGTATAAATGTAAATGTTGAATACTCAGTCTTCTTGAAAATAAAATTCACAGTAATCCATGAAAGAAATATCTCTTGGGTATATGGTTTATGAAAATTAATTTTATCAATTTTATTTATGTAATTTTATTTAATAATTGCTAAGTCTTTTTAGAAATTAAATCCATAGCAGTCTATGAAAGAAATATCCTTTGGGAATGTGGGTGATGATAATTAAGATATCAATTATTTAAATTAGGAATAAAATTTCCAGCATATTCATAATTTTATGAAGAAAGATTTATCTCATTGAAATAAAAATATACCTTAGAGAACATACCTTTTAGTGTAAAAATTTAGTGCAATAAGTACATTTTCCAGTGTCCTACCAAAATAAAGAGGTATGACAAAAAAATAAAAGTCTTAAATATTGTGTATATTTAATAGAAATGGAAAAAGTTCATTATGCTTCAGAAATTATTACTTTCTGTTCCTGTGGACTGAACAGGTTATGTTGCATGCCTCAAGTCCTACATTCTTTTTGGGGGAAGTATATTCAACATCTAATGGGATGTCACTGCTGTATATGAAATGGTAAACCATTTTGATATTTTATTTCACATTGCACCATATGCATGTAGATATTTATTAGAGAATAGATGAGAGGTTCTGCTGCTCTTGACAGTTCTAGATTCTCTGTTCACGTTTTGGATGTTCAGATTGTCTCTTGCCAACCACGTGATACTTGCAGCAGAAATAGTTTCCAAACTTGGATAAGTCACAAAATACAGTTTGTTGCATCCCCTGACATCTGAAGGTTTTTGGAAGTCTCACTATATCTCAGGAATCAGGAAACATCCAAAGGAGATAGCATTCTGATAATTCAAAGCACTTTCATTTTGGTAGAAGTATAGTTGTTAGGAAAGGCTTATCGGATAATTTAAGAAAGAAAAACCACTATCATTCTCCCATTGCAAATGCTCTTCTGTTTAAATGCTCTCCCCTGTATAGACGATGTGTGGACTAATTTTGGTGTTTAATAAAATATAAATCTTGTCTTGATGTTATAACAGTTTTCTTCCTCCCTCCCTCTCTTCCTTCTTTCCTACCTTCTTCTTTTCTTCCCTCCTTCCTCCTCCCTTTCTTCCTTCTCCCTTCCTTCCTTCCTGCTTTCTTTACTTCTATCATATTTTTAATAGAAGTTAGATGAATAACAGGTCCCAACAAACGTCCCAAGTACATGCATCTGTTCACAGGATGTTTTAAGACACAGTCTGGGAAAATAATCATACTGGTTAAGTATTATTTTTTTTTCCTTTACTGACTCCACTTTCAATAATTTTATGTTTTCTCTTCTAATATCATCAGTTGATCTTCACCATTTTAACATTTTCAATAGATTTCAAATTTCCTCCAGAAAATCTGTAGCAATAAGTTTCACCAAACTGTCTCTTTTGTCCTCTGTCTTAGCTTGGGTTCTCTAGAGAAGCAAAACCAGTAAAACATATAAATATATACAAATAGAGAGATTCATATTAAGGAAACTGCTTATGTGGTTGGAGAGGCTGGAAAGTTTCAAGTCCATGGATCAGGGTGGAGGCTTCTCATGACTCATGTAGCTGCAGGAGCTGGCTAACCCTACCTAGATCAGCAGGTCAGAAAACAGGCCTCTGGCTCACAGGCTGTGGAGGTCGACAAATCTCAAGACTGGCAGGTAAGCTGCTAGCTCAAGTCCCAAGAACCAAAGGTCAGAAGAACAGCAGCCAGCTGCAGGATCCACAGCAAGCAAAAGCCTGAAAACCCTGCCATAAAGTCTACCTATATTGGATACAGGCCCCACCCTCAAGGAAACTCCCTTTCAACTGATTGGCTACTCACAGCAGGTCTCATCATGGAAGTGAACATCTTGTATCAGATCTCATCATGGAAGTAATTACATCATTATACAACTGCCAAATTACATCATAACTGCCAAACCACTGAGCATTGTGGCTTAGCCAAGTTGACACACAACCTTAAAGATCACAATATTTCTCTGCTATAAACATCTATTATCCCATCCTAATACTATTTTTTTCACAGAACTTTTCAGCCATTGATTTTCAATTTTAAAAATTTATAAACCAGAGCTACCATCATAGATGGAGAAGAGAGAGAAAGAATCATCAATTTTTGAGCTCAGCTTCCTGACTGTACTTGCCTTGAGTGTTTACATGGTACGGATGTGCCATACAAGAGAATCTTCTTTTTGCTCTGATTTTTTGGCAAGCCCCTTAGTATTTCCCTGAGATTGAGAAGAAAAAATTGTTGGCATTTTCAAATTGTCTGCATTGTGTATGTATAGTCATGATGTGTTCAACTAGCTAGTTCTGCTTTCCAACACAACTTACTTGAAAAATTACTCTTTTTGACAAAATAATGATTGTAAAATAATATAGATAAACAGTTTTGAATTTAATATCATGTTAGAATTTACACTTACTGGAACAGAAATTGTCAGATGAGAAACTCTCCCAGGAACTCTGCTTTAAACCATTTTTTAAAAAGTACAAATGTATTTTTCAGTCATGAAAAAAGTGCCTGGATATTCAGCTTTTTAATGAGAATAACTTCATACATAGCTTCTCTTTTTCCATGGTCCAGTTGAAAGTAGGTGATGTTGAGATTTATGAACTAATAAAAATGGTCTTCTGCCTCTACAACCTTCTCCTGCAGCATTCTTTTGCCATCCCACACTGCAATGCAACCCCATTCATTTAATTCATTCAAACTCTTCTTTTCTATACTTTTATTTCTTTCACTCTATCTTTCCCTCCTTGAGCCAAAACATGGATCTCATGAATTACTAATTGCACCCCTTTTAGAAGTAGGTGTTTGGCTTTATGGCTTTTGTAAAATATTTACTCACAGCATTTACTTTCATTAGACACTAACATTTCATGCCTTTTATGCTGTAATTGTGTTTCTCCTTCTCTGTCACTACTACAAATTCAGTGGAATTTCAGACATTATCTAGGGGAGATTTGAGTTGATAAAAGAGGAGAATGTTGTAGTACTCACTGTCTACTATGATGCTTGTCCAGTAGAAACAATGTGGGCTTCATGGGAAATTTTAAATATTGTAGTAGCCACATTAAAAAATAAAAAAAATCAAACAAAAGGAATTTTAATATTATATTTATGCAACTAAATATATCAAAAACATTATCATTTCAGCATATAATCAATATAAAAATCAGAGACATATTTTATAAATTCAAACATATTTGCTGACTTTTCCATTGTGATTTTTTACAACTATAGGCCTCTCTTTGTAAAACTCTACAATGTGCTGTGCACATCTAGTATAATTCTTCCTTTGAATAGGAATTTTCTGAGGAAAAAAATGTATATTTCAGGGAAGCTGTCTCTTCATTAAGACACTTATTACTGCATAAAAATTGAAAATGTTCAATGAACGGATGAAGTTCCCAAAATATGATGAAACCTTCAACTACAGTGCTTTCCTATCAAAAGCATTTCTTATCCTTTTAAAGCACCTAGAGTTATCAATAATCACAAGGGATAGTGCAAGGTAAGTTTTAATACTTCAAACACATTTCAATCTCTACACTTCATTTATTCCTCAAATTAGTTTACCATAAATCCATCATCAGTAATAAATTTTATATACCGTTTCATTAAAAAGTGATTTATTGATTTTCATATTTGGAACTCATTTTCTCTCTCTGCTTTTTTGTTCCCAAATAAACATATATATCTTGTCATGCCATTAAAATGGTGCAAATTGTACTAGACCAGTCATTATCACTGACGACAGTTTGACACATTCCATTATGCCAAACACCATGTGAGTACTTCATGTCCTTAACATTTATAGTTTTTTATTATAATCAGCATAAAACAAACAGAATTCTATTGCACCAAATAGCATCAAATCGGCATGCACAATGGTTTTAGAGTGACTTAGCTAGAAATTAATTTAACTGAATTCATCAGCTTATTGAGAAATGAGAATGACAGTTTATGTGCTTCTTCTCCCTGAATATAAATATCATTTGAAATACAAATCTGCTGAATAAAAACATTCTGAGATGGTGATTCAAATGTTTCTTCTCTACTCAGTAACCAATCTTACTTGAATTGACACATATAATTCCACAAATCAGTATCTTTCTAATTTTTATCATGGTAAAAAGACTCATGAAACCCTTTTGAAGATATTCTCTTGAGCTAAGGAGTTATTTATTCCAACTATTTTCTTCAGACTTAATGGAAGTTGTTGTCCCTTTATTTTCTCATTAATTTCAGTGCTTATTAAATGGCAAAAATAATGAAACAGCATGAAGGTTTTACTAAAATTATTATCCGTATGGGAGTTTAGACTATGGATCCTGAATTATCCATTTGGGTTTAGAGAAACTAATTGGTATGGGAGATGTTTCATAATTTATATACATCTTCATATGTTGATGAACTCAGAACAACTGTAGTTTATCTTTTGAAAAGGTTTCTTTAGATAGTATTATTCATTTTAAAACAATATTATGAACTAATCTAGTGGTTCTCAACCATTTGCATTTTAAGTCACACCAGTTACTCATCAAAGTGCAGTATGGAAACAAAATCATTTTTTTCTGAGGTAGGTATGTTTGTGAAGCGTTATTAGTCATATTGTATAAGTCTTGCTACCTACAGAAATGACATTTTGGCACCAATGGCAGCAGGTGTACCCCTTGTTCAGAACTAGTGCTCCAATAGGCATTCATAATCCTCATCATTTTAATAATGTGGGGAGAAAAATCACAAATATTCTTTGTAGTGAAGAAAACAATTCATATTCTGCTGCTGGAATGCAAATTGTTACTTTTCTCAAGAGTGATTAAAATATACCTATATTGTATGTCCCCTTGACTCAGCAACTTCATTTCTGAAAATTTATCTTAAGAAAATAACCAAAATCAGTACAGGGAGTTGCTATAAATATATAGGCAAAGACAACACTTATTAAATAATCACACAAATGTAAAATTGCTACTGTGATAAGTGCTATATAGGAGAGCTGTGTGAATGGATAAACAAACTGTGATACATCCTTACAATGCAGTATTATTCAGTGATAAAAAGGAATGAGCTATGAAGTTATGAAAAGGTATAGAGGAATCTTAAATGCTTATTGCTAATGGAGAGAGGAAATATCTCAAGATCAGCAGGCAAGACCGCAAGGCTTCTCCTGATTCACATAGCTGCAGGAGCTGGTGAACCCAAGACTAGTGGTCAGAGAGCAGGGCTGTTGCTCATAGGTTGTGAAGATCTACAGATCCCAAGATTGGCAGATAAGCTGCTAGCTCAAGTCCCAAGAACCAGATGTCAGATGAACAGGAGGCAGCTGCAGAATCCAGAGTGGGCAAAAGCCAGAAGGTCCGTTTATATTTGGATGCAAGACATACACCCAAAGACACTCCCTTTCAACTGATTGATTACTCACACAGCAGATCCCATCATAGGGTGATCACATATAAACACTGAAAATCATGGCCCAGCCAAGCTGACA
Source organism: Dugong dugon (assembly GCA_030035585.1). NCBI lineage: Eukaryota > Metazoa > Chordata > Mammalia > Sirenia > Dugongidae > Dugong > Dugong dugon. The sequence continues at coordinate 24,921,331 of CM057475.1, forward strand.
CACAATCTGAACCATCACAAGGGTCTTCCCCTTTCTCACGGACCCTTTGTTTTACCAAGCATGATGTCCTTCTCCAGGGTCTAGTCCCTCCTGATAACATGTCCAAACATGAGATGAGGTCTTGCCATCCTGGGTTCTAAAGAGCATTCTGCTAGTACTTCTCCCAAGACAGATTTGCTTGTTCTTCAGTCAGTCCATGGTATATTCAAAATATTCTTCACCAACACCGTAATTCAAATACTTCAATTCTCCTTCAGTCTTCCTTATTCATCGTCCAGCTTTTGCATGCATATGAGGCAATTGAAAATTATATTACATACTAAAAAGGCAAAACTAAGGAGACAGTAAAAAGATTAACTGTTGCCAGGGGCTAAATGGGGGGGAGGGATGATGTAAAATGGCCATAGTAGTAGTAACCTCCGAACCTGGCTAAGCTCAGTGGGGATAATGAAAATCATGATCAGCTCAAGGCTGATCCCTACGAGGTGGAGGTCAGACATACCAATACTTTCCAATCTTTTTACAATTTCTGACACCAGCTGTCCCTTCCATGACACTCGCTATGTCTCTTCTGGGCTCAATAACCAGTTGCAATGGCCACACGCAACTCATAGACCACACTAACAGTTAAGTTGTTTATTAAGGAACACAGTACAACTTGGGATCAGGATCAACAAGCTATAACTTAAGAATCAGGATCAGGAAGCATGTAGGCAGAGTCTCCCTTCTTCAGTGCAGGGGAGCTTTCTCAGCTCCTTTTGACCCCGAGGACAAGCTCCTCTTTGGCTACTGAGGACAGGCTCATTTCGGCCCCTTAAGGATAGGCTTCTCTTAGCCCTGCCCTCTGTAACCATCTGCTCTTGCAGGATGCTGTTGGGATATCTGGAAGAAGAATAAGGATGGTATATGCTTGTTGGATTTGGTGAGGTCATTGACACAGAGTGGGACCTTGAGAGCCTCTAGAGAGAAAGCTGGTGATTCTCATTTACAACATCTGTAACTGAATATAGCCAGAAAGTATAGAAAGAGGGGATTAAAATAATACACAATGACAAAGCAAAATGTTACAAATATATTAAAGAATAAAAGCAGTTTTTATAAGGATTTGTGTATTTAATAAACTATTTGCATTTTATATTACATAATTGTATATAAGTGAGTTATCAAGAGCTCAACTACTAACCAAAAGTCGGCAATTCGAATCCACCAGCTGCTCCTTGGAAACCCTATGGGGCAGTTCTGCCCTGTGCTGTAGGATCGCTATCAGTTGGAATCGACTCAACAACAAAAGATATACAGAAATAAGAGAAATACTTACAGGTTAAAAATTCACAAGAAAGTCTCATAAAAATTTAGATCACATCTCTTCAAAAAAAGACCGCAGATAAAAATAAGCAAAAAAAAAAAAATTATTTATAGATTCTTATAAATTAAAAATATATGTGCTAGTCTATTAACACATTATGTAATCTGTAAAACATATATAACAATAAAACATTTTAAAAGATAAATAATTTAACATAAATATTATTTTTCTTATTAACTGTACAGGAAGCCTTTGAGCTCTTATTTTTAATAATGGTTTTAATGGTTTTAGTGACAGCAATGTCCTAAAATTCAATTCTCGTCCAGTTTACTTTTATAAGTAGTTGTAAGAGCCTTCACAGTTAAAAATATAATTCCCAAGAAATCAATAAATACAATATTCAATATCCACTTTGAGTAAAGTTCATTAACGAGAATATAAATTCGTATGCTAAAGGACGCAACTTCTAATGTATTGTCATCCTATGTGATGTAAAATACTCATGTAGGTGGAGGGGAGTCCAAGTATTGGCTCACTACCTGCTTGTTTTATTCTTGAGCCTACCGTTAAAACTATTTTAGATCTATCATTTCTTTTTAAGGAGTCTTTTTCCTGCCTTTTTCCAGTGGATTATTACATCCTACTTTGGAGAAGAATAGTTTAGAATAGCACAGCTTCACGGAAATGTATTATAACAAAAAAATGAAGCTGTGATCGCAGTGCTTAGGGATTTACTATGATCAGCAACAGAATTTTGTTATTCCCACAGCAGAACATCTCTTCTTTCTTTCCATAATCTCTTCCTTTTTTCTTTACCAGCAAAATATGTGAGCATCAGATAATCAGTCAGCTATACCCGGTATATAAATTGGGTCTAAAATGTAATAAATTCATCCAAGTTGAGCTATTTTATCAATCACTTTTGGAGTTTGTTTGCTTGCTTACTTGCTTGATTTATTTTTTGTTTGTTTTGTTTTTTAGACTAGTTTCTTTAATGTAGCATCATTCAAAAACGGCCGCAGAACCAGAATGGGAATCCCAGCCTCCTAACTTCTAACTCTATAATATTATTAAACTGCACATGACAACACTTGGACTAACTCAAATACATACCTATGCACACACACACACACACACACACACACACACACACACACACATGCACGCATATACACAGTAAAGTACATTTTCTAGATTTCTTCATTAAACACATGAACATACTTTGGAGGTACAGGGAAAAAAAATGTGAATACATTTCCTGGTTTGTTCTTGAGTTTCCTGAATGTTACCACAATTTAAGTTTGTTAATACAGAAATTTGTTTCTCTTTCTGGTCTGTTATACATCAGCAATTTTCAAAAATATTTAGTCCTTTAACCATTTTAGCAGATCTGAAAACCGACTGAAACACCTTTTTTTCCTTTCAAAATGGTTGCCACTGAACAAAATAAAAATAAACAGCTCTTTAGCATTAATGGGATAAATCTAGTTTCTCTTAGATTCTGCCAGTACAATGCTATCATGTTAACATTAAGCTGATAAGTAGATCATGAATTCATATCAGAAGCATATCATACAAGACAGGAAGACAACAAAGCAGATTTGGTAAGTACAAGTTTTCTTGAGTCAGACTACGTGGGTTCAAATCCTACCATTTTTAATAGGTGTGTCACCTTGGAAAAATTATTCCACTTCTTAATTTTCTTGTCTGTATATAGCTTTGAGAACTTTTGGAAAAAAATAGTTAATATATGGAAAAGACTTACATTACTTTCTGGCTCAAAGAACTTAATAAATGTTGGATTTTATTATAATATAATCAACTTTACTAAAGATCACAAGAGAAGTACTTTCCTAAAGGAGCTTAAGGATTTTCTGCTTCTGTTATAACTACATGAAAAGAAAAAATACAGTTTCAACTGAATTGAATGAGGAATAAAATAGATTCTTGCACCACACAAAGAATTTAAAAGATTCACATACATTGCGCTTTGAATCATGTTTTTGAGTTGAAAACATCATGCATAATTTTTTACAAGGAAAAGACCAGTTCATATATTATCTCCCAGGCAGATCAGGCTCTATTTATAAATTCCTTTAAAAATGCAGTTTCATAACTGTTGCTCTGAGAAATTCAGGATCACACACTATTTTATGTTACTGCTTCTGTTCTAATCCGAATAGCTTAGTGGGAGATTTCTAATATTTATGTGAAGAAATCTGTACCAACTAAGATTAATATATACGATGACACTCTACATCAAATTTTAAAAAGCTTCTGTAAATTCTTTCATAAGCTTTATCAATGATATAAAGGGAAAGCCAAATTTTAGCACATATTTTAATGAAATTAAAATAAATACTCATTAAAAGAATGAGAATCAAACCAAGGCCAAATAGAGAAATCTTTTATTTTTAAATTTTATGTCATCATCAAACAGTATATTTGTCAAAACAGTATGGTGTGAAAATCACAATTCTTCAAAAGTTAATGCAATGCAACCATTTATGTCCTATCTCTTTATTGTTTAATATTTCTCCCATATAAATAAAACTCAGTTTAAAACCTTCAAAATCAAGCTTCATAGCATTATAAATTCACCAAATAACTAGGGCAATATATAATTAAATTTACAAAGCTGTGTGATACATGTCAAAAAGTGAAAAATTCAGCTGAGTAAATTCAACATTCTCCTTTTTTGTTCCCAGTTGAAATCGTAATCATCTAGTATATTTGGCGAGTCTTTGTAAAACATATGTGTATACTTCACTGCCTTAATCAAAGAGCATATCTATTTGTATCTGCCTATCTATCTGAAGAGTCCTTTGATGATTAAAGATCTTTTTAGTCTTTTGGTTCAGTATTATGGAAATGAATTATGATTAGAATAGTCTATCAAATAGTGATACCTTCTTAGATTTACATAATTATTTGAAGTTTAGAAAGACAGCTCATAATTACATACATAAATGTATATTTTGATCATTTTATATTCACCCGAAACTCATGATATAGTGTGACAGACACACTTTAAGGTGACATCCAATGAATCAAGCTCTTTAAATCTCTTACTTTTGAGTGCAGGAGGAACCTGAGACTTGCTTCTAGACAATAGAATCAATAGAATATGGCAAAGGTGAGCGATAGGATGCCACACCCTTTATTTGGTTAGGTAAATACTACAGGCTGTTTCTCTCATGACTGCATATTACATGCTGTATAAGACTCCATCTTAGCACACTGGCATAAGAAACTCTCCTGCTGGTCTTGAAGTTGGATACCATGTTGTGATAGAGTGTATGGAGAGGGCCACGTGGTAAGAAACTACAGCCAGACCCTAGGGCCTGAGTGTAGCCTCCACTGACAGCCATTAGGAAGCCAGGGTTCCTAGTGATATGGCCACAAGGAAATAAATTCTTCCAATAACTTGACTAAGCTTAGAAGCAGATTATTCCTTAGTGAAACCTCCAGATAAGAACTCTGTCCAACAGACACCTTGATTGCAGCCTATTGAGTCCTGAGGCAAAAATCCAGTTTATTCATGTCTGGAACTCTGACCTAAAGAAGTTGTAGAATAATAAATGGATGTCACTAAGTGGCTTAAAAATAAATTAAACCACTAAGTTGTGATAATTGGTTACACAGTAATAAAAAACTAACAGATTGGTATAGTTATCTGTTTTATAGGTGTGAAAATTAAAGTATCGAGATTTTAAGCATTTTTCCTAAGATGATATTGTTAGTGAGTGTCAAAGCTGGTTCTTCATCCCAGTTCTAATTTCTCCTTCTCCTCCCCATCTCAACCCTTGCAAATACAGTAATAATATATTGAATAATAGCTGAATGCTAGGCAATGGCTTACCCTGTATAGACATTACCTCATTTAATTTTAACCTTACAAAAATGCCTTCAGGAACTTGTAGCTTATTGCCTCCTTATTACAGATAAAAATTTCTGTGTTATTACCTCCCAATTACACGTGACAAAAAAAAGAAAGAGAAAAAAACAAGTTACCGTCAAGTCGACTCCAACTCATGGCAACCTCTTGTGTGTCAGAGTAGAACTGTACTCCATAGGGTTTTCAATGGTAGGTTTTTTGGAAGTAGATCACCAAGACTTTCTTCCAAGGCACCTCTGAGTGGACTCAAACTTCCAGTTTTTTGGTTAGCAGCTGAGTGCGTTAATTATTAAGGAAATACTTAAATACTAGTTTCATGAATTAGTTCCATAAATATAAAATCATTAAAATTGATGCAACCAAGATAAAATGTATTCTTTCTTGAGAAGTAGGTCATCTATATGCAGAAAGAAAAACTGCTGATGAGTGTTTCTATAAGAACTTTTGCCACAATAAAATAATTTCGTATTTTCAAACTCTTGAACGAATGCCCCAATAGGGCTTGCAAGACAGAAATTTAATTTTATGTTGCCCTGGTTTTAAAGAAAAATAATGGTAGAATATTTTAAGGTGATATTAGGGAGACAACAAAAAGAAATAATTTATTCAGCCACAGCACGTGGGGATGAACGCAATTAAAAGGAGATTCAGAGATACACCATTTATTTTCCTTCCATACTAAAGTTGCAATATGCTGACCTAATTAACTTCTTAAATACGTAGCACATAGACCATCTCCACACTAGATAAATTTTAGATATCTAAGTATGCACTGAACATAAGAATAATGTGGTGCTGTATTTTGAGTTGGAAGTTCAATGAAGTGTTTGAAACAGCAACACATTCCTTAAAAGGCTGAGCCCAGCTAACATCGTATCTGAAAGAATTCATTTCCCTTCATTGGCTTGTGTGCCTCATCACTTTAGAAATCTAGGAGGCAGAATAATTTTGTTTCAATTTACTTAATGGAAGGAGAAACAGTAATCTGTAGCCCTGGTGGCGTAATGGTCAAGCGCTCAGCTGCTAACCAAAAGGGTGGCGATTCAAACTCACCCAGCTGCTCCGAGGGAGAAGACATGACGATCTACTCACGTAAAGATTACAGCCTAGGAAACTCTATGGGTCAGTTCTACTCTGTAAATAGGGTGACTATGAGTTAGAATCGACTTGATGACACACAACAACAACAGGAGTCCCTAGTGGCACAAATGTTTAAGCGCTCAGCTACTAACCAAAAGGTTGGTGGTTTGAACCCATCCAGAGGCACCTCAGAAGAAAAGCTTGATGATCTGCTTCTGAAAGGTCACAACCGTGGAGACCCTTTGGAGTGCAGTTCTACTCTGAAACACAAAGGGTTGCTATGAGTTGGAATTGACTCCATGACAACTGACTTGGTTTTAGTTTTAGCTAGAGCAGAGTAAGGATAGAACTGAACACAGCATTTCCCTCATTTTTCTTTGGTTCATCATCATGATGCCCACATGACATCCTGAGGTAGTATCCATAACTTGTGCACCTAACACAAAATACATACTCAAGGAATAGTAATAATAATTTGCTAAATAAAAGGCCAACCTATTTGAAAAAAAAAAAAGTAGTATTTTGCAAATGAAAAATAAACTTTGCAATCTTATAACAGCAGAAAATCAGTAAGAACTTTGTTAAGGTTGGCAAATTTTACGACTTCTGCAAGATGAAGTACAATAATCATATCTCATTGACAAAGTTCAAGAGGACCTTTAGCATTTAAGAACATGAATTAGAACGCTTTTCAACATTTCTCTAAAACCTTGTATACAATCTGACACAAGAATTAATGGATTAATATTTGTTTAAATAAAGTAAAAGGCTGAGAATTCAAAGTACTTTGAGAATATGAAACATTCTAAAAAGTTTAAGACATTTTATGCTTTAAGGTGTGAATTCAATTGCAATAGAATAAAAACTAGTATTGCTAATGATAAGTTTCATAATTATACATTTTAAGAATTGAAAAATTTATGAAGACACATTTCTATTCTCACTCTATGGAAATTTTAGCTTAATATCTATTTTAAGTCATGATCTAGTGAATTCACAATGTCAAGGCTAAAATTTAGAGAAAATAAATGTATGTAGAAAATATCAATAAAATATATTCAAAATACGTTTTTATATTTCATTTGTTTGTGCTTTCTGTTTTCAAAGATGCTACAAACCCACTATAGAAAATTTAACAATACAGAAATGTGATGGAAGGAGGCAAAATGTCTACTAATTATGCCATTATGGGGAGATTATTATCAATTGTTGGGCAAATTTCCAGAACATTTTATGTGTATTTATACACCTAGGAACACGTATATACATATTTTAATGCATATTTCTTAATCATATATATACACACAAAAATAAATATGCATATGATTACATACATACATATACACATGTACTTACATATATATACATATATAATAGCTAAAATGTAGTAAATTGTAAGCAGATACACCATCATTTATTGTACCAAGCTACTATTCATCTTAAAACAAAAAATTTAGTTTCTCTCTTATTTTGCATTATTGTAAAAAATTATTATCAATATTATCCTTGCACATAGGCTTTTTTCTACTTGACTTAAGATCTGTTTTGGATTAATTAATTAGTAGTAGGTTTTCTAGGTAAAAGATGTGCTCACTTTATTTTTACATATATTATCAAATTGCTATACAAAAGAGTAGTAAATTTTTTTTCGAAAAAAGTAGCCTCATCAACTTGCCAATTCAATAAGCTAGGAAAGATCCTTTTCCTTTAAATGCAGTTATAAATTAGATTGAAAGCTATATTTCGCATGTTTACTTAACATTATTTGTGGAGAAAAAGAGGACTGAAACATTTGAGTTTCATACATTTGAATTTTTTAAGTTAAAGTTTAACAAAAGTTAAGAATCTTTTTTATTTCCTAGTTATAAATTAATCCCTGCCCATTACTTTCCTCCAAATGTTATTATTCTGTTGCTGGCAAATGGTATTGATCTAATTTTTAAATCCTTGATTAACTATTTTTAACATTTGAGGCTCTTATTTCACCTGGCATCGTTGCAAATTCTACCAGTTACTAGCTATGCAATTTGAATAATTGGCCTGAATTTTCTGTGACTTAGTTTCCTTATTGTGTATGTTTGGGATATTAACAATTTCAACCTCCTAACTTTGTCACTAGGATTCTACAAGATAACAGAAGCATTGAAAACAATACTTAAACATATTATGCTTTGATAAATGATGGTTAAGATAATAAAAATAATAATAGTATATCGATATGATGATGATGGTGGTGGTGGTAATCGTGTTTGTAATACAGAATACCTATTTGTGTTTATATAACCAACATGATATTTGTTAATTAATTTGTAATGAGACACTCTAACGTGAATAATTTCAAGAAGCATTTAAAGAAAGTGTCAGAATTCTCATCTATCTTCCTTTACACCTTTGATTTTATATCCAACCACACTATAATAATCTGGTTTTGACACATCATATTTGAAGAAATATTTTCTTGAGCTTAAACTTCTTAGTTCTCTCACTTAGCTGTGTGATCAGAGTAACTTGGGTTAAAACCCAGCTTGTCTATTTGCTAGCTGTTTGGAGTTACCTATCTGGATTTCGAGGTGGGAGTGGAGGAGAACGGTGGTTCAGGAACAGAATTCTCACTTTCCATGTGGGAGATTTGGGTTCGATTCCCAGTCAATACACCTCATGCACCTCATATGCAACCACCACCTGTCTATCAGTGGAGGGTTGTATGTTGCTATGATGCTGAACAGATTTCAGCAGAGAATCCAGACTAAGTCTGGCTAGGAAGAAAATCCTGGTGACCTACTTCCAAAATATTAGCTGAAGAAAACCCTATGGATCACAACGGTCCAATCTCCTTGTGCCATGAGTCAGAGGCAAACTGCCCATGGCTAGCAACCAACAACAACATCTGCATTTCAGTTTTTTCATCTACAAAAATAAGCCTTAAATTTATACAATGTTTGTAAAGGAAAACAAAGTTAATTTTAATTTTCAACAATTTCTTTAAAATATGCTGTTTATTTTTCTCTTTTTTTCAAGCATAGAACTGAGAACATATTTACAAAAAAAGCTTTTAGCCACCTATAGAGTCAAGATTTTGAACACTCATAAGATGCATTTTGTAAATAGGTTGCCTAAAAATTATATCAGGTAAGTTTTTAAGCATATATAAGGAAAATATAAAGTGGGAGGCAAAAGGTCATAAATTTTCTGCAGTGTTAAATTTGTTTCTAAAATTTATTTTGAGAAGAATTATCAACACGTTCCTTCTCACTTTCCTTCTCAGTTATGCTGGGCTTTGAAAAACTGTTTGTTTAAAAATTTACTAACTCATTCTGCTACAGGACAAACCATAATTGACCAATTGTTATTGGCAGAACGGCAAAGAGGTCATTCCAATATTCAATTAGGAATATATGCAGGGATGCAACTTTATCAGTGTTGACACTTAAGCAAGCTTTGCATATTTGAAAAGTGATCTACTCTACTGAAATGAGTACCGTTGCTGTATACACTATATAATATACTTTAATGATCACATTAATATTAACTTATCAAAATCTCAGGTCAAGATAAAACAGTAAAATAGCCATTTAAATTGAATTATTCACAGTATTGATTTTATTGCTACTTCTACAGATATGACAGGATGCTTTAATTCAATCTGATTTAGAGAGTCTCTGTGTGGGTGTTTAAAGCCTAAAAATATTTAAAAATTGAATTGCTTCCTGAATTTCATCACCCTGAATTTCTTTAAAGCAGAAAAAATGTTCCCAGAATAGGTTTCTTAAGACAAAATCTGTTTTGCTTTCTTTTCCCTTGACTTCACTGTTCATCCAGACTTAGATTATACATATATATACATATATGTATGTATATATGTATTCACTTAGAAGTGAATATACAACATGAATAAGATCTTTCTTTGTATTTCTTATTTGACTTCTGTTTTAAAAAAAAATCTCTATTATCAGAGATGAGTGATGTTGTAAATAATCTTAAATGTTCTAGGGATTTAAGAAAAAGCCAGAAAGACCGAACACATTGCTACGAGTTGATTCTGACCATGGCGACACTATAGGACAGAGTAGAACTCTCCTGTAGTGTTTCCAAGAAGCAGCTGGTGGATTCAAACTGCCGACCTTTTGGTTAGCAGCCAAGCTCTAAATCACTAAGCCACCAGGACTCCGAATTTAAGAAAAGGTAGGTCACTTATTAAATTATTCTAAAGATACAAATCTGAAATACACATCATAATTATAATTTAACTTTTTTTTTTTTTTTTTAAGAATTCATCTCCTGAACACTTGCTATGGATCAAGCTAAGAATTCAACCTTAAACAAAATAGAATGTGTTCCCTTGCAGGGCCAGATTACCCAATAAGCAAGGTACACTAGGGCTTAGTTGTGCTTACTTACTCGTCTGTAGTGAACAATTTCACCTGGTTTTCACCATGTCAAAGATGTTTCATGACTGAAAAGTTATCAGTAACATAAGGACTGAAATGGAAAACGAGGGGCCAATGTTGATTAGTTGGGTAGAGTATGAACAAAAATAAATAGGAAAATATCTCCATAGAATACATGTTCCAAGGAGAATTTTTGTGTTATTATTGTTGTTACGGTTCTGAGAGACTTATGGTTTTTTTGAACTGAGAAAGACATACAGCAGAGGAGATGTATGTTACGTGAAAGACAGAAGGATAGAGTAAATTCTCACAGGCTATAGACAGTCGGGCATCAAATTCACAATTTGAAGAATTATTGTGGGCATCAAGTATGGTATCTCCACACCTGTTTTTCAAAATGTGAATGACTGTGAAGGAAAATTATTTTGTAAGTAGGGGTGGAAAGAAAAGGAAGTTTGTGTACTATACCTCAATTTTCTCCAAAAGACCCACACCTGTAAGCTAAAAATAATGAAGATGGAACTAGACACAGACCTCAAAGACAGTGTAACCTGACCCTACAAATGCCAGCAAATTTCATTAGTCCTTAAACTAGCCCAAGCCAGATTTGGCCCACCTCACATTGGCAGAAGGACCAGCTGTGACTGTAACTGATTTCAACAGAGGATGCAGCAACAGGAGGAATGAATCAGAAGGAAAATTTTCACCCAGACCCTCTTCTGAAGCAAGAGGTCAGACAAGAACCACATCACCTCCTGTTTCCTGGTTGCCTTCTAGAATTTTCTCTCCCCAGTACTCCTGTGTGACTGCCATCTTGCTGCCCAAATCATGTATAAACCCTGCTTCCCCGTAGCTCAGGGAGTCAGATCTGAGGAGCTTCCTCCAGGCTCCTTGCTCTGTGCCTTGCAATAAAGTTTCATTCTCTTTCTCAAAGACCAGAGTCCAGACAATCGGCAAGTCTGAGTGCTCTGAACAAGGACCCACCTTACCAGGTTCAGTAACAATAGCATCAGCATTTGGACAAAGAGTTCCTGAAAATAATGTGTAAAGCAGATGACCAAGGAAAAATAACACAATTAGAGAGTTATTCAGAGTTATCAGATGCCTAGAATGAGATTTAAAAACAATAAACAAAAAAAAAACGATAAACTGGAACCCTGAAATGGTAGTCCTTAGTGGATTTCATTTTACTTGAATCCACAATCAATGCCCATGGAAGCAGCAGTCAAGAAATCAAATGACACTGGGCAAACCTGCTGCAAAAGTCCTCTTTAAAGTGTTCAAAAAAAAAAAAGATATCACTTTGAGGACTAAGCTGTGCTTAACCCAAGCCATGCTATTTTCAATCAACTTATACACATGTGAAAACTGGTCAGTGAAGCAGGAAGACTGAAGAAGAAGAACTGATGCATTTGAATTATGGTGTTAGGGAAAAATATTGAATATATCATGAACTGCCAGAAGAACGAACAAATCTGTCTTGGAAGAAGTACAGCTAGAATGGTCCTTAAAAGCGAGATTTTGTCTCATGTACTTTGGACGTGTTATCAGGAGGATTCAGTCCCTGGAGAAGGATATCATGCTCGGTAAAGTAGAGCATCAGTGAAAAAGAGGAAGACCCTCAACGAGATGGATTGACACAGTGGCTGCCAACAATGGGCTCGAAGGTAGGAAAAATTGTGAGGAAGGAGAAGGACTGGACAGTTTTTCATTTTGTTGTATGTAGGGTCACTGTGAGTTAAAACTGACTAGCTAGCACTAACAACAACAACAATAACAGCACTGTGATCTATGGACTTTACTTAATAATAATGTGTCAATATTGATTCATCAATTATAACAAATGTACCACAGGAATTCAAGATGTTAGTAGCAGGAAAACAGAGTTCAGGGGGAAAGGGTTGTATGGGAACTCTGTACTGTGTGCACAGTTTTTCTGTAAACCTAAAACTGCTCTTAAAAAATTGTATTTAAATAAATTTAAAAAAAAGGAACTTCATTTAAAGTGCTTAAACCTGGAAATTAGAATACTTCTTGAGAAGTAAGGATGATTATGGACCCAAGAAATTGTTGATAATCCATGATAAATTAGAAGAGGAAAGAGGCATGAGGAAATAATAGGGTTAGATATGAAAATACTAAGGAATTGTAGAGAGTGGCTGGTTAGGATTTATGAAGCCAAAAGTACAGTCATAGGGAAGTCTACACTTCAGTCATGGGAATTGTGTCTGGGTCATGGAAGTAGAGGGTCAGTAAACACATTTGGAGGTAAGGAAGACACAAAGCTTTGAGGCTGGGGTTTTAGAAATGTCTTTCCATGGATTTAAGTTACCTAATGATGAGTTTACTTAAATCTATGGAAAGACATTTCTAAAACCCCAGCCAAGTTGGAGCTCTGGTGGCACAGTGGTTAAGAGATAGAGCTACTAACCAAAAGATCGGAAGTTCAAATCCACCAGTTGCTCCTTGGAAACCTTATTGGGCAGTTCTACTCTGTCCTATAGGGTGACTATGAGTCTGAATCGACTTGACAGCAATGGTTTTCTTTTAACTTTGGGTTGATCTGAAGCAGAATATTGAGAGCTGAGTGCCAAAGCTAGGAGAGCAAACCTGTCGTAAATGTGGGAGAGAAGAGAGACATATACATAAGTCAACTTATACTTTGTTATCCAAACTGAGATATGAGTACGAAATACATGTTAAATGTGATAGGGTCCAGAACACAAGGCATAATATGGAACCATCCCAGGAAAACCAGGACATATTCTCACCCTTACCTATGAGGAAATGACAGGAGTCTTCATGAAGAAGGAATATTTTCATGATATAGAAAATGGCTGGAAAAGCAGAAGAATAGGAAAATTCCAACCTCCTAGTTGATGACAGAAGTCCAGTGGGAAAGAATATAAGGACACAACCAGTAGAAGAGTAAAGGAGAAGCCATGACTCTGAATGAGGCAAGCTGTAATAGGTGGAAGTGTTGGCACAAGCAATTGTGAAGCAATGGAAGAAGTAAAGGATATTTCCAATGGGGGTGTGGGGTGCCCTGCCCATGAGCCTTTTCTTCCCCCTATCAGCCCACCTCACAGTGTATCAAAATTATGTGTTTACTTGAATGTATTTCCTACTAGTCTATGAAGTCCTTGAGGGTAGGTGCCAGGTAACTCTTCTTCTATTCTGAATCTCCAGGAACTAGCACAGTGTGTAGGTCTTAATAGGCAACCGCAGCAAATGTTTTACATGAGTACATGAATGAAAACGAATTAAAATATATCTTCAGTCAGACGATGAGCATTAAAGAAAGTAGTGGGATAAAAGTAATAAAATGGCTGGTGAAATGATTGGCACCTGCAATGGCCTACAATTTCAGATGAAAAATGTGACCATTTTGGGTTTCCCAAATTTGATATATGGTGTTATTTGGTGTCAGATGTGGGGGAAAAAAGAAAGAACTAAAGTTTCACATAGTAGCTAGGTTTCCTTTTAGTTCTTTAGGAGGACATCTTTTGGTTTGGTTTTTAAGTACAGATCCATTGTGAACAAAATCTTCCCAGATTTTCTTTGTATATCTGTGCACAGAAAGAGATCTCTAGCTTCTTCCAACTATAAAGGACTAATCCCAAAGTAATTTCTATAAAGTTTTGAAATTCCTCGTAATTTGGAAGGGGTAAAAGTTATACATTTCCAATTCAATTTTTAACTGATGGGATTTTGAAACCAGAATGTGTTTCCAAGATAACAGATCCTGGATTGAGGCAGAATGGCAGCAGCCAAGTCTAAAATTGGTTATGGTAGTAACCCCAAGAGGGAGAAGGAGAGAGGAATATAACTGAATACAAGGGACACAGACATCTGCGAGCTCATCTGGTCCTTGATTGATTCGGAAAATGTGCCAGTTGTTTCAGGTCTGGCTTTTCCTGTCTAAATATCAGGAAAATTTAAAGTAAATGAATTTTCCAGATCCATTTAATAAGGCAGCAATGCTGTAACTAGTTTTCTCAGGTTTCCCTACCAGAAAAGGGCCAGTTGACACTAGTTCCTACTCACCCCACTACTCTGCTAGGAGATAATCCAAAAATTTGCATCAGTTTCATAAGAAATTTATTAAGAAATTATATGGCTCTACCCCTCCCCCCTTTCTTCACATGTAGTCATGCATTCATTCATTAGTTCATTCATTTATAACAGTTAATGCTTTGAACAAAGAAGAAAAGTTTCCTGCCCTTAGGGAGCTTATAAATGCTTATAAACAGGATAATATCAGATACGAGCAAATGCCGTGAAAAGAATAAAGCAAGGGACGTTTTTTAGGGAGCTGACAGTGTAAAGCGTGCCTTCTGTATGTGCAGTGAAGTGTGCAATAAAGTTTGGCAGAGCAAGTGCAAATTTTTAAATATGCTTTTAAAAAATACTTGACACAGAAAAGTCTCTAAAACTCAGCGTATTTCAAGAGTGGTACTTACGTATATTTTAATGACCTGTTAAAGTCATAAACGCATGCTTTTTATGGTTTTAATTGCAGAGTAAATTTCCTAATGTTAAAAAATCCTGAAAGGCTGATGGAAAGAACTTCTCATAATAGTGTGATGGTCCTCAGACAATACACAAAATGGCTATGAGTTCTGTGCAAAATGCATTGCCTGATTGCTTCTCTTGCTTGAGGCATTTTGACATGGAAACGGAATTATTAACTGGGTTTTAACCCTGGCCTTGGCCCTACCTAGATGAATATGAAGTAACTACTCTGATCCTTAGTTACTTTTTTTGTGAAACGAGAAGATTGGCATAAGAGGGAACCCTCGCTACTCAATCTTGTGTTAGCAACTGGTTAAATGATAAGTAAAGAGACAGAGAGATGCTTTCCAGCTACAATTCTGTGGGGTAGGAGATGAAAATGAGTGTCAGAATGTGAGGTAAAGGACTATTAATATTGCTAGTCATAAGAGACAAATGGTCAAAAACTCCCAATCTCCCACCCTCCTTTGCACATAAGACTATGTGGATATAAAGAGTGGTTTTATTCAGAAGGGGCATGAAGATTTCTAAGTAAGGTAGGCTTTTCAACCACTTACCAGTGCTCCACATTCTAATTTTTATTCTATTTGTAGCTTTTACTCAAAAACTTTCTCCAGTTTCAGTAAAAGGAACATTAATAAACAATAATCTTCTTAGCTGAGTCTTGACTTCTACTTCATTTTGGTCTAAGTATCTATATAATCCAAAATCTGTCAGAATATTTTAACATGCCATTAAAACCTTACAATGGTATCTTGTAGCCAGTAAAACCAAATATAGCTCAGTGGAAATGTGGTTTTAAAGAGTAATATCTTTTATGCATCATTTAATGTAAAAGAAGAGTGAATGGGATGAGAAGGCTGGTCTTCTCAGATGTGACTAAATTCTATGCCATAAAGAAGTTAGTATGTGTGGGGGCAAATGGGCCTATGGTCTTGCATAGTCTGTGGTTGGTCAACTCTGGCTTACTCATTACCACATTCAACTCTTTCATTGTCCCCTCTCTTACTCACCTTATTTTTTAATGTGTCTCTGTGAGCTCCCTCCACAATTCATCTGTCAGTTTGTTGTACTGTGGTGGCTTGCATATTGCTATGATGCCGGAAACTGTCACTGGTATTTCAAATAACAGCAGGGTCACCCATAGTGGACATGTTTCAGCAAAGCTTTCAGACTAAGACAGACTGGAAAGAAGGGCCTGGTGATCTACTTTTGAAAATTAGCCGGTGAAAACATTATGGATCACAACAGAATATTGTCCAGTGTAGTGCTGGAAGATGAGCCGCTTAGGCTGGAATGCACTATACAATAGTCGCAACAATGGACTCAAACATACCAAAGATCGTGAAGATGGCTCAGGGTGGGCAATGTTTCGTTCTGTTACATAAGATCACCATGAGTCAGTGCTGACACAAGGGCACTTAGCAAAAACAACAACAATGAATTCCCTATCTCCCAAATACGGGATTTCTTTCCTTTTTATTTTCCTTGATTTGTTGTTATACTCCTAACCATCTTTGTTCTCATTATTTTTTGTTACTGAATTCAGTACTATTTCCATTTATTGCAGAGCACTGGTGGTGCAGTGGTTAAGCATTAAGCTGCTAACCAAAAAGTCAACAGTTTGAATCCACCAGCTGCTCCTTGGACCCTATGGGTCAGTTCCACTCTGTCTTACAAGGTTGCTATGAGTCAGAATCGACTCAAACGGAATAGTTTTTTTTTTTGTTTGTTTTTTGTTTTTTGCCTATTGCAAAGGGGCCCTGGTGGCACAATGGTTAAGCACTCAGCTGCTAACCAAGAGGTTGACAATTAGATCCCACCAGCTGCTCCTGGGAAGAAAAGACCTAGCGATCTGCTCCCATGAAGATTTCAGCCAAGGATACCCTATGGGACAGTTCTACTCTATCCTTTAAGGTCGCTATGAGTCAAAATCAACTCCACGGAGCACAGCAACAACACATCTATTGCAAAGGTAGGGTTGGGTAGCTTCATGTCTTGGGACCTATTCTGGTGAGAAATTTTAAGATACTATATATGCAGAATAAATCAAAGTATTAATTAAATAGTATGTTTCACAAAGCATTATATATGTTACATGAAACTATATTTTTAAAATGCACAAGACAATTACATGTCAGATATTGATTTTCTCTTCAGTTTTAGTCTGTGACACTCACCTGGGGCTGCGTGGAGCACCTATCAGAATATCCTAGGTAAGATATGCAGTGGTTTGAATATTAGTTATATAGAACTAATTATTTTTAATTAAGTCTTAGATATTCTATTTGCTTTCTTTTTTTTAATGTCAAATCACATTAAAGGAGGTCATAAAATGGCAAGTTTATGAAAAGGAGCCAAGTAGTAAAACAATTATAATAAAGACTAATTGGCCACTTGCTTTTTGGATGTCACAATGAGCAATTCCAAATTGATGGTCTTTGGTCTATGAACTGCAATTAGGAAGTCATCATCTGCTTTTTCCTACTGCCCTAAAATTCAAAACCCCTACAACTCTTGGACTAACCCTAGACCTCATCTAAGTCTAGGAAGATGGCTCTCCACAGGGCTATTTCGTATCCAAAACTTTAATCATAACCAAGGGACTAATAAAGATGCTAGGTGTGAGTGTGGCTCTTGCAGCCAAAACTTCTGCAGCACTCAGAAGCCATTCAACACACAATGCTCCAATGCATGAAGGCGTGCACCACTCAATGGATTTACTGTGTCACCCAGAAAAGCAACACCTTTTCTATCCTTGAGGGTAGCAGTAGGCTATTTTCTTACATAGATGAGATGACATCTAGAATAACACATTTAGAAATTATTTAATGTAATAGATATTCCAACTAGGGCTTGTCAAAAATAGAGACATAAATGAAGCTCTAACTGATCTGTTTGTATTTTAAACTCTGAAGAGACCTCAACTTTACTTAAGCAAAACAAACAATTCTACTTTTCAGTGTAACAAAAACTGTAGGGAGACTATTTTAGTGCTCCTTAAATAACTTTTCTACCTTTCAAAACATAAACATGTAATTTAAAATAAACTTAAAGCTAATTGTCAGGATTCACAATGGGGTAGCTATTACATGCTTGCATGGTATTCAATTACATTTAAGTGCATTGTATAACATAACAGCCATTATGCTAAATGCAGGTAAGCACTTTCCCAAAGCATTTTTTCCGCTATATTATACGTTTACATTATTTCCCTTTCTTTACAGTTGCAACCCCAACTAGCACTCCATAACAAACTCCAGGTTGCCCCTTGAGGAAATGGGGAACTCTCAATTATTGTTATGTTTAAAAGCCCAAAATTGCCTCTCTTCTATTCATAATAGGGAATTTTATTTTGCAATGTAGAAATTGTGTAGAAGCTACTTTTACCTCCTGCTTTGGATTTGAAGAGTAGCAGTCATTTTCACAAAACATTTTGAGCTTATTATAGTCACCAAACTACCTGATTAGCAACCCGCTTAAATTGAATACATGATAAAGCAGAAAAAGCAGCAGTATCTAGATGAGAAATTTGTTCCAGTTTGCTGCTTGCTGCTCAGCTGATTGAAGCTTTAGAATGAAAAAAAAAAAAGAAAGAAAGAAAGCTGTTTTATTGATGACAATAGGTTTGGACAGTGACCTCTAAAATCAATGAAATCTGCCCTTTACTTGCAGGTAGTCTTAAGACTCACCAAAAATCAGAGTAACTGGCTTTGAAAGACAGATGAGTGTGTTGAGGTACATGTTTTTGCATGTAATAAATCCAAATCATGTAACACTGGAATCATACATATTTTCTACCTTTGCTACCTCTTATAATGGAAGAGATCCTCAGCTTATGATCAGAGAGATTTCTAGTTTATTTGCAAATAGATAAACAAATGAAAAAAAAAATTCCTGATGAGACAGTATCAGAAAATAGTCTGCAGGGAGAAAATATACAAGAGGGCACATGTACAGTATACAAGGTAACATGGCATCTAGATGGAGAAAGTGTTTAAATTTGTTGCTTGTAGATGCACATGTATTTTCTGGATATTTAAGTTAGTATAGAAATAATAAATAAATTTAATTAATGAAAAAAAGAAATTCTAAATTTTTATCTACTTTAACTGATCTTTAAATATTTGGCAAACTTCTCTTGAATAAGGATCAAAAATTATCAGCCAGGGATGGCTTAGCCACATTGCCTAAATGAAAAATACTAAAATACATATAAATGAGAAGGAAATATTAATTCAAAATGCAGATACAGAAATGAAGTAGTTACTTTTATGATTCTAATGGGTCTATGTGGGATCTTTATCTTTCCTGTATGAGGACTGCCTTAGTCATCTGGTGCTGCCGTAATAGAAATACCGCAAGTGGATGGTTTCAACAAAGAGAAGTTCACTTTCTCAATCTAGCAGGCTACAAGTCCAAACTCAGGGAGTTAGTTCCAAGGGAATGCCTTCTCTGTTGGCTCTGGAGGAAGGTCCACCTCCTCAATCTTCCCTTGGTCTGGGAGCCTCTCTGCTCAGGAACCTCAGGTCCAAAAGACACGCTCTGCTCCCAGCACTGCTTTCCTGGTGGTATGAGGTTCCCGTGTATCTCTGCTCACTTCACTCTTTTACATCTCAAAAGAGATTGGATTAAGACACTCTCCAATCCCATACACCCCATTGGTATAACTGCCGCTAATCCATCCCTTTAGATCTTAGAGATTGAATTAACAACACATAAGGAAATCACATCGGATTACAAAATGGTACATAATTATACAATACTGGGAATCATGACCCAGCTAAATTGACACACATATATTTTGGGGGACATAATTCATCCATGAAAATGATCCAGAAAGTTTCTCTATTCTCCACCCCTACTTCCCTCTCTTCTCTCTTTCTTACAAGCCACAAACTCTGGCTTTTTGTTTTATTTATTTTTTTTTACTAGGAAAGGGAATGAACTAATATATGTTGAGTGGCCACTATGTACTGGTGGGCACTTGTCACCTTATTGCATCCTCAAAGTAACTTTATAAGGTATCAGTACTAACAACTAATATTAATGATATCGTAACAGGAACTTTACAAGCATTATCTGATGGAATTTCTACGAAGATCCTAAGATAAATATTAGCATTTCCATTTTTGAAAAAATATTGATTATAGATTTAAATACATTTCCCAAGGACATCCAGTTAGAACCTTGTGTTACAAAATCCATTAATCATTCTGCTATCTGCATATTGACTCTGTAAAGCCCAAAAAAACACTACCGTCGAGTTAATTCTGACTCATAGTTACCCTATAGGACAGGGTAGAACTGCCCCATAGGGTTTCCAAGGCTGTAATCTTTATGGAAACAGACTGCCACACCATGGGTCAGGTGGTGGGTTCGAACTGCTGACGTTTTAGTTAACAGCCAGGCACTAAACCACTGCACCACCAGGGCTTCTTGACTCTGTAAAGCAATTCATATTTTTAAAAGCCAACTGCTATTCATTTTCTTCTGTCTTCATTTTATATTTCAAACTCAGAGAACTAACCCAAATATTTAATAAAATGGAAGACAATAAGTGTCATAGATATTGCCAATTTCAGGTTGAGAGTTGTCAATTTGACATGGTTTGACAGAAACTAGTGCTGCAGAATCAAGGAAAATTGGGGAAAATTGTTGGGAAGACAGTCAGTTGTGCCCATGACAAGTTACAAAGACAACTACTGTCTTACAAATAGATTAGAAAGCATATTCCATTTGGTTTTAGTCAAATAAAAATGTTGCGGGTTGAACTCAAGTTCTCTTCTAACGCTATCCAAGAATTCCTAATTACTTTGTCCATCTTATAAGTAATTCAACAAAGCAAATGCATTCATGAATGGATGCCCTGTTAATCTATGTGGATTTGAAAATTTAGATTAAATAATGAAATCCAGATCAATTGCAGTCTGTATCTAAAACTCACCACCATTATCTTTTCTGCATATTTATTCATGTGCTTACAAACATTAGCCAAGCTATTGACCAGTGTCCTTTGCATTATTTCTATACTTTATTTCTCTCTGGTAGCTTATTATTCGTGTTTTATTTAATGCCTGGCATATATATTTATTTTCTTACTGTTGCTGCACAACATTTTACCTAAAATTTTAAAATGGTGTAAACATGACAACGCTGTCTGGATAGCTTTCCTGAATGTACTGACAGAGCACATATTGTTGTTGTTGTTGGGTGCCCTTGAGTCAATTCCAATTCATAACGACCCTATAGGACAGAGTAGACCTGCCCCACTGGATTTCCCAGTCAGTAAATATTTACGAGAGCAGATCTCCAGTTCTTTTAATCCATGAAGTGGCTCGTGGTTTCGAACCATTGCACCACCAGGGCTCCTTAGAGCAAATACAGTTTCTACCAAAGTGAAATTTGAGAGGTGTTAAAATTTACTCCATCTACCTTGAAACACACAGTTCTAGTTCAGAAGCGTGGAGCAAACAGTTAAGTGCTCAGCTACTAATCGAAAGGTTGGCAGCTTGAATCTACCCAGAGGAGCTTAAAAGAAAGGCCTGGCAACCTACTTCTAAAAATCAGCCATTGAAAACCAAATGGGGGTGCAGTTCTACTCTGCAATGCATGGGGCCCCTATGAGTCTGAATTGACACGACAGCAACTGATTAGAAGGGTAGGATGCACTCTCATTTACCAACAAGTATGTTTTATCTATAAATTTTAACGCACATTAGTTGTGAAGAAAGAGCGAGCGTTCTTAGTGTGTTTCGGAGGAAAGTTTTATGAAAGAACTTAGATAATTCCTTGTAATTTTCAGTATTTAGAGAAAAGTCATCACAAATGGAAGTTTACACCAGCAAGATATTTCCAAATGCAGGTGCTAAAACAGGACCCTTAAATAAGTTTGTGAGATGGAAAATATGCATTTACTAATGTCTGAGTTGTGAAAAACACAGCCCTGAGTGCGGAATGGGTAATTATGTTCTCAAACAGCCTCCAGGACAGGCAAGCACCAATTTTCACTTGCGATCATCTATATAAACGTGCAGTACTTAATCATGTGTAAGCGTTTGGTAGGGGCAGTTTCGGAGCCCTCTCTTTCTCTCTTGTTTTCAATATGGCTCTTTGCCTAGTCCATAGGAAATGGTATGTATGTTTTCTGTTGATCCTCTGTGTAATTAAAAGGTAAAATAGCGATGGCAAAGTTAAAACTGGAAAAGAACAAAGGGAGTATAGTTAATAGCAGAGACTGCATCTAAGAAAAAATTGCTAAACATCTTATTTGAGCATTTTGTAATCACCAGCGGAGCTTTGGGATCAGCAAATTGATGAGTTTAAAATATTGCTTGTGAGGAGTGTTACGGATTGAATTGGGTCTTCCCAAAAGATATGTTGAAGTTCTAACTCCTGTTCCTGCAAATGTAATCTTGTTTGGGGAAACAAGGATTTTCTTTGCATATTTTACCAGTTAAATTAATAAGGTCATACCAGAGTGAGGTGGGTCCTAATTTCTTCTGAGTAGTGTCTTATAAAAAGGGAGAACAGACATAGCGACAAAGACACGTAGGGGGCAGATATAGCTACAAACAGCAAAGGAACACCAGGGATTGCAGGCAGCCACTAGAAGCTAGGAGAGAGGCATGGGACCATTCTTCTTTCAGAGACTTCAGAAGGAATCGACACAACTGGTTTGGAATTCTAGCCTCCAGAACTGTGAGAAAATAAACAAATGATAGCCATCCACTTTGTGATATCTTACTGTGGCATCCATAGGAAACTAAGACAGGAGAGAAGGGCAACTCAGTGGAATTTATCTGCACAGCACCAAGCTGCGCTATCAGCGCAGAACACCATTGTAGTCAAAGAAGATTGTCTCCTCCAGGGAGGAGGGGTGGGCTGAAGAAGTGTAGAGAATTTTTGAGTTTTGTCCCCTGTAATTTTGTCTTAAGGTAATTTTTCATGTCAAGAATGTTTTCATAAATGATTTATCTAGTAACAAATACGAATGTGTAAAAGAATATCCATACCTATATACGATGTCCCTGTGAGGATTGGAGACAATATATATTAAGATGCATAGCAGAGTGTTCGGCACCTAGAAGACAATCAGACAGTTGTTAAAATTACTATTATTAGTTTCTAGTTCCAAGTCCACATACTAATGCCTTTACCATAATTAGGGTTCAATCAATAAGCTATGGCTTATTATTTTTAAAAGTTTATACTGACTTCTGGATAAACATGGCAAACTGAATGCATGCATTTATCTGTCAGTCCTTTTAAAATCATATTAAAATGCTAGCAATAGAAGAAAATAAACCCACAAGGACGAGAGGTTTTCTTTTTATTCCTTTATCATAATTTTCATGGAATATTAGAAGGGAGTGGAGATCAATGCCATGTGTGGTCCCTAACATTTAACTTAGATGCAGAAGAGATTTAACACAATGTTTAAAGTTATATCCAACTCCGTCAAACAATGTATATTAAAAGTAGAAAAAGGATAAATGAAAAGTAATAGTGGAGCCAGGAATGAGATGAAAAATACACATCAAAATCTTCTAAACACTTGTTTTGGGTGACTATAAATTTAGCCATGAGCTTTCCAAGGGCCAAAGTGAAAGAGAAGATTGGCCATTCAGGAAATCTACAATGCCCCACAAGATAAAGTCTAACCAATTGTCCAGGTGAAATATAACTATTCTTTTTTTTTCCCCCTTGAGCAAATATGTCCCATCCCTTCTTCTCCTTTTTTTTTTTTTTGGTGAAAATATACCTAGCCAAAGATAACACCATTTCAAAAATTTCTACATGCACATTTCAGGGACATTGATTACATTCTTCCAGTTGTGCTGCTATTCTTACTTTAGATGAAGCTTTACAGAACAAAATAGTTTCTCATTAAACAGTTAATACACATGTTGCCCTATGACAATGGTTAACAACTCCACTACATATCAACACTGTTCTTACTCAACCTTGGGTTTACTATCACCAGCTTTCCTGTCCCCTTCTGCCTTCTAGTCCTTGTCCCTGGAATGCTGTGCCTCATTAGTCCTATTTTGTTTTATGGGGCTGTCCAATCCCCTGCTGAACGGTGAAACTTGGAAGTGACTTCACCACTGAGCTAAAAGAGTGTCTGGGGGCCATACTCTCAGGGTTTCTCCAGTCTCTTTCAGGCCAGTCTGTCTGGTCTTTTTTTGTGAGTTAGAATTTTGTTCTGCATCCTTCTCCAGCTCTGTCTAGAACCCTCTGTTGTGATCCCGGTCAGAGCAGTCAGTGGTGGTAGCCGGGCACCATCTAGCTGTACTGGACTCAGTCTGGTGGAGGCCGTGGTAGCCATGGTCCATTAGTCCTTTGGACCAATCTTTTGCTTTATCCTGTTCTTTTCATTAGCCCTTGCTCCCGAAGGGGTGAAACCAGTGGAGTTTCTTAGATGGCCGCTCACAGGCTTTTAAGACCCCAGACGCTACTCACCAAGGTAGAATGTAGAACATTGGCTTTATAAACTGTGTTATGCCAATTGAGCTAGATGCTCCCCGAGACCATGGTCCCCACAGCCCTCTGCCCAATAGTTCAGTCCCTCAGGGAGTTTGGATGTGTTTCTGGAGCTTCCATGACCTTTCCTTGTACAAGTTATGCCGGTTTCCCCAGTATTGTGTACTGTCCTACCCTTCACTAAAGATAGCACTTATCTATTGTCTGTTTAGTATTTCCTCCCCCCAATCCCTAGTAACCAACAAAGATTGTTACTTTTTGTGTGTAAACTTTTTCATGAGTTTTTACAATAGAGGTCTCATACAGTATTTGTCCTTTTGTGATTGACTTAATTCACTCAGCATAATGTCCTCCAGTTTCATCCATGTTATGAGATGCTTCTCAGATTCATCATTGTTCTTTCTTATTGCATAGTACTCCATTGTTTATCCATTCATCTGTTGATGGGCATCTAGGTTGTTTCCTACTTTTTGCTATTGTGAACAATGCTGCCATGAACATGGGTATGCATATGTCTATTCGTGTGATGGCTCTTATTTCTCTAGGATATATTCCTAGGAGTAGGACTGCTGGATCGTATAGTATTTCTGTTTCTAGCTTTCTAAGGAAGCGCCATATCATTTTCCAAAATGGTTGCATCATTATGCATTCCCACCAGCAGTGCATAAGAGTTCCAATCTCCCTGAAACCTCTTCAACATTGGTTATTTCCAGTGTTTTTTTGATTCATGCCAGTAATGCCAGGATAAGATGGTATCTCATTGTGGTTTTAATTTGCATTTCTCTAATGGCTAGTGAATGCGAGCTCTTCCTCATGTGTCTATTGGCAGCTTGAATGTCTTCTTTGGTGAAGTGGAATACAACAATTCTTGGTATCAATTCTTTGATCCAGTTTTTCCCGTGGAAACTCTTGAAGAAGCTATTGAGTAACATAAATAATTAATATCCTGAAAATTATCCTTAAATGCAACAATGAGTTTCATAGAAATAAATCTCATTATAAAACTCATGACATTATACAATTCAATAAAGGTGGTTCTACAGAGGGTGACAAGATATGGTCTTTGCTGCTGTATGGGATTTGAAATGTTATAAACCTTCGGTTCCAAGCAATATTCCAAGGTTTTAGCTTTTTTCATTCACAGGTAAAGGTTCATACATTTTCCCAAGAGCATAACACCATGTCAGGCAGCTTAGTCTATAGTAACTTTCAGCTTTAATCTGATATATTACAGAGCTAACCACCTTCACACAACCCCCTAAAACCATGCTATGAGTTTTAGATCATGAGACCAGAGCCTACCTTCTCATGATAGGGGGCTGTTGGTGATTTTCTTGCCAATGAACTTTAATCAGAACTATCTTGACCAACCTGAGAGGTTTTAATTATATTGAACCACTGTGTTGTAACCATTTCCTCATTTGGAGCTTATTGGCACCATATGTAAATTTATCAATTTTCTTCTTACCACCAGATCTATATGGCAAAGAGTTTGACAAGAAGTTTTCTTTGTCAAGAGTGAGCATTCATAAGAAATTCTGAATGGGTGTGACTTCAACAATAGCTAGACTATCTTGTAGCTGTGAGTCTTGTTTTGGCCTGTGAGTTGGTTCTCTTTACCCTTAAATGAGCCTCCAATGACTTTACTCTCTAGTGGGCAGGGTCCTCTGGAAGTAGAGTGAAACATTCTACACTGTCAAACCCAAGAGACCTCAGCAGGGAATAAATAAATAATATACACCAGCCTGAGTGAAAGAAATTACTTGTAGTCCTTAAAATACTTTTCACATCTAAACAGTAATGAGTCTTCCCACCCAGAAATATATCACTACATACCTACATTATATCTAGTTTTCTTTTAAATCCACAGGCAAATTTTGTAGTATTTCTTATGGAAGAACTTTGCATTTCTTTTTTAAGTTTGTTCTTAGGAATATTATGTTTCTGTGGTTATCACTGGTATAATGTTTTCATTGTATTTCCTCTCTGCTTGTTACTTTATAAAATAATATTCTTTTTTCTTATAATTACTTTGCATGTTGTACCTTTCTGAAATTTTCTTTATTTTTAAAAATGTTTCAGTTATTTTTCTTGGGCATTCAGTTTAGACCATGATATAATCATGACCATACATTTCTAGATATTCACTTATTTCTCAAGAAGCCATCTTGAGCTTTTACATAACCATAAGTAAATGAATAACCTGGAATACATTTTGCTACAAGTCGGTCTTTCAAAGTTGGAAGGCCCAACAGACAGCTGATAAGGACATTAAAAAACACATTCACACACGTTTCTTGGGATTAGATCTCAGGTGTCATGATGAGTTTGCCTCCTTATCTCTCATGTTCTTAGATCTCAGAGTTACTGCCATAAAAAATATTTGAAGTCAGTCTTTTAAACATAAAGATGAGTCAGTGTGACTTAAAAAGATACTTTGGGAAGTTTGGAAATCTTTTTAAGACTCCAAGAAGCCAGCATGTTTAATATGCTGTTGAGATGTTCCTTCTAAAGTACAAAAATGCTATTTTATCTTCCATTTCAGCAGCCTCCAATCTTGTGACTTTTGTAAATACTTTATATGAGATTGTAAAGTACTAAAGCTATCAAACAACACCACTTTGATTCACCTTTTATATACTGATGAATTACATATGCCTTTTTCTGATTCTTTTAATGTAATAGATGCTAAATAACTGAAAAAGTACCATACAGTAAATGCCAATTTTAAAGGTGTTTCTTTCCTAAAGTGATCTCTGTTTATAATTAGATATGCATCCTTCTATTAAAACTTATAATGAGGCAATATCTTTTCCCTATGAGTTTTTTTCCCCCTACCTTATCTCAGCTTTTATTAAGAAAAAGGTGATAGCTTCTGCCATCAGTGTATTATACATAATCTAACTTTAGAGCCCTTTCATTACTATACCTAATTTGAAGCCTTTTTGTGTCTTTAGAAGACCATCCATCAGTAAATTATAGTTTCTTGGCCCTAGATGACTCATAAGCCTAGGAATTAAATGCAAAAATGTGACTAGTTGAAAACTATAGTTAGTTAAAAAGGTTTTGAAAGGAAGACATGAATATTTTCTACCCTGACAGAAGTCTATAAAAAAAATTATTAATGGAAGAGTTTCATTAATTTCAAAATTATATTTTTGTAAGCTTAACTTGAAAATCAGGGATAGGTATATACAAATTGTTCTACTAATATTTGTCCTTGATGAGTAAGAAACTGCTGTAATGACATTTACTACTTTATTGACTCATTAAAGAATGATACGTGAGAAATAATTAAGAAGCTCTTTGTAGAGTCTAATGATTTAATACTTTGCTTCATGTTTAGCTGGATTTATCTGCAGATCTTATCCTAGATAAACCTTTATTAATATATAAATATAGGTTAGTCTCTGAATTCCAATTTAAATTTATATCTGTCTATGATCTGTTAAAAATAGGAAAGAGGCTTTTTTCGCATATCTAGCTACTGGATGCAAAGAATTTGTTGGTGTAAATAATTACTCAAGATACTCAACTTCACATAGATTTTCCTGCTCATAAATTAGATCGTCAAATTCCTCACCAGCAAGCATTGACTGCACGGTTTCAGAATTTCTTAACAGATGACAAGTAAGACGAGGAAGAAACATTGGGTCTAAATCTCTTCACAAGTACCCGGGTCCTTCCCAAGCAGCTGTCCTTCTAGGAAATGAATCTGGTGAAAGATTGGCCATGGTAGGTATGTATGAATACAAAGAATTAGCCATATGATTATGAGGTGTTCTGTAAAGGGCACTGGGCTAGGAGTCAGAGACCTTGAGTTCTCGGCCGAGCTCTATCATTAGCTGCTCAGTATCAGGCTAAAATTTTACCTCCGTATATTTATCTTTTTTAAATATGTCAATTGAGAACGCAATGTGACATGAATTTAAAAAAGGTTTTGTAAACTGTAATGTACTATATAAATACAAGGCATTAAGTTCTCTTAACCTGAACTAGTGATTGTGAACCTTGATAAGAGTTCAAAGCCAGTGATATTATCTGTTCCAACTTTTATTCTGACTGTACCCTCTAGGCTCTTACCTAATTTTTGGGTGATTATTTCACCTCTTGACCAATTCCCTTGTAATTTAATAGCCATTGGGTTGATTTTACTTCTTTTTATCATTTTTGTAACTAGCTCATCTAGGTGCAAAGCTTCCACCTCCTTCTCCTCAAAGTTATCATTATTATCACCATTATTATGATTTTAATAATTGTTTGAAAATGTACAGTGTGGTGTGAATGATAGAATTGTTTTGTATTATTGCCATTATCTATTTCTATTCTTCTTCCTTTCTTTTTTTAAACTACCTTGAACACTCCAAGGACTTTATAGCCAATTTGTCTTGTTGTAGAGATGACAGCTTCATACTAAAGGCCATCCTGCTGCTCTGGCCTTTGGTCTAATGATGGCAGTTGCATACAGTTGTGATGCTCTCAGTGACAGTCACAGTGGGCAAGAGAAAATGCAAAATGAGGTAAGAATAGAGCAATCAGAGAGGGCAGGAGTATTCTGTTATGCAGAAAAAATAGCAAGATTCCCGGGAAAATCTGGAGATTATCTGTGGATGAGACAGCAAATGAAAATGTTTGTTGTTGCTTATCTTCTGTCCCCATAACATCCGATAATGGTGTTATTTGAATCATCTTGTATTTGAAAACCCACTATTGCCTAATGAATTACAGGTTGTCAAAAGCTAAATGCAATAGGGTTGAGTAGAATTCTAACCAATTCATCTCACCCTTCACTCTTACTGTCAAAATGCCATACTCTACTGAACAGAAACAAAGCTGCCCTGTGTATTAATTTGATTAATAGAAGATAAGGGGATCCTGATGGCTGAGAACTAAGGTAACAGTGGTCAGACAGAATGTTGTTTAAATCTCTAAGAAATGCCATACATTTGATTGAATTTAATTGCTTGTAAAAGTAACATATGCTTTGATGCAAATACTTTAAAAGTATTAATTTTTTATAAATGCTCTAAAAATCAATTTAAAATTCTTAAAATAGTGTAAAACTTATAGAAATATTAGGATATTCAAATGTGGGAAATAATTGGAAAAAAGTGATCACATTTCTGGTGAAATGACCATTAAATGGAACATTAAATGTGGGTTTTAATTACAATAGCATTAGGATAGTGGTCCTCCAACCTAAGTGTTCAGATCATCTGGAGGTAGCCTGTTTAAAAGGCAGAATTCTAAGTCTTGACTCCAGAGATAATGAATCAATAGATCTGTGATATGGTCTAGAGAGCTGCATTTTAAATAGATACCTTAGGTGATGATAGATCAAGTGACTTGCATTATGTTCTAAGAAACACTGATTTTTAGCACATTGTTCTAGAACCATTAAATTCTCAGCTGGACAGGTGGGTATTAGAGATTTATGGATTATAATATATTACTGGGAATTACCCAGAAAATTTGCAAAGGGGCTTTGAGAATCCTTTACAATGCTACTTAACCACAGGTCTTCATGAATACTAATAATTAATGATTATTGAATTTAACCAAGTCTCTTGTGCCATTTTTGTTCCTGTACTGTGGGAAAATGGATAACTCCCACTAATCCCTTATATTAGTGTCTTTCTTTTTTTATGAAAACTATTTTTTTATTTTGATATGAATGTCTTCATAAATAAATATTATTTGTCCCATTGTCCTAAAAAAAAAAAAAGGTAAAATGTAGTTGAAAGTGGATTTCTCCATAAATCTATATTTTTTTTATTCCAGGAAGAATAATAAAAGTATGGAGGAGGACCACCACCTCTCTTGGGTAGAAAGGTTTTCTGGTGGAGCCTGCAGAAAATTACAAGAACACAGGTAGCCCCCCTTCTATCAGCAACACCCAACTACCGAGGAAACAAAATATTTTGAGGGAGCCCAAGACTCATTAGATTATTGATAATTACCATCTTTAGGAAAAAGAAAGAGAATGTCACAAATAATCTATGTATATTACTTGGTCACTGCATTTGAGAAGAAATACATAACACAACGAACCTTTGTCTGGCTTTGTTTCTTGATGTCCATGAACTTTCGTCTTATTCTATCAAAAAATGGAATTGTGTGAGGAGTCAGTCCCAAGTTTGTCAGACACTGAAACAAAAATAAAAAAAAAAAAAACCAAAAAACCTCAAACCCATTGCCTTCTAGTCGACTCAACTCATAATGACCCTTAAACAAAAGGACAATATATCTATGAATTAATGAATAAATAAATATCAGTATATGTGTTAGTTTCCCATGTATATATTTAGAGAATATTTATTAAGCACGGTGGACATTATGTGAAGTCCTAGGTAGGATACAATGAGACACATAGTGTGGAATAAAGAAGATAAATACATAATATACTCAAATCAAGATAGAGTATAACAACGGTCAACTGAGATGCCTAAAGTTCTCTGATGTTTAAAAAGACAAGAAAGAACATATCTAGTAGGTGAGAATTGGAGAAGGCTACTCTGGACAAGGTGAATGTGGGATTTGTTCATGGAGATGACAAGTAACTTATTTTAATCCAGAGGAAGAATGAACAAAGACCCCTCCCCCCCAAAAAAGTGGAAAATATGAAAGGTATGCATGGAGACAAGCAAGTCATTTAGTATGAGGAGTGATGGGTGATAAATCTGGTTGGAGTTTAAGGGAAATGTAATGCTAAGCAATGAGAATAACCACTAATTTTCTAGAAGCATAGTGTTTAGTCTATTGCTGATAACAATGGAGTCATCTTATAACCCTTACCAATTTACCTGTAGCAAGTCAGGATTTCCTACCAAAGTATTGGAAAATATAGAATAAAGTATTTTTGGCAGGTTAGGTATTTTTGACAGGGTACATGGCAAAATCTGGAAAAGTAGCTTAAATATGATTTGTAACATTCCTCAGGCTGCACCAGCAGGAAGGGTGAAAGATGAGAAATGTGTTTATGTGTGTGTTCTATGATATACATTATATGCATCTGTCCCCACGACCCTATGCTCTGCAGGTCCAGAGGTCTTAGGTCCAGACCTGGAAATACATCATTGATTCCACTGAACTGGAAGTTAAGAAAGCCATCCTGCCACTTTGGGCTCCTTATGCCTCTGGATCAACAGGCAAAGAAGGAAGTTACCATATTGGCTGGTGTGATTGATCCTGATTACCAAGAGGAAATCAGATTGATATTACATAATGAAGGTAAAGAAGAGTATGTCTGGGATACAAGTGACCCCTTAGGATGTCTCATAGTACTACAATGCCCTGTGATTGAAGTCAATGTCATCGGCCAACTACAGCAACACAATTCTGACATGACTATTAATGGTCCAGACCCTTCAGGAATGAAGGTTTGGGTCACCCCACCAGGCAAAGAACCACAACCAGCTAAGGTGCTTGTTGAAGGTAAAGGGATAAGGAACGGGTGGTGGAAGAAGGTAGTTTTAAATACCATCTATGACCACATGACCAGCTGCAGAAATGAGAACTGTAACTGTTATGGGTATTTCTTCCTTGTATGTGTGCATCAAATTTTTTTGTTTTCTTCACTTACAAAATATAAGATGTAAACAGGGTTAGTGCATGTGTGTTAGTTGTATCATGTTAGATGCAAATACGATTTTATAATTTTCTTTATTTAAAGATTATATATGGTCTAAGGAGATGTGTACAGGTGCCAAGTTGACAAGGGGTGGATGTGATTGATGGTTAAGGTTGTGTGTCAAGCTGGCTGGGCAATGATTTTCAGTGATTTGGCACTTATGATGTAGTTTGGCAGTTTTATAATGATGTAATCTCCTCTATGATGAGATCTGCTATGAGCAGCCAATCAGATGAAAGGGAGATTCCTTGGGGGTATGGCCTGCATACAATGTATATGGACTTTCTGTCAAAGCTTGCTGGATTTTGTTGTATTCTGGATCCTACTTTTGGCTAGTCACCATCTGAACTCTTGAGACTTGAGCCGGAGCCAGCAGCCCGCCATCTTACCTGTCAATCTTGGATCTGTCAGGCCTTCAGCCTGATGCCTGACCCATGGACTTGGGATTTTCAAGCCTCTAGAACAACGTGAGCCATTTCATTGATGTAAATCTCTCTCTCTCTCTCTCTCTCTACATATATACATATATATATATATATATATTCACATGTGTACATATATATATATGTATATGTGTGTGTGTGTGTATGCATACATATATAAATGTATGCTTCACTGATTTTGCTTCTCTAGAGAACCAATCCTAAGACAGCATCCAAGACGGATAAGTCTTATCAGGCCCAGATGAGGTGGTCTCTGACTTCATGGCTTCAGTCTGGAGCTTGACAGAAGCTCTTAGGATTCCAGAAGTTTATATATGCTACTCACTCACTCCAACGTTGTTATATCCACCACTGGCTTCTGGTGAGGCTTAGGATGCTTCATATTTCTTGGATGATGTTGTTGATGCCTCTGGCTGTAAATCTTCTGCACTGGCTTGCTTCTACATATTTTTTTCTATATATTTTAGGTAGGTAAATCTTATTTTATTTTACCCTGAAGTCAGTGTCCAGTGTTTCCTTAGATTCAAAATTTCAATTAATATTTGTCAGCACTGTGGTTGGGCAGTGAATCTGTTTTCCAAATAAATTTATTTGAAATGGCAGATCCTGTAACAGATGAAATACTGCACACTTGTAAGTAGTTCCTTTGCAATAAATTACTAGATATCTTTATGTAGTTCTGACAGCTATTTCAAGACACCAGAGCCAAGAGGCTGTGGAAAGACCTTCTGTTTGCAAGAGTGTCAGTCTAGCACTTGATCGGCAAAAGCTTCCTGACCTGTTAAAAACAACAAGACTGAAGTGAGGCAATATGTAATTCAATCAGAGATTAACATCGGACTAAGAATTGAAGTGTGAGAAAGCTCAAGCTTTTGATAAATTTAGTACCCTGTCCACCACCAAACCTCATCTCAAATGTCCCTTCCTTCTTGTTCCCTAGAGATAATCAAACCCATAGAAGAGATAATTACTCAGCCTTGGCTGACTCTGAGAAGTAACACTATCACAATCTACGATGAGACCATACGCTAAGTTAGTTTTTCATCTCACAGCTCGAAAGTAATCTTTTTATTTTTAAGAAATAAAAAGAACTCCAAGAAAAAGGGCCTCTTAACTAAGCTAGAGTAAACATTTAATGAAAGTACCCTTTTTTCCTTTATACTCTCAGTCCAGGTATGTTTTAGAGTAGCATGTTGTTGCTGCTAGGTGCCCTTGAGTTGGCTGCAACTCATAGAGACCCTATGTACAACAGAACGAAACACTGCCCAGTTCTGCACCATCCTCACAATTGTTATGCTTGAGCCCATTATTGCAGTCACTGTGTCAGTCCATCTTGTTGAGGGTTTTCCTTTTTTTCACTGACCCTCTACTTTGCCAAGCATAATGTCCTCCAGGGACTGGTCCCTCCTGATAACACGTGCAAAGTATGTGAGATGTAGTCTCGACATCCTTACTTCTAAGGAGCATTCTGGTTGTACTTCTCCCAGGACAGATTTGTTCATTCTTTTGGCAGTCCATGGTATATTCAATATTCTTCACCAACACCACAATTCAAAGGTGTCAATTCTTCTTTGGTCTTCCTTATTCATTGTCCAGCTTTTGCACTCATATGAGGTGACTGAAAACACCATGGCTTGAGTCAGGCGCACCTTAGTCTTCATGGTGACCTCTTTACTTTTTAACACTTTAAAGAGGTCTTTTGCAGCAGATTTGCCCAATGCAATGCATCTTTTGATTTCTTGACTGCTGCTTCCATGGGTGTTGGCTGTGGAGCCAAGTAAAATGAAATCCTTGACAACTTCAATCTTTTCTCTGTTTATCATGATGTTGCTTATTGGTCTAGTTGTGAGGATTTTTGTTTTCTTTATGTTGAAGTGTAATCCATGTTCAAGGCTGTGGTCTTTGATCTTCATCAGTAAGTGCTTCAAGTCCTCTTCACTTTCAGCAAGGAAGGTTGTGTCATCTGCATAACACAGGCTGTTAATGAGTCTTCCTCCAATCCTGATGCCTTGTTCTTCTTCACATAGTTCAGCCTCTTGGATTATTCACTCAGCATACAGATTGAATAAGTATGGTGAAGGGATACAACTCTGACGCACACCTTTCCTGCCTTTAAACCACAAAGTACCCCCTTGTTCTGTTACAATGACTGCCTCTTGATCTATGCACAGATTAGCATAGCTACTAGAAAAATGTAATTTTTGTAACTGTACTGATTCTGACTCTCAGGGGATAGCATCGTGCTTAGAAAGAGCATTAGCAGTAAGAATTTTTGGGTTCTAGGTATAGCAAGGAAGTCTCTGGGTGGTGCAAATGGTTTAAGTTCTTGACTATTAGCCAAAATGTTGGCAGTTCTAACCCATCCAAAAGTGCCTTGGAAGATAAGCCTGGTAATCTACGTCTAAAAGATCATAGGCTTGAAAACCTTATAGAACAGTTCTACTCTGCACACATGGGGTCTCCATGAGTCAGAATCAACTCAATGGCAACTAAGTACAATAAGCATAGCAAAATAGTGGTCAGTTGTGATTCTGAGGGAGGAACAGAACATGATGAGTGTGATGTATAACACACGAGACAAGATGCAATGAATTGCTGTTCTATATTGTGAGACAAGAAAAATAAGGACATGAACATAGGGTTAATAGGCTATAATTAATCCATTGCACTGTAAGCAGTAGATAAACTCTATTGTGTTTGCATAAGACCTATAGTCTGTAATCAACATGACTAGTCTTGCGATAGAGATGCCTGTATTTTAAAGTGGTGCCTCACCACTAAGACAAGGTGAATGGGTTGGTAAGCAGTTACTAAATATTTATTGAATGAATCAATCTATGAAACCATCAGCCAAATTTGTATTATCTCTTACTTGCAGAAAAAAATAATCTCTTCTGACAAAAAAGGGGGAAAATTGTAAATGTTAAACAAATCTACTCATGTGCCTATAGTTTGTATTGTCCACATATTCTGTACAATAATGTGGACTTAGGTTAATCATTTGCAAGGTGTGTGTGGCATCATTGATCTTAGAAAGTCTCCCAACATGTTTATATCTAATTTCATTCATCCGCCTTAACAAAGGAGTGCATAAAACCATCTCTAAGGATTTTTCATGCTCTAGCATTCTACAGTTCATTTCAAATGGTAGCAAATGGCTCAGGTCCCAGCCCTGTTTGACTTTAGCTTCCTTCAAGAAATTGCTAGACAAGACATAACTGACCTTTTCCATGTCACCTGCATGTCACAGGAATTAGCCATCATCGATGGAAGTCATAGATGGATACTTATTTGCTTCTACCCCATTCATCCTTGAAATAAAAATTTTAAAAAATTAACTCGATGTTGTGAACAGCAAGGTAACAGCTTTCTCTTTAATCTTGATTAAGGCTGTCACATCTAGTTGTACAGTACTTGCCCTGCCCAAAAGTGATTGACCAAGGGAACATAAGGAGGCAAAATGTCAACCACTGTCTGCTTGCCGACTCATGAACCATGGCCCAAAGTCATTTTACTCAAAGGGGGCACCTTTTCCTAATCTGTACAAAGGTGGCATTTATTTAATTTATCCATACTTACACAATTGACATAACTTAAGTGACTAATAGCCGATGCTGTCTACATTTAGTGGAACTTTAGGTCATATGTTCAGATTCCAGCTCTATTAAAGTCACCCTCACCAGGCACTTGGTGTGTCACTGAGAAGATAGGCAGCATCACTAAAAAATAATGTCTCTATTGATACTACTCCTGTATCTACAGATATTGCCCATCAACTGATTTAATTGTGCATCCCTTTTATATATTTTTCTATTTGCTATGTTTATGTTTGTGTACATGTGGGTTTGCATTATATGTGTATTCATATGCATTGTAAAATATGATTTCTCTAAGCATAGTTAACAGGGTGGTGGGAAGAATTGGTGTTGAGGTGAGCTCAGATCCATTTTATTATTCCATCAGATCAATAATTGAAGATCTTCAAGACCACAGTGTACTTCCTATATACCATGCCCTTCTGATTTTGAAAAAAGAAGTATTTATTAGGTGCTTAACAACTTGCCTTGAAGGTAAAGTGTGCAAGGCTTGTATAGCATGACCCTGTTCATAAGAAGCTTTCAATCCAGTCAAAGTAAATAGAATCATATAGAAGTAAAAGGAGTAGCTGTAAAAGCCATCATTTGTGGTGCAGTTCAACTTCACATTTTACAGAAAATGAGACTAGGCCTACAGAGGTCACCTAACTTGTCTGAGACCACGTTGATGTTTGTGGCAAAGAAAATGCATTTTAACTTCACTGGACTGTTTCTCAGGACTTGGTGTAGTGTGATGGGTGTAGTGGAGGAGAAATGAACCCTGAATGCCAAACGCTTATAACCTTGGCTTCATCAAGTACCACCTGTGCTGCACTGTACTAACTAAGCTGTCTCAATTTTATCTTTTCTTATACTGGAGAAAATAATAGTGCCTATTGCCTTATAGTGAAAAATCAATGTATTAAAATTTCTAAAGTGCTTAGGCCAAGGCGTGGCACATAATAACAATAAAAAACAAGTCTGTTTTATGATGACGATGATGGTGGTAATGATATTTTTCTTTTGATGGCTTTCAAACAATAGGGTCATTTTTTATTGTCCAGTTGCACAAGCCAATATTCCAACACATACCGTAACGAATTGCTTCAAAATAAAGAACCAACCTAAAGTACCAGGAACTACAAACTCATAAAATTTTATGGAACTGTAGCAGTTGCAATAATGAAGAGCAAAAATAAAGTTTAGTCTGACCCATATTTCCAGTTTTTATCCTTTGGTAATTAACTTTCTCATGCCTTTTACTCCAGTTTGCAAACCTTCAATGGTGGAATGATGGTTTTGTCCCCATGTGTCTGTCAGTTTGTTGAACTATGGGGGCCTTTGTGTTGCTGTGATGATAGAAGCTATGCCACCAGTATTCAGATACCAGCAGGGTCACCCGTGGCAGACAGGTTTCAGCTGAGCTTCCAGACTAAGACAGACTAGGAAGAAGGGCCTGGCACTACTTCTGAAAAGAATTAGCCAGTAAAAACATTATGAATATCAGCAGAATATTGTCTGATATAGTGCCAGAAGATGAGCTCCCCTGGTTGGAAGGCACTCAAAAGATGACAGGGGAAGAGCTGCCTCCTCAAAGTAGAGGTCACCTTAATGACATGGATGGAGTCAAGCTTTAGAGACCTTTATTTGCTGATGTGGCATGACTCAAAATGAGAAGAAGCAGCTGCCAACAACCATTAATAATTGGAACATGGAATGTACAAAGTATGAATCTAGGAAAATTAGAAATCAAAAATAAAATGGAATGCATAAACATCCATATTCTAGGTATTTTGTTGCTGTTAGGCACCCTGGAGTTGGTTCCAACTCATAGTGACCCTATGTACTACAGAACAAAACACTACCCAGTCAATCCATTTCATTGAGGGTCTTCCTTTTTTTCACTGACCCTGTACTTTACCAAGCGTGCTATCATCCAGGGAATGATCCCTCCTTATAAAATGTCCAAAGTATGTAAACATAGTCTTGCCATCCTTGCTTCTAAGGAGCATTCTGGTTGTACTTCTTATAAGACAGATTTGTTCGTTCTTTTGGCAGTCCATGGTATATTCAATATTCTTCGCCAACACCACAATCCAAAGGTGTCATCTCTACTTCCGTCTTCCTTATTCATTGTTCAGCTGTCACATGAACAAGATGCAATTAAAAATACCATAGCTTGAGTCAGGTGCACCTTAGTCTTCAAGGTGACATCTTTGCTTTTCAACACTTTAAAGGGGTCTTTTGTAGTAGATTTGCCCAACTTAACATGTCTTTTGATTCTTGACTGCTGCTTCCATGGGTGTTGATTGTGGATCCAAGTAAAAAGAAATCCTTGACAACTTCAGTCTTTTCTCTGTTTAATGTGATGTTGCTTATTGGTCCAGTAACGAGGATTTTTGTTTTCTTTATGTTGAGGTGTAATCCATACTGAAGGCTGTGATCTTTGATCTTCATCAGTAAGTGCTTCAAGTCCTCTTCACTTTTAGCAAGCAAGGCTGTGTCATCTGCATATTGCAAGTTGTTAATGAGTCTTACCCCAATCTCCATGCCTTGTTCTTCATATAGTTCAGTTTCTCGGATTATTTGCTCAGCATATAGATTGAATAAGTATGGTGAAATCATACAACCGTGATACACACCTTTCCTGACTTTAGAACATGAAGTATCCCCTTGTTCTGTTCCAACAACTGCCTCTTGATTTATGTACAGGTTTCTCATGAGCACAACTAAGTTTTCTGGAATTCCCATTCTTCACAGTGATATCCATAATCTATTATGATCCACGTAGTTGAATGCCTTTGCATAGTCAATAAAACACAGGTAACTATATTTCTCGTATTCTCTGCTTTCCACCAGGATCCGTCTGACATTAGCAATGATATCCCTGGTTCCATGTGTTCTTCTGAATCTGGCTTGAATTTCTTGCAGTTTCCTGTCGATGTACTGCTTCAGGCGCTTTTGAATGATCTTCAGCAAAACTTTACTTGCGTGTGTCATTAATGATATTGTTTGATAATTTCCTGATTCTGTTGGATCATCTTTCTTTGGAATAAGCATAAATATGGATTTCTTCCAGTGGACTGGCCAGGTAGCTGTCTTCCAAATTTCTCAGCATAGATGAGTGAGCACTTCCATCACTGCATCCATTTGTTGTAACATTTCAGTTGGTATTCTGTCAATTCCTGGAACTTTGTTTTACACCAATGTCTTCAGTGCAGATTGGACCCTCTTCTTTTAGTACCATAGGTTCCTGATCATATGTTACCTCCTGAAATGGTTGAACATCAACCAGTTTTTTTTTTTTTGTATGGTAACTTTGTGTATTCCTTCTATCTTTTGATGCTTCCTTCATTGTTTAATATTTTCCACACAGAGTGCTTCAGTATTGCAACTCGAGGCTTGAATTTTTTCTTCAGTTCTTTCAGCTTGAGAAATGTGGGCATGTTCTTCCCTTTTGGTTTTCTAATTCTAGGTTTTTTCACATGCCATTATAATAATTTATTTCATCTTCTCAAGTTGCCCTGTGAAATCTGTTTAGCTCTTTTATACCCAAACACCTTGAAGGGCCGAGTTACTGGGGCTGAGGGCTGGAGACCATGGTCTCCGGGGACATCTAGATTAATTGTTATAACATAGTTCATAAAGAAAATGTTCTAGATTCTACTTTGGTGAGTAGAGTTTGGGGACTTAAAAGCTTGTGAGCAGCCATCTAAAATAAATCTATTGGTCCTACCATGTTCAGAGCAGAGGAGAATGAAGAAAGTCAGAGACACAAGCAAAACATTAGTCTAAAAGACTAATGGACCACATAAACCACAGCTTCCACCAGCCTGAGCCCAGAAGAACTAGACATACCTGGCTACCACCACCAACCACTCTAACAGGGATCACAATAGAGGATTATGGACAGAGTGGGAGAAAAATATAGAACAAAATTCAAATTCACAAAAAAAGACCAGACTTACTGGTCTGACAGAGCCTGGAGGAACCCCAGAGATTATGGCCCCTGACACCGTGCTAACTCAGAACTGAAGCCGCTTTCAAAATCCACCTTTCAGCCAAAGATTAGACAGAACTACAAAACAAAGATTAACACATGTGAGGTACATGCTTCTTAGTTCAATCAAGTATATGATACCAAACGAGCAACACCTGCCCACAAGCAAAGATGAGAAGGCAGGAAGGGTTAGGAAAATTGGATGAATGGACATGGAGAACCCTGGGTGGAAAGGGAAAGGGAGAGAGTGCTGATACCTTTCAAGGATTGCAAACAATGTCACAAGACAATTTGTGTACAGATTTTTGAATGAGGAACTAATTTGCATTGCGAACTCTCACCTACAACAGAATAAAAAAAAAAAAAATCTATTGAATTTTAAAATATCATCAAAGTATGTGGGCCAGACAGAAACAGATTCCTCTTGTCACCAGCAGCTGAGCCTCTAAATAAACCCGATGAAGCAAATTTCTTCTGAAGTGAGATTATATTCTTATTACATTCATTTACACTCAGAAGGAATATGAAACTGGGTGTGGAGGTGGGAAATGAGCACAAATTTATTTATATTAAACAAGTAGAATTACACTACAATTACTACGGAATTAAAAACACAGTGGGTCACTGAGAGTGTCTAATAGATGCACTAAACTAATAATCACGGACAAGAATGATGAAAGGGAAAGGAAGGAAGCGTTCTAGCTAAATTCATGGTCAGAGATAAGGCTTTAGGTAGACTTGCTCTAAGCCTGAGCTTCAGGGGAATTGCTTCCTGACCTTTTCAAGAATCTAGAAAGGTCAAGAGATCTGCAGCCCCGATCAGTCTCCCGTGGCAGAAACTTCTTGAGGCTCATCTAGACTTGCCCTTAGCCATTTTAAGTAATGATGCCAGTATTGGGAAAAAAAAATTGATTCGCAAACCTACCATACTCAAAAGTGTACAGTGATTTTGTTAAAAAATTTCTTCCTAGCCTGTACAGTCTATTTATTTTTCTCAAAGGACTTTTTTATTTTGAGAAATATCTTCTTATTGAAATCTAATCAAGAAAAAGTCAGCAAATGGCCCAACTTGACTAATGTACAAAAATATAATAATCATGTCTAGGAAGTTGCTGATGTGAGAGAAAACAGTCTGTATCAACCTTAACCAAAATAGAAATTAATTTACTTATTCATTTTTTTCTTTGTACTTATGTTGAGTGCCCGCAATATGCTGGACGGTGCAGCTAGACACTGGAAATATATGACAAAAAAGAGCGACTGGGACCCAGCCCTCATAGAAAATGGACTTAAATGAAGTAGACAGTAAAATTGTGTAAAGGAATAGATAAGTTTTAACTTTCTAAGAGAAGTTCAAATATTTTGAGAGTGTTAACAGAGAAATGTTACCTAGTCTGATAGTGGAGCTAGATTTGTTCGAGCAAGTGATGATTGGGCTAGGATTGAACAATAAAGAGGACTTAATACGTGAAGCAGAAGCCCTGGTGGCACTATAGTTAAGTGCTCAGCTGCTAACCATAAGGCTTATGGTTCAAACCCACCAAGCAGCTCTGTGGAAGAAAGATCTGGCAATCTGCTCCCATAAAGATTACAACCAAGAGTACCCTATGGGGCAGTTCTACTCTGTCACATAGGGTTACTGTGAGTCAAAATTGACTCAATGACATCTAACAACAATATACGAAGAAGCCAGGGTGTGCAGAGGAAAGACCATTCTAAATATATTAATGTGGCTGTATCAGGAAACAGACGACACTTGTCCTATTTATCTAGCGCTGCTATAACAGAAATACCACAAATGGGTGGCTTTAACAAACAGAAATTTATTCTCTCACAGTTTAGGACACTAGAAGTCCAAATTCAGGGTGCCAGCTCTGGGGGAAGACTTTCTCTGTCAGGGCTGGAAAAGTGTCCTTGTTTGTCTCTTTTGAGCTTCTGTGCCTGGGCTGTCTTCATGTGGCTTGGTCTCTCTCTTCTCCCATCTCTGTTTGCTCACTTGTTTGTTTAATCTCTTTTATATCTCAAAATAGATTGACTTAAAACACATCCTGCACTAATATGTAAAATAGTTTTACTTTTTCCTTATTAATTTGGATGCCCTTTACTTCCATTTCTTACCTTTTGCTCTAGCTAGGACTTCCAATACTGTATTGAGTAAGAGTAATGATAAAGGGCATCCTTGTCTTGTTCCCATTCTCAGGGTGAATGCTTTCATTGTTTTTCCATTGTTTCCATTACTTGAGAATAATGTTGGCTGTTGGTTTTGCATATATGCCCTTAACTATGTTGAGGAATTTCCCTTCTATTCCTATTTTTCTTAGAGTTTTTATTAGGAAAGGATGTTGGATCTTATCAAATGTCTTTTCTGCATCAACTGAGACGGTCATGTGATTTTTTTTTCTCCTTTGTTTTATTTATGTGATGAATTACACTGATGGATTTTCTAATGTTGAGTGATCCTTGAATACCTGTTGTGAATCTCACATAGTCATAATGTACCCCAAAGGTTTTGATATATTGTATTTTCATTCTCATTTGATTCTAATCATTTTTTAATTTCATTTTTAATTTATTCAGTTACTCAGGGTTTTTAAAGAAAAGTGTTATTTTGTTCCCATGTATTTGATTTTTTTTCCTTGTTCTTTCTGTTTTTGATTTTTAGTTTTATAACACTTTGATCCGAGAAGATGCTTTGTATAAGTTCGATGTTTTTAAATTTACTGAGGCTTGCTTTGTGACCTAAAACAGTCTATTTTGGAGAATGATCTATATGTGTTGGAGAAGAATGTGTATTGTGCTGCTGTTGGGTAGAGTGTTCAGTATTACGTTTATGAGGTCAAGTTAGTTGATTGTGTTATTTAGATCTTCTGTATCTTTGCTGGGTTTATTTCTAGTTATTCTGTCCTTTGTTGAAAATGGTGTGTGTTAAAGTCTACTACTATTACTGTGGAACTGTCAATTTCTCTTTTTAATAGTGTTAGAGTTTGTTTTATGTATTTTGGAGCTCTGTTATTGGGTGCATAAATATTTATTATGGTTATGTCCTTTTGGTGGATTGACCCTTTAATCATTATATCATGCCCTTCCTTGTCTCTTATGATGGATTTTGCCTTAAAATCTATTTTATCAGAGATTAACATTGCCACTCCTGCTCTTTTTTGTTGTCGTTTGCTTATTTATTTTCCATCCTTTGATTTTTAACCTATTTATGTCATTGTGTAAGGTGTGTCTCTTGTAGGCAACATATTGATGGGTTGTGTTTTTTTTTATTCATTCTGCCACTCTCTGCCTCTTGACTGGTGCATATAAGCCATTTTCATTCAGTATGATTATCAGTAAGTATGAATTTACTGCTGTCATTTTGTTATGGTTTTTTTGTTGTGTTGACAGTTTCTTTGTTTTGCTTAATTTTCTGTTCTGAGTTCTTTTTTAATGGGTTTTCTTTTGATCTCCCTTTTTGTTATTGAATTTGTGTTTACTGAGTCTTTATGATTTTCTTTTTCTTTCATTTTGGTGAGTAGGTTTATTAATTTTCTTTGTGTTTACTCTGAAATTTACCTCTGTCTTCTTAAGTTTAAAACTGTCTGTTATTTCTTGATAACACCTTGAATTCCTCTCCATATGGAAGTTCTATAACTACACCATTTATTTCCCCTTTCTGTTTTGAAGTTGATGTCATTTACAAATTGACTTCTCTAGCTCCCTGTTTTCAGTTTTGTAGCTGTATTTTACTTTTGAGAATTATTTATCTGGGCTGGTATCTGGGTGATGCTGTCATATGTCTTAATCTCCAGTTGTTATCTGATGTTGTTGGTTCTCTATTCGAAGAACTCCTTTTAATATTTCTTATAAGTTTGGTCTTGTTTTACAAATTCCCTTAATTTGTGTTTATCTGGGAATATCTTATTTCACCATCACATTTGAAGGATAATTTTGCTGGATATATGATTATTTGTTGACAATTCCTTTCTTTCAGGTTTTATATATGTCATTTTATTGCCTTCTTGCCTGAATGGTTTCTGCCAAGAAGTCAGAGCTTAGTCTTATTTGTTCTCCTTTGTAGGTGACTTTTTT
This sequence comes from Dugong dugon, assembly GCA_030035585.1. Taxonomy (NCBI): domain Eukaryota; kingdom Metazoa; phylum Chordata; class Mammalia; order Sirenia; family Dugongidae; genus Dugong; species Dugong dugon. The sequence continues at coordinate 24,965,726 of CM057475.1, forward strand.
TTTTCCTGAGTTGCTCTCAGGATTCTTTTTTTGCCTGTGGTTTTGGAAAGTTTGATTATGATACGTGTTGGTGGCTTTATTTTGGGGTCTATCCTGTAAAGGGTTCACTAACTTCTCGGATGGAAATGTTTTTGTTTTTCATGATTTTAGAAAAATTTTTTGTCAGCAAATCTTCACCAGTTTTCTGTGTGTGTGTGTGTGTGTGTGTGTGTGTATTTGGTCTTGAATTTCAGTCATGCATAAATTATTACTTTTGATAGTGTCCCACATAACTCTTAGGCTTTCTTCATTCCTTTTTCTGATTTTTCCTCAAACAAATTATTATCAAGAGATTTGTCATCTATTTCGCTCATTCTTTCCTCTGTTGATTCAACTCAACTTCTATGTCCTTCCACTGAGTTATCTGTTTCTGATATTTTACCATTAATCTTTTGGATTTCTAGTTGCTGCTTTTGTATGGTTTCTAATTGTCTATTTATTTTTTCATTTTGTCCTTGTAATTTTTTTCCTAAATATTTCTAGAGTTTTGTCTGTATTTTCCTTGGTTTTGACTATATTTTCTGTGATCTTTGAAGCTTTTATACGTAAGTCTTTTGCATTCCTTGTCAGGTAGTTCCGTTACCATTTCTTTCTCAAGAAGTTTTTCTGCTCCTTTATTTTGGTCACTTGCTTGAGCCATCTTGTCTTGCTTCTTCATATGATTTGATATTGTCTGTTGTCTCAGAAGCATTAAAGTTTTTTTTTTTTTAATTTATTGAATATATGTTTGTTTTCATTGTCCTGATTTTTTGTTTTGATATATCAGGGCCAGCAGGGCAGGTGTGCTCTGCTGGTTATTACTCTGGCTGTATGGGAGAACTCACCACCTGTCTCTGGGTGGGTGGGGCAGTGGGTGGCAGGGTGAGCATGGGTTTCTGTTCATTGGTCATGTGAGGCAGCTGAGGGTGGGCTGGGCAGGCATTGGCTGCTGCCTGTCTTCTGCCCAGAGGTGGGAGAGTGGGAAATGGCACTCACTGAGTGGGCAGAGAGGTGAGTGTGGTGGGTGAGTGGGTTTGTGAAAGCCTGTTATCTTCTGCTTGCCTGGTCAGTGTGGAGGGGAGGGTGGCAGGCAAAAAGGCACATGGGAACACATTCAGTGCCACTCGCCAGGACAAGGGGATAGGTTGTGGCCAAGTAGGCACATGAGTGTGTGCTCACTGCCACTTGCTGACGGGGGAGGGTGGCTGCTGAGCATGGGTGCATGTGCTCACTTAGTGCTGCTTGCCGGGATAGGGTGAGTAGTTGGTGGTTGATATGGCACATGGGCACATGCTCAGCACTGCTCATTGGGATAGGAGTGGGGCGATGACACTTGAGTGATGGGGTAGGAGTGCACTTACTACAGCTTGACCAGTGGGCAGGGGAGGGGTGTTGAATATAGCTAAGAGGGGGAGAAGGAGGGGCTCATATTATGGTCCCTTGGTGGGCAAGGTGGCAGGGGTATGGGATTTTCCACCACTGATGATCAGGAACATGAGAGGAGGGGTAGGATGTTCGTCTGGTCACCAGATGTGGATGCCTGGGCTTCCTGTGGGCTTCAGCTAGTGGTCAGGACCTGGCCCTGACCATGTGTGAAGACAGTGGGCTGCCTGAGGTCTGATCAGCTGGGGACCTCCCACTGACTCCCTGTGGATCTATTACTTCATGTGTACCACCCACTCTAGTGATCAGGGACCAAAGCTGATGAGTCTACCTGGCCCTGGATCCTGACTACCTCTCTACTCTGTGGACACTGGGATTCCTCTGGCTCTCACCCTCTTTCCTGTACTTCCCTCCTTAGATACAGATCATGTTCCACTCACCTCACTCGACTCCATGTACATCTACATAGTTTCTCTGTCTCTTATTGGGAATTCCATGAAATTGCTTTCATGTGCTGCTCACCCAAGGTCACTACTAGCTTAGTCTCAAGATGGCCATGCTGTTCCAGGATGGCTAGCAATGTACCTCCACTCCATATCACTCCTCTTGCACTGCCTTCACTCAATTTCTTCTTCCAGTCTGTGTTTGATTCAGTTCTTTATCCTTCCTTATGATGTTCAGGGTTCCAGGATTGTAATCTGTAAGTGTTTCACTTCATTTCTCAGGTCTTTGCTGTACAGGAACAGCATGGTGAGTCTGACTAAGCTTCCATCTTGGCTCCTCCTCCATTGGATTCTTGGGGTGCATCATTCTAATGCCTATTCTTTCTTTCTGTCAAGAGATCCAAGAAATTTAGAAATAGAAATGTGAATGAATTTTATGGCTTAAAAAAGGGGTGTATTTATGAACTTTATCACCAGGTATTGTAGAGTCAGTACAGGTATCGAAGAAGCCTTAGAAAGGGAATAAGATAAAGGGCTATGTGAAAATATGGAAAGGCTCAAATCTGAGACTCAAGGATTTTGTAATATTTTTCAATGTTTATTGTTCCTAATCACTGGCTATTTTTTATATTACATAGCAATACAAGACTTAAAATTGTGTTAAAATGTGGAGTGAACTGTACTTGCTTTGAGAGTGGTCCAAGGGTTGAAGCTGACTCAGATATGCATACATATCAAGGATAGTAGAGAAATCTAGGCCAAATTTTATTTAGTAGAGGTGAAAGAAGCAAACAGGTCAAATCTTAAGAATTTAAAAGAAATCATGAAGAAGATGTTTAAGGAAAAAACTCAAATTAGAGTAGAATCAGGCTTCTACCAAGAGGTCCTGGTTGCCCTTATTTTGTCATCCTAAAATAGTAATTCATTCTGTAGCCAGAAGACTCACTGCACACAAGCATGTCTCATGTCCGTGTTTTATGGCTAGTAGCATATTTATTGACCTGAGTGTCCAGGAATGCAGACCGGAAATAACACTGTCTGCAGGCTCTGCACTGTTTTATTTATGATATAAATGGCAAATACTTGTTCATGATTCATTATTTGAAGCTGCATCACTACTTTACTCACTGACATTGAACTGAAAGGAAACAGTGATTGATGAGCAAGAAAGAATATTGAAGGAGCAAGATAAAATGTCATAAGGTCTGTTCAGAAGTAACCAAAGATTAAAAAAAAACAACAACTTCTGAAGCAAAAAGAGATTGTGTTTATTAAGTGTGATTTCTCTTAAAATTGTGGATATATGTAATATGTTCAATAAAATACATCACATGCTAGCATCATATATATATATATATATATATATATACATATATACATATATACATATACAAACTAAATGCTATTTTTATAATCACACAACATCTTGGTATCTCTTATGATGCTGTGCTCCCACCAAAAAGATTTTCATATTATAAGTAGAATAATAATATACTCCATATCTGGTCTTACTTTCGGAAAGCAACATTGAATTGAGACATAATAAAAGCATTGACCCCTAGGTATGATGGATCAGTAAACATATATAAGGAATGAAATAGACATGTGAAATGTAGACAGAAGCTATCCTTTGTGAAAAAAATTCAAGTGTCATTGCTTTCTATCTTTGATAGTCTAAAAATAGTGGCAAATGCACAATCTAAACCATAAAAGATGATTGTTTCAAAAAGCCATTTGGTTTAAAATTGTAAGAGAAAACACTCACAGTTACAAGGAGCATACAGAGGAAAATCTGAGAAATTCCAACTCTGCTCCTTGGCTTACTGCCAGGAATCTTAGAAATGTACATTTGTAGTGTCCATAAAACTGCTAAGTTGTACTGCTAGTACAGTAAAACTTGCTCTAGAGTACTAACAATCACAGATTAATTTCCTTTTTTAAATAAATTACTGCTAATGTTTAAATTTGCTTTTAAAAAAGGAATAAAAAACTTACCCATATAATCCTGCAGATATACCTGAAATCCTCTGTAAATAACTGAATACTCCAGGAGCCAGGTATGAGATCCACTCATGTAAAGAATGATGAAACAACAGCATTAATATGTTTTACAAAGAGAGACAATTAAGGCTAGTTTTAAGGCTGAAACTTAAACTAGTCCAATAGTATTTTGAGGATAAAAGAATAATACAGCCCATTCTGACTCATGGAGTCCCCATGTGTTGCAGAGTAGAACTGCACTTCATAGGGTTTGCAAGGCAGTGACATTTTAGAAGCAGATAAACAGATCTGTCTTCCAATGCGCTTCTGGGTGAGTTCGAACCACAAGTCTTTCAGCCGGTAGTCAAGAGCTTCAACATTTGTACCACCCAGAGGCTCCTAATTTGAGGATAAGAGTAAAGATTTTCCTGGGCTAGTTTTTTTTTTTTTTTTTTTTTTTTTAATAGTTTTTGTTTCTTTTTGTTTTTTGCTTTGTTTTCTTTTTTAATAAATACATGAAGTTCAGTCCTGGAAAGTCTTCTGATAGCCTAACATCCTTTAAAATAGCTATTACTGGCTTGAGGCATCAGCCACTCTCAACCACCTCAAATGCTTCATTTACTTTGCAGAGCACTTTAAATGTGAAGAAGAGGGCTGTTGGTTTTGGTGTCCTTATGAAAGACTCAGCTGCTTGGAAACTGCAGAGCATCTTCTTCCAGAAATTATGTTAAGCCCTTTTAACATTCCAGCTGCAATGTTGTGGAAATCATACATTCTGTAAACCCCAGTTAGCCAGGTGTCCTCCCACCTACTCCTAATAAAGGAGTCTTGCCAACCTAGTAATGAAGCATCATGATGCTGTGCCACTGCTTGTCTTCATCCAGCAGCTACAGGCCTGCAGAGAAATGGGCTTTCTCAGGCTTAATTAGGCCAACATTTGGCAACAAACACTTCAATATGTAGAAACCTCTTCTCCAGAAATTGGCAATCAAATTCTCTCTCCTTATACTTTCTGGAACAATCCATCAGAATAAAGTTCCAGTGAGGGTTCTTATCCTTTAAGCTTCCATTTTTATCCACAGTTTTCAAAAATCACCTTGAGAATTTGAAGAGAAGAGCCAGAATTCTTGCATTTCAGAGTGGAAAATGTATTATTGGGCTTTGGTGAGTGACACGGTGATACCACAAATAGACTCAGCATAGAGTTGGCAAGAATTATAGCCTAACATGTAGAAATACTCGAAGCCCAGTGCTTCCATTAGCATCTCTTCTTTGTCTTTCCTATTTGGTGAATAATTTTTTTAAAAGCCTATATGTCTATATTTTGAAAGCTATATTAAACATTTCAGAGGAAGCAGGGCTAAGATGGCACAGTAGTCAGACATTTCCTGTGGTCCCTCTTACAACAAAGACCTGAAAAACAATTAAATCAACTACATATGACAATCTAGGGGCCTTGGACATCAAAGGCAAAGTTGAGGAATTAGACTGAGCAGTAGGTGGAGGGAGGGATTGTTCAGAAGCAGCGAGGAGTTGCCAGACTTGACCCACTGGGAACCTGCACCCTGCAGGCTGGATCAGCTTGTGTGTGTGGTGAGGCAAGCAGTGGTGCTCGGGACACGTTTTTCACATGGAGAGAGACAGAGCAGTGGAGAGTCTACTCAAGCCTCCAGAACCAGTGAAAAATTGTGTTCAATTGGCAAAAGATAAGTACATGAGTCTAACCTATGACACAGATCAAAAAACACCCCCCTTGGGAAAAATCTCTCTCCCATTTACCTGTCCCTCCCCACTCTGCACTGAGTCCTGGCTGGATTCAGGGATTGCCGCATCCCCTGGGCCAGAAGTAGGACCTGTCACACACTCTGAGGCATTCTCCCAGCCTTGAAGAGGGAAAACATTAATAAACAAGGAAAAAAATAATCTACAAGCTCCCCTAAGCCAGAAACTCTGCGTAGGCACGCTCTTTTGCCTAGTCACAGGCATAAGAGGTCTACAAAAGTTGAAGGTCTTTCACCCCTGCAAAGACCTGTGTGGGCCCATTTCAACAGTGTAGGCCCTCATTAATACAGTACAACAGGGTACATACCTGAAGCCTAACTTCAACTGTATCAGCTATATGGTAGAGTGGCAGGTTTGTGACTTTTTACACAGCCCTACCCATTAAGCAGTCTCCTCACCTACCCATACCAGGGGCCTGAGGACTGGTGGCTTCAACCACGCCACTTAGCCACCCATGACAGAGGTCGAAGAATAAGTGATGTCTCCTAGTCCTTACAGCCAACATCATTGGATGTCCATAGTTTGGCTGTAAAACCCACCCACCTACGCGCTCTAGGGAACAGGGACAGGCTTTCCTCCCAGACACTCAGGGCAGCCATCAGCCACCTGCCTTGCTCAACGTATGCCCGCCTACTGCAGCCAGATACCTGTGCCTATTCCAATCATCCCTGCCCATCTAGGACTGTAGGTGAGAGCCTGCATCACACACTTGGTGACCAACTACTTGGACACTGAACTAAATCCATACAAGAAAAGTAAATGGAGACCTGTGTTCACATACATATCAACTGATCTAGCCACACGATGACAGGATGCTAGAGCTTCAAAGTCACCAGTAATCACACTAGCTCACAAGGGGAGTCTGTCTGAGGATATCCAAACCAAACAAAACAGGAAACTAGAACACAGTAAGCAAACCTAAAATAAATAAATATGAAAGTGATGGCTTGGAGACAACAGTAAATATTAAATCGCATAAAACTCAGACCATGATGATTTCAGCAAGCTCCCAAAATAAAGAATTAAGAAACCTCCTGGAGGAAGAGAACTTCTTGGAATTCATGGAGGTAGAATACAAAAAATTTATATACAGAACTCTTCAAGATATCAGGAAGGAGATCAGTCAAAATACAGAACAATCCAAGGAACACACAGACAAAGAAATAGAGGAACTTAGGAAGATTAGAGAAGAGCACAATAACAAATTTAACAGGCTGCAAGAATCCATAGAGAGATAACAATCAGAAATCCAGAAGGTTAATAATAAAATTTCAGAATTAGACAACTCAATAGAAAGTCATAGGAGCAGAATTGAGGTAATGGAAGTCAGAATTAGTGAGACTGAAGATAAAGCACTTGACACCAATTTTTTTGAGAAAATATAAGATAAAAGAATTTAAAAAAATGAAAGAACCCTAAGAATTATGTGGGACTCTATCAAGAGGAATAACTTACGAATGACTGGAGTACCACAACAGGGAGGGATAACAGAAAATACAGAAAGAATTGTTGTAGATTCATTCACAAAAAACTTCTCTGATATGGTAAAAGATGAGAAGATATCTATCCAAGATGCTCATCGAACCCCATACAAGGTAGATCCCAAAAGAAAGTCACCAAGACATATTATAATCAAACTTGCCAAAACCAAAGGTAGAGAGTTACTTTTTTATTTTTTTTTTAATTGTACTTCAGGTGAAGGTTTACAGAACAAATAGTTTCTCATTAACCAGTAGTACACATATTGTTTTATGACATTGGTTAACAATCTCACGGCATGTCAACCCTCTCCCTTCTCAAACTTTTTTTTTTTTTTAGGTGAAAATAAACATAGCCAAAGATACACCATTTCAAAAATTTCTACATGCACAGTTCAGCGACATCGACAATGCTCTTCCAATTGTGCTGCTATTCTCACTTTAGATGAAGGGTTACATAACAAAATAGTTTCTCATTAAACAGTTAGTACACATGTTGCTCTATGACAATGGTTAACAACCTCACAAAACATCAACAATGTCGTTACTCAACCTTGGGTTCCCTATCACCAGCTTTCCTGTCCCTTTCTGCCTTCTAGTCCTTGTCCCTGGACTGCTGTGCCTCATTAGTCCTGTTTTGTTTTATGGGGCTGCCCAATCCCTGGCTGAACGGTGAACCTCAGAAGTGACTTCACCTCTGAGCTAAAAGGGTGTCTGGGGGACATACTCTCAGGGTTTCTCCAGTCTCCTTTAGGCCAGTAAATCTGGTCTTTTTTGTGTGTCTTAGAATTTTGTTCTGCATGCTTCTCTAGTTCTGTCTACCGCCATCTGTTGTGATCCCGGTCAGAGCAGTCAGTGGTGGTAGCCGGGCACCATCTAGCTATACTGGACTCAGTCTGGTGGAGGCCTTGGTAGTTGTGGTCCATTAGTTCTTTGGACTAATCTTTTCCTTACATCCTCTTCCCTTCATTCTCCCTTGCTCCCAAAGCGATGAGACCAGTGGAGTATCTTAGATGGCTGCTCACAGGCTTTTAAGACCCAAGATGCTACTCACCAAGGTAGAATGTAGTTTATAAACTGTGTCTTTACAAACTGTGTTATGCCAGTTGAGCTAGATGTTCTCCAAAACCATGGTCCCCACAGCCCTCTGCCCAGAAATTCAGTCCCTCAGGGAGTTTGGATGTATCTATGGAGCTTCCATGACATATCCTTGTACAAGTTGTGATGGTTTCCCCAGTATAGTGTAGTGTCTCACCCTTCACCCAAGATACCACTTATCTATTGCCTATTTAGTAGTTTCCCCCACCACCCCTCCCATCCCTGGTAACCAACAAAGATTGTTATTTTTTGTGTGTAAATTTTTTTATGGGTTTTTACAATATTTGTCCTTTTGTGATTGACTTATTTCACTCAGCATAATGTCCTCTAGTTTCATCCATGTTATGAGATGCTTCACAGATTCATCATTGTTCTTTCTCGTTGCATAGTACTCCATTGTGTGTACATACCGTAGTTTGTTTATCCATTCATCTGTTGATGGGCATCTAGGTTGCTTCCATCTTTTTGCTATTGTGAACAATGCTGCCATGAATATAGGTGTGCATATGTCTATCTGAGTGACGGCTCTTATTTCTCTAGGATATATTCCTAGGAGTAGGATTGCTGGATTGTATGGTATTTCTATTTCTAGCTTTCTAAAGAAGTGCCATATCATTTTCCAAAATGGTTGTAACAATTTGCATTCCCACCAGCAATACATAAGAGTTCTGATCTCCCCACTACCCCTCCAACATTTGTTATTTCCAGTGTTTTTGATTCTTGCCAGTAATGCCAGGGTGAGATGGTATCTCATTGTGGTTTTCATTTGCATTTCTCTAATGGCTAGTGATCGTGAGCATTTCCTCATGTGTCTGTTGGCCATTTGAATGTCTTCTGTGGTGAAGTGCCTGTTCATTTCTTTGCCCATTTTTTAATACGATTATTTGTCTTTTTCTTGTAGAGCTGTTGGATTTTCTTCTAGATTATGGAGATTAGACCCTTTTTCTGACTTGTACTGTCCAGATTTTTATTCCCAGTCTGTAGGTTCCCTTTTTACTCTTTTGGTGAAGTCTTTTGAAGAGCATAGGTGTTTGATTTTTAGAAGATCCCAGTTATCTTCTGGGGTTTGTGTGTTGCATGGTTATGGTTTTTATCCTGTTAATGCCATGTATTAGGGCTTGTAGCATTGGTCCTATTTTTTCTCAAATAAATTTCATAGTTTTTGGCTTTATATTTAGGTCTTTGATCCATTTTGAAGTAGTTTTTTGTATACGGTCTGAGGTATGGCTTCTGTTTCATTTTTTTGCAGATGGATATCCAGTTTTGCCAGCACCATTTGTTAAAAAGACTGTCTTTTCCCCATTTGATGGACTTTGGGCCCTTGTTGAAGATCAGGTGACCGTAGGTGGATGGATTTACATCTGGGTTCTCAATTCTGTCAATGTATCTGTCGTTGTACCAGTACCAGGCTGTTGTGACTACTGTAGCTCTATATTAGGTTCTGAGGTCAGGTAGTGTGAGTCCTCCAACTTTATTCTTTAATTATTCGGGGCTTCTTCCCTTTCCATATAAAGATAATAATTAGTTTTTCCATCTCTTTGAAGAATGTTATTGGTATTTGGATTGGGATAGTGTTGTATTTGTAAATTGCTTTGACTAGAATTGTTATTTTCACAATATTGAGTCTACCTATCCAAAAGCATGGTATGTTTTCCCACTTGGTAAATCCCTTTGGGTTTCATGCAGTAGTGTTCTGTAGTTTTCTTTGTATAGGTCTTTTATAGCCCTGGTTAGATTTATTCCTAAGTATTTTATCTTTTTAGGGGCTATTATAGATGGTATTGTTTTCCTAATTTCTTTTACTTTGTTCTCTTTATTGGTGTGTAAGAATCCAACTGATTTTTGAATGTTTATCTTGTATCCTGTTAATCTGCTGAATCCTTCTATTAGTTCCAGTAGATGTCTCGAGGAGTCTTAAGGGTTTTCTATGTATGGTATCATATGATCTGCAAACAGGAACAGTTTAACTTCTTCATTGCCAATTTGGACGCCCTTTATTTCTTTTTCTTGCCTTATTGCTCTCCCTAGGGCTTCCAGCACAATGATAAATAGGAGTGGTGATAAAGGGCATCCTTGTCTTGTCCCTGTTCTCAAGGGGAATGTTTTCAGCCTCTCTCCATTAAGAATGATGTTGGCTGTTGGTTTCGAATGGATGCCCTTTATTATGTTGAGAAATTTCCCTTCTATACGTATTTGATTGAGAGTTTTTATCAGGAATCAGTGTTGGACTTTGTCAAATGCCTATTCTGTGTCAATTGAGATGATCATGTGATTCTTTTCTTTCCTTTTATTTGTGTGGTGGATTACATTGATTGATTTTCTAACGTTGAACCATCCTTGCATATCTGGTATGAATCCTACTTGGTCATGGTGTATTATTTTTTTGATATGATGCTGAATTCTATCGGCTAGAATTTTGTTAAGAATTTTTGCATTTATATTCATGAGACATATTGGTCTGTAATTTTCTTTTTTTGTGATGTTTTTGCCTGGTTTTGTTATCAGCATTATGCTGGCTTCATAGAATGAATTTGGAAGTGTTGCTTCCTTTTCTATGCTCTTAAATAAGTTAAGTATTACTGGTATAAGATCTTTTGTGAATGTTTTGTAGAATTCTCCAGTGAAGCCATCTGGGCCAGGGCTTTTTTTGTTTGGAGTTTTTTTTTTTTTATATTGCCTTTTCAATCTTTTCTCTTGTTATTTCTACCTTGATCGCATAGTGGTCAGAGAAGATACTTTGAATTATTTCAACCTTTTGGATCTTGATGAGGATTGCTCTGTAGCCTAAGATGTGGTCTCTTCTGGAGAACGTTCCATGTGCATTGAAAAAGAATGTGTACTTTGCAACTGTTGGATAGAGCATTCTATGTATGTCTATGAGGTCAAGTTGGCTGATTGTGCCCTTTAGGTCTTCTGTATCTTTGCTGAGTTTCTTTTTAGGTGTTCTGTCCTTTACTGAGAGGGGTGTGTTGAGGTCTCCTACTATTGTTGTGGAACTGTCAATTTCTTTTTTCAGTGTTGTTAGAGTTTGTTTTATGTTTTTGGGAGCCCTGTCATTGGGTGCGTAAATGTTTATTATGGTTATGTCTTCTTGATGGATCATACCCTTAAGCATTATTTAGTGTCCTTCTTTCTCTTTTATGGTGGATTTTGTTTCAAAGTCTATTTAATATGAGATTAGAATTGCCACTCTTGTTCTTTTTTGGTAGTTCTTAGCTCGATATATGTTTTTCCAACCTTTGACTTTCAATAAATTCACATCTTTGTTTCTAAGGTGTGTCTCTTGTAGACAGCATATTGATGGATCCTGTTTTTTTATTCATTGTGTCACTGTCCATCTCTTTCTACGTGCATTGAGTCCATTTACATTCAGTGTACTCATTGATAGATGTGAGTTTTTTGCTGCCATTTTGTAGTGCTTTTTTTGTGGTTTTGATGTTTTATTTGTTCTTCTTACTCTCTGTGCTGAACTACTTTTGCTTGTGGATTTTTTTTTCATTTCTTTTGTTTTTGTAAGTTTTGTTTTTGCTGAGACTTCATGTTTTTCCTCTTTATTTTTATGTTTGTTAACTTTCTTTGTGGTTACCATGAAATTTACTCTTATCTTTCTAAGTTTGAAGCAGTCTATTATTACTTGGTAACGCCTTGCTTTCCTCTCCATTAGAAGGTTCTATACCTATGTTGTTTATTCCCTCTTTTATTGTTCTGATATCATTGTCATTTACTGATTAACTGCTTTGATTCCCTGTTGTATTTCTTTTGGTTTTGGATAGTCCACAAGAGTTCATGTCCTAGATTGGTATCTGGCTTGTACGATCCTACATCCTAGATTCAGCCTGTGGGCTAAAGTTGTTCGTTCTCAAATTGAAAGAATCCCTTTAATAATTCTTATACAATTGGTTTGGTTTTTACATAGTCTCTTAACTTGGCTTTATCTGGAAATGTGCAAATTTCACCATCATATTTGAACGAGAGTTTTGCAGGATATATTATTCTTGGCTGACAATTTTTTTTCTTTCAAGATTTTATATATGCCATTCCTTCTTGCCTACATGGTTTCTGCCAAATAATCTGAACTTAGTCTTATTGTTTCTCCTCTGTATCTGACTTCTTGTTTTTCACGAGCTGCTCTCAGAATTCTTTGTTTGTCTTTGGTTTTGGCGAGTGTGATTATGATATGCTTGGTGATTTTTTTTTGGGTGTACCTCTTATATGGGGTTCGTTGAGTTTCTTGGATGGCCACCTTTTCGTCTTTCATAATATTGGGGAAGTTTTCTGTCAGCAGTTCTTCAATGATCCTCTCAGTGTTTTCTGTTTTCTCCCCCTATTCTGGAATTCCAATTACTTGAAAATTTTTGCTTTTGATTGTATCCCACATAACTCTCAGTGTCTCTTAATTTTTCTTTGTTCTTTTTTCTGAGTTTTCCTGAAACAGAGTTGTATCCAAGTGTTTGTCTTCAATTCCACTGATCCTGTCTTCCAGCATTTCAAATCTGCTCCTCAGCCCTTCTATGACACTGTCCATATCTGAAATCTTGTTGTTTATCTATTGGATTTCTAATAGGTTGTTTTTGTATAATTTCTAGTTGTGAATTTATTTTGACATTTTGTTCCTGCATTATTTTCCTGAATTCTTCCATTTTTTGGACTGTATTTTCCATGAATTTTTCTGCATTTTCCATGAATTTGTCTATTTTTTCCTCATTTTTGTTGGCTTTTTGCTTCAACTCTTTGATAATTCTTAGTATTAGAGATTTGAATTCCCTGTCAGGTATCTCTAGTGATTTTTCTTCCACTGGAAAGTCATCTGGTGTTTTATATTGAATGCCTACTGGGACAATCCTGTCCTGTTTCTGTAAATGTTTTGTTATTGTCTGCTGTCTTCGGGGCATTCAGTAGTTATTTTTCTCGCTTATGGATTGTAGATTTGTTCGTTTTGTCCTTTTTTTAAATTTGCCTATGTCTGAGCAGGCATGTTGTGTGTTCTTTGTTGTCTGCTCATCTGTGGGCACAATACTTTTCGCATCCTTCTCCAATTGGGAGGGTCAGTTGCTCAGATATGGTACAGCAGGTCAGGGCTAGTGGAAGAGGAGTTGCTTGGATGTGTTCTTTGTGGCACTTACTATAGCCACCGGGGTGGGTTGGTAATTCAGTGCAGGGCACATTCCAGTAGGTTGTGCCTGTGCTGCTTTGTGGTGTGATGTTAAGCGCATGGTGCAGGTAGGCAGGATGGAGGGGGGAGATTGTTATGTGTGGAGCTAAGATAGATATGAGAGAGAGAAGAGAGGAATGGGAGCCAAAAACATACAAACAGACAAAAAAGAGTACTAGCGGAGCTTGCCATTGGAGTGGAGAGATGAGAGACTATGAAATGAAGAAAACAAAAAGGGAAAGAAGGAGATTTCAGGCAAAATGGCGCTCTAGGCAGAAGCACCATGCCGTCCCTCCACAGCAAAGATCCGAAAAACTAAGCCAAACAGAGAAAACAACAATCCTGAAACCCTAAAACATCAAAGAGATAAAGAACTCAGCCAAGCACCAAACGGAGTGAGAAAACTGACAGAGAAGGAGAGAGAGGAGAGATTCATGCAGAGGTCCCTCACCAGCGAAAGCAGTGCGGATCTGCCATCTTGGACTCTTATTGGAGACCAGCAAGCAGGGGGTACAGGAAAGCAGCTTCACGGAGCTTCCAGCAGGAGATAAAACAACCAGTAATTTGCGGTATATGATTTCCCATCCCCCTACACTTCTTCACCCCCACTCAGCCTCCTCTGCTTCCCACAGCCACATTCTCTTGTCTGGGAAACACCAGCTGCTTGGATTCCACTAGCCCACACTGGCTGACTCTCTGAGTGTCATTTGTTGGCTGCTGGTGTTGCTTTTTTTCCCTGCTTCTTTTGATTTCTTCCTTACCTCTCACCACCTCTACCTTCTTTCATTCAAATACCTGGCTCTGTGTGCCATCTTTGCTTCTTCCTGAGGGGCTGTGGAGCTCCATTCGAGTGTGGAGCTGCCTCCCGGTCTGGCCTGCCGCACTGGTGGGATCCCGGGGCTTTTGTTCGTTTGTTTTGAATTGTTTGTTGTCTTTTCCTTTTCTTGAGTTGGGAGCCCTTTCTAGCCAGGTGGTACTGAGGGGCAAGGAGACTACCACGTTGGCTTGCACAGACTTGCAGAGGGATCCCTGAGGGTATTTCTTTTTTTTTTTGGTTGGTTTTTCCTTTCTTTTCTGTTGTTGGGGGGATTTTCTTGTTCTTTTTTTTTCAATTTATTTTTTTTCCCTCTTTTTCCCTTTTGTCTTTCTTCATTACCCAGTTTCTCGTCTCTCTATATCTTCCTTCTCTTTCTGTTCCCTAAATACCTGGTGTTGTATACCTCTGAACCTTCTGGTCAGGCTGTACTGCAACATCTGAGAGCGACTTCCCCAGACCTCATAGCTGCACTGGTGGGATCCCTGGGAAGTTTGTGGTTCTCTAAGCTTTCTGATTTTTATTATTCATTCTTTTCTTTTCTTTTCTTCCACTTGCCCTTTCTGTTTATCTCCATTTCATGCTCTCTCATCTCTCCACTCCAATGGCAAGCTCCCCTAGCATTCTTTTTTATTTGTTTGTATGTTTTTGGCTGCTGTTCCTCTCTCCTCTCTCCCATATCCATCTTGGCTCTGCACATAGCAGTCTTCCCACTGCATCCTGCCTATCTGCACCATGCGCTTAACATCACACCACCAAGCAGCACAGGCACGACCTACAGGAACCTGCTCTGCACAGATTGCCGGCCTGCCATGGTGGCTGTAATGAGTGAAACAAACAACCCATCCTGGTAAATCTTCTTCAGCTAGACCTGCCCTCCCTTACCATATCTGAGTGACTGACCCTGCCTATTGGAGAAGGAGGTGAAAAGTATTGTGCCCACAGATGAGCAGGCAACAAGGAACATACAGTCTGCCTGCTCAGACATAGTCAATTTTTTTTTTAAAAAAGGGATGAAACAAACAAATCTACAATCAATAAATGAGAAAAATAACTACTGAATGCCCCAAACACAGCAGACAATAACAAAACATTTACAAAAACACGACAGGATAGTTCTAGTAGGTGTACAAAATAAAATACCAGATGACTTTCCAGTGGAAGAAAAAGCACTAGAGATAGCTGATAGGGAATTCAGATCTCTAATACTCAGAATTCTCCAAGAGCTGAGGCAAAAAGCTGACAAACATTAGGAAAAAATAGACAAGTTCATGGAAAATACAGGCAAAAAATTGGAAGAATTCAGGAAACTAATGCAGGAACAAAATGCCAAAATAAATTCACAACTAGAAATTATACAAAAACAACCTATTAGAAATCCAATAGATAAACAACAAGATTTCAGAGATGGACAGTGTCATAGAAGGGCTGAGGAGCAGATTTGAAATGCTGGAAGACAGGATCAGTGGAATTGAAGACAAACACTTGGATACAACTCTGTTTCAGGAAAACTCAGAAAAAAGAACAAAGAAAAATTAAGAGACACTGAGAGTTATGTGGGATACAATCAAAAGCAAAAATTTTCAAGTAATTGGAATTCCAGAATAGGGGGAGAAAACAGAAAACACTGAGAGGATCATTGAAGAACTGCTGACAGAAAACTTCCCCAATATTATGAAAGACGAAAAGGTGCCATCCAAGAAGCTCAACGAACCCCATATAGGAGGTACACCCAAAAAAAAAAATCACCAAGCATATCATAATCACACTCACCAAAACCAAAGACAAACAAAGAATTCTGAGAGCAGCTCGTGAAAAACAAGAAGTCAGATACAGAGGAGAAACAATAAGACTAAGTTCAGATTATTTGGCAGAAACCATGTAGGCAAGAAGGAATGGCATATATAAAATCTTGAAAGAAAAAAAATTGTCAGCCAAGAATAATATATCCTGCAAAACTCTCGTTCAAATATGATGGTGAAATTTGCACATTTCCAGATAAAGCCAAGTTAAGAGACTATGTAAAAACCAAACCAATTGTATAAGAATTATTAAAGGGATTCTTTCAATTTGAGAACGAACAACTTTAGCCCACAGGCTGAATCTAGGATGCAGGATCGTACAAGCCAGATACCAATCTAGGACATGAACTCTTGTGGACTATCCAAAACCAAAAGAAATACAACAGGGAATCAGAGCAGTTAATCAGTAAATAACAACAACATCAAAACAATAAAAAAGGGAATAAACAGCATAAGTATAGAAACTTGTAATGGAGAGGAAGGCAAGGAGATACCAAGTAATGGTAGACTGCTTCAAAGTTAGAAAGATAAGGGTAGAATTCACAGTAATCAATAGAAACTTAACAAACATACTCATAAAAAAAAGAGGAACAACATAAAGTCTCAGCAAAAACAAAACTTACGAAAACAAAAGAAATGAAAAAAAAAATCCACAAAAAAAAGTAACTCATCACAAGAGTGTAAGAAGAAAAATTCAGCACCACAAAAAAAAAAGCACTACAAAATGGCAGCAACAAACTCACATCTGTCAATAAGTACACTGAATGTAAATGGACTGAATGTACCCATAAAGAGACGGAGAGTGACAGAATGGATAAGAAAACAGGATCCATCAATATGCTGTCTACAAGAGATACACCTTAGAAACAAAGACGTGAATTTCTTAAAAGTCAAAGGTTGGAAAAAAATATATCAAGCTAACAGCTACCAAAAAAGAGCAGGAGTGGGAATTCTAATCTCAGATAAAATAGACTTTAAAACAAAACCCACCATAAAAGAGAAAAAAGGACACTATGTAATGATTAAGGGTATGATCCATCATGAAGACATAACCATAATAAACAACTACGCACCCAATGACAAGGCTCCAAAATATATAAAATAACCTTCAACAACACTGAAAAGAGAAATTGACAGTTCCACAATGATAGTAGGAGACTTCAACACACCCCTCTCAGTAAAGGACAGAACAACTAAGAAGAAACTCAGCAAAAAATACAGAAGACATAAAGGGCACAATCAGCCAACTTGACCTCATAGACATATGTATAACACTCCATCCAACTGCTGCAAAGTACACATTCTTTTCCAATACACATGGAACGTTCTCCAGAATAGACCACATCTTAGGCCACAGAACAATCATCAACAAGATCCAAAATGCTGAGATAATTCAAAGTATCTTCTCTGACCACAATGCCATCAAGATAGAAATTAACAATAGAAATACAAAGGAAAATAAAATCAATTACATGGAAACTGAATAATACCCTGCTTACACATCAGTGGGTAATAGAAGAAATCAGAGATGGAATCAAAAAATTCCTAGAATCCAATAAGAATGAAAACACATCATACCAAAACCTTTGGGACACAGCAAAGGCAGTCCTCAGAGGACAAGTTATAGCAATAGATGCACATATCAAGAAAGAAGAAATGGAAAAAATCAAAATATTAGCTACAGAACTCAAATAAATAGAAAGAGAACAGCAAAAAAAGCCCACAACTGGAAGAAAGGAAATAGTAAAGATCAGAGCAGAAATAAATGAAATAGAGAACTGAAAAACAATAGAAAGACTCAACAAAACCAAACGTTGGTTCTTTGAAAGAATCAACAAAATCGACAAACCACTGGCCAGACTGACAAAAGAAAAACAGGAGAGGACACAAATAACCCAAATAAGAAATGAAATGGGGGACATTACAACAGACCCAACTGAAATAAAAAGGATTATAACAGAATATTATGAAAAACTATACTCCAACAAATTTGAAAACCTAGAGGAAATGGATAAATTTCTAGAAACACATTGCCTACCAAAGTGATATTGAAAATCTGAACAGACCCATAACAAGAGACGAGGTTGAAAAGGTAATTAAAAAACTCCCAACCCAAAAAACCCTGGCCCAGATGGCTTCACTGGAGAATTATACAAAACATTTACAGAAGAGCTTGTACCAATACTACTCAAGCCATTTCAGAGAATAGAAGAGGAAGCAACACTTCCAAATTCATTCTATGAAGGCAGCATAAGGCTGATACCAAAACTAGGCAAAGATGTCACAAAAAAAGAAAATTACAGACCAATATCTCTCATAAATATAAATGCAAAAATTCTTAACAAAATTCTAGCCAATAGAATTCAGCATCATATCAAGAAAAATAATACACCATGACCAAGTAGGATACATACCAGATATGCAAGGATGGTTCAGTATTAGAAAATCAATCAATGTAATCCACCACATAAATAAAAGGAAAGAAAAGAATCACATGGTCATCTCAATTGATGCAGAAAAGGCATTTGAGAAAGCCCAACACTCATTCCTGATAAAAACTCTCAATAAAATAGGTATAGAAGGGAAATTTCTCAACATAATAAAGGGCATCGATGCAAAACCAATGGCCAACATCATTCTTAATGGGGAGAAGTTGAAAACATTCCCCTTGAAAACAGGAACAAGACAAGGATGCCCTTTATCACCACTCCTATTAAACATTGTGCCGGAAGTTCTAGCTAGAGCAATAAGGCAAGAAAAGGAAATAAAGGGCATGCAGTTTGGTAATGAAGAAGTTAAACTGTCCCTGTTTGCAGATGATATGATACTATACTTAGAAATCCCTAAAGACTCCACGAGAAATCTACTGGAACTAATAGAAAGATTCAGCAGAGTAGCAGGATACAAGATAAACATTAAAAAATCAGTTGGATTCCTATACACCAGTAAGGAGAACGATGAAAAGGAAATCAGGAAAACAATACAATTTTCAATACACCCTTAAAAGATAAAATATTAGGAATAAATCTGACCAGGGATGTAAAAGACCTCTACAAAGAAAACTACAAAATGTTACTGCATGAAACCCAAAGGGATCTACATAAATGGAAAAACATACAATGCTCATGGATAGGCAGACACAACATTGTGAAAATGACAATTCTACCTAAAGCCATTTACAAATACAACACAATCCCAATCCAAATACCAACAACATTCTTCAAAGAGATGGAGAAACTAATCATTAACTTTATATGGAAAGGGAAGAAATCCCGAATAAGTAAAGCACTCCTGAAGAAGAAGAATAAAGTTGGAGGACTCACACTACCTGACTTGAGAACCTACTATACAGCTACAGTAGTCAAAACAGCCTGTTACTGGTACAACGACAGATACATTGACCAATGGAACAGAATTGAGAACCCAGATGTAAATCCATCCACCTACAGTCATCTGATCTTCAACAAGGGCCCAAAGTCCATCAAATGGGGAAAAGACAGTCTTTTTAACAAATGGTGCTGGCAAAACTGGATATCCATTTGCAAAAAAATGAAACAGGACCCATTCCTCACACTGTATACAAAAACTACTTCAAAATGGATCAAAGATCTGAATATGAAGCCTAAAACTATAAAGTTCATAGAAGAAAAAATAGGACCAACACTTCAGGCCTTAATACATGGCATTAACAGGATACAAACCATAAACATCAATGCACAAACCCCAATAGATAAGATAGATAACTGGGATCTTCTAAAAATCAAACACCTATGCTCTTCAAAAGACTTCACCAAAAGAGTAAAAAGAGAACCTGCAGACTGGGAAAAAATTATTGGACAGTACAAGTCAGACAAAGGTCTAATCTCCATAATCTACATGAAAATCCAACACCTCTATAACAAAAAGACATATAATCATTTTAAGAAATGGGCAAAGGAGATGAACAGACACTTCACCACAGAAGGCATTCAAATGGCCAACAGACACATGAGGAAATTCTCCCGATCACTAGCCCTTAGAGAAATGCAAATTAAAACCACAATGAGATACCATCTCACCCTGGCATTACTGGCACGAATCAAAAACACTGGAAATAACAAATGTTGTAGGGGCTCCAGGGAGATGGGAACTCTTATGCACTGCTGGTGGGAATGCAAAATGATACAACCATTTTGGAAAATGATATGGTGCTTCCGCAGAAATCTAGAAATAGACATACCATTCGATCCAGCAATCCCACTCCTAGGAATAGATCCTAGAGAAATAAGAGTCATCACTCGAATAGACATATGCACACCTATGTTCATGGCAGCATTGTTCAAAATAGCAAAATGATGGAAACAACGTAGGTGCCTATCAACAGATGAATGGATAAACAATCTATGGTACATACACACAATGGAGTACTATGCAACAAGAAAGAACAACAATGTATCTGTGAAGCATCTCATAACATGGATGTAACTAGAGGACATTATGCTGAGTGAAATAAGTCAATCATAAAAGGACAAATACTGTATGAGACCTTTATTGTAAAAACCCGTGAAAAAGTTCACACACAAAATGTAACAATCTTTGTTGGTTACCAGGGATGGGAGAGGTGGGGGGGAAATACTAAATAAGCAATAGATAAGTGGTATCTTGGGTGAAGGGTGAGACAGTACACAATACAGGGGAAACGAGCACAAGTTGTACAAGGAAATGTCATGGAATCCCCCATAGACACATCCAAACTCCCTGAGGGACTGAATTGCTGGGTGGTGGGCTGTGGGGACCATGGTCTTGGGGAACATCTAGCTCAATTGGCATGACATAGCTTGTAAAGGCAATGCTCTACACTCTACCTTGGTGAGTAGTGTCTGGAGTTTTAAAAGCCTGTGAGTTGCCATCTAAGATACTCCACTGGTCTCATCCCTTCAGGAGCAAGGTAGAATGAAGAGAATAGGATACAAGGAAAAGATTAGTCCAAAGGACTAATGGACCAAGACCTCCAGTGGACTGAGTCCAGTACAGCTAGATGGTGCCCGGCTACCACCACTGACTGCTCTGACCAGGATCACATCAGAGGGTTCTGGACAGAGCTGGAGAAGGATGTAGAGCATAATTCTAACTCCCCCCAAAAAGACCAGATTTACTGGCCTAAAGGAGACTGGAGAAACCTCGAGAGTATGGCCACCAGACACCCTTTTAGCTCAGTGGTGTAGTTATCTCCAAGGTTCACTGTTCAGCCTGGGAGTGGACAGCCCTCTAAAACCAAATGGGACTAACGAGGTACAGTAGTCCAGTGACAAGGGCCAGAAGGCAGAAGGGGACAAGGAAGCTGGTGATAGGGAACCCAAGGTTGAGTAAGGATATTGTTGATGTGTTGTGAGATTGTTAACCATTGTCATAGGGCAACATGTGTAGTAACTGTTAAATGAGAAACTATTTTGTTCTGTAAACCTTCATCTTAAGTGAGAATAACAGCATAATTGGAAGAGCATAGTCAATGTCACTGAACTGTGCATGTAGAAATTTTTGAAATGGTGTATCTTTGGCTATGTGTATTTTCACTAAAAAAAAAAAGGTTGAGAAGTTAGAGGGTTGACATGTTGTGGGGTTTTTAACCAATGTCATAAAACAGTATGTGTACTACTCTTTCATGAGGAACTATTCATTCTGTAGGCCTTCACCTGAAGTACAATTAAAAAAAATGGGGGGGGGGGGGAGGAGAAGAAGAAAAAGAAAAGGATGAATGAATAAAATTAGAAAGTATAAAGAACAGCAAAGCTCACAGAGATCCCACAGGTGTGGCTACGAACTCTGGGGAAGTTGTTCTCAGGTGTTGCAGTACAGCCTGGCTAGACAGTGTAGAGTTATTCAGCACCAGGTGTTCAGGGAACAGGAAGAGAAGGAAGGTATAGAGAGACGAGAAACTGAGTAATGAAGAAAGACAAAGAGGAAAAAGAAAACAAAATAAATTTTTAAAAAAGAGCAAGAAAAGCCCTGCAAAAATAAAAAAATAAAAATAAAAAAAAAAAAACAAGAGAAAAGAAATGCTCTCAGGGATCCCTGTGCACGTCTGTGCAAGCCGATGGGGTAGGTCCCAAGCCGGGCTGGCCAGAACGGGCTCCCAACTCGAGAAAAGGAAAAGAAAACAAACAAACAATTCAAAACAAACAAACAAAAACCCCAGGATCCAACCAGCGTGGAACCCCAGACTGGGAAGTAGTTCCACACTCGAATGGAGCTCCACAGCCCCTCAGCCCTTCAGGAAGAAGCAAAGATGGCACATGGAGCCAGGTATTTGAGAGAAAGGAGGGGGAGGTGGTGAGAGGTAAGGAAGAAATCAAAAAGAAGCAGAAAAAAGCAATAGCAGCAGCCAACAAATGGCTCTTTGGGAGCCAGCCAGTGTGGGTGGGTGGAATCCAAGCAGTCGGTGCTTCCCAGACAAGAGACTGTGGCTGCGGGAAACAGATGAGGCCTAGTGGGGGTGAAGAAGGGTGGGGGATGGGAAAGTGTATATCGCAAATTACCGGTTGTTTTGTCTCCTGCTGGCTGCTCCGTGAAGCTGTTTTCTTATACCACCATTTTCTGGTCTCTGATAGGAGTCCAAGATGGCGAATCTGTGCTGGGTTAGCTGATAGGGGTCCTCTGCATGAACCTCTCCTTGCTCTCCATTCTCTGTCAGTTTTCTCACTCCATTTGGTGCTTGGCTGAGTTTTTTATCTCTTTATTTGATGTTTTAGGGTTTCAGGATTGCTGTTTTCTCTGTTTGGCTTATTTTTACGGATCTTTGCTGTGGAGGGATGGCGTGGTGCTTCTGCCTAGAGTGCCATTTTGCTGGAAGTCTCCTCCCAAAAGCAGAGAATTTTAAGAGTGGCTAGGGATAAAAGAAAAGTCATCTACAAAGTATAGTCAATAAGTCTAAGGTCAGACTACTCGGTAGAAACCATGCAGGCAACACAAAGGAAATTAACAATCCAACACGTGAAAATAAAAAACAAGAAAAATATAAAGACTCAGCAAATACAAAATCAACAACAATGAAAAAGATGAAAACACATAAAGAAAAACGACTCCACACAGAAAATTAAATGGAACAAAGAAACTGTCAACAATACACACAAAAAAATTAAAAAGACAGCACTAAACTCATACCTATCAATAGTTACGCTGAAGGTAAGTGAACTAAATCCACCAATTAAGAGATAGAGTGGCAGAATGGATTAAAAAAAGATCTGCCTATATGCTGCCTTCAAGAGACACATCTTAGAGTTAAAGACACAGACAAACTAAAACTCAAAGGATAGAAAAAAAATATATCAAAAAAGAGCAGGACTGGCAATATTAATCTCTAACAAAACAGATTTTCAAGTAAAATCCACCACAAAGGATAAAGAAGGACACTATATAATGATTAAAGGGTCAATATACCAGGAGGACCTAACCGTAATAAATATTTATGCACCCAGTGACAGGGCCCCAAAATACATAAAACAAACTCTAACAGCATTGAAAAGAGAGAGAGACAGCTCAACCATAATAGTAGGAGACTTTAACACACCACTTTCGTTGAAAGAGAAAACATCCAGAAAGAAGCTCAACAAAGACACGGAAGATCTAAATGCCACAATCAACCAACTTGATCTCATACACATATACAGAACACTCCACTCAACAGCAACCAAGTACACTTTCTTTTCCAATGCACATGGAACTTTCTCCTGAATAGACCACATATTAGGCCATAAAGCAGCCTTAACAGAATCTAAAGCAATGAAATATTACAAAGCATCTTTTCTGACCATAAAGCCATAAAAGTAGAAATCAATAACAGAAAAAGCAAGGAAAAAAATCAGACATATAGAAACTGAACAACACCTTGCTCAAAAACTACTGGGTTATATAAAAAATTAAGGATGGAATAAAAAAATTCACAGAATCAAATGAGAATGAAAACACATCCTACCAAACCTTTGGGACATAGCAAAAGCTGAGCTCAGAGGTCAATTTGTAGCAATACATGTACACATCCAAAAAAGAAGAAAGGGCCAAAATCAAAACATCAACCCTACAACTCAAATAAATAGAAAGAGAGCAGCAAAAGAAGCCCTCGGGTACCAGAAGTAAGCAAATAATAAAAATTAGAGCAGAAATAAATAAAATAGAGAATAGAAAAACAATTTGAAAGAGTTAACAAGACCAAAAGCTGATTCTTTGAAAGATCAACAAATCATTGGCCAGACTGACAAAAGAAAAACAGGAGAGGAAGCAAATAACCCAAACAAGAAATGAGATGGGTGGTATCACAACAGACTCAACTGAAATTTAAAAAGTCATAACAGAATACTATGAAAAACTGTAACAATTTTGAAAACCTAGAGGAAATGGACAAATTTCTAGAAACATACTACCTACCCAAACTAACACAAACAGAGATAGAACGATTAAGTAAACCTATAATAAAAGAAATAATTTAAAAAACTACCAACAAAAAAAGCCCTGGCCCTGATGTTTTCACTGGAGAATTCCACCAAACTTTCTGAGAAGGGTTAACACCACTACTACTAAAGGTATTTCAGAGCATAGAAAATGATGGAATACTCCCAAACTCACTCTATGAAGCCAGCATAACCCTGATACCAAAACCAGGTAAAGAAATCACAAAAAAAGAAAATTACAGACCAATATCCCTCATGAACATAGACACAAAAATCCTCAACAAAATTATACCCAATGGAATTCAAAAACATATCAAACAAATAGTTCACCATGACCAAGTTGGGTTTATACCATGTACGCAGGGATGGTTCAACATTAGAAAAACAATCAATGTAATCCATCACATTAATAAAAACAAAAGACAAGAACCACATGATCTTATCAATCTATGCAGAAAAGGCATTTGACAAAGTCCAACACCCATTCATGATAAAAACTCTCAAAAAAAAAAATAGGAATAGAAGGGAAATTCCTCAGTATAATTAAGAGCATTTATACAAAGCCAACAGCCAACATCATCCTAAATGGAGAGACTTTGAAAGCATTCCCCTTGAGAACTGGGATGCCCTTTATTACCACTCTTATTCAACATTGTGCTGGAGGTCCTAGCCAGAGCAATTAGAAAAAAAAAGAAATAAAAGGCACCCAAATTGCTAAGGAAGAAGTAAAAGTATCTCTATTTGCAGATGATATAATCTTTTACACAGAAAATCTCAAAGAATCCACAAGAAAACCACTGGGACTAATAGAAGATTTCAGCAAAATATCAGGATACAGGATGAACATACAAAAATCAGTTGGATTCCTCTACACCAACAAAGAGAACATCTAGAGGAAATCATCAAATCAATACCATTTACAGTAGCCCACAAGAAGATAAAATACGAATAAATCTAACCAGAGATGTAAAACACCTATACAAAGAAAACTAGAAGACACTACTTCAAGAAACCAAAAGAAACCTACATAAATGGAAAGAGTTACCTTGCTCATGGATAGGTAGACTCAACATTGTGAAATTGTCAATTTTACCCAAAGCAATCTACAGATACAATGCAATCCCGATCCAAACTCCAACAGCATTTTTTAATGAGATGGAGAAACAAATCACCAACTTCATATGGAAAAAGAAGAGGCCCCGAATAAGTAAAGCATTACTCAAGAAGAAGAATAAAGTGGAGGCCTCACACTACCTGATTTTAGAACCTGTTATACAGCCACAATAGTCAAAACAGCCTCATACTGGTACAACAGATACATAGACCAATAGAACAAAATTGAGAATCTAGATGAAAATCCATCCACCTATGAGCACCTGATATTTAACAAAGGCCCAAAGTCTGTTAAATGGGGAAAAGATAGTCTCTTTTACAAGTGGTGCTGGCATAACTGGATATCCATCTGCAAAAAAATGAAATAAGACCCATACCTCACACCATGCACAAAAACTAACTCAAAATGGATCAAAGACCTAAATATAAAATGTGAAACCTTAATAATCATGGAAGAAAAAATAGAGACAATGCTGGGAGCTCTAATGCATGGCATAAACATAAAACAAACCATAAGTAACAATGCACAAACACCAGAAGAGAAACTAGATAACTGGGAGCTCCTAAAAATCAAACACTTATGCTCATCAAAGGACTTCACAAAAGGAGTAAAAAGACAACCTACAGACTGGGAATAAAATTTTGGCTATGACATATCAGCTCAGGGTCTAACCTCTAAAATCTACAAGATACTGCAAAACCTCAACCACAAAGACAAATAAGCTAATTAAAAAAGTGGGCAAAGGATATGAACAAACACTTCACCAAAGAAGACATTCAAGCGGCTAACAGATACATGAGGAAGTGCTCACAATCATTAGCCATTAGAGAAATGCAAATCAAAACTACAATGAGAGACCATGTCACTCCAACAAGGGTAGCATTAAGCCAAAAAACACAGAACAATAAATGTTGGAGAGATTGTGGAGAGACTGGAACACTTATACACTGTTGGTGGGAATGTAAAATGGTACAACCACTTTGGAAATCTATTTGGCACTTCCTTAAAAAACTAGAAGTACCGTATGATCCAGAATCCCACTCCTTGAAATATATCCTAGAGAAACAAGAGATGTCACACGAATAGATATATGCACACCCATGTTCATTGTAGCACTGTTCACAATAGCAAAAAGATGGAAACAATCGAGGTGCCCATCAACGGATGAATGGATAAACAAATTATGGTATATTCACACAAGGGAATACTATGAACGATAAAGAACAAGACGAATCTGTGAAATGTCTCATAACATGGGGGAATCTGGAAGGTATTACGGTAAGTGAAATTAGTCAGTTGCAAAAAGGATGAATATTGTATAAGACCACTATTATAAGAACTCAAGAAAAGGTTTAAACAGAGAAGAAAACATTCTTTGATGGTTTGATGGTAGGGAGGGAGGAAGAGGGGTATTCACTAACTAGATAATAGACAAGAATTATCTTAGGTAAAGGGAAGGACAACACACACTACAAGGGAAGTCAGCACAACTGGACTAAACCAAAACCTAAGAAGTTTCCTGAATACAACCAAACACTTTGATGGACAGAGTAGTAGGGGCAGGGCTCTGGGGACCATGGTCTCAGGGGACATCTAGGGAAATTGACATAACAAAGTTTATTAAGAAAATGTTCTGCATCCCACTTTGTTGAGTGGTGACTGAGGTCTTAAAAGCAAATGAGAATGAAGAACACAAAAGACGCAAGGGAAATCTTAGCCCAAGAGACAGAAAGGACCACGTAAACCAGTGACTCCATCAGCCTGAGACCAGAAGAACTAGATGGTGCCTGGCTACCACCAATGACTGCCCTGGTAGGGAACACAACAGAGAGTCCCCTAAGAAGCAGGAGAAAAGTGGGGTGCAGAACTCAAATTCTAGTAAAAAGACCAGGCTTAATAGTCTGAGACTGGAGGTACCCTGGAAGACACAGCCCCCAGAATCTCTGTTAGCCCAGAACTAAAACCATTCCCGAAGCCAACTCTTCAGACAGAGATTAGACTGGACTGTAAGACATAAAATGAAACTCATTAGGAGTGTGCTTCTTGGCTCAAGTAGATACATGAGACTGAATGGGCAGCTCCTGTCCGGAGGTGAGATGAGAGGGTAGAAAGGGACAGGAGCTGGTTGAATGGACACAGGAAATCAGCGATGGAAAGGAAGAATGTGACGTCATAGTATAGGGAGAGCATCTAGGGTCACATAACAATCTGTGTATAAATATTTGAACGAGAAAATAAACTTTAAACTTTCACTTAAAGCACAATAAAAAAAGAAACAAAAAACATTTCATAGCTTAGTCAGCATGTTAATTTCTATTGAATTTTCAAATCTGGTTCCTTTGACTTTTAAATACTGACTTTGGATGGTGAAATTGTCTTTTCACCTTCTTGAATTAATTCTTTTTTTTTTTCCTTTGTGAAGGGTAAGACAGTACACAATATTGGGAAAGTCAGTACTACCTGACCAAGGCAAGGTTATGGAAGCTTCACAGACACATCAAATTCCCAGAGGAACCGAATTACTGGGCTGAGGGCTGGGGAACATGGTCCTGGGGGACATCCAGCTCAATTAGCATAACATAGCATGTAAAGAAAATGTTCTACATACGACTGTGGTGAGTAGAGTCTGGGGTCTTAAAAGCCTGTGAACAGCCATCTAATTTACTCCACTAGTCCCACCCCGTCTGGAGCAGGGGAGAATGAAGAAAACCAAAGACACAAGGAAAAGATTAGTCCACAGAGCTAATGGACCACAACTACCACAGCCTCCACCAGACTGAGTCCAGTACAGGTAGCCCAGCTACCACCACCGACTGCTCTGACAGGCATCTCAATACAGGGTCCAGGACAGAGCTGGAGAAAAATGTAGAACAAAATTCTAACTCACAATAAAAGGCCAGACTTACTGGTCTGACAGAGACTGGAGAAACCTTGAGAGTATAGTCCCCAGACACTCTTTTAACTCAGTATTAAAGTCACTCCTCAGGTTCACCTTTCAGTCAAAGATTAGACAGACTCATAAAACAAACAATAATACAGGTAACTCAACCATGTATACAAGACTAAATAGGCACACCAGCCCAGGGGCAAGGATGAGAAGGCAGGAGGAGACAGGAAAGTTGGACAATTGGAAATGGAGAACCCAAAGTCAAGAAGGGGAGAGTGTTGACCCATTGCAGGTTGGCAACCAATATCACAAAACAATATGTGTATTAATTGTCTGAGCAACTAATTTGCTCTGTAAACATTCATCTAAAGCACAATAAAAAAAAAGAAAAAATATATTCTTTTCTTAGTAACATTTAACATCAAAGTGTACCTGAGATTTCTATTGGTAGTTTGCAATAGGGTGGTGGTGTGTGTGTGTGCGTGCGAGAGAGAGCATTTAAGTGAAATTTTAAGTGTGTGTAATTTAGTGAATTGAAGAGCATGATAATATGAATACATTAAACCTGACACGTTTGTGGAGAGAAGTTTTTCACCCTCGGAGACTATAACATTTTCTTCTGCCTCTTTCAGGGGTACCTCTTCCTCAATTCACCCTTAAATCTAGATATTACTCAGCATTCTGTTCACACTATGCATGCCCAGGACTTTAATTGGCACTTCATTCATTCAGAAAATTCTGAATAAGCATTTACTATATGCTGAATACCAAGGACAAGCTGGGTACACAATGGAAAAAAAAAAAAGATGATATTTCTGCCTTATATCACTTACATGTTAGAAGAGGATGCAGGAAAAAAACAAATGATTATACAAATAAACAAATCATACATGTAATCTCTATGGTTTTCATTTGGTTCTATGAGGGAAAGGAATATGATGAGTTGAGAGAATATAGGAGAATTGAACTTAGGCTGGAGAAATTAAGGAAGGCGATAGAGCCTTGGTGGCACAGTGGTTAAGAGCCAAAAGGTTGGCAGTTTGAATCCACCAACAGCTCCTTGGAAACCCTATAGGGCAGTTCTACTCTGTTCTATAGGATTGCTATGAGTCAGAATCAACTTGACGACAATGTGTGTGTGTGTGTGTGTGTGTGTGTGTGTGTGTATGCTGGATGAAAGAAGTACAGAGAATGCTCCTTAGAAACGAGGATGGTGAGACTTTGTCTTGCTTACTTTAAACATGTTATCAGGAGGAACCAGCCCCTAGAGAAGGATATCATGCTTGGTAAAGTAGAGGGTCAGCAAAAAAGAGAAAAACTCTCAATGAAATGGATTGACAAAATGGCTGCAACAATGGGCTCACACATAAGTACTATTTTGAGGATGGCGCAGGACCCAGTAACATTTCATTCTGTTGTACATAGGTTGCTATGAGTCTGAACTGACTCAGCAGTACCTAACAACAGCAACATACTGAATAGAAGGAGCCCTGGTGGTGCAATGGTTAAGAACTTGGCGGGGGTGGATAACCCAGTAAGCAAGGTTTCACCACATCTTTGCTCCCCACTGTCATCTGCCCTTGTCAGATATTGTAAATATGCAAAGAAGCTTTGATTCTGTAAAAAGGTGCTGTGGGGTTGGAACAGAAACAGATGCCAGCCATACCTAGAAGCAGAATCATTGATGTGGTGAAAAAATGTGAAATTATTCACTACAGATGATCTGGTAAGCAAGGTAAGCACTGTGCTTACTTTGCCTATTGGATAAGCTGCACTTTTGATCAGCTGTAAATCAAAAAGTTTGGCAGTTCATACACACAAACTGCTCCACAGGAGTAAAGACACGGCAATCTGATCCTTTAAAGATTACAGCCTAGCAAACCGTACGGGGCAGTTTTACTCTGTCATATATAGGGTCGCTAGGAGTCAGAATTAACTTGAAGGCACAGAGCAATAACAACATACTTGAATAGATAGTCTATATAATCTAAGACTTTAGTATGGTATAGAATTTACTTAAATAAAGGGTTACAGGAGAACAGAAGAATATCCCAGCAACAGAATAGCATGTGTAATACCATTGCAGTAACAGAATGTATTATAATTATATTTTTATTTTTATCGCCATTATTTTCCTTATTATTTTATATTATTAATACTACTACATCTACCTCTACTTTCAATATTATCACTGACCGACTCATGGCTACCCATGCACAATGCGATTGAACTGTTGTGATCTATATTGTTTCCATTGACTGATTTTCATAAGTAGATCAACAAGCCTTTCTTCCCAGTCTTTGTTTAGAAGCTCCACTGAAACCTGTTCAGCATCACAGTAACACACAAGCCTCCACTGACAGAAGTGGTGGCTGCATTTGAGGAGCACCAGCTGGGGATCACACCGGAGTCTCCTGCATGGAAGGCAAGAATTCTAACACTGAATCATCACTGCTTTCTACTTTTATTGCTTGCTGTTGTTAGGTGCTGTCAAGTCGATTTTCGACTCGTATGAAAAATCACGTGACAGAGCAAAACTACCCCATGGAGTTTTCTAGGCTGTAATCTTTATGGGAACATATCACCAGGTATTTCTCCCACAGAGTCTCTGGATGGCTTCGAACTGCCAACCTTTCGGTTAGCGGCCTAGCACCAAACCATTGTGCCACCATGGTACTCATTAAATGCTTATGATTCCTAATCTAGATCTCTATCCCCTATCTCAATTTTGTGCTATGTATCAGAGTTCCCCACTTTTTTGAGACATTGTCATCTGGAGATAACATCCCACGCAAGGGTAGGCCTAGCTCAGCTTCCAAGGGGAAAGTTAGACAAGCACATGGGAGGGGATCTGAGGACTTATAGAGCTGATGTGCAGATGCCATGGTGGCTTTTATGTGATCTCAGCCCAGCCAGGTTCATTAAAGGGGCACTAAACTTTTTGAGAGTATTTCAAATTCATTGTGTCCATGTTGAGCCCTGGTGGCAAAGTAGTTAAGAGCTCCGGCTGCTAACCAAAAGGTCTGCAGTTTGAATTCACCAGCTGCTCCTTGGAAACCTATAGGGCAGTTCTACTATGTGCTTAGGGCTGCTATGAGTCAAAATTGACTCGAAGGCACACAACACATACACACGCACACGCAACAAGTTGATACTTACTTGGGTCTGCTGTTTTTACTGCCTGACAGTGTGGGGTAGTAAGCTAGTATGTGTTTTGGAGTTAGAGTGCCTTAATAAGTTTAACCTTGTGCAAGCTATTTACTCTCTCTGAGCCTCAGTCATTTCTTTTTATAGAATGGGCATTATAATATCTGCTTCATGGGAATGCTTTAAAAGACAAGATATATGCCACCCAGCACAGCACCAGGCAAAAAAGAAAGCAAGTAAAAAGTAATATAGTTAATTCCTTCCCACTTCTCCCTCTTTTTGAGTACTGGAAAAAAAAAATCACACTCATCCTTCAAAGAAGAAATCATATCTTACCTCATCTCTATTGCCCTTTCAACTGTACTCTTCATAGATCTTTATAAACCTTTCTTTTAATATTATTTATAACATTGAGTTATAGTTATCTGCTTCCAGTCTGCCTTTCCATCATTCAGAAAGTTTCTCAAAGGTACAGTTTATATCAGGTACATGTTGGTACCCCAGTAACTAGTCTCATAAGTGTCACCTAATAAGTGCTCATTATCTGTTAAATTGTAGTAAACTGCTTTTACTCCCTTCCCGCATTTGAATAAAATCTGTAAGTCAATACAGTGAGCTCTGATACCCATGTTTTAACTTACCTTTCAATCCTTTAATTCATTTCAATAATTTCTGGGCTACTTTCTGGCCCTGCAAAATTCACACTTAACTTTTTGTGCTACACCCTCTTTCCCCGAAGAACTAAAAATATGACTGTGTAGTCAATCTCCAAGATGGTCACCAATGATACCTACCTCCAGCTACTTAATCCCTTGTGCATTTTCCTGACACGATGAATCTGGGTTGACCCAGTGACTCACTTTGACCCACAAAATATTGTGGAAGTAATGCTGTGTAACACTGGCAGCTGGATCTTAAGAGATTTTCAGTTGCCACCTTTACCTGTTGAAACACCTTGGAATTCAGTCACCATGCTGTGTGAGGGAGCACAAGCAGCTATGTGGAGAGACCAACCTGAAGGAGAACAGAGCTTCAGCTGAACCCCCAGATGCTGGGCATCACCGACTGCCAGCAATGTGAGCGAGGCTGTTTTGGAATTTCCAGCCTTCTTAACACCTTGGGTGATACCATGTTAAGCTGCAGATCTTCCCAGTCAATCCACAGAATTGTGAGAAGTAAGAAATTATTATTTTAAGCCACTACATTTTGAAGGGTTTTTTTTTTTTTTTTTTTTTAATGCAGCAATAGATAAACAAAACAGTGAATAATGCAGTGGTAATAATGGTCTTCTGCAGTAACCTTTTGAAATCAGATTGGCAGGGACCATAGTGACCATACAATCTGATTACTCATCTGAGGTTTCAATTCTCTTTAGAGCTTTCCTGTCAGGTAACAACCCAGCCCCTGCTTAATATCCACATGGGCTAGTAAGCTCACTGCTTGTCAAAACAGTTGGCTCAACTTTTGGATGACTATTCAAACGCACTTAATTTCATTGAAAAATCTCTTTCTTATAACTACCACTCATTAGGTTCCATCTCTATCTCTTTATAATCAAGTGGCATAGGCCTCCCCTGCACCTGTCACCAACCACACTTTTTTTTCTTTGGGGACTTAGTTATCAGGTCCTCTACCATTGTGGTTTTTAATCTCAGAATATACTCAGTGGTCTACATAGCTCTTAGCACAGGAGGCAATCTCTAGGAGTGGCCCATTGTGTACTGAGTAGAATAGGGCTATCATCTTTTTCTTAGAGATATTAAGGGCATTTGTATGGCACTTCATACTCTCCAAAATGTCTCCACGTATTAACTCGCATGTCAATTTTCTGAAGTAGGGATGGGTAGTTCTTCATATCCTTGTAATAGAAGGTAGATAATCGAGACCAAGAAAGGCAAACAAACACTATCAGACTATAGTCAGAAATTTCTGAGTTCTGGGCTGGTGTTTTGTTTCCTTCTCAGTTCCATCAAATGTAAAGATATAATGGTGAAGATACACCCTTTGCAGCCATATCCTCACCAAGGAATCGTTATATTTCATATAAGTGATGGGTAAAAGATTGACTAAGTTCATCACACTTTATAAGATTTGCTCAGCTCTGCTGAAGGTGAAGCTAATACTATGTATATCCAGAAGCTTTTGTCATCTGTCTCCTTGGGCAGCAGAGCATCTGATTAAAACCACGGGATCAACAATGTTCAAAATAAATTCCTTCTCAGAATGGGAAATCACTCAACTTGTCTTCATAGAGTAATTTTCTGTTGGTCCCAATTCAGTAACAAAAATCAGTGCTTGAAGCATGCTCCTTGTTTTAGCCCCTTTTAATTCATTGGAATGATACCATGTTGTAAGATAACCAAATTACTGTATATTAACCATAATTATTGGAGAGGGGAAAAAAGAGACCATCTTCTACTTTTATACCTAAAGATTTCCTGGACATATGTGTAAATAATGAAATTATAAAAATTGAGCACGAAAATCTATTTTGTAAATGTGTGTGTAAGTGTATACATATGTGTGCATGTGTATGGAATGGATCTATTCCAAGACAGTAATGAATATATTAAAATATTCAAATGCACATTTAGTTTTCTAAATTAATTTATCATCTGAAAATTTAGCTCTTTTAGCTTAGTCAAAGTAAACAATGTTTCACTGAACAAAGAAATGAATTTTAACATTAATAGACAGATATTCTAATAGTAATTATATTAGGAGAATTTTGAGGAAGGCTTTGATAGAATCTTCTTTATATTTTGTAAACACTGTCAAGATAAATACAAAAACTATTTTTTTCTTATGTAGAGGAACCTATATAAAACTTTATCCTGAACAACCATTCTGTGTGCCTAGATACCTCTTTTTGCATTTAAACAACTGCATTTAATTTTTTCTTCCAATCATTTTTTATATATTTTAAAAATTTTTCAGTTTTTCTACCTTTTATCTTTCTTTTAAATACTCTCTTTGAAAATATTATCTCCAGATTTTATAGTTTTTTAACTGAACATATAACCAGTTTTTACATCTGTGAGTACTTGATTAAAGCCAAAGTCTGTACAGGCATAACTTGTTTTATTGCGCTGCAGTTTGTTGTGCTTCTCAGGTACTGCGTTTTTTACAAATCGAAGTTTTGTGGCAACCCTGCATCGAGCAACCTTTCAGCACTGTTTTTCCAACAGCATGTGTTCACTTAGTGTCTCTATGTCACATTTTGGTAATTCCCCCAATGTTTCAACCTTTTTTTGTTATTATATCTGTTATGGTGATCTGTTATCACCTATCTTTGATGTTACCATTATAATTGTTTTTGGACTCGAAAACTGTGCCCAAAGAAGACAGTGAACTTATTCGATAAATGTTGTGTGTGTTCTGACTGCTCCACCGACCAGCCATTCCCCCTGTCCCCCTTCACCTCTGAGACACAACAGTATAGACATTAGGTCAATTAACAACCTTACAATGGCCTCTAAATGTTCAAGTGAAAGAAAGAGTCACATGTCTTTTACTTTAAATCAAAAGGTAGACATGATTAAGCTTAGTAAGGAAGGCATGTGGAAAGCTGAGACTGGCTGAAAGCAAGGCCTCTTGTGCCAAAAAGTTAGCAAAGTTGTGAATGTAAAGGTAAAACTCTTTGGGAATCAGCAGTATATAACTGATAAGCAAATCCAATAGAATTAAATGAGTTCATCCATGCAGAACACATAGAGTGAGGTACGTAAGGGACAAAGGGTAAGACCTATGGAAAGCACCAAAATTTAAATATAAATGCAGTCAAAGGAGACCTGAAATGCTTGAGGAGTTTCCAGAATGATGGAAGAAAAATCAGAAGTGGATCGTGTCACATAAACCAAGACAGGAGAGCACTTCACCAAATGAGGAGACTTTAGTTTCAGTCAAGTAGTAGAAATAGTAGTCATATTTGGCTGTGTAGTTCCATAAGAGCAGGAATTATTACAGGAGGGATGTGGGTTGATACTACATGAAGGTCTAGGGTGATCAGCTGTCCTGGTTTGCCTGTGACTGAGGGGCTTCCCAGTAAGCAAGTCTTTCAATGTTAAAATCAGGACAGTTCCAGGCAAACCATGATGGTCGATCACCTTATAAAAAAAAAAATCTTTTCATGAGAGTGAAAGAGAATCATTTTGAGTAAGACTAACCAGGACAAAAAAAAAAGTACCACTTTTCCTCCTTTCCCCTATTATCCCTGATCTCTCTGTATGTACAGAATGGAAGAATGAATGTTCTCCAATCATTCAATATGCTTGCAAGGAACCTGGTATCCTTGGGGGAGAGCGAGATGTCATTTAAGGCAAGGAGTAGAAAACATTTCAGTGAATATGCTGAAGCCATGTAATTTTCTTTTGTTTTGCTTTGTTTTTAACAGTGCACTGGTGTTCCAGACGGCACAGTGGAATGGGTGGGCGAAGAAGACTATAGTGAGAGATTAAATCACAGGAGAGGAAGTACAGAGCTCCATAGAACAGAGAGCAAAGTAGAGACAAATGACAGGAGTGACTTGCATTGAGAGAACAATATAGGATGATAGACCCAAGGGACATTATACGATCTGCTGCACTTAAACTTTTAATTTGAAATATCATGTAATGATAGACACATCAACCTAGAAAAAGGTACCAGCTATAAATCAAGATTTGATGATGATTTATGTTTCAAATCTAGTGAAAATAGCATTGCTTGGGGTTTTAAACAGAACATCTGTTAAAAGATAAACAAATAGTACTCTCCAACAAACAAGTAAACACTATAAGCAACAAACAGAAAAGCAACTAACTCTGTTTCATCTCTTGGCAAAGCTCTTTTTTGGCCTGGATTTTGACCTCAGTACAATGCAGTATCAGGTGAAATGTTTATACCCAGATCAGAATATAAGGATTTGTGCTTGTGCGTGGCATTACTTAGAACATTTGAGGTTGCTAGAAGCATATTCAAGCTACCTTATTTTGGGAATCATAAGGATGCATGGGGAGATAAAGAAGACGAGAAACAGCCACACTATTCAGAAATTGAAATATCATCCAAGATAAAAACTAGATCTAATGAATCACCATTATGATGACTCAGTCACTCTTTGTTCAATTTATAGTTCTTCTCTCCCCTATACCAGTTTCTGTTTAATCACGGGTTCTGCTTACTACTATCTCTCTATATGTCATTACTTGCATCACACCACTGTCTGCTGACTTCTTTTGTATTTCCCATAGTCAAACTCCCCAAGGAAGGGTCTATTATTTATTCAGTGTAAGGAGTTTCTTTCTGGCCTAAGTGATTTTGAATCAAACCACCGTATAACATAAACAACAACAACAACAAAACCTAAATGTTTACCTTAGGTTCAAGGAGATATGACAAGTAGGCAGAGTAATAATGGTGTTCAAACTATGATAAACTAGGTGCTTAAGGAGTCCATGTTGTGGATTGAATTGTGTCCCCCAAAAATGTATGTCAATTTTGCTAGGCTATGATTCCCAGTATCGTGTGATTGTCCACCATGTCCTCATCTGATATGATTTTCCTATGTATTGTAAATCCTACCTTTATGATGTTAATGAGATGGGATTAGGGACAGTTATGTTAATGAGGAAGGACTCAACCTACAGGATTAGATTTTACCTTAACTCAATCTCTTTTGAAATATAAAAGAGAAAAGTGAGCAGAGAGAAAGGGGGACCTCGTATCAGAAAGAAAGCAGCATAGGGAACAGAGCGAGTCGTTTGGACCCAGGGTTCCTGTGCAGAGAAGCCCCTAGACCAGAAGAAGATTAATGACAACAACAGTGTTTCGTTCCATTGTACATAGGATTGCTATGAGTTGGAACTGACTCAACAGCACCTAACAACACAGTTAGAACATGGAAAAACCTGACACACATTTTGCTTTTACCTCAGGTATCTACTTTTCACAGAGAAGTCATCATAGCTTTTCCACATTTTATTTTACATTTTTTACACATTTCACAGGTTTTTCTGGTATGTATCCAACAGAATCCAATTCAGAATTCATTTTTTTTCACATCAGTGAAGTCAATGACATGAATTAAATAAAATATTTCCTTCCTTCATTTGGGTATGATTTCTCACTCCTGTAAACCATACCCCCTTGACAATAAAGAGAGCAAAGAGGCATACAGGATTAGTAGTTAGTATAGCAGACATATCATATTGAAACCTCTCTGCCACGTTTTCTATAGTCTGCATAAGCAAGGTTATTCCAGGAGTCCCTGTTATTTTTTTAACCTCTACTAATATGTTAACTAGAAAGGATACATCACTCATAGATGGAGATGTGAGAGAAAAAAAAAAAGTGTGTGTGTGTGTGTGTATGTGTGTGTGTGTGTGGATGGTGCAGGACTGAGAATGTTTTCTTTCTGTTGTACTTAGGGTCGCTGTGAGTTAGAACCAACTCGACGGCCCCTAACAACAACATATATATGTGCGTGTGTGTGTAGTACATATATTCTCACAAAATAGGTCATTTACTATTAATTTTATATATACATTATTTGAATTTACCCAGAGATTGATGGTGAAATTTATTTCTTAAAAATAATTTTTTTCATTTGCAAGACATTTCTCGCTAGTGACTCACACATGAAAATGAATTTATAAGATCTAGTGACTGAGGGAATCATATCAGGAGAGTTAAAATAATTATTCTCATTCAATTTCAGCAAGCCTATTCAAAAAGCAACATTTCTTTAAAATTGGCCATTAATTGATTAGCCAAACCCATTACCATCAAGTCTATTCCAACTCACAGTGACCCTATAGGACAGAGTAGAACTACCCCATAGGTTTTCCAAGGCTGTAATCTTTATGGAAGCAGACTGCCACATCTTTCTCCCATTGAGCGGCTGGTGAGTTTGAACTGCCAACCTTTCTGTTAGCAGCTGAGCACTTTAAGCACTGTGTCATTGGCAAAATTGAAACTGAAATTCATTTTCAGATTAGCTTCATTTTCTCAATCCCTAGTTAGTCCTCATAATCTGATGAGGGCAAACATGACACAGAACACAAATCATGTTATTTGGGATCAGAAGAACCCACATAGGTTAAGGCTATATCATCTGACCCTTACTATTATGTATGAGGAGATTAATAGCCAGAAAGAGAAAATGACACAGGCAAGTGTATCAGACAGGATTGTTTTTAGCTGCAAGTAACAGAACATTATTCACACTAGGTTAAACAAATAAGGGGTTATTTTTGATCACATAACAAAATGTGTAAAGCAAGGTGGTTACTGGAATTGATTCAATGGCTCATAGATGTTGGAGGTGATGCCTCATTATTCCTGTCAATACAAACATCTCTATCAAGAAGATCGAATGTGAAGGGGCAACGCCTGTGTGAAGAAAACAAAGATTTTCTAGGAACACTAAAACAGACAGCTACTTATCATCCATTGGTCTATAGTATTCACAAGTAGACACCAATAAGTAGGGGAAAGAGATTTGAGAACAGGTATTTGAGTGGGTAACTAGTAGTGTCCACTATAATGCAAACATATAGCTCACCACCCCCCTTCTCCATAAGAATAAAAAATAAAGCTCAATTATTTCTGTCCAGTGATGTAATGATCACAATAGAATTAATAGCAATGTTAGGTCCATGTTTTGCTTAAAGGTCAATGTTGAAAAGGTTAACATGGGCAAACAATACAAAAAGGTTGGAATAAAACATAAGGGATTATGGTTGCTATTGTTGTTAGGTGCTGTTGAGTCAGTTCTGACTCATAGCCACCCTATATATAACAGAACGAAACACCGCCCAGTTCCACACCACCCTCACAATCATTGCTATGTTTGAGCCTATTGTTGCAACCACTGTGTCAGTCCTTCTCATTGAGGGTCTTCCTCCTTTTTGCTGACCCACTACTTTACCAAGTGTGATGTCCTTCTTCAGGGACTGGTCCCCCCTGATAACATGTCCAAAGTACATGAGATGAAGTCTCATCATCTTCCCTTCTAAGGAATATTCTGGCTGTATTTCTTCCAAGACAGATTTGTTCATTCTTCTGGCAGTCCATGGAATATACAATATTCTCCATCAACACCATAATTCAAAGGCATCACTTCTTCCATCTTCCTTATTCCTTGTTCAGCTTTGTCATGCATATGAGGCAATTGAAAACACCATGGCTTTGTTCAGGTGAACCTTAGTCCTCAAAGGGACATCTTTGCTTTTTAACACTTTAAAGAGGTATTTTTTTGTAGCAGATTTGCCCAATGCGATCTGTCTTTCTTGACTGCTGCTTCCATGGTCGTTGATTGTGGATCCAAGTAAAATGAAATCCTTGACAACCTCAATCTTCTCTCCATTTATCACGATGTTGCTTAGTGACCCAGTTTTGAAGATTTTTGTTTTCTTTATGTTGAGGTGTAATCCATACTGAAGGCTGTGGTGTTTGATCTTCATCAGTAAGTGCTTCAAGTCCTCTTCACTTTTAGCATGCAAGGTTGTGTCATCTGCATATCAAAGGTTGTCAATGAGTTTTCCTCCAATCGTCATGCCACATTCTTCTTCATATAGTCTAGTTTCTGGGATTATTTGCTCAGCATACAGATTGAATAGGTATGGTGAAAGAATACAACCTTGACACACACCTTTCCTGATTTTAAACCATGCAATATCCCCTTGCTCTGATCGAAAGTCTGCCTCTTGGTATATGTACAGATTCCTCATGAACACAATTCAAGTGTTCTGGAATTCCTATTCTTGGCAATGTTATCCATAATTTGTTATGATCCACACAGTCAAATGCCTTTGCATAGTCAATAAAACACAGGTAAACATCTTTCTGGTCTTCTCGGCTTTCACCCAAGATCCATCTGACTTCAGCAATTATATCCCCCATTCCATGTCCTCTTCTGAATTTGGCTTGAGTTTCTGGCAGTTTCCTGTCGATGTACCACTGCAACCACTTTTGAAAGATCTTCAACAAAATTTTACTTGCTAGTGATATTATGTTTTTGTTATTTAATACATAAGGGATTAAGAAACAAAATTCACATGCTAGTTTTTCTCAAGAAAGTTCAGTTAAAATATCCATTAAATTGTCCTTTCCTTTAAGAAAATAAGATATCTTACTAATTAAGGCTTTGGGCAGGATTAAAAGAACATAAATTGTGTATATAGGAAGACAAATACTTATATATAGCATCTCTTTGACTTTCTATAGGAGATTAACTTGCATAAGGGTATAAAGGCTTTTCTTTAGAGTACTATCAGCCTTAAATCCAGTATATCACAATCATTAGCCCAGTTAACTGACAGAAAACAAGAAGCAGCAATTTATTAAACATCTGCTATGCTCTACTAACAGATATCATTTTAATTAATATTCACATATCTGTGTTAGTGTTCACATTTAAAATTTATAATAAAAACAGTCCAAAGTAATTAATCCAACCATATCATTGAAGCTAGAATTTGTATAGCTAGGCTAACCCAGGTGTATCTGATTCTAAAGGTGATGCTGTTTTCACTCTAGCCTCATTTAGAAGAAAGGATATATTACATCAAGAATTTCGGAGATTTTGGCATATTTTATTACACCTTATAGTAAATCATACATTATATTTTTGTTATTTAACACATTTCTAACACTGGCAATCTAAAGAGAAAGCAAAGACTAGAAAAGCTGAATTAAAACTATTAATCATTTCCAAATAAAGGGTACTATAAATCATCACATTGGTAAATGAGATAATCAGTACTAAAAGACAGACTAAACTATTGGACTTTATAGCCAGAAACTTACTTATCCCTCGAAATTTACTTTTCCAATTCTATTTCCATAAGGGTTTTGCAATCCATTCCTTCACTGCTCATTTGCCATCTACCACACTTTCTTCTTTATATTAAGAAAAAAAAATTCCATCCTAATCTCTTACCATTCATTAAATATTGGTTTTCACATCCTTCCCATGTCCTTATGGTCCATTTTCCCATGCTAGTCACTATTCACTAATGTTGCCATTTCTTAGACTCCTTTTATGCCTACTAGAACTTCCATTTGCTTGACTGATACATAATACTTAATAAAGTTCTCAAATGTTAAGGTCTTTAGGACCTTCCTATAGTTTTAAGAAGAGCAAAGTACTCTGAATGTCTGCTGTGCTATAATAAATAATATCACTTCAAAAATAAATGGCAGTCATAATTTGAAGGAAAGACTTTAAGGTGGCATTCCATATCTCTTAGCTGATATACTGTATAATTAGAAGTTACTAAGTGCAATTCTTCAAAGGAAAGCTGGAAACAGAGTCCATATATCTGTCAGTGAGTCACACATATTGTATCTAGTTCTCCTGTGGTAAAAAATCAGTCTGTTCTTCCTCAAAACATGAAATAGACATGGACTATGATTCATTTGTTGAAATAAATGTGATTTCTACATGATTTGTCCTTTCAGGAGGGCTTGGTCTGTTTGCTGTGAGACAATTGAAATAAAAACTGCTTTTCCAGGAGGAGATGCATTATTTTATCCATGGCGTCTGAATTCGACTGAAAAAAAAAACATTGATGCAGTTTGTCAGTCAGATAAGAACATGATGAAACTTAAACCACATGCCTGACTTTTCCCGGATATCAGTTATTTTATTGATGATGCACAACTACAGACTCAACCTAGAGGAAGAAATTTAATGAGCAGATTCTTCTTTCAATCCAACCACGGACAAGTGTCACAGAAATGCACGTTCTTTAAAAAAAGAAATGCATGCTCTAAGATAATGTTAGCTGTCACTATCTCCACACGTTGATGGGGCATGACAGGGGTACTGTAAGATATTTAAACAAATAATAAAATAGTTTAAAGTAGACTTAACCCTATCGACATGACATTGTGCTTGAATACCCCTTACTTAAAGTATCAGAAGCTTTAAGGTGCTTAGATCAGTCCTTTCCTCAAGGGTCAAAATCCCAGTCTCCCAACTGAAGCTACAAGCAACAACGAAGCCAATTGCCTTTACTCCTTTAAAACACAGACTGTGTACTTATTAGGCAACTGCTATCTCTCTCTCCTCTCTATTGTTGTAATTAGTTGTCATCAAGTCAATTCCAACTTATAGCAACCAACCTTTTGACTAGTAGTTGAGCACTTAACCCTTTGCTCCACCCAGGGACTATATATATGACCATTTAAGAAATAGTGTTGTCGAGTGAATTCCGACTCATAGTGACCCCATAGGGTTTCCGAGGCTGTAAATCTCTTCTGAAGCACACTGCCATATCGCCCTCCTACAGAGTCGCTGGTGGTTTCCAATTGCCGACCTTTTGTTTAGCAGTCAATAACTTTAACCACTGTGCCACCAGGACTTCTTAAGTGTGTGTATGCATATTTATATCCTTATTATTATGTTAATGTGCTACAATGTAGTCAACAACTTGGATAGTTATTCTGTTGTCATATGAATTAAGACTTTAGAAAATTTAAAAGGAAAAATATATATAGATAAGGAAGCCTGATGGTGCAATAGTTAAGGGCTCGGTCGCTAACCAAAAGGTTGACTGTTTGAATCTACCCAGTAGCCCTGCAGAAGAAAGACCTGGCAATGCTCCGTTAAAATTTACTACTTAGGAAACCCTATGGGGCAGTTCTACTCTGTCACATGGGGTCACTATGAGTCGGAATCAATTAGACAGCACACAACAACAACATAGATAGATGATAGATACATAGATACATAGATAGATAGATAGTTGCTACAATACCTGACTTTTAATGCTGAGGTAAGGAAAAAGACATTATATATATATATATATATATATTGTCACTGGGTGGCATAAACAGTTGAGCACTTGGCTACTAATGGAAAGGTTGGAGGTTCAAGTCCATCCAGAGGTTACTCGAAAAAAATGCAAGGTGATCTACCTCCAAAAAATTAGCCATTGAATACGCTATGGAACACAGTCCTACTCTGACACATATGGGGCTCCCATGAGTTGGAATCAACTCAAGGCAACAGATTTTATATATATATGTGTGTGTGTGCATGTGTGTGTACATATGTATGCCTAGATATGCCCTATAGGGTCATTATGAGTTGGAATCAACTTGACTGCAATGTTTTTTTTTTTAATATATGTATATATATGTGTGTGTGTGTGTGTGTGTGTGTATGTGTATATTATGTATATCATATATTATTTATCCAGGGAGATTGCAATAAAATATTTTGAGAAAGCTTTAAATTTGGGATCTCATTGCACTATAGGTATTAATTCGTATCAAAACTGGAACACACATCCATTTTTAACTGGGTTATATTTTTCAATAGTCTATTGAAATTTTACACATATGGTACTTTCTTCCGCATAGACGTGTATTAGCATAGAAGGAAATGCTGCCTTTCCCAAATTTATCCTTCTATAAAGTTAACCCAGACAGAAATTCATGTGTGGCCAAAATACAGACCACTGTGAGAATCAAAGTGAAACTGAAGTCATGTTAGAATCTTCTTTTATACAACACACTTGAAGAAATCACTGTTCTTCCCCTGCCCTTGCCCTCTCTCTTAGTATAAGACAGAATATGTGTAAGGAGCAGACAGTAGCTTTTTTTTTTTTTTTTTTTTTGACTCCAAAGTACTGCTTTAAAACCTAGAAAAACTTTGGAGAAGAAGAAGCGAAGAAGAGGGAGATGGCTGGTTTTTTATATATAAAGAGCCTCAAGTGGGATAATGTTATTACCAAAGAAATCAATATGCTGAAACCATTTTCCGGTTGTCAGGTGGAATAAGACCCTGGAGAATTTAGTGGGAAAGTGATCCTAATTATCTCCATTTAATTAGAGCTTTTCAATGTTCATTTACTGGAATTCACTGAGGTACCACAGGAACAGCATAAAATTTCTCTGTTTTATAAGCAGAAAAGACCTCAGAGAGCAGTAGGTCCAACTACTTCATTTTAACTTTATCTTAAGTGAGATAAAGACTTGCCCGTTAGGTGTATCTCTTCCTCTCCCTATACAAACACGCACACACGCAATCACACACACACACACACACTAAAATTGATGAAATAGTCTCTTTGTAAATTTCCATAACCCTAAATTTCTTTATAAAGCTATAGCCCAGCAAGATGAATTTACAGAATTTTATGATTTTTTTATGATTTATGGTTACATGCTTTTTGAAACTAGCATACTGCATTTTGCGTGGGGCAAAAATAAGGATATATAATTAATGAACATGTTCTCCACATTCTGTTAATAGAAGGTTAATTAAACATTTTAAATTATCCCTCAGTTACCTCAACTTATTTTCTATAGAAATAATA
The DNA here is from genome assembly GCA_030035585.1 of Dugong dugon. Taxonomy (NCBI): domain Eukaryota; kingdom Metazoa; phylum Chordata; class Mammalia; order Sirenia; family Dugongidae; genus Dugong; species Dugong dugon. The sequence goes on from CM057475.1 coordinate 25,010,557, forward strand.
GAATCCCTAGTTACTTTCATTCTCATTCAGGTAAAATGAGCTCTGTGACCTGGCCAATGAGGAACAGCAGTCTCAAACTGCTCATCACCAGCCAGTCTTATAATGGATTCATCTATTCCCGTACTAATGCATTTTTTAAATCAGCCCTCATTTCAATTTTTAGGAAACAAGATAGTCTTTATGAGTACTTTTAAAGAGAGAGACCATCTATTCAAGAACTTTTAACTATTTGCTAAATCTTTTAGATTTTGTATAAATGATCATTTAGCCATATTTTCAGATTAAAACAGATAAAACTCAGTTACCACGTATTTATAATACATTTTTTTAATATCAGTTAAAGTTCACGAGAGTAAAATAATAATGATCTTATGAGATAAATTGTTTCTTTCCTGTAAGTAAATATATTTTCTAAAATATCATATTATGCTTTCAATTTCAGAAGAGTTGTTTAATAATTAATGGGCACAGATCACAACCAGCTTCCTTCTATACTATACGAAAACAAAGTTGGCATAAGGCTTCTTCCTAATGTTCCTTTTCAAACAGTTCTCTACCTTTTCAATGTGAGTGTTTTTTTATTTAATTTAGTTGAAAAAAAAAATGCTTCCTAATAACCTACTATAAACTTGAGCGTTATACTTAGCCATGAACCACAGCAAAATAAAAGGTTATAATTCTTAACTCAGATACTAATTTTAGATTAGTTCTGCCAATTTGAAACTAGGAAGAGTTGTATAGCCACTGTTTATGTCTCTTCCATCAATTTTATTAGTACCTTTCAGAAAACGTAAAGCTGCTTCTAGGTTGTTAAAGAGACCTAAACATTTTACTTTATAGAAAACCTTAGTGCTCTGAATGTTTATTTGCTACAATAATTAACTTTTCAATGCTCTGTATATAAACTTTTTTTTCCAAAGAGATGTTTCTTTTTTGAAATAAATTAATTAGTGGCACATATGAATGAAGTCTAACATGCAATATGATATTGTAATAAACTGCTGACTAACGCACGAATTGTATAACTGTTTTGCAAAACAATTTTGCAAACAATCAAGAGCCTTCAATTGCTTTGGCATATAAATAGACTTACTGAAACATACCAAGGAGATGATGAAAAAAGATGTAAAATATATATTTACAAAGAAGTTTTTCTTCATAACATTATTTATCGTTGTGATACTTATATAAAAACATCCACATGTCCAATTATAAAAAAATTGATAATAAATTATGCTTCATCAATAAGATGAACTAGCATGCGACCACTAAAATTATGTTTACAGTTTTACAATAATGTAGGGAATCATTCACACAGCAATCAGAAGAGAAAAAACACAACATATAAATTATACATACAAGTAATCTCAGCTATATAACAACAATATGCATAAAAATAAAACTAGAATTAATTAAAATTCTCATAGTAGTAACAGTAGTTGATCTTGAGGGAGAGGATTATGGGTGAGTTTCTCCCTCTTCATTCTTTTCTGCATTTCCAACGTTCAACATTAGTCATTAGCTTTTAAGGAATAGTTTAAAAAAAATCACAATCAATTAAAAATATTTTCAAAAATTATGAAATTGTTTAAAAATATTACTTTGGCATGAGATCTCTGGATCAAAACTGTTTTGTAAACAGGAGGGACTGAAGACAGACCAATCTGAGTTCAATCTGTCTCCACTACTTATTAGTGAAGAGAACCTGGACAATGTGTTGTCTGTCTCCAAACCTCCTTTTACTTCCTTAGTCATTTGAATAGTTGCTGCACTATATAACTTTTTAATGTATCCACTAGCACAATACCATACGGAACAGATTCATCACCTTAAAAATTCTCTTTTGTTCCCTTTACAGTCAAATTCTCTCCTCTCTCCCAACCCCTGACAACTGCTGATCTTTTTTCTGTTCCTATGTTGTTGTCGTTACGTGCCACCGAGTTGATTTCAACTCATAGTGACCATATGTGACAGAGTAGAACAGCCCCATAGGGTTTTCTAGGCTGTAATCTTTACAGGAACAGATTGCCAGGTCTTTTCTCTGGCAGAGTGGCTTGCAGGTTCAAAGCTCCAACCTTTAGTTTTGCTTTCTCTACAAAGGTAAGTTAGCGGAATCATACTATATGTAGGTTTTTTGGTTGACTTCTTTCACTAAGCAAAATACATTTAAGATTAATCTGTGTAATGGAGTATCAATACTTTGTTTTTTGCTGCTATTATTGTTGTTGGATTTTTTTTTCAATTGTTAACTAGTTATTCCATCGCATGAATGAAGCACAGTTTTATTATCCATATACCAGTTGAGGGACATCTTGATTGTTTCACGATATTCTTGATTATGAACAAATCTGTTATAAATATCTGTACAAAGATTTTTATGTGAACCAAAGTTTTCCAATCATTTCACTAAATACATACAGAGGTATAGTGGAGTGGCTGTGTTGAATGATAAGTGTATGTTTAGACTGATAAAAAAACAAAGCTAAACTAAACTGAAACAAAAAACCTGCCATACTGTTTAACACAGTGGCTGTACCAGTTGCCATACCTATCAGCAATAAATGATAGTTTCTGTTGCTCTGCATCTTGCTAGTATTTGGTATTGTCTGGTGGTGTTTTAATTTTAGATATTCTAATGGTTTTAAAGGTCTCTGGGTGGCACATATGGTTAAGCGTTCAACTACCAGCCAAAGGTTGGTGGTTTGAACCCACCCAGAGGCACTGGTGATCTGTTTTTGAATGGTCACAGTCTTGAAAACCCTGTGGAGCAGTTCTACTCTGCACACATAGAGTCACCATAATCAACTCTGTGGCAACTGTCTTAGTTATTTAATGCCGCTCTAATAGAAATAACACAAGTGGGTGGCTTTAACAAACAAAAATTTATTCTGTCACAGTTTTGGAGGCTGGAGGTCTGAATTCAGGGTGCCAGCTCCAGGGGAAGGCCTTCTTTCTCTGTCAGTTCTGGAGGAAGGCCCTTGTCATCAATCTTCCCCTGTCTAGGAGCTTCTCAGAGCAGAGACCCTGGGTCCTGGCTCTTCTTGCTTGGTAGTAATGAGACCCCTCTCCTTTCTGCTTGCTTCTCTCTTTTACATCTCAAAAGAGATTGATTCAAGATACAACCTAATCCTGTAGATTGTGTCCTGTCTCATTAACATTACTACCTCTGATCCTGCCTCATTAACATCATAGAAGTTAGGATTTACAGCCCATAGGATAATTACACCAGATCACAAAATGGAAGACAACCACACAGTACTGGGAATTATGTCCTTAGCCAAGTTGACATACATTTTTGGTGGATATTTTTTAAGCCACAACAGCAACCAACAACAGCAATGGTTTTTGTAGTGATTTTAGTTTGCATTTCTCTAAAGACTAATGGTGTTGAACATCTTTTTGTGTGTTCATATGCCATTTACAGATTTCCTTTGATAAAGTGTCTGTACTAATTTTTTTTGTCTTTTTTTTTTTTTAATTGAGTTGTTTTCTTATAGTTGAATTTTATTTGGAAATATTTTCTTCCAGTTTATGGATTGGTTTTTCATTCCTTTAACAATGTCTTTTGTAGAGCAAAAATGTTCAATTTTGATAACATCCAATTTATCAAAATTTTTTTTCTTTATGGATCATGCTTTTGGTGTTGTGTCTAAAAACTTTTCATCAAAGCAAGTTCATGCAGATTTTCTATTATGTGTTCTCCTAGAAGTTCTATAGTTTTACCTTTTATATTTAGGCCTATGTTCCATTTTATGTTAAAATTAGTATGAGGTGTGATGCGTGACATCCAATTGCTTCTGTATCATTTATTGAAAAGACTATCTTTTATCCAATAAACTACCTGTATATCTTCATGAAAATATCAGTTAACTGTGTTTGTGTGGGTCTACTTCTTGGGGTCACTCTGAGTCATTTTTCTTTCTTTTTTCCTTGCTTGTGACACTGTTCCACTGATCTATGTGGGCTTCTGTGACCTTGCACTTGGTGTGGGACCTAGATGCATAGAGAGTTTCTGTGTTTATCAGTGTTCCTGCTCTACTCTTTGCTTCAGGGATCCCTACGTCCCTTTGCCAGCCACGGAAGGATCTCTCTCCACACACTTGCCCCTCTCTGAGCTAGAGCCTCCTGCTTGCTACTTGAATTTTTATCTAGTGATGGGATTGGATGGGTTCTCAGCAATTCTGGTCCAGCTTCAGTCTTAGGCAGGCACTGTGAGACCAGGCCTTGGATTTGGGGCATTCTCTGAATTCCTGCCACCTTTCCTGTTTGGCAACCAAACACCTCATTGTATCTGTGATGGGTCTTCAGTGGGAAAGGGTTTCTTGTCCCTCCCCAAATAATGGTAGACCTTTAGGCACCTGAGAAGAAAAGCCTGGCAATCTGCTTCCAAAAGAAAAGTCACAGCCATGAAAACCCTATGGAATGCGGTTCTGCTGTGCAGCATGTGGGGTCACCATGAGTTGGAATCACTTGATGGCAACTGTTTATTTTGTATTGGGCACAGGAAGCCTTTCTTCCTGTTCCCCAGGAACAGAGTATTTTAGCTACAAACTTTAACTCCTCCTACCAAAAAATGGGGCAGAGGAACAACCTGTGCCCTAGAGGCAGAGGAGTTCCCTGGTCCTTCCCTGAGGCACATGGATTTTTCTTCCCCTCTACCCTAAAGTAAGTTCCCAAAACTCTTACTGGGAGACTTAGCAATTGTCACAGTGACGTTTGTAAAAGTCTGTCATCTCAGGCTTTCTTGTATTCTTCAAGTTTGTGTTTTATTTCCAAGGGGACAGAATGTTCCCACACTACCTCCCTCCCCCACTACATAAACCCCTCAGCTCATAGAACAGTTCAATAGATGGTCAAGCAGTTAGATAGAATTGTAGCATGTTAGTTTAAACTGTGTGTTTATTTATATCACATTTTCTGTTTTTAATAATAATTCAGTGATACGTTAACTGATATCTTTATTTTCCCTGCCATTTAGACCTTTGGTAGCAAGGAGAAATTAAAATTCTATTATATAGAATGGAAGACAAGCTGGGCAGAAAATTGAATTATTTTGCAGATTATAAACTTTCAGTTGCATAACCTAAATAACTACTTTATTTTTATTTTGCTTTACTTTTCTTATTGGATCCTAAATGCAAATGAGGTCAGCAATGAGCTTTCCTACAGACACAAGTGAATTTTATTCTGATAAATGGTTCTAAAATCATTGCTAATCTATTAAATTATTCACACCTAAACATGAAAATTAGTCTTAAAATACATTTTTCACTGCTTGTTAAAAATATTTCTTAACAGTTTTAATCAACTTCCTGGCAGTCAGTTTTAGAGCATGTACTATTTCATAAGCACTGTTCTTAGCACAGAGGAGAAGACAGTAAATAAGACCAAAATATGAGCCTGTGAGATTATTATACCGGTAACCAGTTGCCATTGAGTCATTCCACATTGACACATTGAGTTGATTCCAACTCATGGCAACCCGATGTGTGTCAGAGTAGAACTGTGCTCCATACCATTTTCAATCTATAATTTTTTGGAAGTAGATTGCCAGGACTTTCTTCTGAGACATCTCAGAGTGGACTCAAACCTCCAGCCTTTTGGTTAGCAACCAAGCATATTAACCATTTGTACCACCCAGAGACTCCAATTATTACGCAAACCCTGTAAAAAAAGTAAATATAAGCGTTGAGATATGGAAATTGAGTGAGTTTCCCAAATCCCTGTGTAGGAATTTAAAGAGTCGGATCTCCAGGATATCATCATAGTGCTCTTTGCACTCTTGCACACTGCTGCTATGTGTTACTTATCCTCTGTCTCCTTTCAATTGATACTTATCAAACTTAAGCACCAAAGTCCATTCTCCAAAGTACACTCAATCTTTTTCCAACACATATTTTTCCTGTTCTCATTGACACACACATTCTCATACAATTTCAATTTAAGCTCTAGTGAAAGTTAAGTATGAAGAAATGCTACATGAGTTATCTTCAACCACTTCCCTATCGGCCAGAGAGGGAAGAATGGAGCATCAATAATAATTGTTTTAATTTGAGAAAGTGTAGAAATGTATAATACAAAATCCCTTCCCAGCGTGGTATGGGGTAAGATAAAGTACCTGAGCATACAATTCCCTAGTATCCTAGAAATAAGCATAGTATATCATTTAAAGTGCATATGCTAAAATGTGTTTCCATTTGGGATGTAGAAAACTATGAGAATGTCAAATTCACTCTTCCATGAATAAAACCGAGAAAATACATCATAACTTTTCATGAATTTATCAGTCAACCAAGTGAACTGAATTGCAAAGAGTGACAAGCTTCCCCAAGGAAAGACAGGGACACACAAACTATTTCACTTATGGCAGAGGATGGGAGAACAAGTGGCTGCCATATAAGCAGGTAAGAATAGATCAGCTAAAATGTTAACAAATTATTAAAAGCTAAGTGTGGGCTAGTATGTTAGTTTAGAAGAGAAAATGTGAACCCCACACACAGGACAGTTGATAGTCAATTGCAAACTCTCTTTCAAAGGCTTCTGCTGGGTGCCCACAGGGGAGATTGGGGAAGGACAGAAAACTAAGGACAGTCCTGGGTGGCACAGGTATGTGGGTGGTGATTAACAGATGTTGTTGTTAGCTGCCATCCAGTCAGTTCCAGGCTCATGGTGACCCCATGTGTTACAGAGTAGTACTGGTCCATAAGGTTTTCTTGGCTATAATCTTTATGGAATCAGATCACCAGGACTTTCCTTCTGTGGAGTCACTGGGTGGGTTTGAACCACCAACCTTTAGATTAGCAGCCCATCGCAAACCACTTGCACCCTCCAAGCTCCTGATTGTTGCCTGGGGACCAGAAAAAACAATTGCCAACCTCTATTCATCAGGATACCTTTCTTTCATCTGAAATAAAACCTTCAGCTACTGAGGTGGGGCATTGGAACAGGAAACACTGGCCCTCAAGGCTCAAGCAAAGAGCCTCAGCTTCTAGGGTAGGGAGGATAAGAAGTAAACCCATCTGCCTCTAGAGCAGGGACAGGATAACCTCTTAGACCCAGGAAGATGGCTATCATTCGGGGAGGGGTGGAAACCCTCCCACCCAAGACCCACCACAAGTACAATGTACAGTTTGGTTGTCATGAGGAGGATGGGCAGGAATGCTGAAAATGTCTCAACTCCAAGGCCCAGCACACAGAGTTTGCCTTTTTTTTTTCTTTTTTTCTTTTTATAAATCTTGCCTCTGGTACCCTCAACTTTTAGGCTTGTGGACTCTTTCTCTTTCATTATTTTGGGGGAAATTCTCAGCAATTATCTCTTAAAATATTTATTTTGCACTGTTTTTTCCTCCTCTTTCTGGAACTCCAAATACACGTTAAGCTCTTTTACAGCATCCTGCAGCTATTGAATGCTCTGTTTTATTTTACTTTACTTATTCTTGTTCTCACTGTTTCCCAGTATAGATATTTTCTATTGATCTATCTTCAATTCCACCTTTTCTTTGCTGTGTCTGTTGCTGAACCTGTTAAAAACAGTATGCATCACTGATAGGTTTTTTTTTTTTTTTAATTTCTAGAATTTTTATTTTACCTTTCTTAATAGTTTTCATCTCTCTGTTCAAATCCCTCATCTGTTCATGCATACAGTCCACCTTTTCCTATAATCCTTTAACATACTTCTAATAGTTGTGTTGAAGTTCCTGCCTGATAGCTCTGTGCTATTGCTGGGTCTGATACTGTTGATTACTTTTTCTTTTGACAGTTTTTTTTCCCCCTTGCTTTTTGCGTGTCATAGAATTTTTACTGAATTTCAGTTATCTTGTATAGAAGAGTAGACACTGAGGTAGATAAAGTTTACACCTGGAAATGGACACTGTTAGGCCACTAATGTGAGAGTTGATTAAATCTAGTCAGCCTACATTTTGTTGCTAGAATTACCTTTGAGTCCCTGGGTGGTGCAAACAGTTAAGCACTCAACTGCTAAAGGAAAGTTTGGCAGTTTGATTCTACCCAGAAGTGCCTCAAAAGAAAGGTCTGGTGATCTGCTCCCAAAAACCCTATGGAGTGCAATTCTACTCTACAATACGTGTGGTTGCTATGAGTCAGAATAGACTTCACAGCAACTGGTAGAATTACCTTTAATGCACCAGAACTTTAAGTTCCACTAGCTGTGGGTTGTGTTACATGTTAGTATCTGAGACTTGGGTTTCTTAGCACTAGAGTCTGATCTGAGACAGAGATTTTTGAGGAGGTGATTTACTGAGGGGAGCTCTCAGAAGAAGGAAGTGAGGGAAGCAGGATAATATGGGAGGAAAGTAGGTAAAGATGTGGTTTCAGGAGAATCTATGGGGGACCCTAAATTGTACCACAGGCATTGTTTTACCAAGAAACAAGGCTACCAAGTTGTTAAATGCCTGCATGAGTCATTCGATGGCTAGAGGTCACCCAGTGGGGAGAAGGCACAACTTCTCAGTCATCTTCCCTCAGGAAAAGTTCCATCTGCTGTGGTTAAGCCTCTAGGGAAGGGTGGAGTTGCAGCACCTGGGGATGGATATATAGGCTAGATAACAGGAATATAGGCTAATCACTAAGAGTATCTGCTATACTCTGTAACTAACTTCTACATTCAGTCACTCCAATCAAATCACAGATGCTTGCTAGTAGCTAGGGCATTAATATACTCAGTCAAGGAACTAGAACTAAAAGGATAAGAGAATATTTTCACAAAATGGATAACTGCAGCATGCATTGAATATGTAACACTTAATTTTCCCATATTAGCTTGGGAACAAATGTTGAAAATTTATCGGTTATATGTTTCCATAAATTGCATGTATATGCATGCCTACTGTATGCCTACAGTTAGCAAACTAAAACTGAGTAGAGGCATTGGATAATCACAAGCACACCAGATAGTAATCAGGATAACTGAATCCTAGTCAAGAAATGATTACCAGCAAACTCTGTGACTTTGGGCAAATCTCTTCTTCTCTTAACTATGGTTTCTTTATCTCGAAGAGGAAGATAAAGAGGACAACACATAATTTTAGGAGCAATAATTTTGGCTCAGGGAAATTTTATTCAGGTAAAATATGTGCTATGTGTCTCTCCTTTATTGCTAACAGAAAAATTATATTCCAAAATGCAGACTATTCCCCATGCAAATTTACAGTGATTTGAAACACTATAATAAGAAATTCCAAAATGTACTTAAGTGGATTGATTTACACCTGCATTTTTTTAACCCTTTCCTAAGCAGAAGAAAAAAGATGTGTATTTGTAGGTTCTTGGGAGGCATAAAAGAAACAAAATGGTGCTGAATGAAGAGAGAAAATGAGCAAAAATTTCAGGTCAGGGGAATTGGGGTGAAGGTGAGGAAAAGGGGATTATTACGGAGATCAGGTTAGATCTGAGCATGACCACTTTTAAATGGCTTTGTTTCTTTTGAATATTTTATTTTTAGCTGAAAAATCCAACACAAGCACAAAGTATAGAAATTTATGTATATTTAAAGAACCATGTACATTTCAGAGAAGGAATGATCTTTAGTTTCTCATTTAATTCTCTAATTTTATAAATGAGGACACTAAGAAAGTGTTGGGGATGGGGATGCTGAGACTTTGATTAGAATTGTAAGTGCTCTTCTGGACTCCCTGCTGAAGTGGCAGGTTTCTATTGTGTATTTTTCTAGAAAAATTGATAAGATTGTATTCTTTATTTCCCTGGATTTCCTCAGAAATAAAGGGGGCCACTCTGGATAAACTGCATTACCATTTATCTTAATTTCTGTTTTTACATTTTCCAAATTCTTGAATAAGATCTACATAAATGTTGCATTCTTGTTATCTAGTGATGATGAGCATTGGGAAGACCCAAGTACGACTTTTGGTGAAAGATGGAGAGTAGAAGCATAATTCAACTATAAATCTGTGGTCAGAGGCAGATATTGTAGGTCTTAAAATGTCATAAAAGCAAAAGAAGATAATAATTTGTCTATGTAGACAAAGGTGGGAGTAAAGAAGATACTGTCAGGCATACTTCTTCCATCTTTACTTAAAAAATCCTTGCCTTTTGATACAGAATGTGAGTTGTTATGGTTATGGAATCAAACCCAGTGCCTTAGAGTAGATTCTGACTCATAGCGGCCCCATAGGGTTTTCAAGGCTGTAAATCTTTACGGATGTAGACTGCCACATCTTTCTCCCGTGGAGTGGCTGGTGAGTTCAAACTGCTGACCTTTCTGTTAGCAGCTGAGTGCTTTAACCACTGCACCTTCAGGGCTCTTTGGTTATGAAAGGGCAGACTACAATAGGTATACTATAAAGATATAATGAAATAGTAGAATGGATGAAGAATTTCTGATTAATAAATTCTCCTTTTCCCTGAAATCTTCAGGGGGTGGTGCAAGATATCAATAAAATATCCAAAGATATCCCAAGCCAGATAGATACGTGTATGTATTATGTTAATTTAGTACTCCAAAGGCTCACAGTGTTGTAAGAAATATGCAGGCCTTAGTAAATGAGAAGGTTATAAATTGACTATGTACAGATCTACTCAGTAGATTATATAATATGTGCATATTGTGATTTTTTTTTTTTTTCCCCAAATTGATACCACAGAAAATATTCTGGGAGAAAAAAATCTTTAGCAGAATGCGATCGCCTTTGTTGATCTTGTGGATAACATCAATGGATATAATCCTTACCTCTGAAGTAGCCTACTTAAGAAGTGTTTTACTCTTCCATTTCTACCATAGTCAACAGTCCAACATAGCACAGAGAGTAACTAAGGAAATTATGCATAACTTTTAACCTATATTAAAGAAACACACTTTTTAAAAAAAAATTTATAGATTTTTATCATGGATATATTTTAACTTTGCATACAATTAAATAAATAATATCTGACTAATCTCCCTAAAGCAGTGACGATAAAGAGATTTCATTTTCAAATGACAATGTTGGTATTAGGAGGTGTGAATTGGGCTTGGAATAGATTTTGGATCTAGAGACCAAGTGGAAGCTCTTTAGAGTTGTATCCATTACCATAAATATAATTATGGCCATGCTGATATTTTATGTCATTCCGCAAAACAGTATTTATGTTACGCACAACCCTCTGTTCTTCTCTATAAGGTTCTGTTTTTCAAATTGTTTTACTAAAATTGTTAATGAATTTCTATTTACCTATATGCTGCCTAAGTTAATTCAGTTATGCCCTGAGTTATTTTAAAAGCATACACAATATTATTAAGTCATCAGTAATTTATGTTCTTAATAATGAGGTACAGAAATTACTCATGTACTTCACAGAATCATATTTTTGATAGTTATAAACTACTGGAGATTATAGAGTTAACCTTCTCATTTCACAGGGAGACCTACAGACTTGCCAGGATTAAGTCTCTAGCCCAGGGCTAAATAATTTTGAAAGTAATAGACAAGGCAGGTAATTGACTGCCTGTACTCTTAGTTCCATTGAAAGTGTAGTCCTCTGACCACAAGCATCAGCATCACCTGGAAGCTAGTTAGAAATGTAGAGTCTCAGCCATCACTTTGGACTTATTGAATCAAAATCTGCAATTCAGCAAAAATCCTTGGCAATTCATTAGCACATTAAAGTGTAGCAAGCACTTCTCTGAAACGGTGTAATTAAGAAAGCTTTCAGATGGAATGAGGTTTCCTGTCATGACCTCTGTTCGGCTTCCTTATTGAATGTTGCTTCCTGAGTTTTAAAGCAGTGTTCTCCAAAGTAGGATGCTCAAGGTAATCAAGTCCCTTTGGGTGTGGGAAGAAAATACTGGAACCTTCATTTATATATAATTTGTAAAGTCCTATTAAGTTGGTAATTCTCTTTTTGTTCCCCAAGATCTATTCTCTACATTTTTTGCCCTTTTCTGTGCCCTAGGGAGGCTATCCTGTAAGGATACTATCACCTGGGCTCCTTGCCCTTTGGATTCTGGTTGGAATTAGCCAATGAGAGGCACTAGATGGAGATTATAGGATGAGAAGAAAGGTTAGGATGTTTCTTACCAACCCCCTTTTCCTCCTGTTTGGGCACTGGGATCATGGAAGTAGCTTCTGTCCTCTACAGTTATACCCGCTATTGGGCAGCCCCTCTTCTAAGGCTCCTGCTCCTTCCTGGCTTCAGTAAATTCATTCCCTGGTGTACTGCCCAGCTAGAAGGGGCTCCCAAGCTGAGAAAAGAAAAAGAAAACAAACAAACAAACCAAAACAGAACAAACAAATAGATAAAAGCCCCGGAGGCCACCAGCATGGTGGCATGGGCAGGAAAGCAGACTCACAATCGAGCTATGTTTCACAGCCTTTCAGGAAGAAGCAAAGGTGGTACACGGAGCCAGGTATTTGAGAGAAAGGAGGGGGAGGTGGTGAGAGATAAGGAAGAAATCTAAAGAAGTGGAAAAAAGCTACACCAGCAGCCAACAAATGGCACTCATGGAGCCGGGCAGTGCAGGTGGGTGGAATCCAAGCTGCTCCAGGATGAAGCCAGTGCTTCCTGGACAAGAGCCTGTGGCGGCAGGAAGCAGAGAAGGCTGAGTGGGGGTGAAGTAGGGTAGGGGATGGGGAAGCATATATCTCTAGTTACTGGTTGTTCTGTCTCCTGCTGGAAATTCCGTGAAGTTGCTTTCTCGTACCCCCTATTTGCCAATCTCCGATAGGAGTCCAAGATGGCAGATCCGTGCTGCAGTAGCTGATAGGGGACCTCTGCATGTATCTCTCTTCACTCTCTGTTCTCGGTCAGTTTCTTAATCCATTCAATGCTTGGCTGAGTTCTTTATCTCTTCATTTGATGGTTAAGGTTTCTGTTTGACTTAGTTTTTTGTATCTTTGCTGTGGAGGGATAGCATGGTGCTTCTGTCTATAGTGGCATGTTGCCCGGAAGTCCCCCAGTCAATTTTTAAGTATCTAATTTTTAAAAAATGCAATGACAGGCAAGGATCTGCCCTTCATGTGAAATACAGAGGACAGAAAACAGAAACAAACAAAAAAGTAAGGAGGTGACAGAAAAGATTAAAACTAAATGCAATGCTGGAAACAGAGTAAAACTTTGAAAATCAATATTACTGTCATCAAGTAACCATGGATATTGCATCTATGAAATAAAAACAAATCTCTAAAAACTACATCCAGAGAATAAACTTGTGTCTTGAAAATTAAAATAGGATTGCAAAAATAAAAACTTCAATAGCAGAATTAGAAGATAAGATACAGTAAATCTCTTAAATAGAACATAAAAACAAACAGATAGGAGAGAAACAAAGAAAATTACAGGACTACCTAGGAAATCCAACAACCAAACAGTAAGGTTACCAGGAAAAGAGAACAGAGGAAATGAAGGTAAAGAATTTTCGAGGAAACAATTCAAGTACACTTTTCAAAATAAAAGTGCATGAGTTTCCAGATTTAAAGTGTCTACACAATGCCCAGTATAATGGATAAAAAAGAGCTACATCAAGGTTCATCGCTGTGAAATTTCAGAACACTTGTGCTTAAGGGGAGATCTTAAAGGCTTCCATAAAGGGTTTTAAAACAACATATTATGAAGAGAAGATCAAGAAAAAAATGTCATAAATTTCTCTCAAACAGCCAAAACGGAAGCTTGGGACCACAGGGCAATGTCTCAGAATTTTTTGTGAAATGACTTCCTACCTAGAATTCCACATCTAGTCAAAAAACAAAAAGTACAGGTAAACAATGACATTGTCAGACATGCAAGCTCTCAAAAATTTTACCAAGCATACACTCATTCCTAGGAAAGTACTGAAAGGATGCACACTGCCAAACTAGGAGAATATATCAAGAAAGAGGGAGGCAAGGGAATCAAGAAACAGACTGTGACACAGAAGAAACACCTAAAGAATTTTTCCAGGATGATAGTGAAGACAGATTACAGAACAGCAACTGTGCAGCAGGCCTAGAGAATAGTCATTCAAAACAAGAAGCTTCAGGAGAGATGTTGTCAAGAAAAAAAAAAAAGATGAAATTGATAGAACACTATGTGTTCTTGCCAAACACATCTCATGTGTTTGAAAGCATAGAGATAAAATTTATATTTTTGGAAAATTTATATTTTTGGAACAAAAAAGAAATAAGAAAATAAAAAACTGAGTAATTAATAACTCCAGGAAATCTAATACATATAACACTATATAACTCATCTATAGTATTTCCATAGTATATAATCATTGAAAATAAATATAATCAAAAGCATAATAAAATATATTGATTATAAAACAGCAAAAAATTCTAACCTTCCACGGTGAAAATTACTATCTAGTAACTAGTATTGAAAAATAAAGCAATTTCAATAGAAGCATTTATTGAGAAACATACAGGTGAATACCATAAAATAAAACGATTAAATACATGGAAAGTGGTTGCTTCAAGAGGCAGCAAGCAGTAATAGCCAATACTGCATGTGTACATTCCTTCTACGGTCACCCAAATTCATTCAGTTGTCTGTAACCAATATTGACTGACTGAAAAAAATAACCATTTGTAAATTCTACTTTAACAGTCCCAGTTGTCAACAGCCGACACAATTATTCTGAATGCATGTAGCATCGAGACTCTTCAGTCATGATTGTACTCTATTGCACCATTTATTTATTTATTTACTTAAATTATCAGCAACAGTAAATAGACACTACATTAATCACTGGGCGTAAACATGTTGTAATCTTTCTCTAAGAAGTGCTTAAATATAAACGCAGGGACAGACCCTATTCATCCTCTCTCCACCTCATGCCATTCCTACTCTCTCCAGGCCTCTGTTCTGACTCAGGTCTCTTCCCAGGAAGACAGCTCAACTTCCTCAATCATTATACTCATGTTTTAAGAATATGATTTTTAAAAGATTATCAAAATGCTTACATAACAATATAAAATAAAATCTATTTCACTCATTTTCAGTTGGTCAGTGAATCTTTCTATAAATTCCTATTCTTTCTTTACCACGTACTCTGTTGTGTTTCAGGTAATAACTATCTTCTCTGTAGTCAAAAATTCTCTGTAGTATTATTTCTTCCATGAACGCATCCTAAAGTTACCTGGGAAGACCTGATATTTTCTCCTATGAATATGAAGATCTCCTTGCTACTTTCTTGGTTCCAACCTTATTGACATATTTTTCCTTGCCCTGAAACATATATATAAATGATATAAATATGTGTCAGTTAAAATTTTCCTGACATATAGTGTCCCTTTTATTTGTTTGTTTATCTCATGGCTGCCATTTTGGAGGAGAGTGACCACATCTGCATTCAAGGCCTAGTTCAGATGACTCAGAGACGAATCCTTAACAAATTTCTACTCTTGATGGTACCACGTTATACTGGTAAAACCTCCTGTACCATTTATTCTCCTGTGAATTATTCTTTTGTATCAGAATTGCCCTCTATTGTTTACTATTTTTAATTGTGATAAATATTTATCTTGATTATTCTTTAAAGAAGCCAAAATACTTGATGGGTGAGAGAGATGGAAAAGCCACGCAGAATTCTTTATCATATCTGATGGATACAGTTTTATACATTTCTGGGAAAAAGTATTAAAATAATTTCATCTGTAATTATAGATTTTTTAAAAATACTGTGCTTTTTAATCTAACATTAGATTATGAGTACATGAATATGACAAGCTGTATCCCAGTGACTGCTAGAAATAAATATTATAAGAAGAAAATATGAGTGACAAAATAATTGTAACTTAAATCCCGTACACTCAGTCAATAAGCTTTTTGTTATTCTGTCATATCTTTTATTCTGTCGTCAGACTCATGATTCACATTTGTTGAAATGTGAGGGACACAGAAAATACAAAAAGACAATCAAATGGAATCTAGATGATTAATAAAATGTGAGCCCTTTTATCTGATGAACTTGGCTATCTTATAAAATTTCATGAGTAGATAATTGCATGACATATGAAAAAAGATGATTATCAGGCTAGAAAAATATTAAAGATAATTCTGAATGTTTTGACCTTCACAGAGTCAAAAAAAATAAAGTCAGCCCCGAACATTTTCTTTGCTCTAACATGGAATATATGTCATCCATTGAGTCTGTCATCTCATGTCTTTATATTTTATGAAAAATCATGCTGGATAGAATCAGATGTACAACCAAAGAGGTCATTCTTTTTCATTTAAAAAAATCCATAATTCTGACCGAATAAATGAGTAGAAAATACAAACATGGACAAGTATTAAGAATATGTTTTAAGATTATAAATGAACTTTTTTTTTGTTAGAAATGTTAATTATGCACAAATTTGCTGTCATTTTAAAAGCAAAGATGAAAGGATTCTTTTTAATCATTTAGTACACACCCACCACTTTTCAGAGGAGGGAACTGAGACTGGGAAAGGATAAATAATTTTCCAGAAGTCAGACAGTAAATGAGTAGGGCAAGACATGACTAACCCACGTCTCCTGTTTCCCAGTTCAGGCTTTTTTCTTTTGAAAGTCTTTGCTTCTCAAAATATGTTGATCTTTTATGTGGATTCGTTTTTAGGGCCAAAAGAATACAGAGACCTCTCCATATAATAATAATTGTATTTTTAATATTTGTTGATAAAAATTGTCACTTTGTGCACTGCCATTTAGAGTATTGTTTCATATTTAAGGATTGAAAGAGATGAGACTTGGGCTTAAATTATAATGAGTCGAAATTGACTTGACAGCACCTAACAAAAACAACACTGGAGATTGAAAGATCTAAAAATGCATTATAATATAATAATAAAAAAACCTGTTTTCATCTAGTCTATTCTGACTCATAATGACACTGTAGGACAGAGTAGAACTGCCCCATAGGGTTTCCAAGGAGCAGCCGGTGCATTCAAACTGCCTAAGCTCTTAATCACTGCACTACGAGTGCTTCCATTATAATATAATAACCTTATTATATTTTGATTGTTTTAAGGGCTAAAAATAAAAATAAAGAGTAGGGCTACAGAGAAGAAGCAGCAGTTAAGACATCTCAGAGACAGCTTCATCAGAGAGACATGAGCATTTGCTTTGATAATATGGACATCTGGGAGCAAAATAAAAGGAGATCATTTCAGCAAAGCACAGAAACATGAGAGAACAAAGAATACTTGAGATCTACATAGTGTAGAGTGTGAGGTTGGGAAGACATAGGACAGTGGGCTGGTAAGACAGGATTAAAACTGTCAAGGGCTCGCAATGTCATGCATAATAATTTAGATTTCCATCTGAAAACAATGGGGAGCAACTGAAGAATTATACGAAGCAGAGGTCAAGATCTTATTTGAACGTTAAGAAGCATCATATGCATTGCAGAGTAGTGTGCAACTGAAAGGAGATGAGATTAGAGAATAAAGAGTGTGATGAAAAGTCTACGTAAGTGAAATCTTCACATAAGATAATAGTGAATATCTAAACAACTGAAGTAGATGCTAGATAGTTATGACACGGTACCTTGAACAGATGTTTAAAAGAGAGCATCAATAAGTTTTGGTCATGGGTAGATTTTTCTGGTAAGTGAAATAAAGTCTACTAATCAATCAGTGTTTACCAGTGAGATGAAATTTATTTGACTATTATAAATATAGAATGCAGTTGTTCTATTATGTAGATCAATTCTCAAGAGTATAGTGTAATAAGAATTTAAAATACAGAGTCCTTGGAAACGTCAACTGTTAAGAGATGCATAGAGAAAGAGAAATTCACAGAGCAGATTGAGAAGAGGTGGTCATAGGTATACAATAGAAATGGAAAAATAAAATTATCCCAGAAACTAAGGGAGGAAAAGAAAAAAAAATCTGATAAAGGGAAAACTCATCAGCATTGACAAATTTTACCATAAAGTCAAGAAAACTGAAGTCCAAAAAGTACTCACTGAATTTCTGTACTAGAAATTCAGTGAGAATATTTTCAGTGAGATAATGAGGTAAAAATCCAGATTAAACTAGATTAATATGTGACTAGAAAGTACTGACCTGAGGGCACTGAGTGCAGGATGTTCTTTCACAAGTTTTTTGGAGTTATACGTAGAAGGAGTTTAGGATCAAAGTAGTGTGTCTTTGGATGAAAAAAATTTAAACATATTTTATACAAAGAGGAAGAAACAGATTACAGAAGAAGACATTAGAAATAGAAGATATCTAATGGAATAAGAATGCTGAGTATCTGGGAAGAGAATAAGATCCAAATGAAAGATGAAAAAATAACTGTTTTATATGAATCTGAATTTAACTTTCCATGAGACTTGGAGAGAGGTGATGGTAGTGAAGATACAGATATAATTAAACATAGCATAGTGTTGGTAATTCTATTTTCTTTGTGAAATTAGAGCAAAGTCGTATGAAAGAGATAGAAATAAGGTGGGATATTTGAGAAGAACAAAAACAGTACAGAACAGATGCTCTGAAGGAAGTGATAAGGGACTAAAGACTTATAATAGCACTATGGAGCATAATGGCATAAGATAATAAGAGTAAGGCTCTGTGTGTGGTTCTCACACAAGGCTGTTGCGATCCTAGGGGTGCTCACATGTGAGTGGATGAATAAACGTTTTCAATAATATACTTAGTTTAATGTTCTTAGGCTCAAGCCAATTAATAAACATTTATAGTATTTTAAAAATGGAAAAAATAATTATCCACAAAAGTCCATCTAAAATTCACAAGTCAAAAATGAAATGTAAAGTTCCTGGCACCAAGCTTAATTAAATATTGTTCTTAGAATCTCATTTTCAGTCAGATAACTCATCTCTAATTCAATCATCAAGAATTTTTTTAAGTAAAAAAATATTTGCATAACACCAAGTTGAGGGCCAGTGTAGGAATATTTTAAGAAATTACCCCTACCTTAAAGATTCTTGGACTCTTGTGGGTGGCACAAATGGTTAAGCACTGGACTACTAGCTGAAAGGTTGGTAGTTCAAAGCCACCTAGCAGGGCCTCAGAAAACAAGTCAGGCGATCTGCTTCTTAAAGATCACAGCCTTGAAAACCCTATGGAGTAGCTCTACTCCGCACACGTGGGGTTGCCATGAGTCAGAATCCAGTCGACAGCAACTAGCAACAATAACAGATCAGCAAATACTTCACAAATAAGTGACAAGACAATACATGTTTTCAAAAATGTATAACTGGACTACAAATTGGAAGTTAGTGTAGGAGTTATAGCAAGCCTATGTATTTAAGCACTTAATAAGCTATGCAGAATACAAAGAGGTATGAGCTGAAGTCTTTGACTTGAAGTACCTTATAGTATAGTTTAGAAAAAAAGTAAATATTCCAAAATTGTTTTTAGCCATAAAAGGCAGCATATATCAAATGGCAAATGACAGGAATAAACTATTTATGACATAATTTGGATAACAGTGGAATAGGTACTCTTTAATAAAATATTAAGTGGGCTTAATCTTTTATGAGAAAAAGAAGATACATAAGTAATTAGATGTAAGAAATAGAGATTTGAAACAAAGAAAAAAATGAAAGAAAAGACAAGTAGCAGACCCATGAGTACAGTACTGTTTTAGGGAAATGTAGTAGATGAAATCCTACTGTTTAAGACTACAGACTACAGTTGGCTTCAAAAGGATAAATTCCCAGGTATGAGTAATCCACTACTGCATTTGTTATGATCCTTGATCATAACCAGACATTGCATTCCACATTACCATTTCTCTGGAAAAAAGATGCACAGTAGAGTGATTGTGGAGTTAAAGTTTTAGGAAGAATTAATAAATAATTAATGAGACAAATGTCAGCAAAAGGATGCAGGACTAAACAGAGTTCTGTTTGGAGTGTGTTACTTAGTAGAAGTGATGAGTTCATTTGGAATGGAATGAACTAAGAATACATCATGGAACTTTCTTTGAACAATGGGTGGATTTTAAATATGAGATATGTAAAAAACATATTAACAAAAGCAAAAATTATAAATAAACCAGCTTGGCAACAGAAGACAGTTTATTAATGCCAGTACCCAAAAGGCTGACTGGGACCAGATTGCAA
The DNA here is from genome assembly GCA_030035585.1 of Dugong dugon. Taxonomy (NCBI): domain Eukaryota; kingdom Metazoa; phylum Chordata; class Mammalia; order Sirenia; family Dugongidae; genus Dugong; species Dugong dugon. The sequence goes on from CM057475.1 coordinate 25,030,565, forward strand.
CAGACTATGAGAGTCATAGCTTCAGAGTCTAGCCTTACTTTGGTAGGCAAGGGAGAAAGAGTGAAACTCTTTCAAGGGGCAGATGAATAAGGGACATGCTGATTCATCTGGCAGATATGACTTGAGCAGAGAGGAATACATCTGATCTTGAGGCTTCAGGATCCCCTTGTGAATTAGTGACCTTGAAGGATGGGTGGGCAAAGGTTACATGAGTGAAGGCATCAACACCTGGGACTAAGACAGAAATGGCTAGCTATTTATGCAACCATAATGGCACTGGCAATATCCAGGCATATGATATTCATTGGAGGAGAGGAAAACAAGGTTGATTGGGTAAGAGTGTAATACACAATACGTGACTTTGAAAGACAGTGAGATTAGTTTTAAGTAGTTAAAAATAGGTAACCCTTAAAGGAATACTATGAAACATTAAAGAACAATAATGAATCTACGAAACATCTCACAACATGGATGAATCTGGAGGGCTTTCTGTTGAGTGAAATAAGTCAATCACAAAAGGACAAATGTTGTATGAGATCACTATTATAAAAATTCAAGAAAAGATTTACACACAGAAAAATACAGTCTTTGAAGGTTACATGGGAGGAAAAAGGAGAGGAGGGAAAAACACTAACTAGATAGTAGATAAGTGGTAACTTTGGTGAAGGGTGAGACAGTATACAATACTGGGGAAGTCAGCACAGCTTAACCAAGGCAGTCACAGAAGTTTCATAGACACATCCAAACTCCCTGAGGGGCTGAGTTACTGGGCTGAGAACTGGGGACCGTGGTCTCGGGGGACATCTAGCTTGACTGGCATAACACAGTTTATAAAGAAAATGTTCTACATCCAACTGGGGTGAGTAGCGTCTGGGTCTTAAAAGCCAGAAAGCAGCCATATAAGATACATCTACTGGTCCCATCCCATCTGGAGAAAAGGGGAATGAAGAAAACCAAAGACACAAGGGAAGATAAGTCCAAAGGACTAATGGACCGCAACTATCACAGCCTTCACCAGACTGAATCCAGCACAACCAGATAGATGGTGCCTGACTACCACCACCCACTGCTCTGACAGAGATCACAATAAAGTGTCCCAGACAGAGAGAGAGAAAAATGTAGAACAAAATTCAAACTCACAAAAAAGACCAGACTTAACTGATCTAACAGAGTACTGGAGAAACCCAGAGAGTATGGCTCCCAGACACGCTTTTAACTCAGTACTGAAGTCACTGCTGAATTTCACACTTCAATCAAAGATTATACAGGTCTATAAAACAAACAATTACACACATGAGAAAGTGGTTTGTAGTTCAATCATGTATAGACTAAATGGGCACACCGGTCCAAAAGCAAAGACGAGAAGACAGGAAGGTCCAGGAAAACAGGACAAATGGAAGTGGGGAAATGGGGGTGGAGAAAGGGGAGAGTGTTGACACATTGTGGGATTGTCAATCAATGTCACAAAACCATTTGTGTATTAACTGTGTAATGAGAAACTAATTTGCTCTGTAAACTTTCACCTAAAGTACACTAAAAAAATTAGGAAGCTCCTAAGATATTTTGAATGAGAAAGTGATAAAAGCAGAAAATTTTCTTGTCAGAACGTCTAAGACCTAGGGTAGAAGGAAATTTAAAAGTCATTTACTCAAAGCTATAGAAAGGGACAGTGTTGTTCAGAATAAATTGGATAGAGATGCAACTGAGGGGAGAGAAAACAGCTTGGAAATCGATACAGTAAGAAAGGCAAGGTCTTCTTTTTTCCTGATCTTTTTTTTTTTTTTTTTGTCTGCTTGGTAATAGAATCATACAAAAACAATATAAAAATCTAAAATTATGATAGATTATTAATAAATGTTTTAGTTGGCTTTTAGGACATTATAATAAAATAAGAAAAATAAAACTAGTGGTGCCATGTTTTTATTTTTTAGTCTTGATATGCTAATGTATCAGATTTATCTTGGGAAATCTATATGAAACATTTATTTTAAAATGTTTTACTAAGATAATCCTTATAAAATCAGAGCTGTAATGCGCGATGAGACCAAATTACCTTCTCAACTTGTCTAAATTCAGACATACAATAATATCAATGTAGAATCGTAACACCAACTTAGTCTTCAAGAATGTGTCTTGCACCTGACAGATGACCGATACTGTAAGACAGCTAACTCATATAAGATAATTATGGAAAGAAACCATGTAGTATCTAAACTCATTATTCATCTCTTCGCTTCATGTACTGTTCAAAAGAATTACAAAACTTGAATTCATCATTTAAAACTTACCTGTCATAAAATGCAATTTTTATTTAAAAGTCCATCAAAGACAAATTTTTATCTTTAGGCTTTTCTAAAACTAACCAGTTGTCATCAAGTCATCTCTGACTAACGGCAGCCTCATGTGTATCAGAGTGGAACTGCACTCCATAGTGTTTTCAGTGGCTGATTTTTCAGTAGATTGCCAGGCCTTTCTTCCGAGGTGCCTCTGGATGGACTCGAATTGCCAATCTTTCAGCTACCAGCTGAGCACATTAAATGTTTGCACCACACAGGATTCCTTTAACCTAAGATAATTCCCACTATCTTAGCTATTCAGTTAGCTATTATAGTAACCTGAAGTATGGATAGAGCTACATAAATATTTTTTTATGACTAAAATGTCAAAGTTAAATTTAGGATAACTATCCTTTCAAAAGTTCTGATTCAAAATTGCAATTAACAACATTGGTGATAGTATAAAATAACTGTTTTCAAATGCTATTGAGGCATCCCAGAATGGTTTTAAATTTTTAATTATGTTGTGCTAGAAGTTGTTTTGGTCATGAAAGATGATTATTCTTGGCAGTTCACAGTATGTGTTAAATACTCAAAGATGTGAAAATGGAGATTATCTAAGAAATAAGAAAACAACCATCTGTCCTAGACCGTTTAGGTATTAGTTTGCCTAGAGATTTGAAGATAGCCCAAAGATTTCTTTCCACATTCTAGGATGCCCGTTAATTGTTGGATATCCAATAATTACAGCTATAACAACAACAACAAAAATGAAGAACACATGCAGAAGTTTAAAAAATATTAATGGTAAGCCATAGTTTATGAACAGTGTTAGGAAAAAGCGAAAGCTGAACTAGATTCACAGTATGGCCTAGACAGATGGACTAGAGGAAACCTATGGAAATATTAAATGCAAAATACCCCGGACGATTATTGACGGTGCTCTAATATATAAAATTAATAGTTTTTTTCTTTATCTAGTATCATGGAAATCATTCATTATTTTAATTTTTATCGAGTAGTATGTGAAGGTGATTACTTTTCTTAAATTAATATAAAAATTGCATCATTTCTTTACATTTCTGGATTACAGGTCTAGATATTACAATCTCCTAGTGGCTTCTTCTCCATCTGAAATATGGTCTGAGAATATTTGCTGAATACAGATTGAAAGAACAGCTGTGAATTCTTATAGCAAAAGATAATGATGTGTACCAAAAAACATTACCAACTTAATAAGTTTATATAGCCTAACTTCTGGATGCTCTTCCTAAATTCAGAGACAAACTAAAATATATTCTCATCCATGAAGATAATAGACTTTTCCTGTTCTTCCTTTAATAACCAATGTTGGGTAGAAGTACTGCTTTGTTTATGCAGGTATGATAATAAGCCCTACAATTTCTCTATCCAAAACTGAGCTTTTATCTGAGAAGTTTTAAATAATTAAAAGCAATGTGATTGATACAAAACTTCAATTTCTGTGTTATCAAGTAATGCTTATGGAAGTTTGAAATAATTAACATAATATTAATTACGCTTTGGAATATTTAAAACTAACTGCAGTTTCTTTATAATGTATACTGTTTAATTTATCTTGCACTGTTTAATAGAATTATATCTCAGTTTATGAAGCATTTGTGCTTCAAAAAATATGTTATTACTGACTTAGAGTGGCCAGGCCTTATCTATGAACTCTAATTAGAAGGCAAATATCTTTCTACCTGTGCCCTTAATTACTACCGAGTTGTATTCTCTGGATATGCCAATTCCAATAGCTATCAAACTAGAATCATGTTAAATAGCCCTTACTGATTATAATGATATGGATCTTATTAGCTAGGTAATTTAAACAATGTGTTTTCATGACAAATAAATAAGTAAGGTATTATCATACAAAATTTGTGATACAGGAGGGAAATGATGACACTTACATATCTGAATTTATCAAATAGATTTTCTGCAGATAGTCTTTTGCTATAATTCAGTGGTATTTGTGAAGAGCTTTAAATTTGCTTTGAAAATGTCAGGAGTTTTTATGATGTAACCAAAGGATGTATTTTATTACACCCATGATCATTTCTGCCAATAAAAATAGCACTGCTGAGGTTGCTTTACAAACACAATGAGAAGCTGAAAATAGGTATGTATGTTTTATAAATTGACATATGTTAGATATTTTCATAAATTCAGTTATGATTCGGCAGGTAGAGCACGGGAGATATGAGTTCAACTTCCGGATCTATTTTTCATTTGTTTGTTTTTGGAAAAACTTTAGATTTAAACAATATTTTCAAAAATAGTCCAGAGATTTTTTGCATACCTTGCTCCCAGGACACCCTTATGTTAATATCTTACATAATTGCATACGTGTCACAATTAAGACATTGACATTTACATTACTATTAACCAATCTACTGACTTTATAGAGATTTTACTTTTATAGAGATTTATAGAGATTTTATAGAGATTTTATAGAGACTTTATAGAGATTCTTCCACTGTCTTTTTTTCTGCTGCAGGTTCCAATCTAGTATACCAAGTTGCATTTAGTAAACTAGTCTCCCCTTGGATCTATGACGGTTTCTATGTCTTCCCTTGTTTCCCAAGATCATGACAGTTTTGAAGAGTACTGGTTACTTATTTTGCAGAATGTCACTCAATGTGGGTTTGGCTGATATTTATCTCATTATTACACTAAGGTTACGAATTTTGGGGAAAATGACATTGAGATGAGGTGCCCTTCTTATCACATCGTATTAGGAGGTACATGGTATCAGCATGACTTATTACTGGTGATATTAACCTTGATCACTTGCTAAGGTAGTGTCTACCAGGCTTCTCTCTGTTTTGTCAATTTTTCCCCTTACTATACTCTTATTTCTTTTTGTTTTATTGTGTTTTAGGTGAAAGTTTATAGCACAAATTAGTTTCTCATTCAAAAATTTATACACAACCTGTTTTGTGACATTGGTTGCAAGCCTTGCAATGTGTTAGCACTCTCCCCCTTACCCTTTCCACCCTGGGTTCTTCATGTTCATTCACCCAGTTGTCTTGTCCCTCCCTTCCTTCTCATCTTTACTTTTGGGCAGGTGTTGCCCATTTGGTCTCATATACTTGATTGAATTAAGAATCACGTTCCGCACGAATGGTATTGTTTGTTTTATAGTCCTGTCTAATCTTTGACTGAAAGGTGGACTTCAGGAGTGGCTTCAGTTCTGAGTTAGCAGGGTCTATATTTCTTGGAAGCCAGCAAGTAATTAAATGCAGTCCAAGTTCAAAGGAGAGGGACTTATATTTCACTTCCAAGAGGAGCCCTGGTGGTGCCAGTGGTTAAGCGTTTGGTTGCTAACCAAAAGGTTGGCAGTTTGAATCCACCAGCTGCTCCTCGAAAACACTATGGAGCAGTTCTATTCTGTCCTATAGAGTCACTATGAGTTGGAAGTGGCTTGACGACAACGGGTTTGGTTTTGGTTTTCCAAGAGGGAAGAATCTGTCTTTATATTTATTGTTTGGAATTCTTCTGTAAGGAAGACTTGCCCCTTCTCCTCCATTTATTTATTTATTGATTGAATCACTTATTTATGTGAGTATAAACCCAAGTATAGTTGTTTTATACTCTGGACTATAAATCAATATAGTACTATTTATATTTTTGCTCAAATTGTTCCATTCCAGCTTTGGATATTGGGAAGTTTTTCAGGTCGATTTACCTGGCCCTTTGACATACCCCCATCCTTTTTTTCTTTCATTCTTTTTAAATACTTCTTACTTTCTGGCAATACACAATGATACAGGTTCACCTTGTATTTTCCATTTCTCAACCTTAGAACCAGCCATTTCTTCTAGAGTTGGCTCTGTTTTAAATATTATCAAGTCACTTAAACACATTAGATCTTCATTACCTCATCTGTTAAATAAAAATATTGTTGTAGAATTCAGTGGTTCTCAATCTTGTTTAGGTCATAGGCCTTTGGGAAAAATCTGATAAAAATTTATGTAGTCTTTCCTTGGAGAAGGACAAATATAGACATAAAACAGTATTGTGCAAACAATTACAGAAGGGTTACAGGAATTCTAAAGCCTATCAATGAATATTCTGAATAGATCTGCACAAAATTATGTATGATGTTCTTATAACTCTAAAATTCATTTATTAATAAAATATTTTCTCCTAGAATTGGTAAGAGATTTATCCAGTTTCATATAACATTTATTCACCAATAAGAAGTTTCCCCATGTTAACTTGTATGATTTTCTGTAATTTACATAATTTCTGTAAACCTCAGTTTGCTCATTTTAAAAAGAGGCTTATCATTCACAGATGAAAGATATGTAAAAAATGTAACTAAAGGGAGTTATATACAATGCTTCATAGAGATCACGCTGGAAAAACGAGCCTCATGGAACTGGGCATTGTCGTGGTAAATAATTTACCCGATTTTTGAATCACTATCTTTCCCATAAGCTAGGATTTATTTTTACAAATTGAATCAGATACTAGACTAAAATAAATATTATACTAGTCTTTAATTGTGACTATGTGCACTAGAATAACTTCCTTCCTGGCCCTGGAATCTATCACATAAATAGCAGTTGGTGTGTTGTTTCCCAGTATATCCTTGTCACATGACTAGTGTCCCCATTTTTTGATAAATGCACCCCATCATTGCTTATCACTAGTTATTAGGTGGTAGCTATTCACTCTGAGTTAAAATCTTCCTTCTCGTAAATTCTATTTGTTAAGCTCTATTCCTTGGGGGGAAAAATGCTATAAAACAAATTGATTTCATTTTCCACACTTCATAAACAATGGTAATTAAAAAGGATCCTTGTTATAACAAAAATTTGACTTAATTCTTAACAGTCTCATTATGATGACTTTTTAGCAGAGTGTCATTTAAGTATCAAACATCAGAAGCAGCACATGATTTGGGAATCCAATGCCAATCAGAGATAAAAATCATTCACAATCTCATATATTTCTCAAATGGCGTAGGTTACTTCAGAAACAGTTAAGAAGTTATCTAAACCATTAAGATCTAAATATCTTCTGGATGATTAGGGGTGTATCGGTTGTCTTATTCTTTTAAAATCTGCATAAGAGGTAAGTAGAAGTATTATAATGTGTTAGCAAATGTAGACACCAATTTAGGCAACTGGGTTACAAAATACTTTAATATTCGGGCAACTGATAATATGTCCGATTCCAAAAATAAACACAAAGCATATGCATACTAACTATGGAGGAAAGTGAAGACAAGCTGGACTCAAAAGCCCATTTTCCAATTTTAATACTTTTTCCAAGACTGGATACATCTAAGCAAATCTATATACACACAAACACACATACATAAAACCTCTCACTTGATTCATTATCAGATAGTGCTAATTGAGTTAGGCTTCAGAATAAGTCATCAACTAAGAATATAAGAATATAAACTATGGAAATGTGGTGAGAGAAACAAAATATATTAAGTATAAAATCATTTTAAGTTGTAGGATATAAATGCCACAAAGTTGTCCTCCCCATAGAAAATGTTTCTGGTAGTTATGATTCATGTACTAATTTAAGACAAACTGCTTTAAAATATAGTATTTTTATTCTTGACACAACTGCTAACAGCTTTCTTACATCTTCGAACAATGTTCCTCTGGCTCACAATATATTCATATAATGAAAGACATCCTTAAATGAACACTTTGCTAGTTCTTAGTCTCCTAGAAGAGTAGTGAATCTTTGGCAGTCTACAAACTTGGCCAAATATTTTATTTTAATCCTCTCCCATAGCAGTGAACATAATTTTTATCTATATAAGGTAATAATTTCCAAATATATTGTACTATTTTTCTCCGAATTGTCTTCCTCCAATGCTGTTTTAACTACCAGTAAGTAAACTGTGGACACAAGATTCTTCTATTTCTAAATGCACTAATTCTTTAATTAGATATAACCAACTACACATCAGCTTTGATTAATTGTTTTATAAAAACGGAGCACTCTTCTCCAGATGATGGAACTTCTTAAGAACAAGGGCCATGATTTTTTTCCATCTTTGCTAATTATGTCCACTTCTTAAGGTGCATCTACAGAAAAATTAATCTCACTAACATAAGCAGTGACATGCGACTTCTAAGTGTACTGCCCTCTTGATTTGAATCCTTATTTTATTTGACCTCTTTTGATAATATTCTTGTTCTTAAAACTGTTTATTTACTTCCACTCTGTCCCGATTTTTCCCTTATTGTTAGCTTATACCTTTTCAAGTTCTTCCCATTCTACAGATACCGTAAACAGAGCCTTCTGCCCCCATCCTCCCAATATCTTTCAATGATTCCTAACCTATTTCTGAGAAGAAACATTATTCATGATATACTGAATTTACAAATATGTTCATTAAACTATGATTATGTTTTGCATCTCCATTTTTCTTTTTGAATTTTAAAATTGTATCCCAGAATATAAATGTCTACAATGTTAAAACTGTAACGAAAATTAATAAATTAAGTGCTACTCAAATAAAGCCTGATATTTTCATGGTATGGCATTCTGAATTCATGTCTATGATTACTCACATACTGCACATTCTTATTTAGGGATGTATGATCAGCTGGCTTGTGTTCACACCTAGACCATCTGTCAATCATCTTGTGATATAGACAACAATCAATAATAGTTTCTTTCTGTATAAGTTAAACAGTGTGATCACTGATGGAATTGCAGCTACATCAACCAGATGTCTGAACTAACCTACACAGTTATATGTCTGGAAATTAACTTCTTTTATCAAGATTTTTAAAATCCTGAAAATTTCATAAGAACTCTGTAAAAGGTTAATCGTAAAAGATATAGTATACCAAGGTCTGATGATGTCTGGGCAAGACTGGCTAGCTCCCAAAGAAAACTCCACAGGATAGCAGTTTCTAGGTGAATTTGCCAAAGTTCGACCTCAGGCCATCCAGTCTGCAGACTAAGAAACCTGATCTGTCATCATTCTAGTAGTGGATCCATCTTTGCTGAAGGGCAGACTTATTAACTTCTCTCAAAGAGACTAATGTACGATGGCCAGAATGTCAGTGTAGTAATTTACCTTGAGAATTATAAATTCCAAAGAGAGGGGGTTGGGTGATGGAATCTTCTAACTAGTGCATTCTCTCCCTGAAGACAAGACAGAGGGAGATGAAAATTTAATAGGCAGGTTACTTAGTGAGCCAACATCCAGAACAGAAGAATTAGTTTTCATTTTAATGTTTAATATCGCCAGCTAAAGATATATGCTTGCCTGCCTCAAGTAAAATAGCTGGACCAAGATGTGTCTCCCCTGCGTAGCTGGGAGTTTACTACTACCTCATGCTCCTTTTTCTCTATTTCCAGTTGTTGACCAATCCACAACCTCTTTTTGATCAATACTGTTTCTTCAGAAAGACTGGGAAACATGAAAACATTTAGGATGATTTTAAAAAATATGATTGTGGTAAAATACATAGCAAAAAATTTGTCATTTTTAACAATTTTCAAGTGTACAATTCAGTGACATTAATTATACTCAACATGTTATGCAACCATCACCACTATCCATGTCCAAAAGTGTTTCATTGCCCCAAACAGAAACTCAGTAGCCCTTAAGCAATAACTCCCTATCCCCTTCTTCCCCTATCCCTTAGTAACCATTAATAACATTTTGTCTGTCTGCATTTACTTACTCTAGATACTTTATATAAGTGGGATCATACAAATTTGTTCTTTGTGCCTGACTCATTTGCACTCAGCACAATATTTTCAAGGGTCTTCCATGTCATAGCATGTATCAGAACTTCATTTTTCTCTATGGCTAAATAATATCCCATTGAATGTATATACCATATTTTGTTTATCCATTTGTCTGTTGATAGGCATTTGGATTGTGTCCACCTTTTGGCTATTGTGACTAATGCTGCAATGAACTTTGGTGTACAAGTATTTTAGGGTGATTTTTGCATTGTCCTGATTTGATCATTTGTATATTGATTCCATTATCAATTCAAAGAGGAAAATTTGACTTATTTTAACACTTCTGAAATCCCATTACTTTTCAAACAGTTTTTTAATGAATGCAAGTCCACATGTCTGAGTCTGGGTTCTCTAGAGTATCAAAACAGTGAAGCATATATATACATATACGGAGAGAGATTTACTTCAAGAAAATGGCTCACACAACTGTGGGGGTTGGCAAGTCCCAAATTCATAGGTTGGTTAGCAGGTTTAAGACTACTGCTGGCTGGTTTGGTAGCAGGGGCTGATGACAAACCCAAAATCTGCAGATGAGGTGGAAGACTAGAGGGCTGTACTGGCTCATGGTGTTGTGGAGGCTAGTGAACCCAAAATCTGCAGGTCAGGCAGAAGTCTGAAGACGTCTGCAGGCTTATGTCCCAAGAACCAGGGGTCAAGAGAGAGCGAACCTTGCCAGAACATCCATTTATATACTGGAGGCAGGCAACACCCACAAGGAAATTTCCCTTTCAACTAATTGGTTGATCACATCAGATCACATCATGGAGTGACTACATTATGTTACATTATGGAAGAGCAATCAGTCCAATGTCTGCCGAACAACTGAGAATCATAGCCTAACCAAGCTGACACGTAGCGTTTAACCATTACACCATGGTTTCATCTACTTCCAAACTTCTATGATTTCTAAATGAATATAACTTCAGAATCAATTCCTTTTCTGAATCTGATATATATTTTCAAATACCAACATCATGTCTGCATGACTTTTATACAAATCCTTCAAAATTAAAATATCCAGAATTGAACTGCTCTTCTTTACCAAATCAATATTTCCTTTTTTCTTTTTACTAAATACACTTACGTGTTATCATGTATTCTTTCCCTCAGTTGATGAAAAAGTATACTAAGACTTCCATCAACTATGTTTGTGGCTCTATGCTGTTTATTCTCTAAATTCTTTCTTTAATGTTATCTACTCTAAGAAGTAAGTATAGAAATTGAGAAGATAAGGAGCTTTGTCTTAGGTAACACATCTTTGTCAATTGTAGAGTAACAGTTTAAGCCAGTTTCTGACCCCAAAGATCTTGGTTATCCTTTAATGTCACAATTCCTCCCAATGGCATCACTAACTAGTAACCAAATTACAGTCTTTAAAATGATTCTCAGTTCCCCACTGTGAGGTGTGGAACCATTTCAGTAGACAATTTGGCCTTTGGTCCTTGTTCCTGATAGCAGGACTATAACCGAGGTCAATGAGTGGGGGATGATCAGACCAAGAGGGACCACCAGGGAGCCTGATGCTGATTAAGCCTCAGGAGAAACATAATGTTATCTATCATGGCCAAGTCGTGAGGCCAATAAAAGGACTTGGGAGGCTGAGTAGCTTTCTGAGTAGAGACAGGGAGCATCTGCTCTTGGGAGACGAAGTATGTCCCTAGGGACTTGGAAGCTCTGTGCTGAGATCTCTCCTAGACCTTGCCCCTTGTTCTGCTAGATTAAAAATAGCCCCTTTCCCTGCAGTTTGTGAGTTGTTGTAATGAATGATTGGACCTACGAAACAGAGCAGGGGCTGACACCCACATACCTAGCCCTGGGTGAATGGGGATGAGAGGGAGGAGGGGCTGACACCCGTGGATCCAGCTCCAAGTGAATGGGGATTATAGTGAAGGGGCTGCATGGAACAGCTGGGATCTGGACTGACTAGGGAAGGGAAGCTGAGATTTCTGAGGTGGATAATCATAGTTCCCCTGTACTGGCTTGATACAACTGGCATACTAAGCAAAGTTAGTTAGACAGAACTCTGACAGCTCACCCACGTTCTCTCAACACCCATGTTTTGGAAGTCTTGAGTTCTGCTTCTATTGTTTCCTAACCATTTGCTTGACTTTCCCCTTTTCCAGTTGCTTTATACACTCTTCATCGTCTTTTACTTGTTGTTGCTAGCTGCCTTCAGGTATGCTCTTGACTCAAGGAGACCCCATGCAAAATGGAACAAAACGCTGCTGGGGGTTATGCGTCCCCAGGTGGGTTGGACTGTTGTGATTCGTATTGTTACCATTGCCTGATTTTCAGAAATAGATCACCAGGCCTTTCTTCCTCATCCATCTTAGTCTGGAAACTCCACTGAAACCTGTTCAGTAACATTGCAACATGCAAGCCTCCACTGACAAGTGGTTGGTGGCTGCAAATGAGGTGTATTGGCCAGGAATCTAACCCGGGTCTCCTACACAGAAGATGAGAATGCTGCACTGAACGAGCAACGCTTTGTCTTTTACTCAGGCCCTAGTAATAATATCCTATCTTATATCATTTTCCACAGTCTGCAGGTAAATTGTCTCCCATGATCTTGTTCTATTTAGCTATCTCATTAATTAAATCTCATCTTGTTGCATCCTTACTTGAGCTCTCAAGGGCTTCATGTTGCCCCGTGTATTAGGTATTTAGGAAGACATATGTTTTTCCCTTTGCTCTTTCCTATCGGTTTCAATGTCTACCACTGCCTTTCACCCAAGCATTCTACTTCCTAGTCGTACATTATCTTTAGCGAATCCAAACTTTGCACATCCACTTCTACCCACTATGACCTTTTTCTCTTTTGTAAGTCCCCATTATTAATAATAAAATCATTTTAGGAGTGCCTGCAATATGTTATGCATTGTTCTATGAGGTTTTCATGGATTATTAAATTTAATTCTCAAATAACCTTATGAGTATATTATTCCCATTTTATAGATTAAGAATTTAGGACTCAGACAGGATAAGTTGGTTGAGTTTCATAGCTGGTAATCAATACAAGATAGATTTAAATCCAGGCAAAGAAGTCCATACTTTCAACAATACAGAAAATATACTGAGGCATAAGAGTTCATACTTTCAACACTACATAAAATAAAATACACTCATCCCGTTGAGAACTAATAAGAATTAAATACTAGATTTTTAGCATTGTCATTAAAAATCCAGATAATGTGGAAGAAATGGTTCCAAATGAAAAAGATGAAACGTGAATATTCTAAATAAATAAATAATAAAGTAAATAATAAGAATAAACAACAATATTCAGTATAGAACTTATAAGCTGATTTTGTAATGTATGGGTGCATTAAAGAAAAACCTACATTATAAGGAAAAGAATATTTAGTATAGTTAATAATGGCTCTACTATGCCAAAGAAGTTATTGGGATCATAAAAGGCATATCATAATTTCGTATAACTGCAAATTTCAGCTCAACTTTCTCTAGTAAAACGAAAACCAAACCCATTGCTGTCGAGCTGATTCCAACTCATAGCGACCCTATAGGATAGAGTAGAACCGCCCCATAGGGTTTCCAAGGAGCGGCTAGTGGATTCGAACTGCCGAACTTTTGGTTAGCAGCTGTTGTTTTTAATCACTCTGCCACCAGGTGTTATTAAAAAGCAAACAAACATGAAAATGTGTTTTTAAGATTGAAGACCTTTTAGAAATTATTAGGGCATAGAAAATAAATCAAAAAATCATTTTCAATATTTCTCCCTGAAATCCCATACAGTATTTATGGCTGGGAAAAGCCTTAAATATTTTTGCCTATAACATAATGGTATATATTTTAATACATCACTTAAGACTTGCAAGTTGGTGTCTTCCTACTGGCACAAGACCTTGGAGAGATTTAGAGCTGAGATTCGGAAGCCATTTGCTGTCGACTAAGCCACATAGGTTAGCTGCATCCCTTTGTGGTCTGAGTGCATTTGGAGACCAAGTCCTATTCATCACAGTTTGTTTTTAAATACCCATTGTGAGCCTTAGTTTTTCTTTATACAAAGTGGTTGGAAATAGCAATGAGGGAGCTGACAGATTAGACACTTCTGACAGATGTCAGCTGCATCCACTTGCTGTTTCAGGAGGTGTCTTCAAGTATTCATGGGGATGGCTCAGGGCCCCCAGGAGGCATATAAGCAATGTTGGTTTGTCTCTGCCACTGGACCTGTTACAGTTGTGTCTTTACCACTTGTTCCCTTATATCTAATCCCAGTGCCGTATGTATTTCCCTCTGTTTTCAAGTCCTCTTTGTTTTCATCTTCCTCTTAGGCTTCTGACTTGTTGCCTTGCTACTTGTTTTGTGTTTGCTTGTCTTGTGTAAGATTTCAGATTGTACCTCTGATCTGAATCTATGTCTGACCTGCCTTCATTACCTGCTTGATGTTTCTTTTTTCCTTATTCTTACTGCCTACAAAATTATAGAATAAAATCCCACTATATTCACACACACACACACACAGTTGATTTATCCTCCTGTCACACACACACACTTACAAAAGAATATAGATAAAGCTAAAACTCTAAGTTCTTGGAAGAAAACATAGGGACAAAACTATGAGACCTAATTAAAAAAAAAAATTTCAAGCAACTCTTAATGAACAAACAGCAGAAGTCAAATTAGATAACTAGGACCTCATAAAAATTAAATACTTATGCACATGGAAAGACTATCAAAAGAGTAAAAGACAATCTACAGACTGGGGAAAAAAATCTTTGGGAATGACATATCTGATAAGGGTTTAATATCTAAAATATATAGAAAAGTTCAACAATCCAATAACAAAAAGTCAAATAACCCAATTAAAAAATGGGCAAGAGACATGAATAGACATTTTACCAAAGAGGACATTCAAGTGACCAACAAACGTGAAAAGATGTTAATGATCACTAGTCATTAGAAAGGTGAAAATCATTACTTCAGTGAGATACCATATCATCCCTGCTAAAATGGCACTGATCAAAAAAACAGAAAAAACAAATACTGGCTAGGATGTGGGGAGATTGGGACACTTATCCACTGCTGGTGGGATTGTAAAATAGTACAACCACTGTGGAAAATGGTATGGTACTTCCTCAAAAAACTAGAAATTGAAGTACCTTGTGATCCAGCAATCTCTCTTCTAAGTTGTTTTAGACTGGGTTCTCTAGGAAAGCAAAACCAGTAAAGTGTATAAATATATATATAGAAAGAGAGATTTATATCAAGGAAATGGCTCACGCGATTGTAGAGGTGCTAACGTCCCAAGTCCGTGGGTCTTCATAGAGGCTTCCCCAGATTCACATAGCCTCAGAGGCTGGCAAACTAAAGATCAGCAGGCAAGACCACAGGCAAGCTACTAGTTCAAGTCCCAAGAACCGGAGGTCAGACAACCAGGAGCCAGCTGCAAGATCCAGAACCAGCAAAAGCCCTGGATCCCTGCCACAAAGTCCGCCCATACCCAAGGAAACTCCCCTTCAACTGATTGTCTACTCACAGCAGATCCCATCATGGGGGTGATCACCTTATATCAAATCTCAACAGGGAAGTGACCACATCACATGACCGCCAAAACACTGAGAATCATGGCACAGCCATGTTGACACACAATGTTAACCATCACATAGGTATATACACCCTAGAGATCTAATACTAAAGACACAATCAGACATATGCACACCTATGTTCATTACAGCACTATGCATAATAGCAAAAACATGGAAATAGCCTAAGTGCCTGTCAAAGGACAAATGTGGTACATGCATACAATGGAATACTCTGCAGTTATAAAGAGTAATGATGAGTTCTCAAAATATATTATAATGTAGATGAATCTGCAGGGCATTACCCTGAGTGAAATAAAGTCAGTTACAAAAGGACAAATACTATATGATTACATTATTTTAAAAAGACAGGGAAAGGTATGCATACTGAAACCAACAATCACTGGTGGTTACCAGGGGTAGGTGGGTGGGGGTGTGTGCACAACTTCACGAAGGTAAATGATGTCACTAAGAATTATGCAAGAAAAAAGGACATTTTTGGTAAATACTATGACATATACAAATGTGCAACAGCAACTAAGAAATAGGAATGTGGTTACTGTAGCGAGCATACAGTCAATTATTAAATGGGTTTTGCCCCAGCTGAATGTACTTCCGTGTAGGCAGTATGAAATTGCAATCGAGCTGATCAAATGCCATTTCTGGCTGAAGAGTAAAATAGGGAGTTGGTGAAGAACTGTAACTGCAAGCTAAACCAAAATGTATCTTCTGGCTTGACATGAATAAATGATTTTTTTTCTTTTATCCTAAAAAGAAAGCCATCAACTCAGCATCAACTTCTTAACATTTGTAAAGGATTTCAAGTAAAAATCTATTAAAATGCCCTATGTTACCTTTGCATTTGTTTTTTTGATATAGAAAAGCAGAAACAATTGAACCAGGGTCTGCCACTTAGCAGCCAGCACTGACATGCATTGTGCTCTTGGTTGCCTCCTACACCCTTGGCCGTCCTAAGTCTAAGCATCATTTTAATGAATTGCTGACTGCTTCGTTGACTGACCTCACAAGTTGGTCAATTCCTTCTAGACTGAAATCATTAATTTAGGAAGTATACATTGCAGTTCAGTCCAAATCAGATTCAAAACATTAATAAGGACCATGATAACATTCCTGTCCTCATTAGAATCCACCAAGTCCGAATTGTTTAATAAGGCTCTATTAGTAAAAAAACTAGAAGAAAATTGTACTTGTTTCCTGAGGAAATGAGGAACTGTGCAAAGGTATTTCCATAATAGCCATAGTTTTACCTGATAAAGCACGGTGAGAAGAAGCCCACGCCCCAACCTTGTAAAGTGCTGCTTCTGTGTGAGGACTTCAGAAAAGGCATGCCGTGTAATGAGGCCGTACAAATGTTCTGATTGGGAAAGAAGGACGAGAACTGCTATCCAACTTGTTTGAGTAGTTTATACACTAATAGAAATTAGAAATATTTAATGGGAGAGATCATAATAATCCCACTCTCTTAGCCATGGGAGGGACAATTTCGCTGTTTGAATTACAAGAATTTTTTATACAAAATCGTATTTTAGATGGTGAGAAAAACTGATTTTAGGCAAAACAAATTGAAGGGAATGAACTGACACTAAAGTGGTAGACTTTTAAATTTACCCCTTTGAATGAGTGGGACATGTCACAGAAAGCCATCTACTATTTTCTTCACAGAACTGGGAAGGAGAAAAACAAGATTTTATGGCTGAATATTTCAACCTCCACCTCTGAAATTCATGTCATGTCAGGTGTGCTAGATCAAGCAAAAAGTCCAGCAAATCCAAGAAGACTGTATTTCATAAAAAATAAAATGTAGGCTTACTTTAGAAATATGATCTAGAAGTTAAAAACAAAGACTATTCCAGAATTCTGAATCATATAAACAAACAGAAGAAGACTTTACAGACCCTTGGAAATAATTTTTCATCAGTCACCAAAACAAAATATAATAAAACACATAAACAAAAACTGTGATTTTATAATCAAGCCTCAATAATTTATAGCAGGAATTTTTTTAAATACCATAGGATTAATAATAAAATTTTTTTTAAAATAAAATGCGGCAGTATTACAATATCTACCGTACTTACTTTGATAAATACAAAAAAAAGTATCAAAAGAATAACTGTTGTAGAGGATTCTGATTACTTCTGAAGCATTTTGTTCTTGTAGAAAGAATTAAGTATTCTGACATTATTATTTATATACACATTTTAGTTTTAATGACAAACAGCGTACATTATCTCTTGGAAATTTAGGGAAACAGTGTAAAGGAAAAAATCATAGCCCATAATCTTTTATTTTACATGGATATAATTAGATATGGTATTCACAATATTTGGTAATGGTGAGTTATTATAATTTAAATATTTAAAATTATACTTTCATTTATTCTCTAAATACCTTACAAATGATATATATTTTATGATAAGACTATTCATGAAATCAGTCTGATAATTTCCAAATTATTACTCATTTTTATTAATTGTTGGTGTGATAGTTTTGGACCTAGCTATCACTACTTCCATAGTGATTAAGAGCTAAGGCTGCGAACCACTACTGTGCATTCCAAATCCACCAGGTGCTCCTTGGAAGCTCTGTGGGGCAGTCCTACTCTGTTCTATAGGGTAGCTATGAGTTGGAATCGATTCGACGGCAATGGGTACCCACTACTTCAGTAATACTCTGTTCTAGTGATACTTTGACATACGGAGCTTTCAAAAAGACTTCCTCATTAAATTGATAGTCAATGTATGGTTTTTATTCACAATAAGTAAAATAATTCTGTTAATATCAACACTATTATTTATCACACTCTATCTTCTCTCAACTTCAGTTGAATTAACAATTGCATTAAAATGTTTCTAGTCTTTATAATACTCTTTATGATTCCATTAAATTTAACATCTCTATCATCAACAGCATCATTTTACATCGCAAAAATTGGTTGGGCTGTTAGATTTGAATTCTGATATTTCCCAGTTAAATTTCAAATAACCTCTCTATGCCTCAGTTTTCTCATCAGTAAAATGGGGATGATGATAATAGTATTCATATGTTTAAATGCATGTTTAAAATTGTGCACAGCATAGATTGAACACTACGTATTATATCTCATTTTTAATAATAAAGTTAATATTGTTAATACCCAAGATGTATGAGCGTTCCGTTGGTTTTAATAAGCTATCTCATTTAAAAAATTCAACTTTTGTGATAAAAAGAGAGATCTAACCCTGAGTGTTCCCCAGCTCCCAGCAACCCCCAAATCTTTGTCTGTTGTTCACAACCCTTCTTTGCAAGAGCCTCCTGTATTTGGCCAATGCTTGATTTGTCTCTCGTTGTTGTCCTTAGCTGCTGTCAAGTCATTTCTGACTCAGAGAGACCCTATGCACAACAGAAGGAAACACTGCCCAGTCCTGGGCCATTTTCACAATCATTGTTATGCTTGAGCCCATTGTTGCAGCCACATGTCAGTTCATCTGGTTGAGGGTCTTCCTCTTTTTGCTGACTGTCTACCTACCACGCATGATGTTCTTCTCCAGGGACTGGTCCCTCTTAATAACATGTCCAAAATATGTGAGACAAAGTCTCATCATCCTTGCCGCTAATGAGCATTCTGGCTGTACTTCTTCCAAAACAGATTCATTCATTCTTCTGGCAGTCCATGGTATATTCAATATTCTTCACCAACACCATAAATCAAAGGCGTCAATTCTTCTTCAATCTTTCTTATTCATTGTCTAGTTTTCACATGCACATGAGGCAATTGAAAACACCATGGCTTGAGGGCGTCTTAGTCCTTAAAGTGACATCTTTGCTTTTTAACACTTTAAAGAGGTCTTTTGCAGCAGATTTGCCCAAAGCAATATGTCATTTGATTTCTTCACTGTTGATTCCATGGGTGTTGATTGTGAATCCGAGTAAAATGAAATCCTTCACAACTTTAATATTTTTTCCGTTTATCATGATGTTGCTTATTGGTCCAGTTGTGAGGATTTTTGTTTTCTTTTTTGTTGAGGTGTAATCCATACTGAAGCTTTGATCTTCACCAGGAAGTGCTTCAAGTCCTCTTCACTTTCAGCAAGCAAGGTTGTGTCATCTGCATAACACAGGTTGTTAATGAGTCTTCCTCCAATCCTGATGTCACCTTCTTCTTCATATAGTCCAGCTTCTAGGACACTTTACTCAGCATACAGATGGAATAGCTATGGTGAAAGGATTCACCCCTGACACACACCTTTCTTATCTTTAAACCGTGTCTTAGTCCCTTGTTCTGTTCAAATGACTGCCTCTTTGTCTACCTATGTACAGGTTCCTAATGAGCACAATTAAGGGTCCTGGAATTCCCATTCTTTGCACTGTTATCCGTTGTCTCTCATTACTGCTTCTTAATTCTTAGGTTCTCTGTTCTCTGGCTCTGTTGAGACAAGTCCTGTGTAGGCTGGAGTTTGTATAGATGGTCATAAGAGGGTAACTGTGAATGAAAGCTGTCTAATGGCATGTGGCCGTAGTCTGCGGGACATGCAAAAGGGGACTGACAATTTTCTCTTTGAAGTGCTGTTATCACCGCCATAGAAGCCACCTCATTTACTTGCATCTGAGTCTACTCTGACCATGGAGATAAATAAAAGCCGGTGTATGAGAGTCATTGTGAGCTAAACGACTGACAGTCATGGAGCAAGCGTAGGGAAGAGCTAACAGTGGTTCCTGATAGATGGGGCTCTTGGGACTGCCTAGCAGGAACACCACCAATCAAAATTGACAGCAGACATAGCTAGAACATAAACATATAGGCAACTTGTGTGGCCAATACTCATACAGGCCTATGGAGGTTTAGATATTTTAAGGAAATTTTCAGGGTAGCTGGGGCAATACATGGAGTTGAGGGCACTCAAAAGACTTGAGAATTTGTCCAAAATTATGCAGTAATTTAGAGTCTTAACAATCAATACAATCATCCTAGTGCATACAAACTGAAATTAACCTTGGCTATAAACATACTTTCATTAATTTTTTTTTAACCTATTGTAATTCATAGATAATTTTGCCCCTGTGTTGAAATGACTAAAGATTAAAACAGTAGAGTAATGCAAAACAGTGAAGTTTTGTTACAGTAAGGAAATATCTTACTAAACCCTAATAACATTTATTGCTAGTAAGAAAGCTATCTCAAAAATTGTGTCACAGAAAGGGATCTTCTGGGTCAAGCTAGGTCAGCATTTGGGTAGGATTGCTGCCAGTAAGCACAGCTGCTACTGAAATCTTTTTCAGAAAAAAGGAAAATCACCCTCTGAGTCATCTCAAATTAAATCTGTGACTTTGTGTTTTAAAGAGAGACCTATAATCAAAGTTCCAATCGTTAGCAACTCTGGACATAATCTCAGGATTACAATGCACCACTGAAGCACTCAAGGTCCAGAGTAAATACCACCTATCTATGCTTAAGAAGATAATAAATTTCAGAGAATCTACAGCTGATAGCTCAATCATCCCACGGAGGGCTACCATCTACTGCCAGTTCTCTTCTCTGCTATTTGGTGATAATGCAGACAGCATCTGTTCTATTTTTCACACTGTCTTGGCATTTCTGGGTAATGTTATTATTGAAATATCACCAATGAGTTAACAATAAATGCCAATGCAGACATTTCAAAAGGAATGGATGCAGAACCTGCAATACTCTGAATGAGACTATTATATGTAGGAAGAGTGAGCTTATATCTTGAAAAGGGAAAACTGAATGAGGTAGGACTGATTTAATTATAGAAATAGATGCAAAGAAATATAAGTGATTGGGAAACTGGAAGAAGCATAATTAAGGAAACAGTAGAAGATTTTCTCCTATCTCTCAAGTTGATAATATACATCTGGGAAGGCTCATTGTGAGCAGGCATTCTTGACCTTGTAGTCTTAAAATAAACATAGGGGGAATTGTAAGTAGCACACAAATTTTACAAGATAGCCAAAACACAGCTCTAACGAGTTATTGAGAATAATGGAAAAGCACAGACTCGTTGCCATTTTATTTCAGAGAAATTCTGACCCCAGCCTTAACGAACTTGCTTGCTAACAAAATAAAATATATTTATTGTATTTTAAGAGATAAGGTTCACGTCTTTTAAACCTGGCTTAAGCTATACCTAGAATATTAGTACCTAACAGAGTTGAGACCTTTAGTTTTAACTTTTCTCTTTACTAAGCATGGCCCCAGATTTTACCATATTTTGTTTGGTTGTAATTGGGAAGTTTAACACTAGTGGTATTATGGGGCAAAGTCACAGAACCATTTGAGCTTCAAAAAATCATACGTACTTGGATCATGACCATCTGAATAGTAACCCAAAGTGGAAAAAAGGGATACTTTTACAAATGGCTTTGCTTTGATAAGTCTCAAACTTTTTTTTATAAATCTTAATAGAGAGGGAACTGCAGTAAAGACTGAGATTTTGTTTTCTACCAGCCTAATAGGAGGGAGACTCAATATTATGCAATATTTGATTGAAAAAACACTTTCATAAGTTACAGTTCCTTTATACTTCTTTTGTGGAGTGAGCATAATATTGGTTAACCTAGGTTAAAAATAAAGTAATACAAACATGGCTGTGTAATAAAAGAACACCTAACCTGAAATCAAGAGAGGAAAAACTTTGTCCTGGCTCTTTTTTTGAACTGATTGAGAGATCATGAATCTGTTATATAATCATTCTCCACTGTAGGTTCTCATCTGTAAAGTTACAGTGATGAGTTTGGGCTAGTGTATTAATGTAGTTGCTTTCTAATATAACCTACTGCCATCAAATCAATTCTGACTCATAACGACCCTATAGGACAGAGTAGAATTGCCCCATAAAGTTTCCAAGGAGCAGCTGGTGGATTAGAACTGCTAACCTTTTGGTTAGCAGCCAAACTTGTAACCACTGTGCCACTGGAGCTCCCTTTCTGATAAGAAAACCATATGATTTATCAATAAAACTGGGAAACTTTTGAGAGTTAAAAGGAGTGCTAGAGGGTGTGGTACAATAGGAACTCTCAAAAGAACAGAAAATGGTACAGTCAGGTTGAGGACAGTCTTGCAGTTCCTTACAAAGCTAAACATAGGCTTGCTGTACAGTCCAGCAACTGTGCTGCTAGGTATTTACCCAAATGCGATAAAAATGTATGTTCACATAAACACCTGCACAAGAGTGTGTATGTCAGTTTTATTCATAATTGCTAAAAATGGGAACAATCAAGGTGTCCTTTAATAGGTGGATGGATAAACAAATTGAGGTACATTTGTACAATGAAGTATTATTCAGTGATACAAAGAAATGAACTATTAAGCTATAAAAAGACAAGAAGGAAACCTAAATACATATTGCTAATAGAGGGAAGCCAGTATAAAAAGCTGCATACAGTATGATTACACCTATATGACATTCTGAAAAAGACAAAACTATGGAGACTGTAAGATCAGTGGTTGCGGGGGGTTCAATGATGAGAGAGATGAATAAGTGGAGCATAGGGCATTTTTTAGGACAGTGAAACTATTTTGTATGATGTAATGCTACAAAATAATTTGTAATGGTGGATGGATGACATTATGCATTTGTCAAAACCTATAGGACTCTACAACATGAAGAGCGAACCCTCATATGAACTGTGGACTTTAGTTAAAAACAATGTATCAACAGTGGTTCATCCATTATAACAAGTATACCACACGAATGCAAGATCTTAATAATAGCAGAAAACAGTGTGCAAGTGGAAGGGGGCATATGGGAACTCTGTATACTTTCTGCACAATTTTTCTGTAAGCCTAAAACTGCTCTAAAAAAACAATCTATGAACAATAAAGAAGTGCTAAAGTAATTTAAATTATATATTTTAAAAGGATTATTATCAAACAAATTGTTTTAACTACTTCGGTGGACCTACAAATCCTTACAATTTTTTTCAAAATTTTATGTAAAAATAAAAATATTTATCTCTGTACATTACAGCAAAAAATCCTTATACTGAATATTAAACATATGATATTAAAAAGGACATCCACATACTCTAATCTGTTTTCTAGCCATATCTGTCTAAGGCCTTTGGTTTAATTTATTATTTGAAAATACGCATTTTTCAGTATGGTCTTACTTTCAATCGTTACATATGATTGTCTTCAAACTCTTATTTTAGAGTTGTTGTAGTTAGCTGCCATTGAGTAGACCATTTTCATGTTAATAGTGTTAAAATTGTTTACTTCTTCAAATGATTCTTTTCTGTAAACCATATTTTCAACTTGAGAAAACGTTCTATCGATGTTAAGATATCTGGCAAACTCAGAGAAAATTCTACAAAATGATATTCTAAATTCTTTATATATGTGTGTGTATGTGTATATACACATATATATACAGAAATGTGTAAATATTTAAGCTCAAATGTTTTCACAGGTATTGTTTATTGCCTCAGTTCCCTGTACCAATCTTTGACATACATTTTAGTAAGAATAGAAACTCATCAACATATTTTTCATGTTGATAATTTTTAAAGAACACACATTATGCAAATTGCATATCTTTGAAATGTATTTCCCTTTACAGACTATAAAAGTAGCTAATTAAAAATTGGAGTTCTATCAAAAAATTATTCAATAGTTAGAGATACTCCAAAATACAAGTACAGAATTTAGAAAAAAACAACAAAACAAGTACATCAGTTATGCCATTATTGTTTAATTTGTGGTGTTCCTTTCTTGCTCTGATAGAGATAAATATCAGTGTCTCCCTGTTTGCAAGCTTTTTTTCAATAATTGTAATTTGATAGATGCTTCAAAAGCAGAAGTTTCTTGATTTTCCATTCATTGAATAACTTTACTAAACTTTTCAAAAAATTGAGAACACAATGCAAACAAAATTAGAAAACCAATGTGCAAAAATTGAATGAGATCATAGATCATTTAGTTTGATTTATGAAAGTGTATTTCAAAAGCTCAAACATTTCTAAAATCCACTTAATGACAGGCAATGATAAAAGAAAGTGTTCACAGTCATGATGAATATTTTCTTTATTCAACAATAGCTTTGTCACAAATATTCTGTAGTTCAGTTATTCTAACTGTATAACTGTAATAACTTTTACACATTTTAGCAACTGAAATTTCTACTTGGATTGATAGACTCTTGTGGCTTCATTGGAATCAGTTTTAAATTATGTGTGCAGTTCAACCAAATCCACACACAGTTCTGTGCCTTAAGTTTCTTAATTTCTAAGAATATTATTTTTAGCTCACAGAAAGCTCAAAAAAATTTACATTTGCCTTATCACCACAGAAACAAATGATTTTATTTTTAATGTTGAACTTTAAAAAATATAACTTATTTTTTTGTTGCTCTTGTTGAGAATATACACAGCAAAAAAAAAAAATCAGTTGAAGTTTCTACATGTACAATTCAGTGACATTGATTACATTGATGGAGTTGTGCAACCATTCTCACCCCCTTTTCTGAGTTGTTCCTCCCCCATTAACATAAACTCACTGCCCTCTAAGGTTCTTACTTTATCTTTCAAGTTGCTGTTGTCAATTTCCTAACATACAGCTAGATCTTAAAAGAGCATAATGCTCAAGGCAGATAATGTTGAACTTTTTATGTAAATTTAAAACAGCATTCACAATGATATAAGATGCTTCAAGTTTGTTGAAAGCCATTTGCAAAAAAAAAAAAATTTAGTTTTGTGAATTTAACTAAAGGAAGCTAGCCTTCATTGTAAGTAAATAATTTTCCTGTGTAAAGTTTCTGTGATGCTGATATAAAAGTGGTATCATTTAACTACTGGAAAGTTCTTCTGTTGATAGATAGGGTTAACACCTTAAGAGCTACCACATCACTTTCCGTATATGTACATAAAATATTGGAATCAAAAATGAGAGAAATTGATTTAAATTATTTTTATTTGACAGGAAAAAAAGGGGCATGCTAATTGGAGTGAAACATAAACTCATCTTTTGTAGCCATTATATTAAAATGTAGTCTTCGGTTTCAGTCTTCTTATAAAAAAGTACTAACCTTTGAAGTAGATGTGGAGGTTTCTTGTAGATTTGTGTCTTCCGAGTTTCACGTGTTACTGAAATCAATACAGCTCCCATGGCAAATAGTGAATGTTAAACAACTTTTTGTTCAACTTGCATGTTTATCATCAACTATTTAAGAAATAGCCATTTGGTCCCTAAATTGTATTAAAATGCACTTTCATTTTTTAACTCATTGATGCAAAGGTTTATTGCTAAACAAAACAAACACTATCACAAAACAGTAATAAAAACAATCCATCTAATAGATAACACCATTCTCTGTCTGTCAGACAGGGCTGCTCAGCATCTATTTCCCGTGCCAATTTTTCTAAATTTCCCACATTGCCACTGACTTCACCAAATAGTAGTCTGGAGGCTTTGTGCATTTTCCAGGTTACATCATGGGTCATAGCCCAAATGGCTGGTACCCTAAGTAGTCATTAAGGGCAGCATCATCCTGCTTCATTCTACATCATCAACTTCCTTCCTCACTAAGAGCAGAAGGAGTTAGCTTTCCGTAGCATTGTTGTTCCAGAGCCACAGCATGTTGCATTTTATCAGCCAAGCCCTTCTTGCTGTCCTTGAGAGGAAGTTTTAGTTACACTGCTTTTGGAAAGCACCAAGTTATTGTTGGTCAGCTTTCAGATTTAACAACATATTAATGCTAGAAATCTGTTCTCTACATGTTCATTTCAAAAGCAACATAGCCAAAGCTAAAAGTAGAAAGTGGGGGTCAAATTCATCCTGGCTTATTTTAGTGCGACTATTACTAAAAATATTTTATTAAAAATGCAAGTCCAAAACCAACATTAACCAGACCGAATGCCTGGGTCACAGGCATAAATCAGATCAGTTATGTCAGCCTGGGTGTCTGCTCATCTTAGTAATGGATTAGTAACATAGAAAGATAATATTTTCTTTTCTGAAACTGCTATGGGTATACAGAGTCAACAAGTTAATTTTGTAACTATTGGTAGAAGCTGTTAAATTATTAAAAACATTGCTGAGCAAGTTTTCTCCTGAAAAGGAGATACAAATTAACAAAGTCTAGGGCTTTTAATCAGTATGGCTGCCTCAGCAGAGTAGTAACTGCCTTAATCATGATGAAAACATAAGATGGCATGTAGTTATCGTAATGAGAGCGTGAGTTTTTATTACTTAGATAGCGAATTGATTTCAAACTCTATAATAAAAATGTTAAGTTTTTTTTCCAATATATCAAACTTATTTATCAGAAATCAAGGACTGAAAATGGCCAGCATTGATCAGAATGCAAGAGTAGTTGTATGAATGTAAAAGTTGCCAGTTTTTAGCATTGACCATAAAGTAAGGAAAAAAGAAAAGTACTAAAATGCTTTGGTAACAATTATTCCAGATAACTTGGTAATATTACCTCTCCTTAATTTATCTAGTTACATAGCTAACCTGCAGCCCTGGTGGCATAGTGCTGAAGAGCTCAGCTGCTAACCAAAAGGTCAGCAATTTGAATCCACCACTCCTTGGAAACACCGTGGGGCAGTTCTACTCTGTCCTCTAGGGTTGCTATGAGTTGGAATCGTCTCAACCACAATGGATTTGGTTTGTTTTATAGCTAAACTGGGAGTCCCTGAGTGCTGCAAACTGTTAACCAGCTCATCTGTTAACAAAAAGTTTGGAGGTTCAAGTCCACCTGGAGGCACTTCAGATCTACTTCAGAAAAATCAACCACTGAAGACCCTATGGAGCATAGTTCTACTCTGACACACATGGGGTCTCCATGAGTCAAAGCTGACTAAATGGCAAATGCAAATAGTTAACCTACACATCAAATTATTTCAGAAAGAATAGTCCAATTTTCTAAAGGAGAGAAGAAATTGAAGCAGAATAAAGATAAAAATAGGAGAGGTAAGATAAAGCCAATAGTAAGGTCAAAACTCAGAACTGCTAAATTTTCAAACACTGTTAGGAAGATTTTACAGACTGAGTTCTTCAGTGTTGGCACAGTTAAAGTAAAGAGAAAGATGGTAAATAGTTGTGGCTTCACATTGTTCAAAAGCTAATAATGAGCTAAAAATTCACAAGAAATGCGTTTCTTTCTGATACTCACATCTGGGAAAAAAGGGTTCTTGGAGAGCCAGAGGTCTCCTACAGAGATTAAATATTTCTTTTTCTCTTTCTTCCAATAAGTATCCTAGGCCTACTGTGAATGAAAGATGTTTAAAACCAACAATGCCAGGGGTTAAGGCAGAGCAGATTTATGGGTGTTTAGCCATCCAGTATGTCTTCCTAAAGTTATTTACTAGAAAATAAAGCTAACTAGGATGCATTTACCCAGAATCAGAAGTATCATTTACCTCAGTTTTAATGATAATGCTAAAATCCATCACTACTAGGATTTTTGTTCCAAAACTAAACATATGAGGACTATGTGATTTAGATAATATATGACTCTGTAAAGACTGATATAGAACAAAACTATTTTCTTATACTCAAACTGTTCCAAGGAGGAACTGGTAGAATTTGTGTCCAAATCATTTTCTAAGAACAGATTAATAATTCTGTAGATTAGAATGCACAAAAATTTATATGTATATATATGTGCAGTGCATTTAAGATGATATTTATGGAAATTTATATAGTTATATCTGTATGCATACTTAAACTATAAAAAACTAAAAACACACATTTAAACATATACGTAAAATTTTAATTGAGTTCCTTATGTCATAAGTGACTTATAGAACTTTTCCTATGTATTGCCACAAGTCCATTCCTTTACAAGAGATTGGCAGTGTTAAGAAAAATCACATCCAGCATTTATTCCTGAGTACGAGAAGAAACAAACGTAAAAAACACCATTATATAAACACATTCAGAATATCGTTATTTACACACACACAGTACACAAACAGATCAGATACAGTGTCCTTTTGTTAGCTGCTGAAGTGCATGGACTAGAACATGTCAGCACAGATAGCTGACTTTCAACCTGCCAAAGAATGAAAGCATTTTCCTGGCTTCTGTTAAAATGGAAGGGATGTTATAAAATTTAGTTGATGATCTTATCGTCAAGACTTTAAACCTTCCACGTTTCAGTTAAAGGTGACCTTTTTATTATTAGATAAGTATTTATCCATGGACAAAACATAGGTGGACTTATGGATTGAAGTTTTAAAGACTATAAGTGTAACTCCCCCTTGGGTTTGGTCAATTAATCTATTAGTTCTCTTAAAAAAAAAAAAAAAAGAACATTCTTATGTTAGTCAGTATTTCTTACTCTAGTAGGCAAATTCTTTAAACTCATCATCCTTTGCAAGGAACTCCAGTTACTTTAGTTTTGAAAATTTCTTGTTGGAGATTCAAGTGTCTTTTGGTACCACTAACTACCTTCACTGATGTGACATCCCACTTCTAGAGGATCTATTTATATTTCATCAATAGATTTAATTATATATTGTCCTTCAAATGAATTTCTATAGCTTTTATATTTTGGTTCCAGTTTTGTATCTGAAACTTAGTTTATAATTTTAGCTGCAATTTGCAATCCAGGTGCAGAGTAAAACCTACATTTCTAAACTGTGTGAAAATGGATTTTACTTTTGATTTTACATTCAAAATCCATTCTAGAGTTTAATTTATGGGTTGCATAACCATTATAACTATATATATAGATATATTTAATTTTAATTGAGTTTCTTATGACATAAGGTGAGTTATGTAAGTCTTTCCACATTATCGTAAACAAGAAAGAAACTCAAAGTAGGTATTGCATCACAACCAAAACCAGACAAACAAAGAAACCCTTTGCCATCGAGTCGATTCTGACTCACGGTGACCCTATAGGACAGAGTAGAACTGTCCCATATGGTTTCCAAGGGGTGCCTAGTGGATTTGAACTGCCAATCTTTTGGTTAGCAGTCATAGCTCTTAACCACTATGCCACCAGGGTTTCCAGCATCACAATAGCATTAGGGGAAAAAAAAAAAAAAAGCGTAATAAACATTTGCCAGACATAGGGACTACATTGAACCTGATCCAAGCCATGGTATTTTCAATCACTTCCTATACATGGACAATGAATAAGAAAGACTGAAGAAGAATTGATGTCTTTGAACTACGGTGTTGGCGAAGAATATTGAATATACAGTGGACTGCCAGAAAAACTAACAAGTGTGTCTTAGAAGAAGTACAGCCAGAGTGCTCCTTGGAAGAGAAGATGGCTAGATTTCATTTCATGTACTTTGGACATGTTATCAGGAGGGACTAGTCCCTGGAGAAGGACATCATACTTGGTATGGTAGAGGGTCAGCAAAAAAGAGGAAGACCCTCAAGGAGATGGATTGACACAGTGGCTGCAACAATGAGCTTACACACAGCAATGATTTTGAGGATGGTGCAAGACATGGCAGTGCTTTGTTCTGCTGTACATAGGATCACTATGAGTTGGAACTGACTGAATGGCACCTAACAACAACAACATTTCCATTAGTCCGATAGCACTAAATAAGAATAAAAAATCAAATAGGAAAGGTCAAATAGGGAGAAGATAAGAGGAGATTTCAATTCATTCTCACTTGATTTGTTTCTTGATTCATTGCTTGAAACTTGCTCTTGAACATAGAGTTGCTAAAGCCAATGGAAAAAATGATGAAGTAAAAGAGCTGAACAGAAGATTCCAAACGGTGACTTGAGAAGACAAAGTAAAGTATTATATGACATGTGCAACTACCAGGAGTTAGAAAACCAAAAAGGAAGAACATTCTGGGCATTTCTCAAGCTGAAGGAAAAAATTCAAGCCTCAAGTTGCAATATTGAAGGATTCCATGGGGAAAATGTTAAATAACGCAGGAAGCATCAAAAGAAGATGGGAGAAATACACAGAGTAACTATACCAAAAAGAATTGGTCAACATTCAACCATTTCAGGAGGTAGTGTATGATTATGAACTGAAGGTACTGAAGGAAGAGGTCCAAGCTGCACTGAAGGCATTGGCGAAAAACAAGACTCCAGGAACTGATGGAATACCAGTTGAGATGTTTCAACAAACAGATGCAACACTGAAAGTGCTCACTCATCTATGCCAAGAAATCTGGAAAACACCTACTTGGCCAACGGATTGGAAGAGATCTATGTTTATGTCTATTTCAAAGAAAGGTGATCCAACCAAATGTGAAAATCATTGAACAATATCATTAATATCACAAGCAAGTAAAATTTTGCTGAAGATCATTCAAACGCGGTTGCAGCATTACATTGACAGGGAGCTGCCAGAAATTCAAGCCAGATTCAGAAGAAGACATGGAACCAGAGATATCATTGTTGATGTCAGATAGATCCTGACTGAAAGCAGAGAATATCAGAAAGATGTTTACTTATATTTTATTGACTGCAAAGGCTTTCACCTGTGTGGATCATAACAAACTATAGATAACATTGGGAAGAACGGGAATTCCAGAGCACTTAATTGTGCTCATAAGGAACCTGTACATAGATCAAGAGGCAGTCCTTCAAACAGATCAAGAGGCTATTGCATGGTTTAAAGTCAGGAAAGGTGTGCATCAGGGTTGTATCCTTTCACCATACCTATTCCATCTGTATGCTGAGAAAATAATGTGATAAACTGGAGTATATGAAGAAGAATGGGGCATCAGGACTGAAGGAAGACTCATTAACAACCTGTGTTATGCAGATGACACAACCTGGCTTGCTAAAAGTGAGGAGGACTTGAAGCACTTACTGTTGAAGATCAACGACTACAGCCATGAGTATAGATTACGCCTCAACATAAAGAAAACAAAAATCCTCACAACTGGACCAATAAACAATATCATGATAAACAGAGAAAAGACTGAAATTGTGAAGGATTTCATTTTTCTTGTATCCACAATCAACACCCATGGAAGCAGCAGTCAAGAAATCAAAAGATGCATTGCTTTAGGCAAATCTGCTGCAGAAGACCTCATAAAAGTGTTAAAAAGCAAAGATGTCACCTTGAAAACTAAGGTGAGCCTGACCCAAGACATAGTGTTTTCAAGTGCCTCATATGCATGTGAAAGCTGGATGATGAATAAAGAAGACCAAAGAAGAATTGATGCCTTTGAATTATGGTGTTGGTGAAGAATATTGAATATTCTATGAACTGACAAAAGAACAAACAAATCTGTCTTGGAAGACGTACAACCAGAATGCTCTTTAGAAGCAAAGATGGCAAGACTACGTCTCACATACTTTAGACGTGTTATCAGGAAGGACAGGCGCCTGGAGAAGGACATCAAGATTGGTAAAGTAGAGGGTCAGTGAAAAAGAAGATCTTCAACCAGATGAATTGACACAGTGGCTGCAACTATGAGCTCAAGCATAACAATGATTGTGAGGATGACACAGAACCAGGCAGTGTTTTGTTCTGTTGTCCATCAGGTTGCTATGAGTCGGAACCAACTTGATGACACCTAACACCTAACAATCATTGTTAGAAAGAAACACATGTGTTACGTTCAAGTGATTCTTCTTGCTTTTTCTTTTCTCCCCCCTTTCTATAATTAAGAATATTTTAAACATTCCATGTTCAGTTTGACCAAATTTTATAAATTTATTCATCAATCTCTCTGTTGGTCCAACTAAACCAGCTATAATTTATCCATTTATATAGTTGACCTGTTTGTCTATATGCACATAGAGATGCCTAGATGATTAGTAAGTTCATGTTAAAAAATCTGACCTTGGGTGATTTTTCTTCCTTTTCTTTTTTGTATGTTTTTGAAACATTTACCGTTTTCACATGAGCAAATTCATTGCTCTAGATTTTTGTCCATTTATTTTGAAGAATTATAAGGAAACATGAAGTGCAAAAGTAACACAGCAAGTGTATCAGACACCCAAAATAAATAAATATTAAGTTTTTGTCACTTCTGTTTTAGGTGTGGGTTTTTATTTAAGAAGTTAAACATTAGAGATTAAGTTTCCTCTGGTAAGTTCCGTTTCCTCTATCCTTTCCTTTAGGCAAGTACTGCTTTGAATTTATGTACATCGTGCATAGACTTTCATATTTTACTACAAATAACTGTCCATAAACAGTATTTAGTATAATGTCATCTCTCCTCTGATAGGCTCTTTTACTTTGAAAGCTATAATAGAGTTAGCATTTTTTATGCTTCAAAAACCTTTCTCTTTTGGTCAGTGTTTAAGATATTTTTAGGCTATAGCCACTATTTCTGGGGACATTTTGGAGTCTACATATTGCCCCAAAACTTTGCAAGCTGAATTGCCATTTTTGGCATCATATCACCTTGGGGAATCCCACAGAAGCCATATCTCTGACAGATGTGTGCTTCTGTAACTGATAAAACATCATGTAACTTGTTCCCTGTATTAAGTGGAAAAGCTTGTTGTACTTCAATTATCTTCTGGTCATTTATATAAAATTTTATGAAGGATATTTGACAATTTTTTTATTTATCTAAATATCAAATATTTCAAATTAATTTCCACTCTTCTCAGACTGAATCTAAAAAAAAAAAGAGATAATGAATCATTGCTCTATTCTTGTAATGATAAATAAGTGCTAACTTCTGTGTTTTGTTTTATAGTAGCTTAAAGAGAAGTTCAAACGGTGTAAGTTTCGAATAAAGCGAATTGAAAACAATTTGAATTTCAGAAGATTTGAAAAAAACCCTATTTTTTATTTTAAATTTAGGCATGGTAATTTCATTTTTCTTATGCTTTTAATTGGTTTTTGCTTTAATAATACAGAAACTCTGTTATAAGACATCAAAGATGTAAATGAAGTTAAGAAACCTAAAACGTTAAAAACAATGAATTGGGTTATTATTTTCTCTTAAGGTGCATTTTCTCCAAGAACGAGAACTGCGTAAGAAAATTTCACACAGATATGCGATGAAATTTAATCACCAAAAATATTAACAAATATTAATAAAAAACATTGGTAAATCAAACCAATAATCAAATATAGTTATATATTTATTTTCAAGATTTATCAGAGATATTTCACAGTCAAATATTACATATAAGCAGATTACAATTATTGAACAGGTGATCTGCTTCCATAAAGATTACAGCCAAGAGCACTCTGTGGGCAAGTTCTACTTTGTCACATGGGGTTGCTATGAGTTGGAATCTACTCAGCGGCACTCAAAAGACAACAAAAACCAGACAAAAGTTTGGTAGTTTGAACACACCCAGAAGCACCTTGGAAGACAAGCCTGGTGATCTGTTTCCAGAAGGTCACAGCCTTGAAAACCCTATGGAGCAGTTCTACTCTGCACACAAGAAGTTACCATAAGTCACAATTGACTTGACAGCAACCGACAACAACAATCAATGTTTTCCTGTTATTAACACATATGTATATGAGTCAGAATCATCTTGTCAGCCTTGGATTCATATACACATTAAGGCCCCTGAGTGACCCAAACAGTTTTCATTGGACTACTAATGTGAAGGTTGACAGTTTGATCCTACCCAGGGGTGCCATGGAAGAAAGACCTGGTGATCTGCTTCCATAAAGATTACAGCCAAGAAAACCCTATGGGGTAGTTCTATTCTGTAACACTTGAGGTCTCCATGAGTTTGAATCAACTCAAAGCAACAGATTTTTTCTTTTTTTTGTGGGGGGGGGAATTTATGTACACATTTCTACTGTGTTTTTTTTCTAACTCAATATTAATGAACCACAGGGTTATTTTAGATGTTTTCTCCTAATTCAGATGAAATTGGTCTCATGAATAATACAGCATACTTTCATATTTGAATTTATTATTTAAAAATTATTGTAACATCAAAATAATGAATGCATAGAAAAAGTTGTTTAATATTTATTGTAACATCAAAATATTGGATGCATGGATAGATACATGACTGCAAGACAACTAAAGTAACTTACTGTTGATTGCAAAACATGGAACAGGTGAGCTTTATAGGGCCTACAGCCTAAAGATTCCTCTTGAGATATAAAGCATGACACTTAATCATGTCTCAAGAACAACATCAAAAGAAAAAAATTTAATCTGAAAAAATATTAGCTTTATTTAAAATATATATTTATATATATGTCATACAAAGAACATGGTACTATGATAAGAATGGTAAATTTTTATTCTTAAAAAAAATAGCTATGGCAGAAGCATAATTCTTAAATCTCATAAATCCCCCCATTAAAACAGAAAAACAAACCCACTGCAATTGAGTCAATTCTGACTCATAGAGACCATACAGGACAGAGTAGAATTGCCCCATAGGGTTTCCAAGGAGTGCCTTGTGGATTCAAACTGCCAACTTTTTGGTTAGCAGCAGTAGTTCTTAACCACTACGCCACCAGGGTTTCCCCTTCAAAATAGAGCAACCTTAATGCTGTAAACAAAATTCATCAAAAGATCTACAACAACACACTTTATAAGGGATTCCCTTAGATCTCAAAATGTGAGTATGTTCTGTAAACATAACTGAATTAACAAGAAATAAATAACGGGGTAATATGAAAATATTTCAGTAATTTGAGATTTATCAATGATTTTCTTAAGTAAGTCATGGAACACAAGGAATCACATCAGAAATTAAAAACTGAATGAAAATTAAAATGTAACATATCAAATGAAATTGATATATCAATCCTTACGGCATGAAGCAAAAACAGTGCTTAGAGGAAATTTATAACATTAAATTTATACATTAGTAAAAATTACTATCCAACTCATTTATCCATCTCATGAAATAAAAACAAGAATAACAAATTAAATGCAAAAGGGAGGAAAATAGTACTGATAACAGAAAATAGTGAAATAGAAAAATACAGCATAGAAAAATGTTCTTTCTCTGAAAAAATTAAGCAAAATTAATGAAATTCTAATACTACTATAATAAAAACGAAACAAGAGGAAATCGGGCTTATCACCTTGATTTCACATCCAGTGTAAAGAGGATAATAGGAATAACTTCCTACCATTAAATCTGAACATTTAGACAACACGGACAAGTTCCTAGAAAAATACAACTAAAAAAATCTGACAATTTCCTGTAGAAAAAAATCCAAATAATCCTATATCCATTTAAAATACTAAAGAAGTTGTAGAAAATTTTCTGTCAAACAGAACACTTGACCCAGATGACTTGAATTATTTCAAATATTTAAGGGAAAAAATTAACATTTTCTTAAATAAACTCAAATAAAGGTACAATTTATTAATTTTATCTAATAAGGTTATTAATGGTAACCTTATAAGGCCAACAAAACTTTGGTAGCAAATAACAAGGACATTACCTAAAAGGAACATGCGTGACAATCTTTCTCATGAACATTAATCAAAAATATGAAATAAAACTTTAAGAAATCAAATTCTAATTCTATGATATTTAAAATGGTTACTATATTAAGTCCAGTTAGAGTTTATTCCAGAATAAAATTTGGTTTAATAATTGAAATTCAGCAATATCATTCAATTCATTAGCAAAATATAAATGTCTGAAAAGACTCAGGAAAAATATTTGGTAAATTTCAATATCCATGCATAATAAAAACCTTTAGCTCACCTATAGGAGACCAAATGGCCAACAATTACTTTAAAACAAAGATGAGAATATAAAGTGTGAGGGAAACCAGATTAATGGAATCAGAACAACCAGAACAGAAATAATGAGAATGTTTACACATTGTGAAGAATGTAACCAATATCACTGAACAACTTGTGTAGAAGTTGTTGAATGGGAACCTAAACTACTGCGTAAACCTTCACTGAAAGCACAATAAAATATGATTAGATAATAACAATATTTTCCTTAATATGAAAAAAAACTCTTAGCAATCATGAATAAAGGAAAACTTCCTAAATCATATAAAAAGTACCTAAAAATGAGTGGTGTCAGGGGTCTTAAAAGCTTGCAAGTGGCCATCTAAGATGCATCAATTGATCCCAACCACTCGGAGTAAAGGAGAACGAAGAACACCAAAGGCACAAGGAAAATATTAGCCCAAGAGACAGAATGGGCCACATAAACCAGAGACTTCATCAGCCTGAGACCAGAAGAACTAGACGTTGCCTGGCCACCACCAATGAACGTCCTGACAGGTAACACAACAGAGGGTCTCTGATGGAGCAGTAGAACGATGGGATGCAGAACTCAAATTCTAGTAAGAAGACCAGACTTAATGGTCTGACTGAGACTGGAGGTGCCCTGGGAAGCATGGCCCCTGGTCTCTCTATCACCCCAGAGCTAAAACAATTTCTGAGGCCAACTCTTCAGACAGGGATTGGACTCGACTGTGGGACATAAAGTGATACTTGTGAAGAATGTGCCTCTTAGTCAAGTAGATACAAGAGACCAAGGGGGCAGCTTCTGTCCAGAGGTGAGATGCGAAGGCAGAGAGAGTTAGGAGCTGGTTGAATGTTCATGGGGAATCAGGGGTGGAGGGGAGGAGTGTGCTGTCGCAGAATGGGGTGAGCGGTTGGGGTCTCATAACAATGCGTGTAAAAAAAAAATTTCTGTATGGGAGACTAACTTGAAATGTAAACTTCATTTAATTACAGCAATAAAAAAAAAATTGAGATCTTTAAATTTTCACTGAAAACACAATAAAATATTATTTTTTTAAAAAAAAGTACCTAAAAACATACAGTGTAGAAAACATCTTTCTTAATAGAGGGAAGTTGAAAGGCACCCTCAGTAGTCAAGGATGCCTACTATTATCATGCTTATTCAGCATTGTATTTGTAGTCTTAAACCCTGGAAGGAGTCAAGAAAGAGAAATAAGAGTTATTGCCCTTGCAACAGAAGAAAGAAAACTGTCATTATTTGCAAACATCATGATTTTGAACATCGGGAATAAAAGAATCAATACAAAATTGATAGAATTCTAAGAGCGCTAGAAACCAAGGTCAGCATGCAACAATAATTTTATTTTTATACTAGCAATTAAAAATATATATTAAAAATATTTAATATTTATTGTAACATCAAAAGATGGTAATATCTTTGCAAAATCCAACAATAGCTATTCAAGATCTCTATACTGAAACTACAGAGCATTATTACAAGAAATTAAACAAGGAGATATTTATCACTTTCATGGATTAGGAATGTGGGAGGTCTCAATAATGTAAAGATAGCCATTGTTTATCAATTGTACTACAGATTCTCAATAAGAACTCAGAACTTTTTTATGGAAGTTGATAATCTGAGTCTAAAATTAGGTATAAAATCAAAAAGCCAAAAACAGGCTGTGCAATCTTAAGAACAGCACTGAATAATCTATACTACCAGATATTAGCTTAGTGTTAAATTACAATAAAGAAGCCAGTGTGATACTAGTGCAAGAGAGGACAAATAGATTAACGAAACAGGATAGAATCCAGAATGAGGTTCACATACATACAATCACTTATTTTTTGACAAGGCTGAAAAGATAGTATTTTTAATAAATTGAATGGGATCAATTGAATATTTATATGGAAAAAAGCATCTTGACCTCCTCCCAATATAAACATCATGCACAAACATCAACTGTTGATAAATTTCATGTAAAGCTTTTAAAGGAAAATGCATATGATTATCTTTGTGATCTAGGAGGAGGCGAAGATACATTAAATGGTACAAAAATAGCAATAACTAAAAGGGAAGATAAATATATTGAACTGCATGAAAATTAATAACTTCTCTTCTTCTAAAGACATATTTAACAGAATGAAAACATAAGCCTCAAGATGAGAGAAGATGTTTGTTATGCATATATCAGAAAAGGACCCTTTCCAGGATACACAAAGAATATCTAAAGTCACTAAGAGAAAGAGTCTATCCAAAAGGGGGAAAATGAGCAACAGACTTCTTAAACAGATATATCGAAAAAACATACCCCAAATAGCCAATAAGCTTGTTAAACGCTGTCCAATCTCATTAGTTATCAGGGAAGTGCAGATTAAAATCAGATTGATGATACTACATACTTCCCAAAGCTGCAAAAATTAAACAGACTGACAGTACCAGTTTGGCAAGGGTGTGGAGCATCTGGAAACTTCCTACCCTACTGGTTGTAGAGCAAATTGGTATAACATTTTTTTTGAAAATTGTTTGGCAGTATCTACTGAAGGGGAGCCCTGGTGGTTCAGTGGTTAAGAGCTACGACTGCTAACCGAAAGGTCAACAGTTCAAATCCAGCAACTGCTCCTTGGAAAGCCTAGGGGCAGTTCTACCCTGTCCTATAGGGTCACTCTGAGTCGGAATGGACTCGATAGCAACAGGTTTTATTGGTTTCTTCTGAAGGGGAACATACACATATGACCACGACCCAACAGTTACACTCCTAAACACATTTGTCAAAGAAATTCTTAAATACGTGCAGCAAAGATATGTACAAAGATACTCATAACAGGAAACAATCTCAGGGTTCACCTACAGTCAAATGGATAAATAAAATGTACAGATTCAAACAAGAGTTTCTATAAATAAATAAACAATGAACGGTTGCTATGTATAACCATTTGGATGAATTTCACAGGCATAATATTAAAAGAAAGAAATCATATGCAAAAATGTACAGACTAAATGATACCGTTTACATATAAAGCTTTACTTGTTGCAGGGACCTGGTCTTCAAAAGAAAAGTTTACATAGAATCAGCATATACCTTCAAGGCAAAGGGGCTTCTGGGAACTTCAGCTCTCTAAGGTTGTTTTCCTTCAGATTCATCCTAGTAATTCCTTTCCATGTTGTCAAATCTTAAATCTTTTATACACACACACACACATAAACACATATATTTCATATAAATATATGCATATGTACATATATACGTATTTATATGTTGATATTTTATCCAATTTTTAAAATTTTCATTAGGACTATTGCTTTAATAGTTTGCCCAATATTAAAAGAAACTTGGAGTGAAATAAATGACTGCAATCATATTCTCCAAGTGAAAGCCATTGGCTTTCCCTCTAATATAATTATACAGCCTTTGGAATGAACCAATGCCGCTCACCCAGCTGCATACCCATTCCTATCATCCTTTACTTAGCCTACATAGTAATGATGTTAAAAAAAAAAAAAAAAAATTCTAATTGAGTTATTCATGCATTTTTTTTGCGAGTTACTTGATTTAAACTTTAGTGATAAAACTTCAGATTTCTCTTAAACGAAGCAAAACTTGAAAGGCAATGGAGGGCCAAGAAGAGCTCAGGAAAAAAAATATTGTGGTTTTTCAAGTCAGTGAGATTTCAGTCTTTTGGGACTTCCAAATAGGACTGGTGTCAAGAAGTCTCTTGTGCAGATATCAGAAGTGTTCCAAAACCAATTACTGTGCATGATGCATGACGTTAGAATTTAGTTGTTCTATTATAAATACACCATTTGCATAAAGTGGTAATGAATCTTTATGAGATATATAATTTAAAATATTTTAAATATTAAAAATACATGGCCACAATAACTCTTTCATCTCCAGATGGTCATTGTATTATGAATCTAACTATTCACAAAATTATATACTTACTAATTAAAGGACAAGAAAGAAGACCACTTGACTTTTATGTAAAATAAGCATCTACCTCAATATTGCTTAGAAGTATGATGCTAAATAAATTCCCTGGCAAACAGTTTGTCATTTCCCTACTTTTGATGAGAATTATCATGGAAAGATACATTGGACAGGCATATTTTAATCCTGAGAGAAGGAACGATTAGGACATTAAAAATACATTCTAATGTTTTACATCTGTATTGAACTATTGGAGCCCTGGTGGTGCAGTGGTTAAGAGCTCGACTGCTAACCAAAAGGTCAGTAGTTCAAATCCACCAGCTTCTCCTGGAGCAGTTCTACTCTGTCCTGTAGGGTCACTATGAGTCAGAATCGACTTGCCGGCAATGTTTTATTTATTTATTTATTTATTGTATGGATATTGAACTATAAATGATACAGAATGAGATGAGTTGCTCGTATTTAAAATATGGTTTTGTAAGTTTGACATATGTATCTACCCAAGAGAAAGAGCATAAACTTTGCTCCAAAAAGCTTCCTCATGCCCCTTGGTAATCCTTTTCTCTCTCTCCTCCCCATCCCTCTAATTGATTAACTTTCAGGAATTATAGATTAGTTTGAACTTTTAGGAATTTTATAGGAATTTTATTTATCTGAAATGAATCATGCAGTATGCTCACTTTTTTGTCTAACTTCTTGTACTCAGCGTAATTCTTTTGCATGCATCAATGGTTGTACGTGTATCAATAGATTACTCAAGAGAATTTTACTCAGCATAATTCTTTTGCATGTATCA
Organism: Dugong dugon; assembly: GCA_030035585.1. Lineage (NCBI taxonomy): Eukaryota > Metazoa > Chordata > Mammalia > Sirenia > Dugongidae > Dugong > Dugong dugon. Next base: position 25,071,459 of record CM057475.1, read on the forward strand.
ATGGTTTATTCCTATTTACTGCTAAATGAATAGTCCTCAGGTTTGAACCTCAAAGCCCAAGCAAGGCAAATGCCAATCAAAGGCTTTGATCCCAATTAAAGGTGATTTGTGTAGCAATTTTGGGTGCTTTCTTCCTTCTTTCTATCCCATAGTGACAAGAAATACCAGTGAAATCTTTTCTTGCTAGCAGCTAGACTTTCCCTTCATTCATTGGCTGGGCTGCAAGTGTATGCTTTACTGTGGAATGATCATTTCATAGCTGAGAACAAAGACTACAAAATCCCAAAGGACTACATTCAGATGGAACCTTGCTCTTAGGCAGTGTAACATATTGCTAAGTGCACGGAGCCCAGAGTGTGCAGTGCTAGGGTCTGAAACTCTCCTTCATCCCTAATAACTGACCTTAAGAAATACATCCAATATTATAGGGCCTCTGTTACCTCATCTGTAAAACAGGGCTGATAATAACACCTTATTAACAAGTTGTTAAGACAAAATGAATCAATATATGTAATGCAGTTACAGTAGTGCCTGATGCGTGGTTAGTGCCCTGTGATTGTTAGTTCTTGTTAGGTTGTGGTTGTGATGCTGTTGATGGTATATTTTGTAGCGGTGACAAATATTCCTGATCCACCTTGATGTTAATGAAGCAGAAATTGTTTTTCAGCTTTTTCCACGGCAGAGAATTTTAAAGAGGCTTTGAGATTATAAAGAGTGTTTTTGGAAAGACGTGTGTACTGGAGAGGCAGAGCACATCTGAGAGAAGTTATGTTAAATTGGTAAATGATTTGCAATAAAGAAGACAATCCCTTCTTTCTTATCCATTCACTCATTCATTCAAAAAGATTATGTGCCCACTAGATGACAAATACTGTTCTAGGTGCTGAGGTAGAGCAGTTAACAAAATAAAACATTTGCCCTCAGGGAGCTCACATCCCGGAGGGAAGACCAACAATGAACAAATACAAATAAATTACAGAGTGATCAAAAGATGATAAACACAATTATGGCGAACACAGTGAGCTACTGATAGAGTTGGATGCTATTTAAAGAGTGATCAAGCAACAGTTAACTATGTGTATTTTTGAGCAGAACCCTAAAACAAATTATAGCTGAAGGAAGAAATTTTTAGGCTGAGGGAAGAGCCGGGGTGAAGGTCTTGCTGTTCGAGTAAGTTCCAGGTGCAGCATGGAGACTGTGAGGGATACAGAGAGTGGCAGGAGAAAGGTAGCAAAAAAGATCAGGGGATCATAAAGGCACTGAAGGCCGTTGCAGGTTTGTTTTTTACTCTGAAATCAGATGCGAAACCATTGGAGTCTTTTAAACAGAGGAATAACACACTCAGACATAAGTAAATAAACGACCATAGGGAATAAAATGCAGAAGATGGGTGGGCATTTGGAACAGCCTTGCAGTAATCCAGGAAGCCTTAGCTGGAGGTTTCCAATAAGAAAAAATTGCAGATGCCTCTGGTATTGTCAATGCGTGGGGAAAGAACAGCAGAAAGATGATGACATACTATAGCCAAGTGGGACTTGTGAAAGTAAATAACTTACAGCAGAAAAATAAAAAGAATACCATTTTTGCACACATCTGATCTATTCATGCCATGTAATTAATCTCTCCTGCCTATCTGCCTTTCTGCCATCCATACATTTTCTTTGAGCCCCTATCACTGGGAAAGTACAGGTGAATCAAGCCAAGACTTAGATCAGACCCTCAAGGAATGTAGAGTATAGTGGGAGAATAACATGTTAATATGTAATCACAACCTAGAACAATAAGTACTATGAAAATGTTATGGATAAAGTGATTTGTTGAGCTATTTATAGATCTATTTGGTGCACTCTTAGTACAATTTTTAAATCCCTTTAGAATGACTGACTCCATGCCACAATGTTTATTCTCTCCATGAGTTCTTAAATGTATAAATGAATCTACAAAAGAATACATGCACATTTATATTAGACAGATTTAATATATAAATAAATAAAATTCATCTGTTTATTTAGATAGCCAATTAGTCAATTAATTATTTAGTTAGCTTTACACACCGTTTGTTCTCCAAATGATTTTTGGTAGGTTGTTTTTTTCAGGTGTTTGTCTAAGAAAATCTCATTTTCCTTCAAATTTGCATGAAGCCCTGAGAGACAAGAATCATAGCTTTCATTTTTAATTAATTTTAAAAATATTATGTTTCTTTCTTAACAGAGATCATGATAATTTTCCTTTCAATATTTCATACAGAAAAGGTCATTCTTAATGATTTCTTTTGTTTACAGCAAAAATTCCCCCTCCAAAATTATGTATACCCCCAGACCTATGCTGTCATTTTTGTATGCAAACTAACAGTTGCACAGAATAATTTGTCTATGACTATGCTTTTCCCCATAACTTGCTCTGAGCTTCTTGTAGGAAGAAAAAGTGCCTCTAGAATGTATGATTGACTCAATCATGGATTTACAGTTTTGTTAAATTAAATAACGGAATTAAATACTGAGAATTTTTAATGAATTAATATTACTGATCCCCTCTCCCTTTCCCATTGTTCAACATATTTAGGACTTATTTCATCTGCAGCAGGTATTTTATTCTTTATTTTACAGAAGAATGCCATATTCATATAGAAATCTCACAATATTTTCTATATTTACTATACGAGAAAAATCACAGCAGAGCCTTAAGAAATAGTTGACCTTTAAGAGCATATGCTGTTATCCTTAAAAAATTTTATTTGCTTTGAAGTTCAATAATTCCATCCTGCAGTAAATAGTATTAGTTTCCATTTATGAAACCGATTCTATCCTTTCTAAATCACTAGGGTTTGGGAGCACACTTTTGCGTACCAAGTTCTTTTTTTCATTGCTTCCCCTTTTATATGTAGATAAATTATCCCTCTTGTGGGAAATTGTTATGGATTGAATTGTGTCTCCCAAAAATATGTGTTATAAATCATAACCTCTATGCCATCTAGGAATGGGTTTTGTTTGTTATATTAATGAGGCAAGATTAGTGAAGGGTGTATCCTGAGTCAATCTCTTTCGAGATATAAAAGAGATTAAACAAGCGAGCAGAGCAGAGTCGGGGAAAGAGAGATGGCAAGCCACATGAAGATTGCCTAGACAAGAAATAAAAAATGGATAAATATGAAGAAGTGCACAATAATTAATAATGATTGAAATTAAACTTAAAAAATATATCATTTACTTAATTATTATTATTTTAAAATTATATTACTGGCAAGAATATGGTGAAGCAATCGTGTAAACTTCTGATGGAACGTAAATTGATATAACCTTTGTGGAAAACAATTGGATAATGTAAATTAAAAGGCTTAAGTATTCTTATACTTGCTGACCTAATAAACCAATGTATTCCAAAGCAAATCTAAAATTTGGAAAATACCACCGCATATAGGTATAAATTGTACTACCATTTTATCAATAAATGTAAAATAGACTGATTTTTATAAACTAAGGAAGAGTAAAAAACACAGGAATTTAAAACTGATCCATTGTAAGCATAATTCCTCCAAAAAATCTCTACACAGTGTTTTAAATAAAGTAGTATTTGAGCTCATTTAATTTGGGCATAAAGTTTCCAGTTGTCGAAAGCTCCTCTCCTCTCTAATGTTTTACATGAATGGTCTGGTAACTAAAGGCATTTAAGTATATGATTACTGAATCGACTTACACAGTATCCATTGAATTAAATATTTTTTAGGCATTAGTGATATTTACAAAACATATAAAAATTTATTTTGAATTTTTAAATTATTTTTTACTATTGTATGACTATATTTTGACTATTATATGACTATTGTATTTTTTTATTGTACTTTAGATGAAGGTTTATAGAACAAATAGTTTCCCATTAAACAATCAGTACACATATTGTTTTGTGACGTTGGTTAACAACCCCACGGCATGTCAACAGTCTCCCTTCTCGACTTGGAGGAGCTTTTTTTTGGTGAAAATATACGTAGCCAAAGTTACACCATTTTCAAAGTTTCTACATGTACAATTCAGTGGCATTGATTACATTCTTCCAGTTGTGCTGCTATTTTCACTATCTGTTTCCAAATTATTCTATCACCATAGTTGTCAACTCACTGTCCCCTAGGCTTCCAATCAAACCTTTTGAGTTGCTGTTGTCTATCTGATCTCACATAGATAATTCTTTTTTTTTTTTCTGTACCTTAGGTGAAGGTTTGCAGAACATATAGTTTCTCATTAAACAGTTAGTACACATATTGCCCTGTGATAAAGGTTAACAACCCCATGACATGTCAAAACTCTCCCTTCTCAACCTTGAGTTCCCTATCACCAGCTTTCCTGTCGCCTCCTGCCTTCTAGTTCTTGTCCCTGGACTGTTGTGCCTCATTAGACCTGCTTTGTTTTATGAGGCTGTCCAAACCCAGCTGAATGGTGAACTTTGGGAGGGGCTTCACCACTGAGCTAAAAGGGTGTCTGGGGGCCGTACTCTTGGGGTTTCTCCAGTCTGTCAGGCCAGTAAATCTGGTCTTTTTATTTTTTTTTTAAGTTAGAATTCTGTTCTACATCCTTTTACAGCTCTGTCCAGCACCCTCTATTGTGACCCCGGTCAGAGCAGTCAGTGGTGGTAGCCAGGCACCATCTAGCTGTACTGGACTCAGTCTGGTGGAGGCCATGGTGGTTGTGGTCCATTAGTCCTTTGGACTAATCTTTTCCTTGTATCTTGTTCTCTTCATTCTCCCTTGCTCCCGAAGGGGTGAGACCAGTGGAGTATCTTAGATAGCTGCTCACAGGCTTTTAAGACCCCAGACCCTACACACCAAGGTAGAATGTAGAACATTTACTTTATAAATTGTGTTATGCCAATTGAGCTAGATATTCCCTGAGACCATGGTCCCCACAGCCCTCTGCCCAGAAATTCAGTCCCTCAGTATCTATGGAGCTTCCATGACTTTTCCTTGTACAAGTTGTGCTGGCTTCCCCAGTAATGTGTACTGTCTTACCCTTCACAAAAGTTGTCACTTATTTATTTAGTTCCCCCCCCGACCCCTCCCATCCCTCGTAACCAACAAAGATTGTTTCTTTTTGTGTGTAAACTCTTTCATGAGTTTTTACTGTAGAGGTCTCATATAATATTTGTCCTTTTGCGATTGACTTATTTCATTCAGCGTAATGTCCTCCAGTTTCATCCATGTTATGAGATGCGTCACAGATTCATCACTGTTCTTTACCTTTGTATAATACTCCATTGCGTGTATGTACCATAGTTTGCTTATCCTTTCATCTGTTGATGGACATCTAGGTTGTTTCCATCATTTTGCTATTGTGAACAGTGCTTCAATGAATATAGGAGTCCATATGTCTATTAGTGTGACAGCTCTTATTTTTCTAGGATATATTCCTAGGAGTGGGATTGTATTTTGTAGTGCTTTTTTTTTTTTTTTTTTTTTTTTTTTATGGTGCTAACGTCTTCTTTGTTCCTCTTACTCTCCTGTACTGAGTTCCTTTGGTTTGTAAATTTTTTTTCTTTTGTTTTTGTAGGTTTTGTTTTTACTGAGACTTTATGTTTTCTTCTTTATTTTGATGAGTAAGTTTGTTAACTTTCTTTGTGGTTACCTTGAAATTTACCCTTATCTTCCTAGATGTGAACCAGTCTATTATTACTTAGTATCACTTGACTTCCTCTCCATTAGAAGGTTCTATACTTACACCATTTATTCCCTCTTTTATTATTCTGATGCTGTTGTTTACAGATTAACCTCTCTGGTTCCCTGTTGTAATTCTTTTGGTTTTGCATAGTCCTTAAGAGTTCATTTCCTAGGTTGGTATCTGGCTAGTACAATCCTGTGTCCTATGTTTAGCCTGTGGTCTGATACTGTTTGTTCTCAGATCAAAGGACTTCCTTTAATAAGTCTCATAAGTTTGGTTTTGTTTTTACATAGTCCCTTAATTTCTGTTTATCTGGAAATGGCCTAATTTCACCATCATATTTGAATGAGAGTTTTGCAGGATATATTATTCCTGGCTGGCAATTTTTTTCTTTCAAGGTTTTATATATGTCTTCCCATTGCCTTCTTGGCTGTGTGGTTTCTGCCCAAGAAGTCGAGCTTAGTCATATTATTTCTTCTCTCTATGTGACTTTTTGTTTTTCTGTAGCTGCTCTCAGGATTCTTTGTTTGTCTTTGGTTTTAGCGAGTGTGATTTTGATATGCCTTAGTGATTTTCTTTTGGGGGTCTATCCTATATGGGGTTCGTTGAGTTTGCTGAATGGTCAGCTTTTCATCTTTCATGATCTTTGGGAAGTTTTCTGTCAGCAGTTCTTCAATGATCCTCTCTGTGTTTTCTGTTTTCTCCCCCTGCTCTGGAACTCCGATCACTCACAGATTTTTGCTTTTGATTATATCCCACATAATTCTCAGGGTTTCTTCATTTTTCTTCCTTCTTTTTTTCTGATTTTTCCTCAAACAGAATTGTATCCAAGTGTTTGTCTTCAATTTCGCTGATCCTATCTTCCATCATTTCAAACCTGCTCCTCAGCCCTTCTATGACACTGTCCATTTCTGAAATCTTGTTGTTTATCTCTTGGATTTCTAATTGTTGTTTTTGTATGATTTTTAGTTGTGAATTTATTTTAACACTTTGTTCCTGTATTATTTTCTTGAATCTTCCATCTTTTTGTCTGTATATTTCCATGAATTTGTCTGCCTTTTCCATGAATTTGTCTATTTTTTCCTCATTTTTGTCTGCTTTTTGCTTCAACTCTTGGATAATTCTGAATATTAGAGATTTGAATTCCCTATCAGTTAGGTCTAGTGCCTTTTTTTCTTCTGGAATCTCATCTGGTGTTTTATTTTGGATGCCTACTGGAACCATCCTATCCTGTTTTTGTAAATGTTTTATATTGTCTGCTGTCTTCAGGGCATTCAGTGGTTATTTTCCTCATTTATTGATTGTAGATTTGTTTGTTCCATCCTGCTTTTTTGTTTTATTTGGTTATGTCTGAGCAGCTGGGCTCTGCATTCTTTGTTGTTTGCTCATCTGTGGGTGTGATACTTTTCACCTCCTTCTCCAGTGGGCAGGGTCAGTCACTCAGGTATGCTACAGCAGAGCAGGTCCCGCTGAAGGGGAGTTGCTGGGGGAGGTCTTTTGTGGCACATACCAGGGCTGACAGTGCAGACCGGGAATCAGTGCAGGGCAGGGTCCAGTAGGCCGTGCCTGTGCTGCTTGGGAGTGTGACGTTCAGTGCACAGTGCAGGTAGGCAAGAAGGAAGGTGTAGATTGTGATGTGTGGAGCTAAGATGGGTATGGGAAAGATGAGAGAGAGGAGAGAAGAACAGGAGCCAAAAACATACACACAAACAAAAAAGAGTGCTAGGAGAGGTTGCTGTTGGAGTAGAGAGATGAGAGACTATGAAATGGAGAAAAACAAAAAGGGGAAAAGAAAAAAAAAAGAATGAATAAATAAATATTAGAAAGAAAAAAGAAAAACAAAGTTCCCAGGTATCCCACCAGTGTGGCTATGAGGTCTGGGGAAGTTGTTTCCAGGTGCTGAAGTACAGCCTGGCATGAAGCCATAGTGGTGTCACTCAGCACCAGATATTCAGGGGACAGGAAGAGAAGGAAAGTATAGAGAGAGAAGACCCTGAGTAATGAAGAAAGACAAAAAGAGAAAAAGAGGGAAAAGAGACAAAACAAATTAAGAAAAAAGAACAAGAACCCCCCCCCAAAAAAAAAAAAAACAGAAAGAAAGAAAAAAAACACAATAAAGAAATGTTATCAGGGATCCCTCTGCACATCTGTGCAAGCTGAGGGATTAGGTCCCAAGCCGTGCTGCACTGCCTGGCCATAACAGGCTCCCAACTCGAGAAAAGAAAAAGAAACCAAACAAACAATTCAAAACAAACAAACAAACAAAAAGCCTGGGATCCACCAGCATGGCAGCATGGACCGGGAAGCAGATCCACACTCTAGCGGAGCTCCACAGCCCCTCAGGAAGAAGCAAAGATGACACACGGAGCCAGGTATTTGAGCAAAAGGAGGGGGAGGTGGTGAGAGGTAAGGAAGAAATCAAAAGAAGCAGAAAAAAGCAACACCAGCAGCCAACAAATGGCACTCAGGGAGTCGGCCAGTGCGGGTGGGTGGAATCCAAGCAGCTGGTGCTTCCTGGTCAAGAGACTGTGGCTGTGGGAAGCAGAGGAGGCCGAGTCGGGGTGAGGAAGGGTGGGGGGTGGGAAAGTGTATATCACTGTTTACCGATTGTTCTGTCTCCTGCTGGAAACTCCATGAAGGTGCTTTCTCTTACCCTCTGTTCGCTGGTCTCTGATAGGAGTCCAAGATGGTGGATCCCCACTGCATAAGCTGATAGGGGACCTCTGCATGTTTGTCTCCTTGCTCTCTGTCCTCTGTCAGTTTCTTATTCCATTTGGTGGTTGGCTGAATTCTTTATCTCTTCATTTGATGTTTAGGGTTTCAGGATTGCTGTTTTCTCTGTTTGACTTCGTTTTTCAGATCTTTGCTGTGGAGGGACAGCGTGGTGCTTCTGCCTAGAGTGCCATGTTAGAGGAAGTGACTATTGTATTTCTGACTGTCAAAATGAAACAAAAACCTCCCTGAAATATGTTTAATATTAATATACCAATAGGTTAATAGTGGTTGGATTTTGCATGTGGAATTACAAGTGATTTTTTTCTCCTTTTGGCACGTTTCATTCATAAATAAATAAAAATGTCAGTGGGACAGATGGACATGTCTGAGATAGTGTAAAAAGGTCACAATTAGTAACTGGCCATGGTTTTCTCTAAGTCTACAGTGTAGCTTCCCTTGGTGGTCTCCTTGCTGATGCATTCCTAAGAGAAGAGTGGCCCAGCCTAGTTTTTTTTGGTCTGCACAGAAAGATTTGGGAACCTATTGTGAGCACGTACCTGGAATATCACTTACCACCTTTGGATAGCTGGTATGCCTGTGGCATTTTTGAGTGTTCATTATTCATTCACAGTTCTAATAAATCTGTATTTATAGTCATGTTATTTATATAACATTACATTATTTATGTACTCATTTATGGAAGAAAAAAGGAAAACTTGTTGATGTACTCCTTTAGAAAGTTCACATGCTGTGCAGTGTCCCTCATGTTACTCCAGAATCATCATCCTGAAGTAAACTGTCAAAGCAAGCTTTTGTTTATTTGTTTTTTCCTCTAACTCCTTGATAAAACATTTACTAGTAATTTCTCTTTGTTACTCATTCAAATCTAACATTTTAATATAAGTCCAATGCAAAATCAAATTCTCTTTTGTTAGAAATATTTACTCAATATTTTATATAGTATTCATATATTTTAATGTTGGGGAGATTACACTAATATTAATAAGGTGAATAACTTATGATTAACCCAGTGAAGTACTAAAAGAAGAAACCAAACCCGTTGCTGCAAAGTCAAGTCAATTCCACTGACAGTTACCCTATAGGACAGAGTTAAACTGCCCAATAGGGTTTCCAAGGAGCACTGGTGGTTTCTAACCACTAAACTGTTGGTTAGCAGCCATAGCTCTTAACCACTATACCACCAGGATCCCAGTGAAGTACAGTTGACATCAAATGATCCGTTGTAGTGATTTGAATAAAGCTGAGGGAGATTATGTTTGTGCTGAAACTCAGCTCCTCTCTGGCAAGTCTCCAGAATCCTCACAGGTAATTTTCTGCCCAAAGTATTCACTTCATTGGCAAGATTAATAGAATCTTGCATTGGAATCTTAAAATGTTAACATCTGTAAGGTTTGTGTGAAATTACAGCTCCTAATAAAAATTCGGAAGTGGCGTATTTGTCAGATACAATTGTCAGGGCTGTGAAATTTTGGCTATGGCTTGGTTCTTCCTTCCTTAGAAAAGCGCTGCCTGTGAAAGCCATTTCTGAGAAACCTTGTGCAAAAGTGAAACAAAATGAGAATTTAATAGCAAGAGTAAAAATACAAGTCAATATCAGTTCCTGCCATTATTATTTAATCTACAGTCACTTCTTCAATTCTATCTGAATGCCTTTATTACAGAAGAATCTAAAGCTAAGTTAAGATTCTTCTCATAGAACTCCTCCTCATGTGCTCATTCCCTAACGTCCACATTTTCTAGTGTTAATTTCTAATTTGGACACAGGGCTTGACTGTCCTAGCCTTATCTGGGGACAAGAATAAGCCTGTGTAACAGGCCTTGTGATTTTTCAAATTCCTTGTAGCAGCACTATAAATGTAATAAACAGACAGTTTGTGGGAGTTACTGCCACATTCTTGTTCCCAATGTCATTCAACGTTACACATTTTTTGGTGAGACTATATAGGCCAAGACTCTGTGAAAGATCTGAGAAAACAAACAACAACAACAAAAATACCACATGTTGGTATTGTATTATATAGAAAGAAGCAATTTGTGTGTGTGTGTGTGTGTGTGTGTGTGTGTGTGTGTGTTCTGAAGGAAAATAGTCAATGTTAGGAGACCTTAGAAATGGTCATTGCTACACTATGTCTAATTGGTCAGTCTGTCACATCAAAATCCTCAGTAAAAGGTAAGCCTTATTACTTCTCCTACAAGAGACTTAAGGAAGGTCAAAAGGAGAGAAACAGTAGGCTGATATAAATGTGTGCAGTGTCAGAGTCATTCACTAATGATTGCACCAGTTGGTAGTGGAAGCAGTTGCAGTATTTAGTAGTGCTGGATAGTTAACACTTGATAAATGAAATGGAGAGTCCACCTATACATAAATACAGAGGGGGAAAAAAAAGAAGGAAGATTATAGGCCTAATCCACCAGGCGCTCCTTGGAAACACTATGGGGCAGTTCTACCCTGTCCTATAGGGTCAATGTCTTAGTCATCTAGTGCTGCTATAACAGAAATACCACAGGTGGATGGCTTCCACAAAACAAAGTTTCTTCTCTCACAGTCTAGTGGGCTAGAAGTCCAAACTGAGGGCATCAGTTCCAGGGGAAGGCTTTCTCTCTCTATTGGCTCTGGAGGAAGGTCCTTATCATCAATCCTCCCCTGGACTAGGAGCTACTCAGCGGAGGGATCCTGGGTCCAAAGGACGAGGTCTTCTCCTGGCACTACTTTCTTGGTGGTATGAGGTCCTGCTGTCTCTCTGCTAGCTTTTCTCTTTTATATCTCAAAAGAGATTGGCTTAAAATGCAATCTAATCCTGTAGAATGAGTCCTTCCTCATTAACGTAACTGTCACTGATCCAGTCTCATTAACATCATAGTTGTTGCTAAGTGCCGTCGAGTGGGTTCCAAATCATAGTGACCCTATGTACAACAGAACTTAACACTGCCAGGTCCTGTGCCATCCTCACAATTGTTATGCTTGAGCTCATAGTTGCAGCCACTGTGTCAATCCATCCCACTGAGGGTCTTTCTCTTTTTTGTTGACCCTCTACTTTACAAAGCATGATGTCCTTCTCCAAGAACTGATCCCTCCTGATAACATCTCCAGAGTATGTGAGATGTAGTCTCGCCATCCTCACTTTTAAGGGGCATTCTGGTTGAACTTCTTCCAAGACAGATTTGTTCGTTCTTTTGTCAGATGTTTACCATCTGACATCCGCAATCAGAATGGATTCTGAATCCAGCTTGATTTTCTGGAAGTTCCCTGTAGATATACTGCTGCGGCCACTTTTGAATGATCTTCAGTAAAATTTTACTTGTGTGCAATATTAATGATATTGTTTGATAATTTCCACATTCAATTGGATCACCTTTCTTGGGAATAGGCATAAGTATGGATCTCTTCTAATCAGTTGGCCAGGTAGTGGTCTTCCCAATTTCTTGGCAGAGACCAGTGAGCACTTCCAGTGCTGCATCTGTTTGTTGAAACATATCAATTGGTATTCCAACTTCATAGAGGTAGGATTTGCAACACATAGGAAAATCACATCAGATGACAGAATGGTGGACAATCACACAATACTGGGAATCATGGCTGAGTCAAATTGATACACATATTTTTTGGGGACACAATTCAATCCAAGACAGTCACTATGAGTCAGAATCAACACAATGGCAATGGGTTTGGTTTTTTTGGTTCTTTGGTCATTTTATCTAGTTTACATAAATAATCACTTTATTCCAATTCCCTGGCAAGTCTCTCATTAATTTGATTTAGAGTTAGTTGCTATTAGTTGTTAGAAATTTTTTAGTACATATGGAATGCTAACATTTGTGACAATCAGAAAATGATTTTCTGTTCCTGTTTCATCAGTAAACTTTCAACAATTCCTTAGACTTCAGATTCTGGAGTTAGCAGAGATTTTCACAACTTTTTCTATTGCAAATGAAGAAACTTTGGAACTGAGAGATTATCACATCTTTGGGTGATACATTGAACAAGAAGATTAGTATCAAGTTTTCTTCTCCAGCCAAGGTTCTTTTCAATGCATCATCATTCTTGCATTTATACCATAGCCATTTTCTATCTCATAAGGAATTGTTTCTTAATCAGTTATGGGAGGAAAGCTAGGAGATATAAAACCTGTAAATATTGTGACAGTTAATGTTATGTGTCAGCTTGGCTAGGCTATTCTTCTCAATAGTCTTGCAGACACTATGTACCTGCCACCTGACATGCAGACTGGGTTTGTCATCAGCCCCACAACCAACCAAGCTGGCAGAAGTCTTTGTCCTGTTGTCTGACCCATGGATTTGGGACTTGCTAGACCCCGCAATTGTGTGAGCCATTTTCTTGAAGTTGTTGTTGTTGTTGTTGTTAGGTGTCATTGAGTTGATTCCGACTCATAGTGACCTTACGTACAACAGAATGAAACACTGCCCAGTCCTGCAACCATCCTCACAATTGTTGTTATGCTTGAGTCCATTGTTGCAGCCACTGTGTTAATCCATCTCATTGAGGGTCTGCCTCTTTTTTGCTGACCTTTTACTTTGCCAAACATGATAACCTTCTTCAGGGACTGATCCCTCCTGATAACATGTTCAAGTATGTGAGATGTAGTATCCCCATCCTTGCTTCTAAGGAGCTTTCTGGCTGTACTTCTTCCAAGACAGATTTGTTTGTTCTTTTGGCAGTCCATGGTATATTCAATATTCTTCAACAACACCACAATTTAAAGGCATCAATTCTTCTCTGGTCTTCCTTATTCATGGTCCAACTTTCACATGCATATGAGGTGATTGAAAACACCATGCCTTGGGTCAGGTGCAACATAGTCTTCAAGATGTCATATTTGCTTTTTAACACTTTGAAGAAGTCTTCTGCAGCAGATTTGCCCAATGCAATACTTCTTTTGATTTCTTGACTGCTGCTTCCATGAGTGTTGATTGTGGATCTAAGTAAAATGAAATCCTTGACAACTTCAAATTTTTCTCGGTTTATCATGATTTGATCCAGTTGTGAGGACATTTATTTTCTTTATGCTGAGGTGTAATCCATACTGTAGGCTGTGGTCTTTGATCTTTATCCGTAAATGTTTCAAGTCCTCTTAAGTTTCAGCAAGCAAGGTTGTGTCATCTGCATAACAAAGGTTGTCAATGAGTCTTCCTCCAATTCTGATGCCACATTCTTCTTCATATGGTCCAGCTTCTCTGATTATTTGCTCAGCATACAGATGGAATAGGTATGATGAAAGGATACAACCTTGATGCACACCATTCCCCTTGATCTGTTCGAATGACTGACTCTTGATCTAGATACAGGTTACTCATGAGTACAGTTTAAGTGTTCTGGAATTCCCATTCTTTGAAATGTTATCCATAATTTCTTATGATTCACACAGTTGAATGCCATTGCATAGTCAGTAAAATGCAGGTAAACATCTTTCTGATATTCTGTGCTTTCAGTCAAGATCCATCTGACATCAGCAATGATATCCCTAGTTCCACATCCTCTTCTAAATCTGGCTTGAATTTTTGGCAGTTCCCTGTCGATATACTACTGCAGTAGCTTTTGAATGATCTTTAGCAAAATTTTATTTGCATGTGGTATTAATGTTATTGTTTGATAGTTTCCATATTCAGTTAGATTACCTTTCTTTGGAATAGGCATAAATATGGATCTCTTCCAGTCAGTTGGCCAGGTAGCTGTTTTCCAAATTTCTTGGCATAGACTAGTGAACATTTCCAGCACTGCATCCATTTGTTGAAACATCTCAGTTGGAATTCTGTCAATTCCTAGAGTCCTGTTTTTCACCAATGCTTTCATTACAGCTTGGACTTCTTCCTTCTGTACCATTGGTTCCTGATTACATCCTACCTCCCGAAATTGTTAAATTCTTTTTGGTAAAGTGACTCTGTGTATTTGTTTCATCTTCTTTTGATGCTTCCTGTGTTGTTTAATACTTTCCCCATAGAATCCTTCAACATTGCAACGTGAGGCTTGAATTTTTCTTCAGTTCTTTCAGCTTGAGAAATGCCGAGCATGTTCTTCCCTTTTGATTTTCTAACTTCAGGTCTTTGCACATGTCATCACAATACTTTATCTTCTCCAGTCGCACTTTGAAATCATCTGTTCAGCTCTTTTACTTCATCATTTCTTTCTTTCCCTTTGCTTCTCTACATTCAAGAGCAAGTTTCAGAGTCTCTTCTGACATCCATTTTGGTCTTTTCTTTTTTTCCTGTCTTTTTTTTTTTTTTTTTTTTGTACTTCAGGTGAAGGCTTACAGAACAAATACTTTCTCATGAAACAGTAGTACACACATTGTTTTATGACATCGGTTAACAACCCCACAACATGTCAACCCTCTAACTTCTCAACCTTTTTTTTGGTGAAAATACACACAGCCAAAGATACACCATTTCAAAAATTTCTACATGCACAGTTCAGTGACATTGACTACGCTCTTCCAATTGTGCTGTTATTCTCACTTAAGATGAAGGTTTACAGAACAAAATAGTTTCTCATTTAACAGTTACTACACATGTTGCCCTATGACAATGGTTAACAATCTCACAACACATCAACAATATCCTTACTCAACCTTGGGTTCCCTATCACCAGCTTCCGTGTCCCCTTCTGCCTTCTGGCCCTTGTCACTGGACTACTGTACCTCATTAGTTCCATTTGGTTTTACGGGGCTGTCCACTCCCAGGCTGAACGGTGAACCTTGGAGATAACTTCACCACTGAGCTAAAAAGGTGTCTGGGGGCCATACTCTCGAGGTTTCTCCAGTCTCCTTTAGGCCAGTAAATCTGGTCTTTCTTGTGTGAGTTAGAATTATGTTCTACATCCTTCTCCAGCTCTGTCCAGAACCCTCTGTTGTGATCCTGGTCAGAGCAGTCAGCAGTGGTAGCCGGGCACCATCTAGCTGTACTGGACTCAGTCCGGTGGAGGCCTTGGTAGCTGTGGACCATTAGTCGTTCATACTAATCTTTTCCTTGTATCCTGTTCTCTTCATTTTCCCTTGCTCCTGAAGGGATGAGACCAGTGGAGTATCTTAGATGGCCGCTCACAGGCTTTTAAGACCCCACACACTACTCACCAAGGTAGAATGTAGAACATTGTCTTTATAAACTGTGTTATGCCAATTGAGCTAGATGTTCCCTGAGACCAAGGTCCCCACAGCCATCCGCCCAGCAATTCAGTCCCTCAGGGAGTTTGGATGTGTCTATGGGGCTTCCGTGATCTTACTGTCTTTTTAATGACCTCTTGCTTTCTTCATGTATGATGGCCTTAATGTCATTCCACAACTTGTATGACGTTCTGTCATTAGTATTTAATGGATCAAATCTATTATTGAGATGGTCTCTATAATTCAGGTGTTATATACTCAAGGTCGTATTTGGCTCTTGTGGACTTGTTCTAATTTTCTTCAGCTTCAACTTGAACTAGCATATGAACAATTGACGGTCTGTTCCACATTCAGCCCCTGGCCTTGTTCTGATTGTTTATATTGAACTTTCCCATTTTCTCTTTCCACAAATGTAATCAATTTGATTCCTGTGTAATTTATCTGGTGAGGTCCACATGTATAGTCGCCGCTCATGTTATTGAAAAAAGGTATTTGCAATGAAGAAGTCGTTGGCCTTGCAAAATTCTATAATGAGATCTCTAACATAGTTTCTATCACCAAGGCCATACTTTCCAACTACTCATCCTTCTTTGTTTCCAACTTTCACATTCCAATCACCAGGAATTATCAATGCATCCTGATTGCATGTTTGATCAATTTCAGACTAAAGAAGTTCGTAAAAAAATTCAATTTATTCATCTTTAGCTTTAATGGTTGGTGTGTAAATTTGAATAGTAGTCGTATTAACTGGTCTTCCTTGTAAGTGTACGGATGTTATACTATCACTGACAGCCTTGTACTTCAGGATAGATCTCGAAATGTTCTTTTTGATGATGAATGCAATGTCATTCCTCTTCAATTTGTCATTCCCAGCATAGTAGACCATATGATTGTCTCATTCAAAATGCCCAATACCAGTCCATTTCAGCTCATTAATGCCTAAGATATTGATGTTTATGTGTTCCATTTCATTTTTGACAATTTCCAATTTTCATACATTCCAAGTTCTGGTTATTAATGGATGTTTGCAGCTGCTTCTTCTCATTTTAAGTCATGTCATATCAGCAAATGAAGGTCCTGAAAGCTTGATGCCATCCACATCACTATGGTCGACTCTACTTTGAGGAGGCAGATTTTCCCGAGTCATCTTTTGAGTGCCTTCCAACCTGAGGGGCTCATCTTCTTGCACTATATCAGACAATGTTAAGCTGCTATTCATAAGGTTTTCACCAGCTAATTTTTTTCAGAAGTAGACCACCAGGTCCTTCTTCCTAGTCTTAGTCTGGAAGCTCAGCTCAAACCTGTCTCCCATGGCATTTGAATACCAGGGGCATAGCTTCCAGCATCACAGCAACACGCAAGCCCCCACAGTACAACAAACTGACAGACACATGGGAGTTTCTTGAAGTAAAGCTCTCTCTATATATTTATATATATGCTTCACTGGTTTTACTCCTCTAGAGAACCCAGACTAAGACAAATATATTTCAGAGAATAAACTTACTCGGTTCTCAGTGTATATGATAACAGACTAGTGGCGTAATTCTATCAATGTCTTTCCATTGGCATTCAAATAAGGTCTGGAATCCTTGACACACTATGATCTAGCCCTTGGCATCCATTATCTGGCTTCAGTATTATATCTTGTCCTTAGCCATCAGATGATCCACCAAAACTGGACACTGGGCACTTTGGAGTCTTCATACGTCTCTGTTTCTGCACAGTCAACTCTATACCTTCACTTTTCTGCTGCATCTAAATTCTACTCATTCACGAAGCATTGCCAGGTATCCGAGCCAGAAGGTCACTATCTGTCCTTGAACTGCAGTAAAAATTTAGTATGGAGATATTTCTTCTTTTTATTTATTTAGTTTTTGTTGTTATTGTTGTTTAGAATATACACAGCAGAACATACACCAATTCAATAATTTCTACATGTACAGTTCAGTGGCACTGATTGCATTCTTCAAGTTGTGCAATCATTCTCATCCTCCTTTTTCAAATTATTCCTCCTCTGTTAATGCAAACTCACTGCCCCCTAAGTTTTCTATGTAATCTTTCAAGTTGGTGTTGTCAATTTGATCCCATATAGGTAGTTGTTACAAGAGTACAGTGCTCAAGGCAGACATTCTTTACTAGTTAAGCTAACATATTCTTTGGTTTTAAGAAGACTTCAGGGGATATTTTTGGTTTAAGGTTTAAAAATTATCTCTGGGCAATAGTTTCAGGGATTCTTATGGCATATTGCTTCTATTTTGCTTGGCATAGTAGGCACTTGCATAAATGTTATTTCTTTGCTAGAAAGTACTAATGAGTGAGGATAAGACATATGCCTTAGCTAATAACCTTCAATATTCAGTAAGTATTCAAAAAAAAAAAAAACTATTGAATGAATAAATACGTTCAAAAGTAAAGTCTCTTGTAACGTATATAATGTGATCCAAAAATTTAAACTTTTTTGTTACCAGAGTGCAATAAAACGAGTTACAGATAAATGAATTACTTCTTCCAGTTGTTCTAAAATTACTGCTTTTGTTAATAGTGTAAATAAAATTCTTAATGTTAGCAAATTTTAAGAATGAAAACACTTGAGGAAAATATGTGTGTGTACTACATATATACATATGGACTAATATATAATAATTATTTGTAAAAACTATCTATTTAAAACATCCAATTAATAAACTAGATTTTACAAAACAGCATGAGAGTAGAATCATGAGGTCCATTGAGATCATATTGTCCAGTGTAGAAAGCACTGAATTAAGAGTTAGAAAATCTGAGTTCTGGGCTCAATCCTGTTATTGAGTGTGTTATCTTGTGCAATCACTTATATCTTTAAATTTCGATTTCTTTATATGTATAATGAAGATAGTATTGTTAATTTATACTACTAAAACCAAATCATTTGCTGTCAAGTCAATTCTGACTCATGGAGAACCCATGTGTGCAGAGTAGAACTGCTCCATAGGCTTCTCAGGACTGTGACCTTTCAGAAGTAGATCGCCAGGTCTCTCTTCCAAGGCATGGCTGGGAGGGTTCACCCCCCCAACCTTCTGATTACTAGTCAATCGCTTAACCATTTGCACCACCGGCAACTCCAATATATGCTACTGCATATCTTTAAAAATCCAAAAATAAAACCACCAAGCAAACATAAAATAAATATTTCTCTTAAAACATACTCCACACAGACCCAGATATACACACACAGACATTTCTTTGGGGTAAGAGTAAGAAGGCCACCATACTTTAAAATCTAGGTGAATATCAGTGATGGCCCATTGGTTGCCTAAAATGTAGGTGCTTGTTCTTCCTGGCAGGTGGTTCAGCTAGTGTTGTGCACTGGATCTAGCATAAGTTTTCGTCAAAGTGAGGTGCAGACTCTCAGGACAGAGACGCCACCTTGCAGTGTTATGAGAGTGAAGGCACAGCATGTAGCCTGCATTGAGAGCTGTGTCTTTCATCTGTAAAAACTCAGGTTTTTTATGTTTAGTAAACCCTAATATTTTGGTCCTAGATATGATTAGTACACGTGCTGGCTCAGCAAACCCAGCAATATAATTGTAGGTTTTACATATCTATAAATTAGAAACATATGATATGTTGATCACTTTCAGGGGAGGAATCCTTCATTGAACACAGGCAGCTTTTATAGTTTAATACTCATAAGGCTCTTTGTCTGGGCCCATTGGTCATTGTCCGTCAATATAAATACCGCACAAAGGAAAGTTGACACCGAAATTCAAGGTAAGAGAGGAGATAATTGAGAGAGCAAATTTCCAGAAGAACAGGGTAGGGAGTGAGAGTTAATATACAGATTGAGAGTTAAATATTAGAGAGGAGTTAAGATAGCCCTTTACTAAGTCGAGAAACAAAGTGAGTGCTATAAGCGGTTAAGTCCAGAGGAGACCGCATGAAGCTGAAAGACATCATATATAATCATCTGTAGTTTTCAGAAGAGGCAGTCACGATGTCATCAGCTAAGAGGCAGGTACAGAAAAATGGACAGCAATAGATAGTGTGAAGAGTAGAAAAGACTTGCAGTATATATAATGTGAAAAGAATCAGACTAGAAACAAGTAAAATAATGTCATTCTGAGGTAAGGAGCTATGAATTCGTTCTGGTGCAAACAGGCATGGTAATAAGATTTTCTCTAACAAAACCTGGTAGGATAAGTTTAAGAATTAAACTAAATAATCATCAAATGCTAAAGTTCAAAATCTTTCTGTGCAGTTGCATACATTTTGAGTCAAACACACATTTCACTCGATGAACTTTGCTAAGCGTTAATACAAGTTTCAGCTGTTCCACAAAACGTTGCTTATTTTTCTCATGCGCGACGGTGGTTTTGTAGAGCGTTACCTGCACTACCCAGAGAAGAGAGAGAAATCAGAGACCAGATTGATTGTGCCTAATTGCATTACTTAAAAAAATTTGAACTTATCAATTCCTCCATTAGTTACTTAACAGCAATCTTAATTTAATTCTAAATCTTCACTCTAAAATGTGCACATGACTTTCAGAAATATTTAAGATTAATTCTGAAGCTTCATATGACTTAACAACATAATAAGAAATAGAGTGATAAACTGCTTTGGGAGAAGAACAACATCTGATGGCAACAATTTGTCACTCTCTCTTTTATACCAGCACTTAAATGAGGAAGGAAAATCAAACTCTTCTATTCTATACAATACAATGGAGCCCTGGTGACACAGTGGTTAAGAGCTTGGCTGCTAACGAAAAGGTCGGCGGTTTGAATCCACCAGCCACTCCTTGGAAACCCTATGGGGCAGTTCTACTTTGTCCTACAGGGTCACGATAAGTCAGAATCGACTCGATGGCAACAGGTTATACTATACAAAACAGAGAAGTATGGTTCATAATTCCATAGTGTCCCTTAAGAATAGTCTAGAAAAGTGTACAATGTCTCAAACATGTCCACTATAATCTATGACAGCTGTAATTGCATAAACTTATGCTTTCACCATTTTTTGCCTAGGTAACTGCAACATCCTCTTAATAATCCCTTTATCTCCACTTCTATTTTCCACCTGACTACTGAAATGTTCTCTCTAAAGTGCAAATATGATCACGTTTATATAGTCCCATAGCTCCCAATGCCTTTCTGAATAATTTCAACCTCCTTGAAATCCAAGACCTTTTTTGATGAACTCTTCAGCTCAAATTTCACATCTCTCAGCATATTTTCTCTGCAGTAAAGTCATTACGATATAGTGGCAATTCCTAAAAGGAGTCTTCTGCACGCATTCTTCTTTATCTTTGCATGTGGTCTTCCCTCTGCCTGGAATGTATATCCTCTGTCCCTCCAGTTTCTTTACCAGGATACACTTTCAGCCTCATGGCAAGATCCCCCTCTTCCAAGAAGGCTTCCTCATAGTCACACATCTGATTCAGTATTTTGCACAGGGATCATACAGATCTTACAAATCTATCTCCTAGTTGAATAATCAAGTCCCTTGAGGATGGGAACTGAGTCTTTTCTTGCCTAACTGTCCATGCTTTGGCATATAAACCATCATATTTTAAATGATTGATTAAAAATATTACAGGAAAAATTTATTATAAAAAGATTTCTCCATTACTTGTGGAGGTGATACTAAGCATATATTTTAAAAATATTTCCAGAAATACGTATTTAAACATGCAGATTATCTTTCACTCTAGTGACTGGCCTCTAGCCACATCAGCATCCTTGCTGTTCCTTGAACACAGCAAGTGCACTTGACTGGTTAATACTTTTTTCCTGGAATGTTTCTTCACAGATTTTCTCTTAACTACTCACTTCACTTTCTCCTAGTTTTGCTTAAATCTCTCCTCTTTAGTGAGGCCCATTCTGACTCTTCTATTTAAAATTGCAGCCACCACTCTCCCCCACCCAGCACTCCTGATCTTCCTCAACTTCCTTGACATTTTTTTCCACTGTATGTATCACCATCTAATACACTATAATTTACTTTTATTTCTGTTGCTGTTTAGAACCTGTCTCCTCACTAGAAAGTAAGCTTTAATGAGGACTGTCTTTCTTTATTTGGTTTTGGTTTTTATTTTTTACTTAATTTACAGATTTATCCAAATTCCCAAAAACAGAGCTTGACACCTAGTAGATGCTCAATAAACATTTTTGTCAATTGAATATACAGAACAACAACCATTTTAACCTTTATAGACCACCATCTTCTTTTGCTGAAATCATTACTTTATTTCCTTCTTTACCTTTTAGAGACTCTACAAAGAAAGAAGGTGAAGGAAGTGGCGTACATGACATTCAAGACCTCCCTGAATTAGTCAACACAAGCATAGCAACTTTCAACTTAGCATTTCCTTCTACTCTTAAGTCACGTGTTCCTTTCAGAAAACATTTTCTTGAATATATTCAATTCTTTCCTTTCTACCCAAGATTCTACTTAAGAATCTGAAACCACAGTTTTGAAAGTAAGGGTTAATTATCACCATCCCACTAAAAAAAAGAGTAATCAAGTATGATTAAAATTTTAGTCAGCCTAATGCAAAATATATTTTAAAAATGAGGCTTTATTACCATACATATTAGGAGTTTTGTGAGCTACTGAATAAATATTATGAACTTTACTTATAATAACCTTGTTAGATTTTGTAAGTGTTGCTGGAATACGTAAAAAACACATGGAGATTGTAGTAAACGTTAACCACCTTGCTTATCATTTGAGCCTTTAAAAAGAGCTAGTTTTATGCCACAATTCAAAGAGGAATAAGCATTAGCTCAGAGAAAATATCCCACTGATGGTTAGCAAAGCAGTCATTTTTATTGAAAACTTGTAAAATTAACATTCTCATTTTTGTGATTGTGGAAATCACATGTAATGACTCTCATTCAAATTTAGCAAAAAACACTATTTTTAAGCTGCTATTTTCTATTCATCTCTGTCACTTCACTTTTCATTTTGAAAGCCAGGTAGATACAAACTGAATTTGTCAGCTGGTGAGAAAATGTTTGCAAATCATAAGAAACAGCCTAATCAAAATTTAACTCAAGATACCTGTATCTCGAAAGTAATAAAACTAGTAAATAATGTAAATTTCATATCACAGAGGAGCCAAATTAAAGCAACTGTGGTTAAAACATGAACCTCTTTGCAAGTGCGTCCTTTTGCAAGTAATTCGAGAAGGAGATGTATCTCCTTTGAAAAATGAAATAATTTTTGGAACTTTTCAAAATTTTTTATGATATATTTACATATGTCAGTAATTAATCCTAATTTGCATTAAATTGAAGTAATGATGGAAATCGTTTCAAGAAAAAATTAAAAACAGAAGTAAAAAGTGATAGAAGTGATAGTTCTGTTCATTTCAGTAAACTTTGAGAAAAAATGCCACACAAAACAAAACATGGTCTTGGTGGTGGGGAGTGGCAAATATGTACTACATTGTAGTAAAATGAATCAAGCTAATGTGATTAATTACTCTGGCAGAGTGAACACCAGAGGTTGAGAAGATAAATTTTACCACAGGTTTGCAACCTCAAAGGCAGTTTTTAAACAAGAATGATCATCTATAAGACCTTGGCTATCACACAGCACTTTCGAAAGGGCTGATTTGAATCCTACTCCAGAAAATCATGAACAGTTCATGCAAAATACGCTGAATGTTTCCAATTCCCTTCCCCTGGTTTTATATACCAGTTGAAAACGCAAAACAGTTGGTCCTAAACAATGGTTGTAACCTGGGGTCAGACTAACATGCATTCATATTCCTGTTCTTGCTACTTAATAGCTCTTCAGCTTTGAGCAAATCACTTTGGCTCTGAGTTTATTCATTTGAGATATAGGAGAAACAATAATACCTAACTTGTAGCGGTGTTGAGACTCAGTGTGATAATGTTCATAAAGTACTTGGTAGTTCAGCTTTCAGTAAGTAAGTCAAGATGTTAGCCATTACTTTGATTATGATGATGACTCTAGAAAAACTTTCCTTGAACTCCTAACATACCACTAAAGAGATGGTTACAGGACCCAGAATGTCATAAAATAATACATGGACTATGTCAAACTCAAGCTTTTTAAAAAGCTTAAGTGAAGAAATTTTTAGAAAAGCAAAAACAGCAACAAAAAACAACCAGCCAATCGGAGACTGACTAAGCTTTCACTCTAGTGAAAGCCATTGATTATGTTCCCCAGGTATTTAACCTTGCTATTTTCATGCTCTCTTTGTAATGTACTTCTTGGTTTCAGTCCATGGGTATAATAATCATTCTTTTGGAGGTGGAGCTAACATACCATGTAACCCTGAAGAATTGGTATTAATAAAGATCTTTTAGATACGGTCATTGAAATGTTGTCCAAAGCAGATACTCAAATACACACTTTGATTTATCTGGGCAAATGTCTACTATGGCAGAGAAGTATTCAATTTTTTCTTTTAAGCACTGTATATCTCATTAATAACGCCATATTGTATTGCTTTGACACCTTATTATAGCATATTAACATCTGTCTTTGACCTTTTCGCTCCCCAATACATTTCCCTCTTCAACTGTTGTCTGCACTAAGTAAAGGTGATTCTCCCCAACCCTTGCCAGTGCAAACTTATCTTTTTAATTCTTGTACTAACCCATCAATTATTACATCATCATTATAAAATTAATTATATTATATCTTATAATATAAACAGCTCTCTGAAGGTTTATTTCTGCCACTAGATTATAAATTCTTATGGGAAAGAACAGAATTAATTATCTTTGATTCCCTTGTAAACAATTGGAAGTCATTCTAGATGCTAAAACCTTAGAAATTATATTGGTATAGTAGTAATGATAGACCTTGCAGCATGACTGGTTCGGGGGACATTATGAGATGTATGTCAAGGATTTTATTCTTCGTGGAGATAATTTAGTTTTAAACTTTGTTATAGGTACATCACAACAATGGTCCAAAAATATATTTTAAAATGTCATTGGTGACTTTTGGAATTAATTAGATCACCAATTCATTGTTCTTAATATTTAAAAATAAAAGCAAAAAAAAGATGTCAGAATTAGAAAAGCAAGCACTTTGCAATCCAGCAATGAATGGATTAGATGCTAATAGATGCTATTATGTAAAATTTTGACAGAAAAATTTATAACAAATGGATCAGGTTGACAATAGTTCAATCAATCCTAACATCATTTAAATTGGAATGGCCAGACTTTATGTGTCTCATGAAGTGATGCAGTAATGAGTGAATAGCAACACCTAGGAAGTATGCTTGCCAAAAGAATGGAAGAAAAGGAAGGAAGGAAGGAAGGGGTAAAGAAAGAAAGGAAGGAGGATGGGAGAAAGGGAAGGAAGGAAGAAATATGAATTCCTCTAGATCTAAATACCGATTTATGAAAATAGGTGGAAATGTATTTGGAAATTGTAATATGGAAATATATTGGTTAAAAAAAATTTTAAAAGACTAAAAAAATATATGATCAGCTTAATCCAGCATGTGGGAAAATCTAAAAGAAAGATAACTTTAGTGGAGAAAATTCGTATATATTGAAATAGTATTAAAGGAACTATCAAGTAAACATGTAGATTTTGTACACTAATTTGAGGAAACCCACAGTAAAAGAATAACTTTGTGACAATCAGGGAAAATTAAACACATGCTGAGCATTAGATGATATTAAGGAATTATTGGAGCCCTGGTGCCACAGTGGTTAAGAGCTCCATTGCTAACCAAAAGGTCGGTATTTCGAATCCACCAACCATTCCTTGGAGACCCTATGGGGCAATTCTACTCAGTCCTATAGGGTCACTAGTTTATTACTTTTGTTTTCTTATTATGTTTATGTTTAAAAGTCTTCATTTATTAGAGAAACATAATAAAATATTTACCAAAGAAATAACAAGAAGGCTGGGATTTGTTTTTAAAATTTAGGCAAAAATGATAAGTGATAAATACAACAAGATTGGAAGATGCTAGTATTTGTTGAAGTTGAGAAAAATTACATGAGGGTGAATTTTCTCTATCTTTATTTATTTTAGAAAAATTCTGCAATCAGTCTGTACAATAAAAATAAATAAATAAAATTTAAATTTCTGGAAAGGCAACTGAAAAAAATGAATATCCTCAGTAATTTCTAATTACACTACTATGGGTTGTCTGTGCATTCAAGAAGAAGAAAGAGTTAGCATTGACAGAGAGAGAGTGGGGCTGGTTATAGTTGTCTAATAATTTTTATGCCTAAATTTCATTCATGTTTATGAAATACCCTTCCTTTTTCATACTGAACTATAGTTTTAGAGGCAAGAGAGCACTTTTTTTAAGGCCTTTGCCTTTTAGCTCAGTCTTTATCTACTTAAAGCAACAGTAGTATAAGAAATAGTAGAGTAGGTTTCTTCCACAACATTTTAAATTGGAAAGTGGGACAAAAGATTACCTTAATAGGATTTACCCATAAAAAATTTAAGTCCCAGAGGTGGGGCCAAGATGGTGGAGTAGTCAGATGCTTCCTGTGGTCCCTCTTACAACAAAGACCTGAAAAAACAAGTGAATTGATTATATATGAAAACCTAGGAGAACTGAATATCAAAGACAAAGCTGAGGAATCGGACTGAACAGCAGGAGGAGGGAGAAATGGTTCAGAAGCAGCAAGGAGTTGACAGACGTGACTTGGCCAGCATCGGCACCCTGCAGGCTGGTACACATGGTGAGGCAAGCACTGGTGCTCAGGATGCTTTTTTCATATCAGGAGAGACTGAGTGGCAGAGAGTCTGATCAAGCTTCCAGAACCAGCAAGAAGTGGTGCTCAATCAGCAAAAGATAAGTACAAGTGTCTAACCTACCATGCAGATAAAAATAAAAAACCCTTTTTTTGGGACGTACATTTCTCCCATTAACCTGCCCCCTTCCTGTTCTGCTCCAGGTCCCTGTCCAGCTTCAGAGATTGCTGAGGGCCCTGGGCTGGAAGTAGGACCTGCAGCACACCCTGAGCTATTCCCCTGGCTTTGGAGAGGGAACAAATTAATAATCAGGAAAAAGTAATCTGCCAGCTCCCCTAAGCCTGGACTCAGGGCAGGCACAGCCCATTTACCTAGGCACAGACATAAGGGATCCATGTACTTTGAATGCCTTTCAACCTTGCACAGACCTATGTGGGCATATTCAAATAGTGTAGGCCTTCATTTGCACAGCATACCAGGGTATATACCTGAAGCCTATTTTCACCTGTATCTGATATAAGGGGTAGTGGCAGATTCATGACATTTGACATCACCCTACTCATTAAGCAGGCTCCTTACCTACCAATCAGGGGCCTGAGGAGTGGTTGCTCCACCAACTCCACCAAACCATCCACGACAGAGGACCAAGAATAAGTGATGACTCCCAACACTTACAGCCAACAGCATTAGGTGCCCATAGTCTGGCTGCAAAACTCACCTACCTACTTTCTCTAGGGAATAGGGATATGCCTTTCACCCAGACACTCAGGGGTAGCAGTCATCCCCCTGCCTTGATCAGAGCATGGCCCCTTACTACAGCCAGATACCTGTGCCTACTCCCATCACCCATGCTCATCTAGGACTGTAGTCAAGAGCCTGCCCCAAACACTCAGTGACCGACGACCTGGACACCTGAGCTGAATCCACACAAGCAAAGTCATCAGACTCCCGAGCTCACATACCTACTAACAGTTCTAGCCACCTTGAGATAGGACTTGAGAGCTACAAAGATGCCAATAATCAAACTAGTGCACACGACCAGTGTATTTGGGCATATAAAAACAAAATAAAACAAGAAACTAGGACATAGTAAGCAAACATAAAATAAATAAATATAATAGCTTATTGATGGCTTAGGGACAACAGTCAATTTCAAATCACATAAAGAGGCAGACCATAAAGAGCCACCAAAACAAAGAATCAAGAAACATTCAGGAGGAAGGAGTAAGAGAACTTGGAATTACCAGAGGTAGAATTCAAAAGGCTAATATACAGAACACTTCAAGAGATCAGGAAGGAGATCATGCAACATGCAGAACAAGCTAAGGAACATACAGACAAAGCGATAAAGGAACTTAAGAAGATTATGGTGACCACAATGACAAATTTAACAGGCTACAAGAATCCACAGAGAGACAGGAAAGAGAAATCCAAAAGATTAACAATAAAATCTCAGAATCAGACAACTCAGTAGAAAGTCATAGGAGCAGAATTGAGGTAATGGAAGTCAGAATTAGTGAGATGGAAGATAAAGCACTTGACACCAAATTATATGAGGAAAAATCAAATAAAAGAATTTAAAAAAATGAACAACTCTTAAGAATTATGTGGGACTCTATCAAGAGGAATAACATACAAGTGATTGGTGTAACAGAATGGGGGGTATAATAGAGAACACAGAGAGAATTGTTGAAGACTTGAAGGCAGAAAAATACCCTGAAATCATGAAAGAAGATTATTAAACCCCACAAAAGGTAGATCCCAAAAGAAAGTCACCAAGACATATTATAATCAAACTTGCCAAAATCAAAGATAAAGACAGAATTTTAAGAGCAGCTAGGGATAAACGAAAAGTCACCTACAAAGAAGAGTCAATAAGACTAAGCTCTGAATACTCAGCAGAAACCATGCAGGCAAGAAGACAATGAGATGGCATATATAAAGCCTTGGAAGAAAAAAAATTGCCAGCCAAGAATTATATATCCAGCAAAACTGTCTCTCAAATATGATGGTGAATTTAGGGCATATCCAGATAATTTGTAAAAACCAAACCAAAATTACAAGAATTACTAAAGGGAGTCCTCTGGTTAGAAAATCAGTAACGTCAGATAAGAACCCAACTAGAACACAGGGCAAAGCAACAAGATATCAACTCAGATAGGGAAGTCACAAAAATAAATCAAAGCTAAAACACTGAAAATAGGGAAACAGAGATATCAATATGTAAAATATGACAACATTAAAACAAAAAAAGAGGGACTAAAAAATGTAGTCATAGATCTTTCATATGGAGAGGAGGTAAGGCAATATATAGAAATAAAAGACTGGTATAAACTTAGAAAAATAGGGGTTAATATTAAGGCAATCACAAGGAAACTAACAATACTACACATCAAAGTAAAAAACAAGAAAAATATAAAGACTCCGGAAATACAAAATCAACAACAATGAAAAAGATGAAAAGACAACACATAAAGAAAAACTACTCGGCACAGAAAATTTAATGGAACAAAGAAACTATCAACACCACAAAAAAAAAAAAAAAATCAAAATGACAGCACTAAACTCATACTAAATGCACCAATAAAGAGATAGAGAGTGACAGAATGTAAAGAAAAACACAATCTGTCTATATGCTGTCTACAAGAGACATGTTAGACTCAAAGACACAAACAAACTAAAACTCATAGGATGGAAAAAATATATCAAGCAAACAACACTCAGAAAAGAGCAGGAGTGGTAATACTAACCTCTGACAAAATAGACTTTAAACTAAAATCCACCACAAAGGATAAGGAAGGACACTACAAAATGATTAAAGGAGGACATAACCATAATAAATATTAACATACCCAACGACAGAGCTCCAAAGTACATAAAACAAACTCTAACAGCACTGAAAAGAGAAATAGACAGCTCCACAATAACAGTAGGAGAATTCCACACACAACTTTTGGTGAAGGACAGAGCAAACAGAAAGAAGCTCAATAAAGACATGGATGAGCTAAATGTCACAATCAGCCACCTTGATCTCATCGACATATATAGAATACTCCATCCAACAGCAGCCAAGAATACTTTTTTTCCAATTCACATGGAACATTCTCCAGAGCATACCTCATATTAGGCCACAAAGCAAGCCTTAACAGAATCCAAAACATTGAAATATTACAAAGCACCTTGTCTGACCATAAAGCCATAAAAGTGGAAATCAATAAGAGGAAAAGCAAGGGAAGAAAATCAAATAAATGGAACAACATCTTGCTCAAAAACTACTGGGTTATTGTAGAAATTAAGGACAGAATAAATTCACAGAATCAAATGAGAATGAAAACACATCCTACCAGAACTTTTGGGACATAGCAAAAGCAGTGCTCATAGGTCAATTTATAGCAATAAATACATACATCTAAAAAGAAGAAAGGAACAAAATTAAAACATTAACCCTACAAATTGAACAAGTAGAAAGAGAGCAGCAAAAGAAGCCCTTGGGCACTGGAAGAAAGGAAATAATAAAAATTACAGCAGAATTAGATGAAATAGAGAACAGAAAAACAATTGAAAGAATTAACAAGACCAAAAGCTGATTCTTTAAAAAGATCAACAAAGTTAATAAACCAATGGCCAAACTGACAAAAGACAAACTCAAGAGAAAACAATTAACCAGAATAAGAAATGAGATGGGAGATATCACAATAAACCCAACTGAAATAAAAGAATCATAACAGAATACTATAAAAAAATGTACTCCAACAAATTTGAAAACCTTGAATGGAAAATTTCTAGAAACACACTACCCACCTAAACTAACACAAACAGAGGTAGAACAACTAAATAAATGCATAACAAAAGAAGAGATTGAAAAGGTAATTTAAAAACTACTAACAAAAGAAAAAGCCCTGGCCCTGACAGCTTCACTGGAGAATTCTACCAAACTTTCAGATAAGAGTTAACACCACTACTACTAAAGGTATTTCAGAGCATAGAAAAGGATAGAATACTCCCAAACTCATTCTATGAAGCAAGCATAACCCGGATACCAAAGCCTGCTAAAGATATCACAAAAAAAGAAAATTACAGACCAATATCCCTCATGAACATTGACACAAAAATCCTCAACAAAATTCTAGCCAAGAGAATTCAACAACATCAAAAAATAATTCACCACGGTCAAGTGGGATTCATACCAGGTATGCAGGGATGGTTCAACACTAGAAAAACAATCAATGTAATCCATCACATAAATAAAACAAAAGACAACAACCACATGATCTTTTCAATTGATGCAGAAAAGGCATTTGACAAAGTTCAAAATCCATTCATGACAAAAACTCCCAGCAAAACAGGAATAGAAGAGAAATTCCCCCACATAATTAAGGGCACTTATGCAAAGCCAACAGCCAACATCATCCTAAACGGAGAGACTCTGAAAGCATTTCCCTTGAGAATGGGAACCAGACAAGGATGACCTTTATCACCACTCTTATTCAACATTGTGCTGGAACCCTAGCCAGAGCAATTAGGCTAGAGAAAGAAATAAATGGCATTCAAATTGGTAAGGAAGAAGTAAATGTATCCCTATTTGCAGATGATGATCTTATACAAAGAAAACCCCAAGGAATCCACAAGAAAGCTACTGGAACTAATAGAAGATTTCAGCAAAGTATCAGGATACAAGAGAAACATACAAAGATCAGTTGGATTCCTCTACATCAACAAAGAGAAGTTTGAAGAGGAAATCACCAAATCAATACCATTTACAACAGCCCCAAAGAAGCTAAAATACTTAGGAATAAATCTAACCAGAGACATAAAAGACATATACAAAGAAAACTACAAGATGCTACTGCAAGAAACCAAAAGAGACATACATAAGTGGAAAAACATACCTTGCTTAAGGATAGGAAGACTCAACATTGTGAAAATGTCAATTCTACCAAAAGCAATTTACAGCTACAATGCAATCCCAATCCAAATTCAAACAACATTTTTTAATGAGATGGAGAAACAAATCACCAACTTCATATGGAAAGGGAAGAGGCTCCAGATAAGTAAAACTTTACTCAAGAAGAAGAACAAAGTGGGAGGCCTCACACCACCTGAGTTTAGAACCTATTATACTGTCACAGTAGTCAAAATAGCCTGGTACAGATACAACAACAGATACATAGACCAATGGAACAGAATTGAGAATCCAGACATAAATTCATCCACCTATGAACAGCTGATATTTAACAAAGGTGCAAAGTCCTTTAACTGGGGAAAAGAGAGTCTCTTTAACAAATGGTGCTGGCATAACTGGATATTCATCTGCAAAACAATGGCATGAGAGCCATACCTCACACCATGCACAAAAATTAACTCAAAATGGATCAAAGACCTAAATATAAAATCTAAAATGATAAATATAATGGAATAAAAAATAGGGACAATGCTAAGAGCCCTAATACACAGTGTAAAGAAAATACAAAACATAACTAACAATGCACAAACACCGGAAGAGAAACTAGATAACTGGGGGCTCCTAAAAAATCAAACATGTTCATCAAAAGACTTCACCAAAAGAGTAAAAACACAACCTACAGAATGGGAAAAAAAAATTTGGCTACAACAGATTTGATCAGGGTCTAATCTCTAAAATCTACAAGATACTGCAAAACTTCAACCACAAAAAGACAAATAACTCAATAAAAAATGGGCAAATATATATGAACAGACACTTTGCCAAAGAAGACATTCAGGTGGCTAACAGATACATGAAGAAATGCTCACAATGATTAGCCATTAGAGAAATGCAAATCAAAACTACAATGAGATACTATCCTCACCCCAACAAGGCTAGCATTAATCCAAAAAACACAAAAAAATAAATGTTGGAGAGGTTGTGGAGAGACTGGAACACTTATACACTGTTGGTGGGAATGTAGAATGGTACAACCACTGTGGAAATTGATTTGGCTCTTCCTTAAAAAGCTAGAAATAGAAGTATCATATGAACCACCTAATCCCACTCCTTGGAATATATCCTAGAGAAATAAGAGCCATCATAGGAATAGATATGTGCACAAACATGTTCATTGCAGCACTGTTCATGATAGCAAAAAGATGGAAACAATCTAGTGCCCATCAAAGGAAGAATCAATAAACAAATTGTGGTAGATTCACACAATGGAATACTATGCAATGATAAAGAACAACGATGAATCCAAAAAGCATCTTATAACATGGATGAATCTGGAAGGCATGAGGTTGAGTGACATTAATCAGTCACAAAAGGACAAATATTGTATAAGACCAGTATTATAAGAACTCAGGAAAAGATTTAAACACAAAATAAAACATTCTTTGATGGTTATGGGGGTGGGGAGGGACGGAGAGGGGAATTCACTAACTAGATAGTAGACAAGAATTAGGTGAAGGGAAGGACAACACACAATACAGGGAAAGTCAGTATTACTGGACTAAACCAAAAGCTAAGAAGTTTCCTGAACTCAACCAAACACTTCAAGGGACAGTGTAGCAGGGGCGGGGACCTGGGGACTATGGTTTCAGGGGACATCTAGGTCAATTGTCATAACAGAGTTTATTAAGAAAATGTTCTTCATCCCACTTTCGTGAGTGGCATCTGGGGTCTTAAAAGCTAGTGAGTGGCCATCTAAGACGCATCAATTTGTCCCATCTCACCTGGATCAAAGGAGAATGAAGAACACCAAAGACATAAGGAAAATATTAGCCCAAGAGACAAAAGGGACCATATAAACCAGAGACTGCATCAGCCTGAGACCAGAAGAACTAGATGGTGCCTGGCTCCCACCAAAGACTGTTCTGACAGGAAACACAACAGAGAGTCCCTGATGGAGCAGGAAAAAAGTGGGGTGCAGAACTCAAATTCTAGTAAAAAGACCAGACTTAATGGTTTGACTGAGAACCAGAAGATGTGGCCCCCAGTCTCTCTGTTAACCCAGAACTAAAACCACTCCAAAAACCACTCTTTAGACAAAGAATAGACTGGACTATAAGACATAAAATGATACTCATGAAGAGTATGCTTCTTAGTTCCAGTAGATACACGAGACTAAATGGGCAGCTTCTGTCTGCAGCCTAGATGAGAAGGCAGAAAGGGATAGGAGCTGGCTGAATGGACACTGGAAATCCAGGGTGGAAAGGAGGAATGTGTAGTTACATTATAGGGATAGCAACTAGGGTCACATAAAAATGTGTGTATAAATGCTTGTATGAGAAACTAACTTGAGCTGCAAACTTTCACCTAAAGCACAATTTAAAAAAGAAAAATTAAGTCCCACATCAACAGATAGGACAATCTCAGAAATTATCTTAAGGAAGTTTTCACAAAAGGGTAATAAAACCTAACCCAAAGGACTTTTCACCTTTTGTCTTTTACTATTAAAATTCAGTGAATAGGAATTTGTTAGAGCAATGAAGACCCTCCTGACTTTTGTAACTGAAACCTGTACCAATAATTGTTAAGAAAGATGATTCAAAACGTAAGATTACAATTTCTAGCCAATCAGTAAAAAAGTGATGCTTTTAATGATTCTACCCATTTTGTGATGTTGATATATACTGATGGCTCTGTAACTGTTCTTTAGATGCAGACAGACATGGCTGAGGCAGCACACTTGTCCATTTTCCCACTCTTGTCTGTTCCGTGATATTTCCTTGGATTCAGACAGACATGGCTGTGGCAGCATGCTTGTCCGTTTTCCCACTCTTGTCTGTTCTGTGTTATTTCCTTGGACTTGGGCAGACATGACTCTGGCAGCATGGTTTTCCGCTTCCCATTTTTGTCCTTTTGAATATATGCCAAATAAAACTTTCTTTTTACTTAAAAAAAAAAAATTAAGTCCCTAAAGATATCGTAGTATAAGAATAGGTATGTAAGTAATAATTTTTCTCTTTCATGACAACTAATGTAATTTGAAAAACCACAAAAACAATGACTTTTGACCCATGATTCCAGGAAATCTATCCATAAGCTGGGTTCTTATTGATTCCAAAGAAAAGCAAAGCCTTATCTAATGCTGTATGGAAAACGTTTTTAAATTTAATCAGTAATAGGCCACTCTTCTGTTAACAATACTAAATAAAAAAGCATTCTTCTAAAATGAAAGATTATACTGGTTATTTATCTTCCACAACATAGCTTCCACATTTAATCTTTTTATTCTCTCTGAAAACTGGTTAACATAAAATTGCTTATAAATCTGTGGCCCCAAAAATTAACCTTGGAACTATTTAAATTATTTACACTTATATTTCATGTTTGTTGTGTTATCTAATACTTAGTTTTCTCCCAAATTTTACACATATTAGGAAAGATTTGTACATCAAGTTTTAACAAATGAAGTCACTAAATATAACACATTTAGTACACCCCATAGAATATTAAATTCATATTTAATTGGAAAATTATTACTGTCTGAACAAGATCATCTTTTGGAAAGATTTACTTTCACTTTTCCAGTAAAATTCATTGTAAATAAAAGGATCCTACTGAGGAATTTTGGAGCTCTAGTGGCACAGTGGTTAACAGCTCAGCTGCTAACCAAAAGGCTGGCCCTTGGAATCCACCAGCCTCTCCTTGAAACCCTATGGGGCAGTTCTACTCTGTCATATAGAAATCGCTATAAGTTGGAATTGACTCGACAGCAACAGGTTTAGTTTTGTTTGTTTTTGTTTTTGTTTTTACTGAATCATTTAGAGAAGCTGAGTGAATGGATAATCTATCATGTAGCCTTTTGAATAGCTCATTTATAGGGGAAGACCTATCAGCTGATAAGGTTCAGCAGGACAACCTTCAAAACATTTTTTGGGTTTCTTTGCATCCAAAACTTTCAAAGCTGGGACTTTGGGCAACATGGTGCTATAGACAGAAGCACCACACTGTCCCTCCACAGCAAAGATCCGAAAAACTAAGTCAAACAGAGACACGTGTCAATCCTGAAACCCTAAGCATCAAATGAAGAGATAAAGAACTCAGCTAAACACTGATTGGCCAATAGGGGGTATGAGAAAGCAGCTTCACGGAGTTTCCAGCAGGAGACAGAACAACCAGTAACCAGTGATATATGCTTTCCTGCCCCCCACCCTTCTTCACCCTGACTCAGCCTCCTCTGCTTCCTGTGGCCACAGTCTCTTGGCTGGGAAGCACAAGCTTCACCCCAGTGTCACTAGGATTATACCCGTCCACAGTGGCCAGCTCCCTGAGTGCCATTTGTTGGCTGCTGGTGTTGCTTTTTTCTGCTTCTTTAGATTTCTTCCTTATCTCTCACAACCTTCCCCTCCTTTCTCTCAAATACCCGTCTCTGTGTGCCATCTTTGCTTCTTCCTGAAAGGCTGTGAAACACCGCTCAACTGTGAAACTGATTCCCGGCCCATGCTGCCATACTGATGGGACCCCCAGGGATTTTTTGTTTGTTTGTTCTGATTTGTTCTGTCTTGATTTGTTTGTTTGTTTGTTTTCTTTTTCTTTTCTTGGCTTAGGAGTCCCTTCTAGCTGGGAAGTATTGCATGGCTTTGGAGCTACTCCCTTACTCTGCACAGACACACAGTGACATCCCTGGGGGCATTTTTTCTTGTTTTGTTTTCTTCTCTCTTTTTCCCTTTTTGCCCTTCTCAATTTCCAGTTTCTCATCTCTCTATACTTACCTTCTCTTTCTGTCTCCTGAATACCTGGTGCTGTGTGACAACTCTACCCCTTCTAGCCAGGCTGTACTTCATGGCCTGGGAGCAACATCCCCAGTCCTAGCAGTCCCACTGGTGGGATCCCTCGGGGCTTTTCTTTTTTTCTTCTTCTTCTTTTTTTTCCTCTAATTTATATTTATCCTTTTTTTTATTTTATTCTTTTTGTTTTTCTCCATTTCTCAGTCTCTCATCTCTCCACTCCAATAGCAAGCTCCCTTAGCACTCTTTTTTGTTTGTGTGTATGTTTTTGGCCCTTGTTCCTCTCTTCTCTCTCTCCTCTTTCCCATACCCAACTTAGCTCCACACATCACAGTCTCACCCCTCCTTCCTTCCTACCTGCACTGTACACTGAACATCACACCCCCAAGCAGCACAAGCATGGCCTACCAGAACCTGCCCTACACTGATTCCCAGCCCACCCTGTTGGCCCTAGTACATGCCACAAACAACCCATCCGAGCAAATCCCCTTTAGCTGGACCTGCCCTACAGTACCATATCTGAGTGACTGGCCCTTCCCACAGGAGAAGGAAGTGAAAAGTATCATCCCCACAGATTAACAAACAACAAAGAATGCGCAGCCGGCCTGCTCAGACATAACCAAATAAAACAAAAAATCAGGACAAAACAAACAAATCTACCATCAATAAATAAGAAAAATAACTAGTGAATGCCCCAAAGACAACAGACAATATCAAAACATTTACAAAAACAGGACAGGATGGTTCCAGTGGGGTTCCAAAATAAAATACCAGATGATTTTCCAATAGAAGAAGAGGCACTAGAATTACCTGATAGGGAATTCAAATCTCTCATATTCAGAATTATCCAAGAGTTGAAGCAAAAAGCAGACAAAAACGAGGAAAAAAATAGACAAATTCATGGAAAAGGCAGAAAAAAATGGAAGAATTCAAGGAAATAATACAGGAACAAAATGCTAAAATAAATTCACAACTAGAAATTGTACAAAAACAACAACTGGAAATCCAAAAGATAAACAACAAGATTTCAGAAATGGACAGTATCATAGAAGGGCTGAGGAGCAGGTTTGAAATGATGGAAGATAGGATCAGCAAAATTGAAGACAACCACTTGGATACAATTCTGTTTGAGGAAAAATCAGAAAAAAGAACAAAGAAAAATGAAGAAACCTTGAGAATTATGTGGGATACAATCAAAAGCAAAAATCTGTGAGTGATCGGAGTTCCAGAACAGGGAGAGAAAACAGAAAACACAGAGAGGATCATTGAAGAACTGCTGACAGAAAACTTCCCCAAAATCATGAAAGATGAAAAGCTGACCATCCAACAAACTCAACGAACCCCATATAAGATAGACCTCAAAAGAAAATCACCAAAGCATATCATAATCACACTCACTAAAACCAAAGACAAACAAAGAATCCTGAGAGCAGCTAGAGAAAAACAAAAAGTCATATAGAGAGAAGAAATAATAAGAGTAAGCTCGACTTCTTGGGCAGAAACCATGCAGGCAAGAAGGCAATGGGATGACATATATAAAACCTTGAAAGAAAAAAATTGCCAGCCAAGAATAATGTATCCTGCAAAACTCACGTTTAAACATGATGATGAAATTAGGTCATTTCCAGATAAACAGAAATTAAGGGACCATTGAAAAACCAAAACAAACTTATGAGAATTATTAAAGGGAGTCCTTCAATCTGAGGACAAATGACATCAGACCACAGGCTGAATCTAGGACACAGGATTGCACCAGCCAGATTCCTACCTAGGAAATGAACTCTCAAGGACTATCCAAAACCAAAATAATTACAACAGGGTACTCGAGAGATTAATCTGTAAATGACAACAGCGTCAGAACAGTAAAACAGGGAATAAACAGTGTAAGTACAGAAACTTCTAATGGAGAGGAGGGCAAGGCGATACCAAGTAATAATAGACTGGTTCAAATCTAGAAAGATAAGGGTAAATTTCAAGGTAACCACAAAGATAGTTAAAATATTCATAAAAATAAAGAGGAAAAACATAAAGTCTCAGTAAAAACAAAACCTCAAAAACAAATGAAATGAAAAAAAAAATTCACAGACAAAATTTTAAAAGCTAAATCTCAGGGCCTATTACTTAGAGCTTAGGGACTGCCTTGTTCCACTTGAAAACGAATAACTATAGAACAAGAAAGCCTCGTGCTTAAAATATGTATGTGTCAATCTTCAGAATATGCCCTTAATTACAGTAGATGTCAAGGTCAGAAGAAATTGTGTGTACGTTAAAAAAAAACTACATTCTTCAAATTTGAAACCCTACTATAAAAGGCAGAAACCTATACTTTGGTCTTTGAGAAACTCTTCAATTTCTTGAATCTACTTGTTTTATTAATTTTTTTTTGCTTTTTACAGTGTGATTTTTAACTTCTGGATTTTGTGCAAATACTGCAAGATTTTCTCAATGGAATTAGGAAGATAATGGATTGAAGAAAGAGTACACAAGTGTCTTCAACTTTATTTCCAGCTTTTAGTTTAAAATGTAACTAAAAAAAGTATGGAATAAATATTTAGATTGATTAAAGTTTCATGATATTGACTTTATTATTCACTGATGATCACTGTAGTATCAATATAAATGTATAAACTATGTTTGATATACCACAAAATATTTAATATTATAATTTCCCTTGTAAACAAATGGGGACAGTAGATTTATAAAATTGATGAGAACTCGCCTCATTCTGAAAATTATTTTAAAGTTGTAAACAATCTACACATGAATTAGTATATTGAATTTAGTCACCATAAATCTCGGGAAATTCATTTGGTTAATTGACATTTGGAAATAATACCATTAAAGGCAATTATCATGTTTCCAGCACTTCCTATGATTACATTCTACAATAAGAGTTTACCAACACTGTCTCATTTAATCATTTTGTGATAAATGTTTTCCCAGGTTTATAGAGGGATATAAACCTGAGGATAGGAGGCTTATAGAAATTAACCCTTGTCCAAGGACACATAGGTAATGCACAGAATTATTTCATTCACAGTCAGTTGTCTTGACTACCACACTACCCTGTCTCCAGATGCTACCTTCTCTCTTTTATAACCTCTCCATTCAGCATCTTAAACATGTATTTCAGCCCAGTCAATGACAAAACACATCTAAATTCTGTGCAATTTAATTATTAAGTCATGCTTCTTAATTTTGAATGTATTACCCGTCTCAAAGAATAGACTTATGTTTATCTTTATAACTTTTAAAGAGAATTAAATTCTACCGTATGCTTAATCAACTAAAAAAAAGGCCTCTTGGTGCATGCTATAAGAAAAATGGAGTACAAATTGAAAATGACACTTGAATCTTATGGCTTTATTACAGTAGGATGGGAGGACCTTATATTATTTAATGTACATGAAAATCATAAACCTTAAATTCAAAACACTGTAACATTTAGATTATTTCAGGAAGGCATGCAGGATGATGGAGAGATTAGCATATGGTCCAGACGGTCTGTTCATGCTGTGGACATAGTCTAGGTAAGACTCACAGATGCTTCTAATATTCTTTTCTTTTTCTGGTAAAGTCTCAACAATTATGTTTAAAATGATTTCAGAGCCAACAGTTCTTTCCCTGGACAACAAATGGCTTGGCTCTCAAATCAGCCGGACAAAAATGACTCAGCTTTCAAATTTGATGAATGGCAATTATTGCTGTCTCGTTTGCTAACATAGGTAAGTGAAGAGGTGACTGGGTAAAAACACAAAATAACTCTTTGGAGATTAGTAGCTATTGTGAAATGCTCCAAAGTTGTTTGATAAAAAGCTAACTATTGTAGAGTTCCTAATGATACAAGCCCCTGGGTGGTGCAAACTGTTAAACCGAAAGGTTGGGGTTCGAACACACTCTGACCTACCTTGAAAGACAGACCTGGTGATCTGCTTCTGCAAGGTCACAGCATTGAAAATCCTAAGGAGCAGTTCTTCTCTGCACACATGAGGTAGCCATGAGTGAGAATCAATTAGCAACAACAAGGACAGGATGACGATAAGCAGTTTATGCTGGTACGCAATGATCAGAAATGTAACTTTATCTTTGAACAAATGTATTTTGTACCCTTGCAAATGAAAAGGCAGATAAGTTCTGAATAAGTTATTACATAAAACAAGTAAAATATGTTTTATGAAGCGGGGGTAAAAAAATTGCTTGATTAACAATTAGAAATTTGGGTTCAACACTTGGCTGGCTACCAACTAGTTCTTGGATTTTCAGTGTCCTTTTTAGAAGGTAGCCTCTTGTCGTGATTAAGAAAATTTGAATAGTGCTTAGTCTGAGAACTTGTTTTACCATTTGCCCTCTAAGTCTCAGCAACTACATCTTCTAAACAGTAAAGCAAAAGTTATCTCTTGCAGGATTACTTTGAGAACTAAATGTGACAACGTGTCCAAAGTAGCTGGCACAATGCCTGGTGCACAACTTACTATAAATATTAGTGTTACCATTTTTAATAACGATAACAGACTTCAGCTCACTTGCTTTGGACATGTCATCAAGAAAGAACAATCTCTAGAAAAGGACATCATGCTTGGTAAAGTAGAGGGTCACAAAAATGAGGGAAACCCTTGATGAGATGGATTGACACAGTAGCTGAAACAATGAACTCAAACATACCAAGGATCATGAATATGGCACAGGACTGGGCAACATTTAGTTCCATTATACATAAAGTTGCCATGAGCCAGAGCTGACTCCATAGCAATTAACAACAATAATAACAACCTTGTCTTACTATTTAATAATATTTTATAGGTCCAAAGATAAAAGTGGATGTGAATCTTATTTATAATGTTACGATGCAAAGTATTTTTTAAATCATCATTTTTGTTAAACTTGTATTTATTTAAAACTACAGGACAGCACAGTTCATTCAACTTTCATTGGGGCTGATGCTATACATTCTCTTTAGGCAGTCAAGCATGATTTATGGTCTGATGGCATGAAATGTACACCAAAATGGAACTAGAAAATACACTCGGATATAATGATTTTACCATAATTAGACCAGTTTTAGAAATAAAAGTCTCTGTTTCTGTTGGCATGTTTTGGTCAATGTAACTACTCTAATTAAATGATATTTTCTTCCTCACAGTTTCTGAGGTGCTACTTCCATAGTGTTCAGCAGTAACAACTTTAACTAGGGCACTTAACTGGAATATTTAACTATCCTTTTTATACCCCTCGAGTTTAAATAGCTAATATGCCTCATATGGAGACCCAAATTCTTTATGAGAACTGATTAGTTGCACTTTCACTGATAGTTTCATATGCAATATTGATAAGGGAGTAGAAAAAAAAAAAAAGAAGGAATCAAAACGAAAGAAGTAAAAATCTAGTAGAACTGCCCCATAGGGTTTCCAAGAAGCAGCTGGTGGATTCGAACTGCCGACCTTTTTGTTAGCAGCCATAGCTCTTAATCATTGCACCACCAGGGCTCCTATCTTCTTGTAGATGTAATGATACTTAAAGTAAGTTGGTTTGATGACAAATAGAAGGTTTGTGTAAAAGGAATTTAGACTTGATTCTAAGAGCAACGAATAGCTACTGAGATTTTTCTCGGAAGAGTGACAAAATCTGAGAACTCTCAGTTATATCTAGTGTCCCCCTACATTGTTGCCATGGATGAAGAAAGGCACAACACTGATACATGATTTCCCAAATATCTGGATAAAAACTAACAAACATAGATAGATAACTGCTGTCAACTCAACTCTTACACATGGTGATCTTATGTACAACTGAACAAAATGTTGCCTGGTGCTGCATCATCCTCACAACTGAGCCACTTTTTTGGCTATTGTGCCAATCCTTCTCACCCTCAGCTTCACCAAACACAATGTTCTCCTCTAGTGACTGATCGCTTCTGATAAAGTGTCCAAAGCTAGCAAGTCAGACAATGTTCTGTTGAGGTCCACAAGATTGTCATTGGTTAATTTTCAAAAATAGATTGCCAGGCTATTCTTCCTAGTTTGTCTTAGTCTGGAAGTGCCACTGAAAACTGTCCACCTGGGTGACCCTTTGGGTATTTGAAATACTACTGGCATAGGTTCCAATGTCATAGCAACACACAAGCTACCACACTATGAGAAACCAATAGACGAGTGGTGAAAGAACTAGTATACCCACATAAAAAAATCATTATCTTGCTCATGATGTCACTGAAAGTAATTGGATTAACTTTGTTCCTAGCTTCCCTCTCACCCAGTATACCTTAATAAGGAATTTAAGGATTAAAAAATAAAAACCATTTTCAATGAATTAGTAGAGTTACGAAAGATTATGTCTGTGTAAAAAACGAATAACATTTTCTTTCATTCCACTAATGAAAATGTGTCACTGTTGAGAGCATCTAGATGTATTTGTGTAGTGCTTTTATAAGACTAATATAATTAAACAAACATGTCAAAGCATGATTTTTAGTGTTATAAACATTTCTCTTCTTTATGCATAGTGTACAACTATACTGGATAGTTATTTAGCCATATCCTGGGATCTGTCCATTCCTACTCCATCATCTACTTTGTTATAATGAAGTGTTATGTGTACAACATGATCCTACAAACATCAACACACATATTTGTCCCAGGGCTGAGCATCTGACTGGGAGAAATTGCATAAAGGAAGAAAGGCACTTACACTACATTTGTGGCAATTTTTTAAAATTTGTTACAGTCTGTAACACATTGACTTAACTTTTTTACAAATATGTAACATTTTGGATTCCTTCCACATTCTAGTTGATATGTTTTTCAATTTACATACTGTAAAATTCACACTATGTGGTATATAGTTCTATGGCTTTTGATAATGCATAACTTTTTATCCAGCACAATAATCTTAATAGAGAAGAGTTTAATCACTCTAAAAATTCTCTCATGCTGGTCCTATGTAGTCAACACATCCTCCTACCTTGTATGCTGGCAAACATTGTCTGTTTTCTATCTTTAAAATTTTACCTTTTTCAGAAAGTTGTGTCATGTTTTTGGGGATTGGCTTCTTTCACTTAGCAAAATATATTTATGGTTCAGACATATTGTTTCATGAATCAATAGTTTGTTTCTTTTTATTCCTTTGTTATATTACATTGTATAGATGTACTATAGTTTATGTGTTCTGTAGATAAAGGACATACGGATTGTTTGCATTATTGTTATTTATATATAAAACTGCTACAAACATTTGCATACAGGTTTTTGTGTGAACGTAGTTTTTTCTTTGGGAAATATGTAGGCATGGGATTACTGGGTCATAAGATGTAAGAAAATGTTGTTCAAAATGATTCTGCCATTTTTCCTTCCCACCAACAACATATGAGAGTCCCATTTGCTCCTCAACAACCCATGCACTGGATATTGACAAGTTAGCTATGTAGTAGCATCTCATTGCAGTTTTAATTTTCAATTTTCTTATGACTAATGATGTTCAGCATCTTTTCACATGCTTAATTGCCATCTGTATTTTCTTTGGTGGAGTGTCTGTTTTTTTTTTTTTTTTAATTATTTTTTT
Organism: Dugong dugon; assembly: GCA_030035585.1. NCBI lineage: Eukaryota > Metazoa > Chordata > Mammalia > Sirenia > Dugongidae > Dugong > Dugong dugon. The sequence goes on from CM057475.1 coordinate 25,114,885, forward strand.
AGGTTGTTTAATTTCATATTGACTATTGGGAATTAATTCTTGATAATTTTCTATATATGCTGGAATCTGTATCAGAAATGTGTTTTGCAAATAATTTCAGTTTGTGGCCTGTCTTTTCATTGCATTAACGATGTCTTTCACATAGTAAAAGCTTTTAATTAAAAAAAAAATTATCATTTTTTAAATGAGTATCTGAAAACTCTTTGGCCAAAGCAGTAACAGATATCTTCTCTTATGTTTACCTCTAGACGTTTTATAGTTTCACATATTAAACTTAGGTCTATGACCAAATGTATGTGTATGGTGTGAGGTATGGTTGAGTGTCATTATTCTTGAGTATTTATATTCATTTGTTCTAGTACAATTTGTTAAAAAAAAGTTACCCATTCTCTACATAATTGGTCTTGTATTGTTATCAAAAAATCAGTTGACAGTGTTTCTATTGGTCTATTTATAGGATGTCTGTTCTGTTTTATTGATCTATGCACATCTGTCCTTTCACCAATACCATACTATCTTGATTACTATAGCTTTAGAGTCTTTGTTTACTTCTTTTTTTTTTTTAAATTTCTGTTCCTCATCATTTCATTCTTCTTATTTGCTTTTGATTTATCCACATTTTTCTAGTTTCTTAAAATAGAAGCTTAACTCAGTGCTTGGCAAATTATGACTGTGGGTATGACTGTGGGAAAAATTCAGGCCATCATTTTACTTATGTTGTAAATAACATTTTATTAGAACACCACCCTAGGTTGTTTACTATTGTCTATGGCTTCTTTGTGCTACAGGGCAGAGTTAAGTAGTTATGACAGAGACCCTATGGCCTTCAAAAATTTAAAATATTCATTACCTGGCCCTTTGCAGAAAAAAGTTTCCCTAAACCTGACTTATATTATTGATTTACCATTTTTCTTCTTTTCTAATAGAAATATAATGCTTACAGGCACTTCAATAGATTTGACAGAACAGAGAGAAGAATCAGAGAACTTGAAGATAGTTCTAGAGCAATTATTCTAATTGAAAGGGAGACAATAAAATAATTACACACACACACACACACACACACACACACACACATATATATATATAAAACCATTACTGTCGAGTTGATTCCAACTCATAGTGACCCTATAACACAGAGTAGAACTACTCCATAGGGTTTCCAAGCAGCGGTTGGTGGTTTTGAACTGCCAACATTTTAGTTAGCAGCCCAACACTTATATATCTATATCTATGTCCATGTCTATGTCTCTGTCTCTGTCTATATCGATATACATACATACACAGAACAGAGCATCCAAGAGATATAAGACAAGATCAAATGATGCAACATACAAGTATGTTACCCATAAGGGGAAGAGAGAATGGGGCAAGAGTTGAAAAAATAATGGCCAAAACTAATAATGGACACCAAGTAGAGATCCAAGAAATTCAGAGAATACTAGGTGGATAAATACCATGACACACACAAACACATACATGCAGGCACACACATACACCCTTACACATATCATATGCAAACTGGTTAAACAAAATACAGAGTAAAAAAAAACCCGAAGGCAGTTAAAAAAATAAATATTCACCAATATTGTTCTCAATGTTACTATTCCCGTGTAGCAAAAATTGTAGAAAACATAATTAGACAAGAAAAAGCAAAAAAAAAAAAAAAAAAAGACATCAGATTTGGAAAGTAGGAGGCATGCATAAACTTTGCTCAATATAAACAAAAACATAAATAGGTTTGTGAAAACTAGTTAGAAAAATATAATATAGAATAGATGGTATTCACAGGACAAATGTATACTATAATTTGTGCACTTTTTTAAAAAAAATACTAGGTTAAAAAAAGACAAGGTTAAGATTGGTAAGGAGAAAATCGAAATGGCTTAAGTGTTGTGTGTATACAAAATAGGATCCCATAGAGAGGCAAACATTTGCTGAATTGTGACTACATGTATCAACAGGATAAATCTTAAAAAACATAGTGCTGAATAAAACAAATCAAAATGTTAAGGAAAGTGGGAGAGATAGCAATAAAAAAATTGATGGCTAGGAGCTTTGGATGTTTACCAGTGCAAACAGTGGCCTGTTGGTAAAATGCAGGAGCTGTAACAGCAATGTCTGAGATAAAGATCCATGAATTTTCAGCCTCTTCCTGGTTTTGGTTATAGTTATGAAATCAACAGATTGAACATAAAAGTAAAGCATCAGATCCCTTTGGGTTTCTTGCAGGAGTGTTTTGTCGTTTTCTCTGTATAGGTCTTTTACACCCCTAGTTAGATTTATTCCTAAGTATCTTATTTGATAAGGGGCTATTATAAATGGTACTGTTTTCCTGATTTCCTTGTCATCGTTCTCTTTATTGGTATATGGGAATCCAACTGATTTGTGTATGTTTATCCTGTATCCTGCTACTCTGCTGAATCCTTCTATTAGTTCCAGTAGATCTCTCGTGGAGTATTCAGGGTTTTCTATGTACAGTATCATATCATCCACAAACAAGGACGGTTTAACTTCTTCATTACCAACTTGGATGCTCTTTATTTCTTTTTCTTGCCTTATTGCTCGAGCTAGAACTTCCAGAACAATGTTAAATATGAGTGGTGATAAAGGGCATCCTTGTCTTGTTCCTGATCTCAAGGAGAATGTTTTCAGCCTCTCTCCATTAAGAATGATGTTGGCCATTGGTTTTGCATAGATGTCCTTTATTATGTTGAGAAATTTCCCTTCTATACCTATTTTATTGAGAGTTTTTGTCAGGAATGGGTGTTGGATTTTGCCAAATGCCTTTTCTGCATCAATTGAGATGATCATGTGACTCTTTTCTTTCCTTTTATTTATGTGGTGGACTACATTGATTTTCTAATGTTGAACCATCCTTGCATACCTGCTATGAATCCTACTTGGCCATGGTGTATTATTTTTTTGACATGATGCTGAATTCTATTGGCTAGAATTTTGTTCAGAATTTTTGCATCTATATTCATAAGAGATATTGGTCAGTAATTTTCTTTTTTGTGGCATATCTGCCTGGTTTTTGTATCAGCATTATGATGGCTTCATAGAATGAATTTGGAGGTGTTGCTTCCTTTTCTATGCTCTGAAATAGCTTGAGTAGTACTGGTACAAGCTCTTCTGTGAATGTTTTGTAGAATTCTCCAGTGAAGCCATCTGAGCCAGGGCTGTTTTTGATTGGGAGTTTTTTATTACCTTTTCAATCTCTTCTCTTGTTATGGGTCTGTTCAGATTTTCAACATCAGTTTGTTGTAGTTTGGGTAGGCCACATGTTTCTAGAAATTTATTCATTTCCTCTAGGTTTTCAAATTTGTTGGAGTATAGTTTTTCATAATATTCTGTTATGGTCCTCTTTATTTCAGTTGGGTCTGTTGTAATGTTGCCCATTTCATTTCTTATTTGGGTTGTTTGTGTCCTCTCTTGTTTTTCTTTTGTCAGTCGGGCCAGTGGTTTGTCGATTTTGTTGATTCCTTTAAAGAACCAACTTTTGGTATTGTTGATTTTTCTATTGTTTTTCTGTTCTCTCATTTATTTCTGCTCTGATCTTTATTATTTCCTTTCTTCTGGTGGCTGTGGGCTTTTTTTGCTGTTCTCTTTCTATTTGGTTGAGTTCTATAGTTAATGTTTTGATTTTGTCCCTTTCTTCTTTTCTGATGTGTGCGTCTTTGCTATAAATTGTCTTCTAAGCACTGACTTTGCTGTGTCCCAAAGGTTTTGGTATGATGTGTTTTCATTCTCATTTGATTCTAGGAATTTTTGATTCCTTCTCTGATTTCTTCTACTACCCAGTGATGTGTAAGCAGGATATTATTCAGTTTCCAGGTAATATTTTTTTTTTTCCTTGCTCTTTCTGTTGTTAATTTCTACCTTGATGGTATTGTGGTCAGAGAAGATACTTTGAATTATCTCAATATTTTGGATCTTGTTGAGGATTGCTGTGTGGCCTAAGATGTGGTCTATTCTGGAGAACATTCTGTATGCATTGGAAAATAATGTGTAGTTTTCAGCTGTTGGATGGAGTGTTCTATATACGTCTATATGGTCAAGTTGGCTGATTGTGCCCTTTAGGTCTTCTTTATTTTTGCTGAGTTTCTTTTTAGTTGTTCTGTCATTTATGGAGAGTGGTGTTTTGAGGTCTCCTACTATTATTGTGGAACTGTCAGTTTCTCTTTTCAGTGTTGTTAGAGTTTGTTTCATGTATTTTGGAGCCCTGTCATTGGGTGCATAGATGTTTATTATGGTTATGTCTTCAGGATGGATCATCTCCTTAACCATTATATAGTGTCGTTCTTTGTCTTTTATGGTGGATTTTGCTTTAAAGTCTATTTTATCTGAGATTAGTATTGCCCCACCTGCTCTTTTTTTTGGTAGTTGTTAGCTTGATATATTTTTTCCAACCTTTGATTTTTAACAAATTCACGTCTTTGTTTCTAAGGTGTGTCTTTTGTAGACAGCATATTGACGGATCCTGTTTTTTTACCCATTCTGTCACTCTCTGTTACTTTATGGGTGCAATGACTCCATTTACATTCTGTGTAATTATTGATAGATGTGAGTTTATTGCTGTCATTTTGTAGTGCTTTTTTTTTGTGGTGCTGACATTTTCTTTGTTCTTCTTACTATCCTGTGCTGAATTCCTTTTGTTTGTGGATATTTTTTTTCATTTCTTTTGTTTTAGTAGGTTTCGTTTTTACCGAGACTTCATGTTTTTCCCCTTGATTTTTATGAGTATGTTAACTATGTTTGGGGTTACCATGAAATTTACCCTTATCATTCTAAGTTTGAAGCAGTCTATTAGCACTTGGTATTGCCTTGCCTTCCTCTCCGTTAGAAGGTTCTATACTTACACAATTTATTCCTTATTTTATTGTTCTGAATGTTGTTGTCATTTACCGTTGGGTTCCTATACACCAATAAAGAGAATGATGAAAAGTAAATCAGGAAAATAATACCATTTATAATAGCTCCTAAAAAAAATATTTAAGAATAAATCTCACCAGGGATATATAAGACCTATACAAAGAAAACTACAAAACACTACTGCAAGAAACCCAAAGGGATTTACATAAATGGAAAACATTCCATGCTCCTAGATAGGTAGACTCAACATTGTGAAAATGACAATTCTTCCCAAAGCAATTTACAAATACAATGCAATCCCAATCCAAATACCAACAACATTCTTCAAAGAGATGGAAAAACTAATCGTTAACTTTATATGGAAAGGGAAGAAGCCCCAAATAAGTAAAGCACTACTGAAGAAGAAGAATAAAGTTGGAGGACTCACACTACCTGACTTCAAAACCTACTATACAGCTACAGTAGTCAAAACAGCCTTGTACTGGTACAGTGACAGATACATTGACCAAAGGAACAGAATTGAGAACCCAGATGTAAATCCATCCACCTACAGTCACGTGATCTTTGACAAGGGCTCAAAGTCCATCAGATGGGGAAAAGACCGTCTTTTTAACAAATGGTGCTGGCAAAACTGGATATCCATCTGCAAAAATTGAAACAGGACCCATACATCACATCGTATACAAAAACTACTTCAAAATGGATCAAAGATCTGAATATAAAGCCTAAAACTATAAAGTTCATAGAAGAAAAGATAGGACCTACACTACAGGCCTTAATACACGGCATTCACAGGATAGAGACCATAACCATCAATGCACAAACCCCATAAGATAAGCTAGATAACTGGGATCTTCTAAAAATCAAACACTTATGCTCTTCGAAAGACTTCACCAAAGGAGTAAAAAGAGAACCTACAGACTGGGAAAAAAGTTTTGGACAGTACAAGTCAGAAAAAGGTCTAATCTCCATAATCAACAAGAAAATCCGACACCTCTACAACAAAAATACAAATAATCCTATTAACAAATGGGCAAAGGAAATGAGCAGACACTTCACCAAAGAAGACAATCAAATGGCCAACAGACACATGAGGAAATGCTCATGATCACTAGCCATTAGAGAAATGCAAATGAAAACCACAATGAGATACCATCTCACCCCGGCATTACTGGCACGAATCAAAAACACTGGAAATAACAAATGTTGGAGGGGCTGTGGGGAGATCAGAACTCTTAGGCACTGATGGTGGGAATGCATAATGATACAACCATTTTGGAAAATGATATGGCGCTTCCTCAGAAAGCTAGAAATAGACATACCATTGGATCGAGCAATCCCACTCCTAGAAATATGTCCTAGAGAAATAAGAATCGTCACTCAAATAGACATATGCACACCTATGTTCATGGCAGCGTTGTTCACAAGAGCAAAAGGATGGAAACAACCTAGATGCCCATCAACAGATGAATGGATAAACAAACTATGGTACATACACCCAATGGAGTACTATGCAACGAGAAAGAACAACAATGAATCAGTGAAGCATCTCATAACATGGATGAAACTGGAGGACATTATGCTGAGTGAAATAAGTCAATCACCAAAGGACAAATATTGTATGAGACCTCTATTGTAAAAACCCATGAAAAAGTTCACACACAAAATGTAACAATCTTTGTTGGTTATCAGGGATGGGAGGGGTGGGGGGGAAATACTAAATAGGCAATAGATAAGTGGTATCTTGGGTGAAGGGTGAGACAGTACACAATACAGGGGAAACTAGCACAACCTGTACAAGGAAAGGTCATGCAAGCCCCATAGACACATCTAAACTCCCTGAGGGACTGAATTGCTGGGCAGAGGGCTGTGGGGAGCATGGTCTTGGGGAACATCTAGCTCAATTGGCATGACACAGCTTATAAAGGCAATGTGCTACATTCTACCTTGGTGAGTAGTGTCTGGTGTCTAAAAGCCTGTGAGCGGCCATCTAAAATACTCCACTGGTCTCTTCCCTTCGGGAGCAAGGGAGAATGAAGAGAGCAGGATATAACGAAAAGATTAGTCCAAAGGACTAATTGTCCACAGCTACCAAGGCCTCCACCGGACTGAGTCCAGTACAGCTAGATGGTGCCCAGCTACTACCACTGACTGCTCTGACCGGGATCACAACAGAGGGTTTTGGACAGAGCCGGAGAAGGATGTAGAGCATAATTCTAACTTACAAAAAATAGACCAGATTTACTGGCCTAAAGGAGACTGGAGAAACCCGAGAGTATGGCCCCCAGACACCCTTTTAGCTCAGTGGTGAAGTTACCTCTGAGGTTCACTGTTCAGCCTGGGAGTGGACAGCCCCATAAAACCAAATGGGACTAACGAGGTACAGGAGTCCAGTGACAAGGGCCAGAAGGCAGAAGGGGACAAGGAAGCTGGTGATAGGGAACCCAAGGTTGAGTAAGGATATTGTTGATGTGTTGTGGGATTGTTAACCATTGTCATAGGGCAACATTTGTAGTAACCGTTAAATGAGAAACTATTTTGTTCTGTAAGCCTTCAACTTAAGTGAGAATAACAGCACAATTGGAAGAGCATAGTCAATGTCACTGAACGGTGCGTGTAGAAATTTTTGAAACAGTGTATCTTTGGCTATGTGTATTTTCACCAAAAAAAAAAAAAAAAAAAAAATTAGAGGGTTAATATGTTGTGGAGTTGTTAACCAATGTATAAAACAACATGTGTACTACTGTTTCATGAGAAAGTATTTGTTCAGTAAGCCTTCACCTGAAGTACAATAAAATATTTAAAAAAAAAAAGAAAAAGAACCTACAGACTGGGAAAAAACCTACAGTACAAGTCAGACAAAGGTCTAATCTCTGTAATCTACAAGAAAATCCAACACCTCTACAACAAAAAGACAAATAATCCTATTAAAAAATGGGCACTGCACCCAAGAAGACATTTAAGCGGACAACAGACACATGAGGAAATGCTCAGGATCACTAGCCATTAGAGAAATGCAGATTAAACCCACAATGAGATACCATCTCACCCTGGCATTACTGGCGTGAATCAAAAACACTGGAAATAACAAATGTTGGAGGGGCAGTGGGGAGATCGGAACTCTTAGGCACTGCTGGTGGGAATGCAAAATGATACAACCATTTTGGAAAATGATATGGCGCTTCCTCAGAAAGCTAGAAATAGAAATACCATATGATCCAGCAATCCTACTCCTAGGAATATATCCTAGAGAAATGAGAGTCATCACTTGAATAGACATATGCACACCTATGTTCATGACAGCATTGTTCACAATAGCAAAAAGATGGAAACAACCTAGATGCCCATCGACAGATGAATGGATAAACAAACTATGGTACATACACCCAATGGAGTACTATGCAACGAGAAAGAACAACAATGAATCTGTGAAGCATCTCATAACATGGATGAAACTGGAGGACATTATGCTGAGTGAAATAAGTCAATCACAAAAGGACAAATATTGTATGAGACCTCTATTGTAAAAACCCATGAAAAAGTTCACACACAAAATGTAACAATCTTTGTTGGTTACCAGGGATGGGAGGGGTGGGTGGGGAAATACTAAATAGGCAATAGATAAGTGGTATCTTGGGTGAAGGGTGAGACAGTACACAATACAGGGGAAACTAGCACAACCTGTACAAGGAAAGGTCATGGAATCCCCATAGACACATCCAAACTCCCTGAGGGACTGAATTGCTGGGAGGAGGGCTGTGGGGACCATTGTCTCAGGGAACATCTAGCTCAATTGGCATGACACAGCTTATAAAGGCAATGTGCTACATTCTACCTTGGTGAGTAGTGTCTGGTGTCTTAAAAGCCTGTGAGCGGCCATCTAAAATACTCCACTGGTCTCTTCCCTTCGGGAGCAAGGGAGAATGAAGAGAACAGGATGCAAGGAAAAGATCAGTCCAGCGGACTAATGGACCACAGCTACCAAAGCCTCCACCAGACTGAGGCCAGTATAGCTAGATGGTACCTGGCTACCACCACTGACTGTTCTGACCGGGATCACAACAGAGGTTTCTAGACAGAGCTGGAGAAGGATGCAGAACAAAATTCTAACTCACAAAAAAAGACCAGACAGACTGGCCTAAAAGAGACTGGAGAAACCCGAGATTATGGCCCCCAGACACCCTTTTAGCTCAGCGTTGAATTCACTTCCGAGGTTCACCGTTCAGCCTGGGATTGGACAGCCCCATAAAACAAAACGGGACTAGGACTAGAAGGCAGAAGGGGACAGGAAAGCTGGTGATAGGGAGCACAAGGCTGAGTAAGGACAGTGATGACGTGTAGTGGGCTTGTTAATCATTGTCATAGGACAACATGTGTACTAACTGTTTAATGAGAAACTATTTTGTTCTGTAAACCTTCATCTAAAGTGAGAATAGCAGCACAATTGGAAAAACATAATCAATGTCACTGAACTGTGCATGTAGAAATTTTTGAAATGGTGTTATCTTTGGCTATGTATATTTTCACCAGAAAGAAATAAAAAAGGTCGAGAAGGGACAGGGTTGACATGTTGTGGGGTTGTTAACCAATGTCATAAAACAATATGTGTACTACTGTTTGATGAGAAACTATTTGTTCTGTAAACCTGCACCTAAAGTACAATAAAAAAAAAGAAAAAAAATGTGTTTTTATTAGTTCTTAATACTACTAATAAACCATGTAAAGAAAGAGATCTTAGAAGATACAAAAAAGAGAGCTATCTTGCAAGTGACTTCTGACTATATATTTTTTATTTTTATTTTTACATCACAGACATATTTATTTTACACCCGTTATGCCATGAATTCATAGGGAATAGATTCCAGCAGCTCAGGCTCCTTTCCATTGGTTTTCACAAAGTGTGCTTCTCAGGGTGGAACAGGCTGGCACTTCAGCTGAACCCAGGTACCTTTCTCTTTGGCTTACTTCTTTTTCTGACCATTTTCCTTCACACGTTTCAGGAAGCTATCTCTGCTCTTCGAGTGCTTAATGTGTTCAATATGCACATTGACTCTCTTGGCAAGAATCTTGCCTTTAACTTGTTTGTTCACAACAGTGCCAACAAAATGCTGGGTAACACTGTAGACTCTTCCAGTTTTGCCATGGTAACACTTGTGGGGCATTCCTTTTTGAACAGTGCCCATTCCCTTGATGTCTACAATATCACCCTTCTTGTAGATTCGCATGTATGTGGCCAAAGGAACAACTCCATGCTTTCTAAAAGGCCTAGAGAACATATAGTGGGTGCCCCTTCTCTTTCCCTTTGTGTTCGTCATTTTGGCAGATTACTGCAAGATGGTGGTTCCAGCCAAAAAGAAGCAACTTCTGACTATATTTTGCCAATATAAGCACCGAATGACTTTTAAAATTCACCCTCATCAGAACTTTCCTAGAAAAAAAGGTGGCATTGATAAATCATCTGTGAGACTGATTTCCTTGGATGGCAAATGTGCCTCCAAGCTGATATAATAACACACTTGTCATCATGCCAGAAAGCCATTTTTAAGTCCTGTTGGGGGCAAAAAGGAACTTAAATGCATTGTATTCTGTAGGAAATTATGATCTCCATGATCACCAAAGATTAAATGAAGTTAATTACTAAACAATTATTCAAAGATGTCAAGTTGTTAGAACAGTCACTGATTTTATATGTGGACACTTCTATGACCATCGTTCTCATTAATGATGAAATTTTCCAGGAGCACCTGAAGTAAATTGATATCATAAGGAGGTAAAATAAATAAGAATTTGGTGAGCAAATCTTTGGTTCCAAACTATGACTGTTTAGTTAAGGTGTTGCTGCTCCATGTTAAATTCAAGATTGTTCCCAATCAGGATGGGTTTATTATCACAGGTTTGGAATGATAACTAGAATAAGGAAGAAGGATTGCAATTATAAACCCAGAACAAAATGAAAGATTTTAATAAAATTTCCAAATGTCAAATGATATTTTTGAAAGCAGGAAGGCAATACTGAGTTGAGCATAGCAATTTATAAAACAAGGATGCATTTATAAACCACCTTCCAAATTATAAAAATACCAGAAAAAATGAAATAGAGTTAATTTAAAGGAAATTATTACTGTTGCTATATTTTATAGTAAATAAACTAAGTTAACTACTACTGTAAAACAAACTGCACAGACCATAAGAAGAAAAATTACTATGTAAAAATCTGAGAGAAACGTAGATCTAAAAACATAGTGTATCATATGCTGACAATGAGTTAGAAAGCACTAGGATTAAAAGCATAAAAATAATAAGAGGAGGTGTAAAAGAAGTAAGGAACATTATGGTAGTTTTCCTATTATATTTTCTGGGTTTAAAAAAAATGCTATGGTTACATATAAATAAGGTAAATATTGGAATAAAATTAAAAGGCATCTCAATTTCCAATTGTAAAAATATCTTTCTGCACAGAACAAGAATTCAGATTTGCAAAAATGCAAACTCATTTTTCCTTCTCCTCATCAGCAACGAGTTTGGTTTTGTTTTCCAGCCATGGTGAAGGTAAAAATTTCCCAGAGATAAAGACTTGACCAGTTAAGCGCTTCTGAATTCTGGAAATGGTGGTCCGTGAGATTTAGACCCACCCTCCAAGTGAAACAACTAAAAATGATGGACAAATTACAAAATGAAATATAACCTCAACTTCTTGAAACAAGAAAATCTACAACAAAATATAAAGAAGGAAGCTAACATGACAGCCACACTTGCCTGAGGCCATTTGCTGACTCAAAAATCTTAACATTTCAAGGCTGATGGCCATGAGGGTAATTCATATGGTCTATTTCCAGCCTCCTCCCTTTCCTTTCTTTTACTTAATTGCTCCAGCACTCAAATGCCTCATTGACAAGCAGATCTGAGATATTTTCTCTAGTCAGAGTTGTCCAAAAGTGATAGTATCTTATTTATTTCTTCAAAGCAGAGGGTTAGAGGTTGTGGCTGGAGGCACTGATTTTAATGCAGTTCCAAGACAGGAGAAAAATATAGATGAGTACACTACTTCTTTGCTTCTCACTGTCACTCCTTGTCACTAAGAACTATATGTTCTCTAGCAGCCTATGCAGCCTGGGGTTGCTGACCCTTCTGAATGTTTTTGCTGACAGAGTTCTGTAGAGGCACAAGGCTGAAGAGCTTTACTGAAGGAAGATTATCACAGGCATTTAAAATTAGCTTGGCTTAAAAAAACAAAACAAAAAACACCAAACCTGTTACAGTTGTCTCGACACTGCAGGACAGAGTAGAACTGACCAATAAGATTTACCAAGGAGTGGCTGGTAGATTCGAACTACCAACCTTTTTTGGTTAGCAGCCTGAGATCTTAATCACTGTGTCACCAGGGCACCATAGCTCAGCTAGGCCAAGCTTAAATTTTTTCATGTACAGAAAAAGCTGTTGGTCCTGATTTACATTCTTGTGCTTAGCCATTACAATAGTTACTGGACCAGTGTGGTGGGTCCAAAGATATTTTAAAAATCAGTTAAACATTAGGTAGAAATCAACTACCTTCCCCCCAACACACACACACTCTTAGTCATGGCTTACACACATGTGCACACACACACACATACACACTAGGGATCTTTCAATCTTTTTTAAGATTCAAGTCACCAGTCCTCTCTATCACCCCCATTGGAGAGATTTGGTTATCATAGAACTTGGACTTTTATACTGAAAAAAACAATTTTAATTCTCCTGGAATCCAGGTTTCCATCTTTCATGGATGTTGGGGTAATCCACACAGGCCATTGCCCTTAGGTGTCCTTTTGAAACTTTGAGTCAAACAATGGTACAGATAAACTAGTAAGATCTTTTTGCCTTGGGCATTGTGCTGTTTTGAAGAATTCAGTTAGTTTTGGGAAACAGACACCAAAGGTCAGAATAAGGGCTATGTTAAGCATAATTCAATAATTATTTTAATTATTCTTCAAGACAATGTTGTATGAAAATTCTTCCTGACTACAAATTTATTTATCAGTTCTATTCCCACCTATTTTTCCCATGGCAATGCCAATAAGATTTGGTATAAGAATTTTGGAAGTTCTTCTCATCTTTGGAACATTTCTGACACTCTAGTTGAAATGTTACCCCAATTTGCAAATCGTATATTCAATAAACTTCAGTCAATTTCTATCACTGGCTTAATACGATTTTTGTTTTAACAATACCCAAGTTTATACCAGAGTTTATACCAGTACAATAGACTTCATCATTAAACATGGATATAGTAGTTTGCAAAGGCACTTTTTTTTTTTTTTAAAGAAAAAGAAAAACGGCATAGAATATGTATTGTTAAGTCCACTTCCAGAGCAATGAGTGAGGCTGTTTAGGTTTGCTCAAGTAAGGGGGTCATGCCATTGGTCCTTAGAGGGACAAAGAAGATAAGCTGTGCTTAATTAAGAAATAAAATAAAAGAATCCTATTATAAATAATAAGCCACTATTATATCATGGAGCCCTGGTGGCATAGTGTTTAAGAGCTTGGCTACTAACCAAAGAGTAAGAAGTTTGAATCCACCAGCCACTCCTTGGAAACTCTGTGGGGCAGTTCTACTCTGTCTTATAGGGTCCTATGAGTCAGAATCGACTCAATGGCAAAGGGTTTTTGTTTTTTGTTTTCATATATCACAATTTTGCTGAATGTTTCTATGACATTGTTTATACTGTATAGTACTAGCAAATTAGCCATCAGTTTTGTTCATGTTTTCACTCAGTGTCATTCACTATGATAAGAACTTTCTATGCTGTTACCAGGTGAAAACCCTAGGTTCTTCTCAGTGTGACTCGAATTGGCCAATAAACGAGAGACTGAGGTAGGAGAGCAGGAAAGGCACCTTTATTTCCTTGTGCAAGGAAAGGAGTCAGTCAGAGCTGCTGCTGTCAAGACTGCTCCCAGAGGGTGAGAGGAAAAGTCACTTTCAAGGGGTTTACAAGTAGGGAGTTCATACAAGTTATGTCAGCAACATTCTTAATCATACTATGGAGGCACAATGGGGTTTACATATAACTTCCAAGCAAAGGTAACAGGATTCTAATGCAAAGCTGTGGGAGAGGGAGACAAGCAAAGGAAACAGGATTCTAATGCAAAATCTGCCAGATGAGCTAAGCAAAGAAAGCAGGATTCCAATGCAAAGCTGCTTGAGGTAGTGGAATTTTCCACAGCCTGCAGGAATCTGTCTTAACAAGCCCACATGTTTAAGTACCCCTTTTACAGATAAGGCAATTTGGCCAAGTTTATATAGTGAGTAACTTGGCATTTCAGCATGGGTCTTGTTAAGTCCACATCTCATATTCTTTGGAGAGTTTATCATACTATACTCTTATGGATTGAATTATATCCCCCCAAAATATGTGTTGTAAATCCTAACCCCGATATCTGTGATTATAATCCCATTGGGGAAGTGGTTTTCTTTGTTATGTTAATAAAACAAGATTAGTTAGGGTGTGTCTTAAGTCAATCTCTTTTGAGATATAAAAGAGATTAAACAAGCAAGCAGAGCAGACACAAGGGGAAGACACATGCCAAGCCACATGAAGATTGCCCAGGAGCAGAAGCTCAGAAGAGACAAGGAGCTTCCTCCAGAGCTGACAGAGAGAGTCTTTCCCTAGAATTTCCCTGAATTCAGACTTCTAGCCTCCCAAACTGTGAGAAAATAAATTTCTGTTTGTTAAAGCCACCCATTTGTGTTATTTCTGTTATAGTAACGCTAAATAGCTAAGACATATACTATGGTATTTCCATGTATAGATAGTTATCTTTTTTTCTTGCAAATTCAAGTCATAATGCAGGAGAAGGTGATGGTGTTTCCATTTCTATAGCAAGTTAACAGAGAGGAAAAGGCATGATTTGCAGCATGGGAGATTTTTAGGTTAATAGTGCCTAATTTTAGAGTCTCAGCTTTATGAAGGCAAATTACAAGTTTTATTGGATCTCTTTTAGATAGTAGATTTGCTCTTCCTAATAATAACCAGGTTGTTATGGAGGAAAAACAAACAAACAAAGCTTCATTAATTTTTTTCTTTAAATTTTTTTATGGAGTTACCATACCTCCCTGACATATTTCACTGTTCTAGAAAATAACCAGAATGTAAGAGAATAGTTCTCATTATATGAAATATTGAAATGTCAGGCAGTACCCAAAGCATCTGCACTTATCCTTTCTTAATTCAATGATACTCTGAGAAATGAGGCATATGAATCATTTGACTCCAGGAAACAATCAACAATACCAGCCTGAACTCAAAATAACCACTATGCCCTTGTTCAGAATATCAAGATATTGAACCCTTGAAAAATAATTTAATATATTTTTCTTGTAAAACAACACGCCTATGCTAGATGACAGAAATCTACTTTTCTTACTTGTCATATCAAGTACCTACTTGTCAAAGACAACTAATCAGATATTAGGGTCTCTAATAACTCATAAATTCTAGATAAATTTTCTATTCACTATAATTAGATGGAAGAAAGATATCATTTTAAAATATAACATTTTCTTAAAACTAGGTAATTTTGTGTGCCATATTCTATTTAGTGTAGAACATAGGATCTTTCTTTAGAGTCATAATTTCTTGTCTTCCTTTTCCATGTTAAAATCACATTGCTTATGAAATTTCTAATGCCTGTGGCACATTCAACAGAATAGGAGAATCTTAGAATCTTTGAATCTCATCCCCCAACATACTTAGATTGAAGCAGCCTCCAGCAGAACCAACTAGGACAAAGGGACAAGGCATTTCAATTCTATATTACTAAGCTAGAGCTTTGGCCCCCAGAACCTTTAAGTACTCTCTCTACAAAGGGAATTGGCTAGATGCGATGTGAGATTAAAAAAATCCATTTGAGCTCCTTGACCAGGTTCTTTAGACTCAAAATCTGATCTTATTTTTCAGGGTCTTAGTATCTGAGTGTGAATACAAACAAAAAAATGTATACTGAAGAAGGACTTGTCTTAATAGCGGGACTAGAGCCATTTTTTGGACATAATTTTAGATGGAAAACAATCCCACAGATGCTGGCAGATCTGTAGTAGATGAGACAGAAATTGGGTACTGAGCCCCTGAGCCCAATCTGACAATTTCTGAGGCAGCCCCCTCTGTACAAATTTAGTGTTCCTGGATCACAGTTTGAAAACCAATGCCCTGGGCCACAGTGAAAACCAAATAAGTTCCACAAAGAATCTGTATTCATTCATTCCTTGAATGTTTTTGAGAAATTTTATGTTTTGGCAATTAGGTAAAGGGGATGATGATACGGTTGGCAAAAAGATGAGGCTTCGGCACACATAAGATTTACATTCTTGCTGAAGAAAATATATTTTGTCAAATAAAGAAAGAATTAATATGAAGTTACAACCAAAAAAAGTGCTAGTAATGACAACTGCATTGTTTTATAAAAGTCTGAAAGAGGAAATTTTAAACAAGTCAGAAATAAGAGGAAAGGCTTCCCTGATGAAATAAATATTAACTGAGATCTAAATTAAGAATAGACCATGTAAAGAATCACGTTTCAAAAAATCATTGTCATTGGGGTGAAAAGAAAGCAACAGAGGGGACCAAATGAGGATAGGGAGACACTAATTAGGAGGCAATTTCAGTAGTATTGGTGAAGGATAATGGGAACTGTGTAGTGGTGGCAAATGTAGAGAAAAATAAGCAGATGGGTGCTTGAGAGCTGTTTAGAGAATACAATAGATACAAAAATTAAAGGATCAGTTAGGAGAGATGAAAGATTCGGACACACTAATGGGTATGTCACATTCTTGAACCAGGGTGTAAAAAAAGAAAAAAAATTCAAGTTAATTGCAAAATCATAAACTATGTGCACTAGAGAAGTGGAGATCAAATATAGCCTCTTTAACACCTATTCAGTAAAAAGAAGAACATTAGAATCACAAAATTCTTCCCTAAATAATCTATGAATTAAAAGCATTTGGAGGAGTTATTTGACAAATGAAATTAATTCAAAATGGACATGCAACACTAAAGCTACAGGAATAATTAAGACAGTTTATTTTAAAAGGACAAAAAGTTCATGTAACTTGTCATGCCTTGTATCTACATTATTTAAAAAGTGTGCTATTGGGCACTAATAGACCAATATTAATAGATTTGAATAGATCCTTGAAAGAGATTACAGCATTTTATAGGAACATTGTATATGATAGAAGTAGCATGGGGAAAAGATAGACTATTCAATAAATGGTTTGGGAACAATTAGCTGTGCATAGGGCACAACAAAACAAAAATAAACTACAGATAGTTCATAGGATTAAGTACAAAAACTATTTTAAGATGATAAAAAGCTAAAGCTATTCTAAGAAAATATTGGAAAATGTATTTATGATCTCTGGGTAAGAAATAATTATTTTGCACAAGATGGTAAAATCATTAACCATAAGGGGGGAAAATCAATTATTTTAACTACATCAAAATAAAAAGTTGGCAAGACAAAAAAACAGCATAGCAGGGTTAAAACATAATTATAAATTGTTTGAATATACTTACAAATCATATATTATTCAAACAATCAATGTACAGAATAAATACTATAGTCTCACTATGAAAAAAATGGCAAAAGATATAAGCAAGCAAGTTACTAAAAGTTCAAAAATCAGTTAATATATTAAAAGATGTTAAATTTACTAATAAAAATCCACTCCCGTCTAGTTGATTCCAACTCATAGCTACCCTGTAGGACAGAGTAGAAATGCCTCATAGGTTTTCAAGGCTGTAAATCTTTACAGAAGCACGCTGCCACATCTTTCTCCCACGGATCCGCTGGCGGTTTTAAACTGCAGTACTTTTGGTTAGCAGCCGAGCATTTTAATCATTGTGCCACCAGGTCTCTGTTAGATTTACTAATAGTCAAGCATAAGCAAATTTAAAAACAACAAAACTCCATTTTTCAAGTACCAATTCAGGGGGTAAAAACAAATTAAGCCAAATGAACGCCAATATTTGTGAGGGTAGAGGGAACTTGCTACTCAAATACATTGCTAACTGGGAGTAAATGATACAGCTGCAGAAATATAATTTACGATGTGTATACTACAAAACTTTGAATTGCTTCTGAGTATTGTACCTTAAAGAAATTTTTTACAGGATCACAAAGAGCCATAAATTAAGATATTCACTGCACTATTATTTGTAATAGATTAAAAAATGTTAATATCATTACAAAGCAGTAGGGAGGTGATGAATAAAAAGCAAAATTATGAAGTAAAATATGGCAATTATAATTAGTAACCTTTATATATATTTATCAAAGTAAGCAAAGCAAAAAAAAAAAAATAGTGTCAAAAAGTAAGATAAATTATAATACAATATAATTTTATCTATGTACATGAAACACATAAAAAATCAAATATTCTGTTAATCTATTTATCTATTAATTTAAGAAACAGAAGGATTTTTAAATAGTACAATGATAAGATCCATCCCTAGATTACTACAAAATTTGTCTCAGATAGCATAGGTGTGGGAACCTGAGTTATATGTATTGGAATGAGTGGATATTTATTTTTAAATTGTAAGTAAATAAAAGAATATATAACTAGAAAAACAAACTAACAAAAAAACACCAAACCCATTGCCATCAAGTCGATTCCCACTCATAACGACCCTATAAGACAAAGTACAACTGCCCCATAGAGTTTCCAAGGAGGGGCTGGTGGATTCGAACTGCCCACCTTTTGGTTAGCAGCTGAGCTCTTAACCAGTGCGCCACCAGGTCTTCCTTTAAAGTACAATAGTATTTAATTCATGACCTTTGACCTTCCATCCTATGTGATCCAATATTTATTTCAGGGATTATTAAAATTAATACAAAAAGTTGTGCAACTCTACTTCAGTGAAAAAAATAGTACTAGGTATTCTGAATTGAGTTTTGGCTTCCGTTAAGATAGCCAAATAGGAGAAAAATAAATTATAATTTCTATTTCTGCTTTTGAAACTCCCATTTACTAAACTCTATTTGTAATCCGGCTTTTATCCTCATCAAACCAATAATGTCAAAAGCACATTTTCTTATCAAAAGTTCTATTATTTCCCTTATCTTTTGCTGTAGAACAAATTACATCAAAACTCGCTGGTTTAAAAATAACCATTATTTTCTTTATTTTCGATTCTGTGGGTTAGGAATGGGACAAGCTTCGGCTGGGCAATTTTTCTGCACCACATGATGCTGGCGAATGTTATTCACTTGACTGCATTCAGCTTGTAGCTGGGCTGGGCTGGAAGGTTCTTGAAAGCTGTGCTATATATTATCCAACTAAAAGTAGTCCTTTGGCACTTTCTGCATTCTGCCTAGAAATATCCTTATCTAGTTCACAAGTCTTTTTGTTACATTTTCTATCTTCCATTCTACCACAGGCAATAGTTTCGCTATTTTTTCTGTCAGTACATAATTTGGGCCCCTTTTTTGAAGTCCCCAGTAGCAATTTTCGAACGTCTTGCCTGTCTTCAGTAGAAATGTTCTCATCAACCTTCAGCTGCTGATTGTCATCCAGATCTAAAACTAATACCACATTGTTTAGGTTTCTTTGACAGCAGCACCCCACTTCCAAGTACAAATTTTGTTTCAAAATCTACTGCTGTGTGACAAACTAGTTCAAAATATAGTGGCTTAAAAAATAAATTTTATCTGCTCATGATTCCGTAGGTCAGTGGTGTGACCATGGCTCTGTTGGGTGGTTCTTCTGTTCCACATAGCATCAGCTGGTACTATGCACCTGAGTACATTTAGCTAGTGGCTAGGCTGGGATGGAAGTTTCCAAAAGGCTTAATCCACATGCCAATACCTTAATGTTCTCACACATCTTCTCTTTCTGTCTTTGTTTCTCTCTCTTTCCACATAGGTAGCATACTTGGAAAATCTTAAGAGAGAAAAAAAGGAAATTACCAAAGGCGCTATAACAACATATGGAACAGGTATTTAAAAAATATATCCCTGTTTTAGTGAACAGATTTAACAGTATTGCTAAAATATTAAAAGTTCTTCATGTTCTATTTTCTTCTTTACAATTTCGTTTATTTTAGTTGTAAACATGCATTGCTTTTGTAATCAGAAGACATGCACAAGCATATAAAGGTGATATTAATTTTCCCAGAATATCCCAAAATTTCAAGCTGAAAGACTTTAGAAATGATCTTTTTTGCCGCCTTCACTTTACCTGTTTTGAAGTCAGTGCTGTACATTTTTTTAAACATAACTTTGTACTTACTACTATTTTTATTAATTGCTTTTTAATTCCCTTAAAATGAGAGAAACTAAAGATTTTATACTAAGGAATCCACAGAGGGTTTTACAAACATTTTTCTGGCTAAAGGATTCTCATAGTGAGGTGCTGAAAGATATGGAATTAAAGGAATTAAATGTTTAGAGCTTCTGTATTTTGCTTGCTAGAAACATATGTACAAGCTGTGAAAGTAATTGGAATTCAACTGATTTGCACCATTTCGCTCCAGTTCACATTTAAAGGAGTTATTGACCTGCTGTCACTTCCTACTTTCTCAGCCCTGACAGATTCTCTGAATTGGTCACAGATTTCCATAAGTTATCTATTTTTATGTTCTGCTTATCAAATGGAAGGACAATGACAAGAAAGCTGAAGAAGTCACTCTCAAATTGTTAGAGACATGACAAAAAGCATACTTAAGAGAGAGGTGAAGTAACATCTTTTTACTACTCGAAGTGTTGAGGACTTACAGGTTTATCTACATGTTGACACATCATAGGTAAAATATAGCAAAATCTCTCACTCTTGTAGTGTCAAGATTTTTAAAAGAGCAACATTTTGCCAGGGAGTTATAATAAATGGGGAAGTTAATTGGAGACATTTGTGTTTTTGAATGATCCTTCTAGACTAGTTTTCAGAAAAATTCAGAAGCCAAACACCTGACAATTTTTTAATCAGTTCCGGGCTTAAGTAGCCCCTTATAGAAATGATTGAATTAATCCATTATTTTTGGATTTGCTCTACTTTTTAATAGTACCTGTACTGTGAAATTTTCTGTACTTATCCGAAAAATATAGTTTAATCACTGGATATAGCCAAAACATAACACAAGAAGACATACTAGATAGGGGAAGTATAAAACACTGTTTCTGCCATCAACAGGTTGTTATGTCTTACTGATAAATTAGAATCAACTTATGAAAGTGTTTTAATTCAATCAAACGTTATGAGATGATTCTTTTGCAGTTATTGTTCATTAATAGTATATGATTAGTAATAATCCAGTTACATGAAGATTTTTGAGAACGCAAATTCACAATGAAATCATTAAGACCCATAATGAATTAATTTAAAATATACTTTGTGCATTTGTAATCAGTTTCTGTCATAATGTTTTTTTCTTGCACTGAATTTACCAAGCTAGAAATCATTAATGCAAGGTAACTTTTTTCCCATGATCATTTAAATTACATTATGTGCCAAATGATTTAAAAAAAAAAAAACTTTGTTAGTGTATTTAAATATTTCTATGCATTTAAAGGAGCCCTGGTGGAGCAGTGGTTAAGAGTTCAGCTACTAACCAAAAGTTCGGCAGTTGTCGGCCACCAGCCGCTCCTTGGAAACCCTATGGGGCAGTACTACTCTATCCTACAGGGTCACTATCAGTTGGACTCGACTCGACGGCAACGGGTTTACGTATTTAAAAATTTAATCACTGTATGGCATTCTTCTTTTTGATATAGTGACTCTGTGTATTCCTTCTATCTTCTTTAGATGCTTCCTCTGTTATTAAATATTTTCCCATAGAATCCTTCAATATTGCAACTCTAGGCTCGAATTTTTTCCGCAGTTCTTTCCGCTTGAGAAATGCCGAGAGCGTTCTTTCCTTTTGGTTTTCTATCTCCAGGTCTTTGCACATGTCATTATAATACTTTCCTCTGACTTCTTGAGCTGCCCTTTGAAATCTTCTGTTCAGCTTTTTCAGTCACTACACCAAAAAGAATTGGTCAACATTCAACCATTTCAGGAGTTAACATATGATCAGGAACCAATGGTACTGAAGGAGGAAGCCCAAGCACCACAGAAGCCGTTGGCGAGTAGTAAGGCCCCAAGAATTGACAGAATACCAACTGAGATGTTTCAACAAACGGATACAGAACTGGAAGGGCTCACTTAATCTATGCTAAGAAATCTGGAAGGCAGGTACCTGGTCAACCAACTGGAAGAGATCCATATGCCTATTCTCAAGAAAGGTGATCCAACGAAATGCAGAAATTATCGAACAATATCATTAATATCACACACAAGTAAAATTTTGCTGAAGATAATTCAAAAGCGGCTGCAGCAGTACATGGACAGGGAACTGCCAGAAATTCAAGCTGGGTTCAGAAGAGGACGTGCAACTAGGGTATCACTGCCGATGTCAAATGGATCCTGGTTGAAAGCAGAGAATATCAGAAAGATGTTTACCTGTGTTTTGTTGACTATCCAAGGGCATTCAACTGTGTGGATCATAACAAATTATGGATAACATTGCGAAGAATAGGAATTCCAGAACATTTAATTGTGCTCATGAGGAACCTGTGCATAGATCAAGAGGCAGTCATTCGAACAGAACAAGCGGATACTGCATGGTTTAAAGTCAGGAAAGATGTGTGTCAGGGTCGTATCCTTTCACCATACTTATTCAATCTGTATCTGAGCAAATAATCAGAGAAACTGGACTATATGAAGAAGAATGGGGCATCAAGATTGGAGGAAGACTCATTAACAATTTACTGTATAGATGGCATGACCTTGCTTGCTGAAAGTGAAGAGGACTTGAAGCACTTACTCATGAAGATCAAAGACCACAGCCTTCAGTATGGATTATGCCTCAACATAAAGAAAACAAAAATCCTCGCACAGGACCAATAAGCAACATCATGATAAATGGAGAAAAGACTGAATTTTCAAGGATTTCATTTTACTTCTTTCCACAGTCAACACCCATGGAAGCAGCAGTCAAGAAATCGAAAGTTGCATTGCATTGGGAAAATCTGCTGCAAAAGACCTCTCTAAAGTGTTAAAAAGCAAAGATGGCACTTTGGAGACTCAAGTGCGCCTGACCCAAACCATTTTGTTTTCAATAGCCTCATATGCATGCAAAATATGGAAGATGAATAAGAAAGACAGAAGAATGAACACCTTTGAATTGTGTTGTTGGTGAAGAATATTGAATATACCATGGACTGTCAAAAGAATGAACAGGTCTGTCTTGGAAGAAGTACAACCAGAATGTTCCTTAGAAGCAAGGATGGTGAGACTATGTCTCACATATTTTGGACATGTTATCAGGAGGGATCAGTCCCCAGGGAAGGACATCATACTTGGTAAAGTAGGGGGTCAGATAAAAAGAGGAAGACCCTCAATGAGATGGACTGACACAGTGGCTGCAACAACGGGCTCAAGCATGACAACGATTGTGAGGATGCTGCAGGACTGGGCAGTGTTTTGTTCTGTTGCGCATAGTCTTGCTACGAGTCGGAACCGACTAGATGGCACCTAACAACAACAACAGCATTCTTCTTGGTATTAAGGTGAATACTGTATGAATCTAGGACATTCCCACTCTTATAAATTGAATCGTGTCTCCCAAAAATGTGTTACAATTTGGTTAGACTATGATTCCCAGCTTTGTGTTGTTGTCCACTATTTAGTGATCTGATGTGATTACTTTATGGATTTTAAATCCTAATCTGGATGATTTTAATGAAGCAGGATTAGAGGCAGTTATGTTAATAAGGCAGGACTCAATCTACAGGATTAGGTTGTATCTTGAGTTAATCTCTTTTGAGCTATAAAAGAGAGAATTGAGCAGAGAGGAGTGGAATCTCATCACACCAAGAAAAAAGCACCTGAGCAGAGTGTGTCCTTTGGAACTGGGGTCCCTCCCACTGAGAAGCACCTAGACCAGGGGAAGGTTGATGACAAGGACCTTCCCCCAGAACTGACAGAGAGGGAAAGTCTTCCCCTGGCGCTGGCATCCTGAATTCGGACTTCTAGCTTCCTTGGCTGTGAGAGAATAAATTTATGTTTGTTAAAGCCATCCGCTTGTGGCATTTCTTTTACAGCAGCACTAGATAACTAAGATACCTACCATTAAGAAAATAGACATCTTCATATTGGGGAAATAATCATGAATTATATTGGGGAATGAGAATCATCAGCATCTCAGCCTTTTGCACCTGACTTTTTCTGCCACGAGTGTGGCATGCTAGAGCAATCTGTTTGTCCTATAAGTGCTTCACTGCAAAAAATGAGAGAATCCTAAGCAAATAGGACTTGCATGGCTCACACAAGGAGCAGGAATGTGTCTTGGGTCTTTCTTGCTCACACGAGGCAGTACAGGATGGATCCAGGATTGGGAGTTGGGGGTGGGGGATCAGGTAGAATATGAAAGATCTGGGTTAATCAGGAAGACAAAATTTCTGAACATCAATATTTTGCAGACTGAGTATTGACATTGACAAAAAGGAATTCTGAATATACAAAAAGGAAATATTTTTCCCATTACTTAGAGTTCTGAAATATTGAGAATCTGCTTGCCCAGCTAACAGTAAGATTAGATTAAATTTGATAGATTATGATCAGCTATAACAGATGAGCTTTACACACAGAAAATAGTTAAATGACCATTTTCAAGTGTCCAGATGAATGATACACGTAATACATTTTTTAAAACCTAGTTATCATACTGCAGAATGATAGCTGGTTGATAGTTGATTTTATTATTCCTAGTGGATATCAAAACTTTTTACACTGAATTTTAAAGAGTGCCCTGGGTGTTTCTTATAGTATAGTTTTGCAAAAGCAGATAGGAAAAATTATTTTCAGTGTGAAGTACCAAGAGCTAAAATAGGCTTTATTTCCAATCTCTCAGTAGTGAACTGCCAAGTGAAAAGAAAAATGGTAGTAAATGGAAGGAGCTACCAAGAACTCATCAGTGATGATGTTATTATCATCTAATTCCTGGTTAGTGATTTTGCATACTTCTCTTTTACTAGGTAAGTTGAAAGTTGAAGTGGATTTTGTTTAGACAATTAGATATTAGTTTTTAAAGATAATTTCTATTTAATGACAGAACAAAAGAATTTAATCCAGGTCATATAATATCAAGTTGTTTATGGTAGTGACTTTTTTTAGGAAAAAAGAAAAATGAATAAGTATATGTCTTCAAATTTTAATCATCACAGAATTAGAAGCATCTGGTAAACAAAGTCAACCAATGGAGGTCCTCTGTGTAGTTACTCATTTATACATTTATTTATTCATTTATCAATATTGGACACCTGTTAGGTACCAGATACTATGTTAGGTGATGGAGACAAAAAGACAAATAAGTTATTGTCCTCGAATAGTTTACAGTCTAGGAGTAGAGAGATTTGTAAAGAATCATGAACAATAGAGTGATTTATGGCTAACATAGAAATTTGTTGAAGTAGGAACACAAAGCAAAAGAAAAGGCTAATTCTACTTGGTTGAAATGGAAGTGCCAGGAAAGGTTGCAGAGATATGGACATGCTTGGATGGAATCCTGAAAGCCTGACCAAGTTTGCCAAATAAATCTTAAACTGAAAAAAAAAAAAAAAATGTAGCTGAGCTATTTTAAACTATACAGACAGAGAATATTGTGGGTCAATATCAAGAAAAATTTCTTTTGGTATGTAGAGAAAGTCCACAGAGAATGAAATAAAAATAAAAATTTCAGTGCACATATTTAAAAACTGAAAGTATCAGCTAAAGTAAAATAGCATGCATGTATGCATAGCCACAGTGAACAATATTTTTCTTCTAATAAATAATTTCTATATCCTACAGGGATCTGGCTATGAGATGGTTGGATAAGTGCTGAAATTCACATGGTTGATTAGAAATTCAGTGGCAGGAACCTGCTTATAGATCAGTAAGTTTAGTTTTCAAAATCCTTCGGATACTCAACCAAATTGCTTGGAGCAGGTGCCCGTAATTGGGAGAAGAATGGATGCTCATAATCCAGTGATCTATTCAAGAAGCAGTTAATATGTTAAAACCACATTTTTCTATATACTCCAAGTACATCCTAGTTTACCTGGAAATACTCAGAGATTCATCACCCTCAGTAAACAAATAAATCCCTGATGTGCTGTCCTCGGAACAGGGTTACTCAAATGAGAAGCATCTCCACGGTCAAATAACGCCTGCAATTCAGTGTCTGTCTTTTTGACTTTGGATTTGAAGTTTGTTTTGAAACCACTCTTTAGTTGTTACAGGACATTTCTCTCCTGATAGGATATTACATGGGCTTCTCATTATATCCTAGCTTCTCTCACCCTGGAGGATAACAGTCTGTCTCCTGATGTGCTCCTCAAAATCCCAGAAGAAATTTCATATACATCACATCAACTATATTTTCAGTCAGGCTGTCCCACACATATGCTGAAAAATTGGTTTAAAAAAAAAAAAAGTGTTTAGCCATTGTTACATGATACTCAAAC
The DNA here is from genome assembly GCA_030035585.1 of Dugong dugon. Taxonomy (NCBI): domain Eukaryota; kingdom Metazoa; phylum Chordata; class Mammalia; order Sirenia; family Dugongidae; genus Dugong; species Dugong dugon. The sequence continues at coordinate 25,141,279 of CM057475.1, forward strand.
AGGCAAAAACAAGCAGAGAAAGGCTGGGAATGATAAACTATAAGCATACATTTGTACCCCTCTCTTTCCCCCCCCCGCATTAACTGGAGTTCTGCTCTATATGTCTTAAAAAAAAAAGTCACTGTCAAGTCAATTCTGTCTTATAGCGAGACCCTATAGGACAGAGTAGAACTGTCCCATATGGTTTCCAAGGAGCCCCTGGGCGATTCAAACTGCTGACATTTTGGTTAGCAGCCGTAGCTCTCAACCACTACTCCACCAGGGGTTCCCTATATGTCTTAGAGCATATAAAATATAAATTTACTTAAACAGTTAATTACTGAAATGAGTGGAAGAATAAATGAAATATTTTTAGTCAACTTTCTCATAAAAGAAACTAGAAAGAATATGAAAGTTTTATAGAAATATATGAGGCAAAATACTAGATGACAGTGGTAGTTTTATGAAGTTTCCGTCATGGAGTGCATAACCTCTTTCTTCCTTGTGTTTTTTTTTTTTTTTTTCCTTCCAAGCTTCATTTCTTAAAATAGCCATGTGACTACTGAAATGATGGCCTCAATATGAGTGATCTTCCAGCTATACTTTCATAGCCATTTCTATGTCTAAATGTAGTCAGAAATATTTTTTCTCACAAAGCAAACGATTTAGGATGTTACATTACTGAAATCTGCCACATTCTCTAGTACGATAGCAAGGATTAAAAACAACCAGGAAGGCAATAAGTGATTTTCAAAAATAACGATTAGCTTTGTTTTTTCCTTTTTCACTCTCTCTCACTCTCCACATACACACACACAAACACAACATATACACCCACACAATCAGAAAACCTTCAGGTAAAATATCTTCCTTCTCTCTTTTAATGCTAAATATAAAGTAAATTCAGAAGCCAAAAGTCATAAAAATAATATTTGTGCAATAGGAATTCACCTATTGCACAAAGACTTTTGAATGTACTGCTTAGTAACATGCTAAGTAACAGTGGCACTATTTACTTTTGCAATAATTTTGATTTTGAGAGGGATGTTAGAGGTTTAAATATGGCATGTTAATTATAGAGAAAAATGACAGTTGTCCGTCCCCCCCCCCCCCCCCCCCCAGTTTTGGGAATACTTTTCACATTGGAGAAACATCAGTCGTTTCAAGCTGGTAGGTAATGTTAATTATTTACCAATATTCTAAATAAAAAAAAAAAGTTTCATTTCATCACATCCAGTACTTTCATCTCATTGAGATATAGAGGGTACTAGTGGCACAGTGGTTAAGAGCTCGGCTGCTAGCCAATGGGTTGGCAGTTCTAATCTACCAGCCACTCCTTAGAAACCCTATGAGGCAGTTCTACTCTGTCCTATAGGGTTGCTATGAGTCAGAATCGACTCCACAGCAATAGGTTTGATTTTTTGGTAAGACATAGGTATTTTGGTCACTGTAGTTCCTATCATTGGGCAGCTCTATCTTATCACAGTATTTGATACGTAATAGGTGATCCATATCTACTTGTTGAATGAATACTAGGTTTACTTTACATAGGATAAAATGACCCAAAGAGATTCACAGAACCGTGCCAGAGAAACTGATCCCATTCAGACATTGGCATCAGGCCAAGGAGAACAGAGAAGCACACATCAGTAACATTGTTCAGTAAAATAGCCCTTGGAAAATATCTCTAGTGTACTTATTGATACTGATAGGACATTTGTCTTAGGCTGGGTTCTCTAGAGAAGCAAAACCAGTAAAGCATATAAATAAATATATAGAGAGATTTATATCAAGGAAACTGCTCATGCAACTGTAGAAGCTAGAATGTCCCAAGTCTGTGGATCAGGGTAGAGGCCTCTCCCAATTCACACAGCTACAGAAGCTGGCAAGCCCAAGATCAGCAGGTCAGAGAGAAGGGCTTCTGCTCACAGGCTTGAAGGTTGATGAATTCCAAGATAGGCGGGCAAGACCGAAAATTTTCTCCTGATGCATGTAGCTGCAGGGGCTGGCGAACCCAAGATTGGGAGGTCAGCGAGCAGGGCTCAGCTCACAGGCTATGAAGAGCAACGAATCCCAAGTTCGGCAGGTAAGGTGACAGCTCAAGTCCCAAGAACCAGAGGTGAGATGACAGGAGGCAAACACAGGATCCAGAGTGAGCAAAAAGACAGAAGGTCTGCTTATATTCAGAAGCAGGCCACACCCCCAAGGGAACTCCCTTTCATCTGATTGGCTACTCACAGCATATTCAATCATGAGAGTGATCACATATAAACAATGAGAATCATGACCCAGCCAAGTTGACACACAATCTTAACCATCATAACATTTAACTATCAGTGCTTTGTAAAGCCTCTACCATCTTGCTAATTTTCTTATAATGAGAATGAATCAGTATTGCATGATGATGGAGCAAATCTATTATTTACCCTACCTGAGGCCTGGCTAGGGGGATACCTGGTATCACAAGTGAGTTGCATTCACAATTTTGGGGACATGGGGGAGATGAAATAATATAATACAACAGCGATATTGTCTCCATGGATTGACCATCACAATTGATCACTTTTAATTTTAATTTAACGAAACTTTGAAATTGTCATACACTCATAAAACAAAGAAAATCATGACATAGTTCCTATTTAGTGCAACCGATCTGATGTCTGTCGTGTTTCATGTTCTGTCATAGTTCCTATACCTACTTAAAGTTATCATAAGTTACGTTAGGATGTTAGGTGGATACAGAGAATCTCCACACACCCATGCTGTCTCCTCCCACTATACATTGTACTAGGCACTAGGGATATAGAGATGACATAAGGTTCCGAGAAAAACAACTTCAGATAATATCATGAAAAAAAAAAAGAAAAAAACTGTGTCCACTTTGCCAAACTTGAGAGAGGTAAATCACCCAATCTATACTCATTTTACGATGTTATAATCCAGATTTAAAAGTAATACTAGAAGCAGTCTTTAATGTAATAATAAGAAGGGATTGTCTGTTGTTTAGAAAACATTCCATTAGGCAATAAAACATTAATACCATAAAGGACATGTAAATCATAAAGTAATAACTGAACAGTGCTATTTAAGTAGAGAAAATGAAATCATCACAGAATTAAATATAACACATCCTGTCCGTCAGTAAAGATAAAACTGCTGATCCCATTAGATATGTGGCATATACTTTGAGTCATTTTTCTAAAAATATAGATGAATTTGTCATAATTCATTCCTATTCTTTCCTACTTGATTTCTATGATGCATATTTGTACATTTCAATCTAAGTTTAAGAATATAGAGTTTTCTTCTAGAATAAAACATTTACTGGACCTTAATGAGACTGATTGGAGCCCTGATGTTGCAGCAGTTAGGAGCTCAGCTGCAAATCAAAAGGTTGGCACTTCGAATCCACCAGCTGCTCCTCGGAAACACTATGGGGCAGTTCTACTCTGTCCTAAGGGTCACTATGAGTCAGAATCAACTCAACAGCAACAAATTTGGTGGGACTGAATCACCTCATATAATCATACTTATAATTAGGTTCTAACCTACTGATTCGCTTGGTCACATGGAGTACCTAGGTTTTTTTTGTTGTTGTTGTTGTTTACCCTGACTGCAAGTGGAAGGTAATAATAATAATAATAATAATAATCTGTGACAGATTATCATACTACCTAAACTCGAAAAAAGAAAAACAAAAATGGCAAAGTAACTGTTCTTGTTAGGTGCTGTCTAGTTGGTTCTGACCCATAGAGACCCTAGGTACAACAGAATGCAACCCTGCCCTATCCTCAGCCACTCTCACAATCGTTGATATGTTTGAGCCCATTGTTGCAGACACTGTGTCAATTCATCTCCTTGAGGGTCTTCCTCTTTTGCAATGATGCTTTACCAAGCATGCTTTACCAAGCATGATGTCCTTCTCCAGAGACTGGTCCTTCCTGATAAGATGAACAAAGTACTTGAGATGAAATCTCACCATCCTCACTTCCAAGGAGCATTCTGGCTGTACTTCTGAGACAAACTTGTTCGTTCTTCTGGCAGTCCATGATATATTCAACATTCTTTGCAAACATCATTACTCAAAAGTATCAATTCTTCTTCGTTCATCCTTATTTATAGTCTAGCTTTCACGCACATGAGGCCATTGAAAATATCGTGGCTTGGATCAGGCGCACCTCAGTCCTCTGGCATCTTTGCTTTTCAACACTTTAAAGATGTCTTTTGCAACAGATTTGCCCAATGAAATACGTCCTTTGATTTCTCGACCTACTTTCATGGACGTTGATTGTGGATCCAAGTAAAATGAAATCCTTGACAACTTCAACCTTTTCTTCATTTATCATGGTGTTGCTTATTGGTCCAGTTGTGAGGATTTTTGTTTTATTTATGTCGAGGTATAATTCATAATTTTAAGGCTGTAGTCTTTTATCTTCATCAGTAAGTGCTTCAACTCTTCACTTTCTGCAAGCAAGATTGTGTCATCTGCATGTTTTACATTGTTAATGAGTCTTCCTCCAATCCTGATGCCCTGTTATTCTTCATACAGTCCAGCTTCTCAGATTATTTGCTCAGCATACAGATTAAACAAGTGCGGTGAAAGGATACAACACTAACACACACCTTTCCTGGTTTTTAACCACTCAGTATCTGCTTGTTCTGTTAAAATGACTGTCTCTTGATCTATGTACAGGTTCCTCCTGCATGAGCATAATTAAGTGTTCTGGAATTCCTGTTCTTCGCAATGTTATCCATAATTTGTTATGATCCACAAGTTGAATGTCTTTGCATAGTCAGTAAAACACAGATAAACATCTCTCTGATAGTCTCTGCTTTCAGCCAAGATCCATCCGACATCAGCAACGATATCCCTTGTCCAAGTCCTCTTCCGAATCTGGCTTGAATTTCTGGCAGTTCCCTGTTGATGTATCTTTTGCTGCAACCGTTTTTGAATCATAGTCAGCAAAAATTTACTTGCGTGTGATATTAATGCTATTGTTAATTTTCGCATTCTGTTGGCAAAGTAACTAGGAAACTTTACTTAAAATGTGTGTGGCACATGGGTTCTACTCATTTTGCATCCCAAGAACCAGGTTAAAAATCAGCAGCCCCGCCTCTACTATCTATGTCTTTTGTTTTCGCTCCAAAACAGAAAAACACAAATTTGTGGTTGATGAGAGGGGACATAAATCAATGTGCAGACTCTGTGGAAGCTGTGTTTTACTATTTTGTATCAACGTTATATAAAAGAACATGGAGTACAAAAGAACTTTATATATTGGTTTTTACACAGAATTCACGGGTTGAAAAAGATCTGCATCCACAGTTCTAAGTATTTAATCCAGAGCATAATTTCTGGATTAAATGGTGTGTATGATGTACATCTTGGTCTTGATTTAATAGGTGCACAATTTTTAAGTTTAAATATGTTTCAATAACTTGGATTTTAAAATTTCAAAAAAAGGTTTCTTAAGTTTCGTTTTTTTTTTCTTTTTTTTTTTTTTTGAGTTTGTTCCGGTTATTAAATCAGACAAACCTCCAAAGGGATATAGCAAAACTTACTGTTATGCATGTTAAACCAGCTTAACAAAGTTATACAATAAAAATTGTTTAAAGAATTGTTAGTGTATACTGGGTTATAAAGCAATTAATTATGAAACAAAAGGAAGCAATGACTTTTCTTCCACCTATACTAGAGTTTCTAAACAGGGGAACTATTTACCTTTGTTCCTGTTAATTCGTTGTGGGGAGCTGCTTTGTTCATTGTAAGATATTTAGAAGCTTCACTGGCCTTTACCCATTAGTTGCCAGTAGCACCCTCCCCCACCACCCCATTCATGATAATCAAAAACATTTCCAGGTGTTGCCAAATATGTCCTGTGGCAAAACCATCCCCAGTTTAGAAACACTGATTTATACCATTACGTAAAGATACATCATTTTAAACAATCAAAACTATGCATATTTATAATGAATATGAACAATAATTTAACCTACTCCTACCAACTCCAAATTTTATTTCTCAAAGCAAATATTTCCAATAAACTCTATATATTGTTCTTCTGTTAGTAAGCTTCATAATTTTAAATATTTTGCCTATATATCTATTTCTTGATTCGAGAGATGTAGAAAATATATCTTGATTCTCCTTTGTGATTGATAAGAATTTAGCTAATTGATTCTACCAGTACTCCCTGATGTAGTTAGTGAGTGTGCATGGCTGTGCAGTACATTCTTTATTTTTATGTTTCTCTTGGAGACCATTAATATAACATATCTAAACCTGTTCCTTACTCCACCTAATATTAAGGTATTTTCTCTGAGGGTTCCTTCATTTAACATGGAAGTTTTAGAACATCTACATTTTCCTCTCTCCTCACTCCACTTTCCTTCCCAATGTTTCTTGGCTCTACCTGCACTTGATACTATTTGCATTCTTCTCTGGGATGGCAAGTAATTTTTCTTGTCCTTATCTATAGGTTATTTTCAAGTTTTGAAAAACATTTAATATGTACATAATTATTATGAGTAAATTTTTTTAACTACAGAGTTAAGTAGTATGTTAGGATTACTTTCTTTCTCTTTAAGCCCAATATCATAATTAAAGAAATGTTTCTAGCATCAAAGCAAAATAAACTTTTTTTCTTACTCCTCATCATTTGCTTAAATTCAAACCACATTTAATGTGTGTTTTAAATGAAGACCATGAAGTTCTTCTACAGATCCTTAACTGCCCTCCCCACCCCCCAACTCCATCTGCCCCCCACTTTTAATTGCCCGTCTTTTTCTATTGACAAACAATAATGTTTAATGAATAATGAATGTGCACATTATATCTATACTATCTAGAATTCCATAAACTCCCCCATTTCGTTTCCGAGAGACATTCCTCCTTGACTTTTAACCACCTGCTCTATTGAGATCTGTTTTTATTCTAAGTCTGCAGCACAGCTATCATTCCAAGATCTCATTCATTGTATTTTTTTCTTTCTTTAATTCATGTTTCCTGAATCCAAGATTATTTTTCTTTTTTGATTTTTGTCGCTTGCTCTGAAGACATAACTTTTTGAGGAAGATTATAGAGAAAGTAAACTTTTGTGTGCTACTCCTGAAAAATGTCATTATTTCACCCTGACACGTAAATAGTTTGATTGGGTATAAAATTCTAGGTTTAAATATTATGCTATCGTTTTTAAGTATCCAATAATGATGAAGTATTGTGAAATTATGATTCCTATTGATTTTATGATGACATTTTCAACTTCTAGTTCTTTTGTTTATTTTTTGTTGTAGTTTAAGTGAAAGTTTACATTTCAAGTTAGTGTATCATACAAAAATTTATACATACATTGTTATGTGACCCTAATTGCTCTCCCTATACTGTGACAACATACTCTTCCTTTCCACCCGTAATTTCCCATGTCCATTCAATTAGCCCCTAACCCTGTCTGCCTTCTCATCTCACCTCCGGACAGAAGCTGCCCATTTAGTCTCATGTATCAACTTGAGCTAAGAAGCACACTCATCACGAGTATATAATGTCCCACAGTCCAGTCCAATCTTTTTCTGAAGAGCTTGCCTCTGGAATTGTTTTAGTTCTGGGTTGACAGAGAGTCCAGGGGCCATGCTTTCTGGGGTTCCTCCAGTCTCAGACAACTAAGTCTGGTCTTTTTACTAGAAATTTGAGTTCTGCACCCCACCTCTCTCTTGCTCCACCCAGGAATCTCTGTTGTGTTCCCTGTCAGGGCAGTCATTGGTGGTAGCCAGTCACCATCTAGTTCTTCTGGTCTCAAGATGATTCAGTCTCTGGTTTATGTAGCCCTTTATGTCTCTTGGGCTAATACTTTCGTTGTGTCTTTCATGTTCTTCATTCTCGTTTACTCCAGGTGGTTGGGACCAATTGATACATCTTAGATGGCTGCTTGCTAGCTTTTAAGACCCCAGATGCCACTCACAGAAGTAGGGTGCAGAACATTTTCTTAATAAACTTTTCAACTTCTAGTTTTTTGTGGTGTTTTATTTTCTTGTTATTCGAAAACTTCAGTATCAATTGTCAAATTATGTGTGGCTACATTTATTTTTAAATTTACTAAGCACTTATTAGGCCCATTCATTCTGAAGACTTGCATCCTATTCATTATTTGATAACTCTGTTCTCTCCATTTTCTCTGTCCCCTCTTTCTGGAACTATTATTAATTGTCTGTGGAATCTTCTAAAGTATCTGTGTCTATATTTTGTCTCACTTTTTTTTGTAATTTTGTTCAACATTCTACAAGATTCCTTTGAGTTTGTATTCAAGTTCCCTATTATACTTTTAATGTTAGTTAGGGGGTACTGTTTTTTCTTTTTCAGATTTTGTTGTTATTGTTGTTGCTCAGCATGCCATATTATTTTTCCCCTCCATTATTATACTTAGATAACCGTTTATTTCAAAATATTTTCTCCAGAAGAATCTTGGCTACCTTCAGGCATAACAGGCATTTTAGTATTTTTTATTTGCTTTGTTTATAACACAGTTCATAGATCAAGTTGATAGGCCATCAAACATTAATTAGTTATTATAGAAACACATTCAGTAGCTGTATTTATTCCATAAACAAAGGCAGGTCAAATATGTCATCACAAAAGTGGATCCAAATTAGTTGTACATAGTCTGTAATTTATTATGAAGATATAAAAAATGAATTTTGGTAATGAATTTCTCACATAACTAATCAAGTTTATTTTCTAAACTCTGAAGAAACCATTAATTTGCCTTGTTATAATAATTTATTTTAATGGGCCTTTTCAGAACTCCCTATATGGCTACTAATGACTTTGAATATAAAAGTCATCTCATTTTTCATCTATGTGTAGTTTTATTTTCATTAATCATTGCGAAGTCATTGAAGTACTGACATTTTTCTACACTAATTGTCAGTTGAGCACATCTATAAAGAGCAATTTGTATAAATCTGAAGAGCTCTTCTGGGAAAGGAATGAAAAGGCGACTTCCCAGTATGACAACTCTTTAGCAAAGAGAGCTTTAAGATGGGCTTTCCAAAAGCCACTTACTTGTTGAGTCTTCTCAGTTTTAGGAAACTTCAAAAGTAATCCAAAAAACTATGACTCTTCATGGGAAGGAAGTACATAATTCAAAACCACTTGTCAATGTGCCATCCCCAATAGTAACATTTGTCTGGCCCATTATACGGTGACACTATCACACATGACCCTCCCTTGCAATTCTCTGTGATCAGCTTCCTGCTCAATTACCTGGGCTACTTTCACCCAGATGATTTTATTTTATCAGAGATATTATAATTTAAGTTTGATTATGGTTCTGGATCTTTACTCTAGAATCCATTTTTATATATGTGAAATTTTACCCAGATTTGTCCCTATCCAGAATTTATAAACTTTCTCTTACAACATTACTAAAAGTTTATTGACTCAGATTACTTACATTTAAAATTTCACTTTATTTGAAATATTATCTCCACAACTTTATCAGCTTTACTTAGAGGATTTTTCCCAGATAATAAAATGTAGGGGAATGTGTAAGTTAGAACCTCAAGAATTCTGGTAAATTATATCCAAACGTGCATAGCATAGTGAGAACTTTATGATAATAAAGGCCAAGTTTGCATGTCATTGGTATTCACATTATTTTTATGATTGGTTTTTAATGAAAAGGGGAAAGGGCTTTAAAAATTATTGTGTCAAATTGTACTTAATGAAGACATAATCTAATACAAAAATAATTTAGTATACTATCCTTTAGTGAACATTTTAATGTGTAAAAATGACTACCAATCATTTTGTTTATGGCTTAGAACAGTAAATTTCATGCCATATGCCTTTTGTTACTTATGTCATTTTGTAATAACCCAGAGACCATGGATGCATAATGATATTAACCATGTTATCCACACAAAGCATTCATTCATGTAACAAATACTTATTGGGCACTTAAAATGTTATAGGTTCTCTTCTAGGCACTGGAGATACAACAGTGAAAAAATCAGACATGGTCCTTGCCTTTTTGGAGCTTATACACTGGAAAGTCACTTAATTTTATAGGCTGATTCTTTCTTCATAGTTGTGTTTCTATATAAATCTTTTATCTTCCTTGTATCACTGGCACCTAACGCCAACAACATCTACCTCTCAAACTCATGCTTTAAGATTCGTTTTAATTTTTTTTCTATGAAATGTTCCTGAGATCACTCTTCCTTAGTCCATAAGCCTTCCTCAAGTTAAATTTTTAAAAAACTACATGTATCTCAATTGAGAAGTTTGAGATATTCCCATTTTTGAGAAGATAAGATCATAAATCCCTTAATTTTTATAAGAATTTATTTCCTTGTTTAAAAAAAACTTATTCCTTCAGCCATGGACAAGAGAGTGAGAAATTTATCTTTGAAATAAAAACTTGACATTGTCAAAATGGTAACCAATGAGAAAAAAACCATCTAGGAAGCTGTAATTTTTCAAGTGAGGCAAAACAAAAATTTACTCAATTATGCAAGAAGAGGATAAAATAATTGAAAAATACATGAGCAACACCAATGGAAACATCAAGAAAGGAAAAAATGGAAATTATGCAGAAAATCAACAAATCTGTTTTGAGTGGTTTCCTCAAGCCTTCACCAAATTGTTCCCATTTCAGGACACAGCCTGCAAGCAAAGGCAAAGTAAATGATGAAACTTTTAAAAGTTAATAGGGAGGCGGAGCAAGATGGCAAAGTGAGTGGACACTCCCAATTACTCCCCTAGCAACTAACGCACTGAAGAAGGAAGCACAGACTGAGATCTCAGAACTCCAGACAGCAGCTGAGGTGTTGGAGAGTCAGGGTGAGTCCATAAATGGGGAAGAGGAGAAGTGAGGACAGCACAGATGCTGGTAAAACATACCTACCAACATCTAGAGCATACACTCATCACAGCCATTTCAGAACAGCACTGGGCAATACCCCAAACAGGGAACACAGAAAGGGATCTAATCTGGGGAAGTTGTTGCAGGGTTTTTTATGTGATGCACATTAGCTGTGAGTGTTCATGGGCTGCACAATTGGGAAGGGACGTAGGGAGACTGGCGCTGCAAGAGCGTGCTTTTGGATCTCTCTGAGGCCTTATATGGATGGTCACTAGGACCAGGAGGAACTGCAAGGGCAGTATGGCAAGGGAAATACTTCAGACAGACAGACAACACAGAGGGAAATGACTGGCTCCCTGCCCACAGTGGGACACTATGGGAAAGCCTGTGCAGGGGCAACTCAAAGACAAAGACACAGAGAGCCCCTCACCTTATCCACAGGAAAGTTGAGTCCTACCACTTACATTAACATCTTCCACAAACTAAACATCCCTCCCGCGTGCACGCATATTGAATTTCAGAGATTAAGCATCCAGAACTCCTGAATTGGTGCTGAAAAAAAGTAAGTAAAAGTACTCTCTAGTGGTTCTTTGGAGATGATACCAAGCCCACTACCACTGGGTCACTTCTGACTCATGAAAATCCTGTGGTGTGGAGTGGAGCTGCCTTGTGGGGTTTTCAGGGCTGTGAGTCTTTGTGGAGGGAGACTGTCGAATCTTTCTCCTGTGGATCAGCTGGTGGGGGCAAGCCCCAGCCTTTCAGCTAGCAGGCAGACACTTGGCCACTACACCACCAGGGTGCCCAATCATAAAATTTTCTCACAAAAACCAAATTACAAAATTTAAAGTTTAAAAAAAAGATAACAAAATGGCCCAAGTTTAACAGAAATATAGTAAAGCACACAAAATTACAAGAGAAGAAGGACCAATCTAGGGCTAAACATGAAGAAGAGGAAATTTCTCCTATGGCGGCCGGACTAAAGCAAAGAATTGGTCATTTTCAGGCTATGGCTCTAAATATGTTGAAAGAAAGCAAGAAAGGACACAGAAAACAAATTAGTGGATATCAGGAAACAAATGGAGGAACAAAATAAGAGACTCAACAAGGAAACTGAATACATTAAAAAAAGATAATTACTAGAACGGAAAAATAAAACAACTGAATTAGAAAAACCAAAGAAAACACTAAATAATAGAGTTGAACAGACAGAAGATGGGACAAATGAACTAGAAGCCAAAATAAGTGAACTTATCAAATCTCAAGAGAAACAAGACAAAAGAACAAAGAAAAATGAACAAACCCAAATGGAAACATAAGATTCAATTAAGAAATCTAACTCTATAATTATTGGAATCCAAGGGCATCATAACAACAACAAAGGAATAGAAACACTTTTCAAAGAGATAATCAGAGATAATTTTCCAGACCTGAACAGAGAACCAAACTTGCAAATACAGGCAATGACACAAAGCCTAGTGAGAAGAAACACAAAGAAATCAACTCCATGCCAAATCTTAATGAAATTCTTGAAAACCAAAGACAAGGAGAGAATTCTGAAAGCAGCAAGAGAAAAATGCAATACAACAAACCAAAGGCCTTTTGTAAGAATCAGTGTGGATTTCTACCCAGAAACTCTAGAGGCCAGAAGACAAAGGAGTGAAATATATAAAATACTTAACAAAAGAAAAAGATTGCTAACCAAGAATTCTTTACCCAGCAAAGTTGTCATTCAAGACCAAGAAGGAAATCAAGACTTTCTCAAACAGAAGCTCTGGAAATTTGCCACTACTAGACCAGCTTTGCAAGCATTATTCAAGGGAGTATTCCAAATGGAAAAACAAGAGCATTAAATAAATACTCATACATATATATGGGAAAAAACTAAGTGAAATAAAATAAATAAGATAGATCTCAAAAAAATGCAACAACATGGCCATTCATAAGGACCTAGTATATGGTATTTTCAGGGAATAAACTCAATAATTAAATCCTGCAAACAATACAACATCAGTTTGTAAGCAATAAGAACAAAATAATCTTATCGAATGTAGGTTGTATGTTGATGTTAATGGAGACACATCAACAGAAATGGAGGAGGGAGGAGCATGTCAGGAAGCGATTAATTATGTCAAAGTTGTATGTTAACTGTTGCTCATATGTTACATGTTGCAAATGTAAGTTGTGTAATGTAATATATGTGGTAATCACTAAGAAATCACCAAGAAAAAAATATTTAGAAGAAAAGGAAGAAAGCAAAAAGGCTCATCACTAGAAAGCAGCCAAATATGAACAAAAACAGAAAAATCATAATAAGAAAATATGAAACACTCAAAACACAAACAACATAATGAATGAGGTAGACATTTTGCTTTCAGTAGTAACCTTAAATGTAAATGGTCTAAATGCCCCATGCAAAAGACAGAGAGTGCCAGAATGGATATATAAATAAATAGAAATAAAACATAATCTATCTTTTTGCCATCTACATGAAACACATCTTAGACATAAGGACAAAAACAGACTGAAAAAAAAAGGATGGAGAAAAATATTCCATGAAACCAAGAAACAGAAAAGAGCAGGGGTGGCCATACTATTAGACTTAAATCAAAATCTATTACAAGAGATAAAGAAGAACATTACAAAATAATAAAAGGGTCAATTTAGCAAGATGACATAACAATTAAAAATATATATGTACATAACAGTAATGTTCCAAAATACATGAAACAAATACTGAGATGAAAGGAGAAATAAACAACTCCACAATAATAGCAGGGAACTTCAACACACCGCTTTTAATTATAGACAGAACATCTAAAAAGAAAATCACTAAAGATATTGAGAATTTAAAAAAAAAACCATAAGACTATTGGACCTAATGGATATATATGGAATACTTCAACTAGTATCAGAATGATACATATTCTTCTCCAGTGCACATGAATCATTTTCCAGAATATACTATGTGCTAGGACACATAACAAGTCTCAATAAATTTTAAAAGATTTTAATTATGCAAAGCATCTTCTCTGACCATAACGGTATGAAGCTAGAAATCAACAACAGGAAAAACAAGAAAAATAAATAAATAAATGGAAATTAAATAATATACCACTTTAAAAAAAAAAAACACTATGGGGTCATAGAAGATATCAAAAGTGAAATTTAAAAATTCCTAGAATCAATGAAAATGAAGCACAATATATCAAAACCTTTGGGAAACAGCAAAAATAGATTCACAGGGGAATTCTTAGCAATAACTGCCTACATTACAAAAAATAAAAAGATAAAAAATCATTAACTTAAACTGACAACTTGGACAAATATAAAAGGAAGCCAAAAGCTAACAGAAACAAGGAAATAATAAAGATCATGGCAAAAATAAGTGAAATAGGACTTCTGGGCAACATGGAGCTATAGATAGAAGCACCACGCTGTCCCTCCACAGCAAAGATCCAAAAAACTAAGTCAAACAGAGACATATCAATCCTGAAACCCTAAGCATCAAATGAAGAGATAAAGAACTCAGCCAACCACTGAATGGAATAAGAAACTAACAGAGAACAGAGAGCCAGGAGAGATACATGCAGAGGTCCCCTATCAGCTGACTCAGCACAGATCTGCCATCTTGGACTCCTGTTGGAGATTGGTGAACGTGGAGTAGGGGAAAGCAGCTTCACAGAGGTCCCAGCAGGAGACAGAACAACTGGTAACCAGCAATATATGCTTTCCCACCCCCCACCCATCTTCACCCCAACTTGGCCTTCTCTGCTTCCTGTGACCACAATCTCTCAGCCAGAAAGCACCGACTTCACCTCTGTGCTGCTTGGATTCCACCCACCCTCACTGGTCAGCTTCCTGAGTGCCATTTATTGGTTGCTGATGTTGCTTTTTTCCACTTCTTTTGATTTCTTCCATACCTTTCACCACCTCCCTCCCCCCCTTCTCTCAAATACTTGGCTCTGTGTGCAATCTTTGCTTCTTCCTGAAAGGCTGTGAAATGCAGATAAACTGTGGAACTGCTTCCCAGGTCACTCTGCCACATTGGTGGGATCCCTGGGGCTTTTTGTTTGTTTTGATTTGTCCTGTTATGATTTATTTGTTTCCATTTTCTTTTCCTGGTTGGGAGCCCCTTATAGCCTGGCAATACTGTGACACTTGGGAGATACTCCCTCAGTCTCCACAGCTGCACAGTGGGATACCTGGGAGCATTTCTTTTTTCTTGTTTTCTTTTCTTTTTTCTCTTTTTCCTTTTCTTCATTTCTCAGTTTCTCGTCTCTATATACTTACCTTCTCTTCCTGTCTCCTGAATATATGGCACTGTGTGACACCTCTACCCCTTCTAGCCGTGCTGTACTTCACAGCCTGGGAACAAATTCCCCAGACCTCACAGATGCACTGGTGGGATCCCTGGGAGCTTTTCTTTTTTAGTTTCTTTTTCTTTTCTTTTTTTTTTAGTTTCTTGTCCAGTCCTATAAAATAAAAAACAATAGAGAACAATAGAAAAGTGATAAGACTGTACCCTGTCAACGGCGGATAACTTGCAAGGCCCGGAAAAACAAGGCAGTCTCATTGAATTCCAGCTGTCACAGGTGTTACCACATAAAGCTGTGTGATTTAAGAAGTTAGGGAATGTAATTTTATTTAGCCATTCAACAAATATTTATTAAGGGTCATTGATAAATAAAACACTGGGGATAGTACATTTGTGGACTTTGAGGGTGGATTTATCCATGGCATAATGCTATATATATAGCTTCTAACCAAGAGTCAATGAATACCTGAACATCATTATTATAGTTCTTACAATGTTGTCAGAGGCATGGAATCTGCCTAGTCATTTTTCCTAACAAATGAACATTTACCACAAGCTAAATAACATTTCTAAATTATTTCTTTACCTCTTTGTAAAATAAAGCTCAGAACAAGTTTGCAAGAATGTAGATGACACAATTAAGCTTTTATCCATTAATAACAAGATTTAAAAACATAACATTCTAGGAACTACATGATTACTGAAAATTAGAAGCAAAATCATCCAGGAAAGTCTATTCCATTCACTGAAAACACTGAAATGAGCTAGTAGTAGCCAGATCATTCTCTCTCAGTCTCCCAGCATGAGTTCACCAATAAATCGATGGTCACTACATTTTGGTGTTATAAGATATATTTCCACTCAATTTGAGACCCAATTCTTTATTTGCTCATTTGAAAATACGTATTGCTTCTTCAGCACCTGAAATCATACTCAAGTACCTTGGGTGTATCAGTGCATTACTACTCAGTTTTTGTTTATTCTTATGGCCATGATGCCAATTCACCAGCTTTCTTCAGACGTCATGATATTTAACCCAAATAAGATTAAGATATAAAGACAGAATAAAATATATCACCTATTTGATAGGTCTTTGTTGTGAGTTGAAATCGACTTGACAGTAACAGATTGGATTTTTTTTTTTTCTTTCTATTAGAAAATCTTTAGAATTATCAGTAAAGGAAGACTAAACTTTGTAATATCCAATAGGCAATGTAGAAGGGGAATTTGGCATTTTAAATGTAAAATCTACATCATTATTAAAAAAATGAAAAAACATAGCCTGCATGCATCTGCTGTGGAAGATATCTCAAAAATTAATAAATAATTATAATTAAATAAATTCTCAATTTGTCTAGTAATTATATTTTATTTTGTAACTTGTTATATAGAAATAATGATGATGATTATCATACTATTGACACCCAAAAGTAATTTTGAGTAAGTGTAGAAACTTACAAAGAAAAATCCAAAAGTTTTCTCTTTGTGTAACCTATATTCATCAAAATGGTAATATTGTAACAGGAGCAACAGTGTTTACGGTTTCAGCAATTGCTAAATTACAAAGTTCTTTTTTTAAGTTGACTTATAAAATGCTTAGCTAAAACTTAAAATTAATTATTCATTCAAGATTATTGTTTCAGGACTTCCAGAAAAATGGTGCTCTAGGCAGAAGCACCATGCCATCTCTCCATAGCAAAGATCCGAAAAACTAAGCCAAACAGAGAAAACAGCAATCCTGAAACCCTAAAACATCAAATGAAGAGATGAAGAACTCAGCCAAGCACCAAATGGGGTGAGAAAACTGACAGAGAATGGATAGTGAGGAAAGGTTCATGCAGAGGTCCCCTATCAGCTAACGCAGCACAGATCCGCCATCTTGGACTCCTATCAGAGACCAGCAAACAGGGGCTATGAGAAAGCAGCTTCATGGAGCTTCCAGCAAGAGACAGAACAACTGGTAATTTGCGATAATGCTTTCCCACCCCCCACCCTTCTTCACCCCCACTCAGCCTCCTCTGCTTCCTGTGGTCACAGTCTCTTGGCCGGGAAGCACCGGCTGCTTGGATTCTGCCCGCCCACAATGGCTGGCTGACTGAGTGCCATTTGTTGGCTGCTGGTGTTGTTTTTTTCCGCTTTTTTTGATTTCTTCCTTACCTCTCACCAACTCCTCCTTCGTTCTCTCAAATACCTAGCTCTGTGTGCCAATTGGAGAAGGAGGAGAAAAGGATTCTGCCCCAAACGAGCAAACAACAAGGAACAAAGAAAATGAAGAGACTCTGAGAGTTATGTGGTATACAATCAAAAGCAAAAATTTACCAGTGATTGGAGTTGCAGAACGGGGGGGGGGGAACAGAAAACACAGAGAGGATCACCGAGGAACTGCTGACGGAAAACTTCCCCAATATTATGAAAGATGAAAAGCTGTCCATTGAAGAAGCTCAACGAACCCCATATAATATAGACCCCAAAAGGAAATCACCAAGAAATACTATAATCACACTCGCCAAAACCAAAGACAAAGTATCCTGAGAGCAGCTTTCAAAAAATGAACAGTCCCATACAGAGGAGAAACAATAAGACTAAGCTCAGATTATTTGGCAGAAACCATACAGGCAAGAAGGCAATGGGATGACATATAAAACCTTGAAAGAAAAAAATTGCCAGTCAAGAATAATATATCCTGCAAAACTCTCGTTCAAATATGATGGTGAAATTAGGTAATTTCCAGATAAACAGAAATTAAGGGAATATGTAAAAGTCAAACCAAACTTACAAGAATTATTAAAGGGAGTTCTTCAATCTGAGGACAAACAGCTTCAGCTCACAGGCAGAATCTAGGATGCAGGATTGTACCAGCCAGATACCAATCTAGGAAATGACCTCTCAAGGACTATCAAAAACCAAAAGAAGCACAACAGGGAATCATAGCAGTTAATCAGTAAATGACAACAACAGCATAAACAATAAAAGAGGAAATAAACACTGTAGGTATAGAACCTTCTAATGGAGAGGAAGGCAAGGTGATGCCAAGTAATAATAGACTGCTTCCAACTTAGAAAGATCAGGGAAAATTTCACAGTAACCACAAAGAAAGTTAACAAACATAAAAATAAAGAGGAAAAACATAGTCTCAGCAAAAACAAAAGAAATGAAAAAAAATCCACAAACAAAAGTAATTCCGCACAGGAGAGCAAGAAGAACAAAGAAAACATCAGCACCAGAAAAAAAAAGCACTACAAAATGACAGCAATAAACTCACATCTATCAATGATTACACTGAATGTAAATGAACTCAATGCACCCATAAAGAGATGGAGAGTGACAGAATGGACAAAAAAACAGGACCCATCAATATGCTGTCTACAAGAGACACACTTTAGAAACAAAGACATGAATTTATTAGAAGTCAAAGGTTGAAAAAAATATATCAAGCTAACAACTACCAAAAAAGAGCAGGAGTGGCAATACTACTTTCAGATAAAATAGACTTAAAAACAAAATCCACCATAAAAGACAAAGAAGGACACTATATAAAGATTATCCATCATGAAGACATTACCATAATAAACATCTACACACCCAATGACAGGGCTCCAAAATACATAAAACAAACTCTAACAACACTGAAAAGAGAAATTGACAGTTCCATAATAATAATAGGAGACTTCAACACACCACTCTCAGTAAAGGACAGAACAACTAAGAAGAAACTCAGCAAAGATAAAGAAGACCTAAAGAGCACAATCAGCCAACTTGACCTCATAGACATATAGAACACTCCATCCAACTGTTGCAAAGTACACGTTCTTTTCAATGCACATGGAATGTTCTCCAGAATAGACCACATCTTAGGCCACACAGCAATACTCAACAAGATCCAAAACATTGAGATAATTCAAAGTATCTTCTCTGAACACAATGCCATCAAGGTAGAAATTAAATAAAGAGCAAGGAAAAAAATCAATTACATGAATAATACCCTGCTTACACATCACTGGGTAATATAAGAAATCAGAGATGGAATAAAAAAATTCCTAGAATCAAATGAGAATGAAAACACATCTTACCAAAACCTTTGGGAAACAGCAAAGGCAGTCCTTAGAGGACAATTTATAGCAATAGACGCACACATCAAAAAAAGAAGAAAGGGACAAAATCAAAACATTAACTACGCAACTCAACCAAATAGAAAGAGAACAGCAAAAAAAGCCCACAGCCACCAGAAGAAAGGAAATAATAAAGAGCAGAGCAGAAATAAATGAAATACAGACTAGAAAAACAATAGAAAGAATCAAAAAACCAAAGGTTGGTTCTTTGAAAGAATCAACAAAATCGACAATCCATTGGCCAGACTCACAAAAGAAAAACAGGAGAGGACACAAATAACCCAAATAAGAAATGAAATGGGAGACATTACAACAGACCCAACTGAAATAAAAAGGATCATAAGATCATTTTTTCAATTAAAATGAAACCAAACCCACTTGCTGTCTAGCTGATTCTGACTCGTGGCAACCCGATGTGTGTCAGAGTAGAAATGTGCTCCAAAGTGTTTTCAATGGCTGATGTAACATAATAAGAATGACATTTATCCCATTATTATTAAATTTAGCTGTTGGATTTTTCCTATTTATTGTGATTTTATCCCCCCTCACTTTTTTTTAATGTTATTCATGGTTTGCATGGGTGTCTAGAAATTCCAAACTTTTTGAATGTTCAAAAGTGAGCATTTTCCCTCAGTGATTGCTCCCATTAATATACTCTTCAGTAATTTCTTTACCAGCCTGAAATCTCTTAAATATGCATAAACACGTATATTTTATATTCAGCCTTTCCTCCCAAATAATTTTCAAAATCATGATCTAGTTTTAAAGTAAATGGTTTGTGATATATTATTTAGCATGGATGTATAATTTTATATAAACACCAGGACAGGGTTTTCGGTAGTATATTCTCAATCTTGAAAGTTACTCATAAATAATGTCTCCATTGGCTAAAGATGCTAACTGTATTGTCTTAGAGATTGATATTACATGTTCCTATATTTCTATATTTGATAACATAAAGTTTTAAACTATGTTTAATCAGAGTTTTTAAAAATCACTTGGATTTAGAACTTCCTCTCAAATACAACCTGTCATCTCCACTAAAGAAGAGAAAAAAGCCTGCCTAATAAAATCTCAGAGAATACATTTAGACATGTTGTACTAGGTTATATTTCAGGGTTAAGTATTTGATTCCATTGATCTCCCTATGCATTCTTTTGTCAGGTCAATTCTAGTCACTCTGTTTTAGTTGTTATAATCGTCTAAAATATGCTATTATCTGAGAGCGTATGTCTGAGATCATTAACCTTCTATTTCTAATTTGTTCTTAGGTTTTTTTCTGGTTTATTTTTAATTCTATATTAATTTAAGGAATCATTGTGGAGTTCCAAAAGAAGTCATCAATATTTTAATGGAAATTGCATTAAAGCCTAAATTAAACTTTGAAAAATTGGTATCTTCATAATATTTTTCTTTATAGGAGTATGCTATGCTTTCACATCTCTCAATAAACTGTAGTTTTCTTTATATAGTTGCTGCACATTTCTTGTTAGATATACCTGGGCATGTCACATTTTTTATTAATATTGTGAATGGAATACTATCTTCTTGTTATTATATCTTCTGCCTAGCTGTTAATTTTTGCATGTTTTACTTGAATCTAGATGTTTAACTGAACTCATTAATTCTATTAATTTGTTTTTTTGTCAAAATCCAAGATTCTTTTGGAATTGAGTACATAATCATGCTATCTGGAAGAAAAATAATTGACTGTCTCCATTTATTATACTTTCCATTTGTTTAATTTCTTACAGCTGGAATCTTCTGGGAAAAGAATAAGTAATAGTGTTAGTGACAAAGTTCTTATTCTCAGTTTTAATGATATTTCCTCCAGTATTTCATTCTTAAATATAATCTCACCAAGAAGTTCATGAGTAGATTTCAGAAATTCTTTAAACCTCCTGAGATTATTTTCAATATTTTGCATGTACATGCATTTCTTTGGGCAGAGAATTCATAGCTTTAATAAAATTCCAAAGGGGTTCAGAAACAAGTAGGAGAATAAGAATCTCTATATTAAGAAAATTTTATTGTATATTAGGAATGTTTTTTCCTTCAGTAAAACATTCCTTGTTAATTTTTTTATTTGTATAAATACTTTTAGAATACATGAAGAAGGATCATCTTTTTCTCCTTTGAACTTCTGATATGATATAAGGTAATGCATTACATTACTGGATATAGTATTCCTTAATCATTGTTTGATTTCTTGGATTACAAACACTTAATTTTGGGGCTTAAAAATATAGGCATGGTTAAATTCAGTTGGTATACAATTTCTAGTTTTCAAGTTTTATTTGTCAAGTTAGAATTTTAAATGATTATTGATTTAAATTGATATTTGATTAATATCTCCATCTTATATCACTTATTTAATTGGAGTTTCAGATTTATCATAGAATTCCACATATTAATCCCCAATATATTCATAAGAGATTACCTTCCTCTGTGTCACAGTGCCCTTTTAATTTCAAATTTATTTGTGTTTTGTCTTCTTGACTTCTTCAATCTTCCTTATTCATTGTCCAGCTTTCCCATGCATATGGAGCAATGGGAAATACCATGGCCTGGGTGAGGCACACCTTAGTCCTCAAAGTGACAGCTTTGCATTTGAACACTTTAAAGAGCTCTTTTGCAACAGATGTGCCCAGTGCAATATGCTGTTTGATTTCGTGATTGCTGCTTCCATGGGCATTAATTGTGGATCCAAGGAAAATGAAATTATTGACAACTTCAATATTTTCTCTGTTTATCAGGATGTTGCTTATTGGTCCAGTTGTGAGGATTTTTTTTGTTTTATTTATGCTGAGCTATAATCCATGAAGGCTGCTGAAGAATTGATGCATTTGGTGAATTATTGTCTTGGCAAAGAATGTTGACTATACGATGGACTGCCAGAAGAACGAACAAAGCTGTCTTTGAAGAAGTACAGCCAAAATGCTCTCTTGAAGCAAGGATGGCGAGAGTTTGTCTCATGTACCTTGGATATGTTATCAGGAGTGACCAGTTCCTGGGTAAGGACATCATGATTGGTAAAGTAGAGGCTCAGCAAAAAGGAATACCCTCAATGAGACGAATTGACACAGGCTGCCACAATGAGCTCAAACACAGCAACGGTTGTGAGCATGACACGGAACCAGTGTTTTGTTCTTTTGTACATAGGGTGGCTCTGAGTCAGAAATTAGTTAGGAAAAAAAGAAAAAAGGAGCCCTGTGCTACTTTTTTTTTTCTAACTAATTTCTCTATATTCTTTCTGTATTTCTGTTGTCCTCTTGTGAGGATTTTTTTGCTCTTTTCTGAAGAGGTGGATAATTGATAAATTTATTTTTATTCTTTCATAGTAAATATTAAAATGGTTTGAAAAATACATTTTCCCCAGAGGACAGCCTCAGTTCATTCCTTCCATTTAGAGCTACATCATATTTCCTTGTTTGCTAATTTCTTAGTATTCTCTGTCGTGGATATTCTCCGTTTGCCACTCCAGATCCACTCTTACCCTTCTCCTTGCTCTGCTTTGTGTCTCAATGTGGCTGATCAATGGGAATCTGTATTTTCTAGCCTCCAGGGATGTTTTGCCAACAAGGAGCAACAGCAGACCAGAGAGGTGGAGGAATGTGAGGGTGAGAGATTGATTTTTCTGGATCTTTCTCTGTAGGGTCACCAGGGGTTGACTGTATCCCTCACCAAGATCACAGCTCCTATCAGGCAGCCCTTTCCCACAGAAATACCTCTGTATTCAGTTTCTGTTAACTACTCTCTCCCTTTCACTTTCAGAACAGGAGTAGTTACACCACTCCAGCTGAAATAGCTGTGGACTACTCTACTTTGTGGTTTCCTACACCATGCACTCACTTTATACATAGTTCCATTAGTAAACTCTTCTTATCTCAATTTGAGCTTGAAGAGTTATGCTCTGTAACAGTTTTATCATTATTTTATAATAAATTGTTTTGTAATACTTAACTTTCCTCTTATAGCCAAGGGCATTTTAGATGGTATTTTGGCATGATCTTGTATGACTATGAGTTTTGTTCTTACTGTCTTAAGTTTAAAGTAGTAACAACTTACAAAACAACCTCTAAATAATAATAATAAAATCAATAGTTCTCAAATAAAAACTTTCTAACTAAGGTCATAATCAGCAGAGAAGTATGTTGTTGCTGGGTGTTGTCGAGTCAATTCGGACTCATAGTGACCCCTATTTGATACAGTAGAACTGCCCTATAGGGTTTTCTTGGTTATAATCTTTATGGAAGCAGATTGTCAGGTCTTTCTCCTGTGGAGCTACAGGGTGGGTTCGAACTTTCAACTTTGCTGTTAGCAGCCAAGAGCTTAACAATTGCACTGAAAAATCTCCTTTGTTGTTAGGTGCCATCGAGTGTGTTTAAACTCATGTAGACCTTATGTATAAGAGAAAGAAATGCTGCCTGATCCTAAGTCATCTTCACAATCATTGCTATGCTTGAGCTCATTGTAGACACTGTGACAGTCCATTTTGTTGAAGGTCTTCCTCTTTTTCGATGACCCTCTACTTTACCAAGCATGATGTCCTTCTCTAGGGACTAGTTGCTCCTGATAACATGTCCAAAATATGTGAGACAAAGTCTCACCATCCATGTTTCTAAGGGACATTCTGGCTATACTTCTTCCAAGACAGTCCATGGTATATTCAGTATTCTTCGCCAACACCATGATTCAAAGGCATCAATTCTTCTTCAATCTTCCTTATTGTCCAGTTTTCGCATGCATGTGAAGCAATCGAAAATACGATGGTTTGGGGCAGGCGCACCTTAGTCCTTAAAGTGACATGTAAAGTGTTTTTGAAAGCTTTACAGAGGTCTTTTGTAGCAGATTCGACCAATGCAATGCGTTGTTTGATTTCTTGATTGTTGCCTCCATGGGCATTGATTGTGAGATTTAGGAAAACTGAAATTCTTGACAACTTCAATATTTTCTCCGTTTATCATGAAGTTGTTTGTCCAGTTGTGAGAATTTTTGTTTCCTTTATGTTCTAGTGTAATCCATGCTGAAGGCTATAGTCTTTTATCTTCATCAGTAGGTACTTCAACTCCTCTTAGCTTTCAGTAAGCAGTTTTGTGTCATCTGCATACCACAGATTGTTAATGAGTCTTTTTCTAATCCTGATGCCACCTTCTTTATGTAGTACATCTTCTTGGATAATTTGCTCAGCATACAGATTAAATAATTTTGGTGAAAGGATGCAACCCTAACCCACAGCTTTCCTGACTTTAAACCACAGAGTATCCCCTTGTTCTGTTCAACTGCCTCTTTGTCTATGTACAGTTTCCTCATGAGCACCATTAAGTGTTCTGCAATTGCCATTCTTCACAATGCTATCCATAATTTGTTATGATCCACACAGTCAAATGCATTTGCATAGTCAATAAAACACAGGCAGACATCTTTCTGGTGCTCTCTGCTTTCAGCCAAGATCCATCTGATACAAGCAAGGATATCCCTCATTCCAGGTCCTTTTCTGAATTTGGATTGAATTTCTGGCAGTTTCTTAGACAAGTATAAACCTTATTAAATATAAGTCCTGAGTGTAAAGTTTTACATTTTATCAAAGAAATGGGATTATCAAATGACAGTCTAGGAACTGTATCAAAAACACTGGCTTCCCACAAGACCCCCCTATACCATTAGGTACCAAGGATGGCAGAACATATTTGAGAAAATGGCAAGTATGAAACCCACAGACAAATTTGAAAAAAAGGATACACAGAAAGTTAAAAAAAAAGAAAGAAAGAAAGAAAAAAGTCACAATAGAAATAAAATGAATAAAGTTCCAATAGGAAGAAAATGAATACAAAGAAAATGGGAAATGAATATTCATGATTTTCTAATTCCCACATTTCTACATACCACAGTTTTCTATCTCTTACCTATGCTTAATTATCCTAGGGAGAAATTAGTAAATATCAAAGCATAAGGAGCTACAGAGGCTAAGAACACTAGAAATATGTTTACCTGTGTTTTATCAACTAGATGAAGGCATTCAACTGTGTAGATCACAACAAATTATGGATAACATTGCAAAGAATGGGATTTCCAGCCACCCTGAAGGGGACTCTATTACAACCTGCTTAGTCCTGTTACATCTGGGATAGCCAGTTCAAAATCTACACAGAGTCAGCTGGTATCTAGAATCTAATTATACTACATAGCAAAGAAAAAAAAGGGTATTTTTTTATTTTGTTTTTTGGTGATAAACGTATATGTAACAAAATATTTGCCAGTTCAGACAGTGATTGTTTTTATTTTGATATTTTACTAAATGTTATTAGACCTTGCCTTCTGAATTAAAACAAAAACAGAAAAAGTATAAATGATTACTTTTTTCTTTATGACTTCATAAATGTATTTGAGAGAAACAGAACCACTGAGAGATTCTGCTCACCTCTCAACCTCAAATACTTCAGACACCATTTACTGCAAAATGTTGATACTCTCCATTACCTGAACTAACTGAGAATCAGTCTAATTGAAGACAGCTTGTGGTCTCTAAACCATCCCTACTATCTTCATGAAAACACCATATACAGGAATGGATATGTGCATTTAATTGAGAGGAAAAGATGACAAGATATCCCTGAAGAAAACTTCTGTTAATTATAAAAAAATCTTTAAAATAATGAATAAAATGTTCTCATAATATTCAACTGTATACCAAATATGGAGCCCTGGTGGTGAAGTGGTTAAGATCTTGGGCTGCTAACATAAAGGTCAGCATTTCGAATCCACCAGACTCTCCTTGGAAACTCTATGGAGCAGTTCTACTCTGTCCTATAGGGTTACTATAAGTTGGAATCAACTAGACAGCACACAACAACAACACAACATACCAAATATAATGTTAGTTATTTAAAATTTAGTATTTCATATTCTGATTTTATTCATTTTTATCCATAACATATATATAAATGTCATTTTGGAAGGGCAGATACTGAGAACTAAAATCTAACCTGGGCAATACGCTTGTTGTAAGTGTATTTTTTAACCTCGTTATTTTGTCTAAAGCAGTCAAAAAGCTTTCTTATTTTTTTTAATGATGTTAGATAATTTTTCTTTTTTTTATTGTTGTAGTTAAATGAAGTTTACATTTCAAGTTAGTCTCCCATACTAAGTTTTATACATACATTGTTATGTGAGCCTAATTGCTCACCCTATTCTGCGACAGCACACTCCTCCTTTCCGCACCTGATTCCCCATGTCCATTCAACCAGCTCCTAACCCTCTCTGCCTTCCCATCTCACCTCTGGACAGAAGCTGCCCCTTTGGTCTCTTGTATCTACTTGACTCAGAGGCACACTTTTCATGAATATCACTTTACGTCCTACAGTCCAGTCCAATCCCTGTCTGAAGAGTTGGCCTTGGAAATTTTTTAGTTCTGGGCTGATAGAGTCCAGGAGCCATGCTTTCCAGGGTACCTCCAGTCTCAGTCAGACCATTAAGTCTGGTCTTCTTACTAGAATTTGAGTTCTGCATCCCTTCTTTCTGCTGCTCCATCAGGGACTCTGTTGTGTTCCCTGTTGGGGCGGTTATTGGTGGTAGCTGGGCACCATCTAGTTCTTCTGGTCTCAGGCCAACGAAGTCTGTGGATGATGTGGCCCTTTCTGTCTCTTGGGCTAATAATTTCCTTGTGTCTTTGGTGTTCTTCATTCTCCTTCACTCCAGGTGGTTGGGGCCAATTGGTGCACCTTAAATGGATGCTTGAAAGATTTTAAGACCCCAGATGCCACTCACCAAAGTAGGATGCAGAACATATGCTTAATAAGCTTTGTTATACCAGCTGATCTAGATGTTCCCAGAAAACATGGTCCCCAGACCCCTACCCCTGCTACTCTGTCTCTCAAAGTATTTGATTGTATTCAGGAAACTTCTTAGCTTTGGTTTAGTCCAGTTGTGCTGACTTCCCCTGTAGTGTGTGCTGTCCTTCCCTTTGCCTAAGATGATTCTTATCTACTATCTAGCTGGTCAGTAACCCTCACCCTCCCTTCCCACTCCCTAACCATCAAAGAATGTTTTCTTCTGTGTTTAAACTTTTCTTGAGTTCTTATAATAATGGTCTTATACAGTATTTGTCCTTCTGTGACTGACTAAATCCACTCAGTATAATAAGTTCCAGCTTCCACCACGTTGTAAGACGTTTCACGGCTTCATCGTTGTTCTTTATTGTTAGGTAATATTCCATTGTGTGGATATACCATAATTTTTGTTTATCCATCTGTTCTTTGATGGATACCTAGATTGTTTCCATCATTTTGCTATTGTGAACAGTGCTGCAATGAACATGGGTGTTCATATCTATTTGTGTGATGGCTCTTATTTCTCTAGGATATATTCCAAGGAGCGGGATAGCTGGATTGTATGGTACTTCTTTTTCTAGCTTTTTAAGGAGGCACCAAATCGATTTCCAAAGTGGTTGTACCATTTTACATTCCCACTAACAGTGTATAAGTGTTCCAGTCTCACACAACCTCTCCAGCATTTATTATTTTGTCATTTTTGGATTAATGCTAGCCTTGTTGGGGTGAGATGATATCTTATTGTAGTTTTAATCTGCAATTCTCTAAAGGCTAATAATCGTGAGTATTTCTCTTTTGATGAGCATAAGTGTTTGATTTTTAGGAGCTCCCATTTATCTAGTATCTCTTCTGGTGCTTGTGCATTGTTACTTATGGTTCATCTTGTGTTTATGCCTTGTATTAGGGCTCCTAGCTTTGTCCCTATTTTTTCTTCCATGATCTTTATCGTTTTTTATTTTATATTTAAGTCTTTGATCCATTTTTAGTTAGTTTTTGTACATGGTGTGAGATATGGGTCTTGCTTCAGTTTTTTGCAGATGGATATCCAGTTATGCCAGCACCATTTGTTAAAGAGACTATCTTTTCCCCAATTAATGGACTTTGTCAATATTAGCTACTCATAGGTGGATGAGCTTATATCTGGCTTCTTGACTCTGTTCCATTGGTCTATGTATCTGTTGTTGTACCAGTACCAGGCTGTTTTGACTACCATGGTGGTGTAATAGGTCCTAAAATCAGGTAGTGTAAAGCCTCCCACTTTGTTTTTCTTCTTGAGTAATGCTTTATTTATTCGAGGCCTCTTCCCTTTCCATATGAAGTTGGTGGTTTGTTTCTCCATCTCATTAAAAAATGCTAGCGGAATTTGGATTGGGATTGCATTATATCTGTAGATTGCTTTGGGTAGAATTGACATTTTCGCTATGTTGAGTCTACCTATCCATGAGCAAGGTATATTTTCCACTTATGCTGGTCTCTTTTAGTTTCTTGCAGTAGTGACTTGTAGTTTTCTCTGTATAGAACTTTTACTTCTCTGGTTAGATTTATTGCTAAGTATTTTATCTTCTTGGGGACTATTGTAAATGGTATTGATTTAGTAATTTCCTCTTCAAGGTTCTCTTTGTTGGTGTAAAAGAATCCATCTGATTTTTATATGTTTGTCTTGTATCCTGAAACTTTGCTGAAATCTTCTATTAGTTCCAGTAGTTTTCTTGTGGATTCTTTGGGGTTTTCTGTGTATAAAATCATATCACCTGCAAATAGAGTTACTTTGACTTCTTTCCTACCTATTTGGTTGCCCTTTATTTCTTTCTCTAGCCTAATTGCTCTGGCTAAGACCTCCAAGCACAACGTCGAATAAGAGTGGTGATAAAGGGCATCCTTGTCTGGTTTCCATTCTCAAGGTGAATACTTTCAAAGTCTCTCCAATTAGGATGATGTTGGCTGTTGGCTTTTTATAAATGCCCCTTAATTATATTGAGGAATTTGCCTTCTATTCCTATTTTATTGAGAGTTTTTATCATGAATGGGTGTTGGACTTTGTTGAATGCCTCTTCTGCATCGATTGATAAGATCATGTGGTTCTTGTCTTTTGTTTGGATTACAGTGATTGTTTTTCTAATGTTGAACCATCCCTGCATACCTGGTATAAATCCCACTTGGTCATGGTGAATTATTTTTTTAATATGTTGCTGAATTCTATTGGCTAGAATTTTGTTGAGGATTTTTGCATCAGTGTTCATGAGGGATATTGGTCTATAATTATCTTTTTTTGTGGTGTCTTTACCTCGTTTTGATTATCAAGGTTATGCTGGCTTCATAGAATGAGTTTGGGAGTATTCCATCCTTTTCTATGCTCTGAAATACCTTTAGTAGAAGTGGTGTTATCCCTTCTCTGAAAGTTTGGTAGAATTCTCCAGTGAAGCCATCCGGGCCAGGACTTTTTTTTGTTGGGAGTTTTTTAGTAAACTTTTCAATCTCTTCTTTTGTTCTGGGTTTATTTAGTTGTTCTACCTCTGTTTGTGTTAATTTAGGTAGGTAGTGAGTTTCTAGAAATTTGTCCATTTCTTCTAGGTTTTCAAATTTGTTAGAGTACAATTTTTCATAGTAATCTGTTATGATTTTTTTAATTTCAGTTGGGTCTGTTGTGATATCACCCATCTCAATTCTTATACGGGTTATCTGCTTCCTCTCCTGTTTTTCTTTTGTCAGTTTGGCCAATGATCTATCAATTTTGGTGATCTTTTCAAAGAACCAACTTTTGGACTTGTTAACTCTTTCAATTGTTTTTCTATTCCCTATTTCATTTAATTCTGCTCTGAGTCTTATTATTTCCTTTGTTCTGGTGCCTGAGGGGTTCTTTTGCTGCTCTCTTTCTACTTGTTCCAGTTGTAGGGTTAATGCTTTGCTTATGGCCCTTTCTTCGTTTTGGATGTGTGCATTTATTGCTATAAACTGACCTCTGAACACTGCTTTTTCTGTGTCCCAAAGGTTCTGGTAGGATGTCTTTTCATTCTCTTTTGAATCTATGAATTTCTTTATTCTATCCTTAATTTATTCTATAACCCACTAGTTTTTGAGTAAGCTGTTGTTCAGTTTCCATGTGTTTGATTTTTTTCCCTTGCTTTTTGTGTTGTTGATTTCCACTTTTATGTCTTTATAGTCAGAAAAGTTGTTTTGTAATATTTCAATGTTTTGGATTTTGTTAAAGCTTGCTTTATGGTCTAATATGTGGTCTATTCTGGAGAATGTTCCATGGAAAAAAAAGTATACTTGGCTGCAGTTAGGTGCAGTGTTCGGTATATGTCTATGAGATCAAGTTGGTTGATTGTAGTGTTTAGCTCTTCTGTGTCTTTGTTGAGCTTCTTTCTGGATGTTCCCTCCTTCACTGAAAGTGGCATGTTGAAGCTGTCTATCTGTCTTTTCAGTGCTGTTAGAGTTTGTTTTATGTATTTTGGAGCCCTGTCATTTGATGCGTAAATATATATTATAGTTATGTTCTCCCGGTGGATTGACTCTTTATTCATTATATAGTGCCCTTCCTTGTCCTTTGTGGTGGTTTTACTTTAAAGTCTATTTTGTCAGAGATTAATATTGACACTCCTGCTGTTTTATGAGTGTTGTTTGCTTGATATATTTTTTTCCATCATTTGAGTTTTAGCCTGTTTGTGTCTTTAAGTCTAAGGTGCATCTCTTGTAGGCAGCATATAGACGGATCATGCTTTTTTTATCCAATCTGCCACTCTCTGTCTGTTTATTGGTGCATTAAGTCTGTTTACATTCAGCATAATTATTGATAGGTATGAGTTTAGTGCTGTCATCCTGATGTCTCTTTTTGAGTGTTCTTCACCGTTTCTTTGTTCTCCGTAATTTTCTGTGCTGAGTCGTTTTTCTTTATGTATTTTTTTTCATCTTTTTCATTGTAGATTTTGTCTTTGCTGGGTCTTTATATTTTTCTACTTTTTTATTTTGATTTGTAGTATTGTTAGATTCCTTTGTGGTTACCTTAATATTTACCCCTATTTTTCTAAGTTTATACCAGTCTTTCATTTCTTTATATCACCTATCTCCATAGGAGAAATCAATGTTTGCATTTTTATGTCCCTCTTTTTTGTTTTAATATTGTCCTTTTTTATATATTGATATCTCTGTTTCTCTATTTTCAATGTTTTAGGCTTTGATGTATTTTCAACTTCCTTATCTGAGTCAATCTCTGGTTGCTCTGTCCTGTGTTTTATGCTTGTGTTGTTATCTGGTGTTATTGATTATCTAACCGTAGGACTCCCTTTAGTATTTCTTGTAATTTTCTTTTGGTTTTTGCAAATTCCCTAAACTTCTGTTTATCTGGAAAGGCCCTAATTTCACCATCATATCTGAGAAACCGTTTTGCTGGATATATAATTCTTGGCTGGCAGTTGTTTTCCTTCAAGGCTTTATATATGTCATCCCATTGCCTTCTTGCCTTCATGGTTTCTGCTGAGTAGTCCGAGCTTATTCTAATTGACTCTTCTTTGTAGATGACTTTTCTTTTATCCCTAGCTGCTCTTAAAATTCTTTCTTTATCTTTGGTTTTGGTAAGTTTGATTATAATATGTCTTGCTGACTTTCTTTTGGGATCTACTTTATTTGGGGTTCGATAAGCATCTTGGATAGATATCTTCTTATCTTTCATGATATCAGGGAAGTTTTCTGTCAACAAATCTTCAACAATTTTCTCTGTATTTTCTGTTATCCTCCCCTGTTCTGGTACTCCAATCACTCATAGCTTATTTCTTTTGATAGAGTCCCACATAACTCTTAGAGTTTCTTCATTCTTTTTGATTCTTTTATCTGATTTTTCCTGAAATAAGTTGGCATCAAGTGCTTTATCTTCAATGTCACTAGTTCTAACTTCTCCTGTCTCAATTCTGCTCCTACGACTTTCTACTGAGTTGGCTAATTCTGAAATTTTATTGTTAATCTTCTGGATTTCTGATTGTTGTCTCTCTATGGACTCTTACAGCCTATTAAATTTGCCATTATGTTCTTGAATAACTTTTTAAAGTTCCACTACTACTTTGTCTGTGTATTGTTTGGCAATATCTGTATTTTGTAGAATTTCCTTTCTAATTTCTAGAAGAGTTCTGTATATTAATCTTTTGTATTCTGCCTCTGGTAATTCCAAGAAACCCTCTTCCTCCAGAGAATTTATTGATTCTTTATTTTTGGAGCTTGCTTAAGCCATAATGGACTGCCCCTTTATGTGGTTTGATATTGACTATTGTCTCCAAGCCATCAATAAGTTATTAGAATTTTATTTTATATTTGTTTAGTGAGTCTTAGCTTCTTTTTTTGTTTTGTTTTGATATGCCCCAGTAGGATGCTCATGTGTGCTAGTTTGATTATTGGTGCCTTTGAAGCTCTAACATCCTGTCACCAGGTAGTTAGTTCTGTAACTAAGTATGTGCACACAGGAATCCATTAAATTTTCCTATATGGGTTCAGCTCAGGTGTCCAGGCAGTCGGTCACCAAGTGTGTTGTGCAGGTTCTCATCTACAGTCTTAGAGAGGCATGGGTGATCGGTGTAGGCACAGGTATCTGGCACCAGTAGGGGGTCATGCACTGAGCAAGGCAGGGGCTGACTTCTGCCCCTGGGAGTCTGAAAGGAAAGCATGTCCCTATTCCCTGGGGCGAGTATGTAGGTGAGTTTTGTAGCCGGACTATGAGCACCTCACTCTGTTGGCTGTAAAGATTCCACGGTACCACTTACTCTTGGACTCCCATAGCAGCTGACTAGGTGGTGTAGGTGAAGCCACCAGTCCTCAAGCCCCTGGTGCAGATCACTAAAGGTGATAGCTTAAAAGGCAGGGCTGTGTCGAGGGTCACAAATCTGCCACTTCACAGCTGCAACAGTTGATGTTAGACTTCAGATGTTTACCCTGTTGTACTGTGGTAGTGAGGGCTAATGCTGTTGAGATGGGTCCTCACAAGTCTATGCAGGGGTGTAAGGTACTCAAAGTTTGCAGACCCCTTATGCCTGTGCCTAGCAAAGGAGCTGTGCCAACCCTGAGTTCCTGGCTTAGGGGAGCCAGTAGCTTATTTGTTCCCATTCCAAGGCTAGGAGAATGGGTCAGGGTGCCTTTTGGGATGTACTTCCAGCCCAAGGGACTCAGACTTCGGAAGGCCGGACCAGTGCAGAACAGGGAGGGAGGAGGGAAAAGGGAGAGAGGTTTTTCCCAAATGGGCTTTTATTTATTTATTTATTTTTTAAATCTCCATGAAATGCCGCACGCATATCTTCAGCCACTTGGGAGCTGCTTTTCACTGGTTCGGAGTGTCCAAGCAGAATCTCTGCTGCTGGATCTCCCTTGACGTGGAAATTGTCTCCCGAGCATGCACGCAGCTGTTTGCCCGCTTCACTGGGTACCTCGGAGCCAGTCGGGGCTGAAGAGCTGGGGTCGAGTCTGGTCTGGCACTTCTTGCTTCTTCAGAACCGTCTCCCTCTCCCCCCGCCACTGAGTCCAATTCCTCAACTTTGCCTTGTTCAGGGCTCCTAGATATTCATATACAATCAAATCACTTGTTTTTCTAGGTCTTTATTATAAGAGGGATATAGGAAGCCGTCTGATTACTCAGCTATCTTGGCCCTGCCTCAAGCTTTCTTACATTATTGAACAGAATGTTCTACTTGATTTGCTTTTTTTTCCCCTAAGAATTCTGAGAAGTAACTAAGCAATTTTTATTACTAACTAATATGTGAACTATGACTTTGGAAGGAAAAAATAGAAAAACTACAGTCAAAAGACAATCTCTACATAAAAATGTTGTGTGTTAAAACTGTATTTTAATATTTTAAATTGTTTCTGTAAACATCAAATTTGCTAAGCAATACTACACACAAAGATTCCCCTCAAATTTGTAAATTTTATAAGTTTATGATTATTGGAGGGAACCCAAAACCAAATTAAACCCATTGCTGTCAAGTTGATTTCAACTCATGGTGACCCCATCTGTTACCGAATAGAACTGTTACAATCTTTACAGAAGCAAATCATTAGACCTTTTTTCTGTGACACTGCTGGGTGGGTTTAAACCACCAATCTTTAGGTTAGTAGCTGAGTGCAAACCATTTGTATCACCCAGGGACCTGCTGAAGCATGAATTAAATAACAATGTGAAATCAGTCAGTCTTTTTTCCTTTTCAATTACATTCAGAAACTTGAATTGAGCTAATGAAGTGCTGTTTAGGAGAATTCTATAGGAAATCTTCTTTACAGAAAGGCATTTACAAATTGTTTTTGTTTTACCTTAAGTAGGATAATCATCTCCACATGCGAACATGTTTATTCTATCTGTTTATGAAAAGATGGGATTTTTGTGGCAAAGAGCAATGGGACAGTTCTGCCTACACTGCCTGAATATTCATAACTTTAACAGATTCTAGGATGCAATTTACTGTATGGAAGCTGACAAGTGTACTGTTTAGGGATTTAGTGCGAGTGTTAAAATTTAAATTGAATTGCAGTCAGATTAACTCCAAGAAATAGAGCAGAAGATGTCTTCTCTGGGGTCTGACCTGCTCCTGGTTAACATTATTTCTAGAGTTTGGCTACCTTAATTCTAAAAGAGCAGAAGAGTCTATTTAATCTCATCTTCTTTTGAAATGATTTTATTTTTTAGGGGGTTGGTATTTTGTTCCCTTGCCATGACTTAATAAGATATATA
Organism: Dugong dugon; assembly: GCA_030035585.1. Lineage (NCBI taxonomy): Eukaryota > Metazoa > Chordata > Mammalia > Sirenia > Dugongidae > Dugong > Dugong dugon. The sequence continues at coordinate 25,176,072 of CM057475.1, forward strand.
ATACAGTTGCATAATTAAATTTAAATACTTTAAATAATTTATTTTCCATTCAAACACATAAACATCAAAGACTTTTCACAACTACTGTGGCTAGGAGATCACCCTGACTTCGTTGTGGTTGTCCATTACAATGAGCACTTCTCTTTCTATGTAATCAAACCACCATGACACTACCAGCCAGTCACTTTTTAGATCATCATATTACCATGTGCCTCTACTCCAAGGAGAAGTACATCTTGGATGACTAAATAACTGATTATTTAAAAATTCATTGTTATAAAGTGAAGGGAAGAAATGATGTAGTAAAAGAGCTGAACAGAAGATTTCAAAGGGTGGCTCAAGAAGACAAAGTAAAGTATTATAAAGAAATGTGCAAAGACCTGGAGTTAGAACACGTTTGGCATTTCTCAAGCACAAAGAACTGAGGGAAAAATTCAAGCCTCCAGTCACATTTTTGAAGTATTTTAGGAGGAAAATATTGAAAGACACAGGAAACATCAAAAGAAGATGGAAGGAATGCTCAGAGTCATCGTATCAAAAAGAATTGGTCAACGTTCAACCATTTAGGAGGTAGCATATGATAAAGAACCAATAGTATTGAAGGAAGAAGTCCAAGCTGCACTGAAGGCATTAGCAAAAAACAAGGTTCCAGAAACTGACAAAATATCAATGGAGATGTTTCAATAAAGGGATGCAGTGCTGGAGGCACTCATTCATCTATGCCAAGACATTTGGAAGACAGCTATATGGCCAACCACCTGGAAGAGATCTGTATTTGTGTCCATTCCAAAGAAAGGTGATGCAACCAAATTTGAAAATTATTGAACAATATCATTAATATTATACACAAGTGAAATTTTGCTGAAGATAATTCAAAAACCATTGCAGCAGTACATCAACAGGGAACTGCTAGAAGTTCAAGCTGGATTCAGAAGAGGAACATGGATATCGTTGCTGATGTCAGATGGATCTTGGCTGAAAGCAGAGAATACCAGAAAGATGTTTACCTGTGTTTTATTGACTATGCAAAGGCATTCAACTCTGAGAATCATAACAAATAGATGATAACATTTCAAAGAATGGGAATTCCAGAACACTTAATTGTGCTTATGAGGAACCTGTAGCTAGACCAAGAGGCATGTGTTGGGACAGAACAAAGGGATACTGCGTGGTTTAAAATCAGGAGAGGAGTGGGTCGGGGTTGTGTCCTTTCACTATACTTATTCAATCTGTATGCTGAGCAAATAATCCAAGAAGCTGAGCTAGATGAAGAAGAATGTGGCATCAAGAATGGTGGAAGCCTCATTAACAACCTGCAATGCGCAGATGACACAACCTTGCTTGCTAAAAAAGAAGAGGACTTGTAGCACTTACAGATGAAGATCAAAGACTACAGTCTTCATTATGGATTGCATCTCAACATAAAGAAAACAAAAATCCTTGAACTGGACCAATAAGCAACATCGTGATAAACAGAGAAAATATTGAAGTTGTCAAGGATTTCATTTTACTTAAATCCACAATCAACACCCATGGAAGCAGCAGTCAAGAAATCAAATAATGCATTTCTTTGGTCAAATCTGCTGCAAAAGATCTCTTTAAAGTGTTCAAAGGCAAAGATGTCACTTTGAGGACCAAGGTTCATCTGACCCAAGCCATGGTATTTTCAATCGCCTTATATGCATGCAAAAGCTGGACAATGAATAAGGAAGATGGAAGAAGAATTTGTGTCTTTGAGTTATGGTGTTGGCAAAGAATATTGAATATACTGTGGACTGCCAGGAGAATGAGTAAGTCTGTCTTGGAAGAAGGACAGCCAGAGTGCTCCTTGGAAATGAGGATAGCAAGATTTGGTCTCAGGTACTTTGGACATGTTTTCAGAAGGGACTAGTCCCTGGAGAAGGACATCATGCTTGGTAATGTAGAGGGTCAGCAAAAAAAAGGAAGACCCTTAGCAAGATGGACTGACACAGTGGCTGCAACAATGGGCTGAAACACAGCAATGATTGTGAGGATGGCACATTATTGGGCAGTTATTCCCTCTGTTGTACATAGAGTCACTATGAGTTGGAATCAACTCAACAGCACCTAACAATGACAGCAAATATATATATATATACATATATACACACACACACATATACATATATTTATGTGTATATAAATATATACATATATATATGTAAGTTGTAAATTTTCACACACTTACACACTGCCAGACACCTTATGATTCTTGCCCAGGTACCCATCAAGATGAAATAACCACACTAGTGTCCTTTGCCAGGACTCTAACCGGTATTTAGGCCTCAGCTGCACTCACCTCAACTGCCTCAGTATCTGTTTGACTCATGAACACAGAGTAGGTCAGATAGTGAAACGGAAGGGAGTCCTGTTCATGTCAAATCTTTCTCAGAATCTCCTCTTACTGAATTTTGAAAACAGTCTCATATGAAGGCGAGAATGTGTGTATGTGCATGTAATAAAATAATAGAAATAGTAACAAAGAATGCCTATTTTAAACTGAATCAGTGTATCATCATAAATTAAGTAGCATTGGTTTTAGGATATCTCTGGTTATTGTAAACAGAAATGTATCCAAACTGCAGTGATGAGGTTTACTTGCATTGATGAAAATGTCATTCATTCAAACATTTATTTATTCATCTATTTGATAATTATTTGTTAAGTGTTCTGGGTAGTGGGGATACTGGGGATGTTACATCCAATGGGGAAACAAATAAAAATGTGTTATGCGTAATTTTTATGAAAAAAATAAGTGCAGGTAAACTGGGGATGGATACCATGCTATTTTCTAAAGTGTAATTAGAGAAGACTTCTTTGCTAAGGTGACATTTTAGTGAGATGTGAAGGAAATGAGGGAAAGAGCTATGCTGATACGTGGTGAAAGATATTTTGAGCAAAAGGAACAGAAAGCACAAGGAACCAAAGGTGAATCCATGCTTAATAATTATATCAGATATATAAGAGACAAAGTAATCATTTCTGGAAAATGAATAATTAATTATATTAATTCCAATTGTATACACATGGTAGGTATAATAGTTTATATAGTTGATTCTCTTTATTCCTGGTAATTATTTTCTATAAAGTCAATGGGAACACTGAATTAACAAAGACTGCCATTGCTCCCTGGGGAAGACTCTGATTGCATTTCCTCAACTGATTAATACATAACCATGCTTTATGTATGTTCCTGTTAAAGACACCTTGTTTAATATATACTTCTTACAAAAAATTAATTATATGTTGTATTTCTTTATAATAATATACTAGCCAAGAGGAAGAAGCCCTGATGGGACAATGACTAAGTACTTGGCTGCTAACCTAAAAGCCAGCAGTTTGAACCCACCAACCCCTCTACAGGAGAAAAGACCTGGCAATCTGCTCCCATCAAGATTCAAAAAAAAAAAAAAAATCCATTGCCCATAGCTGTTGAGTCGATTCCAACTCATAGTGACCCTATAGGACAGAATATAACTTCCCCATAGGATTTTAACATTTCCTGACTCTGGGTAATGTGACTGTACATTTCAATGTTGTCATCATTTCCTTAACCCACAAATTTAGCTGCTTTTCCATATTCTTTATAGCTTCAGCACACATTATTGATGCCATCTTAGCACTCTCTGGAGAGATATCCAGATCAGTGAATTTCCTTTTTCCTTTTTCTGGATGTTCCATGTTGTTCATTTATTAACATTAACTCATGGCTAACCGCACTATAACTTAAGCCTGGACGAAGCTTATCTAACACACATATTTTCTCTATAAGGCATATGAGAGCATGAGTGTCCCACAAAACCCGTTGCCGTCAAATCGATTCCGACTTATAGTGACCCTATAGGATGGAGTAGAACTGCCCCATAGGGTTTCCAAGGAGTGCCCCGTGGATTCGAACTTCTGAGCTTTTTGTTAGGAGCCAAACTCTTAACCACTACGCCGCTGGAGTCAAATGACTCAAATTTTTCACTGCTCTTTATATGTCCGTGAATGACCGTGAAATGCCAGGAGTATTGATTTTAGGGTTACAAAGAAATTTTAGTGAATGCATAAATTTGCAAATGCAGAATCCACAGATAATGAGGATAGACTTCATATCCTCCAGTATATTATGTACGTTGATTGCACATGTAAAGTTATATATGGTATGTACTACCTGGGAGGTTACTGAAAGGTACTGTCACCAGCATTATGCTATAATGCCAATAACTTTAGCACGATTCTGACTTTTTTTAAAACAGATACTTAGATTTCATTAGGAAGATTCTTCTCTAATAATTAATTTTCTTCGTAGATTTCATCTTCTTACATTGTGACCCTGTTCTGAATTTAGGTTATAGCTAACTTCAGCGTGAGTACTATGGGGTTCATTTACATGGTGTGGGCTGTAATCAAAGGGGATATAATTACAAGTAGTAATCTATACCGTCACGTCATTAACTCATTTCAATGAAATAAACTACTTAAATGGATTTATGTTGCTATGAGTAGGAATTGATTTGACACCAACAGATTTATTTGGTTTTTATGAATAATGTATGTTCAGTCAAGCAAAAGCAGTCAATTGTATTTAATTATCAATGGCAGAGGCCTGAAGTTAGATCACTTACTTCAAAATAAAAAGGGTAGAAGATCTGCAAAATCACAATGACAATAGTGATCGTAATACTTTTTCTATCATAATCATTATTTGAGGCATATTACAAATACAGAGCAATCTAGGAAGACAGAGGTGATGTAAAATAATAGGGGATGGGAGGATCTTTTCTAATACCATAAGAAATAGGGTTTTATTAAGTTTTTAATCAACATCTGTTTGTTAATTAAAGAGATAATTCATTGAGTGACAAATCCAACTTTTTTAAAAAATATTATACAATCTTGACCATTTTGATACTCAGGACTGGGAGTAACTCCACCAGAAGGTAACTGTACCTGGGGTGTAGAGCCATTAGATTGCTCTAAGCCTTTCACTTTAGTCAAACGTTACAATAGAAGGTCTGCCCATAAGTATGATGAATTCAGTTATGACTTTATTTTGCTTTTGTCAAAGGTTTCCGTCAAACATCTGATATCTGAGAGTTTGTGGGCTGCATTAGTGGTTCTTTCTCCTGTGATCTCCATCTTAATCTCCTGTATTAAGTGGTAGAAATACAGTGGAACTTGGACCATACTATATCATCTCCCCACAGAAATATGTTCATCACCTAAAATTTAATGTTATAATCTACAAATTTGAGTCAATAAAGACAGTACTCCCTTGAAGAACTCTCTTCATTCATTCAAAAATTATGACTGAATTTAATCTACTATATTACGTAAACTAGACATGAGACTTCAAAAATTTTACTCTATTTGAATCTCATTAATACCTGCATACAAACTGAAAGGAGACAGGCAGAAAGTAAAAATGAACTCATGTCTTAAAATCTCAGTTCAGTCAATAAATACTTAAATTGTTCTGTGAGTTATCATTACAAAATAATTATATAAATGTGATTTTAGGTAATTTTCCAATCTCTGCATCTATTAATACAGAAATACTGTCATAACAACATAAGGCAAAGTAAATAACTTAGAATTAATTTTATTGCAAGGGTATCTATAATGAATACTACCTATGGAAACAAATGGTATGATGTATAATTTGTTCCTCTTAGTCTAAAGCCAGCAGAATTTAAAATAAATATGTTAGAATTCTTTAAAGTAGTGACCCAGAGAGAAGCAACTGTTGGATGTGTAGTTGTGAGTAATTAGGTAAATCTTTTACATTGCAAAGAATTCATGGTAGGTTAAAATATGACACAATTGGGTAGGCTGTGGCATATTCATGTCTTCTTCTAGAAAAGAATCTTGGTCATTGTTATGTGTTGAAATGTATCCCTCAAAATACCTATTGAACGCCTAACACCTGGTACATGTGAAAGTGATCTTATTTGAAAATAGGGTATCTGTAGATGTAATTAAGTTACACGAGGAAATCCTGGAGTAGAGTGGACCTCTTTATGACTGGTGTTTTTACAAGAAGAGAAAACAAAGAAGCAGAGGAACGATAGCCATATGAAGATGGATACAGAGACTGGAGTTATGCTGTGATAGCCAAGGAATGCCTAAGCCTACCAGAGGCTAGAGGAAGGATCTTCCCCTAGAGATTTCAGAGACAGCATGGCCCTGCTGACACCCTGAATTCTGACTTTTAGTGGGAGAATAAATTTATTTTAAGTCACCCATCTTTTGGTACTTGTTATGGCAATTCTAGGAAACTAATACACTCACTCTCCTATGTGGACACTCTCGTCACAGAACTCAGTCTATGACGCCATGCTAAGATGCCCTCCTCATTGCACCAGGGATCCAATACCCTCCTTACCTACTACTGTATTGAGCAGACACCCTCTTCATCCTGCTAAGGCCCAACACTCCACTCTGACCACCTTGGCTCACCTTTCCTGTTGATGCTTTCTTTTCTTGACCTCAACTCAAGGTTTTTGGACTAAATTGTTCAGGAAGTAAAGAGAAGAGGAGAAAGAAGAGAATGAGGGTTATAATTTTTTTAGCATTACGTAAATCAATGAAAGAGAAAGTTTTATGAAATTAGAAAATCTATTTGAACTGAGACTCCTGATAAAAATCCAGGAAAATTAAATTTATGTAAAAATGAGTTCTAATAAATTATCACAGTTAAATCCCATACAAAGTTAATGTAAAAAGAAGGGGGGAAAAAAGAAAAGAAACAGAATAACATGTCTACACACAAAGAAAGTATAAATGATAGGCAGGCTCAATGCCAGAAAACCTCCGAAGTGAGATGGCAAAACTCAGAAGAGTATTGAAAACAAAAGCAAAAATCATTTCATAAACGAATACTAAATTAGAAAGAACACAAGAATGAATACACACAATTGATAATGCCGCAAAATAAAAAATGAGAGAAGAATATTTTTTTTAATCTAAGTGAAATAAAGAGAGATAGTTTAACAAAGAAAAGGTTCATGAGAGAGTGGCAAGTAATGAAGAAAAGCAAGAACACTCAACATATTGATAATAGAAGTTCCTAAAGAAGAAAGCCAAATAAAGGAACAGAACAAACAATAAAAATTATAATTCAAGAAAAATTCTTTTAATTAATAATAATAATTAACAATTTAAGCTATATATTAAAGAGCACTCCATGAATCTGAGAACAGCAACCCCAAATCACCAGGGCAAAGACATATTCTAGTAAGATTATTGGAGTTTAAATTAAAGATGATGAAAAAAAAAAAAAAAACCTTGGTAATCTAGCTAAAAGAACATAAGATTTAAAAGACTGTTGGACAATAGCGTATCATCATATTTTTCAACAGAAATGGTTTATGCGAGAAAAAAATGGAGTAAAATACTTCAAATACTCAAAAAAAGGTTAGTCAATGTTTTATATCCAGAAAAATTGATCTTCAAGTATAAAAACCACAAACAGTTGGTTACATACACAGTTTCAGAGAATATTGTCCCCATGAGTTCTTCTTATGGAATCTATTAGAGAATGAAGTGCAGACAAACAGCATTATAGAAAGACTTCAACATGAACACTAGTGATGGTCATTAAATATACTGTTACTTGTAGAACTGATACTAAATGACACTTAAAAGGAAGAGAGTATCAATATAACGTCTGCATGATCTGAAGTATAAAATAGGGGAGGATGCAGATTGCATATGCAAAAAACTATTTTCAGTAAGTGGTCATAATTAATGGTGGCATAATTAGTATTATTATTAGAAACTTAATCTGTATGTGGGATTTTGGGTGTAGAAGAGAAGAAGACATAGAGGTAATATAAAAGAAGTTACTAAGTAAAAGGCCTGTAGTGTTGAATTTTAAAGTGGAAAGATGAGTATGAAGTGTTTATTTCCCAGCTCTGTCACTGATCAGTCCTAGAAACAAGGCCCAACCCATGGCAGTGAGAATCCCTAACATCCTAGCACTTCAAGTACCATTTTTAAGTACCATTTTCCATAAGAAAGACAGAGAGAGAAAGAGACAGGCAGAGAGAGAGAGAGAGAACACAAAGAACAGAGTCCACAATCATCAAAAGTCAGGCTGTGGGTCACACAGCCCTGGGTCATCAACAGATAAATTGTAGGGGAAAGATAGATTTGCAGGGAGAACCTGTAGATTAAAAGAGCTCTAAAAGATAATCAAGTTAAAAAAAAAAGGGCAAGACTAAATTACAGTATCCAGGGATGTGCAATTGGGTGATAAATATGTAAATAAGCCAAAGAAAGTTACTTCTCTAAAAATCAATACAGTGATTACTTGCTGACGTAGAAAGGGGGTTGTGTGATTGTGACAGGGCACATGGAAGGGGCTTTCTAGGTGGCTGACCAAGCTATTCTTCTTAACATGGCATGGTTAATAATTCATTAAACCGTACTCTTTATCTGTGATTTCTGTGTTTGAAGTATTTGTTTTACAATAAAAAAAGTTAGAAAAATAACACAGATTGCATATATTTGGCTCAGTGCAAATGCAAACAGCTCAACAGCTCAGCATTAGATTTCTGACACCTCGTGTGCCTCATGCATTTATGTTACCTGCCTGGTTCCCATAAGCTTTTGAGACTGTGATCTTTGTGCTAGTCTTTCCACATTGTTTAATTTTTCAGAGGCTCTTTGAAATTGTTCCTGACCACTCTCCAGGGCAGAGATATCTGTCCTTTCTGTGACTACGGAAGAATGTTTATCTCTATACCACTCATGCGGTGATTCTTACAGAATGACTTGTGATGTACGTTAATCCATAACATATATCTAAAGATCTCAACTGTATTTAAAGCTTCTTATGAACAGTGGATATATTTTTGTATCTTTGATGATGGTAAATGACTAGCCAGGTGCCTTCCACAATAAATTTTTGTGATTGAATATATTTTGACATGTGAGATCCAGATGCAATAGTGCCTGCTCATGGGATTGTGTTAAACTAGCCCAAAGAAAGCCAAATAGGAAGTATTTTTCAAAGAGATATTCCACCAAATGGAAACTATTTTTATGTTTATATATTCTTGTTGTTAGTTGCTGTTGAGTTAATTCTGACTGATGGCAACCCCGTGTGTTACACAGTAGAACTGCTTTATAGGGTTTTCTTGGCTGTAATCTTAATGGAAGCAAATCACCAAGGCTTTTCTTCTGAGGTACCACTAGTTGGGTTCAAACTGCCATCCTTTAGGTTAGCGGTAGAGTGCGAAAAGTTTGCGCTATTGAGGGACCTTACGTGTATATGTATGCACACACCACATATATATACACACGTGTGTCGTAAACACACCTTAAATTTAACATAACATGTTTCTATTCACATATCTCTAATCTACACGTACATATACACATTTCAACAGTTAATAAAGTTGAATGCAGATATAAAAAAGTAACATAAACACAAACAAGCAGTACCAATACTAACACAGCTAGAAAATGGAGAGAGGATGAACAAGAGTTTTAAATACATAAAGGAAATGAGGCAGAAAACCAACAAGAGCTACAGGTTACTAAAAATCAGGTTTCCTTAAAAAAGAAAGGATGTGAGTAAATAACCTGTAACTATTTACAGGGATGATATTATAGAAGTGATGCTAAAAGGGAGAATACGTTTGGGATATTTTTACTAAATATGAAAGCAATATATAAAGCATGAGGTATACATAACAATAAGAACACAGAGAAGCAAGAATTTTAGAGGACAATGCTTTTAAATATGCAGGGAAATAAAAGGAAATCACAAGCTTGAAGGAATGTAAAGGTAAATCACATTACTTATTTTGTCATTGAACCCAGTGCAAAATAACATTCACCAGTGGAAAATGGTAGTCATGAGATGAGCAATAAATACATCAGACTAAACAATGGCAAAATAATGCTGTAAACAAATGACTATGCTCAATTCCATAAAGACACCAGTAAAACAGTTATAATAGAAAAGAATATAGAGATCATTTCATGAAAGGAAAAATGTAGTTAGTGGTGAGCATAAATAGAAAAGAAATAATATTCCTTATGGGAAAGCACATACAATTATGTAACGTTGAAAAGAGACAAAAATGAATTTAATGCATTCAAAATCTATTCATTTCAAAGATGCTTTAGAGTGGGGAGAATGAACAAATGGAAGATATTTTTAAAAATAATAGGAAAAATGATAATACACTTTTTTTTTTTTTTTTAGACAGTACATTAGAGGAGTAGGAGTTCCACTGAGGAGGTGGAGCCCTGAGTGTTAGTCCCCCCTCTGCACTTTGTGGCTGGATGACCTGGGCAAAGAATCAAACTCTCTGGAGGGTAGTTGTCTCCTCTCTAAAAGGGGAGAAACAACCCCCTGGCAACAGGCATCAGTTTTCTCATCCCATGCTGTGGTTACTAAACGCGGTGGGTTAGTTATACGGACCTGAGTCTGAATCCCACCTCCTCCAATTTTCAGCTGTGACCTTGGACAAAGTACTTGACCAGAGTCTCAGTTTCCTCATCTGTAAAATCTGGCTAGAAGGATTGAGTAAGACAATGCATGAAAGGCACTTAGTTGCAAATGAGCACACTAGCAGTCTATTAATGAAAAAGCAACAGGTTATAGTGGAAAGATCACGGGTTTGGACTGTGAAAAATCTACTCCAGTTAGTTGGGTAATAACAGTTAAGCTGGGTTCTAAGATACCATTTCCTTATCTGTAAAATGGAGGCAACAAAACCATATCTCCTTAATCTGGCCAAGTTCACTCCCTCCCACAACGTCTGCGCTTGCTGCTCCCCTCCCTGTCAGGCTCTCCCCAGTTCCTGCCCTTTCCCAGCTCTTCGTGGTTCTCTCCTCAGGCAGGACATTCAAATGTCATCTCCCCAGAGGAGCTTTCTCTGCACCTCTCTAAAGACACTCACCTGCCCTTTCCCTTGTATGATTTTCTTCCAGGTGGTCATTTCTGCCTGAAATAGCCTAATTTTTGTGAAATGTTCTAATTTGGGTATGTTGATTATCTATATAATGAACTTTTTAAAGAAAACAAACAAATGTAAAGACAATATATACAATATGCCCAGTATAATACCTAACTCTAGCAAATATTAAGAGCCTTGGTGGCGTAGTGGTTAAGAGCTGTGGTGCTAACCAAAGAGTCGACCGTTCAAATTCACCAGCCACGGTTCCTTGGAAACACTATGGGGGCAGTTCTACTCTGTAGGAGACCTTGTTGCTAATTATTATTAATAATGAACAAGAAAACTGTATGGAACTCTGTCTACTCTGAAACACATGGGGTCGCCATGAGTCAGAATCGACTCAATGGCTTTTTTTTTTTTTTTTTTTGATTTTTACTCTTCTAGGTGCTTAACATATATTTACTCATTTAATTCAGAAACAGTCCAATGAAGCAGACACTATTATTTTCATGCACTTTACCAGTAAGGAAACCGAAGCACAAAGACACTAACTTTCCCAAATTCATGCAGACCTAATTTGCAGAGCTGGTTTTGAATCCAGGCATTCTAAAATACCTGTTGTGTCTGTACTCTTAATATCTCCCTTGTAAGTCACTACCTTTCTGATTTTCTATTTTTCTTTTATCTGCAGTGAGCTCATAGGTCAGTCAGAAAAACAGTAAGATACATTGTGTAAAGCAATTGCCACAATGTCTAGTATATGCTGACCCATTGCCCTCGAGTCAATTTCGACTCATAGCAACCCTATAGGAGAGAATAGAACTGCCCCATAGGGTTTCCACGGAGCAGCTGGTGAATTTGAACTGCTGACCTTTTGGTTAGCAGCTGAGCTCTTAATCACTGCACCACCAGGACTCCTTACTGTATATAGAAGTTTATTAAATAGTTGTGCTACCATTCTTTAAGAAAGTATAAAGAAATTGCAACTATAAATTTAAGTGTTTTACATAGCTGAAAGTAGAGTAGCTTGGCCGAAAATCATAGTCGTATGGGCTGTAACCCAGTGCTCAAAATTATACTCACTTTTTAATGCTCACTGTAGTTTTGTTATATGATCAATAAATAACATGTTAGTAGACAGGTGTGCTTGAAACATTAGCCCCCAGGCTGAAGTCCTCAGTTCTGGGAGAGTAACAGGCATTAATGACACCAAGTACAGTATTCCTGTGAAACCTCAGATTCGGGGTGAGGACCTAGACCAATACACAGGTATGTACTTAGAGTTGGAGGACTAATAGAATGAAATGCTTCAAGGCAGTATTTCTTTAGGCAGTATTTCTTTTAGGCTTCAATTCACTGCTAAGGGCACTTTCTGCCTTTGATGTAGAATGTCTTTGACTCCTGCCTCAAAAACCTCAAAACTGTGAACCAAGATGTTTCAGTATGGAAACCAACTAGCTCTTCTTCCCAGGAAGCAGAACGTGGCAGAAATGAGTGGTTGGTTGATCTTTCATGTTATTCTGTTATTTCCTTTTGGGGTCAAATGTTTTGTTTTCACTATGAGGCAAAAAAAAAGAAAAAAAAATCAGGTTTCTGTAAGAACAAACGCATATCCTCTTCCTAAGAAAGGAGCCCTGGTGGCGAATGGTTTAAGAGCTTGGCTGCTAACCACAAGGTCAGCAGTTCAAATCCACCAGCCTCTCCTTGGAAACCCTATGGGGCAGGTCTACTTTGTCCTGTACGGTCACTATGAGTTTTTTTTTTTTTTTTTCCTAAGAAGAGAGGGTACTTAACGACTCAGGAAAGGCGGCCAGAACCAAGAAAGTCATATTAGTAACTGATCCTTAGTGTATCAGCAGGGAAAGGATATTAAACTCCCAGTAACAATAATGGTAAGGAAGGTTTTTCCAAATATGGCAGAAGCTAGTTTGTAGGAGGAAACAACTGGACACTATATGAATCAAAGTAAATCTTCATAAAGTGAGCATTGTATTTTCATTTAGACGATGAGCTACAAAATAATACAAGCTTATTCTGGATTATCTGGTCAACACCTTAAAATCAGACACCACTATGTGCTTCATTCCCTTAATTTCCATATGTGTGAATATTTACTTTGATTGCAGTGGTTAAACTTGTTATGATTAATAAAAGAATCTACACAGACTTAATACGTAACCAACGTGTTGAGGCCAAAGCAAATGGTTTTACTGTTCTGTTTATGATAGAGTATGACTGTTTTCTAAAATAAAGAGAGACTGTGTGAATAAAAAAAAGTAGTCCCTGGGTGATGCAAACAGTTAAGGGCTTGGCTACTAATCAAGCACTAAATTGGCTACTAAAAAACTTGGCAGTTCGAATCCACACAGAAGCACCTTGGAAGAAAAGCCTGGCTTGGTGATCTACTTGCGAAAAATCACAGCTATTGAAAACACTATGAAGCACGGTTCTACTGTGAAATACATGGGGTAGCCGTGGGTCAGATCAACTCAACGGCAACTGGCTTTTTGTGTGTGTGTATGTGAATAACAGTATAGGGTTGGGAAGAATGTGATATTATCTAAGACCATGACTTTTCTGTGGTTCTCTTTGTGTGGAAAGGGCTTGGTTGCTTTAAAAAAATTGGTAGTTTTATGCAAACTCTTGCTGAGTTTTTATAAATTGCTTGTATGTTCTAAATCCAATGCTTTTCAAACTATGTATTTTGGGGAGCTCTCAGATTATTCTTAGACAATTATATTTTTCATAAAGCCCTTAACTAGAGAATCCTAATAAAATAGATTTGATTAAATCCAATCTAATTATTAAATATATCCCCAGTATGAGATTAATTTTGTTTGGAGACACCTAAATATACAAGGTACAAGCAACAGAGTAGAAGAATTAAAATTGGAATAATTTCTTGCTTCTGAAGGCAAAAAATGATCAGAGACAGCAAAAAATAAGTGTGTCACTAGTAATTTATGAGAACAAGAGAGAATTGATTTCAGTGTTCAAATTGCCTCAGGAAGATACTGAAATATATAATATTGTTTTCAGTATGAGTACTACTCCTTTATTGTTCTCTCCTTTACATTTGCGAAGCAAACAAGGAAAACTAAAGGCGAATTAACTGATCAGAAAAAGAAAAAGAAAAAAAAGTCTGAAACAATTTAAAATCTGCCTAGAGCAATAGACAGGTGTTTTATTTAAGGTGCTACACTTTGCTGCCAGTATCTGATGATGGATGTGGCAAAGGATCACTATTGAATTCTAGGTTCCAAGTTTTAATAATTAAACGAATGGAATAGTTGCCTTTGGCAGCTAAAAAGTGTACCTCCCTTGGCATCTTTCACCTTTAGTATCTACCAGGTGAATCACAGGGTGCTGTGATTCAATGCTAGGGTTTTGAATCTATCTCAATTCCTGAGCTTGCCTGCCATGGTGATTTGGAGGCTAAGAAATAACTTATTCATTGTATTTTCACACACATACACACATACACACAAATATGTATGTAACATGTAATACATATGTATATGTATATGCATCTGTATAGGAGTCATGGTGGCTCAAAGTTTAAGTGCTCCACTGCTAACTGAAAGGTTGCCTGTTCAAATTCACCCAGCAGCTCCACAGGAGGAAGACCTACCTATCAGATCCTGTAAAGATTACTGGATGGTACATAGCAACAACAACATGCATGTACATATGTATAGGTCTTTGGGTGGCACAAACAGTTTATGCTTGATTACTAACCTAAAGATTAGTGGTTTGAACTCACTCAATGGTGCCATGGAAGAAAGACCTGGTGATCTGATTCTGTAAAGATTCAGCCAAGAAAACCCTATGGAGCAGTTCTACTCTGTAACACATGGGGCTGCCATGAGTCAAAATCAATATGACAGAAACAGATTTGGTTTTTTGATACATATATGTGTGTGTACAAATATCACAATTTAGGTAAGAAAACAAACTCTTGATAACAAAGATATTCAGAAGAATTAAAAGAACAAAAAAGAGAAGGTGAAGCAAAGTAGATTCTAGAAAGTTATTACCATCCCTACAGCAAGAGGTATAAAGGGAAGGAGCAGAGTTAGCATGGTAGGAGCTGGGACCACCAGACAGGAGGAGGAAGCTCGGTGGGTCAGTCTGATGGGGGCTGGAACCACAGAGGAAATGCAGCCACTGCTGACAATACCACCCAAAGCTGAAGAACAGAATGGAAAATATCCTGACTTCTCCCATTGACTGAGCATCGCAAAGAAGCCCCTGAAACAAAATCAACAAAAGTTCAGCCCCTGCTGAGCAGACCAGGGGAAGATTGAGAAATGATTCTTAAAACAAGCACTTTGTTGTTGTTGTCGCTAGGTGCCCTTGAATTGGTTCCAACTCATAGCAACCCTAAGTAAACCAGGACTAAACACTGCCCAGTCTTGTGCCATTGTCACAATTTTTGTTATGTTTGAGCCTGTTGTTGGCAGTCACTGTGTCAATCCATCTCCTTGAATGTCTTCCTCTTTTTTGCTGACCCTCTACCTTTTTGTGCCCCTTCCAAAGTAAGGTGATTCAACAGAATGTGGAAATTGTCAAGCAATATCATTAATATCACATGTAAGCAAAATTGTACTGAAAAATACTTGAAAAATGGTTGCAGCAGTACAATGACAGGGAACTGCCAGAAACTCAGAAGAGAGCATGGAACAAGGGATATCACTGCTGATGTCAGATGGCTCTTGGCTGAAAGCGGAGGATACCAGAAAGACGTTTACATGCATTTTTATCGACTATGGAAAGGCATTCTACTGAGTGGATCATAACAAATTATGGATAACATTTCAGAGAATGCAAAACAAGGGGATAACGGGTGGCTTAAAGTCAGGAAATGTGTGTGTCAGGGTTGTATGTTTTCATTATACTTATTCAACCTGTATGCTGAACAAATAATCCAAGAGCTGGACTATATGAAGAAGAACGTGGCTTCCGGATTGGTGGAAGACTCATTAACAACCTGAAATATGCAGATGACACAAAACAAACACATTACCAGCATATACAAACATACATGATTTAGTGTGTGTATATTACATAGTGTGCATATACACATATCTGCACATACATGTACTTGCACATACTTTCACATTTATTTATCTAATTTACATACCGCATAACTAATTTCATTCCAATTAGGAGACCATCAAATCATATCTTTTTCAACTTATGCAATGTGACTTCTGTTTTAAAATTGTCACTCAAATCAAAAACAAAGAAGCCAAGATGATCTAATTGATTCTTGACCTTTCATGAATATGAATAAATCTTTCTCCCTTGGAAGTTTATTTATTTTATTGTGCTTCAGGTGATAGTTTTCAGCTCAGTTTAATTTCTTATTCAAAAACTTATACATCTACTGTTTTGTGACATTGGTTGCAATCTCCAAAATGTGACAGCATGCTTTCCTTTTCCACCCCAGTTTCCCTGTGTCCATTTATCTGGTTCCTGTCCCTTCTTGACTTCTCGTCCTGCTTTTGGACAGGAGCTGCCAATTTGGTCTGGTATATTTGATTGAACAAAGAAGCACGTTTCTCACGTGTGTTATTTTTTGTTTTATAGGCCTGTCTAATCTTTGTCTGAGAAGTGGGCTTCGGGAATGGTTTCAATTCTGGGTTAGCAGAGCGCCTGGGAGCCGTAGTTTCGGGGATTCCTCCAGTCTCTGTCAGACCATTAAGTCTGGTCTTTTTACGTGAATTTGAATTCTGTTCTACATTTTTCTCCTGCTCTGTCCAAGACTCTCTGTTGTGATCCCTGTCGGGGCAGTCATATTTTTAATAAAATTTAGTTTTACTTTTTCTACCAACTCTTCTGGAAGCATAGAACATAAAGGAAAATGTTTTACTATAAATAAGGGCAATTTGCGTAAAGCACTTTGTAAATATCCTATATAAAGACACAAAACAACTTAATAAAATTGCCGAATATATCAATTTAGGCCTTTTCTTGGTTATCAAGCAAAGGGATAATCTCTAGAGGTATCAAATGATTTTTTATTTTTTTAGTAGCAAGCAAATATTTCAATTTTGAGAGTCAGTGTATAATGTATATTTTTGGTTGAAGAATAATATCTAATAAATTATTGAATCTAGTAGGATTTGTTAGTCAGGGAAAGCATAAGAACATTCAAGCAGTCTTGTGGGATGGCAGGATCAAACAGATAACTGAATTAAATATTTGTTTGTTTATACCCATAATTGAGTGAGCAAAATTAATAGAAGAGCCAAATAAAAAGCTACTAGGAAGTCATAGCAAAAATAAAGAAAGATCATAGAAAATTAGGGGAAATAGCCCAAAAGTATTAACACTCATGAAAACGGAAGCATTTGCGTGTGTAGCACTGAATATGAATTCTAAAACTGAAAATTATTTTTTTTCTAGGAAACTGGCAATTTGGTTAAGATAAAGCTTTTGGATGTTAGCCTTCTAATTTTTTATAAAGGAGGAGGTTTCTAAATGGAATGAAGGAAATTGTAACAGAAAATTGAACTTCATGTCCTAGGATACAGTCTTCTGACTGACATTTTGCTCAGAAGCTTTGTTTTCAACCTCAAGAGTATGACAGCAGAAAAGTGAGAGGAATCAAGTACCATGGATCAGAGGAGAAAAAGATGAGAAGTCAAAAACCTGAGGCTATTAGCACCTTAAATCCAAGCTAGGTAAAGTGATGATCAGTTACTCTAGCCAGGTAGTTAGGAATAGCAAGTAGACATAAAACCTGAGTAGAATTCCTTTAGAGGATGATGTATTACTCTCCACCTATTTGCGAAATGATATTATCATCTTCTTTTTGTTAAAAACTAAGACTCAGAGAATTTAAGTTACTTAAACACACTGGTTAATGACCATAACCCATGTCTGTCTGCTGCAAATGTTTCACTGTATCAGTCCATTAACCTATGGGAAATCCACTCCAGAGAGTAAGGGCAAGGCAAGTTTCATGCATGTCAGTGACAGACCTTTGCAGTTCCACTGACCCTCATGCTCAGAAGGGATGAGCTTGATTTATTGCTATGCTGCTGCTGTCTTGAAATTCTTAATGATTTTACTTTGAACTTGGATTTTTTAAGTTTTTGACATTTACGGAACAATGGAGCATGCATGAGCCAAGGAGATACACACAATATGCATGTCCACTGCTGTTTCTTGCAGACCCATGTGCTCATAAAGCATGGGGAACACAGAATTCCAATGAACTCACAACGCATGGGAATTCAGTGAGACTCAGAGCATGTAGTGTTTCAGGTATAACTGAATAACAGGGACACTGACAGCCCCAAGATGTCACACTTTCCGCTGGATCCAAAACTTGTTTGAACACAGAAAGAAGGCAAGATTGGCACTCTAATAAACAAGAGTGGAGCCCTATTATATTCTCTTTTACGTTCTTGTGTTAGCAACCAGTCGTCACGCTGGAGATGATAACACAGAAGGAATGGAAAGTCCTCCCTTACCTAAAGGCAGAGGATGTTGGTAGAATATGCTCGAACTGAGAGTTGATATAAAACAGTTGAGCTAGTCTTGTGTATTGATTTCACTGTTCTGGAAAGCAAGAATAATATATGCATGTATAAGCTGAGAAATACAAATTGTGCAATTTCAATGATTCTGTATGCTCTTGTATTTGCATTCAAAACTGGC
Source organism: Dugong dugon (assembly GCA_030035585.1). NCBI lineage: Eukaryota > Metazoa > Chordata > Mammalia > Sirenia > Dugongidae > Dugong > Dugong dugon. Next base: position 25,194,665 of record CM057475.1, read on the forward strand.
ATTACAAAACAAACCAACCTGTTGCCATCGAGTCGATGGCACCTCATAGCAACCCCATAGAGCAGAGTAGGGCTGTCCCTTGGGTTTCCAAGGAGCGGTTGGTCGATTCAAACTGCTGGCTGTACCTCTTAACCACTGGTGCCACTAGAGCCCCAAAACTGTCATTGCATTGCACAGTATAAAGTTAAATGGTAAAATCCATGCTAAAAACTAAAAATTCTATTTATTTTTGTACTTAGAAAAAACATTAAAGATCAAATGTAAATACCCTTAGAAGTCGAGAGACTGGAAATAAGAAGAAAAAAAAAAAAAAAACCTTCATATTTTAGTATCTTTAATGGTGCTTTTTATCTGCTTTTTGAACAGGGGCCTTGCTTTTCAATTGTGTGTTAGGCACCATAACCTACGAAGCTGGTCCTGAGTAAACTGAAGTGTAATGTTACAGAGACACATGGAATTAGTTTTTTCAGTGCTTGTCAACCTTTAGTATAAATCAGAATCCCTTGTGGGGGGTGGGAGTTTTTGGTTTTTTGGTTCAATAGAGATGCCTAGTTCCAAACCCAGATCTGTGACTCTAATTCGGTTTCACTTGGTCTAGCACTGGATGCAGCATTTTTTAAATTCAACGTATGATTCTAAAGTTCAGTCAGATTAAAAACCACTGGTGTAGATGTTCCTCATGCTTACTAAAACCCTAACTATAAGTAAATGCATAACCTAAATCAGAGGTTATGTATTTTAATAAGAGCTTTCTGGAGGCAATGCTTCAAACAAAACACGGGAAAATACGGCTTCCAGATGCAGTGGCAGGCCAGAGAGGGGCCTTGGGGGCCTTGGAGTCTTCCTATTTTCAAACAGCTTATTACAACTACGCATAGGATTGTTTCTGCCTGGTTCTTTAATCAAAACAAAACCTGAAAAGAAGGTTCAGAAGTTCACTATTAGGCAGTGCAGGTAACTGTGTGCTTGTGGAAATGACATTTTTAATTATTAAATTATTAATTAGTTAATTATTTTAATTATCATGCAGTCATAGATAGAAAAGACAGTCACCACATTCCTTATTATTTTCGTTTTCTAATTAAGTAATTCATGATGAGAAGTTCTGACCAAGCTTCTCTTGACAAAATTCTTAACCAGCTTCAAGAGTTCTTTAGAGTCACAGTTAGAAGAAGTGAAAAGATTATATTTGTGTGGATGCTTATTTGTCCACATTCTAACTATAGAGCTCCTTGAAAAGGATAATGTCTTGTTATAGATACAATTACAATAAAATAATTTTAAATTATGTACTCGGAAAAGTTTTAAAAAAGATATTGTTGCTATCTGTCTTAGTCATCTAGTGCTGCTCTAACAGAAATACCACGAGTGGATGGCTTTAACAAAGAGAAGTTTATTCTCTCATAGTCCAGTAGGCTACAAGTCCAAATTCAGCTCCAGGGGAAGGCTTTCTCTGTTGGCTCTGGAGGAAGGTCTGTGTCATCAGTCTTCCATTGGTTTGGGAGCCTCTCTGTGCAGGAACCTCAGGTCCAAAGGATGCGCTCGCTCCCAGCACTGCTTTCTTGGTGGCATGGGGTTCCCAAGTGTCTCTGCTCACTTCCCTCTTTTATATCTCAGAAGAGATTGGATTAAGACACTATCTAGTCTTGTAAACCTCATCAGTATAATCTCATCACAGTGATAGAATTTACAACACATAAGGAGATTACATATAACCTCATCAAAGTGATAGAGTTTACAACACATAAGGAAATCACATCAGATTATGCAATCATACAATACTGGGAATCATGACCTAGCCAAGTTGCTACACACATTTTTTGGGGGACACAATTCAATCCGTGACACTATCCCTTTTTACTTCTGAGGAATGAGAACTTAATCTGAAAAACCTATGTAAGAGTTCAGGAGAAGTTCATGAGTGAGTGGAAAAAAAAATAAAAAAGCCCATTCAGAAAAACAGAGAATGTTTGGAGTTTAAAATGTCTTTACGCCTTTCAATGATATTGACTTCCTAAAATTTACATACAACACTTAAGCTATCTCTAACCTTATTAAAAATATTGTTTACTCTTTATTACAGAGAACTAGATTCCTTAAAGACACTTTCCAAAAATATTTTATTTTTTAAGAACTTGATTTTACACAAAAGGACGATATTGTATAAGACAACTGTTATAAGAACTCAAGAAAAGGTTTAAACACAGAATAAAACATTCTTTGATGGTTACGAGGGTGGGGAGGGAGGGTGAGGGTTATTTACTAACTAGACAGTAGATAAGAATTATCTTAGGTGAAGGGAAAGACAGCACTCACTACAGGGGAAGTCAGCACAACTGGACTAAACCAACGCTAAGAAGTTTCTTGAATACAATCAGTTTGAGGGACAGAGTAGCAGGGGTAGGAGTCTGGGGACCACCCTTTCAGGGGACATCTAGGACAATTGGCATAACAAAGCTTATTAAGAAAATGTTTGGCATCCTACTTTGATGAGTGGTGTCTGGGGTCTTAAAATCTTGCAAGCAGCAATCTAAGATACATCAATTGGTCCCAACCACTTGGAGTAAAGGAGAATGAAGAACACCAAAGACACAAGGAAAGTATTAGCCCAAGAGACAGAAAGGGCCACGTAAACCAGAGACTTCATCAGCCTGAGACCAGAAGAACTAGATGGTGCCCGGCTACTACCAATGACCACCCTGGCGGAACACAACGGAGAGTCCTGGATGGAGGAGGAGAAAGGTGGGGTGCAGAACTCAAATTCTAGTAAGAAGACCAGACTTAATGGTCTGATTAAGACTGGAGGAACCCTGGAAAGCATGGCCCCTGGATTCTCTATCAGCCTAGAACTAAAACAATTTCCAAGGCCAACTCTTCAGACAGGGATTGGACTGGACTGTGGGACATAAAATGATACTCGTGAAGAGTGTACCTCTTAGCTCAAGTAGATACAAGAGACTAAACGGGCAGCTTCTGTTCGGAAGTGAGATGGGAAGGCAGAGAGGATTAGGACGTGGTTGAATGAACATGGGGAATCGGGGTGGAAAGGAGGAGTGTGCTGTCACAGTAAGGGGAGAGCAATTAGGGTCACATAACAATGTATGTATAAATTTTTGTATGGGAAAAATTAAAAAAAGAAAATTACACATAAGCATATATTTAAAAACCCAATGATATGGGTTTCACTGGTCCTCTAAAATTCATTCATCCATATCCCAAGTGTATAGAGGCCTGCAGTATGCATAAGCTACTATGCTAGGCACTAGCCAAATTTGGCTATTTAAAGTGAAATTTAAATTAGCTAAAATTAAAAATTTAGTTCCTCAATGTCATCAACCACATTTCAAATGCTCTGTAGTTACAAAGATTACTTAACTTTAAATTACACTTAAATCAATTAATTTAAATTAAATTTGAAATTCAATTCTCAAGTGACATTAGTGCTCAATATTCAAGTGTTCAATAGCCTCATGTGGCTAGTGGCTACCGTACTGGACAGCACAGATTTAAAACATGCTCATCATTGCATAAAATTCTACTGAACAGTGCTGACATAGACCCTAGAACATCTCGACCCTAGAGGAAGGAGTATTTACCCAGTAAGTATAGTACAGATGAGTGAGAAGAGATTCAATTCAGAGAAAGTGTAAATGTGAGAATTTCCTAGTGAGCCTAGGGTTATCCTTTTTTTTCTCCCCCCCAATTCATCACTTTTATTGCTGATTTAGGAGATAATATTGGAGCCATTATTCCTTGTCCTAGAATGTGACCCAGCTGGAGATTGAATCAGAAGGACTCACAAGGACACATCGACTGGGCCTTGAGGTATAAAGACAATAGCTAGGACAATGTTGGAAAACATCTTTTAGGGAAACTTCCGCATAAATAAAAAACAGCACAAAAGAATGCTTTCCATTCTTATCTTTTTCTATCAGCATTTAGTGAATAGTAAGATTTGTTGGACCAATGAAGATCCTCCTGACTGTCCTTACTGAAATCTGTACCAATGATTATTAAGACAATTCAAAATGTAGAATCAAGGTGACTTAACAGTTTTTAGCCAATCTGTGAAAAAGTGAAGCTTTCAATCATTTTGCCCATCTGTACTGTTAATATATACTGATGACTCTGTAACGTTCCTTGGACTCGGGTAGACGTGGCTCTGGTAGCATGCTTGTCCCATTTTCCCACTCTTGGTTATTCTGTAATATTCCTTGGACTTGGGCAGACGTCTGGCAGCATGCTTTCCCATTTCCTACTTTTGCCTCTTTGAACATATATGCCGAATTAAACCTTCCTTTTGGTTAAAAAAAAAAAGAACTTGATTTTACTTAATGTCATTTACAATACAAAAGTTAGTAATGGATATGAAAAACAGATCTATACAGGCAAACAAGTATGAGGAAAGCTTGCTTTTTTCTTTGTTGACTGTTTCATAGCTTATAATATGCAAATGTCCATTATACATCTCTAAAATGTTCTTGGAGCAAATACTAGGAGTATTATTTTTCCCCCTACCCATTAATTCCCACTGAAGGAGAAGTGGCTAGTCCAGTTGGACCATGTAACACAGGAATGCTTCAAATGAAAAACCAGTTGCATTAGTTCTCTCTTTTACTCTCTTGAATATGCCTACACTGAGGCGTATGGTCTCTTCTCAGTTTGTGAGAAGTAGGCCCAAACTATCTTCGGTTAAAAGGTTGTGATGGATGCAACCCCTTTTGGGCGTCAGGCCCAAGCCTCATTCTCCAATTTCTTCTCACTTGCTTATAAAGCTATTTGGTTCTTAACTTGATAGTAAGGATTCCTAGACTTTTGTTCCTTCCTTTCAGTTCAGACAACCTACTGACTGAAGGCCAGGAAAGAATACTCAGTGTGTTTAAATGTATAGTTTTAAGGAATATCACAGCTATTTAGTTATAATGTGTATTGACATATGACATCACAGGCCAAATTAAACTGATTTTCTAGGAAACAGTTGAGTTTTTTTACATACATTCTAGACCTTCCAATATAATTTTTTAAAGATTACTTATGAAATCAGCAAATTTATAGTTATTGCTTTTTTATGTTTTTAAATAATGCATACTCTGTAAAATATATGTTAAAATGCAGAAGTGTGTAGTGGACTGTGAAAATCCCCTCTAATTACAATCCCCAGCTAGATAAAAATTGGTGCAAATTCTTGCAGAGTTCACTATAATTATGCACACTATAGTTGTGTACATATGTGTACATATACACGTATGTGAAATTATTCACATAGCTAGTTCTAATTGGTATTATTTTGACATGCACATACCACAATTAAATTAAAATTTAATTAAATTAAATTTAAATTTAAATTTTTTTCACATAAATAGATTTCCTCTCTGTAATTCATCTCAACATTAGAATTATTTTCTTGCTATTGTGTACCTTTTTGTCATATTCATTAAAACCTACTCCAGTGGTGACTCTTATGAAATACAAAAAAATCTTAACTATCTAAAACATGCAAACTTTCTTTGTTTGATTAAATCTGTAAACTTGATTTATGCATTCCTGATCTTTATGTTGATTTACTTATGAAACAGTGATCCATTCATAAATTCAATAAATTAACAGGAACCTGTAAATATGTATGAATATAAATGTATAATATGTAAATATATAATGCATTAAAATTACCAGTCTTTTTTTTCTTGTTACTGTACTCTGAGATCTTATTCCCAGCACCATCTGTCCCTTCAGTGGCACAGATTCTAACATACTAAGGAATGGAGAAGGCTCATTGCTCCAAAATAAACTAGAGAAAGTACTGTTTGATGAAATTCAGAGCAATGAGTCATGCTAAAATCCAGAAATGCGCATGTAGTTGACAGGAAGAACATTTTGACTATATAGCTGCAGCAACTAGACAGGACTGAATAGAAGGACCAGAACCAGTTGAATGAGGAATCTGAGTCACAGTTGGAATTCTTCATTAGCAAAGGTAGTGCATGAGAATGCAAGTAATTTAAAGATCTGGTGTACAAGTGGTAAATGGGGTCATCTGTGGGGTAATGAAGAATGAAAGAATGCCTGGCAAGAAGTATTTGAGAGTAAGAAAAGTATTGTAAAATCTAAGAGTAAGAAACATTATTGTTAACTTTAACAAATGGTAAATTGTACATGTTTCATTTAAATCAGAAAAAAACAAATTGTGAGCAATTATTTTAATACTGAGAGTATTCTGTGGTGCTGTCGATACATGGGTACTTAAAAGAATCAGTGAATTATATAGGATTTCACCTTCCTAAAAGTGTATCTCAATAAAAGTTCATTTATTTAGCAAAACTTAGCAGCTTGAATGTACAATACGTACAAACTGGAGACAGATGGAAGACAGTGCACACATGCTTTTCAACTCAAAGAAAGTTAGGGGCAAAGATCAGATGAAATATAAGCAGCTAGCCCTACAGGACACCCATTCTAATATTACAATGGGCAATCCTGCTCTATCTACCCAGACTGATGCTCTTAAAGATGATTCTTATCAATTAAGGAATTCCCTTTTAATTAAATTCTTACACCTTCATACAAGAGAGCAGAAAGTCTACAAAGAATGAAGCTCTAGAGATACATCAGCTTTCTAGTTTGAACTCAGAACCTGTTTGCTCTCTCTCTCTCTCATTATTTCTTTCTCTCTCTCTAAGTAAAACTTATGTCTGTGAAAACAGACATGAATTTTGAATTATGACTCTTGAAAAAACTAGTAAGTCAACTTCTGTTTTGAAGGAATTTCTCTGTTACTGTTTTTATTATGGGCATTCCAAAACCCACGAACTATATGACAGGCACTGAACACAATGTACATATTACACAGGGAACATGAACTGTGATGGATAATACATTTTTAATTATTTTTCCATTACATTTTGAATACATTCTATGACCCCGTGGTGCTTTAGACTTATTATTAAATCATACACATTTTCTAAAAGAATGCCAAAATGATACAGAAGTAATGTTATTTGAGAAGTGGAATTAATAATTTGCAGCACCTAACATAGTGTCTTTACATAATAGAAGATCAAAATGCAGTTTAGTAATTTAATTCAACAAACATTTATGTGAACTCCTCCAATACAACAGACAATGGGTAAGGTTAGAGGGGGAAAAAATGAATAAGACACAGTCTCCAACCTTCCCAGTAGGCATTGGCAAAAAACAAGGCTCCAGGAATTGATAGAATACCAACTGGGATGTTTCAACAAACGGATGCAGTGCTGGAGGGGCTCACTCAACTACACCAAGAGATTTGGAAGACAGCTCCCTGGCCAATTGACTGGAAGAGATTCATATTTGTGCCCATTCCAAAGAAAGGTGATTCAATAAAATGTGGAAATCATCAAACAATATCATTAATATCACACACAAGTGAAATTTTGCTGAAGATCATTCAAAAGCTGTTGCAGTGGTATATCAACAGGGAAGTGCCAGAAATTCAATCTATATTCAGAAGAGGGCATGCAAGGAGGGATATCACTGCTGGATCTTGGCTGAAAGCAGAGAATACCAGAAAGATGTTTACCTGTGTTTCATTGACTATGCAAAGGCATTCAGCTGTGTGGATCATAACAAACTATGGATAACACTGTGAAAATAGGAATTCCAGAACACTTAATTGTGCTCATGTGGAACCTGTACATAGACCAAGAGGCAGTAGTTAGAAGAGAACAAAGGGATACTGTGTGGTTTAAAGTCAGGAAAGGTATGGGTCAAGGTTGTATCTTTTCACCTTACTTATTCAATCTGTACATTGAACAAATAATCTGAGAATCTGGACTGCATGAAGAAGAACGCAGCATCAGGATTTGAGGAAGACTCATTAACAACTTTTGATATGCAGATGCCACAACCTGGCTTGCTGAAAATAAAGAGGACTTGAAGCACTTACTGATGATCAAAGACAACAGCCTTTAGTATGGATTATGCCTCAACATAAAGAAAACAAAAATCCTCGCAACAGGACCAATAAGCAACATCATGATAAATGGAGAAAATTTTGAAGTTGTTGAGGACTTCATTTTACTTGAATCCATAATCAATGCCCATGGAAGCAGCCGTTAAGAAATCAAACAACCTATTGCATGGGGCAAATCTGCTGCAAAAGACCTCTTTAAAGTATTAACAAACAAAGATATCACTTTAAGGACTAAGGTGAGCCTGACTGAAGCCATGGTGTTTTCAATTGTTTCCCATGCATGCAAAAGTTGGACGATGAATAAAGAAGACCTAAGAAAAATTGATGCATTTGAATTATGGTGTTGGTGAAGAATATTGAATATACCATGGAATGCCAAAAGAACAAACACATATGTCTTGGAATCTTGGAAGAAGTACAGTCAGAATTCTCTTTGGAAGGGAGGATGGCGAGACTTTGTCTCATGTACTTTGGACATGTTATCAGGAGGAACCAGTCCTGGAGAGGGACATCATTCTTGGTAAAGAAGAGGGTCAGTGAAAAAGAGGAAGACCCTCAACCAGATGGATTGACATAATGGCTTCAACAATGGGCTCAAGCATAGCAACAATTGTGAGGATGGCACAGGACTGGGCAGTGTTTTGTTTTGCTGTACATGGGGTCACTGAATTAGTACCTAACAACAACACTCTCCTCAAGGAGCTAGTCTACCCCATTCTCATTTTTCTCACCCCTCTACTACTTTAGATGATGCTGAAAGTGACCTTTTTTCTTTGTGGTGTCTTTGCTTCCATCAGTGCTGTTTTGCTTCAATTATTAAAGAGCTCTGTTTGCTTCTATTCCTAAGAGGGAGTCAAGTAAATCGGAAAATCTAACATGGGTCTCAGAGCTAGCAAGACAGTCAAGCCTCACCTTCTTTGGTCCTTCATATTATGTATGTGGCATCAGAGGACAGAAATATTAACAACTCTTCTAAAGTCAAACATTTTCAATGGCAAAACAAGGACTAAATACTTTGAATCCCAGCTCAGATTTCTGGGAACTCTACTACTGAAATTTACTTCCAAGTGGAGGGAAGACTAATAAGAACATAGTTCCAAAGGTAGAATTTAGGACTTTAAAAACTGAATTTGGAAGGCATTCAATGTTATAGTTTCAAACATTTAGAGCTACACCTCCAATATACAATGGCCATTCCCATCAGACTTCTACTTTTTCCTCTTTTCCTTTGTTCCCATTTTCACTTTTGATGCACTGTCTCTTAGTACAAGGACTCACAAGGACACATCAACTGCACCTTGAGGAACAAACTGGAATAACTCCTGCTGGACTTTGTCGCCAGCTTTTAAATACTGGCTATAGAATTTCAACGGGAGTCAATCTATAGAGATATCAATCAACCTGAGAAAATCAACTTACTCACAGGCAAAGGAAATTGTTCCGATCAGTGGTGTTCAACACATAGCAAGCAAAGGGATCTGAAGCTGAATACACTGATCTACACTGGTTTAACTATTTAAAAGATGAAATGATAATAAATAAAAGTTGCATCTGTTTGCAAACTGTTTGCAAATTGAACAAACCAAAATGAAACATTTGTGTAAATTTCTAATACTCTATTCTGGAGCTAGATAGATGTGAAGATATCTAATAAATGGATGGGTTACAACAGGAAAAGGGGGAGCAGAAAATCCTTGAATTAAGATGTCTTTGATGTCATCTTAGTTCAAGATAATCATCCCATACAAAGAATGACTCCAACCAATGTCTGTGGGATTTGTGGCTCAGGATCCAGTCACCCTGACACTGAAAGGGGGGAAAAAAAAGTAGTAATATCTTAAAATAGATTTGCATGTACTGGACCCTGAATAAATCTTACTGATAATAGTTTTAAAATATAATTCTGAATCTGAGAAGGGAGCCAAGATTTACTGAGTATAAAGTATGTCCACATAGTGTGCTATACACTTTATCTACATTATCTCATTTAACTATTATAATAATCATATTAGGAAGATTTTATCATTTTCCCCATTTAACAGGAATTTAAAATCATAGGCATAAATAATTTATCCAAGGTGATAAAATAGTAAATGTAGTTGCCCGAGCTAGAGTCTAACCAAATCTTTCAGAGTCCAGAACTCACAGCCTTAACCCCTCTAACAGATCTTTTTCCAGAATCCCAGCCCAGAGTTTCTTAGGCAGCTCTAGTCTCAGTGGGAGGAAATTAAGGCAGAGTCCAAACTTACTGGAATGACAGGATGGCCAGACAGCCTTGTACCACCTTATGGAGCTGTCTTAGTTATCTAGTGCTGCTCTAACAGAAATACCACAAGTGGATGGCTTTAACAAAGAGAAATTTATTCTCTCACAGTCTAGGAGGCTAGAAGTCCCAATTCAGGACACAAGCTCCAGAGGAAGTCTTTATCTCTCTGTCAGCTCTGGGTGAAGGTACTTGTCATTAGTCTTCCCCTGGTTGAGGAGCTTCTCAGTGCAGGAACCTTGGTTCCGAAGGACGCACTATGCTCCCGGTGCTTCTTTTTAGGTGGTGTGAGGTCCCCATGTCTCTCTTTTATATCTCAAAAGGGATTGGCTTGAAACACAATCTAATCTTGTAGATTGAGTCTTGCCTCATTAACATAACTGCCGCTAATCTCATCTCATTAACATCATAGAGATAGGATTTACAACACATAGGAAAATCACATCAGATGACAAAATGGTGAACAATCACATGATCCTGGGGATCATGGCTTAGCCAAGTTGACAGATACTTTTTGGGGACACAATTCAATCCATGACACGAGCTAATTCAGCAGTCCTCAACAAGTTTCGATTTTGTGCCCCGTGCCTATACCCCTAGAAAATTTGGCAATGTTTGAAGACATTTTTGGTTGTTACAACTTAAGAAGTTGGTACTACAGGCATCTAATGGGTCCAAACCAAGCCAACTGCCATGTAATGAAGTCCGCTCATGGCGACCACATGTATGTCAGAGTAGAACTGCTTCATAGGGTTTTCAAAGACTGATTTTTCAGAAGTAGATCTCCAGGCCTTTCTTCTGAGTTGCCTCTGAATGGACCCAAACCTCCAACCTTTCAGTTAGCAGCCATTTGTGCCACCCAGGAACTCCATCTAATGGGTAGAGGATGTTAAAACATAGGAAAGCCCCCTCCTCTCCCACAGCCAGGGAATTATCTAGCCCAAAATGTCACTAGTGCTGAGGATGAGAAACCCTGGGCTAATCCCCTTCACTTAAGACACTCTTTCCCCAGAATCAAGTCATATTTTGAACCCTGCCTGCTGAAAGTAGACCTAGGTATGATCAGAACGGTCTCAGCATATGGATCCAGGCTATGCCTACACAGCACATATAGCATATATTACTCTACTTTGGAGGGCCCGCATGAAGGAGATGCTACTGCCAAGTGATGAAGTGAGAACAATTAGCAGTGAATTTACTGAACTGAGCTACTTGTCAAAAGCTTACAAGATTTGTAAAGGGTTTCCATCAAAAAATGTAAAACTCACAGGATGTCATTATAGATTTTCAAGTATTATCAGCCTTTAATAGTTTCAAATGTCACAGGAGTCACTGGTAATAGTTAAGCTTCATCACTCAGTCTTATTTTCAGGAACCCTTTCTAAGACTATGCCAAGTTCCAAGATTCTGTGAAAGTAAATGAAAAGGATGTTTTATTGACTGTTCTTGCTAACCAACGTAATATGGTATCTGCTATTAATAAATTCATGGCTTTAGCAGGAAAAAAATTAGGCAGTACAATTCTATACTTTTTTCTTATAGTTTTATTCCGTGTGTATGGTATTTTATTTTTACTTTATATCCATGTTAGCATTTTGAGTTAAGCTCCTCCTCTTAACTGTAATCTCCTAGAGGGTATGGGTCTAGCCTTTCTCATCTCTCATGCTAATTCCTAAATACATAAATAGACAAATCATTATATAAATGATATTTAAGTTGTAATCTAAACTTTAAAATTGACTTTCACTCTATTCAATAACTTTTACTCATGATAAAGATCAGGAAATTAAGTTACATCTATTTGGCACTATAACAGCACTGTAGAATTCAGTAAGCTTTTCAGTATTTGACTCAAAAATATATATTTACTCCAAATTATGAACAGACCACTTAACAATCAAATTTAATTAATTAATTAATCATGGACACACATATTATACCATCAACAGAAATTTACTTAAATTTCATCAATTGTAATATTATGTCAACTTTATTAATTATAAATATAGTATTCATAAGTGCTATAACATAGTTTCCAAAAATTTGTTAGATTTTCTTTCCTTATCAAGAATTTCTTTGCTTATAAATAATTGAAATAATCAATCAAACACAAATTAACATAATTTCAAAGACAAGTTATAAAATATAATTTCATCTTCCCCAGAAAAATATATTTTTAAGGGTATATTTTCTTCCTTTGGACATGATGTAAGATGAAACCCTTAAAGAAAAGTGTCTAAAGCCTACAAATGCCTTAAAAAGACAATTCGTTTGGAGTCTATTGCTTACTATTCTGTCTCTTTTTCATTATTTTACTGAAGCTACCACCTAAGATTACAAAAAAAAAAAAAACAAACTAATTGCTAAAATACCATCACTATCACTCACATCTCAACTACAGAAGTAATACATCGGTAGTTGCAAAACACAAACTCCTTTGTAAGAGACATTGGGCATCAGAAGAAATTGTAAATGTATATTTTCTCCCCTTTGAGAACCATTATGACATTCTGGGTGAAGAGCCAAGCTTTCCTATTGCTAACATATAATACATCTACGTGAACTTGATAAACCAGGAGTTAACCTTTGTTCCTTTATAAGTGGGTTATATCTTCAGTTAGGGAAAAATGATTTTTGAATGATGGGTCAGTCATTGACTTGTTTGACTGAATATACTGAATTAAAATTGGTGTATTAAAATATTCATATACCTTAATAATTAAAAAGCTTGTCAAAATGGTAGACAATTTATGTCTGCAGACAGAGCCAGAGATGATAGTAAAAGAACACAAAAAGCAAATACAGATGTCAGATAGAGTTGTGATATGGACATATAATATCCAGAATAGGCACAGCCCTTACAATTTACTTTAAAAGACATCTTAGCCCACCTTCACTAGGAAACAGAGCCTGAAATAAGTGTAAGTGTATGAGGAACAATTTCAAGTAAGGAAATTGTGAAGCGAGGAGAAGAATGAGAAGCAAAAGGAGGTGACCCTTTATTGCTGTAGCCACTGCTTCAAGACAAGGTGCAAGGTGCACTGAGGAAGAATAGAGAGGGAATTTGTCTGTCAGCAACCTGCTCCCTGTTTCCTACTTACCCTTAGTCAAAATTTGCCTCATGGGTATTTAATTACCCAACTGCCAGGTTGTCTCACCTGGCCTCTTTACCTGATTATCTTACCTGGCCTCTTACCTGCCCTGTCTTACCTGCTAACAGGCAGATACCACTCTACAAAAGTGAGAGGAGGAGAAGAGACCTCTGGAGGAATGGTGCTGTCCACAGAGGGTCCAGAGCAGTAGCTGAAGTATGCTAAGCAATCAAGTATTTGGGAGAGAGATAAGTCTGAGAGAATCTGAGGACGCCCATATTATACGATCGGTACAAAAGGTAAAACTTTTGTGAATTACATAACTCATAGTTTTGTTAGGCGCCCTGGTGGTGCAGTGCTTAATCGCTAGGCAGCTAACGGAAAGGTCATCAGTTTGAAACCACCAGCAGCTTCTCAGAAGGATATGGCAGTCTGCTTTCAAGAAGATTACAGCCTTGGAAACCCTATGGGGAAGTTCTATTCTGTCCTATAGGCTCCCTATAAGTTGGAATCCTCTCAATGGCAATGGGTTTTTATGCTTTTGTTGGTATGCATGTATATTTCTTTAACAATACGGGAGACAGTAGCTGACCCTCAGAGAGCAACATTGACAATGTCACACATCTTTAACCATGCTGGATCTTGTGGGTATAAAGGGTTGTTAGATTCTGAGCCCACCCTCGAGAGTATTATGGTGTAGTTGATGAAAGGAGAAAATTTTTTTAAAGTTATAAATGGTCATAGTTCCTGGTCATAGTTCCTAAAATGGTAATATAAAGTCTAAGTTCCAAATTGTTACAGATGTGATAAGAGATTAATTCAAATGTGTTAGCTAGTCTTTTTGAGTAGACAAGCTATCTTTCAGTAAAATGAAATAACTAATACATCATTACATCACCTGTAAGTAAAGTATTTATCCAGTAGTCTGAAAGAACTAAGGCTTACTAAACAGAGAAAACCAAAACATCCAACAAACAGCACGAGATCATTTGGCCATTTTTGTTTATATAAAGATGATGCTAAATGTGAATAGATTATTTCTTGAAGGTACTATATCTCCTCATTTAACAGATAAAAACTAAACAACAACAAAATATATACATATATGTTGTTAGGTGCTGTCGAATCAGTTCCTGCTCATAGTGATCGTACATACAACAGAATGAAACATTGCCTGGTCCTGTCCCATCCTCACAATCGTTGCTATGGTTGAGCCCATTGTTGCAGACATTGTATCAATATATTTTGTTGAGGGTCTTAATCTTCTACGATGACTCTCTACTTGCATGATGCCCTTTTTCCAGGGATTGGTCCAAATAACATGTCCAAAATATGGGAGACTAAGTCTCACCATCCTCGCTGCTAAAGAGCATTCTGGCTGTTCTTCTAAGACAGAGGTGTTCAATCTTCTGGCAGTCCATGGTATATTCAATATTCTTCATCAATACCATAACTCAAAGGAGTCAATTCTTCTTCAGTCTTCCTTATTCATTATCCAACTTTTGCATGCATATGAGGCTATTAAAAATACCATGGCTTGAGTCAGGTGCAACTTAATCCTCAAGGTGATATCTTTACTTTTTAACACTCTAAAGAGGTCTGTTGCAGTAGATTTGCCTAATGCAACACAGAGCTTGATTTCTGGAAGGCCACTTCCATGAGCCTTGATGGTGGATTCAATAAAATGAAATCCTTGACAACTTCAATATTATCTCCGTTTATCATGATGTTGCTTATAGGTCCAGTTGTGAGGATTTTTGTTTTCTTTTTGTTGGGGTATAATCTGTACTGAAGGCTGCGGCTTTGATCTTTATCAGTAAGTAATTCAAGTCCTCCTGACTTTAGCAAGCAAGGTTGTGTCATCTGGATATCACAGGTTGTTAATGAGTCTTCCTCCAAACCTGATGCTGCATTCTACTTCATACAGTTCACCTTTTCAGATTATATTCTCAGCCTACTGATTAAATAAGTATGGTGTAAAGATACAACCCTGATGCACAACTTTTCTGATTTTAAACACTGCAGTATCCCCTTGTCCTGTTCAAACAACTGCCTCTTGGTCTATATGCAGGTTCTACACGAGCACACTTAAGTGTTCTGGAATTCCCATTCTTCATAATATTATCCATAATTTGTTATGATCCACACAGTTGATGCCTTTGCATAGTAAATAAAACACAAGTAAACATCTTTCTGTTATTCTCTGCTTTCAGCCAAGATTCATCTGACATCAGCAATGATGTCCCTCGTTCCACAACCTCTTCTGAATCCCCCTTGAATTTCTGCCAGTTCCCTGTGGGTGTATTGCTACAACCATTTTTTGATTATCTTCAGCAAAATTTTACTTGAATGTGATATTAATGATATTGTTCTGTGGGATCACCTTTCTTTGGAATAGGCACGAATATTGATCTCTTACTGTCAGTTGGACAGGTAGCTGTCTTCCAAATTTCTTGGCATACACCAGTGAGCACTTCAAGTATTGCATTCGTTTGTTGAAACATCTCAATTGATATTCCATCAATTCTTGGAGCCTTGTTTTTCACCAGTGCCTTCAATGCAGCTAGGACTTCTTCCTTCAAGTACCATCGGTTTATGAGCATATGCTGCCTCCTGAAATGGTTGAATGTTGATCAATTCTTTCTGGTACAGTGACTATGTATTCCTTCCATCTTCTTTTGATGATTTCTGCAGTGTTCAACATTTGCCTAGAGAATTCTTCAATACTTCATCTCGAGGCTTGATTTTTTTCTTCAATTCTTTCAGACTGTGAAATGCTGAGCTTGTTCTTCCCTTTTGATATTCTAACTCCAGGTCTTTGCACATTTCATTACAATACTTTACTTTGTCTTCTGGAGCCAACCTTGGAAATCTTTTGTTCAGCTCTTTTTTTTTTTTTATCATTTCTTCAGTTTGCTTTAGCTACTCTACGTTCAAGAGCAAGTTTCAGAGTCTCTTCTGACATGCATTTTATCTTTTCTTTCTTTCCAGTCTTTTTAATGACCTTTCTTTTTCTTTATGTATGATGTCCTTAATGTCACCCCACTACTTGTCTGGTCTTTGTTCATTAGTATTCAATGTGTCAAATCTATCCTTAAGATGGCCTCTAAATTCAGGTGAGATATACTCAAGTTCATACTTTGGCTCTCATGGATATGTTTTAATTTTCTTCAGCTTCAACCTGAAACTGCTTATGAGCAATTGATGATCTGTTCGGCAGTCAGCTCCAGGTCTTGTTCTGACTGACGATATTGAGCTTCTCCACAGTCTCTTTTCACAGATGTTGTGGATTTGATTCCTGTGTATTCCATCTGGTGAGGCCCATGTGTATAGTCATTGTTTATGTTGTTGAAAAAAGCCATTTGCAATGAATAAGTCATTGGTCTTGCAAAATTCTATCAGGCGATCTCTGGCATCAGTTCTGTCATCAAGGCCGTATTTTCTAACTACTGATCCTTTTTCTTTGTTTCCAACTTTCACATTCCAATCACCAGTAATTATCAATGCATCTTAACTGCATTTTTGATATATTTCAGACTGCTTAAATTGGTAAAAATACTCCATTTCTTCATTTTTTGGATTAGTGGTTGGTGCATAAACTCGAACAACAGTCATATTAACTGATCTTCCTTGTAGGCGTATGGATATTATCCTGTCAGTGACAGTGTTTTCTTGAGGATAGATCTTGAAATGTTCTTTTTGACAATGGTTATGATGCCATTCCTTTTCAATTTGTTATTCTCGGCATATTAGACCATATGACTGTCCAATTCAAAATGGCCAATATTAGTCCATTTCAACTCGCTACTGCCTAGGATCTCCATCATTAAGTGTTCCATTTCATTTTTGACATCTTCCAACTTTCCTAGATTCATACTTTGTACATTCCACATTCTGATTGTTTGTGGATACTTGCAGCTGTTTCTTCTCATTTTGAGTACATGACACATCAGCAAATGAAGGTCCCAAGAGATTTACTCCATCCATGTCATTAAGGTTGACTCTACTTTGTTGTATTTTGAGTGCTTTCCAATCTGATCTTCTGGCACTATATCAGATAATATTCCACCTCTATCCACAGGTTTTTACCAGCCAATTTTTTTCAGGAGTAGATCGCCAGTTCCTTCTTCCTAGTCTTTCTTAGTCTGGATGCTCCACTGAAACCTGTTCACCATGGGCGACACTGCTGGTATTTGAAATATCGGTTGCATAGTTTCCAGCATCACAGCAACACACAAGCCACCAGAGGACCACAAACTGGGCATAAACTTGTATTACCTTTTTTATTTTAAATCTGTACTAGTAAACTATATTTTTAAATTTGTGATAGTAAACTATATGGTTATATCTTGGCAGAACACTACTTAAGTGTTTAAGAAGTTGCGGAAAGAACAATTCATCTAAATAATTGCCTGACTTTTGTGTCCATGTGGTTATTTAACATATCATCTCAGACACAACACTGATCATATCCTTATAGGAATTATTCCATATTAGCTTGAAAATTATTACATTAATTCAGTAAATGTAAAACATTGATCAGAATAATTATCTTTCCCAAACCCATCACTCATTGTACATACATGTGGGCACTTGGATGCATATATTCGCACACCTAACAGTTTGGAATGTGTAAACCATTGCCTTAAATTTCACCTTTACTTGGTGAATAAGTGTATATGTTTTCCCTTGTTCCTAACATATAGATTTTTATAGAAACATAGTAGCTTTTGACTTGTGGGATATTTTATTTTCTGAATTAATTGTTGTTGTTGTTAGATGCTATCCAGTCATTTTCGACTTATACTGACCCTGTGTGACAGAGTAGAACTGCCCCATAGGGTTTTCTTTGCTGTACTCTTTATAGAAGCAGATTCCCAGGTCTTCTTCCTGCAGAGTTCCTGGATGGGTTTGAGCTTCCAGCCTTTCAGTTAGCAACTGAGTGCTTAACCACTTAACTGTTGGCACCACCTGAGCTCCTTCCTGAATTAATTAGGACTATCTAAATTCTAGAAGCCTTGCTGACACAGTGGTTAAGTGTTCGGTTGCCACTCAAAAGGTGGTGGTTCAAACCTACCGGCTGCTCCATGGGAGAAAAGACATGGACATCTGCTCCCATAAAGATTTCACGTCTAGAAAACTCTATGGGGCAATTCTACCCTGTCCTATAGGGTTGCTATAGCATCACTATGAGTCAAAATTGACTTGACAGTGATGGGTTTAGTTTCGGTTTTTCAATCTAAATTGTAAGATCATGCCTAATTATTTTATAAATTATGATTTCTAAATTTCTAGATTGAAAAATATTTACATTTCACTTTCACATAGATAAAACACATTCTTTAATACATTGCATAGATGGTGTCATTTTTAGTGAGACAGATATTTATTTACTACATAAAATCATGAGGAAAATATACCAAACAAACAAAGTACCTTTGAAATACAAATAATAGCAATGGGTTTCTTTTGCAGATGTTTCTTGTCTAGAAATATTCCTGCTGTGGGTCAGAATTTTGTTGCTGGACTGTTGCTCAGGATTCCCACTCTTTCTGAGATAAATCTATCAAAAAGCTCGTATGCGTGGTTGACACTTCTTTAAAAAAACTCCAGCAGAGATAATATCAGGAGTATGATTCTCTTCCAGAAAAAAAAAAAAAAAGGATTTTTATGAGGCTAACAACAACAAAATAATAGCAATAATTTCTATGCAAATAGAAATAATTACATATATTATAAGCTTGATTTTATTTAATTATTTAAAATGCAAAGTTTTTACCTGATTCTATGACAGTCTGATGGTGGTTAATTTATGAGGATGTACGTGACATGAAACAAAAATGCTTATGAAAAGTACTTCATTAATAGTGGATTCGTAAGTCTTTATTTTTATTGATAAGAAAGCAGAACTCCAATTAGTGGTACCAAAAGAGAAATAAACAACAATTACAATTAAAGCTTCATAATCACTTGCAGTAGTCTGGGGAATCTTTTGTCCCTATACAAATGATTTTTTAAAATTTGCTATAACCCATAAAAACAATCTTGAAGAAAATTTTTCATCTGTTTTTCTGTGTGAATAAACATATTTTCACCTAGATTTTTCTGTTTGTAATGTACCTCAGTAGGATAACATTGTTCATTAAAACTATACATTAAAAAAAAAATCCCAAAATTTCCTCTCCACTGGATTCTTTCAAAGAGTCTAAATAAGTAGAAGAAATAATATTTTACCTCAAGAAAAATATTGAGAAAAAGATGTTCTGTGTTTGTTATAAGAGCTATGGTTTAATATATTTGATAGCATAGCATTAAAATTTGTTTTCAAGATTTCAGGTGATAGGGAGAGAGGAACTTGGAGTAGGTGAGGTTAGTGTGGAGACATTAGTGGGGAGCATATTTTAGGTTAGCTTCATGGTATGAAAGAGTTTATACTATGCAAATTTTAACTATGCTTACGTATAAAATATCTGCATACACATTTACTTAGAGCAATACATTACATCAAGAAGACAGGTAGAAAGAAAAAAATCACATGATCATCTCAATTGATGCAGAAAAGGCATTTGACAAAGTCCAACACCCATTCCTGATAAAAGCTCTCAATAAAATAGGTATAGAAGTGAAATTTCTCAACATAATAAAGGGCATCGATGCAAAACCAACAGCCAACATCATTCTTAATGGAGAGAGGCTGAAAACATTCCCCTTGAAAACAGGAACAAGACAAGGATGCCCTTTATCACCACTCCTATTTAACATCGTGCTGGAAGTTCTAGCTAGAGCAATAAGGCAAGAGAAAGAAATAAAGGGCACCCAAATTGGTAATGAAGAAGTTAAATTCTCCCTGTTTGCAGATGATATGATACTATACATAGAAAACCCTAAAGACTCCACGAGAAATCTACTGGAACTAACAGAAAGATTCAGCAGAGTAGCAGGATACAAGATAAACATTCAAAAATCAGTTGGATTCCTATACACCAGTAAAGAGAACGATGAAAAGGAGATCAGGAAATCAATACCATTTTCAATAGCCCCTAAAAAGATAAAATACTTAGGAATAAATCTGACCAGGAATGTAAAAGACCTATACAAAGAAAACTACAAAACACTGCTGCATGAAACCCAAAGGGATCTACATAAATGGAAAAACATACCATGCTCATGGATAGGCAGACTCAACATTGTGAAAATGGCAATTCTACCTAAAGCAATTTACAAATACAATGCAATCCCGATACAAATACCAACAACATTCTTCAAAGAGATGGAAAAACTAATTATTAACTTTATATGGAAAAGGAAGAAACCCCGAATAAGTAAAGCACTACTGAAAAAGAAGAATAAAGTTGGAGGACTCACACTACCTGACTTGAGAACCTACTACACAGCTACTGTAGTCAAAACAGCCTGGTACTGGTACAACAACAGAGACATTGACCAATGGAACAGAATTGAGAACCCAGATGTAAATCCATCCACCTACGGTCACCTGATCTTCGACAAGGGCCCAAAATCCATCAAATGGGGAAAAGACAGTCTTTTTAACAAATGGTGCTGGCAAAACTGGATATCCATTTGTAGAAAAATGAAACAGGACCCATACCTCACACCACATACAAAAACTACTTCAAAATGGATCAAAGACCTGAATATAAAGCCTCAAACTATAAAATTCGAAGAAGAAAAAATAGGACCAACACTTCAGGCCTTAATACATGGCATTAACAGGATACAAACCATAACCATCAACACAAAAAACCCAACAGATAAACTAGATAACTGGGATCTTCTAAAAATCAAACAGCTATGCTTTTCAAAAGACTTCACCAAAAGAGTCAAAAGAGAACCTACAGACTGGGAAAAATTTTTGGACAGTACAAGTCAGACAAAGGTCTAATCTCCATAATCTACAAGAAAATCCAACACCTCTACAACAAAAAGACAACCAATCCTATCAAAAAATGGGCAAAGGAAATGAACAGACACTTCACCAAGGAAGACATTCAAATGGCCAACAGACACATGAGGAAATGCTCGCGTTCACTAGCCATTAGAGAAATGCAAATTAAAACCACAATGAGATACCATCTCACCCCGGCATTACTGGCACGAATCAAAAATACTGGAAATAACAAATGTTGGAGGGGCTGCGGGGAGATGGGAACTCTTATACACTGCTGGTGGGAATGCAAAATGATACAACCATTTTGGAAAATGATATGGCATTTCCTCAGAAAGCTAGAAATAGACATACCATTCTATCCAGCAATCCCACTCCTAGGAATATATCCTAGAGAAATAAGAGTCATCACTCGAATAGACATATGCACACCTATGTTCATGGCAGCATTGTTCACAACAGCAGAATGATGGAAACAACCTCGATGTCCATCAACAGATGAATGGATACACAAACTATGGTACAAACACACAATGGAGTACTATGCAACGAGAAAGAACAACAATGAATCTGTGAACCATCTCATAACATGGATGAAACTGGAGGACAGTATGCTGAGTGAAATAAGTCAATCACAAAAGGACAGATATTATATGAGACCTCTATTGTAAAAACCCATGAAAAAATTCACATACAAAATGTAACAATCCTTGTTGGTTACCAGGGATTGGAGGGGGGGGGGGAAATACTAAATAGGCAACAGATAAGTGGTACCTTGGGTGAGAGGTGAGATAGTACACAGTACAGGGGAAACTAACACAACCTGCACAAAAAAAGGTCATGGAGGCCCTATAGACACATCCAAACCCCCCGAGGGACTGAGTTGTTGGACGGAGGGCTCTGGGGACCATGGTCTCGGGGAACATCTAGCTCAATTGGCATGACACTACTTATAAAGATAATGCTCTACATTCTACCTTGGTGAATAGTGTCTGGGGTCTTAAAAGCCTATGAGCGGCCATCTAAGATACTCCACTGGTCTCATCCCTTCGGGAGCAAGGGAGAATGAAGAGAACAGGATACAACGAAAAGATTAGTCCAGAGGACTAATTGTCCACAGCTACCAAGGCCTCCACCGGACTGAGTCCAGTACAGCTAGATGGTGCCCGGCTACCACCACTGACTGCTTTGACCAGGATCACAACAGAGGGTTCTGGGCAGAGCTGGAGAAGGATGTAGAGCATAATTTTAACTCCCAAAAAAAAAAAAAAAAAGACCAGATTTACTGGCCTAAAGAATACTGGAGAAACCTCAAGAGTGTGGCCCCCAGACACCCTTTCAGCTCAGAGGTGAACTTACCTTCGAGGTTCGATGTTAAGCCTGGGAGTGGACAGCCCAGTAAAACTAAATGGGACTAACGAAGTACAGGAGTCCGGTGACAAAGGCCAGAAGGCAGAGGGGGAGTAGGAAACTAATGATAAGGAACACAAATTGAGTAAGGACACTGTCGATGTGTTGTGAGATTGTTGACCACTGTTATAGGGCAACATTTGTAGTAACTATTAAATGGGAGGCTGATTTGTCCTGTAAGCCTTCATTTTGGGCGAGAATGGCAGCACAATTGGAAGAGCATAGTCAATATCACTTAAATGTATAAGTAAAAAGTTTTGAATTGGTGTTAAAAAAAAAACAAAAACAAAAAACCAAATGAGACTAATGAGGTACAGTAGTCCAGTGACAAGGGCCAGAAGACAGAAGGGGACAAGGAAGTCCCCTGGTGATAGGGAACACAAGGTGGAGTAAGGATATTCTTGATGTGTTGTGAGATTGTTAACCATTGTCATAGGGCAACATGTGTAGTAACTGTTAAATGAGAAACTATTTTGTTCTGTAAGCCTTCATCTTAAGTGAGAATAACAGCACAGTTGGAAGAGCGTAGTCAATGTCACTGAACTGTGTATGTAGAAATTTTTGAAACGGTGTATCTTTGGCTATCTGTATTTTCATCAAAAAAAAAAAAAAAAGGTTGAGAATTTAGAGGCTTAATATGTTGTGGGGTTGTTAACCAATGTCATAAAACAACATGCGTACTACTATTTCATGAGAAACTATTTGTTCTGTAAGCCTTCACCTGAAGTACAATAAAATATAAAAAAAAATCAGTCTTGGAAAAAAAAAAAAAAAGAAGACAGGTAAATATCTAAAATAAGCTAATAACCTACCTAGCCACCACATTTGATAGAAAACTGTATAAGCACACATTAACAAAAACTTAGCAGTATGTTTGCACACAATTTTATCACACTTAGATATTAGATTTTCTAGTTTACTGTAGGCTTTTTGAGGTGAGGAGCCCTAGTGGCACAGTGATCAAGAGCTCTGCTGCTAACCAAAAATGTTGGCAGTTCGAATACACCAGCCACTTCTTGGACACCCTATGAGGCAGTTCTACTCTGTCCTATAGAGTCGCTATGAGTCGGAATCGACTTGAGGGCAACAAGTTTGGTTTTTGGTTTTTTATTTGAGGTAAGAGGTTGCTGTTTGCCTTCTTAGGAAAGCATGGGGGAAAATATTTCTTAGAAGTGGATTCCAACTCATAGTGACACTATAAAACAGAGAACTGCCCCATGGGTTTCCAAAGCTGTAATCTTTAAGGGTTGCTAGGAGTCAGAATCAACGCCACGGGAACAGGGTAATCTTTAAGGAAGCAGACTGTCACATCTTTCTCGTACAAAGTGGCTGGTTGGTTCAAACCACTGACATTTCCATTAGCAGGCTAGTACTTAACCACTGTGCCACCAGGGCTTCTTAGAAAAGCAAGATAAGAGCAATAATTGAAAGTGGACAGTAAACGAGGAAGCAGAATTGGTGGCCCAGAGCAGGTGTGAGAGGCAAAGCCGGGTAAGAGGAGTATCCACACAGAGATAGGGTTGCCTAATTTAGCAAAAAAAAACAAGATGTGCAGTTAAATTTAAATTTCAGATAAACCACTATTTTTTTTTTAAGTGTAAGTATGCAGTGTTTGGGATATACTTATGCTACAAAAACTAGTTTATCTGAAAATCAAATTTTACTAGACATCCTTTTTTTTTTAAAACCTGGCAACCCTACATCAAGGTCAGACTGGTGTAGGGAGCCTCAGCCTAACCGGGGGAGGAGAGCATCCTTTAAGGGAAAATCAACTTAGCATGGGCAGTAAAATCCCAAATCAAGCAGGCTGGTGTGGAATGTCAGAGCTGGAGCAGGGTGAGTAGGGCATCTGTGTCCTCAAAAATACTATTTTCTAAAACTCTGTTTTCAAAGCATTATTTTCTACTAAAAGGGACCAGGACTGGATGAAAAATAATTAATTTCAAGCCTGGGACAGAGAAAGCACAATATGCTCATGTAGTATATTATTGTGTTAGAAAATAAGAAAATACTTTAAAAAGTGATGAAGATGTGTTAAAAAGACACAGAAGTCAGCTTGACTGATATCCCAGTGGGCAATGAGAAGAAAATTTGAACATCAAAATAAACAGCAAAACTAATGTAATCTAACTTATTGAATAAAATAAGGATCCATGAGTCCATACAGGTATAGATAGTGAATATATTAAATGTTTGATGACGGATGAGATATTTCCATATTTTCCAAGTAGTTATCCACAAATTCTTTTTAAGTACAATAGGTAAAAGAGTAAATTTACAGTATAGCAGTCCACCCAGATACTATCTTAATCCCATGCTGAAAGTATCATCAGTGCTGGAGCAAATTGAAATCAGATGTCCCCTGATAGGATGCAAAGGGAAGAACGTAGCTTGACTCCCATGATATAACTGTCAAAGATACACTTTCTGAGGAAACAATAAACAAACCCAAATTTAGGGACAATTTTCAAAATAACTAGCCTACAATCTTCAAATTGTCAAGATCATAAAAGTCAAAGAAAGATTGACAAGCTGTTCAAGTCTGAACATAGAGATGAGGCATGAGAGTTATTTTATTTGCAAATCATGACACTGCATTGGATCTTCTTACTGTAAAACACATTATTAGGGAAATGGCCAAAACTTGGATGGTATCAGAAGATTAAATGGTAAATGTTCATCATGTTAATTTTCTGATTTTGAAGATTATATTAAAAGATGGTCCTCGTTTGAGGAAATAATCATTAATATATCTTGGAGTGATAGGGCATCAAGGTAGAAACTTACTCTAAAATGCTTCACTAAAAAACTGAAAATAACTCTTTGTACTATACCTCCACACATTATGTAAGTCTGTGATTATGTTACAATAAAAGAAGAAAATTATGTAGGTATACTTAAAGGTTTTCAAAAATGTACCAGATTTGAGTTATTCAGCTCATAAGCAAACAGTAGGGATTTCTGTATATAATATAGCTTCAAATAATAATACTTAAGCAGATAATTTAACGATAGTACTTAGGAATTTTAGTAATCCACTCTCAATAATTGTTAGCACAACTAAATGGAAAATTATCAAGGATATAAAAGACCTGAACACTATCAAATAACTTGGATTAACTGATGAGTATATAACATTTTACTCAATGATTATTTTACCCAATGATTGTAGACTACACATTCTTTTCAAGCACACATGGTTCATTCTCCAAGTTCCACCATAATCTGGGCCATAAAACTAGTCTCAGTAGATTTAAAAAATATTGGAACAACACAAATTACATTCTCTGAAAATGAAAATCTGTATGTACATGAGTTAGTTTATATACAGTTAGTCTCCAGCTTATGACGGGATTCAGTTCTAATGTCTCTATCATAAGTCGGTTCTGATGTAAGTCGAATGCCTCTTTTTTTTTTTTTAGTTTTCATTATTATTGCCTTTTATTGTCACTATCTTTATAAATCTGATCTTTACTTGTCTTTGGGGGTTGGAAACATCTGTGAGTGAACATCTGAAAATAATAATATCAGCAAATTACGCACTGCAACATTGTATGCAGTACATTTCACTAACAATTAGATGTCCAAAAAAAAAAAAAACCCACAGGCGATCGTAAGTGAGATTTGCCTAACTCGAATATGTTGTAAGTCGGGGTCTACCCGTACATATATTTCCTAATTCTGTCCACTGATAGAACCAAGAAGCCATAACATGTCAGTAACAAGGAAGATATCTAACATCTGATTGGGTTTTAAAGGCCATTTCAAGAAAAGAAACCATAGCTCCCTGAAGAAAGAGCTGAATCTAGGTTTGGTGGGGACAGAGCAACTATAAGATGAGCCTGGAGCATCTTAAACTGCAGAGAAAATAAAAATGTCCTAAAAAAAAAAAAATGACCATATTATAAGTACACAGGGCCAGTCTGAAAGAGTTCCTAATTGCCCATCCTACAACAAAATAAATTAATAGATTGGATAATGACCCAAACACTGAAATAAATACCCATAAATCTATACAAATATAAATAAAAGATTTACTAAATAAACTGGGAAGAAGGCAAAATAATCCTTACCGAAAAATTCCAAATTATAAACGGAAAAATAGGAAGGATGTAGAACATTGCCATTAGAACATAACGAAAATAAATACTACAGGTAAAATTAGTGAGCAAAACTTTTTACTCATTGTCCAGCTTTAACATGCATATGAGGTGATTGAAAATACCATGGCTTGGGTCAGGACCACCTTAATCCTCAGAATGAATCTTTGCTTTTGAACACTTTAAAGAGGTATTTTGCAGCAAATTTGCTTGATGCAATATGTTTGATTTCTTGACTGTTGCTTCCATCGGTGTTGATTGTGGATCCAAGTAAAATGAAATCCTTGACAACTTTAATATTTTCTCTATTTATCGTGATGTTGCTTATTGGTCCAGTTGTGAGGATTTTTGTTTTCTTTTTGCTCAGGTGTAATCAATACTTAAAGCTGTAGTCTTTAATGTTCATCAGTAAGTGCTTCAAGTCTTCCTTACTCTCAGCAAGCAAGGTTGGGGGATCTGCATACGGAAGGTTGTTTAAGAGTTTTCCTCCAATCCTGATTCTGCCTTCTTCTTCATATAGTACAGATTCACAGATTATTTGCTCAGCATACAGATTGAATAAGTACAGTGAAAGGTTACATGACACACACCTTTCTTGATTTGAAACCACACAGTACCCTCTTGTTCTGTCAGAACAACTTCCTTTTGGTCTATGTACAGGTTCCTCATGAACACATTTCGGTGTTCTGGAATTCCCATTCTTTGCAATGTTTTCCGTAATTTGTTATGATCCACATAGATGAATGCCTTTGCACAGTCAATAAAATATAGGTAAACATCTTTCTGGTATTCTCTGCTTTCAGCCAAGATCCATCTGACATCAGCAATGATATCCCTTGTTCCATGTTCTCTTCTGAGTTCGGCTTGAATTTCTGGCAGTTCCCTGGTGATGTACTGCTGCAACTGTTTTTGAATTATCTTCAGCAAGATTTTACTTGCATGTGATATTAATAATATTGTTTGATAATTTCTGCATTCTGTTGGATCACCTATCTTTGGAATGGACACAAATATGGATCTCTTCCAGTTGGTTGGTCAGGTAGCTGTCTTTCAAATTTCTTGGCATGGATGAGTAAACTCTTGCAGTGTTGCATCCATTTGTTGAAACTTCTCAGTTGGTATTCCGTTAATTCGTGGAGCCTTGTTTTTGCCAATTCCTTCAGAACAGCTTGGACTTCTTCCTTCAAGTACCATCTGTTCTCAGTCATAGGTTACATCCTTAAATAGTTGAACATTGACTAATCATTTTTGGTACAGTGATCCTGTGTACTCCTTCCATCTGCTTTTGATACTTCCTGTGTTGTTCAATATTTGCTCATAGAATCCTTCAGTATTGCAACTCGAGGCTTGAATTTTTTCTCAGTTCTTTCGGCTTAAGAAATGCCAGCGTATTCTTCCCTTTTGGTTTTCTAACTCCAGGTCTTCTCAAGCTGCCCTTTGAAATCTTCCGTTCAGCCTTTTTTTTTAAATCATTTTTTAAAATCATTTCTTCAGTTCACTTTAGCTACTCTATGTTCAACAGCAAGTTTCAGAGTCTCTTATGACATTCATCCTGGTCTTTATTTCCTATCTTTTTAACGACATTTTTCTTTCTTTATGTATGATGTCCTTAATGTCATTCCACAACTTGTCTGGTCTTCAGTGATTACTGTTCAATGTGTCAATTCTGTTCTTCAGATGGTCTCTAAATTCAGGTGGGATATACTCAAGTTTGTACTTTGGTTCTCATGGACTTGTTTTAATTTTCTTCAGCTTCAATTTGAACTTGCATATGAGCAATTGATGGTCTCTTCGACAGTCGGCCCCTGCCATGTTATGGCTGAAAATACTGAGCTCCTTCAATGTCTCTTTCCACATATATAGTCGTTTTGATACCTGTGTAATCTATCAAGTGAAGTCCACACGTATAGTCATCGTTAATTGCTGAAAAAAAGTATTTGCAACAAATAAGTCATTGCCCTTGCAAAATCCAGTCATGCAATCTTCAGTGTCAGTTCTATCACCAAGGCCATATTTTCCAGCTACTGATCCTCCTTTGTTTCCAACTTTTGCATTTCAACCACCAGTAATTATCAATGCATCTTGATTGCATGTTTGATCAATTTCAGACTGCAGAAGTTCGTAAAAACTTCAATATCTTCATCTTTGGCATTAGTGGTTGGTGCATAAATTTGAAAAATAGTCACATTAATTTGTCTTTCTTGTAGGTATATGGATATTATCCCATCACTGACAGTGATTTACTTCAAGATGGAACTTGATATGTTCTTTTTGATGATGAATGCGAAGCCATTCCTCTTTAATTTGTCATTCCCAGCATAGTAGACCATATGATTATCCAATTCATAATGGTCAAAACCAGTCCATTTCAGCTCACTAATGCCTAGGATATTGATCTTTATGTGTTCCATTTCATTTCTGATGATTTCCAATTATCCTAGATTCATACTTTATATAGCCCACGTTCTGATTATTAATGGATATTTGCAGCTATTTCTTTTCATTTTGAGTCCTGCCACATCAGCAAAGAAAGATCCTGAAAGCTTGACTCCATCAATGTCATTAAGGTCAACTCAACTTTGAGGAGGCATTTTCTTTCCCAGTTGTATTGTGAGTGTCTTCCAACCTGAAGGGCTCATCTTCTGGCACTATATTAGACAATGTTTCACTGCTATTCATAAGGTTTTCCCTGGCCAATATTTTTTTAGAAGTAGATTGTCAAATCCTTCTTTCTAATCTGTCTCAGACTGGAAGCTCCACTGAAACCTGTCCATCATGGGTGACCCTGCTGGTATTTGAAATACTGGTTGCATAGTTTCCACTATCACAGTAATACACCAGCCACCACAGTACGATAAACCGACCGACAAGTGGTGGGGATAGTTGCATACTATCCATATATCTCTCCTTAAATATTTATGAATTACTGTGTGTTAGGTACACAAGGGAAACCCTGGTGGTGTAGTGGTTAAGTGCTACGGCTGCTAACAAAAAGATCGGCAGTTTGAATCCACCAGGCATTCCCTGGAAACTCTATGGGGCAGTTCTACTCTGTCCTATAGGGTCAATATGAGTCGGAATAGACTTGATGGCAATGAGTTTGGTTTTCTGAGGTGCAGAAGGGAAATATACTATAATTGTGCCTCCCCACTGACTCCATAGCTACTAATGGACAGAAAGGAAAGTATGAGTCTTAAAGGGAGATGATTGCCCTCTGAAGAAACCTAAGTTATCTTTGTAGGGTAAAAGGAGGAAGGGCTGTTCTCTTACACCTGTAAATCTAGAACAGCCAATCAAGAGATAGTCATCCACCCTGAACAGGGCAATGAGTAATGTTCACTGCCAGCAGGGGACCTTCCACTTTTATTGCCCCTTTTCCCTTATGTTACCCTTTCTCCTACTGGCTCTCTCTACATGTTGTTTGGTACATAGATATGGCTGCTTGCTAGTTTATTAACCACAGGATACAAGGACTTTGGCATTCTTCTCCCATGGTGCATAGTGGGGCGTGCTTGGATGCAATATAACATAATACCCTGGGGCAGGAACCTAATCTTGGGGAATCTTGGCTGATGATGATGTTTCCTATTCTACTCATCTCAGCCCTGTTTATTCTGCGAGTAGTAAACACCTGTTGACTCTACCATTAGAACAATGTCTGGTCTGTGCCGTACTTCAAATAGTCATCACTAAGGACTTGCAAATATGGTACATTGCAGTGAGGTTGTTTTAAAATTTCACAAATACTTTGGTACTTCATTTTCCAGGAGGTGGAGCATAATTCCTCTTTCTTGAGTGTCAGCTGGACTTAGTGACTCATGTTAACAATTAGAGTATGGAAAGGGAAAATAGTAGCTCTACAGTGGAGAAACCTGGTAGACACCATGATAAAGAAGTTATCCAAATTAACATTACCAGTAATAAATCATGTCGATATCCTCTGTTCCCTGGTAATGAAGTGATGAGAACAGCACTTCACCTCTGGTATATTTTTTCAAAACCCCTAATCCCAATCAAATCATGAGAAAATATCCAACAAGTCCAAATAGACATTCTACAAAACACTTGACCAGTTCTTTTCCAAAGCGTTAAGTTTATGAAAGACAAGTAAAGACCAAGAAATTTTTGCAGACTTCACGGGACTAAGGAGAATGATGACTACATGCAACATGGTATCCTGGTTTGGATCTTTGGGCAAAAAGAAAAGGCATTTGTGGAAAAACTGGTGAAATTCAAATAAAATAGGCAGTTTAGTTAATAGTGTTTTACCATTGTTCATTCTTAGTTTTCATGTATGCGTTCTGGTTATATAAGTTTTTTACATTAGGTGAAGCTAGGTGAAAGATATATGGGAACTCTCTGGACTGTCTTTTGCAAGTTTTCAGTAAATAGAAACTTATTTAAAATAAGTAAGTAAATCATAAATTTTAACTCTCCTCTTATTCTTTTATTCACACAAAATTGCTCAGTTTCCCTGGGGGCATAGTGGTTAAGAGCTCGGCTGCTAGCCAATAGGTCAGCAGTCCAAATCTACCAGCTGCTCCTTAGAAACCCTATGAGGCAAACCCTATGAGTTCTACTCTGTCCTATTGGGTCATAGTGAGTTGGAATCAACTTGAAGGCAGTGAGTTTGGGTTTTTTGGTTTTATATTGCTCATATAGACAGAGTATATAGATTTAATCTAAATATTTTAATCAATAATATCAGAAGTAAAGGATGATAAACATATTTTAATGTCTATCCAATACATTTTTCAATTCCATAATATTTCCTCAACATTCCAACATTCTCCCACTGAAGCTTTCATTGATTGTAAATTAATATACTTGTATAAAGTCATTAAAAATAAGATCAGTTTAAAGCATTTTGTATCATAAACTAAGCATGCATTATCAATTAATATATGTTTTAAATTGATTTTAAATGCTGAGGTAATATATATCCCATATAACTTCATCTAACATGATTTGAAATAGCAGTTAATTAACTGAAAGAATCAGCTGCGTAGGAATCACAAAACAAAGATAATCGTATATATCAAACATTTTATGTAAATTTAAAACATAAATTCTGACTCATGGCGACCCTATCAGACAGAGTAGAACTGCCCCATAGGGTTTCCAAGGAGGGGATGGTGGATTCAAACTGCCAACCTTTTGGTTAGCAGCCAAGGTCTTAACCACTGTGCCACCAGGGGTATATATACATATATACAAATGTTGGGCAGTCCTAAGTGCTCTTAAGTACTATGCTGTACTGTCTTTATGTGAAAGTTTTGTGGAGGAAAGCATTTAAGCACATTAAGTATTTACATATATTTTATTTATTTGTAAATATTTATTGATACCTACTATATGAAGGACTATATGAAGAGGAAAGTAGCATCAGGATTGGAGGAAGACTCATTAACAACCTACGAAATGTAGATAACACAGTCTTGCTTTCTGAAAGCTAAGAAAACTTGAATCACTTGCTGATGAAGATCAAAGACTACAACCTTTAGTATAGAATACATCTCAACAAAAAGAAAGCAAAAATCCTCATACCTGGACCAATAAATAACATCACGATAAACAGAAAAATATTGACGTTGTCGAAGATCACCATCAACACACATGGAAGCAGCAGTCAAGAAATCAAATGATGTGCTGCATTGGTCAAATCTGCTGCAAAAGAGCTCTTTAAAATATTCAGAAGCGAAGATATCACTGCGAGGACTAAGGTGTGCCTGACCCAAGCCATGGTATTTTCAATCGCCTCATATGCATGTGAAAGCTGGACAGTGAATAAGGAAGACCGAAGAAGAATTGACTCCTTTGAATTATGGTGTTGGCAAAGAATGCTGAATATACCGTGGAGTGCCAGAAGAACAAACAAATCTATTTTGAAAGAATTACATCCAGAGTGCTCCCTAAAAGCAAGAATCATGAGACTTTGTCTCACGCATTTAGACATGTTATTAGGAGAGACCAGTCCTTGGAGAAGGACATCATGCTTCTGGTAAATGAGATGGGTTGACACAGTGGCTGCAACAGCGGGCTCAGACATGGCAACAATTGTGAGGCTGGTGCAGGACCAGGCAGTGTTTCGTTCTTTTGTACATAGGATTGCTATGAGTAGGAACTAACTTGATGGCAGCTAACAACAAGAACACTCTGTGAAGTCTATGACAGATGCTAAGATTTACTATATGACAGGCATTATTCTACAGTGATACTTGAGAATCATCAGTGAAGAAAGCAAAACTGATTGTTGTGGCACAGGCAATTTAGAAAGTACTCATTCCATTGACTTTCATTAAGCCTTTGCCTGCCTTAGCAAGAATATCATTTAATCTACTCTATGTGTGAAGAATCTAATTTAACATCAATATTCTCAGTTAGTTTCTGATTCTAACTGGCTCCAGAAGAGGCTCTTGCGAACCTGAAAACATACAAAAAATAGCTGCAAATAATAGTAAACATTAATATTTATTACATGTTTAAAATTCATCATCCACTGGACTGGGCGTGCATTCTCTTAGTTATTCTTTACAACAACCCTATGGGAGTAGACACTATTATTATCCACTTTTAAAAGTGGTGAAACTTAGGTTTAGAAGGTTAGGTAAATTTCCCAATACCACACATACTGTAAGTGGTGGGAATGGGCAGTCCTACTCTAAATCCTGTGCTCTTAATCATTATGCTACACTGCCTCTATGTGGCAAATTAGTAGAGAATACCATTTAAAAGCTTTTATTGGTTTCTACTCAGAACAGTATGGTAGGGGAAGAAGAGAAAAAGATACCATGAGTAGAATGGGTGAGAAATATGTAAAATAATTAAAGATCACTTGCAAGAAAATTCAATTAGGTAACTGTTCATTTAAAAATGGAAAATTTAATTTTCTTTTTTAAAATAATTGTTTTTGTGAGGTTAAGGCTTTGTGTACTGGTCAATCTTTTTTACTCTACCAGTCTTCAAGAAGATTCACTTAGGTGATGGTAAGGAGTGCTAATGTGGCTGCAACAGGAAATCAACTTTGCATCATGTACTGTAGATTTCAAGGTGATGGGTTATAGGCTAAGAAATCATGTTGAGTGCTGAATATCAGCACTGATAGACTACGGTCGGTCCAAAGTCATCCAAATATCTCTGAACATGAATCAGTGTAAATCTCATAGGTTTAGAGCTGAAAAGAATTTCACTGATTATAAATAGCCACTTTCTTATATAGTGACTAAGTTTATCGGTAGTGAGGAGAAGGTAAAATAGAATTAATATCTGACAGAAATTACTGCAATGAACTACTGTTAATGGACTATAGTTTATGTCCACAGTTTTTATTTCTAGAAGCTTTAAAGTGCAGACATTATAGATACACAGAATATATGTTCTATGCAAAGACATTAAATCTCTATTCAATTATCAGTTGTGAGCAACAGTGAAATGCAGATTGTAAGAGGAATTTTCAATGAGTTTTGACAAATATACATACTTGTGCAACCATCATCACAATCAACATATGAAGTATTTTAATTACCCTGGAAACTGACCCCCTCAATTTTTATAAACTGACTTTGCATTCTGCAACCTGGAAATTTTTAACTTACAAATGAGGTTGATGTATAGAATTTCTTTTGATTTTGTATGATGAAGTTATGGTGTTAATAAATACAGTTTTATATATTCTTTTGATCATTACATCTTTTATTGTCTCTTTTACTGCACTTCATGGCACTTCCAATGAAATGCTGAATAGTAATGGTGAAAATAGACAGTTTTGCCTTGTTACCAATTTGAGGGGAGCGTATTCAATATAGCAACATTAAATAAGATGTTATCCACAGTGTATTTTTTAAAAAATTCTCTTGCCATTTTGAGATTGAGGAAATTTTTTTTCTATTTCGAGTTTTATGAGAAGTTTTATCATCAATGGCCATGAATTTTTTAAAATATTTTTTTCTATCTCTAATGAGATGATCAGATTTTTCCCTTTCATAAATGCTACTTTGTTATAATATAGTATTCTTTTTAAATATTGCTGGATTCAATTTTTTTTTCTTTTACTGTGGTAAGTATATATATGACAAACTGTCATTTTGTTGTGCTGTAGGGGCTTGTGTGTTGCTGTGATGCTGGAAGCTATGCCACCGGTACTAAAATACCAGCAGGGTCACCCATGATGGACAGGTTTCAGATGAGCTTCCAGACTTAGACAGACTAGAAAGAAGGACCTGGCAATCTACTTCTGAAAAAAATTAGATAATGAGATCCTTTTGAATAGTAGTGGATCACTGTCTGGTATAGAGCCCAAAGATGAGCCCCTCAGGTTGGAAGGCACTCAAAACACAACTAGGGAAGAACTCTGACCTCAAACTAGTGTCAACTGTGGGTGGAGTCAAGCTTTAAGAACCTTCATTCGATGCCTTGGCACAACTCAAAATGAGAAGAAACAGCTGCAAACATGAATTAAAAATAGGAAGGTGGAATGTATGAAGTATAAATCTAGGAAAATTAGAAACCATCAAAAGTGAAACAGAACACATAAAAATTGATATCCTAAGCATTAGTGGGATGAAATGGACTGGTATTGGCTATTTTGAATAGGAAAATCGTACGACCTACTGTGCCTGGAATGACAAATTGAAGATGAATGGTGTTGCATTCATCATCAAAAAGAACATTTCAAGATCTATCCTGAAGTACAATGCTGTCAGTGATAGGATAATATCCATAAGCCTACAAGGAAGACCAGTTAATACTATTATTATTCAAATTTCCACCCCAATCACTAAGACCAAAGATAAAGAAATTGAAGATTTTTACCAACTTCTGCAGTCTGAAATTGCTCAAACATGCAATCAAGATGCATTGATAATTACAGGTGATTGGAATGTGAAAGGCGGAAACAAAGAAGGATTGGTAGTTGGAAAATATGGCTTTGGTGATAGAAACAATGCTGGAAATTGCATGATAGAATTTTGCAAGACCAAAGACTTCTTCACTGCTAATATCTTTTCAACAACATAAATGACCACTATACACCTGGACCTCACCAGATGGAATACACAGGAATCAAATAGACTACATCTGTGGAAAGAGATGATGGAAAAGCTCAATAACATCAGTCAGAACAATGCCAGGGACCAACTGTTGGAACAGACCATCAATTGCTCATATGCAAGTTCAAGTTGAAGCTGAAGAAAATTAAAGCAAGTCCACGAGAGCCAAAATATGACCTTGAGTATATCCCACCTGAATTTAAAAATCATCTAAAGAATAAATTTGACGCACAGAACACTAATGACCGAAGACTAAACAAACTGTGAGATGACATCAAGGACACCATACAGGAAGAAAACAAGAAGTCATTAAAAAGACAGGAAAGAAAGAAAAGACCAAAATGGAAGTCAGAAGAGACTCTGAAACTAGCTCTTGAAAGTCAAGTAGCTAAAGCAAACGGAATAAATAAAGAAGAGATGAAGAGAAGATTTCAAAGGGTGGGCTTGAGAAGAAAAGTAAAGTATTATAACGACATGTGCAAACACCTGGAATTAGAAAACCAAAAGGGAAGAACTCACTCGACATTTCTCAAGCTGAAAGAACTGAAGAAAAAATTCAAGCCTAGAGTTACAATATTGAAGGATTCTATGGGCAAAATACTGAATGATACAGGAAGCATCAAAAGAAGATAGGAGGAATACAGTGTCACTGTACCAGAAGTAATTGGCCGATGTTCAGTCATTTCAGGAGGTAGCATAAGATCAAGAACCAATGGTACTGAAGGAAGAAGCCCAAGCTGCACTGAAGCCATTGGCGAAAAAAAAGATGTACCAACAAATGGATGCAGCGCTAGAGGTACTCACTCGTCTATGCCAAGAAATTTGGAAGACAGCTACCTAGCCAACCAACTGGAAGAGATCCATATCTGTACCCATTCCAAAGAAAGGTGATCCAACAGAATATGGAAATTATCAAAAAATATCATTACTATCACACATAAGTAAAATTTTGCTGAAGATCATTCATAAGTGGTTGCAGCAGTACATCAACAGGGAACTGCCAGAAATTCAAGCTGGATTCAGAAGAGGATGTGGAATAAAGGATATCATTGCTAATGTCAGAAGAATCCTGGCTGAAAGCAAAGAATACCAGAAAGATGTTTACTTGTGTTTCATTAACTATGCAAAGGCATTGGGCTGTGTGGATCATAACAAATTATGGATAACATTGGGAAAAATGGTAATTCCAGAATACTTAATTGTGCTCGTGAGGAATCTGTACATGGATCAAGAGACAGTCGTTCAAACAGAACAAAGAGATACTGCATGGTTTAAAGTCAGGAAATGTGTGCATCAGGGTTTTGTCTTTCACCAGATTGATTCTATCTGTATGCTGAGCAAATAATCCGAGAAGATGGACTATATGAAGAAGTAGGCAGCATCAAGATTGGAGGAAGACTCATTAACAATCTTTGATATGCAGATGACACAACCTTGCTTACTGAATATGAAGAGGACTCGAGGTACTTGATGATGATGACCAAGGACTACAGTCTTCAGTATGGATTACACCTCAACATAAAGAAAACAAAAATCCTCACAACTGGACCAAGAAGTGACATCATGATACATGGAGAAAATACTGAAGTTGTCAAGGATTTCATTTTACTCTTATCCATAATCAATGCCTATGTAAGCAACAGTCAAAAAGTCAACTGTGAGGACTAAAGTGCACCTGACCCAAGCAATGGCGTTTTCAATCACCTCATATGCATGCAAAAGCTGGACTATGAATAAGGAAGACACAGGAAGGATTGATGCCTTTGAATTAAGGTGTTGGCAAAGAATATTGACTATACCATGGACTGCCAAAAGAATGAACAAATCTGTATATATATGTATCTATATATAAAACACGTGCCATTTCAATATGTTTTCCATGTAAAATTCAGTGTCATTAATTATGTTCATCATGCTGTGCAACTATCAACTCTATCGGGTTCCAAATTTTTCTATCATCCTTCTAAATTAAAGAATTTTGCATCTGTGTTCATGAGGAATATAGTTCTGTAATTTTATTTTCTTTTGATGTGTTTGAGTAGTTTTGGAATAAGGTATATGACTTTATAACATGACTTTGAAAGTGTTAACTCCACCCCTATCTGATGAAAGTGTTTGTGGAATTAATATTTTTTTTTTCTTCCTTAAATGTTTGATTGAATTATCCACCGAAGCTATCTTGGCCTGGAGTTTTCTTTGTAAGAAGAGTTTTTGTTACAACTTCAATATTTTTAAGAAATATAAGGCTATTGTGATTTCTATTTCTTCCTGTGTAAGCTTTCACAATTTGTCTTTAAATGAGTTTGTCAGTTTTATATGATATCAAATTATATTGGCATAAAGTTGTTCACAAAATTCCCATTTTATTCTTTTATCTTTTTATTAGCTCTGAAATCTGTAGTGATGCACCCTCTTTCATTTGTGATACTGATAAGTACATTTTTGTTCTTCATTTGTGTATAAGTATAGCTAAGATTTTGCCTATTATATAAATCTTTTCAAACCATCATCTTTTGGTTTTATCAGTTTTCTCTATTGTTTAGCTATCTTAGGCATCACTGATTTCTGCTCTTTATAATTTTCTTCTATTTATTTGTGATTAATTTGCTTATGTTTTTTCTAGTCTAGATCATTGATTTTTATATTCCCTTATTTTCTAAGACAGACTTTTATACTTCTAATATTCCTGCCAAGCACTGTTTTATGTGTTCCACAAATTTTGATATGCTACTTTTTTTACTTCTATTCAGTTAAATTTGTAGAATTACTTTGTGATTTCTTCTTTGGGATTTGTGGATCATGTAGCTTAATTTCAAAATATTTGGAAATTTTTCAGATTTTTTAAACATATTTTGTTTTCAATTTAAATCCATTTTGTTCAGATAACATACTTTGTATAATTTCATTTTTAAAAATGAATTTTATTGTTAGGTGTTATCAAGTCAGTTCCAACTCACAGCAAACTTATGCACAACAGAACAAAACACTGCCCAGTCCTGTGTCATCTTCGAAATTGTTGTTATGCTTGAGTCCATTGTTGCAGCCACTGAGTCAATCCATCTTGCTGAGCATCTTCCTCTTTTTCCTGACCCTCCATTTTACCAAGCATGGATGTCCTTCTCCAGGGACTGACCCCTCCTGATAATGTGTCCAAAGTATGTAAGATGAAGTCTCACCATCTTTGCTTCCAGGGAGAACTCTGGCTATACCTCTTCCAAGACAGATTTGTTCATTCTTCTGGAAGTCCATGGAATATCCAATATTCTTTGTCAGCACCAAAATTAAAAGCCATCAATTCTTCTTTGGTCTTCCTTATTCATACTCCAGCTTTTGCATGCATATGACTTGATTGAAAATACCATGGCTTGGGTCAGGAGTACTTTAGTCCCCAAAGTGACATCATTGCTTTTGAACACTTTAAAGAGGTCTTTTGCAGAAGATTTGCCCAGTGCAGTACATCATTTAATTTCTTGACTGCTGCTTCCATGGGCATTGATTGTGGACCCAAGTAAAATGAAATCCTTGACAACTTCAATATTTTCTCCCTTTATCGTGATGTTGCTTATAGTCCAATTGTGAG
This sequence comes from Dugong dugon, assembly GCA_030035585.1. Lineage (NCBI taxonomy): Eukaryota > Metazoa > Chordata > Mammalia > Sirenia > Dugongidae > Dugong > Dugong dugon. The sequence goes on from CM057475.1 coordinate 25,234,011, forward strand.
GATTTTTGTTTTCTTTATGTTGTGGTGCAATCCATACTGAAGGCTGTAGTCTTTGATCTTCATCAGTAAGTGCTTCAAGTCCTCTTCATGTTCAGTAAGCAATGTTTTGTCATCTGCATATCACAATTTGTTAATGAGTCTTCCTCCAATCCTGATGCTGTGTTCTTCTTCATATAGTCCAGCTTTTCAGACTATTTGATCGGCATACAAACTAAATAAGCATGGTGAAAGGACAAAACCCTGACACACACCTTTCTGACTTTAAACCATACAGTATCCCCTTGTTCTATTTGAACAACTGCCTCTTGGTCTATGCATACATTTAGCACGAGCAGAATTAAGTGTTCCGGAATTCCCATTCTTCGCAATGTTATCCATAATTTGTTATGATTCACACAGTCAAATGCCTTTGGATAGTCAATAAAACACAGATAAACATCTTTCTGCTATTCTCTGGTTTCAGTCAAGGTCCATCTGACATCAGCAATGCTATCCCTTGTTCCACGACCTCTTCTGAATCTGGCTTAACTTCTGGCAGTTCCCTATCAATGTACTGCTGCAACTGCTTATGAATAATTTAAGCAAAATTTTACTTGCATGTGATGTTAATAGCATTGTTCAATACTTTCCACATTTTATTGGATCACCTTTCTCTGGAATGGGCACAAATATGAATTCCTTCCAGTTGTTTGGCCAAGTAGCTATCTTCCAAATTCCTTGATATAGATGAATGAGCATCTCTAGCACTGCATCTATTTCTTAAAACATTTCAATTGGTATTCCCTCAGTTCCTGGAGCCCTGGTTTTCACCAATGCTTTCAGTGCCGCTTGGTCTTCTTCTGTCAATAGCATCGGTTCTTGGTCATATGCTACCTCCTGAAATGGTTGAATGTTGACCAATTCTTTTTGGTACAGTGACTCTCCATCTTCCATCTTCTTTTGATGCTTCTGGCTTCATTTAATATTTTCCCTGTAGATTCCTTCAGTATTGCAACTTGAGGCATGAATTTTTTCTTCAGTTCTTTTAGCTTAAGAAATGTCGAGCGTGTTCTTCCCTTTTGGTTTTCTAACTCCAGGTGTTTGCATGTGTCATTATAATACTTTACTTTGTCTTCTTGAGCCACCGTTAGAAATCTTCTGTTCAGCTCTTTTACTTCATCATTTCTTCCATTCACTTTAGCTACTGTATGGTTAAGAGCAAGTTTCAGTCTCTCCTCTCATCCATTTTGATCTTCTGTTTCTTTCCTGTCTTTTTAATGACCTTTTGCTTTCTTCATGTATGATGTCCTTGGTGGTATTCCATAACTCATCTGCTCTTGGATCATTAGTGTTCAATGCGTGAAATCTGTTTTTGAGATGGTCTCCAAATTCAGGTGGAATATACTCAAGTTCATATTTTGGCTCTTGTGGACTAGCTCTAATTTTCTTCAGCTTCAACTTGAACTTGTGTATAAGCAGTTGATGGTCTGTTCTGCAATCAGCACCTGGCCTTTTTCTGACTGATAATATTGAGCTTCTCCGTTTCTCTTTCCACAGATGTATTCAATTTGATTTCTGTGTATTCTGTCTGGTGATGTCCATGTGTATAGTTGCACTATATGTTTTTGAATAAAAGTATTTTCAATTAAGAAGTCGTTAGTCTTGCAAAATTCTATTACGCGATCTCCAGCATCATTTCTATCATGAAGGCCATGTTTTCCAACTACTGATCCCTTTTCTTTGTTTCCAACTTTTGCATTCCAATCACCAGAATTATCAGTGGATCTTGATTGCCTATTTGATCAATTTCAGACTGCAGAAGTTGGTAAAAAATCTTTGATTTCCTAAACTTCATCCTTAGTGGTTGGTGCGTAAGTTTGAATAATAGTCATGTCAACTGATCTTCCTTGTAGGCATACGAGTATTATCCTATCACTGACAAGGTTGTACCTCAGGGTAGATCTTGAAATGTTCTTTTTCATGATGAATTTGTGGCCATTCCTCTTCAATTTGTCATTCTTGACGTAGTAGACCATATGATTTTCCTATTGAAAATTGCCAATACTAGTCCATTTCAGCTTACCAGTGCCAAGGATACGGATCTTTATGTGGTCCATTTCATTTTTGATGACTTCCAATTTTCCTAGATTCATACTTCATACATTCCATGTCCCAAGTATTAGTAGATGTTTGTAGTTGCTTCACATTTTGAGTTGTGCCACCTCAGTAAATGAAGGTCCTGAAAGTTTTACTCTAAGTCATTATGGTTGACTCTACTTTGAGGAGGCAGCTCTTCCTCAGTCTTATTTCAAGTGCCTTCCAACCTGAATGACTCATCTTTCCACACTATACCAGACAATGATCTGCTGCTATTCATAAGGTTTAACTGGCCAATTTTTTCAAAGTAGATAGACAGGTCCTTCTTCCTAGTCTGTCAGTATTGGAAGCTCCACTGAAAGCTGTCAACCATGGGTGACCCTGCAGGTGTTTGAAACACTGGTGGCATAGTTTCCAGCATAACAGCAACAGGTAAGCCACCACAATACCACAAACTAACAGACACATGGGGAAAATGAATAAAAAATTTTGAATCCATATATAGTTATTTATTTTATATTTTTACATTTTGTTTTACTTTTCTAGCTATTACTCTAGGAAATACAATGGGCATTATTAACGTATTACTGTCTGTTTTTAAATAATATTGTATAAATTCACTTTAAGAATTTTACAGCAATGTACTTTAATTTACTTTACTTTTTTCGTCCATGCTCTTGCCATACATTTTAGTTCCACATGTGTTATAATCAATGAAATGTTATTTTTGCTTTGATGATAATGCCTTAACAATATGTATAAACTAGGGATTAGAGCAATATAAATGTTTACTTTTATTATATGCTATCAAAGTTTAGTTATTTTTACGTATAATTATCAACAGTTTTAAACAATTTGAGACCCTTAGTTTCTGAGTATAAATTGGATATGTAAATATTATTATGTCCCTTGTTTAGAATACCATGAGGAGCTAACTTAGAAAAATAAATTTATGGCAAACATACATGCAAGTATATATATGATATAGATGAATTAAAAAATACACAAAACACATTCATTCATGTATGCATTCATTAGTTCACTCATTCATTATTGACTGCATGTCTACTATGTTTCAGACAATGATGTAGGTTCTATAGAAAAAGAATAAAAAGGACTAGTATATTTCTTGCCCTCTTGATGGTTAAGATTGTGTGGCAACTTGGCTGGGCCATGATTCTCAGTGTTTTGGCAGTTATATAATGTTGTGATCAGTTCCCCATTCAAATTTCATATGTGATCACCCCATGATGGAATCTTCTGCGTGGCACCAGAGGGCGTGGGTCCTTTGGCAGCTCACTACCACCTCATCCTTCATCTCTACACCCTCTGCCTCCTACTTCCTTCCTGCTTGCCTTGCCAAGGTTTTTGGCTTGTTCTGGATCTTGCAGCTACCTCTTGTTCATCTGACCTCCAGTTTTGGGGACTTGAGCTAGCAGCTTACCTGCCAATCTTGGGTTCTCCAACCCCTGCAGTTAGGTGAATCAGGAGAAGCCTTGCAGTCTTGCCTGCCGATCTTGGGATTCATCAACCTTCACAGCCTGTGAGCAAGAGCCCTGCTCTCTGAGCTGCCAATCTTGGGTTCACCAGCCCTTTTGGCTATGTGAATCAGGAGAAGCCCTATCCTGATCCACAGACTTGGGACATGCTAGTCTCTACAATCAAGTGAGCCATTTCATGGATATAAATCTCTCTCTTTCCCTCTCTCTCTATATATCTATATATTTATACACTTTACTGGTTTTACTTCTCTAGAGAACCCAGCCTAAGATACCCTTGTTATTTTTATAACTATAATATAACTATAAAAATACATTTAAAAAAAAATTATAGAAGTCATTAATTACATTTTTTTTGTTTTTTTTAAAAAGAACTGTTAATAATGGGGTGCCTAACCTTTCCCAGTATACTAGGGATGGTATGGTCAAGTAAGTGATACCAATAACATGTGACTATTGAAATAGGTGCAACCCTGTTAACATGGGTTGGGCAATCAGAAGGTGTTTCTGGAAGAAATCACTGGAAATGAGAAAGTGCATCTGAAATTAAAATGGGGATAATTCAATTTTTTAAATCAATGTTATTGAGATATAATTCAGCTACAATAAAATTCATTCATTTTAAATATACAGTTTGATGAGTTTCAACAAATGTATATATTCATATAACCACCACTCTCAAGATAGATAATATTTTCATTATCCCAAAAAGTGCCATTGTGTCCTTTGACCATTAATTATCTCTCTCCACCCTAAGACTCTGGCTACCACTGATTTGTTCTTTTGTAAAATTTAATGTATATCAAATAATAAAATATGTAGTGTTTTGGGTCGAGATTTATTAATGTTGTTACATGTATCAGTGCTACGTTCTTTTTAACTACCGAGCTGTGAGGCCATTTGCATTACATCATTTGAGCCCCTCAATCCGTCTCTGCCTGAAGCCAGATGCACCATTTGTACAAAAGCTCAAAAATCCTCTCCTTTGTTTATTGTAATCTGACAAACTTGTTTTGGGCTCTTGACACTTATAGCTGTAGAGCCCAGTAACAAATTTGAAGACTTATTTGATTTTCTTTTTTAAGTGCATCAGTAGTATCTAACACAGGTCGTGTGTGCAAACTATGTACAAAAATATGTGTTTAATTATATTTCTGAAAAAGGAAACTAATTTTACTTAAGCTAGGAGAAGAAAATCATGTGTGTAAAATATCATTTAACATTGTGTTTTACCGGTATCTTGAAAAGCAATTATTAGTCCATCAATTCATATTTAAGACTTTCCTTCATCAACCTCTTACCATTAGGAAATGTACACATTACTCTTTAAAATACAACTATCTCTGTGTTCTAGAATTTCTCTTCTTCAAAGTCGGATATCACCTCTGGCACATTGTCACTGCTACCTGGAAATATAGATAATTGGACTCATTTTCCTGTACTTTTTATGCTACATTTTAAAAGACAGTGTCTATATTTGGGGAGTTATATGTTCTTAGATGATAGAATGTGATTTGCATTGGGGCTAGAGGCTAAATTCTTTAATGCCAAATTAATGTTATTATTTCTCAGGAATTTATTACAAGTTTTTAATATTTCAGTTAGGATACAGTTTGTTTTATTTATATGCTAAAATAGCACCTCTCATTTTGAGGGCATATTTTTTCATTTTTAGTGAAATTCATTAACTCAGTTTTCCTGGAATTGTCATAATGCAGGCAACAAGTAATATTATTAGAAGTTTTGTAAGTCGAGCTGGGAGCCAAAAGTGAGGTTTCATAAATAGAAACCCCTTATTCAGGTTCTTATAGTAAATATAAACCAAAATTGAGACCGACAGGAAGATTAACTAGACATGCAAGGAATTCAGGTTTCCAATTTTGTCATTTAATAGTATAATGAATCTGCAAAACATAATTTAACACATTTTGAAGGAATTCAGTTAACCATAGAATCATTACTCTCACAAAAAGTAAGCATGTTTTGATTGGTTCATGCATGGTTGGCTGACACAACTAAAAAATTCTAAGAAACAAAGAAACTTACACACCTAACTGGAATTGAAAGACATATGATAAATGTGGACAGGGTAGGAAGACAGGGGAGATAACAATGCCAAAGACCAGCTGGTGAGAAATGCCCTACAGTTGGCCACATCCGCAGGTTTTCATATGTGGGAAAGGGCACCCTAGTGTGGAAGACAATTGTTGAAAACAGGCTTATCATCTTCTCTCATCGCTGTTAGTTGTTCTGCCACATCATATTAATTGTACAATATAGGTACACGTATTGTTATTGCCACACAAAGAAAGGTCAAGAGAAATCCTCTCATGCTTCCTTCCCATCTCACCGTCAACATTTTTGCTATCCTGGGTCCTTACTACGTGTTGGAGCCTCCTGCTCCATTTATTTCATTTACCCGTGTGGAACTTGCCTGAGTTTCTGTTCATGATTTTTACACAAGCTGACATAGGAATATGGTTCCAAATAATCGTATGCATGGGTCTTTTTCTGTCTCGTGATCTATATATCTATCTTTTATTCACTAATACCACACTGTTTTGATTATTACAGCTTAATAGTAAGCCTTAAAATCAGTTAATGTGAGTCTTTCAGTTTTCTTGTTTTTAAATTTAGGTTTGTCTTTTCTAATTTCTATTCCTTTCCATTTAAATTTTAGAGTCAGTTTATTGATTTCTAGGAAAAATATGCGTAGATTTTTAATGGGATTCCATTTAATCTATAGATCAATTTTGGGTGAATTGTCATTTTAACCATATTGGCCTCCAGTACATGACCATGGTATATCTCTCCATTTATTTAGGTCTTCTTTGACGTTTTTCATCAATGTATTATAATTTTAAGCATAAGATTATCCACATATCTTATTAGAATTATATATTGGTATTTCAGAGTATTGTTGATAATGTAAAAGATATGTTTGCTGTTATTCTGTTTTTAAAGTTCAGCTTCCGATTGTTCGTTGAAATTTTACTTCTGTAGGTTGGCCTTGTATCTTGAAAATAAGTTTAATGGACTTATTAGTTCTCATAGCATTTGTGTGTGTGTGTGTGTGTGCATGTAGGGGTGTGTGTGTGTGTAGGGTGGATTCTTTTGGACTTTCTATGTAGACAATCATGGCTTCTACAAATACAATTTTATTTATTTTATTTATTTAATTTTTCTGGAACTATTGCACTAATTAGACCTCCATTACCATGTTGAATAGGATCATTAAAAACAACTTCATTGCCTAGTTCTTGACCTTAGGGGGAAAACATTCAGTTTTTCACATCTGATGGTTGTATGGTTTCTCTTCCATAGTCTGTTGATATGGTAAATTACATTGAACGACTGTCATGTTAAGAACCATTGTTGCATTTTTAGATAAACTCCCACTAGTCGTAAAAAATCATCTTTTTTTATATCCTGCTGATTACACTCCCTTAATTTCTTTGCTAAATGTGAAGAAACTATTTTTTAAATGCTAGCAGTTGTAAGGCTCTAATATCAAAACAAATTTTTCTATTTCCTTATTTTTTAAGAAAAATGTAATCAAAATGCTGGAAGGGTAAAGATGGAAAGGACAGCCCAAGGTCTCCTGTTGACCTTGTGCTGGCTCACCAGAAGTATGCAGTAAATACTGCTTACATTTTTTAAAATCGCTTAGTTAAAAATACATACCTGATGGTGCATTGACCTTCCTTAAATCTAGCCTCCAAGACAAGCTGTAAGCTTCTCATTTTGTATCTATGTTCCTGCATGGCATGACACTTTCCTACCTCTCCATCCAGCATTCTGTTTCTCAAACTCTATGTACAAGTCACAAAAAAATTTTAACACTGCAAACAACCATTTACTCTTATCTTCATACTTTCCATATGCCTAGAATGATTTTTGTATGTCCTATACAATTTTCCCAACTAATTCTTATTTTTCTTTCAAAATTGAGCAATGGTGTTCCATTCTCTCATGAAATTTTTTATACCCCTTCAACGTGTGTAGGATATCCTACTCTGTATGTCCATAAATACCCTACATTTTAATCACTTTTTATTTTTACTTGCCCATCGGTACCACTAGACTATAAGCCCTCTGAGAGAACACACAAACAAACACAAAAGAAAAGAAACAGGTCTGATTTACTTTATTTTCCTCAGAATCTATCACAATGTCAGACAGATACATTTTTGTTAGCTGATATCGAGCCTTTCCCGACTCACAGTGACCCCATGTGTGCAGAGTAGAACTGCTCTGTAGGGTTTCAGGTTGGAACTTTTCAAAAGCGAATCGTCAGGCATCTCTTCTGTGGAGCTTCCGGGTGGGTCCAAACTGCCAACAATTCAGCTTTTAATGTTTGTGCCACTTATAGTGCTTAAAAAATGTAGAATGAATAATTGACTGCATTGATTAATCTAGGTCGATTAAGTTTCACTACTAAGAAGTTTTCTCAGGGATGCGTATTGTAGCTTATTTAATTTATTGATTTAAATATATCCACTAACTCCTAGAATAATTATGAGTTTGGATTAAAGGAGAATTGAAAGGCATTTGGATGAAGCACTTTTGCTAATTATCTAAGCCCCATGAGCTAATGTCAGCTTATCAATGTTGTTTTGATATTGAGAGGGCACAAACGTCCCTTCCAAGATTATTTTCAATACAAACTTTTAATAAGTGAAAAATGACAGTCATGATTGTGATGGATGAAGAATTTCATTGCTGCTTCAAGTGCAGCCTCATATAAATCATTTTATATTTGGATATTTTATGACTGGAGAGTAAAGGAAGACCTAGACAACTAAATCTATGAAATAAAACACATATGGGTCTGATAAACCCAACATATATCTGACTTGAAAAAAAATAGATAATTGATTTTTTTTTTCAGACCTTTATTTTACCTGCCTTATTTCTCAGGGCTTATCGGTGACAGAGAGCTCTCAAGTTCGTTTTCTCTTCAATATTCTTTACAGTTATGAAGATTTGTTCAGCTCGTCATTACTCTGTATTTATCTTGATTAGGCATTAATTTCCAGTAGTTGGTCTTTCTATATCACCATCCTTCTTTGGTAATTCCATATGAGAAAAATTAAACTATGTTCTGTTTTGTATAATTAAACTGGATTCATATATAATTCTAAGTATGCAAATCTTAACCTTTCCTTAAATATGTTTACACTGGTATGCTTACATTCACACTGAATTAAAAAACAAAATGATTTCTAAATTTATGATGAAATATTTACCATTGTTACTGTATATTTTGGTAAGAAATCTTTCTAGTTGGCCAGCATTGTAAAAGAAGTTGGCCTGGTTATGCCAGCATAGAGTTTCCATGAAGGCAAGAATCTGTTCACATGTATTTTACCAGTGTTATGGCACCTAGTAGGTACTCAATATTTTCTGAATGAATGAACAAACGGCCTTTTTGACTTGGACCTGGGAATATTCTGACACCATAAAATATTAAAGTATACAATTATATTTTTACTTTATCCCCGACACCTCATCGTTAATCTTCATAGTGTTTCATGCCTCCAAAACATCTTTGAATCTCAGCCTATCCTTGATCCTGAACAGTGTATCTGCCTTCTCCTATGTCCCTTAATTCATTCTAGTGTCATCACGTTCCTGACCCATACCTCATGCTTCACCTGGAATTGGTCTTTGACTCAATTGAGCATAACTAACTCTGGGATGTGATGCAGGTCCTGGGATTTCAGTGTTCAAATTATGTATTTAAAACATTTTTCTTGAGACTAAAGGACAAAACACTGGACTAGGAGTCAGAATATCTAATTTTTTCTTTAAAAGTATAGCACCAACTAGCTATATGTCATGGATTGAATTATGTCCCCCCAAAAATGTGTGTATCAGTTTGGCTGAGTCGTGATTCCTGGTATTGTGTGATTTTCCTACACATTGTAAATCCTGCCTCTAGATGTTAATGAGGGAGGATGGCTGGCAGTTGTGTTAGTAAGGCGGGACTCAATCTACAAGATTGGATTGTGTCCTGAGGCAATCTCTTGAGATATAAAAGAGAGAAGTGAGCAGAGAGACAGGGGCACCTCATACCACCAAGAAAGCAGTGCCAGGAGCAGAGCGCTTCCTTTGGACCTGGGGTCCCTGCGCAGAGAAACGTCTAGTCCAGGGGAACACTGATGAGAAGGCCAACAGAGAGAGAAAGACTTCCCCTGGAGCTGACACCCTGAATTTGGACTTTCAGTCTACCTTATTATGAAGAAATAAATTTCTCTTTGTTAAAGCCATCCACTTGTTGTATTTCTGTTAGAGCAACACTAGATGAGTAAGACATAATATGACCTTTTAGTCCCTTAATATATTTCATTTATACAATGCATATGATAATGCCAGTCCTGCCTACATCAGAATGTACTTACTATAATGAAATGTATGACAAGGTTGGGTAAACTGTAAATTATCATGTAAATTTAAGGACATTTAATGTTGCTAGTGACAACAATGCATAATCTTGACTGTTGAAATGGTCTATAAAATTAGTCTATAATTCTTACCTTTCAGCAGAGTTCTATATTTTTAGGTAGCTTTCTCAAAACTTGAATGTAACCAAGTCTGGTTATCAATTTTTTGTATATGTCTAGTAACTAAAAAAGAGTATCCTTTCTTCAACTTCACTTTCATGTTGCCATTCTTTTGTTTAGCAATTTCCACGGGCTTCTGAATTTCTTAGATATAAGCTAAATTCCAATGCAACCACCATCTCTATTTAATTTTGTTACTATTTGTACATTTTTTTCTTTAGTTGGATCAGTCTTATAATTCCACAAAAATATTCTTACCTCTTGATGGGAAGCCTAGGGGCCAGTGAGTTGAAGATAATGGTGATGGAATAATTTGGAAAAGGATAGTGAAAATAGCAGCACAACTGGAAGAATGTAATCGATGTCACTGAACTGTACATGAAGAAAGTTCTGAAATGATGTATTTTTGGCTATGTATATTTTCACCAAAAAAAAGGTCCTCCAAGGTCGAGAAGGGAGAGTGTTGACATGCCATGGGGTTGTTAACCAATGTCATAAAACAATATGTGTCATGACTATTTAATGAGAAACTATTTCTTCTATAAACCTTCACCTAAAGTACAATAAAAAACGTTTAAAAAAACATTCATACCTCTTTTTGAATTCTGTGATACTATCTATCTTGTAATAACTTTTATTAACTTTACTTCTAACATCTATTTACTAAATTCCCATCCTTCTGGAGAGAGCTAGTTTAAATTATGGCTCATCCTTAGAGCTTTTCTTAATCCTTTCCTTCCCTTTCTATTCTTTAGACAATGTGTAATTTTTTTTTGTTTAATATTTATCATATTGCAAGTTTTTCATGCTTGTTTGTTTATTCTCTCCAGATAGATAACAAATTCCTTGGAAGAGGAGTTGCTATATATACATATATATATATATATACATATATTCCAAACAAACCCTTGCTTATTACTGAACGCTTAGCACCAACTCAAGAGATATAGACTGATAGACAGTGAGCTATAACAGATTTGAGAAAAGAGTAAAAGAATCATAATACACATTCTTGACACATCACAAATAGGTGAGTCCATTTATCAGCTTAACCATCTTTCTGCTTTTCAAGGACAACAATAAACATAAATGTGATTATTTAAGGTATTTTCCAGTACAGACCATGTTCTGTACAATGTTTTTAGCACTGAACACACAAACCAACTCCTTGCTCTTTCCGAGTCTATCGTTCTAATGCATTTAGATATAAGAAACTATTGAGCATTCATAATTATATATTATTTCAGACATTGGGGAAAGTATTTTAGTTGCATTATTTCATTTAACTCTCAGAATGCAACATAAATACTAAGTTCTTTTTATTTATCTCAATGATCATAAGATCTTCCCTCCTTTAATCTGTAAAATATATGTGGATGTGTGTGGAAGGGTCTTTGAACGTAAGAATACAATTCTTTGAACGTGGATAATCAAATAAAATAATAAATTAGAATCGATGGGAATTATAAAGCATGTATAAAGTCTTAGCTTCAAAAATCCAAAAAGAAATTTTAAACTGAATTGTTATGTTCCCTCTAACTGTACTTTCTAGGCTTCATCCTCTATGCTGACAGAGTTCCCTAATTATTTTTAAAAGTCTCCCTAAGTCATTTAATTAAAAAAAAAAAAAAAGCATGCCATAAAGCATCTTTTTGTTTAGGGTAGTGACAAGGAGGGCGATGACATTGAGAAATCAAATTACAGATTGTTTATGGAATGAAGTATCTTTACCTAACTTTTGTAGAACCAACCCAAGCCCTGAACTCATCAGAACAACAGCAACAACAAAAATACTGATAACATGCTGATGGTGACTTAGAACTTGCATTTTGATGATGATAAATTACAATCCAGAGAAATATATTCAGCAACTTGGCCAGAGTCTTTTCATAGCAATTGTCTAAAAACTACTCCGTATTTGCACAAACACCAGTGGATACGTTTGCAGATATTTTCAGGCAAAACTACATGCTCTGAGAAGTCTAAAATTGGTGGTATCATCTTTAACTGCCAGTTGTATTTTCTCCCTCTGCCAACGGTAACAATAAAAGCAAGGGAATTGCTTTCTTCACTTGGCTTATATAATACACTTGATGTTTAAATATAGAAAATGTCAATTTTTTTACTCAGATACTTATTCAAATTATGTTTTGTTTTTTATTAATTTTTTCGTTGAAGAAAACCCCGAAACTCCTGGTTGACTAAGCCCCATTAGTCATCAGTCAGTGAATAGAATGTAACAAATGTCACAGTAGTTAAGATGGAATCTCAAGAGTTTAGAAAAATTTGATGAATATAGACTAGGAAATTTTATTTAAAAAATTTAAATTTCAAACAAAGTTTTCCTTTAATGTTGTTATTAGATGATATCGAGTTGGTTCCGACTCATAAGGATCCTCTGTACAACAGGACAAAACACTGCCTCGTCCTGTGCCATCCTCACAATCATTGCTATGTTACAGCCCATTGTTGCACCCACTGTGTTAATCCATCTTGTTGAGGGTCTTCCTCTTTTTCGCTGACGCTCTGCTTTACCAGGTAAGATGTCCTTCTCCAGGGACTGGTCCCTCCTGATAACATGTCCAAATTACATAAGACGAAGTCTCGCCATCCTTGCTTCTAAGGAGCATTCTGGCTTTACTTCTTCCAAGACAGATTTTTTTCCTTCATAAGTGGTAAAGAATTAAATTTACATTTGAAAAAATTACTTCTTAATCCTGGGGAAAATGCTAATTGTATATATTTCTTTCAGTCATGCTAATGTATAACAAGTGTGTATACATTTTTAGGATAGATCTAAGTAAAGTAAAATAACTTCAATAAAGTTTAATATACCATGTGATCTTTTTACAAAAGTAAATCAGATTATATTTATTTGAGCTGGATTCCATGTATTTTGTGGCCTCTTTGAGGAGAACTACTCCTTTTCTATTTGGATTTAGATTATCAGATCTATTATTATAGTGAATGAATTGGATCTTGTTTACGAGTTTTTTTTACTTTTGTTTCCATGTCTTTTTTACTTTCTTTGAGTAAATGTGTTTCTCTCTTTTATATATATAGCTTATTATTCAGAAGACATTAATTAGAAATGGTGAAAACTGCCAGACAAAAATATAAGCTCTTCTGGACACAGAAGAAGAGACTGTGAAAAGGAATAAGCCCTCATCCTTCAGGGTAGTGTGGCTCATTCTCAAAGAGATGTTCTTTAGCCACTCTGCTTAAATTAGGCCTCTTCTGCTATTCATTACATTTCAAAAGGTTGAATTTTTATTTGCTTTGTTTTTTTCCATATAAATACATCCTTATTTATTTTTGTTTGTTCTTTTATAGTAATGATATATAATCACTGAAATTTGTATGAGCAGATAACCAAGAATCTTTCTTTTATTTCTACTCTTGAGGTCCCATCTTTTTGAGAGGAACTTATATTTTCCACTTAAAGACAATCCAGTATAGAGCTGTCTCTCTCAGGTGAAATCAGTTTCGTGTATGTATGAACTAAATCATGAGGGCCACCTTTGCTTCAGCTTAAAAAATGGTACAATCATCAGGGACCAGGCTATTGTGTTCTAACCATGGTGTTATTCAAAACTGATTGCTTCATATGTTGTCTATTCTTTCCTTGTAGTCTTTTAGAAGTTTGAGATAGACTATACAGCATGGAGATTATTGGAACATCAAATGTACATGTTTATAGGGGGAACAAAAATGAGTAATCTGGCCCTTGTTTAGAGGCATGGAGATACAGCTGGGAATATAGTTTCTGAGGGTGGCCACACGTAGCCACAGTAGTAAAGGTTGTTTTTGTTGTCCTTCCCTTCCCTTTCATAATTATTGAATCTTTGGTAAAGTCTTTTGTAAAATCACAACTTCGTTTTTATATAAGTCTAATGTATTAAGAAGTAAGGCTTATCTTCCGTGGTAAATTAATATTGAAGGTAAAGGCAGCAACCTGAGGGAAGATGCTGTAAAAAAGCCTTCATAAACTTGATAATTAAGACTAGAAACAGAAGACTAGCTGAGAATGGGTTTATGGAAATGTATTAATTCCCTTGAGATTCTTAGAGTTTTCAATGGCCAGTTTTTCAGAAGTACGTCACCAGGCCATTCTTCTAAGGCAACTCTGGGTGGTCTCTAACCACCAAACTTTCAGTTAGCCCCTGAGAGAATTAATCATTTGTATTACCAAGGGTCTCTCTCTATATATATACCTACATATATATGGTTTTCTTTTATAGAAAATTGTTTTTTTTCCTAAACTACATATTTTGGTTCTCTAATAATTGGAAATGTATTATTTATCTTTCTACCTGGAATGTTATCCTAGAGCTTCTCATGGAATTAGGTCTTAGTGTCTAACAGCTGAACAGTGTCAATGTGCCTGCTATTTTGCCTATCATATAAAATCAAGCAATCTGCAAGTTATCTCACCTAGACATACAGTGTGTAAAGTCTAAAATAAATTTAAAGTATTGATAAATTTTCAGTAAGCTAGAAGGTCTGCCAACTACACGAGTAGGAAATTTTATTCTCAAAATCACCTCAATTTTTACCATGAAACATCTACGCTATTTTAATCATTTCAAATATAACAATATAAAAAATGTATATTAAAATGAGATAAAGCAGTTCCTTGACTTAACACTATCTATAAAACAGAATGTTATATAAGAGAGTGCTGTTGGTCAGAAATGGAAGCCACCCTGTCGGCTGTGTCCATATTGTCAAAGCAATTGTTTTTCTTTAAAATTATATATACATATTTACAACAACAACAAACAAGAGCAGTTTCTGAAACTGCTTAATGTACAACCCAGCCCCACATGGGATTTGGTTTCTTGGTTTGGAGGCTTAGGGTCATAGTTTCATGCGGCATCACAGTTAATTGGCTAATACTGCTTTTAGTGCTTTTGTTCTGCCTCCTACTTTGCTGCCTAGTGCCTGGGGTCTTAAAAGCTTATAAGCAGCCATCCTAGGCACAACAATTGGTCTCCAATTCCCTGGAGCAACAGAGGAAGAAGGAGAGTCAGGAATAGGAGGAGGAAATGGAATGTGTGACTAATTGCCTCAATTAACAGCTATCTCCTTTGCCATGAGACCAAAACTGGATCGTGTCTAGCTACTGTTACTGAATATTTTGATCAAATATTCTATAGCTGAGTCCTGATCAAAAGAGGGGAAATATGCAGAACAGAATTTCAAATTCTCATAGAATCCGGACTTTCTGGAGCCATTGAGGCCGGCTGAACCTCTGAAACTATTGCCCTGAAATAATCTTCAAAACTTAAACCAACGATCCAGCAATCCCACTCCTAGGAATATATCCTAGAGAAATAAGAGTCGTCACTTGAATAGACTTATGCACACCCACGTTCATGGCAGCATTGTTCACAACAGCAAAACGATGGAAACAACCTCGATGTCCATCAACAGATGAATGGATACACAAACTATGGTACATACACACAATGGAGTACTATGCAACGAGAAAGAACAACAATGAATCTGTGAACCATCTCATAACATGGATGAAACTGGAGGACATTATGCTGAGTGAAATAAGTCAATCACAAAAGGACAAATATTGTATGAGACCTCTATTGTAAAAACCCATGAAAAAATTCACATGCAAAATGTAACAATCCTTGTTGGTTACCAGGGATGGGGGGGGGGGGTGGAATACTAAATAGGTAATAGATAAGTGGTAACTTGGGTGAGAGGTGAGATAGTACACAATACAGGGGAAAGTAACACAACCTGCACAAGGAAAGGTCATGGAGGCCCTATAGACACATCCAAACCCCCCGAGGGACTGAGTTGTTGGACAGAGGGCTCTGGGGACCATGGTCTCGGGGAACATCTAGCTCAATTGGCATGACACTACTTATAAAGATAATGCTCTACATTCTACCTTGGTGAGTAGTGTCTGGGGTCTTAAAAGCCTATGAGCGGCCATCTAAGATACTCCACTGGTCTCATCCCTTCGGGAGCAAGGGAGAATGAAGAGAACAGGATTCAACGAAAACATTAGTCCAAAGGACTAATTGTCCACAGCTACCAAGGCCTCCACTGGACTGAGTCCAGTACAGCTAGATGGTGCCCGGCTACCACCACTGACTGCTCTGACCAGGATCACAACAGAGGGTTCTGGACAGAGCTGGAGAAGGATGTAGAGCATAATTTTACCTCCACCCCCCAAAAAAAAAGACCAGATTTACTGGCCTAAAGAATACTAGAGAAACCTCAAGAGTGTGGCCCCCAGACACCCTTTCAGCTCAGAGGTGAAGTTACCTTCGAGGTTCGATGTTAAGCCTGGGAATGGACAGCCCAGTAAAACTAAATGGGACTAACGAGGTACAGGAGTCCGGTGACAAGGGCCAGAAGGCAGAGGGAGAGTAGGAAACTGATGATAAGGAACACAAATTGAATAACGACACTGCCGATGTATTGTGAGATTGTTGACCACTGCTATAGGGCAACATTTGTAGTAACTATTAAATGGGAGGCTGTTTTGTCCTGTAAGCCTTCATCTTGGGCGAGAATGACAGCACAATTGGAAGAGCATAGTCAATATCACTTAAATGTGTAAGTAAAAAGTTTTGAAATGGTGTTAAAATAAAATAAAAAAAAAAACCAAATGGGACTAATGAGGTACAGTAGTCCAGTGACAAGGGCCAGAAGACAGAAGGGGACAAGGAAGTCCCCTGGTGATAGGGAACACAAGGTGGAGTAAGGATATTCTTGATGTGCTGTGAGATTGTTAACCATTGTCATAGGGCAACATATGTAGTAACTGTTAAATGAAAAACTATTTTGTTCTGTAAGCCTTCATCTTAAGTGAGAATAGCAGCACAGTAGGAAGAGCGTAGTCAATGTCACTGAACTGTGAATGTAGAAAGTTTTGAAACGGTGTATCTTTGGCTATCTGTATTTTCATCAAAAAAAAAAAAAAAAAAGGTTGAGAATTTAGAGGCTTAATATGTTGTGGGGTTGTTAACCAATGTCATAGAACAACATGTGTACTACTATTTCATGAGAAACTATTTGCTCTGTAAGCTTTCACCTGAAGTACAATAAAATATAAAAAATAAAATAAAATTAAAAAAAAAAAAAAAACTTAAACCAAAATTATCCCCTGAAATCTTCTTAAAGACAAACTGCAGTTTAGCTTAATTAGTAAAGAATGTCTGCCTTGAGCATTGTGGTTTTTTAAGAACTATCTGTGGGATCAAATTGACAACAGCAACTCAAAAGATTAGATACAAAGCTTAGGAGGCAATGAGTTTATATCAATAGGGGAGGAACATATTTCATAAAAGTAGAGTGAGAATGAATGCACAACAGAGAGAATGTAATAAATATCACTGAACTGTACATGTAGAAATCGTTGAATTGGTGTATGTTCTGCTGTGTGTATTCTCAGCAATAACAAAACAAAATCAAATAAGTAAAAAAAAAAAAAAAATTATATCCCTATGGAATTAAACAACCCAATATGTTATAGTTCCTATTTTTCCTCTTCGTTTTTATTCTATTTACCCCATTCTTTGTGGATGTCTCCATGTTCTTAAACTTACTACGTCAGTCTATGGGAAGTTATATTTATATTTTATATTTTATATTTATATATTATAGTTATATTCAGATCATTATAGATGCTCCATAGACATTGGGACACAACTTGACAACTTTCTGTAACAAAGTACAAGCGACATTTTGTGCAATTGCATGTGTATATATGCATATATGTGTGTCAGCAAGGCACATATAGTGAAGTGCACAGATCTTAATTGTATAATTTGATTCATTTTGACAAGTATATACTTCTGGGTAACTAATACCTCAAACAGGATATACTCCTTTCCTATCACTAAAAAAAATTCCCTGTGTCTATTCCAGTCAATTCCACCTTTATAAACAATCACTACTCTGATTTCTAACAACATAGATTAGATTTGTGAATAATGGGACAGAATTGAAAATCTGAAATAAACCATTATGCCTTTGTTAAATTGATTTTTTACGTTGATAACAAGTAAATTCAGTGGGAAAAGGAAGATTAAAAACAAAAAAAAGGAAGTCCATGTGCAAACAAACAAACAAAAAACCTTACAGTGTGCAAAAAATTAACTCCAAAAGGGTCATAAACTATGTACAAGAGCTAACACTATAAAACTTCTATAAGAAAACATAGGAGAAAAGCTTTGTAACCACAGGTTAATTCGGATTCGCCACGTGATCTCTGAATACATTTGAACAGAGTAGTTGATACTTTTTTAATTTTTTAGAGAAGGACTTGTAAATATAGCTAAATAACAAATGTCACATAGTAATAGTTCTGAAAAACGAAACCAAGCACAGAACACAAAAATAAAGGTACAGTTTCACTTTTACTTTTGTGCCCAGGATTAACTAATACCGTGCTTTAATCGTGGTTAAAGAGCTTGGCTGCTAACCAGAAGGTTGGCAGTTCAAATCCACCAGCCACTTCTTATAAACCTTGTAGGGCAGTTCTACTCTGTCCTATGGGGTCGCTATGAGTCGGAATCAACTCAACGGCAATGAATTTTTTTGGGTGCTTCAGTTGCTCAAATACTGAGAAAGTTTAATTGACAGAAGGATAATCTTAGATGGGCTACTGATAACACCATCCTAATCAGTAATAATGAGCTTAACTGGACCGTAAAATTTTCTGGCAAATGAATTTTTTTATCACTCTTGAAATGTGGACAAAAGCTATATTTTACACGCCTGAATAAAATATATAGTACTGTATTTTACTTTAATGTATGTTGTCTGATATAAATTTAATTTTTCATGGCCTTACTGAAGCACATTCTATTTTTTTCTTTCCCTTATTATAAATCAGAATGTAATCAACTCACAAAAGAAATTACAGGATAAGAGTATAGTCTTTCTTTCACAGACTTTTTTCTCCTCTATAATCTATCTTTTCTGTTCTCATTTCTGCAGTAACAGAAGCACAGCATAAGAAATGCAAATCATTTCAGTTAAGAGAGCATGTGCAGGAATCCAGAAAGAGATCTTAATGAAATAGTTTAGATAGTAAATGCTTCATAAAAATTTAATGTTGTAATTCGAGAGGCTACTTTTTTGTCTCAGATAGTGACCATCACTGTTTTTTTTTCTCCTGAGTCTGAATAGAACCCACCTATGTAGCTCTGTCTTTTTTAACAGATGTCCAGCTATAGAATTAGTGTACTCGCTCCAGTCTTTTGACTTAAATTTGTGGAGTCTTACTATTTTCCAGGCATATGATCCTTTCATCGACCTATGAGGTATATTTATTATGATTATAATTTTACAGATGAAGAAACTAAGGTTTAGGACAAATTTAACTAACTTACAAAAATCAAAACATCAAGAAAGTAACAGATCCAGTCTGAAATCAAGGTCTGTTTCACATCAAAGTCTGAACCACTATGCGACACTGGATGAATGGTTGTTAAATGCAGATGTATTTTTACAAGTAAAACTTTTTAAAATATTGAATTTCTCTTTAGAAATCATTACGGAGAGAAACAATGAGACCACTTATTTTCTGCCTCTATTCTTGCAGGTATTCCTTGCTTTCCATTGTTGCCAGCTTCTAATTCTCAAATATTTCTCCAGATATTGAAGCCATTTGTAAATACTTTTTTCCAATCTAATCAAGCAAGAGGAGACCTTGATCTTACAGATAGCCACTAATTAATGCTTCTAGAATGTTCCAGTTTTGATTAGACTGCCCCTTTACAATGCTTTCCAAAGTTTCTCTGAATTATGTTGGCTTAAAAGGCATTGCAAAAGACCTCTTTAAAGTGTTAAAAAGCAAGGATGTCACTTTAAACACTCAGGTGCACCTGACCCAAGCCATGGTATTTTCAATCGCCTGATATGCATGCAAAAGCTGGACAATGAATAAGGAAGACCAAAGAAGAATTGATGCCTTTGAATTATGCTGTTAGCGAAGAATATTGTATATACCATGGACTGCCAGGAGAACGAACAAATCTGTCTTGGAAGAAGTACAGCCAGAATGCTCCTTAGAAGCAAGGATGGTGAGACTTTGTCTTACATACTGTGGACATGTTATCAGGAGGAAACAGTCTCTGGAGAAGGACATCATGCTTGATAAAGTAGAGGGTCAGCAAAAAAGAGGTAGACTTTCGATTTGATGGATTGACACAGTGGTTGCAACTATGGGCTCAAGTATAACAACGATTCTGAGGTAGCGCAGGGCAGGGCAGTATTTCGTTCTGTTGTACATAGGGTCGCTATGGGTGGGAACTGACTCGATAGCACCCAACAACGACAACAAAAACAGGAGATGTATTGTTTATTTCACGTTACACGTTAATATGGATAAGAAGATTGTTGAAATCAAATGATTCATGAAGAACGCAGACAGTTGACATTTTGGTAAATTTGGTCCTAAACATTACATCAAATAAACAGAAAGAGTAAGTAGTTAAATTCTAGTATCTTAGATCATGTTTCAGTGTTGGAGGAAGGCAACATCTGTCTTATAGAAAATCAAAATACACGATGATGAATTAGAATAAGACAAAGTTCATGGTTCACCCGATTCCTCTTCTACCCTTGAGGAAAATTCTAAAATAAGTTAGATGAAAAATTGGCAATTATTTTAGCAACAATTGCAGATTGAAACCAATTGAAACCCAATAGACAACGTCTAAGTTATATGTTTCATTCATACTTAAAATTGCAGGAGATGCATAAATTGTTTCATCGGAAGACACCCTTGAACACTTAAGCCCCAGAGGGGCCAGTTTAGCAAATTAATTCAGGCTTGATGTCTGAAAAAGGCATCTGAGGGCTCTTCTGCTACTGTGAAATTAAGTTAGCTGTATTACTTCTGGCAGCCAAAATTGTATTTTGAAATTAAAACATATGTATGTGTTATATGATTAATGATCCTAAATAATGGAAACATGACCTTAACCTTGGGGAGGGGAGGACATCGACGAAGGAAGGTTTTTCCGTGTCAACAATTACAAAGGGATATCAATATTTGGCACTTTTTATTTAACATATTAAATGGAGACTGATAATCGGCTAGTAATGATTCAGAACTAGGCTTTGATTTCTTTTAAGAGTTAAAAAGAATCAGAAGACTATCTTTCCAATTAATATTTAATGGAGATATCCCATATTATATTTTCCTAATAGAAGGAATCACAAATTGAAAGCAGAGTTAAGAACAAATTACAGCAATGATTAAACTGTTTGCTAACTTTGTTAAATATATCCCAAATATATGAGAAATCTCAGAGGGTTTGAATTTACTGTAATTGTGGAAAAATAATACAGTAATTGTTGGAGACAATTAACTAAGTCTTTTGATTGTCTTCACCTTCCCCATCTTCCAAAAAAGGCATCTTAGATGATAAACATTTAAATTTCTTGCAGATATAGCCACATTCCCCACCAAGAAAGCAGAACAAATTTACAATATGACCAAGACTGTACAAGTGTTCATTTTCCTCCATACCCTAACCAACACTTGGTGTCATGAAACCTTAATTTGTGCCAATATCATAAATGAAATATGGTGATGTTATATATTTCAATACATATTGCCTTTATTATTTTGAGGTTTAAGAACATTTTAAATGTTTATTGGCAATTATAGAATCTAGATTATAGATACTATGTATGGATGTTCACTGTAAAATTCTTTCAACTTTGATATATTTTTAAACTTTTTTATAATGAAATGTTGAAAACATTCAATATATATGTATGTAAATATATATTAATCATAGTTATGTTCTGATAGTTTTACATTGCTTATTACTCCAAAACCAAAAGTGTCTGCAATTGTTTGAATTGAACTTTCACTAAGGGTCTTCCCAAATAACAATTATTTCAAGATTTCGTAACCTTACTATGTGATACCTCCTACTAGCCTTCAGTTGAATCTATGGCAAATATATATTGTGAAGAAGATACTTCCTGCAATGGACTGGCACGTTAACTAAATTGAGGCTGGGTGAGCTCTATCAAGCACTTAGATAAACATCAAGGGTAGTGAAAGTTGATAAAATTCTGGTGAATGTTTGATTAGCCATAATTTTTTAATTCAGAAAATACTATGCATCATCATAAAATTCAAGCAATTGATACAAATACTTATAAAAAGAGAAAACTTTAAGCATATAAATATATGTTTTACTTACGGAAAGTTGTAGGCTGAAATTACTGTTCTAAGAGATAAAGAAGAATAGATTTTTAGACTTTGCTAATTTATACTAAAGTTTCTTTATAATAAAATAATTTGTTGGGGAAAAAATAAGATGTATTTACAACCCACAGTAACTAGGAATACTATATTCAGTAGATACCATAAAGACATTGAGAGACATAAATAAAAAGCAAATAGACAAAAACTCAGAACTCATTAAGGAAAAAAATGATTGATTGAACCAAATTCACTTTATTTGAACAACTAAATTACCACTGCCAATGGATGTTTTAACAGCTTTGATAATGGAGTGACTTTTATGGAAAATATAACTATAGTATATCATGTTAAGTGGGCTAGTGTATGCTTCTACAATACAAATGAAAGCTCCATAAGTCAAATAATAAGTCAAAGAATCCCAAGAATAAAATATTGCTGTGTCATATTCTCAAAGCTCTCTATCCATTTATGTAGCCAGAGTTTATAACACTTAACGCTGTTTTTTCACTCTTGGAGTGAAATCATTGATGCACAATGTAACACAAGACATTTCCAAGCACAATAGGTTTAGACAGTAAATGCCAGAATCCTATTATACTAATTCTGCATGAAGCATGAATTATTAATGGTGCACCTATAATTATAATGATTGGACACATTTAAATATAGAGTGAACTCTTTGTTGGGAAGATATATTTTCCAGTCAAGAATAAACATAAATATAAATTGAAAGTTCAATTGGGTTAATAATACAGAATCATTCTTGTATAAATATACTTACAAGTAGATTATGATTTTAGTTGCTAAGAATTCCTGGAACCAGTATCAAACACTGAAGATCAAAAATTAATCATTTCTGTATGCATTTTACAGACACTATGTAGTATACCTTGTAAAAGGATTGCCAAACATTTCATTATTTGCTGATGATTATCTACTCAGAAAATATAAAATAATCAACTGAAAATCTATTACAACTAAGAAATAAAAGAGCTCTGCTGGGTAGCCAGGTATAAAATAAATGGTTCAAGGGTAGCAGAAAGATATTTACTTTTCTTCTTCCCTGGAAATTACCTCCAGACAAGAAAAAAAAATAAGAAATAAGAATGCAAATACCATCTATAATTCCCAGTCATAAGTATTACAGAATGCAAAGAATATTGAATCTGGATGTGGGAAGAGATGAAGAATAATCACTTTGAACTACTGAACTCATACAGTGTTGGCATATCAGTTATTCAAAACAGGTGGTATAACCTAAGATGTAAATCCAGCAGTTCCTTTGTTGGCAACAGGAACAAGTTTCCACTGGTGATGGGACTTGCCTGGACCTCACTTGGCATCACCGAATAATATATTAAAGGAAAAAAAGTAAAATGATCAGGAAAAAATAAGATTAAGAATGATCATCTCACCCACAAAGGATGCTTGAATTGATTTAAATTTTTTGAATGGGAAGTTCTTCTTAATCAGAAAATGATGAGCAAGTTGAAATATGTCAATAAAAAAACTGCTCAGTGTTTTAGAACGTCATATACAAGATCAAACATAATATCCTTTTTGGTTTAGATGTCCCAGGAGCAGGTTCTGACATGAGGATTCAAGTGCAAAAAGGATATTTAGGGGTTGAGCCCAAGAAATATTAATAGCAGAGTGAACGAAAGAGACCAGAAAGAGATGGAAGCCCAATCCTGCTGAAGAACTCAAGGGAACAGCATTAGACATGTCACAGAATTATCCCAAGTGAGGGGTGAGAGAGATGGGATACTTGGAGCATCTCCCCATTCATCATTGAGGGCTGCTTCTGTGGATATTAATCCTTCAAAATAGTTGCTAGGCCACTAGTTTCCAAAACCCCATGAGGTTTTTAGCAAATTACTACTTCTCCCAAACTAAGATGGATTGTAGCTGTCTAAAGGGAGTATTTTTTTTTAATTTTTTTTTATTGTTGTAATTAAATTAAGTTTACATTTCAAGTTAGTCTCCCATACAGAATTTTTTTTTTACATACATTGTTATGAGACCCCAACCAGTCACCCCATTCTGCGACAGCACACTCCTCCCCTCCACCCCGGATTCCCCAGGAACATTCAACCAGCTCCTAACTCTCTCTGCCTTCGCATCTCACCTCTGGACAGAAGTTGCCCCTTTGGTCTCTTGTATCTACTTGACTAACAGGCACATTCTTCACAAGTATCACTTTATGTCCCACAGTCGAGTCCAATCCCTGTCTGAAGAGTTGGCCTCAGAAATTCTTTTAGCTCTGGGGTGATAGAGAGACCAGGGGCCATGCTTCCCAGGGCACCTCCAGTCTCAGTCAGACCATTAAGTCTGGTCTTCTTACTAGAATTTGAGTTCTGCATCCCATCGTTCTACTGCTCCATCAGGGACCCTCTGTTGTGTTCCCTGTCAGGACGTTCACTGGTGGTAGCCCAGCACCATCTAGTTCTTCTGGTCTCAGGCTGATGAAGTCTCTGGTTTATGTGGCCTATTCTGTCTCTTGGGCTAATACATTCCTTGTGTCTTCGGTGTTCTTCGTTCCCCTTTACTCCAAGTGGTCGGGACCAATTGATGCATCTTAGATGGCCGCTTGCAAGCTTTTAAGACCCCAGATGCCACTCACCAAAGTAGGATGCAGAACATTTTCTTAATAAGCTTTGTTATGCCAACTGACATAGATGTCCCCTGAAAGCATGGTCCCCAGACCCCGCATCCCTGCTACTCTGTCTCTCAAAGTTTTTGATTGTATTGAGGAAACTTCTTAGCTTTGGTTTAGTCCAGTTGTGCTGGATTCCCCTGTAGTGTGTGCTGTCCTTCCCTTCACCTAAGATGATTCTTATCTACTATCTACTTAGTGAATAACCCTCACCCTCCTTCCCCACTCCTGTAACCATCAAAGAATGTTTTCTTCTGTGTTTAAACACCAGAAGGAGTATTTAAGAGATGATTTCTTTGGACAGTTATTATGGATAATGACTACTAACTCCACAAAGGGAAGAGTTGGGGTTCTCTATCTTCATCTCAAGTCTAGGTAGTGTTGCCGGATAAAATACATTTACTTATAGTAAAAAATAATGTGTTGTTTAATTGAAATTAGACTTTAAATGGGAGCTTTTTATAATTTTTATTTGCTAAATCTGGAAACTCTAAGTGTAAGGAAAGGTTGCACTCCAGTGGGTTATAGTAGGCCAGAGTCCAATGCATACTTGTGAAATAAATATATGAAAAAAGGGCAAGCTTTACGAAGGCAGAGGGCAATCCCACAATTTTAGTAGTAAAAAGTGCGTGAATGTCTTGGGTGTTTCTTGGGAACTGGATGTTTCCATGGGCAAGAGAATAAATGTCCTAACAGAGCTGACTTAAGGGAGAATGGGAGCCAAAAATACATCTATTTCATAATTAAATTCTAGGAGTCACACCTGCTTAATATAGTAGTTAGACTGGCTATCTAAATGGCCAATGTAGGATCCTTACGATGCACTATGACTCTTAGATTCTAGGAATAGTGATGTCAGAAACCATATTTTCAGCTTTCTTATGCTCTGTGCTGGCCCTCAACTCATTATTTCTCACACAAAAAAAGAAAATTTGGGAACACCAGGGGAATTTTTTAAAACACATATTTTGTTTATATGTAATATTTTATTAAAACTAAGATTCCATAGGTTGTAAATTACATCTTTAGTTTATGCATAAATAACAGTAGAAAATACTGCCAATCATACAATAGTAGATTATAGATTAAAGATAGAACCAATTTTACATATTTAAAATGTGAGAAAAAAATGTGCATCTTAGAGCTGGACAGGGATGATATCTCTCTGTATTTATATATTAAATTATTTGTATATGTAGATATTTGTTGTTGTTGTTAGATGCTGCAGCATCAGTTCCAAATCATAGTGACCTACGTATAACAGAATGAAACACTACCAGGCCCTGTGCCATCCTCACAATCGTTGCTACACTTGAGCCCATTATTGCAGCCACTGTGTCAGCCCATCTTCTTGAGATACTTCCTCTCTTTTGCTGACCCTCTACTTTACCAAGCACGACGTCCTTCTCCAGGAACTGGTCCCTCTTGATAACATATCCAAAGTACATGAGACAATCGCTCACCATCCTTGCTTCTAAGGAGCATTCTGACTGTATTTCTTCCAAGAGGGACCTGTTCATTCTTCTGGCAGCCATGGTATATTCAATAGTCTTTGCCAACACCATAATTTAAAGGCATCAGATCTTCTTAGGTTTTCCTTATTCATTGTCCAGCTTTCACATTCATATGAGGCGATTAAAAATAGTGTGCCTCGGGTTAGGTGCACCTTAGTCCTCAAAGCGACATCTTTGCTTTTGAACACTTTAAAGACGTCTTTTGCAACAGATTTGTCCAATGCAATCCATCTTTGATTTCCCAAGTCATGTTTCCATGGGTGTTGATTGTGGATCCAAGGAAAATGAAATCCTTGACAACTTCAGTATTTTTCTGTTTATCATAATGTTGCTTATTGGTCCAGCTGTGAGGATTTCTGTTATCTTTATGTTGAGGTGTAATCCACACTGAAGGCTGTGGTCTTTGATCTTCATCAGTAAGTGCTTCAAGTACTCTTTGCTTACAGCAAGCAAGGTTGTGTCATCTCCATATTGCAAGTTGTTAATGAATCTTCCTCCAATCATGATGCCACATTCCTCTTCATATAGTCCAGCTTTTCATATTATTTGCTCAGCATACAGATTGAATAAGTATATATGGTGAAAGGCTACAACCTTGATGCACACCTTTCCTGATTTTAAACCATGTACTATCCCCTTGTTCTGTTCAAACGACTATCTCTTGGTCTTTGTACCGGTCCCTTGTGAGCACAATCGAATGTTCTGGAATGCCCATTCTTTGCAAACTTATCTATAATTTGTTATGATTCACAGAGTCGAATGCCTTCACATAGTCAATAAAGAGGTAAACATCTTTCCGGTATTCTCTGCTTTCAGCCAAGATCCATCTGACATCAGCAAAGATATCCCTTGTTGCATGTTTCCTTTTGACTCCACCTTGAATTTCTGGCAGTTTCCTATCGATGTACTTCTGCAAATGTTTTTGAATTACCTTCATGAAAATTTTACTCGTGTGTGATCTCAATGATATTATTAAATAATCTCCATGTTCTGTTGGATCACCTTTCCTTGGATGGGCACACATACAAATCTGTCCAGTCAGTTGTGCAGGTAGCTGTCTTCCAAATTTCTTGGCGTAGAAGAGAGAGCACTTCTAGCATTGTGTCTATTTGTTGAAAAATCTTAATTGATATTCCATCAATCCCTAGAGTCTTGCTTTTCATCAATGCCTCCAGTGCAGCTTAGACTTCTTCCTTCAATACCGTCAGTTCTTGATCATATGCCACCTCCTGAAATGTTTGAACATCAACCAATTCTTTTTGGTACAGTGACTCTGTGTGTTCCTTTCATCGTCTTTTGGTGTTTCTGGCATCTTTCAATATTTTACCCATAGAATCCTTTAATATTGTAACTCAAATCTTGAATTTTTCCTTCAGTTCTTTCAACTGGAGAAATGCCAAGGGTGTTCTTCCTTTTTGGTTTTCTCATTCCAGGTTTTTGCACACTTCATTATAATACTTTGTCTTCTCAAGCCAGCTTTGAAATCTTCTGTTCAGCTCTTCTTCTTCTCGTGTCTTCCATTCACTTTAGCTACTCTACATTAAAGATCAAGTTTCAGAGTTTATTCTGACATCCATTTTGGTCTTTTCTTTCTTTCCTGTCTTTTTAATGACTTTTTGCTTTCTTCATGTATAATGTCCTTGATGTCATTCTGTAAATCGTCTGGTCTTCAGTCATTAGTATTCAGTGCACCAAATCTCTTCCTGAGATTGTCTCTAAATTCAGGTGGGATATACTCAAGGCTGTATTTTGGCTCATGTGGACTTGCTCTAGTTTTCTTCAGCTTCAACTTAAACTGGCACATGAGCAACTGATGGTCTATTCCTCAGTCAGCTCCTGGCCTTGTTCTGATTGATGATGTTGAGCTCCTCCATTGTCTTTTTCCACTGATATATTCGATTTGATTCCTGTGTATTCCATCCAGTGAGGTGCACGTGTATAGTCGCCGTTTATGTTGTGGAGAAAAGGTATTTGCAATAAAGAAGTCATTTTTCTTGCAAAATTCTATCATGTGATCTCCAACATCATTTCTATCACCAAGGTCATATTTTCCAACTACCTATCCTTCTTCTTTGTTTCCAACTTTCACATTCCAATCACCAATAATTATCAATGCATCCTGATTGCACGTTTGATCAATTTTAGACTGCAAAAGTTGGTAAAAATCTTCAATTTCTTCGTCTTTGGCATTAGTAGTTGGTGCACGAATTTGAATAACAATTGTATTAACTGGTCTTCCTAGTAGGCATACTGATATATTCTGTCACTGACAGCATTGTACTTCAGGATAGATCTTGAAATGTTCTTTTTGACTATGAACGCACTGTCAGTCCTCTTCAATTTGTCATTCTTAGCATGGTAGACCATATGATTGTCTGATTTAAAATGGCCAATATCAGTCTCTTTCAGCTTCTAATGCCTAGGATATTGATCTTCACGTGTTCCTTTTAATTTTTGATGACTTCCAATTTTCCTAGATTCATATTTTGTATATTCCATGTTCTGTTTTTCAATGGATGTTTGCAGCTGTTCCTTCTTATCTTGATTCATGTCACATCTGCAAATGAAGATTCCGAAAGCTTTACCTCAACCACGTCATTAAGGTCAATTTTACCTTGAGGAGGCAGCTCTTTTCCCAGTCATATTTTGAGTGTCTTACAACCTGAGGGTTCATCTTCCAGCACTATATGATACATAGATATAAACATATAGAGAGACATGCATGTACATTTGATACAAGAACATGTTTAAAAATCAAATAGTCAAGGTTATTTTACTTTAATCAGTCTTAAATCAGAAAATAGAAAAAAAGGAAACTTCTGGAACAGAGGCAGCTTATTAATCACAGCAAAAGCGGCAGTCAGAGTAGCACTGTAGAGCTGGTTCTTTGAGCCCCAATTCTCCCACAGCGTGATGCAATGAGAACCAGGTGGTAACTGTATACACAGTAGAGATGAGATTCTGATCTTATACAGGAGCTACTTTAAAATGTGTCCAAACCTGCCCATCCATCTCTCCAGAGAAAGAAGGATTATTTTTATTATGCTTGAATGTAAGCAAATGTCTACCTCAATGGAGAACTGCCTCTAAATCTCTTTGCAGGAATTCACTGTCTTTATTTTAACTTATCAGGAACATAAATCTAATCCGGAAGGATTCCTTATTCCTACCTTTCCAAGGCTGTATGTTTGTACAAATGTTCTGAAAAGATAGTCCCAGAGTACATCTCTGTTAATACCTGAGCATATAGAAATACTACAGATTCATGGAGAATCGTCTCCCGACAATAGTCCAATTTTGGAGGCTTAGTTTTCTTTCAATTATTATCGTTTTTCAACAGATACGATTATCTTTTAAAATTAATGGATAATTTTATGAAGACAATTTTACTGCATCAGCTAGCTGTTTTAATTTAAGGAAGCCAATGGCAGACATAGCACATGAAAACTCTGCTCCATGTCATATTGCTTATAATTGGAAGTGGCTAATCACTCTGATTGTCCAAATAGATGGAGTAGGCTTGAGGCGACACCCAGGCTTGGCAGTCTGCCCGTCTCCATTATATTCCCAATTAACGGTCAGTTCTAGAGTAAGTGCCTGAGGCAAATACCACTAGCAACTCATTCTCCAGGTAATTCATATTATATTACAGAATCTGTGTTGTGGCATCCAGGTTTCTGGGACTTGAGTGGAAATGACATGAGTCAAGAAGCTGGGTCTTGGACCTTCTGTATATCTAGACACAGGTTTAAATTTTGCTTCTGTGGTAACATGATTTAAACTTCCTGTTGTTTCACAGTTTCAACATGGACCAAAAGAAAGTTTTATATGTTTATATGTTTGGTGCTTTAAACCATCATAGCCAACTGTAAAAATAGGAAGAATTCTGAGAAAATATACACAATTTATTGATTTAGAGGTAAACTTGTAGCAGTAGAAACAAACATATCATGTTTGGTATTTAGAAGGACTAGTTATTTGCATATACAATATATCTTCACCCCTCTTCTCTATAGCTTAAACAACACAGATGTTGGTTTTCTCCTTTGAGCATCTCATGGGCTTCAGGGAAGATGGTTCCAGCACCAAGGGTGAACCATAATGTGAAACTTTAAACTGGGATCAGCAAACTTTTTCTAGAAAGCATCAGATAGTAAATGTTTTAAGTTTTGCAGGCCACACTGTCTCTGCCACAACTAGTCAACTCTCCTGTTACAGTGTGAAAGCAGCCATGTACAATATGTAAATAAACGAGCATGGCTGTGTTCCAATCAAACTTTACTTACGGATATTAAAAGTTGAACTTCTGTAACTTTTTTTTAATGCCATGAAATATTATCCTCCTTTTTTTATTTTTTTCAACTATTAAAATTGCAAATCCCATTTTTAACTTGCCACACAAAAACAGGGAGCAGACCAGGTTTGTCCTATCGGACATAGTTTGCCAATTCCTGCTCCGAATCAAAGATGGTAATTCCGTTTCCTTGTTGCTGTTGTTGGGTGCCATTTAGTCGATTCTGACTCACAGTGACCCCATGTGACAGACTAGATCTGCCGCATGGGGTTTTCATGGCTGTAATTTCTATGGAAGCAGATCCCCAGGTCTTTCTCTGTGGAGTCACAGTGGGTTCGAACTGAAAACCTTTTGATTAGCAGCCAAGCACTTAACCATTGCACCACCAGTGCTCCTTACTGGTCTTTAATTTAAAAAGAATGTTAAACAACCCTGGTCAATGACATAAGAGGGGTTGACTGCTGAGGTAAAGGCTTTGGGGAACATTTTCTCTGTTATCTTCAGAAAATGAATATAAATAATGAACCTCTAGCCAAGCTAACCAAGAAAAAAAGAGGGAAGATACAAATTTACCAATATGAGAAATGAAAGATGGGTCATCAGTACTGTCATCATGAACATTAGGGGATAACAAAAGGATACTGTAAACAGCTCTATGTCCACAAATTCGATAATTTCGATGAAATTGAACAGTGCTTTGAAAGATACAAATGACAACACTTATACAAAGTGAAATAGATAACCAGTATAGCCCTATACTGATTAAATAAGTTGAATCAATAATTAACAACCTTCCAAAATAGAAAGCACCAGGCCCAGGTGATTTCCGGTAAATTCTACCAAACATTGAAAGAAGAAACAAAATCAATTCTTCACAATCCCTTCCAGAAAATTGAAACAGAGGGAATACTTTCTAATTCATTCTATGAGATCAGAATTCCCCTAATACCAAATCAAATAAAGATGTTACAAGGAAAAAAACTGCAGCCAAACAATTTTCATGAACATAGGAATAAAATCCTCAACAAATTATAACAGGCCTAAATATAAAATGCAAAACTATAAAATATTTAGAATAAAACATAAAGGAAAATCTATATCAACATGGATTTGGTGATAAGTTTTTAGATATAACAAAAGCAAAAAAAAAATTTGTTTTAATAATTGATAAGTTGGACTTTATTAAAAGTAAAAACTTTTACTTTGTGATAGACACCATTAAGAAAATTGGAAGACAAGTCACAGACCAGGAGAAAATATTGCAAAATATATATCTGATGAGGGAATTATAGTCGGCCTTCCGTATCCACGTGCTACATTCGCAGATTCAACCAACAGCAGATTAACAATACTCCAAAAAAAAAAAAAAACCAGACATTTTTTTCTTGGTCATTATTTTCTAAACAATACTGCATAACAACTATTTACATAGAGTTTACATTATATTAGATATTATAAGTAATCTAGAGATGTTTTAAAGTATACAGGAGGATGTGCATTGGTTTTATGCAAATACTACACCATTTTACATAAGGGACTTGAGAAACTTTGGATTTTCATATCTGTGGAAGGTCCTGGAACCAATCCCCAATGGATACCGAGGGAAGGCTGTATATCCAAAATATACAAAGAACACTTAAAACTCAACATTAAGAAATGAACGAAATAATGAGCCAAATTCTGAAAGACACCTTATCAAAGATGACAAGCATATGAGTATCTACTGTTATTTTTTGTTAGGGAATTGCAAATTAAAGCAACAACCAGATACCCCTACATACCTATTAGAATAGTCAAATTAAAAAAAAAAAATGACAATACCAATTGCTGGGTTGCTGTTGAGAATGCAGAATGACAGGAATTCCCTTTCATTGCTGGTGGATGAGACTAATACAGTTGCTATATGAGTCAGAATCCACTGGATGGCAATGACTTTAGTCTGATTTTTTTAAGCAGTTTATTACATAGACACTCATGATCTTACTGTATTATCCAGAAATCCCATTCCTAGGTATTTACTAACTGATTTGAAAAGTTAAATTCACACAAAAACCTGCAAAGTGAATATTTATAGCAGCTTCATTCATAATTGTCAAACCTGAAAGCAATCAATATTTGCTTCAATAGGTGAATAGATACATGAAATGTGGTACATTTATACAATAGAAAATTATTCGGTGATAAAAAGAAATAAGCCATCATAACACAAAAAAACATGGAGGAATTTTGAATGCCTACTGCTATGTGAAAGAAGCCAGTCTGCAAAGTCTACATACTGTATTATTCCAGTTATATAACATTCTGGAAAGCGAAAACTATAAAGACAGTGAACAGATCAGTGTTTCCAGGTGTTCAGAGGTGTGGGTACATGGGTGAAGCACGTGGGATTCTTAGGATGGTAAAAATCTTCTGGATGTGACTGAAATGGTGAGATATGACACTATGTATTTGTCAAATATCTCAGGATGGGTTGCAACTTGTGAGGAAAATAATCTAACTGTATTACAAATGTAAGAAACAGCCTCACTGAAGAGGGTGGAGGAAAATTATTATGATCCAACTAACCTTGGAAATGCGCGGAGTTGATGAGACTAATGATAAATGGAACTGGACACAAACACTGTATTCTAGTTGATAAAAACAGTCACAACATTCCCTTAAGCCAAAGCCTAATCAGAGCAAGACCCTAACTCTCTTCAATTCTGTGAAGGCTGACAGAGGTGAGGAAGCTGCAGAAGAAAAGTCTGAAGCTAGCAGAGGTTGGTTCATAAAGTTGGAAAGAAGTCGTCTCCATAACATAAAAGTCCAAGGTGAAGCAGCAAGCGCTGAGGTAGAAGCTTCAACAAGTTATCCAGATCTAGCTAAGATAACTGATGAAAGCAGCTACACTAAATAACAGATTTTCAAGGTAGACACAACAGCCTTATAGTGGAAGAAGATGCCATCTAGGGCTTTCATAGCTAGAGAGAAGTCAATGCCTGGCTTCAAAGCTTCAAAGGACAGGCTGACTCTCTTGTTAGGCGCTAATGCAGCTGGTGACTTTAAATTGAAGCCGATGCCATTTACCACTCTGAAAATCCTCGGACCCTTAAGAATTATGCTAAATGTACTCTGACTGTGCTCTATAAATGGAACAATAAAGCCTGGATGACAGCACATCTGTTTAAAACCTGGTCAACTGAATATTTTAAGGCCACTGTTGAGACCTACTGCTCAGAAAAAAAAAAGATTCCTTTCAAAATATTATTGTTCATTGACAATGCACCTGGTCACCCAAGAGCTCTGATGGAGATGTGCAAGGAGATTAATGTTGTTTTCCTGCCTGCTAACACAATGTCTATTCTGCAGTTCATGGATCAAGGAGAAATATCAATGTCCAAGTATTATTATTTAAGAAATACATTTCATAAGGCTATAGCTGCCATTGCTAGTGATTCCTCTGATGGAAATGGGCGAAGTAAATTAAAAATCTTCTGGAAAGGATTCACCATTCTTGATGCCATTACAAACATTTGTGATTCATGGGAGGAGGTCAAAATATCAACATTAACAGGAGTTTGAAGAAGTTGATTCCAACCTCATAGATGACTTTGAGGGGTTCAAGACTTCAGCGGAGGAAGTAACTGCAGATGTGGTGGAAATAGCAAGAGAACTAGAATTAGAAGTAGAGCCTGAAGATGTGATTGAATTGCTGCAATCTCATGATAAAACTTTAACACTTGAGGAGTTGTTTCTTATGGATGAGCAAAGAAAGTGTTTTTTTGACAGGAATCTACTTCTGGTGAAGATGTTGTGAACACTGTTGAAATGACAGCAAAGGATTTAGAATGTTACATAAACTTAGTTGATAAAGCAGTGGCAGAGTTTGAAAGGATTGACTCCAAGTTTGAAAGAAGTTCTACTGTGGGTAAAATGCTATCAAACAGCATCGCATGCTACAGAGAAATCTTTTGGGAAAGGAAAAGTCAATCAATATGGCGAACTTCACTGTTGTCTTATTTTAAGAAACTGCCACAGCCACCCCAACCTTCAGCAACCACCACCCTGATCAGTCAGCAGCCACCAACATCAAGGCAAGACCCTCCACCAGCAAAAAGATTATGACTTGCTGAAGGCTCAGATGATGGTTAGCATTTTTTAACAATAAAGTTTTTTTTTAATTAAAGTATATACATTGTTTTTTTAGACATACTGCTGTTGCACACTTAATAGACCACAGTATAATGTAAACATAACTTTTATGTGCACTGGAAAACCAAAAAATTCATGTGACTCACATTACTGCAGTGGTCTGGAACTCAACCCACAATATCTCTGAGGTATGCCTGTAGAGTATATCACACACACACACACACACACACACACACACACACATACACACACTGGTTTTCTCATTAATTAGTGAGTTAAATAAACTATTTGGCTTGTGTTTATTTTATATTTGTATGAGAGCCATGATACTATTATTTCTTCTTTATAATTTACCACATGTTAGATAGAATGAATAAAACTTCAAAATTTAGTTTTGGGAAGTAAAAGTGATCATATTAGGGTCACTGATTCAAAATGGCTATAGGAGTTAGAGGAATAATCCAAATGAGTTAGTATCTAAATGAGAAGTCCTCTTGTAAGAAATGAATAGTAAATGGCAAATGGGAGAATGTATGGAAACTTGTTCAATGTATCAAGAGAAATTGAGTGTCATGCTCTTTACATAAAATATAAATGTTTGTTTCAATGCTATCTACTTTTTCTTTCTAATCTCTGTTGGGTTGTATCATAACACACACACACACGTTCTAAGACTAGAATCAATTCTAAGGCCACCAGATTAAAGTATGTATTAGTTGTGTAACTTTTCTATTTGTGATTTATGAGAAGTTACCAACAAGGTTGATATTAAAATAACATTATCATGATTTCTAAAATGTGTTGGGAGAGTCTTGCTTATATAACACTTGAATAATTTCTCTAAATACAATGTGCTATTAAAAACACACACACACACACACACACACACACACACACACACACAACGTTTTAATATTCTAAGCCAAGTCCTTCACATAGGAAACAATATCTCAAGTAGGCCATATTAACATTTTTTTCACCAAATGTGCACTGGCCAGAATGCTACATAAACACACGCAACGGTGTCGAAGCATTTAGAGTTGAAGTGTTGCTGATTTCCTTTTCCAGGTTTCTGAGCAGCTGACAGAAGAGGAATACAGTTTACACATTAAAACCCCTGGGTAATTGGAAACAAGCGCGTTGTTGCTCTTGTCATTGGAGCAAGCGGTTTTGGAGTCATTTGGGGCCTCACATCAACGCATTTGACGACAAATTGGTGGATGGAAATTCCCAACAGGGTTACTCCTGAACTTCTCTCTGGTTGCTCTAGGCTGTAGCCAAGTTTCTCAGCACTCCACTGGTAGAAACTTCCCCTGTATTGACATTTGTGATGGCATCATTTATTTATATGAAATGAGAACTGATTTCTCACTTTATGATTGCCAGGTAAAATAAGCAAGGGAATGTTAGATCCTTCCCATAAATTACATGGAATGATGCTATATGCCTGTACTTATAAAAAGCAATGTGTGTGTGTGTGTGTGTGTGTGTGTGTGTGTGTTGTTGTTGTTGTTGTTAGGTGCCATCGAGTTGTTTCCGACTCGTAGCAACCCTATGTACAACAGAAGGAAACACTGCCCAATCCATATAAATATATATATATATGTTTTACAGAATTGTGTCTCTGTTCATATCTGTGTAGCATACCCCTAAGGAGCTTTCAGCATGAACTGTATTATACGAAGGCTGATTTAGAGAAGAGCTCATCTGGAAACATTCTGACAGAAGAGAAAATGTGGTTTTAAAAAAAGATATATTCCTTCCTTTTCCAACCCTCTAGTTTCATTGTAGAAATACTTAGAAAGATAGCCATGCAATTAGATAAGTGGAACAACATTTAGTGACATGGTTTTAAGTTAATGTGATACAGCATTGCCTGGAGGAAAATCTCTAGTGCTGTGCTGTCCTTACTCTTATCTAGTTCAACATCCTCATCAATGACCTTGCCACAAAGCACATCTAATCTACATATTACACAAAACTGGAAGGACAAGTTATCAGTTAAATGAATAAAGTAGGAACTAACATATCTCTTTCAGCATGAATGATAAGCTGAATACAACAAGACAAAATGCACAGGATATATATATTTAATCATTTATCTTGGTTCAGAACATCTACTCTTTGTGAATTTAATACAGATAGGCAATATTCCTGAGTAACACAAGTGATGTTAGTATAACAATGTTGTGGTTATTGTTAGGTGTCTCGTGTGACAGAGTAGACCTGCCCCATAGGGTTTTCTAGGCTGTGATAATTATGAAAGTAGATCACCAGGTCTTTCTCTCCCGGAGCAGCTGAGTGGGTTCAAACTGCCAACCAGTCCAGCGCTTAACTAACCAGGAGAGCACTTAGCCATTGTGCCACCAGGGTTCCTTACAATAGATAGCTAATATATATTGATAAATACGGATGAAGCACAATGAAAATAAATTTAATCTGATTTTTTCTCATTTCTTTCTCAAAATAGCCCCCATGAAATAGCTCATTTAGGTGAATAAATCTAAACTGAGAGTTTGTCTTTTGTATCAGGAAATTTACACATATTTAAATAAACTGTAATTACTATTTTATTAGGTCCAAAATTTCCCCCCAAAATTAGTTGAGCATATGTCAACTTTTGTTTTTTCTTTCTAATGCTGTAAGGAAGAAACTTCTAGCATGACATTTCAAGTAATTTCTTTTAGTAGGGATTTTTATGTGAAAAGGCAATTGTTTTATATAATCTAAATCACTCATTTAGACTGGAGCCCAAGGAAAAAGAACAGTGGCTAAAGATTATTAGATTTTTAACTGTCATTCAGCTAAACAGATGAGTAATTACCCAAAGGAGGCTTTACTTTCTTTACAGTGATAAAGGGTTAACCTAACCACAGCGGCCCTTGAACACTAAAGGCCAACTTGTTCATCAGAATCTGAAAAACTTGAAAACAATAGAAAACTACATCAAAGAAGTGGGACAGAGTGCTCTAATAGGTTCCGTGGACAGTGGACAGTTGTACCAAAAACTAAATAACAATTTATCCCAGGAAGCAAGTTAAAGATCTACTCAATATTATATGTAGCCCACATAAAAAATAAAAAACGATTATCATATGACAGACCCAGGACCACTGAACCAAGAGACCACACTGTTAGAAAAGAAAAACAAGAAAAGGTTACCCCAATCATGATCTTAGTTCTTTGTCTTTACTTTAACCAACTATAGTCTGTAAGTAATTTATTCATAATAAATCAGCACCTGTCAAAATTGTATAAAAAGCTCTTATAGATTATACTTCTTGGGATTTTGATCTGTTAATAGCCTGAGTGCTTGCAGCCAACTTCCCATCTTTGTTTTCTGATAATGTCATAATAAAAATCTCCGAAGAAAGCTTTGGTGTAAGTTGTTTCTCTACAACATTTTCTATGAAAATTGCTTAATCATTTTATCATGAATGTTAATTTCTTCCTAGAAGGAGATTCTGAACTACATCACTAAGAGAGATTCTGTCCACAACCAGATTTGGAATGATATATATATTTTTTATTATAGTAAGTACTTTTATTTATTACTCACTTTGGTTCTCAGTGGTCTCTAACCTTTTTTTATTTTCCATATATGAATTTTTTATCGTATTTTCTGCCTTCTAGTGGCTAAGGAAAACATTCTCCTGTTGATGTGAATATCAAGCATTCTTTTTGGTATTTTTTTTTTAATTTGGTGAGTTAACTATAAATTGAAACACATATTTATATTACAGTTGTATTGTCCTCCTGAAAAATAAAATTGACCTGCCCATTTCTATGGTCCTCACCTTCATCTCCTATCCATGACTAGCTAGT
The DNA here is from genome assembly GCA_030035585.1 of Dugong dugon. Classification (NCBI taxonomy): domain Eukaryota; kingdom Metazoa; phylum Chordata; class Mammalia; order Sirenia; family Dugongidae; genus Dugong; species Dugong dugon. The sequence goes on from CM057475.1 coordinate 25,272,783, forward strand.
ATTCCGTAAGACTTTAGTTCTGGGCATAATGAGTCTAAACTGATCAGAAAGTAGTTGTGCTTTCAAGTTTGGAAAATCTTTACCGTGTCTCCCACTGAAAGCAAATTCCTCACAGCTTGGTATCAGTGTCTGTTGCAGGAAGTAAATCATTTAGCAACATCAATAGCTAGATCAAGTCTGGGGAGAGGACATCTGTGCTATTAGGCCCATGCATAGCCTCCGTCCATGCCACCACAGCCATTAATTTCGTGAGACCATGATGCCAATGAAGGTGAGGCTAAGAGAGAAACTGGCTGGCAACTACAGGATGAATTGAGCTGGACACTTATTTGTTGAGTGCTTCTGATCTTTAGTAGACTTTGATGCAATTCCCACTGGTCCATTTACATACCTGCTCCCCAGAGCCCTTGCTCTCAATCTTAAATTATGTACATTTCACGTCCTTAAAAAATCAACCAAACCATTTACCTGTGCTCTTCAATCTATAACTGTCTATATTTATCTGTAACTCAGGTTATTTCTTTTCTCTAAACTAAATGAATGAAAAACCAAGTATATTACTCACATCTCTGACCTCTGGGATAATTTTTTTAGCTAGTATCCTCTAGAGCCACTACTGAAGGAGAAATGTAGAGTGACTGTAATTCATTTTAGATAACACCAACATACTACACCATCTGTGAACTAAACCTAAGATATTTTTCCCTGGTCAGCAATCTGCCGTAAGTGCAAGTGGATGGAGAATTTTCAGTGCAAAAGTCGTAGGTGATAAGGGAGGGTGAACCATTTTTGTCCTACAATGAAGTACTGTAGCAATCATTTGAACATCTGACTTTATCTAAAAATGCCCCAATCAATATGAAGAGCTTTGGTTGCAGAGTGAACTCATGGCCAGGATAGCCTAGTAGCAGAGCAGGAAGAATAGTTTTCTGCTTCAAAAGACTGTGCTCCAGAACACTATGGGTGTGCTCTGTGATTTTCCTGTTGGAACTTACCAGAAATGCTACATAGGATTCTTACCCAAGAGGCCTGAGAGAAAGAAGTAGTCGCAGTCCTTGTTTAAAAACCTAAGAGAAATGGTACAATTACTTAGACAAGGACACCCTGCAGCTAAAATTCTAAGTACTTTTTAATTTTTGTCCTCCTTGACAAGAGATCAGCTCAGGCAATCACCCTAGAATCTGCTGTAGATTAGGGGCCCCCACTGGAGATTTTAGATGGCTCTGATTAATTTCTAAAGTGAGCAAAATCGTTAATTTTTTTTTTTTTTTAAAGCAGATTGGCATAAAAAATTCCTGAAATATGAGGCCCATGGTGGGGATGTTTTTAAGGGTTCTTTGGGTAGTAGCCATGCTAGGACCCCTGACCAGCAGGTACTCACCAGAAGCCCCTGGCTGTCAACCACATAATTCCCTCCCCTCAGACTCGAGTGGTTCTCATTTGGGCTAGTCCCAAGGCAAAGATAAGGTCCACAGGACTGGGGTGACGGGGATCTCACTTTCTTGGGAAGTGGCAAATTTGGGAACTACTCTGAGGGTTTGAATGGTCTTCCTCATTTCAGAGTGAAAAGAGAACTAGAAAGGCATCCCATTAAACAATTCCAGAAACTGAATATAAAGCCTAAAACACCAAACCTGTTGCCATTGAGTCGATTCTGACTCATAGCGGCCCTATGGGACAGAGTGGAACTGCCCCATAGGGTTTCCAAGGAGTGGCTGGTGGATTCAAAGTACTGACAATCTGGTTAGCAGCTGAACTCTTAAACTGAATATAGGAAATGGAAAATTCTGTTGAAGAAATAAGCCAAGTAATAACTATGAATTTCGCTTTCAAGACCTAGCCGATTAAGGGAGAAAAGTAGACGTGAGAAAAGGTGAGGCAGACCTGCCTGTATCCCATCGTCATTGTAATGATCTGCATCTCACTGTCTATCCCGCTGAACTGTGAGTTCCTAAAGTAAGGTCCGTGTCTCACTATTTTCAAATCCCAGGAAGTTGGCAGAGTGTCCAGCATATAGTGGCTACTCCATGTACTTTTGGGGAATGAATGAACCTGCCTCAATTCAACAAATACCTGTAAAATGCTCACTATGTGCCAAGCACTGTGCTAGGTGTGGGTCTACAGAGATGAGTGAAACAACTGGACACTATACGTGTTCATGGTTGAGAGTGAATGCAGAGAAGAGACCATAGGGAGGACTTCCAGGCAAAAGTGACTGATCCAAGTTGGGTTTTAAAGCGTGAATAGACGTTTGCCAGGTGAAAGAGGAAAAGGATAGCCTGGGCACCTGGAAGATCACATCCAAAGGCATGAAGATGGAAATGCACTCTGTATTCAGCGAACTGTAAGCAGTTCAGGTAGAACGAAACAGTTCCATGGGGAAGAACAAGCTTGAGAGCAGAGCTGGAGTACGGACCAAGAGTCAGATCATGAAGGGTCTGGTATGAGGCAAGCTAAGGAGCTAGCACTCTACGCTGGGCGCTGGGGAGACATAAAAAGTGTTCAGCAATGGAGTTACATGATACTTGCCAAAGTTCTGCCAAATTAAAATCTTGTTCCTTTCTTAATATTTGGACAAAATGCAAGTTTTTAAAAGGAAAATGATAAGCATTGTGAACATTTATTATTAAAGATGTCTTCTGTCTAACAAACATTTTGGAAGGATAGATCTTCTTTTCCAATGACACTTTTTGCATGGTTGCAAAAGTTATGAACATTAATTGTGGAAAATAAGAAAAATGCCTAAAAGCACAAAAAATAAAGTAAAAAATCACTGTAACCATCCCCCACAAAACAGATTAAAAAAAAAAAAATTCCAAAGGTGTGCACCAAGGGCTATATCTCTTCCCAAATGGTAGGGGGTGAAAACTGTATGCCCCAGTGGTAGTGAGTACTCCAGCATGCTCCAGGCTACTGGAATCCTAAATATGTTACCCAGATTACAGAACCCTTAAACTTCATGGGGTCTATCCCCCATCCCCATCCTCCCATATGCATACATCTCACCTGAGCATCTAGAGTACTTGTTATTTTCTTCTCAATATGTCCAGTTAATGTAACATTGTTAATACTGTAGAAAATTGGCTGATCTGGTCCTGTCATGTCTTTTTTTTTTCTTCAGGGTTTCTTAAGAAATTAACAAAAGCTAATAATCTCCATATTCCTTATAATAACCATTGCACCTAGTCTGTTTAAGCATTATCTAACTTTTCTACCATAGGCTGTACTGACGCTATTGTATGCCAGGCATTATCACCGCCCTAATTTATTACCAGCATGTGGAACTTTGTTGACACCTGTTACATGATACATTTCCTAAATCCCATCCTGAAGGTCAATTTTATAGTGAAACTTATGGTCCAATGAGGCCTCTCTAAAAGCAGCACCTGAGACAATGATTTACAGGCAGCTCATTTATTTAGGAAGTGATTTCACATAGTGAAAGCCTGCAGTAGGGCCTAACGGAAGGTGTTTCAGAAAGATTCGCCTGAAGAATCAAAGGGACAGCATCTATTTCTTGATTTCCATCCTTCACTGGTCAAGGCTAGCATTTCAGGGTTGGGTGTGTGTGAATAGGCATTCCACACTATAGCATGAGAGAAGCAAAAAGTTCACGGTGTAGGCTCAGGGTGATGTTCTATCAGACTGACGCTGTACAAAGCTGGTTGAAGTCTGATCAGAATTTGTTACTGCCGTTCTGATTGGTACAAGGGTTTGGGTAAGGAGCAATTTCAGAAGCACAAAAGATATATTTGTATATTAACATTCAGTCTCCTAATCTCTCTTTTATGGCTCATAATTTTATTAGTGGCATTTATCTTTTTTTTTCTGTAAGTTTTTTTTGAGGGTTTCTTAAGTTTTACTTCTTCACAAATTCATTTTTGAGTGAAGCATCCAATCTTCTTTTAACAGCCTCTATCATAGTTTTTATTTCCTCAACCATATTTTAACTTCCATGTCAGCTTTATCTCAACAATTCTATTTTTATGATCGTTTTTGAATTATTAGGTACAAAGGGAAAATAGTTGTCTTAGTCATCTAGTGCTGCTATAACAGAAATACCACAAGTGGATGGTTTTAACGAAGAGAGGTTTATTTCCTCACAGCTAAAGTAGGTTAAAAGTCCAAATTCAGGGCGTCAGCTCCAGGGGAAGGCTTTCTCTCTCTGTCGGCCTTCTCATCAATGTTCCCCCGGACTAGGAGCTTCTCGGCCCAGAGACCCCTGTTCAAAGGACGCGCTCTGCTCCCGGCACTGCTTTCTTGATGGTATGAGGTCCCCCTGTCTCACTGCTCACTTCTGTCTTTTATATCTCAAGAGATTGCCTCAGGACACAATCCAGTCTTGTAGATCAGGTTCTGCCCTACTAACCCAACTGCCACCCATCCTCCCTCATTAACATCATAGGGGCAGGTTTACAACATACAGGAAAATCACACAGTACCAGGAATCATGGCCTAGCCAAACTGATACACACATTTTTGGGGGGACATAATTCAAACCATGACAATAGTTTAAATGTAATTAATAATATAAGTGAGAAATTATCTGAAAGTTTCTGTACTGTATTCTTGCTATGATTCATATGAGGGGTTTTCTCCTTTTCTGTTAAAGCGTTTTTTTAACTGTGTCTATTTTTGCAGGAATAATTTTCACATTTAGTATTCTTACAGGGGCAATGTTAGAGGCAATTACTTCTTTGGCTACTATTGGCTTATAGCTAGTAAAGGTTTATATTTGAGTTTGTTGCATGCCATTCCCTAAATTCTCCTTATCCAGATAAGAGGGTAATAGAGGGGGGAAAAAAAACGTGTACCTATTTTACTGCCATAAACGTATATTCCAACTCAGATATCCAACAACTTGAGGGAGCTGAAGAAAGATGTAAGTACGAGAAGGCATAGCAGAAGAATGTTAACTGCCACTTTTAAATGCTGTGGATGGAATCCACATTGAAGAAAGCAAGTACTATAATACATGATCTTTAAATATATAAATTATGATTTTTCCTCCACATCTAAACCGTAAGGTATGTTAGTGGGAATCTGACAGAGTATTCTATATCTATTGCTCATAATGATGTTCTTTTTAGGGAACTGACAGAGTCAGCCCTTTGACACTATTGTCAAACTGGTGCTCTCAGTATGATGTCTTAGAGAAATACCTTGATAATTCTGGCATAGAGATGATGTTCTTCTCTAGCTGTTGGTAGTAAAATAGCTTCTTGCCTATTTTTATATTCCATTAGTTTTATCACTAGTAATCTTGGGTTTAGCAGTTATCTTAGGCCTGGGCTTTTAAAGAAGTCCCCTCAATCAATTTATTTTTACAAGAAAGTGTATTTCTCCTAGCAATCAATCAAAGCAATAGCGGCTAAGTCCACACTTGCCATAATGAAGGACATGATTGTTGGTATTGCGTCTATTTTTAATCATTCAATTTAGGAGTGTAACTGAACTGAAAAAAGTGTTAAAATGTATAATTCTATTACATCAATAAGAAATTTTTTAAAAATCCCAAGGGGATGGAAGTCTAACCAAATGACTGAGAAAACTGCATAGATACACTCATAGATGCTTCTTTTCAGGATAAGAGAATTTTACTTCATGAAGGATTACATGGTCAGAAATGCCAAAACCCTTTTCCCTTTACAAGCTATAGTTTTTTTCAGGGATGTAAGGAAGGGATTGCCTGAAGTTCAGTTAGGTACTTTTTAAGCTGCTTTCAGTAGAAAGAAACTTCATAAAGGCTGAGTCTTTGTAAAATAAACTCAATGCTAATTCTAAACAACTTAAAAAGTTGGGTTGTCTGAAAATATGCTTTTTATGTAGTATGAGTCATTTTTTTCCCCCAATTTATCCAGTTTTTTCATGTCTGGACAGTATGATATTTTAAAGAGATGTTATTTACGTATTTATTTTTCTGAATGATTGAATACTGAAAGTCACTAATAGAGAGAAATCAGAGAAATTTTATTCCTCTCAAACAACTCCCTAAAATAGTAGAAAGATCTATAGCATCCTAGGAAGAGATGAAAGCCTAGAAAAATTGATTAGGAAAGTTGCACATGGTAAGGGAAACTAAGGAAATAATTTCCTACCTAATTTTTTATTTTTCCTTAATGTAATATTTCCCAGGATCAGCAAAACTCTTGGGCTAAGAGGGAATAAATTCACCCCAAAGAGCAGAAATAATTTCTCCTCCAGTTAATGCTGACAAATACATTCTCTGACACAGACATTAAATGGCTGGACGTGGAAAGACATTGCTTTTTCCCTTGACAATAAACTCAGCCATAAGGGGATTGCCTTTATCTCTATTCACCCTAATCAGTCCCATACAAAGTTATGTCTTAATTATGTGTAAGGTCTTTGTTTTGTTTTGTTTAAGAATGTTTCACTTACCCTAGAAAAAGAAAACTTAAGCGGGATTATCTATCATATTATTTAACTTTTTTTTTTACATCTCACTGAATTGCAAACATTTCACGTAAAATAAATGTCTTTATATTTAGTCTTTGTAGTTACTGTTCACTCACTTTAACATTTTATGTGTAACGTCCTAACTTGCGTCTTTATCTACTTTATCTACCACGCAGCAAAATAGACAGTAACTCTATAGTACATGTTGAAGTTACTCTCAATAACCTTAGACTGTGTTGAGCTCCTTTTAATTTTGGGGGCTTTGATCATTTGGGGGATGTGTATTATAATGCTGTTACTAGATCATTTCTCTTCCCTCTGTAAAGAAAAGAAATCTGGGTAATAATATTTCCAAGACTCCTAGTAAGTTTTGAACTGATTTTTAACACTAAAATATGTATAGCTAGCATGCTCCAAATGGCTTCTGTGGAAGTAGGAGTAGGAGATTTTAGAATCAGTCAGTCTGTATTTTTGTACTGGTGTGCTCACACATTATTGTGTTAAGGGAATTTTATTTTAGTTTGATGCAATAATGAAATGAATTGAATAGAATCCTTCAAGACTCCTTAATGTGGGATTCATGTTTACACCAAATTAATGACTATCACTATACATATTTCACCAAAACAGTATTTTAGATTAAATTACCAAATGAAAGTTCTGGTTCTAATTATAATATAATAAGTAATGATAGACCATTCTCCCACTGCAGCAGCTTAAAGAAGAAAAATATAGAGATATTGCAAATCATATTTTTAAAAGGCATTTTATAGCTGTGGAAGTAACCAAATTAAATTATCCAAAATTCCACAGATGGAATATTATTTCCTATATGATCGATCTGTGTTGTTGTTTGTTTTGTTTTTGGCTCATTTATGTCCCAGGCAGTTTTTATTTTTATTTATTTATTTTTCATTTCTTATTGTGCATTAGGTGAAAGTTTACAGAGCAAATTATTTTCCCATTAGATAGTTTGTACATAAAGAGTTCCATAACATTGGTTTCATTCCCCACAATGTTTCAGCACTCACCCATTTCCGCCTTAGGCTCCTCTGTTCCTTTTGCCCTGATTTTCTACCCCTTTCTGCCTTCTCATGTTTGCTTTTGGACAAATGTCACCCTTTTGATCTTACATAATTGATTGTTCTAAGAAGCACGTTCCTCTCATGTGCTGTTGTTTATTTTACGGACCTGTCTAAGGTTTGGCTGAAAGGCGGTCTCTGAGAATGGCTTCAGTTCCAGTTCAGAAGGGTGTCTTAGGGCCATAGTCTCAGGGATTCCTCCAGTCTCTGTCAGACCAGTAACTCTGGTCTTTTTTGTGAATTTGATTTTTTGTTCTATAAATTTTCTCCTGCTTTGTCTGGGACCTCTGTTGGAGCGGTCAGTAGTGGTAGCCGGGCACCATTTAGTTCTTCTGGTCTTGGGGTCACGTAGGCTGTGGTTCGTGTGGTCCAGTTAGTCCTTTGGACTAATTGCTACCTTGAGTCTTTTGGTTTCTTCACTCTCCTTTGCTCTGGATGGTAACAGACCAATAGATGTATCTTAGCTGGCAGCTCACAATCTTTTAAGACCCCAGGTGCTACTCATCAAAGTAGGATGCAGAACTTTATTTACTATGTTGTGCCAATTGATGTAGATGACCCTCAAGTCTATGGTCCTTTGTCTTCAAGCCCAGGAACTTCATTGCACAAGGTGTTTGGTTATGTCTAAGAAGTTACCCTGACTATGGCCCTTGTGTGCTTTACTGTCTATATTAACATATAATCAGCACCTACAGTTATATATTTAGAAATATCCACCACTAATCCTGGGTGTGTTCCCTTATACCCTCCAACACCTCTTGGTATACCTATCTGCCTATGTATCCATTTGTAAGTTAGTGTTTGTTAACACTATTGTTGCAGGATTGTCTATGCTATAGTAATTACTATTGTTGCCTTTTGTTCTTGCATTCCTCTTGGTGTCCTCTCACGCCCTAGTCCTGTTTTTCTGACTTCCCCACGTATAGTATTGCCTGTCCCTTCACCAATATTAGCACGTTTTCCCTCCCTCCCCCTTCCATCCCTGGTAACCATCGAAGATTGTTTTTTCCTATGTGTAAACCTTTTCTTATTTCCTTATAATTGTGGTCTCACACAATATTTGTCATTTTATGATTGACTTATTTCAATCAGCATAGTGTCCTCCAAATTCATCCATGTTGTGAGGTGTTTCATGGATTCATCATTTTTTATTGTTGCTTAGTATTCCATTGTGTGTGTGTACTACAGTTTGTTAATCCAGTCATCTGTTGATGGGCAATTAGGTTGTTTCCATCTTTTTGCTATTGTGAATAATGCTGCAATGAGCATGGGTGTGCATATGTCTATTCATGTAACGGTTCTTATTTTTCTAGGGTGTATACCTAGGTGTGGGATTGTTGGATCATACAGTATTTCTACTTCTAGCTTTCTAAGGGAGTGTCATACTGCTTTCCATACAGGTTGTACCATTTTTCATTCCCACCAGCAGTGTTTAAGAGTTCCAATCTCCCCACAATCTCTCTAGAATTTGTTATTTTCTGTTCTTTTATTAGTGCCATTAATGTCAGGGTGAGCTGTTTTCTTCTATGAGGTCGTTTGCTAATTCTAGATTCGTGCTAAATATTGGGCTAGGCCCATAGAGAAAGAGACATGTGAGCTGGCACAACAATTTGGAAACTTAAAGAGCTCTAAATGTGTGGGCCTATTTCCCCATGGTGCATCTGTTGCTGGTTAAACTATGGCATGCAAGATGTAAATATAATCCAGCATATTGTATGCATGCTATATTTTAGCACCTATAGTTGTAGAATAGATACATAGGTTTAGTTATATAATTTGTATTGTAAAATATATGCAAATGTGTGCAGGCACACACGTGTTCAGACATTTTCTAGTTTGCACATCTGTATAATGGAACTCATTCACTTATTCACATAAAATTTATTGCAAAGCTATTATATGCCAAAAACTATTATAGGCTGGTTTAAGACACGATCTAATCTTGTAGATTGAGTCTTATCAACATAACTGTCACTAATTTCATCTCATTAACATCATAGAGATAGGATTTACAACACATAAGAAAATCACACCAGATGACAAAATGGTGGACAATCACACAATACTGGGAGTCTCGGCCCAGCCAAGTTGACAGATGTTTGGGGGGACACAATTCAATCCATGACATTCTACCCTTTGGCCCCAGAAAATTCATGTCCTTGCCATATGTGAAACACATTCACCCCATCGTACCATAGCAAAAGTTTTAAATCAACTCCAAGTCCAAAATCCAAAAATTCCTCTTCAGCTGAGAAATCTAGAATACAAGTTATCTGTTTCCAAAGTACACTGCTGGAACAGGCACAAGCTAGACATTTCCATTACAAATGGGAGAAATTGGAGGGAAAGAAAGGATAACAAGCACCAAACAAGTCAGCAGAACACATTACATTAGCCTCAAGTCTTGAAAATAATCCTCTGTTCTCTGAGACCATTTATATAATGGTCTTGCCATCCAGACTCTGGGTATTAACCATACTCTGAATTCTGAGTGGAGGCCCCTCGGCCCTGGGCTTCAGCTCTGCCTTCCACGCCCACTGGAACAGCAACTGTGTTCCCTCGGCTTTAGATGCACCATTCTCCTAGTCCATCTGAGTGACGATTTCACCCTTAGAAACTCCAGAGACCTTGGTTCTACCGTTTGAGATCCCAGAGGTTATGGCCATACCTTTTGAGACTGTGGCAGCTTGGTTTCCTGTGTTCTTTGTCCCTTCAGCTTTTGCTTCCTGGTTTCTTGGTCTCTGCCCTTCTGGCCTCTCTGCCCACTTCTGTCCTGCTGGGGCAAGTGTTCCAAAGCTCTGTAGCTCCACCAATAAGTGCCTGGAGGCATCCCACTCTGCCAGTAAACTTCGGCCAGAAGGTACTCAGCAACCTTGTTCCATGGGTTGGCAAGCCCAGCTCCAGCAATAAGTGCCTGCAGGCACCCCACTTCATCAGGAGGCCTCCTGTGCAAAGGCACTCAGTTCTCTCACTCTCTGGGTCAGCTCTAGCACTGTCTTGTGCTGGTCTCCTGGTTCTGCTGCTGCTGTTTCTCTGCTACTGTCATTTCTCTGCTGCTGCCGTTTCTCTCCTCACTTCCTTCTGAGGCCTCACCAGAATTGTCTGACATCCATAATTCCACCAATAGTTTCTTCAAGGCAACTACTTCCACATTTTAGGTATCTGTTAGAGCAGTACCCCCTCCTGGTACCAAAATTCTATCTTAGTTAACTACTGCTGCTATAACAGAAATACCACAAGTGGATGGCTTTGACAAAGAGAAATATATTCTCTCACAGTCTAGTAGGCTAGAAGTCTGAACTTGGGGCATTAGATCCAGGGGAAGGCCCTCTCTCTCCGTTGGCTCTGGGGGAAGTTTCCTGTATCAATCTTCTCCTGATTTGGGAGCTTCGGCGCCGGAACCCCAAGTCCAAAGGATAGACCTTACTCCCAGTGCTGCTTTCATTTTTTTTCTTTTTTCTACTTTTTCATACCCTTCACCAGAGTAACCACTTATCTATTGCTTATTTAGTGTTTTTCCATCCCCACCCACCATAACCATCAAAGATTGCTTCTTTTTGTCTGTAAACCTTTTCATGAGTTTTTGTAGTAGTGATCTCATACAATATTTGTCCTTTCTTGATTGACTTATTTCACTCAGCATAATGCCCTCTAGATTTATCCACATTGTGAGATGCTTCACAGAATTCATCATTGTTCTTTATCTTTGCATAGTACTCCATTGTGTGTATGTACCATAGTTTGTTTATTTATTCATCTGTTGATGGGCATCTAGGTTGTTTTTATGTTTTTGCTATTGTGAACAATGCTGCAATGAACATGGGTGTGCTTATGTCTATTCATGTGACAGCTCTTAGTTCTGTAAGATATATTCCTAGGAGTGGGATTGCTGGATCATCAGGTATTTCTATTTCTAACTTTCTAAGTAAGTGCATATCATTTTCCAAAATGGTTGTACCGTTTTGCATTCCCACCAGCAGCGCGTAAGAGTTCCAGTCTCCTCGCAGCCTCTCTAACATTTGTTATTTTCTGTTTTTTTGATTTCTGCCATTAATGCCAGAGTAAGACAGTATCTCATTATGGTTTTGATTTGCATTTCTGTAATGGCTGGTGATCATGGGCATTTTGTCATGTGTCTATTAGCCACTTGAATGTCTTCTTTGGTGAAGTGTCTGTTCATTTCCTTTGCCCATTTTTTAATTGGATTTTTTTTCTTTTTGTTGTAGAGCAGTGTTGCTTTTTTGGTGGTGTGAGGTCCCCATGACACTCTGCTCACTTTTCTCTTTTATATCCGAAAAGAGATTGACTTAAAACACTATCTAATCTTGTAGCTTGAGTATCATCAACATAACTGCAGCTAATCCCATCTCATTAACATCATAGGGATAGGATTTACAACACATAGGAAAATCACGTCAAATGATAAAATGGTGGATAATCACACAATACTGGGAACCATGGCCTAGCCAAGTCGACAGATTATTTTTGGGGAACACAATTCAATCCATGACATAGGCCTACAGGATACAGCCGTGAACAAAAGACAATATGTTTTAATGCTATGTCCCAAACAGGGAGAAGGAATGCAGGAAGTTAAGTATCCAAGTTCTCAGACTTAGTTAAAATCTAGGATCTTGCTTTTTCACTCTGTAGCTTTTGTTTCCACATTCCATATCCAATCTTAAATTTATGTGCATAAGAAAATTAATTAGGTAAATATAGCAACATTAGTAAGTTACATACACATATATAGTTTTATAAATATGTATATTAAGTCTTATACATATACATATATATTACATGAAACAAAATATAAAACAATAAATCTTTTTGTTTTAAATAAGTATAAGAATTAAGTTATTGATTTTTTATTATTGTATTTCCTGTAGGAATTTATAATTATGAGGGGAGAATACAATTTTTCACCTTACTCATATCTTGCTTAATTGGTTTTGGATTTTTGTATCCGATAATTATTTTCTTTGCCTTTTTTGGCATAAAACCAAATCTTCAATCATTTTCCTTTCGGTTGTGTTCTGTGGCTATTATAGAATAAGCACATAATCTAAATAACTTTACATTGTTCTATGAGGAAAATATATTCTTATAGCTTCATCAGTAGTCAGTTCAGTCATTTCAATTGTCCCATCTTTGATATGATTAATTTTGTAGTATATATAAGAAATAGTTAAACAATGTCTTGCTACTTAACATAATTTTCTCCGCTGTAGGCATATTTAGCTTCCAAATTGCACCTAAGCAAATACGTGCATGTGATGATTATTTTGGACAAAATACAAAAACTACGAAAATTGAGTCTAATTTCTATTTTTCACTTAACATCTCTGCTATTATAGTGTGTGTTTTTTTCCATATTCTTTAGGTTTAGTTTAATATGTCAATTGATATTCTTGTGAAAAGACAATATTTATTTTGAAATCTTTCCATATTATACTACCAGATAATTAGTACTAGACATGATATCATTGGAATCAGCAATGATTAGATGGAAAGAGCAATGTTCTTGGAATCAAAATTCCTAAACTTGAAAACCAGTCCTATCACGTGTTGCTTAGCTCAATCTACTGAACTTTTTGACATCTGTTTTCACCTTTAATAAAATGATTTAACTGCTTAGGAAAGGGGAAAAAAAGATCCTAGTTACCTGTGAAAGGACCTAATATAATTCATAAAAATTGTAAGGTGATACATAACATAAGTTGACACTATATTTGAATTAAAAGCAACTTACTGCATAAACTTAATTAAACTGGTATGAAAAAACTCTAATATGACTAATATAACTCTAAACTCTAATATGCTGTTGTTAGCTGCTGCCCAGTCGACTCTACATCAATACGAAAAACCAAACCAAATCTGTTGCTGTTGAGTCAATTCCAACTCCTAGCAACTTGTAGAACAGAGTAGAACTGCCCTGTAAGGTTTCTAAGGAGCAGCTGGTGGATTCGAACTGCAGACCTTTTGGTTAGCAGCTGAGCTCTTAACCACTGAGCCACCAGGGCTCCAACATTAATATAGTATATCTTTATTCAGTATGAACTCTTTAATTATCTTGTCAGGGGGAAAAATTCATTAAATAGATACCTCATTCTAGACGCTCTGATAATAATTTTATAGGAAATCATTTTGATTTTACTGAAAATAACCCTAAACTTTACACTATCTTTTGGTAGTTCTCTCAAGTTAAATTTATTATTTTATGGAATGATAAAAACAAATGAGTATCCAGGGGTCTCACATTTCTAATCAAAGAAATACAGATTTTTTATTAATTCATACCCAAAGAATTAGCATTTTAAACAATGTCAGGAGAGATGTGAAACATATATTACACAGAAACTAGAGAAAATATTGTTTATTTCACAGTTCTATGAAATTTAGCAGGTTCATATATACTGATTTTTTCAATTCCTCAGTGAATTATGTTTAAAAACAGAAAAGGGCTAAGAAGTTGGATTAAGTTTGGTTTCTTACTCATTATGATATATTTGAGTATCTACCATGTTCAAGGCACTATGGTGTGTGATTGATGTAATGAGATGAACCACTGGGAGGGGGCATGGTATGGGCTCCGTATTCTGCATGTAGGAGAGTTATGAACAGTTAGGGGCCAAGAGGAGAACTGTGACCCCCAATAATTTTACCTGCTGGTATTCATGGCCTCGGGTAGTTTCTCCCCACATTGTACCAGGATTGGCCTACATGGCCAGTAGAATATGGCAGAAGTGATGGTATGTCACTTCTAAGATTAGGTTATAAAGGACACCGGACGTTATGTCTTGGTTACACTCACTTTTGGATCTCTCTCATACTGGGAGAAGTCAGTTGTAATATTATGAGCTAGCCTACAGCCCTACTCAAGCTTTCAATTGATCAGAACTCCAGCTAATAGCTTAACTACAAGCTCTTGAGAGACCCGGAGCCAGACTCACTGAGCTAAATTGCTTTGGGATTCCTGACCTTTAGAAACTGTGGAAGAAAAAACTAAGCTATTGAGGTTGGCATTAAATAGCTATGCAGCACCAGATAACTAACAAAATGGGTATTCAGAAGCAAACAGAACAAACTCTTATTAAATAAGGCACAGCACAATAAAGAAATTGTGAGATAGTGTAAGTCCTATATTCTAGGATTTTTTTATACTCCTATATTGAAAGATTATAGCCAAGAACGCTATGGGGCAGTTCTACTCTGTTATGTGGGGTGACTATGAGTTGGATGGCACCTAACAACAACAACAAAGATACAGTTTTTGCTAGGGTCAAAAGATTCTCTTATTATACTTCTAAATAACTGTATTTCAGTCATTTGTCCAAGACTAATCCCATGCAAACTTGATTTTAGATGAGAAGTTGGCCTCTTACAAAGCTCCATGGAAAACAGCTAAGATCCAGTGCTTAATGTAATCAATCCTTGATCGATCAGAATCTTTACTTTACCCATGTTCATACCAAGGAAAAGCTGTTTTTCATCCACAAAGAATGCTTATGTGGTGAATCCTGTTACCCAATCAGCACATTATAAAACTCTAATTCCAGGTCTTTGGCTCAGGACAGTGAGCATACAGAAAGGGGCAGTTGCTCCATATAACTGAGCTGGTAGGATCGAAGTGGAGTATTTATATTTCTATTGCCTCCTGAACTCTCACAAAGGCAAGGAGGAAAGGGAAGGCTGACGCATCCCTAATCAAGCAGGTTAAAAGCTCAGTTGAGCAATGGTTGGGATTCTTTTCCCAATGGCTCTGTCTCTTCCAGACAGATCTCTGTGCACCTCTCTAAAATATAATGGGCTGATCATGAGGAAGTAACAGGGACTGATATGTAAAAAAACAATATTTAAAAAAATTACATGAAATACTGTTTTCATATTTTGGACAAAAGAGTGTGGAGGACTGTGAATCTTAGAAAAGGAAAACAAACAAGGTGAACCCTACTGTCACTCCAGCTTCTATAGGAGACAATTTGCAGACTACAGTACAGGGATGAGGAAACCAAATAAAGCAGAATGAGTTTGGACTTGGGAAGACCAAGATGGCCAATAATAATCAGGGCAGACTAACAGAGATGTAGAACTACACAAGGGGAAAAGTTTTTTTCCAGAAAGTGGCACAGAGGACACCTTAACCGTTTGGCTGAATATCAATACATGCATGGATGGGGTGAAAATCCTTAAGTCCTAGCAAAATCAGCTTCAGGGAAAGAACTTTACTGGGTAGTTGCAATCTAAACAATTCCCAAAGCATGCAAATGACAGGGAATTATTCAGATTCCAACCAGAGTGGAAAGACTATGATAAATTCAAGGGTGTTTTAATAGAGACCTACGAGTCATTATACCTTAGCTAGTGGACCTAAAGTCACCCTAAAGTAAAAGCTACTCATCTGCCCCCTCCCCTAAAAAACATCTTAAAACTGGGCTTCAATACGATAAAACTGATCCAAAAGTGACTTAACTATCTTCAGGGGTAAAGAAAAGACTCTTGAAGGAAGGAGAGGAAAGCAGTAAACAATGTAAATTTATAATGGCCAGTATCCAATAAATATCTAATAGACATGTGAAGAAGCAGGGAAATGTAACCCATACGCAGAATGAAAATCAATAAAGGCAGAAACTAAAATGAAAGAGGTAATGAAATAAAGCTACTATAGACATGATCAGGGAGCCCTGGTTGCACAGTGGTTAAGAGCTTTGCTGCTAACTGAAAAATCAGTGGTTCTAACTCATCAGAAGTTCTGCAGGAGAAAAATGTGACAATTTGCTTTCATAAGGATTGTAGCCTTGGAAACCCTATGGGGCAGTTCTACCCTGTACTATAGAGTATGAGTTGGAATTGACTTGATGGCAATGGGTTATAGAAACATGCTCAGTGCTCAAGAGGTAGACATAATCATAATGGGGACAGAGAAGAAAAATATTAAAAACAACCAACTACAATTCTTCAAGGTAAAAATATAATATTTGAAACGGACATTTCACTGAATTAGATTAGTAGTGCATTGGAGACCGTAGAAGATAAGATTACTGAACTACAGAAAGAAACAATAAAATAAAAAATGAAGCATAGGCTAGAAGACTGAAACAAAAAGCATAGAGACTCAGTATATGTGGGACAATATAAAGTAAGAAAATAAATGTGTAATTTGAGTCCAAATATAAGAGGAGATAGTACAAAATATTTGTAGACGCAATAGCCAAAAGCCTTTCCAAATATTATGAAAACTATAAATCCACAATACAAGAACCTCAAAACATCTCAAGCATGATAAATACAAAGAAAATTACACCCAGGCACATCACAATCAAGTTGCTGAAAACCAGTGATTTAAAAAAAAACAAACTAACAACAGCAAGTGTAAAACGCACATTAGTTACAGAAAAACAAGAATAACAATAACAAAAATTTCTCATCATAACCTATTTAGGTTAGAAAACAATGAAATAATATCTTTAAAATACTGAGAAAAGCGTTCTAAAACTTAAAACTCAAGAAAACGTTTTTGGGAGGGTAGAGCAAGATGGCCAAGTAAATGGAGACTCCCATTTACTCACAGAGCAACTAACCCACTAAACAACGAATGAAAACAAGAGCAAACTCAGGTCTCAGAACTCCAGAAATCAGCTGAGGTGTTGTTGAGTGAGGGTAGGTCCAGAAGCAGGTAAGAGGAGCAGCAAAGATGGACAGAAGCTTGGAGAACCTACCCGCTAACATCTGGAGCACTCTCTCACTGCAGCCATTTTGGGATGGGGTTTGGCAACACCCAAAACAGGAAACAGAGAAAGGGATCTAATCTGAGGAAGCTGTAGCCATATTTTTTTTTTTTTTATTGTTGTAGTTTAGGTGAAAGTTTACAATTCAAGTTAGTCTCTCATTCAAAAATTTATACATACATTGTTATGTGACCCTAATTGCTCTCCCTACATCGTGACAGCACACGCCTCCTTTCCGCCCCTGATTTCCTGTGTCCATTCAACCAGCTTCTAACCCTCTCTGCCTTCTCATCTCACCTCTGGACAGAAGCTGCCCATTTAGTCTCATGTATCTACTTGAGCTAAGAAGCATACTCTTCATGAGTATCATTTTATGTCCCACAGTCCAGTCCAATCTTTGTCTGAAGAGCTGGCCTTGGGAATTATTTTAGTTCTGGGTTGACAGAGAGTCTGGGGGCTGTGCTTACTGGGGTTCCTCCAGTCTCAGTCAGACCATTAAGTCTGGTCTTTTTACTAAAATTTGAGTTCTGCATCCCACCTTTCCCCAGCTCCATCAGGGACTCTCTGTTGTGTTCCCTGTCAGGGCGATCATTGGTGGTAGCTGGGCACCATCCAGTTCTTCTGAACTCAGACTGATGAAGTCTCTGGTCTATGTGGCCCTTTCTGTCTCTTGGTCTACTACTTTGTTTGTGTTTTTGGTGTTCTTCAGTCTCCTTTACTCCAGGTGGTTTGGACAAATTGATGCATCTTAAATGGCCACTTGCTACCTTTTAAGACCCTAGATGCCACTCAACAAAGAAGGATGCAGACATTTTCTTAATAAGCTTTGTTATGCCAATTGACCTAGATGTCCCCTGAAAGCATGGCCCCCAGACCCCTACCCCTGCTACTCTGTCCCTCAAAGTGTTTGATAGTAATCAGGAAACTTCTTAGGTTTGGTTTAGTCCAGTTGCACTGACTTGCCCTGTAGTGCGTGCTATCCTTCCCTTCACCTAAGATAATTCTTGTCTACTATTAGTGAGTAACCCTCATGCTCCCTCCCCACCCTCGTAACCATCAAAGAATGTTTTCTTCTGTGTTTAAACCTTTTCTTGAGTTCTTATAATAGTGGTCTTATACAATATTTGTCCTTCTGTGACTAACTAAATTCACTCAGAATAATGTCCTCCAGATTCCTCCATGTTATGTTTCACAGCTTCATCGTTGTTCTTTATCATTGCATGGTATTCCATTGTATGAATATACCATAATCTGTTTATCCATTAGTCTGTTGATGGGCACCTAGGTTGTTTCCATCTTTTTGCTGTCTTGAACACTGCTGCAGTGAACATGGGTGTGCATATGTCTATTCGTGTGACGGCTCTTATTTCTCTAGGATATATTCCAAGGAGCAGGATTGCTGGATCATATGGTACTTTTATTTCTAGCTTTTTAAGGAGATGTCAAATCAATTTTCAAATTGGTTGTATCATTTTACATTCCCACCAAAAGTGTATAAGTGTTCCAGTCTCCCCACAACCTCTCCAGCATTTATCATTTTCTGTTTGTTGGATTCATGCTAGCCTTGTTGGAGTGAGAGGGTATCTCATTGTAGTTTTTATTTGCATTTCTCTAATGGCTAATGATCGTGAGCATTTCTTCATGTGTCTGTTAGCTACCTGATGTCTTCTATGGTGAACTGCCTGTTCATATCTTTTGCCTGTTTTTTAATTGGGTTGTTTGTCTTTTTGTTGTTGAGGTTTTGCAGTAGCTTGTAGATTTTAGAGATTAGATGCTGATCGGATTTGTTGAAGTCAAAATTTTTTCCCAGTCTGTAGGTTGTCTTTTGACTCTTTTGGTGAAGTCTTTTGATGAGCAGAACTGTTTGATTTTCAGGAGCTCCCAATTATCTAGTTTCTCTTCTGGTGCTTGTGCATTGTTACTTATAGTTCGTATTCTGTTTATGCCATGCATTAAGGCTCTTAGCATTGTCTGTATTTTTTTTTCCATGATCTTTATAGTTTCCAATTTGATGTTTAGGTCTCTGATCCATTTTGAGTTAGTTTCTGTGCATGGTGTGAGGCATGGGTCTTGTTTCAGATTTTTGCAGATGGATATCCAGTTATGCCAGCACCATTTGTTAAAGAGACTGTCTTTTCCCCAATTAATGGACTTCGGGCCTTTGTCAAATATCAGCACCCAGTGCTGTTGACTGTAAGGACTGGGGGGCACCTCTTATTCTTGGGCACCTGTCACAGGTGACTAGGTGGCGTGGCTGGAGCCACCAGTCCTCAGGCCCTTGGTGTGGATAGGTGAAGGGCTTGTTTAATGGGCAGAGCAGTGTCAAATGTCATGAACCTGCCACTTCACAGCTGAAAGAGTTGAAGTTAAACTTCAAGTATATACCCTGTTGTACTGCAGTAATGAGAGCCTACACTGTTGAAATGGGCCCTCTCAAGTCTCTGCAGGGGGAAAGACACTCAAAGTCCTTGGATCCCTTATGCCTATGCCTAGGCAAAGGAGTCATTCCTACCCTTAGTTCCTGGCTTAGGGGAGCTGGCAGATTATTTTTCCCCGTTTGTTAATTTCTTCCCTCTCCAAGGCCAGGAGAATGGCTCAGGGTGTGTGACGGGTCCTACTTCCAGCCCAGGGGTTCAGCAATCACTGAAGTTGTCTTGAACTCAGTTCAGAGCAAGCAGCAGGGAGGTAAACGGGAGAAACATTTTTCCCTAAGAGGGGTGTTTTTGATCCACGTGGAAGGCCAGACATAAATACTTACCTTTCACTGATCGAGGGCTGCTTCGCACTGGTTGTGGATGGCTGAGTAGACTCTGTGCCACTGGGTCTCTCCCAATGTGGAAAATGTCTCCAGAGAGCTGCTGCTTGCCTGCCTCACTGCTCATCCACAAGCTGATCCATGTAGCCTGATTTTTTAAGGCAGCACAGATTGACTGTAGGAGTTGATGGGCCACAAAATTGGCAGGGGGTAAAAGGAAACCATGGTGTTTTGAGAGAGTGATGTTGAATCTTGCTGAGGCCCGAGATGGATGGGCACTAAGACTAGGAGGAAATGCAAGGGCAGCAGGTTAGGGGGATACTTCACATGGCTCCCTCCCCACTATGGGACACTACGGGAGAGCCTTTGCAGGGGCATCTATGAGGAAAAGACATAGGGAGGCCCTCAACTTCACTATGGGAAAGTCGAGCTCCACTGCTCATGTCAACATCTGCGACAAGCTAAACCACCAAACAACCAAACACCTTCCAAGATTGGTTTTCTGGGTTTGAAAGCTTAGGACCATAGTCTTATGGGACAACTCAGTCAATTGGCATAACATATTACACAAAAATCATAATCTCCTTCCTAGTGAAGTGAATAGTGTCTGAGGTCTTAAAAGCTTGCAAGTGGCCATCTAAGATACAACTACTGATCTCTACTTGGCAGGAGCAAAACTGTAAGAAGGTAACCAATAGTTCAGAAAAGAAACAAGTCTGCACAAGCCATGACCTCATCTACCCTGAGACTAGAAGAACTAAATGGTACCCAGATACCACCACTGACTGTTCTGAATGGGGTAACAATAGATGGTCACAGATAGAATGGGAGAAAAATGTGGAGCAGAACTCAAATTCTTAAAAAAAAAAAGTCAAACTGAAAGAGTAGAGAACAGAGGATTCCCTGAGACTATTGCCCTGAGACACTCTTTAAACCTAGAACTGAACCTATCTCCTGAGATCACCTTTTAGAGAAATGGCAGAGTGGCACACAAAATAAAAGATATTATCCGTAAGACCAGTACAATACTTAAAAGCCATCTGTATTTTACCAAAAATTCAACAATAACTCAAAGACAGAGATGAAAAGATAAAGGGGCAGGGAAACTAGAGTACTGTAAATAGAACAAACAGATCACAATTAAAGAGGATGTTGACACATTGTGACAAATGTAACTAATGTCACTGGACAATTTGTGTGGAAATTGTCAAATAAGAACCTAACTCGATATGTAAACTTTCACAAAAACTCAACAAAATATTATTTTAAAAAAGACAGAAAATATTTTTCAAAAATTAATCTAGCCTTTTCATACAACAAAAGGTGAAATAATCCACTTTCAGCCAACTTGCCCTAAATGAAAATTTAAATTTCTCTCTTCAAAGAGGAGAGAAAAAAGGTAGATTCACAAAAACAAATAAAGAATTCTGGGAATTGCAATTATGTGGGTGATGATATAAACATCTTTTTTCATTAAAAATAATTAAAAGAGAATTATTTAAAGCAAAAATAATTAGGATATATTGTGGGATTTGTAACAGATGTAGAAGTAAAAGGCCGAAAACAATAGCACAAAGAATTGGAGGTGTGAAATAGAGGTATAATGTTATAATGGTCTTATATATGAAGCAGTAGGATATTATTTGACAGTAGATTGCTATGAGTGAAACACATGTATATTTACATATATATAACCAATTACTTGAAAACACAATTTACCAAAACTAAGTTACAAAAGACTAAAGCACACTAACAGCTTTATAACAATTAAAGACATTGTATTCATATATGAAAGTCTTGCCATAAAGCATACTCAATGCCTTGATGGCAGTTGAATTATTTCAAGCCTTTATTAAAAAAAAAAAAAAAAAGCATCATCCTCATATAAACTTTTTCAGATAACATAAGAGAAAGGCATACTTCCCAGATCATTATTTGAGGCAAGTGTAGCAGTTCTACCAAAACTAAACAAAGACACTACCAGAAAAGAAAATTATAAATGAATATCCCATATAGATTTCAATCAAATACTTAACAAAATATCATTGAATCAAAACCAGCAATACATAAACAGGATAACACATCATCAAAAGTAAGATTTATGAAAAGAATTCAAGATTGTATTAACATTTGAAAAATTGATTTAATTTGCTATTTTAATAGAACAAAAGAAAACATTTTCTCAACAGATGCAGCAAAATTATTTCACAAAACTCAGCACCTACTCACAACAAAAGATCTCAGCAAACTACATATAGGAAGGAATTTTTCAACTTCATTAAGAGCATCTATGATAAACCTATTGCAAATATCATAACTAATGTTAAAATACTCAATGTTTTCTGCCTAGATTAAGAATAACCACTTTAATCAAACATGGCAATGCAAATCCTACCCCATGCAATAATATAATTGAGAGACATAAAGTTATACATACTGGGCAAAAAAGTGAAACTATCTTTACTCATATACAACAAAATTACATGCATATAAAATCTTAGGTAATCTACCATCTATGAGGACTAATAAGCAATATTACAAGGCTATAGAATACTACATATTAAAAATTCAATTGTAATTGTACATCCTAGCAATGAATAATTGATGTTGAAATAAAGAAAAGTATACAAATATAGTGATAAATTTAACAAAATACAAGCAAGACCTATATACTGAAAGCTATAAATCACTGCTGAGATAAACTAAAGGAAATCTAAACAAAAGTGATGATATGGCATGTTTATGGGTGAGAAAACAATATTAAAATGTTAATTGCCAACTTTCCAAAAATTGTATCTATAGATTTACCATAATCCTAGTCAACATCCCAACAGGCATTTCTGTCCAACATACCCAGCTGATTCTACAATTTATATTGACATTCAAATGAACTAGAGGAGCTAAATAAAATATATGGAAAAAAAATGACCACAGTAGAGGATTTATATTACTTGATTTCAAGATTTATCTTAAGTCTATGGTATTGAAAATAGGAAGGTATTTGCATAAGGATAGACGTATAAATTAATGAAATAGAATAAAGAATTCAGAAACAAATCACATATGAGGTTAAGTGATTTTCAGCCTAGGAGCCAAGGTAACTCAATGAAGAAAAGTTGTACTGGAACAACTTAACATCCATGAGGAAAACGATTAACATTGATCATTATCTTGTGCCATACATGAAATTAAGTCAAGAGGATCATAAACCTAATAACTATAAAAGCTAAAATTTTTAAATTTCTAGATGATAACATAGGATAAATCATTACAATTTAAATAGGACACAAAAAAATCACAAACCATAAAATTAAAAGTGATGAACTGAACTTCATCAAAATTTAAAATCTGACATAAAAATTTTTACTGTATATAAAATGAAATGTAATTCACAGACTGGGAGAAATATATTACATCTGACAGAAAACTTATATCCAGAATACATAAAGATTTCTTACAAAAAATGGTAAGACAAAGTACCACAAAAATGAGGATAATGTATCAACAGACATTAAATAAGTTAAATGGAAGGTAAGAGCACATGAAAGGAAACTAACCATAATCAGGGGAATTCAAATTAAAACACAAAGAAATGAAATGCTACATGGGTGAAATTAAATACCGACAGTACCAAGTGTTTGTAAGGATATGGAGCACCTGCATCTCTCGTATGTCACTGATGGAAATGTAAAATGTTATTGCCACTTCAGAAATACATTTAGCTGCTTTTATAAAAGTTAAATATTCACTTACCAAATAATCCATCCATCCTATTGTTGTTGTTTTTAGTTGCCTTCCAGTTGATTCTGACTCATGGTGACCCCATGAGGGCAGATAGAACTGCTCCATAGGATTTTCAAGGCTGTGACCTTTCTGAATCACCAGGTCTCCTCCCACCCTACTCCTAGGACATATAGAAGTTCATAGTACCTTTACTCATAACAGCCAAAAACTAGAAACAACCCAGATCGCCATCATCAGGTCAATAGACAAAATAAGTGTTGTATGTCCACACAAACCACCACTCATCCAACAGTTCGTCATACTATTGTGGCTTGCATGTTGCTGTGATGCTGGAAGCTATGTCACCAGCGATCCAAATACCAGCAGGGTCACCCATGGTGGACAGGTCTTACGGGAGCTTCCAGACTAAGAAAGACTAGAAAGAAGGACTGGGTGGACCACTTCTGAAAAAAATTGGCCAGTGAAAACCTTATGAATAGCAGTAGGACATTGTCTGATATAGTGATGGAAGATAAGCCCTTCAGGTTGGAAGGCACTCAGAATATGACTGGGAAAGAGCTGTCTCCTCAAAGTAGAGTCGACCTTAATCACATGGATGGAGTCAAGCTTCTGTAAACTTCATTTGCTGTTATGGCACTACTCAAAATGAGAAGAAATAGCTGCAAATATTCATTAATAATTGGAACATGGAATGCATGACGTATGAAACAAGGAAAATTGGAAGTCATCAAAAATGAAATGGTCCTGACTTCTGGCCAACATGGCTCTATAGACAAAAGCACCACACCATTCATCCACAGCAAAGATCCGAAAAACTAAGCCAAACAGAGAAAACGTCAATCCTGAAACCCTAAGCATCAAATGAAGAGGTAAAGAACTCAGTCAAGCACTGAATGGAATAAGAAACTGACAGAGAACAGAGAGTGATGAAAGATACATGCAGAGGCCCCCTATCAGCTAAAGCAGCACGGATCCACTGTTTTGCACTCCCATTGGAGATCGGTGAACAGAGGGTATGGGAAAGCAGCTTCAAGGAGCTTATGGCAGAAGACAGAACAACCAGTAACCAGTGATATATGCTTTCCCACCCCCTACCCTTCTTCACCCCCACTTGGCCTCCTCTGCTTCCTGCAGCCACAGTTTCTTGGCCAGGAAGCACCAGCTTCATGCTAGTGCTGCTTGGATTCCACCCGCCCACAGTGGCCAGCTCCCTGAGTGCCATTTGTTGGTTATTGGTGCTTTTTTCTGCTTCTTTTGATTTCTTCCATACCTCTAACCACCTTCACCTCATTTCTCTCAAATACCAGGCTCCATGCGCCATCTTTGCTTCTTCTTGAAAGGCTATGAAACATCACTCAAATGTGAAACTGCTTCCTGGCCCATGCTGTCACACTGGTGGAATCCCGAGGCTTTTGTTTGTTTGTTTCTTTTGCTCTGCTTGTTTGTTTATTTTCTTTTTCTTGTCTTGAATTGGAAGCCTGTTCTAGCTGGGCAGTACTGCATGGCTTGAGACCTACCTCCTCAGTTTGCGCAGACTTGCAGAGGGATCCCTGAGAGGATTTTTTCTTCTTTCTTTTTTCTTTTTCTTTTTGGGGTTTTTTTTTGGGAGGGGTTCTTGTTTGTTTTTCTTTTTTTTTAATTTGTTTTGTTTTCTTTTCTCTCTTTTTCCCTTTTTGTCTTTCTTTATTAATCAGTTTCTCGTCTCTGTACACTTACCTTCTCTTCCTATATCCTGAATACCTGGTACCTAATGACACCTTTAACCCCTTCTAGGCAGGCTGTACTTGCGGCATGGGAGCCACTTCCCCAAACCTCAGAGCCACACTGGTGTGATCCCTAGGGCTTTTCTTTCTCTTTTTCTTTCTAATTTTTTATTCATTTTTTTCTTCTTCTTCTCCTTTTTGTTTTTCTCAATTTCTCAGTCTCTCACCTCTCCACTCCAACAGCAAACTCTCTTAGGACTCTTTTTTGTTTGTTTGTATGTTTTTGGCTCCTATTCCTCTCTCCTCTTTCCCAAACCCATCTCAGCTCCATACATCACAATCTCCCCCATCCATCCTGCCAACCTGCACCGTGTGCTGAACATCATACCCCCAAGCAGAACAGGCACAGCCTACTGGAACCTGCCCTGCACTGATTCCCAGCCTGCACTGTTGGCCCTAGTATGTGCCACAAACAACCCATCCCAGCAACTCTTCTTCAGCTACACCTACCCATCTGTACCATATCTCAGTGAATGACCCTGCCAATTGGAGAAGGAAGGGAAAAGTATCGTGCCCATGGACAAGCAAACAACAAAGAACACACAGTCCACCTGTTCAGACATAACCAAGTAAAACAAAAAAGCAGGATGAAACAAACAAATCTACAATCAATAAAGGAGGAAAATAACTACGGAATGCCCTGAAGACAGCAGACAATATCAAAACATTTACAAAAACACGACTGGATGGTTCCAGTAAGCTTCCAAAATAAAACACCAGATGACTTTCCAGTAGAAAAAAAGGCACTAGAACTACCTGATAGGGAATTCAAATCTCTAATATTCAGAGCTATCCAAGAGTTGAAGCAAAAAGCAGACAAAAATGAGGAAAAAATAGACAAATTCATGGAAAATATAGACAAAATGCAAGAATTCAGAAAAATAATGCAGGAACAAAGTGCTAAAATAAATTCAAAATGAGAAATCATAAAAAACAACAATTAGAAATCCAAGAGATAAACAACAAGATTTCAGAAATTGACAATGTCATAGAAGGACTCAGGACCAGTTTTGAAGCAGTGGAAGACAAGATCAGTGAAATTGAAGATAAACTGTTGGATAAAACAATGTTTGAGGGAAAATCAGAGAAAAAGAACAAAGAAAAATAAAGAAATCCTGAGAATTATGTGGGATACAATCAAAAGCAAAAATTTTCGAGTGATTGGATTTCCAGAACAGGGGGAGAAAACAGAAAACACAGAGAGGCTCATTGAAGAACTGCTGGCAGAAAACTTCCCCAATATCATGAAAGATGAAAACCTGGTCAGTCAAGAAGCTCAACCAATCCCATATAGGATAGACTCCAAAGGAAAATGGCCAAGGCATATCATAATCATACTCGCTAAAACCAAAGACAGACAAGGAATCCTGAGAGCAGGTCATGAAAAACAAAAAGTCACATACAGAGGATAAACAATAAGACTAAACTCAGATTATTCAGCAGAAACCATGCAGCCAAGAAGGCAATGGGATGACATATATAAAACCATAATAGAAAAAAATTTCAAGCAAAGAATAATATATCCTGCAAAACTCTGGTTCAAATATGTTGGTGAAATGACGACACTTCCAGATAAACAGAAATTAAGGGAATATGTAAAAACCAAATGAAACTTACAAGAATTATTAAAGGGAGTCCTTCGATCTGAGAACAAAAACATCACCTCACAGGTTGAATCTAGGTTGCAGGATCATACTACCCAGATACCAACTTAGGAAATGAACTCTGAAGGACTATCCAAAAGAAAAAAAATACAACAAGGAATCAGAGAAGTTAATCTGAAAATGACAACATCAGAACAATAGAAGAGGGAATAAACAGTGTAGGTATAGAACCTTCTAATGGAGAGGAAGGCAAGGCAATACCAAGTAATAAGATACTGCTTCAAACTTAGGAAGATAAGGGTAAATTTCAAGGTAACCACAAAGAAAGTTAACAAACTTACTCATCAAAATAAAGACGAAAAACATAAAGTCTCAGTAAAAATAAAAGCAATGAAAAAAATCCAAAAATGAAAGGAACTCAGCACAGGAGAGTAAGAGGAACAAAGAAAACGACAGCATCACAAAAAATTCACTACAAAATGACAGCAATAAACTCACACCTATCAATAATTACACTAAATGTAAATGGACTCAATACACCCATAAAGAGATACAGAGTGACAGAATGGATTAAAAAAAACAGGATCCATCAGTATACTGTCTACAAGAGACACACCTTAGAAACAAAGATATAAATTTATTAAAAATCAAAGGATGGAAAAAATACATCAAGTAAACGGCTAACAAAAACGAGCAGGAGAGGCAATACTAATCTCAGATAAAATAGACTTTAAAACAAAATCCACCATAAAAGACAAAGGACACTATACAATGATTAAGGGGGCAATCTGTTATGAAGACATAACCATAACAAACATCTATGCACCCAATGACAAGGCTCCAAAATACAGAAAATAAACTCTAACAACACTGAAAAGAGAAATTGACAGTCCACAATAATAATAGGTGAATTCAACACACCACTCTCAGTAAAAGACAGAACAACTAAGAAACTCAGCAAAGATACAGAAGACCTAAAGGGCACAATCAGTCAACTTGACCTCATAGACATATATAGAACACTCCATCCAACTGCTGCAAAGTACACATTCTTTTCAAATGCGCATGGAACCTTCTCCAGAATAGACCACATCTTAGGTCACAGAGCAATCCTCAACAAGATCCAAAATGTTGAGATAATTCAAAGTATCTTCTCTGACCACAACTCCATCAAGGTAGAAATTAACAATATAAAGAGCAAGGAAAAAAAATCAATTGCATGGAAACTGAATAACACACTGTTTACACATCACTGAGTAATAGAAAAAATCAGTGATGGAATCAAAAAATTTTTAGAATCAAATGAGAATGAAAATACATCATACCAAAACCTTTGGGACACAGCAAAGGAAGTCCTTAGAGGACAATTTATAGCAATAGTTACGCACATCAAAAAAGAAGAAAGGGACAAAATCAAATCATGAGCTATAAAATTGAAACAAACAGAAAGAGAACAGCAAAAGAAGCCCAGAGCCACCAGAAGAAAGAAAACACTAAATATTAGAGCAGAAATAAATGAAATAGAGAATAGAAAAACAGTAGAAAGAATCAACAAAACCAAAAGCTGCTTCTTTAAAAGGATCAGCAAAATCAACAAATCATTGGCCAAACTGACAACAGAAAAACAGAAGAGGGTGAAATAACCCAAATAAGAAATGAAATGGGGGACATTACAACAGACCCAACTGAAATAAAAAGGATCATAACAGAATATTATGAAAAACAATACTCCAACAAATTTGAAAACCTAGAGGAAATGGATAAATTTCTAGAAACACACGGCCTACCCAAACTACAACAAAGTGATGTTTAAAATCTGAACAGACCCATAACAATAGAAGAGATTGAAAAGTTAATTAAAAACACTCCCAACAAAAAAAACTCCTGGCCCAGATGGCTTCACTGGAGAATTATACCAAACATTCAGAGAAAAGCTTATATCAGTATTACTCAAACTATTTCAGAACATGGAAAAGGAAGGAAACACATGTCCAAATTCATTCTATGAAGCCAGCCTAACCCTGAAACAAAAACCATGCAAAGATGCCACAAAAAAAGAAAATTACAGACCAATATCTCTTATGAATATGGATGCAGATATTCTCATCAAAATTCTAGCCAAAAGAATTCGGCATTATATCAAAAAAATAATACACCATGACCAAGTAGGATTCATACCAGGTATGCAAGGATGGTTCAACATTAGAAAATCAATCAACATAATCCACCACATAAATAAAAGGAAAGAAAAGAGTCACTTGATCAGCTCAATTGATGCAGAAAAGGAATTTGACAAAATCCAACACCCATTCCTGATAAAAAGTCTCAATAAAATAGGTATATAAGGGAAATTTCTCAACATAATAAAGGGCATTTCTGCAAAACCTACAGCCAGCATCATTCTTAATGGAGAGAGGCTGAAAACATGCCCCTTGACAACAAGAACTAGACAAGGATGCCCTTTATCACCACTCCTATTTAACAGTGTTCTGGAAGTTCTAGCTAGAGCAATAAGGCAAGAAAAAAAATAAAGGGCATCCAAATTGGTAATGAAGAAGTAAAACTGTCCCTGTTTGCAGATGATATGATACTATACATAGAAAACCCTAAAGATTCCATGAGAAAACTACTGGAACTAATAGAAAGATTCAGCAGAGTAGCAGGATACAAAATAAACATACAAAAATCCATTGGATTCCTATATATCAATAAAGAGAATGATGAAAAAGAAATCAGGAAAGCAATATCATTTATAATAGCCCCTAAAAAAATAAAATATTTAGGAATAAATCTAACCAGGGTGTAAAAGACCTATAGAATGAAAACTACAAAACACTACTGCAAGAAGCCCAAAGGGATCTACATAAATGGAAAAACATACCATGCTCATGGATAGGTAGACTCAACATTGAGAAAATGATAATTCTACGAAAAGAAATTTACAAATACTACGCAATCCCAATCCAAATACCAACAACATTCTTTAAAGAGATGGAAGATCTAATAATTAACTTTATATGGAAAGGGAAGTAGCCCCAAATAAGTAAAGCACTATTGAAGAAGAATAAAGTAGGAGGACTCACACTACCTGATGTCAGAACCTACTATACAGCTACGGTAGTCAAAACAGCCTGGTACTAGCACAAAGACAGATACATTGACCAATGGAACAGAATTGAGAATCCTGATGTAAATCCATCCAACTATGGTCAACTGATCTTCTACAAGGGCCCAAAGTCTATCAAATGGGGAACACACAGTCTTTTTAACAAATGGTGCTGGCAAAAGTGGATATCCATCTGCAAAAAAATGAAACAGGACCCATACCTCACACCGTACACAAAAACTACTTCAAAATGGATCAAAGACCTGAATATAAAGCCTAAAATTATAAAGTTCATAGAACTAAAAACAGGACCAATACTACAGGCCTTAATACACGGCATTAACAGGATACAAACCATAACCATCAATGCACAAACCCCAAAAGATAATCTAGATAACTGGGATCTTCTAAAAATCAATCACTTATGCTTATCAAAAGACTTCAGCAAAAGAGTAAAAACAGAACCTACACACTGGGAAAAAAATTTTGGACATTACAAGTCAGACAAAGGTCTAATCTCTAAAATCTACAAGAAAACCCAACACCTCTACAACAAAAAGACAAATAATCCTATTAAAAAATGGGCAAAGGAAATGAACTGACACTCACCAAGAAGCCATTCAAGCGGCCAACAGACACATGAGGAAATGCTCACGATCACTAGCCATTAGAGAAATGCAAATTAAAAGCACAATGAGATACCATCTCACCCCGGCATTACTGGCACGAATCAAAAACACTGGAAATAACAAATGTTGGAGGGGCTGTGGGGAGATCAGAACTCTTATGCACTGCTGGTGGGAATGCAAAATGATACAACCATTTTAGAAAATGATATGGTGCTTCTGTCGCAGCGGCGACGGTTGTCGGGGTGGCAAAGACAGTAGCCAAGCACAACTCTTACAGAGAAGTGGGGCCAAGGAGGGTCACTCAGAGGAGTCGACCCCGGCTTCAGTCCTAGGAGTTTATTTATAGTCAACACAGCAAGCAGTGAAGCAAATAACAGAACAATGGGCTTTGGGTGAGTAACAATAAGTTTCAGGCAAGAGAGAATGGGCTTCAGGTAAACAAGGCAATCAGTAACGGGACAATAGGTTTTGGAAAAACAAGTCGTGCCTAATCTCCTTCTTATCGCTGACAAGTCTCCAACATGTTGTGTACAGCATAGAGGCCTGTGGGGAACTGCAGTCGTCAAGAGTGTAGCCATGTTTAAATGGCATATATCACAACATGCTTCCTCAGAAAGCTAGAAATAGACATACCATTAGATCCAGCAATCCCACTCCTAGGAATATATCCTAGAGAAATAAGAATCGTCACTCGAATAGACATATGCACACCTATGTTCATGGCAGCATTGTTCACAATAGCAAAAAGATGGAAACAACCTAGATGCCCATCAACAGACGAATGGATAAACAAACTATGGTACGTACACACAATGGAGTACTATGCAACAAGAAAGAACAATGATGAATCTGTGAAGCATCTCATAACATGGATGAAACTGGAGGACATTATGCTGAGTGAAATAAATCAATCACAAAAGGACAAATATTGTATGAGACCTCTATTGTAAAAACCCATGCAAAAGTTCACACACAAAATGTAACAATCTTTGTTGGTTACCAGGGATGGGAGGGGTGGGGGGGAAATACTAAATAGGCAATAGATAAGTGGTATCTTGGGTGAAAGGTGAGACAGTACACAATACAGGGGAAACAGCACAGCTTGTACAAGGAAAGGTCATGGAAGCTCCATAGACACATCCAAACTCCCTGAGGGACTGAATTGCTGGGCAGAGGGCTGTGGGGACCATGGTCTCGGGGAACATCTAGCTCAGTTGGCATAACACAGTTTATAAAGACAATGTTCTACATTCTACCTTGGTGAGTAGCATCTGGAGTCTTAAAAACCTGTGAGCAACCATCTAAGATACTCCACTGGTCTCACCCCTTCAGGAGAAAGGGAGAATGAAGAAAACAAGATACAAGGAAAAGATTAGTCCAAAGGAATAATGGACCACAACTACCATGGCCTCCACCAGACTGAGTCCAATACAATTAGATGGTGCCTGGCTACCACCACTGACTGCTCTGACTAGGATCACAACAGAGGGTCCCGGACAGAGTTGGAGAAAAATGTAGAACAAAATTCTAACTCACAAAAAAATGACCAGACTTACTGGCTTGACAGAGACTGGAGAAACCCCCAGAGTGTGATCCCTGGATACCCTTTTAGCTCAGTAATGAAGTCACTCCCAAAGTTCACCGTTCAGCCAAAGATTAGACAGCCCCATAAAATAAAATTAGAGTAACTGGGCACAACAGTCCAGGGACAAGGACTAGAAGGCAGGAGGGGACAGGAAAGCTGGTAATAGGGAACCCGAGGTTGAGAAGGGACAGTGTTGACATGTCGTGGGATTGTTAACCATTGTCATAAAACAATATGTGTACCAACTATTTAATGAGAAACTATTTGTTCTGTAAACCTTCATCTAAAGTACAATAAAAATAATCAGTCGTTTGAAGAGAACAAGGGGATACTGCGTGGTTTCAAATCAGGGAAGGTATGCATCAGGGTTGTATCCTTTCACCATACTTATTCAACCTGTATGCTGAGCAAATATCCCTAGAAGCTGTACTATATAATAAGAATGGTGCATCAGGATTGAAGGAAGACTCATTATCAACCTGCAATACGCAGATGACACAACCTTGTTTGCTGAAAGTGAAGAGGACTTGAAGCACTTACTGATGAAGATCTATGACTATAGCTTTCAGTATGGATTGCATTTCAACATAAAGAAAACAAAAATCCTCACAACAGTACCAATTAGGAACATCATGATAAATGGAGAAAATATTGAAGTTGTCAAGGATTTCACCTTACTTGGAACTACAATCAACTCCCATGGAAGCAGTAGTCAAGAAATAAAACTAAGTATTGCATAGGGTAAACCTGCTGCAAAAGTCCTCTTTAAAATGTTCAAATACTGCCAGAATGTTCGTTAGAAGCAAGGATGGGGAGACTACGTCTCACATACTTTGGACATGTTATTAGCAAGGACCAGTCACTGGAAAAGGACATCATGCTTGGTAAAGTGGAAGGTCAGCAAAAAAGATGACCTCCATGAGATGGATTGACACAGTGGCTGCAACAATTGGTTCAGGCATAACAACGATCGTGAGGATGTCTCAGGACCAGACAGTGTTTCGTTCTGTTGTACACAGGGTCTCTAATAAGTCAGAAACAACTCAATGGCACCTAATAACAAAAACAACAACAAAGTATTCAAAACAAAGATGTCACTTTAAGGACTAAGGTGCTCCTGACTCAAGCCATGGTCTTTTTAATTCCCTCACATGAATAGGAAAACTGGATAATGAATAAGGAAAAAGAATTGACACCTTTGAATTATGGTGTTGGCAAAGAATATTGAATATACCATGGACTGCCAGGGGGACGAACAAATCTATCTTGGAAGAAGTACAGCCAGTATGAACCTTTGAAGCAAGTATGACAAGAGTTTATCTCATGTACTTTGGACATGTTATCAGAAGGGACCAGTTCCTGGAAAAGGACATCATGCTTGGTAAAACAGACGCTCAGCGAAAAAGAGGAAGACCTTCAATGAGATGGATTGACACAGTGGCTGCAAAAATATGCTCAAATATAGCAACGATTGTGAGAATGGTGCAGGACCAGGCAGTGTTTCGTTCTGTTCTACATAGGGTCGGTATAAGTTGAAATCGACTCGAGGGCACCTAACAACAGTAACATCCATACAACCCAAATAACCAAACCAAACCCATTGCTGTTGAGTACATTCCAACTCATAGCAACCCTACGGGTATTAATTGGCAGTGAAAAGAACAAACTACTGAAATACTCAGCAATGTGGATGAATTGCAAAAACATCACCGAGAGCAAAACGAGTCAGCCTAACAAGAATACAAACTGTATGATTCCATTTACAAAAAATTTTAGAAAAGTCAAATCAAATATCTAGTTATATAAAGCAGATAATGGAGCTGGAGGGAGGTAGAGGGAGAGTGACTGGGAAAGGGATGACGGCAATATAGTCTGTCTTGACTGTGATGGTGAGTACGCAAATATATCTACTAAGCAAATCTCATTGAACTTATCAAACGGTTGCATTTTGCTGTATGTAAATTATACTTCAATAAAGTTGATTTAAATAGGCAATTGGCAACACGGGAACTGCACATGCTTTGCCAGTTTTACTTGTTGTAAGATAAACATTCTGTTTATTTTTATGGAAACTAAGCATTAGAGCAAAGGGCAGAAAATAATATGATTGAAAGAAACGTAAATTTTCTGGTTTATAAAAGTTAATTGCCCTCCACTCACCAACATTTCTTAAAAGCTCACTATTATCATCTCAGTCTCTTAAATTTCTAATTGTCACTCCAGCTATTCCAAGAGAACAAACCAGAGAATCACGCATTCAAACTTAGTTTTTTCTGAGGATCTATACACTTGAACATTCTTCCCTTACTAGAAGGAAGTTAATCACTAAACCAGAAAAAAAAAAAAAAAAATCAGGATATTTTCTCATGAACTATCCTAATTTTTGGTCAGGGTATCTGGATATTTTACAAAAAAATTTGCCTTTCTTAGAAGTTAAACTACAACCTAAAATGTAATGATAACTGTTGTTGTTAGTTGCCTTGGAGTCGATTCTAACTCATGACAATTCCATGTGTGCAAAGCAGAATGGCTCCATTGGGTTTCAAGGCTGTGACCTTTCAGAAGCCTGTCTTCTGAGGTGCCTCAGCCTGGGTTGGAACTACCAACCTGTTGGTTAATAGTCCAGAGCTTGACTGTTTGCACTTCCCAGGGACTTCTACCATTTATTAAGCCCTTACTCAATCCCAAGTACTATGCTTTACACGTTTTAAGCCATGAACCGTTTAGCAGCCAAAGAAATTAGAAATAATAGAGTTGCACTGTGACTCAGCTACATTAGAGCATTACGTATTCCAAAAAGACTTAGAAAAATATACAGATTCAATATCCTGTTTTCTTTATTCTTTCTGTGGCAGATTTCCAAGAGTTCAAGAGAAATGTATAATATTTTCATTGTTGTTGTTAGGCTTGTGTGAATTTATTCCTTGTGGTTAGAAATTATTAATGTCAAAAAAGTAAATTTGTGTTCTTTTAATGTATAAGTGTTATTAAACTTGAAAATAATAGTCTAAAATAAAGAAAAGAATCTGTAAAAATCACAAATTTTCAGATAAAGGACATTTACCACAGAAATATTCTTTCCTAACCAGTTCCCCTAGTTTAAGTAATAATGATTAAGAAGTTGAAGTCATTTTTTTAAATCCATATTTCAATTTTAGACAATATTAATTGACTCTGTTATGAAAGATGAGGGAATTTATACTTTTATACTTTCTCTTACCTCCCTTCCAATTCATATATTCTTATACTAAATAGAAAACATTTATTGATTTGTTCATTTACTTTTCAAAGCAATGGCCTTTCTTGCTTCTTAAATTGAAGAACTTACAGTGTTCACTTATAGGGCCGCTATAGGGTCTCTTTGAGTTGGAATCAACTCAACGGCAGCGGGTTTGGTTTTCGGTTTTATGGTGTTCATAAATGAACACCTCAATGAAAGGGCAAAAATGTAATTTCCAAATGAAAATACGATGAATCCTAATACGCATAACACGAGTGGTTTCGCAGATGAGTAGCTAATTACTTGTTAGTTTTATGTTCTCATGAGATTCTTTTAATGCTTCAATTGATTCTTTTTTCCTGTTTTACACAGAAACTGAAATATTTCCCACTTCCCTAGATTCAACACTGTTTTAGAATGAGTAAATAACTGAATCATCATAAGATGGTAATTCAAAAATTTTAGTTTACACATTCCAATTGTGTGGATTTATCTGGATTACAAAAAGATTATTTGTTCTATAAACAAGTTTGTTAGATTTCTTTCAAAAGGAAACTGCCCTGGGGCACTTATCTCTCACGATAAAGTGAGTTTTTTATTATTACAGTCCTTGTTTTATATATGAGGAAACTGGCACTCAAAGGCGTTAAGCAAATTAGCCAAAGTCAGGCAGTTCATTTATCATCTCTAAGTTTGAATCCAAATCTTGTATCATTTCCAAACCATATACCAAAACTATGCTAATTAAACCTCTCATTCTTACTAAGAAGCAAGTTATTCTCTACTGATCCCTGAATTGAAAACTTACAGACTTCTTCAGAGTTTCTTACTTTTTTTAAGTGTGAGGATTAGTTTAAATCTATGAACTAAAAAGACAGTTTCTTATGAAACAAATAGAGAAAAATCATGGTAGATTTATACGGGCACGAATGAGCTCTAATAGGCCTTCCATTGATATTAAAATTGCGGCATATCTGTATCCATTGTTTCGGCATGGAGGGGTAGGGTTGGGAGGGCTACAGGCAAATATACTAATAACTCAAAAAATAAAAAAAGATGTATAACAATTCTTGCAGCAACAGTGTCCATAGTGCTTCACATGATAATTATATACATTGAGTTTTACATATATTTTACTTGATTCTCACATAAGTTCTGCTAAGTAAATGTAGCATATTATGCAATTTTACAGAAAAGAAAACTGACTGGCTAGGAAGTAAAATGACTAACCTATGACCAAAATAACCTCAAAGTTATTTCTTGGGAGTAAAAAGCAAAAATGGTCCTGTTTTGACAAATGGATTGAAAACATATATGGGAGTGTAAAGTCCAAGAATAATCAATAATTTCTGAACAATAATTTGGCAAAAAGGCTATGCCATTTATCAAGATTTATTATAAAGCTACAGTAAATAGTGGAGTATCTGTGCAGAAATAGGCAAATAGATGAATGGAACAATATAGAGGGGCCACAAACTAACTCAAACAAATATAGAATTTCTTTTAATGAGGAAAAGATGGGCTATTCAGTAAATGGTGCGGAAATAATAAGTTCTGTATGGAGAAAACATTGTACCTCAAAAGCAACTTCACATGGATTTTACATTTAAATTTGAAAGGGAAAACATGAAAAAACTAAAAGCTCTATAATTTGGAGAAAGAGGGAGTTTTCTTTAAAAAAATAAAACTTGATTCTTGCAAACCATAGGAGAAAGATTAATAGATTCAGCTACATTAAAATCAGATTTATCTGTTCATAACAAGATACTATAAAATGAAAAGATACGCCACAAACTGAGAGAAATTGTTTGCAACGCCTATTAATCTAAGGATTAGGATCCAGAATATAGAAGATGATTCTTAAAACTTAGTTAGAGAAAGACAATCCATTAGGAAGGAAAGGGCAAAAGACATAGACAGGTATTTCATAGAATAACAGATAAACACGAAAAGATGCTAAAGCTCATTAGTAATCAAGGACATGCAAATTAAAACTATATTGAAGTATCATCGCACAACTACTGTTTGACTAACTTTAAAAAAAACCAATAATATCTATGTTGTGGAGAATATAGAACTCTGGATTGTCTTACGAACTTACAGTCAATGAATAACTTAATGAAATCTATTTTCTATTACCTAGTGAGATTGGGAAACCCTGGTGCCATAGTGGTTAAGAGTTCAACTGCTAACCAAATGGTAAGCAGTTCGAATTCACTAGGTGCTCCTTGGAAACCTTATGGGGCAGTTCTAATCCCTCCTATAGGGTCTCTATGAGTCAGAATCAACTCAACAGCAATGGGTTTTTTTTAGTGAGGTTGAGGATATACACCCCCTAAAATCCAGAAATTATAACCCTACGTACATACCCTAAACATACTGTTGCATATGTATACCAAGAAACATAAAATAATATTTATAGCAGCTCTGTAATAGAAATATCCCCCAAATACCACAAACAACCATAGGCAAGAAAATGGCTAAACGTTGTCTACCATAATTTATACAATGAAATACTCTACAGCAATAATAAGGAATGCTCTATAAGTATCAACATGCATAAGACTAGGAAAAAGATGTTTAACAACATAAGCAATCACGTAAGTCTCTGTACAGAAGATTCTATTATCTAAGTTTTTAAAAGAAGAAAATGTGATTTAGGGATATATATACAGAGATAGCAGAGGTATAAGAAAAGCTAGAAAATAATGAACACAAAACCACGATAGTGGTTAATTCTGGTGCACATGGATGAGGCTGTGGTAGGAGGCAGGAACACATCTGGCTTCTAAGGCGCTAATAAAAATTCTATTTGTTGAAGTTAGTGAAGGATTCTTGAGCATTCAATTTTGATTATTCTTTAAATAAATATATGTGCTTTAGATCTGTAAAACTACTCCAAATATATCTGTTTCAATCACAGATTTGGAGGAAAAGATTTTAACCTCCAATGGAGGCAATATGGTGTGGCAGAAAGAATACACAGGTTTTGGACCTAGATATACCTAGGCTTGAATTTGCGCTTGACAATGTTCAGTATTTCTAACATCAGAGTCTCTGGCAAAATACTCTCTTGGCCTTACTTCACTCAAGTGTTGTGGGACTAAAATAATACATCATATGTATAGTACCTACAGTAACACCTGGTCAATAGCAGATACTTTTCAATGAATGTTGCCTTTATTCCTCTTCTCTTATAAACCCATCTCCATGTTCTCCACCAAGTTTCCTCATATCTGATAGTGATTCCTTCTCAATTTAACAGAGAACATAAAAAATCTAGAAATGATAAAAAGCATGCTTAAATAGTATATGCAATGGCTCATAAGCCAGTTGCATAACTACTGAGTTCCCTTAAAGTTAAAACTTGAAATTTCACAGAGTCAAGGAAATAGTTCAATGTGTACCATGTATTAGCATAAACCTGTGAGTCTTAGGCCCCTCTCCCAAAACCAAATGTAGCATGTATCAGGACTTCATTTCTCTTTATGACTGAATTATATCCATGGTATGTATATACCATATTTTGCTTATTCATTCATCAGTTGATGAATAACCTAGACAAATAAAAATACATGGCAGTAATTTAGTATATTGCTAGGCATATACTTAGGTTGCTTACATGATGAAAGCAATCAATATCACTGAATTGTATATGTAAAAATTGCTGAATTGGCAGATGTTTTGTTATATATTTTTACCACAACAAATGTACATATACATACGCACATAATTTTTTGATATAATTTCAATAGACTCAGGAAACTCATATCACTCATGATTCTCACATAATCATAAAGGTTGTGGTTAAATTTTTATTTATTGAAAACCATTTTTAAATCTTAACATTTAAGAAGAAAGGAACAATAACCAAGAGCAATTTTTCCTAAAAGACAAGTTGATATTGACTGCATAGAACTTTTATTTTCAATTATGATTAATCAAGGTGGAAGGTAAATGTAGTATACTAGTATCTCCTTACACTGTATATCTTTTCAGTGTTTTTCTGCAACAGTAATAACCAAGAGAAATAAAAATGTTTTTTTTTGTTGGGAGTTTTTAAATGACCTTTTCAATCTCTTCTTTTGTTATGCATTTATTTAGTTGTTCTACCTCTGTTTGTGTTAGTTTAGGTAGGTAGTGAGTTTCTAGAAATCTGTCCATTTCCTCTAGGTTTTCAAATTTGTTAGAGTACAACTTTTTGTAGTATTCTGTTATAATTCTTTTAATTTCAGTTGGGTAGGTTGTGATATCACCCATCTCATCTCTTATACGGGTTATTTGCTTCCTCTTCTGTTTATCTATTGTCAGTTTGGCCAGTGGTTTATCAATTTTGTTGATCTTTTCAAAGAACAGCTTTTGGTCTTCTTAACTCTTTTGATTGTTTTTCTATTCTCTGTTTCATTTAATTCTGCTTTATTCTTATTATGTCCTTTA
This sequence comes from Dugong dugon, assembly GCA_030035585.1. Taxonomy (NCBI): domain Eukaryota; kingdom Metazoa; phylum Chordata; class Mammalia; order Sirenia; family Dugongidae; genus Dugong; species Dugong dugon. The sequence goes on from CM057475.1 coordinate 25,312,856, forward strand.
TTCTGGCACCCGAGGGCTTCTTTTGCCCTTTTTTCTTTTTCCCTTTCTACTTGTTCCAGTTGCGGGGTTAATCTTTTGATTTTGGCCCTTTCTTCTTTTTGGATGTGTGCGTTTATTGCTATAAACTGACCTCTGAGCACTGCTTTTGCTGTGTCCCAAAGGGTCTGGTAGGACGTGTTTTCATTCTCATTTGATTCTATGAATTTCTTTATTCCATCCTAAATTTCTTCTATAACCCAGTAGTTTTTGAGCAAGGTTTCCATGTGTTTGATTGTTTTTCTTGCTTTTTCTGATATTGATTTCTACTTTTATGGCTTTCTGGTCAGAAAAGATGGTTTGTAATATTTCGATGCTTTGGATTTTGTTAAGCCTTGCTTTATGGCCTAATATGTAGTCTATTCTGGAGAATGTGCCATGTGCATTGGAAAAGAAAGTATACTTGACTACTGTTGGGTGGAGTGTTTGGTATATGTCTATGAGATCAAGTTGGTTGAATGTAGCATTTAGATCTTCCATGTCTTTGTTGAGCTTCTATCTGGATGTTCCATTCTTCACTAAAAGTGGTGTGTTGAAGTCTCCTACTACTACTGTGGAGCTGTCTATCTCTCTTTTCAATGCTGTTAGAGTTTGTTTTATGTATTTTGGAGCCCTGTCCTTGGGTGCATAAATATTTATTATAGTTATGTCCTCCTGGTGTATTGACCCTTTAATCATTATAAAGTGTCCTTCTTTATCCTTTGTGGTAGATTTTACTTTCAAGTCTATTTTGTCAGAGATTAATATTGCCACTCCTGCTCTTTTTTGAGTGTTATTTGCTTGATATATTTTTTTCCATCCTTTGAGTTTTAGTTTGTTTGTGTCTTTAAGTCTAATGGGTGTCTCTTGTAGGCAGCATATAGATGGATCATCTGACTACTCTGCCATCTTGGCCCTGCCCTCGATTGGCTCTCTTTTAAGTCTAGCAGAATGCAAAATTGACCAATCCCCTTGTTAGGGTTCCATATGCCTTATTTGCATGGTCCCACCTCCACAGGGGTTCTAGCACCTTATTTGCATTGTTATCAAGCTGTCCAATACTCTTGGTAGGCCACAAACACCTTATTTGCATAGTCATACCCAATCATTAGAAACCCTAGTGGTATAGTGGGTAAGAGCTACGGCTGCTAACCAAAAGGTGGACAGTTTGAATCCACCAGGCGCTCCTTGGAAACCCTATGGGGCAGTTCTACTCTGTCCTATAGGGTTGCTATGAGTCAGAATCGACTTGACGGCAACAGGTTTTTTTTGGGGGGTACCCAATCATTGTGTAGGAGTCACAAGACCACAACCTGAAAGGTCATATAACGTCGCACCACAACAAATATATATGCATATTATGAATTGATGCTGATAACTCTAATTCTAACCTAACACCCTGGGAACTGTCCTTTCCTTCCCGTCAGTATCCGTATCTCCTTTCTCCAGTAGAGAAAACCCTAGGTTTCAACAATAATCAATGAACTTAATGGTGTGCTCAGTTATATAAGCTGTTGCTGTCAAGTCGATTCCAACTCATAGACACCCTATAGATACAGTAGAACTGCCCCAGAGGAGCTGCTGGTGGATTTGAACTGCTGACTTTTTGGTTAGCAGCTGAGCTCTTAGCCACTGCACCACCAGGTCTCTGCTCAGATATATAATACACACAAAATAATTTCATAATTGCTACAAGCATACTACTGTAAAAAATTAACCTAACTAGATGTAAGAATTATATGCAGTTATTGTAGTCTTCCACTTGTATTTTAATTTACTTGGTTCTTTTTGTGTGTGTGTGGTAAATATATATGTAACAAGACATTTGCCATTTTAACATTCCACATATGCGCAGTTTAGTGGCATTATTTCAGCATGTTGCTCAACCATTACTTTTATCCTTTCCCAGATTTTTCCATCACCCTTAAGAGTCCCCTAAGCTCAGTGTGCCCTAGGCATTGAGTTCTCCTTTTCTTCTCCCACCTGTCAGCCCCTGGTAACTACTAATAAACTTTGGTCTCTATACACTTGCCTATTCTAGGTATTTCATATGCAGTTATTCAATATGTGTCTTTGTAACTGTCTTATTTCACTCAGCATAATGTTTTCAAGGTTCATCTATGTTGCAGCACGTATCAGGATTTCATTTCTCTTTATGGCTGAGTAATACTCCATTGTATGTATTGTATACATACAATGGATTGGTTCTTTTTTGTGTGTTTATTTCTCTCTTGTTATTATAGAATTAATTTGAAATACAGTTAAGTCCATGTCTTTATTTTTGTATTCCATTTTAAATGTTTTTTTTACGAATCTCATTGATTTGTTTTTATTACTGAATATACTTAATGTTCCAAAATGTATACTCAGAAGAATCCCTTTCTCTTACCATTCTACTGTGGATACCCCATTTCACAGTTTTCTGATTATCAACGCCACACCCATGAGCCTTCTCCTGACACTCCCCCCACCCCCCCCAATTTCCTAACTCTCCACACCTGGGTCTTCTCAGGACACCGAACACCTCCTCACTCCCCATATCTGGGCTTCTTCCTGACCTCCCTCCCTTCCTCTTCCCCTCCCATGTCCTCCCCCGCGCCCCCCACTGCCTTACTCACCACACCTGGGCATTCTTCAGCTCGCCCTCATTTTATTCCCCACACTTGGGGAATCTGATGCTGCCCAGTTTCTCACTCCCTACACCTGAGCCTTCTCCAGGTTCCTCCCTCCCCTCGGGCCACTCCACAGCACCGTTCTCATCTCCTCTCTGATGGGTGGGACACAATGTCCTTGTTACGACCACGGGCCAAGATGTGCCGGGATAGGGTGCAGAGTTGCGGTCGCCTACTAATGTAGGGCAGCATGGAGCAACGTAGATCTTTGCGTAGCTCGATGTGCTGAGCTTCCTGGTCAATAAAAGACGTGGCGACTGGGTTGGGGGTGCGGTGACCTGTTCTTAGCTTGGACAAGCCTGGCTCCGCAAAGGCATTTAGGAAGGTGGGGAGTGTAGCGCCCCACTCCTGCAAGCTCCCTGGGGTGGAGCACCAGGAGGACACTCCCGCGCCCCACATCTGCGCTATGACCTCGTCTGTGGATTGGTTTTCTGTGCACCCTCTCAGGCCTCAGTGTCCACGCATGTCCTATGTGGCGTAAAGGATCATAAAGGACCTGGGTGCCAGTCAGCATCTCAGGCCGGCGGCAGCAGAAAGTCACTGCAGAGGGCCATTCGAGCTTTCCCCTCCCCACCTGACCGCCTGGCCCCGGATAATACACGCGGGGGCGGGCCATGATCACCTCCATGGGGACCCACCCTTCCCCAGGAATTGGCATTCCTGATGGGCTCCCAGAAGGCTGCCTCTGGCTAGAGACACACAGAGTTGGTGGAATTGGAACCCTCGAGGGTGGAAAGGATCCCGCTGCCTCTCCTATCAGGCCTAGAGCTTGAAGGGTTTCAAGAGAAAGGCCTGACCCAGGGCTGCTGGTGAAAGGGGCTCTCCTATAACCTTGGCCCAACCTGTTGGGCTGGTTTGCAGACCAGAGTAGGGGGAAGTATTGACCTTGGATCCCTCCCTAACTCTGGCCAGAAAAAAAGGCCAACAGTTTGCCCTAGGGCAGTAAGGAAAATGACCTTGGATTTCAGCCCTTGGGCTAGAGGTCCTGAGGCCTAATTCACCTTTTCCACCCCCACCTGGCTCCTGAGGTTCAGCCCAGGATGAGGGGAGGGAGGAGTCAACCAGTCTAGTGGCAGATGCCAGGCCATCTTCTTCCCAGTCCCAGAGGAGACGCCTTGTGGGGTGGGCCAGGGGACAGCAGGGAGGAGTCCCCAAGGGACATCTGACAACCCTGGGTGTCACTCCCTGAGCACTGATGCTCATGTTGTGTATTTAAACATCTGTGTGACACTTATTGTATTCCAGGCACCAAGGATGAGGTGCAGATAATTAAATTGGTTTCTCAAAACAGCCTGTGAGGGAGGGACTGCTATCGTCCCTGATTGGAGGGGGCTGTCAGCCAAGTCCAGCTCACTGAAGGTCAGCCAGGGGCTGCCCAACTGGGATTTGAACCAGGGTTGTTGTCTGCTATTTGCCAAACCTGGGGCCATTCAGGTAAGTTCTGGGAGAGGACGTTTCCATACACACTTAGCACCAGGAGGTTCTGCATGGTTAGGTTAGGTTTAGGGGGTTGGGGTTAGGGTTTCAAGGTCTAGGTTGTTATTGTTAGCTGCTGTCAGGTGGGCCCTGACCCTTGGCCACCACATGTACAATGGAACAAAAAGTTGTCCACTGTTGCGCTGTCCCCATGATCAGTTGAGAATAGAACCACTGTGATCCATGGGGTTTTAATGACTGATTTCCTCCTTGTCTGTCTTAGTCTGGAAGCTCCACTGAAACCTGTCCAGCATCATGCCAAGCCTCCACTGACAGATGGGTGGAGGCTGTGCATGAGGTGTATTGGCTGGGAGTTGAACCTGAGCTTCCCACATGGAAGGCAAGAATTTTACCACTGAACTAACAATGTCCTATGGGTTGAATAGTGTCCCCCCCAAAAAATGTGGAATTCCAACCTCCCATATCTGTATATGTGTACTTATTTGGAAATAGGGTTTTCACAAATGTGATTTCATTAAGATGGGGTCATACTGGAGTAGAATGGGCCCAATCTAATATGACTGATGTCTTTCTTTATAAAACGATAAGAGACCAAGACATAGATGTGTGTGTCTCTGTCATGTGAAAACAGAGGCAGAGATTTCAGTGATGCATGTACATGCTAAGGAACTCCAAGGATTTCCAGGAATGAAGAGGCAAGGAAAGATCTTCACTTAGAGCTTTCAGAGAGAGTATGGCCCAGTCAGCACCTTGATTTTGGGCTTCCAGCCTCCATAATTGTAAGACAATAAATTTCTGTTGATCTAATCAACCCAGTTTGTGGTACTTTGTTACCAAAGTCCTAGGAAAATAATAGAACCTATAACAAGAGATTGAACCAGTAATCAATAGCCTCCCAACAAAGAAAGGACCAGGGTCAGTTGCCCACACCGGTAGTTCTATCGAACGTTTGAAAAAGATTTAACAGTAATCCCTCTCGAACAACTCCAAAAATAGAAGTGAAGGGAACATTCTAATAACTTTCTAAGACCTGATACAAAGCCAGATAAAGATCTCATAAGAAAAGATAACTACAAATCATTATTAATGCAGATGCAAAAATCCTCAACAAAATGCTAGCAAATCAAATCCATCAGTAGGTCAAAAGGATTACACATCATGATTGATGGAATTTATCTCAGAAACAGAAGCGTTGTGCAACATACAGATATCAATCAGTGTAATACACCACATTAGAAAAAAGAAGGGAGGAAAACACATGGTCATCTAAATTGATACAAAAAAAGATTTCAAAATAGCCAACACCCCTTCATGAAAAATGCTCATCAGAAACTAGGAATAGAAGGGAAATTTCCCAGCATGATAAAGGGCATATATGCAAAAAGGACAGCTAACGTCATACTCAGTTGTGAAATACTGAAAGCCTTTCCATAACACCAGCAACCAGAAAAGGATGCCTACTTTCAACACAGCTATTCAACATTGTACTGGAAATTCTGTCCAGAGCAATTAGGAATAAAAATACATGAAAGCCATCCAGATCAGAAAGGAAGAAGTATGGATATGTAGTAAGTACTAAAGAGTCTACAAAAAATCCTGTTAGAGCTCATAAACAAAATCAGCAAAATTGTAGAATACAATATCAGCACATACAGATCAATGGAATAGATTTGAGAGTCCCAAAATAAATCCATACATCTATTATCAATTGATTTTCAACAAGGGTGCCAAGACCATTCAGTAGAGGAGGAAAACAGTCTCTTCAACAAACGGTGCTGGAAAAACTGGATATTCACATACAATTGAGTGAATGTGGACCTTTACCTCACACCATATATAAAAATTAACTAAAAATTAATCAAAGACTGAAATTTAGAAGCTAAAACTAAAATACTTGTAGAAGAAAACACAGGGGAAATCTTTATGTCCTTGAATTTGACAATGGGTTCTTATATATAACACCAGAAGCACAAGCAATAGCTAAAACAATAGACAAAATGGATTTAATCAAAATGAAAAACATTTGTGTATCAAAGGAAACTATGATAGAGTGAAAAAGAAACCCACAGAATTGTAGAAATATTTGAAAATCATAAATCTGATAAGGGTCTAGTATCCGAATATATAAGGAACTCACATAACTCAAAATAAAAAGACAACCCAATTTTTTAAAAAATTGGGAAAAGGACTTGAATGGACATTTCTCCAAAGCATGTACATATGGCCGACAAGCACACAGAAAGATGCTCAACACCACTAGATATTAGAGAAAAGCAAATCAAAGCCACAATGAAATACCATATCACATTCACTGTTGTTGTTAGTTGCTGTTGAGTTACCCCTGATAAATGGTGACCCCATGAACAATGGTGTCAGACCTGTGTGAGCCATAGGATTTTCATTGGGTGGTATTTCAGAAGTAGATTGCCATACCTTTCTTCCTTCAAACCCCCTAGGATGACTATAATTTTAAAAACAAGGAAAATATCAAGCGTTGGCCAAGATGTGGAAAATAGGAACACTTGTACATTGCTAGTAGGTATAAAATGGTTCAGCCCAAAACAGTTTTGGTGTTCCTCTCCAAAGTGAAACATAGAATAATCATATGATACAGTAATTCTACTCCTAGGTGTAGGTCTAAAAAACTGAAGACAGATACTCAAACGCCTGTACGTTAATGTTCATAGCACTAATCAAAATAAGTGTCTTGGTTTGAATTATGGCCCCCAAAAAATGTGTGTATCACTTTGGCTGGGCCATGATTCCCAGCATTGTGTGGTTGGCCTCCATTTTGTGATTGTAATTTTATGTTAAAGAGGATTAGGGTGAGATTGTAACACCACCTCTACCCAGGTCACATCCCTGATCCAATGTAAAGAGAGTTTCCCTGGGGTATTGGCTGCACCACCTTTTATCTCTCAAGAGATAAAAGGAAAGGGAAGCAAGCAGAGAGTTGGGGACCTCATACCATCAAGAAAGCAGTGCCGGGAGCAGAGCGCGTCCTTTGGACCGGGGTCCCTGCTCAGAGAAGCTCCTCGTCCAGGGGAGCACCGAAGAGAAGAAGGCCAACAGAGAGAAAAAGCCTTCCCCTGGAGCTGATGCCCTGAATATGGACTTTTAGCTTACTTTGACTGTGAGGAATAAACTTCTCTGCGTTAAAACCAGCCGCTTGTGGTGTTTCTGTTATAGCAGCACTAGATGACTAAGACAATAGGCAAGAGATGAGAAATAAGCCAAATATCCATCAACAGATGAATGGATAAACAAAACATGATATATCCATATAGTGGGATAATGAAAAGCCATGAAAAAGCAATAAATACTGATATGCTGCAATGTCGATGATTTCAAAAACGTTGTTGTTAGTTGCCATGAAGTCCTTTCTGACTGCCGTGTGTGCAGAGTAGAACTGCACTCCATAGGGTTTTCAGATCACCAGATCTGTCCCCAGAGGCACCTGTTGGTAAATTTGAATTGCCAGCCTTTCAGTTAGTAGTCCAGTGCTTAACCATTTATGCCATCCAAGGACTCCCTTAAAAACATTAAGCTAAATGAAAGAAACCAAACACAAAAGACCACGTTATATGATTCCATTCAGATGAAAAAATCAGAATATATAAATCTATAGACAGAAAGCAGATTGGCCGGGGGAAGGAGTAATGGGGAGTGATTGCTTAAGGGCTACGGGGCTTCTATTTGGGGTGATGGAAAATGTTCTGGAACTAGATAGTGGTGATGGTTGAACAACGTTGTGAATGTACTTAAAGATACTGAGAATTTTACACTTTGAAATGGATAATTTTATTTTATATAACCTAAAACTTGAATAAGTGACACCATAAAGTACACAAAAAGCAAGAAAACAACTACGCATAAACCAAAGAGATGCCCTTACAGGTGAGGGACAAGAAGACTCTCATGCTGGAACTAATGCTGACTGTAGTTCAGGAGCTAATGCTGAAGGAGATGCTGAAGCTGGTTCTACCTCTGAAGTTGGTACTAGAGGTAGTCATAGCTGTGGATTTGGTGTTAAAACTGATGCTAGAGTGACACTGGCTTTAGCTCTAGAACTGGTGCTAGAGCTGACAATGGGCTTGGCTCTAGCTCCCGAGCTGACTTTACCTCTCATGTTGTTGTAGAAGCTGGTGACGAAATTGACCGTAGATCTGTAGCTGGTGCTAGATCTAGCTTTCGTATTGGTGCAGGAGCTGGCTGTACCTCAGGAGGTGGTGCTAGAGCTGGTCCTGGAGGTGACTTCAGCTCTCAGAGTGGCTTTAACCCTGGTGCTGGTACTGGAGGTGGCGCTAGAGCAGGTGATAATGCTGTCTCCTGTGTTGGAGCTAGTGCTAGAGCCTTTTCTAGGGATCTTTCTGATTCTGGAGTTGGCACTGGGTACCTGGGAGGTCTGCTTCTGACAATGGTGCTGGAGCTGGTGATGGTTCTAGCTCTATCTAGAGCTGGTGCTCATGTTCAGATTAGGTTTAGAAGAAACTTTTTAAGCCAATAGCTATATACGTAGGAGAAAGAGAATTGATGTTCAATCGTTCTTTTATATAATTAATATTTCTGAGTATGTACCATCTACCAGGACATTGTTTCAGCAGCTGGGGGTATAAAAACAATATTTCTTCCTATAAAAGTTTAATAGAGTGGTGAAGACAGAAGAGTCACAAATAAGTAAAATTAAATGTGATATGCTGTAACCGAAATTTAGAAAAGAAATATACTACTTTAAGCAGAAAGGAGGGAGTCACTCCCTTTGCCTTGGTAAAAATAGGAATAGACAATCAAAGAAGGCACACAGAAGAGTTAGCAAGGATTTAGTTGGAATGCACCAGGGAAAGGGACTTGGAGCAGGCTGTTCAAGGTAGAGAAAAAGCAACAGATGCAGAGTAGAGAAAGATATGAATAAACATAGATAAGCTGAGAGGGTGCAGAGTCTGGTTTGTGTTTGCTGAGTTTTATTGATTTTGTAATGGAGCCATTTTTATAATGAACAGCTTAATTTAAAGAATTATAATAATATCATGTCAGTAATTACACAAATAACTGTATGTATGGATCAATAATTACAACTCTAATCCCAAATATTTTTTAAAATTTCCATTCACTTTATTTTGTATTAGCTTCTGTTATTTGATTGCTACTTTGCCAATAAATTATTCTACACTTAAGCTATGTTCCTTCACATCATCAAAAAGTTGGAATTCCATTTCTCACATGATCATGAGTGTTAGTATCCAAGGCAAAAAGGATTGCAGGGGCTCAAATCACGGTGATTGTAGAAGGTATATGTTAGTGATAAACAATTGATTCCTTACTAATTAGGCAGCGAGGATTATGGATCCTGGCATATTTTAATTAATATACACACAGAGTTTGAGAACACTTAATTGTTTCATCTAAGGCAAGTATTAAGATGAGCATTTCAATATGATTGTATATGATCAGTTTTGTTGTGTAAATGCTTTTTTCATAAAAATTAATATTTTCTAAATAATATAACACTTAATAATTTTCAGCAAATCCTTTCTAAATTTAAAATTTTTTTGATGTTTTATTCTCTTTTTGTATTCTTAGTACTTACCATATTGCCTAGCAATAGTAGGCTCAATAAATATTTGTCAAGTGAATGAATAAATGAGTTAATGAATTAATGTTAGAATCACAAAAATGCTGCTTTAACTCATGCCTCAACTAACATTTAATTTTGTATTTTTCTAGATTCAAAGGAACATAAATATGTACAAAATCAGAAATGACTATATCTCATAATATGGTCTCTTAATGTCATTCATCATTATAACTTTTAATGAGTACCTACAATTATGAGACATTTTAAAAATAACACCACCCTCATGGAAATTACAGTCTAGTTTCACATTCATTCTGAGTAAAGTTTAGCATGTGTTTTATTTAAATATACTTAAGCTTTATTTAATATAAAATTTATCTGAATTTTAGAACCAATACTGAATGAGGAACATTCATAGGCATATATAGCTAAAGTAAATTTTTCAGTCAAGGCATACATTTTAAACAAATGATCATTTTCCTAACAGAAGTCAAAACATTTCCTCTGAAATATATATTGAACCAAATAAGACAATTTTTTAACTCCTTGATCACATATTATTATAAAGATTTTGGACTACTAACAAATACAAATCTTCTCCAAATAATGGCAATTATAATAGAAAATCTTTTACTAAGATTACAAAAAGAGAAAGAGAGCATTTCTTAAACACAGCTGTTGGGAAGATTCTTTCTCTTTAATTTTATTTATAAGCCTCTTCACATATTCTCATTAGGTAGAATGATATAATTTCAGAACTGAAAGAACTCTGGAGATGATCAGTTTAAATCAAGCTCTTTTGCATTTAAGATGGGAAGACCAAGTAAATTGTCCAACTGCACTGAGTTACTTTAGAGACTGATCTAGGTCTAAAGATAGTTTCATGATTCCTACTCAACAGTTGCATATGAATTACTCTGTCTAGATAAGGTAGTGTGTGCTGCATAAACAAACAACCCCAGTTCTCAAACCCCAACTAGACTTAATGTATACCACTTGTATACATTTTCTTTGAGTGTCTTACTAAGGCCATCTCCCTCTGCTTTGAGTTTCTCTAATTATACAATTCATCTGACGATTACTTGTGAATTGTATCAACTCCTGTATTGTTACCTTTAACTTTTACTTAAGGTTTTTTCTATTTTTCATGTATCTATATTTTTTCACAATGGTGTTGCTTTTTCACAATGACATCTATGTTTATCCTAGCTTAAAACTAAGGATTGTGTACCTTGGATACTCACTGTATTTCCTAAGTCAGTGTTTTATACACTTAGAAGGTAGTCTCTTAAGATTGCTTGGGAACTTCTGTTAATGTTCCAAACTGGACTTGGAATCATCTATGTCTCCTGACTTCTTTCTGGTTTCCATAAGTACTCACAAATGATGGCATCACCACGAGGCAGTATAAAATGAGGTGGAAAGCAGCCTCTACTCTTCATGTCTGCTTGTTTCAGGTACTCAGTTTGAAACCATCTGTATCCCAGGAATATCCAGGCTGGTTTGTAGATTTTGCCTAAATAGTAGATACATAAACTCTTTGCATGGGTATTCCACCTCAAGCCATCATAGGTATAATTGCACGTTGTTCCAATATCAGCAGCTTTTATGAAAGACTAGGTAAATAAATACCTGTGAATAACAGCCTTCATCTGATTACTTACTCAGTACCAGACAATTCATGAAGGTTAAGTGCCTAGACCATGGAATAAGGCTGCCTGGGTTCAAATCCAAGCTCTAACACTTTACATTCTTTAACCTTCAGTGTTCTCATCTATAAAATATGTATAACAGTGATAATATATTTATCATACAATGATTGTGAATATTAAATTCATGTGAAGTACTTCAATCTATGGAACAAAGTAAGTACATATTTAAATTTTGTGTATATATGTTTATACTACATGCAGGAGTGTGTATGTTGGCAAATAACTGAAATCCTCAGAAGAACGGTGAAATTGTTGGAATATTTATTTTACCCATGTTCCATAAACTGACATTATGGAATTCAAGCTTCTATATGATTCCACAGGCAAGCTTAACAATTATATCTGTATATACACAGCTATTGTGTAGCTACATAATTCGGAATTAACACAGCTGAAATTTTATTCTTTTCTGATTAAAAAAAAAGTGACAGGAAATGAGCTAGTGTGGCCTTTGAGGGACCTACTTAAGTCAGTGACAGCTGACTATGTTTTAAATGACTGAGTGCAGTACCTTGGTCTTGGAAGCATTTGAAGGATTGCCTCAACTTGGGGAATAATTATTATTTTTTTCTGAACTTCAAGAACAAATGGTTAAGTAATTGTGATTATTTCAAAGGATGTAATTAAGGTCATTAAATGGATATGATGTTGGCTTAGAAACAGAAAAAAAAAAGCCTTAGGTTATGGATTTAAGGATTGAAATTGTATACCTATAATGTACTTGTTATAACAAATAGGCAGTCAGTATGAAACTCAGCCAGGCAGTAGCCATGTGCACAGCCTGCAGTACATTGCATCATTAAGTTTATATTATAAAAACTTACCCCCTTCCTGACTTTATAGTCCCTATTTTTGCAGTCTCAAGCATTTGGTAAAGCTGTATATTTCAAAAAGGCTACCAGATTAAACACCTATGATCTTACAGCATATAATTTCCATGTACTGATTCTAATTGTATCTTCAATAAAATTAATAGAGGCCTAGATGTTTATGTTGAAAGGAAACGTGGTGGTAACCTGGTCCAAATTCTTATTTTACAAGTGAGAAAGTTATGGATCCAAAAGGTAAGCAAATTACCTGATATCACAGACCTAGGCATTGCTCCAGCAGAGACTGTGATATGAGTCCCCTTGCTCAAACACCTTCCACTCTGCCTGGCTACATTCCCAGAGACACATGAAAAATGGAAAAAAAAAAATGCAAAGTTATATTTATCCTAAAAAACATCTGGCCATTTCTTTTCATTCAACATAGGGAAAAATCTTGTTCTTGCTAAGAGAATGATAACCAAGTCCACAAACACAATTAACGAAAAAGCCTGGGCTCAAACTTCAGTTAAATCACTTACCCTATGAGATCTTTGAGGACAGAAGTTCTATCTTATTTATCATTTGTCTTCAGAGTCTGTCATGGTGCGTAGCATACGGTAAGTATGCAAGAATGCTTGCTGAATTAAACTGCCTAAATTTGATCTATTGGGGTAACTTCCAGCTGTCAGATTTAAGATTTTGTCATATTTTCTGACAGCTGTGCAGTTTTCTGACCACAGTGCAGATGTTCATTCTATCTACTGAACTTATTTCTGAGCCCATGATAAATGAAATGGGCTCAAAAGCACTAAAAGAAAAAAAAAAAAAACCCATGAAACTCAATAAACTGGAATATGAGACACAATTCTGTTCTTGGGTTCATTGAAACAATTTCAAATTAAATATACCCAACATATTGATATGCATTACAAATAGAATAATGGACAAAATACCATTAAACATTGCTTAATTATTCAGGAACTACTCTTTAAATACCTGTTGATCTTATTTTCTAAAGGAAAATCAAGCAACTCAACCTCATAGACATATACAGAACATACTACCCAACAGCAGCACAGTACACATTCTTTTTCAATGCACATGGATCATTCTCCAGAATACACCATATTTTAAACCACAAAGCAAGCTTCAATAAATTCAAAGACATCAAAATAATACAAAGCATCTCCTCTGACCATAACACTATAAAACTAAAAATCAATAAAGGAAAGAACAAAGAAAAATAAATACAAACTTGGACTCTGAATAACACCTTACTTAAAAACTATTGGGTAATAGAAGAAAATAAAAATGAAATTAAAAAATTATTAGAATCAAATGAGAATGAAAACACAACATACCAATACCTTTGGAACACAGCAAAAGCAGTGCTCAGAGGAGAATTTGTATCATTAAATGCACACATCAAAATAGAAGAAAGAGCCAAAATCAATAGCTTAACCTGACAACTTGAACAAATAGAAAAGGAGCAGAAAAGAGGACCACAGTTAGCAGAAAAAAGGAAATAATAAAAATCAGATGAGAAATAAAGGAAATAGAAAACAGAGGAAGACTCTCAATGAGAAGGATTGACACAGTGGCTGCAACAATGGGCACAAACATAGAAATGATTGTGAGGATGGTTCAGGAAAGGGTAGTGTTTTGTTCTGTAGTACCTAGAGTTGCTATGAGTTGGAACCTACTCAATGGCACCTAACAACAACAAGAGAAAGCAGAAAAACAACAGAAAGAATCAACAAGACTAGAAGTTAGCTCTTTGAGAAGATCAATAAAATTGACAAACCACTGGTCAAATTGACAAAGAAAGAAATGAGAAGATATGAATTACCAAAATAAGAAATTAGATGGGTGACATTATGACAGAGCCAACTGAAATAAAAGGGATCATAACAGAATATTATGAAACATTGTACTCCAACAAATTTTAGCATTTCCTAAAGGAGGGTTCCAAACTTTTGTTCATCTCTGGAACAAGTACCAAGCTCTCATGGTAACTACTTTAAAGTGCAGATTCAATTGAGTGAGTAAATTTGCCATGGTCCTTGAAATATCAGCCTTATTAATTTGTAGGAAACTTCACAATGAAGAAATTTGAGGAAATATATTGTCATGAAAACTTTGCTTTTATTGAAGTTCATTCTTTTTTAAATATGCTATAAGACATATTTCTGTAGTACAGGTTAGTTTATACATAACTGGTAAGTAGAAGGATGATGTCGGTATAATGCAGAAGTGAAGCTGATTCATCTGTGTTATTTCAGATATTCAAACGAATGCTGAGCTTGCTAACACAGCTGGGTGTTGAATGGAGAAATAGTCTTGTACACAAGGATCATTCACCCGACATTCTTCCTGTTCGCAATATTTGCTCACATGCTCAGTCTTAGAAGTACTTATTACCCACTTCTGTTTTCCATGCTCTTTGTTATTTGTCTCTTGCTTTCATAACTGGTGGCCTTAAACCCACTTTACACCTCCTGCATCAAGATGATTTTGCCTTTTATTTTTAAACTAAAGTTCATTTTTATTAAGATCTGTTCTATGTATTCTACCACCCGTCTGTCAGTTTGTCATACTACAGTGGCTTGTATGTTCCTATGTTTTTGGAAATTATGCTACCTGTATTACAAATATCAGTGGGGTCATCCATGGTGAACAGGTTTCAGCAGAGCTTCCAGACTAAGACAGCTTAAGAAGAAAGAACTGGTAAACTACTTCTGAAGATTAGCCAGTGAAAACCCTATGGATCACAACATAATATTGTCCAATATAGTTGCTGGAAGATGAGCTCCCTAGTTTGGAAGACACCACAACAATGGACTCAAACAAGCCAATGATCATGAAGATGGCACAGGACCAGGTAATCTTTGGTATGTTTTACTTAGGGTCACCATGAGTTGGAGCCAACTTCATGGCAACTAATAACAACAATTCTATATTTAGGAATTTTAATACTACTTTTTAAATATTTTAAAAGCAAAACTTAATTACCAGACTTCTATGAACCCATACAATTTTTTATCTGTTCTTGGATTACAAACCTACATTGGTATTGGATAGCCTGCCCAGCTCTCATTTTCACATTAGCTCTGTTATTTTTAATGCATGATTTTGCGGAATGCAAGGTTTTGTGAAAACATACTTATTCTGCTATCACCCAATACTGGGCCATAATCAGAGGAAACTAAGATAATTAAGATGAAGCCAGAGTCTTAAAGGGTCATTATAGATCTACAAATCAAAGTATTAGGAGAATACAGAAGAGGGGAAATCTAATGTAGTCCAGAGGTAGAGTTTACCAAAAAGTTTCCAAGAGGTGTTACCATCTGCTATGAGTTGTTCAGGGTGTGTAGGTGAGAAATGGAGTGGAGAACAGGATAGAGTATTCCAAGCATGCTCACAAACTGTAAAAAAAGGAAACAGCATGGCTTAGCCTGTTGTTATTGTTAGTTGCCATTGAGTCGGCCCCTGACTCATAACAACTCTGTGCACAGTGGAATTGGACCATTGTGATCCATAGGGTTTTCACTGGCTGATTTTCAGAAGTTGATAGCCAGGACTTTCTTCTTAGACTGTGTTAGTCTGAAAGTGCTTCTGAAACCTGTTCAGCATCACAGCAACATGCAAGACTCCACTGACAGACAGTGGTATCTCTTGCACTGAACAACCACTGCCCTCATGGCTTAGCATAAGGAGGGTTTTTCTATTTCTCATGGTGTTTCCAGCCCAGAGCTAGAAATATAGTTATGAATTCATAATATTTTCTATTTCTTTGAGCTTTTCTGTAGGTTTTGTGGATTATATTGTTGAGATCGAATGGTTGACACTGAAGGTTTGGCAGTAGTGAGGAGAACAAGAAAGTTAATAACTAATGGAAAAAACTTACTGCAAGAGAAAATATGTCCTATTATTTAAAAAAAAATGCTTCCCACAAAAGTAGATTTCTATAATAAGGCATGTGGATTTACAGAAAAGAAGGGGAAAAAATGCTAGAAACCAAAACTAATCCAAGAGTTCAAAGCCTAAGGAACATAATTCACGAAAGAAATATCAGCATAAAATTTGGAATCAACAGAGTGCAGAAAGGCCTCATGACATACAGTTTTTCAAACATCACACAGAGAACTAACAGACTGACATTTGCATTTTTTCTGAGAATAAAAAAAAAGTGGATTAATGTGCTATGAATGTATTCAGAATTTCATTACAAAGAAAGGCCAAAACATAAAGCCCACTTCTAAAATCAGAGGTGCAAATATGCAATGAAAAGATCTGTGACAACAAGGCCTGCGTTCAAAGGCAGAAGTCTGTAACATCAGCCTTAGCTGGGTTTACAGAGGCAATATAAGGAAGTACAATTTGATTCCCATTGTTACAAAAGAAGGATGTATTTTATCTGGGCTTTTAATGTTCTTATAAATCTATAATTAGGGATTAGTCAGGAAATGTCAAGTAACCATGGTGAGGTTTCTGAAAGTGCAATATAACTCAGAGACGAACAAAAGAAAGGTAAGGCTTTTTAGGTGCCTGGTGATTTTGATCCTTTGTGGCTGTGATGGTTAAGGTTATGTGTCACCTTGGCTAGGCCATGATTCTCAGTGGTTTGGCAGATATTATGTAATCATCCTCCATTGTGTGATCTGATGTGAGCAGCAAATCAGTTGAAAGGGGAAATTCCTTGGAGGTGTGGCCTGTGTCCAATATAAGTGGATGTTCTAGCAAAGCTCCCCCTGTGGATCCTGCATCTGACTTGTCTTCCTCTGACTTTTGGTTCTTGAGAAGTGAGCCAGAAGCCTGCTGCCTGACTTGAAGATTTTGGGATTCACCAGCTCCCATAATCCTGTGAGCCAGCAGTCTTCTGCTTGACTTGCTGACTTTTGGTTCATCAGCCCCTGCAATGACGTGAGTCAGGAGACGCCTCCAACCTGATGCCTGACCCATAGATTTGGGACTTGCCAGCCTCCACAACTGTGTGAGCCATTTCCTTGAAACAAATCTCTCTATATATATTTATAGAGCCCTGATGGCACAGTGGTTAAGAGCTATAGCTACTAACCAAAAGGTTGGCAGTTCAAATCCACCAGCTGCTCCTTGGAAACCCTATGGAGCAGTTCTATTCTATCCTGTAGGGTTTCTATGAGTCAGAATCAACTTGATGGCAAAGGGTTTGTTTTTTTGTTTTATATATATTTATATATACACTTCACTGGTTTTGCTCCTCTAGAGAACCCAGCCTAAGACAGTGACTATTCAATTAAAAGGAACAGTTTTAATGCATAATAATAATGAAAAAAATGAACGGTTTTGTTTTCAATGCAATACTATATTGAATTCAAGAAACAAGGGGGAATAAGCAACTATTTACAAAACATGTGATTAGTTAGGTGCCAAAAGGCAATGAATGGCTTTTCCAAATAACTGTTATTTTTACGTAAATCTTACTTAGTTAAAAAAACAACTTTCAAAAGCACTTCAAACTTTCTAAAGTATTAATTTAAAAAGATAAAAGAAGAAAAAAGTATTGTTTGGGTCAGATGAATCCATTGTTTTAATCTGATTGTTTATTTCTCAAACTATAATCTAGGTTATATCTTAACATGTTGACTTGTTTTTCAATATTACAATTGGAAATATTTTAACATTTCCTTAAACATGATATTCATTGTTTAAAATGTACTGCTTAATTCAATCAATTCTGCCACATTTACTAAGTGCCTATTGTATGCAAAAACATGAATGAAAGAATGATTTCTTCTTTCAAGAAGTTAATATACTCAATGTCATGATAAATGTAGAAAGAGAAAGGTGTGAAAAGTGATAAATATATGGACAACGAACTATGGGAATACAGAAAAAGTAGTCATTGATTATGCTTTAGGATATAAAGAAGAAATAGCATTGGAGCTGGCCCTTAATGGTTTGGGAGGAGTTTTATAGAAACTTAGAGGACTATGGTAGAGAGGTACATTAAGGAGGACTAGTTTGAACAAATATTGAGAAGAGAGAATTTACAGTTGTTATTCAAGACACTGTGAGTATTTTTGTGAGGCCCACTGTATGTTTGGGAGGGAACGAGGTTGAAGAAAAGATTTGATTTGGAAAAGATCATGAGAAGATTGGAGTAACATTTTGAGGAATTTAGACCACTCTACCTTGGCAATAGATATCCACTAAGCATTGTTGATTAGTTTGTGACTGAGTCACAACTTTTCTTTAGGAAAATTACATTAGTGCAATGTGTGGCATCTGAACAACTGATGATGAAACTCCCTTAGCTGAGCAGACTTGTAGGAAAAGGTAATCAGTTATATAAATTGCCATCATCTTACAGTTGGCTAAATAATATCTATCAAATTCATTTCTGAGAAAATTAATCACCTAAAAAGTTCTTAATGAAACTTATGATGATCTATATGAAATTGCTGCTATTCAACTTCTTTGACTTAAAAATGACAATTTCATAAGATTCAACCTAGTATAATCCATGATGACTTTGAAGGCACAAAATTAATTTGTTGATTAAGGGGTCTGATTTCCAAATAAATATAGAACACACCTAGCCTAAAAAAAAAAAAAAAAAACCCTTGATTACACTGGAGAAAGTAAAAAAAAGGTAAGAAGAAGAAGAAAAAAAATGTCTCATTTCAGCAACATGGTAGACCAAGGTAACAGATCTCCTTTCATCACTTCTCCACTCTCCATTACTACATTAAATGCTGAATAAAATAAAACTATTTTAAAAATTAAATTAAGGGAACGACCAAGATGGCAAAGTATCAGACACTTCCTGTGCTCCCTCTTACAACAAAGACCCAAAAGAACAAGTGAATCGATTATATATGACAATCTAGGAGCCCTGAATATCAAAGGCAAAGTTGAGGAATTGGACTGAGCAGCAGGGGGAGGGAGAGATGGTTCGGAAGCAGCAAGGAGTTGCCAGACCTGACCTAGCAGGAGCTGGCATCCTTCAGGCCAGATCGGCTGGTATGTGAGGTGAGGCAAGCAGTGGCGCTCAGGAGCATTTTCCACATTGGAAGAGACCCAGCAGCAGAGAGTCTCCTCACGCCTCCAGAACCAGTGAAAAGAGGTGCTCAATTGGCAAAAGATAAGTACATGCGTCTAACTTATCGCATGGATCCAAAAACATCCCCTGTGGGAAAAACGTCTCTCCCATTTACCTGCCCCCCCCCTGATCTGCACTGGGTCTTGGCCCAGCTTCAGTGATTGCAGTGTCCCTTGGGCTGGAAGTAGGATTTGTCATGTGCATGAGCCTGGTCTTAGAGAGGGAACAAATTAACAATAAGGAAAAAATAATCTGACAGCTCCCTTAAGCTGGGAATTCAGGTTAGGTACAGCTCCTTTGCCTAGGCACAGGCATAAAGGGTCCATGGACTTTGAATGCCCCTCACCCCTGCATAGACCAGTGTGGGCCAATTTCAACAGTGTAGGCCCTAATTAGCACAGTACAACAGGGTATATACCTGAAGACTAACTTCAACTGTATCAGCTAAATGGTGGTGTGGCAGATTTGTGACATTTGATACCACTCTGCCCATTAAGTAGGGTACTCACCTATCCACATCAGGGGCCTGAGGACTGGTGGCTCCACCCACACAACCTAGCTAGGCCCAACAGGGGTCCAAGAATAAATGATGCCTGCCAGTCTTTACAGACAACAGCTTTGGGGGCCAGTAGTCCAGCTGCAAAACCCATGCACCTACGTGCTCTAGGGAAAAGGGACACACTTTCCTCCCAGACATTCAGGGGCAACCATCAGCCCCTGCCTTGATCAGTGTATGACCCTCTACTGCAGCCAGATACCTGTGCCTACTCCAATCACCTCTGCCCATCTAGGACTGTAGGTGAGAGCCTGCACCACACATTTGGTGACCAACTACCTCGACACCTGAGCTGAATCCATAAAAGAAAAGTAAACAGACTCCTGAGATCACATACCTAGTAACAGATCTAACCACCTGGTGACAGACATTAGAGCATCAAAATCGCCAATAATCAAACTAGCTCACACCAGCAGCCTTTTTGGGCATATCAAAACACAACAAAACAGCAAGCTAGGACACAGGAAGCTAACATAAAATAAATAAATATAATAACGTATTGATGGCTCAGAGACAACAGTCAATATGAAATCAGATAAAGAGGCAAACCATGATGGCTTCAGCAAGCTCCCAAAACAAAGAATCAAGCAATTTTCCAAAGGAAGAGAACTTTTTGGAACTACCGGAGTCAGAATACGAAAGATTAACATACAGAACTCTTCAAGTGATCAGGAAGGAGATCATGCAAAATGCAGACCAAGCTAAAGAACACACAGACAAAGCAATAGAAGAACTTAAGAAGATTATAGAAGAGTATAATGACAATTTTAACAAGCTGAAAGAATTCATAGAGAGACAGCAATCAGAAATCCAGAAGATTAACAATAGAATTTCAGAATCAGACAATTCAATAGAAAGACGTGGGAGCAGAACTGAGGCAATGAAAGTTAGAATAAGTGAGAATGAAGATAAAGCACTTGATACCAACATATTTAAGGAAAAATCAGTTAAAAGAATTTTTAAAAAATGAAGAAACCCTAAGAATTATGTGGGACTCTATCAAGAGGAATAACCTATGAGTGATTGGAGTACCAGAATGGGGGATAACAGAAAACACAGAGAGAATTATTGAAAATTTGTTAGCAGAAAACTTCGCTGATATCACTAAAGATGAGAAAATATCTATCCAAGATGCTCATTGAACCTCACATAAGGTAGAACCCAAAAGAAAGTCACCAAGACATATTATAATCAAACTTGCCAAAGCAAAAGATAAAGAGAGAATTTTAAGAGCAGCTAGGGATAAGTGAAAAGTCATCTATAAAGGATAGTCAGTAAGACTAAATTGGATTGCTCAGCAAAAACTATGCAGGCAAGAAGGCAATGGGAGGACATACATAAAGCCTTGAAGGAAAAAAATTGCCAGCCAAGAATTATACATCCAGCAACCGTCTCTCAAATATGATGGCAAAATTAGGGCATTTCCAGATGAACAGTACTTTATCCAATTTGCAAAAATCAAACCAAAATTACAAGAAATACTAAAGGGAGTCTTCCTGTTACAAAATCAATAACATCAGATAACAACCCAATCCTAGAATACCTGATAGAGTAACCAGCTATCAACCCAGATAGGGAAGTCACAAAAATAAGTTAAAACCAAAACACTGAGGCACAATCAGCCAGCTTGACCTCATAGGCATATGTATAGCACTACTCACAACAGCTGCAAAATACACATTCTTTTCCAATGCACATGGAAATTTCTCAGAATAAACCACATCTTAGGCCACAGAACAATCCTCAACAAGATGCAAAACGTTGAGATAATACAAAGTATCTTCTCTGACCACAGCACCATCAAAGTAGAAATTAACAACAGGAAGACCGAAGAAAAAAAATCAATTACATGGAAATTGAATAACACTCTGCTTACACATTACTGGGTAATAGAAGAAATCAGAGATGGAATCAAAGAAATCCTAGGATCAAACAAGAATGAAAACACATCATACCAAAACCTTGGGACACAGCAAAGGCAGTCCTCAGAGGAAAATTTATAGCAATAGATGCACACATCAAAAAAGAAGAAAGGGAAAAATGGCACTCTGGACAGAAGCACCATGCAATCCCTCCACAGCAAAGATCCAAAAAACTAAGCTGAACAGAGAAAACAACAAGCCTGAAACCCTAAAACTTCAAATGAAGAGATAAAGAACTCAGCCAAGCACCAAATGGAGTAAGAAAACTGACAGAGAATGGAGAGCAAGGAGAGATTCATGCAGAGGTCCAGACCAGCTAATGCGGCATTGATCCACCATCTTGGACTCCTATCGGAGACCAGCAAACATGGGGTATGAGAAAGCAGCTTCACAGAACTGCCAGTGAGAGACAAAACAACCCATAATTTGCGATATACGCTTTCCCACCCCCCACGCTTCTTCACCCCCACTCGGACTCCTCTGTTTCCTGCGGCCACAATAACTTGTCCGAGAAACACCGGCTGCTTGGATTCCACCAGCCCACAGTAGCTGGCTCTCTGAGTGCCATTTGTTGGTTTCTGGTGTTGCTTTTTTTTTCTGCTTCTTTTGATTTCTTCCTTACCTCTCACTGCCTCCCCCTCTTTTCACTCAAATACCTGGCTCTATGCACCATCTTTGCTTCTTCCTGAGGGGATGCAGAGCTCTGGTAATTTGTGATACACACTTTCCCACTCCCTACTCTTCTTCAACCACACTTGGCCCCCTCTGCTTCCCGCGGACACAGTCTCTTATCCGAGAAACACCGGCTGCTTGTATTCCACCAGCCCACACTAGCTGGCTCTCTGAGTGCCATTTGTTGGCTGCTGGTGTTGCTTTTTTTTTTCTGCTTCTTTTGATTTCTTCCTTACCTCTCACCACCTCCCCCTCATTTCACTCAAACACCTGGCTCTATGCACCATCTTTGCTTCTGCCTGAGGGGCTGCAGAGCTCCATTCGAGTGTGGAGCTGCTTCCCGGTGTGGGCTGCTGTGCTGGTGGAATCCCAGGGCTTTTGTTCATTTGTTTTGAATTGTTTGTTTGTTTTCTTTTCCTTTTCTTGAGTTGGGAGCACTTTGTGGCCAGGCTGTGCTGCATGGCAAGGAGACTACCCCCTCGGCATGCACAGACGTGCAGAAGGATCTATGAGAGCATTTGTTTTTTTTGGTTGTTTGTTTGTTTGTTTTTTTCTGTTTTGGGGGGGCTTTTCTTGTTCTTTTTTTTTAATTTGTATTGTTTTCTTTTCCCTCTTTTTGTCTTTCTTCATTGCTCAGTTTCTCATCTCTCTATATCTTCCTTCTCTTTCTGTTCCCTGAATACCTGGTGTTGTATACCTCTACAACTTCTATCCAGGCTGTACTGCAACACCTGAGAGCAACTTCCTCAGACCTCATACCTCCACCGATGAGATCCCTGGGAATTTTGTGGTTCTTTAACCTTTCCGAATTTTATTTATTCATTCCTTTCTTTTCTTCCTCTTCCCTTTTCTGTTTTTCTCCATTTCATCGTCTCTCAATTCTCCACTCCAACAACAAGCTCCCCTAGCATTCTTTATTGTTTGTTTGTATGTTTTTCGCTCCTGATCTTCTCTCCTCACTCCCATATCCATCTTAGTTCCACAGATAACAATCTCTCTGCTACATCCTCCCTACCTTCACCATGCACTTAATATCACACCACCAAGCAGAACAGACATGGCCTACTGGATCCTGACCTGCACAAATTACCGACCGGCCCTGGTGGCTATAATAAGTGTCAAAAACAACCAGTCCCAGTAACTGCTCTTCAGCTAGACCTGCCCTGTCATACCATATCAGCGTGAGTGACCCTGCCAATTAGAAAAGGAGGAGAAAATTACTGTGCCCACAGATGAGCAAACAACAAAGAACACACAGTCTGCCTGGTCAGACATAGTCAAATTTAAAAAAAAGGGGGGGGGATGAAACAAACAAATCTACAATCAATAAATGAAAAAAATAAATACTGAATGCCCAGAAGACAACAGACAATATCAAAACATTTACAAAAACAGGACAGGATGGCTCAAGTAGGCCTCCAAAATAAAACAACAGATGACTTTCCAGTGTAAGGAAATGCATTAGAACTACCTGATAGGGAATGCAAGTCTCTAATACTCAGAATTCTCCAAAAGCTGAGGCAAAAAGATGACAAACATGAGGAAAAAATAGAAAAATTCATGGAAAATACAGACAAAAAATTGGAAGAATTCAGGAAAACAATACAGGAACAAAATGCCAAAATAAATTCACAGCTAGAAACTACACAAAGACAACAGTTAGAAATCCAAAAGATAAACAACAAGATTTCAGAAATGGACGGTGTCATAGAAGGGCTGAGAAGCAGATTTGAAATGGTGGAAGACAGGATCAGTGGAATGGAAGACAAAAACTTGGATACAACACTGTTTCGGGAAAACTCAGAAAAAAGAACAAAGAAAAATGAAGAGACCTTGAAAGTTATGTGGGACACAATCAAAAGCAAAAATTTCCAAGTGATGGGAATTCCAGAACAGGGGGAGAAAGCAGAAAACACAGAGAGGATCATTGAAGAACTGCAGACAGAAAACTTCCCAGAAATCATGAAAGATAAAAAACTGGCCATCCAAGAAGCCCAACGAACCCCATATAGGAGAGACCACAAAAGAAAATCACCAAGGCATATCAAAATCACACTCGCCAAAACCAAAGACAAACAAAGAATCCTGAAAGCAGCTTGTGAAAAACAAGAAGTCACATACAGAGGAGAAACAATAAGACTAAGCTCAGATTATTCAGCAGAAACCATGCAGGCAAGAAGGCAATGGGATTACATACATAAAATCTTGAAAGAAAAAAATTGCCAGCCAAGAATAATATATCCTGCAAAACTCTCATTCAAATTTGATGGTGAAATTAGGTCATTTCCAGATAAACAGAAATTAAGGGACTATATAAAATCAAACCAAACTTACAAGAATAATTAAAGGGAGTTCTTCAATCTGAGGACAAACAACTTCAGCTCACAGGCAGAATCTAGGACACAGGATCATACCAGACAGATATGAATCTGGGAAATGACGTCCCAAGGACTATCCAAAACCAAAACAAATACAACAGGTAATCATAGCAGTTAATCAGTAAATGACAACAACATCAAAACAATAAAAGAGGGAATAAACGGCATAGGTATAGAAGCTTCTAATGGAGAGGAAGGTAAGGCAATACCAAGTAACGGTACACTGCTTCAAACTTAGAAAGATAAGGGTAAAATTCATGGTAACCACAAAGAAAGTTAACAAACATACTCATAAAAAAAGGAAAAATATAAAGTCTCAGCAAAAATAAAACCTACAAAAACAAAAGAAATGAAAAAAAAATTCACAAACAAAAGTAACTCAGCACAAGAGACTAAGAAGAACAAACAAAACTTCAGCACCACAAAAAAAGCACTACAAAATGACAATAACCAACTTATATCTATCAATAATTACACTGAATGTAAATGGACTCTATGCACCCATAAAGAGACAGAAAGTGACAGATTGGATAAGAAAACAGGATCCATCAATATGCTGTCTACAGAGACACACTTTAGAAACAAAGATGTGAATTTATTAAAAGTCAAAGGTTGGAAAAAAATATATCAAGCTAACAACTACCAAAAAAGAGCAGGAGTGGCAATTCTAATCTCAGATAAAGTAGACTTTAAAACGAATTCTACCATAAAAAACAAAGAAGGACACTATATAATGATTAAGGGGACCACCCATCATGAAGACATAACCATAATAAACATCAACACACCCAACGACAGGGTTCCAAAATACATAAAACAAACTCTAACAACACTAAAAAGAGAAATTGACAGTTCCACGATAATAGTACGACACTTCAACACACCACTCTCAGTAAACTACAGAACAAGTAAGGAGAAACTCAGCAAAGATACAGAAGACCTAAAGGGCACAATCAGCCAACTTGACCTCATAGACATATATAGAACACTCCATCCAACAGCTGCAAATTACACATACTTTTCCAATGCACATGGAACGTTCTCCAGAAAAGACCACATCTTAGGCCACGCAGCAATCTTCAACAAGATCCAAAACGTTGAGATAATTCAAAGTATCTTCTCTGACCACAATGCCATCAAGGTAGAAATTAACACTAGAAAGAGCAAGGGAAAAAAATCAATTACATGGAAACTGAATAATACCCTGCTTATACATCAGTGGGTAATAGAAGAAATCAGAGATGGAATTAAAAAATTCCTAGAATCAAATGAGAATGAAAACACATCATACAAAAACCTTTGGGACACAGCAAAGGCAGATCTCAGAGGACAATTTAGAGCAATAGATGCACATATCAAAAAAGAAGAAACAGACAAAATCAAAACATTAACTACAGAACTCAAACAAATTGAAAGAGAACAGCAAAAAAAGCCCACAACCACAGGAAGAAAGAAATAGTAAATATCAGAGCAGAAATAAATGAAATAGAGAACAGAAAAACATAGAAAGAATCAACAATACCAAAGGTTGGTTCTTTGAAAGAATCAACAAAATCAACAAGGCACCCGCCAGACTGACAAAAGAAAAGCAGGAGAGGACACAAATAACCCAAATAAGAAATGAAATGGGGGACATTACAACAGACCCAACTGAAATAAAAAGGATTAGAACAGAATATTATGAAAAACTATGCTCCAATAAATTTGAAAACCTAGAGGAAATGGATAAGTTTCTAGAAACACACGGCCCACCCAAACTACAACAAAGTGATGTTGAAAATCTGAACAGACCCATAACAAGAGAAGAGATTGAAAAGGTAATAAAAAAAAATCTCCACCAAAAAAACCCCTGGCCCAGATGGCTTCACTGGAGAATTCTACAAAAGATTTACAGAAGAGCTTGTACCAGTACTACTCTAGCTATTTCAGAGCATAGAAGAGGAAGAAACTCTTCCAAATTCATTCTATGAAGCCAGGATAACACTGATACCAAAACCAGAAAAAGATGTCACAAAAAAAGAAAATTACAGACGAATATCTCTCATGAATATAGATGCAAAATTCTCAACAAAATTCTAGCCAATGGAATTCAGCATCATATCAAAAAAATAATACACCACAACCAAGTAGGATTCATACCAGGTATGCAAGGATGGATCAACATTAGAAAATCAATCAAAATAATCCACCACATAAATAAAAAGGAAAGAAAAGAATCACACGATCATCTCAATTGATGCAGAAAAGGCATTTGACAGAGTCCAATACCCATTACTGATAAAAACTCTCAATAAAATAGGTATAGAAGGGAATTTTCTCAACATAATAAAGGGCATCTAGGCAAAACCAATGGCCAACATTATTCTCAATGGAGAGAGGCTGAAAACATTCCCCTTGAAAACAGGAACAAGACAAGGATGCCCTTTATCACCACTCCTATTTAACATTGTGCTGGAAGTTCTAGCTAGAGAAATAAGGCAAGAAAAAGAAATAAAGAGCATCCAAATTGGTTATGAAGAAGTTAACCTGTCCCTGTTTGCAGATGATATGATACTATACATAGAAAACCCTAAAGACTCCACGAGAAATCTACCGGAACTAATAGAAAGATTCAGCAGAGTAGCAGGATACAAGATAAACATTCAAAAATCAGTTGGATTCCTACACACCAATAAGGAGAACAATGAAAAGGAAATCAGGAAAACAATACCATTTTCAATAGCCTCTAAATAGATAAAATACTTAGGAATAAATCTGACCAGGGATGTAAAAGACCTATACAAGAAAACTACAAAACACTACTGCAAGAAACCAAAAGGGATCTACATGAATGGAAAAACATACCATGCTCATAGATAGGCAGACTCAACATTGTGAAAATGACAATTCTACCCAAAGCAATTTACAAATACAATGCAATCCCGATCCAAATACCAACAACATTCTTCAAAGAGATGGAAAAACTAATCATTAACTTTATACGGAAAGGGAAGAAGCCCCAAATAAGTAAAGCACTACTGAAGAAGAATAAAGTTGGAGGACTCACACTACCTGACTTCAGAACCCACTATACAGCTACAGTATTCAAAACAGCCTGCTACTGGTACAGCGACAGATACATTGACCAAAGGAACAGAATTGAGAACCCAGATGTAAATCCATCCACCTACGGTCACCTGATCTTTGACAAGGTCCGAAAGTCCATCAAATGGGGAAAAGACAGTCTTTTTCACAAATGGTGTTGGCAAAACTGGATATGCATCTGCAAAAAAATGAAACAGGACGCATACTCATGCTGTATACAAAAACTATTTCAAAATGTATCAAAGACCTGAATATAAAGCCTAAAACTATAAAGATCATAGAAGAAAATATAGGACCAACACTTCAGGCCTTAATACATGGCATTAACAGGATACAAACCATAACCATCAACACACAAACCCCAGAAGATAAGCTAGATAATTGGGATCTTCTAAAAATCAAACACCTATGCTCTTCAAAAGACTTCACCAAAGAGTAAAAAGAAAACATACAGACTGGGAAAAAATTTTTGGACAATGCAAGTCAGACAAAGGTCTAATCTCCATTATCTACAGAAAAATCCAACACCTCTACAACAAAAAGACAAATAATCCTATTAAAAAATGGGCAAAGGAAATGAACAGACACTTCACCAAAGAAGACATTCAAATGGTCAACAGACACATGAGGAAATGCTCGCGATCACTAGCCATCAGAGAAATGCAAATTAAAACCACAATGAGATAACATCTCACCCCAGCATTACTGGCACGAATCAAAAACACTGGAAATAACAAATGTTGGAGGGCCTGCGGGAAGATTGGAACACTTACGTACTGCTGGTGGGAATGCAAAATGATACAACCATTTTGGAAAATGATATGGCGCTTCCTCAGAAAGCTAGAAATAGACATACTATTCGATCCAGCAATCCTACTCCCAGGAATGTATGCTAGAGAAATAAGAGTCATCACTCGAATATATATATGCACAACTGTGTTCGTGGCAGCATTGTTCACAATAGCAAAACGATGGAAACAACCTAGATGCCCATCAACAGATGAATGGATAAACAAACTATGGTACATACACACAATGGAGTACTATGCAACGAGAAAGAACAACGATGAATCTGTGAAGCATCTCATAACATGGATGAAACAGGAGGACATTATGCTGAGTGAAATAAGTCAATCACAAAAGGACAAATATTGTATGAGACCTCTATTGTAAAAACGCATGAAAAAGTTCATACACAAAATGTAACAATCTTTGTTGGTTTCCAGGGATGGGAGGGGTGGGGGGGAAATACTAAATAGGCAATAGATAAGTGGTATGTTGGGTGAAGGGTGAGACAGTACACAATACAGGGGAAACTAGCACAACCTGTACAAGGAAAGGTCATGGAAGTCCCGTAGACAGATCCAAACCCCCTGAGGGACTGAATTGCTGGGCGGAGGGCTGTGGGGACCATGATCTTGGGGAACATCTAGCTCAATTGGCATGACACAGCTTATAAAGACAATGCTCTACATTCTACCTTTGTGAGTAGTGTCTGGGGTCTTAAAAGCCTGTGAGCGGCCATCTAATTTACTCCACTGGTCTCATCCCTTCAGGAGCAAGAGAGAATGAAGAGAACAGGATACAAGGAAAAGATTAGTCTGAACGACTAATGGTCCACAGCTACCAAGGCCTCCACCAGACTGAGTCCAGTACAGCTAGATGGTGCCTGGCTACCACCACTCACTGCTCTGACCAGGATCAAAACAGAGGGTTCTGAACAGAGCTGGAGAAGGATGTAGAGCATAATTCTAACTCACAAAAAGAAGACCAGATTTACTGTCCTAAAGGAGACTGGAAAAACCCCGAGAGTATGACTCTCAGACACCCTTTTAGCTCATAGGTGAAGTTATCTCCGAGGTTCAACCTGGGAGTGGACAGCTCCGTAAAACCAAATGAGACTAACGACGTACAGAAGTCCAGTGACAAAGGCCAGAAGGCAGAAGGCAACAATGAAGCTGGTGACAGGGAACTTAAAGTTTAGTAAGGATATTGTTGATGTGTTGTGAGATTGTTAACCATTGTCATAGGGCAACATTTGTTGTAACTGTTAAATGAGAATCTATTTTGTTCTGTAAGCCTTCATCTTAAGTGAGAATAACAGCACAATTGGAAGAGCGTAGTCAATGTCACTGAACTGTGCATGTAGAAATTTTTGAAATGGTATATCTTTGGCTATGTGTATTTTCACCAAAAGAAAAAAAGGTTGAGAAGTTAGAGGGTAGATATGTTGTGGGGATGTTAACCGATTTCATAAAACTAAATGTGTAGTTCTGTTTCATGAGAAACTATTTGTTCTGTAAGCCTTCATCTGAAGTACAATAAAAAAATAAATAAAATAAAATAAAATAAAAATATAGAAACAACTTAGATGCCCATCAACCGAAAAATGGATAAACAACCATGGTACATACACACAATGGAGTATTATGCAAAAATAACGGTGAATCTGTGAAGCATCTCATGACATGGATGAATCAGAAGGACATTATGCTAAAAGAAATAAGTCAATCACAAAAGGACTAATACTGTATGAGACCTCTACTGTAAAAACTCATGTAAATGTTTACACAGAAAAAAAAAACAATCTTTGTTGGTTACGAGGAATGGGAGGGATGGGGAGGAAACTAAATAGACGATAGATAAGTGGTAACTTTGGTGAAGGGTAAGACAGTACACAAAACTGGGGAAGTCAGCACAACTTGTACAAGGAAGGGTCATGGAAGCTCCATAGACACTTTCAAACTCCCTGAGGGACTGAATTGCTTGGCAGAGTGCTGTGGGGACCATGGTCTTGGGGAACATCTAGCTCAATTTACATAACACAGTTCATAAAGAAAATGTTCTACCTTCTACCTTGTGAACAGCAACTGGGGTCTTAAAAGCCTGTGAGCAAGGGTGCAAGGGTGAATGAAAAGAACAGGATACAAGGAAAAGTTTAGTCCAAAGGACTAATGGTTCACAGCTACCATGGCCTCCACCAGACTGAGTCCAGTACAGCCAGATGGTGCCCGGCTACCACCACTGACTGCTCTGACCAGGATCACAACAGAGGGTTCTGGACAGAGCTGGATAAGGATGTAGAACAAAATTCTAACTAACAAAAAAAAGACCAGATTTTCTGGCCTGACAGACTGGAGAAACCCCAAGAGTATGGCCCCTGGACACCCTTTTAGCACAGTGGTGAAGTCACTCCTAAGGTTCACCTTTCAGCCAGGAATTGGACAGGCCCATAAAACAGAATGGGACTAATGAGGTATAGCAGTCCAGGGACAAGGACTAGAAGACAGGAGGGGACAAGAAATCCAATGATAGGGAACTCAAGGTTGAGAAGGGACAGTGTTGACATATCAGGGGTGGTTAACCATTGTTGTAAGGCAATATATGTAGTAACTGTTTAATGAGAAACTATTTGTTCTGCAAACCTTCATCTAAGGTACAAAAAAAAAAAAAAAAAAAGAATTATCTATGTGAGATCAAACTGACAACAGCAACTCAAAAGCTTTGATGGAAAACCTAAGGGGCAGTGAGTTGAAGATAATGGTAATGGAATAATTTGGAAAAGGATAGTGAGAATAGCAGCACAACTGGAAGAATGTAATCGATGTCTCTGAATTGTACATGTAGAAACTTTTGAAATGGTGTAACTTTGGCTATGTATATTTTCACCCAAAAAAAAAAAAAAAGTCCTCCAAGGTAGAGAAGGGAGAGTGTTGACATGTCGTGGGGCTGTTAACCAATGTCATAAAACAATATGTTTACTGTCTTAATGAGAAACTTTTTGTTCTGTAAACCTTCATCTGAAGTAGAATAAAAAAAAAATTAAAAATAAATGAAAACATTGAAAATAAGGAAACAGACACTTAAATATGTAAAAGAGGACAATATTAAAAAGGGACTAAAAAATGTAGTCATAGATCTTTCACATGGAGAGGAAGTCAAGGTGATACAAAGAAACATAAGAGTGGTTAAAACTTAGAAAATAGGGGTAAATATTAAGGTAACTACAAAGGAAATTAACAATCCTACACACCAAAATAAAAAACAAGAAAAATATAAAGAATCAGTAAGTAAAAAATCAACATAAACGAAAAAGATGAAAAGGAAATACATTAAAAAAAGGACTCAGCACAGAAAATTAAGTGGAACAAAGAAACCATCAACAACATAAAAAAAAGACATCAAAATGATGGCACTAAACTCATACCTATCAATAATTATGCCAAATGTAAATGGATTAAACACATCAATAAAGAGACAGAGAGTGGCAGAATGGATAAAAAGAAGAAACACACAATCTGTCTATATGCTGCCTACAAGAGACATACCTTAGACTTAAAGACACAAACAAACTAAAACTCAAAGGATGAAAAAAATATATCAAGCAAACAGCACTCAAAAAAGAGCAGGAGTAGCCATATTAATCTCTGACAAAATAGACTTTAAAGTAAAATCCACCGCAAAGGATAAGGAAGGACACAATATAATGATTAAAGTGTCAATACTCCAGGAGGACATAACCATAATAAATATTTAGGCACCCAATGACAAGGCTCCAAAATACATAAAAGAAACTCTAACAGCATTGGAAAAGGAGATAGACAACTCCACAGAATATCCAAAAAGAAGCTCAATAAAGATACAAAGAGCTAAATGGCACAATCAACCAACGTGATCTCACAGACATATACATACCACTCCACCCAACGGCAGACAATTATACTTTCTTTTACAATGCAAATGGAACATTTTCCAAAATAGACTACATATTAGGCCATAAAGCCAGCCTTAACAGAATCCAAAGCATCCAAATTTTACACAGCATCTTTTCTGACCATAAAGCTATAAAAGTAGAAATCAATAACAGAAAAAGCAAGGAAAAAAAAAATCAAACACATGGAAACTGTAAAACGTCCTGCTCAAAAATTACTGGGTTATAGAAGAAATTAAGGATGGAATAAAGAAATTCACAGAATCAAATGAGAATGAAAACACATCCTACCAGAACCTTTGGGACACAGCAAAAGCAGTGCTCAGAAGTCAATTTGTAACAATAAATACACACATCCAAAAAGAAGAAAGGGCCAAAATGAAAACATAAACCCTACAACTCAAACAAGTAGAGAGAGAGAAGCAAAAGAAGACCTCGGGCACCAGAAGAAAGGAAATGATAAGAATTAGAGCAGATTTAAATGAAATAGAGAATAGAAAAATAATTGAAAGAGTTAACAAGACCAAAAGCTGATTCTTTGAAAAGATCAACAAAATTGATAAACCATTGGCCAAACTGACAAAAGAAAAACAGGACAGGAAGCAAATAACCCAAATAAGAAATGAGATGGGTGATATCACAACAGACCCAACTGAAATTAAAACAATCATAACAGAATACTCTGAAAAATTGTACTCTAACAAACTTGAAAACCTAGAGGAAATGGACAAATTTCTAGAAATACACTACCTACATAAACTAACACAAACAGAGGTAGAACAACTAAATAAACCTACAACAAAAGAAGAGATTTAAAAGATAATTAAAAAACTCCCAACAACAACAACAAAAAAGCCCTGGCCTTGACAGTTTCACTGGAGAATTCTAGCCAACTTTCAGATAAGAGTTAACACCACTACTCCTAAAGTTATTTCAGAGTATAGAAAAGGATGGAATACTCCCAAACTCATCCTATGAAGCCAGCATAACCCTCATACCAAAACCATGTAACGATACCACAAAAAAGGAAATTACAGACCAGTATCCCTCATGAACATTGGTGCAAAAATCCTCAACAGAATTCTGCCCAATAGAATTTAAATAAAAGAAAATTATCATGACCAAGTGGGATTTATACCAGGTATGTAGGCATATTTCAACATCAGAAAAACAATCAGTGTAATCCATCACATAAATAAAAGACAAGAACCACATGATCTTATCAGTTGATGCTGAAAAGGCATTTGACAAAGTCCAACTCAAATTCATGATAAAAACTTTCAGCAAAATAGGAATAGAAGGGAAATTCCTCAACATAATTAAAGGCATTTATACAAAGCAAACAGCCAACATCATCCTAAATGGAGAGAGTCTGAAAGCATTCCCCTTGAGGACAGGAACCAGACAAGGATGCCCTTTATCACCACTCTTATTCAACATTGTGCTGGAGGTCTTAGCCAGAGCAATTAGGCTAGAAAAAGAAATAAAGGGCATCCAAATTTGTAAGGAAGAAGTCAAAGTATCCCTATTTGCAGATGATATGATGATATAGGCAGAAAACCCCAAAGAATCCACAAGAAAACTACTGGAACTAATAGAAGATTTCAGCAAAGTATCAGGATACAAGGTAAACATACAAAAATCAGTTGGATTCCTCTTCACCAACAAAGAGAACTTTGAAGAGGAAATCACCAAATCAATACCATTTACAATAGCTCACAAGAAGATAAAGTACTTAGGAATAAATTTTACCAGAGATATAAAACACTTATACAAAGAAAAGTACAAGACACTACTGCAAGAAACCAAAACAGACCTACATAAGTGGAAAAACATACCTTGCTCATGTATAGGAAGACTCAACATTGTGAAAATGTCAATTCTAACCAAAGCGATCTACAGATACAATGCAATCCCGTTTCATATTCCAATGGCATTTTTTAATGAGATGGAGAAACAAATCACCAACTTCATATGGAAAGGGAAGAGGTCCCAGATAAGTAAAGCTTTACTCAAGAAGAAGAACAAAGTGGGAGGCCTCACAATACCTGATTTTAGAACCTATTATACCACCACAGTAGTCAAAACACCCTGATACTGGTGCAACAGATACGTAGACCAATGGAAAAGAATTGAGAATCCAGACGTAAATTCATCCACCTGTGAACAGCTGATATGGGGAAAAGACAGTCTGTTTAACAAATGGTATTGGCATAACTGGATATCCATTTGCAAAAAAATGAAACAAGACCCATACCTCACACCATGCACAAAAACTAACCCAAATGGAACAAAGACCTAAATATAAAATCTAAAACGACAAAGATCATGGGAGAAAAAACAGAGATAACACTAGGAGCCCTAATACATGGCATAAACAGAGTATGAAACATTACTAACAATGCATAAACACCAGAAGAGAAACTAGATAACTGGGAGCTCCTAAAAATGAAACACTTATGCACATCAAAATCACCAAAAGTAGTCACTCCCGAGGTTCACCATTCAGTCAGGGATTGGACAGCCCCATAAAACAGAACAGGACTAATGAGGCACAGCAGCCCAGGGACAAGGACTAGAAGGCAGGAGGGGACAAGAAAGCTGGTGATAGGGAACCCAAGGTTGAGAAGGGACAGTGTTGACATATTGTGAGATTGTTAACCATTGTCATAAGGCAATATGTGTACTAACTGTTTAATGAGAAACTATTTGTTCTGTAAACATTCATCTAAGGTAAAAATAAAAAAAAAAAAAGAATTATCTATGTGAGATCAAACTGACAGCAGCAACTCAAAAGGTTTGATGAGAAGCCTAGGGGGCAGTGAGTTGAAGATAATGGTGATGAAATAATTTGGAAAAGGATAGTGAAAATGCCAGCACAACTGGAAGAATGCAATCAATGTCACTGAATAGTACATGTAAAAATTTCTGAAATGGTGTATCTTTGGCTATGTATATTTTCACCAAAAAAAAAAGGTCCTCCAAAGTCAAGAAGGGAGAGTGTTGACATGTCATGAGGCTGTTAGCCAATGTCATAAAACAATATGTGTACTGACTGTTTAATGAGAAACTATTTGTTCTGTAAACCTTCACCTAAAGTACAATAAAAAAAAAAAAAAGGACTTCACCAAAAGAGTAAAAAGACAATCTACAGAGTGGAAAAAAAGTATTGGCTATGACAAATCCTATCAGGGTCTAATCTCTAAAATCTACAAGATACTGCAAAACCTCAACAACAAAAAGACAACCCAATTAAAAAATGGCAAACGATATGAACAGGCATTTGTCCAAAGAAGACATTCAGGTAGCTAACAGATACATGAGGAAATGCTCACGATCATTAACCATTAGAGAAATGGAAATCAAAACTACAATGAGATACCGTCTCACCCCAACAAGGCTAGCATTAATCAAAAAAACACAAAATAATAAATGTTGGAGAGGTTGTGGAGAGACTGGAACACTTATATACTGTTGGTGGGAATGTAAAATGGTACAACCTCTTTGGCAATCAATTTGGCACTTCCTTAAAAAGCTAGAAATAGAAGTACCATATGATAGAGCAATCCCACGCCTTGGAATATATCCTAGAGAAATAAGAGCCATCACATGAATAGATATATGCACCCTCATGTTCATTGAAGCACTGTTCACAATAGCAAAAAGATGGAAACAACCTAGATGCCCATCAACGAATGAATGGATAAACAAATTATGGTATACTCACACAAGGGAATACTATGCAACGACAAAGAACAATGAATCCATGACACGTCTCATAACATGGATGAATCTGTAAGGTATCATGCTGAGTGAATTTAGTCAGTCTCAAAAGGTTAAACATTGTATAAGACCACTATTATAGGAAATCAAGAAAAGATTTAAATACAGAAGAAAACATTTTTTGACTGTTACGAGGGTGGAGAGGGAGGGAGAAGGGTATTCACTAACTAGATAGTAGACAAGAATTATCTTAGGTGAAGGGAAGGACAAGACACACTAGAGGGGAAGTCAGCACAACTGGACTAACCAAAAGCTAAGAAGTTTCCTGAATACAACTAAACACTTCAAGGGACAGAGTAGTAGAGTTGGGGGTCTGGGGACTACGGTTTCAGGGGACATCTAGGTCATTTGGCATAATAAAATTTATTAAGAAAATCTGCACCCCACTTTGGTGAGTGGCGTCTGGGGTCTTAAAAGTTAGCGAGCGGCCATCTAAGATGCATCAATTGGTCCCAGTCCGCCTGGAGCAAAGGAGAATAAAGAACACCAAAGACACAAGGAAAATATTAGTCCAAGAGACAGACAGTGCCACATAAACCAGAGACTCCATCAGCCTGAGACCAGAAGAACTGGATGGTGCCTGGCTACCACCAATGACCACCCTGACTGGGAACACAGCACAGAGTCCTTGACAAAGCAGGAGAAAAGTGGGATGCAGAACTCAAATTCTAGTAAAAAGACTAGACTTAATGGTTTGACTGAGATTGGAGGGACCTCAGATGACATGGCCCCCAGACTCTCTGTTAGCCCAAAACTAAAATCATTCTCAAGGCCAACTCTTCAAAGATGAGACTGGACTGTGGAACATAAAATGATACTCTTGAAGAGTGTGCTTCTTAGCTCCAGTAGATACATGAGATAAAATGGGCAGCTCCTGTCCAGAGCCAAAATGAGAAGGCAGACAGAGACAGGAGCTTGTTGAATGGACACAGGAAATCTGGGGTGGAAAGGCGAAGTGTGCTGTCACAGTATAGGGAGTGCCACTAGGGTCACATAAGAATGTGTGTATAAATTTTTGTATAAGAAACTAACTTGAATTGTAAACTTTCACTTAAAGCACAACAATATAAAAAAATTACAAAAAAACAACTGAGGCGTAGAGAGGTTAAAATACATGGTTAAAGTTATGTTGTTAGTAAGCAGAGTGATTCAAATCTAAGCAGTTTGGATCCAGAGTCCCTGCTTTTATACACCTCACTACAATGCTTCTTCAGTGTAAATAAAATTGTACATTAAAAAAAATTTTTTTTTTGCAAGAGGTTGCTGTTGTTTGGTGTTGTCAGGTTGGTTTTTGACTCATAGAAACCTCATGTGACAGAGTTTTCTTGCCTATAATTTTTACAGAAGCAGGTAGTCAGGTCTTTCTCCCTCAGAGCTTCTGGGTGAGTTCCAATTGCCAATCTTTAGGTTAGTATCCTAGTACTTAACTATTGCACCACCAGGGCTCCTTCTGTAAGAGATAACTCATCTTAAACTCAGCAAATAGATAAGTCATAAATTAGAATACATTTACAATGCATATAACTGACAAAACCTAGTAGGCAGAATATGTGAGTGTGTCTCAATGATAAAAAAAGAAAGAAAACCTCAATAGAAAAATAGGCAAGGTTAAAAGGTATAGTTAGACAAATTTCAATGGCAAAATAGTGTTTAAAATAATCACTCAGTGATAGTGGGTTTGGTTTTTCGGGTTTATCATTAGTAAATAAGGAAATGCAGATTTAGGTCATAATACTTTACCATTTCACACATTAAATCAACAAAAGAGAACCTGAAAATATCAAGTTTCTAAGAAGACATAGGGAAATGTCTGCTAGTAGGAGTACAATTTGGTAAAATATGCTACAACCTGGCATGGTCACTCCTAGTTACATACCCTAGAGCAAAGCTTCCCAAGCAGTATTCTTTAAATAGACTCCACATGCATTGAGATAATGATCCCCTTGACCTGAAGGGTGGCCAAGAGGGCCCAGGGCGATGGAGGGAAGAGATAATTAAACTGTAATCCACTGATTGAGTGGGATACAGCCTTAATATGAATGAACTTGACTGTATCTAACAATAATTTATTTTTACTCAAACAATGCCCTCCTTCTCCGTTTGTTTGGGAACCGCACCCTTCCACCAGAAGGCATTTTCATAAGCACCTCTATGCCAATTTTTTTTTTACATCTTGCAGTAAAAATAATTAGCATAGGCTGCTTACGAAAATACCTTGTTGGGAGAGGGCGTGATTGGCAAACAAACATAAAAGGCATGTATTAGTCACGTAAAAATATAGTAACTCTCAAAAACCCGGGTACTAAAATACATAATATACCACACATTTTTTCTTCCTTTTTTATTGTGTTTTAGATGAAGGTATACAGAGCAAATTAGTTTTTCATTAAACAATTAACGTACATATTGTTTTGTGACATTGGTTGCCAACCCCATGACATGTCAACACTCTCCCCTTCTTGACCTTGGGTTCCCCATTACCAGCTTTCCTGTACCCTTCTGCCTTCTCGTCCTTACCCCGAGTCTGGTGTGCCCACTTAGCCTCATTTTGTTTTGTGGGCCTGTCTAATCTCTGGCTGAAGGGTGAACCTCAGGAATGATTTCATTACTGAGTTAAAAGGGTGTCTGGGGGCCATAGTCTCAGGGTTTCTCTAGTCTCTGTCAGATCAGTAAGTCTAGTGTTTTTTGTGAATTTGAATTTTGTTCTACAGTTTTCTCCCACTCTGTCTGGGACCCTCTATTGTGATCCCTGTCGGAGCAGTCAATGATAGTAGCTGGATACCATCTAGTTGTACTGGACTCCGTCTAGTGGAGGCTGTGGTAGTTGTGGTCATTGTCATTAGTCCTTTGGACTTATCTTTCCCTTGTGTCTTTGATTTTCTTCATTCTCCCTTGCTCCAGACGGTGTGGGACTAGTGGAGTATCTTAGATAGCCACTCACAAGCTTTTAAGACCCCAGATACTACTCACCAAAGTAGGATGTAGGACATTTTCTTTATAAACTATGTTGTGCCAATTGAACTAGATGTCCCTCAGGACTATGGTCCCAGCCCTCAGCCCGGTAATTCGGTCCCTCAGGGAGTATGGATGTGTCTAGGAAGCTTCCATGACCTTACCTTGGTCAAATTTTGCTGGTTTCCCCAGTATTGTGTACTATCTTACCCTTCACAAAAGTTACCACTTGTCTATTGTCTATTTAGTGTTTTTCCCTCATCACCCCTCCCCTCCCTAGTAACCATAAAAGATTGTTTCTTTCTGTGTAAACCTTTTCATGAATTTTTATAATAGTGATCTCATACAGTGTTTGACGTTTTGTGATAACACTCTCCAGATTCATCCATGTTGTGAGATGTTTCGCAGATTCATCACTGCTCTTTATTTTATGTAGAACTCCATTGTGTGTATGTACCATAGTTTGTTTTACTCTGTTGATGAGCACTTAGATTGTTTCTATCTTTTTCCTATTGTGACTAATGTGGCGATGAACATGGTGTGCATATGTCTATTCGTGTGATGGTTCTTATTTCTGTAGGATATATTTCCAGATGTTGGATAGCTGGATCATATGGTATTTCTATTTCCAGCTTTCTAAGGAAGCATCGTATCATTTTCCAAAATGGTTGTACCATTTTGCATCCCCACTGGCAGTGCATAAGAGTTCCAATCTCCCCACAGCTTCTCCAACATTTGTTAATTTCTATTTTTTTGTTTTGTACCAATAATATTGGGATGAGATGGTATCTCATAGTGGTTTTGATTTGCATTTCTTTAAGGGCTAGTGATCATGAGCATTTCCTCAAGTGTCTGTCAGCCACTTGAATGTCTTCTTTGGTAAAGTGTCTGTTCATTTCCTTTGCCCATTTTTTAATTGGATTATTTGTCTTTTTGTTGTAGAGACGTTGGATTTTCTTGTAGATTTTAGAGATTAGACCTTTGTCTGACTTGTAATGTCCAAAATTTTTTCCCAGTCTGTAGATTCTCTTTTTACTCTTTTGATGAAGTCTTTTAATGAGCATAGGTGTTTAATTTTTAGAAGATCCCAGTTATCTAACTTATCTTCTGGAGTTTGTGTATTGTTGGTTATGGTTTGTATCCTATTAATGCCGTGCATTAGGGCTCTAGCATTGATCCTATTTTTTCTCCTATGAACTTCATAGTTTTGGGCTTTATATTTAGGTCTTTGATCCATTGTGAATTAGTTTTTGTTTATGGTGTGAATTACGGGTCCTGTTTCATTTTTTTTGCAGATGGACATCCAGTTTTGCCAGCACTATTTGTTAAAAACGTTGTCTTTTCCATATTTAATGGATGTTGGGACTTTGTTGAGGATCAGGTGACCGTAGGTGGATGGATTTACATCTGGGTTTTCAATTCTGTTCCATTCATCATTGTGTCTGTCATTGTACCACTACCAGGCTATTTTGACTACAGTAGCTGTACAGTAGGTTTTGAGGTTGTGTACAACAAATCTTCCTACTTTATTCTTCTTCTTCAATGGTGCCTTATTATCCGGGGCCCCTTCCCTTTCCATATAAAGTTAATGATCAGTTTTTCCAACTCATTAAAGAATGCTGTTGGTATTTGGATAGAAATTGCATTGTATTTGTACATTGCTTTGGGGAGAATTGACATTTTCACCATGTTGAGTCTACCTATCCATGAGCATGGTATGTTTTTCCATTTATGTGAGCTTCTTTTGGTTTCTTGCAGTAGTGTTTTGTAATTTTCTTTGTATAGGTCTTTTACATCACTGATTAGATTTATTCATAAGTATTTTATTTTTTTTAGGGGCTATTATAAATGATATTGCTTTCCTGATTTTCTTTTCATAGTTGTCTTTGTTGGTGTGTAGGAATCCAACCAATTTTTGTATGTTTATCTTGTATCCTGTTACTATGCTGAATCTTTCTAGTAGTTCCCGTAGTTTTCTTCTGGAGTTTTTTGAATTATCTGTATATAGTATCATATTATCCACAAATAGAGGCAGTTTTACTTCTTCATTACCAATTTGGATGCCTATTATTTCTATTTCTTGCTTTATTGCTCTAGCTAGGATTTTCCCCACAATGTTAAATAGGAGTGGTGATAAAGGGCATCTTTGTCTGGTTCCTGTTGTCAGGGGGAATGTTTTAAGCTTTAGTCCATTAATAATGATGTTGGCTATTGGATTTATATAAATATCCTTTATTATGTTAAGGAATTTCCCTTCTATACCTATTTTATTGAGAGTTTTTATCAAGAAGGGGTGTTGGACTGTATTGAATGCCTTTGCTGTGTCAATTGAGATGATCATGTGATTATTTTATTTTATTTATGTGGTGGGTTACATTGTTTCATTTTCTAATGTCGAACCATCCTTGCATACTTGGTATGGACCACACTTGGTTTGGGTGTATTTTTTTTTTTTGATATAATGCTGAATTCTCCTGGCTAGAATTTTGTTGAAAATTTTTGCATCTACATTCATGAGAGATATTGGTCCATAATTTTCTCTTTTTTGTGGTGTGTTTGCCTGGTTTTGGTATAAGAGTTATGCTGGCTTCATAGTATGAATTCAGAAGTATCTCTTCTATGTTCTGAGATAGTTTGAGTAGTACTGGTGTAAGCTCTTCTCTGAATATTTGGTAGAATTCTCCAGTGAAGCCATCTGAGCCAGAGATTTTTCTGTTGGGAGTTGTGTTGTTTTTTTAATTTTCCAATCTCTTCTCTTGTTATGGGTCTGTTCAGATTTTCAGCTTCAGTTTGTGTTAGTTTAGGTAGGTATTGTGTTTCTAGAAATGCATCTATTTCCTCTAGGTTTCCAAATTTGTTGGAGTAGATTTTTTTCTTGGTACTCTGTTATGATCATTTTTATTTCAGTTGAGTCTGTTGTAATGCCCCCATTTCATTTCTTGTTTGGGTTATTACATCCTCTCCTGTTTTTCTTTTGTCAATTTGGCCAATAGTTTGTCAATTTTGTTGATCCTTTTAAAGAATAAACTTTCAGTTTTATTGATTCTTTCTATTGTTTTTCTATTCTCTATTTCATTTATTTCTACTCTACTCTTTAGTCTTTCCTTTCTTCTGGTGGCTCTGGGCTTCTTTTGCTGTTCTCTTCCTGTTTGTTTGAGTTTTATAGCTCAGGTCCCCTTCTTCTTTTTTGATGTGCACATCTATTACTATAAATTGACCTCTGACCACTGTCTTTGCTGTGTCCTAAAAGTTTTGGTATGATGTGTTTTCATTCTAATTTGATTCTAGGAATTTTTTTATTTCATCTTTTA
The DNA here is from genome assembly GCA_030035585.1 of Dugong dugon. NCBI lineage: Eukaryota > Metazoa > Chordata > Mammalia > Sirenia > Dugongidae > Dugong > Dugong dugon. The sequence continues at coordinate 25,355,529 of CM057475.1, forward strand.
TTTCTTCTATCACCCCATGATTTTCAAGAAAGTTGTTATTTAATTTCCATGAATTTGATTTTTTTTTTCCTTGCTCTTCCTGTTATTAATTTCTATTTTTATGGTGCAGTGATCAGAGAAGATGCTTTGTATTACCTCAGTATTTTGGATTTTGTTGACGGTTGTTTTTTAGCCTAAGATGTGGTCTATTCTGGAGACTATTCCATGTGCATTGGAAAAGAATGTGCACTTTGCAGCTGTTGAGTGAAGTGTTCTATATATGTTTATGAGGTTAAGTTGGTTGATTGTGACCTTTAGATCTTCTATATCTTTGTTGAGTTTATTTCTAGATGTTTTGTCCATTACTGACAGTGGTGTGTTGAAGTGTCCTACTATTGTTCTGGAATTCTCAATTTCTATTTTCAGTGCTGTTAGAGTTTGTTTTATGTATTTTGTAGCCCTGTCATTGGGTGTGTAGATATATATGACGGTTATGTCCTCCTGGTGGATTGTTCTTTTAATCATCATATGTTGTCTTTCCTTGTCTTTTATGGTAGATTTAATTTTAAAGTCTATTTTATCTGAGATTAGTATTGCCACTTCTGATCTTTTTGGTTGCTATTTGCTCAATACATTTTTTCCATCCTTTGATTTTTAATATATTAATGTCTTTGTTTCTAAGATGTGTTGTTTGCAGTCAGCATATCAATGGGTCTTGTTTTTTTATCCATTCTGTCACTCTCTGTCTCTTTATTGGTGCATTTAAGCCATTTACGTTCAGAGTGATTATTGATAAGTGGGAATTTATTGCTGTCTTTCTGTAGTGCTTTTTTTGTGGTACTAAAGTTTTCTTTATTCTTCTTACTCTCCTGTGCTGAATTCCTTTGTTTGTGGATTTTTTTTTCTGTTTCTTTCATTTTTGTAGATTTAGTGTTTACTGAGATTTTTTCTTATCTTTCTTCCTTATTTTTGATGAGTAAGTTTGTTAACTTTCTTTGTGGTTACTTTGAAATTTATCCCCATCTTCCTAAGTTTAAGCTAGTCTTTTATTACATGATATCGTTTGGCTTCCTCTCCATTTGAAAGTTTTATACCTACACTCTTTAGTCCCTCTTTTACTGTTCTGACATTGTTGTCATTGATAGATTGACCTCTCTGGTTCCCTGTTGTAAATCGTTTAGTTTTGTTTTATCCTTGATAGTTCATTACCTAGGTTGGTATCTGGCTGTTGCTCTCCTGTGTCCTAGATTCAGGTTGCTGTCTGATGTTGTTGATTTTCTAACTGAAAGACTCCCTTTAATAATTATTGTAAGTTTGGTTTGGTTTTTACATAGTCCCTTAATTTCTGTTTATCTAGAAATGTCCTAATTTTGTCATTATATTTGAGCAAGAGTTTTGCAGGATATATTATTCTTGTTGGCAATTTTTTTCTTTCAAATTTTTATGTACTTCATCCCATTGCCTTCTTTCCTGCATGGTTTCTTCTGAGTAATCAGAGCATAGTCTTATTGTTTCCCCTTCGTACATGGCTTTTGGTTTTTCTCGAGCTGCTCTCAGAATTCTTTATTTGTGCTTTATTTTAGTGAGTGTGATTATGATAGGTCTTGGTGATTTTCTTTTGGGGGTCTATCCTATATGGACTTCGTTGAGCTTCTTGGATGGTCAGCTTTTCATCTTTTATGATATTAGAGAAATTTCTGTCAACAATTCTTCAATGATCCTCTCTATGCTTTCCATTTTCTCCTCCATGTTCTGGAACTCCTATCACTTGAAACTTTTTGCTTTTGATTGCATCCCAGATCATTCTCAGGGTTTCTTCATTTTTCTTTATTCTTTTCTCTGATTTTTCCCTCAAGCAAAGTGATGTCCAAAGATTTGTCTTCAATTTCACTGATCTTGTCTTCCATTTTTTCAAATTTACTAAAACCTTCCATTGCATCGTCCATTTCTGAAATCTTGTTGTTTTTCTTTTGACTATCTAGTTGCTGTTTTTGTATGATTTCAAGGTGTTTATTTTGACATTTTGTTCCTGTATTATTTTCTTAAAATTTTCCATTGTTTTCTCAGTCTTTTTCATGATTTTGTCTGTATTTTCCATGATTTTTATCTATTTTTTCCTTATTTTTGACTGGGTTTTCCATCATCTCTTGGAGAGCCCTGAATATTAGAGTTTTGAATTTCTTATCATACAGTTCCAGTGCCTTTCTTCTACCACAAGGTCATCTAGTGTTTTAGTTTGGACACTTTCTAGAGCCATCCTGTCCTGTTTTTTAATGTTTTGATATAGTTTGCTGTCTTTGGGACATTTAGGAATTATTTTATTCTTTTATTGATGGTAGATTTGTTTGTTTCATCCTTTTTTTTTTGTTTTATTTGATTAAGTCTAGGTAGGTGGGCTGGGCTTGTTTTGTTGCTTGCTCATCTGTGAGCACGATATTTCTTACCACCTTGCCCAGGTGGACAGGGGTGGTCACTCAGCTGTGGTGCAGCAGGGAATGTCTGGGGGTAGGGACAGGGATAGGTTATTTCTATCACTTACTGGTTCTGACTGGCAGAGCCAGGGGACAGTGCAGTGAAGGAACTGGTGGTTCACACCTGTCTATTCAGGGGCATGGCACTCAGCATGCACTGCAGATAGGCAGGAGAGAAGGGAGAGTATGTGATGTGTGAAGCTAGCTGAATGAGATAAAGAAAAGAGAGAAGCAGAAGCAAGAAAAAGAAAAAAGAAAAAGTAAATAAATGATGGTGTGGTAGGATTTGGAGGATGGTGGCATGGCAGACGCAGCCAGACCTGTGTGCCAGTGGCTCTGTAGCCAAGTGGTGCAGCTCAGCCTGTCGAGAAAGGGCAGGGTGGGGCACATGGGGATAGGTGAGCAGGAGAAAGGAAAGAAGGAAAAGATAAAAAAGAAACAACAACAACAAAGCAGAAACAACTACAAAGATAAATATGGTGCTGGAAGAGCCAGGTGTTGGGGGTAAGGTGGAATTGGTGTGGTGGCAAGCTGATGTCTCTCTCACTGGGCAGCATGTCATGGCCTGTCAGGAAGGGCAGAGGCAGTGCAGAGCTTAGATGGGAGGGAGAAGGAGAAAGAAAGAGATAAATAAGAAATATACTGCTGAGTTGCCAGCCTGTGGTGGTGGTGCAGACCCAAGGAAGCCATGTGTCAAAGGCTCTCTATCCATGCAGTACAGCACAGCCCTTCAAGAAGGGAGAGTTTGGCACATGGGGCTAGATGTATGGGAGAAGGGAAAGGAAGGAAGGCAAAGAGAGAGAAGAAACAACAACAAAAAAGAGGGAAAAAAAGCAAAAACAAAGAAAAAAATGTGCTGAAGGATCCTACCAGTGGGGGTGGCATGGACCTGGGGAGGCTGTGTGCCAGAGGCTCTCTAGCCAAGTGGTGTGGCACAGCCCATCAAGAAGGGATGGGGACAGCACATGGGCCTACCTACGTGGAAGAAAGGAAAAGAAGGAAGGGAGAAAGAGAACAACAACAATAACAAAAAAAAAAATAATAAATAAGTCAAAAAAATGGCACTAAAGGAGCCAGCCAGTGGGGGTAGGGAGGCCCAGGTGGCAGTGAGCCACTGTCTCTCTGGCTGAGTGACAGTGGCCCCTTGGAAAGTGGTGGAGGCCATGCTGAAGGAAGATGGGTGGGGGTGGGAGAGCATGTATCGCTGGTTACCAGGTGCTCTGTCTCCTGTTGGGAGCTCCATGAAGTTGTCTTCCCATACTCCCTGTTTGCCATTCTTGGAAGCTAAGGTCCAAGATGATGAATCCATGCCGTGTTAGCTGGTAGGGAACCTCCACTCCATAGCTCTCCTCATTCTTGGTTCTCTGTCAGTTCCTTATTCCATTTGGCACTTGATCAAGTACTTTATCCCTTCATTTGACACTTAGAGTTCCAGGATTGATGCTTATATCTATTTTATTTAGTTTTTTGGATCTTTGCTGTAGACGGGCGGCATGGTGCTTCTGTCTATAGAGCCATGTTAGCTCCACCTCTACCACATCTTTTGATTACCTCGATTTAGTACCCTGATAATCCTCTTTTAAAACTTCAGTATATTTATATGACAAAGGTGAGTTACCATCAGTTTACTCCCCTTTTGCAGGAGACATTTAGAATATCCAAAATTAATCTGCTCTTTTGCAGGAGAGTGATTCAATATACCAAGGATCAGTTATATATATATCAGAATACTTTGTGCACGAATTAACATTTCAAAATTATAGTCATTAAAACATCTATCCAAAAGTGTTGTTTATCTTGCTTCCACAAGATCTGCTTAAATCTGGTCTTTCTTATGAAGGTATGATAGTGAAAGGAGAGATCATAGGCAGAAAAAATGACAATAAGACTTGAAATTAATGAGGCATAAGTAAAATAAAATTGTTTTGGGGGGGGCTGAAAAATATGCCTGCTTTTTTGTATCCAAATATTGCTGGGGGTGGGGTACTGTCATGGATTTAATTATGTCCCCCCAGAAATATGTGTATCAATTTGGCTGGGCCACGATTCCCAGTATTGTGTGCTTGTCCTCCATTTTGTGATTGTAATTTTATGTTAAAGAGGATTAGGATGGAATTGTAACACCCTTACCCAGGTCATATCCCTGATCCAATGTAAAGGGAGTTTCCCTAGAGTGTGGCCTGCAACACCTTTTATCTTACAGAGATAAAAGGAAAAGGAAGCAAGCAGAGAGCTGGGGACTTCATACCACCAAGAAAGCAGCACCAGGAGCAGAGCACGTCCTTTGGACCTGCGGTTCCTCTGCAGAGAAGCTCCTAGTCTGGGGGAAGATTGATGATGAGGAGGACCTTCCTCCAGAGCCAACAGAGAAAGACTTCCCTTGGAGCTGATGTCCTGAATTTGGACTTATAGCCTACTAGACTGTGAGAAAGTAAATTTCTCTTCATTAAAGCCATCCATTTGTGGTATTTCTGTTATAGCAGCACTAGATGACCAAGACAGGTACAGATGCTGATATTAGTTAGACATAGCCAATCACTTGACGGGATTTGTTCTTTTGATTTGGGGGCTTAGGATCATGGTCTTGTGGGACAATCCAGTCAACTGGTATAATATAGTTCCTTAAATTTATGTTCTACCTACTAATATGGTGAGTAATTTCTGGGGTCTTGAAAGTTTATGACTGGCCATTTAAGATACAGCTCTTTTTCTTTATTTTTCTAGAACAAAAGAGAAAGAAGAAAACCCAAGAATCAGAGAAGGAATGGGACTACAGGACTAATTGTCTACAAGAACCACTGCCTCCTCCACCTGGAGACCAGAAGAACTAGATCATGCCTGACTACCACCACTGAACTTTCTGATCAAGAACACAATAGAATGAATCCTGATAAAAAGGGAGACAAATGTAGACGAGAACTTCAAATTCAGACTTAATGGATCTATTGAGGCTGGAGGAGTCCCTGAGACTATGGCCTTGAGTTGCTCTTCAAACCTTGAATTAAAACTGTCCCCTGAAGTCACCTTTAGACTAAGTAACAGTATAGCCCATAGAGTAAAGATTGTCACCTTTGAGGATTGTGTTTCTTTAAAAAAAAAAAAAATTACGTAAGACCAAGGCAACAACAGCTATTTTAAAATGTATATGAGAAAATTGGGAGCAGGAGATTAGGTAAATGAAACAACTATGAGAGAAATAACGAGAATGTTGACACAATGTGAAGAATTTAACCAATGTTACTGGCCATTATGTCTAGAAACTGTGGAATTGGAGCAGGTTTTGCTGTATATATTTTCACCAGAAATAAAATCAATCCCTTTGGTGTAGTCATTTTAGACAGTTATATACTTACTCGGTGGCTCTTAGCTCCGCACTTCTTTTGGCAGGAATGAACAGGGGATCCCATAGATCTGTTTGATACTGGTAAGAATCTAGCTCTACCCTTTCACCCAACACACTGGATTTCACCACCACAATCTATCATGGTGATCATCAGGACAATCTTTGAAAACCTTTATCCATAGTAATGTTAGAAAACACAATGGCTCTGCCAACTCCCTATCCTAATCCCTCCTCAAACCTCTCCTAAACTACTAGAACCCTTCCAACTGCACCCTTTGGAACACAAATTCTAATATTGGTTGAGACGGCCCAAGATTGCAGCTTTGTCTCATACACCAACTCATCCCCCTACAGCAAAAAACCAAAACACCAAGTGAAACAGATACAGATCATAATCTGGGAACCAAGAACAGCAAATAGAAGGATGCAGAATTAGATCAAACACCAAATGGAAGGAAAAACTGAAAGAAAACAGCAAATGAGAAGATTTACAGATTGTAGGTGCCCTGCCAGTTGGCCTGGTGCAGTGTGGCCATCTTGAGACCGTGTTACTGGTTGATGAGCACAGAAAAGCAACTTCATGGAATTCCCAATAGGAGACAGCGATAACTGTGTAGAAGAACCCATAGGGAAGAAAAGTGAGCAGAAAAAGAACCAGATCTAATGAGGAAAAGTGCAGGAAGGTGGGCGATAGCCCTAGGGATCCAGGTGAACACAAATCAGGAAGGGAGACAGAAAATAAGGACAGAACTACTTACCATCAGAGGTCCCTGATCATTTGGATGAGTGTGCTCATGGAATAGAGGAACCATAGAGTGGCAGCTGGAGATACCCTACCCAACCAGACTCCAGACAACCCCTCCCTCCTCGAATTTGGTCAGGGCCAGGTCCTGATCACCGGTTGCACTCTACAAGGAGTAACTGAGTGATTCATGGTGTATGCTCCCATGCTGTTGAAGCATAAATCAGAGAGGTGCACCCAGCCCACCCACTCCATCTGCTCCCCTTCACCACACTGCCTGCCCATTGATCAGTGGAGCACACAGCTGTCCTGCTGGACCAGCAACTGGATGCACAACCCTGCCCCACCTGCCCTCCCCTGCTGATCAATGGTGCTCACTCCTCATGCCACCAGGCTAGCACCTGTCTGCCCTGTCCACCACCCCACCCCACCCACTGAGCAATTGGATGCACATGCTTCTGTACCACCAGACTGGTGACTGGAGGTATGCACAGGTCCCACCTGTCCCACCAACCCCTTCTGCCACCCCACTCACCTGGCAATCAGCAGCATGTGCTTCCACGGTGCCAGAATGGCAGTCGGAAGCACATGTGGACCTCACCTGCCCTTCCCCAATGACCTGCTTCCCCAGGGATAAGCAGTGTGCGCTCCCATGCCAACAGGCCAGTGACTGATGTAGCAAGTCCTCTACTTCCTTCTACTTCCCCACCTGCCTGGTGACAGGTGGTGAGCCTTACCACATAACAAGACCAAGCTCCCTTCCTCTCCCCTCCCCAGGCAACCTGCAGTGTGAGCTCCCATGCCACACATTTGGTGACTGATGATCCATGCACCCCTGCCCCAACCACCTGGTGACTGATGAGAATGCTCCCTGCACCCACACCCAGTGATAGGCTGGGCAGACACATCACTTCATCAACAACATCAGTCATATTCTGACATATGCTATCTGCACCCCTGTCAAATGACAAGCAGGAGATCCTAGGGCCCTCATCCAATGTCTGCCTGGCTACAATGTCATGATTCCACATCCAAAGAGTTCCTGCATGCTGACTGCACTTTCTCCAAAACCCCATGATCCCCCACTACCTACTGAAATGCCAATTTGTGCACACACAGTGGCCTTTCCCCATCTGTTTGAGTATCACTCATTCACAGTGAATATGAAGACATCCTGCCCTAACCTCCAGAGAATGCACTAACTTCTACCACCAACCTGAGAGGACCCCACAGTCTCACAAGAGCTGTGGAGGCACACTGACCACCCAACACTTATTAATCAATATCGGGGAAAGAACCTGCTCTCCCACCTCCACACAATCCTGTAAGGGAGGACATTCAATCCTAACCACAAAGGGCTCACATGTGGTTGTGACCCATAATACCCGCTGTTGTTGTTATTGTGTGCTGTTGAGTCAATTCTGACTCATAGCAACCCTATAGGACAGAGTAAAACTGCCCCATAGGGTTTCCAAGGAGTGGCTGGTGAATTCGAACTGCTGATCTTCTGGATATCAGCCTGAGCTCTTAACCACTTTGCCACAGGGCTCCATACCCACTGGTGAGAGGAAATCACACCCAGCCAATCAACACTACCAAAGTCACACATAGATCAGTACTTCAAAACAACAATTAAAATAATACAAAATAAGAAAGATATTCTAAAGAGGAAGAGAAGAACAAACTAATACATCAAAACAAAAGAAAAGATCAGCACAAAACAAACATACAATCAATAAAGAAGTATATAAATAAATACATTAACACCTTAATGCATCAGAGACAGCAGACAATAACAAATCATATGAAGAAAAATGATGAGATGGCTCAAGCAAGTGAGAAAAATAAAGGAACAGAAAACCTTCCTGAGGAAGAAATGGGAATAGAATTACCTGATAAGGAATTCAAAAGGCTTATAGTAGGGCTCCTCAAAGAGATCAAGGAAAACACAGCAAACACTAGAAGATTTCAGGCAAACAATACAAGAACAAAATGACAAGATAAATAGACAATAGATACCGTAAAAAAACAACTAGAAATCCAGAAGATAAATAATAAAGTATCAGAAATAGATAACTCAAAAGAAGAACATTGAAGTAGAATTCAATCAGTGGAAGAAAGAATCAGTGAAATAGAAGACAAATCCCTTGATATTAATTTGTTTGAAGAACAATCAGAAAAAAGAATGAAGAAAAATGAAGAAAGCCTAAGAGTTATGTGGGACACCATCAAGAGGAATAATTTATGAGTAATACGAATTCCAGAAGAGGAAGAAGAAAGAAAAGTACAGAGAGAATTTTTGAAGATGTATTGGCAGAAATCTTCCCTAATATTATGAAAGATGAGAAGGGTTCTATCCAAGAAGATTAACAAGTCCCATACGGGATAGCCCTAAAAGAAAGTCACCAAGACGTATCATAAACAAACTTTCCAAAACCAAGGATGAAAAAAGAATTCTGAGAGAAGCTTGTGAAAAACAAGATATCATTTACAAAGGGGCACCAATTAGACTAAACGCTGATTTATTGTCAGAAACTATGCAGACAAGAAGGCAATGAGATGACACATGTAAAACCCTGAAAGAAAAGAATTGTCAACCAAGAATCGTATGTCCCAGAAAACTGTCTTTCAAGTACAATGGCAAAAGTAGGACATTCCCTGATAAGCAAAAATTAAGGGAATTTGTAAAAACCAGACCAAACTCGAAAGAAATATTAAAGGAAATCCTTTGGGCAGAGAACCACCAAAGTCAGACAACAACCTGAAATTAAGATACATGACCACGGCACCTAGATATCAATCCAGATAAAGAATTCTCAAAAACAGAACAAAGCTTCAAACTTGATAGCAAGGAACCAGAGATGTCAGTCTGTAGACAACTACAACTTCAAAACAAAAAGGGTGCATAAATGGTAGAGATATAGAACTTCCATATGGAGAGGAAGTCAAGACAATATCAAGATATGACAGACAACTGTTTTAAACTCATGAAGATAAAGGCAAATGTCAGAATATGGTGTGAGAACATAGGAAATCAAAGGTTCAAAGAAGAAACTAGTACACAGGACTAAATAGTCACACAAACTGCAGCCTCTTCTAACCAGAAGAACTAGATGGTTGCTGACTACCATTACCAACAATTCTGACCAGGGACACAATAGAAGGTCCCAGATGGCATGGGAGAAAAATGTAGAATAAAATTCAAATTCCTAAAAAGGTCAGACCTACTGGACTAATAGAAACTAGAGGAACTCACCCTAAAATACTTGGCCCTGAAGCTATTTTTGAAGGTTGCCTTTCAACCAAAGAATAGATTGGCTTATAAAATAAATAGTATCACCCAAGAGTAATGTGTTTCCTTAAACAATTAACTATATGAAACCAAGCAGTCAACATTTACCCAAAAGCAAAGATGAGAAAGCAAGAAGGTGAAGGCAATCTTGATTAAAGGAAACAGAACAAACAGATGAAAATGAGAATGGTGACACATTGTGAATATGGTAACCAATAGTGTGGAACAATTTGTATAAAAATTGTTAAATGGGAACTTAATTTTCTGTGTAAACTTTCACCTAAAACACAATAAAATATTATTAAAAAAAATCCTAGTATCAGCAAAACCCCCTATATCCTCAAGCTCTTCTGTGAATAGTCCCTTAACCATTGAACCAAACAGAAATTTAATGCTCCCTGAGAGCTTTTCCTGAAGCTTTCTCAAGTGATGGCTACATTTTCTTCCATACTCAATTAATAGCATTGGTCCTGGAAGTCAGTAAGGACCTCCTTACCTTTTATTACAGCCCTAGCCCATTTCCCTTTATGTTCCATTAAAAAATAAATTTGTGAACTCACACCATCAAATTAAACCATTGTTACAGTTAGTTAGAGTTCGTAGAACTATTTTTTGATTTGTAGAGAGTTAAACTTTTGGATTACTCTCATTCTTTCCAATCAGATACCTATCATATTTCTTGGTTATTCCAAAATATCCAGTCATTGGTATGTTGATTGAGTCATCTCAGTTCTTTGACTCATTCAATGGTCCTTAGCTCCACTTCATCTCAGAGAGACACTCTCATGATCCTGTACTAGTTCTTGACAGTACTAATGATATGCACTTTCAACATAACCATATTTTTAAGTATCCACTCACCCCTTACTAATTCCTATTTTTCCAACTTACTCCTTGAGAGCACCTGGATTCCAACAATGCTTCCACCACACTAGCACTTGAGATTCATTGACTCTACAATATTTTCCTTGCCACTCTCATGTCTTTCTTTGGTCCATTATGATCATCATGATAATCACTTTCTTTCATGTCACTCATCCGTTGGTCTTCTCTCCCTTTTAAGTATTCAACAGACGAAACCCAAAACCCAATTAAATATGAGCAACACTCTGCTTCACATTTAGGCTCATTCAGTTGAATACAACTGAAATAAAACTCCTTCAACTGACCACATGTAAATTAATCACCCTTAGTGCTACTTGTGAGCTCTAGTGACGCAGTGGTTAAGAGTTTGGTTGCTAACCAAAATGTTGGCAGTTTGAATCCACCAGGAACTCCTTGGAAACCCTATGAGGCAGTTCTACTCTGTCCTACAGTGTCGCTATGAGTTGGAATTGACTCTACAGCAATGGATTTTTTATTTGAGTGATACCTGGCAATCTTACTACCTTTGAGTAGTCCAATAACTTTCTCATCCTGGAAAATTGGATAAACAAATATGTCAAAACTAATATTCTCACCTCAAGCCTCCATGTAACTTCCACCCTCTGCATTTTCTGCTGATGACCTTACTTCCTATTTCTCAGAGAAAACAGAGGCCATCTAGAGAATGTCCACATGCTCCAACCAACACATTTACCAACCTAACTGTATCTCTACATTTATACTGTGCCTTCCTTCCCATTGCTATAACTTGAACTGTCCTTTCTTTTGTCTACAGCCAAATTCTCCACTTGTGGAGTGAAACTTATATCATGTTGTCATGGTTTGAATTATGTCTTCCAAAAAATGTGTGTATCGATTTGGCTAGACCATGATTCCTTGTACTGTGTGATTTTCCTGTATGTTGTAAACCTGCCTCTATGATGTTAATGAGGTAGGATGGGTAGCAGTTGTGTTAGTAAGGCAGGACCTGATCTACAAGACTGGATTGTGTCCTGAGGCAATCTCTGGAGATATAAAAGACAGAAGTGAGCAGAGAGACAGGGGGACCACATACCATCAAGAAAGCAGTGCCAGGAGCAGAGTGCGTCTTTTGGACAGGGGTCCCTGTGCCGAGAAGCTCCTAGTCTGGGGGAACACTGAAGAGACGGCCAAGAGAGAAAAAGCCTTCCCTTGGAGCTGATGACTTTTAGCCTACTTTGACTATGAGGAAATAAACTTCTCTTCATTAAAACCATCCACTTGTGGTGTTTCTGTTATAGCAGCACTAGATGACTAAGACACATGTCATCTAATCACATGTATTATTCTAGCAAGTCTTACTGCTCTCTTCTATATTGTCAGTTTTTCCCTCCCACAGTCATTTCCATACAAATGCAAATATAGAGAAAGGAATTTGTGTCAAGTCACAGAGGCAAGAGATTACATAATATGTTTGAGAAATATTATATATGCCCCTCAACTGGAGTGTAATTTGCATGAGAAAGACTTTCAAGAAAACAGAAGTCATATCATGAAGAAGCCAGGTAATTTTTTTGTCAGCCAATTAACTTCACCTCATTATTTCATTCCTTCTCTTTCCTCATATATTTCCTTCCCAAAATGACATAGAGGAGTTATTTTGACTACTGTTTAGAGCTATGCTCATAGTTGAGCTTTTGTTTTAATCCACCATGGATAATTTTTACCTACAAATATCTTTTTATTCTGTCAGAAACGCCAGTATTTTACCATTAATGTCTATTTATAAATAATAAACTACAAATTAAATATTATTTTATCCAACATTTAATCAATACATTTTATGCATAATTTAGACATCATTCTACTAAATGTCACATGATAATAAACTACTGCAACAGAAAATTTCAAGAAAATTAATTTTGAACTGGACGTAAATCAAAGAGCTAAATTTATGGTCCTTTCAATAAAATACGTACTATTTTATACTTAAGTGTTACATTATGGGGCAATTGTAATAATTTGAGTAGGGACTATCTATTTGTCAATAATATTTTGTGAATGCTAAATTTCCTGGAGTGTCATATTTCATTATAGTTACATGAAAAATGTCCTTGTTCTAAGGCGAACAAATTCTCAAATAGTTCAGAAGAAAAAAGAGAGATATTTAAAATTAATATGGAAAATTTTAGCAAACTATGAGGCATTTTTTGTATTATTCGTATAGATTTCATGTAAGTTTAAGAAATGTTAAAAAGCTGGGAGAAGATAAAATTAAAAAACTACAGAACTTAAAAAAATTGAGGTTTGATTTTAGTTCATTTTCCTTAATCAAAACATTTTGTATATTCCTAAGTAAAGGAATAGGTGTATTCAAATGGCTTATTTTGGGGGTATGTCCAAGATGAGCTTTATTAGTAATATCTTGTCATTTATGTAACAAGATTCAATTTGCTCATGCCATATCACAATTCCCAGTGTTTGTTTAACAATCGTAATTGCGTATTAAGAAGTTTTTGCCCCAATCATGAACATCTATATCTGAGAATATAGACATATTTCTTTCATCAAGTCACTTCTCCAGAGACGCTTGGTTGATCTTCCCATAATACACTTTCCAAATCTTTACTGAGATCTCCTTCCTAAAATCACTGTGTGTGTGTGTATGTGCACACACATGTGCAAGTGTGTGTATGTAGAGCTTCATTTCTGGTTATGTTTCTATATTTTGTTTCATTTTTAAATTATATTTATTTTTGAAATTATATTTTAAATCTAGAAAACACTTGAGAAATTCTGATTGCTTATAAAAACAAAGTTTTAAAAACCCATTCTTAAGTATACTTAGAGGTGATTTTTTGAAATTATGGTTGTCAAATTCAACAATATTCTCCTGCTTTAGGATGTATTTTTACTTTGGAGGGCATGTTTTAGCTATAACAGAAATACCACAAGTGGATGGCTTTCACAAACAGAAATTTATTCTCTCACACTCTAGGAGGCTAGAAGTTCGAATTCAGGGTGCCAGCTCCAGGAGAAAGCTTTCTTTCTCTGTGGGCTCTGGGGGAAGATTCTTGTCATCAATCTTCCCCTGGTCCAGGAGCTTCTTAGCACTCACTTCCTGGTTCTTCATTCATGGTGGCATAAGGTCCCCCTGTCTCTCTGCTCACTTCTTACTTTTATATCTCAAAATAGATTGACTCAAGATGTAACCTAATCTTGTAGATTGAGTCCTGCCTCATTAACATAACAGCCTCTAATCCTGCCTCATGAACATCATAGAGGTAGGATTTACAACGCATAGGAAAATCCCATCAGATGACAAAATGCTGGACCTTCACACAATACTGGGACTCATGGCCTAACCAACTTGACAAACATTTTGGGGAGACACAATTCAGTCCATAACAGGGCCTTTAAGATTTTATTTACATATGTATCAATGAAATTATTTAGGTTAGCTCACTGTCCATGTTTTAGAACTTTATTGAGATATAATTCACATACCAAACAATTAATCTACTTTAAGTATACAATTCAATGGATTTTACTACATTCCATAGTTGTACAACCATAACCAAACTCTAATTTTAGAATATTTTCATCTTCTCATAAAGAAGCCTGTTGTATTACCAGGCACTATTCATTGCCCCCTCCTAGCACCCTCCCCAGTCCATGGAAACCACTACTCTACTTTCAATTAGAATAATGTTTTCCAGGCTCATTCATATTGTAGCTTGTATTAATAGCTTATTCTTTTTAATTGCTGAATATGCTCCACTCTATTTATCCACGCATCAGTTGACGGGCATCTGATTTGTTTCTACCTTTTGGCTATTTTGAATAATTTTGCCATGGATGTTTGTGTGCAAGTTTTTGTGTGGACATATGCTTTCATTTCTCTTTGGAGTGGAGTTGCTGTGTCATGCCATATCTCTTTGTTTGACATTTTGAAGAACAGCCAAAGTGTTTTCCCATAAATTCAATATATTTCACAAGAGTAACAATATAAACTTTAATTATATAAATATTTTTCTTGTTTTATTGTCCCCAGATCATTAGAGGCCCTAAAAGGCTTGAGTCTTTGTCTGTCTACGTACTGATGGATAAAAGCAGAAAAAAAAATTGAATCTAACTTGCTGAGATCTTCAGGGTGGCAGGGCTCCTATTGTAGAGGAACTCACTGAACTTTGGTGTCCTTGAGGACAGGAACTTGGAATTACTCACCAGCAACACTTTTGATTACTAACTACAATTGCAACAATAAGCATAGAATATTTCCTAACTCAACACTATTTTCCTTTGCAATTTTTTATTATTTTATGTTTTTTGGTTTGAGTTTGTGCTTGGCTAATATTTTCTTCCAATTATTTATATCCAGAAAGCATCTGAGAATTTCCCACTGTTTCATAACCAAGAAACTAATGTTGTTATTATGTGTTTTCCAATTGATTCTGATTCTTAGCGACCTGCAGATCACCTGGTCTTTTCTTCCGTAGAGCAGCTGGTGGGTCTGTAGCCAAGCACTTAATAATTGTGCCACCAGGTCTCCTTTAAAAAAAAAAAATTCTACATTACAATTTTAAAAGAATCAACCAGTCAATTTGACAGGCTTTTTCATATTTCTGACTAGCACAAACAAATACAAATAAATAAATAGATGCAAATAAATTAAGGGACTACATATTATTAAAGTCATTAGAAATAACTTTGATTTCAAAGTAGCCTTTTTTTTGTGGGTAGAAAACACACTGGTTTCCCTTTAGCCTTAAAGGTTACACGTGTATCTTAATAACCATAAGGAGATTAATTTTCTGTATTACTTTTTTATGCATTATCCTTTTAAATTCTGTTTAATGTGATGTATTCAAATGAAATGTGATCAAACAGAAGCCTTGAAATTCAGAGTGTTAACTATACCAGTCTCCCTCCTGTGTAACAAATAGGATATAAAAGCAAGCCTCAGTATTAATTTGCAAATGAACAAGAACTTTGGAGTTATATCCATATCGGTCCCAGGCTGCTGTTGTATTAATTATTAGATAGATTAACGACACACTGAGCTGGCACTTTTCATTAAACAGCTGCTAAAACATGAGGAATGAGCAATGCCTTGTGCTTTAGCTTCAGACGCATGCACCCTGAGGCTATTTCACATGCTTTAATAAGCTACTGTTTTCCATGCAGACAAATTTCACCTAGTTGGAGTGTGTTCTTAATTCTGCCTCTATGATGTTAATGAGGGAGGATGGGTGGAAGTTGTGTTAGTAAGGCAGGACTCAATCTACAAGATTGGATTGTGTCCTGAGGCGATCTCTTGAGATATAAAAGACAGAAGTAGCGCAGAGAGACATGGGGGTCCTCATACCATCAAGAAAGCAGTGATGGGAGCAGAGTGCGTCCTTCGGACTGGGGTCCCTGTCCAGAGAAGCTCCTAGTCCAGGGAACGCTGATGAGAAGTAGGCCAACAGAGAGGAAAAAGCCTTCCCCTGGAGCTGATGCCCTGAATTCGGACTTTTAGCCTACTTTACTATGAAGAAATAAATTTCTCTTTGTTAAAGACATCCACTTGTAGTATTTCTGTTGTAGCAGCACTAGATGACTAAGACAGCAGCCAAGCACTTAACCACTGTGCCACCAGGGTTCCTTTGTGTTATTCTAAGTCACTAATTTTTGTGGCAATTTGTTACAGCAGCAATGGGAAATGAATACACACGTCTATACCAAAAAATTATACTGCATTTCTATCACTTATCTACAATTAACATAGTTGTAAAATAGCTCAGAGGAGGCTAGATAAACCTCTAGCCAGAACCTTTATTGAATCTGAATCAGATAATTAGGAAGTGTGTGATCTTAAACGATGCAGTTTTCCTTTGAAGCATGTTTTTTATTCGCTAGAGCATTGATCCCTTCCCTTAAGCTTCAGTGTTGTGTATTTAAAATTCAACCGAATAGATGAAGTTAAAACTTTCACAGGACCCTCAATCTTGTCATGTCCAACCCTGAGCTTGTTTTCTTTTTCCCCAAATCAGACTACTTCATTCATTTCCTATGAAGACTTTTTCCGCTCGTCATTGTCACAGTCATCTTGACTCTTCCTTTTTCTAACTTTCTCATTCATTCAATTAGCCAATTTACCAGATAAATATTTTTTAAATTTGCTTCTACTCCCTTAGTAAACACTTTATTGTCACCTCCTAGACTACTGAGATTGGCTACATATTAAACATATATTATTAAGTATTGAATAAGTATAAAAGAAAATGTGTAATATGTAGCTTCAGCTTACATTTAACTTATTCCTCCAACTTATTTGAGTGTATTAATAAAGAAAGAAATGCTTGTGTGTTGAAAAGGAAAACTAAGAACAGCAAAAATCCTTTTCAGACACTGAGATATTGGGAGCTAATGATTTCCTACCACGCACACCATCCGTTTGTAAATTCATGACCAGAATAGATGCACCTGTATACATGCATGGCAGTGATAATACTCACAATTTTCAGCTTCACATATACTAAACTTAATAATTTCTACGGTGCCAGTAATTGGTTTGTACCACCAGCCACACACTATTGAAGGTCTATTCTCTCTCCTTTTGTAACATAGCTGTTGTAAAAAGTTAACAGGGTGTTTTATACCTATGGGTTTATTTTTTCTTTCATGCAAAACTGCTTGGTAATTGTAACATTTCAACCAAAGACTTATTATCTCATTAGTACCAAATCTCTAAATAATTAAATAAATATTAAACTCACTAGAAGGTCAACAGCTCATTTTAAATTCCAAATTATATAACATTCACAGATGCTCATACATAGGTCTGAATTAATATATTTCACATGCAAACCAGAAATGTTAGAGCATTTTTAGCTATATCTGTAAGTAGATATAAATAAATATGTACTCACTTTAAATGCATGACTTTCCTTCTTTTATTCTGACAAAATTATCATGAATGACTCTTTAGGGGTATATAGAATGCTCATTTATCAATTTAGAGAAATGTAACAATGGATTTCAGAACCCCACCTTCTATTCTTCCAAACAAAATGCAATAACTTGTGGTTTAAATTTTGTGACCTGAATCAGTTTTCTGTATACCTTCTCCTCACTTATCAACTATCTCGTTATGAGGAATTTTGTATTTACGACAATATACCCACTCCTCACTTAGCGACATGATTAGGTTCCAAAGATAGGTCGTTATGCGAAAGTTGGTGTTATGTGAAAATGGAGGATGACCTTATCGGATCACAAAATCGAGGATGACTATATCATTACATAACCGCCAAAATAAATCATTACATAATTGCCAAACCACTAAGATCATGGTCCAGCCATGTTGACACACAACCATAACCTTTGTAGCTAGTGTTACTCTCGCCTTGTACCTCAGTATTTGTTACTGCCAGACTTACGTTGCTAATGTGAAAAATAGTCAGGTAGTAGATTTTTTACTATTGTCATAAATGTGAAATGTTGGATAATGAGATTGTTGATAAGTAAGTAATAGGTGTATACAAAAGCCATCATACAATATGATTTTGTTCTATATAAAACTCTTGACTTGCTTATAATGAATGCACTGGAGACTAAGCTCTGATAGTGAAATCATCATACACAGGCTGTTATAATTAGTTCGCTGTAAAATAATCATGCATGAATATGTAAAAAAATTTTTTTAACCCAACAACATCTCAGCATATTAATAGAGTTAGCATACATAAAGACTTTTGAAAGACAGAAACTGGTGATAGAATTTCCAAATTAAATACATTTACATTAAATATTAAGAGGCAGTTCAAGTCCTTTAGTCCAGAAGTTTGTTCTTTCAAAAAGGACATAAAAACATAGGCAAAATGAATTTAAGAAAAAATAATTATAGATATTTTGTTGCATTGGATTTATTATTTTATTAAAATTCACATAACACAAACATTTTGAAAATACAACAATAGGACTAATAAGACTTTAACATATATAGTCAATAAAAGTACAATTTAAGACTAAAGCAAGCAGAAGAAAAGAAATAATAAAAATTAGAGTGGAAATTAATGAAATTGGAAAACGAAAACAATGGAAAACCTCATTGAAACCAAAGCTGGTGCTTTGAAAAGATCAATAAAATTGATAAACCACTAGCCAGGCTAACCAAGAAAAGAGAGGGTAGACACAAATTACTAACATGAGATATTAAAGAAAGTCTGATCTCACGGACATTAAAAGGATAATAAAAGAATACTATGAACAACTCTATACCCACAAATTTGATAACTTAGATGAAATGGATCGATTCTTTGAAAGATAAAAGCTATCAAAACTTACACAATGAGACATAGATACTCTGAATAGGCATATAGCTATAAAAAAAATCAAGTCAATAATTAATAACCCCTATCTTAGTTACATAGTGTTACCATAACAAGACTATCTCAAGTGGGTGTTTTAAAATAATACAGATTAATTTTCCTCACATTTCTGGAGGGTAGAATTCTGAATTTAGTATGTTGGCTCTAGGGAAAAGTCCTTCTTTGTCTTTTCAGCTTCTAGTATCTGCCTCCTCCACACGTCTGTCAATTTGTCATACTGTGGGGGCTTGGGTGTTGGTGTGATGCTGGAAACTATGCCACTAGTATTCAAGTACCAGCAGGGTCATCCATCATGGACAGGTTTCAGCTGAGCTTCCAGATGAAAACAGACTAAGAAGAAGTTCTCAGTGGTCTAGTTTTGAAAAGAATTAGCCGGAGAAAACCTTACAAATAGCAGTGGAACATTGTCTGATATAGTGCCAGAAGATGAGGCCCTCAGGTTGGAAGGTACTCAAAATACGACTGGGGAAGAGATGTCTCCTCAAAGTAGAGTTGACCTTAATGACATTTATGGAGTCAAGCTTTTGGGGCCTTCATTTGCTGATATGGAATTACTTATAATGAGAAGAAACACCTACACACATCCATTAATAATCAGAATGTGGAATGTATGAAGTATGAATCTGGGAAAATTGGAAATACTCAAAAAATGAAATGGCGCACATAAACATCAATGTCCTAGGCATTAATGAGCTGAAATGGACTGATATTGGCCATTTTGAATTGGATAATCGTATGGTCTACCATGCTGAGAATGACAAATTGAAAAGGAATGACATTGCATTCATTGTCAAAAAGAACATTTCAAGATCTATCCTGAGGTATAACACTGACAGTGAGGATAATATCCATACGCCTACAAGGAAGACCAGTTAATATGATTATTTTTCAAATTAATGCACCAACCACTAATGCCAAAGTTTAAGAAATTGAAGATTTTTACCAACTTCTGCAGTCTGATATTGATCAAATATGCAATCAAGATGCATTGATAATTACTGGTGATTGGAATGCAAAAGATGGAAACAAAGAAGAAGGATGGGTGGTTGGAAAATATGGCCTTGGTGATAGAAATGATGCCAGAGATCACCTGATTGAATTTTGCAAGACCAACTTCTTCATTGCAAATACCATTTTTCAGCAATATAAAGGGCAACTATACATGTGGACCTTGCCAGATGGAATACACAGGAATCAAATCAACTACATCTGTGGAAAGAGATGATGGAAAAGCTCTATATCATCAGTCAGAACAAGGCCAGGGGCCAACTGTAGATCAGACCATCGGTTACTCATATGCAAGTTCAAGTTGAAACTGAAGAAAATTAGAACAAGTCCACGAGAGTCAAAGTATGACCTTAAGCATATTCCACCTGAATTTAGAGACCATCTCAAGAATAGATTTGACACATTGAACATAATGACTGAAGACCAGACAGAGTGACATCAAGGACATCATACATGAAGAAAGCAAGAGGTCATTAAAAAGACAAGAAATAAAGAGAAGATCAGAATTGATGTCGGAAAAGACTCTGAAACTTGCTTTTGATTGTTGAATAGCTAAAGCAAAAGGAAGAAATGACAAAGTAAAAGAGCTGAACAGAAGATTTCAAAGGGCTGCTTGAGAAGACAAAGTTAAGTATTATAATGACATGTGCAAAGACTTGGAGGTAGGAAACCAAAAGGGAAGAACACGCTCAGCATTTCTCAAGCTGAAAGAACCAAATAAAAATTCAAGCCTGAAGTTGCAAGATTGAAGCATTCTACTGGGAAAATATTACGTGACTCAGGAAGCCTCCAAGTAAGATGGAAGGAATACATACAGTCACTATGTTGTTGTTGTTGTTAGGTGCCTTTGACTCGGTTTTGACTCATAGAGACCCTATGTACCACAGAATGAAACAAGCCCAGTCCTGCGCCATGCTCACGATCATTGTTAAGCTTGAGCCCATTGTTACAGCCACTGTGTCAATCCATGTCTTTGAGGGTCTTCCTCTTTTTCACTGACCCTCTACTTTACCAAGCATGATATCTTTCTCCAGTGACTGATCCCTCCTGATAACATGACCAAAGTATGTAAGACGTAGTCTCTCCATCCTTATTTCTAAGGAACATTCTGGCTGTACTTCTTCCAAAACAGATTTGTTCATTCTTTTGGCAGTCAATATTCTTCACCAACTCCACAATTCAAAGGCATCAATTCTTCTTTGGTCTTCCTTATTCATTGTCCAGCTTTCACATGCATATGATGTGATGGAAAATGCCATGGCTTGGATCAGGTGCACCTTAGTCTTCAAGGTGACATCTGCTTTTCAACACTTGAAAGAAGTCTTTTACAGCAGATTTGCCCAATGCAATGCGTCTTTTGATTTCTTGACTGCTGCTTCCACAGGTGTTGATTGTGGATCTAAGTAAAATGAAATTCTTGACAACTTAAATCTTTTCTCCGTTTATCATGATGTTGCTTATTGGTCCAGTTGTAGGGATTTTTGTTTTCTTTATGTTTAGGTGTAATCCCTACTGAAGGCTGTGGTCTTTGATCTTCATCAGTAAGTGCTTCAAGTCCTCATCAGTTTTAGCAAGCAAGGTTGTGTCAACTGCATAACTCAGGTTGTTAATGAGTCTTCATCCAATCCTCCAATGACTCTGTGTATTCCTTTCATCTTCTTTTGATGCTTCCTGCATTGTTTAATATTTTCCCCATAGAATCCTTCACTATTGCAACTTGAGCCACTATATCAAAAATAATTGGTTGATGTTCAACCATTTCAGGATGTGACATATGATCAAGAACCAATGGTACTGAAGGAAGAAGTCCAAGCTGTACGAAAAACAAGGCTCCAGGAGTTGACAGAATACCAACTGAGATGTTTCAACAAATGGATGCAGCACTGGAAGTGCTCACTTCTGTATTCCAAGAAATTTGGAAGACAGCTACCTGGCCAACCAACTGGAAGAGATCCATATTTATGTCTATTCCCAAGAAAGGTGATCCAACCAAATGCAGAAGTTATCAAACAATATCATTAATATCACACGCAAGTAAAATTTTGCTGAAGATCATTCAAAAGCTACTGCAGCCGAATAGCGACAGGAAACTGCCAGAAATTCAAGCAGGATTCAGAAGAGGATGTGGAAACAGGGATATCATTGCTGATGTCAGCTGGATCCTGGGTGAAAGCAAAGAATACCAGAAAGATGTTTACCTGTGTTTTATTGACTATGCAAAGGCATTCAACTGTGTGGATCATGATAAATTATGGATAACCTTGCAAAGAATGGGAATTCCAGAACACTTAATTGTGCTCATGAGAAACCTGTACATAGATCAAGAGGCAGTCGTTTGAACAGAACAAAGGAGTACTATGTAGTTTAAAGTCAGGAAAGGTGTACGTGAGGGTTGTATCCTTTACCATACCTATTCAATGTGTATGCTGAGCAAATCATCCTAGAAGATGGACTATATGAAGAAAAACGGGGCATCAGGATTGGAGGAAGATTCATTAACAACCTGAATTATGCAGATGACACAACCTTGCCCACTGAAAGCGAAGGGGACTTGAAGCACTTACTGATAAAGATCAAAGACCACAGCCATCAGTATGGATTACACTTCAATGTAAAGAAAACAAAAATCTTCACAACTAGACCAATAAGCAACATCATGATAAAGGGAGAAAAGATTGAAGTTGTCAAGGATTTCATTTTACTTGGATCCACAATCAACTCCCATGGAAGCAGCAGTCAAGAAATCAAAAGACGCATTGCATTGGGCAAATCTGCTGTAAAAGACTTCTTTCAAGTGTGGAAAAGCAGAGGTCACCTTGAAGACTAAGATGCACCTGGCCCAAGCCATGGTATTTCAATTGCCTCATATGCATCCTTAGAAGTAAGGAAGATGAGACTCTGTCTCACACACTTTGGACATCATGCTTGGTAAAGTAGAGGGCCAGCATAAAAGAGGAAGACACTCAACAAGATGCATTGACACAGTGGTTGCAACAATGGGCTCAAGCATAAGAAGGATCGTGAGGATGGTGCAGGACTGGACAGTGTTTTGTTCTATTGTACACAGGGTTGCTATGAGTTGGAACTGACTCAATGGCACCTAACAACAACAACAGTATCTGCCTTGGCATTTCTGGGCTTCTAAGAATTCCTTGAAGTAGCATTCCTTCTAGTACCAATACTTGACATTCCCAGGCTTGTAGATGCATCTGCCTCTGTAGTCACATGATGTCTTCCCCCTGTGTGTGTCTCATGCTGTGTGTTCTGCTATTTTTGAAAGACATCACTCAGAAGGGATATAGGACCCACCCTACTCTGGTCTGACCGTATTAATATAGCAAAAGAGAAACCCTATTCCCAAACAGGGCTATGTTCACAGGTACATAGGTTAGAATTTCAATATATCTTTTTGGGGTACACAATTCAATTCATAACAACTTTCAAATAATAAATTATCAGGTCCAGATGGTATTCCTGGTGAATTCTACCAAATATTTAAGGAAAAAAAAATAGCAATTCTTGACAATCTCTTGCAGAAAACAGAAGAAACACTTCATAACACATCATGAAGCCAGCATTACCCTATTACCAAAACCAAATAAAGACATTACAATAAAAGAAAACTACAGACCAGTATCTCTTATAATGTAGATGCAAATATCCTCAACAAAATAGTAGCAAATTGAATACAACAATGTAAAAATATATGTACATATATATGTGTACATATGTGTATATATATATTGTTGTTGTTGATAGGTTCCATCGAATCCATTCTGCCTCATAGTGACCCTATGTACAACAGAACAAAACACTGCCCAGTCCTGTGCCATTCTCACAATCATTGCTATGTTTCAGCCCATTGTTGCAGCCACTGTGTCAATCCGTCTTGTTGAGGGTCTTTCTCTTTTTTGCTGACCCTCTACTTTACCAAGCACGATATCCTTCTCCAGTGACTGATCCCTCCTGATAACACGACCAAAGTATGTAAGACGTAGTGTCTCCATCCTTACTTCTAAGGATCATTCTGGCTGCACTTCTTCCAAAATAGATTTGTTCATTCTTCTGGCAGTCCATGGTATGTTCAATATTCTTCACCAAGACCACAATTCAAAGGTTTCAATTCTTCTTTGGTCTTCCTTATCAGCTTTTGCATGCATGTGATGTGATTGAAAATATCATGGCTTGGGTCAGGTGCACTTTAGTCCTCTTGGTGACATCTTTGTTTTTCAACACTTTAAATAGCTCTTTTGAGCAAATTTGCCTAATGCAATACATCGTTTGATTTCTTGACTGCTGCTTCCATGCGCGTTGATTGTGGATACAAGTAAAATTAAATCCTTGACAACTTCAGTCTTTTCTCCACTTATCATGATGTTGCTTATTGGTCCAGTTGTGAGGATTTTTGTTTTCTTTACACTGAAGTGTAATCCATACTGAGGGCTGTAGTCTTTGATCTTCATCAGCAAGTGCTTCAAGTCCTCCTCACTTTCAGCAAGCAAGGTAGTGTCATCTATATATCACAAGTTGTTAATGAGTCTTCCTTCAATCCTGATGCTGCACGCTACTTCATATAGTCCATCTTCTCAGATCGTTTGCTCAGCATACAGATTGGATAAGTATGTTGAAAGTATACGACCCTGATTCACACCTTTCCTGATTTTAAACCATGCAGTATCCCCTTTATTCTGTTCAAATGACTGCCTCTTGGTCTTTGAACAGTTTCCACACTATACAGGTTCCACTATATCAGATAATATTCTGCTGCTATTCACAAGGTTTTCACTGGCCATTTTTTTAAGAAGTTGACACCAGGTCCTTCTTTCTAGTCTGTCTTAATCTGGAAGCTCTGCTGAAACATGTGCACGCTAGGTGATCTTTCTGGTATTTAAATACCTGTAGCAAAGCTTCCAGTATCACAGTAACACGCCAGCCACCACAGTACAACATACTTTCTCTCTCTATATATATATATACATATATATATATATGTGTGTGTGTGTGTGTGTGTGTGTATAATGATTATAACAAAGTTGAAGAATGCAAGTTTAATACACAAATGTCAATTACTTTCTTATATACCAGCAATGAACTATTGAAATTTAAAATTAAAAACACAGTATCATTTAAAATAGCCCCTCCCAGAATGAAATACTTCAATAAAATTCTTTTTTTTCTATACCTCATGCAGAAGAATTCCAAATAATTTAGGCTGCTACTCGACTTAAAGACGGGGGAGCAAAACTCCCTACTCAAGTGTGAACTGGGCATAGTGACTTCCTTCCAAAGAGTACAGTATGAAAAGGAGGGAAACCAGTAACTTTAAAGTGTAGAAACATGACAAACACTATCTTACCAGGTTATCAGGTTCAATATCAACAGTAATAAACCATGCTGATGATATATACCCTTGATATGGTGTGATGAAATGCTACGTAACCCTGTGCTCTCTCTTGCAAAAACCCATAATCTCAGTCTAATCAGTATAATTCCAATATAGGGGCATCCTACCAAACATTTGATTGGTGTACCTAAAAATTGTCAAGGCCATCAAAAACAAGGAAAGTGAGAAATTGTTACAGCCAAGAGGAGTCTAAGGAGACACCATAAGTACATATGGTATCCTTGATGGAATCCTGTAGCAGAAGTCGTTAGGTAAAAACTAGGAAATCTAGATAAGCTAAGGACCTCAGTTAAAGAAAAAAAGCCAAATAGTACTAATTGAATAAAATATGATCTAAGGACTAATATTAAGTCAAAAAATGAATGTTTTCCAATAGTATTTGTTGCCATTGAGTTGATATCAATTCATGTTAATCCCACGGTGTGTCAGAAAGGATCTATGCTCCATAGGGTTTTCAAGGCTGTGACCTTTCAGAAACAGATCACCAGGCCTATCTCCCAAGTTGCCTCTGGAGGCTAGTAGTTGGGCACTTAAAATTTGACCACTCATGGACCCGTTTTTTAATACTACTACCAAATATAGTTATTACTTAACTGATTCTAACAAAATCAGATAATGAGGAAGGAAGAAATAGAGTTATAACTGCAGTACGATAGATCACTTTTATATGGCCTTTTTGCCATGGTCTTGTAACTCCCACAAGAGTGATTGGGTGGGAGTACGCAAATACGGTAAATGTGGCCCATCAAGGGGATTGGATAGCTTGCTAGTAATGTAAATAAAGTTCATGGCACCTGTGTGGGGGTGGGGCCATGCAAATAACATCTATGGAACGCTAATGAAGGGATTGGTCAGTTTTGCCATCCCGCTAGGCTTAAAATGAACCATCCCAGAGGCAGGAGGATAGGATCTCACCACCACTAAGTAAGAAGAGCCAGGAGCAGAAGTGAGAGGCTCTTGGAACCAGGAGAACAAGAGAAGGAGCTATAACAAGGATGATGGTGAGAAGCGGCGGCAGAGAAACAGCAGCAGGAGAGACAAGAGACTCACAGGAGACCAGCAGGAGATCGTGTGGTGCATCCCAGCCCATAGAGTGAGAAAGCTGAGTGCCTTCGGGCAGGAGACTTGCTGGTAGAGCAGGGTGCCTCCAGGTACTTTGTAGAACTAGAGTTGAGCACCTTTGGGTGCTCACTGGAAGAGCACGGTGCCTCTGGGCACTTATCGGCAGAGCTAAAAGAGCTTTGTAATACTTGCCTGAGCAGGACACAGGTTTAGAGCAAGAGAGGGGCATACCTGCAGGCAGAGCTGAGAAGAGACTCTCCTGATGGAAGAACTGTATCCTGAGCGTTCCTGAACATGAATTGTAACGTGTTACTTTCCTAATAAACCCAATGACTTTGAGTATGGTCTGTGAGCTCTGTGTGGCTGTTGCAATGAGTTATCGAACTCGGCAGAGAAGTAGAGAGTGCCATGGGAGGGATGGTTGGTGTCAGAATTGGTAAAGATGGTGGAAAAAGGAAGCATGTCTGACCTCTGCCTCATAGAAATCAGCCTTGGGATGTTGATCTTGATTCTCCTTCCCCCTTGAGAAGTTAAAAGAGGTCAGACTCCACTGCCACACCAATTTTATAATCCCTTTCAGTGAACTTGTATCAGTGCTTTGTAATTAAATATATTTATTTTACTGACATCAACATTCAAAAGGAATATTCATCATAAAAGTTACTATTTATTGAACATGTACTATGAATCACTATGTGTTCAATAAATAGTAACTTTTATCAATATGCATATTGCAGTCCCAAAGTGATTGACAAGCAAGACAATTACCTTTGCATGGCTAGGCAGACAATCTCTGCATTAAAATAGGGCTGTACCTGTTAATGCATGACCTCATCTCCTTCCTCCTGAGACTCAGTTGTGATATATATACATTAAAAAACCCATTGCCATCATGTTGATTCCAACTCACAGCAACCCAATAGGACAGAGTAAAACTGTCCCAAAGGGTTTCCAAGGAGTGGCTGGTGGATTCAAACTGCTAACCTTCTGGTTAGCAGCAGAGCTCTTAGCCACTGTGTCACCAGGGCTGCATTTTATATATATATATATACACATAGCATATGATTATATACATATAATCAAACCTGTTGCTGTTGAGTTGATTCTGACTCACAGTGATCCCATGTGCGTTAGAGTAGAATGTTCTCCATAGGGTTTTCAATGTCTGAGTGTCTATAATTTTTTGAAATGAGATCACCAGGTCTTTCTTCCAAGGTGCCTCTGGGTGGATTTGAACCAACGACCTTTCTGTTAATAGGGGAGCACTTAACCATTTGTGCCAGTCAGGGTGTGTTTGTCTGTCTAACTCTCTGTCTTTCTCCATATATATATGCCCCATAGCGTTTCCAAGGAAAAGTCTTCTGATTCACATAGTCTGGTGAATCCCAGATTGGCAGATCAGACTGCAGGGCTCTTGCTCACAGGCTGTGAAGATTGACAAATCCCAAGATCAGCAGGCAAGACTACAGATAAGCTGTTAATCCAAGTGCCAAGAACTGGCGCTCAGACGAACAGGAGCCACCTGCAGGATCCAGAGCAAGCAAATGTCCACAAGCAAAAGCCCACGAGCATTGCCAGAAAATCCACTTATATTTGATGCAGGTTGTGCACCTCCAAGGAAACCCTTTCAACTGACTGGCTACTCACAGCAGATCCCGTCAGGAAGGTGATCACCTTATATCAAATCTCATTATGGAAGTGATCTCATCATCATACGACTGCCAAACTACATCATAACTGCCAAACCACTGAGAATCATGGCCCAACAAAGATGACACACAACCTTAATGATCATAATGACTCAGAGAAGTTATGCATTGACCAAATTCATTACTAATATTTGTCAAACCTATACTCAGGCACAGCTATTTTCAAAACACAAAATAAAGTTCTGACTCTAAATTTCACTAAGAAAATATCAACATATTATCTTCTGTAAGTTTATTGAACTTGATAGTTTCAAGAGCACTGCTGAGTAGATGCCTAAAGTAGGATAAATTTGATATTATAATCCTTTCCCTGAAGGCATTACACATAACTCTGTTGTCTTCTGATGACAATCCAAAACACAACTAGAAAAACCTACCGATCAATCAGATATATATTACGTATATTGCAATAAAGGAGAAAAATACCTCAACACAGTCGTAGGCAGTGGCTCAAAGTGGGGAAATGAAACATGGATTCATATAATTTTAACAAATAGATTAGATGATTTTAAGGTAGATTTGCAAGGTAGTAAACTAGTTGGGATAGGTTGGGATAGGACACAGCTGATGATAATGGTAGCTTTGAATTGGTGAGCATAGAAAGTCAAAAGTCTTTATGCAAGACTAATCTTGACAAGTAATATGTTTAGATGGTTGGCAATCTTACCTTTCAGGAGAACTACTTACTGAGCAAGCAGTTGTGTTATTTTTGCCTGATCTGAACATAGCTTAATATAGGGGCAGAAAAATATACTGACAGGAATATATTGGTTTTATTATTTCATGAAAATTAGAAGGAAAAGGCATTACTATGTTTCTTTCCTTTTCAACTGCAAGAAAAATAATAACAATATGAAGAAATATTTAAGAATGACATATATAGGGTAAACTCCTGAACTGGAGAGAAGATTAAAACATTTTATTATGAAAATGTGCAAACATACAGAAAAGCTGAAAGAATTTTACAAAGAACACTCATATACCTTGCATGTGCAAGGTTGGTGGTTCGAACCCACCCAGCAGCTCCGTGGGAGACAGACCTGGGGGATCTGATTCCCTAAAGATTACAGCTAGGAAAACCCTATGGGGGAAGTTCTACTCTGTCACATAGGATCTCTAAGTCAAAATTTACTAGACAGCACCTGACAACAACATACCTGCTTCTAGCCATCTCACCATTCCTACGTATCCATCTTTTATTTTGTTATATTTTTGATGCTTTTCAAAGTAAGTTGCAGACCAAAAAAAAAAAAAAAATGACATTTGGATGAAAAAAATAAAACCGACTCTGCAATGTCAGTATAGGAAATTCCTTCAGCGGGTGGTAGGGGGTGCTATTTTCCAGAAAAGATCTGAAACCGGAAACACAGACAAGGAATCCTCTTGTAAAAACCAAAAGGTCATAGATGAAAGGGCATGGAGGCAATACAAAAGGCAAGATAAATAAGGGGTTCTCTATAGGTCCTTAATGCATACAGCTACAGAATCTATTTTGGCTGAGGTTATACATGTTGTTGTTAGGTGCTGCTGTGTTGGTTCAGACTCATAGTGACCCTATGAGGTTTCCCCCATAGGGTTTCCAAGCAGCTGCTGGTGGATTCAAACTGATGACCTTTTGGTTAGCAGTTGTAGCTATTAACCAGTGGGCCACCAGGGCTCCATATGTATGTGTGTATATATATATAAACTCGTGGCCGTCAAGTCGATTCTGACTCATAAACCCACTGCCATCGAGTCAATTCCTACTCATAGTGACCCTATAGGACAGAGTAGAACTGCCCCATAGGGCTTCCAAGGAAGGGCTGGTGGATTCAAACTGCCGACCTTTTGGTTGGCAGCCCAACTCTTAACCACTGCGTTGCACATGTATATATGTATATTTATGTACATGTACATGTATATATAACATATATACATATATAGAGAAAGAGAGAATCTTTCAGGGACAAGATTGAGAATATTGATAATTTAACATTGTGATTGTGCCAGAATGTTTTAATAGCTATTATGCTTTGAGAAAAAAAAAAAAAGAGCTTAAGAATTTTTAAACATATTTGCCATATAATTTTCCAGAAACCTGGACAAGTATGTATAGTCTCCAAATCTTAGACAGATGAAGATTGATGTCTAAAATATTTAACCACATCCTCAAGGTAACAGAGCTAGTAAATGCTTGAGTTAGGATTTGTAACCAAATCTTTGGTCTATGTTTTACACACACCATAGTTTTTTCCTCTCTTAATTAAGAAGGAAGCATTTGATAAAATGATAAACCATGGTTTTAAAATTGCTAGGCACACACAAATTTTGGGAATTTAATTTTTAAAAATCATCCTTCCTCCCACACACACCAGACAGAGGTTGAGGTTGCTTATGTTTGTGTTCAATTCGAGATTTCCATCTGTATCCTCTTACCCTCTGTTTTTCTTCTTAAAATGATTTTCACCCCTGTTATTTCATATAGTGCAGAGTTCATTATTTCTCTTATCTAAATGTCAGTGGTTTCCTTGGTGACTCTGTTTAAGACTAAACTCTGTTTGAGCACCACAACAACGTAATTAAAACTTCAGTTATCTATATTTGCAGCCTCATCAGCTCAGTTAAATAATGTGGTCTATACTAAGTGGCAAATGTCTGTTATGTTCATATGACCCATATAGTCAAAATCAGTAGCATGACCTTGAATATAATTTCAGTATATTCAGATATGTATGGGATGATTTGAATATTTAGTGATGTTCTAAATTGATTTTTTTTCTTCTGAAAACTCCAGTTAGTCATATTACTGTATTGAGTCAATTGAAGCACACTCCTTTTATGAGAATGTTGATTTCTACTTCCTTTAAATTTACGGAAAGAAGGAATAAGGAATATGTGAAAATTCTGGCACAAAACCTACAGAAAATCACCTAAAAATTGTATTCTACTGTGTGAGTATAATTATTTATTTCCCCTTCTTGACAAAAGTTATTTGTTTGGAGTTCTGTTGCAAAATTCATTGTTCTGTAGGTACTAATCATTTGTTTCCACATAGCTAGTCAGAGCAGGCACAAATTTGGGAAATATGATTTTTGTAATTAAAAACTGAGCATCAACATATCTATATGAGACATTTTCAACCTATTTCCTTTATTCTTGGAAATATACGTAATATTACTAACGTTCACCTATATTCAAATTCACTTTGAATCAATAAGTTCATTTAGGTTGCTTATGGTTTAGAGATAATTTTGATCAGAAATCATATATGAAATTTTGTAAATGCTTAAATGATGGTAATAACATTTTCATCTTTTAGAGCTTGAGAGTAGAAATGATTTATTTTATTTCTTCCCATTTTATTCCTCTTTCTTTTCCCCCTGTACTAAAATAATTTTAATTATAAGGGGCAGTCTTTTTGAGTAGACAGTTACTCATGAAATGTAATTTGAAAGGAGTTGGGATAATTAGTATGCCCTTAAACAGTATCTTTACCAACATACTTGAAAATTTCATATTTTAGGTTTCCATTTATTAATTCGGCAAATCTTCATTAGGGGCCTACAAGCATTGGGTACAGTGTTATGTGCTAAGTGTTGACTGTATGCAAGATAGACAAGATTTCGGCTATCATGGAGCTTGCATTAGAACGAAGGGAGACAGATAAAAGCAAATAGACAAAAATATTACAGGCTGTAATAAACTTTCTGATGAAAAACAAATAAATGAACAAACAGACCAGAGCATTGATATTGAAAACAGTAAGAAAAAACTTTAGATTATGTGGTTGGGATTGGCCTTGCTTAGTTGCTGTTTTTATTAATATGTTATGTAAGAAGCGCTAGCAATCAAAAGAACTGGGGAATAGTTTCCCATATAGTGGGAAAAGCATGCATAGATTTCTGAGATGGGAAAGACCCTAATGTTTTCTAGGAATTGATAGAAGGTCCAAGCTGATGGGGAAATTTACGTTTAAAAGTAATATAAGTTCTGATTTTGCAATACCTCAGAGCAACAAGCCACCAACAAGCAAATCAGCCAACTTCTAAGACTTTTGTGCCACTGTTCTGCCTCTGCCTAATCTGAAGGTTTTAGAGTAGAGAATACACAGGAATACACAGTTAGGATACACAGGAATCAAATCCACTATATCTGTGGAAAGAGATGAAGAAGCCAGAACAAGGCCAGGGGCCAACTGTAGAATGAACCTTCAATTGCTCACATGCAAGCTCAAGTTGAAGTTGAAGAAAATTAGAACAAGTCCACCAGAACCAAAGCACAAACTTGAATATATAACACCTGAGTTTAGAGACCATTTCAAGTACAGATCTGACACATTGGACACTAATGACCAAAGACCAGACGTGTTGTGGGATGACATCAAGGACATCATAAATGAAGAAAGCAAAAGGTCATTAAAAGACAGAAAAAAAAAAAAATGGATGTCAGAAGATACTCTGAAACTTGCTCTTGAAAGTAGAGTAGCTAAAAGCAAAAGGAAGAAATGACGAAGTAAAAGAACTGAAGAGAAGATTCCAAAGGGCAGCTTGAGAAGACAAAATATTGTAATGAAATGTTCAAAGACCTGAAGTTAGAAAACCAAAAGGGAAGAACATGCTCAGCATTTATCAAGCTGAAAGAACTGGGGGGAAAAAAAATTCAAGCCTCTAATTGCAATATTGAAGGATTCTATGGGCAAAAAAGTGAAATTGAGATGTTTCAGAAAATGGATGCAGTGCTGGAGGTGTGCACTTGTCTATGCCAAGAAATTTGGAAGACAACTACCTGGATGGAAGAGATCAATATCATGATAAATGGAGAAAATATTGAAATTGTCAAGGATTTCATTTTACTTGGATCCATAATCAACTCCCATGGAAGCCACAGTTGAGAAATCGAACAACCTATTGCATTGGGCAAATCTGCTGCAAAAGACCTGTTTAAAGTGTTCAAAAGCAAACAGGTCACTTTGAGGACTAACATGCATCAGACCCAAGACAAGGTATTTTTAATCACCTCATATGTGTGTGGAAGTTGGACAATGAATAAGGAAGACCAAAGAAGAATTCATGCTTTTGAATTGTAGTATTGGCAAAGAATATTCAATATACCATGGACTACCAGAGAATGAACAAATCTGCCTTGTAAGAAGTACAGC
The DNA here is from genome assembly GCA_030035585.1 of Dugong dugon. Lineage (NCBI taxonomy): Eukaryota > Metazoa > Chordata > Mammalia > Sirenia > Dugongidae > Dugong > Dugong dugon. Next base: position 25,388,894 of record CM057475.1, read on the forward strand.
CAGAATGCTCCTTAGAAGCAAGGGTGGAGATCAGGAGGGATCAGTCCCTGGAGAAGGACCTCATGCTTGGTAAGGTAGACAGGGTCAGCGGAAAAGAGGACGATTGTCAACTGGATGGCTTGATACAGTGGCTGCAACAGTGGGCTGAACCATAGCAACAATTGTTAGGATGACGCAGGACTGGGCAGTGTTTTGTTCTGTTGTATATATGGTCGCTATGAGTTGGAACCAATTCAATGGCATCTAACGACACAACAATAGGATAGAGAAAACAGAATAGAAGGCTATACAGGTAGACTCTGTAGTAAGTCAGTTCTGAGGTAAGTCAAATACCTCATTTTTTTTTTTTTTTTAGTTTTCATTGTTGTTGACTTTTATTATCAGTATCTTTATAAATCCAATATTTATTTCTCATTGGGGTTTGAAATATTACGTATAAACTTATAGATATATTTTAATACATACATACATAAAAAATACAATACTCATAAAAACTTACACCAACAATGAAAAAGAGTTGGACAATGTTATGGATTTTGTCAGTTATGGTAATAATTCCACTTGTAAAAGATTCTGGATCATCTGGATTATCCCTGGGAATGGGGATGGCATTCCTAGTCTGAAAATTAGTGAGAGTTGTTGTATGGTCCTTTTCTTTTTTTCTTCATATATTTTGCAGTAACATCTCACTGCTTCCCAAATCTGCATATCTGCTTTTGCAAAGGAATCAGTGTTTGGTTCCATGTTTTCAAGCAATTGAAGCCTCTGATTTAGTTCAAAAGAAAACTTTAGCTAATTCTTTCACCCTAAAATGTTTTGACAACTTCTCTCCTTCCTATTCCTCATTATTTCTTTCTTCTTCAGAATTTCTTTCCTTGTCCAAATCTATTAACTCCTAATCTGTCAATGTTACTGCAATAACGCGGATTGGAGCCACCTGCCACAATAGCCAATTCTGAGACGGGGTGAGGTGAGCAGCAAGAGGTTTATTTATTTATTTTTGGCTTTTTTTATTTATTTTTTATTCTACTTCAGGTGAAGGCTTACAGAAACAATAGTTTCTCATGAAACAGTAGTAAACATATTGTTTTATGACATTGGTTAACAACCCCACAACATGTCAACCCTCTTCTCAACATATTTTTTGGTGAAAATACACATAGCCAAAGATACACCATTTCAAAAATTTCTACATGCACAGTTCAGTGACATTGACTACGCTCTTCCAATTGTGCTCTTATTCTCACTTAAGATGAAGGCTTACAGAACAAAATAGTTTCTCATTTAACAGTTACTACAAATGTTGCCCTATGACAATGGTTAACAATCTCACAACATATCAACAATATCCTTACTCAACCTTGGGTTCCCTATCACCAGCTTCCTTGTCCCCTTCTGCCTTCTGGCCCTTGTCACTGGACTCCTGTACCTTGTTAGTCTCATTTGGTTTTACAGGGCTGTCCACTCCCAGGCTGAACGGTGAACCTTGGAGATAACTTCATCACTGAGCTAAAAGGGTGTCTGGGGGCCATAATCTCAGGGTTTCTCCAGTCTCATTTAGGCCAGTAAATCTGGTCTTTTATTTTGTGAGTTAGAATTATGTTCTACAACCTTCTCCAGCTCTGTCCAGAACCCTCTGTTGTGATCCTGGTCAGAGCAGTCAGTGGCGGTAGCTGGGCACCATCTAGCTGTACTGGACTCAGTCCGGTGGAGGCCTTGGTACCTGTGGTCCATTCGTCCTTTGGGTAATCTTTTCCTTGTATCCTGTTCTCTTCATTCTCCCTTGCTCCCGAAGGGATGAGACCAGTGAAGTGTCTTAAATGACTGCTCACAGGCTTTTAAGACCCCAGACACTACTCACAAAGGTAGAATGTAGAGCATTGTCTTTTAAACTGTGTTATGCCAATTGAGCTAGATGTTCCTCGAGACCATGGTCCCCAGAGCCCTCCACCCAGCAATTCAGTCCCTCAGGGAGTTTGGATGTGTCTATGGGGCTTCCATGACCTTTCCTTGTACAAGTTGTGCTAGTTTCTCCTGTATTGTGTACTGTCTCACCCTTCACCCAAGATACCACTTAACTATTGCCTGTTTAGTATTTCCTCCCCACCCCTCCCATCCCTGGTAACCAACAAAGATTGTTACATTTTCTGTGTAAACTTTTGCATGGCTTTTTACAATAGAGGTCTCATAAAATATTTGTCCTTTTGTGATTGACTTATTTCACTCAGCATAATGTCCTCCAGTTTCATCCATGTTATGAGATGCTTCGCAGATTCATCGTTGTTCTTTCTTGTTGCACAGTACTCCATTGTGTGTATATACCATAGTTTGTTTATCCATTCATCTGTTGATGGGCATGTAGGTTGTTTCCATCATTTTGCTATTGTGAACAATGCTGCCATGAACATAGGTGTGCATATGTCTATTCAAGCGACGACTCTTATCTCTCTAGGATATATTCCTAGGAGTGGAATTGCTGGATCGAATGGTATGTCTATTTCTATCTTTCTCAGGAAGTGCCATATCATTTTCCAAAATGGTTGTATCATTTTGCATTCCCACCAGCAGTGCATAAGAGATCTGATCTCCCCGCAGCCCCTTCAACATTTGTTATTTCCAGTGTTTTTGATTCTTGCCATTAATGCCAGGGTGAGATAGTATCTCATTGTGGTTTTAATTTGCATTTCTATAATGGCTAGTGATCGCGAGCATTTCCTCATGTGTCTGTTGGCCATTTGAATGTCTTGTTTGGTGAAGTGTCTGTTCATTTCCTTTGCCCATTTTTAATAGGATTATTTGTCTTTTTGTTGTAGAGGTGTTGGATTTTCTTGTAGATTATGGAGGTTAGAACTTTGTCTGACGTATACTGTCCAAGAATTTTTTCCCAGTCTGTAGGTTCTCTTTTTACTTTTTTGGTGAAGTCTTTTGAAGAGCATAGGTGTCTGATTTTTAGAAAATCCCAGTTATCTAGCTTATCTATTGGGGTTTGTGCATTGATGGTTATAGTTTGTATCCTGTTAATGCCGTGTATTAAGGCCTGAAGCGTTGGTCCTATTTTTTCTTCTATGAACTTTATAGTTTTAGGCTTTATATTCAGGTCTTTGATCCATTTTGGAGTAGTTTTTCTATACGGCATGAGATATGGGTCCTGTTTCATTTTTTTGCAGATGGATATCCTGTTTTGCCAGCACCATTTGTTAAAAACACTGACTTTTCCCCATTTGATGGACTTTGGGCCCTTGTTGAAGATCAGGTGACCGTAGGTGGATGGATTTACATCTGGGTTCTCAATTCTGTTCCTTTGGTCAATGTATCTGTCGCTGTACCAGTACCAGGCTGTTTTGACTAGTGTAGCTGTATAGGAGGTTCTGAAGTCAGGTAGTGTGAGTCCTCCAACTTTATTCTTTTTCTTCAGTAGTGCTTGACTTATTCAGGGCTTCTTCCCTTTCCATATAAAGTGAATGATTAGTTTTTCCATCTCTTTGAAGAATGTTCTTGGTATTTGGATCAGGATTGCATTGTATTTGTAAACTGCTTTGGGTAGAATTGTCATTTTCACAATGTTGAGTCTGCCTATCCATGAGCATGGTATGTTTTTCCATTTATGTAGATCCCTTTGGGTTTCTTGCAGTAGTGTTTTGTAGTTTTCTTTATATAGGTCTTTTACATCCCTGGTCGGATTTATTCCTAAGTATTTTATCTTTTTAGAGGCTATTGAAAATGGTATTGTTTTCCTGATTTCCTTTTCATCATTCTCCTTACTGGTATATAGGAATCCAACTGAATTTTGAATGTTTATCTTGTATCCTGCTAGTCTGCTGAATCTCTCTATTAGTTCCAGTAGATTTCTCATGGAGTCTTTAGGGTTTTCTATGTATAGTATCATATCATCTGCAAACAGGGACAGGTTAACTTCTCTGTTACCAATTTGGATGCCCTTTATTTCTTTTTCTTGCCTTATTGCTCTAGCTAGAACTTCCAGCACAATGTTAAATAGGAGTGGTGATAAAGGGCATGCTTGTCTTGTTCCTGTTTTCAAGGGGAATGTTTTCAGCCTCTCTCCATTAAGAATGATGTTGGATGTTGGTTTTGCCTAGATGCCCTTTATTATGTTGAGAAATTTTCCTTCTATACCTATTTTATTGAGAGTTTTTATCAGCAATGGGTGTTGGACTTTGTCAAATGCCTTTTCTGCGTCAATTGAGATGATCAAGTGATTCTTTCTTTCCTTTTATTTATGTGGTAGATTACGTTGATTGAATTTCTAGTGTTGAACCATCCTTGCCTACCTGGTATGAATTCTACTTGGTCGTGGTGTATTATTTTCTTGATATGATGCTGAATTCTATTGGCTAGACTTTTGTTAAGAATTTTTGCATCTATATTCATGAGAGATATTGGTCTGTAATTTTCTTTTTTTGTGACATCTTTGCCTCATTTTGGTATCAGCATTATGCTGGCTTCATAGAATGAATTTGGAAGTGTTGCTTCCTCTTCTATGCTCTGAAATAGCTTGAGTAGTACTGGTACAAGCTCTTCTGTAAATGTTTGGTAGAATTCTCGAGTGAAGCCGTCTGGGACTGGGCTATTGTTTGGTTGGGAGTTTTTTTATTACCTTTTCAATCTCTTCTATTGTTATGGGTCTGTTCAGATTTTCAACATTACTTTGTTGTAGTTTGGGTAGGCCATATGTTTCTACAAATTTATCCATTTCTTCTAGGTTTTCAAATTTGTTGGAGTATAGTTTTTCATAATATTCTGTTATAGTCCTTTTTATTTCAGTTGGGTCTGTTGTAATGTCCCCATTTCATTTCTTATTAGGTTATTTGCATCCTATCCTGTTTTTCTTTTCTCAGTCTGGCCAGTGGTTTGTCGATTTTGTTGATTCTTTCAAAGAACCAACTTTTGGTTTTGTTGATTCTTTCTATTATTTTTCTGTTCTCTATTTCATTTATTTCTGCTCTGATCTTTACTATTTCCTTTCTTCCGGTGGTGGTGGGCTTTTTTTGCTGTTCTCTTTTTATTTGTTTGAGTTCTGTAGTTAATGTTTTGATTTTGTCCCTTTCTTCTTTTTTGATATGTGCATCTATTGCTCTAAATTGTCCTCTGAGGACTGCCTTTGCTGTGTCCCAAAGGTTTTTGTATGATGTGTTTTCATTCTCATTTGATTCTAGGAATTTTTTGATTCCATCTCTGATTTCTTCTATTACCCATTGATGTGTAAGCAGGGTATTATTCAGTTTCCATGCAGTTGACTTTTTTTCCTTGCTCTTTCTATTGTTAATTTCTACCTTGATAGCATTGTGGTCAGAGAAGATAGTTTGAATTATCTTGACATTTTGGATGTTGTTGAGGATTGCTCTGTTACCTAAGATGTGGTCTATTCTGGAGAACAGTCCATGTGCATTGGAAAAGAATGTGTACTTTGCAGCAGTTGGATGGAGTGTTCTATATATGTCTATGAGGTCAAGTTGGCTGATGGTGCCCTTTAGGTCTTCTGTATCTTTGCTGAGTTTCTTCTTAGTTGTTCTGTCCTTTACTGAGAGTGGTGTGTTGAAGTCTCCTACTATTATTGTGGAACTGTCAATTTCTCTTTTCAGTGCTGTTAGAGTTTGTTTTGTGTGTTTTGGAGCCCTGTCATTGGGTGCATAGATGTTTATTATGGATATGTCTTCATGATGGATCGTCCCCTTAATCATTATATAGTATCCTTCTTTGTCTCATATGGTGGATTTCATTTTAAAGTCTATTTTATCTGAGATTAGAATTGCTACTCCTGCTCTTTTTTGGTAGTTGTTAGCTTGATATATTTTTTTCCAACCTTTGACTTTTAATAAATTCTCTTCTTTGTTTCTAAGGTGTGTCTCTTGTAGACAGCATATTGATGGATCCTGTTTTCTTATCCATTCTGTCACTTTCCGTCTCTTTATGGGTGCATTGAGGCCATTTACATTCAGTGTAATTATAGTGTATGATAGATGTGAGTTTGTTGCTGTCATTTTTGTGGTGCTTTTTTTTGTGGTGCTGAAGTTTTCTTTGTTTTTCTTACTCTCCTGTGCTGATTTAATTTGTTTTTGGATTTTTTTTTTTTCATTTCTTTTCTCATTGTAGGTTTTGTTTTTGCTGAGACTTTATGTTTTTTCTCTTTATTTTTCTGAGTATGTTTGTTAACTTTCTTTGTGGTTACCATTAATTTTACCCTTATCTTTCTAAGTTTGAAGCATTCTACCATTACTTGGTATCGCCTTGCCTTCCTCTCCATCAGAAGGTTCTATACCTATGCCATTTATTCCCTCTTTTATTGTTTTGATGTTGTTGTCATTTTACTGATTAACTGCTCTGATTCCCTGTTGTATTTCTTTTGGTTTTGGATAGTCCTTGAGAGGTCATTTCCTAGATTGGTATCTGGCTGGTACGATCCTGCGTCCTTGATTTTGCCTGTGAGCTGAAGTTTTTTGTTCTCTGATCGAAGAACTCCCTTTAATAATTCTTGTAAGTTTGGTTTGGCTTTTACATATTCCCTTAATTTCCGTGACCTAATTTCACCATCATATTTCAACGAGTGTTTTGCAGGATATATTATTCTTGGCTGGCAATTTTTTTCTTTCAAGATTTTATATATGTCATCCCATTGCCTTCTTGCCTGCATGGTTTCTGCCAAACAATATGAGCTTAGTCTTATTGTTTCTCCTCTGTATGTGACTTCTTGTTTTTCATGAGCTTCTCTCAGGATTCTTTGTTTGTCTTTGGTTTTGGTGAGTGTGAATATGATAGGCCTTGGTGATTTTCTTTTGGGGTCTCTTCTATATGGGGTTCGTTGAGCTTCTTGGATGGCCAGCTTCTCATCTTTCATGATATTGGGGAAGTTTTCTGTCAGCAGTTCCTCAATGATCCTCTCTGTCTTTTCTGTTTTCTCCCTTTCTAGAATTCCAATCACTCGCAGATTTTTGCTTTTTATTGTGTCCCACGTAACTCTCAGAGTCTCTTCATTTTTCTTTGTTCTTTTTTCTGCGTTTTCCTGAAACAGAGTTGTATCCAAGTGTTTGTCTTCAGTTCCACTGATCCCGTCTTCCACCGTTTCAAATCTGTTTCTCAGCCCCTCTATGACACCTTCCATTTCTGAAATCTTGTTGTTTATCTTTTGTATTTCTAATTGTTGTCTTTGTATAATTTGTAGTTGTGAATTTCTTTTAGCATTTTGTTCCTGCATTATTTTCCTGAATTCTTCCAATTTTTTGTCTGTATTTTCCATGAATTTATCTATTTTTTCCTCATGTTTATCTTCTTTTTGCTTCAGCTTTTGGAGAATTCTGAGTATTAGAGATTTGAATTCCCTATCGGGTAGTTCTAGTGCCTTTTATTCCACTGGAAAATCGTCTGGTGTTTTATTTTGGACACCTACTGGAACCATCTTGTCCTGTTTTTGTAGATGTTTTTATATTGTCTGCTGTCTTCGGGGCATTCAGTAGTTATTTTTCTCGTTTATTGATTGTAGATTTGTTTGTTTCATACCTTTTTTAAAATTTGACTATGTCTGAGCAGGCGGGCTGTGAGTTTTTTGTTGTTTGCTCCTCTGTGGGCACAATAGTCTTCACCTCCTTCTCCTATTGGCAGGGTCAGTAACTCAGATATGGTACAGCAGGGCAGGTCTAGCTTAAGAGGAGTTACTGCGATGGGTTGTTTGTGGCACTTACTACAGCCACCAGGGTGGGTCAGTAATTAGTGCATGGTAGGTTCCAGTAGGCCGTGCCTGTGCTGCTTGGTGGTATGATGTTAAGTGCATGGTGCAGGTAGGCAGGATGTAGCAGGGAGATTGTTATGTGTGGGGCTAAGATGTATATGGGAGAGAGGAGAGAGGAACAGGGGCCAAAAACATACAAACAAAAAAGAATACTAGGGGAGCTTGCCTGTGAAATGGAGAAAAACAAAAAAGGAATAGGAAGTAAAAAAAGAAAAGAAAATAATGAATAAATAAAAACCAGAAAGGGAAAGAACAGCAAAGTTCCCAGGGATCCCACCGGTGCAGCTATGAGGTCTGGGGTAGTTACTCTCAGGTGTTGCAGTACAGCGTGGCTAGAAGGTGTAGAGGTATACAACGCCAGGTATTCAGGGAACAGAAAGAGAAGGAAGACATAGAGAGACGAGAAACTGAGTAATGAAGAAAGGCAAAAATGGATAAAGAGGCAAAGAAAACAAAACAAATTAAAAAAAAAAGAGGAACAAGAAAATCCCCAAAGAAAACAGAAAAAACCAAAAAAAGAAATGCACTGAGGGATCCAACTGCACGTCTGTGCAAGCCACGCATCACCACCTGACCAGAACAGGCTCCCAACTCAAGAAAAGGAAAAGAAAACAAACAAACAATTCAAAACAAACAAATGAACAAAAGCCCTAGGATCCCACCAGCACGGCAGCCCAGACCAGGAAGCAGCTCCACACTGGAACAGAGCTCTGCAGTCCCTCAGGAAGAAGCAAAGATGGCGCACGGAACCAGGTATTTGAGCGAAAGGAGGGGGACGTGGTGAGAGGTAAGGAAGAAATCAAAAGAAGTGGAAAAAAAGCAACACCAGCTGCCAACAAATGGCACTCAGAGAGCCAGCTAGTGCTGGCTGGTGGAATCCAATCAACCGGTGCTTCCCAGACAAGAGACTGTGTCCATGGGAAGCAGAGGAGGCCGAGTGGGGGTGAAGAAGGGTGGGGGATAGGAAAGCTGTTATCCCAAATTACCAGTTGTTTTGTCTCCCACTGGAAGCTTTGTGAAGCTGCTTTCTCGTACCCCTGTTTGCTGGTCTCCAATAGGAGTCCAAGATGGTGGATCCACGCTGTGTTAGCTGATAGAGGACCTCTGCCTGAATCTCTCCTTGCTCTCTGTTCTCTGTCAATTTTCTCACTCCATTTGGTGCTCGGCTGTGTTCTTTATTTCTTCAGTTGATGTTTTAGGGTTTCAGGATCGTTGTTTTCTCTGTTCGGCTTAGGTTTTCAGATCTTTGCTGTGGAGGGACGGCATGATGCTTCTGCCTAGAGCGCCATTTTGCCAGAACTCCCAACATTTCTTAATATAGTTTTTGTTTTAGGGATATTACTTTATAGGCTTCTCAAATTTTTGCGTTAACTGAGACTTGTGCATTTTTAAGGGTTAAATGTTTACTACTTATTTTTACAAATAAATACATTAAACCAGTAGTCAATAATTTATCCATATAATAAGCATAATCATAAAAAGATCACATTTTAAACTGTTATATTAAAAAGAAAAAATTATGGCTCAAAAGCATAGAATTTCCATGAACAGTCTTAAAATAAAGATGGGGCAAGTAAGTATAAAAAATTGTAACCAAGAGTTAAGAATTAAGATAGACATTTAATAATGTCAAAGGATAAAATTCACACTTAAAATATTTTAAAAATGTGTTACAATAATTACTTTTTCATTTAGATGTTTAAAGAAACCTAAACATACAAGGACAAACTTTTTTTTTAGAAAAAAACATTTGATTTATTTTTATGAGTTATATTTTAAATGATTAATGAAATAACATGTGAATAGACATTAAAATATAAATCTTAAAGTCAATGTAGATTCTTAAGTATAACTCAGATTTTTTAGCCTATCATAAATATGTTTTCAAGCAAACATGTTATTCAAAAAAATAATTACATATAAAGTCACAAATAACATTTCTGTATTTTCTGAAAACTACGTGAATCAATCTGACTACAGTAAAAGTTGAGAATTAGTTATAAAAATTAACCAAAATAAAGAATTAACATCAAAATAAAATCTAAAGAGACAGAAATCCACAAAAATAAATGCATATCTTATCTTCCTAGGTGAAAGAAGGATCAACTAGCTATCTACTTTTGGCACTGGGAAGAGTTATATAAGCTGTGGGACCCTGCTTTAGAACAACTAGATATGATAAGACACTCTCATCGAGATATTGCTATTACTGCGCACACACACAAATTAGGTACATGGAGGCACAGTGTTGCCATATTGGCAGATGTCAATAGCAGTACTGCTATTGGATTATTTTGCTCTGGGCCAGCTGTATGTCTAGGGAGATGTCTTAGTTATCTAGTGCTGCTGTAACAGAAATACCACAAGTGGAAGGCCTTAACAAAGAGAAATTTATTTCCTCTCCGTAAAGTTGGCTGAAAGTCCAAATTCAGGGCGTCAGCTCCAGGGGAAGGCTTTCTTTCTCTGTTGGATCTGGAGGAAGGTTATTCTCATCAATCTTCCCCTGATCAAGGTGCTTCTCAGGCACAGGGACCCCAGATCAAAAGGAAGCGCTCTGCTCCCAGTGCTGCTTTCTTGGTGGTATGAGGTCTCCAACTCTCTGCTTGCTTCCCTTTCTTTTATCTCTTGTAAGATAAAAGGTGGTGCAGGCCATACCCCAGGGAAACTCCCTTTACACTGAATCAGGGATGTGACTTTAGTAAGGGTGTTACAATCCCATCCTAATCGTCTTTAACATAAAATTACAATCACAAAATGGAAGACAACCACACAATACTGGGAATCATGGCCCAGCCAAATTGATACACACATTTTTGGGGGGACATAATTCAATCCGTGACAGGAGATATATTTGAAACTCAAAAATAAGTGAAAGCTCTTGATGGAGACTAAGGTGATCCCAGTTTGGTGACTATTTCTGTATTCCACCAGAAACATTAGGGAACGTTCTGTTTTTAAGAGCTTCCTCAATTGAGGATGCCAGGAACTCTAAAAGTTCACATCAGATATTACCAGGCACAAATGGCGGTAATCGATCTTGTATTAAGTATTAATAGAAATGAAAACTCACATATTTAGATCCCAAAAACTTAGAGATGTGTGAAATGTCAGATGTGGATTACAGAACGTCTGTGTTAAAAATATTTAAAGATTTATTTTTTAGTCACAAACGTGAACAAGCAATGACAGATTCTCATTAGTGAAGAGAAAAATTTGATAAACAATGACATGAAAATTCTAAAATGAGAAGCATATTTGTTGAATTGAAAAAATATTGGCTACATGTATAGTAATGTTAAAAACCACACTGTTTATTACTGTACAAAGAAGAAAACCAAAAGAAAATATATTTTTGTGTCATATTCACAAAATGAAATGTTATACAGCCGTGAAAATGAATGAATAGCTGCTGCATCCAACATGAATGAATCTTAGAAACATAAAATTGATTGTAAAAAGAATGTCTAATAAAAACATGTCTAATAAACATAGATTTATATACGCAAGTATGATAAAATTACTTCCAAAAACAAGCAAATAAATATGCAAAACTGTACAACATATTATGTTTAGGGATGCATACATATGTACAAAACCACACAGACATAGTCAAGAAAATTTTATGATGATATTTATCTATTGGGGATGGAGAAAGAAAAGGTTTTTTTTTTTTCATATAAAGGACATGATGTTCTATTTCTTAATTTGAGTAGTGGGTATACTGGAGATTATTTTAGACCTTGTGTTTACATATATTATTTTGTATGCATCAACTATTTAATAATAAGACATAGAACAACATTAAAGTTCTCAATACTAACTGGAAAAAAAAGTTCCTTTGAATGTGTGTGTATGTGTAATATATCATCTCTCTATATTTATGCATAGGATCCTTATACATAAATATAGCATAATTATTTAGTTATAGTCTACAAGTGCATGTATGTCAACAAGGTAATTCTTGAGCTTACTTTGGGACTCTGAAATCTGTGATTTCCCAAACTCACATACTGTGATATAAAGGTTTACATAAGAAGGAGATTAAAGGCCCTTGGGGAGCTGACAAACAGTCCCCTCTCATTTTATACCAGCATTTTTCTGTTCACTTATCCAGCAAAATGAAATGCAGAAAAATAGTATTTCTGCTTAAGAAAAGAAAGGACAGAAAAACACATAAAATAAACCATCCTCCTTCAACTTCTCATGGAGAACCCACTCCTTTCACTCTGAAAAGTGAAATATTAAGTATGTAAAAATGGTCTCTGCAAAACATCCATTACACAGTCATGCACAGACTTTATATTTAGTGCTCATAAATCAGAATTATTTATTAAGCTGAGCTTGGCATGCTTCAGACTCACAGCTCTGTCCATCGAATATACTTTAATTTAGCTTAGTTGTGTTCAGAACTGGTGGTCATATCTTCCAAGAAATATTTTATAGGAGTAGATTGGCCATCACTAATTTAAAGCCTTCCAGCTGAGTAACCTCCACAGTGCCAGAGTCTGTGACAGGATTTTATCAGTCCCTAACGTATTAAAACTGTTAAGGATCTGATTTCTGTTCCCAGTATCTTACAGCTTTTTTTTTTTTTCCATAATAGTAGTTCAAAGCTTGTGACTGAAGGGAGTGACAGTTGACAATAAAAGAGTATTTTTTTCACCAATAAAAGCTGTTCGTGACAGACTATATTAACATATTCTGCCATATTTTAGTGTTGTCCTCATGCTATTTAGATTTTTGATTCTGCATGAAATCTTGAAACCAAATCTCAAAGGAAATATCAATTGTTTTGGGAAATGTATTTTAAGAAAACAACTTTGTAGTAAGTTTTAGCAGGCCTGGAGTCTTTTAACTATCTCTATTGAAAGGGAACATGTTATTTAATGTTCTAAGGACATTATACATAAACATACACATCACACTACATGTGTATGTATTTATTCATTTTAATAGGTTCTAGAAAGCACTTATTTTCAAAACAATTTATTTCACTTGGGTCAGCTTTTTACGGACACACTAGTTTAATTCTCGAAATAGACCTCCTTTTTTTTCTTTTTTTTTACTTTTTCCATAATTAAATTTGAGGCTTGTACTGAAAGCCCCTGAGAAATTCTTAAGAACATTAAAAGAAATTAAGAGGACACATTAGAAAGAGATGAAACAACGTATGGTATGCAATTCCAAGAAATGCCCTAAAAAAGCGACTATTTATAAGGAGACAACAATTTTTAAGTGAAGCCCAGCATCCATTAAATCTTTGCCAAACTCCTGTCTTGGGCAAGTAAGGGACCTAGAGATATGATGAGGCTGTGATTCTGAACATCAGCCCTGAAACTGAGCATAGCAATAGATGACATAGGTTCACGGGACATGTGGCAAAGGCAGAATAAAACCCAAAACCCACTGCTGTGCAATTGATTCCAGCTCATAGCAACGTTGTAGGACAGAGCAGAACTGCCCCACAGGGTTTCCAAGAAGCAGCTAGTGAATTCGAACTGCAGACCTTTCAGTGAGTAGCCGAGTTCTTAACCACTGCGCCACCAGGTGTCCGAAGGCAAAACAGAGGATAGAATTCAGCTCAAAATCTTCTCCATGGCACACAACAACAAGGAACCATTGGGACAGGTAGATTCCAGCTTTCTATATAGGAAATCTTACTTATCTTGTTAGAATGTTTAAACTGAGAATGGACTCAAGGACATTGGCAATATTTACTGTTTACTGAATTATTACTTTAATGTGTCCCACCTGCTTTTTCAAAGTGGAAGAGAGGGCCATTGTCGAATATGCTTCACACTAGGTGAACACACCATTCCGTTTGCCTGCCTTCACCAAACAACATAGAGAGAGTGGAAGAATAAAGGAGGAAACAAAAATTTATCAGCGCAACTAGAGAATTAAGAAAAATAGTACACATAATGGTGACTCAGTGAAAACCAATTTATTAAGCATTTTAGCATAGCATGCTTTGTGACTTTTTTTTTAGCAAATTGTCTTCTATGTAATACTTCTCACTTTCTGTCACTCCAAATTCAATTTATATTATCTGTATCATTAAATATAAAACAAAGTTAAGATATAACTCAAAATAATTTATCACCTAATATTTTATCATCTGAATGTTCAGCATGTGATACTGAAATAGAGCAGAAAGCAACACAGATAAATGGATATCTGTGCATAAAATTGGCGCACACCTTTGGCAATATTCTTAGAAAAAAATCCTAAGAAATGAAAATGCCTATCAAGAGATTATGTTTTGCTTCCTCAGAATGTTTTCAGGTTAGTAGTACTTCATGCCACCACCTCTCCTAAACAGTTTTGTATGCTTCTCAGCAAGTGACAAAAATCCAACTAAAATAGATTTATACTAATAATAGATCATTTGTGTCCTTTAACTGAACATATATTTTTTTCTCTTGTGTTTGTCTTCTGCTAGCCTGGTTCCATTTTCAGATACCCTTCCACAATGATTTTCAATGGGCTGCAAAAGATCCAGAGGAATATTTTTTCCATGTTAAAGTCCAGCAGAAAACAGACAGGATCTTCCCTGAGAATGCAAATAAAAATCTTCGCATTGGTCTTTTTGGCTCTCATCGGCACTGGTCTCACTGCAATTGTATGTGCATTCCATCCTTGAACCAAAGACTGGATTGGAGTGCTTCACCTGAAGCCCTTGGTGTTAAGGGAATAGTTTCTGGGAAGCAAGAGCAAAATACTGTAGTAAAAAGATGGAAGTATGGTTGATACGAGGGAAAATAACTAACAAAAACATCCATGGCCATCTTGCATCTGTTCCCATAGTCAAGGAAGAAGAACAGGTTGAAACCTAGAGAATATTAGACTTTAAAGTAAGGAGCTACATAGAAGTCTCCTCAAAATGCTTTTGCTATAGGGCTGAGAACATTATATTCACGTGGCTGCTTGGTTTGTGTGTGAGTGAGGGGCACAGGGTTGCTTAATAAGCAGCTTATACATTCCAGTGCCCTGGGAATGGCTAGAATTGTTGTGGGGAGAAATATATGCTGGAGCAAGAAGAAAAAGGTGAAAAGAAAGGCAGAAAGCTATGTCATTAGGGGTAGAAACTTTACCACCAGTTCTAACTCTTCAGTAAAGTTACCAACTCTGCATTATGAGTGCACAGCGTTATTTTAAAGTGGTCATCAGGCTTTGGGTCTGGATCACCAGAACTTGATACCAAGGAGAATGACTGATCAGCCAAAGCCCAGATTCTGAGTGAAGCCTGAACACTGAAGCCAGGCGAACTCAGTTTGTGAAGAGAGATTTTTGAGTAAAAGAAGTTGTGAATTTGGAGATTTGACCCAAGTACACTAGATCCCTAAGGATAATATTGCCTGAAGTCACTTGTCTCAGTTCATTGAGGGGCTATTGAAGAACACTGAAACTCAATATTGTGTGTCCAAAGATAGCCAAAATGGCAAGAACTTGGGCTTTAAAGAGAAACTTGATTTGAACCCTAGGCTTGCCAATTACTATTTGTGTGACCTTACATATGTTATTTAACCTCTTTAACCCTCCATTTCCCAGTTGGTAAAATCTGTCCATTTAACTTGGCAGAGCATCTCTAGTCTCAGTCATGATATGTTCCTCACAAAATACTTAGCAAATTATTTTCCTAAAAGGTAATTCTCTATTTGGAAAGCACATGCAGAAACTTAAGTAAATTAATATAACTCAACTGCTTCATTGCCTAACATTTTAGTAAGTCCTCAGTAAGTATAGAAAGGTGGCATGTTTGTCAAAAATGCATAACCTTAATCTAATGAAGAGAAAACATCAGGCAAACTCAAACAGAGGGACATTCTGCAAAAATAATTGACTAGTATACTTTAAAACGGTGAATTCTTAAAAGATAAATTCTGACGATTGTTTCAGATTAGAGGACACTAAAGAGACATGCCAACTAAATACAATGCATGATCTTGGATTGGATTCTGGAACAGAAAAAGTACGTTAACAGAAAATCTGGTAAAATACAAATAAACTGTGTAAGTTAGTTAATAAAATTGTACCAATGTAATTTCATAGTTTTGATAATTGTACTATGGTTATTCAAGATGTTACCATTAGGGGAAGCTGGGTGAGGAGCATATTTGAATTCTGTTTTGCAACTTGTTGCAAATCTACAATTATTTCAAAATTTTAAAAAGTTTACTTTAGCATCATTATTATTAATAACTGTATTTAGAAGGCAATTATGTGAATATGTCAGATAGATGATAGACAGACAGACAGACAGATAGATAAACAGACAGATAGATAGATAGATAAAATTTGTGCCAGGAAAGATGAAAGATGTCTGGGAAGAATTGATTTATGACATATTCAGAAGGAAAAAATTATAGAACTTGTTGACCTCGGTGATATGGAGTGAGTGAGCAGGTGAAATTAAAATTTATTTTCAGATTTCAGGCATTAGCAAATAGATGTTGAAAATATTAGCAATTATAGCTAAAACAACACTAACTACATCTTATTAAAAGAAAATGAGGTCAACACTGGAGATGCAGGATTCTTGATACCTGAGAGATTCTAAGTATACTAGAAAGAAGTTGGAAGTTCAGGTCTAACAGTAACACAGTGAGAGTAACTTACGAGTAAGGATAAGAGTGATTTTACCATTTTCACACAGCTAAAAAGTATTGGAGCTAGGTTCTCTTTTCTGCTAGTCTTGTGGTATTTCATTAAATGATACTGTCTTACAGAAAAAGGCAGCAAAAGAGAATTCAAAAGAATGGGGGATTTTTCAGTGATGAGCTATTCACCTAGAATCAATAAAATCCTCAAAGGTATCTGTTCAAAATATAAGCAATCGGATCTCCAGGAAAAAAATACGTGATTATTACAGTCATCTTTGAGCCAAATAACCAAGGATACATGACTGAAAATCGAAGTCCAATGAAATGATAAAAATAAGAACCAAAAAAAAAAGGTTTCTGTAAACATTGTAACAAGATATTTTAATGTGTAATGAACAGTTTTCCCTGGAGCTTCATGTTTTGATTATTCCAGATCCTGTAGATATGTGGTGAGGAGAGTTATTTTCTCAGTGGTGTAGCATACTGCATGCCAACACACGCTTGGAATGGCTAACAATAGCAGAATGAAAGTCAGAGTGTGTTCTAGTGAAAAGAATCTGCAGAGGAATTCCTGCTTTAGCTCTAGCTCTGCCACAGTTATTTCTTCATTATCTCAAAAAGTGAGATAAGTGACTACTGTTTTTGCCCACGTTGTACCCACTATGTCTTCTTCCATTAAGAGCACTCACATCTTCTTCAAGCATCCTTCTATCTTTCAACACATGCAATTTGAGTCAGGTTAATCAGTGTTTTCCAACTTTCTGTCCATGGAACTGAGGGGCCTTTACCAGAAATATTAAGGAGCTCTTGTGGCACAGTGGTTAAGCACTCAACTGCTAACCAAAAGTTGGTGGTTTGAACCTACCAGCTACCTCAAAGGAGAAAGATGTTGCAGTCTGCTTCCGTAAAGATTACAGCCTTGGAAACCTGTTGGGCAGTTCTGTTGTTGTGTTAGGTGCCGTTGAGTAAGTTCCAACTTATAGCGACCCTATGTACAACAGAACAAAGTACTGCCTAGTCCTGCACCATCCTCACAATAGTTGCTATATTTGAGCCCATTGTTGCAGCCACTGTGTCAATCTACCTCTATGAGGGTCTATCAGCTTGAATTTCTGGCATGGGGCAGTTCTACTCTGTCCTATAGAGGTGCTGTGGGTCAGAATTTACTTGAAGGTAAGGGGTTTGATTTGATTTCGGGTTACCAGAAATACTGGGAAGAAGTAGATTTTTTTTTTGTATGGGATGGCTAAGGTGTTAGGAGGCATGCCAAGGTGTTATGGAGCAAATATGTAGATGATGCATGATGGCTAGGAATTAGTTATTACATATCTAAGCAAAGTAGTGAGGTGGAGACACACATGGTGTAAGCAAGAGCAAAGAGGGAGACAGAGAGAGAACATGTAAAAGTGCAGATGGCTGAGCCACTTCCTCAAGGAAGCCTTTTTTGTCCTCTCTCCCCTGTCCCCAACACCATTCTAAGTTTAGAAGCACTTAACACAAATGTAATTGAATTATTATTTGCTAATTCATTTTAATGACATAATGCTATGGATAGAATTGTGTCCTCCCAAGTATGTTGTAAATCCTAACCCCTAAACCTAACCCCTGTACCTGTGGTTATAATCCCACTTGGGAATGGATTTTCTTTGTTATGTTAAGATCATTCCTGGAGCAGTTCAGAGATCAGCAGAACTGTTGGAAGGAGCAGGGCTGCCTCAGTTTTAAAGGGTGTAGCCATGGCCTCCTAGGTTTCAATGAGTGGAGCCACAGCCTCCCAGGTTTCAAACAGTCAGATCTCCACCAACTTGGTTCTGGAGTGGTGGGCCAACAGGATGGGGCCACTGCCCAAAGCTAAGAGGGTAGGGCTACCGTGCCCAAGGGGCAGGAGAGCAGAGTCTGCCAGGGCTGAAGGAGTGGGGTCACCACTCAGGTGAACTAGGAGAATGGGGCCGCCCAGAGCTCAGGGAGCAGAGTTGCTGTCCTAGTGGACCTGGAAGGTATGGTTGAAGCCCAGGGCTAAGAGGCCTCCACCCATAACCCAGAGAACATGGCCAACACCCAGAGTCTGGAAGCCGGGGCCATTGGCCAGATGGTCTCAGAGAACAGAGAATTATTTTCAAGCCTTGAGAGCTAATGTTATTTGTTCTGCTGGGTTTTGGACTTGCTTGGTGCCCATTATCCCTTCTTTTTCTCCATATTCTTCCATTTGTAATGGAATCATCAACCTTGTGCTTGTTCTACCACCGAACTTTGGAAGCAGATAATATGTATATTTCACAGGTTTGTAAATGAAGAGGAATTTTGCCCCAGGATGGACTACACCTAAAGTCTCACTCATATTTGATCTAGATGATTCAGAAGATGAGGTTTTGGATTTGCATTGATTTAAGACTTTTGGGATGATGTGATGGGTTGAATGTGTTTTGCATGTGGGGAGCACATGAATTTTTGGGGCCAAAGGGTAAAATACTATGGATTGAATTGTGTCCCCACAAAATATGTTTGGTAAATCCTAATCCCTGTACCTGTGGTTATAGTCCCATTTGGGAATGGGTTTTCTTTGTTATGTTAATAAAGCAGTGTTAGTGTAGGGTGTGCTTTAAGTCAATCTCTTTTGAGACATAAAAGAGCAGATTAAGCAAGCAAGCAGAGATGGAGGAAGATAGATGCTACACCCCATGAAGAGAGGAACAGAAGCTGAAAAGGGCCTTCCCCCAGAGCCAATAGAGAGAAACAGCCCTCCCTTAGAATCAGCACCCTGAATTCAGACTTCTAGCTTCCTAATCTGTGAGAAAATAAATTTGTTTATTAAAGCCACCCACTTGTAGTCTTTCTGTTATAGCAGCACTAGATAACTAAGACACATTCCTATCAGATGGTTAGCCTCATGAGATCTGCCTAATTCAGCACAGAATTCCCAGGATGTGCAAGCACCTGACACATAGAATGAAGTGAATATATGTAGAAAATATAAATTTTTTAAGCTTAAGTTCTCACAGAAGCAGAGCCTGAGCAAAGATTTGAGTGTGTAGCTTATTTGGAGGTGAAGAAGTCACCATAATGGAAAGGGGAAGAGAGGAAGGCAGGCAAAAACTGCATTATTGAGCCAATTACAAATATGGATGCCTGGAGAATTCTAGAGGCCAGTAAAGAACACATAACCTAGTGTTGACCCTCCTGAGAGGCAAAGGAGCTTGAGTATTTATTCACCATCTCCCATCACTCAATGGTTGATGTCTACTCCCAGAGGTCATTTATCCCTTCGTACTTCTGACAAAACAGGTCCTAGTGTTCTAAGAAAGTACTAGAAGTTCAATGTTAGTCAATGTGCACTGATGTGGTATGAACAAGAGGTTATGGGCCAGCACTGACATCATCTTCTTCACAGAAGAATTAATTAAATGAGTGGCTCTAGATCCCTCAGAATTAACCCCAAATTCACTTCCAGTGCACACAGTGCCTTCTAGGACCTGATTTTCATTACCTCTCTGCATTTGTCTTTTACTCTTTCTCTTGCCCATTTTACTGCAGCCTCACTGGCCTCATTGCTGTTCCATGAACCTCTCAGATATGCTTTTGGCTATTGCCCTTGCTGTTTCCTCTACTACATATGCTCTTACTTCAGATATTGCCATGGTCTTTTCCTCACCTCATTCACCTTTGCTCCAATATCACCTCTCAGTGAGAAACTCACCCCTCCATTCACACAAACACACACACACATTTTCTCTTTTCCTACTAGTTTTCTCATAGCATTGTAGTCATTGCCTACACTATATATTTATCATATTGTATTGTATGTATGTATTGTATGTATTTCTTCCCTCAAATGTAATCTCCATTAGAAGAGAAGAGGTTCTTATCCTGCATTGTCACTCCTGTATTCCCAGCACTTGTCCTGTAACAGAGGCTCAGTTAATAATGATAGAATATGTGAATGAATGAATGAAAGGGGCAAAAGGTAAGTAATAAGAAGTCATGTAGGAAGGGGATAGTACATAAAAGTCTTATTTGGCATGTAAATTATTTAACATATTATTCTGTAGGCCAAAAAAAAAAAAAATTGCTACTAAAGTATTTTTAAAAAAGACTGATATACTTAGATTTGCAAACTTTTCTGAACTAGAGCTCCCTGGAAGTAGTGTGAGGGACTAGTGGTTAGGAAAGGCCAGAGAGAAAAAGAAGCTATTTGGAAGATACGGAAATAGCTTAAACTATATGGATGATTTAGGGCAAGAGTAAATAGATGCAATGCTATGATGGGTGAAAGATATTTTTAGGATATAGAATCAAAACGGGTTCCGAATTGTTTTAATATGATTGAAAGGAAGTGAGAAGAGTTTAGATTGACACAGAGTTTTGTCGTTTTGTAAACTGAAAAGTTGGTATAAGCCTCCACTCAGGAGCAGTTTGGGAAAACAGATGGTGAGTTCAGGATCAAATTTATTGAGTTTGAGTTTCTATGATGTCCAAGAGGCATTTGTTAATGTAAATAGGAAGCCCAAAAGGGATACTTAATTAAAAATGAAGAGATTTGGGATACATTACCATATATATGACAGTTACATCTGTAGATATTAATGATATTGTTCAGAAATAGAATAGGGTGTAAAAAGAAGTCATCAATGATAAAAGCCTGGGAAATAAGGAATAGGCAGCTGAAAAAAATTTCAACCACTAAAATAGTTGCCAGAACTATCAAAAATAGCAGAAAGATAAAGTATATGAAGAGTATGCATATAATAATCTAAGTCATTATTTTAAAAACTTGAAAAGGTTTAGGCTAAGGACATAATCTTAGCAAATCCTTCAAGACGTGTTAATTTTATCTGAACTCATTTGACATAGTCATTCATATTGTTAATAGTGCACATGAAGGCAAAGGCCTTCCACATATATTTCTACATTGTTTAAAAATACTACATTGTTTAAAATAGTGCTGTGTTGCTAACATCCAGCCACAGTTCATACTGTTTAATCCTGTCTACAAATTTCAATCATTTCAGTAAAAGGAAATCAATTTAGTCTGAAATGAAGTGTTCATTGTGAACTCTCACTAGCTCCTCACAAAAGGATTAAGATCGTTGACTTTAGAATTAAACAAAAGTGTCTTCATTTTCACAATTTCTTCTCATTAATTTTTTAGAAAATTATACCCAGTTGGGTAAAGTTTTCAACTTTTGTAGATATATGGATATAATAGATATTTTACTTGCCTTTGAACTTTCTGTAAGAAATAGCATTCAAAAGCAAATAATATAATACTGCATCAATAAAAGACAAAAAGCACATGATCATCTCAGTAGACACAGAAGAAGCGTTTGACAAAACCCAACCCCCATTCGTGATAAAAGCACTCTAAACCAAAAAAAAACAAACTCTTTGCTGTCGAGTCGATTCCGACTCATAGCGACCCAACAAGACAGAATAGAACTGCCCCATAGGGTTTCCAAGGAGCGGCTGGTGGATTTGAACTGCCGGTCTTTACATTAGCAGCCAAGCTCTTAAACACTGAGCCACCAGGGCTCCAACTAAGGCACTCTACAAACTAGAAATAGAGGGAAACTTCCTCAGCCTGATAAAGGATGTCTATGGAAAACCCACAGCTAAAGCATGTTGAATGGTAAAAGACTGAATGCTTTCTCCCTAAGATCAGTCTAAGATCAGTAACAAGACAAGGATGTCCACTCTCTGGTTTTAGCCGAGACAATTAGACAAGAAAAAAAACAATTATAATATTCCAGGTCTTGACCAAATAGTGTAATGAATATTAGCTCACTTTCACAATAATTCTGTTAGGTCCTATTATACTTCCCATTTTACAGATAAGAAATGTGTGCTCCAGAAAGATGAATGACTTGGCTAATGTCACACAGTTAATAAGTGCTGGACTGGGATTTAAAAGCAGGCATCTGATACCAAAGACTGTGTGTGTTACAATTTTGCTGCACTGCCTTTTTATGTACGGAGAACATATGGCCTCTGCCTACAAGATCTTTATAATCTAATGGGGAGAAATATACATGTACAATCACAGTTCAATGTAGTATGTGCTCTAATGAAATACAACAGTAGGATTCCTTAACTTATGTACAAAGGTTGACACTTCAGCTTTTCTTTTTTTTTTGATGGAGAACTAGGAGTTGGCTAGGATGGAAAAAAGGGATAAACTATCTAAATTAGAAAATGCTCAGCACATGCAAGATAAAAAAAAAAAAGGAATATGCTTGTAAGTGAGGCTAGTGATAGGTAGAATCAAATCACAAAAGAAGCAATTAAATATTATAGTATAAGCAGTAAGGAGTCTTTGAAGATTCCAGTTCTAGAAGAAACACTGTCATATCAGCGTAGAAGCTGGTCTAAAAAGAAAGCAGGAAGATTCTTTAAAAGTGACTACAATAGTACTGGTAAGATAAGATAAACAATGAGCAGCAGTGTGTACGTAGGTTTGTCTTTAAATGTGTTGTAATGGTGCTGTAATTGTGTGTGTCTGTGTCTGTGTGTTTCCCTGTGATTTGCTGCTGACATTGTAAAAATGGCATGGCGTCAGTGTCTGACCTCCTCTAACTTCACATGGGGGAAGGAGAATCAAGATCAACAGCCCAAGGTTGATTTCTATGAGGCAGAGGTCAGCAATGCCTCCTCTCTCCACCATTTTTACCAATTCTGACACCAGCTATCCCTTCCATGGCACTCTCTAGTTCTCTGCTGAATTTGATAATTCATTGCAGTGGCCACACAGAACTCACAGACAACACTCACGATTGTGGGGTTTATTCGGGAAGTAACAGGTTACAATTTCAGGGTCAGTTACACTCAAGCATACAGTTCTTCCATCAGGACAGCCTCTTCCCAGTCACCCTCACAGGCACACCTCTCCCTGGCATTCAGTCTCTGCCCAAAGGCACTCAGCTTTCTCCCTCCATGGGCTGTGACATCTCCTTCAGGTCTCTCCTTTGGGTCTCTCCTTTCTTGGTGGTGGTGAGCTCTCTCTTTCCCACCTCTGGGGTGGCTCATTTCAAGCCCAGCTGGATGGCAAAACTGACCAATCCCTTTGGTGGGCCACAGTACCCTATCACACAGTCCCACCTAATCACCTTCATGGGAGTTACAAGACCATGGCTAAAAAGGCCATACAAAAGTGATCCATCACACCGACATACATAGAAGGTCTTAGAAAATTATTTGTGCAAATCAAAATGTTAATTATTGTTAGATTGTATTTACCATGCAAGTTAAATTTGAAAAGCCATAATACAAACTTTCATAGAGCAATGGAAAGCAAGTGGATAAAAAACCATTCTGATTTCAGATGCTGAATCAAACACAATAATGACTAAAATAGATAAGAATATAAACAATGCCATCCTAACTTAATTAAATTCCATAACTCTATCGAGAAATAAATTGTCCCCCTCAACACTAGAAAGACTCCAGCTTGTAAGGTAAAGTTTTGCAAACTGTGTAAGACCTTGTGAAGAAAAACCAGAATGAGCATATAGAAACATAATTTAAAGTATATGCCCTGAATGCTTGATTCATAACCTGTAACACGTATTCCTCCTTTTATAACATGTTACATTACTGTAAATAGAACATCTAGTATGTAAAAACTTTGGTGGACAGTACAGTTCTAAACACGTGTCACATTTTACTTAAATTAACTCCTTATAAATACTTTAAGATTCCATTGTGGGCTGACTCAGAATACAAACGCACAAATGCAAAGCTTTTTTTTTTTTTTTGCAAAAGGAAAACAGTGACACCTAATGTTAACTATCACCAGTAATATATGTGGAAGTTTACATAACCACACAGAGACATAGACCTTTCAAAAGATTTTTCTTAAAATTATTTCAGGTTTAATTAAATTATAATTTCAGATTTATATTAAGGAAAAATAAAACTTGTGTTGGAAATAATTATAAACAACTATTCTGATAGTTTCCTCCGGCCCTCCATTTAATTTTTAGTTAATTGGGACTACTAAGTCAGGTATTCTTTGAAAGTGAATATTTGCATTAGATAACTCTGTATTCCCAGATGCACT
The DNA here is from genome assembly GCA_030035585.1 of Dugong dugon. Lineage (NCBI taxonomy): Eukaryota > Metazoa > Chordata > Mammalia > Sirenia > Dugongidae > Dugong > Dugong dugon. The sequence continues at coordinate 25,413,288 of CM057475.1, forward strand.
AACGCAAAGGTGTTTAATAAACATTTAATGGATTGAACTTTCCTACAAAACGTAACTGTCATAAAAATATTTAAAATCTAAGTGTACTTGAATGAATAAAAGAAAGGAAGTGAGGAAATACATATTTAACTCTTCATTTTTATGTTATGAAGATAATGAATAATCAGTATAGAGGATTGGAAAAACTCCATAGCAGAAGGAGAAAATAAATGATCTCATCAACCATAAATAACCATTATTTACCTTTGGATTCTTTTCTTAGGTTTTTGTGGGTATAGTTAATCTGTTTGCTTTATGAAACTGTGATTATAATTTATATGCAAGTTTAAAATTTGACTTGCTTATTTTAACCTAATCTTAAATATTTTTGTTTTATTTTAAAATTTCTATGCATCAATTTAGTGCTTTTATTATATTTATTCAGATGGAATTGTGTCATTTATTTAACCAATCCACTCTTTTTAGATATTTAGGATGTATTGCATTTTAGTATATTATATATAATATATGCTGTTGTTATGTGCTGTCGTGTCGATTCTGACTCATAGCAATCCTATGTTATTGTTGCTGTGTGCTGTTGAGTAGATTCCGACTCATAGAGACTCTATAGGACATAGTAGAACTTCCCCATAGGGTTTCCAAGGATGGCTGGTGGATTTCAACTGCCAGCCTTTTGGCTAGCAGCCTGAGTTCTTAACCACTTTGCCACCAGGTCTCCTACAGCAATCCTATAGACAGAATACAACTGCCCCATAGGGTTTCCAAGGCTGTAATCTTTACAGAAGCAGATTGCCACATAAGACGTAATAATACTATGATGTTTATCTTTGTCATGTATTATTTTAGCAATATATTTTTAGATTATATCTTTTTACTAAAAGGAGACAATTCTTAACTCTAAAAAGTTAATGTTCCAGATTATCCCATTTGTACCATTTTTCTTTGTATGATTTTAAAAAGTATAAAAATTTCAATACAAACACAGTTTCCTTAATTCAATATTAATAAACTCATAACCCCAAAATTATCATTAGTTATTGTAAGAGTCTAAATTAGAACTCAGGTCTCTTTATATATTAACTTAATACTATCCTATTATGTATTCAAATATATTATTGAGAAAATAATCATGTTTCTGCTTTCATATGTCCTCATGTGATTGAACATTATCCTTTAACTTCTGACAGGAATTAGTTTTATGGTCTTTTAAATGTGATTAAATCACCTGTCATTTTTCTAGCGTAGTTGAATTGGTTTAAATTAGCACGTGAAAAACACAAATGTCTACTAGTGCTGGACTAAGGGGGTATGGATAACCGATTTTCCTAGGACCATCCTTTCCCCATGGAATAAAATAATCATTTTTTGAAGAATAACATACATGTGGCAGTATGCACTAATTATAAGTGTATAGCTTGATGAATTTTCACAAAGAGAACATAAATGTCTAACCAGAAGCAAATTCAAACAGAACATCATTAGCTCCCTAGCACATTCTCCCACCCACCATGCTTATAACTTCATTCAGTCACTATCCCACTTAACAAACATGTCCAACAAGGGCATCACTCTTCTGACTTCTAACACCATAGATGAATTTGACCTGCTGAATTCTTCAATCGCTGCTTTCTTCCTGTAAGGGCAGAATTGAGTAATTGTGACAGAGGCCATATAACCTGCAAAGCTTAAATCATTTACTATCTGGTCCTTTACAGAAAATGTTCTCTGACCCTTGATCTATGCTACCAATGATGGACATTTGGTTTGTTTCCAGCCTGGGGCTGTTATGAGTGGAGCTTCTATGAACATCGTCATCATCGTCATTATCATCATTATTATCATTAGTTGATCATATGAACACATTTCTGTAAAGTTCATACCAAGGCGTAGATCCTAGTTTAAAGGTTCTGGATATGTTCAGTTTCAGATGATGTGCACAAAGAAGCATTATTCTGAGATAAGTCTTACCAATTTACATTCCCACCAACAAGGTATGAGCGTTTCAAGTGATGCAAATCTGGATCCAGGCCAAGGCTTGGCATTACCTTTTTCATTTTAACCATTCTGTTGGATGTGTAGTGCTATCACATTGTGATTTTAATTTGTAATTCCTTATTAACTAAGGAAGTTGAGGAGCTTTTCAATATGTTTACTTGCCATTTGGTTATCTTCCTTTTAAAAGTTTTCTGTTTTTTATTGGTGTTATGGATTGAATTGTGCCTCCCCCCGCCCCCCCCCCCCCCAAAAAAAAAAAGTGTATTGAAATCCTAACTCCTATACCTGTGGATGTAATCCTATTTGGAAACAGGATTTTCTTTGTTGTGTCAATGAGGCCATATCAACCTAAGGTGTGTCCTAAACCTGATAATTTCTGAGTGATATAAAGAGCAGCATAGACAGATAGATGCCATGTGAGGGTTGCCAAGGAACCGAGGAACACCAGGACTAAGAAGTTGAGACAAGTTCTTCCCCAAGGGCAGACAGAGAAAGGTTTCCCTTGTACCCAGTGGCCTGAATTTGGACTTTCAGCCTCCTGAAGTATGAGAAAATAAATTTCTATTCTTTAAGGCCACCTACTCATAGTATTTTTGTTATAGCAACACTAGATAACCTAGGCAATTGAGTTTTTGGCATTTTTTTTTTGTTATTGTTTTTAGTTTATACAATCCATCATTATGCTAAGTGAAATAAGTCAGTCACAAAGAACTGAATATTGTATGATCAATTTATATGCTACTTTTAGAATAGACAAATTTTGGTGGTTGCCTAGGGCTGAGGGAGGTGGTAGTAAGACTGGAGAGTGGTGACTAAAGTGTGTACATACATACACATAAAACCAAACCAAACCCACTGCTGCTGAATAGATTCCAACTCACAGCCACCCTGTAGAACGGAGTAGAACTGCCCCTTAGGGTTTCCAAGGCTGTAAATCTTTATGGAGGCAAACTACCACATTTTTCTCCCTCATGGAGAGGTGGGTGGGTTTGAACCGCCTATCTTTCAGTTAGCAGCCAAGTGCTTTAACTACTGTGCCACCAGGACTCTTTACATGGACACATACATATACATACATATATATTTTGTCATATATATTTATTGCAAAATATTTTGTCCTACACTGTGGTCTGCCTTTTCATTTTCATAATTGTGTCTTTTAAAATAATAGAAGTTCTGGATTTTAATACAGTCCAACTGATCTGTTTTTTCCTTAAATGTTTGGAAACATTTGTGCCCTTTTTAAGAAATATTTGCCTACTCTATGTTCTTGAAGAGATTTTACTATGTTTTCTTTTAAAAGATTTGTTGCGTTACAGACACATGTAGATCCTTAACGTACCTGAAATTTACTTTGTTGCGTTGTGTCAGGTAGGGATTATAGTTGGTTGTTTTTGTTTGTTTTCAGTATGGAATTTCAATTCATCCAACACCATTTATTGCAAATGCACTGCACTGCAATATTGCCTTCACCCCATCAGATTTTCATTTCTTTTCTTTCACTTGTCAAGTACTCATATATCCTTGTGTGTATTTTTAGGCTCTCAATTTTATTTCACTGTTACCAATTGGTATTATTAGCTTCCTATGCCTCAATATCTAGTAAGGCAAGTGACCTTACATGATTCCTCAAAATTACCTTAGCTGTTTTTACAAAGATGATAATACTTACACATATTCCATGTGCTGTCTTTCATTTCCCTGCCTCATTGACGTTATCAGGGCCATTTGACTTGTCCCGTTGAGTTAATTATGACAGAAGTGTCACTTCTTGGCCAAAGCATCAAAGAGGAGATGTAGGAATTTTCCTTTATTGTTATCAAAATATATATAACCCAACATTTGCCAATTCAACATTTTTCACATGTAAAATTCAGTGACACCAGTTACATCCATCATGTTGTGCAACCATCACCGATATCCATTGCCGAATTTTCCATCACCACACACAGAATCTCAATGCTTTAACTCTGACAGTGAGCAAAGAAGTCCATTGCTGAGCTAGTCAAAGAACAAGATGGAAACAAACCAGATTTGTAAGTCACCACAAGGTAACTACCTGGGAGTCACACAATCTATGGAGAACTTTGCATGGGCAAGATTTTGGGTGGTGGTAAAGCCACTGAGATTTTTGGGACGTTTTTATCTTCACGTAAGACTATGCTATTCTGACTAATTCAGCTATTCTTGTTGTTGTGTTGTGGTTAGGTGCCTTCGAGTCGGTTCTGACTCATACGACCCTATGCACAACAGAATGAAACGCTGCCAGGTCCTGCCCCGTCCTCACAATTATTGCTATGCTTGAGCCCATTATTGAAGCCACTGTGTTAATCCATCTCGTTGAGGGTCTTCCTCTTTTTTGCTGACCCTCCACTTTACCAAGCATGATGTTCTTCTCCAGTGACTGATCCTTCCTGATAACATGTCCAAAGTACGTGAGACATAGTCTCACCATCCTCACTAATAAGGAGCATTCTGGCTGTCATTCTTCCAAGACAGATTTGTTTGTTCTTTTGGCAGTCCATGGTATATTCAACATTCTTTGCCAACACCACAATTCAAAGGCGTCAATTCTTCTTCAGTCTTCCTTAGTCATTGTCCAGCTTTCGCATGCATATGAGGCAGATGAAAACGCCATGGCTTGGGTCAGGCTGTCCTTAGTCCTCAAGGTGACATTTTGCTTTTCAACACTTGAAAGAGGTCTTTTGCAGCAGATTTTCCCAATGCATTGCATCTTTTGATCTCTTGACTGCTGCTTCCATGGGTGTTGAGTGAGGATCCAAGTAAAATGAAGTGCTTGACAACTTCAATCTTTTCTCCACTCATCATGATGTTGCTTATTGGTCCAGTTGTGAGGATTTTTGTCTTCTTTACGTTGAGGTGTAATCCATACTGAAGGCTGTGGTCTTCGATCTTCATCAGTAAGTGCTTCAATTCTCCTTCACTTTCAGCAAGCAAGGTTGTGTCATCTGCATAACGCAGGTTGTTATTGAAACTTTCTCCAATCCTGATGCCCCATTCTTCTTCATATAGTCCCGTTTCTCTATTTACTCAGCATACAGTTGAATACGTATGGTGAAAGGGTACAACCCTGATGCACAACTTTCCTGACTTTAAACTATGCAGTATACCCTTGTTCTGTTTGAACTACTAACTCTTGATCCATGTACAGATTCCTCATGGGCACAATTAAGTGTACAGAAATTCCCATTCTCTGCAATGTTTTTCATATGTTATGATCCGCGCAGTCGAATGCTTCCGCATAGTCAATAAAACACAGGTGAACATCTTTCTGGTATTGTCAGCCAGAATCCATCTGACATCAGAAATGATATCCATGGTTCCATATCCTCTTCTGAATCTGGCTTGAATTTCTGGCAGTTTCCTGTTGATACACTGCTGTAGCCACTTTTGAATGATCTTCAGCAAAATTTTGCTTGCATGTGATATTAATGATAGTGTTTGATAATTTCTGCATTCAGTTAGATCACCTTTCTTGGAAATAGGCATAAATATGGATCTCTTCCAGTCAATTGGCCAAGTAGCTGTCTTCCAAATTTCTTGGCACAGATGAGGGAGCACTTCCAGCACTGCTTCCATTTGTTGAAATATCTCAATTGGTATTCTTTCAATTCCTGGAGACTTGTTTTTCGCCAATGACTTCAGTGCAGCTTGGACTTATTCCTTCAGTACCATTGGTTCTTGATCATATGTTACCTCCTGAAATGGTTGAACATCAACTAATTCTTTTTGGTATAGTGACTCTGTGTATTCCTTCCATCTTTTGATGCTTCCTGCATCATTTAGTATTTTCCCTGTAGAATCCTTCAGTATTGCAACTCGAGGCTTGAATTTTTGTTCAGTTCTTTCAGCTTGAGAAATGCTGAGCGTGTTCTTCCATTTTGGTTTTCTGTCTCCAGGTCTTTGCACGTGTCATCGTAATACTTTGCTTTGTCTTCTTGAGCCACCCTTTGAAATTTTCTGTTCAGCTCTTTTACTTCATCTTTTTTTTCCTTTTGCTTTAGCTACTCAGTGTTCAAGAGCCAGTTTCAGAGTCTCTTCTGACATCCATTTAGGTCTTTTCTTTCTCTCCTGTCTTTTTAATGACCTCTTACTTTCTTCATGTATGATGTCCTTGACTTTATTCCAGAACTCATCTGGTCTTCAGTCATTAGTGTTCAATGCATCAAATCTATTCTTGAAATGGTCTCTAAATTCAGGTGGGGTATACTCAAGGTCATATTTTGGCTCTCGTGGACTTGTTCTACTATTCTTTAGTTTCAACTTGAACTTGCATATGAGTGATTTATGGTCTGATCTGCAGTTGGCCCCTGGCCGTGTTCTGACTGATGATATTGAGCTTTTCCATGATCTCTTTCCACAGATGTAGTCGATTTGATTCTTGTGTATTCCATCTGGCAAGGTGTATGTGTATAGTCACCGTTTATGTTGGTAAAAAAAGTATCTTCAATGAAGAAGTTGTTGCTCTTGCAAAATTCAATCATGCTATCTCTGGCATTGTTTCTATCACCAAGGCTATATTTTCCAATTACCAATACTTCTTTGTTTCCAAATTTCGCATTCCAATCACCAGTCATTATCAGTGCATCCTGATTGCATATACTCTCAATTTCAGACTGCATAAGCTGGTAAAAATCTTCAGTTTCTTCATCTTTGGCCTTAGTGGTTGGTGCGTAAAGTTGAATAATAGTCGTATTAACTGGTCTTCCTTGTAGACATATGGATATTATCCTATTACTGACAGTGTTGTACTTCAGGGTAGATCTTGAAATGTTATTTTTGACAGTGAATGCAATGTCATTCCTCTTCAAGTTGTCATTCCCAGCATAGTAGACTATATGATTGTATGATTCAAAATGACCAATACCAGTCTGTTTCAGCTCGATAATGCCTAGGATATTGATCTTTATGAGTTCCATTTCAATTTTGATGATTTCAGATTTTCCTAGATTCATAGTTTGTACATTCCAGGTTCTGATTATTAATGGAGGTTTGCAGCTGTTTCTTCTCATTTTGAGTAATTCCACATCAGCAGATGAAGGTCCTGAAAGCTTGACTCCATCCACGTCATTAAGGTTGACTCTACTTTGAGGAGGCATCTCTTTCCCAGTCATATTTTGCGTGCCTCCCAACCTGAGGGGCCCATCTTCGGCACTATAGCAGACAATGTTCTGCTGCTATTCATAAGGTTTTCACTGGCTAATTCTTTTCAGAAGTAGACTGCTGGGCCCTTCTACCTAGTCTGTCTTAGTCTGGAAGCTCATCTGAAACCTGTCTGCCATGGGTGACCCTGCTGGTATTTAAATACCGGTGGCATAGCTTCCAGTATCACAGCAACACCCAAGCCCCCACAGTACGACAAACTGTCAGATGCATGGGGGTAACTATTCTTAGCAGAGATTTATTTCCAAAAGAAAGGGTACTATTGTCTATAGAAGCCTAGTTATATGTTAGTTAATGAAGCAGTTTCTTTTTTGTTTATTACAATATCCTTTTTAGTTATTTTGATTATGATACTATCTTGTTTGAGAAGCTAATGCTAGTAAATACAGGTAACATATGCACTGCATTGGTTAAGAGCTCGGCTGCTAACAAAAAGTTTGGCAGTTCAAATCCACCAGCTGCTCCTTGGAAACCAATGGGGCAGTTCTACTCTGTCTTACAGGATCACTATGAATCGGAATCAACTTGGCAGCAACAGGTTTCTGCATCAGGAACTAAAAGTATTATGTCTGTCGTATCTTTCAAAAGGCATAACAACATTTACTTCACACAGACGTTTAGCTATTTTTTTCTGGAACCTGAATTTTAGGACTATAAGTATCCACTTCCATGTTATGGTCCCTTGGGTATCTTGACCTAACATAAATCAGACACAAATCACAGGAGGTGCTATTACTTTTAAGATGCCTCACATAATATAGGAATCAAGCAAAGCCCTAGCCAGATCTCAACACAGAATTAGAGGTTCTCACAAAGCTTTTGTAATATTATCTTTCTTGATCTTCACTCCCCACCCTTAATTCTTCTGCATTTCCCAGCAGGACATTGTAAATCTCTAAACTTTTCCAGTGATGTCTTTGTTCATCCCCTTCTAGGAGCCATGTTAGATACCACTGCTGTCGTATTGCCTGTGCATTTCTATCTCCTTTCCTACATGAAATCGTTTTGAACAGAATGGTTTTGTGGACTAGGTCATATATCAAACATACTAACTATGTACCTTTCATAGACATAGCATCATCTTTTGCACCTACATCCTTGGGCACATTAGCTGAAATTGACTCTAAGTGACTAGATCTTTGTCCTTACATAATTGTTATATAATTTGGTTAACATGAAATTAAAATTATTTTTTAAAAAATATCCCACGTGTGGCTAAAACTTCAAATTCATCCTTCTTTAAGACAGTGTTTTTAAGAGGGAGATGGGACATAACGTGCCTGACTTCTGATATCCCCTTTTAATTAACGTTAAGTATCTGTGTGATTATTAATATTATAACAGTTTTGACAATTATTCTACCAGAGACAGATCACTGCAGCAGAGAATGATGTTTAGCAGGTGGATTTTACTTTGTAATAAACAGATAAGTCCCTGGCCATCTATAGAAGTAATTTTTTAGTCTCTCCTTCAATATATGACTTGTTAAATATTTGGCGAAGTCCTCTATTAAGAACGAGATAATGAGGTACATACAGTCCCATGTACTGTAACTTCCTTCACTTTTTTTTTTTCCAAGATAAAAGACACAAGAATCTGCTTGAGCCAAGTCATAACTTAGCAAGAACAATTCCAATGTTGCTATGGAAACCAACATTGAGGCATCTTTTTTTTGTACTCCCCCAAATCCCCAGAGTCTTTGGGTACAGAGCCATAAACTAATCCCCAGCGAAGCTTATGAAGTCTGATGCTAAGTAATGGGGACTCTGAGCTGGCTTGACTGCTGATCCACACTGCACACTGGGACAATGTAGCAAGTGCACACGCTGAAATTCATAGGTAAGAGAAGATCAGGCGTTCTCAGGAAAAGTACTAAAAAGTAGCACCTAAAGAGGGAATCCAACATGGGCCGCACCAAAACTACTGGCAAAGCAGACTCAGTCATTTACCACATTTCAAAACAACCGTAGAGTACATCTAAAGCACAAAATGATTAAAACATTAAAAAAAAGAATGAATAGCCCAGTGAAACAAATTTTTTAGGTAAAATAATTATCCTACTGATATGAATTGTTAATCAATCATTCTTTGCTTCTTAGAGGAATTTAAGGAAGAAAAAGAGAAAACACAAAAATAACTCTGTACAGCCCAAAAGATGAAACAAGATACTGTAGGAAATTAATTTGTCTCACACATGTGAAAAAGAGAAAAGATTAAAGGGAAAGATTTTAAAAATTTTTGCTTTATAGAATTATATATATATATAGCCCTGGTGATGCAGTTGTTAAGGGCTAGGCTGCTGACTGAAAGGTTGGCAGTTAGAATCCACCAGCTGCTCATTGGAAATCCTATGAGGCAGTTCTATTCTGTCCTATAGGGTCGCTATGAGTTGGGATGGACTTGACAGCAGCGGGTTTTTTATAGTTATATATATATATTCTGTATATTGCATAATTATACGCAGATATAATTACATAAACACATGTATAAATTTTACACTTTTACTTGAAAAGCTTTTCTCTGATTTCCATGCATGTTCCTCTGCTGATCTTTTTACTAGAAATAAAACGCATGTAACATATTAAGCCATTAATCACTTGATGAATATTCCTTTTGAAATCAAGTGCTTTTTTAGGACCTCTTTGCCTGAGCTTATTTGAGCTACGAATCACCTACTTATCCCAATTACATATGTGTCTATGCGTATATGTGGAGTCCGTGGGTGGTGCAAACAGTTAACACACTAGGTTGCTATCCAAAAATTCAAGGTTCTAGTCTATCCTTTTGAAAAAAGTCCTGGCCGTCTACTTCTGGCCATGGTGAACCGTATGGAGAACAGCTCTACTCTGACACAAATAGGGTCACCATGAGTCAGAATCAACTCAACAGCAATTGGCTGGTTATATGTATATGTATGTATATATATACAGTGTATGTATGTGTACCTCCAAATGTATGTGAATGAGACTTTAACTTTCTGCTGTAGGATTTCTATAGTGTAATAAAATAATGCATGCTAGGATACTTCTGATTTGAGTTAAGCTTTCAAAATCATGAGTAAGCCAGAAAGTCATGCAAGAGAGACGCAGGGAGCCTTTCATTCATCTAATCACATAAGCATTAAAGGTGCAAATTTATTCTGCATGTGGGGACACCATCAAACCATACTGTAGTTACACGTGTTTTGGAAGAATTAGGAAAAGCTTCCAGGTTTGGGTGTCTACAGCCCAGACCCTCAGAATGCCTAACTGGATGTATGATCCCAATCAGTTTACCCAACATTCATTGAATGACAAAGAACAAGACAGGCCTATAATCACAAAAGGTGGATAAAAATATGAGGCAGAAGGAAATAAATCTTATCCCGGAAATATGAAGAAATGCAATTAGAGTGAAGAGGGTATTAAGTCTTATTTGCTATCAGAGATGGCTTCACAGATAACTTTTTCAGGGAAGTTGAAGAAAAAGCCAGAATTTGACAGTCGAGAAAGGTAGATAAAAATTCCAGATGAGGGAACAGCATGAGCAAGACAGAGTATATGAAGTATTGAAGGATGTTAAGTCAATCTCAGTGAAGATTTTCCCAACTCCAAATTATTTTATATTGTTATTACACATATCAGTATTTCTGATCTTAGATTATTTTGAATTTTAGTGACTCAGAATGTACCTTCAGTATTTCCTACCAGGTAAATTAATTTTAATCCCTGAGTTACAAATGACCTGTGTTTTACTCCAAGATTGCATTACTGATTCATACCGGCTTCATAAAACTTACACTTCTTTTTGGCTTACTAACCTAAGGATATTATATATTTTTTAACATTTTCTAAACTCCAAACTTGATTTTCAGTCTGCTTACTTCAAAATCTTTAGCAGTCTTCTTGTCTTTTTTATTTGGAGTGACTGTCTTTTTTGTTCTGTTCATGACTAATAAAACAGTACATTGATACAATAATACGAAGAGCAAAAGCTCAGATTTTTGCCAAACCTTTTAAAACGTCAAATATTATGGTAAAATATCAATTGATATAGAATGTATTTCAACAGTTTTTAAAATTTCCAGACATAAACTTTCACATTTAGCATTAAAATTATTCAGAAAACAGATATTGAAATAGATGTAAATAATTTGTTATAATTTTCATAAATTCATTTTAATAATTAAAAATATTAATACAATTAATAATTAATGATAAACTGCAATGTATAACAATGTTTGCTGTATATGTTTTATTGACTATTGCTAATTCATGGAAATTTGGTGGCGCAGTGGTTAAGAGCTCCGCTGCTAACCAAAAGGTGGGCAGTTCAAATCCACCAGCCACTCCTTGGAAACCCTATGGGGCAGTTCTACTCTGTCCTATAGGGTCGCTATGAATTGGAATGAACTTGATGGCAATGGGTTTGGTTTGGTATATTGTTAATTCATGCCGTTCTATGATTTACAATTTAAGAATATATACCTTGACAGATTCCTTATTCTTCGAGAACAAAACTGAACTACTTAGTTTGAAATTCCAAGCCTCCCAAAATTTAGTCTCAAAAAACCTTTCCAAGATTCACCTCCCTTTCACTTGCATGAGTCCTGTGAGTCATTTGAGGAGGTCCATAGGGCCTTTCACACACGCTGTGAGTGCAATTGACTCAACTGCAATGGGTTATAGGGCCTCTAACCACCCAGCCTCTATGTGTTGACTAGGAAAAACTGCATTCATTAAGCCTTTCCTCCTACCCTACTAGTTTTGTATGGATTTAAAAACCCAGCAGACATGCCATATTCTTCTTTGAAATCTTACCTGATTCATCTATCATGACCCAGCTTCTACTGTGATATTCATTGTGCGTCTACTGACATGTAGCATGCTCATATAAAGTACATACCCATCACTAATAGTGTATTTTTACCACCTGTAGCATAAATCAATCTGTAGAATAGATACAATCGCAGGGTATCTTTATTCGACTCTTTTCTCACATACCCATCCAGTATACCTTGACAGTAATGTCAAGAACCCATTGCTGTCACTCACGTACTGCCTATTGCACATTTTCATACTGTTTTACTGTTTATATTTCAACATATAATGGAATGTATTCTATGTTGATATTATGATGGTAACTTACTATTGTTTTAATAAAGATCATTTCCAAAAAAGAGCTAATGCATTTTAATATCTGAAAGAATCAATTAATTTACAACTATTTGCTGAGTTATCAACTGTCTATAAAAGTACCATGAAGATTGTGCAAGAATATGCATAGATACAAGGACACAACTCTTATCATCAAGGAGCTTAGGATCAAGTTAATCCTAACATCTAAGCATACAGCAGAACATTTTAAATTTTTTCAGGTATTTAAACCCTCTTCCTTAATGGAGGTTGATGGAGCTGCTGGGGTAAATAAATGAAGACTATAATCTTTAGGGATTATAGTTCTTCATGATACCTATGGGCAGGTAGGAAGTAGAAAATGGAATTGAAGGCTTTTCAAAATGTAACCACATTTTATTTCTGGAATAAAAAAAATAAAGAAAACAAAACAAAAAACCTCACTTTCCTCTTTGAAGCAATCCAGAGTGCCCTCTTAGTTTTATGTTACGAGTATTAACATATTCACTAGCCTATGAAAAGGGAAGAGAGAATGGAAGTTGAGTGTGTCTGACTCACCACTGACATTTTATTCCTAATTTAAAGAGGTTAAACTTGCAGACCTCTTCAATTTTCTATGTTTGAGAATTAGAAACTTTTCAACTTAGCACATCTTCCCATGAGCATCTATAGTTCTAAAAAAATCATTTGAGCATCACTTGGGTACGTGGACACCACCAACAGAAGAAAGAAATGCCAGGAACTATTTTGTATATGTATATTAATATGCTATATGTATTTCTCTTTTTTCTAAACAAGTAAATGCATTGTAACAGAGGTTTGTTACATCTCCTAATTATAGAATCCTAATTATAGAATCAAGGTATGTTAACAGCAGCTAATTCCACTCCAAAGGTCGATGCTAGAGCAGGAAACTTAAAAAACAAAAAAAAACTCTTTAAATTTTGATTCATTTATTTTCCCTTTATTGAGACTTCTCAAAAAATAACAGTTACACAGTACAAGAAACATCCCAAAGCACAAATGTCACAAGACTTGATTAGTTGCCGAATGGTGTTACCAGCAATTAGAATGAAAAGAATTTGAAATTTAGCATATTGGGTTCGTGAGAGAAGCGTTCATATGCGTATCTGTTAATTCTCTTTCGTGTATTTTATCCAACATCAAAAACATATTATCAGTCAGATAGTATAATCTGCAAATGAAACAAATCATATGTATTGCCATTTCAGAATATTACTGTCACCCTTTACAATATGTTCAGGCTAAGTCTGCAATTCATTTTGAAGATGAAGATTAGTTTAGGTAAGTCAAATAATTATAGCATCTGAATATTAAGAATAAGATCCCAGCCAATAATACAGCTTACTTACAAAAAGTTTTAAGTAACTTGTAAAGGTGTTTAGCTGAAAAATGCAGTTAAACCTTATATATTTCTATTTATTGCATAATTTCATTTGATGTTTATGTATATGTAAGTTTTTATATACATATATGATAGATTATACACACACACATAAAAGAGATAAAATTATTTAAAGTAAACACACTAAAATATAATCAATAATTGAATCTGAGTATTGTGATCATCATAATGTTATTAGCCATTGTTAGGTGCCCTCCAGTCAGTTCTGACTCATAGCAACCCTATGTACAACATAAAACTGCCCTGTCCTGTGCCGTCCTCACAACCATTGCTATGTTTGGGCCCATCAAGCCCATTGTTGCAGCCACTATCATCATAATAATTACTGTTAATTACTATAAGATGATTTAAGTATGTTTTAATTTTCACAGTAGCCCTGAAAACTCGTGGATGCTCTGCTTATAAGAGATAATCTGTCATTAGCCTCACCACTCCCATGGAAGGGGCACTTGAGCAGCCCTTTTGTAAAATGTGACCATTTCCTTCCTCACGGTGAATTGGACTTAGATTGAGCACTAGTCCAAACTTGGATCAGTCAGCATGCCATCCATGATTGTTACCTGATTTAAGAGCTAGAGAAAGAAGAATGAGGTTATACGTGCAAAGAGAACTACAGGTGGGAATTGCTGAACAACTACTTCCTTATTTACAGATTCCCTCCAAACAAAGTTTTTTACCTTTTGAGGCCCCAACTGTTTTCCCATATTTGTGTTTATGAGACACCCTATTTATATGTTTATAAGTAGTTTTAATATGCTCATGTGAAACTGAAATGATGCATTTTATTTGTATTCAACATAGTATTAACTGATGTAATTACTCTAACCATTTTACATCTGAGAAATTGAGGCTCAGGAAAAGTAACTTCCTATAAGTCATAGAGCTGTTGGAGGTTGGGGTGACATTTAGGCTCAGGTCTTTCTGACTCCAAGGTCAGTGATCTTTCCCTTAACACCATGATCAGGAGGGGGCACTTGTTGATGATTTTCATTAGCTCTTGTAGTTTTTTCTGTTTTCCAAATTTTCTACAATAACCATATATTTATGAATAAATATACAAAAGTAATGTATTTTTAAAATATATAAAACCTGTAAACTCAGTAACATTCTGTTGCTAAAAATTGAGAACTTAAACACAAAATAGGTATTTGAAATTAGGGGTTTAGGTAGTCTGCGGGAAGGTTGAGGGGTGTTGAAATGATATCAAAGCCGAATTTCAACTATTTTTCCTCTAGTTTTATGTTTTATCATCAGTTACATAGTCCAAGTGCTGGACATTTCTTGTGTGCTGAAAGTGTACATTTTGTGGTTGTTGCATGCAATGTTCTGTATGTATACCCAATAAGTCAAGTTAGCTAATCATGTTCAAATCTTTAGCCATACCAAATTTCCATCAGCTTATTCTAGCAGGCGCAGAGAGAGGTTTGTAAATATCTTCCACGTGGATTTCAGACATTTCTCTTTCTTGTTATAGTTCTGTATTTTCTGCTGTAAATGTTTTGAGGCTTTGATATTAAGTACGTACAAATTTGTGATTGACATGGTTTCTGGGTGGGTTAAAAGTTTTATCAGTATAAAGTGTCCCTCTTTAAATCTATTCATGCTTTTTGCTTTAAAGTCTAATTTGTTTGTATTACTATAGCTAAATAATTTTTCTTTAGATTGGTATTTTCATGGAATATCTTTTTTTTTTTAATCTGTAACCTTTCTGTATTATGTTTTAGACATGGTGCACGAGCTGAGAATGAGTATCCTCAAATTTTGCATTCTGGGCACCTCGCTTGCTTCACCCTAGGTCAGGCCAGTTAATAGAGCCCCTTGCTCTTCTGGGCCCAGATAGGAATCTCTGTGCCCTGAGCATCACAAGTCTATAAAAAATAACTATTTAGCTTCCCTGCATCACACTCACATCCTTGGGAATTTGTAAACAATTCCTTTTAAGGAAAATTGACCCCAAATATTGAGCTCATTTCCCTGAACCTCCATGCAACTCTGGTCTCTGACCTGGTGTATAAGGTAACTACAGTGGTATTGCAAGTCATTTAGTGGCTAGAACAATGATTACTTATTATTTCTTACAAATGAATTGATTACCTGAATGGTTCTGCTGAACTGGGCCAGGTTTGGCTACTCTTGACTGGACATGCCCGTTCAACTGTGGATGGCTAGTGGTTGGTTGGGGGCTGCCTGGTCTAGGAAAGCCTTGGTTGGAGTGACTCAACTCTGCTTCATGTGTTCTCTCATCCTCAGAAGGCTAGCCTGGTCTTATAATCATGGTGGCAGGATTCCAAGAGAGAGAAGGGAAGCTTGAAAGGTCTTTTGAAATCTAGACTCAGAACTGGCAAATTTCTTTGGCCAAAGCAAGACCCAAGGCCAGCGCAGATTTAAGAGACAAGGAAAAAGACTTCATCTCCTGTTGAAAGGAACCAAAGAGTCACCTTGTAAAAGGTACGGATACAGAGGAGCAGAGAATCTGGACCATTGTTACAACTAGTTTAATATACCTGGTAATTCTGTATGATTTTACTAGTTCTCCATTGCTTTTAAGTGGATATTTGTGTATATTTTATGTAGTTTTTCTGGTTGTCCTGTCTAATTTACTTACGTGTCCATTACTGGAAAATTATTATTTCTGTTTCTAGGAACCTGTATTCTATATATTGGCACAGCTAACAGTAGTGGAACTATTACATTTTTGCTTATGAAAGACAATAATTATGTAAGTAGCATTATACATTTTTTCCCACTAAGCAGTAATTTTCATTCACAGCCACATGAAGGGCTCTGGCTGGGAGGTTAGGCAGTTGTTCAGTGATCCCTGTTTGTCCCCAAGGAGTTCATGTACCAGCATGCTTATTTATGTTTACTTGAAGTGGATACGTCATGTAAATTTAGTCCTTGACATACAATTCAGGAAATTGAGTCTCTTTTATACAGTTCACTGATTTTAAAGTCCATGCACAGTTTATTGGATAGTTTCCACTCAATCAGTCTGCCTTGTATAATTTTTCCCAGGGGAGTGAAACTTCACGTTGTGTTTTTTCAATTCCAAGTAGGCCTACTTGCATTGTAATGGTTGGGAACTCATGATTACCCTTTACAATGACTTTCACAGACTGGTTATTAAATTGTTGTTTCTCTTTCCCTGCTATTCTAGCAGCAACCACAGAAAAAAAAAGCAGTTGTAAATAAAACAAGACTATATAGTGTATGCTCCATTAAGCAAAGAACTGCTGGAAATATTTCCTGTTATGTTTTGTTTTATTCTATATCAGGAAAAGCAAAATTATACATTTATACAAAACATCTACTGTTTTCTCTTTCATCATATCACCATTTTTAAAGCCTGCCTCCCCAATGACATCACTCATAATCAAGTTGTCATTAAACTGATAATGTTTAGGATGGCTGAAGAGAGAGCGTGACTTACATCAATAGCCCACTTAACTGAAGAATAATCCTAGCCTCAAAGGCTATGTGGTATTGTTTAGCACAAGTACACTTTCTTCTTTTTAGTATTTCTTTTTCTAAATTTAATTCACTGATAAACCAATTAGCAAATATTTGTTAATCTGCCACTTAATGACCACCACTAGACTCTGCACTCTCAGAAATAAAAAAAAAAAGGAAACATGAGAAATGCACCTCTTTAGAAGAACTGAGGTAGAAAAATACTGACATAAAAAAGTCGATATTTATGGCCCATGATAATTAAATGCATGTGTACACTCATATATGCAACATTTATTCACAAAAGATACACTTCAAGACTGCTTTTTAAGAACTATGTAAAATGCTGTAATTCCTGTCAAGTCCTCCCAGTTCCTTTAAGTCTTCAGAAAAGTCTACCTCCTCAGAACTCTTAAAGCAGCAAATTTATATCACTTTTATGACATTTATCATGAGCTACCTTGCTTGCCATTATTGGTGACCATGTGATACTCTTATACAATATAATAGATATTTTGATTAGCAGAGTCTGTGTTCTGTGTGTTTACTTATGCCCTGCAATACCAGAAGTAATCATATGCACATAATTGGTACTCAATAAACATCCAGTGAATGATTAAACAGTTATTAAACAAAAAGGTAAAAATCAATGTGAGTGAGTAAAAACTAATTTAGGGATATTGTAGCTTTAGAAAACAATTAGTACCTAAATAAGAAAATTATTGAGAGGAACATTGTAGGAAGACAGAGACGATTTAAAAAAAATGCAACAGTCTAGAGACAGTGAATTGATTTTCCTAGCTGAAACAAAAAGAAGCCATTGTATATTGTCATGGATAGAACAGGTAATTTGAAGTCAATCTATGGACATAACGGAATATTAGATGCCACACTTTAGCTTTATATGACAAATAATTACGAGTCAGTCCTGGGTCTTGATTAATGGACTAATATCCTGAAATCAAATCAACACATCATGCTCCTCCTCACTAACCACCAACTGAACCTGTTTTTCTCAGCACATGGTGTGAGTTCTCTGAACTAATTAATCTCAGCCTGACTCATCAGCGGGATTTTTTCAAAGCATTTCTCTGCTACAACCACCTTCCTTTACTCTTTCTTTTGATAATGCTTACTAGTGTCTCAATTTAGACCTAAATTTCTCTAAGAATTACCCTTCCCCGCAACATCAGCGGCACAAGACCTACTTTGTGTGCTCCTATCTAATGTATTACTTATCATTTGGTATTATTTAGAAAGATCTGTTCCTTCTGCCATGAAAATCTATAAGCTTCTTTAAAGCATCCATAGGTCTCATCTATTGTTTTAAAAACAGTACCTAGCTTAGAATCCAGAGCCTGTTTAGCGTTCAAGGTATGGTTTTGAATATGTCTACAATGGGCCTGGCCTTTTGCTAATGCTATGGGTACTATGCAACAAAATAAATCATGGTTTCTACCTTCTGGATGCCTTCAGTCAAGTGAGAAAAGAAAGATCATGTGAAAGAAGTTAGATAACCATAATTAACACGAGCAATCTCGAACATACAGAGTTGTCTATACAATTAATAGTGTAGGTGGCAAGTTCTTTGGTTTTAGAGATAGAGGAGGCTATGTGACCTGCAGTTTTAGAAAGGAATCATTAAAGAGATTGGATTTGAGTCAAAGAGTCAAAGGATACATAGCATAAACTGGGAATACAGGAAGGAAGAGAACAATCCAAGTGGGATGTAATTTATATTCTATGAATTAAGAGCAGACTAGTTTGGCAATTTAGAAGTTTATATAAGAAGTAACAGATACTGAGACTGGATGATAAAATTAGGGCTAGATTATGTATACTTTTTAATAATGACTCTGGGATGCAGCATTCAGACAGAAATGTCTAAGACAGAAAATGGGAAGACCAGAGGACCAGAGCCTCAATCCTTCAAAAGTATCAGCTATATGAACTGCCAGCCCTGTTGTTATAATTCAGGTCAACCAGTCAGCCACATTTTCTATTTACTGTGCTTTATTACTTGATTTGCTTCCCTAGTCCTTTAGCTCTATGCTGATTCAAAGAATTTTGTTTTTCGTTTTTTTCCTACCTAAAATTTGGAGTTTCTTATTGTATTATTTGGCATCTAACCTTGTTCCTACTTTCACCTCCATCAAGCACTGGCCATACTCTTACAATATTATGATCTTCTTGTATTCACAATATTAGGTTTTTGTTTCTTTGTTTTATTGTCTTTGTTTCTTCTTACTTTTTGTCTCATCAACTTTGGTAAATGAACTAGAAATGTCACTAAAGTTCACCAAAATGAACTATACAAATTTTTAACCCATATGTAGTTAATTTAGAGAATTTTGAGCTCAGTCATATTAAGACAAAATTCTCCCTTAAAAATAATTTGCAACAGAGAGTTCCAGCAAAATGGCGCTCTAGGCAGAAGCACTACACTGTTCCTCCACAGCAAAGATCTGAGAAACTAAGCCAAACAGAGAATACAACAATCCTTAAACCCTAAAACATCAAATGAAGAGATAAAGAACTCAGCCAAGCACCAAATGGAGAAAGAAAACTGACAGAGAACGGAGAGCGAGGAGAGATTCATGCAGAGGTCCCCTACCAGCTAACGCAGTGCGGATCCGCCATCTTGGACTCCTATCAGAGACCAGCAAGCAGGGGGTATGAGAAAGCAGCCTCATGGAGCATCCAGTGGGAGACAAAACAACTGGTAATTGGTGATATACGCTTTCCCACCCCCCACCTTTCTTCACCCCGACTCAGCCCCCTCTGCTTCCTGCTGCCACAGTCTCTTGACCGGGAAACAGCAGCTGCTTGGATCCCACACACCCGAGCAGGTGGGTCTCTGAGTGCCATATGTTGGCTGCTGGTGTTGCTTTTTTCTGCTTCATTTTATTTCTTCCTTGCGTCTCGCCAACTCCCCATTCTTTCGCTCGAGTACCTCACTCTGTGCGCCCTCTTTGCTTCTTCCTGAGGGGCTGCAGAGCACTGGTAATTTGTGATATACCCTTTCACACTCTCTACCCTTCTCCACCCACACTCAGCCTCCTCTGTTTCGTGGACACAGTCTCTTGTCCAGAAACACCAGCCGACACTAGCTGGCTCTCTCAGTGCCATTTGTTGGCTGCTAGTATTGCTTTTTTTTCCTGCTTCTTTCTATTTCTTACTTGCCTCTCTCCACCTCCCCCTCCTTTCGCTCGAGTACCTGGCTCCGTGCGCAATCTTTGCTTCTTCCTGAGGGGCTGCAGAGCTCTGTTTGAGTGTAGAGCTGCTTCCTGGTCTGGGCTACTGTGCTGGTGGGATCCCAGGGCTTTTGTTAGTTTGTTTGTTTTGAATTCTTTGTTTGTTTTCTTTTCCTTTTCTTGAGTTTGGAGACCTTTCTGGCCAGGAGGAGCTGCATGGCAAGGAGACCCCCTTCAGCTTCCACAGATGTGCAGAGGGATCCCTGAGGGTATTTCTTTCTTCATTGTTTTTTTTTTTTTCTGTTTTTTTGGGGGACCTTTCTTCTTGTTCTTTTTTTTTTTTTTTTTGAATTTGTTTTGTTTTCTTTTCCCTCGTTTTCCCTTTTTGTCTTTCTTCATTGCTCAGTTTCTAGTCTCTCTATATCTTCCTCCTCTTTCTGATCCCTGAATACCTGGCATTGTATACCTCTACGCCTTCTAGCCAGGCTGTACCGCATCACCTGAGCGTGAATTCCCCAGACCTCATAGCTGCACCTGTGGGATCCCTGGGAACTTTGCGGTTCTTTAAACTTTCTGATGTTTATTTATTCATTTTTTTCTTTTTTCCTCTTCCCCTTTCTGTTTATCTCCATTTCATAAACTTTCATCTCTCCACTCCAATAGCGAGCTCCCCTAGTATTCTTTTTTGTTTGTTTGTACGTTTTTGCCTCCTGTTCCTCTCTCCTCTCTCCCATATCCATCTTAGCACCACACATAACAATCTCCCCACTGCATCCTGCCTACCTGCACCGTGCACTTGACATCACACCACCAAGCAGCACAGGCACGGACTACTGGAACCTGCCCTGCACGGATTACCAACCCACTCTGGTGGCTTTAGTAAGTGCCACAAACAACCCGTCCCAGTAACTCCGCTTCAGCTAGACCTGCCCTGCCATACCATATCTGAGTGACTGACCCTGCTAGTTGGAGAAGAAGGCAAAAAGTTTTGTGCCCACAGACAAGCAAACAACAAAGAACACACAGTCCACCTGCTCAGACATAGTCATTTTTTTTAAAAAAAGGAACAAAACAAACAAATCAACAATCAATAAAAGAGAAAAATAACTACTGAATGCCCAGAAAACATCAGACAATATCAAAACATTTACAAAAACAGAACAGGATGGTTCCAGTAGGCATCCAAAATAAACCAACAGATGACTCTCTTGTGGAAGAAAATGCACTAGAACTACCTGATAGGGAATTCAAATCTCTACTACTCAGAATTCTCCAAGAACTGAGGGAAAAACCTGACAAACATGAGGAAAAAATAGACAAATTCATGGAAAATACAGACAAAAAATTGGAAGAAATCAGGACAATAATACATGAACAAAATGCTAAAATAAATTCACAACTACAAATTCTACAAAGACAACAATTAGAAATCCTAAAGATAAACAACAAGATTTCAGAAATGGAAGGTGTCATAGAAGGGCTGAGAAGCAGATTTGAAACGGTGGAAGACAGGATCAGTGGAATTGAAGACAAACACTTGGATACAACTCTGTTTCAGGAAAATGCAGAAAAAAGAACAAAGAATAATGAAAAGACCCTGTGAGTTACATGGGATACAATCCAAAGCAAAAATCTGCGAGTGATTGGAATTCCAGAAAGGGGGGGGAAACAGAAAAGACAGAGGATCATTGAGGAACTGCTGACAGAAAACTTCCCCAATATCATGAAAGATGAGAAGCTGGCCATCCAAGAAGCTCAACGAACCCCATCTAGAAGAGACCCCAAAAGAAAATTATCAAGGCATGTCATATTCACTCTCACCAAAACCAAAGACAAACAAAGAATCCTGAGAGAGGCTCGTGAAAAACAAGAAGTCACATACAGAAGAGAAACAATAAGATTAAGCTCAGATTATTCAGCAGAAACCATGCAGGCAAGAAGGCAATGGGATGACATATATAAAATCTTTAAGGAAAAAAAATTGTCAGCCAAGAATAATATATCCTGCAAAACTCTCGTTCAAATTTGATGGTGAAATTAGGTCATTTCCAGATAAACAGAAATTAAGGGAATATGTAAAAGTCAAACCAAACTTACAACAATTATTAAAGGGAGTTCTTTAGTCTGAGGACAAACAGCTTCAGCTCACAGGCAGAACCTAGGACGCAGGATTGTACCAGCCAGATACCAATCTAGGAAATGACCTCTCGAGGATTATCCAAAACCAAAAGAAATACAACAGGGAATCAGAGCAGTTAATCAGTAAATGACAACAACATCAAAACAATAAAACAGGGAATTAATGGCATAGGTATAGAACCTTATAGTGGAGAGGAAGGCAAGGCGATACCAAGTAATGGTAGACTGCTTCAAACTTAGAAAGATAAGGGTAAAACTCATGTAACCTCAAAGAAAGTTAACAAACATACTCATTAAAAAAAGAGGAAAAGCATAGTCTCAGCAAAAACAAAACCTACAAAAACAAAAGAAATGAAAAAAAAATCCACAAACAAAAGTAACTCAGCATAAGAGAGTAAGAAGAACAAAGAAAACATCAGCACCACAAAAAAAAGCACTACAAAATGAGAGCAATAAACACATCTATCAATAATTACACTGAATGTAAATGGACTCAATGCACCCATAAAGAGACAGAGAGTGACAAAATGAATAAGAAAACAGGATCCATCAATATGCTGTCTACAAGAGACACACCTTAGAAACCAAGATGTGAATTTATTAAAAGTCAAAGGTTGGAAAAAAAATATATATATATATATCAAGCTAACAACTACCAAAAAAGAGCAGGAGTGGCAATTCTAATCTCAGATAAAATAGACTTTAAAACAAAATCTACCATAAAAGACAAAGAAGGACACTATATAATGATTAAGGGGATGATCCATCATGAAGACATAACCATAGTAAACATCTACGCACCCAATGATAGGGCTCCAAAATACATAAAACAGACTCTAACAACACTGAAAAGAGAAATTGACAGTTTCACAATAATAGTAGGAGACTTCAACACACCACTCACAGTAAAAGACAGAACAACTAAGAAGAAACTCAGCAAAGATACAGAAGACCTAAGAGGCAAAATCAGCCAACTTGACCTCATAGACATATATAGAACACTCCATCCAACCACTGCAAAGTACACATTCTTTTCCAATGCACATGGAATGTTCTCCAGAACAGACCACATTTTTGGCCACAGAGCAATCCTCAACAAGATCCAACATGTTGAGATAATTCAAAGTATCTTCTCTGACCACAATGACATCAAGGTAGAAATTAACACTAGAAAGAGGAAGGAAAAAAAATCAACTACATGGAAACTGAATAATACCCTGCTTACACATCAATGGGTAATAGAAGAAATCAGAGATGGAATCAAAAAATTCCTAGAATCAAATGGGAATGAAAACACATCATACCAAAACCTTTGGGACACAGCAAAGGCAGTCCTCAGAGGACAATTTATAGCAATAGATGCACATATTAAAAAAGAAGAAAGGGACAAAATCAAAACATTAACTACAGAACTCAAACAAATACAAAGAGAACAGCAAAAAAAAAGTCCACAACCATCAGAAGAAAGGAAATAGTAAAGATCAGAGCAGAAATAAATGAAATAGAGAACAGAAAAACATAGAAAGAATCAACAAAACCAAAAGTTGGTTCTTTGAAAGAATCGACAAACCACTGCCCAAACTGACAAAAGAAAAACAGGAGAGGACACAAATAACCCAAATAAGAAATGAAATGGGGACATTACAACAGACCCAACTGAAATAAAAAGGATTATAACAGAATATTATGAAAAACTATACTCCAACAAATTTGAAAACCTAGAGGAAATGGATACATTTCTAGAAACACACGGCCTACACAAACTACAACAAAGTGATGTTCAAAATCCAAACAGACCCATAACAAGAGAAGAGACTGAAAAGATAATAAAAAAAACTAGCAACCAAAAAAGCCCTCCCCAGATGGCTTTACCGGAGAATTCTACAAAACATTTACAGAAGAGCTTGTACCAGTACTACTCAAGCTATTTCAGAGCATAGAAGAGGAAGCAACACTTCCAAATTCATTCTATGAATCCAGCATAACACTGACACCAAAACCAGGCAAAGACGTTCCAAAAAAAGAAAATTACAGACCAATATCTGTCATGAATATAGATGCAAAAATTCTGAGCAAAATTCTAGCCAATAGAATTCAGCATCATATCAAAAAAATAATACACCTCAACCAGGTAGGATTCATACCAGGTATACAAGGATGGTTCAACATTAGAAAATCAACCAAGGTAATCCACCACATAAATAAAAGGAAAGAAAAGAATCACATGATCATCTCAATTGACACAGAAAAGGCATTTGACAAAGTCCAACACCAATTCCTAAAAAAAATCTCAATAAAATAGGTATAGAAGGGAAATTTCTCACCATAATAAAGGGCATCTATGCAAAACCAACGGCCAACATCATTCTTAATGGAGAGAGGCTAAAAACATTCCCCTTGAGAACAGGAACAAGACAAGGATGCCCTTTATCACCACTCCTTTTGAACATTGTGCTGGAAGTTCTAGCTAGAGCAATAAGGCAAGAAAAAGAAATAAAGGGCATCCAAATTGGTAATGAAGAAGTTAAACTGTCCCTGTTTGCAGATGATATGATACAATACATAGAAAACCCTAAAGACTCCACAAGAAATCTACAGGAACTAATAGAAAGGTTCAACAGAGTAGCAGGATACAAGATAAACATTCAAAAATCAGTTAGATTCCTATACACCAATAAGGAGAACGATGAAAAGGATATCAGGAAAACAATACCATTTTCAATAGCCCCTAAAAAGATAAAATACTTAGGAATAAATCTGACCGGGGATGTGAAAGACCTATACAAAGAAAACTAGAAAACTCTACTGCATGAAACCCAAAGGGATCTACATAAATGGAAAAACATACCATGCTTATGAATAGGCAGACTGAACATTGTGAAAATGACAATTCGACCCAAAGCAATTTACAAATACAACACAGTCCTGATCCAAATACCAACAACATTCTTCAAAGAGATGGAAAAACTAATCGTTCACTTTATATGGAAAGGGAAGAAGCCCCGAATAAGTCAAGCACTACTGAAGAAGAAGAATAAAGTTGGAGGACTCACACTACCTGACTTCAGAACCTCCTATACAGCTACAGTAGTCAAAACAGCCTGGTACTGGTACAGCGACAGATACATTGACCAAAGGAACAGAATTGAGAACCCAGATGTAAATCCATCCACCTACGGTCACCTGATTTTTGACAAGGGCCCAAAGTCCATCAAATGGGGAAAAGACAGTCTATTTAACAAATGGTGCTGACAAAACCGGATATCCATCTGCAAAAAAATGAAACAGGACCCATACCTCACACCGTGTACAAAAACTACTTCAAAATGGGACAAAGACCTGAATATAAAGCCTAAAACTATAAAGGTCATAGAAGAAAAAATTGCACCAACACTTCAGGCCTTAATACATGGCATTAACAGGACACAAACCATAACCATCAACACACAAACCCATATAGATAAGCTAGATAACTGGGATCTTCTAAAAATCAAACACCTGTGCTCTTCAAAAGACTTCACCAAAAGAGTAAAAAGAGAAACTACAGACTGGGAAAAAAATTTTGGACAGTACAAATCAGACAAAGGTCTTATCTCCAAAATCTATAAGAAAATCCAACAGCTCTACAACAAAAAGACAAATAATCCTATTAAAAAATGGGCAAAGGAAATGAACAGACACTTCACCAAAGAAGACATTGAAATGGCCAACAGACACATAAGGAAATGCTCGCGATCACTAAGCATTAGAGAAATGCAAATTAAAACCACAATGAGATACCATCTCACCCCAGCATTATTGGCACGAATCAAAAACACTTTGAAATAAAAAATGTTGGAGGGGCTGCAGGGAGATCAGATCTCATTTGCATTGCTGGTGGGAATGCAAAATGATACAACCATTTTGGAAAATGATATGGCGCTTCCTCAGAGAGCTAGAAATAGACATACCATTCAATCCAGCAATCCCACTCCTAGGAATATATCCTAGAGAAATAAGAGTCGTCACTCGAATAGACATATGCACACCTACGTTCATGGCAGCATTGATCACAATAGCAAAACGATGGAAATAACCTAGATGCCCATCAACAGATGAATGGATAAACAAACTATGGTACATACACACAATGGAGTACTATGCAATGAGAAAGAACAACGATGAATCTGTGAAGCATCTCATAACATGGATGAAACTGGAGGACATTATGATGAGTGAAATAAGTCGATCACAAAAGGACAAATATTGTATGAGTCCTCTATTGTAAAAACCCGTGAAAAAGTTCACACACAAAATGTAACAATCTTTGTTGGTTGGTTACCAGTGATCGGAGTGGTGGGGCGGAAATACTAAATAGGCAATAGATAAGTGCTATCTTGGGTGAAGGGTGAGACAGTACACAATACAGGGGAAACTAGCACATCTTGTACAAGGAAAGGTCATGGAAGCCCCATAGACACATCCAAACTCCCTGAGGGACTGAATTGCTGGGTGGCGGGCTGTGGGGACCACGGTTCAGGGAACATCTAGCTCAATTGTCATGACACAGCTTATAAAGACAATGCTCTACATTCTACCTTGGTGAGTAGTGTCTGGGGTCTTAAAAAGCCTGTGAGCAGCCATCTAAGACACTCCCCTGGTCTCATCCCTTCGGGAGCAAGGGAGAATGAAGAGAACAGGATACAAGGAAAAGATTAGTCCAAAGGGTTAATTGTCCACAGCTACCAAGGCCTCCACCGGGCTGAGTCCAGTACAGCTAGATGTTGCCCAGCTACCACCACTGACTGCTCTGACCAGGATCACAACAGAGAGTTCTGGACAGAGCTGGAGAAGGATGTAGAGCATAACTGTAACTCACAGAAAAAAGACTAGATTTACTGGCCTAAAGGAGACCGGAGAAACCTCGAGAGTATGGCCCCCAGACACGCTTTTAGCTCAGTGGTGAAGTTACCTCTGAGGTTCACTGTTCAGCCTGGGAGTGGACGGCCCCGTAAAACCAAATGAGACTAACAAGGTACAGGAGTCCAGTGACAAGGGCCAGAAGGCAGAAGGGGACAAGGAAGCTGGTGATAGGGAACCCAAGGTTGAGTGAGGATATTGTTGGTGTGTTGTGAGATTGTTAACCATTGTCATAGGGCAACATTTGTAGTAACTTTAAATGAGAAACTATTTTGTTCTGTAAGCCTTCATCTTAAGTGAGAATAAGAGCACAATTGGAAGAACGTACTCGTCAATGTCACTGAACTGTGCATGTAGAAATTTTTGAAATGGTGTATCTTTGGCTATGTGTATTTTCACCAAAAAAAAAAAGGTTGAGAAGTTAGAGAGTTGATATGTTGTGGGGTTGTTAACCAATGTCATATAACAACATGTGTACTAGTGTTTCATGAGAAACTATTTGTTTTGTAAGCCTTCACTTGAAGTACAATAAGAAAAAAATAAAATAAAAAAAATAATAATAATTTGCAACAGCCTATGATACAGACCAGGATGGAAGTTATGGGGCCATTTCAGTATTCTAGACCAGAAATTGGCTCTGATTTAGGGTACCTTTGAAAATAGAAAGGAACAGAAGGCAAGGGGAGAAAATGGAGGTTGATAAGCCTCTTAAGAAGAAAAGAGATCAATGTACTGGGTGTGATGCAGAAATGGCATAAAGCTATGTCACCTTAGAGGGAGAGAAAAAAATCAGAGATGACTGTACATTTTCACAAATACATCACAGAGAACACATATCATTGCTAGATTTATGTGAAAGAAAATGGGAAATCCATCTTAAATTATTCTGAAACATTGAAATGTCAGGTTTGAGATAGTTGTTAAACATTCATGTGAACATCTTTAATAAGCAGTGGAAGATGTGGGACAAAAACAAAGGGAGAGTTGTATATGGAGAACAGTTTTTTTGTTTGTTTTTTTTTTTAACAAATATGAAAAAGCGATTCATTGGAAAAATGATAGTCTTTCAACAAATGGTGGTGGAACAATTTAATATCCACATGCAAAATATATACATATGAATTCTCATCCTTACCTTGCAAGATATGCAAAAATTAACTTAAAATAAATTATAGACCTAAATGTAAAACCGAAAACCATAAGACCTTTAGAGACAACACAGAAACAAATATATTTGCAAGACTGAGTTAGGTGAAGATTCATTGGCTGTTAATACCAAAACATGATCCATAAAAAAACAAATAAATTCAACTTTATCAAAATTTAAAATCTTTGCTCTTCATAAGACATTAAAAAGAATAAAAAGAAAAGCTACAGACTGGGTTAACACATTTGCACAGCATGCCTGATAAAAATTCTTGTATCCAGAACGCATAAATAACTCACAAAGCTCAATAATAAAACAAACAACCAAATAGAAAAAGGACATAAATTTAAACAGATATTTAAATGAAAAAGATTGGGGTGGCAAATAACCATGTAAAAAGACGTTTATGTTAAAAAAAGTGCTTCCCTAATTATTCGTCATTAGAGAAGTGCAAATTAAAACTACCATACACCTATGAAAATGGCTAAAATTAAAAGACTGCAAATTTTTTTAGACATATTTATTTACCATGGTTTAAAAATAAAATTAAAAAAAGACTCTTTATACCAAATGTTGTCAACAGTATGGAGTATGATCCCATTTGTATAGAACTCTGGAAAATGCAAAATAACATACAGCAACATTAGAAAGCAGATAAGTGATTGCCTCGAAAGGGCACAGGAAGAAATGGGAAAGAGGGATGACAAAGGGATACAAGGTCACTTTTAGAGGTAATGGATATCTTCATTATTTTGACAATTTTGAGGGTCTTATGGCAGCACACATATGTCAAAACTTATCAAGCTGTGCACTTTAAATAAATGTAGTTTATTGTATGTCAATGGTATCTCCACAAAGCTATTCAAATTAAGAATAAATAATAATGCTTAAAAAATAATAAAGATATCAGGACTACAATGAGTGTTTTTTAATTTACTGTTAAGATATTTTGTGAAACATTAATTTGTTTCATAGCTCAGGGCAGAATTCTAACTGCTTATATCAGGATATTTTTTCCTAGAATTATATTCTATTATTGACTTTTTTCATTTTATTTATTTTGTTGTTACTGCTGAGAATATATACAACAAAACATGAACCAATTCATCAGTTTCTGCTTGTACCATTTAGTGACATTCATTAAATTCTTCAAGTTGTACAACCATTCTCACCTTCCTTTTCTGAGTTGTTCCTCCCACATTGATATAAATTCACTGGCCCCTGAGGTTCCTATCTAATCTTTTGAGTTGCTGTTGTCACTTTCATCCCATATAGATAGTTCTTAGAAGAGCAAAATGCTCAAAGCAGACATTTTTTACTAGTTAGTTTTAAGAAGAGTTCAGGGGATATTTTTGGTTTAAGGTTTAAGGATGATCTCAGGCCAGTACTTTTAGGGGTTCATCCAACCTTCATGACGCCAGGAATTCTGGAGTCCATGAAAATTTGAAATCCTGTTCTGCATTTTCTCCCTTTTGATCAGGATTCTTCTATAGAATCTTTGATCACGATGTTCAGTAATGGTAGCCAGGTGTCATCCAGTTCTTCTGGTCTCATAGCAAAGGAGGTAGCTGTTCAGGGAGGCAATTCGCCACAATGCCATATCCTCCTCCTATTCCTGACTCTTTCTTCCTGTTGCTCCAGGTAATGGAGACCAATTGTCATGCCTTGGGTGGCCACTTGCAAGCTCTTAAGACCTCAGGCACTGTGCAACAAACTAGAAGGTAGAACAGAAGTACTAAACATGTTATTAGGCCAATTTAATGGGGATGTCCCATGAAATCATGACCCTAAACCTCCAAAGCAAGGAACAAAATCCACTGAAGTTTTTGGTTGTACACAGGCAGCCTCAGCAACTACTCTTTTCTTTTGTCATTGACATAAATATATCTATCACACAAATTTTGCCAATTCAACTTTTTACAGGTGTACAGCTTATTAACAGCAATTACAATAATCGGCTGTGCAATCCTACCCTTAACCAATGTGCTATTTCCATCGCGGTTAACCCTTCCTTTCCCCCTCCCTACTGTCTCTGGTAATCACTAATAAACTTTGTTCTCTATACATTTGCCTCTTCTTATCTGTTTCTGTAAGTGAAATTATAAAATATTTGTCTTTTTGTGGTTGACTTATTTCACACAGCATAATACCTTCAAGCTCCATCCATACTGTAGCATGTATCAAGACTTCATTTCTCCTGCTGGCCGAGTAGTATTCCATTGTATGTATGTACCACATTTTGTTTATGCATTCATCTGTTGATGGGCATTTAGATTGTTTCCACCTTTTGGCTATTGTGAATAATGCTCCAATGAATAATGGTGTACAAGTCTCTGTTTGAGTCTCTGCTTTCAAGTCTTTTGGGTATATACGTAGGAGTGGAATTGCTGGGTCTTATGGTAATTCTATTTTTAGTTTTTTGAGGAACTGCCACAGTGTTTTCCACAACAGCTGTTCCATTTTGCATTTTTACCAGAAATAGGTAAGGATTGTAATTTCCCCACATCCTCACCAACAATTTTCTGGGTTTTTTTTTTTTTTTTACTCTATGTACAATAGAACAACACTGCCCAGTCCCGCACCATCCTCACGATCATTATTATGTTTGAGCCCAATGTTACAGCCACTGTGTCAATCCATCTCATTGAATGTCTTCCTCTTTTTTTGATGACCCTCTACTTTACCAAACATGATGTCCTTCTCCATGGACCGGTCCCTCCTGATAACATGTCCAAAGTATGTGAGACAAAGTCTCTCCATCTTTGCTTCTAAGGAGCTTTCTGGCTGTACTTCTTCCAAGACAGATTGTTCCTTCTCCTGGAAGTCCATGGTATATTCAGTATTCTTCACCAACACCATAATTCAAAGACATCAATTCTTCTTCAGTCTTCCTTATTCATTATCCAGCTTTCACATGCATATGAGGATATTGAAAACACCTTGGCTTGGGTCAGGCGCACCTTAGTCCTTGAAGTAACATCTTTGCTTTTTAACAATTTAAAGAAATTTCTTGCTGCAGATTTGCCCAATGCAATGAGTTGTTTGATTTCTTGACTGCTGCTTCCATGGGCATTGATTGTGAATCCAAATAAAATGAAATCCTTGACAACTTCAATATTTTATCCGTTTATCATAATGTTGCTTATTGGTTCAGTTCTGAGGACTTTTGTTTTCTTTATATTGAGGTGTAATCCATACTGAAGGCTGTGGTCTTTGATCTTCATCAATAAGTGCTTTAAGTCCTCTTCTCTTACAGAAACCTAGGTTTTGTCATCTGCATAACGCAGGTTGTTAATGAGTCTTCCTCCAATCCTGATGCCCCGTTCTTCTTCATATAGTCCAGATTCTCAGATTATTCGCTCAGCATACAGACTAAGTATGGTGAAAGGATATAACCCTGACACACACCTTTCCTGACTTTCAACCACGCAGTATCCACTTGCTCTGTGTCATGGTTTGAATTATGCCCTCCCAAAAATGTGTGTATCAGTTTGGCTGGGCCATGATTCCTGGTATTGTGTGGTTTCCTATATGTGGTAAATCCTGCCTCTATGATGTTAATGAGGGAGGATTGGTGGCAGCTTTGTTAGTAAGGCAGGACTCAGTCTACAAGATTGGATTGTATCCTGATGCAGTGTCTTGAGATATAAAAGACAGAAGTGAGCAGAGAGACGTTGGGACCTCATACCATCAAGAAAGCAGTGCCAGGAGCAGAGCACGTCCTTTGGACCGGGGTCCCTGCACAGAGAAGCTCCTAGTCTGGGGGAACACTGAAGAGAGGAAAGCTGACAGAGAGGAAAAAGCCTTCCACTGGAGCTGATGCCCTGAATTTGGACTTTTAGCCTACTTTGACCGTGAGGAAATAAAGTTCTCTTCGTTAAAACCATCCACTTGTGGTATTTCTGTTATAGCAGCACTAGATGACTAAGACACTCTGTTTGAATGACCGCCTCTTGGTCTAAGTACAGGTTCCTCGTGAGCACAATTAAGTGTTCTGCAATTCCCATTCTTCCCAATGTTATCCATAATTTGTTATGATCCACACAGTTGAACGCCTTTGCATAGTCAATAAAACACAAGTAAACGTCTTTCTGGTATTCTCTGCTTTCAGCCAGGATTTATCTGACATTAGCAACAATATCCATCGTTTCACATCAGTCCGGCTTGAATTTCTGGCAATTCCTTGTCAATATAGTATTGTAATTGCTTTTTAATGATCTTTAGCAAAATTTTACTTATGTATGTTATTAATGATACTGTGTGATAATTTCCACATTCTATTGGATCTCCTTTCTTTGTAATGGGTACAAATATGGATCTCTTCCAGTCAGTTGGCCAGGTGCTTCCAGGGCTGCATCCAGTTGTTGAAACGTCTCTATTGGTATTCCATCAACTCCTGGAGCCTTGTTTTCAGCCAGTGCAACTTGAACCTCTTCTTTCAGTATCATCGGTTCTTGACTATATGCTACCTCCTAAAATGGCTGAACATCGATCAATTCTTCTTGCAACAGTGACTCTGTGTATTCCTTCCACCTTCTTTTGATGCTTTATGCATTGTTTAATATTTTCCCTGTAGAATCCTTCAATACTGCAACTCAAGACTTGATTATTTTCTTCCGTTCTTTCAGCTTGAGAAATGTCGAGCATATTCTTCCCTTTTGGTTTCCTAACTCTAGTTCATTGCACGTTTCATTTAATGCCATATAAAATAATAAAAAGGAAACACATGATCTTGACTGAATGGCCTATTACCTAGATGTCACTGAGATGTTTTAGACATATTTATATTTCTGGTTTTAAATCTAGTAGTTTTAAACTCTAATAAGCATGTATTGGTGTCTTTTTCACTTAGCTAATGTAAGACAGGTATGAATTCTTTTTACATGAATCTTACATGAAATGACTATGGCTAATCTAAAAATTAATTAAACCTGACTTTATAAACTTCAGTCAAAAGATCTCTGATTGAAAATATCTTTCTTGTTTGCTAAAATCAGATTTTGCTATCCAGGAATTTATCAAAGCAAGTAACATGAAAATAGAACTTGTCTAAAGTCAGTGTAATGAAATCTGCTTTCACTCTGAATAGCACATTCTATATACTAACCAACCTTCAGATGGTACTTAATTCCCTTTATCTTTCTATAAGTCAACTTTATACTTGTAGAGACAAATGCAAGTTAAATTATTTTATCTACTATCATTCAGAAAGAAATTATGTAAATTGATGATGCTATCTTTTTCTACAGAAAAGATAATTGATTGAATTCACGGAATTTCTTGATTTAGGCTTTTTCCTCCATCCTAAGTTGACAGCATGGCAAATCAAAACCTCAACATTTTGATGAGAGTCAGAAGACTTCTCTTAGAGTTAGAAGCACATTTATTTAAGGTACTTTTTTCTGATTACACAATTCAAATTTTTTTCAAATACTTATAAATATACTGTAATGTTTCTCCTCCAAAGATAACTGTTGCTAACATTTTAGTGTATGAATCCTGTAGCAGTAGCAGTGGCTGTAGATGTGAATTGATAAATCATTTTATCTATTTAGCTAGCTAGCTGTCTGATGGTACACCGTGATGGCCTGTAACTCAGTCAAAACATGTAGATTTATTACATAAATTAACGAAAAAATGGGATCAATTTATGCATGCAAATTACTCCCTTTTCCCCTTACAATATATTATTGATTGTTTATCGAATTCATTAATTCTTTTCCAGGTTTAGATATGACTGTTTACTTTTATGAAAGTTTCTTTGTTTTCTCTTTTGCTCTGTTGTTTACTTGCTTTATTTGGTCATTGATTTTCAGCTATATTTTTAAAAAAATCTTTTTATAATATGTGAGTTTACTTCAAAGGATGGTTTTCAATCATTTGTATACTGTTTTGTCACCACATTTATCAAAAGTATTTAAAATCATCTTTATGTTTCACTGACTTTATGCGCAATGACTCTTCCTCACTCATAAGTTCTTAATTTTGATTCATAACTCAACATGTCAGAAGAGTAGTGTTGTATCTTTTTCAAAAATAATAAAAAGAAGGATAGTTTTCGGATATGGACTTTGGTCTCATTCAGTGTAATTTTGGTTGACAATAATACAAACATCAAGACAAAGAGACTTAAAAAATAAGGCAATGTATTGACTCAACCGATTATAAGTTCCATGTGTAAGGCTGGCTCCTTAGATGGTTTAGCAATATCCTCCAAACATTGTATTTTCCCATCCCTGTGTTCTTTGTTACACAGTATAAGGAGCATTCCAAGTTTAACTATTCTGGAGTTTGCATAATGGCTGCCAATAGCTTTTTAGCTTCTGGTCAAGCCACTTCCTTAGCCAAAGAGAGAGAGAGAGAGAGAAAGAGAGGACAGGGGAGAAGGGAAGAGAAGAAAAAAGAGGAGACAGAGGAGAGAGAAGACAGAGATAGAGTGAGAGAGATCACTTTCTCTGAAGAATCAAGCAAAAATGCCCTGCTCTTTTTTCTGACTGAACTAATATAAAACAGTGACCAGCCACTGTGATTGTATGTGTCTTCCTGCTTTAACATGCAAGTCTGCTTCCTTACAGCTAAAGGAAAAAAAAAGACAGCATCAAACCAAACTACACAATCATTAAAGCTTCTGCCAGGAAAGAGCATAATTTGTTCTCTTCCCATTCCATTGGCCAAAATATGTCATATTGTTATTGTTTGTTGCCATCGAGTCAGCCCCTGACTCACGGTGACCCTATGCACAACAGGATCAGACTGTTGTGATCCATAAGGCCTTCTGATTTTACAGACGAGGCCTTTCTTCCTAATCTATCTTAGTCTGGAAGCTCTGCTGAAACCTATTCAGCATTATATTGTTGTTGTTAGTTGCCATCCAGTCAATTCCAACTCATGGCGACCCCAAGTGTGCACAGTAGAACTATTCCTATAGGGTTTTCAAGGCTGTGATCATTCGGGAGCAGATTGCCAGGCCTGTCTTCCAAGGTGCCTCTGGGTCGGTTCAAATCACCAATCTTTCAGCTAGTTGTCTAGCGTTTAACTGTGTGCACCATCTCAATGAGACAAGAATGTATACAACTCCCATTGGATGCACAGACAAGTCATATCCATCTCCATGGCCCTTGGATACTGTTTGAATACCCTTCTCATGATCTTCAGTTGGATTTATGAATATGTCTTCCAGAATCACGTATAATATGGATATAAGATTGGGGAAAAGCCCAGCAGGTACATAGAATATAGTGTGTATTCCCGTGATCATTTTTTTGAGCTGATCTTATGAAGTCTACCACAAGACACATAATGACAGATGGAAACACTACCCCTGGAAGAAAATATTCAACCCACAAATTCAAATTCACTCTGCATCTACATATGAATTGTCCCTGGGTAGGTACAGAAAAACGTTATTGGCAAAAACTCATGCATCTTAGAAGACGGTTAGTCTTTGCTTCTTTATTACGCTCCACACACAGTCTGTCACTTAAAAAGGGCAAGCAATAGAAAAATCACAAAATTCGTCCTATGCATCATAAGTTTCAAGAAAGTTCGTTAATTTTTTTTCTTACTAACATCAGTCAAATTAATTGCTGTTATCTTTGTTGTTTGCTTAGAAATATTTCTCAACTCTTTTAACTTGGACTGTGGCGAGATCATTTCTTTTAAGTTAGCTACACACTGACTAGCCATATGAATGCTTTTCTCTTTGCAGAGGCTGCAAGTAGAGGATACTATCAACACTGGGTTTAAAGACTATGATGAAATAGAATTCAACAAAAGCAAAATAAAATTTGGGTATTGATTCTATAGCGTCTAAAATAAGGTGTATTCTGATAGGGATCAGTTGTCCAGATTTTCTTAATTCAGCCTTAACTGTTTCTAGACCAGTGGTTTGCAAGCCTCGATGCATATCAAAAACTCCTTTGGAACTTTAAAAAAATTGCAGATGCCTAGAACTCAACCCCAGACAGTTATAGTAAGTTTAATATGGGGCTAAGGCACATCTATTTTGTATAAAGTCTGTAGTAGATTTTTTCTTATAAACAAGTTGAAAATCACTACTCTTCAACATGACTGAAACTCTCTTTATTTCCCTGGCTTATATTTCAGATGTGTTAAAAACAATGCTAAGGGCAAGCAAGTGTGGGAAAAATAAAGCCTGGGAGAAAACAGGCATTTAGCATGTAGCTCAGTATGGATTTTCTTTCTAAGCCTGTGGCTCTCAGTTAATCTCAACTTGTTCATCCCCTGTTTCCCTCCATTACGTGGGTAAAAGTCCATGTGGCTTTGCTCTCCAAGGTCGAGGAGGTCCCCCTGGCTTTAGAGCTGGATATAATTAAGTCTAGTAATACAACATGCTTGTTTTCACACGTGCCATAAATAGAGCAACTTTTCCCCATGACACTAAATACTGAGACTGTCCTGCAAGGCTGCTCCAATGGCTTTAGAGGGATTTCCAGTGTTAGGTTATGGGTCCTTTTCAAAGGACCTTTCCCTCCTAGAAAATTCTTAAGTACTCATAAAGTGTTTTTGCAGAAAAAAAAAAAAAAACCTCAAAAGTACATTAAAACCAGATTTTAGGATAAAAAATAGAAGTGTTTTTGTACATGGGAAATCCAAGGTTATATCTGAGAGAGAGTGGGGATGGTTGTCAAAGAAGTAGGTGCTAAGAATAAGAAGGGAAGAGTAGGTCAGTATATCCATAAAGATTTTGGGAAGGTTGAAAGAATGTCCTTATTAGAAAAGCACTTTTATCAGGGTTTCTAAACCTTAGAGATTCTCTAGTCTATCTCCTGTCTCCATCTTGTGATAGAATACTAATGACTGTTCAAGACGTCTTTCTCTTCTGAGACACATATTGGCCGTAGGCACCACCCGTGTGGGTGAAGTCTACTTAGCCTTATAGATCACAGCCTAAAATAATGATGTAAAATTGAAACTGCCTCCATCGTTAAAAATATACACCCAACTTCAGTTATAGTCTAAATCATTTTTAATCTTGTTTTATAAAGCATAACTCAAGACAGTGCTCAGAAAGGGTTTGTTTAGAGGCATAGTGGGCAAAGTTCCACAGTGGAATTTGAGCAGCACCAAGAAATTCCTTCTAATATGGGAAATGCCAGTTGTCTTATTTTCTCTTCTTTTTAAAACCTGTTTTAGAGAAATACTCAGTCATCTCCTTGCTCTTTCAAGCTAGCTTGTCAACGTTCTCATTTTTATTCTATTTATTCTGTTTGAAACTATTTTTGTGAATTGTCTAGCCTGAATGGCATTTGTTTACTGCATCCAAAAAAAGCTATTTCTAGTCTCAATTACCAAGTAATCAATCTTCTGTCAATACCCCTCCATTTTTTTTAAGCTCAAACAAATAGGAAGTCACACAGACAGTTTCTATCTTTTCTTATTTCACATCTCCTTTCTTGTCCTGGTATATTTGTTTAAGCTTTGGTGGGAACTTCTTAAACTCAATTAAAAGAAGTATTTCTAAATCATCTTGCTTAAATATAATTGCATACATAGCAGCTAAAAAACTGTAACTGTAAAGTGAAGTATAGTTTTAATATTATAATCATGTTTCCTGAAAAGTTTTACTACCAATATTTCTTTGAAAGCAAGCTAGAATTTCCACTGAAAATCAATGTATAAATTACTGAAAATCGATAGAAAAAAACATAGAAGTTAACATGGTATGTTAAAATATACCTCAATTTATATCTGACCCAGACTTGAGCACAGTATTAAATAGAAAGCTTAAGTTTTTTAAAACAAGAACTTAGAATATTGCCACATTGCTATTTGATTATTGATTCAGAGATTCCATCTCACTTTCCACCTCAGAAGCTAATTCTTCTGGGATTTTTTTTTTTTTTAATGTATTTTCATGAAACTGTAAGGATATAAAAACATGACTGTGATGGTTAAGATCGTATGTCAACTTGGCTAGACCATTATTCTCCGTGTTTTAGTAGTTGTATTATGTTGTGATCACCCCCATGATGGAATCTGCTGAGTGGTACTGGCAGAGGCGGGGCCTGTGGCAGCTCACCGCCCTCTCGGTTTCATCTCTCTGACTTCCGCCCGGTTACCTTCTGCCTCCTCGCCTCGCCTAGGTTTTTGGCTTTTTCCAGACTCAGCAGCTGCCTCTTATTGTCTCACCTCCGGTTCGTGGGACTAGAGCTAGCAGCTTACCTGTTGATCTCAGAATTCATTGAACTTCTCAGCCTGCAAGCAAGAGTCTAGTTCCCGACCTGCTGACCTTGGGTTCGCCAGCTCTGCAGCTACATGAATCAGGAGAAACCTGATTGTCTTGTCTGCTGATCTTGGAATTCACTGACCTTCACAGCCTGTGAGCCAGAGCCCCTTTCCAACCTGCCAACCTTGGGTTCACCAGCTTCTGTGGCTACGTGAACTGAGAAAGGCCTCTAACCTGATCTGTGGACTTGGGAAGTTTTAGCCTCTACAATTGCGTGAGCTATTTCCTTGATATAAATCTCTCTCTATATATATTTATATGCTTTACTGGTTTTGCTTCTCTAGAGAACCCAGCTAAGGCATTTGGTACCGAGAGAGTGGGGTGCTGCTCTAACAGATACCTAAAATGTGGAAAAGGTTTTAAAATTGTGAATGGATAGATGCGCGGCAGTGACAGAGGATGAGCAGCAGCAGAGAACCTACAGCAGCAGAGAAGCAACAGCAGCAGAACCAGGAGACCGGTGAAAGACGGCGCTGGAGCC
This sequence comes from Dugong dugon, assembly GCA_030035585.1. Taxonomy (NCBI): domain Eukaryota; kingdom Metazoa; phylum Chordata; class Mammalia; order Sirenia; family Dugongidae; genus Dugong; species Dugong dugon. Next base: position 25,452,566 of record CM057475.1, read on the forward strand.
GACCCACCGAGCGAGCGAGCTGAATGCCTGTGAGCAGGAGGCTTCCTGGCGGAGTGGGGTGCCTCCGGGCACTTACTGGTGGAGCTACTGAGCTTTGGAACACTTGCCCCAGCAGGGCAGATGCGGGCGTGAGGCCCGAGGGCCAAAAGGCCATAGGAAGCAGAAGCTGAAGAGACAAGGGACACAAGAAGCCAAGCTGCTTCAGCCTTAAAAGGTATGGCCATGACCTCAGGGGTTTCAAAGGGTGGAGTCACGGCCTCTGGTATTTCTAAGGGTGGAGTTGTCACTCCCATGGACTAGGAGAATGGTGCACCTAAAGACAAAGGAGCAGAGTTGCTGTCCCAGTGGGCCAGGAAGGTGGAGCTGAAGCCCAGGGCCAAGGGGCTTCTACTTAGAATCCAGAGACTGTGGCCAATACCTAGAGTCTGAAGGGCAGGACCATTGTTTAAATTGTTTCAGAGAACAGAGGATTATTTTCAAAGCCTTGAGGGCTAATGTAATGTGTTCTGCTAACTTGCTTGGTGCCTATTACCACTTCTTTTCCTCTAGTTTCTCCCATTTGTAATGGGAATCTCTAGCTTGTGCCTATTCTGCCATTGTACCTTTGGAAGCAGATAACTTGTATTCTAGATTTCACAGATGAAGAGGCATTTTTGGATTTTGGACTTGGAGTTAAGACTTTTGCTATGATATGATGGGGTGAATTTGTTTTCCATGTTGCAAGGATGTGATTTTTGGGGAACAAAGGGTAGAATGTCATGGTTTGAATTATGTCCCCCCAAAAATGTGTGTATCGATTTGGCTAGGCCATGATTCCTGGTACTGTGTGATTTTCCTGTATGTTGTAAACCTGCCTCTATGATGTTAATGAGGGAGGATGGGTGGCAGTTGTGTTAGTAAGGCAGGACCTGATCTGCAAGACTGGTTTGTGTCCTGAGGCAATCTCTTGAGATATAAAAGACAAAAGTGAGCAGTGAGATAGGGGGACCTCATACCATCAAGAAAGCAGTGCCAGGAGCTGAGCAGAGTGAGTCCTTTTGACCACGGTCCCTGCGCAGAGACGCTCCTAGTCCAGGGGAACACTGATGAGAAGGCCGAGAGAGACAAGGCCTTCCCCTGGAGCTGACGCCCTGAATTTGGACTTTTAGCCTGCTTTGACTGTGAGGAAATAAATTTCTCTTTGTTAAAACCATCCACTTGTGGTATTTCTGTTATAGCAGCTCTAGATAACTAAGACAATGACTTAGTTTTTAATATAAGTGGAATAAAACACATAATAACAGTAACTGATATGTATGCACACTTATCATATACCAGACATTTTAAGGTACTCTGCATATATATCTTGCATATATACTTGATGTTCACACACCCCAGTCAACTCCTGTTAATCATCTGCATCACAGTTCTAAACCCATATTGTCAGGGAAGACTTCAAGAACCCTCCACCATCATTCTAGATCAGATTCATTTCTTAGAGGTTTGCAAAGGACCACATTTCTTTTTTTAAGAATTACTAATACTGTTAGAAATTATAAACTCATTAGTGTGATTTTTTTTCAAATATATCAGTCCTCTAGTAGACTATAAATTCTATCAGAGCAGAAGAAATGCCACTCTCACCAGTTTAACTCTGGCATGTTATCATATTGTTGAGCATATAGTAGGTGCCCAATAAAATTTGTTAAATTGTTTAATAAATTTGCCTGTAAAACTTCCTAGACATAGCACTCATTTTTACATGTAGATGTTTGCTTTATGTTTTATGTTTCCATGTCTTTTACTTTCTTGTATCTCATGTGTTGATATTTTATTCACAAAATCGACAACTTTATGTTGCTTTTTAAGCTTATTGATATACAATTGTACTAATCTCAATTTATGCTTTTAAAAATCTATTTTATAGGTCCTTTGCTTGGTCCAAATACAGTTTGTATTTCAAAGTATTACATATTATAAATTTCTTAAAACATGTTAAATCAGATATGGTCATTTATTTTTAACTTCATTTAATTATGCTGTCTCATGTCTTTCCTTACCCCTTTAAATATACTGTACATTTATTTGTGTTAGGAGATAGTTTGTTTTCTAACTTTTCTACCTTAACTGTATTTAAATTGATAGAGCTTCTTCATAGTACCATTTTGACCACATCAGGAAGGTTTTGATTCTTAATGCTACAGTATTGTTTATGTAATTTCTCAAGGTTATTAGTTGTTTGACTTAATTTTTATTCCTAGGTTTTTTTCAGAATTTATGTATTGCAATCAGAATAGTGTGTAAGACATCTTGTTTTTTTGAAATTTTTAAGATTTAAAAAAAATTTATGTCCAAGATACCATTAATCTCTGTGAATATTACACAAATATTTGAGAGCAATGAATATTTTTTTTATTTTGCTGCAGTTTTTGATAATTTTAACACACATAGTCTTATGTACGCTTATATAGAGAACATATTAATTATTTCATTCAGATCCTCTGTTTACTTGTTCTTAGTCTAGGTGCCCTTTTGATTTGAGAAATGTTGTATTGAAATATCACACCATGGTGCCCATGAGTCAATGTGATGGAGCCTCAGTGCACAGCAAAGTTTACAGGAGTGTGACTGCTAACGATTCCACAGACAGTCAGGGCTGGAATTTAGAAATAAATACACCTTTATGTTATTGGATAATTTTTCATAATTTGCAACTGTATTGCTTAAAATATTTTAAGTTATTTTGTTATTGAAATGTGAGATGTTACAAAAACTTAGCTATAAATTGTAATATTTATAAAATTAGTCTTCATTTTGATTAACAGTTTCCTACGTTTTTGAAATGCAGGATATTGATGACACACTACCTACTTAAGTTTACTCTGAAAACTGTAAAGCAAGTCTTTTTTTTTCGACATCAAAGGTTACTAAAATAAACATTTCCAATTGCAATTGTATGTAAAAATATGTGTAATTGAGGACTCTTTGATTCAGTACTGGTGCCCCGATAAGGTTAATCTATCTACTTTGGGTACATTTGTTACCTATTATCATGCATTTCCATATTTAGAGAGCAATTTATCTTGCCATTATACGCATAAAGAGCTAAATACCTGGATGCCTTCCCAAGGTGAGCCTTAAGTTAAAGGGTAATTTTAATTGTTACTCCAAATGTTAACAGGATCTATTGTCAAAATTGACTTTTGATTTATAAGCAGATGTACTATGTACTTATTGTCATGCAAATTTGATATTTGTATTTAAATTCATGTGTAAGAAAGACGATGCTCCCTTCCTAAATGTTTCAAAGGGTATGCTTACTCATTCACTGTGTATTTTTATTATATGTCCCACTATATTCTCCTGCACATTTTATACTCACCAAATAATTCTGAGTTTTCCCTCTACATTCTGATATATATTTTAGCCCTTTGGTCATTGTCTCTATCTTGTGCCCTGAATATTTTACCTGTGGTAAAATTTTAGACATCATTCAAAGCCTATCTTAAATGTCATCATAGTGGAATCCTTACCTGTTCTCCCAGCTAAGTATTATATTCACCTCATTTGAATTCTTTCAAAGTCTATCTCAACGTATTTGTGTAACACATCATTTTTAAATCAAATATTACTGCTATCTTCCTTTTTTATCTTTGTATGCCACAAATACTTTATTTTTCCTTGTTTATGTCATAAATAAATGTATTGAATAACTTAGTGAATGAAGAAAATAGATTTTTTTGTTGTGAGATTATTAAAGGGTACATTTGTTATGATGAAGATTAATTCATAGGAAAATCTACTGGATTAAAGAAATGAGATTACTCAGCTTTGATATCATAATAAATGACACTTAAATCTCAGTGGCTTTCAACTAGAAAGGTTTATTTCTCTCTAATACTACTTGTTTCTTCTCCTCCTGGCCCCTAAGCTGAAATAGGAGCTCCTTCTTCAGATACGACTTTCTCATAGCAGCAAGAACAGTAGAGCTGGAAAAACACCCCCTGGCACTTAAAGCTTATGTTTGGATATGGTGTTATCACAACTACACATGTCAGTCGACAAAGTGACTTGCATAGCTAAGATCACTGTCTTAACATTGGCATGTGAAGGTACAAATTTCTCATGGACGCTTCAAGTTACCTTAAAGTGGTAAGGGATGATTGATCCTTTTATTGGAAGGAGGAGTGAATATTAGAGTACAGTGACACAATCCACCTCAATTTATTAAATTTAATTAGGAGTGGCCAGGTGGCACAAACGGTTAAGCTCTAGATTACTAACCGAAACGTTGGTGGTTCAAACCCACCCAGAGGCAGCTCGGAAAACAGGCTTCCGAAATGTCACAGCCTTGAAAACTTTATGCAGCAGTTCTACTTGAACTTGCTAAAAAGAAGACTCAGGTTTGGTAGGTCTGTGGTGGGACCTGGGAATCTACATTTCTAAGGGGCAAACAAGAGTGTTTTCTACTATTATTCTATTATTATTGTAAGATTTCTTTAACGGCTTCATAAATCTATGATATGATTCTTTAAAACATTTTTGGAGGATTAAACACATTTTAAGACATCTGTCAAAGCTAACACTTAAAGGAAATAACTGATGACTTAATAACTGTATATTTCATCCTTGAAAACATACCATTGTGTTCACACGGCACCAGTATTTTGTATATAGGTTTAATACATATTAATCTCATGCAAAAATTTTTTTTAAAACTATGTTTCTTGAAATGACAGCAGTTACTACATCAATATTGGCAAGCATCAGTATAGAATAAATCTCAGTGGAATATAAATCTTTTTTCAGGAAAAAGAAAAAAACTAGCCACACATCTGTCAATTGGTGAAAGGAAACTTCAATCAGTGGTAATACATACATACCATGTTAATGGATGCAAGACTTGATATTAGGAAAAATGTCAATTTTTTCCCAAAGTTTTCCATACTCTTCAGAACTATTTTAATAAAAATTCTAAAAGAATTTTTTACAGAACTTGACAAGCTGATTATAAAGTTTATATTAAATAATAAATAACTAGCAATTTTGAATAAAAGAAAAAAGGCACATAGCTTTATCAGTCATTAAGACATAAAAAAGCTACAATTTACATAATGATACATTGTGTATGATCTCACAAATGGACAAATCCAATAGAAAATGGAGCTCCCTTCATGTTTAGAAACTTGTAGTGTAGGACTGTCATTTTGTTTTGCTGCTTACTTCTTACATGGATTTCTCCAGATACAAGAAAGAGTGTTTTCTGATGCTTCTTTCTATATTTGGAGAAATCCATATAAGTCTGGATACCTAGGGAACTTTAGATTTATCTCTATTTTTACAACTTATTTTTAAAAGAATAAAAAACCCATTGCAACAGAGTCAATTCTGACTCATAGCAACCTGATAGGACGAAGTAGAACTATCCCATAGGGTTTCCAAGGAGCAGCTGGTGGATTCGAACTGCTGAACTTTTGGTTAGCAGTCCAACGCTTTTAACCACTGCACAGTTTCTGTTTAAGTTAAAAAGGCTTTAGACATTGGTAAAACTAGAAAAATGTATTCCAAACTGTTAAGTGTGATAAATTCTGTGGACTGGTAACTTTTATAATTTGTCTACTTATTTTCATTTTTTCTGTATTTTTCCAGTATCTTATCTTATGAAAAAAACAAAAAACATGCTGTTAAAAAGATAAAGACAGATGAAGGAGGTACCATTTTTGTTTCCAGGCTCTTGAACTGCCTAAATAGAAAACCTGGGAAATCTAAAAAGAAAAACCCTAGATGACAATAAAGCAGCAGGAAGATCATGTAGGTTCATCAAGTAGTAGAGCATATGGCGAACCCACATAGATCATTATAATTACAAAACATCAGACAAATGCGTTTTTTTTCCAATGGACAAATAATGGCTAGAAATCTTGTCTATTTACTAAATTAAATATGTATTTCTCAAATACAACTAATGAATACAGTGACACATATCTTTGTTGTTATAATTTCTGTGAAGAATAGATTAATTTTTGAATAATGTGTTCAAGAAGAATAGTTTAAATTAAAAAGATTTGTAGCTACACAGAGAAACAACAGCTGATAAACCAAATGCAAAATAATGAAAGAAGCATTTTCAGCCCTTTCACAATTATGTATTTTTATTTCTTTGTCATTTATCCATTGTTGTTAAACAAAAAAAATTCAGTGAACACATCACCTATAAAAATTTATTCCACTAAGTAAGTTTTCATTGTACAGACAAATTTTTCCATCTAATAAATGAATAAGTTAATTCTAAGACTGTTTAAACTTTAATAAATGCCAGAAAAATTGATCATATATAAATGTATTTCTGCATGTCAGGCTTTTGCCATATCTATTTCAAGTCTTCCATTTTGTTCAACATATTCAGGCATTGATTGACATTATCTTGTGAAAGTATTTATTTTCCTAATTGTATTTAGCCTGAACTTGAAGAAAAATTTGTAAAATGATATACTTGTGTTTCAAAAAATAAATCTGTGAGAATTGCTTTTGTATTTTTGTCATCAAGAAGTCACAAACACACACACTAACACACACACAAGTGTGTTTGTTTATACCACAAGTGGAGGATAGCAGAGAGAATAATATAAAATATATTTAACATATCTTAATATGTTGCTGTTTTGCTTCAGATACTTTTCTTGTCTAAACCAAAACCAAACCAAACCCATTGCCATGGAGTCGATTTTGAAGAAATGAGTAATTATAGGTGCATTTGAAGCTCACTGTGTACCCTTCCCCAAACATATTCCCTATTATATTCTAAAAGAAACCAAGTCCTGTGAATAATGAATACTTTTTATTGTGTAAAATATTACATTCCTCTAGAAAGAAACACTGCTCCATATTCTTCAAGAGCTAAGATTCCAATAAATAAAAAAAATAAATTTGGATCAGATGTCTCAGTAGCAGCATTAAAGATAACAAAACAATGTCTTTGAAATTATGGGAGGAAATTATTTCAAATCTAGAATTTTATTGACAGTCAAAATATTTATCAAATGTAATGGGAAAATATACCTTTAAAATACTACCTAAATTTGAGCATATACTTACAAAAAATGCATTAAAGATTGAGGAAAACATGAAATCCCAAATGCAATATAAATTTCTAGATGATACTAGTTTAACCATCATATTTTTATGAACACATATCTATGAATTTCTGAACAAAATAGTCACAAAATTAATGCAAAAACATATAAACAATGCATGAAAATCATAAGATTTTCAATGGCTGATTTCTCAGAGGTAGATCCCTAGGCCTTTCTTCAAAGGAACCTCTGAGTGGAGGTTCAGTCAGCAGTTGTGCACATTAATAGTTTGCACTATCCAGAAACTCCAAATATTTATTAGAATCATATAAATTTGTCTGATATTCCATGGTTTTTGACCTACACAAACAGAAAATTCATTTTTCAACCCAATATCTTTACTAACAGAACATTTTTTAAAGATGAGAAGCAAACATGATTTTATGCACACATGATACACATACATATATAAAGAAAGATTTAATATATAAAATTAAGTACATTTATGATATATAATTCCACCATTTGTCTGTTAGTTTTGTTGTACTGCAGTGGCTTGCGTCTTGCTGGAAGCTATGCCAAAGTTATTTCATATACTAGCAAGGTAACCCATGCTGGATAGGTTTCAGCAGAGCCTCCAGACTAATACAGACTAGGAAGAAGGACCTAGCTATCCACTTCTGAAAAAAATTGGCCAGTGAAAACTTCATGGATAGCAGTGGAACATTGTCTGATATAGTGCTGGAAGATGCGCTCCTCAGATTGGAAGGCACTGAAAATAAGACTGAGGAAGAGCTGCCTCCTCAAAATATAGTTGACCTCAGAGACATGGATGTAGCTAAATTTTGGGGACCTTCATTTGCTGATATGGCATGACTCAAGTGAGAATAAACAGCTGAAAATATCCATTAATAATAGGAATGTGGAATGTAGAAGTATGAATCTAGGAAAATTGGAAATCGTCAAGAATGAAATTGAACACATAAAAATTAATATACTAGGCATCAGTGAGTTGAAATGGACTGGTGTTGGCCATTTTGAGTCAGACAATCATATGGTCTACAATGCCAGGAATGACAAATTGAAGAGGAATGACGTCACATTCATCATCAAAAAGAACATTTCCAGATCTATCCTGAAGTATAGTGCTGTCAGCAATAGGATAATATCCACATGCCTACATGGAAGACCACTTAATATCACTATTATTTAAATTTATGCAACTACTACTAATGTCATAGAGGAAGAAATTGAAGACTTTTACCAGCTTCTACTTTCTGAAATTGACCAAACATGAAATCAAAATGCATCAATAATTACTGGTTATTGGAATACACAAGTTTGAAACAAAGAAGGATCTGTTGTTGGAAAATATGGCCTGGGTGGTAGAAACAAGGTCAGAGAATGCATGATAGAATTTTTCCATACCAATGACTTATTCATTGCAAATATCTTTTTTCAACATTAACAATGACTCTATACATGGACCTCGCCTGACGGCATACACAAGAATTAAATCGACTATGTCTATGGAAAGAGACAATAAAAAAACTCGGTATCATCAGTCAGAACAAGGCCAGGGACCGACTGTGGAAAAGACCATCAATTGCATGTATTCAAGATCAAGCTGAAGCTGAAAAAAATTAAAATAAGTCCACAAGAGCCAAAGTCCGACCATTAGTATATCCCACCTGAATTTAGAGACCATTACATGAATAGATTTGATGCATTGAACACTAAAGACCAAAGACCAGATAAGATTTGGGATGATATCAAGGATATCATACATGAAGAAAGCAAAAGGTCATTAAAAAGACAGAAAAGGAAAAAAAAAAAAAAAGACAAAAATGGATGTCAGAAGAAACTCTGAAACTTGCTCTTGAATGTACAGTAGCTAAAGTAAAAGAGCCAAACAGAAGATTTCAAAGGGCAGCTCAAAAACACAAGTAAAGTATTATAATGAAATGTGCAAAGACCTGTAGAGAGAAAACCAGAACACTCTTGGCATTTCTCAAGCTGAAAGAACTGAAGAAAAAATTCAAGCCTTGAGTTGCAATATTGAAGGATTCTATGGGAAAAATATTGAATGACACAGTAAGCATCAAAAAAAAGATGAAAGGAATAGACAGAGTCACCCCACCAAAAAAAACTGGTTGATGTTAAGCCATTTCAGGAGGTAGAATATGATCAATAACTGATGGTTTTGAAGGAAGAAGTCCAAACTGCACTGAGGCATTGGCAAAAAACAAACCTCCAGGAAATGGTGGAATACCAATTAAGATGTTTCAACAAACAGATGCAATGCTGGAAGCTCTTATTTGTCTATGCAAAGAAATTTGGAAGACAGCTACTTGGCCAATCAAGTGGAAGAGATACATTTATGTGCGTAGTGCAGAGAAGAGTGTTCAAATGGAATGTAGAAATTATCGAACTATATCATTACTATCATATGTAAGTAAAATTATGCTGAAGATAATTCAAAAACTTGCAGCTAGTTGCAGAAGAGGACTGGAACTAAGGATATCATTGCTAATGTCAGATCAATCTTGGCTAAAAGCAAAGAATATCAGAAAGATGTTTACCTGTGTTTTATTGATTATGCAAGGGCATTCGAATGTGTGGATCATAACAAATAATGGATAACATTGCCAAGAATGAGAATTCCAGAAAAGTTGATTGTGCTCATGAGGAACTTGTATATAGACCAAGAGGCAGTCATTCGATCAGAACAAGGGGATACTGCATGGTTTAAAATCAGGAAAGATGTGTGTCATGGTTGTATCCTTTCACCATGCTTACTCAATCTGTATGCTGAGCAACAGAGAAACTGGATTATGTGAAGAAGAACATGGTATCAGGATTGGTGGAAGACTTATTAACAATCTGTGATACGCAGATGACACAATCTTGCTTGCTGAAAAGTGAGGAGGACTTGAACACTAACTGATGAAGACCAAAACCTACAGCCTTCAGTACGGATTACACCTCAGCATAAAGAAAACAAAAATCCTCACAACTGTATCAATAAGCAAAATCATGATAAATGGAGAAAACATTGAATTTGTCAAGGATTTCATTTACTTGGATCCACAATCAATGCCCATGGAAGCAGCAGTCAAGAAACCAAATGATATATTGCATTGGGCAAAGCTGATATAAAAGGACCTCTTTAAAGTGTTCAAAAGCAAAGCTGTCACCTTGAGGACTAAGGTGTGCCTGACCCAAGCCATGGTGTTTTCAATCACTTCATATCCATGGGAAAGTTGACAATGAATAAGGAAGACCGAAAAAGAATTGATGCCTTTGAATTATGGTGTTTGCAAAGAATATCGAATATACCATGGGCTGCCAAAAGAATGAACAAACCTGTCTTGTAAGAAGTACAGCCAGAATGCCCCTTAGAAGCAAGAATGGCGAGACTACGTCTCACATACTTTGGACATGTTATCAGGAGAGACCAGTCCTTGGAGAAGTACATCATGCTTGTAAATTAGAGGGTCATCGAAAAACAGGAATACCTTAACAATATGGATTGACACGGTGGGTGCAACAATGGGCTCAAACACAGTAACGATTATGAGGATGGTGCAGGGCCAGGCAGTGTTTCATTCTGTTGTACAAAGGGGTCGCTATGAGTCGGAACTGTCTCCACAACACCTAACAACAACAACATGATATACGTTATCGTCTGATAGAACAAGAATGTTGTACACAATTTTTTCCCCTCACATTATTTTCTTGGATATTCTTCGACATATGATATTTCAAAATAATCCACAATAATTTTCTCAGATTACTTCAAAATACTATGGGATTTTTTACCAGGAGCCCTTTAAATAAATAGGGTAAATCCTGGAATATAGACTATTTTTTCCCACTTAAAGTAATCTTTTAAATTTCTCATTAGATATTTCTACATATTTCCCTGGCAATCAGAAAAATAAATAAATAACAATATTCCAAAGTAAAATACAAGACTGTATTTAAGTGAAGAAAAACCCTAATGCTCTAATTAAAATAGCCACCCTAGTACCAGAAAAAAATAATACAAATATCTAAACACAACCTGACAATAGTCTTGAAAGAAATACAGTCTTCTACCAACAACATTTAGATATCTGGGTTAAGAAATAGTAATAATTTTTTTTCTGATAAGTGGGTCTTTCTTCTCAAATTTAAATATTATATACGGTTTAACATATTGCTGAATAAATTCAGAGTCCTTCAAAATTATGAGTAAAGGCAATTTATGGAAGAGTAATAAGTCTTAATGATGGAAATTGTAATGCATTTAAAAATTGATGACTTTTAAGCACCATAATATCAGAGAAATATTATGCATGTCAAAATTATATTAGTCAATACTTTGGTAAATATGTATGTAATTTTGTAGGACTCTGTTACAACCAAACAAATACAAACTAAGTAATTCATGACTCCTAACTCCTTTTGAGTTTAGTTTATACCTACCTGGTCAGAAACATAATTGAATACACAATTATTTTGACCAAAAATTATTCAGTCAGAACGTTTCATTAGTTCTTTTTGAAAAATTAGGGTATGAAACTCAACTGCATCTATAATTTAAATGAAAGTGACTAATAAGATATAACACATTTTTAAAAATTTCATCACATATGTTATAACTCTGTAAGGAAAACTTAACCATAATCAATAGCTTGACAATAAAAACAAAGAAGATTCAAACTAATGAGACATTTTTTGGGCAAAAATTTAGAAGCTATTTGGATCAAGTATTTAAATATCAATTTCTACCTCACTAACATAAAAAAATAAATTGAAAACAATGAAAGATTTCAAAGGAAAATTCAGAGCCTTCTCTTTGGAAAGATTTCTTGAACTATATTCATGGCCTACCAGGTAACTCTTAAGCCAATATCTTACAGTCAATACCGTTTTACCAATTATAAAAGTTTCTTTCTATGTTCCAGTTAATGGTGTGGTTTCCATCTCCTGACTGGACCCTGACTAATAATACTGCAATATCTGTCTAGGATCTTGAATAACAAACAAACCTTCATGAACTGAAAGGTCTCATCTCTCAGAGAAATGCCTCTGTCTCCAGGCACCTTTTCTGCTCTCAAGTCTGTCTACTCATTCTTCTTCTTATTTTTTTTAACCAATATTTTCTAATTTGTTCTCTACAGGGGGTGATTTTTTTAAATGCTAATATCCACCAACAGTGATAAAGGATGACTACATTTTAAAGAGTTTATCATGGCTGCTTTACAAATTGTGGCTTACTATTTTCATTTTTCTTAAATGTTTTGGAAAAAGAATATAGAGAAGAATTTTTTTTTAATTGAGTTAAATAGAAGTTAGACTTCAATTAAATTTATTTAAGAGCTTAATAATTTTATTAATAATAATTTTCTTAGGAGTAATGTTGATTCTGAAACCCTGGCGGCATAGTGGTTAAGAGCTATGGCAAGCTACAGCTGCTAACCAAAAGGTCAGCAGTCAAATCCACCAGCCTCACCTTGGAAATCCTATGAGGTAGTTCTACTCTGTCCTATAGGGTCTCTACTAGTCAAAGTCGACTCGACAGCAATTGGTTTTTGGTTTAATGATGATTCTGAAAGCTGGACAATGAATAAAGAAGACCGAAGAAGAACTGACGCCTTTGTATTATACCATGGACTGCCAGAAGAACGAACAAATCTGTCTTGGAAGGAGTACGGCCAGAATACTCCTTAGAAGTGAGGATAGCAAGACTTCGTCTCACATAATTTGTACATGTCATCAAGAGAGACCAGTCTCTGGAGAAGGACATCATGCTTGGTAAAGTAGGTCAGCGAAAGAGAGGAAGACCCTCAACATGACTGATTGACACAGTGGCTGCAACAATGGGTTCAAACATAACATTGACTTTGAGGATGGTGCAGGACCAGGCACTGTTTAGTTCTATTGTACACAGTGTCCCTATATGGCCGAACTGACTGGACAGCACCTAAGAACAACAATAATAATGTATATATATATATATACATATATATGCATATATATATACACACACATAAAATTCATTTCAATCATTCTAAATAATAAGGTATATGGTTTTGTCTTGATTTTTCTATTTTAGACAACAATTAGCTGCTCATTTCTTACTCTAGAGTGATCAGTTCCTTTGTCTTCCTGCCCCCCCCCTTTTTTTGTTGTTGTTGAAGTATATATATGAATGAGAGGTAAGTATTTTAAACTCAATTCTTTATTATTTGGAAATAGATAGAATTCTATTCTCTTAATTATTTTCTTTAAAATTTAAGGTGATATTTCTTTTTTTTTTTTTTTTAGCTTCAAATGTTACTCTTTAGAAATCAATTCCTATTCTTTATACATGCTGGTTTTTGTTGCTCATGTTTCTTTTGGCAGTGGTTTTGGTGGATATATTCTCTTTCACTCCTGGAAACTTAGCATTTTCTCTTCATTCTTTAAATCCTGATTTGGTGTTTGTCTTACTCGTTTATTATTGATTTGCTTATACCAGGTAGATTCATTCAAGTCAGAAACTTGAATATCATTTAGTTTGAAGAAAATGTGTTGTGTTATTGCTTTGCTAATTCCCAGCCATATAGTTCTTCTCTTACTTATTTCTGGTACTATGTGTCAGACCTTGGACAGCCTAGATTAATCCTTAATTTTACTGTATTTTCTCTTGTGTATTCAAACTATTTCCATTTTTGTTCTAGGTTATGAAAAATTCCTTCAAATTTATTATTCATGATATCATAGATTTAATTTCTAAGAGCTATTTCTCATGCTTAGGATACTCCAGTAAAATAAAAACTTGATCTTGTTTCATAAATTCCGTATCTATTCTCAGCCTTACAGAGTTTCTTATTTCTTATATAAATATCTACATATACACACACACACACACACATTTTTATGATTTTTTTAATGGAGTTCCTGAAGACAGTACAAATACGTGCATGTTTTCAATCTGTTATTTTTAAACTAGAGATCTTTCATGACACACTTCTAGAAAAAAGCTCAATGTTTACTCTTTTGGGAACCATTTTGTTTCTGTGTTAGCTCTGTTGGCAATAAAGATTATTAAAATATATTTTAAAAATTTACTTCAGCCCTATAGACACATCCAAACCCCCCGAGGGACTGAGTTGTTGGACGGAGGGCTCTGGGGACCATGATCTCGGGGAACATCTAGCTCAATTGGCATGACACTACTTATAAAGATAATGCTCTACATTCTACCTTGGTGAGTAGTGTCTGGGGTCTTAAAAGCCTATGAGCGGCCATCTAAGATACTCCACTGATCTCATCCCTTCGGGAACAAGGGAGAATGAAGAGAACAGGATACAAGGAAAAGATTAGTCCGAAGGACTAATGGTCCACAGCTACCAAGGCCTCCACGGGACTGAGCCCAGTACAGCTGGATGGTGCCCGGCTACCACCAATGACTCCTTTGACCAGGATCACAACAGAGGGTTCTGGGCAGAGCTGGAGTAGGATGTAGAGCATAATTTTAACTCCCAAAAAAAAAAAAAAAAAAAAGAAGACCAGATATACTGGCCTAAAGAATACTAGAGAAACCTCGAGAGTGTGGCCCCCAGACACCCTTTCAGCTCAGAGGGGAAGTTACCTTCAAGGTTCGATGTTAAGCCTGGGAATGGACACCCCAGTAAAACTAAATGGGACTAACGATGTACAGGAGTCCGGTGACAAGGGCCAGAAGGCAGAGGGAGAGTAGGAAACTGATGATAAGGAACACAAATTGAATAAGGACACTGTCGATGTATTGTGAGATTGTTGACCACTGCTATGGGGCAACATTTGTAGTAACTATTAAATGGGAGGCTGTTTTGTCCTGTAAGCCTTCATCTTGGGCGAGAATGGCAGCACAATTGGAAGAGCATAGTCAATATCACTTAAATGTGTAAGTAAAAAGTTTTGAAATGGTGTTTAAATAAAATAAAAATAAATAAATAAATAAACAAACAAAGGAGACTAAAGAGGTACAATAGTCCACTGACAAGGTCCAGAAGACAGAAGGGGACAAGGAAGCCCCCTGGTGATAGGGAACACAAGGTGGAGTAAGGATATTCTTGATGTGCTGTGAGATTGTTAACCATTGTCATAGGGCAACATGTGTAGTAACTGTTAAATGAAAAACTATTTTGTTCTGTAAGCCTTCATCTTAAGTGAGAATAACAGCACAGTTGGAAGAGCGTAGTCAATGTCACTGAACTGTGAATGTAGAAAATTTTGAAACGGTGTATCTCTGGCCATCTGTAATTTTCATCAAAAAAAAAGGTTGAGAATTTAGAGGATTAATACGTTGTGGGGTTGTTAACCAATGTCAAAAAAAACAACATGTGTACTACTATTTCATGAGAAACTATTTGCTCTGTAAGCTTTCACCTGAAGTACAATAAAATATATATAAAAAAAAAAAATAAAAAAAAAATAAAATTATGTAGATGAATAGAAAAAAAAAAAATTTACTTCAGTTTAAAAAATACTGCAAGAGAACAACAAAAAATTAGCAAAACAGAAACACTTGGCATTGTCAATACAAACTTAGAAATGAAGTTCAGGAAAAATAAATAAAAGGTTTAAAACCAGAGTGGTCCAAGTGGGACCAAATACCATTACAATATAACTTAAATTTCCTTTGAGTCAATATTAAGACACTATTGAACACAAAGTTCTACCTCAAGTATTCTGTAATGGTGGGAATAAAGTAAGAGGGACAGACATCTATAAAGTTAAGACACTGAACAGAAGCAAAGTAATGTGAGGTTTAATTTTAGGCCGTCAAAAATAATCTTTTTGATTCTGGAAAATACACTTAGTGTCTTTACATTTCAGTTGATATATCTATAAAATTAAAGAGGTACATTAGAAGATCTCCTACTTCCTTTCAGTTAATTATTTATAAGTCTAAAATATATAACTCTTACTGAAATATCATTTGAAATGTTGAAAAAACAAGCCTAGTTATTTTTTTATAAATAGACACTGGATGTTCAATATACAAAAATACCTAAGGGTAAGAAGAAAATAAAAATTTTGTAATATTATTAACTGTTATTATTTATTGGATACTTTATATTTACCAGACACAGGTTGCTATGAGCATGTTATTATTAACATCATTCTATAGTGATGAAAGTTAAGTTGGGTTAATCTGACCAAGGACCTATGACTGGCAAATGACAAATGCAAACAGAGGTCTAATTACTAAGTATGGATGTATGAGCATTATGTAATATCTTTTCTGTACAGGCTATGAGGTTTATGCTCTAGCATATCTACTTTCTATCTAGATTTATTATATGTCAGGCAAATTTATTATTTGTGGAACCAGGACATCATGCTTAGTAAAGTACAGATTCAGTGAAAAAGAGGAAGACTCTAGATGAGATGGATTGACACAGTGGCTGCAACAGTGGACTCAAGCATAACAGTGATTGTGAGGATGGCTCAGGACCTGGCAGTGTTTCATTCTTTTGTACACAGGGTTGCTATGAGGTGGAACCTACTTGACAACACCTAAGAACAACAGGAAAAAAATGCTGCTTTTTGAGTGTAAGAAGCAATCTCATTTTCACTAACAATTATTTCTAACAATTGTAAAATGATTTTTGAAAATGTATTTCTTGAGACTTCCAGCAACTTGGTGCTCTAGGCAGAAGCACCACGCCGTCCCTCCACAGCAAAGATCTGAAAAACTAAGCCAAACAGAGAAAATAGCAATCCTGAAACCCTAAACATCAAATGAAGAGATAAAGAACTCAGCCAAGCACCAAACTGAATAAGAAACTGACAGAGAACAAGAGAGAAGAGACATACATGGAGAGGTCCCCTATCAGCTAATGCAGCACAGATCCACCACCTTGGACTCCTATCAGAGACCAGCAAAAAGGGGGTATGAGAAAGCAGCCTCACGGAGCTTCCAGCAGGAGACAGAACAACCGGTAACTGGTGATATATGCTTTCCCACCCCCCACCCTTCTTCACCCCAACTCGGCCTCCTCTACTTCCCATGGCCACAGTCTCTGGGCCAGGAAGCACTGGCTGCTAGGATTCCACCTGCCCACACTGGCCAACTCCCTGAGTGCCATTTGTTGGCTGCTAGTGTTGCTTTTTTATGCTTCTTCTGATTTCTTCCTTACCTCTCACACCCAAATACCTGGCTATGTGTGCAATCTTTGCTTCTTCCTGGGTTGTGGAGCTGTGATCGAGTGTGAAACTGCCTCCCAGTATGTGCTGTCATGCTGGTGGGATCCTTGGGATTTTTTTTTGTTGGTTTGTTTTGAATTGATTGTTTGTTTTCTTTTTCTTTTCTTGAGTTGGGAGTCCGTTCTGGCAGGGCAGTGGTATGTGGCTTGGGACCTACCCCCTCAGCTTGTGCAAACACGAAAAGGGAACCCTGAGGACATTTATTTTTTCATGTTTTTTTTTGAGGGGTTTTCTTGTTCTTTTTTGTTAAATTTGTTTTGTTTTCTTTTCCCTCTTTTTTCCTTTTGTCTTTCTTCATTACTCAGTTTCTCATCTTTCTATACCTTCCTTCTCTTCCTGTCCCCTGAATACCTGGCGCTGAATATCTCTGGGCCTCCTAGCCAGGCTGGACTTCAACACCTCCTGTTCTTTTTCCTTTCTAATTTTTATTTATTCATTCTTTTCTTTTGTCTTCTTCTTCTTCCCCTTTTTGTTTTTCTCCATTTCATAGTCTCTCATCTCTCCACTCCAACGGTAAGCTCCCCAGCACTTTTTTTTGTTTGTTTGTGTTTTTGGCTCCTGTTCCTCTCTCCTCTCTCCCATACCCAACTTAGCTTGAAACATCACAATCTCTCCCCTCCATCCTTCCTACCTGCACCATGCGCTTAACATCACACCACCAAGAAGCACAGGCATAGCCTGCCAGAACCTGCCCTGCACTGATTACTGACCCACCCTGGTGGCTGTAGTAAGTGCGAAAAACAACCGATCCCAGCAACTCCTCTTCAGCTAGACCTGCTCTGCTGTACTATATCTGAGCAACTGACCCTGCCAATTGGAGAAGGAGGCAAAAACTATCATGCCCACAGACGAGCAAACGATAAAGAACACAAAGCCTGCCTGCTCAAACACAGCCAAATTTAAAAAAAAAAAAGGATGAAACAAACAAATCTACAATCAATAAACGAGAAAAATAACTACTGAATGCCCCGAAGAGAGCAAACAATATCAAAACATTTACAAAAACAGGACAGGACAGTTACAGTAGGCATCGAAATAAAACACCAGATGACTTTCCAGTAGAAGAAAAGGTACTAGAACTATCTTATAGGGAATGAAAATCTCTAATACTCAGAATTATCCAAGAGTGGAAGAAAAAGCAGACAAAAATGAGGAAAAACTAGACAAATTCATGGAAAACACAGACAAAAAAATGGAATAATTCAGAAAAATAATGCAGGAACAAAATGCCAAAATAAATTCACAACTAGAAATTATACAAAGACAACAATTAGGAATCCAAAAAATAAACAACACAATTTCAGAAATGGACAGTGTCATAGAAGGGCTGAGGAGCTGATTTGAAATGCTGGAGGACAGGATCAGCGGAATTGAAGACAAACACTTGGATACAATTCTGTTTGAGGAAAATCAGAAAAAAGAACAAAGAAAAATGAAGAGAGCATGAGAATTACGTGGAATACAATTAAAAGCAAAAATTTGTGAGTGATTGGAGTTCCAGAACAGGGGGAGAAAACATAAAACACAGAGAGGAACATTGAAGAACTGCTGACAGAAAACATCCCCCAATATCATGAAAGATGAAAAGCTGGCCATCCAAGAAGTTCAACAAACACCATATACGATAGACCCCAGAAGAAAATCACCAAGGCATATCATAATCACACTCGCCAAAACCAAAGACAAACAAGAATCCTGAGAGCAGCTTGTGAAAAACAAGAAGTCATATGCAGAGCATATTCGGCAGAAATCATGAAGGCAAGAAGGCAATGGGATAACGTATATAATACCTTGAGAAAAAAAAATTGCCAGCCAAGAATAATATATCCTGCAAAACTCTCATTCAAATATGATGGTGAAATTAGGACATTTCCAGATAAACAGAAATTAGGGGAATATATAAAAACCAAGCCAAACTTACAAGAATTATTAAAGGGAGTCCTTTGATCTGAGGACAAACAACTTCAGCTCACTGGCTGAATCTCAGATGCAGGATCGAACCAGCCAGATACCAATCTAGGAAATGAACTCTCAAGGACTATCTAAAACCAAAAGAAATACAACAGGGAATCGGAGCAGTTAATCTGTAAATGACAACATCAGAACAATAAAAAAGGGAATAAACGGTGTAGGTATAGAACCTTCTAATGAAAAGGAAGGGAAGGTGATACCAAGTAATAATAGACTGCTTCAAACTTAGAAAGATAAGGGTAAATTTCATGGTGACCACAAAGAAAGTTAACAAACATACTCATAAAGATAAAGAGGAAAAACATAAAGTCTCAGTAAAAACAAAACCTACAAAAACAAAAGAAATGAAAAAAGAAATCCACAAACAAAAGTAATTCAGTACAGGAGAGTAAAAAGAACAATGAAAACGTCAGCGTCACAAAAAAAAGCACTACAAAATGACAGCAATAAACACATCTATCCATAACTACACTGAATGTAAATGGACTCAATTCACCCATAAAGAAACAGATAGTGACAGAATGGATGAAAAAAACAGGCTCCATCAATATGCTGTCTACAAGAGACACACCTTAGAAACAAAGATGTGAATTTATTAAAGGTCAGAGGTTGGAAAAAAATATATCAAGCTAACAACTAGCAAAAAACAGCAGGAGTGGCAATACTAATCTCACATAAAATAGACTTTAAAACAAAATCCACCATAAAAGACAAAGAAGTACACTATATAATGATTAAGGGGATGATCCATCATGAATACATAAGCATAATAAACATCTACATACTCAATGACAGGGCTCCAAAATACATAAAACAAACTAACAATACTGAAAAGAGAAATGGACAGTTCCACAATAATAGTAGGAGACTTCAACACACCACTCTCAGTAAACGACAGAACATCTATAAAGAAACTCAACAAAGATAAAGAAGACCTAAAGGGCACAATCAGCCAACTTGACCTCATAGACATATATAGAACACTCCATCCAACCACTGCAAAGTACACATTCTTTTCCAATGCACATGGAGCTTTCTCCAGAATAGACCACATCTTAGGCCACAGAGCAATCCTCAACAAGATCCAAAACATTGAGCTAATACAAAGTATCTTCTCTGACCACAATGCCATCAAGGTAGAAATTAACAACAGAAAGAGCAAGGAAAAAAAAACGATTACATGGAAACTGAATAACTCCCTACTTACAAGCAACTGGGTAATAGAAGAAATCAGAGATGGAATCAAAAAATTCCTAGAATCAAACAAGAATGAAAACATGTCATACCAAAACCTTTGGGACACAGCAAAGACAGCCCTCAGAGGACAATTTAAAGCAATAGATGCACACATCAAAAAAGAAGAAAGGGACAAAATTAAAACATTAGCTACACAACTCAAACAAATAGAAGGAGAAGAGCAAAAAAAGCCCACAGCTGCCAGAAGAAAGGAAATAGTAAAGATCAGAGCAGAAATAAATGAAATAGAGAACAGAAAAACAGTAGAAAGAATCAACAAGACCAAAAGTTGGTTCTTTGAAAGAATCAACAAAATCAACAAACCACTGGCCAGACTGACAAAAGAAAAACAGGAGAGGACACAGATAGACCCAAATAAGAAATGAAATGGGGGACATTACAACAGACACAACTGAAATAAAAAGGATCATAACAGTACATTATGAAAAACTATACTCCAACAAATTTGAAAACCTAGAGGAAATGGATTAATTTCTAGAAACACACTACCTACCCAAACTATAACAAAGTGATGTTGAAAATCTGAACAGACCCATAACAAGAGAAGAGATTGAAAAGGTAATTTAAAAAAACTCCCAACAAAAAGAAGCCCTGGCCCAGAAGTTTTCACTGAAGAATTCCACAAAACATTCAGAGAAGAGCTTGTACCAGTACTACTCAAACTATTTCAGAGCATAGAAAAGGAAGCAACACTTCCAAATTCATTCTATAAAGCCAGCATAACGCTGATACCAAAACCAGGCAAAGATGCCACAAAAAAAGAAAATTACAGACCAATATCTCTCATAAATATAGATGCAAAAATTCTCAACAAAATTCTAACCAATAGAATTCAGCATCATATCAAACAAATAATGCACCACGACCAAGTAGGATTCATACCAGGTATGCAAGGATGGTTCAACATTAGAAAATCAATCAATGTAATCCACCCCATAAATTAAAGGAAAGAAAACAATCACATGATCATCTCAATTGCAGAAAAGGTATTTGACAAAGTCCAATACGCATTCCTGATAAAAGCTCTCAATAAAATAGGTATAGAAGGGAAATTTCTCAACATAATAAAGGGTATCTATGCAAAACCAAGAGCCAACATCATTCTTAATAGAGAGAGGCTTCAAACATTCCCCTTGAGAACAGGAACAGGACAAGGATTCCCTTTATCACCACACCTATTTAACATTGTGCTGGAAGTTCTAGCTACAGCAATAAGGCAAGAAAAAGAAATAAAGGGCATCCAAATTGGTAATGAAGAAGTTAAACTGTCCCTGTTTGAGGATGATAGGATACTATACACAGAAAACCCTAAAGACTCCACAAGAAATCTACTGGAACCCATAAAAAGATTCAGCAGAGTAGCAGGATACAAGATAAACATTCAAAAATCAGTTGGATTCCTATACACCAATAAAGAGAACACTGAAAAACAAATCAGGAAAACCGTTTACCATAGCCCCCTAAAAATAAAATACTTAAGAATAAATCTAACCAGGGATGTAAAAGAACTATACAAAGAGAACTACAAAATACTACTGCAAGAAACCCAAAGTGATCTACATAAATGGAAAAACATACCATGCTCATGAATAGGCAGACTCAACACTGTGAAAATGACAATTCTACCCAAAGCAATTTACAAATACAATGCAATCCTGATCCAAATACCAACAACATTCTTCAAAGAGATGGAAAAACTAATCATTAACTTTATATGGAAAGGGAAGAAGCCCCAAATAAGTAAAGCACTATTGAAGAAGAATGAAGTTGGAGGACTCACACTACCTGACCTCAGAACCTCCTATACAGCTACAGAAGTCAAAACAGGCTGGTACTCGTACAAGGACAGACACATTGACCAATGGAACAGAATTGAGAACCCAGATGTAAATCCTTCCACCTACAGTCACCTGATCTTCAACAAGGGCCCAAAGTTCATCAGATGGGGAAAAGAGAGTCTTTTTAACAAATGGTGCTGGCAAAACTGGATATCCAGCTGCCAAAAAATGAAACAGGACCCATACCCACACAATATACAAAAACTAATTCAAAATGGATCAAAGAGCTAAATATAAAGCCTAAAACTATAACGTTCATAGAAGAAAAAATAAGATCAACACTAGAGGCCCTAATGCACGGCATTAACAGAATACAAACCATAACCATCAACACACAAACCCCAGAAGATAAGCTAGATAACTGGGATCTTCTAAAAATCAACCACTTATGTTCTTCAAAAGACTTCACCAAAGGAGTAAAAAGAGAACCAACAGACTGGGAAAAAATTTTTGGACAGTACAAGTCAGACAAAGGTCTAATATCCATAATCTACAAGAAAATCCATGCCTCTACAACAAAAAGACAAATAATCCTATTAAAAAGTGGACAAAGGAAATGGACACTTCACCCGAAAAGACATTCAAGCGGCCAACAGACACATGAGGAAATGCTCATGATCAGTAGCCACTAGAGAAATGCAAATTAAAACCACAATGAGATACCATCTCACTCCGGCATTACTGGCACAAATCAAAAACACTGGAAATAACAAATGTTGGAGAGGCTGCAGGGAGATCGGAACTCTTATGCACTGCTGGTGGGAATGCAAAATGATACAACCATTTTAGAAAGTGATATGGTGCTTCCTCAGAAAGCTAGAAATAGAAATACCATATGATCCATCAATCCCACTCCTAGGAATATATCCTAGAGAAATAAGAGTCGTCACTCAAATAGACATATGCACACCTATGTTCATGGCAGCATTGTTCATAATAGCAAAACGATTCAAACTACCTAGATGCCCATCAACAGATGAATGGATAAACAAACTATGGTACATACACATAATGGAGTACTATGCAATGAGAAAGAACAATGATGAATCTGTGAACCATCTCATAACATGGATGAAACTGGAGGACATTATGCTGAGTGAAATAAGTCAGTCACATAAGGACAAATATTTTATGAGACATCTATTGTAAAAACTCATCAAAAAGGTGGCACACAAAAATAAACAGTCTTTGTTGGTTACCAGGGATGGGAGGGGTGGGGGGGAAACACTAAATAGGCAATAGATAAGTGATATCTTTCGTAAAGGTTGAGACAGTACACAACACTGGGGAAACCAGCACAACTTGTACAAGGAAAGGTCATGGAAGCTCCATAGACACTTCCAAATTCCCTGAGGGACTGAATTGCTGGGCGGAGGGCTGTGAGGACCATGGTCTCGGGGAACATCTAGCTCAATTGGCATAACACAGTTTATAAAGACAATTTTCTACATTCTACCTTGGTGAGTAGCGTCTGGGGTCTTAAAAGCCTGTGAGCAGCCATCTAAGATACTCCACTAATCTCATCCCTTTGGGAGCAAGGGAGAATGAAGAGAACAGGATACAAGGGAAAGATTAGTCCAAAGGACTATTGCACCACCGCTACCAAGGCTTCCTCCAGACTAAGTCCAGTACAGCTAGATGGTGCCCGTCTACCACCACTGACTGCTCCGACCTGGGTCACAACAGAGGGTTCTGGACAGAGCTGGAGAAGGATGTAGAACAAAACTCTAACACACACAAAAAAGACCAGATTTACTGGCCTGAAAGAGTCTGGAGAAACCCCGAGAGTATGGCCCCCAGATACCCTTTTAGTTCAGTGGTGAAGTCACTTCAGAGGTTCACCATTCAGCTGGAGATTGTACCGCCCCATAAAACAAAACGGGACTAATGAGGCTCAGCAGTCCTGGGACAAGGACTAGAAGGCAGAAGGGGAGAGGAAAGCTGGTGATAGGGAACCCAAGGTAGAGTGATGACAGTGTTGACATGTGGTGGGGTTGTTAACCATTGTCATAGGGCAACATGTGTACTAACTGTTTAATGAGAAATATTTTGTTCTGTAA
Source organism: Dugong dugon (assembly GCA_030035585.1). Classification (NCBI taxonomy): domain Eukaryota; kingdom Metazoa; phylum Chordata; class Mammalia; order Sirenia; family Dugongidae; genus Dugong; species Dugong dugon. The sequence goes on from CM057475.1 coordinate 25,476,971, forward strand.
GCCTTCACCAAAAGTGAGAATAGCAGCACAACCGGAAGAACATAATCGATGTCACTGAATTGTGCATGTAGAAATTTTTGAAATTGTGTATCTTTGGCTACGTATATTTTCACCAAAAAAAACAATGTTGAGAAAGGAGAGAGTTGACATGTTGTGGGGTTGTTAACCAGGGTCATAAAACAATATGTGTACTGAGTGTTTAATGAGAAACTATTTGTTCTGTAAACCTTCACCTAAAGTGCAATAATAACTAACTAAATAAATAATGTATTTATGTCTTCTTCCTTTTGAAAACTACATGAATTAATATAGCAATTGTTCCTTATAGTCGGGGCAATACATACATACAAGTTTCCCCCCCACCCCCAATAACTGCAGTAAAATAGATAAATTGGTTTCACACATCAAAAAATATTTCTTTAATTTTTTGTTAAAACTGAGTACCATCTCCTTGTTATTGTTTCAAGATGCATTCCGATTAAACTACCACTAATAATAATAGCTAGTAATTATTGATAAAGTTTTGACATTTCACTCTATGAATTGTCATATTTACAAAACAACCAATGATGTAGAAAGTACAGTGAAACCTGTGAGATCAGAACTCAATGGGACTGGCTTGTTTTTCTGGGTCTCCCAAGTTTTCTGCCTTTGACAGTGTTCAGTCTTACAACTTTCTATCACTTTTTATTAAGAATACTACTTCATAAACACCCGATGAGTTTTCCTTCTCTGACAGGTTTCCTCCTTAAACATATTCCAGTTTTCACAGGTTTTACTGTGTTAAATTCCTACTAAAAATGAGGAAACTGAAATAGAGAAATTTTGTTAAATAACCTGCCCATTTTCCTCAGAGGTGGTAAGCGAAAAATGTATAATTTGAGCCTCAGTCTCGCTAACTCTAAACCCTGCATTCTTGAACATGCCACTAACGCTGCCAATTAATAAGAGATGGTACAAAGATTTGTAAAAGTAGATACTGCATTGAAAAAACACAAATCTACTTAAATAAGCATCCAGCATCAGATGAATGAAGGCTGTGTACATGGACTCTGTTAAAGTTCAAAAACACCTATCACATAAGGTGGCTACTCATCATGCTGGTGAAGGGCCAAAAGAATAACAAAATTAAATATGATTAGTCTCAGCACCTAAGCTACTCAGATAGTGAACAATGTTATTAATAATATTGAAGCTAATTTTTCTATTCAAAGAAAGGATACATAAAGAAAAATGTAAAAATTATAAACATATAAGTCTTGACCTCTGCCATTTAGCCAAAACCAAACCCATTGCCATCGAGTTGATTCCAACTCATAGTGATGATACAGGATAGAGTAGAGCTGCCCCATAGGGTTTCCAAGGCTGAAATCTTTATGGAAGCCAACTGCCACATCTTTCTCCTGCAGAGAGGCTGGTGGATTCTAACTGTTGGCCTTTCAGTCAGCAGCTTAGTGCTTAACCACTGCATCACCAGGGCTCTGTAGTTTAGGGATTAGCAAATGCCTGTAGGGTGAAGGCAGAAAAAAATGTTTGCCTTACTCTAATGAGAATTGGGAGCCCTGGTGTTGCAATGGTAAAGTGTTCAGCTGCTAAACAAAAGCTCGGCAGTTAGAATTCGCCAGCCACTCCTTGGAAATCTTATGGGGCAGTTTTACTCTGTCTTACAGGGTCACTATGAGTCGAAAAAGACTCGACAGCAATGTTTTTATTTTTTTTTAAATAGGGTCGCTATGAGTTGGAATTGATTCAACGGCAATGGGTTTTTAATGTGAATGTGCTTTTCTTTTCTTCTCTCTATGATCTTGAAAATTTATCTTATTTGTATTGTTTGCTCCCAAATGCCTTCAACCAACTGTTTTGTTAAATTATTATTTTATCTAGCTTTTATAGTTGTTCTTCTTGGGAATGTTATTTTGTGGCAGTAGAAGTCTTTGGCTGATGTTTTAAGAATTGAACATCAAACATGATACAAATTTAAATAAGAAATCAAATTAATTCCTGATATGATAGAAATAAGCCAATTTACTATATATAAGCAAATAAATAATCATAGAAGAGTAATTGGTGGTCATATTTTGCATAAGGGGGGGATGTTAAATTCCAGAGTCCAGTCCCAAACAGGTTAAAAGCATATTCAGATTTAAACAATTTAGCACAGTGAAGTACAAGGATTCTATGATGGTTTAGAAGTGCTCTTGTGCATGCAATACACTACAGAGATTTTACATGGTTTCTTAAGAAAATAAATTATTAAAGATTACTTCATAATGTAAGTTGGGACAGTCCAACAAGTGAATAATTCATTTTAGTTTTGTAAAAATTAGCAAAGAAGGACTTCCAGCAACACGGTGCTCTAGGCAGAAGCACCACATTGTCCCTCCACAGCAAAGACCTGAAAAACTAAGCCAAACTGAGAAAACAGCAATCCTGAAATCCTAAACGTTAAAGGAAGAGATAAAGAACTCAGCCAAGTACCAAATGGAATAAGAAATTGACAGAGAACAGAGGAGACATACATGGAGAGGTCCTCTATCAGCTAATGCAGCACAGATCCACCATCTTGGACTCCTATCAGAGACCAACAAATAAGTTGTATGAGAAAGCAGCTTCATGGAGCTTCCAGTAGGAGACAAAACAACCAGTAAACAGCGATATATGCTTTCCCACCCTCTACCCTTCTTCACCCTCACTTGGGCTCCTCTACTTCCTGCAGCTACAGTCCTTTGGCAGGGAAACACCAGCTGCTTGGATTCCACCCGCCCACACTGGCCGACTCCCTGAGAGCCATTTGTTGGCTGCTGATGTTCCTTTTTTCCACTTCTTTTGGTTTCTTCCTTACCTCTCACCACCTCTGCCTCCTTTTGCTCAAATACCTGACTCTGTGCACCATCTTTGCTTCTTTCTGAGGGGCTGTGGAGCTCCATTCGAGCGTGGAACTTCTTCCTGGTCCATGCTGCCACACTGGTAGGATCCTGGGGCTTATTTTTGTTTGTTTCTTTTCAATTGTTTGTTTGGTTTCTTTTTCTTTTCTTGAGTTGGGAGCCCATTCTGGCTGGGCGGTGTTGTGTGGCTTGGGACCTAACCCCTCAGCTTGCGCAGATGCGCAGAGGGATCAAGGGCATTTCTTTTTTCCTGTTTTTTTTTCTCCTGTTTTTTGGGGAGATTTTCTTGTTCTTTTTTTTTTTTAATTTACTTTGTTTTCTTTTCCCTCTCTTTCCCTTTTTGTCTTTCTTCAGTACTCAGTTTCTCATCGCTCTATACCTTCCTTCTCTTCCTGTCCCCTGAATACCTGATGCTGAATACCTTTATGCCTCCTAGCCAGGCTGTACTTCAACACCTGGGAACAACTTCCCCAGACCTTGTAGCTGCACTGGTGGGATCCCTGGGAGCTTTGCTGTTCTTTTTTTCTTTCTAATTTTTATTTATTCATTCTTTTCTTTTTTCTTCTTCTTCTTCCCCGTTTGGTTTTTCTCCTTTTCATAGTCTCCCATCTCTCCACTCCAACGGCAAGCTCCCCAGCACTCTTTTTTGTTTGTTTGTATGTTTTTGGCTCCTGTTCCTCTCTCCTCTCTCCCATACCCAATTTAGCTTGAAACATCACAATCTCCCCCCTCCATCCTGCCTACCACACCACCAAGAAGCACAGGCATAGCCTGCCAGAACCTGCCCTGCACTGATTACTGACCCACCCTGGTGGCTGTAGTAAGTGCAAAAAAAACCCATCCCAGCAACTCCTCTTCAGCTAGACCTGCCCTGCTGTACCATATCTGAGCAACTGACCCTGCAAATTGGAGAAGGAGAAAAGTATCGTGCCCAAAGACAAGTAAACAACAAAGAACCCACAGCCTGCCTGCTCAGACATAGCCAAATTAAAAAAAGAAAAGGAGGAAACAAACTATTCTGCAATCAATAAATGAGAAAAATAAAAATAACTACTGAATTCCCTGAAGAGAGCAGAAAATATCAAAGCATTTACAAAAACAGGACTGGACAGTTACAGTAGGCATTCAAAATAAAACACCAGCTGACTTTCCAGTATAAGAAAAGGCACTAGAACTATCTGATAGTGAATCCAAATCTCTAATACTCAGACTTATCCAAGAGTTAAAGCAAAAAGCAGACAAAAATGAGGAAAAAATAGACAAAATCATGGAAAGCACAGACAAAAAAATGGAATAATTCAGAAAAATAATGCAGGAACAAAATGCCAAAATAAATTCACAACTAGAAATTATGCAAAGACAACAATTAGAAATCCAAAAAATAAACAACATAATTTCAGAAAAGGACAGTGTCATAGAAGGGCTGAGGAGCTGATTTGAAACGGTGGAAGATAGGATCAGCTGAATTAAAGACAAACACTTGGATACAACTCTGTTTGAGGAAAAATCAGAAAAAAGAACAAAGAAAAATGAAGAGACCCTGAGAATTATGTGGGATACAATCAAAAGCAAAAATCTGCAAGTAATCGGAGTTCCAGAACAAGGAGAGAAAACAGAAGACACAGAGAGGCTCATTGAAGAAATGCTGACAGAAAACTTCCCCAATATCATGAAAGATGAAAAGCTGACCATCTAAGAAGCTCAACGAACCCCATATAGGATGGATCTTAAAAGAAAATCACCAAGGCATATCATAATCACTCTCGCTAAAACCAAAGACAGACAAAGAATCCTGAGAGCAGCTTGAGAAAAACAAAAAGTCACATATAGAGGAGAAACAATAAGACTAAGCTCAGATTATTCAGCAGAAACCATGTAAGCAAGAAGGCAAGGAGATGACATATGTAAAACCTTGAAAGAAAAAAATTGCCAGCCAAGAATAATACATCCTGCAAAACTCTCATTCAAAGATGATGGTGAAATTAGGTCATTTCCAGATAAACAGAAGTTATGGGACTATGTAAAAACCAAACCAAACTTATAAGACTTATTAAAGGAAGTCGTTTGATCTGAGAACAAACAATATCCAACCACAGGCTGAATATAGGACACAGGATTGTACTAGCCAGATAACAACCTAGGAAAGGAACTCTTAAAGACTATGCAAAACAAAAAGAATTACAAAAGGAAACCAGAGAGGTTAATCTGTAAATGAAAACAGCATCAGAACAATAAAACAGGGAATAAATGGTGTAGGTATACAACCTCTAATGGAGAGGAAGTCAAGCAATACCAAGTAATAATAGACTGGTTGAAATCTAGGAAGATAAGGGTAAATTTCATGGTAACCAAAAAGAAAGTTAACAAACCTACTCATCAAAATAAAGAAGAAAAACATAAAGTCTCAGTAAAAACAAAACCTACAAAAACAAAAGAAATGAAAAAAAATCCACAAACAAAAGGAACTCAGCACAAGAGAGTAAGAGGAACAAAACTGGAGGACATTATGCTGAGTGAAATAAGTCAATCACAAAAGGACAAATATTATATGAGACCTCTACTGTATAACTCATGTAAAAGTTTACACACAAAAAGAAACAATCTTTGTTGGTTACGAGGGATGGGAGCAGTGGGGAGCAACTAAATAGATAAGTGGTAACTTTGGTGAAGGTTAAGACAGTACACATTACCGGGGAAGCCAGCACAACTTGTACAAGGAAAGGTCATGGAAGCTCCATAGACACATCCAAACTCCCTGAGGGACTGAATTGCTGGGTGGAGGGCTGTGGGGACCATGGTCTCAGGGAACATCTAGCTCAATTGGCATAACACAGTTTATAAAGACAATGTTCTACGTTCTACCTTGGTGAGTAGTGTCTGGGGTCTTAAAAGCCTGTGAGCGGCCATCCAAGATACTCCACTGGTCTCATCCCTTCAGGAGCAAGGGAGATTGAAGAGAACAGGATACAAGGAAAAGATTAGTCCAAAGGATGAATGGACCACAGCTACCAAGGCCTCCACCAGACTAAGTCCAGTACAGCTAGATGGTGCCCGGCTACCACCACTGACTGCTCTGACCAGGATCACAACAGAGGGTTCTGGACAGAGCTGGAGAAGGATGTAGAGCATAATTCTAACTCACAAAAAAAAAAAAAAGGCCAGATTTACTGGCCTAAAGGAAACTGGAGAAACCTCAAGAGTATGGCCCCCAGACACCCTTTTAGCTCAGTGGTGAACTTACCTCCGAGGTTCACCGTTCAGCCTGGGAGTGGACAGCCCAGTAAAACCAAATGAGACTAACGAGGTACAGGAGTCCAGTGACAAGGCCAGAAGGCAGAAGGGGACAAGGAAGCTGGTGATAGGGAACCCAAGGTTGAGTAAGGATATTGTTGATGTGTTGTGAGATTGTTAACCATTGTCATAGGGCAACATTTGTAGTAACTGTTAAATGGGAAACTATTTTGTTCTGTAAGCCTTCATCTTAAGCAAGAATAATAGCACAATTGGAAGAGCGTAGTCAATGTCACTGAACTGTGTATGTAGAAATTTTTGAAATGGTGTATCTTTGGCTATCTGTATTTTCACCAAAAAAAAAAAAAAAAAGTTTGAGAATTTAGAGGGTTAATATGTTGTGGGGTTGTTAACCAATGTCATAAAACAACATGTGTACTACTGTTTCATGCGAAACTATTTGTTCTGTAAGCCTTCACCTGAAGTACAATAAAATATAAAAAAAAATTTTTTTAATTAAAAAAAAAGAAACCTGTGAGCAGCCATCTAAGATACTCCACTGGTCTCACCCCTTTTGGAGCAAGGGAGAATTAAGAGAACAAGATACAAGTAAAAGATTAGTCCAAAGGACTAATGGACCTCAACTACCACGGTCTCCACCAGACTGAGTCCAGTACAGCTACATGGTACCCGGCTACCACCACTGGCTGCTCCGACCGGGATCACAACAGAGGGTCCTGGACAGAGCTGGAGAAGGATGTAGAACAAAATTCTAACACACACACCTGGACAGAGACTGGAGAAACCCAGAGAGTATGGCCTCTAGACACCCTTTTAGCTCAGTGGTGAAGTCACTCCCGAGGTTCACCATTCAGTCGGGGATTGGACTGCCCCATAAAACAAAACAGGACTAATGAGGCACAGCAGTCCAGGGACAAGGACTTGAAGGCAGGAGGGGACAGGAAAGCTGGTGATAGGGAACCCAAGGTTGAGAAGGGAGAGTGCTGACATGTTATGGGGTTGTTAACCATTGTCATAGGGCAATATGTGTTCTGTTTAATGAGAAACTATTTGTTCTGCAAACCTTCATCTAAGGTACAAAAAAAAAAAAAAAGAATTATCTATGTGAGATCAAATTGACAACAGCAACTCAAAAGGTTTGATAGGAAGCCTAGGGGACAGTGAGTTGAAGATAATGGTGATGGAATAATTTGGAAAAGGGTAGTGAGAATAGCAGCACAACTGGAAGAACGTAATCAATGTCACTGAATTGTTCATGTAGAAACTTTCAAAATGGTGTAACTTTGGCTATGTATATTTTCACCAAAAAAAAGTCCTCAAGGTCGAGATGGGAGAGTTTTGACATGTGATGGGGTTGTTAACCAATGTCATAAAACAATATGTGTACTGATTGTTTAATGAGAAACTATTTGTTCTGTAAACCTTCATCTAAAGTACAATAAAAAAAATTTCAAAAAACATATTAGCAAAGAGGAGGAAATCTGAAAAGCTTTGACTTACAGGACTTTTGGAAGAAATGTATAGCATAAGTTATAATGGCCAAATTTTACATTACATAAAGCTATTCAAGTGAGAACGCAAGCAAACAAAATCACTTCAGAGTAAACTGGAAAATAGGAATTAATACGTATCATGATCATCTGAAAGATGTCTGAGTATGACTGTAACATATTGGCAAATAACCTCCAATAGGTGAAACAAAAAGGTTTTATTTGTAACTATTGTCAAATATTTTGGTAGCTATAGACTGTTCTGAGACAGACAGACAGAGAATTTCTCATTCTCTAACATTTGCACTCTTAAAATATCCCAGCAAATTAATGAGAAAAGAAGTGAAGAGAAAACCATGCAAATATTTACAGGATGTTAAAATTTTTTGAACAATGAAAGAAAGACAACATTGAACAATTTTAATAAAATATAGAACTTATTGATTGATGACAAACACATGATGAAGTTTAAAAAAATAGAAATAAGACAGTGAAATCTTTTCACCACAGATGATAAGCAAAGAAGACTGTTAATCAACAAAAAATGTTAGTTGTTCCTCAATGAACAAGAAACACAACACTGACAGAGCTTCACTGAGTGAACATATTGCAAACCACAAAATCTGGAAGCCTGTAGTAATTAAATAAGCGATATAAGCTATATACAACAAAAAGATGGTCCAAGCACATTATATAACTTGCAGTCGATGCAACAGATGGCTCGTATGCCTGGCCAAATCACCTACCAGCAAAAAATTGCAATTTAATATACATTTGGATTTGGTTATTCCAAAATTTAAGGAACTCTAAAGTACCAACTCCCTTCAATAACCCTGTAATAATTACAAACCTCAAAGCTCATATTTGTAAATGGCATAATATTCCACTATCTCCTTCAAAAATGTTATAAGTTTCATTACATATTAATGTAAACTAGATAACTTTAAGTTTATTGGAGAAAGACTTTATAATACCAAACCGGGTTCAGTATTCAAATAAATTTATTATACATTTAATTTTAGACTAGATAGTTCATAAATTTTTTCAAAATGATTGCAGTAGAAAAGTTTATAATCTAAATATATACAATTTTGTTATTTCTCTTAATCTTTTAAATCTTTATATTTTACACTCATGTAAATATATTGTACAAATATAAAAACAGCTATAATTATCTTTAGTATAAAACAACTGTTCATTCAGATAACCATAAATATGCACCATGAAAAGAAAATGCCATCCATTCAATGCCTGATGCACAATTCTTAGGGATATTATAGCAAAAACACAAATTCATGACTTTCAAGAATATGTACAAATTTTAATGCTTTCTGAACTTTGTAAATCAAAAAGGCATCTAAATGTTACTATCTTTATATGGCAACCAAACACAATCATAAATTGGAAATAAGCTTTTTTTCGGGAATTTTATAGGCAAAAAACCTCTTGACCATGTACAATCAGGATATCAACAACTAAAATTTAAATCCTACATTATACATTAATATAATTATAACTAGAACACCCCAGTGAGTTGTTACCAGTAAAGTTACATTTATGTTGACCATCCAAAGTTTTTATTCTCCCTTTCTTCTGTGGTCATATGACCTTTCATTTACTGTAATGTAACCCACCTTTCTCATAGGTCTTTCATGGGCCTCACATGTGTTCACAAACCTATTTGTCAGCAGTAGTCACCAAGTAGCTTCTACATTCTGCTTTTCCCTGATTATGTTTCCCTGGTGATAATTGCCATTGTGTGGCCCACAAGTGGTGTGCCCTGGATTGCTCCTCCAACATCCACAAGGTGTCTAGTTTCCTCACTGGTGCTGGTTTTTTTATGAAAAATATCCTTTATCATCTGTAAAAAGCATCCAACAAAGACTTCACTCAGATATGTGCATTAAATAAATACAGACTTTGGCAAGGAAAGAACAAATCAATTTATTCATTTAGGTAGAAACACGACAAAGTTAAAAAGTCTACAAGAAGACTTATAGAGAGGCCTTTAACATAGAAAACTAGTGACCTTATCACCCTGGTCATTGTTCCCCCTCAGAGTCTCAGTGTCTTCAAAATTTTCCTTGAAATGAAAATCTCTTTCTACTGGAATCATGACCTCAACTAAATAATTGATTTGGTCATTTACCCAAATTGTAAAAAAAAAAAAAAAATTGGTAGATATTAATCTGTTTTCTGCTTCTGTTGTTGTTGCTAGTTGTCGTTGAGTCAATTCTGACTCATGGCAACCCCATGTGTGCAGAGTAGAAGTATTCCATAAGATTTTCAAGGCTGTGATCTTTCGGAAGCAAATCTTCCAAGGCATCTCTAGGTGTCTTCTGAATTACAGTTTTTCAGATTCTGCCATTTTCATTATACAAACTGGGTCTTAGTTTTGATCAAAATTCACGCTTAAGGCATTCTTGTATAATGCTATTTCTCCCTTTTACGTCGTATGTCAAGGGTATATAATTCTACCTGCAAGACTTTCATTTTGCTTTCTTCTTGTAATCAATTTTTCTTTGGTGAGCAGCTTTCCTCCAGTCTCCGTTCACATTATTTATGTGGGGATGATTCCATTAGCAACTCTAATGAGATACATGACTTAGACCTAGCCAATGAGTTCATTCCATTTGCCTGTTTCAGGGATTTGTGAATGACACCAGTGAATTAATTAGACTCAATCCCAGCATTTATTGGAAGTATTTGAAATGAAAACCTCTCTTTCTGCTGGAATCTCTGCCGATAACGTCTGTAAGGAGCTACCTCAAGGGCTACCATATTTGGGAATAAAGTTTATTTTGGAGACTTACGATGTTTCGGTTCTTAGTTTTCATCCTTATGTGTATATATATATCACATCTTTTCCGCAGCACTTATGTAGAAATCACTTTAATTCTTACAACAATGCTGTGGTGTACTGTTATACCCTTTTTGCAGACCTGTGGCGAAATCATAATGACTCATAGTCAGAGCCTTCTGGGGAATTAGCAGAGTAGGGTTTGACACTAATTCTTGAATAGTATTTTGATTCAAGATTTGTGAAGCCATATTTTACATAATTTATGTTCCAAAATAAATATCCTCCTTTTTAATCTTTTTTTAAACTTGAGATAAGAACATCTTATCAATTGTATACATAAAGGTAATAGTATGCAAAGTCCAGAATTCTGATATCCCAGAGGGTGTTCTAAATAATCATGAAATTTGCCATCTAAGTGCTCATAGATTAATACTGTTAAGAATTATAAGGGTCTACTCTATATGTTTATACTGACCATGAAATACCAAAATAACATATTTTAAAATGATAACAGCAGTTATTTTTGTTGTTCTCTCTTCTCCAAATTTCTCGCAGTGGACATGTGTGAAAGTATAATCAGAAAAAAAAAAAAGAAATATGCAATATAGAAACAAAGTATGTTTTATTTGTTTTACATACTCATTTTCATGTCTATTGTGGCTCAAAATCAATATGATTTGTAATATGCATGAAAAGACACTCTTGTCACCGAAATAGAAAACAAGCCCTTTTAAGCATCTGAATATGATTTGTTTGCTCAGAGAAGAGAACTGGAAAATATCCACTAAAAATATTCCACAATTAGCCAATGTGCGCATTACAATAATCTCTTGGAACTTCAGAAAGTATTTCTCTTTGTTTGACTACTTTAATGATACCACACTGTGGGATGCGGTGGAGGGCGTAGGAGAGGGATGACGGGCAAAGGAGATCCAGGTTATGAAATAATTATTCAAGGAATTCAAAATGTAAGATGCTAGGTTATGTAAAAGAACACGTTTGCTACACAACATCGAGAATGAGGTAAATTTTCATTAAAACTATGTGGTTTAGTGTTCTTTTTTTCCTTCCCTAGTTCTCTCCCTCCCTCCGTTCCTTCCTTCTTTCTTTCTTCCTTCCTTCCTCATTTGTCATGTGAGAAACATTTGTGAACAAAGTATACAAAGTACCCTGCCCTCAAAGAGGTTATATCAAAATTGTTAAAAACTTGAATTCAGATTATATTCAGGATCCTGAAATTATGAGTTAATAGTTCTACAGTTTTCTAAATACCCTGATCCTTAATGTCTCCATCTTTAAAATGTGGATAACAATGGTACCACCTTACAGACATAATAGAAATATTTTCATAAATGTTAGTATTAAAAGACTTGCTTTTGTTTTCTCACAGGACAAAAGCCCAATGAACTTAATCACTGATTATATTCTTTTTGTAACTTAAAATTATAAAAACAAACAACAATAAAAACTTATCCAAAGTTAAACACATCTTTTCCAAATAGACTTTGACCAAACTGTTTAATTTTATAGCAATTTGACCTTGTTGCAACATAAGCACATTCAGACATGTGACAATTTTCTCTTTGATTCATCTTTTTAATATATTTTATGAGTAATAATCTACAGTGGATTGGTTATTTAAAAGAAAATCGGTCCTTCACCAGATAGTTTGAGAAGCACTCGTATAATGAGTCAGTCCGTCATTCTCAAAGTAATTATTTGAATTTTCAATATCTAGTTTTTTAGTGTTTATTCACCTCACTGGGGGAAAACTTATAACTGGTACCACACTATTAAAAACACTTTAAAAATGCTAACTGACGCTGTCTCAAGCAGGGATAAACAAACTTGGTATGAGCAGGTTTTAGGATGTTACTGGTGAAACACAGAAAGAAGCACAGGCCCTAATTTGATCATTTGTGCACCATTTTTAGAGCAGTGTTTCACAACTGGGAGTGATTTTGCTTCCTAGGGGACATTTGGCAATGTGTGGAGACATTTTTGGTTGGTTGTCACAAGTGTAGGGTACTACTGGCATCTAGTGGGCAGAGCCCAAGGATGCTGCTAAATATCCTAAAAGGCACAGGACAGTGGCCCGATCCCCCCAGAAATTATCCAGTTCAAAACATCGGCAGTGCCGAGGCAGAGAAACCTTAAGACAGTGGGACAATAAGAGAAAGAGAAAGGTGGTATCTCTGATTAGCAACCCAAGCTGAACAAAGTGAGTATTTATTTTATAATGTTTGATGTCCAATTTTTTTCCAACTGTCCTATTTACTCATTTGTTATTGTTGTTAGGTGCCCTCCAGTCAGTTCTAACTCATAGTGACCCTATGTACAGCAGAATGAAACACTGCCCAGTCCTGCACCATCCTCATAATCGTTGCTGTGTTTGAGCCCATTGTTGCAGCCACTGTGTCAATCCATCTCACTGAGGTTCTTCCTTTCTTTCACTGACCCTCTACTTCACCAAGCATGATGTCCTTCTCCAGAGACTGGTCTCTCCTGATAACATGCCCAAAATATGTGAAACAAAGTCTTGACATCCTTGCTTCTAAGGAACATTCTGGTTATACTTCTTCCAAGACAGATTTGTTTGTTCTTCTGGTATTTACTCATTCAGTCATGTTTTCTTCAACAAATATTCATTACTCATATAGGTACTGGGCTGAGCCATAGTGACATTAACAGTAAGAAAGAAAAAATTCAAGTAGTTCTCTAACACTTTCTATGACTGACAAAAATGGGTGATGAATATATTAATAAGTCATTAGTTTAATATTTGATGATAAATGCCATTAATGAGTCATGGAATATATTAATCATGTGTGTATATATAAATATTTAGATTAATCATATATAACTATATGTATAGTTATATATGACTAGTATATGTATAGTTATATATGACTAGTCTTTGTGTGTTCATATATAAATATATAAACATACATTTATGTATCATATATAGACAGAGAAAGAGATGTTCTAACAGTTGGTTCACAGAAAGAAACGCAAGTATCTAGCAGCATTCTAAAACTAGGTTAACTTAAAATCTAAAGAGACTTTATTTCCTTCATAAGTATTTTATTCAATTGCCTCATATACATGCATGGACAATGAAAAAGGAAGACTGAAGAATTGACACATTCTAATTGTGGTGTCAGAGAAGAATGTTGAATATACCATGGACTGTTAGAAGAGGAAAAAATCAATCTTGCAGGAAGTATAGTCAGAATGCTCCTTAGAAGCAACGGTTACTTTGGACACGACATTAGGAGGGACCAATCTCTGGAGAAGAACATTATGCTTGGTAAAGTAGAGGGTCATCGAAAAAGAGGGAGACCCTCAATGAGATGGATTGACACAGTGGCTGCAACAATGGGCTCAAACATAGCAACAACTGTGAGGATGGTGCAGAACCAAGCTATGTCTCATTCAGTTATGCATTATGTCGCTATGAGTCAGAGCCAACTGGATGGCACCTAACAACGTTTCGTTATAGAAAAAGGATGTGATAATAAAAGGGCAGTGAAAGAGGCTGGGGAGAGGTAGCTGAGTCATCATCAGTTGCAGAGGAAACGCTTAGAAGAAAGATATTGAAAAGAAGCTGGACACAGAAATTATTAAAATAATTTGCTCATTTTCTCTACTTTGCACATTGTTTTAGAGCTGCTTCCATGTGTAAATAAGGAAGGAAGCTTCAAAAGCATAACCATCAGTGACCATTGCTAAAAAAAGAAAAATTGTTAACAAATTATTCAATAGAGTGCAAAAGAGAATGGAATGGGATGTCATCTTTGCTGTTATACCTTAGCAATTAACTCTGATGGATTTATCACAAATTGAAATACACTTAAGGGTTATATTTTGAATCATTTAAAAATAGACACTTTAGTTAATCTGAAGAATTTTGTTTTATTCTAGGGATTCTCAAATCCTCATAACGTTTTACAATTTGTTTTGTTTACTTGATTTTCTTTTCTTTTTCTTTGCATCACGTGCTATTCATTCAAAATAGGCTTTACCCCCAAGTACAAATTCTGCTCATACTGGAAACAAACAAACAAAAACTCTTTTCAACTTTACAGACCAAGGATCCTTAGAAAGTCAAAACTGGGTATTCAATAGCCATAATAGCAATTAGGTTTCCCTTGTGGAAAATAAATTATTGTGGGTTCAATGACTTATCATGAGAATAAAAGCATTAGTCAATATCTAGAGTTAGCTACAAAGTTAGGTGAAGCATAGCACCCTTTTCCAGAAAAGACTGTCTCCAAATATGTCCATTCTATATACATGTCATTAATGGTAATGCAATAGTTTGAATTTATACAGCACAAGAGTCAGAAAACTTTTTCTATGAAGGAATAGATAGTAATTACCGTAGGCTTTGTGAGCAATACGGTCTCTGTCACTGCAGTATAAAAGTGGCCACAGACACTAAGGAAACAAAAGAGTGTGACTATGTTCCAAATAACCTTTACTTTAAAAAAAAAAAAAAAAAATGTCTTTACTTTAAAAGAAATTCTCAACAGGTTTTGTTCTGCAGGTCATATTCTGCTGACCTCTGAGGTAGAGAATGTCTCCTAGTCACAATGTAATGAAGCCAGAAAACAATAACAAAAAATAAGTTAGAATATTCACATACATGTAGAAATTAAGAAATTTACTTCTAAATAAGGTTCTAAGAAGATATCACTATATAATAGAAAATAATTTGATGTAAATAAAAAAAAAAAGAATACAGCATATCAAAATTTATGGAATTTTCTATTGGCTGATTTCATATCTGGGGTAGGATATGAACAAGATGAACCTGAAAGCCAGATCTACTTGCTGATGAATACTGAAGCAAAACCTTAAATTCAACAAGATATAAAATTAATAATAAATGAGGAACATGTTGGACTTATCCTAATTTTCCAGTAGGTATAAAATGACTACAGACTATTGTGAAATGGGAGTGGTTTATGTTCCTACATCATAATCCTTGCACACATGAGTATTTAAGATGAAGAACATTCCTCATTTCTTCTGCACCTTACTTCTTCCTGGAAGGAGGAGAGATTTATCTTGTTTGTTGGTTTGGGAGATGGAAGTGGTCCCGGTTAGCTCAAGGGCTTTTTGTTTGGAGCCAGCTTGCTTATAAGAGGCGTGCATTCTGGTGCAAGACTTCCTCTCCAGCATATTACTGGGATTTTCCACACTGCAGGTACTGGTCAGGGATGCCTATTCAATTCAGGAGTAAAGTATGCGTCAGTCCTCTCGGCTGTAAACTCAAAGTTTCACTCTCGATAGCGCTGACAGTTAAAAGTGTATTTTCATCTTCATCTGTTAAACTCCTATATGTATCTTTCAATTTGTTTAGGACTTGGGAGGAAAACGGGGGTGTTATTATTGACCCCCTAAAATTGCAAACTACTGAATAAGAATCTTTGGGAGTGAATCCAGACACTTTATGTTAACAAGCTCCATAGATGATCCTGATGCACGCGGAATTTTGAGACTTCTGAGAAATAACTGAAGGAGTCCCTGGGAGTGCAAATGGGTTATAACAAGCTCGGCTGCTCACTGAAAGGCTGGAGGTTTGAGTCCACCCAGAAGCACCGTCCCCATGAGTCAGAATCTACTGGATGGCAACTGGGAGAGATAATGAGTATAAGCACACAATATGTTTTTCTGGTGAGAAGCTTATATTCAAATTTTAAATTTACCATTTTTGAAGGTTTCATAATTTAAGTTTTCACTAAGTATGAGCTAGGGTTTTTATTTTTTTTAATCATTACTTTAAAATTCTACTTTTATTATAAGTAAAAGCTTAAGTAAATTATATTAATTAAATTAACTATAGTTTAAAAATAAAAATATTTACCAAATATTTTAAATTTTTACTTTAAATTAAATAATCATTAAAAAATAAAATATTTATAACTCTGTCAATGTTCCCAGTAGTATCACAGCATATTGGGAAATTCTCTACAGGTTTTGCTCAGGATTATCTTGATCCCTCAGTGCCCACATCTTGCTCCCAAGGTGTGTCCAGGTTCCACATACTCTGTTCAGTGGGCTTCCACATTTCTAAGTGTCCAGGACTGTTGGTTGGTTGGGTTGAACACAGAGAATGGATTGGTGATTTTATGTAGGTGGTCACATATTAGAAGAGCTAGAAGTCAAGATTCTCTAATCTGTGCCCAGGGCATTCTTCCATTTCCTAACTGAAGGATTGTTTCCTTGATGTCTACCTCTGCACTTCAGCATGTCGTCCTTTAGTTTGGGGAATTGACAAACTGGCTCTGTAGGCGTGCATCCTAATCTTTCTGTCTTATGCTAAAACCAGTAGCTTCTTTGAATCTTTGTTTCTGCTTTTGTGTCATCTGGTGAGGTAAAAATAGCACTGGAGGATCAATGAGAGAACAGAAGGGGAAGAAAAAACTTAGAAAGTACATAAACTAATAATTCAAGACATAACCATGTCAAAGAAAAGCTAATAATAAAATAAACTTGCTGTATAAATTTAAAAACATATTCTAGATCAATGGAACAAATAGACAATGAGAAATGATCCATATGTATTTGTGTGCGAGATTATGTGGTTTTGAACTCAATCTCTCATCTATATCCTCTCTCTCTCTATTGTTTTCTTCATATATATTTTATTCAGGAGTCCACAACTGTCCAGACAGTAAATATTTTACTATTTATAGACATACAGGCTTTGTTGCAACTACTAGACTGTGCTTTGTACCATGAAAGCAGCCATAAACAATATGTAAACAAGTAAGTTTGACTGTGTTCCAATAAAACTTTATAAAAGTAGGTGGTGGTGTTGATTTGGCCAATGGACAATAGTTTGCCAACCCCTACTAAAATTTATTATATTCAGAAAGGGAGAAAGGGTGGATTATTCAGTAAATGGCATCGTAATATTTTTCAAATCCCAACTAAAACACCTACAAATTATTGCCAGATGGTACTGAAAAAACTAAATTGTGAATATTTTAACGTATCATTGATTTTGAAAAACATACATAAGAAATAGTAGGATAAACTTATTTATTACAAGTAATTTTCCTAACAGACTTTTGGATTGTTATTGTTGTTAAGTGCCGTCAAGTAGATTCTGACTCATAGCAACTCTATGTACAACAGAACAAAACGCTGCCCAGTCCTGTGTCATCCTCACAATGCTTGCTATGCTTGAGCCCATTGTTGCAGCCACTGTGTCAATCCATCTCACTGAGGTTCTTCCTTTCTTTCACTGACCCTCTACCCTACCAAGCATGATGTCCTTCTCCAGGGACTGATCCTTCCTGATAACATGTCCAGGGTATGTGAGACATAGTCTCGCCATCCTTGCCTCTAAGGAGCATTCTGGTTGTACTTTTTCCAAGACAGATTTGTTCGTTCTTTTGGCAGTCCATGGTATATTTCAGTATTCTTCGCCAACCCCACAATTCAAAGGCATCAGTTCTTCTTTGGTCTTCTTATTCAACATCCAGCTTTCACATACATATGAGATCACTGAAAATATCATGACTTGGGTCAGGTTCACTTTATCTTCAAGGTGACATCTTTGCTTTTCAACACTTTAAAGAGGTCTTTTGGAGCAGATTTGCCCAATGCAATGCATCATTTGATTTCTTGACTGCTGCTTCCATGGGTGTTGATTGTGGATCAAAGTAAAATGAAATCCTTCACAACTTCAATATTTTCTCCATTTATCATGATGTTGCTTATTGGTCCAGTTGTGAAGATTTTTGTTTTATATTGAGGTGTAATCCATACTGAAAGCTGCATGATCTTCATCAGTAAGAGCTTCAAGTTCTCTTCACTTTCAGCAAGCAAGGTTGTGTTTTCTGTGTAACGCAGGTTGTTGATGAATCTTCCTTCAATTTTGATGCATCATTCTCTTTATATAGTCCAGCGTCTCAGATTATTTGCTCAGTATACAGGTTGAATATGGTGAAAGGATACTACTGTGAAGCACACCTTTGCTGACTTTAAACCACACAGTGTCCCCTTGTTCTGTTTGGAACACTGCCTCTTGATCTATGTACAAGTTCCTCATGAGCACAATTAAATGTTCTGGAATTCCCATTCTTCACAATGTTATCCATAATTTGTTATGATCCACATAGTTGAATGCCTTTAGTCAATAAAACAGAGGTAAACTTCTTTCTGGTATTCTCTCCTTTCAGCCAGGATCCATCTGACATCAGCAACGATATCCCTGGTTCCACATTCTCTTCTGAATCTGGCTTGAATTTCTGGCAGTTCTCTGTTGATGTACTGTTGTAGCCGCTTTTGAATGATCTTCAGCAAAATTTTACTTGTGTCTGGTATTAATGATATTGTTCGATAATTTCCGCATTCGGTTGGATGGGAATAGTCATAAATATGGATCTCTTCCAGTCAGTGAGGCAGGTAGCCATCTTCCAAATTTCTTGGCATAGACAAGTGAGTACCTCCAGCGCTGCATCCATTTGTTGAAACATCTCAGCTGGTATTCTGTCAATTCCTGGTGTCTTGTTTTTTCGCCAGTGCCTTAAATGCAGATTGGACTTCTTCCTTTAGACTTTTGGATAGCTTCATTTAAAAATTAAGTATATGGCTTCTTTATTCAGTCTTGGCAATGAGTATGACTACAGCATAGTTTGAAAGGAAGAGAAAAACACGGAATTAAACATGAAAGTAAAATTTTCAAAAACAGGCAATGTAATTGCCTGACTTAATTTCAATACCATATAATTGACCTAAATTTAATTTCAATACCATCGATACTTAATGCTTCAATGGCTGTTTACTCACATGCTCCTTATTGACTTGAGATCAACTTAAATCACTCTCATTCTAGATATGAAATTTATTTGGTTATAGTTCCATAGGTATTTTGATAATGTAATAGTAATCAGTTTTAAACATTAATGAAATGATTTCAGAACATATATGCTTATGGTTTCATAAACACACTACCTAGAAATATAAAGGGCAAGCCCAAATTACAGCAATCTCATTATCTGGTTCCATTAATTTGGTTTGCATTATTTCAATATCACTAAAATTTATTCTACTTTTCAAATAGAAGGGCTAAAAAGGGCATTATTAATTAGTGAGACCTTCAAGATTTAATTTCATGAGGAAATGTACAGTGTTTTCTCTTAAAGTCCTTTCTCTTCTTTTGATTAAGAGTGCCCTCTGTAGGCAGAAGGGGACAAGGAAGCTGGTGATAGGGAACCCAAGGTTGAGTAAGGATATTGTTGATGTGTTGTGAGATTGTTAACCATTGTCATGGGGCAACATGTGTAGTAACTGTTAAATGAGAAACTATTTTGTTCTGTAAGCCTTCATCTTAAGTGAGAATAGCAGCATAATTGAAAGAGCGTAGTCAATGTCACTGAAATGTGCATGTAGAAATTTTTGAAATGGTGTATCTTTGGCTATGTGTATTTTCATCAAAAAAAGGTTGAGAAGCTAGAGGGTTGACATGTTGTGGGGTTGTTGACCAATATCATAAAACAATATGTGTACTACTGTTTCATGAGAAACTATTTGTTCTGTAAGCCTTCACCTGAAGTACAATTAAAAAAAAAAAAAAAAAGAGTGCCCTCTGCAGTTGTGAATCTAGATGCTGTCAATTAAGCACCTCATGTCAGAACAATTGCCCAAGGGTTATGCCTTTCCAAGGAAGTAAACTGTCTCTATTTGCCAAAATCAGACACCACCATGTTCTCCAATCTCAGGTAAGTCAATGCTTCAAAAAGGACAACGTTATCTTACATATATTCTTTCACCTTAATTTTAAGACAGCTCATTTTAAATACCAAATTACTTCTGAAAAATACAAAGTGTATCCCTCACATCTGACATCACATTTAAATATCAACCCCAAGTAAGGTAATGTAGTTGTAAGTGTGTCACCAGCTTCTTGAAGACTGATACACAACTATCTTATAATTGGAGTAAAATCTCTTATGTGGTGAGTGCTTGATAGTGAGTCCTTCTCCAAAATGAAAATCACCCTAATTAATAGTAATAACTTCAGCATTTTTATTAATTATAGGCATAATTATAAAATAATCTGCATTACAGAGTTGGATTTCTGAAGGATTGGAAGTATTACCTAAGGTAAATAAATGTAGGAAATCACGGCAGAGTTTAAAAACCACTGAATTGGTATACAGATGAACTGGATTTCAGCCATCTGAGTGCCTCCATTAAAGGAGTCAGTTTGCCTCTTTGAATCTCAGTTTCCTCATTTTAAAAATGGTTCTCATAATTATCTTCTACTGTACAGATTTTTAAAAACAATTGTGCAATGATATAGGAATGAGAATGGCCATTGTAAATATGAATGTAAACAGTCATTGTCGTCAGGATTAATCAAGAAATGCTGGGAGCTCTTTTGTTTTCTTTTTAAATGAATGAAATTGCTTTCTAATTTAATCTCTACATAAAAATTATATGGAATAAATGTTTCAAATGTAGATTTCCAGGCCCTTTCACTGGAGATTGGGATTAAGTATTTTTGTTCTGGATCCCAAGAATCTACATTTTTTAATCAGGGCATATGTATCATTCTAATGACCAATAAGCAAAATCATGATAAATGGAGAAAACATTGAAGTTGTCAAGGATTTCATTTTACTTGGATCCACAATGAATACCCATGGAAGCAGCAGTCAAGAAATCAAATGACGCATTGCATTGGGACAATCTGCTGCAAAAGATCTCTTTAAGGGCATCTATGCAAAACCAACGGCCAACATCATTCTTAATGGAGAGAGGCTGAAAACATTCCCCTTGAAAACAGGGACAAGACAAGGATGCCCTTTATCACCACTCCTATTTAACATTGTGCTGGAAGTTCTAGCTAGAGCAATAAGGCAAGAAAAAGAAATAAAGGGCATCCAAATTGGTAATGAAGAAGTTAAACTGTCCCTGTTTGCAGATGATATGATCCTATACATAGAAAACCCTAAAGACTCCACCAGAAATCTACTGGAACTAATAGAAAGACTCAGCAGAGTAACAGGATACAAGATAAACATTGAAAAATCAGTTGGATTCCTATACACCAGTAAGGAGAATGATGAAAAGGAAATCAGGAAATCAATACCATTTTCAATAGCACCTAAAAAAATAAAATACTCAGAAATAAATCTGACCAGGGATGTAAATGGCCTATACAAAGAAAACTATAAAACACTACTGCGTGAAACCCAAAGAGATCTACATAAATGGAAAAACATACCATGCTCATGGATAGGCAGACTCAACATTGTGAAAATGGCAATTCTACCCAAAGCAATTTACAAATACAATGCAATCCCGATCCAAATACCAGCAACATTCTTCAAAGAGATGGAAAAACTAACTAATCATTAACTTTATATGGAATGGGAAGAATCCCCGAATAAGTAAAGCACTACTGAAGAAGAAGAATAAAGTTGGAGGACTCACACTACCTGACTTCAGAACCTACTATACAGCTAAAGTAGTCAAAACAGCCTGGTGTTGGTACAATGACAGATACATTGACCAATGGAACAGAATTGAGAACCCAGATGTAAATCCATCCACCTACAGTCACCTGATCTTTGACAAGGGCCCAAAGTCCATCAAATGGGGAAAAGACAGTCTTTTTAACAAATGGTGCTGGCAAAACCGGATATCCATCTGCAAAAAAATGAAACAGGACCCATACCTCACACCGTATACAAAAACTACTTCAAAATGGGACAAAGACCTGAATATAAAGCCTAAAACTATAAAGGTCATAGAAGAAAAAATAGGACCAACACTTCAGGCCTTAATACATGGCATTAACAGGATACAAACCATAACCATCAACACACAAACCCCAGAAGATAAGCTAGATAACTGGGATCTTCTAAAAATCAAACACCTATGCTCTTTAAAAGACTTCACCAAAAGAGTAAAAAGAGAACCTACAGAATGGGAAAAAATTTTTGGACAGTACAAGTCAGACAAAGGTCTAATCTCCATAATCTACAAGAAAATCCAACACCTCTACAACAAAAAGACAAATAATCCTATTAAAAAATGGGCAAAGGAAATGAACGGAGAGTTCACCAAAGAAGACATTCAAATGGCCAAGAGACACATGAGGAAATGCTCACGATCACTAGCCATTAGAGAAATGCAAATTAAAACCACAATGAGATACCATCTCACCCTGGCAATACTGGCATGAATCAAAAACACTGGAAATAACAAATGTTGGAGGGGTGCGGGGAGATGGGAACTCTTATGCACTGCTGGTGGGAATGCAAAATGATACAACCAGTTTGGAAAATGATATGGCGCTTCCTCAGAAAGCTAGAAATAGACATACCATTCGATCCATCAATCCCACTACTAGGAATATATCCTAGAGAAATAAGAATCGTCACTCGAATAGACATATGCACACCTATGTTCATGGCAGCATTGTTCACAATAGCAAAATGATGGAAACAACGTAGGTGCCCATCAACAGATGAATGGATAAACAAACTATGGTACATACACACAATGGAGTACTATGCAACAAGAAAGAACAACAATGAATCTGTGAACCATCTCATAACGTGAATGAAACTGGAGGACATTATGCTGAGTGAAATAAGTCAGTCACAAAAGGACAAATATTGTATGAGACCTGTATTGTAAAAACCCATGAAAAAGTTCACACAAAATGTAACAATCTTTGTTGGTTACCAGGGATGGGAGGGGTGGGGGGGGAATACTAAATAGGCAATAGATAAGTGATATCTTGGGTGAAGGGTGAGACAGTACACAATATAGGGGAAACTAGCACAACCTGTACAAGGAAAGGTCATGGAAGCCCCATAGACACATCCAAACTCCCTGAGAGACTGGAGTTGCTGGGCGGAGGGCTGTGGGGACCATGGTCTCGGGGAACATCTAGCTCAATTGGCATGACACAGATTATAAAGACAATGCTCTACATTCTACCTTGGTGAGTAGTGTCTGGGATCTTAAAAGCCTGTGAGCGGCCATCCAAGATACTCCACTGGTCTCATCCCTTCGGGAGCAAGGGAGAATGAAGAGAATAGGATACAAGGAAAGGATTAGTCCAAAGGATGAATTGTCCACAGCTACCAAGGCCTCCACCGGACTGAGTCCAGTACAGCTAGTTGGTGCCCAGCTACCTCCACTGACTGCTCTGACCGGGATCACAACAGAGGGTTCTGGACAGAGCTGGAGAAGGATGTAGAGGATAATTCTAACTCACAAAAAAAAATAAAAAGACCAGATTTACTGGCCTAAAGGAGACTGGAGAAACCTCGAGAGTATGGCCCCCAGACACGCTTTTAGCTCAGTGGTGAAGTTACCTCCGAGGTTCACTGTTCAGCCTGGGAGTGGACAGCCCTGTAAAACCAAATGAGACTAACGAGGTGCAGGAGTTCGGTGACAAGGGCCAGAAGGCAGAAGGGGACAAGGAAGCTGGTGATAGGGAACCCAAGTTTGAGTAAGGATATGGTTGATGTGTTCTGAGATTGTTAACCATTGTCCTAGTGCAACATTTGTAGTAACTGTTAAATGAGAAAGTATTTTGTTCTTTAAGCCTTCATATTAAGTGAGAACAAAACAGCACAATTGGAAGAGCGTAGTCAATGTCACTGAACTGTTAATGTAGAAATTTTTGAAACGGTGTATCTTTGGCTATGTGTATTTTCACCATAAAAAAAAAAAAGGTTGAGAATTTAGAGGGTTAATATGTTGTGGGGTTGTTAACCAATGTCATAAAACAACATGTGTACTACTGTTTCATGAGAAACTATTTGTTCTGTAAGCCTTCACCCGAAGTACAATAAAACATTAAAATAAATAAATAAATAAAAGATCTCTTTAAAATGTTAAAAGGCAAAGAGGTCGCTTTAAGGACTAAGGTGAACCTAACCCAAGCAATGGTGTTTTCAATTGCCTCATATACATGTGAAAGCTGGACAATGAATATAGAAGACCAAAGAAGAACTGATGCCTTTGAATTGTAGTGTTGGCAAAGAATATTCAATATACCATGGACTGCCAGAAGAATGAACAAATCTGTCTTGGAAGAAGTACAGCCAGAATGCTTCTTTGAAGCAAGGATGGCAACACTTCATATCACATAGTATGGACATGTTATCAGGAGGGACCAGTCCCTGAAGAAGGACATCATGCTTGTAAAGTAGAGGGTCAGTGAAAAAGAGTAACACTATAAACGATATGCATTGACACAGTGGCTGCAACAATGAGCTCAAGCATAACAACAATTGTGAGGATGGTGCAGGATCGGGCAGTGTTTCGTTCTGTTGTACATAGGGTTGCTATGAGTTGGAAGCTACTCGATGGCACCTAACAACAATAACAACAATGATTAGGTGCTCTGGGGACATAGTGGTTTAGTGCTTGGCTGCTCATCAAAAGGTCGGTAGTTTGAACCCACCAACTACTCTGTGGGAGAAAGATGTGACAATCTGCTTCCATATAAATTACAGTGTGGGAAACCCTAAGAGGCAGTTCTATTCTGTCCTATAGGGTCACTATGAGATGGATTCGACTTGACAGCATGCAACAACAACAATTAGGTAAATTTTCAAAATATTGACTTATGTTCTTTTTTATATTTTAGTTGTTTTGTTGTAGTTGTTGAGAATATACACAGCAAAGTATACACCAATTAAACAGTTTCTACATGTACAATTTAGTGACTTTGATTACATTCTTTGAGGTGTGCAACCATTCTCACCTTCCTTTTCTGAGTTATTCCTCCTTCATTAACGTAAATTCACTGTCCCCCTAAGATTCTTATCTAAACTTTCAAATTGCTATTGTCAATATGATCCCATATAGGTAGAACTTAAAAGGGCATAGTTCTCAAGGCAGACCTTTTTTTACTCATTAAGCTAAATTATTGCTAAATAATTGTTTTAAGATGACTTCAGGAGACATTTTTGGTTTAAGACTTAAAGATTATCTCAGGTGAATAGTTTCAGGGCTTCATCCACCCTTTATGGCTCCAGAAAGTCTAGAGTCCATGAGAACTTGAAATTCTATTCTGCATTTTCCCTCTTTTGGTCAGGATTCTTCTACAGAATCTTTTATCAAAATGTCCAGTAATGGTAGCTGGGCACCATCCAGTTCTTCTATTCTCATGGCAAAGGATGCAATTGTTCATGGAGGCAATTAGCCACACATTCCGTATCCTCCTTCTATTCCTGACTCTCTTTCCTCTTCTGCTGCTCCAGGTGAATAGATATGAATTGTTGTGCCTTGGGTGGCTGCTTGCAAGCTTTTAAGACCCTAGCAGTACACAATGAACCAGGAGTTAGAATAGAAGCACTAAACACATTATTTGGCCAATGGACTGGGAAGTCCCATGAAACCATGGCCCTAAACCTCCAAACCAAGGAACCAAAACCCATGAGGTGTTTGGTTATACATAAGCAGCTTCAGAAGCTACTCTTTTTTGTCACTGTTGTAAATATATCTATTACACAACTTCTGCTAATTCAGCTTTTTACAGGTGTACAACTTATGGACTGCAATTACATTAGACAGCTGTGCAATCCTAACCTTAATAAATGTGATGTTTCCATCACCATTAACCCCTACTCCTTACTCCCTCTCTCTTACACCTGGTAACCACTAATAAACTTTGGTCTCTATACATTTGCTTTTTCTTGTCTTTTTATGTAAGTGAGGTCATACAATATTTGTCCTTTTGTGATTGATTCATTTTACTCAACATAATGTCTTCAAGCTCCATCAATATTTTAAAATGTATCGAGACTTCGTTTCTCTTACTGGTTGAGTAGTATTCCATTCTATGTATGTATCACATTTTGCTTATCCATTCATCAGTTGATGGGCATTTAGGTAATTTCCACCTTTTGGTTATTGTGAATAGTGCTGCAATGAAGTCTCTGAGTCTCTGCTCTCAAGTCCTTTGGGTATATACCTAGGAGTGGAATTGCTGGGTCATATGGTAGTTCTATTTTTAGTTTTTTGAGGAACCACCACACTGTTTTCCATAGCAGCTGTACCATTTTGCGTTCCACTAGCAATGGATAAAGGCTCCAATTTCCTCACATCCTAGCCAACATTTGTTATTTTCTGTTTTATTACAGTTAAAGTCAATGAATACGGTGATTCAAAATTTCAGGTACTAAGAATTTTTTTTTTTTTTTTGTGCGCTCCTCCTACTCCTTAGCTACCCTCAGAAATTCACCGTTTTTTAAAACTATCAGTATTTTACCAGATAAGAAATATACTCAGCTAACCTGTTCCTTTTTTTGGTAGAACAGATTCAGTCAGGACTTAAAGAATTCTTGCATCTTTTTCACGATGATTTTCAACTAGAGATATGCATTGGAGTAAATTTTGGCATTTTGCTAAACACATTTGCCTAGGAAATCAATGATTAGCATATGTTAATATTATAAAAAGAGTACTTTTAGTTTGGTCCTTGATGGTGTTTTCTGTTTTGTTTTGTTTTTCTTACAGCTGAGCTCTGTGCGTAGTGTAAGAAAATATTTACTAAATGTATGCTCTAAGCAGCACTGGTGGTGCAACAATTAAGTGCTTGGCTGCTAACTGAAAAGTTAGTTCTGACCCTCTCAGCAGATCCACAGGAGAAAGACCTGGCTAGCTGATCCCGTAAAGATTACAACCTAGAAAACCCTATGAGGAAGTTCTGCTCTGTCACATGGGGTCACTATGAGTCCAGATAGACTTGGCAGCACCTAACAACAACAATGTTCTGTCCAGATAACTCTGTTAAATGTCATATGTTAGGATTTATTTACTTTATATTTATTGCCTCCATGGTGATTTTAATCAAGACTATATTTAGGCATTTAACTGCAACCAGACAATTGCGTAAAATTTAAGACTTTATAATCAGAAGTTCAATTCCTCTTCCTAACAGTGTTCTTAATCAACCTATTTTCACTAATTGTACCAATTCTCCTAGCTGTAGCCTTTCTAACTCTAATCGAACACAAAGTCCTAGGCTATATACAACTCTGCAAAGGCCTTATGGTCTTCTCCAACCCTTCGCAGATGCAGTTAAACTCTTCATTAAAGAACCACTACGGCCTTTAACTTCCTCAAAACTAATATTTACCATCGCCCCCGTCCTAGCCCTAACCGTATGAATCCCACTTCCAATACCATACCCGCTAATCAACATAAACCTAGGTATATTATTCTTCCAGCAATCTCAAGTGTGGCTGTCTACTCCATCCTATGATCAGGTTGAGCATCAAACTCCAAATATGCCCTAATCGGAGCTCTACGAGCAGTAGCCCGAACCATCTCCTAAGAAGTTTCACTAGCAATTATCCTCCTACCAATTATACTTACAAACAGATCATTTACACTATCCACCCTAACCACTACCCAAGAACACCTATGACTAATCTTCCCACTCTGACCACTAGCTATGATATGATTTATCTTCAACCCTAGCAGAAACCAACCATGTCCCATTTGATCTAACCGAGGGAGAATCAGAACTTGTATCAGGCTTCAAGGTAGAATATGCTGCCAGGCCATTTGCCCTCTTCTTCATAGCTGAATATGCCAACTTTATCATGATAAATGCCCTCACAACCATCCTATTCCTAGGAGCATTCCATAAGCCCCTAATACCAGAAATTTACACCACCAACTTTATTTTTAAGACCTCTTACTAACCTTTTGTTTCCTCTGAGTACAAGCGTCATATCCACAATTCCGATACAACCAACTCATACATCTCCTATGAAAAAGCTTCCTACCCCCTACCTTAGCCATATGTGTATGACACGTCTCAATCCCCATTATATTTGCGTGCATCCTGCCACAAACATAAATATGTCTGACAAAAGCGTTACTTTGACAGAGTAAATCATAAAGGTTTAAATCCTCTTATTTCTAGAATTATAGGATTCGAACCTAAACCTAAGAATCCAAAAATCTTCATGCTACCACTTACACTACATTCTACTAGTAAGGTCAGCTAAATAAGCTATCGGACCCATACCCCAAAAATGTTGGTTTATACCCTTCCCGTACTAATAAATCCCCTGGTCCTTAGCATAATCCTAATAACCCTAATAATAGGAACAATAATTACCATATTCAGTTCCCACTGATTACTAGCCTGAATTGGCTTAGAAACAAGTATTTTCGCTATTATCCCTATCTTAACCGAAACCTCCAACCCACAATCCACAGAAGTAGCCACAAAACACTTTCTAACTCAAGCCACCGCATCCATACTACTTACAATGGCCATCATAATCAACTTCATACTCTCAGGAAAATGATCTATCACCAAACTATTCAGTTCAATAGCTGCAGGCATAGCCCTGGCAGCATTAATAATAAAACTAGGATTAGCCCCATTCCACTTCTGAGTGCCAGAAGTAACCCAAGGAATTAAATTAACCTCTGGAATAATCCTACTAACCTGACAAAAACTAGCACCCCTATCAATTCTATACCAAATTATCCCTTCCATCAACGTCAACTTCCTTATTATTTCAGGCCTCCTCTCAATTTTAGTAGGTGGCTGGGGAGGCCTTAACCAAACCCAACTACGAAAAATCCTAGCTTACTCACCCATCGCCCACACAGGCTGAATATTGACTATTCTAGCCTACAACCCGTCCCTCACACTTCTCAAACTAACCATTTGTATTCGAATAACACTCTCCATCTTCATTATCCTAAAGACTAGTAACTCCACCTCAACATCATCCCTATCCCTTCTTTGAAACAAAACCCCAACAATAATAATCCTACTTATAACTACCCTACTATCACTAGGTGGTCTCCCACCACTTTGAGGATTCATGCCCAAATGGTTAATCATACAAGAACTAACCAAAAATAACAGTATCATCCTACCTAGCCATAGCTATCCTTGCACTACTCAACCTATATTTCTACACACTATTAATCTACTCCTCTTCACTTACCATCTTCCCATCCATAAATAATATAAAAATAAAATGACAATTCATCAACTCCCATTACCTTCTCCTCCTCCCATCCCTAATCGTTCTCTCCAACCTAACCCTCCCACTCACCCCTATCCTCTGGATCCTAGAATAGGGATTTAGGTTAGCAAAGACCAAGAGCCTTCAAAGCCCTCAGCAAGTAAATTGTACTTAATCCCTGATATAAGGACTGCAAGACTTTATCTTACATCAACTGAATGCAAACCAGACGCTTTAAATAAGCTAAATATTCCTAGACTGGTGGGTTCTCACCCCACCAAACTTTAGTTAACAGCTAAATACCCTAAACAACTGGCTTCTTTCTACTTCTCGCGCCTTGAAAACAAAAAGAAAAAGGCGGGAGAAGCCCCTGCAGAATTGAAGCTCCTTCTTCGAATTTGCAATTCGACATGTAATTACACCACAGAGCTTGGCAAAAAGGCGGTTTAACCCCTGTACTTAGATTTACAGTCTAATGCTTTCCTCAGCCATTTTACCTGTGTTCATCAATCACTGACTATTTTCAACCAATCACAAAGACACTGGAACCCTGTACCTACTATATGGTGCTTGAGCCGGAATAGTACGAATCGCCCTAAGCATTTTAATTCGAGCTGAATTAGGCCAACCAGGCACTCGCCTAGGAGATGACCAAATCTATAACGTCGTAACAGCCCACGCTTTGGTGATAATTTTCTTCATAGTAATGCCCATTATAATCGGGGGGGGTGGGTGGTGGTGGTGGTGGTGGAAACTGATTAGCTCCATTAATAATTGGAGCACCCGACATAGTATTCCCCTGAATAAACAACACGAGCTTCTGACTCCTACCCCCTTCCTTCCTACTCTTTCTAGCCTCATCTATAGCTGAAGCGGGAGCCGGAACAGGCTGAACAGTTTATCCTCCCCTAGCAGGAAACTTAGCCCACGCCGGATACGTAGCGATTGACTACTATGTTTGGGACCTTCTCCCAGCAGCTAGGGAACACCAGAATGGATGAGTTAGATCACAGTGGATTTAATTCCAGTGGATAAGTAAGCAAGTAACTAAATGTGTGAAAATAGTGATTTCAGATTCTAATAAGTGCTCTAGGTTAAGTGATGGAGACTGAAGTCAGTGAGGGTTATTTTGCACCAGATGCTGAGGAGAAGCTGCTCATAAAGATACTATCTGAACTGAAACAGGTATGAGGAGAATGAGTCACCTATGTAGCGATATGGAGCATACGGGGAATTGTTATCCAGACTGAGGGAGCAGCCTTTTAAAACCCAATCCAGAAAAGAACCTGGAACCTCCAAAGAGGCCAGTGTGGATGGAGCCTATTGAACAAGAGCAAGAGAGAGAGACAGGAAAAGAGGTCAGATAAATAACCAAAAATCAAATCAAGACATATCTTTAGGTTATATAGTAAGGAGGTTTTATTTGTTTTATTTTTTCTCAAGGCAATGGGAAGCTGTATGAGAGTTCTAAGCAAGGAAGTGACATGATCTGATTTCTAATTTCAAAATGTCACTCTGGCTGCTGTAAAGAAAAAGAATTAGAAGGCAATAGTGGAAGCATAGAGCCAGTGTAGAAGATAAGTACTGTATTCAGGGAGCAATGATAAGTCTACTACATAACATGATGAAAAAAGAACAAATATGGAAGTAAAAACCTACATCAGTGTATTGTTCAAAGAATATTGATCAAATTTACAATTTACAAAAAAAAAAAAAACCTGTTGTCGAATGGATTTCAACTCATAGCAATCCTGTATGACAGAGTAGAACTGCCCCATAGGGTTTCCAAGGAGCAGCTGGTGGATTCAAACTGCTGACCTTTTGGTTAGCAGTTGAGCTCTTAACCACTGAGCCACCAGGGCTCTTTATATAGACTATACATATCTAGAAAAGAAAATTGTTATTTGGTTCATTATTTTAACAAAATTAAGGTTTTCCATTCCCTTTGTTAAATTCCAACTATTTGATAAACTATGAGCCATTTTCCACACTTCTGAAAGCGTATTAAAACTTGACTGTTTTCTCGAATGGCTTTGACAGTCATTCACAACTTTGTACTGCATGTATTCCACATGTAGCTGAAGATAGATTCTGTGGTATGAATTTAGATTTCATAAAAACATAGTGAGGGTCAATAGGGGATTTTTAAGCAGGGAAGTTATATGATTTGATTTCTGCTTTAAAAAGATCACTCTTGTTATTGTTTAAGAGAGCCAAGAGCAAAAACAAAAGACTAGTTAGAAGTTTATTCCCTTTTGGAACTATAAATCTGATCATGTCCCTTCCCTGTCAAGAGATGGTGTTATTTTAGGCAGCTGTGGAGATGGTAAGACGTGGTAGGATACATTTCAGAGGAAGCTCCAAATACATCAGAAGTAGGGAATTAGGGAAAGCAAGAAATGAAAGATAATTCCTCAAGTTTTGTACTAACTAACTGGATGACTGTTAATGCTATAAGCTGAAGCAGGGAAGACTAGGGGAGGAAAAAGATTTTGAGAAGAAATAAAGAATTCCATTTTGGTACGTTAAGTTAGTAAGGTCCTAAGAACCAAGTGGAGATGTTAAGAGTTGGGTATAAAGTATGGAGCTCAGGGAGTTGTTAGGGCTCTGGAGACGTAGATGAAAGCCATAGGGCTGAAAGAAATCATCCAGGACAGAGGGCTGAAGACTTATCCCTGGGGTAATCTAAGATTTAAGGAAGGATACCACCAAAGAAGTCTGAAAAAAGCCTATGACGTAGAAGGAGAACCTGGGAAGTCTGTTCACCTGGAATTCAGCAGATGAAAGTATTTTGAGAAGTCAGTAAAATGTGTCAAATGCTGGTAAGACATAGATAAATCTTCTGAATTTTTCATCCAAGCACAGAGACTAAATAAGAATTCATTAGGAAGGTTTTAAAGGAAGCCATCCTTAATATGTAAGGTAAACACAAATTTCATGAGTCAAAGTAGATCATCTTCTGTCAACCATGATCCTTAACATCTCAGTGGTGGTAGGGAAGCTCTGCTTAGTGGCTCTACCATTTTCCTGAGGTCTGAGAGGATTCCGTGGATCATTTGCAACCAGCTAGAAGCGGAGAAGAGGAGAAAAGAGAGGAGATAAAAGAGAGCAAGAGACAGAAAGAGAGACAGAGAATAAATAGAGAGTTTTTAACTGCCTTGGCCAAGATACGATACAACATTTCTGGCCACATTTTATTGAAAACAACTAATCAACACGGGAAGTGGACTAAGCCATTTTGTATATTGGTGTGTCCTGAAACAGGAAATAAATTTGGTGGTTTCTAGCCACATATTTTCCAAAATAATTTCAGCATCTCTAATTATTTTATTCTCCAAAAATATTGGAACTTTTTTCCATCACTCATTTAAGTTGGTTGCTTACTTAGGCACAAGTGGTCTCTTTGGTTTTCCTCCACTAATTACAGACCTTCATAATTATGCCTTTATGTGATTTAAATTGTTAATTAAATTGAACCAGGTGCTCTGGAATTCATTTAACTCACGAATGAAATACAGTTTATACCTTTGCATCAGATATATTTCTCATTTAATCTTTCCTTTATATCACAAAATATACTTAAAAGATAAGTATTAGAAATTAAATTTATAACATCATTGTTTTTCCATTACCAGATGCATTTATCACATTAGAATACTTTCTTCAAGTCTATTTATTTATTTCAACTGACCTATTAAGTCATTCTATACTAATAAGTAACTATCAATATTTTAAGTGTTAATATCATATCTTATATAGTCAGTTTAAAAACTCATCACATTACGGGAAATTTGATAAATGGTAAAATAAGAACAAAAAGGAAATGTTTTATTGGTTAATGGTGCTTAAATTAGATTTTTAATAAAACTTATTGCATATTCAGCATTCACTAAGTTACTTCCCTGATAATTGCACTAATAAATTAGGTAAATGAAAAATTCTGTACCTTCTGTTTCCTAGTCACACATCACTAGATATGTAAATGGTCAAGATTTTAACATGCAACACATCATTACTCTGAATTATGGTCTTTGAAAGGGGATTGTTTTAAATTGTTGCTGGTACATTGGTAAAAACTGTCCTAAAAAGCACTGGTTAACTGAATGGTGATACTGACCTGCTGAGAGTGCTTTGAAAGCTTAAAATGGCAAAGATACATACATATGTATACATACATACATGCATACATGTATACATATATATATATATATATATATATCAAAAACCAAACCTGTTGCTGTTGAGTCAATTCTGACCAATAGCGACCCTATAGGACAGAGTAGAACTGCCTCGTAGGGTTTCCAAGGAGCAGCTGGTGGATTTGAACTGCTGACTTTTTGGTTAACAGCAAGTATATTAATGTTTATGTATGTATATATATAATATGTTTATGTATATATATTATTACATAATATGTATTGCATACTAATGCTAATAAATTAGTTTTAGCCATCCTAATAGCAGTTAGTCTTTCTTAAATAATTTTTCAAAACAATTAGCAAAAGCTACAGGGGCAGTCTACATCTATGGTATACATTATACATTATGAATCTAATTATAGCTAGACTAACATGAGTCTTATTAGTAACATGCTTATACCAATGATGTCAATTATTAGAAATTGCTAAGAATTGCCATATGGAATAGGTAGATCAGCCAGTGTGCTACTCTTCACTTTTTTTTTTCCAGAAATTAAATTCAGTTTCAGTTTGTGTTGATGTAAGAATTGGCATCCCAATTAGTGATAGACTATAACTATTAATTTATTCAGATATTAAGATTGTAAAACTCTTGGAGAGTACAAAATTAAATAGTTTATTTGAAAACATGTTTTATTTTGAAAAATTTAGTACACAAAATGAATTGACCTACTATACACAGTTTTCTAAAAAGTAAATATATACATATATATTTATACCCATTTGTCTGTGCATCCAAATGTATATATGTGTATATAAATGTATATACACACATGCATTTAAATATATATACTATATACCAAACCAAACCCATTGCTGTTGAGTAGATTCAACTCATAGTGACCCTACAGGACAGAGTAGAACTGCCCCATAGGGTTTCCAAGGAGTGGCTGGTTGATTTGAACTGCCAACTATTTGGTTAGCCATACCTCTTAACCACTGTCCTACCAGAGCTCCTACATACTTTATATATATATATAACGTATATATCTATATAATGTGTGTGTGTATATATATATATATATATATACTCAAATAAGAAACACAAAAGTGCCAAAATCAATAATTACAAAAGATTGAGATAAGAGACCAAGCAAATACAAATTTCACCTAAAATCCCATAAAATGATAGAATAAACATAAAAATAATAAATAAATTTAAAGCAGCACAGGGAAACATAAAAAAGTACCATTAACAAAACCCAGAAATATAGATATATTCAGATATTAAAAAAAAAAAAAAAACAAGATACAGTGCAACAGGTTTCTCTTTATATATGGCCTTTCTGGCCTTAGGTTTGTAGTTCTGCCAAGATGATTTGATAGACCACAGTCTTGCAGGGATCAAACAGTTTACTATGCAAATAAGGTGTGTCAAACTCTTGCAGGGACTGGTCAATTACCATGCAAATACGTTGCAGTGGCCTAACAAGTAGATTGGTCAGTTTTGCCATCCTGCTAGCCTTAAAATTGCCAATCCCACAGAAGATGAGAGGGACCTCACTACCATCAAGAAAAGTCAGGAACAGAGAGCATCCTTTGGACCCATGGTCCCTGTGCTAAGAACCTCCTAGACCCAGGACACAGAGAACTGTAACACTGGTGACAGATGGCACAAAATGGCACGAGCTGGCAAAAGATTGTACAAGGGGCAAGAACCAGGAGACACTTGCAGGATGGCTGTTAGGGGATTCCGGATCCCACAAAGAAAGAGAACTAAGCACCTTTGGGCAGGAGGCTTCCTGGTGGAGTGGGGTGCCTCTAGGCACTTATCAGCAAGCTAAATAGTTGTAACATTTGCCTGAGCAGACAGTAGGCCAAGTGAAGTGTCCAGAGGTAGTAGGAGCTGAAGGCCTCCTTGGTTAGAAGCAGTCATGATTGACAAACCATATCCTGTCTCTTGAGTTATTCCTGTTACTTCCAAGCTGATCTTGATCCTGAATTGTAACCTGCTACTTCCCTAACAAACCCCATAATTATAAGTATGGTCTGTGAGTTCTGTGTGGCCATTGTAACAGATTATCGAAACCAACAGAGAAGTAGAGTGCCATGGGGATAATACCTGGTAGTGTTAGAATGGTACAAAGGTTGGAGGGTGGAGGGATGTCTAATCTTCACCTAACAGGGATCAGCTTTGGGATGATGGCCCTTCTCCTCTCCTCTCCTGAATTTAGATGGCATCTGACACCACTACTACATTACAAGACATAATGACACAAATGCGTTACGGATAAAATACATTAAAAATTAAATACCCCAAGGAAAAAACTTCTGGCACTTAAGCAAGCTAGAAGCCTAGCCCAATTCATACAAGAAGTGGCAGAGGGCCCAACTGGAAAAACAAATCGATTGACCTCTCTGTTTCCTGGATTGGTGATAAGCAATAAGTAAAAATGTCATTCACCCACAGGTTAAGCAATTAGTGTGTAAATTGGAACAGTAGAACCAGAAAAGTGTCTCCAATAGCTGCTAAGTAGGTAACAGCCACCCTGAGAAGACAATCAACAAGAAACCAAAATTTAAATCATTTAGCATTTCTTAGCCAATTTTTACTCTCCTATAGGTTCAACAGAGCCTTGGTGGCACAGTGATTAAGAGCTCAGCTGCTAACCAAAAGGTCAGCAATTCGAATCTACCAGCTGCTCCTTGGAAATCCTGTGGTGCAGTTCTCCTCTGTCCTACAGGGTAACTATGAGTCTGAATGGACTCCATGGCAATGGGTTTGGTTTTGGGGGTGGTTTATAGCTTGAACAGATATAGCTGATTTGATTCCTGTGTATTCCATCTGGCGAAGTCCACATGTCTAGCTGCCTTTTATGTTGTTGAGAAAAGGTATTTGCTGTGATTTGTTAGTCTTGGAAAATTCTAACATGCAATCTACAGCGTTGTTTCTAACCAAGGCCATATTTTCTAACTACCAATCCTTCGTTTCCAGCTTTCACATTCCAATCATCAATAATTATCAATGCATCTGCATTGCATGTTTGATCAATTTCAGACTGCAGAAGTTGGTAAAAGTCTTCAATTTCTTAATCTTTGGCATTAGTGGTTGGTATGTAAATTTAAATAAGTCATATTAACTGATCTTCCTTGTAGATGTATGGTTATTATCCTATCACTGACAGCATTGTAGTTCAGGATAGATCTTGAAATGTTCTCTGTGATGATAAATGTGAAGCATTCTTCTTTGATTTGTCATTTCCTGCATAGTAGTCTGGTGCTACAGTGGTTAAAGTGATCAACTACTAACCAAAAGGTCAGCCATTCGAAACCATCAGCAGCTTCATGGGAGAAAGATGTGGCAGTCTGCTTCTGCATAGATTTATAGCCTTAGAAACCCTATGGGGTCGCTATGAGTTAGAATCTACTCAATGGCAGTAGGTTTTTGGTTTGGCATAGTAGTACATAAGATTGTCTGATTCAAAATGCCCAATACCAGTCCATTTCAGCTCATTAATATCTAGGATATCGATCTTTATGTTTTCTATTTCATTTTTGACAATGTCCAATTTTCCTAGAGTCATACTTTGTACATTCCATGTTCCGATTATTAATGGATGTTTGCAGTTGTTTCTTCTCATTTTGAGTCATTCCACATCAGCAAATGAAAGTTGTGAAAAATTTACTTCATCCACATCATTAAGGTGGACTCTACTTTGAGGAGGCAGCTCTTCCCCAGTCATATTTGAGTGCCTTCCAACCTGAGGAGCTCATCTTCTGGAATGCTAGTAGATAACGTTCCACAGCTATTCATAAGATTTTCACTGGCCATTTATTTCAGAAGTAGACTGCCAGGCCTTCTTCCTAGCCTGTGTTAGTCTGGAAGCTCCACTGAAACCTATCTACCATGGGTGATCCTGGGGGTATTTACAATACCAGTGGCCTTGCTTTCAGCATCACAGGACCATGCAAGCCACCATAGTACAACAAACTGACAGAAGAGTGGTGGAAACTGAAATGGACTAGTATTGGCCATTTTGAATTGGGCAATCATATGGACTAGTATGCCAGGAATGACAAATTAAAGAGGAATGGTGTTGCATTCACCATCAAAAAGAACATTTCAAGATCAATCCTGAAGTACAATGTTGTCAGTTATAGGGTAACATCCATAGGCCTACAAGGAAGACCACTTAATAGGACTGTTATTCAACTTTACCCACCAACCACCAATGCCAAAGATGAAGAAACTGAAGATTTTCACCAACTTCCAAAGTCTGAAATTGATCAAATATGCAATCAAGATGCATTGATAATTATTGGTGATTGCAAAGTGAAAGTTGGAAACAAAGAAAAATCAGTAGTTGGAAAATATGGCCTGGGTGATAGAAATGACGTCAGGGATCGCAGGATAGAATTTTGCAAGACCAACAACTTATTCATTGCAAATACCTTTTTTACAACAACATAAACAGCAATTACACATGTGGACCTTGTCAGATGGAATGCACAGGAATCAAATTGACTACACCTATGGAATGAGATGATAGAGAAGCTCGATATCATCAGTCAGAACAAGGTCAAGGGCTGACTCTGGAACAGACCATCAATTTTTCCTATGCAAATTCGAGTTGAAGCTGAAGAAAATTAAAACAAGTCCACAGGAGCCAAAGTACAACCTTGAGTATATCCCACCTGAATTTAGAGACCATCTCAAGAATAGATTTGATGCATCAAATATTAATGACCAAAGACCAGAGAAGTTGTGGGGTGACATCAAGGACATCATACACGAAGAAAGCAAAAGGTCATTAAAAAGACAGAATAGAAAGAAAAGACTAAAATGGATGTCAGAAGAAACTCTGAAACTTGCTCTTGAATGTAGAGTAGCTAAAGCAAATTGGAAGAAATGATGAAGTAAAAGAGCCTAACAGAAGATTTCAAAGGGCAGCTCGAGAAGACAAAGTAAATATTATAATAAAATCTGCAAAGATCTTGAGTTAGAAAACCAAAAGGGAAGAATACACTCTGTATTTCTCAAGCTGAAAAAATTGAAGATAAAATTCAAGCCTCAAGTTTCATTATTGAAGGATTCTAGGGGCAAAATATTCAAAGACACAGGAAGCATCAAAAGAAAATGGAAGAAATATACAGTCACTGTACTAAAAGAATTGGTCAATGTTCAAACATTTCAGAAGGTAGTATATGATCCAGAACCAATCATACTGAAAGAATTCCAAGCTGCACTGAAGGCATTGGTGAAAAACAAGTCTCCAGGAATTGACAGAACACCAACAGAAATGTTTCAACAAACGGATGCAATGCTGGAGGTGCTCACTCATCTCTTCGCAGAAATTTGGAAGACAGGTACCTGGCCAAATGACTGGGAAGAGAGACATATTTGTGCTCATTCCAAAGAAAAGTGATCCAAAGAATGCAGAAATTATCGAACAACATCATTAATATCACATGCAAGTAAAATTTTGCTGAAGATAATTCAAAAATCATTGCAGCAATATATCGATAGCGAACTGCCAGAAATTCAAGCCAGATTCAGAAGAGGATGTGGTACAAGGGATATCATAGCTGATAACAGATGGATCCTGTCTGAAAGCACAGAATACCAGAAAGATACTTACCTGTGTTTCATTTACTATGCAAAGGCCTCTGACTGTGTGGATCATAATAAAATATGGATAACATTGAGAAGAATGGAAATTTCAAAACAATTGTGCTCATGAGAAACCTGTACATAGACCATGAGGCAGTCTTTCAAACAGAACAAGGGGATACTGCATGGTTTAAATTCAGGAAAGATGTGCATCAGGGTTGTATCCTTTCACCATATTTAATTCAATCTGTATGCTGAGCAAATAATCTGAGAAGCTGGACTACATGAAGAAGAACGGGGCATCAGGATTGGAGGAAGACTCATTAACAAACTGTGATATGCAGATGACACAGGCTTGCTTGCAGAAAGTAAAGAGGACTTGAAGCACTTACCGATGAAGATCAAAGACTATAGCCTTCAGTATGGGTTATACCTCAACATAAAACAAAAATCCTCACAACTGCACCAATGAGCAACATCATGATAAATGGAGAAAATATTGAAGTTGTCAAGGATTTCCTTTTACTTCGATGCACAATCAACTTGGTAAAGTAAAGTGTCAGCAAAAGAGAGGAAGACTCTCAGTAAGATGGATTGACACTGTGGCTGCAAAGATGGGCTCAAGCATAGCAACGATTGTGAGGATAGCACAGGACTGGACAGTGTTTCGCTCTGTTGTACATAGGGTTTCTATGAGTCGGAGCCTACTAGAGGGCACCTAACAACAATAATACTTAATTCAAGGAAATTAAAGAGATGATCTTTTCAAGTAGACTTAATTGAACACCTTGGTTGTTATGGAATTGATTCTGACTCATAGCTACCTTATATATCAAAGTAAAAGTGCCTTCATAGGGTTTGCTAGGCTGAAATCTTTACTGGAGCAGATTACCAAGTCTTTTCTTCCACAGAGCAGCTGGTAGGTTTGAACCGCAGACCTTTCGGTTAGCAGCCAAGTGCTTAACCACTGTACCACCAGGGATCCTGGGACATATAAAGATCAAGGGATGAAAGACTATTTAACAATCTATGAATAAGTATAAATTAATACAATATAGGCTGAACACATAAGTACAAACAGAGCACAGGGTGGGTAATCAGAAGAAAATAGTGAAGCTAAACAGTGTATATCTCCTGGACAAAAATAACTGAGTTCCAGAATATGTCAGAAAGCAGGTACTAAACATGTGACACTGAGGAAAAGGAATGTTCATGGATTGAAATGTGGGATGAGTAAATCCACTGAGGTTTGATCCAGCAATTTTGTATTTATAGGTTGCAAAAAGATTTCCTCAATTAATGCAAATGGTATATGCTGGGAAACAATGTGAGATGCCCCAGGAGTAGCTCTCTATCATTGTTTAGTGACTTGTAAACCACAGTTCTCAGATTAGATAAGTATTTTTTTCTCCCAAGGATCACTGACAAAAGAGCTCTCTTCAGATGTACATAATATTCATATCTTTACTTCTGGTCTATTCATGAATAGTAAAAAGAACTCAGCAGGTTTCATTTTCAAAATAAATTAGAGATTGAGAAATTATTACTGCTCCCATTTCAATAATTCGCTAAGGAAGTTCATTCTGAGTTTCAATAGAGCCCATGGATAAAAGTTCTTAAAAAGCAGAATCATCACCTTTCAAAGTTTACCATTTTCCATCTGTCACTCCGCCATGAATACCTCTTCATTTATATTAATTTTGCGAAATTAGATGTAAAAATTTGTTGTGGACAATAGTGTCTGTCTCAATTTGTTAGCTAAACTGTAAAATAAACCCAAATATGCAGTTAATTTACATTTAACAAGAGTTGCATGTTGGTTAAATAATAAATCACGAGGACTTTGAATCAAAGCCTTTCACCAGGCAAGTACATAGCTAACCCTTAACATGGATTAAAAATTCTGGTCCTAAGGATTTGCAAAAACACAGCATCGTCCAATTTATTCTAGTTTTTTTTTTTTTTTTTTTGAAAAGGAATAAAATTCTTGCCAGCTTTCTTAAGTAAGAAGCACATGAGAAGGTAGCCCTTCTTTTTTGCAGTTTATCAGCATAAATTGTTAGAGTGATTATAACAGTCATTTCTAAAGTTTAAAGATTCACTTAATTATCAACTTAAACACATTAAGATACTAATATTTTATTGTATCATAGAGCTCCTATAAATAAAAGTTATATATTTAATTTATCTTATTAATTTTTTTTAAATTTTGGCCCCTGTAAGATTGTGGACTTATATGGAATTACATTCAAGGTATATTAATTTAGTCCTATAAAAATAAGTCAGCATTTTAAGATGTGTTAGCTGAATGACTTTTAACCTTTTCCCATCATCAGTAGCTGATGTTTTATGCCTTAAAAGTGCAGGTTTATCAGTCAAATTTTGCTATTACGAATATATGCTGGTGAATGAATAAATGGATGTAATTGTTAACATTACAAACTCTAACATATTTCCCATTTGTCGTATTTTTAACTTCAAAAGTTACAAATCATAAAAATTAAATATATTGGAACCGTTAAAAATGTAACTAAAGACGGAGCCAACAAGGTGATATTACAAATCATGTGTTTTCAATTAGGTACCCATGGTCTGCAAGTTAATTTAGTTAGGCCAATGTATCTGCATCACCAACAAAAATATTCATCATCATTATCACTTTTCAGCTGG
Organism: Dugong dugon; assembly: GCA_030035585.1. Lineage (NCBI taxonomy): Eukaryota > Metazoa > Chordata > Mammalia > Sirenia > Dugongidae > Dugong > Dugong dugon. Next base: position 25,518,819 of record CM057475.1, read on the forward strand.
CAGAAATTAGGAACAGATGTTATGGAAGGCTTCCATGTTTATATTCAGAGATGTTCAACATTCCCCTGTGAATTCAAAATAAGAAAACACAATGAATCATGTCCCCACAGTCATAGCAAGCCATATTTTGCATCATAATAACCATTTGTCTAATGGAAATTCATCTCAGATTTGTTTCCCCTCAAAGGTAAGAAAGCTAGAGAACAGTTTGGTATCAATAAAAATACACTTCATATTGCTCAGACTAAAATGTAACAGAAAATAATTTTGTTTACAGAATGTTCTGTAGAATCCGATAAAATAAATAGGTACTCTATTAAAATTTTATTGTTCAGCTTCATATTAATGAAAAAACTAGTTATTTAAGGTATATGCTCTTCACTTGACCCCTTTCCCAACTAAAAAAAACACCTTTTTTTTTCAAGTAAATAAGTAGCTTAGTCAAACACCGTATGGAACAGGACAAGAAAATGGATAAAAATAATTAGTCAGATGTTATCATACACCTAAAATGAGCTTTTAATTACAATTGAACATTGCATTTATCACTGAATTTACTCATAGCAAAGCCAAAAAGTACTTCATCTTATAAACATAAACATTTTTCTAATACCAATTTTGAAAAGTATTACTGTGTGGGTCTTAATATAAGCAGATGTGAGTAATGTGATGCATAACATTTTCGACTGAATTTGCAGTAGAAATAAAAGCAATTTCTAAATGATAAAACTTACATCAATATGGATAAACACTAAAAAATTACATTTAATTATTAAGCCTAAAGTATTGCATGTTGTGAGGAGTTTGATGGCGTACATAAATGTATGTGATGTTAGTAAACAGAACATTAGAGATTTGTAGTTAGAGAGCTGTAGAATCATCTCCCAAAGATTTTTTCAGGGGGCTGTAAATTATCGAGATGTTCTGTGTTAAAAGGGCTCCTTAGTTAAATAATTTTGAGAGTCACGACATGCTATCTGATCCTTTATATTTTTTATAATTTTTATAATTCACGTTAGTATATTAATGACTGAGAAGTTCTGCCATAAACAAGTCTGGTTATATTTGTAAATTTAGTACTTCTTAATGTTATTGAATGATAAAACTCACTTTCCATACAACGTGCAATAAACCTGAGGTGTCTTTTTAAATAATATTCCAGAGAGCAGACTTTGTAACTTTCTGGTATAGCAGGATTGATAACTGGCATGTACCCAAACAAAGCAAGTCAACTAAAATATTCCACCATAATGATTTGCTGTCACTTCATAGTTGTTTCCTCTGACAGGTGCCAGAAAGGCCAGAATTACATTTGTTCTTTTTCAGAATGATTAAGAAGTTTTATATGCCATATATACGAGAAACAACCTGGACATTTGTTAGGAAATTTAAGAACTGAACGTTTCACCCAAATGGAAGGGCAACCTGTTTTTGCCCAGAGTAGAGCCACAGGGGTCTGTTGGGTAGATAATTTTCTTCCTTTTTCTCAGAAAGGGGATTTGAACTTCCTAAATCCTTTGGGGGAAAAATAATTGTTTGAAGGTACCTTAGGTTGTATTTCCTCGAATCAGAATCTGATAGAGGATTCTTGTACAAGTACTCTGTAAGGATGTGAGGAAAGTAGGGCAAAGTGGGGCAAAAAGCTAAGCAAAGATGTCCTTTCAACCAAGAATTCTAGCCTTAGCTGATGCTGCAAGGTTCTCTACAGGTGTCTAGGGGGTGAGGTGGGGATGTGTGCCCTTTCAGACATCTCCAGCAATGGAGCCTCCTGATGAAAAAAGGAAATTCTCTGGGCAAGATTTGAGCTGTAAACTGTAAACAACACTCAAAACAACAGCAGTTGAAGATGGGTACGCTGACTGGTAAAGGGTGTTAGAGGGTTGGGAGGGGTACCAGAATCAAAGAACATTTACTTTAGGAGTATTTTAACCTGTTAAATTTTTAAGGGCTTAGCAGTCTTTTTTAAAAAATAAATAAATAAATAATGTCACTAGAAGTTCATTAACAATAGAAAACTCAGAAAATGAACCCATAAAGCAATTATCTAAAAATAGGTCATCTCCAATTCCTCATAGGTCATCTCAAGTTTCTCACATGCTTTGTTGTTGTTGCTGTTGTTTTTCTTTTCTTTTTTTTTATATTTCTACTCAAATGCCACAAAAGTTCAACAAATTCAACATATTCCCAACCTAAACTGAACCCTCCTCCATTGTTTCATACCTCAGTAGATGACACTATGATCCAACCCATTGTCCACAGCCAGTAATTCAGGAGATACCTTAATCTCTCCTTCTCACTCCACATATCCAATCCATGACCAAGGTCTTTTAGTTTTAGCTCTTAAATATCTCTTGAATCCGTTTACTTGTCTTCAATTCTTAGCCATGAGAAGTCAGTCCAAACTACCACCATCCCTAGTTTAGATTATTGAAAACACTTCTTTATATGTTTTACTGCATTTGATCTTAACCCCTGTCATGGACTGAATTGTGTCCCCAAAAAATATCTGTCAACTTGGCTGGGTCATGATTCCCAGTATTGTATGATTGTGTACCATTCTGTAATCTGATGTGATTTCCTTATGTGTTGAAAACTCTATCACTATGATGTAATAAGATGGATTAGTGGCAGTTATACTGATGAGGTCTACAAGATTAGATGGTGTCTTGATCCAATCTCTTTTGAGATATAAAAGAGAGAAGTGAGCAGAGACACATGGGAACTTCATACAACCAAGAAAGCAGTGCCGGGAGCAGAGGGTGTCCTTTGAACCTGAGGTTTCTGCTCAGAGAAACTCCCAGACCAAGGGAAGATTGATGACACAGACCTTCCTCTAGAGCCAACAGAGAAAGTGTTCACTTGGAGCTGACGCCCTGAATTTGGACTTGTAGCCTACTGGACTGTGAGAGAATAAACTTTTCTTTGTTAAGCCACCCACTTGTAGTATTTCTGTTACAGCAGCACTAGGTGACTAAGACACAGCACTAAATGACTAAGACAACCCCCTTTAATATATTTTCAAACTGCAAATGGAGTTGTCTTTCAAAGGCAAATCTAATTACATATCCCACTTTTGTAAAACCTACCGTTGGATTTCCATTGTTCTTAGGACAAAAACGCAAACCATTAACATGACCTAGAAGACTCTGTGGGGTTTGTTTTCTGCCTATATTTCTAGCCTCTTCTAGTTTTATTTCCCCCTTCTCTCAGACTTTTCTTCAAGTCCTCAAATAGCACATGTTCTTTTCTACTCCATGGTCTTCACACATATTATTTCTATCTACCTGGCATTCTCATTCTCTACTCATGAATTTAAACACACACACACACACACACACACACACGCACGCACACACATGAGCTCACTAGTGCACTCCTGAAAGTTAACTCTTTAATACGTTTCAGATATCAATTCTTCAGATCATTGCTCAAATATTACCCTTTTAAAAACTTCACCCTTCTCTATATCACATTTTATTCCTTTAATTTTGGTCATAACATTTATTATCACCTCCTGATACTTGTTTACGGTCTGAGTGACCTCAATATAATGCACATTCTTTGAAAGAAAGATTTTTATTTTGTTCAGTTTTATACCCTAGCGCTGAAGACAGTGCCTTGAACATAGCTTGTGTTAAACAAATATTTGTTGATGAAATCAGTGAATGGTGGTTCAATTTCTGTTCATTTGACTAAGCCAGTATAACCCCTCTCAGTCTCTGACAATATGTGTCAAGACACCTAGACAGATCGTTTTTCTTTTACTTCCCATATTTTTCTTGAAGAGTTAGAACATTTATATTACGTATATGACTAAAAACAGATAGAGTTATTAGGTATATGATTACATTTGCTATCCTTTATGCATTTAATACTAGAAATAACTTCTTTCTTTCCTAGTTTTAACCTACTAGCTTAATGCAGTGAATTGAGTAGGTACTTAACAAATTATTCTAAATGACAGAATGATAATGTTTCTAATTTTTGGTAAAATGGCTACCATTGTAAACAACTGTCAAGTTTACTCGAATTGATAATGATGTATCCAAAATAAGAATGGTTATTGTACTATTTGCTGTAAAGTTTCACTCGATAAAATTTTATTGTGAAAAATTGCTGTAATACAAGAATTTAAATAAGCATTATAGTAGATTACGTCATTTCATTTATAGCAGTACTAAAATGTCCAATAAGATTATGATGTTAAATTCCTATGGCTGAAGCTTAAGGCCATCCATTACGTGGCTCCATCTCACCTCTGATCTCCTCAACCCACCTCTGCCATCGAGTCAATTCCAACTCATAGTGACCCTATAGGACAAATAGAACTGCCCTATAGGGTTTCCAGAACTGTCAATCTTTACGGAATCAGACTGCCATGTCTTTCTCTTGAGAAGGAGCTGGTGGGTTCGAACCTCTGACCTTTTGCTTAGCAGCCCAGGGCTTTAACCACCATGCCACCAGGGCTCCTACTGAGCTTTATTTTACACTTCTATAGTGTGATGCTAGTGTTAGTTTTACCTGCAAAGCAAAAGGCTTGTTTGGCATGCCTATATTTACTGATTGTGTTCCCAAATCATAGAAGGTCATTCCTTCTCCGCATAGCCTAACCAATGTGTACCAGTCACACAAACTCTAGCCAGAGCTCCATCTTTCCTCTGAAGCCATTTCTGATTACTTTAACATTTATTTGAAAATACTGTGCTCAGGAAGACATAGTCCATATGACACAACTAAGCAATTAATGTCACATGCCCAACTTTCTTTTTAGTTGACTCATCAGTGTTTGCCTTATCCCCTAAGCTGTAATATAAACAGCTTGAGAGCAAAAACCACATTGCCTGTAACACTGAAAAAATTTTTCTCATGTAATAAGAACTTTTCTCACATGATAAGAATGCTATGGGTCAATAACCCAGAACAGGAGCTGTACCTGAATGACACAATATTCTTGGCTCTTATTATCCTGTCTCTCTCCACAATCCTTGGTGTCATTTTTTTCGCATGATTATTGCCTTACGATTTTTTGATGGTTGCAAAACCATCAGACCGCAAGTACATATTCCAGGCAGGACAAAGTGAAACAAGTAATAGGAAAAGTGCAGAGGCTTAAAGGGTTTTTTTCCCTACAGAGGCCTTTATGTTTAATTGGTAAGGAAGCCATCTCCATGGACTTTTGCCTACACGATGGTGACACAAACTATGACACCTCACCACCCACTGTATTTCTGCCATCAACTCAATTCTGACTCATAGTGATGCTCCCACTTCAGGTCCATGGACCACACTCTGAGTAGCAAATGATATACTATACTTTTAAGAAATTGAGCTCTGATCTAAGACCAACTCAAGTTCATGAATGGGCTCTGCCTCGTAGGTAGCTGAGTGACCCTGGGCAACATAATTAACTGTCAGTTTCCCCATCTATAATCTGACGACAACATTAGAGCAAAATGTATAGGGCTTCAAGAAATTAAATTTATAGGGCTTTAAGAAATTAAATTACATAATCCATATGAAGCACTGAACATAATGGCTATCTTATTAGAGGTATTTATTTCCTTTTTAAATTTCTGATATTTGTATCACTATACTCTGAAGCCAGCATTTTCCAAACTGCCTTCCTAAATATATATTCAAAGTTGTTGCCTGAAAAAACATAAAACCAAAACTAAATCCATTGCTATTGAGTTGATTCTGATTCATAACGACCCTACAGAACAGAGTAGAACTGCCCCATAGTGTTTTCAAGGAACAGCTGGTGGATTCAAACTGCTGACCTTTTGGTTAGCAGCCAAGCTCTCAACCACTGGACCACCAGGGCTCCCATACATGCTAGTTATTACAGAAAGAGTTAAATAGATTTAACCAAATTAAAGGACAGAAAAAGTCCAATAATAAATTTTCTCAAAGCCAATAATTTACTAATATGATTTGTGAATATCCAAGAAGGGATATAATATTTAGTATTTCACAGAAGTATTAACCAATGAAACTGTTATTGTAAGCAGAGCCCCCCAAATTACAGCAGAGCTATATTACTGTCAAACTCTCTCTTAGTCTATGTGACATTTTTCTTCCTTTCACTTGTGCAAGGAATAAAATTCACAACTGTGTGCAGCAACTCTGCAGTAGTGTCTAGTCTCAGGATTTGGTTTGCAAAACTCTGCAGGAGACATTTGAGATAACTTAGATGAGAGATCTCACTGTAAAACAGGATGTTGCAGTCATCAACATGTAGATGGGTCTTCATAAAGAGAGTCATGAAGGATTTACTGAAATATCTTGGGGGAAAAAGGGAGCCCAAGCAGGAGAAACAAAGAAGGAGGAAGAATAGGAGGAGGAGGAGGAGCAAGACATGAATAATAAGGAGGAGGAGTAGGAGGACAGGGAAAAAAGAAGGAGGAGGAAGAGGAGAAAGAAGGGAAGAAAGAGCAGGGGAAGAATGAGGAGGAGGAGATGAAGGAGAATAAGAAAGAGCTTCTGTCCCTCAGAAGTTCTGTGAATATACCTTAGTGTCATGCTTCACTGAACCTTAAACTAAGTGCAAGAAATTTCTTTCAAATACAATGTACCACAATGTTGTGATGAACATGTCTCCTGATCTGGTTCACAATTAATTGTTGCAAAGGCTTTCTTTTAACAAGGAAAATGAATAAATAATCAATAATTTTAGTTATATTGTGTAAGAAGATGGATTGATATTTATAAACATCCATGTTTGACACAGGAGCTCTGGTGGTGCACAGGTTAAGAGCCGGGCTGCCACCAGCTTCTTCACAGGAGAAAGACATGGTAGTCAGCTTCTGTAAAGATTTCAGCCTTGGAAACTCAATAGAGAAGTTCTACTCTGTCCTATAGGGTAGCTATTAGTCAGAATCAACTCGACAGCAAAGGGTTTTATATCTGACACACAAATAATGAGTTAATGTGAAGTTGAATAAAAGTGCTAAGAGTGATTGTAAAATAATATTGTTGATAAAAAGCTGATATGGATTAATTAAAATTGTCTATTTATGAAGTCTTTCCTCTTTCTTGACTATCTCTATAAATTGAGGCCCAGTGAATTTGTGGTTGCTCTTTGAAGGGCACAATTTTTTTCTTCAAAGCATCGTACCATCCAGAGTAGCAGAATGGCAAGTGCTTTGGAGTTAAAATATGGACTACATCCAGATAAATATCGTTATTGATTCTGGAAGTTCAGAGTTCCACTAGTAAACCTGAAAGGTAAAAAACTGAAATTAACGTTTTGAAAATGGCTCTATGAAAACTCCCCTGTAATGTCCTCTGATGAAACTTAAACGTTATTAAATGAGCACTCTGAGAAAGCATCAAAAGGAAAAGCTAACAACAAGAAGAAAGAGACTGGCATTCATAAGATGTTGGGCACCACACTTAGAATCAGAGAACTAAGAGGTCATCACTATGAATTCCCTCTCATTCTTTCAGGTGCACATATCATTGAAATATTTCAGCTAAAAGAAAGTGTCCCATAATTACTATCCATGGACATTAAGTTATCTGCCAGTAATATCAACAATGTCATTAAAAGGAAATATCTTGAATGTGATTGCCCACTGAACATTGAAGACATTATAATCACAAAATTCTTGGAAAATACATGTATCCATAGGAAGAGATATGAGCTAGATTTAATATTTTCTTCAGTAACATTCAAAGTTGATGGCTTATGAGGACTCTGCGTAGGAAAGAAATCAATAGACTACTTTAGAAGACATTTGCACCAAAGATTGGGTAGAAAAAAAACCTACTATTTTTTAGCCAAAAACAAATATTATGTCACAAGTATTCATACAGTAATTATTACCTATTGTATCTTTCATGAGCAGCATCCTCCCTCATGCAACTTCTGTCCTCTTCTGCTCAGATACTCAAAATTGGTTTCCTTGTTTTAGCAGTTTTACTCTGTAACACATGGGCTTGCCATGAGTAGGGGCCAACTCAAGGGCAGCCAACAACCACAAATTAATTCACCAGTTGTGTAACCTTCACCATTATTCATTTTCAAATGTTTTTCATTCTCCTAAACAGAAACTTAGTACCCTTTAAGTAGTAACTCCCATCCCTGCCGCAGTCCCTGGTAACCACTAATAAAATTTTGTCTCTAAAAAAAAAAAAAAAGAAAAAAATATTCGTTTCCTTGTTTTAAATTGAGTTTCCATGCTAAATAATACAATTGACAAACAATATAAATGAGTCATATAGGTGCCAAAATATTACTATGAGAATGTACAATTTATTCGGTATCACCAGCGTGAATAGATTAATGGATTCAAAAATGAAATAATAGGCACCCTTAGAGAATCTATATAAAATCTGTAGCTCTATAACTTTTGAAGAAGAACAATTAAAATATTTCTATACAAATATAAATAATAATGGTGGGGGACTTGAATGACCCTGGAGACAATGTGCTTCCTGTTTCAGTCCCAGCTTAATGCTCCAATATATCTTAAAAACCGTTTCAGGACTAGCAGTATATATAGGTACTGTGCTGCAAATTACTGTTTTTACAGGATATTGTATGGGTGGTGATGAATCATTGAATTTTTGGTAATGAATTTTGAAAATTTTAATTTGGTACACATATGTGCCTTTGGACGCTGAGGATAAAATTTGTATTCACAAGGCACATATTTACCTTTGGACTCCAAGGGTACAATTTGTGGACTGAGTCATAAAACAAAAACCCACCAAAAATTTAGACCTACTCAATGATTCAGCATGCCCTCCATTACTAAAAACACATAATATTAACAAAAAATTAAAGGGAAAAACAATTGGGTCACAAAAAGGTTTAACAATTTGTTGAAAACTACTGAGGTGGAACCTTTCTTCTTCTATACATGGTGGGTTTCCCAAAGCACAGCTCCTAAGAGTTACTACATCCTTTAGTCAATTCCAGTGAGGAAACACTTGTTTCATAATACCTCTGAAAAGTTTGTACCCCATCTGCTTTCTTTCTTACCCTATCCTAGTGAAAATAGAGTAAGAAGCTGTCCTTGGGTGATTTGGAGCTAGAACATGCTTCATGTAGGTTTTACAATGTCTAGAAAAAAGTGCTCACCCTGGAAAGGTAACCTGGTATAAAAATGGCAGGAGGTGGTGGTGTCTGACCTCTTCTAACTTTACAAGGGGGTGAAGGATCAAGATCAACAGCCCAAGGCTGATTCCTATGAGGCAGAAGTCAGACATGCCTCCTCTCTCTGCCACCTTTACTATTCTGACACCAACCATCCCACCCACAGCACTCTCTACCTCTCTGCTGTGTTTGATAATTCATTGCAATGGCCACACAAAACTTACAGACAATACTCATGATGATGGGGTTTATTAGGGAAGTAACAGGTTACAATTCGGACTCAGGAATGCTCAGGATTCAGTTCTTCCATCAGGACTGCCTCTTTTCAGCTGTGCTTGCAGGCACACCTCTCTGGTTCTAGGCCTCTGCCCTGCTCAGACAAGTGTTATAAACCTCTTTTAGCCCCTGCCAGTAAATCCCCCAAGGCATCCCAGACACTCAGCTTTCTCATTCCATGGGCCAGGAAGCCCACTGCAAGTCCTCCTCCAGTCTCTCCTGCCACAGCTTCTCACTGTCTTCAGGGTTACAGCTCACTCTGTCTCTCTCTGTCTCCTGGTTCCAGGAGCTTCTCAGCACAGGGATCCTGGGTCCAAAGGACTCACTCTCCACTCCTGGCTGTTTCTGCATGGTGGTAGTAGGATCCTCTCCTGCTCTACAACTGGCTCTCTTTTAAGACAAAACTGACCAATCCCCTTGGTGGATCCCAATTACCCTATTTGCACAGTCCCACCCAGTCACTTGGGTAGGATTTGCAAGGCCATGGCTAGAAATGCCACACAAAAGTGATCCATTGCACTGCATTTGGGCTCAGTAGCAGGCCCTGAGTACTGCAAACCTGTCGCTGTCAAGTCAATTAGATTCTGACTCATAGTGACCCTGTAGGACACAGTAGAACTGCCCCTTAGGGTTTCCAAAGAGTGGCTGGTAGATTTGAACTGCCAGTCTTTTTGTTAGCAGCCAGACTCTTAATCACTGCACCACCAGGTCTCCAAGTATTGCAAACAAATGGCTTTTCCTGATACAGTATAAGTTATCACTGAGCTTACCTCAACCCAGCTTCAACATTTCCTATTTCTGAGCACTTGAGACCTAAGAAAGAGAGGACTGAAGTGAAGCCAACAGGGCACTATAGACAGAAGAACCATGCCATCCCTCCACAGCAAAGACCTGAAAAACTAAGTAAAACAGAGACAAATGTCAATCCTGGAACCGTAAGTGTCAAATGAAGAGATAAAGAACTCTGACAAGAACTGAATAAAATAAGAAACTGAAAGAACAGAGAGAAAGGAGAGATATATGCAGAGGTCCCCTATCAGCTAATACAGAGCAGATTCACCATCTTGGACTCCTGTCAGAGATCGGCAGACAGGGAATACAGGAAAGCAGCTTCCCAGAGCTCCCAGCAGGAGACAGAGCACACAGTAACCAGTGATATACACTTTCCCACCCCCCCCCATCATTCTCCCCCCTGCTCTACCTCTGCCCCCTCCTAGCTGGCTGTGGTCACATGGCCAGCTGGGAAGTGCAAGGTCCATGCCACTTGGATTTGCCTCACCCACATCGGAGATTGGCAGACAGGAAGTATGGGAGAGCAGCTTCACGGAGCTCCTAGCAGAAGACAGAACTGGTAACCAGTGATATGCGCTTTCCCACCTCCCACCCTTCTTTCACCCCACTCAGCCTCCTCTGCTTCCCACCAGCTGCAGTCTCTTGGCCGAGAGGCACCAACTTCGGCCCATGCTGCTTGTATTCATCCTGCCACACTGGCTGGTTCCCTGAGTGCCATTTGTTTGTTGCTGGTGTTGGTTTTTTCTGCTTCTTTTGTTTCCTTCCATGCCTCTCACCACCTCCCCCTCCTTTCTCTCAAACACCTGGCCCTGTGTGCCATCTTTGCTTCTTCTTGAAAGGCTGTGAAGCACCACAGGACTGGGGAACTGCTTCACTGGCCCATGCTGCCACTGTAGTGGGATCCCCAGAGCTTTTTTTGTTTTGTTTTGTTCTGTTTGTTTGTTTGTTTTCTTTTTCTTTTCACTGCTAGGAAGCCCCTTCTAGCTGGGCTGGACTGCATGGTTTGGAAGCCACTCCCCAGGTCTGCACAGTCACGCCATTGGGATCACTGGGGGCATTTCTTTTTTCTTTTTCTTTTTTTTCCTTTTTGTCTTTCTTAATTTCTCAGTTTCTCCCTTCTCTATACTTATCTTCTTTTCCTGTCTCCTGAATACCTGGAGCTGTGTGACATCTCTAACTTTTCTAGCCAGGCTGTAACTCAAGACCTGGGAGTTACTTCTGCAGTCTTTGATACTGCACCAGTGGGATCCCTGGGAGCTATGCTTTTCTTTTTTTCTAATATTTATTTATTATTTTTTTTCTCCTTCCCTTTCTCTTTTTGTTTTTCTCCATTTCTTGGTTTCTCATTGATTCACTCCAATGGTAAGCTCCCTTAACTCTCTTTTTGTTTGTTTGTTTGTTTTTGGCTCCTGTTTCTCTCTCCTCTTCCCCATATCCATCTTAGAGCCACACATCACAATCTCCCTGCTCTTTCCTCCATATTTGCACCATGCACTGAACATCACACCCCCAAGCAGCACAGTCACGGCCTACTGGAACCTGCCCTGCAGTGATTCCCATCCTGCCCTGTCAGCCCTAGTACATGCCACAAACAACCCATCCCAACCCCACCCCTTCAACTGGACCTGCCCTTGTGCACCATAGATGAGTGACTGGCCCTGCCCATTGAACAGGAGGTGAAAAGTATCCCGCCTACAGACTAGCACACAACAAAGAACGCACAGCCTGCCTGCTCAGACATAACCAAATAAAACAAAAAAGCAGGACAAAACAAACTAATCTATAATCAATAAATGAAAATAACTGCTTAATGTCCCAAAGACAGCAGACAATATCAAAACATATAAAAAAACAGGACAGGATGGTTCCAGTAGGTGTCTAAAATAAAACACGAAATGACTTTCCAGTAGAAGAAAAGGCACTAGTACGACCTGGTAGGGAACTCAAATCTCTAATATCAGAGCTATCCAAGAGCTGAAATGAAAAGCAGACAAAAGTGAGGAAAAAATAGACAAATTCATGGAAAAGGCAGACAAATTCACAGAAAATACAAACAAAAAAATGGAAAAATTCAGGAAAATAATATAGGAACAAAATGCCAAAATAAATTCACAGCTAGAAATTATACAGAAGCAACAATTAGAAATCCAAAAGATAAACAAGATTTCGGAAATGGATACTGTCATAGAAGGGCTGAGGAGCAGGTCTGAAATGCTGGAAGACAGGATCAGTGAAATTGAAGACAAACATTTGTCTATAACTCTGAGGAAAAATCAGAAAAAAAGAATGAAGAAAAATGAAGAAACCCTGAGAATTATGCGGAATACAATCAAAAGCAAAAAATTTTAGAGTGATTTGAGTTCCAGAACAGAGGGAGAAAATGGAAAATACAGAAAAGATTATTGAAGAATTGCTGACAGAAAATTTCCCTAATACCATGAAAGATGAAATGCTGACCATCCAAGAAGCTCAACGAACCCCATATAGGATAGACCTCAAAAGAAAATAACCAAGGTATACCAAAATCACACTCAGAAAAACCAAGACAGAGAAAGAATCCTGAGAGCAGCTTGAGAAAAACAAAAAGTCACGTACAGAGGAGAAACAATAAGACTAAGGTCGGATTATTCAGCAGATACCATGCAAGCAATAAGGCAATGAGATGACATACATAAAACCTTGAAAGAAAACAATTGCCAAGCAAGAATAATATATCCTGCAAAACTCTCATTCAAATATGATGGTGAAATTAGATTTCCAGACAAACGAAAATTAAGAGATATGTAAAAACCAAACCAAAATTACAAGAATTATTAAAGAGAGTCGTTCGGTCTAAGAACAAACAACATCAGACCACAGCCTGAATCTAGGACTCAAGATTGTACCAGCCAGACACCAACATAACAAATGAACTCTCAAGGACTATCCAAAACCAAAAGAATTACAACCAGGAAACAGAGAGGTTAATCTGTAAATGACAACAATGTCAGAACAATAAAAGAGGAAATAAATGGTGTAGGTATAGAACATTCTAATGAAGAGGAACGTAAGTTGATACCAAGTAGTAATAGACTGGTTTAAACCTAGGAAGATAAGGGTAAATTTAAGGCAACCACAAAGAAAGTTAGAAAACCTACTCATCAAAATAAAGAAGAAAAATATAAAGCCTCAGTAAAAACAAAATCTACAAAAACAAAAGAAATGAAAAAAATCCACATACAAAAGGAATTCAGCACAGGAGAGTAAGAGGAACAAAGAAAATGTAAGCACCACAAAAAAAAATAAAATAAAAAAAAAGCACTACAAAATAGCAGCAATAAACTCTCACCTATTAATAATTACACTGAATGTAAAGGGCCTAAATGCACTCATAAAGAGACAGAGAGTGACAGAATAGATTAAAAAAAACAGGATACATCAGTATGCTGTCTTCAAGACACATATCTTAGAAACAAATACGTAAATTTATTTTAAAAAAAAAAGGAGGGAAAAAATACATAAAGCAAACAGCTACCAAAAAAGAGCAGGAGTGGCAATACTAATCTCAGATAAAATAGAATTTAAAACAAAATACACCATGAAAGACAAAGAAGGGCACTATATAATGATTAAAGACATGAAGATGTAACCATAATAAACATCTACACACACAATGACAGGGCTCCCAGATACATAAAACAAACTCTGACAGCACTCAGAAGAGAAATTGACAGTTCCACAATAATAGTAGGAGACTTCAACACATCATTCTTGGTAAGGGTCAGAACATGTAGAAAGAAACTCAACAAAATTACAGAAGACCTAAAGGGCACAATCAGCCAACATGAACTCATAGAAATATATAGAACATTCCATCCAATATCTGCAAAGTACACATCAATTTCCAATGCACATGGAATGTTCTCCAGAATAGACCACATCTTAGGCCACAGAGTAACCCTCAACAAAATTCAAAACAGAAATAATACAAAGTATCTTCCCTGACCACAATGCCATCAAAGTAGAAATTAACAACAGGAAGAGCAAGGAAAAAACATTGCATGGAAACTGAGTAACACCCTGCTTAAAAACCACTGGGTAATAGAAAAAATCAGAGATGGAATCAAAAAATTCCTAGAATCAAATGAAAATGAAAACACTTCATACCAAAGTCTTTGGGACACAGCAAAGACAGTCCTCAGAGGTCAATTTATAGCAATAGATGCACACGTCAAAAAAGAAGAAAGGGAAAAAATCAAAACATCACCTACACAACTCGAACAAATAGAAAGAGAAAAGCAAAAAAAGCCCACAGCCACCAGAAGAAGAGTAATAATAAAGATCAGAGCATAAATAAATGAAATAGAGAGTAGAAAAACAATAAAAAGAATCAACAAAACCAAAAGTTTGTTCTTTGAAAGGATCAACAAAATCGACAAACCACTGGCCAAACTGACAAATGAAAAACAGGAGAGGAAGCAAATAACCCAAATAAGAAATGAAATGGAGAACATTACAACAGACTCAACTGAAATAAAAAGGATCATAACATAGTATTATGAAAAACTATACTCCAACAAATTTGAAAACCTAGAGGAAATGAACAAATTTCTAGAAACACACTACCTACCCAAACTAATACAAAGTGATGTTGAAAATATAAACAGACCCATAACAAGAGAAGGGATTGAAAAGGAAGTAAAAAAAACTTCCAACAGAAAAAAGTCCTGGCCCAGATGACTTCACTGGAGAATTCTACTAAACATTCAGAGAAGTGCTTACACCAGTACTACTCAAACTATTTCAGAACATAGAAAAGGAAGCGACACTTCCAAATTCATTCTATGAAGCCAGCATAACCCTGATACCAAAACCTGGCAAAGACAACATGAAAAAAAAGAAAATTACAGACCAGTATTTCTCAAGAATATAGATGCAAAAATTCTCAACAAAATTCTAGCCAGTAGAATTCAGTATCACTTCAAAAAAAATGATACACTATGACTGTCATGGATTGAATTGTGTCCCCCCAAAATATCTGCCAACTTGGTTGGGTCATGATTTTGTAATCTGATGTGATATCCTTATGTGTTGTAAATTCAATCACTATGATCTAATAATATGGATTAGCAGCAGTTATACTGATGAGGTTTACAAGATTGGATAGTGTCTTAAGCCAGTCTCTTTTGAGATATAAAAGAGAAGTGAGCAGAGACACATGAGAACCTCATACCACAAGAAAGCAGTGCTGGGAGCAGAGCACATCCTTTGGACCTGAGGTTTCTGAGCAAAGAAGCTCCCAGACCAAAGGAAGATAATGACACGGACTTTCCACCGGAGCTGATGGAGAAAGTGTTTCCCTGGAGCTGACGCCCAGAGTTTGGACTTGTAGTCTTCTACTGTGAGAGAATAAACTTCTCTTTGCTAAAGCCATCCACTTGTGGTATTTCTGTTATAGCAGCACTAGATGATCAAGACAACGACCAAGTAGGATTCACACCAGGTATGCAAGGATGTTCAACATTAGAAAATCAATCAACATAATCCACCATATAAATAAAAGGAAAGAAAAGAATCACATGATCATCTCAATCAATGCAGAAAAGCCATTTGACAAAGTCCAACACCCATTCCTGATAAAAACTCACAATAAAATAGGTATAGAAAGGAAATTTCTCAACATAATAAAGACCTTCTATGCAAAACCGATGGCCAACATCATTCTTAATGAAGGCTGAAAACATTCCCCCTGAGAACAGGAATAAGACAAGGATGCCCTTTATCACCACTCCTATTTAACATTGTGCTGGAAGTCCTAGCTAGAGCAATAAGGCAAGAAAAAGAAATAAAGGGCATCCAAAATTGTTAATGAAGAAGTTAAATTGTCCCTATTTGTGGATGATATGATACTATACATAGAAAACTCAAAAGACTCCATGAGAAAACTACTGGAACTAATAAAAGATTCAGCAAAGTAGCAGGATACAAGATCAACATGCAAAAATTAGTTGGATTCCTATACAACAATAAAGAGAATGATGAAAAGGAAATCAGGAAAACAATACAATTTACAATAGCCCTTAAAAAAACAAAATATTTAGGAATAAATCTAATCAGGGATGTAAAAGACCTATACATAGGAAACTACAAAACACTACTACAAGAAACCAAAAGAGATCTATATAAATGAAAAAACATACAATTCTCATGGATAGGTAGACTTAACATTGTGAAAATGGCAATTCTAACCAAAGCAATTTACAAATACAATGCAATCCTGATCGAAATACCAACAACATACTTTAAAGAAATGGAAAAACTAATCATTAACTTTAAAAGGAAAGAGAAGAAGCCCCAGATAAGCGAAGAACTATTGAAAGAATAAAGTAGGAGGCTTCACACACTACCTGACCTCAGAACCTACTATACAGCTACAGTAGTCAAAACAGCCTGGTACTGGTACAATGACAGATACAATGACCAACGGAACGGAATTGAGGAACCAGATGTAAATCCATTCACCTACGGTCACCTGATCTTCAACAAGTGCCCAAAGTCCATCAAATGGAGGAGAGACAGACTTTTTAACAAATGATGCTGGCAAAACTGGATGTCCATTGGCAAAAAAATGAAACAGGATCCATACCTCACACCATATACAAAAATTAATTCAAAATGGATCAAAGACCTAAATATAAAGCCAAAAGCTATAAAGTTCATAGAAGAAAAAATGGGATCAATGCTAGAGGCCCTAATGCATGGCATTAACAGGATACAAACCATAACCTACAACATACAAACTCCAGAAGATAAGCTAGATAACTGGGACCTTCTAAAAACTAAATACTTATGCTCATGAAAAGACTTCACCAAAAGAGTAAAAAGAGAACCTACCAACTGGGAAAAAAAAATTTGGACATTATGAATCAGACAAAGGTCTAATCTCTAAAATCTATAAGAAAATCCAACACCTCTACAACAAAAAGACACATAATCCAATTAAAAAATGGGCAAAGGAAATGAACAGACACTTGACGAAAGAAGACATTCAAGCAGCCAACACACAAAGGAGGAAATGCTCATGATCACTAGCCATTAGAAAAATGCAAATCAAAACCACAAGGAAATACCATCTCACGCTGGCATTAGTGGCAGGAATAAAAAAAAAACAGGAAATAAAAAATGTTGGAGAGGCTGCAGGGAAATGGGAACTCTTATGCACTGCTGGTGGGAATGCAAAATGGTACAACCATTTTGGAAAATTATATGGCACTTCCTTAGAAAGCTAGAAATAGAAACACCAGATGATCCAGCAATCCCACTCCTAAGAATATATCCTATAGAAATAACAGCCATCACACAAATAGACATATGCACACCCATGTTCATTGCAGCATTGTTCACAATAGCAAAAATATGGAAACAACCTAGATGCCCATCAACAGATGAATGGATAAACAAACTATGGTACATACACCCAATGGAGTATTCTGCAACAATAAAGAACAACGATGAATCTGTGAAGCATCTCATAACATAGATAAATCTGGAGGGCATTACGCTGGGTGAAATAAGTCAATCACAAAAGGACAAATATTGTATGAGACCTCTACCATAAAAACTCATGAAAAGGTTTACTCACAAAAAGAAACAATCTTTGATGGTACGAGGGAGGGGACGGGTAGGGATGGAAAAACACTAAATAGACAATAGATAAGTGTTAACCTTGGTAAAGGGTAAGACAGCACACAATACTGGGGAAGCCAGCACAACTTGTATAAGGCAAAGTTATGGAAGCTCCGTAGATACATCCGACCTCCCTGAGGGACCAAATTGCTGGGCTGAGAGCTGTGGGGACCATGGTCTCGGAGAACATCTAGCTCAATTGGCATAACATAGTTCATAAAGAAAATATTCTACATTCTACTTTGGTGAGTAGCGTCTGGGGCCGTCTAAGATATTCGTCTGATCTCAGCCCTTCGGGAGCTAGAAATGAAGAAAACTAAAGCTACAAGGGAAAGTTTAGTCCAAAGGACTGATGGACCACAACTACCATGGCCTCCACCAGACTGAGTCCAGTACAACTAGATGATGCCCAGCTGCCACCACTGACTGCTCTGACAGGGATCACAACAGAGGGTCCTAGACAGTGCTGGAGAAAAATATAGAACAAACTTCTAACTCAGAAAATAGATCAGACTTACTGGCCTGACAGACTGGAGAAACCCCGAGAGCATGGCCCCTAGACACCCTTTTAGCTCAGTATAATGAAGTCACTCCTGAGGTTCACTCTTCAGCCAAAGATTATTTAAGCCCATAGACAAAAACTAGAGGGCAGGAGGGGACAGAAAAACTGGTAATAGGGAACCGAAGGTAGAGATGGGAGAGTGTTGACTTGTTGTAGGGTTGTTAACCAGTGTCATAAAACAATATGTGTACTGTTTAATGAGAAACAAGTTTGTTCTGTAAACCTTCATCTAAAGTACAATAAAATAAATAAATAAAAGAAGAAGAGAAAAAGACATTTAAGAAAAAGAGGACTGTGTTATCTGAAAACTTGTATTTCTAGGATTTTCAGCCATTTTTACCCTGTGACTTCATAAAGAGAACACCAGAATAACAAAGTATAGTTTCTCTGCATGAGAAGGGGGCAATGCTGGGAATTAGCAGGCAAACAATCAAAATCCTAAACAACAAAGTTTGATAGGAGCTACTTTAAGGCATCTGAGCCGTAGTGCCATATGGTGGGTAGCAAAATATGAATTAAAGCAGTAAATAGGAGAGTTAACTAACCAACCAGCTACATTCGAGTTGACTCATGGCAACCCCATGTGAGTCAGAGTAGAACTCTGCTCCATAAGGTTTTCAATCACTGGTTTTTCAGAAGTAGATTGCCAGACCTTTCGTATGAGGTGCCTTTGGGTGAACTCCAACCTTCAACCTTTTGGTTAGCAGCCAAGCATGTTAACTATTTGCATCATCCAAGGACTCTGATAGGAGATTTAAAACATTAAATATCAATAAGAGAATGGATGCATTAATTGTTGAGGTAGTCACACATGGAATACTATTCAGAAATGAGAATGAACTTTCTACAACTATATACAACAATATGGATGAATCTCACAAACACTGTATTGAGCAGAAGTCAGACAAAAAAAAGGTACAGTATTTAACTTTGAGAGAGTATACTGTCTGGAAGGGAGCACAGGGCAAGCTTCCAGAATGCTAATAATATTCTATTTCTTGATCTGAAGGTTGATTAAACAAGTGGTTCTTTTTGTGTTAATTTACTGAACTGTATATTTATAATGTGGAAGCTTTATAAGTATATTATAATTAAATAAGAACTTTTTGTAAGCTTCAAAACACTCTCTAGAGTCTCATAGAGAGAAACAGCAAGAAAAAAGCTATTAGGATTTCATAGCAAGAGGAAGAGAGGGTAACATCTATTACATGGCAGGTTGGGGTGCCAAGTCCAATTATTTAGGTACTTTCACTCCAAGCTGGTGTTGTCTCATAGTCACCCAACCTAATATCTCAGTTATTATGTCTAGGAAAGAAAAATCACTATTTTATAATGTTCTTTCTTTAAGGAAAAAAAAAAAAAGCAGGTTAAAAGAAAAAGAAAATCTGAGACTTCTGGCAACATGGCGCTCTAGGCAGAAACACCACACCATCCCTCCACAGCAAAGATATGAAAAACTAAGCCAAACAGAGAAAACAGCAATCCTGAAAACCTAAACATCAAATGAAGAGATAAAGAATTCAGCCAAGCACCAAATGGAATAAGAGACTGACAGAGAACAGAGAGTGAGGATACATACATGCAGAGGTCCCCTGTCAGCTAACACAGGTCGGATCCACCATCTTGGACTCCTATCAGAGACCAGCGAATAGGGGGTATGAGAAAGCAGCCCCACGGAGCTTCCAGCAGGAGACAGAACAACCAGTAGCTGGCGATATAAGCTTTTCCACCCCCCACCCTTCTTCACCCCCACTTGGGCTCCTCTGCTTCCCACAGCCACGGTCTCTCGGCAAGGAAGCACTGGCTGCTTGGATTCCACCCACCCGCACTGGCCAACTCCCTGAGTGCCATTTGTTGGCTGCTAGTGTTGCTTTTTTCCACTTCTTTTGATTTGTTCCTTATCTCTCACCATCTCCCCCTCCTTCTACTCAAATAGCTGGCTCCATGCGCCATCTTTGCTTCATCCAGAAGGGCTGTGGAGCTCCACTTGAGTGTGGATATGCTTCCTGGTCCATGCTGCCACAATGGTGGTATCCCAGGGCTTTTTCTGTTTGTTTGTTTTGAATTGTTTATTTGGTTTCTTTTTCTTTTCTTGATTTAGGAGCCTGTTCTGGCCAGGCCGTGCTGTGCAGCTTGGGATTTACCCCCTCAGCTTGCACAGACAGGCAGAGGGATCCTTGAGAGCATTTCTTTCTTTGTGGGGTTTTTTTTTTTTTTCTCTTTTTTTTTTGGTGGAGGTTTCTTGTTCTTTTTAATTTGTTTTGTTTTCTTTTCCGTCTTTTTCCTTTTTTGTCTTTCTTCATTACTCAATTTCTTGTCTCTCTATACCTTCCTTCTCTTCCTGTCCCCTGAATACATGGTGCTGTGTGACACCTCTACTCCTTCTAGCCATGCTGTACTTCAACACATGGAAACAACTTCCCCAGACCTCATAGTCACACTGATGGGATCCCTGGGAGCTTTTCTTTTCTTCTTTTCTTTCTAATTTTTATTTATTCATTCTTTTCTTCTTCCCCTTTTTGTTTGCCTCCATTTCATAGTCTCTCATCTCTCCGCTCCAACAGCAAACTTCCCTAGCACTCTTTTTTGTTTGTTTGTATGTTTTTGGCTCCTGTTCCTCTCTCCTCTCTCCCATACCCGTCTTAGCTCCACAAATCACAATCTCCCCCCTCTATCTTGCCTACCTGCACTGCGCATTTAACATCACACCACAAAGCACCACAGGCAGGCCTACCCGACCTGCCCTACACAGATTTCTGACCCTGACTGGTGGCTGTAGTAAGTGCCACAAACAACCCATCCCAGCAACTCCTCTTCAGCTAGACCTGCCTTGCTGTACCATATCTGAGTGACTGACCCTGCCAATTGGAGAAAGAGGTGAGAAGTATCATGCCTACAGATGAGCAAACAACAAAGAACACACAACCCACTGGCTTAGACATCCAAATTTTAAAAAAAGCAAAGGACGAAACAAATCTAAAATCAGTAAACAAGAAAAATAACTACTGAATGCCCCAAAGACAATATCAAAACATTTACAAAAACAGGACAAGATGATTCCAGTAGGCTTCAAAAATAAAACACCAGATGACTCTCCAGTAGAAGAAAAGGCACTAGAACTACCTGATAAGGAATTCAAATCTCTAAAACTCAGAATTACCCAAGAGCTGAAACAAAAAGCAGACAAAAATGAGGAAAATATAGACAGATTCATGGAAAAGGCAGACAAATTCATGGAAAATACAGAAAAAAAAAAAAGGAAGAATTCAGGAAAATAATGCAGGAACAAAATACCAAAATAAATTCACAACTAGAAATTATACAAAAACAACAATTAGAAATCCAAAAAATAAACAACAAGATTTCAGAAAGGGACAGAGTCATAGAAGGGATGAGGAGCAGATCTGAAATGGTGGAAGACAGGGTCAGCAGAATTGAAGACAAACATTTAGATACAACTCTGAGGAAAACTCAGAAAAAAGAACAAAGAAAAAAGAAGAGACCATGAGAATTATGTGGGATACAATCAAAAGCAAAAATTTGTGAGTGATCAGTGTTCCAGAACAGGGGAAGAAAACAGAAAACACAGAGAGGATCATTGAAGAACTGCTGACAGAAAACTTCCACAATATCATGAAAGATGAAAACCTGACCATCCAAGAAGTTCAACAAACCTCGTATAGGATAGACCCCAAAAGAAAATCACCAAGGCATATCATAATCACACTCACCAAAACCAAAGACAAACAAAGAATCCTGACAGCAGCTTGTGAAAAACAAACAGTCACATACGGAGGAGAAACAAGACTAAGCTCAGGTTATTCAGCAGAAACCATGCAGGAAAGAAGGCAATGGGATGACATATATAAAACCTTGAAAGAAAAAAATTGCCAGCCAAGAATAATATATCCTGCAAAACTCTCATTCAAATATGATGGTAAAATTAGGTCATTTCCAGATAAACAGAAATTAAAGGACTATGTAAAAACCAAACCAAACTTACAAGAATTATTAAAGGGAGTCCTTCAATCTGAGAACAAACAACTTCAGCTGCTCACAGGCTGAATCTCAGACGCAGGATCATACCAGCCAGATACCAATCTAGGAAATGAACTCTCAAGGACTATCCAAAGCCAAAAGAAGTATAGCAGGGAATCAGAGCAGTTAATCTGTAAATGACAACAACATCAGAACAATAAAAGAGGGAATAAACAGTGTAGGTATAGAACCTTCTAAAGGAGAGGAAGGCAAGGCCATACCAAGTAATAGTAGACTGAATCAAACTTAGAAAGATAAGGGTAAATTTCACGGTAACCACAAAGAAAGTTAACAAACATACTCATAAAAATAAAGAGGAAAAACATAAAGTCTCTGTGAAAACAGAACCTACAAAAACAAAAGAAATGAAAAAAAAAATCCACAAACAAAAGGAACTCAGCACAAGAGAGTAAGAGGACACATTCTTTTCCAATGGACATGGAACGTTCTCCAGAATAGACCACATCTTAGGCCACAGAGCAATCCTCAACAAGATCCAAAATGTTCAGATAATACAAAGTATCTTCTCTGACCACAGTGCCATCAAGGTAGAAATTAACAACAGAAAGAGCAAGGAAAAAAATCAATTACATGGAAACGGAATAACACTTTGCTTCACAATAGCAAAATGATGGAAACAACCCAGATGCCCATCAACAGATGAATGGATAAACAAACTATGGTACATACACACAATGGAGTACTACTCAACAGTAAAGAACAATGACGAATCTTGGAAGCATCTCATAACATGGATGAAACTGGAGGACATTATGCTGATTGAAATAAGTCAATCACAAAGGTACAAATATTGTATGAGACCTCTATTGTAAAAACTCATGAAAAAGTTTACACACAAAAAGTAATAATCTTTTTTGGTTACGAGGGATGGGAGGGGTGGGGGGAAATACTAAATAGACAATAGGTAAGTGGTGTCTTTGGTGAAGGGTGAGACAGTACACAATACTGGGGAAGCCAGTACAACTTGTACAGGGAAAGGTCCTGGAAGCTCCATAGACACATCCAAACTCCATGAGGGACTGAATTGCTGGGCAGAGGGCTGTGGGGACCATGGTCTAGGGAAACATCTAGCTCACTTGGCATAACGCAGTTCATAAAGAGAATGTTCTACATTCTACCTTGGTGAGTAGCGTCTGGGGTCTTAAAAGCCTGTGAACAACCACCTAAAATACTCCACT
The DNA here is from genome assembly GCA_030035585.1 of Dugong dugon. Classification (NCBI taxonomy): domain Eukaryota; kingdom Metazoa; phylum Chordata; class Mammalia; order Sirenia; family Dugongidae; genus Dugong; species Dugong dugon. Next base: position 25,542,454 of record CM057475.1, read on the forward strand.
GGTCTCACAAATTCAGGAGCAAGAGAGAATGAAGAGAACAGGCTACAAGGAAAAGATTAGTCCAAAGGACGAATAAACCACAGCTACCAATGCCTCCACCAGACTGAGTCCAGTACAGCTAGATAGTGCCTGGCTATCACCGTTGACTGCTCTGACTGGGATCACAACAGAGGGTTCTGGATAGAGCTGGAGAAGGATGTAGAACAAAATTCTAACATACAAAAAAAGAGACCAGATTTACTGGCCTGAAAGAGACTGGAGAAACCCCTAGAGTATGACCCCCAGACACCCTTTTAGCTCAGTGTTGAAGTCACTTTTGAGGTTCACCGTTCAGCCGGGAATTGGACAGCCTCATAAAACAAAACCGGACTAATGAGGCACAGCCGTCCAGGGACAAGGACTAGAAGGCAGAAGGGGACAGGAAAGCTAGTGATAGGGAACCCAAGGTTGAGTAAGGATAGTGTTGATGTGTTGTGAGGTCGTTAACCATTGTCATAAGGCAACATGAGTACTAATTGTTTAATGAGAAACTATTTTGTTCTGTAAACTTTCATCTAAAGTTAGAATAGCAGCACAACTGGAAGAACGTAATCAATGTTACTGAATTTTGTATGTAGAAATTTTTGAAATGGTGTATCTTTAGCTATGTACATTTTCACCAAAAAAAAAAAAAAAAGGTCAAGAAGGGAGAGGGTTGACATGTCGTGGGGTTGTTAACCAATGTCATAAAACAATACATGTACTGACTGTTTAATGAGAAACTATTTGTTCTGTAAACCTTTACCTAAAGTACAGAAAAAAAAATTTATACATTAAAAAAAAGAAAAAAATCTTTTCAGAGATCAGTAGACTATTCCACATTATATATAGTTAAACTATGGCAAATCTGTTACTCCAAATCAAAAGGAAAAAAGAAAACTCTGTCATTCCCTATGTAAAATATGAAGTGGAAAAAAATGGTTGTTCTACCCAGTTACAGAAATGGCAAGAAATCTCCTCAGAAAATATAGTTTAGCTATAATAGCTTCTATGAATGACAAAAACATTAAACAGACAAAAGATACTATTGAAATTTTTTTCTAAGAACAAAGTGAGAATGTAGGTACTGTAAAATGAATTATATATTCTCTCATTTGTTCTTAAGTGGCTGTGGGACAAAGAACTCTGATTTCTGAAAATAACCAAGCAATTAAGATACCTTTGTTTTCCAAAATAGCCAGGCAAGTAGGGGCTATAAAGGCCCTACACCTGGGGATCTACCTTCAGGAAGGGAAGGAGGCCTGATGCACTAATGAATATTCATTGATTGGGTCGATCATAACTGTGCATTAAGGCACAAGTCATGCATGTTCACTGAATTTACAATGAAGAGGGGACCCAAGATCTTAGCGTTCTCTCTTTGGGGTCTCCTGGATTGGTGAGAGCATCCATGCTCTGTAGAGAGAAGAGCAGGTCCTAGGGGACAATGGAGGCCCCCATACTAGGAACACTCCAGACTTTGCCTGATGCTACTCTTTGCTTGTATCCTTTCTGATTATAATAAATGGGTAACTGTAAGTACAGGTAATAGTCTCTGAATTTTATGAAGCTTTCCAGACAATAACAAACCCATGGGGCAATGAGCCAGCAGATGCTGGCAGTACAGAGTTCATTCATGTAGACCTAGCTTTGAGCCCACACATGTCTGTGATTTTTCCTTACTGTGGGGGCTTGCATGTTGCTGTTATGCCGAAAGCTATGCCACAGGTACTCAAATATCAGTAGGGTCACCCATGGTGAACAGGTTTCAGCTGAGCTGTCAGACTGAGACTAGGAAGAAGGACCTGGCAGTCTACTTCTAAAAAAAAGAATTAGCCAATGAAAACCTTATGAATATCAGTGGAACATTGTCTGATATAGTACAGAACATTGATATAGTGCAGGAAGATGAGCCCCTCAGGTTGGAAGGCACTCAGAATACGACGGGGAAGAGCTGCCTGCTCAATGTAGAGTCAATCTTAATGACAAGGATGGAGTCAAGCTTCCTGGACTTTCACTTGCTGATGTGGCACCACTCAAAATGAGAAGAAACAGCTGCAAACATCCATTAATAATCGAAACATGGAATGTATGAAGTATGAATCTAGAAAAGTTGGAAATTGTCAAAAATGATGTGAAACACATAAACATCAATATCCTAGGCATTAGTGAGCTGAAATGGACTGTTATTGGACATTTTGAATCAGACTATCATATGGTCTACTATGCCAGGAGTGACAAATTGGAGAGGAATGTCATTGCATTCATCATCAAAAAGAACATTTCAAGATCTATCCTGAAGTACAGCCCTGTCAGTGAAAGGATCATATCCATATTCCTACAAGGAAGAGCAGTAAATATGACTGTTATTCAAATTTATGCACCAACCACTAATGCCAAATTTGAAGAAACTGAAGATTTTTACCAAATTCTGCAGTCTGAAATTGATCATACATGCAATCAGGATGCATTGATAATTACTTGTGATTGGAATGCAAAAACTGGAAAGAAACAAGAAGGATGGGTAGTTGGAAAATATGGCCTTAGAAATAGAAATGATGCCAGAGATCACATGACAGAATTTTGCAAGACCAATGACTTCTTCACTGCAAATGCCTTTTTTCAACAACATAAACAATGACTATACACTTGGACCTCACTGGATGGAATATACAGGAATCAAATTGACTATATCTGTGGAAAAAGACAATGGAAAAACTCAGTATCATCCATCAGAACAAGGCCAGGGACCAACTGCAAAACAGACCACCAATTGCTCATATGAAAGTTCAAGTTGAAGCTGAAGAAAATTAGAACAAGTCCACAAGAGCCAAAGTACGACCTTGAGTATATGTTACCTTGATTTAGAGACCATCTAAAGAATAGATTTGATGCACTGAACAATAACGACCTAAGACCAGATGAGCTGTGGAATGACATCAAGGACATCATACATGAAGAAAGCAAGAGGTCATTAAAAAGACAGGAAAAAAAGAAAAGAACAAAATGGATGTCAGAAGAGACTCTGAAAATTGCTCTTGAATCTCGAACAGCTAAAGAAAATGGAAAAAATGATGAAATAAAAAAACTGAACAGAAGATTTCAAAGGGTGGCTAACAAAGAAAAAGTAAAGTATTATAATGACATGTGCAAAGACCGGGAGTTAGAAAATCAAAAGGGAATAATACACTCGGCATTTCTCAGGCTGAAAGAATTGAAGAAAAAATTCAAGCCTTGAGTTGCAATATTAAAGGATTCTGTGGGCAAAATACTGACTGACACAGGAGGCATCAAAAGAAGATGGAAGAAATACAGAGTCACTTTACCAAAAAGAATTATTAGATGTTCAATCATTTCAGGAGGTAGCATATGATCAATAACCAATAGTACTGAAAGAAGAAGTCCAAGCTGCACTGAAGACATTGGCAGAAACAAGGCTCCAGGAATTGACAGAATACCAACTGAGATGTTTCAACAAACAGATGCAGTGCTGGAAGTGCTCACTTGTCTATGCCAAGAAATTTTGAAGACAGCTACCTGGCTAACCAACTGGAAGAGATCCATATTTATGCCTGTTCTAAAGAAAGGTGATCCAACTGAATGCAGAAATTATCTAACAATATCGTTAATATCACACGCAAGTAAAGTTTTGATGAAGATCATTCAAAAGAGGTTTCAACAGTACATTGACAAGGAACTGGCAGAAGTTCAAACTAGATTCAGAAGAGGATGTGGAATGATGGATATCATTGCTAATGTCAGGAGGATCCTAGCTGAAAACAGAGAATACCAGAACATGCTTACCTATGCAAAGGCATTCGACTGTGTGAATCATAAAAAATTTTGGATAACTTTGTGAAAAATGGAAATTCCAGAACATTCAATTTTGCTCATAAGGAACCTCTACATAGATTAAGAGGTAGTCGTTCGAACAGAACAAGGTGATGGTGAGTGGCTTAAAGTTAGGAAAGGTGTGAGTCAGGATTGTATCCGTTCACCATACTTATCCAGTCTGTATGCTAAGCAAATAAGCCCAGAAGCTGGACTATATGAAGAAGAGAGGAGCATCAGGATTGGAGAAAGACTCATTAACAACCCTGCACTATATAGCTGACACAAGCTTGCTTGCTGAAAGTGCAGAGGACTTGAGAGTTCCAACAAGATGGCGCTCTAGACAGCAGCACCACGCCGTCACTCCACAGCAAAGATCCGTAAACTAAGCCAAACAGAGAATGCAACAATCCTGAAACCCTAGAACATCAAATGAAGAGATAAATAACTCAGCCAAGCACCAAATGGAGTGAGAATACTGACAGAGAACGGAGAGCGAGGAGAGATTCATGCAAAGGTCCCCTACCAGCTAACGCAGCGCAGATCCACCATCTTGGATTCCTATCGGAAACCAGCAAACAGGGGTATGAGAAAGCAGCTTCACAGAGCGTCCAGTGGGAGACAAAACAGCTGCGTAGCTTCACACATAACCATCTCCCTGCTGCATCCTGCCTACCTGCACCGTGCGCTTGACATCACACCACCAAGCAGTGCAGGCACGGCCTACTGGAACCTGCCCAGCACTGATTACAGACCCGCCCTGGTGGCTGTAGTGAGTGGCACAAACAACCTGTCCCAGTGGCTCCTCTTCAGCAAGATCTTCCCTGCTGTACCATATCTGAGTGACTGAACCTGCCAGTTGGAGAAAGAGGCGAAAAGTATAGAACGCACAGATGAGCAAACAACAAAGAGCACGCAATCCGCCTGCTCAGAAATACTCAATTTTTTTTTTTTTAAAAAGGGACAAAACAAACAAATCTACAATCAATAAACAAGAGAAATAACTACTGAATGCCCCGAAAACAGCAAACAATATCAAAACATTTACAAAAACAGGACAGGATGGTTCCAGTAGGCATCCAAATTAAAACCCCAAATGACTCTCCTGTGGAAGAAAATGCACTAGAACTACCTGAAACGGAATTCAAATCTCTAATACTCAGAATTCTCCAAGAACTGAGGCAAAAAGCTGACAAACCTGAGGAAAAAAAAGACAAATTCATGGAAAATACAGACAAAAAATTGGAAGAAATCAGGAAGATGATGCAGGAACAAAATGCCAAAATAAATTCACAACTAGAAATTACACAAAAGCAACAGTTAGAAATCCAAAAGATAAACAACAAGATTTCAGAAATGGAAGGTGTCATAGAAGGGCTGAGAAGCAGATTTGAAACCATGGAAGACAGGGTCAGTGGAATTGAAGACAAACACTTGGATACAACTCTGTTTCAGGAAAACTCAGAAAAAAGAACAAAGAAAAATGAAGAGACCCTGAGAGTTATGTGGGACACAATTAAAAGCAAAAATTTATGAGTGATTGGCATTCCAGAACAGAGGAGAAAACAGACAACACAGAGAGGATCATTGAGGAACTGCTGACAGAAAACTTCCCCAATATCATGAAAGATGAAAGGCTGGCCATCCAAGAAGCTCAACAAATCCCATACAGAAGAGACCCCAAAAGAAAATCACCAAGGCATATCATATTCACACTCGTCAAAACCAAAGACAAACAAAGAATCCTGAGAGAGGCTCATGAAAAACAAGAAGTCACATACAGAGGAGAAACAATAAGACTAAGCTCAGATTATTCAGCAGAAACCATGCAGACAAGAAGGCAATGGGATGACATATACAAAATCTTAAAAGAAAAAAATTGTCAGCCAATAATAATATACCCTGCAAAACTCTCGTTCAAATTTGATGGTGAAATTAGGTCATTTCCAGATAAACAGAAACTAAGGGAATAGGTAAAAGTCAAACCAAACTTACAAGAATTAGTAAAGGGAGTTCTTCGATCTAAGGACAAACAGCTTCAGTCCACAGGCAGAACCTAGGACATAGGATCGTACGAGCCAGATACCAATCTAGGAAATGAACTCTCGAGGACTATCCAAAACCAAAAGAAATACAACAGGGAATCAGAGCAATCAATCAAAGGATGACAACAACATCAAAACAAGGAAAGAGGGAATAAACGGCATAGGTATAGAACCTTCTAATGGAGAGGAAGGCAAGACGATACCAAGTAAGGGTAGACTGCTTCAAACTTAGAAAGATAAAGGTAGAATTCATGGTAACCACAAAGAAAGTTAACAAACCAACTCATAAAAATAAAGATGAAACATAAAGTCGTGGCAAAAACAAAACCTACAAAAACAAAAGACATGAAAAAAAAAAATCCACAAACAAAAGTAACTCAGCACAAGAGAGTAAGAAGAACAAAGAAAACTTCAGCACCACACAAAAAAAAGCACTACAAAATGACAGCAACAAACTCACATCTATCAATAATTACACCGAATGTAAATGGACTCAATGCACCCATAAACAGATGGAGAGTGACAGAATGGATAAGAAAACAGGATCCATCAATATGCTGTCTACAAGAGACACACATTAGAAACAAAGATGTGAATTTATTAAAAGTCAAAGGTTAGAAAAAAATATATCAAGCTAACAACTACCAAAAAAGAGCAGAAGTGGCAATTCTAATCTCAGATAAAATAGTCTTTAAAACAAAATCTACCATAAAAGACAAAGAAGGACACTATATAATGATTAAGGGGACGATCCATCATGAAGACATAACCATAATAAACATCTACGCACCCAATGACAGAACTCCAAAATACATAAAACAAACTCTAACAACACTGAAAAGAGAAATTAACAGTTCCACAATAACAGTAGGAGACTTCAACACACTGCTCTCAGTAAAGGCCAGAACAACTAAGAAGAAACTCAGCAAAGATACAGAAGACCTAAATGGCACAAGCAGCCAACTGGACCTCATAGACATATATAGAACACTCCATCCAACCACTGCAAAGTACACATTCTTTTCCAATGCACATGGAATGTTCTCCAGAATAGACAGCCTCTTAGGCCACAGAGCAATCCTCAACAAGATCCAAAACGTTGAGATAATTCAAAGTATATTCTCTGACCACAATGCCATCAAGGTAGAAATTAACACTAGAAAGAGCAAGGAAAAAAAAATCAACCACATGCAAACTGAATAATACCCTGCTTACACATTAGTGGGTAATACAAGAAATCAGAGATGGAATCAAACAATTCCTAGAATCAAATGAGAATGAAAACACATCCTACCAAAACCTTTGGGACACAGCAAAGGCAGTCCTCAGAGGACAGTTTATAGCAATAGATGCACATATCAAAAAAGAAGAAAGGGACAAAATCAAAACATTAACCATACAACTCAAACAAATAGAAAGAGAACAGCAAAAAAAGCCCACAACCACTGGAAGAAAGGAAATAGTAAGATCAGAGCAGAAATAAATGACATAGAGAACAGAAAAACAAAAGAAAGAATCAACAAAACCAAAAGTTGGTTCTTTGAAAGAATCAACAAAATCGACAAACCACTGGCCAGACTGACAAAAGAAAAACAGGACAGGACACAAATAACCCAAATAAGAAATGAAATGGGGGACATTACAACAGACCCAACTGAAATAAAAAGGATTATAACAGAATATTATGAAAAACTATACTCTAACAAATTTGGAAACCTAGAGGAAATGCACGGCCTACCCAAACTACAACAAAGTGATGTTAAAAATCTGAACAGACCCATAAAAAGAGAAGAGATTGAAAAGGTAATAAGAAAACCTCCCAACCAAAAAAACCCTGGCCCAGATGGCTTCATTGGAGAATTCTACAAAACATTTACAGAAGACCTTGTACCAGTTCTACTCAAGCTATTTCAGAGCATAGAAGAGGAAGCAACACTTCCAAATTCATTCTATGAATCCAGCATAACACTGATACCAAAACCAGGCAAAGACGTCACAAAAAAAGAAAATTGCAGACCAATATCTCTCATGAATATATATGCAAAAATTATGAACAAAATTCTAGCCAATAGAATTCAGCATCATATCAAAAAAATAATACACCACGACCAAGTAGGATTTATACCAGGTACACAAGGATGGTTCAACATTACAATATCAATCAACGTAATCCACCACATAAATAAAAGGAAAGAAAAGAATCACATGATCATCTCAATTGACACAGAAAAGGCATTTGACAAAGTCCAACACCCATTCCTGATAAAAACTCTGAATCAAATAGGCATAGAAGAGAAATTTCTCAACATAATAAAGGGCATCTATGCAAAACCAACTGCCAATATCATTCTTAGTGGAGAGAGGCTGAAAACATTCCCCCTGAAAACAGGGACAAGACAAGGATGCCCTTTATCACCACTCCTATTTAACATTGTGCTGGAAGTTCTAGCTAGAGCAATAAGGCAAGAAAAAGAAATAAAGGGCATCCAAATTGGTAATGAAGAAGTTAAACTGTCCCTGTTTGCAGATGATATGATACTATACATAGAAAACCCTAAAGACTCCACCAGAAATCTACTGGAACTAATAGAAAGACTCAGCAGAGTAGCAGGATACAAGATAAACATTCAAAAATCAGTTGGATTCCTATACACCAGTAAGGAGAACAATGAAAAGGAAATCAGGAAATCAATACCATTTTCAATAGCCCCTAAAAAGATAAAATACTCAGGAATAAATCTGACCAGGGATGTAAAAGACCTACACAAACAAAACTATAAAACACTACTGCATGAAACCCAAAGGGATCTACATAAATAGAAAAACATACCATGTTCATGGATAGGCAGGCTCAACATAGTGAAAATGGCAATTCTATCCAAAGCAATTTACAAATACAACGCAATCCTGATCCAAATACCAACAACATTCTTCAAAGAGATGGAAAAACTAATCATTAACTTTATATGGAAAGGGAAGAAGCCCCGAATAAGTCAAGCACTACTGAAGAAGAAGAATAAAGTTGGAGGACTCACACTACCTGACTTCAGAACCTCCTATACAGCTACAGTAGTCAAAACAGCCTGGTACTGGTGCAACGACAGATACATTGACCAATGGAACAGAATTGAGAACCCAGATGTAAATCCATCCACCTACGGTCACCTGATCTTCGACAAGGGCCCAAAGTCCATCAAATGGGGAAAAGACAGTCTTTTTAACAAACGGTGATGGCAAAACTGGATATCCATCTGCAAAAAAATGAAACAGGACCCATGACTCACACCATATACAAAAAACTACTTCAAAATGGAACAAAGAGCTGAATATAAAGCCTAAAACTATAAAGTTCATAGAAGAAAAAATAGGACCAACACTTCAGACCTATATACACGGCATCAACAGGATGCAAACCATAACCATCAATGCACAAAACGCAACAGATAAGCTAGATAGCTGGGATCTTCTAAAAATGAATCACCTATGCTCTTCAAAAGACTTCACCAAAAGAGTAAAAAGGAACCTACAGACTGGGAAAAAATTTTTGGACAGTACAAGTCAGACAAAGGTCTAATCTGCATAATCTACTAGAAAATCCAACACCTCTACAACTAAAAGACAAATAATCCTATTAAAAAATGGGCAAAGGAAATGAACAGACACTTCACCAAAGAAGACATTCAAATGGCCAACAGACACATGAGGAAACGCTCATGATCACTAGCCATTAGAGAAATGCAAATGAAAACCACAATGAGATACCATATCACCCCAGCATCACTGGCACGAATCAAAAACACTGGAAATAACAAATGGTGGAGGGGCTGCGGGGAGATGGGAACTCTTATGCACTGCTGGTGGGAATGCAAAATGATACAACCATTTTGGAAAATGATATGGCGCTTCCTCAGAAAGCCAGAAATAGACATACCATTTGATCCAGCAATCCCACTCTTAGGAATATATCCTAGAGAAATAAGAGTCGTCACTTGAATAGACATATGCACACCTATGTTCATGGCAGCATTGTTCACAATAGCAGAACGATGGAAACAACGTAGGTGCCCATCAACAGATGAATGGATAAACAAACTATGGTACATACACACAATGGAGTACTATGCAACGAGAAAGAACAACAATGAATCTGTGAAGCATCTCATAACATGGATGAAAGTGGAGGACATTATGCTGAGTGAAATGAGTCAATCACAAAAGGACAAATATTGTATGAGACCTCTATTGTAAAAACCCATGAAAAAGTTCACACACAAAATGTAACAATTTTGTTGGTTACCAGGGATGGGAGGGGTGGGGGGGGAATACTAAATAGGCAATAGATAAGTGGTATGTTGGGTGAAGGGTGAGACAGTACACAATACAGGGGAGACTAGCACAACCTGTGCAAGGAAAGGTCATGGAAGCCCCATAGACACATCCAAACTCCCTGAGGGACTGAATTACTGGGCGGAGGGCTCTGGGGACCGTGCTCTCGGGGAACATCTAGCTCAATTGGCATGACACAGGTTATAAAGACAATGCTCTACATTCTACCTTTGTGAGTAGTGTCTGGGGTCTTAAAAGCTTGTGAGAGGCCATCTAAGATACTCCACTGGTCTCATCCCTTCGGGAGCAAGGGAGATTGACGAGAACAGGATATAAGGAAAAGATTAGTCCAAAGGACTAATTGTCCACAGCTACCAAGGCCTCCACTGGACTGAGTCCAGTACAGCTAGATGGTGCCTGGCTACCACCACTGCCTGCTCTGACCAGGGTCACAACAGAGGGTTATGGACAGAGCTGGAGAAGGATGTTGAGCATAATTTTAACTCACAAAAAAAAAAATGAAAAGACCAGATTTACTGGCCTAAAGGAGACTGGAGAAACCTCGTGAATATGGCCCCCAGACACCCTTTTAGCTCAGTGGTGAAGTTATCTCCGAGGTTCACTGTTCAGCCTGGGAGTGGACAGCCCCATAAAACCAAATGAGACTAACGAGGTACAAGAGTCCAGTGACAAGGGCCAGAAGGCAGAAGGGACAAGGAAGCTGGTGATAGGGAACCCAAGTTTGAGTAAGGATAGTGTTGATGTGTTGTGAGATTGTTAACCATTGTCATAGGGCAACATTTGTAGTAACTGTTAAATGAGAAACTATTTTGTTCTGTAAGCCTTCATCTTAAGTGAGAATAACAGCATAATTGGAAGAGTGTAGTCAATGTCACTGAACTGCGCATGTAGAAATGTTTGAAAAGATGTATCTTTGGCTATCTATGTTTTCACCAAAAAAAAAGAAAAAAAAAAGGTTGAGAATTTAGAGGGTTAATGTGTTGTGGGGTTGTTAACCAATGTCATAAAACAACTTGTGTACTACTGTTTCATGAGAAACTATTTGTTCTGTAAGCCTTCACCTGAAGTACAATAAAATATATATTAAAAAAAAAAAAAAGAAAGTGAAGAGGACTTGAAGCACTTACTGATGAAGATCAAAGACTACAGCCTTCAGTACAGATTACACTTCAACATAAAGAAAATAAAAATCCTTACAACTGGACCAATAAGCAACATCATGATAAACAAAGAAAAGATTGAATTTGTCAAGGGTTTCATTTTATTTGGATCCACAACCAACAGTCACGGAAGGAGCAGTCAAGGAATCAAAAGATACATTGCATTGGGCAAATCTGCTGCTAAAGACCCCTTTAAAGTGTTCAAAAGCAAAGATGTCACTTTAAGCACTAAGATGCGCCTGACGCAAGCCATGATGTGTTCAATAGCCTCATATGCATGTGAAAGATAGGCAGTGAATAAGGAAGACTGAAGAATTGACACCTTTGAGTTATGGTGTTGGTGAAGAAAGTTGAATATACTATGAACGAACAAATATGTTTTGGAAGAAGTACAGCCAGAATGCTCCTTAAAAGCGAGGATAGAGAGACTTCGTCTCACATAGTTTGGACATGTTATCAGGAGGGACCAGTCACTGGAGAAGGACATCATGCTTGGTAAAGTAGACGGTCAGTGAAAAAGAGGAAGACCGTCAAGGAAATGGATTCACACAGTGGTTGCAACAATGGGCTTAAGCATAAAAATGTGCATGAGGATGACGCAGGACTGGGCAGTGTTTTCTTCTGTTGTGCATAGGGTTGCTATGAGTTGGAACCGACTTGATGGCACCTAACAACAACAAGCTTTGAGTGGCTGGATGGTAAAGAAAAGCTGCACTGGCAGTCAATGAAGAAGAAAGACAGAGTCCTTCTAGCTCGTGTTCTAGTCTCGGGGGATGCAAGAGGGAAAGAGACAGAAAGAGACAGACTGACCAGCTGGTCTGAGTTGTGTGGACTCCTCAGGCTACTGCCGCTCTCCGATGACCTGGCCTCAGGTGACCAGGGATATTTTAACCCTGCTCAGGATAGCCAGGGGTGAGGTCTGATCTAAACCTGGGTGGTTAGGTTCAGAGAGAGGAATTTTCACAGAAGTGGCTGTCTACAAGGTGTGAAAATGTGGGAAAGTGAGGGCTGGATCCACTTTCAGCTGGGAATTGGATTTATGCCGATCATTGCTATGCAGTTAGTGATAAAGGTGGGGTTTGCCCTCCTTGCCCCTTTTACAGTGTTGCATGGCCTTTCTTGTTTTACGTATCAAACAAAACCCTGTCACCATCAGTACATTAAAGTATCCCCAAACTGAAAGAGTTGCTTGGTCTTGAGAAACAGATGTTTCAGTTCTTGAAGAATCCAGATTTCTGGTTTTCATGAAGGTGGGGGTGACCAGTCCAGGACCACTGCCCTGAGATGATCTTTTGAACCTTGAACCTTGAGTTCCTAAAAGTCGCCTTTAAGTCAAACAATAACTAATTAGTAAAGAGCGTTTGATCTTAGGCATTGTGCTCTGTTGAAGAATTATCTGTGTACAGTTTCCAGAAACAAAAACTGCAAGGTCAGACTAGAAACTGTGTTTTAGAGCAAATTGTTATTATGAAAACACTGTTCTGGTGCTGTTTCCATGGCAATGTCCGTAAGATAGGGTAGAAGAATCTCTGGAATTTCTCCCTTCTTTGGAACATTTTTGACTCCCTGGTCGAAATGCTACCCCGATTTGCAAATTGCATATTAAATAAACTTCAATCTATTTCTATTATTGACTTAATATGATTTTATTCTTAACAGTCTATTTCCAGATTTGGATGAAATGACTGGGAATACACTAATGAAACGCAAGCAATTCATACCAGAAGCCTAAGGGAGGGGCCCCTGAATAGACAGAGCAATTCTGTAAAAGACCTCCAGATCTTAATGTCACCTGTGAGCAGTGCATTTCCTCTAAGATTTTAGGAAGTTCAGACATAGCTCATGTTCTAAATGTGGGATTAAACAATGAATCTAGATATTTTGACAATTGTCAGGCAAGTCGGGAAATTAATTAGATTGAATGTTTTATCAGCAACCATTAAATTGTGAATTGTTCCGCAACAACACAGTTTTCACTTTGTCAGTCACCCTAAACAAACATGGTCTCAGACGTGAATTCTTGAAAAGATTCGTTGGGTCTTTTTGTGTTTGATGACCTCGTATAACCCACTGACTACCAAGAAAGAATTGTGCAATCGTCACTTACGCTGAGTCAATCAGTTTTCACAGTCAGCATCCTTACACCTCTTCTTCCTGGTTGCCATGTATAGGGTGTTCGAAGAAAATAATTGTTAAAAATTCAGTTTCAGTATATTAAAAAACCTATCAATCATTTGAAGAAATGTATTATCTCGAGGGAGTTAGTTATATAATTGTGCTTGGCGTTTTCTGTTTGTTTTTGTTTCTGGTGCTTGGTTCTTAGTGCATTCTCCAAAGAAATATTTTCTTTTTAAGATGTAGGCAAATTAATCAATCTATTATTTTACTATTTCTTAGTTTTGTTTCATAATTGGATAGCCTTTTCCAAGTAAGGTCATTATACACAAAATAAAAAATTACCGTGTGTTCTTCTAAGAATCTTAGAATTTTTTTCTGTTTTATTACTTAGATCTCTGATCCATCGGTGGGCTATTTTGGTGTAAGGAGCCAGAGAGGTATAAACTTCACTTTTTTTCCCAGACAGCTACCCAGTTGTCCCAGTAACATTTAAAAAAATAATTCACCCCCACCTTCCTCTGCCAATATCTAATGCCATATATTGGTATCTAGATACATTTATTCACTCTCAGTTCTGCATCATTGATCTATCGGTGTTATGTAATTACGCTGACTTACATATGACTTTATTGTTGTTTTGGAAACCCTCGTGGCTTAGTAGTTAAGAGCTACAGCTGCTAACCAAAGCGTCGGCAGTTTGAATTCACCAGGTGCTCCTTGGAAACCCTATGGGGCAGTTCTACTCTGTGTCATTTAGGGTCGCTATGAATCGGCTTCGACTCAACGACAACGATTTTTTTTGTTTCATTATTTGGTTGGGATTATATTCCCTAATCATTTAGATTTCTGTGAATATTCTTGGATGTTTTAAAATCTACTTTTCAAATCAGTATTAAGGACATCTTTCCATGTCTGGAGCCCTGGAGGCGCAGTGGTTAAGAGATGGGCTGCTAACCAAAAGGTCGGCCGTTTGGATCCACCAGCTTCTCCTTGGATAACCCTGTGAAGCATTGTACTATGTCCTATAGGATGGCTATGAGTCAGTTGCAACGGGTTTGGTTTTTGTTTTCTTCATGTTGATAAATATAGATCTACATCATCAATTGCAAAGACAGGTTACAAAGAGCATGTATAGTATCATTCCATGTTGCAACACCAAAAAAAAAATGAAATACTGGCATTGGAAATTAGAAATATATTCTACAGTAACATATACCCAAACTATTAGCAGGGAATATCTCTAGGTTACAAACTGATGGTCAAATGGATACACTTATCTTTATCTTCCTGTTTAGTGTTTTCATTATTTTCTAAATTATATGTTGCTAATTTAAGCATATGATTCTGTTTTTTAAAATAAAGAAAAAAAATATTTTTTTTCTCCCTGCTTCCCCCAGAAAAAATAAAATAAAATAAAAAATTACTTACTATGGCATTTAAAAAAAACATAGATGATCTGGCCACAAAATATTTCTTCACCCACATGGAATTTTTCACATTGATCTGAATAACCTTTCCTTTTCTGTGCTTCTGTAAATTTCACTGTCTTTCTTCTGAGTGTTCTCTCTCCTCTTCCCCTCTGCCAGCCCCCACTCCCCACAAGTAAGAGTTATATTTGCTCCCTTTTTCCTATACTCAACACATTTTGTTTTTATCTTTATTAGATCACAGATTATGGTGTATTATATAGTTTTTTTTCTTTTTTCCCGCTATGCATGGCTGTCCTCCAGTAGACTAAAGTTCTTCAAGGCAGGGCTTTATTTGATTCATCACTGTTGCCCCATCAGTGTGCTCAACTGCTAGCAAATGATCAGTAAGTGTTTTGAGTGAAGACATGATATCAGACAGAAACACTGTTGATGTTAATTTTGGATCCTCAGGTTGGACCGCAGTGATAAGAAACAGGAGTTTAGTACCCAAAAGTGTCATCAAATAACAAATGTGACTTTAAAAATTTTAAGTCATCTATATGGACAATTAATTTTGTAAATATCAGATATTTTTAGTCTTGTGTAATTTTATAAAGCAAAGAGAAAGCTAAACAAACCATAAGGAAATCTATGACAGTATTCATTAATTCATTTATTTGTGTGTTCACTAGATATGTATTGAACATCTAACAGAGATAACAAGATAAAAATTTAAAACACTTATCCTCAAGGCTCTCAATTTTTTAGATGCTCAGAAAACCAGAATAAGCCTGTACAAGAATTTTGATCCAAATATCCTATTAAATAATTAGATGACCAAAAAGGCCAAATTTTAAGACCAGCCTGAGCTAGCTCACTTGCTCCTATTTTTGAGTAACAGCCTTGCATCATTAACTTGTCATTGGCCAAGAGAAATCTCTGGAATACATTATAACCACTTCCCCTGCTCAAACCTAAACTTTATGAGAATGTAGACAGTATTGCTTTTTACTTTGATGTTATATCCTTAGACCTATCAGAGTTCCTAATACCTAGAAATACTTGATAAACATTTGGTGATTGAACAAATAAATGAATGAATAAATGAGTCATGCTCTGATCATTCTAAATGTTAGGACATAAATTCTGTAGCTTTTTGCTTAAACCAATTAATACTGTCCCACTAGTAGGAAGGAATAGAAGAACCACAGTAAAATGGTATGTTAGATAATAAATAGGAATGAGTATCACATATAGTAAAATGACTCTCATACTTTCTCACTCTGCCTGGGCTCTGTGGTGCTGCTTAATATGTGAGTTTAATCCATGGGCAAATTTGCCTTAATATGATATTAGTTGGTGACATAAAACACCATGATAGCAAAGTTTAAATAAACTTTTCATATAATGGCTTACACTGTTTAACAGCTTGAAAGAATGTCAAAAAATATTTGTGAAAACAATTTTCCTCTCATCTTAAGCTGGAGTGTGTGGGATGGGGTGGAGGGATAGTACATTAGTGTATGGGATTTTGAAAATTATACAAATATAATTGGCTATTCAAGGCCAATTTTTATCTATCTTTTGTGTAAAAACATACCCAGATACACATCTTAAGCTTTCATTCCACCTAAGTAAACAAACAAATCTTTATTTACAAGATTATAATGGTTTAAGATTTTAGTCACCAAAAATGTTCTTCAAAGAGAAGAATTAAAAGTCAGAAAAACTTATGGGTCAAAAAAAAAGCCTATTTATTTTCTTAAATGCATTGCTCTAATGGTGCTTTAACTTGTCTTTCCATGTATATAACATTACCAGAGTTGATACCACCTAATTATATTTTAATGTTAGCCCTTGAAACATAAATTAAAATATTACTCATCAGCAAAATGTTCTACTGCCTAAAGTAAGTTTCCTATTCACTGTTTCATTAGAATGTGTTATATATTTGTTCATATCAATATCCAGTTTATTTAAGTCTGTGAACACTATAGCCTAATATTCACTACTTCCCTAGAAATTGAATGTATCTTGGTGATTGTGACATAAGCATACTTGTACCAGACCTTCAGCAGGTCTGATAAATGGTACAGTGTTTTGTTTTGTTTTTTTTCAAGTCACTTGGGACAAGTCAGGTGACAAATGATTTCCATTAGCTTCAGCAGAATGGAAACAAAACAGATCAATATAAATGATTTGCAGCAAGTTTAGATCATAAATTTCCTTTTGCCCTCATACATCATTTTAATATAGCAGCTTTTTTTTAAAAAAAGCAGAGAAAAAAGTCATTAGAGAAATGAAAATCCTAGTTACAGCAAACTGTCGCTGATTTAAGGTGAAACCATTTTAATGCACTATTAATTTTATTCAATGGTACATAACAATATTATTTTACAATATTACAAACAATAAAAATGTTAATGAGCCACATTCCAGAAAATTAATTTCACCTTTAAATTGTATAAAAACCATAAAATGCTTAAGTCAACAAAGTGAGCTTTTTGGTTTCTACTTTAATTTAAGAACTTCTTTGGTGAATTTTTTTTCTTTAGCTGTATCCCTTAAGCGTCTTCATTACAGTTCATCTTTAGTGGGCAAAGTTATCTTCAGTTCCAGCCTTCACGTTGAAAGATACGTTTTAGCTTCAAGGATCATGTTTCAACAGGAACAAAATATAAAAAGGAAGGAAGGGATGGAGGGAAGGAGGAAAAGAAAGGAAAAGAAAACAAACAGACAAAATAAATTACAGCAACCTTCCCCATAGCCTGAATTATTTCAAAATAAATAGCTTCTTATATGGTTGTAGGGCAATTGGCAAAGACCCAGAAGGCCACATTCAGTGATTACCAAGGGGGTCCTGGCAGTTAAGAGAAATATTTATTCATATGACTTTGTGGACCCATAAAGATCAGGGCATTAAAACTATCAGTCATGCTTCCAAGAGCACCATGCACCAAGAGCATCCACCCTGAATGATGTTCTGCCATACCCAGGGAAAATGTATGAAGCCATTGACTGCACCCATGGGACTCCACTCACTGCTATAAAGAGCATGTATTATTTACCTTATACAGAAGAGGTAGTTCAGACATACCACCACTACCCAGGAGATAGCAAGAGAAGAGAATGGCCAGGATGCAGGGACGCTCTCCAGCTGACCTTCAGGGCTGCATGGACAAGGACAAAGGGGCAGTGTCCTTACTTCCAAAGCCTTCCTGCTAAATCAATTAACTTTTCTCAGGATTAGCGGAAATTATGCTATAATTTAAATCACAGAGATACAGGGAGAGAGGAAAGTCAACTTGTGACGGAGATAGGAGGAAAAACAAGCAGATAGCTTGAGCAATCTACTAGATTTTGTGACACGAATAGGTTTAAGGAGTTTTAACTTTTGGTGGGGAGGAGGAAGAATCTAGGGATTCAGGATCAGGTTACTTTTACGTGTCTAAAAGCACATTTTAGAGAAAACCTTCAAGATTCATCTAACTTTCCTGAGCAGTGTGAAATAATGTCCCTAGACTCATAGTATGGCTCATAGAAAAAGCACTAGATTCTATCTGAAAATCTAGGTTCCAATCCTGACTCCACTCTTTATTTCTGCATGATCTCTAAAAATAATTTAAATAGTCTGATCTTCAGTTTCCTTTTCTGCAAATCAGGCAAAATAATGTTTGCTCTCTCTAAATCTTAATGTCCATAAGCATCTGGTTTCCAAACTGTCCTAATGATCACAAAGTGCACAGCAGTGTAGCATAATGGTAAAGAGCATGGAGTCTCGAGCCAGACTGCCTGGATTCAAAGCTAGGCTTTGCCATTTACTACTTTTGAGACCTTGGGCAAGTTACTTAACCTCTTTGTGACTCAATTTCCTCAACTATGAAAGAAATAGAGATAACAACCATACCTACCTAATAGGATAAAGGAGTTGATATAAGTTAAGGGCTCGTAAAAACACCTGAATATACATGTCAGCTTTGAACACTTCGTCAGGAGGACTCAATCTCTGGAGGAAGACTTTGTGTTTGGTGAAGTAGAGGGCCAGAGAGGACGAGGGAGACCCTTTGTGAGATGGGTTGGCACAATAGCCAGGACAATAGACTTCATCATGCTGGTAGTCCTGAGAATGATGCAGGACCGGGCAACATTTCCTTCTGTTGTACATAAGGTTGTCGTGAGTTGGAGTTGACTCTACCTGTCGCTATCTTTCCCCTAGAGATCACAACATACACCCTACCTTTTTACAGTCCATTATAATATATACTAATACTTGGACAATACTAGGTCTCTAAAACATTTTAAATCTTATTATGTTATTGTTTATATGAATTTCCTAAAATACGCTATTAGTATTAGGATTTGAACAAAATCAAAAAACTAAACCCATTGCCGTCAGGTAGATTTGGACTCGTAGCGACCCTATAGGACAGAGTAGAACTGCCCCATAGGGTTTCCAAGGAGCGGCTGGTGAGTTCGAGCTGCCAACCTTTTGGTTAGCAGCCAAATGCTTAACCATTATTTGAAGGGCAATATTTATTACCATATCCCCACATATTTATGCTTTCTACTGTATGCCATTCCTCCCTGAATTTCTTGGTTTTCTGAGATATGTCCCTTTGTCTGAAGGATATTATTTATTATTTCATTTATGTGAAGCTGCTGGTGATGAATCTATTTTTCTTGGTCTGAAAATGTATTTATTTCACCTTCATTTTAGAAAGATATTTTCACTGGTTGCAGAATTTTAAGGTGGCAGTGTTTTTAAGAATATTAACTTGTTATTCTGTTTTTCTTCTTACATCTATCGTTTCTATTAAGAAGCCAGCTGTTAGCTTTATCATTGCCTATTGAAAGAAAATACGTCTTTTTTTTCTCTAGATGCTTTGAAAATTCTCTCTCTCTTTCTCTCAGTCTCTCGGTTTCTAGCAGTTTTGCTATAATTTATCTAAGTTTTCTTTGTATTTATCCTGTTTGCAATTCAGAGTTTCTTTCACTGTTGACTTGATGTCTTTCATTATCTTTGGAAAATTCTAGGCCATTTTCTATTCATGTATTGTTTCTGTCTTATTCGACACATATTTTCATCTCAGAATCTGATTATACCTAAGTCATACCTTTTCCCTATGGTGAATATGACCCTTCCAGTCTTTCTGGTATTTTTCTTTTCGATTTTTCAGTATTTCAGTCTGAGTATTCTCAACTGGCCTATCATCATTTTCAGTAATCCTGTCTTCTCCTCTATCTAACATGCTGCTAAAACCATTTATTGTGATCACAATTTCAGTTATCAGAAGTTTCAATTCCAGAATTTCCATGTGATTTTCTTTTTTAAATTTAATTCTCTAGTGAAATTCTTCCCTTTTCTTATATTTCCTTGAATACATTATTTACTTTATTTATTTATTTTTTAAGTCTGTTTCATTTAACTCATTTCTAAATAACCTTTTGGTCTATATCTCTTCTTTTTTTCTTTTTCCTCTTGGCTGCCAGTCATTGTGTCTTTTCTCTTGTCATTCCTGTTACTTTCTTTTATTGAATTCCGAATACTTTCAGTGAAAATTTTCAGAGGCTCTAGGTACTGTTATTTTCTTTCAGAGAGAGTCCTTTCTATCCTCTGTTAAGCAGAAAGAGTGAAAGGTTTAGAAATACCACGGGGTATTCTTATTTGTTGTGTAGGTCTTCCACTTCCAACTGTGACCTTCCATCTAAGATATTTACCCAGAATCTGAGTTCCTTGCCTTGTAACCAGAATTGGCAAATACACTGACAAGAAAAGGAAGTTGAAGAACATTGGTTCATCTTTCCAAGATCCCCTATTCTGGAATTTTATCTTCTTACTCCCTGGTTTCCACATTCATTTTTTATTGCCTTTAAAAGTTTTTCTTTGTTCTGTTTGGTTTTAAATTTTATCTAACTTTTCAAGATGTTCTCAGTAGAAAAATGTATCTGCAGCAAGCTACTCTTTCTTAGCCAGGAGCAAAACTAGTCTTTACCTAGAAACAAAGGAAAAAAAGGCAAAATTTGGCAGAAGTTTACAAAACCAACATATCGAGGAAGCATCACCTAATAGAATGCTCAACCTACACAACAATGAGGCTCCATCTCTGGTCTGCTGAGCTTCATGCATTCCAAAAGGGACCCATCTCAACCCTAAACGCATTAAAACCAGAGTAGATGCTGCCTAAGAGGTTGCTGGAAACCCTGGTGGTGTAGTGGTTAAGAGCTACAGTTGCTAGCCAAAAGGTCAGCAGTTCAAGTCCACCAGGTGCTCCTTGGAAACCGTATGGGGCAGTTTTACCCTGTCCTATAGGGTCTCTATGAGTCAGGATCAACTCAATGGCAATGGGTTTTTGGGTTTTTTTTTTTTTTAAGAGGTTGCTATGAGTTGGAACTGACTCAACAGTAATGCATGTGTTTTTTTGAAGAGGTCCAGAGGCATAAAAAGTGGCTGGTATACGGTTAGGTAAGCCAATAGTAACTAAGGGGTAATCAATGGAGATAGGGTTCTAAAATTATCATTGACTCAATTATTCAACTCAAATACACAGGTAACTAGAATTTGATTCACATTTGAATTCAAGAGATTTTCTCTTAACCATAAATTATTCAGAAGTGCTTTACTTTCTTAATCTATACACTTGGATAACATTACTTTCTAAACACAACTCCATCTCCTTTAAAGTTTCTCGCTGTAGAACCGACATCAAACCATTCATTACCATCAAGATCTCCCCTGTATCTTCCCTTCCCCTCAGTCAGCTTATGCTCTTCTTTATGCTTATGTTCAATGAGAACACTCGCTTTCCTGTGAAGCCAGCAGTCCACGGGGGACCACCCAAAGTACTCTTTTGCCAGCATCCTTATTTCATCAGTCTTTTCTTGCAAATCCTCAATCTGGGATCAGTCACATGTTTCCACTTCGCTCTTTTGCTTGGAATTTCAAGTGAACCAGAGAAATGCAACAACACATGAATTGGTGCTAATATAAATTTACCGTTCCCAGATTGTACTTACAACTGGACCTTCAGTTCTCTGTCAATACTTTTAGTCTTGTTTATTTTATATAATGCTGGAGATCTTAGGTAGTAAAGCAATCTAAGAAGGGAAAAAAAGAGAGAGAGAGATTGCAAAAGAAGAAACAATATTTTACTTTTGCAAAATAATAAGATTTTGTTTGTACCAAGTCCAAAAGAATACTCATAATAATTTTTCGAATTAATATGACTTCTTTCAAAGTAGTGACTGAAAGGAAACATACATTGAATTAGTCTATTGTAATAACTGTTGAAAATGAAATATATAAAATGCCATTCAAAATATTATCAGGACATAAGGTATCTAAGAATAAATAAAACAAAAGTAATATATCACCTTTTTGGAAGGCTATAAAGTATTATTACAGAAATTTTAAAATGTCTAAATTAATGGAGAGTTATGCTGTGGTCAGGACAGGAAGACTCATTTCTGAAGATGTCAATTCCTCCCAAACTGATACATAGTTTAAAATCATAAGGGATTTTGTTAAACTAATTTCATTTATTTATGAAAATTGAAAGGCCAGAATAAGCCAAGATTCCTTTCAGGAAGAACAATGTGCAAAACTTGATCTACAGATAGAATGACTTAATGTAAAGTTACAGCTGTTGGCATATTATGACACTGTTATAAAGACATTCAAATAAGGCGATGGAACCAAGTTCAGATCCCTGAAAGAGACCATGCATATATGGACTTCTGATTTAAGACAATGGCTCCACTATTGAGAAGTGGAGACGTGCAATCTTTTTAATAAGTGGTACTGAGACAACTATAGAATCGCTATGAGCTGGAATTGACTCCATGGCAATTGATTGGTTGCTGGATTTGAAAAAAAAAAATGATGACTCCCATCTCACAGGATTAAAAAATAATTTCCAGGTGGATATACAGCAAAATATGAAAAGCAAGACACTAAAGGATCTGGAAGTTAATATAGAAAAAATTATTAATGACTTCAGGGTACGTAAACATTTTAAACCAGACAGAAAAAGCACCAATCATAAAATATATTAAAATTAAAAACCTTTGGTCATGAAAAAGTGAGTTAAATTCTGAAATAATAATTGAAACTTATATAACAAACGAAGAACTTATAACCAGAAAATTTAAAGAACTACAAATCAATTAAAAATATATAAATACACAAAAAACAAAAATAAAACAGACAAGAAATCTGAATAAAGAGGAAATTTAAATATGTAATAAACAAATGAAAAGCTGCTCAATTTCATTGGCAATTAAGGAAAAGTCGATTAAAACGCCAGTGACTTGCACTCAAAAGAAGGGATAAAATTAAATTTCAAGTATTTGTGCACATGCAGAGAAACAAAAACTGACACCATTGCTTTGAGGAATGTAAGTTCATATAACTTCTTTGGAAAGAAGTTTGACATTATCTAGTAATTTAAAGATATGCAAACCCAGCAATTCTCCTCCTAGATATATATACAACACGAATGTATTCGCAGATGAAGTAGGAGACATGTGCAAGAATATTTATAGCAGTGTTGATCATAAAAGCCCTAACCCGGAAATTACTCAAACACCCAGTAAAAGGAAAAATGATGTATAAATTGTGGTATATTTATATACTGAAATATTTTACAACAATGGAACTATAGCTAGACACAATAACATAGACGAATCTCCCTAGCATAGCATTTTGCAAGAGCAGCCAGACCCAAACTAATATATAATGTGTGGTTCCATTCACATAATGTTCAAAAATAGACAAAACTGAACTATCCCATTTATTTATGTTTTAGGTACTAACACTACAAAGAGAGGGAGGGGGTGATTACCTTTAAATTGAAGATACTGGTTGCTTTTAGAAGAGAAGGAGCAGTTTGTGATTGGGATGGATTTCTCCGGGTGCACATAATTTTCTTTCTTGACTTTGCAAGTAGTTATAGAGATAGTAACTGTATAATATTTCTTTGATCTGTGGATTTAGATTGTATGTAGTTTTCTGTAAGTGATTTTAATTCAGAATAAAAAGGGTTTTTAAATATCAACATTTCAATTCCTTTATATTTTGCATCTTTTCTTTCTTCAAGCTCTGCCAATGATCATTTTGTTTAAAAACATAATGAGTAAATTTAATCACAGGAGTAGGAAAAAGCATGGAAGCTATTAAAGGAAAGCTATGAAACCCTGCCTGGGAAGTGAAATTTGATAACAAATACTCACGGCTGATTCAATTAGAGGAGGTCATGTTTAACTAGCCTTCTGGAATTATTTGAAAATATTACATCCATAATAGATGATAGAAATTCAATGATGTAGTTTCTTTGTATTTTTTTGCAAGCAAATAGCCATGTTCCACATGAGAGATTAATGACTGAGGTAACGAGTTATTGAGTTATTGAATAAGAGGTTAGAAGTAGTGCTGGATAGAAAAATGACAGCTGCATTCTTTTTACTCACAGTCTAAAACTGTAAAAACCTTTCCTCCAGTATCTTTTTTGGGACCATCCCAGTATAGTGGGCCAGTTATCCTTCTGGAGCTGTTGAGACTTTGAGAACTCAAAGTCTCAAGGAAGCCCAGAGTTATTTAACCATCTACCCCCCGCCCCAGTCACCCCATTCAAAGTATGTGCTGCTGCTCTTTCTTCTCCTCGCTCTCCCCAATTCTACTCCTCTCTCATTTTTTCCCCTTCATTTCTTTCTTTTTTTCAGTTCATAATTTTTCCCTTATTTTTTCTCTTGTCCTTTTTGGGGGGACCTCTTTCTCAAGAGGGAAATATTGCTTAACACGGTATATAGCAATTCCACTTCCATGATCTAAAGGTACTCTGAGTAAGGAGTATGAAACAAGAATCATCTGCCCTATTTTTGAAATTTAGAGAATCAGACAAAATTTTGATGAAAAGATTAAGAGTTCAATGAAATTGTCTTCATTTTTATGGTCATAACAGTTATAGATACTCCTCTCAGTGAAGGAAATAAGAGAGTTGTATCAGCCTCTACTTAAGTGCATTGCTTTAACTAAGAACAGGAAAAACCATGAGATTTGACAATCATCTCAATAATTTAGACAAGTGCACTTTTAATAGACACCATAGAAACTGATTTTGCCAAGTCTTCATATTATCTTTGCTTCTAAGGTTGGTTTCTAGAATCTATTTGTTAGAGCTTAAATATAAACACACACATTTACACATATATATTAGAAAAACTTTTATAAGGAACATCATAAATATTATATTTCTTTTGGCACAATATTTCAGACTGATATAAAGGACAAACTTAATCAGACTAGAGCTGAATTTCTCTGCACATTTTAAGCAAAACCATTTTTGAAGCATTGATATAAGTTGTGCTTATACATTGTTTTTCTAGTGCCTTAGTGCTTAATTCAGCAAAAGTGGTTTATATCAGGAAATTAATTAGATTCATCAATGTAAGTTATCATTGTCAATAATAATTTGAAGTAAAAATGTTTACACCAGTGATCATATATGTCAAAATCCCAAAATTACTCAGAGCTTTCCTGCTTATGTATCATATATGGGGAATGGGAGGATGTCACTAGGAATATTCCTAACACCAAAAGCTGAGTTAGTTGCCTCTACTTTGTGCACCATTTATCATACTTTATTACCAATGTCTTTCTTATTTCCATTTCCCAAAGTAGACAAATACTGTTTAATAGAACTTTCTGTGTGCTGTCCAATAGGTTAGCTACTAGCCATACTTGGCTACAAGCATGTGAAATATGGCTAGTCCCAAGTGAAATGACATAATGTACACTACACATCAAATTGCAAAAATGGGATGTAAAATATCTCATTAATAATTTTATATTGTATGCACATTGTGAGGATAATATTTTGGATATATTAAGTAGAATATATCATAAAAATTAATTTTACACGTATATTTCTACTTTTTTAAAAGTGGCTTCTGGGAAACTTAAAATTACATATATGGTTAACATTTGTGGCTGTATTTTCTACTGGTCAGTGCTGTTTTAAAATATCTGGCTAGATTTATATTTTTAACTTTCATATTCTATTAAATTACAATGTGTCTCACAGTCAATAACATCTCATAGTTTACTCAATGCCTTCTTGTCTTTCTTAGTTGTACATAAAATAATAGTACACCTTAAAATTGATTATAATTTAGCTCCAATAAATAATGTTTTATTACTAAGTTTTCCACATAAAAATGACATTAGGAAGCAGTGGCTTCTTAGTCCTTTGGAAATATCTTCTAGCACCCTTATGGGAAATAAGATCTTATTTTGAAACTGCTTGAGTTAGAGTGCGCTTGCCAAAAGGATAATCATTCAGAAGAGAGTAATAGCAAGTACTTAAATAAAATGCTACTCTCTAGAGAGATAATTGAGGTGGATCAATCTCCCCTTTCCTAGGAATATTATTATAACCACCTCAAATAAGTCTACAGTACTTACTTTAGTCAGAATGCAAGAGAACTTGAATGATGCATCCAAGTTTTGTTGATACTAATATTTCTAACAATCAATCATATGACAGATTCATATTGCATGTTTATGTTGGTGGGAAGAAAGGATTGGGAAAATCTGAGGAAAGAAAGAATTTAAGGAAAGTAAAATTATGCAAATATGCTTTAATGCTAATATTAATTGAGCTTATTTATTTTAAAAAATGGATCAAAGTAATAAATACAGATGGTATCATATCAAATACCATAGCCCACCCCAACCTATTTCCAGTTCCATTCCCCAGCAGCAACTCCTTCAATCTCTCTTTTTAATATTTCTGTCCCTGTATAACTCTACATCATATGTTAACATCTCCATTTCTTAGTTTATCAACTTTAACAAAAATTGAAGATAGAGATAATCCTAATATCCTCCATAGTCAGTAATTATACTATGTTTAGTTTTATGTAGGTTAATTTTGCACCTTGAGAAAAGTGTGTATTTGTGTATAATCTTATTAATTGTCCCATCAATTTATGACAGTATCTCTTAACTCACTAGATCCCCACGCTGGAAAATAAAAAATGTTAGTACTTTTATCAATTCTTCTTGCTCTTTGTATCTGTCTTCCACCTTCCAATTTCTGTCATCCACCCTTTATATTGCTAAGGTATTTCACATTTACTTTTTTTCCTGCAACCATAAACAAGCCTTTCAAACACTGATTCTTCCCATAGGTTCCAAAGTTGAACCCCAATAGCAACATTTACATTTGTGTGACCATTTAAATGTTATGCACAGCCAGGCCAAATCAAACGATTACATTACATATTTTATCCTCGGATCAATTTGTTAATTTCAACTAGATAAGAGCAATTATTCTTATGTTTTAAATAAAATGTGAATAAGCTGTAGGCTCACACTAATAACACAGTTTGAGACAACCTATTTTAGAAAAAATATGCTGAATTTTTATTTTACAAATAATCTGTTTGGATGAATGCAAGTCCCTGTTGCTTGCATTATTAGTGTTGGTAATATGTATCTGTGATAGAAAAAGAGAAAGCAATGGCATGTTTTCTTGCTGAAATAGCAAAAGTGGTGAGTTTATAGTAGATGCTGAACAATTATTTGTCAAATGAGTGAATCAATTTATTTTTCCAAGTATATTCTAATACCTAGATGTATAAATATGTTAAATACAGAAGTAATATTCAATTGTACAGACTGCAAGAAGTGAGAATAAATTATTAAAATGATTGTTAATATAGTTTTGATGTAAGGAGACTAAGAAAGAATTAATTATGGACTTTTCAGATCCAGGATTTAAGTTACATTATTCAAAACCAATAAACATTTTTGGACTATAAAGGTGAATTTATCACAGTATGAGAATATTTGACCACAAATTTAATATCACAAAATGATAAAATAAAGAAGATTCCCAGTCATTTAATACATCTGAAAAGTAAAGCTTAATTTAAGAGAAAGTTTTGTTCAAGAAGTAGCAATTATTAATAATCTTGTAAGAAAAAATCTGCTCTTGATCTTTAAACAAGACGTACTTGAGGTGTAAGCCAGAGAGCATCAACTTCGAAAGAGGGAAAGATGCAACACTTCTATTGTTTTCTTTTTCTCAAATGTATCTTAAAATTCTTAATGGTTATATACATTAGTAAGGCATCTGGTAAATATCACCTTTTCTGAAACCATACACATGATTATGAAAGGAGCATTAATGATAATAAAATCACCCTTTCTCTCCCATCAGAAAATGTCTGAATGGGATTGTGGAAAAATGATTATTTCATGGAAATGCCTCTTGACCATCAGCAGGTATATGGGCTCTGGACCAAGAGGCAAACTTTACTGAGTTCTTGTGTGATGTGAGGTGGGACCACCCACCTGGTAGGATGGGTGTAGAAGAGTGATCATATCATATATATTTATAGTTAATGGTGAAATTCATACATATCCATAAAATGAATGATGACATGAAGGAAAATGAGTCTTTATGCAACATCAGTACCATTTAACTTTCATATAACATATTTTAAAGAATTTTAAACTTCCTAGTGTCTTCTAGATTGTCTTCATCTTCATATGCACAGTGTATCTTATCTCATTTTAATTGCTTTAACATTCTGCTTAAGCAGAATTTAAAAGGGACTAGAAATATCTATAATTGAAGTACCATTAATTTGAAGTAATGTTTCACTTAGAAAGAGTAGAGAGTAAGTCTAGGATAAGATGGAACATGAAGCATATGGAGAGATTAGGAGAAATGTAAAATCACCATGGGAAACAGTTGAGTTCTAAAACCTTCTATCATGAAATTGTGTGATAAATGCTCTTATTCACGGAACTCAGGGTAGCACTCCGGGCTCAGCAGGCACTCAATAAACGTCGTTGACGGACTGGAAACAAACTTCAAAACCTTGGAATCCGTTTAGCATGTCAAATTGAGAATTAATCTCTCAACACCACATTTTTTTCTAGTTACGATTTAATGCTATTCAACTATTCAAAAAATCACAGTTGCAACAATTCTCTAAGGAAATAATTTCTCCACACGACTGAGTTTTCACTTGGCCTTATTTTATTTTGTTGTGCTGGGAAGTTATAGACTATGAGAGAATTCTTTGGTAGACGACTACTTTATGTAGCTGTGAATGGCTAGATGACGCATCTATAAATGAACACACTTTAATTAAAAATAATTGTTAAGATTGCCTTTAAGATTTTAGCTAAGAAAAATAAATGGCATAAATCTAAGATAAAATATAATACACCTTAGATCAAATACTGATTATTGCTGCATTCAGACATACAGAATTTACATAAACATAACAGAGCAAATCCAGTTTTCATATCCATTAAATACAGTAGGTTCCCTAATATATCACAATCACAGAAACACCTAGATAGAATAACATCCTGCTGAGAGTCTACATAATGCATAGAGTTATTCTTTCCTGTTAGCTAACATATTGGTTTGCTAAAGGCAACAGAACCCATGAGAACACAAAGAATAAATTCCTCATACAAAAGTGCCTCATTGCTGGCAGTACTTCTGAAATTTTTTTCAGGATTTCTCTAAAAGCAAGACTATAAAGAAGTAAATATAAAGAGACTGAAATCTAGCAACATTAGCCACTACAGAATAATAAATAACATCAGCTGGTAATCCTCACACTGTAACCAGTTGTCATTAAGTCATCTACGATGCAGGGAAATCCTGTGTGTTTCAGAGCAGAATTGCACTCCACATGGTTTTCAATCGCTGATTTTTTGGAAACAGATTGCCAGGACTTTCTTCCAAGGCACTTCTAGGTGGACTCAAATCTCCAACCTTTTGATTGGCAGCTGACTTCCTTAACTCTTTTTACCACCAGGGACTAATCCTAACACTTCAGCTACTGTAGTATTTTTGAAACAAACTTCTTACAGCTGGGTGTTTTGTTAGCATGTGCAGTGTAACAAAATCATCTCAAAACTTAGTGGTTGAAAACAAGAATCATATATTAGCTCACAGTTCTGTGCGTTGTTGGTATGGGCCTAATCAGTTGAATGGTTTTGCTGCTGGTGTTGCTCGGGCTTACACTTTCACCATCAGTCAGCTGGGGGGTGGTTTGTCTAGAATGAACCGGGGATTGGTGCTGGCTATAACCTGGCGTCATCACCAGCAGGCTAGGCTGGGCTTATTCACATGGGTGATCACAGTTTTCACAGCACCAGCGAAGGGAGGCAAGCAACAAAGCACAAGCACTTTTTAAGTCCCTTCTTGTGTCTCTTTCACTGGTGTCCCATGTCCAAAGCAAGCACGTTGTTCAAGCCAAGTGTCAGTGGGATTTAGTCTTTACAGATATATAGTTTTTAATAAACCCGGGGGCTACTACTACAAAAATCTATACTACTGAGATAATGGTTTGCTAATAAAATATAAGGAGCCCTGAAATGAATTAGATCTTTGTATTGCCCTAGTTGAACTGAATTAATATATTAATTCATTCATTTTTTCTTTCTTTATTCATTCATTAATGCATTCAAATATTCATTCAATTCATGGTAAAAGGTAAATTCAAGCTCATGACTTATAACCAAGTTCTAAGAAAGCCGTTCTATTTCTTCCTTCTCCACCCCAATTTAAATATTTGGAACACAATGCTGAGATATACAGTGGAGAGAAGAAAATATGGCTGGTTCTCAAGAGGCACTCTGAGTTCGCACACACTAACAGCCATATGAAACTGGAACAGAGAGATCCATGCAAAAAGCATAGGAAGAAGAATTGTAAGAGGCAGAGCAGAACATGGTATCTTAAGTTTAAAATACAATCACCATGTACACTATTAGCTGTGCTCCAATCCAATTAGAAACTCCTCATGATAAGAACAGAAGAGGCTGGACAAAGCAGGACTAGGTTTGCGTGAAAAATGAAAAATTCCACTTGAGAAATAATTTCACACCTAATATATTTAATGATAAAACCTAATGTTACATACACATCTTGTTTAGGTAACATTGCAGAACGATAAAACGTGTATCAAATGCAATTATGATGCACAGAAAGGATCAGGAAAATGTCACTACATACCAATAATTCCACATCTAAGAAACTATCCTGAGGAAATAATTCAAGAAAATGTTTTCCATTAATAATAAACTATTTTGAGAAACTTAAAAAATTATAGAGATATGGTTTAATATATTACAATTTAGCACCAAGATAGATTATTAGGTAACCATTAAGGGAATAATTAGGAGGGTGTTGTTCAAACATAGAAAATATTTAAGATATAAGCAACATTGAGTGAATATGCTAGTATTTATTATTGTCACTATGTGTTTCCTATACACATTAATACATATGTATTTATGGAGAAATGTTATAAACCTTGAGTAAGTTAGAGTGGTTGAATTATGGATAATTATTTTAAAATAAAAAGGATCTTATATCTCTACATATTAAATCTGACATACATTCACATTCTTAAAATAACTATATCCTATGTCCTTTCACCAAACCCATAAAAACAATCCAAAATAAAAGCAAAACATATGAAACCAGTTTTAAACGCTTAGCTACCAATTGTTTCAATCAGATACATTGGCTTTGGCTAATGTATTAATATGTTTCATAGCAGAGTGAGTCCATCTATTAAGGCTTATGTGTTGTTGTTGTTTTTCTCTTATTATATAAAAATAACTTAAAAAACAACTAGGAAACAGAGGGAATTACTATTACACTCAAAACTAAAAAAAGTTCCATTTATCCAAATTAAAAAAAAAGGCTTATTTAATAAGAATTACCAGCATAATCGGTTTAATACATTACCTTTCCATGTACACACAGTCTGAGTAGAAATTATTCTCAATGCTTCAGTTATATCAGTTACCACGTTATTTATGTCTCATCTATTTCTAGATGAAATATTTTTCTCAAATATTATTAAGTAAATTTCAACCTGACGTTCAGACCAAATTATTAGTATTTCTGGACTATCCATCGCATTTGCCCCACTATAGAATTACTCAAAATGCAACTCTAAGTTACGGAGTTTAGGAGATTGAAATGGAAATGTAGATGTGTGCTGCTTTCAGCTCAGTTAGGAAGCATGCAGCTGCAATCGAATACTCGGCAGCCAACACAGCTTGGGCCTGAGGTCTTTCAAATTTTTGTTAAGAAACTCACGTAAATGATTAAAGCATATGGCAGTGTTGTCTTTTCCTTCCTCCATAAATAAAAGAAGTGTTACTAGTATTTAACTTTGACCCAGAAACACAGTGTTAGTCTCATTGCAAAATGTCAGTCAGATTTATGAAGTTTGAGATAGTTATATCGAGTCAGCCTTGCCTTGCTTTTTTCTTTTTTTAATTGAAGGGAAACACTGAGTAATATATACCATGATGAAATCAATGACACTGGAATTTTTTTAAAAAGGTAAATTTATTATTTTACTTGAACTTATGAACTTTATTTAGCATGGTGCATATTTATGCCTCAAAAGGAGAAATATAATTGCAAACGAGCAAAATGGAAAGGAAAGTTACTAAGCCGTGCTGTAAGTTTCAAAAGTAGGTATCATCTTTCATGTAGACTCTGAGACATTTCCAGACACCCAAAAATTAGATTTGCTAATTCAAATCCTAGAATTTTTACATTTCAAGATTCCTGATATTATACTAACTCCTAAGGAAATTCAAAGAATTTAAATAACAACAACTTACTCGACTTTACTTGATCTAATAAAAAAAAGGGACACTAATATCAGCCTTCTAACAGGGATAACCAGTTGATTAGGAAGGAGGGAGGAGAGAAGCAAAACAATTGGAATAGTAAACATTTCACTTTTTCTCTTTTTCACTGCAAAGAACCTGAAATCCATTGTGTGTTTGGGAAACCTTCCGTTATTTGCCTCCAAAGCATGATTTTGGTTGAACTGACCTCTTGGTCTCTATTGTCTCCTACTCTTTGCATGAGCCTTGCTCTAAAATTTCCCCCAAATTATTACAGCAGCCTCGTGTTTTTGAGATATGTTCCCTTTCAGTTTAAATTAGTCAGAGCTGGTTAGTCTTGTCTATCCTTAAAACCATGAATTTGGAAACATTATGCCAGAGAGTGAGTTGCAGGCAACAGTCTTAAGAGGGTGAAATCTAGCATTGGTCACTGGCCTAGATGAGAATGAAAAGTAGTCTAGTTAGTATTAAGAAAATTGGATCTGGCAGCTTATGGCTTGAAAGGTGAAATAGTTAATAAAATTATCACTGTCAACACTGGAAAGAAGGGTTTAGGGAAGGCCAAGCATTGAGAATTGATGGGAAGGAGTTGCTGATACTATAAGAGAATATGCAGGACATACACAAAAAACATAAGGCATATGGAGTGACTTGGCTGAAACTAATAGCTCTAGACAGCTTAGAGAAACGAAATGACAAGTTCAAATTGCTAAATGTTAGAATCAAGGTACAGGACGAAATCTAGCAATTTTTTACAATTGTGCTGAATGACTTACCTCTTATGACTGAGAATATTTAATGCCCAGGGTATTACTCAAGTCACAGGGCAAATAGCAATAAACAAAATAGGCAAATCCCTGCAACGGTAAAGCTGATATTTTAGTGGAGGAAGGCAGATAACAAAACCTACAAGACAGATTGACAGATGTATAGTTAGGTAGATAGATGATATGTTTATTTTTGTAGAAACAGAGAGAGAAAATGAGAAAGGTGTGGGGTGTGTGTGTGGTGTGTATGTGCATGAGTGTGTGTGTGTGTGTGTGTGCAGTTAGGGAGTACCAGGGATGGGAGTCTTCTTTTTTACATAAGTACTTAGTGAAGGTGTCACTGGTTATTTGATACCTAAGAACAACTATAGAAAGTATTGTTACCGCAATAACGCGGATTAGAGCCGCCTGCCGCAATAGCCAATTCTGAGACAGGGGTGAGGTGAGCAGCAAACTGTTTATTATATATCGATATACAGGAGACAGAGGGGACTAGATTCCTCCAAAAACCCCGTCTCACCCACTGAAGATCGGCTGGAGTCTTTTACAGGGACATGATTATGGATCTTTCGTGGTAGTTTTACTACGAGGTGGTGATGTCTTAGATGAGTTAACTTTCCACTGGTATTCTTAGAGGTTATCTGGCGACATCTTTGTGGATTATCTGTCGACATCCTGCTTACTCTTGTCACAAGATGGATGCTTTGTTTGGTTTTCCATTCTTAGATCATTATCACTTGTTTTCTACCCTCCAGGGAGGAACATCGGTTAATGTTAAACCTTTTTGTAGACACTGGAGAAAAGAAAAAAATCAAGAAACAATGTGGCGGTTAGCAATGGGGGAATAAACAATAGTGAGCCGGGCCTATGCAGCCTCTTCCAGTATCGGAATGAATCATGTGGCTATATGGTGAAAAAATGATGGAGACAAATGGAATAGCAAGGGCAAAGGAAGGTGGGAGCCTGCCTGGCATTTCTAGGGAAAGCAGAGGCCACTGTAGTTGGAGCAGAATGAGCAAGCTTGAGAGTTGTAGGAGATGAATAGCTTTAGAGGCTATTTGTAGGGCTTTGGCCTCTGCGTGAGATGGAAAGCAGCTAGAGGGTTTAGAGTGGACATGATCTGATTTCTACTGCAAAGAGTCAATCTGGCTGCTATAGTGATAGTGGACTCTAGTGGTAAAAGTGGAAGCAGGAATATTTGTTGATAAGAGAAAGAAGGATCCCCAAGGTTTTGGACTTAGAAGGCAGAAGAATAAAGCTGTGGTTTATGGTGCAGGAAGGAAGATATTGGGTGGTGAAAATTAGTGAGGTAACAGAAATCTTAAGCTCATTATTGGACATGTTAAAGTTAAGATGTTACTTGGATTTCTAATCCAAGTTGGTAGTCTGCTATACAAGTTCATAGTTTAAGAGAGAGTTGGGGTAAAGATATAGTTTGGGGAGTTTTTAGCATATTTATAGTATTTCAAAGCATGAGATAGTGTGAGATGATTTAGAGAAGAGGTTCAAAAATCTAGCTCTGAGGTCATCCAATGTTTAGAACAAAGGGAGATGTTTTTAAAAAGGGGGAAAGGGAGGGATATGAAGAAGCCAGCAAAGGACCAGCCATTGAGTTAGAAAGAAAACAAAAAAAATGAGGAATCTCAGTGAAAAAAAATAAAATAAAATAAAAAAGAGTAAGATGAGGACTGAGATTCGACCATTTGTGATAGACTGAATTATTATTTGCCACTTTCCACACTCTCCCTGTATTAGGATAATATTCTCTACGTCCTGCACAGTATAATTTTGTAATCCTCTAGTACAGGGATGGAGTTTATTTTCCTGCCCCTGTTAATGCCAGTTAGAGGATGTGACTTGCTTTGGCCAATGGAGTGTTAGAAATGTGATGCAAACAGATGCCTTAAAGGTTTGCAAAATTTGGCTTGATTTCTCTTGTTCCTGCCATTCACCCTGACAAAGACATCCTATCATTCACCATCAGAAAAGTATGCTCTGGTTAGCAGCTGGGCCAGGGTGAGAGGAGAAATGTTGTGGCAAAGCCTAAACCCAGTTGAAACAAAGAAGCAACAGAAAGCAGAGCGCTTCATCCATGCCCATCCTAGATCAGCCCAACTATACTTGACTGTAGCACGTGAGATGGGAATAAATCTTTTTTTTTTTTTTGTAAACCATTGAGATTCTGAGGTTGTTTGTTATGCAGGGTTAATGTGGCAATAACTGGCTAATCCAGCATTGGATTCGACAGATTGGAGGTCATGTGGTTATTTTGTTAACTCTGTTTCAGAGGAGTGGCTGGAACAAAATCCTGACTAGAGTGAATTAAAGAAAAATGGGAGGAAAAAGAAGTCGGCATGGATAGCAAACTCTTTTGTGAAATTTATATGTAAATACACGAAAAGAAACAGTATGAATCAGGATGTGAATGTGAAGTAAAAGGAGATTTTCTTTCTTGTGTATTTCAAAAAGTATAATCACGGGCTTTCTTTCACAATTGAACTTTAAACCACGTTTTTTTGTGTCTCAAGAAAGCATGCATCCACAGCTAATACAAGTGTTTTATTGATTTGGTTTATATCAGCTAAAACTGAGCCCTCAAATTAAGGGAAAGTCCTAAGACTTGAAACTTTGTTGTATCCATGGCATCGTTATCTCTGTAATCTTTTCCAATTTCCTCCACTTAGTTAGTTAAATGGAACGCCATTAGGAAGGAAAAATCCCCTGTCACCAACCCCACTTTATATCACTCACGGGAATATCTTAAATTTAGAGCAAGTATTCTTGCCTCAAAAGCATGTTAAGAGGTATAATTAACAGAAAATTATATTTCATGCATACATCAAGAAATAAATACATGCACAGAATATAAACAGAAATCTTGGGCAATTGCATTTTATAAAACCTATTCACCAGACACCAGAATGACAGTGTTTGCCTTTTACTGAGCAGAAAAGTAATTCTGTGGGAATTTTCAGATGTTGAGTCTCATCAAACACACAAAAAAACCAAACCCATTACTGTGGAGTTGATTCCAACTCATAGAGACCCTATATGACAGAGTAGAACTGCCTCATAGGGTTTCCAAGGAGCAGCTGGTGGATTGGAACTACTGACCTTTTGGTTAGCAGCTGAGCTCTTAACTGTTATGCCACCAGGGCTCCACTAAGTCTCCTAAGTGCCCAGAATTCCTATTTTTTCAAACAAACAAAAAATCTCCATTTGCCGTTTAGCACTTCTGGCTCCCCCTCCCTGATCATGCAGGAATCTGCTCTCCAAATGTCCTGTCCCTAGTCAAGACATATGTCCAAGGTGAAGTGTGTGAATGGACTTAAGAAGGCTGTGTCTTAGTTTCCTGGGACTGCAATAACAAAAATACCACAAAGGGGGTGGCTTTATTTTCTCATGGTTCTGGTGCTGAAGTTTCCAATAATTAGAGTGGATTTATCTGTTTTTCGTCTTACAAATTCTGATACTCTCTAGGTACCTATGGAGTTCTTGGGTAGTACAAATGGTTAGCACGATCGACTACTAACTGAAAGGTTGGAAGTTCAAGTCTACCCATAGATGCCTTGGAAGAAAGGCCTGGAGATCTATTTCCAGAAAATCAGCCATTGAAAACCCTATGACGCACAATTCTACGACTAACACATATGCGGTCGCCATGAGTCTAAGTTGACTCAAGGATAACTGGTTTCAATATATATTTAAAAAATCTGTTGCAGTCAGGGTCTAGTCGATTCTGACTCATAGCGACCCTAGAGAACAGAATAGAACTGCCTGATAGGGTTTCCAGGGCTATAATCTTTATGGAAGCAGACTGCCACGTCTTTCTCCCTCAGAGTGGCTGGTGGGTTTGAACCACTGACCTTTTTTTATTTTTTAATGATTTCCCTTGATTTTGCAATATATATTTACAATTGATATAATTCCACTTTCAAGTAAGTCTATATCAATTCGCCTGTAATCTAGACACCTTATTACAGAGTACTGCCAATTCCAGGTATGTCATTTCTATCTTTCATTTAATGAGTCTATCACTATAATCACCCAATTCATTGTTACTATTTTTAATTTAAACAAATACTTATATCTTAGTCATTTAAGAATAAGGAAACAATTTATTTTAACTTACTTCTTCTCTGACAGTCTTCCTGTTGTTTTTATTGTTGTTGTTGTTTTCTAGGTAGGTGCAAGTTTCTGACCTATATTGTTTACCATTTTGGTTCTGCCTGAAGACCTTATTTTAACATTTCTTGCAGAGCAGGTCTGCTGGCTATGAATTTCTTCCTTTTTTTAATTTTTTTTTTGGTCTGAAAGAGTCTATATTTATCCTTCACTATTTATTCTTCACTTCACCAAACACAGAGTTCTAGGTTACAGGTTTTTTTCTTTTTTCTTTCAACACTTTAAATATTTCACTCCAGCCTCTTCTTGTTTGGGTGGTTTCTGATGAGAAATCCACTGTAATTTTTATCTTCTTCCTTTACAGATAAGGTTCCCCATCCCCATCCCCCCACACACCATAGGCTCTGGCTTCTTTCGAGGTTTTCTGAATTTTGGGAAATTTTTGGCCATTCATTACTACTTCAAATATTTCTTCTGTCCTGTTTGCTCCTTTTTCTTTTGACATTCCAATTACACATATTTTACACTGTTTCAAGTCTCATATTATTTGGGTGTTCTGTTCTTATTTTTGCAATCTTTTTTTGTCTTTGAATTTCATTTTTGGCAGTTTCTATTGACATATCTTCAAGTTCACCAATTCTTTCCTCGACTGTGTCCAATCCACTGATTAGTCAAAGTTGATAATATTAAAGGGAAATGATTATGCTCATATGGTGCTAATGCAAGTTTACATAGTTACAGTCTTCTTTCACAGGCAATCTGGAAATATGCATTTGAGTCCTTAAATTGGTACATTCCATCTTAGCAATTTCACCCAAGGAAATAATTAAGAACTTGGGTACACACAATATAGAAATAAATAAGTCAGTAATATCATTTTTTAAATAATAATAAGCAATTGAGGGGAATGATTTGTCTTATTCTATAAAATTGGTTAAAAATATATAGTTAAAATTAAGCTGTGTCATGAATTTATGCACTCATTTTTATATGAAGACACTTCAGTGACAAATAAAATTTTTCCTGGTTATATTTAAGTTAACAAAGAGTCTATGAAATATTTTATGGTATGTTATTCACAGTGCTTTTGTAATAGGTAGCCTTAACTTTCATGTGTTCAACTTTTACACAGCTCTATTTTTATACTTTATATTATGAATTGTCTTACTTGATCAGACTTTCTAGGAATTTGTCAATTTTGGTCCTCATTTCAAAGAGCCATCTTTTGTTTTTTTGATTTGCTCTATTTAACTGGACTTCTAGAAGAGTGAACAAATTTGTCTTGGAAGAAGTACAGTCAGAATGCTCCTTAGAAGCGAGGATGGCAAGACTTTGTCTCCCTTACTTTGGAAACGTTATCGGAAAGAATCAATCCCTGGAGGAGGACATCATGCTTAATAAAGAAGGTCAGGGAAAAAGAGGAAGATCCTGAGTGAGATGGATTGACACAGTGGACGCAACAACAGACTCAAACATACCTATTATTGTGAGGGTGGTGCAGCATCAGGCAACATTTTGTTCTGTTAGACATGAGGTTGCTATGAATCAGAACTGACTTGACTTTACCTAACAACCCTGATGGTGTAGTGGTTAAGAGCTACAGCTGCTAACCAACAGGTCCACAGTTCAAATCCACCAGGTGCTCCTTGGAAACTGTATGGGGCAGTTCTACCCTGTCCTATAGAGCTGCTATGAGTCAGAATGGACTCGACAGTAACGGGTTTGGTTTGGTTTTTTGGAACAACAACATGGCTGGTTTCCTTTTTCATATATTTCTACTCTTATCTTTATTATTTAGATATTAATTTCTTCTCTTTTATCTAGATTCATAAAGTGGAAACTTCGGTAACTGACATTAAAATTCTTTTCTTTTAAAAGAGAAAACATTTGCACCTGAAGTAATAACTTTCCCCCTAAACACTGCATTAGCTGCATCTCCTGGCTATTGATATGTTGAATTTTAATTACCAATCACTCCAAAATATTTTCAACTTTCTCTTGGAATTTATTCTTTGACCAGTGGGCTGTTTAGAATTGTGTTGTTTAATATCCATAATTTGTTTTTTTAACATTTTGCTTTTAATTCATTTTTTCTTTAATATAATTTTCCTGATTTCTAATTAATCACTGTTAGAAGACATACTCTGTGAGATTTGATTTACTGGAAATTCCTGAAGGCATTTATTTTATCTTAGCATATGATCAATCTTGGTGAACATTTCTTATGCATTTGAAAGAATGAACAGTTTGTCATTTTTGTATTGTTCTGTAAATATCAATAGTTCAAGGTGGTTAAGAGTCTTGTTCACATTTTTTATGTCCTTATTGACTTTTTTTTGGATTTGTTTTGTCAGTTACAGAGAGATGTTAAAATCTTTAACAGAGATATGGATTTACATGCTTTGGTCTTTAGTTCTCTAAGTTTTGCTTCCTATATTTTGAGATTCTGTTATTATATGCATACACATTTATGACAATTAATTCTTCCTGATAAATTGACCTTTTTATCTTTATGCAACATACCTATTTTTTTTCTGGTAATATTTGTAGTCTTGAAGTCTATTTTGTCTCATAATGTCATAGCACTGCCAGGCTTCCTATGCTTACTTTTTGCAGGGCTTATTTTTTCTATCATTTTCCTTTTCACCTGTGTTTTTTAATTGAAATTGAAATTAATTCTGTCATGGACAGCACAAAATTGAATCTTCTTTTTTTATCCAATCTGACAATCACTTCCTTATAATTGGAACGTTTAGACTATTTACATTTGATTTAGCTGTTGATATGGTTGAAACTGTGCCTACCATTTTGCATTTCTTTTTAATCATTACATGAGAGATTATAATATGCATCATCAACATATCACTATTTAGAGTTAACATATTATTTCATATAAAATATAAGAAACTTGCAAACTTAACAACAGTTTTATTTTATTTATCACCAAACTCTCTGTTATGCTAGGGTTGTCATTTATGGTATATTTATATTTATGGTATAATTATGACCCCACATAATTACAAACTCAGTAAAGCACTGTTATCACTTACCCTTTCAACAGATACCTTGTCAAAAAATTACATTTAAAAATGTATTTTTAAAATATACCTACATATACTTCTGATGTTTTCATTAATTCCTATGTGTCCTAATATACATTTGGCGTCAAATCTCTTGAGCCTAAAGAAGTGTCTTTAGCATTTCTTATGGTTTAGACAAGCCAGTGGCAAATTTTCTGTCTTTCTAAAAGTGTCTTTATGTTACCTTTTTTCCAAAGGAAATTTGTACAGTATATAGAATTTCATGTTAACAACATTATTTTTATTATAATTTCAACACTATTCAGAAGCCATTCCTCTGTTCTATGTTCTCTACTTTGAATCTGTAAATTTATATCTGCCACCAGATTTGGAAAGTATTCTGCCATTATTTTTTCTACTATCTTTCCTGCCCCAATCACTTCCTCCTATCCTTTTGGAACTTGAATTACATGTATGTTGTACCTTTGATAATGTCTCATAGATGCTTGAGAATCTGTTAATTTTTTAATAATATTTTTCCCCATGTTCTTTAGACTGGACAATTTTAATCTATTTCAAGTCCATTGACTCTTTTGTCTGCTATCTCTATTCTGTAATTAAGCCTATTTAGTGAGGTTTATTTTTTTAATTTCAGATACTGTGTTCTATTGTATTGTTTTATATTTAAGACAGAAAAGAATTAAAATCTGCAAAAAAAAATTTTTAACATAAACTACTACACTAAGCATGCTTTTTAATAATTATGCCATCAAATAATTATCTAAATATATTTCATACATCTTAAAAAATAAAGATTTACCTTTTTAGATATAGAATTTGACAGCATGAGAGTCCTTAGAATTCTACATTAAATGTGAAGAATCAGTGATAAAATCTGGAGATTATGATGGATCAAACAATAAACTTCTTTATGGTTTAAGAATAGTTATATTTTCTCTTTAATGCAAACACAAAGTGAATGTGAACACAGAGATCTTATTTATGTATGCATTTATGCATTAATTTTTTTAAAAAGTTAAGCACTACCGTATTGAAATATTTGTGTTTGATTTTATTTAAGGGCCTGTTTAACTGACTAGTTTTATTAAAAAAAATAGATTTTTGTTTAATGCACTGGGTTCTATATACTTCCTAGGGTTTTTTAGTTGCAAAGAGGAGTGGTTTACAATGTAATATCTGAACAAACCTGGATGTATTTTTAGGTTCAAGAGGTTTGCCTCACACTCTTCCTTTAATCTAGTAAAACTTATTTTATTAAGAGAAAAATAGGTGATATTTTTGAATTTTTCTTTCTTAAAGAGAGACCAGATTATAGTATTTAATCCACTTAAATATCGGGGACTTACTGCTTTTCTTATGGTCTTAAATAAAATTCTTATACAATAAGTACAAATATAATATGCAAGTACTTGTCACTTGGATTTATTATTCTTTTGACCTTCAAAATTATTTTAATTTAATCAAATCTGATACTTTTATCTTTTGTTCTCTTATCTCTTCTGATTTAGAAAGATTTTCTTTAAGATTTTCACAAATATTTTATTCTATATCACATTTTTCAGTGTTTTGAGACACACACACACACGTACACATTAAACATTTAAAATAGACCCTGGTCTATAAAATATATCATTTTCTAAATTGTTAATGAATTGTCCCAAGGCCATTTAAAGAATAATTCTTCCCTTCTCCTCTGTTGCCTCTTGTGGCATATGGCAAATCCTTGCACATAATAGATACATTTGTAGGTTACTTTGTTCCATTGAAAACAAACATTTTCTTTTTTAACAGCATTGGTCATCATAGCACACCATGACTACCCTTTGAATCACCCTGTTGGTGCTCTTGTTAAGAGAAGTCCAGTATATGTAGAAGTCTTTGGTATGGCTATAGTTCAATGAATGTCAGTCAGAGCGACTTGAGAAGCAAGTTGGTATATTCCGATGGATGTTTAAAGTTCATGGACCAGGCAGGAGGTAGGTTAAAGTGGTTGACATAGGTCTAGTGCATTCTTACAATGCATAAAATAGCCACATATGAATAAAAATGAATTGTATCTATAGCCAAATTTTGCAGCCAATCCAAGAAAATTTAACAGCTCTTGTTAAGCAAAACTGTCATCTGCCATAACAACTCCCACAACTGTAACACACAAACTGGAGACAAAACTTCTTTCATGCTCCAATGTGTATGTTTATGCCTCAGGATCTGCTAACACATCTCAAGTGGAAAACATTTGCTGTTGAAACAAATACTTCCTTTATAAATCTCCAACTGAGCTGTGAAGACACCGACAATTCTGTTGATTTTAGGAATGATCATCATTCATGTCTCATCCAAGTGAAAATATGTTATTTTTCCATAGAGGGAGTATACTATCTAAGTATAAAATTTAAGAGAAACCATATTCCTTTATACAACCATTATAATCATACATTCTTTTTTTTTCAATACACATTTAGCATTTGTCTACTGTATACGAGGTACTGAGCCTACAAAAAAGAATAAGAAAAGGAGGTAAAGGGTTTGGCATGGCTCTGTCCTCAATGGTTTAAATATGAACAAGAAGAGAATACATAATATTTATATTTATAGTTATGTTTATATATGATAAAAGCCAGCATAAAATGGCATCAGCTACATGCTAAACAACTAATATAAACAATTCTACTAGGAATTCAAAAGAGAATCAACAGTGAAAGACAGATTATTTAGACAGAAATATTGATTTTAAGCGGCTTTGATTTAGGAGGTAGACTTAGATACAAGAGGAAGTGTCTTTCAGGCAGAAGACTGCAAGAGGAGACACATACTTAGAATGTATATGAAATGTTAAAGGGAAATATAGTAGAACAGTGTGACTACCGTGAGTTGGTCACACAAGAGAAGACTGAGAAGTAACGTTCAATATATCAGTAGAAGTAGATTGAAGAGCATTTTTAATTTGGGACATTGCATCACTCAGATTGTTCGAGAGGGAGAATGCCAGTAAAGAAGCTGAAGTGGGTAACTGGCAGCAATGTGTTTAGTATGGACTAGATGAGAAAGAGAAGTCAGGTTGGCATAGCAACTAAGACACTATTGCAAAGGTCTAATTATTAACATTGTATTAGTTTTTCTAAGGA
The DNA here is from genome assembly GCA_030035585.1 of Dugong dugon. NCBI lineage: Eukaryota > Metazoa > Chordata > Mammalia > Sirenia > Dugongidae > Dugong > Dugong dugon. Next base: position 25,586,129 of record CM057475.1, read on the forward strand.
TGCTTTCTGTTTGTTTGAGGGGAGAGCATTGTTTACATAAGGTAACTCACTTTTGAAAATGGAAAAACTGTAGAGGCAGTAGAATAGGCACTCTAGGCTATGTCAATACAAAACAAGTGTCAATCCATTGTTTGTAGAGAACATCTGAGTGTAAAGTAATCTGAATACAGATACTTCAGATTAAAAAATTGCCTGGTTTCCTTAACAAGGTTACTTGGGGGCATAGTTCAGCACTCTGAAATTGATTTTCTTTTTTAAGACTGCTTTTTCTATAACTTAACTTCTAGGTCTCCAGTTTCCAAGTTACTTGGTAATATTTGCTGAAAATTGAGATTCCTGGGCCCCGCTTTATGATTACTAAATCAGAAGCACTGACAGCAGAGCCCAGGAAATTACATGTTTAATAAGGACAAGTGATTCTTAAGCACATAAGAGTGTATGCAAACACAGCCTTGGGGAAGGTCCCTGCCTTCCTTCCCTCTCCATGTACAGTTTAAGACATTGCGGTGCTTTGTTATTGCTTCCTCTTGAGGAGTTGTAGGAGATGTGTGTGTGCACACACGTGTGCAATCAATCATGTAAGCAGCTGCACACAGGAGTTTAAGAACAGACACCCTTAGAACTGCAAGAAAGACATGAATAATTGGTATCTTCAGTTCACAATGAAATAGAAAACATTCAAAAAAACAAAAAACAAAACCTACCTTGTACTACCTTGTATTGGCCTTGGTGTGATGGGACCAGAATCAAGATGTTATTTAAAATTAAATAACCTAGATGTTGGAGAAGTCCAGAAGCTAGGCTATTCGCATTGCCTTGTAAGGGCCCTAAACCTGTCGCTGCTGAGTCCAGTCAATTCTGACTCATAGCAACCCTATAGGACAGAGTAGGGCTGCCCCATAGGGTTTCCAAGGAATGGCTAGTGGATTTGAACTACTGACCTTTGGTTAGCCCTGAGATCTTCACCAATGCACCACCAGCGCTCCTGTAAGGTCCCTAGGTGGCACAAATGTTTTGCACTCATTTGCTAAGCTGAAAGTTTATAGTGAAACCCACCCAGAGGTACTGTGGAAGAAAAGTCCTGGGGATCTGCTTTTGTTAACATCACAGCCAAGAAAAACCTGTGCAGCAGTTCTACTCTATAACGCGTGGGGTTCCCATGAGTTGGAATTTACTTCCGGGCAACTAACAACAACTGATTGCCTTGTTGGGTAAACAGAGCCAGACCACATCCCTGATCTCAAGTGAAGGACTGTTTTCACTGTCAATCATCCTGGGAAGAGGAGAGCTGGAGGCCGAAAAACGAGAAGGCAACATTAACCTAGCAGAAAGGAAAAACATTCTTCTCTCTGAGGTTTGATTTGTCTTATTTTTACCTGTGGAAATGCTTGAAGCAACTGTTGTTTCAAGTTCAACTGGCCTGTATGATAGAACTACTCTGGGAGTTATCCAGAGGCATGGCCTGTAAAGGGCTCTGAGGATGTGTGTTGTTGTTGTTAGTTGCTATCAAGTCATTTTGGACACACAGCAACCCCATATGACAGAGCAGAACTGCCCCACAGGGTTTTCTTGGCTGTAGTCTTTGGGGAAGCAAATCGCCATGTCTTTTTCCCACAGAGCCACTGGGTGGGTTTGAACCACCAACCTTTCAGTCAGCAGCCAAGCGCTTAACCATTTGTGCCACTAAGGCTCCCTGAGGTTGTGTGTAGCATTAGCGTAATCCCGAGAAGTACACTTGTACCAAGCGAGCATCCGCATCAGGAGAGATCAGTAGCAGAGGGAGTAGTATAATGGCGGGTCAGACAATTTTAGTGGAAGAACAGCAAGGATGCATTTCTGGGCACATATGAGGCAGCACCATGGAGAACATTGAGTGGGGATATTTTTCTAATGATTATTCTGTTTGGGGCTGACACTTTATAATTTGGATTTTAAAATTATAACTCTATTTGTAGCCACATATTAGTAAGATCTAGGACATTTGGTTAAATGCTATTACTGTACTTCACGTTAAAATATAATATAATAACCCTGGTCAATAGTTTTAGGATTATTACTTCCTTCTTTGGCCAATTCTATCAAATACACACAATATCTAAAAATGAACTACGTTAATTTAGGACAACTTTAACTCATAGCTTGGAGACAAGCTTTTTAGTAAGAGCATTCCATGACACGAGATTATATTCACATATACACAGTTCATGAGATTTGCGGTGGGACATTAAACATCCATCAGAAAACTCTCATTGTTTAAATGTCTATTAAGAACATTTATCTTGACTGAAGGGGCATGATCAAGGGAACAGCAGCCTCGCTTGTATAGTTTCCTAAGTTTATTCTCCAAAGTGTACTAGGAAGTATTACTTCTGTAAAATTCTCCACTAGAACTCTGAGGATGAAGTAAATCTGGTAAATACTGCATAGCAAGACCCTGACAATACATTTGCATTGACCACGAGCAGAGTAAATGCTCTGAGAAGGCCTGCAGTAAAGAAACGGCTATAACTTTGATTATTCCAATCCAATCTTATTGGAACATGAAAACTCATTTTTCATGTTAAATGTATTAGAATAGTAAGTAACACCCTTCAGATAATTCTGCTAAAGTGGAAAGAATAGGCTTTATCATACATATGTGCACTCAAATGCCAGCAGAGCCACTTATGACCAGGGAGCCATCATTTGTGAAATACCTACAAATAAAGATAAGTACCTCCTAGGGAGTTTTTTTTTTTTTAAACGTTAATAGAGATAATGTATATAAAGAATCCAGGAAACCCCTGGTCAAATATTGGTGCTTTTTTAAAAAAAATGCTGATTTCCAATTCGTCTATAGAAATTCTCAATTAAAACCTCTGAAACTTTTACAAAGTCAATAGTTTAAACTTGGCTAAATATCAAAATGATCCCTAAGTAGCACAAATGGTTTGACCTTGACTACTAACCAAAAAGTTGGTAGTTTGAACACAGCCAGTAGAACCACGGAAGAAAGGCTTGGCGATCTGCTTCCATAAAGATTACAGCCAAGAAAACCCAACTGAGCAGTTCTACTCTGTGACACATAGGGTCACCATAAGTTGGAATCTACTTGACAGCAACAGGTTTTTGAAAGATCAAAATGGATGGAGTCTCAGAAAATGAAAGAACGGATATTTATAGGCAAAAAATAGTATGGCATGGAAGAGCACAAAATATACAAAAAAAAATGAAAATATTGGTGAGGGGATCTTCCCTGTTGCCATCAATTCTGACTCATAGTGAGTGACCCTATAGGACAGAGTAGAACTGCCTCTTAGGGTTTCCAAGGAGCAGCTAGTGGATTTGAACTGCTCACCTTTTGGTTGACAGTCGTAGCTCTTAACCACTGTGCCGCCAGAGCTCTGAAGGTATATTAGCCACCATTAAAAAAGGAATCTTCCTATTTCCTTTCTTTCCAAAGAGAACTAGTTCCAGATGCACAAAAACTTACTCCAGCCAGAAATAAGTCTAGCTTATAACACTATTAAACTCAACAGGGGAAAAAAAAAAAAAAGGCTTGGGGGAAAGCAATTCTAGGGAAAGACAAGTTACTGCCTTTCTAAAAATGCACAGTTTATTCATTAAACTTTAAAGGACCTGGACACACAGGATTCTTTGGCAGTAGCCAAATAAGACCCAATTAAAATCTGCAAATCTATTGATCCTACCTCAGCTTGGGTGACCTCCCATGTGTATCTTGTTCATAAATAAGATGACACAAAAAAAGGAACTATTGATTTTTGCATGATATTTTTCTTGCCTTTTTCTCCCTGTATACACAAAATGGCATAGGCTATTCTCAAAATAAAGCTCCCAGGATATGCCAGAGTAGCTTGTGCTTGGAAATTATTAGAAAAATAACAATAACAAAATGAACCCAATGCAATTCATTCCAGTAATTTTCTCTGCTCACTTCTAAACACTTGGCAACCATGTAAAATCAAATTTGCAGTATGTCACTGCCTCACCATGCAATGAGCAAAAGTTATTTGAACAGCACGGCTCCTTCTTTTAAGCAATGTGGGTCTTTGGAACGAAGTCTACTGAGAATCTATTTAATACAAAATGTGGATAACTCCAGACAAGAAAATGTGTCCCAGAATTCCTATCTTCTACATACCTCTGTCCAAGAGCCAAATTCCCATATCCCAAGTCTGATCTCCCTGGTAACACTAAGAATGAGAGAGAAAGAGTAATGAAAAGAGCATGCATAGAGAATTAGAAAACTTGGAAATTCATCCTGGATAATCCTGGCTCTTCCCCTACTTCACTGTATGAAGTACAACAAAACATTGAGCCTCTCTGATCCTCAAACACTTCATCTTTAATATGAGCTGTATGGACTTTAGATGAAATACAATTAACTCAAATTTCTGCTCCCTGTGTTTACAAAATAAAATGGAATACCTTGAGTCATTGAGTTAACCAGGTGCCTGTTGAGTCAACTCCAACTCATGGCGACTCCATGTGTTTCAAAGCAGAACTGTGCTCCATAGGGTTTTCAAAGACTGTGATCTTTCTGAAGTAGATCACCAGATCTTTCCTTCAGGCCCCCATCTGGGTGGATTTGAACTGACAACCTTTTTGTTAGTAGTGGAGTGCTTAACCTTTTATGCCACCCAGGGACTTCTCATCAAGTTACCAGCTCCTTAGTAACATATTTTTATGTAAATAGTGCATACTTCTACATTTGTTTGCCAACCCAGCCTTCCCCCAACAAGGTATTTTCATAAGCACACTATGCTAATTTTTTACAGCAACATGTAAAAATAAAATTTGATATAGTGACGTTTATGAAAATACCTCGTGGGTAGAGGGCCTGGTCAGCAAACAGACATAGAAGGCGCGCGTTATTTGCATAAAAATACAGTAATTCATGTAGTGAAATCAAACAAGTAATAACAGTGCAAAAATACCCACTGTAGGGTATATAAGCACTCTTTTTAACAACACAGAGCTAGTTTCAGCATTCATGTATCCAACAGATACGTGGCATGGCACAACTGTGGTCCACAGAACAGGTTAGAGTATAAAATAAATATCATGAAACATAAGTGGAGAGTACTAGAAAGATAGAAAGGTGGTACATTGAAAAATATGACTGTCTTGGATTGAATTTTGTCCCCCCAAAATGTGTGTCAACTTGGCTAGGCCATGATTCCCAATATTGGGCAGTTTTCCACCATTTTGTCATCTGATGTGATTTTCCTATGTGTTGTAAATCCTACTTTTATGATGTTAATGAGGTGGGATTAGCGACAGTTATGTTAATGATGCAGGACTCAATCTACAAGATTAGGTTTCTTCTAAAGCCAATCACTTTAGAGATATAAAAGAGAGAAGCAAGCAGAGAGACGGGGATTTCATACCACCAATAAAGCAGTGCCTGGAGAAGAGCGCATCCTTTGGACCTGGGGTTCCTGCTCAGAGAAGCTCCTAGACCAAGGGAAGATTGACGACAAGGACCTTCCTTCAGAGCTGACAGAGAGAGAAAGCCTTCCCATGGAGCTGGCACCCTGAATTTGGACTTCTAGCCTCCTAGACTTTGAGAGAATAAATTTCTTTTCATTAAAGTCATCCACTTGTAGTATTTCTGTTATAGCAGCACTAGATAACTAAGACAACGACCCCTTCATTTGTTATATACGTAACTAATTCCTGAGGTTGATTAGATTTCTTATGATAAATACTGAATAGACAAAATGATGTGTCTTGTTTTGAGACAAGATAGGCCAAGGATGGCACTGCAACCATGGCTGCTGTGGATAAGATTAATGCATGCTGTCTGATGTACTCAAAATTGGCATTTGTGCAAGAAGAATAGAGACATATTTTAAAATAACATTTACTATTTTAAGTTAAAAGTTTAACCCAAACTTTTGGTAAAACTTCTAAGTTTAACACAGAAATTGAATTACTTTACTCTTAAATCCCAGGAATTTTAATATTCATTTTTAAGGAGACTTTGATTAATGAACATTTGGTCCTATTCTGAAACTTAACTAACTAAACTCCTTTAAACATTTTAAAATGCTTTCATAAATTTAATATATTCTATTTCTTTTTAATGATTTAAATTGTTTGACTCCCAAATTAAATCTTTTCAAGCACTAAAGTAAATCTTATGCATTGATTAAATTAAACTTATAAATAAGCTGATTAAGTTTTCTTTAATGTTTCAGTGCTCTTTATAAATTTAGTACAATTTAAATATAAAGTCACAAGTCTAAATCACTTACTTAACTTTTAAGTTAAAATCACAGATGTATTTTCTTAAACTTTTTAGTATGATAAATTCTCTTAATCCTCATAAGTATTTAGTATACCAAATACATGCACAGATTATTTTCTAACACAAAAAAATGATGCTATAATTTGGATTTACTTCATTATTCTAAAGTCATTTTGTATTTCTCGTGGTTAACACGCAAGTATGCACTAGAGAAGAATAAAATCATGTCTTTCTGTGTTAAGAAAACTGATGTTTCCACTCATTCTATTCAAGCTTCCTACCAATCAGAAAGACCCCAGGTTAGGGCACTGATCTAGATTATTGCCCTCAACAAGGAGCTAAATCCTATTAAAAACTGTGGTAAAATTGTACCTAATATCATTCACTGCTCCGGATGGGTTTTATATTGCTTTGATTCTCTGCCTAGTTCTTAAAAATTTTTAAATTGGTAGAATTTTGTATAACTCCCATGTCTTTAACTGATTCTGTGGTCATAGCTTCTGAGGTTATCAATGAAAAATGAATAATAACAGTGTCTTTATTTTTCAGTTACTTGTTCAACAGTGGAAGTTCTTTTAAAAATATTCCCTCCAGGGAGATCTAAAAGCCTGTGATAATCGTGGGTTAAAGTCTATTTAATAAACTAAAGTTTGTCTCCTTTTCTTCTAACAATAGAAATAAAATATTCCACAGTTTGCAACAAATCCTTTGAAGGGAACACAAGGCCCCCCAAACGCATTTTCAATTAATACTTATTTTGATGTTTTGCTTTAATTAATGTTTTTATTTCTACTTGCACCTAGAGGTAATTTTGTTTTATTTTGTTATTAAGGACATGACAGTATTTTATAATGAAAATAAACAAGTCTGCACATTTAGGGGGAATGTTGGCCCCGGTTCCATTTAGAAGGCTATATATAATTAATCTACATATTTTTCAGCTTCTGCAAACCGCATTATGCCTTCCAGTTATAAACTGAAAAGCACATGAATTAGGAGACCAAGCATATTTGTAAAAAGCCTACTTTCTTGCTATAGTTTTGCTATTCAAAAACTGAATGGTTTTAGAGTTAAGCCTCAATTTCCTTATTTCTAATGTAAGACTATACTTAATTATAATTGAAAGTATTTTTTCATTTCTAATTCTTGTCTGGAAATTCTGGGGGAAATTGTCAAGAGTCTTGACATTCTAGGGCTAGAACTGGATCTTTACTGCAGTGTACAGGTGGCATGACAGCAAAAAGCAGACATAATCTAAAGAGCAAATGTGACTAGAAATTAAGGAGAGATGCAAAAACCAGCACTACAGGAGCAGAATCAGGTGTCAGATCTGAGGTCATACTTTAGAAATAGACGAAGCATTGGAAGCTTAGGAAATCAGAAAAGGTTTGGAGAGTTAAATTGCAAAGCAGCACTAGATCAAACATTTTCAGAAATAGGTCATGAGAAGGAAAGGGTGTTTTGTTTGCATTTATATTGGATTTTGCTTGTGTGGTCCTGGGTCAATTTCTCTGACTTAAGAGCACAGAGTTAGTGGGGCCAAAATCAGAGAATACTTTTGAATAGCAAATAAGGGATAAGTGATAAAACACTTGCAATTATGTAACTATTAACCTATTTTCTTCACGTGCCAGAAGAACATGTAAGTCAAAACTAAAAACATTCACATTAGACTTTCTTTCTCTGACTAAAATATAATTATTGGGGGTCCTCTATGTGCAAGCCATATCGTTAGTACTATACAGGATACAGAGGTGAAAAAGATAAGGTTTCTGACCTCAAGAGATTTTTAGAAAGATATCTAGATTAGGACCAGAATTAACTTGATCATCATCTTTCTTCAGACTGCCAAGTGAATATTGCAATAACTTCCATTTTCACCCTACCAAATTAGAAAACTCATTTCTTCTTCACCCATGTATTTCAGCATGTAGTATTAGACTTCAACTATGAGATTGAAACAATGAACGGGGTCTTTATATGTATTTATTTCAAGGTGATAAAATCATTTGCTGTGCTCATGATACCTAATGAAAGCAACAACAACAAAAAAAAAAAACCTACACATTTAGGGGAATACTGGCCCAGGTTTTCTTTAGAAAGTTTTATATACATATATATACATATATTTAATATTTAATGTAAATATTTGTCCGCTTCTGCAAACCAAATTGTACCTTCCATTTATTCCTGCTGCTTCAAACCATATCTATTCATCCCTACATCACAGAAATTTTCCTTCATTTAACAGGTGTTTCTTGAGCAATAATATACGGTGGTGACTATAGTACATGCTAGAGCCCTGGTGGCTCAGTCAGTGGTTAAGCGCTGGGTTGCTACCCAAAAGGTCAGCCTTTCGAATCCACCAGCCACTCCTTGGAAACCCTATAGGGCAGTTCTATGGGATCCTATAGGGTGGCTATGAGTCAGACTTGACTTGATGGCAACAGGTATGTGTGTATAGTACATGCTAAAGATAATCAGTTAAAAATACATTAAGACAATACAAAATGAAAATACAATTTTGGATCAGACAAAAGAAGAGTCAAAGCTTTTTTTCCCCCTTTTTTCTCCCTAGTTGTGTAACTTAGGGCAAGTTGCTTCACCTCTTTGAATCTCAGGCTCTTTGTAAACAAAAGGGTAAGACAATGAAGCATGCATTTTGGCACATGTCGTAGTAATCTGTGGACACTCTGTTCTTCCAAATTCCCAACTTTCGTATATGCCCTTGATTTTGTCTGCCATTAAAAACAAGTTGCATTTCATCTTTGTATGGAAGTAATGAGATAATTAAAAATACAAAATATACTAGACCGATAAGCAAGTCTGACTGTCCAATTCACTGGCTTAAAAAACCGTGACAAAACTGTTCGTTTTCTTGAAGAATCATTAAGAGTGTGTTCCATATTTTAAAGGAGCTCTGGCTCCAGTGCTAATCTCTCCCTATGACGAAGTAGTATATCTATTTACATTCTGGCATAAATTTCTTAATCTGGGTGACTATCACAAAGAACATGCTCTACACAAAACTTAAATTCCAAAACACATTTGTTGACAGTGTTATCTTTCATAGGTTTATACAATTCAGAGCTATTAATCTGAAAAACGTCTATCCTGATATCACCATCATATCTAACTTTCATATACTCTAAAGGAATTGCCATGTTAGCCATAACTAAGAATTCATCAAGTTACAATGAATAATACTTTGCCAACTTTGTTTTTTCTATAGGTGGGTGTCTTAGTCATCTAGTGTTGCTCTAACAGAAATACCACAAGTGGATGGCTTTCACAGAGAGAAATTTATTTTCTCACAGTCTAGTAGGCTAGAAATCCAAATTCAGGGGTCAGCTCCAGGGGAAGGCTTTCTGTCTCTGTGGGCTCTGGAGGAAGGTCCTCATCATCATCAGTCTTCCCCCGGACTAGGAGCTTCTCTGTGCAGGAACCTCGGGTGCAAAGGATGCGCTGTGCTCCCAGTGCTTTTTTCTTGGTGGTATGAGTTCCCCAATTTTCTGCTTGCTTCCCTTTCCTTTTATCTCTTACATGAGATAAAAGGTGGGGCAGGTCACACCCCAGGGAAACTCCCTTTACATTGGATCAGGGATGTGACCTGAGTTAGGGTGGTGTTACAATCCCACCCTAATCCTCTTTAATGCAAAATTACAATCACAAAATGGAAGACAACCATACAACACTGGGAATAATGGCCTAGCCAAATTGATAAACACATTTTTGGGGGGACACAATTCAATCCATGACAGTGGGTCTTCCATATCATTAGCCAATTCCTGAGTATGTCAAGTTGGTAGTGTCATTGGAAAGTGGTAATTGAGTCACCTGCTTTTCCACAGAAACGTTTCCAGATAAGTCTCTTTTATACCATCTTTAACTACTTTCTCAGCAATTGCATGTGATATTTTTGTTCTTGGGAAACCAGAGTGCTACATTATACAAAGCCCGCAAAGCATTAGTGTTTATATGTGAAATACTGAACATCTGCTACTGTTGGCCTTTTATTTCAATACTCTTTCTTTCAAAAAAATTGTTGTGGTTTTCAACGTATTTCTTCATGCTGTCTATGTAAATTCCACTTAAGTTTTGATAGCTTAATTTCTTCAGTAGCCAATTCATTTCTGCAAATAACATACTCTTTTTATCACTTCATCATCAAGTATGGTTACAAAACAAATTTAATATATTAGGAATAATACTTCTGAGTGAAACTAGTTGACCTCTTTTGGTCTTCATTTCTTAAGATAACCTCCATTGTCACCATTTGATGTACTACTACTGAGGGAAAGGTGTGTCATTTGACAAAAAAAAAAAGGCTAGTAAATCTTTTTGTACCATCTATACCATATTTTATGCAAATAACGCACACCTTCTATGTTGTTTGCAACTCCTCCCTTCTTCTGCAAGGTATTTTCTTAAGTGCTGCTATGCCAATTTTTTTATATGTTGCTGTAAAAAAAAATTAAAAAATAGCATAGTGTGCTTACTAGAATACTTCATGGGGGAGGGAGCAGTTGGCAAACAAATGTAGAAGGCGTGCGTTATTTGTGTAAAATATAGTAAATCAGGGTTAAAATTTTAATAACTAACTTTGTTCAATAATGACAAACTACAAATTTAAAAGATGTTTGATGAAAGTTTAACATGATTTTAAAAATAAATAACCATGTATTTTTCTCTTATTTCTATTGAATTATGCTTGACAAGCTCTCCTTAAAATGCCATGTGTTGTCACTTGGTCCTAATGGGCATGACTAGATTGCAGTTGCTGGCCCATATGACTCACCATGCAAACTGAACAACACTTGGACTAGTATATACTCTGTTAAGTGGGACAAATCCACTGATCACATGTTTGGATCTCACAGAAAATGTCAACTTGCTAAATAGTTTTTATTTGCTTACTCCTCAATTTTGCTCTTATTACAGACCTGTAACAGCCAACTCACAGATATGCCCCAGTCTTCCTATCATATTTTGAGTAGCAGTGGTAGAGCTGCTATCACTTAGCTAGTAATTCACAGAGCTGAGGTTCACACCAAAATCTGTCTAAATACAAGGCCCACAAACTTCACTCTACCAAATCAATTGTACACTGAGTTCTTCCAGTCCCTACTTGTCCCAGAGTTGCTCCCTATTACTAACTCCTATTCAGGGACAAAACAGTTAACCATTCAGGTGCTAACCCAAAGGTTGGTGGTTGGAACCCACCCAGCAGCTCCCTGGGAGAAAGACCTGGCAATCTACTCCCATGAAGATTACATCCAAGAAAACCCCATGAGTTTTCTACTCTGTCACATGGGGTCACCATGAGTCAAAATCAACTTGACTGCACCCAACAACGGCAATATTTTTAAACTAGAGTTTCTAGGTGGCACAAATGGGCTACTAATGAAAAGGTTGGCAGTTCTAACCCATCCAGAGGCACCTTGGAAGAAAGGCCTGATGATATGCTTTCAAAAGGTCACAGCCGTGAAAACCACGTGGAGCACTGTTCTACCTGAAAACATGGGTCACCATGAGTCAGAATCAACTTGAAGGCAACTGTTTTTTGTTTGTTTTTATTCTTGTAATTCCAACAAATTACTAGAGGGCAATTAGCAGTTCCTAAAAGAACATTAGGGAATAAAGTGTTAAAACAAAGAAGACAGTGCACTGAAAGGGTCAGTTTCTACTACCTTTTTCTTACCTTAAATTGTGATATAGTGGAAACTATTTCAAAACTCTTAGAACTATTTTAAATTTTTACTTTTAGAAAAGTAACTTTCATGTCAATTTCTTTCACTGTTTTACTACCAGAGGATGAGCAAGGCGATAGTGACTCAAAATGAACAACAGTGTTAAAAAATCTTTGCTATCTCTGAAAGCAAAATACACAAATAACATAAGCACATATAAGGAAAAAGAAAAAAAAAAAAAAAACCAGAAATAGGAAAAATTATACTGGTTGCTTACCAGTAAAAACCATTTCAAAATTTTACTTAAATAATTGTTGAGAATGCTTACTATGAGAAGCTAAATTTATATAGAATCAATTTTCTCAGATAGAGCATGGTGGTTAAGAAGAAAAACAAATCAGTACAATAACAAAGCCTTGATTATAATACCTAAAGAGCTCAAAGTATAAAATAATTGTGTTTGCTTCCTCCCATGTTCCATTTCATATGCAGTTTGGATAGCTTTGATATCTTATACCACAATGATCAGAGTTGCTACTAGTTCACATTATCTGGTTTCCAGAAATAAGACCTCTATTGAGCTGTATTAAAAGATGAAGATAATTGTGAATATCTGGATCAACTTATGTGTACCAGAAACATTGTTAAAATAATACAATTAAATTTATTTAAGGACATAACTTAGGGGTCAGTAGAATATTTAAAGAGTGTTTGTGAGATATATTTTGACTACTAATCCCATTTCCCAAAAAGTAGATTTTGATGAAAAAGAAACAGAGGGGTGGCTATATGCTTTTACTATGTGAAATATTATTAATAGGATCATTTACTAGAAATTCAAGCCAGACTCAGAAGAGGATGTGGAATGATGGAATCATTGCTGATGTCAGATGGCTCTTGGCTGAAAGCAGAGAATACCAAAAAGATGTTTATTTGAGGTTTATCGGCTATGCAAAGGCATTCTACTGTATGGATCATAATAAATTATGGATAACATTGCAAAGCATGGGAATTCCAGAACACTTAATTGTGCTTATGTGGAAGCTGTACATAGACCAAGAGGCAGTCATTCAAACAGAATAAGGGGATACTGTGTGGTTTAAAGTGAGGAAAAGTGTGTGTCAGGGTTGTATCCTTTCACCATACTTATTCAATCTGTATCCTTAGCAAATAATCCAAGAAACTTGACTAGGTGAAGAACATAGCATCAGGACTGGAGGAAGACTCTTTAACAACCTGCGATATGCAGATGAAACTACCTTGCTTGCTGAAAGTGAAGAGGACTTGAAGCACTTACTGATGAAGATCAAAGACTCCAGCCTTAGGTATGGATTACACCTTAACATAAAGAGAACAAAAATCCTCACAACTGGACCAACAGGCAACATCATGATAAATGGAGAAAAGATTGAAGTTGTCAAGGATTTCATTTTACTCGGTTCCACAGTCAACACCCATGGAAGCAACAGTCAAGAAATCAAAAGACGCATTGCACTGGGCAGATCTGCTGCAAAAGACCTCTTTAAAGGGTTCAAAAGCAAAGATGTCACTTTGAGCACTAAAGTATTCCTGACGCAAGCCATGGTATTTTCAATTCCCTCATACACATGCGAAAGCTGTGCAATGAATAAAGAAGACTGAGGAAATATTGATGACTTTGAATTATGGTGTTGGTGAAGAATATTGAATGTATCATGAACTGCCAGAAGAACAAACATATCTGATTTGGAAGAAGTACAGCCAGAAAACTCCTTAGAAGGGAGGATGGTGAGACTTTGTCTCATGTAAATTGGACATGTTATCAGGAGAAACCAGTCCCTGGAGGACATCATGCTCGGTAAAGTAGAGGTTTCAGTGAAAGAGAGGAAGACCCTCAATGAGATGGATTGATGCAGTAGCTGCAACAATGTGATCAAACATAGCAACGATTATGAGGATGGCCCAGGACCTGACAGTGTTAGTTCTGATGTACACAGGGTCATTGAGTCGATGGCATCTAACAACAACAACAGCAACATCAACGGAGTATTGTTTCTTTTTTATCAGTGTGAGATGCAATTTGTTAAGCAGAATGGAAGAATAGGGCCAAGCAATTTATTGCTAGCTTATTTTGTTAAAACTACTACACATTCGCAACTGTTATGGAGGCGCTCTGGTGATATGAAAGTAAATTTGCTGGTTTTGCCCTTGTCTTAGGTGAGGACAGTAAAAAATCTGTTGTATAAAAAACAACTCCCATCACATGCTGATGATTTATTGGATAGTTTCAGAATTCCAAAGAGTAAAATATCAGTGCCGTCTGCTGGAATTAGCAGTTCAAATCCACCAGCTGCTCCCTGGAAACTCTATGGAGTAGTTCTCTGTCCTACAAGGTCGCTATGAGTCAGAATTGGCTCAACAGCAATGGGTTCTACCAGTGTTTGAGAGTTTGGGCTTATCATTTTTATACAAAAAGATTTACCAAGTATTGAATTTACAGAAGATGGAACAAAATAATTCAAAAGAGTAAATATAATGTGTGATAGAGGTCTCTCGTTGCCTAAGTCATTATTCATTCTCTCTTTCTTTAGTAAAAGAAGTAGTTTTATTCAGTGCAACATGTAATAAGCTACAGAAATATATTTCTCAGCCTCCCTTGAAGCTAGGGGAGACCATGAGAATATATTCTGGGCAAGGCAAAGTAAGCAAATGTATTGTGTGTTCCTCCAGGGAAACCCCCATAAGAACAATCTGGCACAAGAGCTTTATTACTTTTTTCTTTCCCGTTTCTTCTTCCTGATGTCTGCGTGCTCAAACGATGACTTCAATTCCCATAGCTCTGAGTCAGGAGGATATAAACTAAGGATGGCTTAGCAACCATATAGTAGAAGCCTGAGTCTCTAACAGTATGAATTTAATTTATATAAAAGAGTAATAAACCTGTATTTTATTTAAGTCACGATTACTTTGGGTTACTCTGTCACATATAAAAAACCAAACCAAACCCACAGTCATCGAGTCTATTTGGACTCATAGCAACCCTATAGGACAGAGTAGAACTGCCCCCTAGGGTTTCCAAGGCTGCAATTTTTATGGAAGCAAACTGCCACATCTTTCTCCTGTAGAGTGGCTGGTGGATTCAAACCACTGACCTTTAGGTTGGTAGCCAAGTGCTTAATCACTGCACCACCAGGGCTCCTTCTGTTATCTGTAGGTGAAACTAATCCTAACTGTACAACTTCAAAGCAGAGTATAAACGCCTGATCACTAAACATAAATAGCGTGCATAGAAAGGAGCCTTAATAACAACAAAAAGGTAAATATACATGTTACTAAAATTTTCACTATAATTACTGTTTAATTTCCTTTTATATTTATTATCATATACTTGCAAATAGTTTAAAGTCTATTTGTCCTGCAAGACTTGTTACAAAAGAAGAAAAAGTATTTCACAACCTCTTCTCCATTTCCTGCTCCAGAGAGGCAACTATTTTTTACATACTTCTAGCAGATTCTTTTTTAATCACATATTTTATTTTATGTCTAAATAGCATGAGTATATTGCTTCTGCCTCTCTCTCTCTGTCTCCTTCTCTCTCCCTCTGTCCCTTTCTTCTTCCCTCAGTTCCTTTCCCTCCTTTAAATTAGGTAGGATCTCTGGAACTCCCATTTTGCAAGATAAGAATCCAGCTCTCCTTCACCCTCATGCCCTTACCAAATCCAGAAACACATTTCATCCACCTAATATATTTATATCATAAATTTGGTTAGATCAATATGCAGTGTTCACATTATTATGGCTATATCAATGCTAGTCACATCTGAACCATGTAATAATGCATTATACTATGATTGCTTTTCTTTCCTCCACATTTCATTTTCCCCAGAGACAATAATGTATTGTTTTGTACATTTTGTTTTCTATGTACTTAGCACCTATTCAACACTAACGTCTCCTCAGTAGTGTAAAACTCCTCTCAATATTGTCTCACTCAATATCTCTTCCACCAATTCCATGTATTTTGATGAAATCCCCATGGGAGCTTTCAGACTTGTTCCAGCCTGGCTAGGTTTCTCTGCAGGCATGCGGATCACGTTTCACCTAGGGCTATATGCACAACACATCTTTCTGGTGTTAGATTCTAGCTCTTGAATGTCATGAGTCTCTTTTTCTGTTTACTCTACCTTTTGAAGAGGAACATTTCATAGATTCCTGAGAAGGATTATGTGAGGTAAATTTGTTGAGATCATGCATATCTGAAAATTGTTTTTTCAATTGAGTTTAAAAGAAGTAAATGGACACAATAATTTTGTTATTTGAAAACATTATTATCTATTTCTGGTTTCCAGTTTTGTTGTTGAGAAGTTTGATTCTTTCTTGACCTTGACCTTTTCGTTTTCTCTCTTTAGAAATTTTAGATAGCTCTTCTCCAGTGTTCTGAAATTTCATAAAGATGTGCTTTGCTGTGGGACTATATTAATTCATTTTGTGAGACACTGAAATGAGCTCTATCAGTTTGGAAATTTTTGTTCTGCTAGCATTTGGGACTCTAGTAGGGGAAGAATATTCTGGGCTTTCAATATTTATTATCAAACGTTTATTTAAACATTTACTTATATCACCCTAAGTCCAAGAAGGACTAGAGCTTGCTTAAGAATGAAGGGCAAATATTGCTTGGAGAAGGCCTTCCGAACCAGCACAATTGCAGAGTCTAAAAGATATGCCAATAACAACAAACAAACAAACAAAAATTGCCGTTGAGTCAATTCCAACTCACAGCAACCCTGCAGTACAGAGTAGAACTGCCCTATAGGGTTTCCAAGGAGTGGCTGGTGGCTTCAAACTGCAGACCTTTTTGTTAGCAGCCACACACTTAACCACTACACCACCAGGGCTCTTGCCAATAATAGTGTTTTGAAAAAACTGATACTTCAGATACTAGAGAAAACACATACATCAGTAATTCTGAAGGGGTCAGAGGTATTCATTCAAGATTAATATCACAGTCATTAGTTTTGACAGCATGGAAAAGTGTCAGATCATAAGCAAATCATGAATAAGTCAGGACTGGAATGAGGACATAGTGGGGATGTGGGGACAGTTCCAGACAAGTGGCACAAACTATAATTACTGGCCTTTCTCCATCAGGATCGACCACAAGCAGGAAAGACAGTAAAATGTTCAGATTTCCTGACTTCCCTATCTGCTTCTCTACGTTAAAGACTGATCTTTAACACCTAGCTAAAAGTAGTTAAATGAACTAAAGAGCATTTCAGGGTAATCATCCAATTACTTGAAGTGTATTTTTGGCTGCTATCTATATAGCACATTTTATTGATGGTAAAACACCTTCGATTACACAATACTATAGATTTAATAATAGTTTTTCTTTTTAAAGAAAAACAAATTCTACCACATTAAACATATACAATCATTGAAAGACATATTTCAATTTCAGAAATGTTTCAGTGAGAAAACTTGGGATCTTGCCTTTGAGAAACACAAAACTAAGCTTCTATCAAGCATGGTTTTGAATAGAAATTAAAACACATGATTTCATCTTTATGAATAGTGCTGTAAATACTGGCCCCAGGAAGGAAGGGGTACTGTCAAGTCCTTCTCATGGAGTTGGCCTATTCAAGCAGAAAGCCCCAGGGTCTTTTGTATGTCTGACAACAAAAAACAACTACAGAATTAATTTAAATAATTTTCACTGAGAAATACAAATATTATTTTATTTGCTGTAATTTGAAAAGAGTATATTAAAATGTTTGCCTAAAGACAATCTTAAAAAATCAGTGATTTTTTTCCTCCATTTTTCTATACTACTTTTCAGAGGTTTGGTATTTCAGATACATCCTGGATGCAGATACATGCCAAGACTTCTCCCAGCTGGAAATGTTCAATAAATACCCATCTTGAATTTCAGAATCTATCCCAGAAAACACTGAGTAAAGAAGTGGAAGAAAATTCCTGGAGATTATCCTTCCTGTCACCATTTCTGGGTTTGTCTTCTCCATTGTATGGTAGTTAGCATGACAGCCACAGTGGCATTTTTAATGATTACCTGAGAAACATGAAAATTTTAGCCATTTGACAAACCACAGCCTATTGTGTAATGAAAGGAGATTTTTCTGAAGAAAACATCAATTCTACTGCTTTGGATAAGGTAAGAAATCTACTTGGGGTATTTTGTTTTATCTTGATTTTTCTAAAAATGGAGAAACCACGTGAGACTAGGATAGACATATGCTCCATGCTTTAAGAAGTCTATCCATTAATTCCACAGTACAGTGATCAAGAGAAATGGAATAAATGTGCTTGATCAGTGTGATTTTCTCGGGTTTGTCATTCATTCTTTAGCTTGCATTATTCAGGTCTGGTTTCAGTCATTTGTTAAAAACTCATACATGTCTTCAAAGGCAATGCTGAACAAGAAAAAAAAGGTATCACTCTCTGTATCTCATTGCAATTACATTTCTTATGTGCAGTCCATCCACTGAATGGAGTAATTACAAGACATCATGGCCATTTCATAACCAACCATATCTATTTTTGCATAAATCCATTATATCTTCTTTTCATTATGAAAGTTGGATATGAAAACAATTTCTTGTAGAAGCCAGGTCAGCTACTTTTTCTGTTCATTCAGAGCTAGACTGGATGTTATTTCAAGAGCAGATAGACACTGGTATAGAGAATAGAGTCCATAACATCAGTCCCCATGACGTCTGGTATTTTTGAGAGTGTGTTTTATACCTACTATATTTTTCCCTACTATATTTTATTCATTGTCTATTTGTGGACCTATTCCATTATTAGCCCCGTCCTCATTCTTTTTGATAAGTTTTTCTTTGACAGAGATACATCAATTCAAGTATGCATTTATTTATTCATTCACTCAACAGCTAGTTGCTTGGTACTCACTCTGTGCAAGGCCTTGGTTTAGGCACTGCAGATACCACACAGATAATGTCCCTGCCCTCATAGATTGTGCATTCTGGTAGACAAAGACAGGAAATTTAAAAATTAGTTGCAAGGACGACTACAATCAGGGAAGTGGCATGTAGTTTCCTAGGAAGCATGTAACAAAAGGGCCTCACCTAGTCAGAGACAGGGAATCACAGGATTCTTCCCTAAGGAAGTGATAACAGTGCTAGTCTCCTTCACTGGCACATAGTGGGGAACTTATTTATATGGAAGACCTGTGTCTCCACATGGAATTACTGATTTTGGGGAGGAACCAGATAAGAATAGGAGAGAATATACTTTAGTGTAAGCTCTTGGATTTATATGAGAACTGATGGGTTAGAGTTTTCACATGACCTGCTTCACTCATCAGATGATAGGGAAACCAATGACCCCCAGATCATGCTTATAGTTTTGTTCCAGATATTTGATGGAATAGTAGTCAGGAATATAAGTTGAAAACAATCAAAACATACTCTGGAAGGCATAACTGAAAAGACACCTATTGAAAAGAATGTAAGGTCAACTCACTTGCAGGATCAGGTAAACAGTTCTGGAGTCCACATAGGCAAAAACATTGCTTCAATCCTTGCTGCAGAACTAATCCTCTATTGCCGATTACTTTTAACCTCTGCCGTAATTCTTTCACCGAAAAGGGTTCTGTAAGAAACTTACTTCATCCCCTCACTACTACTCAAAATAAAATCTGTGTGGGTGAATCTGATTGTCATAAAGTTTATTACCTGCCTAGTTCTTAACTGAAAGCTAGGCTGGGAAAGTGGTTGTCTGGCACATTGGCCTGTATAGAAGAAAGTAGGCTATATGTTAAAACATGAGAATTGTTGTTGTTAGCTGCTGTTAAGTTGGCCATGAATCATGGTAACTCCATACACAATGGAATGAAAAGCTACCCAATCCTGAAGCATTCCCATGACTGGTCAGATGAGCCCATTGTGATCTTTAGGGTTTTCATTGGCTGATATTTGGAAATAGACCCCTAGACCTTTCTTCCTAGTCAGCCTTAGTCTGGAAGCTCTGCTGAAACCTGTTCAGCATCATAGAAACATGTAAGCCTCCACTGACAGATGGATAGTGATTGTGCATGCGGGAAATTGGCCAAGAATCAAACCTGGGAATCCTGCATGTTGTTATTGTTGCTAGGTGCCGTCAAGTCGGTTCTGACTCATAGCAACCCTATGTAAAACAGAATGAAACATTGCCCGGTCCTGCGCCATCCTCACCTATGCTTGAATGGCAATTAGATTTTATCCAGCTTCCGCTTTCAAATGGTTGTAAATATGTCTTAGTGATGATTTGTAGATTTTCACATTGGGTGGACGTTTTCCCTTGCTGATGTGCCACTGCTTCTTTTGTAGCAAAAAAAGCTACTTGGAAACATAATAGCTACCTGAGGAGCACTGAAAACTCTTTGTAGTGATTGGCGAACTCATTTTACTGGACACGTAATTCAAGAATTATGCCGAATCTTCCCCATATATCAGAGATTGTATTGCCCTTATCATCCTCAGTTCTCTGGATTGTAGAAAAAAACTAATCAAAAACCAAAACCCATTGCTGTCAAGTCGATTCCAACTCATAGTGACCCTATAGGACAGAGTAGAACTGCCACATAGGGTTTTCAAGGAGCAGCTGATGGATTCAAACTGCCAGCCTTTTAGTTAGCAGCCAAGCTCTTAAACACTGTGCCACCAGGGCTCCAGAAATGGTATAATAAAAACTCAGCTTGCTAAGCTTTCCGAATCCTTAGGCTTCTCTTGGACTAAATTTCTCCCTTTGGTCCTGTTAAATTTAAGAAGCACTCCTTTTGGATCTCATAGATTTACTCTTTATGAAATAGTGGAAGACCTATGACCCTTCTTTACATTGCTTCTACTGACATTGACTTAGGGCAACCTGAATTATTGAAATATTGTCAATTTCTAATTCAATATTCTAAGAAATATTTTTCACAAATTAAAGAAGCATTTGAGGAGCAAAAACCTAGTTTTCCTCCTTTACCTAACATTACCCCAGGAGATTATGTTTATTAGAAAAGACACCAACAAAAGGATTCTTTAGAATCTCACTAGAAGGGACTCTATCTGGTTCTTTTAACTAACCCTTGTGCATTAAAACTAGAAGGAATTAACCCTTAGATTCATTTATCACAGTTAAAGAAAGCTAAATCACCTATCTGGACTTGTCAGTCAGTGGGGATTTGAAACTCAGACTGAAATGCCTCATCGACCAGAAGCAAGCGACTTCAAAAGAGGCAGATGACTCCAAGATCACGGAATGAGATGACATGCAAGCTGCTGAAATCTTTGAAATCTTTCTTAACTGTTGATACTTTAAGTTTTGACTATTTTTTACTTACTTGTGGAATTATTTCTCAGTGGCTTTGGTAATCACCAAATATCTTTAACGCTAACCTAGTGAGATGATTGAAATTGTTGCACATTGTTTAACTTACAGCCTTTGAAACAAATTGTGTTTTACCAACTTAGATTCATCTCCCAGTATATTACCAGAAAAGGATTTTGTTTCTTCTTTTTTTACTAACCTCTTCTTCATTATAAAGTTTTTAATAAATATTCTCTTTCTGTTTATTATAACCATCACAGATGCTTGGAATGAAAATGTTTTCATCAAATCAACTCAATCAGTAGCCAGTGCCAGTAATTTGACTGAACGCTGGGTATGTCACTCTTCCCCTTGGTCTACACAAAACCGTAATGATCCTCTCACAGTGCCAGTCTTGGAGTATAGGTTCACACCTAATTTTCCTATTGATTTTGACAGATCATTTAAACAGGCTATTCCTGACAAATTGTCAAGTTATGGCTATCTCCAGAATTATCTGCTTACCCATCAGCTCCCTGTTTCAGTCTTACTCATGCCTGGTTAGGCTGTTTTATTCTTTCCATGTCATGTAATCTTTTTATTAATGATGCTTGATATTATTCCACAGTAGCAGATAACTTTTAAAAACGATCAAAATCTAGTTTGTGCCTGACTCTGGGATCCCCTAGAATTTAGAGAATTATTAAGTTGTGAGGATTAATTAACTGAAGATTGGCTTGAAATGGCCAATCAGTCCATTCCATTTCCTAATATTCAAACTGTGGTAGGTATGCTATGTGCCCCATCTGGATATGTCTTTATATGTAGAGGATCAGCCTATTTAAGAAAAAAGTCTGATGACTCACTCTATACGTGGGCCTTGCCATGTTTAGATGGTTAGCATATGTTGGGATAATGCATCTTAGGTACCCTTGTGGTTCCCATGAGTATCCACTCATACAGGGACAGTTTACAATGAAACAGTGACTTGAAATTAATATCATAAAGAAGAGAGAACTTGCTCTCAGATAATTCCATCATTGATAGGCCTGGATGGGGCTAGTCATTTCTTTAAGCATTTGTTCCCACTTTTGATATATTTCAATTAGAAAAATTTATTCACAATCTATGCCACTATGGCTCAGATAGCTGATAGTGTTGCTGATGGGATTATAGCTCAACAGAAATGCTTAGAATCTCTTTCTAAAGTTGTCTTAAATAACATAATAGTTCTTAATTTTATCCTAGCTCAGCAAGGAGGAGTTTATGCTATTGCCAATACCTCTTGTTGTTCATGGATATATACCTCTGGAGAAGTAGAACAAGATGTCTCTAAAATATGCCAGAAGGTCTCATGGTTACATACTGTTCCCCACATGACTGTACTTTCCTTCTTTGCTGTTTGTAGCTGGTTATCTCCAAGTATTGGATCTGGGATACGCTCTTTTCTACTAGCTTCCCTACTCCTTTTAATGACTGTAATTGTTATTATGGGCTTGTTAAATGTATTATGCACTGTGTTTCTCATTGCCATAGCCAACCCTTGAGACATCTAGCTATGTGATAAATTATTTTTTTAGAAAAGACAAGTTTTTCTAAGGAGAATGAAGTTTAATTTGGGACCAGACCCTTTTTGGGAATTCCAAGTTGTTCCTCTAATGTGGCCTTGTTTGCAACACCTACAATGATCAAGGACCAACTCACCCTGAAGATGAGGCCCAAAGTTATAGCAAGGTGACATATAATGGTACCCTGCTAACTGTAATAACAGGGCTAGCATCTGGGGTCTTAAAAGCTCAAACAAAGCAGCCATCCCCAAGATACTAAACCCTTGTAGAATATGGGTAACTTCTTTGTGGGTTATCTGCATCTCCTATCAATGGCTTAATTAAAAAGGGAACATATGTAAGCAAACCCCAAAACTGAGGCATCTGACAGAACTAAGCTGGCTTCCCTAGAACTAAATTAAAACTCCATTTTGAATAAAAACTTCAGCTAGGCCTGAAAGCTTCATTTCTGCTGCCTCAAAGAGAAAATTCAGCTTCTTGTAAAAGTGCAACTGCTTATAGTACAGAAAAGAGCAAGGGTCAAGATTTTAGCTTGTATGAGGAATTGTTTATTAAGAATGTTTACACAGCTTGATCTAAGAAGAATGTCTAGGTCAAAGTGTTCCAGGAGGATACACAATAGAATTGATAATGTTTAGAAAGCTTATAGTTTAACAACCACCCTTGTAACCTTTGCCCTGTGCTCCCTTTGTGACTGTGAGCATGCAGCACCTTGTTTACTCCACCCTATAAAAACTTCACTGTCCCCTTGCACTGTGGAACACTGTGATACCCTGCCTAGATATTACCACGTGTCCCAGTTCGCGAGCCCTTTCTTCGCCCAATAATGCTCTTTGGTTTCACCCCTAACAGAATGTAAGGCTTCACTGCAACACCAGTACATTTCTTTTTTGACCTTTAGACTTAAAACAAATTTCCAGTTAGCATGATGCAACTATCTACCATAATGCAACTAAAAATGCTCTTACCACCTTCCCAGAAGGATCAATTCAGTGACTGCACCTAGCTCCAAATCAAAGAACTCTCAGTATCGTCATGACTTCACCCAAAAATGCAATAATCCCTCATAAATTAACTGTCATCTATGAACCAAATATAAATTGCACAACCAAAAACAGACCTCATATGAAAGAAAAAGAGAAAGGAAAAAATTAGTCAAAATGTAGAATACATACAATATGAAACAGAGACAAAGTAAAATAAATGTGACAGTCCTCATTTCCATAACAGGTCATGAAATATTGTCAACTCATAGCTTGGACCAAATCTCTTTTCAAACAAAATGGAACCACTTCAAGTTCTATCACAGGAAGTATTTCCCTTCCTCACCATTCTTCAGGTTCACCACTCTGGGGGTCTTAAACGTTTCTGTACTCTCTCTGAGTTGGTACCAAAATGTTGTGTATATCTGTGTAAGTGAAGTTTCAACATTTTCTCCTCAGACAACTACTCAGAGGAACCCTTTAGGCTTCCAGTATGGGCCAGATATAAATATGTTAGGAGTATAAGCCATGTGTTCCTGAATTTACTCATGCCTTCAGCACCTGCAAGGGCTGTCTTCTAAAGTCCACTTGCACTCGATGGTGGAGCTGTCTCATGCTCAACTGTAGGACTTAGTGGAGCAAACAGAATATTTCCATGTTGCCTGTGGAATTGTGTTCCACAGTGAGTTTTTTTTTAGTATCAAATATGGGAATAGTAACAAAAAAGCCAGTTGAGTAAAAAAGGTAATGATATCATCCACATTTCCAGATGTTGCTGCTGTGATTCTAAAACAGTACTCCATATAGCACCCAGATCTACCACAGACACTTTGAATATAATTGAATC
Organism: Dugong dugon; assembly: GCA_030035585.1. Taxonomy (NCBI): domain Eukaryota; kingdom Metazoa; phylum Chordata; class Mammalia; order Sirenia; family Dugongidae; genus Dugong; species Dugong dugon. Next base: position 25,610,761 of record CM057475.1, read on the forward strand.
AACTGGATCCTATCAGCCAAGCAGCGGAGAAGCTTACCCTGAAGCCTGGACCAGCTGTAGTGCCTTCTTTTGCTAGGATCTACTCAGGCATTCAGGTCAGTTGATAGTGAGTTAAAGCCACATTTTCAAATGTGATATGTGGTGCTTCTGAACTCCAAGAGACCCATTAAGGAAGTGGCTCTATCTCAGTAGCAAATACAACATATTGTAACTTAAACTTTTCTTTGGACAAAGTATATTAACATTCTTATGAACTTTAGAGGGAGCCCTCGTGGTTCACTGGTTAAAGCACTTGATTGCTAACCAAAAGGTACACATTAGGAACCCACCAGCTGCTCCGTGGGAGAAAAATGTGACAGTATGCTTCCGCAAATATTTACAGCCTTGGAAACCCTATGGGGCAGTTCCTGTCTGTCCTGTAGGGTCGCTATGACTTGGACTGCAGTGGGTTTGATTTTTTTGTTTGTTTATAAACTCTAGAATCTTCACTGAGGCAATAGTCTTCAGAATCTCTGAAAATTTACTTCTGATCTCATGACATGTATGTATATTACCAGGTACCTGAGTCCCCACCTTGTTCAGAACCTGCATTTGGACCCACCAGCTACTTAATATGCTCAGTGAAGGATGAGTTTTTGAAACCATATTGGGACTTGCTTTTGAATTTCAAATTTATTTTGCATGGGCACCATTGAGTCCATAATTTAGAAAAATAAACTTAGGAAATAATAAGAACCACTTGAAGATGCCTGAGATTGCACACTGAATCCAAAATTTCTGATAAGTGTACCCACTTTTAGCTTTGTTCCTTCCTTGGTCTAGCACATCAGAATCCACTCACACAAGTATGCTTCAAATTATTTCCATATTTTAAACTGGTAAAATCTTGTAATTTTTATGGAAGCAAACCTAGAATAGGGTAAAGATCTACCCCATAAGTGGCTACCTGGGGCATATCTGAATCTGGAATCTGATTCTAATTACCGGGCAGGAGACAGCAAGAGGGGCCTGGGTAGAGCTAGGGAGAATTTGTTTTTCAGTGGCACTGTTTCCCAAAGGGGCATTGGCTAGCTCTTCCTGGTGTTTTCGAGAAGGTACAATAAGGCAAGTTCTGAAAATATTGGAAACGCTGAAAAATCAGATTCAACTATTACTATTGCAATGGACTGCAATTGCTGGGATAAAAAGGCGAGGCTGAGGTGATGCTGACAGGAACAAGAAGCAAACAGAAAGACGCAAGTACCTTCTCTCTCCTCTAGCCTTGCCATTTCCTCAGTGTCCACTACTAGAAGAGCTAGACTGGGAACCAGATGGAAAAGTGGAAAGGTGATTGCCGAGTGCTAGCCCCAGCCTCTCAAAGGTCCCAAAGAGTGCAGAAAGCTGAGTGAGAATACTTGCTATTAAGCACGTACAGCAACATCGTAGAATGTCCATAGTTTTCATGCCAAATACTGGATCAAGATTTTAAGACTTTAACTCATCTATCTCTTTCTTTAAGCTCTGGAGTATCATTAGAAGCCACCACCCAATGCCCAGATCCTTAATTTATCTATCCTCTTCATAAAGTCCCATGGCAGCAGCTTTGCCTTGAATATGCACTTTTTACCCAGGTTATTACTAGTGTTATTTTGATTATTTTTAAACCCAAGAAAGAGTCCAAAACCATATCACTAGCTATATCTTCCCTGTTTTCAAATCTAGGAAGACTAGATCACCAGTCCAGATTTTCTGTAGTGACTTAAGCCAAAAAAAAATGTATTTCTTAAAAATATATTTGTTATAGAATTCCCTAGACAGCAGGAGAACCAGGCTCAGAGGATATGCAGCTAGCAAGGATGCCACTGCTGCCACCTCAGAGGACCAGATGCAGCTTACACTTCAAGTACCAGACATTAGAGTGCCGCTAACACTGCTGACTCTGCTTCCCCTGGAAACAACACAACTGCTGATGCTGCCACCACGCACGCTTTGAACAGATGCAGAAGTTGCATCACTAAGTTCTGGATCAAGCTCTGGGTGGATGACTATGGTTGCTGGTGCCTGGGTCAAATGCACACACCCTCGCTACAAGGCAGATTGAGAAAGCAGTATCTGGCATTTTTATCTTCAACAATGGGAGTCAGACTATGCTTTGTAGAGTCCAACATCTCTACACATGAAAAAGGATGTCAGATGCTATGCAGTCAATGGAAAATAAAATGTCCAGTAGCGACTCCCCCATTAAAGGTGATTTTGAAGCAGTAAACTTGGCCTAGAGATAACATGGAAGGCCGTATAGGCTCTCCAAGGCTGTTGATAATGTACAAACCTGCGATATAATTTAAAAGATTGGGATAGCCAAATATTTGTCTTTTAATTAACCCACTTTCTGTAGTGCTCTACTGTGAGTTAAGGGAACCTTGGGCCAACCCAATAAGATATACATATCTTCACCCCCTCCCCAGGAACTGAGTGGGGGATCCAGGATGTATAAAGGATTAACTTCTTTAATGGGTAACCTAGGCTTCTGTGATAGAAGTCTGTTTCAACTCATAATGACCCTGTAGGACAGAGTAGAACTGCCCCATAGAGTTTCCAAGGAGTAGCTGGTAGATTCGAACTGCCAACCTTTTGGTTAGCAGCCATAGCTCTTAACCACTGTGCCACCTGAACTCCACCTCAAGAACAGATTTTATAAAAAGAGTAGCTATGTTATTATAGAATCATGTTACAGAATCATTTAAAGGCAGCTTTTCACATCAGTTAGCCCAGCTCCTCATGAAATAAAAACTTCCTCTTCATCAGCCCCAGGTCATGGTCACTTTGCCTCTGCTTGACTAATTCCAAAAACAGAGCACTCATGACTTCTACAGGCAGTCCGAAATATTTTGAGGCAATTCTACTTATGATGAAGTTCTTCCTAATTTGAGTTCAAATCTCTGTGTGTCTTCAGTTGGATTCCCACAAATAGATTCTGAGATACATAATTTTGTGCAGGAGACTTATTATGAAGTGTCCTCTAGATGAATACCTCTGGGGAAGTGAAGAAAGTAGAATTGGGCTGAGGGGGCAGTTTAACTGTGGTGTAGTTTCAAGAAAGGTCTAAGCTGATCCTTTGTGGAAGTTTGGAGTTGGGATGGCCCTTCAGAGTTGTCTTGCCTGAGGGAAAGAGGACAGGAGGAGTCTACCCTCATTCATCTACCAGCCATTAGATTTGGGCTATCCCCAAAGAAAACCAAAACAAAAAACCAAACCCGTTGCAGTCAGTTGATTCCGACTCCTAGCGGCCCTACAGGACATGGTAGAACTATCCCATAGGGTTTCCAAGGAGAGGTTGGTGGATTCAAACTGCTGACCTTTTAGTTAGTAGCCATAGCTCTTAACCACTGGGCCACCAGGGAGGGAATTTGACCTTGGTTAAGGAGCCTTTCTTCAGCTGAGGGCAGTTCCTGAGAAGCCACCAACACTCCCACCAACTGTTGCCGCAATTCTGAATAGGATCTAAGCTCAGCATTCACTGCTAACTACAACTTTCCCCTATTCATCCTTGCCTGCCCTTGAGAGCCAATGAAATAAATTCTTCTTCCACATAGGCCAAAAATATTAGAACACACATTTTTACCATTCACAAGTCTTTCAAGTTTTTTTCATTATAATGGTTGCAATCCTAAACATCATATATTGGCACCAAACCCATTGCTGTCAAGTCAATTCTGACTCATAATGACCCTATAGGACAGAGCAGAAATGCCTCGTAGGGTTTCCTAGGAGCAGTTAGTGGATTCAAACTATTGACCTTTCGGTTAGCAGTCAAATGCTTAACTACTGCGCCACCAGACCCCCATATATTGGCACAACTCCTCTTAAAGCATAAAATATAGTATTGAATGGATAATATGGAAGTGGTCTAAGCCCACAGCGTACAGTATAATTACTATTACCAATATGCTCCTGACATTTTAACTCAACCTAATATCACATTGCTCTTTTGGAAATTTCACCCCACTGTTGACTAACACAAAAGTGACAGTCAGTGAATCTCCATTACATATTTTTCCCATATCTTGCTATTATGTTTGTTTGCTTACTGTTGTTGTTTTCCCCGTATTCTGTTTTTATGCAAATGATTTATTATACTCAAGGGCAGAAACTCACATATTCCTAAGAAATTCCATCTTATCTCATTCTAAAATATCAGTATAAATTTTCTAAAAATCTTATCTTATTCTCTACCCATAGCACCTAGTGGAAGCCAGTAGGTACTCAGTGAATGTTTTTTAAATGGATAGAGAGGGTTTACTTTCTAACTGACTTTTAAATTGCTTTAGTTATATCCAAATTCAGACTGAAAAAAAAAAAAAAAAAACACACCCAGGAGTTCTTACTCATATGAAATGTGGGCTTTCTATTGTTTCCTACATGCTTTTGATCAGAGACTTGATGAAATATAATGAATACAAAAGAGCCTGGTATTCTCATCATTCTGACTTTATTTGTTTCAATTCCCTTGCAATTTCTTTTATGTAAGAAAGCAGCTTTGTTAACAGACTCCCTTGTGATTTTGAGAAGTGATGAAAAAATTCCAAACCAACTCATCATTTTTAATTTAATTATATTGATGGAACCTTACACTTAGAGTAACATTAGCTATCAATCAACTTTCCTTATTTCTGTTTTGTGCTCTGGAAAAACTCATCCTGGTTCTTTTTCCCTCTTTTATCACTGTCTTCTTTGTCTTCTTTTTGTGACTAAGCTAAGATCAACTTTATTTCCAAAGAGAAGTCATTACTCAGTCCAGATTCATTTTTTGGTGGCCAAAGCAATTGGATGTATTTCCCCACATGATACATCCCATCATACAAAGCCTCTGACAATTTTGGTTCCTATTGTTTTCCTCACAATTGGGACATATTTGTGATCAATATCCTCTTTATGATGGATGATTATTTCTTAGCCAAGAGGCATCACACAGAAAATTTCAAGGAAAGGAGATAAGAAATAGTTTGAGCCAGGCCAAGTTAATGGACCAGCCAATTCCTCACACTTTAATTCAGACTGAATATCTGTTTTAATTACAGTACAAAGTTTAGTTATTGATTAAAACTTAACGTATAATTACAACCCCATATAATTCAGAGTTATTACAGTGAGATACTAGAAGACAGTAGGAATTGGCAATTGCCTTTCAGGCAGTAGCCTTGTATTTTATAAATTACAACTAGTCAAAGTAATTACTTAAAGTTCCCTGTAAACTAAAGCTACGTTTTTACAGAACAAAAAAGCAAGAACATGAGATTTTTCTAGTGGCCGGGAGCTATGTGAACCACAGTGCCAGAAAATCTAGAGAAGAATGTTAAATTTGATAAAAAGTAAAAGCTTACATTGTTTTTACAATGCAACAAGCAATGTTCTAAGTGCTTCACATATACTAGCTCATTTAATCCTATGTGTTAGGAATTGGTATTATCCCCATTTTACAGATGAGAAAACTGAGACACAGAGAGGTCAAGTGAATTACTGAAGTTCACAGAGCTAGCAAGTGGAATTGTCTAGATTTGAACTTAGGCAGTGTGTTGCAAAATTTATGATCTTAGTCAACATACTCTACTATTGCTTTGAAGAAAGAATTATCTACATATTATAGACGAGGGCAAATTTTCCCTTAGTAAATTATTCTTATGTTAAAGTAAAATATTATTTTATAAATTTGATTGTTCACCTTTACTTTCATATATTAGTATCACAATCATTAAAATTGAGTTAATGTTTAACTTAATAGTGTACCTTGTCATTAGTTCACTATGGAATGATAAACTCAAGAAATAATACATTACTTTTGGAGATTCTGGTAAACATGTTCAAAGTTTCTAGGTAAATAAGAAATCCTGGATTTGTCAATAATTTTTCCACTTGGATGTATCTCTTAATACCTTTAGGTTTTAGAATTTTAGGCTTTAAAACAAGTAAGGTAAGCTACATACAAAACTTCTACTTCTGTATAATTGAAGATTATCACTGTGCTTTGAACACCAGCCTCATCATAAGCATCATTGCTACCTTTTATTGAGCACATTTTATAGAATTTGCAATTGTTATTGCATTTAATCCTCACAATCCTATGAGGAAAATGTTATTTTCAGTTGGGGAGAAGGGTTAAAGTAACTCTCCCCAAATTCTACCTCAAGAAGGTTGCAGAGACTAGTTGGAACTTTGGGATCAGACTCTGAAATCCATAATATCCAAATAATAACCCATTGCCGTCGAGTCGATTCCAACTCATAGTGACCTTACAAGGCAGAGCAGAACTGCCCCATGGTGGATTCAAACTGATGACCTTTTGTTTAGCAGCCAAGCTCTTAACTACTGTACCACCAGGGCTCCCTGAAATCCATATGCTGTCTAAGACAGGCTAGAGAGCTATGATTAAGAAAAAGTGATAAATTATTTTGACAGCTTTATCAATGTTTCTATCAGTCAAGGTCCAGTAGGGAGATAGAAATCACACAAGTCACTTTAACAGGGAAAATTTAATATAAAAAACTGTTAACTGCATACAAGTTGTTACTTAGGTAACTGAAAGAGTAAAAAGAAATGTAAGGTCTCACGGAGGTAGTAACTGCAGGAAGCAGCAACTAGTTGTAGGGCTGAGGAAACAAAGAAAAGAGTCTGGAATTATTAAAATGTAGAGACCTGGAAAGGGGGCCCCATAGAGCTAAACCTCAGATCTCTGAAGAGACAGCATTGCATGGTTGGTGCTGGATTATCTGTAGCAGGGAACAAGGAAGCTGGTTCAGAGGATATTGGAAAAATTGCAAACTGGATTCATCTGTTGCAATGGGAAGCCTCTTGGATTGCTGTGCTGAAGAAGCGTTGCTGATGTGTGACAGTCACAAGACCCCATAGCCAACTGGAAGATCACAGAAAACAGACCAGAAAGAGGAAGGCCCTTCTCGCTCCTCCAGTCTTGTATTAGCCAGGCTGCCCTTATTAACAGAGCATTACATGCAACCAGCAAGTAAGGTAGAAATGTGGATCGAAGAGGCTCAGCTTCAGCATCACAAAGCAGAGAAGAGAAGGGGAGTTTGTAGCTGAACTAAGATAACTTAATAACTGACACCATGTTAAAATTAACTGTGGACCCCATCTGCACACCCAGATCTGTAGTACTTTAGGATCATCCTCTCATATATTGGCACATCTCTCGGGAGAAACTTTGCACTTGAATTTATGTGATCTGGGTTACATGTAGTCTAAGAAATTACTCATTTACTCATTTTTCCTTATTTTCTTCCTTTCTTTCTCTCTCTACTTTTTATCCCTCCAGTACCTGAACTGCATTCATTCCTATCCTGATCTTTTACCACCTGTAAAATCAAGTTATGGTTTACAAAAAAGAGTAAACAGTAAAACAAAGATACCAAAAGAAGAAAGGGGGGAAAAAAAGGAGGAGAGATGTGAAAAAAATTCTTTTACCTACTAAGTTCAGACTGTATGATTCCATAAAACAGCCTGAGTATTTGAGATAAAATATCAGATGGCTTTTATTTTAACATTCTTAATGAAAGATAAGGGATAAAAATGTTCCACATATATACAGTCTATTCTCAGTACTTCTCCCAAATACATGAGGTAGATAGCAAAATAAATTATTTGTATTGTCACAATTGCATTGCTTTCATACATACTTTAACATTCAACACAATTTTCTCATATAATACCCCTATTGCTAAAATTATTTTTGCCTTTAACAATAGCATTTGGCAGGTATTCAATGTAGGATGAATAATCAGCATGAAATCATACATTTCCTTTGTGATAACTCTGCCCATAGCAAAGCAAGTAAAACAAATTTGTCTCATCCCCTTTAATAGAGTCTATAATCTAGTTCTGAAAACAAATAAAAAACCAAAAACCCAAATCCACTACTGCTTAGTCAATTCTGACTCATAGCAACCCTACAGGACAAAGTAGAATTGCCCCATAGGGTTTCCAAGGCTGTAAAATCTTTACGGAAGCAGGCTGCCACATCTTTCTCCTACAGAGAAGCTGGTGGGTTCAAACCAGAGAAAACAAATATAATCAATAAATATTTATTAAGTTCCCACCATGTATCATTATCTAGAAAGCAGTGATACAAAAACGAATAAAGTAAATAGCATCTAGCTTATAGAACCTGCATTTAAGTCAGGATAAAAATGTTAGCAAAGAACCACAGATATAAAGAAGAGGAAAGGAATTATGGAAGAATACTGGTGTAACTTTATGCCAGTAAATCTAAAGATCACAATGGAATATATATATTTAGGAAAATATTTAGGAAAGTTACAAATGATTCAAGAGGAGGTTTAGAAAAGCTAAGCCATTAATGACTGTAAAAGAAACGTCAAAATTTGTCCAAAATAACTATCAAAATAGATGGCAGGCCCAAACGGTTTAATAAAGAAATTCTAGCAAATAATACATGGTCATAGAACTTGATTAATTTAAGAGACATAATGTTATCTGATGGGAAAACAGGACTGAAATATTTAAAGTTTTCCCAAAGTAACATGTAAATACAAATATATCTATTTTTTATTCCAATTATAACCATAGTCTCTCCTCTTTTGAACTTCAATGTGGTGGAAATATCCCTCAGTTTAACATGTTTGATATCTATAGGCCCCTCACTCACCCACGGAAGAAGAAACAAATTATCTTTCAGGAGAAATTAGTCTATGGAAGTAGGCGTGATGGTCTGACATCATCCACTTCTCTCTCCTTGGGATCTGCCTTGACAAAGAGTGTGCTGTCTTGTATGTTATCTGCAATAAGCTCATCAGCAAATTTGCTGTGCCTTTGGGAACCTACAGTTTTTCTGACCATCAGTGACTGGCTGGGTAAATGTAATTATGGGACCAGAATACATAAAATACATTATTTTATAATAGCTAAGCTGTCTTTCAACCTAGATTTTACCTGTAATAAAGGTAATATTTTTATTTCTATCTCCTTAAAATTTCTATCCCCAGATATGATATCTATTAAGCTTCTATAAACCCCAACACTTTATAATATATAGTAACTTTGCTCCTGAAAAGTTTAAGATTCTTCAGGAAGAATAAATATGTAAGTATCATAATTAAATTTGGGGAAAATAAAATAGAAAGGAGACTGATGGTGCCATTACCTATCAGATATTAAAATATATCATAAAGCTTTTATAAATAAAACAGTATGCCATTACTAAATGATCAGATCTATCATACCAGTTGGTGCATCAGGTGGCTACGGGTAGTGCAGAACTCTTGTAAAATACCAAGTAGGGGGGTAATGTGATAAAGTTCTACGTGCAGTATTCTTTTGATTCCTTTATCATTCCCTATGGTGTTGGCAAAGAATATTGAATGTACCATGGACTGCCAGAAGAACAAACATATAAGGTCACTATGAGTTGGAATCGACTTGACAGCAATAGGTTTGGTTTTGATTTTTTTGGCCAGAAGAACAAACATATCTGTCTTGGAAGAAGTACAGCCAGAATGCTCACTAGATGTGAGGATGGCGAGACTTTGAGTCCTGAAGTCTACTTCAAGAACTAGAACATGAACTTGGTTCAAGCAAAAACATTTTTTTTTCAGGGAAAGGTGTGCTTCAGACTAAAGAATTCTTCACAATGAATCATAAGCGATAATTAAATTGAAATGCAAAATTGAGACATCACAATGGAATAAAAAAATTGACCCTGAGTTATTCAATTATTAAGAAAAGATTACAGTATTAAATCTCCTCCACCTCACCCTTGGAATTAAGGTCAAAGGCAACATGGCTAAAATGTGATTAAATGTTGAAATCCTTCAATTTGATTAAATTTTTGGATCTCAAGTGTAAAACTATATGTGGCCTTTGGAAGAGCAGAGAAATCTGTTCAAAGTTTTTGAACAGATGTTCTGACATGTTGCAATGTTGGAGCTGCATATTTATGAAATTTTACATATTTTTATATTCCCATGCAAATTTTTCAAAGAACAACAGAATAAAATCCATATAATTCAGTGGGCCTGGCTTAATAAATTAACCAAAAGACAATGAGATGAATGACAGTAGAGTGGAGTTACTAAGGCACTATGAGTAACTCAGGATGGCGATTATGAGATATTGTTCTGTAGGACTGATCTACTGAAATGTTTGATTTTTCATTGGAATGTTTGTTTCCCAACTGCATATATTAATGGTAGGAAGAAAAATAAAATCTTAAGTACAACACATTTTAATATAATAATAACTAAGTAAACAGCTTGATTTTCTAAAGAAGAGGAATCTTAAGTCTTCTTTAACCCTAAGTTTATTTTCTTTTAAGGAATTATATTACAACTTCTTTGAAATCATGTGGAAGTGCAAAAATAGTAAACTAACATATTTAATGCTGGAATAAGTACTAGGAAGTCAGAATTAAATAAATATTATGGTATTATTGTGATTTATTATAAATTTGTTTTTTCTAAAAAAAACAAAACTATTGCTAGCCATGTAACTGCACATATTCAGCAAGTTAATGGGAAAGGGGATTTTTTTCTAACTAAAAGATCTCAAAAGGCATTCTTATGTTAAAAAAAAATCCATGATTCTATTACACATTGATTTCAGGTCATTTAGTCAGTGTTGGAACTGACCTTTTATTTCTATTCCATTTCACAGAGGTCAGTTACTTTAGACAATATTTGGAAAATATGGACTTTCAGAAGTTTAGAAAACACTACTGAATATTGAATATACCATGGACTGCCAGAAGAACAAACAAATCTGTCTTGGAGGAAGTACAGCCAGAATGCTCCTTAGAAGCAAGGATGGTGAGACATCATCTCATGTAATTTGGACATGTTATCAGGAGGGACCAGTTCCTGGAGAAGGACATTATGCCTGGTAAAGTAGAGGGTCAGCAAAAAAAAGGAGGACCCTCAATGAGATGGACTGACACAGTGGCTACAACAATGGGCTGAAACAGAGCAATGATTATGAGTATGACGCCAGACCATGCAGTCTTTCATTCTATTGTACATAGGGTCTCTATGAGTCAGAACCTACTCAACGGCATCTAACGACAACAGAAAACACTATGGAGGCCTATAACTGGTTCTCAACCAACAGCTTTCCTTTAGTTTTCCTACTGTATATCTAAATATATGTCCTCCCCATCCCATATTCTTTTGTGACTTGATAAGACATATTATTTAATACAATTCTATATAATGCAATTGATATTTGTCTTTCTGCCTCTGAACAACCCGGAAATCTAGATATTCTCCAAGTAAAATCTTTCTGGAAAAATGTGGCAAAAAATAAAAAAAAATTGTCAATTCCAAAAGTAGTTGCTTTGAGGGGAACTCAAACTGTGTCCTTAGCCACACATGCAGCTTGTACCCTCCGTCCTTTGCCAAAAACCTGATAGAGAACTACACTCTGGCAGAAATGACTAGTTCCTACCCAATATCCATTGTCTGCCTCGTTATCAGTCAAAGAACCCAGACCTTACTCTAGATGAAGGATCAGGAGTTTTTTGTTTGTTTGTTTGTTTGTTTTTCATTGTAACTTTTCTTCCTAATCCAAGGTGGGTCATTTCTTTTGTAAAATATAATTAAAATATTGTGCTACTTTCAAATTCCTATCAAGCTTTTAAACACTCTTAATGTTTCTACTTCTCTCTTCATGTAAAAGTAACCAACATTTATTTATTGTGGTAAAATATACAGAACAAATCATATGTCAACTCAATAACTTCTACAAGTAACAAACATTTTTAGATAAGAGCATTCGTCCACAGTTCATAATTTGACTGTTACTGTACTAGAAGTTTCCATTTCCCAACCTCCTATAACTAGCTGTAGTCAATGACACATAAGGGAAGTTATAAGATGGGGTTCTCTGAGAAGCTTCAAACTTTTACATTATTTAGACTACCATTGTTTCCAGTATCTGTTACTAGCTGTGAAACATTATTCCTACTTGATGTTGACACCTACAAGGAGATGCATGTCAACAATCTGGAATATAGAAAAAGCATAATGAATCTAGAAATTCCACTCAAAAAGCACAGAAAATTAAGAACAGTTGGATAAAATTCCTAGCCCAGATAAAAAGGACTGAAGTTGTTCATCAAGCTGGTTAATTAATAAACAAGTCAGAGCAGCTAATAGTTCTGACCACTATCACATTTCCTCACTTGGCCAAGTAACTGGAAGCAGAGGTATTTGCCTTTAGATTAAATAATTAAATTTTGGATATGCAACTGAAGAGACGGAAGAATTATAGAAGGTTTGGATAGACCATTATACATATCCCCAGGAGAAAAGCAGCAACAACAACAACAACAAAAAAAAACATCCACACGGCATACTTCCCTTTCTCCTATAATCCCTGCAGAAGACACAGATGATTAGGACAACTCAAATGTAATGATTAGCAGGTAGCCATGAATCCCTAAACATTTGAAGAAAACTAAGACCTTAAGAAAAAGATAGCAGATTGAAATAGAAGGAACAGCACATGAGAAAATGACTTTATAGGGCAAAACCAAAAACCAAACCAAACCCATTGCCATTCAGTCAATTTTGACTCATAGCGACTCTATAGGACAGAGTAGAACTACCCCATAGGGTTTCCAAAGAGTGGCTGGTGGATTCAAACTGCTGACGTTTTGGTTAGCAGCTGAATGCTTAACCACTGTGTCACCACAGAACTTGAATATTAAAAAAATATAATTAATATCTCCATATATTTGGGAGAGCATCTTATCTAAAAGAAGAGTAACTAGAGATTATGAGGAGCCCTGTCAGAGCAGTGGTTAAGAGCTATGGCTTCTAACCAAAAGATCAGCAGTTGGAATCCACCAGCTGCTCCTTGGAAACCCTGTGGGGCAGTTCTACTCCATCCTATAGGGTCGCTATGAGTTGGAATCCACTCAACAGCAATGGGTTTAGTTTTGGTTTAGAGATTATGACATTGGAAAATTGACTTTTTTAATTAACTAAGATTTCATCTAAGGATTCTATCATTTATTTAACAAGTATTTATTGAGCTCCTACTTAGTTCCAGGTAGTGTTTTATGTACTGTATTACAGTTGGGAACGAAATAATGCAAGGTTTTGTTTTAATATGGCTTAATCTCTAGTGGATGGAGACACAATAAATAAAAAATGTTTCTGCTACTCTCATTTCCTTGAAACTACTTTAAAAAGATAGAAAGAAAAAAAAAAAGGAAACTGAATCTCCAATGAAAACAGAAGTAGAAATATCCCTAAACCAAAATTTATGAAAAACAGCTATGCAATGCAATAAAATTGGACTTGGTTCATGGAGCTATTTGAGAGCATACCCATGCTCATTAAGGTTTCCGGATTGCAAGTTTGTCAAAAGGATAGGGTGTCTGAGATGCTAATAAAAAGTACATGCAATCCACTCTTATTCTCATTCTGAACATAAGAGAGTCAACTTTTTGCTTGAGCTTGGAATGAGAAGAGTAATTGAAGTCCCAAGTTCCCTCTGCCCCTTCATCCAAACTCCCACTAACCAGTCCCCCTTCCAAATGGATTTTTTTAAAAAATATTTTATTGTGTTTTCAGTAAAGGTTTACACAGCAATTTAGGTTCCCACTCAACAATTTCTACACAAAATGTTCAGTGACATTGGTTACATTCTTCACTATGCATGAACATGCTCATTATTTCTGTTCCGGTTGTTCCATTTCCATTAATCTAGTTGCCCTGCCCCCTTACAGTCCCATCTTTGTTTTAAAGTAACTGTTGACCATTTGATCTCATATAGATGACCTTTTAAAGGTATACAGTACTCAGGGATGATATTCTTTATTTTGTGAGCCAATCGGTTATTGAGCTAAAAGGTGACCTCTGGGGTTAATTTCAGTTCAAAGTTTAAAGAGTATCCGGGCAATAGTCTCAGGGAGTCCTCCAGTCTCAATCAGTCAAGTAAGTGTGGATTTTTTAAGAATTTGAGATTCAGTTCCATATTTTTATTCCATTCTACCAGGATCCATCTAATGTGGCCGGGCACCATTTAGTTCTTCTAGTCTCAGTGTAGATGAGGCTATGGATCATGTAGACTATTAGTCTATAGTCTAGTTTCTTCTTTAAGTCTTTGGTTTCCTTCTTTCTCAGTTGCTCTGGATGACTAGAGACCAATAGTTGTATCCTAGATGCCCACTCACAAGCTTTCAAGACCCCAGATACTACTCACTAAACTAGGATGTAGAACATAAACCTTATGAACTATATTATGCCATTTGACTAAGTTGTCCCACCAGACTACGGTCCTAAGCCTTCAAATCCAGAAAACCAGTCCCGCGAAGTGTTTGGTTATGTCTATGAAGTATCCGTAACAGTGACCCCTATGTGCTTTATTATATATATGAATTCATATGCATACACACACATATATGCATATACATATTCAACAAATGGATTTTTAAAGAAAAGGCCTCAGATATGGGATGAGAAAGTATCTGAAGGAAAATGAAAACCTAAAACAAAGGTTGATATTTTCTATAAATTTTTACACCATACATGAAAATTTTGAAATCATTAAGTAGCTTCCAAACGTAGTTCAAAACAAAATTTCAACATTTAGGTTTTTAATCCAATAGTCCTTATGATAGAGGGCATCAACGCCATTAAAACAAACAAATAATAAAAAAAAAAAAAAAATCCCATTGCCGTCAAGTCAATTCTGACTCAGAGCAACCCAACAGGACAGAGTATAACTGCCCCATAGGGTTTTCAAGAAGTGGCTGGTGAATTTAAACTGCTGACCTTCTGGTTAACAGCCAAGCTCTTTAAACACCGAGCCACCAGGCCTCCAGATCAAGGCCATTAAAGGAAATAAAAGTATCTACAGTTTATAGAATAATAAAGGGAGTAGATCCAGAATAAGGCTTCCCCTGAATCAGTGCTAACCTGAGAAGTCATTATTTATGAAATCACAATTGAACAATAATTCCATGTAAGCAAGACCTAACATGACAAACAAATAAATATACCTGCATTCAGGTTTTTTCAAACTCTTCTCTCAGAGTTTTCTCCTAGGGTATGAAAGAGAAAATCTTTATTCTTTTAGTTAATCCTCGCTCATTTCAGATAAGAGGGTGGAAAACAGCCACCAAAGTAAGTTGTTTTTTTGTTATTTGTCTGCTAACTGGAGAAGAAATTCCCTTAGAGATCTGTGTATTTGCATTTGCTAATAATTAGGTGTCCCGTAGCTTTCCATGTGTAAACAGTGTTCAAGGCTAAAATTTAGACCTATCAATTTGAAGATTCTTTCTCGAAGAAGTGGTCCAATCTGTACTTTTGCATTTAGTAAAACATTACTTGAAGTGGAAATCAATTCCTAAGTTAATTTAAACCTAAAGCTGTTTGAGTATCTAGAAGTCTCAGAGCTCCTTAAAGCATTTTGTTACAAGATTCCATTAGGAACAAACATATACTTAAGAAATACAAAGTTTATATAATGTGTGTGTGTGTGTATATATATATACATACATATACTTACATATATACATACATATATATAATAAAGCACATAATATAGTGATGTGAATATAATTTTTCTAGCCTTTACTAATAACATCCTATCAACTGGATATTTGATTAAAGAAATGGAATGTTAATAAATTAGCACAATCTGCCAGAATGGTTGTAAGACTTACTACTACTAGATCTATCCTCTCAGAATTATTCACACTCACAATTAAACTATATATATGTGTGTGTGTATGTGTATGTATATATATATATATATATATATATATATACACACACATATATATATGGGAAAATTCAAAATCAAATTTTAAAACAACATATAAACAAATACGTAAATAACAAAGAACCATATAGTAGAATAATCATGCAATTTTTTAATTAATTGAGTTTTTGAAAAAAAAATTATTTTATTTTTATTTAGTAAATAATTTCATTTGTAACCTGAACTACATTTAAAAGATACATGTATGGCTGTTAAATGTCTTGTTTTGGAATACAACTTGTCTTAAATGACAGTTTCTGGTACCACCGAATGGAAATAATGTCTTTGTTTTTTTCAAAAAATAAAATGAGAGTTTATTATAAACTTTAAGGGAATTTTATAAAATCCCTCTCTGTCTTTCTGTCTCTGCTTTAGGGTCAGTCTCTCTCTGATTTAGGGTCACTCATCTCTAATACTATCTACCAGTCTGATTGATGGGTTCCCCAATGGTCCAAACCAAAATTCTTGAAGTTCCCAGCACTCATCTCAAGTGACCAGCAAAGGGTGACAGTGTTCCCTCAAACCAAAACACAACATCAACAAATCAAGTCCAGCAATACATAAAAAAATAAAACACAGCATATTCAACTGGAGTATATCTCGTGATTTATAAAATGTTGGTAATAGTAAGAGCAGTAGTAGTGTCAGAACCTGTCTAATTTCAAGGGGGACAGTGACCTGGATCAGGTCAAAGCTGATTCCCATGAGGTGAAAGTCAGACATATCCCACCCTCCAAACTTTACCAGTTCTGACACCAGCGGTCCCTCTCACAGCACTCTCTATTTCTCGGTTGGATAATTTGTTGTAATGGTCACACAGAACTCACAGACCATACTTACAGTTGAATGATTTATTAAAGAACAAGGTACAACGCGGGATCAGGATCAACAGACTACAACTCAGGATCAGAATCAGAATCAGGAAGCATGTAGGCACAGTCTCCCTTCTTCAGTGCAGGACTGGTCTCTCAGCTCCCCTCGACCGTGCAGGCCTCCTGAGGACAGGCGCCTCTCATCTTCCTGAGGACAGGCTCCTCATCTCTTACAGTTCTTTTAGGAGGTTCCTTGTCTCCTCTCTATCTCTGCTTCTTCTCTTTTCTTTCTTTCTTCTGCTTCTTCCTGCTGCTTCTCTTCCTGCTTCCTTCTGTCTGCTAAACCTGTGTAGGGCTGGCTACTTAAATGCACATCTCAATTCTTTCATTCGATATTAGGCTGATGGTCTTGGCTAATGCAATTAGATAAAAAATAATGATAGTAAAAACTATAACAATTGGAAAGAAATAAATAAAACTATCTTTATTAACATATTTCATGATAATTTTACAGAAAACCTTAGAGAATCTACACAATTCCAAAAATTAATAAATGAATTAAGAAGATTATACTAGGATAAATGTCAATATACAAAAATCAATTGTTTTTCTACATTTAGCATCAAAAATTGGAAATAAAATTTAAAAACTCAATGCCATTACAATAGGTTAAATAAAATACATTTAAATAAATTTATCAAAAGATGTTTAAGACCTCTATAACAAAAACTATAAAACATTGATAAAGAATTTAAAGAAGAGCTAAATAAATGAAAAAAATATACCATGTTCATACAGTAGAAACTCATTGCAAAGATAATATTTCTCCCCAAATTGACCTTAGCTTTAACACAATCTAAATAAAAATCCCAACAGGATCCTCTGAAGAAATTAGTAAGCCAATTCTAAAGTTCATACAGAAATGCAAAGAACCTACATTAGCGTAACCAATCTTAAAAATAAAAACAAATTTGGATTGTGACACTGCTTTGTTTTAAGACTTACTATAAAGTAAATTTAAAAATTAGAATAATCTAAACAATATTGTAAGTTTGTAAGGATAAACAAGTAATTTACAGAACAAAATAGAGTTCAGAGATACACACATGTTGTCAAGTGATATTGGACAAAGGCAAGGTGATTCAATGGAAAAAAGAAAGCCTTTTCAACTAATAATGCTGTAAGACTTGGAAAATATATATAAAAAAATATAAACATTAACCACTACCTAACATCATAAACAAAAATTAATTTGAGATGATTGAAAACACCATGGTACTGAGACTGTAACAATATAAATTATTGTACATTATTGTTGGAAGTGTTGTTATTGTTGTTGTTAGTTGCTGTCAAGTCGATTCCAACTCAAGCAGACCCCACGTGTGCTGAGTAGAACTGCTCTACAGGGTTATTAAGGCCACGACCTTTCAGAAGCAGACCACAAGGCCTGTCTCCAATGTGCCTCTGGGTAGGTTTGAACCACCACTTTTTCAGCTAGTAGTTGAGCACTTAAACATTTGTGGGAGTGTAGAATAGTTTAATAACTTTAGAAAAGTTGTTTGACAATATCTGTTAAGGTTAATCATACACATACCATATGAGACAATTCCAGTCCTAGGTATTTACACAGGAGAAATAAAAACCTATGTCTACAAAAAGATCATGCAAATTTTTTTTAGGAATTTTACTGAAGATAGCCCCAAACTGGACACAACAGTTAACTCCACCAACAGGAAAATAGATAATTGAACTGTGATATAATCATGTAATATAATACTTCTAAGCAAGGGAGAGGAATTAATCTTAGATATATGAGACTACATGGATGAATTTCAAAAACATTATATTGAGTAAAATAATCCAGGCACGAAAGACTAAATACTGTATGATCCCATTTCGTAAAGTTCAACAATAGGCAAATTAATTTATGGTGACTGAAACCATAACAGTGGTTGTCTACAGTTAGTAAAAATTGCTAGGAAAAACAAGGGAATATCTGGGTGATGGAAATGTTCTATATCTCAGCTGAAGTATATTTAAGGTTAGTGCATTTCTCAGAATTAAAATTCACTTCATTTAAGTAAACAAAGATATATGTAGATTAAAAAAATGGTGGAGTGAAAGCTTAGGACAGAGCCTCAAACAGCTATGCTTCAAAATCCTGTTTCCTTTGCTGGGCTTCCTCCCTCACAACTTTACATTAAAATCCTGCTTTCTCTACTTGGAAGTTATATGCAAACCCCAATATGCCTGCATAGCATGATTAAAAATGTTGCTGACGTAACCTGTATGAACTCCCTACTTGTAAACCCCTTAAAAGTAACATTTCTCCTCACCATCAGGGAGCAGTCTTGGCGGCAGCCGCTCCTATTGACTCCTTTTCCTTGTGCAAGAAAATAAAGGTGCTTTTCTGTCTTCCCACTTCAGTCTCCCGTTTATTGGTCAATACGAGTCATGACAAGCAAGAACCTGGGGTTTCCACCCAGTAACAAGGTGAAATTTTAAATAATGCGAGCTGATCTGCAAAGACCTCACTAAGAAAGTGACTTTTGACAAAAACTTGAAGGGTAAAAGGCTATCTGAGGAAAGACTGTTCTGGCAGAGAGAGTAAGAGCAAATTTCCCAACTCCAGGGCATGCCTGGCATGTGGGAGAAAGAAGAAAGAGACTCGCGGGCCTGGAAGCAGCTAGTGCACAGATCACATAGGACCTTTTAGGCCATTTCAGGACATTGGCTTTTTTTCTGAGTTGGATGAGGAGCGTCCCAAAGTGTTTTAGTACAGGAATCACATTACTGGACTTACATTATAAAGCATTGCTTTACAAGATCCCTTTTTATGTAGAAAGATTCTTTTCACTTTGGCATGTACAAAATTAAATAAGAAGTTGTAAATTTGGTTGCAATTTAAATACTGAGTTCTATCAAGTTCAACCTCCATTAAATAAAATTCATACATTTAACAATTATTAAGATTGAAACAAAAATATTTTTGTAGTTCTGCAATTCAGTTGGTATTCTTATCAATATTTCTAAACCGTATCATGTAAATATAAAGTAAACATCATAAAAATCTCACAGGCCTTAGATGGTAAACAACATAGAAGTTTATTTTCTAAATTTTAAACTACTAAATAAAATGAAAGGAAATCTCATTTCTTCACTTGTCTTTTTGGTATAGATGTAAATATGTTATCAATATATAAAAAAAGAAAAATAAGAATTCTTAATATTACTTTTTCTCTCCTCATTTCTATGAGGAGCCTTTCTAGAAATACTCAGAAATGTTTGAATCTCAGAAAATATGTTTCCACAATGTTATTATTTTGGAATATTAGATATGAAACATTTCTCAAATCTGAGTTTATCTGTGTAGGATTAAGAATTCTTTAATAAGCACACAAACAAAAAAACTCTTTAACCCACTGTGTTAGGCAAAACAATTGCTCCACAAAATGGCCACATCCTAATACCAAACCTGTGAATATTACCTTATATGGCTAAAGGGACTTTACAGGTATGTTTAAATTAGACCAAAACCAAACCCACTGCCAATGAGTCGATACTAACTCACAGCAACTCTACCGGACAGAGTAGACCTGCCACGTAGAGTTTTAAGGGTCATAAAATGGGAAGACTATTCTGGATTATCTGAGTGGGTCCAATGCAATCCCAGCAGAGGTCCTAACAAGAGCGAGACAAGAGATCAGAGAAGAGAAGGTGATTTGATGAGGGAAGCAGATGGAGATACTACACTGCTGGTTTGAAGATGGAGAAAGAGGCCATGAGCCAAAGATCATAAGTAATGTAACACTAGAAGTGAAAAAAGTAAGGAAAAGGATTCTCTCTTCAGGGTCTCCAGAAGGAACCATCCCAGCTGTGATGGTTAAGATTGTGTGTCAATTTGGTGGGGCCATGATTCTCAGGGTTTTGGCAGTTGTATAACGTTGTGCTCACTTCCCTGTTGAAATCTGATATGTGATCACCCCCATAACAGAATCTGCTGAGTGGTACTGGTGGGGGCGGGGCCTCTGGCAGCTCACCATCCCCTCTGCCTTCATCTCTCTGCCCCCCTCCACCTACTTCCTTCCTGCTCGTCTGGTGGGGGCTTTTGCTTGTTCTGGATTCTGCAGCTGACTTCTGTTAATCTGACCTCCAGTTCTTGGGACTTGACCTAGAAGCTTGCCTGTAGATCTTGGATTTGTCAATCTTGAGATTCGTTGATCTTGCTCTCCAGCCTGCTGATCTTGGGTTCGCCAGCCTATACAGTCACTTGAATCAGGAGAATCCTCTTTCTTGCCCCCACAGACTTGGGATGTTACTCAGCCTCTAAATACAACATGAGTCATTTCCTTGATATAAATCTCTCTACATATACATATATACATATATACATATATATATGCTTTACTGGTTTAGCTTCTCTAGAGAACCCAGCCTAAGACATTTGGTACCGAGAGTGGTTCTAGAGAAATAAAATTGTAAGGATGAATTTCCTAAATTGTTTCTCAGGTCTGGTTAGTCTTAAAGAGGTTGATGACTCTGCTTCCGGTAGTAAAGAGAGCATTGTTAATCTATGGTGTGAGGTGGTAATTCAAATATGTAAAATATCACCACCAACACATATTGGTGAAAGGCAAGGTTCTGGGTGATTTCATGGATGATACCTTTCTACAATATTTTCATAATGAGAAGAATAGGGAGGCTGTTTGGTTGGTCCTACTTCACTAAACAAACTGGTGAAAAAAGAGAAGAGCTCAGGGCTTCAGAGTCAAAGATCAAGTGCTGCGTAAACGACCTCAAAGTTTCCACTTGTGCTTTGAAAGAAAGTCTTACTTCTTGTAGTAACAGAGCTGATATTGCTGAAAACCAAACCCAGAGTCTTATTGTCAGAGTGGCTGAATTATAATGCCGACTCAACTGCCAATCTCGAGATGTGTCTGAAGTTAAAGTGAGGGCATTGACTGGGAAGAATTGGGATCCTGAAATCTGAAATAGGGACATATGGGCAGATAATGAGGAAGCTGGAGACACTGAGCCCCTAAATTCCATTGAATCACTCCTGCCAACAGAACCATTAGCCCCTCCACTCCCACCTAATGAGATTAACCCAGCTGCATCTAAAGCACCTTTGTCTGAGTCATTGCCTGGGACATTGCCTGAGGCAAATGATTTACAAGACACTGCTGAATATTCTCAAAACATTTCCCCACTGATTTTGGCTTCTAGACCTATAACAAGATTTAAGTCCCAGAAAGCCTCGAAAGGTGAAGTACCAAGTGTAACCAGGGAGGAGGTACACTACACTCTGAAAGAACTACTTGACTTTTCAAATATGTACAAACAGAAACCTGGGGAATATATGTGGAAATGGTTATTAAGGGTGTCGGATAATAGTGAAAGGAACATAAAGATGGATCAGTCTGAGTTTACTGATGTGGGCTTACTAAGCAGATTCTTCATCCAATGTTTCAGCTCGAGAAGTTAGGAAAGGATCTAATGGTTTATTTGGTTGGGTTGCTGAAGCATGGATTGCACGGTGGCCTACACTAAATCAAGTTGAAGTACCAGACCTGCCTTGGTATACTGTAGAAGAAGGTATCCAAAGGCTTAGGGAAATTGGCATGCTAGAGTGGATTTATCAGGTTAGACTCACAGACCCACACATGGAGTGCCCGGAGGACTCACCTTTTACCACAAAAGTGAGGAACAAACTTGTGAAGGGAGACTGAAGAAGACTTGAAGACTGCTGTGATTGCTATTTTATGTAAGTCAGGTTTGATAGTGGGAATTTCCCTAACTGAATTAAGACACCTAACTGCAATGGGGCTAATTGGAGCCCATGGTGGTAGGGGCCAAGTGGCAACACTCAGTCAACAAAGACAAGGTGGGTGTGGTTACCATAATGGACAGCAGAGTCAAACCAGTAATCAGAATAGCCTGACTCATATGGATTTATGGTGTTGGCTACTTAGTCATGGTGTCCCTAGGAGTGAAATAGATAGGAAATCTACTAAATATTTACTTGATCTGTACAAGCAGATGAATTCTAGGTCAAGTGAACAGCACTCTAACTTGAATCGCCAGAATAGAGTCATGACCCCACAATCAATTCCTAGACTTGAGTGAGTTTACAGATCCACAGCCCCTTGACTGAAGGGGAGGCTGGGTCCCCCTGAGGAAGGACTCCAATACACTGCCAAAAACTTATATGGCTAATCTTTCTCCCAGCCTTCCTCAAAGGGATTTACAGCCTTTTACAAGAGTGACTGTTCACTGGGGAAAATGAAATAATCATACTTTTCAGGGATTACTGGATACTGGCTCTTAACTGACACTAATTCCAGGAAACCCAAAATGTCACTGTGGCCCACCAGTCAGAGTGGGGGCATATAGAGGTCAGGCTATTAATGGAGTCTTAGCTCATGTCCATTTCACAGTAAGTTCAGTGGGTCCCCGAACCCATCCTGTAGTGATTTACCCAGTTCCAGAACGCATAATTGGAATAGGTATATCAAGCAACTGGCACAACCCCTACATTGGATCCCTGACAAATGGCGTAAGGCTATTATGGTAGGAAAAGCCACTTGGAACCATTTGAACTTCCCCTACCTAGGAAAATAGTAAACCAAAAGCAATACTGCTTTCAGAGATTACTGCCACCATCAAGGACTGAGGGATGCAGGCGTGGTGATTCCCACCACATCCCCATTCAACTTGCCAATTCTGTACAAAAAACAGATGGATCTTGGGAAATGACAGTGGATTATAGAAAACTTAACCAGGTGGTGACTTCAATTGCAGCTATTGTTCCAGATGTAGTTTCATTGCTTGAATAAATTAATACATCTCCTGGTACCTGCTATGCAGCTATTGATCTGGCTAATGCCTTTTTCTCCATACCTGTTTCAAAGGACCATCAGAAGCAGTTTGTCTTTAGCTGGCAAGGCCAGCAATACGCCTTCAGTTTCCTACCTCAGGGATACATCAACTCCCCAGCCCTATGTCATAATTTAGTCTGCAGGGATCGTGATCACCTTTGCCTTCCACAAGACATCACACCGGTCCATTACATTGATGATGTTATTCTGATTGGATCTAGTAAGGAAGAAAGAACTATCAATGACTCTGGACTTACTGGTAAAACATTTGTGTGCTAGAGGGTGGGAAATTAATCCCACAAAAATTCAGGCACCTTCCACCTCAGTGAAACATCTAAGGGTCCAGTGGTGTGGGGCATGTCTAGATATTCCTACTAAAGTGAGGGAAAAGTTATTGCATCTGGCTCCTCCCACAACTGAAAAGGAGGCACAATGCCTAGTGGGCCTCTTTGGATTTTAGAGGCAGCATATTCCTCATTTTGGTGTGCTACCCTGGCCTATTTATCAAGTGACTCAAAAAGCTGCTAGTTTTGAGTGGTCCCCAGAACAAGAGAAGGCTCTGCAACAGATTCAGGCTGCTGTGCAAGCTGCTCTGCCACTTGAGCCATATGATGGCTGATCTAATGGTGTTTGAAGCATCAGTGGCAGGTGGAGATGCTGTTTAGAGTCTTTGGCAGGCCCATATTGGTGAATCATAGTGCAGACTGTTAGGATTTTGGAGCAAAGCCCTGCCATCCTCTGCAGATAACTACCCTCCTTTTGAGAAACAGCTTTTCGCTTGTTACTGGGCCTTAGTAGAAACTGAATGCTTAACCATGGGACACCAAGTCATCATGTGGCTTGAGCTGCCCATCATGAACTGCATGTTGACTGACCCACAGAGTCATGAAGTTGGATGTGCACAGCAGCACTCCATCATTAAACGGAAGTGGGCGCAAGATTGGGCCCGAGCAGGACCTGAAGGCACAGGTAAGTTGCATGAAGAAGTGGCCCAAATGCCCATAGTCTCCACTCCTGTCACATTACCTTCCATCTCCCAGTCTGCACCTATGGCCTCATGGGGAGTTCCTTATGATCAGTTAACTGAGGAAGAGAAAACTCATGCCTGGTTTACAGATGGTTCTGCACATGTGCAGGCACCACTCAAAAGTAGACAGTGGCAGCACTACAGCCCCTTTCTCAGATCTCCCTGAAGGTCAGTGGTGAAGGGAAATCCTCCCAATGGGCAGAACATTGGGTAGTGCACCTGGTTGTCCACTTTGCCTTGAAGGAGAAATGGCCAGATGCATGATTGTATACTGATTCATGGGCTGTGGCCAATGGTTTGGCTGGATGGTCAGGGTCATGGAAGGAACATGATTGGAAAATTGGAGACAAGGATTTATGAGGAAGAGGTATATAGATAGACCTCCCTGAATGGGCCAAAGAAGTGAAGATATTTGTGTCTCACATAAATACTCACCAAAGGGTGACCTCAGCAGAGGAGGATTTTAAGAATCAAGTGAATAAGATGACATGTTCTCTGGAAACCACTCATCCTCTTTCCCCTGCTACTCCCGTCATTGCTTAATGGGCTCATGAACAAAGTAGCCATGGAGGCGGGGATGGAGGTTATGCATGGGTCCAGCAACATGGACTTCCACTCACCAAGGCCGACTTGGCTACAGCCACTGCTGAGTGCCCAATCTGCTAGTAGCAGAGACAACACTGAGTCCCCGATATGGCACCATCCATTGAGGTGATCAGCCAGCAACCTGGTGGCAAGTTGATTACATTGGACCACTCCCATCATGGAAAGGGTAGCATTTTGTTCTTACTGAAATAGACTTGTACTCTGGATATGGATATGCCTTCCCTGAATGCAATGCTTCTGCCAAAACTACCATCTGTGGACTTACAGAATGCTTTATCCACCATCATCATATCCCACAGTGTTGCCTTAGATCAAGGGACTCACTTCACAGCAAATGAAGTGCAGCAGTAGGCCCGTGATCATGGAATTCTCTGGTCTTACCATGTTCCCCAACATCCTGAAGCAGCTGACTTGATAGAATGATGGAATGGCCTCCTAAAGACACAATTATGGTGCCAGCTAGGTGGCAATACCTCACAGGGTTGGGGCAATGTTCTCCAGGAGGCTGTATATGCTCTAAACTGCGTCCAATATATGGTGCTGTATCTCCCACAGCCAGGATTCATGGGTCCAGGAATCAAGGGGTAGAAATGGGAGTGGCACCACTCGCTATTACCCCTAGTGACCCATTCACAAGATTTTTGCTTCCTGTCACTGAGACCTTATGCTCTGCAGGTCTAGAAGTCTTAGTTCCAGAGGGAGGAATGCTCCCACCTGGAGCACATCATTGATTCCATCGAACTGGAAACTAAGAATGCCACCTGGTCACTTTGGGATTCTTATGCATCTGGATCAACAGGCAAAGAAGGGAGTTACTATACTGGCTGGTGCAATTGATCCTGATTACCAAGAGGAAATTGGATTGATATTACATAACAGAGGTAAAGAAGAATATGTCTGGAATGCAGGACATTCCTTAGGGCTTCTCTTAGTACTGCCATGCCCTGTGATTAAAGTCAATGGAAAACTACAGCAACCCAATTGCGACATGACTACGAATGGTCCACACCCTTCAGGAATGAAGGTTTGGGTCACCACACCAGGTAAAGAACCACGACCAGCTGAGGTGCTTGCTGAGGGCAAAGGAATACGGAACGAGTGGTAGAAGAAGGTAGTTCTAAATACCAGTTATAGCCACTTGACCAGTTGCAGAAACAAGGACTGTAATTGTTATTATAAGCATTTATGCTTTGTATGTGTGCATCAAATATTTTTATTTTCTTCACTTACAAGATGTAAATGGGGCTAGTGCATTTTCCATTGTATGTGTGTTAGTTGTATCATGTTAGGTGCAAGTATGACTTTGTAATTGTCTTTATTCAGAGATTACATATGGTTTGGGGAGATATGTACAGGTGCCAAGTTGACAAGGGGTAGACTGTCATGGTTAAGATTGTGTGTCAACTTGCCTGGGCCATTACTCTCAGTGCTTCGGTAGTTTTATAATGTTGTGATCACTTACCTGTTGAAATTTGATATGTGATCACTCCCATGATGGAATCTGCTGAGTGGTACCAGTGGGGGTGGGGCCTGTGGCAGCTCACTATCCCCTCAGCCTTCATCTCTCCACCCTCTTCCACCTGCTTCTACTTCCTTCCTGCTTGCCTTGCCTGGGCTTTTGCTTGTTCTGGATTCTGCAGCTGGCTTCTGTTTGTCTGACCTCCAGTTCTTGGGACTTGAGCTAGCAGCTTGCCTGTGGTTCTTGAGATTGGTCGATGTTCATAGCCTGCTACAACCTGCTCTCTGGCCTGCTGATCTTGGGTTCTCCAGCCCCTGTGGCTACGTGAATCAGCAGAAGTTTGTAACAGCCCTGCCGATCTTGGGTTCACCAGCCTCTGCAGCTAAGTGAATCAGGAGAATCCTCTTTCCTGCCTTCACAGACTTAGGGTGTTACCCAGCCTCTAAAAACCTTGTGAGCCATTTCCTTGACATAAAAAATCTTCTGAGCCATTTCCTTGATATAAAAAAATCTTCTGAGCCATTTCCTTGATATAAATCTGTCTCTCTCTCTCACTGCTTTAATGGTTTCGCTTCTCTAGAGAACACAGCCTAAGACATTCCAGCCAACACCTTGGCTTGAGCTCAGTGAAGCTGATTTCAGTCTGACCTCTGGACTGTGAGAGAATAAATTTGAATTGTCTTAAGCTAGTAATTCTGTGGTAATTTGTTACAGCAGCAATTGGAAACTAACACATCCACACTGTGAATTTAGAAATATAAAACTTCCTTTTTTTTAATAATGTATGTCAAATGCCTACTAAAAAATTCTTAGTCAAAACCAGACCAGATATTTTTCTCAATAAAATCTGCCACATGTAGTTGTTACATATGTTTACCCCATCCATTAAAAATCTTGAAGTTTTAAAATCAAAATAATATTCAATTATGATCAGGAATAAAGGATTAGAAAAGACAAAAATATTGAAAAGAAACAAATTGAATGTAAGTTACTTTAAACTCTTAAAAACACAAATAGGAATTTTTTTCCTAAATGGACTGTATTTTGTATTTGAAGTATTAGAAAGCAGAAATATTTTAGTATTTTGGAATTATTTAGTATGTTTTTCCTTAAAATGGAGGAGACCTAATAGTGAGAGTGATGAGAAAATGCTGTGTGTGATTAGAGAAATAGAAGGAAAAGAAAAGTCTTAATTAAAACACTAATAGATGAGTAATGGCGCTTTTTTAGAAGAATCCTTAAGCATAATTACTAATTAATTCATTTGCACAATATTTGTTGAGAAACTATTACGTCCTGGACAATATGCTAGCCACTTGTAAAATAAACTTAGTAAGAAAAGAAACAAGACAATTTTTGTTTGTTTGTTTGCAGTAGAACCAGTAAATGATAGTATAGATGTAGGAGCAAACAATCATGGAGCATAAAAAATAGAATATCTAGCTCTGCCTCAAAGAATGAGGTAACATTTTACAAGAAGGTGATATGTGAACTTTTTCTTGAAGATGAGTAAAGAACACAAGTTGAAAAGGTTGGAAAGCACTTTCATGGGCAAATACTTAAAAATCATTAAAAAGCCCAATTTGTCAAGATTTGGAGAGTTCACTTTTACAGGAGGAGGAAGACTTTGTTAACAAATAGCAGAGATAAAGTTAGCAGTAGTAGTAATACCCACGATGTTAAGTGAAGTAACAACTGAAGTAAATACTTTTATTGCACACTTATACCAGACACCCTAAGTGATTTATATGCTTTATACCATTTGATGATCAAATTTATGAGGAAGATTTAATGTCTGTTGTACTGATGAGAGACCCAACTTTCAGAGAAGGTAGAGGATAGTTTAGAAGACAGTGAAAGAACTTACGTGTGATAAGAAATTTGGAGACTAATCTTTGGAAAGGATCCCTGGTGGCACAGTGGTTAAGCGCTTGGCTGCAAACCAAAGGTCGAACCCACCAGCCTCTCTGTGGGAGAAGGGTGGCAATCTGCTTCTGTAAAGATTAAACCAAATCAAACCAAACCAAACCAAACCCATTACCATCGAGTCAATTCTGACTCATAACCCTACAGATTACAGCCTTGGCAACTTTATAGGGCAGTTCTACTCTGTCCTATAGGGTCACTATGCTATAATTCAGACTCGACTCAATGGCATACAACAACAACCATCTTTGGAAACATGGGCCCAATCACAAACTGGTGTTCTCTTCTTGATTTTTATTATTATTAAATAGAGGAGTGATGGAACAGTTCTGTTTTTTAGTAAAATAGTTCAGTGACAACATAGAGAACAGACTGGAGAGTTGGCAGTGAAAAGAAACTGAGAGACTCCTGATGAAGTAGCTAGTATAGTGACCTAATTAATAGTTTATGCTAAAGATTGTAAAATTCTTAAGCAGTAGTTCCATGTACTATTATTTTTAAATCTCAGAACTCGTCTCAGAGACAGGCAAATGATATTCAATACATGTTTTGCTTAATTTAACAGAAATGAATAATGGACTAGAATGAGAAAATGTTCAGAGGAGAAATAGAAAATAGCATAGCATAATATATCTTGTTGAATGACTACTAGGTGGCAGGTGCTTCTAGTTGTTATTTTATTTAATCATCAGAGAAATCTATTGACATTATTGTTATCCCAATTTTAGGGATGATGAAGCTAAGTCTCATATATATTCAGTAATGGGAAGAATCATCCACCAAATGTGTAGTCAGTAGGTTGGTCTAGGGTGGTTCTGGCTAGCGAGGCTAGTTCACATGGCAGTGTCAGGGTTTTACGAAAATGAGTATAAAAGTATAAAGCTGGTTGAGGCCTAAACCTAGAACTAGCACATCATCACTTCTGCCAGATTCTACGGGTCAAAACAAATCACAAAATCAACCCCCTTCATGGAGTGAGGTAATGGATTCCACCTCTGGATGGAAAGATCTGCAAAGTCACATTGGAAAGCATCTGGATATAGGGAGAGATAAAGATTTGGAGACATTCATGCCTCCAAAATTGGGTGATATACCAAAACATATGACCCTTAGAGTTTCCCTTCCTGTCCTTGTAGCTCAACTACATAAAATATACAGGAGTGGTGGGCAGACTTTCAGAGGAATTGATTTGCATTTGAAGGAAAATTGGTTTGAAAATAGTACTTGAGGCAAAGCTAATCTGAAATATAGCCTCCTAGGTATAGGATTCCAGGAATTTTTGCCAGTGGTAACTTCTACCAGGATAAGATCTGTTAGAAGACATCTACAGAAGTACCTGGAAATTGCTGCAATGAAAGGAAATGAATCTACCCAATTTCTCCACTACATCATTACGAGAAAGTAGTATACCAAAATAAACTTTCCCTGCATCTAGCTTCCACTGGCTTTGAAGATCTGCCGAAAGTTTCTCTGTTACTGTGGTAATGACACAAGACCAGATCTTATGAAATTAAGTTCTGTTTATTTTCCATTTATTCACTTATCTATCTATTCAACAACTTTGGGTGAATAAGATCCAGCAGTGGGGTCCTACCCTAGCCTTATGTCATCCAAATGAGGAGAGTGGTATTTATGAATCAGGCTCACTCACTATTGAGATTACATATGTGCCCCAAATCTAATACTCAACTTCTAGATTGATTATGGTTATATATCTATTTACAGGTGATATAGTGGAAGAAGTAACTCTTCAGTGAGAATAATCAGAAGTGTCTTCCAGGAATGGTTTGATGAAAATATTACATGCAACCAAGAAGAAGTCTTTGAGAGAGATAGGTAAAGAATGTCAAAATCTGTTTCAAGTAGATACTGGGTGGTATAAAGGCCTAGTGAAGACCAGAGGGAACATCACCAGGGGAAGGAGAAGAAGTTGTTCTTCAAGAGAAGGCAGAACATCTCTGTAAATAGATAAAGAGAGTAATAAAGAAGGAGAAACAATCAAAAAAAGTTTTATGAAAGTGAAATAGGTGACCACTGAAGACTCTAAACTCAGCCATGCAGGTACTGATGTCATTTTCTGATGATTATGAATTGGAAAGAGAGTGGACAAGTTTTAGTAGAGTCAGTATGGAAATTTTGAAATGGACTTGTTTGAGGAAAAGCAAAAACAAAACCAGCAGGCACCAGGGAGAGTTGAGCCTGAACGCACAAACTTGTAGTGGATCTCATAACACAGGTGGCCCATCAATAGTGTGGACCAGTGCCCCAAAACAAGAGGTCAAAAATGAAACAGTTTTAGATAACTGCTTAGAAATGTTCTGTTTCAGTTAAATTAGCCTAAACACTCAGTGTGTTATCACTCATGCTGCATAAAAGTATTCTGATACTTTATAACACTAAGTGCTTTATGAACACGTTTATTAGTTATCTTTTCCTCAGCTCGCCCGAAGGTTTCAGAGTGCAAATAACTCTCAGTTCTTTGAAAGTGCATTAAATCTTCTAGGTTTAATGCCCTAGGGTGGCATTCAGCCCTCAGAGTAGTAATTTACCAAATAGGGTGGGTGCTCTCTTCCTTACCCAGAGAAGTGAACTGGCACAAAAAATTAAGGGACTCGTCTTTATTCAAAAAGCTTATTATAGAATGTGGCAGCAGCGCTCGTGAACATAGGGCAAGAGTACTACATAAAAAGGAAAGTGCATTTCCCTTTGATAATATATTATTTCCAACTGGCTAATAAAAAGGAAACTGGCATATAAATAGCATGCAATTTTGCTAATTAGATCAGAATGATCTCTGCAGTCTCCTCCAAAAGTATTCAATACTTTGGGCTATTTAAATCCATTTAGCCCTTTTTGAAAGGAACTAAATGGAGAGACACGTTTAATGGTGGATATAGCTATCTTTTTATCTAGGACAAAGGATTTCCTCATACTCACCAAACATCTTGCCGGCAAGTAACAGGGATTTATTTTGCACCAGTTCAAGCTATCCTGTCTGCCAAAATTATCCGTATTCAATGATTTTTAAAATGACTTGAACAACTCAATTCAACTGTGCCTCTTCCCTACCCAAGCTTTTATAAAAGTAAGGAAATTGTTTTGATATTTTGAAAGGCATCCATTAGGATGAAGCCATTTAAAACACTAAATGACTCAATGGCATTTTCAGTGCTACACAAAATATTCTAAACATGGGAAAAAAAGGCAGCTAATCAGTAATATGTAGGAGCTCTTTAACTTCAAAAGAGTAGCCCAGAATATAAAAGCCTAGACAATTTCAGAGTAGTTAGTAGATACTCTTTTATTATTTTTAATTTCAATGGCAATGAATAGAATACATTTATTATTCTAAGCATCTGATTAAAAAATATTTTTTACTGGAATAAAAATAGTATATACATCAGAATTTAGCTATAAAAGATTGCAGTATAGATATAATATAAAACCTTTGCACAAACTTAATGTATCTAAGAAAACATTTCAATTAAATTGGTATGAGGTGCTAAATCAAATTAAGCATATGCTATTCAGATTTGTATGGGTGTGCTGTTGAATGAAGAATAACTTCCATGTTTCAAGCAAGTCTGGCTTTTGATGTGTAGGGTCTACAGATGTTGTTTATGAAGATCCCCAAAAAGGGACTAATACACAAAAAATAAATCTAGGTAACAGCAATGAGAACATAGATTGAACTCAGAGGAAGTAACCACCTGACCTGACGTATGGCTCTGTCTGATTTTATAGCTTTCAAGAAAGAATATTTCCCAAGATACTTGTTTACTTTGAAGGATAAATAATGTAAGCTACCTGTTTTCACTTGTTTCTCTCAAAGATACTGTTTCCTTTACATCAAACAATGCTACTAACTAATTCTGTTCAAAGGTAGTATTAAAAGAAGGAAAACTTTGATCTAGCTTTTGAGAAGAATTATAAGTACATCAAACTACCAGAATACGTACACTTATTTCCAACTCACCAAACTCATATATATTCAACTTATACTTTCAGTACTTCTGAGAGAGGATGCTTGGAAATCCACAGGGGGGGAAAAAATCATTCACATAGCTTTTCATTTGTCATCCAGTATAGAAAAAAAGATAATTATCACAGATTTTGGAAGTAAAATATTGCTAATGTGGATTGTCCTGTGTTAGTTTCAAATAAAGCAAAGAAAAATATATTTTCAATAAATAATCTTCGAATACTGATAGCATAAAAATTTTCCGATTTGCATTTATACTTATACTGTTAAATCTTATATCAAGCTAAAAAGGAAAAGAAACAAAATAAATTTTTCCTTAATGGAAATTCTTTCCACTTTTCTAACTCAGTGAGATTAAATATGCCAGCTATGGTTTGAGTTATACCCCAAAAGTAAAAGAAGAGGCAAAGCTTAAGGTTACAATACTGAAAACAAAGTCCCTAAGAAATGAGGAACTTGCTTTTAACATTAAAGTCTAAGTATAGTTTGGGTTGTTGCTACTGGTGTTGTTAGGCGCCATCAAGCTGATTTTCAACTTACGGCCACCCTATGTGACAGAGCAGAACTGCTCCATAGGATGTTCTTAGCTGTAATCTTTACAGGTCTTCCTCCTGGATCCTCTGAGTGGGTTCAAACCACCAACCTTTTAGTTAATCATTGTGCCAAGCACAAATATAAGTTTTCGCCTTCACTCTTCTTCGAACTATAGGCAAAGTGGAATAGTAAGGTGTTATAGCAGAAACAAGACTGGACTCAATCAGATATGCACTCAAGATCTCAAAGTACTGGCCTGAAGATTCATGAATTGAGATGGGGGAACAAATGCCGAAAGTTGGAATTAGTTCCTAATCAATGTCAAGACATAAATTCAACACATGGTGAACACAGTTTTGAGAAGTTTAGTCTTTCTATATCATAGTTCGATCCACATCCTGACCATTCAGTCCTAGTAGTCTGATTGCCAATAGTCATATGACAAATTGAGTAGACCAAGGCAGCATGAATAGATCTAAGAACTGAGTGAGACAGCTTAGCTTAATTTCCTCTGTTAAACATGAAGCTTCCTTTGAACTCCATTTTGTGAGATAATGATTCTAGTATCATGCTAATTAAACTCAAACACATGCCAGGAGCGCAACTCTGAAGATTATAACAGAAGATTATTCCATAAACATCAGATTTCCATGTACATAAATCCATAATGGCAACATACTGGATGGAAATCTTCCATTGCAAAGTTTATTTTAAAATAAAGCCACACGAAAGATCTGCATCACTCAAATTCTCTCTGATTCATTAATAAATATGATATGAAATGTAAGCCAATCTTGGACTCTTAACGGATTTAGTACAAAGAAAATTAATAATTAACTTCAAACTTAGCATTGTCTTTTATTTAGTGACTGAAGGAAATCAGGGTAGGGATCTCTAACCATGCAAATTTCTCTCTCTCTCAGTAAGGTTTTTTTTTAACAAGGTTGTACCTGGTAAACACTCTATGTTTGATATCATAATACTCATTTGTAATAGTGACTAACAGAAGGAACTCTGGAAAGGTATACCTGCGTTCAAATCCTGGCTATGCCATTTGCCAGCTGTGTGACCTTAGCCTGTTTACTTAACTTCTATATGCCTTTCTTTCCTCATCTAAAAAATTAGGATGATAATAATAACAACATACATCTTACAGGGTTGTTAAGAAGACTAAGTGAGTTAATATAAGAAGAGTAACAATCCAGGGTAAACAAATGATGAGATAGGCAGTTTAGTATAATGGTTAAGAAGATAGACACTGTAACCAGACTGCTTGGATTCAAATCCTGATTCTCCATACCCTAGCTAGAGTAAGCTGAAACAAGTTAATCAACATCTCTCTGCTTCAATTTACTCAGCAGAAAATTATGAAAAATAATAGCAACAAATTAAGGTAGAATAGTGTAGAAATAAACAAATTGTTACTTATAGAGCACTCAGAACGGTGCTTTTTGGTGATGTTGTTAGGAGCCATTCAGTCAGTTCCAACTCATAGTGACCCTATGTACAATCAAACACTTCCCATTCCTGTGCCATCCTCATGATCATTGTTATGCTTGAGCCTATCATTGAAGCCACTGTTCCAACGCATCTTATTGAGGGTCTTCCTCTTTTCTGTTGACCCTCTAATTTACCAAGCATGATGTCCTTCTCCAGAGACTGGTCCCTCCGGGTAACATGTCCAAAGTACGTGAGACGAAGTCTCGCCATCCTCACTTCCAAGG
This sequence comes from Dugong dugon, assembly GCA_030035585.1. Classification (NCBI taxonomy): domain Eukaryota; kingdom Metazoa; phylum Chordata; class Mammalia; order Sirenia; family Dugongidae; genus Dugong; species Dugong dugon. Next base: position 25,645,480 of record CM057475.1, read on the forward strand.
GGCACTCAGGCTGTACTTCTTTCAAAACAGATTTGTTCGATCTTCTGGCAATGCATGGTATATTTAATATTCTTCACCAACACCGTAATAAAATAAAGTGGTATATCCACCACCACCACCAATTGCAGTCAAGTCAATTTCAATTCATGGAGATCCCATGACTGTCAGAATAGAACTATGCTCCATAGAGTTTTCAATGGCTGATTATTTCTAAGTAGATGACCAGCTTTTTCTTCAGAAAATGATGTATAAGTGTTTTAAACCATAATTATTCTTACAGGGATAAAGATTTCTGTAATAATAATTATTATTATTGATAGCATCTTACATGGAACTCTTAGGGATGCAAAGACTTTATAATCTAGAGAGTAAAGCATAAACTCCCACTCAAGGTTCTGTGTTTTATTGACTATGTAAAGGCATTCGACTATGTGGATCATAACAACTTATGGAAAACATTGTGGAGAATGGGAATTCCAGAACACTTAATTGTGCTCATGAGGAACCTGTACATAGACCAAGAGGTAGTCGTTTGAACAGAAAAAGGGGATACTGTGTGGTTTAAGATCAGGAAAGATGTTCATCAGGGTTATATCCTTTCATCATACTTATTCAATCTGTATGCTGAGCAAATAATCTGAGAAGCTGGACTATATAAAAAAGAACGAGGCTTCAGGATTGGAGGAAAACTCATTACAACCTGCGATACGCAGATCACACAACTCTGCTTGCAGAAAGTGAGGAGGACTTGAAGCACAAAGACTATAGCTTTCAGTATGGATTGCACCTCAGTATAAAGAAAACAAAAATCCTCACGATTGGACCGCTAAGCAACATCATGATAAAAGGAGAAAATATTGACGTTGTCAAGGATTTTGTTTTACTTGGATCCACAATCGACATCCATGGAAGAAACAGTCAAGAAATCAAATGATGTATTGCATTGGGTAAATCTGCTGCACAAGACCTCTTTAAAGTGTTAAAAAGAAAAGATGTCACTTTGAGGACCAAAGTGTACCTGACCCACACTGTATTGTTAATCACTTCATATGCATGCAAAAGCTGGACAATGAATAAGGAAAGCTGAAGAAGAATTGATGTCTTTGAATTATGGCATTGGCAAAGAATATTGAATATACCGTGGACTGCCAGAAGAACAAACAAATCTATCTTGGAAGACATACAGCCAGAATGCTCATTGGAAGCAAGGATGGCAAGACTTTGTCTCACATATTTGGACATGTTATCAGGAGAGACCAGTCCCTGGAGAAGGACATCATGCTTGGTAAAGTACAGGTTCCGCAAAAAAGTAGAAGGCTCTCAGTGAGATGGATTGACGCACAGTGGCTGCAACAATGGGCTCAAGCATAACAACGATTGTGAGGATGGCACAGGACCTGGCAGTGTTTTGTTCTGTTGTACGTAGGGTCGCTATGAGTCTGAACTGACTTGACAGCGCCTAACAACAAAAACTCACTCGCAATTTTCTATTGTAACACACAGCAATGATGTTATAGTAATAACTATAAAATCAGCTATAATCTAAAAAATGAATTTTGGCCAAGATACTAACCATAAAAATCATAAATACAAATATTTCTTACCTGCTGCAAAAATGTGGGTAAGGAGATATCAGAGGGGATGGCTGCTTTAACAGGAGTGCCTTATCATCCACATTGAGATATCTGCTTCACATGTTTTAACAAAAAGAAAATAAGATCAGTGGATTATATCAGTGTCAATATGCTGGTTGTGACACTGTACTATAGTTTTGCAAAATGTTACCATTGGGGGAAAATGCATAATAGGTACATGGGATCTCTCTGCATTATTCCTTACAACTTCATGTAAACCTACAATTATCTCAAAAATATTTCCATTAAAAATGTGAATTTTTCCAAAAAATGGAGTTTAAAACACCCCACTCTTCATGACAGTGTATCAGAGAAAATGCTGATGAGAAAGAGAATGCGGAGTTAAGTCAAAAAATGTCTGTGAGTCTAGAGGAAGAAGGTACTACATGGCCAAGTAAGAGGCATAAACTTTCCTGGAAGCATAAGTAATATAGACAACAGCATGTGGCGAACGTATTAGAAGGCTAAAAACAGAGGCAGCAAACACTTTCTACTAATAGTTACATGACACTTGTTTGAATGGCTTCATTTACATGAATTTTTCCAGGTAATTGGTTTTATGGATTAATAGTGTATGGTATATATTCACCACACTACTTACAGTTTGGTATTCTTAAAATATCCGATTAACAGAAAAATTTTATATTTTAAATCAAGAAATTTAATGAATTTAAAAGAATTGTTAACACAAATATTAAATTAGTGGGTATAGACTGCATAGAGAGATAGAAGCCTGATCTGTATAACCCATTAGCTTCATGCAAACACAGATGCTTCATTCCTGTGAGATCTTGTCTGTGAGTCTCTTGGATGCACTCATTTTTTTTTCCTTACAGCCTCTCAGCTTTCTCAGAGCTCCACTGCATAAGCTAACTTCCATCTGTTCCTAGACACACACAAAATATTTTCGTTTGTGTCAAAAGCTTGTTCCTTCCTCTAGGCTGGTCCCCAAGCAAAACTTGGTCTTGGTGATATGGAGAAAAATCCTCTCAGTTTTACCCAGTCATACACAATCCTTCTTTCTAAAGTCCTTGGGTCACCTCTAATTTCTCATGCAACTTTTGAATTTCATAACCCACTCTCTACCTGAAGCAATTATTATTCTATCCTATGAAATGACTGTAGGGAAAAAATTTTAATTCATTTACTGATAATCTCCATTTTTTTTAATATTCTCCCCTAAAATACCATGCCAACACTTTATATTTTATTTGTCTGAGGTTGAACGTATGGTATTGAAGTCAGATGCGATGGCTTCAAGTCATTATTTTCCCATTAAACTCTCTTTGCTGACTTTGGATAAGGTCCCAACCCTGCTAATCTTCAGTCTACATAGTAGGAACAGAAACACCAATACCTGTGAGTTACAGAGTTTTTGTGAAGGCTGAAGGATATGCTCTTTGAAAATCACTAAGCACAATATCTGACAAATATTAAGTATTCAAATTTACTTATTGTCTCTGTGATTATCTAAACAATCTAGATACTTTACACCTGGTGCTTGGTCAGTTTATTTCTATTTCCAATTTACCATGGCCTTAATGATAAAAAACAAAAATATGGAAGTTGATAATTCTACAAAAGTCAACATTGAAAAAGGATATATGATCCACTTAAGATTTCTTCTTTCTAGAACAACATAAAAAGAAGTAAAATCCAGACAAGGTTAGAACAATTTCTATATCTTCAACCATCTCAGCTGAAAATTCTCCAAAATTTCTTCAAGAAAGTGGACAGAACAATTCTTAGGACCCAATGCACATCCTTTCGCATGACTGCACATGTTATACATATCTTTCTCTTTCCACAGAGTTAGAATAATCATTTCAAAAAAGAATTTTGGTCTCTTTATCAATGGCAGGTCCCAATAACATCTTTCCCCTAAGCCTAACAACTTACATGATCAAGAAATGAGAAGCAAGAATCAAGAGTAAAAGGCAGTTGGTCAAAAAATATATGAATAAAATAGATTTCTGAGATTTTGCATGGCTTGACAAAGCTCAACGTCATACAGCTCCACACAGCATTAATCCATTCTTCACCAGAATACTACAAAGTGAACAAATCCTGAAAAATCAACCCATAATTTCTTACTTGACTACTCATGCAAAGAGGAGTCCTGGGTGAACACAATAAAATTTCAATGAAAGAAGAAGCTCCATTGTAAATTTAAAACTAACAAATAACAACAACAACAAACAAAAACCCACCAGTATTTGACATATTAGGGTTTCCCTGACTGGAGGAAAGCAGGAGGTGCAAACCAGAAGGAGCATAAACTCCCAGAGCTCATTATCTCCAACATTAAATAGAAGTACAGCTACAAAGAAGACAAATGAGAAAATAACTAAAGAAAGCAGGAGGCAGAAAGAGAGGTGTTCTGAGAGTTCCTGGTGAACATCCCTTTCCCATCTTTTCACTTCTTAAAATAGACACAAAACCACATTTCATCCACATTCCTTTCTCCTTTTGGGAAGGAGAAACTCTCACTGGCAACAGGAAAAAGGATGAGAACTCAAAATAAATGGGATTCTCCTTGGAGGTCGCTGTGTTTGAGGAATTATTTGAAGCCTAAGGGTGATCCACAAGACAGGGAAACAATGAATATTTTAATAAATAGTGCTAAGGAAAAGACAAATTGTCCAACAAATAGGTTATTTAAATAAATAGGTGGTACACATTCTCAGGAGTACAGTGTGTATGAGCATTTCTTCATATTAAAAAATAAATTAAAAACAAAATAAAAAACATTATTCAAGAAAGGAATTTAACTATGCAAATGAGAAGGAGAATCTCAGCAGAAAGTCAGGGAGCAAGCATAAAATCCATTTAAAAGAAAATGGATTTTAGTAATCCATTGAGAAATACTATGGCTAAATTACTGTGAAAAGTGAGAATTTTAATTATAGAAATTGAACTTTAAAATCTTGACACAGTAAAAATAACAGTGTATGTACATCAGAAAGTAAAGGTGAAGAATGTGTATAAAGATAGTTTAATTTTAATTTGCTTATATCAACTTTTAAAAACTTTCATCTAAATTGACTTAAATGATGAGGATATCAATGGTCTCACAGCAAAGACATAGCAGTTTTGTTTTTTTTTTTCTGTAGGAAGGCAGGTGTGAAGGAACAGAGAAACTGGAATAGAAACTGCTAGGCAACCAACAGTATCAAGAGACAAGGGTGACAGTGGATAAACAAGAAACAAAGATTTGGTTATATGATTTAAAGTATAAATATATGAATCAAGCACATTTTAATAAGGAAAATATAACAAAAATAGAAAGTTGGAGAAGGAATAAAAGTAATTGGGTATATTAATTTTCAACTATTAAAGTTGTGAATAAATAAACATCCTTAAAAATGTTGAATCAACTGGGTCAGGAAAAATAAGTGGAACCAATTCAAATGTCCATCAAACTGATGAATAGATAAATAAAATGCAGTATATCCATACAATAGAAGATTATTTAGCAATAAAAAGACATCAAGTACTGTGATGGTTAAGATTATGTGTCAACTTGCCTGGACCATGATTTTCAGTGTTTGGGCAGACATATAATGTTGTGATCACGTTCCTGTTGAGATTTGATATGTGATCATCCTCATGATGCGATCTGTTGTGACTAGCCAATCAGATGAAAGGGAACTTCCTTGGGTATGTGGCTTGCATCAAATATAAGCAGACATTCTGGCAAGGCTTGGGGGCTATTTGCTTGTGCTGGATCCTGGCTCTTGTTCATCTGACCTCTGGTTCTTGGAACTTGAGCTAGCAGCTTACCTGTGGTCTTGCCTGCTGATCTTGGATTCCCTGACCTTCGCAGCCTGTGAGCAAGCACCCTGCTCTCTGAGTTAACCAGCCCCTGCGGCTATGTGAATCAGGAGAAGCCTTTATCCTGACCCAAGGACTTGGGTCATTCAAGCCTCTACAACTGTGTGAGCCATCTCCTTGATATAAATCTCTCTCTATATATATATTTATATGCTTTACTGGTTTCACTTCTCTAGAGAACCCAGCCTAAGACAAGTACTGATACAAGCTACAACATGGATTAACCTGGAAAACATTACACTAAATAAAAGATGCTAGTTACAAAAGACCAGGCTTCCGGCAAAATGGCACTCTAGGCAGAAGCACCACGCCATCCCTCCACAGCAAAGATCCAAAAAACCTAGCCAAACAGAGGAAACAGCAATCCTGAAACCCTAAAACATCAAATGAAGAGATAAAGAACTCAGCAAAGCACCAAATGGAGTGAGAAAACTGACAGAGAATGGAGAGTGAGGAGAGATTCATGCAGAGGTCCCCTATCAGATAATGCAGCACAGATCTGCCATCTTGGACTCGTATCAGAGACCAGCAAATACTGGGTATGAGAAAGCAGCCTCACGGAGCTTCCAGCAGGAGACAAAACAACCAGTAATTTGCGATATACACTATCCCACCCCCCACCCTTTGTCACCCCCACTCAGCCTCCTCTGCTTCCCACAGCCACAGTCTCTTGGCTGGGAAGTACCAGCTTCTTGGATTCTACCCGCCTGCACTGGCTGGCTCGCTGAGTGCCATTTGTTGGCTGCTGGTGTTGCTTTTTTCTGCTTCTTTTGATTTCTTCCTTACCTGTCACCACCTCCCCCTCCTTTTGCTCAAATACCTGGCTCCGTGTGGCATCTTTGCTTCTTCCTAAGGGGCTGCAGAGCTCAGTTCCAGCTCACCAGTGTGGAACTGCTTCCCGGTCTGGGCTGCCACACTGGTGAGATCCCGGGGCTTTTGTTTGTTTCTTTTGAATTGTTTGTTGGTTTTCTTTTCCTTTTCTCGGGTTGGGGTCCCATTCTGGTCAGACAGTGCTACACGTCTTGGGACCTACCCCTTCAGCTTGCACAGATGTGCAGAGGGATCCCTAAGAGCATTTCTTTTCACGTGGGTTTTTTTTTTTTTTTCTGTTTTTTTTGGGGGCTTTTCTTGGTTTTTCTTTTTCAATTTGTTTTGTTTTCTTTTCCCTCTTTTTCCCTTTTTGTCTTTCTTCATTACTCAGTTTCTTGTCTCTCTGTACCTTCCTTCTCTTCCTGTTCCCTGAATACCTGGCACTGAATACCTCTACGCCTTCTAGACGGGCTGTACTGCAACACCTGGGAACAAGTTCCCCAGACCTCGTAGCTGCACCGGTGGGATCCCTGGGGAGCTTTACTGTTCTTTTTTCTTTCTAATTTTTATTTATTCATTCTTTTCTCTTTTTTTCTTCTTCTTCCCCATTTTGTTTTTCTCCATTTCATAGTCTCTCATTTCTCCACTCCAACGGCAAGCTCCCCTAGCACTCTTTCTTGTTTGTTTGTATGTTTTTGTCTCCTGTTCCTCTCTCCTCTCTCCCATATCCATCTAAGCTCCACACATCACAATCTCCCCCCTCCCCCATCCTGCCTACCTGTACCGTGGGCTTTACATCACACCACCAAACAGCACAGGCACGGCCTACTGGAACCTGCCCTGCATTGATTACCAGCCCGCCCTGGTGGCTGTAGTAAGTGCCACTAACAACCCATCCCAGCAACTGCTCTTCAGCTGGACCTGCCCTGCCGTACCATATCTGAGCAACTGACCCTGCCAATTGGAGAAGGAGGTGAAAAGTACCATGCCCACAGACGAGCCAACAACAAAGAACACACAGCCTGCCTGCTCAGACATAGCCAAATAAAAAAAAAAAAGGACAAAACAAACAAATCTACAATCAATAAATGCGAAAAATAACTACTGAATGCCCCGAAGACAGCAGACAATATCAAAACATTTACAAAAACAAGACAGGATGGTTCCAGTAGGCATCCAAAATAAAGCACCAGATGGCTTTCCAGTGGAAGAAAAGGCACTAGAGCTACCTGATAGGGAATTCAAATCTCTAATACTCAGAATTCTCTAAGAGTTGAAGCAAAAAGCTGACAAAAATAGGAAAAAATAGACAAATTCATGGAAAAGACAGACAAATTCATGGAAAATACAGACCAAAAATTGGAAGAATTCGGGAAAATAATGCAGGAACAAAAGGCCAAGATAAATTCACAACTAAAAATTATACAAAAACAACAATTATAAATCCAAAAGATAGACAACAAGATTTCAGAAATGGACAGTGTCATAGAAGGGCTGAGGAGCAGATTTGAAATGGTGGAAGACAGGATCAGTGGAATTGAAGACAAACACTTGGATACAACTCTGTTTCAGGAAAACTCAGAAAAAAGAACAAAGAAAAATGAAGAGACCATGAGAGTTATGTGGGATACAATTGAAAGCAAAAATCTGAGTGATCAGAGTTCCAGAACAGGGGGAGAAAACAGAAAACACAGAGAGAATTGTTGAAGAACTGCTGATGGAAAACTTCCACAATATCATGAAAGATGAAAAGCTGGCCATCCAAGGAGCTCAACGAACCCCGTATACGATAGAGCCTAAAAGAAAATCACCAAGGCATATCATAATCACACTCACCAAAACCAAAGACAAACAAAGAACCCTGAGAGCAGCTCATGAAAAACAAGAAGTCACATACAGAGGAGAAACAATAAGACTAAGCTCAGATTATTCAGCAGAAACCGTGCAGGCAAGAAGGCAATGGGATGATATATATAAAACCTTGAAAGGAAAAGATTGCCAGCCAAGAATAATGTATCCTGCAAAACTCTCGTTCAAATATGATGGTGAAATTAGGTCATTTCCAGATAAACAGAAATTAAGTGAATATGTAAAAACCAAACCAAACTTACAAAAATTATTAAAGGGAGTTCTTCGATCTGAGAACAAACAATATCAGACTACAGGCTGAATCTAGGATGCAGGATCATACCAGCCAGATATTAATCTAGGAAAGGAACTATCAAGGACTATCCAAAACCAAAAAAAATACAACAGGGAATCAGAGCAGTTAGTCTGTAAATGACAACAACATCAGAACAATATAAGAGGGAATAAACGGTGTAGGTATAGAACCTTCTAATGGAGAGGAAGGCAAGGCAATACCAAGTAATAATAGATTGCTTCAAACTTAGAAAGATAAGGGTAAATTTCACTGTAACCACAAAGAAAGTTAACAAACATACTCATAAAAATAAAGAGGAGAAACATAAAGTCTCAGCAAAAACAAAACCTACAAAAACAAAAACTACAAAAGCAAAAGAAATGAAAAAAAAATCCATAAATGAAATTAATTCAGCACAGGAGAGTAAGAAGAACAAAGAAAACATCAGCACCCATCTCATAACATGGATGAAACTGGAGGACATTATACAGAGTGAAATAAGTAAATCACAAAAGGACAAATAATGTATGAGACCTCTATTGTAAAAACCCAGAAAAAGTTTACACACAAAAAGTAACAATCTTTGTTGGTTACCAGGGATGGGAGGGGTGGGGGGAAAATACTAAATAGGCAATAGGTAAGTGGTATCTTGGGTGAAGGGTGAGATAGTACACAATACAGGGGAAGCCAGCACAACTTGTACAAGGAAAGGTCATGGAAGCTCCATAGACACTTCCAAACTCCCTGAGGGACTGAATCGCTGGGTGGAGGGCTCTGGGGACCATGGTCTCAGGGAACGTCTAGCTCAATCGGCATAACACAGTTTATAAAGACAATGTTTTACGTTCTACCTTGGTGAGTAGTGTCTGGGGTCTTAAAAGCCTGTGAGGGGCCATCTAAGATACTCTACTGGTCTCACCCCTTCGGGAGCAAGGGAGAATGAAGAGAACAGGATACAAGTAAAAGATTAGTCCAAAGGACGAATGGACCACACTACCAAGGCCTCCACCAGACTGAGTCCAGTACAGCTGGATGGTGCCTGGCTACCACCACTGACTGCTCTGACCAGGATCACAGCAGAGGGTTTTGGACAGAGCTGGAGAAGGATGTAGAACAAAATTCTAACACACACAAAAAAAGACCAGATTTATTGACCTAAAAGAGACTGGAGAAACCCCGAGTGTACGGCCCCCAGACACCTTTTTAGCTCAGTGGTGAAGTCACTTCTGAGGTTCACCATTCAGCCGGGGATTGCACCCTCCCATAAAACAAAACGGGACTAAGGAGGCACAGCAGTCCGGGGACAAGGACTAGAAGGCAGAAGAGGACAGGAAAGCTGGTGATAGGGAACCCAAGGTTGAGTAAGGACAGTGTCGATGTGTTGTGAGGTTGTTAACCATTGTCATAGGGCAACTTGTGTACTGTTCAATGAGAAACTGTTTTGTTCTGTAGAACTTCATCTAAAGTGAGAATAGCAGCACAATTGGAAGAGCATAGTCGATGTCACTGAACTGTGCATGTAGAAATTTTTTGAAATGGTGTATCTTTGCCTATGTATATTTTCACCAAGAAAAAAAAAAGGTCGAGAAGGGAGAGGGTTGACATGTCGTGGGGTTGTTAACCAATGTCATAAAACAATATGTGTACTACTGTTTAATGAGAAAGTATTTGTTCTGTAAACCTTCATCTGAAGTACAATTAAAAAAAAAAGAATAATCCTTGTAAAAGAAAGACCACACATTGTGTGATTCAATTTACATGAAATGGTCAGAATAGGGAGATCTATGGAGACAAAGTAGATTAATGGTTGTCTAGGTGTGGAGGTTAGGGCACGGGGATATTGGTGGCTGAACAGATAGGGGCAGGCTTTCTTTATGGAGTAATGAAAGTGTTCTAAAATTAACTGTGGTGATGGATGCACAACTCTGTGAATATACTAAAAACAAAACAAAACATCAACAGCAAAAAACCCAAACAGTTACTGTTGAGTTGATTCAAACTAATGGTGATCCCATGCATGTCAGAATAGAACTATACTCCATAGGGTTTTCAATGACTGATGTTTTGAAAGTAGATCATCAGGCCTTTCTTCCAAGGCTCTCTGGATGGACTCAAATCACCAACCTTTGGGTTAGCAGCCAAGCTTGTTTACCCTTTGTAACACCAGGGGCTCTTATGAATATACTAAACACCCCTGAATTGTACACTTTAAATTGGTGATTTGTATAACATGTGAATTATACATCAATAAATGTATATATACACACACACATACACACCAAACTGTGAGTATGGTGAAAATGTATTTAAATTGTACTGTATACATTGAAAAGCAGATAAATTTTGTTTTAAGTACACAGTGATGGAGGTAACAAAATATAAATTATAAATTTATTATGAAAATCTCAGAAATGCATGAATAATACATACAATGTGATTTTATCACAAAACAATAAAAGTAAAAAATACTATCAAAATTGAAAGCAAAACAGCAATAATAAAAATCTCTGGACAATAAAAAAGTTTTTATTAAAAACTCCTGGGTAAAAGAAAGAATCAAAACAAAAATTACAGCTGGGCTTAGAGGAAAATTCATAGCCTTGAACAATATATATCTAAATCAACAGTAAGGAAAATAATCAATTGTCAATAAACTTAAAATATTTGAAGGACTACATTAGACAAATTCATAGAAAATAGAAGGAAGGAAAAAAGATAAAAACAGAGAAAATTGACAAAAAACAGGAAAAGATTAGAAAACAATTAACTTAGTAACTTCCCTGAGCAAGAACTTAAAAACAAAAGCATACACAATAAAATATATAAATGAATTACTATCTTAATATGTAAAAAATGAAAAACCTAAATATGCAAAATTAAAAAGAAAAATTGGTTACCTGCACATACAAAGAATCATAAGAGAAAATTATGCCAAATAATATGCAAATAAATTTTAAAATCCACATGATAAAAAAATACAATTTACCAAAATTAACCTAGATAATCCAAACACTTGAAATAACTGGATAATTTTTTTGTCAATAGAATAAAAGAGCTGTGTTCCTGCCTAATTTATATAAAATAATTAATGCATCAAAGATTAAACAAGAAAAAATGAAATTGTAAAAGTTCTAACTTAAAACATGTATAAATTAAATTAAAATTTTGAATGAGAAAAGCCTTTATACAGGAAAAAAATAATTTTACTCTACATATAGTTAGACTGCTCAAACATTAAACATACAGTAAATATAGTCCAAAGAGAAATGACCAACGGGAAAAATATTTTCAAAACCTATGGTAGAATGGAAGTCCTGGTGGTGCAGTGGTTAAGAGCTAGGCTCTTAACTAAAAGGTTGGCAGCTTGAATGTACCAGCTGCTCCTTGAAAACTTCATGGGGTAGTTCTACTCTATCCTATAAGGTTGCTTTGAGTCGGAATTCACTCGAAGGCAGAGTTTTTTTTTCTTTTTTCTTTTTTAATGGTAGAATAAAATTTACATTCTTCATTTACAAAGGGCTTATACAAATTAATTATAAAAAATATAACCAAATTAAGATATAGGGAAAGGACAGGAACAGGATATAGAGTATGAAAAAGGAATGCAAATGTTCAATCATATATTATTTTTCACCTAAAGATCAGAGTCTATCAATGATGCAGGTAAATTTGTACTAAAATATATGTGGTGTGGTCAACAATTAATGCAAATTATCTGGAGGACACTTTGGCAATGCCTGTCAAAATGTGTAAAATGTGTCTCTGTAAACAAGTATCAACTGCCAAGAATTTACCCTAAAGATACAATTACAAAAATTTGGTAAGAAAAAAATACAAGGAGATTTTTGGAGCCATTATGCATATAAGCACACAAGAAAGCTTTTGCCACCAATAGAATTCTGGTAAATAAATTGATCTATATACATGAGATAAATATACAAAATATTTTGAAAATAAAGTTGTTGTTGTTACGGGGTGTCTAGTCAGCTTCGACTCATAGGGATCCTACATATAACTGAACGAAACACTGCCTGAGTCCCCTGCCATCCTCACAGTGGTTACTATGTTTGAACGCATCATTGCAGCCACTGTGTCAATACATCTCATTGAGGGTCTTCCTCTTTTTTGCCAACACTCTACTTTACCAAACATGACGTCTTTCTCCAGGCCCTGGTCCCTCCTGATTAACATGTTCAAAGTAAGTGAGACAAAGTCTCACTACCTTCACTTCTAAGAAGAATTCTGGCTGTACTTCTTCCAAGGCAGATTTGTTCATTCTTCTGACAGTGCATGGTATATTCAATATTCTTCACCAACACCATAATTCAAAGGCATCAATTCTTCTTTGCTCTTCCTTTTTCATTGTCCAACTTCTGCCTGCATATGAGGCGACTGAAAATACCAAGGATAACAAAATGCATCCCTGTATGTTATAAAGGAAAAACTGCAAGATGCAAAACTATATACAGAACATGATACCTTGTGAGTAAATAATATCAAAATTGACATATATATGAGAATTTTTGTCCTCAAAGAAATTGTGAAAAATAACAAAATGAATTTGTTTGGGAAAAGAGACTTGGGGTACAAGGGGCTGAAGCTCTCAATGTGCATGTATGTGTGCATGTATGTCTATGTGTATATGGAAACAGAGGAAAGAACAGTACACTGAATGGTACATGGTGAATGGCAAGACAATTCACAAATCACACTAATTCAAGGGAATCTGGAGATCAGAGTCAAGAATAATTATGTGAAATCCAGCCTTCAAGGAATGTGTAGAAATCTTAGAGCGGATTCTGGACTTCCTCATGACAATAAATGGCAGTGTCTAAAGGCAATTTTATGTAGATCTTAAGGAAGGGTCATCAAAATGATATTTGTCCATTCCACATTAATGAAAATTATTAAGTTTGTTGTGTGTACTGTAATAATACTAATTATCTGCCTGACATTCCAACTCTCCACTTATCTATAACCTTTACGTATAGTTACCCCATTGCTGCCAGCCAAAACATACACATTGTCCTCTTTTGCTCACAGGCCTCTCTGCCTCTGAATTTTTTTTTTTTTTAATCTAATGTCATTAAATCCTTTCCTTATATGAGATCAGGCTTAAGCTTTAATAACTGTATAACCTCCAACAGAAGTGAAAAATTCTCTTCACCTCTCTAAGCCTCAGGAACTTTTTTTTCTTTTTCTTTAAAATGCAGGGATTGAAACTCTTAGTTCTAAAATTCCATGAGCTTATAATGTTACGTAAGTACTTCAGTCTTTCGAATTCAGACCTCCAACCCATAACCAATATGTGAAAATATTTTGCACTTTTTCTAGAAAGTAGAATGATTTTGAGCTTAAATCTATATAGAGAGCATGATCCCTTGTGAGTAAATAATAATAAAATAATATTAAAAATGACATATATGTGAGAATTTCTGTCCTCAAAGAAATTGTGAAAAATGACAAAATAGATTCCTTTGATAAGAGAAACTTGCAGTGCAGGGGACACAAACTTCTCTTATTGGAAAATAGTATGAAAAAGGAAAATAATACATTCAATGCTTTTTGCTATATCAAAATATAATTTTCTCATCATTTAATAAATGCCCAAAATATTCCTTAAGTAGTAGTAGCAATGACACTCACAACTTCAGAGCTAACAGTAGGCACAAAAAAAAATTTTTTGAAAGGATCAGTAAGTTAAAAATAAAAATCAAAACAGAAGACAATTACACTAACTTCCAATAGCATAAAGAGTGTGTGTGTGTGTGTTCGTGTGTGTGTGCTCACATGTCTTATATGCAGTTCTTTTTGGATAATCCAGTTTTCTTTCCTACTACACATTTCTTCCATTGGCATTTCTTTTTATCTGTGAGTCCAGAAAAGAAATATCTCTGCATTTAAAAAGTAGAAAACTCAGTCTTGACTATTTGTTACAAAATCATAAGCCAGTATTGATTTTCTAAATAGCGGTAATTCAAGAGTAGAAGCAGCAATGGTGCTTTTAAAACTCACATCTTAATAGTATTTTATCTTTGGGAGACATATTCTGAAATGAATATTAGAGCCCATGACTTCATTTGGGTTGAATCCAAATATTGACAATAGAATATATCTCTGTTCCAAAGGCAGTTGGCTTGCACACGTTTATAGAAGATAACAAAACTTACTAGTATAAAACAAAATCCACATTAAATTTTGAGGTTACTATCCAACTTAGGGATAGTGTTAAGGACTTCAACCATGTATTATACATGGCTATTTTTATAACATAATTTTTTTTAATTAAGATATTTAACAGGCAAAATAAAGAATACATGACTAGTAGAAAATGGTAACTCTACACATAAAGTAATCATCTTGATGCAAAACATGGAAGTCAACAAAGCAATACTAGACATTTTTTGTTTATTGGTCTCTTTTTCTTCTTTCCTTTCCTTTCTCCCGCCTACGTAGCACTGTGTGCCACCCGCACCCCTTCTCAATAGGCTGAGCCACACTACTCAGATAGAGAGCCACCAGCACACGGCCCCATCAAATATGCCCCACCACCACCCCTGATTCATAAGGTGCCGCCATTTTGTTTACTTTTTTTCTTTTTCCCATCATTTAAAAAATTTTTTTTTGCTTTTATTTCTCTCTCTTCTTTCTGTTCTTTTACTTACCCACTTAGCTCTGCATATCACATCTTCTCCCTTCCATCCTGCATATCTACGCCATGCACTGAGCACCATGCCGCTGAATGGTACCAACATACTGTCCTCCAGCTCTGCCCTGATGTCCTGAGTTCATGCCGTAAACTTCCCAATCCTGCACCTCCCTCCCACTAGACCCACCCTGCTGCACCATAGCTGAGTGACTGGCTCTGCCCACCTGGACAAGGTGGTGAGAACTATCATGCCCACAGGCAAGCAAGCAACAAAACATGCCCAGCCCACCTGCCAGGATATAAGAAAATAAAACAAAAGAGCAGGATGAAACAAACTTACAATCAGTAAATGAAAAAAATAATTCCTGAATGTCCCAGAGACAGCAGACAACATCAAAACATGTTTTAATAAAAGGACAGGATGGCTCCAGAAAGTGACTAAAGTAAAACACCAGATGCCCTTCTGGTATTAGAAAAGCCACTGGAACTACCTGATAGGGAATTCAAAACTCTAATATTCAGGGTTCTCCAAGAGATGAAGGCAAATGCAGACAAAAATAAGAAAAAAATAGACAAAATCATGGAAAATACAGAAAAATCAGGGAAAACACAGACAAAGCAATGGAAGAATTCAGGAAAATAATACAGGAAAAAATATCAAAATAAATAAACAACTAGAAATCATACAAAAACAGCAATTAGAAATCCAAAAGATAAACAACAAGATTTCAGAAATGGACAGTGAAATAGAAGGTCTTAGGAACAAATTTGCAACAAAGGAAGACAGGATCAGACAAAATAAAGACAAATCCTTGGATACCGCTTAGTTTGAGGAAAAAGAGAAAAGAATGAAGGAAAATTAAGAAAAGCTGAGAACCATGTGGGATACATCAAAAACAAAAACTCGTGTGTGATCGGAGTTCCAGAACAGGAGGAGAAAATGAAAACACAGAGAGGATCATTGAAGATTTGCTGACAGAAAACTTCCCTAATATCATGAAAGATGAAACGCCGACCATCCAAGAAGCAAAATGAACCCCATAAAGGACAAACTTCAAAAGAAAATCACCAAGATGTATCATAATCACACTTGCTAAAAATAAAAACAAAGAAAGACTCCTGAGAGCAGCTCGAGAAAAATGAAAAGTCACATACAAAGGGGAAACAATAAGACTAAGCTCTCATTGCTTTGAAGAAACGATGCAGGCAAGAAGGCAATGGAATGATATATATAAAACCTTGAAAGAAAAAAAAGCTACCAACCAAGAATAATATTTCCCGAAAAAATCTCGCTCAAATAGGGCAGCAAAATAGGACATTTCCAGAGAAACAGAAATTAAGGGAATATGTAAAAAACTAAACCAAACTTACAAGAATGATTCAAGGGAATCATTTGATTAGGGAACCTGCAATATCAGACAGCAACAACCTGAATCTAGGACACGAGATAGCATCAGTCAGATATCAACCTAGGTAATTAACTCTGAAGGATAAAACAAAACTAAAAGATTTACTGCAGGAAACCAGAGAGGTCAGTCTGTAAATGATAACAACGTCAGAACAATAACAGAGGGAATAAATGGTGTTGGTATAGAGCTTTCAAATGGAGAGGAAGTCAAGCGATATCAAGTAATAAATGACTGGTTTAAACTTAGGAAGATAGGGTTAAATTCCAAGGTAACCACAAAGTTAACAAACTTATTCATCAAAATAAAGAAGAAAAACATAAAGCCTCAGTAAACCCAAAATCTATAGAAATGAAAACATAAATTCACAAACGAAAGGAATACAGCACAGAAAAGTAAGAGGAACAAAGAAAAAATCAGTACAAAAAAAGCACTACAAAATGATAGCAATAAACTCACATCTATAGATAATCACACCAAATGTAAATGGCTTAAATGCACCCATAAAGAGACAGAGTGACAAAATGGATAAAAAAAACAGGACCCATCAAATACTGTCTATAAGTGACACACCTTAGAAACAAAGACATAAATATACGAAAAATCAAAGGATTAAAAAAATATATCAAGCAAACAGCACCCCAAAAGAGCAGGAATGGCAATACTAATTTCAGAAAAAATAGACTTTAAAACAAAATCCATCATCAAAGACAAGGAAGGACATTATATAGTGATTAAAGGGATAATCCACCATCTACGCACCCAATGACAGGGCTCCAAAATACATAAAAACAAACTCTAACAGCACTGAAAAGAGAAAATGATGGTGCCACAACAATAGTACAAGACTTCAACACACCACTCTTGGTAAAGGTCAGAACATCTAGAAAGAAGCTCAACAAAAATACAGAAGATCCAAAGGCCACGATCAACCAACTTGACCTCATACACATATAAAGAACACCCCACCCAACAGCAGCAAAGTACACATAATTTTCCAATGAAAATGGAAAATTCTCTAGAATAGACCACAAAGCAACCCTCAACAAAGAAAAAAGGCCAAAAAACAATCCTCAACAAAATCCAAAACACTGAGATAATACAAAGTATCTTCTCTGATCACAACACCATCAAAGTAGAAATTAATAACAGGAAGAGCAAAGAAAAAAATCAATACATGGAAACTGAATAACACCCTTTTAAAAAAATCACTGGGTAATAGAAGAAATCAAAGACTGAATCAAAACATTCCTAGAATCAAACGAGAATGAAAACACAACATACCAAAATCTTTGGGACACAGATAAGGCAGTGCTCAGAGGTCAATTTATAGCAATAGATGCACACATCAAAAAAGAAGAAAGGGACAAAATCAAAACATAAGCTATACAACTCAAACAAATATAAGCAGAACAACAAAAGAAGCCCACAGCCACCAGAAGAAAGGAAATAATAAAGATCAAAGCAGAAATCAATAAAATAGAGATTAGAAAAACAATAGAAAGAATCAACAAAACCAAAAGTTTGTTCTTTGAAAGGGTTAACAAAATCTACAAACCATTGGACAAACTGACAAAACAAAAACAGGAGAGGGCACAAATAACCCAAATAAGAAATGAAATGGGGGACATCACAACAGACACAACTGAAATATAATCCAACAAATTTGATAACCCAGAAGAAATGGAAAAATTTCTAGAAACACATTATCTACCCAAACTAACACAAAATGATGTTGAAAATCTGAACAGACCCATAACAAGAGAAAAGATTGAAAAAGTAATAAAAAAACTTCCAACCAAAAAAAGCCCTGGCCCAGATGGCTTCACTGGATAATTCTACCAAACATTCAGAGAAGAACTTACACCAATACTACTCAAACTACTTAAGAACATAGAAAAGGAAGCGACACTTCTGAATTCATTCTATGAAGCCAGCATTACCCTGATACTAAAACCTGACAAAGACACCACAAAAAAAGAACATTACAGACTGATATCTCTCATGAATACAGATGCAAAATTTCTCAACAAAATTCTAGGCAATAGAATTCAGCTTGATATCAAAAAAAAATAATAATAATAATACACCATGACAAATTAGGATTCATACCAGGTATGCAAGGATGGTTCTACATTAGAAAATCAATCAACATAATCCACCACATAATTAAAAGAATCACATGATCATCTCAATCAATGCAGAAAAGGCATTCGACAAAGTCCAACACCCATTCCTGATAAAAAATCTCAATAAAATGCGTATAGAAGGTAAATTCCTCAACATAATAAAGGGTATCTATACAAAACCAACAGCCACCATCATTCTTAATGAAAAGAGGCAGATAACATTCCACCTGAGAACAGGAACAAGACAAGGATGCCCTTTAGAAACACTATTTAATGTTGTGCTGGAAGTTCTAGTTAGAGCAATAAGGCACAAGAAAGAAATGAAGGGCATCCAAATTGGTAAGGTAGAAGTAAAACTACCCCTATCTGCAGATGATATGATACTATACATAGAGAACCCAAAGGACTCCACAAGAAAAATACTGGAACTAATACAAATATTAAGCAGAGTGGAAGGATACAACACAAACATACAAAAATCAGTTGGATTCTTATACAACAATAAAAAGAAAAATGAAAAGGAAATCAGGAAAGCAATACCATTGATAATAGCCCCTAAAAAAAAAAAAAGGAATATATCTAACCAGGAATGTAAAAGACATTTACAAAGAGAATTACAAAACACTACTGCAAGAAACCAAACAAAGCCTACATAAATGGAAAAACATACCATGGTCACGGATAGGAAGATTCAACGTTGTGAAAATGTCAATTCTACCTAAAGCAATCTACAAATACAATGCAATCCCAAACCAAATAACAACAGCATTCTTTAATGAGGTGGAAAAATTAAGAATTAACTTCATATGGAAAGGAAAGATGCTCCGGATGAGTAAAGCGCTATGGAAGAAGAAGAATACAGGAGGAGGACTCACACCACCTGACCTAGAATCGACTATACAGCTACGATGATCAAAACAGCCTGGCACTGGTACAACGACAGACACATTGACCAATGGAACAGAATCAAGAATCCAGATGTAAATCCATCCACCTACAGTCACCTGATCAACAAAGTCCCAAAGTCCATTAAATGGGAAAAGATAGTCTTTTTTAACAACTGGTGCTGGGAAAACTGATGTCCATCTATAATAAAATGAAACAGGTCTCGTATCACACCATACACAAAAACTAATTCAAAACAGATCAAAGACCTATATATAAAACCAAAAAATACAAAGATCATAGAGGAAAAAACAAGGTCAATGCTAGAAGCCCTAATACTCGGAATAAATAAGATACAAACCATAACTAACAATACACAAACACCAGAAGAGAAGCTAGGTAACTGGGATCTTCCTAAAAGTAAACATTTATGGTCATCAAAACTTCACCAAAAGAGTAAAAAGAGAGCCTAAAAGACTGGGGAAAAATTTTTGGCTGTGACAAATCCGACAAAAGTCTAATCTGTAAAATCCATAGTAAAATCCAACACCTCTACAACAAAAAGACAAATAATCCAATTAAAAAATGGGCAATGGCTATGAACAGACACATCACCAAAGAAGACATTCAGGAAGCTAACAGATATATGAGGGAATGCTCGCCATCAAGCCATTAGAGAAATGCAAATCAAAACTACAGTGAGACAACTTCTTACCCCAACAATACTGACACTAATCAAAAAACAGAAAGTAACAGATTTTGGAGAGGCTGCGGGGAGCTTGGAACTCTTATGCACTGCTGGTGGGAATGCAAAATGGTATAATCGTTTTGGAAAACAATATGGTGCTTCCTTAAAAAGCTAGAAATAGAAATACCATACAATCCTGTAATCCCACTCCCAGGAATATATCATAGAGAAATAAGAGCCATCACATGAATAGACATATGCACACCTATGTTCATTGCAGCATTATTCACAATAGCAAAAAGATGGAAACAACCTAAGTGCTCATCAACAGATGAAAGGATAAACAAACTATAGTACTTACACACAATGGAATACTACGCAACAATAAAGAATAATGATGAATCTGTGAAATATCTCACAACATATATGAATCTGGAGGGTGTTATGCTGAGGGAAATAAGTCAATCACAAAAGGACAAATACCGTATGAGACCACTATTATAAAACTTATGAAAAGGTTTACATGCAGAAAGAAACAATCTGTGATAGTTATGAGGGTGGGGAGGGGTGTCTAACTAGACAATAGATAAGTGGTAACTTTGGTGAAGGGAAGACAGTACACAAGACTGGGGAAGTCAGCACAACTTGACCAAGGCAAGGTTATGAAAGCTTCATAGTCACATACAGACTCCCTGAGGAACCGAATTACTGGGCTGAGGGCTGTAGGAACCATGGTCTCCGGGGACATCTAGCTCAATTGGAATAACATAACTTGTAAAGAAAATGTTGTACATTCTACTTTGGTGAGTAGCATCTGGGGTCTTAAAAGCTTGTGAGTGGGCGTCTAAGATACTCCACTGGTGTCACCCCACTGGAGCAAGGAGATTGAAGAAAACCAAAGACACAAGGGAAGATTAGTCCAAAGGACTAATGGACCACAACTACCACAGCCTCCACCAGACTCCACTACTGACTGTTCTGACAGGGATCACAATAGAAGTTCTCGGACAGAGCTGGAGAAAAATGTAGAACAAAACTCAAACTCATAAAAAAAAGACCAGACTGGAGAAACCCAGAGAGAAACCCTTGGATACCCTTTTAATTCAGTACTGAAGTCACTCCTGAGGTTCAGCCAAAGATTAGACAGGCACATAAAACAAAATAAGACCAAATGGACACTCTAGCCCTGGGGCAGGGACGAGAAGGCAGGAAGGGACAGGAAAGCTGGTAATAGGGAACCCAAGGTCGAAAAAGGGAGCATTGACATGTCATGGGATTGGCAACCAATGTCACAAAACAATACATGTATTAACTGTTTAATGAGAAACTAATTTGCTCTGTAAACCTTCATCTAAAGTACAAAAAAGAAATCAGAAGAACTGAGTACAAACCACTAGTTTTGTTATTTTCTAGTTGATCAATTCTGGCAAGCCGTTTAATTCTTTGAGCCTGATAGTCTTAATCTTTAAAAAAAAAAATTCAATATATCTCCTCATAATGCCATAAAACAATGTGTACTGACTGTTTAATGAGAAAATATTTATTCTGTGAATCTTCACCTAAAGTGGAATAAAAAAAAAATTTTTTTTTTTTTTAAATAAAATTACTGGTGAGGAAGGATTTTAAAAAAAAACTTCTCCTTACGGTAAATGCTGATTTATTTTCCTATTTCTCATTGTGTTACCCTAAGCCTCTCAATTCACTCAGCTTATAAAATAAAGCAATTAAATGTATCAGTTTGTCTCAGACCTCTCTATTGAAAAGAATCACTTAGGATATTTGTTAAACATACAGATTCCCAGGCTTCTGGAGTTCTGGTCCAATGAGTCTTAGGCTCCCGGGAATTTACATGGGTGGCAAGAATGGCAGATGATTTTTATCACCCTAGAAGTTTAGGAATTGATCTAAGGTTACAAATTTCTGGGAAGTAACCCAAATCTGAAAACCAGAACTCCAGAGATAAAGCCTTGTAACTGTAATTTTAATCAGTGGCCCAGATGGTTTTTATTACTAGCCACATTCGAGACACCCTACAATGGATGGCTGTTACGGTCCCATCCAGTTCTACAATTCTACAAATACTATACGCATTAGATTAGGGACCAACATTTTCTAAGAGGTACCCTATCCCAAACATAAAACTGTTTCACTTCCTAATACCTAAGAGTATTCTCAACATGTGGATGGTAACGAAAACCAGTTGCTGTCGGTTTATCCTTCCTCATGGAACCCCCATGTATGTCAAAGTAGAACTACATGCCCAGTAGTATTTTCAGTGGCTGATTTTTTTCTTTTTGGGTATAGATCATCAGGCCTTTCTTCCAAGGGACATCTGACAGCCTCCAAGCTTTTGGTTAGCAGTCCAGCACATTAACCATTTGCACCACTCAGGAACTCCATGTGGATAATACGATGCCCAATAATGGTATAAACGCTCAAAAAAGGAAGACAGACTTGTTTTCTTTTTCTGTCATTTTCTGTTTAGAGGGAGCCTAAAGCTCATACCTTTATTTGTTTTTTGTTTTTTTAAGTGGCAGACATGTTTTACAACAGAAACTATTTTGGCTTCCATATACTCCTTTTAGAAGTCCTTCTGCCTGCAAATATTTGATCATATTATATCAATTCTGAGGGGAATCCATGTTTTCAACCACTAATTACCCAGTATTGACTATAATGAAAAGTGATTTATTTCTGGCTAATTGTCCTTTAAGCAGAATGGGCGGTGTATTTTTAAGCTGATGGCACATTGCACTTTATTGCATTACCTGAGATTCTACTAACTCTTTTAAGATGACAAGAGCTAAAAATGCTGTAACAGGAAACTGCTGTTTGCTTTCACTTGTTCAAAAATACTTAGTGAAATTCTGTGGAAGTTTAATAGGTATAGACTATATTTTCCTCCAAACTCATTCATAAGATATTTATGTGTAATCTACCCTTCTTCATCTTCCTAATTCTTTCAAAATTGTACTCATGATTTAGCTCAGTTTGATTTGGATGTCCGCTTTGTATATACACATAACACCATATGCTTCACTCTAGCATGATGACATTAAAAAAGAATCACTGAGTTACTTGTCTCCAAAGGCAGATACTTCTTAAGAGTAAAGGCTATATCATTTTTTTAAAAATTTAAATCCCCAAAGCACAGTACAATGTCTGGCAAAATAGTATTTTTACTATTTTACTCCTGGTACCAAACGCCTTAGGCTGGGTTCTCTAGACAAGCAAAACCAGCAACATAAAAATAAGGGTCAAACAAGGAGTGAGGATAAGAAAGTCCAGAAAAAGTGGCAGCAAAGGATGAAAAAAAAAAAAAAAAAAGCTATAACCCTTACGTTAGCATCAAGGGATCATAGGGAGAAAATGAAAATGAAGAGGGCAGCAAAGTCACATCAAGAAGAATTATGTTGTAAAGCTAGTCATTTGAATATTTTCTAGTAGAAAATAGGAAGCCATCAAGGAGATACAAGCATGAGACTATCATGATCAGATTTATACTTTATAAAGACTAGTCTAAGAGGAGAATAGAGAATGGACAAATGGGTTAGTAACTGGAGACTAAGACAGTAGGTATGGGATAGGGGACCACATAAATGGTTCAGATAGAAAACAATAAGGACTTTGTAAAGGGTAGTAGAAGTCCCTGGATTGTACAAATTGTTAATGTGCTTGGCTTCTAATCAGAAGGTTGGGAATTCCAACCTATCCAGAGGTGC
The DNA here is from genome assembly GCA_030035585.1 of Dugong dugon. Classification (NCBI taxonomy): domain Eukaryota; kingdom Metazoa; phylum Chordata; class Mammalia; order Sirenia; family Dugongidae; genus Dugong; species Dugong dugon. The sequence goes on from CM057475.1 coordinate 25,669,380, forward strand.
CTCAGAATAAAGGCCTGGCAATTTACTTCCAAAAAATCAGCCACTGAAAACTCTATGGAGTATAGTTCCACTCTGACACAAATGGGGTAGCCATCAGTTGGATTCAACTCTTTAGTAACTGATTGTTTATAGGGATAGTAACATTGTCTTTGGGAAAGGAAAAGACATGATCTTTAAGAATGCAGAACTAGAAGACCTTGAATACAAAGAGAAGGTAAATGAATAAGCGAATAAAATGATTTAAGATTATTCCTAGAAAGTATATTTTGATAACCAGACAAATACTGAGGTCATTTGCTGAATAGGAAATAGAAGAAGAAAAGCTAGTTTATTTCAGTACAGGTGTGGGAGTGAAGTAAATGAAGAGTTTAGTTTTGGTGGTACAAAACTATACAAAAAAAAAAAAAACCTATTGCCATCAAGTCGATTCCAACTCATAGCAACAAAACTATAGGTTTAGATTATTACAAGGAAACGTCCTATAAACAGACATGGTGCCAGACAGGTGTTCAAGATGGATACACATAATTTGGATTCCACCATGTAGGTAGCAGTTTAGATTAAGGCATTAGGTGCTACCTGGTGTCACACCACATGGTTTACTCTGAACAACCCTGATTTTAATTTTACTAGCTCTCTCTTTTAAACTCAAAAGTGTCACAGTTTGGATGCTAAGTTTTGCAGTCTCACTAACTCAAGTTTATGTACCTCTCTAGTAAGTTAAAGTGGTTAAGACCTCAGCTGCTAACCAAAAGGTCAGCAGTTCAAATCCACTGCCCCTTGGAAACGCTATGCAGCAGTTCTACTCTGTCCTACAGGGTTTCTATGAGTCAGAATTGATTCGATGGCAATGGGTTTTTTTTTTTTTTGTTTTGTTTTTTGTTTTGTTTTGTTTTGTTTAGTAAGTTAAAAGAGAAAAGAGTCAAGGAAGATCTTAAAATATGTTTATATGGGCTTTAACATGCTATTTTAAGATGTTTTGAGAGATTATTGATAAGTGAAAATGGAATAAATTTTCAAACAAGCTGTGCTGTCAATTTCAATATCAAAAAAACCAAACCAAATATATTGCCATCGAGCTGATTCTGACTCATAGGGTTTCCAAGGAGCAGCTGCTAGATTCGAACAGCTGACCTTTTGGTTAGCAGCCTAGCTCTTAACCACTGTGCCACCAGGGCTCCACAATTTCAAAAGTATGATTTATTTAAAACTATGCACAGATGTGACTAATGCCATAAAACAATGTGTACTGACTGTTTAATGAGAAAATATTTGTTCTGTGAATCTTCATCTAAAGTGGAATAAAAAAAATATCATGCCTAATAACTGGCACTGGATCTTCTGTAACACTAAAATGACTATACAATGGAACAAAATATTTGAGGTGATTCTTCTGAGATATTAAAAAGCAGGCAGTGAATGATGGGTGATTCTTGGCAGAAAGGAAATACACAAGATGAGCCCCATGATTATCCAAGATCACTCTAGCTTCTCTCTTGACAGCATTTATTTTCTGCAAAGCAGCAAGCAGGAGCCCAAAGTTGTCCACTGGGCTGAGGAGACAGAGATCAGAGTTTAAATCTGCTGTAACAGTTGCAATTTGTGAGGAACTGTATCTGAGAAGTGAAAGTTGCTCAGTGTGGGGTGGGCATAGTCTGAATGAGGATTAACTGTGAGTTCTTGGTTGAGGGCTGACTGTACATGCACAGGATCAGACTCCATGAGGCTCAGAGATCTGTTGCAGGGGAGAGCGCTAATGCCAGAGTTGACTGCTGGCAAACAGCTGGATTTCCAGTCCAGCCAGAAGTGAGAAAGTACACTGAGTATTCAGTTGAGACACCAGAAAGGCAAAGACTTAAAAGTAAAGATCACACCCTAGGATAACACCCTAGGACCAAATTCAAAACTGAAGCAGACCTACATTAACAGAGAATAAAACTAAACCTTAACAAAAGCATCTGCCAATAATTTAACTACCTGCCAGAATGTAACTCAATACCACTTAAGGAAAAACAACATAAACCAGACTCCCTACAATGGATCACACAATGTCCAGCATGCAATAAAAAAATCACTATACAGTTAAACAAATAAGAAAATGTGACTCTTGTTCAAGATAAAAGTGCTTCACAGAACTAGACTCCAAGATGATCCAGATGTTGGGATTGGCAGACACGGATTGTAAAGCACTTACAATAATTACCTTTAAGGACTTAGCCTATCTGAACATTTTAAGTGGCAGTAAAATTCAGACACTGGTGCTTTACACTAAGATAATGGTAGTAATAACTGAGGGTATTTTCTGAGTGTTAACTGTGTTCCAAGCATTGTACAAAGGACTTAACCTGACTTATCTTATTGAATATGTGTAAAAATACTACTTGATAGTCACTATTAATAGCCCTTTATTAAAACTGGAAAACGTGAAATTTAGAGAGATTAAGTAAATCACCTGACTGTTGGATAAAAGAAATTAGGCAGATAACATATAAGCACACACATTCTACAGAGGTAAAACTACATGTTTGACCAATAAAAAGAGAATTCAGACAAGCATATTATGTCCTGAGAAAGCCATCATTAAAAATATTTATGGCTAAATAATAAATTCAATAATATGGAATCAAGGCTGTCTCTGTGTGATTATAACTTTCTAAGTAAAAGAACCAACAAACTATTAAAATAGATTGCTTGCAGCATGGGTCATACAACTGCTGTGGGAAGACATTACAAACACAGCTGTTATGTTTACTTAGAGTAATAGAAAATATAGCTGCAAGTGCAATAAAATGCAGCACGTGTGTAACTAACACTAGAAATAAAAATTTTGTTCTACTATGTCTACACGAAATGCCTTGAACCTCACTAGTCAAAAACATGCACTCTTGCCAGAAAACACATAATAATCAATAAATTCCTCTGGCCAAAATATAATGAATATATCAGATCTACAAATACTTAACTGTCTCAGTTTTCTTTGGTAAAGAGATGGATATAAATCCAGGCAATAAAAATGTGCATATTTCCTTACTCATTTTCCTTCATGACGTTTTAAAAGGAGGTCTGAAATATTTCCCACAACCGTTGGAATATAAACTAACTTAGCAGCCACTAGGTTGGGACTAATTTGGGGACTTATCCTTATCTTCCAAGGGCCAGAAATGCCCATGTCCCTGTCAAATTGACATCTTTGAAAAATAAACCACCAGGTATGTGTTCAAACTTACATACTTCTGCTCCTGATATATTGACTTGACATAAGAGAGAAGACATGAATGCTAATGGCACAAGGGAAAAAAGAGGATGATAGGAGAGTGAAGAAAGAAAGAAAAGGTCTATACTGACGTTCCTTCTGGCTTTTCCTAGACTTCACACCCCTGTTTTCCATATGACACTGCCTCTGTTGAAAAGAATTATTAATTCATTAGTTCAAATTTCTTTCCTGCCCATCAAAATATCATTTGACCAGACAAGTGATCTTTTTTCTGTCATGCAAACGTAATTGTCTAATGAAAATAGCTAGTACCTAACTCTTCTAATTAAGCCCTGGAGGCACAGTGGTTAAGAGCTGTGGCTGCTAACCAAAAGGTCGGCGTTCGAATCCACCAGCTGCTACTTGGAAACCCTATGGGGCAGTTCTACTGTCTCCTATAGGGTTGCTGTTAAGTCGGAATCGACTTGATGACATTTTTTTTTTAACTATTGTAATAGCTAACTACTCTAATGCTTATTATTTATAAAATATTGTGCTAAGAACTTTAAATACAATGCACTTTAAATACAATTGCACCCAATGCGATTCTCCCAACATAGCGGCATTTTATAGATAAAATGAGGCTCGCATAGGTTTTGTGAGCTGCACTCAGATTCAAGCTAGTGAGCAGTGAGACAAAATTAAATCTCAGCTCTAACCCCTAAGTCCACGTTCCTGAGAAGTATGCTCTCATGTCTCTCAATCACAAGCCTTTCTCATATAGAAGTGAATTTGGAATGTTATTAAGATTCATGAGCATACATTTGTTCCAACACATAAAATAGCTAAAAGAAATAAACATCATCAAAGCGTAAAAAGATATCTTCTAAAGTTTGTCAAATAACATCCTTGAATAAATAATTTCTGCCTTTTACAGTTTTCAGTTTGATCAAAGGGAAAAAAAAGAAAACATTCAATTGTCTTATTTTTCTTTACAAGCAATCCGAGTGGTTCTGTTTTAGTCCCGTAGATTCTCTTCAATCAGATAATTAGTTTTGTCAGTCAACACTTTCAAATTTTCTTTAAAAATAAAATATTTTTTTAATGCAGCACTGTTTGAGGAAAAGGGTACTAACAATTTGAAGATGACTGGAAGCAAATAAATAATCTGAGACCGTTACTGAAATAATGTTTATGGTTTCTGCAATATGCATATCTGCAAAGATATAAAATCATTAATGTTTTTTCTCTTTGAATTTTTCCTTCTAAGATATGTTTTTTACCTTTCCAGAGGCTTATTGTTGTGAGTTCTTTAATCATCTATAATTTGCTTACTATTTTTATAAAAAGAAGCTTACAAAACAGAGTAAATTAAATAATTGCTCAATTATTTTCTAAATTATTAAGGAGAATAATTATTGTACTATTAAAATATTGCAACAATACCAAAATAGATGATAAACTCAGGGTACTTACTACCATAACATTAACAGCAGTATTTTAAAGGTTTATTTCTAGGTTTGTAGATGAATTTTTTAATTATTTTTTTGTCTTAAAATAACCACCTGTATATTATTTTCTTTCCAGTTCTTAACACCATACAGAGTCTGATCCCATATTCACACTATCATCTTCTCAATAGACTTGCTGAAATCAAATTTCTGGGTCAGAAAAGCCATTTGAATACAAGACAGCATTATCTATCATTTATCTTCGTCACAGAATCTCTCAATTCCCTACCCAATAAAAATGTCTTTCAGTGTCTTAGTATTCTGTTCCTTCTACATAGGGCTTTGCCTGAAGAGAATGGGGGCAGCTCCTGTGAACCTCATCACCCTTGTATCTTCTAACATAAGAAAGAAGCAATGTGAAGATCAAAAGGAAAAACAAAAATAAGCAAGACAAAAGGAGTCAACCAAAATTCTCTGAAATTCTATTTATCTTCCAACTGGCCAGGGCCATTTATTATATTCTCTGGAGGGCATTACTGCTGACAGTTAATACATAAAGATTCTATAAAAGGAGTACAACCTGACTTACGGGGGTACGATAGGGAACTTGCTGAAACTTCAAGGCAGACTCTATGTGCTGACAACAGGGGTAATCAGTTACAAACTATAGCTCCTTCTGTGCCACATAATAGGAAATACCAACACGTATAGAGGGCAAACAGCAAAATGCTGAAATCAGAAACCTTGGGCAACTATCACATGTACTTTTTTACAGCAGAAGCAACCAATAGAACCAACAAGTTTATGAGGTAAATTATATTCATGAACTATTTTAGGCTGCCCTGCTTGTTTTAGAAATCCATTCATAAACACCACTTTAATAATTTATTTCTCCTTCTTATAATACACTAACATTTGCATAATTCTGGAATAGCTGTCTCTGGAAGTCTTATTAATTTCCCTTGATTAACACCATTTCCACTAAAATAATGTTGTGCTATTTAGTGTGTTCTTCCCTTTATTGTTAGGTTCCTGGATAACAATATGTCCATAGTTATGACTGACTCAAGATGTGGTAAGCATGCAAACAAATAATGGAGGCTTTGTCCGAAGGAATGAATATCTCTAAAGTTAAGCTTCCTGGAAAGAGTTTATGCTGTGACTCTGCTTTGGAGTGAGGCAAAAGGCAATGGTTCAAATGGACTTGGAATTGGGCTCATTTTCTGAGACATTGAGAGACAAGGATTAGTTCTGATGAGGGCAGAAGGTCTGCTCTTGGCCATGTGGAGAGATACAAGGAGCAAGCTTCCACCAGTTCACAGGAATGAAGAGGCAGCAATAACACAGAATAGAGATAGTGAGGTTCTGGGGCAGCCAGAGTTTGGGATAACATTATGGGTTCTTCCAGAGAGCTATGTGAACAACAAGCACTAATAAAAATTAAAAAAAAATGAGAGCAGAGTCCCCTCAATAGGGCCAAAGCAAGACTTGTGTGTCAGTCACTGACTCAGAAGTGGTAGTAGCTGTGAGATGGTAAGAGAGGAAAGCCTGGATAGAAAATCCAGAGAGACTTCTTCAGTAGCACAGGGACAACAAAATCTGATGGGCAACAAAACCTGTGAAAATCTCAGACACTATAAGGAGATCTTTTCAGGGAAACTAATCTCTAGCACATAGATGTATGGGAGTTTGGTCTTTTGTAAAATTAACAGGAAGAAGTTGACCATATTTTCCACGTCAAAAAGTGTAGGGTTTTTTTCCTTCAGTTTTTTATTCCAAAATAGGTATCATATCACAAACAACTTTGGGAATGTACCTGGTTTAAAACACACCTTCCAAGTATAGAATAAAAATTAAATGGAGGCAATATCTCAAAATGATCTGAGCAGTTATAAAACACAGATTCTTAGGACTCACTCTTGGCCTGAGGAATCACAACTACTAGGGATGGGAGCATAAATATTTCATTTCAAAAAATTCTTCACATTGTTCTTATGTGGCCAGTCTGATATCTGCCTATGATCTGGCAGTTGAAAACTCCAATAGAATATATTCACTATTGAAAGAGAAAAATATCTAAATTCATATAGAATACTTCATTTTATTGTTGATTTATTGTGTCCAAGTAATGTTTTGCTCAATGGAGATCCACTTTGATCACTCAATTTGCCATAAGATGAAAAACTTTTTAAAATTGTGTATGTTATTGTACAATTAAAGAATAATATTACATGTAGAAATATACATGCATCATAACATCAAAGGTGACATTGATATAACAATTAAACCAGAAAAAAACCAACATTGCAGTTGAGTTGATTTCAACTCCTAGTGACCCTATAGAATTGACGCATAGGGTTTCCAAGGCTATAAATCTTTATGGAAGCTGACTGCCATATCTTTCTCCCATGCAGCTGCTTGTGGGTCCGAACCGCTGACCTTTCGGTTAGCAGCTGAGCGCTTTAACCACTGCAGCACCAGGGCTTGATGTAACAATTAGAATGTAATAAAATGAATTATTAGTAAAATAATTTTTATATAAGAACATTTTCTATACCTCTCAAAGATACCATTTTTTATTGAAGTTTTAATTTGAAACACTATCTTTACTATAGAAAATATTCAGGCTTTGATAATTAACATTGTTTTGAGATGCGTACTTATTAACAGAAATTATTACTTTAAGCCTTTGGCCCTCACTTCCTTGTATGAACACTTCTGATGGTTTCAAATCTAACACAGGAATTGAAAGGTATATTTTAGATGATGCTAAATAAACCGAGTATAATCTTCAAAAAATCCATTCCTGACTGGCTCACACTGTCTTGGCTGCATTTGTCACTTGGCCAAAAATGAGAATATAATTTATCAGCAAATTTCTCTTTGAGGAAGAAAAAAGTTGAGACCATTGGCCAAACTAGGAATAAGTATGTTATTGGTGCATGTTTTAGATGTATGCGTTTCAGTTAAAAAGCTCAAGTAAGAAAGAATATTCTTCGTTTTCTATAAATAAACTTAATTATCTACCTCTAGGTTGGTCGAAAAGTCAACCAGAATCTTTTATGGAGTACCCACTCTCCCAGACTCACTACATCTTGCAGAGATTCTGGAATTTCATAACAGTTCACCTTTGCAAAGAAACTTCACTTTCTCCTCAGTCATCCAAACATACATGGCATCAGGTTGCAGCTGAGAAATGCTGGTCCATGACCATGTTGGTGCCTTCAGGTCCAGCAGTTCAGCAGATTTTGCCATGCTAAGGAAACAAACTGGAATATTCTACAAGACTGGAAACCCTGGTGCTTACGGATCCATCTCCCTACACCACAGCTCTTTCTCAAGCCAGGTACCTTCTTAGGGTATTATTTGGGAAAGAGGTCCAGTTCTCACTGTTCATGAGTCAGAACTGACTCGACAGCAACTGATTAACTGGTTAACCATGTCTGGGAACTACTTACAAAAATGCTTCCCTTAAATTTCTTTTTCATTCCTTTTAGAAACTGTATTGGAGCAGAAGTTGTCATCAAGTCCCCTTACCAAGAAGGGTAATATATTAATGGAAAACTAGTGTTTCCTTTTAGAAATACACAAAATAGGAGTAAGAATCTATTCAGTTGCTATAATTATTTTAAAAAATTAAGTATAAGGCTCTTTTAGTCTCACAGAACGTTTTTTCCCAGCATTCTGAAGAGTTCAGTAATTAATCTTCTTTAATCTAGTTAGAAGCTTTAAAAGCACATAGCTGTCAAAAAGGAAGGAAGGGAGGGAGGGAAGGAGGGAGAGTGACAGGGAGGAAAATAATGCTGCTTGGTACAAAGAAACTGTATGAAGGTTTTGTTGTTTTTCCTCCTGAAGACATCCACCTCAAGCCCAAGAAGCCAGATGCTGGGAAACTTGTTGAAACTTATTAACAGATTCCTTTCTCTCAGTCAGTGCTTGTTAAAAAATGTGGATAAATGTATGCTACTCTGCTCAGACACTTTGTTGTTGTTGTTAGGTGCCACTGAGTCGGTTCCGACTCATAGCAACCTTATGTACCACAGAACGAAATACAGCCCGGTCCTGTGCCACGCTCACAACTGCTGTTACGCTTGAGCCCATTGTTGCAGCCACTGTGTCAATTCATCTTGTTGAGGTCTTCCTCTTTTTCACTGACCCTGTACTTTACCGAGCATGATGTCCTTCTCCAGAGACTGATCCCTCCTGACGACATGTCCAAATTATGTAAGATTGTAGTCTCACCATCCTTGCTTCTAAGGAGCATTTTGGTTGCACTCAGACACTAGTCAAGCTCGATATACTAGGGGTTACTTTCTAAGGTTTAAGTACCACATGGCTGAAATTGAAGAGGACATCTTTTTTTCTATTTTCCAATACTAATCTTTTAATGATGAAAACAATTATGAAATAAACCTGAGAAATTTAAAGCGTTTGAAATCATTTAGCTGAGATTTAGAGAATGAGAAAATTAAAGAAGGGATTCAAATAGCCAATAAGTTAAAAACATTATGATAATCCACTTACAATTTTGTTCAATTAATTTATCAGATACACCATAAGTCAAATGATATCCTCCTAATGGATATAAAGTTAAAAATCAAATGTGGCACAATTAACTTATAAAAGTGAATATACACTTTAAGTAATCTTATACAAGATTTAAGAAGTTTTTCAATACATTTATAAATATTTCTTCTCATAAATTTTAGTCTATGACCACTTTACAAGCAGAAAAAAGGATAATTTTAGTTAGCTTACACCTTTAGTTGTATCAGTGACATGCCCTTTATTTTAAGTTTATGCTAGTTTTTCAAGTCCTGCACAATCTTTCAAAAACAGTATTAATGATTAAGTCAATCTATTGTGGTTTTCCTCCTATGATTACCCTGCCTTTCAAACTTGTATATGCTTAAATATTGCAAGTATTCTTTAACCTATTTCTTACAATAGACAGCTGGGAAGGCTTTTGTTATATTTTAATTACATAGATTTCTCTTCTTCATGTTCTCGTCCAAGGAAGATATAAAAAGTTAAGAATCCTTCATTTTAATATTGCCATTATGTTCATGAATCTCCTCACTTAGTAGCCAGGCGATTTCTCCCTTCTGCTGAGTAAAAATTTAAAGTTGCTCATTATTCTCATATTTTATTTTATTTTTCTCCTTAGCTTTTCAGAGAACATTCATATATATGCAAATATTTTATTTTGTCTTCTTAGATTGTCCATATCCATATGACAATATCCACAGTGTTCACCGTCTATCCTTCATCAAGTAATTTCATCAGTAATCCCAGGCATACACCATCAATCTAGTTGTCCCATGAGGGACATTGGTATCTAATCAAAAATGTATAAACTAGTAATCACACCAGAGGATTTAATCATTAAAATCTGCTATAATAATTAAATAAAGGACAATAGAGTTCAAAACAAAAGGAAAAGTTGAGATATTAGTAAAATGATTTGGGCTGTGTATACCACGAAGGAATCCTTGGGTGGTGTAAATGGTTAAGTGCTCAGCTGCTAACTGTAAGGTTGGCGGTTCTAGTCCACCAGGGGGCACCTCTGAAGAAAGTCCTGGCGATCTACTTCAGAAAGATCAGCCATTGACAACCCTATAGAGCAGAGTTCTACTCTGACACACATGGGGTCACCATGAGTCAGCATCAACTTAATGGCAACTGGTTTGGTTTTGGTTTTTGCATACCAGGAGGCAGGGATTTGGGGGATTATTTTAGAATTTTGCCTACTTATTATAGTAGAGAATTCAGTCTCCTTATTGTAAAGTGGAATATTAAAAGTATTTTCCATCATGTAATCTTATGGTAAAGATTAGTGAGAGTCTTTCTGCTGTGCCTGGTAGTAAATATTCAGTAAAGTATCATTATTATTATTTGTAGATACATCAAGGGTGGCAATTTTTTAAAAAATTTACTCATTATTTAGAAAAGTTGCTTTTGCTTTGACAAAGAATTGTTCATATAAACATTGCTAACCTGAAAGCGTGAATGGAATCGTTATATGTTTATTGTATGTGCTTTAGATTTTGTTTTTAAGTAATCCAGCTAAAGACACTAGCATGAAGCTCACAGAAGGTTATAAATTAGACGGTGGTTTATTTACTCTGTGAAGTACAGGTTACTGAACCGTTGAGACTAGGTGCTTATGTTGACAGGTTCCTTAGCTGCCTTTTCTGTTCAGGCAGTCCCTGGGTTACGAACAAGATCTGCTCTGAACTGTGTCTTTAAGTCGAATTTATAGGTAAGTGGCAACAGGTGCATACAGTTCTTATTTAACCTTAATTTAGTGCAAGAAAAGGCTAGAAGCCTTTTCATTGATTTAAATGCTGCACGTGCAGCAAGTGAAGGCGATTGTGATGAACAAATTGTGAGTAGGGGCTGGTTCAATTGTTTCAAAGTGAGGGCAAATGTACATCACATTAAAGGGTAAGTAAGAGTTGTCTTAAGTCTGATGTTCGTAACCCAGGGACTGCCTGTATTTTATTTTATATCCGGCCTTGTCAACCTAGTTGAGGCCTTGTTTATCCTAGCCATTTTTCTCATTTACATGTTTGTTTTTGCTTCGTGGTGTTATTTCTTAAGCTAGAAACCCTAAAGAGCATGACTCATTTGCCCAAGCCGGAGACAGGACCGATAATCATCTATTGGTAAGATATAATGAAAAAAGCCTTTCCCTCCTGAAGCAATCAAAACAGAAGGTTGCTGCTAAAATCAGACACCTTTTCATTACATCATAGCTAACTTAATACTCTAATCTCTCCAATCCAAATATGCTTTATGCCAGCATCTAAAATGATATGGAGACGGTCACTCTGAAGACAGCGCAAAAGATTTTACCCGAAGATGGTGGTTAATTAGGAGTGGCTGACTATGGTAAAGGAGTCCCAGGTACGCAAACAGTTAAGTTCTTGACTACAAACCAAAAGGTCACTGGTTTGAACTCACTCAAAGGCACCTCAAAAGAAAGGCCTAGTGATCTTCTGAAAGGTCAAAGCCTTGAAAACCCTATGGAGCACAGTTCTTCTCTGCACACATGGGGTCACCATGAGTTGGAATTGACTGGTTTTTTGTTTTGTTTTTACTATGGTGAATCCCGTTAACAATATAGTCCCTGTAATGAAAATATAAAGAATGATTCCCTAGACTCTAGCTGGTACACTGTCACTTGATATAGGAAAATATATTATGAAACATTTTCATAAAGAGTGTTCATCTCAAATTTAATGAGATATTCTTAGTGGTTCTCATTTTTTTCCATGTTAATTACACATGCTCATGGTCAAAACTGTCATGTGCTTAGCCAGATTTCGCTGGAATTTAGGAAAGCCTGGAGTGTTGCTGGTATAGTAGCTGTAACACCATTCTCTTATACAGTGAATCCCGTGAGAGCCAGAACTCGATGGGACTGCCTTGTTTTTCCAGGTCTCATAAGTTTTCCCTCTTTGACAGGGTACAGTCATACCGCTTTTCAATTGTTCTCTATTAGCGGAAAATATATGAGTTTTACTTCTCTGACCGGTTTCCTCCTTACACAGGTTCCAGCTTACACAGGTTATTATGGTACTTGATAATACATGTGTGTTTGGATATTCCATTAGAAAAAAATATTGTTCTAGAAAAATGATCCATAGGAAAACAATCTTCCTGGGAAGATTGAATGCAAATTAGGCCTTAGCAAAGAAATTTCAGATCCCCAGAAATAATTGCCTCAGTCCATGGTACATATATAGACTATTAAGAGTTCAAAACATTGTCTCAAAGAAGTTAATTATATAAACCTACATTTTGACTAGAGGAATACAACAATTAAAGCCAACTTGAGCAGCTAACACCTACCCGAATTCTATAGTGATCAATTACTATACGTTGCTGCTTTTAATGGTTTTCTCTAAGTGTAATCTTATCTGAGTTTTAAGTATTACTTTTAACCAAGTATCCTTACCTACCATGTGACAGTGCACCACATGATTTCTCATATGTGAAGGTGTTTGCTTCTGATTATTAAGTGTTTTTCCAAGCATGGGATGGGTTTGCAAAAACTCACGTACAATCTATACTCCATCCAGTTATAATTTTGAATATCCATTTCTAGTGTAACCAGCTAAAGATGTTAATGGCTAAGAGCCTATAAAACTTAACCTGTCATAGACTAGTTCTGGTTCTCACAAGTCTTTCTATATTACCTGGTCATGGAGAACATTTTACCGCAACGAACACTGGGTGAGTATGGCTGTGTTTTTGCCATGATGAGAATATATCTGAGCAACTGGAAATATTTGTTCTCTACCATGCATCTGGGGTTAGACCTCTGAATCACATACATACAAGAACATCTTTCTAGAAGGAGGAAGGCATTCAACTGCAGAAGCCAAACTCCAACCTAGTGAGAAGTAGCCTGGTACTCCTCACAGCATCCCATGAACATGATTCTTACACAGTGCTCAGTTTAATAACCACAGTGAGAAACCTGTGCTCGTGTTTTCTTCCTTAATCTTCATTTCAAAGCAGACTATGAAGGGCGGTGCTAACTGCTGACCCAGCCATCCTCATTTCCTCTCCTTACACTGTGGTGAGGGGCCCTGGCAGAGCAGTTGTCAAGCCCTCAGTTGCTAAGAGAAAGGTCGGAGGTTGGAACTCACCAGCTTCTCCGTGGGATAAAGATGTAGCAGTCTGCTTCTGTAAAGATGACAGCCTTGGAAACCCTACAGGGCAGTTCTACTCTGTCCTATAGCATCGCTATGAGCTGAAATTGACTCAATGGCAACGGGTTTCGTTTGGGTTTCCGTATTGTGGTGAGAAGGCCTCAAGTTTTCTTAAGTCAGATCAATACTGAACAAAATGTTAGTTTATGCACAATAATTAACCCCAAAAATTTGAAAAGAAAGCTGAAGCCCAAACAATGTAAAATGGTTTGCTTAAAAGCGCAAAGGAAATTACACACTAAGATTAAGTTTTCGTTAGAGTAGTGTTACTTAGCCCACTACCTGAAGACGTTTCCAATGATGAGGTGTGAAGCTGGCAGTTCCTCAGGTAATTGCTTTGTCACCTTAGAGGAATTCATTAATAAATTAGGTTTTTGCTATTTTTTGTGTCGTTGCTAATTGTTTTCAGGTTGTTAAGTTGGTAGAGTGGAAAGAGCATAAAATCTGATAGTTTCCATACTGGATCACTGTAAAAACTTGCCACTTTTAAAATTTCTTCTCCACAATTTCAACATCTGTAAAATTAGGCAGTTGGTCTTGACTAGTTCTAAGTTTCCCTAAAGTCTGTTATTACCCAGCAATCCTAGGAGACTCTAGTGAGGTCATTGTTTCTCATCTAGTTTCTCTAAATTTTTTTTTCCTATTTCCAAATTACATTTTCTTCTTCAGCCTTTTCCAAAGTGTTTTCGGGCTACATCAAAAAACGAAAAATTCATGCCCTCACATTTCTTTTAGAAAGTTGAATAAATCTGATGTATGGTGATAAAATAAAAAACTGTATAAAGAAATATAGTCATTTCAAGCTATTGTATAGAATGAAGAAGAGCACAAATAATTACTTCATAGATCAGGTAATGGCAAAATAACAAAGACAAAAACGTAGGACAACAACAGTATTTATATTATCTATTTTTATTCACATATATACATTTATCATTGGACTTTAAAACAGTTTACATTTTGTTTTAAGATAGGTCTTACTATATCATTGAAAATTAATCCACTGTCAGAATTAGTTATTCATTTATTCATCTGTCGACTATTAATTAGGCCAGACCCTGTATTACATTCTTCATGGAATATTCTGTCCAGTGGAAGAGCAGAGAAAATCAAATAATCAGACCAATAAAAGTGTAATTAGGAAGTATGGTAAGACTCAGAAGACAAGTTACTATGAAAATACAGAAGAAGGGGATATGATGTAGTTTGGGAATGTTGGTGAAGGTTATCTGTGATAGCGGTATTGGCCCTTATATATGAAACATACATGAATAATGTTGAACTAGGGTCTTGTGTGTGCACGTGTGTGTGTGTGTGTGTGTGTGCATGCATGTGTGTGCGTGTGCATGCAGATGGGAGTGGTTTGGGGACAGTAAGTAAAATTCTCTGGGATTTCTGGCCATGCAGCATGTGTATAGACCATGGGGCTGTGAAAGTATGAGGCTTCCAACAAACAATGCCAACCCAGCTGGAGAATGGACAGTGAGGGCGAACTTCATGTAATGTAACATGCAACAACAGTGTTCAGAAGAGATTCAAGAAGTTCCTTATAAAAAAGTATGATAACTTCGGTCTTTATCTCAAGAGCAATAGGAATCTATTAAAAGCTCAGAAGCAGAGAGATGGCATGCTCTGATTTTTGTTTTGAAAAGAATATTCTGTGGTATGGAGAACTGATAGAAGGTAGTCAAGAGCAAATGTGCTAGGAAAGAATTGTAGTAGTTCAGCTGAAAAGTAATGGCAGCCACACCTGGAAGAGATATTTACATACAAAACCGGCAAAAACTTGAGGGTGGCACTGATATGGGGGTAAGGGAAGAATGTAAAAAACGAGAGGATAGATTTGTACCTGTTGCTGAAAAATAAAAGTGAACAATATCACAAAAATAACCAAGTAAACATAGAGATTTTTAAAATAATGGTGGATAAAATATCCTCAGTGTTAAATACAATAAGCCCCAAGTTTTTTGTGTGTAAAAAAGTTTTCGTGTTAGGATTGATCAGTTTACTCTGTTGTTAATTTCTATCTCCATGCAGATCCTCATAGACTTTTGTTAATATGAAAACAGATTGAAAAAGATCATGGATGTATATACCTCAGTAATACAGTAATTTAGGGGACTAACTGTATGTTGCTGCATTTACTCCTCTGAAAGAATCTGCATGTGCATTTTAAAGTAGCAGGCTTTTACACTCCCTAAACCACTAACAACAACATTAGCCTTATAAACACTTAGATTCAATCTCTAGCACTAGGGTAGGGAGCCGTTAGACCCTCTCCTGGCACAGAAACTCTTCCTCTGATCTGCCCTCCTCCTTTCGTTCCCCTCCTCTGCCCTCCCCCCCTTCTTTCTTTCTTCCTTCCTTTCTCTCTCTCTCTCTCTCTCCCCCTCTCTCTCTGTTTCTCTGTCTTTGTCTCTGTCTCTCTCTCTCTCTCTCGATTCTCATAAATCTGGCATAAATATCTGGGGCGCATATATAATTTGGAAGCAAGAACAGCTCTCTGTTTAGATCAGCTTCCTAGGGTGCAGAATGCAGATCGAAGCACAGTGGTGGCTGACCAGCCAGGTCTGGAATTACAAAATACATTTCTCTGTTAATCAGGGGGAGTGCATGTAGGATAAGGAAGTCAGGAAGAGTTTCTCCGTAAAGTTTTAGCGGTATTAACTGGAAATTTATGTAAAAAAAAAAGCATAAATGCATTATGCTGAAATTTTAATTAATTAATATAACACAGGCCTTTACACATTAATATGCCAGATAAATACCTTCAATTTTACTCATAATTTTCCCAGATATTTTCCCAGGCACTTACAAAAGAAAGCCAAAAAATAGCAGGCTTTACCAGTAAGATTCTATCAATGTTAGACAGTATTGATTAATTATTGAGCTTAAGCCAAGAGATATTTCTTTCAAATAATTTAATGAATGAGAACGATCACTGATGGCATATATAATTCCAGTCATATTAAGTGTTTTTGTCAGTAGTCAATATGAATACTGGAAGTTCCAACTCTAAAGATAACACTAAGAAAATACTGGATAAATAATTGTTTGAAAACTTATCAGGAGTAGTAAACACACGCAGAAACACACACACTCAAAAATTGGAATTGGATTTCAAAAATCAACACCCCCCCCCAAAAAAAAATAGGGACTAAATAAAATGAAGTCCAGAAAATTCATTCACTGTACCTATACCAACAAAAATTGATTTGCATTCTAGCCTTGCCACAACCCTTATTTACCAAACCCTCATCCACTCAATCCTATCTAACTCTGACCTAAACTGTACCAAAGTGGTACTTTGAAGAATCTTGTTTTTCTCCTCCATTTCCCATCCTCAGGACATAGGCAAACATCAGCCACTAAGTCTTATTAATATTTCTTTTATAACTTTGCTCAGAGGCATCCTGTTCTTTCCATCCCTACTGTCACTGTCTTGTTTAGACTATTATCACTTCACTTTACTTTGACCAAAGACTATAATTTTCACTTGTTGATTGCCCTCTTCCTCCAACTGTCTATCATACCACCTTCAGAATAATCTTTTACAATACTGTTTGATCACTTCTACTCCTGTATTTAAAAGAAAAATAAAGAAGAAAAATAGATCATGAAAAAAGGTGTAAAGTTTAAAAAAAAAATCCTTCCAAATTTCTCATTCTAATACTTTAGGTTATTAATTTCAACAAAATTTAGTAAGCATGAGAATTACCTGGAGATGTTAAAAATCCATAATGAGACATTCTCATTAAATTGGTGTGGTGAAGAGCAGAGCAATCTACCAATTCAACAAATATTTTAAGTTATTCTGACATAGCTGGCAAGGAACCCTGGTGGCGCTTGCCTGCTAACCAAAAGGTTAGTGGTACAAACCTACCCAGAAGCTCTGTGGAAGAAAGACCTGGCAGTTTGCTTCCATCAAAATTACAGCAAAAAACCCCAAAAACCTATGAAGCAGTTTTACTCCGTCACATGGGGTCATTATGAGTCAGAATTGACTTGACCACACCCAACAGCAACACAGCTGGCCCTGAACTATACTTGGAGAAACTTAATTCTAAATTCCATTCACTTTTAAGTTGTTTGAACTATCTGCTCTAATACGAATATTTTTTCATTAATCTGTTATTATGCTAGTCCCCTTTGCCTAAATTTAAATTTCCAAATTTCCTAATCCCCTGCCAATCTCAAAATCCCTCCCATTTCCATATCTATTATAAAGCCCTCCCTGATCATCCCCAACCAAATGTAATCACTCTCCATTGGGCAGCTGTCGTTTTAGTTTCATATGACATTCATTACACACTGCTTCATAGTTTTCTATCACTATGTAAAAACTCATGTAAATTGAGCAACTTAAAACAACACCCATTTATTAGCCGATAGTTGTGTAAGTCAGAAACCTGGTACCATGTGACTGGGATCTCTGCTCAGGCTGTTATCAAGGCATTAGCTGGCTGCTTTCTTATCTGGAACTCTGAATCCTCTTCCCAAGCTCATTCTTGTTTTTGGTAGAATTCAGTTCCTTGCATCTGTAGAAATGAATTCCCCATTTTCTTGCTAGCTGTTAGCCAGGACCAATCTGAGCTCCTAGAAGCCACATTCAAGTCCTTACCCTGTAAAAAAGATGCTTGGAGTATGAGAACACTCTCCTCAATTCTATAAACATAAACCATGCCATCCATGCAAGTATGTTCACATGGATCATGACTACTAGGTAGCCAGGAAGAAGAATGAGATTGCAAAGAGCTTACAGATCACTGCAATGAATTTTTCTATATAAGAGTAAAAAATATGAAGCAAATATAATAAAATGTTTAATTATAAAAAATCTATTTAGTATGTTAGAAAATAGTGGACTTTTATATGGGTGGTAATTTACCAATATAGGATTCTGATTCTCTCTGTATTATCTTACTTACTTACTCATGAAAAATGTTGTAGGTTACTTCTTTCCTTTTTTACATGATTAATTCACTAAATGTGCCTGTCCTGGGAAACAACCTGAAAAAACTTTTGTGACCCAGCAGCCCATGAAAAATTAAGCTGCAGTCTTATAATGAAGGATGTGCTCATTTCTATCTAAAGATAACGAGACCACATTGCAGTGCAAGTTTCTCCTAACAATAGAAAGTCAGAGACCCCCAATTAATAAGAAAATAACAGACGACTTGACAGTGGAATACGTCATTCATAATTCCCGGAGATTCCCAGGCACCCACTCCCTACTGGGATCCTTGAAATGATTACTAAAGTGATCAAAAATCCACAACTGGAGGTCATAATCCAACTATAAACTAAAGCAATTAACACATGGGCACTGCTGGGAAGGCATTTCCTTGACAATTGGAATTTAACAGAAGAAATGCTATGTTGAAAATGTTTGCAGAGCCCCAACAGTGTTGGCATAAATATGATTAAATAAGGTCTCCGCTGAGCTGCTTAATAGGGTATGGTGGAGAGAGCAGAGAATAATGCTTAATAATGTTACATAGAAACACTATGGGCTTGAATTGATTAAGTTGCAGTATCTCTGCCCTTCTGCAGCTGAAGATTTTAATGGCATTACTCAGAAGGTATCATGGTGCCACATAATATAGATGTGTTTTCAGCTTAAACTCTAAAAAGAAACTGAATCTTCTCACCAAAGAGAAACAAGAGAATGTCCAGTGACCCTTCTATCACCTTAGCAAAGAACGCTGATCGAGAAAAATCAGTGCACTAGCAGAGAGAGCCTTCACTGAGCCCACAAACGAGAGGCACAGAATTACAGGGTTACAGTGTAAGGTGGCTTTCTAAGAACATACAGTGGGGGTTCAGTCTCTCCTTTTGCCAAATGCATATCTCCTGAAGTTAAAAGATCATTTTCGGTAATGTATCTACAACACCTTAACTGGGTAGACCTTACACATGAAAATTCAGATGCCTAAAGTCAACAAGGGGCCCTGGTGGCTCAGTGGTTAAGCATTTGGCTGCTAACCAAAAGGTCAGCAGTTCGAATCCACCAGCCACTCCTGGGAAACCCTATGGGGCAGTTCTACTCTGTCGTATAGGGTCACTATGAGTTGGAATCAACTCGACAGCAGAAGGAAAATCAACATAACCAGGTAGGAAGCCCTGCATGTATTTATACAATTTATCGTAATGAAGCTAATTACTCTCTGTGTAGGTTACACAAAATTCATGTTATGGGGTGAGGAAGTGCAGGGGGAGGGGCAAAGAAGAAGAATATAATTGGTTTTAAGATTGGACCTTGGGCTGGATGTATTTTACACGTGCCTTCAAGAGCCCCTCTTCCCTTCTTTACTCTGCCTTGTATTCTGAAAAGCTGACCTGTATAAAATGCCTCAACTGGCTTACCTGCCATCTGGGTTCCACTTTTGTTCAAATGGCAGCATTAGCAGGAGATCATAGGACAGGAGGAGAGTCTTTACCCTTCTTCCCCTAGCTCCCTTCCTGCCAGGCCACTGGGTTTAGGTGGCCCTCTTCATAAAGCTTTCTCTCCAGGTTCCAATACCTATTTCCTTGTTTGCCACTTTAAGCCTGGGGACAATAATGACTCTCCTTGCCATCTGGTGCTGCACAATCCCTTCTTGTCTTTTACCTTTGTAAATAATCTTTTTATTTGTTACCATTGTTAACTGCATCTTTGGTATGTGTCATGGCTTGAATTTTGTCCCCCAAAAATATCTGTCAACTTGGCTAGGTCATGATTCCCAGTATTGTATGACTGTCTACCATTTTGTCATCTGATGTGATTTCCCTATGTGTTGTAAATCCTATCACTATGATATTAACGAGTTGGACTAGCAGCAGCTATAATGGTCAGATCTACAAGATTAGATTGTGTCTTAAACCAATCTCTTTTGAGATACAAAAGAGAGAAGCAAGCAGAGAGACATGGGGACCTCATACCACCAAGAAAGCAGCACCAGGAGCAGAGCAAATCCTCTGGACCCAGGGTCCTTGTGCTGAGAAGCTCCTCGACCACAGGAAGATTGATGACAAGGACCTTCCTCTAGAGCTGACAGAAAGAAAAAGTCTTCCCCCGAAGCTGATGCCCTGAATTTGGACTTGTAGCCTACTAGACTGTGAGAGAATAAATTTCTCTTTGTTAAAGCCATCCACTTGTGGTATTTCTGTTATAGCAGCACTAGATGACCAAGACAGAATTTGGTACCGAGAGAGTGGGGTGCTGTTCTAACAGATACCTAAAATGTGGAAGCGGTTTTGAAACTGTGAATGGATAGAGGACTAAGAAGGAAGTGTGGAGAACTGTTAACACCGGAGATGGTGAGAAGCAGCAGCACAGAACTGGCAGCAGCAGAGAACTGGAAGCAGCAGAGAATTGGCAGCAGCAGAACCAGAAGACCAGAGCCAGACAGTGCTGGAGCTAACCAAAGGAGTGAGAGAACTGAGTGCCTGTGAGCAGGAGGCTTACTGGTGGAGTGGGGTGCCTCCAGGCACTTATTGGTGAGCTACAGAGCTCTGGAACACTTGCCCCAGCAGACATGAGGCCTGAGGGTCGAGAGGCCCAGGAATGAGGAAGCAAAAACTGAAGAGACAAGGATCACAGGAAGCCAAGCTGCCTTGGTCTCAAAGGGTATGGCCACGACCTCTGGGGTTTCAAAGGGTGGAGCCATGGCCTCTGGTGTTTCTAAGGGTGGAGTTGTCACTCAGATGGACTAGGAGAATGGTGCGCCTAAAGCTGAGGGAGCAGAGTTGCCGTCCCAGTGGACCTGGAAGGTGGAGCTGAAGCCCAAGGCCAAGGGGCCGACACTCAGAATCTGGAGAGTGTGGCCAATACCTAGAGTCTAGAGGGCAGGGCGATTGTATAAATAGTCTCAGAGAACAGAGAATTATTTTCAAGCATTGAGAGCTAACGTAATATGTTCTGCTGACTTGCTTGTTGCCTGTTATCCCTTCTTTCCCTCCAATTTCTCCCATTTGTAACGGAAATGTCTAGCTTGTGCCTGTTCCACCATTGTACTTTGGAAGCAGATAACTTGTATTCTAGAGTTCACAGATGAAGAGAAATTTTTAGATTTTGGACTTGGAGTTGATTTAAGACTTGCTATGATATGATGGGGTGAATATGTTTTACATGTGGCAAGGACATGAACTTTTGGGAGCCAAAGGGTGGAATGTCATGGATTGAATTGTGTCCCCCCAAAATATCTGTCAGCTTGGCTAGGTCATGATTCCCAGCATTGTATGACTGTCTACCATTTTGTCATCTGATGTGATTTCCCTATGCATTGTAAATTCTATCACTATGATATTTATGAGACGGATAAGCGGCAGTTATATGGATGAGATCTACAAGATTAGATTGTGTCCTAAGCCAATCTCTTTTGAGATATAAAGAGAGAATCAAGCAGAGAGACACGGGGACCTCATACCAAGAAAGTAGCACCAGGAGCCCAGTGCAACCTTTGGACCTGGGGTCCCTGTACCTGAGAAGTTCCTCTACCAGGGGAAGACTGATGACAAGGACCTTCCTTCAGAGTCGACAGAGAAAGAAAGCCTTCCCCTGAAGCTGATGCCCTGAATTTGGACTTGTAGCCTACTAGACTGTGACAGAATAAATTTTTCCTTGTTAAAGCCATCCGCTTGTGGTATTTATGTCACAGGAGACTAGATGACCAAGACCGTATGCTTGAGTCCATTGTTGAGGCCACCGTGGATTCTGAGTGCCTTCCAACTTAAGGGACTTGACTGCCAGCACTATATCAAACAATATTCTGTTGTGATCCCTAGTGTTTTCATTGGCTAACTTTTGGAAGTAGATCAACAGGCCTTTCTTCCTGGTCTGTCTTAGTCTGGAAACCTGTCTACCAACAAGGGCGATCCTGCTGATATTTGAAATACCGGGGACATAGCTTCCAGTATCACAGCAACATGTAAACCACCACAGTATGACAGACTGACAGACGGGTGGTGAAATCTCTTTATGAAACTCCTCAATTACCCTTTTGAGTATCTAGCTCCTTGCCTGGATCCTAACTGGTAAATACACCAGTCAAACAGCTGTTCTTTCTGTCAAAAATAATTTCAAATACCTGTATCTTAGTAGACACTTAGGGCCAACCCAAAGATAGTTGTCAAAGGACATTAAGAGTGAAGATATGGGCAGGAAGTTCAGGATCATACAAGTAGAACACAAAACGAACCATGCATTTAGAATGACACTAAAGGGTCAGGAAGAACTGTGAACACTGCGGATGCAATGAGCTGTGATGAAAAATGGCCTCATAGAGGGCTGTGAAAAACAAACAAACAAACAGACCCACTGCTGTTGAGTCAACTCATAAGGACATTATAGGACAGAGAAGAACTGCCCCAGAGAATTTCCAAGGCTGTAAATCTTTATGGAAGAAGACTTCCACATCTTTCTCTCTCAGAGTGGCTGGTAGGTATTCAAAGCTGCAAACTTTCAGAAGGAAAACACCAGGCCTTTCTTCACCAGGCACTTCTGGGTGGGTTTGAACTGTCAACCTTTCTGTTAGCAGTCAAGTGCTTAACCTTTTGCACCAGATGTAATAAGAGATAGCATTATTGTATACTTACTTGGTCCTGGCCACTCCTCCAAATGTTCTGCATGGATTAAATAATTTCATTTTTGCCACAACCCCTGAGGTAGTTCCTGCTATTATCCTCATTTTAAAGTGACCCAACTGAAGGACAAAGAGGTTACAAAACTTTCCCAAGGTGACCTTGCAAGTAAAAACTGAGCAGTTATAAAACCAAAGCAATCCCCCACAGTACTTGCTTACTTACCCACTGTACTAGCTTCTTCTTAATATACATATGCATGCTGTATTTCCATCAAAAACTGTGCCTCTCCAGTACAGCTAGATGGTGCCCGGCTACCACCACTGACTGCTCTAACCAGGATCACAACAAAGGGTTCTGGACAGAGCTGGAGAAGGATGTAGAACAAAATTCTAACACACAAAAAAAGAGACTGGATTTACTGGCCTGACAGAGACTGGAGAAACCCTGAGAGTATGGCCCCAAGACACCCTTTTAGCTCAGTGGTGAAGTCACCCCTGAGGTTCACCATTCAGCCAGGGATTGGACAGCCCCATAAAACAAAACAGGACTAATGAGGCACAGCAGTCCAGGGACAAGGACTAGAAGGCAGAAGGGGACAGGAAAGCTGGTGATAGGGAACCCAAGGTTTAGTAAGGACAGTAAGGGGTTCTTACCATTGTCATAGGGCAATATGTGTACTGTTTAATGAGAAACTATTTTGTTCTGTAAACCTTCATCTAAAGTGAGAATAGCAGCACAACTGGAAGAATGTGATCGACATAACCGAACTGTACATGTAGAAATTTTTGAAATTGTGTATCTTTGGCTATGCATATTTTCACCAAAAAAAAAAAAAAAAAAAAGGGTCCTCCAAGGCCAAGAAGGGAGTGTGTTGACATGTCGTGGGGTTGTTAACCAATGTCATAAAACAATATGTGTACTGACTGCTAAATGAGAAAATATTTGTTCTGTAAACCTTCACCTGAAGTACAATTAAAAACAAAACAAAAAAAAAAAAAAAGCAAAACTGTGCTTCTGTGTGTGATTAAGCCCAGGAAAAATGGCAAGTTCAGACAAAAGAAATACACCAAAGTCCCAAGAATCAAACTCTTACTTATTTTTTTTGTATCACATTGTACAAATAAAATGCCCTTCTATATAAAAATTAGAGCCATCGTGGTGCAGTGGTTAAGTGATGGCTGCTAACCAAAAGGTTGGCAGTTCAAATCCACCAGCCGCTCCTTGGAAACCCTATGGGGCAGTTCTACTCTGTCCTATTGCTATGAGTCAGAATTGACTCGATGGCAATGGGTTTTTGGTTTGATACAAAAGTCACATTGAGGCAGTGCTTCAAGCCCTCCTTATCTTTGTTCTGGTTATATTTTTAAACAAAGAAAATCCTGGTAACTCAATTGCAATACAAGTCCACTTAAAAAAAGGAGGGGGAGGGTAGTCCCATTGAGGTGGATCAATTACATATGAAACACTGTCTTTAAAACTCAACAAAATATTCTAATCTGGTCATAGTTCTTGTGATACATCATTCTGACCATCAAGCATAGGAACTGGGATGAATCAGTATTGTGTGAACCAAGTTACTAAAAATTTTAAAGTAAGCATAATAAGCCGTTGAGGAGAAAACAAAATGCTAAGCAAATCGTGGTCCCAGTAATGACCCTGGTTTGGAGAACTGTGAAGAGAGAAAATGAAACAAGCTTGTGCTACAAATTGCAGGAGATGTGACACAAATATTAGTAGTTTGAAAAAAGCCATCTAATAATTATACAGCTAATGGTCCATACCGGTAGGCAGAGCCTGGGTTCACATCTGAGGTTTTTCTCTTGGCAGACTCATAATTATAGAAAATGACTTAATCTCTCAAAGCCTAAATTTTCCCCTCTGTAAAGCACTGTTAGGAATACTATATACTTCTGAGAGTTGTCACAAGGATTATATGAAGATGCATGTAAAGTGTTTACCATAGTACCTGGAATCTGGTAATGCTACAGTGAACGTTAGGTGATATTAACAGCAGCGTATTTGGTTCTTTACCTCTCTTGCAATTATATTAGTGTTCTTTACTCTTCTAGGAATATAATCATTATATGAAAAAACCAACATCTTTGATATGAAGGAAAAATTAGCAGTGAAGGATGAAAGACAAAGTAACAAAACATTAATTTTATAAAGGAATAAGACATATAAATGAACTCTGGATGCCCCAGGATATCCCGCTAGTAAGTACAAATATGCCAAATTTTGACTAATTCCTCAAATATCAAAGCATCAAGTCTTCTCTCACTAGTCAAGTATTTTTCCAGAATCTCTTTCCTAAAATATTATCAAAAATCCCAAGAATGTTCTCTTCAAATCTCCACAGGTTTCTGAGTTCCAAGTTAGCACGTTTTCCCTCTAGAACCCCCTGCATGGGGATAGGGCAGATGAGGATCACACAGCATCTGAGTCATTGCCTTCTACTTTGATGTCCCTTGGCCCACTGCCAATGCCTTCTTTCTGCTATACTGACCGCTGTCACTGTGTCACCCAAACAGGCCAATTTCTCACCTGACTACTCCCTGGGACCCCGGACCACTGCTGATCATCATCACCCATGGGCCACTGTCATTAGCTATGCTGCTGCTGAGTCCTCTCAGTGACTCACCTTGAATGCACATTTCTTCTCCAGATGAGAGGGAATGACTTGTTTTTTGATGCTCATGATTGGTTTTGCCAGAAAGAACTTGTACTATAGAACTCCTGGTCACCTTTGAAAAACACCATCCAATGCTTACGCAAAGGAGTCCCCGGGTAGTGTGAACAGTTACATCCTCAGCTACTAGCTGAAAGGCTGGCAGTTTGAAGCCACCCAGAGATACCTGGGAAGACAGGCCTGGCAATCTGCTTCTGAAAGGTCACAGCCTTGAAAACCCAAAGGAGCGCAGCTCTGCACACATGGGGTCACCGTGAGTTGGACTCAATTCAGCAGCACCTAACAACAACAAAAGCCTACGCAAAACACTTTCACCATTTTTTCTTTAATACAATACCATGCTTGTGTTTGGAGCAGCAAGGCCCATCACCAAAACTGTATTCCTCATACTTCCTTACAGCTAAGGATGTTCATATGATCTAGGTCTGGGCACAAAGATGCAATTTAAATCAACGGTGTAGGGTTTTCAGGAAAGATTTTAGAAATCACCCTTAACCTTTTTTCTCTTCTTCTTTCTTTTTGCCTGTAATGGAGATGAGGTCTAGGAGGTGCAACAGCCTTCTTGCTACAATGAAGCAAAAGGCATGAAGACACAACTCTATATTCTTAGGATGGAGGACCAGAAAGCTTGAAAGATCTCATCACATCAATGAGCCACCGTATAGATCTTGGTCTGTGTAACCCTACAGTTCTTGTTGTGTGAGACTAATAATGACTGTATTGTTTGCCAGATTTTTCTATTGTTTGCTGTCAAGTATGTTGCTAACAGGCAAAGCCCTTAATGCACGGTTTGTTCTTTTGTATCGGAAAGGTTCCTCTTGCAAAAAATAGAAGTGGGACTATGGCTTCGTCCGGGGTGTAGTAAATCATGTGGCCATGGAATGTGACCAAGATGTAGTTAAGCTCAGGTTCCCAGTTTATTTTAAGGGAACATTCAAGACCATGATACCTAGCCTGGTCCATTCTGCCATACTTCTTTCTTTGCTTGAGATGATTTGCTTCTAAATTCCAAATATCTCTCTAACGAATGCTCTCCTCTGGGATCTCCCTTCCATCAAAAACGGATTTTCATAAATGAACCCCAAATGTGTACAAGGTTCAGGAAATATCACAAGAGATGCCTGGGAGTATAACTGGGTAGGTGTTTTAAGAGCTCAAAATCTTCCTCTTACAGTTTCTCAACATTTCTCTGCTAGTTAGTGGTTTGCTTGCAGACAGCCACAGAGAGGATTCAGGGATGGCGTTAAAGAAGCCCACAGACCAGCCTACCAGTGTTTTAGCTTTGATCTGTCTAGATGTCATTACAAATCCAAAAAGTCTCCTAGAATTGATAAAATAGGGAAAATAAATTAATTTTTAGAAACATGTTTTCATTAGATGATTTCATATAGTTTTCTATTAATAGATATTATAAAATTTATAATTTTATGACTAGGGTTTTGATACGTGTTTTGCTTATTTTTGATTTCACTTAATATTCTGTTAGAACAGCAATTCTTAAATATCTACATTTTATATATTTACTGGCTAGGTATCTATATTTATATATTTATTATCTATATATTATATATATATATATTTATATCTAGCCAGATATAAATCCAGAGCATTTATATCTTTACCTTGGAAATGAAAAAGTAATGACTGAGCATAACTAAGAAATTAAAAATCACTTTCAATTTCCATTCTTCCCTCTAAAAAAAAAAAAAAAGAAATTCAGAGTCTCCTTTAGTTTTCTTCACTTTATCCTTCCTCAACTAGCTAGTTCCCTAACTCGTGAAAATCATAGATAGCCACCATTGATTTTAAATACAATATTAGACTCTCAAGCTTTAAGAAAGGTGAAATATTTCTACTGCAATTATTCTCATGGTTGCAATATGAAATCAATATGAAGTCAAAATGAATAATAAAATGCAAAATTGTCAAAATACCTGATCTTGGACAAAAGAAAGGCAGACATTTCTTGAATTCTGCTGTTGCCATGTTATGCTCTAAAAACTAGCACCTATAATTCAGACAGCACTCCTACTGACTTCTTCATGAACACTGAAAAATTCTGTTTCAAATAGAGGTAATTAGTCAGTGATTAAGAGACAGAGTAATTAGGACAAAAAAGAAAAGCCTTTGTTTGTATAAGAGCTGCCAGTCCAAAAGAAAAGAAGTTTTAGGAGGAAACTTTTTTTGATGAAGTGTCTAAAGTTTTAAGGTTAATTGATTCTAAAGTTAAAAGTTCAAAACTATGAGCACGAAAGTATAAAGTGTAGCTTTCACTGCCTGGAACACTCTCGCCCATATCCTCATTTGGTTGTCTGCTCATCATTCAGATTTCTTCACAAATGTCCTCTCTTCAGAGGGGATCCCCAGATCATCTTCACTAAATTAGACCCCAACCATTTACCTTGCCTTCGTTTATTCATAACATTTATCAGAATCTGAAATTATCTTATTGATGCTATTTTCTTCTGTTTCTCCCATTAGAATACAAGTTTTATGAGGACAGAGTTTTTATCATGTTCATGGATGTATCTCCAGTGCTTATTATAACAATGGTTATAACAATTAATATATAATTATTTTCCCATATTAGGTGAATAATTATATATTTCCTGAAATGAAGAATACATAACATCCAAAGCAGCTTCTTTGCTTAGGAAGATCCCTTTAAGGGTCTAAAGATAGGCTGTTGTAAAAGATTTTTATTCCTGGAAACAGCCATATGTGTTTTTCAGGGATCTCTAGAAATAATACTTAGATTCATGTACTTTTTTTTTTTTAACCTGAGGCTTCATTAACCAGAAGGAATGGTACTTCCTCTTGGACAACTTCCTGATGTGCTCTGAAAGCTCTTTGTTCCTTTTCACATGTGTCTTCTTTGATAGCTAGTGAACTACTCAATAGTGAGGATTATATCCAATTCACGTTTATAATTACCTCAGTATCTAATACTGCAGTCAGTGCCTAAGAAAGCATACTGAATAACTCAAAACATCACAAGCCTCAACATTCTCTTCTGATGAAAACATTCCCATTTCAAGCACACCTACTCCTCACATATCTACTATCTCATTATCCAACATTTCGAGTTTACAGCAATAGTAGAAAATCTACCATCTGGCTATTTTTCACATTAATGATGTATGTCTGGTAGTAACAAATGCTGAAGTGCGAGGTGAGAGGCTGGCTGTGATGGTTAAAGTTATGTGTTAACTTGGCTGGGCCATGATTCTCCATGGTTTCACAGTTATGTAATGATGTAATGTGGCAGTTATCTGATAATGTATTTTGGCAGTTATGTAACGAAGTAGTCATCCTCCGCTCTGTGATCTGATGTGGTCATCCTCCATTTTCTCATAATGCTGATTTTCACATAACAACCTGGTCTTTGGAACCTAATTATGTTGATAAGTGAGGAGTGGGTGTATTTAATAATGACCTCAGACCAACACAAATGCTGCCCAAGTCTGAAAGCCTAACTCCTTAATATGCTCCACAATTTTTTACAGCCCACCACATTGACATCTCTACACCTGGATGATCAACACAAACAATTTTCACATTCACAATTTTTAAAATAACGGTTGTACTATATATTCTGACCTTTTATAAGTGGTCCCTGATCCTACTCACCCCAAAGCAATCTAGATAATAAAAATGATATATAGATAGCATTAGTGAACCAAAAGAAATTGATATCAATGTCCCTTTTTTCTGCCCATCCTCCAATTCTAGGCAAGCAAGGTTATTGTCCCCTAGAAGATCACGCTTGTCTGAAGAAATACTAACATACAAGCTTTCCATAGCAATACAAATGCTGAAGAGTAGAATTCAATAAAACTCATACTATCTTAACCAGTTATGAAAATATATTAAACTTCATAATTATGATTTTTAATTGAGCTGAATATCTCCAAATTTTTATACTGTTGCAAATCTGAAACAAAGTCACTATAATAGATTTTCCACTATATTCTGTATCTTACATTTAACATTTTAGATCATAGATAAAATAAGTACATTTGGGCCAAGTCATTTCACATTTACAGTGTGTGCCAGGAACAACAGAACACAAGTTAAAGATGAAGAGTCTACAGATGTTTATTGATGTATAATTGGCATTTTAAAATTTACTTTTCAAAAGCCACACACAGATTCTGTGTAGTGAATAATGTGATTGTTTTTTAATAAAACTCTCATTTCCTGAATAAAAAATATTTCTATCATTCAAATGCATAAATTAAGTATATTTCTACATATACCAAAGCATAAGATGTTTTACTTTTCCCTAAAATTACTCCTTAGAAAAAATAGAAGCCACCTTATATTTGTATTCATATAAATATTCTCCATATAAATACTCTCATATTGTAGGGCATGTTCATTATGTCACTATGTATTTTTTTTTTTTTTAATGTACTTCAGGTGAAGGCTTACAGAACAAATAATTTCTCATGAAACAGAAGTACACATGTTATTTTATGACATTGGTTTACAACCTCACAACATATCAACCCTCTAACTTCTCAACCTCTTTTTTTTTTTTTTTTGGTGAAAATACACATAGCCAAAGATACACCATTCCAAAAATTTCTACATGCACAGTTCAGTGACATTGACTACGCTTTTCGAATTGTGCTGTTATTCTCACTTAAGATGAAGGCTTACAGAACAAAATAGTTTCTCATTTAACAGTTACTACAAATGTTGCACTAGGACAATGGTTAACAATCTCACAACACATTAGCAATATCCTTACTCAACCTTGGGTTCCCTATCACCAGCTTCCTTGTCCCCTTCTGCTTTCTGGCGCTTGTCACTGGACTCCTGTACCTCGTTAGTTTCATTTGGTTTTATGGGGCTGTCCACTCCCAGGCTGAACAGTGAACCTCTGAGGTAACTTCACCGCTAGCTAAAAGGGTGTCTGGGGGCCATAATCTTGGGGTTTCTCCAGTCTCCTTTAGGTCAGTAAATCTGGTCTTTTTTTTGTGAGTTAGAATTATGCTCTACATCCTTCTCCAGCTATGTCCAGAACACCCTGCTGTGATCCTGCTCAGAGCAGTCAGTGGTGGTAGCCAGGCACCATCTAGCTATACTGGACTCAGACCGGTGGAGGCCTTGGTAGCTGCGGACAATTAGTCCTTCGGACTAATCTTTTCCTTGTATCCTGTTCTCTTCATTCTCCCTTGCTCCCAAGGGATGAGACCAGTAGAGTATCTTAGGTGGCCGCTCACAGGCTTTTAAGACCCCAGACACTACTCACCAAGGTAGAATGTAGAGCATTGTCTTATAAGATGTATCATGACAATTGAGCTAGATGTTCCCCGAGACCATGGTCCCCACAGCCCTCCACCCAGCAATTCAGTCCATCAGGGAGTTTGGATGTTTCTGTGGGGCTTTGATGACCTTTCCTAGTACAAGTTGTGCTAGTTTCTCCTGTATTGTGTACTGTCTCACCCTTCACCCAAGATACCACTTATCTATTATCTATTTAGTATTTTCCCCCCACCCCTCCCATCCCTGGTAATCAACAAAGATTGTTACATTTTGTGTGTGAACTTTTTCATGGATTTTTACAATACAGGTCTCATACAATATTTGTCCTTTTGTGATTGACTCATTTCACTCAGCATAATGTCCTCCAGTTTCATCCATGTTATGAGATGCTTCACAGATTCATTGCAGTTCTTTCTCATTGCATAGTACTCCATTGTGTGTATGTAACATAGTTTGTTTATCTATTCATCTGTTGATGGACATCTAGGTTGTTTCCATCATTTTGCTGTTGTGAACAATGCTGCCATGAACATAGGTGTGCATATGTCTATTCAAGTGATGACTCTTATTTCTCTAGGATATATTCCTAGGAGTGGGATCGCTGGATTGAATGGTATTCTATTTCTAACTTTCTGAGGAAGTGCCATATCATTTTCCAAAATGGTTGTATCATTTTCCGTTACCACCAGCAGTGCATAAGAGTTCTGATCTCCCCGCAGCCTCTCCAACATTTGTTATTTCCAGTGTTTTTGATTCGTGCCAGTAATGCCAGGGTGAGATGGTATCTCATTGTGGTTTTAATTTGCATTTCTCTAATGGCTAGTGATTGCAAGCATTTCCTCATGTGTCTGTTGGCCATTTGAATGTCTTCTTTGGTGAAGTGTCTGTTCATTTCCTTTGCCCATTTTTTAATAGGATTATTTGTCTTTTTGTTGTAGAGGTGTTGGATTTTCTTGTATATTATGCAGATTAGACCTTTGTCTGACTTGTACTGTCCAAAAATTTTTTCCCAGTCTGTAGGTTCTCCCTTTACTCTTTTGGTGAAGTCCTCTGAAGAGCAAAGGTGTTTGATTTTTAGAAGATCCCAGTTATCTAGCTTATCTATTGGGTTTTGTGCTTTGATGGTTATGGTTTGTATCCTGTTAATGCTGTGTACTATGGCCTGAAGTGTTGGTCCTATTTTTTCTTCTATGAACTTTATAGTTTTAGGCTTTATAATCAGGTCTTTGATCCATCTTGAAGTAGTTTTTGTATACGGTGTGAGGTATGGGTCCTGTTTCATTGTTTTGCAGACGGATATCCAGTTTTGCCAGCACCATTTGTTAAAAAGACTGTCTTTTCCCCATTTGATGGACTTTGGGCCCTTGTCGAAGACAGGGTGACTGTAGGTGGATGGATTTACATCTGGGATCTCAATTCTGTTCCATTGGTCAATGTATCTGTCGTTGTACCCGT
Organism: Dugong dugon; assembly: GCA_030035585.1. NCBI lineage: Eukaryota > Metazoa > Chordata > Mammalia > Sirenia > Dugongidae > Dugong > Dugong dugon. The sequence continues at coordinate 25,701,729 of CM057475.1, forward strand.
ACCAGGCTGTTTTGACTACTGTAGCTGTATAGTAGGTTCTGAAGTCAGGTAGTGTGAGTCCTCCAACGTTATTCTTCTTCTTCAGTAGTGGTTTACTTATTCGGGGCTTCTTCCCTTTCCATATAAAGTAAATGATTAGTTTTTCCATCTCTTTGAAGAATGTTGTTAGTATTTGGATCAGGATTGCGTTGTATTTGTAAATTGCTTTGGGTAGAATTTTCATTTTCACAGTGTTGAGTCTGCCTATCCATGAGCATGGTATGTTTTTCCATTTATGTAGATCCCTTTGGGTTTCATGCAGTAGTGTTTTGTAGTTTTCTTTGTATAGGTCTTTTACATCCCTGGTCGGATTTATTCCTAAGTATTTTATCTTTTTAGGGGCTATTGAAAATGGTATGTTTTCCTGATTTCCTTTTCATCGTTTTCATTATTGGTGTATAGGAATCCAACTGATTTTTGAATGTTTATCTTGTATCCTGCTGCTCTGCTGAATCTTTCTATTAGTTCCAGTAGATTTCTCATGGAGTCTTTAGGGTTTTCTGCGTACAGTATCATATCATCTGCAAACAGGCACAGTTTAACTTCTCTGTTACCAATTTGGATGCCCTTTATTTCTTTTTCTTGCCTTGTTGCTCTAGCTAGAACTTCCAGCACAATGTTAAATAGGAGTGGTGATAAAGGGCATGCTTGTCTTGTTCCTGTTTCCAAGGGGAATGTTTTCAGCCTCTCTCCATTAAGAATGATGTTGGCTGTTGGTTTTGCATAGATGCCCTTTATTATGTTGGAAAATTTCCCTTCTGTACCTATTTGATTGAGAGCTTTTATCAGGAATGGGTGTTGGACTTTGTCAAATGCCTTTTCTGCGTCATTTGACATGATCATGTGATTCTTTTCTTTCCTTTTATTTATGTGGTGGATTACGTTGATTGATTTTCTAATGTTGAACCATCCTTGCATACCTAATATGAATCTTACTTGGTCGTGGTGTATTATTTTTTTGATATGATGCTGAATTCTATTGGCTAGAATTTTGTTGAGAATTTTTGCATCTATATTCATGACAGATATTGGTCTGTAATTTTCTTTTTTTGTGACGCCTTTGCCTGGTTTTGGTATCAGCATTCTGCTGGCTTCATAGAATGAATCTGGAAGTGCTGCTTCCTCTTCTATGCTCTGAAATAGGTTGAGTAGTACCTGTACAAGCTCTTCTGTAAATGTTTTGTAGAATTCTCCAGTGAAGCCATCTGGGCCAGGGCTTTTTTTGGTTGTGAGTTTTTTTATTACCTTTTCAATCACTTCTCTTGTTATGGCTCTGTTCAGATTTTCAACATCACTTTGTTGTAGTTTGGGTAGGCCGTGTGTTTCTAGAAATTTATCCATTTCCTCTACATTTTCAAATTTGTTGGAGTATAGCTTTTCATAATATTCTGTTATAATCCTTTTTATTGCAGTTGGGTCTGTTGTAATGTCCCCCATTTCATTTCTTATTTGGGTTCTTTGTGTCCTCTCCTGTTTTTCTTTTGTCAGTCTGGCCAGTGGTTTGTCGATTTTGTAGATTCTTTCAAAGAACTAACTTTTGGTTTTGTTGATTCTTTCTATTGTTTTCCTGTTCTCTGTTTCATTTATTTCTGCTCTGATCTTTACTATTTCCTTTCTTCTGGTGGTTGTGGGCTTTTTTTGCTGTTCTCTTTCTATTTGTTTGAGTTCTTCAGTTAATGTTTTGATTTTGTCCCTTTCTTCTTTTTTGATATGTGCATCTACTGCTATAAATTGTCCTCTGAGGACTGCCTTTGCTGTGTCCCAAATGTTTTGGTAGGATGTGTTTTCATTCTCATTTGATTCTAGGAATTTTTTGATTCCATCTCTGATTTCTCCTATTACCCAGTGATGTGTAATCCATGTAGTTGATTTTTTTTCCTTGCTCTTTCTAGTGTTAATTTCTACATTGATGGCATTGTGGTCAGAGAAGATACTTTGAATTATCTCAGTGTTTTGGGTCTTGTTGAGGATTTCTCTGTTGCCCAAGATGTGGTCTATCCTGGAGAATGTTCCATGTGCATTGGAAAAGAATGTGTACTTTCAGCAGTTGGATGGAGTGTTCTATATATGTCTATGAGGTCAAGTTGACTGATTGTGCCCTTTAGGTCTTCTGTATCTTTGCTGACTTTCTTGTTAGTTGTTCTGTCCTTTACTGAGAGTGGTGTATTGAAGTCTCCTACTATTATTGTGGAACTGTCAATTTCTCTTTTCAGTGTTGTTAAAGTTTGTTTTATGTATTTTGGTGCCCTGTCATTGTGTGCGTAGATGTTTATTATGGTTATGTCTTCATGATGGATCGTCCCCTTAATCATTATATGGTGTCCTTCTTTGCCTTTTTTGGTAGATTTTGTTTTAAAGTCTATTTTATCTGAGATTAGAATTGCCACTCCTGCTTTTTTTTGGTAGTTGTTAGCTTGATATATTTTTTTCCAACCTTTGACTTTTAATAAATTCACATCTTGGTTTCTAAGGTGTGTCTCTTGTAGACAGCATATTGATGGATCCTGTTTTCTTATCTATTCTGTCACTCTCCATCTCTTTATCGGTGCAGAGTCCATTTACATTCAGTGTAATTATTGATAGATGTGAGTTTCTTGCTGTGATTTTGTAGTGCTTTTTTTTTGTGGTGCTGACATTTTCTTTGTTCTTCTTACACTCTTTGCTGAGTTACTTTCATTTGTGATTTTTTTTTTCATTTCTATTGTTTTTGTAGGTTTTGTTTTTGCTGATACTTTGTTTCTCCTCTTTATTTTTATGAGTATGTTTGTTAACATTCTTTGTGGTTACCGTGAAATTTACCCTTATCTTTCTAAGTTTGAAGCAGTCTATTATTACTTGATATCGCCTTGCCTTCCTCTTCATTAGGAGGTTCTATACCTACGCCGTTTATTCCCTCTTTTATCGTTCTGATGTTGTTGTCATTTATTGATTAATTGCTCTGATTCCCTGCTGTATTTATTTTGGTTTGGATAGTCCTTAAGAGTTCATTTCGTAGATTAGTATCTGGCTGGTATGATCCTGCATCCTAGATTCAGCCTGTGGTCTGATATTGTTTGTTCTCAGATCGAAGAACTCCCTTTAATAATTCTTGTAAGTTTGGTTTTGTTTTTACATATTCCCTTAATTTCTGTTTATCTGAAAATTTCCTAATTTCACCATCATATCTGAACGAGAGTTTTGCAGGATATATTATTCTTGGCTGGCAATTTTTTTCTTTCAAGGTTTTATATATGACATCCTATTGCCTCTTGCCTGCATGGTTTCTGCCATCTAATCTGAGCTTAGTCTTATTGTTTCTTCTCTGTATGTGACTTCTTGTTTTTCACGAGCTGCTCTCAGGATTCTTTGTTTGTCTTTGGTTTTGGCGAGTGTGATTATTATATGCCTTGGTGATTTTCTCTTGGGGTCTCTCCTATATGGGGTTCATTGAGCTTCTTGGATGGCCAGCTTCTCATCTTTTATGATATTGGGGAAATTTTCTGTCAGCAGTTCTTCAATGATCCTCTCAGTGTTTTCTGTTTTCTCCCCCTGTTCTGGAATTCCAATCACTCAAAAAATTTTGCTTTTGATTGTATCCCACATAAGTGTCAGGGTCTTTTAATTTTTCTTTGTTCTTTTTTCTGAGTTTTCCTGAAACAGATTTGGATCCAGGTGTTTGTCTTCAATTCCACTGATCCTGTCTTCCACCGTTTCAAATCTGCTTCTCAGCCCTTCTATGACACTGTCCATTTCTGAAATCTTGTTGTTTATCTGTTGGATTTCTAATTGTTGTCTTTGTATAATTTCTAGTTGTGAATTTATTTTGGCATTTGTTCCAGCATTATTTTCCTGAATTCTTCCAATTTTTTGTCTGTATTTTCCATGAATTTGTCTATTTTTTCCTCATGTTTGTCAGCTTTTTGCCTCACCTCTTGGAGAATTCTGAGTATTAGAGATTTGAATTCCTTATCAGGTAGTTCTAGTGCATTTTATTCCACTGGAAAGTCATCTGGTGTTTTAGTTTTGATGCCTACTGGAACCATCCTGTCCTGTTTTTGTAAATGTTTTGATATTGTCTGCTGTCTTTGGGGCATTCAGTAGTTATTTTTCTCGTTTATTGATTGTAGATAGGTTTGTTTCGTCCCTTTTTTTTTTTTTTTTTAAATTTGACTATGTCTGAGCAGGCAGACTGTGTGTTCTTTGTTGTTTGCTAGTCTGTGGGCACAATACTTTTCACCTCCTTCTCCAATTGGCAGGGTCAGTCACTCAGATATGGTAAGGCAGGGCAAGTCTAGCTGAAGAGGAGTTACTGGGACAGGTTGTTTCTGGCACTCACTACAGCCACCAGGGCGGGTCAGAACTCAATGCAGGGCAGGTTCCAGTAGGTCGTGCCTGTGCTGCTTGGTGATGTGATGTTAAGCACATGGTGCAGGTAGGCAGGATGTAGCGGGGAGATTGTTATGTGTGGAGCTAAGATGGATATGGGAGAGAAGAGAGAGGAACAGGGGCCAAAAACATATAAACAAACAAAAGGAATGCTAGGGAATCTTGCCATTGGAGTGTTGAGATGAGAGACTATGAAATGGAGAAAAACAGAAAGAGGAAGAGGAAGAAAAGAAAAGAAAAGAAAAGAAAAGAATGAATAAACAAAAATCAGAAAGTTTAAAGAACCGCAAAGTTCCCAGGGATCCCACCAGTGCAGCTATGAGGTCTGGGGAAGTTGCTCTCAAGTGTTGCAGTACAGCTTGGCCAGAAGGTGCAGAGGCATAGAACGCTAGGTATTCAGGGAACAGAAAGAGAAGAAAGATATATTGAGATGAGAAACTGAGTAATGAAGAAAGACAAAGGGAAAAAGAGGGAAAAGAAAACAAAACAAATTTAAAAAAAAATAAAAAGAACAAGAAAAGCCCCCCAAAAAACATGGGGGAAAAAAAACCAATGAAAAAAGAAATGCCCTTAGGGATCCCGCTGCATGTGTGTGCAAGCCGAGTGGGTAGTCTCCTTGCCACGCGGCACTGCCTCGCCAGAAAGGGCTCCCAACCCAAGAAAAGGAGAAGAAAACAAACAAACAATTCAAAACCAACAAACGAACAAAAGCCCCGGGATCCCACCAGCGTAGCAGCCCAGACCGGGAAGCAGCTCCACACTCGAACGGAGCTCCAAAGCCCCTCAGGAAGAATCAAAGGTGGCACACGGAGCCAGGTATTTGAGCGGAAGGAGGGGGAGGTGGTGAGAGGTAAGGAAGAAATCAAAAGAAGTGGAGAAAAGCAACACCAACAGCCAACAAATGACACTCAGAGAGCCGGCCCGTTCGGGTGTGTGGAATCCAAGCAGCTGGTGTTTCCTGGACAAGAGATTGTGTCTGCAGGAAGTACAGGAGGCCGAGCGGGGGTGAAGAACGGTGGAGGGGTAGGAAAGCCTATATCACAAATCACCAGTTGTTTTGTCTCCCGCTGGAAGCTCTATGAAGCTGCCTTCGCATACCCCCTGTTTGTTGCTCTCCCATAGGAGTCCAAGATGGTGGATCCGCACTGCGTTAGCTGGTAGGGGACCTCTGCATGAATCTCTCCTTGCTCTCCGTTCTCTGTCAGTTTTCTCACTGCATTTGGTGCTTGGCTGAGTTCTTTATCTCTTCATTTGATGTTTTATGGTTTCAGGATTGTTGTATTCTCTGTTCAGCTTAGTTTTTCAGATCTTTGCTGTGGAAGGGCAGCGTGGTGCTTCTGCCTAGAGCACCATTTTGCCGGAAGTCCTCTAGGCTCTTGATTTTTGACAAAAATTGGCTAATGTCCTCAGGAGGATAACCAGGTTCAGAACACTGGATTTACCTCAGTTTGTGTTGCCAGATAATACTCAGATTTATGCAACATTTGAGACATATTTACACCAAAAAAAAAAAAAAAAAACCCACAAAAACCTTTGTTGCTTATTTGAAATTCAAACTTAACTGGGCATCCTGTATTTCAAATCTAAAAATTCTAACATTGGACCATATGCCTTCTTCTGTAGGATATAGCCCCCCATACATGGCTGCCTCAAAAATTCTCTGATGCCATCAAAGCAAAGGTGCATTCTATTTTTTCTAATAATTTTATATTCCATTTTTAGTTGGTATAAGCAGCAGTATTGGTCTTATATAAGCTATTTGATGATAGGCAGAAGTGGTAATAAACAATATTTTCTTATAATTAAATAAGGAAATCTTCCTCCAATAAGGAATTGGTTAAATATATGATAGAACAGGAACAAAAAGAATGTTATGTTCCCATTTACATGATTGTGTAGATTTATATTAATTTACATGAAATATGTTAATAATCTCTCTCTGAGTGTAAAAAAGTTTCCCAACACCTAGGCATGATCTTGGAGCCCTGGTGGCGCAGTGGTTCAGAGCTAGTCTGCCAACCAAAAGGTGGCAGTTCAAATCCACCAGCTGCTCCTTGAGAACCCTATGGGGCAGCTCTACTCTGTCCTATAGGGTCGCTATGAGTCAGAATTGACTCGACAGGTTTGGGTTCTTTTTTAATGCATGATCTTATTATTATATATTTATTCAGCAAAATATTAACACGTGTGTTTGAATTAATAATTTATTTTGTTCGTATTATCTAATTTTTGAACAAGGAACATATTATGCTCATAAATTAAATGATTTCTAACTATAGAGAAGACAGAAACAAAACATTACAGAAGCATTTTCTGTTTATCAAACATATTATGTCATTACTCAATTCTAGGACTTTGTTCATATTATTCTCTTTACTTCAGCCCTTTTCTATGTCATTCTTTGATAATCTAATACGTCAGTTGACACATTCCCAGTTTGTTGTAATTAAACGTATATACTAGGTTTAATTGAGCGTGTATTTCTTTCCAATGAACTCTGAACTTGCTCAATTATAGCACATTATTTGAATGCCTGCAAAATATTTGTTTGACTTATTTGTTCTAACTACAGTATGACATGGGTTTGAGCCACCAACCTTTCAATTAGCAGCTGAGTGCTTAACTACTGCACCACCAGGGTTTCTTAATAAATGTTCAATATTTAATAAATATATAGTAATGAATATTTGTTGAATGGGTGGATGGTATGAATTTATTGTTTAATGAAAGAAAAAAGAATAGACAGGAGTGTTTATCATTCCTAAATATTATTTATTCATAAATATTATTATTATTCATAAGTATTATTTCTTTCAAACCAGATTTGATATATATTAACTGACAGAAAGATGGAAGATATACCACCTGAGGAGATCAAGAAGATCAGTTATTCCATTTTTCCATTTAAGTCCAGCCTTTTGTGTTTTAACAATCCATGTTCCTAAGGGCAAGACTGATAAAGTCTTATAAAAGATAAAGAGCTTTACACATACTTAACTAGAAGGTCACCTTGGTGAAACATGAACTATTTATGTTTCTTCTTTTGTGGTCTTTCTTATTATGTATTTCACTCACTTGCATTTTTTTATTTAATTGATTTCTAAGCTACACCTCAAAATAGTTGGAATATTTGCTTATAAATTGGTTTCATTTTCTCAGCTTGTCATTTTAAACAGGAATATGTTAAATTCCTAAAAAAATATTTCTAGCTATAAAAATAAGACATCTAGAAAGGAAAACGCTTATCCTTTCTGATATTGGTACGTTTCATATACTATGTATCAGGCATTGGGAATGAAATGACAAACGAGTGTGCCTGGAGCCTGCCTCCTAAAACAAAGTAACACTCATTGCTTCAAAACGTATTTAATGGATAACTTTATGTGGAAAGGGAAGAAGCCCCAGATAAGTAAAGCACTATTGAAGAAGAATAATAAAGTAGGAAGACTTGCACTACCTGACCTCAAAACTTACTATACAGCTACAGTAGTCAAAACAGCCTGGTACTGGTACAACAACAGATACATTGACCAATGGAACAGATTGAGAACCCGGATGTAAACCCATCCAACTACAGTAACCTGATCTTTGACAATGGCCCAAAGTCCATCAAATGGGGAACAGACCATCTTTTTAGCAAATGGTGCTGGCAAAACTGGATGTCCATCTTCAAAAAAATGAAACAGGGCCTATATCTCACACCATATACAAAAAGTAATTCAAAATGGATCCAAGACCTAAATATAAAGCCAAAAAACTATAAAGTTCGGAGAAGAAAAAATAGGATCAATGCTAGAGGCCCTAATACACAGCATTGACAGGATACAAACCATAACCAACAACACACAAACTCCAAAACTGGGATCTTCTAAAAATTAAACACTTATGCGCATCAAGAGACTTCACCAAAAGAGTAAAAAAAGAACCTACAGACTAGGAAATAATTTTTTGACATTACAAGTCAGATGAAGGTCTAATCTCTAAAATCTACAGAAAATCCAACACCTCTACAACAAAAAGACAAATAATCCTATTAAAAAACGGGCAAAGGAAATGATCAGACATTTCACTAAAGAAGACATTCAAGCGGCCAACAGACACATGAGGAAATGCTCGTGATCACTAGCCATTAGAGAAATGCAAATTAAAACCACAATGAGATACCATCTCACCCCGGCATTACTGGCACAAATAAAAAAAACTGGAAGTAACAAGTGCTGGAGAGGCTGCAGGGAGATCGGAACACTTACGCACTGGTGGTGGGAATGCAAAATGATAAAACCATTTTGGAAAATGATACGGCACTTCCTTAGAAAGCTAGAAATAGAAATACCATAAGATACAGCAATCCCACTCCTAGGAATATATCCTAGAGAAATAAGAGCCATCACACTAATAGACATATGCACACTCATGTTCATGGCAGCGTTGTTCACAATAGCAAAAAGATAGAAACAACCTAGATGCCCATCAAAAGATGAATGGATAAACAAACTATGGTACATACACACAATGGAGTACTATGCAATGAGAAAGAACAACAATGAATCTGTGAAGCATCTCATAACATGGATGAAACTGGAGGACATAATGCTGAGTGAAATGAGTCAATCACAAAAGGACAAATATTGTATGATACCACTACTGTAAAAACTCATGAAAAAGTTTACACACAAAAAGAAACAATCTTTGATGGTTACGAGGGATGGGAGGGGTGGGGGGAAATACTAAATAGACAACAGATATGTGCTAATTCTGGTGAAGGGTAAGACAGTACACAATACTAGGGAAGCCAGCACAGATTGTACAAGGCAAGGTCATGGAAGCTCCATAGACACATCCAAACTCCCTGAGGGACCAAATTGCTGGACGGAGGGCTGTAGGGACCATGATCTCGGAGAACATCTAGATCAATTAGCATAACATAGTTTATAAAGAAAAAGTTACACATTCTATGTTGGTGAGTAGCATCTAGGGTCTTAAAAGCCTGTGAGCAGCCATCGAGGATACTCTACTGGTCTCACCCCTTCGGAAGCAAGGGAGAATGAAGAAAACAAGATACAAGGGAAAGACCAGTCCTAAGGACTAATGGAGCACAACTACCACAGCCTCCACCAGACTGAGTCCAGTACAATTAGATAGTGCCGGACTACCACCACTGACTGCTCTGACAAGGATCACAACAGAGGTCCCAGACAGAGCTGGAGAAAAATGTGGAACAAAATTCTAACTCACAAGAAAGTCCAGACTTATTGGCCTGACAGAGACTGGAGAAACCGCGAGAGTATGGTGCCTGGACACCTTTTATCTCAGTAATGAAGTCACTCCCGAGTTTCACTGTTCAGCCAAAGATTACACAGACCCATAAAACAAAATGAGACTAAAGGGGCATGACAGCCTATGGACAAGGACTAGAAGGCAGGAGGAGGGGACAGGAAAGCTGGTAATAAGGAACCCAAGGTCGAGAAGGGAGAGTGTTGACATGTCTTGGGGTTGTTAACCAATGTCATAAAACAATATGTGTACTAACTCTTTAATGAGAAACTATTTGTTCTGTAAACCTTCATCTAAAGTACAATTTAAAAAAATTTAAAAAATGTATTTAATGGAAATCTTTTTGTGCTTAGTACTATGCTTTGAAGGATGATCAAACATGTACTTAAGCTATGAATAAATCTTTAATATTAAAATGTATCTATAATTATACAAATGAGAAATGATCTAATATGTGACTCCATATGTATTGTCCTTAAACATCAATATGAACATGTAGATCTTAAAAGAAATATAAGTTCTTTAGTAGCTGATTACATGCCCCTTGAGCTTACTTAAAATGATTCTGTCCAAAATGGGACCTCTGACAAACTTGACATGATATTTTGATTTCTCATGGGAACAGAAGAGGTAATATGCACATTGCATATTCACAGCTGATTCAGTGTAAATTTGCAAAAGACAAAAAAGGAACATCTTTAATTAAAAGGAAAGTTGAAAGAGTAGGAGTATCTGAAATGTGCTTAATTTCAATGACACTATTGGGAAATAATTATGTCAAAAACAGCTTATCTGTTGAAAAGCTGGCAAACCATCAGGATCTTGACTGCTGTATGCAATTTTATAACTGCTTTAGGCAGATAAATTGAACAAAGAGAAATTAATTTTAGTTGCATAATAAAATTCATCATCTTTTCAAAATGGAGTATCTTCTGCAATATAGTTCTTTGTATTTTGTGTAACAGGAATGTGTGAGCTAGTGTTGAATTCCTGTCTTGAAAAGTCCACCATGAGATTTAGACTGATAATTTCTTACTATGTTAGAATTTCACTCTTTTTCATCTTTCATCTTTTTGCTAGAACTGCATGCACATACACAAGCATGCACATACACACACAGAGTTGGCAATAATCCATAACCCCTTGCCGTCGAGTTGATTCTGACTCATAGCGACCCTATAGGTCAGAGTAGAACTGCCCCATAGGGTTTCCAAGGAGCAGCTAGCAGATTTGAGCAGATGACCTTTTGGTTAGCAGCCATAGCACTTAACAGCTGTGCCACCAGGGCTCCACAGAGTTGGCAATAGAAAATATAATTTCCATATTTAATTATTTACCCCTCAGTAGTAACCTCGTGTTGCATTTTTCTAAGCAGAAAATATGAATGTTAAAAGGTTTTGAAACATGTATGTTTCCTATTTTAGGTAGGTGAAGGAAATAGGATACTACAAACCATCCATTTTATTTTTCCAATGAAGGTTCATGCCCTTAGAACAAGGTTTGCAAGCTTAGAAGTCTACAAGGACAGGACACTCTGTAGAAAGGCTGTGAATGTTGCAGTAGGGAATGATACAAACTATAGGGAACTAATGAGTGAACTCACCCAGTTGCCATCAAGTCGATTCCAACTTAGGGTGACCCCATGTGTGTCAGAGTAGAATTGCACTCCATAGGGTTTTCAGTGGTTGATTTTCCTGAAGTAGATTGCCAGTTGCCTCTGAGTTGCCTGGGAGCATCAACCTTTCAGTTAGCAGCTGAGTGTGTTAACCATTTGCACCACCCAGGGACTCCTGTTGAGTGAAACCTCCACCCAAAAAAACAATAGTTCCACAGCTCCAGTTGATTTTTCCAACATTCTGTTTTTGAACGTAGATATTTATGTAAAATTGCCAGAAGTTTAAAACACCATGAAGAGCAAATAAAACATGCATGTAGCCCACCTGCAACCTAAATTCACTGCTTCAGTTTTAAAGTAAATCAAGAAGTAGTATGTCTAATTCAGATTGAAACTCTGAGCATCATAAAATTATTTTTTAAAAAAAGTCTTTACTTTTTAATACAGCTAACCGAAAGTCTTTCATATATAATATCTCCCTTAAAGCTTTCTAGGAAATTTGCAGAAATGTTACAAATAATAAGGTAAAAACAGAGAAATAACAAAGTAGAATCATAATTATAATACATATGAGGATAAATAGGATCACGCAAATAACTCAGTCAAAACCCCCTCAACTTGAAAATGAGGAAACTCTGGCCCAAGAGAGAGTAACATACGAATTGGAACGTTTTAATAAGGTAAGACTAAAGCATATTGTTGGAAAGACAAAGCACATTAGAAACCCTGGTGGTGTAGTGGTTAAGAGTTTGGCTGCTAACCAAATAGTCGGCAGTTCAAATCCACCAGGCACTCCTTGGAAACCCTATGGAGCAGTTCTACCCTGTCCTATAGGATTGCTATGAGTCAGAATCGACTTGACAGCAATAGGTTTGTTTTGGTTTTTTTATTTTTAAAGCATATTGTGTGCACTGAGGGAGGAATGTGGAAGCCATGGCAACCACCTGAATCTTTTGATGGGAAAAATTATTATAGTTTATTTCTCAGGGATGCTAGGGAATCCACTCAAGAGGCATGGTTCAAAGTGTATTTGCTTGTTTGTTTCTTTGTCAGATCAGTTTTGAAGCCTCTGCCTTGGGTGCTGCTGTAGGGAAGCTACGTGACCTGGAAGAGAAAATCACTGGTTTCCTGGACCTTCTGTGTGCTCCCAGGGCTAATTTCACAGCAAATGATGGAAATGATTATTCATCATTTCTGAGACAAAGGGAAATGAGTGGGAAATGAGGAGCAAGTGAAAATGAAAGCTGCTAACTTAGAAAGAGGAAAGAATCCTTGATCATTGAGGAGATATGATGATCTATGTAGCCACGATACAGCTATGCAGCTGCCCCTTAAGTAAAGTTTACCTGCGGTCTTTAGACATTCTTCTATAAGATGTATATGTCATTCCTGTTCTAAAAAATACTTTGTGCGTGCAGAGGTCAAAAACTTCACCCTACAACAGACTCTAGTCATTATTTTCCTCAGAAATTATCCAAATATCTTTTTTTATTTTATGTAATCAATATATTTCTACTATAATCTATTCATTTGCATATGAAAAACAAAAAGCCCAGAGGTCATTGAGTCTTAGAGATAAAAGTAGAACCAGGTTTCCTACCAGCAAACTCAGATCCCCTTCTGTGACATCTGAGCTGCCTCTGCTTAGCAGACATTTGTTCATGATCTAAAACTTGATCTAAAACATGACTTCCTAATGTGAAATAATTTTCATCCCATGTACACCACTTCAGAAACTACCCAAACAGCTGTTTAAGTCTAAGATAGCTCCTATTAGTTCCCAACCATCTTACTTAACTTCATGCTTTTGCAGAAATTAAATGAAAAGTATAATTAATTAAACAAACATCAAATAACAGTAAGAGAAGAATACTAAAATACAATCCTTGGCCCCCAGGATTTCACAATCTTATAAGGAAATCCCATACTTGATTAACTCTCAATATACAATGGGTAGCTGGCTGTATGAATGAGATAGCAAGGAAACAAAGAGGACAAAGTAATTAATTCATCCTGGATGAGTAAAGGGAGGCCTTAAAAGTCTTCAACAAGGTGATATGTAACCACAGTTCTATAAGCTGATTAGATTTTCAGCAAATAAGGAAGAAAGGAATGGGCAATCCAGGTAAAGGGAATGGAATAAAGAAAGGTATAGAAAGCTGAAATTAGAGACGGGGTTGGAAAGGGCTACTGGAGATGGACTGTGAGGACCACTGAAGGCCACCTGGGCTCTGTTCTACAGGAATAGGACTAGCTGAAGATGACTGAAGACAAATAAGTGGATGTTTTAGACACACCCACATGCTGATGAGTCAATTCCAACTCACAGCAATCCCACAGGACTTCCAAGGCTGTAAATCTCTACAGAAGCAGACTGTCACATTTTTCTCGCGTGGAGCCGCCAGTTGTTTTGAACTGCAGACATTTTGGTTAGCAGTCAATTGCTATAATCACCGACTGTGCAACCAGGACTCCTTCCAACATTTTAGGAAGAGGGATAAATTGGGAGATGCAAGATCAGTAAGGAAACTATTGCAAAAGTCCATGTGATGGAAACACTGGAGAAAATGTAGGGAGAGAGGATATCAGAGAAATACTAGAGGTGATTGAGAAGTACATAGATATAAGCAGTACAGAAGTGTATACATAATGTGTATAATGGATTACAATGACATTGACCAGAATAGTCCAAGTATGAATTATTTCAAATTATTTACCATAATACTGGACTAATGTTTCAAATGGAACATAAGTTCCAACATCTAATTTCAATTTTATCAAGTCATCCTTCCTATCTCTGTATAATGCAGTGGTATCTATTAAAATTGCTAATAAAATAGAAACTAGGGAAAAGTTCAGAAGAAATCTGCTGAGAAGGAAAAAGAAAGACTGTAATTAACTACAGCAACAGGCTGCAGAGCTAACTTGAAATCTGCATTGTTCATTTCTGCACTTTCCAAATAACTTCATTTTAAAGTGCCCTTTTTCTAACAATACTTCAATGGCATATATAAAATTATGAACAGTATTTTTATACTCACAACATGGGGACAGGCAGAAGGGGTTATTCAATACCAATATTCTGCTCAAATTCATGTTTACAATATAATTACACTCTACTTTGATAACTGACTTGTGATAATTTTGTTATCTTACGCCTTAAGCTACCCACTCATGAAAAGGCAATGGAATATTGCAATTTATTACAGGCTTGAGATTCAACATGGCTCATCACTTAATGAAATGCAGAAGGAAGAAGTGCTGGTCACTGATGAATCCCAGGCCACAGTGAATCCCAGGCATTTATTTATCTTACAATGCCTTACTCTAGCGTGGGCCTTCCAAATGAACTCAGAACGCAAGCTGGTTTGCAATTCTGGTCTCCTATAGAAATGAGGCCCTATTGACGCAGTGATTAAGAGTTTGGCTGCTAACCAGACGCTTAGCAGTTTGAATCCTCCAATTGCTCCTTGGAAGCCCTATGGGTCAGTTCTAGAGGGTTGCTAGGAGTCAGAACTGACTCGACGGCAACGGGTTTGGTATTTTTGGTCTTTATAGAAATGTTAGTCTTTCTCCTGTGTAAAGGGAGATACACCTGCTAATAGCCACATAAAGTTATGATCCCAAATGAGCAAAGATAGCAAACAGTACAATCTAAAAACTTAATTTTGTTTGTAAAATTTATTAAAATAAGACACACACACACATATGTCTGGTCATACTCCATTAATATTTTGTGATTAAAGGCTCTTGAGTGAAAGTACAATTTTTTTTTAACAAAATGTATTGGCAAGATTATTGCTCTGTTTGTTTCTGTCCAACCTGTATAAGCTTCTCTGATTTGCCTGTGAACAGATTACATCGGTAAACAAAATTTCTGGGGGAAAAATAAAGTTCTTACCAGATCTTTGCTCTAAGATATACGAATTTTGTTCTTGCCTTCACTCTTCTCAACCATGGTCTCAGCAGCAAAATCTTGAGCCTTAAACTATGTATGCTAGCTAATTTCATTCTGTAGGTATTGAAAATTAAGAGATATTGGTGGCATAATATGAGGAGCCCTGGTGGCGTAGTGGTTAACCACTTGGCTACTAACTGAAAGGTCAGTGGTTCGAACCCACCAGCTGCTCCATGAGAGAAAGATGTGGCAGTCTGCTTCCAAAATGATTTACCCTGAGGCAGCTTCGCCCTGTCCTATGGAGTCACTATGAGTCAGAATTGACTCGATGGCAATGGGTTTGATTTTGGTTTGGGGTTTTGGTGGTATAATTTCTTTCAATTTAGGTGGAACAGAACATAAATATCAGTGATGAGAAGTGACATCATTCTAGATTCTACACATATTACAAGAATAATATGGGAATATTATGAACAAATTTCTGCCAATAAATTTGACAACTTAAGCGAAATGGAAAATTTCCTTGAAATAAACAAACTATCAAAGCTCATTCAGGAAGAAAAGATAACCACAAGAATCCAAAAATCTATTAAATAAACTTAAGTTTTAGTTAAAAACCTTCTCACAAAGAAAACTCTAAGCCCAGATAAGTTCAGTGGAGACTACCAAACAGTTACGGAGGAAAGAGCACAAACTCTTTCAGAAAATTGAAAAGGGAGGAATATTTCCAAAGCCATTCTACAAAGTCAGCATTACTACCTGGATACCTAAAGCAAAGATATTATAAGAAAAGAACACTACACAACAATATCCCCCATGAACAAGGATGCAAAGATTCTCAACAAAATTTTAGAAAATTGAATCCAATAATATATAAATAGGATAATATATCATGGCCAAATGAGGTTTATAACAAGAATTCAAGATTGATTTGACATTTGAAACTTAATGTGATTCACTACATTAACAGTCTAAAAAAGAAAAGCCATATGATCGTCTCTATAGATGCAGAAAAAGCATTTGACAAAATCCAACATCTATTCCTAATAAAAGCTCTCAGTAAACTAAAAACAGAAGAGAACTTCTTTAACCTGATAAAGAACATCTATGAAAAGCTTATAGCGAACAAGTTTTATGGTAAAAGTTTGACTAAAGGGCTTAAATTTGGATGACATTACCTTAGATATATTTAGCATATCAAATAAATATAGACAGCCACAGAAAATAATTGAAGGAAATTTCTCCTAACATCTTGCTCTGACAACTAAAAGTAAAATGCAAATTCCACATTACATTTACATATTGTGATGACTGAATAATTACATCAAGATCACATTTGAATTAAAACTTCTGTTCCCAAAACAGCAACAACAAAAAACTATGTAAAAAAGTAATATAATCGAACTGCAATTGAGGTGTAAGAACTATCGAAATTAAAAAGGAAAAGACAAACAATTCACTAGGTATATGGGTAAAAACTAAGTTTATTTTATGGAGCTGGAAAGAGGAATGACCAACAAAAAATAAATAGACTCAAATTAAGTAGCATTCAGAAAAATTAAAATAAAACCAAAATACATTATTTTACCCCCTCCAGACTTTCAAAAAATAAAAAGGCCAAAACACAGTCCTATTATTCAGTATAAATATATTGAATTCACAGCTTTAAAATCACCTTGGATGAATCTCAAAAACAGAATGTTCAGCAAAAAAGTAATTCTCAGAAAACAGTACCATTTAAAGTAAAAAATATAAAACCAAATAATACAGCTTATTTATATTATGCATAATAAAACTAAATATATGAAGTAAAATATTAGGAAAACAAAAAAGGAAAGAAAAAACAAAGTTTTGAATACTGGTAATTTCCATGGGATAGAAAGGAAGTGTTTCAGTGACTCTGATGATGGTCTATTTCTTAAGAGCAGTGGAAGGAACTCAAGTGTATGTTGTATTATTCTTTATACCTTTGACAAATTACTTGGATGTTTAAAAAAGACTCTAATGTTTTATATATGCTTTATATATTTGCATATATATATATATATATATACACATATATACACACACATACATATGGAGTCCCTTGGTGGTACTAATGATGTATATGTGTGTGTGTGTGTATAAAATCCCTGATGTCAGATGGATCTTGGCTGAAAGTAAAGAATAAGAAAAAGATGTTTACTTGTTTTTTATTGAATATGCAAAGGCATTTGACTATGTGGATCATAACAAATTATGGATAAAATTGCGAAGAATGGGAATTTCAGAACACTTAATAGTGCTCCTGCAGAACCTGTACATAGACTAAGAGGCAGTTGTTTGAAAAGAACAACGGGACACTGAGTGGTTAAAACGAGAAAAGGTGTGTGTCAGGGTTATATCCTCTCAACATACTTACGCAATCTATATGCTGAGCAAATTATCCCATAAACTGGACTATATGAAGAAGAATGCAGCATCAGGATTGGAGGAAGACTCATTAACAACCTGCAATATGCAGATGACACTACCTTGCTTGCTGAAAGTGAAGAGGACTTGAAGCACTTACTGATGAAGATCAAAGACTACAGCCTTCAGTATGGATTACACCTTAACATAAAGAAAACAAATATCCTTACAACTGGACCAATAAGCAACGTCAGGATAAATGGAGAAAATATTGAAGCTGCCAAGGATTTCATTTTACTTGGATCCACAATCAGCAACCATGGAAGCAGCAGTCAAGAAATCAAACGTATTGCATTAGGCAAATCTGCTGCAAAAGACCTTTTTAAAGTGTTACAAAGCAAAGACGTCACTTTTAGGACTAAAGTACGCCAGACCTAAGCTACGGTAGTTTAAATCGCCTCATATGCATGCAAAAGTTGAATAATGAATAAGGAAGATCAAAGAAGAATTGATGCCTTTGAATTATAGTTTTGTCAAAGAATACTGAATATATACCATAAACTGCCAGAAGAACAAACAAATCTATGTTGGTAAAATTACAGCCAGGATGCTCCTTAAAGTGAGGATGCTGAGACTTCATCTCATATACTGTGGACATGTTATGAGGAGGGACCAGTCCCTGGGGAAGGACATCGTGCTTGGTAAAGTAGAGGATCAGCAAAGGAGAGGAAGACCCTCAGTGAGATGGATTGACACCGTGGCTGCAACAATGGGCTCAAGCATCACAACAGTTGTGAGACAGGCACAGGACTGGGCAGTGTTTCATTCTGTTGTACATATGGTTGCTAGGAGTTGGAACTGACTCAACGGCAATGGGTATGTGTGTGTGTTTGCAGTGTTAATACATGTATACAAACATGTAATATATATATGTATATGTGTGTATAGTGAATATTATATACATTAATTTCATATATACACACACACTAAATTTTCAAATGTGTCCTTTATAGCTTAATAGATTGCAGGAATTCTTGTCTTTGAAGAAACTTCTTTTTTTTCACTATGCTTGGATGTAAAAAGAAAACTTATTTACATCAATGAGCTCTTCTGCACTTGAACGGTAAAAACTGATACTTCTCAGGGATTAGAAAAAAAAAGAAAAGACATAACTCTTCGTTCTAAATTCACAATTCCTAGTTACTGGAATTAACAGTTTGATCATTTGCAAGCTCAATTCCCAACTCCAGACCTTATTTCTAGGACAGAGAGAACAAAAAGAGGAACTGGTGTTAGGCCTTCACTATGTTTCTATATGTCATGTCACTGGCTATTTTTTTCCCATCTACAGGGTTACCTTGACAATCAAATCACGAACTTACATTCATCGCCCCAATTTATCCCAATCTCAAGTGCACTCCAAAAATTGTTTTGCCAACAATATTAAAGATTACTCTTTAATTAACCCTTCACCCCTTTCTAATTCTCTTAAGATAATTTCATTTATCATAAGCAATGTATATTAGAACAATTTTAAAAAACAATTACAAATGGATTAATAGTTTCTTCACATGTTTTAAAATGCAAATATCAGTAGAACTTGATCTTGCCTTACAGGAATCTGAGTGCACTAACTTACAAACAAATTACTCTGTTTATGTTGGCTGAGTATGGTTAGCCTTTGCAAATTAAAAAAAATAGCAAAAAGAATAAATCCAACATAACTCGCCTTTATATCTAAAAAACACTCATTATTTGTAATCAATGGACACTATTTTTGTATGCAGCCAGCTTTACAAATTTACTATTTCTGAAACATTCTCAACTGCCAAAGAAAAATTAAATTACATTATTCAAGTACACAGCATATATAGTGAAAATGCCAACAGAGTTTTTGTAAGAAGAACATTCAAATAATCATATCCAAAAAGCAATACAATGACATTTACTGTTCCTTGCATGTAGCTACAGAATCATTTTTTTAGAGAGAATTTTAATTTGTAAATATTCAGAGTCTGAACATTAGACTAGATCTAAGCAGAAAAATCATTTTATATCAAGATTACATTTTGAATTCCAAATGAATTTCATCTGTTTTCTCTGAAATACACCATCTAAAAATTCTTTTGTAACTATCATCATATGTAAGTATGAAATTCCACTGCCCCGATTACAACTTCTATTAACATTAGGAATGGAATGGCCTTCCTAAAAAATATCCTCTTAAGTGTGAAAATTAGCTTCTGTTTTCCAGACTACTTTATGGAACAGATTTGTAATAGAATCTACTACTGGTGATTAAGTTTTTAAAAAAAAAAAAAAACGGAAATTTTTAAGAATAGAATATAACTAATTCCTCTATTTCCAGACTTTCTTGGATTTTATATTATGCACACAGAAAGTGTTACTGCCTGAGCAGCTGTTCCTGAAACCTGCACCTCTTTCTGAATCCTAAAAATAACTTTACTTAAAGATGAAGAAATGCAGCAGGTTGTTAGAAAGAACCCCTTCCATGATCCATTTCATCAGTTTGGAGGATAAAACCATGCTTGGGGCACTAGTGGCATGGTGGTTAAGAGCTTGGCTGTGCTAACCAAAATGTTGGCAGTTTGAACCTACCAGCCACTCCTTGGAAACCCTATGGGACAGTTTACTCTCTCCTATAGGGTTGCTATGAGTTGGAATTGACTTGATGGCAACAGGCTTTTAAAAAAATTTATTTAAAAGTATACCCTCTCCTCACTTATCAAAATGGTTAGGTTCCAAAGACCAGTTGGAGGATGACTACATCAGATCACAAAATGGAGGATGACTTCATCATTACATAACTGCCAAACCATTGAGAATCATGGCCCAGCCAAGCTGACACGTAATCTTAATCATCACAGCAAATGTTACACTGGCCGTGCACCTTGGCATTTGTAACTACCAGATGTACATCGTCAATGTGCAAAATAGTTGAAGAGCAGACTTTTTACTGTTGTTGTAAATGAAAAATGTTGGATAACGAGATAGTCAGTAAGTGAGCACAGGGTGTATAAGATTATTTTTTCACAAATTAGAAAATATAGAATGGAGTTGTTCATGGGTAGTAGAAGAATCTATTTTATAATCAAGCTGTACTAATATTCCACCATGTGTCTGTCAGTTTGTCATACTGTGGTGGCTTGCATGTTGCTGTGATACTGGAAGTTTTGCTGCCAGTATTGCAAATACCAGCAGAGTCATCATTGGTGAACAGGTTTCTGTGGAGCTTCCACACTAAGACAGACTAGGAAGAAGGACCTGGCAGTACACTTCTGAAAAAATTGGCCAGTGAAAATCTCATGGACAGCTGTGGAACACTGTCTGATATAGTGGCTGAAGATGAGGCCCTCAGGCTGGTAGGCACTCAAAAGATGACTGGGAAAGAACTGCCCCCTCAAAGTAGAGTCGACCTTAATGACGTGGATGGAGTCAAGCTTTCAGGACTTTCATTTGCTGATGTGGTATGGCTCAAAAAGAGAAGAAACAGCCTCAAACATCCACTAATAATCAGAACGTGGAATGCATGAAGTATGAATTCACAGGATCTGTAGAAAGAGATGATGGAAAAGCTCAATATCATCAGTCAGAACAAGGCCAGGGGCTGACTGTGGAACAGACCATCAATTGCTCCTATGCAAGTTCAAGTTGAAGCTGAAGAAAATTAAAGCGAGTCCACGAGAGCCAAAATACAACCTTGAGTATATCCCACCTGAATTTGGAGACCATCGCAAGAATAGATATGATGCATTGAACACTAAAGACCAGAGACCAGACAAGTTGTGGGAAGACATCAAGGACATTATATAAAAAGAAAGTAAAAGATTATTAAAAAGACAGGAAAGAAAGAAAAGACCAAAATGGATGTCAGAAGAGACTCTGAAACTTGCCCTTGAACATAGAGTAGCTAAAGTGAAGGAAGAAATTATGAAGTAAAAGAATTGAACAGAAGATTTCAAAGGATAGCTTCAGAAGACAAAGTAAAATATTATAATGAAATGTGCAAAGACCTGGAGTTAGAAAATCAAAAGGGAAGAACACGCTTGGCATTTCTAAAGCTGAAAGAACTGAAGAGAAAAATTCAAACCTCAAGTTGCAATTTTGAAAGATTCTATGGGAAAAATATTGAATGATGGAGGAAGTATCAAAAGCAGATGGAAGGAATACAGAGAGTCACTATACCAAAAAGAATTGGTTGACATTCAACCATTTCAGGAGGTAGCATATAATCAAGAACTACTGGTATTAAAGAAAGAAGTCCAAGCTGCAATGAACGTTTGGCGAAAAACAAGGCTCCAGGAATTGACGGAATACCAGTTGAGATGTTTCAACAAAGGGATGCAGTGCTGGAAGTGCCCACTCGTCTATGACAAGAAATTTGGAAGAAAGCAACCTGGCCAACTGACTAGAAGAGATTCGCATGTGTCCATTCCAAAGAAAGGTGATCCAACAGAATGCAATATCGTTAATATCACATGCAAGTAAAATTTTGTTGAAGATCAAAGTGGTTGCAGCAGTGCATCAACAATGAACCGCCAGAAATTCAAGCTGGATTCAAAAGAGGATGTGGAATATCATCGCTAATGTCAGACGGATCTTAGCTGAAAGCAGAGAATACCAGAAAGATGTTTACCTGTGTTTTATTGACTATGCAAAGGCTTGCGACAGTGTGGACCATAACAAATTATGGATAACATTGTAAAGAATGGGAATTCCAAAACACTTAATTGTGCTCATGTGGAACCTGTACATATACCAAGGGGCATTCACTCAAACAGAAGAAGGGGATATCAGGAAAGGTGTGTGTCAGGGTTGTATCCTTTCACCATACTTATTCATTCAGTATGCTGAGCAAATAATCCGAGAAGCTGGACTAATATGAAGAGGAATGCATCATCAGGTTTGGTGGAAGACTCACTAACAACCTGCAAAATGCAGATGACCAACCTTGCTTGGGAAAGTGAAGAGGACTTGAGGCACTTACTGATGAGGATCAAAGACTATAGCCTTCAGTATGGATTATACTTCAACATAAAGAAAACAAAAATCCTCACAACTGGACCAATAAACAATATATGCAAAAAGTTTAAAGTTGTCAAGGATTTCATTTTACTTGGATCTACAATCAATACCTATGGAAGCAGCAGTCAGGAAATCGAAGGCCGTAGTGCATTGGGCAAATCTGATGCAAAAGACCTCTTTAAAGTGTTAAAAAAGCAAAGATGTCACTTTGAGGACTAAGGTGTCCCTGACACAAGCCATGATATTTCAATTGCCTCACAGGTATGCTAAAGCTGGACATGAATAAGAAAGACCAATGAAGAATTAATGTCTTTGAATTATTGTGTTGGGGAAGAATACTGAATATACCATGAACTGCCAGAAGAATGAACAAGTCTACCTTGGAAGAAATGTTGCCAGAGTGCTCCTTGGAAGCGAGGATGGCGAAACTTAGTCTCACATACTTTGGACATGTTATCAGAAGGGTCCAGTCCTTGGGTAAAGACATCATGCTTGATAAAGTAAAAGGTCAGTGAAAAAGAGGAAGACCTTCAATGAGATGGATTGACACAGTGGCTGTAACAATGGGCTCAAACATAACAACTATCATAAGGGTTGTGCAGGACCAGGCAGTGTTTTGTTTTGTTGTACACAGGGTCACTGTGAGTCAGAACCGACTAGACAGCACCTAACAATAACAACACTAACGTTAGAAATACTAGCAACCGTTCAGGTACAGGGTAAGCTTCTTTTCTGATTCACTAGTGTTTTCAGGCCAGTTTTTTTAAATGAAGTACAAGTAGATTAATAATAAAATTGTCATGGCGTTGGTTATCTTGTCAGGAATGAGAAAATAGTGTGAGATTCTATTTTAAAGTGTATAATTCTTCATGATTCACTAGGATTCTCAAAATAGCTCTGTGGCCAGTACTTGTTCTATTATTTTTCTCTTTTCATTATGCTTGTTTTTTCCCTAAATGAATGTGCAAAAATTACACATGCTTAACAGGATAGAAGAAACAATATTTTCAATTTTGTATCACAAAGATGGTGGATAAAGTTATACACACACAAACACACACACACAAACATACTCATAAAATGTAAGTGGTTTTGAAGTTTTCATTTATAAGTGACTGTCACATAATCTGGTCCGTACTAGGAGAGCAATGTAAAGGAAAATAGTCAAGGGGTGGAGAAAGCCAGAGAGAAATAATATTTAAAGATTATTTAAATTGAGATGAAAAATAAAGTTCAGAAGAAAAAGCCTAACGAGCTAGAAGTCCTTTCATAGCTTATGAAAGAGAAGAAAGTAAC
This sequence comes from Dugong dugon, assembly GCA_030035585.1. Lineage (NCBI taxonomy): Eukaryota > Metazoa > Chordata > Mammalia > Sirenia > Dugongidae > Dugong > Dugong dugon. The sequence goes on from CM057475.1 coordinate 25,725,653, forward strand.
ATAGAAGCCAGAACACAGAAATAAAGGATATGACACTATGTGTGAAGCACTGTGTTAGATTTCTTCACCTGCGCTTTTACTTAGTATTCAAAATATCCATGAAGTAAAGAAACTTATACTCTATTTTAGAAATAATGGAAATGAAGCTTTGAGGAAAAAAAATGACCTCAACATTGTCTAGTTACTGAAAGGCAAAATCTCAAGTCACTTTAGGATTTATACATCCAAAATGAAGGAACAGTTATTATTCTGTAGTTAAACAGGGAAAGATAAGTTGGTGAACATCAGTAAACCTAGTAGATTAATTTTCCTAGTCCTGTTCATGTAAAAGTGGCAAATAGGTGGTAAGGAACAAAGGAATCATTTATTGCGTAGTTTTCGTTTCTCTTCTCCTTTCACCATTGCTTGGTAAATGGAAAAGAAAAAAATGGAATGAAAAGACAGACTTGGAAGACAAGTATATCATTTTATTTCCCCATTCATTCATTTAGTTATTCAACAAATGTGTATCTAGTGATGAGTGATGGTTTAAATAGTGTTGATCATAACTGGAATATATTGTAGTAGAGGCAATAAAGAGCCAGGGTTTTTCAGTTATAATAAAGCTAGTAAACTCAATGAATTCAGGTAAAACCGTGTAAGTCAGCAAAATATTGTGGGAAACGCAAAATGAACGAACGAATGAATGAAGAAAAACTGGCGTCAACATCTTGGCCAGTCCAAATTCATGTCCAGATTCAAATCCCTGCATGTGCGGGGCCAGCCTGCAAATCACTCCCTGGTGGGCGGAGTGGCCGACCCCGCCCCACCCCCACACAGGGCCCAGTGCCCCTCCGGGCGGTCCCATCCACCCCCGGCTTCTTGCAGCTCCTCCCCCTCCCACTGGCCAAGGCGGAAACCTTTTCTTTCCAGTGGCAGGTGCTGCGGCTGGACGCCTGCACCCTAACTAGCGGGTGATGGCGGGGTAATGAGTTACCACATTGGGTAATGGGTGACACCAACCTTAGTGAAGCCACTGCCTTGGCGGTCCCTCTCCTGGTGGCACTGACTCGTCCACCGTGGCTGGGGGCCCTGAGGTCATTCTGCTGTCATCCCGTCTGTGGTCTGTACCGCCACCACGACGCTAGTGATACCATTGTATGGCAGTGCTAATATTCCACTGTTTTTGACCTTAAAAATGGCAATTTCATGTGATTTCATAGAACACATTCAGAGCCCATGGTCTCTTCTAAAGGCAGAGAAAGGAAGCCAGTCAGTACAGTAGAGACTGGAGAAAACCGGAAAACATTAGGAGAGTTCATGCCCCTAAGTTCTTACCAATGCGTCCTCTCTTGCTGTAGCTCCCATATGAAAACTTCTGCAAATTCCTCTTGTATTCTTACCATAAAGCCTACTTTACTAGCTAGTGTGGTGGGTCTCTTTTCCTTGCCACAAATAGAATCTTAACTAAAAAAAAAGGAAATTTCAAAAGCAGAAGTAAAATAGATAATTAAGAGTGTTTTCCAGAATACTCATTAAGGGTAGAATATATTATGTACCAGAAAACCGAATGCGAAGAATAGAGAGGAGAGTAACTGTTTTCCATACAAAGAAATAGAAAATCTAGTTAAAGGAAGCCTGCTGAAAAACCTTCCTTAGAGTAGGGTAGAATCTATTTAGGTCCTAATATATGGTATGCCTAAAAGGATTCCTCAGCATTCCTAAGTGATCCAAGATAGGAAACCATTTTATTCTCTTTGGCACTCATATGTATTCCTTTTTATATTGGAACCAGTAGTTCTCATGATGCTTAGCTCAGAAGACTTTAGTAAACTTGCTTAACAAACTAAAATAATGAGTGAATTTTACCAAGTTTTTTTTTTCTTCCTCAAAAGACATACCTGGTCATTTTTCACATTACTTGACATACACTTAACTGAATTTTAAGATATAAATTAATAGAACCGTTCTTCCCACAGAACATGTCACAATAATATATTGCAACCCAATGTAATAGACAGGATCTAGAATTAGTAGCTGGCAAAGCTGGGTTCTAGCCCAGATAGTATTTTCTGTAAAACCCAGTAAAAATATTTCTAAAATTAAGGGCAAATTGCTGAATTTCCATACCTTTGCTCTTATAATTTTGAAGGATAATCAAGGCCAGATGAGTGATTCTTGCTACTAAAATAAAACCAAGAAGGCCATTTTTTACATTTACAGTGAGAAATTACTTTTTCAAGCCCAAAAGATTCTAAGTCTGTATGATCAGTGCCTTCTCTATATTTAGCCAAATTTACTTATGGAGATAGATCATAATCAGTAGGTTCTTTGTTGAGCATGAAGTAAGGAGAACAGGATGGCTGGAATCTATACTGGCATTATGCTAAGACGACCTTATTCATTCCTCTCACAATCTGGATAGTCTTGTCACTTAGAATGAAACATTTATTTGCTAAAATCCTGTTAATCTACTTCCTCACCAAGGTCAACTTTGTCATCAAAATAAGTAAACAGTCTAAAGGTTAGGATTCCTGTAATGTGGCTATGGTTTGTTTTTATGTCTAGTCTTTTTTCTAAGTCTCCATGGCTGACAATCCCTCAATAATCACTTCTCACTGATTTTTTTATGCAGATACAGTAATTCATTTAAATATATAGTCAAGTTCCAATTGCCAAGGAGCCACTATATCTGTTGAGATAAGTTGCATGTATATGCTTTGGCTATTTTTTTTTTTTTTTATTCCAGTGGTGAACCAAGGGAGAATGGGAGAGGTCCACCCCATGGGAAGTATTTTATCACTGATGCTGTTTAGAATTGTGGGGATCATCATAATAATAAAAAGCAGAAAGAAATTTAGTTGGTTTTATAATTGTTTTTACAGTCTCTACAGACAATGTACTATACACTGTTTTTGCCTCATTCTGCTATGGCTGTTCCTATCACCCTGGCCTTCCTACTCCATTGCTACTGTAATTTCACCTTTTTCTTTATTCGTTCATTATTTATTTGTTTCACTTATTCATTAGTTATTATTTTAACTTTTATATTTATTGTACTCATTCACTTTATTTACTGTTTATTAATTTCACTTGAATTTTTTCTTTACTCTCTGTATCTTACCATACTTATTCAAATATGACTCCATCAGCTGGGGCTCTGTCAGGAAAAGTGGAGCGACTTCATGCATTTTTGGGGTATAAACGGTTTTACACTGAAGCAGGGGCTGATGCAACTATTGGATGACCTGGGGGGATGTGTGTCAGAGAAGGTGCCTCTGAAAGTCAGGAGAGCTGACATGAAGTTCAGAGAGTCAACAGTAAAGATTACAGCCTGAAGCACGAGAATGTGAGTGGTGGCCCAAGCTTAGAGGAGTTCAAAGTTGCACATGACTACAAAGTGAGGGCTCATGGGTGGTCTATGAGGAAGACCACCATGACTGATTGACAAAGCCACTGTGTTGATCAAATACCCTCCTGAGAATAATAGCCTCCCCTTCTTTCTGCCTTAACTTTCTCACAAGTTTCTCTGGTCAACAAATTCTAACCCCTCATAGGGAAAGGGATTCTGGGAAACATAATGAAGTATTTGAGACTACATCAGTGGGAGAAAAGGAAGACAGTTTCTTGCCCAAGAAACTCTCAAGCACACAAGCTCAGCACATCCTCTTTTATTGCCTCTCCAAGTCTTTTTCTACATGATCTTACTTTTGCCTGCTACTCAAGTACTTCCCAAACTTCACCCTACCTCAAGATTAAGTTGGATCTCACAAGACCGTATTTATTTTCTCCTCTTATTAGTATTTCCTTCATTTGCATTTAGTTTGGTTTTACCATATAGGCAGTCCCCTGGTTACGAATGTCCAACTTATGTACAACCCATAGTTACAAACCAACCCCTGTAAAACCTACCGTATTAAAAATTTGAGGAACATACAACAGTTCATAATAACAAACCAGCGCTACTTTGTGATGTGCATCAAAACATTATTATTATTACGTTAAACATGTCTTAGTGTATCTGGAAGTATTTCTTTAATGTTTTTTATGCATAGAAAGGTACAGTATATGCTATATAGTAAGACAAACGTTTGACTAACTGACGTTAGATAGGAACCATACCTAACTGTTCCAATTTATGTACAAATTCGACTTAAAGACAGACATAGGAACAGAAGCCATTCGTAATCCGGGAACTGCCTGTAGTGTCATTACCATGATGAGAGTAAGCTAAAGTGATCCTTTTGAGAAACACAGAGCCTCTCTGTTCACCTCAATCAAACTCTAGCTTAGTGTGTGGCTCATCCCATTATTTAACTTGTCAGAACTTAAGTTTTCTGCCCGTTTCTCCTCCTTATCTCTTGTTTCTTCATATATCTTAAAAACTATTTAATGTTTCCATTTTTACTATTGTAATACACAGAGGATTTCCAAACATACATACCCACATAATTAAGCTTTGATAAACTCTCTAATCAATACACATTATGCATTATGCACTTATTTATTAAGTTAATTCATTTTTTCCTTTAATACAATCCAATAAATTACACAACACAGCAGTATTTAATACTTTATGTGAGAAAGTTATTCCACTTCTCTGAGCCTCAGTTTCCTCCTATTTAAAATGAAGAGCTTGTACAATATCCCAAAAGAATTTTGAGGACTCCTCTAGGATAGAATGAAGCACCAGGAACTCCAAGGATTTCTTCCTTAACCAGAACAACTCTTGAGTTCTATCTTCTATATACTGGGTTTCAGGGAATATTGAAGAAAAATTCTGAGATGAAAAAAAAAAGTGTAAAAATCACTGCACTGAATAATTATTAAGATGACTTATAGACTTTAAAACAGAAAAGAGGGAAACCCCGGTGGCATAATGGTTAAGAGGTACGGCTGCTAACCAAAAGGTCGACAGTTCGAATCCACCAGGCACTCCTTGAAAACTCTATGGGGCAGTTCTACTCTGACCTATAGGGTCGCTAGGGGTTGGAATCGACTCCATGGCAACAGGTTTTGTTGGAGAAAGCAGCATCATGGAGCTTCCAGCAGGAGACAGAACAACCAGTAACCCACGATATAGGCTTTCCCACCCTCCACCCTTCTTCACCCCTACTTAGCCTCCTCTGCTTCCCATAGCCACAGAATATTGGCTGGGAAGCACGAGTTTCCCCCCAGTGCCACTTGGATTCCACCTGCCCACACTGGCCAGCTCCTTGAGTGCCATTTGTTGGCTGCTGGTGTTGCTTTTTTCCGCTTCTTTAGATTTCTTCCTTACATCTCACCACCTCCCCTTCCTTTCTGTCAAATACCTGGCTCCATGTGCCATCTTAGCTTTTTCCTGAAAGGCTGCAAAACACTGTTCAACTGTGAAACTGCTTCCCAGCCTGTGCCACCCTGCTAGTGGGACCCCCGGGGCTTCTTTGTTTGTTTGCTCTGATTTGTTCTGTTTTGTTTCTTTGTTTTCTTTTTCTTTTCTCAGCTTAAGAGTCCCTTCTAGCCAGGCAGTATGACGCATCCTGGAAGGTAGTCCCTTACTCTGTGCAGTTGCACAGGAACATCCCTGGGGTCATTTCTTTTTTCTTGTTTTTTGTTTATTTATTTATTTAAAATTTCTTGTTTAGTTTTCTTCTCTCTCTTATTCCCTTTTTGTCTTTCTCCAATTCCAGTTTCTTGATTTATTCATTTATTTCTTTTACCCTTTTTCATTTATTTTTTCATTTTTGTTTTTCCCCATTTCTCAGTCTCTCTTCTCTCCACTCCAATAGCAAGCTCGCTTAGCACTCTCTTTTGTTTGTGTGTATGTCTTTGGCTCCTGTTCCTCTCTCCTCTCTCTCATCTTTCCCATACCTATCTTAGCTCCACACATCACAATTCTCCCCTTTCCTTCCTGCCTACCTGCACCATGCACTGAACATCACACTCCCAAGCATCACACGCAAGGCTTACTGGAACCTTCCCTGCACTGATTCCTGGTCCACATGTCAGCCCTAGTACATGCCACAAAAAACTTATCCTAGAAACTCCCCTTCAGCTGGACATGCCCTGCTGTACCATACCTGAGTGACTGACCCTGCCCATTGGAGAAGGAGGTGAAAAGTATTGCGCCCACGGATGAGCAAACAACAAAGACTGCACAGCCCGCCTGCTCAGACATAACCAAATAAAACAAAAAAGCAGGACAAAACAAACAAATCTACAATCAATAAATGAAAATAACCACTGAATGCCCCGAAGACAGCAGACAATATCAAAACATTTACGAAAACAGGACAGGCTAGTTCCAGTAGGCATCTAAAATAAAACACCAGATGACATTCCAGTAGAAGAAAAGGCACTAGGCCTAACCGATAGGGAATTAAAATCCCTAATATTCAGAATTATCCAAGAGTTGAAGCAAAAAACAGACAAAAATGAGGAAAAAATAGACAAATTCATGGAAAAGGCAGACAAATTCATGGAAAATACAGACAAAAAATGGAAGAATTCAAGAAAATAATATGGGAACAAGATACTAAAATAAATTCACAACTATAAATAATACAAAAACAACAATCTGAAATCCAAAGGATAAACAACAAGATTTCAGAAATGGACAGTGTCATAGAAGGGCTGAGGAGCAGGTTTGAAACGATGGAAGATGGGATCAGAGAAACTGAAGAAAAACACTTGGATACAATTCTGTTTGAGGAAAAATCAGAAAAAAGAATGAAGAAAAATGAAGAAACCCTGAGAATTAGGTGGGATACAATCAAAAGCAAAAACCTGCAAGTGATCAGAGTTCCAGAACAGGGGGATAAAACAGAAAACACAGAGAAGATCACTGAAGAACTGCTGACAGAAAAACTCCCTAATATCATGAAAGATGAAAACCTGACCATCCAAGAAGCTCAACGAACTCTATACAGGATAGACCACTAAAGAAAATCACCAAGGCATATCATAATCACACTCACTAAAACCGAAGACAAAGAATCCTAACAGCAGCTCGAGAAAAACAAAAAGTCACATACAGAGGAGAAACAATAAGACTAAACTCTGATTATTTGGCAGAAACCATGTGGGCAAGAAGGCAATGGGATGACATATATAAAACCTTGAAAGAAAAAAATTGCCAGCCAAGAATAATATATCCTGCAGAATTCTCATTCAAATATGATGTGAAATTAGGTCATTTCCAGATAAACAGAAATTAACGGAATATGTAAAACCCAAACCAAACTTAGAAGAATTATTAAAGGGTATCCTTCAATCTGAAAACAAAAACATCAGACCACAGGCTGAATACAGGACACAGGATCGTACTAGCCAGATAGCAACCTAGGAATTGAACTCTTAAGGACTATGTAAAACCAAAAGAATTACAACACAGAACCAGAGAGGTTAATCTTTAAATGACAACAGCATCAGAACAATGAAAGAGGAGTTCCGGCAAAATGGCGCTCTAGGCAGAAACACCATGCTGTCCCTCCACAGCAAAGATCTGAAAAACTAAGCCTAACAGAGAATACAACAATCCTGAAACCCTAAAACATCAAATGAAGATATAAAGAACTCAGACAAGCACCAAATGCAGTGAGAAAACTGACAGAGAACGGACAGCGAGGAGAGATTCATGCAGAGGTCCCCTACCAGCTAACGCAGTGCAGATTCGCCATCTCGGACTCCTATTGGAGACCAGCAAACAGGGGGTACGAGAAAGCAGCCTCACGGAGCTTCCAGCGGGAGACAGAACAACCGGTAATTGGCAATATACGTTTTCCCAACCCCCACCCTTCTTCACCCCGACTCAGCCTCCTCTGCTTCCCGTAGCCACAGTCTCTTGACCAGGAAACAGCGGCTGCTTGGATTCCACACACCCGAATGGGTGGCTGTCTGAGTGCCATTTGTTGGCTGCTGGTGTTGCTTTTTTTCCACTTCTTTTTATTTCTTCCTTGCCTCTCCCCACGTCCCCCTCCTTTAGCTCAACTACCTCGCTCTGTGCGCCATCTTTGCTTCTTCCTGAGGGGCTGCAGAGCTCCGGTAATTTGTGATATACACTTTCCCACTCTCTACCCTTCTTCACCCACACTCAGCCCCCTCTGCTTCCCATGGACACAGTCTCTTGTCCAGGAACACCAGCCCGCACGAGCTGGCTCTCTGAGTACCATTTGTTGGCTGCTAGTGTTGCTTTTTTTTCTACTTCTTCTGACTTCTTACTTGCCTCTCGCCACCTCCCCCTCCCTTCGCTCAAATACCTGGCTCTGTGCACCATCTTTGCTTCTTCCTGAGGGGTTGCAGAGCTCCATTTGAGTGTGGAGCTGCTTCCCAGTTTGGGCTGCTGTGCTGGTGGGATCCCGGGACGTTTGTTTGTTTGCTTGTTTTGAATTGTTTTTTTTTTAACTTTTCTTGAGTTGGCAGCCTTTTCTGGCCAGGCTGAGCTGTGTGGCAGGGAGATGCTCCTTCAGCTTCCACAGATGTGCAGAGGGATCCCTGAGGGCATTTCTTTTTATGTTGGGTTTTTTTTTTTTTTTTTTCTGTTTCTTTGGGGGCCTTTCTTATTTTTGTTTTCTTTTTTTAATTTGTTTTGTTTTGTTTTTCCTCTTTATCCCTTTTTGCCTTTCTTCATTGCTAAGTTTCTTGTCTCTCTATATCTTCCTTCTCTTTCTGTTCCCTGAATACCTGGTGTTGTATACCTCTACGCCTTGTAGCCGAGCTGTACTGCAACACCTGAGAGCAACTTCCCCAGACCTCATAGCTGCACTGGTGGGATCCCTGGGAACTTTGCGGTTCTTTAACCTTTCTGATTCTTATTTATTCATTCTTTTCTTTTCTTCCGCCTCCCCATTCTGTTTTTCTCCATTTCATAGTCTCTCATCTCTCCACTCCAACAGCAAGCTCCCCTAGCATTCCTTTTCATTTGTTTGTATGTTTTTGGCTCCTGTTCCTCTATCCTTTCTCCCATATCCATCTTAGCTCCACACACATAACAATCTCCCCACTGCATCCTGCCTACCTGCACCGTGCGCTTGACATAACACCACCGAGCAGCACAGGCACGACCTACTGGAACCTGCCCTGCACTGATTACTGACCAGCTCTGGTGGCTGTAGTAAGTGCCACAAACAACCCATCCCAGTAACTCCTCTTCAGCTAGACCTGCCCTGCCGTACCATATCTGAGTGACTGACCCTGCCAGTTGAAGAAGGAGGCAAAAAGTAGCATGCCCAAAGACAAGACAACAACAAAGAACAAACAGTCTGCCTGCTCAGACACAGTCAAATTCTTTTTTAAAAAAGGGATGAAACAAAGAAATCTAATATCAATAAATGAGAAAAATAACTACTGAATGCCCTGAAGACAGCAGACAATATCAAAGCATTTACAAAAACAGGACAGGATGGTTCCAGTAGGCATCCAAAATAAAACACTAGATGACTCTCCTCTGGAAGAAAATACACTAGAACTACCTGATAGGGAATTCAAATCTCTAATACTCAGAATTCTCCAAGAACTGAGGCTGGCAAACATGAGGAAAAAATAGACAAATTCATGGAAAATACAGACAAAAAATTGGAAGAATTCAGGAAAATAATGTAGGAACAAATGCCAAAATAAATTCACAACTAGAAATTATACAAAGACAACAATTAGAAATCCTAAAGATAAACAACAACATCTCAGAAATGGACAATGTCATAGAAGGGCTGAGAAGCAGATTTGAAATGATGGAAGACAGGATCAGTGGAATTGAAGACAAACACTTGGATACAACTCTGTTTCAGGAAAACTCAGAAAAAAGAACAAAGAAAAATGAAGAGACCCTGATGTCATGTGGGACACAATCGAAAGCAAAAATCTGTGAGTGACTGGAATTCCAGAACAGGTGGAAAAAACAGAAAACACAGAGAGGATCATTGAGAAACTGCTGACAGAAAACTTCCCCAATATCATGAAAGATGAAAAGATGGCCATCAAGAAGCTCAACGAACCCCATATAGAAGAGACTCCAAAAGAAAATCACCAAGGCATATCATATTCACACTCGTCAAAACCAAAGACAAACAAAGAATCCTGAGAGCAGCTCGAAAAAAACAAGAAGTCACATACAGAGGAGAAACAATAAGACTAAGCTCAGATTATTCGGCAGAAACAAGGCAGGAAAGAAGGCAATGGGATGACATATATAAAATCTTGAAAGAAAAAAATTGCCAGCCAAGAATAATATATCTTGCAAAACTCTTGTTCAAATTTGATGGTGAAATTAGGTCATTTCCAGATAAACAGAAACTAAGGGAATATGTAAAAGTTAAGCCAAACTTACAAGAATTATTAAAGGGAGGTTTTCAATCTGAGGACAAACAGCTTCAGCTCACAGGCAGAATCTAGGACAAAGGATCTTACCAGCCAGATACCAATCTAGGAAATGAACTCTCGAGGACTATACAAAACCAAAAGAAATACAACAGGGAATCAGAGGAGTTAATCAGTAAATAACAACAACATCAAAATGATAAAAGAGGGAACAAACGGTATAGGTATAGAACCTTCTAATGGAGAGGAAGGCAAGGCGATACCAAGTAATGGTAGACTGCTTCAAACTTAGAAAGATAAGGGTAAAATTCATGGTAACCACAAAGAGAGCTAACAACATACTCATAAAAATAAAGAGGAAAAACATAAAGTCTCAGCAAAAACAAAACCTACAAAAACAAAAGAAATGGAAAAACAATCCACAAACAAAAGTAACTCAGCACAAGAGAGTAAGAAGAACAAAGAAAACTTCAGCACCACAAAAAAAAGCACTGCAAAATGACAGCAACAAACCCACATCTATCAATAATTACACTGAAGGTAAATGGACTCAATGCACCCAGAAAGAGACGGAGAGTCACAGAATGGATAAGAAAACAGGATCCATCAATATGCTGTATACAAGAGACACACCTTAGAAACAAAGATGTGAATTTATTAAAAGTCAAAGGTTGGAAAAAAATATACCAAGCTAAAAACTACCAAAAAAGAGCAGGAGTGGCAATTCTAATCTCAGATAAAATAGACATTAAAATGAAATCTAACATAAAAGACAAAGAAGGACATTATTAATGATTAAGGGGATGATCTATCATGAAGACATAACCATAATAAACATCTATGCACCGAATGACAGGGCTCCAAAATACATAAAACAGACACTAACAACACTGAAAAGAGAAATGGACAGGTCCACAATAATAGTACGAGACATCAACACACCACTCTCAGAAAAGCACAGAACAACTAAGAAGAAACTCAGCAAAGATACAGAAGACCTAAAGGGCACAATCAGCCAACCTGACCTCATAGACACATATAGAACACTCCATCCAACCACTGCAAAGTACACATTCTTTTCCAATGCACATGGAACGTTCTCCAGAATAGACCACATCTTAGGCCACAGAGCAATCCTCAACAAGATCCAAAATGCTGAGATAATGCAAAGTATCTTCTCTGACCACAATGCCATCAAGGTAGAAATAAACACTAGAAAGAGCAAGGAAAAAAAATCAACTACATAGAAACTGAATAATACCCTGCTTACACATCACTGGGTAATAGAAGAAATCAGAGATGAAATCAAAAAATTCCTAGAATCAAATGAGAATGAAACACATCCTACCAACACCGTTGGGACACAGTAAAGGCATCCTCAGAGGACAATTTATAGCAATAGACACACATATCAAAAAAGAAGAAAGGGACAAAATCAAAACCTTATCTACAGAACTCAAACAAATAGAAAGAGAACAGCAAAAAAAGCCCACAACCACTGGAAGAAAGGAAATAGTCAAGATCAGAGCAGAAATAAATGAAACAGAGAACAGAAAAACAATAGAAAGAATCAACAAAACCAAAAGTTGGCTCTTTGAAAGAATCAACAAAATCGACAAACCACTGGCCAGACTGACAAAAGAAAAACAGGAGAGGACATAAATAACCCAAATAAGAAATGAAATGGGGGACATTACAACAGACCCAACTGCAATAAAAAGGATTATAACAGAATATTATGAAAAACTATACTCCAACAACTTTGAAAACGTAGAGGAAATGGATAAATTTCTAGAAAAACACGGCCTACCCAAACTACAACAAAGTGATGTTCAAAATCCGAACAGACCCATAACAAGAGAAGAGATTGAAAAGGTAATAAAAACACTCCCAACCAAAAAAAACCCCGGCCCAGATGGCTTCACTTGAGAATTCTACAAAACATTTACAGAAGAGCTTGTACCAGTACTACTCAACCTATTTCAGAGCATAGAAGAGGAAGCAACACTTCCAAATTCATTCTATGAAGCCAGCAGAATGCTGATACCAAAACCAGGCAAAGACATCCCAAAAACAGAAAATTACAGACCAATATCTGTCATGAATATAGATGCAAAAATTCTCAACAAACTTCTAGCCAATAGAATTCAGCATCATATCAAAAAAATAATACACCACGACCAAGTAGGATTCATAGCAGGTATGCAAGGATGGTTCAACATTAGAAAATCAATCAACGTAATCTACCACATAAATAAAAGGAAAGAAAAGAATCACATGATCATGTCAATTGACGCAGAAAAGGCATTTGACAAAGTCCAACACCCATTCCTGATTAAAACTCTCAATCAAATAGGTATAGAAGGCAAATTTCTCAACATAATAAAGGGCATCTATGCAAAACAAACAGCCAACATCATTCTTAATGGAGAGAGGCTGAAAACATTCCCCTTGAAAACAGGAACAAGACAAGCATGCCCTTTATCACCATTCTTATTCAATATTGTGCTGGAAGTTCTAGCTAGAGCAATAAGGCAAGAAAAAGAAATAAAGGGCATCCAAATTGGTAATGAAGAAATTAAACTGTCCCTGTTTGCAGATGATATGATACTATATATAGAAAACCCTAAAGACTCCATTAGAAATCTCTTGGAGCTTATAGAAAGATTCGGCAGAGTAGCAGGATACAAGATAAACATTCAAAAATAAGTTGGATTCCTATACACCAATAAGGAGAACGATGAAAAGGAAATCGGGAAAACAATACCATTTTCAATCGCCCCTAAAAAGATAAAATACTTAGGAATAAATCTGACAGGGATGTAAAAGACCTATACAAAGAAAACTACAAAACACTAGTGCATGAAACCCAAAGGGATCTACATAAATGGAAAAACATACCATGCTCATGGATAGGCAGACTCAACATTGTGAAAATGACAATTCTACCCAAAGCAATTTACAAATACAACACATTCCTGATCCAAATACCAACAACATTCTTCAAAGAGATGGAAAAACTAATCGTTCACTTTATATGGAAAGGGAAGAAGCCCCGAATAAGTCAAGCACTACTGAAAAAGAAGAATAAAGTTGGAGGACACACACTACCTGACTTCAGAACCTACTATACACCTACTGTAGTCCAAACAGCCTGGTACTGGTACAACGACAGATACATTGACCAATGGAACAGAATTGAGAACCCAGATGTAAATCCATCCACCTATGGTCATCTGATCTTCGACAAGGGCCCAAAGTCCATCAAATGGGGAAAAGACAGGCTTTTTAACAAATGGTGCTGGCAAAACTGGATATCCATCTGCAAAAAAATGAAACAGGACACATACCTCATGCCGTATACAAAAACTACTTCAAAATGGATCAAAGACCTGATTATAAAGCCTAAAACTATAAAGTTCATAGAAGAAAAAATAGGACCAACACTTAAGGCCTTAATACATGCCATTAACAGGATACAAACCACAACCATCAATGCACAAACCCCAATATTTAAGCTAGATAACTGGGATCTTCTAAAAATCAAACACCTATGGTCTTCAAAAGACTTCACCAAAAGAGTAAAAAGAGAACCTACAGACTGGGAAAAAATTTTTGGACAGTACAAGTCAGGCAAAGGTCTAATCTGCATAATCTATAAGAAAATCCAACACCTCTACAACAAAAAGACAAATAATCCCATTAAAAAATGGGCAAAGGAAATGAACAGACACTTCACCGGAGAAGACATTCAAATGGCCAACAGACACATGAGGAAATGCTCGCGATCACTAGCCATCAGAGAAATGCAAATTAAAACCACAATGAGATACCATCTCACCCCGGCATTACTGGCATGAATCAAAAACACTGGAAATAACAAATGTTGGAGGGGCTGCGGGGAGATTGGAACACTTAAGCACTGTTGGTGGGAATGTAAATTGATACAACCATTTTGGAAAATGATATGGTGCTTCCTCAGAAAGCTAGAAATAGACATACCATTCGATCCAGCAATCCCACTCCTAGGAATATATCCTAGAGAAATGAGTCATCACTCGAATAGACATATGCACACCTATGTTCATGGCAGCATTGTTCACAACAGCGAAATGATGGAAACAACCTAGATGTCCATCAACAGATGAATGGATAAACAAACTATGTTACATACACACAATGGAGTACTATGCAATGAGAAAGAACAACAATGAATCTGTGAAGCATCTCATAACATGGATGAAACTGGAGGACATTATGCTGAGTGAAATAAGGCAGTCACAAAAGGACAAATATTGTATGAGACCTCTATTGTAAAAACCCATGAAAAAGTTCACACACAAAATGTAACAACCTTTGTTGGTTACCAGGGATGGGAAGGGTGGGGGGAAAATACAAAATAGATAATAGATAAGTGGTATCTTGGGTGAAGGGTGAGACAGTACACAATACAGGAGAAACTAGCACATCTTGTACTAGGGAAGGTCATGGAAGCCCCACAGACACATCCAAACTCCCTGAGGGACTGAATTGCTGGGCAGAGGGCTGTGGGGACCATGGTCTCGGGGAACATCTAGCTCAATTGGCATGACACAGCTTATAAAGACAATGCTCTACATTCTACCTTGGTGAGTAGTGTCTGGGGTCTTAAAAGCCTGTGAGCGGCCATCTAAGATACTCCACTGGTCTCATTCCTTTGGGAGCAAGGGAGAATGAAGAGAACAGGATGCAAGGAAAAGATTAGTCTGAAGGACTAATTGTCCACAGCTACCAAGGCCGCCACTGGACTGAGTCCAGTACAGCTAGATGGTGCCCGGCTACCACCACTGACTGCTCTGACCGGGATCACAACAGACGGTTCTGGACAGAGCTGGAGAAGGATGTAGAGCATAAGTCTAACTCACAAAAAAAAGACCAGATTTACTGGCCTAAAGGAGACTGGAGAAAGCTCAAGAGTATGGCCCCTAGACACCCTTTTAGCTCAGTGGTGAATTTACCTTCGAGGTTCACGGTTCAGCCTGCGAGTGGACAGCCCCATAAAACCAAATGAGACTAACAAGGTACAGGAGTCCAGTAACAAGGGCCAGAAAGCAGAAGGGGACAAGGAAGCTGGTGATGGGGAACCCAAGGTTGAGTAAGGATATTGCTAATGTGTTGTGAGATTGTTAACCATTGTCATAGGGTAACATTGTAGTAACTGTTAAATGAGAAACTATTTTGTTCTGTAAGCCTTCATCTTAAGTGAGAATAAGAGACCAATTTGGAGAGCGTAGTCAATGTCACTGAACTGTGCATGTGGAAATTTTTGAAATGGTGTATCTTTGGCTATGTGTATTTTCACCAAACAAGAAAAAGAGGTTGAGAAGTTAGAGGGTTGATATGTTGTGGGGTTGTTGACCAATGTTATAAAACAACATGTGTACTTCTGTTTCATGAGAAACTATTTGTTCTGTAAGCCTTCACCTGAAGTACAATAAAAAAAAAAAAAATTAAAAAAAAGAACAATAAAAGAGGGAATAATAAATAATAATAAATAATAAATAGAACCTTGTAATGGAGAGGAAGTCAAGCAATACCAAGTAGTAATAGACTGGTTCAAATCTAGGAGATAAGGGTAAATTTCAAGGTACCCAAAAAGAAAGTTAACAAACCTGCTCATCAAAATAAAGAAGAAAAACATAAAGTCTCAGTAAAAACAAAACCTACAAGAACAAAAGAAATGAAAAAAAAAATCCACAAAGAGAAGGAACTCAGCACAGGAGAGTAAGAGGAACAAATAAAATGTCAGCACCACAAAAAAAAAGGACTACAAAATGCAATCCCACTCCTAGGAATATATCCTAGAGAAATAAGAGCCGTCATACAAATAGACATATGCACACCCATCTTCACTGCAGCATTGTTCACAATAGTGAAAAGATGGAAACAACCTAGATGTCCATCAGCAGATGAATGGATAAAGAAACTATGGTACATACACACAGTGGAGCATTATGCAACGATAAAGAACAATGATGAATCTGTGAAGCATCTCATAACAAGGATGTAGCTTGAGGACATTATGCCAAGTGAAATAAGTCAATCACAAAAGTATGAGACCTCTACTGTAAAAACTCATGTAAAAGTTTACACGCAAAAAGAAACAATCTTTGTTGGTTACCAGGGATGGGCGGGGGGAACTAAATAGACAATAGATAAGTGGTAACTTTGGTGGAGGGTAAGATAGTATACAATACTGGGGAAGCCAGCACAACTTGTACAAGGAAAGTCACGTAAGCTCCATAGACACATTCAAACTCCCTGAGGGACTGAATCGCTGGGTGGAGGGGCTGTGGGGCCATGGTCTCAGGGAACATCTAGCTCAATTGGCATAACACAGTTTACAAAGACAATGGTCTACATTCTACCTTGGTGAGTAGTGTCTGAGGTCTTAAAAGCCTGTCAGCAGCCGTATAAGATACTCCACTGGTCTCACCCCTTTGGGAGCAAGGGAGAATGAAGAGAACAGTATACAAAGGACTAATGGACCACAGCCACTGACCATTGACTGCTCTGATCAGGATCACAGTAGAGGGTCCTGGACAGAGCTGGAAAAGGATGTAGAACAGAATTCTAACTCAGAAAAAAAAGACCAGATTTACTGGCCTGACAGACTGGAGAAACCCCAAGAGTATGGTCCCCGGACACCCTTTGAGCTCAGTGGTGAAGCTCCTCCCGAAGTTCACCGTTCAGCTGGGGATTGGACAGCCTCATAAAACAAAACAGGACTAATGAGTCACAGCAGTCCAGGGACAAGGACTAGAAGGCAGGAGGGGACAGGAAAGCTGGTGATAGGGAACCCAAAGTCGAGAAGGGAGAGTGTTGACATGTCGTGGGGTTGTTAACCATTGTCATAAAACAATATGTGTACTGACTGTTTAATGAGGAACTATTTGTTCTGTAAACCTTTATCTAAAGTACAATAAAAAAAAAATTTTTAAAAAAAACAGAAAAGGAGAAAGAAAGGAAGGAAGGAATTAGGAAAAAATCATGCCTTCTCAATTTTCTAAATTAATAACAATAATAATTTTCTTAAAGAATATACATGATATCATTAATCTGGATAAAGAGAGGTTGCCAATGAGTAATTTATTCAGTGTGACTCTTTTCATATGTTACACAGGGAGAAAATACAAAGGACTGATAATCAGCTATTTGGCACCATTACAGCCACACCCTTGTTTATGCTGGATCTCTTCTGATTGTTTGGGTGACCCTGACTTGGTAAGTATTTTAAATATCATCTTTGAAATTCAGACAGCGTAGTAGAGAGGGGTCAGCAATTATACACATTTAGTTGTGGGTGGGAATAAGTGGAGCATATCTTGGTTTACCATTTCTTATTGTATAGGCCTAAACTTGGAAGTCAATATATCCTAGTTTCAATATGTAGCCTTTATTCCTGATATTGATGCATCCATTGCAGTAAAAGCCCTAAGTGTAGATTAAAAATATGTAAGGATAAGCATAAAGTTCCTAAGAGCAGACCATCTCTTGTTTTATCTTTGATAATTATAGGTATTATGTTGTAAAAAACTGAAGGAAAAAATATATATATATATATATACATCTACCTTTTTTCTCTATCTATCTGCTATACTTAGATATACTTTTTCTCTTAAAAATATATTCTAGCCTATTTAGCTATCACCTGTTTTGGGCAACACATCTCAATGATCCATAATTGCGAGTTAGAGGTTTGGACAGGGAAATCAAGACTGGTTTACTTTTGTGTGTTTGTTTGATTTTGCTTTAAGCGAATTCTATTTCCCCTACAGTGACAAAAACAGGGGTGTAAATATATAGATCCTTCTGGTGTTGTCTTTCTCAGTAGGAATGCACTTGACCCAAGAATGGATTTCAAAAAAACAGTAAGTGTGAATAGGTAGTTTCACCCATTCAAGCTTATTAAGTCAAATGAAGGAAACTACTTTTTCAGAGTTGAGTTATGTGGTCATTTTGAGAGGGCTATTTTGACCTAGAGAATATTTTTCTATTGGACTTGAGAGCTGGAAGGAATGTGGTTCAGACTTATAATGACAATGAGAAAATTTGTGGCCCATATTACTTAATAATAAAAACTAATGAAACTTAAAGTGAATTGATTTGCTATTCAGGGTTGTCAAACTGTACCCGACACCAAAATAATATGTCAGCATGGCAGACACATGAGTTATTGGTAGTCCAACACAGGCCATTCTTCAGAAGGTCCTATACCCCTTGGGTACGTGAAGGCTCCTATTTCTTGCTGATCTGTTCTCCTTACCTGAGGTATGATCCCCCCTCCACCCTCTTGTATGCCTAGGATGTATAGCCTGCCAACCCCTCAAATCCAAGCTCAAGTTTCAACTCCTTCAAGGAAACTTCCCGATTTTATCAATTACTCCAGGTCACAGGGATATCTTTCCTTTTCTAATCTTAAATAATACTTAAATATGTTCCACCCAGTTTATATTTAAACTTATAACTTATTTGACTGTCTAGGTACTTTAGACCCTTTCATCCTAGATAATAACTTTCACAGAGAACAGAAAGTAGATATTCATCTTTGCTGCTAAATTACCAGTGAGGTGCTCAAAGAATACAGTTTGTTAAAGAGGGGGGAAAAAATGCCAGTACTGAATTCAGGAGGGATCAGTCCCTGGAGAAGGATATTATGCTTGGTAAAGTAGAGGGTCAGTGAAAAAGAGGAAGGCCTTCAACGAGATGGACTGACGCAGTGGCTGCAACAATCCGCTCAAACAGCAATGATTGTGAAGATGGTGCTGGAACAGGCAACACTTCATTCTGTTATACATAGGGTCACTATCAGTCAGCGCCAACTCGATGGCACCTAACAACAACTGAAATTCAAACGTGTTTCTGCCAGGAGTATACAGGTTACTAAAATACGGAAATGTCTTCATTCCAGGTGATATATAGCCACTGTCACAGAGGTTGCTATATATTTTAAATATTACCATTGATTAATGACTTAAGTAAGATGGGTTTATTTTGTATCCAGAAGACAGGTTTCTTTTTCCTCTAGGGGGCAGTCAAAATGTTCACTCTGAGAGAAAAAGATACCGTATAATCCTTTCCCAATAAGAATAATTTGTGCTTCTAATAAAAAATCCATATCTCTTTCAAGCTTTTAATATGTATATGCTCTTAATTAACATAGAGATTTTCCTTATTATATGCAGATGATGACGCTTTGATTCTCTTAACATCAAATGACATACATTTCCTTTTCTACCTTCTAGAAATTAATGGCATATAACAGTCATATATAAAGCCAAATTATACTACATAAATTATTTATTTACCATTAATCTAGTATTCCATTTGCATACTGGGTTCAGATGTCTCTAAAATAACATTTCATCGTATTAATTCATCTTAGCTCTAATAATACTTCACTCTGTTGTTCAATAGTAACAGTGAAAACAGAACAAGGCAAATCCGAAAATACTTTTATAAGCATAGTCATCACTCTGTGCCCAGGGGGGTTGGTTCCAGGACCCCTCTCCCCAGGTGAAATCAAAATCCATAGATGCTCAAGTCCCTTAGCTAAAATGGTATAGTATTTGCATATAACCTATGCACATTCTCCCGTATACTCTAAATCATCTCTAGATCACTTATAATACCTAATACAATGTAAATGCTACGTAAACAGTTGTTTCATCACAACTGAAGACTTGCTCCGGAAGGTAGCCTGTCTCTTCTATGAGTTTCTTGAGCTCTTCTGGGAACGCTGATGCTGCCTGGACACCAGCAATGCCGATTCACCTGTGATCTTGAAATTCCGGCGGCTGTAGCGCTATACAGAGCCTAGCCAGCCATCTCTTAGTAGCCTGGCAATCCTTCGGCTCGCTCTCCTCAACCCCCTCACACTTAGCCTTTCAGGAACTGCTTTGACCAGTTCATTGCTCTTTAGGAGCATTTTTTTCCACAGAAAAAAAGGGTGCGCACAACACCAGTAGCGAGCGAGAGAGGCAAGGTGAACAATGCTCAAACAATTAGTGCTAGAGACAGACTGAGGATTTGTGAAATGGTGGGAGGCTACAGTGGGGTATGCCTATGCGTCACTTCATTCTCTTGGATATAGCCTAGTGCTTGGCACGCGTCAAATTCAAGTTTTGCTTTTCCGGACTTTTTCTTTTTCCCCAGACTATTTTCAATCCGAGGTTGGTTGAATCCGCAAATGTGGAACTCACGGAAATGGAGGGCCGACTGTAACTGAAGTAGAAACGTACAATCAAATAATTGTAAGACTATTTTGTGTATTAATAGACACGTTATGAATGAAGGACAATAATATTTTTATGAAAATTATTCAACATAAAATGTGTTCATGATAATATCCTCTTAAAACATCATTTAAAAAATATTTGCCAGTTTTTTTTCAACATCTATAAAAGCAAGTGACTTTGTAAGAATGGTATGAGTCCTATAATTTTTAAGGGAAACTTCCTAAAAAGCAGTAATCTTAAACTGCATTCTTCAGGAAAGATAGAATTTTGACAAGTAGAATAAAAAGATAGGTATATTCTATGTGATGGGATCAGTGTGAAGTAAAGTAGAATTCGGGAATAAAGATTTCATTCATAACATTCAAAGTAAAAACTTAGTTGTATCTTCTTACTGGAATGACAAACAACTAATTTTCACTAAATATACAGCAGCCTCTGAACAGTATCCTTATGTAACCTAAATGATTCCACATTTTTCCAGTCTTAAAGTATCATTGTTTCTCTTTAATAGCCCAAACTTAGTATGAGCTTCATTTCTGCATTATTGAGGAAAGTCTTTTATTGTGCTCCCCTTTTTCAGTTTTTATGAGACTCCCTACAAAATACTTGGTATGTACTTTTATGTATTATGTTTTTCATTTAAGGAGCCCTGGTGATGCAGTGGTTAAGCGCTCAGCGGCTAACCAAAAGATTGACGGTTCGAATCCACTATCTATTCTATGGGAGAAAAATGTGGCAGTCTGCTTCTGTAAAGATTTACAACCTTGGAAACCCTGTAGGGCAGTTTTACTCTCTCCCATAAGGTCGCTATGAGTTGGCATTGACTTGAGAGCAATGGGTTTGGCTTTTTTTTTTTTTTTAGGGTTTTCATTTATTACCTTTGCCATCCATTTTCCTTCAGATAGTCTTTCCACTTCTGGAAGTTCATCTCGTACTGACTGTACCCATGCCTCTTCCTGCTGTACCCTCTTCTCTTCCTGCTTCCATTCAGAATGGACACTGAGTCATCCCTTAATTCACTCTAACACAGTGAACAAAAATCTGCATAAAAACTTTAATTCACTATACTAACAGTTTGGAGAGGAAATTACATGACTGAAAATGAAATTATGAAATAGGGTATTTTTGGTAGTTTCCAAAATTGGTTATTAAGCATTTCCTCTTTGTATGAGTATTCTGTCCTCCATAAATAGATGGAATCTATTTCCTCTTCCCTTGAAAATGAACTGGCCATGTGAAATACTTTGACCAACAGAATGGGATCAAAGTGACAGTGTGCCAGTTCTGGGTCTAGCCCTTCAGAGACTTGTAACTTCCACTTTCACTTTCTTGGAGCCTAGCCACTGTGTTGTCTTTAAATCTAGGTTTGCGTCCACCCAGAGGTGCCTCAGAAGAAAAGTCTAAAGATCTACTTCAGAAAAATCAGCCACTGAAAACCCTGTGAAGCACAGTTCTACTCTGACACACATGGGGTTGTCATGAGTTGGAGTCAACTGGATGGCAACTTGTATGGCTATCCTGCTACCAAGTGAGACCACTTGGAGAGGCTCTAGTGGATTAATCACCATAGGGAGGGAGGAACCACTAAAGAAAAGCTGAAGAGTCCCAGCCAGAAGACAGGACCAAGACTCTCAGACTGGAAATTAAATGTCACCTTCTAGCCCCACTCATCACCCAGACAAAAACAGCTGTATGAGTGACCCCAGTGACACCTTGTGGAGCAGAAGAACCACCCAACTAACCCACAAAATCATGAGAAAGGACATCTCATTGTTTAAGCTACTACGCCTTGGGGAAGTTATATTATGCTGCAGTAAAGAACCAAAATGGTATCTGGTATTACTGCTAATAGAATCAATTGACCATATCCCTTCAGAGCTACTCATCTGCTTGATTTCTCTTTCCTAAGCTCAACTCCCCTCTACCATGTTGTGGAAGCTGGCTTACTTCTCATGAAGAGGAATCAGTTCTCCTGACTCTGAACTCACTCCTAGGAGCCTAGATTTCCAACTCATTGGTTTTTGTTTGTCGGTTTTGTTTTGTTTTTTTTTTATGACAAAGTACACATAAGATAAAATCTTACCATTTTAATCATCTTAAAATACACAATTCAATAATCTTTAGTACATTCACAATGTTGTGCAATGATCATAACTATTTAATTCCACAACACTTACATCACCCCAAAAGGAAGCCCTGCACCCATATGCAGTCACTCCCCACCCACACTCTCACCCCTGCCCCCATTCCCTGGAAATCACCAACCTTACCTATTCTGGAGATTTCAAAGAAATAAAATCATACAATATGGGGTCTTTGTGTCTGGCTTCTTTCACTTAGCATAATGTTTTCAAGGTCCATCCATCCAACTCACTGCTGTGCATAAAGAAAGAAATATCCATCCTTACGATGAGGATGAAACTTCAAAAATATTTCAAACTTTCCATTTCAGAGTAAAATCAAGGCTTTACTTTCGTCTAACTAAATGGCCTGCTGGAATTGTTTTCTTTCTCAAACAGAAGGGCAGCCTTCTTGCAAAAGGTGAATTCTGTAGCCACTCCTGTGCAAAAATCTTGGGCAGCTTTATGTTTAGCAGGCTGTCTCCCAAAATTTATACAAACTGACAAAGATTCTTGCCTTTTTTAATTTCTTAACAATTGTACTACAAAGTAAATCAGAATATATCTGCATCTGTAATAATGTTCAAATCCCTAGAGAAAGCCTTCTGCTAAGGGCTTTTACTACCTCCAGAATATAAAACCACTTTGTGCCAAAAGATTCATGCAATTTGACATAGTAAGATGCTATCTTTATCTCTTCTCCACAATATAACCACCAGCATAAAAGAAAAAAAAGTAAAATTATTTTAAAATAATTGTATTTATTTAATATTTATCATTAGTATGACGTTAATTCCAATTACTGCCAAATAATTTTTCTCACTAAAATTTATGTATGTCTTATTATTTCCAGAAGACTGAAGATTAGGCTTTTTTCGTGTTCAATTTCCATAAGGTATCAAGGAGCCTGCTACAAAATAACTCAACCCATGAGAAAAAAAGAGTCAAAGTGTGTAAGTTTGATGCAAAATAAACTGGCCTATGTCAAGAGAGGTAATTTAGTTTATACCCTGAACCAGACCACATGGACTCATGCCTGAGTCCTTGGCCAAGGGGGCTATGATGAAAGAGCTTGTCCAAACTAAAGAATTTGGGAATATGAAAAACCAATGTGACAGCTGTATCAAGTGCCAATGGCTTCAGCAATGGGAAACAAAATCTTTCAACAGTGGGTAGTAGTGTTGCTTTCAACAGCTGAAGGCACTAGGAATAGCACTCTTGGCCTATATATTAGCATATCCAGCATCAGGGATCAGCAATTGTAAGGCAAAAATCAGTGACTTTCAGCAGACTGGTAAAATTGGCAGACTGCATAGGCAACTAGCCAGGTCGACAGAGAGGAATAATCATGGAAAACATACTGATTACCAGAAGACCAGCTTGCAAATCACATGGGAGATATGCCTTGAGATGTCCAGAAGAGCTTTTTGTGGGCAATTTTGTGGACAGCCAAACCAGAAACAAAGATGTTCTGATTAGTGGCTATTACTGTGATATCCTTTGTATCCCCAGGTCAGAGTAGCCTGATTACATACACAGGAATGTCCTGGTCTATCCTCCGCCTCTTCCCCAATGCTGCTTTATAAACTCAGTGCCACCTGACTTACACAGTAAACTGTTATTTTCAGGAAGGAGATAGAATAAAGGAGCCCTTTTAACTGCGTTTCTTCTGCATGTAAACTTGCTGCCAAACCCTATTAAATTAAGTCTACCCCTTATAAAATGGATCTTTCTAAGACAAATTCAGGCACTGACTTGTATATAGGATCTTTTGAAATATAAATTAATTTTGAATAATGCAAACTCACACTATACAGTTAAAGTTGAAGCTTTTCTATTTCAATTTCATGAAAGATTAAGGCAGCTGAAAAAAGAAATGTGGATGGCTCAAAGTAACAGTTTGCATATAGATGTTGGAAAACAGTAAGAGAAATGGTATCATGTTCTTTTATTTGCATATATATGTGGATAAAGGCAAGAGTAAATATCAAGAGTCTGAACTCTGAAATGGCATTTCAATAAAACAATCTAGTGACAAAATTTTTTTTCAAAGATCAACCAATTTCCTTCTTCCAGTATTCCAGCATTTCTGGATAAGACATGATACACCTTACTTCCCCACCTTCTGCAATTTTGGGGGAAGAAAAGCTGTTTTGGAAAATATATGCAATCAATTAGATGTTAGCTAGAAAATGAAATCATCATCTCTTTTCCACATCAAATTCAATTATATATCAATTTTTAAAGTTACATACAGTGGCATATACTTCACTCCTGAATTTAAATCCAATAGCAAACCTCTAAAAAAAAAAATATAGCAAGATTACTTTAAAATCATAAACGGATTGGTTAAGCATTAACTTAAAATGCTTTATTTTAAAATGTAAACATAAATATATAGCTGGTTGGTACTGATAATACCCATCTGAAGCACCAGTTAATAGTTTAAGTTTTATTCAAATTATAGAATCTTAGAGCTATAGGATAATTTTTCAATAATTTACAACACCTTTTCCCTCCCCAGCCCACCCATATACCACCTTTCCAACTTTTATCAAATGATGAGACAAACCTTTGGTTACACAGCTATTTAAAAAAATAAGAGCCAAGATGATGGCTTAATCAGACACATCATACTGTCCCTCTACAGTAAAGACCCAAAAAATCAAGTGATACAGATATAGATGACAATCCTGGAACCCTGAGCATCAAATGAAAGGATAAAGGAACAGATTAAGTACTGACTGGTAGAAGAAACTGATTGAAAACAGTGAACAAGGAGAGATACAGAGCAGAAGTGTCCTCCCAGCCAGCCCAGCACAGTGTGGCCATCTTGAAACAAAGCCAGCAGCAATCCCAGCTGAGGAGTTCAGGAAGTCAACTACACGGAATTTCCAACAAGAGAGTAACTGTGTCGACATACCTCGAGTGAAGCAAGGTGAGCAGGACATGAACTGGATCTAATGAGGGGAAGTATAGGAAGGAAGGTGAAAGCTCTAGAGATCTTGGTGTCCATAAAGCAGGGAGGGAGCCAGGACCCAGAGACAGTAGTGCCCCCAACCATTGGGATAGGTAGTGCACACGTAGATCCATAGAGTGTCAGAAGGAGGTCTTGAACCTGATGGAACATGGGCAGCACCCCCTCCTCGCACTTAGTCAGGGCCAGGTCCTGATTGCGGGCAACAGTCAATAGGAAGTGCATAGTCACACTCACTCAGTGACCAGAGGTGCATGTTCTCCGTTACCCTACCCTCTTGTTGACTAGTGGCATGACCCCCACATCCCTATAGCCCTGACCGCCAGAGACCACAGTACGAATCCCCTGCTCCCCACTCACCCAACCCCCACAACCACCAACCCCATGAAGTGGTGGTGGCAGAGAGCCTGCACTTGTCCATCCTGCCCTCTCATCTGTCCAACCCGCCAAGCAGCAGCAGTAATGCACTGTAGCGCTCACCCAGCTGCTTGCCCCTCTCAACCACCAACCCTGACGAGCAATGGCAGCAGAGCATTCTGGTGGTCCCCCACCCACCTGCCCCACTCCTCCCACCCACAGACCCCACTGAGAGGTGGTAGCAGAGTGCTCTGGTGCTACTCCAGCTGCCCACTCCACCTCACCCACTGAATAATTCCCCAGAGCTACTCCACCAGCTGCCTGCTCCACCCTTCCCACCCACCACCCCGTCCACACAGCAAGTGGCTCTGAGCACTCTCACACTGCTGGACCAATTACAGCTGGAGGCCAGCATCCACCCAGCCTACCCTCAGTGGCATCCTACCCCACCTAACCGGAGATAGGTGGTGAGCACTTCCATGCAGCTAGACGAGTGATCCGTGAAGCACATCCGATCCGCTCACCCTAATATACCAAAACAAAAAATCAGTATGAAACAAACAACAAACATACAATAAATAAATAAAATAATACCTTAATGTCTCAGGGACAATAGACAATATCAAATCATATAAAGAAGCAGTATAGGATGGCTCAAGTAACTCACCAAAATAAAGGGCCAGAAAACCTTTCTGAGGAAGAAATATAAATGGAACTACCTGATAAGGAATTCGAAGGACTTATATACAGGATCTTCAAAGAGATCAGGAAAGAGATTCAGGAAAACACAGATAAAACCAAGGAAAACACAGACAAACCTCTAGAAGAATTATGAAAAACAATACAAGAACAAAATGACAAAATAAATAGACAATTAGAAACCATACAAAAACAGTAACTAGAAATCCAGAGGATTAACAACAAAAATTTCAGAAATAGATAACTCAATGGAAGGACACAGGAGTAGAATGGAACCAGTGGAAGGGAGAATCAGTGAAATAGAGGACAAACCCCTGATACTAATTTGTTTGAAGAAGAATCAGAAAAAATAATGAAGAAAAAAGAAGAAAGCCTAAGAGTAATGTCGGACACTAGCAAGAGGAATAATTTATGCATGGTCAGAATTCCAGAAGTGGAGGAGACAAAAAAAAAAAAAATGCAGGAAGAGAATTTTTGAAGATTTGCTGGCAGAAAACTTCCTTAATATCATGAAAGATGAGAAGATATCCACCCGAGAAGCTCAACGAGCCCCACACAGGATAGACCCCAAGAGAAAGTCACCAAGATATATCATAATCAAACTTGCCAAAATAAAAGACAAAGAATCCTCAGAGTAGCTTGGGCAAAATGAAATGTCACCTACAAAGGGGAACCAATAAGACAAGCTCTGATTTCTCAGCAGAAACCATGTCGGCAAGAAGACAATGGGACAACATATATAAAACCCAGAAAGAAAAAAATTGCCAACCAAGAATTACATATCCAGCAAAACTGTCTATCAAATATGATGATGAAACAAGGACATTTCCAGATAAATGGAAATTAGGAATATTTGTAAAAACCAGTCCAATCTTACAAGAAATATTAAAGGGAGTCCTCTGAACAGAGAACCAACAATACCAGACAACAACTTGAGAGTAAGATACATGACAGCATCAGCCAGATGCCAACCCAAATAAAGAATTCTCAAAAACAAAACAAAGATACAAGACTAAAAATAGGGAACCAGAGACATCAATCTGTAAATGATGACAACTTTAATATAAAAAGGGGGAATAAATGGTGTAGTTATAGAACTTCCATATGGCGAGGAAGTGAAGGCAATATCCAGAAATAAAAGATTGTTTTAAACTTAGGGAGATAAAGGTAAGTTTCAGGATAAGAACAAAGAAAATTAACAAATCTACTCATCAAAAGAAAATCACAAAACTCAATATACACAAAATCAACAATAAAGGAAATTTAAAAAAACTCACAGACAAAATGAAATCAGCACAAAAATTTAATCAGAACAAAGATATTGTCAACATCACCAAAAAAAGCATAACAAAAGGACAGGAGTAAAGTCATACCTATTGATAATCATACTAAATGTAAATGGTTTAAATGCACAGTTAACAGACAGTGACAGAATGGATAAGAAAACATGATCCATCAGTATGTTGACTACAAGAGACACACCTTAGACACAAATATATAAATAAGCTAAAAATCAAAGAATGGAAAAAAATATATCAAGCACACAGTAACCGTAAATGAGCAAGAGTGGTACTATTAATCTCTGATAAACTAGTCTTTAAGGCAAAATCCAGCATAAGAGACAAGGAAGGGTATTATATAATTAAAGGGTCAATCCACCAAAAGAACATAGCCATAATATATATTTACATACCAAATGACAGAGCTCCAAAACACATAAAACAAACTCTAAGAATATTGAAAAGAGAAATAGACAGCTCCACAATAATAGTAGGAGACTTAACACACCACTTTTGATACAGGACCGAACAACTAGAAAGAAGCTAAATAAAGATACAGAAGCTCTAAATAACACAATCAATCAACTTGACGTCATAGACATATACAGAACACACCACCCAACAGGAGTACAGAACTCATTCTTTTCCAATGCACATGGATTAGTCTCAAAGAATAGACCATATTTTAGGCTACAAAACAAGCCTCAATAGACTTGAAAACATCAAAATAATAGAAAGCATCTTCTCTGATCACAATGCTATAAAATTAGAAATCAATAAGAGGAAGAACAAGGAAAAAAAATCAAATACATGGAAACTGAATGACACCTGGCTTAAAAGAAAACACTGGGTAATAGAAGAAATTAAAGATGAAATTTTAAAAAAATTCCTAGAATGAAAATATAACATACAAAACCTTTGGGACACAGCAAAAGCTGCCAATTTATAGCAATAAATGCACACATCAAAAAAGAAAGAAGGGACAAAAATCAATATATTAACCCTAAAACTCCAACAAACAGAAAAAGAGCAGCAAAAGTAGCTCAGTCACCAGAAGAAAGGAAAGAATAAAGATTAGAGCAGGAATAAATGAAACAGAAAAACAATAGAAAGAATCAATAAGACTAGAAGTTGGTTCTTGGAAAGGATCAATAAAACAGACAAACCACTGGTCAACTGAAAAAGGAAAAGGAGGAGAAGATACAGATAACCCAAATAAGAAATGAGATGGGTGACATTACAACAGAATCAGCCGAGACAAAAAGGATCATAAAAAAATATGAAAAATTGTACTCCAACTAATTTTAAAACTTAGAAGAAATGGATAAATTTAGAAACACCCTACCTACCTAAACTAACACAAACTGATGTACAAAATTTGAAAAGACCCATAACAAAAGAAGAAATTGAAGAGGTCATAAAAAAATAGAAAAAAAGCCCTGGCCCTGATGGCTTCACTAGAGAATTCTACCAAACATTCAGAGAAGAGCTGACACCAATTCTACTCAAACTATTCCAGAACATGCAAAAGGAAGGAATACTCCTGAATTAATTCTATGAAGCCAGCATAACCCTGATACCAAAGCCAAAGACACCACTAAAAAAGAAAATTATAGACCAATATCCCTCATAAATATAATGGCAAAAATCCTCAACAATATTCTAGCCAATAGAATTCAACAGCATATCAAAAAAAAATTATGACCAAGTGGGATTCATACCAGGATGCAAGGATGGTTCAACATTAGGAAATCAATTATAATTCACCACATAAATAAAACAAAGAAAGAATCACATGATCATCTCGATTGATGCAGCAAAGACATTTGATAAAATCCAACACACTTTCCTGATAAAAACTGTCAGCAAAACATAATAAAAGGGAAATTCTTCAACCTAATTAGGGGCACATATACAAAATAAACAGTCAGTATTACTCTCAACAGAGAGAGACTGAAAGAATTCCCCTTGAGAACGAGAACCAGACAAGGATGTCCTTTATCACCACTCTTACTCAATATTGTACTGGAAGTTCTTTATTGTAAGGCAAGAAAGGGAAATAAAGTGCATCCAAATTGGTAGGGAAGAAATAAAGCCAACCCTAGTCACAGATGATATGATCCTATACATAGAACATCCCAGAGATACCATAAGAAAACTACTGGAACTAATAGAAGGATTCATCAAAATGGCAGGATACAAGATAAACATTGAAAATCCGTTGGATTTCTCTACACTAACAAAGAGAACACTAAAAAGGAAATCAGGAAAACAATACCATTTACAATAAGCCCCAAAAGATAAAATACTTAGGAATAAATCTAACTAGGGATCTAAAAGATTTATACAAAGAAAACTACAAAACACTACTGCAAGAAACCAAAAGAGACTTACATAAATTGAAAAACATACCATATCACGGACAGGAAGATTAACATTGTGAAAACGTCAATACTACCCAAAGCAATCCACAGATATGATGCAATCCTGATCCAAATTCCAACAACATTCTTTAAAGAGATGGAAAAACTAATCATTAACTTTATATGGAAAGGAAAGAGGCCCCAGATAAGTAAAGCATTACTGAAGAAGAACAAAGTAGGAGGCCTCACACTTTCCGATCTCAGAGCCTACTATACAGCCACAATAGCCAAAACAGCCTGGTACTGGTACAAGACAGACACTTAGACCAAAACCAAAACAAAACCTGTTGCTGTTGAGTCAATTCCAACTCACAGTGACCCTATAGGACAGAGTAGAACTGCCTCATACGGTTTCCAAGGAGCGCCTAGTGGATTTGAACTGCTGACGTTTTGGTTAGCAGCCTTAGCTCTTAACCACTATGGGTTTCCACACTTAGACGAATGGAACACAATTGAAAATCCAGAATTAAATCCATCCACCTATGGACAGCTGATCTTTGACAAAGGGCTAAGGATCATTAAATGAGGAAGAGATATTCTCTTTAACAAATGATGCTGGCAAAACTGGATATCCATTTGCAGAAAAATGAAACCTTACGCCATACGTTACACCATACACAAAAACTAACTCAAAATGGATCAACAACCTAAATGTAAAACCTAAAACAATAAAGTTCATGGAAGAAAACAGGAACAAAACTAGGGAAGCTAATTTATGGCATAAATAGGCTATCAAGCATAACTAAAAATGTACAAACTGCAGAAGATAAACCAGATAATCACAAATTCCTAAAATTAAATACTTGTGCTCATCAAATAATTCTCCAAAAGAGTAAAAAGACAAAAAAAAATTTTGGCAAAGACATATCTGACAAGGGTCTAATCTCTAAAATCTATAGAAAACTTCAACACCTCCACATCAAAAAGACAAAAAATCCAATTAAAAAATGGGTAAAGGACTAGAACAGACACTTCACCAAAGAGGACATATAGGCGGCTAACAAACACATGAAGGGACGCTCATAATCATTAGTCAGTGTTGTTTGCGTTGTTGTAAGGTGTCCTTGAGTCAGTTCTGACTCACAGTGACCCTGTGCACTACAGAACAAAAACGGCCCGGTCCTGCGCCATCCTCATAATCCTTGTTATGCTTGAGCCCATTGTTGCAGCCACTGTGTCAGCCTAACTCCTTGAGGGTCTTTCTATTTTTCACTGACTCTCTACTTTACCAAGCTTGATGTCCTTCTCCAGGGATTGCTCCCTCCTGATAAACACGTTCAAAGTAAGTGAGACGAAGTCTTACCACCCTCCCTTCTAAGGAGCATTCTGGCTGTACTTCTTCCAAGACAAATTAGTTTGCTCTTCTGGCAGTCCATAGTAGGTTCAATATTCTTTGCCAATACCATAGTTCAAATGCATCAGTTCTTCTTTGGACTTCCTTATTCATTATCCAGTTTTAGCATGCATATGAGATGAATGAAAATACTATGGCTTGGGTCAGGTGCACCTTAGTCCTCAAAGTGACATCTTTGCTTTTTTACACTTTAAAGAGGTCTTTTGCAACAGATTTGCCCAATGCATTAAGTCATTTGATTTCTTGACTTCTGCTTCCACAGGTGTTGATTGTGGGTCTAAGTAAAATGAAATCCTTGACAACTCCAATATTAGAGAGATGCAATTCAAAACTACAATGAGATACCATCTCACCCACACAACAATGGTACTAATCAAAAAAAAATAGAAAACAACAAAAACTGACTAGGCTATTGTGAAATTGGAACTCATACACTGCTGGTATAAATATAAAAATGGTACAATCACTATGAAAAACAATATAGCACTTCTTTAAAAAGCTAGAAATAGAAATACTGTATGATCCAGCAATCCTACCCCTAGGTATATATCCTAGAGAAACAAGAGCCGTGACATGAATAGACTTATGTACACTCATGTTCACTGCAGCATTACTCACAATAGCAAAAAGACAGAAACAACCTAAGTGCCCGTCAACGGATGAATGGATAAACAAATTATGGTACATACATACAATGGAATACTACGCAATGATAAAGAACAATGATGAATCTGCAAAACATCTCACAAAATTGGTGAGTCTGGAGGACATTATGCCGAGTGAAATAAGCCAGTCACATAAGGACAAATATTGCATGAGATCACTATTATAAAAAGTCAGAAAAAGTTTACATACAGAAAGAAACATTCTTTGACGGTTACCAGGGATGGGAGAGGGAGGGAGGAGATTCACTAACTAGGTAGTAGATACATGTTAATATTGGTGAAGGAAAAGACAATACACAATATGGGGGAAGTTAGCACAAATGGACCAAGACAGAGGAAGACACTGAGAGGTATGCAGGAATAAAGGACAAACCAAGTAAATACCATAACATATAAATCCTGCAACAACAGTAACAACAAACAATAATTTATGATAGTATCCATAGTTAGATGTGTATGTTAAATAGGTATGAGAAGTCCTACAGGAAAACACCTGCATGCTTTTATAGGTATGGTTGTGGATATTTCTATATGCATATTTGTAAGTGTAGCATGTATATTCATATACACAATATAGCACCTAAGGGGGTACAGTTATGGAAACTACTTATAATCAAATACCTTCAGGGACTGAGCTACTGGGCTTGCATGTGAAGGGCCATAGCCTTGGGGTCATTTAGGTCAACTGGCATAAAACCATTCATAAAAATAATATTCTGCATCCTAGTCTGGTGAGTACTCTCTGGGGTCTTAAAACCTTGTGAGCAGCCATCTATGATGCAACTATTTGTCTCTTCTTGTCTGGAGCAAAGGAGAAGAAATTAGTTCAAGGGACTAATGCCTCATATGGACTATAGCCTCCTCTAATCTGAGACTAGAAGAAATAGATGGTACCCAGGTACCACTACTGACCACTCTGGCCTGGATCACAATAGAAGATCTTGGATAGAATGTGTGAAAAATGTAAAACAAAACTCAGGTTCATAAAAAAAAAAGACAAGACTTACTGGTCTGACAGAGATTGGAGGAACTCCTGAGACTATTGCCCTGAAACAACCTTCTGGCTGGAAACCAAAGACACTCCGGGAGACTACCTCTCAGCCAAATAATAGTCTGGCTTATAAAACAAACAATAATACTCACGAAGATGTGCTCCTTAGAATAACCAACTGTACTGGACCAAAAGGGCAGCCTTTGCCCAAAAGCAAAGATGAGAAGGCAGGGTGGGGCAGGGAAACCCCATGAATGGAAAGGGGGAAACCGGGGAGGAAATGGGGAGAGTGCTGACACATTTCAGGGATTGCAACCAATGTCATGGAGCAATTTGTGTATGAAATATTGAAGGGAAAACTAATTTACTATGTAAACTTTCACCTAAACTTAATAAGATTTTTTTTTTAAATAAGTATTTTTCAAGAATTCTTTGCAATGGTGACCTTGAGGTTGCCTTGAAGGTAAATCAAAATCTTAAAAAATTGGCTATTTTCCAGTTGATTTATATAATCCTGCTCCCAGATGCATTAACACCTAGTTTTTTATACAACACACTGTGCAAAAAAACAAAAAGTTTTTTGTATTTTCATCCTTAAATAGTCACTCCATAGATGTTTACTGAGCATTTATTATGTGCAAGACACTTAAATGTCAAACAAGCTATTAGCAAAAGAAAAACAACATGTATAATCAAAGGGGATATCTGATGGGTCATGTACTCAGTTTTTAGGCAGGCATAATTCTGTGCCCCTTTCACATGTCAAAATCACCCGCCAGCACACTATTTTACCCAATTCTCTTTCCTACCGAAGGTATCATTTGAAACAATTTGATTGCATGTAAGAAGATTCAAACCTTTAAAAAAACTAGTTGAATGACATGAAACAAATGAATTTCAAGATTGTTCTCAGTATAATATGGAGATTGAGTCATAACCTATGCAATCCCTATGGGGACACTAAATAGGTCTCCGGAATAATTGTTTTAGGAGAGAAAAATGCATTTAGTCTCTCGTATTCAAAAAGTCTTATTTACAGCTCCCCATATATTTTAAATTTCTAGTCCCATTAGATGTAAAATTAGGTGTCCTATCATCACTGCACACTTCAATTTAAGTGAATCTCTAGCTTCAAGAACTCTTACTGAAACATCTGCCACATAACCTAGCAGTATTACCACAGTGGTCTGTATCTATCTAGAGCAAATGGTTAGCATCTGTTTTGGACACAGTAGAAAAAAACAAGATATATCTTGATTATGATCAATTCTGTCACCATGTAGATAGACTCAGCCACATCACATGAGTCAGTATTAGGGTACTGTTTCTCTTCACACTTTTTGGTATGCTGTGAGTGGCAAAATATGCAGAGAATGTATATAAATTAAGGAGAGAATAATCAAAGTTAAGCACTAAACCTGCAATCTTTGAACTAGACTTAAAAGCTTATGCAACATCCTAAGGGCTATTAAATTAGTCCCCAATAAGAGAAGAGTTGGTTGGTAGACAGGTTATTTATCATTTAATATGAGGCTACTGACAATTCTCAGACTGCTAAATGGCCCCGTATAATTATATTCTAAGCAAAACTACAGAATACACCAGTGTCTATTTCTCTACCCGAAGTCAAAGTTCATTGATTCCTTTGTTCATCACCTCTTCAATTAAGGATGATTTCTGAATGTTACTTAAAGCAATTTGGGGGAATAATGATTGAGGTTCTTCCAAGGACCATCTCACTAGTAGGGTGATCCAGTTTTATTTTTGTCACCAGGGTCACTTTTACTTCCTAGTGTACAGCCTTCAAAGATGGTTGCCATTAATTCCTTACCTCCTTCATACACATGCTCTTCCACTCATCAAAATGTGAGTCTATTTCCCCTCCTCTCGAATCTGGGGTGGCCTGGAAACTTGACTTTATTAATAGACTACAGCAGAACTGACGCAGTGCCACTTCCAGGCCTAGTCTTTTAGAGGTCTGACAGGTTCTTCCTGCTCTATCTGGGAGAAAGCGAATCACCATGCTATAAAGAAAACTGTTCTACATTACTGAATGCGGAGAGACAAGATTAAACAAGAGACAAAGAGAAACCAATAACTGAGCTTCCAAATGTGTTAATAAAGCCTTATTAGACCTTTAAGCACAGTCACCAGGTAAAAGCAGGTGGTTGAATGACTGCAGCCAATTTCACATGGAGTAGAAGAACAACTCTGAATTCTACACCTAGACAATCTTGAGAAATAATAATAAGCTCTGGGGTGATGTTTTTACACAGCAGTAAATAACTGAAACATATAGCTATGGCAGAGAAGCCAATGCTTATGATAATGGTATTACAAGGTTTTAGCTCTATACCTTGAATCAAACAGGATATGAACGGGGAGGCTAAGTCAAGGAAACAGCCATTCTCACCTTCTGGTACTGTATCATTTCTGCTTCTGTAAACATTACAGCCAAGAAAACTTTATGGAGTAGTTCTACTCTGTAACATACAGGGTTGCCATGAGTCAGAATCGACTTGATAGCAATGGTTTTTTTGTTTTTTTTTTTTTTACAAGTTTAATTAGAGTCTCAGCAGGAGATGAGAGAGGCAGCAAGGCTGAAGATATATTTAAAGAGATGATGGCTAAGAACTTAACAAAATTAAAGACAACAAACCAAAAATCAAAGAATCCCAAAGGACCCCAAGCAGAATCAGATAGCAAGAAGAAAAACACAAGCCCTAGACACATTATAATCAAGTTGCTGCAAAACAAGCAAAAACAGAAACTCTTAAGTCAGTTAGAGAAAAAAAAATATTACGTATAGAGAAACTAAAAAAGGTAAAAACTACAACAGATTTCCTCTCAAAAAATATGCAGCCCACAAAACAATGGCTGTCAACCAGAATTGTGTACCTCGTGAAAATATCTTTCAAAAATGAAAGACAAAAACAGACAGAATTCATTGACAGCAGACCTGCACTACAAGAAAGAGTAAAAGAAGTTTTTCAGGTAGAGGAAATAAGATACACCAAATGAAAATCTGGATGCACAGAAAGAAATAAAGAGCATCAGAAATGGGGAAAAAAAAATTATACAATAATATAAAATACATTTTTCTTATCTGTAATCTTTTAAAATATAATTGACTTTATCACAAATACATATAATAACACTGTATTATGAGTTTTTTTAACATATGTAAAATTAAAATGTATGGCAATAGTGTAGAGAGAGAAAACGGAAGTACACTGCTGAAGTTCCTCATACTCTATTTCAACTAGTAGAATATTATTGAAAGGCTGAGACGAGTTAAAAATGAATACTATAAACCCACAAAGTTATAAGTAATAAGCCAGTAATGGAAATACAATGGAATCATAATATATTCTCCATCAATCTAAACAAAAAGGAAACAAAAATATTTTTTAGTATTTATAATGTTCTAGGCAATAGGCTCAGATACAATGATGGACAAGACAGGCAAAGTCTCTGTCTTAATGGAGCTTATATCCTGGTGAGAAGGAAGAAACAATAAATAATTAATAAAGAATGTATGTGATACTGTGCAAGAAGAAAATAAACAGGATATCAAAGACCAGGGTTCACAAGGTCAGTCTGAGCAGATGGCATTTAAGACATTGGCCTGTTAATCCAAGCACTCTTTTGGTCTACCACATCTCATAATTTACAGATTCTTTCATCTCATTGTATTTTGCGAAAGAGTACCTAATAATGAGACTGATGACTTACATATAAATAAACTGCAATCACCACTCATGACGTAGAAAAGCACTCTATGTCCCTAGTCATTTTTACTAAATGTCATAGTACGTTGATAAATAGAGCTGTCAGATATAAATGCTGAACTGCCATTTCAGAGTGAGGGGAAATATTCCCTAGAAAATAGATTTCTCTTTAAATGTCCTTGTTGATCTATTTTTTCAAGCAAGTTTATGAAAAATAGCAATAGGATAAGCTAAAAGCCTTAGCCCAACAGGACTTCTAAGGATGTGAGTGTCAACTCTTTAGATAAAATATAGTTTATAATATGCTTGTTTCTTCTACATAATCAAATTCAAAAATTGTAGAAGTGTTTGACATTCCAACAGATGATTCCCCCAGTGGGTGTGGTTAAGTATGGAGTAATTAAGAGTACAAATAACTCCAGAGCTTTAAAAATCTTAATGAACTTATATTTTTTAATATGAGATTTTCACGTAGATTTGATGTAAATTAACCTCCATTCTAAAGGGGCTACGCTGAAAATGATATTAACATAGAAGGTGCGTAAGAGCATACTTAAAGAATTTTAAGGTATAATTTACATACAGTAAAATTCACCCTTTTTATTGTAGAGTTTGATAAGTTTGACAAACACATAGTTATATAACCACCATCAAAATTAAATAAGTAACTGTTCCATAACTCCCAAAATTCTCCTATGCTCCTTTGTAGTCAATTCCTCACCCCCACCTCAGCCCCTGGCAAACAGTGATGTGTTCTGTTCCTATATTTTTACCTTTGCAAGACTGTCATATAAGCAGAATCATATACTATATAAGCTTCTGATTCAAGCTTCTTTCATTAACCATAACCAAAGCCAGTTGCCCTTGAGTCAATTCCAACTTATGGCGACTCCATGTGTTTTAGAGCAGAAGTGTGAGTAGGGTTTTCAATGGCTGTGACCTTCTGGATGTAGAGCACCAGACCACTCTTCCAAGGGGCTTCTGGGTGGATTCCAACCTTTTGGTTAGTAGCCAAGTGCTTGACACTTTACGCCTCCCGGGGACTCCTTTCATTAAACATAATGCTTTAAATTTTCAACCATATTGTTTGCATGTATTGGTAGTCCTTTTTTTCTGAATAGTGTCTTTACTCAGTTTGTTTATCAACTCCATAGTTAAAGCATTTGGGGGTTGATTCCAGTCTTTGGATCTTAACAATAAAAACAGTAAGACATATCACATACATATTTTTTTGTATAAACATCAATAATAATTTCACTGGGATAAATACCTAGGAATGAATTTGCTGGGTCATAGGGTAAATGTATATTCAACTTTATAGGAAACTACCAAACTGTTTTCTGGAGTGACTGTACCATTTTTCATTTTCACCAGCAATTTATGATAGTTCCATTTGTTCCACATTCTTAACAGCACATGGTAATGGCGGATTTTTTATTTTAGCCACATGAGAGGTGTACCACATTGTGGTTTTAATTTGCACTTACCTAATAATTAACTTTTCATGTGATTATTCACCATTTGTATATCTTCTTCAGTGAATTGTCCGTTTAAACTTTTAGCACTGCCTCCTTTATTAAACTGAATTGTTTGCTCTTTCGTCACTTAATTTTTGGAGTTTTAGATACAATTCTTTTTCAGATATATAGTTTTGAAATATTTTTGCCCTGACTGTGGCTTGTTTTTTTCATTCTTGTAACAGTGTATTTTGAAGAACAGATGTTCTTAATTTTGGTGAAATCATTTATCTGTGTGTGTGTGTGTGTGTGTGTGTGTGTGTGTGGTATGTATAATGCTTTTGGTATCATATTTAAGAAAGATTTCTCCAATAATTTTGGTTCTTTTTCCTCCTTTTATGTTTTCTTTTGAACTGAGTATATGTTATAATTTCCTTTATAATTTCCTTTATCTCCTAAATTGGCTTATTTTATTTTTAATGGATGTCTAATATTACAATATACATCTTTAATTAATCAGAGTTTTCTTCAAATAACGTTCTAACACTGTATGTATAGTGTAAGGATTATACAATATTCTATACCAAATCCTCCCTCCTGTGCCCTATAGAGCAGTTCTACTCTGTACATATGGGGTTACCAATTGACTCCATGGCAACTAACAACAATAACAATCATCCTTTGTACTTTTGTTATGTAAGTAAGTTACTTTCACACATGCTGTGAAAACACAATCCATAGCTACTATTTTTGCCTTAGACAATCAGTAATCTTTCAGTGCAATTAAAAATAAGTAAAATGAAATTTATATGCACATTTATTTAATTTTCAGCACTCTTGATTTTTTGTTGCTGTTGTTGTTGAACCAAGTTTTCCTTTGGGACTATAGTCCTTTCTTCTGCCTGAAAAACTTTATTTAAGATATTTCTAGTACAGGTCTGTTGGCAATAAATTTAACCATGTTACTTGTCTGAAAAAGTCTTTTTCACCTTCATTTTTGGTGAACCAGATTTGGGATTTGTGATTGCTGCGGTTACCCTCAGCGCATTACAGACTTTTAATTCACCTAGTGTTACCTTGTGCTTAGGGTAGTGGCTGGTTTGCAAGACAGTTTTCCTAAAGTCTGCTCTGAACTGAACTTCACAGAAAGCCTCTTTCCAAGCCCTTGCCTTTGTCCCAGGAATGCAGTTACTTGTTACTCAACACTTGTTAGATTCATGGCGAGGGGCCAGGGAGGGCATTCTTTATTGTTCTGATTAAGCCTAAATCTTAACAGGCCCTATGTCCCTGTGTCTCAGCGATGACGCCTTCTCAATAATCCTGTCTAACCCCCAACTCTAGGTGTAGACCAAGCATGCATTCTTGCCCCCTACCAGGACAGAGTTCTTTTTCTGCTTATTTCTCCTAGCTGCAATGGGTTTTCACAAATGCCCCTTCTTCCAGTGGTTTAGAGATTTTGTTCCTAGGAAATACAGGAAGAAAAAAAAAAAATCCAGATGGGGTCTTCAGCCTTTTCTATAGAGACTGCTGTTCCTTCCATCAGGTCTACTCCATGAGAATCACTTTCTCAGGTCTTCAACTTGCCCCAAATCTTTTATTCTGAGCAATCAGTGAGGTCCATGAATAAGAGATTGGGAGTGGGCAGTGGGCATAAACTCCCCTTGTGTCTATAGCCCCCAGGGTTTACATATTGTCTTGCTAGCCCACACTTGCCCTTTACCATTTGTTAATTTTTGGCTGAATACTTAGTGATGTCCAGTTGATGTGCCCCAGTTAAACAAGAGCTTTCTTCCATATCTCCATGAAGGTGCTTGTCTATCTTTACATTTCAGGTTAGTTAGTTGCCCTACAACCTCTGCTTTCCGAAGGGGTCAAGGAAGGTTTTGAATTTTGCAAATTGTCCAGAGTTTTTTGTTGTTGCTCTTGTTGTAATGGTGGGAACAATACTCTCTCCAACTTTCTACATCCTAAGTGGAAGCTTGAAGTCAAAAAAAGAACAATAGCTCTCAATCAGGGTACTGTTGGGTAAACAGAAATCACACTAGCTATTTGAACATATAATATGTAATAAATAATATATGTAAATATAATATAAAGTACAGGCAGTCCCTGGGTTACAACCAACCAACTTACAGACAATTTATACTTGCCCTTTATTGTTATGTAAATTTGCTCTCACTTTTAAACGATTGAACCAATTCCTACTTACACTAAATTATTCATAAAAATCACCTTAACTTGCTGCATATGCAGCTTTTAAAAATCATGGAAACGCTTCGAGCCTTTTCTTGCACTACAGTAAGGCTAAATAAGAACCATACACGACTGTTCCGACTTCCCTACAAATTTGACTTAAAGTCACAGTTTGAACGGATCTCATT
The DNA here is from genome assembly GCA_030035585.1 of Dugong dugon. Lineage (NCBI taxonomy): Eukaryota > Metazoa > Chordata > Mammalia > Sirenia > Dugongidae > Dugong > Dugong dugon. The sequence continues at coordinate 25,766,637 of CM057475.1, forward strand.
CATAACTCGGGGACTACCTGTAATAAACTAAACGAAACCAAAGCTGTTGCCATCGAGTGGATTCTGATTCATAGTGACCCTAAAGGGCAGAGTAGAATTGCCCTATAGAGTTTCCAAGGAGCAGCTGGTGGATTTGAACTGCTGACCTTTTTGGATAGCAGCCAAGTTGTTAACCACTGCTCCACCAGGGCTCAGACTAACAAAGTTTAAACAGATATTGGAGGCCAAAAAAGCAAAAAGTGAACCCTGAGGCAACATATAAATAGGAACTGCATGAAGCAGCCCCATCCTCCTAGGGAAGGAGGAATAAAGAAAGAGGCTAGGATTATCAGAACCTAGAAGTGGGACAGGAGGGCCTGGACCTGGGCCTCAGACTTCTGATGGCCTCACTGCCAGGCTGCTGCTGGCACCTCTGAAGGATGTGATAGGCTGATTCTGGCAGGCAAAAAAAATGAAAAATGGAACCTCCTGCTGTTGTTGCTAGGAAAGACCTTTACTGGGATGACTCTACCAGGGAAAAGCAAACTGAAGCAGCTATTTCTCCTCTCATCTGCGTTCCATCTCCCTGCAGTACACCCTATTGGCACAATTTAACAGTCTCTGTCAAAAGAGAAATATAGTTTTCTGAGTTCCAATCCCAGCAACACAAAGCACATAAAAGGTGTGTTTGGAGCTGAAAAACAATTGCTTAATAACTATCCCAGCAGGAATCTTATATTTTCAACAGACTGAATGAATTGTAAGTAGAGATTTAAACATATTTTCAATTTTATAACCTCTGCTTTATGAGGTCTAAATATCTAAATTTCAAGAGTCATTCTTCTAAATAAACTCACTTTTGTGGAACTGGTGCATTTTCAAATTTCTCTTATCACAGAAATGGCTGGCAGTTCTAAAGCCCTTACAGTTAAGTATTGCTCTTATGGACCACACATTGCTGACGGTGAAGGAAGAGAACATACTTAATATTTCTTTGTTTTACCAAATTTCAACAGAGCTGACAGTTACATTAACTAGGGAGTTTTCATTTAGCTACTCAGGGCATTGATTACCAGAGAAAGTATTTCTTTTAGGAATATATACCAAATGGATTTATAAAATTAAAATAAAATCTTGATCTGTGGTAAATGAGGTACTATATTTTATTAAGAGTTTATTAAAATAAATATCAAGCTCTGCAAATAGACAGAAATAGATAAGTAAAGAGAAAGAACAAGGAGAATATATTCTTAGGATAGACAATTTTATTTTTGCAATATAGTGCCCATACTAACAACTTACCAATAAGGGATTCTTACCAACCTTTATCAAGTCGGTAGAAATTTTATGGTAACCATTTTAGGATGTTTTTAGTTTCTAGTGTCATATTACAAAACTGAGTTCCCAGTAAATGTTGTTGTTGTTCCAGTAAATGTTGTTGTTGTTGTTGTTAGGTGCTGTCGAGTCGGTTCCAACTCATAGCGTCCCCGTGTACAACAGAACAAAACACTGCCTGGTCCTGCACCATCCTCACAGTTCTTGTTATGCTTGAGCCCATTGTTGCAGCCACTGTGTCAATCCATCTCATTGAGGATCTTCCTCTTTTTCACTTACCCTCTACTTTACTAAGCATGATGTCCTCCAGGAACTGATCCCTCCTGATAACATGTCCAAAGTACGTGAGATGAAGCCTCGCCATCCTTGCTTCTAAGGAGGATTCTGGCTGTACTTCTTCCAAGACAGATTTGTTTGTTCTGGCAGTCCATGGATATTCAGTATTCTTCACCAGCACCATAATTCAAAGGCATCAATTCTTCTTCGGTCTTGCTTATTCACTGTCCAGCTTTCACATGCGTATGAGGTGATTGAAAACACCATGGCTTGGGTCAGGTGCATCTTAGTCCTCAGAGTGACACCTTTGCTTTTTAACACTTTGCAGCAGATTTGCCCAATGCAATGCCTCCTTTGTTTATTTGACTGCTGCTTCCGTGGGTGTTGATTGTGGATCCAAGTAAAATGAAATCTATGACAAACTCAATCTTTTCTCCATTTATCATGACATTACTCATTGGTCTAGTTGTGAGTATTTTTGTTTTCTTTACGTTGAGGTGTAATTCATACTGAAGGCTGTAGTCTTTGATCTTCATCAGTACGCTTTAAGTCCTCTTCGCCTTCAGCAAGCAAGGTTGTGTCTTCTGCATATCGCAGGTTGTTAATGTGTCTTCCTCCAATTCTGATGCCCCGTTCTTCTTCATATAGTCCAGCTTCTTGGATTACATGATCAACATACAGATTTAATAAGTATGGTGAAAGGTTTCAACCCTGACACGCACGTTTCCTGATTTTGAAATATGCCATATCCCCTTGTTCTAACAACTACCTCTTGGTCTATGCACAATTAAGTGTTCTAGAATTTCCATTCTTAAAATGTTATCCATAATTGATTATAATCCACACAGTCAAATGCCTTTGCATAGTCAATAAAACACAGGAAAACATCTTTCTGGTATTCTCTGCTTTCAGCCAAGATCCATCTGATATCAGCAATGATATTCAATAAACAGTAGACATTTAATACATGCTATTTGAAAGGGCTACATAAACAAACTGAAAAAAATGACTTAACAAATAAATGAAATTAAATCCTCCTTGCTTTGGGAAATTTTTAGAAAGACAAGTTCAGCAAAGATTTTGTGTTCAATATAAGTGTATATTCATGAATATGTCGGTTAAACTGTGCTTTCCTATATGCAACCTACTTACAATCTATATTCACTGTGGGTGATATCACCTGAACCCCTACCTACATTTGAAGAGACTTCTTTCCCCAAATCACAATCTCTCAAAGAACAATACTTTTTTTAAAGCCTAGCTGTAATGTTAGCTCCTCCAAGGATCTTTTATTGACCACTGAAATCAGAAATTATCTCTCCTTTCTTTGAAAGCCTATAGAACTTATCTATAATAGCCCTATCAAAATATCAATTTGATAGAGAAAGAGACAGAAAGGCAGACGGATTGAGTAAACTTCCTTGATTCTGGAACACTTCTGACTTGTCATGGATACAAAAGGGAAAGAGAAGACATATTAGTATAAGCGGGTGAGATCTTGAAAGAAAAATCTGAAATGTGCTGTATGTGTACCTCAGGTTAATAAAATGGATCATCCTGGTTATATAAATTCATAACAGATTGAGAATAGAGTTTATGTCATTGAAAGGAAGGAGACAAATTGAAAAAATGTGTCTATTACATCTATGTCAAAAACTTAATTATAAAGAATTTCCATATGGAAAATTTTCTAAGACACCCTACAGTAATTGATCCAACTTTTCTTCGTTACTTTCATTCTATTTTAGAAATATATCATCCTTTCTTTGAGACTATTTTGATTCACTGAAAGCCAACATAACTAGGAAATTGGGTTCTTCCACTGAAGACACATATCAAACAGACTGTTTCAAATTACTTTGGCTTGCAGACAGAGCTAGTTGGTTTCAGTAAAAGTGCTACTCATTTTAAAGGAAATAATATTTTTTTCTACTGATCAGAGTTCATCCTCAGAGTCTATAAAATGTATCCTTAATACAAAGTTAGCACTACTATTTTATCTTAGCAGTTTTTAAATACGTTATTACACAAACACAGAGTATTGAAATATTTTGTCCCACCATTTACTGCTAAATAGCTTTTAAGTTGAACAAGGATATTTCTTCTGAGTATACATATACAACATTAGTCTGATCCCTCTACAAATAAGTCTCAGGTAGAGATTTGTATAAATTATGTCTCTAAATTTATCTCAACAACTCTCCATTTGAAATCAAAGAGCTGCAAACAAACAAGTGATTTAGCATTAAATTTAAGTAGAATTAAATATGTTTCAGTTTTATAAAAATAAAATCGCCTGTATATAAGAGAAGGAAGCCCTGGTGGTGCAGTGGTTAAAAGCGCTCAGCTGCTAACCTGTCAGCAGTTTGAACCCACCAGCCGCTCCATGGGAGAAAGATGCCGCAGTCTGCTTCCCTAAGGATTTACAGCCTTGAAAACCCTGTGGGGCAGCTCTACTCTGTCCTACCAGGTCACTATGAGTCAGAATTGACTTGACCATAGTGAGTTTGGTTTTGGGTAGATAAGAGCTCCTATAGCTTATCTGCTTGGTAAGTACAGGGTAAGCGAAAAAGAGGAAGACCCTCAACAATATGGACACGGTGGCTGCAACAATGGGCTCAAGCATAACAATGAGCGTGAGGCTGGCGTAGGACTGGTCAGTGTTTCACTTGTTGTACATAGGGTTGCTGTGAGTCAGAACAGACTTGACGACACCTAACAACAACAACATAGTTTATCTGACAGAAACAATTTTCACTATCCTTTTACCTTTTGGATGTTTTCAAGTAAATATTTTTATTTTACTTCTTTTTTTTTTTTTTTTTTTAACATTTTATCCAGCTTTGAGAGTTATCTCCAATGGGAGAGTTGGTAGAAGTTATTTGTCTGTCATTATGAGACAATGAGTCCTATTTGGTTATTTCTTTAAATAGTTCTCCTTCTACTTTTCTGTTCTTCTGTTCTTTCTCTGGAACTATCATCAATAAGCTCATTTATATATTGAATTGATTTTTTAATGTCTTTACCATTTTCTTTCAGCCTTTTTTTGAATTATCCTACTTAACGCAGGGATTCCACAATTTTATTTTTTAGCCTTTCTATTCTCCTCTCTTTCTCTTTCCACTCACACTGTACCCATACACTTGAGTGTACAATTTTCTAATTTTTAAGATCTTTTTCTTCTCATTTATTTATTCTCCGTACACAGGCTTCTTTCTTATTTCATAGATGCAATAACTTCTCGTGGTGAAGATAATAATCAGCTTTTTAAAAAAATCTTGCTATTGAAGTATAGCTCATAAACACTAAAATTCACATATTTCAAGCTTGATGAGTTTTAATAAATGTATATACTCATATAACCACCAACCCAATTACTATATAGAACAACATGATGAACATGATTAATATCACTGAACAATACATATGAAGATAGTAGAAATGGAAAATGTTTTGCTACATATATATAGTTGGAATTGACTCAATGGCAATGGGTTTGGTTTCTTGGGAAACATATCAGTAAAGTATTATGATGAAATGTGCAAAGACCTAGAATTAGAAAACCAAAAAGGAAGAACACACTCGGCATTTTTCAAGCTGAAAGAACTGAAGAGAAAATTCAAACCTCAAGTTGCAAATTGAGGAATTCTATGGGGGAAAATATTAAACAACACAGGAAGCATTAAAAGAAGATAGAAGGAATACACAGAGTCACTATATCAAAAAGAACTGGTTGACGTTCAACCATTTCAGGAGGTAGCATATGATCAAGAACCAATGGTATTGAAGGGAGAGGTCCAAGCTGCATGCAAGGCAATGGGACAAAACAAGGGTCCAGGAATTAACAGAATACTAATTGAGGTGTTTCAACAAATGGATGCAGCGCTGGAAATGCTCACTCATCTATGCCAAGAAATTTGGAAGACAGTTACCCGGCCAACTGACTAGAAAAGATCTATATTTGTTCCCATTCCAAAGAAAGGTGATTCAATAGAATGCAGAAATTATCAAACAATATCATTAATATCACACACAAGTAAAATATTGCTGAAGAGCAATCAAAAGAAGTTGCAGCAGTACATCAACAGGAAACTGCCAGAAATTCAAGCTGGATTCAGAAGAGGAAGTGGAACATTACTGGTGTCAGATGGATCCTGACTGAAAGCAGAGAATATCAGAAAGATGTTTACCTGTATTTTATTGACTGTGCAAAGGCATTTGACTGTGTGGTTCATAACAAATTATGGATAACATTGCAAAGAATGGGAATTCCAGACTACTTAATTGTGCTCATGCAGAACCTGTACACAGACCAAGATGAAGTTGTTCAAACAGAACAAGGGGATACTGCGTGGTTTAAAATCAGAAAAGGTATGCGTCAGAGTTGTATCTTTTAACCGTACTTATTCAATCTGTATGCTGGGCAAATAATTTGAGAAGCTGGACTATATCAATGTATTGGTTATCTAGTGCTGCTATAACAGAAATACCACAAGTGGATAGCTTCAACAAAGAGCAATGTATTCTTTCACAGTCTAGTTGGTTACAAGTTCAAATTCAGGGCGTCAGCTCCAGCGGAAGACTTTCTCTGTTGGCCGTGGAGGAAGGTCCTTATCATCAGTCTTCCCTTGTTCTGGGAGCATCTCAGCGCAGGAACCTCAGGTCCAAAGGATACGCTCTGCTCCCGGCACTGCTTTCTTGGTGGTATGAGGTCCCCCATTCTCTGCTTGCTTCCCTTTCCTTTCATCTCTTACAAGAGATAAAAAGTGGTGCAGGCCACACCCCAGGGAAACTCCCTTTACATCGGATCAGGGATGTGACCTTAGTAAGGGTGTTACAATCCCAACCTAATCCTCTTTAACATAAAATTACAATCACAAAATGAAGGACAACCACACAATACTGGGAATCATGGCCCAGCAAAATTGATACACACATTTTTGGGGGGACATAATTCAATCCATGACAATAAAGAAGAACGGAGCAACAGGATTGGAGGAAGACTCATTAACAACCTGTGATATGCAGACGACACAACTCTGCTTGCTGAAAGTGAAAAGGACTTGAAGCACTTATTGATGAAGATCAAAGACTACAGCCTTCAGTATGGATTATACTTTAACATAAAGAAAACAAAAACCCTCACAACTGTACCAACAAGCAACATCATGATAAACGGAGAAAAGATTGAAGTTGTCAAGGATTTCATTTTACTTGGATCAACAATCAACATTCATGGAAGCAGTAGTTAAGAAATCAAATGATTCATTGCATTGGGGAAATCTGCTGCAAAAGATCTCTTTAAAATGTTGAAAAGCAAAGCTGTCACTCTAAGGACTAAGGCATGCCTGACCCAAACCATGGTATTTTCAATTGCCTCATACGCATTCAAAAGCTGGAAATGAATAAAGAAGACTGAAGGAGAATTAATGCCTTTGAATTATGGTGTTTGCAAAGAACACTGAATATACCATGGACTTCCAGAAGAAGGAACACATCTGTCTTGGAAGAAGTATAGCCAGAATGCTCCTTAGAAGCAAGGATGACAAGACTTCATCTTGCATACTTTGGACATGTTATCAGGTGGGAACAGTCCCTGGAGGAGGACATCATGCTTGGTAAAGTAGAGGGTCAGTGAAAAAGAAGAACACTCTAAACAATATGGATTGACACAATGGCTGCAACAATGGGCTCAAGCATAACAACAATTGTGAGGATGGCGCAGGATTGGGCAGTTTTTCATTCTATTGTGCATAGGGTTGCTATGAGTCGGAACCAACTCAACAGCACCTAACAACATATATACATATATGTATATATACATATATATCTAAAACAACCAGAAAAAAAAAAATTCTTTTTCAAGCCAAAACCTAAGAGTTATCCTTTATTCCTCTTTTCCTTTTATCCCCATATCCAATCCATCAACAAATCCTATCATTTCTACCTCCAAAATATTTTTTTAATTGTACTTTAGATGAAGGTTTACAGAACAAATGGTTTCTCATTAAACAGTTAGTACACCTATTGTTTTATGACAATGGTTAACAACCCCACGACATGTCAACACTGTCCTTTCTCAACCTTGGGTTACCAGCTTTCCTGTCCCCTCCTGCCTTCTAGTCTTTGTCCCTGCACTGTTGTGCCCCATTAGTCTCCTTTCGTTTTATGGGGCTGTCTAATCTTTGGCTGAATGGTGAATCTCAGGAGTGACTTCATTACTGAGCTAAAAGGGTGTCCGGGGGCCATAGTCTCAGGGTTTCTCCAGTCTCTGCCAGGCCAGCAAAAAAAAAAAAAAAAAAAAAAAAAATTTTTAAGTGAATGAGAAATAAAGACTTTTTGACACAAACAAAAATTGAGGGAATATATCACCATAGACCTACCTTGCAAGAAATGTTAAAAGAAGTTCTTGAGAGACAAGGAAAATGATGTAAGTCAGAAACTCATATCTACATAAAGAAAGGAAAAGCATTAGAGAAGGAATAAATGAAGAGTTGTTATGAGGAAAATATCAAGACTCTAATGAGTTGGCCAGAGAAAACCATTTGGGTTAGATTTTTCAGTGTAGAGACTGATGTGGGTTCTGTTGAAAGCAGGGGGCTGTGATCTGGAGGAAAATTTTATTCCACCTCAGGAGCCCTAATGAAAATTCACTCTTCAAGGATGTTGGACATTTTATTCACAGCTGAATTCTTGGGTATGTGCTCATTTCAGATTCTCCTGTGAGCAAGGGGCTGTAATTCTCAGTGGCTCCTACAAATTTTGACTAGATAGAGAAGTTTAGAGGTCTCTCTCACATATCACTCCATACTCTCTTCTAAATGTGTGAGTATGACCTCTCATGACTCCCACTTCCACCCACTCAGCTGTAGAGGAGGTCATCTGCAGGATGGTATTAATAATGGTGGAACAGAAAATCTTACTCTCAACTTCCATGTCAGTGAGATCCTAGTTAACTACTCTTTCTCTTGTACTCTATCACCACGTGGAAATTGGACTGTTGATCTATTGACACTACAAACTCAACAATCAAATTGTTCTCTTGTTTTCTCACTTCCCACTCTCCCTAGCTTTGAAACCATGGTTCATCATTGTAAAGTCCTTCTGTTGCATACATCTGCATCACCCTCATTTCACTCTTCATCTATCACAGTTACCTGGCAAAGAAGCTTTGTTAAGTTCACACACCACCTCCCTGATGATTATAGCTAAGGCTGAATTCATTAAAGAGAAGTACACTTTTATGATCATTGGCCTAGTATACTTACCAAACCCCATCGCCACAGAGTCAGTTCCAACTCATAGCAACCCTATAGGACAGAGTAGAACTGCCCCATAAAGTTCTAAGGCTGTGATCCTTACAGAAGCAGACTGCCACATCTTTCTCCCGCACAGTGACTGGTGGATTCAAACTGCCAACCTTTTGGTTAGCAGCTGAGTGCTTTAACCACTGCACCATGAGGGCTCTTAACATACTTAGGACCTCTAAGTGGACCTTAATAATTACACATTCATTTATTATTTTACCTTTTAAGAGTAATATTTCACATCTTCTCTTCTTGATTCAAATCTTCAGTGAACTCTCCTCCTCCCTCCTTGCTGTAGTTGAGCATCCACATTTTATGTAGCAGAAAAAATAGTATCAATCATTGGAGAAATTCCTCATCCTTTCATACTAATCTTTTTTTTTTTTATTGTTGTGCTTTAAGTGAAAGTTTACAATTCAAGTTAGTCTCTCATAAAAAATTTATACATACATTGTTATGTGACCCTACTTGCTCTCCCTATTCTGTGACAGCACACTCTTCCTTTCCACCCCAGATTTCCTATGTCCATTCAACCATCTCCTGACCCTCTCTGCCTTCTCATCTCGCCTCTGGACGAGAGCTGCTCATTTAATCTCCTGTATCTACTTCAGCTAAGAAAAACACTCTTCACAAGTATCACTTTATGTCCCATAGTCCAGTCTAATCTTTGTTTGAAGAGTTGGCCTCAGGAATAGTTTTAGTTCTGGGCTAACAGACAGCCCGGGGCATACTAATCTTTTAATCTACTTGTATGTGCACCTGTTCTTCTGAACTCCACACCTGTTTATCTAGGTGCCTATTTAACATCTCCATTCAGGTGAATAATTGGCATCTCAATCTTAATATGACTAAAACCAAATTTTTGATACCCTCAAATATGTCTAACTTCCTATGTTTTTTAGCTCAATAAATGAAACTTCCATTTGTCTAGTTGCTCAGACAAAACCTGAACACCATGCACAAGTCATTTTGGTTCCATCTTATTTCTACACCTTGAGTATATCTTATATACCTTCAAATAACTTCCCAAATCCAACCACTTCTTACAAACTCCGCCACTACTATCTTATGCCAAGTTATCATTAATTTATCCATAGATTACTGAGATAGCGGCTTCTCTGGTGTCTCCTGATTTAGTCTTGTCCCCCAGTAGTCTATTCTCCACACAACAGTCAGAGTGACCCTATGACAATATGTCAATCTTCTGCTCTGTACTCTCCAATAGTTTCCCATCTCACCTAGAGTAGGAGTCTCATCATGACATAAAAGACCCTTTATTATCTGGCCCCTTAGTAACTACCTGACATCATCTTCAAGTTAACTTGAAAATAAATCAATATAAATTATCCAATCAGATAATTGGATCTGTATAATCACATAATCAGATAATCCAATCAGATTGCTTAAGAATAAAAGAAGGAGAAAAATAAACAAGCCCTTAGTGACCCATAACAGCCCCATTGTATAAATAACTACATTAGTTGTGTATACACTAAATATTCCAATTTTAAAGTTAGAGATTATCAGACAGAGTTAAAAGAGAAAACACAATTATATGATATTCATCAGAGATATACTTTATAGGATTTAAAGGAAAAGGAAAAAAAATATATACATATATACCATGCAAACACTATACATAAGAATGGAGATGTGGCTATATTATCAGACGAGGTAGGCTTGAAGACAAGGATTGTTATCAGAGATAAAGAGTGACATTTCATAATAATAAAGAAACAATCAAGAAAACCTAACACTCCTAAGTGTAAATACAACTAATATAAAGCTTAAGATATAGAGAGCAAAAACAGAAAAAAATAGACAAATTAACCATCATGGTTGAGGATTTTAACACACTTGTCTCAGTATTCAACAAAGCAAGTATGAAAAATATTAGTAAAGATCTGATCAAAACTATCATCCAATCTCCTTTAATTGATATTTACAGGCTACATGTAAGAGCTACAGAATGTGTTCTTTTCAAGAGCACATGGAACATTTATCAGGATGGACCATCGATTGGGCCAAAGAACAAGTCTCAACAAATTTCAAATGCTTTAAATATAGCAGAGTAATTTCTCTGACAATAATTGGACTAAATTAGAAACAAAAAACTAGAAAATACCTAAATATTTGGAAATCACACAATCCACCTCTAATAAAATTTAGAGGACAAGAAAATTATAAATTATTTTCAACTGAACAATAATAAAAATGTAAGCATTCAGGTATACCATGGTCATGGATTGGAAAAGTTAATCTTGTGAAGATGTCCATTGTCTCCAAATTGATCTATTATTGAATGCGATATCAACCAAAACCCCAAATGGGCTTTCTTGCTGATGGTTTGGAAACTGACAAATAGACTCTAAAATTTACGTAGAAATACAAAGTTCTGTAAGAGCCCAAATAACCTTGAAAAAAAATTGGAGGGCTTATACCACCTGACCTTAAGGCCTACCATACAGCTACATAAGTCAAAACAGTGGTATTGGCATCAGGATAAACATATAAACCAACAGAACAGAAAGTGGCATCCAGAAATTGACCACATATATTTTAAATTTATTTTTTAAGTATTTAGGAAAAAGCTTTATTTTATTTTATATTTTCACGTCTTGATATATTGAACCTGTGAATGTTAAATGAGGGAATGGAATAGAAAAGATGAATAGTAAGTCCAAATGCCTTGAGGTGTAAGTATATTTTACATTTTTTAATTGAAAGTATCCACCATGGACTTAGAACAATAACTGAGAGGGAAAAGAGAGTGAATAATTTGGCGTGTGTATAATTTTTGCCTTGGGTTTTCTTTTAAAGGAAAATCCTGAAACAAACAAAAGAGCAAATCCTGGTAAAGCATCAGACATATTAAAAGAAAAGACAAAAACAAACTCACTGTCACTGAGTCAGTTCATAGAGACCCTACAGGACATATCAGACATATACATATTCCAAACTGTGTTATTAGAGAAGAAACATCATTTTGAGCACTATCTCATCATTGTCAGTTCAACTGACCACCAGCATCTGTTTATGGCAGAAAAAGTGACAGAGAAATAAAAGGATGGGTATCTTTGCTCACGTTACTGTGAGGGAAGGCCAAAATAATCAGAGAACAGTAGATCGGGTATAGGATTTCAGCTTTTCATACACCAAGTTTATAAAATAGTCTCAATAATGTAGAAGTCTTGACGCCCATTTTTTTAATTTGCTTCAATATCTTAAAGTAATGTACAATGTTTCATGTTTACAATGAAAATAATTAAATTTATTTTATCTTAGAATTATGAGAATTACATTAACATTATATACACAATTTTAAAAAGAAATAAACCCCATATATGTTATTCTATCATAGCCGAGGGTGATATTTATATTTACATGGTGCCATGGAATTAATTAAACCAGTTTCTAACAAGTCAGGAAAACATTCTCCTTTCATGATTGGATTTCATTCCTGTAATCTGCTTTTAGACCAGGACTCAGTTGACTTTTTCTCTATAGTGCCACAGAGTAGATATTTTAGGTTTTGAAGTGCCATAGAGTAGGTATTTTAGGCTTTGGAGACTAGATGGTCTTCGTTGCAACTACTCACCTCTTCCATTGTAGTGTGAAAGCAGCCATAGATAATACATAAATGAATGGGTATGACTGTACTTCAATAAAACTTTATTTACAAAAATAGGCAGCAGGCTGGATTTGGTCCACAAGTGGTAGTTTTCTAACGTCTGCTCTAGATTGTTTGTTTCTTTGTTTGTTTTTTGATTGATTGATCCTTCCAATATTCTAGCGAATTGTTTAAGAACTTTGCCAATGATTCTCTGTATCTTTCCTGGTTGAATTTTATAGTTTCTTGGTATGTAAAATTTAGCCCACTTGAGATCTGCAAAAGTGAGATAGAGACTTGATTGTGGAAAGAATGAGATGATTGGCCAGTATTGGACTTTATATCAGGTTTTGCCCACATTTAGTCTCTCAGATATTTTAGGGATGTGTGTGCTGAATTGGTGAGGAGGCTTAGGAAATCAGTATAAGTCTGGAGCTTACAAAATCTTTGTGATTAAGATGTTCCCACTAAATCAGATCTGAATTATCTCTTCTCTCAACTTCCTATGGAATTTTCAATGCTGTTTATCGACAAAATCCCATAAGATTGTACAAAACAAACAAGAAACAAGCAATGATTGCTGACTTTCTTACCCCTGGATTTACAAAGGTTATACTTACAGGAGAGATCAATCCTGGCAGGAATAATAGGCAGAGATGAGGGCTGGAAATGTCTAGAGAGATTTGATAAGGTATTTCACGATTTGTTAGCAGCAAAAGCTGGGAAATTGAAAGGATGTGGTTTGTTCAAAGTTGTGTCTACTTCTTAAACATAGATAAGTACTAAGAATTGCTTAAGAATTCTTGCATATGAAAAAGTAAATAAATAAAATGGTATATAAAATGTATTTTTAAAAGTGATTATTACTGTCATTTTCATCTGTATGTTACCTGAATCTTGTGTTTTGGATTTCATAATAAAACAGGTGAAATAGAAGGTTAAGAGCCACAGAGTGATGGGAAAACTCTGCAGGTGTGCCTTTTAATCAGGTAATAAATAGGTAATGGGTGAGGCACATAAATATGAACTACTGAGGGTAACAATGGGGTTTTTGACAAAAAATGGTGGAAATACAGAACTCTGTAATCATGAAAGCTGACAAGTGATACTCTAATTTTCTGGGCCATAGTTTTTGTCACTCTAATACTTAGTATTAAGATTAAATTATGCTGTGCTCTGGAGAAAAATAACATTTTTATAAATGTAATTGAAATATTTACTTTTTTAAATGACATTATTCCAGGGTAAATGCCTAATATCAAGAATAAGGAAAAAGACTTGCTTAAAGTCACTTTGTTCTGTGTATATATAACATTTTACTCTCTTGAAAGAGAAGGTTGGAGGAGGTAATGTCTCTATAAATGCCTGTTTAAGAATCTTATACATTCAAATATGCTTATTTGAATTCTGGTTGACGTAAGTAGCACATAAATAGTCTGAGTAAAAGATCATGGAATTCCTGGTGCAAAAGGCTTTCTGAGTTCATCTAGTATGTCAGTTCAGTGCTGTTGAGAAGCAGACACCACAGTGGGATCAGAAGTCCCGGGTATTTCCTGGTTGACATGCCTATTAAGGAGAGGGAGAAAAATAAGTAGGGAGAACTTCCATACCAAGATGTATATCTGTTAAAAGAGAGTGAAGCACTTAACCACTGCACCACCAAGGCTATAAAGGAGCTTAACAATATTAAGTATAATGTATTATATTACTAAGTACTGAGTGAACTATTAGAAATTTTATTGAGAATTTTTTTGCTCTTTGAAACTGAGAATAAGAGACCATACTCTATCCCTTATATTCTACCCTCCTCCCCAGCTCTTATATAATTTATCAGTAGGTACTTGGGAGTCTTAAAAATATAGCAACAATCATCCTCTAGATTTTTAAGTGAAAAACTGGCTACTACTTTTAAGCAGTCTTCTTCATTAAGCAGATAATTCTGCTTATTAATTGAAAAAAAAAAGAGTGCAAAGGATTAAGTACGAAAGTCTTAGACTTAGTGCAGTTCTGAGACAGCCTAGGCAAGGGTTAAAGGGCGTTCCCAAGCAAAGGCTGTCATCCGGAAGAGCACCAGACAGAAGTGATTGGGATCTAGTACCTCCACCATGCTCAAACACTGGCATGGAGAAGCCCATGATAAGCATGACCTTGGTGTGAATGCTGTTGGACCCAAAGGTGCTACAACTGAAGGTTTTAGTCAGCTGTGCTCCTCACAGTAGGTTACATAAAGGATATCTGAGTGGTACACTTCCACTAGCACCATACTGAGATGTTCCATATCTTCAAACTTGAATTGTATCATTTTTAGGTAATTTTAACTGTCAGAAATATTGTCTAAGCAATATGGGTTTTTCAATAAAATCTATTTTAGTATTCGTTGTTGTTGTTAGTTGCTGTCAAGTCGATTCTGACTCATGGCAACCCCACGTGTGCAGAGTAGAACTGCTCCACAGGGTTTTCAAGGCTGTGACATTGCAGAAGCAGACTGCCAGGACTGTCTTCTGAGGCGACTCTGGCAGGGTTCAAATCACCAAACTTTTGGCTAGTAGTTGAGAGCTTAATGGTTTGCACCACACAGGGACTCCTAGTCAGTAATTATATTTACACAATTCATACACGGATAGGAATATGAACCCAGCACCAAGGACTGTGCTTGAAACATGGTAGATGTTTACTAAGGGCTTGAGAATAAATGCACATTGCTTCTCGACATTTCTTATTTTAGAAAGCTTTTCAATTTACCAGTTCAAATCCATTCTCTCTCTCTCTCTTTTAGTTAATCCTTATTTCCTCAAGAAACTTATCTTTTTTTATTTAACCATAATCTTCATCTTAAACTCTTTAAGAGCATATGATCTACAGTCTTTTTAAATCTCATGAAGTGCGTTTTATAACAAATACACAGCTCATTGACTCTTAACCAGGCTGCCTGAGATCAATGCTTGACTTCAACACTTACTAGCTGTGAGATCTTTAGCAAGCCAATTAACATCTCCTGTCTGCCTTAGTTTCGTACTCTGTAAAATCTAAATTATAATAGTACCTCATCACTGAGTAGTTATGAATATTAAATGTAATATGTGTAAAATATTTAGAGCAGTGTCTGGAACATACTAAATGCTCAGAATCTAAGCTAGTATCATTCATGTCATTATTATTAACGTGGATCAAAAGCTATAGTATGTGATTATTACAGCATTGGAAATGGCTCCACTAACGGGAAAGAAACTTGCTAAGGGTTTTATAACTGACTCAGCAGTTGCGTAAATTTATCATAGCAAGTGATAATTTAGTACAAAATACTATAACATGGGAGGCCCCTGATGTAAGAATGAAGGCAATATACTTTTATATATATATATATATATATATGATAGTAATGAAAAAAAATTACCACAATATCTAGTCTACAGCAGTAGTGTTCTAAAGGCTCACTGGCACCCTCAGATGCAAACCCGAGAAGAAGGTGCTGTAGCTGCCACCGTGGACACAAGCCTGATGATAACATATCCTCTATACTCGGTCTGCTTTGCCAGTCTCAATCTTTCTGGCTTTTCTGAAACTCTACCTTAGACTGACAACTCAAGTAAGACAGCTTTCCATGTTTTGTGATTGAAATTATTCAAGAAGGTTCTTTTCCTGCCCCTTACACCATAGCTCCTGGGTAATGAAAACTGTTAATGGCCTTAGCTGCTAACCAAAAGGGTGGAAGTTCCAGTCCACCAAGAGGCACCTTGAAAGAAAGATCTGGTGATCTACTTCTGAAAAATCAGCCATTGAAAACTCCATGGAGCACAGATCTACTCTGACACAAATGGGGTCACCATGAGTCTGAATAAACTCAAAGGCATTTTTTTGGACACCATAGTTCCATAGCTTTTCTATAAGAATGGGAACGATTGCCTATCTCCTAAATATTTGGAAACATTCAGTGAATTTTGAGAGCTACAATAACATTTCTAGCCTAACATCATTACACACGCCCATCAACAAATAAACCATTCTTGAGTTAATTCATTCATGCAACAAATATTTATCAAGTAACTTCTATATTCCAGTCACCTGAGTAAAAAATAATAATAATAATGGTGAAAAAAATAGAAGTGGAAAAATATATATTAAGTTCCTGCCCTCGTGGATATTACCGTTTCATAGGAGGAGTTAAACCTCTTTCAGATCAATTTCTATTCTACCAAGATTATTACTCCCTGGTCAATCTTTAAAATCCTTAGGTCCCCTACTTGACTGAGAAGTAAGGATGATGTAGATTATACAGGTATTGCCATAACTAGATTGATTAGTAAAGAATGACAAAAAACTTAAATTGATTACACAGTCTCAACAAATATCTAAAGGATTATCTGTTACACTCCAAAATGAAATATAAAAGTATATATATGTATAATTAATATACATATTAATTATATATATTAATATTAGCAACTTGGAAGATGGTACAATCAAGTAAGAGATATGGAAGAACATTAGCATATTTCTTATTTACAAGACAACATACTTTTTCTTAATGTTAATTTATTGATTTTCTAATGGCCAAAAAAATTGATGAAAACATTTTTAAATGTATATGCAAATTTAGAGTTGCAAAACACTATCAAATTCATTTAATTGTCAAAAAACTCAGGAAATAAACAGGGTAAGCACTATAATCTCCATTTTACATATTAGGAAAGAGAATCTCGTTTAAATGGCTTAAATTTGCATGGTTAAAATATGATAAGAGTTATTCCTTAAGTTCAGATTTCTCCAGAGCCTACGTTCCTTCTGTATATCACCACTCTCCAAGCTCTCCAAGCTGTATTTGATACATTCTTCAACAGCAGGATCAAATTTCATCCCCCCAATGAAGTCATCTTTTTTTTCTAACTAGTTCCATATTATTATCCCCTCATTTATGCTACCTAACTTTCAAACTTATAATTCATACATTACACACACTGTCATTTGTGAGTAGCTTGCTACATTAATAAAATATCATAATGGATACATGCAAATGCTCCAATTTCAATCACCAAACATCAATGAATATCTGCTCTTTTAGGAGCTGTCTTCTGAGCTGTAAGGGACTCACAGAATAGCAAGCCATGGCCCCTGCCTTAAATAGTGAGGAAATCCACAAATACAATGATAATACAAGGCAAAATGAAATAAGGCAATTATGGACAAAGTCCTATGAGATAACAGCGCGAAGGGAGAGGGTTTTTCCTCTAAGGGAATTTTTTTTTTAAAAATGCCTTATCATACAAGAAGTGACTGCTAACCTGGGCCAAACTGTCTAGTGACAAGTAGAGGTGGAAGTAGAGAGAATACTCTAGGTAAGCCAAAGAGCAAATGCACAGTAAAGAAGTAATAAATTCACAGTAATTTCTGATTTCTATGGAATACCATGTGCATGAGTAGAAACAGTGAAAAACAAGGCTCATTGTTCCGAGAGCAGACCATGAGAAAACTTGGATAATATGTTAAAGATACCAGAGATACTTTTGTCCTGCATAGAATTAGGGTCAGGGAGGGTATTTAAGTAAGAGAATGACAATATCAGAGATGTCTCTCAGGATGATGATATGTGAGAGATGCAACAGAAAGGGGGATGGAGGAGAGAGAGGAAAATGAGAAAAGAAGGTTTCTGCACTTGTCCAAGTAATTGCTTATGAAAGCTTATGAAAAGCTACCTTTGTGGCCAAGAGAATGAAGAGATTGTGTTGGATAAGACAAGTATTTCAAAAGCAAAATGTATACAACTTAGAAGCTAATTAGATCTGAGAAACAGAAAGAAACTACTCATTCAGTTATTCCTGGAATCATTCCTCTGCCATTTATTGTCTATTTTGTGCCAGACAATGATCTAAGGTCTGGCACCAAGAGCTGTACAGTCTTCTCTGCAGGAAAGACTCTCTTAAACAAAGCGCTAAAGTGCAGAGTGATCACTGCTGTGTTAGATACAACTGCAATATACAAGTTGTCTAGTGTGTCCCAAGACAGAGAAAATCAACACTGTGCGTTTGATCTGAGCAAACGCACAGAGTATGATGCCTTTAACAGAGGCAAAGAATACAGAAAAGGAGGGGGATGTTTGGAAGAGATAAAGAGGAGTTTGGTGTTAGATGTTGTAAGATGTCAGCAGACCAAACATGGAAGGTTAAGTAAAAAAGCCACACAGCTGAGGCTTGTGATTCAGAACTTTTCTTCCCAAATCTAGCACATTTGTCAATATTTCATTGTCAGTGATGACAACTGTAACACATATGCATCTAAATTCTCCTAAAAGAATACTACCATAAAAAACAAACATGCTTTTCATGGTGTCTTCTAGTGCCAAAACTGCCTTCTTTATTAAAAGATGAAGAAATTTGATCTAATATTTTAAATACAATAAACTTTCTATAATCATCTGGTTGTTTTACTAATGGGGTTGTTCGTTTTCAAAGTCAGGGGGGAAATGTCCATTGAATATTATGCTCTTCAGTCCTTGAAGGCTGCCTTCTCAACTGACTGTGTGAAGGAGAATTACAGTCTCCGGGAAAGGAAAGTAGTTGCATTAAGTACATAGCTCCTTTCTGCACCCTGTGTTAATCCCTTTCACCCAAGATAACAGCAAGCTTAAGTTAAAATCTCACTTAGAGCCATCATATTCTTTACAAAGCAGAGCTTCCAACACTTAGAAATAAAATCCAAACTTTGGAGAGTTATCAGAACAGTGTGCACTTAGCTAGGTAGCAGACTGTACATTCCAACGTCGAGGTCAAAATGTTACAATGCATTTGGCAAAACAAAAGGAGAGTGATAGACAATTGTGGCCCCAAAACTAAATAACAGGCATCATGGATATATCCTATAATCAATAACTGGGCAATGCAATTAACACATTTCTCTTAAATAATTAATGAAGCAAACTGTGCTTTGAGCTGTAGATTTTATAAAGGACTTAAAGCAAGGGGAATTAGCTCAAGTGGTAGAGCGCTCGCTTAGCACGCGAGAGGTAGCAGGATCGATGCCTGCATTCTCCAGTTTTGTCTTCCCACCTCCAAATCCCTTGGCTAGCAACAGTATTCAGTGGATACATTTACCAGATTTATCTTGCTTTAGTGAAGGCAATGCCTCTTTGTTCTGTGCTTCCGTGCTAAGTTAAAAAAAAAAAAGAAAGAAATATTATATATAAAAACAAAAAAGGAACATATTAGAAAAAAATTGACTTGTATATTTTTCTACAGTGGTTCCATGACTAATAAAACAATTCATACTCCACTCCGAATTATTATTTCAAAGTCCCCTTTCTTCTCCCCCAGTAAGGAATTAGTTCTCTGCTTATGGACTTCTTAGCCATTCAAAGTATGAATGAATGAACAAACGAATGAATGAAACAGCAAGCCTCTACCACGCAAAATCTGCATGAGGTCAGAAAAGAAATTCATCACTCAAAAGCCCATTTATTTAATACCTGTAAAGTGGATACAGAACTTTAATAAATTTTCTCTGCTTGTTGGTTTCAAAAAAACAAAGGGAATATCCTACTTTCTGGCCTGTCATCTTTTATGTGCATGAGCCAGTCTTATGATTCTGTAGCTTTATACATCATTATCCCGGAAAAAATCACCTCCCCCTCTTCTCTATTAACTCATGCCAATCACACATTTCAAAATGAGATTCAAAATCATCTCCCTAAGGTATTTCTCATGTTTTGCTTTTATCTTCTCTGATATTTATATTCTCTCTCCATTTCAAAAGTAACGTATTTTTACAAGTAATAAAAAACAACTTACTACCTTTTCCACTTGATTTGTATGATCTATGCTATGAGAGATACCCAGCTTATACATTTCAGTTTCATTCATTGCCAAATGAATTACTGAAAAGGCAAATTGAATATCAATTATGAGTATAATACTAGGAACTAGGATTAAACAAAGACTTTCCCTTGAAAAGTTTTCAGGATTCATTACACAATTATTTATCAAACAACTATCTGTACCAGGCCCTCTGCTAGATATTTAGGATTTATATATGGAGCACTTGCCTTTAAAGAGTTTACACAGATGTGCATCTATATAAAAAAAGTATAATTCAGGACAAGCAAATGCAACATGAAATCCTGAATTAGATTCTTTCCAGAAAAAAGGACATTAGTGGAACAATTTGTGAGTTTAGAATAAGGCCTGTAGATTAGTAAACAGTATTGTATTAGCGTTAGTTTCCTGGTTGAGATTACTGTAATTGGGTTATGTAAGATACTATTAACATTAGGGAAAGCTGAGTGAAAGGTTCCTAGGACCTCTCTGCACTATTTTGGCAACTTTTGTATTCTGGAATTATTTCAAAAAGATTTTAAAATTAAAGCAAAATATACCATGAAATGGACACAGAAATGTCCACCTTATGGATATTCAAGGAATATTCCCCTTTGAGGAAGGTCTTGGTGCACAACTTCAGGGAGTATGGTCAGCAGACAGTCCCTAGTGGTCCCCTCCTTCAGGATGTGCCCCAGCTGCAGAGAGCCACCTCTCCAAGGTCATGCCCTTTCCAGGATAGCCATATCTGGCAACTGAGTAAAGCAGAGGTACAAAGGCCTGGCCATTTTGGCTCAGCAGAGGACACTCCAAAGGCAGTATTCCTTCCAGAATCCCCTGCTGAAGTTTGTTGAAGCTCTGCCTTAGTCTGCCTTCCTCCTTGGCCCATTCTTGTTTTTCCCTCACTTCTTTTCCCAGGTATTGAGCTCCTAAAACATGTTGCATCCAACTCTATCTCAGCCTTTGCTTCCAGAGAACCCAACCACTGCTATGCTAGGGGACACTGAGAACAGAGAAGACAGAACAACTGTAGTGAGCCAATTGTGCTATAAGAAGACACATGCCTACTAAAAGGCATCATGCTATACAAAATTGCACAATAAAATCCACAGGACTTATGGGAAAATGGAGTCAGGGCACAACACAAAAACTCGGCCAGTGACATAGTGAAAAATAAAAAAAGTCAGGGACCTAATAAAAACTATATCATACTTTATACATGCTTAATGGCTAAAAAATACAGAAAGGCTATAATAAACATGGCACTTGACCTGAAAAAGATATAGTTTGCTTGTGGAAGTGGGCATTGGAAGGATTGTGGCCTGTGAGTTATTTAGGTAAAAGGACAGTTATTTGCAATCAGATAGAAAGCAATAATACCAGTTTTCGTATTTGGTGTGGCTCGTGACAGACACGGTGGACTGAGGTGTCTAGTAGATCCTTTGTGCGTGTGTGTTTGTGTTTTGTGTATTCCTATGCAGTTGGTTAGGCTTGATGTAGTTTTCTGAATTCACCTGAGAAATATACATAAGCAAATGCAAAACTTGTGTTATGCTAAAATCATCCCCTGATACATCAGTTACATTGGAACGAATTTGTATGTTCAAAACAAGTACCACAGGAGAACTGTACTCACAAATACTAGATAATAAAAGCATTCTTCAGATAGTATTTGATATCTGGCAAATGAAAAATACATGGAGAAAATGTCACAGCTTCTCTGAGGAGGTAGAAGTAACATTGCATGACATGTGCAGACCCCAAAATCATATCATTGTGGCAACCTGCTGGCTAATCATTTACAATAAGGACATCAGTCGTTTTAGTTATTACTAGGTGTTATGATTTAACAGATGTCAGTACAAGGAATTAATGATATGTGAAATTCAAGCAAACTTGTCAAAGAACATATTTAATTTACTAATAATGATGAATTAAAAGGCAAAGCACTTAAAATACACAAAAAATTATCCTTGAACAAACATTAAAATGTAGATATTTAGTAAATATATTTATATTCTTCTCTGTTGACAACATTAGACAACTTTAGTTAACACATACAAAAGTAACAGTATTGTTTCATTCATTCAATATTTAAGGAGTACTTGTCATAAATTGGTTAGGTGCTAAGAATAAAGTACTAACAAAAATAAATATATGTCTGTTTGCTCACATTTTATAATCTAGAGAGAAGATCACAAGCTAGAGAAAAACAAATTTCATTGTGTAAAATAGTGTAAGTGCTGTGAAAAAACAGACAAATAACACAAGGTAAGGGAAGATTGAAGGGAGCAATAGGGAGTCCACAGAAGGCCTTTTATGAACTTAAAGTATTGCTAGTAAAACAAAGCTTTTTTTTTTTTTTTTTGCTATAAAGATAAGCCATTTTGGAACACCACTTACTACAGGGCTAATAGCAAAGTATATACACTCATCTTTAGTGGACAATGTGGTTGTGGTTGTCTTGCATCAAAACATCATCCTGCTAAATTCTGCTAAATTCCCAAAAGTGATAGAAGACAATCCCTCTTCCCTCTAAGGATGCTAAAAAGAACTGGTTAGAACAGATCTCTATACTCTGGCAGATGAAATGTGAACACAGCCTCTGAACACAGCAGGTCAGAGGCTCCCAAATAAGGTATTTGGATCTTGAAGAAAGTGCAGGGTCAGTTGTAGTTTTAGTCATGACAGGTTTGAAGAAGGGGAGATTCAGTGGCATGAGGTTGAGAGTCTAGGAGGTGTCAAGTCCAGCATTGTAGGGGGGTGAATGTCCCAAGGTAGCTATGCCAGGTGTGGGTGGCCTGTGTCCATCCAGTGGTAGCAGCCTGCTAAGAAGAATGCTCCTGTGAAGTGCTGGCCAGGCTTTGCCATCCAGGTTAACTTTCTAGGCACACAGTAGACATTACATATTGTACCATATTTTTATATTGTTGTTGTTAGGTGGCATCAACTTATAGCAACCTCATGGGTAGAACTGCCCCACAGGGTTTTCCAGGCTATGATTTAGGCTGTGATTGTGAGGTCTTTTTCCTGCAGATCCGCTGGGTAGGTCAAACCACCAAACTTTTGGTTGGCAGCCAAGCGCTTAACCATTAAGCAACCGGATATATTAGATTTGCTTTGAGTCATGACACATCAGCAAACAAAGGTACCGAAAGCTTTACTCTGTGTCACTAAGATCGACTCTACTCTGAGGAGGCAGCTCCTCCCTAGTTGTATTTTGAGTGCCTTCCAATCTGAGGGACTATTGTGAAAGTTGGAAACAAAAAAGAAGGGTAAGTAGTTGGAAAATATGGCCTTGGTGATATGAACTATGCCAGAGATCGCATGACAGAATTCTGCAAGACTAATAACTTACTGATTAGAAAAACTGTTTTTCAACAACACAAAGGACAACTATACATGTGAACCTCATTGGATGGTTTACACAGAAATCAAACTGACTGTATCTGTAGAAAGAGACAGTAGAGAAGCTCATTATTATCAGTCAACATAAAAGCAGGGGCCAAATGTGGAAGAGACCATCAATTGCTCATATGTAAGTTCAAGTTGACGCTGAAGAAAATCAAAGCAAATTCAAGAGAGCCAAAGTATAACCTTGAATACATTCCGCCTGAATTAAGAGACTAATTCAAGAATAGATTTATTGCACTGAACAATAATGACTGAAGACCGGAAAAGTTTGGGGTGACATCAAGGACAACATATGTGAAGAAAGCCAAAGGACAGTAAAAAAAGAGGAAAGAAAGAAAAGACTGAAATGGATGTCAGAAGAGACTCTGAAACTTGCTATTGAACACTGAGTAGCTAAAGAGCTAAAGTGAACAGAAGAAATGATGAAGTAAAAGAGCTGAACAGAAGATCTCAAAAGGCAGCTTGAGAAGACAAGGTAAAGTATTATAATTAAATGTGCAAAGACCTGGAGTTAGAAAACCGAAAGGGAAGAACACGATCGGCATTTCTCAAGCAGAAAAAACTGAAGCCTCTAGTTGCAATACTGAAGGATTCTATGGGTAAAAAACTGAATGAAGCAGAAAGAATCAAAAGAAGATGAAAAGAATACCAGTTACTGTACCAAAAAGAATTGGATGACGTTCAAGCATTTCAGGAGGTAGCGTATGATCAAGAACCAATGGTCCTGAAGGAAGGCTTATAAGCTGCACTGAAGGCATTGACAAAAAACAAAGCTCCAGGAATTAGAGAAATACCAACTGAGACACTTCAACAAAGAGATGCAATGCTGGAAGTGGTTACTTGTCTATGTCAAGAAATTTGGAATATAAAACTACCTGGGCAATCCACTGTAAGAGATCCACATTTGTGACCATTCCAAAGAAAAGTGATCAAACAGCATAAGAAAATTATCCAATGATATCATTAATCCACATGCTAGCAAAATTTTGCTGAGGAAAATTCATAAATGGCCACAGCCTTACATCAACAGGGAACTGCCAAAAATTCAAGCCCAACTCAGAAAAGGGCAGGAAAGGAGGGACATCATTGCTGATGTCAGATGGATCTTGGCTGAAAGCAGACAATACCGGAAAGATGTTTACCTGGGTTTTATTGACTGCACAAAGGAATTCGACCGTGTGGGTCAAAACAAATCATGTATAACATTGCAAAGAATGGGAATTCCAGAACAACTGTGCTTGTGCGTAACCTGTACATGGATCAACAGGCAGTCGTTCAAACAGATTAAAATTGGAAAAGGTGTGTGGCAGGGTTGTATTCTTTCACTTTACTTATCCAATCTATATGCTGAACAAATACTCCAAGAAGCTGGGCTATATAAAGAAGAATGCAACATCAATATTGGAGGAAGACTCATTAACAACCTGAGATATGCAGATGGCACAGCCTCTTGCCAGAAGTGAAGATGATTTGAAGCACTTCCTGATGAAAGTTAAAGGACTACAGCCTTCAGTACAGATTATAACTGAACATAAAGAAAATGAAAATTCTTACAACTGGACCAATAAACGGCATCATGATAAATGGAGAAGAAACTGATGTTGTCAAGGATTTCATTCTTTTTGGATCCACAATCAATGCACATGGAAGTAGCAATCAAGAAATCAAAGGACATACTGCATTGGGCAAATTTGCTGCATAAAACCTCTTTAAAATGTTAAAAAGCAAAGATGTCACTTTAGGACCTAGGTGAACATGACCCAAGACATGGTATTTTCAATCATCTCATATGCATGTGAAACCTGGACAATGAAAAAGGAGGACCAAAGAAGAATTGACACATTCGAATTGTGGTATTGCCAAAGAATATTGAATATACAGTGGACTACCAGAAGAACAAACATATTTGTCTTGGAAGAAGTACAGCCAGAATGCTTCTTAGAAGCAAAGATGGCAAGACTTCATCTTGCTTACCTTGGACATGTCATCCGGAGGGGGAAATCACTGGAGAAAGACATGATTTTTGGTAAAAGTAGAGGGTCACTGAAAAAGAGGAGATGCTCAATGAGGTGGATTGACACAATGGCTGCAACATAACGACGATTGTGAGGATGGTGTAGGATCAGGCAACATTTTGTTCATAAGGTCTCTATGAATCAGAGTTAATTCCAAGGTACCCAACAACAATAACATATTAGATTAGATATATTAAATTAGTCTGAAGAGAGTAGCTTTCTCCAAGCAGATGTAGAAACCTGGACTAATGTCTAAAAACTAATAACAGGAAATGTGGAGCTCTGGTGGCAAGGTGATTAAGAGCTCAGGCTGCTAACCAAAAGATTGGCAGTTCAAACCTACCAGCTGCTCCCTGGAAACCCTCTGGGGCAATTCTACTGTGTCCCGTAGGATCGCTATGAGTCGGAATCAACTCAATGGCACAAAACAACAACAACAGAAAATGTGTGAATTAGATCTCCTATGGATATTCCTTAATGCCTTTCTGAAACCTGATACTGACTGAGGATGAACTCCAAATTTTAGTAATTGCAATATATATAACTACCAAAACTTACTGCCCCAGACAAAGTTTGATAAACTAAGAAATCTAGCTTAAAGAAAAAAATAGTGGGCTTAACATAAAGTAAATATTATCAGGACAATTTGATGTCTAAAGATATTTTCCATGTACACATACAACTCTACTCCTGGAATTCTAACAAGGCAAATTCCCCACTTTATTTTTAATTTTTAAAACACATTTTCCCCATGCTATCTTGTATTCTATTTATAGTCTTATTTCACTATCTAGATCATAAATTGCTTAAATTCCTATAATCCTCACAATGCCTAATACCTCCTTCCACCTTGTACATCAAAAAAACAAAACCCATTGCCATCAAGTCAGTTCTGACTCATAGGAACCCTACAGTACAGAGTAGAACTACCCCATACAGTTTCCAAGGCTTCAACCTTTACAGTCTATTCCCAAGAAAGGTGACCCAACTGAATGTGGAAATCATCGAACAATATTATTGATATCACACACAAGTAAAATTTTGCTGAAAATCATTCAAAAGTGGAGGCAGCAGTATATCGACAGGGAGCTGCCATAAATTCCAGCTGGATTCAGAAGAGGATGTGGAACGAGGGATATCATTGCTGATATCAGATGGATCCTGGCTGAAAGCAGGGAATACCAGAAAGATTTTACCTGTGTTTTATTGACTATGCAAAGGCATTTGACTCTGTGGATCATAACAAATTATGGATAACATTGCAAAGAATGGGAATTCCAGAACACTTAATTGTGCTCTTGAGGAACCTGTACATAGATCAAGAGGCAGTCGTTT
Organism: Dugong dugon; assembly: GCA_030035585.1. Taxonomy (NCBI): domain Eukaryota; kingdom Metazoa; phylum Chordata; class Mammalia; order Sirenia; family Dugongidae; genus Dugong; species Dugong dugon. Next base: position 25,793,710 of record CM057475.1, read on the forward strand.
GAACAGAACAAGGGGATACTGCGTGGTTGAAAGTCAGGAAAGGTGTGCATCAGTGTTGTAATCTTTCACTATACTTATTCAAACTGTATGCTGAACAAATAATCCGAGAAGCTGGACTATATGAAGAAGAACGGGGCATCAGGATTAGAGGAAGACTCATTAACAACCTGTGATATGCAGATGACACAACCTCGCTTGCTAAAAGTGAAGAGGACTTGAAGCACTTACTGATGAAGATCAAAGACCACAGCCTTCAGTATGGATTATTCCTCAACATAAAGAAAACAAAAATCCTCACAAGTGGACCAATAAGCAACGTCATGATTAAGGGAGAAAAGATTGAAGTTGTCGAGGATTTCAATTTATTTGGATCCACAGTCAACACTCTTGGAAGCAGGAGTCAAGAAATCAAACAGTGCATTGCTTTGGGCAAATCTGCTGCTAAAGACCTCTTTAAAGTGTTGAAAAGCAAAGATGTCGCCTTGAAGACTAAGGCGCACCTGACCCAAGCCATGGTGTTTTCAATCACCTCAAATGCATGTGAAAGCTGGACGATGAATAAGGAAGACTGGAGAAGAATTGATGCCTTTGAATTGTGGTGTTGGCGAAGAATATTGAATATACCATGGACTGCCAAAAGAAGGAACAAATCTGTCTTGGAAGAAGTATAACCAGAGTGTTCCTTAGAGGCAAGGAGGGTGAGACTACATCTCACATACTTTGACCATGTTATCAGAGGGGGATCGGTCCCTGGAGAAGGAAGTCATGCTTGGTAACGTAGAGGACCAGTGAAAACGAAGAAGACCTCAACAAGATGGATTGACACAGTGGCTGCAGCAACAACGGGCTCAAGCATAACAATGATCGTGAGGATGACGCAGGACCCGGGCAGTGTTTCATTCTGTTGTACATAGGGTAGCTGTGAACTGGAACTGACTCGATGGCACCTAACAACAACAATCTTTACTGAAGTAAACTGCCACATCTTTCTCCCTCACAATGGCTAGTGGGTTCAAACTGCAGACCTTTAGGTTAGCAGCTGAGCGCTTAACCACTGTGCCATCAGAGCTCCTACCTTGTGTACACTCAGTAAATATTTGTAGCTACTCAATAAATAATTTGAGTATTAAATACTTTATTAATATATTTTAAGGTCCACATCCTCTGTAAGCTTTCTCTAGTCCATCTGATCTACAGGAACTCTCCCTCCCTTGTTTTCTGTTGACATTTTTGTACTTCCTTATATGACCACGGAGCCCTCGTGACACAGTGGTTAACAGCTTGACTACTAACCAAAAGGTCAACAGTTTGAATTCACCAGCTGCACCCTGGGAACCTTCTGGGGCAGTTCTACTCTGTCCTACAGGGTTGTTATGAGTCAGAATCAATTGGATGGCAACGTTTTTTGTTGGTTTTAATAGACCATATGGTGCTATATATTTCTAGTGCAAACTGACACATAAAAATAAACCCTATTTGTATATACTGATAAACATGAAAAGGATGAATTGATTTTGAAAACTTTGGTTAAACATAGTTGAACAGTGTTTAACTGCTACCCTTCTAAGGTATTTTAATATACTGATATAAATCGTAAATCTCTAAAATGGGAACAAAGTCCATATCATTTTCCATACTCTTTTGATGTTAGATGAGTACTTCACAGAACAGATTTTGACTGAGTATACTACAGCTTATAAGATGCCCATAGGCACACAGTCTCAGTAAGTTTGGGGGTGAGGAGAAGACATACAATAGTCAGGGAAGAAAGTTATTGTGTTCTCTACATATTGATAAGAAATCATGGACAACATCACATGGCCAGTAAATGATGACTCTAAGACTAATACCTCCAGTACCCCTGATTTCTAGAATGTTGTGCTGTTGGTCATTTTGCCATGGGTAGAGTATGTTGCTCCAACTCTTCAGTAAACTCATTGAAAGCAACGGCCTTAACTTACTCTTCTTTGCATCTTGCGTAGTTCCTAATCCATAATCAATATTCAGAAATGCTTATATTTTTATCATCAAATGAGCAAGGCACCCGTTCCAGAAGGAATCATTGTCTTTGCAGGAATTACTTCACGTCTCTGGGAAAGATGTATTCCTTTCTGACTAACATTAAATGGTTGTTACTTCTGTTGCTGTTGTCTATAGTCATGAGGAATAATCTTACTTCCCAGACATTGTATAGCTACACTTCTTTATGTTTCTTAATTAAAATATAAACAGCCTAATTAATAATTCTTGTAAAAGCAATTGCATGGATACAACTGTTACTAATTGGGAAACTGCTTCTTTTCCTCTAGTTTTAGTTGTTTAATCGCATGCTTCTTCACATCTCTTCAAATTGGCCTTCATAATTATACTTCATTTTTTAAAAATGTCTCTCAAGTAGTGGAATTACATGTTAATCTTCAAGCACACGACAGTTAATATATTGGCACCACAGTGCTTTATTACCTTTGTAAAATACCTTATAATTTTGTTTATGCTCAGTAAGTAAAAAGGCAATCTCAATTCCTTCAATTTACCTCCAGCCTTAATCTGGAGGCCAAGCAAATACATGAGTTTCCAACAATTGATCTATCTTCTAAAGTCCTAGCTTCACGTTTGAATCATCTAAAAGGCTTTAGCAAAATACTGTTAAGTAGGTCTCATCCCAGACAAATTCAATCACTATCTCTCAGCATGTGGTCTTGACATCAGTATTTTTTGTAATTCCCTAGGTGGTTCTAATGTGTAGTCAGGGTTGGGAATCCCCACTCCAGAGGTAAATAATCACAGCATCTGAGACTGGAAGGCAATTCTGAGCAGTGTTTAACAAAGCCTAACCATGTACCTAAAGATCACCTGTGAGGCTTCTTTAAAGGCACAGACGTCTAAGGTCCCACTGAGCCAGAATTTGCAGTGGTGGGGCCCCAGGTGGGTCTTACCCAAGTCTGTGTTTAAGAAATTGCATCAGAGGTTTCCTAAACTAACTTTTTAACTAAGAGTCCTTGACAGGGCATCCTAGCCCAAGCAACTCCTCCTGCCAGATTACCCCCATCAAAATTTCTTCATCGTCCTTTTCTGCAGGGTGCAGGGCATCTTTTAAGAAGAGGAATGTGTCATAATAAAATGTGTCAGCTACTAGGAGTAAGAAGACCCGAGTTTGGGGTCTGTTCTAGATAGAATTGTGTCTCTCCAAAAATACGTGTTGGAAACCTAACCCCTATACTTGTGCATGTAATCCTATCTGAAAATAGGATTTTCTTTGTTGTTATGAGGCCATATCAGTGTAGCACTTTTCCCTGGAAAAGAGGCATCCCTCAGTGTGGATCAAAGAGAGAATCAAGCACATTCCCAAATGTTCTAAAATGAAAATATGAGGTTTGGACAAAAGGATATATCACCAACCCAGGGCCAGACAGGGGTCACAGCTATCCCTTAGACAGGTGCCAGTGAGACTCAATCAGAAAACCAGCGAGCTTGGTATGCTGGTGGTAACAGAATTAGAGAGAGAGACAAATAAAAGAAACTTGAATAACACCTCATCATCCTTCGGCCTCCATGCCAGCAAGGCAACCGGCACCCAGGGGTGAAGAGGCCTTACTCAGGAAACAGGGAGGGCCAGGGCACAGCATGCAGTGAGTAGGACCCATCCCCTCTATCAGGAGGTTCCATGACCCAAACCTCTATCCCCATCTCATAAAAAAGCTGTGAAAGGTACAGAAATTTGGGAGACTGAGTAGTAGTGTTTTGATTTTTCCTTAGGATAAGTGGTACCTCACAGACTATTGGAACCCTTGGTTACGCAGTGGTTAAGAGCTCAGCTCTAACCAAAAGGTTGGCAGTGAGAATCCACCAGCCACTCTCTGGAAACCCTACGGGGCCGTTCTACTCTATCCTATAGGGTCATACGAATCAGAATTGACTTGACGACAGTGGGTTTTTTGGGAACGGGCTACCAATACTTGTGAATCAAACCAAATTTTAAGGCAACTATAACTAAAATATAGTTTCTCTCTAACCAGCAGATGGGAGTCTGGGGAACTACAATTTCTCTGCACATCTGAGGTGTAGCATGAGTGAATTTTATGACCCTGCAACACGAGTAAAGTGTATACAGTGAGAGGAAAGCTGGGAACTAAACCAAGGAATATGCATACATTTCAGAAGTGGGTGGGGGAAGAGAAAAATAACAGATAGAGAGCTAATACTGGACACCTTTTTGTCTTCCAAAAAACAAAAATTCACTTAAGAAGAAAAAAACAATTACCCAAGTACTATATCCCGTGTAACATAGAGACTGAAACTTCATGGAGAGAATTCTGATCACTTCCACAGTGCAATGATCTTGCTGGTCTGTGCCTCTTTCTTGAAAGTGTGAGCTGGTCATTTAAGGAACAGTCTTAAACTAAGTGGAAAATAAATTGAGCCTACTTAAACGGCCTCAAATAAGGACTCGGAGTAACAACTCTACAATCTCGCTCTCAGCAGAGGTGGATGACCCATCAGATTTCACTTTGTAGTTCCCAACCACTATAGTTCCTAGGATGTTACTCTCTTTTTCAGGAACTTTGCAATAAAAGCTACTTACCATCAAATACGAGAAATCCACCCTTAGAGCTTCCTTTACCCACATAGGTTTAATACACAGAAAAGGCACATTATATCATACATGAAGAAAATTGAAATTTGATAAAATATTAATTAGGCCCAATTTGGTTTTTTTTTTTCAAAAAAATCCCTAAGTAGTCATTTCCTTATGTGAGAATATAAAGTTATCAGCTAAGAAATATATGTTTTTCACAAATCATATGCTTCATTTTCATAACTATTTGCATGACTAACTCTTGGAACACCGGTGTAATAACTGCATTTTGTCACAGATTCATAGGAAAATAGATTCAACCACTTTACCATTCTTCCCCCAGGCTTAGATTTTCTATGGGAACATGGAAACAATAACACTCCTTTTAAAAAAAAATCTCTCTTATTTAAAATGATCGCTTTGCTTTCTTCTAGTATTTTGTCAGGCAGAGAAAGCATGGCTCAAAAAAATAACCATGGTCTATTTCGTGTTCAGATAGAAATTTGACTGTGTATTCACCCTGGAGGTATTCATTTCAGAGTGGCTATTGACAGGTCAGACCAGCTCTTCAAGCAAGAAAGCATTTGCTCAGTGTCTTCTCTCCCTGCTACCCGGGACACTCAAGGCTCTTAGCAGAAGAAAGCCACTTGTGATCAGATTCCTGCTAGGCTGTTTTTCCCCCTTCTATCCATCTGTTCTTGTTAGCTTTGTAATACGCACTTAAGTTTTCCCTCCCATCCCTATCACACACTCTTTCTGATCAAGTTAACAATATTTCTTTTAGGATTTTTTAGTAATATTTGAGGAACTTTAAAACAGAAAAGAGCTAAGGGATTAATAGACCATTCACAGAGAAAGAAAGGCAAAAGGCTCTTTAGCATTTTAAAAGATGTTCTTTCTCACTCTTACTGAGATAAACACACAGTGGCAAATATAGAAAAGTTGATAACACGCTAGTTAGAGAAGGCAAAAGGAACAGGTATTACTGGTGGCAATGTAAACTGGCATAGCCCTCAGTGGAAGATAATTTGGCAATTTCTCTCAAGATATAGGAAACCCTGGTAGTGTAGTGGTTAACAGCTACGGCTGCTAACCAAAAGGTTGGCAGTTCAAATCCACCAGGTGCTCCTTGGAAACTCCATGGGGCAGTTCTACTCTGTCCTATAGGGTTGCTATGAGTTGGAATTGACTCGACAGCAATGGTCTTTTTTTTTTTTTTTTATCAAAATATAATGTGCACATATATTTTGGCACATGCACAAAATGACATAATCAAGCTGATCATTGCAACCATGTTTACAATAGCAAAAGTTTGGAAACAACCTAAATACGGTTCTTGCTAAATGAATTATTTTACATTCATATAATGGAACAGCATGTAACTTCTTTTTTTAAATGATGTGGCTCTATGTATGTTAGATGAACGCATTTCCCAGGTAAATTATTCAATGAAAGTAACATGGAACAGAACACTGTTATAGTATTCTGTTTCTCTTGGTATTAAAAAAAGAAAAGAAAATATATACAGACTATATCGTGAAGGATACTAGAAGCAGTGGTTATATATGGAGGTGGGTAGGGACCTAAGGGTCGGGAAAGAGGTGGGAGGAATTTTTTTTCAGTGTATACAGACCCTCATACATTTTGAGTTATTTACCATATGCATGTAATAATAATTAAAAATTACTAAGTGATTTAGTAGAATATATAAAGAGCACTGAATACAATGCTAAGGACTTCACTTGTTGCTTTAAGGCAGCGGGGACCCATTAAATGGCTGAAGAAAGAAAACAGTAGGATTGGGTTTACAGAAAGACCATCCTGACAACATCACTACAGTATTGAAGTCTTCTTAGTCTGGAGGAATGGAGGCCACTTAGAACAGTGGCTATCCAATTTGACTAAACATTGGAATCACCATGGTAGTTTTAAAAATCATTCATGACTGAATTCCATTTTAATAGATTCTAATGGTCTGGGGTGTGGCCTGGGCATCAGGGATTTTCAAAGCTCCCTAATTGATTATAATGGATAACCAAGACAGAGAACCTCTGGCATAGAAGGCTGCTTAAGTAATTAGGTAATCTCTAGTAAAGAGAACCTAAGTTAAATAATGGCACAGAAGATAGAAAAGAGAAAAATTCTAGAGCTATTAAGAAGATTCTGTAGAACTCACTGATCAGTTGGGTAGAGGTATAAAAGAGAAAGTGAGGCACCAAAGATTGACTCCCCATTTTCTGGCTTAGATAATAAATGGGTAATACCACTAACTGAAACAGCTTTGTAGGAGGAGATAGAATGAATTTTATTTTAGACATGCTCAGTTAGATGCTTGTGAAATATGAAAGGAGAGCTACACAGGAGCAATTGACTACGTGAGCTTGGGATTTGGAGAATAAGCATATTGGAGATTCAGACTTTGTAACTGGCAGCAAAGGCTTTTATTTTAAATTACAGGAGAAAATATAGTACAGTATAGACAAAGTTCCAAAAATAGAACTATCAACAGAGATGGAGTAGAAAATGAAGACAGACCTTCAAAGAATAAGGCCAAAAATGCTCACAGAGGTAGGAGACAAAAACAGAAAATAAGAGATTTCAATAGGTCAACAAAAGAGGAGCTTCAAGAATTTTTAACAATGTCAGTCACTATAGGAAAACAAAGACCGGAAAGTCTTTTATGGATTTAGTAACTACAAGGTAACCTTGGTTGCAGCAGTGTCCATAGTGTAGATACCAGATTGCAACAGACAGTACCATTGATGGGCAGTAAGGAAGTGGACACAGCAGGTGGTGACTACTCTACCTGGAAGATGGCTATAAGGAATAGGGGGTGATAAGCTCTGATTACTTTTTAAGATTGGGGAAACAAGCCTATTTCTATATTAAGAGGAAAGTGCCATTATGTGAAAAGGCTGATGACCCAGGAGAACAATGGGAAAATTGATGGAGACATTTCCCCAAGGAGATGGGAAAGGTTGGGACCAAGAGCTCAGGTAGTGGATTTTGCCTTGAGCAGAAGGATTGACGTCTCTTCTTCTGAGGTGGGAGGAAAAGGTGGTTTGTTTTTTTTTTTTTTAAGTTAGGATGGAGATAAATTGTTGGGGTAGAAAAAGAGAGGATTTTTCTTTTGTAGTTTCTATTTTTCTATGAAGTGGGAGAAAAAGTTGGCTGAAAAGGGGAAGGATGTTAGGTGAAATGAAGAAAGTTTAAGTTTAAAATGGTTCAGGTTCGGAGGAAGATGGGAAGAAAAGTTGATCAGGGCCATATAGAGGAATTTTTAGGAAGGACTAAGGACTTTGCTGCTGGAGTCCCTGAGTAATGCAAATGGTTAGTACACTCATTGCTAACCTAAAGGTTGAAGTTTTGAGTTCACCTGCTGGTATTGGAATCCATTTACTAGTTGTCATCTAGTCAACCCCGATTCATTACCATCCCACACATGTCAGCTTAGAACTGTACTCCGTAGGATGTTTTAATGGCTGATTTTTTGGAAGTAGATCACCAGGCCTTTCTTTCAAGGCACCTCTGGATAGACTCAAACTTTCAACTTTTTAGTTAGCTGCTGAGCACATTAACTGCATCACCCAGGGACTCTATGGAGTCCATAAGACAACCAGAATTTCCTGATTACTTACTATAAGCTAAATACTAATCTAGGTACTGAGGACAAAAACATTGGGAACTGCAACAGGAATCCGAGCCTCAAGAAACTTGAAATGAAGTTAGTAGGACCCTCAGACCTGGAAGATATCCAGGAAGGCTCACATAGTCACATGTAGCTTTAAATTAAAGTGCACACGGAAATAACAGGTGTTTGGAGAGAAATAAACATGTGATCAAGGAAAGGCTGAAAGGAGGAGGAAGAGAGTTTATGAAAAACGCGATTGGCTTGGATGAACTGGTTGCATAGAGGAAGGCAATACAGAAAAGTGATCCCAGAAACAGAAAATAGCACTGAACACCATGAGCTCCAGAAGGGTTGGGTGTTCACCACTGTGAACCCAGGAACATAACAGAGGCTCAACAAAGACTTTATGAATTAAAAAAAAAAAAAATTACTAAGGGGCATGCATAATAAATGAACGACGGGAGGACCAGAGAGGTTGGTTTACCTCCACAATGCAATTATGACGTCAATGGAGAGACGGTCCTGAAGTTTCCCAAAAGAGTTGGAAATTTCCCAATAGGCAAAAGAGGGCTGGTCCAAGGTTCCAAGCTGGGGCTATATAACAATAATTCACATACTACTTTGCTTATGCAAAAAGAGAAACCCTTCTTAAATTCTCTCCAAGGAATAAAGAAACTTCTCTTTCCCTGACTAGACAGCATTCTACCCTTTGTTGATTGCTTCAGGCACCTAGGTGACCTTTAAAAAATATGCACGTGGAAATGTGCACTGCATCTTGGTCAATTACCCCGACTGCTCAGTCAGTCAGTCGGGCACCCTTCTTAAATCACCAGGGCCCTTCTTGCTTCCATTACCTGGCTCTTCTCAAACAGAAGAAGGCTCAGTGGGAGTGCTATGGAAACAGTGAAGAGCTGCACTGATTCTAGGGTAAAGAAATGTCTTAAGATTTTTCTTTCTGTCTATGTAATGCACACTTTCCACTCTCCACCCTCATAAATATTTCCTCCTCCCTCTCTCTTTTTTTTTTTTTTTTTTTGGATCCTCTTTTTATATGTTTTTGATGAAAATCATTATTAAAAAAAGAAGAAAAGGAAGGACGTTTGACTTCTTGCCCAACTTCCAAAACCAAAAGACCAAACCCATTGCTGTCAAGTCGATTCCAACTCGCAGCGACCCTGCACAATGGAGTAGAACTGCCCCATAGGGTTTCCAAGGAGCCGCTGGTGGATTGGAACTGCTGACCTTTTGGTTGGCAGCCAAGCTCTTAACCACTATGCCACCAGGGCTCCTCCCAACTCCCAGTACTGAACGATTTAGAGGTGGCTAAAAATAACATTGGGGGGAAAATGCTAAAACCCAGACTCTCTCACCTGCCAGAACAAGAACTGAAGTTTATTTTCTAGTTTGGAAATTCTTTCAGCTGACATATATTTTGTATGCTTGCAATAAACAATGTTCTACTGGCATAGCAAGCACTATACTTACCACCCTGTTATTAAGCATTTCTAAAATTTCCATGAAGATGTCATTTTGAATACCACAAAGAGAGGCTGAGTTTATACTGTAAAATATAAAACAGCTCATTAACATTTGCATGAAGAAAATAATACCTCCAACATTTTAAAAGGAATTTTTTTTTCCTTTTTTTAATCCTCAGTTTATCTAATGCCTTTCCTTCCAAGCACTTTGATTAATATCTTCCTGACTAAAGTGTTTGAGGAAAAGGTGCTAAAATTACCTTCAAATAATTTAGCCATGTCTAGCTGCTCAGTGTGACAGTAACAAATGGAGTCTTTCTTCCATGTTGCAAGCTGTCCTCAGCATCACACTAGATGATAAATTCAGATATTGATGGAAAAATTATCTATGCAGCCATTTGCAAAAGAATTTTGGAGAGGCAAATTCCTGCCCTTCTCCCATGCTTTCTCTGGCTCTGTTTTCCCTTCCCTGAGTATGTTTGCAAATATATGTCAAGACAGTGCCATAATAAACCTGTTTAAAAACTGATATAAGAATGGAGTAATTAAATATTATGGTAATCAATAAAAATATTCTTGTAGTTGAGTAATTTCAATGTTTTGTTTTACTACCATAGTCATCCAATATGGAAAAGTTTTACTTAAATGAGATTATTGTTTAAGGTCTAATCAGTTCTAACTTTTCTTTCATTTCTTTCAAGCAACCCATTTCTTTTATTCTCTATTCAGATGAAATCAGCATATGAAAAAGCAACTCTTCTCCTGTAAACAGTTTGAATCTAAAATACAAACAACAAATGGCACTCAATACCACCAACACTTTATAAGGAGTGCTAGAAAGAAATGCTTCCTTTGCTACATTTTACACTTCAATACTGGAGCACAGAGGGAGGATCTGGCTTCTGAAGGGCAGGTGGCTTCCAAGGATGGACAGAACTCAGATTGAATTTATTGTGCAATAGAAAGAAAATGCCAAGGGAGGGTGGAAGGTTAAGAAATAGATGTAGGATGACGATGAATATATGATTTGCCCCAAGGAGAATACATGTAAATAGCAGAGGCATTGCCAACTGTTGAACTGAATAAAAGACTCAAAATTAAGGATGCAAATTATAATTTTGGAAAAAAATCAGTGTTAGTGCCAACAGGAACACCTTGGCACTAGAGTACCTTTCCCTCTAATAATTAAACTCAGTCTGCGTAGCGGGCTGTTCTTTCCTGCATCTTTCAAGTAACGCATCAAGTGAGCTACCCAGAGCATATTAATGATGCATTATAACTCAATAGCCATAATTACCCAGGGACTGAAAAACCTCTAGATGCAGATTCAACCTAATTAAAGGACTAAAAGGAGCCAGGACAGTGAACAAACTGTCCTGGACTCTGTTTTGCCACCACGTAGAAAGATGACACTGAGCATTTTCTTCTGGCATTATTAATTTCCTTGTTCACAAGAGTAAAATGTATCATAGTAATTCATGTGCTATAAAATTACCAGGCGATGCATTTGCAGAATACTTAAAATATCCAAGTCCTATGCTTTGCCTTACAGTGTCCACACATGTAAAGCAGAGATGATAAATTAATGTCTGCAATTAACAGTGATTCTATTGTAGCAGACATTACTGATCAATAACTGCAGTCTTTCTCTAAAAACATGGATGTAGACCCAGAATCCTTCTCAAGCAGCGCTTCAGGAAGCCCGCAATGATTCACCTGAGTTAGTTAGCTAAATACAACATGATTTAGGGAATCTTTTTGCAATAACTTCCTTCCTCTCCACTTTCACAACAGTTAGGCCAGGTGTTTACAGTCAAAGTGAATCAGGAGGAGGAGCTGTACACTAAAATCAAGAGGCCCAGTAATCCTGAGTTGTTCATTTATTCACTCATGAGTATTTGCTGAAGTCCTCACAGTGATCGTATAGGACAGAGTAGAACCGCCCCATAGAGTTTCTAAGACTGTAAATCTTTAAGCAAATAGACTGTCACATCTTTCTCCCATGGAACCGCTGGTGGGTTCTAACCACTGACCTTTCAGCTAGCAGCTGCGCACTTAAACTACTGTGCCACCAGGGCTCCTTACTGTCATGGAAGAAGCCAGAATCAAAAAGAAGTAGCATTTGACCCTCTGGATGATACTGTCTAAAATATACCAAGATGCCATGTAAGAGGCATTTAGAATAGACTGACCATTTATTTCTTAGCAGATGTCCATACTCGATCATTTGCAGCAGCTGTTCAAAATGGACCTCTAGTAGTGCAAAGAAAAGTCAAAGGAAAGTGAAGAATCTTCAGAACTCTTTCACCCCTACAGCAACGGGGAAAAAAAAAGTCTAGCATTGCTTCTCTGGGAATCAGCTTCTCTCCAGCCTTCCTCGTGTGCTACTTGATCTTTAATTTATGGAGTCAACAGAAAGCTCTGTCTTCGGGAGCACAGATGCTGGACAAATAAGCTAGGGCATTGATTTTGGTATTTGGCCAAACTGATGGCACCATTATGTAGACTGAATATCACTGTGTCTAATAAAAATGCTTTATGTGGAGTCTCAGGGAAGGGAGAGAGCCGGCTGGCTGTAGAAAAGGACAGAAAGCAATGCAATTAGGTAGTGGTATTTTGTCTTGGGCCATGGGTCCTCTGTGGTTAAGCATGATATAGTGATTTTTGATATTTGCTTTCTGTTTAATTTTACTCTTTTTTTCTTGGCACGTTAATACCAAATATTAGGCAAAAAAAAACTGTAAATATAATTTAGCTTTTCATATCAGTACATATTTGCAATACAGCAGTTAAAATATTTGATTAAAATATATGTAAGCTTTTAATTAATTCTATTACCAAAGCTAACAGCATTAGCCACTAAAAGCCAAGAATATATGTATACTCAGAAAAAAGGAGTTTAAAAAAGTTGCAAAGTCTGTGTGTCTGTCTTTATACCTTTACTGAATCTGAGTTTTTGCCCTAAAAGTGCAATCCAGGCACATAATCACCACATGGAAGAATAATTAACAATTATTTTCAGGGCACTAATGGTGTTAGCACATCCAAGCACAGGTAAGTGATTGAAAGAGAAAACAGATTCAAAGAACTCAAACACACTTGTAAATTGCAAATAAACCTTAATTTACTAAAGAATATAATGAGAAAGAAGACATCCCTAAATAACCTTGAGAAGTAGCAACAAACATAATAAGTTTATTTGAGTCCTGGTGGCACAGTGGTTAAGAGAATGGCTGTTAACCAAAGGTCAGCAGTTCAAAGCCACCAGACTCTTCTTAAAAACCCTATGGAGCAATTCTTCTCTGTCCTATAGGTTCTCTATGAGTCAGAATCGACTTGATGGCAACAGGTTTTTTGGGGGGTTATTATAAGAAAGAAGACTTGCCTAAACAACCTTGAGAAGTAGCAACAAACAAATCTGAGATTTTTTGCCGCAATGATTGATTTTCATATAAAAATGACCTACATACTACAATTTTACACAGACCATATTGAGCTAGATTATTTAGCACAGGGGCCACATCTCTAGCATGTTTTGTTCAACAATACCAAGTCTTTTTTGCTTTTCTTGACTAATTGCTGAGCTACAGATCAAATCAACAGTTCAGTGATTTGATTCATTGCTTGGAGACCAAAAGCATAATGATAAAATACCGATTCACCAGTCTTGCTGCCAAGTATGACCCACCTTTAATTCATCCTGCATATCACCAGCACAGTTACCTTTTTAAAATACCAATTTTATCGTCTTAATAAACCTGTGGCACAAGGAATAGGAACTAAGGCCTTATTATCAAAAAAGGCATACGTTTATATTTCAACTATACCACATTTTATTTGTGTGACCTCTAGTTATTTAATCCTTCTAAATGTGAACAGAAGTAGTCTCATCTATAAGAAGGGAATAATAAATCATCTTATTACTGTGAGGATTAAATGAGATACTTAACACCATGATTGGAAAATTGTCATTACTTTTTTGTGATCTCTCTTTTCAGAATACCATAGTTACGAGTCAAAGGGAAGAATCTTCAGTATGAAGATTTTACACTTCCCAGATCCTGCCTACATGTTAGGATCACCTTGTGAATTTTTAAGAAAATAATGAAGCCTAGGACCCAACTGAATAAGAATTTTGGGGGATGAAGAATCCTTATTTGTTAAAAACTTCCCAGGTGATTCTAATACTCAGCCAAGATTAAGAAAAACTAATCTAAACTTTGTTTTTCTGTATAAACTATATATTCCACTCCTCTTAAATGGAAACTTCTCCATTTCAGTACAGCAGTTTCTTCATGGACTCATAAACAAATCTAACAAGCTCAATCCATCCTCACCAAGTGTTCCTCATGCTAGACTGCCGTCCTGTAACTATACCCCTCTTCTTCCAATTTATCTTTTGGAGATGAAAACATGATTGGCTATAAAGCCTTCCCTAACTGTTCCAGCCCACTAATGATCCCCTTCTTTTCACTACCCAAGTCTTTAACATGCCCTGCCCATGTCAGAACCCATGTCCCAGTAATAACAAAAATACTGTATTCCAACCGTGCTTGTCCTTCTCAAAAAATTTGTTAACTGAATTAGAAGCTACATTGGAAGCATAAGATTATATGTGATGAAAACCTAACTCAAACTAACCTGAAGAAAAAAGTCACCATGTTGGCCAATGAGACTGATAGGTACATCTGGTAGACCTGGAACCAGGGGCACAAACAATGTCATCAAAGTTATGCCTCTTCTTAGTTAGGTTTTTGATTGAATAGCCTGATAGGAAGTGTAAATGTCTTTGCTAGCTGTGGTAAAAATAGTTCCAGGGTGGCCTCCTATTGGCACAATGCATTACAGATCCATTTTTAACCAATCAGTGTGACCAAGAGTAGGGGTTTCTCTGACCAGGGTTGGTTATCTTGCACACTTCTCCGTCTGCCCTTCCTCCTGTTAGGTTACAGTCCCCTACACAATTTGGACTAAGAATAAAGCGGCCCGTCCTTACTCAGGCCAGACTGGACCCGGGAAAGAGAGTTCCCAAGAATGCAACTATCCCCTCAGATTGGTCTGGACCTGTTACACCATAAGAAGCCTGTACCTTGGACAGCTAACACCTAATTTTTCTTCTCAGATTTTACTCCTATCAACTCAGCTTGGAAGAGGTAAGGAGAATCAGCAGTTAGCAGTACCTAGAGAGATCTGTATGGAGATGGCCACTTGACAGAAGTTATAACCTTCAGTAGAGGAAAGCAGCCACACCCAACCCTTGGTCTATCAGAGAGGGAGACACAGGTAACAAATTACCCGACTTTACTCTCCCTCCTTCTATCCTTTACTCTAACCTCCCATTGTCCAAACCTATGTGGAAGCAAGACAGCACATTGAGATAGTCCATACAATCAGTCTCCTATAGGGTAAACAGCTGAGTACTGAAAGTTGGATTGTGGATCTGGAAGGGCAAATGGAAGATGTCCGGTACAGTGGCCAATAAATAAACGTAGGAAACAGGTGATAGATCAGTATGAAATATAACTAGGAAAGGTAAATGGGACACTTATTCATCAATTGTGTCTATGGTTTTAAATTAAGAAAATAAGATCATGAGTTAAAGATTCAGGCCTTTTAGGCAAGTCAGCCAAAATATACTGGAACCAACTTGGTATAGTTTAACTAACTTGCCTAAAAAGAAGTGAGGTGATACCCCACCTACATCCTTCCTCTTCTGACGTCCTCAGATTTGATTTCCGAGTGTTTCTTGTCCCTGTCCTTGGTATTTTGGTCAATCTGCCTCTGAGAAGCTGCTAGATTCTGCACTGTCTGAAATTAAACACAAGGATGGGTGGGTGGTTCAGAGAACAAAAATGGTAACGAGCCAGTGTGGTATGATTGATTGTGCTTATGTACACACTGGGAAAATCAATTTACTCTCCTTGAAAAAGAATTTTTTCTTTAAGTTCAAATGGCTTTGCAGCTAATCCAATATACTATAGTCCCTCCATGAGTCCAGCTGAGATGAGCTATAAAGTCTAGCACACCTGCTTTTGTGAGGGAAAAATCACCTTTGATATAGGTGCTGTTAGCCATCAAAGAAACAAGCCGCTAAAGCAAGCAGATAACATTATGTGGCAAAAGACAGACAAGAGCAGACATGACCAGGGCAGAGCAGATGACAGAGTTAATCTTTCCCTTGGGAACAGTGCTGCCCTCTGTCTTCCTGGAGGTATGCCTACTGCTTTTCTCAGAGGAAGATAGGCAGGCTTTGAGAGAAAAGTGACACATCTATGATCTCAGCTAAACCAGGATCCGAAGGAAAAACAGTTAACTTGGACTTGTTTAGTCAAAGAAGCTTCACCTTAAGACAACAATGAGAAATATCTTTGCGACTGAAAGTTTCAAAACAGACTCAAATAATTCATTTATGGAATAGACATATATAGAGAAAATGTTTTAATTGCCATATCTGAAATAGCATTATTTTGATCTGAAATTACCTAAGTAATGACCTACTTGATATTTCAGCAAGGAAATATCTTTTTAAACTGGATTATTCCTATAAAATCGCTCAGCATTTCTTGTAACCCTAAGTATCTGAATGATTGCCTCAGTTTTCTCTTTCATCTCAAGTACAGGAATCTTCTCATTGGTACTCTGGCTTCATGATTCCGTGTACAGAATGCATTTATTAAAGCAGCAATATGGATTACACCAAGAATGACTTTCAATTGCAGAGAAATCAATTATCAATGAACTGCAACTAAAGGATTAATTGTAATAAATCAGAGATTTAAAAAAAAAAGAACAGGAAAATCAGGGTAAGATAAAACAGAAAGTGAATACATCTTGGAAGATTCTCTTACTATTCTCACTCACATTTTGGTCCTTAATCTCTGGAAGTTGTTTATTTTATTGCTTAAAGGTAGTTATTCAAATGTCACCCAAGTTATGAAATTGCATCTATTCTTGTATACAGGAAACACTTCTTTAAAAGCATGTTTAATTTTACTGCACAAATTTCCTTGTCATAAAAGTGTCCCCACAGCTACCTCTACAGATGTGTTTCGGTATTTAAAACTGATTTAGGAATCAGAAGCTAGAAGTCTTGTCAATTGTGTGCAATATAAATTTGCTTAACAGTATTTAAGCTCATTTCTATACATGCATAATAGCAAATCTGAATGCATTTCAACTACAGTTTCGGGAGCAAGAGTTTAACAATGAAATAGTTTAGGTCTAAGAAAACGTTTTAATAAAATCACCTCTTCAAGTGTATGTTCTGTCATTCATTATTTATTCAGCAAATATTTATTACACATCTATTTATATGCTAGGGATAAAGTATAAATCAGAACGGATATGATGTCGACTTTCAGGGATGTCTAGTCTGGTAGTCATACAAATTAAGGGACCACTTACATTAAAACAGAAACATAGGAAAGCATAAAATACACAATCTGTGGGATTCATTAGTATTAATGAAGGTCCAAATTCTCATGACCATCTTTAAGTGTGTCCAGAAATATGGGATGAAAATGTGCAGAATTTGATCAAAAGGGTCCAATGACTTGGTGTAAATGTTAGTAACACCACAAGCCATAGACTGTGAAGAATACGAGGCTGTGTTTCTCCACCGGCAGTCTAAAAAGAAAGTAGGGTTTCCGTTCCTCTGCTCTGGAAGCCATGAGGTTTTAGATCCTCTCAATATTTTGACAGTAGAACAGGTCCAGCCTGCTTATTTTATATATTTACATGGGCAGTGTGGACAGATCTGGGTTTAACTTCCAGAGTCACCACTTTCCTTGAGCAAGTTGCTTAATCTCCCTGCACCTCAGTCTCTTTGTCTTAGTCATCTAGTGCTGCTATAACAGAAATACCACAAGTGTATGGCTTTAACAAAGAGAAATTTATTCTCTCACAGTCTAGAAGGCTACAAGTCCAAATTCAGGGCATCAGCTCCAGGGGAAGGTTTTCTCTTTATGTCAGCTCTGGAGGAAGATCCGCGTCATCAATCTTCCCTTGGTCTGGGAGCTTCTCTGCGCAGGAGCCTCAGGTCCAAAGGACGCACTGTGCTCCCAGCACTGCTTTCTTGATGGTATGAGGTTCCCGTGTGTCTCTGCTCACTTCTCTCTTTTATATCTCAAAAGAGATTGGATTAAGACACTATCTAATCTTGTAAACCTCATCAGTTTAACTGCCACTAATCCATTTTATTAGATCATAGGGATTGAGTTTACAACACATAAGGAAATCACATCAGATTACAGAATGGTACACAATCATACAATAGTTGGAATCATGACCCAGCCAAGTTGACAGATATTTTTGGGGGTCACCAGGATCTGCCCTAACCCAGTAGCAATAATTTCTATAACCACGTACACATATCCAATTGTCATGCAGACAGGTCTACTATTTGTTCCTTAAATATGCCCTGAACATTCTCATTTCCACAGCTTTCTTTATGTGGTTACCTTCACTAGTCCCACCTCCCAGCCCCATTTTTAAAATTTGAAATCCTACAAAACATGTTAGTATTCCTATCAAGGACCTCAAAATTGTTGCTGGGGAGAAAATAGAATACATTATGGGGCATTGGCATAACAGAATATTATGCAATTTTTAAAAATAACATATTCCAGAAATATTTAATAACATGAAATATTAATGATGCATTACTTGAAAATAATTTATAAAATTGTGCATATAATACTGTTTACTATCATACAAAAATATGTTTTTCAATGCATATATATGCAAAGGAAACCCTAGTGGCATAGTGGTTAAGAGTTACAGCTGCTAACCAAAAGCTGGACAGTTCAAGTCCACCAAGGCACTCCTTGGAAGCTCTGTGGGGCAGTTCTGCTCTGTCCCATAGGGTCGCTATGAGCCGGAATAGACTCAGTGGCAACAGGTTTGGTTTTAGGTATATATGCAAAATTATACATAAGTTTACCACTATATAAAAATGTTTTTTAATGCATATGCAAGTGGAAAAAAGTTTATCTGAGATATACCCACTGTCATCTAGTCGATTCCGACTCATAGCAACCCTATAGGACAGAATAGAACTGCCCCATAGGGTTTCCAAGGCTGTTAAATTTTTACGGAAGCAGACTGTCACATCTTTATCCCTCAGAGCAGCTGGTGGGTTTGAACTGCTGAATGCATGCTTAGAAGACAAGTACTTTAATCACTGTGCCACCAGGGCTCCCTTATCTGAAATAGATATGTTAAAATGCTAATCATGGGTTTTCCTAGGTGATTGAAGTTTTATTTTGTTGAGTATATACATATTTTTCCCAAATTTTCTATACCTACTGTCATGGATTGAATTGTGTCCCCCCAAAATATGTATCAACTTGGTTAGGCTGTGATTCCCGGTATTGTGTAGTTGTTCTCCATTTTGTGATTTTCCTATGTGTTATAAATCATAATCTCTACCTGTGGTTAAAGAGGATTAGAGAGGGATGTAACACCCTTGCTCAGGTCAGGTCCCTGATAGAATGTAAAGGGAGTTTCCCTAGGGTATGGTCTGCACCACCTTTTATCTTACAAGAGACAAAAGGAAAGGGAAGCAAGCAGAGAGTTGGGGACCTCATACCACCAAGAAAGCAGTGCCATAAGGCAGAGCACATACCTGCGTGGAGAAGCTCCTAGTCCAGGGGAAGATTGATGAGAAGGACCTTCCTCCAGAGCCAACAGAGAGAGAAAGCCTTCCCCTGGAGCTGACACCCTGAATTTGGAGTTTTAGCCTACTTTACTGTGAGGAAATAAATTTCTCTTTGTTAAAGACATCTACTTGTGATATTTCTGTTATAGCAGCACTAGATGACTAAGACACCTACCACATACCACTTAGCACTTTTATGTTTCAGAAATAATTACTATCGTTTAATATCTGCTCACCCCTTAATTCCAGTCCAAATAGTTCTTTTTTCATAAATCTTTTGGCTACAGCTCAACTAGATTAAATGCTATCTTCCTTTGAGAACTTCTCTTTCCATATCCTGCCTTGTACCTATTGGACATGCATTGGTGGGCAGCTTCATAGAACTGTGGTTAAAAACCAGACTTTTTCTTCACTACCTGGTACTCCTGTCACCTTAATACCAACCCTCCACACCAACACTACTGTTTTAAGTGGGAATTTAATCCTATTCTCTTTAGAGCTTATTTTGTTTCAAGTCAAAATAGTTCATTGCTTTTTTTTTTTCCCCCATTACAACAGGCAGGACTTAGAAACTATAAAGCTGTGAAAATAACTACTACTATAAAATTTTTTAACAAGTTCATAACATTAAATTTTTTTGTCTAAATGATAACTTGCATGAAATACATTAATAGAAGGTTTCTATAGAAGGTTTCTTGGGTGCCTATTATGCCATTCATCTTTCAGTCAGTTATGCACTTTGACATTTATTATCCATAATGTGATCAAGTATTTGATGATAATTATGTCTTTATAGTCGTGGAACACATGACGTTGAAAAAAGACCTAGCAAAATGTGTGTTTACTTGCTTGTAATTCTACAATCCCTTTTCTCAACATAAATACTTATTTCAAGACCACAAATTACTCTACTTTTTGTCAGTTTTTGTTCAGCCTAGGAAGTCAGCATGCTAAATTGTGTCTTTAGTGCTTTTTGTTGTTGTTAGGTGCTGTGGAGTCGGTTCCAACTCATAGTGAACCTATGTACAACAGAATGAAACACTGCCTGGTCCCACACCATCCTCACAATCATTGCTATGTCTGAGCCCATTTTTGCAGCCACTGTGTTAATCCATCTCATTGAGGGTTTTCCTATTTTTCCCTGACCCTCTATGAAGCACGATGTCCTTTTACAGGGACTGGTCCCTCCTGATAACATGTCTAAAGTATGTGAGATGAAGTCTCACCATCATCCCTTCTAAGGAGTACGCTGGCTGTATTTCTTCCAAGACAGATTTGTTCCTTCTCTGGAAGTCCATATTCAATATTCTTCACCAGCACAATAATTCAAAGGCATCGATTCTTCTTCAGTCTTCCTTATTCATTGTACAGCTTTTACATGCATATGAGGCAACTGAAAATACCATGGCTTGGGTCAGGTGCACCTTAGTTCTCAAAACGAAAACTTTGTTCTTAACAATTTAAAGAGGTGTTTTGCAGAAGATTTGCCCAATGCAATGCATCCTTTGCTTTCTTAACTGCTGCTTCCATGCGCATTGATTGTGGATCCAAGTAAAATGAAATCCTTGCCAACTTAAATCTTTTCTTCCTTTATCATGATGTTGCTTACTGGTCTAGTTGTGAGGATTTTTTTTTTTCTATGTTGAGGTGTAATCCATACAGAAGACTGGAGTCTTTGATCTTCATCAGTCAGAGCTTCAAGCCCTCTTCACTTCCAGCAAGCAAGGTTGTGTTATCTGCATATCACAGGTTGTTAATGTGTTTTCCTCCAGTCTTGATGCTGCATTCTTCTTCACATACTCCAGCTTCTCAGATTATTTGCTCAACATACAGATTGAGTAAGTATGGTGAAAGGATAGAACACTGATGCACACCTTTTCTGATTTTAACTACACAGTATCCCCTTTTTCTATTCAAACAACTACCTCTAGGTCTAAATACAGGTTCTGCATGAGCATGAATAAGTGTTCTGGAATTGCTGCTCTTCACAATGTTACCCACAATTTTTTACGATCCACATAGTCGAATGCCTTTGCGTAGTCAATAAAACACAGGTAAACATCTTTCTGGTATTCTCTGCTTTCAGCCAAGATCTATCTGACATTAGCAATAATATCCCTCATTCCACATCCTCTTCTGAATCCAGCCTAGAATTTCTGGCAGTTCCCTGTCGATGTACTGCTGCAACCATTTTTTAATTATCTTCAACAAAATTTTACTTGTGTGTGATATTAATTATATTGTTCAATAATTTCCACATTCTGTTGAACCACCTTTCTTTGGAATGGGTGCAAATATGTATCTCTTCCAGGCAGTTGGCCAGGTAGCTGTCTTCCAAATTTCTTGGAAGAGACAAGTGAGCACATCCAGCATTGCATCCAACTGTTGAAACATCTCAATTGGTATTCTGTCAATTCTTGGAGACTTGTTTTTCATCAATGCTTCAGTGCAGTTTGGGCCTGTTCCTTCAGTACCATCAGTTCTTGATCATATGCTACCTCTTGAAATGGTTGAACATCGACCATTTCTTTTTGGTAAAGTGACTTTGTGTGTTCCTTCCATCTTCTTTTGATGCTTCTTGCATCGTTCTGGATTTTGCCCATAGAATCCTTCAATATTGCAACCGGAGGCTTGAAATTTTTTTTTTTTTTTTTCAGATTTTTCGGCTTGAGAAATGCTGTGTTCTTCCCTTTGGTATACACTAGGTATTTTATATAATCTAGCTTATGAAATAACCAATTACTTGTAATTATTATAGGACTATTTTGATAATTAATAATTACACATAATTATCAAAATAGTCCTGTGTAGAACACATTATTCCTATTTTGCATCTAAAGAAATCAAGGCTCTGAGAGGTTAACTAAAATGTTCTGTATCACACAGGTAGAGACTGGCAGAGCCAGGATTTAATCTAAAAAGCTAATGTTCTTACTAGCATATTATATTATGAAGTTTTGACTTGTTAAGGAATAATGAGAAAGAGAGAGATATCTGACATCACTTCTTGAATGTTTATTAGGCACCTCAAATGAGCATATCTGAAACATAGCTCTTGATCCCATCTTTTTCTCCACCTAAAAGCCTTTTCTGCCCTTTACCATCTCTGTTAATGCTACTACTCTTCACCCAACTGCTTGTGTCAAAAATTTAGGAGCTGGCACTGATACCTTCTTTTACTCACACAGTTCCCATTAAATCCATCAACATGTTTTATCAGATCTACCTCCACGTCTTTGCAATGTCTTTGTATAGTTCTTAAATTCTGTTACAGATATGATTTAAGAAAATATGTTCGTGTCAATTAAAGGTGAACTGAGTTTTCAATTACTACCTTAATGCCATATAAATTGAGACAATGTGTAAAAGTACATCTGGACCTCAATAAATTTTCATAAAATCAGGCTTGTGTAGCTTTCAATTAGCTTAGTTGTAGGGAAGTTTATCTCACTGATCATAATAGTATTTTTAGTTAGTTTGTCCTAAACTTTATACCATGTAACATTTTGTACTTCACATTGATGAATACATCCTTTGTAGGTTGTTCTTGTCACATTTTCCTTTCCTTTCCTCAGTCAGCATTTTTGAAAGTATATGCAATCTGCAGCGCCTAGATTGTGCCCCCAAGAAATTTAGCATCTTGTTATGTGAAATAAAATGTGTACACAAATATTTGCAAAAAAGGAAAAATGATTGCTGTTAAAGGAGCAGTAGAGTTAAAGTGCCAAGAGATTATTTTTCACGAGAGAGGTGAACAGTCCACAGAAGAGATGGACAAATCTCTTTCCTTCTGTAAATTTAATTTCCTCGCATCTAAAATTATAAGGTTGCACTAGATGGTCTCTAGGAGTCCTGGTGGCACAGTGGTCGAGCGCTTGGCTGCTAACTCAAAAGTGGAACCCACCAGCTGCTCTGCAGCAGGAAGATGTGGCAGTCTGCTTCTATAAAGATTACAGAATTGGAAACCCTATGAGGCAGTTCTAGTCTGTCCTATCGAGTTGTTATGAGTCGGAATCAACTCAACAGTACACAACAACAGATGGTCTCTGAAATTTCCTGCTGCTTTCACATGCTGGTGTACGAGTTAAAGGACAGACAGTATTTGGACTTCAAGAGAACTTTGGGAAAGGCCTGGCAATCTACTTCTGAAAAATCAGCCATTGAAAACTCTATGGAGCACAGTTCTACTCTGACACTCATGGAGTCGCTATGCGTCAGAATTGACTTGAC
The DNA here is from genome assembly GCA_030035585.1 of Dugong dugon. Lineage (NCBI taxonomy): Eukaryota > Metazoa > Chordata > Mammalia > Sirenia > Dugongidae > Dugong > Dugong dugon. The sequence continues at coordinate 25,817,283 of CM057475.1, forward strand.
AGCAACTGATTTTTTTTTAATGGGAGTTAATTGGCCAAGACTGGTCGGAACAAGGAGGACATATCAGAAACAGAAGATATAAGAATGTGAAGATTTTCTGGTTCAGATTATGTTAACTTTTAATACCAAAATAAGACGCTTAAATTGTGTGTGTAAGTACTAAAGAGCTCTTGAAGATTTGTGAGCTGAGGAGTGAATACCAAAAACCCATTGCTGTCCAGTAGATTCCAAGTCACAGAGACCCTACGGGACAGAGTAGAACTGCCCCACAGGGTTTCCAAGGCTGCAATCCCTATGAAAGCAGACTGCCACATCTTTCTCCCTCAGACCAGCTGGTGGGTTTGAACAGCTGGCCTTTCAGTTAGCAGCTGAGCACTTAACCACTGTGCCACCAGGACTCCTTGAGGAGTGAATAGAATAATTGTTTTGGAAGATGAATCAATTAAGATATATTAAATGGAGGAGGATTAGAGACTAGGTAACAATGTAAATAATTACAGGTCTAAAATGCTGGAATATTCTATGAAAGCCCCAAATAGACACAAGCCAGTAACAATAATTTTTTTATATTGTTTACTACGTATAAGGAACTAAATTTATATATGCATTGACCTAATTTAAGCTGTATAATGACCAAAGACAAAGGTATAATTATTACTTGTATTTTACAAGTGAGTAACTAAGGCTTGGAAGGTTAAGTGAGTTGTTTAGGGCCACAAAGCTAAGCTATACCAGATCAGGGATTCAAACCCAATCCAACTCTGTTTGACCTATTATTCCTGAGACACTCCCCACTGTACTCTACTGACTAAATCATCACATTGTCTGGTGAATTATCTAGGCTTTGACCTAGGTTGTGTTTAAAAGCAACTATGCTTTTGTTAACAATCAGTATGTGTGTGTGTGTTGGCCCACACTTTACTCCTTCATCCACTGATCTCCACCTTCAATGCCTTCCTCAATATTTCTGGAACACACTTTCTCCTCATGACTTTGTACTTGTTGTTGCTTCTGCCTGGAGCACTCTCCTCCCAGATATTCAAATGGCTCACTCCATCACTTCTTTTGGGTCTTTGCTCAAATGTCACTGCATTGGAGACAACTTCCCTAATCAACTTATATTAAAATTTTATCTCCCCAACACTTCTTTTCCCTCTTACCTTGCTCTGTTTACTGTATATTATGACTATCTAACATACTAAATATTTAATTGCTTAGCTGTTTACTGTCTATCCCCCCTCCTCTAAAATTCAGGATGATAAGGACTTTGTACTTTATTGCTACGTCTTTAGCTGCTTGCATAAAATCTAGCACCAAGTGGACTTCCCATAAATACTGAGGAATGAATGGCCAGGCCTCCGAGCATATACAGCATCTGTGAATGTGCGCTACGTATTACCCTGGGATCTACAAACTAAGCCAGAGATGAAGACCAGAGACAACTTAGGTACCAAGAGATCCTCAGCAGACCATAGGTTGAACTCCTTCGGCATCTTATAAAAAGTACTAAAATAGAAGCTCTGCTTCTGCTTCCTGCACAGGGATTAGAGGCTGCTTCATAGGAAGACCTAACAATGTTGTCCAAGTGGAAGAACTGGAGGAAACAGAGGACCCTAAAAAAGGCAACTGAGGACAGAGGGAACAGCATGAAGGTTCGGGGAACATCTGCCCTTGTTCCAAAGAAGGGAAGCTGCTATGAGAAAGCAAGCAGTGGCTTTGCCTACTGTGTCTATATAAATGCAATGTTGCAAATACAGAAAGGAGGATCTTTAATGGGGAAGAAAATTCACTCAACTACAATCCCTGTGCATGTGTACACAGCTGAAACATACTGGTTTGGACATTTCTGTGTGAGTATTAGGAAATGCATATATATTGCAAATATGCAATTGCTGTTGCTGGGTGCCGTCGAGTCGATTCCAACTCACAGCAAATTCATGGGAACAGAGTAGAATTGCTCCATAGGGTTTTCTTTTCCTTATAGAAGCAGATCACCAGGTCTTTCTCCCGCAGAGTGGCTGGGTGTGTTCAAATTGCCAATCTTTCGGTTAGTACCAAGTGCTTAACCATTGTACCACCCGGGTTCCTTAAAAATATGTAATATGAGATATATATCAGTACAAACTATGAAAATAAGTCTTCCCCTTCACTTTTATCCATTAAAGACCAACTAAAAATTTAACACAAAAGTTAATCTCTACCCTCCCTGGATTTGCACAGTAAGTTTTCATGCCTCTTTTGTAGTAATTACCTGCTGTATCATAATTATTTGTTTACAGATTTGCTCCCTCACTAAAATGTTAGTATTTGAGGGGTAAAACTTGGTCTCCCAGGGCCTAGCAATGGGCCTGCTTCATAATGAACAATAAATAAATGATGAATGAATGAACAAATGAATGAGTAAATTCAGAAACATTTTTAAAAATTATAGAGAAGTTGTATTTGGAAAGCATGCCATGCATAGGAAAGACTGTAACCACTTAAACAAAGTTTGATGAATTATCAGCATCAGTCACTGACAAAGCCTTAGAAACGGTGGCGGGGTGGGTTTCACACAAACTATCCCTGTGAAGCAGCCAGTGATTTAAATCCAACATTAATAAAATGTGCAGATAATTCTAAACAAGAAAAGAGTAAAAAGGAGAGATGACTGAATTGCTGAATGAGAAGCTTCAGGAGATTGGCAGATATAATGAGATGAGATTTAACAAGGATACAGCAGGATAATTTACCTGGGGAAAAATCATAAGCAGCTGAGATATAAAACAGAAGCCCATTCTCCCTTTGGAAATAAATAATGTTAAAAAAGAATCTGGTTAGAGTGGATAATAACTTGTATATGAGCTCACTTTGTAATGCTGTTGCTAAACAGCCAATTGCCTTCCCAGGAGAATGAACATAATGGATCATTTCAGCCAGACACACACAACAAAGCAAAGGAAGTGCCTTCAGCAGCTTTAGGAATCACCTGGATTCTACTGTCTGTAATTGGAGCCCTCTCAATAGAGAAAGAGCACCTTAAAGCTCAAGGAAAAGGCAATAAACATCAAGAAATGAATCAGAGCCTATTTAATTTGGAAAACCTTGAAAGGGCTCAGAAAGAAGGTCATTCCACCCAGTCCAATCCAATCAGCCTCCGGCTGCCAGGCAACAATAAGAAGAATTACTGCCAGCACATATTAAGTACTTATTCTGGGCCAGGCCCTGCCAAGTACTTTAGTAGCCTTGTCATACTTAATTCCCACAACAAGCCCATGGCATCACTACTTGATATTATATCCATTTTACAGATTAGGAAACTGTGGCTTAGGGACATTAGGGAAGATACGGTTTTACAGCAATGAAGTGACAGCACCAACATGAGTCCCCTGGCCTCTCAGAATCTAAGAATGCATTCTTTACCACTCTACCGTATTTTCAGTATGCCATGCTGGGTGGTGCAAAAGTTAAGCGCTTGGCAGCTAACCAAACGATTGGAGGTTCGAGTCCATCCAGAGGTGCCTTGGAAGGAAGGCCAGGCAATCTGCTATTGAAAAACTAGCCACTGAAAACCTATGGATAAATGAAGAAAAGATAGTCTTTTTAACAAACGGTCTTGGCAAAACTGGATATCCATCTGTAAAAAAATGAAACAGGACCCACACCTCACACCATACATAAAAACTAACTCAAAAGAGATCAAAGACCTAAATATAAAACCAAAAACTGTAAAGATCATGGGAAAAAAAAAGAAAGGATCAACACTAGGGGCCCTAATATACAGTCTAAACAGGTTAAAAACCGTAACTAACAATACACAAACACCAGAAGATAAGCTAGATAACTGAGATCTTCTAAAAATTAAACACAAATGCTCATCAAAAGACTTCACCAAAAGAGTAAAAGGAGAACCTACAGACTGGGAAAAAAATTTTGGCTATGACATGCCCAACAAAAGTCTAATCTGTAAAATCTATAGGAAAATCCAACACCTCTACAACAAAAAGACAAACAATCCAATTTAAAAAAAAAAAGGCAAAGGATATGAACAAACACTTCACCAAAGGACACATTCAGGAGGCTAACAGACACATGAGGAAATGTTCACAATCAGTACCCATTAGAAAAATGCAAATCAAAACTATAATGAGATACCATCTCACCCTGACATTACCAGCACTAATTAATAAAACAGAAAATAAGAAATGCTGGGGAGGCTGCAGGGAGATTGAAATTCTTATGCACTGCTGATGGGAATGTAAAATAGTACAACCATTTTGGAAAATGATATGGTGCTTCCTTAAAAAGCTAGAAATAGAAATACCATATGATCCAGCAATCCCACTCCTAGGAATGTATCCTAGAGAAATAAGAGCCATCACACAAATAGACATATGCACACTCATGTTCACTGCAGCATTATTCACAATAGCAAAAAGATGGAAATAACCCAAAAGCCCATCAACAGAAGAATGGATAAACAAACTATGATACATACACTCAATGGAATACTAAGCAACAAAAAAAAATAACAGTGGTGAACCTCCAAAACATCTTACAACATGGATAAATCTGGAGGACATTATGCCAAGTTAAATAACTCAATCACAAAAGGACAAATACTGTATGAGACCTCGATTCTAAAAACTCGTGAAAAGGTTTACACACAGAAACAATCTTTGACGGTTACAAGGAGGGGAGAGTTGAGGAGGGAGAAACTTTAACTAGACAATAGATAAGTGGTAACTTTGGTGACAGGTGAAACAGTACACAATTCTGGGGAAGCCAGCACAACTTGATGAAGACAAAGTCATAGAAGCTTCACAGACACATCCAAACTCCCTGAGGGACTGAACTACTTGGCTGAGGGCTGGGGACCATGGTCTCGGGACATCTAGCTCAACTGGCATAACAAATTTATAAAGAAAATGTTCTACATCCTACTTTGGTAAATAGCATCTGGGGTCTTAAGGCTTGCGAGCAGCCATGTAATATACATCTACTTGTCCCACCACATCTGGAGCAAAGGAGAATGAAGAAAACCAAAGACACAAGGGAAAGATTAGTCCAAAGGACTAATGGACCACAACTATCACAGCCTCCTCCAGACTGAGTCCAGAACAACCAAACGGTGCCCGTCTATCACCACTGACTGCTCTGGCAGGGATTACAATAGAGGGTACCAGACAGAGCAGGAGAAAAATGCAGAACAATATTCAAACTCACACACACACAATAAAAACAGACTTACGGGTCTGACAGAGACTGGAGAAACCCTGAGAGCGTGGCCCTCGGATACCCTTTTAACTCAGTACTGAAGTCACTCCTGAGGTTTGCCCTTGAGCCAATGATTAGACAGGGCTATAAAACAAACAATAACACATGTAGCTAAACCATATATATGAGACCAAATGGGCACACCAGCCCAAAAGCAAAGACCAGAAGGCTGGAAAGGACAGGAAAACTGGATGAATGGAAATGTGGAACCTGAGGTCAAGAAGGCGATAGTGTTGACATATCACAGGGTTGGCAACCAATGTCACAAAACAATTTGTGTATTAATTGTTTCATGAGAAACTAATTTTCTCTATAAACTTCGCCTAAAGCACAATAAAAAATAAATTAAATAAAACAAAAAAGAAAAGCCTATGGAGCACAGTTCTACTCTGACACTTGTCGCAGGGTGGCCATCTGTCAGAGTCAACTCGACAACTGGTAGTGGTAAGTCTGTGTTCCTCTGTCTGACTCCCAACGCCCTTCACTAACTGAGAAATCCATCTCCTTTCTATTCACCCTGATTTCTTTCTGCTCTTCAACCTTTAGCCTCTTTTGCATTCAGAATTTTCCTACAAATTATGTTAAATCCTCAATGCACTTAATCTTGAAAATATCCATTTCCCTCCTCTGGCAACTCATCCAATCCTCTCCATCAGGGCCCAATTTTGGGGGGAACTTTAAATAGATTATATGCTGTTTTTAAAATTATCTTCAATTATTTTGCACACGTTTATATTTACTATACTATTGCCAACGCTAATCTTCACTCTTGTCAAAAATGGGATTCATAAATTCTGCTTGGTTGTTCAAGACAGTTAGGGAGAGAGGGACGATTTACAAATATCCCCAAAGGCTGACATACAAAGAGACTGGTACTGTAGACAGGGAAGAAACAGTGAAGTTGAAGTTTTCTGTGCAAACTGAATAAAATGAAAACCAGAAAACTAACATGAAAAAAGAAGAGTTAGATCTACTAAGCCCAGCTTTAAGAAGATGTATTAACACTGGAGGCTCAGAAATTACCCACTTAAACTCTCAGTAATAGCAGGGAGAAAGCATTTTTCTGTCAGACAGGAATTTTGGGTTATCGAAATTGCCCACCTGTTTCTGGTTCTATGTGTTAAAACTTTGAGTGTTATGTTCAGAAATTTATTCTGACTTCCACATCTGGGACACGAGATATCAGATTGTGAAAAGGGCATGAGAATTGAATAAATCAAAATGTAATGACCTCAAACCTGAAGGTATGTCTTCCTGGAGGACAGCCTGCTCCTGGGGGTAATCCAAGAGCTTAAAAACAGCTGAATGTTAGTGCATTTTACCATTTTAACCCATGGCAAGAAAAAGGACGATGAAGCCATCAGCTATCCTATACCACACACATTCCATTGCCATTGAAAAATGTCCCACATCTGTGTCTTAATGTTAGCATCTGCTTCAAATTAGCCTTAGATGAGCTCTACAACTCTCCCCTAATTGGACACTATCAAAATGACATGGCTGTTATTGCTTAGCTTCTAGTTGCCCTTTATGCAGCAGTCTGGGCTTATAATGAATCTTAGTCTTCATGTGGAAGAGTATTATTTTTACCAGAAATTCTAAAAGTACTATATTACAGCAATTTATTCAAAAAGTATTACGGATCAAATTATTTATTCTTACCTAAATGTCTTATTGCCAGATGAGAAATTTTAAAACCCATGGTCTAGACGTAGTTAGAAACAAATAGGAATTCAATCCATCCATACCTTCAGAGAATCAAGAGTTTTAGAGACAGCAGAGATCTTGTTTTATGGATAATGAAACAACGGATCAGGCAACTAAAATGGTTTCCTCAGGGTCAAATGTGAAATTAATGACAGAATCAAGACTAGGACCCAGGCTTCTTTTCAATATCGTAAATACTCCCTAACATTGACATACCCTCAGTTATTGCTATCATCAATTAAGAAGCATCTTGTAGAGTCAGTGCAGCAACATCAAAGGAAGTTGAGTTCATGCACCACCTTACTTTATCACAGAACATCAAACTCAAGTCACATAGTCTTGACAAAAGTAACAGAGAAGCATGAAAGTCAAAGGCAAGGTCTATCCTGGATTTGATATATGGCAAGTCCAGGGGGGAGTTGAAATACTGTAGTATTTTTACAAGGTGGGTCTTGCCAATATGATGACTGCAGAGTATGAACCATTAGGACAATGTTTTAGTATTAGTAATGCCTCATTCCAAAAGAAATTCAAGATATTACAAGGTGTAATTTATTCAAAGTGCTATCTCTATGAAAAATATGGAAGGCTATATTACATAGTAAATCCATCTCAATGGTGTTCCTAAATTTCGTAGCACACACAAACAGGAAAATTTTATCTTCATAGATATTTCTTCAAATATACAGTATACAGATTATTAATAATATGAATGTATTGTATGATAATATTAATTATCTACTTATGATTATTAAACATAGCCCTGACTTTCATATTTTGGTGAATAACATCAACATCAACCCAAGTTCCCAAGAATCATAAATCATCTCATCTCCTCCCATCCCTTCAATCCCACACCCTCTCTTCAAATCATATTAACTCTTGCCTTGATTTACTGTTGCCCTTCTTGTCTGCCCACCGTGTTTATTCAATCTTATTCCATCTCAATATTGAACAATTAACCATAACAGTCGCCTAATCAGTCTTGCTGCCTCCACTCCCTATTTATCCTCCCCTTGGCTATATTTTTCAAACGCAGAGCTACTTGTGTCATGCCCCTGCTTCAGAATCTTCAATAACTTTCTAATACTTACAGAATAAAACTCTAAATCCTTTACACGATCTATATGGACATTAAATTCTGGCCACAACCACACCTTCTAACCTCATATCTAAGCTCTTTCCTTCATATGTCCTAACCTTTAAACTTCACTGAACTGTCTACAGTACTCCAACACACTCGTATCTTTGCTTAGTATGTTCCTACTCATTGAATTGGAAACTCTATGGGGCAGTTCTATTCTGTCGTATAGGGTCACTATGAGTCGGAATTGACTCAACGGCAACAGGTTCAGTTCGTTTGGTTTGATTGAATTTACTGACTCTTCTTTCCACCTGATGAACTTTTACTCATCCTTAATGAAGATGTTTGAATGTCAACTCTTCTGAAAATTCCTTCCTGATTCTCCAGGGTATAGCAATCCACTCACGGAATTTTCCCATCATTTACTTATGTACCTACTATTGCTGTTGTCTCACTCTATTAATGTTTCTTTTGATGTATTTTTCTCATTTGTCAACAAGAGTTCTTAGCAGACAGGGACTAGGTTTACTTGTCCCCAGGATCTAGCACACATTATAGGTGATTACATTGTTAAGTAATTAATTAACTGGTTTGCTTAGTATTTTATATCATTTTCAATAGTCACGGTGATTTGCTCCACAAATGTTAGTTATTCATAATATTAATCCCATGGTGAATCCTTTATGACAATATCAAATACAGTAGAAAGTTCCAGGAGAATGAGAACAAATAAATGCCAATGGATTTGGCATTCAAAAGTGGCCACTGATAGCATTTGCGGGAATACACCCAGTAGAATCAAAGAGAAACCTTACAGGTATTGGGGAGTAAAAATGAATATAGCCATAACTAACATTTTTAGCACTTTGTAAGACTCTCAGAGCTTTAAATACATTGTTATATAAACTCTATGGACATGGTGGGGCCTGAGGGCTGTGAAGTGGTGATGGTTTCAGATGTGTATACCTATTTCCAAAACTTACCAAATGGTATTTTTAAATATGTTCAGGTAATCATACAAGCCAATTCTACCTCAATTAAGCTGTTTTAAAAAAACTGTTAGAAAGTTGCCATGTTAGTCTCCATTTGGTAGACAAAAATATTGAGGCACAGAGAGATTAAGGAAGGTGCCAGAGTCACAGAGTCAATCTGCTGCAGCTGAGCATTGAACTCAACTGGTTTGACTTCAGAACCTGCGAAGACCTGCTCTCCACTTTTCCATAACAGTAAACTCCCACTTATTCTAGACGTCCTGCTATGAAAGAAAGAGATGGATACACAAGAAGGAGTTAGAAAAACCCAACTAGGTCAAGCAAAGATCTGTTTTACTTTCAAGTAAGGTTTATACCTATATGAGGTCAGAGATAGGGAGGGAAATCCTAGAATAAAACTGAGAGACTTAAACGTCACATTTAAGTGCTTGCTTTAAATTACTTTACATCCAATCACCTAATTACAACTTTAAGGCCTCCTATTGCAAACCCTAAGCAGTAAAGCCTCCATTACCACTCCCGGCTGGGGCCACATGTCACTTGGGTCAATAGGAGAAAAAGGAAAAGGAACTTCCCAGAGGAAGAAAGGACAAGATGATTGAATAGGGAGCTTCCATTACGCCCCCTAAAGTCAGAAGCTAAAGAAGCACCTGCTGACAGCAGAATCTTCCCTCCAGGTGGAAGGACACATTTGAGAATGAACAGTGAGAAATTCTTCTTTAAAATGATCCTACAGGGCAATGCATGTGGGTGGGGATGGACTGTCCTTTGATATTCCTTGTCTAAGAGTAAAAGGGTCAATTTGTTTTTATGAAGTCAAGTGGAGTCCATCTTGCATGAAGTCTGGACTCTAAACTTAGCACATAAGGCAAAGTTACCCTTGGAACTGTTATTTACATCATGCACAAATATAGTGTGAATGATTTTATGAATCCAATCTTGCAAGTAATTTTTTGTGTATCAACTTTTGAGAGCCAAACTTTTCAAGGAACAAAAGGAAAGTCTAAATGTGCAATTCTGGACATTTAAACTCTTCTGCCCTTCATATAACTACTATTTGACTTGAAAGCAGCACAGACTATTAGACAAATGTGTCTTATATTAAAATTTGTGATGTTAGGAGAGAAAGTACCTTAGGGATAGGCAAAGGGAGAAAAGAAACAAAAAACATGAAATGAGTAAAGTAGTGGCAGGAACATGCTATTAAGTACATCTAGACAACAAAGTAAACGAATCCAAATTCCAAGCAGTAGGAGTTTCTGAACAGAACTATAAGCTGGACTGATAATGATTAATGTGCTGGTTTTTCTTCATTCTGTTTCATTTTACATGTTCTAATTAATTATGAGGCATGTTGCTTCTTTGTTAAAAATATTACTATAAAAAAAAAACTAAAAAGAGAGAAACAATGGACTTCATGATGTGCACTTAAATATACAGTAAATAGAAACCTTGCCACTGACCACCCAGGAGAGAGGCTCATTCCGAATTCTAGGACAGCTCCTTCTCTCTATTTTGCAGTCTCAAGGCCCAAGGCTGCCTTCTTTTAAAATACAGAAAACACCCACATAGTTTTCTGATTTTTGAAAGTCAGCTTTGCCTTCTTGTATCTAAGTATATTTACATGAACATGCATTTTTATAGACAACGAAATAATTTTAGATTTTACTTGCATTTGTTCTGAATTCTTGCAATTAAAAGCCAAGGGTATCTGTGTAAACACTTCAGACAGGTAGAGCTGTGGATGGTCTCATTTTTGCTGACTCTTCTTTCTAATATTAATTATTTTAAAATGTATTAGGTCTTATCTTTAGTTTAGCCGTCTGAAATAATGAAGTAGTCAGGACAGGTAAGATGATAGGATATAATAATAGAAATAGAAACAAAATCAGTTTTAGTAGTTGCTAATATGATTCCTGTATTACGGATATCTTATGGATTGACTTGTCCTCTCCAAGAAGATATGCTGAAGTCATAATCCCCAATACCTGTGAACAGGACCTTGTTTGGAAATAACCCATTACTGTCAAGTTGATTCTGACTAATAGCGGCCCTATGTTTGGAAATAGGGTCCTTGAAAATGTTATCAGTTAGGTTAACATGAGGCCGTACTGAAGTAGAGTGACTTCTAATCCCATGACTGTTGTCCTTATAAAGAGGAAAAGATGCAGAGAGACAGACACACAGAGGAAAGACAGCATGTGGAGATGTATCTACAAGTCACGGAATGTCAAGGCTGGCCAGGAGTCCCAGAAGCCAGGAAAAAGGCATGCAACAGTTTCTCTCTTAGAATGCTTAGAAAGAATCAACATGGCTGATACCCTGATTTCAGATTCCTAGCCTCCAGACCTGTGAGACAATGCATTTCTGTACTTATAAGCCACCCAATTTGTGGTACTTTGTTACATCAGCCCTATGAAACACATATCAAGTGAAAACCTTATGCCCCAAGGATCTTTCAGGACATATGAAGACAGTGCATTATGATACTTCAATAAAATGTCAGAGGAACAAAATAAAACAACAGCAAAATAACAACAAAATGTCATCAAAATTCAGACACACCATGAGCTAAATAATCAACAACCTTAAGAATCCAAATTACCAGATGTTTTGCCTTTGGAGTACTAATTGACTCTTCAACTCACTTCCAAGATACTGCCTGCCTTCTCTCCCCACAGCTTATTGTTAATTCTGCTTCAGTGTCCTGAAGGGTTAGGAAAATTGTTCAATATTTGCAAATGGGCTATAGAGATGATTGAGTATTGTCTAGCAGATCCTCTGGGGATTTTTTTGATCCTATGGAGTGAGGGGAGGGTGGGACTTGTTATTGACTAGACTGTCTTACAATTCAAGAAAGATAGAAGTTAAGTTATAGAAAACTGATAGCAATGTGAAGGATTGTTCTACATCAGTGCAAATAATTTTTTCCAGTAGAGATTATAAACTCTGTAAGACATATTCTCAAAAGGTATGAATTTGATGGTCCCCTCATTAATCAATGAGTTGATTAAATCTTTGACACATTTATTTTATATTTGCACAAGAGTCATGTTTTTAAATTCTTTTTAAAAAGTGTACATTATCAGTATCAACCTCCACCTTTGGCACGAGATACTGAAACTATGCATGGATGGGATCCTGAAACTCAGCATCAAGTCCTCTGTTCAGTGGATCTAATTCAAGAATATTCTAGGCCTCATCTTGTGACTTACTTCAGATAAGGACCTCTACCTTGCCAGTTCTTGACCTTAGCACAGTCTTGGTAATTTGGGTAGTATTTCAGTGTATTACGTAGGATCCTTTGGGTTTCAAGTATCAAAGATAAACTGAGTTTATCTCAGTGATTGGGCTTTATTGTGAGGAGCTTTAATGTAAGTGGGGGAAAGGAAAAAGACAAAAAATGATTTCTTCCACCATATACACAGAACTCATGAAAACTTGTTAATTATTAAGAACTGCAAGATCATTCAAGATACTATATATCTTTTTTTTTCTCACCCAATTGACATTTCCTGAGAGACTATGTAATCAATTACCAATAGCTAACATTAATTGAGCACTAACCATCTATATTTTACACATGTAATCTCATTAATCCTCTCCACTACACTGTATTATATTCATTTGAAAGATAAGGAGGTTAAGGCTTATAGTCTTTAAGCCCCTTGCCCAAGATCACATAGTTTTTATAAGTAGGAGAGCTGGAATTCCAGTCTAGTTGTCTAGACCTAAAGCCTTAGCCTGAGTATCCCGGTTTTTATTGCTCTTGCCTCTTCACATTTTTCTATTTTATGACAGTCACAGTGTTGAACTTTACCTGAGCCCTGTGATCCTGGAACAGAGATGATTAAGAAATCTCCCACCCTTTTGTGTTCTAGGAAATGGCTAACGCAAAGCACCACTCTTCCTCATATAGCTTAGGTAAGACTCATTCTCATGGCTCACATAAGACTCTCAGATGACTCCCTTGTTTACCTGTGACAAAGCCAAACACAGACTTTTCCCCTTTTGACTTAACCTGCTGACAAGGTGTGGTGAAATGAGTTCCTGCTTGCTTGCACGGCTGGGGGGAGCTGAGATAGCTATCCTGCACTGAAGAAGGGAGGGATGTGCTCTCCTCTTCGGGGAGTGGGGGGCTTCCAGACTTTGCCTGCATGCTTCCTGATCCTGACTCTGAGCTGTAGCCTATTGATCCTGATCCTGAGATGTACCCTGTTGCTTCCTTAATAAACCACTTAACTATAAGTATGGCCTGTGAGTTCTGTATGGCCACTGCAATAGATTATTGAACCGAGCAGAGAAGGAGAGTGTGCTTTGGGAGTGATGATTGGTGTCAGAATTGGTAAAAAGGTTGGAGAGTGGAGGTATGTCTGATCAGCTTTGTTCTTGTGACATCTGTTCTTGGAAGAATGATGTACCCCTTTTGTGATATGGAAGCTCCACATTGGGGACCCTCTCAACCTCACCTAATGTCTCCACTTTATGCTGATCCCAATTTATATTCTTTATAATAAAACTACAGTCATAAATATAACACTTTCCTGAGTTCTTTGAGTCTAGCAAATTATCAAACCTGAGGAATAGGTAGAGCCAGCTGGTCAGAAGTGAGGAGGCTCTGGAGATCCCTGACCTTATGGCTGGCATCCTGGAGGAGTAGTGGGAGAGACCTGAATTTGTAGGCAGCAGATCAGAAGTGAGGGTGCAGTGAGGACTCTCAAGCTTGCATCTGAATTCTTAGGCAGACTTGGTGGTCTAGAGGACTGTGCCCTTTAACTTAAGATCTGACAAGCTCTGATGGTTAGGGTCAGAGGAAGAAGTACTACATGTGCACTGAAACCAGAGTTGAATTGGAATTGAATTATTGTAATTTACTTGGTGTCAGAGAAGTGGTATTTGAGACACCACACACTTGCCAGGAAGCACTTAGAGTCGGCTGTAGGTCAGAGTGCTTTGTCTCAGAGCTCTATGGAAAAAGACCTTGCCAAGTACTCTTGGGCACAGGCTTCTGATGTCATTTCTTGAACAACTTCGAGACCACAGTAGTGAACTGATTTATGATTTCTAGAATTCTAGCAGAAAGACAAATAGATTCATGGAACTGCTAACCCACAATCAAGCAGAACAAGAAGTAATCACATAGGCTTAAATAAACTGATGAGGGATGATGGTGATTTTTGTTTGGAATATTGTTGATGTTTTAATATTCCATTTTCATGGTATAAGGAACCACTTATCTTTTCTTTATATGTATCTCCTACCTGTATCACCATCTATCTCTACCTATAAAACAAACAAACAAAAAACCCCATTGTTGTCAAGTCAATTCTGATGCATAGCTACACTATAAGACATGGTAGAATTTCCCTATAGGGTTTCTAAGTCTGTAATCTTTATGGAAGCAGATTGCCACATTTTTCTCCCAAGCTCTACCTACAGCTCCTAATAATTTAGAAGACTATGCATTTTTAAACAGAAATGAAACATTTACCTTTTCCTCCTTGCCTGACTCTTCCAGAATTTGGGAACTCTTATTCAGTATTCTTATCTTCATGGCAATATAGTTATACTTACATAGGTTCAATAATTGTTTGTCCTCCTTGTTAACAGAACACATTGGAAACATTGGTTATGCAACAACGGCTTTACCTGGATTGTCATATTTGATAATGAAGCTCACTGAATCAGGTATGACCAGATAGTTTTAAGGACCTAAGGTTGACTTTATTGAGCCAATGCTTACAAAGCACTCTTTGGAAAACCGGTTGGGTTCCTGGTTTACAGAGTTCCTAGCCTTGCAGGATTGTCAAGGATTTCATTTTACTTGGATCCACAATCAACAGCCATGGAAGCAGCAGTCAAGAAATCAAAAGATGCATTGCACTGGGCAAATCTGCTGAAAAAGACCTCTTTAAAGTGTTGAAAAGCAAAGATGTTACCTGGAAGACTAAGGTGTGCCTGACCCAAGCAATGGTATTTTCAATTGCATCATATGCATGCAAAAGCTGGACAATAAATAAGGAAGACCGAAGAAGAACTGAAACCTTTGAATTATGGTGTTGGCGAAGAATATTGAATATACCATGGACTGCCAAAAGAACGAACAAATCTGTCTTGGAAGAAGTACAACCAGAATGCTCCTTAGAAGCAAGGATGGCGAGACTACATCTTACGTACTTTGGACATGTTACCAGGAGGGATCAGTCCCTGGAGAAGAACGTCATGCTTGGTAAAGTAGAGGGTCAGTGAAAAAGAGGAAGACCCGCAATGAGATCAAGCATAACAACGATTGTGAGGATGGCGCAGACCGGGCAGTGTTTCGTTCTGCAGTACATAGGGTCACTATGAGTCAGAACTGACTCGATGGCACCTAACAACAACAACAAGCCTTACACATAAGAAAGCAAGGTCACTTCCTGTCAGGTCCAGGAAAATTATGACTTTTGGGAACCTCGAGAAGACAGGAATTCACTCAAATTTATAGGTACTCCAGATGAAATATGATGGTGAGTTCTTGGCTTGGCTTCTGGGCCTAGAGAAGCTTTTAAAAGTCCAATCTCAGATTCTTTATTGTGGTGCAATGAATTACTTAATACGGCCCTTCTAGCCATAGTCTTTGTGACTTACACACAATGACTGAGTGAGACTATGCAAATAAAGAAGTATGTGGAACCCTAATGAGGTGATTGGTCAGTTTTGCCACTCAGCTAGGCTTAAAGTGAGCCATCCCAGGGGCGAGATGAAACCATCTCACCACCACCAAGAAAGAAGAGCCAGGAGCATAAGCGCATCTTTTTGGCCCAGGACCTCTATGTTGAGAAGTTCCTGGAATCAGAAGACTGAGAGAGAGAGAGAGAGCTGTAACACTGAAGGCAGCAAGAAGCAGTGGCAAAGAAACAGTGGCCGCAGAACCAGGAGACCAGCAGGAGACAGGCTGGCCCATGGAGTGTGAAAGTCTTAAGTGCCTTCAGGTAGGAGGCTTGCAGGGAGAGTAGGGTGACTTCGGGCACTTGGTGCAGCTAGTTTTGCCTATCATGGAGCTAGAGCTGAGTATCCTCAGGCCAAGACTTACTGGTGGAGTAAGGTTCCTCTGGGCACTTATCAGCAGAGCTAAGACAGCTTTGTAACACTTGCACAAGAAGGGCTGAGGCCAAGGACCAGAGAGAGGGCATCTTCGGGCACAGCTGAGAAGAGGTTGTCCTGATCAAAGAACTGTATCCTGAGTGTTCCTGAACCTAAACTGTAACCTGTTACTTCCCTAATAAACCCCATAATCATGAATGAGTATTACCTGTGAGTTCTGTGTGGCCATTGCAATGAATTATTGAACTCAGCAGAGAAGTAGAGAGTACCGTGGGAGGGACGATTGGCATCAAAATTGGTAAAGATAGTGGAGAAAGGAGGCATGTCTGACCTCTGCCTTATAGGAATCAGCCTTGTCTGTTGATCCTGATTCTCCTTCCCTTTATGAAGTACAAGGTCAGATGTCACTGCCATGCCAGTTTTACACTTATGAAAACTTCCAGCAAACTTAATAACGTCCACAGTATCTAACACAATGCCTAGCATGTTGGTCTTGCCCAAAAAAATCTTTGTTGAATGAATAAATGAATCCATAACAGTTATGTTAACAATCTTATTCTTTTTTTAATTAAATAAATATTTAATGAGTTGGAACACTTTGCTCCCCTAGGTTCTGGAGATATAAGGGTAAATAAGAGAAACATCACAGAGATGACATTTTCATTCAATCTTTAGATATGCATCTAGACTCAGCCTTCCCCCACTGTTTCTTAAAGTTGGTTTCATATAAGCATTTTTCTAGAAAAAAATACATGATGCAGACTTTGATCAGGGAAAACATCACATTCTGAAATGTAAAGTTATCTCTAAATCTAGATAGACAGCAGACAAACATTTTTATAGGAGTTGACCAGGATGTGGAAAGAATTTCTGTAAGTGAAAATATTCAAAGGATCAAAGTTGGCAAAAAAAAAAAGCATGAAGTTTTAATTTTGTCTTTAGCCCACATCATAAATATATCTTAAATAATATTTCTGGGTAAGGTGAAATTTAAATCAATAATACAATAAGTATAGAAAATGTCTGTTGAATTTAACAGATCTGCCAAAGTGAACTTTGATGTGTGTTACAATATTTCACAGCATATTTCTTTCAGCCAAATATGAAATTCTAGGAAATTGGTATTTATCAGAAGTTCTAATAAGCAAAACAAACAAATAAAAAATGCAGAGCAATCTGTTTGCTTGTTCCAAATAAGTGATTTAAATTAAGATGTCGTTTTTTGTTTTGTAAATCTCTGAGCTCTTTTATAGGTTAATATTCCTATATTTTCCAGCACCTTGGAAACTTGTATGCTGATCAGATAGCATATAATTAAGTGAAAGTATCATGGTGAAATAACCAGTTGAAATAAAACCAGAGAATGCTATATACTAATGTGGCTTTGATCACATTTAATATCATTAATTCTATTAGCTTACTGCCCAAAGATTCTGGACAACCACATTATCAGCATATTAGCTCTTTCTTTGAATTTGCCAGGACATTTGAATTTTCACTGACAGTGTACTGAAAACATTGACTATTGATTATTTTGGAGAATAACTTAGAAAATATGTAGTTTTGGCTAGTTGCTGCTAGTTTCTTTCAAACATCTAAAATTGACTTCTGAATTGGACTTACAGAGTTTTTTTTTTTTTTTAATATATGTGTCTGCATGCTTTTTGTTGGGCAACTAGAGGTTGTTCAAAAGTTTTTATTCAATAAATGATGAATGAGTTAATAAAAACGATGGGAGAAATGCACATCTATCAGACAATTTCTAAAGTCTACGTTTCTTGTTTTGCATCCCTGACCTGGGCCAGCTCTTTAAAGTCAGCAGTACCTTGCTGATGCTTGACCACTTGGAAATCCATTATGACTCCAGTGCAAACCTACAACTCCAAATACTGCAGATTTCACAGTCTAGGGCCTTCATTCAAAAGAACTCTGAATCTTATTTCTGCAAGGATAAGATAAGACACCACAATGGAACACAGAGATGGGAAGAGCTATTCTGTGAGGGGAAGTACAGGCTTCTAGCAGGCCAGGGTTTTCAGCATACAAGAATTTCCACCATATTCTCTACTCCAAGCACTGAGACCACTTTAGACCAATCTCCTGACCCCACACTGAATGCTAATCACCAGCGCTGAATCCAAAAATGCCATACAAGTGTATGGATAGAATGCAGACAGATCTAAAAGCCAGCTCCAAAAATGCACACTGCCCCAGAACCCTCCTTCAGATAAAAATCTTGTGAAGTGGGACTACTGTGAACCAGAACTCATGGTGGAAAATTGCAAACACTCACCAGGAAAAGAAGAAATTCAAAGGAATGGTTTAAACAACCCTAAATCATCATTTAGTCCAACTACCTCAAATTTCAGATATTGGCATCTTGCCAGTTAAAATGAGAAATCTGATTTATTATTGCTTTATCCAAAGAGGGGGGACAACAACAAAAAAAAATGCCAACAACAGCTTATGAAAATCAGATCTAAAGTCTATATGCTTCATGAACTGCCACCCAGTACAAGATGAATATATGACCCCAAATACCACAAATTTTAAATATGGAACTGTGGTATATGTTTGTTGTCCATTGTTTAAACTTTAATCATTTAAAATAGTAAATTCCTTCTAAATAAACCTCTTGTGTATATGACTCTATTATTTACAGAATCCCTTTCCTTCCGAATTGTGGTTCCTTTTGGGATCCTCTCCTCTGCTGTTTCTTTTTACATCCGTGACCTGGTTGTATACAGTAGTGACTGCAGGTATGACTGGCAGCAACTGGTGGAATTAGTTGCTGCTGAGCTTTGAAATCCAAGAAAAAAACACAAAATTCTTCTAGCTTTTACTAGAAATAGACATACCATTTGATCCAGCAATCCCACTCCTAGGAATATATCCTAGAGAAATAAGAGTCATCACTCCAATAGACATACGCACACCTATGTTCATGGCAGCATTGTTCACAATAGCAAAACGATGGAAACAACGTAGGTGCCCATCAACAGATGAATGGATAAACAAACTATGGTACATACACACAATGGAGTACTATGCAATGAGAAAGAACAACAATGAATCTGTGAAGCATCTTACAACATGGATGAAACTGGAGGACATTACGCTGAGTGAAATAAGTCAATCACAAAAGGACAAATATTGTATGAGACCTGTATTGTAAAAACACATGAAAAAGTTCACACACAAAATGTAACAATCTTTGTTGGTTACCAGGGATGGGAGGGGTGGGGGGGAAATACTAAATAGGCAATAGATAAGTGGTATCTTGGGTGAAGGGTGAGACAGTACACAATACAGGAGAAACTAGCACAACCTGTACAAGGAAAGGTCACGGAAGCCCCATAGACACATCCAAACTCCCTGAGGGACTGAATTGCTGGGCAGAGGCCTGTGGGGACCATGGTCTCGGGGAACATCTAGCTCAATTGGCATGACACAGCTTATAAAGACAATGCTCTACATTCTACCTTGGTGAGTAGTGTCTGGGGTCTTAAAAGCCTGTGAGCGGCCATCTAAGATACTCCACTGGTCTCATCCCTTTGGGAACAAGGGAGAATGAAGAGAACGGGACACAAGGAAAAGATTAGTCCAAAGGACTAATTGTCCACAGCTACCAAGGCCTCCACCGGACTGAGTCCAGTACAGCTAGATGGTGCCCGGCTACCACCACTGACTGCTCTGACCAGGATCACAACAGAGGGTTCTGGACAGAGCTGGAGAAGGATGTACAGAATAATTCTAACTCACAGAAGAAAAGACCAGATTTACTGCCTAAAGGAGACTGGAAAAACCTCAAGACTATGGCCCCCAGACACCCTTTTAGCTCAGTGGTGAAGTTACCTACGAGGTTCACTGTTCAGCCTGGGAGTGGACAGCCCCGTAAAACCAAATGAGACTAACGAGGTACAGGAGTCCAGTGACAGGTCCAGAAGGCAGAAGGGGACAAGGAAGCTGGTGATAGGGAACCCAAGGTTGAGTAAGGATATTGTCGATGTGTTGTGAGATTCTTAACCATTGTCATAGGGCGACATTTGTAGTAACTGTTAAATGAGAAACTATTTTGTTCTGTAAGCCTTCATCTTAAGTGAGAATAACAGCACAATTGGAAGAGCGTCGTCAATGTCACTGAACTGTGTATGTAGAAATTTTTGAAACAGTGTATCCTTGGCTATGTGCATTTTTACCAAAAAAAAAAAAAAAATGTTGTGAAGTTAGAGGGTTGGCATGTTGTGGGGTTGTTAACCAATGTCATAAAACAACATGTGTACTACTGTTTCATGAGAAACTATTTGTTCTGTAAGCCTTCACCTGAAGTACAATAAAATATTTTTTAAAAAAACTCTTCTAGCTTTTAGTAATTTTAATGGAAAATTTATTACTACACCACGATAGTCTTTCCTCATTGAAAACCTATAGGTTACTGAGAGTCTATAGGTGGAAAATTTTTAACTGAATTTTGAAAAGCTGAGTTGAACACACTCCCTGTACAAGCATGTCATCTAAGTGGGAGATGTGTGATGTACAATCAGGGAGTCTGGTCAAGCCACCAACATTTAATCATAAATACCACACACATACACACATATAATATATATACAATCAACTTTTATTATTTGTGGTAGTTATGTTCTATAAAGTTACTGCAAACACAGAATTAGTGAATACTGAACCATTACTCCAGGGGAAAAACAGGGTGACATTCCTACATGCCTCTGGTCACATCTTCATCAACTAATCAATACATAAGCTTGTTTTATGTGTGTTTTTTGTTTAAATGTGTGTTAAATATGTATTTATTTTTCTGATTTAATATATATTGTTGATTCATAAACACAGAACTCATGGCCAACAGCACAATAACTCATGCCTGAGCAAAGCTTATCTAACACATGTATTTTTTCCATAAGGTACATCGCAGCCTTCTTGTTCTTAGGGACACTACACACTACTTCAGCAATACACCTGGGGGCCATTTTAAACAACGAAATCATCATCCAAAAGCACAAACATACAAAATACATGGCACTAAATAGACTGTAAGGAAAGACACTTGTTAACAGTATGCGGGCCGAAACAAGAAGGCAGAACATCTCCTTGTTGACCTCAGCTAGGAACATGGACACTGGATGACTCAAAATTCTCACCACTCTATGCATGTGTGTAAAAGACCACAAAAAGACACTGCAAGTATTGATTTTGGGGTTATAAATAAAGCTTATAGAGTAGACAAATTTACATACACAAAATTCATGAATAATAAGGTTTGACTGTGTGCATGTATGTATATAGAGACAGAGAGAAAGAGAGACAAAGACAGAAAGAGAGAGACAGGCAGAGAGAGAGATTAAAACAAACAAACCAGCCCGTTGCTGATGAGCTGATTCCGAGTCATAGCTACCCTACAGGACAGGGTCGAACTGCCCCATAGGGTTTCCAAGGAGCAGCTGGTGGATTCGAACTGCTGACCTTTTGGTTAGCAGTTGAATGCTTAACCACTGCTCCAAGAGAGACATGGCCCCTTATATCATCAGGTTATTCAATAAGTGGATATCACAAAATTAATTATATGTCCTCTTCCTAAGTCTTATCATAGGAAGGATGTTAGAAGTGAGATATATGAGGGGCAGAGAGATAAGGTGCTTCAACCACTAGGGGTTAAACCTGTAGACATATACTAAAAAAATAAATGGTGGCACTTGTTTCTCCTGCTTCTGGTCCCCAAGTAAGCCCAAGGAGTGAAACCAGGGAAGAACTACATTAGATACTTTGAAAAGGAGAAGAAATGTCTCGCCTCTGGTTTTCTCCAAGTAGTTTCTTTAAATAAAATCTTGGCTTATTGGAATAAACACGTCTAAAACACATACCCCTTGATAACACTCCCCCCACCCAATCAAATTATATTCGGCTGGCAAGTCTATTGGAAACCAAACTAAATAACTATCAACATATTACAGGCATTTTGCCTCAATATATTCTCTCTAGGCAACCATGAGGAAATATTTTTCTAAGCTTAATTATATCATCATTAATAAATATGCTAATATTGCCCCTTTAATTTGAAAACTCTAAAGTTGACATCAGGATTTTATGGTGCCATGGTTCCACATAAACTGTATTCATTCCTTCCTGAACAACATGAAAATGGTTTTAATTGTTCTTTGACACCCATAAATATATTTGCGAACTATGTTTAACAAGTCACACTGTTTTGAAAACAGGTAATACAATTAACCCAGGTTTTTAAAATTATACAACCTCTTGTTTAAGAAAAGCTTTACCAGTATTTGACTAAACACTAAATGGAATAGATGAATAATGGCTGTTACATAAAAATGGTATTTTTATTTAAGGTGGCAGAATTTCAGAAAAAACAGTTCTCAGATTCTGCCAATTCTTATTTGAGAGAAAATCAACACACCATTGCAGAACTCATGAAGTCTAAATATGTGTTAGCATAACATAGTCTAGTTTTTTAGGGATTTGTTTTTTGAGAACATTTTATCCCACTCCTGTGCCTCCTGTGTCTCTCCTTCCTCTTTCATTGATCTCCTGCCATGTGAATAGAAAGCAGCCAATAAAAGGCTCTGAGTGCAAATCTAGTTTCTTTGGCAAAATGTGAAAGTTCCATCCCCAAATATTTAACTATGTAGGAAATTGTACAGTGAGCATTAAATAAAACAAGGCTTGTATAAAAAGAAAAAACTTTCATAACAAAACAATTTGTGTTATCTAGTTCAAATCATGCAAAAATTTCGTTTAAAAAAACACAGAGAGAGAGAAAGCAAATATAGCTGTTAGTTTTTCTCGCCTCTATCTCCAACAGGAGTCCCTGGGCAGTACAAACAGTTAGCACTCTCATCTGCTAACCAAAAGGTTGAAGATTCGAGTCTACCCAGAGGCACCTCAGAAGAAAGGCCTAGGGATCTACTTCTGAAAAATCAGCCACTGAAAACCCTACAGAGCACAATTCTACTCTGACGCACATGGGGTTGCCGTAAGTCAGGGTCAGCTAGATCACAATTGGTTTGGTTTTTGAAGTTCACAAAAGCTCACTCAAAAATTGGCCTCCAGGAAATTCCTAACTAAACTTCAAGGACTATTTAAGCTTCCTGCTACAGATAGGGAGCCCTGGGTGCACTGGTTAAGAGCTATGGCTGCTAACCAAAAGGTCAGCAGTTTGAATCCACCAGCCACACCTTGGAAACCCTATGGGGCAGTTCTACTCTGTCCTATAGTGTTGCTATAAGTTGGACCCGACGACAACAGGTTTTTGTTTTTGATACAGATAGTACTAAAAACTAAAAGAAAGCCAAACCTGTTGCTATGGAGTCGATTCCAACTCACAGCGACCCTATAGGGCAGGGTAGAACTGTCCCATGGGGTTTCCAAGGAGCAGTTGATGGATTCAAACCGCTGATCTTTTGGTTAGCAGCCGAGCTCTTAACACTGTGCACCAGGACTCCCAGATAGTATTAGCCTCCCCAAAATTCATTTGCCCTTTCCAATCATCTCCAGCTGTGGGATTCATGTGATTCCTAGAATGAGTCTACCCCTGACTGAGAGGTGGACACATGACCTAGTGCAAGCCAATCAATTCATAGAGTCTAGAGTGGTTGGTTTAGAGTTGGGCATGTGAGCTAGGTCAGGATAATCAGAATGAATCTAGGAAATCTGCATGGAATACAAAGAGAAAGGGGGAGAAGAAAGGCCTTCTCTCAGATGATGTGATGTGCTTCTATACAGCCTGGAGCCACTGAATCTGTTCTGTTACCTGGAGAGGAACAACATACTAGAGAAACCTACACTTTCAGGTGTTTTACCCTCAAGAACTCCACCAGGTACTATTAAGAAAGAGAAAAAGCTCCTCCTGTTTCAAGCAGTACTTAAGAGCTCAGGTTGTTAACCAAAAGGTTAGCAGTTCGAATCCCCCAGCTGCTTCCTTGGAAACCCTTTGGGGCAGTTCTACGCTGTCCTGTAGGGTCACGTGAGTCAGAATGGACAAGATGGCAGCCAGTTTTTTTATTACGGAGGGGAAGGCAGAGTAACCATTTTTAAATATCCCCACAGCATTCCCCATAACAACGGCCTGCCTTCCAAAGGAAACTGCATTATCTGACCTGGATGAAGGCCCCTCAAGGAAACCCTGGTGGCATAGTAGTTAAGAGCTATGGCTGCTGACCAAAAGCTCAGCAGTTCAAATCCACCAGGTGCTCCTTGGAAACTCTATGAGGCAGTTCTACTGTGTCATATAGGGTCGCTATGAGTAGGAATCGACTTGATGGCAATGGGTTTGATTTGCTTTTTGGTTAGCCCCTCAAACATTTCCATCTTCTGTAAGAGGAGGGAAAAAAGCTAAGAAACAGTTCTGAAGGGACTCAGGACAACTGAAAAAGCTGAGATTTAATCATAAGATTATATACAACTTCGCCTCCCTCACACCTCACCACCACATCAACAGGGCTCCAGTATAACAACAGTGAGTTACATCTGCTAGAGCTTTGCAAGACACAGACTATTTAAGATGTTTTTAGGGAAACCTGAAGACAACAGAGAAGAAAGACTAGAACAACAACAAACAAGTAAACCAGAGGAAACTGAAGCCTCTTGTACCCTTGTACCTACAGCTACAGCAAACATTAGCCTAGCTCCTAGTCAGATTAGCATAAACCTCACACTAAAGCATAATTACCTCAGATCCTATTACCCAAACATGTCTGGCTTTCAACAACAACAAAAAACTACAAGGCATAATAAAACACAAAGGCAAGCATCAGAACCAGACTCAGACATGACAAGGATTTTGGAATACTCAGACAGAGAATTTAAAATAGCTATGATTAATAAAAGAAGCCCTAGGGATACAATGGTTAAGTGCTCAGTTGCTAACCATGGTTAGTGGTTCAATTCTACCCAGCAGCTCCACTGGAAAAAGACCTGGCAATCTGCTCCCATAAACATTACAGCCTAGAAAATCCTATGGGGAAGTTCTACTCTGTCACATGGGTCACTATAAGTCAAAATCAACTCAACAGCACCTAACAACAACAACATGATTAATATGTCAAGAGCGGAAATGGAAAAACAGGATAACATTCCAGAAAAGATGAGTAATGTAAGCAGAGAGATAGAAACTCCAAGAAAATATCAAACAGAAAAGCTAAAATCAAAAACACTGCAACAGAAATAAAAAATGCCATTGATGGGCTCTTCAGTAGACTGACACAGGCAAGAAAGCATCATTGAGCTTGAAGATAATGTTCAGAGAAACTTCCCAAATCGAAATGTAAAGATAAAGAGGAATTTTTAAAAACAGAAATCAAGGGAATATGTAAAAACCAAACAAAACTTACAAGAATTATTAAAGGGAGCTCTTCAATCTGAGAAGAACCAACTTCAGCTCACAGGCAGAATCTAGGATGCAGGATTGTACCAGCCAGATACCAGTCTAGGAAATGAACTCTTGAGGACTATCCAAAACCAAAAGAAATACAACAGGGAATCAGAGCAGTTAATCAGTAAATGACAACAACATCAAAACAATAAAAGAGGGAATGAACAGCATAGGTACAGAACCTTCTAATGGAGAGGAAGGCAAGGTGATACCAAGTAATGGTAGACTGCTTCAAACTTAGAAAGAGAAGGGTAAAATTCATGGTAACCATAAAGAAAGTTAACAAACATACTCAAAAAACAAAGAGGAAAAACATAAAGTCTCAGCAAAAACAAAACCTACAAAAACAAAAGAAACGAAAAAAAAAATCCACAGACAAAAGTAGCTCGGCACAAGAGAGTAAGAAGAACAAAGAAAACATCAGCACCACAACAAAAAGCACTACAAAATGACAGCAACAAACTCACATCTATCAATAATTACACTGAATGTAAATGGACTCAATGCACCCATAAAGAGACAGAGAGTGACAGAATGGATAAGAAAACAGGATCCATCAATATGCTGTCTACAAGAGACACACCTTAGAAACAAAGACGTGAATTTATTAAAAGTCAAAGGTTGGAAAAAAATATATCAAGCTAACAACTACCAAAACAGAGCAGGAGTGGCAATTCTAATCTCAGATAAAATAGATGTTAAAACGAAAACTACCATAAAAGACAAAGAAGGACACTATATGATGATCAAAGGGACGATCCATCATGAAGACATAACCATAATAAACATCTACGCACCCAATGACAGGGCTCAAAAATACATAAAACAAACTCTAACAGCACTGAAAAGAGAAATTGACTGTTCCACAATAATAGTAGGAGACTTCAAATCACCACTCTCGGTAAAGGACAGAACATCTAGAAACAAACTCAGCAAAGATACAGAAGACCTAAAGGGCAAAATCAGCCAACTTGACCTCATAGACATATATAGAACACTCCATCCAACCGCTGCAAAGTACACATTCTTTTCCAATGCACATGGAACATTCTCCAGAATACACCAGATGCTGGCCATAGAGCAATCCTCAACAAGATCCAAAACGTTGAGATACTTCAAAGTATCTTCTCTGACCACAATGCCATCAAGGTAGAAATTAACAATAGAAAGAGCAATGAAAAAAAAATCAGTTACATGGAAACTGTATAATACCCTGCTTACACATCACTGGGTAATAGAAGAAATCAGAGATGGAATTAAAAAATCCCTAGGATCAAATGAGGATGAAAACACATCCTACCAAAACCTTTGGGACACAGCAAAGGCAGTCCTCAGAGGACAATTTATAGCAATAGATGCACATATCAAAAAAGAAGAAAGGGACAAAATCAAAACATTAACTACACAACTCAAACTAATAGAAAGAGAACAGCAAAAAAAAGCCCACAACCACCGGAAGAAAGGAAATAGTAAAGATCAGAGCAGAAATCAATGAAATAGAGAACAGAAAAACAATAGAAAGAATCAACAAAACCAAAAGTTGCTTCTTTGAAAGAATCAACAAATCGACATACCACTGTTCAGACTGACACAAGAAAAACAAGAGAGGACACAAATAACCCAAATAAGAAATGAAATGGGGGCCATCACAACAGACCCAGCTGAAATAAAAAGGATCATAAAGGAATATTATGAAAAACTATACTCCAACAAATTTGAAAACCTAGAGGAAATGGATAAATTTCTAGAAACATACGGCCTACACAAACTACAACAAAGAGATGTTGAAAATCTGAACAGTCCCATAACAAGAGAAGGGATTGAAAAGGTAATAAAAAAAACTCCCAACCAAAAAAAGGCCTGGCCCAGATGGCTTCACTGGAGAATTTTACAAACCATTTACAGAAGAGCTTGTACCAGTACTACTCAAGCTATTTCAGAGCATAGAAGAGGGAGCAACACTTCCAAATTCATTCTATGAAGCCAGCATAATGCTGATACCAGAACCAGGCAAAGACGTCACAAAAAAAAAAAAAAATTACAGACCAATATCTCTCATGAATATAGATGCAAAAATTCTGAACAAAATTCTAGCCAATAGATTCAGCATCATATCAAAAAAATAATACACCACGACCAAGTAGGATTCATACCAGGTATGCAAGGATGGTTCAACATTAGAAAATCAATCAACGTAATCCACCACATAAATAAAAGGAAAGAAAAGAATCACATCTTCATCTCAACTGACGCAGAAAAGGCATTTGACAAAGTCCAACACCCATTCCTGATAAACACTCTCAAGAAAATAGGTATAGAGGGGAAATTTCTCAACATAATAAAGGGCATCTATGGAAAACCAACAGCCAACATCATTCTTAATGGAGAGAGGCTGAAAACATTCCCCTTGAAAACAGGAACAAAACAAGGATGCCCTTTATCACCACTCCTATTTAACATTGTGCTGGAAGTTCTAGCTAGAGCAATAAGGCAAGAAAAAGAAATAAAGGGCATCCAAATTGGTAATGAAGACGTTAAACTGTCCCTGTTTGCAGACGATATGATAGTATACATAGAAAACCCTAAAGACTCCACGAGAAATCTACTGGAACTAATAGAAAGATTCAGCAGAGTAGCAGGATACAAGATAAACATTCAAAAATCAGTTGGATTCCTATACACCAATAAGGAGAACAATGAAAAGGAAATCAGGAAAACATACCATTTTCAATAGCCCCTAAAAAGATAAAATACTTAGGAATAAATCTGACCAGGGATGTAAAAGACCTATACAAAGAAAACTATAAAACACTACTGCAAGAAAGCCAAAGGGATCTACATAAATGGAAAAACATACCGTGCTCATGGATAGACTCAACATTGTGAAAATGACAATTAGACCCAAAGCAATTTACAAATACAACGCAATGCCGATCCAAATACCAACAACATTCTTCAAAGAGATGGAAAAACTAATCATTCACTTTATATGGAAAGGGAAGAAGCCCTGAATAAGTAAAGCACTACTGAAGAAGAAGAAGAAAGTTGGAGGACTCACACTACCTGACTTCAGAAGCTATGATACAGCTACAGTAGTCAAAACAGCCTGGTGCTGGTACAACGACAGATACATTGACCAATGGAACGGAATTGAGAACCCAGATGTAAATCCATCCACCTACGGTCACCCGATCTTCAACAAGGGTCCAAAGTCCTTCAAATGGGGAAAAGACAGTCTTTTTAACAAACGGTGCTGGCAAAGCTGGATACCCATCTGCAAAAAAATGAAACAGGACTCATACCTCACACCGTATACAAAAACTACTTCAAAATGGATCAAGGACCTGAACATAAAGCCTAAAACTATAAAGTTCATAGAAGAAAAAATAGGACCAACACTTCAGGCCTTAATACATTCCATTAACAGGATACAAACCATAACCATCAACGCACAAAACCCAACAGATAAGCTAGATAACTGGGATCTTCTAAAAATCAAACAACTATGCTCTTCAAAAGACTTCACCAAAAGAGTAAGAAGAGAACCTACCGACCGGTAAAAAATTTTTGGACAATACAAGTTAGACAATGGTCTAATCTTCATAATTTACAAGAAAATCCAACACCTCTACAACAAAAAGACAAATAATCCTATTAAAAAATGGGCAAAGGAAATGAACAGACACTTCACCAAAGAAGACATTCAAATGGCCAAGAGACACATGAGGAAATGCTTGTGATCACTAGCCATTAGAGAAATGCAAATTAAAACCACAATGAGATACAATCTCACCCCAGCATTACTGACACAAATCAAACACACTGGAAATAACAAATGTTGGAGGGGCTGCGGGGAGATGGGAACACTTATGCACTGCTGGTGGGAATGCAAAATGATACAACCATTTTGGAAAATGATATGGTGCTTCCTCAGAAAGATAGAAATAGAAATACCATTTGATCCAGCAATCCCACTCCTAGGAATATATCCTAGAGAAATATGAGTCATCACTCGAATAGACATATGCACACCTATGTTCATGGCAGCATTGTTCACAATAGCAAAACGATGGAAACAACCTAGATGCCCATCAACAGATGAACGGATAAACAAACTATGGTACATAGCCACAATGGAGTACTATGCAATGAGAAAGAACAACAATGAATCTGTGAAGCATCTCATAACATGGATGAAACTGGATGACATTACGCTGAGTGAAATAAGTCAATCACAAAAGGAGAAATATTGTATGAGACCTCTATTGTAAAAACCCATGAAAAAGTTCACACACAAAATGTAACAATCCTTGTTGGTTACCAGGGATGGAAGGGGTGCGGGGGGGATATTAAATAGACAATAGATAAGTGGTATCTTGGGTGAAGGTTGAGACAGTACACAACACAGGAGAAACTAGCACAACTTGTACAAGGAAAGGTCATGGAAGCCCCATAGACACATCTAAACTCCCTGAGGGACTGAATTGCTGGGCAGAGGCCTGTGGGAACCATGGTTTCAGGGAACAACTAGCTCAAATGGCACGAAACAGCTTATAAAGACAGTGCTCTACATTCTACCTTGGTGAGTAGTGTCTGGGGTCTTAAAAGCCTGTGAGCGGCCATCTAAGATACTCCACTGGTCTCATCCCTTCGGGAACAAGGGAGATTGAAGAGAATGGGATACAAGGAAAAGATTAGTCCAAAGGACTAATTGTCCACAGCTACCAAGTCCTCCACCAGACTGAGTCCAGTACAGCTAGATGGT
The DNA here is from genome assembly GCA_030035585.1 of Dugong dugon. Classification (NCBI taxonomy): domain Eukaryota; kingdom Metazoa; phylum Chordata; class Mammalia; order Sirenia; family Dugongidae; genus Dugong; species Dugong dugon. The sequence goes on from CM057475.1 coordinate 25,847,576, forward strand.
GCCCGGCTACCACCACTGACTGCTCTGACCAGGATCACAACAGAGGGTTCTGGACAGAGCTGGAGAAGGATGTACAGAATAATTCTAACTCACAAAAAAAAAGACCATATTTACTGGCCTAAAGGAGTCTGGAAAAACCTCGAGAGTATGGCCCCTAGACACCCTTTTAGCAGTGGTGAAGTTACCTCCAAGGTTTCAGCCTGGGAGTGGACAGCCCTGTAAAACCAAATGAGACTAACGAGGTACAGGAGTCCAGTGACAAGGGCCAGAAGGCAGAAGGGGACAAGGAAGCTGGTGATAGGGAACCCAAGGTTGAGTAAGGATATTGTTGATGTGTTGTGAGATTGTTAACCATTGTAATAGGGCAACATTTGTAGTAACTGTTAAATGAGAAACTATTTTGTTCTGTAAGCCTTCATCTTAGTGAGAATAACAGCACAATTGGAAGAGTGTAGTCAATGTCACTGAACTGTGCATGTAAAAATTTTTGAAATGGTGTATCTTTGGCTATGTGTATTTTCACCAAAAGAAAAAAAGGTTGAGAAGTTAGAGGGTAGATATGTTGTGGGGATGTTAACCGATTTCATAAAACAAAATGTGTACTTCTGTTTCATGAGAAACTGTTTGTTCTGTAAGCCTTCACCTGAAGTACAATTAAAAAAAAAAAAAGGAAGATAATGTACAAGTCTGTTAATTAAAAAATAAAATAAGGGAGAACTGCATGTCTAGTGTTTTTACAATTGCTTTTTGAGCTTGAGAACAGGATCTTTCCCTTTAAGCCTTCATTTATACCTAAACTCTTCTCTCTCCTCCACTCCATGAAATATCCTTTCCTGGATGTTTGGTTCTTACATACCAAAGGTTTTTTTGTTTTTTGGGTTTTTTTTCCCCCCTTAGCAAACTGTCCACTGTTTAGATGTTTAATTGTGGAATGTTTGATAGTACATTTGATCATTCCTGACATGGTCAAAACCAGACACTCTTTTTGTAGGTTCTGGGTTCTGGGTGTGAATAAGAAGAGCTGTGGGGTAGGAAGGTGCTCTATTTCCTCCTGTAGTGCTTGTGGTCAACAACGTGCTAGCTCACTGCTTTTCTCCCCTGAGACAGTTTTCCTGTCAGATGTAGAAAAGGACACATTTATCATGAGTGAACCGACCTATTTAAAATGCATCAAACTATCAGATTCTTAAAGGCTTGTCAAGACCAGGCCTTCTTCAAAAAAACAGTACTTCATGTGTGTTCAATTGCAGAAACATTTTTTTCCCCTGAATTTAACCTCAATAAGTTATTTGCCAGTCGACCAGAATTTCCCACTTTTAATTCTGAGCATTGATTCATTTCCTTGGTTAGTTCTTTTCTATGTAGATACAGCCATTTTGCTCTAAACTGAGTACATATTTATCATATATTTACAATAAAAATATATTAGTTTCTTGCTTTCTCTCTTTTGTCTTCAGTCATAATTTTCAATTTTCTACTTCTTTCTCATAAGTTAAACAAAATAGTCTGCCAGTTTCTCCCTCATCAAAAAAATATTCTAAATCTTTCTCCTTGCTTTAGCTGAGATAGCTCAGAATGTGATAAATCGTAATGCACCGGAAAAATATTCTCCACAGTGTAATTTCATAGACTAATTTGCATTGCTTCAGTGAAGCCCTGCTCTGTGCTGCTAAGCTGCTAAGTAAAGCAGGTAGTCTCTCAGGTGAGGAGAATTGGGAGTAACACCCACTCAGAGCAAAGGAGGATGACTTAGTAATTTACATCAAAGCACTATGTATCTGATAATGTGCATGGTACCTATCATATATATGGGTCCCATCAGCACGTGGAAAAATCATGAAGCTTTGATAGATCTTCATTTGATTACTGCTCTGCCTTTACTAGCTATATATATTACTAGCATAAGTTTTTCTCAACATAAACCATTATCTCACAGGATTTTCAAGAGGATCAAATTTCTCATCATATGCAAAGCCTGACACGTATTAGTTGCACAATAAAAAAGAATAGTTGCCTCTCTTCCTCCCTCCCTCTTTCCTCCTTTTCTTCCTTCCTTCCATCCATCCTTCCACAGTAGACTGTCTCTCTGAAAGTCTGAAATACCGAGTAAGGATATAAGTGTAATAATTTGCAGTGAATCTTTCAATGGGCACAGACACAATCACCAAGTACAACACCACTTTCAAGAGGGCTTTGGATCTTAATCAATTTAACTCAGGTACTGTGATAAGAAACATCACATATCAAAATATTTCTCCCTCTCTTGAAGCATATATATTGTTTCAACTAGTATATTCTCTAATAAATCTTGTTACCTGCCTTAATTGGATGCTTATTTAGTGAACTGGGCAAATATTCCCAAAATCCTAGAAACATTTTAGAGGCAACAAGCTGTTAGAATCTGGTTTTCTTGATCAAAGAGTAGGTTTTCTTACAATCCTCTGGTTTAATGTAAGTCTAATGAGGCAGAGAAGTCCTGAATCAAATGATCTCTTACTAATGCTAAACCTCCAGGGCCCCATGAAGTTACGGATAGCTTCATGTGCAATCCTTAACACAAGCATTATAGAAAAATTGTCATTATGAATTGTATTGATGCTGCGATTAAACGTAATCTTGCTTCATGTCCTTTGAGAGACTTAAAATATTACAACCTGGAGACATATAAAGATGTTCTAACCAATCAGCACTAATAACACCTTAAACATATATTGAATTTTATAGCTCACATAGGAATTTTTCACAGAGGGTCGCACATCATCTCTGTGAAATAAGCAGCACTACTATTATCATCCCAGTTTTACAGATCGAGAAAATGAAACACGAAGAGGTGAAATGGCATGCCCAAGATTAAACCAGAGTGCGGGCTTTATCTCAGTCTGAAGAATGTTATTTTTACTAATACATTTTATTTCCCCAGCAATGAAAAAAAACCTCTTCAAATATAAGAGAACTGAGGGATAATATCTGAAAAATAAGTAAAGTCATTTTTCATTAACTGTGATGAGGCCCTAGACAAATTAACTACCTTTGGCCAAAGGAGGGTCTCCTGCCCCATCCTCACAGTTGAATTCACCCTGATATTCAGGCACCTGAAACTCTGGACCAGGTAATGTTCCTCTGTGCCTAGCCTTCCCCTACAAACCATTTCCACACGTCAGGAAACACCTAATCTGCCTGATCCTTCCCCATTCTCTGTGAAATAATGTGTAGCAGAAATAGAACCAGACTCTATCAATCCCTCAAGAGTTGTTTTTCTTTTTTCTTTTCTCCTCATTGTTTTTAAAGTATACTGCAAAATAACCTTGAAATCTAATATTAATATGGGCTATAAAAATCTACCAATAACCTTTACCCTTTACAGAACAGTTGGGGGACTGCTTCATATTCCCTACGATCAGTTGCGTTTATGACGAGAGATTGGGATGACTAGAGTTAAAAACAAACAAGCAGAAAGCAAAAGAAAAATATCTGCATTGGACAACAACTTTCTTTGAGAAAAATAATAAAAGTGTTAATGGACTGAAAAATGAGGCACTTTCAGTCCTAAAGATGTCTTTTAAGCAAGGTGTGTGTGTGTGTATGTGCGTGTGTGTGTCATAAATCAAAACAGAGAGTCATCATTGAAAATTGAGAAGTTAAACTTGCATTTTAAAGCAAGAAGAAAATTTCTTACTTGCGACATAAACACTTTTATATTCACAATCTTATTTATTCCTTGACTTTTTCTATCATCGCTATTCCCTTGACTGTTCTTCACCTTTTAAAAACAGGACATGACAGCAGCAATGACTGTATTGGTGAGAGAAACCCAGACGGGAAACAATCTTGCGTATTTTTATAGCATCGGGGTTCTTTCCTTACATCCGTATCTTCGGAACTACCATCTGTGCTAGACAGAGGTAGCTGGGGGAGGATGATGAGAGACCATTGAGAGGAAAGGCAATGATTCCAAAGGGGAAGCTAAATCACCCAGCTGTCGGGGTTTCAGACTCTGAAAATGTCATTTTAGCAAATAAACAAGCCTCTCTCTTCATCTCCAAAGACGCCCCTTTCTTCAGGGGCCTTGCCACCACTGATACGATGGGGGGACTTGAAGTGTATCAATGACTCAGAATCCAGTTTTGCAGAAGCCCAAGGGGCAACACTTCACAGCACAAATGGCTGTCTTTTATCAGACCATCTGACTCACCTGAATGCCTTTGAGTGGTGCAAATGGTTAACTCAGCTGCTAAGGGAAAGTTTGGCGGTTTGAGTCTACCCAGTTGTGTCTGGAAAGAAAGGCCTGGTGATCTACTTCCAAAATACCAGCCACGGAAAACCCTATGGAGCTCAGTTCTACTCTGACACACAGGAGGTTGCCATGAGTTGGAAGTGAGTTAATGAAAACTGTTTTTGTTTTTTTACTGATATCTACAGTTTGTCAATTTAAAATATTTTATTCCCTGTCAATGTCCTCCAGCCGATGACGGATCCCTCAAAAAGCACTAAATGTAGGAGAGAGAATGCAAAGGGGCAAGGAGTATAGTGGTAATTTAGGATCGTAAGGTTTTTTTTAAATCTGGTTATAGTTATTTTACATAAGAAAATTTAAAAAAATACACTGAATGGAAATACAAAATGTCTTCATGTAACTCAGAAATCTACTAACTTCACCCTTTTATTAAAGCATTTTAGGAGGAAAATTATATGCTAATACAGAAGTTTCCAGCTAGAGAGATTTGATATATCATTTCATCTCACCTCTTTATCCTGTCACCCTTTAATTTACATATGCAAAGACTCACGCCCAGACATTTCTGACTTGCTAATTAATGGTCAAGCTGGATCTAAAATCAAAGTAGCTAAGTCTTAAGATAATGTTTTTTTCCCTTTATACCAAGTAAATTTTATTGGGAGTTTACGGACCAGCCACCAAATCAAACTAAACCAATTAAAATGTTTCAATTAATTAAAAATATTTTTCTCTTCTTCAAATCAATTATTTTTTATCAATTAAAATGTTTCAATTAATTAAAGTATATTTTGTAGTCTCCTAAAATAGGTGAAAAAACCAAAACCAAACCCAGTGCTATTGAGCTGATTCCGACTCATAGCGAGCCTATAGGACGGAGCAGAACTAGTCCGTAGGATTTCCAAGGCTGCAAATCTTAATAAAAGCAAACTGTTACATCTTGCTCCCTCAGAGCGGCTGGTGGGTTTGAACTGCTGACCTTATGGTTAGCAGCCAAGCACTTAACCACTGTGCCACTAGGGCTCCTCCTAGGAGGCTAGACACTTAAAAATTTGCTTTGGCACTGAAAACCTAGGCTTATTGCCCTTCCTATTATTTTTAACCACCACCACCATCAACAACAACAAAATTGTTCTTTCCTCAATGAAAAGTTAGAAAAAAATTTCACACTGTATGTTTAATTCTGATGAAGAACTGAGTCTCACCTTAAATTATAATTAGGAAAATCAAGTCAAGATGACAAATCCTAATAGTGTTTTATCATCTTTTTAAAAAATAGATAGAACAAGCTCATTTCCTACAAAACCTCATACACCTCTGCACACATATAGATTTGCCAATCAGGACTTGAAGGTGTTATTAGGCTCAGCTTCCCATACAAATATGAGGAATGTAATTCTGGCTCTTGATCAAAAACGTTCTCAATGTGCTCATGAAACAGCAAAAAAAATGGAAAGAAACAATCTTCCCGAGCACTAGGCTTGTTATTACCTTATTTTCAATTCCATATGCCAAATGGAATCCTGGAGGATCAGATATAATACTGGAAAGTACATTACAATGGGAAAAAAGCTCTTTATTAGTCTGATGATAAAACTAGGTGAACAAATGCCTCTTTTTCTTCTCTAATTTTCTAGTATGGCTTCCTGCCTACAGGTAAAGGTGTAAATTACAAATAGAAGAAATCGAGTACCCATGTATCTGTCTATTAGTCTGTGGCTACCCAGCCAGTTTAAAATGAAATGTTCAACTATGTTTCATATTATTACCTCCAGTGGAAAGAAAAAAGAAACAATAAAAAAATGATGGGTGTACTTTTGTAAGAGCTACTAAAATGGAATCATCACAATCTTGAAATGTTTTCATTCAAAGCAAAATCTATGGTCAATCATCTGAGTGTGTCATCAGATCAAAATGATTGCTTAAAAAAAAGAAGGAAAGAAAAAAAAACCTCCAGGTAACTGGGAGAATTTTTCACTTTCCTTTTGATGATTTAGTAAAATGTAGATAGTATTGAAATTCATAGCTAAAAAGAAATGGTTTATTAATGAGTAGTGAATTAAAGTCTGGAATTTTTTAAGTTCAAAAGAAGTTTAACTGTAATATTCATTATCAAGCATTAGGCTAAGTTAGGAATTTCTAAAACTGCTTGAGTAGTTGTGCAAGGCCATGCCTCACTTGCGGTCTAATGTGATCAGACACTTTTAGAAATGGATCTGGTCTAGATGAATGTGTCCACTTAGTGCAAATGGTTTGAACAAATAGGATGACCATTAGGTAACTTTAGTTCTTAAAAGAACTAGTACTTATTGATCGTGAGTTTAGAAAAAGAAGGATGCTGAAAAATAGGATTTGTCATGAGGTGATTTTATTTTTACTAGGTTACCTTAAAATTCCAGTTTAAAAATTATCAGAAATTAAGCCGCTCTAATCTGGGCTTTGACAAACAGACTCATTCAAAATTTGCCACATTTAGTCTCTTCGGCTCTGTTTCAAGGTTAAAATGACTTTGAGAACTCCTACTATCATAGATTCCACAAAGAAACCCGAGCATATGGTGGGCTGAACCACAGTCTGGGAGCGAACTCTTTTCAGTAAAATGCTCTAATCGTACTCTACTTATTCTTAGTAAAGGAGCCCTGGTGATGCAGTGGTTAAGCACTAGCCTGCTAACCAAAAGGTCAGCAGTTCAAACCCACCAGCAGCTCCGTGGGAGAAAGATGTGGCAGCCTGCTTCTGTAAAGATTACAGCCTTGGAAGCCCTATGGGGCAGTTCTACTATAGACTTCTACAGGGTCGCTATGAGTTGGAATCAACTGGAAGGGAATGGATTTGGTTTTGGTTTTGGGTATTCTTAGTAATAAAGAGCTATGGCGAGCTACAGCTGCTAACCAAAAGGTCAGTAGTTCGAATCCACCAGCTGCTCCTTGGAAACCCTATGTAGCAGTTCTACTCTGTCCTGTGAGTCGGAATCAACTCGACAGCAAGGGGTTTTTACCCTGGGGCACTCCTATTCACCACTCTTATCTTCTATTTTGCCTTTGTCAGATGCTGGTCAGGTGTAGTATGTTTTGCCATCTAGTCTAATAAACCGGGATCAGGGGATAGGGTCTGACCAAGAAGCTTTAAGATCTTGATGCCAGAACTTATATTTAACATCCAGGGGTCAAGGGCAATGAAAGGCAATGGGCCAAAAATGCAAGAGAGGTGGAGGTCACTAATTATTATATGTTCCTTGAGGGTAGGACTCATGGTTATCTTGTTCATCATTGTATCACCAATGTCTACAGCATTCTCAGTAAACATTTGCTGAGTGAATAAATGAATGATCATATGCAGAGGGCAAAACAGAAGAAGAGAAAAAAAGAAAGAAAGGTCACCCTGATTCACTTTTTTCCCTACAGAAACCCTGGTCAAACTATATTTCATAACTTGTCTTCTTAGGGAATCAAGGAAAATAAGTTATTTTTACAAACCATCAATCATGGGAACATGGGACAAAGATACGTAACACTAAGGGCTACTGTTTCCTTGGCAAACATTACTCTATTCCCCAGTGTTGGGGGTTGAATTTGTTCCCCAGAAAGATATATTGAAGTCTTAACCCCTGATACCTGTGACTGTGACCTCATTTGGAAATTGAGTCTTTACAGATGTAATCAAGTTAAGATGAGACCACAGTGGATTTGGGTGAGCCTTAAATCCAGTGACTGGTGTCCTTATAAGGAGAGCAATATTTGGACACAGACATGCACACAGGGAAAAAGGCTATTGGAGGATGGAGGCAGAGACTGGAGTGATACATCTACAAGCCAAGGAATGCCAAGGATTGCTGTCAACCACCAGAAGCTGGGAGAGAGGCATGAATAGATTTTCCTCAGAGCCTTTAGAAGGAACCCATCATACCAACACTTTAATTTTGAGCTTCAGATTTTGGCCTCCTGAACTATGAGAGAATAAATCCCTGTTGTTTTAAGCCTGTTGTTGTAGTAATTTGTTACAGCAGCCCTAGAGGAAATGAGCAAGGCCAGTAAGTTTGGAAATGGCTCCAGAGTCCTTCTTGTAACAGTATGCAAGGGAGCCACTACTTGTAATAGCACTGCCAGGTGAGAGAAAACCTAGTCATTTCCAGTGTGGATGAAACTTATTGGTCTTCTAAAAAATTCCAGTTTCATACCAAAAGCACAAATAACAAAAGGAAAAAAATAGAAAAATAGGATTTCATCAAAATTAAAAAACCTCTGTGCTTCAAAAGACATCATCAATAAAGTGAAAATACAACCCAGAATGGAAGTAAGTTTTTGTAAATCATGTATCCGATAAGGGACTTGTATCTAGAATATATAAAGAACTCTTATGACTAAATAATAAAAAGACAAATAACCCAACTAAAAAATGAGTACAGGATCTGAATAGATATTCCTCCAAAGAAGATATTCAAACGGCCAATAACCACATGAAAATATGTTCATCATCATTAGCATCAGGGAAATGCAAATCAACACCACAATGGGATACTACTTCTCATCCACTACCAACCAACCAATCTGTTGCCGTAGAGTCGATTCTAAGTTATAGCGACCCTATAGGACAGAGTAGAACTTCCCATAGTGTTTCCAAGGAGCTGCTGGTGGATTCAAACTGCCAACGTTTTGGTTACAGCCGAGTTCTTAACCACTGCGCCATCAGGGCTCCTCACATCCATTAGGATGGCTATAACCAAAAAGAGAATAAAAAGTGTCATGGAGTATTTGATGAAATTAGAACCCCCCTACACTGCAAATGAGACTGTAAAATAGTACAGCCACTTTGGAAAAGAGTCTGGCATTTCCTGAAAACATTAAACATATACTTTCCATACCCATTAATCTGTTGCCATTGAGTTGATTCTGACTCATAGCGACCCTATAAGACAGAGTAGAACTGCCCTACAGGGTTTCCAAGGCTGTAATCTTTATAGAAACGAACTGCCACATCTTTCTCCCACAGAGTGGCTGGTGAGTGTGAACCGTTGACCTTCTGGTTAGCCACTGAGTGCTTAACCACCGAGCTACCAGGACTCCTTAGCATTACCATCTAAGCCAGCAATTCCACTGCTAGGTATATAACCTAAGGTACATGAAAACATATATCCACCTAAAAACTCATATTTATATACATACATACATATATTAAGGCAAATATATGCATATATGCTATGAATGTTCATAGCAGCATTATTCATAATAGCCAAAAAGTGGAAACAACCAAAATGTCCTTCAACTAATGAAAGGATAAATAAAATGTAGTATATCTGTGCAATGGAATATTATTCAGCAATAAAAATAATAATAATAAAGTTCTGATACATGCCACAACATGGATGAATCCTGAAAGCATTCAGCTAAGTGAAAGAAGCCAGTCACAAAGGACCACATATTGTATGATTCTTCTTAAATGAAATGTCCAGAGTAGCAAATCTACAGAAAGTAGATTAGTGGTTACTCAGAGCTACAGAGTAGAGGTTTGGGGGTGACCGTTCAGGTATGGGTTCTTTTTTGAGCTGATAAATGTATTCTATAATTGATTGTAATGATGGTTGCTCAACTCTTTGAGTATACTAAAAGCTATCGAATCATACGCTTCAAATGGGTAAACTGTACGGTATGTGAATTAACACTCAATAAAGCAGTTATCAAAAAAAATTCTAGTTTAATGGACTTTCAAAATCTGAACATTGCTGAAATATTCAGAATTCAACAGAAGTACATATATAAAATATAAATTTCTATCTGTTGTAGGGGAAAAAACATCACAAAGTTTAGTAAAGCAAAGAGAAAGTTTTATTCGGCATATATTCAAAAAGGCAAAAGTGGGAAACGGACAACCATGCTGCTGGAGTCAAGTGTGTCCGAGTCCAAAGAATATTACAGAACAGGCAAGAATGGGCAAACAGATAAGCACGCTGCCACAGCCGTGTCTGCCCGAGTCCAGAGACCATTACAGAGTCATCAGTATATGTTAGCACTACAAATGGGCAAAACCATTGAAAGCTTCACCTTTTCACAGATTGGCTAGAAACTATGATCCCACATTTTGAATTGTCTTTCTTAACAATCATTGGTACCGGTTTCAGCAACGAGAGTCAGGAGGGTCTTCACTGGCCCAACAAATTTCTATTCACTAAATACTAATAGAAAAAGGTAACAGTGGAAAGTCTTTTGTGTTCTGTTTGAAAGGCTTACGTGAAAGGTTCCCTAAAAGATATTTTCCAAGATTATCTTAGCTACTGTCTTTATACCGCAGGGCCCAGTTGATGTGTCCTTGTGAGTCCTTGTGAGCCCAGCTCCAGCTGGGTCACATTCTCTATGCTCAGGAACAGGGAATAAAAACTCCAATATTATTTCCTAAATCATATCTGTGTGTACACATACACATCTTAATGCACTCCTATTTAGACATACACATACATCTATTAAAGAAAATAGCCTGAGCAACTGTTCAACAGGTTGAACATTCTCTCTCATTTCAGTCAATCACAGCCAGTTTTCCCACAGTCTCCCTCAAGGTTTTATGACCAGGACCAATTAGGCAGTATTGCTTTATTGGATTGTTAAGGCATGCCAACAGTTTGGTGTATTACACAGCTGTCACATCAGTACATGAGTGATAGCTGGCAGAAAGACAATAACAGTAACAAAAGCACCCAGTGTACAAATCACATGAAAAAAGAAGAGCCTAACTGCTCTAAAGCAGCTGAGGAATTATTATGAGGGAAAAAAAGCACAAATTAATTTCTGGATATTTGGCATATGGAAGGAAGTCAAGAACACAGAAGGAACTCAGTAAGAGCTTCCTGGCTGACCTGAATACACTCCCGTCAGTGTATACACTAAGAACAGTTTAAGAACTTTACAGACCCTAAGAACTCTTTCATTATGGAGATCCAAAACACAAACAAACTCACTGCCTTTGAGATGATTCCAACTCACAGCAACCCTATAAGACAGAGTAGAAACGCCCTACAGGGTTTCCAAGGCTGTAAATCTTTGCAGAAAGCAGACTGCCACCTCTTTCTCCTGCAAAGCGTCTGGTGGGTTTGAACCACAGACCTTTTGGTTAGAAGCTGAGTACTTTAATCACTGTGCCACCAGGTCTCCTTATTATGGAGATCACACCCAATAAAACATCAAACATATAAATATTACCCACATCCTACCATACAAGATACAGAAAAAGAGATAAAGACTTTCATGGACATTATGTATGTCTGTGTCTAGCTAGCTGCTGTTGTTAAGTAGTCAGATGCCTTTGAGTCAGTTCCAACTCATAGTGACCCTATGTACAACAGAATGACCACCGCCTGGTCCTGCACCATCTTCATAATTGCTGTTATGCTTGAGTCCAGTGTTGCAGCCACTGTATCTATCCATCTAGTTGAGGGTCTTCCACGTTTTTGATGACTTCCTACTTTACCAAGCATGATGTCCTTCTCCAGGGACTGGTCCTTCCTGATAACGTCCAAAGTATGTGAGACAAAGTCTTACCATCCTTGCTTCTAATGAGCATTCCAACTGTACTTCTTCCAAGACAGATTTGTTCATTCTTCTGGCATTCCATGGTATACTCAATACACTTCGCCAGCACCATAATTCAAAGGCATCAATTCTTCTTCAGTCTTTCTTATTCATTGTCCAGCTTTCACATGCATATGAGGCAACTGAAAACACCACGGCTTGGGTCAGGCACCCTTTAGCCCTCAAAGTGACATATTTGCTTTTGAACGCTTTAAAGAGGTCTTTTGCAGCAGATTTGCCCAATGCAACGCATCATTTGATTTCTTGACTGTTGCTTCCATGGGCATTGATTGTGGATCCTAGTAAAACAAAATTTTTGACAACTTCAATCTTTTCTCTGTTTATCATGATGTTGCTTATTGGTCCAGTTGCAAGAATTTTTGTTTTCTTTATGTTGATGTGTAATCCATACTGAAATCTGTAGTCTTTATCTTCATCAATAAATGTTTCAAGTCCTCTTCACTTTCAGCAATCAAGGTTCTGTCATCTGCATATCACAGGTTGTTAATAAGTCTTCCTCCAATTCTGATGCTGCATTCTTCATATAGTCCAGCTTCTTGGATTATTTGCTCAGCACACAGATTGAATAAGTATGATGAAAGAATACAACCCTGACACACACCTCTCCTGACTTTAAACCATGAAGTATCCCCTTGTTCTGTTCGAACGACTGCCTCTTGATCTATTTACAGGTTCCTCATGAGCACAATTAAGTGTGGAATTCCCATTCTTTGAAATGTTATCCATAACTTGTTATCATCCACACAGTCGAATGCCTTTGCATAGTCAATAAAACACAAGTAAACATCTTTCTGGTATTCTCTGCTTTCAGCCAGGATCCATCTGACATCAGCAATGATATCCCTAGTTCCACGTCCTCTTCTGAATCTGGCTTGAATTTCTGGAAGTCTCCTGTCAATGTACTGCTGCAACTGCTTTTGAATGATCTTCAGCGAAATTTTACTTGTGTGTGATATTAAAGATATTGTTCAATAATTTCTACATTTGGTTGGATCACCTTTCTTTGGAATAGGCATAAATATGGATCTCTTCCAGTCAGCTGGCCAAGTAGCTATCTTCCAAATTTCTTGGCATAGATGAGTAAGTACTTGCAGCACTGCATCTGTTTGTTGAAACATCTTAATTGGTATTCCGTCAATTCCTGGAGCCTTGTTTCTTACCAATGTCTTCAGTGCAGCTTGGATTTCTTCCTTCAGTACCATCGGTTCTTAATCATATGCTACCTCCTGAAATGGCTGAACACTGACCAATTCTTTTTGGTGCAAAAAAAAAAATTTATTCCTTCCATTTTCTTTTAATGCTTCCTGCATCATTCAGTATTTTGCCCACAGAATCCTTCAACATTGCAACTCTAGGACTGAATTTTTTCTTCAGTTCTTTCAGCTTGAAAAATGCTGAGCATGCTCTTCCCTTTTGGTTTTCTACCTCCAGGTCTTTGTACATTTCATTACAGTAATTTACTTTGTCTTTTCAAGCCACCCCTTGAAATCTTCTGTTCAGCTCTCTTACTGCATCATTTCTTCCATTTGCTTTAGCTACTCATCATTCGAAAGTAAGTTTCAGAATCTCTTCTGCCGTCCATTTTGGTCTTTTCTTTCTTTCCTGTCTTTTTAATGACCTCTTTCTTACTTCATGTATGATGTCCTTGATGTCATTCCACAACTCACCTTGTCTTCGGTCATTAGTGTTCAATGCGCCTAATCTATTCTTGAGATGGTCTCTAAATGCAGGTGAGATATACTCAGGGTTGTTCTTTGGTTGTAGATCTGTAAAATCAACTTGAAAATCTTTGTTATAATCTTCTTAATTTATGGTTTGCTGTATGTGTTAGTCCAGGTTCTCTGAGAAGCCCATTGTGGATGTCAAGCCAGAATTAAATATTCAAGGAATTTATTAGGGGAAACACCTGTGTGAGAGAAAATGAAGTTGGCACCAGGTGAGGCTAGGAGAGTCATCAGACAATGACGCCAAGCTGACATTAAGTGAAAAAGAGAGGGAGGACAAATTGAGTGGAAGCATCCTAGGCTATCATGTAGTCTAAGGAAGTTATGGCATGGCTGTTAAGAGAGTTGAGACAAAGTCAGTTCTCCGAAGAGGCCCATATCTCCCAGGAACAGGTCTGCCTTAGTATGCCTGCTACACTTAGTTATTAATCGGGAACAGCCTGTGGGAAACGTGCCTTCAGTGTAAATGAAGACATGGCTTTCAGAATACAGCAGCTGAGATCCTTGGTCATTGCCCTGTAGTTGGAAGTCTGTGAGCTATATTGTCATGACCACCACACTATGGTTTCTCACAAGCATCATGTAGTCTTAGGAATTCTTACACAGTGAAAATATCTAATCCTTATTTTCAGATGCAAAAAAAAAAAAAATTATTAATAATGTAGCAGTAATGAAGTTAACATAATGCTTATGTTTGTGAATATTTATTAAACATGTTATTTTGATATGCACTGCACTACTTCATCTGATTTAATATTTTTTTCATGTATTGATAAAGATATACAGAATATATATTAAGTGCTTACTCTATTCAAGGCACTCTAGTACTAAACTGACTCCTTCACATTGTCTCAGCATTTCCCATTGAGAGTTATTACATGTCATCCATACATGTTTTCTTCTCTCCCCTCCTCTTCCTGCTCCATCCCCTCGCTGCTGTACCACCCAAGTTTGACAAGGCAGCAATTTTATCCTTCCACTAAAAATAATTCCAGTATTTCGCAATACTGAATCGCTGTATTTTTGTTAAATAATAATTTTCCGCTGTAACATTTTATAGCAGCTGGATCTATCACACAACCTTTGTTAGGATCATACCACATGCCACAGATCTGTTGTGAAAGCACTATCCTTTGAGTTCAGGTTTTATTCTTTCATTTTCTGCATATTACTATTTCATGACTATTTTATAATTTGGATTCATGAAATACGTTCTTGGGCTCAGCAGTTTAAAAAGAAATGGGAAATGATGTGTTTTTGCATCCTGAATTACTAGAAGCTCTAACAAGTAAAGACTCTTGCTTTGCAGTTATCTCTGGTGTCCAGCATGGTGACGGATGAAGTGCCTTCTTGCCTATAAGTATTAAGAACAATGACCACATATTGAGAAGCACTCATTCTGGACTAAGACTCCAAACAACTTTTATTTGAAAAACCTTTTGTACTTTTCCATCATATAGACAGTTAAGCTAAAGATAATATAAGGTGCTTAAAATGTCTATATATTATTTCATGTGCCTATAGATGAGTCATATCAGTATATAAACAAGAACTTGAGAGATAAAGAGAATGTGACCCTCATGTTTATTAACACATGATTCCTTGAAAAGCTGACATTTCTTTCATAAATCTACCAGTCATGGCTGTAAAGTGTGGGTGTGTGCACACGTGCACACACACATGCACCCATGTGTATTTTGGGTTTTTATGAGATTATTTTTGGAGAGGAGGACTGATTTAATCTATCTGCATTAAAAAGTTAACATAATGTCCTTTGGACAGCAAAAATACACATGGATTGACAGATATTTTCAAAATACTTGGAAAACTCCTTTCAGATTTGAAACAAAGGGTGTTTTGCTAGATTTGATATACTTTGTTACACATATCCATTAATCTTTTGTATGAAAAGTGAGTGTGAAGAACATATGGCAGGTTGCCAGTAAAGGTCTGCCCCTTACCAAGTGTGTCATAGGGCAAGTTACTTATTTAACCCTCTGAGCCTCAGTTTCTTCATCTTTGAAATCACAATAATAATATCTACCCTGAAGAGTATGTGAGAGGACAAAATAATATATATAAAGCACATGCACAAAAATCCTCCAGCCCATAGAAAAAAAACAAACTCATTGTCACCAAGTCAATTTCAACTCATAGCCATCCTACAGGACAGAAGAACTGCCCCGTAGGGGTTTCCAAGGCTGTAATCTTCACAGAAGCAGACTGCCACCACATCTTTCTCCTGCGGAGCAGCTGGTGGATTCGAACCATCAACCTTTCAGTAAGGAGCCAAGTGCTTAACCACTGTGCCACCAAGGCTCCTTCGGCCTACATAGGGTTCTCAGTAATGGTAGCTATTAGTATCACTGACAGTTGACGCGAAAATTGTTTTCAAAAATATAAATGGTCAATTACTTAAAATTTTTTTTTTAATTGCAACAGGAATTTTTGTTGCCTAGAACTACGTTATGTGAATCCTAATGGCCATTAGGCAAGTATGTAACATGATGACTAAGAGAAATTCCAACGATGAGAATATTTTTATCATTGAAGTGGGGCAGGATGGCTGTAAGGTTGCTGAGGAGAAGCTTCTTTCCACTCCACTGTCCCCAAACCAATCAATCATTTTAAATTAAAGGACTATGCTTCCTCTGAATATATATGTATGGCAAAGGGAGGGTGTCCTCTTATCTTATGTATGTGTGTTTAAAATCTCCAATAAACTTCTTCATGTTGTGATAAACAGTGATATAGAGGAAAATAAATCAGGAAAGGAGATAGAAATGTTGAGTTACTATTTTAAATAGGTTAGTCAATGAAGCTCCCAGTGGTGTTAAGTAACATTTGAGCAATATTTGGAAAAAAGTGGAAAAGATAGCCATATATATATATATGTGTATATGTATATGTATATACGTATGTGTATATATATATATCTGTTGCCGTCAAGTAGATTCCGACTCATAGTGACCCTATAGGACAGAGTAGAACCACCCTACAGGGTTTCCAAGGAGTGGCTGGTGGATTCCAACTGCCGACCTCTTGGTTAGCAGCCGAGCTCTCATCCACTTTGCCACCAGGGCCCCACTGCTTGGCCCATATAGGGTTCTCAATAATGGTAGCTATTAGTATCACTGACAGCTCACTTGAAAATTGTTTTCAAAAATATAAATGGTCAAACAATTACTTAAAATTTAATGTTTTTTAATTTCAACATGGATTTTTGTTGCCTAGAACTATGTTATGTGAATCCTAATGGCCATCTGGAAAGTGAGATAGAAGTTAAATTAGGAGTTTCATGGTGTCCAAGAAGCCAGGTGAAAAAAAAGGTATGTCAAGGGCAAGGGTGCAACATCTGAATTAAATGCTGCTAATAGGTCAAGTAAGGTGTGGACTGTGAATTCACCACTGAATTTAGCAATCTGGAGGTCATTACTGACCTTGACAAGAATAGTTTCAGCAGAGTAGTAGAGGAGAAAACTGGTTTGGAGTGGATTCAAGAAAGAAGAGGAGAAAGGGAATTGGAGATAGCAAGTATTGACAACATTTTTTAGGTGTTTTGCTGTACTGGGGAGCTAAGAAGTGAGGCCAGGGTCTGAGCGGAATGTGAGGTCAAGAGAGGGTTTGTTTGCTGTTTGTTTTGCTGTTGTGATGTATGTTGTTTTGCTTGTTTTGGGGGGATGCTTTTTGTTTTGTTTTTAGAGAGAGAATAATCCTTCCCTTCCCTACTCCTTCTCTACGTCCTGAAAGTGGGTATCGATACTGTATTGAATTAGAGAATAGAATTAATGGAAGGAGATTTGGAAAGATTTTCACAAATAAAATCTTTGTGAAAATCTCTTTTTCCAATTCAGTCTTGTCTGAAAACATTTCTTGACACCAGTGTGAAAGAAATGTCATTAACACATAAAATATTCTAAGACTCTGTCATTGGAATCTGTCTTAAATATCATAGAAACCACAAATATTGTGGAAATATCTCTGGGTTGTCTATATTGGCTAAAAAATGTTTCTTGCATCTTTTTTGTTATTGTTTTAGAATCAACAGTATGAGAAAATGTTTATTCCAGTGTAGAGCAATAATTGTCCCTTTCATCTCTGCCTCCTGTTATGAGATCTTAGGGGACTTCCTGTTCCTGAGGGCTCAGAAGTGCTGACTTCCATGTCACCAAAATTGACCCTGTTGCTTAGAGCTTTATAAAAAAAATTATTCAAAGTGTATTGCAACTATTGCCATGGAATTCCCTGGGCCCATACATAAATTAAAAAGATTAAGGTAATTTTTCAGTATTGTCCAGCTAGCTCACAATTGACTGTATTTCAGAATTTTATACTGTTAATAGAAGCAGTTAACAGAATGTGGATAAATGGGCAACATGTTTTTCTTAGTTATAGATGTTTAAAGAAACATATGTTTCTTAGTTATAGGTCGCTATGATTCCAACTCATAGCGACCTTATAGGACAGAGTAGAACTGTCGCAGAGAGTTTCCAAGGAGCAGCTTGTAGATTCGAACTGCTGACCTTTTGGTTAGTAGCTGAGGCCTTAACCACTGGTCCAAGAGAGCTCTAAAAATTAAACGGCTCAAAAAATTTAAGGGTAGACCCAAAAATTATTCTATTCTCCAAAACTTAATGATCCCAGTTGTAATTGTACATAAAATACAAAATAATGTATTTATTTAAATAATGTAATTTAATTATGAAGCCCTGGTGGCGCAGTGGTTAAGAGCTCAGCTACTAATCAAAAGATTGGTAATCTGAATCCATCATCTACTCCTTGGAAACCCTATGGGAAAGTTCTAGTCTGTCTAATAGGGTCACTATGAGTCGGAATCAATTCGACGGCAATGGGTTTAATTTAATTACATAGTAATATAATTAAATATTATAAAAACTTATGAAATGTGAGCATGAGGGTTGTTGTTACTGCGAAAATCAAGCTGAATGCTTTGGAAAGATTCAATAAATATAAACCACCTAAAAAGTTATTAAATTACATATGGGTAAGATATCTTCAATGAGCCCTGGTAGCGCTGTGGTTAAACGTTTGGCTGCTAACTGAAAGGTCAGCAGTTCAAATCTATCAGCCACTCCTCAGGTGAAAAATATGGCAGTCTGCTTCTGTAAATATTTACAGCCTTGAAAACCGTATGAGACAGTTCTACTCTGACCTATAGGGTCGCTATGAGTCGGAATAGACTTGACGGCAATGAGAATGAGAAGGTATCTTCAAATGATTTAGAAAAAAAGTTCATGAAAACGGAAGGATTCTGCAATCAACTTGCTTTACTAGTGTTTTAAGTTCTCACTCCACTTTAAAAGAAAACCATAACTAATACATTACGAGCATGGCCTATAAGAAGACAATTTGAATCTTCAATTATACATCCCAGATTTAGAGGAAGCCCTTGCCTTATTATCAAAAGAATGATGAATGGAGGTACATTTTTATACTTGAAATGTAAGAAGATTCATCTCTGTATGTATAATTTTTTATGATTTCTTGACTAATTTTTTTTGATGTACTGACCATTTACCTGTCTCAACCATGCCAGAGGCTTTTAATTTATTTTCCAAGTATTTTATTTTTTAAATATTCACGTGGCTTTTAAAAATATAGGCAGATCAAGTTTAAGTTCAATTTGGTATTACACTCTGTTCAATTAGCCTTATATGTTGTTGTTGTTGTTGTTAGGTGCTGTCAAATCGGTTCCAACTCATAGCAACACTATGTACAAAAGAACGAAATGCTGCCCGGTCCTGGACCATCCCCACAATCATTGCTATGTTTGAGTCCATTGTTGCAGCCTCTGTGTCAATCCATCTAGTTGAGGGTCTTCCTCTTTTTCTCTGACCCTCTACTTTACCAAGCATGATGTCTTTCTCAAGGGACTAGTCCCTCCTGATAACATGTCCAAAGTAAGTGAGATGAAGTCTCACCATCCTCCCTTCTAAGGAGCATTCTGGCTGTACTTTTTCCAAGACAGATTTGTTCGTTCTTCTGGCAGCCCATTGTATATTCATTATTCTTCACCAACTCCATAATAAAAAGGCATCAATTCTTAGATCTTCGTTATTCATTGTCCAGCTTTCACATGCATAGGAGGCAACCGAAAATACCATGGCTTGGGTCAAGCATACCTTAGTTCTCAAAGTGATATATTTGCTTTTGAACACTAAAAGAGGTTTTATGCAGCAGATTTGCCCAGTGCAATACTTCCTTTGATTTCTTGACTGCTGCTTCCATGGGCAGTGTTGTGGAGCCAAGTAAAATGAAATTCTTTTTTTTAAATTTTTTTTATTGTACTTTAGATGAAGGTTTATAGAACAAATAGTTTCTCATCAAGCAGTTAGTACATATATTGTTTTATGACAATGATTAACAACCCCACAACATGTCAACACTCTCCCTTCTCGACTTTGGGTTCCCTATTACCAGCTTTCCTGTGCCCTCTTGCTTTCTACTTCTTGCCCCTGGGTGTTGTGCCCCATTAGTCTCATTTTGTTTTATGGGGCTGTCTAATCTTTGGCTGAAGGGTGAACCTCGGGAGTGACTTCATTACTGAGCTAAAAGGATGTCTGGGGGTCATACTCTCAGGGTTTCTTCAGTTTCTGTCAGGCCAGTAAGTCTTGTCTTTTTTTGTGAGTTAGAATTTTGTTCTACATTTTTCCCCTGCTCTGTCCAGGACCCTCTGTTGTGATCCCAGTCAGAGCAGTCAGTGGTGGTAGCTGAGCACTATCTAGTTGTACTGGACTCAGTCTGGTGGAGACTGTGGTAGTTGTGGTCCATGCGTCCTTTGGACTAATCGTTCCCTTGTATCTTGTTTTCTTCATTCTCCCTTGCTCCCAAAAGGGTGAGACCAATGGAGTATCTTAGATGGCTGCTCACAAGCTTTTAAGACCCCAGACACTACTCACTAAGGTAGAATGTAGAACATTTTCTCTAAAAACTACGTTATGCCAATTGAGCTAGATATTCCCCAAGACCATGGTCCCTACAGCCCTCCACCCAGCAGGGAGTTTGGATGTGTCTATGGAGTTTCCATGATCTTTCCTTGTACAAGTTGTGCTGGCTTCCCCAGTATTGTGTACTATGTTACCCTTCACCAAAGTTACCACTTATCTATTGTCTATTTAGTATTCCCCTGCCCACCCCTCCCATCCCTCATAACGATCAAAAATTGTTTCTTTTTGTGTGTGAAATTTTCTATGAGTTTTTACAGTAGTGGTCTCATACAATATTTGTCTTTTGTGATTGACTTATTCCACTCAGCATAATGTCCTCCAGTTTCATCCATGTTATGAGATGCTTCACAGATTCATCATTATTCTTTATCATTGTGTAATACTCCATTGTAAAATGAAATTCTTGACAACTTCAATATTTTCTCCCTCTGTCATGATATTGCTTATTGGTCCAATTGTGAGGATTTTTGTTTTCTTTATGTTGAGGTGTAATCCACACAGAAGGCTACAGTCTTTGATCTTCATCAGTAAGTGCTTCAAGTCCTCTTCACTTTCAGCAAGTAAAGTTGTAGCATCTGCATATTGCAGGTTGTTAATGAGTCTTCCTCCAATCCTGATGCCTCATTCTTCTTCATATAGTCCAGCTTCTGGGATTGTTTGCTCAGCATACAGACTGAATATGTATGGTGAAAGGATACGACCCTGAAGCACCTTTCCTGATTTTAAGCCATGCAGTATCCCCTTTTTCTGTTCAAATGACTGCCTCCTGGTCTATGTATAGGTTCTGCATGTGTACAATTAAGTGTTCTGGAATTCCCATTATTTGAAACGTTATCCATAATTTGTTATAAGCCACACAGTTGAATGCCTTTGCATAGTCAATAAAACACAGGTAAACATCTTTCTGGTATCCTCTGCTTTCAGCCAAGATCTATCTGACATTAGCAATAATATCCCTCATTCCACATCTACTTCTGAATCCAGCTTGAATTTCTGGCAGTTCCCTGTCGATGCACTGTTGCAACCATTTTTGAATGATCTTCAGCAAAATTTTACTTGAGAATGATATTAATTATATTGTTCAATAATTTGTACATTCTGTTCAATCTCTCTTCTTTGGAATGGGCACAAATATGCACCCATATACGAGACTTGTACATGATATTCAAAATTGTTAACAACCAGTATGACAGGGGCCATATCAATTAGAATAGACCACTGGCGAATCAGAATGTAAGCCAATTATATACAATATATGTGCTAGGTACATACATATATGTACAGAAGCACTATTTTAATGGCTGAATCATCTTTCACACAGATAGGCCATTTTACTTCACCATGCCACTACTCTTAGACAAGACTGTTTTCTTTTTTCCCTCTAATACTAACAATGTTGTAATGAGCATACTCATTCTATAACTTTCTACTATTCTTCTGAATTGAAAATTCATTCTTTTCTTTATGATGAAAGAATAAAGGACGAGAGAAAGACAATGTGTATTGTTAATCATTGTTTGGTCTTTTTGCTTTGTTTGCGTGACTTCTTGTTTATGTAGCTACCTATTGATTTTTTTTTTTTTTTTTTTTGCTTCAGAAAGTATTTAAGAGCACTGGATGATACAAATAAATCCCTTCACTTTTATTAAATTCAATTGAATTCCCTAAAATTCAAATTCATACATTTAGCAGCATTCTAATCCAGCTAGCTATACTCTCTAAAACTCTCCAGATAATTCTCAAACTGCTTTAGTTATAGCTAATTAGAAAGATGAAGTGAAAGTTTTATGACTTCTTCCCCAAAGTGCAAGGCAGAATGTAAAATTCATATTACTTAGTGTTATTGCTTTCTGTGCGTGAATTTTGATGCAAATACTGTATTGCCATTTGAAAACACCATTGCTGGCAATATGCCAAAATTTGTCTCATGGCATCTCAGAGGATTCAATGAAAATTCAGTTTCTGAAAGAACTTAATACACTGAAGATTGATAATCTTCCAGAATGTACCAGAATGTGCTTGATTGCTGTTTAATGCATAAATAACATTTAAAAATGCATTCCTAAAACATTTATATAGTCAAGAATTAAACACTGTTTTAGGAGATTTTTTTTTTCCCTACCAAGCATATTTAATTCACTGTAGCATGTGATGGTTAAACATCTCATTAATTTTGAATACATCAAACTCAAAAGATTAAGACATGAGCTTTTTGAAAGCTCCCAAATTTTGCACTTTCTTTGGAGGTTCATGCAAAAAGAATTTGGCATTTTTAAAAGTTTTCCTGCTATGACTTTTTAAATTGAATAAGAAGAAAGTTTTCACCAAACTCTTAGCCTAGCACAGCACAGGAATTACAACGTAAGCCAAAACAAACAAACCAGTTGCCCTCGAGTCAATTCTGACTCATGGGACCCCATGTGTGTCAGAGAACTGTGCTCCATAGGGTTTTCAATGGCCGTGAACTTTCGGAAGCAGATCATCAGGTCTTTCTTCAGAGGCACCTCTGGGTGGGTTTGAACCACCAGCCTTTGTTAGCAGCCTGGTGTTTAATCATTTGCATCACCCAGGGACTCCTAATTTTAAGATGGTAGAAATGTAAACCCGGGTATCAATAAATTTGGGGACTTAGAGGTACTTTATAAAAACATATAGTTCATCTTCATTTTATAAACAAACAAACTTATGCCCAAAAACTTCAAAGTACTTACTTATAGTCACACAGCAATAAACTCCTGGTTCAACTTATTCTCACTACAATGTACAATCAGGATTCTGTGACTACTTCCCCAGTATAATAACCAACCACAAAAAATCAAAAAGCAAATGTATTATCTCTGCATAATGCCATAGAATCAGTTTGATTTTTTTTTTTTTTAAACTACTCAACTTACTGGTTGTTTCCATACTCTAGAGAAAAAACAATAGTACCAAGCTGGAAATAATGAAATCCAAGCTCTGGTTTCCCAAGTTCTGGGCTTTCTTAATTGAATCTTCCTTCCCCCGGCCACTTATGCTAAGGGGGTGAAAATTGAACTCTGTGTTACAGAGTAGAAACCTACACATACTTGGGAGTAAGAAATTTGATTTCTCACTGTGCTGAGATTTCCTCTGACACTACAGTCTTCTTTTCTGATAGCCTCCATCAAAACCAACAGGAGGTCCAATTTGCCAAGAAATTGATAGATGTGGATAAATTCAAATGAGTAATACTGAAATAGCCAATTAAAGCCTTGTGGAAAGTTTTGAATGTCAATGTGCTCTCAGTGATGTACTCAAGAAAGCCGCTTTCAATGGACAAAAGTTTTGCCCACTCCATTCCCCATGGGTCTCCAATTTACTCTGAATGAATTTCTCATATCCAGAACTACATTCCTCCTATCTTATACCAAGGAATGGGGAGTTTCATCTTTCCTATTTGTGCTACCCTTTCCATCAGTACATTTTTCCTACATTCTCACCCAAAGCAAAGAGAAGTGTAAACTGAAGTGACTGGCATTTCAAAGAATTACAGACAACACACTGAGCTGTAAGGTACCTCGTGAGCAATGGAAGTCACCTCAAATATAGAAACACATTAGCAATTTTGTCCCTTGCCAAGAGTACTTAGCTTTCAAAATGGAATCTTGAAGACTCCTCGTAACCTGCATGACCCTTCATTTCTAGGGTTGTACTGGCAGATCATTTAAAGCCATCTAGCTAAGCTGTATAATATTATAATTATACTGTCACATAAGAAGATTTCATATGAAATTAATGAAACACGATTTACCTCAGACAAGAGCCACAGAAGCTTAGAGCACTCTCCTGGGGTGCACTTTTTCTATATCAAATGTCTTTTAAAAAAATAATAAAAAGGAAACCTCTGATCGTAATGCAAAGGTACAATTCAAGAAAGCAATTTTGCTAAGTGTCTTCCTCTGTTTTGTTTTCCTTAATACGGGAATCTTACATTTTTTCTAGTCTCTCAAAAACAGAGGCCTGTTTAATTAAAATCAATTAAAAAATTATAAAAAGAAAAGTAAAAATAAAGAAATATGAAAATTTCTTATCTTCAAAATATTCATTACCCCTTACTCATCTCAGTACAGAAAACCCTGGTGGTATAGTGGTTAACTGCTGTGGCTGCTAACCAAAATGTCGGCAGTTCAAATCCAGCAGCCACTCCTTGGAAACCCTATGAGGCAGTTCTACTCTGCCCTGTAGGGTCATTATGAGTTGAAATCAACTCAAGGCAACAGGTTTTGTTTTGTTTTGTTTTTTTAGTCCAGATGGAGAGCAGCTCCTTTCCTACTGTTATAGGCATCATGATCACAGTGGACACCAAATTTAACCCTTTGGATTGACTACTGATTCTACAGTCATCTCTCCGCCTCTGTCTTTCTAATAGTGATGCCATACTTACTCCACTATTATTTACTGTGCTCTTATTATATGGGTTACTATTCTACTTTATTAGCAATGAGATTAATTCATCTACGAACTCACACATTTAACAAATATTTATTGCCCACCTTATGCGTCACAGATTCACGCTAAGCAGTGGGAATACAAAATTGAACAAATCATTTCTCTTGCCCTCAAGAAGCTTAGAATATAGTAGTTTCCAACATGTAATTATTTTGTAGTATGAGGATCATTTTAAATACAAAATAATTTTGAATATCACCTTACATACCAGATAATTTGCACTTTTGCAAGAGAAAAGACAGTGAAAGTAAAGCTACTATGAAATTAGTAAGTCTCCTTAAATTAATTTACATTTGATTCACCACAGCAATTACGTATATAAAAAGTGAGAGTACATAAATGTATGAGACATAATATTTATTTTATTTGTAGAGGGGCTTAAGGGCCTAGTTTTTAAATTAGAATATCCTGGATGTGAATCCCAGCAGTGCCACCTACTTGCCAAGTGCCCTAAAACAAGTGATTTAATCTCTTTAAAACAGGCAAATGAACAAAATAATATTCTCTGCTTCTTAGTGTTATTGTCAGGATCACATAAGATGACACATGTAGATAAATAGGAGAGCACCTGGCACATGTTGTTTTTGATCACTGATATCTTTCAGAATTTACTTACTATGTCTACAGAAAATGGCTGGGGAGTATTTCAGAGTTTAGTGAGTGAGGAATTCAAACTTGTAACTCCACTGTAAGTATTCTATCCAATGCTTTGAGCAAAGCCCAAATATCGATTGGCACAGGGTTTATCCCTTCTTCTTCCTCCATCTGAGTCTCTGGGACTAAAAGCATGTGTCTGAAAGAAAGACAGCAGCCTATAAAAAGCCTGCAGTGGCTAATGGTGTTGCCAACAATGGACATCTCTACTCCAAATGAGAGGGGCCAGTGGTGGCTTTAGTGGTTGAATTTTTGCCTTCATGTGATAACAGGTTTAATTCCCATCCAATGCATCTCATGTGCAGCCACCACCCATCTGTCTGTGGAGACTTGCATGTTGCTAATGGTCCGATCCTGTCTGTGTTGTGGGCCCGACTCAATGGCAGGTAACAAAAACAACTTTAGCTGAATTAAACATAATCTCCAGTAGAATACGGACTTGGCATTTTTCAGTATTACCTAGAGCAGTTCCTAGCACATTATAGGCACTCAATGAATATTTATTGAATGCATTAACTATTGACAAAATTTAAGGATAAGGTGAAGGGAGGAAAAGACCATTTCAAACCCTGTATCTGTGGATCAAGAGCCACTCAGAACTGTTGTATCTAAATTTGGGAAACTACACAAAGGTATTTGATTTTTCCGACATGGGAAAATCCAGGTTGCTATCAGAAATTGCTCCTTTCTCAGCTTTATTCCAAAGTTTTGACTGTGCCACTTGTTCTCAGATATAACATTTTAATACCTGTGTCTTTCTTCACCTTTCTTATTTTCATTCATTTATATCACCAGTTTAGTTCAAATAAACCACAGGCTTGAGGGTAACAGGGCAACCTTAGAAAATACAACTGTAACAATTGAACTACCAAACAACACACAAAATCTCAAAAGAAAAAAAAAAATCAGCCCACACATTAGAGATGGGCACACTCCAAAGGTAGGTCTTACATCTTAAAATACAGATGAATTCATTTTATGAACAATACGTGAATATTATGAATTAGAAGTAAAATGAGATTCATTTTCAATAACAACACACTATGAACCTAATGTTCCCATTTCCACTTCACTTTCCCAGAACACACAACAAATGGCACTTAAAAATGCATTTTCCTCCTGTCCAGAGAGTATTAAACTTTTAAAGTATTAAAGAGTACCTGCCAATGAAAAGGAACTCATCTATAACTCGAAGATTAGTGGTTGCCTTCCCACTGAATTCTAAGAAGCAAATTTTCACTTCTCTATGCTCATATTGCATTCAGCGTACCTGTGAATTAATTCACAATATCTCATATTAAACTTCTGTTTGGTATGACATTTATTTCTTCTGTAGTCAGTAATGAGAGGGTTACAGTACGAATTTCTCTGTTACTCACCCTGTCCTCCAGTGTGATAAAAAGGTCATTAAAAGGTCACTGTCTGAAACTAAAACTAGCAGGATTCTAAAGAAAACATATGAGTTTAGCCTTCTGCAGTACCAACTTCCCAAAATTTTGTTGATGAGGACAGGGTGTTTCCTAGATCCCTTTCAAGGATTTTTCACATTTTAACTGAAGGTCAGCAGGATGACTTGTAAATCTAATAAATGCTAGAGTGTACCCTCTGGAAACAGGACTAGAACACAAGGAAAACACAAGCAAAACTTGTAAACAGAAAGTTGTTGGTCTAGAGAAAGCTACTAGTGTTGGAATTTGTCTATGACTCTGAGGCACTTTATTAGCTAGAAGGTATCCAGATGCAACTGGTCCCTTATGGATAGGGAAATATCCTAAATATCAGCATCTCTCTGAGCAGGGTCTGTATAAGCATTTTTTGAAAGATCTTTGGGAGATTCTACTGTCAGCTCTTTTACACGTTATCAGTAGTTTTGCTAACCAGAACCATTAACTGAAGCTCTAAATGAGTGAGGCACTGTCTTAAGAACTGAATATGAATTATAATATCTACTTCTTAAACAATTCTATGAGAGACATATGATTTTCCTTATTTTATGGGCAAGGAAACCAAGGCTCCACGGGATTATCTTGCCCAAGATCACGCAACTAGTAAAAGACTGTATTAAAATTCAAATCTAGGATTGCTTGATTCCAAAGTCCATGATTTTAACTTTATGAACTGCCTCTCATCGTTTTTTCTTTTTTGCTCATAGGTGGTTAAATATTTATTGTAAATGTTGTTGAATAATTTATTGTCAATTTGGTTAAGCTGGGCATTATGTTCCCCAGGGAACCTCCCAAGAGAAACTTGCATGAGATACGGGAAGGGGGAAAGGAAAGAAAGCAAAGTAGCTTATCTTACTCTTTGAAGGTTGTCTTAGTCATCTAGTGTTGCTGTAACAGAAATACCACAAGTGGATGGCTTTAACAAAGAGTTTATTCTCTCACAGTCCAGTAGGCTAGAAGTCCAAATTCAGGCTCCAGGGGAAGCCCTTCTCTCTCTCTCTCTCTCTCTCTCTCTCTCTCTCTCTCTCTCTCTCTCTCTCTCTCGACTCTGGAGGAAATCCTTGCCACCAGTCTTCCCTTGTTCTGGGAGCATCTCAGCACAGGAACCTCGGGTCCAAAGGACGCACTCTGCTCCCAACACTCCTTTCTTGATGGTATGAGGTCCCCCTGTCTCTCTGCTCACTTCTCTCTTTTACATCTCAAAAGAGATTGGTTTAAGACATTATCTAATCTTGTAGATATCATCAATATAACTGCCACTAATCCATCTTATTACATCATAGTGATAGAATTTACAACACATAGGGAAATCACATCAGATGATAAAATGGTAGACAATCATACAATTTCTGGGAATCATGACCTAGCCAAGATATTTTGGAGGGATACAATTCAATCCATGACAAAGGTCTTCAACAGTGGTTAGATGTGTGTTCCTGGTGGGTGTGATGGTTAAGGTTGTGTGTTAGCTTGGCTGGGCCATGATTCTCAGTGGTTCGGAAGTTATGATGTAACAGTTTGGTAGCTGTGTAATGAAGTAATCATTTCTATAATGAGATCTGATATAATGTAATCACCTCCATGATGAGATCTGATATGAGCAGCCAATCAACTGAAAGGGAGCTTCCTTGGGGGTGTGGCCTGTATCTAATATAGGTAGACATTCTGGTAAATTTTGTTGGCTTTTGCCATCTCTGGATCCTACAGCTGGCTCCTATTCATCTGACCTCCAGTTCTTGGGACTTGAGTTAGCAGCTTATCTGCAGACAGGGATTTGTCAGCCTCTGCAGCCTGTGAGCCAGAGGCCTGCTGTCTGACATGCCAATCTTGGGTTCACCAGCTCCTGCAGCTACCTGAGTTAGGAGAGACCTCCAGCCTGACCCCTTGAATTGGGACTTTCCAACCTCTACAACAGTGTGAGCCATTTCCTTGATATAAATCTCTATGTATAAATATTTATACGTTTCACTGGTTTTGCTTCTCTAAAGAATGTAGCCTAAGACAGCGGGTTTGGAGAGAACTGACAGGTTTAAGATATTGAGCCTTCTAAAGCATGAACATTGTTCAGTACCCCATTTACTTAGGGTTTTTAATTCTTCTCAGTAATGTTTTACATTTTATGCTTGACGGCCTGAAGTAATTATCTCATTTACTCCTCAGAATTTGATACATTTTAAGGCTAGAGTAAATGGTATCTTTTTAAAATTAAATTGTCCGCCTGTTATTACTGATATATAGAAATACAACTGGTTTTGACATATTGATTATGTATCCAGAAAACCTGCTAAAACCACTCATCAAATCAAATAATTGATTTCTGTATTCTTTTGGATTTTCCAGGTACAAACTATATCATCTAAGAATAATAACAGCTTATTTGTTGCTTTTTAATCCTTACACCTTTCTTTCTTCTTCCTTACCTCACAAAAATCTTAAAAGGAAAGCTTTCATCATTTTGCCAATAAGTAAGATGTTACCTGTAGTTTTCTTGTAAAGACCTTTTTACTGGATTAAGATATTCTCTTTGTTTCCTAGATAGAGCTAATAGTTTACATATAAATATTGATGTTTAAATATATATTATATATACACATACACACATCTATATAAAATTTTTTCAAATATTTTTTCTTCTTCTATTAAAATAATGGGGTAACTTTTCTCCTTTATTCTATAAATGAAGTAAATTATACTGATTGATTTACAAATTTTAAACAACCTTCCATTCCTGAAATAAACCCAACATGATTGGATATATTATGCTTTTAAAATATTATTGGACTATCTTGAGTGTATTTCATTTAGTATTTTTACATCTATGCTAATGAGTGAGAATATTCTACAATTTTTTCATCATTTCTGTTGAAAATTCAGATGTCAATGTAATTGTTCCTCCTTTAATCTGTTGTTTTTTTTCTCTGCTGTTTTTATTAATGTTCTCCTTATACTGAGGTTTGACTATGATGTACTCTGATGGGAAATTCTATTTACTTATCATCCTATTGGTTCATAAAGCTTCTTGAAATTGTGGGAGATATTCAGTTATTATCTTTTCCAATATTATTTCTCTTCCATTTTGTCTTTCTTTTATTCTGAAACTCCAACTGATGTATATTAGCCTTCTCAGTGTATTTTCTAATGGTTCTTACATTTATACCGAAATTTTTCCATTCTTTTATCTCTCTGTTTTTCATTTTGGGTATTTTCTTCTGATGTAGTTTCCATTTCACTAATTCTCTCTTCAGCTGCATTCAATCTGCTATTAAACCCATCATATAGTTTCTTAATTAGGGCACTGTATTTTTCAATTCTTTAATTTCTGTTTGCATTTTTTTTTCACAGTTTTAGATTCCTTGCCAAATTTCTCAATCCTGTCTTATCTTCTTTAATATAATATGAATAGTTATTTCCTATTTTGTATCAGGTAACTCCAGTATACAGGGCCCCTTCTTCTATTGTCTTTTCATTTTTGAGCAGTACTTTGTACATATTACCCTCTTCATTTGTCTCATTTTTTAAATTTTGTGCTGAACGTTTTATTACAAATTTTGTGGAAAACTGCAAAAATAGTTTGAGATCAGGATATTATGTCAACCAAGAGGATTTAAATGTGCTTCATCTAGGTATCTGGGGGCAATATCACTCATAGATTGCCTTAATTCAATTCAGCTCAGGAATGATATGAAGCTAAGTTAGAAACTCCTGCAGGACTCTGTTTAATACCAGTTCACGCTTAGTTCTAAGGTGTAGCCCTCCCCCCTCTCCACCACCGTGGGTCTGGGACTCGAATCCATGTTCCTCACATGGAAAGGGGGACCCAAATTTTTTCTCAGCATTTCAGCCTCTGTATTGCTCACTCAGGAATCATCAAGCAACGCCCACCACCAAAAAAAGTGACACTGAAACGTGGGTTAAGCTGCCAGGTTTTTCTACCCTGCAGATCCTGGCCAGATCATTCTTCACTATCTTATTAGTAATTTAGTTCCTTTATGCAGATGCTTTCATATTATTTCCAGATGTTGTGTTTGTGTTCAGTGGAGAATTGGTACAAATTATTTACTTTGACACAGTAAGAAATGAAAACATGCTAACATTTTATTTTTTGTAATTTTTATTTTGATATTTTAATTTTAGGCAAACTGCTTATCCCCTCTAAGCCTCACTGCAGTAGGGAAGAGTCCTCTGTGGGAGCTGCCCTGTTTATTTCATCTTGATACACTTTGTAATGGCTTCACTGCCAATTCAGGGGTGAGGTAAGATTAAAGTTATTTGTGTAAAACATAAAGTGATTTATATTTATCTATATTTATCATAAAATATATATACATATTCTAATAAAAGTAGATATGTATACATAGGTGTAAAGGAGTCCTGGTGGTGCAAGGTTAGGCACTTGGCTGCTAACCAAAAGGTTGGTGGTTCAAACACACCAGTCACTCCACAGGAGAAAGATGTGGCAGTCTGCTTCTGTAGAGATTTACAGCCTTGGAAACCCTGTGGGGTCACTATGAGTCAGAATTGACTCGACGGCAATGGGTTTAGTTTTGGGTGGGAGCTGTGTAATCTGCAGTAAGAGAAAGACCCTTGCTTTAGCAACATTAAATAAGGCACTGACCAGCTCTTCTCTTTGCTTGCTCTGATCTCCTTTTCATTCTGAGGCATGTGTGGAATATGAAAAAAACTATAAACATTTCATTAAAAATCCCCTAAGAGTCTGGCTTTATTTTCAGTTTTCAGGCAAACCTAATAGTTTCCAAAGGAGTAAAGTTAAGAAACAGTAAATTAGATTTTGAAATTCAAAGCCAAGCTGTTCAGATTCTTCAAATGTAACATGAGGATTACTCAGACTCACACTGTAGGTTTGTCAAGAGGATTAAATGTGGTAATTCATTAATGCACTTTCCATAGTTCTTAGCATATTGGCATTTGGTTCTAAAGAAAAATTAGTCTATTGTTGTAAAAATAATGTGAATTACAACATGTGGATTTTCTTTTTTTTTTTTTACGCTCTTCCAATTGTGCTGTTATTCTCACTTAAGATGAAGGCTTACAGAACAAAATAGTTTCTCATTTAACAGTTACTACAAATGTTGCCCTATGACAATGGTTAACAATCTCACAACACATCAACAATATCCTTACTCAATCTTGGGCTCCCTATCACCAGCTTCCTTGTCCGCTTCTGCCTTCTGGCCTTTGTCACTGGACTCCTGTACCTCATTAGTCTCATTTGGTTTTATGGTGCTATCCACACAAAGGCTGAACAGTGAACCTTGGAGGTGACTTCACCACTGAGCTAAAAGGGTGTCTGGGGGCCATACTCTCAAGGTTCCTCCAGTCTCCTTTAGGCCAGTAAATCTGGGTTTTTTTTTGTGAGTTATAATTATGCTCTACATCCTTCTCCAGCTCTGTCCAGAACCCTCTGTTGTGATCCTGGTCAGAGAAGTCAGTGGTGGTAGCTGGGCACCATCTAGCTGTACTGGCCTCAGTCCGGTGGAGGCCTTGGTAGCTGTGGACAATTAGTCCTTTGGACTAATCTTTTCCTTGTATCCTGTTCTCTTCATTCTCCCTTGCTCCCGAAGGGATGAGACCAGTGGAGTATCTTAGATGGCCGCTCACAGGCTTTTAAGATCCCAGACACTACTCACCAAGTTAGAATGTACAGCATTATCTTTATAAGCTGTGTCATGCCAACTGAGCTAGATGTTCCCCGAGACCATGGTCCCCAGAGCCCTCCGCCCAGCAACTGAGTCTCTCAGGGAGTTTGGATATGTCTATGGGGCTTCCATGACCTTTCCTTGTACAGGTTGTTCTAGTTTCCCCTGTACTGTGTACTGTCTCACCCTTCACCCAAGATACCACTTATTTATTGCCTATTTAGTATTCCCCACCCACCCCTCCCATCCCTGGAAACCAACAAAGATTGTTACATTTTGTGTGTGAACTTTTTCATGGGTTTTTACAATAGAGGTCTCATACAATATTTGTCCTTTTGTGATTGACTTATTTCACTCAGCATAATATCCTCCAGTTTCATCCATGTTATGAGATGGTTCACAGATTCATTGTTGTTCTTTCTCATTGCAAAGTACTCCATTGTGTGTATGTACCATAGTTTGTTTATCCATTCATCTGTTGACGGGCACCTACGTTGTTTCCATCATTTTGCTATTGTGAACAATGCTGCCATGAACATAGGTGTGCATATGTGTATTCGAGTGACGACTCTTATTTCTCTAGGATACATTCCTAGCAGTGGGATTGCTGGATCGAACGGTATGTCTATTTCTAGCTTTCTGAGGAAGTTCCATATCATTTTCCAAAATGGTTGTATCATTTTACATTCCCACCAGCACTGCATAAGAGTTCCCATCTCCCCGCAGCCCCTCCACCATTTGTTATTTCCAGTGTTTTTGATTCATGCCAGTAATGCCGGGGTGAGATGGTATCTCATTGTGGTTTTAATTTGCATTTCTCTAATGGCTAGTGATCGCAAGCATTTCCTCATGTGTCTGTTGGCCATTTAAACGTCTTCTTTGGTGAAGTGTCTGTTCATTTCCTTTGCCCATTTTTTAATAGGGTTATTTGTCTTTTTGTTGTACAGCTGTTGGATTTTCTTGTAGATTATGGAGATTACACCTTTGTCTGACTTGTACTGTCCAATATTTTTTTCCCAGTCTGTAGGTTCTCTTTTGACTCTTTTGGTGAAGTCTTTTGAAGAGCATAAGTGTTTAATTTTTAGAAGATCCCTGTTATCTAGCTTATCTGTTGGGTTTTGTGCTTTGATGGTTATGGTTTGTATCCTGTTAATGTCATGTATTAAGGCCTGAAGTATTGGTCCTATTTTTTCTTCTATGAACTTTATAGTTTTAGGCTTTATATTCAGGTCTTTGATCCATTTTGAAGTAGTCTTTGTATACGGTGTAAGGTATGGGTCCTGTTTAATTTTTTTGCAGATGGATACCCAGTTTTGCCAGCACCATTTCTTAAAAAGACTGTCTTTTCCTCATTTGATGGATTTTGGGCCCTTGTGGAAGATCAGGTGACCATACGTGGATGGATTTACATCTGGGTTCTCAATTCTGTTCCATTGGTCAATGTATCTGTCATTGTACCAGCACCAGGCTGTTTTGACTACTGTAGCTGTATAGCAGGTTCTGAAGTCAGATAGTGTGAGTCCTCCAACTTTATTCTTCTACTTCAGTAGTGCTTTACTTATTCGGGGCTTCTACACTTAACATATAAAGTTAACGATTAGTTTTCCATCTCTCTGAACAATGTTGCTGGTATTTGGATTGGGATTGCGTTGTATTTGTAAATTGCTTTGGGTAGAATTGCCATTTTCACAATGTTGAGTCTGCCTATCCATAACCATGGTATGTTTTTCCATTTATGTAGATCCCTTTGGGTTTCATGCAGTAGTGTTTTATAGTTTTCTTTGTATAGGTCTTTTACATCTCTGGTCAGATTTATTCCTAAGTATTTTATCTTTTTAGGGGCTATTGAAAATGGTATTGATTTCCTGATTTCCTTTTCATTGTTGTCCTTACTGGTGTATAGGAATCCAACTGATTTTTGAATGTTTATCTTGTATCCTGCTACTCTGCTGAACCTTTCTATTAGTTCCAGTAGATTTCTCGTGGAGTCTTTAGGGTTTTCTATGTATAGTATCATATCATCTGCAAACAGGGACAGTTTAATTCTTCATTACCAATTTGGATGCCCTTGATTTCTTTTTCTTGCCTTATTGCTCTAGCTAGAACTTCCAGCACAATGTTAAATAGGAGTGGTGATAAAGGGCATCCTTGTCTTGTTCCTGTTTTCAAGGGGAATGTTTTCAGCCTCTCTCCATTAAGAATGATGTTGGCTGTTGGTTTTCCGTAGATGCCCTTTATTATGTTGAGAAATTTCATTTCTCTACCTATTTTATTGTGAGTTTTTATCAGGAATGGGTGTTGGACTTTGTCAAATGCCTTTTCTGCATCAGTTGAGATGATCATGTGATTCTTTTGTTTCCCTTTGTTTATGTGGTGGATTATGCTGATTGATTTTCTAATGTTGAACCATCCTTGCATACCTGGTATGAATCCTACTTGGTCGTGGTGTATTATTTTTTTGATATGATGCTGAATTCTATCGGCTAGAATTTTGTTGAGAATTTTTGCATCTATATTCATGAGAGATACTGGTGTGTAATTTTCTTTTTTTGTGACGTCTTTGCCTGGTTTTGGTATCAGCGTTATGCTGGCTTCATAGAATGAATTTGGAAGTGTTGCTTCCTCTTCTATGCTCTGAAATAGCTTGAGTAGAACTGGTACAAGCTCTTCTGTAAATGTTTTGTAGAAGTCTCCAGTGAAGCCATCTGGGCCAGGGCTTTTTTTGGTTGGGAGTTTTTTTATTACCTTTTCAATCTCTTCTCTTGTTATGGGTCTGTTGAGATTTTCAACATCACTTTGTTGTAGTTTGTATAGGCCGTGTGTTTCTAGAAATTTATCCATTTCCTCTACATTTTCAAATTTGTTGGAGTATAGTTTTTCATAATATTCTGTTATAATCCTTTTTATTGCAGTTGGGTCTGTTGTAATGTCCCCCATTTCATTTCTTATTTGGCTTATTTGTGTCCTCTCCTGTTTTACTTTTGTAAGTCTGGCCAGTGGTTTGTTGATTTTGTTGATTGTTTCAAAGAATCAACTTTTGGTTTTGTTTATTCTTTCTATTGTTTTTCTGTTCTCTATTTCATTGATTTCTGCTCTGATCTTTACTATTTCCTTTCTTCCCGTGGTTGTGGGCTTTTTTTGCTGTTCTCTTTCTATTTGTTTGAGTTCTGTAGTTAATGTTTTGATTTTGTCCCTTTCTTCTTTTTTGATATGTGTATCTATTGCTATAAATTGTCCCCTGAGGACTGCCTTTGCTGTGTCCCAAAGGTTTTGGTAGGATGTGTTTTCATTCTCATTTGATTCTAAGAATTTTTTTATTCCATCACTGATTTCTTCTATTACCCACTGATGTGTAAGCAGGGTATTATTCAGTTTCCATGTAGTTGATTCTTTTTCCTTGTTCTTTCTAGTGTTAATTTCTACCTTGATGGCATTGTGGTCAGAGAAGATACTTTGAATTATCTCAACGCTTTGGATCTTGTTGAGGATTGCTCTGTGGCCTAAGATGTGGTCTATTCTGGAGAACGTTCTGTGTGCATTGGAAAAGAATGTGTACTTTCCAGCAGTTGGATGGAGTGTTCTATATATGTCTATGAGGTCAAGTTGGCTGATTGTGCCAATTAGGTCTTCTGTATCTTTGCTGAGTTTCTTCTTATTTGTTCTGTCCTTCAACACTGAGAATGGTGTGTTGAAGTCTCCTACTATTATTGTGGAACTGTCAATTTCTCTTTACAGTGTTGTTAGAGTTTGTTTGATGTATTTTGGAGCCCTGTCATTGGGTGCGTAGATGTTTATTATGGTTATGTCTTCATGATGGATCGTCCCCTTAATCATTATATAGTATCCTTCTTTGTCTTTTATGGTAGATTTCGTTTTCAAGTCTATTTTATCTGAGATTAGAATTGCCACTCCTGCTCTGTTTTGGTAGTTGTTAGCTTGATATATTTTTTTCCAACCTTTGACTTTTAATAAATTCACATCTTTCTTTCTAAGGTGTGTCTCCTGTGGACAGCATATTGATGGATCCTGTTTTCTTATCCATTCTGTGACTCTCCGTCTCTTTATGGGTGCATTGAGTCCATTTACATTCAGTGTAATTATTGAGAGTTGTGAGTTTGTTGCTGTCATTTTGTAGTGCTTTTTCCTGTGGTGCTTAAGTTTTCTTTGTTCTTCTTACTCTCTTGTGCTGAGTTACTTTTGTTTGTGGATTTTTTTTTTTCATTTCTTTTGTTTTTGTAGGTTTTGTTTTTGCTGAGACTTTATGTTTTTCGTCTTTAGTTTTATGAGTATGTTTGTTAACTTTCTTTGTGGTTACCATGTATTTTACCCTATCTTTCTAAGTTTGAAGCAGTCTACCCTTACTTGGTATCGCCTTGCATTCCTCTCCATTAGAAGGTTCTATACCTATGCCGTTTATTCCCTCTTTCATTGTTTTGATGTTGTTGTCATCCATCGATTGACTACTCTGATTCCCTGTTGTATTTCTTTTGGTTATGGATAGTCCTTGAGAGTTCATTTCCTAGGTTGGTATATCGCTCGTACGATCCTGCGTCCTAGGTCCTGCCTGAGGGCTGAAGCTGTTTGTCCTCAGATCGAAGAACTCCCTTTAATAATTCTTGTAAGTTTGGTTTGACTTTTACATATTCCCTTAGTTTCTGTTTATCTGGAAATGACCTAATTTCACCATCAAATTTGAACAAGAGTTTTGCAGGATATGTTATTCTTGGCTGACAATTTTTTCTTTCAAGATTTTATATATGTCATCCCACTGCCTTCTTGCCTGCATGGCTTCTGCCGAATAATCTGAGCTTAGTCTTATTGTTTCTCCTCTGTATATGACTTCTTGTTTTTCATGAGTTGCTCTCAGGATTCTTTGTTTGTCTTTGGTTTTGGTGAGTGTGAATATGATATGCCTTGGTGATTTTCTTTTGGGGTCTCTTCTATATAGGGTTCGTTGAGCTTCCTTGATGGCCAGTTTTTCATCTTTCATGATATTGGGGAAGTTTTCTGTCAGCAGTTCCTCAATGATCCTCTCTGTGTTTTCTGTTTTCTCCCCCTCCTCTGGAATGCCAATCATTCATAAATTTTTGCTTTTAATTGTGTCCCACATAACTCTCAGGGTCTCTTCATTTTTCTTTGTTCTTTTTTCTGAGTTTTCCTGAAACAGAGTTGTATCCAAGTGCTTGTCTTCAGTTCCACTGATCCTGTCTTCCACGATTTCAAATCTGCTTCTCAGCCCTTCTGTGACATCATCCATTTCTGAAATCTTGTTGTTTATCTTTTGGATTTCTAATTGTTGTTTTTGTATAATTTCTAGTTGTGAATTTATTTTGGCATTTTGTTCCTGCATCATCTTCCTGAATTCTTCCAATTTTTTGTCTGTATTTTCCATGAATTTGTCTATTTTTTCCTCATGTTTGTCAGCTTTTTGCCTCAGTTCTTGGAAAATTCCGAGTATTAGAGATTTAAATTACCTATCAGGTACTTCTAGTGCATTTTCTTCCACAGGAGAGTCATCTGGTGTTTGAATTTGGATGCCTACTGGAACCATCCTGTCCTGTTTTTGTAAATGTTTTGATATTGTTTGCTGTTTTGGGGGCATTCAGTAGATATTTCTCTCAATTATTGATTGTAGATTTGTTTGTTTCATCCCTTTTTTTAAAAAAAAGAAAAAATTTGAGTATGTCTGAGCAGGTGGACTACATACTCTTTGTTGTGTGCTCGTCTGTGCACTCAATACTTTTCGCCTCCTTCTCCAACTAGCAGGTTCAGTCACTGAGATGTGGTACAGCAGGGCAGGTCTAGCTGAAGAGGAGCCACTGGGACGGGTTGTTTGTGGCACTCACTACAGCCACCAGGGTGGGTCGGTAATCAGTGCTGGGCAGGTTCCACTAGGCCTGTACTGCTTGGTGGTGTGATGTCAAGCGCATGGTTCAGGTAGGCAGGATGCAGCAGGGAGATGGTTATGTGTGGAGCTAACCTGGATATGTGAGAGAGGAGCGACAAACAGGAGCCAAAATCATGCAAACAAACAAAAAAGAATGCTAGAGGAGCTTGTCGTTGGAATGGAGAGATTGAGAGACTATTAAATGGAGAAAAACAGAAGGGGGTAGAGGAAGAAAAGAATGAACAAATAAAAATCAGAAAGGTTAAAGAACCGCAAAGTTCCCAGGGATCCCACCGATGCAGCTATGAGGTCTGGGGAAGTCGCTCTCAGGTGTCGCAGCACAGCCTGGCCAGAAGGCGCAGTGGCATACTACGCCTGGTATTCAGGGATCAGAAAGAGAAGGAAGACATAGAGAGACGAGAAACTGAGAGATGAAGAAAGACAAAAGGGAAAAAGAGGGAAAAGAAAACAAAACAAATCAAAAAAAAAAAAAACCAACGTAAAAGAAATGTCCTCAGGGACCTCTCTGCACGTTTGTGGAAGCCGAAGGGGATTCTCCCTGGTACGCAGCTCCCGCCTGGCCAGAAACGGCTCCCAACTCAAGAAAAGGAAAAGAAACCAAACAAACAATTCAAAATGAAGAAAAGCCCCAGGATCCCACCAGCGCGGTAGCCCAGACCGGGAAGCAGCTCCACACTTGAATGGAGCTCCGCAGCCCCTCAGGAAAAAGCAAAGATGGCGCACAGAGCCAGGCACTCGAGCAAAACGAGGGTGAGGTGGCAAGAGGCAAGCAAGAAATCCAAAGAAGCAGAAAAGAAAAACAAGCAACACCAGCAGCCAACAAATGGCACTCAGAGAGCCAGCCAGTGCAGGCTGGTGTTTCTGGACAAGAGACTGTGTCCGTGGGAAGCAGAGGAGGCCAAGTGTGGATTAAAAAGGGTGGAGAGTGGGAAAGCGTATATCACAAATTGCCGGCACTCTGGAGCCCCTCAGGAGGGAAGCAGAGGAGGCCGAGTGTGGGTGAAGAAGGGTGGAGAGTGGGAAAGCGTATATCTCAAATTGCCGGCGCTCTGAAGCCCCTCAGGAAGAAGCAAAGATGGTGCATGGAGCCAGGCACTTGAGTGAAAGGAGGGGGAGGTGGCGAGAGGCAAGTGAGAAATCAAAAGAAGCAGAAAAATAAAGCAACACTAGCAGCCAACAAATGGCACCCAGAGAGCCGCCCGCTTGGGTGTGTGGAATCCAAGCAGCCGGTGCCTCCCGGTCAAGAGACCGTGGCCGCGGGAAGCAGAGGAACAAACGAACAAAAGCCCTGGGATCCCACCAGCTCGGCAGCCCAGACCGGGAAGCAGCTGCACACTCAAATGGAGCCCCGCAGCCCCTCAGGAAGAAGCAAAGATGGTGCTCGGAGCCAGGCACCCGAGCAAAAGGAGAGGGAGGCGGCAAGAGGCAAGTGAGAAATCAAAAGAAGCAGGAAAAAAAAAAGCAACACTAGCAGCCAACAAATGGCACCCAGAAAGCCGCCCGCTTGAGTGTGTGGAATCCAAGCAGCCGGCGCTTCCTGGTCAAGAGACTGTGGTCGCTGGAAGCAGAGGAGCCTGAGCTGGGGCAAAGAGTGGTAGGGGGTGGGAAAGCGCACACTGAAAATTACCGGCTGTTTTGTCTCCCACTGGACACTCCGTGAGGCTGCTTTCTCATACCCCCGTTTGCTGGTCTCCGATAGGAGTCCAAGATGGTGGACCTGCGCTGCGTTAGCTGGTAGGGGACTTCTGCATGAATCTCTCCTCGCTCTCAGTTCTGTTTCAGTATTCTCACTCCATTTGGTGCTCAGCTGAGTTCCTTATCTCTTCATTTGATGTTCTAGGGTTTCAGGTATGTTGCATTCTCTGTTTGGCTTAGTTGTTCATATCTTTGCTGTGGAGGGACGGCGTGGTGCTTCTGCCTAGAGCGCCATCTTGCCGGAACCTCAACATGTGGATTTTTTAATGTGTACCTACATAGGAATTATTGGTTGTCAAAATAATTAATTAATAGCCTTACCTCACATTTACAGAGCCCTACTTTTTGCAGAGTCTAACTGCTCCTCAGACATATCCTCTGGCAATCAGCTTATATTCAGTGAAAAGAAATTTTTCCTTAAAGTTAGAAGATCTGGCCTTAAATCCCAACTGTGACTTTTTCAGCCATCAAATCTTGTAAAAATCATCCACTCTCTTCCTCAGTTTTCTTATTTACAAACTGAGGATAATACCTGCCTTGCAGATTTTTCAGGAGTAATGAGATAGCACCTGTAAAAGTACCTACCTCTATGAGCAACTGGGCATTGAAAAGCAGTTGTTGTAGTACTAACCCCATTTCAAAGATCAGGAAACTGACTTTCAGAGAGTTAAGTGTCTTACAGTTACTTTACAAGAAAGTGACAGGGTTGAAAACAGACTATAGCTTTTATGAACATCTGATCTAGTACTCTTCCAGTGGACCACATAGTTTGGTTTTTTGTTTGTTTTGCATTTAAGAACAACTTTTACCATGAAAAATACACCGAATTCTATTCAATTTGTTCTTATGATTCAGCACTCATTTTGTTCCTCAAAGACCCAATTAGAATACCAACTACTGATGCATGTTGTTGTTGCTGTTGAATATTGAAGATATCATGGGCTGCCAAAAGAACGAACAAATCTGTCTTGGAAGAAGTACGACCAGAGTGTTCCTTAGAAGCAAAGATGGCAAGACTACATCGTACATACTTTGGATATGTTATCAGGAGGGACCAGTCCCTTGAGAAGGACATCACACTTGCTAAATAGAGGGTCCACAAAAAAGCGGAAGACCTTCAATGAGATGGATTGACACAGTGGCTGCCAACGGGCTCAAACGTAACAACAATTGTGGGGATGGTGCAGGACTGGGCAGTGTTTCGTTCTATTGTACATAGGGTCATTATGAGTTGGAACTGATTCGACAGCACTTAACAACAACGACAAAAGGGTCTTTTTTAAAATCAAAATTGATGCCACTCATTATATATCCGAGGAAAAGAAGTCTGGCCCATTCAGAGAGTATGTCGAAAACATCAGGCAGTGAGCTAAATATGTGCTAGAAGTTGTAAAGAACCCTGAAAGTCATTGAGTCTAAAGAAAATCCCATTATCAGCTTATTTACTCTTTTGTTTCTTCCTCATAAAAGTCATGTACAATATAAAAATAGTTTTGAAGCATATCAGTTAAGCATAAACTGGATTTAATAGACTTTAAAGCATCTCAAACTGCTATAGAGCTTAACAAAGATTACTGACAGAAGAAACTTAACAGCTAATTGAAATAATGGCTAAAAGCATTCTCAAGCACAAAGAAATTTTCTTTTTAATATATTCTTAGCTGTGAAATTACAACGATCTGTGGGGCATCAAAATGAAATCAAAATAAGGTTTCCTGATCAAGCAATTAAATTTTAGCCAGCACAAGAATGATTGGACATTTTCTATTTTTCCATTTGCTGAAAAGACCATCTGGTTAACTTGGAGCAGTTGCATTCACCTAATATTTTTTCAGAATGAGACTGGACTGTGCAGATGAACTGTCCTTTATGCCTAGCTGCTTAGGACCCTCACTTTCTTGACCTTTCACCTCCCCTCTAGGCCTGAGAGCCAGAGCATCCCATGATTTCATTATAGATTAGATGTCACAAGCTGTTGTGATTTGCCAGCCAAGTTTAGCAATGACATTGTAAGTGTTCACGCCACTCTCCAAGAAATCAATAATGCTTCCCTCCGCAGCAAGATCCTGAGCTCACATTACTTTGTCACATTTCAAAGCAAATGACAAAGCGTGTGGGAATGACTAAAAGACAAAAAGCAAAGGAGCACAGAAGTACTGAGAGTACTTAATCCAAGAAGGAGGAATTAAAACCTTGTAAACAAGTTTCTAAAAAAGCCCTAGTGGCACAGTGGTTAAGCAGCACAACTGCTAACTAAAAGGTCAGTGGTTCAAACCCACCAGCTGCTCCGTAGGAGGAAGATGTAGCAGTCTGCTTTCATGAAGACTTACAGCCTTGGAAACCCTATGGGGGCAGTTCTAACCTGTCCTACAGGGTCTCTATGAGTTGGAATTGACGCCATGGCAATGGGTTTGGTTTTTGGTTTTTGAACCAAGTTTTGAATTATACTCTCTCTTTCTAACAGTCTTTTGGATGGGCGTTCGGAGTCGTTTACATTTTTAAAAATCAGAAGACTGCACCGCTAGGATTTCAAATTAGCAAATTTCTGATAAATGGTGATTCATTTTAAAGTAGAGGAGTCTACATCTGAAGAGGTAAAGAATTCATATAGCCTGTGGTAGGGTTTTAGAAGATAGGGCAGTCATTCTCTGTTATCCTATAAATTATGATTACATGATGATTATTGCTAACAAATCTGTCTTGGAAGAAGTACAACCAGAATGCTGCCTTAGAAGCAAGCATGGCAAGACTACATCTCACATACTTTGGACATGTTATCAGGAGGGATCAGTCCCTAGAGAAGGACATCATGCTTGGTAAAGTACAGGGTCAGCAAAAAAGACACTCCTCAACGAGATGGATTGACACAGTGGCTGCAACAATATGCTCAAGCGTAACAACAATCGTGAGGATGGTGAAGGACCAGGCAGTGTTTCATTCTGTTGTACATAGGGTTGCTATGAGTCAGAATCAACTTGACAGCACCTAACAACAATAACGAAAAATTGCTAATATAATCATTGGTCTTATTCTGCTTCAAATTCACAGGTAAGATACACACAAAAGCAGATCAAAATCTTCTGAATGTTTTTACAGTGATGGGAGAATTTAATTCACCTCCATCTCCCATTTAAACCCCAAAAAATTATCTAGTGTGGAGGTGAAATAAGAGAAACAGTGTAAATCATGAGTCAGCAATTATTCTGTATACCAAATCTGGCCCACTCCCTGTTTTTATAAATAAAGTTTTATTTGGACACAGTCATGCCCATTCATTTACAAATTACCTATGGCTGATTTCCTGTAACACCTGCAGAGTTGAATAGCTCATACAAAGAAAATATGACCTGCAAAGTCTAAAATATAATATCTGGCCCATTATAGAGAAAGTGTAGTGGCTTCTGGACCAAGTGATGCTGAGTTTATGCATCTCTCCCTTTGTCCAAATGAAAATAGCAAAACCCCAACGGAGAAGGCCAGGTTAAGCTCCATCCTACGGTATATTTTGCAAAAGAATGACTTGCTGGGGGTGAAGTGGGGGCGGTGGAATGTAAATCACCAACAAGCAGAGAGGGAGGGAGGTGGAAATAGAAGTAAAATATGTTGCATTCCAATCACTTACCAAGCACTGTGCTAGACTCTTTAAAACCCTTTCGTGACCCAACTATTCTTTCCTTTTAATTTTTTGTTGATACTATGTGTTTTCAATAATGGAAGACATGCTTAATCATTGAGTGTCTTTGAATTTGGGTAAGTAATATGGTTTTTGTTTTATGCCTCATTCCACAAATCGTACCCTCAGAGTTCAGAAGTACATAC
Source organism: Dugong dugon (assembly GCA_030035585.1). NCBI lineage: Eukaryota > Metazoa > Chordata > Mammalia > Sirenia > Dugongidae > Dugong > Dugong dugon. The sequence continues at coordinate 25,891,727 of CM057475.1, forward strand.
ATGTACCACTTGTGAATACAAATTCTACCCCCCAGAGCCCAGATGTACATACGTGTACCAAATAAAAATTTTCAAAATTCATGTTTTTCCTACCACAAATTCAATGACTCAGCTCCACTTCATACAATACCTTGTAAAAACTGTAATTTGTGGCACACACCTGTTTTTTCTGTTTCAAACTGTTACATAGGGCCCTGCCTGCAGGCAGCATGTCCTGTTAGTGAGACAGCAGCTTCCCAATGAATCCCAAAAAAAAATAAACCAAACCATTGCCATTGAGTCAATTCTGACTCATAGGTATCCTACAGGACATAGTAGAACTGCCCCAAAGTTACAAAAAGCAAGTGGCAGGCATATATACCACCAGTCCTGAAACGGTTAACACTATATTAGTTTCCTGTTGCCGTTGTAATGAAATATCACAAACTTGGTGGCTTAAGACAACCTACACTTATTATCTTATAGTTCTGGAGGCCTTAAGTCCAAAATGGGTCTCGTGGGGTTAAAATCAAAGTGTCAGCAGGCCTGTACTTCTTCTGGAGACTCTATGGGAGAATATTTCTTTGCCTTTTCTAAGTTGTAGAGACTGCCCAGGTTCTTTGCACCTGTGAGCCATTATAACCTATGTAGTCCATAATGTTTGTATACACTTCCTTGTGAGAGTTGGTATAAAACGTTCTGCCTTTGTTTGGAGAGCTTGATTTGAGGTATACACCTCCTCCACTGCTCGCTTCCAGTAAACACTCTTCCTCTCTCCTCACCCAGGTGTGTCTTTGGTGTGTCTTTGTTGACAAGAAGCTGCACCAAGCAGGACCTGCTTTGGGTAACAGTAGCAACTAAGCTTCCTATTAGTTGCTCAAATATAAACCTGTCAGTATTTGTGGAAATTCTAGTCTCTCTCTCTTGAGATGCCTCTATCTAAATTATCTAAGAAGCAAAGGGGCTGACCAGACCAAAAGGGGTTGGTCCAGCTTCCAAACTGGAGAGTTCACTCAGTCTATTGGGAAGGATCATTGCCTCTAAAATGGCTGCAAACTGGATCTACAGTCTGAAGGCAACATCCTTACTGCTAATGCGAAGTCTTTGCTGATCTGGTTTCTGCTAATTTAACAGTGGTCCTCTGCTTCAGGTCTCTAAGGTGGTAGCTCTTTTAGTTCATAATCTGTGTTTAGGAATTTTTACCAAAGGCAGTTTGGATATGTAGAAACCTCTTGTCTCAGCCATCAATATGCAAAAACAAGTCTTACCACCTACTCTTGGGTTAGTCATTATGCCTAAACTCAGTGATTCCTCCCTATGGGGCCTTTAGGGGCCGTTTCTTGTCGAACACCTCAGCGACTCCTTGGAGCAAGTAGGAAAAATGCCCATCTCATTTCTCATGAGCAGCTCTATATCTCAAATTGTACTGTGAGGGCTTTTGTTATACCATAGAACATCCCATGGGCATGGGAAGCTATTGATTTATATTAATATAACTTAAGGATACCATTTAAATACATTTTCTATAAAAGAATTCTCCAGCCTGATATGTTGCCTCCATTTTAGATATGGAAGAGGGTGATATAATGATTAATTAGATTTCATTTATCTCACAATGTTATTTTAGATCTTCTCAATGAATCATTTATTATCTTTAGGGAACTGAGAATAAAAACAGCCCCTTCTTGAGAATGAAGAAAACCAAAGACACAAGGGAAAGAACAGTCCAAAGGACTAACGGACCACAACTATCACAGCCTCCACCAGACTGAGTCCAGCACTACTAGATGGTGCCCTGCTACCACCACTGACTGCTCTAACAGGGATCATAATAAAGGGTCCGGACAGAGCTGGAGAAAAATGTAGAACAAAATTCTAACCCACAAAAAAAAAAAAAAAAAAAAAAAAACTGGTCTGACAGACTAGAGAAACCCTGAGAGCATGGCCCCCAGACACGCTTATAGCTCAGTAATGAAGTCACTCGAGGTTCATGCCTCAGCCAACAATTAGACAGGCCCATAAAATGAGACTAAATGGGCAGACCAGCCCAGGGGCAAGGATGAGAAGGCAGGAGGGGACAGAAAAGCTGGTAATGAGGAACCCAAGGTGGAGAAGGGGAGAGTGTTGACATGTCATGGGGTTCATTACCAATGTTACAAAACAATACGTGTATTAATTGTATAATGAGAAACTAGTTTGCTCCATAAACCTTCATTTAAAATACAATTTAAAAAAAAAAGGAGCCCTTTCTCATAATATTAAGGAGAATTAATTAAACAGTGTTATGAGAGCGAACTGTGATCCTGCCTACTCTCATGTTCCCTCTGGGTAGATCAGGAAAGGGGAATTAATTTACAAAATTGCACCCCAAAAGGAATGAGTCTCATAAATTCTTTGGAAGCCCTCTAATATTCTATTTTAATTTATTGTTTTAATTTTTTAGAGTTACAAAAATACTTCCAAGTCCCAGTATGCTCATCACATGGCTTCCCTTTATGTTGACATCTTACAAAGCCATAGTACAATGGTTAAAACCAAGAAACTAAGATCAAAACAATACTATCAGCTAGTCTAAAGATTAATTCAAATTTTTCCAGTTGTCCCACAAATGCTTTTATGCTGGTCCAGGATCCAATGAAGAATCCCATATCACAGCAGGTTGTCATGTTTCTAGAGTTCCAATATGGGACAGTTCCTCAGTCTTTGTCTTTCATGTCCTTGACATTTTAAAGAGTACTATTACTTTGAAGAATGTCTCTTAGTTTGGGAGTTTGAATGGTTTTTGGTTTTTTTTAATTAGATTCATTTTGGTAAGAATATCATAGAAGTGATATTCACAAAAGTGATGTGCCTATTCTCACTGTATCATATTAGGAGGTACATGACGTTGATACGGCTTGTTAACTTTACCACTTCTTCAAGGTGGTGTCTACCAGGTTTCTCCACTATAAAGATACTATTTTTTCCCTATTGTAATTAGTATCTTATTTTGTAGAAAGTTACTTTGGGACTGTATCAGTCAGGATTCTACCAGAGAAACAGAACCAGTAGAATATATATGTGCATGTGGAACAAATGGTTAAGTGCTTGGCTGCTAACCAAAAGGTTGGAGGTTGAGTCTACCCAGAGGTACCTCAGAAGAAAGTCTGGTGATCTACTTCCAAAAAAATCTGTGAGTAGAAAACCCTATGTAGCACAGTTCTACTGACACATACAGGGTCACCATGAGTCAAAGAAGACCCGACGGCAATTGGTTCAATTTATGCATGTGTATATATGTATTATACACAGAAAAAGGGAGAAAGAGAAGCAGAAAGAGAAAGAGAGAGATTGATTGATTTCAAGAAACTGGCTTACACAATGATTATGCCCAGGCAAGTCGGAAATCTGTAGGGCAGGCTGGCAGGATGGACACTATTGGGCAGGAGCTGTCATTACTGTCCACAGGCAGGATTTTTTCTTCTTCAGGGAAACCTTAGTTTTGCTCTTAAGGCCCTTCTCACTGATTAGATAAGGCCCACCCATATTATCAAGGATAACCTCCCTTACTTAAAGTAAACTGAGTGTAGATGTTAATCACATCTACAAAAAACTGTACAGCCTAGCCAAATTGACATATACAACTTAGCACCACAGAGACTATGCAAATATTCTGTTTCTCATCAAAAATTTCTCATTAATTTTAGCATTCATCTATGACAGGAATTTTTCTACTATCTCTAATTATTAGTGGACATGAATATTTTACATATATTTAAGAGAAATTTACACATTTACATATATATATTTGTGAAATGTGTGGTCATGTCTTTTTATCATTTTTCTAGTGGGTTTTGAATTTTTGTCCCTCAATTTTAAAAGACTTTTATATATATCAGAATATTAGCCCTTTTTTTTTTTTTGACATATGTTGCAAGTATTTTCAGACAGTTGGTCAGTTATCTTTTGGCCATTTTATGCTGTATTTGGCATGAAAAATTATTTTATATTTACATCATCAAATTACCAGTCTTTACTTTCGTTGCTTCTGGATTATGAAACATAGTTAGAATGTTCTTCCCTATACTTAAAACCAAACCCACTGCCATCGAGTTGATTCCAACTCACAGCGAAACCCTGTAGGACAGAGTAGAACTGCCTTGCAGGGTTTCTAAGGCTGTAATCTCTACGGAAGCAGACTGCCGTATCTTTCTCCTGCAGAACAACTGGTGGGTTCAAACCATTGACCTTGCAGTTAGCAGCTGAGCACTTAGCCACTTCCCACCAGCGCTCCTTTGTCTTTCCCTATTTTAGGGTTAAAAAGGAAATTACTCACATTTTCTTCTGGTAGTTATACGATTGATTACTTTTCTTACATTTAGATACCTGACCCATTTGGAATTTCTTCTTTTGAATGGTGTGAGGTACCGATCTAATTTTATCATCTTCCAGTGGCTACCTATTTTCCCAGCGCTGTTCATTCTAGAGTCCATCATTGTCCAAGTGCCCAGAGACACCACTTTATCCACTAAATTTGCATATGCATGTAGGTCTATTTCAAAACTTTTAACACTATTTCACTTGCCTATTTATTTATTCATCAGCCAGTATCACCATGGTTTAATTATTTTGCCTTAATAGTATATTTTAATGTCTATTAGGGCTAGACTCCATCACATTTTTGCTTTGAAAATGTTTTCTTGGCTATTTTATCATGTTGATTTTTCCACATGAACTTTAATACTAGTTTTTCTAACTTCACATAAAAGCTCGTTGGTATTTTTATTAGGTGTGTGTTAAATTTATACCTAAATAAGTAACTTCCCTGAAGTGACATCTTAATAATAATGAGTTGTTCTAGCCAAGAACTGTGCATGTTATTACATTTATTCAAGTTTACTTTTGTGTCCTTTGGGAAGGTTTTAAACCCTTTTTTTTCTTTTAAAGTACTACACATCATAAATGGTGCTACTGATTTCTATATGTTAATTTTATACGCTTCAAACTAACTGAATTCTTTTAAAGTTACTTTTATTATTGATTCTCTAGGGTTTTCAAAGAATCTATCATATAGTGTGCAATTAGAGATCATTGTATTTCTTCTTTATCTATACTTATGCCTCCAATGGATTTCTCTCATATAATTGCACTAGCTGCTAATTGTAGTGCACTGTTGAATAGTATTAGAAATACTAGATATCTTTGCATCTTTCCTAAACTTACTGGAAATGTCTCTCGTATTTTCTCATTAAGTAAGATAAAGGCTTTATGACAAAGATACACACACACACACATAAATAAATGGTACCAAAAAAGTGTCCTTCTATTCCTATTTTCTTGAATGTTTTTTAGCAGCAAGTGGTTTTGAATTTTGCCAAAGGTTTTTTTAAGCATCTACAGAGATAGTCATATAATTTTCCCCCTTAGTTGAATTAATATGGTATATGCTATTAATAGATTTCCTAATAGTCAACCAATTTTGCATTACTGGAATAACTACCACTTGTTCATGGTGTATTAGTTGGTTAATGTGCTGCTAGATTCTGTTTTCTAATATGTTATTCAGTACTTTTAAATTGATATTGATGATTGAGATTGGTCTATTTTTTGAACTTTTTAAAAAATTTTATACTGCTTTAGGTGAAAGTTTACAGCACAAATTAGTTTCTCATTAAAAAATTTACACACAAATTGTTTTGTGACATTGATTGTAATCCCACAATGTGTCAGCACTCTCCCCCTTTCCACCTCAAGTTCTTTGTGTCCATTCATCCAGTTCTCCTGTCCCTTCCTGCCCTCTTGTCTTTGTTTTTGGGCAGGTGTTGCCCATTTGGTCTTGTATGCTTGACTGAACTAAAAAGCACGTTCCTTACGTGTGTTATTGTTTCCCCCCTCACCAGGCCTATATATTTCGCTGGAAGGAGGAATGTGACAGTAGCTTCACTTAAGAGTTAGGAAGGTGTCCAGTGGCCATAATCTTGGGGGTTCCTCCAATCTCTGTCAGACCAGTAAGTATGGTCTTTTTTTCCTTTGTGAATTTGAATTTTGTTGTACATGTTTTTTCTGCTCTGTTTGGGGCCCTCTGTATGATCCTTGTCAGAGCAGTCAGTGGTGGTAGTCAGGCACCATCTAGATCTTCTGGGCTCAAGCTAGTGGAGGCTGTGCTTCATGTGGTCCATTAGTCCTCTGGACTAATATTTTCCTTGTTTCTTTGGTTTTCTTCATTATTCTTTGCTCTGGATGGGATGGGATCAGGAGCTGTATCTTAGATGGCCTCTCACAAGATTTTAAGACCCCAGACACTACTCACCAAACTAGGATGTAAAACATTTTCTTTATGAACTGTTTTGCCAATTTACCTCAATGTCTCCCGAGACCATGGTCCTCAGCCCTCAGCCAAAGTAACTCGGTCCCTCAAAGTGTCTGGATGTGTCTAGAAATTTCTGTGACATTACCTTGGTCAAGTTGGACTTCAACAAATGCCTTTTCTGCATCAACTGAGATTATCATGGGATTCTTTTCTTTTGTTCTATTTATATGGTAGATTACGTTGATTGATTTTATAATGTTGAACCAGCCTTGCATACCTGGTATGAATTCCACTTGATTGTAGTCTATTATTTTTTTGATACGATGCTGAATTAGATTGGATAGACTTTTGTTGATACTTTTTGCATCTATATTCATGAGAGATACTGGTCTGTACTTTTCTTTTTTTGTGGTTTCTTTGCCTTGCTTTGGTATTTGGGTATGCTGCCTTTATAGAATGAATTTCCTGAGAAAAATTCTCAATAAAATACGAATAGAAGGGAAATTCCTTAACATATTAAAGGGCATCTATACAAAACCAACAGCCAACATCATTTTCAATAGAGAGAGGCTGAAAGCACTCCCTCTGAGAACAGGAACAAGACAAGGATGTCCTTTATCAGTACTCCTATTTAACACTGTTCTGGAAGTCCTAGCTAAAGCAATAAGACAAGGAAAGAAATAAAAGGCATCCAAATTGGAAAGAAAGAAGTCAAACTATCGCTATTCACAGATGATACGATCCTATACATTGAGAACTCCAAAGATTCCACAAGAAAACTACTGGAAAAAATAGAAAGATTCAGCAGAGTAGCAGGATACAAAATCAACATACAAAAATCAGTTGGATTCCTATACACCAATAAAGAGAACTTAAAAAAGGAAATCAGGAAAACAACACCATTTGTAATAGCCCCTAAAAAGATAAAATACTTGGGAATAAATCTAACCAGGGATGTAAAAGACCTATACAAAGAAAACTTGAAAACTCTACTGCAGGAAACCAAAAGAGACCCACAGAAATGGAAAAACATACATACCATGCTCATGGATAGGAAGACTCAACATTGTGAAAATGTCAATTCTACCCAAAGCTACCCACATATATAATGCAATCCCAATCCAAATACCAACAGCAGTCTTTGATGAGATGAAAGAACTAATCACCAACTTTATATTGAAAGAGGCCCAGGATAAGTAAAGTATTATTGAAATAGAATAACAAAGTAGGAGGTCTCACACTACCTGATCTCAGAACCTACTATACAGCCACAGTAGTCAAAACAACCTGGTACTTGTACAATGACAGACACATAGACCAATGAAACAGAATCGAGAACCCAGACTTAAATCCATCCACCTGTTGTAAGCTGATCTTTGACAAAGGACCAAAGTCCATTAAATGAGGGAAAAGACAGTCTTTTTAACAAATGGCAAAACTGGATGTCTGTTTGTAAAAAAATGAAACGGGACCCATATCTTACACCATACACAAAAACTAACTCAAAATGGACCAAAGACCTAAATATAAAACCCAAAATGATAAAGATCATGGAAGGAAAAAAAAAAAAGGGACAATGCTAAGGGCCCTAAAACATGGCATAATACAATACAAACCATAACTAACAATGCACAAATACCAGAAGATAAACTAGATAAGTAGGAGCTCCTAAAAATTAAACACTTAATGCTCATCAAAAGGCTTCATCAAAAGAGTAAAAAGAGAACCTACAGACTGGGAAAAAAATTTTTGGTTAATATCTGACAAGGATCTAATCTCTAAAATCTATAAAATACTTCAACACCTCAACAACAAAAAGACAAATAATCCTATCAAAAAATGGGCAAAGGATATGAACAGGCACTTCGCCAAAGAAGACAGTCAGGTGGCTAACAGACATATGAGGAAATGCTTGTGATCATTAGCCATTAGACAAATGCAAATCAAAACTATAATGAGATGCCATTCCACCCTAACATTACTGGCACTAATCAAAAAAAAAAAAAAAAAAACCCAGAAAATAACAAACATTGGAGTGGTTATCAGGAGACTGGAACTCCTATGCCCTGTTGATGGGAATGTAAAATGGTACAACTACTATGGAAAACAATATGGCACCTCCTTAAAAAGCTAGAAAATGAAAAAACATGTGATTCAGCAGTCCCACTCCTGGGAATATATCCTAGAGAAATAAGAGCTGAGACACAAAAAATAAAATATTGCCTTTTATGGAGGATTTTGCCTTAAAGTCTATTTTATCTGAGATTAGTATTGCTGCTCCTTGTCTTTTTTGGTTACTGTTTGCTTATTTTTTCCATCCTTTAATTTTTAATATATTTATTTCTTTGTGTCTAAGGTGTATCTTCTACACAGCATATTTATGGGTCTTTTTTTTTTTTAATCCATTCTATCATTCTGTCTCTTTATAGGTGCATTTAAGCAATTTACATTCAGTGTGAGTATTGATAGGTATGAGTTTATTTCTGCCATACTGTGATTTTTTTTGTGTGTGTGTGATGTTGACGTTTGCTTTGTTCCTCTTAGTTTCCAGTGCTAAGTTCCTTTTGTGTGGATTTTATTTTGATTTCTTTCATTAGTACATATATTGTGTTTACTGAGTCTTTTTCTTTTTTAATTTGATAAGTAGGTTTGTTAATTTTCTTTGTGTTTAGATGGTGCCTGGCTACCACCAATGAATGTCCTGACAGAGAACACAACAGAGGATCCCTGATGGAGCAGTAGAAGGATGGGATGCAGAACTCATGTTCTAGTAAGAAGACCAGACTTAATGGTCTGAGACTTGAGGCACCCCAGAAAGCATGGCCCCTGGTCTCTCTATCACCCCAGAACTAAAACAATTTCTGAGGCCAACTCTTCAGACAGGGATTGGACTGGACTGTGGGACATAAAGTGATACTTGTGAAGAATGTGCCTCTTAGTCAAGTAGATACAAGAGACCAAAGGGGCGGCTTCTGTCCAGAGGTGAGATGGGAAGGGAGAGAGAGTTAGGAGCTGGCTGAATGTTCATGGGGAATCAGGGGCAGAGGGGAGGAGTGTACTGTTGCAGAAAGGGGTCAGGGGTTGGGGTCTCCTAACAATGTACGTAAAAAAAAATCTGTATGGGAGACTAACTTGAAATGTAAACTTCATTTAATTACAACAAGCAAAAAAAATTAATGTTCTTCATGTTTACCTTAACACCTACCTTTATTTTCCTAAGTTTCAACCAGTCTCTTATTACTTAATATAGCCTTGACTTCTTTTCCATTTGAAAGTTCTATACCTATACCATTTATTCCCCTTTTATTGTTTTGATGCTGTTGTCATTTACAAATTGATGTCTCTTGTTCCCTCATTTAAGTCTTTTAACTTTGTTTTATTATCAAGAGTTCTTTACCTAGGTTGGCATCTGGCTGATGTGGTCCTGTGTCCTAGACTCAGATTGTTGTTTGATGTTGTTGGTTTTCTAACCGAAGGACTCTGTTTATCTGGAAATGTCCTAATTTCCCCCATCATATATGAGAGAGAGTTTTGCAGGATATATTATTCTTGGTTGGTAGTTTTTTCCTTTCAAGGCTTTATACATGTCATCCCGTTGCCTTATTGCCTGCATAGTTTTTGCCAAGTAATCAGATCTTAATCTTATTCTTTCCCCTCTATAAGTGACTTCATGTTTTCTCGAGCTGCTCTCAGGATTCTTCCTTTGTCTTTGGTTCTGGCAAGTGTGATTATGATATGTCTTGGTGACTTTCTTTTGGGGTTTATCCTATCTACGGTTTGTTGAGCTTCTTGGATTGTCAACTTTTGGTCTTTCATGATACTTGGGAAGTTTTCTGCCAGCAAATCTTCAACAATCTCTTCTGTGTTTTCCATTTCCACCCCCCCACTTCTGAAACTCCGATCACATGCAAATTTTTGCTCTTGACTGTGTCCCACATAATTCTTTGGTTTCTTCATTCTTTTCTCTGATTTTTCCTCAAACAAAATGGCATTCATGGATTTGTCTTCAATCTTATTGACTGTATCTTCCATTGTTTCAAATATGCTCCTAAAACCTTCTATTGAGTTGTCTATATCTTGAAATTTTGTGGTTTATCTTTTGGATTGTTGCTGTTTTTGTAGGATTTCTAATTGCTTATTTATTTTAACATTTTATTCTTGTATTATTTTCCTGAATTTTTTTTTGCTTTATTTGTGTTTTATTTGATTTTGGTGATGTTTTTGTTGGTTTTCTCATATTTTCCATGATTTTGCCTATTTTTTCCTTGGTTTTGTCCGTGATTTTCTTGATCTCTTTCCTAATCTCTTGGAGAGTCCTAATATTAGTATTCTGAATTCCATATCAAGGAGTTCCATCTACCAGATGGTTATCTGATTCTATTTTTGTCACTTCCTGGAGCCACCTTGTCCTGCCTTTTTATACGTTTTGATATTGTCTGCTGTCTCTGAGACATTAAGGTATTATTTTCTTTATTTCATTTGTTTTGTCCAGTTTTTTGTTTTGTTTTGATATGTCAGGGCTGACGGTATGGGCATGCTTTGCTGATTGTTCATCTGTGGGCACACTAGCTCTCACCACCTTATCTGGGTGGGTGGGGCAGCAGCAGCAGGGCAAACCCACTTCACTGCACATTGATTTGGTGAGATGGCTGGGAGTGACTGAGTGGGTGCTATCTGCTTCCTGATGTTGGTCCAATGGTATGGGAGCATTCACAGCCCTTTGCCAGATGGGCAGGAGTGTCAAACAGGGAGTGGTAAAGGCTCCCTTCCCACCGTTCAGGAGCTGGTTAAGTGGCATGAGGGGAAGGGTCAGTGCAGGTCTGGTGCTGTGGCAGGCCTGAGCACCAGGGGCTCTCTAGCCACAGTGGTGCAGCTGGGGTCAGCAGAAAGGGGGGAGGTAGTGTGTGGGGCTAGGTGGGAGGGAGAAAGAAAAGGAAAACAAGAGAAAAGAAAAAAAAGGGATGTCTGGTGGGGGCCAGCAGGTGGTTGTGGGGCAGACCCAGGTATCAGTGAGCCAGTGCACTGGTGGCACTCTATCCATGGCAGTGCAGCAGGGGCCAGGTGGAAGGAGGGAGAGGTGGCATAGGGGGTTGGTTGGCAAGAGAAAGAAAAGAAAAAAAGATGGCAATGTGACAGGAGCTGGCAGGTGAGGGCAGGGCAGACCTGTGGTGCAGGCTGTGGGCTGGTGTGCTGGTGGCTCTCAAGATGCGGTGGTGTGGTAGAGGTGGGCAGGAAGGGGGAAGTTGGTATATGGAGCTAGGTAAGAAGGAGAAGAGAAAAAGAAAAAAATGACAGTGTTGTGGAGGCCAGTGAGTAGGGGAAGGATGAACCCAGGGGTTGGTGGGAAGGGAAGGATGGTGGCTTATGGGGATAGAGCTAGGTGGGAGGGAGAAGGAAAAGACAGAAAAAGAAAAAATGGAAATGCAGATGGGGGCAGGGTAGTTCCAGGGCAGTGGGATGGCTTGCCAGTGGCTTTCTAGCTGTGGCAGTATGGTAGGGTCTGGCAGAAAGGAGGGAGGTGGCATACAGGAGTAGGCAGGAGGAAGAAAGAAGAAGAAAAAAAGCTATGGTGGGAGGGGGCAGGGTAGTGAGGAGGGCTTGTATTGTTGACCCTGTGGGTGGGGTCTGCCAGAGTGGAGGTGTTCCTGCTACTACTCACCAGAAGGGTGAGGGGTGGGAAAGCATGTTTCTCTGGATACCAGGTGCTCTATCTCCTTTTGGAAGCTCCATAAAGTTGCCTTCCTGCACTCCCTGCCCGGGGTCATTGCTGTCTGTGCCTTATTTTACTTTGCTTTATTGTTCCTTCTTACAAGTTTTAAGTGGGATATTTAATTCATTTATTTTCATCCTGTCATCTTTATTGATAAAACTGTTTAGTGATATATATTTTTCTCATATCATTGCTTAATCATATTTCTGAGGTCATGTTTTCATCTTATTTTTTTTTTAGAAATACTATAACTTCAGCTAGTAATTCCCTTTTACCTAAAAATTAAATATCCAAGTGGAATAGCCTTTTTGTATTTTATCTTAGTTAATAATATCTGGTTTTATTACATCATGATTCGTGAATGTCATTTATAATATTTCTACTTTATTGAATTTACTGTTTTCTTCGGTACCTATTATATGATTAATTTTGCCTCACCTTTTTTACAACATAAAACATTTGTACATTAGTCTTCCATTCTTGTTCCCGTCTCTGCTTTAGTGTTAGATTTTATTTATATATAATGTTCACCAATAGTTCTTCTGCTGTTTTTGCAAGTCATCTTTTAGTTGTATATAGCTCATCCTCTACAGATTTCTCAAAAGGAACTCATAGGCTCAGAATTTCCTAAGTTTTAACATGTTTTTTTTTTTTTTTTCCCCTTGTATCCTTGATAATTGTAGGACAGTTTGGCTGGATATAAAATCCTGGGTTCACACTTTCTTTTACTGAGTTGCTCTACTGTTGCCTTGCTTTTCTTATTGAATTTATAAAAAGACAGATGGGACTCTAACTTTTTGTGTCCTTGTACAATATTTGATCTTTTTGCCTAAAGGTCTTGAAATGTTTTATCATGAAAACCTAACAGCTTTAGTAGAATATGTCTTCAAGTTGATCATTCTGGGTTAATTTTCCCAAGTATCCAGGCAGCCCCTTCAATAAAGTCCTTTAGATTCGGGACTTTATTATTATTAATATTAATATTTCTGAGTAGTTTTCCAAGATTATGATTTTAAACATTAGTTCTGTTCCATTGTTTTGTTTTTCTCTTTCAGGTAAAGAATCCTATTTTTTCTTAGGCTTTCTTCTATTTCCTCTAATTTCTCTCTGATCTTTTTCATTTTTTTCTTTATCTCACATTCATTCTCTTGGTTATTTTTGTGCTTTTCTTCAATGCCCTCTATTTTATTTTTGTTTATTTTCCCTTAGGAACTTTGTACTTTATAACTCATTTCTGAAATAATTTTGCCATTTTCTTACCTTGCTCTCCTTAGTTCAATAACCTCTCCATTTCTTCTTTATTTTTATCCATTTCTATATCTGGATTTTAATTCTTGATTCAAGGTGGTTTTTCATATACCGAGTGCTTATTTGTAATATATTTACCTGTTTGGAGTTTTCTTCAGTTTGTGGTTGTTTATTAAGAAGGAAAGGATTTTCCTCTCTTGTGTTGGATCTCATTTTCTCATTTTTTTTAAAGAACTGTATGAATTTGTTCATCTTTTTCTCATAATTTGGTGGCAGTAGGCATTTTTCAAAAATCCTAGTTTATGACACCCTCTTCTGTCGGTATAGAAAAGTGCAAGTAATTTAGTTGATTTTTGTTTTGATGGTGGGGGAGGGGTTACATGCCCTCTGATTTTTTTGTTCTCTTTTGCCTTGTAGAATTCTAAATGTTCTCCTTTTGTTTCTTTTACTATTCACCACTCTACTGAAAAAAGGTTTATTTCCTTTCGTTTTTTTCTCTCTCAGTAGCTGTGGATTTTAAACACTGCATGAATTTTAAGTCCTTCCCTGTAGTTTCTGTGCTAATGTATAAGGACACTTTTTTAGTATTTTCTGACTAAATTTGACTTAGTCTAACAGTGGTTTTTAGATCAACCTAATTCCTACTGTTATATCCTTCTCTCTTCCTGACAGTTTCTCTGGGTCTGCCTTTGCTTGCTTGAGAAGAAGGGGGCAGGGCAACAAAGTGAGATGGTACACTGGGATTTGGTGGGGTTTATTCTTTTTTACTTATAATTATAGCAAAGTCTGTGCATTCTGTGCATTTCAGTTATGCTGAAGGCATGATTTTTGTATAGTTTTATTTTTCCTTTCTTATTGTTCTCTATTGTCTTTGGATAAAATATTGGGAGACACAGAACTAGACAACCATCACAGCCTTTAGAGATCACAAGTTGTCACCTCTAATGTTTCATGTCATCCATTATTAATTAGTCTTTTCCACCTTGCTCCAGTAGCATTAGAGTGTTGCCAAATGCCTTTAGATTGTGGCAGATAAGGACAAATGGCCTTGGAACAATTTAGGCTTTGTTCTCACTCGCCTAAATCTGCTTATCCATGCCATTTTAATCCACCTCAAAGAGTGATAATTACCAGCCCTGTGGCCAAAAAAAAAGAAAATGCAAGCAAGGTGTTAATTCGGGCATGCCATTAGCATTTACACAGGTAATGCCAAATTGTTCAGTGTTCATTTCTAGCCAGACATAAATTTTACCATTACTATATTGAAAATATTAGCAGTGTAGGTATGTATTTATAATATGCCTTAAATTTCCTATAATGCTTTGTCTATTTAAAGAGAACACCAAATTTCTGAACATAAATATATATTAGATCTATGATTTGTTGTTGTTTTTGTTGTTAGCTTATTTCACAGAATAGTAAAGATCCTGGAAGGGGCAACTCTGCACAACAAATCCCTTCTTCCCATTGTGTATGCATAGACAGTCCTCAACAAGTATCTGTGCTTGACAGGCACTTTGCAAACATATGACCTATTAATCAACGTATTTTTTTTAAAATGTTAAAATCAGACTCACTGTATATAAAAAACTTTTCCAAAGTTTATGAAGAAAAATGTACTTGTCATGTGTTGCATTTGGAAACTTTACTTCCAAAACTTTCTTTACTGAATAATGAACAAGTGTTCAATATTCAAACAGTGTTTGTCAAGGTATCTGTGAAAAAAGTAAATAAATAAGTAAATGTATGAAGCAAACAGCTTGCAAAGAAGGAAACTAAATATTGTAATAAGAATGAATACTAAGAACAAGTAATCAAGTACCTAATCACAAGCATTATAAAAAAAATTAAATTTGTATGTACACTTTAAAAGCTTGTTTTAACTAGAAAATCTTAAATGGCCATATTTTAGAAAACTTTCTTATTGCTTGTAGTTGCTCAAAGCCTGTAATTCATTCTCCCATTCCTAGAACCCTTGTCAATAAGAAAGTATAAAAATGTTCTTTTTCTATTAACTAAGTGAAAAGAATCTCGATAGATAGACAGACAGATAGGCAGATAGATACATAGATACACAGATGAAAGACTTTAGAAGTCATTAGATTCAGGCAAACACTTGAAGTGATTTCTAATTTTATTACTGAGAAAAATGCATGAAAAGTTTCATAAAATGATCATTTCTTGGGATTTATGGGATACACTGTGACATTGACATTGTGATACTGGCCCTCATTAGAGGAAACCAGGATGCGCAAAGAAAACTATTCTTAGCCTGGTTTCTCAGGGAACCAAAGTGCATGAATTTTCTGTATGTCGGTCTGTTTTTATCAAAACGGTTTGATCTCATGGGCACAAACCAAAGTTAATTAAAATTGGGAAAAGGAAATCCAAACTAAGCAGATTTTCATGACTTTAAAACATCCCATAATCATTAGGTGATATCAATGAGTCTATTTTCATGGCTTAAAACTATTAATTGATTAAGCCTCTGACCAGGGTTGCTACCTACAGCCATACTGGTTGTGTACTGCACACTTCCAGGGCAGCATTCACATAGAACATAAGGTAAATGGTACCCATGGGGTTGTGTAGCACACAACCTACCCAATCCCATATACAGTATGCCTGTGATCTGATTACATCATCCGGTAGAACTGAAGTATGCAAAGAATTGCCATCCAAAGAATTTGCTCATCCAAAAACTAAAAGGAAAAACCAAAAATCAGTTAATTTCAGACATGCCTGAATAAGAAATTAAGTGCTCAAAACCAAAAAATAGAAATTTTTAAAAAAGCTGAATATACAATACAGTTGCTGGTAAATTAATTTAATAAACCAGTTTTGGGTATTCTTTAAGCATCTAATTAATGAATTACTTTAAATATTAATTGTAACTGGTTTTCAAAATATTTTCACTCAACTGACATTGAGTCTTCATCGTGTGTACTAGTATAATCCGTAACATGTCCCATCAGAAATAAACTTTGTTGAAGGCAGCATCCTGCCTCCCTATACTGGAGGCTGAGAATATTTGATATTCTTTCATGCTAATACAAAAATAAAAACACTTTGTTCTATAGCTATATAACCAACTAAATATCTACTGAATACAATGAGAAAATTGTGTGACCTAAAAAGTGGAAGTGTTCAACCTGAACAATGTAATCAAGCCACTGAATTGTACATGTAGAAATTGTCCAATTGATCTACATTTTGCTGTGCATATTTTTAATAATAAAAAAAAGTGGAAGGATTTTGGTTTTGTGTTGTTGTTGTTATTAACTACATAGATCTGCTCCAAACTGTTACCAATAGTGAGATGTACCTCTACAAAATAGTAGAATATTGAGTTACTAAAGAATAGTAGAATATTGAATTATTAAAGAAAAAGATGGGAAAAATGAGAAAAAAGATCACAGCCATATATTACCTGGAAGAAGTTAAGTGATGGAAATAAGAGGTGACCTAGAATTAGAAACCTTGGACTAGAAAGTCTGAGACAGAAATTCCTTTGTGAAAAATGGAGATGAAACCACAGTACTACCTCAAGGTATACTAACCAGGTGGGAAAGGAATAAGCTTAAAGTATAATTTACATATAATTTAGACTACATTCTGGCTTATTGAAAGGAAACAACATATGAAATTACAAGATAGCTTGAGGCAATTAGAAGTCTGATTAGGGGCCTACAGCATCAAAGGAATGTATGAAGCTTTGGGTAATTGATGGGGATATGTCACAGTATACATGCTTGCTATGGCTAATTAAAAGTCGAAAGGGAAGTCTTATTATTGCTGTGACTGAATTCCAAGTAGAGTTGTTTTGTGACTAATGAGATGCCACCAAAGGTTTGTATAAACAAAATTCAAGAGACCATTTCTGTATTCACTCCACGCACAAAAGAACAAGTAGAAGGTGAACTGGAGCATGAAATAAAAGTTTGCCACGGAACTGTAAATTTGTGCCAGGAAGTCACTGAAATGGACAAGACTGAAGAAAAAGGGCATATGGGAGGCTTATCATCAGCCACTCAAAAGATTGATAACCATGGGATCAAGACTGCGACTCATAGAAGAACTGTGATGGCTCAGTCCATGGAAAACTACAAAAAACTACAAAATTTGTGCCCAGGCTCTCAGAAGAAACTTTTAAAGGGAGGGCTTCAACTCAGACATGAGATGAGTCTTATTAAGAGCTTCCTCCAAGGATATAGTACTAGTATATATGAATTGAGTCAATTCTAACTCATAACAACCCCATGTGTGCAGAGTAGAACTGCTCCATAGAGCTTTTAAGGCTGTGATCTTTCAGAAGCAGATTGCCAGGCCTGTCTTCTGATGAGCCTGAGTGGGTTTGAACCACCACTCTTTGGACTAGTAGTTGAGCACTTAACCGCTTGCTCCACTCAGGGATTTAGGGTATGTGAATAGCCCTAAGGAAATCGTATGGATTTCAGGACCTCTTAGAAAAACAACATAAAATCTACATGGGCCTTTACCTCCGCAGAAATTGAAAAGTCTTCTCTCTACTCCATCATAGAGGAGTAGTTGAGGATCCCCCATACATGCTGTCATGGATTGAATTGCGTTCCCCAAAAAATGTGTGTAGCAACCTGGCTGGGTCACGATTCCCAGTATTGTATGATTGTGTAATCTGGTGTGATTTCCTTATGTGTTGTGGACTCTATCACTATGATGAGGTTATATGTGATCTCCTTATGTGTTGTAAATTCTATCACTGTGATGAGGTTATGCTGATGAGGTTTACAGGATTGGATGGTGTCTTGATCCAATCTCTTTTGAGATATAAAAGAGAGAAGTGAGCAGAGATACATGGGAAGCTCATATCACCAAGAAAGCAGTGCCAGGAGCAGAGCGTGTCCTTTGGACCTGAGGTTCCTGTGCAGAGAAGCTCCCAGACCAAAAGAAGTCTGACAACACAGACCTTGCTCCAGAACAGAAAGAGAAAGCGTTCTCCTGGAGCTGATGCCCTGAATTTGGACTTGTAGCCTACTAGACTGTGAGAAAATAAATTTCTAGTAAAGCCATCCACTTGTGGTATTTCTGTTGGAGTAGCCCTAGATGACTAAGACACATGGTCTTTCAAGGACTTCAGTATTCTTGGTCCTAGAGGGCAGGTGAAGGGGGGGGCAGAGAATAGTATATATGATTTACAATTCAGTTCAAGGCCTACTCATCAACAAATTGACTCATGCAACTTTATTCAATATTATCTTAATTAATGAATTTATTTTAACTATGTAGACCATTGGAATGATTCTGACTCACATAATCAGAACAAATCTCTGTGCTTGAAAAAACTAATTAGGTTATATTTCTCTACTTTACTTTTCTCTGCCTTGATCTGTTCTTATCAAAGAGGAACTCTCAAACTGCTTTGTTTATTAATGGAGTCTCTTAGCATCTGAGATTTATCTACCTATAAACAAAATGTGATGCATGCTTATAATGTGTTGTTGTTGTGTGCTGTTGAGTTGATTCTGACGCACAGCAACCCTATAGGACAGAGCAGAACCGCCCCATATGGTTTCCTAGGCTGTAATCTTAATGCGAGTGGATCTCCAGGTCTTTTCTTCCACGGACCTGCTGGGCGGGTTCGAAACCCTATCCTTTCGTTTAGCAACCGAGGGCTTAACCATTGAGCTACTAGGGCTCCATGCTTATAATGTAGTGATCCCAAATCACGTATGTGTGAAGCATGTAATGGGTGACTTAAACATTTAAGCTATTCTGTAAATAAACCTAAAACTGACAAACAACTTTTCTGTCATAAAAACCAAAAAAAACCAAACCCACTGCCGTCGAGTCAATTCCACTTCATAGCGACCCTTCTGTCATAAACAACTTCTAATATAAGCAACTACCTTGTTGTAAACAATTGCTTTACTGTGATATGGTGTGACATGACCCTTAGTTTATCTGTATTAGACACCCTCAGTGTGTACCCCTGCTTATGAACCTATTGACATAGGTTACCTGATGCAATGTGAACTGGACACCCTCCAAGAGACATTTATCATGCAAGACCAGGGGGACTAAACCACATAATAGCCCGGGTTTTTGCTCTTCCAATTAGAGCAAGACAGAGGCAGAAAGACTCTCCATCAGGCAAGACTCTGACCCTTTCCAAAGACTGAGTCTCTGCTGGAGGCTCAGTCAGAGGCGTTTCCTGCTGCTACTGACCTCAGACCCCAGCTACAAGGGATCTTCACCGAAGATGAGCTGTTGTGCAAGCCTTCCTCCCAAGACCACTTATTAAAGGTAAAGACCTGAAGGCTGAAGATTTGGACTTCAATTATGGACTAACTTTACCATACCCTGATTCTCCAAGTCTAAATGAATGTATTGGGGTCTTGACTTGTGTGCTGTACCATGACTACCTTGCAATAAACTAAATGAGCTTAAACATGACAAACCTGACACATCTCTAATTATTTCAAAATAAAATCCCAACAAGATACAGAATAATAAAAATTCAAATCATCAAGTATTTAGGACTACACACAAGACAATCTGGTTAGTTTGCTGTCGTTTTACCTTCAGTTATTGCTTGAGTCTTGTTTTTTAATAATGAGCATGGTTTATTTTTAAAAGAATATTGAACTATTAAAAACCACCAGGCTTTGAAATCCTGCCTCATTAAAACTTACTCATTTTAGGAACTCAAAGATAACTGGTGTCTTCGTCTGGGGTCTCTAGAGAAGCAAAACTAGCGAAGTGTATGTCTAAATATATAGACTTCAAGGAAATGGCTCACTCAGTTGTTAAGAACTGGCTCATGCAATTGTGGGAGGTGGCAAATCCCAAATCCGTAGGTCTAGCAGCAGGCTAAAGACCTCTGCTGGCTCACATGGTTGCAGAGGCTGATGAACTCAAGATCTGCAGGTCAGGCAGCATGCTAGAGGCCTCTGCTGTCTCATGGGGTTGTGAGAGCTGGCAAATACAAAATCTGCAGGTCAAGTGGCAGGCTAAAGGCTTCTGCAGGCTTACGTCCTCCCAAGAACCAGAGGTCAGGTGACAAGAGTGCAGGGTCAAGAGAAAGAGTGAGCTTTGCCAGAATATCCATTTATATACTGGATGCAAGCCACACCCTCAAGGAAACTCCCCTTTCCACTGAATGTCTGCTCACATCACATCACAAAATGGAAGGTGATTACATAGATCTGCCAAATCACCAAGAATCTTAGCCTAGCCAAGTTGACACATAACATTAACCGTCACAACTAGCAATGGTCCTTACCTTCAAGAGTCCAAAATCTAATGGGAAGATAAATATGTATACAGGTAATTTTAATATACTAAGAGGAGTGCTAGATATACGTATAAACAAGATGTTACTATAACAGAAAAAAGAGAGTGGGTTAGGTCTGCTAGGTAAAGGTGGTAGCTTACAAAAAAAGTCATAGAAGTAACATTTGTGCTTGAATTTGAAAGATAACTAAGAATTTATCAGATTATAAAATAGAAAAGAGCAACTATACAAAGTCAAAAAGAAGACCAAGTATATTTAAGATAATCCTGAGGAATTCTGATTTTTTTATATAAGAAATGTCGATGAAGTTTAAGTTTCAGATGGGATAGTAAGTAATATGATCACACCTATAGATTTTAATCCATTTTATTGAGGTACAATTTAAATATAATAGTGTGATCATTTTTAAAGGGTACAGTTTAATAAGATTCCAAAATTATGTTCCATGTTCCTTTTTATTGTTGAGTAATACTTCATTGTATGGATATAAAACCACCGCGTATCCATTCACCTGCTGATTGATATCTGAGCTGTCTTCTGTTTAGGGTTATTATAAACAAACCTGGTATGAATATTTGTATACAAGTCTTTCTGTGGAGCTATATTTTCACATCCTTGAGTAAATACCTATAAGTGGAATTGTTAGTTTGTGTGGTAAGAGTGTAACTTTATAAGTTTATAATGGCCAAAGTAGTTGGCCATTTTATACTACCAAAAGCAATGCATGAAAGTTCCAATTCTTCCATCCCCTTACCTAAATGTGATATGATTAGTCCTTTTATATTTTACCATTCTAATGGGCATGTAGTATTGCATTTTGGTTTTAGTTCTCATTTCTCTGATGATTAATCATGCTGAGAAACTTTGAATGTGCTACTGGCCGTTCAGATATCTTCTCCTGCAAAGGTAAGTTTCAATTCTTTGCCTATTTATTTGGGTTGTTTGCCTCCTTATATGTGTAAGAGTTCTTTACAGATCATGGATACAATTCCTTTTTCAGATATATGTATTACAAATATATTCTCCAAGTGTGCATATTTCCTTTTCCATCTTTTTAACAGTATCATTCAAGAAGCGTTTTTTTTTTAAAAACGATTATGTAAAACTTATTATTTTTCTTTTATGATTTTTGTGTCCCATCTAATAAATCTTTGCCTATTCCAAGGTTGCAATATTTTCTCCTATCTTTATATCTATGATTCATTTTGAGTTTGAATGAGGTATAGGAGACAATTTTTTTAGTTTTTGTTTTTCCATATGATCCAGTTGATCTAACAATTTATTTAATCTCTAATTTTTCTCATTGAATTCCGTTGGCACCTTTGTTGAAAATTAATTGGCCATATGTATGTGCAGAAAAAGTCTTTGGCCAAATTCAGCACTGATTCAAGATAAAAATTCCCAGTGAACTAGAAATAGAAGGGAACTTTGATATTAATATAGCCTTTCCAGTTCTCTTTTAAAATAAGTACTTGTATCTGTTTGTTTTACCTCTCTGTGTATTTACATTAAAGTGGGTTTCCTGAAAACAGCATATAGTTGGATTTTACTTTTTCATCCAATCTGTTATCTCTGCCATTTGACTGGAGTGATTAGACTATTTACATTTTAATTAATTATTGATATTTTCTAGTTCAAATCTACTATCTTGATATTTTCTTTAGTCCCATTGTTCTTTGTTCTTTATTTTCCAACTTATTGATTTCTTTGGGGTTGATTATGTAGTTTTAGGTATTTCATCTTACCATTCCATTATAAACTGGCTAGCATATCTTCTGATGAGAAGTCTGTGATAATGTTTATGTTTATTCTCTACAAGGAATTTGTCAACACTGATTTTCAGCAATTTTAATTATGATGTGTCTTAGACTGTATGTCTTTGCATTTACATTGCATCTGGTTCGTAGAGATTCTGGAATATATGAGTTTACTGTTTTCATCAAATTGTAAAATTTTCAACCATTATTTTTAAAATAATTTTTCTATACTTTGAATTATACACAAGCTATACTGGTTGATGTTTTCCCACAGGTCACTGAGAATCTCTTCATTTTCATTTCTGCCCATTTTTTTCTCCTTGTGCTTTAATTTGGATGGCTTTATTGATATACATGCAGTAGTTAAGAACTCGGCTGCTAACTAAAAGGTTAGCAGTTCAAATCTACCAACTGCTCCTTGGAAGACCTATGGGGAAGTTCTACTCTGACCTATAGAGTCACTATGAGTCAGAATCGACTCAACAGCAACAAGTTTTATATATATATATACACACATACATATATATGGAGTCCTGGGAAGCACTGCTTAAGGGCTTGGATGCTAACAAAAAGGCCAGTAGTTCAAATCCACCAGCTGCTCCTTGAAAACCCTACGGAGCAGTTCCTGTATGGTCACTATGAATCAGAATCAATTCAATGGAAATGAGTTTTGATTTTGGTTTTGGTTTTATATATATTCGTGTTCATGATCTTGTCTTTTTCAGTGCTTAATCTTTTAATTTGATCAAGTGAATTTTTCATTTTAATGAGTTTTTCATTTCTAGAAATTCCATTTTGTTATTTTTTATCTTTCATTTATCTTCTCTTTACGTTCATGTTTTCCTTTAAATTCTTGAGCATATTAATCATATATACAATAGCCATTTTATATTCCTGATCTGCTAATTCCATTATCTCTAATTTTTCTGGGTCTCTTTTTATTGACTTACTTTTTCTCCTAGTCATGGACCACATTTTTCTCCTTCTCACATCTAGTAATTTTTATTGGAAGCTGGACATTGTGAATTTTACATTACTGAATGCTAAGTTTTGTTGTCTTCTTTCAAAGAGTGTTAAATGATTTTGTTCCGATAAGCAGTTAGCTTAAATAGTAAGTTTATTCCTATTAAAGACTTGTTTCTTACCTTCCCTAGGGCATTTTTAAAGCAAGCTTCACTCCAGATTAGCTTAACCCTAATATTTAGGCATGATCCTCATTTAGGCTCTACTGAATGCCCCAGATATAAAGAAATGATTCTCTATTCTGGCAGGTTTGAACTCTAAAATCTCCCAGCCCTGGGGGTGCTCTGGTAATCTTCCCTCTTTCGTTTCCCTAACTGTTCTTTACTCAGCTTCATAAAGTTTTGCCCCTTGTATATGCAGCTTAACTTATAGCAACAGACTCAAGGAAAACCCATTGCAGATTTCTGGAATTTTTCTATTTGTATCTTCCTCTTCTCTGTTACTCTGCCCTGCAATTTACAGCTCCCTCAATCTCCACAATTTTTGACTTTTGTCTCTTCAATTCAACATGAATTGAAAAACTTCATGCTTTTCTTGTAATTCCTCTCACTGCACCCCTGTCTGGTAAGTGCCTCCAGGCTGAAATATGGGACCATCATAAGGCTCACTTTATTTGTGTCCCCTTTATCAAGGATCTAAGTCCTGTGCTGCCTGATGTCGAATGTTTGAAAAAAATTTTTTTCATATATTTTGCCCAATTTTCTAGTTGTTTACATTAGAAACCAAGTTTCAGTTACTCTATCATAACTGGACTTCATCTCTATTTTATAGTCTTTTGCAGCAGTGTGAAAGATGAACTGTAGCGTAAAGAAGCCAATGGTGGGGATAACAGAGTAGAAAAGGCTATGGTAGTGTATCAAAGAAAAAATGATGCATACTTACTTTAAAATTGAGTAAGTCAGACTTAGGTTCACCAAAGGAAATGTATACACAGGACAGGAAACCTGACCAATGATATAACTCCTATCCTAGGGAAGAGCAATGGGGCAGTTACCTAGGATCATGCTATACCCTCCCCCCCAAAAAAACCCCACTGCCATCAACTTGGCTGGGCCATGATTCTCAGTGGTTTGGCAGTTATGTAATGATGCAATTTGGCCATTATGTAATGATGTAGTTATTTTCCACTTTGTGATATGATGTGGTCATCCTCCATTTTCACATAGCACCAATTTTCACAAAGCAGGCTGGTCTTTGAAACCTAACCATGTCAATAAATGAGGTGTGAGTGTATTTTATTATATACGTTTATGCTTATATTACCCAAAACCAAACCCATTGCCATCAAGTAGATTCTGACTCATAGAGACCCTATAGGACAGAGCAGAACTTCCCCAGAGGATTTCCAGGTTTTGACTAGCAGCCAAACTCTTAACTACTGCGCCACCAGGGCCCCATGCTTATGTTAACTGATAGGAAACTGTTAATGTTCGTTGTTTTAGTGCACACTTAATTCTTCTCAACTATTATTTTTTTTAACCAAAGCTTTGTGTTAAAAACCCTTTTAGTTATTATTAAGAAAAGGCACTTGAACCATAAAAAGTCAGCTGATGTTTGCATTCAAAGTAAAAATGTTGAATAAACCAACAAGCAAAAGAAGAAAGAAGAAAAGCATTTGAATCAGCAAAAAAAAAAAAAAACACCGAACCTGTTGCCATCGAGTCCATTTTGACTCATAGTGACCCTATAGAACAGAGCAGAACTGCCCCATAGAGGTTCCAAGGTTCCTTTTGGTTAGCAGCCGTAGCACTTAACCACTACACCACCAGGGTTTCCGTGTGAATCAGTGGTCAGTGGAAATGAAGAGAAGTGGATAGTATCAAGACAAATGAAGTTTTTTGTAGAAAGAATGTTATCATTTCTTCCTAAAATCTTGATCTTTGCAATCATATCATGCCTCCCAATTAAATATAATCATTATGTATGTACAGAACATATATATTTAAAATACATGCTTATCATCTATATTTAAGACTTTCATTTTCTGTGACTACCCCAATAAGTCCCTAGAAAACAGGAACTATGTTTACATAATATTCATAATATTTGGCAACTTTTTTTACATATCTACATAGAATAAAGAAATCTATTTGTGGATAATTAAAGTCATTCCTAACTATCTGCATGAATAGAGGGAAGCAGTGACACAGACAATACAAAAGAGCAGATAACTCAATCAGCTTTATGATTTGTGAAAGCTTGATATGATTTTATTGGCAACAGACTGTTACCCTTCTAATTATCTTTTACTTAATTCATATTCCCTGAACATACATGGGGTTCAACTGAACATACCACTTAGTCATGAAATTACTGTATATATGAAATGGTAACATTTTTGAGAATACATACGTACGTATATATGGAGGAAGCAACACATGCAAATAAACAAATGATCACAAGAATGTTAGAGCTAAAATCCAGTCATGTTAGAGATAACTACAGAGGTCAAAAACAAGGACAGGTTTAATTCCTTCATAGAATAGTATTTGAGTTGACCTTCAAGGAACCACAGGCAGGAAAAATGTGAATAAAGGGTGATTCAGGCAGAGGGATGAGAGTGTACAGGGAAAAAGAGTAGCCTGACAGCACAGGCTGCTTGCATGCTTTAGTGAGTTCACTGTTTTCTGTTTCACTGTTCTTGATGTGGTCTTTCAGAAGGTTTCTCTACTAATTTGAGACCAATAAGAGGCATCTATAGAGAACCGCAAATACATTAGAAACTGACATTTTCAAATAAAAATCTTTATTAGCCACTCTATTAAAAATGCAAGAATTAAATGTGTTAGATGAATAATCACCATCATTATCATCATAGTTAACATTTATTAAGCACTTACTCTGTGACAGCTACTGTTCTAAGGTCTTTAATGTAATTAATTCATTTAATCTTCATAATCTCCCAACCGAGAAAAAAAAGAAAATTGTTCTTCTGCAGCCACCAACAGCCATTACCGAGTCTTTATTCTTGTCCAGCTGGCCTGCTGTCCTCACCTGGAAACTAGATGAAAATGAAGAACAAGATCCTCACTCACACACATACACAAGCACACACATGCAAACACACATATACACACACACATACCTACTATAGTAGAGGCAATGGAACACCACCTAGTCCCTTACCACCTTCAGCACTACTCAAGTGCTGAGAGCTCCTCTTTGCCCTATACTTCCTCTCAGGTGAAGAGAGGATCCTTACCTAAGGTTACATCCACTTGCTAAACATCACACTTCTAATGACTGGTTGTGAAAGGATTATAATGACTCAAAATTTTGCTCTAATTTGGGACAACTAAAGGGCCATTCCAGCTCCAGAGTGCCCTATAGAATCATGAAATCAACCAAGACCTTTGTCATGACTACATTACAGCCCAACTTCTCTACCTCTCCCTTGGCCCCATCCTACTTCCTTCACTCCCCTACAGGTGTTGATTTCCCAAAACTCCCTGCATGCAAATCTCTAACACAGATCTTCTTCCAGGAAAACCCAGCCAGTGGCAGTCATCCTAACCCATCATCTACCAGCCCAATTCATTAATAACTACTTGCCCTGACCTCACCACCAACATGATGAAAAACTCTGTGCAGACTCTGCCCATGCACTACTGAAGCAAAATGACTCCACCAGAACACAAACCAACAATGCCTCACTGCATACCTGTACCCTAGTACTTCTTGACTCATGTCCCAGGGCTGTGAGGTGTGAGAAACCACAAAACCTTTTGGTACCCATTACGCAAGAAGTGGAAATGTGAGTAAGTTAGCATCCTTGGAGTAAACCTTTGAACAAATATTTAAATTTGTACAGAATATATACAAATTTTTAAAAGGAAATAAATTAGACACATACAGATATAA
The DNA here is from genome assembly GCA_030035585.1 of Dugong dugon. Taxonomy (NCBI): domain Eukaryota; kingdom Metazoa; phylum Chordata; class Mammalia; order Sirenia; family Dugongidae; genus Dugong; species Dugong dugon. The sequence continues at coordinate 25,918,867 of CM057475.1, forward strand.
ACGTATATGTATTTATTTGTGCATTAGCATAGCTGCATGTGCATTTCTAAAAAGAGTTTTTCAAAAATATTCAGATCATCTAATAGCCCAAAATCATGGTGCTCTTTGTAGGACACCATAAAATATTAATACACTTAATTATACAAAACAGAAAGTTTTATGGCAAAATATACTAGCATGAGATACATATGTAATATGAAAACATACTAAAGAGAATGCATATTTAACCCAGCATAAACTGATTTCTGAATTTTTGTTTCTGTGTTTAATGATTATTTATTTTTTGTTATCTGCCAGTGGAAAAGTAACAGCTTATGAAAAATATTTGATAAATACTTTATAAGGTAAATTTTAAATTGATTTCTTTTCATTCATGTTAATAACATGAGAAATAAGGAAAGACCACTGATTTTCCATAATAAATCAGAAATGATCACTTCAACCCAGACTGTGAAACCCCAGTTTTCTGTGGGTGCATTACATGAAGAGCCCTGATTCAAACTATGGGTAATTATCCAAAAAATTGAAGCACAGTAGTATGACGATTAGATTTTATAAAGCCCAATAGTGATAAGTTCAAATTTTAATTGAATGAATCGTTGTGTTTTGCAGCCAGCATCTACTCTACTTTTTTCATACTTTATATTTTCCTTTGAATATACCTGACCCCCCCCCAAGCTCCAAGAGTAGCATGTGACTTAGTCTTGACCAATCAAATCAACACATTCTTCTAGCCAGGGTGACTGATTTAAGTATAAGCACACACCTGTAACCAGGATAAACCAGAAAAGCCGAAGTAGTTGCTGTCAAGTTGATTCCATGTATTCCTTTATAAAACAAGAGAAATTTATTCTCTTATAATTCTGGAAGCTAGAAGTCCAAAATTAAGGTGTTGGGAGTGCCCTGTTCTCTCTGACTCTAGGGGAAAAAAATCCTTCCTTGCCTCTTCAAGCTTCTGGTAATTACCAGCAATCATTGGCCTTCCTTGGCTTGCAGCTGTATCACTTCAATCTCTGCCTCCATCATCCCATGGTGTTCTCCCTGTCTGTCTCTGTGTCTTCATATGGCTTTCTTACAAGGACACAAGTCCTACCAGATTTAGGATCCTCCTTAATCTAGTACGACCTCATCTCATCTTGATTACAGCTGCAAAAGACCCTATTTCCAAATAAGGTCACATTCACAGGTACCACGGTTAGGACTTGTAAGTATTTTTTTGGAGGACGAAAATTTTAAACCCGTAACAGGTGGTAAGGTGTTAAGAAAATAAATAACTACTTGGGAGTACTTGAGAGGATTGCAGGTAAAATGGCATCTCCAAGGAACAGCCTAGTTTTCTGTGATGATAAGGAGTAGAAATGACATTCGGGGAAGAGAAGAAAGGAATATAGATATCTTAGTTCTCTAATGCTGCTGTAACAGAAATACCAAAAGTGGCTAGCTTTAACAAAAAGAAATGCATTCTCTCACAGACTGGGAAAACAGAAGTCCAAATTCAGAGTACCAGCTCTATGGGAAGGCTTTCTCTCTCTGTTGGTTCTGGAGGGAGGTCCTTCTCATCAATCTTCCCTTGGTCTGGGAGCTTCTCTGCACAGGAACCTCAGGTCCAAAGGACACACTCTGCTCCCGGCACTGCTTTGTTGGTGGTATGAGGTCCCCATGTCTTTCTGCTCGCTTCTCTCCTTTTGGCTTAAAATACAATCTAACCTTGTAGACTGAGTCCTTCCTCATTAATGTAACTGCCACTAATCCTGCCTTATTTACATCATAGAGATAGGATTGACGACACAAAGGAAAATTAAATCAGATGACAAAATGGTAGACAATCACAAATACTGGGAATCATGGCCTAGCCAAATTGATACACATATTTTTGGGGGACACAATTCAATCCATGACAATGGGTGATGTTGGATTATGGGGCAGTAGTTTCAGAGGGAAGAGTAAGGAATTTGGAAAATAAAGGACTGGGATACTTGTTCCTGAGGAAGCAATTATAGGATTATGTCATAGAAGATTGATGACAAGTTGAATGAGATTATTGTACCACTTTCTCCGACTGGTGAAAAGTGTTGAGAAGCATAGTGGATTTAATCCTTGAAGAAGATGGACACTGTACCTGATGGGCATTGGGACTATTGTCCTGGGGACATTTCTATGCTAGCTGGTGTCACAGAATCAAATGCTAGTAGATGCAGTTGGGAGACACAAATTTTATTGCATTTAACATTGTCTACCTAATTTCCCATCCTCCCATGAAGTAGGTAGAAACACTTGAAGATAAACTTTCTTCAAGTATCAGCATAATTCTTATTAAAATATTTTCAAAAAAATTTAACTAGAAATCCACCAGTTCTCTCAGACACCATTTTTATGTTTTAATGCTTAAATACTATCAGAAAATTTCTTTTAAAACTCAGTCCATGATGACTGGTAAATTTAATCAGCTTAAATATATAATGATCTATTTTAGTATCTCATGATTATAATATACTGTATATCCAAGTCCCTACTTGACATCTCTACTAGGATGTTCAGAAGGAAGATGTAAAAGCAGCAGACTGTGATATATTTCTCCCCCATTATTAATGGGGTGCTCCTGATGAAAGAAAGAAGCCAGGTGACCTGGTCTATTCTTCCTGTAGACATGCTGATAACTGGATCTTTTGGCAAATAGCTAATGATATTTGCTTGAAGAATATTCTTTATCTGTGAAATATTTTAAATGTCCCCTGATTTATAATTGCATATGGTAAACAAACCTAGAATCTATGAGCTTATAAAATATAATTCCCTGAAAAATATCACATTAGTGATTCATCTACGAGGAAACCTGTGAGGGCTGGAACTCGATGGGACTGCCTTGCTTTTCTGGGTCTTGCAAGTTTTCTGCCTTTGACAGCATGTGGTCTTGCCCCTATCCTTTGCTCTCTGTTACTGGAAAATATTTGAGGTTTTCTTCTCTGACAAGCTTCTGCCTTGGGTTTGGCAGGTTTTACTGTATATTGGTTTAAAATGAAGATGTTTCAAAACCCTGATGCTCCTTGCTATGTGAGACAGCCCACAAACCTCACTCAGAGATCTCATCTATTACTCTGGCCTGAAAATGCAAATATGATACAAATATAAAGGATTTGAGACCCACTCTCAATGTCCCAGACCTCTCCTTGATGTACTCTTTCCTCTTGATTGTAGTTATCCTTGAAATTATTAGTAAGATTTGACACTCAGTAAGACCCGTTTCATGCATGTCCAATTTCATAGCCAGTCCTTTGTGATGTCTCAGATATCACAGATACAACATGACCAAAATTAACTTCTGATGTTTACTCACACAGTTTTCTCTGTGTCAATAAATTGCATCTTCATCCAGATATTCAGGCCAAACATTTTGGAGTCATTCGTGACTCTTTCTTTCTCTCACACCCTGCATACATTCACTATGTTGAAAAATGATGTTGGCTCCACCTGCAATATATTTCAGTTCTGAACAGTTTTTCAAGCTACAGTCATGTCTTGCCTGGATTATTAAAATAGCCTCCTAACTATGCTTCTTCCCCACCCACCCTTTAGTTTATTCAAAACAAAGCATTGAGAAAGGTCTTTTAAAAAAATAAGTCAGATCATTCTTGACTCAAAACCTTCCAATGGCTTTGATTTTCTCTGAAAGAAAAAGACAAAATTACAGTGTTACAATTGCCTATAAGGTCCTACATCCCACCTCTGCTACCTTTCTGGCCTTATCTCCTTCTTGGTTTTCCCTTGCTTACTCTGCTCCAGCTATAGCTACTTTTGCTACTCCTCAAATATACCAGGCAAGATCCTGCTTCTGGGCTTTTGAATTTGCTATTCCCTTTACCTGCTTTAATTGTCTCCAAAATATCAGAATGTTTTTCTCACTCTCCCCAGTCTCTGCTTATTAACGAGATCTTCCCAGACAGCTCTATTAAATATGGTAATTCCTTCACTCTTCCCTTTAATTTTTACCCCCTTTTTTGCTTTTCTTTGCCAGGGCCCTTATCTTCCTCTGACATACTACAGGTTTTACTTGTTTATTATATGCTTCCCCCAACAGAATATAAGCTCTGTGAGGGCAGGAATGTCCATCTGTTTAGCTCACTGCTTCATTTCTGAAGTCCAGACCAGTGTCTGGTATATAACATGTGTACATTAAATATTTGTTGACTGAATAAATGTACCATACATAAAATATTGCATATATTTCTCCAATAAGTCCATTCTTCATTTCACTAGAAGACAATGACAAAAAAAAGTATGTTTTAATGTGCTTTCAGGTGACCTGTGTATTCATGATGGGCTAAGATGTAGCATCCCTTGGTAAATCTCTTAGAGTGTAGAAGGTGCAAATATGACCCAACTGTATACCTACAAAAATATTCTTTACAAAATTGGAAGATATTTTACTTCCTAATAGTAAATACACAAAATGTTATCCATTTATGACGGAGAATTCTAAAATGCAGAAGTCTCTTTTAGGGTATTGACCTTAGAATATTACTGGAAGTTGCAAAAGTAAAAGGTCACTTTTGCAGGCAAAAAAAAAAAACATGTCCTTTTGTGCTTATACAGAAATAGATGAGAGAAGTATTATTTCTGGAAGAACGGCTACTTTTTTATCAATTTGGTTGGTTAAAAGACAGATGGAAATGGATAAGTTAATAACAGATTATTACTTCTCACAAATATTTTTTCAGGTCTGCCTGGTTTCAAAATGAATCAGTTTAAAAAAATAGGCAGTTCACTGTGTTATGCTCTTTCAGGTAGCTTTATTCTTCTGCTTCTAAGAATAAACGTGGGGAAAATTAGATGTACTGTCCTTATGCTCTTTGTTTTCTGACAAGACATTTTTTAGAGGCCATTGGTTTCACTTAGCTGACAGGCACTTTGCTTATATTTTTCCCCTAAAAGTTTTTTTGATTCTTGAGTACTTTTGTGTTGTTTTTCATTTGAGCAAAACCTACTCTGAATGTTAACAAACAGAGGCGGTTATCAAGTACTTTTCTACAGTAGCACCAGGTACTGTACTATGAAAATAGGATTTAAACAAATACAGGCTATTTACCAGGTACCTAGTTTATTTCCTTAAGATAAAATGTGAATTCCACTACTTGAAATTCAAATAAACAGTATAATAGCTTTCGGTAGATGAAACTTCTGAGCTATTAAGATTATTATTATAGCTATCATTATTTTCAATATTATCATCTTTTAAAGCTGTGGCCACAGTTAATTCATAAAAATAAACTGTCAAGGAAATTTTCTTCTCTTTTTCACTCTTTTATATTAAGAGTTATTTTATTTATTATACTGTGCCAATGATCCCTCATGGGACTTCAGATGCCTTAAACTTAGAAAGGTTTCCAAAGACTTGAAGCTTCCCCTTCTGAAATGACAATATCAAACACTCTACAGTGGTCTTGCTAAATCCGGAATGTTTTTTACCATGTTGACAGATACAATTAGGGTCTAAAGCCCAGCAGGCATAGTCAGAAAATAATGAATTCATGGTGAAACTAATCAAATACTACTACTGTTCTCTTTTTTCTTCTTCATCATCAAAACTAAGAACTGGGAAATAAAAACGTAACAAATGACCTTTCCAGAGTCCAAAATGAAAATGGCCTTTTGACTTCTCCAGTAATGGAATCCAAATGCAATGTGAAAAGAATAAATAGATCACTCAGCATATTGGTTTAATCCATTTTAGAAATGAATGTCTTGCTCACTTGCAAGGTAAAAGAACTGGTCCCCAACCATTTCAATCAAAACTCTTGGTAGAGTCAATCAACCACGCAAGAAATAATGGACATCTCAGATATTTTCCTGCTCAGTCGATCATACCTTTTATAAATGAAACATAGCTTATAACCACAACTAAGGGTGTATATTCTCACACTGCTACCGGTTTACTTGTTCAGTTTTACTTTGGAACACTTCTCCAATCCCAGGTTTCTCCTGTGCCAGTGGCCACCTCATCATCATCCCATTAGCTAACTCATCCCCTTAAACTTTACAAATTTATTTCGGAACTTTCACTTGGATTTTTTTTTTTTTTTTAATTTCTCATATGAAAATACATACACATACTGTTTTATGACATTAGTTGCAATCCACACAATGTGACAATACACTCCCCCCTTCCACCCTGGGTTCCTTGTGTCCATTTGAACAGTTCCTGTCCCTTCCTGCCTTCTCATCCTGCTTTTGGACAGGAACTGCCCTTTTGGTCTCATATGTCTGATTCAACTAAGAAGCACACTCCTCATGTGTTATTATTTTTTGTTTTATAGTCCTGTTTAATCTTTGTCTGAAGAGTAGGCTTTGGGAATGGTTTCAGTTCTGTGTTAACAGTGCATCAGGGGGCCATCGTTTTGGGGGTTTCTCCAGTCTCTTTTAGACCATTAAGTGTGGTTTTTTACCTGGATATTAATAAAGCCTGATAGAATCAGAATGATAGAATAGTAGGGCTAGAAAAGATCTTAGAAGACATAGTGTCCAATGATTTTAAGTTGTGATTTACTGGCATGTGGGCAGGCATCTGGAAACCCATGCTCTTAATTAAAAAAAAAAGCATTTTATTTTATGTGTTTTATACATGGACATGATAAATAAGATTCTCTTTGAAAAACAGGTATGCTCTGAACAAAAATATGACATCCATTCATCTAGTCTTACCATTTTATATTACAAATGGGGAAACAGGGGGTCTTAGCTGTTCAGTGACTGGGATTTGCCAAGAGACATATAGTTACTTAGCAGCCAGTTAGTGTAACTGTTATACTCTTCCTGTGGCAAAAGACAAAAACTCAAGTCAAATGGGCTTCAAAGAAAAGAAAATTTAGTAGATTTATAAATGAAAAACCTAAGAGTGGTTTCAAATAAAGCTGGATTCTGGTGCCCAAAAATACGATGCCTGGAAGTCCCTCCCTCTCCATCTCCGGACACTACTCTCCTCCATGGTGGCTTCATTCCCAGGCAGTCTCTGTTTACAGAGCTGCCCAGGCAACTTCAGACCTTTATTCTATCAGCCTCAAGTCTAGTAAAAAGAAAGCTTCACTTTCACAAGAGTTTCACTGTTTCATCACCCTTAAGCCAGCACTGAGCCGGATTGGCTTAGCCTGAATCACAGCACTGAACCAATCACTGTGTCCATTGAGATGGAAGATGCTGGCTGGCTAGGCTTAGGTCCCATGCCCACCCCTTCAGCCCACTTAGACCACATGTGTGGTCTGTGAAGGAAGGATGGTTCTCCTAGTGAAAAAAGAGGTGCTTTTATCAGAAGAAGTGGCAGTGGATGATGGAAGAGCACTGACACAAAATGTGCACTACCCATAGTCACCTGTCCAGAGCATCTCCACTAAGTCACTCTCCATCCCTATAGTGAAGTTGCAGTGGTACACTGATGAAAAGCAGAAAGGGCACCAAGCAAACTGAAGACAATCAAACTCACCTCTTCTTTCTCTGCTCATTGTGCTTAAGAAAAACCCTCCTTCACTCCAGGTGCCCTCAGGATGCTTGGATACCACCTGTTATAAGAGAAGCAGCTGCTGAGTTAACTTCCTTTCTCCTTAGAGTGAGCCCTAACTACTTTCTGAAGAGTCAGCCACCTCCCTGGGCACTCACTCTCTTAAACCACTTGCAATCTGACGCTACAATTTATCTGTTCTATGTACACCTGAGCTCCTCAAGGGCCGGCATTGTTTTATTTATCCCTATAACCTTAACCGTTGTCGCTCATAGCGACAACGACTCATAGCGACTCTGTAGGATAGAGTAGAGCTGCCCCATAGGGTTTCTAAGGAGTGGCTAGTGGATTTGAACTACTAACCATAAAGGTGGTAGCTCTTAACCACTGAGCAACCAGGACTCCATATGTACACATATGTATGTAAATATGCATATATATATATGAAATATGTACTGAAATTAAAGCCATGTTGTCTTTTCAGATTTTTTTTTTTTTTTTAATTTTAAGCCCAAGTCATTTAGCGTATTTGTTGATTTAGTAAAGGGAGGAGCACTGATGACAGATGATCCACTATCTATGGCTAAAATATTTTAAGGTTGTTTTCATATGCATTTAGTACTTGCATTCAAAAGCATTTTGTAAATGCTACCCTGAGCCAGTGCCAAGCATGGGGGCTATAAACAGAATGGCATAGTCTCAGGCCCAGTCCCTGGCCTCAGCTCATAGACAGGTAGGAGAAACCACAATGTAACATAACTTGGTCATGTATAGAAATGTAAATAATCCCAAAGGGAAAACTTCTAAAACCAAGTGACAACTGAGACTGAATGTTGAAGGATAAGGAATAGTTTAAGAATCTGAAATGACTACAGGCAACCTTCTTCCTTTCCATACAGCCACTTGCGCATCAATCTTTGGTTTATTTTCTACGCCACTGCGAATTCATTTAATTCCCTTACGTTCCCGTGTCACCAAAAGAACTGTTCAGTGTTGTCATGCTGGCATGCTTGTCTGTTTTGGGCATTTAGTTTATTTCATTCTATTTTGACTTCACTTTTCTTGAACACTATGTGGCTCCAGTAAACAAATGCAACTCCTTAAGTGTTTCTGACAGGTTCGGCAGGATTAAATCAACTTGTGGAAGTGCCTTAAGACAAGTTATATGCTTAAAAAAAAAGTTACAGGCTTTATTAGTTGAGGAAGTGAATGTTGTGAAAAGGAGGTCCAATATGAGATTAGATTTTGTTTACTCCAAGGCAAAATGTAAACTGAGAGAATGGCAGTAATTCTTTAAAAACTAAGCAGTAATTACATTAAGCATCTATACATAAAAGTCAATAGAGGTTTTGTAAATTTTAATTGCATAAAAATGACATTCTTATTACATAATTTTGTTTTAAATAGAGGTGAACAAATAAAAAAGAATCAGGAAACCGAAAATAGCTATAATCTGAATACTGAGAGATAACCACCATTAACCTTTTGGAATATGTTTTTTCAGAATTTTTTCTACATATTGACTTATTTACATAAATATAGTTTTTACAAAAATGGATCTATGTTGTACAAACTGTTTTGTAATCTACTTTTTCACTTAACAATACATCATGAGCATCCTTCCATATTAAGAAATCTGCTCCTTAAGAGGATTGGTAGTTGGAAAATATGGCCTTCATGATAGAGATGATGCCAGAGATCGCATGATAGAAATTTGCAAGATGAATGACTTCTTCATTGCAAATACCTTTCTTCAACAACATAAACAGCGACTATACACGTGGACCTCACCAGATGGAATACACAAGAATCAAATCAACTACATCTGTAGAAACAGACGATGGAAAAGCTCAATATCATCAGTCAGAAAAAGGCCAGGAGCTTACTGCAGAACAGACCACCAGTTGCTCATATGCAAGTTCAAGGTGAAACTGAAGAAAATTAGAACAAGTCAACGAGAGACAAAGTACGACCTTGAGTATATCCCACTTGAACTTAGAGACCATCTCAAGAATAGATTTGACACAATGAACACTAACAACTGAAGATCAGATTAGTTGTGGAATGACACCATACATGAAGAAAGCAAGAGGTCATTAAAAAGACAGGAAAGAAAGAAAAGACCAAAATGGATGTCAGAAGAGACTCTGAAACTTGATCTTGAACTTCGAGTAGCTAAAGCGAAAGGAAGAAATGATGAAGTAAAAGAGCTGAAGAGAAGATTTCAAAGGCCAGCTCAAGAAGACAAAGTATTATAATGACATGTGCAAAGACCTGAAGTTAGAAAACCAAAAGGTAAGAACACTCTCGGCATTTCTCAAGCTGAAGAAACTGAAGAAAAACTTCAAGCCCTGAGTTGCAATATTGAAGGATTCTATGAGGAAAATATTAAAAGAACATAGGAAACATCAACAGAAGATGGAAGGAATACACAGAGCAGTATACCAAAAAGAACTGGTCGATGTTCAACAATTTCAGGAGGTAGCATATGATCAGGAACCAATGGTACTGAAGGAAGAGTTCTAAGATGCATTGAAGGCATTAGTGAAAAACAAGGCTCCAGGAATTGACAGAATAACCAACTGAGATGTTTCAACAAACCAATGTAGTGATGGAAGTTCTCACTCCTCTATTCCAAGAAATTTGGAAGACAGCTTACCCGGCCAACTGATTGGAAGAGATCCATATTTATAACTATTCCAAAGAAAGGTGATCCAACAGAATGAGGACATTATTGGGCAATATCATTAATACTACACACACAGTAAAATTTTGCTGAAGATCATTCAAAAGTGGTTGCAGCAGTACATTAACAGAGAACTTGAAGAAATTCAGGCTGGATTCAGAAGAGGACGTGGAACCAGGGATATCATTGCTGAAGTCAGATGGATCCTGGCTGAAAGCAGAGAATACCAGAAAGATGTTTACCTGTCTTTTACTGACTATGCAAAGGCATTCAACTGTGTAGATCATAACAAATTACGGATAACATTGTGAAGAATGGGAATTCCAGAACGCTTAATTATGCTCATGAGGAACCTGTACGTAGATCAAGAGGCAGTCATTCAAACAGAACAAGGGGATACTTTCTGGTTTAAAGTCAGGAAAGGTGTGCATCAGGATTGTATCCTTTCACCATACTTATTCAATCTGTATAATCCAAGAAGCTGGACTATATATAAAAGAAGAATGGGTTATCAGGATTGGAGGAAACTCATTAACAACCTGTGTTATGCAGATGACACAACTCTGCTTGCTGAAAGTGGAGAGGACTTGAAGCACTTACTGACGAAGATCAAAGACTACAGCCTTCAGTATGGATTACACTTCAACATAAAGAAAACAAAAATCCTCACAACTGGAGCAATAAGCAACATCATGATAAACAGAGAAAAGACTGAAGTTATCAAGGATTTCATTTTACTTGGATCCACAATCAACACCCATGGAAGCAGCAGTCAAGAAATGAAACAATGCATTGCATTGGGCAAATCTGCTGCAAAAGGCCTCTTTAGTGTTAAAAAGCAGAGGTGTCACCTTGAAGACTAAGGTGTACCTGACCCAAACCATGATGTTTTCAATCGCCTCATATGCACTGAAATCTGGTGGGCAACGAATAAGGAAGACCTAAGAAGAACTGACACCTTTGAATTACAGTGTTGGTGAAGAATATTGACTATAAAATGGACTGCCAAAAGAACAAACAAATCTAACCTGAAAGAAGTACAGCCAGGATGCTCCTTAGAAGCAAGGATGGTGAGACTACTCTCACATACTTTAGACATGTTGTCAGGAGGAACCAGTCCCTGGAGAAAGACATCATGCTTGGTAAAGTAGAAGGTCAGTGAAAAAGAGGAAGACCCTCAACAAGATGGACTGACACAGTGGCTGCAATAATGGGCTCAAGCATAACAATGATTGTGAGGATGGCACAGGACTGGGCAATGTTTTGTTCTGTAGTACGCAGGATTGCTATGTTAGAACCAACTCCATGGCACCTAACAACAAAAACAAGATGTCATCATTTTTAATACTGCATTACTTTTATCTAAACACTACACTACTGTTCAATAATACAAGATTCTGCTATTGGAAATAACATTTCAATAAACATTATTGTAGCAACATCTCTGCATATAATATTAATTATTTAATTGATATAAATTCCTAGTGGAATTGCTTCATCAAAGGTTGTATGCATTTTTAAGATTTTTTTGAGCTATAGTGCCAAATTTTTCTTCAGAGAAGTTCTATCAATGTAAATACCCATCGAAAGGGTATAATAGCGCCCACTACTGTTTACTTTTGCCAGCACTAAATATTAGTTGTTTTTGTTTGTAATTTGTTAATCTGACAACCACTGCTGTTGAGTTGATGCCAACTAACAGCAACCCTATAGGACAGAGTAGAACTTCCCCATAGGGTTTCCAAGGCTATAATCATTCCAGAAGCAGAATGCCACATCTTTCTCCCAAAGAGCGGCTGATACGTTCAAATCTTTTGGTTAGCAGCCAAATGCTTAACCACTGCGCTACCAGGGCTCCTTTGTTGATCTGATGGGCAATAATAATATGTTATTGTTCTAGTTTGCACTTCTTTAATTAAGATTGAACAGATTTTTTTTTATTATTTATATTTTTCCTTCTGCAGGTAATTTGTGTGCTTTGGAAATGTCCTATGAAAAGTTATATAGTCTTGAGAGGGGGGCAAGATGGCGCTCTAGGCAGAAACACCACGCCGTCCCTCCACAGCAAAGATCCGAAAAACTAAGCCTAACAGAGAATCAACAATCCTGAAACCCTAGAACACCAAATGAAGAGATAAAGAACTCAGCCAAACACCAAACGGAGTGAGAATACTAAAAGAGAACGGAGAGCGAGGAGAGACTCAGGCAGAGATTCCTTACCAGCTAACGCAGCACGGATCCACCATCTTGGATTCCTATCGGAGACCAGCAAACGGGAGAGCAGCCTTGCAGAGCATCTGGTCGGAGACAGAACGACCGCTTAGCTTCACACATAACCATCTTCCTGCTGCACCCTACCTACCTGCACCGTGCACTAGACATCACATCACCAAGCGGTGCAGGCACGCCCTATTGGACCCTGCCCAGCACTGACTACCGACCGTCCTGGTGGCTGCGGTGAGTGCCACAAGCAACCCATCCCAGTGGCTCCTCCTCAACTAGATCTGCCCAGCTGTACCACAAGAACGAAAAAAAAAAAAAAATCTACAATCAATAAACGAGGGAAATATCTACTGAATGCCCCGAAAACAGCAAACAATATCAAAACATTTACAAAAACAAGACAAGATGGCTCCAATAGGCGTCCAAATTAAAACACCAGATAACTCTCCTGTGGAAGATAATGCACTAGAAGTACCTGATACGGAACTCAAATCACTAATACTCGGAATTTTCCAAGAACTGAGGCAAAAAGCTGACAAACATGAGGAAAAAATAGACAAATTTATGGAAAATACAGACAAAAAATTGGAAGAATTCAGGAAGATGATGCAAGAACAAAATGCCAAAATAAATTCACAACTCGAAATTATACAAAAACAACAATTAGAAATCCAAAAGATAAACAACAAGATTTCAGAAATGGACGGTGTCATAGAAGGGCTGAGAAGTAGATTTGAAACCATGGAAGACAGGATCAGTGGAACTGAAGACAAACACTTGGATACAACTCTGTTTCAGGAAAACTCAGAAAAAAGAACAAAGAAAAATGAAGAGACCCTGAGAGTTATGTGGGACACAATTAAAAGCAAAAACTTACGAGTGATTGGCATACCAGAACAGGGGGAGAAAACAGAAAACACAGAGAGGATCATTGAGGAACTGCTGACAGAAAACTTTCCCAATATCATGAAAGATGAAAAGCTGGTCATCCAAGAAGCTCAACGAACCCCATATAGAAGAGACCCCAAAAGAAAATCACCAAGACATATCATATTCACACTCGCTAAAACTAAAGACAAACAAAGAATCCTGAGAGCAGCTCGTGAAAAACAAGAAGTCACATACAGAGGAGAAACAATAAGACTAAGCTCAGATTATTCAGCAGAAACCATGCAGGCAAGAAGGCAATGGGATGACATATATAAAATCTTGAAAGAAAAAAATTGTCAGCCAAGAATAATATATCCTGCAAAACTCTCATTCAGATTTGATGGTGAAATTAGGTCATTTCCAGATAAACAGAAACTAAAGGAATATGCAAAAGTCAAACCAAACTTACAAGAATTATTAAAGGGAGTTCTTCGATCTGAGGACAAACAGCTTAAGCCCTCAGGCAGGACCTAGGACCTAGGACGCAGGTTAACATGAACCAGATACCATTCTAGGAACTGAACTACAGACGACTTTCCAAAAACAAAAGATATACAACAGGGAATCAGAGAAATCAATCAAAGGATGACAACAACATCAAAACAATGAAAGAGGGAACAAACGGCATAGGTATAGAACCTTCTAAAGGAGAAGAAGGCAAGGCGATACCAAGTAACGGTAGACTGCTTCAAAATTATAAAGATAAGGGTAAAATTCATGGTAACCACAAAAAAAGTTAACAAACCAACTCATAAAAATAAAGACGAAAAACATAAAGTCTCAACAAAACCAAAACCTACAAAAACAAAAGAAATGAACACAAAATCCACAAACAAAAGGAACTCAGCACAAGACAGTAAGAAGAACAAAGAAAACTTCAGCATCACAAAAAAAAGCACTACAAAATGACAGCAACAAACTCACATCTATCAATAATTACACTGAACGTAAATGGACTCAATGCACCCATAAAGCGACGGAGAGTGGCAGAATGGATAAGAAAACAGGATCCATCTATTTGCTGTCTACAAGAGACACATCTTAGAAACAAAGATGTGAATTTATTAAAAATCAAAGGTTGGAAAAAAATATATCAAGCTAACAACTACCAAAAAAGAGCAGGAGTGGCAATTCTAATCTCAGATAAAATAGACTTTAAAACAAAATCTACCATAAAAGACAAAGAAGGACACTATATAATGATTAAGGGGATGATCCATCATGAAGACATAACCATAATAAATATCTATGCACCCAATGACAGGGCTCCAAAATACATAAAAAAAACTCTAACAGCACTGAAAACAGAAATTGACAGTTCCACAATAATAGTAGGAGACTTCAACACACCACTCTCAGTAAAGGACAGAACAACTAAAAAGAAACTCAGCAAAGATACAGAAGACCTAAAGGACACAATCAGCCAACTGGACCTCATAGACATATATAGAACACTCCATCCAACCGCTGCAAAGTACACATTCTTTTCCAATGCACATGGAACGTTCTCCAGAATAGACCACATCTTAGGCCACAGAGCAATCCTCAACAAGATCCAAAATGCTGAGATAAGTCACAGTATCTTCTCTGACCACAATGCCATCAAGGTAGAAATTAACACTAGAAAGAGCAAGGAAAAAAAATCAAACACATGGAAACTGAATAATAATCTGCTTACATATCAATGGGTAATAGAAGAAATCAGAGATGGAATTAAAAAATTCCTAGAATCAAATGAAAATGAAAACACATCATACCAAAACCTTTGGGACACAGCAAAGGCAGTCCTCAGAGGACAATTTATAGCAATAGATGCACATATCAAAAAAGAAGAAAGGGACAAAATCAAAACATTAACTACAGAACTCAAACAAATAGAAAGAGAACAACAAAAAAAGCCTACAACCACCGGAAGAAAGGAAATAGTAAAGATCAGAGCAGAAATCAATGAAATAGAGAACAGAAAAACAATAGAAAGAATCAACAAAACCAAAAGTTGGTTCTTTGAAAGAATCAACAAAATCGACAAACCACTGGCCAGACTGACAAAAGAAAAACAGCAGAGGGCACAAATAACCCAAATAAGAAATGAAATGGGGGACATTACAACAGACCCAACTGAAATAAAAAGGATTATAACAGAATATTATGAAAAACTATATTCCAACAAATTTGAAAACCTAGAGGAAATGGATAAATTTCTAGAAACATACGGCCTACCCAAACTACAACAAAGTGATATTGAAAATCTGAACAGACCCATAACAAGAGAAGAGATTGAAAAGGTAATAAAAAAACTCCCAACCAAAAAAGCCCTGGCCCAGATGGCTTCACTGGAGAATTCTACAAAACATTTACAGAAGAGCTCGTACCAGTTCTACTCAAGTTATTTCAGAGCATAGAAGAGGAAGCAACACTTCCAAATTCATTCTATGAAGCCAGCATAACGCTGATACCAAAACCAGGCAAAGACATCACAAAAAAAGAAAATTACAGACCAATATCTCTCATGAATATAGATGCAAAAATTCTGAACAAAATTCTAGCCAATAGAATTCAGTATCATATCAAAAAAATAATACACCATGACCAAGTAGGATTCATACCAGGTATGCAAGGATGGTTTAACATTAGAAAATCCATCAACGTAATCCACCACATAAATAAAAGGAAAGAAAAAAATCACATGATTATCTCAATTGATGCAGAAAAGGCATTTGACAAAGTCCAACACCCATTCCTGATAAAAGCTCTCAATAAAATAGGTATAGAAGGGAAATTTCTCAACATAATAAAGGGCATCTATGCAAAACCAACAGCCAACATCATTCTTAATGGAGAAAGGCTGAAAACATTCCCCCTGAAAACAGGAACAAGACAAGGATGCCCTTTATCACCACTCCTATTTAACATTGTGCTGGAAGTTCTAGCTAGAGCAGTAAGGCAAGAGAAAGAAATAAAGGGCATCCAAATTGGTAATGAAGAAGTTAAACTCTCCCTGTTTGCAGATGATATGATACTATACATAGAAAACCCTAAAGACTCCACGAGAAATTTACTGGAACTAATAGAAAGATTCAGCAGAGTAGCAGGATACAAGATAAACATTCAAAAATCAGTTGGATTCCTATACACCAGTAAAGAGAACGATGAAAAGGAGATCAGGAAATCAATACCATTTTCAATAGCCCCTAAAACGATAAAATACTTAGGAATAAATCTGACCAGGAATATAAAAGACCTATACAAAGAAAACTACAAAACACTGCTGCATGAAACCCAAAGGGATCTACATAAATGGAAAAACATACCATGCTCATGGATAGGCAGACTCAACATTGTGAAAATGGCAATTCTACCTAAAGCAATCTACAAATACAATGCAATTCCGATACAAATACCAACAACATTCTTCAAAGAGATGGAAAAACTAATTATTAACTTTATATGGAAAGGGAAGAAACCTCGAATAAGTAAAGCACTACTGAAGAAGAAGAATAAAGTTGGAGGACTCACACTACCTGACTTGAGAACCTACTATACAGCTACAGTACTCAAAACAGCCTGGTACTGGTACAACAACAGAGACATTGACCAATGGAACAGAATTGAGAACTCAGATGTAAATCCATCCACCTATGGTCACCTGATTTTTGACAAGGGCCCAAAATACATCAAATGGGGAAAAGACAGTCTTTTTAACAAATGGTGCTGGCAAAACTGGATATCCATTTGTAGAAAAATGAAACAGGACCCATACCTCACACCATATACAAAAACTACTTCAAAATGGATCAAAGACCTGAATATAAAGCCTCAAACTATAAAATTCATAGAAGAAAAAATAGGACCAACACTTCAGGCCTTAATACATGGCATTAACAGGATACAAACTATAAACATCAACACAAAAAACCCAACAGATAAACTAGATAATTGGGATCTTCTAAAAATCAAACATCTATGCTCTTCAAAAGATTTCACCAAAAGAGTTAAAAGAGAACCTACAGACTGGGAAAAAATTTTTGGACAGTACAAGTCAGACAAAGGTCTAATCTCCATAATCTACAAGAAAATCCAACACCTCTACAACAAAAAGACAACCAATCCTATCAAAAAATGGGCAAAGGAAATGAACAGACACTTCACCAAGGAAGACATTCAAATGGCCAACAGACACATGAGGAAATGCTCGCGATCACTAGCCATTAGAGAAATGCAAATTAAAACCACAATGAGATACCATCTCACCCCGGCATTACTGGCACGAATCAAAAACACTGGAAATAACAAATGTTGGAGGGGCTGCGGGGAGACGGGAACTCTTATACACTGCTGGTGGGAATGCAAAATGATACAGCCATTTTGGAAAATGATATGGCGTTTCCTCAGAAAGCTAGAAATAGACATACCATTCGATCCAGCAATCCCACTCCTAGGAATATATCCTAGAGAAATAAGAGTCATCACTCGAATAGACATATGCACACCTATGTTCATGGCAGCATTATTCACAATAGCAAAACGATGGAAACAACCTCGATGTCCATCAACAGACGAATGGATACACAAACTATGGTACATACACACAATGGAGTACTATGCAACGAGAAAGAACAATGAATCGGTGAACCATCTCATAACATGGATGAAACTGGAGGACATCATGCTGAGTGAAATAAGTCAATCACAAAAGGACAAATATTGTATGAGACCTCTATTGTAAAAACCCATGAAAAAATTCACATGCAAAATGTAACAATCCTTGTTGGTTACCAGGGATGGGGGGGGGGGGATACTAAATAGGTAATAGGTAAGTGGTAACTTGGGTGAGAGATGAGATAGTACACAGTACAGCGGAAACTAACACAACCTGCACAAGGAAAGGTCATGAAGGCCCTATAGACACATCCAAACCCCCCGAGGGACTGAGTTGTTGGACGGAGGGCTCTGGGGACCATGATCTCGGGGAACATCTAGCTCAATTGGCATGACACTACTTATAAAGATAATGCTCTACATTCTACCTTGGTGAGTAGTGTCTGGGGTCTTAAAAGCCTATGAGCGGCCATCTAAGATACTCCACTGATCTCATCCCTTCGGGAACAAGGGAGAATGAAGAGAACAGGATACAAGGAAAAGATTAGTCCGAAGGACTAATGGTCCACAGCTACCAAGGCCTCCACGGGACTGAGCCCAGTACAGCTGGATGGTGCCCGGCTACCACCAATGACTCCTTTGACCAGGATCACAACAGAGGGTTCTGGGCAGAGCTGGAGTAGGATGTAGAGCATAATTTTAACTCCCAAAAAAAAAAAAAAAATGAAGACCAGATATACTGGCCTAAAGAATACTAGAGAAACCTCGAGAGTGTGGCCCCCAGACACCCTTTCAGCTCAGAGGGGAAGTTACCTTCAAGGTTCGATGTTAAGCCTGGGAATGGACACCCCAGTAAAACTAAATGGGACTAACGATGTACAGGAGTCCGGTGACAAGGGCCAGAAGGCAGAGGGAGAGTAGGAAACTGATGATAAGGAACACAAATTGAATAAGGACACTGTCGATGTATTGTGAGATTGTTGACCACTGCTATAGGGCAACATTTGTAGTAACTATTAAATGGGAGGCTGTTTTGTCCTGTAAGCCTTCATCTTGGGCGAGAATGGCAGCACAATTGGAAGAGCATAGTCAATATCACTTAAATGTGTAAGTAAAAAGTTTTGAAATGGTGTTTAAATAAAATAAAAATAAATAAATAAATAAACAAACAAAGGAGACTAAAGAGGTACAATAGTCCACTGACAAGGTCCAGAAGACAGAAGGGGACAAGGAAGCCCCCTGGTGATAGGGAGCACAAGGTGGAGTAAGGATATTCTTGATGTGCTGTGAGATTGTTAACCATTGTCATAGGGCAACATGTGTAGTAACTGTTAAATGAAAAACTATTTTGTTCTGTAAGCCTTCATCTTAAGTGAGAATAACAGCACAGTTGGAAGAGCGTAGTCAATGTCACTGAACTGTGAATGTAGAAAATTTTGAAACGGTGTATCTTTGGCCATCTGTAATTTTCATCAAAAAAAAAGGTTGAGAATTTAGAGGCTTAATACGTTGTGGGGTTGTTAACCAATGTCAAAAAAAACAACATGTGTACTACTATTTCATGAGAAACTATTTGCTCTGTAAGCTTTCACCTGAAGTACAATAAAATATATATAAAAAATAAATAAATAAATAAATTAAAAAAAAAAAAACCAAAAAAAAAAAAAAAAAAAAGAAAAGTTATATAGTCTTAAAGTGCTTTATAAATTTCAGCAATAAAATATTGTGTCAAAGGAATTAAGGGTAAATCACCATGTTCAGGTATACTTTTTTTTTTTTTTGGATGATGTATTCAGTGAGCCTTTTTTTTTTTTTCCCTATTGCTTCCTGAGCTGTGTCTTCAAGGTAGAAAAAGGAAAAGGGAATTTTTTTTCAATCTATTATTTATTACACAGGGATTTCTATACTGCACCAACAGAAGTTATACTCCAGAGCACAGGATACGATGTTTTAATGAGAGTCCTTTAAAAACACAGCCATTTCCCTTTCAGTATCTGCAAATTATGAACCATGACTCACTCCATGAAACGCGATTAGGGTTTATTGAACTTGTGTTTGTTTATAATGCACAAACCATGGCCTCTTGATTCTAAGTTCAGGGTTAATGACTAAATTGATATTCTTATTGAGACACTGTCTACTTGCTTTGGATCCAACAATTTAAAAAGTTGTAGCAATTACATGTTTTTAAATTTCAACTCAATCTAAAATGTATGGAAAAGTGAGGAGCACAGTACACACCATCTTTTTCTCTAAACTATGAGATATCCCATCCTTTTCAAATACTATGGCGTGTATTTCCTACAAACAATTCTTCTACTTAACATAATACAACCACCAAAGTCAGGAAATTAGCACTAACACATCACCACCATCTAAGCTTCAGACCTAATTCAAATCTTATCAATTACAGGCAGTCCCTGGGTTATAAACGTCTGACTTATGTACAACCCACAGTTATGAACCAACCCCTGTAAAGCCTACTATATTAAAAATTCGAGGTACATACAATGGTTGGTAATACAAATTGGTAGTACTTTTCGACGTGCACCAAAATATTATTGTTATTATTACTGTATTATTATGTTAAAGATGTTTTAGTGTATCTGGAAGTGTTCCGTTAGTGTTTTTATGCATAGAAAGGTACACTATATAGTATATTCTAAGACAAACATTTGACTAACTGACATTAGATAAGAACCGTACCCAACTGTTTGAACTTACACACAAATTCAACTTAAAGACAAATTTAGGAATGAAACTCGTTCATAATCTGGGAACTGCCTGTATCCCAATACTATCCTCTATAACAGAGTAATCCAATTCAGAATCATACAATGCATTTAAGTTGTCTTGTCTCTTTTGTCTTTCCTTGACATTCATGATCCTTAAACTTTTGAAGTCTGAAGTCCAGTTATTTTGAAAAATGTCTCTCAGTTTGTGTTTGTCTGATTTTTCCTCATGATTAGATTCAGGTTATGCACCTTTGGCAAGAATATTATAGAAGTGAAGCTAAGTTTTTCTTGTAACCTATCAGGTGGTACTTGGCTTGGATTTGTCCCATTGCTGATGATGCTAAGTTGATTAAGGTAGTATCTGCCAGATTTCTCCACTGTAAAGTATTTGGTGATGAGGTACTTTACGACTACATACGTATTATGTTCCTCATCAAAATTTATTATTTTGTTTGTGACTATATGGATCCCTATTTTATTCAAGGGATGTTATTCATTAATATCAGTATTTATTTGATGTTCAACTTGCCCAATATTTAACCAGTGGAAACCCCATAAACCTGGCTATTGTGCCCCCATCATTTTTTGAGGATTTCCTGACTTTCCTTAATAACAAGATGTTCCAGGTTCACCTTGTTCTCTCCTTGCCCCAGCCTGAAATTAGCAATTGCTCAAACAGCCCTGATTCCTTCTGGTGGAGAATAACTTTTAGAAGACAAGATCTAGGGCTGGGTATGCTCATTGCTATTGGGGTGTTGTTGCTACCAGACCTGAGCAATCTATGCAGAACACACACACACATAAAACACATTTACATCTATATGAATTTCTATATCTATCTTATATATTAAAATCCACAAGTTCACATCGATACCTTCAATTTAAAACTAACACTGGATAACTCTAATTTCAATCCAACACCAGAGAATTCATTCTAGTTCTGTCTTTCCATGAATGTAACTCTCTTTGCCGACAGTGAGAAATTTTGCTCTCATTATCCTTAATATATTTACTGATTTTATCAACCCCCTTTATTAACTGTTTCCCATAGCTGCTGCCACCCCTTCATCATGTGGATGCCCTCATCACCCCACTCAGTCTATTAATCCACTTCGACTCCAATACCTCACTCTGCATTGCCTCTCCACAAGAACAGCATCCTCAGCCTGCTCAGAGTCTGACACCTGGCTCCAACCTTTGCCATTGCATGGACAACCTTCTCACCCTTCTCAAGTTTCACTACCCCATGCCTACCATCCTTCCTGTGGATGCCCTTATCACCCCTAATGGGCTGTGACCCCCATACAGGGATAACTCTCACCCAACTTAGGTGCTGACACCCTGGGCCAGATCATCCCTCCACAAGGAAGTCCTCCTCACCCAGCTTGGACTCCAACACCATTGGCTAGGCTGATCCTCATAAGGATATCCTACTCATCTCACTCAGGCTGATACCCTACATGAGTTATGACATCCTCACTGGGTTACCCTCCTACATAGGCCTCTCTCTTCCCCCTGCACATTTTTCAACACCCAATGCTGGGTCACCATCTCCCAGTACAGACATCTTCCTCACACTGGTCAGGTCTTCCCCTTTGTCCCCACCCCAATTGGACGTGCATCTTGTTTGGTCCTACTAAATTACATCTGGACTGAACTCATCAGAGAGAAAGGAAAGAGAGGAGAAGAGAGAGAAGGAAAGAAAAGGAAGAGGAGTAACTCTACTTTAATAAAAGTGAATTTATAGAATTCTTACCGTGGTGATTTATCACTTATGAGCCTTCCTTTACACAGTGAAAATGTTAATAATGTCATTAATCAAGAGAAAGTCATGTTTTTATTCTTTTTTTAAAAAAATGAGGGAGTTGAATACTGAGATTGACAAAATCTTCTATTCTCTGGGGAAAATAAAGGACTCTGAAGGATTCGTCTATGCAGGGCAAGTAGATCACATCAGAAACAGATATTTTGTTTGTGAAACTAATTTAGTAAATTTTCCTAACTCTAAGAAAAGTCTACATTATGCAGTTATTCACATTTCTTACTTTATCTGGGTCACTGCTCCCTTTTGAGATTCTAATGAAAACTATAGCTCTTCTCAGAAAAATGTATGGACTGATTCAGACACACACACACAATCTTCATTCAAATTCATGGTGTTCATGTTTTTCTCTATAGAGTGTTTGACCTCCAGGTTAAAGGCAGAAATAAGTCTTTCAATAATGTCAGTGATTTCCTACATAAACACAATGATTGCCTAGCAGCACACAGTCTTTGTGGTCAGACTGACCGGGGTTTAAGAGCAAGCTCTTCCACTTATTTGATTTTTAACTTTGGCCTTAATTTCTCTGGGCCTTATTTATAAAAAGGAGATAGTAACTACCTATGGGATATTGTGAGAATTTTGAGCTTATGTAAAAAAGTGTCATATTCATAGTGATTTCTTACTCTGAGTTAGTTTTTTATATTTCACTATTTAGAACCATCTAAAGGTATAAAAGAATGCTTCAGTTGTTCACTAAACGCTTTGTATCATCTTTAAAAGAAGTTTTGAAAGTCCAGGTTCAGTTCCTACTCAGTTGGTTGTACTGTGACAAGATATTTTATTAGTGATAATTGTTGAGATGTGAAGGGACCAGCAGTGCAAAATATTTGTTGAGTCCTTCATTAATATCAGAGATGTCAATAAAAATGCCTTCACAGGTCCTTCCTGAGAGTAAAGCAGATCAGAGGCAACAGGTGTGGTGGAGACTGTAGAAAACTCTCCTAAAAGCAGCTGTTCTTTCTCAGCTCTGGACCATTGGTGCATTGGAGGAATGTGGGCTCAGGTTGCCAGATCACACCAGTTTTTCAGAGAATCCAGACATTTGGGTTTTTTAAAGAAATTTCCCAATTTTAATACAACGTGTGGCCCATCAATCTGCAACTTCTGCTTTAAATGAAGACATGTCTATATGTCAATGTTGGTCTATGTTTATGGATAAAAAGACTGGGAAAGTATAAGTATGCAAAAACATATGTCAGTGGTAGTAACGATTCTTCCATAATCCTAAATGTACAGAAGGTACAAAATAGAGAAGGCAGAACCTGAAAAAGCTCCTCAGCAATTATACAGTACTTCCAGAAAATCTGCAGAGATAATATTATTTTATTTTTATAGCTTAAAGATGTCCTTGATGGCATTATATATATTTGCCTAGGATTTCAGGCTTCATGGACAACCCTGTAGTATTGAAATAATCCGAAAGTAATATAATCATGAGGCGCCTTGAATAAATAGCCAGAACTTAGACTTCAAGTTTATTTATAAATTCTAGAAAAGCCAACAGTAGAATGTGTTCTACATAGATTGTTTCTATGTTTACTCAAATTGTGATTAGTCTACATGTAGATTAATCTAAAGTGTAACTTATCAAAGGGGCACGCCCTTTATTTTAACATCCTTGCTAAGATGAAGCATTTCTACTTAGAGTTATTCTTATGGAGCCCAAGTGAAACAAAAGAATGCAATATTTCACTAGAATGAACTGCTAACTTTAAATCTTACTCTAAATTAAGAAAATGCATTTCCCTGAGGCAAAAAAAAAAAAAAAAAAATTCCTTGGTTCCAAATAGTGTGCTTTGGAACCATTCTTGCACCAGAGAGGTCATTTTCCCCCTCTGGTCCTCCAAAGCTAAGATCTAAATAAATACTCAATTAAACAATATGGAACTGCAAACACTGTCAAGATACCAGTGAAACATAAACACAAGCAAAAATAAGACAATCTTCAACTGAAAAGTAACTATTTTAAAAGTCATAAACCTTATCTGAATCATATAAAGAAATATAGTCTTCTTTTTATAAGCTTTCTCTAAGTCAAGCTTGTGGTCATTCAGCTGGCACAGAAGGTGCATCCTTCCCAATGCATTTGCTTATACTCCTGTTTTGTTACTACAGGAGTGAGTTCCTACAGACAACCTGGTTAAAGAAATGCTGCTCTTCTTCAGAAATTTTTAAATGTCTTTTAGGAAGTAAAATCTTTATGCACTGGGTGCTTTCAGAGCTGAATTATTACTCCCAGGTATCATGAAAAATGTTATCTGAAGCATCTCTAAGGAAGTTATTGAACTGACTAGTTAGTAGCAATATCAAATAAATTCCTGAGAAAAGGAACCACATGAATAAGAAGGATAGGAAATTTACTGCATTTCATTAGATAACCCTTCAACTAGCCAGGCACTGATTATTATAAGATACTTAAATCAGAATCATTAAGGTCTAAGAGAGAAAGTTCCAATACTTAAACAGAAGCATTTATTTGTTCCTGTCTCTACAAACGTGTCCCGAGTCCCAAAACGCAGGGTGGCAGAACCCTAGATATATTTGAAGTTGTGATAGCAGAGGAGACATGTACAGGAATTCCTGAGTGAAAGCTCAAGGAGCCTGAAGGCCCTACAGAAATCCCCCACCAGCCCTTATCATGCTGTGGCCCCATTAGTGTAGAAAGGGCATGGCTTAGCCATGTGAATAAGGCCTAGAGATAGAGCCCAAGAACCCTCTGCAATAACATGGTGGAGCATTAAAAACCTTCCTTGATTCCAAGAAAACCCCCCAAAAAACCAAACCAAATGCCATCGGGTCAATTCCGTAGCTTTTAACCACCGCGCCACCAGGGCTCCTCTGTAGTTACCAGTGAGGTTAAATAGGTGTTGTTTTTTTTTAATGTGGATTAACCATTTGTATTTCCTGACTTTGTTTCACTGCCTTCCTAAGTCTAAATCTAACTCTAATTTAACTTTTTTTTTCCTTATTACATTTTTTTCCCATTTCTAATTCTGCAAACCTCTTCTGTTGGCCTAGAACACATATTACTGTTTCATTTGTAATAAGCTCCCACAGTAGGCCCCCAGTCAGAACAACTGGCAGGATGAGGGCACTAAGGAACAATCATAAGAAAATCAGATCTTTTACATGAGGAACATATAGTTCCTAGTTTACCTCCCCCCCAAAAAAAAAAATTAATTAATTAATGGAGGATTAAGCTGAATATGTATAATTGAAGCAAGTTAAAAGACATAAAGCACACATTAAGCAAATAGCTTCAAGGGACATGTATTTATTCATGACCGTTAGTGTTCCAAACCATAAATCTACTTAATTAGATTTAATTACAATACTGCTGAAGACAACACAGAGATTATAAAATCTGAGAGTGGCATTTTATATACTGCTAGAGGGATTGTCTGTTTATGCAAATCAGTGACATGCTTTTAATCAAAAGGGCTAACTGAATGAATTGTTTAAGACGACAAGGCTAAGGAGGGAAGTGAGAAAATAAGAACAGTTCTGAATTCGAAGATTTCCAAGATCTTAACTCTCCTTTTCCAACAGTGCTGTGAGTAGTCTCCAACCTTCTCATGTCCAGACACACATCAGTATTTCTCTTCTCTGTTTCACCATGATAGCTTGGAGAACTCTCCTATGAGGCTTACTTTTTCCTGGGCCTCCTCTACCTCAAAGATCCTGGAATTCACCAAGAACTGCCAAGACCTGCCTCAGGCTGGAGTGAGGGGGCAGAGCACAGGGCTCCCACACCCTCTAACCCTATCACTTCCTTTCCAAACTCTTCTCTCCTCCTTAGCATTATAGGGCTTTTATCTAGTACGCAGAAAGGGATAGGTGAAAAACTGTTCTGCCTAACTGTAGCTTCTTTCAAATACTGTTCTGACTTATACCACAGTTGTGTCTTTTAAACTGCGAGGTTAAGAAGTTTACATTTCTGTTTTATTTCCACCGTGCCTAGACTGTGGGCAAGGTCGTTCAAGTAATTATAAATGAAGCATGCAGGTGGGGGAAAACATCTATCACAACCTAAACTATCACTACATTCACTACTATATGATTAAGGGAAATGTCTAAACCTCTCTCCAAAATTTCCTTAAAAAGCCGAGTTTCCACTTGGTAGGTGTTAAAGTAAATAATCGAATTGTTTGCATTCGTCTTCCTTTATGCACAATTGCCTTTTATTTGTCGCTAAAGAATCAAAAGGAGCCCTGGTGGTGCACCGCTAAGCATTTGGCTGCTAACTGAAAGGTTGGTGGTTGGAACCCACCCAGCCACCCGGCAAGAAAAAGATCTGGTAATCGTCTTCCATAAAGATTACAGCCAAGAAAACCCTATCGGGCAGTTCTACTCTGTAACACATGGGGTCGCTGTGAGTTTAAAACCGACTCCACCACACCCAACAATAAAGACTCAAACACAAATAAAGAGAACAAACTGAGTGAGTTCTCACGTTTGGAGTTTTTTTTAAAAAAAACAGCTTACCTAACAGAAGCAAGGACACTAAAGAGCCATTTGAGGGTCTAAAAAAATATAGTGCAGGCCTATCGTAGGGACTAAAGAATCAAATCAATAAGATAAAGAGATCCCCTGGCCTGTGGACTAAGTAATATGATGACAAACCCGCAAGCTGATGAAAATCAATACATGCTCATCTCTGTGTAGGAAAACCCGATATGTTCAGAGGGCCTCTAACTTATCAACTTAAAAAAATGTATTGCAAAATATACATCAACAGAAGAGACCGTATGCTAAGGAACACGGACAGCTACAAGACGGCCATTTTGCTCAGGAGTTCTCCCATACTCAATTACTGAACTGACTCCAGGCATTCACGGCATGTGGGAGTATATTCTCAGTAAGGGAAGCGCTACCTCTTCCAAGATGGAAATAGAAAATTCCACAAATAACGCACAACTTTTTGACAGGAGGCATAGCACTTACCAAGCCATACTATCCATCTTCTGAACCTGTCTTTAATTGGCCTGCAATAGCCTCGAGGTTCAAAGAATTAATTTACATCATTAAAAAAAAACTAAATGAAAAGATAGCTTTCACAAAAGGAAACCAGAAAATTCGATAATGCTACGGGGAACACCGCGATGAGAATTTTGCTAAAATGAATCAAACTGATACAGGAAAAGTTAGCGAACAAGTAGATCTTTAGCTATATTAGGTTTAGCCCAAGACAGACAGAAGTACCGTGGAATTTGCAGTATTAATTGGATTATTTCAAAGTAAGGAACATTTCGTATTCTATTAGAAGGTTCTCTGAATTTAAGCAGGGCTTCTTCTTGGGAGCAGGGACTCGGCATGTAATTTTTTTTTTTTTTTCTCTTTATTATTATTCAGTTAGGTATTGAGAACCTGTTGTGTGTAAGATACTGAAGATAACAATGAGATTTTTCAGTCGTGATAGTATTCTTCACACACCTCCAGTGTACAAAAGAAATGCATGTTATCTTTTTTAATCAGAAAATGCATATAAGTAAAAAGAAAATTTTAAAACCCCATAAACTCATCTTTTAAACTGTTGTTTACTACTCCAGACGTGTTTTTCTATTTTAAAACAATTTAAACCCGCAAAAAGTACAAAAGAGGATATCACGAATGCCTACGTGTTAGTGGTAGCTTTGCACTCTGTTAATTTAGCTAAACTGGAAATACGTTTCCCAGCATTCTGGCCCCCGTTGTCTTCCAGGTGAGGGCTGGCTCCAGGAGAAAACGTACGAGTTTTTGAAAGCGGAAGTGGAGCAGCAGCCATTTGTCAGTCGGCAAGGGTGAGCTGCTCACCTTATGAGCGAGGAGCCGCAGCTGGGTGCTCAGCTTACGTTCTTGCTACATCTCTTCCTACAGCTTCTCCACGTCCTGGGCCAGGAGTGTGTGCGGCTCCACGGCGAAGGGTACAAGCGCCTTGTACAGGTCACCCGCAGTATCCGGTTAGCGGCAGTGAGAGACTGACAGAGGCCCAGTTTGTCCTTGCTCCACCTCCCCACCCCCACCTTCATATCCAGCTTTTCTTCCCTGCTGCCATCCCTGGAGACCAATAGTGATTTCGGCCCCACCATCAAAGAACAGCCTCCCAGCCTCCGTGGGCTTTTTCAGCCAGCGCCCACCTTGCATTAAATCTAATCCCCATAATTATCCACTTGCCATTGCGTCTATTCAGATTCATGGCAAACCCATGTATGTTAGTAGAACTAGCTCTGCAGGGTTTTCAGTGGCTGATTTTTCAGGAGTAGATCATCGGCCCTTTCTTCTGAGGTGCCTCTGGGTGGATTTGAACCTCCCGCCTTTCAGATAGCATGATGTACCTTAACCGGTTGCACTGCCCTGTTCAGGTAATGTAAGTCATTCTGCTACTCTATTGAAATGTAACTGGTACAGCCAAAATTATCAAAAGCTAATGTGTCATCCTATATGCTTCAGGTTTTTATAAAAGAAAGCATTATAAATACAGCTGAAGAACGTTTTATTTCCCTTCCTAGTCTCGTTCTTTTTCCTCCTTCCCTAGAACAAATACCATGATTTTGATGTCTATTTTTTAGGCCATATAGTTTATACTTTTAGAAAACATACATGACTTTGGGTTGCTTTGAAATTTTATAGGAATGGTCATATACCAAACATATTACTTTCGCAGCTTAGTTTTTTAATTCATTATGTCTAAGAGCCGTAAGATAGTTTTACTTCGTATATTTAACTGCTATGCAGGGTCAGCAACTTTCTTTTTTTTCTTTTTAAATGTAGTATTGCGGAGCCCTGGTGGTGCAGTGATTAAGAGCTACACAGCTAATCAAAAGATAAGATAGGCCAGCCATTCCTTGGAAACCCCATGGGGCAGTTCTACTCTGCCCTATAGGGTCGCTGAGTTGGAAAGACTCGAAGGCTATGGGTTTGGTTTTTTAATATAGTATTGCATCATATGACTATACCCTAGTGTCTGTAATTTTTTTTACTATAAACTCGCTTCAATGATACCCTTTTTCTTTTTTTATTGAGTATAACTTACATATGACAGGAAGTGCACCAATCTTAAGTGTACAGCACAATGAAGTTTTACATGTATATGCATCTATGTAGCCACTACCCAGAAAAAGATATGAAAAACTTCCAACACTTCAGTAGGTTCCCTCTCAATATAGTGTCCCAAAGATAACAAGTTTGGTTAGGAGTCATGCTTCTGTCCTCAACATTATGTTTCCAGAAAAGATTCATCGATATTGTATATAATACTAGCTAGTTGTTCAATATTACAGTGTATGAATATACTGTAGATGGCATAGCCGTCCCACTGTTGATGGACATTTAGGTTGGTTCCAGTTTGGGCATATTATGTATAATGCTGTTATAAACACTCTATTAGACCCATGAACCATAAAAATTGCAGTTGGTAGGTCAAAAGTGATTGAATATCAGCAATTCAACCTAATACATGTCTTGCAGTAGACATAAAAGCACTCATTTCTCTCCAGTATTGCAGCAGCCATGGAGGTTTACCACTCAGGTCTCCTTCAAGAAAGAACTTGCCATTCAGCTGGCAGCACCTTCAGGATCCACTTAGCTTTTAACCTGAGGCCACAGTCTTCCTGAGCAGTCTCCAGAGAATGACTGAGCAGAACAGGGTTAAAAGGGTCTGACCATTTCTGCCGAAAGCCAGGTGCTTCTAATGGGTAGTCTTTACTCTGGAGCTCCTCACTGGATTGTCAAGATTTTGGCAGATAGCAGTATAGTCTGAAGCCTTTCCCTGCTGGATTAATGCCCTTTTATTATTCACAAGTGTTACCCTCCAATAAACCTCTAATACTCCTGGCTCAGTCTGCTGACCCAACTAACACAGTTGGTACCAGACATAGTCCAAGAAAGCAGGGTTAAGAAAGGGTTTGATGCTGGATTGCTCACTGTCTGGCAATAGTCCTATCCCAGATGGTATGTGGGCACAGATTGTCCCTGGCACAAGATAGTGGACTGATGGCTAAAACTTTCATCAGTGATGGCTTGGGAAAGTATTCTAATGTAGGGGGGACTACCCAGTGGTTGGTGGTCTGTATTTGGAAAAGTTAAGGGGGACCAATGCATGCAAGGACAATGGAACTGTTTGGTTATCACTAAATTGCATTGATGCCTTACAGAGAGATAATGAAAAGCTGAGGACCATTAACAAATAATTGAAACCACATACGAAGGCTAGAGGGTCTACTGTGTAGCTTATAAAAGAGGTCCTTATCTCCTACTGTGGAAGAGTGGAAAAAGCTGAAAAAATTACTGAATGCTAAGCTGAGGCAGGTGTGTAATGCCAAGCCCTGGTCAGAAAACTTGGAACTTTAATACATGGGATGGTACACCTGGATGGATGCCCATGAAGATTTTAGCTCCTCCCTCCTCCAAACCGTCAGAGCATGCAGAGGTTGCCCCCTCCCTATTAAGAGTTCTAAGTGCTCTACATCTTAGACAATATTTAGTAATGAGGATTTTAATTTTTACCAAAATGAAGAATGTAAAATTATATTTCACTAGGATGTTTATTTGCATTTTCATTTCCACCTTTACCTTATTAGCCTGTGAATTGCCCTTCATAGCTTTTGCCTAATTTGTATTTAGTTGTTTCTTTTTCTCATATTGAGCTTAGGGTTCTTTAAATGCTCTGGGTACTAATTATTTGTAGGTTAAACCTTGCAGATATCTTCTCTCAGAATATCTTGTGTCTTCAAGTTTTAATGGTGTAACTTGAGGCAAAGAAATTTTAATTGTTGTTTTTAGGTGCTGTTGATTCAATACAGAGTTGACTTGAATTTATTTATCTTACCATTTTTGATTTGTAGGTTTTGTGTACTGTTTAGGGTCTTTGCTTAATCCTTGGCGATAAATATTTTTTCCTATATTTCCTTCTAAGAGTTTTAAAATTTGCTTTTTGTATTAATGTTTTTAATTTACTTGAAATTTATATTTCTGTATGGTGTGCTGTAAGTAACCCCTTTAAAATTTGTTTTTTGCATATGTAGATAACCAATTGTCTCAGCATAATTTGGTGTATAGTCTGTTCTTTCGTTTAATCCACAAATTCCACCTCTTTTACATATCAAACTTTTATGTATCTACTAGTGTATTGCAGTATTCTTTCCTCAGTTCCATTAGTCTTTTGCCAGTTGAGACTATACTCCAGTATCCTAATTTCTACAAATTTGGTACCTGGTGAGTCAAGTCTTCTTATTCTTTTTCAAAATTTTCTTGGCTTTTCTTGCTTTTTTGTTCTTTCATACAAATTTCAAAACCAACCTGCCAGCTTCCATTTAAAAAAGCCCTGCTTTTTCTCATTTCTTTTTTATTCACATTCTCTTATATGCATTAGTTTCCCATTAGTGCGAGCCACCATTTCTGATTGTCCTCTTTGTGCTCCCTCTTCCAATTCCTGAGTTTCCTTAAATTAGTTGTAAAACATTTTTTTCTTACTCTATAGTTTAGGCTGCTGAAGTAGTTGAGAGGATGGTGAAATGGCAGGTGCTGAAATTATCTAATTAACTGGCAGAAGTGGTTTGCCAAACAGAGATCCATAAACTGAACATGTTGGTAGAACTTTTCACTCTCAGATCCCTTCAGGAGTTAAGTGAGGTAGAGGCAGTTCGTTACCCCAAAGTTAAAACAATTTAGTCTATCAGTGCAACCCCCTTCAAAGTTTAGATAACCACTGTTTTCATATTTGGATAAATTGTTTTATACATTTATAGAAGCAGAGTTGCAAAATCAAATGGTAAATACATGTGTAGTTTTGCTAGGTATTCCCTCATTAGGCATGTCAGTCTGTCTGTCAGTAGGCATGTTAGTTTCTTATGGATTGAATCATGTCCCCTAAAAATATCTGCCAACTTGGCTAAACCATGATTCTCAGTGTTGTAAGATTGTCCACTATTTTGTCATCTGATGTGATTATCCTATGTGTTGTAAATCCTATCTCCATGATGTTAATGAGGTGGAGTTAGCGGCAGTTATGTTAATGAGCAGGTCTCAATCTACAAGATTACGCTGTGTTGAAGCCAATCTCTTTGGAGATATAAAAGAGAGAAGCAAGCAGAAAGACAGGGGAACTTCAGACCACCAAGAAACAAGAGCCAGGAGAATAGCACATCCTTTGGATGGGGTCCCTGCATTGAGAAGGTCCTTGACGAGGGAAGATTGATGACAAAGACCTTCCCCCAGAGCCAAAAGAAAAAGAATGGCTTCCCCTGGAGCTGTATCCTGAATTCAGACTTCTAGCCTCCTAGACCGTGAGAGAATAAATTTCTCTTTGTTATAAGCCATCCGCTTGTGGTATTTCTGTTATAGCAGCACTAGATAACTAAGATAGTCTCAGTTCAGTCAAGAGACAGCAACCACACAGTAATTTGATCAGAGAAATTTTAATCTAAAGAATTATTAACTAGTATTCATCACAGTAGTGTTCCTCACAGCACTATTCGCAATAGCAGAAAAGATAGAAACAACCTAAATGCCTATCAACAGATAAATCGATAAGTAAAATATGGTACATACATACAACGGAATACTACTCAATGATAAAGAAAAATGAGTTCCTGAAACACCTTGGAACATGGATGAAGCTGCAAGACATTACGCTGAGCAAAATAAGTCAGTCACGCACAACAAAATATATTGTGTGTTCTCACTTTTATGAAATAACTTGAACAGGTAAATATACAGAAACTAATGTTCATTAGTGGTTACCAGAGATGGGGGGAGGAGAATTCATTCTCTAGAGAGTTGATGCTTGTTATTTTTGGTGTTGGGAAAGGTAACACTGAATAAGGGTGAAGCATACAGAGCTTGATGAAGGTAAACGATATCACTAAAAAGTATACAAAGAAAAAAGACCTTTTGGTAATTACTATGACATATATAATTTTGAGACAATAGCAAAACTAACCAAAAAATATATTGTGGGTATATATGTATGTGTGTAGTCATATATGTATATAGGTATGTATTTATGTGTGTATATAGTTAAAAAAAAAATCTGTTGCCATCGAGTCAATTTGGACTCATAGCAACCCTATAGCATCTGTGTGACTATATGCACATATATTCATATATATAATAAAGCACATAGGGGACACAGTTATGGATACTTCTTAGACATAACCAAACACGCACGGGATTGGATTTCTGAGTATGAAGGATTAGGACCATAGTCTCGTGGGACATCTCAGTCATTTGGCATAATATAGTTCATAAAGTTATGTTCTACATCCTAATTTGGTGACTAGTGTCTGGGGTCTTAAAAGCTTGTGAGCAGCCATCTAAGATACAACTATTAGTCACTATTCATCAAAAGCAAAAGAGGAAGAAGGAAACCAAAGACTTAAAGAAGAAACTAGTCTACAGGACGAACAGTCTACATGAACCATGGCCTTATCTACCCTGACACCAGAATTAGATGGTACCAGGTACAATGACTGACTGTTCTAATTAGGGCCACAATAGATAGACCCTGATAGAATGGGAGAAAAAATGGAACAGAACCTCAAATTCCTGAAAAAAAAAAAAGACTTATTGGACTGGTTGAGATGGACGGAGTCCCAGAGGCTATTGCCCTGAGATACTTTCCAGACCTTGAACTGAAATTAACCCCTAAGGTCACCTTGTAGCTAAATAACAGATTGGCTCAAAAAACAGTAAATATCGCCCATAAGTACTGTGATCCTTTAAAAAACAGTCAGCAGTTACTTTAAAACAAAGATGAGAATGTAAGGAGGCAGGGAAACTAGATTAATGGAAACAGAACAGAAATGAGAATGTTCACTCATTCTGAAGAATATAACCAATGTCACTGAACAATTTGTATAGAAATTGTTGAATGGGAGCCTAAACTGCTGTGTAAACCTTCACCAAAAACACAATAAAATGTTACTTTAAAAAAATTACTAACTAGTAATAAGAGGTGATTAGAGTGACAGGTGGTTGGCTATTAAAGGGTAAAGAAAACTCTAAAAAATATGTTGTTTGTTGCCATTGAGTTGATTCCAACTCATGATGACCCATATGTGCAGAGTAGAATTGTTCCACAGGGTTTTCAAGGTTGTGACTTTTCAGAAGCAGATTACCAGGCCTGTGTTCCAAGACACTTCTGGGTGGGTTCGAACCACCAACCTTTTGTCTAGTAGTCAAGCACTTAACCATTTTCACAACCCAGTGGCTCAGGAATATCGTATATAGGGAATAACTACTATCCCGGGGGCTGAAACAAAGTACCAAATGAAGAAACAAATTTGAGAGAGCCTTCCTTCCAACAAAAGCTGAGAT
This sequence comes from Dugong dugon, assembly GCA_030035585.1. Taxonomy (NCBI): domain Eukaryota; kingdom Metazoa; phylum Chordata; class Mammalia; order Sirenia; family Dugongidae; genus Dugong; species Dugong dugon. The sequence goes on from CM057475.1 coordinate 25,953,645, forward strand.
TCAAACCTCACTGGAAAGGAGGTGGCTATATCCCACTGGATGGCAGACAGGTTTGCTGAAGTACTTCAGACCAAAACTGGCAAGCAGGAAAACACCTAATAGAATGCAGATGAAACGTGGTGGGAAGCTGCCTGTGGAGGAGAGGGAATTTGCTAATAAACTAGCTGGGAAGCTAGAAAGGGAAACCTGCTAGGAGGCAGCCAGGAAATCTGTTGCTGGGGAGATGCTGACATTTCTGGAAAACCAGCCAAGGTACCATGGGACTCATGGGGATGCTTCCTGTGAGATGCCACTGAAAATCAGTAGAGATGAGCTCTACTTGGTGTCCCACACACGAGCCAAACACATGAAAAGCAGGAAGAAAGGAAAGCACAATGGAACCATGAAGAAAAGCCCCTTCCTCCCGCAGTGTCCCTCCAGTGCTCTCCATGTGCAAAGCTGAACGTCATGCTAGTTAGCAAAGGAAAAACGTTTACATGGTATGAGTCAGAATCAACAGCAATGGGTTTGGTTTTGGTTTAGTCCAATATAGAAGCAGGGCAATGAAGAGTGGATTTGGAGCTAAGAGATCATAAACTGATAACCCACACAGAAATTAAAACATTTTGCATCCCTCCAGCAATGTATGAGAATGCTTTTTCCCCTGAACTCTACCAACACAGAGTAAGCTTTTGAATTTTTGTGTATCTTCTTGGTGAGGAATAGTACCACAGTATAGTCTTTAATTTCACCCTATCTTGAGTAAAGCTGAGCATTTTTTATGTGTTTAGAGCCATTTGTATATCTATTTCTGTGAACTGTCTGTTCATGTCTTTTGTCCATTTTTCTATTAGGTTTTTATTTATTTATTTATCTTTGATTTGTAAGGTTTCTGTGTATAATTAGAGAGATTAGCCATTCATCTGCGATATGTGTTGCAAATATTTTCTTCCAATTTGTCATTCCTCTTTTCACTTTATCATGTTTTTGCCATTATTTAGTCAACTTATCAATCTTTTCTTTATTTGCATCTTCATTTTGAACCATGGGTAGGAAACCTTTCCCTACATCCAGAAATTCACCCACTTTTTCTTCTAGTACATGGGTAGTTTCATTTTTATATTTCTGAATCATCGGTAGGTTATTCTGATGTATGGTATGAGGATGGAACTAGTTTTATCTTTTCCCATGTGGTTATCCAGCTTTGAAAAAAAAAAATCATTTCTCCAGTAATTTGAGATGGTGTTGTTATCATCTATTAAATTGTCACATGAATTTTCAAGAATAGCTAGAAAACCCCAAAGGGAAAGAAAAGCAATTAGAGGGTTTAGCCTACCAGGTATTAAAACATACTATAAAGCCTTTTTAATTAAAATATTGTGGTATTGGTACAATAATAGAGAGACCAAAGAAACAGTATTTTAAAATTAAACTACAGAAGAGGTCATGAAAAGGACCACAGCCAGTTCTTAGTTTAAAACTTATAGTGGTAATCAGTAAAGTAATGGAATTGAATGAAATTACTACATGACAAGCTACCAAAACTTAGTGGCTTAAAAAAAAAAAATTTATTTTAATATATTTCATGACTTTGTGGGTCAGGAATTCAGGCAGGGCTTAGCGGGGCCACACTTCTGCTCCATGTGGCATTCATGGAACAGTATTCCTCTGGCAGATGGATTTATCTGTAAGACCCGAGACGACTCCACCCACATTGATGGGGATGACTGGATGGCTGGCCTCAGCTAGGACTATCATCCAGAGCAATTACACATGACCTGTCTATCATAGAAGTTTCAGGGTAGTAGGACATCTTAGATGGTAGCTCAGGGCTCTTATAGAGAGTGTTCCAGGAACCCAGGATGGAAGCTGCAAAGCATGACCTGACCTAGTCTCAGAATTCACATAGCACCTCTTCTGACACATTCTATTGGTTACCAGCGAGTCACAGGTTCATCTCAGATTCAAGGGGAGTGCGTGAATATCAGGAGGTCTGGTTCAATAGGACAGGAGCATATCTTTGGAACCTGGTTATTCCAGAAATGAAAGCAGTAATTTAAAAACTATATTTCAGAAGAAAGCTTAGAGAATGCCTACATTATTAATCAGGGGGAAGGTGGGTTGTAGAAGCATATAACCTTTTCTCAGCAAAATGCCATAAGAGAGTCATCCAAGAGCTAGGAAAGCCAAGTGACTATACATTACTGGAAAACAAAAGGAGAAGACTCACAGAGAAGGATGGTCCACAGTGTCACAGGCTGAAAACAGGGCAGGAAAGATGGCAACTTTGAAAAGAGAGTTGGTTGCAAATATATAGGTCATTGGTAACTTTTAAGAAAGGTATTTGTATGAAGTGATGATTCAAAATGGAAAAGTCAGATAATGAAAGATTATTAATAGGGAATGAAAGAGGAATTAACTAAGCCCTCTCTTTAGTGTATTGTAAAGATAATAAAAAATATAATGCTTCGAAGAATAATCTTGGGATAAGTCTCAAATTACTCAATATAGCTCTATCACTGGCCTTATCAAAAAGCATTTTTTTAAAGGAATGCTACTGAAGACTTTGTTTTGGGAAGGAAATACATAGAGTACAGAATGGAAAATCCACTATTTAGGACTTCTAGTAATTAATCAGTATTTAATTATCTGCTAATGTGAAATGATAAATAAGTATCAAGTGGGAAAATCAGTGGAAATGGCAACAGTAAGCATTTATTGAATATCTACTATGTGCCAGCCACTATCTTAGATGTAAAAAAATAAGTCAAAATATTTTGCTACATTAACTATAAGGATGAAAGGATGCTTTTATTATTCATCTCCTAATGCAGATTAGTTCTAGGAATTGGGATTTACTATAGAATATAAAGATTATTCAGTTGTGAAATGACATTCAGAGGCTATTGCTACTAGTGTACAATTCCCATGCCACTGGTCACTGGTGTGGTGTGGAAGAGCTTAGACTGGAGATGGTATAGAGTAGGTGGGATCACATGAACATTCTATAGAGCTTCAAAAACTCTTACCCATACCCGTTGCCATCGAGTTGATTCTGACCCATAGTAACCGTATAGGACAGAGTAGAACTGCCCCATAGGATTTCCAAGGAGTGTCTGGTAGATTCAAACTGCCAACGTTTTGCTTAGCAGCCAAATGCTTAACCGCTGCACCACCAGGGCCCCTCAAAAAGTCTTACAAATTAAAAATCACAGACAAATTGCTTATCTGGACTCAAGCAATTCAAAGCAAAAATCAGTAATTATCACATTTATGTGTAGACAGTCCTCTACAGCAGTCTCTATTTTTATAATAGTTTAAAAAGATTAAAGCAATGGTGAGTAAAATTATAAAATTATAACGTAGATTTTCTTTTCCCCCTAAATATGCTCATTTAAGATTTAGATCCCCAGGTGGTGAAAATAGTTAATGTGCTCGGCTGCTAACTGAAAGGTTAGAGTCCACCCTGAGTTGCCCCGGAAGAAAGGCCTGGTTACCTACTTCCAAAAAGTCAGGCATTGAAAACCCTATGGAACATAGTTCTATTCTGAGGAATTAAAGCATTTTTCTTGAGGAAAAAAAAATTCAAATTTCAGAGTTCAGGCAAAATGGTGTTCTAGGCAGAAGCACCACACCGTCCCTCCACAGCAAAAATCCGAAAAACTAAGCCTTACAGAGAATACAATAATCCTGAAACCCTAAAACATCAAATGAAGAGATAAAGAACTCAGCCAAGCACCAAATGCAGTGAGAAAACTGACAGAGAACGGAGAGCAAGGAGAGATTCATGCAGAGGTCCCTTATCAGCTAACACAGTGCGGATCTGCCATCTTGGACTCCTATTGGAGACCAGCAAACAGGGTACAAGAAAGCAGCCTCACAGAGCGTCCAGCAGGAGACAAAATAACCGGTAATTTGCGGTGTGCGCTTTCCCACCCTCCACCCATCTTCACCCAGCTCGGCCTCCTCTCCTTCCCGCGGCCACAGTCTCTTGACCGGGAAGCGCTGGCTGCTTGGATTACACACACCCGAGCCGGCAGCTCTCCGGTTGTCATTTGTTGGCTGCTGGTGTTGCTTTTTTCCGCTTCTTTTGATTTCTTCCTTGCCTCTTGCCATCTCCCACTCTTTTTTCTCCAGTGCCTCGCTCCATGCGCCATCTTTGCTTCCTCCTGAGGGGCTGCAGAGCGCTGGTAATTTGTGATATATGCTTTCACACTCTCTACCCTTCTTCACCCACACTCGGCCCCCTCCGCTTCCCACGGACACAGTCTCTTGTGCAGAAACACCACCCCGCACTAGCTAGCTCTCTGAGTGCCATTTGTTGGCTGCTAGTGTTGCTTTTTTTTTCTGCTTCTTTTTTTCTGCTTCTTCTTCTCCTTTCGCTCAAGTGCCTGGCTCTGTGTGCCATCTTTGCTTTTCCTGAGGGGCTGCAGAGCTCCATTCGAGTGTGAAGCTGCTTCCCGGTCTGGGCTACTGCACTGGTGGGATCCTGGGGCTTTTGTTCATTAGTTTGTTTTGAATTGTTTGTTTGGTTTCTTTTCCTTTTCTTGAGTTGGGAGCCCATTCTGGCCAGGCAGAGCTGCGTGGGAAGGAGACTCCCCTTCAGCTTCCACAGACGTGCAGAGGGATCCCTGAGAGCATTTCTTTTTCCATTGGTTTTTTTTTTTTCCTAATTTTTGGTGGGCCATTCTTGTTCTTTTTTTAATTTGTTTTGTTCTCTTTTCCCTCTTTTTCGCTTTTTGTCTTTCTTCATTGCTCAGTTTCTCATCTCTCTATATCCTCCTTCTCTTTCTGTTCCCTGAATACCTGGCGTTGTATACCTCTACGCCCTCTAGCCAGGCTGTACTGCAACACCTGAGAGCGACTTCCCCAGACCTCATAGCTGCACCAGTGGGATCCCTGGGAACTTTGGGGTTCTTTAAACATTGTGATTTTTATTTATTCATTCTTTACTTCTTCTTCCCCTTTCTGTTTTTCTCCATTTCATAGTCTCTCATCTCTCCACTCCAATGGCAAGCTCCCCTAGCATTCTTTTTTGTTTGTCTGTTTTTGGCTCCTGTTCCTCTCTCCTCTCTCCCATATCCATCTTAGCTCCACACATAACAATCTCCCTGCTGCATCCTGCCTACCTGCACCGTGCGCTTGACATCACACCACCAAGCAGCACAGGCACGGCCTACTGGAACCTGCCCTGCACTGATTACCGACCTACTCTGGTGACTGTAGTAAGTGCCACAAACAACTCATCCCGGTAATTCCTCTTCAGCTAGACCTTCCCTGCCATACCATATCTGAGTGACTGACCCTGCCAGTTGGAGAAGGGGGCAAAAAGTATTGAGCACACAGACGAGCGAACAACAAAGAACACACAGTACGCCTCATCAGACATAGTCAAATTTTTATTAAGGAAAGGGGATGAAACAAACAAATCTACAATCAACAAATGAGAAAAATAACTACTGAATGCCCCAAAGACAGCAGACAATACCAAAACATTTACCAAAACAGGACAGGAAGGTTCCAGTAGGCATCAAAAATAAAAGACCAGATGACTCTCCTGTGGAAGAAAATGCACTAGAACTACCTGATAGGGAATTCAAATCTCTAATACTCAGAATTCTCCAAGAAGTGAGGCAAAAAGCTGACAAACAAGAGGAAAAAATAGACAAATTCATGGAAAATGCAGACAAAAAATCAGAAGAATTCAGGAAGATAATTGAGGAACAAAAAGCCAAAATAAATCCACAACTAAAAATTATACAAAGACAACAATTAGAAATCCAAAAGATAAACAACAAGATTACAGAAATGGATGGTGTCATAGAAAGGCTGAGAAACAGATTTGAAATGGTGGAAGACAGGATCAGTGGAATTGAAGACAAACACTTGGATACAACTCTGTTTCAGGAAAACTCAGAAAAAAGAACAAAGAAAAATGAAGAGACCCTGAGAGTTATATGGGACACAATCAAAAGCAAAAATTTTCGAGTGATTGGAATTCCAGAACAGGGGGAGAAAACAGAAAACACAGAGAGGATCATTGAGGAACTGCTGACAGAAAACTTCCCCAATATCATGAAAGATGAAAAGCTGGCCATCCAAGAAGCTCAACAAACTCCATATAGAAGAGACCCAAAAAGAAAATCACCAAGGCACATCATGTTCACACTCGCCAAAACCAAAGACAAACAAAGAATCTTGAGAGCAGCTCATGAAAAACAAGAAGTCACATACAGAGGAGAAACAATAAGACTAAGCTCAGATTATTTGGCATAAACCATGCAGGCAAGAAGGCAATGGGATGACATATAAAACCTTGAAAGAAAAAAATTGCCAACCAAGAATAATAAATCCTGCAAAACTCTCGTTCAAATTTGATGGTGAAATTAGGTCATTTCCAGATAAACATAAATTAAGGGAATATGTAAAAGTAAAACAAAACTTAAAAGAATTATTAAAGGGAGTTCTTTGATCTGAGGACAAACAGCTTCAGCTCACAGGCAGAACCTAGGACACAGGATTGTACTAGTCAGATACCAATCTAGGAAATACTATCGAGGACTATCCAAAACCAAAAGAAATACAACAGGGAATCAGAGCCGTTAATAAATAAAAGACAACAACATCAAAACAATACAAGGGAATAAACTGCATAGGTATAGAACCTTCTAATGGAGAGGAAAGCAAGGTGATACCAAGTAATGGTAGACTGCTTCAAACTTAGAAAGATAAGGTTAAAATTCATGGTAACCACAAAGAAAGTTAACAAACATACTCATAAAAAAAAAGAGGAAAAACATAAAGTCTCAGCAAAAACAAAACCTACAAAAACAAAAGAACGAAAAAAAATCCACAAACAAAAGTAACTCAGCACAAGACAGTAAGAAGAACAAATAAAACTTCAGCACCACAAAAAAAGCACTACTAAATGACAGCAACAAACTCACATCTATCAATAATTACACTGAATGTAAATGGACTCAATGCACCCATAAAGAGATGGAGAATGATAGAATGGATAAGAAAACAGGATCCATCAATATGCTGTCTACAAGAGACACACCTTAGAAACAAAGATGTGAATTTATTTAAAGTCAAAGGTTGGAAAAAAATATATCAAGCTAACAACCACCAAAAAAGAGCAGGAGTGGCAATTCTAATCTCAGACAAAATAGACTTTAAAACAAAATCTACCATAAAAGACAAAGAAGGGCACTATATAGTGATTAAGGGGATGATCCATCATGAAGACATAACCATAATAAACATCTGCACACCCAATGACAGGGCTCCAAAATACATAAACTCTAACAGCACTGAAAAGAGAAATTGACAGTTCCACAGAAATAGTAGGAGACTTCAACACACCAGTCTCAGTAAAGGACAGAACAACTAAGAAGAAACTCAGCAAAGATACAGAAGACCTAAAGGGCACAATAGGCAATTTGACCTCATAGACATATATAGAACACTCCATCCAACTGCTGGAAAGTACACATTCTTTTCCAATGCACATGGAACGTTCTCCAGAATAGACCACATCTTAGGCCACAGAGCAATCCTCAACAAGATCCAAAATGTTGAGATAATTCAAAGTATCTTCTCTGACCACAATGCCATCAAGGTAGAAATTAACACTAGAAAGAACAAGGAAAAAGAATCAACTACATGGAAACTGAATAATACCCTGCTTACACATCAGTGGGTAATAGAAGAAATCAGAGATGGAATCAAAAAATCCCTAGAATCAAAAGAGAATGAAAACACATCCTACCAAAACCTTTGGGACACAGCAAAGGCAGTCCTCAGAGGACAGTTTATAGCAATAGATGCACATATCAGAAAAGAAGAAAGGAACAAAATCAAAACATTAACTACAGAACTCAAACAAATAGAAAGAGAACAGCAAAAAAAGCCCACAACCACCGGAAGAAAGGAAACAGTAAAGATCAGAGCAGAAATAAATGAAATAGAGAACAGAAAAACAATAGAAAGAATCAACAAAACCAAAAGTTGGTTCTTTGAAAGAATCAACAAAATCGACAAACCACTGGCCAGAATGACAAAAGAAAAACAGGAGAGGGCACAAATAACCCAAATAAGAAATGAAATTGGGGACATTACAACAGACCCAACTGAAATAAAAAGGATTATAACAGAATATTATGAAAAACTATACTCCAACAAATTTGAAAACCAAGATCAAATGGATGAATTTCTAGAAACACACGGCCTACCCAAACTAGAACAAAGTGTTGTTGAAAATCTGAACAGACCCATAACAAGAGAAGAGATTGAAAAGGTAATAAAAAACTCCCAACCAAATAAAGATGGCTTCACTGGAGAATTCTACAAAACATTTACAGAAGAGCTTGTACCAGTATTACTCAAGCGATTTCAGAGCATAGAAGAGGAAGCAACACTTCCAAATTCATTCTATGAAGCCAGCATAACGCTGATACCAAAACCAGGCAAAGACGTCACAAAAAAAGAAAATTACAGACCAATATCTCTCATGAATATAGATGCAAAAATTCTCAACAAAATTCTAGCCAATAGAATTCAGCATCATATCAAAAAAATAATACACCACGACCAAGTAGGATTCATACCAGGTATGCAAGGGTGGTTCAACATTAGAAAATCAATCAGCGTAATCCACCAAATAAACAAAGGGAAACAAAAGAATCACATGATCATCTCAACTGATGCAGAAAAGGCATTTGACAAAGTCCAACACCCATTCCTGATAAAAACTCTCAATCAAATAGGTATAGAAGGGAAATTTCTCAACATAATAAAGGGCATCTATGGAAAACCAACAGCCAACATCATTCTTAATGGAGAGAGCCTGAAAACATTCCCCTTGAAAACAGGGACAAGACAAGGATGCCCTTTATCACCACTCCTATTTAACGTTGTGTTGGAAGTTCTAGCTAGAGCAATAAGGCAAGAAAAAGAAATAAAGGGCATCCAAATTGGTAATGAAGAATTTAAACTGTCCCTGTTTGCAGATGGTATGATACTATACATAGAAAACTCTAAAGACTCCGTGATAAATCTACTGGAACTAATAGAAAGATTCAGCAGAGTAGCAGGATACAAGATAAGCATTCAAAAACCAGCTGGATTCCTATACACCAGTAAGGAGAACGATAAAAAGGAAATCAGGAAAACAATACCATTTTCAATAGCCCCTAAAAAAATAAAATACTTAGGAATAAATCTTACCAGGGATGTAAAAGACCTATACAAAAAAACTACCAAACACTACTGCAAGAAACCCAAAGGGATCTACATAAATGGAAAAACATACCATGCTCATGGATAGGCAGACTCAACACTGTGAAAATGACAATTCTACCCAAAGCAATTTACAAATACAACACAATCCTGATCCAAATACCAACAACATTCTTCAAAGAGGTGGAAAAACTAATCATTAACTTTATATGGAAAGGAAAGAAGCCCCGAATAAGTAAAACACTACTGAAGAAGTAGAATAAAGTTGGAAGACTCACACTACCTGACTTCAGAACCTACTATACAGCTACAGTAGTCAAAACAGCCTGGTGCTGGTACAATGACAGATACATTGACCAATGGAACGGAATTGAGAACCCAGATGTAAATCCATCCACCTACGGTCACCTGATCTTAAACAAGGGCCCAAAGTCCATAAAATGGGGAAAAGACAGTCTTTTTAACAAATGGTGCTGGCAAAACTCGATATCCATCTGCAAAAAAATGAAACAGGACCCATACCTCACACCGTATACAAAAACTACTTCAAAATGGATCAAAGACCTGATTATTAAGCCTAAAACTATAAAGTTCATAGAAGAAAAAATAGGACCAACACTTCAGGCTTTGATACATGGCATTAACAGGATACAAACCATAACCATCAATGCACAAAACCCAATAGATAAGCTAGATAGCTGGGATCTTCTAAAAATCAAACACCTATCGTCTTCAAAAGACTTCACTAAAAGAGTAAAGGGAGATTCTACAGACTGGGAAAAAATTTTTGGACAGTACAAGTCAGACAAAGGCCTAATCTGCATAAGCTACAAGAAAATCCAACACCTCTACAACAAAAAGACAAATAATCCTATTAAAAAATGGGCAAAGGAAATGAACCGACACTTCACCAAAGAAGACATTCAAATGGCCAACGGACACATGAGGAAATGCTCGAAATCACTAGCCATTAGAGAAATGCAAATTAAAACTATAATGAGATACCATCTCACCCTGGCATTACTGACACGAATCAAAAACACTGGAAATAACAAATGTTGGAGAGGCTGCGGGGAGATTGGAACTCTTATGCACTGCTGGTGGTAATGCAAAATGATACAACCATTTTGGAAAATGATATTGCTTCCTCAGAAAGCTAGAAATAGAATACCATTCAATCCAGCGATCCCACTCTTAGGAATACATCCTAGAGAAATAAGAGTCATCACTCGAATAGACATATGCACACCTATGTTCATGGCAGCGTTGTTCATAAGAGCAAAACGATGGAAACAATGTAGGTGCCCATCAACAGATGAATGGATATACAAACTATGGTACATACAAGTACTATGCAATGAGAAAGAACAACAATGAATCTGTGAAGCATCTCATAACATGGATAAAACTGGAGGACATTATGCTGAGTGAAATAAGTCAATCACAAAAGGACAAATATTGCATGAGACCTCTATTGTAAAAACCCATGAAAAAGTTCACACACAAAATGTAACAATCTTTGTTGGTTACCAGGGATGGGAGGGGTGGGGGGAAATATTAAATAGGCAATAGATAAGTGTTATCTTGGGTGAAGGGTGAGACAGTGCACAATACGGTGGAAACTAGCACAACTTGTACAAGGAAAGGTCATGTAACCTCTATAGACACTTCCAAACTCCCTGAGGGACTGAATTGCTGGGCGGAGGGTTCTGGGGACCATGGTTTCAGGGAACATCTAGCTCAATTGACATGATACAGCTTATAAAGACAATGCTCTACATTCTACCTTGGTGAGTAGGGTCTGGGGTCTTAAAAGCCTGTGAGTGGCCATCTAAGTTACTCCACTGGTCTCACCCTCGGGAGCAAGGGAGAAAGAAGAGAACAGGATACAAGAAAAAGGTTAGTCCAAAGGACTAATTGTCTACAGCTACCAAGGCCTCCACCGGACTGAGTCCAGTACAGCTAGATGGTGCCCGGCTACCACCACTGACTGCTCTGCCCAGGATCACAACAGAGGGTTCTGGACAGAGTTGGAGAAGGATGTAGAGCATAACTCTAACTCACAAAAAAAAGACCAGATTTACTGCCCTAAAGGAGACTAGAGAAACCTCGAGAGTATGGCCCCCAGACACCCTTTTAGCTCAGTGGTTAAGCTACCTCCAAGGTTCAGTGTTCAGCCTGGGAGTGGACAGCCCCGTAAAACCAAATGAGACTAACAAGGTTCAGGAGTCCAGTGACAAGGGCCAGAAGGCAGAAGGGGACAAGGAAGCAGGTGATAGGGAACCCAAGGTTGAGTAAGGATATTGTTGATGTGCTGTGAGATTGTTAACCATTGTCATAGTGCAACATTTGTAGGAACTGTTAAATGAGAAACTATTTTGTTCTGTAATCCTTCATCTTAAGTGAGAATAACAGCACAATTGGAAGAGCGTACTCAATGTCACTGAACTGTGTATGTAGAAATTTTTGAAATGGTGTATCTTTGGCTATGTGTATTTTCACCAAAAAAAAAAAGGTTGAGAAGCTAGAGGGTTGGTATATTGTGGGGTTGTTAACCAGTGTCATAAAACAACATGTGTACTACTGTTTCATGCGAAACTATTTGTTCTGTTAGCCTTCACCTGAAGTAGAATTAAAAAATAAATAAAAAAAAATTCAAATTTCAGTATTGTTTACCCAAATTAGCCCAACCAGTTTAAAAGTGAAAAATTCAGTCAATCAAATAAATATTCTGTCTAAATGAGAAGTAGATTTTTAGCTCCCTGAATACAGTACTTAGACACATTTCTTCCATTGAAGGTGTAACATTATAAAAAATCTTAACATAGTTTTTTTCTTTTTTTCCTTTCCTAGGCTATTGAAGACATGTGTCTGCTTGAGGGAAGATTGGAATTCATCAGAGGGAATGCAAAGTAAAAGAACAGATACTCTGGCATGTAGAATTACTATTGTCTAGATAAAGAATTTTCTAAATATCTTTATCCTTCCACCTAGTTTTCCCATTTATCATAACAGCAAGTAAGCATGAATGACTCAGATCATAAAGTACTCTTATAATGTAGAGAATATTCTTCTCCTAGTGATCCATGTTTGAAGAAGGATATGATGTGAGTTAAGTCAAAGAAAAGCCCACTTTTTTCTAGCACTAGACTACAAAAGAGAAGATAGGAAGAAAGAGAGCAGAGTAGTTAGGTAATGTGTCCCTATTCTCCCTCTTAGGGCCCCCACCTAGAGACAGAGGAGGTAAGTGAGATAAGCAGGGATAACACCAAGGCAGATGGTGCTCTTCCCTGGCTCCCTGTTTGGGGCTCCTGGAGGATGGGTAACTAGCTGGCTGCCCAATACCTATTTGAACAGCATGGTCAGCTCTGTGAGGGTAGCTTATTGAGTCAGTGTTGGTTCCTGAGCAGCATACATTGAGCTTGAAAGTAATGGAGAGATTAACTGGGAGGTTTTCCATAGGCACAGCTCTCTAGTAAAGGTAACAGAGCAGATCACGTTAACAGGGTGGAAAGCAAGTCACAGCAGACTTCAGAGGGGTCTTTAGTGCTGCGGGAGGTAAGGAGAGGCCAAACCATCCAGCAAGCACCACCAGACCCTGACTAAATAGACAGAATCCAGATCACTGAAGCCAGTAAAGCCCAAAAGGCAAGTTGCCACCAGATGGACAGGAGACACTGTCTTGAGTTCAGAGGAGTCAGGAAAACTATGGCTGATGACCTCTACTGTTTCTGTTTATCATGAGCCTGCATATCGCCTAACCCCGCAAGCATACACACACATATATACACACTTTCTTCTAGAACAGCCAGGAAGGAAGACAGAAGACTTAGAAATCTGAGAGATTGAAGTTTGTTTGTTTGTTTCCTAGAAAACTTGAGTATTACAGAGGTCATTTAAATCATATATTAAAAAATAATAATAATTTTAAAACAAATTAGACATTTAATTTTATCCCCTAAAAAAATTAGAGGAAAAGAATTCATGAAGAAGGTTGGGGCTTCTGTAGACAATATTTTAGCATGGGATCTTCTCTACACATTTAAGTATTCAGGTTGCAGGGTGAATTAAACATTTTCAACATACTGTATTTCCAAGTTTGGATGCATTGGTATCAAAGGGAGATTGGAAAGAGGTATGCAAGGAAGGAGAAAGGAGAAAAATATGTTTTTACTTACAACTGATACCACTAATTGTGTTTAAAATGTAGCAAGGTTTATATTTTCCTAATATTGTTAACTCTCTTCAGTAGATGCTAATAACAACAAAAATCAACAAATGGTAAAATCTGAAATAAAATAATTATTTATTACCCTGAAGAGTTCCAGTGAAGGCTGTTGTTAGTGAGCTAAAGAGACAGATATAAGAGCCTCATAAAATAAGGTAGGTTTTTAAGGCTAATGCAGTACTTCATGGACTTGCTAAACTTCAAAGCAAATTATTATCCCACGAGAACGTTCAAATGTAGCAAGCAAATGCTTCTCCTTCCTCCGCAGGTCTGGATTTAAAATGACTTAATGGAAAGGGTATAGAATTAAAATATAATAATAAGTCCAATGTTCTAGAAAAGAAACTCCTGACAGGAAAAAAAATGAATAGGATATATGAAAGAGAATAATACAAATAAACTATAACACCCTGACAAAAAACTCACTGGTTTATTAGTCTTCATCCCTGGAAGTTTATAGCTCGTAAAAAAGTTCCAGTCAGAGTCCTGGTCAGATTATACATCACCAAGATTACCACAAGGGAAGACTGAATTAAATTTACTGTCACTAAGGAAACCATCTGGTCATACAAATTGTATCAATACTTAAGCAATAGTAAAATACTAAAGATAGGCAAACCATTTCATTGTGTTAGTGGGTTTTAGAGAAAACATATGCTAGAAAGGAAATAAAACTCTAAAAATAAATAAAGTATACTTCTCATGTAGTAGATGTATTAATTTATTTCCAAATGACAAAAGTCCAACCCTAAAACGTGATAAAATACCATATGCATGGTTCTATCTCAGGCACTATGTGATGACTTACAGAATAACTAGATCTTATATTCAAGGAACCTATATCCTACCAGGGAAGAGATGTATAAAATAACCAAGGTAAGAATTTTGAAAGTGATGTTATAAGAGCTCAGAGGAGTGGAGAGATTGGTCACTCAAGCTGGAGCAATAGAAAGCGCATAATGAAGGAAATGGAACTTACCTAGTAATTAACAGATGAGGGGCAACAGAGCAGATAAAAGCAGCATGGGTAAAAACATGGAAGTAGGAAAACTGGAAGAGTGTACCTCTCATCTGGAATGTAGCAGCTACATTATAAGTTGGATATGAGCTGTCATTCATCCAAGATTACTTGCCACTTTGAATGAGGAAATGACTGACTTGCATATACAGTATCATCTCATAATAGATGCTTAATAAATTTGTTAAATTGAACTGAGTATTGATGAATTATCTGCATTTATTTAGTGCCTTTCACCAGATTATGTCAAAATGCTCTGAATCTACCCCATTTATTATATAATTATACATAGCTCTTATAAAAAGGTTGGCAAAGATGTCAAACACATACATTCACAAATAAAATAAGCAAACCAGGGGGTGAAAAACTTTTTTTGTGTAAAGGGCCAGCTAGTGGATTTATGGGCAACATACAATTTCTGTTGCATACATTTCTTTATTTTTTATAACCCTTTAAAAATTTAAAAAACATTCTTAGTTTGAGGGTAACATAAAACAGGCTATATGCTGGATTTTACCCGAGGTTATAGTTTGCCAGCCCCTGGTAGACCAATCTCACTCACTGGTATACATAGGGACATATGAATTAAAATTGTGAAAAAGATCTCTTAAGTAACATAGAAGAATTATTCCTCCGTAATCATGTAGGCTATACTCCCAGTAAAAGAGTTAATACTAATATTTCAATGAATATATCATCTCATCAATAGGTTAAGTAGGTTCTTCCATCATGTCAATAAATGCACAAACTACATTTAGTAAAATCCAGAGTATAGTTTTAATCTGTGATCGTTCCAATCCTCTTGGCCTAATATACCCAAGGACCTTGGAAGCTAGTAAAGGACAGCCATGCCTATAACCCCCATGGAGGAGATGGGAGAATTCATCTCAAGAAAACACAGGATATGAGGACTTCCGGCAACATGGCACTCTAGGCAAAAGCACCATGCCGTCCCTCCACAGCCAAGATCTGAAAAACTAAGCCATACAGAGAAAACAGCAATCCTGAAACCATAAGCATCAAATGAAGAGAGAAAGAACTCAACCAAGCACCAAATGGAATAAGAAACTGACAGAGAACAGAGAGTGAGGAGACATACATGCAGAGGTCCCCTATCAGCTAGTGCAGCATGGATCCGCCATCTTGGACTCCTATCAGAGACCAGCAAATAGGGGGTATGAGAAAGCAGCTTCACGGAGCTTCCAGCAGGAGACAGAACAACTGGTAACTTGCGATATACACTTTCCCACCCCCCTATCCTTCTTCACCCCCACTTGGCCGCCTCTGCTTCCCACGGCCACGGTCTCTTGGCCAGGAAGCACCAGCTGCTTGGATTTCACCCACCTGCACTGGCTGACTCACTGAGAGCAATTTGTTGGCTGCTGGTATTACTTTTCTCCGCTTCTTTTGATTTCTTCCTTACCTCTTACCACCTCCCACTCCATTTGCTCAAATACCTGGCTCCATGCACCATCTTTGCTTCTTCCTGAGGGGCTGTGGAGCTCCGCTCGAGTGTGGAACTGCTTCCTGGTCCCTGCTGCCACACTGGTGGGATCCTGGGGCTTTTTGTTTGTTGTTTGTTTTCAATTATTTGTTTGTTTTTCTTTTCTCAAGGTGGGAGCCTGTTCTGGCTGGGCGATGCTGCGCAGCTTGGGACCTACCCCCTCAGCTTGCACAGACACGCAGAGGGATCCCTGAGGGCATATCTCTTCTCGTGGGTTTTTTTTTTTTTTTCCTGTATTTTTTGGGGAGTTTTCTTGTTTTTTTTTTTTTTTTTAATTTGTTTTCTTTTCCCTCATTCCCTTTTTGTCTTTATTCATTGCTCAGTTTCTCGTCTCTCTATACCTTCCTTCTCTTCCTGTCCCCTGGATACCCGGCAGTGAATACCTCTAAACCTCCTAGCCAGGCTGTACTTCAACACCTGGGAACAACTTCCCCAGCCCTCATAGCCTCGCCGGTGGGATCCCTGGGAGATTTGCTGTTCTTTTTTCTTTCTAATTTTTATTTATTCATTCTTTTTTTCCTTCTCCTTCCCCATTTTGTTTTTCTCCATTTCATAGTCTCTCATCTCTCCACTCCAATGGCAAGCTCCCCTAGCACTCTTTTTTGTTTGTATGTTTTTGGCTCCTGTTCCTCTCTCCTCTCTCCCATGCCCATCTTAGCTCCACACATCACAATCTGCCACCTCTATCCTGCCTACCTGCACTGTGCACTTAATATCACACCACCAAGCAGCACAGGCATGGCCTACCAGAACCTGCCCTGCACTGATTACTGACCCACCCTGGGGGCTGTAGTGAGGGCCACAAACAACCCATCCCAGCAACTCCTCTTCAGCTAGACCTGCCCTGGTGTACCATATCTGAGTGACTGACCCTGCCAATTGGCAAAGGAGGCAAAAAGTATCGTGCCCACAGATGAGCAAACAACAAAGAACACAAAGCCTGCCTGCTCAGACATAGCCAAATTTTAAAAAAAAGGGCAAAACAAACAAATCTACAATCAAGAAATGAGAAAAATAACTACTGAATGCCCCAAAGACAGCAGACAATATCAAAGCATTTACAAAAACAGGACAGGATGGTTCCAGTAGGTGTCCAAAATAAAACACCAGATGACTTTCCAGTAGAAGAAAAGGCACTAGAACTACCTGCTAGGAAATTCAAATCTCTAATACTCAGAATTATCCAAGAGTTGAAGCAAAAAGCAGACAAAATGAGGAAAAAATAGACAAATTCATGGAAAAGGCAGACAAATTCATGGAAAATGCAGACAAAAAAATGGAAGAATTCAGGAAAATAATGCAGGAATAAATGCCAAAATAAATTCTCAACTAGAAATTATACAAAAACAACAATTAGAAATCCAACAGATAAACAAGATTTCAGAAATGGACAGTCTCATAGAAGGGCTAAGGAGCAGATTTGAAATGGTGGAAGACAGGATCAGCAGAATTGAAGACAAACACTTGGATACAACTCTGTTCGAGGAAAACTCAGAAAAAAGAACAAAGAAAAATGAAGAGACCCTGAGAATTATGTGAGATACAGTCAAAAGCAAAAATCTGTGAGTGATCAGAGTTCCAGAATGGGGAGAAAACAGAAGACACAGAGAGGATCATTTAAGAATTGCTGACAGAAAACTTCTGCAATATCATGAAAGATGAAAAGCTGGCCATCCCAGAAGCTCAACGAACCCCATATAGGATAGACCCCAAAAGAAAATCATCAATGCATATCATAATCACACTTGCTAAAACCAAAGACAGGCAAAGAATCCTGAGAGCAGCTTGAGAAAAACAAAAAGTCACATACAGAGGAGAAACAATAAGACTAAGCTTGGATTATTCGGCAGAAACCATGCAGGCAAGAAGGCAATGAGATGACATATGTAAAACCTTGAAAGAAAAAAATTGCCAGCCAAGAATAATATATCCTGCAAAACTCTCATTAAAATATGATGGTGAAATTGGGTCATTTCCAGATAAACAGAAATTAAGGGACTATGTAAAAACCAAACGAAACTTAAGAGACTTATTAAAGGAAGTCCTTTGAGCTGAGAAAAACAATATCAGACCACAGGCTGAATATAGGACACAAGATTGTACTAGCCAGATACCAACCTAGGAAATGAATTCTTTAGGACTATGCAAAACCAAAAGAATTACAAAACAGAACCAGAGAGGTTAATCTGTAAATGACAACAACGTCAGAACAATAAAAGAGGGAATAAATGGTGTAGATATAGAACCTTCCAATGGCAAGGAAGTCAAGCAATACTGACTAATAATAATAGACTGGTTCAAATCTGGGAAGATAAGGGTAAATTTCAAGGTAACCACAAAGAAATTTAACAAAGCTACTCATCAAAATAAAGAAGAAAAACAAAGTCTTAGTAAAAACCTACAAAAATAAAAGAAATGAAAAAAAATCCTCAAACAAAAGGAACTCAGCACAGGAGAGTAAGAGGAACAAAACTGGAAGACATTATGCTGAGTGAAATAAGTCAATCACAAAAGGACAAATATTGTATGAGGCCTCTACTGTATAACTCATGTAAAAGTTTACACACAAAAAGAAACCATCTTTGTTGGTTACGAGGGATGGGAGGAGTGTGGGGGAACTAAATAGTTAAGCGGTAACTTTGGTGAAGGTTAAGACAGTACACATTACTGGGGAAGCCAGTACAACTTGTACAAGGAAAGGTCATGTAACCTCTATAGACACTTCCAAACTCCCTGAGGGACTGAATTGCTGGGCGGAGGGCTGTGGGGACCATGGTCTCGGGGAACATCTAGCTCAATTGGCATGACACAGCTTATAAAGACAATGCTCTATATTCTACCTTGGTGAGTAGTGTCTGGGGTCTTAAAAGCCCGTGAGCAGCCATCTAAGATACTCCACTGATCTTACCCCTTCAGGATCAAGGGAGAATGAAGAGAACAGGATACAAGGAAAAGATTAGTCCAAAGGACTAATGGACCTCAACTACCACAGTCTCCACCAGACTGAGTCCAGTACAGCTAGATGGTGCCTGGCTACCACCACTGACGGCTGTGACTGGGATCAAAATAGAGGGTCCTGGACAGAGCTGGAAAAGGATGTAGAACAGAATTCTAACTCAAAAAACAAGACCAGATTTACTGGCCTGACAGACTGGAGAAACCCCGAGAGTATGGCCCCCAGACACCCTTTTAGCTCAGTGGTGAAGTCCCTCCCGAAGTTCTCTGTTCAGCCAGGGATTGGACAGCCTTGTAAAACAGGACTAATGACGCACAGCAATCCAGGGACAAGGACTAGAAGGCAGAAGGGGACAGGAAAGCCAGTGATAGGGAACCCAAGGCTGAGAAGGGACAGTGTTGACATGTGTGGTTGTTAACCATTGTCATATGGCAATATGTGTACTAACTGTTAGAAACTGTTCTGCAAACCTTCATCTAAGGTAAAAAAAAAAAAAAAAGAATTATCTATGTGAGATCAGATTGACAACAGCAACTCAAAAGGTTTGATGTAAAGCCTAGGGGGCAGTGAGTTGAAGATAATGGTGATGGAATAATTTGGAAAAGGATAGTGAGAATAGCAGCACAACTGGAAGAATGTAATCGATGTCACTGAACTGTACATGTAGAAACTTTCAAAATGGTGTAACTTTGGCTATATATATTTTCACCAAAAAAAAGGTCCTCAAGGTCGAGAAGGGAGAGTGTTGACATGTTGTGGGGTTGTTAACCAATGTCATAAAACAATATGTGTACTGACTGTTTAATGAGAAACTATTTGTTCTGTAAACCTTCATCTAAAGTACAATAAAAAAATTAAAAATCAAACACAGTCTCATAGAAAAGACTAATAGTCTTCAGTTGGAGGTAATCCAACAAGTAGGCCAGGTCCCCAGCCATCAAATTACAGGCACCACAGGGTTCCTGAGCCCTCAGCTAGAGTTTCCAAACAACTTTTAAATCAGCATAATACAGTGAGTGGTAAAGAGCAGAGACTCTGGAAGCATAACACTTGGATTCAAATCCTGGCTCTTTTACTGATAATATGTGTTATCTTGGGTGAGTTACCTCTCCGTGTCTCAATTTCCTCACCTTTAAAAGAGATAATAATAATGAAATGTTAAGAGGAATAAATGAGTTAATATTTGTAAAGTATTTAGAACAGTCCCTGAGATATAATATTCATTATTTAAGTGCTTATTAATTAAATAGAAGGAAAATAAGAACAGAAG
The DNA here is from genome assembly GCA_030035585.1 of Dugong dugon. Lineage (NCBI taxonomy): Eukaryota > Metazoa > Chordata > Mammalia > Sirenia > Dugongidae > Dugong > Dugong dugon. The sequence goes on from CM057475.1 coordinate 25,973,843, forward strand.
GAAGAAAGGGAAGCAAGGAAAAGATAGATCAAAAAAAAAAGAGAAAGCAGGGAGCAGAAAAAAATTTCAAAATGACTAGAAGTAATGTCCTCTGAGATCTAAAATATGAGGCTGCATCCATAAAACACGAGTAGAATGCTACTTTGAAAAGAGTGAAGATTAATTTCTTAGTTTTGATAATTGTCTCAGGTGGTGTATAAGGTGTTAACATTAGGGGAAGCTGGGTGAAGAGTATACAGGAGCTCCCTGTACTATCTTTGCAACTCTTCTAAAATTATTTAAAATTTTTATTTTAAAATACAAAATTTTTTAAAACAAAGAAGAAATAACTTGAAATATATATATATGTGTATATACACACACACACATATATAAATACACTCTGGAGACATGTCAGTGCCATGCCCACTGGCCATCAGGGGTGTGAGTTAAAAGAGCACTATTGATTGGTGGCAGGGATGAAGTGACAGATAGAGTTGTCCACAATTAAGTGATTTGTAACATTGGGAAAATCAATAAATTGATTTAGCAAATAAGCAAATGCTGAGGATAATGAGAGCTAGGTTTCTCACTGTTGCAGAAAATATATACAAACAGGCTAAGGGAAAAGATGGCAAGAACTCTGAGATTTTGGGTTGAAATTGGAGGCTTTAGTATGAGCTCTTAGTTTTAAATATATATATGTGTATATGCACAGATATATTTAGAAAGGGCAGTGAGCACACCAAGTACCAGATCTTGATTTCTGATTACCATCTCTGTTAAAAGTAACTAGGGATCTTTGGAGACATGGCTGATTCTAAGGTTGGAGCAAGGAAAGTACAACATGAACCTGGAGCGTCTTAATGTGCCAGACCAGCAAGTATATCCTTACACCTTACACAAAGAATGATAAGAACATATCAAAAGATATAGGAGTTACCTTGAAGATGTCCCTACTGGCCTAATCTGAGACAATTTGAGCATCAGAATAAATAATGACAATAACTAATTACAACCCTTTGAATAAAATAGGAATCCATAAGTTCATGCTTACATAAATAAGTAAATCGATAAATAAATGGCAGAGAAGGGAAAGCTCTTCATTACAGTAGAATACCAACTAATAAATGTTTTTAAAAGGGCACAAATAGAAACCAGCATTAGGTAATCATCACAGTAATGCTTAATTTAGCTGTAGGTATGAGCTGAGACAAAGACCTCACTACAACAGAGGGTCTGGGATATCTGCTTGTACAGCTTGTGCCCTCCAGCTCTGTTCTTGCTCAATCGTTGATGTACCAATTCATCTTCCTATGGGTGGTTGCTGGGCCCATTAGACCTTGTGAAATGATGAGTCTGACAGAACTCATCTTATGATGGATATATCTGACCACATATCCCCTTGGTGTTCAGTGGTAAAGCACTTCAGCTCTACCAGTGTCCATTAACATAACCAGAAGCTGTTATTGAAAATGTATATAATTTTCACTGCAGATAGCAACACCTTGCTCTAGAACCCAAGGGGTCTACTTTGTGATTCTCCTATTGGGGCTTGCCATAAACCTCATATCCCATCTCCGCTCACAACAGAGACCTCCTATGCCAAAGTTCTTCTACTTTTCATAATATTTTTATTTGCCTTTGTTCATGTTTAATCTGCATTAAATAAAATATAATTTTGAGAATGAGGGAAATAATGGTTCTGCTGAATGCTCAGTTCACATCTGAAATAATTAGTACAGATCTGGAGACCAACTCTAAAACTTAAAAAGATGCTGTATTTTTCTTTTTTGTGGCATCCTTGACAGATCAGGGATGACCAGGATAAGCTAAGGAGAAGCAGATTTCAATTGGATCTAAGGTAGTACTTTCTAATAATCACAGCTGTCCAAAGAAGGAGATAGCTCTAGAGACAAAAGCTCCCTGTTCCTGAAAAGCCCCTTGGATGATTGAAACATCAGATGGGGAACTGGATTTCATCAATGGTTTGTAACCAAGCAACCAAATCATAATTGCCTACAGAATTTTTCTTTCAAGCGTATAAACTCAGATCCTGGTAATTGTAATTCTGTATGTCTGGAGGCTTCCCACATAATTCTGATGAGCAACCCTGATACAAACCTATAGACTAAGTGACCACGAAGGTTCTTCTAACCCTGGGCTCTTGGTTTTACTTTGGTTGTTGTTACTTCAATTGGAAATAAAAATCCAAATTCTAACTACACAACATTCAAAATAAGAATGGTTCTTAGAAGCAAGGATGGTGAGATTTCATCTCATTTACGTTGGACATGTTATCAGGGGGACCAGTCCCTGGAGAAGGACATCATGTTTGGTTAAGTAGAGGGTCAGCAAAAAAGAGGAAGACCCTCAACGAGATGTATTGACACAGTGGCTGCAACAATGGGTTCAAACATAGCAAAGAATGTGAGGATGGCACAGGACAAGGCAAAATTTTATGGTGTTGTACATTCTCTATGAGTTGGAACTGACTCCACAGTACCTAACAACAATAACAGATTAAAAATAAAGACTCAAAGTTTTTCCAGGATGAATAAATAAACTAGACCTTGGGAAGAAAAAACAACTGTAAATGTAAATGAATAATTTATCTCTAGCCAATATCCTCACTCCTCCTTTCTCCCCAAAGAATTGATTATTTTCTAATTTTGTATCTTATGAGAGGTGGTTGAAATGGATAGAAAAAGTGAATAATAGAGCAAAGACATTTCTGGAGCTATTACAAACAAGTATGGATAACTATGTCTCATTAAATTATATTATTACACTGTGGAGTTGGAAAATTGGTCTCGGTAGAATTTGATGTGTTTGTTGAATTCCGTCTGAAAATACCGTATTTCTTGGCTTCCTGTAAAGGCTAAGTAATATTATAAATGTATGTCATGTACTTTAAAAAATGCCCTGGAGGGACACATAAAAAAGCTTAGACAGGATTGGAATCTTTAAATATGAGAAGGAAGTGTTTAGTGCAGCATATTTTTTGACTTACAAAACTGTACACATTACAAAATTACAGCCCATTATGTAGGTTTTAGATTTGAATAAAATATTTCTTTTGACATTTTTCAGAAAATACTGAAATAAAATAGATTTTAGTCACACTGAAAAATAAACCTATAAGCTGCCTACAGAAATACTTTCTTCCTTCCCCACAAGAGAAAAGCAGGTATTGGTTTGAAGTCTTAGAACTAAAGTGTCTGAGGACTTTGTGACAATCTTGGTGATGACTGAAGTTCAAAGGTCCATGAATTAAACTTTAAATGAGAATCCATTTTTTCAGAAGTTAAACAGCTAGACTTTGGAGTCAGGGAAAATTGAATTACGTATATACTTATATAATATATGTAATATTTTATATATATATATGCATAAAGGAGCCCTGGTTGCACAGATTAAGAGCTATGGCTGTAACCAAAATGTCGGAAGCTCAAATCCACCAGCTGCTGCTTGGAAACCCTATGGGGCAGTTGTACATACACACACACACACACACACACACACACACACACACACATGTATATATATATCCTATACTTCTGTGTGAATTGAGCAACCTACTTCATCTCCCTAAGTCAGTCAGCCATTCAACAAATACTGAGTATGGTAAGCACCAGAATTTAATGATTAACAAGATAGACACTGCACCTGTGCTTAAAGCCTGGTAGGGGTGGGAGGTTGGTAGCAGGGAAGGGGGTAGATGGACTCAGGGACTAAATCAGGAAGAAAATTATGTGCCATAGAAAGTTTGGCCTTATACTGAAAACATACGGAAAGCATTAAAGGATTTTAAATCAGGATAAAGATGGTATGGTTTTAATTTCAGAAAAAATTATTACTATCATAGACTCCTTATCTTTTTCAAAGACTAACTACCTCACAAAAATATTGAAGTTACATGAATCAAAATTATTGGAAAGTCTCTAAAGTTAGAGTCTATAATAGTTAAAATTTAAAAGAATGGCAATAATAAATGTTGTGAAGGATGTGGAGCAACTGGAACTCTCATGTACTCCTGTTGTGAGTGTAAAATCACTAAATTACTTTGGAAAGCTGACATTTTCTTATAAAGTTAAATTACACTTACCTGTGATCTAGCAATTCACTCCACTCCTTGCTATTTACCCAAGAGAAATAATCTATATCCACAAACAAAAAACTTGTACAAGAATATTCAGAGCCTCTTTATTTACAATAGCAAAACTGGAAATAACCCAAATGAGTATCAACAGAGGAACAGATAAATAAATTGTGATATAGTCATACAATGGTATACAACTTAACAATTAAAAAAAGAATGAAATAATATATAAAACAACGTGGATAAATCTCAAAACCACTATGTTGAACAACAACAAAAAGACACAAAAGACTCCATACTATACAGTTCTAATTATGTGAAGTTCAAGAACTGGCAAAACTAGGTAGCATATGATCTAGATATCAAAACAGTGGTTACTTATACATATGGGTCGGGAGGGTAGGGTGTAGGCTTGGTTTTGACTAAATGAACGTTTACATTCATCACAGGTCATGATTTAAAACCTGTGTGTTTCATGCATGTAAATTTTACATAAAAAATTACAATCTATGTCCCTTCACTTAAAGAAGAATAAATAGATTGAGAAAAAGTGCACTGAATCAAAGTTTAATAATTACAAGAAAGAAGAAAAAGCCACATTAAGCAGCATTTCATCAAAAGGTCTCCTTTCCTAGTCTAGCATACCAATGTAAAAATACCTGGTGGGGTTCTTGAACTGTTGTTGTTGTTTGATATTAATGATATTGTAAGATAATATCCACATTCTGTTGGATCACCTTTCTTTGGAATGGGCACAAATACGGATCTCTTCCAGTCAGTTGTACAGGCATCTGTCTTCCAAATTTCTTGGCATAGATGAGTGAGTACTTCCAGTGCTGCATCTGTTTGTTGAAACATCTCAATTGGTATTCCTTCAATTCCTGAAACCTTGTTTTTTGCCAATACCTTCAGTGCAGCTTGGACTTCTTCCTTCAGTACCATTGGTTCCTGATCATATGCTACCTCCTGAAATGGTTGAACATCAACTGATTCTTTTTGGTATAGTGACTCTGTGTATTCCTTCCATCTTCTTTTGATGCTTCCTGCATCATTTAATATTTTCCCCATAGAATCCTTCACTATTGCAACTCGAGGCTTGAATTTTTCCTTCAGTTCTTTCAACTTGAGCAATGTCAAGCGTTCTTCTCTTTTGGTTTTCTAATTCTAGGTCTTTGCACATTTCATTATAATACTATGTCTTCTTGAGCTGTTCTTTGGAATCATTTCTTTCTTTCACTTCAGCTACTCTATGTTCAAGAGCAAGTTTCAGAGTCTCTTCTGACATCCTCTTTGGTCTTTCTTTCCTGTCTTTTTAATGATCTTTTGCTTTCTTCATGTATGACGTCCTTGATGTCATTCCATGGCTCATCTGGTCTTCGGTCATTAGTTCTCAATGTGTCAAATCGGGAGTTTATAAAAATAGAAAAACTATTATAATAATTGGATCTAGATTATGTGATAATATTCACAACACATCCTTCAATTCAGAGAACTATAAAGGCTTGACAATGAATTCTGACAATTCCTCCATTCACCTCAGAAAGGAGGCTGGGGTCTCAGTTCTGACCTGATCTGAATCTTCTAGTGTGTGTCCACATTGTTTGTTCTCTCTGATCTTGGCTGGACTTCTGTTTTATGCTTCGAGGTCCTGACAGCTGAATACTGATAGTTACTCATCTTGTCTTATTACCCTAAAAATGACTCCATGAGCCTGCAGCTCTCAGGAATGAGCTTCCTGTATTTTTCTCAGTGGAATCAACACTGTTCTATCCCAATGATTATGTGAATTCTTCATTGTCTATTCAAAATGTCTTTTGTTGTCCATCTGTGATGGTTAAGATTGTGTGTCAACTTGGTTGGGCTGTGATTCAGTGTTTTGGCATTTATGTAATGATGTAATCACCTCCATGATGAGATCTGCTATAAGCAGCCAATCAGTTGAAAGGGAGTTTCCTTGGGGGTGTGGTCTGCATCCAGTATACATGGACTTTCTGACAAAGCTCGCAGGTTTTGCTTGCTCTGGATACTACATCCAGCCCGTCATCATCTGACCACTAGTTCTTGGGACTTGAGCCAGCAGCCTTCAGTCTTACCTGCCAATCTTGTGTTCATCGGCTCTTGCAGCTAAGTGAATCAGGAGTAACTCCAGCCTGACACTTGACCCACAGACTTGGGACTTTCCAGCCTCTACAACCACCTATTTCTTTGATATAAATCTCTCTCTCTCTGTCTATATATATATATACTTCACTGGTTTTGCTTCTCTAAAGAACCCAGCCTAAGACACCATCCTATCCTGTGTACCTTCATAATGACAGAATTGAAAAATATATATAAATGTATAATAACAAAATATCAAAGATGACTAAATTTAACTGTTGTATATGTCTGAGTGTTCTATTAATGGGCCAGCAATATTATTATATAGTGGTTAAGAGTTACAGCTGCTAACCAAAAGGTCAGCAGTTCAAATCCACCAGGCACTCCTTGGAAACCCTATGAGGCAGTTCTACTCTGTCCTTTAGGGTTGCTGTGAGTTGGAATCGACTCAACGGCAATGTTTTCTTTTTTTTATTCCATAAAATTTGTTTTCCTTCATTATCAACAAAATTGGTTATCATGCTGTTATAATCAAGAGTTTCACATAAATTTTTGTGTTATTCACAATGATCATCTAAAGGGTTAAAAATGTAAGTGTGTCAAAAGTGTACAAAATTCTAATATGTTTTTATTAAAAATATAGGTGGAAATAAGTAGAAAAGATAGAAACATTAAAATGTTTTTTATGTTTCTAGAAAAGATTTTTCTTCTAAAATATTCAAAATTATTAAAATTAAAAGGTAAAATGTAAATTATAATTGATACATATAAAAATTTAAATCAAGTTATTTAAATAACGTTGAACATTCTGCATTTTGTTTTCTGAAAATTTAATTAAATCATATTAAGTACTATTTTAAAAACAAAACTATTCATAGTCATGGCATTTACATTCCATTTACTTGCTAATGTAAAGAACCAGTACCACACTTCTTGAGTATTTTTTATAGCTACACCTACCTATTACAAATTGAAGAGTAATATAAATTGTTTAATTTTGCAAAATATTCCTCAGCCAACATGGACAACTGCTGCACACACTCACTGGAACACAAAGAATAGCAAGATAATGGGCTCTTAGCAATATTGGGAATAATACTTAGTTTTGCAAAAATTTACTGCAGTTTTGCTCGCTGAGAGAAAAGATTTGACAATTTGATTAATTAACTCTTCTTTTATCTAGGCTTATGCTACTCAAATCCTTGCTGTGTTCTAAAACATTGTACTTCTCTGACATCAGCATAGGCATAACTTAGAAACCATCACAGAGTTCAGAAAAAGGGCTGTTAAGTTTTGAGAACACAGGGCAAGAGATGTGAAGCACTCCCCTGGAATATCTCATATGACTTGTGAGAGCCAACATTTAGGGTTAACCTGTCAACTGATCTTGAATGTAAAAGGCACCTCTGTGACTTTAAATAAATTAATTTTGTCTTTGGGATACACTGGATCCCCTAAGTTTCAGAGAACAGAGCAGGGGTCCCTTTAACCCCAGCCTAAGAAAAGTATTAGTTTCACTTCCCTTCCTGGACATATTGGTTGAGATCCTTCATACCCAAAATTGTAGGGATTAAGAGACATTTACATTTTTAAAGAAGCAAAGCTTGGCCCTGATGTAGCATTTTCCAACCCATTTTCCCAACTAGTCCCCATGGTGTTAGAGGGTACTGTTTACAATACAAAAGTTTTGCAGTTAGATATTAGAGGAAATGTTGCTTCTTGGGAACTCACTGTGCACATTATCATATGACAAGCTCAGGAAAGCCCTAAAGGAAAGAAACCTGTTTAACTTTGTTTCCCTAAAGCATTTGACCACTGAAACCATTTTTCAACTGAATTTACTGACATTGGTGTTCCTCAAAAACAGTGTGGAAAATACTGCTTTCACATTTAAATGTCTACTACTTTTTTTCCCATATGTCTTTTCAACTAGCTTTCCCACTAATGATTTCATTAACACAGGAGGGAATTTACATTTCTATCTATTGCCTAAGCCAGCAATGGCCATTATACAGCAAACCCAGCAAACCGACAATTTTAGATCCAATAAGTAAACTAGCAACCATTAAACAATAAAATAAGTTTTAAGTCCAAAAGATACTAGCTGGAACCTCTCTTCACTGCCGATTTTAGGGGCATCACAGTCTGGCTGAGGACATGTCACTTGACAGAAGACAGGAGAGGTCAGAACATTTAAGTTTTCACCTGCTTGCCCCCAATGTCACCTACTTAATAGTGTGAAAACTGTGCAGTCAAAATGGAGATGCACTTGACAGTTTTTCTTTGTCCATGCCAGGTATTATTCAAAATCAATTGTTTGTCAGGGATCGTTCACTGAGACTCAGATTGCAGGGATCAAAACACGAATGTGTCTCTAATGAATTGATCAGTTTCCAGCCATCTGAACACCCATTGTCTAAAAATCACAAATTATCAAATTAAAGTGAAAGTTCAGTGATTTATAATTTAGTATACAATGAGCAACTCCAAGAGACAGCCAGACTCTCAGAAATGAGAAAGTTTACTGCCCTGCTGTTACAAAATGGAGAGCCTTGACTTGACAAATGAAATAGAGCAAAGTGGAGGTCACAGCCTCACAGATCCAGCAGTTTCTTCCAATGAGCAGGAGCCAAGAGCTGGAAGCAGAAATATTACAGATGTGACAAATAATGTGCCATCTACTACATAATATTCATCTAATTTACCCAACAATTGTGTCAGAAACTCCCTTCTGTTTAATTTAGGCAAATTTCCAAATTTAAAAAAAAAAAAATGGCAAGGGCATAAGAAGAATGATTAGAGCCTCTACTGTTTTTGTTGTTGTTGTGTGCTGTCAAGTCGATTCCGAGCCTCTTATACACATTATAAAAAACAAATCAGTTGCCATCAAGTTGATTCCAACTTGTGGTGACCCCGTGTGTTGCAGAATAGAACTGCTCCATAGGGTTCTCAGGCTGTGACCTTCCAGCAGCAGATTGACAGTCCTTTCTTCTGAGGAGCCTCTGGGTGGATTCATAAGTAGTACCAACCTTACATAAGCAGTCACACACTTAAGCAATTGTTGTAGGCAGGGACTTTATACACATTATATATTTGTATAAATTTGTCAACTTCCACTCAAATTTGACAGGAGCTCACAGTAGGTTTTGATTGGTTTATCGTAAGTCAGGCTAAAACTGACAGAGAGAGGATCATTTATTCCCTCAAGTATTTATCATGTTCCGTCTATGTTCTCAATGTTAGCATTAGAAGACTAAATACCTGCTTGGGGATGAGAAGTAATAAAGAGCAAGGGAAAAGAAATGGTGTATGAAAAGAGTGAAATATAAAACAAAGGGAAACTTTCTTTCCCTGTTACTTTTCTTTGGCCACCCTTAAATACACAACTGGTAGATTTTAATATTAAATGTTTATTTTGAAAGTATCACAGATGACAGAGCACGATAGTGAAATGAGTGGACGCTTCCATTTACTCTCCTAGCAACTAACCCATGAGCAACAAATAAAAACAAGCAGACTGAGATCTCACAACTTTGAACAGCAGCTGATGTGTTGGAGAGTTGAGTGGCGTCCAGAAGTGGGGAAGAGGACCAGCGAGGATGGCACAGAAGCTTGGAAAACCTACCCGTTAACATCGGGAGCACTCACTCATCACAGCTATTTGTGAATAGGGCCGGGCAACACGTTAAACAGGGAACACAGAAAGGAAGCTAATCTGAGGAAGGTGTAGCCCGATTTTTCAAGATGGCACAAATTGGCCATGGGAGTCTGCAGGGTGCGCAATTGGCAGGGGGCAAAGGGAGACCATGGCACGGTGAGAGACTGCTGTTGAATCTAACTGAAGGCTGAGATGGACATGGGTTAGGACCAGGAGGAACTGCAAGGGCAGCAGGGCAAGCGTAATACTTTAGACTGACAGGCAACACGGAGGGAAACAGCTGGCTCCTTGCCCACAGTGGGGTACTGTGGGAGAACCTGTGCAGGGGCTCCTGTAAGGGAAAGACATAGAGAGCCCCTCACTTTCACCACAGGAAAGTCAAGCCACATCGCTTATGTCAGCATCCACAACCAGCTAAACACCCCCTCCCCCAGGCATGCATATTGAATTTTGGAGATCAAGCATCCAGAACTCCTGAATCAGCACTGAAAAAAACCTAAGGAAAAGAGTGTCCTGTCGTGGTTCTCAGGAGAAGATATCAAACCCATTACTGCTGGGTTGATTCTGACTCATAGCGACCCTGCAGGGTGATGTGGAGCTGCCCCATGGAGTTCCAAGGACTTTGAGTATTTGCAGAGGCAGGTTGCCACATCTTTCTCTTTTAGAGCCCTGGGCTTTTGGTTGGCAGCTAGGCGCTTGGCCACTGTGCCATCAGGGCACCCAATCAGAACATTTTCACACAAAAACAAGAATACAAAATTTAAAGTTTAAAAAAAGATAACAAAATGGCCAAAGTTCAACAAAAAAATAGAAAACACACAAAATCACAAGAAAAGAAGGACCAATCAAAACCAAAACATGAAGAAGAGGAAATTTCTCCTATGGAGGCGAGACTAATGGAAAGAATTGATAATTTTCAGACTGAGGTGCTAAATATGTTTAAAGAAAGCAAAGAGCACACAGAAAACAAACAAGTAGAGATCAGGAAACAAATGGAGGATCAAAATGAGAAACTCAACAAGAAAACTGAAAACATCAAAAAAATTCAAAGAGAACTACTGGAACTGAAGAATAAAGCAACTGAATTAGAAAACACAAGAGGAATGCTCAACAATAAAGTGGAACAGACAGAAGACAGGATAAATGAACTAGCAGGCAAAGTAACTGAACTTATCAAGTATCAAGAGAAAAGAATGAAGAAAAGCAAACAAACCCAAAATGAAATATGGGATTCATTAAGAAATCTAACATTAGAATTTTTGGAATTCTAGCACACCATGACAGCAATAAAGGCATAGAAACAATTTTCTAAGAGATAATCAGAGAATTTTCCAGACCTGAACCAATCCTGAAAATTCAGGAAGCTACACATACCCCAATGAGAAGAAACAAAAAGATCAACTACCATACCCTAATAAAGCTCTTGAAAACGAAAGACAAAAAAGAATTCTGAAAGCAGCAAGAGAAAAACACAATACAACACACCAAGGTCTTTCACAAGAATCAGGATGGATTTCTTTCCAAAAACCCTAGAGTCCAGTAGAAGATGTAGCAACATATATAAAATACTGAATGAAAACAATTGCCAGCCTAGAATTCTTTACCCAGAAGAGCTGTCATTCAAAAATGAGGGGGAAATTAAGACATCCCCAGACAAACAGAAACTCTGAGAATTTGCAACTACCAGAGCTCAAGGGAGTACTCTAAATAGAAAGGCAAGAGAATTAAATAATTATTGGAATCCGCACATGAGGAAAATAAATAAACAAGAGAGAGAGAGATCTCCAAAAAACACAACAACACAGGAAATCATAAGGACCAAGTATATGAAATTTTCCAAGGAATAAACTCAATAATTAAATCCTGTAAACAATACAACATCAAGTTTGTAAGAAATAGGCACAAAGTAGACTTGTTGAATACAGGCTGTACATTGATGTTAATAGAGACACATGAACAGAAATGGGGAAGGGAGGAGCATATTAAGAATAGATTTATATTAAAGTTGTATGTTAACCGATGTTTATATGTTAAATGTTGTTGCAATTGTAAGTAGTGTAATGTAATATATGTGGTAACCACTAAGAAATCACCAAGAAAAAACATTCAGAAGAAAAGAAGAAAGCAAGAAAGTTTATCACAAGAAAGCAGCCAAATACAAGCAAAATCAGAAAAATTAGAATACAAAAAGCAAAGAAAATATGAAACCCTCAAAAAACATATAGCAAAATGAGTGAGGTAGACACTTCATTTTCAAAAGATACTAGATGGAACCTCTCTTCACTGCTGATTTTAGGGGCATCACAGTCTGGCTGAGGACATGTCACTTGACAGAAGACAGGAGGGGTCAGAACATTTAAATTTTCATTTTCAGTCATAACTTTAAGTGTAAATTGTCCAAACTCCCCATGCAAAAGACAGAGAATGGCAGAATAGATTTAAAAAAAAAAATTTCCACCCTTTTGCTCTCTACAAGAAACATATCTTAGACATAAGGATACAAACAGACTGAAAATGAAAGGATAGAGAAAAGTATTCCATGCAACCAACAAACAAAAAAGAGCAGGGTGGCCATACTAATATCAGATAAAATAGACTTTAAGTAAAAATCTATTACAAGAGATAAAGAAGGACATTACATAATAAAAGAAGGGTTAATCCAGCAAGAAGACATAACAATTGTAAATATATATGCACCTAACAGCAATGCTCCAAAATACTTTTAAAAAATACTAATATGAAAAGAGAAATAGATAATTCCACAATAATACTAGGGGACTTCAACACACCACTTTCAATTACAGACAAAACATCTAAAAAGTAGAGCACTAAGGGCATTGAGAACTTAAATAAAACCATAAGCCAATTGGACCTGATGGATATATACAGAACATTCCACCCAACATCAGAACAATACACACCTTTCCAGCATACATAGATCATTTTCCAGAATAGACCATATGCTAGGACACAAAACAAGTCTCAATGAATTTAAAAAGATTGAAGTCATACAAAGCATCATCTCTGACCATAACAATATGAAACTAGAAATCAGCAACAGGAAAAATAAGGGGAAAAAATACATGGAAACTAAATAAAAAACTACAAAAAAACTATTGGGTCACAGAAGAAACAAAAGTGAAATTTAAAAAATCCTAGGATCAAACAAAAATGAAAACACAACATCTCAAAACCTTCAGGACACAGCAAAAGCAGTACTCAGAGGGAAATTTATAGCAGTAAATACCTACATTAAAAAAAGAAGAAAAATCCAAAACCATTAACTTAAACCAACAACTTGAACGGATAGAAAAGGAACAGCAAAAGAAGCCAAGTCTACTAGAAAAAGGAAATAATAAAGATTAGGGTAGAAATAAACAAAACAGAAAAACAGTAGACATAATCAACAAAACCAGAAGTTGGTTCTTCAAAAGCATCCATAAAATAGACAAACAAACCACTGGCTAGACTGACAAAAGACAAAAAACCAGAAGAGGCAAATAATCAAATTAAGAAATGAATTGGTGACATTACAACCTATCCAACAGATACAAAGAAGACCAAAACTGATTACTATGAAAAATTGTACTCCAACAAATTTGAAAACCTAGATGAAACGAACAAATTCCTAGAAACACACTACCTACCCAAACTAACACAGAGGTAGAAAATTTAAACAGACCCATTACAGAAGAAGAGATTGAAGATATCAAAAAACTGCCAACAAAAAACAAGCCCAGGATCAGATGGCTACACTGGAGAATTCTACCAAATATTCAGGGAAGAGTTGACACCAATCCTACTCAACCTCTTCAAAAACATAGAAGAAGAAGAAGCCCTACTGAACTCATTCTATGAAGCCAGCATAACCAAGATACCTAAACCAGGCATAGACATCACAAAATAAGAAAATTATAGACCAATATCCCTTATGAACATAGATGCAAATTTTTCAACAAAATTTAGGCTAACAGAATTCAGCAACATATCCAAAAAAAGAAAAATCATAAACCATGATCAAGTGGGATCCATACCAGGATTACCAGGATGGTTCAACATTAGAAAATCAATCAACATAATCTACCACATAAATAAAACAAAGGAAAAGAACCATCTAATCATATCAATTGATGTGGAAAAGGCATTGAATACAATGCAACACCCATTCTTGATAAAAACTCTCATAGAAATAGAAGGGAATTTTCTCAACATAATTAAGGGCATATATGCAAAACCAAGAGCCTTTCCTTTGAGAACAAGAATGAGACAAGGATGCCCATTATCACCACTCTTATTCAACATTGTACTGGAAGTCCTAGCCAGAGCAATAAGACAACAAAAGGAAATAAAAGTATCCAAATTGGAAAGGAAAAAACAGAAACATATGTATTTGCAGGTGACACAATCCTATACATAAAAGACCCTAAAGATTCCATAAGAAAAGACTGGAACTAATAGAAGAATTTAGCAAGGTGGCAGGGTAGATCAACACACAAAAATCAGTTGAGTTCCTCTACATCAATAATGACTACTCTGAAAAAGAAATCAAGAAAACAATACCATTTACAACAGCCCCCCAAATAAATAAAATACCTAGGAATTAACCTAAACAGGGATGTAAACACTTATTCAATGAAAATTATAAAACATTACTACAAGAGACTAAAAGTGATAGTAGATTTTTTACTATCGTCATAAATGCATAATGTTGGATAACGAGATAGTCAATAAGTGAGGAGTAGGTGTATAAAGCCACTGTAATTAAAATTGCCCTGTATTGATTCAATTATAGACACATAAACAAGTGGAGTAGAATCGGAAACTCAGAATAAAACCCAGCCATCTCTGGACAACTGATTTCAGACAAGGGGTCAAAGTCCACTCTCTTTAATAAATGATGCTGGCAAAACTGATATCCATCTGCAAAAAAATGAAACAGGACCCATACCTCACACCATACACAAAAATTCACTCAAAATGAATCAAAGACCATAATGTTAAATCTAAAACCATAGAATTCCTGGGAGAAAACAATGGGACCTAATCTTCTGTAAAAATAGGAGAACAAACATAATAACAAATGAACAAATAGAAGAAGACAAAACAGATAGTGGGAACTCATAAAAATTAAAAATGAATGCTCATCAAGATACTTTATTAAAAGAGTAAATAGACAACCTACAGACTTGGAAAAAGACTTCAGAAACAATTTATCCAATAAGCGTCTAATCTCTAAAATCTGTAGAAAACTGCAACAACTCAACAACAAAAAGACAGGCAACCCAATCACCAAATGGGCAAAGGACATGAACAGAACCTTCACCAAAGGACATCCAAGCGGCCAACAAACATGAAAAGATGTTCATCATCTTTAGCCTTTAGAGATATGCAGATCAAAACTACAATGAGATACCATCTTAACCTCAGCTAAAATGGCACTGATAAAAAAACAGATGATAACAAACGTTAGCTGGAATGTGGGGATATTGGAACCCTTATCCATTGCTAGTGGGACTGTAAAATGGTAAAACCACTATGGAAAATGGTATGGCGCTTTCACAAAAATCTAGAAATGGAACTACCCTATGATCCAGCAATTCCACTCCTAGTTATAGACCCTAGAAACCTAAAAATAATGACACAAACAAACATATGCACAACTATGTTCATTGTTGCTTTGTTCACAACAGCAAATAAATGGAAACGACAGAAGTGCCCATCGATGAATGAATGGATAAGCAAATTGTGGTACATACATACAATAGAATACTACGCAACCATAAAGAACAATGGTGAGTCTGCAAAACATTAAAATGTGGATGGACCTGGAGGGCATAATACTAAGTGAAATAACTCAAGCATATCAGGCAAATATTGTATGATCCTTCTTTTATATGAAGACAAGAATAGATATATAGAGACCATTGTTCATTGGTGGTTACCAGTGGAGTGGGGGGAGGAAAAATATTCTTTCGATTGTAGAGTCTTTTTATTATTATTATTTTTATTTTTTGGGTGATGGGAAAAGTGGCACTGAATGTGGATGTAATGAGCACTACACAACAAAAGTAACAAGTGTTTGATTACATATGGATAGGTATAGGCATATTGGTATACAGGTGGGTACAAGTGTGTACATAGGTGAGAACAGACAGAAGTATCTATAGGTACGTGTAGATACAAATATGTGGATGCAGGCACATATAGTCATTGAAGACACAAATATGGATACTTCACAGACATAACCAAATATCTTCCAAGATTGGTTTCCTGGCTTTGAAAGCTTAGGATCGTAGTCTGAGGGGACAACTCAGTCAATTGGCATATCATAGGTCACAAAAATCATAATCTGTATCCTAGTGAAGTGAGTAGCATCTGGGGTCTTAAAACCTTGCAAGTGGCCATCTAAGACATAACTACAGGTCTGTACTCACCAGGAGCAAAACGAGAAGAAGGTAACCAAGAGTTCAGAGAAGAAACAAGTGTACACAAGCCACAACCTCAACTACCCTGAGACCAGAAGAACTAGATGGTGCCCAGCTACCACCACTGACTGTTCTGACTGGAGTCACAATAGATGGGTAGAAAAATGTGGAGCAAAACTCAATTCCTGTATACATATATACGTATGTATATAAAGCCAGACAAACTGGAACAGTAGAGAACAGGAGACTCCCTAAGACTATTCCCCTGAGATACTACTCTTTAAACCGAGAACCGAGCCTATTCCCTGAGATCACCTTTTAGCAAAATAACGGAGTGGCACACAAAATAAAGGACATTACCCATACGATTGGTGCTGTACTTAAAAACCATCAGTATGAGATCAAAAGGTCAACAATTACTCAAAAGCAAAGATGAGAAGACAAGGGAGCAAGGAAATTAGAGTACTTGAAATGGAACAAACAGAAAACAAAGAGAATTTTGATCCACTGTGATAAATGTAACTAATGTCACTGAACTATTTGCGCAGAAATTGTCAAATGAGAACCTAACTTGCTGTGTAAACTTTCACCAAAAACTCAATATTAATTTTTAAAAAGAAAGTGTCACAAATAAATGGCATTCCAATACAATGGGAGAGGCTAACACAGATTGATAAGGTAACAGAATACCAGAACAGTAGAAAACCTACCCCCTTCCCACAACCTGGCCCTCACTTGAAGGGAGAGTTTGGGACCTGGATGTTACTTTGGTGGCTGGCAATTCTGAGGGAAGACATAACAATCCAATGAAAACAAGAACAAAGCCAGGATAAAAAAAAAAAAGACCAAAGGTTAAGCAAAGTCAGATGGAGCAAGAAAGCCAAAAGTCAACATCTGCCATTAGAGCTAGTTGGGGCAAAGCCACAATGGCTTGTAGGGGCTCCAGTCATCTTACCCCACTTGGATTTTGCAGGGCCACATCCACAACATAACTGAGAAGCTATTCTGCTCAGATGCAAGTTTCAGGTGCTGTCCTGAGCCATAGAGAACTAAGAAAAGTGCCTTCCCCACTCCCTACTCCCACAATGGCTTCTAGCTACAGAACCTAAGAACCTCTTTGCTGTATTTTTCACACAGAAACGTTTTTGCAGAGAATAAACCCCAGAGGATGGGGAGGGGAAAGGACTGTACTTTGCAGGAAAAGTTCCCAAGGTTTGGGCAAAAACATAATTTAGAGCTGATAATTAAAAGATATGGCTGGGGAAGGTGGGGAGAGGGCTAAGAAGTGGGGAGAAAAATAACTTCCTCTTTAAGCCATGACTTAAGAGACAAATTTTAGTTTAGTTTTCATTTATTTTATTTCTAGGTAGTAAGAAGTATTGTTTTCTAGTTTGTTGGTTTGTTTCTCGTTTTGAGGTTTATTGCATTGTAATCTTAAAATGTTTTTACTGCTTCTATATTTTGCAAATATTGAGCTTTATTTGGTATATACACCCACTCCTCACTTATCAACATAGTTAGGTACTAACAACCAGGTCGTTATGCAAAAATCTGCGTTATGTGAAAATGGATTTTTTTTTCTGTTTTCAGGCCATTCATTTGTCTGATTTTTTTTTAGAAAATATGACCATAGAAATTATAACAGATAAGATTTACTGATGTGCTCATCACTGTGACGAGTCCAGCTACAGATTATTCCTCTGTGGAGAAGGAGGCTTGGAGAAAACAAAGCTGGATAAAGTCGGGCTTGTGACTGGAGGGCCCATGGCTTAACCACTTCACCTTCCTCCTGTGCTGGGTCAGAACTTCTCTCATGGAAGCTCCACTCCCACCGCCGCGAGCCCTGTGTTCATGATCCAGGAGGCTGCTCTGCCCTCCCAGCCTGGCGAGTCACCGAGCCTTGGGGTTTCCTGCGAGGGTGCTGGGAGCCTGGCTGCAAACCCAGCTCCACTGCTTCAGGCCCAGTTTGGCACACTTTGGGATGTCATTAAACTTGCAGGCATTTCTTCCAAACACCCCCTCCGATGCCTCTTTCATTCCTCGCTTCCCAACCAACAGCGATTTTGAGCTGCAGATCCTCAGGCCGAGTAGGAGCTGGGAACCCAGAACAGGTGCCCACTGGCTCCGTGCTGCTTGAGCGTCCAACTAGAGGAGGGAGCGGAGGGCACAGGGCAGCGCAGCCCAGCTTCTCAGAGTCTGCCAGAGACCCTCCTCCACGGAGGGGACACTCCACAGTTACTCCTGCCATGCCTGCCACCTCATTAGTGTGCAAAATAGTCAGGTGGTAGAGTTTTTACTATTGTTGTAAGTGCAAAACATCAGATACCAGATAGGCAATAAGTAAGGAGTAGGTGTTGTGTATTTTTATGAGGGTTAGTCTGTGTGTATGAAAAAGAATATGGGAAGGGTATTTCTTGCTACTAGGGTAAAATGTTTATTCCCACAAATATATACATATCTATATATGTATGTGTGTTTGTATATGATTTACTTTACTATTTATGTTATTTAGGTCATCTATAGCCAAGAAAAAAAAAAAAGTTGCTGTTGCATCAGCTCCAACTCATGGTTACCCCATGTGTTACAGAGTAGAACTGCATTCCATAGAGTTTTTATGGATGTGACCTTTCAGAAGCAGATTGCCAGGACTTTTTTCCAAGGTGCCTCTTGGTGAGTTCAAACCACCAGCCTTTCAGTTAGTAGCCAAGCACTTAACAATTTGTGCCAACCAGGCACTCCTGATATCCATGATTAAAAAAAAAATTGCCATCAGATCAATTCTGACTCGTGGCGACTCCATGTGTTACAGAGTAGAACTGTGCTCCATAGGGTTCTCTTGTAATCTTTCTGGAAGCAGATTACAAGGCCTTTCTTCTGTGGCATTGCTGGGTGGGTTTGGACCGCCAACCTTAACCTTAATTTGGGAGCCGAGAGCAAACCATTTGCGCCACCGAGGGACCTTGATATCCATGACACCAAAAACATCAAACCAAACCCCTTGCCATAGAGTCGATTCCAACCGATAGAGACCCTACAGGACAAAGCAGAACTTCCCCAT
The DNA here is from genome assembly GCA_030035585.1 of Dugong dugon. NCBI lineage: Eukaryota > Metazoa > Chordata > Mammalia > Sirenia > Dugongidae > Dugong > Dugong dugon. Next base: position 25,993,165 of record CM057475.1, read on the forward strand.
AGGGTTTCCAAGGCGCAGCTGGTGGATTGGAACTGCTGACCTTTTTGTTAGCAGCCGAACACTTAACGACTGTGCCACCAGGGCTGTCATATTTTGGATTTACTCAAATGGGTCTCCTTTTTTCTTTCTCTGCCTTCTTCTTCTTCTCCTTCTCTCTCTCTCTCTCTCTCTTTTTTTTTTTTTTTTTACTTTGACAGTAGTTTTTCGATATTGGCTGAATATGGTTTGTCCTCTATAGTTTCTACACCCTGGGTTGTACAAGTCAAAAGATGTGTGTATGTGCTGTTATCTTTGGATGACACTTTGACTGGATTTAAAATTCTTAAGTTAAACTTCTTTTTTTGAGGCCTTTGTAGATACTGCTCTACTTTTAACTATCCTTGTCAGTTCCTCCTTGGGCATGATGTGCCATTTAAATCTATATGATTGAGTCTTTTTGTATTTCTAGAAAATTTCTTGGCTTATAACTGTAATTATTTTTCTTTTCCATTATATCATTTTTCTTCTTTTGAATATCTTTTAGTATATTGGACATCTTTGTCTAATTTTATATTTACCTATTTTTCTGATAATTTTAACTCTTATTTCAATGTTTATTTCTGTCCTCTTTTTCCCTTATTGTGCTTTATGTGTTGTACATTCACTTTTGCATGCCTTCCAATTTTGCCTTCATCTCTGAGTAATTTTTTTTTTCACTACTGCCAGTTTACATTTCATCTCTTTGTGTTGTTCTGCCATTTTAACAAAGTTCTTGTATCTTTTCTCTGTGCTCTTGTTATAAAGTAGTGATTGCTCCATGATTTTTTTCCTTTTTAACTCATGGCAAAGTATTTAGTCATAATCTTCATCTGCTCTATGGAATGATTTTGTTCTGCATGTGTAATTATTCTATTTGTTTTTCCTGTCCTTTCTTCTACATATTTTCTATGTCTTCTATCAGTTTCTTTTTTTTTTTAATTTCTCTTCATTGAAGGGGGTGGATTTTTCTTGGAATATACTTGCAGTAGGTTCATATGATGGAGGAGCTAGGACCATGTTGTAGGCCAACAGGAATATTCTTTATGACCCAAGGTTTTGCATCAGCCCTTTTAACTTTTTATTTTACATATACAATAAAGGAAGGCAGCTTCAAGGATTCTCACAGTTCAGTCTCTCTCCTATTCCTACTTTATTGCAAGATAACACTTGCTAGCTTGTCTGTGTGAATGCTCATTTAGTCCCACCTCCTCTGCTAATAGAAAACAAACTGTGTCTACCAGTCCATGCAATCAAACCTCACAGCTGAAACTAGGAAACTGGTTTAGTACTTTAGAGTGGACCGTAGCTAGCTTTAGAGAACACACTATTGGTTTCTGTGAAATCCAACTCTCTCCACTTCTTCTTCAATCTCTATTTTCTCTGCTTTTGCCAGCCCATCTATTTATTTTGTGATTTGGGGTTTAAGATGTTTCTTAGTTTAATTGAAGCTGGAATTTACATTTCTATTTATTGCTTCTTCTTCTTCTTTTTTTTTCCTTTCGTTTCGTCCATCTTTCAGTTGATTTCCAAAAGGAAAATGCTGGCATTATTATATAACTGGAAATTCCAGAAATAAGAATGAAAATTTAACTAAAATATTGCCATTATATAACTGGAAATTCCAGAAAGAAGAATGAAAATTTAACTAAAATATTGCCAAAGGGCACTTTAATATGACTACCTAAATAATAATAGTAATAATAATAATTATAGCTAACATTTATTGAGCACCTACAATATGCCAAGAAATGTCCCAAGCACTTCACATCTCTTAGATAATTTAATCCTAACATCAAACCTATGAAGAAGTTATCATTATAAGCCACATTTTCTAGATAAGAAAACAGAGGCTCAGAGATATTACTTAATTTACATAAAGTCATATACCTAGTAGTAGGTGAAAAATTTAGAATAAAAATTCAGCAGTCTGGCTTGAATGTCTTCACTTTTGACCATCATACTACTTTGCTTCTCAATACCTGATGAGGTTAAATTGCTTCTTAGAGAGTCTAGGACCCTTCCTGGGAGGCAGGAAGCATGCCATGCTCTAATCGGTATCTATCTGTATGGACTGTGTAGATGATGTCGAAGGGAACTGGCTGGTTCTGATAGGAAAGCCCTACTTGTGTTCCAACTAATTGCCTAGATTTTCCCTAAAATGCCATGTACAGTTTGGATTAGGGGAAGGTCTTATACTTCAGTTCCTTTTAAGACAACTTTAAAGTGTTAAAAAGCAAAGATGTCATTTTAAGAACTAAGGTGCACCTGACCCAAGTCATAGTATTTTCAATCACCTCATATGCATGCAAAAGGTGGAAAATGAAAAAGGAAGACCAAAGAAGAATTGATGCATTCAAATTATGGTGTTGGAAAAGAATGTTAAATATACCATGGACTGCCAGATGAACAAACACATCTGTCTTGCAAGAAGTATAGCCAGAATACTCCTTAGAAGCAAAGATGGTGAAACTTCATCTCACATACCTTGGACATGTTATCAGGAGGGACATGTCCCTGGAGAAGGAGGATCAGCCAAAAAGAGGAAGACCCTCAACGAGATGGACTGATACAGTGGCTGCAACAATGGGCTGAAACATAGCAATAATTATGAGGATGACGCAGGATCAGGCAGGCATTTCGTTCTGTTGTACATACGGTTGCTAAGAGTTGAAACCATACTGATACCACCAACTATGACAACAAGAGCAGTTCCCACTTCAGTTAAACTAGAGAAGTTGCTCATCAGTCAGACCAACCACCATTGTCTTTAACTTTTGCTGTTGCTGTTGTTAGGCGTTGTCAAAGTCAATCCTGACTGATAGTGACCCTATGTACTATAGAACGAAACAGTGCCCAGTCCTGTGCCATGCTCACAATCGTTGTTATGCTTGAGCCCACTGTTGCAGCCACTGTGTCAATCCATCTCATTGAGGGTCTTCCTCTTTTTTGCTGACCCTCTACTTTACCAAGCATGACGTCCTTCTCCAGGGACTAATCCCTCCTGATAACATGTCCAAAGTATGTAAGACATAGTCTCACCATCCTTGCTTCTAAGGAGCATTCTGGTTGTACTTCCTCCAAGACAGATTTGTTTGTTCTTTTGGCCACCCACAGTATATTCAATATTCTTCACCAACACCGCAATTCAAAGGCATCAGTTCTTCTTTGGTCTTCCTTATAAATTGTCCAGCTGTCGCATGCATATGATGTGGTTAAAAATACCATGGCTTGGTTCAGGCACACCTTAGTCTTCCAGGTGGTTATCTTTGCTTTTCAACACTTTAAAGGGGTCTTTTGCAGCAGATTTGCCCAGTGCAATGCATCTTTCAATTTCTTGACTGCTGCTTCCCTGGGTGTTGATTGTGGATCCAAATAAAATGAGATCCTTGACAACTTCAATCTTCTTTCCGTTCATCATGATGTTGCTTATTGGTCCAGTTGTGAGGATTTTTGTTTTCTTTAAGTTGAGGTGTAATCCATACTGAAGGCTGTGGTCTTTGATCTTTATCAGTAAGTGCTTAAGTCCTCTTCACTTTCAGCAATAAGGCTGTGTCAACTGCATAACGCAGGTTGTTAATGAGTCTTCCTCCAATCCTGATGCCTCGTTCTTCTTCATATAGTCCAGTTTCTCGGATTATTTGCTCAGCATCAGATTGAATAAGTGTCGTGAAAGAATACAACCCTGAAGCACACCTTTCCTGACTTTAGACCACACAGTATCCCCTTGTTCTGTTTGAACAACTGACTCTTGATCTATGTACAGGTTCCTCATGAGCACAATTAAGTGTTCTAGAATTCCCATTCTTTGCAATGTTATACATAATTTATTACGATCCACGTAGTCAAATGCCTTTCCATAGTCATTAAAACACAGGTAAACATCTTTATGGTATTCTCCGCGTTCAGCCAGGTTCCATCTGACATCAGCAATGATATCCCCAGTTCCACGTCCTCTTCTGAATCCAGCCAGAATTTCTGGCAGTTCCCTGTCGATACACTGCTGCAGCTGCTTTTGAATGATCTTCAGTAAAATTTTGCTTGCATGTGATATTAATGATATTGTTCAATAATTTCCGCATTTGGTTGGATCACCTTTCTTGGGAATAACTTTTGTAGTGTAAATAATTTATGTTTTCACCATTATTATCAATATAACTGAAATAATGCAACACTGACAATATTAAGATTTTACACATCAGCCAAATAATCTTTCTTAACTTTCCTGAAAACTTAATTCTAGCTGGAGTTTCCTGTTAAAACAGTAGAAATCTTGTAGGGAAAAAAAAAACAAAAAAAAGTGGCAATCAACCAAATCTGCATTCCCATGAGGGGCCACCAATTCACGCCAAAATGGATTCTCCAAGATCTGTCCTCTAATATCATGACCATGGTGCTTTGTACCAGAAGACAGCCTCTTATTTTATGTTAATATAATATATATTCGTCAAAGAGACAAATGAGGAGAAATAGGCCTATTTTTTATGTTATGCATGAGAAATTAGGTGGCTAATTTTCAAGGGCTAATTTTCAGTTGAATTAACCAGTATTAGCATGTGAAATTGATCAAGAGACACTGCAAAAACACAATGCAAAATGAATACAAATAATGTGGCTCCAGTGGCTCCAGATCTGATCAGATTAAGTGGAGGACTGAATTAACTAGTGAACAAAATTAAGTGGAAATGGCAGTATTCCACAGCTAGTCATCTGTGGCTATGAAACATACATGAAAAAAAAAAAAAAGCCTGTTGTCATCCAGTCAATTCTAACTCATAGTGACCCTATACTGAAAAAATTAGACAGCCACTCTCAACCTTTTTTTCCATCCACTAGTACCTCTAAAACTGTATGTATGAATCAGACTTAATGTCTTTAGTGATTTGGTGTTTGAGGTCATATTTACTGTTCGTTTTCTATAAGATATTCATAGCATCAAAAACAACAAAATACCTACTGAACATCTATTGCATTCTATGTCAACCACTGTTCTAGTCTCCATTAAAAAAAAAAAAAAAATTTTTTTCATTTCATTTCAGTAGGGCGGGTGATGCAGAAGGAAATAAGACAAGAAATAAATAAACTTCTCACAAGGTTGCTAAACTTGTCACGTGTCTGTAATCTTAATGTTGGTATAAGAAGCACCGTGTAGCATAACAGAAATAACTTTGAAGTCAGATATTCTTCAGTTTGAATGCCAGCTCAGTCACTTAAAGCTGGGCAGCTAAGTCTTATTCTACTCATCTTTGAAAGGGAATTTTAAAAGCCTACCTCAAAAGGTGGTTTTAAGGGATAGAAATCATATAATTAAATTGCCCCACCTGGTATTGGGACCTAAAACCAAAAACGAAACCTGTTACCATGAAGTGGGTTCTCACTCTCGACAACCACACGTGTTGTAGAGTAGAATTGCTCCACAGGATTTTCTTGGCTGTAATTTTTACGAAAGCATATTGCTAGGCCTTTTCTTCTGCAATGCCATTGGGTTACTTCAAACCGTTAACCTTTAGGTTAGTAGTTGAGCGCAAACTGGACCTAACAGGAGCTTATTGTTTTTTTCCAGAATCGCAGTGGCTATTTCCTGGGATGTCGGTGTTTCTACTACTGGACAAATTCTCTTCTAGATCCTAATGACACTACTCCAGTACAGAAATTGAAACCATACACTTGATAAAGATGAAACAGTATATTTGACATATATGGTGAGGTTTGATAAGAAGAATAGAATGAAGAAGAATCCTTAAATGGAACTGTTAATGATTGGGTTCTGCCCTGACTCATCATCATAATTTTTCAGATGAGACACCCCAAAATAACACTTATTATTTTATTAAACTCAAAGCAGTTGCCAAGCTTTTAGAGTGATATTGTAGTGAACACTGTGGGAGAGAGAAAGAAAATGATGGGGGGGGGGGTAAGTAATATTCTTTGATTGGAAAGCATTTGTCTCTAACAGAACATGACTTAAATCAAGTGAAGTCAACCTCTGAAGTGGTTAAAAAACACTTTTTGAAACTTGTTTAAGGATAAAGGGAGTTAAACACAGAAAGATTTCTTAAAATGGCAAGCCTCCCCAACCACTTATAAGCAATGGAAATTTAAGTGTTTGCTTTTTTCTCTACTCTCAGTGCAGGAGCTATCCATCTTCACCTGAAAGGCCAGTGTATGGTGCTAACTTAGGCTGTTCCACTGCAGTGGAGTCAATGAAATAGCCTCTGCATTTATTATTTATCATCAATACAAAGCATGCAAATCACCTTAAAAAACCAGTCAGAGTCTTAACATCTTGCAGTCATAGCAACATAGGCATAGAAGACTGGATGGATTAATTTTTCATTGCAGTCCCTTTCAAATATTTCAACCGTGTCAACCCCAGGCTGAAAATCTTGAGAGGTTAGTTATGTGATTGTACTGTTGCCTTGGATAATTTCATCCGGTTCCTGCATTACAATGGATGGCCTAAAGTTGAAGATCAGCACTTCTAGAGACATTCACCTTCAACTGACTGATGACATTCTGTTCTTGACAGATTTTTAGCTTTCACTCAGCCCAAACCTCCCTCTGGGAAATTGGGGGAGGAAACAGGAGCAATGAGGTATTCTTGATAGATCTTGCTCACACACTCTCCACACTTATCTTGACAATATCCAATGCTTCACTTTTATTATCCAAGCTTTCAGAAAGACCTAGCTGCTTCTGTCTCTTGCTTCTTTCCTGATAGGCATTTCCTAGAGGTACTTGGAGACAGCTAATCTTTACGCAAATTGGCCTCTGGCAGTAGGGCTGACTGAGCTTTGCTGAGGTGAAGTTTAAGGCTAGAATGGACCCATAGGACTCACAGAGCGGGATCTATTAGGGAGTGTAGTAATTCAAGTCACATCCCCAGCTAAGCAATTACAGATTTCTCTGAGAGGTTAAACATTATTTCATGAAGAAATGGGACATTAGACGAAAGGGCCAAGAAGGTGGAGGCATGTGCTCATAAATACCTTGCCAGTTTAGTATGATACTGTCTAGTTTCTTAGTGCTGCTGTAACAGAAATACCACATGTTTGACGAACATAAATTTATTTTCTCACAGTTAACCCATTGCTGTCAAGTCAATTCCCACTCACAGTGACCCTATAGGACAGAGTAGAACTACCCCATAGGGTTTCCAAGAAGTGGCTGGTGGATTTGAACTGCTGACCTTTTGGTTAACAGCCGACCTCTTAACCATTTCACCACTAGAAATCCGAATCCAGGGCACCTGCTCTGGGGAAAGGCTTTCTCTGTCAGTCAGCACTGGGGGAAGGGCTTTGTCTCTTTTTAACTTCTGTTTCTTAGTTCCTTGGTGATCTCCACGTGGCGTCAATCTTTCCCCCATTTGTCCTGGCTTGCTTCTATGCCTAATCTGCTCCTTTTATACCTCAAAAGTGATTGGCTGAAGACACACACTACACTGATATGGCCTCATTAACGTAACAAAGAAAACCCTATTCCTAGATGGAATTACATCCACAGGTATAGAGGTTAGGGTTTACAACACATATTTTGCGGGGACACAGTTCAATCCATAACAGACACTTTGGGGGGAATTATTTCCCAAAAAAATACACAATATAGCCTTTCAACTCTTCAAATTCAAATAACTGATCCATTTAGGAAGGAAAAAAAAGAGAAAAATAAAATCAACAACTAACTTTGTAAACCATTATTCCAGAGTCCTGGTGGTACAGTGGTTAAGAGCTATGGCTGCTAACTAAAGGTCAGCAGTTCAAATCCACCAGCTGCTCCTTGGAAATCCTATGGGGCAATTCTACTCTGTCCTATAGGGTCACTGTAAGTTGGAATTGACTTCATGGCAATGGGTTTGTTTCAATATCAAATTCTGTGAAGAAATTTTATTCACTGTTTTGCCTTTCACATTGATGTCCTGCAGCAGATTCTAATAGAGGGATAACAAAGGAGTTTGTGGGACTCTTTCTTTTAGGTTGATCCTTAAAGCCTGAGCCTTTTTGGTATTGTAATTTTCTAGTTTTTATTTAATGTCTATTCACCTTCCTCTGGTGTGACAACAGAGACACCTTTAAGCATCCTAGGATTGCTTACTCATTGCAGAATAGGTGTTCCCAACATTCTCATCATCAGACGCCTGTTGTTGCTGTTTGTATCCTTCAATGACTCTGTTGAAAACTGTTTCCTGGTCAAGTGGAAATTTGAGTTAGATTCTCAGAAAATAGAAAGGATAATAAAGGGATACTGAAAAACGCAAGCCACTTGAGACCTGAAAATCTAGTCTTCACTTAGCACCTAACTTCCTGGGCCATTAAACCTCCCTTGGTCTCAGTTTCTTCATCTAGAAAAGGAAAAAGACTGGAATTAGGTGTTCTTTCAGGCCCCTTGCAGCCCTGATAGCTGGGTTTCCAATCGGTTTGTTCAGCTTCAAACCCTTGCTAAGAATTTGCATTTCTAACTTGTTCAAACTGGAATGAACCCGTCCGAAGCCCTGCCTAAATAGTCTTTGATTTTGTAACTCTATGACTCACTCCACAATTTCTTTAACCATCTCTAATCCATCCCCCACCAGCGCAGAGGTAGAAGTAATTTAATATTTAAACTGGAGGTAAGATAGATGTCAGGAGAGCCTCTCTCCAAAGATCCAAATTCATTTTCTCTACTCTCCTCCACTGACAACTGTCTCACCTCCTGAATGGTCCAAATCTCCAACACCTGTTTACCTCTTATCCATTTAATGACCTTCTGGCTTGCAGATCTCCTAGCATTTCATAACCAGCATGAGCTATAACTTCCCTGACTCGCTATTTGGGATTCTTGACTGTTAGGCTTTCTGTGTCCATTAGATGTCTTTGACTTTTGTTGACCAACCACCTACCAGCCCTTACTACACTGCTATCAACTTTGGCTCCATACTCAGATGCTAGTGATGAGAAATTGAGCAGTTTACTCTACTTCTCAGTTATTTTTCAACTATCTAATGAATGCCTTTATTAGAAAGCATTGTGAAATATCCTGGACAAATAAAAGCAAAGATAAATGTACCTGCACTCAAGGAACTTAGAGTGTAGTATAAAAAGTCAGAGAATACCATGGATAATGCAATGTACAAAGAGAACAAAGAGTCTATGCTGAGTACAAGAGGTGGTCTTACATGTAAATTCTCTATAAGTGTTGAAGTTAATTTTAGCATTTCCTTCTAAATAGGAAGCACTGAAATTTCACTTGCATTTCCTACTACATCAGTTATTTGAATGGGTATTATTTGCACATGACATAAAATTCAAAATGTACAAAAGGTTATACTGTAAAAAGAAAGTTTCTCCTCTATTCCTGCCCCCACTCACCTTGTTCCCTTCCCTAGATGCAACAACAATTTTTTAGGAGCATAGTTTTAAAATTTAGTTCCAGGTATATGATGAATGAGAAAGCACTTCTCTGATTTGAAGAGCTAGTCTTGAGTGATAAACTGAAGATGTAGCTAATATTTTAATCATTATGGCTTTTTTTTTTTTTTTCAGTCCAAAATGGGCTACTGCTTTTCCAAACCCATGAATGAATGCACATTTTGGATGACTATCCACTTAACTAAGGAATCTATTGGCTACAAGAATCCTCTTCCTATTTATGCTGTCTTCACTAGCCACAGGCTGACCTATATTATCAGTATTTTGGGTTACATTGACTGTCACCTCAAATTCAATTGTAAGCTAACATTTAACATTTGCAAGATCCAAATCGATGTTAACTTGTTGCATAAAGAAGCATTTATCTGTGTTTGTTACGTGACAGGTATAAATCTCAACAAAATTAAGATTTATTCATGCCTCCTAATCAAATCCATTCTGCTCTAGCTGTTCTGAAAGAGTGAATCAAAATTGATACCCATTCTGGCCCAGAATCATCTGACAAATGAAGACCCCTGCCTTGTCAGTGATATTGTTTTTCTCTGAACATTTATCTATCATCAAGTAAGAGAGAATGGGAAGTGTTTGCAAAAATTCATGCTAAACCAGGATGAAAATTTAAGCTTTTGTGGACAATTCTGCATCTTTCTATAAAGAATCATTATTTCTTGCTGTCTTTTTAAAAAAACATCTAAAACAGTTCTTCTGAAATAAATCTTAGTGATTACTAAAGCATATCTTTAGCTAGTTCGACAAATCTTGCAGTAAGTTAGAAGAGAGAAGGGCACAAACACTAATAAAATGCCTAAGTCTAGGGGTCTCAGAAAAATTATAAAAAGGATCAGTATTAAATATTTTTCTCAAGACACTTGATTTACAATTAATTTAACCTGAAAGTTATGACAAGTCTTTTATAGTTTCATACTTACCAATTTTTATATATAAAATGAGTATTTTTATATCACACTTGTTATGTTTTACTTGGGGTCTTTTAAAATGGGGATTATTTATATTTGCTTTTGAAAAGTATTCACCAAAATAAGAGCATTTTGGAGGCGGGGCCAAGACGATGGAGTAGTCAGACTGCTTCCTATATCCCTCTTACAACAAAGACCTGGAAAAACAAGTGATTTGATTGTATATGAATACCTAGGATCCCTAAACAAGGCAAAGTTGAGGAATCAGACTGAGTGGCAGGGGGAGAGGGAGACGGTTCAGAAGAAGTGAGGAGTGCCAGAGTGGTGGCGGCGGGAGTGCAGCTCTTCAGCCCCTCCGGGTCCGCAGTGAAGCAGGCAAACAGCTGTGTGTTCACTCAGGAGGCAGTTCCCATATCGAGAGAGACCCAGCAGCAGAGATTCTGCTTGGACACTCCGAAGCACTGAAAAGCAGCTCTCCAGTGGCTAAAGATAAGTGCATGCATGCGGCCTTTTGTGGGATTAAAAAAAACAAAAACAAAAAGCCCATTTGGGAAAAACCTCTCTCTCTTTTACCTCCTCCCTCCCCGCTCTGCTCCAGGAGTCTGCTGGGCCGGAAGTAGATCCAAAAAGGCACCCTGACCCATTCTCCTGGCCTTGGAGAGGGAACAAATAAGCTACTGGCTCCCCTAAGCCAGGAACTCAGGGTTGGCACAGCTCCTTTGCTAGGCATAGGCATAAGGGGTCCACAGACTTTGAATGCCTTACACCACTGTATAGACTTGTGGGGACCCATCTCAACAGTGTTAGCCCTCACTACCACAGTACAACAGGGTAAACATCTGAAGTTTAACTTCAACTGTTTCAGCTGTGAAGTGGCAGATTTGTGACCCTCGACACAGCCCTGCCCCTTAAGTAAACACCTTTACTGATCCGCACCAGGGGCTTGAAGACTGGCGGCATCAACTGAACCTCCTAGTCACCTGCTACAGGAGTCCAAGAAAAAGTGGTGCCCTCGAGTCTTTACAGCCAACAGAGTGGGGTGCTCATAGTCCGGCTGCAAAACTCACCTGCCTACTTGCCATAGGGAAAAGGGGCACGCTTTCCTTTCAGACACTCAGGGGCAACCATCAGCCCCCTGTCTGGCTCAGCACGTGACCCCCACAGCCAGATACCAGTGCCTGCACCAATCACCCATGCCTCTCTAAGACTGTAGGGGAGAACATGCATGACATACTTGGTGACTGACTGCCTGCACCTTAGCTGAACTGATATAGGAAAATTTAATGGACTTCTGTGTGCACGTACTTAGTTACAGAACTAACTACCTGGTGACAGGATCTTAGAGCTTCAAAGGCACCAATAATCAAACTAGCGCACACGAGCAGCCTATTGGGGCATATCAAAACAAAACAAAACAAGAAGCTAGAACTCACTAAACAAATATAAAATAAAATTATAAGAACTTATTGATGGCTCGGAGACAACAGTCAATAGAAAATCACATAAAGAGGCAGTCCATGATGGCTTCAGCCAGCTCCCAAAATAAAGTATCAATAAATTCTCTGGAGAAAGAGAATTTCTTGGAATTACTGGAGACAGAATACAAAAGATTAATCTACAGAACTCTTCTAGAAATTAGAAAGGAAATTCTACAAAATGTAGAAATTGCCAAGGGACATACAGACAAAGTAGTAGTGGAACTTAAAAAAGTTAGTCAAGAACATAATGACAGATTTAATAGGCTGCAAGAATCCATACAGAGACAGCAATCAGAAATCCAGAAGATTAACAATAAAATGTCAGAATTACACAACTCAATAGAAAGTGATAGGAGCAGAATTGAGGCAGTAGAAGTTACAATTAGTGACATTGAAGATAAAGCACTTGACACCAACTTATTTGAGGAAAAATCAGATAAAAGAATTAAAAAGAATGAAGAAACTCTAAGAGTCATGTGGGACTCTATCAAGAGAAATAACCTATGAGTGAATGGAGTACCAGAACAGGGGAAGATAACAGAAGATACAGAGAAAATTGTTGAAGATTTGTTGACAGAAAACTTCCCTGATATCATGAAAGATGAGAAGATATCTATCCAAGATGCTCATCAAACCCCACATAAGGTAGATCCCAAAAGAAAGTCACCAAGGCATATTATAATCAAACTTACCAAAAACAAATATAAAGACAGAATTTTAAAGAAAAAGAAAAGTCATCTAAAAAGGAGAGTCAATGAGAATAAGCTTGGACTACTCAGCAGAAACCATGCACGCAAGAAGGCAGTGGGATGACATATATAAAGCCTTGAAGGAAAACAACTGCCAGCCAAGAATTATATATCCAGCAAAACTGTTTCTCAAATATGACAGTGAAATTAGGGCATTTCCAGGTAAACAGAAGTTCAGGGAATTTGCAAAAATCAAACCAAAATTACAAGAAATACTAAAGGGAGTCCTACGACTAGATAATCAATAACATCAGATAACAACGTAAGACTAGAACACAGGACAGAGCAACCAGATATTGACTCAGATAGAGACGTCAAAAATACATCAAAGCTAAAACACTGAAAATAGGGAAACAGACATATCAATATGTAAAAAAGGACAACATTAAAACAAAAAAAGAGGGACTTAAAAAATGTAGACATTGATTTTCCATATGGAGGGGAAGTCAAGGAGCTATAAAGTAATAAAAGACTGGCATAAACTTAGAAAAATATGGATAAATATTAAGGTAACCACAAAGGAATCTAACAATCCTACAAATCAAAATAAAAAAGTAGAAAAACATAACCACCCAGCAAACACAAAATCTACAACAATGAAAAAGATGAAAAAAAAATACATAAAGAAAAACAACTCAGCACAGAAAATTAAGGGGAACAAAGAAACTGTGAACAACACACAAAAAGAGACATCAGGATGACAGTACTAAACTCATACCTAGCAATAATTATGTTGAATGTAAATGGACTTAATGCACCAATAAAGAGACGGAGCGTGGCAGACTGGATAAAAGAGAATGATCCATCTATATGCTGCCTACAGGAGACAAGTCTTAGACTTAAGGACACAAACAGGCTAAAACTCAAAGGATCAAAAAAATATATCAAGCAAACAATGCTCAAAAAAGAGCAGGAGTGGCAATATTAATCTCTGACAAAATAGACTTTAAAGTAAAATCCACCACAAAGCATAAGGAAGGGTACTATATAATGATTAAAGGGTCAATACACCAGGAGGACATAACTATAATAAATATTTATGCATCCAACAAAAAGGCTCCAAAATACATAAAACAAACTCTAACAGCACTGAAAAGAGAGATACACAGCTCCACAACAGTAGTAGGAGACTTCAACACGCCACATTTGGTGAAGGACAGAACATCCAGAAAGAAGCTCAGCAAAGACACAGAAGAAGTAAATGTTACCATCAACCAACTTGATCTCATAGACATATACCAAACACTGCACCCAACAGCAGACAAGTATACTTTCTTTTCCAATGCACATGGAACATTCTCCAGAATAGACCACATATTAGGCCATAAAGCAAGCCTTAACAAAATCCAAAACATCAAAATATTACAAAGCATCTTTTCTGACCATAAAGCCATAAAAGTGGAAATCAACAACACAAAAAGCAAGGGAAAAAAAATCAAGCACATGGAAACTGAACAACACCTTGCTCAAAAACTACTAGGTTGTGGAAAAAATTAAGGATGGAATAAAGAAATTCATAGAATCAAACGAGAATGAAGACACATCCTACCAGAACCTTTGGGACACAGCAAAAGGAGCTCTCAGAGGTCAGTTTCTAGAAATAAATGCACACATCCAAAAAGAAGAAAGGGCCATAATCAAAACATTAACCCTACAACTGGAACAAGTAGAAAGAGAGCAGCAAAAGAAGCCCACAGGTGCCAGAAGGAAGTAAATAATAAGAATTGGAGTAGAATTAAATGAAATACAGAATAGAAAAACAATTGAAAGAGTTAACAAGTCCAAAAGCTGGTTCTTTGAAAAAAATCAACAAAATTGATAAACCATTGGCCAAACTGACAAAAGAAAAACAGGAGAGGAAGCAGATAACCCATATAAGAAATGAGATGGGTGATATCACAACAGACCCAACTGAAATTAAAAGAATCATAACAGATTACTATGAAAAATTGTACTCTAACAAATTTGAAAACCTACAGGAAATGGGCAAATTTCCAGAAACTCACTACCTATCTAAATTGACACAAACAGAGGTAGAACAACTAAATAAACCCATAACAAAAGAAGAGACTGAAAAGGTAGTTAAAAAACTCCCAACAAAAAAAGCTCTGGCCCAGATGGCTTCACTGGAGAATTCTACCAAACTTTCAGAGAAGAGTTAACACCACTACTATTAAAGGTATTTCAGAGCATAGAAAATAGAAAAAGATGGAATACTCCCAAACTCATTCTATGAAGCCAGCATAACCCTGATACCAAAACCAGGTAAAGACACCACAAAAAAAAAAAAAATTACAGACCGATATCCCTCATGAACATTGATGCAAAAATCCTCAACAAATTCTAGCCAATAGAATTCAGCAACATATCAAAAAAATAATTCACCATGACCAACTGGGATTTATACCAGGTATGCAGGGATGTTTCAACATTAGAAAAACAATCAATGTAATCCATCACATAAATAAAACGAAAGACAAGAACCACATGATCTTATCAATTAATGTAGAAAAGGTATTCAACGAAGTCCAACACTGATTCATGATAAAAACTCTCAATAAAATAGGAATAGAAGGGAAATTCCCCAATATAATTAAGGGTATTTATACAAATCCAACAGCCAACATCATCCTAAATGGAGAGACTTTGAAAGCATTCCCCTTGAGAACAGGAACCAGACAAGGATGCCCTCTATCACCACTATTATTCAACATTGTGCTGGAGGTCCTAGCCAGAGCAATTAGGCTAGAAAAAGAAATAAAGGGCATTCAGATCGGTAGGGAAGAAGTCAAAGTATCTCTTTTTGCAGGTGATATGATCTTATCCACAGAAAACCCCAAAGAATCCACAAGAAAACTACTGGAACTAATAGAAGATCTAAGCAAAGTTTCAGGATACGAGATAAACATACGAAAATCAGTTGGATTCCTTTACACCAACAAAGAGAACCTTGAAGAGGAAATCACCAAATCAATACCATTTACAATAGCCCCCAAGAAGATAAAATACTTAGGAATATATCTAACCAGAGACATAAAAGATCTATACAGAGAAAACTACAAGACACTACTGCAAGAAACTAAAAGACACCTGCATAAGTGGAAAAATATACCTTGCTCATGGATAGGTAGACTCAACATAGTGAAAATGTCAATTCTACCCAAAGCAATCTACAGACACAATGCAATCCCGATCCAAATTCCACCAGCATTTTTTTAATGAGATGGGGAAAAAAATCACCAACTTCATATAAAAGGGAAGAGGCCCTGAATAAATAAAGTATTACTCAAGAAGAAGAACAAAGTGGGAGACCTTACACTACCTGATTTTAGGACCTATTATACTGCCACAGTAGTCAAAACAGCCTGGTACTGGTACAACAACAGATACATAGACGAATGGAACAGAGTTGAGAATGCAGATATAAGCTCATCCACCTATGAGCAGCTAATATTTGACAAAGGCCAAAGTCCATTAATTGGGGAAAAGACAATCTCTTTAGCAAATGGTGCTGGCATAACTGGATATCCATCTGCAAACAAGATCCATACCTCCCACCATGTACAAAAACTAACTCAAAATGGATCAAAGACTTAAATATAAAATCAAAAACGATAAAGATCATGGAAGAAGAAATAGGGACAACACTAGAAGCCCTAATACATGGAATAAACACAATACAAACCATAAGTAACAATGCACAAGCATCAGAAGAGAGACTAGATAAATGGGAGCTCCTAAAAATCAAACACTTATGCTCACCAAAAGACCTCACCAAATGAGTAAAAAGACAACCTACGGATCAGGAAAAAAATTTTGGCTACGACAAATCTAATCAGTGTCTAATCTCTAAAATCTACAAAATACTGCAAAACCTCAACAACAAAAATACAAATAACCCAATTAAAAAATGGGCAAAGGATATTAACAGGCACTTTCACCAAAGAAGATATTCAGGCAGCTAACAGACACATGAAGAAATGCTCATGATCATTAGCCATTGGAGAAATGAAGATCAAAACTACAATGAGATATCATCTCACCCCAACAAGGCTAGCCTTAATCCAAAAAACACAAAATAATAAATGCTGGAGAGGTTGTGGAGAGACTGGAACACTTATACACTGTTGGTGGGAATGTAAAATGCTACAACCACTTTGGAAATCGATTTGGTGCTTCCTTAGAAAGCTAGAAATAGAAGTACCATATGATCCTGCTATCACGCTCCTTGGAATATATCTTAGAGAAATAAGAGCCGTCACACGAATAAATACATGCACACCCATGCTCATTGCAGCACTGTTCACAATAGCAAAAAGATGGAAACAACCTACATGCCCATCAATGGATGAATGGATAAACAAATTATGGTATATCCACACAATAGAATATTACACAATGATAAAGAACAACGATGAAGCTGTGAAACATCGTATAACATGGTGGAAGCTGGAACTTACTATGCTGAGTGAATTTAGTCAGTCACAGAAGGACAAATACTGTGTCAGACCACTATTATAAGAACTCAAGAAAAGGTTTAAACACAGAAGAAAACATTCTTTGATGGTTAGGGAGTGGGAAGGGAGGGTGAGGGTTATTTACTAGCTAGATAGTAGATAAGAATCATCTTAGGCAAAGGGAAGGACAGCACACACTACAGGGGAGGTCAGCACAACTGGACTAAACCAAAGCTAAGAAGTTTCCTGAATATAATCAAATACTTTGAGAGACAGAGTAGCAGGGGTAGGGGTCTGGGGACCATGCTTTCACGGGACATCTAGGTCAATTGGCATAACAAAACTTATTAAGAAAATGTTCTGCATCCTAATTCGGTGAGTGGCGTCTGGTGTCTTAAAAGCTTGCAAGCCACCATCTAAGATGCATCAATTGGTCCCAACCACTTGGAGTAAAGGAGAACGAAGAACACCAAAGACACAAGGAAAGTATTAGCCCAAGAGACAGAATGGGCCGCATAAACCAGAGACTTCATCAGCCTGAGACCAGAAGAACTAGATGGTACCCAGCTACCACCAATAAATGTCCTGACAGGGAACACAACAGAGAGTCCCTGAGGGAGCAGCAGAAGGATGTGGTGTAGAACTCCAATTCTAGTAAGAAGACCAGACTTAATGGTCTGACTGAGACTGGAGGTACCCCAGAAAGCATGGCCCCTGGACTCTTTATTAGATCAGAACTAAAACAATTTCCGAGGCCAACTCTTCAGACAGGGTTTGGACTGGACTGTGGGACATAAAGTGATACTCGTGAAGAGCGTGAGTCTTAGTCAAGTAGATACAAGAGACCAAAGTGGCAGCTTCTGTCCAGGGGTGAGATGGGAAAGCAGAGAGGGTTAGGAGCTGGTTGAATGGTCATGAGGAATAAGGTGCAGAAAGGAAGAGTGTGCTGTCGCAGAATTGGGTGAGCAATTAGGATTACAAAACAATGTATGTATAAAAAATTTTGTGTGGGATACAAACTTGAAATGTAAACTTCGTTTAACTACAACAATAGAAAAAAAAAATGAGAGCGTTTTACTAAGCCATGGATGTAGAATGAAAAGTCTATAGTTTGCTTCCCCAACCATGACTTGTGAGAAGGGAGGCACGTGTCTATTCAAGGGTGTATTTTGAACACCTCTGCCCTGTGTAAGATCCCTTCACGCTCTAGGGGTAGGCGTGTAAGAGCTGCACATTTGTGGCCCATTCAGCATTATCTCTGAAGGATGTCATCCAGGAGTTTCCAAGCCTCCAGGCAACAACTTCTTTAAGTGGCATGGTGGAGGCAGTGGCCAGATTTCATTGACTGAAGATGGCTATGGGAGGAGAATCTAGTTGAAAGTGCTCACTTTCCAGGAATTATCAATGAAAAGAATGAAAAGATAGTGGCTCTTCTGTATTGTTTGAACAGTTTTAAATAAGAATGAAACTGTGTGTTTTTTACATGATTAAAAAAAGAAAGAAGAATTTGAAATGTAGCTAATGGCGTTATAGTCATAAAAAATGACATTGGACTTATATGAATTATTAAGGATAGGAAAAGTCTATAAATATTTCAGGACAGCGAAAAAGTTTATGAAGTTAGATATTGAAATGCTAAAGAGAAGGGAGATTTGTATGGGAGCAAGGCCCTAGGGAAGTCTCCCCTTACTTGACTATTAGGAACCTTAGGAGGCAGCGAATTTATGTTAATGGGGTAGGAACAACTCAGAAAAGGAGGGTGAGAACGGTTACACAGCTCAAAGAATGTAATCAGTGTCACTAAATGTAGAAACTGTTGAATTGGTGTATGTTTTGCTGTGTATATTCTCAACAACAACAACAAAATAAATAAAATTATATATGAAAAGAAAAAAGATTCTGAAGGTATAGACAGCCTGTGATTTCTGTGAATCAGTTCAGATTGTTCTGCTGTGGCAGGAACCCTACCACAGTGGCTAAACAAAATAGTGATTTTTTTTTCTCAGATAAGAGTAAGTGTGGAATTTGTCAGTCCAAGGCTGGTGCAGTGGCCTGATAGCATCATCAGTGCTCTGGTACCTGGTCTCTATGTAATAACATAGAGGAGGAAAAATCCTCTAGGAAACATAAGACTTTAGAAATACAATTCTTTTTTTTTTTTTTTTTTTTGGTACCTCTTATGAATCCAGAGCAGCATTTCCTCTTTACTGCTACCAATCAACTCACCTGTCAAAGAAATGCAGGGAAATCACAGCCCTTAAAATTTTAACGTTTCTTTGACATTTTTTAAAAAGTACATGATTCTGCTCATTTACACTGTAGTTTTTGTAAGGAAATACTGAAACGTCTCTAAAAGAAAACTAAATAGAAAAGAAATTTTCTCAGTTCTAGGCTATGACTATTGTTGTCAGCGACCATCTGGTCACCCCTGCCTCATGGCAACCCCCTGTGTTACAGCGTAGAACCGCTCCATACGGTTTTCTCGGCTGTAATCTTTATGGGAGCAGTTTGCCAAGTCTATCTTCCTTGGAACTAACTGCCAGGTGGGTGCAAACTGCTAATCTTCGGGTTAGCATCCAATTGCAAACCACTTGCATGACCCAGGCTCCTCGTCTACAACTAAATGAGAAAAAACAGGCAAACGAAGATGTTTTAGAAGAGCAAAACTTGATTATTTGGGATGTTTTATTATTCCAACCGTTCAACATTTGATTTCACATTCTAATTCAAACTAAAACTGTAAACATAATAAAGCACTTTTGTGAAGACTCAATGAGGCAAAATAAGTGGCACAGTGGTTAAGAGCTCAGCTGCTAACCAAAAGGTGGGCAGTTAGAATCCACCAGTTGCTCCTTGGAAACCCTACGGGGCAGTTCTGCTCAGTCCTGTGGGGTCACTATGAGTCAGAATCGACTCTAAGGCAACAGATTTGGTTTTTTTATGTCTGACCCAAACCCTCAGTCATAGACTGAACAAATGTTTGGGCACTGAGAACAGTCAACCACTGTACTAAGTACTAGGAGCACAGAATTCATAAGGTATTAGCCCATTTCTTAAGGTTCTGACCGTTCTCCCTTCCTTCTATTTTCTCCTTTCACTCTAGTTCTCTTACAAGGAAGACTACCTCTTAGGAATAGGATTGCAAAACCCGTTCCAGGGTCTACTATTGTTTCTTAAATAGATTGCATTAGGGAAAGACTGCTTTCTACACTTTCCAAAAAAGACTGGTGAATTTACTACCTAAAGAATAGTTTTAATGGACAAACTTCTTAAGATATGGTAAACATTTTTACATAAATTGCACCCCTTACAGAATAGTGCAGTGTGAAATATTATAATCATTAATATTTAAGGTGGCAGTTTGATACTTAAAAATAGGTTTTTCAAGGACACATAAAATAAAGCCTTAAAAAGTTTGACAAGTGAAGATATGACAAAATCTTTACGAAAAAAGTTTGGCAGCAATGTTAATCAGCAAAGCCAATTATTTACACCGACACAACAGTGAGCTAAGGCAAGCAATGGATGCACATACTAAACTCTTGAAAATTGTCAAAGGTGTGATTTTATAAAACTGACTCTAAACATAACAACTTGTTTTATGTTAAAGGAACCATTCTCTGGTATCTGGCCTTCTGCAAATTTGAATTGTCCAGAGGACACGCTTGTAAGTATATTACATGACTATTCTCTTGGCACTACTTGTCAAGTTAATCACTACTTTTGAGGTTGCTGTGAGTCAGAAGCGACTCGACGGCAATGGGTTTTGATTGGTTACTTCTACCATGTAACCGCCCTTGTACATTGCAAACATGACCTCACGCAATCCTTATAACTATGCTTGGATAGTTCCAGTGTCCTGAAGTATTCTTGATAATGCTATAATTTTTACATTTATATTCTGAGTAAGACTAGTCTAAAATAGCTTTTTTTTCCTTCTCTTGCTAAGCTTTAAAATAAATATTATACGTGTAAAAATAATTTGAACGTTTTTCCTCTTTTTCTATGCTCTGGGACACTTGAGTAACTCTGGGGTACTTGATCTTGAAAGTGTTGTAATTCTCCCACATATCCATCTGGGCATGGCACACTTTGTAGGTCAGCTGTTTGAAAACTTGTTTCTTTCGTACTAAATGTTCTGTTTATATTTCCTCTCTCTTCTGTCAGTTTTGGAAAGTTATATTTTCTTGGATAATTATCCATTACATTCAGGTTTCAAATTTAGAGTTTCCATAGGGTTTAGCTGCACATTAAGTCTTTACATTTTCTCCAAAATATGTAATTTCTCTTTTATACTTTTTCTTTTTGATTTTTGTTCTTTTTCTTATTGTTCTAATTTAGTTAGTGGCTTATCTACGTTCTGATATAGTTTCAAAAAAAGTATCTTTGGGTTTATTCTTTTTTTCAGTTTTCTAATTTGTAGACTGTGTTTTTGTTTTTATTTTTCATGTTTCTCTTA
This sequence comes from Dugong dugon, assembly GCA_030035585.1. Classification (NCBI taxonomy): domain Eukaryota; kingdom Metazoa; phylum Chordata; class Mammalia; order Sirenia; family Dugongidae; genus Dugong; species Dugong dugon. Next base: position 26,014,644 of record CM057475.1, read on the forward strand.
TTTTTCTTTTTCTAAGTTTTGAAGTTGAATATTTGAGTCATTTACTATCATTTTTCTTGTATTCTATTATAAATATTTAAGGATGTAAATTTTTCTCTGAATAATGCTTTAACTGACTGAGGAGGTTCTAATAGGTAGTGCTTTATTATCATTGTTTTCTAGATATTCTGCACTTTGGAGTTAGAAGAGTTTGGCTCTGTTTTCTGATAGTCATTTTCTTTTAATAGTTATTTATATTTTTGATATGACAGGATAAAGCTGGTCTTAATGGTGTTACAGGGTCCACATTCCCTTGTCTAGAATTTTGAAATCCAAAAACCTTCAAGATTAAAGTTTTGGTTTTGTTTTTAACCTCATTTGTTGTCAAAATCTAACCTGAGTTGCTCTGGGGTGAATTATATTTGTTTATCCCACTTTCTCTGAATATAAAATGTTTGGCTACAAAGTATTATTCAAGTATATGTTCGATTACAAGGTGCTGTTCCATACCTCACCAGGAATGTGAAAAATTTTTGGTATTGGTACCATATTGCCTTTCTGTTGATAAGCTGTGTTAAGTTATGGCAAAAGTTTAGAGTTTATTTTATGCACCTTGGGGTATCCTTTGAAGGGTTTTAGCCAGTCTTGTGATCAAATTCAGAATTTGCTTTGATTACTCTGCCAGTAAAATGTATGAGAAACAAAACAAGAGGAAATAAGATGGATTGTGGGCTTTTTCAATATTTTGTGTAAAAATGGATGAAGCTCTGAAATAAACATTAGTGAACAGAATGGGATAGAGAGAATTACTTGGGAAATAGGACTTGCTTCTGTGTAGGAATAAGGGAGAGAGAGGAATTTAAAATAATCTCCAATTCAACTAGTGTGACTACTTACCTACCTACCTTCCAGTTGCCCGTGGAGTTGACTCTGACTCACGGTGGCCCCACTAGATGGTGGAATTCGGTGAAATCTAAAACACAAGAAAAGGAGGAACAGTTTTGAAAGAGGAATTCTATTAGGTCTTTGAGATCAGAGAATGTGTATTGCTCACTGTTGTTTCCCAGACCCCAGCATAATGCTAAGCATGTACAGATACCATAAAAAGTAAGAGAATTGGAAAAGTCAGGAGAGTGGCTGAAGTGACTTTCAAGGCCCTTTTCTAGGATATTACTGCATGTAAAGACTATGTGGATGCTGGACACTGTAATGTTCTAATGCTCTAAAATCTTCTTGCAGAACTGTCTGACAATAAGTTCTAAACATTCAATGGAGGTGACTTGAGCTTCTGCAAAGACTTCATTCCAGTAGCATTTGTCAAATATATTTCAACTATTTTTAAAATTGTAATTGAAAACACACACCCGTATTAGAAATCATACCTGAGCACTTGAGAGACCACTAATGGATTTGCTTATATTTTCCTCTTTTTGACAGTGAAAATAAAGGTTATAAATTTGGACTTATTACACAAATCTATACTAATACAATTACTCTTTTATTTGCTTTATGTTTTAAAATCCGTGAAAGAATTCATTTTAAAAAATGGTTATATTGCTTAAAAAGAAAATAAGTAAAAACACTGATTTAGCTTTATCTCTTCATTTTATAAAGAAATTTAGGCCTGGAGAAGTAAAATAATGTCCCTCAGAACACACAGCACATCAGTGGAAGAGACAGAGCTAGAACCCGATGGTCCCAAATAAGATTATGATACTCTCTTCACTGCACCACACTTCTGAGGAGAGATGAAATTTTCATCGAGAGAAAGTCCTGCTACCACTGTTAAGTAGTTAACTTACCCCTAGTAGATAATGTGATTGAGCAATTTAAAAAGTATTTATAGAACACCTAAAGGTCAAGAAGAACCATACCATCTATCAAGGAAGTAAAAATTAAAGTCCATAAATAATAAACAAGGGTAATGACTCTGATATACAAGAGTCACAGTGAATGAATTAAATCCACATGGACCTGTGGAAAGAGACTGATTACAAACATTATCAAGGTGGAGACTAGGCTGGTGAATAGATAGGAGGGAAAAAAAGAGTAGTTTTCTGCTTCTTCTCTTTTCTAAGAAAAATGTCTCTTATTTTCAGTTTCTCTTGCAGCCTCTCTTCTGAGCGGCTTCATTTAATCAGTCAGCCAGGTGTTATTCACCAAATGTCTGTTGTGTACATCCAGTCAGCAGTCACTGTTCTAAGCACATTAACCACTGAAGTCACAGAGGGGAGGGATGTGGTTCCTACCCTGATGTAGCTCACACTTGCAGAAGGTTCTACCTTTCTCCCCTATTAACTGAGTCACTTCTGTTTTCCTCTGCCTCCATCACTTTTTTGAGAAAAATAATAGGAATGACTAGAGAATTCATTGGTTTGTTAGGTGCGGCCAGTGAGAATTCGTATTTGTTTTTATATACTGTCTTAGTTTCTTAGTGCTGCTATAACACAAATAACACAAGTGACTGACTTTAAAGAACAGAAATGTATTTGCCCACAGTCCAGGTTAAAAAAAAAATCCATTACGTCAAGTTGATTCTGACTCAGGTGACCCTATAGGACAGAGTAGAACTGCCCCATAGGGTTTCCAAGGAGTGGCTGGTGGATTCGAACTGCCCACATTTTGGTTAGCAGCTGTGGCTCTTCACTACTGCACCTTCAGGTTAGAAGTCTGAATTCAGCATGTGGTTCCAAGGGAAGGTCCTTCCTTGTCTATTTCAGCTTCTGGTAGCCAACAATCCTTGAAGATCCTGGGCTTGCACATTCATCTTGTCTCAGCAGTCTTCAGACAGCATCTATCTGTCTCCCCCCTGTAGGGCCTGCTTGTCTCCATGACTATGCTGCTCTTTATAACTCAACAGCAATTAAAGACACACCAAGCACTGATATGGCCTCCTTGACATAACAAAAAAATACCCTATCCCTACATGGAATCACTTTCAACACACACACACACACACACACACACACAAATATATATTATAAAACACATTTTTGGAGGGACCCAATTCAATCCATAACATATATCTATAGTTTTTACTTTTAGTTTTGCTAAATCAATGAAATCCCTTCATACATGTTGTTGTGTTCTGCCAAGTCACTTCTGACTCACAGCGACCCTACAGGACAGAGTAGAAGTGTCCCAGAGGGTTTCCTAGGCTGAAATCTTTAGCGGAGCAGGTTGCCGTGTGTTTTCTCCCTTGAAGCAGCTGGTGGGTTCGAACTGCCTACCATTCTATTAGCAGCCAAGCGCTTAACCATTACACCACTAGGGCTTTTCCCTTCATACATACAGTACCGTATTCACAGTAGACTCTATATGTGTTCATTTGGATCTTCTTCACTTAAAAAAAGAGGCATTTTTTTCACTCATCACAGTAAGAAGTGACTAAATTAGAATAGGGTCAGACGTTTCCTGTAAAGAGCCAGATCATAAATATTTTAAGCTTTGCAAACCATATGGTCTCTGTCAGATCTACTCAACTTTGCCACTGTATAATGCAAGCAGCCAGAGACAATGCATAAATGAATATGTCTGTATTCCAATAAAACTGTATTTATGACACTAAAATTTGAATTTCAAGTAATTTTCACATGTCATAAATATTATTCTTCTTTTGATTTGTTCTCAACCATTTAAAAATGTGAAAAGCATTCTTAGGTTGCAGGCTGTACAATGCAGGTTAGATGTGGCCTATGGGCTATAGTTATGCCCATACCTGAATGAGGACTTTTGCTTTATTAACAAATTTTACCTAGAATTAAATTTTGATTCAAGGACTTTAAGGAACCAACAACTATTTCAGAATATACGTTTAACGCCACACAGAGTTGAAATCATTTCCCTTTTGAGCATGAGATGATCAGAAACAGCATCATTGGAAGAAGAGTAGTCCAATTCAGGGGGACCCCATTACAACCATTATGTTAAAAGGAACCTGTCTTGGTTCACATCTATTGTTAACGGAAAAGCAGCAGAATCTTGTTTATGAGCTTGGCAGTCCTGCTGAGAGATCACAAACCATGCTGAGCTTGTTGAGAAATGGCTTTCTTAAAACATTTACTTGGTTGACTTCTGCTCATCAATTCATGGTTTAAAAAAAAAAAAAAAATCCCTCACCTGCAAAGAGAACAGACCTATTTATCACTATTTAGCTCAAAACCTGTTCTAACTTGTATAACAAAATTTGATGTTTTTCCAAGTCTTAATTTCAAAAGTCATGCAAACATCTTCCAGTCCTGTCTAAGTGTCCACATTTAGGGAAACCAGTAGAGGAATGTAGGTGTGCCTAAGTTATGCCTAATGTCCAAATTCCAGCTTGCATCAAAATCGTTTTATCACCTCACACATCAATGAGAAATCTTATTGGAGGAACTAACAGAAATCTGTTATGCAATTCTCACTAATTAGTATTTTGAAAAACCAGGTGTTCTTTGCATTTTGTGGGAAAGCTCCATATCCCTAAGCCCTGCTAATAAACCAACACTCTACCGGTTCTGTAAAAGATTTGACGTCAACCAGCTGTTCAATACAAATGGCACTTTGTTTATCTCATCCTCATCCCGAGTTTAGACTTTGATTATAGCACTAGTTACAGAAATCAGTTTTTAACATTTAAAATCAATTCACGTTTGGGTAAACATGATTGTTCCTTTTCCATATAGCCACTGCATCAGAGGACATATTCCTCTGCTTCGAATAAATTAGGACTTCCGCATAGCTTCTAAGTGGCAGAGATAGAATATGAACTTGAGTAGACTGACTAATCCGATGCTTTTAGCCACTCTGCTACACTGCCTCTCTCTCGCTGTCTCTCTGTATGGCTCATTATCTGTAAGCAAGAAAGCTAGGAGACCTTTTAGGAGGCTCTAGTAGTCCAAGATTTAGAGTGATGAGATGCTGAGCTTGGACTGTGATTGCTGAAAATGTGAGGAAGGGATGAAGATGAGAAATATCTCTATGCATGAATTAACCAGATTTGCTGGATAATGTCTGTCAGATAATGCCTGTCTTGATGATTATTTCACTCAATGAGCACCTCCCATGTGCCTGGAACTGTGCCAGATGTTGGGGAGGAAACTGAACAAAATAAACCAAGTCCCTGCCCTCTTGGAACAAGATCATATTATGACTAGGAAGCAGGTTATAGAGGCGTGGACTGGGTCTAGACGGTACACAAGAAACTGGTAACAGCGTTTGCTTGGGAGGGCACGAGGTGGGAGGAAGGGGCAGCGATAGGAGGGAGACATCACAGATTACCTTTTTTATACTTACTGAATTTTAAAATGTCATTGTCTACTTTAAAAATTAATATTTTAAAATGAAGCACTAAAAAATATTGGGGCCAAATTCATATGAAGTTTCTCAGGAAATTATGTCACTCTGAGCATTCTTCTACCTCAGTAAGAATAGTCTGAATTTTATCTTTTTGAGCACATTTGCCCAAATATTTCATTGATGATACTTAGGGCATTTACAAATCGTTGATTTAGTTTTGAATTTTGTATTTTCTGGCATTTGTCATTAGGCTATAGAGTGATGGGCCCTGGGTCAGCTCAGATTGGAAAAACAAAATTATAGAAACTTGTATACGTGCCCCACTGTCATCCACGTGGCCAGGGTTAGGTTTTCCTGGGGCCACTAAAAGAATGTGAAATTTGTACTTTAGGGAAGTGGTATGTGCCAGAGCCAGACAGTGAGCAAAGCCAGGGTCAGTTTGGCAAAGCACAGAACTGAAAAACAGGGAGACCAGGCCTGATAGAAAGATCGGGAGGTAGGGGGTAAGCTGTATATTGCAGAATCCACAAAGACAAGAGCAGTTAGGAAATAAGAAGGGGTGAAGGATCCCCCAGTGATTCTCACGAACACCACTAGATACTAGATGTTCACAGTTGTCTTTAGGACCAATGGGCGTGTATTATTATGGTGGTTTAGGCTGGCTGAAAGGGTGAAGGCAGAAGGGACAGAACTACTTCTAAAGATCTCAGGTTTCAGAGAGTGGGACGTGGTCCACAGTCCTAAGACCATTGGAAATAATTTGCCTACCTCACATATTACTGGCATTACTTAAATGTGCTATATGTTATACCACACAGCTTCATACCTCCCAATAGTTACTTGTATAGTTAATAAACATCACAAAATATCTAGGAGTATGTCAAATGTTGTTAGGACTATTCATTCTATATTGAAACAAATACATCAAGAGTAGGAAGGACAAAGCCAACTGGCCTCGTCAGACACGGATTGCTTTTCAAAACACTTAGTTTTTTTAAACTTGAATATAAATACTATTGAAAGAAACATTTGTTTTACACATGACTAAAGTAATGTATGCTCATTAATAATCACTGGGAGAAAAAGCAAGGAAGGAAAGATAGAGGGAAGGGAACGAAAGGAAAGGGAAAAAAACATTTCCACTGGTAAAATTTTGGTTTATCTCATGTTACTGTTTTTATTGTTTTTTCTATCTCTATGCACAAGTTGGATGGATGGATGGACAGATGGATAGAAAGATAGATGTATATATAATTATGCATCTTTTTTATTCACCGAATCTAAATAATTTTTCTACTTTAGTGTAAACTTTTCCTTTAACTCATATGAATTTCTACATTATAGCCCATTAATTGTATGCATCTATCACAGATGACTCCAGAAAGTAGACTGTGATTCAGAGTTTTAGTGTGCAGAATGTTTATAAAGGAATACCCCTGAGATCAACACCTGGGAAAGGAAGGGAAAGAAAGCAGGATTGGGCAGAGGGAAATGTAGGACTGCAATGCTGACCCCACAACAACCTTAGCCAAGCCCCAGTGGGCCAAATGGCTAGCCTTTTACACCCCCAATTCTATAAGTTACAGGATGTGTACTGCCTTGAGAAGGATGTGACCTTGGGCAGGGTGACACTCTCAGCAGCTGGGGCAACAAGTTCTTCCTTCATGAAAGATTTAGATGGCACATTACCATGTTTGCCACAATAACTTATTTAATAAAACTTTTCATTTTATACTTTTATATTCTTACCAAATTTTCTTTATTAAAAATGACTCAGTATATATTTGAAAACATACATTTAGTAATAGTTCCTTAGTTTATAGCCTCAAAAATAGAATTACTGAATTAAAATATTTGAACATATTTAAGGTTCTTGAAACATATGATGAATTGCTCTCCAAATGGTTGTTCCAATTTGCACTCATATGAATAGTGTAAGAGAGCTTCCCATTTTACAATGTGTTTATTAGCTTTGGGTATTATCACTGAAAAATGCTAATCTCACAGGTTAAAATATTAGTCTTTTTAAAATTTGCTTTCTATGGATTACTAGTGAGTTTAACATTAATTTGCATTTCTTCAATCAATAATATACAGTCAGCCCTCCATATCCACGGGTTCCCCATCCACAGATTCAACCAACTGAATTGAAAATATTTAGGAAAAAAAATGTGACTTTATTGCTGACGTATATCAACTATGTAGTTAGGCCTATGATGGTTGTGTCTGTACTAAACAGGTGTAAAACTCTTTTTTCTTGTCATTATTCCCTAAACAATACAGTATAACAACCATTTACATAGCACTTACATTGTATTAGGTATTAGAAGTAATCTAGAGATGATTTAAAGTATATAGGAGAGTGCATAGGTTATATGCAAATACTAAGACATTTTATATAAGGGAACTGAGCATCCAAGGATTTTGGTATGGGGGGGTCCTGGCACCAATCCCCCTTGGATACCAAGGGGCAACTGTAACCTCTTTTGCAAATTTCCAATTCATGGTCCTAGTATTTCCACCATCATTGCATAGGATTTAAAACAGTTCACCCAAAAAATATTCTAGTTTGGAAACTTGAAGTTGGTTACTCCAATCAGATATTCATAATCAATTCTTTTTCCCTCTTACTGTGCCCACTTCATTCATCATTTATATTACTTGAGCCTACATTTTTTTATTTTCCCTACTAAATGGTATACACAAGGAGATGAAGATTATGATACAAAATAGCCTCACACATAGTATAGTACAACAGCCTATATCCCAGAAAAAGTCTCAGAGAGATGCTCAAGGAAGTTTACTGAAATATCATTCACTGATGACATATTGTCTACCAAGATAGCATTTGTCAGTAGCTAAGTTACAAACTGAAGAATCAAATTATTTCCCTTTTAAAATATGTGAGGAACTTTTTGTTTATTATTAACTGACACTTTGGGTGTTGTGATGGTTAAGATTGTGTGTCAGCTTGGCTGGGCTGTGATTTTCCATGTTTTAATGTAATCACTCCCATGATTGAATATACTGTGAGTAGCCAATCAGACGAAAGGGAGTCTCCTTGGGGGTGTGGCCCGCATCTGTATATAAGCAGACGTTCTGGCTTTTTGCTCTCTCTGGATCCTGCGGCTGCTTCCAGTCGTCTCATCTCCCATTCTTGGGACTTGAGCTGTCAGTTTATCTGCCGAACCTGGGATTCGTCAATCTGCACAGCCTGTGAGTGGGAGCCTTCTGATCTTGGGCTTGCCAGCTTCTGCAGCTGTGTGACTTGGGAGAGGCCTCTACCCTGATCCATGGACTTGGGACTTTCTAGCCTCTACAATCATGTGAGCTGTTTCCTTGATATAATCTCTCTCTATATATATATTTATACTCTTTACTGGTTTTGCTTCTCTAGAGAAACCAGCCTAAGACAGGTGTGCTTTGGAAATCAAGAATAAAAAGACATTAGTAGATATTTATTTTCTCCCTGTATGCTTTTCATCTCTTATTTTGCCACAGAGCCTATTTGCCTGGGGCCATTCCATTTTAACTCAATCAGTTGCAAATTAATTTTCTGGAGAACAAAAAGTATTCCTGAGAGAAGTTGTATGATTTCCATATTGCTTTTATTTTCATCTTTAGGTTTAAAAAAGAAAATAAAGTTAGTGGAGGTGACAGTACTAATCTTCCTTTCATGTACTTTTTTTAGATCTCATTATGAATATTTTAGTTGCTTAATACATTTTTATAGTCGAAGTTCACTGCTATTCAAATCAACATCCACCAGAACTCCAATATATTAATCATGGCATATACAAACGATGTAATAAATTCTAGGTATCAAAGAGATTGAGATATATTAAGCAGTCTTCATACGTAGTATGATTTAAAAATATTAAATGCAAACTAGGCTTTGCCTCTTTTGGTGTTGCAAGGTTTTTCTTTTTTTAATCATTATCCACCCTTCCCACAAACAGTTAACTTTTCCTCTTTATTTATTTATTAGAAGCAAAAGAATTCATCCCAAACCCATGTCACCTAGTTAAATATTCATTGCATACAACTAAAAGGGTGCTTATTACCAGAGGACTATAACACTTATTAGCAAAGTAGGGTTCCAGCTGTGTAGGTTTACCAGATTATCAAGGTCTTGCTGAGTTCTGCCCTTCCTGTCACTGCTGTCAGTGATTCAGAATCCATACTCCTAGAGTACAGCTAAAAATGGGAATTCAGAGGCCACGGATCCCCAGTACCTGACAACAGGTGAACGGTAGGGTTTATCTTTACAAAAATGGAAACTGCCCGTTCAAAACTCCATGTCATTGTTCAAGTGATAATTGCTTACTCACCCTCTGATAAGCAAAGAGTGACGCAGCCACTTATCAAGAAACTTGGAAGTTCTGATATTCTGCAGCCATTGCTATACGATGAGTATAACCAAACCCCAAACCCACTGCTGTCGAGTCAATTACAACTCATAGCAACCCTACAGGACAGAGTAAAACTGCCCCATAGGGTTTCCAAGGAGTGGCTGGTGGATTGGAACTGCCAACCTTTTAGTTAGCAGCCGAACTCTTAACCACTACGGCATCAGGGTTCCCATGAGTATCACAAGTGTCAGAAAAATGTTAAGTCATAAGGAAAGACTATAGTATCGTCAAAGCCTGGATTGCATGTTGCTGTGATGCTGAATAGGTTTCAGCGGAACTTCCAGGCTAAGGTGGACTAGGAAGAAAGTCTTGGCCATCTGTTTCCAAAAATCAGCCAATGAAAACCCCATGGATTACAATGGTCCAATCCACAACAGATCATGGGGGTAGAACAGGACCAGCAGTGTTTCATTCACTTGTGAACGGGGTCATCATTAGTCAGGGGCAACTCAGTGGCAGCTAATGACAACAACAACAATCACGAAAGCTCAGAGATTGCAGGGGAATAATACACTCTTAATCTTTGTCTGTCTCTGAGACATCTCTCCAATTTCTCTTTAGCTTAAGAAATGGGCGGGCCCTCCCCCCGCCTCGGTTACAAAGACACACTGTGTTGCAGAGTAGAACTGTGCTCCATATGGTTTGCATGACTGACAGACTTCCAGGTCTTTCTTCCAAGGTGCCTCTGGATGGGTTCAAACTGCCAAACGTTTGGTTAGAAGCCAATTGCCTAACCACTTGTGCCACCCAGGGAATCCTCAAAGACACACAGGTACAGGGTAAAGAGCAAACTTTCTTCTCCATCTTAGAAGTCTATATAAAAAATGTCCTGTATGTGTATGTATGTGTGTGTGTGTGTGCGTGCGTGCATGTGTACGCATACACATGAGTGTGTCTTGTTTATTCCCAGGCTTCACTTGCCTGACTTTTCCCAAACCACCATGGTTATGTTGAACCTCTAGAACAATAGTACTATGGTAATTGACTCTTGACTCCTAAGCTGCAGCCTTTAAGAAGCTGCCTCTGACAGCTTTGACTGAGAGTTTATAGTTTTCATTCTCGGAAATAGAGTAGACCTTATCCTCTCTGAAATCACAGACAGATAAGACTATATTTGAAGAGTGGTCTCAGAACGATAACAGTTTTTGTTTTGTTTTTTTTTTAACGTGGCAATTTTACTGGCTGCTTAGCATTCTGTAATCAGAAAGTAGTTGAAAAGCATTCAAGATTATCCTTGATACTTAGAACCTTTCTTCCTACCCATATATCCGCTGGGCATCTGAAGGGCATTAGCCATGTCTATAAGGATCCTCTTCGCTGACCTAATTGGAGCACTGGTAAAGAGGGAAAGCTCTTCCTAGGACCTTGTGACCCATGCCAGTTTATCTAATAAATGAAGTATTAGTAACAAAGTAATTGATTCCTCAGGATACAAACACATAAAACATGTCAGGCTAGATTAAATCTCCTTTTTTGCCTTACTAAATTCAAAAGGTACAGGGTTCATTTTTAGAAAAGAAACGAATTCATAAATATAAGCTGATTTTATATCTATATCACCTTATAGCAGGAGTAGATTTATGATTTGCAATTCCATACATAAGGTGACTTGAATGAGAAAGGAAGGGTGTCATCAAGGTGCAGCCACTTAGTCTCAATTTGTGAGACATAATCAAGACCCAGAAGCCAGGAATCCTGAGATGGAACAACAAAATGGATATTCCCCGAGCCAACACCGTAGCAAATGGTCAGTAGGTAAAGGGCTTCTTTTCTTTTTGTTTATCTACCAAACTACAATTTAAGTTTTGTCTCACCAACTGGCCTGTAAGCACTACAGTGAGAAGAGTTGTTTGCTCACCATTGTACCCATTGCCTATCATGTTGCGTGGAACATATTAGGGACTCAATAAGTACTTAGATGGTGGGCTGAATGAATGGCATGGAGTGGGTGCTTGTCTAGCCAGGCAGTGCTAGACATAGGGAGAGATCCCTGGTACCAAAATGGGCACAAAACTTCATGAGTACTAACAAGAAGTACACAGGAGAAGATACCCCAGCACAAATTTTTTTTTCACTTAATGGCAAAGTCACAGGGACAAGCTGATTTCCTTCATAAAAATATCCTCCTACCCCCTCCAACAACATAACTCCTTCTCTCATATAAGGTATTGGGGTTGGAGTTTGTGCAGTGAGAGAAGGGACAGTTCTCTTTCTTATGTAAGTCTCGTTTGGAGTGACTGTTTTCGAGATGTATGATGCATACCTATCACATCTAATATCAATTAAAGGATCTTAAAAATCTCCCAGAATGACTAGACTTTGTTTCCTTCAACAAAGGCCTCTAAAAGCACCAGGACAACTGAAGAGTAGTACTGACAGAGGTCCTGAAATTAGTAACTTCCTCTCTGCCTTTAAGACAAAGGGAACCTTCATAATTTATTATTTGAGAGGTTTTTTTTTTTTTTTTTTTTTTTTTTGAAGCTGGATAGAAGAAATATAGGGAAACAAGAGCTCTGCCTGAAATCTGAGCTGTATTCCAGAATCTGAGTCTGGCCTGTTACACCCACACAGAACATTACCTACTGCCTTGCTACTGAAAGCATGGTTCATGGATCAGCAGCATTGAGTTCACCAGGGAATTAACAAGCACAGAATCTGAGGCCCCACTCCCAACTCAGTGAAACTGAATCTGTGTTTTACCAGACAATTCATATGCCCGTTAAAGTTTGAAAAGCATTGACCTAGAACCTGTATGACGAAGACGTATGTGTTAAACTATATTTTAAAATATTCTAAAAGCTAACTTTTAAAATTGAGGGTGAAAAAGATGATTCCTGAGACACACACAGATAAAAGTATTTCTTTTCATAGGAAGATAGTAAAATTTAGAAAAGGTCAGAGCGTACATCCCACAGCACAGCCCCAAAGAAGCAAATTCAAACTGGTCTAACCTGAAAGAATAGCAAAAGCATTAATCATTCCTTCCTTGTCCTTTAGCTTCAGATCTTCTCACACATAGAAAAGACCGTAGGAAAATGTTTCTCTCCTCACAGGAAAAGTCAAGAAGCCAAAGTCCAATGCTCAAAAGACACTGTAAGAAAAGCCCAGAGATTAGAAACTGTGTTCTTAATAATATAAAAATAGCAATGGTATTTCACAACCCTCCTTTTCCTCTTTATAATATACTTTAAATTGCTCTTTATTCGTATACAGTTAGGCACATTTTATATCATTAATCGTCTTCCTCATTAGATTATAAATTCCATTTTAAAAAATGACAGCTACTCACCTGCTCTAAAGAGTCTTCAGTTGCTTGTCAAGACTTATTAAGTACTTTTTGACAGTAGAGTGTCACTAGGGGATGGGGGGTGCAGACACTGTCGAAGTCACACCGATATGACCCCAGGGTCAGAAGTGGTGGCAGGCGGACCGGCGCTGCCAGGAGAGGGGCCACCAAGGCAGTGGTGTCACTAGGTTGGTGTCACCTGTCACCCAGTGTGGTAACTCATCACTACCCACCCACCCCCCAAGTCACCCGCCAGTCAGGGTGCAGGCAGCCAGGTCTCAGTGGCAACGATTTGGTGTCAAGGAGCATCTCCGCCTCAGCCAGTGGGAGACGGAAGGAGCTGCAGGGCCAGGAGGGGCTGGGCTGGCAGAGCAGCGCTGGGCCCTGTGCGGGGGCAGGGTTGGGGGTTGCAGGGTGGGCGCGTGGGGGGGTTGACACCATGAGTTACCATGCTGGGTGACACCAACCCTAGTGACACTTCTGCTTTTTGACCATTTACTCTCTAAAATACAAGGGACAATTAAGTAGATGATTGCCACACTCCTATCCCTTAACTACATCCAAAACCCTTCAGAACCAATTCAAGTGTCACCACCTCAGTGAGATCTTCCCTGGATCCCCCACTTCTTTCTTTCTAATTCCAAAGCACTTTGCCCTTACCTCCACTACAGCATTTGCACTATTTTATAAATTGCTTACTGTCTATCTCTACACTTGACTATAACCTCCTTGAAGCCAAGGCCATTAGTCAGATGTCACTAGAGGCTTCTAGCTCTCAGAAATGCAGGTAAACTTGAATCAAATATCTCATTTCACAACCTGTTGTTGTTATCTGCCATTAAGTTGGCCACCAATTGATGGCGACCCTATGCACAACAGAACTAAATGCTATTCCCATGACCGCTGGCATGTAAAACTGTCATGATTTGCAGGGTTTTTATTAGCCAGTTTTTGGAAATAAATTCACCAGGCCTTTCTTCTTAGTCTGTTTTAGGTGAGTTCAGTAGTTGCCCACTTTTAAAGCAAATTTCCACTCTTTCTTCACAAAAGGAGAAACATGCTGGGCATTTCTCAAGCTAAAACAAATGAATTAAAAATTCAAGCCTCAAGTTGTAGTATTGAGGGATTTGATGGGCAAAATATTGAATGATGCAGGAAGCATCAAAAGAAGATGAAAAGAATACACAGAGTCACTGTACCAAAAGAATTAGTCAACATTCATCCATTTCAGGTGGTAGCATACGATCAAGAACCCACAGTATTGAAGGAAGAAGTCCAAGCTGCATTGGATGTATTGGCAAAAAACAAGACACCAGGAACTGATGGAATATCAAATGAGATGTTTCAACAAACAAAGGCAATGCTGGAAGTGCTCACTCATCTATGCCAAGAAATTTGGAAGATAGCTACCTGGCCAATCTACTAGAAGAGATTCATATTTGTACCCATTCCAAAGAAAGGTGATCCAACAAAATATGGAAATTATCGAACAATATCATTAACATTGCATGCAAGTAAAATTTTGCTGAAGATCGTTCAAAAATGGTTGCAGCACTATATCAACAGGGAACTGCCAGAAATTCAAGCCAGATTCAGAAGAGGACATGAAATGAGAGACATCATTGCCAATATCAAACAGATCTTGACTGAAGGCAGAGAATACCAGAAAGATGTTTACCTGCGTTATTGACTATACAAACGCATTCGACTGTGTGGATCGTAAGAAATCGTGGATAACACTTAGAAGAATGGGAATTCCAGAACACTTAATTGTGCTCATGAGGAACCTGTACATAGATCAAGAGGCAGTTGTTCGAACAGAACAAGCGGATACTGCGTGGTTTAAAGTCAGGAAAGGTGTGTGTCAGTGTTGTATCCTTTCACCATACTTATTCAATATGTATTCTGAGCAAATATCTGAGAAGTGGAGTATATGAAGAAGAATGCAGCATCAGGACTGGAGGAAGATTCATTAACAACCTGTGATATGCAGACGACACAATCTTGATTACTGAAAATGAAGAGAACTTGAAGCACTTTCTGATAAAGATCAAAGATCACAGCCTTCAGTACGGATTACACTTCAGCATAAAGAAAACAAAAATCCTCACAACTGGGCCAATAAGCAACATCATGATACACAGAGAAAAGACTGAAGTTGCCAATAATTTCATTTTACTTGGATCCACAATCAACGTCCATGGAAGCAGCAGCAAGCACTTATTGCGTTGGGCAAATCTTCTGCAAAGACCTCTTTTAAGGTATTAAAAAGCAAAGATATCACTCTGAGAACTGAGGTGCACCTGCCCCAGGCCATGGTATTTTCAGTCACCTCATATGCATGTGAAAGCTGAACAATGAATAAGGAAGATCAAAGCAGAATTAATGACTTTGAATGGTGGTGTTGGTGAAGAATATTCAATATTCACAAACTGCCAGAAAATAGAACAAATCTGTCTTGGAAGAAGTACATCCATAATGCTCCTTGGAAGTGATGATGGCAAGACTTCATCTCACATACTTTGGGAGTGTTATCAAGAGGGAACAGTCCCTGGAGAAGGACATCATGCTTGGAGTTATGGATTAAATTGTGTTCCTGAAAATATGTATTAAATTGGCGAGGCCATGATACCCAGTATTGTGTGATTGTTCACCATTTTTGGATCTTATGTGATTATCCCATGTGCTGTAAATCCTAACCTGTATGATGTTAATGAGGAAGGATTAGAGGCAGTTATATTACTGAGGCAGGACTCACTCTACAGGATTAGGTTGTATCTTGAGTCAATCTCTTTTGAGACATAAAATAGAGAAGAGAGCAGAGAGGAGTGGGACTTCATGTCACCAAGAAAGAAGCGCCAGGAGTGGGAAGTGTCCTTTGGACCCACAGTCTCTGCACTGAGAAGCCCCTAGACCAGGGGAAGATTGATGACGAAGATGTTCCCCAAGAACCGACAGAGAGAGAATGTCTTCCCCTGGAGCTGGCACCCGAATTCGGACTTCTAGCCTCGTAGAATGTGAGATAATACAATTCTGTTTGTTAAAGCCACCCACTTGTGTTACTGCTTTTTTTTTTTTTATTTTATTTTATTGTATTTCAGGTGAAGGCTTACAGAACAAATAGTTTCTCATGAAACAGTAGTACACATGTTGTTTTATGACATTTGTTAACAACCCCAAAACATATTAACCCTCTAACTTCTCAACCTTTTTTTTGGTGAAAAGACACATAGCCAAAATACACCATTTCAAAAATTTCTACATGCACAGTTCGGTGACATTGACTACGCTCTTCCAATTGTGCTGTTATTCTCACTTAAGATGAAAGTTTACAGTACAAAATAGTTTCTTATTTAACCGTTACTAGAAATGTTGCCCTATGACAATGGTTAACAATCTCACAACACATCAACAATGTCCTTACTCAACCTTGGGTTCCCTATCACCAGCTTCCTTGTCCCCTTCTGCCTTCTGGCCCTTGTCACTGGACTCCTGTACCTCGTTAGTCTCATTTGGTTTTACGGGGCTGTCCACTCCCAAGCTGAACAGTGAACCTCGGAGGTAGCTTCACCACTGAGCTAAAAGGGTGTCTGGGGGCCATACTCTCGGGGTTTCTCCAGTCTCCTTTAGGGCGGTAAATCTGGTCTTTTTTTTGTGAGTTAGAATTATGCTCTACATCCTTCTCCAGCTCTGTCCAGAACCCTCTGTTGTGATCCTGGGTAGAGCAGTCAGTGGTGGTAGCCGGGCATCATCTAGCTGTACTGGACTCAGTCTGGTGGAGGCCTTGGTAGCTGTGGACAATTAGTCCTTCAGACTAATCTTTTCCTTGTATCCTGTTCTCTTCATTCTCCCTTGCTCCCGAAGGGATGAGACCAGTGGAGTATCTTAGATGGCCGCTCACAGGCTTTTAAGACCCCAGACGCTACTCACCAAGGTAGAATGCAGAGCATTGTCTTTATAAGCTGTGTCATGCCAATTGAGCTAGATGTTCCCTGAGACCATGGTCCCCACAGCCCTCAGCCCAGCAAATCAGTCCCACAGGGAGTTTGGATGTGTCTATGGGGCTTCCATGACCTTTCCTTGTACAGGTTGTGCTCGTTTCCCCTGTATTGTGTACTGTATCACCCTTCACCCAAGATACCACTTATCTATTGCCTATTTAGTATCCCCCCCCCCAAACCATCCTTGGTAACCAACAAAGATTGTTACATTTTGTGTGTGAACTTTTGCATGGGATTTTGCAATAGAGGTCTCATATAATATTTGTCCTTCTGTGATTGACTTATTTCACTCAGCATAATGTCCTCCAGTTTCATCCATGTTATGAGATGCTTCAGATTCATTGTTGTTCTTTCTCGTTGCATAGTACTCCATTGTGTGTATGTACCATAGTTTATTTATCCATTCATCTGTTGATGGGCATCTACGTTATTTCCATCGTTTTGCTATTGTGAACAATGCTGCCATGAACGTGGGTGTGCATATGTCTATTCGAGTGATGACACTTATTTCTCTAGGATATATTCCTAGGAGTGGGATTGCTGGATCGAATGGTGTGTCTATTTCTAGCTTTCTGAGGAAGCGCCATACCATTTTCCAAAATGGTTGTATCATTTTGCATTCCCACCAGCAGTGCATAAGAGTTCCCATCTCCCCGCAGCCCCTCTAACATTTGTTATTTCCAGTGTTTTTGATTCGTGCCAGTAATGCCAAGGTGAGATGGTATCTCACTGTGGTTTTAATTTGCATTTCTCTGATGGCTAGTGATCACGAACATTTCCTCATGTGTCTGTTGGCCATTTGAATGTCTTCTTTGGTGAAGTGTCTGTTCATTTCCTTTGCCCATTTTTTGATAGGATTGTTTGTCTTTTTGTTGTAGAGGTGTTGGATTTTCGTGTAGATTATGGAGATTAGACCTTTGTCCTACTTGTACTGTCCAAAATTTTTTTCCCAGTCTGTAGGTTCTCTTTTGACTCTTTTGGTGAATTCTTTTGAAGTGCATAGGTGTTTGATTTTTAGAAGATCGCAGTTATCTAGCTTATCTGTTGGGGTTTGTGCATTGACGGTTATGGTTTGATCTTGTTAATGCCATGTATTAAGGCCCACAGTGTTGGTCCTATTTTTTCTTCTACGAACTTTATACTTTTAGGTTTTATATTCAGGTCTTTGATCCATTTTGAAGTAGTTTTTGTATACGGTGTGAGGTATGGGTCCTGTTTCATTTTTTTGCAAATGGATACCCAGTTTTGCCAGCACCATTTGTTAAAAAGACTGTCTTTTCCCCATTTGATGGACTTTGGGCCTTTGTAGAAAATCAGGTGACCGTAGGTGGATGGATTTACATCTGGGTTCTCAATTCTGTTCCATTGGTCAATGTATCTGTCGTTGTACCTGTACCAGGCTGTTTTGACTACTGTAGCTGTATAGTAGGTTCTGAAGTCAGGTAGTGTGAATCCTCCAACTTTATTCTTCTTCTTCATAGTGCTGTACTTATTCAGGGCTTCTTTCCTTTCCATATAAAGTGAATGATTAGTTTTTCCTTCTCTTTGAAGAATGTTGTTGGTATTTGGATCGGGATTGCATTGTATTTTGTAAATTGCTTTGGGTAGAACTGTCATTTTCACAATGTTGAGTCTGCCTATCCATGAGCATGGTATGTTTTTCCATTTATGTAGATCCCTTTGGGTTTCATGCAGTAGTGTTTGGTAGTTTTCTGTGTATAGCTCTTTTACATCCCTGGTCAGATTTATTCCTAAGTATTTTATCTTTTTAGGGGCTATTGAAAATGGTATTGTTTTCCTGATTTCCTTTTCATCGTTCTCCTTACTGGTGTATAGGAATCCAACTGATTTTTGAATGTTTATCTTGTATTCTGCTACTCTGCTGAATCTTTCTATTAGTTCCAGTAGATTTCTCGTGGAGTCTTTAGGGTTTTCTATGTATAGTATCATATCATCTCCAAACAGGGACAGTTTAAATTCTTCATTACCTATTCGGATGCCCTTTATTTCTTTTTCTTGCCTTATTGCTCTAGCTAGAACTTCCAGCACAATGTTAAATAGGAGTGGTGATAAAGGGCATCCCTGTCTTGTTCCTGTTTTCAAGGGGAATGTTTTCAGCCTCTCTCCACTAAGAATGATGTTGGCCATTGGTTTTGCATAGATGCCCTTTATTATGTTGAGAAATTTCCCTTCTATACCTATTTGATTGAGAGTTTTTATCAGGAATGGGTGTTGGACTTTGTCAAATGCCTTTTCTGCGTCAATTGAGATGATCGTGTGATTCTTTTCTTTCCTTTAATTTATGTGGTGGATTACGTTGATTGATTTTCTAATGTTGAACCATTCTTGCATACCTGGTATGAATCCTACTTGGTCGTGGTGTATTATTTTTTTGATATGATGCTGAATTCTATTGGCTAGAATTTTGTTCAGAATTTTTGCAACTATATTCATGACAGATATTGGTCTGTAATTTTCTTTTTTTGTGACGTCTTTGCCTGGTTTTGGTATCAGCGTTATGCTGGCTTCATAGAATGAATTTGGAAGTGTTGCTTCCTCTTCTATGCTCTGAAATTGCTTGAGTAGTACTGGTACAAGCTCTTATGTAAATGTTTTGTAGAATTCTCCAGTGAAGCCATCTGGGCGAGGCTTTTTTTGGTTGGGAGTTTTTTATTACCTTTTCAATCTCTTCTCTTGTTATGGGTCTGTTCAGATTTTCAACATCTCTTTGTTGTAGTTTGGGTAAGCTGTGTGTTTCTAGAAATTTATCCATTTCCTTTAGGTTTTCAAATTTGTTGGAGAATAGTTTTTCATAATATTCCTTTATAATCCTTTTTATTTCAGTTAGGTCTGGTGTAATGTCCCCATTTCATTTCTTATTTGGGTTATTTGTGTCCTCTCCTGTTTTTCTTTTGTCAGTCTGGCCAGTGGTTTGTCGATTTTGTTGATTCTTTCAAAGAACCAGCTTTTGGTTTTGTTGACTCTTTCTTTTGTTTTTCTGTTCTCTATTTCATTTATTTCTGCTCTGATCTTTACTATTTCCTTTCTTCCGGTGGTTGTGGGCTTTTTTTGCTGTTCTCTTTCTATTTGTTTGAGTTCTGTAGTTAATGTTTTGATTTTGTCCCTTTCTTCTTTTCTGATATGTGGATCTATTGCTATAAATTGTCCTCTGAGGACTGCCTTTGCTATGTCCCAAAGGTTTTGGTATGATGTGTTTTCATTCTCATTTGATTCTAGGAATTTTTGATTCCATCTCTGATTTCTTCTATTACCCAGTGATGTGTAAGCAGGGTATTATTCAGTTTCCATGTAGCTGATTTTTTTCCTTGATCTTTCTATTGTTAATTTCTACCTTGATGGCACTGTGGTCAGAGAAGATACTTTGAATTATCTCAACGTTTTGGATCTTGTTGAGGATTGCTCTGTGACCTAAGATGTGGTCTATTCTGGAGAACGTTCCATGTGCAATGGAAAAGAATGTGTACTTTGCAGTGGTTGGATGGAGTGTTCTATATATGTCTATGAGGTCAGATTGGCTGATTGTGCCCTTTAGGTCTTCTGTATCTTTGCTGAGTTTCTTCTTAGTTGTTCTGTCCTTTACTGAGAGTGGTGTGTTGAAGTCTCCTATTATTGTGGAACTGTCAATTTCTATTTTCAGTGCTGTTAGAGTTTGTTTCATGTATTTTGGAGCCCTGTCATTGGGTGCGTAGATGTTTATTATGGTTATGTCTTCATGATGGATCGTCCCCTTAATCATTATGGCTTCTTTGTCTTTTATGGTAGATTTTGTTTTAAAGTCTATTTTATCTGAGATTAGAATTGCCACTCCTGCTCTGTTTTGGTAGTTGTTAGCTTGATATATTTTTTTCCAACCTTTGACTTTTAATAAATTCACATCTTTGTTTCTAAGGTGTGTCTCTTGTAGACAGCATATTGATGGATCCTGTTTTCTTATCCATTCTGTCACTCTCGATCTCTTTATGGGTGCACTGAGTCCATTTACATTCTGTGAGTTTATTGCTGTCATTTTGTAGTGCCTTTTTTTTGTGGTGCTGAAGTTTTCTTTGTTCTTCTTACTCTCTTGTGCTGAGTTACTTTTGTTTGTGGATTTTTTTTTTTTTTTTCGTTTCTTTTGTTTTTGTAGAGACTTTATGTTTTTCCTCTTCTTTTTTTAATGAGTATGTTAACTTTCTTTGTGGTTACCATGAATTTTACCCTTCTCTTTCTAAGTTTGAAGCAGTCTACAATTACTTGGTATCACCTTGCCTTCCTCTCCATTAGAAGGTTCTATACCTATGCAGTTTATTCCCTCTTTTATTGTTTTGATGTTGTTGTCATTTATTGATTAACTGCTCTGATTCCCTGTTGTATTTGTTTTGGTTTTGGATAGTCCTCGAGAGTTCATTTCCTAGACTGGTATCTGGCTTGTATGATCCTGTGTCCTAGGTTCTGCCTGTGAGCTGATGCTGTTTGTCCTCAGATCGAAGAACTCCCTTTAATAATTCTTTTAAGTTTGGTTTGACTTTTACATATTCCCTAAATTTCTGTTTATCTGGAAATGACCTAATTTCACCATCAAATTTGAACAAGAGTTTTTCAGGATATATTATTCTTGGCTGACAATTTTTTTCTTTCAAGATTTTATATATGTAATCCCATAGCGTTCTTGCGTGCATGGTTTCTGCCGAATAATCTGAGCTTAGTCTTATTGTTTCTCCTCTGTATGTGACTTCTTTTTTTTCAAGAGTTGCTGTCAGGATTCTTTGTTTGTCTTTGGTTTTGTCGAGTGTGAATATGATATGCCTTGGTGATTTTCTTTTGGGGTCTATCCTATATGGGGTTCGTTGAGCTTCTTGGATGGCCAGCTTTTCATCTTTCATGATATTGGGGAAACTTTCTGTCAGCAGTTCCTCAATGATCCTCTCTGTGTTTTCTGTTTTCTCCGCCTCTTCTGGAATTCCAATAACTCGAAAATTTTTGCTTTTGATTGTATCCCACATAACTCTCATGGTCTCTTCATTTTTCTTTGTTCTTTTTTCTGAGTTTTCCTGAAACAGAGTTGTATCCAAGTGTTTGTCTTCAATTCCACTGACCCTGTCTTCCACCATTTCAAATCTGCTTCTCAGCACTTCTATGACACCGTCCATTTCCGAGATCTTGTTGTTTATCTTTTGGATTTCTAATTGTTGTCTTTGTATAATTTTTAGTTATGAATTGATTTTGGCATTTTGTTCCTGTATTATCTTCCTGAATTCTTCCAATTTTTTGTTTGCATTTTCCACGAATTTGTCTATTTTTTCCTCATGTTTGTCAGGTTTTTGCCTCAGCTCTTGGAGAATTCTGAATATTAGAGATTTGAATTCCCTATCAGGTAGTTCTAGTGCATTTTCTTCCACTGGAGAGTCATCTGGTGTTTTATTTTGGATGCCTACTTGAACCATCCTGCCCTGTTTTTGTAAATGTTTTGATATTGTCTGCTGTCTTTGGGGCTTTCAGTAGTTATTTTTCTCATTTATTGATTGTAGATTTGTTTGTTTTATCCTTTTTTTAAAAAAATTGGCTATGTCTGAGCAGGCAGGCTGTGTGTTCTTTGTTGTTTGCTCATCTGTGCATTCAATACTTTTTGCCTCTTTCTCCAATTGGCAGGGTCAGTCACTCAGATATGGTACAGCAGGGCAGGTCTAGCTGAAGAGGAGTTACTGGGATGGGTTGTTTGTGGCACTTACTATAACCACCAGAGTGGGTCAGTAATCAGTACAGGGCAGGTTCCAGTAAGCCATGCCTGTGCTGCTTGGTGGTGTGATGTCAAGCACACGGTGCAGGTAGGCAGGATGTAGTGGGGAGATTGTTATGTGTGGAGCTTAGATGGATATGAGAGACAGGAGAGAGGAGCAGGAGCCAAAAACATACAAAAAAAAATAATGTTAGGGGAGCTTGCCATTGGAATGGAGAGATGAGAGACTATGAAATGAAGAAAAACAGAAACGGGAAGAGGAAGAAAAGAAAAGAATGAATTAATAAAAAATCAGAAAGGTTAAAGAACCGCAGAGTTCCCAGGGATCCCACCGATACACTATGAAGTCTGCGGAATTCGCTCTCAGCTGTTGCAATACAGCCTGGCTAGAAAGCGTAGAAGTGTACAATGCCTGGTATTCAGGGATCAGAAAGAAAAGGAAGATATATAGGTATGAGAAACTTAACAATGAAGAAAGACAAAAAGGGAAAAAGAGGGAAAAGAAAACAAAACAAATAAAAAAAAAAAAGAAGAACAAGAAAGTCCCCCCCAAAAAAACAGAAAAAATAAAAATAAAAACATTGAAAAAAGAAATGCGCTCAGGGATCCCTCTGCACGTCTGTGGAAGCTGAAGGGGAGTTCCTTGCCACACAGCTCCGCCTGGCCAGAAAGGCCTCCCAACTCAAGAAAAGGAAAAGAAAACAAACAAACAATTCAAAACGAACAAAAGAACAAAAGCCCCAGGACCCCACCAGTGCGGTAGCCCAGACTGGGAAGCAGCTCCACACTCGAATGGAGCTCCGCAGCCACTCAGGAAGACGCAAAGATGGCGCACAGAGCCAGGCACTTGAGCGAAAGGAGGGGGAGGTGGCGAGAGGCAAGCAAGAAATCAAAAAAAGAAGAAGAAAAAAAAAAAGCTACCCCAGCAGCCAACAAATGGCACTCAAAGAGCCAGCTAGTGCGGGCTGGTGTTCTGGACAAGAGACTGTGTCCACGGGAAACAGAGGAGGCCGAGTGTGGGTGAAGAAGGGTAGAGAGTGGGAAAGCATATATCACAAATTGCTGGTGCTCTGCAGCCCCTCAGGAAGAAGCAAAGATGACGCACCGAGCCAGGCACTCAAGTGAAAGGAGGGGGAGGTGGCAAGAGGCAAGTGAGAAATCAAAAGCAGCAGGGGAAAAAAAGCAACACTAGCAACCAACAAATGGCACTCAGAGAGCCAGCTAGCGTGGGCTGGTGTTTCTAGACAAGAGACTGTCCGCGGGAAGCAGAGGATGCTGAGTGTGGGTGAAGAAGGATAGAGTGGGAAAGTGCATATCACAAGTTGCCGGCGCTCTGCAGCCCCTCAGGAAGAAGCAAAGATGTTGCATGGAGCAAGGCACTCGAGTGAAAGGAGGGGGAGATGGCAAGAGGCAAGGAAGAAATCAAAAGAAGCGGAAAAAAGCAACACCAGCAGCCAACAAGTGGGACGCAGAGAGCCGCCCTCTTGGGTGTGTGGAATCCAAGCAGCCGGCGCTTCCTGGTCAAGAGACTGTGGCCACGGGAAGCAGAGGAGGCCAAACCAGGGCAAAAAGTGGTGGGAGGTGGGAAAGCGCACACCGAAAATTACCGGTTGTTTTGTCTCCCGCTGGACCCTCCGTGAGGCTGCTTTCTCTTCCTCCATTTGCTGGTCTCCAATAGGAGTCCAAGATGGTGGATCCGTGCTGCATTAGCCAGTAGGGGACCTCTGCATGAATTTCTCCTCACTCTCTGTTCTCTGTCAGTTTTCTCATTCCATTTGGTGCTTGGCTGAGTTCTTTATCTCTTCATTTGATGTTTTAGGGTTTCAGGATTGTTGTATTCTCTGTTCAGCTTAGTTTTTCAGATCTTTGCTGTGGAGGGATGGCATGGTGCTTCTGCCTAGAGCGCCATTTTGCCAGAACTCCCTCCCACTTGTGTTATTTCTGTTACAGCACCACTAGATAACTAAAACACTTGGTAAAGTAGAAGGTCAGCAGTAAAGAGGAAGATACTCAATCAGATGGATTGACACAGTGGCTGCAACGATGGGCACAAACATAGCAACAATTGTGACGATGGAGCAGGATTCGTTCTGTTGTACATAGAGTTGCTATGTACTCAATGGTACCTAATAAGCGCAACAACTTTCACAATGGTCCCTCCATTTTTGGTCTACCTCTGTCACTTCTGTACATATGGCCTTTGTTCAGTGTCCAAGCTAATTTGTACACTGCCCTCAGTTTTATGGACATTCTCCACAAGAACTTAATCAGATTCACCAGTGTAAGAACTTCCCTCAGGATTTGGTGACAGCAGAACAGATGGATAACATTGCACAGTACAGTTTTTCTCCTTCATGTGAACTCTCTCCTCCTTCACGTCCTTCCACCATACACAGCTTGATCTCAATCATGTGATCTTTCCACTGACTCTAAACCCCTCTGGAGGTGCAATTCAGAAAGACCCTGGCCCCAACATCAGATCCCAGGCCAATCTGTCTTCCCCAGCATTCTCAACTTCTGTTTGAATGAAATTTTCCCCAGTCATTATACCTCCACATGCCAATTGCTCCAGCAATGTTTATTCAAAAAATGATTGCATAAATAACTTACAGTTGGCATCTGACAGATCTACTGAACTCTGAATTATTAGTACTGAAATCCTTAACCTTATTTCATTCTCCAAAAGGGGGACAAATAAACCTGCTTATTTTCATTTGATTTTCTCTTGAACAAGACTTATAATCACTTCCTCTAAACAGAAGATATACAAGGAAGATTGTCAGGATATAATGCCAAAAATGCACCTTACTCATCAGAATTCTCAGTGGCCTTGTCCAGAATCTGTTCTTGTTGTTTTAAGTTAGTATGGATTTATTACAGAATATTAGTTCACTGACCTGTAGGATGTTCATAAAATAGGATTGTGTCTAGGCAAAACTTGCAGGAATATCTCCCAGAACCACACTACTAACTTTAGAACCACATTGTCTGATTATTTCCATTAAATGGGGAAAAAAATGCCAATAACTCAATTTCAAACCAAAACTTCACCTTAGTAGATCTGTTTGGCCAAACCTAGGTGGGTATGTGTTCACACTGGCTGGAAGGGAAACTGGGAAGTGTATGCCGTTCCAGATTATATTTTAGGAAGGCAGAATTCACAGTGTAACCTCTAAAGATGTTAGTGGATACTGAGAGATTTGAGGCATCAATGAATAGCACATATTCCCTACATACACCTACGTAATAGACTGAAATGTCTAGGATATCATACTAAGTAGTGGGAACTTTCTCAATTAGGCATTGGGAGCCAATGAAGCATTTAACAAAAGTGAGTGACATGATCAAAACTGTCTTTTAGAAATCTAGCAAAAGACTAGATTGGATTGATTGATATAGGTAAGATGTAATTATACAGGCAGGACAAGGATGAAAAACTGAAGAACAACAGGTAGTAAAGATATTAAAAATTATTGAGCATCTTATCTCACTTAATCCTCATGAAAAAAGGTGGTGAAGACTTCCAAAGCTTACCTTTATCCAATTGCCCTCTCCTTCATATCCAAGTGGGTGTTGGACCATCTAGTTGTCTATTTCCCAGCCAGAATGGAGAGTTGAAGCACCTGTTGAAATGGAGTATCTATCAGCCTGGGTCCCCAGTGACTGAGGTTTGCAGAGCTCCCTGCTGACAGTGAAGGGTATGTAGTGTGAGCAAGATATAAACCTGTGTTGTACTAACCAACCAAACCATTGCCATCAAGTCAATTCTGTGATTCATAACAACCCAATTGGACAGAGTAGAACTGCCTCATAGAGTTTTCAGGGAGTGGCTGGTGGATTCAAACAGCCAACCTTTTGGTTAGCAGACAAGCTCTTAACCACTGTTCCACCAGGGCTTTGTATTGTACTAACCCACCACAGTTTTAGGGGTTTTATTTGTTTTTTTGTTTGTTTGTTTTTACTGAATAAACTATCTTATCCTGCCTTATCCAAGACAGCAATTGCTATTCTAATTTTTAGTGTAGGGACAATGAGGATCAGAGACGTCATCTAAAGTGAAGCAGGAAATGTGTAGTGGAAATAGGATTTGTTTTGTTGCTTGAAAATCCTTCCCTGTACACAAAATGATAAGAATATTCTCTCATATTTTCTTCCAAATGTTTTAAAGTTGAGGTCTTTAATACTCTGGAATTGATTTTATGTATTGTATGTGATATAGGTATATTGTTCTTCAAATCCAGTAGCCAATTTCCAGCAAAATTTTAGGTTTTCAAATTTGTTGCCAGAGAGTTGTACTAGCATTCCCTCATTATTCTTTTAACCTCTCTCAGTAATGATGATTACATCTCTTTTCTTATTTTTATTCTTACTTTTACTCCCTCTTGCTTTTCCCAGCCAAGCTCAAAGGGGTTTTATTTTTTTATTGGCTTGACAAACATAAAAATAAAAACAGAGCTAGAATCCATCTTTTCAATGATTGTTTCATATTTCATACCTTTAAAGTTTATCTTCAAAAATTATTTCCCCCTAAAGATCTGAAAAACTAAACAAAAACAGAGAAAACAGCAATCCTGAAACCCCAAACATCAAATGAAGAGATAAAGAACTCAGCCAAGCACCGAATGGAATAAGAAACTGAGAGAGAACAGAGAGCAAGGACACATACATGCAGAAGTCCCCTATCAACTAATGCAGCTTGGATCTGCCATCTTGGACTCCTATCAGAGACCAGCAAAAAGGGGGTATGAGAAAGCAGCTTCACAGAGCTTCCAGCAGGAGACAGAACAACTGGTAAACAGTGATATACACTTTCCCACCCCCCATCCCTCTTCACCCCGACTTGGCCTTCTCTGCTTCCTGTGGCCACAGTCTCTTGGCCGGGAAGCACTGGCTGCTTGGATTCCACCTGCCCACACTGGCGGACTCCCTGAGTGCCATTTGTTGGCTGCTGGTGTTGCTTTTTTCCACTTCTTTTGATTTCTTTCTCAACTCTCACCACCTCTCCCTCCTTCTGCTCAACTACCTGGCTCCGTGCACCATCTTTGCTTCTTCCTGAGGGTCTGTGGGGCTCCACTTGAGTGTGGATCAGCTTCCTGGTCTGTACTGTCACGCTGGTGGGATCCCAGGGCTTTTTTTTGTTTGTGTGTTTTGAACTGTTTGTTTGGTTTCTTTTTCTTTTCTCAAGTTGGGAGCCCATTCTAGCCAGGCAGTGCTGTGAGGCTTGGGACCTACCCCCTCCGCTTGCGCAGACATGCAGAGGGATCCCTAAGGGCATTTCTTTCCACGTGTTTTTTTTTTTTTTTCCTGTTATTTTGGGGGAGGTTTTTCTTGTTCTTTTTTTGTTTTGTTTTGTTTTCTTTTCTCTCTTTTTCCCTTTTTGTCTTTTTTCATTACTCAGTTTCTCATCTCTTTATACCTTCCTTCTCTTCCTGTCTCCTGAATACCTGGCACTCTGTGACACCTTTATGCCTTCTAGCAAGGCTGTACTTCAACACCTGGGAACCATTTCCCCAGACGTGTAGCTGCACCTGTGGGATCCCTGGGAGCAACTTTTCTTTTTTCTTTCTTCTTTCTAATTTTTATTTATTCATTATTTTGTTTTCTTATCTTCTTCTTCTTCTTCCCCTTTTTGTTTTTCTCCATTTCATAGTCTCTCATTTCTCCACTCCAATGGCAAGCTCCCCTAGCACTCTTTTTTGTCTGTTTGTATGTTTTTGGCTCCTGTCCCTGTCTCCTCTCTCCCGTACCCATCTTAGCTCCACACATCACAATCTCCCACCTCTATCCTGCCTACCTGCACCTTGCACTTAACATCACACCACCAAGCAGCACAGGCATGGCCTACCAGAACCTGCCCTGCACTGATTATCGACCCACCCTGGTGGCTGTAGTAAGTGTCACAAACAACCCATCCCGGCAACTCCTCTTCAGCTAGACCTGCCCTGATGTACCATATCTGAGCGACTGACTCTGCCAATTGGAGAAGGAGGCAAAAAGTGTCATACCCACAGATGAGCAAACAACAAAGAACACACAGCCCGCCTGCTCAGACATAGCCAATTTTTTTTTTAAAAAGGACAAAACAAACAAATCTACAATCAATAAGTGAGAAAAATAACTACTGAATGCCCCAAAGACAGCAGACAATATCAAAACATTTACAAAAACAGGACAGAAAGGTTCCAGTAGGCATCCAAAATAAAACACCAGATGACTTTCCAGCGGAAGAAAAGGCACCAGAACTACTTGATAAGGAATTCAAATCTCTAATACTCAGAATTATCCAAGAATTGAAACAAAAAGCAGATAAAAATGAGGAAAAAATAGACAAATTCATTGAAAAGGCAGACAAATTCATGGAAAATACAGACAAAAAAAATGGAAGAATTCAGGAAAATATTGCAGGAATAAAATGCCAAAATAAATTCACAACTAGACATTATACAAAAACAACAATTAGAAATCCAACAGATAAACAACAAGATTTCAGAAATGGACAGTGTCATAGAAGGGCTGAGGAGCAGATTTGAAATGGTGGAAGACAGGATCAGCGGAACTGAAGACAAACACTTGGATATAACTCTGTTTGAGGAAAACTCAGGAAAAAAACAAAAAAGAAAAATGAAGAAACCCTGAGAATTATGTGGGTTACAATCAAAAGTAAAAAATTGCGAGTGATCAGAATTCCAAAACGGGGAGAAAACAGAAAACACAGAGAGGATCATTGAAGAACTGCTGACAGAAAACTTCCTCAATATCATGAAAGATGAAAAGCTGGCCATCCAAGAAGCTCAACGAACCCCATATAGGATAGACCCCAAAAGAAAATCACCAAGACATACCATAATCACAGTTGCTAAAACAAAAGACAAAGAATCCTGAGAGCAGCTCATGAAAGACAAGAAGTCACATACAGAGGAGAAACAATAAGACTAAGCTCAGATTATTCAGCAGAAACCATGTAGGCAAGAAGACAATGGGATGATATATATAAAACCTTGAAAGAAAGAAATTGCCAGCCAAGAATAGTATATCCTGAAAAACCCTCGTTCAAATATGATGGTGAAATTAGGACATTTCCAGATAAACAGAAATTAAAGGAATATATGAAAATCAAACCAAACTTACAAGAATTATTAAAGGGAGTCCTTCAATCTGAGAACAAACAACTTCAGCTCATAGGCTGAATCTAGGATGCAGGATCGTACCAGCCAGATACCAGTCTAGGAAATGTACTCTCAATGAATATCCAAAACCAAAAGAAATACAGCAGGGAATATGAGCAGTTAATCTGTAAATGACAACAACATCAGAACAATAAAAGAGGGAATAAACGGTGTAGGTATAGAACCCTCTAGTGGAGAGGAAGGCAAGGCGATACCAAATAACAATAGACTGCTTCAAACTTAGAAAGATAAGGGTAAATTTCATGGCAATCACAAAGAAAGTTAACAAACATACTCATAAAAATAAAGAGGAAAAACATAAAGTCTCAGTAAAAACAAAACCTACAAAAACAAAAGAAATTTAAAAAAAAATCCACAAACAAAAGGAATTCAGCACAGGAGAGTAAGAGGACACATTCTTTTCCAATACACATGGAACGTTCTCCAGAATAGACCACATCTTAGGCCACAGAGCAACCCTCAACAAGATCCAAAACATTCAGATAATACAAAGTATCTTCTCTGACCACAGTGCCATCAAGGTAGAAATTAACAACAGAAAGAGCAAGGAAAAAAATCAATTACATGGAAACTGAATAACACCCTGCTTCACAGTAGCAAAAAGATGGAAACAACTCAGATGCCCATCAACAGATGAATGGATAAACAAACTATGGTACATACACACAATGGAGTACTATGCAACGATAAAGAACAATGATGAATCTGTGAAGCATCTCATAACATGGATGAAACTGGAGGACATTATGCTGAGTGAAATAAATCAATCACAAAAGGACAAATACTGTATGAGACCTCTACTGTAAAAACTCACGAAATAGTTTACACACAAAAAGTAACAATCTTTGTTGGTTATGAGGGATGGGAGGGGTGTGAGGGAAATACTAAATAGACAATAGATAAGTGGTATCTTTGGTGAAGGATGAGACAGTACACAACACTGGGGAAGCCAGCACAACTTGTACAAGGAAAGGTCATGGAAGCTCCCTAGACACATCCAAACTCCCTGAGGGACTGAATTGCTGGGCAGAGGGCTGTGGGGACCATGGTCTAGGGGAACATTTAGCTCAATTGGAATAACACAGTTTATAAAGACAATGTTCTACATTCTACCTTGGTGAGTAGCGTCTGGGTTCTTAAAAGCCTGTGAGCAGCCATCTAAGATACTCCACTGGTCTCATCCCTTCGGGAGCAAGGGAGAATGAAGAGAACAGGATACAAGGAAAAGATTAGTCCAAAGGACTAATTGTCTACAGCTACCAAGGCCTCCACCAGACTGAGTCCAGTACAGCTAGATGGTGCCCAGCTACCACCACTGACTGCTCTGACCGTGATCACAACAGAGGGTTCTGGACAGAGCTGGAGAAGGATGTAGAACAAAATTCTAACACACACAAAAAAGACCAGATTTACTGGCCTGAAAGAGACTGTAGAAACCCCGAGAATATGACCCCCAGACACCTTTTAGCTCAGTGGTGAAGTCACTTCTGAGGTTCACTGTTCAGCGAGGGATTGGACAGCCCCATAAAACAAAACGGGACTAATTAGGCACAGCAGTCCACGGACAAGGACTAGAAGGCAGAAGGGGACAGGAAAGCTGGTGATAGGGAACCCAAGGTTGAGTAAGGACAGTGTTGACATGTAGTGGGGTTGTTAACCATGTGTAATGTGTACTAACTGTTTAATGAAAAAGTATTTTGTTCTGTAAACCTTCATCTAAAGTGCGAATAGCAGCACAACTGGAAGAACGTAATCGAGGTTACTGAACTGTGCATGTAGACATTTTTGAAATGGTGTATCTTTGGCTAAGTATGTTTTCACCAAAAAAAAAAAAAGGTCCAGAAGGGAGAGGGTTGACATGTCGTGGGGTTGTTAACTAATGTCCTAAAACAATATGTGTACTGACTGTTTAATGAGTAACTATTTGTTCTGTAAACCTTCACCTAAAGTACAATAAAAAATAAACAAATAAAATGAAACAAAAAAAAATTATTTCCCCCTTTTTTCTTTTGGCTTCTGTTAAGTTTTATTATAGTTTCTTTATATTAGGACTAAATTCCTGTATTATGCCTTTTTTTACAATGAGACCTTGAGAACTGTAAGTATACATCAGAGAACATGCTTTTTTTGTGTCTCATAGATTTTACTATTAAGTATTTGCCTTCTTATTACTTTCTAGGTAGTTTGTAAACTCAATTTTAATTTCCTCTCTAAACCAAAAGTCATATTGAAATGAGTCTCATTTCAAAGTAGTTAAGGTTTTTATGCTCATCTTTCCTTTTCTATTTCCAGTTCTATTGGATTGTGATCAGAGAATACGGCCTATAAATTTTCTACTTTTTAAAATCTGTTGAGCTCTTCTCTTTTTAAGAGCTAATAAGTTTACATATATGTTGTTGTTGCTGCTGTTGTTAGGTGCTGCCGAGTCAGTTCTGACTCATAGTGACCCTATGTACAACAGGACAAAATACTGCCCAGTCCTGCATCATCTTTATAATCATTGCTATGTTTGAGCCCATTGTTGCAGATACTCTGTCAATTCATCTCTCTCTATATATATATACATACGTATATGTATATACACACATACACATGTATATATATATACACATATATACACACACGCATACACATATATATATATACACATAGGTCAATTAAATTCGGTTTACTGACTATGTTTTTCAGTTTCTATAGGCTTTACTATTTCATTTCTGCAGCATCTTCCCAATTCTGTTAGAGGTATACTGAGGTATTCCACTATAATAATATTTTTAACAAGTTATCCTTGTATTTCTAATAGTTTTTTCTTTATATTTAGCCTTTATGTTGCTTGGGTCATATGAGCTTATAATGACTCTACCCTATTTATAATTTGTGTCTTTTATCATTACGTAATGCCCCTCTTTAATGTGTTTAGAGCTTTAGTTTCGTCTTGCCACTGTTTTCTTTAGCTTGCATTTTCTTTATTTTATATCTTACTTTATTATTTTGACTTAAATGTTTTTCTTGTAAAGCGTATAGCTCTTTTTAAAATACGTCTTTTAATGAGAGAATTCAGTTTATCACACTTAATGTACTTATTGATATATTTATTCTCTTCTAGCCATATTAACACTTATTATTTATTTCATTTTGTTGTTTTCTCTTTCTAATTTGGTTTTATTGGATTACTATTCACACCAATTAATCTTCATTCCAGTTTTATTTTTCAAGGCAGTCAGACAGAATGTTGTTTTACAAGAGTTTAGTTCATTCACATTTAGAGTAATGGCAGATGTACTAGATTCCATTCATTCCAACTTTACATTTAGACTACAGTATACTTACTTGCTTTATCTTTTTACTGTTGGTTTGATGAAACTTGTTAATCACTTCAGTTGCTATGTATTCTGACTTTATTTTTAAAATCAGTTTGACAGAATGTCTTTTAATAGGATAATTATTTCATTAAGATTGAGTGTAATTGCTAATATACTCAATTCTTTTCATTTTACTTTTGACATATTATTTTATTTTTTTGTTATTTTTTTATTTTGGTCTGATCAAGTTGTTATTCATTCCAGTAGCTATTCATTCCAGTTTTTCACCCTGCAAATTTGGAATTTTACTGTACTATTACATTCCCTTTATGGGATTCTTACCTTTCCCTAGGCACCACATACACATTTCTTTACCATTCTCCAAAAACAGGATGGTCTATTTCTTCCACCAAGCTCTAATTACCTCAACTCCTCAACAACTTTAAGATGAGACTTTTAGAATATCTGTACTCTCCCCCTCATTCTTTACTATCCCATCTGTGTTTGAGAAATTTGGAATGCTTTTATAACCGTATCCCCCCTGTGCTCAATGCCTACATTTTCTGGGATTATTTAATACTTTTAACATTGTTTTAGAATTGTTCTTTAGAATTGTCTCTTCTATTTCAAGATTTCTCATTTAACATTTCTATTATGCATTTTCAAACCATCTAGCCTTATTAAGTTAGATATAATTATTAACTTTATATGTGTATATATATGTGTGTATATTTATTAGAAGTTTATTGCTCATGACTTACTTCCTATACTCTATCTTGAGGTTATGTTATGATTCACTTGCTGTTTTTAAGTAGCTGTAAAAATATTTTCCCCTGATAGGGTAAATGGATTATATATATTTCTTAGTTTTTAGGTATCCATAAATAGTTTTCCACCTGAATGGTAAATTATATCTCCCTGGGTAATAGCTTCTTGAGATGCAGAAGATGGGTTATTCTATTGTCTTCTAGCTTCCGGTATTTCAGACAGGAAATCTGAAGTCAGTTGAATTCTTTTTCCTTTTTAGTGCTGTTAATTTTTTAATACCTGTGTTTATTAATATTATCTTGAATGCAAACCAGAGGTTTCTGTGGTAGAGCAGATTATTATTAATTTACAGCAAATAACGTGTCAGTTTCCTTGTGCTCCAGTTTTTCCCTTCTGGGGCAATCCAATGAGAATTAAATGTCATCCAACACATACAGAGTCTGTATTGTAGGTGAAGAAGGCTGAAAATATGGATTTCTGCATTGCTGTCTAGCCTCACTTTCTGAAAGAGTCTCCTTGGAAAAGTTATGGGAAGGATCTTAGAAAGATGCAGGGTTCTTACTCAAACCTTTGGAATATAAATTATTTCTCTCCAAGGGGGAAACAGGAAAAGCAAGACCAGCATTACAACCTATGGATTTTTCCAAGATCCTGGGTCTCATTCCCCTTGAAATATAAATACCTAACTCCTACCTCAGCAGAGGTGAATCTCTTCGGAGTTCTCACTATCTAATCAATCATAAATTAAATTCTAGGTTTGTCTTGTAGCCCAGGTACCAAGTTCCAAGTTTGTTCAGAAAGCTAACTATGCAGAAACATAACTGTATTTCCTCTACAGCCCCACAGATGTTCTTTTTGTTTGGTTGCTGTATCCTTAAAGTTCAGAATTTTACCAAACTATGCCCAGGTATGTAACATTTCTTATCAAATCTGCCAGGAACTTGGTGCACGCTCTCAATCTGCAACTCAACTATTTTATTCAGTTCAAATATTATTTTCTCCTATGATTTGTTGATGGAATTGATTCTCTTCCATATGACCTTTTTTTCTCTTCCTGGAACAGTGGTTATTTGCATGTTTAATTTCCTGAATGCATCTGCTAGGTCTTTTTCCATGGTGGCTTTGAGATATTTCTTCCAAGATATTACTTTTAGACACAATTGACAATTGATTCTAAAATCAAGTAATTTTTTAATTTCATTTCATGAAAGGCTTTTTTGTTGTTGTTGTTGTTCTATACAAGATGCAGTGTAGCACAGTCATTAAGAGCTATGGTTATTAATCATAAGGTTGGCAATTCTTTTTAATTGTACTTTAGATAAAGGTTTACAGAGCAAACTAGTTTCTCATTGAACAATTAATATACCTATTGTTTGGGACATTGGTTGCCAACCCCATGACATGTCAACACTCTCCCCTTCTTGAGCTTGGGTTCCCCATTACCAGCTTTCCTGTCCCCTCCTGCCTTCTTATCTTTGCCCCCGGGCTAGTGTATCCATTTAGTCTCATTTTGTTTTATGAGCCTATCTAACCTTTCGCTGAAAGGTGAACCTCAGGAGTGACTTCATTACTGAGCTAAAAGCTCCAGTCTCTGTAAGACCAGTAAGTCTGGTCCAAAAGGTCAGCACTTTGAATCCACTAGCTGCTCCTTGGAAACCCTGTGGGGTAGTTTTACTCTGTTCTGTAGGGTCACTATGAGTTGAAACTGATTCAATGGCAACAGGTTTGGTTTGGTTTTTATACTTCAATCTCCTTAAAGTGTGCTGTGGTTCTCCTTGTTGTTAATAGTTACTAGTCTCTTCTAGCATATCTACTTGATCTTCTCTCGGGTTGCTGAGGTGGAATCGACTCGATAGCAGTAGGTTATTTTTTGTCAGCTCACTGGGCCTCTGGTATGGTAGTAGTAGCTCCCTAACTGTTCAGAAGCAAAGATATCATTTTGAGGACCAGACATGACTGACCTAAGCCACGGTATTTTCAATCACTTGCATATGCATGTGAAAGCTGGAAAATGAATAAGAAAAGCTGAAGAAGAATTGATGCCTTTGAATTATGGTGTTGGTGAAGAATATTGAATATGCTGTGGACTGCCAGAAGAACGAACAAATCTGTTTTGGAAGAAGTACAACCAGAGTGCTCCTTAGAAACGAGGATGGTGAGACTTCCTCTCACGTACTTTGGACATGTGATTGGGAGGGACCAGTCCCAGGTGAAGGACATTGTACCTGGTAAAGTAGAGGGTCAGCAAAAAATAGGAAGACTGTCAACAAAATGGATTGACACAGTAACTGTAACAATGGGCTCAAATATAGCAACGGTTGTGAGGATGGCACAGGACCGGGCAGTATTTCATTCTGTTGTACATAGGGTTGCTATGAGGAACTAATTTGAGGGCACCTAACAACAAAACGACAAAAGTTACAAAGACTATTCTGTTACTTTGCTTAAGAGTTAGGTTTATCTGTGTTCTTTTGAATGGCAACTGTTTTTTGAAGAGGGGATGTATATTATGTTCCTGCAGGCAATAGACTCTCCAAACAATAACAGCAACAATAATAATGTAGTATTAAAAATGACAAACATTGC
The DNA here is from genome assembly GCA_030035585.1 of Dugong dugon. NCBI lineage: Eukaryota > Metazoa > Chordata > Mammalia > Sirenia > Dugongidae > Dugong > Dugong dugon. The sequence continues at coordinate 26,051,176 of CM057475.1, forward strand.
AGAGAAAGACTAAGAGGCTGAGCACTAAGGGACTGAGCAGAAGGGTGGAAGAAAAAGGAGAAAGCAGTCACTTAATAGACACAATTCATTTTTTACTGCAATGAAGGCTGGGTTTAGAGGAAAGTTGGAATGTAGAACAACTTAAGTTATTTACTTATTTACAGTCCGCGTTTCCATATTGTTCCAAAAATAGTTTAAGACTCCTTACATGAATAGAGCAAGATAACATAAAGGAAAAAAAGGAAATTTAAAAGAATGCAAAACAGGAGTAAAGGTGTAAAATTAAGTTAGAAATAAGTTTAGTTCAAAACTGCACTTTATAAAACCAAAAGGCCTGCTATGTAATCTTTACAGGAACAGATCGCCAGGTCTTTTCTCCTATGGAGCCACTGGGTGGGTTTGAAGCACCATCCTTTCACTTAGCAGATGAGTGCTTAACCATTGTGCCACTAAGTCTCCTCTGTAGGGCTTAAGGGGACCTAAATATTTTTACATTGCTACTCGAAGTTTTGAAATCTGAATGAATTGGGAGCAATTGATTTTAACCTCATAGTCTCTTTGCTGTCACGGTAGGTTTACCAATTTCTTCAGGCATCAACTGATTTTATCCCATGACAAAAAAAAAAAAATTCATGAGTCATATCTTAAGACTAAGAGGCAGAGAAAGAAATTGTCTTACCCATGGCCCTTATCCATTAAGAGAAATATCAATCTTAATGTAATCATGTCAAAGGCCAGACACCCTTTGACCAATGGCACCTAGGTGACTATCAGAATAACTGTTCAGAACACACAGATAACAACAGTGACAAGGATCAACCTCAGGGCCAAGTTTTAAAGTACATCCAGAAAGCAACAAAAAAGACAAAGTGAAAGAGTGGAGACGAGCATCTGCAGAAATCTGAATCATGAAATTTGAGTTTCTGTTTTCCAACAACACATTTTCATTTAGAAAGTCAAACTACAAAGAACAGGAATTGGTTAACCTAACAGTTAGAGAAGAAACATTTCCTGCATTGTTACGCAGTATAAAGAGTCTAAATTTGAAGCATTCTAGAAGTCAAAATCACTTGCAAGCCATTAAGGATGAACTGATTTTCCAGTATAGCAGCAGCAAGCTAGAAGAAGGTCTTTTGAGAATTCATCCTGTCTTCAAATTCTGGCACAAAAGACTAAAAAACTCAAGAAAGACTTAGTAATTATAATCTTCTAATTGCACATCGTGTTCTAATAAGATTATATGGTCATTCGGAGACTCTTGACAAGCATTTTGAAAAGGCCTCACTAGAGGTCTGCATAAAGGAGGATTTCTATCTCAATCCCAGTCCTACTTCTGCCTTAGAAAATATTTTATTGAAGCATTTGACAAACTCATTTCAACATATGTGTGCCTGCTCTGCCTTGTTCTAAACAAAAGCTTCATCCCATGCAGCCATCTCTAGCCAATCCTAGTTAGCTTCCTGCCGTGCATCCTTTTAAATCTCTTTCTAAAGCAGTGTTTCTAAACTGTGTGATTTCAACAAGATACTGATAGATGTTCTGTGAGAGAAGAAAAAAAAGTTTACACAGTTGACTAAGCTTGGAGCTGGCTGGTAAAACAAACTTAAATAGGTTCCTTAATTACAGGATTTCCCTCCAGCATTTAGACTCTTCCCAAGGGAGATACGGCATTTGGCATCAGATAAGCCCTTGCCCATTTTGTTTTTCCTCAGAACACTATTTTTATCTTTCAGACTTAATTCGTGTAGTTAGGAAAAATATGTTTAAAAGGCAATAAGAGAGGGACTGTAGGATGGGATTGGTGACTGCAGGGGTGGATTAGACAACAGGCAAGGCAAGCACAGTGCTTACCTTGCTTACACAGATCATCTGCAGTGAACAATTTCACATTTTTACCAAATCAAAGATTCTGCTTTTAGGTATGGCTGACATCTGTCTCTCTCCCAACCCCACAGCACCTTCCTACAGAAACAAAACCTCTTTTCAAATTTATAGTTTCTGACAGGGTGGATAAGGAGCTCTGGTGGCACCGTGGTTAAAGTGCTCAGCTGCTCACTGAAAGGTTGGCAGTTCAACCCCAGCAGCTGCTCTGTGGGAGAAAGATGTGGCAGTTTGCTTCCATAAAGATTTACAGCCTTGGAAACCCTGTGGGGCAGTTATATTCTGTCCTATAGAGTCACTATGAGTCAGAATCAACTCAATGGCAGTGGGTTTGGATTTTGGGACAGGTGAGGATGACCCAGTGGGATCACATCCCTTTTATTCTACTTTATCTCATGTACCTGGGGATACTTAATTCTACTAAATTCTGTGAAGCCTGGCACTTGGTAAAACTCAAACTAAATGACCAAGGAAGAAAACTTCATACTTCCAGTTTGCAAAAATCCTAATTCCCAACATAGATTTTTCTTCACAGCAACATTCAGTCTATAAAGGGACACTGGGATATCTTCTTCTATGAGGATTTTAAAGGAGATAATCACCTGCCTAAAATGATTAAAAGGCTCTTCAACTTGAAAGCAGGAAGCTGAACCTCACAGCCCTCTGGGGGCCATCTGTTTATACGTATACTAACAAATCATTTCTATTCACCTTCTGTGACCCTAGTCTTGGATAACCTTGGTTCCTAGCAGTTAAAAGGACCCCAACACTCTTCCAGATTTCCATTCTGAGTAATTGCCTGGTGCATCTCATAATATTAATACCCATGTTTTTAGCTGGCAAGAATTCTAGTATAATTAATTAATGTCAGACCCAGACTGCTCATCTAATTAGTTTCATGATATTTTTCATGATAAAAGAGATATAGCAAGAAAGTACTTTAAATAAAACAAAATGAAAAAAATATTTCAATTGTATCAGTGTTCTTGAAGGGTTGGGGGACACACCAGTGTTATGTCTTTAAACCAATAAAACTGTGAAATACTATCAGCCCTTAGCCGTTTTGCCTGCCCAATATGAAAGTCTTAGATATATGGAAATATTTTTATTACAGAAGTGATTTTTCAGTTTTAACCTGGCTATGAGAGAAGTCAATATCAAGCATAAAGCGATACTTTTAATCAAGTTTGCTAAACATAACAACCAAAAAAATTTTAATACAGGGCAAGGAACTAAGTCCTGTTAGGTGATAACGAGGGATCAAAGTTGAAAAGATAAAAGATAAGAATAGACTAATGGAATACATTCTTTAATTTTATGGATGCATCCCAATGTTGACATTGGAGCTGCTTCCCTCAGTGAATAAAGTGAAGGATAAATACATAAGATTTACTGTAAACAGCCCCCTCTGCTATTCTACTTCAGGAGGTGTACTTGTCTTCTCAATTATGCAGAAAATTCAGGTTTCAATTAATTCAACTTATTTGCAATTATTAAAAAAATTAACATTATATAGTCCCTTCTGTGAAATGAACCACTCTCCTGAAGGTGAGCTGAGTCTGGACATATTCTAAGTGCTATCCCCCCAAAATCACAATTATTATGGTAGTTGCTTACTTGGGTATTAATATAAATGCATATTTGATCTTCCAACTAGATTTTCAACCATGAAATCATATCAATCTCTTTATTGTTTAAGCACTTGCTACACTCATAGTCAGTACTACATATTTTAAGGGCCAACTATTTCATTATCATTTCAAAAGAGTTAATCTTTGAAAACGGCAAACTTCTTGAGTTCAGGGCTCTTGTCTCTGTCCTCTTCAAAGTATCAGGAACAGTCCTGACTATGTAGCAGTTACAGACTCCCTAAATGGCACAAATAGTTTGTACTCATCTACTAACCTACAGGTTGACAGTTTGAATCCACTCAGTGGAACCACAGAAGGAAGATTTGACATTCTTCTTCCACAAAGATTACAGCCAAAAAAAACCCTGTGGAGCAGTTCTACTCTATAACACGTGGGGTTACAACGGGTTTCCTTTAAATTTTTAGAGATTTCACTAATTTTTTAAATTGAATTTTTAAAACTCCCTGAAGTCACAATCTAAATGAGTAGTGGCCGTTGTTTCCATGAAATGGTGATGTTCTATCCTGACCAGAAATTTAGACACACACACACACACACACACACACACACACACACACACACACACACACAATTTTTTTTTTCTGGGATGTTGAGACATTGCATCACAATATCGGAAAAAAGATCATTATGGTATATGGGAGAGAGTCCCCAGGATCATTCTTAGTCCAAGCCCACAGTATTACTAAAATAGTCATTAAACTAGACGTTTAAGGTAGTGAAATTCACTAGCTACCTTCGTTCACTGATTTGATGGGAATTCTGTATAAGCCTGACTTGACCAATCAAAAATCAGTCATTTGAAGAAGGTTTAAGAAGAGAAGCAGTTTATAACCAAAAAGATATGTAGAGGTAATCCTACTTTTTGTTTAGGGCCTCTCTCCATTAGCAGAGGCCTGCCTATCAGCTGCAGTAAAAACCCACATCCCAATCCTCTCCCTTTTGACCTTCAGACACTGTGCACCACTCCCTGTTTGTCCAGTAACACTGAATCTTTCTTACCTGTGACACCACCTTGTAATGTTATGGGGAACGCAGGGAAATGGGAGGCACTAATACTGATGGATGACCCACAGATTCCCTGTGGAAGCAGACACTCTCAATAACACTGACCTCCATAGGCAATTGCTCCAGTGATTAGTAGGAGAAACAGCAGCTCTCACTTGACAGGGGTGATGATGGAGAAGGACTCTGGAGTTAAAACAGGAGTGTCAGTGGCTGCTGCAGTAGGGAAGGAAACTCTTATTCTGGAAACACAACTCCCAGGAGGAAAAAGAGGATTTGGTGAGGCATAAAAGATTAGAGTGTAGTCCCAAGTCCATTATTAACTAGAGCTATCAGGAGGAAAATTATTTAACCTTCTGGTATCTCCATTAATAAACACAGTTATAATAATAAAAGAATAAATAACATCTATGGAACATTTGGTATATGCCAGAAAACATGCAGCACTTTACAAGTTTTATCTCATTATATCCCCCTTAAATTACCTTGTGAAATAAATAATCCTATTATTATCCCTGGAAACCCTGGTGGCATAGTGATTAAGTGCTGTGGCTGCTAATCAAAAGGTCAGTCATTTGAATCCACCAGGCGCTCCTTGGAAACTCTATGGGGCGGTTCTACTCTGTCCTATAGGGTCGCTATGAGTCGGAATCGACTTGACAGCAATGGGTTTGGTTTGGTTTTTTATTATTATCCCCATTTTACTCATGGGGAAACTTGAGATTTTGAGAGTATGAAAAATTTACTCAAGCTGGTAAGTGTTGGATACAGGTTGTAAAAAGCAGCTAAGAATATCATCCTTGCATTTCTATCAAGATTGTGGGAGAAAATGGATGTGAAGTGCTTGGAAACTCACCCAAATGGAGGAGATGGCCATATGCAGGCTTTCATAGGAGTTTCCACACCTTTTATATCTAACTCGGTTCCTGTATCTTCTCACCCTTTCCGACTCCATCCCCATATCTGATGTTCCCATTGGGACCATAGCAGAAATATGAATTTAGGACAACTTTTTGTGGTTTGTTCATCAGCTTGCCTCAGCCACACACTTGATACTTCTCTGTACCTACTGTTGTTTTTGTGGAAGTGTTGGCATGTTTTTTGCTTTTATTTCCCCCTAGTCAAGAGGTTGAACAAACCAGTAGAGTCTAATGTTGGCTCCCTCAGCCCTGACTGTGTAGATCAAGCTTCTTTTGGATAATATATTTAGGTCAGAACTAAACAGGAATAGGACTGATTCTTCTTTCTAAGGACATATCATTTACAATTGAAAAAAAAAAAAAAACGTTGCAGCAAGTCAATTCTGACTCATTGCAACCCTACAGGACAGAGTAGGAGTGCCCCATAAGGTTTCCTAAGCTGTAATTTTTATGGAAGCAGGCTGCCACATCTTTTCCTCTTGGAGTGGCTGATGGGTTTGAACCGCTGAGCTTTAGGTTAGCAGCCCAGTGCTTAACCACTGCACTACCAGGACTCCTTTCATTTACATTTGCCTATAGAAAATGAGAAAGGAGGATAGAAAAAGCAAACGATAAAGAGGCTACTCTTCAGAGGTGAAATTATTTAGCAGTAAGTGCTTACTCCTAATTAAATGTAGCATTAAGGGATCTGGGAACATTTTACTCTTCAAAAAATTTCTCCCACACTCAAATATAAACTGCTGATATTGTTATTTCCAAAAAATCATTTATTTAGAATAAAATATTACCTGGTGCTAAAACATAGTAATATAACTAAAATGAAATACTATCTGTCATTTTCACTCTAGTATAAAGTAGTTTTATAGTATTTTCAATCTGAAAGAAATTTTGCTACAAAGATCACGGAACATGTCTGAGGTATCTCATATTTAGAACGCAAGAGGTAGAAAGTTGATCTAGGCCAGCTCTAGTCCTCTAGAGTGCTTTTCACTCCCTAAAAGTTACTAGAATAATAATGATGATCATATTTCTGGCTTATATGTACAGTATTACAGTTTTTATGAGGCATACATGATCTCATGTTCTTCTTCTCCTAGAATGGCAGAATAGAAGAACACAAGGGTTCTGAGATTCTTTGCAAAGGACTTCAGAATCAGGGACAGTGACAGATGCCTAGTTATATGGTCTATGGCACAGGTGTTACTTGGGTTCAGAAATTTAAATATTCCATGGCCAACACAAGGAAATAAGATATAGATCTTAGACTCTGTGGGACTTGAGTGGAAGCACTGGCCCTGACCTAGGTTTAATGTGGACCAAAGGTGTTCAAGTTGCAGATAAGGATCCTGGTAAACAGAAGAGTGGCTCGATAGAATAATTTAATATTAAACCTCATTTTATTGTGGGCAGTGCCAAGCCCATAATATATGCTTAATATATACGTTATCAGACTTTAATCTTAGAACTACCATTAATTCACTGTATGCCATTGGACAAATCACTTCATGTCTTTGGACTTCCATTTCCTCATATTTAAAGTAGGGATCTTAATTTGAAACAGCTGATTTCTAAAGTACTTCCAAGGATAAATTCTACAATTCTTTCAGTTATTTCTATTCATTATACAGATCAGCTGTACTGTACATTGCAGTAAAGAGGTAAATACTGCAAACTTCTTAGTTAATGATGAAATACCATCACCAATGTTTTCGAAATGTGTTAGAAACAGAAAAATAATGGCTAATAAAACTGATAATGTCCATAGCGAAAGGAAATGAGACACTGAAAGTAGTAATAGAGACATTCGTTGTGCTGTTAGTATATGTTACAAAACAAATATGTGACTCTATCACTGTAAGTCAGTCTGACTGATTCTCTTAAACAAAGAAATAGATTGTAATTAATGTGCACCATTTACAAATACAGAGAGTGGAGGTAATTCCTTAACCACTAGCTGCAAATCACAGTTGAGGAGTTAACAGTCAATCATCTTAAATGGACCGAAATCCTCACACAGCCATGTCAGCAGTGAAATTGGTCCTCCAAGTTCTCCCACGCACAGCTCCTACACACAGAAGGGAGCCAAACAGTTTATGAGTCCTGTGTGTGCTGCTCTCTGTGCAGAAATGGAGACTGCAGGGCGATTCCCTTAGCTCTTTGCCAGATTGCTCATAATCTTCATTGACTCCTCAGAAGCTTTACAGCTTACGTGTAATGTTTGCCTAGGAAATACAGACGCTAACTAGATCATACCCTAGACAAGTTGTTGCCTCCTGTTCTGCCAGTAAAGGTTGGCAGCATTAGCAGGAAAGGCACCTTAAGAATTCTCAGTGCTAAATGCAGCGTTATATTTAACATTGTTATTACTATTTACTATTGGAAGAGACAAGGACATCATGCTTGGTAAAATAAAGGGTCAGCGGAAAAGAGCAAGACCCTCAACGAGATCCATTGACACACTGGCTGCATCAATGGGCTCAAGCATAACAATTGTGAGGATGGCGCAGGACTGGGCAGTATTTCATTCTGTTGTACATAGGGGCACTATGAGTCGGAGCCAACTCAACAGCACCTAACAACAACAACAACAACATTGGAAGGGCATTCTCCTTTTTACTCAGAAGCTCAAGGTGTTTTCACATTTCTATATCATCTGTCAATAGGGTCACTTGGGTCCCTTCTTCCACTGCCCATTCAGATCAGGTTGACAATTCCCCTGACTCCTGAAATGTTAGCCCAACCTTGTGCTCCTCTCCTCAGACTTCAGACTTCCAGGTGCATGCTTTATAAGTTCTTCCAGGTCAGGTGCCACTTTATTCAGCCCTGAATTATTTTTTGAAAACTCAGTCCTCTTATCTCTGATCTTTCTGCCTTTTGCATCACTTTATTTCTGCTTATTAATTCTGTGACGAGCTAGGGTGCTTTTGAAATGTAGTGTCTTCATTAGTCCAGCGGTATAGTCCCTTTCATCCTCAGAGACCCGTTCCCCACACACTATGCAAATAAAAGATGAAGACGCTGAATTATCTTGAAGTCCCTTTGATATTTGTGTAATCATAATGTGAGATGGATGCCTTAAAGCCTGTAACAAAAAAGTGAACTACTACATTCAGTGAGTACTTGGGACTTTTATCTGGAAAAGAAACATTTTAGAAATAGGTCATAACTATATGCCCTGAGATCAAAGCTAACTTTATTGTCCAACTTGATTTTAAAATAGCCTGCTGTCAAAGCTCAACATATGCCTTCAGTACTTCTGTCTGCATTTTTTTAAAGTTTTGTACATTTTATTGTACTTTAGGTGAAAGTGTACATAGGAAATTAGTTTTCCAATCAATAATTCATACACAAATTGTTCCATGGCGTTGGTTACAATCCCTGCAATATGTCAGCACTCTCCCCATTTCCTCCCTGCGTTTCCTTCTTCCATTCATCTGGTTTCCCTGTCCCTCCCTGCCTTCTCATCTTTGATTTTGGGCAAATGTTGCCCTTTTGGTGTTGTATAGTTGATTTTCTAAGGAGAACATTCTTCACAGGTGTTATTGTTTATTTTATAGTCCTATCTATTATTTGCCTGAAAGGTGGCCTCCGGGAGTGTCTTCAGTTTCAAGTTAGAAAGTTATCTAATAGCAAAAGCCTCAGGGGTTCCTCCAGTCTTTTTCAGACCAGTAAGTCTAGTCTGTCTTTTTTTTTTTTTTAAACATGAATTTTGTTCTACATTTTTGACTCATTCTAACCAGGACCTTCTATTGTGATCCAGGTCAGAGTGGTTGGTAGTGGTAGCTAGGCACATCAATTTTTTCTGGTCTCAGGTTAGAAGAGGCTGTGGTTCATGTGGGCCATGAGTCCTTTGGACTAATTGCTTCCTTGAGTCTTCATTTTTCTTCATTCTCCTTTGCTCCAGGCAGAAAGAGACCAATAGTTGATTCTTAGATGGCAGCTCACAAACTTTTAAGACTCCAGACGCTATTCACCAGACTAGGATGTAGAATATTGTCTTTATAAACTGTGTTTGCCAATTGACCTAGATGTCCTCCAAGACTATGGTCCTTAGCCTTCAAGCCCAATAGTTCAGTCCCAATGTCTAAGTACTTTCTGCAACTGTGCCCTCTATGTGCTCCATTATATATGAGTATACATACAGCATTTACAAATGCGTATGTAGAAATATCCACAACCCTACCTATATAGCAAGCAGGTGTACTCCCGTAGGACTTCCCACACCTATTTAGCCTACATATTTGCCTACGTATCTATTCACAAATCATTGTTTGTTATTACTGTTGTTGCAGGATTGTATATGTTATAGCATTGACAGTATTTGCCCTTTATTCTTGTGTACCTCTCAGTGTCTTCCTTTGCCTCGGTCATGTTGTGCTGACTTCCCGCATATTGTATATTGCCTTTCTTTTCACCAGAATTAACATTTGTCTACTATCTAATTAGTGATTTTCCTTCCCTCCCCCTCCCATCCCTGGTAACCATCAAAGAATGGTTCTTTCTGTGTGTAAATGTATTCTTGACTTTTTATAATAGTGGTCTCATAAAATATTTGTTCTTTTGTGATTGACTTATTTCCCTCAGCATAATGTCCTCCAGATTCATCCATGTTGTGAGATGTTTTCTGGATTCATCATTATTCTTTACTGTTGAGTAGTATTCCATTATATGTATGTACCCAGTTTGTTTATCCATTTATCCACTGATGGATGCTTAGGTTATTTCTATCTTTTTGCTATTGTGAATAATGCTGCAGTGAACATGGGTGCACATATGTCTATTTGTATCACAGCTTTTATTTCTCTAGCATGTATACCTAGGAGTGGGCTTGTTGCATTGTATAGTATTTCTATTTCTAGCTTTTTAAGGAAGCACCGTACTGTTTTCCATAATGGTTGTACCATTTTGTAGTCCCACCAGCAGTGTATAACAGTTTCAATCTCCCCATAGCCTCGCCAGCATTTGTTGTTCTCTGTTTTTTGATCAGTGCCATTATTGCTGGGGTGAGATAGTATCTCATCGCATTTTTGATTTGCTTCTCTCTAATGGCTAACGATCACAAATATCTTTTCATGTGTGTTTAGCTACCTGAATGTCTTCTTTGGAGAAGTGTCTGTTCCTGTCCTTTGCCTATTTGTTAACTGGATTGTTTGTCTTTTTGTTGTTGAGGTGTTGGAGTTTTCTGTAAATTTTAGAGATTAGACCCTTGTCAGATATGTCATTGCCAAAAATGTTTTCCCAGGATCTCTTTTTTCTCTTTTGGTGAAGTCTTTTGATAAGCATAAATATTTAATTTTTAGGAGGTCCTAGTTACCTAGTTTATCTTCTGCTGTTTGTACATTTTTAGTTATGTTTGAGAGCCTATTTCTGTCATAAATTAGGGCCCCTAGGTTTATTCCTATGTTTTCTTCCATGAACTTTATAGTTTTAGGTTTTACATTTAGGTTTTTGATCCATTTTGAGTTAGTTCTTGTGTATGGTATGAGGTATGGATCCTGTTTCACTCTTCTGCAAATGGATATCCAGTTTTCTGCACTGGTTTTAAAGCAATACTCTTTAGTGAGGACATTAATGTTTTTCTGATATCTTCTGACTATCAGAGCATTTGTTTCGAGTCTTATAATAAAACATTCAAAATCTAGTTCACATCATGCTGTAACAATAAAGTTCTGTAAAAACTGAAGGGAAATACATCTTCAGTAGATTCCATCATCCCTTATTAATACCCTAATTGAGGGCTATAAATCTGTTTCTTATACAATTCATGCAATAAAATACTTAATGGATTGTGAACGACATGTTATAAAACTACGCATTAAGTATTGCAATTTATATTTAAATGTGCTTCAGACATAAATAAATGCTCTATAAATAGCAGGCTTTCTCAAGTCAGAAGATATTACCTTTCAGATGCAGGAGCGGAGTCATTAGAGAGTGCATTGCTGTTATCAAATTGTTATTGTATCTCGAGTGAGGTTTTTTTCTTTTTTTTGGCTAAAATAGTTTATGATTATCAAATTGTTCAAGAGCTCTTCAAACAGAAGTAGCTGCAAGTACAGCCTTTATAAGTAGAATTCCCTTGGGGAATGTCAGATTGTTCTTACTTGACCAAAAACCAATTTGTTGACATTTATGTGACTGCCTGCCCTAAACTGAAGATACAATGGAAAGACGGAATAGGGTAAGAATAGGGTATTCGGGATTACAAAAGAACTGTATCGTCCAAGACTCCTCCTTGGTCCCTTTGTTTAACATCCCATCCAAATGACCACTTCCATGGGGGACATTATCATGGCCTTTACCACTAGGTGAGCCAGCAAGGGATATATAACCTCTTCAGTTAGGGGACTGTGAAGCAACCACCACTCACACCATCTTTTAGGTAAGCAGTGTGGCTCAGATAAGGCAAAATAAGTACCTTGCATAAGTGCAATTGATGTGAAAACAAAGCAAAGTTTTAGATCCTGCCCAAAGTTTAATCCTGTTTCTGTTTGATATCTAGCACAACAAATCAATTTCTAACACAGAGGCATCTGTCATTTCTGTTCTCTGACCACAACCTGCACTTATGTTGCAGGTATGCACGTTTGTATGTGTGTGTGTGTCTGAGATCTAGTCTCTGACTTTTGAAAATCTGACAAGCCTGAATACTTTAATCAACTCAAATGACCATTGACTCGCTACATGCCACCTGCTATAACGAGAGGGGAAACAAACACTGACTCACTAACGTTCGTAAGATGAGAGAGACCAGTTAAATACCAGTCCTACAGCCCTTGAGAACTGAATGAGCCAGAAATTTCCAAATGACACCAGGGGTGAAGTACTGCAATGGCCAGAGTGCTCGATGTTGAGTACAGGCCTGAGATTGACTTCCATGTTAACTCTACTTGGTATTTTATCACCAGTCACTCCAGAATTCCAGTGTCTCATGTTAAAAGGTGGGGAGGGGAGAAGGCCAGGGAAATTGGAAATGAACTCTAACATCCATTCTAACGCTAACACACAAAGGTCTGACTGTTTCAGCCCTATCTGTGTGATTACTGACCACACATTGCTACTACCATTCCAATCAAAATATAAATTAATCACTTTGGAAGCTGCCAAGTATGTAATTTCATTTTTTTTTTTCAAGTAATAAATTCCCTAAGAAAAGTTTGGAAACCTCCACTTCTGGCAGTACTCTAGTTCTGCTAGGTTATCTGTGACTAGCAGTACCCACAGCCATCAGTACCCACCTAATGCTTGTGCTCCTCTCTTCTTTTTCTCTCCTCACTGCCTTTTCACTCATGTAGCATTTATTGAGCACCACCACATGATGACAGGCAAGGTTCTAGGTACTTAGAGGGGAATATGATTTGTAAAGAATATCACAGTTTACAACTGTCAAGTTGAGGTATAATAATGTGTCTTCTGAATTACATACCATAAGTCTCACTTTAGAGGTAATGAAACAAACTTGGAGAAATTTACTGACTTATCCAAGCTCTTCCCACTAGAATATGTGCTCCATAAAAGTGAATTTTTTTTTGTCTGTTTAATCCATTGCTGTATCCCAGGCATCTAAAAGCGTCACTAGCACATAGTAGGCACCTAATAAACACCACTACTAATAAATAAAGATGTTTACCTGTGTTTTATTGACTACGCAAAGAGTTTTGACTGTGTGGATCACAATAAATTATGGATAACATTGCGAAGAATGGGAATTCCAGAGCACTTACTTGTGCTCATGAGGAACTTGTACATAGACTAAGAGGCAGTCATTCGAAAAGAACAAAGCGATACTGCAAGGTTTAAAATCAGGAAAGGTGTGAGTCAGGGTTGTATCCTTTCACCCTACTTATTCAATCTGTATGCTAAGCAGATAATCTAGGAAGGTGGACTATATGAAGAAGAACACGGCATCAAGATTGGAAGAAGACTCTTCAACAAACTGTGATATGCAGATAACACAACCTTGCTTGCTGAGAAGGAAGAAGACTTGAAGCACTTGCTGACTAAGATCAAAGACTACACCCTTCAGTATGGATTACACCTCAAGATAAAGAAAACAAAAATCCTCACAGCTGGACCAATAAGCAACATTATGATAAACGCAGAAAATATTGAAGTCAAGGATTTGCTTTTACTTCGATGCACAATCAACACCCATGCAAGCAGCAGTTAAAAATCAAATGACGTATTACATTGGGTAAATCTGCTGCAAAAGACCTCTTTAAAGTGTTAAAGAGGGAAGATGTCATTTTGAGTGCGCCTGACTCAAGCCATCGTATTTTCAATCACTTCATACAAATGCGAAAGCTGGGCAATGAATAAGGAAGACCAAAGAAGAATTGATGTCTTTCAATTATGGTGTGGCAAAGAATATTGAATATATCATGGACTGCCAAAAGAACAAACAAATCTGTCTTGGAAGTAGTACAACCTGAATGCTCCTTAGAAGCAAGGATGGTGAGCTCTCGTCTTACATACTTTGGACATGCTATCAGGAGAGGCCAGTCCCTGGAGGAGGACATCATGCTTAGTAAACCAGAGGATCAGTGAAAAAAGAAGACGCTTAATGAGATGCTTAAGCTGCAACAATGGGCTCAAACATAGCAACAATTGTGAGGATGTTGCAGGAGCAGGTAGTATTTCATTCAGTGGGGTCGCAATGAGTCAGAACCAACTCAACGGCACCTATAAAAAATAATAACTAATAAATAAATAGTTGTATGAATTAATCTCATGGCTGGTATAGGACAGAGCAAGACTGAATCCACGTCCTCTAAATACAAATCTTATAAAATCTGATATAGTCAGAAAAGTATGGGTGTTCAATCAAAGAGAGTGTCCTCAATTATAGATGCCAGTAGTTATGAGCTATGTAACTGTTATGAATTGAATTGTGTCCCCCCAAAATTTGTGTCAACGTGGCTAAGCCGTGATTCCCAGTATTGTGTGACTGTCCACCATTTTGTGATCTGATGTAATTATCCTGTGTGTTGTAAATCCTAACCTCTATGATGTTAATAAGGCAGGATTAGAGACAGTTATATTAATGAGGCAGGACACAGTCTACAAGATTAGATTGTATCTGAGTTCTTCTCTTTCAAGATATAAAAAGAAAAGCGAACAGAGAGGAGAGGGAACTCATTGCCACCAAGAAAGAAGAGACAGGAGCAGAGTACATCCTTTGGACCCATGGTTCCTGAGCTAAGAAGCTCCTATACCAGAGGAGGATTGATGACAAGGAACTTCCCCCAGAGCCAACACAGAAAGAAAAGCCTTACCCTGGAGCTGGTGCCCTGAATTCAGACTTCTAGCTTCCTAAACTGTGAGAGAATAAATTTTTATTTGTTAATGCCATCCACTTGTGATATTTCTGTTATAGCAGCACTAGATAACTAAGACAGTAACACTAAGCAAGTTATTAAGCTCTCTGGACCTCGGTTTCTCATCTATAAAATGTAGTTAATAATTCTTATTGAAAAAGAAGAAAGTTAAAGACTGCAAAGCAGCTACTACAGTACTGGGCACATCATAAATGCTCAAAAAATTCTAGGTTTGTTTCCTCTGTTTTTTGCTTTTCTTTCTTTTTTTGCATAGTAACATCTCTCGCCTTCCCCATCCTCTTTTTTCCTGACTTTTTTCTTTGTTTCCCAATTTCCTTTACCTCTATCAAGGGTACTCCACTAGATGGCTTAATTTTAAAGATGGTTTAAAAATTTTAAAGTCTCTTCCTGCACCCATGGCTACATATTGAATACATTCCCCTGTGACTCCAGAAAGAGGCACAGTCCAAGATAGTCACAAAAATTGTGATCCTAGCATCTTGTAAAAATGAGCTCCTGTACCTTAGATTTGTTCTTTATAAAAATATATTCTTATTTTTTCAATGATGGTAATTATATATGTAACAAAATATTTTCCATTTCAACATTCTTCACATGTACAATTCAGTGATATTGTGTTCATTATGTTATGCTACCATCACTATTATCTATCTGTATATATTCCATATATATGCTGGCTATAAGAGACATATCTTGCACAAGAACACAAATAGGTTTAAAGTGAAAGGATGGAAAAAATAGTCCATGAAAATAATAACCAAAAGAGAGTGAGAGTGGTGATCTTAATATCATACAAAATAGACTTTAAATCAAAATCTGTTATGAGACAAAAAAGGACATTATATAATGATAAAGGGTCAATTCATCAAGAAGATATAACAATTATAAATATATATGCACCTAATATCAAAGCACCTGAATACGTAAAGCAAACATTGACAGAAATGAAGGGAGAAACAGACAACTCTACAATAACAGCTGGAGACTTCAATACACCACTTTCAATAATGTACAGAACATCTAGAAAGAAGATCAGTAAAGAAACAGAAAACCTGAATGACAGTATAAGCCAAATAGACCTAACAGACATATATAGAACACTCCACCCAACAGCAGCACAATATTCATTCTCCAGTGCCCAAGGATCATTCTTTTGAATAAACCACATGTTAGGTCACAACACAAGTCTCAATAAATTTAAAAACACTGAAATCTACAAAGTGTTTTCTCTTACCACATGGAGTGAAATTAGAAATTAGTAACAGAAAGAAAATTGGAAAATATACAAATACATGGAAATTAAACAACACACTATTAAACAATTAATGGGTCAAAGATTTGTTCCTTTTCAAACAATTACTTCATAGTTGGATTTCAACTGATTTCCTCAAAAAAAATAATAATAATTCCAAGCACCCAACCTTTTCCTTGTTAGGGTCTCTATTCAAGGAGATTTCACTTAGGTTACGGTGAGTTGCTCAGTCTTTTTTTTTTTTTTCTTCTTTTTTTGCCAGTAACTTCTCTGTCTCTTTTTCCTCTTTAATTATTTCTGGAGTCCTTTGAGTCTGTCACTCTCCAAAGACGGTGCTGTTGATGCCATTAATTTTTCAGATGCTGTCATCCCTAGTAATCTCTTCTCTGCTCCACTGATTTATCCATTTCATAATAATAGCTTTCACCTTGTTTGTCTGATTTCCAAAATTCTTCTCTCTGTAGTAGCGGTTTTAAGCTTCCATGTTTGGCCATTTGATCTTTTTAATGGCTGTCCTCTTATGGACTAATAATTGTTTTAAGGTGGTTAGTCTGCTGCTGTTGATATTATAAGCAGATCAACTGACCCTTTTTCCTCCAATATGACTCTATTTGATTATTTAACACTAAAATATTCAATTTGTGTTTAAAAAGTACTACTCTGCACTGTGAATTCCATATGTTATATTCTGTTCCTTTTATTTAACCTCTATTTTATGAGACTTCATACTGGTGAAGCAAGCTACTTAACTGAATCTAAAGGATCTGCTCATTGCCACTCCCCTTAAGGGGACATGAAAAAAAAATTCCCATTTGACATACGTACATCATTTTGGTTTCATCAAATCTGGGATCTCAGTTAGGAAATTCTCTGAGAAACACATATTGCCAGAATAATCTGACCAGCTATACAAGGTCTTTATTTTGATCTTTGCTATGATTTCCTGTTATATTAAGGGCAGAAATAAACATTAAATTAAAATTATATATTTTAAAATAAGTTGGAGCCCCTAAAAAAATAAAGAAATAGACATATATACTTCAGTGTTTTCCCAAACTCTCTACCACAGCCTACTTCAATTTTTATAATTATTCTTCCTTCCCCAACTCATTTATGCTCAAAAGTCTCATCCTTCATTCTGACTCTCCTGAACATTCCACCATGCCCCATTCAAATGTCTCCCATTTAAGCATGCACTCCAAATGTAGAAACACCTGATGTACAACTTTCCCGACACCCCCATCTCATCAAAGTGTATTGTACTACCTTTTATTATTCTCTTCTTGCCCTTCTTCAGTCATTAATGTGACTCAAAACTAATTCTCAGTTTGATGTTAACAGCCATTAATGACTTAAAAGGTGACCCTTCTCAGGTGACTTAATCACATTTTAAGAGGACTTATAATGTCTTAACCTGAAATATTATAAAATGATAGGAATTTCAAGTTCCATGGCAGATGAGCAAGAGAAATATATATGTGGCAATAAGGGGGCTTGCCAAGAAGGATTTTGATTTTAATCTTAGATATTAATAAGGAAATGTCCAAGTTTTTCATGCATAAACTCATTTAGTCTGTTGCAAGGTATTCATGGCAAGGCACGCAAGTAAGACCTCACAGCATTCTTTTTAGAGCCAGAGAATCAGAACTAACAATTACAATCACAGTGTTAGTTCAATAGTTAGAGTCGAAATCTTTAGACTTCAATCATTTACCTGTAATAAATGGTCTCAGAGGAAGGCTTGACCACAGCTTGAACTCAGCAGAGGTTCTTCCTAGCTAGGGTCTCAGTAGGTTGTTGGTGTTCAGAGAAAGTAAGAGACTAGAGAAACAACCCTTTCCTCTGCCTTCTCTTAGTGAGTGAGCAGAAATTCAGGGTTTTAATGTAAATTTCTCACCTTGGCTTCACAGGATAAGGGCCATTGTGACTGCAAAGATTAGTATGTTATGTCTTCTCTCCAGGGTTAGAGATTGGCCTTTGCATTTTTTTCTTCAAGCTTAGAGATTAGGGATGTTTTTTAGATTTATGTCTCAAGGCTAGTTTACACAGATTAACTATGTTACATCTTCAGCATGCTGGGTCAAAGTCAAGGTTGTTTGCATTCTTCACATGCTTCTATTTAAGTTCAGAAATTTTCTACATAACTTTCTAATGACTTACAGGTTTCTAATGTCAGACAGCCTCACAAAGGTAGACATACTTTTATTTCTAAGTTCATATTATAAGTAATCTTGCATCCGTTGCCAAACCCTAGAAGGTGCGTTCTGTCCAGTGTATTCAGACCTGCCAATAATCTGGACACTGGCCTTTGAGACAGAGAAAGTAACTTTATTGCAATGTTTAGAGCAAGGAGCCAGGAGGAAGTTCCTCAGATCCAACTCCTCGAGCTAGGGGGAAGCAGGGCTTACATGTGATTTGGGCCTTGGGCCGCAAGATGGAAGTGGCACAGGCGTACTGGGGAGGGAAAATTCTAGAAAACAGCCAGGAAACAGGAGATGACATGGTTTTTGTCAGGCCTTTCACTTCGGAATAGTGTCTGGGTGATGATTTTCCTTCTGATTCATTTCAGCTGTTGCTGTGTCAATTACCAGTCATAGGTGGCCCTTCTGCACATGTGGGACGCGCCAAATCTGGCTTAAGGACTAATGGAAATTTACTGGCATTCACAGGGTCAGGTTACACACCTGTGGCTTACGATCAACATTACAGAGTCATATATGATTTAAAAGCGTTTCGGAATCATATGCAATTTGAGAACATTGCAAAATGCATGCATAACAGGACTCATGTTACTTTCCAATCACAATATATAAAAAGCATTTTGCTCTGAGCCTGAACATGGCTGTCCCTGTTTACTGCAAACCACCAGCAGGTAACTAACTATACTGTCTGAAGGGGATTATGTCTGGTAGAATCTTGATGAACTAATCAACCTTCTTACCTTTGGATACATAGTGATTATGAGGTATTAACTGAATTTCTGTGCAAAAAGGGAATCCAATCACTCAGACAGTAAGTAGAGCATTTTGTTTAAATCAATTCAATAAAAAGTTTAAATTCTCCACGTAGTTTGAGAGGTTTAAATTTTTAACTCAAATTAATTTATCAGGCAATGGCACTTAAGAAAATGGAATGATGCAAGGGGACTCTTATGAGATAACTGGATAAGAGAGAAAAATGCTGACAGGTGAGCCAGAGCTATCTAAAAGCTGGGAGGCAAGCAAAGCCTTCCAGAGATACGTGAGCCTGACTAGGAAACACAGATACATAGAAGCAGAGATCAGAAAGCTCATTCTTACCCTTTCTGTCCGTGGTGAAAGGAGACTCACAGAGTGTGAGGTACCCATCTCTAATCACATGTAAAACTGCTAAACTTGCAGGGTTACTTTGATATGAACAAGGTTAATGTGCTATTCAAGATTAATTGTGGCTCCACAAAGAAATTTATTGAGGATGAAGGAATCTGAAAGTGAAAGGAGGAGCAAAAGCCTTGTTAGAGATTTATCATGGCGGGGTGGGTGATGGATGAAAGCTTTCAGAAGCCAGTAATAGGATTTTAAAGATTCACGTAAGCAGAATTAAGAAGATCTCTGGTGGTTACCTTAGATAAACTAGGGCTGGTAGACAGCAGACCACTCTGGTTAAAGCCGCAAGGGGAAGTGCAGGCAGCTATTTCAGAGCTAGCTTCACAAACTGTCTCTGCTTAGGTTAGGTGACAGTGGGTCCTGGGTCTAGGTCTCTACATTGCATTTTTATAAATTTAATTTTAGACTGAGCATTATACAGACAACAAAGGGAACCAAATAACCGTCAGAAAGGCCGATGGTGATTATGACCATAGAGTTTACAGTCAAACAGATCTGGGCTGAAGTCCCACCTATATCACTCATTAGCAGCACAGTCTTAGGCAATTTACCTAACATCTCACAACCTCTATTTCCACGTAGTACAACAGGAAAAATAATTGTGAAAACTTATATTTTTGTTGTTAATCTTAAATGAAATAATGAATTTTAAGTGATTAGCAGATTCCTTTAGCACCCAAGAAAAATGAGCTATCATCTTGTCAGTATCAGAATTATTTTTGTTGTTGTTGTTAGTGGTAATAGTAATAGTAGATTATACCAGTTGCCACTGAATCACCTCCAGCTCATGACAGCCCCATGTGTATCAGAGTACAACGGTGCTCCATAGGGTTTCCAATGGCTGATTTTTCAGAAGTAGATCATCAAGTCTTTCTTCCAAGATTCCTCTGAGTGGACTCCAACTACTAACCTTTAGGTCAACAATGGAGCACATTAAACATTTAGCTATTACATTTAGATTTTACTGGTCTGTAATAATAAGTAAAAATTCTAGATATTGTAGACCAGTGAAATTCAAACCTGGTAGGATAGCCTATCAAATCATCCAGGGCTCTACACAAAACTCCTGATAATATGAACTCTCCAAACTGTTATTCTTCTTCACTGAAAGATAAGACATTTCTAAAATCACAACCCATAACAGCTCATACACAGTATCCTCTACATCATCCTCTTTAAGACCAATAGTCTTATTACGCAGCCATCATAAAGTGGACTTATTGGAAGGAAATAAAATTCATGAAAATTCTTCCCTTGTTTTATGAAAGCAAAAAAGAGGAAGAAAAAAGAAATCCAAAAAATATGTTTAAATATGAAACAAATCCTATTCAAAGAACTGCTATTCATCCAGGAAACCTATAAATTGTGAATTATAAAAAGGTCTCCAAGATATTATCAAGTAAAAAAAAAAAAAAACCAAAAAACCCAAGAATAAGAACAATATAAAGAGAAAAATTCCATATATTTAAAAAAAAAACTAAATATATATATTATATATGAATAAATATTTTTAAAAAAAAAACTGTTGCCGTCAAGTCGATTCCAACTCATAGCAACTCTGTAGGACAGAGTAGAACTGTTCCACAAGGTTTCCAAGGAGCGGCTGGTGGATTTGAACCGCTGACCTTTTGGTTAGCAGCCGAGCTCTTAACCATTGCACCACCAGGGCTCCAGATATATTCATACATAAATATATACGTATATATAGACATATACATATAAATGAATAGAAAATGGTCTGAAGATACCCTTTACCAAAAACTTACAGCCAAAAGTCCTTAGTACATCCTTCTGGGGCAGGGAGTGAGACTGGTATGGAAGAATGAACACAATGGGAAATCTTTCAATTTTTACTCTACATAGGACTATTTTATTCCAAGTTTTTTAAATGACCATGCATTGAATGTATTTGTGCTATGCAATTTTTGATGAATTATAACAAATAATTATATTCACAGTCTTACGATTACCACCACTCATTGTCACCATACTTAACTATATCCCATTTTGCGTTGTTGTTCTTTTCACATACATCAGTAATAACTCTTTGCTATACCTCAGCATATGTTTTTCCAGTACAATTTTAGAAAAACAAAGGGAAGATTAGTTTACTTCCATTAAATTTAAGGGGAACAAAACAGACTGTGGTTTTACCTTTGCTTTTGAAGAGAATAAAAAAATGTCTCCAGATGAAAATTTTGTTGCCTACCACACCTACCACTTGGGGCCCTGGTGGCACAGTGGTTAAATATTTGGCTGCTAACCAAAAGGTCGGCAGTTCGAATCCATAAGCTGCTCCTTGGAAACCCCATGGGGAAGTTCTACTCTGGCCTACAGGGTAGCTATGAGTCAGAAAGGACTCGAGGGCGACGTTTTTTTCTTTTTTTTTTAATGCCTGCTATGGAGTCCTGGTGGCATAGTGGTTAAAAGCTACAGCTGCTAACCAATAGGTCAGCAGTTCGAATTCACCAGCCACTCCTTGGAAACCCTATGGGGCAGTTCTCCTCTGCTCTGTAGAGTCACCATGAGCTGTAATCCACTTGACAGCAAGGGTTTGGTTTTTTTTCTGCCTACTACTTCCACCATAAAATGAACACATGAATAAAGAAATTAAAAAGTCAGCAGAAAGCAAAGTTGGCATAATTTATAATGGAAAGTATGTTTAATTCTCGGTACAAAACGATAATTAAGATATTCTGATTGTGAAATAAGACTATTGGTCTTAAAGAGGATGATGTAGAGGCTATTGTATATGAGCTGTTAGTTTTCATGACTTGTGATTTTAGATAGCTCTTATCTTTCAGTGAAGAAGAAGAGTAACAGTTTGGAATGTCTTATTCTATCAGACATGCCCTTTCTTCCTTCAAAAGCATTTCTTCCTAAATAAAAATTTGAGGGGAAAAAAGCATATTAAATATATGAACCCTCTTTTCTCTTTCTGATAAACTTAAACTTTTATTTCTTCAGATTTGTACAAGTGCATGAAATCTCGAAGTTGTTAAAATGTATTTCATGTGCATTAAAGAATTTATGGTGAGTAAAATATAAATATTTTATCCTCTGTGCTTATTTTCTAAATTATGCAAACAATCATGAAATTTTGCATAGGATTTTCATGAAAGATAAAACTATGACGATCATATGATAGATAAGAAATCTGAGGCCTAGAAAGAGAAATTGGTACTATCAAAGCTCAGAGAATGTTAACAGAGATGTCTAGTTTAAAAGACTGTGCATGTGTTAACAGCTACAGTATCCTTGGAAACAGAATTTCAGAAAAAAAGTCTAAACTAAAGATAATAAATGGTTTCAATATAAGAGCATAGGGAGCCCTGGTGGCATGGTGGTTAAAGCGCTCAGATGCTAACTGAAATGTCAGTGGTTCAAAACCACCAGCTGGCTCCACAGGAGAAAGATGTGGCAGTCTGTTTCCACAAAGATTTACAGCCTTAGAAATCTTAAGGGGCAGTTCTATTTTGTCGTATAAGGTTGCTCTGTGTTGGAATTAACTCAAAGGCAGTGAGTTTTGTTTTCTGAAACACTGTTTAATAAGGAAATGCTGAAAATTTTACTGGAAATAATGTTTTAGGGAAATTAATACTTCAAGGATGTAGGCCTACACTGATGCCTGATTAGAAAAGTGTCCTCCTTTCCAATAAAATCTTTTGATAAATTAAACATCAACTTCATTGGGAACATTGTGATGTTGCTGGTTAAGCTGATTTGCTAAGTGTTTTTGTTTTGTGTGAATGTGAGTGTGATTGTGGTTTACTTATTTGGACATGACAGAATAAAAAAAAAAACAGTGGGTTGATCTCAGGTTCAGAAATGGTCTCCCTTATATTTCCTTTATATTTTTGATTCAGAATTTAATGCAAGTCTTGTCTACAATATTTAAAATGGGAATGCTTATTTCTTTGGAAATCTGGTAATATATGAAATAGGTTAATTCTAGGTTTAGGTTGATTTTGAAATAGAGAGGATCTAAAGTCCAATGATAAACAGTATTTCCCTCAGTAAATACTTGATCAATTTCCAACAATTGTTAAATTAAAATAATAATCATATTAAATTCCAGATGGAGAATGAATTAATTCTAATGACAGAAAACAGAGATACCTCCAAAGGCATTTCACAGAACATGAGGTTAACTATTCTCTATGATGCCTTTCTCCATAGTATTTGATATAGCTATAATGTGTCTTACTAAACTATTAATTCATTCATTCAAAACATATTTATTGAGTGTTTATCTCTTACCACACACTCTTCTAAGCACTGGGGATACAGCAGCAAACAATACAGAACAAAACACCTCTCCTCATGTAGCTTCCATTCCAGTGGTGGAGGCAGATATAAATACAATTAAAAGTACATCATTTAGTATTTATTATAGTTAGTCATATAGTATCCTGATTCACCAGAGCTTGGGACTGGACTGGACTGGACTAGGAAATGCCGTTGAGGCAATTCTGACTCATAGTGACCCTATAGCTTGGAAGGAGATTAAAAGGATGCTTTTAAATCTTTCTTTCATAAGAATTCTTACCACTACGCACTCTTCTTCCATAGTTGTACAGGTTCACTCCCATGCTCTTTATAACGGATCAGTAAAGGCTCAGGGAGATACAGTCCATTTGTTCCACTGAGCTTGCCACAAAAAAAAAAAAAAAAAAAAAATCCAGCTACAGAAGCCAAATTATACAATGGCCTAATCCCATTAATTAAACATTATGCTTAACCATTAATTGGGCCACCCACTAAGGCACAGGGACACATGCTGGCATTCATAATTATTGAGTTCCAATAGACAGAAACTTCCCTCTACTCTAGAGGATAAGTATGATTTCCTAGACCCTGTTTCTTTGTGGGGCCCCTATAAAGACAAGCCCCAGGAGGAAAGAAGGGCTGAATAGTCTGTGCTTATAAACAAGCAATCAATAAATCTGAAGTGCCAGGAGATACAGTCTAATACTATTTCTTGATTTCACAAAGAAAGAGTGAGACTATCAGTGACCCATGCATTCACTCATTCAGTCTTTCTTACCTTTATGAAAGATACATTTATTCTCTGACTCCTAGGGACAAGGAATTGTGCTGACACTGAGTCAATAAAACACAGTGCATTTCATTCAAGGAGTTCCCAAAAAGATACAGAGACCTAAACAAAAAATCACGATGTGTTCTCATAAGTACAATGAGAGGAGATGAATAAGGGCCTGTAAGACCTCACAGGAGCACCTAAGCTAATTTAGAAGGGGACCGGTGAAGAAACGTGTAGCACTCAGAGAAGATGTCTTGAAAGTAACTTGTACCTGAACTGGATTATCCAGATGAAAGAAGGAGGTATTCCAAGGGCGTAGAAATGAAGCCATGCGGTATGTACCAGGGACACCAGCAATTCATTGTTGAGGAGGAGTAAATTTGACATAGAGATCAGTGGAAAATAAGCCTGGGGAGGGGTGGGGGTCTGATCCCGGAGGCTTGAACTTCATTCTGCAGGCAATACCTGGAAGATTCATGTGTTTAAGGAAGAGAATGACTTGCTGAGATTTGTGAAGGTGGCCAGCATGGATACAGGTAAACTATTTGGCAGGTTACTGGTTTAATCCTGAAGAACTCGATAAACGTCCAAATTAGGTAACAGTATTTAGGATGGCTAAACAAGGACATATTCAAGAATTATTGATGAGGTTAAAAACAAGCAGGACTTGGCAATTGACTGATATGGAAGTAAGAGAGAGAGAAGTCAAATATAATTACCAGGTCTCCAGCTCCCTCTTGGGAAGTCCCAGGCTAAGGGGTCTGTTTTTAAAGATGGGTGTGTGTGATCCAGGTGAAGAAGAACTTCAGGCAGCTATAAGCACAGTATTTGAGTTTCATGTTGCCCTTTTATAAAGTTTAATCCTCTTCAAGCCCACCCCATCTTCATTTTAATCAAATTCTATTAATTTAATTAAATTTTAATGATTTAGAAACAAACATTCAGCATAAAAGGCAAGAAACACAGTGGAATATGGTCAGCTTCCTCTTAGAGATGGTTCTATAAAAATCTTCATTGTAAATGAACTTTTTTTCTTGCTCGCTGTGTGGAGCAGAGGGGAGGATGCCACAACCAGTCAATTTGGTTTATAATTATATAAACAATGATATTAATAATGACGTGCAATTAAAAGGAAGTAGAGAGAGAGGATATGTCATATGTTAACTAACTTTATTCTTATGATAATCCATTAGGTAGATATTACCTTTACCTTACAGATGAGGAAAATAAGTTTCATAAAGGTCAAATAAGTGGTTGTAGATGACTTAGTAAGTCATAGAGCTAGGATTTTTAAAATGAGAAGAAATAAGAATTATTGTTGATGAAGGTCCTAGTTTGAATCTAACTATCACATTTTTTATCTGTTTGTTAATTTAACCCCTACGGTAGGTAGCGCTGTATTGATTTTTTTTTAATTATTCATTATAACAGAGATTTTCCTAGTGTTCAAAGACGTGTTTCAGCAATCTGTAAATATTCCATTCAAATTCTATTTTTATGTTTTTAACATAATTTTTTAAAAAATCATAAACAACATACACACACCAATCGCAAATTATAGTACATTAGAGAATGCTGGTATGTTCATGGATGCTGCCAGATTAAATTGTTACGTGGCAAACCTCCAAATATAATGTCTCTTCTCATGTCTGGTTGGTTTAAATGTATACTTTGATTGCAATATTTTACATTAAGAAAGAAAGAAATGACAGAAGGAAGGAAAGAAGGAAGGGAGGGAGAGAGGGAAGGAGGGAGGTAGAAAAGCTGTGTTCAGCTACTTATCTGTGTGAGTGGTAATTTTCTCTATATTGTGCGCCCAATAAAAATCTGGGTGATGCATTACGTTTTTGCATTTATCAAAGCAGCTTGAATTATGCTTTGAAATGTATTTTGCTAAATATACTTTCCTAAAGTATAATTTTCACTTGTTTTATAAGTTGGAATTTCAGATAAAACTTCATTTGACAAAAAAATTCTGCCTCAGACAAACAGCAGCAAGTTTAAAAACCACTACAATATGCTATATCTTTCTTTTAAAATGATTTCTGTTTATTTAATCAACACAGACCCAAGTTCCCTAACAAGACTTATAATCCATTCTTGTACAGCCAGGAATGCTCCTACAGGCAGACTATTTATTTTTAAAGCAAAGGAGATTTTCTAATGTCTGAAGACGACGTCATTCACTGCTTTTTTTTTTTAATAAATTTATGTTTTTAGAGTTGCTCATCTCAACATAAATTATATAAAATCTGAAGCTTTTAATTCCAGTTGATTGGATTTTTATGATTCATACTTCCCTACAGGCTTAAGTTTAATAACTTTTCTATTTTCCTTAGCACATAACACTTGAAAAGATTTAAGAGTCCAATAGTTGCTGATAGAGTTCACATGGCAGATTACCAAAGGAAAATACTGCCATGTGAGAACATACTTTTCTCCTCCTGACATTTGAGGTTCTTCATCACTGGACATTTTTGATCAAACTAGACACTGGCTATAGCACTTCAGTCACTTTAGTTCTTAATTGCCTTAGGAACAAATTTGGATATTCAAGAATGTAAAAAACAAAACAAAAACAAACAAAAAAACCAGCTGTCATAAGTCAGATGAAAAAGGACAAATATTGCATTATCCCACTTATATGAAATATCTAGAACAGGCAAATGCATAGAAACTAAGGTTTATTAGTGGTTATGAGGGTCTAGGGGAGGAGGTAGTGGGGAGCTATTGCTTAAAGAGTACTGAGTTTCTGTTGAGGGTGATGAATATTTGCAAATGTGATGGTTGCACAATTCGGTGAATGCAATTAATGTCACAGAATTGTACACTTAAAAACGGACCAAATGGTAAATGTTTTGCTTTGTATGTTTTACCACAATAAAATGTAAAAATAAATAATTGAATAAATATTTTTTAAAAGGGACTGGTCTACTTTTTGTGGGTGAGGATATTCAGTTGAGCTGGCTGGCATACTAAGAATTCTGCTCACCTTGTAAAGGTTGTGAACCAAGACAGTTATAACAGATGGTGATGGTGGCCTGCCTGGAATATGATTTGAAAGCTATCAATTGTCTCCAGAATATTTGCAGTCATATGGTTGAAATTTTTGTGCACTATCTCTTATGACCCCCAACCAAACCCCAACCTTCTCAAAGGCAAGAATTATTCTTTGAAAACCTCAGAATGACAAAAACAGTGTCTTATGCATAATAAGGGCCCTGGTGGGGCCAATGATTAAGAGCCTGCCTACTAACAAAAATGTCAGCCAGTTCGAATCCACCAGCCAATCCTTGGAAATGCTATGGGGCAGTTCTACTCCTATAGGGTCACTATGAGTTGGAATCGACTCAATGGCAACGGGGTTCCATAATAAGTGAGACTTTAACAAGATTTTTTAAATATGATTTATTTAATCCTGTTCACCTAACAGGGAAATCTAGTTAAGCCAGAGGCCTTTGGTACAGCCTAAATTAGTCAACCCTTGGCAATCTGGCATTGTTTCACACTAGTTACAACTTTACTAAAATGCGAGCCAGTTTCTTTGCTTTTCTCAAAAGTCTTTTGTAGCCTTGCCAGTTAATATCCAAGCCATCCAAAATCCCATCCCAACAGACAGGCAGTCTTCTGGGATTCACATTCTAGTTCCTCATTTGGTTCTCTTTTATGTTGTAGTAGTAAAGTGTCTGTCACTTCCTTTTAAAGAGCAGTGGGAAGGAAGTGTGTGTGGACCTGGTGTCAGTAGGAACAGCTGTCTTCTCTTCAACTCCTCTCTGCGCTCACCAGAGTTGAGGAAGCAAAGAACTGAATTAGCCAGGTCCAGTGAACCAAAGGATATGAACAGAAAGTACAGAAACACTGGGAAGCCTGGAATTTTCAGGAAAAGAAGAAAGAACCGTTCTGATGACACAAACAAAATAGTCATCTGGTCTTTGGTCTCAGGACTGTCATTAACACCTGAGGCCCTCAGGCAGTCTCTGTCTGGAAATCTCCACCTCGGGGACCTTGTACTCCTTCCTTCAGGAAGGATGTACACAGGCTGGTGTGGGAGAATGGAGTTCCCCACCATCTGTCTTAGGTTCCTGAGGAAAGAGACTCTAAGAGGCTGAGATATGTATGGAGATTTAATACGACATGTTCTCAAGAACAACTGTGAGGGAGGAAGAGCAGGAGAATTGAACAAAGGAGAAAGGCAAACTGAAATGCAGTTGCAACAGTGGCCTCAATCCATCACACAGAATTCTGAAGCTGAGAAGGCCCTTCAGAGGTGTTTTGCACTGAGGTGAGGAGACCAGGCTTTGTACCACCAACACTGACCTGTTACTGGATATGGGCTGCCCCTAGGGAAGGGGGATAACCCCAGACAAGGCAGCTTCCTTCAGCAGAGGGCAATTCCTAGAGAGGAATGTAGCCTTAAGCCATCAGCAACCAATACTGCCAACCTCTGAGGAATAAGTGCCTAGTTCTCCAAGGGGAATAGGGTAGCATGACATGGCATCATTATCCTTACTCAGTCAGACTAATTAATCCATCAGTAGAGATGATTCAGATTTCTTCGGACACTAGGACTAGTTGTCATTACATTTTGCCCTCTATTGAACATAGGACTAACCACGTGCCAAGCACTCTTCTACGTAGAGTATCTTGTTTTATCTTCTCAACACTATAAGATCTTATCTGTCTCAATGTGTAGATAAAGAAACTGAGGCTTAGCAACAGTAACTTTCCCAAGTTCTCGCTACTAGTTAATGCACTCATATGTATTAGAAGTTAGATTTTTCTCTGAAGTGTTATGAACCAATTCATAGCACTTAAGATCATATGTTGTTGTTGTATGTATTTTTATTCCTGACCACCCCATAGGTATTTGAGGGGAAAAAAGATAAAATGCATTTACATACAGAAGGGAAAATGCATAACCCAGGAAGTTTAGGTTTCTGAAAAGTTACTGAACTATACCTGCCCAAGAACACACTTTCCAGGTCAGTAAGGGAGGTAAGCAGACACCTTGACACGCAGGTGAACTGAATCAATGTCATTGATATTGAACTCTTATATCTGAACAAGTGGAACTGGAAATGAGGGGCTGAAACAACAGTGCTGGTTATGGGATCACCTCCAAAGAACATCCTCTATAAGACTCCTTTCCTCTAAATGCCTTCCTACATCTCCCTCCCCCACATCAAAACTAAACAGCCTACAATAAACCCAAAGACGTATTGAAGGCCAGTAACTTGATTTGAACAGTGTTCTAACTGTGTAACACAGCAGCTTCAGTTTGCTTTTTCATTTATCTTATTTTCTTTTTTATCTCCTAATCTTTTCCCAGAAAAGCTACTATATCTAGTTCAAAAGCACATCATAGCAGCTGTTTCTCATTCTTGGCTACACAAAGCTCGTATGTATGCGATTATGGAGTGTGCTGGAAGGACTTTGGAGGAAAAACAAGATGGTCACTTAATAAGAAAAAATAAATATAAATCACCAAAATAGACTATTTTCAAAATCTTTTCAAGCCTGTGTACAGGACCATTTTCCTGTAACAATTACAATGTCATATTCCACTCTGATTTTCCAGAGTATTACATGTATACAGAACGTTTCAGTTCCTGATGATTGAGAACACTTTGTTCCCGACATCTCTCTCTCCAAAACAAAGCAGAAAGAATTGGCTTCTTTTTTTCTTGTTCCTTCTTTCCACCACCAAAATAGGTATGCATTGTAAACAAGTTTAATTACCAAACTGGACACAATCTGACCATTCTTGGGAAATAAATATTACTTGAAAACATTGCCTTTTCTTTCCTTACTTAAATTATTCAATCACATGAACTCTATGAGGCACCCAGCCCAGAGCTCAAAATACAGTAGGCATTAAATACATATTTGTTAAATTAATAAATTCCATCACCTACTCCATGAAGCTTCCCCATTTCTTCTTTCAGAATTATGTGCTTAGCTGCTAACAGAAAGACAGGAGGTTTAAGTCCACTCAGGCGTGCCTCAAAACAAAAATCTAGCAATCTACTTCTGAAAAATCAGCCATTGAAAACCCCGTGGCTCAATTCTACTCTAAATACATGAGGTCGCCATGAGTCAGAGTCGACTGGATGGTAATGGGTTCTCCGTGCTCTGTTAGCAGTTCGCACATTTTTTATAAAATTCCCATAGACTGACTTCTGCTTTATTTTGTGAAAATCTGTCTCTTGTGGTTGTCTTGAAGGCAAGGACCAGGCCTCATTCAATCTGTACCCTACACTTTGTCCTGCACAGAGCAGGACTCAATATCAATGTTTGCAGGGTCTGATAATCTGCTATTTCAGGACCTATCAAAATGGCCTGTAGAATGGATTAGCCACAGAGGATAGAAACTGGCAGGTGTGCCCAAAAATCAGCCCTGGGCGGCAATGCTAACACTTTATATCTTGAGAAGGAAGGTGCATTCATTTCTGCTAAGTGCCCATGGCAATTACATAACACAATGAGATGCATGCACTTGGTCTCATTCTGGCTTCACTGCCCTCCCCATGCCATCTGCAGGCACATAACACAGTCGGGCTGGAACGCACAGGCTGCCATGCTGACAGTGTGCTAGGGTTGAAAGGAAAGAAGGAAAAAACTATGCTAGCTAAAGCCAGGCCCACTGCTAGCAGAAACACTGTGCTGCAGAGGGTTGCCATTGCTTCCCAGTCCTGACCTGTGATGCAAGGACTTCGCTTCTCCGAGTGAACCGAGGAATAGTCCAATGACCATTCATTTCATGCCTCGCTAACTACTCATCCTTGTATCTTTGTCCATGTCTTCATTCATGAGAAGCAAGAAAATGTGGTAGTTGAAGGTGAACTCTGGAGCCAGGCCGACTGGATTTGAATGCCAGCTCCACCACTTTCTAGTTGTTCCCCCTTAGGCAGGTTACTTAGCTTCTCCATGGTCCATTTCCTCAGCTACAAAAGAGGGGAAATAATAATGTTTAGATCACAGGTTTGGTGTGAATATTAAATAAATTAGTGCCTGGAAAGTACTTGGAATGGGGTATGATGCAGAATAATCATCTAGTAAATGTCAGCTACCCAGAGGGCACTGTGTGGGGCATGTTTAAAAGTCGGGAATTTACTCTCAGTGCACTGGAGGAATATAAGCAGGGAGTGATATAATCTGATTTATCTCTTAAAAAAATCCCTTTGACTACTGTGTGAGGAGAATGGATTGGAGGTGAATGATTAGAAACGTGGAGGTGATTTAGGAGGCTATCACAGTAGATGGCTTAGAGAAGGTGATGGGAGTACAGATAGATAAAAGTGGGCAGGATAAGCTGTATTTTTCAGGTAGAAGAATGAGATATGTTGATGGAGAACATGTAGAAGGTGAGGGAATGGAAGAAATCAACAATCAGTAATGATTTCTAGGTTTCTGGCTTTAATCACGATAGCTTGGCAATGCCATTTACTGAAATAGAGAAGGTTGATGCAGGAACATGTTGAGAAAGAAAAATCAAACTTCCATTTGGGATTTTCAAGTTTTAGATGCCTGTAAGAAGTCAAATGTTGTTATTATTATTGTTGTTAGGTGCCATCAAGTAGGCACCGAATCATAGAGACCTTATTGATAACAGAACAAAATGTTACCCAGTCCTGCATCCTCCCCACAATCGTTGCTATGTTTGAGCCCATTGTTGCAGCCACTATTTTAATTCATCTCATTGAGGGTCTACCTCCGTTCTCTGACCCTGTACTTTACTAAACATGATGTCTTCCTCCAGCAGCTGGTGTCTCCTGATAACATTTCCAAAGTGAGCAAGATCAAGTCTTGCCATTCTTGCTTTTGAGGAGCATTCTGGCTGTACTTCTTGAGACAGATTTTTTCATATTTCTGACAGTCCATGATATATTCAGTATTCTTCTCCAGTACCAGAATTTGAATGCATCAATTCTTCTTTGGTCTTTCTTTATCATTGTCCAACTTTTGCACACATTTGAGGCTATTTAAAATGTCATGGCTTAGATCATGTGCACCTAGGTCATCAAAGTGACATTTTTGCTTTTTTAGCACTTTAAAGAGGTCTTTTGCAGCAGATTTTCTGAATATAATACATCGTTTTATTTTTTGATTAGTGCTTCCATGGGCATTGATTGTTGATCCAAGAAAAATTAAATCCTTGAAAACTTCGATTTCTTTGCCATTGATCATGATGTGGTTTATTGGTCCAGTTGCAAGGATTTTTGTTTTTGTTTTTATGTTCAGGTGTACAAATTATGGATAACATTGCAAAGAATGGGAACTTCAGAAAACTTAATTGTGCTCATGTGAAACCTGTACATGGATCAAGAGACAGTAGTTAGAACAGAACATGGCTTAAAGTTAGAAAAGGTGTGCAGCAGGGTTGTATTCTTTCACCTTTGTTTTTCAACCTATATGTTGAACAAATAATCTGAGAAGCTGAACTATTTAAAGAAGATTGCAGCATCAGGACTGGAGTAAGACTCATTAACAACCTGCGACATGCAGAAAATAAAACATTGTTTGCTGAAAGTGAAGATGACTTGAAGCACTTACTGATAAGAAGTCCAGATAGAACTTTCAATTAGCCTGGATTTTTTTTCTTTTTTGTGCTTTAGGTGAAGGTTTACAGAGCAAATTAGTTTCTCGTTAAACGATACACATACTGTTTTGTGACACGGGTTGCCGACTCTGCCACATTTCAATACTCTCCCCTTCTCAACCTTAGGTTCCCCATTTCCATTCGTCCATCTTTCTTGTCCCCTCCTGCCTTCTGGTCCTTGCCCCTGGGCTGGTGTGCCCATTTAGTCTCACATACATTGTTGAGCTACAAGTATTATTGTTTGTTTTTTGGGCCTGCCTAATCTTTGGCCAAACGGTGAACCTCAGGAATGACTTCAGTACTGAGTTAAAAGGGTTTCTGGGGCCATACTCTTCAGGGTTTCTCCAGTCTCTGTCAAACCAGTAAGTCTGGTCTTTTTTTTGTGAGTTAGAATTTTGTTCTACATTTTTCTCCCACTCTGTCTGGGACCCTCTATTGTGATCCCTGTCAGAGCAGTTGGTGGTGGTAGGTGGGCATCATCTAGTTGTGCTAGATTCAGTCCGGTGGAGGCCATGGTAGTTGTGTTCCATTAGTCCTTTGGACTAGTCTTTCCCTTGTGTCTTTGGTTTTCTTCATTCTCCCTTGTTCCAGACAGGGTGGGACCAGTAGATGTATCTTAGATGGTTGCTCACAAGCTTTTAAGACCCCAGATGCTACTCATCAATGTAGGATGTAGAACATTTTCTTTATAAACTATGTTATGCCAATTGAGTTAGATGTCCCCTGAGAGCATGGTCCCCAGCCCTCAGCCCAGTAACTTGGTCCCTATGAGAGTTTGGATGTAACTATGAAGTATCCACAACCTTGCCTTGGTCAAGTTGTACTGGCTTCCCCTATATTGTGTACTATCTTACCCTTCACCAAAGTTACCACTTATCTATTGTCTCATTAGTGTTTTTCCCCTCCCTACCTCTCCCCTTATTTGTAACTATCAAAGATTGTTTCTTTCTGTGAGTAAACCTTTGCATGAGTTTTTATAACAGTGGTCTCATACAATATTTGTCCTTTTGTGATTGACTTATTTCACTGAGCATAATGCCCTCCAGATTTATCCATGTTGTGAGATGTTTTGCAGACTCATCATTATACTTTATTGTTGTGTAGTACTCCACTGTGTGCATGTACCATAGTTCGTTTATCCATTCATCTGTTGTTTATCCATTCATCTGGGCACTTAGGTTGTTTCTATCTTTTTGCTATTGTGAATAATGCTGCAATCAACATGGGTATGCGTATGTCTATTCATGTGATGGCTTTTATTTCTTTAGGGTATATGCCTAGGAGTGGGATTGCTGGATCGTGTGGTCTTTCTATTTCTAGCTTTCAAATAGCCTGAATTTTTAAGCCTGGAAAGCATATGCAATATCTATTTAGAGATGTACATTTGCATCAGCATATAGGTACTTAAAGTCACAGAAAGTAATGATATCTGATATGGCATGGAGGTAGAATAAAAGAGAGGAAGACAGAGGCCTAAATGAATCCAATATTTTCAGTTCAGAGAGATAAGAAGTATTGAGTGAAAGTAACTGAGAAGAGCAACCAGGGAGGTAGGAGGAAACCTGAAGAGTGTGATGTCATAGAAACTGAGTGAGGAAAGTAGTGAGGAAAACGAAGTTGTCAGATGTGTCAAAGACTGCAGGGATCTAGTCCGATATAATTCATAAAACTGGATTTGGTAACAAGGAGGCCATGTGTAACTTTGACAAGAATCCTTTACTGGAGTACTGGAAAGTAAAGACCACTTGGAAAGGAGTTAAAAAGTAAGTGGCAGTGAAGAAATGGGCACTGTCTTAGTTATCTGGTGCTGCTATACCAGAAATGCCAAAAGTAGATGGCTTTAATACATAGAAATTTATTCTCTCACAGTTTAGGTGGGTAGAAGTCCAAATTCAGGGTGCTAGCTCCAGGGGAAGGATTTCTGTCTCTGTCAGCTCTGAGGGAAGTTCCTTGTCATCAACCTTCTCCTGGTCTAGGAGCTTCTCAGTGTAGGGAGCCAGGGTCTAAAGGACGAGCATGCTCTTGGCTCTTCTTGCTTGGTGGTAATGAGTTCCCTCTCCTCTCTGCTTGATTTTCTGTTTTATATCTCAGAAGAGATTGACTCAAGATACAGCCTAACCCTGTAGATTGAGTCCTGCCTCAAGAACATAACTGCTCTAAACCTGCCTCATTGACATAGAGGTTAACATTTACAACACACAGGATAATCACATCAGATCACAAAATGGTGGACAACCACACAACATGGGGAATAATTGCCCAGCCAAGTTGATATACACTTTTGGGGAACACAATTCAATCCATAACAGACAACTACTTGGAAAAGATTAATATTGAAAAGGAAAACTAAAAAGAGTATAATAAAAATTTTATTTTTCAATTTTTTGACACCTGACAACTTTCAAGTCCCACCCCTAGCCCGACCCCCTCTGGTCCCACATCTGGGAAAGTATACTAGTTTCCTAGAGCTGCTGTAACAAAATACCACGAAGTGGGTGGCTTATAAGAACAGAAACGTATTGTCTCACTGTTCTGAAGGCTGGGAATCCAAGATCAGGGTCTCAGCTGTGTTAATTCCTTCTAAGTGTTTGAGAGAAAATCTGTTCCATGCCTCTCTCCTTGTTTCTTCTGGTAGCTCTAGGTGTTCCTTGGCTTGCAGCTACAGTGTCATATGATGTTCTCCCTCTACCTCTCTGTTTCTGTATATCCTCTCCTTTTATATAAGGACATCACTCATCTAGGATTAGGACCCAGCCTACGCCAGTATGACTTCATGTTCAAGTAACTGATACCATCTTCAAAGACCCTATTTCCAAACAGGGTCACATTCACAGGTATAGGGATAAAAATTTCAACATATCTTATTGGGAATACAATTCAATCCAGACCAGCAAGCTCAAAGAAAACCCATGAACTGCTTCCCTCTGTGCTAGTGGGGATGTTGAAATCACCACAAACCCCAATCAGCACTCAGGAACCTCCACTCCATCCCACCCCAGCCCCAACCTCCTAACCAAGAAGAGCCAAAGCCATGCATCTTGTTTTGCTCTTGCTTCACCCTGGACTGAACCTGAGTCATCTGCCTTGGGGAAAGTTTTGATATTTACTATGTGAGTAATACACTTTATTTCATATTCATTAGTATGTCACTCATCCCAACAACTGTATAATTTCCTGGTTGGAAGTTACCCAGCATCCAGCAGGGGACACTAGGTCCCCAAATAAAATAGAGATTAGAGACAGAACGGGTATGTAGAGTCAAGGGACAATTTGGGCATTATGTTTTTTATTGAGATGGGAGGACATAGAACATGTCTTATTGCTAATAGAAAATATCCAACGGAGCGTGAGAGATTGGTGCACCAGGAGAAAGAGGTTGTAACTGCAGGGGCAAAGTTCTCGAGTGGCAGAGAGGATACGGGGTTAAGTGCAGAGACTGGAGATCAATAGGAAGAGAGACACTTCCTCCAATTCAAGAGAAGAGAAGAGGAGAAGAAGAATTTACAACTCATATGCCCACTATCTTAGGCTGGGTTCTCTAGAGAAGCAAAACCAGTAAAGCATGTAAATATTTATAGAGAGGGATTTATATCAAAGAAATGGCTCCAACGGTTGTAGAAGCTGGAAAGTCCCAAGTCTCTAGGCCAGGCTGGAGGCTTCTCCTGACTCACATAGCTGCAGGGGCTGGTGAACCGAAGATCGGCAGGTCAGAGAGCAGGGCTCTGGCTCACAGGCTGTAGAGACCAATGAATCCCAAGATCGACAGGCAAGACAGCATGTAAGCTGCTAGCTCAAGTCTCAAGAATGAAGATCCGACAAACAGGAGTCAGCTCTAGGATCCAGAGCAAGTGAAAGCCCACGCAGGATTATTTTTAAGCCATGAGAGCTAATGTGATGTGTTCTGCTGACTTGCTTGGTGCTAGTTATCCCTTCTTTCCCTACAATTTCTGCCATTTGTAACAGAAATGTCTAGCTTGTACCTGTTCCACCATTGTACTTTGGAAGCAGATAACTCATATTTTAGATTTCACAGATGAAGAGGAATTTAGCAAAAGATGAGATTTTGGACTTGAGGTTTATTTAAGACTTTTGGGATGATATGATGAGGTGAATGTGTTTTAAATATTGCAAGGACATGAATTTGTGGGGGGCAAAGGGTGGAATGTTATGGATTGAATTGTGTCCCCCAAAAATGTGTGTCAAATTGGCTAGGCCATGACTCTCCATATTGAGTGGTTGTTCACCATTTTGTAATCTAATGTGATTATCCTATGCATTGTAAATCCTAACCTCTATGATGTTAATGAGGCAGGATTAGAGGCAGTTACATTAATGAGGCAGGACTCAACCTACAGGATTAGGTTGTGTCTTGAATCAATCTCTTTTGAGATATAAAAGAGAGAAACAAGTAGAGAGGAAAGGGAACTCATTACCAACAAGCAAAAAAAGCTGGGAGAGCACTCATCCTTTGGACCCTGGGTCCCTACACTGAGAAGCTCCTAGAGACCAGGGGAAGATTGATGACAAGGTCCTTCCCCTAGAGCCAACAGAGAGAGAAAGCCTTCCCCTGGAGCTGGCACCCTGAATTCGGACTTCTAGCCTCCTAGACTGTGAAAGAATAATTTTTTCTTTGTTAAAGCCGTCCACTTGTGGTATTTTTATTATAGCAGCACGAGATAACTAAGATACCCACACTTGGCCCAAATGTTAAATGAGTGCAGCAATCATGTGCAAGACAACAACGAGTGGAAGGGACTGTGATAAACCACAGATAAAATGTACTTCTACATGAATCAAATACTACTTTAAAAAAAAAAAAAAAGGCAGCCTGTTTACAAACCCTGGGGCTGCACACCAAACTAAAATGAAACCCAATGCCATTGAGTTGATTCCAACTCATAGAGACCATATAGGACAGAGTAGAAAGGCCCCATAGGGTTTCCAAGGCTGTAATTTTTACAAAAGCAGACTGACACATCTTTCTTCCCTGGTGTCTCTGGTGGTTCAAACTGCTGAACTTTTGGCTAGTAGCCAAGCACTTTAACCACTGCACAACCACCAGTTTCTCTGCAGAAGAAACATGTGGGAGTCTTCCCTCATAAAGATTAAACCAAAAACCAAATCCATTGCCATCAATTCCAACTCATAGCGACCCTATAGGACAGAGTAGAACTGTGGCATAGGGTTTCCAAGGAGCAGCTGGTGGATTCAAATTGCAGACCTTTTGGTTAGCAGCTGAGCTCCTAATCACTGCACCACATGGTCTCCTCCATAAAGATTACAGCCTTGGAAATTCTATGGGGCAGTTCTACCCTGTCCTATAGGGTGACTATGACTCAGAATCTAGTCATTGGCAATGGGCTGCACGCAGTACTCCAAAATTTGTGGTATTCTCTTTTTAGTCCTTCTGAATCATTCCTGCCATTCACTTCCCCTAGAGACATCAGATGAGTCACAAGACAAAGACGAGTCCTCTGAATATTCAATAGAGGCTTCACATGGCTGTCCAGATTACCAATACAACCTCCGCAGTTACACCTCTTTCTTCCTATTAGGAAGGATGTGTGACTAAGAGATCGCAAGAATTTCAGTGGTATCCACAAATAACAGCTGCTTGAATTTCCATTTATTTCGTTTCATTTCCTTCATTTTTAAAACTGTTTTAACGGCTGTCTAGCTATCTAAAGGTAAACTTTTAGTTATTGACTCCTTATACATTTTTTTTTTTCTTGAGATTCATGAACTGCGTTTTCAAACTAGAAAAGCAATTCATAATTCCCTTGGGAACTAGCAAGCTGAATAGAAATGGGTATATTTCCACAGAAATGGACTCATTACTCTGCCAGTATTGCGTAGAGCCTCATGAATAATTGTTGTAGGACAAAGGGGTCTTACATGAAGAAAGCTTTTTACATTTATCTTAGGATTATATTTTTGCACTGAAAACAATTTATCCACTTGCATTTAATTTGCTTTAGTGTTAAGTTTCCTATTTCCCTTATGCTCAAAAGGAACCTTCTGAAATGTGGAAATATCAAGGAAACTGAAAAAAATATATTAGTATAAAATATATTGGCAATATAATATGAATAGCCATTATGTTTGTAAAATAAACTTCCTGGATTTTTTCCCTCTAAAATATAACCTAAGTAACATCAAAAAAAGCTTTGGGTTGGGGAAAATTAAAAGAAAATAGACATTTTCTCATCCGCTATGTGACAGGCACTGGGCTTGATATGTTATGTGCATTATCCCTTTCAGAGCCCAGGCTGCTAACCAAAAGGTCAGCAGTTCAGATTTACCAGGCGCTCCTTGGAAACCCTATAGGCAGTCCTATTCTGTCCTATAGGGTCGCTATGAGTCAGATTCATTTAATGGCTATGAGTTTATTGTCTATATTACACAGATGAGAAAACTAAGCTC
Organism: Dugong dugon; assembly: GCA_030035585.1. Taxonomy (NCBI): domain Eukaryota; kingdom Metazoa; phylum Chordata; class Mammalia; order Sirenia; family Dugongidae; genus Dugong; species Dugong dugon. The sequence goes on from CM057475.1 coordinate 26,090,652, forward strand.
CAAAGAGTTTAAAAAATTTCTCCAAGGTCAAAAACTAGAAAATAGCAAAGCCACAAAATAAATATAGGCCTTATTTTGAAATTTCTTCTATTGCTGCTTCCAAAGATAGAGGTTAAAGGGAAGGTGAAGGATTCCCATGAAACTCATGCTGTTGTTAGGTGCCAATGGGTTGGTTCCAAATCATAGTGATCTCATGTACAACAGAATGAAACGCTGCCCCATCCTGCGCCATCCTCACAATCATTGCTATGTTTGAGCCTATTGTTGCAGCTACTGTGTCAATCTATATTGTTGAGGGTCTTCCTCTTTTTTGCTGACCCTCTATTTTACCAAACATGATATCTTTCTCCAGGGACTGGTTCCTACTGATAATATGTCCAAAGTACATGAGACAAAACTTCTCCATATTCACTTTTAACGAGTATTCTGGCTGTACTTCTTCCAAGACAGATTTGTTCGTTCTTCTGGCAGTCCATGGTATACAATATTCTTTGCCAATACCATAATTCAAAGGCATTAATTCTTTTTCCATCTTCCTTATTCATCGCCCAGCTTTCGCAAGCACATGAGGTGATTGAAAACACCATGGCTTGGGTCAGGCACAATTTAGTTCTCAAAGTGACATCTTTGCTTTTGAACACTTTAAAGAGATCTTTTGCAGCACACTTGCCCAGTGCAAAATATTGTTTGATTTCTTAACTGCTGTTTCCATGGACATTAATTGTGGATCTAAGTAAAATGAAATCCTTGACAACTTCAATATTTTCTCCATTTATCATGATGTTGCTTATGGGTCCAGTTGTGAGGATTTTTTTTTTTTTTTTTATGTTGAGGTGTAATCCGTACGGAAGGTTGTAGTCTTCAATATTCATCAATAAGTGCTTCAAGTCCTCTTCACTTTCAGCAAGCAAGTTTGTGTCATAACGTTGAGTAATTTTAGACATTTGACATTTGATGATTGACAGTGACAGAGTTTTCACCCTTTTAAATCGCTGGAATTTGATGTGGCTAATACTCATGTAGAAGCCATGAATCTTTAACTGCGGTGATTAATCAACATATCCTTCCTGTAATCTAATTACTGCCTTTATATTTGCATGGTCAGAAAGTAGGAGCAAAAAGGGATGGGGAGATTAAAGAAATTGGAGTATACCTCTCTGTGAGTAGATAGTGTTGCCTACACTCTAAATCAGCATAGCCAGTGTGTAACAATACAGAGATTAGAGGCCTCTAGGAAGTCGATTTTAAAAGACTTTAGAAAGGCCAGTGTGCTGTGGTGAATTGATCCAACGCCTTTAAACAAAAAATCTAAATAAAGCAATTCCATGCCATTATTTTAAAGATGAGCATCACATCTGTGCTCGCAAGAAGAAGGTGAAAACAGAAAAGAAAACAGAACTGCAGTCCTTTTTCCTGTCTATTTTTAACTGACCATACAGCAGTGAATTACTTCTAACCTCAGGAGGTTAACACTGAAGGTTTTTATGGTTCTAATTAACAAGATGAGTTTTGTGTTGTTTTTGTTTTATGCAGACGGGTTGTTTCATTTTTCCATCCAAGTTTATGACTATTTCTTTAGCTGATTTCTCTCTCTTCCATGTTGCATGCCCATTGCAGATTAGCTAAAGGGAGAGGGAGTGACACAGAGTACCCACCTGGAGCTTTGTCAACTATCCAGATTGAGAAAAATTGCTGGCAAATCACATGCGAGCTCTTAAGGCTTCTACCTGGAACTTAGCACTTCTCGTTTCATTGGCCAAAGCAAATAACTTGACCACATTTAACTTCAGGGGAGCAGAGAAGTGCAATCCCAAAATACGTGCAAGCAGTGAACCAGAAATATTTGGTAGAAAGCACTAGGAATCCCATCATATTCATTTCTTTTTCCTAAATCTTTCTGTTATCTGGCAGAAAGACAACAGTAAGAAACAGAATATCAGAAGTTACAAATTCAAATAGCATATTAAAAAAATATATTTAAAAAATATCTGCCTACAATGATGTGTAAGCTGGCCCTGAACTAAGAACCAAAACTAAAATCAAACCACTTGCTGCTGAGTTGATTCCAACTCATGTAGACCCCAAGGATGTCATAGTAGAACTATGGTTGTCATCTTTCTAAAGCAGGTCACCAGGCCTTTTTCTGAGGCACCTCTGGGTGGATTCTAACTGCCAACCTGTTGGTTAGTATCCATACATTTTACCATTTGTGCCACCCAGGAACTCCAAACTAAGAAAAGGCTTTTTTTAAAAAGGAAAAACATTCTGCTTGCAAATGGATCAGGGAAACTCAGAGTGAATCGTGTTGTGATGGTTATGTCTCTGCATTGATCTACAAGAACTTATTTAATTCATATGTAGAAGAAATTTAGAACAACCAAGAGTATTGGCCTTGACTTTGGGGACCTAGGAATAAAAAACATTACAGTTAAATCAAAAAGTAAAGAAAAAAAAGGGGACATTTTCATTCCTATCTTTGATATATAGGCCTGATCCCAAATAACACTTCTAATAGGTAATGGTTGGCTTTGGTACCTTCACTTCTGGACCTCTAGGTACCACTGTCCTCACATCGTCATAAATGATCCAGAGGCCTCTATCTAGAACTGTTTCAAATCTCTAATGTTGTGCCAAGATTCAAAATTACCTTCCTCTTCATGAAGTACCAGCTCCCTCTATTATAGTGCACTTTATCTTAGTTAATCATTAAATGAAGAGGTGTAGTTTAGTGGAAAGAGAACAGAGGTAGGCATCAGGGCACAGAAGTTCTAGTCCTAGCTCCAGGATTTTAGAATCTAGTTTCTATGTCACAATTTTGTGACATACTTTATGAGTTTTAGTTTATTAATCCATAACGTAGAAAAGACAATATAAAAATGAGAGCTGTCACTGAATCAAATGAGGTAATAGGAACAAGGAACAAATCTACTTTTAAAATCCTGAAAGCGGTATAGAATTGTAAGGTGTGGTTATTATTATTATTGTTATTGCTATTATTACTCAAAAAGTAATCTGATTAAAACAATGCATAGTAATATTTGAAAAACTGATGCTCCTATAAGCCAAACTGAAATACTTGTATTTTCAAAACTGAAAATTTTTTATCCCAACTTTGTGGGCTTCTTGAAAGCTGAGACTATTTCTTCTATCCCTGCCAGCGATGGCACATAGTATATACTCAATAAATGTCACATTGCTTCAAAGAATTAAGAGAGAACAGCATGGCCTGAAGCATGAGGCAAAGCCTGTGAGGCAGAAAGCAAGAAATGTGACAGGGACTACAGGGAGGTACATCCTGGGAAGTGTCTGGAGATCAGTTTTCACTAGGCTGAGGGTGGGGCCATGTCATAGTCGTTAGCTGCAATCTAATCAGCTCCAATTCATGGCAACCCCATCTGCAACAGAAAGAAACGTTGCCCAGTCCTATGTCATCTCATGGCAACCCCATCTGCAACAGAAAGACACGTTGCCCAGTCCTATGTCATCTCATGGCAACCCCATCTGCAACAGAAAGAAACGTTGCCCAGTCCTATGTCATCTCATGGCAACCCCATCTGCAACAGAAAGAAACGTTGCCCAGTCCTATGTCATCTCATGGCAACCCCATCTGCAACAGAAAGAAACGTTGCCCAGTCCTATGTCATCTCATGGCAACCCCATCTGCAACAGAAAGACACGTTGCCCAGTCCTATGTCGTCTTCGTGATCATTGGTATGCTCAAGTCCATTGTTATAGACACTGTGTATTTGGAGCGCCTCCCAGCCTAGGGGGACTCATTTTACAGCACTATATCAGATAATATTCTGTTGTGATCCATACAGTTTTCATTGGCTTATTTTCAGTAGTAGATCATTGGGCCTTTCTTCCTAGTCTTAGTTTGTAAGCTCTGCTGAAATCCGTCCACCATGGGTGATCCTACCCGTATTTGAAACACTGGTGGCATAGCTTTCAGCATCATAGCAACATGCAAGTTACCACAGCATGACAAGATGACAGACAGGTGGTGGCCATGTCATAGGAAAGACAGGAACAGGAAGACAAACTTTGTAGAGCGGGAAGCAACAGCAGAGAAATACCCCAATATCAGCCACAGAAATTATACGAAAGCCATAGAAACCGATATCCAATTGTTCTCAGTGCAAAAGTAATGAACCTATCAGAAGTATAATTTTTATCATGTTTTTAGGCATTCCTTAGTTAAGAAGTTAGTAAATCTCTAAAAGGCTATGTTTCTAATATTTCTGTATGAGATCTTCTGTTTTATCTTCCCATTTGCTTTTTTTTTTCCATTTACTACTCTTTCCTAGTTTAATATATATTCTTACCTTGCTATAAATTCCCTGCACAGCTTAAAACTCAAGTGGTTACTATGTTGACTGTGTACCTTGTTCTGGGATGCTTTGTATAAACAGACTACATATGCACAGAATAAATTAGAGAAGGATTTAAATGAAGTGTTTGATGGGTAGCAAGGGACATACAAAGAAGTGTTAGTGCGGCTTTTGTCAATCAGGGACAAGACTAATCACCAGCAATGTGGACAACCTAACTAGACAGGTTGATTAATAGGGTGTACATATGAATTCTTCCTAGTCTTTCACTTGCCTTGTCTTCTAGGTAAGCAATAAGAACTATTCATATAGAATTCCTTTTATCTTGGCAAACAGATGGCGCAGAACTTCAATGACTTCCAGAAACAGCCTTTCATTTCAGAGCAGAAATAGTTAAAAGGGATTTCACAACCATCTCTAATTTTAGAGAAAAGAAGTAAGGTTAGAGAGAGACTATCTCAATGAATTTTTATAAAGTACCACATTTGCAATAGATTAAAGTTATAATCTAGCTATATAGTTACACATGGCATATCTCACCATAAGAAATTCTGTTATGTGGGTTTAGTGTTATTTCCCTGGCATTTCCTTATGCACTAACATTATTTCTGTAATAGGCCTCTATTCCACTTACACTCAGGAATCAAATTTTGAAAAAAAAGAATGTAGTATGACCTCATATCATTTATTTTCAACCAGCACTTAACCTAGGAAAAATCACTTTTGAAGGTGAATTTGGAACTATACAAGCTGAATAATAAAGAATGATTATCTCAACATTTAACTTCTAATTATCTCCTTAGGAAATTAGGTCAGGGGAGTTATGAGTAGGAAAACCAAGTACGAAGATACATTTCTTGATTTTACATTACCACGTCTTCAGCCAGCCTAGTAAGATGAGAATAAAATTAAGAAAGATGGTGGTTAAATGGAACTAGAAAATAGCATAAGCCCTGGCTATTTACCTGTTCATTCTATCAGCTGGTCAAAAGCTATTTAGTGGTCTTCTCTCCACTCTGTCCCCTCTCCTTACTCCCATTCCTGGTCTAAATTAACATCCATAGCCTATCTTGGACATGACACAGGACCAGGTAATGTTTTATTCTGTTGTACATAAGGAGGCTGACTCAACGGCACCAAACAACAACAGACCTTGTCGGGTCGGAGTAGTCTATGATTTTGAAAATCCACAGTGTGGCAGCAATATTTCAATATTTCCACATTCTCTTGCAGAGCCTTGTCACTTCTCATTGAGAGGAAGTCTATTTCTCATCCTCTTGATTTACTTGACCAATAGAATGTGGTAGATGTGATGCTGTGTAGCTCTCAAAGATAGATCATAAAAGGTTATATGGTTTCCATCTGGCCTTATCTCTCAGAATTCTTGCTTTTATAACCTAGCCACCATGCTGTGAGGAAGCCCAAATGAGCTCACACAGAGAGACCTCATATCATTTATTTCCAACCAGCACTTAACCTAGGAAAAATCACTTTTGAAAGTAAATTTGGAGTGTTATTTAACCTCTTTAAACCCATTACCATAAAGTTGATTTCAATTCATAGCAACCTTATATGACACAGTAGAACTGTCCCATAGGGTTTCCAAGGAGTGGCTAGTGGATTTGAACTGCCAACCTTTTGGTCAGCAGCCAAGCTCTTAATCACTGTGTCACCAGGGCTCCATCTATGTCACTCAAATGTTACCATGATTTACTCAAAAATAAATCACGGTAATATTCTACAGAAGAATGAATGAATATTCACACTAAATACATTCTACATATAGCCTCACATCTGTTCAGGTTAGTTTTTTTTTTTTTTTATAATAAGTTTTGGCACTAGACTTATCAAAAATATTTTGGTGTTCAGAGCTTCCAGAATTTTGAAACTATACATAGGGGATTATGGACCATAATGAGAATAATAATATCTATCATTTTTTCAGATATGTAATTTGTACCTGTTAGTGTGTTAATCTTATTTGATCCCAATGCCCTGAAGTCCATCTATTCTGTGAAGGTGATAAAACTGAGGACTTTTAGAGGTTAAAGGAGCCCTGATGGTACAATGGTGAAGCAGTCGGCTGCTAACTGAAAGGTCAGTGGTTCTAACCCACCAGCTGCTCCACAGCAGAAAGATATGACAATCAGCTCTCATAAAGATTACAGCATTGCAAACCCTATGGGGCAGTTCTACTCTGTCCTATAGGGTCACCATGAGTCAGAAACAACTCTGTGGCAAAGTGTTTAAAGAGGTTAAGTAACACCTCCAAAAACACAAATAGGTGGACAGATTTGGGATTCATACGGAGTCAACTTCCAATCCCCTGCCTTTAACCACTGTCTTACATTGCAAGGGATGCAAGCTTTGATATCTTTTCCTTTTTTTTTTTTTTTTTCCACTTTTCTTGCGTTCAATAGAAGTAATAAATATATTAATGAATTTAGGGGGAAATTACTTATAATTCACCATCCTGACATTAGTTATCACCTTTGTTTATCTTGCTATTCAACTTTTATCAGTATACACTCCCAGGAAGAGCTACAGAAAGCAGTAATTTCACTCAGGGTGGGAGTATAGACATGGGTGGGCATTGCTTACTGTGATTTCAGATTAAGAATGAGTGACAGCTAGAGAAGAATGAAAATTATGTCCTCACTTTTTGGGGAATGGGGAAGATGTTAAGAAGAGTTGGCAGTGCTAGACCCTTAAAAAGAGGTTTCCTTTGCAAACACTAAAGATGATTTCTTGCAGAAATATAGGTTTTCACTCCAACAAATTTGAAAACCTAGAGGAAATGGATAAATTTCTAGAAACACACTACCTACTCAAACTACCACAAAGTGATGTTGAAAATCTGAACAGACCTATAACAAAAGAAGGGATTGAAATGGTAATAAAAAAAAAACAAACCTCCCAACAAAAAAAAGCCCTGGCCTAGATGGCTTCACTGGAGAATTCTACCAAACATTCAGAGAAGTGGTTATACCAGTACTACTCAAACTATTTCAGAACATAGAAAAGGAAAGGGATACATTTTATGAAGCCAACATTACCCTGATACCAAAACCAGGCAAAGACACTCCAAAAAAAAGAAAATTAAAGACCAATATCTCTCATGAATAAGATGCAAAAATTCTCAACAAAATTCTAGCCAATAGAATTCAGCATCATATCAAAAAAATAATACACCACGACCAAGTAGGATTCATACTAGTTATGCAAGGATGGCTCACCATTAGAAAACCAATCAATGTAATCCACCACATAAATAAAAGGAAAGAAAAGAAACATATGATCATCTCAGTTGATGGAGAAAAGGCATTTGACAAAGTCCAACACCCATTCTTCATAAAAACTCTCAATAAAATAGGTATAAAAGGGAAATTTTTCAACCTAATAAAAGGCATCTATGTAAAACCAATGGCCAACATCATTCTTAATGGAGAGAGGCTGAAAACATTCCCCTTGAGAACAGGAACAAGACAAGCATGCCCTTTATCTCCACTCCTATTTAACACTGTATTGGAAGTCCTAGCTCAAGCAATAAGGCAAGAAAAAGAAATAAAGGGCAACCAAATTGGTAAAGAAGAAGTTAAACTGTCCCTGTTTGTAGATGATATGATACTATACATACAAAACCCTAAAGATTCCATGAGAAAACTACTGGAACTAATAGAAAGAGTCATCAGAGTAGCAGGATACAAGATAAACATACAAAAATTGGTTGGATTCCTATATACCAATAAAGAGAACGATGAAAGGGAAATCAGGAAAACAATACCATTTATAATAGCCCCTAAAAAAATAAAATACTTGGAAATAAATCTAACCAGGGATGTAAAAGACCTATACAAAGAAAATGACAAAACACTACTTCAAGAAACCCAAAGGGATCTACATAATTGGAAAAACATACCATGCTCATGGATAGGTAGACTCAACATTGTGGAAATGACAATTCTACCCAAAGCAATTTACAAATACAATGCAATCCTGACCCAAATACCAACAACGTTCTTCAAAGAGATGGAAAAACTAATCTTTAACTTTATATGGAAAGGGAAGAAGCCCCGAATAAGTAAAGCACTACTGAAGAAGAAGAATAAAGTTGGAGGACTCACACTACCTGACTTCAGAACCTACTATACAGCTACAGTAGTCAAAACAGTCTGGTACTGGTACAACGACAGATACATTGACCAATGGAACCGAATTGAGAACCCAGATGTAAATCCATCCACCTATGGTCACCTGATCTTTGACAAGGGCCCAAAGTCCATCAAATGGGGAAAAGACAGTCTTTTTAACAAATGGTGCTGGCAAAACTGGATATCCATCTGCAAAAAAATGAAACAGGACCCATACCTCACACTATACACAAAAATTAATTCAAAATGGATCAAAGACCTAAATATAAAGCCAAAAACTATAAAGTTCATAGAATAAAAAATAAGGTCAACCCTAGAGGCTATAATGCACATCATTAACAAGATACAAATCATAACCAACAACTCATAAACTCTAGAATATAAGCTAGATAACTGGGATCTTCTAAAAATTAAACACTTACGCTCATCAAAAGACTTCACCAAAAGAGTAAAAAGAGAATCTACAGACTGGGAGAAAATATTTGGAATTACAAGTCAGACAAAGGTCTAATCTCTCAAATCTACAAGAAAATCCAACACCCCTACAACAAAAAGACAAATAATCCAATTAAAAAATGGGCAAAGGAAATGAACAGCACTTCACCAAAGAAGACATTCAAGCAGCCAACAGACACATGAGGAAATGCTCACGATCACTAGCCATTAGAGAAATGCAAATTAAAACCACAATGAGATACCATCTCACCCCGGCATTACTGGCACCAATCAAAAACACTGGAAATAACAAATGTTGGAGAGGCTGCGGGGAGATCAGAACTCTTATGCACTGCTGGTGGGAATGCATAATGATACGACCATTTTGGAAAATGATATGGTGCTTCCTCAGAAGGCTAGAAATAGAAATACCATACGATCCAGCAATCCCACTCCTAGGAATATATCCTAGAGAAATAAGAGCCATCACACGAATAGACCCCATGTTCTTTGCAGCATTGTTCACAATAGCAAACCACCTATATGCCCATCAACAGATGAATGGATAAACGAACTATGGTACATGCACACAATGGAGTACTATGCAACCATAAAGAGCAGTGATGAACCTGTGAAGCATCTCATAACATGGATCAAACTGGAGGACATTATGCTGAGTGAAATAAGTTAATCACAAAAGGACAAATATTGTATGAGACCTCTACTATAAAAACTTTACACACAGAAAGAAACAATCTTTGTTGGTTACAAGGGATGGGGCGGGGGGAAACTAAATAGACAATAGATAAGTGGTAACTTTGGTGAAGAGTACAAGAGTACACAATATGGGGGAAGCCAGCACAGCTTGTACAAGGAAAGGTCATGGAAGCTCCATAAACACATCCAAACTCCCTGAGAGACAGAATTTCTGGGCACAGGGCTGTGGGGACCGTAGTCTCAGGGAACATCTAGCTCAACTGGCATAACACAGTTTATAAAGACAATGTTCTACATTCTACCTTGGTGAGTAGCGTCTGGGGTCTTAAAAGCCTGTGAGCAGCCATCTAAGATACTCCACTGGTCTCATCCCTTCGGGAGCAAGGGAGAATGAAGAGAACAGGATACAAGGAAAAATTCGTCCAAAGGACGAATGGACCACAGCTACCACCGCCTCCACCAGATGAGTCCAGTACAGCTAGATGGTGCTTAGCTACCATCACTGACTGCTCTGATCGGGATCACAATAAGGGGTCCTGGACAGAGGTGGAGAAGGATGTAGAACAAAATTCTAACTCACAAAAAAAAGACCAGATTTACTGGCCTGACAGACTGGAGAAACCCCAAGAGTATGGCCCCTGGACACCCTTTTAGCTCAGTGGTGAAGTCACTCCCGAAGTTCACTGTTCAGCCAGGGATTGGACAGCCTCATAAAACAAAACAGGACTAATGAGTCACAGCAGTCCAGGGACAAGGTCTAGAAGGCAGGAGGCAACAGGAAAGCTGGTGATAGGGAAACCAAGGTTGAGAAGGGACAATGTTGACACGTCCTGGGGTTGTTACCTATTGTCATAGGGCAATATGTGTACTGTGTGATAAGAAACTATTTGTTCTGTAAACCTTCGTCTAAAGTACAAAAAAGGAAAAATTATGTGAGATCAAATTGACAATAGCAACTCAAAAACTGCCCTAGGGGGCAGTGAATTGAAGATAATGGTGATGGAATAATTTGGAAAAGGATAGTGAGAATGGCAGCACAACTGGAAGAATGTAATCGATGTCACTGAACTGTACGTGTAGAAATTTTTGAAATGGTGTATATTTGGCTATCTATAGTTTCACCAAAAAAAAAAAAAAAAAAAAAAAAAGTCCTCCAAGGTCGAGAAGGGAGAGTGTTGACATGTCATGGGGTTGTTAACCAACGTCATAAAACAATACCTGTACTGACTGTTCAATGAGAAACTATTTGTTCTGTAAACCTTCATCTAAAGCACAGTTAAAAAAAAAGTTTAAAAAAAGAAATGTAGTTTTTTCAGAAGACATAGGAACAGAATTAACTAAACAATGGTACCAAAGGACTGACTAGCAAAGTGCTGGGAAAGGGCCTCAAACCAGAGGACTTCCGTGAGTACTACATGCATTGGCGCACAGTGTCAAAGTGACCTCCAGGGATACTAATCATGGGACTCCGGCAAAGTTAGTCATTATGCACCATACGGAAAGTTATCCCTCATAAATCTTCAAGGGGGAATACATTTTGATGTTTTCCATCCAAAAAGCCTCTCTCTAAAGCATTGTCTTAGAACTGCTGGTAAGTGGGAAGTCACTGGGCTGCTCTGCATAGCACACTGTCACGAGAGCTGGTAAGTCTCCAAACAAAGTGAAACGTGTAACTTCTTTCCTATCCCAGCTCTGCAGTAAACTAACTCATCAGAGCAGCATCGTTGACATAAAGGCCACCCATACGTGAGACTTAAAGCCATCTTAAACATCCACATTATATGATAACTAATAGGCGAAAGATAAATTTATACCTTAAGTCAAAGCCTCCAAATGAAAAATCATCATGTGGAATGTATTTTGATGTAAATGTCTAGGCGTTAAACATAATAAATACACTAGTTCAGACACAGGCATTGGGATACCAGTAACAGAAGATGATAAATTAACATCTTAAATGCTGTCATATTTGGGCCCAATCATCTACTTCCACATACAGGAAAAGTACCAAGATCAGCCACCAGCTGTAAATATAAAACAGTGCCTTACAAATTCATAATCAGGGGTTTCTACAAAAGGCTGTAGAAAACAGCCTTTTGTTAACTTAAATAAGATTGTTAAGCCTGTGCCAGTGTAAAAACTATGGGTGGCATTTGAGTCTCTGCGTAAGATAAAACCCAAACCCACAGCTATGGAGTCGATTCCAACTCATAGCGACCCTATAGGATAGAGTAGAACTGCCCCATAGGGTTTCCAAGGCTGTAAACTTTAAGGAAGTAAGGATGTCTGAAATTCATATCTGCTTATAGAAAATTGAATCAAGTTTAAGTTGCTTATTGGCACTGATGCCTTTAAACAAGGCAGAGTGTCTGACTTGAAACAAATGATTATTGAAAGATAAAAAACAAGTGCCTAATTCAGGTATCTGCTGATTGTATTTTTTAAAGTTCTGTGGACATTAGTTGCATTAAGTCTATGGCTTGCAATTTCCTAGAGATAATAAATGTGATGTTCTTGACACAAGACCATCAAGTATCTTGTTCCCAGCAATGTCTGGAATAGAGTTCCATGCCTAAGAGAGTGATTTTAGGACTAATAAGCTAACAGTAGATCTCTCATTTGTCCTTTCACAAGGACAATCTGTTAAAAATATAATGCATAGTTTTTCATTCAAAAACTGAAATATTAAGTATGAAATACTAGCATTTCTCTTCTGGAGTTGAACCATTCAAATCTCTACTCTTTGTCCCTTTATTTGGTGGTGGAAATGGTTAACGTGCTCAGCTGTAACCAAAATGTTGGAGGTCCAAGTCCACCCAGAAGCTCCTCAGAAGAAAGGCCTGGCAGTACACTTTCAAAAAATCAGCAATTGAAACTCCTACGGTACGTAGTTCTACTCTGACACATACAAAGTCTCTATAAGTTGGAATTGACTCAACAGCAACTTTTTTTAAAATTAACTTATTTATTTTTGTCCTTTTATTTACATGGCAAGCTCCTGCTTATCGTCTATCATCTAGTCCCCATGTCTTCTCCTCCTTGAGGCCTTCCCAGATTCTACCATATAGTTTGTGCTTGTCTACTTGCTGTCCCCATGGTATTCTGCAAAGAATAGTGCTTATTTTTATTATGATTTATCTTTTCACATACCGTTCTTGTCTTATTAACCTATAGACTTGTCAAGGGACAGAAAATATGTTTTGTTATTATTTCTAGAGCTAAAATGATGCCTAGCATATATTAGGTTCTCAATATAACTCTGTTGTATGATGAACATATGATGAAGGGGACATGATTGATCACCTTTTCTGTAGTGAGCACTATGCTAAGCATCTTAGTTACACTATCCCATTTATTCTTCTCCTCAGCACTATGGTTATTTCATTCCCATTTAATCAAATAGGAAATCAGGCCCACAGGGGTTGTGAGTGACTTGCCTGAGTGCTCTTAGGTAGTGAGTGATAGAACCAGAATCAAACTAAGGTTATCTGCTACCAAGCTTTTCCCACCACAGCAGTGCACAGTGGACATCTTTGCAGAAGGCCTTCAATGAGATTAAGTAGTGCCCAGGTTATTTTACTTCCATGGAAATGAACAGGTAGTCTAAGGGACAGTTGAACGATGTGAATTGAGCACAGTCAGCAGAATTTGTGAGACTCTGGAACAATGCAAACCTCCCAAGTGATACAACTACACACATCCAAGTGGATATAAATGAAATAAATTTAAAAAACTCCCCATTATGTTGTGTAGATCAAGGAGAGTGAATATTTATTTCTAGGAATATTCCTCATGTCTCCTTTATTCACATTATATGCAATAACACATTTGTGGCTAATTTTCTTCTTTATTGTCTCTCTCCACTCCAAAAGTAGGCATTTTCTTTAAAGCAGAGAACGCTGTTTTAAACTTACCATATTTTTACGTAAATAACAAACACCTTCTATATTTGTTTACCAACCGCACTCTCCCTGGTTGAGATATTTTCATGAACACTGCTATGCCAATTTTCTTTTTTATAGTTCAGTAAAAAAAAAAAAAAAAATAGCATAGTGCACTTACGAAAATACCTCAAGGGGGGCAGGCACAGTTGGCAAACAAAAGTAGAAGGTGCATTAATTGCATAAGAATACGGTGATTGTATCCTTCCAAACATAGCATGGTGACCAACAGGGATGTGTTTGTGGAGGAAAGACGTATTGACAAACAAGTGTAGGCATAACAATAATGGATTTATCTGTATATTACGGTTTGGTCCAATCTATCATGAGGTTGACCTAGGTGATCCCTGCAGCATTGTTAGGCATGTTTTCAGTCCAGCCCTTTCTGGAGCACCTACAGTGTGCCAGAGACTGTGTACCCACTGCTTGTATACCATCTCTAATTCTGGAAGATGTATTCTCTTGCCCTTGTATAGATGAGGATGTTAAGGTTCAGAAACACTAACTTAGGTAAGGCCTCTGAACTAGTAAAGAGTGGAACAAGGGCTCCAACCATGCCAGTCCATCTGACTACAGAGCCCATTCACTACCCACTACAGCTCCTCAAGACCCTGCGTGGAAAACAGTTACTCACTCATAAAGAAAGGATTGAAAAGTTTGCTTTTATAGTGTTGCAATTTACCAAGGAAAAAAAAATTATAGTATATCAGGTGTTTGAGGGTTATTTTATCCTGACAGAGACAGTGATTGCAAGAGAAAAGGCTCAGGCGGTGAGGAGAAGGTTGGGCGAGAAAGCACGTGTGAGATCCAGGCCCTGTCATTCTGAAATGACAACACAGTTAATTGCTGCTCTTAACAAACCCTAGCATTAAGGGTTTTTTTTTTTTTTTTAGTGTCTTGCTAGTCACAAAATTTTCATTAATTCCAATGATCCCAGGTTAAACGGCCCATGGAGATAGTCCAAAGGAAATCAAATTTTGGGCATGACCTGTAAAACATACATCTGAGATACAAACGTGGATCTAAAGCTATGGCAGAAAAAAAACACGTTTTATAGCAAGGTGATGTGCTGAAAACAAGTCATAAAGTTTAAAGTAACAAAATTTTAAGCAAAATGATTAGTCTACTTATATAAATGTTTGTTGCTAAGCAACCACATCAATGGAATATTTCAATTATGATTTGAAGTTCTCAAGCTCCCCTCAGCAGTACAAAAATAGACATTCCATGGCTAATGAAATCTTTCTCATAAAATATGGAAACCTGAGACTAATTTTCTGAAACAATGTGCCCTAAAAACATGGCAACATATTAATATTAAAATATAGAGTGAGGGCCTGGTAACTATAATCAGTTATTTTCCGTTGCACATTGACATTCTTCCACCAAAAACAAGCTCTTATGTAGTCTACTATGTTTCTTTAACATTCAGTAAAATAATTGGATATACATTTCTTTTTGGAAACCATAACTATAGTCATTAAGCAGGTGAGTGATGAGGCAGTTACACAACTCCTAGAACTTCATATTTCTCTTTAAAGCACACATTTCTCATCTCATCAGTTTTTATAAGGATCCACTTTTTTTTTTAATAAAATAAGAATGAATTAGGATGCCTTACTATTAATTACCCATTACAAACTGTGAAATCATTTTTATGTTCGAATGTATACGTTTTCTTCTCCGCTCCCCCCCGCACCCCAGTTGGGATCCAATCACCATTAAAAAGAATAAAGGCTGGGTTTAGCAATGCCATGTAAAGTTATCCAGTACATTCCAACTTCCCCTGGTCAGATTACAAATGAAACAATCCCCAGCAAATGGTTGTTGGCTCTCTTCTTAAAAATTGTCCTTAAAAAATTGATAAAATGTCATCCTTCTATAATCAATTTCAGAAACTTAGGTTAAAAAAAAATGAAAGTAGTGTTTTATCTGTCTTAGCTTGGGGCCCCCAGAAGTAGACCCAGGAGTAATAATTCTAGTGCAGGATTTGGGAGGTGATTCTACTAAGCACAGGTAGGAGAGTTGGGGAGCGAGACAGAGTAAGGAAACAAGCCTACGAAGGTGGATTACCAAGCAAGTTAGCACTTCGGGCAACTTGAACTCAATTCTGCTGGAGAACTCTGGGGAACAGGATTTAACACAGGTCTCAGACCTATTCCACATGAGGAACCAGGCAGTTGGGCTGTTTCTGGAAGAAGCAAAGTCTTTAATTCCAATAAGCCTCATGAGCAGAAGACTTCAGCCGAAAAGATACAAGTGGTAGCAACTGAATTTCAGCCTATTGTATCTGAAATGGTGAGGGCTCATGGACACTGGGTGGAATTAATGCTCCTAGGGAACTTATATCAGTCAATGACCAGCCAGTGGAGGATAAATACCTCCACTTCCTTGCCATTCAGACAGCATGTGCTACAATGGTTTTCAGGGTTCCTAGAGAGATTGAGCTTCATATGCCCAAAGCTGTGACCTGTTTGATAAATCACCCTTTATTGGCTTGCTTCTGTTCCTTTTCTCACTTCCTCTCCTGGAATCACCTCCCAAATAAGGCATTTGCATTCACATCTTTGTCTCAGGGTCTATTTCTGAGGGAACTCAGCCTAAGATCAAAAATTGCTTTAACTTGTGGCCAGGGTTTTTGCAAAATCACAACCATTTTATAGCAGAGATACTTACTTAATAAGGCGTAAGACTGATTTCCATTACCAACATAAAAGTCAAATCTATCTCTTCCTTCTTTTTCTTCCCCATAATGTCCTACACAGATGAATCATTTTGCTATTCACTCTTGTAACTTTTGTTATGCTGAATGCCCAAATTTGACAATAGCATATTAAAGTCTTTTTTTTTTTTTTTTTTTTTTGACTTCTCCAAAAAGATCACTCCACTTGACTCAGATCCTATCAGTGGTACAGCAATTATCTCCTCTGGGCTTCTCCAGGAGATTTATACCAAGTTTTAAGAGATCTTTTTCTTTTACTCCAATTCCAACATGCATGTTGCTGCCAAATCAATGCTTTAGTACATGCTGTAATGATATCACTCCCAAGTTCAAAAACTTTTGATGGTACCATGGTTCTATGGAGTTAAATACAATCTCATTGATCCAGTATTCAAGGCCTTCCAAAATCAAACTCCACCTTATATAATTAGAACCAACTTTCCAACAGCAACTCTCCTACTCACCCAAATACAAAGCTTTAGGGCATGTGTTGTGGGTGGATACTAGTTTGCCTGAAACTGATAGTTTCAGCACTAAAATTCCCAAGTCCTGGGAAACCCAGTGCTGAGCCAATCGGGACAGTTGGTCACCTAGTGTGACAGTATGCAGTGCTATGGTGTACTTTTTTTTCATAGTATCGAGGAAACATCTATACTCCAATAAGTTAACGGCTCTATCTCAAATGACTCATGTGGGTGAAAGAAGGAATTCCAAACGCCAAAACACATAGTGAAAGTGGGAGAAATATGTAAAGTTTGAGTGATAAAAGTAGTATGGTACTGTATTATTCACCGAAATCAGAATCTTAGCACCTTATTTATTTCTCCTCAAATCTGTAACTACTTTTATATCACTCTCACCCCCAACAACCCTCAAAACCCCTACATTTTCTGAACTCCAGCCATGTGCTCATGCTTTTCCCTCTCCATCTGAAATGTACTCCCTACCATCCCATCAACACCTGTCAAATGGGATCCATTCTCCCAGGCCCTCTTGAATGCTGCCACTTCCATGAAGCTATGCCTGATTTCCTGCCCCTATGTACAGACTTGGTTTCCCCTTCATCTAAGCCCTTACCCCATTTTGTTCCTTTTTCATGGCAAGTAGGGAAATTTCAGTATTTTAAACATATGCAGAACTTTACAGTCACATTTTCATGCCGCATCACCTGTTTGTCACAACCTCTGTGAGGCTCCAGAACAAAGCAGGGATTCTTACCCTCATCTGACAGCTGAGGAGGCTGAGACTGAGGGAGGATTAGATCATATATCTGAGCTAAGACTCTGTGGGTGGCTGAATTGGAATTCAAACCCAAAACTTCTGATTTCAGGTCTAGCATATCACCCCTTATTCATAATCATGTATTTATTTAATCACTCCCACTAGGCTTCAAATTATTTGAGGTGCCAGAGACCAGAAAAGGTCTATGAGTTAGAGTTAATCAATATAAAACTAATCTCTCCCCTCTTGATTATAGTTTTTTAATGACTTGTTACCCAAATTGTGATCTGTAAGCCACCAACAATAGAACTATCCAGCGGCTTTGTTAAAAATGCAGATCCCTGTACCCCACCTCAGATTTACTGATTCAGAAAGTAAGAGGGCAGGGCCCAGGAAATGACAAATGCTTATACTTTGCCTATAAGACTCTGGTGGGAATAGCTACTTCCCAACTCTTTTTCAGTTAGTTTATTATAAGGGGACTATTTTGAATTGAAGTCCTTTCTCCTCTCACCTCAAGCTTGTCTTCTGAAGTCCAGTAACATTTCCGCTCTTCATCCTGAGTACAGAGGGTGTTTCTTGTTGAGAATGCTCTTTCTTGAATTTCCTTGTAATCTTTATTGTTAAAGTTTAAACTGAAATTTAAGGCTACAATTTACATCCTAAGTCTTACATTTAAATCTCTCTTAAAAAAAAAGGTATTACCTTCCATTGGAAACCTTCATTCCTGCCAGTCTTTCACTTTATAAATTGTGACTACAGTCTCTACCAGGCGTAAGACACCCATTCCCTTCCTCTCCGCTATTTGAATTCTACTCATTCCCAAATACCCAATCCAAATCCAGCTCCTCTGACATCATGTCTCCTGCCTCTGAACCATGATCCACATTGTAGTTCTCGTTGAGTTGGTTGAGCCACCATCTATTGAGCACTTACCGTATGCCAGCCTCTCTGCTAAGCATCTTATATACACACTATCTCTAAATCCTCATAAAAACCTCATGAGGTAGATTCTATAATTATCTCCACTCTAAGATGTTGAACCCGAATCTCAAAGAGCTTGAGTGACTTTCCCGAGATCACACTGCCTGTGCAGGGCAACATCAGGATGAAGACCTGGTTCTTTCTGACACCAAAGCCCAACCTTTCCCAGCTGCACTGTTTGCTCCCTCCCTTCTGCCCTCAGCACAGCATCTCTACCACAAAAGCCACCTGTCATCATGACTACTGATTGTGCCAGTCCCTTGGATGGCCAGATGAGCAATGAAGCACACTGAATCACTATTACCAGGAATGATGAAATCTAAATGAGATCAATTTTTCAAACTGTCTTACTGGTTTGTCTTACCTTAATTTAGAGGCAGGAAGGTTCATGACCAGCAGGTGGTTTATTTTACTCCCAATGACAGAATAGCCCACGCTACCAACAAAAATACTCTAATATAAAAGATACCAAATAGGTGCTGATTAGTTAGGCAATAACAACAATGATAATAATAACAGTGATAGATAACCAACATGTATACCAAAAAAAAAAAAATGCTATCGAGTCAATTCTGACTCATAGCAACCCTATAGGACAGAGTAGAACTGTTCCAATAGGGTTTCCAAGGAGTGGCTGGTGGATTCAAACTTCCGAACTTTTGGTCAGCAGCTGAGTTCTTAACCACTGCACCACCAGGGCTCCCAACATGTATAAGATGATCATTATAGGCCAGACACTGTCATTAGCACATTTGTGAATTATAGAATTTAATTCTTATAAGAGTCCTAAAAAGTAGATACTATTATCATCATTCCCATCCTACAGATGAGGAATCTAGGCTCAGAGAAGTTAAATAATTTGCCCAAGGCCACATAGCTAGTCGAGATATAGAAACTGAATAGACTTGAGCCTTGGTGTGTTTGATTCCCAGATTAAAGCTCATCACTGCTCTGTTCCAGTTAGGAAGTTCCCTTGTTAGAGATTAATGTCGAAGTTTCCTTGTTAGAGATTAATGTTGAACTATGATCAGAAAATACTTACAGGATTAAAATAGTGGAAAAAAGAGCTCATTCAGCTCCCTAACTGAAGACTAGACTGCATTCCTTGTCCGTGGGTATTAAAAGACTGGAAAATAGGCTTGCCAGTCACATCAATAAATGCAAGTAGCTGTCAACTTGGTCTGGCACCTAAACACATTGCATTTTATTAAAAATCAGCTGCAGCTGACTGTAGTATCAAATTAGGTTGGCATTGGTCCAGATAAATAACCTAAATTTCAAGTTTCTCTCAAAATAGTTGATATTTGCCTGTCAAGAATTATTTCCTCTAAATTCCATAAAGCAGCTGTGCATACAAAATTTCCCAGTGGAAGATCAGCCAATGAAATACATTACTTTAAATTTTCATATAAGGCAAGAATCCCATTAGTATGGTTTTAACTTTAATATTTGCATCACAGTAGAAAGAGAGGGGTAGGTAGGATATTGGAAAAATATTAGAAGAGGGTACTTATTTTACCTGACATTACTTTGCTGAAGATTGTTGTTTCCTCCACTGCTGCTCCCTTACACCTTAGGAAGCAGGAGACAGAGCCCACCCTCAACATCACCATGAGTGATGGAGACAAGAACACCTTTGGAGTTTGCTTAGCGTGAAAATTTCTTATATATACCTCCACAAAGTTAAGACACAATGCTATGGCTAGGCCACATCCATCACATCCTTAAATTCCCTCTTGGGAGAAGATAGCATCCTTCTTATCTAGAAATTAAGCATAAACATTTCCATTTCTATGGAGGAACCTATAAGAAAATAAGTCAAGCTAGTAAATGGCATTTAAAAGCTTTCCAGTATTCTGAAGTTTTACACACACAGTATTCTCCCCATCTGTCAGGTTGATAAAGCTTTTTATTACGGGGTACATGAGGAAAGTTGTTTTGTGTAACTGATTAAAACTATATTTTCCGTGGCTAAGGGACTACAGAGGTTGTCTCCAGGTGAAATAAGTGATTGCATTCTTTAAGCCACTTGTTTTAGGTGGAAGCTTCAAATGGCACTTTCTAATTTGAATGCACTTCATAAATTTGCTCTACTCCCCAAACCTTCTGCCTGAAATGTGCCTGTTACTCTCTCAATCCATTTTGCTTCTTCAGTATGCACTGCCTGCCATCCCTCCCTCTGAATAATTTATCTACTGCTTGTCAAAGAACCACCCCCATCGGGGTCCTCCCAAATAGGCCTTTTACCTGACTCATCTTCTTACACTTATTTTTTTACCCTCATTTTCAGTGAAAGAATCCTACGCCCATCTCATCTCTCTTCATTTTCTCCCTCTACTTGACATTAATTCTGTAAATGTGTTTATTATTTATAAAAAATTAAGTTAAAAAAAGTCTCCAGAGATATGTTGTATGAAAGATGTTAAACACAATTGAATTTCACTATGTTTACTCCAACTTCTTTCTTTTTTATTTTTCAGTAAAACCAATGGCTCAAGTACTATTTTGCAAATGAAGTTTGTTATCAGGCAGTTTCTCAAGACTTCTCCAGCATAGGAGTATACATAAGGGTAAAAAGAGGAAGAGAAAGCATCCTTGTTATAACCCTAGGAGAAGACGATAATCTCGGGGTTCAGTTTCTGTGTAAAGTTCAGAGACAGAAGAAAAGCTCTCCCCATACAGTTTGAAGTCTTTCCATTATTGTTCTGATTGATAAGATGTATATTCACTTTTGGCTTTCCACCACTCACAAACTTCAATGTGGTGTTTGCTTTGGGGTAAAAAAGGAAAATTGCATTCAATTCCCTGGTTTAGTTTATCAAAGTAAAAATATACATAGAGATAGATATACATATATATATATGCATACATATATGTATGAATATTTATATATGCATAGATATGTATAAATATGAGTCTGGAAGCTTTAGCCAGAGTTTGTCAGTATCTAGAAAAAAAGAACAAAAACTTGAGTTGAAACTAAGGAGGTCATTTAAAGAGTAACTCTTAACATTTCCCATGCCAGTACTGATTTGGGATTAGAGCAGCACTACCAAAAGACACGGCTTCCCTCCTCTCATATCTCCCCCAACCCCTGTATTGGTCTGTCTAGTGATTAACTCTCAAAGACCAACCATTGGAGTCACTAATATGGTTTCCTACTCTGATTGTCCAATAAAATCATCTGGAGAATATTAACAAATTGTCCATACCCAGGACCCACCCCAGACCAATTAAATTAAAATCTTTGATGGTGTGAAATGGATATGAGTGTTTTTAAAATCTCCCCAGATGATTTTAATAGATAGTCAGAATTAAAACCATTGCATTACTCAAAGGATACACCCATTTGCCCTTCTACCATTAGAACATTGATTGAAAATTTGGTCAATTGATTCTTTAAAACTAGAAATTCAAGGAAGGGAATTCTCAATAAGCAAAATCCTTAAGAGCCGAAATGTTACTGGACTACAGAAGGCAAGCTTGAGACAAAACAAGAAAGGACTTCAAGTCAAAACAGCCATCTTACACGAAAAGTAACTGCAAAAGAGTTGGGAAGGAGCTATTGCCTGCCTGTCTTATGGGCACAATATAAACATTTTCTTTCAAAAAGTCTTTACCTTGTTTAAATTATGTAAAATTAATCAGATACTCTCGAATATTCTCAAATGGGAAAGCCTGATAACAGTTTTAAAACTAACAATAAATCACTGAGTGTCTAAAGGGATATTCTACATACGCTATTTTGTTAACTCTTCCAAAAAGATTGTATGTGATAGTTATCATATCATTTAGTAGTTAAGGAAATCAGAGAAGTGAGCTTATTACCCAGAATCACACAAAGGAGCATGTAGGTTTGTGTACCTCTATAGAATGTCTACTTTTCCATACTTTACTTACCTTGACTCAGGATGCCTGAATCAATTTGATCACATTATCCTAGAATCTGTGAAAGAGAGGAAGAGAACACAAGGCAGATCCAGGCATAAGCAGGAGACTTCAGAAACACAGATTTAAAAACATGAAAAAAGAGAAAGAAGACTCAGACTTCATCATTGGAGGATGCACAAAGAGAATGGACAACTCTTGAAGAAAGACTGAGAATAAAAATTGACTACACGCATTTAGTAGTTCCTGCTGTTGTTGCGGTTAGGTGCCCTCAAGTAGGTTTCAACTGATAACGACCCTATGTACAACAGAACACTGCTGGTCCTGTGCCATCTTCACAATTGTTGCTATGAGCCCATTGTTGCAGCCACTGTGTCAATCCATCTGTTTGAGATTCTTCCTGGTTTTCACTGACCCTCCACTTTACTAAGCATGATGTCCTTCTCCAGGGACTGGTCCCTCCTGCTAACGTGCCCAAAGTCTCACCATCCTCACTTCTAAGGAGCATTATGGCTGTACTTTCTAGTAGTTCCTGGATGGTGCAAATTGTTAACACCCTTGTCTACTAACCCAAAGGTTAGAGATTCAAGTCCACCTAGAGGAACCTTGGAAGAAAGGCCTAGTGACCTACTTAAATTTAAAAAAAAAAAAAATTAGCCACTGAAAACCCTGTGGCGTACAGTTCTACTCTGACACTCATGAGGTCGCCATGAGTCAGAATTGACTTGACAACAACTGGTTACATACATTAAACAATCTCATGAGTCATAAAAGCCACCCCAGGAAGTGAATTTTGAGATCTCTCTCTAAGCACAAATTAAGCTAACAAAAAAAGAGTGGGAAGTAGGTGTGAGAAGAAACACAAAACCAAGGTGAATAGAGAGCAGTCATGTGAATCTGTACTAACAGTGCCGAGGGATCCATAAGATTCACTAATGACCAGTCATTCATGCAATAAATATTCATTATACTCCTAACGTGTCGGGCATTGTACTAGATACAGAAGATACATGTTTGAGGAAACTGATACAGCCCAGGCTCTCAAGGAACTTGAAGCCTCCTGAGCCCAACCAAAATAAAAAGTGATACAAATAAACACATAATTATGAGTTGTGATAAATATTATGAAGAAAATGCACAAAAAGCCTATAACAAGGAGACTCTGACCTACAATGGGGTCTCAGGAGGAAATTTCCTTGAAGCAGTGTTAACTCGTGGAGTGTGTGTGTGTGAGAGACAGAGAAATAGGATCCCGCAGACTGAGTAAGGGAGTAACATATGAAAATGTTCTGAAGTGGAAAAGCCTATAGCCCATGCAAGAAACCTAAGTGTCAGCAGTGGCAGGAAGATGGAGAGCCAAAGGGGGATGAGCAGGAGCTAGCTCTTGCAAGGCCTCATAGGTCATGAGATGTATTTGGGTCTGTCTCTACTGAGAGTGATTGAAGCAGGAAAGTCACATGATCAGATTTGCATTTTTGAAGTTCACTTAGGCAAAAACATGGCAATCATAGAAGGAAACAAGGACGCAGTGGTGGGTCAGTGGTAGAATTCGGTGGTAGGTAGTTCATAGTATAATTCTTTCCTTCCATTGGGAGACCCGGGTTCAATTCCCAGCCAAGGCATCTCAAGCACAGCCACCACCCATCTGTCAGTGGAGGCTTACATGTTGCTATGATGCCGAACAGGTTTCAGTGGAACTTCCAGATGGAGACAGATTAAGAAGAAAGAGTTGGAGATCTACTTCTGAAAATCAGCCAATGAAAACCCGGTGCATCACAAAGATCCAAACCACAACTGACCATGGGGATGGCTCAGGACCAGGGAGCACTTCATTCCATTGTGCACAGGGTCATCATGAGCTGGGGGCCGAATCAATGGCAGCTAACAACAACAGAAGGAAACAAGACCAAAGGAAGAAAACCAGTTGCAATTTGGTTGTGGTAGTCCAGGAAAAAGGCAATAAATAGCTGCTTAGACCATGATGGTCGCAGTGACACTAGAGTAGAATGGATTGACTGAGAGATATTTACAAAACAAAACAATCACAGCTTAGTGGCTTGGTTATGGATTTGACGAGGGGGATGAGGAAAGGTAGGGTCATTTGGCCTGTAAAATATCACATATTCTGCATTTAACCAATGGCTTCCTTGTACAATTGTTTAACTTGTTCCTCTTCCCTAGAGGTTTCCTGTAAAATGATAGATCTGAAGTCTTGCTTGATTCCAGTTCAATTAGTGTTTTTCTTTTTTACTGGAATACTTTATGGATTGCACTGAATATAGGCAGTCCCCGGGTTATGAACGTCCAATTTATGGGCACAGTGGTTAAGAGCTCAGGCGCTGGTCAAAAGTTTGGTGGTTTAAATCCACCAGCCGCTCCCTAGAAACCCTATGGGGGCAGTTCTACTCTGTCCTATAGGGTCACTATGAGTCAGAATCAACTCCACAGCAAGGAGGTCCAGGTGTATTTGGCCTTTAATGTTATGTAAATTTTGCCCTCACCTTGAAACCATTGAACCAACCCCTACTTGCAACAAATTCCTTAGCACAGTCAGTTTCACTTGCTGTATGTGCAGCTTTTAAATCATTGAAAAGGCTTTGAGCCTTTTCTTGCACTAAAGTAAGGCTAAGTAAAAACTATATGCCCCTGTTCCAACTTGCCTACAAATTCGACTTAGAGACACAGGAACGGATCTCGTTTGTAAGCTGAGGACTGCCTGTACTTCCTGTTATGTCATATCACAAGAAGCAACATGTCAGGCGCAACATTTTTAGTGTTTCTGGGATTGTTCTTCTGGGAGTGTAAGCGGAGTCAATATGGCGGTGTAAGCGGGGTCAATTATGAAATTCCTCTTTCACCTTTTGCGTAATGGTTTTGGCATCTACTGATGGTAGTTGCCTCTATGCACTAAAAACCTACTTAGATAAAAGGGAACAACAGCACAAAGATTTTTAGCAAAACACAGAAGAGTCTTACATGATTTCCTCATGGAAATCAAATCCAAAGGCCTGACTCCAGTCTCACCAGCTTGGACTCCATCTCCCAAGCTGTTCTAATTTTCCTCCAGCTGTTCTGAGAACATTTGCTCAGTGGCTCCTTTAACTCTTCTGATTCTAAATGTAATACCAACGAAAGTCCTATCTTCTGCCCTTTTCTCTTTCTCTTTACAGTCTCTGTTTGGTCAGTGGCATATAGTCCTTGCAAACTCCTCTCAATTCTATGCAAAAATCTCACAAAACCATAATGGTAGCCTCACTCTGAGGACAATGTTCAGTTGCCAGCTCATCCTCACTCTGCTATAAATCACGCTTGTCACCTTTACTCTCCAAACCACCTTCAAATGCCTCTCTTTCTGCCAAGGATACCATGATTCTCTCAATCACCTTTGACTCCTTCTCACTCACTATCTACATCAATAAGTTGACAACTCTGTGCTATCTTCCTCCAACATATCACTCTCATTTTTCTCTTTCCAAACTGCTGCCAGCCTTATCACTTGCCTAGATTATTGCAAACAACTTCTTAATGGCTCTGCCAGCTTCCAGACTCTGCCCGGTATAATCCACCCTGAACCTAGAGCCAGAAAACTCTCCTCAAAGCACAGCTACAGCCATGTGATTCCTCTGTTCAGATAGCTTCAGTTGCTGCCCATTATCTACCAAAGGAAATATAAACTGTGCGTGCCATATTCAACCTGTCTCTTCTGCCTTTACAGACCTTGTTCTGCCGATACATTAACCAGGACTGCACCACTGCACCACCGCTGGCCTCTGAGCTTTTACCCAGGAGTCATGCCTATAGCCAAGTCCTCATTCCTGATGTACACATCATCCTTGACTACCTGCAGCCTATGTGTCCTTTTTCCTCCTCACCAAATGACATTTTATATATATATATATATATATATATATATATATATATATATGTATGTATGTATATGTATATCTCTTATTGCCAGTTATTTGAATCACTAAGCTATTATAATTTTTTGTAACACAGTCCCCTTCTCTTCTCTAATTCCACCACCCTGAGGGAATAATTTAGTGTGTTTCTTTCCATAATTTTTATTTACCTTTTATGAAAATAGATACACAAAGATATCTTTGGAGACTAATTTTGTTTATAGAGTCCATATTTTATTTATAAATATATATGTGTATATATATACATCTGTAATTCTACTATTAATTTTTCATATAATTTATTTACATGAACTCATCTCACCTCAGTACTAGAGATCTGCTTTATTCATTACAATAGTGTCTCATATTCTACAATATGGATAGTCTTTAATTTTTTTCAAACATTCCGATAGACGAGCATTCAGTTTATTTCCTTTTTTAAACTACTGCAAACAGGACTGAAAATAAACATCTTTGTATATATACTTTTATAACTTATTACTTTTTTTTTTCAACTCCATTCTCAGAAGTAAGATTACTGAGTCAAATGGCATGTATACTTTAAATTCTAATAAAATATAGCCATACTACTTTCCAAAAGTAATAATGTACTTTATATAATGTTAAGCCAACAGTATATGACAGGAAGTACTTATTCCCCTACACAATTTCTAATAACAATTTTTTTTCATTTCTGTCAAACTATTACTTGAAAAATAATATCTCGCTGACAAATCCTGAAGTTTAGCATTGCATAGCCCTTCTCTAAGACCCCATCTAAAATACTTTTCTTCATTCCTTCATACTGGATTTCCTCTCTGTCCTATGAAACCTCTGTAGCACATTTTTTGTCCTTTGGTAGAAAATTTCATATTCTATTTTATGCTGAAGTGAGTTTTCTTATTTCTTATCTCCACCACAGGTCACCTATCTTACCTCTTCTTATATCCTCCGTAACATTAGCGCAGTGGCAGTACATAGAAGATATTCCAATTTTTGTTTAGTAGGATCCAGTCGATGAGTCGGAATTGACTCAACAGGAACAGATGTGGTGTTTCTTGTTGTTGTTGTTGTTTACTTGATCAGTTAGGGAAATGGGAGCTCAAGGCTAGGAATTAAATGTGGAGGTCTCTGTGTCCTTTTGGAGGAAATTACAAATGGATTGCTGCAGAATTCTATCACTGACAAAAGAGTTGAACAAAACAGATACATGAGGTACACTTATCAAATCTGCTGTTAGAACATCCAGAGTAGATAAAGCCTATTCAACGAGAATATGAGCGCATCAAGACACTTATAGAACAGAACCCAAGGTAGAAGTAAACCCCAATGGAAGCACAACATAGTAGGAAGCACACTTACAGACAGTTCCCTGATTACCAGTGAGTTCCATTCCTAAGTCTGTCTTTAAGACAAATATGTACATAAGTTGGAACAGGAAGGTACGATTCATATCTAACATCAGTTAGTCAAATGTTTGTTTTAGTACATAGTATATAGTGTACTTCCTATGCATAAAAAAATTAAAGAAACACTTCCAGATAGACTAAAACATTTTTAACATAATAATACAGTAATAATAATAATAATAATAATAATAACGTTATGCATGTCACAAAGTAGTGCCCATTTGTTGTCATGAACCATTATATGTACTTCAAATGTTTTAACAGGCTTTACAGGGGTTGGTTCATAATGTATGTAAGTCAGACATTCGTAACCCAGAGACTGCCTGTATTTTTAAACTTGTAGGTACCTCATTTTAAAATGCACTTAGATAAAATGTTTACAAGTGGGGAAAAGATAAAGAAAGAAAGATTGTAGTTCAACATAAAAGTGAACTTGATAACACCTAAAAGGCAAAAGAGTTAATATACATTGAATACTATTATACGCGGGTATTTTGAGAATTGCCTTACATACATTATCCCATTTGACTCTCTTTCTCACACATACATCTGTGCAGTAGCTATTATTATTATTATCTTTATATTGTATATGAGGAATTAATCTTCCCAATATCATTGACTGAACAAATAAGGGAACTGAGTTGGGAGCCTGGATTCGTTTGAGTCACATCCACAGTGGCACTAAAACAGAGACCAAATGGTTCTTTGTCAGAATTGTTTTAGGAACCAGGATTTCATTAAGGGGGAGAATGGAAAGATGGAATCCAAACCAGTCCATGATTAGCACTTATTATACTACACAGAAGTTAGAATATTCTCACTCTCAAAAACCCAGGAGAAAAAAACTACACAAACAGGCAGTGTTCCACTCACACGCTTAACATTATTTCATAAGGGCAAAGAAAGTCCCAAAGAGGACAGAGAGTCACTTTTTTAAAAATATGAACCATGCAAATCTAATGGAACGAGTGAAAAAATACATCTTCCAAGTATAAGCAGCACGATCACTTAATATCGTGATAAAATTGTGTTTCTAAACATTTTCTTGGCTGACTACACTGAACTTGGGCCACCAGTCATGTAATACAAGTGTTAAATGCCACATTAGCGCTTTCTTACTGCTTGCTCAGAGCTTCAACCAGCTCCCTTTAGTTCAGCTAGCCGAATTCTCCTCTTATTTACCAAAGTTACTAACCTCTGCTGTTCTCTTAAATATTGGCCTTTTCGTTTTCTCTCACTTCCTCCTTTAATCAGCAAGACACTGGTAGAGAAGGCATTTGAATTCAACGTCCTCTCGCCTGTATTGAATTAGCTAAGGCCTTTCTTCTCCGGACGGATGACTCCTATGAACTCTAGAGCCCAGTTATGATGGGGATAGTTTAGCAAAATGTATAAGGAGCTACGATTCAGAAAGACTGGGTTCAAATTCCCATGCTTATTGCTCAAATGCATACTGTGGATCCTGAGCAACATATATAATTCGATCCTCAATTTTCTCGTTAATATCAAGATAATAACAGTATCCACTTTATAGGAGCTTTGTGAGTATTAAGTTAGGTACTGCAAGCACAACCTATAGTAAATTCCCAATTAGTGGAAAACCCAAAAACCATACCCATTGCCATCAAGTCAATTCTGACTCACAGCAAAGGTATAGGACAGAGTAGAACTGCCCCATAGGGTTCCCACGGAGCACCTGGTGGATTTGAACTGCCGCCCTCTTGGTTAGCAGCCATAGCTCTTAACCACTAGGCCACCAGGGTTTCCAATTAGTGGAAGGTAGTCACTATTATAACTATTAGCAAAGTCAGCCACTGTTAGACAAAACTAAAAGTAAATTAAACCAAAATAAACTTCTGAATAAATACCATGGATATAAGTTTAAAAAAAAAAATCAAAGAGATTCCTTCATTATCTCTATGCCTGTTTAATGATAGGATTCAGCCCAATTACAACAGGGAATGAGAAAATTGCCGATGGGGCCGCTTCAATTCTGAGTGAACAGCTTAAAGGTAAGCATTTCACACCCTTATGGGGTTGCTAGGATACTTGACTAGCAAGGAGCTTTTGCAGGTATAGTCAGAAGGTTTATATCCTTCTTTCAAGCAAGGAGAATGAGAGCAGAAACTTGAAGGCAAGAAATCATATGGTGACTTGTATCACATGTAGTGGACAGAATTTTACTGAGGGCCTACTGATAGTAAAATTGTAGGCGAAATCACCAGAGGGGAACTTATCATCTTTCCTTTTTCCCCTATATAGACTTTAACTGCAGCAGTAGCATCTCCCCACCTTATCTGGGAAATGGTACCGCATTGATGCGCTTATATTATTAAGTGGCTCTTATTAAAAGAAGGTCTCTAGGCAGAGCAAGCAGTTTGCAAATGTCTACTAACCTAAAGGTTGGCCTCTCTGACCCACCCAGCAGTGCCACACAACAAAGGACTGGCAACCTGCTTCCATAAAGACTATGGCCAAGAAAACCCTATGGAGCAGTGGTGCTCTGTAACACACGAGGTCTCCATGAGTCAGATGACAATGGGATACAGATACAGGATATTTTTTGAAAGAGTCCTTAAGCTGTATCGTATCAGAACATGTGTGCCACCCACTGGCCTGGGGCACCACGTGTTGAAGGAACTGACGAAAGGGATGGCTTAGAGGCTAAATGGTATCCAAGTGGACAAACAATTTGTGAGCCTCTCCGCTAATTCATCAGAATGAGAAGAGATGGTTTAATCAAGTGGTTAGGCAGCCTAGTGGAAGGTTGGAATAGAATTAACACAACAAGGTGGAGGTAGCAGATGCAAAAGAAAACTGATGAAAAGATGAATTACTAATTTCCTAAAGCCAAAATCTATTTGAATTGGAAGTGGTTTTCACATTACAAAATGATGTGTTTGGTTCCATTTTCTATAACTCAATAGACCTTTTACCACTGTATGGATGAACCGCAATGCATCAAAACAAGTTAAATCTTTTTTATATCTGGTTCTACAATTGCAACAAATACGTACGTTTTTTCTCCATCTTAATTAAAACTCAGTTTCTTGTAGTCTGATTTCTTCTGTGCCTGAATCACTGATTCAGGCTAATTCACTAAGCCATTTTAAGGCAATAATTTTAGAAGATTCCTTAGGTAGATGATAGACTGCTCTCATCTGGTACTTATACTGATGAAATCAGGTTTTTGATATTTTTTCACTTCCTTGGTTTTCCCTAAAGTAATTAAATTAGTCCACTTCCTTTATGCCACATATAAAGGCATATTTTAGCTTTTTCTCTACTTTAACAAAATTCTACCTTCCCATCAATGGAAAGGATAAGTCAACAGTCACGAGCCAGTGTTAACTCAAAACATGTTTTTATTGTTTAATTCAATTAGTCAATCTTATAGAGTAGAAGGAAGGGATGGGAGAAAGAAACATTCACTGTAACCACTTTGCTTTGAAGGACAATATTTTTAATTCTCACAGGGATTCTAAGAGGTAGTTATTATGAGAAAACGTTGGTTCAGAGAAGTTAACTATCTGAGGTCACACAGTAATACTGTGACCAAACCAGAATTTTAATTTGCATCTTTTCTGATCCTAAATTAATCAGAAGAATGCATTAAGAAGGTATCTGGTCAAGAAATGCACATACCAATGGAGGTTCCTGAAGCTTTAACTTGTCAAGAGTTCAATGGAGGGGAAACAAGCAAGTCAGAGCCAGGGAGAAAATGAATCTGAAAACCACAGAGGGGACAGCTCAAGTGAGTAGATAAGCAGAGCAAACAAACCCAGAGTGAAAAAAAATAAAAGGTAATCCTAAAGGACAAGAACTTGGTACTAAGAGACAGAGAAATAGATTTGGATTAATCTGAAAGCTGAAATCTAAGGGCCAAATAAAGAAAGGGCCACAGACGAGGATGGGTCATATTTTACAAGTGGAATAAGACAATCAGAACTCTAAAAGTAAATAGTCTAAAACTGTCATGGTCTAGAGGAGCCTAAAGGTTTATGACAACTAAATGTAATGTGGTATCCTGGATGAGATCCTGGAACAGAAAAAGGACATTAGGGAAAACTAAGAAATTCTGAATAAAGTATGGATTTTAGTTAACGATAAAGTATCAATGTTGTTCATTAATTGTAACAAACGCACCATTTTAATATGATATGCTACTACCAGGGAAAACTGGGTGCGGTGTCTATGGGAACTCTCTGTATTATCCTCATAATTTTCTGTAAATCTTAAAATATTCTAAAATAAAAAAGTATATATTTTTTTAAAAAATCAATGGCTCAGAAACATATTTTTGGAATGATAATCTTGTCCCAAGGAAAACCCTAGGAGCACAGAACCAAGGCTCACACCCTTGCACTCGAGAGGGGTAAGAGAGAAGAACTTTATTGACAAAATATTGCTATAGGTCTAGGTACCACTGAGGTTCACTCTTTCATTCCCCATGTAAATAATCTGCCATTTAAGAAATTAAGAGAACCTGTGCCTTAAAATGAACACGTGCACATTTTCTTAAAGTCATCAACAATAGAAATTTTAGCCTTGTTTAATTTTATGAAGGCAGGAACCAAACCATCTTCTGTTTATTTGAATAAATTACCTGGAAAAGGCAGTCTTAATCAAGTAATACCAATTAAGTGTCTCCCTAAGTATACTAAACTTCTCTACCTAGAGAAAACCAGGAGCATCAGACCAAATGACATTAACCAGCATTTCACACTGTGTAGATAAATGTTTCGCATCCAAAGGAAAAAAATCAAAAGGCGTTCAGAGTCACTACTATTAATTCTATCATTAAAACCTTAATTTAACAGAAAAGAGTTCAGTGATAACAGAATTATTGCACAGCTAGTTCAGTAACCGGTCACTATATAATATGTAAGCTACTTGACAAAGGTCCCTAAGATACAGGTGTAAGGAGAAAATATCCCCTCATTATTCTGAACATCTACCTCAACCTTCTCTTTCTACACCTGGAGAGATATTTCAATTTTTTTTTTTTTTTTCAACCATCTTGTGTTTCTCATCAGACAGCTGAGTCTGAAAATTTTGAAAGGGACCCAAGGCCTACAGTGGCCATTTGAGTTCATGTAAAATCAGGACACTTTCGAAGGGATTCTATTGAATGTCAGGTTTGAGTCAAGGTTTTAATTTCACAGTAGAGTTAACCGAAGAGATTTAATTTTACTAAATTAAAAAATACATGCCTTACAACAACCCCCAAACCCCACAGGAGTGAACTCAGACAGAAAAGTTTGATCAGAGCCTCAACTATAAAGAAAAAGGCAATGATGCTGGGTGCCCTAGTTTAAAAGCTCTGAGTCTCAGGATTGAGGAAAATGGAGAATTAACACTGTAAAAAGGATACTGTGCTTGCTGACTGAAGTCAATTTCTTCAATCAAAGGGAACCCGTCTGCCCTCAGCACACTCCTCCACAGCCCAGTTTTCTATACAGGTATCACAAACTCTCTGCCTTTGAAAAGAAGAGAATGATGGCTAATGATGCTAATGTCTTCCATGCATTCAGGCATGGGTGAGGTGCCCCAGTGGCACTAACGGTTAAGCACTTGACCGCTAACCGAAATGTTGGCAGTTTGAACCTATGAAGATTACAGCCAAGAAAACCCAATGGGATAGTTCTATTCTGTCACGTGGGGAGTTATGAGTTGAAATCTACTTGACAGCACCCAACAACAACAACAGGCATGGGTGAGGTAATGAGGAAATACAAACCACCTGTGAAAACATAATCATATAAAGGAAAGAAGCAAATAGATATCAACTGATGGAAAAAAATGCTCCATGCAGAATAAAATGGGTAGTGACTAATATTAATCCATCACCTAGCATGTAACAAACACTGTGACAAGGCCCTTTATATACACTATCTTGTCCTCACAATGACCCCTACAATCTAGGTATCATTCCAATTGCAAAATAGAAAAATTGAGACTGAGAGGCACTAGTTAAGTGACTTGCCCTAGAAACACAGCTTGAAATTCCAGGCACAGGACAAAATCCCATGCTGGTTTAACCCTCTGAGCTTTTATTGATTTCACTATACCAACTTGCCTATCCAGGAGTTCCTGGGTGGTGCAAACAAGTTAAGTGCTAGACTGCTAACTGAAAGGCCTTTCTTCCATGGTCCCACTGGGTGGACTCGAACCACCAACCTTTCAGTTAGCAGCCAAGCACTTACTTGTTTATACCATACAAAGACTCTCACACACCTAATAGAACGGCTAAAATTCAAAACACTGACAACACCAAACGCTGGTGAGAATATGGAGCAACAGGAACTCTCATTCATTGCTGATGGGAATGCAAAATGGTACAGCCACTTCAGAAGACAGTCCGGCAGTGTCTTACAAAGCTAAACATAGGCTTACCACACAATCCAGAAATCACACTCCTAGGTAGTACCCAAATGAGATGAAAATGTACGTCCACATGAACACCTACACATGAACATTTATAGCAGCTTTATTCATAATTGTCAAAAACTGGAAGCAAAGAAGATGTCCTTCAACAGACGAATGGATAAACAAACCCGGCACATCCGTACAATGGAGTATTATTCAGTGATAAAAAGAAATGAGCTATCAAGCCACGAAAAGATATGGAGCAACCTTAAAATGCATATCATTAAGTGAAAAAAGCCAGTCTGCAAAAGCTATATACTGTATGATTTCAACTGTAAGACATCCTGGAAAAGGCAAAACTATAGCGACAGTGAAAAGATCAGTGGTTGCCAGTTCAGGGGGAGGGAGGAAGGATGAATAGGTGGAGCACAGGGCATTTTAAGGGCAGTGAAACTATTCTGAATGATACTGTAATGGTGGACACGTGACAACACGCATATGCCAAAAGCCAAAGGACTGTACAACATAAATTGTCAACCGTAATGTAAACTATAGACTTTAATGAATAATAATGCATTAATACTGGTTCATCAACTGTAACAAACATACCATACTAACAAAAAACGTTAATAATAGGTGAAACAGTGTGCGGGCAGAAGGGAGGACATACGAATGCTGTACTTTCTGCACAATTTTTCTGTAACCCTAAAACTGATCTAAAAAGGAAATCTATTTTTGAAAATAAAGAAAATTAATATATTCTTATAAAAGTCAAGATCATTGTTATCTTTGGTGGGGTAGTGACCGGGAAAGGGTGCAAGGGGGGCTTTTGAGGTGCTAGTAGTTCTAGTTCTTAATATGGGTATGTTCATCTGAGAAAATCCAATGAACTATACCCTATGATTTATGTACTTCTTTCTTTTAATGTTTTAATTAAATAAAATTTACTCACACACAAGAAAACTTATGTATCTATACCCTTGACCTAATAACAGAAACTAAAAGATGACAAAATGAATGCACATATGATGTATGCACACATTACTTGGAAATACCATGTATTTAAATATTTTAAGCATTTTAAAATGCAGAGACCAGCATACATATGGTCATATTTTGAGCTAGAAAATGCAGTACTAGTGAGAAGCCTAGACAATATTAATAAACATTTTATAATGTTCCACAAAGAAGACTATAAATCCAAATATTTTTCTATCTGAATCCTATACAATTTTCAATGTGTTTTCCAATTTAGATATCACTAGAAGATACCTCATTATCTCAATTAATGAGATATCTCATTAATATTTCCATGAAGAAGACAGGATAGAAATTGTCTTTGACCAAAAAAAAAAAAAAAAGCTAGTCTCAGAGGAGTTAATTTATTCATATTTACATGGCTAGTAAGTGGCTGAAGTGAACATCTGTTGTTTCGGCCTCCTCAGAATCTCTTCCCCTATATTTTAGTATCAGCTTCCCTTTATCCTTTAGGTAATAGTCTGGTCATTTCGGTGCTGTAAATCAAGGTCCCTCACCACTTCCCCCTTGCTGTGTTTGGTCACATGAAATCAAGCCAAGGTAATCAGGTTCTCTCTCCCAGGAATCTGAATCTTGAAGTGAATAATCCATGAAGTGAAAGTAGTGGAATCTAAGTCATTCTACTAACAGTGCCTTAAGAAAGACTGTCCATTCATTTCTGCAGTCCAGATGCCTGGAGAAGCTTCCTAGATCCTAAACAAACCTCCCTTTGATTCTGTAGGTCACTCGGTATACTTTTAGATTAATTAGCCAGAGTTGGTTTCTGTTGCTTACAACCAAGAATATTAACGGGTTCTATGGTCTACCAGTAAACGGTAGGGCCAGGGCTCCAACCCAAATCTTTTCACTCCAAGCCCAAAGCCATCTCCAGCTCATCAAGAAACATTCTATGTGTGCTGCAAACACACCTGCCACTCAACACATACTTGCTGAGGTAAATTACCCAAAATTGAGTATATCTACAACTGAAGCTGTAAGTTAATACATTTGAATAAGGAATTCCTCAAATTCCTTGAAGGAATTTTTTTAAAAAATCTAATTTAGAGTAGATTTTTCACTCAGTACCACTGGAAATTTGTGAAAATACTACACTAGAAGTCTTGGGTTTCCACACGTGTTGATTTCATTATTAGATACTCTGAGACTAGCCCAAAATTGTACAATAAAAATTACTTGACCTATAAAGCCAGGAATTCCAATTAAAAAGTTTTAAGGTTAGTTTTCCAAATTAGCTGAATTTTTTCTTTCCAAAAAAATTTTTGATTGTTTTGTATTTTATTCAAAATGATGGCTTTGCCTCACCTAAATCATTATTTTTCTAAAGAAACTGAGGGAAAAATACAAATAGCAGAGATAATGAGATTCAATTATCCGGCATACAGAAAGTAACAGAAGAAACACAGTGTTAACACAGGAGGTAACAAGGAGGAAACAAGAAAATTTTAAATGGGATAAAATCTGCTAGTAAAACTAGTTTATGTCAAAAAAAAAAAAAAAAAAAGTCAAGTATATTTCCTAAAAAACCAAGGTCTAAAAAAATATAATCCAGAGTGGGAAGTAAGAAAGCCAACAATATTGTCAGCTGCGATTCACTTAAGAAGAAGTTCAAGCAGAGAAATTTGAATTTACTTTTTTGCTAGGAAAAAGATGATCAGATATACAAAATACCCCAAGACACAAGTTCAAGAGGCCAGTAAACATTGAAAAAAATCTTTCATGGCATTCTTTGAAGGTCTCTAAAATTTCAAAACTCTGAAAGAAGAGTATTGTCAGTCGATGATTCAAGAATGATTCATCTTTTCTTAAACTAGTTGTTGGGCTACAGATCAAATTGTGAGCCAATAAACCAAGCTGAAAATAACTGAAATAATTCATCAAATAGCAGTCTCCATCTCTGCAACTAACAGGAGGCTTACTAATGCTAACTCACCCAATATTCTGGCCAAATTCACACAAAAGCTTGATCATGTTTGGCTTGAGACATGGGAAACAGCTCACAGAAGACGCAAACAAAGCTCTGAAGCTTTCTTGGATACTTCTGTCACTTGTGTATTCCTACTTCTTAAAATCCTTTTGACCTCCTACGCCCTGCTCATCCACGCTGATAGTTCAGCCTGTCAAAGCATGAGCATGATCAAGAAACCCACACACACCAAACCAGCCTCAAATACTTGTTTTTCTCTCCTTGCCTGCATAGAACCATTCTCAAGCTGTCAAACCACACCTCCCTCCCATGCCAACCTATAATCTTGGGAGGCATTGCCCAACAAATTTTGCTGAACAGAAGATCCTCACCCAATTCAAGGACAGATGACCAGTCCCAAATGGGAGAAATCCAAGTGGAAGGACTAAAGACTTGGAGGAACTTAGAAGGCCAGCTTTCACCACACCAAAGCCAAGATATAGGAAGGGACATAAAACAAAACAATGAGAGGATCTTGTGATTTTTGAGGCAGAACAACCCGGGTCTAACCTGAAACATTTTTCCTGCTTGCTTCACTTAGTTGACATTATGGTCATAAAAAATATCATGTGCCAGTGACACTCCCCTGCATCCTGACCCCAGCGGGAAACTCATTTCTGCCAAGAAAGAGCTCAGAATCTATCCATCATTCCCACTTCTTCCCACCTTTCCCTACTTCCCAATCTTCTGCAATAAATGCAACATTGTCCTTACACTCAGAGATTGTCTCTCTCTTGCCAAAGGCAGCTAAGAAGTCAGCATAAACAGATGCTGGTTTTTACATGCCCAGTGCTGTTCTCTCTGTTTAAATCAACCCTTATGTGTTTTCCAAGAATCTACAATATGTTTAGCCCATTTCTAGGAATTTGAGAAGATTCCAAATTAGTATTATCCATCCCTCCCAAGCTAGGCTATGCTTGAGCACTTGAAGAGAGAAACCAAGATTCTTACACAAAGAAGAACAAATAGACTTTATACAAAGTCTTAGAGGTGTGTAGTAGAGATACATGTTAAACAGGATTTTAGAGGAAGCATATTAGTAAGAATTGCAGATATGAATGAAGAATTTGTGTTAGAGAGGTAATGCATACACTTTAGAGAATTAAAAAAGATGCACAAGTACAAAAAAAGGTAAATTTCCTCCCCAGTATCAAACCCCTCAAGAGATAACTACTATTAATAATATAGTTTATATTCTTTCATATTTTTTCTTCACTATTTATACATATTAGATTTTGTTTATTTCACAGTGCTATTTTCTCCATGATATGGCTTGCTCATGTTTCCTTGCCAGGACGCATAGCTGTATCTCATTGTTTAAACTTTCTACGTGATATTCCATAAGGTAGATTTAGGAGGATAATATTGGATTAAAATAGATGGAGGAGCAAAAGGGAGGGCCTTCCAGGCAGAAGACAAAGAGAGAACAGGGCTGAGTGTGGCGTTTTCCTGGGACAGTCAGAAAATGGCTGGTTCATACTACAAGAATAATAGGAAATAAGAGAATGGAGTCAGATTGTAGAGGTTCTTGATAATCAAGCAAAGAATTTTAAACCTGACTTGGCTGGAAATAGGCATTCAATGAACCCTTTTAACTCTGGGAAACTACCCTACCTTAATGCACCAAGTTTAGGCAGTAAAGTCAGAGGGAAAGCTATTACCAGGGCTTGGAAACTGGATTTTGCTCCACACATCAAAATATAGAATATAAATTTAAAGAGTAAATAATTTAAAAATTTGTTGCTTT
This sequence comes from Dugong dugon, assembly GCA_030035585.1. Taxonomy (NCBI): domain Eukaryota; kingdom Metazoa; phylum Chordata; class Mammalia; order Sirenia; family Dugongidae; genus Dugong; species Dugong dugon. The sequence continues at coordinate 26,129,470 of CM057475.1, forward strand.
TACATCATGATAGTACACACCCTCTCTGAGCAGTAGGAGCAACTGGCAAGTTTCCTCAGTTATCTACTGCTGCTATAACAGAAATACCACAAGTGGGTGGTTTTAACAAACCGAAATTCATTTTCTTACAGTTGAGGAGGCTAGAAGCCTGAATTCAGGGTGCCAGTTCTAGCGGAAGGCTTTCTCTCTCTGTTGGCTCTGGGGGGAGGTCTTTGTCTTCTTTCAACATTTATGGGCCTAGTGTTTCTTGAAGATCTCCATGTGTCTTTGCATAACAGGTTACAATTCAGGATAAGAAATAACTCAGGATACAGTTCCTCAGTCAGGACAGCTTCTTAGCCATGCCCACAGGCAGGCCTCTCTCTCTCTCTCTCTCTGTCTCTCTCTATCTCTCGGCCCTCGACCCCTTAGCCCCTCGGCCTGGCCTGGCCTCTGCCCTGCTCGGGCAAGTGTTACAAAAGCTCTTCAGCTCCACTGAGGCACACTCCACCAGCAAGCCTCCTGCCCAAAGGTGCTCAGCTTTCTAGCTCTGGTGGGTCAGTACACCCACTGCGCCGCCTCCTGCCAGTCTCCAGATTATTGCTGCTGCTGGTTGTCTGCCACCACTTCTCGCCATATCGCACCATCTCTGGTGTTACAGCTCTCTGTCTCCTGGGTCTAGATGGTTCTCAGTGTAGGGACCCCACATCCAAAGGATGCACTCCACTCCCATCTCTTCTTTCTTGGTGGTGGTGAAGTACCCTGTCTCTGCTTGCTTCTCTCTCCTTTTATCTCTTTTAAGATAAAAGTTGTTACTCAAGTAAAGGTGTGACTTGAGTAAGGGTAAACATGTGACTTGAGTAAGGGCATGACTTGACTCTTACCCTCTTGTAAGGCAGTGAGTTAAGATACACCCCACCCTGATCCTGCCTCATTAATGCATAACCTGTTGCCTTCGAGTTGATTCTGACTCATAGTGACCCTATAGGACAGAGTAGAACTACCTCATAGGGTTTCCAAGGAGTGACTGGTGGATTCGAACTGCCAACCTTTTGGTTAGTAGCTGAGCTCTCTTAACCCCTGAGCCACTAGGGCTCCTCATTAATATATAGAAGGTAGGAGTTGCAACTCATCACAAAACGGAGGATAGTTACATCAGAGGACAACCACACAAAACTGGAAATCATGGCCCAGCCAAGCTGACACTTTTTTGGGGGGGGGGAGGGGGGGGATAGGGAGGGATACAATTCAATCCATAACACAATTCTAATTGATTAAAACCAATAGTTAGCCACTAGATGGTACGTCCTTCTGCGGGACCAACATTAAAGTTGATTTAAAATGTGCCACTGGCATTTGTTCCAAAACTACTAGTCATAGCCCTTGTCTTGAGCCCCCTCCTTATATTTTCTACATCTCGTAATGCTTAGCTTTTGAGTTTTTTCCTTCACTGAAGAATTGAGGCAACTCCCTGGCATTTTCCATTTAAAGCCAACTGATTCTGGTTGGCTGGGTCAGTGGTTGTGCTTTGGAAATAAAGAAATGAAAGCGAAATCCTCCCAGTTCCTGCTGTGGCTCAGTGCATACACTGAAAACAGGCCTCCTCAGCATCAGCCTTAGACCCAACAAAAATAAAAATGACTTAGGAATATAAAAAACTTTACATGAATCTGTATAATTTGATTTTTTAAATTGTGGATTATTCTTAATTTAAAGCATTTTTAATAATTAAGTGAGAAACTGAAAAGCAAAATGTTCATTCTTATTTCTCCCAGTAGACTTTTCCGCTGATTGTAAATTCCATCCCTTTTCACTCTCATTGCAACCTCAGTTTTATAAACTCTAGTTTAATGATTTGGACTGATTAGTTAGTGGGGAAAATGATGAACAACAATGTAAAGAAATTTCTCCTAATAGGTGTTGTAGTCAGAGGCCATGTATTCACTGCAATGAAGTTATTAATTCAACTAGACTGGAAAGTGAGAATAACAAAAACTAAAGGATTCTTCCCCTTCATATTATCAGATTTTTTAAAGACATCTTATACTTGTTTCTGACCCATGCTCCTGCCCTATTGAGGGGCCGACTCTTAGGGAACATAAGCTCAAGGTCATTGTACTACTTTGAAATCCAGTCTGGGAAACTGCATGACTCCAGTGAATTCATGAACTGCATGAGTTTGCCCAACTGGAAATGAGGTGGCAGATTTGTTCAAATTTATCCAGCAAGTATTTGCTCTGGACACTGGAGATAGAAAAGAGAACAAATAGGAAGTTCTCTGCCCTTCATGGAGTTTACATTCCAGTTGAAGATGTAAATCATAGTGTCAAAGGGGTCTGCTAAAATTTACTAAGATTTACCTTTCTGGGGTCTTACTCAACGAAGGACCTGGATTTTGCCATCAGATGTCGATTTCTCCACAATATACATGCCAACAGCTTCCGGGTTGATGAAAAAAACACTTTTCCCCCTAAAGTCCTCTTGGTAAGGGCCTTTAAAGTCAGATGATTTCTACTTAAGTAGCATAAGAACCCAACCTTGATGTGCCCATGATGAAAGCTTCATTTATTAGGAGTATCGTTGCCAAAGTGACAGAACCCTGGGGATTGCTGTTGGTAGCATAACCAACGCAGCTTAACTGTCCCTGATTGTCTTAAATCTTATGTACATGATGAGGATATGGTTAATTATCTGACCTTAGATATAGAATAATCCTTCTTCACTACTCTTTCTTATGCTTCCCAGACAACTTTCCTTATTAATTATTCAAACTTGCCTAATACTGAATATTGTGGCCATCTTAGCCAGCAGAGGGAGGTAAGAAGGGGGCTTAAGGGAAGCATATCCATCCTGAAACTTCTTACACTCCTGACTACTACATAGATGTTTACAGATCTGTCAATATTTCTTCTCCGGATAGGTATGTTCAAAAAGTATATGTTGATAAATATTCCTCCTAATCTAGGCCCCATGGTATGAGTGCCCTTTATTATAGATTTAAGGAAAGTACAGGAATAGTATTAGGTCTCAGACAATCATTCAAATGGAATAGAAATAATATTAACAATATAAGACCCCTACTTACAGCCAGGACAATTTTGAGTCCAGTCAAGTTAACTGCCTGCTAAAACAGTAATGGTCTCACAGAGCAAGGTAACAAAATACAGAATCTCTACAACTCAGCATTCAAAATGACTGTTATATATTCCAAAATTACTCGGCATATGAACAACCAAGAAAGGGCTACCCAATCTCAGGAGAAAAGTCAATCAACAGATGCTAGTCCCAACATGGTGCAGATGTTGGAATTATCAGCTAAGGACTTTAAAATAGTTATTACAACCATGATCACCGAGGTAAAGAAAGATACGCTTGTAGTTAATAAGAACACATAATACTAAAACAAACCAAACGGATATAACCCAAATGTATTTATGTCAATCAATAGCAATTAGAACATGAAAATTAAAAATGCATTAGTATAAAAACATACGCTATCTAGGATCTCATGATATCTAGGACCTAGGAATAATCCAACAAAATACGTATAAAAATTTAACTGGGAAAAGTTACAAAACTTTGTGATGAGACATTTAAAAGACCAAGATAAACTATACTAAGAAGCAAGCAAATAATAGCATAAAAGTCATAGTGTTGATTACCAGTAGACAGGACAGTGGGAATAAAGATCAGAAAGGAAGACACAGGGGTGTCTGGAGTGCTGAAAATATCGATGCATGGATATTTGCTTTACAATTCTTCTTAAAATTGTATAACTGTACATACGTGTTTTATGTTCTCTTCTGCATGTATATTTCACATTTAAAAAATATTTTTTAAAAGAAAAATTATCTACAAAGAAAGCCTTCCCATGTATGAGATGAAACCGGCTTAAGCTTTTTTCCCTTATCCCTACGTGAGGGTGAAATCACAAACTGAACTTGAAAAAAAGTTGATGGAGCTTCCCCCTGCAGATTCCTGGGAGGATGAAGTAAAATGATATATGTAAAGTCTGTTTTACAGTGGTTGGCACAAGGGCATTGAAACTTTATGGTCGTTGATGTTGTTGCCGTCATTGTTTTTATGTTATAAATAAGACCCAGAGATAAGCAAGATGGAAAGAATAATTGAATTTTAGAGATCACTGCAGGTAATCCAGGCTTTGTCTTTTTCCAGCCTGAACTCTGGACACGGCCCCCCAACATTCATTCAAGTGACAAATATTTCATTAAAGGCCTATTATGCATTTGGCCCTGTCTAAGTTGTGAATGTGAAAACATCATAATGAACATACCACGCTATCACTGCATTTCTCTTCTTTTGCATGTGCTGTTTGCTTTGCCTAGAATCTTCTGCCCTGCTGGTGAATAACTACTCAGGTATTAAATCCCAAGTTCAATGTTTCTTTTCCTGGTAAATCTTTTTTGAAACTCAATGTGCTATTAATTTCTGTTTCCTTTGAATCTTGCACATAGTCCGTTATTATATTTAATTGCTCTATTCTGTAACATTTATGAGTTGCTTCCTCCGCTAGACTGTGAGCTCCTTGAGGTCAGGTACTGTCTTTAATGCATTATTAGGTACCTCATGGTTGCACAATACTTAGCACAGAATTGGCGTTTGACAAATGCATTAGGTAAAATGATGTATCTGATCTGATTTCTATCCCACTCTTCCCTGATGGGCAGGGTCAAGTGTAATAAATGGTGACAGTCACACAGGGACTTGGGAAGGGCACAAGGGGTGGGTACTTGTTACTGTAGTTGCAGACCAAGTAAAACACTTGCAGCTTATACTGGAGACAGTATCATGGTCAAATCCAGGAAAAGGATCCCCATCGGGACCTCAGCCAAAGTGGCCGTGAGAATCACAAGAGCATGGCAGGTTAAGAGCACAATTCTGGAGAGAGCATGGCTAAGGCACTGGGTTATAGCTGGTTCTGGCCTTTGTAGGCTGTGTAACATTGGGCAAATTTCTTAATCTCCCTACACCTCGGTTTCCTAACTGTTAAGGCTTGAACCGTATCCCCCAAAAATATGTATTGTAAATCCTTACCTCTATGCCTGTGGTTATAATCCCATTTGGGAATGGACTGTCTTTGTTATGTTAATGAGACAGATTCGTGTAGGGTGTATTTTGAGTCAATCTCTTTTGAGCTGTAAAAGAGGTTAAAAGCAAGCTAGTAAGCAGAGACTGGGGAAGAGAGATGCCAAGCCACATGAAACTGCCCAGCAGCAGAAGCTCAGAAGAGAAGACCTTCCTCCAGAGCCAACAGAAAGAGAAAGCCTTCCTCTAAAGCCTGCACCCTGATTTCAGACTTCTAGCCTCCTAAACTGTGAGGAAATAAATTTGTTTGTTAAAGCCACCCATTTGTGGTATTTCTGTTATAGCGCCACTAGAAAACTAAGACACTGATCTGTAAAAAAGATAACAATGAATAGCACTGTGGTAGTTTTAAAACATGGCTATAAATTATTAGACATTCCTCTTACAAAAGGTTTAGTCTAGTCCCACATTCATTGAATATGAAGTGTTCTTTTACACATCCTGAGAAGGTCAATGAATGGGAGAGTTAGGTCCATTTAAAGGAGCCTGGATAAATATTTTAGGATTCCAATAAACCAGTTATTACAAAGACTCAGTCCTTGTTCCGTAAAACACCTAATGAAACTTATTTTGAGGGAAGAAATTTTTTGCCGTTTTCACATCTTTTTCGCTTCCTGCGTATGGCAGACATGATTCGTAGTTGGCTTAAAAGATGTTTGTGTGTGCTGAGCAGCGTTGTGTTCTGAATAAGCTACGTGCTTAGAGAACTATCGCTCTGATCTCTGGCCCTGATATTGCCCATTGACCACGTTCTTATCAAGTGCTTGGGAGTTGGTAAGTCTCATGTGAAAACTGATGGAGCAAGACGAGCAACACTGTACTGATTTTAAAGGGGAATAAAATACAAGACTGAAATCTTAATAAGGTCAGCAGATGAATGCTGCTTTCATTTCAAATCCCTCTAGTGAGAAGGGAAGTGAGAAAGGGGAAAAAAAATCAACTAGCAATATAGGAAGTCAAAAAGGAGCGAAGTCACATTCATGCAAAGAACCCAAGACGACAACTATTCTTTGTTCTAAATAAAACATGGGACCCTCACAGACAGACGTATTAGAAAAGACCACTCATCAATTATCGAGGACCAAACACCAGAGCAAATATATAGGTCCCTCAGGTATATCTGAATTTCAGAACTAAAAAGATGTTCTTGAGTTGAACTATAATTCAAAAAGTTATTTTTGAAGTTTTCATACTTGAAGATAATGGCCCGCTGTGATTGATAAGATGAAACAATGCTTTGAAATACACACTCTTCTTGTCTCTGAAACACACTTTGATAGTGTATTGCAGGGAAAGATGCGGCTGAAAATCATGGGACTGGTGAAGAGACGAGTCACCATTTGATGTCATTTTGTTAGCCTGTGAAGCGGGTCACATTAAGCTCTACAAGGATCAACTTTTTTCCTCCCATATCTGCCTTGCCTTTGAGCCTATTCTTCCAAGTACATTTGGCAGTGGCTTTCAAACTTTTTTTTTTACATCATTCACAGCAAGAACTGCATTTTACCTTGTGGCCCAAAGTACACACATTGACGTATACAGAACATATAACTGAAACAAAGTTTCATGGAACAAAATTTACTCTTTAACCATTTGCAGTGTGTTCTGATATATATAGATATAGATATAGGTATAGATATATTTCTATTCTGTTCTCTTCTATTCTCTTTATTTTGTTTCTTAATCCTGCTCATGACCTAGTAAATAGACTTTGTATTCCACTAGTGGGTGGTTGAGCACCACTTTAGAAAACACTGCACCAAAGGGCAAGGGCATTCGCTCATCTTTCAAAGCTGATTTTGTTGCTTCCCTATGAATTGCTCACATTCTCAGCTAATAAATCCAGCTGATTTGAGGTGTTACCTATCTGGAGATTTGTTTGGCTTTCCATTCATTCATTCAACAATTCCGTTAAATAACTTTCAAGTGCCAAATATGCCAGGCATACAAGCACAAATAATATAATGAAAAACAAAACAACCACGGTTGCAACTTTTAAGGAGCCTAAGGTCAAAGTGGAAGGCAGGAATTTTGTTTGTGTGTGCTTTAGGTAAAAGTTTACAGCACAGATTAGTTTCTCATTCCAAAATTTATACACAAATTGTTTGGTGACATTAGTTGCAATCCCTGCAACAAGTCAGCACTTTCACCCATTCCTTCCCTTGTAACCATCGAAGGTTGTTTTTTTCTACGTGTTAAACATTTTCTTGGGTTTTTATAATAGTGGTCTCATAAAATATTTGTCCTTTTGTGACTGACTTATTTCACTTAGCATAATGCCTTCCAGATTCATCCATGTTGTGAGACGTTTCACAGATTCATCCTTATTGGTCTTTATTATTGCGTAGTATTCCATAATTTGCTTATCCATTCATCTATTGATGGGCGCTTAGGTTGTTTCAATCTTTTTGCTGTTGTGAATAATGCTGCAATGAATATGTCTATTCATGTTATGGCTCTTAATTCTCCCGGAGTGGGATCCCTGGATAGTATGGTATTTCTATTTCTAGCTTTTTAAGAAGGTGCCATATCATTTTCCATAGGGGTTGTAGCATTTTATATTCCCACCAGCAGTGCATAAGAGTTACAATCTCCATGCAAACTCTCCAACATTTGTTATTTTCTGTTTTTTAAAATTTGTGCCAGTAACGTTGGGGTGAGATGATATCTCACTGTAGTTTTGATTTGCATTTCTCTAATGGCCAATGATCACCAGCTTTTTCTCATGTGTCTGTTAACTGCCTGAATGTCTTCTTTGGTGAAGTGTCTGTTCATATCCTTTGCCCATTCCTTAACTGGATTATTTGTCTTTTTGTTGTTGAGATGCTGAAGTACTCCATAGATTTTAGAGATTATACCCTTGTCAGATATGTTGTAGCCAAAATTTTTTTCCCAGTCTGTAGGTTCTCTTTTGACTCTTTTGGTGGAGGAAGACAGGAATTTAAAAAAAAAAAAAAAAAACCTCATACATATAAAATCACAAATTATGATAAGTTCTCTAAAGAAAGCCAACAAGATTCAGTGATAAGGAAATATATAAATAATATAAGAGACTTAATTAAGATGGAGTGGTCAAAGAAAGTGTTTCTACCAAGATGGCATCTAAGCTAAGCCCTGAGGTAGACTATTAGTTGCTCTCCAATTACTGGTTTTCTCCTTTGCTATTTTAGTATGATTTTAACTAGCATCTTAGTTTCCTAGGGCTGCCATAACAAAATATCACAAACTAAGTGGCTTTAAAGAAGATAAATTTTTTTTTCTCACAATTCTGGAACCTGGAAGTCCATATTCAGGGGATTAGCCATGAGGGCTTTGCGAGAGCAACTAATCCATGTCTTTCTCCTAGTTTCTGGTGGCTACTGGCAATCTTTGGCATTCATTGGCTTGTAGATGGACCCTCATATGTTGCCTTCCCTCTGTGTGCATGATTCAGAAGGGATTAAGATAAGAACCCACTCTACTCTGGTCTGACTTCATTAATTAACTGATAATATTTGCAAAGAAAAGCCCTATTTCCCTTCACTGGTGTACCCGTTGGGATTTCAACGTATCGTTTTAGGGGACACAATTCAATCCATAACAAATAGGACCATGCTTCCCCCAGATAAATATTTCTCAGCTTCCCTTCAGCTGTTGTTGTTGTTGTGTACCATTGAGTCGATCCAGCTCATAACTGTCCTATAGGACAGAGTAGAACTGCCCCATAGGGTTTCTAGGCTATAATCCTTACAGGAGCAGATCACCAGGTCTTTCTCCCACGGAGCTGCTGGGTGGGTTTGAACTGCTGACCTTTTGGTTAGCAGTTGAGCACTTAACCATTGTGCCACCAGAGCTCCTTTCCCTTCAGTGACTAAATTCTGGCCAATGGGATGTGAGCAGAAGCAAGTTTTGCCATTCATGGACACTACCCTTAATACACTTGGACATGCACTTCTTTGATCTTTGTCCCCTGCCAGTTGGGAGTCGGCACACATTGGGACTTGAATCCAGAAATATAAGCCATGTATGAGAATGGCTGAGTTACCTATGAAACCTGGATCACCAACCTATCATTGGACTCATATATGAAAAAGAGGTAAGCTTCTGTACCGGTAAGTGCATTACACACTAAAGATTACAGCCTAGAAAACCTATGGGGCTGTTCTGCTCTGTCGCATGGGGTCGCTATGAGTTGAAATTGACTTGATGGCAGTGTGATTGATGTAGCAGCTGAATGAAGAATGGAACGAAATAAGGTTAATGAGACGGTGAAAACAAAGTTGGCAACAATAGTTTTTGAATAAGGATATAATGATAATATTGTCAAGATTGTGATATGGATTGCAGTGTCCCCAAAAAAGATACATTGAAGTCCTAAACTCTGTACCTGTGACCCTGTTTGGAAATATCGTCTTTGAAGATATTGTCAGTTAGGTTAACATCAGGTCATACTGGAGTAGGGTTGGTCCTAATCCCATATGACTGATGTCCTTAACAAAGAGGAGAAGCTACACAGAAACAGGGAGAAAGAGGAAGGGTGTCATGTTACACTATAGTTGCAAGCCAAGGAATGCCTGGAGCTACCAAAAGCTAGGAGATAGGCATGGAACAGTTTCTCTCTCAGAGCCCTCTAAAGGAATCAGCATGGCCAAGTTCCTGATTTGGACTTGCTGGCCTCCAGAACGGTGAGACAATAAATTTCTGTTCTCATAAATCACCCACTTTGTGGCATTTTGTTATGGCAGCCCTAAGAAACTAACACAGATGGTTTGGGAGAACCCTGTGATATCATCTTGAACAGCGCCTGGCACGTATTAGGAACTCGATTCTTGTTACTTCCTCCTCTTCCCTTTATTTGGTTCATTCTGAATCTCCAAACTATCCTCTGCTTCCTCTCTTTTTAAAGACTTAGGAGGGAATTTCTGCAGTAACGCAAACTTTGTCTAGGGACCTGTTTATCTCCTTGATTGATTAAATGATTGACTTCTGAAGTCACATGGGATAGATTCTTGTCTTTGTCCTGGAGGAAGGTTTATATTTTCCTCAATTCTAACTGGAAGAACAGAGTCATACAGACGGTGTGTATTTTAGTCACACTAATTTTTGTAAGAAAGGAGCCCTGGTGGAGCAGTGGTTAAAGTGCCTGGCTGCTAACCAAAAGGTTGGCAGTTCGAACCCACCAGCAGCTCTGTAGGAGAAAGATGTGCCAATCTGCTTCCATAAAGATTACAGTCTTGGAAACCCTATGGGACAGTTCTACTCTGTCCTATAGGGACGTTATGAATCTGAATTGAATCCATAGCAGTGGGTTTTTTGGTAATTTTTGTAAGTGGTCACACCATTGCTTTAATGACTGTTCAGGACAATTAATGTCAACATTTATTTTTGCTTTATTGTTATGAAGTAAAAATATTTCTACCTCAGTCAGCTCAAACCACAAACAATATAATCCAATTTACTTTCACTCTCATAGCTTATTTCAGCTGTCTTCTATGTTAAGCCTGTCAGTAAATCAACTTTAATATTTAATACTTTAATATCTGCAAGCAAAAGGTTCTGCTTTTATTTCAGTGTCAATACGTCCAGCTTGTGTAGGTCTTTTAAATGATTTGCAGCACATCCTACTTACATGCAGAGATGAAAACCATTTTAATAATAATAAAAAAATCTGTTTTCATTGATAGAAATTTCCAGCTGTTTTCTCAAAAAACATCAAATATAATGAAAGGGGTATGAAAGATTTAAACACAAAGATGGCCTAATTATCTGAGTACATTTGAAATTATACCTCCAGGTTTGTAGACATGAGGCAAAACAGGCTGTTGTTTTGAAACTAGAATGAAATTCTGGGGGCGTTGTAATTTACCTTCTATTATTTTTAGCAGGGGTTGAATAAGAACTAACTGCAGGGCTCTAATTTATCTGCATTCTAAAAAAAATGTTTTCACATTTTCTTTTAAATGTGCTAATGAAAATCTATAGCAAATACATTTAGGTGCTCTAATAATTTCTTTGGAGGTGACAAAATAAAGAGTATTTAGGCAGTTTAGGTGGAACTTGATCCTTAACTTTAAACAATGACCATTCTGCCACCAAACTTAAAAACAGCACAACAGACACTTTTCTCTGACACACCACTCAACTGAGCCATCCACTCTTAAGGTCTGACACAGCTCATAAACTCTATGAATACGTACAGGAGGAAAAAGCAGGATGTAGCATTTTGGATGACTGGACCATTGATTAAGCCTCAAATTTAACCTTGTCACCTAAAAAAAAAAAAAAAAAAAAAAAAAGTACGGTCCGTTAAATTCCTCTCCAAAGTAACGGTAGGGATAGTTTTATGGAAATAACTTCTAGGAGTAGTATTTTGCCACCCAGGACCTTCAGGAAATGAATCATGCTGTATAATTGAGTTTCTTGATAAGCTGTATATTTAAAACATTTGGTTTTGAACTTTTTGATCTTTCTTAAATAGAATTCACTCTCCGCTGATGACTCAAGGACCAGGGACGGATTACCCAGCAAGCAAGGTACACACAGGCTTACTTGTGCTTACTTACTAATCTGTAGTGCATAATTTCACCTGTTTTTCACCACGTCAAAGATGTGGTGAAACCCATGTGAAACTGTGCACTACGGATTAGTAAATAAACACAAGTAAGCCCATGTGTACCTTGCTAATCCGCCCCTGTTCAAGGCCATCATTTTGGAAAACAATCATCCATCCCTGCTATGTATGATGGAGAGATATTCTCAAAGGCTATTGAGCTCAACTTCACACTAAATAACACTGGATGACTCTGAGTTTTGTGTTTTTGTCTTTTTATACCCTGGTGATTTCCTTATGTCTCCTTGTTTGTCAACTAGCTTTGCTTTGTTGCTCTCAGACAGGTGAATGTGGTTTTGGAGTCCCACAAAGCACATTGTGAATTCTGGTTCTGTGCCTCAGCAGCAATATGACTTCACACAATTTCCTTACCTTTCTGGACTTCAGTTTTCTCATATACAAAATAGCAATTATACCATTAATACAAAAATCAATTGAGATGAATACTTCTAATAGTTCTAATTTTAATTTAATTTAATATCTGAAATACAAGAATTTGAGAGCCAGATAATTTTTTAAATTTTCTTAAGGCTGTACAGATAATGACAGACTGTACAGGTTAAATTGCTTTTATTATCATTTGATCTCAGTACTTTTCATCTACATAAGGCTTAATTCACAGCCTCAATTTACCTCAGCTGATAAGGGAAAGCCTTTGCATAGGGCTTGTGTTTTGGCTCCACTCTTGATGAGTCAAGATAAAGGAATGGACTAGACCAGCTTAAATCTTGAGGGAGAAATGGTACCTTCAGATTCAGTCTTCTGTCTTTCCAACTGGGGCACAGCCGTTAAACTGAGTCTGTAGATCTGAGTTCTAATCCTGGCTCTACCATTTACTTTCTGTGTGATCTAGGACAGTTAGATAAATTTCTCTGGACCTTAACTTCCTCATCAGTCATAAACAGCAGCTGATTTAGATAAATGATCCCTAGGTCCCTTCTCAGCCCTAGTATTCTTTAATTTTATCACAATGACTACATGCTAGAGATGCTTAAATGTCCGTATCAGTTTCCTTAATGTCTTGATTAGTCTTTATCAGCTTCCCCAGTGAATTTTAACAATTGATCATGAATATTACTTTCAGTACTTCTTTGTTCACTACCTTCATGTTACAGTTGGAAAGAAAATACAGAGGACAACACTATATTATCAGCTTGGTTCATTTATGCTTAAAACGTTGTGTGTTTAGGCTTTACAAAGTGCCTGATTTTGCACATATCTAAAACAATCAAGATCTAGTACAACTCCATTTATCAAGTAATATTTAACTCCTAATTTAGCTCTTGGTGTATGTCTGGAATGTTCATACACTGTGATAGGGTCACTATGAGTTGGAATCAACTCAGTGGCAATGAGTTTTTGGATGATTAATCAGAGAAATGACTGGTATGCTTGGTTTGATGATTACCAACTGTATTTGCCAGTATAAATGTTCACACATTTCATATTTTAAAGAAAGGAGCATTTTAGCAGCAATATTTCATATATCTTTGAAAATGAATACACAACAACCAAACAAAACACCTTGCTGTTGAGTCACTTCTGACTCATAGCAACCCTGTAGGACAGAGTAGAACTACCCCATAGGGTTTCCAAGGAGCAGCTGGTGGGTTTGAACTGCCGACCTTTTGGTTAGTAGCTGAGCGCTTAACCACTGTGTCACCAGGGCTCCTTTATATATAATTTGCTGGATTTGTGTGCTATCAGGGCTCAATAACTTCTCCTCAGTAGAAACGTAAATCACAAAATAAATATTGGTATATTTGATATTTGGCTCTAACTAACTAGGAAAGTAACAGCGACAATGCAGAAACAACCAAGATATTAAAAAAAAAAAAAAAAAAAAGGAATTCCAGTGAGAACGAAGTTGTAAAGTTGCACTCTTACCTGTATAAAAACATGCTCATTAGTTGTAGACCATTGGTCACGATATTTCTTCCTTCTTCTTGAAGTTATACTTTTGAGGGAACATTAAAGAAGGGAGTGACCAGGAAGGCTATGACCCAGTTGCCTTTCTTGGATAATTAATTTAATTCTGTTTATGTAATGTTTGTGTTTAGCCATTTTAGTTGATCTTAAATGATATCTAATGTATAGAAGAAAGTTTTTTGCGGGGGGGGGGGGGTTTGTTTTGGGTTATATATTACCAATGTAAGAAAAAGTCTTTTTTGTTGTTGTTGTTGAACTTAAGAATCCAATAATTGGGATCCATTTTTCAAAGTATTGTTTCAGCATCAACAAACATAAATTAAGAGACAGGTCTGAATGTTTAGTACTACCTGGATTTGAACCTGAGTCGTACCATCTGCATGCTGATCAACACGAGATAAATACTCATATTTTATGTGTCTCAGATTTTCTGTATGTAAAATGGAACCTCATAGGGTTATGGAGGGGATTAAACACAAAAATGTCTATAACATGATTAAAACAGTACCTTGCCCGTAACAGTGCTGAATAAATGTTAGTTGCTGTTGCTGCTGTTGTTAAGCATCTTTCATTTGCATAGCCTGGTTCTCTAGTTAACACAAGGAATACAGCATAATGGTTAAGAGCACATTCCCTTAATCTAAACTTCTTAGGTACAAATCCTGACTTGGTCACTTAGTAACTGTATGAACTTGGTCAAGATTCTTAACCATTCTGTGTTTCAGTTTTTCCATCTGCCAAATGGGTATGATAATAATAGCATCTACTTCCCAGTGTTATTGTAATAATGAAATGGGTCCATATTTGGCATAAACTTTCACTAGTGCTAGCTATTATGATTAATAAGAAGAGAGGTAGATTAGTATTTGTCCATAAACTTTATAAAATATGATGAACATGCATTGTGAATTTTATAAGACATTCTTAATATAAAAAGTTCTGTCCCATTACCCACTTAAATACCATGCCAGCTGTAATGATTTTTGCTCAAGAAATATGGACACCATATTTCTAGTTATTGTCCACTGGGAAACAGACTTCTTTACAGTCACACTGTAATTGGGCTGGGCAGCAAAGCTCATATTAGAACCCTCTTAGAAAGAACTCATTGACAAGCCTGTTAGATCTTCTTGCTAGATGCAAAGAAAGTTTGTCACTGAAATACCAAGAGAAAGTCATTTTTCCTCACCCTGAGTGTGAGATGTCCCCAACTTCACCTCTCAGGGTTGACAACACCAACTTTTTAAAATTCCCTTGAAGCAAGAACTTCACCAAAGCTCTGGTGGAAAAATGAATTGAAGGTCAGTCAACTTTATATCTCCAAGAGAAGGAGGCTGTCTTTTCATCAGGCTAATAAGGACTGTAACTCAAGTTCAGTGATTAGTTATGTAATCTGACTGAAGGTCCATCTTGCCCATTATTGGCCATAGGATGATATGTCCTCAGATCCAGAGACAGAAATTAATGGACAGAATTTGAGGTCCAGGTTTCTTGAAAAATATCAAAGTTACTGCTGAATTGCAAGGTCATACATATGTGGATCTTGGGAGTAAGTTTGTTGTGAAAATAAAAACACATTGCTGCCTCTGGAAAAGACTGGCAATAAAGAGATATTCATTAATTAACCTGCTTTTACTTCTAATTCTGACTGTGAAGGCAAGTGTAACTAGCACCATTAGATTGCTTGAGTTCTTTCTTAGAAGAGTGTTTGAACTCGTAAATTTCTTATAGCTAAAAGTAATGTTTATCATGTCCTCTTCACCACGCCTGCTGCTGTGGCAGGTTAGTAATAATGGAAAGATATTTGACCATTCTCTTGGCCATATAGATTTCTTAAGCCACTTTGCCAAACCTAGTTCAGAAAATGCATCCTGACCTGCCCATTTCCTGAGACTAGCGCTTGCTAGGTTTTCTGCACTCTCATCCCAGGGGCAAAAATTGCCTTGATTAATGGATTGAAGCTGCAACAATGGACTGAAACATACCAACAGTCATGAAGATAGTGCAGGACAGGGCAACATTTTGCTCTGTTATACAATCTGTGGCCACGAGTCGGAGCTGTCTTGACAACAACTATCAACAATAGCAACGGACTTGAAAACTTGAGGTTTCTCCAGGGACGGTTTGACAAGCACATGGCTTAGGAGATTCATCCGATCCATGCACATAATTTGTATTTGTCTGCCATATTTTTCTGAACCAACAATTGGAATGTAAAATCTTAAAACAAGATAAAAATTTCTTTTAATTTATTCTGCTAACATTTATTGAGTAACTTCTGTGTGCAAAGCACTTTTTATAATGGAAAACAAAGCATGGTGCTTACCATAGAGTGAATCAAGACTATGACAGGCTTGAGAGGCTGTAATTATACCCAGTCTTGATGTGGGTTGTTTAATAAATGGTTGCCTAAGAACCAGAGAGACTCAAAGAACTTGTGCAAGCTGCTCAACTTCAAATCTTCATTCCACCACTTATTAGCTGTGAAACCATGGATAAGTCACTTAACATCTCTGATCCCCAGCCTCAATGCCTTAAATCTGTAGATAATATTATGAATCTAGCTCACAGGGTTACTGTAAGAATCAGTTGCAATAATGCATGAAAAGCACCTAGAACACATTATTATGATTATCAATGTTGTTAATTGACCAAAATTAAGGTAGATCTGTTCAATCTGACCCAATAATCAGCATGGATCAACCACATAGAATCACTGTGCTTTAGCTCCCACATCATTCTGATGGGCTAAGAAAATCTACCAACTCTTTCTCAATTTGTCTTTCTCCCCCTTGTAATAACATTGGGGTTTTGAAAAATCTACCCTGTATTTGAAAGGAAAAGTGCTGTTTACATAGTTTCCCCAGGAAAGAAACCCAGCAAATTAGCTAAATTCATATCACTGAATGCCCTGAGTCACGTGCTTGTCAAACCGTCCCTGGTGACTTGAGAGAGAGAAGATCATTGCTTAGGTGAACTTGGAATGTGTTTTTCATTAACCTGCTCTTTACATTTGATTAGCATACAGACGTTGTGTTTCACCGTTATGAATGACTGGCTAAGGAAAGGTGGCACCTCTGAAAGCTGTCTTTTATTCTATACTCTTGGCATCATGCAGAGACTGATGAGAACGAAAGCAAGCAATAACACACAGGAACAGTCTACTCAGGCCGGGAACTTAAAACACATACAAGTGGTCATTTAGCTTTCACTAAATTTGAATTAAGTCAAGACCTTGTAGGTACAGAAATAGCATGTCCAGACTGTCCGTATCATTCTTGATTTCAAATATTCTGTCCCATTGTCCCCACGAGGTCATTCATATTTGTCAGACAACAGAACTGATTTTCGGTTCAGAAAATACAGGAACTCTATTTCTAGACAGCCTAATACACACAGAGAAACGGTTTGTCCTGTTTCATCTGCAGTCTTGAACACCAGTAATTTTCACTCACTGCTGTTACTGTTGATGTCAAAAAAACCACGAAGATTGAAATTGTAAAGCCTGACCAAGCATAGATACAGCAATGGAGCAGAAACCTTTGTTGCTGTGACCTTTGGAATAGATGAAACGCATTTTCCAAAAGCTTTCTAAAGTATCTAGTAAGAGAATCAAAAAGATGCAAGCACTACGCAACTTCTGCGAAGTGGTCATTTTTTGGTTCTTGTGAACTGACTGGAGGTGACAGGTGACCCTTTGATTGTCAGTACACAGGGTTTCAAAACTTCTGTCTTCTCTTGGACTAGAGGCCACCAATGACACCAAAGAACCTGATCCGATGTAGCACTTATTAGAGTTGTTAACCTCTGGATGAGTCATCAGAGAGCTGCTTCCTTAAGTCACCCAGGACAGCTGGTCATTTTCTGAGGCAGTGGGGAACCTGGCCAAAACCTTGGTCATGACTACATCCTGTGCACACTGACTCCCAAGGCTGTGGTTCATCAAACACCAAACCAACGAGAGCCATTACTTAGAGCTGAGGAGACATATTTGTTCTTAAAGGACAGAGAGTGGCCTGTCATTTCAACAGACATGGTATGCCAAGTTAACATAATTTGGATAAGGAAGGGCACAAAAATATCATTACGTTCTGAAGTAAATGATTTTTGCAGCTTTGATTAGGCTTCTCTGACCTGCCAGTCCTTGACTTCAGAGGATCACTAATGTCCATGTCTGTTCCAAAACTCATTCGCAGAAAAATGAAGCCATTCAATTTCATCTTTTTTTTTTTTCTTCCATTTTTGGAAGACAGTAGGGAAAAAAAAAAAAGACTCAATTTGGAATGACAAGACATATGTTTCTAAACGTGTTAGAGAATATTTTAGTATCTTTAAAAGTGGGACATCATTGCTTAAGAAATCTTCTAAAAACGAAATGGAAAGTTTAGTGTTCGGGAAAGTTACTTGCTGAGAAAATGAGGAATTGATGGTATTTGTGACATACATCCATTTATTGTGTATGAAAAAATTTGATTTAAAAGAAAAGAGTGATTCAAATGCTAAGAAAATTTAACAGAAAATCCGTGAAAATTATTAAAGTTTAATCAAGGCATTGTCCGTTTTGTATGATCGAGAATGAGACTAATTGAAGAGCCCTATACCCATTTTCCTATGTTTGGGGTTTAGAGCAAAGGGGAAAGTCAGATTTCATGTTAACCTGGGAAAAAAAGTATTTGTGGAACCTTAAAGAGCCGGTTAGAATTTCTGTGCAAACTGCTAGCTAAACCATAAGCAAGTTAAGTTGTTAATTCCTTTTGAAATTCAGTGTCAGTTTTATTTTGCTGAGTCAATATGTCCTAGATCACTGTATTTACTGTGGCTCACATACCTTCTCTCTGCCCTTGTAGCGGTGGATTTATCCACGTCCCAGGCTTTTTGACAAAGCATGTTTCTAATCTGTTGGAATGTGAAAAAGCCTTCCTAGACCAGTAACTAAGTTTCCATTCCATTTACTACTAGTCCTATTCTGTCCTTGAATTTCAATTCTGGCAATTAGATTCCTGTTTTGTTTTTTCTGCTCCTGAAGCTACAACCTGATGCCTTGTCTGAAACCCTTGTTTTTCTAGCCTAGGCCTCAATGGCACAGTGGTTAAGTGTTGGCTGCTAACCGAAACATCAGCAAGTTCGAATCCACCAGCCGCTACTTGCAAACACTATGAGGCAGTTCTACTCTACCCTACGGGGTTGCTATGAGTCGTATCAACTCCATAGCAACAGAAAAAAAAAAAAAAAAGGCCTCAGTCCAGCTTTTACCAATGTAGCGGGTTGAATGTTGTTGGGTGCCATTGAGTAAGTTCCGAATAATAGTGACCCCATGTGATGCAGCAGAACTGCCCCATAGGTTTTTCTAGGCTGTAATCTTTAAGGAAGCAGATCACCAGGTCTTTCTCCTACAGAGCCGCTAGGTGGGTTCCAACCACCAACCTTTCATTTACCAGCCTAGCACTTAACTGTTGTGTCACATCCAAAATATATATCCATGTCTTAACTCCCGTACCTGTGAATATGACCTTATATGGAAATAGGATCTTTGCAGATGTAATTAAGAATCTCAAGTTAAGATCATTCTGGATTTAGAATGTCCTTATAAAGAATTAGGAGCCCTGGTGGTGCAGTCGTTAAGCTCTCAGATGCTAACTAAATGGTCAGTGGCTTGACCTCACCAGCTGCTCTGCAGGAGAGCGATGTGGCAGTCTGTTTCTGTGAAGATTACAGATTTGGAAACCTTAGGGCAGTTCTACTCTGTCCTGTAGGGTCACTATGAATTAGAATTGACTCAAAGGCAATGAGGTTGGTTGGTTATAAAGAATGGACATTTGAAACACACAGAGACATAGGAGAGGCACAGAAGAAATGTCTATATGAAGATGGAAATAGAAATTGGAGGAAACCAAGTCAAGGAATACCAAGGATTGCCAGCAGCCACCAGAAGCTGGAAGAGAGGCATAGAACAAATTCTCCCTCAGAGCCTCCAGAAGTAACCAACCTTGTCAACACCTTGATTTCAGACTTGTAGCCTCTAGAACTGTGAGAGAATACATTTCTGTTGTTTTAAGCCACCAAGTTTGTGGAAATCTTTTATGGCAGCTAATACAACTAAGTACTCTGAGGACTAAAGTCCTCCCATGAACTCTTCTCCCATGCCTAGTACCTGCTACCTTATGCCAAGAGCTGCCTGATATTAACTAGTGTGCATGTTATCTTTTCATATTTTCTGCTCACAGACTTGGCCTACAGATTTGGTGTAGACTCCTCCACTACACCTACCTGCTAGGCACTGTGAGCCTCATCTGCATCAGTCACTCATCATTCTGGAGCATATGCTGTAGACATCATGTTCTGTCAGACAGCCCAGATTTCTACTGGGCCTGTTGCTCATGACTCAGTCCCACTGAGGGGATTGTTTTACTTTAAGCAATAAAAACCTAACCTAACTAGTATCTCTGAGATAAAGAATATGATTGATTTACCTTATGCCATTTGTCCATCTCTGGTCTATCTAGTCATGGCCAGGGGGGTGGGATCAAATGAATCATTGCTCATTCAGCAGGATCTATGAAAGCAGACATTTCAAGAGGAAGTGTGGGGAAGGAAAAGGAATTATTAGCAGAAGAAAGAATTGGCATCTCTGGTACTGTCATCCTGGTAGGTGCATTGGTTCTTGACTGACTCCTCTTTGCATTGACCAAATCTTCATTAGGAAAGTTATCTCTGCACTAGACCTGAAATATGTCTTACATGTTTGATGTGAAATGACAGCTGCCCAATGCTAATTTTACCTGCTGTCATGGAGTTCACAGCATAGTGGGAATGACAGTCATTTAAAAATATAATTTCAAGTTTAATTTCAAAAGGGAAAATTCAAATGATGCTGGAGGCATTTAATAGGAGAAAGCAAACTTAGAATCAGAGATATCAGAATGTGCCAAATCCAAAGATAAGCAAGAATAAAACACGTTTAAAGAATTAAAAGAAGACCAGTATTTTTGGTCTACCTTAGCAGTGGAGCTAAACTATCCCTAAAGTAAAGATTACTCTAACAAAAAAAAAAAAAAAAAAAAAAAACAGTTACCATTGAGTTAATTCCAAGTCATGGAGACCCCATGTGTGTTAGAGTACAACTGTGTTCCATAGGGTTTTCAATGGCTATGAAAATCTACTTTTGGAAGTAGATCTCCAGGCCTTTCTTTCTTAGTGGATTCAAACAGCCAACGTTTCAATTAGTAGATGAGCACTTAACCATTTGAACTACCCCCGGACTCCAAAAACCTGCCCTAATAAACCTTACAATAAGCCAGAAAAGGATCAAAATGAGCACAAGAAACAAGTTTATAACAGAACAAAATGAAGTCCAAAACTCTTTAAAGGAAGGCACAAAATCTAGATATTCAACAACGTAAAACTCACAATGTCCAGCATCCAATCAAAAAGTGCAAAGATGTTGGAAAATATGATGTAACCAAGAGAAAAATCAATCTGTAGCAACAGACTGAAAAATAGTAAAGAAGATGTAATCTGGCAGACAAGGATGTTGAATCAGCTTTTTGAAATATGTTGAAGCACTTAAAATAAAAAACATAAACAGAGTAAGGAAAGAAATGGAAGATATTTTTAAAAGAACTGAATGGAACATCTAGAAAAATAAAAACTTGAGTGGATGAAAGATTTGTATAGTAGTACAAGTGACACAGAATATGGGTGGAGGATTAGACAGGCAACTTCTGGAAGAACATGTAAGCCATGCTACGATTTGGAACTTTACCCTTAAGGCTATCGGAAGCCATAGATATTAAGCAAAAAAGAGAACAACGTCGTGGTGGATTGAAAATGCAGTTCTTTCTAAATAAGCTTTTCACCAGCCTAGATAAAACAAAAAACAGAACTCTTTCTGCAACATATTTATAAATGAATTCACTGGTTTTGTGTGGGAGGCTGAAGCTCTGAAACAGAACCGGTGCTTCCACAGTGCCCTGGAATGGGAAATAGAAAGCACTCTGATCATTAACATTCTTGCGACATTTATTGAGCATCTCATATATACCAGCCATTGTTCTTGAACTGGGATAAAGCTTTGAACGAAAATGTGTAAGGACTTATCCTTATGGAGTTTATATTACTCACAGAAAAGAGAATATCTACAGCCATTATCTTGATAAGAGCTGGCTAAATAGGGGATAGCATTTTTAGTCCAGGGTGAAACATCTTTGAAAGCACTTGCAAGAGTCCTTGGGTGGTGTAAACAGTTCATGCGTTCGGCTGATAACCAAAAGGTTGGAGGTTTGAGTCCACACAGAGGTACTTTAGGAGAAAGACCTGTGATCTACTTCCAAAAAATCATCCATTGAAAACCCTACGAACACTACTCTGATACACATGGGGTCACTGTGAGTCAGAATCAACTCTACGGTAACTGGTGGTAATGGTGTTGGTAGTAGAACCCCTTAAGTGAGAAAGCATTCTTGAATATTTAGAAAACTCGTTGGTTTTATTTAAATGGATTTTTAAACCTTTGAAATTATCATTATCTTCTGAACTTGATAAACCATAGAGCTATGTCTAAGTCACCAGTTAAGTGGTTCTATTTTTTAAATGAGCAAACAATAAGATGCATTTCAGCTTTATTCAAGCCAATTAAATTTCACCCAAACAAATGAAGTTTCACTCTCAATGGATCTTGCCTTTGTCTTAGGCTCTTAGCTAACAGACAGGCCCTTTTGTTTGAAGGTATTGATTTTGATAATGTTAGGTGGCTGCAAATATATTGTCAATAGCTTACAGTGAGAAAAGGGAATAGAGGTTAAAAATCTATATATTTCCTTTGTAGATTTCTTGAATTAGATAAATTAAGATTAGGTACAAGTTTAGCTATGAGAATTTTCTAAAAGAAGGCAGTTTGAAAACTTACTTGCCTGCAACTCTTTCATTTTAAAAGCATTTTCGTTTAGAGTCTAATATGATCAATCTCAACAGAGTTCTCAAAGTTATCCAAATTACTTAAATTCTATCCAAACCCTTCAAGTGCATGACAACCTCTTGGAAGGGGAAGACTTAGCCAACTCTTAATTATTCAGGCTAATGGTGGCCTGTAGTTGTGAAATGTGACGAGGCTCTCAGGCCAAGTTCAACAACATCAAGTTGGGTGTTGTGTACCAGATGTCGCGACTGAGAACATTGCTGAGATAAAGACAAGAGCTGAGGCTCCATTGACCATCATGAGTGAACAAATTTCTTACTTCCTAGGCAGACACTGATTGTTACTATATTGGTTAGAAAAAAAAAAAAGAATGGTCTTCGAAATAAAAACCTGTGGTTTATTTTAAGCACCTTTTCTTAGAAAACTCCAATGCTCATTTGACATTTTTGCTATAAATTTTGTCAACAGGAAGCCCTGGTGGTGCAGTGGTTAAGAGCTCAGCTGCTAAGTAAAAGTTCGAATCCACCAGCTAATTGCTGGAAATTCTATGGGATGGTTCTACTCTGTCTTATAACGTAGCTATGAATCAGAACCAACTCAACGGCAACAGGTTTTGTCAACCAAGGAAATTCAAAATATTTAAGAATTGAAATATACAGGGAATTTGAGTTGATAACCTGTGAACCATCAAGGCTATGACAATATAAATGACTGGAATCAATCTCATTGTATTTTTCTTTTTCTGTTTCATTCTAATTTACTCTAATTTTGTTGGCTAATCTGACTGGATGGTGGTAGGAAAAATATCTAGAGATGCATCAAACTACTGTGCTTGACAAAGTGATGGCTGTGTTAATTAGCTTACCATCTTTAAATTTCACCAACAGCTGCAAGTCACTTGGCAGAAAGTTGTTGGATCCCTCAATGTACCAGGCACTGTGTTAGACACTGGAGATACAGAGCATTGTCCTCAGAGAATTCACGGTTAATGAAGAGACAGGTAAGTAAACTAACAACTAAAAAGCAATAGTGTAGGTGTGTTTTGATGGATATAATAAAGGCCATTATGAGAGCATATAGGAATAACTTCTAACACAAATTAAAATGACCTCTAAACTAAAATTTGAAAGATAAATAGGGTGAACAGGAAAGTGTTTCAGGCAGAGGAATAGTATGTGTTATGAATTGAATTGTGTCTCCCAAAAATATATGTTGTAAATTCTACTATACCTGTGGTCATAATCCATTTGGAAATAGGGTTTTCTTTTTTTATGTTAATGAGGCAGTATCAGTGTAAGGTGTGTCTTAAGTCAGTCTCCTCTGAGATATAGAAAAGCAGATTAAACAAGCAGCAAAAAAAATACAAGAAAATAAATTTCTGTTTGTTGAAGCTACCCTCTTGTGGTATTTCTGTTATAGCAGCACCAGATAACTAAGACAGAATTTACAAAAGCATAGAGTATTAAAGTGTATGGTACATAGGTTTTTGTTGTTGTTGCCATCGAGTCAATTCCGTACAACCCTGTGTGTAGAGTAGAACTGCTCCATAGGATTTTCAAGGCTGTGACCTTTCAGAAGTATATCACTGGGCCTGTCTTCTGAGGTTCCTCTGGGTGTGTTCAAACAGCCAACCTTTCAGCTAGTAGTCAAGTACTTGATCATTTGCATTACCCAGGGAATCCTGTGGTATTGATGTGTGAATGGTTCTGCTTGTAAGGCAGCAGGGCTCAAAAGTCAAGAGGCATGAGTTGAGACTGTAGATAGAGACAAAGCCAAGCCCTAATGGGCCTTGTATGTAGAGAATGACTTGGTACTTTAAGCAGCTCTTGCAATCCCATGGTCAAAGTGCCTGATATTTTCCAATTCAAGACTAGGGACTAGAATGTACTGTACAGAAAATAAATACAATGGCATAACTAATACCTAGTTTACCCAAAAGGTGTGCTTCTAGAAGCATGGGTGAAAGAACCCAAATCCTATCTTTGGAATGTTCTAAATAGTCCACCAGCAAATCCTAAGAGAGGGCAAGTGAACTGGTGATATTATCCCAACTCATGGAATCATCTCGTTGCTGTTAGTTTCTGTCAAGTTGGCTCCGACTCATGGCAACCCTGTGTGTGTAGAGTAGAACTGCTCCAGAAGGTTTTCAAGGCCCTGACCTTTCGGAAGGAGATCTCCAGTCCTTTCTTCTGACCGACCGCTGGGTAAGTTTGAACTGCCAACCTTTTGGCTAGTAGTTGAGTGCTTAACCATTTGTGCCACCAGGGACTCCATGGAATCATCTACAGCCTTAATATTCAAAGTCTGTCCACATACCAACATCATCTGTCATCACCTGGAAGCTTCTTAGAAATGCAAAACCTCAGGCCACAACCCAGACATACTGAGTCAGAAGTTGCCGTTTAACAAGATCTGTAGGTGATTTGTGTGCACACTAGGGTTGGTGAAACACTGATCTATAGTAGAGCTCTCAATCCTACATGCACATTAGAAACACCTGGAGAGACCTAAAAAATACCAAGGCCTGGGTTCCCTCTTCCAGAGACTCTAACTTGTTGGATCCAATATATCACCCAGGTATTTCACTTGTGTGACTGGGTAGGTGACATTTCCAGGCATCAGATAGAAAATAAAGGAGAAACAGATGCTATGTGAGGTAGAGAATGAGGAGCTGTGTTTTGACATGTTGGTTTAAGATGCTGTGAGAAATAGAAAAAGCTATGGTAAATGAATAGATGAATAGATGGGCAGATGAATGAATTGGATATTTACGTGAAAATTTTCAGTAATGAACTAGTTACAGAGCTGTGCAATGTAAAAGAGAGGTCTAGGATAAAGACATAAAGATATGGAGAAATTTTGGAGTTGTCAAGTTCAGAGATGATAACTGAAGACAAGAGAACACATAAGAATGCGAATAGAGTGAGAAAAGTAAAGGTCAAGAATAGAATCTCTGGCATCATCAGCTTTTGAAGGGTAGGCCAAGAAAGTTGAGCCCAATAATGAGATTAAAGCAGGGCATCCAGAGAAGAAGAGAAATCAAGATAGAAGGGCAACCTACATACCAATGGAAGAAAGAGTTTCAATTGAATGTATAACACTGCAGAAATGTCAGAAAGACAAGAATTCAACAATGTCAGTTGGCTTCTATCACCTAAGACTTTATGTGTGATCTTGGCAAGAGGATGAATGGGATGAAAGCCAGATTGTAATTCATTGAGGAATGAATGGAAAATGAGGCAATAGAAATACTTAGTTTCTATTTCTCTTTCAAAAAGCTTGGCAGTGAAAGAAAATAAAAAAGATGTTGATAGCTAGAAGGTACAGAATTTAAAACCCTGAGCTGGATTTAGTCACTCCACACACTTTTTAGAGGCTTGAGTACTGTGTCCACTAATTGCAACGTTTCCAGTGTAAAAACACATGCATCATAAGCACATGTGTATTTGCATTGTAAGTGTTTGTGTTTCTAGTGTATTCTTGGGGAACAAAACTGTCCATTCAAACGTTTTAGTCATTGGTTTATGTAGACACAGCTACTGTAGTGCTTCACACAAGAGATCAATGGCTGTACATCAGTGGCTGTACATTTTTCAGTTCCCTTTAAATTAGGTTGGCCAGTTAAATATTTAGATGACAA
This sequence comes from Dugong dugon, assembly GCA_030035585.1. NCBI lineage: Eukaryota > Metazoa > Chordata > Mammalia > Sirenia > Dugongidae > Dugong > Dugong dugon. Next base: position 26,155,627 of record CM057475.1, read on the forward strand.
GAAACATGGCACTCAGATGGTACTTCATCCCTCCGTATAAACACTGTGGTTTGGTCATAACTTTTTACTGTCTACAGCTGTGGGACTTGGAAAACTCCATTATTTTGGTACAACCTATTCTATCATAGTGGAAAATATAGAGGCAAACAAAATGAAAAGGAGTAGGAAATTGAATAAAAGTCAGTGTTTCTAAATATTTAGCTCTAATTAATGAGTTGGCTTGGTATATTAACTTTTATTTTCAAAAACTGGTTTTACATCAGTAGCCTGATTTCAAATGGTAAAAGAATTTGGTGCAGTAGATATAAAAGGTATTTTCACCAAACTTTTATGATTTTGGAAGCTGAAGAGAAGGATATTATTTTCCATTGTCATTTGCTAGTTCATTCCAAGGCCTAGAACACAGGTGACAATTCAGAAAGGTCACTCCTTCCTTACTTTTACTTTTAATCCCTACTTTTATAGGATTAAACATACCTGTCCTTTCAAACTTGCAGAATGCGTTTAATGTTCAGTGAAATACTGTACATGAAAGCACTATTGTTGTTGATAGCTGCTACAAACTCTAAAGTATATTTAAATGTAACTTCCAGCATAGTGGCATCATCTTTCCAGCACCTAGATCAGCATCTTACACAAAACAAGTAGTCTGTGGATTCAATAGAAAGGATATACTCATAAAGAAAGTGTCCTGTGATACTTTGTAAAAGATCAGGAAGCAATGAAAAAATAAATCATTCAAAAAGATCCACTGAATACCTTATCAAAAAAAAAAAAAAAAAACCAAAAGTAGACATGAACATGGTAACTTAAACTTAATCTCTTTGTCACAATATTTTATTGCTGTAATCTATACAGTACTTTAAAGTATAAGGTCGTTGGGTGGTACAAATGATTTGTGGTCGACTATTAACCTAAAGATTGGTGGATTGAACCCTATCCAGCAGTGCCACAGAAGAAAGGCCTAGAGATCTGCTTTCATAAATATTACAGCCAAGAAAACCCTATGGAGCAGTTCTACTCTGTAACACATGGGGTGGCCATGAGTCAGAATAGATTTGATGGCAATGGGTTCTATTTGAAAATATCATAGATATGTCCTCTCATTCCCTAATTCTCTCTGTATGTGTCTCTGTGTGTGTGTGTGTGTGTGTGTATGTGTGTGTCTGCAATGGTATTTAACAACTTGATAGAACTGGGTTTGAATCCAAACTCTATTACCTACTAACTCTGTGACCTTAGATAAGTTACTTACTCTCCCCCAGTCTCCCCATCTGAAAAGTAGGAATGATATGGACTTCTTGATTTTTTTTTTTGTGATGGTTAAATAACACAGTGCATATGAATCACTTGGTACTATGCCCAGCATATATGTTGTTATTATTACTCTTCCACTTCCTTAGAAAAAAAGCCTTATTCTTTTCTTTATGAGTCCCTTGAAGTGATAAGATGTACTTTCCTCTGTGCTTGCTTACCATAAAGTACAGTGGTGGGTTAGGTGACCCTGCTCTGTCCTCTCATAGAACCCTGTGCATCCCTCTACCTTAGTACGTAGCCATCAAAGTGAAATAATCTGTTTACAAATCTATCTCCCTAGTAAGCAGTACACAAACCCCACAAACAAGCTAGACCAATGCAAGCTCCCAGAACAGTGTCAAGCACATAATAGGCATTCAATAAGACTGAACTGAACTCACTTAAGGAGTGGGAATGTTTGGATGTGCTCAGAAAACAGTGAATTCCCAGTTTGGCTAAAGTGAAGGAGTACTTGAAACAGGCCGTAGAGAGAGGGTGTCAGGAAAGGTGGGAAAGGTAACTGGGGGTCAATCTGTGGCCTCCTTGGAAATACTTAGACCACAAACCTGCAAACATGCTTTGCCCATGTTCAATATCATGCCACTTGGACAATAAAAAGGTCTTACAATGCCATTTTCTTCATGATAATAAAAGGGCATTCTGACAGGTAGAAAGACTTACTGTATGTGACGCCCCCACCCCCATGCTCCCTTTCTGATTCTTTAAATTTGCTCAGATTTCATGTCTTTGTTCTGGCTTGGGATAGCAATTTTCCTGCCTGCTTTCTCTTCTCAAGAGAACTATAGGGCTCAATATGCTGGGTTCTCAATGAGAGTCTGCTGGCCTCAGCTCCCTATACAGTGTCTTTGCTTTGCTTCCCACTTGCCTGTTCCAAACTTCCTTGTGTGCTCACTGGTCTTCCCATCACAGACCACTTGTTGCCATTCAGGCTTCAGAAGATTAAAGAAACCTGCCCCTGTGATAAGTAGCTAGATCTCAACCAAACACCTGCAATTCAGAAAACACTGGCTTCTGCTGGGTCTCACCTGTCATCAGAATTACCATCTTCAGACATTTCACCAAAGACAATATTCAAATGGCCACCAAACACATGAAAAGATGATCGATGTCATTAGCCATTAGAGAGATGTAAATCAAGACCACAATGAGACACCATTTTATTAACACTAGGATGGCTAAGATTAAAAAAAAGAAAATAACAAAAGTTGGCAAGGATGTGGGGAAATTGGAGCTCTTATGCACTGCTGGTTGGAATGAAAATGGTACAGCAGTTGTGGAAAACAGTGTGGTTGTTTCTCAAAAAAAACTAAAAATAGAACTACCATATGACCCAGCAATTCAACTCCTACATATATACCCAAAAGACTTGAAAGCAAGACTCAAAAAGAGACTTGCATACCAATATTCATTGCAGGACTATTCACAATAGCCAAAAGGTGGAAACAACCTAAACGCCTATCAACAGATCAACAGATAAATAAAATAAGGTACATGCATACAGTAGAATACTAGTCAGCCAGTAGGCGAAATGAAGTCTTGATATATGCTAAGAGCTGGAAGACATTATGCTGAGTGAAATAAGTCAATCAAAAGGACAAATACTGTATGACCTCACGTATATAAAAATACAAGAAAAGGCAAAATGTACAGAGACCAACATTTATTAGTGGTTACCAGAGGTCGAAGGAGGGGGAAAGGGGAGATTATTGCTTATGGAATACTGAGTTTCAGTTTAAGGTGACAGAAAAATCACATTAATTAAGCCAATTATTGTAAGTACGGTCAATAAATTGTACAAGTGTAAAAAGTTGAATTGGCAAAAGTTGTATGATAGATATATTTACAACACCACCAACAACAGAAAGAGTAGCTGCTGAGGCTGCTTATGTACAACCAAACACCTCATGGGATTTGGTTCCTTGGTTTGGAGGTTTAGGGTCATTGTTTCATGAGACATCCTGGTTAATCGGCCTGCTAATGTGTTTAGTGCTTTTGCTCTACCTCCCAGTTCATTGTGTAGTGCCTGGGGTCTTAAAAGCTTACCAATGACCATCCAAGTTACAACAATTGGTCTCTATTCACCTGGAGCAACAGAAGAAGAAGGAAAGTCGGGAATAGAAGGAGGAAATGGAATATGTGGCTGATAGCTTCTGTGAACATCTGTCTCTTTTGCCATGAGACCAAAAGAACTGGATGGTGCCCGGCTACCAATACTGAACATTTTGACCAAAGAGTCTATAGAAGAATCCTGATCAAAAGGAGGTAAATGCAGAGCAGAATTTCAAATGGGGGCTAGATGAACCCCTGAAACTACTGCCCTGAGATAATACTAAATCTTAAATCAAAAATATCCCCTGAAGTATTCTTAAAACAAAACAATAGTAAAAAAAAAAAAAAAAAAAGGCCCACCTGGAGCATTATGCTCTTTTAAGATCTATATGGGACCAAACTGACAATAGTAACTCAAAAGATTAGATAGGAGACTTAGAGGGGCAGTGAATTTATGTTAATGAGGGAGAACCAGCTCAGAAAAGGAGGGTGAAAATGGTCGAACAACTCAAAGAGTGTAATCAATGTCACTAAATTGTATATGTAGAAACTATTAAATTGGTGTATGTTTTGCTGTATATATCCTCAACACAACAAAATAAATAAAATTTAAAAAAAAAACTGCCTTCTATGTTTTGCTTCCTCTTCTGCTTCTACTGTTCTCCTTCAAACTTATCAAAATGATGCAGATTGTACCCCATGCTAAATAAATTCTGTGTGTGTGTGTGTGTGTGCCTGTGTATCTATCTGCAGTGGTGTTTAAAAGTTTGTCTTTCAAGTCAGATAGAACTGGGTTTGTAGCCAAGCTCTATTACTTACTAACTCTATAATCTTGGGCAAGTTACTTAACCTCTCTCAGTCTCTCCTGAAAAACAGAAATAATGACATTGACCTCTTGTGACAGTTGAGTGACACAATGCATATGAATCACTGAGCACTGTGCCAGCACATATGGTCTCCAAACATTTTGTGCATGCCATGTGGGTTCAAACCAGCAGCCTCACAGATCTTCATTGTACCTCAGTTTTAACTGCTCTGGAGGCTGACTACACCTGTCTTTTTGAAGTGACCCCCACGGCTCCCAAACAGAATTTGTGTCTGACCTATAGGTTACATTTTAAATTAGATCATACCTAACATCTACATGTTTTCACAAGAGAAGAAGATAGACAGCCATAAATTTATTTAGATGGATTCTCATAAACTGACTGGCTTTGACCACCGAGGGGTCCTCTTCAGACCAACTCAGCATCTCTGTAGCATCAAATTCTTTATTTCTATATTATGGAGCAGCAGTTAAAAGCACAGATGCTGAAGTCAGACTGCCTGATTGAAATCCCTCCTCTGCCTTTAACTGTCTGTGCAAGCTTGTGCAAGTTGGCCTCTCTGTGCCTCGGTTTCTTCAGATGTAAAATGCAATCATACCACTAGTGCCTATGTTGCAGCATTTTTGAAAGACTAAAATGTGGTAACATACGTAAAGTACTTACAATAGTGCCTGGTGCATAGTAAGCATTTTATGTCTATGTGTTCATTTTTGCTAACCACTTGGAAAATAAGATATAATCAATTATTCTATAAATATTTGATAATTGGCAATTCTGCGCTAACATTACACTCAAGACTAAGGATTCAAAGGTAATGCAGGCCCTGCCCACAAGGAGTTTGCAGTAAAAAAAATACTGTCTTTAATCCTTAATATAATATATATCTCCCATAATATTACTAATATATAATCTTGTAATATAAAATATACTACTAATAATCTTTTAATATATACTATACACACATACTTATCACATATTTTAAGCTATAAGAAATGCCTGACATTTTGTAATCTGAGATTATCAATCCGTTACTTTGATTTCTAATATTTTCTTTGGCCTCCTTAATCAAGTATAAATGTGGATTTATATCTGGACTCTCATCTGGACCAGCCTTCGGTAGGATGGATGCCAAAATAGAGTGTCAGCTATAAGTCCTTGCATTTCTTGTTACTGAGACCCCTGCATAAAATCACATGCCTTCCTAATCAAATCACTTTCTGAAGGCTGGCAGTTATCAAAAATGAAAAATGTAAATCGAATCCAAATTCTGTGTGTAGAGACATGGAGAACAACCCTCAATTTGAGTAAACAAAGAATGAAATTATGGCTAATTTGAATTGTTCAAACAATTTCTAATTTATAGGATTTGATAAACGTAAGTGATATTTTGACCTGTATCTAATTTCTAGAAACTGAGTAACAAGTTCATGGACAAAGCTGATGTTACACCATTTATGAGAAGGGACAAAATCCTCATTACAAGGCACCTGCCATGTCTTTTAGCAGGTGGCAGAGCCCCTTTCCCCTGGCAGGCGTAGTGCCATCCACTTTCTCTCCATAATAAATCCTGACCTCAGCTGACCTTGGAGCCCTGGTGGCACAGTGGTTAAGAGCTCAGCTGCTAACCTAAAGGTTGGCAGTTTGAATCCACCAGCTGCTCCTTGGAAACCCTATGGTGCAGTTCTACTCTGTCCTATATGGCTATGAGTTGGAATCAGCTTGACAGCAACATTTATTTTTTGGGTGTTTTTTTTTTTTTTTTTTTTTTTTTGTGTGTGTGTGTGTGTGTGTGTTTGTTTGTTTTGTTTTCAGCTGATCTTGAGGCTTACGTTATCTCTTTGCACTGTGAGGGCAAGCTCATTTGAAGACCAAGAGTGACTGCTGCCTCTTAAGCCATTGCCTGTAAAGCAGCTGGTGCTCAACACCCTCTGACTCCAGGCTGTGGAAACTTATAGTTTAATTTGGCTGTTTCCTACTTTCCATCCATGCTGACCTCTCCTGACCCTTGGCTCCCTGTGATCCCCTGGTCCCCTGGCTGTGTATTCGGGCTTCTTCTGGTTTCAGCCTATTGACAGAGGTGGGTTCACACCTCCCAGCCTCAGCCCTGCGTCTGCCAGCCTCAGAGCCCGTCTCTCCTGTGATTCTTTATTCTTTATTGTCCAGAAGTGTCATCAACAGGGCCACTGCACTCTGCCCCAGGCTATACTTCATCCTGAGTTCTCCTCTCGGCACCGAGTTGAATGGATCATACGAGGGAATTCATATAAAGAGGTAAAAGACTACTCAGGCTTAATGTGAAATACTTCCCAGAGGGCATTTTAGTCAGAGATGGTCCTGTCCAAGACTGGCCACAGCTGAATAAGGATGATAATTACTTGGATAATAATCACTAGACTTTACTGAGCATCCAATATAGGTAAGACATTTATTTTATTTCATTTTGTCCACAAATGACTCGAAAATTAGGGGTTAACACTCCCATTTTGCCACCACCCATCTGTCAGTTTGCCATACTCTGGCGGCTTGCATGTTGCTAGGACGCTGGAAATTATGCCACTGGTATTTCAAATACTAGCAGGGTCACCCATGGTAGACAGGTTTCAGCGAAGCTTCCAGACTAAGACAGACTAGGAAGAAAAGCTTAGTGAACTTCTTCTAAAAAGTAACCAATGAAAACCTTATGAATCATAACAGAACATTGTCTGGTATAGTGCTGGAAGGTGCGCCCCCTACGGTGGGAGGCACTACATGACAGTCACAACAAGGGACTCGAATATACCAAGGATCGTGAACGTGGTGCAAGGTGAGGCAATGTTTCGTTCTGTTGGACATGGGGTTGCCATGAGTCAGAGCTGACGCGTTGGCAACTAACGGCAACAACAACCCCCATTTTGAAGATGAAGAAACTGAGGTTCAGAGTTTTTTTGTTTGTTTTTTTAAATAACACAATGTTACTCAAAGAGCGTGTTCTTTCTGCCTCCCTGGATGAAGGAGCTTTCTTTTTGTCCTCCAGTCACACCAACATCAGTGGATTCCCACTTTCCCCATGGGTAAGGCTGACCCTATAAGTAAATATAATCAGCTGAGCACATGTATGTCTTTACCCCAAAGTGAGAATTTCTGATCTATGAAAACAGCCTGTAAAGAGTCAGCAGCCTGAGTCGTCCCAAATTTCATACAATTTATAAACGGGAAGAAGAAAAGCCAATTACGGTGCTAAATATAAAGTGATCCACGGAGCTGCACCACCGAAGTCACTCTTGCTCTGCTGTCTGTGATGAACTTTAAATCAGCAAACAGGTCACTCCTGACAACGGTATCTTTTCAAGTTAATTGATTTGACAAAAGAGCAACAAATCAACCACTTGGTTGTGTGTGTTTTTTATTTAATTCCAACAAATGACCAAAGATATGTGCCCTTCTGCCATACTAGTTTAACTTATTAAGCAGGCAGCAGGAATTGAAATCATCAAGGGCAATGCATAATACAAGTGGCATTAAATTTATGCGATTAATTTCAGTACTAATGAAAACCGTTTTTGTTTACTTGGCTGCTTTGTGCCTTGCTATATTCTGGTAAATGGTGCCCCGTTTTGTTCTGGAATCACGAATGTAGAGTTCTCTGCTAAGAAAAGATTTTCCATCTCTGTGGACAAGTTCCAGGTAGCTTCTCTGAAATAGGCTATTGCAAAATAACTGTTTAAGGTCCTGCATCATTAGTTGAATAACTGATGTTAACTTCAAAATAACGTAAGGTGACTTTGAAACACAATGGGAGAAACTTTTAATTCTACAAAATGAGTTAATATGTTTAGTTTTCTCTCAGAACAAGTGTTAGTTAACGTGTGCTCATTGCGTATGATCAAGGCATAGTTATTAATGTACATATATAAATTATTAATCCAGATATCATCCTTTAGCCTGGTATTAGTGCTGTGTGTCCACATTTGAAAATTCAGAAGAATAGTGTTTCTAACTATTTTATCTCCATTTATTTATTCAACATGCAGAATCAAATTTTAAATGTAATGCTACACGCAAAGACTTACATCCAGCTCTGGTAACAGCATGATTAATTATTTTCAAATATTCTTTATCTTTTTGTTCAGTAATAGTCCCTCTCACAGTCACCACCAGTCTGTCATTGGGGGATTGTGTGTTGCCGTGATGCTGAACAGGTTTCAGTGGAGCTTCCAGACTGAAATTAGGAAGAAAGGTCTGGCAATCTACTTCTGAAAATCAGCCAGTAAAAACCCTATGGGTCACAACAATTCGATCTGCAATTGATCATGGAGGTACTGCAGGACTGGGCAGCATTTGGTTCTATTGTGCATGGGGTTGCCATGAGTAGAGGGCCAAATGGACGCGGCTAACAAGAACAATAGTTGCTCTTTTGTCTCACCACTGTAACTAGTACTTACCAGTAGGCATTGCTGCTAGGAGTTATTACTGAGTTCTCTGTGTGCTGTACGGCCGTACCTTGGATGTCACGAGCTTGGGTATTCAGTTATACACGCCTTGAAATTTTTCACTGTAAAATAAGAGTGGTCATGCTCTATGCGGTACCACTTAAAGGTCTAGAGCATTCACCCATCTGTACAGTAGATTCAGAAAAATGCTAAAGAGAATTTCGGCCCTTCTTGAAGCCTTCTCCTGGCTCCTTGGTGGGGCAGAGGTCTTCGTTTTTTTGTTTTTTTTTTTTACCTGTTCTGTCCTGACTGCTAACTGAAAGGTCGGCAGTTTGAAACCACCAGCGGCTCTGCGGGAGAAAGACGTGGCAGTCTGCTTCAAAGAGATTTATAGCCTCGGAAACCCTATCGGGTTGATATGAGTCGGAATTGATTCAAAGGCAGTGGATTGGGTTTTAATTTGCTAGTGCCTTAAACACTAGTTCAATCTGCCATGGGGCAAACTAGCACTCTCTAGAAATCAAGCCAGATTATCAGAGAGAGGTACCTAAACTGAATTATATTGTTCCACACCATCTACCTCCACTTCCAGTAGAACTGATTTTTATGAATTATTCCTTGGTAAGGGACCAGCAGTCTCTATCAAGGGATAATTTTAAAGAAAAGCTTGTCATAACGTAGGTCATAAGTACATTGTCTAGGACACTGTCTTAGAGCCCATCTATATTTTATGGATTTTGAATATTATGGATTTTGTGAATTATGCAAAGGCCTAAGTTTCTCTTTTAAACTTAATGGCTGAAAATCTTAGGTCCAAAGTATATGGGCATATTTATTTTGTGACCAACCACCTGTGGTCAGCACATAGGTAGCTGTGATAGTTAATTTTACGTGTCAACTTGGCCAGGCTATGATGCCCAGTTGTTTGGCCAAACACTAGTCTAGTTGCTGTTATGAAGTAGTTGCAGGGGATTAAGTCAGTTGGCCTTAAGTAAAGCAAATTACCTTCCATAATGTGGATGGGCCTCATTCAATCAGTTGAAGGCCTTAAGAGCACAAAGAAAGTTTATCTAGGGTATGTTCTGTCTCCAGACTGTACATAAACATTTTGCCAGAACTCCCTCACTCTTCATTCTTCCTATATATGACCTATGGATTTTGGGAAACAAGCCTACAGGAATCTCCAGCCTGTCACCTGACCTGCAGATTTTGGACTTTCTAGCCCCCTTCTATCATGTGAGCCAATTTTGTAAAATAAATATCTCTTCCAATAAATAGACAGACAGGTAGGTAATAGTTAGGTAGGTAAGTAGGTAGCTAGATAGGTGTAGGTGTGGACATATATAGGTATAGATATATTTCACTGGTTCTGTTTCTCTAGAGAACCCTTAGACAGTCATCATGATGGATGTTCTCTTTCCCTTCCACCTGATGATCCCACCCTTATTTTTCTTCTTTCCACTTGCTTTACATGCTACCTTGTATGTTTTTATATAACCCTCTAACATTCTAAATCATCTATAGAACAAGGTGAGTTATATATAAATAGATTTGCCTCTAGTACAGTGCTTAGCACAGTATATTGTAGTCCTTATACAATGTTTCCTTGCCTAGACAGCCAGGAATCTTGCAATAATCACTTTCGTCTTCAGTGTCTGCCATGATAACCAGCACATACCAGGTAATCAAAAAATGTTTCTTGAAAGAACAAAGGCATATGTTATTCTACCATTTTTTTAAACCACTTTATATGTGTACATGTAGATGAAAAAAAAATGTGATTAATTTTAAAGCATCTTTTATAACATTGGTTTCTTCTAAGTAGTAATATTATTGGTGATTTTTTTTTTACTTCCTTCTTTATGTTTCTGCATTTTCAAAATTTCTCAAGTAAGTATGTTTCAATTTTATAATCTGTAAAAGAATAATTTAGAAAAAATTTTCACAATAGTTCTACACTGTATAATTATATAATGTTGTCATTGTAGTGTGCCGTTGAGTCGATTCTGACTCATAGCAACCCTATAGGACAGAGTAGAACTGCTCTCTACGGTACCTAAACTGTAATCTTTACAGGAGCAGATTGCTAGGTCTTTTCTCCCATGGAGCCTCTGGGTGGGTTTGAACCGCTGACCTTTCCATTAGCAGCTGAGCGATTAACAATGCACCACCAGGGCTCCTCTTATAATAATAAAAACATGAAAATCTTTAATTTTCCAGATTAAATAAACCTGATTATTTGCTAGATCAAATGGATAATATTGAATGGATAGTTACGTTTTAAGTAAGAATATTTACAATGTCACAATTTTTGCTAATTCAGAATTTGGGAGGTTAAAACAAGTCAGCATCACATTTAAATTTCAGTATATGTTTTCTAATATGTTCAATATATCATTCTTTCCAGTGAGTCAATATAAATAGCCAAATAATTTTTTAAATTGGTCCTGAAAATCTATGTTTTTATTTTAATGTTAATATGCTAAGACTTATCCTACATTATATTGCAAACTTCTAGCTTTTATAAGCATGTTTTGAGTCCCAGGTAGTGTTTATGGGTGTTATTGGTAAACTTTATCACAGCAAAAATAAAAAAACAATAGTCCAAATGCATTTGTGATGCTTTGAGTACCACCCAGGGAAGTGCGTGGGATTCTTAGAGAATATCTGGACAATGTAAATGCCACCAGCCCACACTGAATCCCATGATTATCCTGGGAGATGTCAAGGCACTTAATAAACAGAAAAATGTATAACAAATAACTTCAGATGTTCCAAAGACTATGATCTGGATTTTTTTCCAGACAGAAAAATCACACTTTAACATAAACTTCAGCTTTCTGTCCCTGCCACAGTAAAATTTTAAAATCCAGTCCATACCGTGACTGTTATGGTTAGGAGTGTAATCACATGAATTTGCAATCAGATGACTGACAACGGAAAGATTTGTGCTGAATGTCAGTTTTAACATTATATGTCAGTAACCCAGTAGATTCTGAATTCCAGCTGTGAATCTGTCTTAACAGATGGGACAATCGGCTACCCTGAGAAGCAATCAGATGAAATAGAAATTGAGTCAGGAGACCAAGAAGTATGTCTTGCCCAAGTAATTTAACCACTTCAGACCTTGGTTTCCTTTTCTATGTAAGGAGGAGATTGGATTAGATGATCTCTGAGGATCATTCCATACCTGCAGTTCAACAGATTTCTGAATTTAAATAACGTTCTCCCCTCTCCCAGGCCTTATCAAGTAGCCATCAAATGGTCATTAACTTTGGTTACTGGTCATTGTGCTTGTACATGAAAAACTGACCTTATGGGTGTCCCCTTGGATTTAAAATTGCTGGCAATAAACTCCCACAAGTAATTATTCCTTCTATACCGGTGTGCAGCTTCAATTTATGGCCATTACATGCAATTAGTCATAGCTTTCTTACCCCTTTACTCTTTAGATTTTAGCATTTAGAAAGGACAGTCATTCCAGAAAGGCAGTGTGCATCACAATAAATATATCTGGGATTCCAATAAACAGTGCCCCTCAATTTTCCCTGATAACTGTGGAGAAAGTAAGGGCTCTGTTTCCTGCATCATCGTAAAATTGCCCACAACTCAGACTGACAGGATTTTTGCCAAAAAGCTAAATATATTGAAAGGAAATCCTAGAGGACCTTGAGATTAATTTTGTGTATTTTGTTTTAAAATTACAACTGATAAATATTTCTTTTCTTTGAGGTTTCAGCTGTTATTCTATGGCTTGTCCTTCTGTTTTCATTTCAGCCAGTAATTGCCTGCCTCAGGATATTGTTCTTCTTATAAAGAGAAATTTCTCATACCAGATTTAGTGCTTTCTGAAATTAACTCTTGGGTTCCTGCTTTGGCACCATCAGTAATCATTCTCTAGTGAAGGTATGTGTGGGGGATGCTATGTATCCCTTGTCTTTTTCCCTTTCACTAAATAAGAATATTTGTACCTGATTCTCGATGATACTGTGCAGCTTATTGGGAAAATGAAATGTATGCACAAAGCTATGTTTAGTTGTACGTTCTACAGATCTTCCTCTTTCCATGTGGACTGCCCATTCTATAGGAAAACATTAAGCCAACACAGTTTAAATGGCAGAGAATAGGTTCTCAATAAACATCTATTGAATGACTAAATAAATGAATGGATGCATGAAAGCATTTTCATTGACCTCTTTTAAGTGATGGTACAAAACTCTGTCACTACATGTGGTGTTATAACAAGAGCTATTTGGTAGATCAATAGATAACAACATATTTAACTTCAACTTTCAATATAGTTACTGGAACTATTAGAGTGTTGAATAAAAAAAATAAAGGTGTAGGCTTTCTGGACCTTTTCAGATTGGACACCTAGAAGTTTAGATCTTTCTTAGAGGGAGAGCACTAAAGAGTATTTCAAGGAGCAGAAAGCTGAAATACATCTCACCAATTGCTGTCAAATCTGTTCCGACTCATGGTGACCACATATGCTTCCGAGTAGACCTGTGCTCCATAGAGTTTCCAAGGCTGTGACCTTTCTGATGCAGATAGCCAACCCTTTCTCCCAAGAGCCTCTGGATGGGTTCATACTGCCAGTCTTTCAGCTAGTACTCAAGTGCTTAACCATTTGTGCCACTCAGGACTCCCAATAGGTCTTAGAAATCATTTTAGTCCAGGGGTCTCTAACCTGCTGTTCACCCCAAGTCTGGTCCACATTCAACTTTGTATTTTAAAAATGTGATTTTGAAAGCCTCTAGACAGGACCTGCACTTCTGGTTCTCCATGGACCTCAGTACTTCTGCTTGTCTTACACAAGTTAGAGTCCCACATTTATTACCTACCTGTCCTCGTGAGCATCTGTGCCTGCTAATTTAGAAAAACTCCCTTAACTGCACATGTGGCAACCGAGACTCAAAGAAGGGTACCGAGGTAGAGCGGATATTAAAGTAGAACCTTGGGCTTATTTCCAATCAGCAATGGCCTTTTGTAGAATGTTGTGTTTTGATAGCTTGCTTTTCAAACAGCTGATGTAGAAGACCTAAAACTTCTGAATTACGCTCTCATTTTAGTTCACACTAGGCATGTATATTAGATTCAGGAAAAGAATTTATTTCACTGAAAGGAAATTAGGCCTAGAGCGGCTGTGACTTGCTTAGGGTCACACCTCCAAGGGCAGAGCCACTTGCTTGCCAGCAGTGCTGGGCTGCCCAAAAAGCATAGCTAGCGGTGCTCTAGAGCAGTGGTTCTCAGGTAAGGGCACTTTCCCCCAGGGGAATATTTAGCAATGTCTGGAGACATTTTGGGTTGTCATAACCGGGGGGTGGGTGCTACTGGCATCTAGTGTGTAGAGGTCATGGATGCTGCTAAATATCCTACAATGCACAAAACAGTCTTCCACAACAAGAATTGTCCAACCCAAAATGTCAATAGTACAAGGTTGAGAAACTGTACTCTAAAGAATAAGCCAAGCACAGAATCCAAAAACTATTTTGGGAGGGTTGGGAGGGGAGGTGGAATGTAATAAACAGTGCTTTAAAAGTTCTAACCTGACCCTGTCCCTTGATCTCTGATACATGACTTTCTTTTATTCTACACTTAGGAAGTACGTGGAGTCCCTGGGTGTCGCAAATGGTTGAGCACTCAAAAGCTGGCAGTTTGAACCCACCCAGAGGTGCCTTGGAGTGCAGTTCTGCTCTGCAACACTGGGGGCCACCAAGAGTTGAAACTGACTTGATGACAACTAGTTTGAGTTTGTTGTTGTTTTAGTAAATGTATAAAATGAAGTTAATGGAAGAGCACTTGAATTTTGGGGGCAATCAGGCAAGAGCATAGGAAATTGTGGACTCTGGAGTCAGACTTCTGGGGGTTAAATTCTGGCTCTACCTTTACCAACTTGGGCAAGTTACCTAACCTTTCTCGTCTCAGAGTTTTCTCTCACTTTCTGCATCTGTATAATGAGGATAATAATAGTATCATATTTGCAGGAGGATTAAATGACCTAGCAAGTGTCAAGTGCCTGGCACATACATAGCATTTAGTAAATGTTAGCCACAATGACTGTCTAATTTCATCTCCCCACTGTCTCCAGGAGGGAAGAACTAGTATCCTAGTTTTATGGATGAGGCAACTGAGGTTCAGAGACTGAGGCACTGGCAGCAGCAGCAACTGTGGAGCACACTGGGGTGCATTAGGGAGAAGGCATATCTCCACCATCCCCCTACCCATCATGCTACAGTGCTTCTCTCCCCTCTCTTTCATGCACATAGCTACCTCACAAGTAGAGACTTCTGATTACAACATGAAAACTCTCTCCAGGATGTGCTGCTCATAATTAACATTTTAATTTTTTAAGTTTCTGTCTTAATAACAACAAAACATTAATATTTAAACTATTTCAGAACAAATAAAGCTTTCCCTTTTTTATTCCATAATTTTTGTTGCTTATTTCATGCACGGTAATGTTTCATGTTCTATCAAGTTTTAGATGACAGTACCTCTCCACACATAAGTTATTAATTATGAAGAGAAACATAGTTTTTACTGTGGATAAACCTGGTGGGCATTCCCTTAACCTAGTGCTCAAAGTCAACATCCCAAAATTGGGACAACACCATTTGCCTCCTGATGTCATGCACCGAGAAGGACATGTTATCCCTTAAATTGTATTACTGCCAAACAAAGCATAACAGGGCCGCATCTGGAAGACTGGAATCAAAGGACATTCTACAAAACAATTGACCTCTGCTCTTCAAAAATATCAAAGTCATAAAAACAAAGAAAGGCAGAGGCACTATTCCAAGTTTTAAAAACTCAAGAGACATGACAACGAAATGCAGCACATGAGCCTGGATTGGCTACCGCACGGGAGGGGGTCGAAAGGAAGGGAAGCCCTAAAGGATATTGTTGGGGCCATTGATAAAATTTAAATATAGACAGTGGATTATATAACGTCATTACATCAGTATTCAATTTTCTTACGTTGATCTTTTTACTGTAGTTAAGCAAAAGAAAGTCCTTGTTCTTAGGCGTATGAAATATTCAAGGTTAAAAGCAGTGATATGCTCCCTTAAAAAAAAAAAACGTTAAAGCCTTGATTTATAGCATTTGCTTATTTCTGTGGTGTAAATACCCCCACCGTAGCCAATTTCAGTCTACCAGTACAAACTCATTAGAGGCAGAATTAGGAAGAGATACGAACAAAATGTGGCAAAATGTTAACAATTAGAAAATCTAGATAAGGCGACAAATGGGAATTCTTTGTATTATACTTGAAAGTTTTCAGTTAAGTTTAAATTTGAATCAAAATATTAGTGTTTCAAAGACATTTAAATGGTTACAAAAAAATACTTCTCAGGGTCATTGGAAGGCTATGGCAATATTTCAAGGAGGCATTATTAGCTGGTTATAACCTGTCAGGAGGACATTGTCATGTTTCTTCTACCTACTCCCAGCTAAACCAAGCTTCAGCGACATTGAGTAATTACTCAAGGTCAGTGACATTTCGTCTTATGCAGCGGGTTGAATTTCAAAGTCACAGAATAATTTTGGAGAGTCAAAAACATCCTTGGGAGGCCTTTAACTCTTCCATTAAGACTGTACAGTACTGGCCAATATTTGGTGAGTCCAACCCAGCCAGTTTTCCTCCAGCCTTGGAGCTGTTTGCTGTTTCTTTAATAGACCCTCGGTTGAAGAATTTAGGCACTACATTTTAATTAATTTAAAAAAAAGAAAACTTCCCGACCATTTAAATACTGAAGCCACACTCAACATTTGAGAAATGCTCTCACAGGGTGAGAGACTACTGGGCACAGATTCAAATGAAGAGCTAACAGATTCATTGCTTGCTAGTGCTGGACCTTCACCCACTGAAAGGAATGGTGAATGGAATGAGGGGCCCTATTTAAATTCCTATCTCTCATACACTCTTTCTCACTCTTTTGCTCTTACTCTCCCCCTCTGAAACTGTAAGTTTCAGAGCCAGAATTGTAACTGTAAACCTATTTTCTTCCACAACCTCGTATTTGTCCCCAGCAGATCCCAGGATTAAGGACCATCTCTGAGGGAAACCCTATATTTGGGGGCTGCAGAAGAAGAGAGACCAGTGAAGGAGAAAGACTGAAAGAAAATGAGATTAAACTAATTTGTGAAAGCTAAAAGAGCAGAAAATTTGAGAAAGTGGTAGTCAGTAGTACTAAATGGTGTTACAAAAATCAAGAAAATGAAGATTGGAAAAGATCATAAGATTGAGCAACAAGGCAATCATTTAGTCCATCAAGAAAAAAACATTAATTAGAGCAATAGGAATAAAAGCTAGATTTAAGAGATGAGTGGATGGTTAGGAAGAGATACAGTGAGTATCAACTATTATTCTAAGACTATAGAAAGCAAAGAAAATCGCTAGTGAATAGAGGCTGAAGACGTAACAAAGTCTGTTTGTGTCTTTTCCAGATTTCTTCTTTGGTCCTCCAAACTCACCATCCACATCAGGAAAAGATTTTGTGATTGTCTATTTCTAGTCATCTGCATAGCAGTGCTCTCGAGTTTTGAAAGTATTGTCAAGAGAAAGTATTTATTACCTTGGCTTGAAAACACTTAAACTAACAAACAAAAATAGCAATACACTTAGTAGAGGAAGATTACAATAATATTACAGAATATACACATTTTTGCTTTGGTGACTATAAACACAGAGGGCAGTGGTGGTTCAGTGGTACAATTCTCGCCTTCTTTGTGGGAGACCATGTTTGATTCCTGGCCAACACACCACATATGCAGCCACCACCCATCTGTCAGTGGATGCTTGCGTATTGCTATGATGCTGAGCAGGTTTCGGTGGAGCTTCCAGACTAAGATGGACCAGGAAGAAAGGCCTAGTGATCTACTTCTAAAATTCAGCCAATGAAAACCCTGTGGATTACAACGGTCCGATCATGGGGATGGGTCTGAACCAGGAAGCATTTTCATTTCATTGTATACAGGGCTGTCGTGAGTAGGGGGCCGACTCAATGGCAGCTAACAACTTAAACACAAAGCTAACAGGTTTAAAAAGTAAGAATGGTCTCTTTTAGGAAAATCTATATTCAACTAAAACTACCTCCACATCTCACTGATGGCCCAGACCGCACTCATTTGACAATAGTTGCGCTGGTGATTTTCCACCTCACCACCTGTGCCTCACGACTTTGTTGCCCACCTAAACAGAAACTTTCTGTCCCATTGTCAGACAGTGTGGTGAGATTTTTTTTTTTTTTCAGGAAAATAAAATCAAAATATTCAGATGCCACCAAACTGATCGTTAAACATCAGGTAGTTGTTCGGTGTTTCTAATCACTAAATTGTGAAACACTGTCAATTTGCTTGATGTTTCTTGCAAACCTACATCTTATTGAAGTTTTGAACATTCTTCTCAAAACATTGTCCAGTATGATAGTTAACCAAATGTTGATGCCACTTTTTCCAAAGTAGCTATGTCTCGTTTTTCTGTTTCTTTCCCTTTCTGATGAGCATTATTCTCAGAATACTAAGTATAATGTTTGAATAACAGGTAATATAGTTTTGGCTCTACAGGAGTTCTTGTTGATCACATTTATTTTTCCTTCCCCTTTTCTCCTTCTCTCTGGCAATGTATTTGGATTTGTTTATCAAAATCAAGTTAATTATCCTCATTAGTATGGTCATATCAATACTGTCCAGTTGAGAGTCCAAACTACTAGATAGCCGGTCAGGTTTCTCTTTGTACACTGCTTGATGTCATAGGGTGATGGACATCATGTTGTATTCAGCCACCATCTGAATATTTCATTTATATGGAGTTAACCAACCAGACATCTGGAAATGTCTAATTCATAGGCATTAATTCCATTTTTTAATTGTATTTTAGGAAAGTTTACAACAGAAATCAGTTTCTCATTCAAAAATTTATACGTAAATTGTTTTGTGACATTGGTTGCAACCCCTGCAGTGTGTCAGCACTCTCCCACTTTCCCTTCACACCCTAGGTTCCCATGTCCATTTGTCCAGGTTTCCTGTCCCTTCCTGACTTCTCATCTTGCTTTTGGGCAGGTGTTGCCCATTAGGTCTCCTATACTTGATTAAACTAAGAAGCATGTTCCTTGCTTGTGTCATTGTTTGTTTTATGCTCCTGTCTAATCTTTGGCTGAAAGGTGGACTTCGGGAGCGACTTCAGTTCTGAGTTAGCAGGGTGTCCAGGGGCTATAGTTTTGGGGGCCCTCCAGCCTCTATCAGATGAGTAAGTATTTCTTTTTTTGTGAATTTGAATTTTCTTCTACATTTCTCTCCCTTTCTGTCCGGAACCCTCTATTGTGATCCCTGTCAGGGCGGTCTGTGGTGGTAGCTGAGCACTATCTATTTCTTCTAGGCCCAGGCAGGTGGAGGCTGTGGTTCATGTGGTCCGTTAGTCCTTTGTACTGATATTTTCCTTGTGTCTTTGGTTTTCTTCATTCTCCTTTGCTCCGGATGGGGTGGGACCAATAGATGTATCTTAGATGGCTGCTTGCAAGCTTTTAATACCCCAGACGCTACTCACCAAAGTAGGATATAGAACATTTTCTTTATGAACTGTGTTATGCTAATTGAACTAGATGTCCCCCAAGACCATGATCCCCAGCCCCAGTAACTTAGTCCCTCAAGGTGTTCTAATGTATCTAGGAAGCTTCTACGACTTTGCCTTGGTCAAGTTGTGCTGACTTTCCCTATGTTGTGTGTTGTCTTTCCTTTCACCAAAGTTAACACTTGTCTACTCTCTAGTTAGTGACTTCCCCTCCTCACCCCTCCCATCCCTCATACCACCAAAGATTTTTTTTTTCTGTGTGTAAACCTTTTCTTGAGTTAATAATAGTGGTCTCATACAATATTTGTCCTTTTGTAATTGACTTGTTTCACTCAGCATAATGTCCTCCAGGTTAATCCATGTTGTGAGATATTTTGCAGATTCATCATTGTTCTTTACCGTTGCATAGTATTTCATTGTGTGTATGTACCATAATTTGTTTATTCATTCAACTGCTGATGGGCACTTAGGTTGTTTCCATCTTTTTGCTATTGTGAACAATGCTGCAGTGAACATGGGTGTGCATATATCTATTCATGTGATGGCTCTTATTTCTCTAGGATATATTCCTAGGAGTGGCATTGCTGGATCACATGGTGTTTCTATTCCTAGCTTTTTAAGGAGGAGCCATATCATTTCCCATAGTGGTTGCATTCCTACCAGCAGTGCATTGGAGCCCTGGTGGTGCAGTGGTCAAGAGCTTGGCTGTCAACCAAAAGGTCAGCAGTTCGAATCCACCAGCCGCTCCTTGGAAACCCTACAGGGCAGGTCTACTATGTCCTACAGGGTCACTATGAGTTGGAATTGGCTCGATGGCAATGGATTTACCCACAGTGCATAAGAGTTCCAGTCTCCCCACAATCTCTCCAGCGTGTGTTATTTTCTGGTTTTTTGATTTATGCCAATAATGTTGGGGTGAGAGGGTATCTCATTGTAGTTTTGATTCGCATTTCTCTAATGGCTAATGGAGCCCTGGTGGAACTGTAGTTAAGAGCTCAGCTGCTAATCAAAAGGTCAGCAGTTCAAATCCACCAGCTGCTCCTTGGAAACCCTATGGGGTTGTTCTACTCATTCCTACAGAGTTGCTATGAGTCAGAATCGACTCATCGGCAATGGGATGGGAATAGCTAAAAAAATCACGAGCATTTCCTCATGTGTCTGTTAGCAGCTCAAATGTCTTCTTTGGTGAAGTGCCTGTTCATATCCTTTGCCCATTTTTTAATTTGATTATTTGTCTTTTTTTATTGAGGTGTTGAAGTATTCTATAGATTTCAGAGATTATACCCTTGTTGGATATGTTGTAGCCAAATTTTTTTTCCAGTCTGTAGGCTCTCTTTTCACTCTTTTGGCAAGGTCTTTTGTTGAGCGTAAGTGTTTAATTTTCAGGAACTCCCAGTTATCTTGTTTATTTTCTGGTGTTTGTGCATTGTTAGTTATGGTTTGTATTGAATTTATGTCATCTATTAGGGCCCCTAGCATTGTCCCTAATTTTTCTTCCATGATCTTTATCATTTTAGGTTTTATATTTAGGTCTTTGATCCATTTTGAGTTAGTTTTTGTGTATGGTGTGAGGCATGGGTACATTTTTTGGTCCATGGGCCGTTCTAACCTATTTCACTTTGTAATACTTACAATGACTCAAAGTTGCATGAGTTCTTGGAAGACTAATAAGTGTGTGAAAAAAATTACAATTGGGACCTTTTGTGCAGATTCTACTGCCCACCTGTTTGTTTTCACTCTTTTTTTATTTCAAAAGTAATATATATTCATTGCAATAGGTCAAACAATATAGAGGTGTATAAAAAAGTTATTACTAACCTTTTTCTCCCGTTTTTAATTCCATGCCTATGAAGTAACCAATATATGCCTTCTGCATCTTTCTCAATGTTCATAAATAAACATAGACAAGTGTGAACAATTATATAGAATTTTCCACTTATAAAAAAATTGTATCATATGTATTAATTTGTGACTTTCTTTTTTCACTTATTATATCATAAATAACTTCCAAGGGCAATATGTATAGATTTGATTCATTCTTTTTAATATCAGTGTACTAGTTCCTAGTACTGCCAACCCATAATTTATTCAACCATTCCTCTAATGGTGTACATTCAGGTCTTTTCTGCTTTTTGCTGTGGCAAACATTCTTGCACTCACCTACTTTTAAAATAAATTCCTAAAAGTTGAATTCCTGGGTTGAAAAATAAGTGCATTTTAATTTTTTAAAAACAGTTATAGCAATTCACATTTCCCCCAGCATTGTAGGTACCTTCTTCCCAGCAATGGAGTTACTAACACCTTTTTTTTTAAGAAATGTTTTCTTGTATTTCATTTTTCATTAGAATTTTTTAGAGCTTATGGAAGTCACATCGAAAGCCATGCAGCAAAAACACACACTTTCCCATGGAGGAAAAACAAAGAAATCTCCCTTATCTCTAGAGAGAGAGCTGGGTGTTCTCTCCCATCTTTCTCCTGCACTCTATTGCACCAACCAATCCACCTGGGCTCAAAGCTAATGATCCCCCCACTTCACAAAAGAAATTAGAATGAAGTCCCAAAAAATGACTGGAAACCAGTACAGATTACATGTATTTTTGGTCTCACTCCACACCCTGAGTAGTTTATCAAAATATTTCTCATCACCAACAACAAAAAACAAAAAAAAAAACATTTTCTCCATATCATTACACATACATTGATTATTTCAGAATATTAAACAGATTTTTTAAACACTATTGATGTTGGCGTAAATCCTGATGATAAAAAAAGTAAATTCTAAAATTTTAAAACTTTTTTTTTTTTTAGTTTTCTACTTGTCTTATTCAGCAGTATAACTATGTGCTGGCATGTTTCCTGCTGAAAGTAAAAATGATTTTAGTGACGAGTTAGAGCTTAAATTTTTCAACTAAGATTTCCAGATTTTCTAAACCATCCTAATATGGAAAGGGATAAACCCTTGTTTGGGATGTTTAAATCAAATATAAAGTAGATATACAACTAGACGTATCAGACACTATTTCTGTTGAAAATTTAAAACATTTTAGAAAAAGAGCATGTTGAAAAGTGTAGATTTATGAAGTGACTTAAATGTAATATTTAAAAATCTAAATGAGCTTATTGGATTGTGTTTTATTTATATAACTACTATTTCAAAGTAATTTAACAAGTCACAAAGAAATCTGTAATTATTTTCCAAATAACAAATTCTAGAAAATCTAATGAAATGTAAAATCTGCATATAAATCTGGGCTTGCTATGTCAAAACTTTTAAATATGTAGAAAAGAGATGAGTTATTTATTTGAATTTATAGATTCCTTCAAGTGCATGAAAGCTATGAAAGAACTGAATAGAGATATTTTAACATTGGTTTGACTATTTCTTTAAAAAACTACCTAATTTCCATGGCAGCCTCTGTTCATTCCATCCATGATAGGCTATACCAGAATTATTAAAGGAGCTAGACTAACAAATAAGGTATGTTACAAGTTAAATTGTGCCATCAAAAAGATACGCTGAAATCCTAACCCCCAGGATCGATGAATGTGACCTTATTTGGAAATAAGATCATTGATAATGTAATTAGTTAACAAGAAATCATACTGCATTAGGGTATGTCCTAATCCAATGTGACTGATGCCCTTATAAAAAAAGGAGAAGAGACACAGACACAGAGGGAAGATGGCCATGTGAAGAGAAAGGCAGAAATTGGAGTGATTGGAGTGATGCAGCCACAAGCCAAGGTACACCTGGAGTTACCAGAAGCTGGGAGAGACATGAAAGGATCTTACCCTAGCACCTTCAGAGAGACCCTGCCAACACCCCAAATTCAGACTTCTAGCCTCCAGAACTGTGAGACAATAGATTTCAGTTATTTCAAGCCACCTAGTTTGTGGTAGGAGTGCCTGGGTGGTGCAAATGGTTAAATGTTTGCTACTAACCAAGAGGTTGGTGGTTCAAATCCACCTAGGTGCACCCTGGAAGAAAGACCTGGAGATCTATTTCTGAAAATTCAGCCACTGAAAACCCTATGGAGCACAGTTCTACTCTGACATACATGGAGTCCCCATGAGTCAGAATCAACTCAACGGCAACTGGTTTGGTTCTTTGAAAAAGCCCTGGTGGTACAATTGTTAAGCATTCAGCTACTAACCAAAAGGTCAGCAGTTTGAACCCACCCAGTGGCTCCGTGGGAGAAAGACCTGGTGATGGCGATCTGCTCTTATGAAGATTATGGCCTAGGAAACCCTATGGGACAGTTCTACTCTGTCACGTGGGATCACTATGAGGCGAAATCAGCTCAATGGCACCCAACAACAACAGTTCATGGTACTTTATTATGGCAGTCCTAGGAAACTAATACACAGTGGGATTAGACAAATCTAAAAGACTTCATTATTTAGTTTTTCCACAAGATATAGAGCTCAAGAATAGTAAATAACCAAAATAATAGAGGATACCATTCCCTGTATTGTAAAGTCAACCTAACCGAATGCAGCTTGTTTTTACAATGACTTGATCTTTCCAAATGGTTTAATTTGTCCTGAAATGTGTATACAGTAAGTCCCCAGGTTACGAACATCTGACTTACAGACAACTCCTACTTGCCCTTTAATGTTATGTAAATTTTTCCCTCACTTTGAAACGACTGAACCAATCCCTACTCGCAACAAATTCATCATAGTCACCTTCACTTGCTGCACTTATAGCTTTTAAATCATTAAAAAGGCTTCAAGCCTTTTCTTGCATTAACCCACCAAACCAAACCCACTGCCATCCAATTGATTCTGACTCATACTGACCATACAGGACAGAGTAGAACTGCCCAAGAGGGTTTCCAAGCCTGTAAATCTTTATGGAAGCCAACTGCCGCAGCTTTCTCCTGAGGAGTGGATGATGGGTTTGAACTGCCTCAACCTTTCGAGTAGCAGCTGAGTGCTTTAATCGCTGCACCACCAGGGTTCCTTCTCTTGCACTAAAGTAAGGCTAAATAAGAACAGTATGCACCTGTTCTGACATAGCTATGAATTCAACTTAAGGACAAGCTTAGGAACAGATCTTGTCCATAAACCGGGGCAGGGGGACTACCTGTACTCAGTTGTTAAGGGAAAAAATATTTTGTCTTCTCAGCCACTGATTTCCCCCATGTTTCAGGGTAAACACCTGAGTGCCCAGATTCCTCACATGTCACAGGGGGAAGGTAAATTTGCTGCTTTAATGAATTACTTGTAAAGATTGATTAGAAAATCCAGCAATTCTAGTTAGAATGAAGCAGTATATAAAGTAGGCAGAATTTATTTAGCTTTTAAAACTAGACTGCTTCCTTAAAAATTAATATGGTATTTTTACGCAAATAACACAATGGTTATACGTTTTTTGCCAACGGTGCAGCCACTACCTCCCCCGCACTATTTCCATAAGCCCAATAGTGTTATATGTGTGGGCATGTTATTTACATGGTTGTGTTATTTGCAAAAAATACAGTGGTCAATTTATTCAAGAAACTAATTAGATGTGGTGACAGTAATAGCATGCAAAATAACAATGGGTAACTTTAGTCCTATGACAGACCCCGTTACGAGGATGTGCAATTAAGCTAAAAAAAAAAAAAACTTTTTATGTCCTTCCTACATTCAGCTGTGGATCCTTGTACAGGTCAGCTTTATCCTCATGGTTGGCTCACCTCCAGGGAATGGTTTCAGACCTCACACTCTCAGAGGAAGATAGGGAATCTCTCACAGGAGCAACAGATGAGGAGAGAAACTCCTTTCCCAGAAGTCCTAGAAAACATGAAGTTGTTGTTATTAGGTGTTGTGGAGTCAATTCCCATTCATAGTAATCCCCATGTGACAGAGTAGAACTGCCTCATAGGGTTTTCTTGGCTATAATCTTTACAGAAGCAGATTTCCAGATCTTTCTCCAGCAGAGGCACTGGGTAGCTTATGAACCACTAACCTATGGGTTAGCAGCCAAGCACTTAACTGTTTGAGCTACCAGGGCATGAAGTAGAAGAGGGTAAAAAGGAAAGATATCTTGGGGAAACTCTGAATCTATTAGTTTGGAAAAGTGAGTATTGAGCCATAAGCATAGGAAGGTAGAATGGAGCCAAGTTGTTCAAGGATATGAATGTCAGTCAATGAAGTTCAAAACTTGTGTCTTATACACAACAAGGAAGTCACTAAAGCAAGATATAGAAGATCCATGATGAACGTCACAAAAGTAATGTAACATTCACTGTACGCAAGATCTTGTGCTTGAAGCCTTGAGCCTACTTGTATTTTGTACAATGAACCTACCCAGCAGACTATAAGCATTATGACAAAATCAATTGAAAGAATGGAGTTTTTTAAATTGAGATTTGCAGATTTATTAAAATGTGCTGAAAGTGACTAATAAAAGCACTAGATGAAAAGCCACAGTCATTGCAAAGTCAGATGAATCAGAGTTCTCTTGGGTTACTCAGGTCTTCCTCGGCTGAGGGAGATTATACTAGGCCGTGTCTACCTACTGATTAGGAGCCCTGGTGGTGCAATGATTGAGAGCTCTGCTGCTAGGGCAGCTAACCGAAAGTTCAGTGGGACCCACCAGTGGCTCTGAGGGAGAAAAGACCTGGCGATCTGCTCTGGTAAAGATTACAGCTTAGGAAACCCCATGGGGGCAGTTCTACTCTGTCATATAGGGTCACTATGAATGGTGGCACAGTGATTAAGAGCTTGGCTGGTAACCCAAAGGTCTTTAGTTCGAATCTACCAGCCATTCCTTGGAAACCCTATGTATTCTGTCCTATACAGTCTCTATGAGTCTAAATAAACTCGAAGGCAGTGGTTTTTTGTTTTGTTTTGTTTTGTTTTATGAATCAGACGGCACACAACAACAACCCGTTCATTAGGTTTGAGTGGTTGTTTTTGTTTTCCCTGACCTTTCACTCATTGTTAGCATCACAGAATAAGAGAGCTATGAGCGATACTAGACAATATCTAGAGCAAACTACTCGTTTTGCAGAAGAGGAAACTGAGGCTCTAAAAAGCAGTGAATTTCAGAGCTATTGCTAGAATTTAAGCCCTGATTCTTAAACCTATGTTCTTTTTGGAAGCCATTGCTTACCAAATAATTCACTGAAGACAGTCTAATTCAACTGAATAACTGTATTTGACACATCCCAGAACCACACAACTCTTTTCATAGTAAATTGACCATTTTATGATCAAATTAATTTCAGAGCTCAAAACAGAATTAAGAAAACACTTTCTATGGTCAATTTGGAAATATATTTATGTTTATGTATATTCTTCACTCTGATATTTGTATTTATTTCTCCTCTAAAATTAACTCTCGTTAGGCTGATTCCCATCTTACCTGTTGTCTGAACTTCATTTTGCCTTGACTGAGCTTCCAGGGCAGAATTCTCACTAAGACTAAGAGATGGTATTAATTAATGCATTTTCCAGATCAAGAAATTCACCAAGGATCCTCAACTAGAATTTGGGCACCAAAAAAAGCTATTGTGTTGAAAACAAATTATTTAAATTCTTATTCTGCAGGATTTACTATCAGCTTAATCTGATGACATGCCTGTGTGCACATCTAAGGGAAATTAGGTTCTAGTCATTAAAAAGAAATGCATTGTCTAGTTTCTTTAGCTGTTTTTAATTTTGTTTCTCTGAGTGTATGCGTTTGGGGGTAACAGTGAATTTAAAGGATCCAAACAGTTGATGAAATCTCTTTTTTGGTTCTTCTAAACCTGGCTTTGCTACCTGGAAGGCATTTGCCCATCCATCTGCCATCTGCCACCAGGGCCCCAACAGCTGCATCTTGCAGTGTTATACAGCAATGATAAGCAATGAGTTTATTCAGCACACCATTGGCTTCCGTAATGGGAGCATGTGGTCCAGTTATACAGTCCATTAAGAAAACTCAAACATTTACACCCATATTCAACTTTATGTCTATCACCTTCATCCCATCTCCTCCCTAGCACAGCCCCTGCTATAACTCATTTCCCACCCCAGGAAGCCTGGCCTTTATGTACTGCTTTGCATGTGCAACTGAATTCCTCAAGCAGCCTTCTTCACTGGGTGATGCAAATAGTTAAGCGTTCAACGGCTAATAAGAAGGTTGGTGGTTCAAACCCACTCAGAGGCACTTTGGAAGAAAGGGCTGACAATCTGTGGTCACAGCCTTGAAAACCCTATGGAACACAGTTCTATCCTGCAACACAGGGGGTTGCCATGCATCAGAATCAACTCCATGGAAGCTGATTGGTTGGTTGGATGTGCAGCTCAGTTCCTTCAGCAACCTTCCTCGTTAAGATGCCATTGTTGTGCTATATGGGTATGCTGAAGCTAAGGGTGGAGACACTTTTGTGACCCCTTACTTCCTTAGGGCTTGTTGGGATAGGTTGGAGTACGGATATTTCCCAAGTCCCCAAGACTCCTCAAAAAGGATGGTAAACTCCTCTCCTGTTTCTCTGATGTTCTTATCAACAAAAGGAGGTTGGCTATAAGAGTTATTGAATAAGTAGCAAAGCAACAGCCAGAGTGGAACCATCTTGTATCTCATTTGTTCTTATTTTAATCACCTTACGCACTTAACATATGCATGGAAACTTGATCATTTCCAGCCTTGGCTTCTAGACAGCAGCAATGACAGACAACAGGAGAAGCTTGAAAGTGACGAAGCCAATATAAATTTAATGGGTCAAAACAAATTTCTTAGCACCTGTTGGCCTTTAAAGGCTGTTAGCAAGCCATCCCCCTTCTTCACAGGGGGCTTTAAAACAGCCATTTCTGGATTATTTGGATTTTTCATGGTCTTTTAGCCACTATTCAACAAGTATAATAAAACACCCCATCATTTATTCTAATAGCAATAAAAAGCATGGATCACTGCTTTGTGAACTTGAATTCCAAACAAAACTGTTTTGTAGAAATTCAATACTCACAAATCTGATTTCTACATATTGATTTTATATAAAATTCAAAGGGCATAAAAAATACAAAGTGGAAGATGGCGCTCTAGGCAGAAACACCACGCCGTCCCTCCACAGCAAAGATCCGAAAAACTAAGCCTAACAGAGAATCAACAATCCTGAAACCCTAGAACACCAAATGAAGAGATAAAGAACTCAGCCAAACACCAAACGGAGTGAGAATACTAAAAGAGAACGGAGAGCGAGGAGAGACTCAGGCAGAGATTCCTTACCAGCTAACGCAGCGCGGATCCACCATCTTGGATTCCTATCGGAGACCAGCAAACGGGAGAGCAGCCTTGCAGAGCATCTGGTCGGAGACAGAACGACCGGTAAACTGCGGTGCGCGCTCTCCCACCACCCACCCCTCTCCGCCTCAGCTGGGGATCCCCTGCTTTCCGTGGCCAGGGTCTCTGGGCTGGGGGGTGCTGGTGCTTGGATTCCGCGCGCCTGGGCTGGCGGCTTTCTGGGAGCCGTTTGCTGGCAGCTAGCGAACCTTTCTCTGCCGCCTCCCCCTCCTTTTGCCTGGGTGCCTGGTTCCGAGTGCCGTCTCTGCTCTCTCCTGCGGGGCTGTAGGGCTGCGTGCGGGCGTGTGGCTGTTTCTGGGTCTGGGCTCCCGCGTGGGTGGGATCCCGGGGCCTTTGTTCGTTCACCCCTCTGCTTTCCGTGGCCGGGGTCCCTGGGCAAGGGGGCGCCGGTGCTTGGGTTCCGCGCGCCCGGGCTGGGGGCTTTCTGGGAGCCGTTTGCTGGCACCTAGCGGACCTTTTTCTGCCGCCTCCCCCCCCTTTTGCCTGGGTGCCTGGTTCCGAGTGCCGTCTCTGCTCTCTCCTGCGGGGCTGTAGGGCTGCGTTTGGTCGTGTGGCTGTTTCCAGGTCTGGGCTCCCGCGCGGGTGGGATCCTGGGGCCTTTGTTCGTTGGCCCCTCTGCTTCCCGTGGCCACGGTCACTTAACCCCGAGAATATCGGCTTCTTGGAATTCGCGCCCCTGAGTGGGGGCTCTCTGGGTCCCATTTGTAGGCACTGACTGCTGGTGTTGCCCTTTTTTTTTTTTTTTCTCAATTTTATTTTTCTTCCTTTTTTGATTAGTTTTGTCATATTTTACCTCTTTTTCTCTTTTGTCTTTCTTCATTGCTTAATTTCTTGTCCCTCTATCTCTTCCTTCTCTTTCTGATCCCTGAATACCAGGCGATGTATGCCTCTGTACCTTCTGGCCAGGCTGAGCTGTGAAAATTGAGACCGACTCCCCCAGACCTCATAGCTGCATCGGTGCGATCCCTGGGAACTTTGCAGTTTTTTAACTTTTCTGATTTTCATTTGGTCATTCTTTCCTTTTCTTTCTCTTCCCCCTTCTGGTTTCCTCCATCCCATAGTCTCTCATCTGTACATTCCAACGACAAACTCCCCTAGCATTCTTTTATGTTTGTACGCATTTTGCTCCTCCTCCTCTCTCCTCTCTCCCATATCCAGCTTAGCTTCACACATAACCATCTTCCCGCTGCACCCTACCTACCTGCACCGTGCACTAGACATCACATCACCAAGCGGTGCAGGCACGCCCTATTGAAACCTGCCCAGCACTGACTACCGACCGTCCTGGTGGCTGCGGTGAGTGCCACAAGCAACCCATCCCAGTGGCTCCTCCTCAACTAGATCTGCCCAGCTGTACCACAAGAACGAAAAAAAAAAAAAAAATCTACAATCAATAAACGAGAGAAATATCTACTGAATGCCCCGAAAACAGCAAACAATATCAAAACATTTACAAAAACAAGACAAGATGGCTCCAATAGGCGTCCAAATTAAAACACCAGATAACTCTCCTGTGGAAGAAAATGTACTAGAAGTACCTGATACGGAACTCAAATCACTAATACTCGGAATTTTCCAAGAACTGAGGCAAAAAGCTGACAAACATGAGGAAAAAATAGACAAATTTATGGAAAATACAGACAAAAAATTGGAAGAATTCAGGAAGATGATGCAAGAACAAAATGCCAAAATAAATTCACAACTCGAAATTATACAAAAACAACAATTAGAAATCCAAAAGATAAACAACAAGATTTCAGAAATGGACGGTGTCATAGAAGGGCTGAGAAGTAGATTTGAAACCATGGAAGACAGGATCAGTGGAACTGAAGACAAACACTTGGATACAACTCTGTTTCAGGAAAACTCAGAAAAAAGAACAAAGAAAAATGAAGAGACCCTGAGAGTTGTGTGGGACACAATTAAAAGCAAAAACTTACGAGTGATTGGCATACCAGAACAGGGGAAGAAAACAGAAAACACAGAGAGGATCATTGAGGAACTGCTGACAGAAAACTTTCCCAATATCATGAAAGATGAAAAGCTGGTCATCCAAGAAGCTCAACGAACCCCATATAGAATAGACCCCAAAAGAAAATCACCAAGACATATCATATTCACACTCGCTAAAACTAAAGACAAACAAAGAATCCTGAGAGCAGCTCGAAAAAAACAAGAAGTCACATACAGAGGAGAAACAATAAGACTAAGCTCAGATTATTCAGCAGAAACCATGCAGGCAAGAAGGCAATGGGATGACATATATAAAATCTTGAAAGAAAAAAATTGTCAGCCAAGAATAATATATCCTGCAAAACTCTCATTCAGATTTGATGGTGAAATTAGGTCATTTCCAGATAAACAGAAACTAAAGGAATATGCAAAAGTCAAACCAAACTTACAAGAATTATTAAAGGGAGTTCTTCGATCTGAGGACAAACAGCTTAAGCCCTCAGGCAGGACCTAGGACCTAGGATGCAGGTTAACATGAACCAGATACCATTCTAGGAACTGAACTACAGACGACTTTCCAAAAACAAAAGATATACAACAGGGAATCAGAGAAATCAATCAAAGGATGACAACAACATCAAAACAATGAAAGAGGGAACAAACGGCATAGGTATAGAACCTTCTAAAGGAGAAGAAGGCAAGGCGATACCAAGTAACGGTAGACTGCTTCAAAATTATAAAGATAAGGGTAAAATTCATGGTAACCACAAAAAAAGTTAACAAACCAACTCATAAAAATAAAGACGAAAAACATAAAGTCTCAACAAAACCAAAACCTACAAAAACAAAAGAAATGAACACAAAATCCACAAACAAAAGGAACTCAGCACAAGACAGTAAGAAGAACAAAGAAAACTTCAGCATCACAAAAAAAAGCACTACAAAATGACAGCAACAAACTCACATCTATCAATAATTACACTGAACGTAAATGGACTCAATGCACCCATAAAGCGACAGAGAGTGGCAGAATGGATAAGAAAACAGGATCCATCTATTTGCTGTCTACAAGAGACACATCTTAGAAACAAAGATGTGAATTTATTAAAAATCAAAGGTTGGAAAAAAATATATCAAGCTAACAACTATCAAAAAAGAGCAGGAGTGGCAATTCTAATCTCAGATAAAATAGACTTTAAAACAAAATCTACCATAAAAGACAAAGAAGGACACTATATAATGATTAAGGGGATGATCCATCATGAAGACATAACCATAATAAATATCTATGCACCCAATGACAGGGCTCCAAAATACATAAAAAAAACTCTAACAGCACTGAAAAGAGAAATTGACAGTTCCACAATAATAGTAGGAGACTTCAACACACCACTCTCAGTAAAGGACAGAACAACTAAAAAGAAACTTAGCAAAGATACAGAAGACCTAAAGGACACAATCAGCCAACTGGACCTCATAGACATATATAGAACACTCCATCCAACCGCTGCAAAGTACACATTCTTTTCCAATGCACATGGAACGTTCTCCAGAATAGACCACATCTTAGGCCACAGAGCAATCCTCAACAAGATCCAAAATGCTGAGATAATTTACAGTATCTTCTCTGACCACAATGCCATCAAGGTAGAAATTAACACTAGAAAGAGCAAGGAAAAAAAATCAAACACATGGAAACTGAATAATAATCTGCTTACACATCAATGGGTAATAGAAGAAATCAGAGATGGAATTAAAAAATTCCTAGAATCAAATGAAAATGAAAACACATCATACCAAAACCTTTGGGACACAGCAAAGGCAGTCCTCAGAGGACAATTTATAGCAATAGATGCACATATCAAAAAAGAAGAAAGGGACAAAATCAAAACATTAACTACAGAACTCAAACAAATAGAAAGAGAACAACAAAAAAAGCCTACAACCACCGGAAGAAAGGAAATAGTAAAGATCAGAGCAGAAATCAATGAAATAGAGAACAGAAAAACAATAGAAAGAATCAACAAAACCAAAAGTTGGTTCTTTGAAAGAATCAACAAAATCGACAAACCACTGGCCAGACTGACAAAAGAAAAACAGCAGAGGGCACAAATAACCCAAATAAGAAATGAAATGGGGGACATTACAACAGACCCAACTGAAATAAAAAGGATTATAACAGAATATTATGAAAAACTATATTCCAACAAATTTGAAAACCTAGAGGAAATGGATAAATTTCTAGAAACATACGGCCTACCCAAACTACAACAAAGTGATATTGAAAATCTGAACAGACCCATAACAAGAGAAGAGATTGAAAAGGTAATAAAAAAACTCCCAACCAAAAAAAGCCCTGGCCCAGATGGCTTCACTGGAGAATTCTACAAAACATTTACAGAAGAGCTCGTACCAGTTCTACTCAAGTTATTTCAGAGCATAGAAGAGGAAGCAACACTTCCAAATTCATTCTATGAAGCCAGCATAACGCTGATACCAAAACCAGGCAAAGACATCACAAAAAAAGAAAATTACAGACCAATATCTCTCATGATATAGATGCAAAAATTCTGAACAAAATTTTAGCCAATAGAATTCAGTATCATATCAAAAAAATAATACACCACGACCAAGTAGGATTCATACCAGGTATGCAAGGATGGTTTAACATTAGAAAATCCATCAACGTAATCCACCACATAAATAAAAGGAAAGAAAAAAATCACATGATTATCTCAATTGATGCAGAAAAGGCATTTGACAAAGTCCAACACCCATTCCTGATAAAAGCTCTCAATAAAATAGGTATAGAAGGGAAATTTCTCAACATCATAAAGGGCATCTATGCAAAACCAACAGCCAACATCATTCTTAATGGAGAAAGGCTGAAAACATTCCCCCTGAAAACAGGAACAAGACAAGGATGCCCTTTATCACCACTCCTATTTAACATTGTGCTGGAAGTTCTAGCTAGAGCAATAAGGCAAGAGAAAGAAATAAAGGGCATCCAAATTGGTAATGAAGAAGTTAAACTCTCCCTGTTTGCAGATGATATGATACTATACATAGAAAACCCTAAAGACTCCACGAGAAATTTACTGGAACTAATAGAAAGATTCAGCAGAGTAGCAGGATACAAGATAAACATTCAAAAATCAGTTGGATTCCTATACACCAGTAAAGAGAACGATGAAAAGGAGATCAGGAAATCAATACCATTTTCAATAGCCCCTAAAAAGATAAAATATTTGGGAATAAATCTGACCAGGAATATAAAAGACCTATACAAAGAAAACTACAAAACACTGCTGCATGAAACCCAAAGGGATCTACATAAATGGAAAAACATACCATGCTCATGGATAGGCAGACTCAACATTGTGAAAATGGCAATTCTACCTAAAGCAATTTACAAATACAATGCAATTCCGATACAAATACCAACAACATTCTTCAAAGAGATGGAAAAACTAATTATTAACTTTATATGGAAAGGGAAGAAACCCCGAATAAGTAAAGCACTACTGAAGAAGAAGAATAAAGTTGGAGGACTCACACTACCTGACTTGAGAACCTACTATACAGCTACAGTACTCAAAACAGCCTGGTACTGGTACAACAACAGAGACATTGACCAATGGAACAGAATTGAGAACTCAGATGTAAATCCATCCACCTACGGTCACCTGATTTTTGACAAGGGCCCAAAATACATCAAATGGGGAAAAGACAGTCTTTTTAACAAATGGTGCTGGCAAAACTGGATATCCATTTGTAGAAAAATGAAACAGGACCCATACCTCACACCATATACAAAAACTACTTCAAAATGGATCAAAGACCTGAATATAAAGCCTCAAACTATAAAATTCATAGAAGAAAAAATAGGACCAACACTTCAGACCTTAATACATGGCATTAACAGGATACAAACCATAAACATCAACACAAAAAACCCAACAGATAAACTAGATAATTGGGATCTTCTAAAAATCAAACATCTATGCTCTTCAAAAGATTTCACCAAAAGAGTTAAAAGAGAACCTACAGACTGGGAAAAAATTTTTGGACAGTACAAGTCAGACAAAGGTCTAATCTCCATAATCTACAAGAAAATCCAACACCTCTACAACAAAAAGACAACCAATCCTATCAAAAAATGGGCAAAGGAAATGAACAGACACTTCACCAAGGAAGACATTCAAATGGCCAACAGACACATGAGGAAATGCTCGCGATCACTAGCCATTAGAGAAATGCAAATTAAAACCACAATGAGATACCATCTCACCCCGGCATTACTGGCACGAATCAAAAACACTGGAAACAACAAATGTTGGAGGGGCTGCGGGGAGACGGGAACTCTTATACACTGCTGGTGGGAATGCAAAATGATACAGCCATTTTGGAAAATGATATGGCGTTTCCTCAGAAAGCTAGAAATAGACGTACCATTCGATCCAGCAATCCCACTCCTAGGAATATATCCTAGAGAAATAAGAGTCATCACTCGAATAGACATATGCACACCTATGTTCATGGCAGCATTATTCACAATAGCAAAACGATGGAAACAACCTCGATGTCCATCAACAGACGAATGGATACACAAACTATGGTACATACACACAATGGAGTACTATGCAACGAGAAAGAACAATGAATCGGTGAACCATCTCATAACATGGATGAAACTGGAGGACATCATGCTGAGTGAAATAAGTCAATCACAAAAGGACAAATATTGTATGAGACCTCTATTGTAAAAACCCATGAAAAAATTCACATGCAAAATGTAACAATCCTTGTTGGTTACCAGGGATGGGGGGGGGGGGGGAATACTAAATAGGTAATAGGTAAGTGGTAACTTGGGTGAGAGATGAGATAGTACATAGTACAGGGAAAACTAACACAACCTGCACAAGGAAAGGTCATGGAGGCCCTATAGACACATCCAAACCCCCCGAGGGACTGAGTTGTTGGACGGAGGGCTCTGGGGACCATGATCTCGGGGAACATCTAGCTCAATTGGCATGACACTACTTATAAAGATAATGCTCTACATTCTACCTTGGTGAGTAGTGTCTGGGGTCTTAAAAGCCTATGAGCGGCCATCTAAGATACTCCACTGATCTCATCCCTTCGGGAACAAGGGAGAACGAAGAGAACAGGATACAAGGAAAAGATTAGTCCGAAGGACTAATGGTCCACAGCTACCAAGGCCTCCACGGGACTGAGCCCAATACAGCTGGATGGTGCCCGGCTACCACCAATGACTCCTCTGACCAGGATCACAACAGAGGGTTCTGGGCAGAGCTGGAGTAGGATGTAGAGTATAATTTTAACTCCCAAAAAAAAAAAAAGAAGACCAGATATACTGGCCTAAAGAATACTACAGAAACCTCGAGAGTGTGGCCCCCAGACACCCTTTCAGCTCAGAGGGGAAGTTACCTTCAAGGTTTGATGTTAAGCCTGGGAATGGACACCCCAGTAAAACTAAATGGGACTAACGATGTACAGGAGTCCGGTGACAAGGGCCAGAAGGCAGAGGGAGAGTAGGAAACTGATGATAAGGAACACAAATTGAATAAGGACACTGTCGATGTATTGTGAGATTGTTGACCACTGCTATAGGGCAACATTTGTAGTAACTATTAAATGGGAGCCTGTTTTGTCCTGTAAGCCTTCATCTTGGGCGAGAATGGCAGCACAATTGGAAGAGCATAGTCAATATCACTTAAATGTGTAAGTAAAAAGTTTTGAAATGGTGTTTAAATAAAATAAAAATAAATAAATAAATAAATAAATAAATAAATAAATAAATAAATAAACAAATGAGACTAAAGAGGTACAATAGTCCACTGACAAGGTCCAGAAGACAGAAGGGGACAAGGAAGCCCCCTGGTGATAGGGAACACAAGGTGGAGTAAGGATATTCTTGATGTGCTGTGAGATTGTTAACCATTGTCATAGGGCAACATGTGTAGTAACTGTTAAATGAAAAACTATTTTTTCTGTAAGCCTTCATCTTAAGTGAGAATAACAGCACAGTTGGAAGAGCGTAGTCAATGTCACTGAACTGTGAATGTAGAAATTTTTGAAACGGTGTATCTTTGGCCATCTGTAATTTTCATCAAAAAAAAAGGTTGAGAATTTAGAGGCTTAATACGTTGTGGGGTTGTTAACCAATGTCAAAAAACAACATGTGTACTACTATTTCATGAGAAACTATTTGCTCTGTAAGCTTTCACCTGAAGTACAATAAAATATATATTAAAAAAAAAAAAAATACAAAGTGGAATTTTAAAGAAGGTATTCCCAAGGTGGTATGAACCAATTCTGAAAGATTTTGAAGAGATAGCTGTTTTTGTTTGAGGGGGTTTTTTTTTTTTTTTTTTTTGCATTGTATTCCAGCACTCTGGGAAGAAGGTACGTTCCTCCAAAGCAGGAATTGTTTTTTACCCCATCAGAGAACATTGCACCGTGTGATATTTAATGGAACTGGACTTGGAAGAAGCATGGAAAGGAAGAATGTCTTATTAGGCACAGTAGTAACTTTTTTTCCTATCGGCTATATTTTTTTCTTACAACAACAGCAATAATGATGTCAATAATAGCTAACACATATTAAGAATTGAACTTCACGTTGGACACTGTACTAAGCTTGTGATGTATGTCATCAGTCTTAAATCTTCTCACAGTCTTATGATGAAGTCACTTTCGTTATCCTCTTTTACAAAGTAGTTAATTTAGGAAAGGAGAGATTAAGTAACTTTCTCAAGTTCAGACAGCTGATAAGTGGCTCAGCTGGGATTTGAACCCCAGGCCCCTAACCCCTACCCACTCAGAGTTCATTTTCTTCCACTGGCAATTAACACCTTGTACTTGTTGTTAGGTGCCATCAAGTCAGTTCCAAGTCATACCGACCCTATGTACAACAGAACAAAACACTGCCTGGTCCTGCACCATCCTCACAATCTTTACTATATTGGAGACCATTGTTGCAGTCACTGTATCAATCCACTCCATTGAAGGTCTTCTTCTTACTCCCTGACCTTCTACTTTACTAAGCATGATGACCTTCTACAGGGATTGGTCCCTCCCGATAACATGTTCAAACTACATGAGACAAAGTCTTGCCATCCTCGCTTCTAAACAACATTCTGGCTCTACTTCTTCCAAGACAAATGTGTTCCTTCTTCTGGTAGCCCATGGTATATTCAATATTCTTTGTCAGCACTGTAATTCAAAGGCACCAATTCTTCTTCAGTCTTCCTTATTCACTGTCCAGCTTTCACATGCATATGAGGCAATTGAAAATACCATGGCTTGAGTCGGGCACACCTTAGTCCTCAAAGTGATATCTTTGCTTTTTAACACATTAAAGAGGTCTTTTGCAACAGATTTACCCAATGCAATACATTGTTTGACTTCTTGACTACTGCTTCCATGGGCATTGATTGTGGATACAAGTAAAATGAAATCCTTGACAACTTCAGTCTTTTCTCCATTTATCATGATGTTGCTGATTGGTCTAGTTGTGAGGATTTTTGTTTTCTTTATGTTAAGGTGTAATCCATGCTGAAGGCCGTAGTCTTTGATCTTCATCACCAAGTGTTGCAAATACTCTTCACTTTCAACAAGCAAGGTTGTATCATCTGCATATCGCAGTTGTTAACGTGTCTTCCTCCAGTCCTGCCATGTTCTTCTTCACATAGTCCAGCTTCTCGCATTATTTGCTCATCATACAGAATGAATAAGTATGGTGAAAGGATACAAGCCTGACACACATCCTTTCTGATTTTAAACCACGCAGTATCTCCTTTTAGTGTTCAAATGACTACCTCTTTGTCTGTGTACAGGTTCCCCACAAGCACAATTAAGTGTTCCAGAATTCCCATTCTTCAAAATGTTATCCATAATTTGTTACGATCCACACAGTCAAATGCCTTTGCATAGTCAATCAAACACAGGTAAACATCTTTCTGGTATTCTCTGCTTTCAGCCAAGATCCATCTGACATCAGCAATGATATCCCTTGTTCCACATCCTCTTCTCAATCTGGTTTGAATGTCTTGCAGTTCCCTGTTGACATACTGCTGCAACCGTTTTTGAATGATGTTCAGCAAAATTTTACTTGCCTGTGATATTAATGATATTGTTCAATAGTTTCTGCATTCTGTTGGATCACTTTTCTTTGGAATAGACACAAATATGGATCTCTTCCAGTCTATTGGCCAGGTAGCTGTCTTCCAAATTTCTTGGCATACACAAGTGAGCACATCTAGCATTGCATCTGTTTGTTGAAACATCCCAATTGCGTTTTGTCAATTCCTGGAGCCTTGTTTTTTGCCAACGCCTTCAATGCAGATTGGACTTCTTCCTCCAGTACCATCAGTTTTTTATCATAAGGTACCTCCTAAAATGGTTGAACATCAACCAATTCCTTTCGGTACAGTGACTCTGTGTATTCTTTCCACCTTCTTTTGATGCTTCATGGGTCATTCAATATTTTGTTGGTAGAATCCTTCAATATTGCAACTCGAGGCTTAAATTTTTCCTACAGATCTTTCAGCTTGAGAAATGTGGAATGTGTTTTTCTAACTCCAGGTCTTTGCACATTTCATTATAATATTTTACTTTGTCTTCTCAAGCTGCCCTTTGAAATCTTCTGTTCAGCTCTCTTACTTCATCACTTCTTCTGTTCTCTGTAGCTACCTGACGTTCGAGAGCAAGTTTCAGAGTCTCTTCTGACGTCCATTTTGGCCTTTTCTTTCTTCCCTGTCTTTTTAATGACCTTTTCCTTTCTTCCTGTATGATGTTCTTGATGTCATCCTACAACTTTTCTGGTCTTTGGTCATTAGCGTTCAATGAGTCAAATCTATTCTTGAGATAGTCTCTAAATTCAGGAGTGATATACTCATGGTCATACTTTAGCTCTCATGGACTTGTTTTAATTCTTTACAGCTTCAACTTTAACCTACATATGAGCAACTGATGGCTGTTCTGCAGTCAGCCCCTGGCCTTGTTCTTTTCACAGATGTAGTCAATTTGATTCCTGTGTGTTCCATCTGGTGAGGTTCACGTGTATAGTCGCCACTTACGTTGTTGAAAAAAGGTATTTCCAATGAATAGGTTGTTGGTCTTGCAAAACTCTATCATGTGATTTCTGGCATTGTTTCTATCACCAAGGCCATATTTTCCAACTACTGACTGATCCTTCTTCTTTGTTTCCAACTTGCATATTCCAAACTCCAGTAATTGTCAATTCCTCTTGATTGCATGTTTGATCAATTTCAGACAGCAGAAGTTGGTAAAAATCTTCAATTTCTTCATCTTTGGCGTTAGTGGTTGGTGCATACATTTGAATAATAGTCATATTAACTGGTCCTCCTTGAAGGCATATGGATACCATCCTTTCACTGACAGCGTTGTACTTCAGGATAGATCTTGAAATTTTCTTTTTGACCATGAATGCAATGCTGTTCCTCTTCAATTTGTCATTCCTGGCATAGTAGACCATGTGATTGTCTGATTCAAAATGACCAATTCCAGTCCATTTCAGCTCACTAATGCCTAGGATATCTATCTTCAAGCATTCTGTTTCATTTTTGACAACTTCCAATTTTCCTAGATCCATACTTTGTACATTCCATGTTCATATTATTAATGGTTGTTTGCAGCTGTTTCTTCTCATTTTAAGTCGTGCCACATCAGCCAATGAAAGTCACGAAAGCTTTACTCCATTCACGTCATTAAGGTCGACTCTACTTTGCAAAGGCTGCTCTTCCCCAGTTGTATTTTGAGTGCCTCCCAGCTTGAGGGGCTCATCTTCTGGCACTATATCAGAACAATGTTCTGCTGCTACTCATAAGATTTTCACTGGCCATTTTTTTAGAAGTACATTGCCAGGTCCTTCTTTCTAGTCTGTCTTAGTGTGGAAGTTCTGCTGAAACCTGTCTACCATGGATGACCCTGCTGGTATTTGAAATATTGGTGGCATGGCTTCCAGCATCACAGTAATATGCAAGCCTCCACAGTATGACAAACTGACAGATGAGTGGTGGAATTAACATCTTACAACAATATTTTTCCATCTTTCCCAGCTGGTAAAGTTAGCATCAGGGTTACCTCCTATTATATGGAGTCTTTCTTTGGTAAACAACAGTTTTAATTGGCAGAGCCAATGTTTGGAAAACTCTCCAGAATACCAGGGGAAAAAAAAGATACATTTAAGCATTTTCTGTCATATTGGGTATGTTAAAAAATGGAAGGAATGTTTGAAAATATTCCTTCGGCAGTATTTCTTTCTTTTAAATATAAGGGCTATCTAAAATCATTTCTAAATAAGAACAAAATAAGTAAGAAAATAATTGATACTGAGCTTCTCTTTCTGCTCATAATCAAATGACAGGGTCAGTTGCTTGTTAGCACCGCCCTACTAGAGAAATGAAGAGACAAACTACTCATTTAAAGTTTCCAGCAGCTTTTCCTGTGTCTGGAGTTAGAGTCCTAATGTTTATTTGAAAGTGGAAGATTGTCAGTTGGCAGGGAGGTTGGAGTGATCACAGGTAGCATCTATTTCAAAGTAAACTACAATTTGTACTAAGGTTAAGCCCCTCCCTTTATTTTACAAAAAACACTGTAGGCATGCAGATGTATATTCTGCCTAGAAATAGAAAGTGGAGTATTTTTTTTTTTTTAATCGCAATTTAAGTACGAGTTTAATTCAGGTTAGTCTCTCATACAAAAATTTATACATACATTGTTATGTGACCCTGATTGCTCTCCCAATACTGTGACAGCACACTCCTCTTGTCCACTCCTGATTTCCCATGTCCATTCAACCAGCTCCTGATCCTCTCTGCCTTCTCATCTCACTTCTGGACAGGAACTGCCCACTTAGTCTCACATATCTACTTGAGCTAAGAAGCACACTCTTCACGAGTATCATTTTATGTCCCATAGTCCAGCCTAATCTTTGACTAAAGAGTTGGCCCCAGGAATGGTTTTAGTGCTGGGTTGACAAAGAGTCCAGGGACCATGTTCTCTGGGGTTCTTCTAGTCTCAGTCAGACCAATAAGTCTGATCTTTTCACTAGAATTTGAGTTCTGCTCCCCGCTTCTCCTGCTCCAACAGGGACTCTCTGCTGTGTTCCCCATCAGGGCAGTCACTGGTGGTAGCCGGGCACCATCTAGTTCTTCTGGTCTCAGGCTGTTGCAGTCTCTGGTTCATGTGGCACTTTCTGTCTCTTGGACTAATGCTTTCCTTGTGTCTTTGGTGTTCTTCATTCTCCGTTACTCCAGGTGGGTTGGGACCAATTGATGCATCTTAGATGGCCACTCACTAGCTTTTAAGACCCCAGACAAAAGTGGAGTATGTTTAATGTTTAACAGAATTGTGCCTTTTTTTTTTTTCTTTCTCTTTTCTTTAATTCTTTTTTTTTTTAAATTGTGGTAAATATATATGTAATAATACAATTGCTTTTTTTCAAAACATTAATTTAGAGTAATGTCCCAGACATGGGCAATCTCTAAGACTGAGTGAGGCAGGCTTTGGAGAAGACATTGCCAAACATTGCAGACACCCCACCTTACAGGTGGGGGCAAACATGCTTCCCAGAATGGTATGGATGTTGTGCTCTAATGCATTCCAGGGAAACAGGAGTCTAAACTCCATGGAGCAGTGGGGACATGATCAAAGGGTCTCCTATCAGTAGGAGAGAAGTGGGGCCTGTTGCTAAGCCAGGCCTTAGCACAAAGATGGCTAATAGGGAACTGTTTTGAAGGATGATGGCAAATAATCCTTCAGAGTAGTGAATGTGACATTTAATTTCTTGTTTTCTTGTTGCTGTCGTCTTATATTATCCTCCAGTCCCACAATTAAGAAATGTTCATTGTGCTTCAGGCTAATAAAGAAAGCTGTATCCAAGCTTGGGGAAAGTGGTGTGTGGATAGTACTAGAAAAGTTACAAGTTGGACCTACCTAGGGCGGTTGTCTACATCCAGAGATGGTAAACAACAGCAAGCTGGAAAGGGAATTGATCTTTTTTTTATTCTTGAGAATTGTCTAGATATGCGTATGTTTCCCTCTCTGTCACAGGTCTCTCAGCTTCCAAGTGAAATGTATCTGAGGATTCAGGGAGAAAATTGGCAGAGGTGGCTTGAACCCCTGTGGAAAGGAAATCTAATATTATTTAATGTGGAATATCTTGCTTGTGACAATGAAATATAAAGTTGACTAGAAAAGAGGCCATGAAAAGTGAACAGAGAGTATGGTATCCTTTTTCCAGATCTGGGTGGCTCTGCTTCTACTGGTCTTAAAGGGAAAAACAAAAAGTCATCAATTAGTCATGCTGACGTTTTGTATTGATATAAACCGTTAAAGAATAATTTTAAAAAACTAGCATTTATTAGTATTTACAGTTTACCAGTTACTATGCTAGGTGCTTTTCACAATTATTTAAATTCCACAGCAGCTTCATGACGTAGATACTATCTTTATTTCCATCTTAGAGATGGGGGAACTGAGGCTCAGAGGCATTAACTAATTTGCCCAAGGTCACACAGCCAAGAGGTAATAGAGTCAACACAAGCTCATTCTTGCCATACTATAGAGGTAGTCCCTGACTTACAACATATTCGAGTTACAATGAACCACACTTAACAACCATCCTTTATATATATATCTTATCATTAGTAATATGTACTATATACAATGTTGCTTCTTAACACTGCCCTGGGAGAGAAATGAAGGAGAAATGTTATTCTCAGATGTTAATTCTCAGATGTTCAATGTTGTGATTTATAAATAAAGTGATAATAAAAGGCAATAATAATGAAACTTAAAAAAAAAAAGCGGTATTCGACTTATAAACAACTTACGACGGACTCATCCAAAAGGAACTCTGTCATAAGTCGGGGACTACCTTTTGCTTTACAAAGCACTTTCCAACCTAGAATAGAAATATATTTGATCCTCTTGTGTGGTAAATATAAAACGTGTGATCATTCTCCATTTTTCATAAAAGAACACTGATGTTTAAAAAAGCTGAATTATCCTGACTTGTCTAATTAATCATTGGCAGAGAATTATTTCTCTTGACACCAGACTCTGTTTGCCTACTCTCTCAAAATTAAATGCAACAACATTATTGTTGTTAGGTGCCATCAAGTGGGTTCCAAGTCATAGCGACCCTATGTACAACAGAAGGACACACCACCGGGTCCTGCGCCATCCTCACAATCATTGTTATGCTTGAGCCCATTGTTGCCGCCACTGTGTCAATTCATCTTGTTCAGGGTCTTCCTCTTTTTCACGGACCCTCTACTTCACTAAGCATGATGTCCTTCTCCAGGAACTGGTCCCTCCTGGTAACATGTCCAAAATATGTGAAACTAAGTCTTGCCATCCTTGCTTTTAAGGAGCATTCTGGCTGTACTTCTT
Organism: Dugong dugon; assembly: GCA_030035585.1. Classification (NCBI taxonomy): domain Eukaryota; kingdom Metazoa; phylum Chordata; class Mammalia; order Sirenia; family Dugongidae; genus Dugong; species Dugong dugon. The sequence continues at coordinate 26,199,478 of CM057475.1, forward strand.
CCAAGACAGACTTGTTCATTCTTCTGGCAGTCCAAGGTATATTCAATATTCTTTGTCAGCACCATAATTCAAAGGCATCAATTCTTCGGTCTTCCTTATTCATTGTCCAGCTTTCACATGCATATGAGGCAACTGAAAACACCATGGTTTGGGTGAGGTGCACCTTAGGCCTTAAAGTGACATCTTTGCTCTTTAACACTTTAAAGAGCTCTTTTGCTGCAGATTTGCCCAATGCAATGAGTCTTTTGATTTCTTGACTGCTTTTTCCATGGCTGTTGATTGTGAATCCAAGTAAAATGAAATCCTTGACAACTTCAATCTTGTCTGCATTTATCATGATGTTGCTTATTGGTCCAGTTGTAAGGATTTTTATTTTCTTTATGTTGAGGTGTAATCCATACTGAAGGCTTTAGTCTTTAATCTTTACAGTAAGTGCTTCAAGTCCTCTTCACTTTCAGCAAGCAAGGTCATGTCATCTGCATATTGCAGTTGTTAATGAGACTTCCTCCAATCCTGACGCCATGTTCTTCTTCATATAGTCCAGCTTCTCAGCATACAGATTGAACAAGTATGGTGAAAGGATACAACCCTGACACACACCTTTCATGACTTTAAACCACGCAGTTTCAAGTAGAACTGCCCCATAGGGTTCCCAAGGAGCAGCTACTGGATTTGAACTGTCAACCTTTTGGTTAGCAGCCTGAGCTCTATAACCAATGCACCACCAGGGCTCCTTGCAACAACAACATTAGTTAGGTACTTATGTGAAAGTCACTCTGCTGGTTCATATAAAAGATATAGAATTGAACAAAATAGAGTTATATTATTATTATTATTGTGCTTTAGGTGAATGATTACAGAGCAAATTAATTTCCCATTCAATAATTTGTGCATAAAGTGTTTCATGGCCTTGGTTTCATTCCCCAGAGTGTGTCAGCACTCTCCCCATTTCCGCCTTGGTTTCCTCATTTTCTTTCATCCTGATTATCTACCCCTTCCTGCCTTCTCATCTTATAATTGATTGTTCTAAGGAGTATGTTCCTCTCAGTTGTTATTGTTTATCTTACTTGCTTGCCTGTTGTTTGCCTGGGAGGTGGTCTCCAGGAATGGTTTCATTTCCAGGTCAGAAGGATGTCTTAGAGCCACAGTCTCAGGGGTTCCTCCAGTCTCTGTCAGACCAGTAAGCCTGGGTTTTTTTGTGTGAATTTGATTTTTTTTTTTTTTTTTTTTTTGTTCTACATTGTTTCCTGCTCTTTCCTGGACCCTCTGTTGTAATCTGGTTCTTCTGGCCTCAGGGTCACGTTGGCTGTGGTTCATGTGGTCCATTAGTCCTTTGGACTAATTCCTCCCTTGAGTCTTTGGTCTCCCTCACTCTTCCTCACTCTGGATGGGAAGAGACCAATAGCTGTATCTTAGATGGCCAATAAAAAGTTTTTAAGACCCCCAGATGCTACTCACCAAAATAGGATGCAGAACATTTACTTTATGTATTATGTTGTGCCAAATGACATAGATGACCCTAGATTCTATGGTCCTTTGTCTTCTATCCTAGGAACTTTATCCTGCAAAGCATATTGTTACGTCTAAGAGGTTTCCCTGACTTTACCCCTTGTGTGCTCTATATGAGCCCCACCTACAATCTTGAAGGTAGAAATATCCACCACCAAACCTATAATTGCATGTGGATGTGTTCCCTTACATCCTCCTACACCTCTTAGCATATCTATCTACCTATTTGTCCATTCATAAATTATTGTTAGTTAATACTATTGCTGCAGGATTGTCCAAGCTATAGTAGTTATTGTAGTTGCCCTTTATTCTTATGTTCTTCTCAGTGTCCTCTCTTGCTTTGGTCATGTGGTATATACTGATTTCCCCCATAGTATGTATTGCCTTTCCTTTCACCAACATTAACTAAAGTCTTCCATCTAATTGGTAATTTTTCCTCCCTCCCCCCCGCCCCCCTCCCCGCTTCCCTGGTAACCATCAAATATTTTTTTTTTCTTTTTTTCTCATGTGTAAACCTTTTGTTGTTATTTACAGTAGTTGTCTCATACGATATTTGTCCTTTTGTGATTGACTTATTTCACGCAGCATAATGTCCGAATTTACCCATGTTGTGAGATGTTTTGCAGATTCATCATTATTCTTTATTGTTGTATAGTATTCTGTTGTGTGTATGTACCACAGTTCGTTAACCTATTCATCTGTTGATGGGCACTTAGGTTGTTTCCATCTTTTTTGCTATTGTGAATAATGCTGCAGTGAACATGGGAGTGCACATGTCTATTTGTGTCATGGCTCTTATTTCTTTAGGATATACATCTAGGAGTGGGATTGCTGAATCATATGATATTTCTATTTCTAGCTTTTTGAGGAAGCAACATACCATTTTCCAAAGTGGTTGTACCATTTCACATTCCCACCAACAGTGTATAAGAGTTCCAATCTCCCCACAACCTCCCCAACATTTGTTATTTTTCATTTTTTTGATTAGTGCCAGTAATGTTGGGGTGAGATAGTATCTCATTGTAGTTTTGATTTGCTTCTCTCCAATAGCTAATGATTGTGAGCATTTCCTCGTATGTTTGTTAGCCACCTGAATGTTTTCTTTGGCTAAGTGTCTGTTCGTATCCTTTGCCCATTTTTTTTAATGGTTTTGTTTGTCTTTTTATTGTTGAGATGTTGAAGTTTTGTATAAATTTGTGTGATTAGTCCCTTGTCGGATATGTCATAGCCAAAAAAATTTCCCCACTCTGTAGGTTCTCTTTTGACTCTTTTGGAGAAGTCTTTTGATGAACATAAGTGTTTAATTTTTAGGAGGTCCCATTTATCTAGTTCATCTTGTGCTGTGTGTGCATTTTTAGTTATGTTTGGTACTCTAGTCCATATATTAGGGCTCCTAGAGTTCTCCCTATTTTTTTCTCCATGATCATTACAGTTTTAGGTTCTATATTTAGGTCTTTGATCCAGCTTGAGTTAGCTTTTGTGTATGGTATGAAGTATGGGTCCTGTTTCATTTTTTTTACAGATGGACATCCAGTTTTGCCAACACCATTTATTGAAGAGACTGTCTCTTTCCCATTTAATGGTCTTTGACCTTTCGTCAAAGACAGCTGAACATAGGCAGATGGATTTACATTTGGGTTCTGTCATTGTACCAGTACCAGGCTGTTTTGACTACCATAGATAGATAGTATGTTCTGTGATCAGGTAATGTGAGGCCTCCTACTTTGTTCTTCTTCACAAAATAGGGTCTTGACCTATAAGAAACTTACAATCTCAGCACAGATAATGGAATTATCTCTATTTTTGTTTGATCTTTTTTTTCTTAACACGTTTACTGACCATGCATATGCAAGACATTGTTCTAAGTCATGGGACTGAGAGATGATAAGCCCTGGTGGCTCAGTTAAGCACTTGGCTGCTAACCAAAAGGTCAGCAGTTCAAATCTACCAGCCGCTCCTTGGAAACCCTAGGGGCAGTTCTATCTGTCCTGTAAGATTGCTACTAGTTGGATTCGACTCGATGGCAATAAGGTTGGTTTGGTTTTGCTTCCCTCTTAGAATCCCAGTGTAGGGAAGGAAGCGGATGTAAACAGGGCTTCAAACTGGTTCATTCTAGTTTGAACCCCTGCTGAGAATTTGCATTTCTAACAAGTTCCCAGGTGATGCCAATGCTGCTGGTTAGGGACCAATTCTGAGAACCACTAGTAGAGCCCCAAACCAAACACATTGCCGTGGAGTCCATTCCGACTCATAGCGACCCTGAAGGACAGAGTAGAACTGCCCTATAGCGTTTCCAAAGAGCAGCTGGCGGACTGGAACTGCCGACCTTTCGGTTAGCAGCCAATCTCTTAACAGCTGCACCACCAGGGCTCCACTAGTAGAGCAGTGGTTCTTAAAATTTATTATACACAAGAATCATCTGGGAATCTTGTTAAAATGTAGATTGTAATTCAACATATCTGGGGTGAATATGCAAATTCTCAGCAGGGGTTCAAACCAGAATGAATTGGTTCGAAGCCCTGGATGTAAGGAAAATTTTCTCATTTAGATAGGAACTATGTGGAGGCAGAAGTTCTGGAAATTTAGAGGGATCAAATAGGAATTTTCCACTTGAGCAAGGCAGGAAAGGCATCCTAGAATGTAAAGCACATCTGCAAAGGCCCAGAAGAAGACAAGAAAAAGCGCAGACCATTTAGAGAGTAGATCAATATTATTGGAGCATGAGGACAGAGAGGGAAGAGGAGAGACTTGTAAAGGCAGGCAGATGCCAGGTCATGGAAAGCCTTCATTACTCTGTTATGAAGGTCAGATAGGAGTAGCTAGTTGCCAAGAGGAAAAAAAAAAAAAATGCCAGCAAGGATGAGGCATTTGGGATTTGCAGAAAGACCTCCTTCTAATCCTAAAAGCCACCTTTTGTTCCCAAAATACAGAGTTGCTAATTTGTATTTAAAAATCACAGAACAGAACAAACCATTTCATCCTAACCAGGACCAACTGAATGACGGGTCTGGGTCATCAGGATGTCATGATGCACATCTGTGAAAGTTTTCTGGGATTACATTATAATTTCTATACTTGAACTAATTTGCTGCTGCACCATCTGTTTAAAAATGATCCTCACAGGTGGCTGGCTGGCTGTCATATGCCTCACATTTTGTCATGCACACTGCAAGTTAAAAAAAAAAAAAAAAAAAGCTTAAGAGCTTGTATATCTGAATGCGTTTGTACAAGGGGGTGAAAATAATTATTTCTCAGGAACAAAGTCAATTACTTTTATGAAATGTGTGTGGAATGATATGGGGGAGCAATGGTGGCGGAGGGGGGTGAGCAGGTGAAGGAGATATGCAGGGATGAGAGAGAACAATTAAGAAAGAAGAGGTGAATTATCACTCTGTATTCTGACTGCTGTGAACGCATCCCTGCCCTCATTTTCTGCCTCAGAAAAGCAATTAGAAGCCTGGATATCAGTAGGCGTTGTATTTTATTTGGCTCTTTTGTATGATGTGAAAAAATGAAGGAAAGGATTGTGTGCGTATTGCAGTACATGCACACATGCACATGTGCGTGTGTTTGTGTACATATAGGTACGTGTGTGCATGTGTGTGCACATGCATGTATGTGCATGCACATAAATATGTGCCTGTGTGTCCATGCATATGTATTTGTGTGCATGTAGGTAAGTGTGTGCCCATGTGTGCATGCAGGTACACTTCTGTCTGTGCACATGTGCGTGCATATATGTGTGTGTAGGCTCTTAAAGGCTCCGGTTTGCAAATTCCTCTGGCCCACATATTTTTGTAGGATTTTTTTCCCACCCCACCAGCTAATGATCCAAAGAGTAATTAGGATGTTTAATATAACAAAATGCTCCATTTCCAGAGAAAAGGGAAGGGCGTAACAATATAACACATTATATATAAGGATTGGTGAGAAGGGAAAAAAAACACTGTCAGTGAAGAAAACTTATTTTGCAGGGTGAAGTAGAGGAATGAGACTTGACTATTTTCGGAATGTGAGTTAACCTGGGAAAGGAGAGAAGACTCTGTTCCTGACCTGGGGTTTTCTGTGGTCGGTCTCATACTGTGGCCTCAGGGACAATAAATGATTTTTGTTTTCTTCAGAGAAGAACAAGTAGGTGGTTGATTTAGAGACTGTTAGGCTGGTACAATTTTCAGAGCAAGTGATTTATTGTGGCTCTTTCAGCGCTGCTTTTAATAAGCTTTTTTCTTTTGTGTTCTTTTAAGGAAAAGCGATGATGACTGAATTTCTGGTCCTCTGACTAAGTAGATTAAAGTTATCAAAGGACAGGCAGCACCAGTTTTCCTTGTCCCATTTGAGTGCAGGGAAAAAAAAAAAAAAAGAGTTTCCGGTCCTGCTGAAAGCTAACAAGGACAGGGAGCTGCAGTGTTGTTTTTTTTCCCTTTGAAGGTCAGTCTGCAACAAGCTTGCACCCAGGAAGCAATTCAGTTCTGTTTAGGGATTGTATCTAGTAATTACACTCTCCTTAAATCTATGCCTGAGTTGTAAATCAGGAAGTAAACCTTCCAGCAGCCACCCCATGATCCTTTTTAAAAGGGCAATTCCCAAAACGTTCGAGAACCTTCAAGGTGCAGGCAATTCTTTGGTATTCAGGAGGATTGCTATTAAAAACCCTTTAAAATAAATGAAACTAAGTCAAGTCATTCATACTGTGTACTTCATCTTAAATGAACATACACAGAAAGCAGCGTGATTATACCGCATGTTTCTTCCAAAGGCTGCTTTTTTTTTTTTTTACTATCTCTACAAAAGAAAACAAAACCAAGTGGTTTTTAGGGATAAACAGTTCTTTCATTTGTTTGGTTGGTTGCTTGTTACCTCCCCCATTGCCACAGAGTCTATTCTGACTCACAGAGATCCTATAGGACAGAGTAGGAACCGCCCCATAGGATTTCCTATGCTGTAAGTCTTTACCGAGGCAGACGGCCACACCTTTCTCCCATGCAGCAACTAGTGAGTTCAGAACCACCAACCTTTTGGTTAGCAACCGAGCACTTAATTATTGCACCACCAGGGCTCCATTTTAACCTCTAGGATTAAAAATGAAGTAAATTTTATGTCTACCCCTTTAAATTCCTAGCAAGCATTGAGATATACTGAGGAGAGATACATTTAAATGTCACAGAAAAGAACAGAATCAAGCGAACGCTCTCAGTGGATTTTGCTCTTCCAGGGTTATTTTCTCCCTTGGTACTGATTTGTCCTTCTTCAGAAACTCCTGAGTGGTACCCTGAACCAAGGGTAACAAATATCACCACGCGTAATGCCTCTCTGCCCTCCCTCACCAGTGCAGATATTGTGCATGAGTCACAGCCCTCATTTCTGGTGAGTCTGGACGTCGCTTCTGAAGGCTTCTCAACATGGTATTCTAAGCCGGCTCTACCAAGTCATTAGGAATAAACCAAAAAAACCAAACTCATTGCCGTCGGGTCGATTCCAACTAGAGATATATAACATATTTCCCTCTCTGTACTAGACTCCTCATGCACTGGGCTCATCTCTTGTACTCCCTGAAATGCCAGGGCAACTTAATGTATAGACCTCCTGGGTAGATTTGAACCTCTAACATTTTGGTTAGTAGTCAAGCACTCAGCGTTTATGCCACCCAGAAACACATGTACCATAAAACTGTAGGAATTAAAAGGTAGGCTTAGAGTATACATTTTGGTGGTAAAATAGACCTTCCGACTGGGCAGGAGAATGCCTGTTTTTCTGTAGGTAGGGAGCATGCTTCTATTCTTCAGTCTGTTCCATCCTAGTAGGAACCTTTGTTTAATCAGCCTCTTCTGTAGCCTTCCCTTGGAAAGCCTGGTGGCGTAGTGGTTAAGTGCTATGGCTGCTAACCAAAAGGTTGATAGTTCAGATTCACCAGGTGCTCCCTGGAAACTCTATGGGGCAGTTCTACCCTGTCCTATAGGGTCGCTATGAGTGGGGATCGACTTGACAGTAACAGGCTTGGTCTTTGATTTTTGGTGGCCTTCCCTTGGACTTCTGTTCATTTCACATGCCTTCCATCTAATTGTTTACAGGAGGATCTAGAAATTCAAGTTCTGCCATTTGTGAGAAATATATGAGTGCCCCCAGAGCAAAACTGAGCAAATTAGAGAAATCAGAGAACCACAGTGCTTCTGTAGTCCAGATTTTGTAGTAATTTACTTGATGAAATTTTAAGTAGAAGTGTTTCACATTTAGCATAACATTTCAGCTGGAGTTATGATCTTGTGTGCATGTTGAAGATGATAGTATCAGAATATGATTTGTCACTTGTGTACAAAGACAGGTGCAAATATTCTATAACATTGTCTTAAGCACATTTTGTAATAGACATTTCATTAAAACACTTTGAAGATGGCAAAGCCTGTTCTAATTGAACAGTGGGTGTCTGAAAAATCTTGTTTCACACATAGGGCATCTCCAGACAATGGAAAGGAGAGTAACATTTCACTGGTGCTATTTACATAGTTTATTGATTATATGGTAAACGGAAAAAAAAAATATCATTGAGTCGATTTCAACCCATGGCTAACCTCTGTGTTGCAGAGTAGAACTGTACTCCATAGGGTTTTCATGGCCATGACTTTTCAGAAGCAGATCAACAGGACTTTCTTTCCAGATGCCTCTGAGTGGGTTTGAACCACCAACCTTTCAGTTAGTAGCTGTGTGCTTAAATGTTTATACCACCCAGCGTCTCCGATGATATGGTAAAACCATCAAAATGCCTTCACCTTGAAAATCTTAAAAGGACAATTTTGCTACCTCAAGTTTTTATAAAAAAAAAAAAAGGAGAAGGTTAATATTTCTACAAGGGATGTAAAATGCCTGTGTGTGCTCCCCAGATTGCATTGTGTGATGCAATTAGAAAAGAGAAATACCATTTTGGCAGAAATTATTCTCCGAAGAATTTGTAGGATATAATCACTCTGGGAGAATTTGGGTCTGTAGCATTATTTTTCTGTTATTAATGCATGATGAAATACAAGGGCATTTGTTACAGAGTATCATCCTTTCAGCACATCTGAAACTTCCTCTTTGCCTGATCCTTTAACACACTGGAACAATTGGTGGCCATAATAATTTGAAAGAGTTTATGCATCTCCCTAAAAAAATTACATAAAATGACTCTTTAAACTATTTTCATTTTTATAGTTGTGCTTAAATTATTTTTAAGAAAAATAAATTACTTTAGCACTAAAAAAAGAGAAAAAAATTATTAAGGCCAGAAGACCACATGTAACAATACTTTCTTAGTATAGATGAGAAGAAATATGGCTGAGGAAAATACCCGTTTGCCTTCAGACTGTAGGCCAGCGATGGTGAATAATAATAAGTTGTTTATGCTTCATCAAAATAAGAAGAAATCCTAAAATGGTCACTTAAAACTGCCCTGAAACAGAACTTGAGACAAGGTTAAGACACTCTTTTGGAACCGCGTGCAGACTTGGAGAAACCCGTAAGATAATTGTAAAATGTTTGCTAAGTGTTAAAGTGTTAATATGATTAGGTAGCTGGCACTTGATTTTGTTTGTCCACTTAGTTCCAGTTACCAGGAAATAGTCAATATATATGAGGGTGAAAGTGCTAACATAAAAAGATATTAGTGTTTGACCTCGATGACTTTGGAATCTTCTAGTGAAGATCATTTATGAACTTAGCAAGGTAGGTCATACAATGTTCATTTATGGATATTTTTTGAGCAATGGAAGATAAAATAGAAACAGGCTTAGCACTGACTTAACATAAATAGATGTTTATGCTTTTCAAAAACTGTTTTCTAATGGGAAATATTTTTCAACTAAAGTTTCACTTACTATGTTTTTGTTTAACCATTCAGTAAAGTTAGGATACCTATTTAATTTTAGTGCTGCAAATATTGCTTTTCACTAAGGCAGAAAATTAAAACCATTCAATTTCTTTTCCATATACATTAACCACAATAGCTACAACTTTTTTTCTTTGTTTACAGTCTATGATAAGAATTTGAGAATTTCTTTCATAGCTAAGAATTTGGATTTAGGGTTTATAGGCCAAGGATTCATTCCTTACCTCCTAATACATTCTCCATCTAAGATTATGGTTCCCACAGTGGACTTTAATAAGCAGGGTATTCATTCTGTGTCTTAGTTACCTAGTGCTTCCATAAAAAAAAAAAAATTCACTAGTGGGTGGCTTTAAAAAACGGAAATGTATTTTCTCACAGTTCTGGAGGCTAGGAGTCTGAATCAGGGTCTCAGCTGTGTTGAAATTATTCTGTGGGCCTCTCTTCGAGTTTCCAGTGTCTGCCGGCAATCAGCGTTCTTGTAGATGTTTACTCGAGTGATGTTTTCCCCTACGTGGGTGTCTCTGTGCTTATTCTGATCTTTTTATAAGACACCTGTCAGAAGTGATTAGGTTTAGGACCTACCTTACTTTGGTAGGATCTCCTTAACATAACAAAAGAATAATTATATCCTGTAAATTCTTTGGAGAATAATTTCTGCCGAAATGGTATTATTATTCTCCTCAACGTAACTTTCTGGGGGACACAGTTCAATCCATATTACCCTGTTTCCCAGTCTCTGTTATAGTCAAGAATGTATCCCATAAAGTAAACCAAAATTACTTCCTCTTTTCATTGAGAACAAGCGGAAATGAGCAGCTTAACTATGGAGACAAACTAAGAGAACATAATTAGTGAGGGGAAAGTTTGTAGAGTAAGATTGGACTGGGAATTAGAAGCTCTGAGTTCAAGCCCTATAGAATTTACTCTATTTGCTCAACAAGTCTCTTAAGTTTTACCACTCAGTTTCCTCATCTATAAAACCAGGTAATAGGACTATATGGTCTCTAATGTCCTCCAAAAATATGATTTCTTTAACTCTAGAGGACATCCTTCCTGTCCCCTCATGTTCCTGAATTTTTAGAGAGCATATGGCGTGTGTTTTATTTCTAATGGATGATGTAGCAGATGAAAGTGGGCAGCAAATTCTTTGACACTCCACCCATGGAGAGGTGAAGTCTGTTTCCCCTCCACTTGAAGCTGGGCTGATGTCTTAGACCAACGGAGTGAGGCAGAGTGATGCTGTGCCAGATTCTAGGCTAGCCTTTAATAGAACTGGTAGGTTCCGTTCCGCCTTGGTCTCTTGGAGCCCTGAGCTGCTGTGTAAGAAGTCCAACTACTATACTGGAAAGACCACATGAAGACGCCCTGAATCTGCGTGGAGAGAAAGAGAGTTCCTGCTGAGCACTGCCTTTCCTCCATAATACCAAGGTGCCGGGCATGTGGACCCTCCAGAGCAAACCAGCTGCTCCAGAAAACACATAGAGCAGAAAAAAATCATGCAGCTGAACCCTGCTGAAATTACTGACCCACAAAATCATGAGATATAATAAATGTTACGGATTGACTTGTGTCCCCTCAAAATGTGTGTTGTAAACCCTAAGCTCTATGCCTGTGGTGGCGCCCTGGTGGTGCAGTGATTAAGCATTTGACTGCTAACCAAAAGGCCGGTAGTTCAAATTCACCAGTCGCTCCCTGGAAACCCCATGGGGCAGTTCTACTCTGTCCTATAGGGTTGCCATGAGTCAGAATTGACTCAATAGCAATGGGTTTGGGTTTTCTTGTTGTTTTTAAATGCCTGTGATTATAATCCCATTTGGGAATGAGTTGTCTGTTATGTTAATGAGGCAGGATTAGTGTAGGGTATGTCTTAAGTCAATCTCTTACAAGACATAAAAGGAGCAAGCATAGATGGGGAAAAAGAGATGCCAATTCACGTGAAGATCTCCCAAGAGCAGAAGCTCAAAAGAGACAAGGATCTTCCTCCAGAGCTGACAGAGAGAGAAAGCCTTCCCCTGGAGCTGGCAACCTGAATTTGGACTTCTAGCCTCCTAAACTGTGAGAAAATAGATTTCTGTTTGTTAAAGCCATCCACTCATGGTATTTCTGTTATAGCAGCACTAGATAACTAAGACAATAAATATTATGGATACAGTTTGTTATCAAACTATAGCTAACCAGAACAGACGATTTGGAAATTTAGGTTGTGTTCCTTCTTCCTCCCTTCCAGTGCAGGTGATTGGAATGTGCTGATGAAGGGGAGAAGGGTAGCATAAGTATAAATTGAAGTCAGAATGAAAACGAATTATAAAAAGTTAAGCTCTCCTCATTTCAGCATAAAATTAGATACTTATAGAAAGTGATGATCACATGGAGAAGGACCACCTAAGCTCTGACTGTGCACAATAATTCATTTCATACTACAAGAAAAAAATAATATTAGTGAGGACAGGGGAACATCTTTTCTATTGCTAGCTTTTTCCTGTAACTGAATACCTGTGCTGATATTTTACCCATAATACCTAGCATGGGCATACACACCTTGGTCACCTGCCACCATTCACTGAATCATCTCATGAAACTGAACTGAGAAATGGTGAGCGGATGTTGGAATGGGAGAAGAGGAGGAGGATGGTACATTAGAGTTGACTGCCACAGAACTGGGAAGATACTGCTCTCTGTTCAGATGGCCCATAAAATTGCATAGACATTGGACATTAGCAGTTACCTATGTTTCACTCTGTTGCCCAAAGAGTTGCTCCTCTTGTAGCTCATGAAAGTAATGAAAAAGTAGCCAATTTCTAACACTATGCTGAGAAATAGAAAAGAAAGTTCAAAAGGAAAATGTACTTCTGACTCCAATCTTTTTTCAGTTTGACAAATAGCAGAAGAAAATGTTCTATCCAAATCAAAGACTGCCTCTCACTTCATACCATTTACCTCTAACCATGACTTACAAGTATTTGTTTTTGGCATATTCAGAGGTCAGTCCCTAACAAGCTATTACACAACAGGCAATTTCATTCAGCTTGGAAATTGTACTTTGTAATGACACTATTCTTCAATAGTCACCCTGACTAGAATGTAAATAATCCAGGGAATTATATGGCTTAACATACTTATACATTTAAAATAAGGCTGGATGCAAAATTTAAAGCAGGTGATATAAGCGGATACCCATGTTACTCTTCTCCCTAATCCCCAAATCCTACATTCAGGTGTTTCAATTACTTTGGTATGTATACTGTTTTAAACACACAATGTTAACTAGCTTATTTTTTTCCTTTTTTTCAGAAAATAACATTGGTTTGGGAAGAATTCTATTTGGGTGTGGCTCGTCAAGCCCTCATAGGGGACAAGAGAAAGATTCTCTTACACATAATCAATAATATTATTTTGACTCGATTTTAGGTTGTTTTCCAATATCTATTATTGGTTACTTAACTATTCACAGCCTTACTCTCTTCATTTGTGAAATGAGGATATATATTTAACACCTATCTTGTAGGGTTGTTGTAAAGGCTATAGATATTGTATATAAAGATACAGAGTGAGAACTCTCCCACTTATTACCTGCGCAGCCTTCAGAGAGTAGTTTTGACTTTTCTGTGATTAATTTTTTTATATGTAAAATAGGAGATTACATGTCCATAGTATAGTTTCCTGAGAATTAAACAAAATTATATATGTAAACATCTTAACAAGTACTCAGTAAATATTAGCAATGATGAGGTGGTGGTGGTGGTGATGATGATGTTGATGATGATGCCTACACATAACAATTGCTCTGTAAATGATAGCTATTGCTTTTAATTTTATTGAATTTAAAAAGGATTGGGGAAATCCTATGCCATATATACTCAGAACGGGAAAACTGAATCATGTGGTCTTATCACTGTCAATTCTGATTTAGAACCTATCTATTCTAAAAAGTATCCTCGTTTATAATCCGCTGAAGACCTGAATCCATTACAAAGATGATCAGAATGAAAGGCCCAATTTGCAATGGCTTTGTTCAGCAATTCTCAGCTCTCATTTTGCATTAGAATCAACTCTGGATCTTTCTAAAATGACAGCCATATGGATCACATTCCTTGTCCCCTCAATAAGTCTGGGCTGTAGCAGGTGACTGTGATGGGCAGACTGTCTTCAGAAGCACATATTTAGCCATATGACATATGTCTCCTGGATTATGTATGCCAGAGCTAAAGACCTAGCACTGAATAGAGGCCTCAGGAAGGAAGAACAATGAGGAAATTAAAAAAAACACATATCTTTCCATCCTTCACTTGAAAGATTTCTGTTAACTCAAGACCCTATAACTTGATTTTAGGCAGTAGGACTGGCTGTACTTGGGTCCCTGAATAAAATGTTAGCTAATGAAATTCAAACATTCACAGGAATTCAAACACTTTTATTAGTTACTAATGGATATTACCCATTGCCATCGAGTTGATTCCAACTCATAGTGACCCTATAAGACAGAGTAGAACTACCCCATAGGGTTCCCAAGGAGTGGCTGGTGGATTTCAACTGCCAACCTTTTAATTAGCAGTGGAGCCTTGGTGGTACAGTGGTTAAGAGCTCAACTGCTAACCAAAAGGTTGGCAGTTAGAATCCACCAGCCACTCCTTGGAAACCCTATGGGGCAGTTCTGTCCTGTAGGGTCTCTTTGATCAGAATCAACTCGACTGCAACAGGTTTGGTTTTTTTTAATGGATATCAATTATTTTTCAAAGGTCAGATATTTTAGTTAAATAAAGAATTAATCTTAAGATAAAAATGAATGTATTGGTTTCTACTCATTAGGAGCAAAAGAGAAAGAAGGAAACCAAAGTCTCAGAAGAAACTAGTCTACAAAGCTAAAAGCCTACACAAACCACGGCCTCATCAACCCTGAGACCAGAAGAACTAGATGGTGCCTGGTTAAAACAACCTACCGTTCTGATCAGGGCCACAATAGATGGACCCTGATAGAACTGGAGAAAAATGCAGAACAGAACTCAAAATTCTTAAAAGTCCAGGCTTACTGAAATGGTTGAGACCAAGGGACTCCCTGAGTATCGCCCTGAGATACTCTTTAAACCTTGAATGGAGACTAACCCCTGAGGTCACCTTTTAGCAAAATAACAGATTGGCACACAAAATAAAGGATATTACCCATGAGTACGGTGCTCCATTAAAAAACCATCTATATGAGACCAAAAGGTCAACTAATGCAAAGATGAGAGGATAAGGGGGAAAGGAAACTAGAGTACTGGAAATGGAACAACCAGAAAGCAATTAAAGAAAATGTTGACACACTGTGAAAACGTAACTAGTGTCGCTGAACAATCTGTGTAGAAATTGTCAAATGGAAACCTAATTTTCTGTGTAAACTTTCACTGAAAACACAATAAAATATTATTTTAAAAATATTAAAAAGATAAAAGTGGAGTAATGCTCTGGCCTAAGCCAGTCATCAACAAACAGAACTGTAGGAATTTTTTAAGACCCTCAGGGGAACGGGATAAGCAAGGGGATGAGAGGATGGGGCGCTAAAGTTTCCAACCCGTATTCGTATTGTTGACTGTATGTTTTGCCTTGCCCTTTAGAAAAGTTAAACATTAAAAAAAATTTGAAAAATCCCACATGATTAATTTGTTCATTCATCTCTTTTTTATTTAATTAAAAAAAAAAAAGTTGCTGTCAAGTCAATCCGACCCACACGTGTCAGAGATGAACTGAGTTCCATAGGGGTTTCAATGGCTGATTTTTCAAAAGTAGATCACCAGGCCTTGGGTGGACTCTGGATGGACTCAAACCTCCAGCCTTTTGGTTAGCAGCCTACTGCATTAACTGTTTGCACTACCCAGCAGACTACCAGAATTTTTACAAGTTTTTATAACGAGGTAAAATGGTGGTTCTGCAATTATGTAGTTAATTTGAATCATGCTGATGATGTTTCTGGGGAAAGTGGACCAAACAAACAAAAACAACAACAAACCAAAAAGCACTAAATTAATCTGGTTTGACCTGCATAGATCAAGTGAACTAGGGAATTGCCAAAATCCCACTTAGAGTGTGCAAACACAGCCAGAGCAAGACGTGTGCTATATTTAATTTTGTCTTCGGTATAGAAAGCCAAATCCTACACTAAGACTTCCAACAGAACAGTAATGACAATGGGGAATTGAAGGTCCCAACCTCTCCTTTTGGGGAGATGGAGAGTGCCTAGTAGGATTGAATACCAAACATTTACAAGCTTTGAAAAAAGGGCTGATTGGAAATTGCTCCTGAGAGAAGATCAGAGGTTGGGGCTTTGTGGAGAGAGGAATGGAATGGTTTTTAAATCATAAGGCTTTGTCAGTCAGCTCAGCACAAAGCATGAAGGCCTTTGCAGGGTAAAGAACCATTCTGACATCCAGAGTGAAATGGAAAAAAAGAATATAAGGGGGAGTTTAATGAAGAATTTTGTGTGATTTTTAAAATTGGGTTTGGTTCTTTTTTTTTTTTAAGAAAACTTGAAGCATAAAGAATAACCAATGATGTCAAAAGAAAAAGAAATAACAGTAAACTGTCCAGATGTGACAGAGACATGGTACATGGGAAAAAGCATGGGCTGGCAAGTCAGACAGAATGGGGTTCAAACCCTGACTCCACCACTTACTAGCTACGTGACAAGATACTTTCTCAGCCTTTGCTTCCTCATCTGAAAGTGCAGCTCTCGTATACACTTACACAGAATTGTAATACATAGGAATAAAATGAGACATTACATGCTAAGTTCTAGAAACAGTACTTCTGGGTGAACTATAAATATCAGTTTCTTTCCCCTTTCTCACCCTTGGACATCTCGATGGAATAGTGTCTAGTTAACTTAAAAGCCATCTCTAACTATGGGCATCCAAGGTATAATATTATAATGGCTATAAATGACTAACAACAATAAATAACCAAGTACACTGGTCATTGGGTGGTGTTTGGCTTCTCAGTCCAGACAATTACCAAAATCCACCCTTCCTACTAAAAGTGTGGTCCATGGACTAGAAGCATGAGCAATCTTGGGAGCTTGTTAGAAACATAGACTTTCAGGTGCCACCCCAAAAAAACAAAGCAAACCCATTGCCGTCAAGTTGATTCCAATTCATGGCGACCCTATGTGTTACAGAACAGTACTGCTCTATAGGGTTTTCTTGGCTGTAAGCTTTATGGAAGCAGTTCGCCATGCCTTTCTTCCACAGTACCTCTGGGTGAGTTCAAACCACCAACCTTTAGGTTAATAGTTGAGCACAAACTATTTGTGCCACCCAGGGACCCCCAGACTTCCTGCATCAGAATCTGCACTTTGAAAAAAAATCCCCACATGATTCAAATACTGATTAAAATTTGAGAAGCTCTGGTTTGACTCTATGTCATTCAAAGAGTCATTTTACTACCCATTTCAATTGTTTGTAAACATGACTTCTAGAACAAAATATTTAAGATTCAAATTGCTTCAGGAAAATGAGCTTATCTCCCTACTTTTACTGTTGTTCAGATATACTTAGCCCTTAGATGTTTTTGTCCAAAAATGAAAGGACTGCATGGGATTTTTATCTTGTTTCTTTTTTCCCCCTATAATGGATATTACAAAATGTTCAGCCTATCAAACATTCGAAACTGTTTTTAAGTAATATTAAAAATCAACAGTTTCTTTTCTAAATATGGAATAAATGCTTTCATGGGGCACCAAATTTATTCTGGTAGTTTGGAATATTTTAACTTAGTTTACATGAAAAGAATTTATTTAATCATAAGCTATCTCTAATTACATGAAAGAAGATTTTTTTAATTATATTTTCTTTCTATATCCATGAGTGGGCAAAAACACTCAATAAATTTTCATTAACTATTTTTTATGAAAGAAGCTGAGGCAGAACCCTGCTACCTACCTCATGTCTAAAAGAGCCTAATGTCTGATAAAAAGGACAAGGATCTTCTTCACAGAGGTTTAGTGTCCCGAATCTGATGTTTAGGGGAGACCTCAGGATTCTCATTTTCCAGACCAATGAAGCTGAGATAACATTCAGGGCTCTGAAGAAGGGAAAGGACACATGGCTGGTGATTAGAACCCTTCTCTGTTTGGAGGAGAGTGGAGGCTGCATAGAGGAGTAGTTGACATAGTGGGATTTAGAATAAGAAAAAGCCAAGTTCTTATGCAGGTCCCACAAGTTAGTTGTGGGATTCTGAGCATGATACATATTTTTCTAAACCTCAGTGTCCACTTCTATGCAATGAGAAATCACGAACCTCACTAGATGATTGTATGAATCAAATTATACAAGTGAATAAATGTAAAGCACCCAACATGGTGCCTAGCAGGTAGTAAGGGCACAGTAAATTACAGCTATTAGTCTCATTGTTTGTGCCTTCAGTTACAGAGGCAGATCACATCACCCTCAGCTGGATTCAGATGCTTCATCCTCACGTGCCCTATGCTGTGGGGAGTGGGGAACGTAAGCTGTGACAAATACTGCATTGCAGTGTTTTGATAAGAAATTATAGCACCATGTTTTATTGAGCACTTACTTTGTTCCAGACACTTTTCTAAGTGTCTTACATGTATTTTATGGATTCATCTTCACAATACCCATACATGTAGGTACTATTATTATCAGAGATTCTATTACTCATTATCTCTTAACAGAGATTCTATAACTCATTACCCTTCCTGTAATTTCTTCTTCTGCTTAAGGAGGCCCATTTGATGTCTGTTGCTTGCAGCCAGAGAGCCCAGACTGTGCAGTGGTGGAGCAATGATAAACTGTATTTTTACACAAATAATGCGCACCTTCTGCATTTGTTGGCCAGTATGCCCTTCCCCTATGAGGTATTTTCATAGCGCGCTATGCTAATATTTTTTACAGCAACATGTGGAAGAGGATTGGCATGGTGATGCTTGTGAGGGTGCCTCAGGGGGGGAGGGTGCAGCCAGCAAACACAGAAGGCGCACATAATTTGCGTAAAAATAAGGCATATCCAAGGAATCTAACTCCAGTGTCCATTCTTTTAACCTGCTTCCCTATTACACCTCACAGAACTTCCAAACTGGAAAGAATCTTCATAATCAAGTCCAACTCTTAACTTTACAGATAATTTTACAATCGGTTAAAAACAAGGACTCTCTAAAATTCAGTGGGAATGATGGATAGGATGAGAAATGATTCCAGGCTACAAAAAATTATGTAAAGAAGTATACATATCTGTTCCCCATTACCCACTATATCAAAACCAGGGGTCAAAGTTACAAAGAGGCAAAAAAAAAAAAACCAGACTAAAATATCCAAAGGAGAATTTCCATAAAAGTGGAGCACTTGGATACCCCACACACTCTAGCAGAAGATAGAATGTCTAGTCTCAGGAAAAGATGGATGAGAGAGGCTCTGGAGCTCTAAACAAGGGACACTGGCCACAACTAAAGATGGGAGTGAAGAGCTGCATTGGAAATAATAGGATTACCTGACTATCTACAAACTAAACCCTGAGACCACCCCCACCAACTCCAAATACCTTCTCCTAGTTCAGCTCCTAGAACCCTGTCAGCCAAACATATACTCCTCTGGCAGAAAATTAGAGGATTCCTCTCCAGGGGTATCTACAGCCAAAAGAAAGGCACTATAGATAGGGGCATCTGAGAGTCCCCCAATAAAACAATGAGATCCCTGCCCAATCACACTGACTATAATAATCGTTGACAAGTAACCCTCATGCACACAGCACTTCCAATCAGCATCTCAATGCCTTGCTCTTAAATATGAACAGAAAACCAGATACTTGAGAAAGTCTTTACCATGAAAATCAGAACTTAAACCTCAGTAATCTAAAGGAGAAGTCCCCTGTAAACTATATTCAGTATTTTAATCATAATCATTTCTGGTAGAAAAGCCCAGGAAATCTTGAAATATGTCATATTACCAAGATGTCATTTGACAAAGTTTATGGAGAGAATTTCAGAAAATGTTCTTATTTATTCTGAGGGCAATTAACCCAAAGACAGCAATTGAGTAACATAACCTGAGTGAATTTCTGCCCTAGCTTCCCTTGAAATAGCAAAAGATGGTCGCTTTGGAAAACTAAATGCTTGCCTAGAGACTGACATTCAAATGAGCAGGCTTTGGAATTGGAATTTATTTCTGAGGTCCAACAGTATAGTCCAACAATTGACTTGGCATCCTGCTCAAGAAAAATTCGGAAACTGAAGCTTAAAGGAAACACTGAGAAAACAGTAATACAGTATCTCTTGCCAAAAGGTTGCACTGCAAGTTAATTCCTGAAAGTTTAGTTCCTATCAAGCTTTGGGACATGCATACCCCAAACTGATAAGTAACACCTATCAGTAAAGTAGTTTTCACAGTAAACTCATCAAACCATGGTCTAGGGTGAGGAAATTGTTTCTGATTTGAAATGAGGGAAAAATGGACAAATATATGTTAAATTCCCATGGGACTTGGCCTATTGATGCAATTTTAACAGAGAATGGTTTTTGAGAATGGGTTACAAAATTCATTGTACTAAGCCCTCTATTGAAATATTTTAATAATTCACTTTTTACTTGTCCCATTACTAACTAGAAAGAAAAATCTAAAATGTTCTTCTTATCTTCCTTTCTTTAGCTTCTCCAATTTTGTCAGTGTTAAAGAAGGCATGAAATTTCTGAGGGCAGGTTTACTACATAGCTCTGATGAACAAACCTGTTACATTAGTAAAGTAAAAGTAAGCTTAATATAATTTTTCTCTAGTAATTACTTTCCAATTTTAAAGGCAGCAATAAATATCAGCAATTAAAGCATGCAGTGAACACTGATACAAGTTAGAAAATAGTAGCAAACAGACCAGTCTTCCCATTTTTCCCCATATCTCTCCTTTATACTCATGCCACCTCTCAAACCTGGCCAACAGCCCTAACATTTTCCAAAAACTCAACATGTCTGCTGCAAACTGTGTGTTACTGAAGAAATGGAAAGGAGGAGAAGACAGCTGTTCATATGCCATCAAAGATGTGGACATTCATTTGCTGATGTGGCATGCCTCAAAATGAGAAGAAACAGCTGCAAACGCCCATCAATAATCGAAACGTGGAATGTAAAAAGTATGAATCCAGGAAAATTGTAAGTCATCAAAAATGAAATGGAACACATAAATATTGACATACTAGGCATTAGTGAGCAAAAATGGACTGGTATTGGCCATTTTGAATTAGATAATCATATCGTTTACTATGCCAGGAATGAAAAATTGAAGAGAAATGGAGTTGCATGCATTGTCAAAAAGAACATCTCAGGATCTATCCTGAAGTGCAACACTGTCAGCGATAGGGTAATATCCATACACCTACAAAGAAGAACAGTTAATATTACTATTATTCAAATGTATGCACAAACCACCAATGCCAAAGATGAAAAAACTGAAGATTTTTACCAACTTCTGAACTATGAAATTGATCGAACATGCAGTCAAGAGGAATTGATAATTACTGGTGAGTGGAATACAAAAGTTGGAAACAAAGAAGAATCTGTAGTTGGAAAATACAACCTCGGTAATAGAAATGACGCCAGAGATTGCATGATAGAATTTTGCAAGACCAACAACTTACTCATTGCAAATACCTCCTTTCAACAAATAAACAGTGACTATACAAGTGGACCTCACTGGATGGAAAACACAGGCATCAAATCCACTATATTAGTGGAAAGAGATGATGGAAAAGCTCAATATCATCAGTCAGAACAATGCCAGGGGCCAACTGCAGAACAGACCATCAATTGCTCATATGCAAGTTTAAGGTGAAGTTGAAGAAAATTAAAACAAGTCTACAAGAACCAAAATACAAACTTGAGTATATCCCACCTGAACTTGGAGACCATCTCAAGAATATATTTGATGCATAGAACACTAATGACTGAAGACCAGTCAAGTTGTGGAATGACATCAAGGACTTCATACATGAAGAAAGCAAAAGGTCATTGAAAACACAGAAAAGAAAAAAATACCAAAATGGATGTCAGAAGAAACTCTGAAACTTGCTCTTGAACATAAGGTAGCTAAAGCAAATGGAACAAATGATGAAGTAAAAGATCTGAACAGAAGATTTCAAAGGGTGGCTCAAGAAGACAAACTTAAGTATTAGAATGAAATGCACAAAGACCTAAAGTTAGAAAACCAAAAGGGAAGAACACGTTTAGCATTTCTCAAGCTGAAAGAACTGAAGAAAACATTTAAGCCTCAAGTTGTAATACTGAAGGATTCTATGGGCAAAATATAGAATGATGCAGGAAGTATCAAAAGAAGATTGAAGAAATACACAAAGTCACTGTACCAAAATGAATTGGTCAACATTCAACCATTTCAGGAAGTAGTATATGATCAAGAACTGATAGTATTGAAGGAAGAAGCTACACTGAAGGCATTGGTGAAAAACAAGGCTCCAGGAATTGACAGAATGACAACTGAGATGTTTCAACAAACAGATGCAAAGCTAGAAGTGCCCACCTCTCTATGCCAAGAAATTTGGAAGACAGCTACCTGGCCAAATGACTGGAAGAGGCCCATATGTGCGCCTATTCCAAAGAAAGGTGATCCAACAGAATGAGGAAATTACTGAATAGTATCATTAATACCACATGAAAGTAAAATTTTGCTGAAGATACTTCAAAAATCATTGCAGCAGTACATCCATAGGGAACTGCCACAAATCCAAGCCAGATTCAGAAGAGGATGTGGAATGAGGGATATCATTGCTGATGTCAGACAGATCTTGGCTGAGAGCAGAGAATACCAGAAAGATGTTTACCTGTGTTTTACTGAGTATGCAAAGGCATTCAATTGCATGGATCATAACAAATACTGTATAACATTGTGATTAATGGGAATTTCAGAACTCATGCTCATGAGGAACCTGTACATAGATCAAGAGGCAGTCTTGCAAATAAAATAAGGGTATAATGCCTGATATAAAATCAGGAAAGGTGTTCATCAGGATTGTACCCTTTCACCATACTTATTCAGGCTATATGCTGAGCAAATAATCTGAGAAGATGGACTATATGAAGAAGAGTGGGGCATCAGGATTGGAGGAAGTCTCATTAACAACTGTGATATGCAGATGACACAACTTTGCTTACTGAAAGTGAAGAGGACTTGAAGCACTTACCAATGAAGATCAAAGACCACAGCCCTCAGTATGGATTACACCTCAACATAAAGAAACAAAAATCCTCACAACTAGACCAATAAGCAACATCATGATAAGTGGAGAAAAGACTGAAGTTGTCAAGAATTTCATTTTACTTGGATCCACAATCAATGCCCATGGAAGCAGCAGTCAAGAAATCAAATGATGCATTGCACTGGAAAAAATCCGTTGCAAAAGACCTCTTTAAAGTGTTGAAAAGTAAAGACGTCACTGTGAGGACTAAGTGTGCCTGACCCAAGCCATGGTATTTTCAATCACCTCATATGTATGTGAAAGTTGGACAATGAATATAAGGAAGACCAAAGAAGAATTAATGCCTTTCAATTATGGTGTTGGTGAAGAATGTTAAATATATCATGGACTGCCAGAAGAACCAACAAGTCAGTCTTGGCAGAAGTACAACCAGAGTGTTCCTTGGAAGCAAGAATGGCAAGACTTTATCTCATGTGCTTTGGACATGTTATCAGGAGGGGCCAGTCCCTGAAGAAGGACATCAGGCTTGGTAAGTAGAGGGTCAGTGAAATAGAGGAAGACCCTCGACAAGATGAATTCACACAGTAGCTGCAACAATGGGCTCAAACATAGCAATGATTATGAGGATGGCACAGGACCAGGCAGTGTTTCATTCCATTGTATATAGGGTCACTATTATTCAGAACCAGCTGGACAGTACCTAACAACAACAACAACAAAGATGTGTAAATAGGAAGATCCAAAATTCCGTTTCCCTACTTTGCAAACCATGGAAGTAAGGAATGGATTCCCCATTGCCACTGGAGAGCTGAGTTTGACTTGAACCATGACAAACTGTAAAACAAAGTTTAGTGGAGAATTCTTACCTTTCTATTTACAGCTACTCCCACTTTCCAAATTGAGATGCATTAAATTAAAGGCCCTTTTCTTCTGTAGCTCATTGGTGTCAATGAAGAAAATCTTGTACTCTGTTAGGAATGAAAGAAAAGAAGTTTTATTGAGGAATAACAATAGCTATAGCGGCACAGCTATATAATGCTCTGCATTTTAAGGGGAGAGAGAGGTCTTTATACATAAAGAACAAAAGAAAAATAAGGGGTTAATGATTGACTGTAAATAAGATCAACTTGAAATGTAAAAGTTGATCACTTGGTTACAGAGGAATGAGTTATCATTTAGGTGTGAGACGTTAGCTAGTTAAGTTATGCTTCATTGTAGAATTGTAGTCAGCTATTTATGATTGCAGTCAATTCCAGGAGCAAATTGTTTACACACTGTTCCCAAATGGTTTACATCCTGACTGGTTAGGTTAGTTATAAACACATTCTTCCCAAAAACAATCATTGACATCTTGACACACTCTTCCTAAATGGTTACATCTTGACCTTTTGTTTCCTGGGAATGCATGTTGGCCTCATCACTCTTAGTCTGATAGAGTGCCTCCAATTTGAAACCTTCCCATTTACGTTGGACTGAGTTTGGTTGGGTGAAGTTGGCCAGAAGTAAGGATCAGAAGAAATTGAGGACAACAGAATGCCTCTACCCAACAGAGTGGGAAGAATTTGGAGTTCCTGGGGGTGATCCATGAATGTGAGCTTTTACAGTTGGGAGCAGAACAGAAGAATGGGAACACGACCTCAAATAAACAGTGAGGAACCAGGAGAAATTTACTTTTGTGGGATGGTCAAAAATGTTTTAAAAGCTGGAGGCCTAAGGTTTACTTTGAAGTTACTCTTTTCTGCCTCACAAACACCATTCTCATGAATACCATCACACTGTTGCTAAAGTATGCTGTATCTGTAAGTGGAGAGAGAGAAAGACAGAAAGAGAGAGTAATCTTTAAAAAATAGATCACTGTTTCTCCTGAACTGAAGGAAAAAAAAATTGCTCTTTTCATTAGGTTATTATTCATCTTTTATATTTGCCTTTTCTTCTCTCCTGTCAGTACATTTATTAAAAAAATCTTATTCAATAACTAGCTGACTGAGTTCATTCTCACATAAATTTATTCATATCACAGCAGCTACTTGGCAAAGAATTCTACAAAATTCACTGACCTTGAAAGACAGATAGGTATGAGGAATGTTTTAACTCTTCAAACCAAATGTAGGAATATTTACAACATGATGATTTTTAGATGTTGGAGGTTGCAGTGTACAAAATAATGCCATAACTGTTTATTAAGAGCACTGGCTTTATTCCCTTTGGACCATGGGCTTATTATTCTGATGACAACCTGCCAGTAGTCATTTGCTGCAAGACTGGTGTGTGTTGCCCAGTAACATGGGCAGAGGTTCCTGAACAGACTACTCAGTCATTATGATCCATATGGCCAAGTACAAATGAATGAGTTAGTGAAGGGGGATTCTTGCTCTATATCCCAGACTCACTCAGTCTGTCCAAATGACAGAAACAGTAGAGTGCCTAACCATGTGATATTTTAAGAATATTTCCATTTTCTACATTTGCTGATCCAGTTAATGCCACCTCTTCAAATCCCCTCTAATCCTCATTCTGTGCGTAGCCCTTCTGTACTTCAAGATGGTCTTAAAGAAAAAGAAATATCATACCTTAAAGGAGGAAAGTGAAGGAGATTCAGAAATCTTGTGCTTAATCCAATTTATAAATCAGTATATAGGAAACGATGCTATCCTTATTTCTGTGCTCTTTATGGGAGCCACGAATGTTAATACGAGAAAAAACAATGACTACTACTCTTTACCCCCGAGAAAAGTAGAAGGAAGAAATTCACATGAAACTCTGTAACCATGTAATAATCACTATTAACATTTTAGTGACTGTGCTTTCATATACCTCTATGAGTATACAACCATAATTTTAAATAAATGAATAGCCTTTATTGCGGATGGAGCCCTGGTGGCACAGTAGTTAAGCATTCAGCAGTCGGCAGTTCGAATCCACCAGCCACTCTTTGGAAACCCTATGGGGCAGTTCTACTCTGTCCTATAGGGTGGCTATGAGTCGGAATTGACTAGATGGCAAAGAGTTTAGTTTTTGGATTTTTTTTATTGTGGATAACTTGCTGTTCTTGTCTATTGCTCACTAACCCCTCCCACGCAACATCATGGTGTGTGTTTTTTCATGTCTTTCTCCATGTACGCATGTGCATACATGACATATATATAAATGACCCAGTTGTAGTTTCCGTCAGCAGGATGAGGAAAAATCAAGGGTTTAATGTGAGCCAGGTACTCATATTTGTCCTTGTTCTACATGCTCCCCCAACTGATTCATGTCCAGATTCTTGGGAGTGAGAACTGTAATTAAAATCTTAAAGTGATGCTTCATTAAAAACTGTGCCAAACCTGGGGTGCGGGCAGCTCTACTTTAGAAACCCTACAACAGAGTAGGATATGGTACAGAGGGAGGCTTTCTCTGCAGGCACCAGCATCCACAGTGTATCTCTGGGCAAGTCAAGGCCAGGGTGCCTGGTGTGAGTCTGCAGAGGAAGCAACGTATGCAGGGATGCCTAGGAAAGGCAGTGAGAAAAATGTAAAAAGGTCTAAGAAAAGAATTGTCCTTAACTAGAAAAGAAACAAGAGTCAATGTAGTATAGTGAATAAGAGTACAGATACTAGAGCTAGAGTGCCTGGGTTTGAATCCCAGTTCTGGCACTTACCAGTTGGATAAATCTCTTAACCCCTCTGCCTCAGTTTCCTCATCTGAAAAACAGGAACAATAACAGTATCTCCCTCACAGGGTTGTTGTGATGTGACACATGTAATTGATGTGTCTAAAGTGCTTAACATATTTTCTGGCATATAATCAGCAGGATATAACTATTAGCTAGTATTAATAAGCATAGTATATTTTTAATAAATTAAACTATCAATGTATTTAGTGAATGTCCCTAGCAAGAGAAGCAGCTTGGTTTCTGCCATGTTGTAAATGATTGGATGACTTATAAATTCATTTGAGTCAGCTGGAAAATTCCAGAAGGATTGGCAGAAGGATTACAGGGGGACTGGAGTCCTGAGTGAGAACGTGGGAGCAAAAGCCAGTGAAAGCTGGTCCAAAGAGATTCAAGTGATATATATGAACAAAATATAGGCTTAAAAAAAAAAATCCTGAACTGACCTTTACTTGCACAAAAAATCAATTCAGTAGACACCCTAGTGTTTTCTCCCCTGGTAGGAATGCTTGTATAGACTCCTGAATCACATTTTAGCCCAGAGGGTCAAGGATTGACAGAGGAAATCAAGAGTGTGAAGTACGTGCGTGCTGAGGGAAGATGTAACATATATAAAGTAGAAAATCAATGTATTCATTTCAAATGAGAACCACATCCATCAGATGGGGCAAATATTTACATAGTCTTGACCAGCTGACTCTCCCTGGAAGCAAGCCATTGTTAAGTCAAACTGAATGCTGTAAGGTGAGGCCAGAATAAGAGGAGTTAGTCCTGTGCTTTGATTTAGGAGATTAAAATTGGAGCCATTATTCCTTGTCCTTGAGAATAAAGAATATGACCCAGCTGGAGCTGGACTCACAAGGACACATCAACTGGGCCCTGAGGTATAAAAACAATAGCTAGGACAATCTTGGAAAACATTTTGTAGGGAACCTTTCACATAAATCATAAACAGAGAACAAAAGATCCACATATTTTCCGTTCATCTCTTTTCATTAGGGTTTAGTAAATAGGAACATTTGTTGAACCAATGAAGACCCTTCTGACTGTTGTTACTAAAACCTGTACCAAAGGACTGTTAAGAAACAGAATTCAAAATGAAGACTCACAGTGCTTTTGCAGTTTTTGGCCAATCTTTGAAAAGGTGGTGCTTTCGATGATTTTACTCATTTGTAATTTTAATATATACTGATGATTTTGTAACGTTCCTCTGACTTGGATCGACATTTGCCTATTCTGTAGTGTTCCTTGGATTCAGACAGGTAGCTCTGGTAGCATGCTTGACCACGTCCCACTTACGCTTATTCTGCGACATTCCTTGGACTCGGGCAGACGGGCTCTGGCAGCATGCTTGTCCGTTTCCCACTTTTGCCTCCTTGAATGCATGCCAAATACAGCAAATGCTTTGCTGTAACTTTGTGGTGATTTTATACTAGGACAGGTTGAAATGGTTAACAGCTGCAGGCTCAGATAGAATGTTGCAACTATCATGGTAATAATGGTATAGCTGCTCGGGGTCTGGGAGATAAGTCCCATGGTCATCATTTAGATCTTCTCTACGTCTTCCTGACTCCTCTGCAGTCCTTCCACAGAACATTCTACCCCTATCCCAGCCGTCTCCACGCCACTCCTATCCCAATCCACTGACACATTCTTCACACAAGCAGTGAGATGGTATTTTAAAACGTTAATACTTGAATTTTTCCCAACATTGTCTAGTTTCCGTTAAGCTTTCCCTCATTTAGAAAATAGGGATTCTGTAGTCATTGTCTCGGGGAGACAGGACAACAGAGCAGAAGGACAGAAAAAAGGAGTCTTCTTGCTTCCGAGTTTCAACAGTTGAGGCCTTATGAGCAAGAGGAAAATTCTTAAGTGACAACAGCCTGTGGAGAATATAATGTTAAAAGAGCAAGGCTTTCTGGCCCAGACACTAGAAATGTTTCCTGGTCTGGGGGCAAGAGAGGAGTCAGAGCATTAATCCATGAGATATTAAATGCTGGTCTGTCCCCAAACGACAGACCTTGGGCCCTGTCCCTGTCTCCCTAGGGAGAGAGAAGGATGTAGACATTGGAATGGATTGAAATTAAATGTCTACCAGTTGGGAGAATGGGAGCTCAAACCAGAAGTCAAATAGACTTATAGAAAAACAGCTCTTACATTGCTTGCAAATATGAGTTTATAAAAAGTTTCTCACTTGCACATTAATACTATAAATCAAATAATAATGTAATATCCCTCTAGTCATTGGCCAATGGCCAGAAGGTGCTGCACCTCTGAAAGGGTTAGGTTACAATTTGCTCTGATCCACTAGGTTTTCATTTACAGTTTAAAGCTCAGGAATCAAATTTACTTCCCCTGTTTTCATTTATCCCCTCTAATTTTCAATTGTCCACCATGTATTGCCTCTGTCATAATCCAATAAATACTAGTTTACCTATTGGGATGACTGAACAGAATAGCTGAAACAGGAACATCAGAAAATACAGGACACATGGTCTGTACTTTTTAAATAATACATTCCATAGAGAAAGTCAAATATAAAACATGAAAGAAAAACTACTACTACTTAAATATACACATTTATAAATTCAGAAATTTGCTTACGGTACTTCGTGTATCAGTTTACATGATGGCACTTATAGAGAATATATACAGCTTTTGTTTTTGATTCTAAATTAACAACCAAAATATTGACTTCTCAGAAGTTTTATATTTCCTAATATCTATAATATTCAATAAAGAATTGTATAAACTAATCTATAGATATTTCTTCTTTGACTTGAATAAAGCATGTCATTCCAAAAAACCAGACTCCTGGGCAAGACATTAGTCTGGCAGAATGCTTTCAAAATGTAGGGAGAATGTTTAGCATTGATACGCAGTACCCAGTTTTGAAATTTTAATCATTTGGTGTAAGCACAAGGTCACTTATTTTTAATAGGTCTCCTCCTGAAATTTTTAAGTGGTTCACTCAGTCATCTTTAATGGCCTCAAAATAATTGAGAGAGAAAAGCATATATCTTCCCAGACGACACCCCTGCCCCTCACACACATCAATTAAATATGCACAATGCAGGAATAAGTCAAGACTGAAAGGTAAAGAAATGCACTGTTGATCAAAAGTCAATTCTTTGTAGCTAAGAAGAGATTTTCTGAATATGACTTAAGCCTCTGAAAATAGGAAATTTATTTCACAGGCTAAATTGTAGCATCGACCCTCATTACGTGGAGTTCTCAGAGTACACTCATAAAGTTGACTGAACACTTTCCAATTGCCACCCAAGAAGTGGGATCTAACTGTTTGAAATCATGGTGAATATTCTCCTGGTAGCCACAGCTCATTTTCCTTTAAGCATTTTGGAAAAGACTACAATACTGGCTTCCCTATTGCCTCAACATGTGAAATGTGTTTCTTTAAACAGAGACGCTGGAGACTGTGTTTATTGTTTAAGGAAAAAGTCCTGTTGAGTTCAAAGAGAAGCTGAGACAAAAAAACAGGAGGGGGTCAGAAGAAGAGAGGGAAAATAACATCTTCCTGTTCTTTCTAATGCATTATTTTCCCTCCAGGGAGATAGATACTTTTCCCACAAAAAAAAAATCAGATTTTTGTTCACTTTGGTGGGAGATAGAATTGGTTTGTGAATACTTTGTGCTGTAAAACTTTGCCTGGAGCTGAGTGTCTGTAGTACAGAGGGGTCATGGCAAATCTAGATATGTAGAGAGAAAAAAAGACAATGAAGAAATCATGTGTTCAATACTGACGATAGAACAAAAATGTTCCCCTGTTTGAATGGGGTCTCAGCGAAATGGCTGAAATCTAAAACTGGTATATTCCTGCCAAACTTGAGGTCTTAGAGGATTTTGATAAACACAAAGGTGCCCCACATCTGAACAATACATTCATCTCTGTAGAACATGCTAACAAATATTCTATCCTTCAGTTAAGCTATTCTGACCAGCCTATCCAAATCTACCTTTGAAAACATTGACAACTATTTAAATGTTTCTTTTCATTGATTATTTTCCCCTCTTTCCCCATTTAGAACACCAAAATGTTTCCTAAATCAAGACTGAGAAAATATAACATATGTTAGGGGATATTCCCTAGCTGGATTGAGGTTTTAATTGCACAGGTTTAAGTATTTGTTGGAACTCATGAAAAAATACTTTAAAATTTGTTCAATTCAAGGTATGTTAATTTTACCTCAAAAGAAACAAACTGTCAACAAATATTGAACTCTTATTAATGATACACATGCTTGAAGTATTTGGAGGGTAAGTGTACTGGTGTCTGCAACTTACTTTCAAATGCATTTAAAAAAAAAAAGATGAACAAGTGCATAGAGAGGGTATTTGCTTCCATTGCTGCTATAACAAATGACCACAAACTCAGTGGCTTAAAACAACACAAAATTATTATCTTTAGTTCTGGAAGTCAGGAGTGGAAAATGGGTTTCACTGGACTAAAATCAAGATGTGGGCGGAGTCGCTTTCCTTCTGGTGGCTATAGAGAACAATCCTTTCCTTTACATTTCCTGCTTTCTGGAGATCGTCTGTATTTCTTGACTCCTATTCCCTTCTGCCATCTTCAATTCTCTACTTCTGTCAGCACTTCTCTTTCTCTGGCTCTTTTAAGGGTCCTTATTATTAAAATGAACCTAACCAGATAATCCAGGACAATCTCCCCTTCTCTAAATCCTTAATCGCATCTGCAAAGTCTCTTTTGATATGTAAGGTAACATATTCACAGGTTCCACAGATTACAATGTGGACATCATGGGGGAACGGGGTGGGGGGGGTTATCATTCTGCCTCCTACACAGGGATAGAGAGATGAATAGATATTGGATAAAGCAAGCATAGCAAATGTTAATTATGGAATCTAAGTGCCTAAGTATTCAGTGTAAAATCCTTTTAACTTTTTTGGGGGTTTGTTTGAAATTTGTCACAATAAAACGTTGGAGGGAAAAGCTGAGGCTTAAATTCTAACCATGAACAGTAAATTAGCAAACCTGTTCTGTGTCCACAGAAAGGGGCAAGAGAATGAGTGGAACCAAAGAGACCTCATGGTCCAGATGAGAAGGAAGTGGGCACAGATACCAGAATGGACTGAGGATCAGTGTGGAGGCAGGCCCAGGCCATGGAAATGAGGCATCTGGATGCTGGTAACCAGGAACAGACAGGATGAGCTAACACCTCACAAAAGCCAGCAGTTACACTCTCTGCCAGCTCCTCACAATGCACATCAATAAGCCTCCCCTCCAAACACACAAACCAATTCTGAGGAGCAAAGGGAGCTAAAACCCTGAATTCATTACACATAAACATAAAATGACAGTAAAAAGACAGAGGTGTTCAAATGGCAAGATTAAATTGTCTCAACCAAGTGGTATTGGATTTTGAGACAGAAAGTAATTTTTTTTAATAGGAAAATGAAGTTATAATGTATGCAAATCTGAGTGTGTGGTCCGCAAAATTCATATGTGAGAACATCAATATCTGTAACATTCATATCAATTCAATGGATAAAGAAACTGAGGCCCAGAGAGGTAAAATTTTGTTTTCAAGGTCAGGGACCCTCCTATTTGAAAGGAATTAGGAGAGCTGGTGAAAACAAACAGAAGGGAAACTCAGAGAATAATAAGAAGTTTTGCTGACAAAGCAGAATAAAACAACCTGGTCTGACTGAGCAAATAGTAAAAGGGAGACATTTCCAAATTAATTTTTCCCAATATGAGGTTTTATATTTCTGCTGGATGGTCAGAAAATATAGTTGTCCTAAATTCTTCTAAACTGAAACGTTAAAAGGAAATTTCCTGAGATAAAACTGGATTGACTAATTTAACTGTGACCCAACAGCCTTTTGAATAAATCCTATATCTCTTCTGATATGAGAAACAACTGATAAACAGCCAGGAGTGATATTCAAAATATTTCAAATCCAATATGGCAAGGGCATTCACCAGTCAAAACAGACACAATGTGAACTATCCACAGGACGGACAGTGCAAATCAGCCAAATACCAGCCTTGTTGCCAGCTAACTTCAACCTCCGCTATTAGGAGTCAGGTACACAAATGAATTCTTACTCAAAAAGTAGGAAAGCATTTGAAAAAGTAAGGTAATATCTTGCAATAATTTGAGAATAATCATAGTACTTAACCTGTTTCAGCTAGTCTTGCATTTAAACTGTCCCTGTGATAATCAAAATACAACATTGTTGGAAAGGAAAGTTTTCAGTAAATCCTGTGTTGGCATAAAATACTCTTGTTCACTGCTATATTGTACTTACCACATGATCAGACACATAATAGGTACTCAGTGAATACTGCTGAATGAATGAATGAACTAATATATGAATTTGTTTTCATTGTCTCAAATTAATTCATTTAATTCACTAAATACACTCACCTTGAGGAAAAACTTTTCAAGGTAGCAAGGTTGTATCTTTAATATAGGTCCAAATGGAAGGTAGATAGGAAATCATTCTTCCTAGAATGGAAAAAGCTTAAAATGTAAGAAGATTAAGTTCATTCATGCAGAGAAAGTTGATTAGCCTTCTGAGGTTGTTGAAAATCTCTCCAGCCCCAAAAAGAAAACTTAAAAAAAAAAAAAAGTTACCCTACATAATGTTTTCTGAGATGGAATGTTTAGAAGATAATCATAGGCTTGCAGTTTGGGAGAAAGAACATTATTTGTAAAGCTAAATAGGATTTTGATGCTTCTATGTTTACTGCTTAACAAAACGACGGTTCCCACACATATGAATCTACTTCATTAGGCATTTAGTTAGTAAAGTTATAAAACTGAGAGGCCTTTCTTACTATGATGCCAAGGCTTTGGTACAGCAGAACAATAAATACCTAGGGGTATCTTCAGATTCAAAAGAAAGGCCACTTAAAATCATCCTCCAAACTGCTCTGCTTATATTTTGAGAGGAAGAAAAACAGCAAGAGAGAAATAAAACCTATGTGCCTGCATTATTTCTATACACTTATAATACAGACCACCACCTTTGTCAATATAAAGCAGGATTTGGATCAATGATTCATAATGAAGAGTTTTCCTTCATATTAAAAAAAAAGAAAGAAAAGTGACAAAGGAGCCATGTTACTATACAAAATGAAAATCCAGTTCACATCCTAGTCATATGGAAATATGCTAGTATTTTCAGTTCTTTAACACTTGGGTAAAAATGGTCCTGATTGATATAGGGTAGAAAATTGAGTTTTCTAGAGATTTTGTTTTCTTTTCCTTCACTTTAAAAAAAAAAAAAAATTTAGACATACACACACATTTCATGACTCAGTCAATAGCTTGACATTTCCTACCTTGAGTTTTCTTTGGTTTTCAATATGTCAGGTTTTAGCTGCTATTCAGCCTTTGGCTCTATCTGGTAAACATGTCTCCGGAGAACTCGACTAGCCCTTGAAGCGCAAGATATAAATCTGGGATCCAACTATGTTCCAACATCACCAAAACATGTTGTACAGGGGATTCTGGACATATTTTTAAAACTATAGCCAGAGGTGGGAGTGAAAAACCAAGTACCCTATCAAGGCTATAAGAAAGGAAGCTTGCACTGGTCAACAGATACTTGAATCATTTATATTTTTCTTCTACAACAGCATAGTTTTCAAACTGTGCTTCCAGGGCATTAGTTCCATGGAACCCTTTAAGAGTCACTGCAGGGACAGAGGGAGAAGGGACAGCAAAAGGGAAGCTCCTAGGTCTCCAACCCCACTCCAACCAGAGCATAGTTCACTGCTTTAATATACGAGGCTTCATTTAAATAAAAAAAAAAGGAATGATAATGAGTTGTTGGAAGGGGCAGTGGGAGATAAGATTGAGTTTAAAAAACACAGTTCCAGAATAATCCAGGGAAAAACAGTAAGATTCTTTGGTTAAACAAGTGAAGACTTTCTTACATAGTTACACCAAATGAAGAATTCAGGATAAGCTTTTTTAATAATATTATCAGATGGCTGAGACACTGTCCTGCTGAAAATGGGTCTTATGTCTTAAGATGTCTTGCAACCATACACAGATAGGATGACAGAATTTGACTGGGATTTCGTTATATGCAATTTTTCAAACATAACTTTTATTTTCAAGGTACAACATTTGGGTTTCAACTCTTCTGCTTTCTGAAATGGCATCAAATTCTCCCCACTCCCTGGTGAAAGAGAGACTATGATCGGATTGGGGGCCACAGCTTCTCTTTAAGCAAGCCCATTAGGTATCAATCATTTGGCCAAGTCAATTCATGAAATGTTATGTAGAAAATGCCAGTAATATATTATTGACCATTTTCTTGCTTAGATTTGTGAGGTGAGATGGAGGGACTCTGAGCAATTGTTTATTAAAGTTCATCTCACCCACCTCACAGTTTCGGTTTTCAATTTAAGTTCTCCAGTTTATGCATTACGTGAGGGTTCTGAAATTATTGCATTAAGCCTAACCAAAGGCAAATGAGTTTATATTTTATTTACTGGTTTAAATAGCAATTTAGCAGGGTGACCGTATTTGTTACACACAAGCAATTTGAATTCAGTCAATTTTCTTTGCAAAATTGAGATTACAGCCAGTATTAGATTCTCCAGAAGAAATCAAACAAACAGAAGCAATATGTGCTATGAAATGAAAGAAGCCCAAACAAGCTCAGAGGCCGTTTGGCTCTGCCAGGTGATGTTATTGAATTTGGCATTGTGAGAAAAGGGTTCAAAGAATACAGCCACCCAGGACTATTGGATTTCAACAGAGTAAAGTTGGAAGGATTAAGGGCTCTAGCCAACAAGACACACAGGGACAGCCCTCGGCCATTCGCCACTGCAATCAGTGAATGCTGTTCCCAGCAGGCTCCAGAGGGTCCCCTGAGTAAAACCTCAGTGGACTGGAATTTCTCTGAAAGGAACGTGAATTTTTAGATGGATTCACCAGAGGGGATATCATTCATAGACCTGGGCAGAATATCATGCTAGCTAGAGAGGGAAATAAAAGAAGAGAAAGAGAAACAGAGACAGAGACAGAAGTGTTACAGTGAGGAAATAGGCAAGCTGTCTAGGGTTGAATACATTCTGAAAAACACGACAAGGAAGTGTGTGCACCTAGGTTCTTACAGACCTACCAAGGAAAGGGGAAAACAAACAAAAGGGTGCAGGTGTGGGAAGCCCAATAAATGAATGAGTAAGGAGAAAAGAAAATATTCAAAGTGAACCAAACACTGTACCTGTCTTATAAGAAATCCTTTTCCCTATGTTTTCTATATTTCATCCCTATGGGTTTCCCTCAGTTCTTGAGTATGCATGCTGTGAACTTTCTCAGCCTGGGGCTGAGCCCTTACTATTTTTTCCACCCAGAGAATGCTTCCATTCCGATTTAAGAGACTAGTTAATACATTATCGTTCATTGGGTTTCATTTTAAATATCATTTCCTCCAGAAAGCCTTCCCTGATCCCCAGGCCTACATTAGTCCATCTGCTATAGGATTCAATAGCATGTTCCCCTTTTGAGACACTTATACTCATCATACTTATCACTTATATTTATCAGATTTACCTACTTTGTTGACCTTGATGTTCCAGTACCTGGCAAGTGCATGGAAATGGTGCTTAATATTTTCTGGATGAATGTAAAAGAAAATTCATTTGATGATTGTGGTAGACTCAAGTATATGGTGGTAGCCAGGCTCATAGCAATGTCTTTATAGTCCCGTTCTGCTACCCATTGCACCACACCACCCCACTCCAACACATGGTTTAATTAGGACCTTCATGACTCACCTTTGGCAGACACTGTAAATTGGTTCTCACAATACCTACTTCCAACCCTTTTTTCCTTCCCTTTGCTTTCTGTGTTAGTTAGGATAGGCTAAGTTATGCTATGGTAACAAATAACCCCAAATTACAGTGATTTAAAGAAAAAAATTTATTCTACACTTATGCAAGTCCACCACAGGGCAGCTCTTGAGGACAGTTAGGTCTTGTGGCATCCCCATAGCAATATGTGTTTCCGTGTTTGCAGTGGTGTGGAAAAGAATGTAGAGACTCAAACAATGCCTCACAAATGCTTTTGCCTGGAATGGCACATTTTGCATATGCTTAAACTTCACTGGGAAAAACTACCCACATGGCCACACTTAACTTCATGGGTTAGGGAAGTGTTCCTGGATGTGCTTTCCCTTTCAATAGTAACTGGTGTTGATTCATACATAGGGAATCATTTTGCTAGGTTTTTGTATATTTGTTTACTTATTGTTTCTCTATTCATCAATAAAGTGGTCTATACACACAGGTAAACGTCATTAGCCATATACTCTAATTCAGTGGTTCCCAACGTTTCCATGGAGAGATTATCTCAGAATCACCCAGGATGCTTTTAAGTACAGATTTCAAATTACCAGCCCCAGAAATTCTGATTCCATGGGTCCCAGGTAGGGCCTTGGTAACTGTATTTTTAAAAACTTCTGACTTTAGATGAGTTTGGGACTACTAGTCAAATCAACTAAACTATTCAGCTCAAATAGACTAAAAATGTTTATTTTCATTCACTCTTTATAGTATGATAGGAAACCTGTTGTCAAAAGTTTGCCCAGCCTCTCAGTAACTAATTTGTTGAATAACTAAGAACAGAATCTTAAAAGATAGGCTGTTGTTGTTAGCTGGTGCCGAGTAAGCCCCTCCACCCCCAAATTCATCGCAACCCCATGCCAGGGGCAGATGACCCAGTAAGCAAGGTAAACACAGACTTACTTCTGCTTCCTTACTAATCTGTAGTGACCAATTTCACATGGGTTTCACCACATTTTTGATGAAAATGTTTATTTTTTCACTTTGATGTTTATTTTTTTATGGTGCTTCCCTTGCCTATTGGATAATCCTCCCTTGTCCCATGCATATCAGAATGAAATACTGTCCAGTTTTTCACTATGCCCATGGCTGATCGTGAATGGGATCATTGTGATCCATAAGATTTTCATTGGCTGATTTTTGGAAGTAGATCGTCAGTCATTTCTTCCTAGCCAATATTAGTCTGGGAGCTCTGCTGATAGACAAGTGGTGGCTGCTCATGAAGTGCATTGGCTGGGAACTGGACATAGGTCTCCCACGTGCATAAAAAGTGAGAATTCTACAACTGATCCACCAGTGCTTCCCCCATAAGCTAGGCCTAAACCCATTGCCATCAAGTCGATTCTGACTCATAGTGACCCGACAGGACAGAGTAGAACTGCCCTATAGGGTTTCCAAGGCTGTAATCTTTACAGAAGCAGACTGCCACATCTTTTTCCCACAGAGTGACTGGTAGGTTCAAATGGCTGACCTTTCTGTTAGCAGCCAAGCACTTAACCACTGCTCTACCAGGCAGCCTCTTATTAATGAGGCTTCTTTAATAAAGCAATTTTAATGCCTTCCATGTAGAAAGTACAATTTGCCAAGTTCTATGGCTTCCCAGAAACTGGCCCAAAGATAATTCATAAGCTAAAGTCAGCAACTGCTTCAGCCTCCCCAGGAGGTATCCTTCACTCCCACACCCTATAGACACATGATCCTCATCAATAATGAACAGTAAGGCATCACCTTGTCTATATTTTTGCTCAGTCAGATTCATAAAAATTCCTCCTTGTCCTTCTCCAGGTCATTATATGCACTTAGATTTAATGTTTTGCCCAATTTCCCTAGCTCAATGGCCTATAAAATCTTGGAGATTATTTCTCCCTCCTCACCCCTGCTGCCACCTTAAACTGGAGGCCTAGTGACCCAGTATGTCAGAAAGCCCAGGATCACAATCTCATTCATTTATCCAGCCAACAAAAAGAATTATCAGCCTCAGGGTATGCCATTTTCCCATCTGTCCAATAAACTTGGCTATGTACATCAGGAAAAACAAATAATATTTATTACAACATATTTCTAAACCCCTGAGCATTAAGACATAACATTTCTGCCTTGTCCATTTGGACCGGGTTGTTTTAATCAAATCAGGATTGTCTGTGTATAATGCCTACCTCACTGAAAAGTCAGTTGTGTGACTCTATCTTTCTATGAAACAAACACACAAGTGAACTAGAAAGAGGCTCCTTCACCCAAGCAAGACAGGCAAACCCCCAGTTGTCAGGGCAATAGCCAGTGTTTTAGGCCTTTCTTGCTTCTTCTTGAAAGAGGGACAAAAAGTAGATTGATTTCCCCACTGAAGAAATGGCAGGCCTCCTCTAGGTCTCCTGCCCCGGCGAGAAGGAGATTGTCAACAAGTGGTAATTTCTGACTCTTGAAGCCTCGGTTCACTTGCCCTCCCTCCTCCTCCCTTCAGTTAACTGGCACATGAAAAGAATGATAATTCCACAGCACAGTATAGCTAATGAAATCAGATATAAATACATATCAGTCTCAGAGCAAGGAAACAATCTTCCCACTGTACTTAATGTTCCTCACATCTTCCCAGATATGTTAGCTTTCCCTTGGGCTCCTTGTTGAAAGCATAAAGAATCTAGAGGTAAGTGAGTATAACAATTAGGACTCAGGATCTATTAAGGAAAATAGGCTAATGTCACACAGTTTAAAGAACCTGGGAATTGGGGGATGACCTTAACAATTTCTAAATACATGAAAATCTACCAAAGTGGTATCTGCTGAGTTGTGAGCATAAGGAACTAAGTTAAATTACAATAAGAGATGTGACACTGGGGGGAAAATGTTATAATACTCACTGTTGCTAGTTATTGAGCACAGTTATGACTATTTAAGAAAACAGGCTCAGAGACTTGTCCAAGGTCTCACAGGTAAATACCTGGTGAAGTCAAGATTTGAACCCATATCTGGCAGACTTACAAATCACACACTTTTAATACCTGAGCCACATGGCTTCTATGAAGGGCCAGGTGGGTTCAGATGATGACCTCAGCTCATTTTCACATCTTCGTTAGTAAAATTGGCACTGCCTCACAGGCACTTTACGTTAGGCCCTGCCCTCCTCCAGTTTGGACAGCCGTGGCTTTGCCACTATTTGTGAGAAAACTGTTGGCTAACCTAGGCCTGCTGTAGCCAGGCTCTAAATAGGTGTGGTAGATTGTGTTATTGTGAACAATATTTGTTGACCTTCCTTGCGGTCACCCACCCTGTGGGGAGATTATACATCCCAGCCCTGTTGGCATTAGGTTTGGTCATGTGACTTGTGTGTCCCTTCCTGCTGGAGGTTCATACACTGCAACCTTGTTGAACTTAGGAGTGCTTGTATAACTTGCTTTGGCCAATTTGAAATGTGGACAGAATAATGTGTGTCAGTTCTGAGTAAGAACCATTAGAGTCAGCTCATACTCACCATGTCTCATTTCCCTCTGCTATCAGCCATCAATGTCCCAGAGACAGGCTGCTGCTTTGTCAGCCAGAGCACAGGAGTGAAGACCACATGGAGCAGACTCACAGCCAACCCACAATGGATATTCAGTGTGAGTAAGAAGTAAACCCTTACTGTTGTAAGATTCCGGGATCATTTGTTACTGTAGCATAACTTGGTGTAACCTGACTGATAGAAAAAGTGACACTGATTTCTACATTCCAAGGCTTTCTAAGGGACTCAGCAAAGGCAGGGTGTATGGGGTTAATAAAGGATGGGCAGCTTATTCATGTTGAGGTAGCCTTCCAACCCTGCTCCTCCCAGTCCCACAAATTGGATGTTCAGAGTGAAAAACACAATTTTGTAAATCCACATACAGAATGTTTTGACAGATAGATAGCTAGCTAGGTAGGTAGGTAGATAGATAGCCGCCATTGAGTCAACTCCGACTCATGGCAACCTTACGTACAACAGAATGAAATGTTGACCAATCCTACATCATTTTCACAATCAGTGACATTTTTCAGTCCATCTTTGCAGCTGTTATGCAAATCTATCTCACTAAGGATCTCTGTTGCCCTCAGCCTTCTACTTCACCAAGCATGATGTCCTCCTCTAGCAATTGATCCCTCCTGATGACGTGTCCAAAGCAAGCAATTTGGACAGTGTTCTGTTGTGATCCACAAAGTTTTCACTGGCTGATATTCAGAAGTAGATTGCCAAGCCTTTCTTCCTAATCTGCTTTAATCAGGAAGCTCCACTGAAACCTGTCCACCATAGATGACTGCTGGTATTTGAAACACAGCAATACTCAAGCCACCACAGTATGACAAACTGACAGATCGGGGATGGATGTTTCCACTGGTTTAGTTTAAAAAAAAAAAAAAAGCAGGTGAAGACACTTTCTAGAGTTGGACGTATTAGTTAAGAGTAATCCTTTGCAATCAATCAGACATGGATTCTAATCCACCAGATACCAGATATGAGATTTTGGGTGTGTTATTTCCTGTCTCTTCAGACTATGGTTTGCTTGTCTATAAAACAATGAAATTATTAAATGAAACAAAGCACATTAAAGCCTTGATGGATGCCTGCCACATGATAAAAGCACTCAACAAACCTTGGTTGTTTTTTATGAACAAAGTCACTGCAGGGGATAAGGGGATGAATCACAATCTAATAGGATGCTAAACTATAATCATCAATAATGATAATAAAAGCAAAATTTTATAAATGCTTTAAAAGTGTCACAGATAAAGTGCTATAGAAAAACAGAGAAGAAAAATTAAAAGTTCCAGAATAATTTGAAAGAAAGGGGAGAGAAATCAGAGAAGACTTCATGAAAAAGGTGCCATTTGAATTGGGACATTTATATCTTTAATCATCTTTTAAATATGGATCCACACACTATAAATTTCTCCTAGGTTCAGCTGCAAGAAAATGTTGCTGTTTCCTGAAAATTTGCAATCCTTTTCTCTAATAGCCAATGCACTATGACCTGTCCTGTTTCCTTTTTGTTTTTGAAGGTTAGAAAAATATGAACAAATACAATTTTGATTGTTAGAATCCTCTCAGACTTTGTTCTCTCCTTTCTTATGGCCTCTGATTTTGCTCTTTATCATTTTTTACTGTTCTGTGTAAACCTTACACCTATATTTTTATTGTAAGCTGCCTCACGTCAGTTTTTGGACACTGATAGGGTATTACATGTAAATAAATAAGATGTCTTTTTATATCTTCCTTCTAGTTTTTCTTTAGTCTTTTACTCTGGTACCTTGTTCAAGGATAGAAAGAGAGATTACTCTTTCCTCTGGCTTCTACAGAAATTGATAACGTGGGCAGCAAGGAATGATCACCCCAGGCTGGTACCCTACACTGTGGTGTCAGGAATTAAACTACTAAGTGCTGATTTTCAGGTTAGATTCAATTGCCTTCATTTTTCACTTCAGCGCAAAAAAAAAAAGAAAAAGAAAAAGAAAAAAAAATTAGCATAACCTAATGATGGGTCACCATTACTCAGGGGAACAGCTGTTTTAAGTTGAATGACATGTTTTTAGGTTGGGGGTGGTTCCAGTAGGAACGGCACATTAGTTCTCTAAAAGAAAAAAGCAAAATCTTTTCATGTCAAACCAGTGAAACTACCTCATGTATGCCAATTGCAAAACAATGTGATCCCTTTACATAAGAGAAAACTCAAGCTCTTTTCTGTAGCAGAGTAAGAGAAAAATCCAGGCCTTATAGGAGAAGACTGTGTATAAGAGCAAGTTAGAATTCAAAAGTTTTGCATTAACGTATCAAGAACAAACACCAATTTCAGAATTCTTCTAAAGGGCATAATTACATTGATTTTACATCACTGCTAAGTAAAATAAGTATGGCTGTACCATATAGACACTAACACCATTAGCATTTTTTCATTTGATGGAAAAGCAATTCACATGAAAACTTATCAGCAAAACAAGAACCCAATGGACTTATTTGGATATAAATTCGCCATTTGAAGCTCTTAATTATTAATTTCGTTGTAGTCATTGATGTAATGCCCTTTCATAAAACCTGAAGGAAATATCTGAGAGGCTTTTTAAAACTAAAATGGCCAATTTGCTAATCATATCCATCAATAATTGTTACCGGAGTGGCAAAATAATACAGCCTTGTCAAAATTAAGCTGTCATTGAGAACAAGTAGTACAGAATTGCAAAGAATGCTTTCTGTTCATTAAAAGCAGGGCTTCAGACTGATTAGTTCCAGTTTGAACCCCTGCTGGTAATTTGCATTTCCACCCCGGATATACTGAATCAAAATCTACAGTTTAACAAGATCCCCAGGTGATTTCTATGTATGATAAATTTTGAAAACCGTTGCTCCACTGGTTGTTCTCAGAACTGGTCCCTAACCAGCAGCATTAGCATTGTCTGAGAACTTGTTAGAAATGCAAATTCTCAGCAGGGATTCGAACCTTAAAGAACCAGTTTGAAGCCCTGATTAAAACACAACATGTTTGCTGCATAACAAGGAATTACTCTCTAGTAAAAAGGAAAGAAAAAGATCAGAAAGCGGTTCAGTATGGTTTGTAGCTTAGCTTTTCAGAAATTTTCATAGAAAATGTCACATCTTTCTTCCATAACTTAAGATTTACAGCAAGGTAATACTACATCCTTTTCATAGTTCACCTTTGCTAAAGTTTGTTTATACAGACAAATTAGAAAATAAAGGGGGTGATGCAGGCCACAACATGGATGCACCTTGAAAACATCATGCTGAGCGAAATAAGTCAATCACAAAAGGACAAATACTGTATAATCTCACTTACATGAAATAAGCAAATGTATATAGAAACCAAAAATTATTAGTGGTTACCCTGAGTGGGAGGGAGGCACTGCGTGTATGTTAATGGTGGTGGAATAATTTGGAAAAGGATAGGGAGAATTGCTTCACAACTTGAAGAATGTAACCAATGTCACTTACATGTAGAAATTATTGAAAAACAAAAGAAAGGGGGAAAATCACAAACATTTCTATCTCCCAAAGATAACCACTGTTGATCTTTGGTTTATCATGCTGGACTTTACCTACGTATATATACATGCAATTCATATGTATTGTACAAACATGATGTATATGTTTTATAAGCTATTTAAACTATTTTCACTTGAAAGTATTTTATGAATGTGTTTCCATATCAGTACATCATCACTGTTCCATTACTACATGGAATTTTGCTGTTTAAATTTAACAGAGTATATTTAATAAATCCCCTATTACTGGGGGCTTTAGACCATTCACTGGAAGCTGTGACTGTCCTAGTAAATTTATCTTTACATATACAATTGGTCCCATCTGATAATTTCCTCTACGTGGAATTTTCTATATCAAAGAGAAAGCTTTTGGCTTTTGATACATGTCATGGATTGAATTGTGTCTCCCAAAAATATGCGTCAACTCAGTTAGGCCATGATTCCCAGTATTGTGTGGTTGTCCTCCATTTTGTGACTGATATAATTTTCTTATGTGTTGTAAATCCTAATCTCTGCCTGTGGTTAATGAGGCAGGATTAGATTATGTTAAAGAGGATTAGGGTGGGATGTAACACCATCACTCAGGTCACTTCCCTGATCCAATGTAAAGGGAGTTTCCCTGGGGTGTAGCCTGGACCACCTTTTATCTTACAAGAGATAAAAGGAAATGGAAGTGAGCAAAGAGTAAGGGACCTCATACCACCAAGAAAGTAACACCAGGAGCAGAGCACATCCTTTGGCTCAGTGTTGGTTCCTGCACAGAGAAGCTCCTAGTCCAGGAAAAGACTGATAACAAGGACCTTCCTCCAGATCTGACAGAAAGAGAAAGGCTTCTCCTGGAGCTAGCACCCTGAATTTGGACTTCTAGCCTACTAGACTGTGAGAGAATAAATTTCTCTTTGTTAAAGCCATCCATTTGTGATATTTCTATTACAGCAGTACTAGATGACTAAGACAATACTTATTGCCCAATTGCCCAAAAAAAGCTATACATTTACACCAATGCAAGCAGTATGA
The DNA here is from genome assembly GCA_030035585.1 of Dugong dugon. Taxonomy (NCBI): domain Eukaryota; kingdom Metazoa; phylum Chordata; class Mammalia; order Sirenia; family Dugongidae; genus Dugong; species Dugong dugon. The sequence goes on from CM057475.1 coordinate 26,243,543, forward strand.
GATTATCCATATTTCCTCATTCTCTCCAGCATTGGATATTATTACTCATTTTTAAATCTTGGCTCTTTTCTAATTAAGTCTTCCTCACTTAAGGATGAGAATGAATCTGTTGTAGAGTGAGGTTCCACCAAAGATTTTCTCAGACCTAGTGGCTTCCAGGGTCATCAAAATTGTTGGTGTTTTTCAAAGGTGAGACCATGCAGCACCAGTTTAAGTCCTTCATAATGGGCCTATTAACCTGAAATTACTGCAAAGTCACCTGATCTGATTCAGGTATATCTGACTACATAGCACATCACCTTCAGTCTCTATAGACTAGTAGTCAGACTTAAGGTCTTCCAGGCCCCTAGGGGAAATTGCTCCTTCACTGAACTGAATGATACCCAGGCATCTGTAATTTACTTAATGGTATTCTGGTGTGTCAGAGTGCTTGAAGCACTCTCCAGCATAAAGTGCTATAAAGGAAGAAACTTATTCACTCACAAGATTCAGGAGGAAGAACTTAACCTTTATGCTTAAGTATTTCCGATGTATTAATTATAAGGAAACCGGTTCCAATTATAAATGAGCATTGTAAAACATAAATTGTGAATGTCAGAGCTGAATACATTTAAATCGACCATGAATATTTTTACATCTCTAAAGGGTCTGTACTCACCAAAATCTTTCTTTACACATGATTAGAGATTATCAGGCAAAGGTATTTACCTTGATTTTGCAATTCTACAACAAAAAGCCCATTAGAATTTTGTGATAAAGAAAATGTGAAATGGGAAGCAAGGCCTTTAAATTGTTGTTGTTAGGTGCTGTTGGGTTGGTTCCAACTCATAGTGACCTTATGTACAACAGAATGAAACAGTGCCCAGTCCTGCACCATCCTCACAATCATTGCTGTGTTTGAGCCCATTATGGTAGCCACCACGCCAATCCATCTCATTGAGGGTCTTCCTCTTTTTCACTGACCCTCTACTTTACCAAGCATGATGTCCGAATTCAGGGACTGGTCCCTCCTGATAGTATGTTGAAATACATGAGACGAAGTCTCACCATCCTTGCTTCTAAGGAGCATTCTGGCTGTGCTTCTTCTAAGATGGATTTGCTCCTTCTTCTAGCAGTCCACGGTATATTCAACGTTCTTCGCCAATTCAATGCATCAGTTCTTCTTTGTCTTCCTTACTCATTGTCCAGTTAAAAGGCAAAGATGTCACCCTGAGGACTGTTATGGATTGAATTATACACCACCACCCCCCAAAATATGTATTTTAAATCCTAACCTCTATGCCTGTGGTTATAATCCCATTTGGGAATGGGTTGGCTTTGTTATGTTAATGAAGGAGGAAGAGTATACACACTATAGGGTGTATCTTCAGTATCTTGAGTCAATCTCTTTTGAGATAAAAAAGAAATTGAACAAGTGAGCAGAGGAGAGATGGGATGAGATAGATACCAAGACACATGAAGATTCAGGATCTTGGAGAAGCTGAAACTTCCAAGAAGCAGAAGCTAAAGAGACAAGGACCTTCCTCCAGAGCCGACAGTGAGAAAGCCTTTCCTTACAGCCAGCAGTCTGAATTCGAACTTCTAGCCTCCTAAACTCTGAGAAAATAAATTTCTGTTTGTTAAAGCCATCTACTTGTGGTATTTCTTTCTTTTTTTTTTTTTAAATTGACTTTTGGTGTAAGTTTACACAGCAAGTTAGATTTCCATTTGACAATTTCCACACATTGACATAGTTGCAGTTATCATAATTTGTCAACATTCTCTTTAATTGTGTCTATACACATCCATATGTGCTCAGACATTCATTTTTACTTAGGTTGTGCTGTGCTCACTACATCCACATTCGGTGCCACTTTTCCCATCACCACAAATAACAAGTCTTTAAGGTCTAAAGCTTACTTTCTCCCCTCTCCCTCCTGTAACCACCAATGAATATTGGTCTCTCTAAATTTATCTGTTCTTGTCTTCTTATAAAAGAGGGATTATATAATGTTTGTCCTTATATGCTTGACTTATTTCACTTAGCATTATGCCCTCCAGATCCATCCATGTTATAATATGTTTCAGGGACTCATCATTGTTCTTTATGCTTTCATAGTATTCCATTGTATGTGTGTACCACAGTTTGTTTATCCATTGATCCGTTATAGGCACTTCGGCTGTTTCCATTTCTTTGCTATTGTGAATAAAGCAACAACTAACGTAGGTGTGCGTACGTCTGTTTCTGTCATTATTTTTAGGTCTCTCGGGTATATACCTAGGAGTGGGGTTGCTGGATCATAGGGTAGTTCTATTTCTAGTTTTTTTGAGAAGGCATCATGTTTTCCATAGTGGTCGTACCATTTTATATTCCCACCAGCAATGGATAAGCGTTCCAATCTCTGCACAACCTTGCCAACATTTGTCGTTATCTGTTTTTGTTTTTATTTTCTTAATCAGTGCAATTTTAGCTAGGGTACTTGAGTATCTCATTGCAGTTTTGATTTGCAACTCTCTAATAACTAATGATAGTGAACATCTTTTCATATGTTTGTTGGCTGCTTGGGTGTCCTCCTTGGTGAAGGTTCTGTTCATGTCCTTTGCCCATTTTGTGACTGGGTTGCCTTTTTGTTGTTGTGCTGTTGCACTTTTTATAGATTTTAGAGATTAGACCCTTATTGGATAAGTCATTTCCAAAGATATTTTCCCAGTCTGTAGGTTGTCAATTTACACTTTTAATAAAGTCTTTTTGATGAACATAGGTTTTTAATTTTTATGTGATCCTATTTATCTGTTTTGTCTTCTTCTGTTTGTGACTTTGTTGTAATGTTTGTTATCCTATTTTTACAAACGATTAGCTCACATACTTTTCTCCCTACATTTTCTTCCAGGAATTTTATGGTTTTAGGATTAATGGTTAGGTCTTTGATACATTTTGAGTTAGTTTTTGTATATGGTGTGAGGTATGGGTTCTGTTTCATTTTTCTGCAAGTGGATATCCAGTTTTTCTCAGCACCAACTATTAAAGAGACTGCTTGTGCCCCCACCGAATGGACATTGATCCTTATCAAAAATCAGTTCTCCACAGACGTTTAGGTTTAGTTCTGAGTTCTCAATTCTATGCCACTGGTCTACATGTCTATCATTGAACCAATACCAGGCTGTTTTGATTACAGTGGCTGTATAATAACTTTTGATATTAGGAAGTGTGAAGCCACCTGCTTTGTTCTTTTTCTTCAATATTGCTTTGGCTACTTGGAATTTCTTTCTTTTCCATATGAAGTTGGTCATTAGTTTTTCCATTTCAGTAAAGAATGTTGCTGGGATTTATATCGAAATTTCATTGTATCTGTAAATTGCTTTATGTAGTATTGATATTTTCACCATATTGAGCCTTCCAATCCATTAGCATGGGATGTCTTCCCATTTTTATAGGTCTCTTGCAGTAGTGTTTTATAATTTTCATTGTATAAGTCTTTTATGTCCCTGGTTAGGTTTACTCCTAGGTATTTTATCAATTTGGGGGCTATTGTAAATGATACTGTTTTCTTGATTTCTTTTTCAGAGCAGAATTTGTTAGTGTAGAGGAACCCAACTGATTTTTGTGTGCTGATCTTGTACCCAGCAATGTTGCTAAATTCTTCTATTAGTTCCAGCAGTTTTCTTGTAAAACCTTTAGGGTCTTCTATGTATAGATCACATCATCTACAAATAGAGATAGTTTTATTTCTTCCTTTCCTATTTGGATACCTTTCATTTCTCTTTCTTGTTTTATTACTCTGGCTAGGACTTCCAGTACAGTGTTGAATAAGAGTAGTGATAGTGGGCATCCATGTCTCGTTCTTATTCTCATAGAGAAGGCTCTCAGGCTTTCTTCATTGAGTATAGTGTTGGCTATTTGTTTTGTATTGTTGTTGGTAGGTGCCATTGAGTCGGTTCCAACTCATAGCAACCCTATATACAACAGAACGAAACATTGCCCGGTCCTGCGCCATCTTCACAATCGTTATGCTTGAGCCCATTGTTGCAGCCACTGTGTCAATCCATCTCTTCGAGGGTCTTCTTCTTTTTCAGTGACCCTCTACTTTATTAAGTATGATGTCTTTCTCCAGGGACTGATCCCTCCTGATAACATGTTCAAAGTATGTGAGACACATTATTGTTTTGCATATATGCCCTTAATTATGTTGAGGAGTTCCCCTTCTATTCCTATTTTGCTGAGTATTTTTATCAGGAAAAGGTTTTGAATTCTATCAAATGCTATTTCTGCACTGATTGATATGATCATATTGTTCTTTTCCTTTGCTTTATTTATGTAGTGGATTCCATTGATTGATTTTCTAATGTTGAACCACCCTTGTAATCCTAGTATGAATCCTGCTTCATCATGGTGTATAATTTTTTTGATATGTTGCTAAAGTCTATTGGCTAGAATTTTGTTGAAAATTTTTGCATCTATGTTCGTAAGTGCTATTGGTCTCTAATATTCTTTCCTTCTTTTTTTTTTTAATGTCTTATAGAAAGAGTTCCATAGTGTTCCTTCCTCTTCTATATTTTTGAAGAGATTGAGTAGGATAGGTGTCAATTCTTCTCTGAATGTCTGGTAGAATTATCCAGTGGTCATCTTGTCCTGGGCTTTTATTTGTTGGTGGTTTTTTGATGACATCTTCAATCTCTTCTTTTTCAGTGGGTCTGTTTAAATTTTTTACCTCTGTTTGTATTAGTTTGGGTAGTTAGTGTGTTTCTGGGAATTCTTCCATTTCCTCTAGGTTTTCAAATTTGTTGGACTTCAATTTTTCATAGTAATCAGTTACAATCTTTATCTCTGTTGGATTGGTTGTAATGTCACCAATTTCGTTTCTTAATTTGGTTATTTGCCTCTTCTATTTTTTTCTTTTGTCCGTCTAGCCAGTGGTTTGTCTATTTTATTGATCCTTTCAAAGAAACAACTTCTGGTTTTGTTAATTCTTACAATCGTTTTTCTATTTTCAATTTCATTTATTTTGGCTCTGATTTTCATTATTTCTTTTTGTCTGGTAACTTTTGCTTTCCTTTGCTCTTCCTTTTCTATTTGTTCAAGCTGTCAGTTTAAGTTAATGATTTTGGATCTTTCTTCTTTTTTAATGTAGATGTTTATTACTATAAATTTCCCTCTGAGTACTCTTTTGCTGTGTCCCAAAGATTTTTATATGGTATTCGTTTTCATTTGGTTCTAGGAATTTTTTAATTTTACTTTTAATTTCTTCTCTGACCCAACCAGTTTTTAGTAGTGTATTATTTAGTTTCTATGTATTTATTCTTCTTTTCTTATTTGTCCTGTTGTTGATTTCTAGCTTCATACCATTATGATAAGAGGAGATGCTTTGTAGCATTTCAGTCTTTTTAAATTTGTTGAGACTTGTTTTGTGTTCTAGCTTATGGTCTGCTCTGGAAAATGATCCATGTGTGCTGGAGAAGAATGTTTATTGATCTGATGTTGATTGGAGTGTTCTATGTACATCCATTAGGTCCAACCAGCTTATGGTGTTACTTAAGTTCTCAATGTCCTTAGTGATTTTTTTTAGACGTTCTGCCTGTAGTTAAATGGTTTGTTGACGTTCCATAGCATTATTGTGGAGTTGTCTATTTCTCCTTTCATATTAGTCAGTATTTGTTTCATGTATTTTGGTACATTGCTGTTAGGTGCATATATATTTATAATCGTTATGTTTTCTTGCTGAATTGACCCTTTTATTATTATGTAATGTCCTTCTTTATCTCTTGTAATAGATTTTGATTCAACATCTATTTTATCTGAAATCAGTATGGCCACCCTGCTCCTTTTTGTTTACTGGTTTCACTCTGTTTGCCTCTTTATGTCTAGGATGTGTTTTTTGTAGACAGCAAAAGTTTGGATCATATTTTTTTTTAATCCATTCTGCCACTCTCTGCCTTTTGCATGAGGCATTTAGACCATTTACATTTAAGGTTATTACTGAAAAAAAGTGTCTACCTCACTCATTTAGCTATTAGTTTTTTGAGTATTTCATACCTTCTTTGCTTTTTATTCTGATTTTTCTGTTTTGGTTTGCATTTGGGTGTTTTCTTGTGATGATCCTTTTTGTTATCTTCCTTCTTGTCTTCTGAATATATCTTCTTGGTGATTTCTTAGTGGTAACCACATATGTTATACTACATAACTTACAATTACAACAACATCTAATATATGAACAACAGTTTTTCATACAACCTTAACTTAATACATCTATTCCCGAAATGCTCCTCCCTCCCCCATTTCTGTTGGTGTGTCTCCATTAACATCAATATACAACCTGTATGCAATAAGTTTACTTTGTACTTATTTCTTAATGCTCCTGCCTTTCCATGTGGAGTACTCCCTTCAGTAATACTTGCAAAGCTGGTCTGGTGGTGGCAAATTCTCAGAACTTCTGTTCATTTGGGAAGGTCTTAATTTTCCCCTTGTTTTTGAATGACAACTTTGCTGGGTAAAGAATTCTTGGTCAGCAATTGTTTGGGTTCAGTATTTTATATATATCACTGCATTGTCTTCTGGCTTCTAGAGTTTCTGGGGAGAAATTTGCACTGATTCTTATGAAAGACCTTTGGTATGTTATATTGCATTTTTCTCTTGCTGCTTTCAGAATTCTCTCTTTGTCTTTGGTTTTCAAGAAATTTATTAGGATATGTCACAGAGTTGATCTTTTCATGTCTCATCTGATTGGGGTTTGTGTAGCTTCCTGTATTTGCAGGCTTGGTTCTCTGTTCAGGTCTGGGAAATTCTCTCTGATTATCTCTTGGGAAATTGTTTTCTGTGCCTTTATTGTTGTCATGGTGCTCTGAGATTCCAGTAATTCTAACGGTAGACTTCTTAATTGATCCCACGTTTCCTTTGGGATTTGTTCTCATTTCTTTGTTCTTTTCTCTTGTTTCTCTTGAGACTTGATAAGTCAGTTGTGTTGTCTTCTAGTTCACTTAGTCTATCTTCTGTCTGTTCAACTCTTGTTGAGTGTTTTTCTTGCTTTTTCTAATTCAGATGTTTTAGTCTTCAATTCCAGTAGTACTCTGTTTATTTTTATTTTTTGATGTTTTCTGTTTTCTTGAGTCTCTCATTTTGTTCCTCCATTTGTTTCCTGATCTACACTAGTTTGTTTTCTGTGTGTTTTTTTTCTTTAAACATATTTAGCAACAAAGTCTGAAAATTATCAATGCTTTGCGTTATTCTGGCCTCCTCTTCATGATTTGCTTTTGATTGTTCCTCCTCCTCTTTTGATTGTGTGTTTTACTATCTTTTGTTGAACTTGGGCCTTTTTTTTTTTTTTAATTTAAATTTTGTATTCTGTCTATTGTAGAAAAATTTTCTGATTGGGTGCTCAGTGGCCGAATGCCCAGCTGCCAACTAAAAGGCCAGAGCCCACACCTGCCAGCTGATGTGCAGGAGAAAGATGTGGCAGACTGCCGCCACAAAGACATACCCCTGGGAACACCACAGGGCAGCTCCCTTCAGCCTTGCAGGTTTGCTAGGAGTCAAAATGACCCAGCAGTAGTGGGCTTGGTATCTTCTTCTGAGAGCCACTAGATGGCACTCTGATCTTTAGAGTTTTTTCCATGTTGGTTCAACAGTTCTGGATGCTTGTTCTCAGGAGTGCAATATTCATGTGTGGGGTTGGGGGGGTTAGCTGATTGCAGATGCTGATGTAAGTGGTGGGGTTCATCTTTCCTATGGCAATGGAGGGGGGCTCTCTATGTCTTTCCCTCACCAGCAACCCTGTACAGGCTCTCCCACAGTGTCCCACTGTGGGCAGGGAGCCAACCTAAGTATTCCCCTTGCCCTGCTGCCCTTGCAGTTCCTCCTGGCCCTACTGCCCTCCGTGTAGGGCCTCAGTGAGATTCAACAGCACTCTCACACAGCACTCTCACACATCACCATGGTCTCCTTTGGCCCCCTCCCAACTGCACAGCCCACGAACTTCCTTGGTCACTTTTTGCTGCCTTGAAAAAAAAATCAGGCTACAGCGTCCTCAGATTAGCTCCTTTTCTATCTTCCTTGTTTGGAATGTTACCCAGCCCCATCCCAAAATGGCTATGATGAGCAAGCACTCCTGGTGTTAGCATGTAATATCTCCTGGCTTCTGTTCTTCCTCTCCCCTGTTTCTCGACACACCCTGACTCTCCAATACCTCAGCTGCTGTCTGGAATTTTGAGATATCAGTCTGTGCTTGTTTTTATTTGTTGTTCAGTGAGTTAGTTGCTGGGGGGGGGGTAAATAGGGGCATCCACTTACTTCTCCATCTTGCTCTGCCTCCCACTTGCGGTATTTCTGTTATAGTAGCACTAGATAACTAAGACAAAGAATAACGTGTGCCTGACCCCTAAGCCATGGTATGCCCTTTAAATACCAATGCCTAATTGCAAAGATGTGAACATGTAAATTCACATCGGATCTGCCTTGATATAAACTGCACAGTCAATTCTTTTATTAGAAGTGATAATCACTTTCCATTTTAGCATTTGGTAAAAGCTGACAAAATATCACAGGTTCTCCCTTGCTATCATATTTGAAGAGAGGACATTACAGCTCACATAGATTAAAAACTTTAGTCCTGAACTCTGGAGCCGTCAGGAGATGTGCTAACACTTTACTTGAAAGGAATAAAAACATGATCATTGTAAAATGACCTCTTAATCACTGGACATTTAAATAGACTCAGGGCCACACATCCTAACTGGCTAAGAGGCAGTGAATGAGAAATGGGTCTGATGGAAGAAGATAAAGAAATCCTTTTGCATGCAATTTACAAAATATTATTTGGGAGCTTGCATATCTTTGCTTCTGCCTCACTGATACCACGCAAGAATTTGAGAATTCTTAGAACCCTTCTATTCCTGTTCTTATAGTAATTTGTTGATGTCAACTTACTCTCAGTTGAACATAAGTTACACTACCCTACAAATATAAAAGGAGCCCTGATAGCACAATGGTTAAACACTTGGCTGCTAACTGTAAGGCTTGCGATTCAAACCTACCCAAAAGTTCTACAGGAGAAAGACCTGGCAATCTGCTACCCTAAAGATAACAGCCTAGAAAACCCTATGGGGCAGTTCTATTCTGTCACACACGGTCACTGTAAGTAGAAATAGACTTGAGGTCACACAACAACAAATATAAAGGAGTCTCCAGTAGTGCAAACGATTAACGTGCTCAGCTGCTAACCCAAAGGTTAAAGGTTTGAGTCTACCCAGAGGTGCCTCAGAAGAAAGGCCTGGCAACTTCCAAAAAATCAGCCATTGAAAACCCTGTGGAGCACATTTTTACTCTGACACACATAGAGTAGCCATGAGTCAGAGTTGACTCGACAGCAACTGGTACAAACAAAAGACCATTCATTATACGTAGTCATTTAACAAGCACAGTGAAAGATGTAAAAATGAACAAGAAAGTCTAGAATTTGACAGATCCAAATTTTAATTCCAGCTGTGAAACATATTAGCTGTGTGACTGAGCAAGTTACTTCACTCCTCTAGCCTCATGTCCTGGTCTGTAAATTCAGGAAGCGACCACATCACATAGTCATTGGGATGATTAAATGAATTAGTTTCTGTTAAATGCCTCAGGCGCAGAAAGGTATGTTAGCAATACCCCCAACTTTTTCACCCTCAATAACTTCCTATCTGAGGGAGATACGACACTGGAGGGAGAAGCTGGGAAATAAGATGGGTTCATGAGTATAATTACAAATTTAAGCCAAATTATACCCAGAATTGCAAATAAAATAGAGATTATTTTCTCTCACTAGATTGATGGTCTCCATAAGTCTCCCACCCATCTGGGTAACATGGAATGAAGAAAATAAAAATGCTATACTTGACAACTTAGTAACGCTAGCGTCTTCAGATTTAATCAGTCTCTGCTGAACGTCTTGGTCTCTCTCAAGCAAATGCTCTCTTTAGCCAGCTAGTCTCTATCTCCACTAGATGCTGAGTTCCTTTTACACCTGTTTAGCTTGAATATGCAATGATTCTCTCTACAGTTAGACAAAAGGTAAATATTTTTTACCTGAAAAGACAAAGTCAACAACAGCTGAAGTATTTTATTATTCATTCATTCAACAAATATTTATAAAGACTCTGCTGTATGTCAGGCACTGTTTTATGCAGTAAAGATATAACAGTGAACAAAACAATGTCCTAACTCTCATGGAGCTTACTTTCTAGTGAAGGGAAACAGATAATCAGCAAGTAGATAGACAGATACAGAGATATATAATATATATGTGCCATGAAGAAAAATAAAGGATAAGGAGTAAGAGACTGGCAGGGTCAGAGTGGCGGTATTATTTTGGACAGAATGGTTATGGAAGACCTTTCTGATAGGGGACATTTGAGCAGAGGCCTGAATGAGGTAAGATAGTGCGTTATACGGTTATTTTGGTAAGTATATGCTAAGGAGGGAGGAATAATTGCCAAAACCTTGAGAAGGAGTGAGTTTGGTATGTTCTAGGAACAGAAAGGAGATCAATGTGTCTCAAGCAGGAAGAGGAAATGACGGAGTGGAAGGAAACGTGATTAGAGAGATAACTGGGAGAAAAACTATGTAGGTTCACATAGGCCATGCTAAGGATTTTATTCCCAGTGATAGGTTCATTTGAAAGGTTTTGAGCAGATTTTGACTTATATTTTTAAAAGATTACTCCAGCTTTTGAGTTGGGAATAGACAACCAAGAAGCCAACAGTGGAAACAAGAAGATAGTTAAGAGACAGGTAGAATTGTCCAGGCAAAAAATATTGGCTTGGACTAGGGTGGAGGAAGCACAAGATAGAGGCAACAGTATCTGTTGATGTATTGGATTCAATCTGGAACATAAAAAAAGTCAATACGACTTCCAGTTTTTTTGGCCTGATCAAATGGGAAAAGAATGGAGTGTCACTTACTGAGAAGAGAAAGACCAAGAAAGAAGTAGGTTGAGAAATTCATTTTTTGGACATGTTAGCTTGAGATAACTATTGAATATCAAATGGAGATGTTGAATGGGCAGTTGGATGCATGTATAAAGTTCAGAGGCAAGGTCAGGGCAGGATATATCTGTCTGGGAGTCATGGATGGTATTTAAAGCATAAGAATGGATGAGATCACCAAAGGAATATGCTAGATAAACAGAAATAAGATCAGAATTCCATGCCCAGGGGCATTCCAACTTAGAGAGATCAAAAAGGTTAGTACAAATTAACAGAGGAAACTGAGAACTAGTATCCAGTGAGGTATGATTGAGAGAGAGACTTTTAGTATTTTAAAAAAAAGAAAAAAGAAAGATAACTTTATGTGAATAATTAGTCATCTTTTTTGATTATGAGTAATTTATTCTGCCTGACCTCTATGACAATATGAAGATGAATTGGACAATGTTCTTGCTCTCTAATCAAGTGCAATTAAACAGATACAGTAGTCAGCCTTCTAAAATGGCTCCCAATGACTCTAACCTCCTAGTATTCACGTCCTGTGTAATCTCCTCCCCTTGAGTGTGGGCTGGACCTGGTGACTCACTTCTAATGAATAGAATATGGAAAAGTGATGAGATGTCGTTTTGGAGATCAGGTTATTAAAGACCGACTTGCATCTTGCTGACATTCTCTCTCTTTCTCCAGCTCTTCTCACACGCTTTCCCTAATGGAGAGGGTGACTGCAAAAAACTGAGGGTGACCTCCAGCCAACTAGCCAGCGAGGAAATGATGCTCTCAGTCCTTGAGTAATTGAATCCTGCTGTCAACCACATGAGCTTGAAAGCAGCTCTTCCCCCAATTGAGCCTTCAGAGCCTAGGTCAACACCTTGATTGTAGCCTTGTGAAAGACCATAAAGCACAGGATCCAGTTAAGCTGCACCCAATTTCTGACCCACAGAAACTGTGGGATACGAAATGCTATTGTTTTTAAGACTCTAAATTTTGGAGTAAGTTGCACCGGTCATGCAACGGTTAAGCACTCGGCTGCTAAGCAAAAGGTTGGTGTTCAAACTCACCCAGTGACTCTGCAGGAGAAAGACCTAGTGATCTGCTCATGTAAAGATTACAACCTAGAAAACCCTGTGGGGCAGTTCTACTCTGTCACATGGGGTCATATGAGTCGGAATCAACTTCATGGCACCTAACAACAACAACAAATTTTAGAGCAATTTGTTACTTAGCAATAGATAATGACTATATTAAGGAAAATAAGATAATGGAGATATCAAAAATAAGATAATGCAGATAGCAGTACAGTGCAAAGCAGTAGTGAGCTCCCTTCCCAACCCTAGTTCAGGCATCTGATGCTCTCTCTCCATGATAATAGTCTTAATCATCTTAGTATGAATCATATTAAGTCATCTAGTCAACTTCTCTCAGTATAGTTGCAGTTTGAGTCTTATTTCACATTGAAGAATGAAAACTATCAGTGATCAAGTCAGAAAAAGATATTTTGGGTAAAAAGTGACTTTCCCGGAACACTTGAATTAACAACTACAGAAGATAGCCAAAGACTCTGGCCCTGGTTTGAACACTTTAAATCATTTCATTTATTTTGAAACTACTCTCTCCTCTCCTGCTAACTTTTCAGCTAGTGCAGCCCCCCCCACACCCCGCCAACCTTGGTGACATAACTCTAATTTAAGCTTCTATCAAAACCCATTATGATTTCCACTTCACTGCCCTTGGGTGCTATTGAATTAAGATACCAGTATAATTAATGGACCACTTTGCTAGCGTTCTCTCTTCTTCACATCACAGAGGAAATGTCAAGTCCCATTTCCTTTGGTAATCAAGACTACTAACAGATTTTACTGTCATTAATAAATTAGTTAAGAAATAACAAACAAGAAAAGGTATATAAGAATAGTTAACAAAAGTATTTATTCACACAATAATCATATAGGCCTCTAAATAGTTTCCTTTAAAAAATTATTTAAGGGGATTTCTTGTTCCAGAAAATAGTAGACTGATTTAACACAAACCCATTACTTACTACAAATGAACACAGAAATTCTAGATAAAACATAACAGAAAAAGTATTTTAAGCAAATATTTGAAAGCAAAGCAAAATATAACAAACTTTTCTGGGGGGAAGGGGGAGTTAAAACAAGAGGGAACATAAATCCAGAGCAAAGGGACAGCCAGTTGCTGAATTGCAAGGGAATCTTACTCTGGGTAAGTGACACGCTCCTGGAGTTAAATTGGAGAGATGAAGAGAAGAGTAGCACCATGCTTGACTATAGGTCCTAGGGCTTGGGGCTGAGGTTTTAAAGTGCTGAGGAGAACACCAACTATGATCTTAGCCTTCCTGAGGCTGGAAAGACACCTCTGCATAAAGCGAGGACCCTCAGAACACTACCCAATCTGTAAAAAGGAATTAGAAAGTTACCACCGAATAGGCCAAAAATTCACAAGAAAGTTTGCTGTCTGCTGTAGGCTATAGGTGGGAAAGAAATAAGAGCTTCTAAGAGAAATATGATAATCTCACGTGTGTTAGAATAGAACTGTGCTCCACAGGGTTTTCAATGGCTGATTTTCTTTTAAATAGATTGCCAGGCCTTTCTTCCAAGGCATCTTTGAGTGGACTCAAACCTCTAACCTTTCAGTTAGCAGCTGAGCATGTTAACCATGTGCACCATCCAGAGACTGAAAGCCATACCACATGGGGGTGTGGGATCCAAATGTACACTTTGCAGAGTAGTATGAATCATGAGCCTGGAAATTAACATGATTTTCCCAGGACCCATGGAAACCCTAGGGTCACCATAGAAGCAAATGCAAAATCACTCAGTAAAGACACATCCACATTTCAGGGAGGACAGAATTTCCACGAACATTATTTTACTTTAAGGCCTTTGGGAGACCTAGGTTCCATCACAAATATGTACTTGAACCATGACGTTACTAAGCAGTGTTGGCCCTGGTTTCCCACTTTTAAAATAGAAGTGGTCAATCCCCTGCCTCTTTACAGGAATAGCACAAGAAATTAGAAAGCTATGTGTAGGAAGACACCATTTATAGATATACATACAAAAATACATACCATATTTTGCATATAATGGACAGATATATATGGACATTTTCCCTTAAGTCTTGTAACATGTACAAGTGTAAAAGTTGAGATTCTTCTGAATAACTTATCTGGTTTGGGTACATTCAGAAGAGATAGTTTGTGTTACAGGAAGCAAGAACAGCAATATAATGGAAGCATTTGTCACCTTTAAACATCAAATGAAAAGATTTTTTAATACTTAGAAGCTCACTGACATTCCCCCTAGAAAGTCATTTCCAAATACCCTTTAAAGAGTGAATGGGTGATGGAAAATTCATGTTTCCTATTCACGGCTTCCTGCCACTGTGTTTCCTTGCTTTTGAAAATCAATAGAGGCTATTAATCATTTTGCCCAATACCTAGGAACTTCAGTTGCTTTAAAGGTGAACTGCTAAAGTTTGGAGGGATGTTTAAAGAAGAATGTGTTCACTATTGTAGAAATTGTCCCACAAATTCAGGATAATCATAGGCATCTTCAGTTATTAAATTAATATGGTCATGTCTCCAAGTAGAGACCTCAGACTTCAGAGGTACCACAATAAGCCCATGTGGCCCTCAAATAATGGGTAATGAAATAATTGTAAGCCAGGCTCTTTATCAAGAACTTTGCTCTCTGAATCACAGCCCAGGGGCAGGCAGGTGTATTTTGGGGTTTTTACTGCTATTTTTAATGTGTTTTTCCTTTTTGGAATCTTTACAGTTATAGTGCGACAACATGGTCGTCAGGAGACAGGACAGCACCACCAACAAAACAGTATTTGAGGCATGAGAGGCATTATCACTGGGGCATCTTCTCTTCCAAGAGTAAGAGGGTCAGGGGGAGGGTCAAAAAAGAACTTCTGCAAGATGGTATCCATTGTATTTTAGAAAGGTCCCTATAGTGCACACACTTATGCAGTATATTTTGAATGAGCAAACAAAGGAAGATCAAGTGCAGCTTGGGAACTTACAGTTTAGAACAGCGATTCTCACACTTGAGTGTACATCAGACACACTTAAAGGGTTTGTCAAAACACAGACTGCTGGCTCCATCCCAGAGCTTCTGATTCAATCTGTCTGGGATGTGTCCTAATAATTTACATTTCTAACAAGTTCCTGGTGATTCAGATGCTGCTATTTTAGGACACTTGAGAACCACTGGTTTAAATCAAGGGACTTTTGACTAATGTAGTAGGTTAAATGTGACCCCCCCAAAAGGCATATCCATGTCCTAACACCTAGAACCACTAAATGTGACTTTATTTGGAAAAAGTGTCTTTGCAGATGTAATCAAATTAATGATCTCTAAATGAGATTATCTAGATGAAATTATGGAACCCTAGGAGCACAGTGGTTAAAGGCTCAGCTGCTAACTGACAGGTCAGCAGTTTGAATCCACCAGAGATTCTTTGGGAGAAGGATGTGGCAGTCTGCTTCTGTAAAGATTTACAGCTTTGGAAACCCTGTGGGGCAGTTCTACTCTGTCCTATATGGTCACTATGAGTCAGAATCAACTCGATGGCAACAGGTTTTTAGTTTTGTTTTTTGTTTTTTTTTTTTTTTTTTTTTTGATTAGATGAAATTATCCTGATTAGGGTGGGTCCTAAATTAAATGATAGATGCCTTTATAAGAGACAGATCTGAGGCACGGAGACACCATAGAGACACATGAAGAAGGCCATGTGACGATAGAGACAAGGAAGATGGAGTTACACACTTACAAGTCAACACCTGAGCTTAGTGGCATCAGCAGAGTTGATGTCACCCAGCATGTGTCGCAGGTCCTCACATGGGGCACCATCTGTCGCAGCGGCGATGGTTGTTGGGATGGCGGAGACAATAACCAATGCCACAACTCTTACAGAGAAGTGGGGCCAAGAGGGTCACTCTGTCGAACCTCGGCTTCAGTCCCAGGAGTTTATTTTATAGTCAATACAGCAAACAGTGAAGCAAATAACAGAACAATGGGCTTTGGGTGAATAACAATAAGTTTTGGGCAAGGGAGAAGAAATTCAGGTAAACAAGCCAATCAGTAACAGGTTTGGAAAAACAAGTCGTGACAAGTCTCAACATGTTGGGGACAAGTCTCAACATGTTGTGCAGCATAGAGGCCTTTATACATCCGTATTTTAATGGCACATATCCCCACATTTCCCCCCTTTTGTTTAGTTAATGGAATAAGAATCAAGAGGGTTTTCACTGGTCCAACAAATGCCCGTTAGGATAAAGTAAAATTTTCTCTATGAGATAAAATCCAAGATTATCTCAGCTACGGTCTCCACACCTCAGGGCCTGGCGTCTTAGGTCTTAGTGAGTCCTTGTGAGCCCAGCTTCAGCTGGGGCACACTCCATATGTTTAAGGAGGAGAAGTAGCATAGCGATGAGTAATACCTGGACTTAGTTGCTCCTAGATGGTGGCCATTGCAGGCTTTTTAAACTCACGGTGCTGGTTTTCCACCAGATACCATCTGGTTCTTCACCAGGTTACTAAGTAAGAGCGATGCTCTTATCAATTGCATAGCCTGAGTGAGCGGCCTCAATGTGCCTTTCAGGTGTGTAAGACAATAGAGGATGATCTTATGAGGATAATATAATCCTCTGCACTAGTAATATCCTGATTGTTGGACCCATGGGTTTCCTCTGACTCTCATTTTGTAAGTTAAACACTAACTTTTAACATTCACTAAGATTATTATTCTTAAAGGCTCAAAGATGTATAAAGGCTCAAAGATTCATTAACAATCAAACAAGCAATGATTTACACAGCTTCACTATTACTTGGAAGGGAATCACTAGGAAGGGCAATTTATACATCATAACAGATTTAACAATCAAACAAACACTGGTTTACACAAATTTACTATCAACTGGAAAGGAATCATCTAACTTAGAAATCTATCTATACAGAAGCATCTAATCTAGAAGAAGCAGGAAATACAGAGGAATTTACACATAACAAATTTTCATTGGGAACTTACTGATCAACAAGTTACTGATTAACAAGATAATATAGGATGACTATTGAGGGTAGATTATCATGAGGGAAACCATAGCTAGAAACAAGTTTTCAGGTGTAAGTGGGGCACCTGTAGTTGAGAGGATATGCTCAGCTTTGGAGGAGAGGGCTTTCAGACCTCCTCATGTTACCGGTATTGCAGACCTCTGTTGTTCAGTGTCCATCCCCGGGGGAAGGGGTGATTTCGGGTCAGATGGCAGCACTTCAGTGTTCATCCCTGGGGGAAGGGGTGCCGGTGTCAGTTGCAGCTCTGGAGTCGGGTCGGATGGCGGCCACCGAAGGGGTGGTGGCAGCGGTTCAGAGAAGGGAAGGGGCAGAGGTGCAGGGCAGAATGTGCCGGCGCACAGGGGTGTCACAGTGCGGGGCATGTCCAGGACCCTTGTCGCGGCCAGAGAGCAGAGCCCACTCTCACCTGCCCAGAGCCTCCAGGAGGGGCTGTCTGGGTGGCGACACCCCAGGCGACCAGGCCGGCGAGCCCAGGCAGCCGTGAGGGGAGTAGGGTGCCCGCTCGCGCTGCTGCGCACTGAGAAAGACAGGACAGACTCCAGTGTGAGAATGGCGGCAGTTCCCATCAGAAGGGTGGTGGCTGTCGCTGGGTCATGATATGGTTTTACTAATTGGGAAGGAATCCAAAGTGGACCTGTAGGAGACAAAACAGCCGCATACCCTCACCCCCAGGTTAATAATTCTACTGGTCCTTGCCAGACAGAGGGATTTTGAGGATCTTTATAGAGGACCTGTGGGTGAGGTCAGGTGTCGAGGGGATAAAATGTCGTTCTGCAGCAGTATGACCATCTTTAGCAACCGATAAAATGTTAAAAATAAAGAGAGCTTTGGCAAGTCTTTCATTTTGGTCACATACTCTAGACCCATCATCTCCCCCCTTTTGTTTATTTAAGAGCTGTTTGAGAGTATGAGGGGCATGTTTAATTATGGCTTGCCCTTGAGGGTTATAAGGAATGCCAGTGGCATGAAGAATATCCCAAGTGGCACAAAATTGTTGAAATTTAGCAGAAGTATATGCAGGACCATTATCAGTTTTAAGAGCTTGGGGACATCCTATAGTTGCAATGGCTTGGGTGAAATGACGACAGGCATGAGTAGAACGTTCTCCAGAAAGGGCTGTAGCATAGAGAAACCCAGAATATATTAGCCCAGTGAAAGCCTTTACTACAGCAGGGACACTGTGACTTTAAGAGAGCTAAAACAGCCCGACAGTCTGTAAACCCTTGGGCTGTAAACCCAGCCTGAACTGGACATCCAATACCCACCACCTGAAGGGATTGAGTGCGAGGACGTCTACAGCTCTGCCCTCACACGGGGCACCATCTGTCACAGTGGCGACAGTTGTCAGGGTGGCAGAGACAATAACCAATGTGACAACTCTTACGGAGAAGTGGGGCCAGGAGGGTCACTCTGAAGAGTCGAACCTCGGCTTCAGTCCCAGGAGTTTATTTCATAGTCAACACAGCAAACAGTGAAGCAAATAACAGAACAATGGGCTTTGGGTGAATAACAATAAGTTTCGGGCAAGGGAGAAGGAATTCAGGTAAACAAGCCAATCAGTAACAGGTTTGGAAAAACAAGTTGTGACAAGTCTCAACATGTTGGGGACAAGTCTCAACATGTTGTGCAGCATAGAGGCCTTTATACATCCATATTTTAATGGTACATATCCC
Organism: Dugong dugon; assembly: GCA_030035585.1. Taxonomy (NCBI): domain Eukaryota; kingdom Metazoa; phylum Chordata; class Mammalia; order Sirenia; family Dugongidae; genus Dugong; species Dugong dugon. The sequence goes on from CM057475.1 coordinate 26,262,246, forward strand.
CACAAGAATGGTAACTCATAGTTTCACCCCCCCATAGACCTCCTCCCATACCAGACCATACAGAATCTTTAGTAATTTTTTTTGTACTAATATACTTGTAAATCATAATTCCTGTGTATCACTCCTTCTTTTCCTTTAATTACTACTTCCTTCTCAAAAAAGTTATTGATATAGGTTCATAAATACTAATTATTACAATATTATAGCTAAAAGACCAGAAAAGGTGACAAAATCAGCAACTATAAAAACACTGGCAGTAACAAAAGCAACAGCTTTGTAGCACATGCAGATGAAACCATGTGATTCAAAGCATCATTGTAATTGGGTAATAATGACAGCTCTGACCAGAGCACATTAGAAGTTTCAAAAAGTAAATTAGCATAGAATCTTAGCCTTGTAGGTATATTGACACATGTAAGCTGGGCTTATGAAAATGTTTTTGTTGTTTTAACTAACTACAGGGATATTTTTATAGACAATCATGACAGTGTCACCAGGTGCACTCTGCACCCCTGCACCTCTCTGGTGATGCCTCTGTTGGAGCCACCAGAAGCTGGAGGAGTTAAGGAAGAATTCTCCCCTAGAGCCTTCAGAGGAATCAAGGCCCTGTTGTCATGGTTTGAATTATGTCCCCCCAAAAATGTGTCTATCAGTTTGGCTGGACCATGATTCCCAGAATTGTGTGGTTGGCCTCCATTTTGTGATTATAATTTTATGTTAAAGAGGATTAGGGTGGGATTGTTAACACCACCCTTACGCAGGTCACATCCCTGATCTAATGTAAAAGGAGTCTCCCTGCGGTGTGGCCTGCACCACCCTTTACCTTACAAGAGATGAAAGGGAAGCAAGCAGAGAATTGAGGACTTCATACCACCAAGAAAGAAGCACAGGGAGCAAAGCGCATCCTTTGGACCCAAGGTTCCTGCTCAGAGAAGCTCCTAATCCGGGGGAAGACTGATGATGACGAGGACTTTCCTCCAGATCCGACAGAGAGAGAAAGCCTTCCCCTGGAGCTGATGCCCTGAATTTGGACTTTTAGCCTACTCGACTGTGAGAAAATAAATTTCTCTTTGTGAAGGCATCCACTTGTGGTATTTCTGTTAGAGTAGCATGAGATAAATAAGACACCTACCAACACCTTGATTTCAGACTTCTGCACTCCAAAACTGTGAGAGAATAAATATCTGTTTTTCGAGTCACCCGTTTTGTGATAATTTATTACGGCAGCCCTAGGAAACTAATACAACTACTTACCAACAATTATTTAAAACAGACATTACATTTTTTTCTTAATAAAACCACCACTGGAATGAGGACCGTAGTACCAAGCTACTGAAGAATAAATGTAGATAAGGATGGTAAAGACAATAATAATGGCAATGATAACAACTGATATTATTATAAACTAGGCATTTTTCTCTAATCGTCACAGCAACCTTTTGAAGTAGATATTATTAATACCATTTTGCAGATAAAGAAACTGAAGCTCAGATATTCTGAGCACAAAATCTGTACTTTTTTCACTCTGCTTGACTGATAGGTCATAACAAGATTATGGCCAGTGACCTGGCCACTCCTTGCTAAAGATTTAAAAACTCAGTTTCCTACTGACCAGATACTGTTGGCTTACCCTAGAATAGCACTCATACCAAAAAATACCAGCATATTATACTTGATATTGACAGTAGGTTAAAATAAACTTCAGTACACCTATGTAAAGTAATCCTAATGTTCTTCTTCTCTTCTAACCCTTTCAGTTATATTTCTAAAGTTAAAGAATTATTCCAGTTAATACTAAAGGCCCAAAGAATATCACAGACTCAATCCTAAGGTCCTCTGAGAGATTAGCCTTGTTGGGGTAGCCCAGATAATTAGGGCCTTATAGAATTCATGCCCTGCAGTGCTTCGTCCTATCTGAAACTTAAAGAAAAGCCAGGCTTGTATCTACTGGTATCAGCAGCTGTAGGTTTGAAAAGTGAGGTGAGGTCAGCTCTAACCAAAGCTTACAGCTTTTTCTTTCTTCTCATTTATAATCATGGACAGGAGCCATCAGAGTTATTGAATTAAAGCCAGACTACAGTTGACTAAGGATAGTTGTTCCTCTAAAGTGTTAATCAGTAGAGACAGACATACTGTCAGCCCAGAATTGAATGAGGAAGTTGGATACATTCTGAAGAAAATCCTTGCCACAAGTCACAAGTGTGGGGAAGGTAGGAAGGAACACAAAGAGAGTGCAAAAGGCAAGTGTAATAGTGCTCCTGTGTGACTGGAAATCCTCTGCTTAGCCTGGGTTAAACTTTAATCCTTAAGAAGTGGTCAGCACTGTAATGCAGTGCCATCTTTGATGAAAGAAAACATCACAGGAGCAGAAATGAATTCTTCGGTGTGAATTAACTTATTCAACTGAAGTTGCCTCCAACTGGGACAACTTCAAGTTATAATGAAGAGTAACTTTCCAGGCTGTGAGATAAGTGATATCGGTGTCTGCCCTGGAATCCACACAAGCCACCAGTATGACACTTTAATTAGTGCACAAGCTCCATACTCCATAATAGTATTACTGGAGCCCCCGAGTAGGACAAAGGACCAGATTTTGATGTTTGTCCCTTTTCAAACTTAGGCTGCTACTCTTCCTCCAAAGAAGTTTCACTATTCCCTCTTCTCTTGGGAAGTATACCAAATAAAGGCTTTCACATTTTAAACAGTTATTGATCCAACTGATTTACGAATAAAAGGAAATGAAGGCAGATGATTAGATGGCCAATGATTAGATTGCTTATGCTTTGATTTAAAAATGCTTTTGCATCTAAGCCAAAACAGCTCAAGCCTACCCTCTAGAACCATTCTCTTCTCCCAAGGAAAAACCCACCAGTTGCACAGAGACTAGAGTTCCAGTTTGAAAAATGGACACCTGTTCCCCACACCACCACCCCGTATGAACGAATCAATGGCAAAGTGATACTTTTCAGATGAAACTGAGTCCCATTCTCAGGAACGTTTGTAGACTCAAGACTGAGAAAACACCATTAAACTGTTGAGAAAAACTGTACAGGGATGAGAGTCAGGCATCTGGGTCCTAGGGACAGCTCTGCCACTCATTATTTACTGTAAGGTAATCTGTACCAAGCCTGGTTTGAAAAGGAATTTGAAGCAGCAGCCAATAATTCACTAAGTGTGTTTTTTAGTTCTCTTGCCCATAGGTTCCTTATCAGTCCATGTGAGCAGGGATCTCTAAGGCCAACTTTGAATCTCTATGCTCAATCATCACCATTGGCAATGGTGATTTTATATTTGTGCAGTGTCTTAGTTATCTAGTGCTGCTATAACAGAAATACCATAAAGGGATGGCTTTAACAAAGAGAAATTTTATTCTCTCACAGTTTAGGGGGCTGGAAGTCCGAATTCAGAGTGCCGGCTCCAGGGCAAGGCTTTCTTTCTCTGTCAACTCTGGGGGAAGGTCCTTGTCATCAATCTTCCCCTGGTCTAAGGAGATTCTCAACACAAGGACCCCAGGTCCAAAGGGTGCTTTCTGCTTCTGGTGCTTCTTTCTTGGTGGTATGAGGTCCCTCTCCTCTCTGTTTGATTCTCTCTTTTATATCTCAAAATAGATTGACTCAAGATGCAACCTGATCCTGTAGATTGAGTCCCACCTCATTAACGTAACAGCTTCTAATCCTGCCTAATTAACATCATAGAGGCTAGGGTTTACAACACATAGGATAATCACATCAGATCCCAAAATGGTGGACAACCACATAATACTGGAAATCTTGGCCTCACCAAGTTGATACACATTTCTGGGGGGACACAACTCAATCCATAACACTCAGCAATTTGAAATTTAATTTTCACATGTATCATCCCTCTCATTTGACCCTTGCAACTATCCCAGGGGGAAGACAGGACAGTGAGAAAAGAGATTATCAAAAAAGTCAATAATGAGTTATTATTATAATTTGTCAAAGTTATAATCAAGATCTTCTTATGTTCTTTCTACTACAACCTTGAAAATGTAGAAGTAAAACAGGCTACAGATAGTTCTGTGAGAAGACAAGAGTTCTAGTATTCACCTCACCACTTATTGACTAGCCTTGGTGTCCTCATCTGTCTAAAGGGGATGCTGGACTAGAAGGTTTCTAATGCCCCTTCCAGTTGTAACACTGTGTGAATCCATGAAACACAGAGCAGGTTACTCAACATCAAGTCAACCTCTGATCTAAGAACCGGGTCCTTGATAACCTGACTAGTACACAACCCCTCAATTCCTACAAAATCAGGATTTTTTTTTTTTTTTTTTTTTTTTTTTTTGGCCCTCACAGAACATCTGTTACCTCTTCCAGTCATTGACCTCCCATTGAGTCTTAGGCCTGTCATCATCATCTCCTGATACTAACTTGCATCATCCAGAAAAGGTTTCCTTCCATTTTCTACCATTCCCACCCCCCACCCCAAGTATTTGCTCTCTACTTTCTGAGTACATGCCCATCCCAACCTGAGCTCCAGGCTCCATTCAAACCCAGTTATTCCTCTTCTATACCCTTTCTCCACCGTCTAGGTATCAGCTTCTTCCTTTTCCTTACAACCTGTGAGTTTGTCAGATTTGGCGAAGGTCAATTTTGCCTTTACATTGGCAAATCTGAAAGCTGTCTAGCAAACCCAGATGTGAGCCAGCTGGTGGAACCAAAGTAGCAGATGGTGGGGTTGACATTAAAGAACGTTTCTATAGAATGACTAGAATTTCAGATACTTCAAGTTGCTCCAAAGAAATCAAAGCTTGCTCTTCTACAACTTCTCAGTTTTTCCAACAAAGGAGTTCAGATGCAGTACCTGGAGGCAAATCAGATTATTCCAGAGTAGACAAAAGAGGAAAGAGAAAAAAACAGGGGTAACCAAGTGGACTGGGTTGAATCATGTTCCAAAAAAATATATATGTTCAAGTCCTAACCCTAGTACCTGTAAACGTGGCCTTATTTGGAAATACAGTAGGGTCTTTTCAGATGTAACTAAGTTACAATGAGGTCATACTGGATTCGAGTAGGCACTAAATCCAGTGACTCATCTTTATAAAAGAAAGAAGAAGATTTGGACACACTGACACAGGTGAGACATAGAGAGGGAAGAACACCATGTTACAATGGAGGCAGAGATTGGAGAGATGCAGCTTCAAGCCAAAGAACACCAAGGATTACCAACAACAACCAGAGCTAGGAACAGACAAGATAGGATTGTTCCCTACAGCCTTCTGAGGACTTGTGGCCCTGCTAACACCTTGATTTCTGATTTCTAGGCTCCAGAACTGTAGTAATTTCTGTTGTGTTAAGCCACCCAGTTTGTAGTAATTTGTTACAGCAGCTAAACTAATACACAAAGCATTAATTTCTTTCCTGCTGTGAATCCTTTAAAAGTAACTCACAAAGTCCCAAATGCCTAGAACTTTGGCCCTGCTGACTCCCACCCCAGGGGCTTCCTGCTGTTTACAGAGACAGGGCAAATGCTGGGGTTCTGGATTATGGGACTATTCTTTGGCAGTATTTTAATCATCAGAGGAAGCCCCAAATTTACCAGCGAACAGGCCTCTGTACACATTCAGCACAATGAAAGCTTTTAATCAACCCCACAATATCAATCCCTACTACATGCCTTGCGTAGATGCAGCCATATCCGACCACATTTTGCTAGAGGCCTAGCAAGAAGACTGGGAATTGCTGGGATGTCTAGGTCTAACTCACTTTGGCTAACAGAAGCTCTTCTCACTTCCAGAATCTCAGGTGTTCCTTGGGTATTTCCTCGCCTAGAATTTTAATTGATCCTAAGGCCTCAATTAAAAAAAACCACTGTTGCCAAGTACATTCTGACTCATGGCAACCCCAAGTGTGTCAGAGTAGAACTGTGCTCCATAGAGTTTTCAGTGATTGATTTTTGAGAAGTAGATCACCAGATTTTTCTTTTGTGGTGCTTCTGAGTAGACTCAAACGTCCACTCTTTTGGTTAGCAGCTATCTTAGTTATCTAGTGCTGCTATAACAGAAATACCACAAGTGGATGGCTTTAAAAAACAGAAACTTATTCTTTCACAGTCTAGGAGGCTAGAAGTCCCAATTCAGGATGCCAGCTCCAGGGGAAGGCTTTCTCTCTCTCTCAGCTCTGAGGGAAGATCCTTGTCATCAGTCTTCCCCTGGTCTAGGAGCTTCTCCACAAAGGAACCTCAGGTCCAAGAACACATTCTTCTCCGGGCACTGCTTTCTTAGTGGTGCTTAGAAGTGCTCACTTCTCTCTTTTATACCTCAGAAGAGATTGGTTTAAGACACAGTCTAATCTTATAGATTGAGTCCTGCCTCATTAACATAACTGCCACTAATCCCATCTCATTAACATCATAGAGATAGGATTTACAACACATAGGAAAATCACATCAGATGACAAAATAGTGGACAATCACACAATAATGGGAATCATGACCTAGCCCAGTTGACACATATTTTGGATGGACACAATTCAATCCATGACAGCAGCCAAGAACATTAGCTATTTGCACCACTCAGGGACTCCCAGGGCTAATTACAACCAGAGAACAAAACCTTACACTAACATTTCCCCAGCCCAACTCTGTTTAAATTCTGAGTCCCTAACCATGTGGTTACATCCACCCTCTCTATCCCTGCATCCTTATCAATTGCCTCCACTCAGCAAATCTAGTACAGGCCAAATTACAATTTTCTGAGGCTACCAGAACAGCTTGCTACCAGACTCTAGCCCCCCCAGTCTCAGTAGCCCCCGTCCCCCTAATCACCACCGTATCCATCTTCTACACTGCCAGGACATTTCTAAAACTCAGCTGTCAATTTGCTACTTGCTGTCTCAAAAAATTGTCAGTGTCCTCCAAAATAAGCCCAGCCACCACAGCCTGGCATTCAAGTCTCTCTGTGATCTTTCCCACACTAACTTCATTTCCCACACCATGCCCTGCTGCTTTGCAAACTTCACGTCTTGGTTGTCACAGTTCCCTGGACATAAGATGCCCTTTCCCTAGCTCTATTTGTAAAAGCCTCCTTTTTTGTGAAATCTTAGTTTAAATGGCTTCTCCTCTAGGAAACTTTCCTTCACTGCCTTCCTTCTCATCTATGGCTCTTAGCTTATACAGAATTAATACCTCTCTCTTTTGTATACACAAAGCACTTTATCTGTATCATTTCTAAATCTCTCATCACCTCCTGCCACATTATAATTATTTGCAAAACAGCCATGACCCCCTTCAATAGTTTTCATAATTTAGGTGTTGACGTTTGCACTTTCCATGGGGTGTTGGGCCATGCCTTCACATGGTACATGTTAATAAACATTTAGGAGTTCCTGAGGGGTGCGAACAGTTAAGTGCTTGACTACTAGCGGAGAGGTTGCTGGTTCAAAACCACCCAGAGGCACTACAAAAGACAGGCCTGGCGATCTGCTTCCAAAGAGTTCTACTCTGTACGCATGGGGTTGAGTTGGACATGAGGTAGAATCAACTAGATGGCAACCAACAACAATAAACATTTACTGGGTTAGAATATTCTCTCCCAGATGTCCACTATTTCTATATGACGAAGCTTTATTTATCCTCAACATTAATAATTGGTTCTCACAAAAATGGCCAACATTTTTCAAAAAATAGAGTGGGGTTGTTTGCTCTGGTGATTGTACTAGGTCTTGCCTGGAAAACATTGTCATGAATGGCTCCAAGGAATGTATCGCTAGAGCTGGCTTAGCAGCCAGATCTTATTAGTTTTCTAGTCCAACCTCCAGCACAGTACAGAAATTTCATTGCCTCATCCCTAAATATTTTCAGCGATGGGAAACACACTAGCTCATACTGCTGCTTTAGAAAGTGAAACTCTGAGTGACTTGAACAATTTTCCTTCATTGGAGGCCAAGGGTGAAAGTGCCTCCTCTCTGAATGGTTAGCCTGAAAATAATTTATGGCAGTTAATTAAACCCTCGCCTGATATTTTCTGTTTTTAAAGGGGCAACCAATTATTTACTCATTCCTTTTCCTCGATGTGCTTGGAAGCATTTTTAAGTACATTGTCAAATGTCAAGCAGAGGTGAGAGGCAGACTGGAATTAAAGTAGTTTCTCTATGCCTTGGGCTCAGCTTCTCCTGGTCTGTTGGGCACTATGACTTTGAAATGAATCTCTGTTATGCTCTAATTCTCTATATTTTTTTTCAGATTTCATTTTAATAACTTTATTGACATGTCAAGGTAGACAAGTTGTCAAAGGTGATATCAAATGGCCAAATAAATCAAACCTTGATCTATCCTCATTTCCGTTACTTTACTGTCTATTTCTAGCATAACCAGGGTCCATTCACAAATCTCTGATGCTTTGCAAATGTCAGACGGACTTTCAGTTTCTCCTTGAAGACTCCTCTTACTAAGTTATGGAATATAAGCCTGTTATTTTATATCTGAGAGGGTTTGACTGGTTTTTAAACACTAGTAACAAAATATATTCAATGCTTTGACCGAGTTTTCTACACAGTTTTACGTGGAGATTTTATAGGGCTTGAAAACGTGCACTACCGCTTACTACTCCCACCACCATGGCACCAAAAAACCAAACCCGTTGCCGTCGAGTTGATTCTGATTCATGGTGACCCTATGTGTTTCGAGTAGAACTGCGCTCCAGAAGGTTTTTAATGGCTGTAATTTTAAGGAAGTAGATTACCAGACCTTTCTTCCATACCACCATGGCAGACACTGCTAGTTAATCATAGCCCTCTTTACTGATGTGCCCAGACAGGCCTCAGCATTCATCAAGAGTATCCTCCAGTTAGTCACTACCAATCAACCAGAATTGGGACAAGAGCTAAGACCTGTTTGCTATCTTGGACTGTAGTAAAAAGTCATACTAGTCACTGAAAAGAATCATTGAATGTTAGAGCTTTTCAGATCTATGGTTCGTTAAGCTCCATATCCTATTATTGAAGGCAGCTACAAAGGAAGGTCTGAGGGAGGGATCCGTGTCCTCTTTGACATCAACCTTAAAAGCTATCTCCTCTTGGTACATCTAATGAATCTGCAGTTCCCGGGGTCATTTTGAATTCCAGTTTGCAAATGAGCAGTAACTAAATCAGCAGAAGTCTTTAGGCACGTCAAAGGGTTGGGCTGGTTCTTGGCAACTGATAGACATTTCACTGAGATTTCTTAATAATGTCAGTGTTACAAGTATGAGGTGAATGGTGGTTTCATTTCATCTGTTTTGTATTTTATTTGAAAAACCATTTTTTCTGGTTTCGTAATTCCCTTAGCAGATCCTGCAGACACACCATATATTTTTGTTCCTTCATAGTCAGTAGAAGCCCTGGTGGCACAGTGGTTAAGAGCTCAGCTGCTAACCAAAGGGTCAACAATTCAAGTCCACCAGCCTCTCCTTGGAAACCCTATGGGGCAGCTCTACTCTGTCCTATAGGGTTGCTATGAGTCAGAATTGACTCGACGGCAATGGGTTTGGTTTTTTTGTTTTCATAGTCAGCAAATAAGTAATAAGTACCTACTGTGAGTGATATAAGTTATTTCATACACACCACACGCACACACATGCAGCATGTATTTTAATCGTCTATTCACCCCATTGGTGAAGGAAGGACTCTCGGCCCTAGGGCTATAGAGATGGCTGACCACACGACACTCAGCACTGACAGATGAGATCTACAACAGTTTATTACTCACATATACTCACACCCTGGGGGAGGAAGACACCACACACCACCCAGGACCACATGGAGGTTGTACTTGGCAACAAACAACCAGGGGCTATGGGAGGCAGGTGTTGTCTCAAGAGGGTAAGGTATCTCCTGGTTCCTGCAGAAGGGTGTGATTGCCTTGTTGAGATAATTCTGTGGGCTGGCAGGAAACTGAAACCTGCTACTCAGGAAGAAGCAGGAACCTGCACTTGGTCCCATTAATAAGGAGGGTTATTTGGCTAGGAGACCTTATCCACAGGAGCAAAGTGGGGAGGGGAACTTGTGATTAGGCCAGATGAGGCCCTCCTGATTTCGCCAGATCTGAAGGCAGCACCTAATATCAGGCCTTTATTTTAGAGTTTGCATCACAACATATAAGGACTGCTTCAGTCTTAGGATAGACTCCCTATCTCAGTTACTGTACGTCTTTACTAAACCATCAGCTTTTCAGGGAAGCCCTCTGAGCCACCATGTCTAAAATTGCAAACTATACATCTCCCAACCCTAATAATTCATTTTCCTCTTCCCTGCTTTACTTTTTTCCTTAGCACTTACCATCACCTAACATGCTTGTAATCAACTTATTTTACTTATTTATTGTCTTTATCCCTCACTAGAACATAAGTGGGTAGGGATTCTTGTCTATTTTGCTCAGTACCTCATTCCCAGAACCTAAAACAACAACCAGCATGTAGTATGCATTCAGCATATTTGTTAAATAAATAAATGGACACTCACTCTGAGATATCATTATTACCATTTTACTGATAAGGAAACACAAGCTCAGAGAGGGCAACTTACTTGTTCAAGGTCATAAACCCCATCCTACAAAAAAAAAAACGAAATGAGAGAAAACAAATTACCTTAAAATACTTCTATTAATTTGGAAACAGATTTGATTACTGGACCCTAGATATACTATACTTTGCATGCATTTAAAAAGCATGTAGCGTCCCTGCCCTGTGCTTAGGATGTGCTCCCGAACTTGTGTTAAATCTTTCGTGACTAGCAGTTTTTCCTCCAAAAGTCTATCTCTGATGGTGTGTCTTAACCAAAAAGGCAGCAGCAAATATATTCCAGGCAGGAAAAAAAATCATACTAATTTCATTCAGTTCTGTAACAGTGACTTGCATTTATAAAAGCTCTTCATACTTTTCCAGCAGACTTTCAATAGATTTAATTAACATGGCCCTTGTGAAGTAGATTGAACAGGTAACATTATCTTCTTTTATAAAAGAGAAAACAGAAAATCAAAGCAGCCGTATGATTTGCCCAACATCATACATCAAATGATAGACAGCAATGAGGCTGGAATTGTGAAAAGCGTAGACTTTAGAGTCAGGCCTGGGTTCAAGTTCCCACCTTGCCTCGGTTTGCTGTGTGACTGGGGAAGTTAATTAACCTCTCTCAGTCTCTGTCTCTTTATATACAAAATGGGGATCCTAGCACGTCACAAGGTTGTTGTAGGAAGTAAATGATATGACATATGTAACCAGTAAGCCTAATGACAGAGGCATAGTAGGAATATCCCAAATATTACTTCTTGTCTTTGTCCCTGCCCTGATATCCACTTTTCTTCCTGCTTCTAGCTCAATACTCTTTCAACCAGAGCAACTATATAATACAGGATGGAGACACATTTTTTATGGACTTATTATAAAGGCTGGTACACTCTTCAGTGAATTTATCAGTAACACAGTCAGAGAATTCAAGGCCCAGTAGAGTATTTCACAGCCTAAATGCTAGATGTACTTATAGGAGGCCAAAGCACGCGTGATTAGAGCTGGGAGCAGCTACTGACCTTCCCAAATAAAATCTAAGATAATGTGGTCTCGTTGACGTCCTCCTGTGAGAAGCATTTTTCACTACAGAAATGCAGGTCTTCGGTAGCAAGTTACAGTAGCCTTAATGTGTTCCAAAAGAATCATCCGTTTTATAGCTCATTGAGCAGATTCATTTTGATATTAATTGGTGTCTTCTCATCTTTCACCTGCAGTGTTTATATGCACAGTATATCCCTCAATAAAACATACCTAACAACATGGATCTGGTACCACACTGTTGGTAACAATGTTTAGTTAAATGCATCCTGTTTGTTTCAAGCACATAACGTTATTGGATGCTAAAAGCTGAGACCATTTTTTTTTTTTATTTTGGCATCCAAAATCCAATTCTGCTGGTGAATTCCAGGGGAATGCCTTCTGCTTCTCAGGTAGAGTGAAGATGCATGTTCCTATCACTACGCACAAGGAGCCCTGGTGATGCAACGGGTAAGTGCTCGGCTGCTAACCAAAAGGTTGGTGGTTGGAACCCACGAGCCTCTACATCGGAGAAAAGACCTGGTGATCTGCTCCTGAAAGATTCCAAAAACCACCCAAACCCATTGCTGCTGAGTCTATTCTGACTCAAAATGACCCTATAGGACAAAGTAGAACTGCCCCATAGGGTTTCCAAGGCTATAAATCTTTACGGAAACAGACTGCCACATCTTTCTCCCGTCGAGTCGTTGGTGGGTTCAAACTACAGACCTTTCAGCTAGCAGCCAAGTGCTTAACCACTGTGTCACCAGGGCTCCCTTCCATAAAGATTACAGACTAAAAAACCCTACAGGGCAGTTCTACTCTGTCATGTAGGGTCGCTATGAGTCAAAATCGACTCAACAGCACCTAACAACAACGTCACTATGTACACCTCCCAACTTATACAGGGTACATTTGACATTCATTGATTTGAATCCCAAGATTTAATGAGACGCAGTTGAAAAGGATTTTGCTATGATTGGTCAAGGATTTTGCTATGATCAATGGTCAAACTAATATTTTCATTGTTTCTGACCATCAGAAAGCCCAGTCTTGATACAGCAGCAAATATAATCCCAATGGGAGCAATTATATTAAGAGTGGAAACATAAGCCATGAATTGCCTTATTGTTAAACCTTAACTTTTGTTTATGAACACTGACAAGGTTGATCAAACTTTTTGCTTGACATGACTTTAGGCTGGTTTACATAGGACAGCAAGGCCATCAACTCCTGCTCTGTCACAACTCTGCTCCATCTCAGGCCCACACCCCACCCCCTGTGTCTGATGACATTTCCTGCCTTCACTTTACACTTGTTGCAATATTTAAGCAGTTTGTAAAGTTTCAAGGACCCCTCCCCAGGAAGTTTTTAGCATTCCCCTTCCTCTTTGCACAGGTCCCTGGGTGTCACAAACAATTTGCACTAAACTACTGACCTAAAGGTTGGTGCTTTAAATCGACCTAGCATCTCCACAAGAGAAAGGCCTGGTGATCTGCTTCCATAAAGATTACAGTCAAGAAAATCCTATGGAGCAGTTCTGCTCTGTAACACATGGGGTCATCATGAGTAGGAATCAACTCAACAGCAACAGGTTTGGGTCTGGGTTTTGGATTCCTCTTTCCACAGCCACAGTCTCTGCATAGAAAAGCTTTGCTCACCTATCCCTTCTTGGAACATTTCTGGCTTAGGCATTAAGCATTTCCTGATTACAATAGTCCCCTTTCCACTACTGCAATAAACCAAAAAACTAAACCCATTGCCGTCGAGTTGATTCTAACTCTTAGTGACCTTGTAAGACAGAGTAAAACTGCCCCATAAAGTTCCCAAGGAGCAGCTGGTGGATTCAACCTGCTGACCTTTTGGTTAGCAGCCTCAGCTCTTAACCACTACACCACCCGGGCTCCCTACTGCAGTAGTAGGGGAAATGAAGTCTTTCCTTACTAATGTCCAGATTTGGTTTTTTTTTGCTTTGACAACAGTAATACTTGGCCAGTGTCTCCTTTCCTTATTCGAAATCTCAGATTGACAGGTTACTCAGATATGAGCATACAAGAGCCAATCAGAGCGCTCATTACTATGGTTATTGGGTCTATGTATGTCTCTGATTCACCTGCTGACTCTAAGTTGCCTGAGAGCAGAAACCGTATCACATTTTGTTCATAATTTTACCCCAGCACCTAGCACAGTGCTAAGCACAAAGTAGGTACTCGATTTATGCTTGTTAAATGATTAACTAATTCCTTTCCAGAAAAAAATATTTATTCATTGCCTTCCATGTGCCAGGCACTGCTCTTCATGTTTGAGATACACTATGAACCAAACAAACAAAAATGTTTATCCTAGTGAAGCTTACACTATAAGAGAATAAGCAAGTAAGCAAGCAAACAGTATAATATGTTAAATGATACATGCTATAGGGAGGAAAAAAGAGAAAGATCAGGAATTGAGAGATGGGAATGGAATGGGTTGCCATTTTAAATAGAATGGTCAGGGTTGGCCTTGCTGGGAAGGTGACAATTGAACAAAGCAGGGAAGCAGGGAAGGAAATTGTCTATCCAGAAATCTGGTAGAAGAGTGTTCCAGAGAGACGGAACAGCCAGTGCAAAGGCCCTAAGGTTAGAGTGTTCCAGACATACTTGATGAAAAGGAAGGAGACTCATGTGATTGGAGCAAAGTGGGTGGGAGAGTAGTAAGAGATGTGACTTAACAAAAGATTGCACTTTTTGACATAAAAAAAGGTCTCATAGATCGTTGTAAGATTATGGCTTTTACTCTCAATGAAATGGGGAGCTGGTGATGATTTTGTGCAGAGGAGTGACATGATCTGACTTACACTTTTAAGAGACCAGCCCGCCTGATGTGTTGAGAAGAGACTAGAGGAAGAGAAGGGAATAGCAGCAGGGAGACTAGTTAGGAGGCTCTTGGAATTATCCAAGCAAGAGATGGTGGTGGCTCTGGCCAAAGTAATAGCTCTGGAGGTGGACAGAAGTAGTCAGATTCTGGAGATAGTTTGAAGATAGAAACAACATAGTTTGCTGATAAATTGTACGCAGAGTGTAAGAGAAAGACATGACTCAAAGTTTTTGACCTGAGCATCAGGAAGGATAGAGTCATCATTAGTTGCAATGACAAAGGTTCTAGGAACACGTTGGGGTAAAAAGCTAGACTCCCATTTTGGACATATTGAGGGTGCAATGTCCATGATACATCCAAGAAGAAACATCTAGTAGGTAGTTGGCTAAATGGTTGGAGTTCAGGACAGATTTGTGGGCTGAAAGGAATTATTTTTGATGCCCTGTCTTGTCTTTGACTATCGCACAGAGACATAACTTGAATAGCTTAGCATTTGAAAAAGTGAGATTCTATGACTAGAGCAGGTGGAGAATAAGTAGAGAGTATTTCTAAGAAAGTGAAGAACAAGGGGACAGAGCATTCAGAAAGTGTTCTTCTAAATTAAAATACTGTAGCTGCATGAATATTCTCACTTTGCCAAGATTTGTTAATAAATCACCTCATTTGACCCCTTGTAAAGCTCCATGAGATGGCAGGACAGGTATTATTGTCCCTTTTTGAAAGATGAAGACACTGAGATTCAGAGGAGAGTTGTAACTTGACAAGGTCACATGGAAAGTTGATGGCAGAGCTTACAGTGGAGTTCATGTCCCTTGACTTGCAAAGTGATGTCCTTCCCACTAGTCCACACTGTAATTTCCAGGTGTGCATCCACCATTCCGCTTTATATTTCATACATAGTAGACTCATAATAATTACAATAAAATAGTTGTGTGCACAATATTACCTTCCACCTGCCTACTCTACGGCCTGTAAATTCTAAATTCTTTCACAAATATTCAAAGGCCAAGTGTGTAAAACGCTTAGTGAACCAGTTCTATGATATTTAACCCATAATGTGGACACTCACTATGTAGGTAATTACCTATCCAGGTACTACGCAAAATTAGGTAAGAGATCTGCTGCTGCTGAGGTACATAATAAGCTAAGATCCTTAGGGAAGGGACAAAGCAATTCTGAGCCCTATAACCTTCTCATTTTTATTCTTAGAAGATTGTCATGAAGTCATTATTCAGGCTGAGGTTAGATCACTTCCCAGGAACCAGAGATGTTGCCTACAACTCAGAGGCCTTGACAGATCTCCTGTCTCTTCACCCCCGGACTAGTTCCTGGGAGAACCCAGGACCAGTCTGAACTTTTGGGGAAGGTGAAGAGCATGATATTGTCCAGCAAAGCCTCAAAGTTTCTCCATGCCTATACCCATCTTCTAAGGAGGGCCTGCCCCCCAGGACTCCTGTTGTATGAAGCCTTCCTGTCTATGCATCTCCTTCTATGTATGTTACCATGCTGATGCCCTATATACCAATCGCCTGTCATAGCTAAACAGAGTAGGGAGGGATTTACACAAATCCAGCCAATCCATGGACTCAACCTACATAGTCCACTAGGGAAGCCACTCCACATGTGGCTATTTGAATTTAAATTTGAACTAATTAAAATTAAATAAAATTTAAGTTCCTTAGTCACACAGAATATTTCAAGTTCTCAATAGCCGCATGTGGCTAGTGGCTACAATACTGGACATCACAGATACAGGCCATTTCCATTACTGCAGAAGTTTTATGAGATAGCACTAGAGCAGACAATGGTCAGTGCAGTGGCCTGGCACAAGATCTTTGTCCAAATGCATCAGAGATAAACAAACTAAATCTATCAGATTCTCTCCAATACAGATTTATAATAAGAGATGGGAGTAAGCCAGGAGAAGAAGCTAAAAAGATTCAGTAAGAAGAGAAGAAGATGATGTCAGGAGGTGTAGAAGCTATGAGAAGCCTGAGGCCGAGGATTTGACTATATAACTAAGATGTCTTGAATACTGAACCACCTTCTGGTTCTCGATGAGACTAATTTAGTCAGGCACACTGGGTTCTACTCCAGTTCCCACGTCTTTTATCATTGTGAACTTAAGCAAGTCACTTAACTTCTCTCAGGCTCAGTTTCTTCACCTGGAAAATGGGAATAATGATACCTATCTGACAGAGTTGTCACAAGGATTAAGTAAAATAATACAAGCAAAATATTTTGTAAAACAAAAAATTATATAAATGTAAGGAATTATTTGTATCCCAAATGGCCATACTGTATACACACATTATAAAAGAGTACACAGAGTCTTGCTTGCTGTCCATCTTTTATCAAAGAATTATACTCTATTCTGGGTGAAAAATTACAGTTCTTGTGAGCAAGATGTTCTATAAAAATATGACTTTGGTTCTCATTGGGGAGCCTAAAGTTTTCAGTTGAAGTGAAGATTGTGTATGAATTTATACCTATGGAAGCCATATATGACATTTCTAAATCTGTCTGTAAAATAATGGCTCTAAATGGTTTATGATTTTTTAAAAATCTAATAAATATAGTAACTTTGTACTTCAGTGTAATGAAAAGAGTGATGTTTTGGGATACATCATTCCTTACTGAAATGCATTACAGTGTCTCACCGTATAAATCTTACCACTGGAGATCTTCTGTCTGCTCATTCCTTGAAGAAGAGTCCCTGAATGAATAGACTACTCAAGGGTGATCTCTAGTGCTCCCCATGGTGCCTACGGGTCAAAGCACTGATGAGATTAGAGTCTAATACAGAATGGCCAAATGTCCACACTCAGGTGGCATTTTTCTCTGCTATACTTAACCTCCTATACTCTCCTTACAGGAAGTAGTGGTGGTGGTTCAGTGGTAGAATTCTCACTTTCCGTGTAGGAGACCCTGTTTCAATTTCCAGCCAATGCACCTCATGTACAGCCACCACCCATCTGTCAGTAGAGGCTTGCATGTTACTATGATGCTGAACAAGTTTCAGCAAAGCTTCCAGACTAAGATGCACTAGCAAGAAAGGCCTGGTGATCACCTCCAAAAATCAGCCAAGGAAAACCCTAGGGATCGCAACAGTCCAATCCACAACCAATCATGGGGATGGTGTAGAACTAGGCAGTGTTTCTTTGGGTTATGCATGGGTAGCCATGAGTTGGGGGCCAACTCAACAGCAACAAACAACTCACCTCACACACTACCATTCCATGGAACTCACCTCCTCCACTTAAAAAATGTTTTTCCAATTGCCTGTGATGTTATTAAATAAAATATGTGAGGTTGGATTTTCCAAAGAAGAGCACCCTTCCTACCGAACACTGGAGATGAAGCCAATACCCACAAAGTCAGATGCGTAAATACGAGATTATAAGTACCAAGCATATGCTGAGAGGCCCCAAGGAACGGCAGATCACCAAGTAGGAGACAAGGAAAAGAGGAGCAGTTAAATCTCTGGTTCGTCAAAATATAGATGCTGTTGAGACCCTGATCAACAGCAGGAAAGTGCTTAGCAGAAGTCAACGAATCTGGCTGCTAGAGCAGAAGTTAGGCTCAGCTGAAATATACAGTCTTTAGTCTATTGCTCAACAGTGAAGTTCTCATTTTTCATTCCACCTTGATTTGCTTCTTCATGATATTTACATGCACAACACAGTCCCATGGGTATAACTAGGATTTTATGCCAACTCCCAGTATACTTTATCCTTTTCTTTTCCCAAATTGGAATGCAGGGGAAAGGCAGGTCATTATCGAGATAACAACAAATCCATCTCAATGTATATAAATACTAGTATGTGGATGTTTGCAATATAATCATATGGTATTTTTGTAAGATCTTGAAATACATCACTTAACAAACCCCAACATGTTTACCATGGCTATACTTGTTGTTTTGGATTAAATTTTGTCACCCAAAAATACGTGTTGTAAATCCTACTGTATCTGTGGTTATAATCCCATTTGAGAATAGGGATTATGTTATGTTAATGAGGTAGTATTAATGTAGGGTGTGTCTTAAAAGTCAATCTCTTTTGAGATATAAAAAAGCAGATTAAGCAAGCAGCAAAAAAGCAGAGTTGGAGGAAGATAGATGCCATGCCACATGAGGAGAGGAACACAAGCTGAAAAGCGACAAGGACCTTCTCCCAGGACCAATAGTGACAGAGCCTTTCCATAGAGCTGAAACCCTAAATTCAGCCTTCCAGCCTCCTAAACTGTGAGAAGGAGCCCTGGTGGCATGGTGGTTAAGAGCTTGGCTGCTAACCAAGAAGTTGGCAGTTCAAATCCACCAGCCGCTTCTTGGAAACCCTATGGGGCCGCTCTACTCTGTCCTATAGGGTTGCTATGAGTCGGAACCAACTCAACAGCACCTAACAACAACCACAACAAACTGTGAGTTTGTTAAAGCTACGCACATGTGATATTCCTATTATAGCAGCACTAGGTAACTAAGACACTTGCCAACTGAGACTCCTTAAGAAAAGCTGTGCAAGGTATCTTCTGTTTGTCTCTCTAGATTCGCTCTCCAGCCTTCTCCTCTCTCATTTGTGCTCTAACTGAATCATCAGGCTCCTTTGCCCTCTGGTTTTCCACTGAGTATGGCCAAGAGGGAGCACAAGCAGGAGGCCAGAGGGAGGAGATATACTGAGACTCAGCTCCTTCCCTGTGAGGTTGCCACAAATGGCCTTGATCCTTCCAACAGAGACCACAGCTCCTGTCAGTAAGCTCTCTCTGTCCCTGGATTCTGATAACTTCCTTACACATCCCTTTTCAAGGTTAGGGGTGGGAAGATGATAGGGGGTTACTAGTCTCTTGGTTCTGTACTACCCCTAGTGGTTTCCCTACATCCTGCCCACACTTTTCTAAATAATACCTTTATTAAACTCTCCAAAAATTATCCAGCCTGAGTATACCATCTGCTTCCTGCTGAGACCATGACTGACACAGGGGCTTCTTGGTGATTTTGCTATCATAACAGGGATTGGCAGCTAAAATCCTCTGGCAAACAATTCCTAAGAAAACGCTCCATTAATAAGAAAATCAGCTGGCTTTGATGCAGAGGAAATGAAGACAAATGGGGCACAGACATGTCAGCTTCAAATATGTGAAGGACCCTGCCAGGGTTTGACTGACTGGATGTGGCAGTCATCTGTGAGATAACCAACTCTAACAAGGGCAGACTAACAGGCTAGTCCATGTCTGCCTCTTAGGCTGGCCTTGCTCACGTGCCGAGGACAAGCAGTTCATGCCTTCTATTAAGAGGCAGAGGACCACATGGTAATAATACTAATATGAATAGCAATTACACCAGCAGTTCCCATGCTCTGCATAATTAACACAATTTATAGATAAGGAATTTGAGTTTCAGAGAGGTTTAGTAACTCACAGTCACACAGCTAGCTAGTAGAGAAACTAGGATTTGAACCAAGCTCTATCCTGTTATGAAACTCATTAGAGAGCTGATCGAGCCCTAAAACATCCCAGAACTCTGATCTTGCTGCTTGACCTCATGAGCAGCCACCACTTGTCTCTCAGTGGAGGCTATCAAGTCCTGGAGAGTAGATGCAAACATTCCACCGTGAACCAAATACCCAAGGTGTGGCAGGGCAGTTGTGATTTGGACCCTGATCCTCACTCAGGTTGGGTTCCTGGCCCATATTTGTTACTTGCATTCCCTTATCTGACACCTTGACATCAGTTCCTCTCCTTACTCACCATTTACATTGCAGGATACACATCTCTCACTCAGCCTCAGTTCTGTAACAGCCTTGAATACAATACCTGCTTCCTAAGGGTTTTGTTTTTGTTTTCTTTCCACAGTCAACATTTTAGCTGACACCAACCAAAGTTCCTGTCACGCTCAAACCATATTTTTTGACAATCCATTTCCTTTCCAGAAATGACCCAGGAAAGAATTATACCAAAAACGAGCCAGAGATAACAGCTTTCAACAGCAAAAGGCCTAAGCCCTTAGAAACCCAACTTAGTGGCTAGAATTTAGCTGACCTCCTTAAGAACCACTGTCCCTGAAAGTTACCTGCAATAGTTAAACCTCAAAATCTACAGAGTCCCAAACATTAAGGGAAAGGTTCATGTAAAAAATAAGGTAATTCCCATACCACCCAAATCCAAATCATTGCTTTTCTCAGTAGCCTGCTCATCTCAAAAAGTACTTTTGCTCATTTTTTTCTTTATATTCATTTTCAAATTACCACTAAAACTTCCAAAGTTGGCAAATGACTTATTTTTTATATTTTTCAAGTAGGCCTTAAAGTTCCTTGCTCAGTCACTCTTGTTGTTGGTGTTAGGTGCCATCGAGTCTGTTCCAACTCACAGCAGCCCTGTGTAAAATAGAATGAAACACTGTCTGGTTCCGCGTCATCCTCACAATCATTACTGTGCTGGAGACCATTGTTGCAGCCACTGTGTCAATCCATCTCCTTGAGGGTTTTCCTCTTATTCACTGACCCTCTACTTTACCAAACATGATGTCCTTCTCCAGGGATTGGTCCCTTCTGATAACACATCCAAGGTACATGAGATGAAGCTTTGTCATCCTAAATTCTACAGAAAATTCTGTCTGTTATTTCTTCCAAGACAGATCTGTTCATTCTTCTGGCAGTCCATGGTATATCCAATATTCTTCCCCAATATCATAATTCAAAGACATATCAATTCTTCTTTGGCCTTCCTTATTCTTTGTCCAGCTCTCACATGCATATGAGGTGATTGAAAATACCATGGCTTGGGTCAGGTGCATCTTAGTCCTTAAAGTGACGTCTTTGCTTTTTAACACTTTAAAGAGATCTTTTGCAGCAGATTTGCTCAATGCAATGAGTCATTTGATTTCTTGACTGCTGCTTCCATGGGCACTGATCGTGGAACCAAGCAAAATGAAATCTGTGACAACTTCAGTAATTTCTTCGTGTATCATGATGTTGCTTATAGGTCCAGTTGTGAGGATTTTTGTTTTCTTTATGTTCAGTATGTAATCCATACTGAAGGCTGTAGTCTTTGATCTTCATCAGTAAGTGCTTCAAGTCCTCTTCACTTTCAGCAAGCAAGGTGGTATCGTCTGCGTATCACAGGTTGTTAAGACGTCTTCCTCCAATCCTGATGCCATGTTCTTCTTCATATAGTCCAGCTTCTCTGATTATTTGCTCAGCATACAGATTGAATAAGTATGGTAAAAGGATACAACTCTGATGTACACCTTTCTTGACTTTAAACCACACAGTATGCCCTGTTCTGTTCAAAAGACTGCCTCTTGGTCTACGTACAGGTTCCTCATAAGCACAATTAAGTGTTCTGGAATTCCCATTCTTCGCAATGTTATCTAAAATTTGTTACGATCTGCACAGTCTAATGCCTTTGCATGGTCAATAAAACACAGTTAACCCTCTTTCTGTATTCTCTGCTTTCAGCCAAGATCCATCTGACATCAGCGATGATACCCCTTGTTCCACAGCCTCTTCTGAATCCAGCTTGCATTTCTGGCAGTTCCTTGTGGATGGCAAATGGTAAGTGAGTAATAAATCCTAGGTCCCGGGATAAATCATCTGAAAAGACACTGTCTTTAGCCTCAGACATTACATTGTTGCACTAATATTAGGGTGGACCATTAACAATAAAAGGGAAAAATAATTCTCAGGAGTTCCATGCAAGAATTGTAGTTTCTTCTTTTGACTCTCATTTAAACATACACACATAAAACACACACATTTTTTTCCCTTTCATTGTCATTTCTCCATGTGATTGTCTGGGGAGCTCATTCAAAAGATTAATTTCCAGACTGCATCCTGAGCCCTTCATCAGAACCTTTCACAGATTTCTCTAATCCCAGACTTCTCGTAATAGTGACATGAAAACAAGAATGTTCTTCTCCCCAAGGATCTCCCCCAATCCTTTTCACTGAGAGTTCTAGTTGGGAAATCAAGCCCCAGGTAGTAGAAGTAAACATTTCATCATAAACCATTCACCCAAGGCTTGACAGAGCAGTTATAATGAAGAAGTCATTATTCACAAAAACATCTTCCATCTGTATTCAGCTTTAACTTTCTCATTGCTCTGTTATACCTGTTAGGTCCCCTGATCTTCACAATAACCTGGCCTGGCTAGGAGACATCTACAGTGGAGTTTTCTCATAAGGAAATTGTATTCCAAAGTCAGAGAAGGCAAAAATCACCCATAGTCAAAATTACCTGGAATTTGGAGGCCAATATAGCACCTTTTAATGAGTGTGACACAGGATTAGAAAAAGGAGTTACTTCTTTGATGAAAAACCCAACTGGGTTGCTGGTTGTGCTTAGGAGCTTTGTTGTTGAGAAAATAGATATAGACACACATATTATATAAATAGATATTATATACATATGTATATGTTGACACAGATTAATATTTTATTTCCTCCTCATAGCAACCCTGTGTGAAAGGTATTATTACCATCTCACAGAGGAGGAAAATGGAGACTCAGAAGAAAGAATGGCAGAGCCAGGATTGGAGCCCCTGTCTCTCTGACCCACCTCTCCCCCACAAGGCTGTGAGTTACCAGGCCTGCAGGGCTTCCTAACCAAACCCACTGCGGTCGATTCTGACTCATGGCGACCCTATAGAACAGAGTAGAACTGCCATAGGGCTTCCAAGGCTGTAATCTTTACAGAAGCAGACCGCCACATCTCTCCACCATGGAGCGACTGGTGGGTTCAAGTTGCCTCCAACTTTTTGGTTGGCAGCCAAGCATTTTAACCACAGTGCCATCTCCTAGAAGGTACTAAAGTATATCCTGGCCACTGCCTGACTAGTGTAGGGATGGTTCTGGAACTGCCAATCAGCCAGCTGGGAGAACTTTCACCAGAATTCACTGGTCCAAGTCCCTCACTCTAAATGCTAGGAGATCCCAGTCCAACCACAGCCATACTCCTATAGATACTTTAATGTTTGGGGAATGTAAAAATCACTCTCTCTCTGTCTCACCTGTAAAATAAAAAATACCAAATTGCCTAACCATGCCCCTCACTTCAGGGAGTTTCCATGGGTATGTATGCACTGAAATGCATAAACAAACTCATAAGTAAAGCAGACAGTTGTGCACAGTGTGGAGTGTGTACTGTGTTTTGATGAAGTGCCAACTTTTCAGGGCTTCTTATTTTATTTCTGTGACAAAACTAAGCCATGCTCAGTTCCCTCTGATGTATTACTCCTCTGAAGAAAAGATGTTCCTTGACACTAATCCACCCTGCCTCTTTGACTGCTCACCATGCCCTCTGCATTTGTCCAGAGAGTGGGTGAGATTCAGAGGCGATGCTGTGCCCTCCTCCCTACTCTCTATTGATCTCACTGTAAGGGGGCTGCTCATTAAGCAGTTGGTGTAGCCTGCTAATGCAGCATCCCAGGTTCCAGTTAATGGCTGTAGATGTTTTCTTTTTTTGGAGAGTTTGGCAGCAGGGAATTCTGGCTCTCTCTCAAGCTCAAAGCACCTAATACAGTCTTTGAGAACATTTTTGCTACTGAATAAAGAACATCCATGTGGGTGAGAGAAATCCATGCTTCTTTTCAGAGGATGATTTTCCAAAGCTTACACTAATTAACCAATTAACCAGGGGGTTGGGCACCAATTTGGTTGCTATTTCTTTTACTAAGGTGAAAATTTGAAAGAAGTGGAAAGGGAACTGGACTGAGAGTCAGGTTCCCCTGGTTTCTAGTTTTAGCTCTGCCTTAAATAGCTGCATGTCTGGACCAAATCACATCATATCTCTTGACCCTCAGTTTCCTGCTTTTAAAAATGGATGAATATTTCAGATAATTTTTGAGTAGTCACACAATTCTTACTTCAGTCCTTACCTGGGCTTTATTTTTTTTTTTAATATAGATTAATTTGAGAAGAATGGACATGTTTTTATTAATAATAATAGAAAACAATTATATTACATTTCACATAAGTAAAAGTTTTTAACCCTCACCACAACCCAATGAAGCAGATATTATTTTCATTTCCGTATTACAGACAAGAAAAAAGAAGGCACAGAGAATGTCATGGATTGAATTATGTCCCCCAAAAAATGTGTATATCAGTTTGGCTGGGCCATGATTCCTGGTACCGTGTGATTTTCCTATATGTTGTAAATCCTGCCTCTATGATGTTAATGAGGGAAGATGAGTGGCAGTTGTGTTAGTAAGGCAGGACTGGATCTACAAGACTGGATTGTGTTCTGAGGCAATCTCTTGAGATATAAAAGAGAGATGTGAAATATAAAAGAGAGAAGTGAGCAGTGAGACAGGGGGACCTCATACCATCAAGAAAACAATGCGAGGAGCAGGGTGCGTCCTTTGGACCGGGGTCCCTGCGCCAAGAAGCTCCTAGTCCGGGGGAACACTGATGAGAAGGCCGAGAGAGAGAAAGTCTTCCCCTGGAGCTGACACCCTGAATTTGGACTTTTAGCCTACTTTACTGTAGGGAAATAAACTTCTCTTCATTAAAACCATCCACTTGTGGTGTTTCTGTTATAGCAGCACTAGATGACTAAGACAGAGAGGTTAAGTAATTTTCTGGGCTTTATTTTTATGCTGACCTTTACAGTATCTTACAGATGGTTGCTGTTGTTAGCTGCTGTTGAGTTGGCCTCCAACTTATGGCGATCCCATACACAATAGAATAAAATGCTTCTCAGTCCTGCACCACCCTCATGATCAGTTGCAGATTGGACTATTGTGATCCATAGGGTTTTCACTGCTAATTTTTGGAAGTAAATTGACAGGTCTTTCTTCCTAACCCTTCTTAGTCTGGAAGCTTTGCTGAAATCTGTTCAACTAAGATGGAACTAGGGGTCAAATGACATGGTATCAAGATATTCTCTGTTCAAGAGATATCATCTTTGCCACAGCATAGATTTCAAGTTGTTTGATTTCCAATTTCATTTTAAAATGCACAAAAACACCTTCTGATCATTCCTGTGGTGAACTGTTGTCCTTGTTTGGGTATTGACAGGTAAGATCAGCCAGAGAATCAATAGGATGAGAAATACCTAAGTGCACACAATTTTGCTAATCATCATAACTTATTTTATAACTGGAACATTGCTATTTCTATTCATTGTCCTGAAAATAGTCTTGGGAATAGAGTATGAAATCTGTGGAATCATCATGTTGGAAGGATATTTGCCTTCAACTGGTGACTCCTGATTCCCTCGCATGCACCCTCCTCACCTCATAATTCCTCCCTGCTCATTCTTTCCCAATTTATAACTGATTCACAAAAAAATTCACTGACAAGATAATATATTTTTCAAGATGGCAAAACCCCCAAATCACGTAAGCAGGACATAAAATGGTCTGGCACAGCAACTAGCCCCATGCTGAGTTGAATGAAGATGTGAACTCAATAAATACTGATGGAGCTAGTGCTGGGAATCTGTCTTTCATTCCCTGTCCCGCTGTGCTGAAAGGCCATGCACTTGATGTTTCCCATTCAAATGATTTGTGTCTCCATTCCCTGAGCTGTAAAATCCAAGTGACAGTATATGCCTCTAACACACTCCCCAGAATTTTGCCGGGACTGATGGGATCATGCCTGTGAACTGCTCTGAGCTCTTCAGAGAAAGCCATACCACCCACAGAAGGCCATATGATTGAGAAGTGTTTACTCATGCAATGGACGGCAGCATTTCCCAGGGACAACCTCAGGAAATTGGAGAGCCAAATATGTACCCAGGCAAGACTGCACCAGAGGAGATTCATGCATTATGGATTTCTGGCCAGCCATGGATAATACATAGCTCAAATTTTAAAATGCAATAATTAAACTACTAGATGCCATTAATGTTATGTACATAAATATTTTAAAAGCTCCATGTAAATATACCATAGTCACTTCAGTTAATTGTGATCAAAGAAACATATGTCTTCAAATTTACACTAAGTCAATGGAGGTGGTTGAGATAATGTCGGGCTGAATGAATTGAGAAGTAGTTGTAAACCCTACCTGGAGAATCCCAGGGCTACCGTATTTTTCTAATCCAGCACTGACTTGAATGGACTGAAAAAGACTCTGGCTGCATTTAAATATTTCCAAAAGGAAAGAAGATTACAAAAGAGAAGAAGAGGGTTAAACATATCAATTCAGGTTCTTAAACTTGGTCTAAACTGCCAAAACAAGTAGTTGAAACATTGAAAATGTAGCTGTAGACCTTTACAGGAAAAGGCCAACAATTTCCAGAGATGCAGAAAGCAGCCATCCAGAGAAAGCCAGCCAGTATCTTGCCCTGTTGGGTCCTCAAGACATGGCATGAGACTGATGAATTCATCTCAGGCCTTGTCTGATGCTCAACTTCATGCTCAGAAACTGTTAGTGTTCCAGAGATGATCAGTCTCCAGCTTGCCTATTTAGGTTAGCAAACCTCTCAGAAAACTGTTGTACACAACCAGAAATGGTAATTCATAATTTTGTGATGAGAAATATAACTATCAAGCAGACTGGACATTTACATTGACCAACCGGTATATTCTACCCTTGCATAAAATGCTAAAATATTAGAAGGTTGCTTGGTGATCTAGGACAGAAGTTGATAATTTTTTTCTGTACAGGGCCAGATATAAAATACAGTTTTGTGGGCCATGGGGTCTCTGTTGCAGCTATTCAACTCCAAATCACATTTGGACTGCACACCATAGTTTTCAGACCCCTGATCTAGAATAAAGATCTAGAATAGCGGAAGTTGGCTTATGATTTAATGCTTAGGAGTCCAAGGCTTTGATAGCTTGCTGTCGAGATTTTACTACTGGGCATGTTCTCTCTTTTGGAAAAAAATTTTCAAATGGATCCTGTTTCTCTCCTCTTTGAGATATACATGGCTGGCTAACTTCCTTTTGAAGTGCTATATTCGTTCTCAAGGAACATTATTATCTTGCAATTAAATTTAATAAGGTTTGCACAAATTATTTAATCTTAAAAACAAAATAAAAAACAAGATGAGAGATAAGGAATGGCTTCATTCTCTTAAGTATTTGGATGAGATGATACCTGGACCCTAGCTAGGACCATCCATGGGGTAAAAATCAAGGGCCCAGGTTGTAATATGGTAGGGTGTTTGGTTCAGGCTTCACCTAGTCTTACTGGAGCTCGGACAACCACTTATTCCTTCTCCTAATTTTGCTCTGGCCCAAGTGCTAGGGAAATTCCTCCACGGGCTTTCTTCCCCCATATGTCAGAGGCTAAAGTGGTTGTAAAAAAGGAACTTTGTGGACAATAGACTACAGTGGTCCTATTTGTGTGTGTGTGTGTGTGTGTGTGTGTGTGTGTGTGTTGCAGAAATGGGAGTCGTTGCTAGATCATGCCTGCTGAAACTCCTGGGGGCTTCAGTTTTCTCCAGCAACCCGTGGTCCCTGGCATGATGCCGCCTTTCGGGTCTTTGGGTGATCTATGCACTGTTTTAGCAGCTGTCATTGTTGAGGAGCACCATCTGCTCAGTTAGCACTCTCTGAACTAAATGTTAAAACACTTCTCCCTCTTGACCTGACACCACTCTCAGCCTTGAAGTCTAGAAGTGGGCTATGGATCCCTGAAATTATATACGGATTTGGTTTATGTACATGCATAGACATCTTTTTCTCAGGAAAAGGTGCACAGCTGTCCTCAAATTCTCAAAAGGGTCAGTGACCCCCAAAAAGTGAAACCACCACATTGTAGTTGATTACAGTGGAAAGGCGTCAGATACAGATTTCACTTCCACAAATTCAACTATATACAGTCAGCAGACAGAGAGATTGAGAAAGACAAATAACAATTAATTAATGCAGGTGATTCCATCTGCCTTTGTACTCAGTAAACACAGACCTGAACGTGTGCCCGAGACATGGACAGGAATCTGCAGTTCCCAGTTGGGAATAAATGCTCAAACGAGGTTATAATATTTCTTGTAAAAACTACAAGAAGTGCATTAAAGAACATGCATCAAGAAGGATATCTTCTCTGAGTCCATGATCTTGATGGACCTGAAAAGAGGAGAATAATTTACATTTTCCTCAGAAGAATCTGTCTTTTTCTTTCTCCCTCCCTAGACTCTTATTTTCTTCCCCTTCCTACTGCCAAGCCAACACCTTCTTCTCCTACCACCTCGTTACACATACTGTCTTTGCTTTTTTTTTTTTTTTTTTTTTTAAATTGTGCTTTAGGTGAAAGTTTACAGAGCAAATTAGTTTCTCATTAAATAGTTAATACAAGAGTTGTTTTGTGACATTGGTTGCCAGCTCCGCAACATGTCAACATCTTCCCTTCTCCACTCCAGGTTCCCTGTTTACATTCGTCCAGTTTTCTTGTCCCTTCCTGCCTTCTCGTCTTTGCTTTTGGGCTGGCGTGCCCATTAGTCTCATATACACGACTGAACTTACGAAGCACACTCCTCACCTGTGTTATTGTTGGCCTTACAGACCTGCATAATCTTCAGCTGAAGGGTGAACCTCAGAAGTGATTTCAGTACTGACTTAAAAGGGTGTCCAGGGGCCATACTCTTGTGGTTTCTCCAGTCTCTGTCAGACCAGCAAGCCTGGGTTTTTTGGGGGTTTTTTTGTGAATTTGAATTTTGTTCTATATTTTTCTTCCACTCTGTCCTGGGCCTTATATTGTTATCTCTGCCAAAGCAGTCAGTGATGGTAGCTGGGCATCATCTAGTTGTTCTGGGCTCAGTTTGGTGGAGGTTGTGGTATTTGTAGTCCATTAGTCCTTTGCACTGATTCTTCCTTTGTGACTTTGGTTTTCTTCATTCTCCTTTGCTCTAGCCAGGATGGGACCAGTAGATGTATCTTAGATGGCCACTTGCAGGTTTTTAAGACTGCAGACTCTACTCACCTCAGTTGAATGTAGAACATTTTCCTTATAGACTATGTTATGCCAGTTGAGCTGGATGTTCCCTTAGACCATGGTCCCCACAGCCCTCAGCCCAGTAGCTCAGTCCCTCAGGGAGTTTGGATGTATCTGCGAAGCTTCTATGACTTTGCCCTGGTCAAGTTGTGCTGGCTTCCCCAGTATTGTGTACTGCCTTGCCCTTCACCAAACTTACCACTTATCTATTACCTAGTTAGTAGTTTTCCCTCCCTACCCCTCCCCTCCCTCATAACCATCAAAGATTGTTTCTTTCCGTGTGGAAACATTTTCATGTGCTTTTATAATAGTGGTCTCATGTTGTATTTGTCCTTTTGTGATTGACTTATTTCACTCAGCATAATGTCCTCAAGATTCATCCATATTGTGAGATGTTTCACAGATTCATCATTGTTCTTTAACATTGCATAGTATTCCATTGTGAGTATGTACCATTGTTTGTTTATCCATTCATTTGTTGATGGGCACTTTGGTTGTTTCCATTTTTTGCTATTGCTAATAATACTGCAATGAACACGCATATGTCTATTCATGTGACAGCTCTTCTTTCTCTAGGATATATTCCTAGGAGCGGAATTGCTGGATCCTGTGGTATTTCTGTTTCTAGCTTTTTAAGGAAGTGCCATATTGTTTTCCAAAATGGTTGTATAGCAGTGCATAAGAGTTCCAATCTCCCCACAGACTCTCCAACATTTGTTATTTTCTGTTTTTTTCTTTTTTTTTTTTTATTAGTGCCAGTAATGTCAGGGTGAGATGGTATCTCATTGTAGTTTTGATATGCATTTCTCTAATGGCTAGTGATCGTGTGCATCTCCCCATGTGTCTGTTAGCCAACTGACTGTCTTCTTTGGTGAAGTGTCTGTTCATATCCTTTGCCTATTTTTATTTTTAGACAAAGGTTTACAGAACAAACCAGCTTCTCGTTAAACAGTTAGTACACATATTGTTTTGTGACATTGGTTACCAAGCCCACGACATGTCAACACTCTCCCTTCTTGACGTTGGGTTGTTCCTTATGACTAGCTTTCCTGTCCCTTCCTGCCTTCTAGTCCTTGCCCCTGGGCTGGTGTGCCCCTTTAGTCTCATTTTATGTGCCTGTCTAATCTTTGGCTGAAGGGTGAACCTCAGGAGTGACTTCATTACTGAGCTAAAACGGTGTTCAGGGGCCATAATCTCGAGGTTTTTCCATTCTATGTCAGACCATAAGTTTGGTCTTTTTTTGTACTTTGCCCATTTTTTAATTGGATTATTTGTCTTTTTATTGTAGAAGTATGGGTTTTCCTATAGATTTTAGAGATCAGATCTTTATCGGATATGTCATAGCCAAAATTTTTGTTCCCAGTTTGTAGGTTCTCTTTTTACTCTTGATGAAGTCTTTTGATGAGCATAAGCATTTAATTTTTAGAAGATCCCATTTGTCTAGCTATCTTCTGGTGTTTGTGTATTGTTAATTATGGTTTGTATCCTATTTATGCCCTATATTAGCGCTTCTAGTGTTGACTTTTTTGTTTTTCCATGATCTTCACAGTTTTTGGTTTTATATTTAGGTCTGGGATCCATTTTGAATCAGTTTTTGTGTACGGCGTGAGGTATGGGTCCTGTTTCATTTCTTTACAGATAGACATCCAGTTTGCCAGCACCATTTATTAAAAAGACTCTCTTTTCCCCATTTAATGTACTTTGGGCCTTTGTCAACGATCAGGTGGCTGTAGGTAGGTGGATTTACATCTAGGTTCTTGATTCTGTTCCATTGGTCAGTGTGTCTGTCATTGTATCAGTACCAGACTGCTCGGAATACCATAGCTGTATAGTAGGTTCTGAGGTCAAGTAGTGCAAGGTCTCCTACTTTGTTCTTCTTCTTCATTAATGCCCTACTTATCCAGGGCCTCTTTCCTTTTCATATAAAGTTAATGATTAGTTTTTCCATCTCGTTAAAGAATGCCGTTAGTATTTGGATTGGGATTCCACTGTATTTGTAGATTGCTTTGGGTGAAATTGACATTTTCATAATGTTGAGTCTACCCATCCATGAGCATGGTATGTTTTTCGATTTATGTAGGTCTCTTTTGGTTTTTTACAATAGTATTTTATAGTTTTCTTTGTATAGGTCTTTTATGTCCGTGGTTAGATTTATTTCTAAGTACCTTTTTTTTTTAGGGGCTATTATAAATGGCATTGCTTTCCTGTTACATCCTTTTTGTAGTTCTCTTTATTGGTGTATAGGAATCCAACTGATTTTTGTATGTTCATGTTGTATACTGCTACTACGCTGAATCTTTCTATTAGTTCCAGTAGTTTTCTTGTGGAATCATTAGAGTTCTCTATATATAACATCATATCATCTGCAAATAGGTGTAGTTTTACTTCTTCCTTGTAGTTTGGAAACCCTGGTGGCATACTGGTTAAGAGCTACAACTGTTAACCAAAAGGTCAGCAGTTTGAATCCACCAGGCACTCCTTGAAACCCTATGGGGCAGTTCTACTCTGTCCTATAGGGTCGCTATGAGCCAGAATTGACTTGACGGCAATGAGTTTGTTTTTTTTTATTTTATTTCTTTTTCTTGCTCTAGCTAGCACTTCCAGCACAATGTTAAATAGGAGTGGTAATAAAGGGCATCCTTGTCTTATTCTCATTCTCAGGGGAAATGTTTTCAGCCTATCTCCATTGAGAATGATGTTGGCTGTTGGTTTTACATAGATACCTTTTATTGTGTTGAGGAATTTCCCTGCTATTCCTATCTTATTGATAGTTTATATCAGGAATTGATGTTGGACTTTATTGAATGTCTTCTCTGTGTTGATTCAGATGATCATGTGATTTTTTTGTTTTATTTATGTAGTGGATTACAGTGATTGATTTTATAAAGTGCCTGGTATGAATCCCACTTGGCTGTGGTGTATTATTATTTTTTTAATATAGTGCTGAATTCTATTGGCTAGAATTTTGCTGAGAACTTTTAGATCTATATTCATGAGTGAATTGGTCTGTATTTTCTGTGTGTGTGTGTGATGTCTTTGCCTGGTTTGGTAGCAGGGTTATGCTGGTTTCATAGAATGAATTCGGAAGTATTCCTTCCTTTTCCGTGTTCTAAAACAGTTTGAGTAGTACTGGTGCAAGCTCTTTTCTGAATGTTTGGCAGAATTTTCCAGTGAAGTCATCTGGGCCTGGACATTTTTGTTGGAAGTTTTTTTAAGACCTTTTCAATCTCTTCTCTTGTTATGGGTCTACTCAGATTTTCAACCTCAGTTTGTGTTAGTTTAGGTAGGTAGTGTGATTCCAGAAATTTGTCTGTTTCCTTTAGAAATTTGTCTGTTTTCAAATTTGTTGGAGAATAGTTTTTCGTAGTACTCTGTTATAATCCTTTTTATTTCAGTTAGGTCTGTTTTAATGTCCTTCATTTCATTTCTTATTTTGGTTATTTGCTTTCCTCTCCTGTTTTTCTTTTGTCAGCATGGCCAATGGTTTGTTGATTTTGTTGATGTTTCAAATAACCAATTTTTGGTTTTGTTGATTCTTTCTGTTATTTTTCTATTCTCTATTTCATTTATTTCTGCTCTGATCTTTATTATTTCCTTTCTTCTGGTGGTTGTGAACTTTTGCTGTTCTCTTTCCCTTTGTTTAAGTTGTAGGTAGGGCTAACGTTTTGATTTTGTCCCTTTCTTCTTTTTTGATGAGTGCATCTATTGCTATAAATTGACCTCTAAGCACTGCTTTTGCTGTGTTCCAAAGGTTTTGATATGATGTGTTTTCATTCTCATTTGATTCTAGAATTTTTTTTATTCCATCTTTGATTTCATCTATTACCCAGTGGTTTTTAAGCAAGGTGTTATTCAGATTCCATGTATTTGATTTTTTTCCTTGCTGTTCCTGTTATTAATCTCTACTTTTATGGCATTGTGATCAGGGAAGATGCTTTGTATTAGTGCAATGTTTTGGATTTTTTTGAGGGTTGCTTTGTGGCTCAGATGTAGTCTATTCTGAAGAATGTTCCATGTGCATTGTAAAAGAATGTATACCTTGCTGCTGTTAGATGGAGTTTCTGTATATGTCTATGAGGTCAAGATGGCTGATTGTGGCCTTTAGATCTTCTGTATCTTTGCTGAGTTTCTTTCTAGATGTTCTGTCCTTTACCGAGAGTGGTGTGTTGAAGTCTCCTTACCATTATTGTGGAACTGTCAATTTCTCTTTTCAGTGCTGTTAGAGATTGTTTTATGTATTTTGGAGCCTTGTCATTGGGTGTGTAGATATTTATTATGGTTATGTCATCATGGTGGATTGTCCCTTAAATCATTATATAATGTCCTTCCTTGCCCCTTATGGTGAATTTTGTCTTAAAGTCTGTTATATCTGAGATTAGTATTGCCACTCCTCTCTTTTTTGGTTGCTGTTTGCTTGATATATTTTTTCTTTCGATTTTTTTTTTTTTTACATATTTATGTCTTTGTTTCTAAGGTATGTCTCTTGTAGATGGCATATTGATGGGTCATTTTTTTTTACCCATTCTGTCACTCTCCGTCTCTTTACAGGTACGCTTAAGCCATTTACAGTGTGATTATCAATAGGTGTAAGTTTATTGCTGTCATTTTATAGTGCTTTTTTTGGTGGTGCGTACATTTTCTTTGTTCTTCTTGAGGTTCTATGCTGAGTTCCTTTTGTTTCTGAGATTTCTTTTCATTTCTTTCATTTTTGTAGATTTTGTGTTTACTGAAACTTTATGTTTTTCTTCTGTATTTGTGGTTATCTTGAAATTTATGATATATCTTGGTGACTTTCTTTTGGGATCTATCCTATATGGGGCTCATTGAGCTTCTTGGATGGTAAGCTTTTTATCTTCATGATATTAAGGAGTTTTTCTGTCAGTAAATCTTCAATGATCCTCTGTGTTTTCCATTTTTTCCTCCTGTTCTGGAACTCCGATCACACGTAGTTTTTTTTTTGTTTGTTTTTGTTTTTTGTTGTGCTGTAGATGAAGGTTTACAGAGCAAATTTGTTTTTAATTAAACAATTAATACACATATTGTTTTGTGACATTTGTTGCCAACCCCACAATATGTCAACACTCTCCTCTTCTCAATCTTGGGTTCCTCATATCCATACGTCCAGCTTTCCTGTTTGATCCTGCCTTCTTGTCCTTGCCTCTGGCTGGTGTGCCCATTTAGTCTCATATACATGGTTAAACTATATGTATTATTGTTTGTTTTATGGGCCCATCCAATCTTTGGCCAAACCACAGGAACGACTTCGGTAGTGAGTTAAAAGGGTGTCCAGGGACCATGCTCTTGGATTTCTCCAGTCTCCATCAGACCATTCAGTCTGGTCTTTCTTGGGGATCACATGCAAATTTTTGCTCTTGATTGTATCCCACATAGTTCTTAGGTTTTCTTTGTTTTTCTTCATTCTTTTCTCTGATTTTTGAGATACTGTCTTTAGGATTCCACAGAAAACATCATTCACATCATTCCTGGTTGGAAAATGTGCAGTGATTCTACTTTTTCTAGACTTGGAACTAATGTACAAACCATGGCTAACATGCTGGAAGGGTGACAAGGAAGGATGAAAAGACGGGCTGAATTTGAAAGTCAGCTCAAACTCTGTCTAGCTACCTGGTTGTCTCTAGGTGCCTTCGAGTTGATTTCAACTCATAGTGACCCCACTTGACAGAATAGAACTGTCCTATATGGTTTTCCTGGCTGTAATCTTCACAGAGGCAGATGGCCTGATCTTTCTCCTGCACAGCCACTGGGTGGGTTTGAACCACTATCCTTTAGATTTCCAGCTAAGCAATTAACCGTTTGTGTCACCAGGGCTCCTATACCACCAGGGCTACCTGGTAACCTTACATAACCATCAGCCTACCACTACATAGTGGAGCATTTCCCAGGACACAAAGCATCTTCTCAGGCAAAACCCAGGGCTCCTACAGCCCATTCAAAAATAGCATGAGAGTACTGGAGAACTGGGAATGGTGAGTTTCCTGGGGGAATAATTTTTTGGAATTTTCTTCCCAAAGGCATGTCAGGGTTTTCAAATAAAGTCAGAGATATTATTACAAAATTTTTTTTATTGTTGTAGTTTAAATGAAGTTTACATTTCAAGTTAGTCTCCCATATAAAAAATTTATACATACATTTGTTATGTGACCCTAAGTGCTCTCCCCATACTGTGACAGCACACGCCTTCTTTCCACCTGATTCCCCATGTCCCTTCAACCAGCTCCTAACACTCTCTGTCTTCCCATCTCACCTCCAGACAGAAGCTGCCCGTTTAGTCTCTTGTATCTACTTGAGCTAAGAGGCCCACTCCTCACGAGTATCACTTTATGTCCCACAGTCCAGTCCAATCCCTGTTGAAGAGTCGGCCTTGGAAATTGTTTTAGTTCTAGGCTGATAGGAAATCCAGGGGCCATGCTTTCCAGGGTTCCTCCAGTCTCAGTCAGACCGTTAAGTCTGGTCTTCTTACTAGAATTTGAGTTCTGCACCCCACTTTTCTCCTGCTCCATCAGGGACTCTCTGATGTGTTCCCTGTCAGGGCGGTCATTGGTGGTAGGAGGGCACCATCTATCTCTTCTGATCTCAGGCTGATGAAGTCTCTGGTTTATGTGGCCCATTCTGTCTCTTGGGCTAATACTTTCCTTGTGTCTTTGGTGTTCTTCATTCTCCTTTATTCCAGGTGGTTGGGACCAATTGATGCATCTTAGATGGCCACTTGCAAGCTTTTAAGACCCCAGATGCCACTCACCAAAGTAGGATGCAGAACATTTTCTTAATAAGCTTTGTTATGCCAATCGACCTACATGTCCTCTGAAAGCATGGTCCCCAGACCCCTACCCCTGCTACTCAGTCCCTCAAAACGTTTGATTGTATTCAGGAAACTTCTTAGCTTTGGTTTATTCCAGTTGTGCTGACTTCCCCTGTAGTGTGTGCTGTCCTTCCCATCACCTAAGATAATTCTTATCTACTATCTAGTTAGTAAATAACCCTCCCCCTCCCTCCGCACCCTCGTAACTGTCAAAGAATGTTTTCTTCTGTGTTTAAATCTTTTCTTGAGTTCTTATAATAGTGGTCTTATACAATATTTGTCCTTTTCTGATTAACGAAATTCACTCAGTGTAATGCCCTCCAGATTCCTCTATGTTATAAGCTGTTTCATGGCTTCATTGTTCTTTATTGTTGTGTAGTATGCCATTGTGTGGATATACCATAATTTGTTTATCCATTCATCTGTTGATGGGCACCTAGGTTGTTTCCATCTTTTTACAATTGTGAACAGTGCTGTAATGAACATAAGTGTGCATGTATCTATTCGTGTGACAGCTCTTATTTTTCTAGGATATATTCCAAGGAGCGGGATAGCTGGATTGTATGGTACTTCTATTCCTAGCTTTTTAAGGAAGCGCCAAATCAATTTCCAAAGTGGTTGTACCATTTTACATTCCCACCAGCAGTGTATAAGTGTTCCAGTCTCTCCACAACCTCACCAGCATTATTATGTGTTTTTTGGATTAATGCTAGCCTTGCTGGGGTGAGATGATATCTCATTGTAGTTTTGATCTGCATTTCTCTAAAGGCTAATGATCGTGAACATTTCTTCATGTGTCTGTTAGCTGCCTGAATATCTTCTTTGGTGAAGTGCCCGTTCATATCCTTTGCTCATTTTTTAATTGGGTTATTTGTCTTTTTGTTGTTGAGGTTGTGCAGTATCATGTAGATTTTTGGGATTAGACGCTGATCAGATTTGTCATAGCCAAAAATTTTTTCCCAGTCTATAGGTTATGTTTTCACTGTTTTGGTGAAGACTTTTGATGAGCATAAGCGTTTGATTCTTAGGAGCTCCCATGTATCTAGTCTCTTTTTTGGTGCTTGTGCATTGTTACTTATGGTTCGTATTGTGTTTATGCCATGTATTAGGGCTCCCAGCATTGTCCCTATTTTTTCTTCCATGATCTTTATCATTTTTGATTTTATAATTAAGTCTTTGATCCATTTTGAGTTAGTATGGGTCTTGTTTCAGTTTTTTTGCATATGGAGATCCAGTTATGCCAGCACCGTTTGTTAAAAAGACTGCCTTTTCCCTAAT
The DNA here is from genome assembly GCA_030035585.1 of Dugong dugon. Lineage (NCBI taxonomy): Eukaryota > Metazoa > Chordata > Mammalia > Sirenia > Dugongidae > Dugong > Dugong dugon. The sequence continues at coordinate 26,299,602 of CM057475.1, forward strand.
TAACGGACTTTGGGCCTTTGTCAAATATCAGCTGCTCACAGGTGGATGAATTTACATCTGGATTCCCAATTCTGTTCCATTGGTCTATGTATCTGCTGTTGTACCTGTACCAGGCTGTTTTGACTACTGTGGCAGTATAGTAGGTTCTAAAATCAGGTAGTGTGAGGCCTCCCACTTTGTTCTTCTTCTCGAGTAATGCATTATTTATTCGCAGCCTCTTCCCTTTCCATATGAAGTTGGTGATTTGTTTCTCCATCTCATTAAAAAATGTTGGTGGAATTTGGATCAGGATTGCATTGTATCTGTAGATCGCTTTGGGTAGAATGGACATTTTCACAATGTTGATTCTACCTATCCATGAGTAAGCTATGTTTTTCCACTTATGCAGGTCCCTTTTGGTTTCTTGCAGTAGTGTCTTGTAGTTTTCATTGTATAGGTCTTTTACATCTCTGGATTTATTCCTAAGTATTTTATCTTCCTGGGGGCTATTGTAAATGGTATTGATTTGGTGATTTCCTCTTCAAGGTTCTCTTTGTTGGTGTAAAGGAATCCAACTGATTTTTGTATGTTTATCTTGTATCCTGAAACTGTGCTGAAATCTTCTATTAGTTCCAGTAGTTTTCTTGTGGATTCTTTGGGGTTTTCTGTGTATAAGATCACATCATCTACAAATAGAGATACTTTGACTTCTTCCCTACCAATTTGAATGCCATTTATTTCTTTTTCTAGCCTAATTGCTTTGGCTAGGACCTCCAGCACAATGTTGAATAAGAGTGGTGATAAAGGGCATCCTTGTCTGGTTCCGTTCTCAAGGGGAATGCTTTCAAAGTCTCTCCATTTAGGATGATATTGGCTGTTGGCTTTTTATGAATACCCTTAATAATACTGAGGAATTTCCCTTCTATTCCTATTTTGTTGAGAGTTTTTATCATGAATGCATGTTCGACTTTCTCAAATGCCTTTTCTGCATCTATTGATAAGATCATGTGGTTCTTATCTTTTGTTTTATTTATGTCATGGATTACATTGATTGTTTTTCTAATGTTGAACCATCCCTGCATACATGGTATAAATCCCACTTGATTATGGTGAATTATTATTCTAATATGTTGCTGGATTCTATTGGCTAGAATTTTGTTGAGGATTTTTGTGTCAATGTTCATGAGGGATATTGATCTGTAATTTTCTTTTTTTGTGGTGCCTTTACCTGGTTTTGGTATCAGGGTTATCTTGGCTTCATTGAATGAGTTTGGGAGTATTCCATACTTTTCTATGCTCTGAAATACCTTTAGTAGTAATGGTGTTAACTCTTCTCTGAAAGTTTGGTAGAATTCTCCGGTGAAGCCATCTGGGCCAGGGCTTTTTTCTGTTGGGAGTTTTTTAATTACCGTTTCAATCTCTTCTTTTGTTATGGGTTTATTTAGTTGTTTTACCTCTGTTTGTGTTAGTTTAGGTAGGTAGTGAGTTTCTAGAAATTTGTCCATTTCCTCTAGGTTTTCAAATTTGTTAGAGTACAATTTTTCATAGTAGTCATTTATGATCCCTTTAATTTCATTTGGGTCTGTTGTGATATCACCCATCTCATTTCTTATATGGGTTATCTGCTTCCTCTCTTGGTTTTTCTTTTTTTTTTTTTTTTGTCAGTGTGGCCAATGGTTTATCAATTTTATTGATCTTTTCAGAGAACCAGCTTTTGGTCTTTTTGGTCTCTTTCAATTGTTTTTCTATTCTCTATTTCATTTAATTCTGTTCTAATTCTTATTATTTCCTTCCTTCTGGTGCCTGGGGGCTTCTTTTTTTGCTCTCTTTCTACTTGTTCCAGTTGTAGGGTTAATGTTTTGATTATGGCCCTTTCTTCTTTTTGGATGTGTGCATTTATTGCTATCAACTGACCTCTGAGCACTGCTTTTTCTGTGTCCCAAAAGTTCTGGTAGGATGTTGCTTCATTCTCATTTGATTCTATGAATTTCTTTATTCCATCCTTAATTTCTTCTATAACCCAGTAGTTTTCCAGCAAGGTGTTGTTCAGTTTCCATATATTTGATTTTTTTTTCCTTGATTTTTCTGTTGTTGATTTCTACTTTTATGGCTTTATGGTCAGAAAAGATGCTTTGTAATATTTCGATGCTTTGGATTTTGTTAAGGCTTGTTTTATGGCCTAATATGTGGTCTATTCTGGAGAATGTTCCATGTGCATTGGAAAAGAAAATATACTTGGCTGCTGTTGGGTGGAGTGTTCAGTATATGTCTATGAGATCAAGTTGGTTGACTGTAGCATTTAGCTCTTCCATGTCTTTGTTGAGCTTCTTTCTGGATGTTCTGTCCTTCACCAAAAGTGGTGTGTTGAAGTCTCCTACTACTATTGTGGAGCTGTCTAGCTCTCCTTTCAGTGCTGTTAGAGTTTGTTTTATGTATTTTGGAGCCCTGTCGTTGGGTGTGTAAATATTTATTATGGTTATGTCCTCCAGGTGTATTGACACTTTAATCATTATATAGTGTCCTTCCTTATCCTTCATGGTGGATTTTACTTTAAATTCTATTTTGTCAGAGATTAATATTGCCACTCCTGCTCTTTTTTGAGTGTTGTTTGCTTGATATATTTTCTTCCATCCTTTGAGTTTTTGTTTGTGTCTTTAAGTCTAAGGTGTGTCTCTTGTTGGCAGAATATAGACAGATCATGTTTTTTAATCCAATCTGCCACTCTCTGTCTCTTTATTGGTGCATTTAGTCCACTTACGTTCAGCGTAATTATTGATAGGTATGAGTTTAGTGCTGTCATTTTGATGTCTTTTTTTGTGTGTGTTGTTCACAGTTTCTTTGTTCCACTTAATTTTCTGTGCTGAGTTGTTTTTCTTTATGTATTTTCTGTTCATCTTTTTCAGTGTTGTTGATTTTGTGTTTGTTGAGTCTTTATATTTTTCTAGTTTTTCCTTTTGACTTGTGGGATGGTTAGTTTCCTTTGTGACTACCTTAATATTTACCCCTATTTATCTAAGTTTATACCAGTCTTTTATTTCTTTATATCGCCTTGACATCCTCTCCATATGAAAAATCTATGTCTACATATTTTAGTCCCTCTTTTTTGTTTTAATGTTGTCATCTTTTACATATTGACATCTGTTTCCCTATTTTCAGTGTTTTAGCTTTGATTTACTTTTGTGACTTCCCTATCTGGGTTGATATATGTGTTGTGTTCAGTCCTGTGTTCTATTCTTGGGCTGTTATCTGATGTTACTGATTTTCTAACTGGAGGACTCCCCTTAGTATTTCTTGTAGTTTTGGTTTGGTTTTTGCAAATTCCCTAAACTTCTGTTTATCTGGAAATGCCCTAATTTCACCGTCGTATTTGAGAGACATTTTGCTGAATATATAATTCTTAGCTGGCAGTATTTTTCCTTCAAGGCTCTATATATGTTATCCCATTGCCTTCTTGCCTGCATGGTTTCTGCTGAGTAGTCTGAGCTTATTCTTATTGACTTTCCTTCATAGATGATTTTTTGTTTATCCCCAGCCACTCTTAAAATTTTCTCTTTATCTTTGGTTTTGGCAAGTTTGATTATAATATGTCTTGGTGACTTTCTTTTGGGATCTGCCTTATGTGGGGTTCGATGAGCATCTAGATTCTTTATTTTGGGAGCTTGCTGAAGCCATCATGGATTGCCTCTTTATGTGATTTGATATTGACTATTGTCTTTGAGCCCTCAATAAGTTATTATATTTATTTATTTTTTGTTTGCTTACTGTGTCCTAGCTTCTTGTTTTGTTTTGATATGCCCAAATAGGCTGCTCATATGAGCTAGTTTGATTATTGGCACCTTTGAAGCTCTAATGTCCTGTCACCAAGTGGTTAGATCTGTTACTAGGTATGTGAGCTCAGGAGTCCACCCACTCCTCCTGTATGGATTCAGCTCAGGTGCCCAGGTAGATAGCCACCAAGTGTATGGTGTAGGCTTTCGCTTACAGTCCTATACAGGCATGAGGTGATTGGTGTAGGCACAGACATCTGGCTGCAGCAGGGGGACACACTCTGAGCAAGGCAGGGGGCTGATGGCAACCCCCGAGTGTCCAGGAGGAAGGCGTGTCCCTGTTCCCTAGAGTGTGTAGGTGAGTGAGTTTTGCAGTCGGACTATGAGGACCTAATGCTGTTGGCTGTAAGGACTGGGGGCCACCTCTTATTCATGGGCCCCTATCGCAGGTGGCTAGGTGGCATGGGTGGAGCCACCAGTCCTCAGGCCCCTGATGTGGGTAGGTGAAGACCCTGCTGAATGGGCAGAGCAGTGTCAAATGTCAAGAACCTGCCACTTCACAGCTGAAACACTTGAGGTTAGACTACCGGTATATACCCTGTTGTCCTGTGGTAATGAAGGCCTATGCTGTTGAAATGGGCCCACACAAGTCTATGCAGGAGGAAAGGCACTCAAAGTCCGTGGATCTCTTATGCCTGTGCCTAGGCAAAGGAGCTGTGCCTACCCTGGGTTCCTGGCTTAGGGGAGCCAGCAGTTTATTTTTTCCCATTTGTTTATTTGTTTACTCTCCAAGGCAGGGAGAATGGCGTGTGACAGATCCTACTTCCAGCCCCAGGGGCTTGGCAATTACTGAAGCCAGTCTGGGACCCAGTGAAGAGCAGGGAGTGAGGAGGTAAATGGGAAAGAGGTCAATCCCTAAGGGGGATGTTTTTTATCTGCGTGGTAGGCCGTACGCAAGTACTTGTCTTTCACCAATCCAGGGCTGTTTCTCACTGGTTCTGGGTGGCCGTGTAGACTCTCTTGCACTGGGTCTCTCCCATTGCAAAAAACGTGCCTCCCAAGCACCACTGCTTGCCTGCCTCACTGCTCATCCCTGAGTTGATCAGGCCTGAGGGCCTCAGGCTCTCACTAGGTCAGGTCTGGCAACTCCTCACTGCTTCCAAACCATCTCTCCCTCCCTTTGCCACTCAGTCTGGTTCCTCAGCTCTGCCTTTGATATTCAGGGCTCCCAGATTGCCATATATAATTGATTCACTTGCTTTTTCAGGTCTTTGTTGTAAGAGGGTCCACCAGAAGTGTCTGACTACTCTGCCATCTTGGCCCCCCAAATATTTATAATTTAAAATAGCCTAGAATTCAAATTCTTCCATTCTGCAAGACCAAATTCAAGTCTCATCCCTTTTCTGTGGCCTTCCTGAACCGCCCACTCCACACTATTTTTCCCTATTCTCTGAATCCCACCAGCAGTGTCTATATTACTCACTTTGTCAGTTAATCATTTAGCTTTGTGTCATTACTTATCCTGTTCATGTGCATAAATTTTAAACTCTGAGAAGCCAGTACCAAAGATATATCTTGCCTCTCTTTTATCTTCATGCCCTGCCCACCACTGGGTTTTGCGCAGTATGCTCAGTATATAGACACTGGATGAAAGAATAAATAAATGATAAGTTCTAAGCCATCAGAGAATATTGGAACCACACTGAGCATTGTGTGGAAGCATGAAATGGAAAATTAAATCACTGGGGTCAATGTGGGACAAGTCAAAAAATTCCAAAGGCAAGAGAATGTCCTCTGACACCAAATGCCACTAATCTTCAAGCCTTACCTCCTGACCTAGGAAGTCGAGAACTGAACAAAAGTTCAGTTGGTAAAAAGACAGAGAAAGCCCTTGTCAGTTGGTCACTAGTCTGCTGGTAAAGCACACTAACAATATTCCAGAGCAAAAACAAACAAACAAAAAAAAAAGCATGGACATAAATTTTTAGTTTAATATGTATTTTTTATCTAATGAGAGCCTAAGGATGAAAAGACAATGGCTTTGCATGCCGGGCAACAGGGGGTGGTAAAATCAGAGCTATCTGTGGACACAGGAAGAGGATCTCCAGCATGATATCAGGAGACAGCCTGCTCCACCAGTGTAATCCAGGGAGGACCCAGCAAAGAGGTGGAGAGGCTGTGAGGTCCCAGCTCTATAGCACCACACAGCCCCAGCCACCCACTAGTGACTGGAGACCCTTCTCACCAATTAAAGGACCCCAGCTGCAGAATTAGAAAAGGTAGCAACATAGCGGGGCCACAAAAGGGGATGGACCATGGGGCCTTGGCTGCAGGGGAAAGGTTAATAGGGCCATGAAGGCCATCCTCACTCCTGGACATAGTCGGGGAAACTCCAGGTAGATCTTGTATCTCCAGGACCCAGTACAGTATCTGGCTCATCGGGTTGCTGTCAAGTTGATTCTGACTCATAGAGGCCCTATAACACTGAGTAGAATGCCCGATATGGTTTCCAAAGCTGTAATCTTTACAGAAGCAGACTGCCACATCTTCCTCCTGTGGAACAGCTGATGGGTTCAAACTGCTAACCTTTTGGCTAGCAGCGGAGCACTTAACCACTTTGCCAACAGGGCCCCTATCTGGCTCATAAACCAAAAGGAAAAAAAAAAAAACCAAATCTTTTGCCTTCAAGTTAATTCTGATTCTGGCTCATAGCAACCCTATAAGACAGAGTAGAACCGCCCCACAGAGTTTCCAAGGAGCAAGTGGTGGATTCAAACTGCTGACCTTTTGGTTAGCAGCTGAGCTCTTAACCGCTACGCCACCAGGGTTCCACATGGTTCATAGCAAGTGCTTAATAAATATTTTAGAACAGGTGGGAGGGAGGGAAGAGAGGTTGGCCGGTGGGAGCCCAAAATCAAATAATTTGAGTGATCATTATTGTTATCCATAAGCCCACATTTGTCTTTCCCTTGGCTGCCTCAGACCTGGAAGTCCCTATTACACTTGCATGGAAACACAGATAATTATAGGACCAAAAGAATTACATCTGGAGAAATCAATACGAAAATGATCAATAAATACATTCTCACCGAGTGGACAATAAAGATAGATAACTATGTACAACTCAACCTGATGTTGAAAATTCAGGCACAAAAAATACCAAGGAAATTGAGGATCTTTGAATCAGTCCATGATGACTAACGTGGTTTTAAGGAAAAATCTCTCTCCATTCAGGAGATACTGTCAGCCTGCCTTCAAGCAGTCTTCTTAAACCTCTTGGCCTGGGGAGGGAAGTATACGTGAACTTATGTGGTATGAGTCACTTGGGGGTTTTTTTCAACATGAGATTTTTCAAATTACAAAAGCAGTCCATATATGTTTATATGGTAGAACCATACAAAGTTCTATGAAGAACTAATCATCTCCCCCACCCTCATCCCATCTAACTCCCATCCTTTGGCCCAAGGAACATAACATGGTATGTGTCCCTTCATGCCTTTATCCTTATTCATCTAAATATGCTCAAGAATATTTATACATATATAAGAATTTGGTCATTTATTTTCTCTAAATAGACTCATATTCTTGGTATGCAACTTGCTTTTTTCACCAAACAACAGATCATAGGTGTCCTTATGATAGGGATTATAATTCATGACCTCTTAATGTAATTCTTTATGAATACATATACTTAAAGAGAAACAATTTTGCATAAATGGAATCACAGCATACATACAGTGGTTTACAGCCTGCCTTCCTTCCTTTCTTTCCTTCCTTTCTTGCACCTTCTTTCCTTCCTTCCTTTCATTCCTTCTTTCTTTCTTTCTTTTCAGTCCTTGCCTTTCCCTCTCTTTTTTCTCCCACCACCATTCACGTAACCCACATTAACAACCTGATATGTATCCTTCTGTACTTTTCCTCATGATCTTATCATAATATACAAATATGTGAACACATATATACCTGTTTCATCTATTGTAAGGTGCACCATTTTGTTATGTACCACTGAGAGAGAAAAATCACCCAAATAAGGGAGTTAATAGGGGCTGCCAACCTAAAGCCAGGAAAGCAAAAAGCTGAACACAAAGCAAACTCTCCATGCAGAGAAGAACAGCAAAGAAACCTTTGTGCCTCTACCTTGACAACAGGGAAAGGGAGAAAGCAAAACCTCTCTTGAGAACATGACCAGAAACCAGTCATCACACAGACTCATGGCCTGAATTCACACAAGAGAGATTAAAAAAAAAAAAAAGCCTGCAATTAGGATTTAATTTAAGGTGTTCTGAGTTTAATGATACCCCCTACAGGTGGACCACAGAAACAAGCACAAATCCCTTCTAGAAGAACTTGACTTTGATACTGACAGTGATTGTAAAAGAACATTGTTTATAAGATGAATCCAGTTTTTAGAGAGTTAAAATGTAGGGGGAAAGTATTAAATACACACGGATTTTGTGATTATTTTATAAACAGGACTATTGAACATATTTCCCTACATCTTACTATTGTTATTTAACAATATCTTTTGGCGACGACTCCAAGCCAACAATATAGCCCAATTAATTGCTTTTAATGGCTACATGATAGACCATGAAGTAGATGAATCATAGTTTATGCTGCCATTTCTTTATCGATGGGTATTTGTTTGGGTTCTTTCTTATTTATTTATTTATTTTTTACAACTGATGTATGTATCCTTAAAAAAAAAACACAAACTCATTGCCGTGAAGTCAATTCCAACTCATAGTGACCCTGTAGGACAGAGTAGAACTGCCCCATAGGGTTTCCAAGGAGTGCCTGGTGGATTTGAACTGCCGATCTTTTGGTTAGCAGCTGAACTCTTAACTACTATGCCACCAGGGTTTCCTTACCTCCCCCCAAAAAAACCAAACCCATTACCATCGAGTCTATTCCAACTCATAGCAAACCTACAGGACAGAATGGAACTGCCCTATACAGTTTCCAAGGAGTGTCTGGTGGATTTGAACTGCCAATCTTTTGGTTAGCAGCCACAGCTCTTAACCACTACACCACCAGAGTTTTCTTAGGTTCTGGTAATTTTACTTTTGTGGCATGGAATCTCAGGAGTGAATTAAAGGGTATGTGTATTTTTTTTTAACAGGCATTTCCCACAGTATATGAGAGAAAATTTTTCCCCTACCCCCACCAGCAATTGTTATTACCATTTTGAAATTTTGCCAGTGTTTTCTGAAACCAGTGAAGACATTTCCTTCTCTACAATGGCTCAAGGAGGAATAATTAGTGCATGGAAAGTGGGGTTTCATGTCCAGTTTGCTTCTCTTATTTGAATCTAAGTACTAGAGGCCAAGCCAAAAGACCAGTGTACCTGTCCTTCTCAGGTAGGGACACAGTCACATGAGCTCTCTGATCCTGTGAGCTGTGAAGACCTTGGTACTGTCCATGTCTGAGGAGACAGACCTGTGTATAAGGACTCCAGGGCTACACCAAGTTCTAGATACCAGTCCACCATTAGCTTTAGGAAATACTTTGGGGTTCAAAAAGAAGCTAGAAGCCACACCGGTTGGATAAAAGCAAGAAAACCAAACCCCTTGCCGTCAAGTCGATTCCGACTCAAAGCGACCCTAAAGGGCAGAGTAGAATTGCCACGTAGGGTTTCCAAGAAGTGCCTTGTAGATTCGAACTGCCAACCTTTTGGTTAGCAGCAGTAGCTCTTAACCACTATGCCACCAGGGTTTCGAAGAGCAAGAAGACCATCAAAAGAAAGGGATTCCATGGGGAGTGCCTATGGTCACTGATACAAGCGAAGATTATTGGTTTAAAATAATAAAAAGCCTGTTTATAAGACAGTATGTCAGTGAAGTTACCAGACCACAGCCCTCTTTCACCGCTACAAGGATGAGATGAGAAATGATAAAGTAATGCCAATTGTAGTTCAAAAGCAAAGATCCAATTTACTTATTACTTAGTGTAATTGTTTGCCTACCATTAATATACCTCAAAAAAGTAATTTCAAGTGCACGTAAGGTATTTCCCAAGTCTCTGCTGCCACCCACAGTTTGAGGGGGAAACAGTGGGATAAAATTCTCAGCCAGGTGCACAAAATTTATGCTTTAATTTGACCTATATAAATATACTATATTTGTACGGGTTTTATGTATGCATACTTCTTCTTACGCACACACACACAAAACATACACACCCACGACCATTTGGTCAGGGATGAATAAACAGGGTAACATTCGAATTCGATGAAACTTGCTCCAGATTTGGTGCTTTTCCCGTGGCAAGTAAATCAGTATTGTCGAGATTGGACTTGTCATTGAATTAAGCCTAGGCATTAATAGTCCCATGGCCTTCAGAGACATCTTCATGTCTAAGTGAATGGGTCTGGATTGTCAGGGTAAAGAGATAGTATTTAAGAGGACAGAGATGTTACATATAAGACCAGATTAAAAAAGACTTCTGTCTGGATGAAAATTTTATAATATTCTTCTGACTCTCAGTCTGATCTTCCAAAAAGAAGCTTCCTTTCGGTTGAAGATCAGACTGAGATTCAGAGAAGGCAATAAGTGAGGCACTTTTTGTAACATGAAGCAGCAGCTAAACATGGTGAATTTATACTGAAATGGCTGTCATACCCAAGATGTTTAACCTGTCCACCTGAACTGACCTACCTCCTCCCAGGCTCCACAACATTTAGGGAAAGGACTTTGGAATGAGACTAGTTAGCAAGTTCATTGTAGGTGAGGGGAAAAACATCTTAAATTTCAAAGATTAGTTGGGATTTTGCATTTTACAATAGAAGAGGAAGAAGGAAACTGATGGTCTAACCAGCGGAGTCCCTGGGTAGTAGACAAATAGTTATTGCGCTAAGCCTCTAACAAGTAAGTTGGAGGTTTGAGTCTACCCAGAGGCATCTCAGAAGAAAGGCCTGGTGATGTACTTCCCAAAAAATCAGCCATTGAAAACCCTGTGGAGCACAGATTTACTCTGACACATATGGGGTCACCATGAGTCAGAATCAACTCGATGGCAACTGGTTTTTGGTGGTTTGACCAGACGTTTTCTTCACGTTGACTCCTGGAATGCTTCCAGTAATTCATGAGGGAAGGTATTATTACCACCATTTTACAGGGAGGAAACGGAAGTCCCAAGAAATTAACTACTCACTTCCCTAAGGGCTTCCCTCAACTAGCAATAATGAGTATTCATTCAGAGCTTTACCACTAAGGTTCATTTTTTAAAAATAATAAAAATGTTTTAAATTTTCTCAAACAAGTTTAAGATAGTACCAAAAAACAATTCCTCCTGAAGAAAGCATTTTTTTTATAGGAAATTTTTTGTTGTTGTTGTTGCAAGAGTCTTCTTAACTCTAAGACCCTTAACCCTTAACTCTCTGACAAAAGTTTTCATGCCAACTAAGTCATAGCAATTCCTACAACGGTCACTGATTCCACTCCATGACTGAGCCAACTAAGCCCTATCACCCACATCAGTCTACTTCTGCCACCCCAAATCACTCCAGTGAGAGAAAGACTTCTGTACCCTGCATGTCTACTTATCACTCATTTGAGAAATAGTGTTACTTTTACATCAATAGAAAATATTCTGCAATCCTAGCCCCTAAATTAGCAAGAAGTTCAGCTTTTCCCTTGGATCTTCCATCCTTGATAGGTTCAAGAATCCCTAGGGGTGTTTATTTGTATCTAGAGCCAGTAAGAGAAGACTTCACCATGGCCGCTTGGGAGACTGGGTCCCACCAGGCTGCCACTGCCACTTCCCTCCATTGGTGACCTGAAGGAGGGGCTGCTGCACTAGGCAAGCTATTCTCTACCAGGGACCACTGCTGCTAACATCACTTTGGCCTCAGGGAAGAAGACAATCATATCCTTTTTGTATTGCATCTCTGCCATCTCAATTACCAACAGCGCAAAGAGAAAAGTATCCAGAGAGAGACTAATTTATATTTATAGCCCAGGTTCTGACCCATCCCAAAATCCCTCACTAGACCCTCCTGTAGTTTGCTGTAGGCAACTCACTCACCAACCTCAGAAATGTTCCTGGAGAAGTTTTTTTTCTCATCCTCGTCTAAAGACTCAATGTTAACCTCTTCTTGGGATGCCCAGCAATAAGAATTTCCATTCCTGCAGGTCGAGTTCTACCTCTGCCTCCCAAGGGGCATGAGGAGAAAAGCGATGACAGTTGACCATAAGACCCCTATGAGACAGTTGCACAATAGCCCACCATCAATTCTTTCCCGATGGCATACTCCGTAGGACGCCTACATCCCAGGCTAGAGGTGATATACCAAACTCAGGCCCAGCACTTTCCATCACTAAGGTTTCAAAAAACCCTGGAGTCCAGACTGGCCCAGGCCACGTGGTTACACTGCAGATCCTTAACAGGAAAAATCACTCAGTACTTCCAATCTGGGAAATACCGAGGGGCTCAATATGGAGTCTCCAGAGCCAGACACTTGGGTTCAAAACCTACCTCAGCCATCTTCCTAGCTCTGTGACTTTGAGCAAGTTACTTAACCTCTCTGTACTTCAGTTAACTCGGAATGGGGAAAATAGTTTTTGTCTCAGTGGGTAATTCTGAAGATTACAATTGGTTAATATATTTAAGGAGTTTAGCACCATGCCCAATGCCTAGTAAGCAATCTATGAGAGCTATCTATTATTATTGCTACCCAAAGGCAGTACAAAAAACAGCTTCCAAACTAAGCATGGGAAATTCAGGGGGAAAGAAACCCCACAGAATGAAATTGGCTGAAGTAACTCCCTGCCTTACGGCAATGTAACCTTTTTGCATTAGCCAAGGTCAAGGGATGCTAAAGACAGTTCTGTGGGAGGCCAGCGTCTGCAGAAGCTGTAAAAATTGGCTCTGGCCCTTAGAACTTGGCCTCCTGCACTCCAAATACTGAGGTCCATTGCAATTTTTTTTATTTAAGTTAAAAATTTTAAATTGGCCCATGTCACGTTAAACCTAAGTCAGAACCTCTACTTTAAAGTTCAGAATTCAATTAGCAGGGACAAGTAATTACTTTTACCTCACTGGCAGGCAATATTCTTCAGAGAGAGGAAGTTCACACTTCACTTCTGGCAACTGTTCCCAGCTCTGTTGCTGCAGACCTTGACTCTCACAAACCTGGTCAGATGTCCAAACAGAGCCCTGGATGAATGCCAGCTGTTGCCTCCTAGATGTCATCTTATTGGGGAATAAAAAAACTCTGCCATCCTCAGCTCTGGAAGTGCCCCCTTTGGAATGCTGGCTCACAAATCGTGCAAAATGTCTTGCCAACTTCTCCACTCAGCCCTCAGGAACAATCACCTACTATACATTCACATCCACAATTCTAGTGGGGTGTGTGGGGACATGGTTGAGTTTAGTGGCTGAGACTTGGAACATGGAGTTGTGCACTGGATCTGGAGTTAAGGGTCCTGAGTGTGAGCCCTAACTTTGTCACCACTAACAAAGTACCCTTAAGAGATTCACTTCATTTATGTGCATCTTGATTTCCCTGCTGGGTAAATAAAGCTCTTAGCATCTCCCACATGGACTCATTGGGTGATTAAATGGGGTCATGTGTAGTCCCTGGGTGGTGCAAGCAGTTAAGTACTCAACTACTAATTGAAAGGTTGGCAGTTCAAACCCACTCAGAGGTGCCTCAGAAGTAAGGCCTGGTGATCTGCTTCCATAAGTTCACAGCCTTGAAAACTATGGAGCACAGTTCTACTCTGCACGCATGCAGTCACCATGTGTCAGAATCTACTCGACATAACTAATAACAAAAACAATGTGAGAAGACTTAGAAATGTACAAAAGTTGTTATTCTATAAGGTCAGTTCCACACAGGTACGTAAAAGAGTAATTTTTTAGACACCACACCCATGCACACACATACACCACCTTGCAAGCTATTTGATGGCAAGGAATGTCTTTTATCTCCAAATGCCTGGTGTCTAGCACAGTAATGGAGGCACAGCAAGAGTCTGAAGGCAAGAAGTTGATCAGATACCACTCACTAGGGAAGATACTAACAATTATGCGCTTGTCTCGGGATTTTGGTGTGACATCTTGGTTTGAAAGTACCCAGGCATGAAAGCATAGATAGAATGCGGCTAAGTGAAGATAAAAAGAGAAGGCATCATACACAAAATACAGATATGAACAAAGACATAGAAATGCACAATACTGAACAAAAGCTTCATTTTTAAATCATGTTTTTAATATAGAAGCGTCCCAAAGGCAATGAGGACAATGAAAAAGAGAATGTCTTATTTTTATTTAATATCTATCTAAAATATTATTAGCATTCACTTGCCTCCAACCAAAGGCCAACTCCACTGAAAGATGGAAAGTACAGGCTAAGAGAGATAAACTGCTTGCCCAGTATCGCCCAACCAGATGTCTACATGGGTTCTTAGGTTTTCTTTCCCTATGCCAGTGCTCTGGATCTTGAAGGTACACCAGGGAAACTTTCAGATCTAGGGTGTCACACAGCCAGAATTGTCCATCCTGACTTAGCCTGAGCTCAGTCCAGCTGGAGATACTGATTCTCTGCAGCCAGAAGGCTCAGATGTCCTCAGCCCTAGGCTAAAGAGAACAAAGACTGGCAGGAACAAAGAGGCCCCAGCTTCATCAGCAGAAATAACTTCCCAGCAACTTGGTCCTGACCAGCCCCATCTTCCCAAGGGATTGGATCAGTCATCTTCAGACCACAAACAACACCAGTGATGTCATGGTTCTCCCTGCTCCCAATTTAGGCCCCTTAGATGTCTGTACAAGCCCAGATCAGGCTTGGTATGCTACTGTTTGTATGTTATGATTTGACCAGAAGCCTCCTTGTTTGGGGCCACCTCTACAGCTGAGTGGGACCCCCTAGACACTGTCTGCCATGTTCTAGCTTCCTTCTGGCCTCCTCTTCCCCCAGGAGCCCAACATACTCTGTGATACACACCCCTAGAAAAACAGGATGTTTTACAACCCTTATCTAAAGCAATTTACTATAACTTTATGGCAAAAATTGGCCACTATCGGCCAATTCTTTAAAAGGAGCTTGTTCACTAAAGTCTCAAATGACAGTTTACTCAGCAGCTCAACACATGAATACTCTTTAAAAGCAATTAAGTCCTATAAATTAAATATCAGTTATTCTTACATGGCTCACATTTGAGGCCCTTCACCATTAAGTTGAGGGACAGTTTGGAGGGCTTTTGATCTTCTGTCATCCCAACTGTTTTCTGTAAACAAAAGTAGAATCGTATCTCTGCCCTTATCCCTACATTCACAAGTTAGCCGCATAACTCCTAAATTCCCAAAGCAAAAGCATGATCTTGAGATTCAGCTTTGGGTAAAATGCAGGTATGAAATTGGCTCTGAATGTGAACTCTGGCCCATAGGACCCAGACCCAAATGTATTAAGGGCAGGCCCAAGAGGAGTCAAGTAGCAGGCCTTGATGCACAAGGTAGGCTACTTTTTTGGTGTTCCTTGTGGGTTGTATTTACAAAACAAACCAAAAAAATTTTTTTCTAAAGGAAAATCTTCAAGTCTTCTTGTTGACTAAATGGGAAAGAGAAGAAAGTGACAGTGACAGCTAACGAAGAGGATAGTATGAATATATTTATATAAAAGTCATGCTAATTTCCTTACCCAGATCAAATTTTAGGTAGAAGTCTTATACCTTTTTGTTACTTTCATTACCACTTGTAAGGTACATACATGAAATTATTTTCTCAGTTTTATCCATTTGTTCATTTATTCAACAAACAACTGAGCACCTACAGTGTGTCAGGTGCTGCTGTAGGCACAAGGCAAAAACCCAAAAAACCCACTGCTGTCAAGTCCATTCCAACTCATAGCGACACCCCAGGGCTTCCACGGCTGTAAATGACACTTCTAAAGCTTATGTTCTCTGAAGAGAGAGACAGACAACATGTAGATAAACAAATAAGCAAAGAAGATCAACTCAGCTTATGACAAATTCCTAAAAATGAAAACAGAAAATTGTGACAGGGTGATTGGTGGGGAGAGGACAGAGTTACCTGATTCTGCACTATCCAAGTCACCCTCCCAAGATGTGATCAGGGTCAGGGAAAAAGAAACCAACCCCACAGTCGGTTAAAGCCTTGTACCTGACTTGATTAGAAACAGAGATCTCAGCATTAAAGAGACCCTAAAGCAGGCCTTCACTCCCAGTTTCAGGGAGTCAAGGTTTCCCCTTAGCCCCAGTTCAGAGGTGTTTGACCAAAGGCTGTGAGATGGGAACTGCCAAGCCTAAGAGCGCACAGCCTGCACGAGTGTGAGCAAGGGCTGAAATCCAGAAAGCTTACTCCCTAATAGCAAGTTTCTCAGAGTTTAATGTGATGGCTGCGCACTGGAATCATCTGGAAAGCCGTAAAACATTCCATTGCGTGAGACTCACCCCCAAAGTTCTGATTTAATTGCTCTGGAGGGCAACCTCCCCAGGTTATCCTAATGAGCATCCAAGTATGCAGACTACTGGCTGAATGTGTCTAACCAAATCACCTCAAGTGCTTTTTTAAAATGTAGATTCCTCCACCCCAGAAAGTATGATTCTCTAAGCTTAAGCTGGAGCTGGGGGATATACATATTTTTGACCAGCACAACTTCTGATGCAGGGACCAGCGACTTAAAGACTCTTAGAAAGGGTCAATTAAACGTTGAGGTAGAGACCGAATTATTTTTAATAACATCTTCGTACAGAAAGGAGAAATCTAGGTCAGTCCGTGAGCTAAAGAGTACCTAACTGCCTGCAGAGAATTTCATTTGTGTGAGACCCCATAGGCTCTGTACCTGCTTCCTGAATTAAATATTTAAGAGGCCTTTGTTTAAAAGTTGTTTTTTAAAGGAGCCTAAATATGATTATAGCAAGTCAGAAGTTAAGCATTTGTAAAGCCCTCATCTAGCCTTATGCCTAAATACCACATCCTGGCACTATTGCTTCCACATTCCCCAGGAGAAGGGAGACCCTGTGCAGTATGTATGGTCATTCTCAGTTCACTCACTGTACCTGCTGCAAAAGGCAGATAGGCCTCCACTCCTTTTGGAAGGCAATGCTATAGCGAAGGGGAAAATCTCAATTTCAAAGTAATTGGGGGATCGATCCTCCTGGTGCCGAATATGTTCAAAAGAGACCTTCACCCAGAAAAGCTGCTGAATGTCCACAGCTAACAAAGGGCATCATTTGGTGCAAAGCAATTGGTTAAATCGGCCTCTGCGTTTCCCAGGAATATGATAAATGGAAGGAGAAGTGAATTTGTCTTGGTATTCCACAATCTGATAAATGACAGGAAATGTAATTGTGTAATGCCAGTAGCACCAGAAAATTGCAAATCTCCAAATGAAATGTTCCTTTCAATCACATAATAAAGTGACTGACGGGGCAGTTGAGATATTACCTAAATTATAGCTAATTTTCAGTAGCAGCTTTCTGCACCTTGCTCTCCTGCATTGGCAAAAAGGTAGGCAGATACGAAAGTCACTGATTGCATAAAAAGGAGCCTCAATGGCCTTAGTTACTTTTCTGGCAGCTCCACAAGGCATTAATTCAGCACACTGCACATGTCTGCAGTCATGGGTATCATGTGGCCCTCATCAGGCAGATACAATAGGGGAATCCTGATCACCATGGAGACAGTGACTGGGGTTTGGGATGCTTGTTACCTTGAGAGGGAATAAGAAGAGACAGTGGTCTAGCTCGAAATTCTGGGCTTCTGATCAAAACAGTCAGAAAAGGACCCCTATTCCTTATTAATTTTATACTACAGAGACCTTCTTCTCCTGTGAGGTAGAGGAGATGTTAGGCTGTGCTTCAATCGATGAACAAAATCATTATATTAGAAAATGCATCACGAAAATCCTCTAATGCTTTGATTGCTAGAAGCAAAAACCAACTAGAGCTGGTTTAGGCATAAAAACAAAAAAAACCAAGCCCATTGCTGTTGAGTCTATTCTGACTCATAGCGACATTATAGGACAGGGTAGAACTGCCCCATAGGATTTCCAAGGAGCAGCTGGTAGATTTGAACTGCCGACCTTTTGGTTAGCAGGGGAGCTCTTATCTACTATGCTACCAGGGCTCCAGTTTAGGCATAAAGTAGAAGTTTATTCTAAGGATACGAAGATCTTAGATGCCCAGGTCAAGGATGCAGCAGGGACTCAGGAGCCCACAAAGTAATTGTTCACCATCTCTAGACTCAGATTCTCTCTAC
The DNA here is from genome assembly GCA_030035585.1 of Dugong dugon. Classification (NCBI taxonomy): domain Eukaryota; kingdom Metazoa; phylum Chordata; class Mammalia; order Sirenia; family Dugongidae; genus Dugong; species Dugong dugon. The sequence goes on from CM057475.1 coordinate 26,317,568, forward strand.
ACATCTGCTTCTTCCTTCTTTCTCGGAAGACCAATGTTTTCTACCAAAACCAGAGCCAATTGTCATGGAGTAGACACCAACTCTTAGTCACTCCATGTTTGTCAGAGTAGAACTGTGTTCTGTAGGGTTTTCAATGGCTGATTTTTCAGAAGTAGATCACTAGGACTTTCTTTTGAAATGCTTTTGGGTGGCATCAAATCTTAAATCTTTCAGTTAGCAGCCCACCATGTTAACCTTTTGTACCACCCAGAGATTCCCATATTTTCTGCTATTCAGTTGTTAATGTAGCTGTCAGAAGATGGCTGGTCTCAAGTCTTGGGTTCACAAATTATAATTCCAGACAGTGGAAACTGACACTCTCATGCCCATCTCCACATTCCCAGGACAGGAATTCTAAGTGGTCCAGCTTAGGTCAAGTGCTCACCACAGATCCAAACCCTTATTTTCAAGTGAGTACTGGGTCATGTTATACAAACATGAGTGCCAAGGGCCCCTTCCTAAGGGCGGGGAGTTGGAGCCAGCAGTCAAGGTGATATTCTGAACTGGGCAAATATCCTCATAAGACAATTAATTACTGCACATATGAGTCTTACAACCACCCTCTGAGGAAACTCAGTTGTTCATCATTTGACAGATAAGAAAAGTGAGGTTCAAAGAGGGCAGACACACACACACAAAAAAAGGGCACATGAGTAAATATCAGAGCCATAGCTTGAATCTGTGTGTCTCCTGCCTCAAAATCTTATGTGAAGAAAAAAAAAAATGAAACCAACTTTCCCTCTTTTCCCTTTGCATTTTATTTTATTTATTGTACTTTTACTGCCCAGCGCAGATTTAAATTCATTCAGTCCTTCAAGCAATATTTAATAAAGACACACTTTATGCAAGGCATTATGCTAAGCCTTACGGGGACTATGGGACCTACCCTCAAGATGCTATTAGATAAGACACTTAACAAATTTTTTGTCAAGACCCCTAGTGCTACCCCATAACACAACTCCAGCAGGTGCCATTCACATTTAGCCTTGAGGATGGCACCTCCTAGCGTAGTACAGTGCATGGTATAAAAGGCCACCATTTGTCACAGCTGAACTTACTTGTTCTCTCCATATATTCCCTTAGCATGTGATTAATTACTACAGTTTAGAGTCTAACTGAAAATAGGAATTGTGTGTAACTTTAGCATTTACAGTGGAGTCCCGGTGGTGCAGTGTTTAAGAGCTCAGCTGTTAACCAAGCAGCAGTTTGAATCCACCAGCGGCTCCTTGGAAACCCAATGGGGCAGTTCTACTCTGTCCTATAGGGTTGCTATAAATCAGAATCAACCCGATGACAGAGTTTTTTTGTTTTTTGTGTTTTGGTTTAGCATTTACCAGAACCTGGGAGGTCTCTAACATGAAGAATCCTTTACTGAAGTAGCTACATTTCTAGAAAGAATAACCTAGAGAAAGTAGGAGGGAGTCTCAGCTGTGATCTCTCGATTGAGCTCTGGGAAGTTCTGTAGCCTGGGGGACACACCCAGTCTTCCAGAGGTTGCCAGGACAGTAACTACTTCTACTGGGAGGAATCACCAGAGCTGACTGGTAGCGCTACCTAGGATTGAGGAAACCGTGAAAAATTAAAGTTGGTGGTGGATTATATGCAGATATAGGAAGCAAAGTAACTAGATGCAGAGCCAGAGGATGTGAGAGTATCAAAAGGTGTAACACACCTGAAACCAAAAAGCAAGCCAAACCCCTTGCGGGTGAGTCGATTCTGACTCATAACAACCCTATAGGACAGAGTAGAACCGCCCCATAGAATTTCCAAGGAGCAGCTGGTGGATTCGAACTGCCAACCTTTGGCAGTCGTGGCTCGCTGTAGCTCTTAACCACTGAGCCACCAGGAGGACAGCTGGGATGGAGGGTGGGACCCGTACTGTGGGTTGGTGGGGGAAAGAGTACAGAAAAAGAGGCTCTACCTTTTAGTACTTCCCTCCGCGTCTCATGGTCTAACGGCTAATGTTTCAGTCTCCTATAAAGCAGGCGGACCTTTGTGTTAGCTTTACTTTCCCCAATGTCTTTGTTTCATTTTCTTAATAACTATCCTATCAATGTTGTTATTCCTTGCCATTTAGTTGATTCCAAGTCATGGCGACCCCATGTGTGCAAAGTAAAAATTGCTCCATAGGGTTTTCAAGGCTGTGACCTTTCAGAAGCAGATAGTCAGGCCTGTCTTCCAGTGCCCCTCTGGGTGGGTTCGAACTGCCAACTTTTCAGCTAGTAGTCAAGTGGTTAACCATTTTTGCCACCTAAATACCTTAGTAAAAACTGTTGAAAAAGTTCGCTTTTGGATAAAGAGCTCTGGGGGGCATTTGTCCTTGTATCCCCACATCACCATCTGATTATCCAAACACACTAATTGAGTCTAACAAATTCCCTCCAAGGTTGCAAGGGATTAACTCGTTTTTTTCTACCACATGTTGAAAATCAGAATACAAATTGCACCTGCTCCATCTTCAGATCTGCTAACAAGACTCACACTGAAGCATCAAGGCAGGGAAAGGTCTCCTTGAGATTACATTTGAATTTGAAATCAAACATGCCTGCAGACACTGGAGGAGGAACTGCCTTCATAAGGAAGGCGCAACAGCTAATCTCGCATTTTATAGTTTTCCCATGAAAAAGGAAAACTGCAGGCACTTCACTCAAGCCCCAAAGTGCACAGCTAAGGAACACCTGGCAGTATGAATAAATCGCAAAATATATTTGTTTTCCTAAGGGAAAAAAAAAAATTTTATTAGCTGTCGCACTTCCGAATGTACTGATGGTAGCGCCTGCTTGCTAAAGACCAACAGCGCTCATTACCAGGCAGTGCAAGAGCCCAGGGGAAGAGACTGAATTGGTTTTTCAAACCATTGACAGTCTCTAGAAAGTCTACAGTGTTTAGTATTTTAAAATTAAACATCTGGTTGAAAGATCTGTTATTTTATCACTTTTTTTTTAATAACGAAAGTCACGTTTAATTTTGTTTTCTCCATCAGAATTTCTAGCCACTTTCCTTTTTGATCACGATAGATCCAGTCATGGGCGCACAAAGAAAAAGAAAAAAAAAAAATCCCCCTTAGGTTACCCATGGTAGTTCAGCCCTTACCTTATAAAACTCCTCCTAGGAAGCAAAACAAACCAGTTACATGGCATTCCTTCCAACAGTCTGCAGCAGTTGAGTGTGACTGTGGGTTTATAGTGCCTCTAAAGATTAAAAACAATCCCACTTAAAATGTTCAAATCAAATTCACAAGCAACCTAATGAGCTGTGAATGTAAATGTAAATGCTTTACTAAGTGAGCACGCATGAAAGAATTATGTGCCCTAAGTAATTACGTGCAGATGCCGACTCTCAGGAGTTCAGTTTGGGACATCTCTCAGCAATGGTGCGTCTTGTGTTTATTCCTCAGTGTCAACTCCAGTTGAGATATTAAGAAAAGGCACTATTTTCCAGAGGGTCGCACAAGCTGCAGGCTGTTGAAGTTGTGAACCTCTTCACATCCCTGGCTCCTAACAGGTCCTCTGCCTTCACCGTCTCCTACAAGACCCTTCCACAGAGAAAGTAGTTCATTTGAGCACACACAGTTTAACCTCAGAGACTAGTTCCCACAGTTATACCAAATTGGAAATAGAGGATGCCTATTATTTGGTTATGTCCTTGGGTGACACAAATGGTTTGCACTTGACTACTAACAAAAAGGCTGGCTGTTGGCACCTACGTAGTGGGTGCTGAGGAAAAAAGTCCTGGCAATCTGCTTCTGTAAAGATTACAGCCAAGAAAACTCTGTAGAGCAACACCACCCTGTAACACATGGGGTTGCCTTAACTTGGAATCAACTTGACAGGAACCGGTTGGGTTGTTTTGTTTTTTACTATTTGATTACCCCATAATGATGATTAACGAGAAATAATGCCCACAACAGGAAAATTGTGATGTTATCAGAGTTGGTTGCTTCACACTTCACATTCGACTCCCATTGATCCCCACTGACACCTCTTCTGCCCCACTGTCAGATACCCAGGCTTGTGTTCTCTTACCAAACAAACAAGAATCTGCCTCTCCATTTAAACTCCATGAAAACTTATACTACATAATCAGGTCTGCTGGACACATCTGTTACTGTCGAGTCTTTCATCTTTGATGAAATAATTAATGCTTAATCTTAATCAAAATAATCTGCATGCCTTTAGCCAGTCTGTAAGGAAACATTTGAGGGCAGGGTGAAAGAGGGACTTCTCCTTGTTCCTCAGGCCAGGCTACTCTTCAAGCATCCTCAAGCAACCTAAAGGCTGACCAACCTTGGACCCTTTAGGTACTGGTCAGAAAAGATATTGATCTGCCTTTTTTCTGGAGAGCCCCTACTCTTCCAAGTTCAATGAACTTCCAGCTACAAGTACAGAAGACCTATCTCCTAGCTACTAAATCAATCTGATTTAACTAAGGATCACTGGCTTTTTTGAATGGGCCCTGCCAGTAGACTTCCCAAGCCCTGTCATTATCTCTAATTCTCCTCCACTAATCTCCTTACTCCAAGAAGCTCAGAAGGGATCACACTCACTCATCAGACCAATCATTGAAATATTAAAATATTCCTTTGGTGCCAAACTCAAAAAATTCCTTCATGACAAGGATTTATACCTACCCCTTGGGTTATACTTCCCTGGAAGCTTCAGGTAGTAAATTAACAGGGTGCCTACATAAATATCCCGTGTGGGCAGAGGACCTCCACTTCAGCCTTTCCCACTAGATTTGTGATTATAATCATAGCAGGACAATTCCCATCATGCACCACTGTGAGCTTATATCTAAAGGGAAAGGGAAATTGCTATTTTCCTCCCCTAAGGAAAGTAAAAAGGTGTGCATCAGGGTTGTATCCTTTCATCATACCTATTCAATCTATATGCTGAGCAAATCATCTGAGAAGCTGGACTCTATGAAGAATAGGGCATCAAGATTGGAGGAAGATGCATTAACAACTTGAGTTATGCAGATGATACAACCTTGCTTGCTGAAAGTGAAGAGGACTTTTAAGCACTTACTGATGAAGATCAAAGACCACAGCCTTCAGTATGGTTTACACCTCAATATAAAGAAAACAAAAATCCTCACAACTGGACCAATAGCAATATCATGATAAATGGCAAAAAGACTGATGTTGTCAAGGATTTCGTTTTACTTGGATCCACAATCAACACCCACCGAAGCAGCAGTCAAGAAATCAAAAGATGTATTGAGCAAATCTGCTGCGAAAGATCTCTTTAAAGTGTTGAAAAGCAAAGATGTCACCTTGAAGACTAAGATGCACTTGACACAAGCCATGGTGTTTTCAATCGCCTCATATGCATGCGAAGGCTGGACAATGAATAAGGAAGACCTAAGAAGAATTGATGCCTTTGAATTGTGGTGTTGGCGAAGAATATTGAATATAATGGACTGCCAAAAGAATGAACAAATCTATCCTGGAAGAGGTACAGCCAGGATGCTCCTTAGAAGCAAGGATGGGGAGACTGTGTATTGCATACTTTGGACATGTTATCAGGAGGGATCAGTCCCTGCAGAAGGACATCACGTTTAGTGTCTTAGGCTGGGTTCTCTAGAGAAGCAAAACCAGTAAAGTGTATAAATATAGATATAGAGATTTATATCAAGGCAACAACTCACACAGTTGTAGAGGCTGGAATGTCCCAAGTCCGTGGATCAAGATAGAGGCTTCTCCTGATTCATGTAGGCGCAGGGGTTGGCAAATCCAAGACCAACAGGTTGGAGAGCAGGGCTCTTGCTCACAGTCTGTGAAGATTGACAAATCCCAAGATCAGCAGGCAAGACCGCAAGGCTTCTCCTGATTCAAGTAGCTGCAGGGGCTGGCAAACCCAAGATTGGCAGGTCAGAGAGCACGGCTCTTGCTTACAGGCTGTGAAGATTGACGAATTCCAAGATCGGCAGGTAAGCTGCTAGCTCAAATCCCAAGAACCAGAGGTCAGACGAACAGGAGCCAGCTGCCGGATCCAATGTAGGCAAAAGCCAGAACATCTGCTTATATTTGGTGCAGGCCACATGCCCAAGGAAATTCCCTTTCAACTCACAGCAGATCCCATCATTGGGGTGATCACATATAAACACTGAGAATCACGGCCTGGCCAAGTTGACACACAATCTTCACCGTCACACTTGGTAAAGTGGAGGGTCAGCAAAAAAGAGGAAGACCCTCAACGACATGGATCGACACAGTGGCTGCAACAATGGGCTCAAGCATAACGATGATTGTGAGGATGTCGCAAGACCAGGCGGTGTTTTGTTCTGTTGTACTTAGGGTCACCATGAGTCGAAACTGACTTGACAGCACCTAACAACAACAAGAACGGGAAAAGTAAAATGTGTGCTGGTGATTACTCTAGCCATCAGAGTGGTAAATTCACTCTTAGACTTTCAAAAATTGCTACTCCAATTCTTGAAACATCTTACATCTCTTTCTTTCAAAATTGTTTTGGTCATTGACATAGGACTAACTTGTCTACTTAAAAACCGTATCTCCTCCCTGTGACATTCCAAATAAAGTCCAAAATTCTTAAACTTGTACCCAAACCAACAAACCAAGCCCATTGCCATCAAGTTGATTCTGACTCATAGTGACTTTATAAGACAAAGTAGAACTGCCACATAGGATCTCCTTATGGAGCAGACTGCCACATCTTTCTCCCACAAAGCAGCTGGGGGGTTCAAACTGCCAACTTTTTGGTTAGCAACCAAGCACTTTAACCACTGTGCCACCAGGACTCCGACTTGTTGCCAAGGTGCTCCAAAATCCATTCCTATCTAATCTACTTTTTCAATATTCCCTTTTATTTCTCCCCTACATGAATCCATCAGTCCAATGAATATGTCCCACAAAGACATCTTTTCCATTCCTTTCTTCATTGAACAAAGATTTATTCCTGCCTCTGTACCTTTCCTTATACTTGCCCTTCTACTAGAATGCCTTCTCCAAACCATTGTACTAAACCATTGTATATTAGATCTCATTCAGAACTCAGTTAAAACCTTACTTCCCTTCTGGAGTTTTCTAAAACCCACCAGTCCACAGTGTTCATTCTACTAATGAAATCAGTGTGCTGCATTATGCCAAGAGTTAGAAAAACTGGGCTAAAGTACAAGCTCTGCCACTTGCCAGCTATTTGAATCTAGGCAGCTCACTTATCTTCTTTTCATCTAAAATGAGGGGTTTGGAATGATCTCAAAGATCTATTCCAATTCTAATCTCAGTTAAGTCTTTAGACCTTACCATAAACTTCCAATTACCTAACCATGAGTAAGGTTGATAGATTTAGCCAATAAAAACACAGGACACCTACTATGTCTCAAACCCAAAGGTTGGAAGTTTGAGTCCACCCAGCAGTGCCTCGGAAGAAAGGCCGGGTGATCTAGTTCCAAAAAATCAGCCATTGAAAATCTTATGCTGCACAGTTCTACTCTGACACACATGGGGTCACCATGAGTAAAAATCAACTCAATGGCAACTGGTAGGTAGTAGTAGTATGTCCCGTTCCATATTTGGGACATACAGCTAGTCCTTGACTTAACAACATATTAAAGTTATGATGAACCACACTTACAACTGTCCATTTGTTTAGCTTTTTTGTACATCTTATCTTTAATAATATGTACTATATACAATGTTGCAGTGCATAATTTACTGATGCTATCATTTTCATGCCAATACCCAAAGACAAATAAAGATTGGATTTATAAAGATTCTGATCATAAAAGGTAACAACAACAAAAACTTAAAAAAAATAGTAATAATATATTTGACTTATGTCAGAAAGAATTTATGATGGAATCGTCAGAATGGAACCCCATGGTGAGTCGGGGGCTACCTGTACTTACACTAAAAATTATTTGTTGTTTATCTGAAATTCAAACTTGACTGGGAAGATAAGGGAGCAACAGCAGTGGCTAAAGCAGTTTAAAAAGGAACAACTTAGTTTTGGCTAAAATTTTACCTGGCAACACTATGCCTGAGTCTATGTTCTATAATAACCAATAGATTTAATCTAGCTGGCATCAGGGTTTTGTTTTGTTTTGTTTTTTAACCCAGGGGCGGATTATCTAACGGGAGTAGCGTGCTTACCTGGCTTACTAGATCATCTGCAGTGAACAATTTCACACTTTTTTCACCACATCAAACATTCTGCTTCTAGGTATGGCTGACATCTGCCTGTCTCCCAACCTCACAGCACTTTCCTACAGAATTAAAGCCTCTTCAAATTTACAACCCCTAATAGGGATGGATGACCCCGTAAGCAAGGTAAGCATGCTTGCTTGTGCTTACATACTAATCTGTAGTGTTCAGTACAAATTAGTAAATAAGCACAAGTAAGCCTGTGCTCACCTTGCTTACAGGGTCATCCATCCCTGGTTTTACCTCTACCGCCAAAGTTTTCTTGCAAGGTGTTGTACACAAAGTATATTCTCAAGTGTTTTATGATAAATGAACACTAAATTCCTCAAACTAAAGCTAATGTGAAACCTTAAGTACTTACCCTCTTCTCAGATTTAAAAAAAAAAGCCAAAACTAAGTTGTTCCTTTTTAAACTGCTTTAACCACCGCTGTTGCTCCCTTATCTTCCACAGACACCCCATAAACAAGCGTGTAAGGAAGCTCAGTAACCAGCCCACACAAATCCCTTACTCGCTACCCTTCCCTCTGGCCATATATACATAGGAAGCAAAGCAGCATCTCTGTTTCTTGTGTTCAGTCTGTTTATGAGCCTCTATATATCTGACTATTGTAAAAGACATCCCCAGTCCCACGCTCTTCTTTCCACTTAGTCAAATGACACATTCTATTTCTGCTTCTCACAAAAATGAGAGCATCTCTCCTCCCACATAGAAGAAAGAGCATCACTGGTTCACTCTGCTGGGAGGTAGACCCACTTATTTTGTAAAATTAAGTCCTATAGAGTCACTGCAAAATCAAACTGAAAGAGGAAATTAACAATATGGCAGAAGAGTTGAAGATGCAGGGTGGCAAACAAGTTGGACCAAAAAGAACCCCAGAGTAGGAGTCCAAAAACCAGAAACCCATTGCTGTCCAGTCAGTTCCAACTCATAGTCATATGTAGGGGTCAGCAGATATGAACGAGCTTGGCCCTGCCACTACCTCCATAACCTCAGTTTCCTCTTCCGAGAACGAAAGAGCCCGCCTTGAGAATCTTTAAGGTCCCTTCACTTTTAATGTTCTATGGCTTTAAGCAAGATTTATATGGAGGCCAATTGAGGATTTAAACTCCACAAGAGGAAATGAGATAAATACACCATTTACAACAAATCGTTCTGATGTGTAATGGATGCTGCTTCCTCTACAAGCGTAATGGAAAAGTACCACAGAAGTACACAAATCATTTACTTGCCTCAGCAACCACTCTGTACAAAGCAGTGCTCTAACTGTACATTTATTTCTCTCCTGTTTTGATCCAAGGCCAAGGTGTGGCAATTAAGGAAAAAACAGACAGACGTAAGAAAAGAGATTGAGACAGAAAAGAGAGTTAAGCTCAGTTACTTGGTTCAACCATGAATCTTTCCTTTGAATTTTCCATTTTACGGTATATCAGTTGGCTCCTACACAATCGGCTACTACTCCCAGACCTGTCCCAACATGCCCTCAATCTGATCTGCCAGAGAAAAGTAACCCCAGGCCAAGAGGTGAACACAGTTTGAAAAGTGCTAGTGGAAAAGTGATTATCAAAAATTTCTCTGGCCATAGTAAGGGAGAGATTTTAAAAGAATTAGATGGAGGACAGTGTTCGGCATTCAAAGAGCAACAGCAAATAATTGATGTACATGGTTAGGGTAGGAACACATGTAGTCAAAACAACTGGATGTGTGGCTAAAAATTCAACCTACTATCCACTGCCCAGGTGGCACAGTGGTTAAGCACTCAGCTGCTAACTGAAAAGTCAGTGGTTTGAACGCACCAACCACTTTGCTGGAAAAAGATGTGGCCATCTGCTTCCATAAAGATTTACAGCCTTGAAAACCCTACAGGCAGTTCTACTCCATCCTAAAGGGTTGCTATGAGCTGGAAGCAACTCAACAGCAAGGGGATCCAAATATCTGGTCTAATCAACTCACGACTTCTAGAGATATTCAGGGATATATAGATATAGGATGAATTTTTTTCCACTTTTTACTTGGGTACTCTGGGAAAAACTATATTAATGGAACAGCACTTGGCGAACTCTCTCAGATATTAGAGTTTTCATATAAGCATTTTACGAAGCGAGAATCAATAGGTTCACATAGCTCTCCAGAGGAGCTGTATGTCATCATCAACTAAGTATCTACTGTTGTTGTTTTCCCCACTGAATATTTGGTAAAATACATCCAATTCTCTTGCAGTTATAATGGCATAATTAAATGGCAGACAAGGACCTCAGGGAGCCCTACAGTCCACCCCTTGCCCTCAGGCAAGTCCACACTTAAGCTGTTGCAAAAACAGCTAAAATATCCCTCAGTAAAGAGATACACATTCTCGGAATTATCCACATGAAAGTATTACATGGACTATAGGGTCATTTGCATGGCTAAATTTCTTGGATGAAAATGTTAAGTATATTCTGGAGTTAGTTTCTTTATAGACAAGGACTCTTCAGAGTTGCATTTACAAATATGTGTTTCCTGTGTTTGATTTTTGGTTTTTGGGTTTTTTTTTTTTTTTTTTTTTTTTTTGTTATATATGTTAGTGGATATCCACCCTACTCAGACAAATAGGTTTGGGAAATATTGGTGAAAGCAAAATCAAATAGGTTTCTTTTACAGTGAGAATTCTCAGAGTCTTTAAAATGTTGATACTTCCTTACATCTCTGTAGAACTCCTTTTACTCACAACACCATTAACATACTGGAGTACTGCCTGCCCACTAGCCTCCCCTACCATTATTACCACTGCCACCGGCACCACTTAACCAGTTATCCTACACAGATTTTAGATCTCAGATCAAACATCTCTTTTTCAGGAAAGCCTTCTTTAACTTCCTAAAGCAAGGGTTGGCAAACTACAGCCCATAGGCCAAATCCAGCCTATTACCTGATTTGTATAGCCCACAAGCTAAGAATGGCTTTTACATCTTTAAATGGTTAAGAAAAAAAACAAATCAAAAGAAGAATAATACTTTGTGATACAAAAAAATTACATAAAACTCAAATTTTAGTATCCATATGTAAATTTGTACGGTCATGCAGCCATTCTCATTATATCTATGACTACTTTCATACATAACAGAGTAGCTAGAACAGAGACCATATGGTCCATAAGGCCAAAAACATTTACTATCTGGCCCTTTACAGAAAAGATTTACCAACCCCTATGTTCAACTACAGGGTCCCTGTAAGTCAGAATCGACTAGATGGCAACAGGTTTAGGTTTTTGGTTTATGTTCAACTATATGCTCTCATAGCAGTGTGGACTTTTACGAAACCTGTCTCCTATGTAAATATCACACTTAATGGGCTGATTATTTTAATAATAGCTGTCTCCACACTAGACAGTGAGCTCCATGAGGGCAGGCTCATATCTGTTTTTCCTCACCCTTATATCCTCAAAGGAGCCCTGGTGGTGCAGTGGTTAAGCACTTGGCTGCTAACTGAAAGATGGACAGTTCAAACCTACCAGCCTCTCCTCGGGAGAAAGATGTGGCAGTCTGCTTCCGCAAAGATTACATCCTTGGAAACCCTATGGGGAAGTTCTACCCTGCCCTACAGGGTCTCTATGACTCGGAATTAACTCGACAGCAATGCGTTTGGTTTGGTTTTGGTTTTATATCCCCACAGGTTAGCCCACTACCTGGCACATAATAGATGTCAACTAAATATTTGTTGATGAGTAAATATTTGCTAAAACTGATGTTCCACAAAACACCGCTTGGGAGACGCTACTCTCTCTATATATCCTCTACCTGGTAGTCAAAATAGAGAAACAGAGACTTTGTTCACAGAATATTTCATCAAAATGATGCTGTGAAAGGAGTCAAAATTAGCAGAAAGGCCTGTTTGTCTTGAGGCTGCTCCACTCAGAGGAATCTGAAGAAACTACAGTCACACTCAATAGAGAGCTAGCTGTAGCAGCCCTCTGTAAAGTTTGTATTGACTAACTGGTTAATGAAAAGGAAGACAGAAGAACTGATACATTTGAACCGTAGTGTTGGTGAAGAATATTGAATATACCATGGACTGCCAGAAGAACATACAAATTAGTCTTAGAAGAAATAAAACCAGAAAACTCCTTAGAATTGAGGATGGCGAGACTTCGTCTTGCTTACTTTGGACACATCATCAGGAAAGACTCTGAAAAAGGACATGATGGTTGATAAAGCAGAGGGTCAGTGAAAACACGGGAAACCCTCAATGAGATGGATTGACACAATAGCCACAACAATGAACTCAAATTTACCAACGATCAAGAAGGTGGCAAAGGACCAGGCAATGTTTCACTGTGTTATACACAAGGTCACCACGCGTCAGAGCCAACTCGACGGCAACAACAGTGGCAGCCCTTCAGAATTAAATGAGAAAAAATTACTCAGAACTCAAGGGGTTTGTAGCTATACAGGAAAGTTCTGTAGCCCTAGGACATGGCTGGAGATTAGCAAGTGTACACGAAGAGAAAAGGAAGGGGCTATCAGTGACATGAGACTCCCAAGCACCTTTCTGAGATGCAATTTATAAAGACTAAAAGGGATTCAATGGGAAAAACAGAGGCATGTCTCCCCTCATCCTCTGGACACCATAGGTATTTGTGATTGTTAAATAGTGAGATTGTTCTGTGGGTAATAGCCTACATTGCAGCCCATCCACGTATAGTAGACCTAAGAACAGCTATACGATTTCCTTCATGTTCTGGAAACTGTCCTCTGTCTCCCTTCCTGTTTTGACCCAAATCACTACTTTTTTCATCAGACACTATTTATGAGACTTAATGAATGGGCTTAAACATTTCCAACAGCCAGCAAGAGATTGTTTCCCCCTGAATCTCAGACCAGCTGCATTCATAGTTATCTGCCAGCCTGTCTTCCTGATTATAAATAAGAAGATGCGCAGTCCAAGGATGCACAGAACAAAACCACCAGGCATGTCCTGGTTTAAAAAGGATCAGGTTCTTCGTTATTTCCTCACCAAACAAGATCACTTCTCTTCAAACAAAACTTCAGTGAGTGACTACTGCGTACCTTTGTACCAGTCACTGTTGAGCAAAATCATTTCTGGAGCTCACAATGTAGTGGAGAAAATAGACATTAGCTGGATAATCATGCAAATAAGTAACTATTTTCACACTCTGGTAAGGGCTATGAAGAAAAACTACAGGACACTGTGGGCATGTATAACAGAACCAGAACCAGTTGTCATTGAGTTGATTCTGACTCATGGAGAACCCATGTGCATCAGAGTAGAACTGTACTCATTGGGTTTTCAATGGTTGATTTTTTTGGAAGTAAATCACCAGGCCTTTCTTCTGAGGCACCTCTGGGTGGGTTTGAACAGCCAACCTTTCAGTTAGCAGCTGGGCGCTTAACTATTTGCACCACCCAGGGACTCCCATGTATAAGAGAGAACATGGCTTAATTGGGAGGTCAGGAAGGGCCTCCTAACAATGTGGTATTTCAGCTGAGAGCTAAAAAATTGTTGGAGTTTTCTCAAGTGCACAGCCAAAAAAAGGAAAAAAATTATCTTGGGCCTGAAACCCTGTGGAATTTCTACCTGAAAATCTTTAATCATTGATTCGATTCAAACTGACTAGAACCAGAAGTGAAAATAACCACTAAAGTAGCCTAGCAACAATGTTCCTAGTTGCTAATGTTGAAAATCAGGCTGTCTCTCACGGGATGCCATGGTCATAGTGATTGGTAGAAATTGTCCCATTCTTCCTACAAGTTTTCCCAAGATCTTTATGATCCCCCTTTTATAAGTGGAAAAAAATCAAGGAGGAAAGAGGCCACATTTCAGTCAAGGCTATGATGAAATTCCTCCTTTCCAAAAGATAGCAGAGATGAGCTATCTGCTCCAGAGCCATTTAGCTGGGCCCTGAATCAAGCAGAAATCAATTGATGGACTGAGGACTTCTTCTTGTGAAGTATTAGCAGGCAAAGACGTATTCATTTGGCTCCCTCTATGCACAAAGCACTTTTCTGAGGGTCACAGGAAAACCTGTTGTGCATTGACAGAGAACACTTTCTTCAAAGTGGGCAGAATAGAACAGAGGGGAAATAACAAGGGACCGTGGAGGCAGAACACTTTGTTCCCATCAGTCACCAAAAATAAAGTGAAAAGGAAGACTGAAGAAAAATTTATGCCTTTGAATTGTGGTGTTGGTGAAAAATATTGAGTATACCATGGGCTGCCAGAAGAACGAACAAATCTGTCTTGGAAGAAGTACAACAAGAGTACTCCTTAGAAGCGAGGATGACGAGACTTTGTCACACTTACTTTGGACATGTTATCAGGAGGGACCAATCCCTGGAGGACATCATGCCTGGTAAAGTGGAGGGCCAGCAAAAAAGAGGAAGACCCTCAACAAGATGGATTGACACAGTGGCTGCTACAATGGGCTCAAACATACCCACTATTGTGAGGATGGCATAGGACCGAGCAACGTTTTGTTCTGTTGTACATAGGGTCACTATGAGTTGGCACAAACTCAACAGCACCTAACAACAGCAACAACATGTGCTCACTGCTGGGCTGTGCCCTCTGGAAGGTGCAAAGTAAGTACAAGCAACAGTCCCCACTTTCAGGCCCTCCTGTTGTCAAGGAAGGAGCCCCTGGACAGCACAAATAGTTAAAGTCTGGGCTACAGACTGAGAGGTTGACAGTTTGAACTCACCCTGAGGCACTTCGGAAGAAAGTCCTGGTGATCTGCTTCTGAAAGGTCATAGTCATGAAAACCGTTTGGAGGACAGTTCAGCTCTGCATACGTGGGTCAGAATCAACTTGACAGCAACTGGTTTTTTATTGTCAGGCAACTTAACAATCTAGTTGAGAAAATATGGATCACATACACATGTGCACACACACACATGCACACACACACACACAGACCAGTACAGCTCAAGTGTGGATCAAACAGAATTCATAAATACCACAGGAGGGAACAGAATTGTACTAGAGCAGTCAGAAAAGGCTCTATGATAACAGTTAACATTTACTGAGCACTTATGACATACATAACAATAACAACCAGCATTTACTAAATATTTAATCAGTACTGGGCTAAGTGCTCTACCGACATTATCTCATTGAATCCTCCCAACAACCCTGTAAGGCAGGCACTGTTTGAGAGGTGAAGAAACTAAGGCTTGAGAAGTCAAGTAATTTGACCAGGATTTCCTAGCATATGTATAGCAAAGTTGGGAATGGAACCCGAGGTCTGTCAGATTGCAAAGTCCATGTTCTTAATCCAAAATAAAAAAAAAAAAAAAAAAAACCTTGCTGTCAAGTTGATTCCGATTCATAGCGACCCTATAAGACAGAGTAGAACTGTCCCATAGGGTTTCCAAGGAGCAGCTGGTGGATTCAAACTACCAACCTTTTGGTTAGGAGCCATAGCTCTTAACCACTGCATCACCAGGGCTCCTAATGCAAAATAGACCCTCCAAATTTATAGAATTGCTCAAAAAGACTAGAGTGTGTGTGTATTTCATGCCTCTCTCAAGATAATAAGGCTTCTTCATCTCATTTATCATTATATCTGTTATCAATAAAGATACTTTAAGGGCAAAGCTAGGACTTGAACCAAACTATCTGACACTAGAGCCTGAGCTGTTAACCTACAGTTAATACTTAGGTAGGTGGAGGAGCCAAGAGCCAAGAGAAGACATCCTTTCATTTACTCATTCATTCAACAGATACTTATTGATGACCCACTCTGTTCCTGGAACCGTTCTCAGGGCTAGAGATACAGCATGGGAATGAGTGGACCATAGCCCCTTCTCTCATGGAACTTACACTCTACTGAGGGGGACATAAAATACATATATGTAAACATGTGACTAGATTATACAAATAAATAAATAACATGTCAGAAAATGATACATGCTAGGAGATGAGTAAGCTGGACAAGGAACAATGAGTGATGGAGGTGGGGATATGATCATGCCATTTCAAATAGTATGGTGATGGAAAGTTTGCTAATAAAGTGGGGACACTGAGTAAAGCTAAAGGAAGCAGGGAAGCCATGTGGATAGTGGGAGGTCATTCCAGGCAGAAGGACTGTCAACTATTAGCATTTTAACCTCATTTTTCACCTAACTGGAAATCTAAGGCTGATCATCCTCCAACTCTTGAAACTGGTAGATGTCCTTGGTTCAATGCCCTAGGAGGTTTCTCTTGAAGAGACACCACGTCTTTGTGACTCTTGGCTCTTCTCCAGACTTCCCAGCAGGAATTTCCTATATGCCCCAGATATCTGAGGCAGACACTTGAAGATTCTGTTTGTATTCCTTCTGTATCTCCTCCCCTTCTCCTTTTTTTTTGCAAACTAAAATTCTGTCCATATAGATAAAGTCATATTTATATTTGTTCTTAATCTGGTGCAATTGTAAACATTTATCAGTTTCTCTTACTTCCTACCAAGGATAGAGGAATTTTAAATAAGAAAGAAGCAAAGGGTATCAGGCAAATCATTGTTGCTACATTATGGGAGAAATGTAGTTGGCAAGGGGCCCCAGTGGCATAGTGATTATAGCTTGGCTGCTAACCAAAAGGTCAGCAGTTCGAATCCACCAGCAGCTCCTTGGTAACCCTATGGGGCAGGTTTACTCTGTCCTACAGGGTCGCTATGAATTAGAACAGACTTGACAGCAACAGGTGTGGTTTTTGGTTGGGTAGAGTTGGCAAATTCTAAACTGAATTGTGTAGCAAATCACAGAAGCTATTTAGTATCTTTGATATTTGAAAGCCTTTTTCTAACTTATCTTGTAAGCCAGTTGAATGCAGCAGCAGTGCCATCATGATTTGCGTTAATGCCTCTTAAATTTAGAGTATTACAAAAAGCATTAGTCTCTTTACATTTTGAGAGTTCTTCTACATGGCCTCCCTATAGAGCCTTTTTGGGCACAGGTATCTCTTTGAGAATCTGAAAAAAAGCTGTAGACTCCCTTTCTCTGATCCCTCCAAAAAATCACGTGCCCTAGAAATTATGCAGAGCATTCTAGCAGATGATCCCTTTAAACCTATCCTTCTCCCTAGAAACCTAAGAAGACAACCTCTACACCTCCCCCCACCCCGGGGTCTATGGACCTCAGCTTCACGGCCTCTGTTGCAGAGTTTCTTTTGAAAGGGACTCAGTCATTCCCACTCTAAGGAGAAAAGTCCTGTACTATCTGCAAAGTCATCAGCATTTATTAGAAGGTCATATGTCAAAGGAATTCCATGTGGCATGAGGACAAAACAAAATAAATTCTAGCTGATATTCCTTCTAGTCACATGCTCAGACAGCAGACCACTCTAGAACCATCAAAAACTAGAAACTAGGAGTCCAGAAGCGGGGGGACAGTTAGGAGAATGGCTTTTATGATGCAACCCTCTGTGCAGGACATGTTCTGCTACCGAAAGTGTGTCTGCTTGTGACATTTATGCATGTTTCTGTCTCCTCCATGAAATAGGGCTCCTGGAGGGCAGGGGCTATGCTGAAATTTATCCTTGTAGTCCAAGTGGCCAGCAAGAGACAAAACCCACCCTGAATTAGTTAACCATAAAAGGCAATATTTATAGGCTCATATGTCCAATCCAGAGAATGTAGAGGTACAGTTGGACTTAGGAACTACCAAAGCAAAACAAAACCACTTGCCATCAAGTCTATTTTGACTCATAGCCACTCCACATGTGTCAGAGTAGAACTGTGCTCCAAAGGGTTTTCAATGGCTGATTTTTTGGAAGTAGATTGCCAGGCCTTTTTTCTGAGGTGTCTCTGGGTAAACTTAAACAGCCAACCCTTGAGTTAGCAGCTAAGTGCTTAACCATGTACCTCACCCAGGGACTCCAGAACCACCAAAACCAGGGACTGTTTTCTCTTTTCTCTTAGGCCACCTGTCCTCATGAGGTAAAACTATGGCCACTGGAAGCTCTAGGCTTGTAGCATAGCAACTACACAACCAGAGAAAAAAGGGATCATTGCTTCCAGCTCCTGTTTGAAAAATGCCAAGGAAGGATTTTTCTTTACCCAGTTTATTACACAAGTCAGGGAGATGGGGCACTGTGGTAGGCCAGCTCACCTATAACACGTGATCGGAAAAGAGGGAAATTGGAATGGGTAAGGATACTGTTACCAGAAGAAGAATGTAGATGGATGCTAGCAGACAAAAGCAATAGATTTGCAAATAATGATAATATTAATAAAAGCTAATTATTTTCTACCATGTGCTAGATATTGTGCTTAAGTGTGTTGGTTACATTCTGCAAGTACAGGTAGTCCTCTACTTACACCATATTGGACTTACAACAACCCACACTTACGACTGTCTTTTTTTTTTTTGTACATCTTCTCATTAGTAATGTACTTATGTATGAAAATATATCTGTAAGTTTATATGTAATGTTTCCAACCCCCTAAAACACATAAAGATCAGATTTATAGAGACACTGATAATAAAAGGCAGTAATAATGAAAACTAAACAGAAAGAGGCATTTGGCTTACTTCAGAACTGATTTAAGAGAGAGTCGTCGGAATAGAACCTTATCACAAGTCAGGGACTACTTGTTGTTGTTGACCAGATAGCATGAGACCAGATTATGCACAATCTTGAAATCCAGCCTAAGGAATTTAATAATATATGGTTAGAAATGGGAAGCTCATGAAGGTTTTTGAGGGAGCAAGTTACATAACAAAAGTAGTGCTTAAGTGTGGTTGGTACAGCAGCGGTCTGTCTCTGTCAACAGCTCCCAGTGAGTTGAATGGATCTTCAAACTCAAACCCTGGATCTTCAAACTCCAGACGGGATCTGAGAGTTTTCTTACCAAACACTTCTCTATGTCTTTATGCCCAGCCAAGTCCCCTACAAAGAAGCCTTCATTTTCCTGGTCAGTAACCCCTAGCAATGAAGAGGAATAATCACAGTGCAGAACTGAGCCGCATTTGGAGAAATATCACCTGTTAATTCCAAGGCTCACCTACCAGCTCAGGGGAAAGACAAACATTTCCTTCTAGCAGATAACTGCAAGCTTCAAAGTAAATTTGAAAGTAGAGAGAACATATTGTTATTTTCCCTCCTAACAAGGCTGGATGAAAGCATTCTCCACAGTGGCTGCCTAACTGGGCGGGGAGCTGGCTCTTGCAGCACCAGCAGAAGGAACCAAGGGCTGGTGAGTACGTTTTGTCTGAAGGCTACCTTTTTTTCCAAGGGAGGAGGAGGGGGCTGTTTCACACACCGCCAAGGTCCCAGTTTCACACACCTCCAGGGCCCTCCAGGGGACCCCGTGTCAAGTGGCTGTTCTGAGTATCTTCTGAACAACTGGCTCCCTACTTTATTTCACAGCACTACCTCTCTGGTTTTCTAATTATCCTGCGGGGAATGTACACTGTTTACTTACCGCTCCTGAAAATATGCAAGGCTTGCTTCCTGCTGCTAAGACATCCGTAGAAACCAGTATCAGTAATTGTAGCCCCTCTGGGCCTTGTGAGGATGTCTCTGAAGCCAGCTGCATGTTCTGGCCCCTAAGAGCAGCTTTCTGGGTGAGGGGCTGAGGACTGTGGAGCTAAATGAACCATCCTCTTTGGCCAAGCGATACATTCAACCTCAGCCAGGCAAACCTCCCCTACCCCCAGCCACAGCCCCCTTCTCTGTCCTCCTCACTGCCTTGTGATACCCTAGGTCCTCCCAAGCCTGATTAGCCACCACGTCAACCAGTGCATGCACTAGGGGAATGAAAGAAATAATAATGATGGCTAATATTTATGGGACATTTTTTGTGCCAGGTATTTTACATAAATATCTAATCATATGTCCACAACAACTCTACGACTTTTTTCATTTTACAAGCAAGAACCTGAGGCTTAGAGAGTTTATGTAATTTTACCCAAAGTTAACATAGTTACTATGTTAGCTACATTATAGGGGAGGGAGAGTGGTGTATACTCCTAACTCCTCTGCTACATTGCTTCCCAGTGAGACAAATTTGTCCTCAGGGAGCCTCCGCTGTTCTTTCAATCGGTCAGTGTTTACCAAGAACAATCATAATGCAAAGGAGCCCTGGTGGCTCAATGGTTAAGCACACAGCCGCTAACCAAAAGGTCAGCAGTTCAAACCTACCCAGCGACTCAATGGGAGAAAAGGCCTGGTGATCTGCTCTGGTAGAGATTTCAGCAGAGGAAATCCTACAGGGAAATTCTGCTCTTTCCTATAGACTCACTATGAGTCAGAATCTACTCGATGACCCACAACAACAACAAGATCATGGTGCAAACGCTGTGCTAAAATGACATTTGGTGTGCTCTCTACTGTTCAGAGAACTTCCATTCCAGTAGACAAAATGTATACGACAAAAATATACCAAACAACATTATAGAAGGTAGCATCAAACTGTAGAACAAGCCGGGGTTCTTAACCTAGGTTCCATGTGGATGACTAGGGAGGTCTAGGAATGTTCTAAATTGGCATGTAAATTTGTCTTCATATGTACATTTTTCTGGCTTCCCTTAGATGAGTGGTTCTTAACTAGGTGTGACTTTGACCCCTGGGGGACCTTGGCAAAGTCTGGAGCCATTTTTAGTTGTTCCAACTGAGGGGTGCTACTGATATCTAGTGAATAGAGGCCAAAGATGCTGCTGAACATTCTACATTGCATAGGACTGCACTCTCACCCCCAATAACAAATTATCTGGCCCAAAATGTCGAGAGGGCTGAGGCTGAGAAATTGTGCGTTACATTCGCCAATGCATCTCCGTCTGCCCAAGAGAAGTTAAGAACTACTGCTCGGAGCTTTATTTGCTCTATGAAGGGCGTGGACAAGAAGTGTCTTTTCAATCCTACAAACATTTTCCAGAAGTGTCTTTTCAACCCTACAAACATTTTCCAGAATCTCGTGATGAGACAGGCTGCCAGGATTACCTTCCTAAGACTCCAGTATCCCTCAGCATCTGGTTAGAGGACTTTCAGCAAAATCTGAATACTTAATTTTAATGCTAAGACTCAGTGGGGTGTAATGCTTCTGGGTTCCATGCATGTATTTTCACCAGGTCATTCAACACCTTGCACAAAATCCATGTAAAAACGATGAACATACTGAACAAGCCACAAGGGAGACAGGTGGAGGCTTGTGGTGAGAAGGCAGGAATCTTTTATGTATTATGCCTATGTCCTTGTGTCCATGTTGACACCTGAATTCTAGGCAACATACGGAGTGTGGTGCTGAAGGCATTTTACAGGCCTGGGAGTCAACCCCCCTGGATTGGACTTTATACTCTCCCACTAATGAACTGTGGGGACTGAATGCTATTTTCTTTCTCTATAAAATGCAGGGTTTGGACTCTGTATCAGCCAAAGTATAACCAGAAAAACAGAACCATCAGGAGATTTAGTCCAATACCCATAGGTCAGGCCATCAGGAAGGGTTGGCTGGAACTCTCAAGCGTAGGTGAAATTTCTTCTTCCAGGAAACCTCATTTCTCTTCTTTAAGGCTTTCCATAATTGAATCAGGCCCATCCAGATTATCTAGAATAATCTCCTTTACTTTAAAGTCAACTGATTATGGAATTTATTTATATCTATAAAATACCTTCACAGCAACACCTAGATTAGTGTTTGATTCTATAACTGAGGACTATGGAGTCCCTGAGTGGTGCAAACAATTAAGTGCTTAGCTGCTAACCCAAAGGTTAGGGGTTTGAGTCTACCCAGAGGTGCCTCGGAAGAAAGACCTGGAGCTCTACTTCCAAAAAATCAGCCAATGAAAACACTCCAGTATGGAACGAAGTTCTACTCTGATACACATGGGATCACCCATGAGTCGGAGTCAACTGGAGAGCAACTGGTTTGGTTATGGTAACCTAACCAAGTTGACACATAAAATAACCATCACAGACTCCATGGTGTCTCAGTTTCTTTGCAGCTCTAAGAGCTTGTAATTTTAATATTAATCATCTTGAGCAACCACTTGTAATTTTCAGGGCTGGTAAAAAAAAAAAAAAATTCATTGTCATTGAGTCGATTTTGACTTATAGTGACCCTGCAGGACACAGTAGAACTGTCCCATAGGGTTTACCAAGGAGCAGCAGGTAGATTTGAACTGCCGACCTTTCGGTTAGCAGCTGAGCTCTTAACCACTATGCAACCAGGGCTCCAGGGTCTGATATCCAGGAACACAGATAAACCAAAAGAAGCACTTCTGATCAGTTGGCCTAGAATTGGGTCACCAGGACAGCAACCTAAGACATAAGATACAAATACATGAGTTGGGCCACAGCCATGGCTTCCTTTAGCAGAAATGCTGCTAACAAGAAGCTTTTCTTCTAAATTGCCAATGGCAGACTCTCCCACCACCATGATAAAAATTAGGCAAAGACTTCTAAGTAGCCAATTAATTGCTGGAGACAAAATAGGGGGAAAGATACTCCATTAGTATAGAAACCACTATGACTCATGACATTTCCCCAGGACTTAGAATCACAGAATTTTCAAGCCAGAAAGATCTTAGAACTATGTCAAACTCACTTATAGATGAAGGGACTGAGAACCAGAGAGACTCCTGAACAGTGAAAGGTCAAGAGGCTACCCAGTGTCATAGTCAGGATGAATGCAGTGTCATGATTCCGAGGCCAAAGGGCTTTCGACCATGTCTCCCTGCAGCAAGCCAAGCAAATGTGCCCAGGCCAAAAATGCAAGCCTTCTACCTCCTCAGCAAAGCCCGCCATCCAGCTCTTCACCACTGGCATTTATTCTGACAGATAGCAGCAACTACAAAAGGGTACACTGTTAACGCAAGATGACAAATTCTAAAATTGGCTTGTTTTCACAACTGTCAGTTTTTAAGAGGTGAAAGACCTTTCTCTGATTCTTTAAAAACCTCTGGATTTCAGCCAGCTCAACATCCCCACACATCCTCCCACAAACACTTGCTATGGAAATGTCATTATTCTATTCTCAAGATGCTGGAGCAGTTGTGCTTCTTTTGTAATAACTACGTTTTCTGAAAGACGAGAAAAAAAATGGTGGAAGCCAGGGGCAGAAAAATCTTCCATGGATCAGCCATGCTCCCAACCCGCACTAAGGGAAAATAAAGGAGAAGATACGATTTCAGACACCATGTCAAAGATGGACTCTCCTCACGCCATGTAAGAAAGATTTCTATGGTTTTACTTGATTCGTGCTGGCTATTTTCAAGGACTGCATCCAGCAGCCCCTCATCCAATTGCTCACCCAATCTGAGAAGCAGAAATAGTTCCCTTTACTCAGCACCCACTCTAAAACCTCTCTCTTGAACCTTATAAATTAAGAATGTTTGGTAGCAAGAAAGGGAAAATTGCAGCAAGATCAAGCAAGCAAGGAGATAATGTGTTGGTTTTACGTTTCAAAGATCCTGAATAAGGTGGCTGTATATTATCTTCATGACAATTTTTCCCCAAGGCTTGTTGTTGTTACCTGCCATTGAGTCAGCCCCGATTCATGATGACCCCACGCACAACGGAACAAAATACTGCTTATGATGGACTGCGGATCAGACCATTGTGATCCATGGGGTTTTCATTGGCTGATTTTCAGAAGTAGATTTCCAGGCCTTTCTTCCTAGTGCATCTTAGTCTGGAAGCTCCACTGATACCTGTTCAGCATCATAGCAACACACAAGCCTCCACTGACAGACAGGTGATGCCTGCCCTTAAGGTGCATTGGCTGGAAGGTGAGAGTTATACCACAGAACCACCAATGCCCCTACTAAAAACCAATAATAAAAGGTATTTACCTCTATTTCTCCAAGAAAAGAGAGAGAGAGGAGGGAAAGGGGTTTTTGTTGTGTTTTGTTTTTCCTCCATAGAGCATGTGGAAGTCCAAGCAACTTCTAAGTACTTAAAGGCCTCTTTGGCCAATCACACTTCCTTTGTAAGGAGTATGACTGGGTTACTGATGACTAAGACAATCCAGAAAGATCTAAAACTGTCCTTGGCTAATGGTATCAAGAGTAAGCACTGCTCTAGTTCACATCCTGACACCAAGAAGCTCAACTTTGATTATCAGTCATTTATTTTAACAGGTTTAGAAGCAAGGTAATCGCCTTGCCAGAAAGGAGGAAAGATTCGGGCAGTGGGATGAGGACATTTGGGAGAAAGATCAGTAAGCAAAGAAAGAGAAGGTCATGGACTCTAGGGCTGAGTCCACTACATTGTCCATTACGTTGACCATCCTGTCATCAGGCTGGAAATTTCCACCACAAGTCACTCCTTTAATTAAGACACAAAAGACCCTTGCTAAAAGTACTTTGGTTTTCTAGGCAGCATAATACCCTGAGAAACTCTCAGTCATTAACATCTAAAAACTAATGTATATATTTGATTAAAGCCCGGCAGAAATGGGACACAGAACAGAAATATTTTAACAGAGGTATGAGGCCTGGTAGGTTGTGGAGTAAAAGACACTTATCCAGTGCAGTAGTATTCCAGAAAGATGAAAAGCTGTCTCCATACATACAGGGAAGCTGGGAGGTAGAAAATACAAATGCAAGGGAGGAGGGTGGCAATGAGACGGGACTCTGAAGAATATGTAAACCTCCTTAACAATTTTGCCCACAGCCAGGAGTATCCAAGAGCTGTGGCACTAAATGTGGTTTGAAAATCAAAATTAACCAGTGACCCCAGTTCTTTCCAGAAAACAGGCTGAAATGAAAAATCAGAGCTCGGTAGAGAGTAAAATTGTTCTGCCCTGCATGAAAGCAGAATTTAGCTACAGGATCATAATTTCCAAATAAAAAACTAGGACACATAGTCTGACAAAGAATTTTTGTGCCATTCAGAGTGAATGAGGCAATCTGAAGAATACTGAAGAATTGGATACTCAAATATTGGAAGGTACTAGATATTTCAGTAATATATGGGAATAGGAATAAATTAAAGGTGTGCAAAAGAGAGTCAGTTCGAGAGTTGGAAAGGGAATACTGAACCAGTTTTCAATTTTAAGGGACACTATAACAAATGGCAGCACATTAAGCCAGAGAAATTTTTCAAGGGACTGATTGAGGTTCTGGTTCTCTGGAACTGAATTCACTGCAGACTATTAGTCAATGAGCCAATATTGATTAAGAGGTCACAGTGTGCTTTCCAGCCGCCTTTTTTCTTTTCTCTGCAATCATACAACATTAATTTGACTTACAATGGGTAAAATGAGTTGCTTTCAAAGTTGCCTTAGTTTCTGTCATCTTCCAACACAATTTCAAACAAGCAATCATGCCCTCTAACTCCCCAACAACCCCTTTCAACAACAAAAAAACTGTCACCTCTCATGCACCTCCTTGAAAAACTCTCACTACCCTCTGCTTAGAACTCACCGTTACTCACTGTATCAGTTAAGATTTGGATACAAGTAACAGAAAACAACTTCCACTTAAGGTGAAAACAAGAATGTAATAAGACCACCGGGCTATCTCAAAGAAGCCAAAGGCAGGTGCCTCAGTCCACTACCATGAACTGGAAAGCTAAAAGGATAAAACAGACTGGGCATGTCGTATGTCATTCTTTTTTGCTGCAAGTAGACTTCTCCCATGACAGGTGGAAGACAGCCACTCCATCACTTTGGTGTTTGCATTCAAAAGATCTACTCATATTGAACTAAAATATCTTAGACTTACTTCCAAATTTCCAGTACAGGGATTCCATCCTGACCCAACTCTAGTTTATTCGCCTGTGACCATCTCCCATGTTTTCCTACCTCCATAGCAAGCCTATCTTCTGCTCATGTTTTAGACTGTGGACTCAGCTGGTCTCCTTTTCCATCTAGCTGGCCACTCTGCTTTCTATCCTTCAGTAATATCTCAAAAACTTCTGCTCCAATGATAGCACTCTTCTTTATTTTCCATTGCTTTTATGGAAGTATTCCCTTTGGATAATTTCAAAGGAATTTTGTTAAGAGAAGGTGGATGTGGATAACAAGCCTGCCATCTTAACCCAATCACTCTAATTTTTCTAGCTACTTGTTGTTCTTCTTCCTTTAGTCTAGTGCTATATCAAAGCATAACTTCTATCATGTCACTTCAAAGACTCCCAATGGCTAAGAGTCCAAATACCTAATCATAATATTTAGAACCATTCGTGGTCTGGTCCATGTTACTCTTTCTGGAAAACTCTGATCCATTCCTTTTTTGAACCGAATTTTCTACTCCAAACAAAGTCTCCACCTGCTCTTCCCCAAATAGTCCCCACATTCAAGCTTTACTGCTTGTGTATTTTTGCTTCTCTCTTCCCTCTGCTTTATTACTCATAACAAATCCAACCCAACAACAGTAATCCTCCTGTCTCTAAAAGACTCAGAACAAAGTTGACCTCCTCCATGGAGCCTTCTTACCCACTCAGGCAAACATCATATTTCTTTTGTGAAAAAGTCATATAATTTTGAACAAATCCTTCTTTTGGCATGTGTCTTTTCATTGCTGATTGATACATTATCTTTCTTGTTAAATCATAAGCATATGACAGTGACTTTCTTATTCATCTTTTGCATCCTGCGTAGCATTCGTGCATTACATCGTACATGGTATTTACTCAAAAAGAATTAAAGAACAATGGAAGAAGGAAATTAAATCTTCATTTAGACTATATCTTTTCCTTTCTTACATTTTTTTAAGCTGTACTTCACTAAAATCATTTTACATATTTGGAATCCTTATTATAACCAGGGCTTAAACCAGTTCCTCCTGGTTCAAGTATGGCTGAGGAAGCAACACTGGAACAGACACAAATTTTTAAAATTTGGTAAACCAGAACCATAACTGGAACAGGAAAAATTATAAGTCAAAGTCCTGCTAGAAACTTAATCTCCCTCTTAGAAAACAAGGGCAGTGTGCGTGTTGCATAGCAACCAAATCTCTTGCCCATTGGATTTTGCTCAGAGTTGCTAACAATGGTGCCTCACTCAAAGTGGCAACCAACTATGACACTTTAAATGTGTGTCACTCTCCTCAGTCCTGTCAATAACCCAACCTCACACATCAGGCTCCCTACACCGCTTCTGACTCTCCCATTCCAGGACTTCAACCTGTAATTTTTCCCGTTCCAGTTACGGTTTAAAATCTGGGTCTGTTCCTGTTTTGCTTCATCAGCCATGACTGAACAAGTTTGAACCAGTTCGAAGCCCTGATTATAATTCTGATAAAACCAGGATCCAGATGTTTCACTCTTGGAATGGTGTCCTATCCAAATAAACACCATTCAGCAATCCAGAAATTTCAGGATTTCTCAAATCCTTTTTGCATTTTTCATAAAGCACAAAAGGAGTTCAAATACCTAGTCTACAGCAACAGTTATAAAAATTGCTTTCCAATTAAACCTTGCAGCTACTCCAGAACATCTCTCTATAATTCCCCCCCAGGCTCTTTCACTGCTCAGTCCAACATGGTTTTGTTTCCTTCCCTCCCCCCATCTTTCCATTTCTTCATTATGAATATTGACCGAACTTCCTTCCAACGAGAAAGAATACTTCATCTAAAGGTAGAAAAGGAGAGGACAGAGGAATGAATTGCCAATTACAAAATTATCTTGGTCATGGTAGCATGAATTATTTTGACATTATGAATCTGACATGTACACTGAGACAATGTCCTGAAAATCTGCAGCCTACTTCCTCCCTCTCTACACTTTCAACTTTTAGAAGAAGTTAAAAATACAATAGCTTAATAAAATAATCAGAGAACGTTAAAACATGTAACCAAGTGCCCAGTTTCACACATTACGGGTGTTTCAGTGACAGCTGAAGGAGAGGAAAAGGCACCTTAGAAGAGAGAGAATTTCTGCTGGGTTTTAAATATGAAAAGATGTAGATAAATGGAAAAAAGACCAGGATGTATTTCAAGTGAGTTGCGCAGGCTCACCTGAGAAGTTATCTTGAGCAACCCAGAGTCTATGACTGCCTTGATCCAGAAGCTCTGGCACTAGAGACGAAGATGTGGGAGGCTGTGATGATGAAGGGCAGAGGATTAAAGTAGCTGTCTTGCTCCTACCCCCATGCCAGGGCTGCCTCTTCCCCTGTGGCCTCAATGGAGGAGGCCAGCTTTTCTGTCCTTGTTTGCCCTTAGGCGATTAAACCATCTTGTTCTAGTTGCTTAATCTCCGTGCCTTTAGTTTTCACTCTCTTTTGAATTATCTTCCCCAAATACCCTTGATTCTTATAATTTTTTACTTTTAGCATAGTAGTTATATCCTGTGCTTAATTTTTAATCTCATCAACCTTTATACTTTACACTTTTCATCCTATCCCATATATCTTAATCTTTTATCTCTTACTTTCAGAGTTTTAACCTTTTATCTAATTGGCCTCTAGCCTTTTCTCATTTGTTTTGAATCTCATCCACTTTATCTTTTAATTATTTTTTTTAACGTTTAACCTTTAATCTGTATTTGGAGTTTAATTCTTTCATTTTTTTTAACTTCCACCTCCTCTAGATTCATTTTCTTCTTCTTTTATCTTACTTTCAAATTTTCAATTATAATTTCTTCTAAATTTCTACCCTCCTTTATTTAAAAAAAGTTCTCTCTTCCTTTTCTCTTATAATTTTCTGTATTTTAGATTTTTATTTTTACTATGATTGGTAAAAGGTAAATCCAAAGAACTGTTGTTGAAAAAAGGTATTTGCAATGAGTAAGTCAAGGGTCTTGTAACATTCTATCACATGATCTCTGGCATTGTTTCTATCACCAAGGCCATATTTTCCAACTACCGGCCCTTCGTCTTTGTTTCCAACTTTCCCATTCTAATCACCAGTAATTATCAATGCATCCTGATTGCAAGTTTGATCAATTTCAAACTGCAGAAGTTGGTAAAAAAAATCTTCAATTTCTTCATCTCTGGCATTAGTGGTTGCTGCATAAATTTGAATAATAGTAGTATTAACTGGTCTTCCTTGTAGGCATATGGATATTATCCTAACACTGACGGCATTGTACTACAGGATAAATCTTGAAATGTTCTTTTTGATGATGAATGCAACACCATTCCTCTTCAATTTGTCATTTCCAGCAGCGTAGACTATATGATTGTCTGATTATACAAGTCCAATTCAGCTCACTAATGCCTAGGATATCAATCTTTATGCATTCCTTTTCATTTTTGACAACTTCCAATTTTGCTAGATTCATACTTCATACATTCCATGTTCTGACTGTCAATAGATGTTTGCAGCTGTTTCTTCTCATTTTGAGTCGTGCCATGTCAACAAATGAAGGACCCAAAAGCTTTACTCCATCCTTGTCATTAAGGTCAACTCTATTTTGAGGAAGCAGCTCTTCTCCAGTCGTACTTTGAGTGTCTTCCAACCTGAGGGGCTCATCTTCTGGCACTATACCAGGTAATGTTCCACTACTATTCATAAGTTTTTCACTGTCCAATTTTTTTAAGAAGTAGACCACCAGGTCTTTCTTCCTAGTCTGTCTTAACCTGGAAGCTCCCCTGAAACCTGTCCCTGTTTCACCAGGTCAAAGCTGGTGACCCTCCAGGATATGGAAAGAGGGATATCATTGCTGATGTCAGATGGATCTTGACTGAAAGCAGAGAATACCAGAAAGATGTTTACCTGTGTTTTATTGACTATGCAAACGCATCCGACTGTATGGATCATAAAAATTATGGATAACATTACAAAGAATTGGAATTCCAGAACACTTAATTGTGCTCATGTGGAACCTGTACATAGACCAAGAGGCAGTCGTTTGAACAGAACAAGGGGATACTGGGTGGTTTACAATCAGAAAATGTGTGCATCAAGGTTGTATCCTTTCACCACACTTATTCAATCTGTATGCTGAGACAATAATCCGAGAAGTCGAACTATCCGAAGAAGAACAGGGCATCAGGATTGGAAGAAGACTCATTAACAACCTGCGTTATGCAGATAGCATAATATTGCTTGCTGAAAGTGTAAAGGACTTGAAGCACTTACTGATGAAGATCAAAGACTACAGCCTTCAGCATGGATTACACCTCAACATAAAGAAAACAAAAATTCTGGACCAATAAGCAACAGTATGATAAACAGAGAAAAGATTGAAGTCGTCAAGCATTTCATTTTACTTGGATCCACAATCAATGTCTATGGAAGCAGCAGTCAAGAACTCAGACAACATATTGCATTGGGAAAATCTGCTGCAAAAGACCTCTTTAAAGCATTAAAAAACAAATATGTCACTTTGAGGACTAAGGTGCACCTGACCTAAGCCATGATATTTTCAATCACCTCATATGCATGTGGAAGGTAGACAATGAATAAGGAAGACAGAAGAAGAATTGATGCCTTTGAATTACGGCGTTTGCAAAAAATCTTGAATATACCATGGACTACCAGAAAAACAAACAAATCTCTCTTGGAACAAGTACAGCCAGAGTGCTCCTTAGAAGCAAGTATGGTAAGACTTTGAGTCACTTACTTTGCTCATGTTATCAGGAGGGACCAGTCCCTGGAGAAAGACATCATGCTTGATAAAGTAGAGGATCAGCAAAATAGAGAAAGATCCTTAATGAGATGGACTGACACAGTGGCTGCAGCAATGGGCTCATACATAGCAAGGATTGCTTGAGGATGGCGCAGGAATGGGGGTTGTTTCCTTCTGTTGTACACAGGGTCACTATGAGTCGGAACTGACTCAACCGCACCTAAAAACAACAACAACAAGGCCAAAGAAGTGTGGTCACCATACATAGGGGAGATTGGAGACTTTCTACTAACTCTTCAACTGAACTTGGAAGCTCCCCTCCAAGTGTCCCCCAGTGGACCTCCTAGTCCTATCTACAATGAGCCTCAGAAAATTCTCACCTTGGGAGATAGAAACACCTTCGAGTTAACCCTTCCTAGCACTCTAAATCTTCCATGGAGTGGGCTCAGTAAGTTTTCTGGAATTTTATGCATTTTTTTCTGGAACTATGTGGATTCTTATTGCCTTGAACTATCTTAATTATATATAAGGTTTGCAATTGTTGATGGTGGGGCATGGAGTTGTTTTATTTGTTTTGTTTTTAAATTCATGGAGATTTACAGAGAGTAAAAATAGAGATCTATAGAGGAAAATATGGGCAGGAAAGGTGAAAGAGCCAGAGAGTGAGAGAGGAAGAAGGAGAAACATCTTTATCAGATTTAGAGCAAAACATGTCAAGAGTATTCCATGAGTAAGTAGGTAATGGCAGGCAAGGACCCCCCCCCCCCCCAGGAAGAACTCACCCTGCAATGCCCTGAACTGCTATGGTGAGGCCAGGGGCTATGGAGCCTCCTAACTGATATGCTCAGGAGGATATCCACTGGGAGCCCATGAGTGGGCCAGCCTCAAATGAGTTGTCTCCATGTTGGTCCAGCTCCTATCTTAGCTGGGTCATCAGATGACCCCCTTGGTGTTCAGGTCCTGGGTCTCCCCTTCCTCACTATGCATGTTAGGGAAAAGCTGGTATTAGCTGTCATTTTCTCAAATAGGAATATCATGTAGAAAGGGACAGTTGTTAATTTCCCTGTATTGGGAAAGCAGGTCCCCCCAGAATATCAACATGTATGAGAAAACGGAGGCCCAATTATTCTCTAGACCATAGGCCGAGAGTCTTCCATTAGGGCAATTCTTGGACTATAAGGATATGTCTGCACTGAACTTCAGGGATCCTTTCTCTGCTTCCTCAAGAAAGAACAAGATGCAATTCTATAAATATTGATTTAAATCAGGTCTCTGTGATTATGGCAATATTTTTTATTTCATGTACTCATTTTCTACCAAAATTTCTGTTTGTACACTCCACTGAAGAATTTTCCATATCAACAGGCCCTGCCTCATTAGTACACAACTGATTGGTTATAATTTTTATCCAGGCACATAAACAGACATCCTCAGCCCCTTTCCCAAATGAGAAACCGGGCCTTCTAGCCACACTCACCAGTTGCCTGATACCATTCTCCTTAGTCCTTGAAGATACTTCTTGATTGGCTGCCTCCCTAGTGAAAAGCCTCACCAAAGATAACAAATAGACACCTTATTTAAGAAACTGGTTAGGCACATTCTGCCTTGGACAAGATGAACTTCGCTTGCCAGAGAAGCAGCTTTCAGCAGTAGCTTTCAGGAGATGGTAAGATCCAGAGTAAAGCCAATTTATGCATTTCCTTACATCTGAAGTGTGCCCTATAACGGCAAAGATTCACCTCCTGGAACATGATCTGTTGGAATCCCAAAAATAGGAACACTGATGTGCTGATGTTTTACATGAGTTTGAATATTATTGTCCTATTTTTTAAAAATCCAGATTTTAGAACATTTATCTCTTCACATTATGTCTACAAGTTTTATCTTTCCAACTACAGGGGAAAAGGTTTGACAAATTGTTGAATTTAAGGTGACTTGCAAGGCCCACTAATTCAAAAAGTCATAACCCTGGATTCCATTCAACCTGGCTTTGGTTTCCCGCCTTGAGGTTCACTTTGAGGTGTCATCTTTCTGTCATTAACTTTCTGATATTTACTTGACTTGACCCATTCGGGGCATAGGAATACAAATACTTGCAATAAGTCAAATGCCACCCTACCAGAAGCACTGAAAACAGATTTCCTTTGGACATTATTTTGGAGATAGGTCTACTAATCTAAATAGAAAATTTCTCACCAAATGTAAACCTGGCGATACTGAACTGTAGCATGGGGTGAAACTTTACCCTCGTCTCTACCCTGGAAGCAAACATCACAGATTGTATGGAAGTCAGTCCGGTCTTCCTATCATCATCCTTAAGAAGGATGCTAAAGCCTGAGAATCCATTGTTGATGTACATGTCTGGGAGCCATCTGCAGTTCGTAACAATGTGAAGGATCTTGTGAATTTTGTGCTCTAATTTCATTTCTGCTTTTATCTACTTTTTCCATATCATTTTCCTCTGTGTTCATTTTCTTATCCATGTATTTAATATTTGATTTTATCTTGTTGAATTTTATAAATTATATAAAACAGATTAATCTTCTCTAGAACAAGTTGGATAATACATAGGGAAATATTCTTCAAATGCATGGAAATGTAATTAATTATAGTGTGTAAACACTGAGGAGTCAATAGATATTTTTGAGCATAGGAGTTACATCAGTTACTTGATTGAAAAAGTTTTTGCTATATGCTCAATGCATATGACTGAAATCAACTGGATATAGAAATACCAGTTGTGAAATGACTACAGTCCCATAAACAGTAGACAGTGACCAAATGGAGAGTAAGAAAGGACTGAAAGAGACCACAGCAAGAAAGAATCCACCGTGCTTGGCAACAGTACACCAGATATACAGAGAACCGGTTTATATTAACTCTCAGAACTTAGCCAAGTTATGTAATCTCTCAAAGCCTCTAGTTTTCTTTTCTTTTTTTGCAAAATGAGAGTAACAACACTGATTTCATATGGTTTTCCTGAGGATTAAACGAAATAATACGCAGAAACTGTTTATCATAGTGTCTTTCATATGCTAAATGTTCAATAAATACTAGTTATTATTAGAATATAGATAAAGGAAAATACTGAGTTAAAGACAAAGTCCAGAATTTAAGTCAAGGTGACTGAGGGAACAGTGATGTTGCTGATAAAATGGGATAGATGTTCTGGAAAAGAGAAGATTAGTAGCAGAGTAGGATATAGTTAGCATATTCCCCGATGCTATGGGCACAAATTTGAAAATAAAGTAATACGGATACATTCCATATTACCTCCTCTGCTGTAACCATTTCCAGCCATTTCCCCATCATGTCCACTCATTTCATCTGAACATCACTCTTGGACATGCTTCCTACTTGCCTTGATTTAAAAGCCACATAAAGTCCATTTCCATTGCTTCCTCTCTCGAAAATTGGCACCAGCCCACTGAGGTGCATCTGCCTGCTTCATTTACATGCGGTTACTTCCTCTCCCAGAGTATTAATGGAAATGGTAACTAAACCAACCCCCTGTGACATACCACCAGACACCTTTTTCCCAAAGGAAGATATGCCATAAATTATCAGGAACTTTTTATTTTTCTCCCCTCAAGCCAGTTTTCAGAATCACAATTGGCTTTTTAAACACAACGATTGGAACTAATTCACAGAGTACATTATAATCACATCTGCCACGTCTATAAATGGCAATTGATATGCAGTGGCTGTAAATTCTCAAATCAGAAAATCCAAGAGGGAATAAGACGGTCTCAAAAGAATTTATGGGAAGAAGCCTGGGATGTTCTGTACCTTTCAAGTGGTGGAATAATGTGTGAATCATGTACCTTACCCCTAAATCAAGCCAATTAACATTTTCACTTCATGGCATAACCATAGATCCTTTTATTTTATGTATTGAATATCTTACTTACTTTGTTTTTAGCTTTGTTTTAAATTATTTGGAAGGTTTTTAATAGCTTTTATTTTTCTTTCCTTCAATGGCCTATGCTGATAAAAGCTGTTTGCTTAAATCAGATATTATCAAATAACATCCAAGATTTGTGGATCAAAGAACGCACTCCTCTAAGAAGATTATGTATAGCCACAGCGGCCTTCCCCAGCCTGGGGGAAGAAGAGACATAGAATCAATATAAAACAGCGCAAGAGGAAAGAAATTTTTAAGAAAAAAATGTATGGGGTCCAATTATAAACTCATATTCTAGTAGCTCTTACCTGCCCCTAACAGTAGCTGTGGACCCCAAATTGCAGAGTAACTTGAATAGCCAAGGTGGGAATAAATGGCGATCTTATTCCTCCTTTAGGCAAGGGCATCCTTTAATGTGAACACATGGGCCAGCAATCCTGTCCGCTTCTTGGATTGACAGAGTTTAACTTACTTGTATTCATCGTTGGGAGATACCTTGGTGTCAGGAACGGGCTTCCATATCTTGGCTCCACTACTTCCTAGCTCTCTTAGCCTCAGCCTCCTCCTATGTAAAACAGGAGTAATGCCTACCTGGCAATTTTGTTGGAAGAATTCAGTAAGATAACCAGTATAAAGCATACTGCAAGGTAGTTGATAGGGAATGCCAAAGACAAGAGGTTGGTTACATGCCCATACCAAGGATTATCTCCTAATAAAAAAAAAAAGATTTCTTTCTTTTTTTCAGTCATAAATTTTGATGCCTACTGTTTCAGAGTTTCAGTCTACCTGCCACCAAAAAGAGTACAACTTAGGCAGAAAGCTATAGAGAACTGGAAAAGAAAAAAAACTTAAAAATGAGTCATGAATTCTATAACTGGTGTTATCTGCCTAATAGGCACCAAATGCCTCCCTGTGACTCAGTCAGAGAGAAAGCAAAGAGGACGTGCTATTCCTTACACCATCAAACTTAGTTTTTAAGGCTAACACGGCAAATTCAAATGAAACAAATATTTCCTTCCAAGGACCATCGAACAATCACTTGGTCCTGTGTCGTTTTCAGAGGAAGGCAATTGAGTTGAACTTCTTTAAGACATTCTGTTGCAGAAAAAGAAAGAAAAAAAAAGACATCTTTGAAGCTTTATGCAATGAACTCTATCCATCAACTTCAGGATGCCTGAAGTTAGCAAAACAAGCTGCAAGAAGCTAAGCACGTTCAGGAATCAGGCTCTACTCCTGCAAATAGTTCCCTACATTGTGGTCCCTGTCTCACTTTATCCCTCTTCTATTTCTTTTACAACATCATCTGGAAGAGTTAGAAAACTAAACAGAGTTTATAAATCTTTGTGCTTCAGATAAAGCTCACTTAAGTTTGGCAGTCCCATCCATTATGTATTCAACACTTCCCTTAACTTCCCTTTGTATTACAAAAGTGACCTTCCAGTAACAGGAAAATAGTACCTCTGAGTCAGTAATCACCTGTTACACTGATTCTAAAATGGTCACGTCGGCTCTTTAAATTCAGAAAAAATATGCTCTTTCCCTGCACCCCTTCCATTTAAATTGTCAATAATATCCTGAAAGTAGTTATGCTATGCTCCCACGGAAAGAAGTATTACGAAGACTTGGCCCTTCCTGCCCAACCCAGGGTGAGAAATTACAACTATTCAACAGGGGAGGTGGAAGGGGCATTAAAAGTAGGCCTTTTTCTCTCCTTCCCATAGAGTACCCTGAAGCAAAAATAAAACGGAGAAGAGGCACTTCCTTCTGACAGCAAAGATTTCAGGCATTTGAAGAAAGAATTCTCTTCACAGAATGGAGCTACAAAGTAGATCAAAAGTATAGTCTCAACTGTAGCTCTAACAACATAAAAACCATTACAATAAATCATTTCTCCATGAAAGAATCTCTGTATATATGAAGCTGTCAGAAGCCTCCCTTATACACATGGATGGTACTACATTATATACCAAAAAAGGAGTACTATAAAAACTAACTCAAGAAAAGGACAGATAAATGAACACCTACAACAGAGACTGGGCAATTCCTGAATAGCAAAAGGTCAAGAAAAATTCCTCGAGTAGGATTTTGATGCATTTCTATTCCCTTCATGACTGTGCCCCAGTAACACCCATCAATAAATGTCCATCGGTATTTTGTATAACCAGCTCTGTTTTGTGGATTTCAGTTTCCAGTGGTTTTTCATATAGATACCAACTTGTCACAGCTCCATGCGATGGCACCATGAAGCTCTTTTTGTTTTGATGCCACTAGCTTTTTATCTATTTTCAGTGCTCCACGGTTGCTCTGATCTTCTCCTTCCTGATTGGTATATTCAATTTTTACTCTGCTTGGGATGACCTCAGTTCATAAATCTGTAATTAAAGAAACCACTGGACTATGTGGCAACCCCAAGGTTGGGGTGTTTTTTTGACATGGGTCATATTTCTGCTTGTCTTGTCAAATGTTATTGAAATATTCATGAAAAATTAGCATATAGCACATCCTGTTTTATGAGGAAATGGTGCAGAACAATATCCGTAACTGATGCATAAAATATAAGTTTTCTATTTTCATAAGCAAAAGCAGGCGCAGATACATCAAGAGTTTATTACTTGAGGTTCCTCAAGTCACTGAAATTTTCCCCATGGTATCTGCAACATAGCAAGCTTAGTTAAGTGTTCTGTGGTTTAAATACTTGAGGTCTTAAAATCTGTATAGTATGTTTCTTCAAGTTCTTTTTGTCATTATATAACCTTGAGATAATAAAAAGGAGACGCTAAAGGAATCTTCATCTGGAGGTGATTTTTCTTCCCTCCTTGCTGACCAGAGCTAGGGGGTGGAAGTTATGCAAATGCTCAAGGTTTAGCTCAAACTCACCCTCAGGTGCCTCGGGAGACAGGCCTGGTAATCTGCTTCTGTAAGGTCACAGCCTAGAAAACCCTATGGAACAGTTCTTCTCTGCACATATGGGGTCACCGAGAGTTGAAATAAACTCAATGGCAGCTGGTTTGGTTTCACATAACGTGAATATAAATAGTACGTAACAGTCAAAACAATAATGAAGAAGAATATTTTGATTTATTAAACTTCCTTCCTAACATGAAATAGTTTAGCTAGAGACAATTAAACCCACACAGTCCATGACTGGGTCTTAGGGGAATAAACCAATGCAAGACAGAGAAAAAAAAAAACTTTCTCTGGTATAATTGTTTCTGTTTTGGGAACGAGAGCCCATGAGAAGCT
Organism: Dugong dugon; assembly: GCA_030035585.1. Taxonomy (NCBI): domain Eukaryota; kingdom Metazoa; phylum Chordata; class Mammalia; order Sirenia; family Dugongidae; genus Dugong; species Dugong dugon. The sequence goes on from CM057475.1 coordinate 26,355,351, forward strand.
TATTTGTCTCTGCTGGACAGGAACTTGGAGGAAGGGAGGTTTAGCAGTGTGCACTGGCCAATTGTGCATATCTCTTCTCAACTCCTCACTTAGTCATAATCAAGTTGGTAGCTTGAAATCAGCCATGGTGGAGAATTTACATCACAGAAACCAGCAAACGCTACAAATCAGGGGTGGGTCCAAGCCAGCTGTTAAACATTTGCCAGCATACTACTGGTTAAAAAACCAACAACCAACCGGTTGCCATCTAGTCAATTCTGACTAATGGTAACCCCATGTGTTTCAAAGTAGAACTGTGTTTTGTACGGTTCTCATGGCTGTGACAGTTCGGAAGCAGATCACCAGGCCTTCCTTCTGAGGTGCTTCTGAGTGGATTTGAACTGCCAACTTTTTGGTTAGTAGCCCAGAGTTTAACCAGTTGTGCCACCCAGGGGCTCCTACTGGTGGGGAATGACTATAAGTGGTCTCAGTCCAAGTCCCAGACTGGGCTGCTGTGTAGGGTTTGCGTGTAGTCTGTTAGGATGGTACCCTGAGAACAAGTCTACTGACGGGGCTTTCCCAGGTTCAGATTAAGACAGGGACGTGCACAGCCCTGCTAGGAGCCATTAACATCGTGTCTGCAGTATCTAGAGTGACCATACCATCATTTCCCTGGTGCCGTTCCCAGTTTATGTCTGCTTTCAATCTGGTTTAGCATTTGTCCCAAAGTTTTCATCTTAAAACAAAAGTATTGTTGTTAATAGTTGTATTTTTAAAAAGCTGAAATAGGTTTGGTAGATTTCCATTTTGTACTTCCAGCTTCTGCCATGGTCTGGTCTAGCATGTGAGACGTGCAGTGAGCAGAGTTCTCAATCTAACCTGTGGGGAAATCTGAATAATGATTTAATGTGTAGACAGAGCGAAAATTCATAACCACTTTAATATTGGGTTGAATCTGAAAGATGACCAGATACAACTCATCTCTTTTTCCACAGGCAGAGTGGTCACTGGTGAAGCAAAGTGTGCTAACACAAGCCACCAAGGACTGCCACCTGCTTCCAGGCGCAGGTGTTGGGGTGGGGGGTGGTAGGGAGAGCATTCCATGTTGCTGCTCCAGCCACATGCTGGTCAGCCAGTGAGTGGATGTCCCAGGACCTGTTCTGAAGTCTGCAAGATGTGTGAAGTTGCCAAGCCTTGATGGGGAAGGCTCAAGGATAAATGTGAGCCGGTGTAGTTTAGACATATGAGAAATAAATGTGAAAAACAGAGTCTAAGCAGTCCTGCTGCAAAGCATATAAACCCTCCTCAAAAGCTAGCAGTATTCTTAAGCGGGCTCTACCAAAAGACGATTTAACAGCTGCAGAAAGCATGCTCACATATCGTAATGTAAAGCATGACTTTTTTAAACCAAACATCATTTAAATTAAGGGTTTTTTTTCTTTCATTTTTTTATTTCAAAGTTTCTTGTGCATATACAAAAAGAAGCAATTGCTGTCCATGTGTTGACTCCATTAGCAGAAGAAAAAGCTTTGTACAGATGACACTAGCTTTGTATCAGTGTATTCAGGCGCTTTGATAGAAAATCAGTTCAACTTAATTCAAAGTAAAGCTTGGAGAAGTTCCTTCTGCTGAAGGTAAAACATCTGATGTTCTTGAAAATATTATTATAAATTCAGTTAAAAAGTTCATTTGAGGAAAAAATTATATTTTTGCAGTAGTAACTGAATGCAAATTTTGGTGGAGCACAGCATGGCAAAAACACTGTTTTTACTAAATTAAGAAACCTATGGAGCAGAGATGTTCTTGAAATCAGTTGTGTTGCACACATAATTCATAATTGCTTCCAAATAAGCTCTGATTCTACCCATCAAAATAGAAGCTGTATTGCTTCTGTTTTATATACAGAGTTAACTGAACTACAATTTTTTGTGTGTGATGAAACGAATGTCGAATGCAAACAAAACAAAAAAACTTCAGCATAGCAATTTACACTTTTTCTTTACTGCCTGCCATCAATTGGATTTTAGAAAGTTTTGAGCCTTTGTGAAACTATTTTGTAATTTAACTTAAGTATACTACATGGAATTGGCCTTTTTTGGTAAACAAGTCCTCTACATTTTGTATGTATTTTGTCCAAAATCAGATTAAAAATCTTCCATCTAAAAACTTAAATAAAACACCAACTATCTTCAGCTTTTGAAGCTTTCACAAACTGTAAAAAAAAAACAAAAACAAAGCTTGTAAACAGGAAGACATTAAATGTTTTCCGTTCAAACGTAAGGAAGAAAATAAAGAGAACTCAAATGAAATCCATGATTTAATTTTCAAATTCTATAATTATCTTGTGAAATAACTGTTTTTTGGAATATGGCATTCCTATTTCTAATTGGATAACTTTTTATTACCTAATATAGTAGAAAAAAATGACAAGGCCTATAATTTCTCCTACATTTAAATTTGGTGAAACACTCAAAAGGAGTATACAGACAACTTATTGATGAGGTTTTGCCTTGTAAAAATATTTGGTAAAGAAAGGTGCTCTGAATAGAGACAAAAAAAGAAATCAGAACTTGAAAAAATATTTAGGCTGATTTTTTTACACATTTCAATACCAAGGGAAAAAAATTATACTGAAAATGTTTTTGATTTAACTGAATTTCCTCTTGTTTTACCAGGTTCCTCAAACACCTATAGAGAAACTATTATATTTTATTAATGAAAAAATTATAGTCTACTGAGAAAAGTCAATTGAAGATGGCAACAATTTCAAATTTCTTAACCATAAAAGTCAACTCTGAGTAAGACTGCAGACAGTTTATGGAAAAAAGTTCAAATAGTAAGACTATATTGAAAAAAATACATTCTTCTAAAGGATCCAGTAATACAGTAGTAGAGTCAAATATAGCTACTTAACTAATCAAGATACGTAAATACATACCAGGAATAATTAGACTGCTTACATTGCTTTTAAATGTTCAGATAATTAAAGTTTTTGGGTTTTTTTATGTTACTTTATCATTCACAGATGCTATTTTAATTTTGAAAGGAATTTTGTTTTTGGAAATAGCTTTTGAATGGATCTATTTTATAAATTCACCCGTAAAATTAAAAAAAAATTGATGGTCAATAAATATTTTGTAAAAATTATAATTTTAATGATATTTAGCACCCTCTCTCACTCTCCAAAGCCTCCCAGTTTGGATAATAAATTTATGGTCACTTTAGCTATATCCCATTCTAAAGAGATAGAAAAGAATTTTCTATTCCAGAACCAGGAATGGAAGAATAGAGAACTTAGCAACTAGTGTCATTTCCATCTTTTTTTTTTTTTTTCTTTTTGGTCCATGCTCACAATTAAAGGATTTGTTTTCCTTTTAAGCACTCAGTGTTTTGAGTGTTCAGTTTGGTCCAGTCTGTGGGTGAGCTGGGGGGAAGTAGAGTAAGCTCAAAGTCAATGATCAAGGTGATTCATAGAAGACATCGGGCAACCCATCGGACATGTTTATTATGTCAGTCCGCGTATAAAGGCTTACTTTTACTCTTGTATCATTTTATTTTCTTACTGAGAGACAAAACAACCAATTGACCATAATAGTTTCCTCTCCAAACTCTTGCCTTCACATCATGTATGGCTAAAAATGGTTAGTGATAAATTATCCAGTGGCTTTGTTTACTTCAATGAATAACCGCTCGACTCTGTGAAAGAACTGTTGTTGTTAGCTGCCATCAAGTGGGCAGCCAGCTCGTGGTAATCCTATGCACAACTGACAGAAATACTGCCCAGTCCTGCACCATCCCTATGACCGGCTGCAGATCGGACTGTTGTGATCCATAGAGTTTTCACTGGCTCAAACTCAGGGCTTTTGTAGGTTGGAAGTAGATCACCAAGCCTTTCTTCCTAGTCCACCTTAATCAAGTAAATTAGCCATACCAGATTTCTGCTTTGATGGTGCCAAAACAGCCATGAAAGAATGATTCCCATTGAAAAGTCAGAAGTCCTGAGTTTGATTCCAAAGTCCAAAGTTTGAGTCAAAGTTTGAACAAGCTGAGACTCAATTCCCTCATTTAAATAACAAAGGCACTAGCAATTTCCACTCTCAGGTTTGTGATAAGAATTAAAGTTAGTTAATGTTTGCAGGGAGTCCTGGGGTAGCGCAACAGTTAACACACCCAGCTGCTAACAAAAAGTTTGAGGGTTTGAGTCCACCCAAAGGCACTTTAGAAGTAAGTCCTGATGATCTATTTGCAAAAAAATCAGCCATTGAAAACCCTACAGTAGGCAGTTCTACCCTGACACACAGTCTCCTTGAGTCAGAATCAACTTGATGGCAACTGGTTTAATACTTGTGGAAAGCACTCTGTGAACTCAAGAGCATTAAACCTATGATACAGACACGTTTGGGGTGACAGATCAGTCCACAATTCCCCTTTTCTGAGATCTTTCCAGCGACATCTACAGTCACCTGACCCAAGAAGGCCAATCAGATTTTTCCTCCTAGGAATTCAGAGTTGAGATTCAGAAACTCTAGTCACTCTCTTTGGAGCACCCAACCTGAAGAACTTTTTTGCTGTGCACTGAGAACAGTCTGCAGAAAGAAAGGAATGGAGCAGAAGCCCAGGATAGGCAGAGATATGAAGCCGCACAACCCTGGATGGAGAGCTGGGGAGGACAGCTAATTGGTTGCCTCACAGTCCTCCCTCTGGACTGCTGAGCATTCTGCATTGCCTTATCTCGTGCCCTGTTTCTCTGTTCCCGGGAAGAAGCCAATATCAAGGTAAAATATAAATACATACACTGACGCTAAAATAATAGAATATGCAAGAGACAGAGTGAGAGAGGAATACTCAGACTTCCTTTTCATTTTATTTTTTTTGACAGTTCATTGTGAGTTTCCAAACCTTGGGCTCCACCCCAATGGAAAAACTACCAGAGCTACATATTAGTGACATCACTCCTACTGATTTTGAAAAGAAACTAGCTATGTTGTTGTTGTGTGTTGCGTAGTCAATTCCAACTCAAAGCAATCCTATACGACAGAGTAGAATTGCCCCATAGGGTGTACTAGGCTGTAATCTTTACAGGTGGCAGATCACCAGGTTTTTTCTCCCACAGAGCTAGCTGGTGGGTTGGAGCTTCCAACCGTTCATTTAGCAGCCGAATACTTAACCATTGTGCCAACTATGAGAACATTATTTAATTTTTTGAGACCTCAATTTCATGTATAAAATGGTAGAAAAAACTATATCAGTGGTTCACAAAATTGGGGACTCTGGAGGCCTAGGATTCTTTAACATTTTCTGTAATTTGAAACTAGGAGCCCTGGTTACATAATGGTTAAGCATTTGGCTGCTAGCCAAAAGGTTGGCAGTTTGAATCCACCAGCTGCTCCTTGGAAACTTTAGAGAGCAGTGTTTTGAAGTAATTAATAAAACTCTGATTTATTTGTCACCAGGTCTTGCAAGCCAACTAGAAAATGAAGTTTGTGTTTAGCTATTCCTCAGCTTGGTAACAAATTAGATTAGCAACTCTGTATGCCTTTGGATAATCCTTCTAATGAATTTTTAGTAGATTAAAGCTTTTGAACTGTAGAGTTCATGGGGAGCAATGGTGTTTCTAGTAAAGAAAAGGCAGGAAATGACCAAAGTGATTTGTAAGCTCCTTTTTGGTGTGCATATCTCAAGAGTCTTAAATTCCTAAAATTTTCAGGAAGAAGTCACTTAAAAAATAAAATAGAATAAGATCCAAGCCCTCAAATAGCATAAAAAAGGAATGATAAAGGAGGGGCCCTTTCCACTTCTAGTTTCCTCTCATGTAGAAAGGTAACTATTTCAAAAGCAAACAAACAAACTGCCTTTTCATAAACCAGGAGCATCTGCATGGATTCCAGTGTTCATGGTTTTATTTGATCAGTCACAGCCAAATAAATAAAACCTCTCTCCAGTCAAGACTCCTCTGTTTGTTTTGTTTTGTTTTACTCTACAGTAAGTTGTCAGTGAAAATTCTATCCCCACTGCCAAGGACCACCCAGATCTCAAGAAATCCACTTTTGTGAATTCCTCGTAAATCATCTAGCTTCCAAAACAAAAGTTAAAGTGTGAAATTAAAAAACTAAGGAAGTAAAGATTTGTTTAAAACCCTACATAGTTAGCTTAGGCCATATAAACCGTAGGCAATGTTGGTGGAACAGTCAGAAGGCTTAAATGGCCAGCATTATAGAAAGAGACATGAAAACTGTAAAATCTACAAGTTGGTGAGGAATTCTAGAATCAATACAGGAGAGGAGAAACAATCAGGTGCAAGGGATTCGGGAAGCAGATGCCTGCAACCCAGAGCTGGGAAATTAAGGGCTCACACCACAATGCAAGTTGTTATCAAGTCTCAGGTTCTTGCTCTGCGTGGCTACAGAGACACAAAACGGGTGAAAGGGAAAGGGGAAGCTCTGTTTGGTTGGCCAAGCAAGGAGCACACCGGGATTTGTGTTGCCAAGATGGCTCCCTGAACAATGGCTGAAACAGCTGTTATTAGGGACAAAAACTGAGGAAGAATTCTGGCAGGAAGGAGCAAGGTCATTGATTGATCTGGCCTGAAAAGTCACTCCCAGGGCCATTCAGTCATTTGTGCTTGCTTAGTCCAAAAGGGGGAGGTCTCTCAAACCAGATCTTAGGTTTGGACCCTTCACTTTTGAAAGGCTTCCCCCAATCTTGGGCCACTAAACTTTGGTTCCATCCCACAGGAGAAAAGTTCTGGGATCACCCTGAGGACAGGGGTTGATGGTTCTGCACATGTCAGGCGGGCCAGATTTGGTCTTAACGGGTTCTGTGGTCTTCGGCCTCAGCCTCTTGTTTTTCTTATCTAGGGCAGAAATGCGGCCGATTGCCTAAAAAACATCTGGAGAAACCAGTTAGAAGGGGAGGTGGCTCATGCTACTCTACCTACAAGTTGGGGGTTGGTAATGGTGCCTGGAGGCTGTCGGCCTCAAGGTAACTATGACCAGGGTTGTACCACCAAGGAGTTTCTCTAAATCAACAATCTGCCAGGGCCCTAGAGCAGTGACAGGCCCAGAGTGTTGCTTCATGATCCCTTATGAAATCAAAGAGAGTTTTTAGATGGGACGTAGGCTACTTGACTTATGTAATTTAATTAGATGTCTGACATTGGAACCCACAGAGAACCAAGTAAATTTAATAAGAATCTCCTATGGGCCTGGATCTCTGGCCTCCAATTCTTTCAAGGAAGAAAAGGGGAGCAAATTTGGGGTCGTTAGAAGCACTATTTAGTTTGGAGCATATTATGGATTGAATTGTGTTCTCCAAAACTACGTGTTGAATTCTTGGCCCTTGTACCTGTGGATGTGATCCTCTTTGGAACTAGGGCTATTCTTTTGTTATGTTAATGAAGTCATACCAGTATAGGGCTGATCTTATACCTAATCACTTTTGAGTTATAAAAAGACTAGAATAGACACAGAGACACACAGACAGGTGGAAAACAGATGCCACATGAGGACTGCCTACGAGCCAGTGAACCAAGGAATGCCCAGGACTACCAACAAGGAAGGAATCGACACGGTCAAGACCCTGATTTGGGCTTTTAGCCTCCAGGACTGTGAGAAAACATATTTCTGTTGTTTAAAGCCATCCACTTGTGGTATTTGGGTCATAGCAACACAAGGTAACTAAGACAGAGCCATATTCACAAAGCTCCTAACTTTTAGACATTTGACATTACCCACAAATGAGATTAGACATAGGACAACAAAGATATACTGACAGGACAGAATAAAGAAGATAGTTGTCATACAACTTAATAAGCTCATGTCCCCTTACTGGGCATCCTATGAATAATATTTTTATAAATACTGTAATTATCTTGTGAATTGCCAAAGGGGCTAAAAGCAATTATATGTAAACATATTGCCATGTCGATGACCTTCCTTTAGGCATTTCATAATTTTTTAATTTACCAGTAGCCTCAGAAACTAGTGGTGTATCTATGAGGAGCTTCTCCAAGGCAGGAAATTGATGAAATCAGATCTGCTCTGGGACCAGACAGTTCTCCATTACATCGGACAACCACCCAGCACACCCAAGCAAAGAATGTACCAAGAAGAATCTATGGCTTTTTCTCTCAATCCCCAGGGCTTAGCACAATGCTGATCACACAGCCACTCGGAAAGCTGGCCACATCCACATGTCCACAGCCTCCTTCCAGAAAAGCAGCCATGGGAGGTGATTTCTGCATAGGATGCCACATTATGGGCCACAAAACCCACTATCCTGGCTAAGGCTAGTGTTTGGCCCAGGAGTCAGTGCCTGAACCACACCACCAGCCAAAGGCCAGTAAGTTTATAAATTAGTCTGACAGAAGAACTAGATAGTGAGTCACAAAATCAATGAGATTCTTTCTCAGGGGGTGTCAACACTTCCAAAAGAGTCAGAAATCAAGAAAGTAATATAGAAACCAAAGGTGCACAAAGAGAAGTCTTAAGCAGAGGTCATAAGACAGCAGAAACTACGAGTCAGAGAAGACAGTAGAAGAAGACACTCAGTAGCAGATAAGAAATAAAAGCTCTACAGAAACTGAGGAAGGATGAGTTTATTCAGGAGTATGGCTGAGTCTGAGGGAACAAAAGCAACTGTTGGACACCTAGAGTTGCTGTTGAATTAAAACCATCTGCTCTGTTCCTTGAGCCTGACTATTTGGCTCCCAGGAAAGCTTTCTGCCCACGTATCCCCACAATAACTCCCCATCACCTTATGTAACCTGAGCTTCACTGTTCTCTGGAACCTGAAAGAACTTAGCTAACTTTGTGGGGGGTAGTTCAGAAATGTTTAAGAATGGGAAAATGAAGCATTTGGGAGAGTAGAAGCTGCTGCTTTGGGATCCTCAAATCAGAAGATCAGGAAATTGGAAACAAATTGCCCTGACAGCTTCAGGGAGTGGCAGCCAGCCAGCAATCTCAACCGCTTAGCAAAGCTGGAGGAGAATAGCATGTGAAGCCAGGAAACCTAGTTCCTGACAAGCTTGCTGCAGCAGAGACTCCCAGCATTGAGTGTTCCCATTCAAGCCACCCTCTCTAATAGGAAAATTCCCAAAGGAAAACAACAGAGACCAATTACCTCTACCATTCAGGGGCTGCAATGCAACAAATACTTAGAAAGCTAGCATCATCTCTGAGGGAAGCCCCTTGGTTACCCTAAACAGCTGCTTCCAATATTGGACCAGGGACCACATGATGGGAGTCACTTTCTGGCTTCTTTTAGCTTTTGTCCTTCTCCTGAAGCTCATTCTCCCACAACCTGGATTCTCTGGATGCCTGGTGTAAGGAAAGAACTGGCACGTGCCCTGATTCAGCCATCTGTGCCTCCTCTCCCCACCAAAGTGAGAATGCATTCAAAATAAATTATTTTGAAAGCACATTCTCTCCATTCAAGTTCTACTTCAGGACCTCACAACAGAGGGCACATCCAGGATTTTCATTCTTGGCAGCAGCTGGATGGGGGCTACCGAACAATACTCTTAGCACTTGCTCAGAAAGAAAGGAAGACTTGGGGAGAAAACAGCTGAAAGCTCTTCAGAGCTCCAGAAAGAGACAGAACCCAGTGCAGTAATTGCCTTCCAGGTGGTCAGACTGCACTGCTCAGTAGTTGAAGTAAACGGGGGGCGATTCTAACTCTCAGCCTAGGAGAACGCTGCAAATAGACATGTGACTTTGACTGTTGCTAGTTCAACATTTATATTATACATTTTTATACTTAAGCTAGTTTTAGTTTGTTTAGGCTTTGTATACTTTCACATTAAATAGGCTTTCTAGAGGGCTTAAGAGAACTAACATATTTGAGTAATTTCCTTCTGCCAGCTAATATAACAGGCTCACAGTTTGTCTCATGTTATCTTTACAACATCCCTATGAGATGATTATTTTCCTGTTTATTTTAAAGAGGAGTGAATCAGCTCAGAAATATTCGGTACTCAGCTAGGGTCACACAGTTAATATGCAGAAAGAACAAGGCTTAAACCTATGCTTTTACTATGACCTCTCCTAGAGGGAAAGGGTGTTTTTCTGTATCAGAGAAGAGAGATTATCTGTGCTCAGGAATTAAAGTGCCTTTGCTATTACTGGAGCTCTGCTGGCATAGTGGTTAAGAGCTTTGGCTGCTAACCAAAAGGTCAGCAGTTTGAATCCACCAGGCGCTCCTTGGAAACCCTATGGGGCAGTTCTACTCTGTCCTTCAGGGTCACTGTGAGTCGGAATTGACTTGACAGCAACTGTTTTTGTTTTTGTTTTTTTCCTGCAATAAATCAGTTCGCACCAGTGTCAGAGTGTGAGGATCAATCATTTCTAGAAAAGTTATGTAATATCAATCCCTAATTAACATAGGCCCCATTTTAGAATTGTAGCCCTTGGGAATTAGAAGATTATCTTTCATCTAGTCCCAGGGAAACCAACATTTTAAACTACAGTTTAGACTTAAGGGACTCCTCTATAATGTCTAAAATAGCAGCTGCAGTTTTTCTACTGTTGAATTAAGAAGATAATTACAAAAATAGAATACAAATTCCGTTGTGCTTTTAAACGAATTAATCACACTTTATTAAACACAACATGATCTACGAACATTTGAAAAATTAGTGGTCTTCATTTGTAAAGACATTATTTAGTCCATCTACAGACAATGATTGGTTCACAGATAGATTTAAGATGCCTTAGGAAAACTCCTCATCCCCTTCAAGGGACCTCAGCCCGTAGGTTAGGAACCACCTATCCAGATCAGCCCCACAGATGGAGACAGAGAAGCCAAGTGGAGAAAATTACATGCCAAGGGCCAAGAGTCACAAAGCCAAGTCTAAAATCTCAATCCCCTGACTTAATTTGTACTTCAGCGCTCTTTCCAACTGGGAAATAGCCTACTTAATAGTGAATTACTTACTTTCAGTGTCTTTTCCTGAAACGTTAACAGTTTGCTAAGGCAAGAACAAATTGCAGAGGTTCATGCTCAGGTATACAAAATATAACTTTAATTTTCCAAAACTGAACATGACATCTACCTTGAATCCCTAACCTGTCAGGGACAAAAATGTTCATCTTAGTCAATTCTGAGTTAACTTGGTCAGTTCAGGGTTTCCTCCTTCTCTAAGGGTTGTATCTGGTGCAAGGCAGGGTGCGACAAGGAGGACTACGCAGGGTCACAGCATTGGAAGTGACTGGTCTTTGAGCATCACTGCTCTAAGCAAGGGGTACAGTGAGCAAATCCCACCTTTATTACTAACTGCGTGGTAAAGATCAGCATGAATCCAATTCTCACCTGGAAATGGATTTGTCCTCACCTTCCCACTTCTCCATCCTTATCGCCAGCCACCCAAGTGGTGCTGTTTCTCCATCCCCAGACACCTGGAACTGTTTTGGAACTTACAAGTTAAAAAAACTTTATTCTTCAGACCAGCTGCCCATGCAGCCCTTCTCTGATCTAGCTACTCCGAACTAAGTCGGGACACACAAGTTAAAAGGACACAGTCCTTCAAACTACTAAATTGGCAGACGCCAGCACCTGCTGGCTCTCACTTCCCCTGCGGGTTCGATAATTCCCTGGAATGACTCACAGAATCTCACAGAGAGTATTGTCATACTTACTACAGATTTATTACAACTAAAAAAGGATACAAATGAAGAGATGCGTAGGGCGAGGTTCAGGAGAGGTCCCAGAACAGAGCTTTCACTGTCCCCTGGACTGTCCCCAGGGATGCATGACCCTCCCAAAAGCAGACGCTCTTGCCAACCAGGAAGCCCCAAAGAATTTCCATGTTCAAAACCTTTTATTGGCTTCATTCCATAGTCATGATTGGGGCCTCATTGCCTAGTCATGGTTGAGTAAATCATTGAATGTGCATGATTGACTAAATCATGCCCCTCTCCCTTCTTGAAGTTAACTGACCAGGTATGGTCTTGTAGCCCCCACTCATCTACACAAATTTTCAAGTGTTGCCTGGTGATTTTAGGTAACAAAGGCACCCTGATTTCTCAGAAAATTCCGAGGACTATCTTGGAGGAAACCCTGGTGGTGCGGTAGTGAAAACACTCAGCTGCTAGCTGAAAGGTTGGTGGTTCGAACCCACCAGCCACTCCACGGGAGAAAGATGTGGCAGTCTGCTTCCATAAAGATTTACAACCTTGGAAACCCTATAGGGTCACTATGAGTCAAAATCGACTCATTGGTAGTAGATTTCATTTGGTTTTGGATCTTCCAGAACCAAAGCACAGGCCAAATTGAGTTCTTTGTCTCTTAGTCATTGGTTTCCTCGCAGCTCTCCTTATGCCGGTTTAAGGGCAGGACAAATATTCGAGTGCCCTGTCATGCCTTTTCTCTCACTATTGCCTCCGCCCGGGGTTGCAAAACTATATTTTGAAACTTAGAGCAAGAAAATTATTCTCTTTTCTCTTTTCCTCTAATCATTTCTTTTTGTGGCTCCCTTCCCTGAAGCATAAGGGATACACATGACTGGGAAATACACTGGTTAATACTTGAAGACATGGTCATGCTACATTTTGTTTTGCAGCAATGAAAGTAATTACAACTGGGTTGGCATCACTATTGAAATTTCTTCTAATTAAATCATCAATATCTTTTTTTGTGAATCAGTCCCAATGATATAACTGATGTTACTTCTGGCCAAAAGCGTCATGGAAGATCTCTCCAAGGGACAAGTATGAGCTCTGGAGTAAAAATGATGGTAAAATAGGCATCCCAGTTCTCCTCACTACAGAAGAGGCTGAGATTCATCAGATATGAAGTGACATCCCCAAACATCCATTAAAGCGTGAAAATTGCAGAGAATAATAGGCACTCTTCAATTCACATGAGTTGCAGCTTCAGCTGCCTGTTTTAATTGCTCCCTAGAAGGTCTACTTGCCCAACACTCTTCTTCCTTCCATCTAGCATGGCCTGAAATAGTCACCATCAATGCGCTGGGCAACAAGGTCCAGTCATTGCCTCCAGAAGATCTCCAACTAAATGAGATCAAACCCAAATGTCAGCAAGCCTTTCTTTCTTAAGGATACAAACAGAGTCAAATAACCTTAATAATCCAAATGTTCTGTCTTTGCCCTCATTGCCGTCAGTGGACTTCTGGTTCCCTGTGTCAAGTCCCCATCCCTGTCCAAAGGGGAACCTTGCAGGTACTCAAACCCCAATCTGTCTTATCTACTACAATCACCAGGTACCACCTGCCATGATGATGAGATACTTTATGAAAGACATCTCCCCTGCACCAGCCTGCTCTAATTTCCCAAATTCTTGTCATTAATCTCCTTTTGACTGAAGCACTGCGTGTCACCGTATTTTAAGAAAATATATAATCTAAAAGGTAGAATATTACATGTCATTACCGGCTATGAAATTTCCAGGTGAAATTAAGTTGTTGAATTAGCTGCAGTAAAGAGGAAACGCCTAATTAGAGGGGTCAGAGAGGAGGGGGATCATGAAAGCCGTCAAATCAGGGGCTAAAGCTGCAGACGCAGTGCTGGAAGTGGGAGGAGGTGAAGAGGGGGTGCAGTATTGAGAGGGAGAGGAGAGGAAGGAGATGAAGGCAGGATAACATAAGGTGAGAACTGAAAGGTCAAAAAGAAACTTGGTGGAAGAAGCCAGTCTGAAAAGGCTCCATACTGTGTGATTCCAACTATATGACATTCTGGAAAAGCAAAACTAGATAGAGTGTAAAAAATCAGTGGTTGCTAGGAGTTTGGAGAGCGGGAGGAAGGATAAATAGATGGAGCACAGGGGATTTCTAGGGCAGTGAAAGTATTCTGTATGATATGATAATGGTGGAAACATGACACTATGCATTTGTCGAAAGCCACAGAATGGTACGACACAAGTGAACCCTGATGTCAACTGTGGACTTTGGTTAATAACAACGTATCACTACTGGTCATCAGTTGTAACAAGTGTACCACATTAATGCAAGATATCAGTAATGGGAGACTGAGTGCAGAGGGAAAGGCAGTATATGGGAACTCTGTAATTTCTTATTTTTTCTGTAAACCTAAAACTGTTCTAAAAAAAAAAAAAAAACAAAAAACCAAAGCCACTGTCATCAAGTCGATTCTGACTCATCGTGACCCTATAGGACAGAGCAGTACTGCCCCATAGGGTTTCCAAGGCTGTAATCTTTACAGAAAGAGACTGCCACATCTTTCTCCCTCGAAGTGGCTGGTGGGTTCAAACTGCCAACCTTTTAGTTAGCAGCCAGGTGCTTAACCACTAAAAAACAAAGCCTATTAATTAAAAAACAAAGAAAAGAAATTTTTCTCAACTCCTTTAAAAAAAAAAAATGACATAATGGCTTTTCAGGTTAAGCTCAAAGTGAGTAGAAATCTCAATTAAAAAGGGAATAAAGAATGTTCCCCTAAATTGAAATTTATACCCACAGAGTCTCAACCACAAAATGATGAGCAGTGTTGGATGACTGGATGATTTAACAAATCTGCCCTCCTTCTAATTTCTCTTATCCGTAGCTAAGAAAGAAACTTGAAACTTTAGTTAAATGATAAAAAAAAAAAAAGACTGCCTAACATTTCAGGCTGTACTGATACGGTAAACAGTTGGACTGCTACTTCCTTTGATCTGAATGCGGCACTTTGATTAATGTAGCCTAAGGTGGTATTCAGAGTCCCTGGGTGGCTGCCAACCAAGGTTGGAGGTTGAAATTCACCAAGAGGTACCTCAGAAGAAAGGCCTGGCAATCTATTCCAGAAAGTCACTACTTGAAAACACTTGATGGCAACTGGTTTGGTTAAGGTGGTGTAAGTACAGCCTCAAACCGGCACTTGAGACTCAACGTCAAGATCTTTCACACAGACTTCTGTCCAGTCAGTTCTCCCCAGTCCTGAAGCTGTGCAATTGTATTTTCTGTCTGTTTGAACTTCAATTTGAATACAACTTTACACATTAATCTCTGCTAAATGTAGCCTTGCTGGTTTGGGCTCCTTGTTTCAACGTGTTTTTATGTCTTAATTTTATTGGCTCTGTAATTCCTGATCTTTCTATATTTATGTCACCCTAAACTGGCTAACAATGCCTTCTGAGTTTATCTAAATGTAGTGCAAGATAAAGCCACGGGCAGAGCACTGGGGCGTAACACCCAGCACCTCCTTCCAGGCTGAAAATAATCAAAATTATTTAACACGTTATAGCTGAATCTAACTGTATTACCATCGACCGTCCCTACGGATGAAGATAATAAGAATGATGATGATGATGATGATGACTCACTGATATTCATTAATTGTCATGTGTTAAACCTTTGTCAAGTGCTTTAAAGGCAATATCTTATTTAACTGCACAACAATCATATCAAGTAGCTTTAAATATTATCCCCATTTTACAGTTGAGGAAACTGAGGCAGGCTTAGAGGAGTTATACAGCTTGCCCCAGATTACATAGCTGGAATTTTAACGCAATGGGGCTGGAATTTTAAAAGCCAGGCCATCTGCCTACAGAGACCCCAGTCTTAACCTCTCTGTTCTGCTGTTTCCAGCCCTTCTAAAATTAAGATATAAAGGCTGGAGGCGTCAAACGTAGTATGTGAAAAACACACGATCTAAGAAGACAGATTCTTGCCTTCGAGTAACTTATAAACCTGTTGAAGAACAAGACTTAGAAACATAAAGCTATTTTAGAACAAAACAGTTTATTGTAGTGCTAAAAAAAAATGCGAATCAGACCTATATGTTCTTTTCCAGTTCTATTCTCCAATGTTAAGGTCACAGACTGGAAATGTATAAACCCACGCAGAAAAGGATGAAGGAGAAATGAATAGGCCTCCCTTCAAGGATGCAGTGAAGGGCTTATCTTCCATCCAGGGAAACTGGCCACAGGTGCAGTGCCCTGGGGAGTATAACTGGGGGAAGTCGGGGGACAAGTGAAGTCCACAGAGTCCCTCACACTGACTACTCACATTTTTATCTCAGAAAAGTCCTGGGGAGCCAAGAATCTCTGGGTTTTTCCCAATTAATATCTCAGGTGCCAGGGACTGTAATGCCCAGCCAATGAGCCATCAAAGCCCCAGTCAAGCAGAAAAAATTCCCACTGAAGGTGCTGACCTGAATTCTTCAAGTCAGGTGCAGTCACCCCAGAATTAAATTTCATCAAGTTCAAAAATCTCATTACCAACTTCCTATCAATTATAATCTCAATGCCCAAAGATAACAAGTTATTCACAGCCTGTCATCCCAGTTGTTTTCAGCAAGTAAATGAGAGAAAGCTCATTCAGAAAAAGCCATCCCTATCTCTCGTCTTGTGATCTAGGTAGCCACCAGTGCACCTCCAAATGGCTGTGATAATCACATGAGATAATATTACCTATATTAGAACAGCCCCATACGATATGCAAAACCAAAACACCAAACCCATTGCCGTGGAGTGGATTCCAACTTATGGCAACCCCATGTGTCACAGAGTAGAACTACTCCACAGCGTTTTCTTGGCTGTAATCTTTATGGAAGGAGATCACCAGGATTTTCTGGGTGGGTTAGAACCACCAACCTTTAGAGTAGCAGTTGAGCCCAACAGTTTGCATCCCGCGAGGACCTGTACGCAAAGCCATTCTTAATTGGGACCTGTCCACTTCATCAGCCTCACCCCCATCTCACTTACATGCCCAACACTCCATCCCCACAGCTCCCTGCAGAGCACTCAGTACTTTCTTGTGGCTCTGTTCTTTTTCCTTTGTGGTGGCAAAGACATGAGGCTAAAAAGGCCAGGTATTACTCTTAAAGAAATTTAATATTAAAACATACAGGAAATTTTTGATTCTCATTCATTTCCCATGATCTGACTTTATCCCCTCTAGGCAGAATGTCTTAATAACCAAACATTTGCATAATGCCTTTCTTTTTATGTCCTTGATTCCCACCAATTGCTTTAGAATATCTTTGCTATTGCTCGATCCCTCTAATCGTATCAAATCCAATTAACTGACATGTTAATTTTAGGTAACTTAGGAAGTTCAGAGCACTTTGCTGAACTAATATAAATCATAAACTGCAAAAAGATAAGGCCCCTGGATGAGAAAATGTCAGAAACTTCCCCACCTGCTCCTTTCATTTTGAGACTTATTATGGTGATGGGAGAGGCTGGGTTGAGAAAATAGTCATATGCGGGTTTATGAAATGTTTGTGAAAGTTCCCTTTCCTGAGTTAGGCTTAACAGCTTTGCCTACCCTCCTCGGTCTTGTGGATGTCATATGTTCAATAAGATCTCCTGATTCTTTGAGCTAAAGGTCCTTGACATTTTTTAATATGTCCCAGGATACCACAGGGTCACGACACGGTATGGATGAACCTTGGAAACATTATGCTGAGTGAAATTAGTCAATCACAAAAGGAGAAATACTGTATGATTTCATGAGTATGAAATACCTAGAATAGACACATGTGTAGTGATCAGAATTTAACAGTTACCAGGGCAGGAGGGACGGGGTAAGGGAGGAATCATTGTTTAGGTAGAACTGAGTTTCTGTTTACGGGAATGGAAAAATTGGCAGTGGAAATTGATGATGATTGCACAACATGATTGATGTATCTGGTTTTATTAAGTTGTAGACATGATTGACACAGCGGCTGCAACAATAGCCTCAAGCATAACAACAATTCTGAGGATGGGGCAGGACTAGGCTGTGTTTCGTTCTGTTGTACATAGGGTCACTATGAGTCGGAACCGAGTCAACGGCACCTAACAATATAGGACAAATGTTGAGTTGGCAAATGTTATGTTCTCTATTAGAAGCCCCAGTGGCCCTACAGTTAAGCACTCGGCTGGTGGTTCCAACCGACCCAGCACTCCCCCGGGAGAAAGATCTGGTGGTGTGCTTCCATAAAGATTGCAGCCAACATGCGGTTGTTATGAGTCAGAATCAACTCGATGGCACCCACAACAACATATTCTCTAGATTTTTACAACTTTAAAAAAAAATTTTAAAAAGAAAGGGAGGACTTGGTACCAGCACACTCTGTCTCCACTGCCTGCAAAGCCTGCTACCCTCTTCATCTGCCAACTCCTGTTTTCCCTTGAAGAAACAGCTGAGCCATCCTTCCCTCAAGCTCTCTCTCCTAACACAGCATCCTGCAGACAAGACTCAGGGCTTCAATTACACCACGACAATGTCAACATTTCTCTATTACCGCATTTATTAAATGATAAATATTTGGATAAATGAATTTTCCGTAAGACTTTAGATCCCGTTTACACGTCTTTAAACCCAAAGCTCAATGCAAATAAATAAATAAATAAATAAACCCAAAGCTCCCGGCACAGTGTCTGGCACCAACGGCATGAAAAAATATTTGTTCACACATAGAGGAAAAAAAAATGTTTACTCTGCTTTCAAATAAGAATTATCCTCAGTGATCTCTCTTTAATATCACTTTAATTCCGAAGCCCACACAACCTTGAAAATTGCTAAACAGAAGTCTGATTAGGATTTCAGTTTGCCATGCCCTTTTCATAGTAAAATTCCCAGATATCCCGGAGGCTCAGATAGATTCCCAAACCCTATGTTGGATCACCTACCTGCATTTTCCTCTGCTTGCTGTGACACCTTGGTGCAGATGAAACTGACCAAGAGAGAAGAGGTAACTGACTGAGCCAAACCACCAGTAAAGTCAGCCTTGAGGATACACAGCAGCCCAGCTCTCTTATTCACTGTGCGAGTAAACTAAGCATCTGGTCATGCATGTGTTAAACTGCCAACCTTCAGGTTAGCAATGAATCACAAACTTTTGTGCCACATACAGACCTTAACAATGTTGTGGCAAATTTGAAAGAACATGTTCGAGTTACATTCGATTCTGTCTGTCAGATGTGGGCCAAGAGCCACCCCCTGTAATCACAGGGCCTCAGAATAATGCAACTAAGTCACAGAACCTGACCTGTTCTCTGAATTCCCTGCAATTTACAATTGCCCCATCAGAGTTGCCAACTGGTTCTTACTCCCCTGAGACTCCAGAAGACTAGCAATCAGAGACACAAGTGCATCAAGACTACCCACCACGATTCAGTTCTTAAAATTCAATCTGAAAACCCCTTTCTTTTTTATGTAAACCTAATCTCCAGAGGATTATATCATTCCAATGGTTTCTAAACATTGCAGATCATCAGAATTATCTAGAAATCTATATTTATATAAATACTGTAAATTCCTAGTCCATACTTCAGTCCTACTGAATCAGAATTTATGGGATTGGAAATCCATGGTTTTAAAAATCTCCTCCAGTTAATTCTGATGATTGTGCCCAAGGTTTAAGAAGCGTGGCATCGTTTAAGCTTGCCCAGTATTGTTTGGTTCTGCATTAGGTTTGGGTACCCAGAGCCTCACATCATTGACTATCACCCAGCTCTTACGAGATACCTAGCTAGTTACCCTTTTCCCTCTGGGGCTCGATTCTAAGCTTCTCAAAAAGGTTTTTCCCTTTGTAAAGTTTTACCTTGGAGCAGCTATCTGGTAATTCTAAACAGAGGCAAGTAGCACCCTAATTATTGTAATCACTTCACTAGTCTACATATTCGTGGAGGCATATTCTCAAACCCCTCCAAAAACGGAATCAGTAGATTTTAGAAACAAACAAGTTTGCACTACTTTAAAACCCATTTCCAGTCATTCTCACATCCTTAGTACAAATCCATTAAAACTTCAGAAGTCATTAAGGGGCAGCCCTGAAGGTTTTTGATTGTCACCAAGGGTTGTTGAGATGGATTTGTTGAAGAGATGATTTACACCATTTCATATTCCTGTCAGAGTTTCACTAGATTTCTAAACTGAAGATAAATACTTTATTTTTAACCATAACAATCTAAAGTTCCACAAAGGAAAATGAGAACATCCAATGGTCCTAAATCTGCATATGGAAGATGGAAATGAACACTTTGGAGTGGAGCTGGCTGCAATTCAAATGAAGAAGGACCTCTACAATAACAAATAACCTCAACTCAAATTGTTTCAGTTATATGTAGAAAGAGTGAACCTTCACCACGGATTGCTTAATTTAATTTTGTTCCCCAATGCAGCTCTATCTCATTCACTCTGTAAAAAAAAAAGAAAAAGAAAAAAAATTCCTTTATTAACTCATTTAACATGATCACAAACCATGACAGGCAGGCTGCTTGAGAAACAGTCCTTAGACTCTCAGAGCTCAAAAGACCCTTAGGGATTATCTAGTCCAAACATCTCTTCAACACAAGACTCCTTTCTCTGGTGTCATCCACAAAGAGAAGCTTGACCAGGTAAGCTTCTGCACTGCCCACCCCAACAGCCCCCTAGTGATCCCAGTGGATCCATGAGAGAAAGATCTGGTGATCTGCTCCAGTACAGATTACAGCCTAGAAAACTCTATGGGGAAGTTCCACTCTGTCACATGGGGTCACTGAGTGGAAAATTGATTTGAGGGCACTTAACAATATAGTTGTGCGAGAGGCTGAGCTTGAAGTCCTATACTCAAGGAGTAATATTTGACTGCTGACAGCTATTAAACTTCACCTCTCCCACCCCCTTTCTCCCTCACATCTAAGCAAGCTGATAAGAAAGCTCCCTACTTTGGTGCCAGTGAGAGATTCAAACCATGCAAGCCTCTGCCCATGCAAAGACACTCTCACCTGGGCCCTACATCCAACAACAATAAAAACTCCTAGCCAGTCTCCTTTCCTTGCCCTCTCCTGCCAATTTGGGGCCTGCCTGGGAGGCCTGCCCTGCTTTCCCAAAAGACCTCAATTATGTAAATAATAAAACTTTTCATACCTCCTTGATGTGTGTGTGACAGCTTCAGCCTCAACATCCAAACCAAAATTTGGGCGGGAGGGATCCTTCCTGCTCTTGTAGTGTAACCATAAGCTAATTTAAATAAACCTGGCAAAAGAAAGTGACTTTCCCCTGATCTTTGTCCTAAATCCCTAAACCAGTCTTTCTTTCAGCTTTGTGTCATCTGTACCCCCCACAAATGTGGGTTCCCAATTTCTTTCTGCTGTAAAGTGCCCAAAGCCTAGAGTATTTTGACCTCCACTTCCCCCAGTAAGCTCTTTACGTGTCAACCATTGACTGTGTGCCAAGATATGTGGATGTGTGTGGTAGGCAAAATTTCTAGGAATGACCTCCAAGATTCCACACCCATTAATCTCTGGAACCTGTGAATGTGATGCGATGTAATTACTATGATTCTGTTCTGTTATACGGCACCGTTGGCCTTAGAAGATGTTCTAGGTGGGGTTAATCTAATCACACAGGCCTTTAAATGCAGAGAAATTTCTCCAGCTGATGGTGGAAGAGAAAGCACAAAGGGAAATCAGAAATTCAAAGCACAGGCAGATTCGACGTGCGGTTGCTGACTTGAAGATGGAGGGAACCACGTCAGAAGCCCCTAGGAACACTGAGAACCAACAAAGAAACAACACCTCAGACCTACAACCACAAGGGACTGGATTCTCCATGAAAGTGGATTATTACCCCCATGTCTCCAGATAAGAGCACAGTCTGACCCCTGAGCACAAAACCCACCTAAGCCAGTCTAAACTTCTGTCATACACGACTAAAAAACCCATTGCCATCAAGTAGATTCCAGCTCATAGCGACGCTATAGGACAGAGTAGAACTGCCCCCATAGTGTTTCCAAGGAGCAGCTGGTGGATTCGAACAGCTGACCTTTCGGTTAGCAGTCGAATGCTTTCAACCACTGCACCAGCAGGGCCTATACAACTGAGAGCTACTAAATGGGTGTTGTTTTAAACCATCAAGTTTGTGGTGATTTGTAATGCAGCAATTGAAAATTAATACAGAGCTTAGTGGAGTGAATGTGCCAGAATTGAAGAATATAGGTTCCTCCCACCCTCCAAGAGTTTAAAATCTGGCAGGCAAGTATATATATAATTATAAAAAGGAAGTGTGACAAGTGCTATAAGCACAGTCCAAAGAAACTGTTCTAGGACAGGGATTCTCCAGTGGGGGTAATTTTCCCTCCAAGGGACATTTGACATATTTGGAGATGTCACATCTGGAGAGGAGCTATTGGCATCTAGTGGGTAGAGGTCAAGGAGACTGCTGAACACCCTACAATGAACATGAAAGCCCCCAGCAGCAAAGAATTATTCAGCACAAAATGTCAACAGTACCGAGCTGAGAAACTCTACTCTAGGAATAGAGAGGAAAGAGTTAACTTCAACTGATGTGTTGGGAGGACAGTCTGCCTCTAAGTTCCCCATCCAGGCCACCTAAGCAGAAGCCTTGGGCTCAGAACATTCCCTGCTAAGGAGGCTGGGAATTGGGTCTCCTCTCTCTCTCTCCCAGTTCCTTCTCCTTGTCAGAGAAACCTTCCTCCCTTTTCTGGGCATATGGTAACTTTCTCTGTCTCCTGTTCTTGCACGGGCACTGTACGGCACCTGGCCAACGCCATTCCTACATCTGTTCCTGGCGGGATGGGAACAGGGACTCTCTTATGTCATGGACAAGAAGGTTGTGCATGAAATATCTGCCCTGCATCATACGAGGGGGTACTCGCTGGCCATGGGAGACCGGTGCCCACAATTGAAGCTGATCTCACTCTGTCTCTTCTTTGTGACTAAAGCATTATCCCATGCACTGTTAAGAGCATGTGGTTTGTGTCTTTTGTTGGTGACCTCAAACCCTGGTACAACATGATGGATTTGGGCTAGCTTCGTAGGAGTAGTGATATTTTAGCTGGACAATGAAAACTAATTAGAATTTTGACATATAGAGGTGCCGAGAAGAAGAAACTTCCTGGGACCCCTACATGGACTTGACAACAAAGTACACATACGGCAGACCATGGTAAGAGGTTTAAAGGTAATAAGTAGCTACCTTCCCCTGTCTCCATCCCCCGTCCCAAAGTCCCAAATCCTGACATGGCTTTCCTTTCATTTGGCTCCAGGTATCAGAATTCCCTAATGTATCACTCAACGAAAGCAAAATTAATTGAGGAGCTAAGGGTCACAATAAAGTGCTAGAATTTATGAAGGATACCAAAAAGAATCAGACAATGTGTTTATAATCTAATAAGAGAGACAGACCTATCCACAAATAAGTGCAGCCAACTTAATTTTATTTAAAGTAACTCTGTACTATACCTTCTACCAGCCAGTTACCTCCCAGAAATTCTCAAAGCATGCCTCAACATAAATGAGGTGTGCAGTCAAATTTGTGTGTTCACTTTAACGTAATTAGTTAATTTGATATATTTCCCTCTCTTTAGATTCTCCATAGGGTCTGTCTTCAAAGGTGCTCACAGGAACTCAGCCCTCCCCAACTGAGATAGTTCATGTGCTTGCTGCTCACCATGATACCCCTCATTACCCACAAGGTTTATTATTCCTTTTGCATAACCCTAGTGGTCAAGAATACAAGAATACTCTTAAGTCCAAACAGAGAGCAAAAGTACAAGAAACCCACTCTTGTCTTTGGTACTGCAAGTTTGTCAGAGCCATTGGAGGGAGAGAAATGAATCTGTCACTAACAGCACTTTCATTCTGGATAGCCCTAAACATGAGCAGCTGGGCTGAGATTGCCTTTTCAGAGTTCACCAGGGACTTTTACAGCTGTCACATCTAAGCAAGTCTTAAAAATGATTCCTCAAAGCCCGATTTATTTGAGACAAGCATCTGGTGGCAAATGTTGAAAGAATAACAAAACCCTCTGTACTCTGGGTTCCTTGACCTTCGGGTCTATTAATGTTCAGCTTCCCCCACCCTCCACCTCAATCTTAAAACCATGCTACTGGGCTCTACTTAATGCACGCTGCTGGAAACAAGTAAAATAGAATAAATCTCTATACTTGTCTGCTTGACAAAACTCAACCCATTAAAAAGTTAACATGTCAATTGACAGAAGAATGCAGGGAGCAGAGATGCTCAGCTCTCAGTTGGACAGTGGGTACTTTTTAATTGAGCCAAAACTCAAGCACTCTTCACTAAATCCCTTTATGATTTATTATCTGTCAGTCAAGTAGATTATTTTCATAAATTTAAAAGAGTACTGAGCTTCTTTCACAGACAATGGAGATTTCTTCTTTAATCCTAATATACTGCCCAGAGTCGCCTGGAGAGAAAGCCAACTGGGTCCCAGAGCCTATAAACTCTCTTTTAATGTCCTGGGTAGAAGCAGCCAGTTCTTAGATTCTGTATCATTTCAGTGATTGACTTCAACTAAACAGGAGTACCAAAAAGGGATTACCCTTGTGCTGAGAGGAAGAGGTAGGAGAGCAGACGAAGTGGGAGCCTACTTTGAAATCTGCCTTGTTTCGACAGAATTCTAAGATCTCTAATCATTAAGTAGCATCTACTCATGTCAGGAACAATTTTCAACGTTCCTGGATTAACTCAATAAATAAGAGCAGGATGAGACAGTTTATCATTCCCTCCCTAATATACTCAAAGGGCAGAAAACACCCACGTTGTAAAACAAACAAAAAACCAAACTCACTGCTGTCTAGTCAATTCCAACTCATAGCAACCCTGTAAGGCAGAGTAAAAATACCCCCATAGGATTTTCAAGGCCATAAATCTTTACGGAGGCAGACTACCACATCCTTCTCCCACAGAGCGGCTGGTGGGTTCAAACCGCTGACCTTTTGGTTAGCAGCCAAGCACTTAACTACTGTGCCACCAGGGCTCCCTCCTAGATCCAAACCCAAGGCTTAGTTATTAAGAATGCAGGTAAAAGGAAAGAAGTTGTGACACTAACTGCCCATCCACCCAGTGGATGACCCTTAGTCTCAAGGCAATATCATCTTATGGACTGGCCAAGATGAATGTAACTAGCAATTAATGCAATATTAGTGACTCCTCTTAACCCCTGACTTGACCTCAGCTGGACCTCCCAATAGCATCTACAAAAAGGAAGCCAGGGAGTTGAGCTAAGCCTAAATGCAGCATCCAAAAGAGCACGACACGTGTCGCCTTAGTTCTAGAATATATCTCACTCAGAGGCATTTATTCGCACACTTCTGTTGTTAGAAGCAAGGGACTGCCCTTTGCCCGCCCAGCCTCTGTGTTCAACCATTTCCCCCTTCCTCCTCCACAAAATACACACACCTGCTACGCAGAATCAGGGACTTTTTTCCTATTGCTTCAACTACTTTGTTTTACTTACCATAAAGAAAGAGTAATTCGTTTTAAGTTGGAGGAGAAATGAGAGGGGAGGGGAAAAGGAGGAGGAAAATGAACAAGAGGAGCAGAAGGAAAAAGAGAACAAGGAGGAGCAGGAAGAAGAACAAGTAGAAGGAGGAAGAAGAATAAAAGGAGAAGAAAACATTGCTGATCAGTATAAGGTTTTATACTGCAATGTTGGAGTGTGTTATAATGTATTGTAATCTAAAGTAATGTCTAATTGTATTCTGTGTTATTTTATCCATCCAGCTACGATTTATACTCATTGCTGTGGCATTCATTCTGACTCATGGCAACCTCAAGTGTTACAGAGTACAGCTGTGCTCTGTATGGTTTTCTTGGCTGTAATCATTACAGAAGCAGATCACTAGGCCTTTTATCCATGGTATTACTGGATGGGTTCAAACAGCAAATCAGGCAAAAGGGAGTTTCCTTGGGGGTGTGGCCTGCATCCAATATATGTGGACTTTCTGGCAAGACTCATGGGCTTTTGCTCACACTGGATCCTGTAGCTAGCTCTTGTTCATCTGATCGTCGGTTCTTGGGACTTAAGCTAGCAGCTTACCTGTTGATCTTGCTGTTTGTCGGTCTTCACAGGCTGTGAGCCAGAGGCCTGTTTTCTGAGCTGCCAACATAGGGTTAGCCAGCCCCTACAGCTACATGAGTCAGGAGAAGCCTCCAGCCTGACCCATGGACTTGGGACATTATGGCCTCTACAACGGCATGAGCCGTTTCCTTGATATAAATCCCTTCCCCCTCTATATATGTGTGTGTATACATTATATACATATATATATATATATATATATATAGCAGGTACTGTGCTCCCAGGAATCTTCAAAGATAATACACCTTCAAAGTCCTGCTTCTGACACCAGAAATGTCAAAAAAGAAAATCTCATACTCTGTTAGGAGAGAAAGAAAAGGAGTTTTACTGAGGAATAACACAGTTCGAGCTTGGCAGTGCTAAGTAAAAATACAAAGCACTCAGCTGTTGTTTAAGGAGAGAGAGGGGTCTATATGCATAGAGAACAAAGGAGAGGTAGGGGGTTAATGATTGATTATAGATAAGATCAGCTTCAGCTTGAAGTCCTTTGACATGTAAAGGTCAGCCACTTGGCTAGGAGGGAGTGAGTTAACACCATGTGAGTGGTGCCAGCAGGTTCAGTTATACACGATTGCAGTCATGAACATATTTTTCCTGGGAACAAATTGTTTACATCTTAACACATTCTTCCTATGAACAAATGGTTTGCATCCTAACTTGTTGCTTCCTGGGAATGCATGTTGGCCCCATCATTCTTACATCTGACATGAGTGTCTCCAGTTTGAAACTTTTCCATTTACAGCACAAACCATTTGTGCCACCCAGGAACCTGCTTATATACTGCCACTTATATCAAGTACTGGAAACAGAGCTGACAAAATAAAGCTCCTACCGTCATGGAACTTATATTCTAATAAGGAGAGGTAGTTAATAAATTTTAAAATATCAATAAATATCATTTACCATCGGGAAGGGATAAGTTTTATGAAAAATACAAAGCAGGTTAAGGAGACTGAGCATGAGTGTTGGGTTCAGAGAGAGGGTGTTGCTTTATCCGGGATGGTAAGGAAGACCCTCTCTGAGGAATGAATATTACTGCAGAGACATGGATGAGGTTCAGGAACCAAGCAAGAAGCTATATGGGGGAAGAATATTCCAGGCCCAGCCCTTCAGATAGGGACCTTCTTGGGGTGATCGTGCGGAACAGCAGGGTCAGCAGGCTAGAGGGCAATAGGGCAATAATCAAGAGAGAGGTGGTAAATGAAGTTGGAGAAGTAAGCAGGGACTAGATTAGGAAGGACGTTGTAGCCCATGATAAAAATGTATTCCAACCATGGCAGGAAGCTATCAGAGTAGTTAGAGAAGGGAGGTGATAAAATAAAACTTAATGTTTCAGAAGGATCATTCTAGCTGCTACATGGAGAAGTCTTTGGGCTGGCAGGTTAGAAGCAGGGAAACTGGTCAGGAAGCTGTTATAGTCACCCAGGGGAGAGACTAGGGTGGAAGCATTGCAGATGGTAAAAAGTGGACAAATCTAAGAATGACTCCCAAGTGTTTGACCTGGTAAATGGTCCTGCTATTTAGTACTATAAAGACAATGACAGGAGCAAGCTTGGAGAGGGGGTGGGGGGCTAGGAAAGAGTTCTTTTTGGAACATGTTAGGTTTGAAATGTCTATTGAAATATCCAAGAGGTGATGTTGAAGAGGCAGTTGGGTATACCAATGTACAGTTCAAGAGAGATATGAGAGCTGAGATAAATCTGAGCTGTTTGCTAAGAAACAAGATTTAGGACTATGGGTCTAGAATGTGAGTAGAGAAAGAAAAGGTCTAAGAATCCAGCCCTGAAAATGCTCCACCACTTGGAGCGAAATGAGGAGAAGGAGCCAAGAAAGTAGACTGAGAGGCAGCAGACAGTAAATGTGACATTTTGGAAGCCAAGTGAAGAAAAAGAAGGGTGAAACTGAGTGGTTAAATGCGGCTGAGAAGTCAGGGGTAAGACTAGGAACTGATCCTTATATTTGGCTATGTGGTGGTCATTAAGTTGGGTCTTGATTTGCATTTCAGTGTAGTGGTGAGGCACAAAAGCCTGATTGAGAAGGTTTAAGAGAGAATGAGAGAAAAGTGTAGACAATTAGTATAGATAGCTCTTCTGAGATTTACTGTAAATGGGAGCAAAGGTATTGGGCAATAGAAGAATGTAGAGTCAAGGAAATATTTTTCTTTTATAGGAAATTATAGTGTGTTTGTATGCTGATGGGAAAGATCCAACAGAGAGGGGAAAAGTGGTGATACAGAAGAAAGAGGAGAAATTTTAGAAACAAAGCCCTCAATAGGCCAAAGAGGGTGAAATTCCAGTAATGGGGTTGACTTTTGTCAACAGCTCAACTGGGCATCGGAGATGGAGAGAAGACAGAGTATAACAAAGTAGATGCAGGTTGGTTAGAAGATTCCATAGTGAGAAGACGTGGAAGTTCTCATCTTATTGCTTCTTTTCTGCCAGTGAAATAAAATGTTCAGACTGAGTGGGGTGGTTAGTGGTATGAGAAGAATGGAAAGAAACGAAGTGGAGTGAGTTGACTACAGAAATGTAGTAGGATTGCTGGACAGCCTACTAGAGATTTGTTGTCATGAATGTAACAAACCAGTATAAACCCCAACTCAATTATCCCATGAGCTTCATGGATCCTCTTAAGATAAAATAACCTAACAATATTTTTAAAGAAATTCTACTCCCAAAAAACAAAGAGTTTCTTATTCCCAGCCTTTAGGAAATTTTCTAAAACATTGATGATGATTTAACTCAAGCTTTGAAATAAGGATTTAACTCAAGCTCTGAAATATACTGAACTATTAGAAAACTATATTTTTTATGAGAGCAGGGATTTTTATTTGTTTTGTTCATTGTTGTAGTCCCAGTGCCTGGCACATAGTTGATAAATGACTGATAAATCTTGAAAATATATTTATTAAATGAATATATATATTAAAAAGAAAAAAAACCATTGCCACTGAGTCAATTCTGACTCATAGCGATCCTAAAGGACAGAGTAACAGAGTAGAACTGCCTCATACGGTTTCCAAGAAGCACCTGGTGGATTTGAACTGCCAACCTTGTGGTTAGCAGCTGTAGCTCTTAACCACTATGCCACCAGGGTTTATACTTACACATATACATATATATATATATATATATGTATAAAACATATGCCATATGAATACTATTCAGGCATCTCTCTAATGGCCTATAATAACAGTGTGCCCCAAACGTCTTAATGTAATTTTAAGCTTTAATAACTTTGGAAGTATAAATGCTAATAGCCTATAAAAAAAATCACTTGAAAGTTAAATTATTTAAATTTCTCATATGTTTATACACTTCTGTGAATTTTTAAAATAAATTTTTAATTTTTGTTTCAAAGTCACCTTCAGTCACAGGAACTGAAAAAATTAACAATATATTATTTAAAATTCAAAAATCTCAGTAAGCACAAAAAAAATATGAATAATTCAACTTCTAAGTTATGTTTTCAAAATTTCATTGCATTTACACTTTTGAAGTTCTTAAAGCTTAGAACTGCACTAAGAGTTTTGGGACACCCTGTGTACATGAGCCATGTGTTGCTTTGTCGTTGTCAGGTGCTGTCAAGTTGATTCCAACTCATCATGACCCAGTGTGACAGCATATAGACTGGCCTATATCATATATTGAGGGAGAAAGAAGTGACAGTCTGCTTCCATAGAGACTACAGCCTTGGAAGCCCTATGAGGTAGTTCTACACTGTCCTATAGGGTCACTATGAGTCAAAATTGACTCAATGGCAATAGGTTTGGTTCGGTTTTATATCATATATCCCACCACCCCTCTGTCAGTTTGTTGTACTGTAGTGGCTTGTATTTTCCTATAACGCTGGAAGCTATGCCACCAGTATATCAAATACTAGCACAGTCACACATGGTGGACAAGTTTCAGCAGAGCTTCCAAACTAAGACCCACTAGGAAGAAGGGCCTGGCGATCTAATTTCAAAAGTTAGCCAATGAAAACCTTATGGATTGCAACATAATATTGTCCTGTATGGTGCTGGAAGATGAGCCCCCTAGATTGGAAGGCACTCAAAGTACATAGTGATCAAATAGACTTGAGCATACCAACAACCATGAAGATGGCACAGGACCGTGCAACATTTCATTCTGTTGCACATGGGGCCACCGTGAGTCAGAATCAACTATGTGGCACCAAACAACAACATATCATATGTCAGTTCCTGGTTCTTCCTGGAGAAGATGAGGGAAGGGTTCCTCTGTTCCAGCCTGAAACCTCTTCTATGGATCCTGTGCAGGAGATGCCCCTTTCTTCCTTTTACTGATCAGGGGCAATACTTGGCCTTTGCTTGTGTTATTCAAACACAGTCTTTAAGAGTTCAGCTTTGTGGGTTGGTCTCTATTGAAGACCTTACTGCAGTGCAGCTTCTCTGTGAGATGCACTGCCACTCAGCCAAGTTGGCACGTTCCCTCTCTGACCTTCGAGGTCTGTGCCCTTCTGGAGACTGCGTTCTCCCCGCAGGATCAGCATAAGCAATCAGAAAGAGTTATGCCTTTTTGGCCGAGAGGTCTCCCTCTGACTGAAGTATTAATCTAAAATGGATCTCTTACTAGGGCAGTGACACATTCTTTGCAACAGCCCCGGGGCAACAACAGATCAGACAGAACTGCGTTTGCCTAATGCCTGTAGATCTGGGTATAAGTTATGAACGGAAATACAATTCACTAATTAAGTTCCTCTGCGGTAGCAGAGTTTTGCCCAGAGGCTAGTTAGGAACAATAGCTTGTGGTTTCATGTTTTATCTAAAGGGTTTCATTGCTCCTTCTTCCACTCCCACCACTAAAACAGAGAGGTGGGGAGTAGAGAAAAAAGAGGAAAGAGAAAGTAGATGAATAGCTCTGGTGGTAGGGGACATTCCCTGAGTCAGCAGAGTGTATGTAGGTAGCTCTGAGCAGGGTCAGCAGATAAGAGGACAGCACAGTGCTCAGGCCATCCATTCATCTTGAGAGTCCCATCTGCCCATGGGACCTGCTAACCTCCTTTCTCTGCATTCTGGGTTCCCTGCCTACAGATGATTCTCACCAAGTACTACACAGTTAATTTGTACAAAGTGCTTAGAGCAAGGCTCTGTACTTAGAAAATACCAAATATAAACCTCTTTTGTCATTCTGCAAAAGTTGTATTAATTTACAGGGGAAGCTAGCACAACTTGTACAAGGAAAGGTCATGGAAGCCCCATAGACACATCCAAACTCCCTGAGGGACTGAATTGCTGGGCAGAGGGCTATGGGGACCATGGTCTCAGGGAGCATCTAGCTCAATTGGCATACCACAGTTTATAAAGACAATGTTCTACATTCTACCTTGGTGAGTAGTGTCTGGGGTCTTAAAAGCCTGTAAGCGGCCATCTAAGATACTCCACTGGTCTCATCCCTTCGGGAGCAAGCGAAAATGAAGAGAACAGGATACAAGGAAAAGATTAGTCTGAATGACTAATGGACCACAGCTACCAAGGCCTCCACCGGACTGAGTCCAGTACAGCTAGATGGTGCCCGGCTACCACCACTGACTGCTCTGACCAGGATCACAACAGAGGGTTCTGGACAGAGCTGGAGAAGGATATAGAACATAATTCTAACTCACAAAAAGAAGACCAGATTTACTGGCCTAAAGGAGACTGGAGAAACCCCGAGAGTATGGCCGCACCCAGACAGCCTTTTAGCTCAGTGGTGAAGTTATCTCCGAGGTTCAGTGTTCAGCCTGGGAGTGGACAGCCCCGTAAAACCAAATGGGACTAACGAGGTACAGGAGTCCAGTGACAAGGGCCAGAAGGCAGAAGGGGACAAGGAAGCTGGTGTTAGGGAACCCAAGGTTGAGTAAGGATATTGTTAATGTGTTGTGAGATTGTTAACCATTGTCATAGGGCAACATGTGTAGTAACTGTTAAATGAGAAACTGTTTTGTTCTGTAAGCCTTCATCTTAAGTGAGAATAACAGCACAATTGGAAGAGCGTAGTCAATGTCACTGAACTGTGCATGTAGAAATTTTTGAAATGGTGTATCTTTGGCTATGTGTATTTTCACCAAAAAAAAAGTTGAGAAGTTAGAGGGTTGACATGTTGTGGGGTTGTTAACCAATGTCATAAAACAACATGTGTACTACTGTTTCATGAGAAACTATTTGTTCTGTAAGCCTTCACCTGAAGTACAATTTAAAAAAAAAAGTTGTATTAATTTATATTATTGTCTCTTTTAAAATCAGAGATTTAGAATCAAAACCAAGATTCCTCATTTTAAAAAATGATTTAGCAAAACCTGCAAAAGCCAGAATCTGTGTAAGGTGGAAACCTGTCAGAAAAGGAAAACTCAAATATTTTCGACTAAAACGAGCGATCGAATAGTGGTGAGACTGCACCCTGTCAAAGGTGAAAAACCTTCCAGACCCGTAAAAACAAGGATTCCCGTTGAGTTCCGGCTCTCACAGGTTTCACTGTAATTTTATAACCAAACCAGTTGCCCTCTAGTTGATTTCGACTCATAGCGGGCTGGTGTGTTTCAGAGTACAACTGTGCTCCATAGGGTTTTCATGGCTGTGACCTTTCCTTCAAGGTGCCTCTGGGTGGGTTCAAACTATCTACCACTCTGTTTAAGTAGCCCAGCGCTTAAATGTTTGCACCACTCAAAAAAAATACAAAAACTCGTTGCTGTCGATTCCGACTCATGGCGACCCCATGTGTTACAGAGTAGAACTGCCCCATAAGGTTTTCTTGACTGTAATCATTACAGAAGCAGATCGCCAGACCTGTCTTCAGCAGCACCACTGGATGGGTTGGAACGGCTAACTTTTGCATTAGTAATCGAACGCAAACTGCACCACCCAAGGACTCCTAATTTGATAACACATGTCAGTAATTGGCAGAAGCTTAGAAGTAATAGCCTATTTATTTGAACCAGGTCATATTGTACACAGAGCTTGCTTTACCTGTGTAATTTTCTTCTCTAGATAGGAAAGTCATTTCAAATTATGATCTCTGTCTTTGAAATAAACAAAGGAAATTGCAGTATTTAGAAAATATTTTTCAACAGTAGCAGAAAATGAAAGGTTACCAAAAAATTTTAAGTACATTGTATTCAAAACACATAAAGTTGTGATAAAGAAAATAACTCCTAGCGTTTGAATAGTTGACATAAAATCATATGTTTGTGACATCCAAAACAACGAAGAACCAGTAACCCGTCACCCATTTTTTAACATGTAGTTAACAGCACACGGACCTCCTGATTTCCTCCACCTCTCCACTCTCTTCAAACTACTAAAAAAATTTACATCTAATTCCAGGTATATATTATTTTACCCATAAGTATTTCAGTGTGTATTTTTAAAGATTAAGGACTCTTTTACTAAGTTAACCAAAATATCTTTCTCCTTAACACACAAAAAAATAGCAATTATTTAATATCAAATATAGAATTGGTGTTCAAATGTTTCCAATAGTTTCAAAAAGGGCTGGTTTTTCCCCTTGGTGTATTTGAATCCAGACCTAAACAATTTTAGCGTTTAGTCTGTGTATGTTGTATGTTTCCTAAGTGTCTTCTTCCCTCCTTTTTATTATTTTCATCTTCTCTCCTTTTTATTACTTTAATTTGCTTGCTGAAGAAACTAGTTCATTTGTCCATAGAATTCCCCACATTCTATATTTGGCTTGTTGCAATTAACTGACATTATTTAACTTGTTGCTCTATCCCACAGTTTCTGTAAAACCAAAAATTGTATCAGAGGCTTCATCAGAATCAAGTTCAAATTAGGCCAGGATAATTCACAGGTAATGCTTTGTGGTATTTATTTTATCATATTAGTAAGCACATATGTCTCTCTTTCTGTGCTCTTAAGGTTGACCCTTGAGTTCAAATAACATCAACCTTCTTCATCCATTAAACTTTTCCCCACCAGCATTTCATCAAATGATCTTAGTGGTCTTTGATGATTATTGGTTAGATCCATTATTTTCTAAAAGTTAGCTAAAAAAATATTTATTTCTAACTCGAACATTCTGCCGGCAATTATTAGCCGGAGTTCAGTAAAAATGTTTTTTCCTTATCAACTCTTTGGTTCCCCTAAAATCAAATCTGTACAGGAACGGAAGGTGAAATGTTTGATACTTTTTCTTTATACTTCTAGGTGTGTTTTTTTTCTCAATAATGCTTTCCATTTCTACCTATATATTTATAATAAACTGCTTTGATTAGGCAAGATTGACAATCGTGTTAAATCCTGAATCGGCCATAATCATGATTTGGTTACAAGTATAAAGAGATTTAAAATGCAGTATTAAATGCAGAAAAAGTTATATGCACAAAAATATTCAATTCAACATAATTTATAGTAGTGAAAATTATAAAAGCCCTAAATTTTCAACAACAAGCTTTAGTTAAATATATTATGACATAACTTGTTAGCATTTCACACAACCAATAAAGTAATCTGTATAAAGAGTATTTTACATGTAAAATTATTATTGATATTAAAAAGTTGTTAATGTATTATGAATTGATTATAACTATGAAAAATATATAGAACAAAAAACAATGAAAGGAAATGCACAAGAAATTAACACATTTTATATTCAAGTTGTGGGAACAGTAATTTTTTTCTTTCTCTCTTCCATTATGTTCCATATTTTACAATGAAAAAATAAATATGATAATACACAACTTCTTGAGTGAGAGAGGAGAAAGAAAATCTCCCGGCTCCCAGCTCCCTGGGGCACTTCCTTACCCCATGGTCCTCCTTCGCTAGAGAAAGGTGGTGGTCAAAGCTTGGCTCTCCATCCTTCCATCCTCTTCCTCTCTGCTACCCGGAGACTCAAACTGCCCATCTAATGCTCAGTCCTCCCTAATACGGATAAAAAGAGACCTGGGCACCCTGTGGGACGGCTGCAAGGATTTCCAAAGGGAGCCCAGGGAAGCTTCCTACCACCCTGTTTCTGTCTCTATTCCCTCCTTTCCAGCAGCCCCTAAAGAAATGCAGGGCTCCCCAGAGAAGTGCTAATTAACTTGAGAGGCAGAACTGTACCACCAACTGCTAGAACCCAGAAGTGGATTTAGATCTTACATGGCCTGAAGTTTTTAGAATTCAGGGGTAGGGAGCGCATCCTTCAGAAATGGAACACATTTACCCATAGAACCCCAAACAGCATCAACTCTAGAGAAAGGGAGGAGACTGGGAAATGTTCTAATCTCCTGTCCTTCAGATGCACTGCTGCACCTGTGTGGCTTGTGACTGTGGGGGAAACTGGGGGCTCCCTGTGTATTCCAGAACAAATGGAGGATCCGAGTGGCCCTGCTCTACTCCATTCCTCTTGACACCATCTCATCCCATTAGGCCCTCTGAGGGCCCTTCTCAGTGTCCGAGAAAAAAGACTGGCAGCTCCTGAGTTCTCCCTGGTGTATTACTCTCCTCATGCATATTCCTTACTCTAGGTCAGCTGTTGAAAATTGTCTTTGTCTTTAAATAGAAGGGCCTTTTAGGGCTCAAACTCATAACAATAAATATTTGTCAACATTACACAAAGAGGTTGCAAGTATACTTTTCTGTTCAGGCATCTATTCTGCCCCCCCTTAACTGTTACTTGATAATTGGTTTACAAATTACTTTTTCTTAATGAACAGACCAGAAGAAGAGTCTTCAAGTGGCCTGTAGAGGAATTCTACTCCGTCATTTCACATGATATATTACGTCTTTTTTTTTTTTTAATTTGGGTTCTTTCCAGCATATAAACAAGTAAATAGCACTGGGATTATTACCTGCTGAAGTCTCCCCTGCAGCAACTGGCACTGGGTGGCCATAAGGAGGAAGTACTCTACACATCTCCTCAGAAAGAGTGGGCATACCCCAAAGGAGCTGTCTTAGTCATCTAGTACTGCTCTAACAGAAATACCACGAGTGGATGGATTTAGCAAAGAGGTTTATTCTTTCACAGTCCAGTAGGCTACAAGCCCAAATTCAGGGCATCAGCTCCAGGAAAAGGCTCTTTCTCTGTCGGCTCGAGAAGAAGGTCCTTGTCATCAGTCTTCCCTTGGTCTGGGAGCATCTCAGCACAGGAACTTCAGGTCCAAAGGAAACGCTCTGCTCCCGGCACTGCTTTCTTGGTGGTATGAGGTTCCTATGTGTCTCTGCTCGCTTCGCTCTTTTATATCTCAAAAGAGATTTCATTAAGACACTGTCTAGTCTTGTCAACCTCATCTGTATAACCTCATCACAGTGATAGAATTTACACCACATAAGGAGATCACATATAATCTCATCATAGTGATAGAGTTTACAACACATAAGGAAGTCACATCAGATTATGCAATCATACAACACTGGGAATCATGACCCAGCCAAGTTGCTACACACACTTTTTGGGGGACACAATTCAATCCATGACAGGAGCCTTCCATGAAATTTGGTATAAACGCATTAAAAGGGAGAGTGGAGTTCTCATAGTAACTGAAATTTCCTGGAAGCTGTTTACTTAAACTTACTACATAATCATTATATTGTGTTTTACTAATTCTTTGCATGCTATTTCTCCAACAAAACTTTAAGTTCCAGTGGTAAGGGGACCTTAAAGTTAGGGAACAGTCCATAAGACCACCCTCACATCTGACACCAACTACAAGTTCAGAGTTCTTCAATACCAGCCTCAGGTTCAGTAATTCACTAAAAGCACTCACAGAACTCCCCGAAAATTCTTATACTCATGGTTACGATTTCTTACAGTGAAAGAATGCAGTTTAAAATCAGCCAAGGGAAGAGACACGTGGGAGTAGAGTTCAGGAAAGGTCCACACACAAAGCTTCCAGTTGTCCTCCCCAGTGGAGTTATGGACAGTGCTAACTTTCTCAAAAACAATGCAAGTATACATTGGGGTATTGCCAACCAGCGAAGGTCACCCAGGCCTTGGTGTCCAGAGTTTTCCTGAGGCTTGGTCACATAGACCTGAGGTCATGTGGCTATACTATCTTCAGCCCCTCCAGAGAGTGAACTGATACAAAGTGGCCCAAAGCCTGCACCCTAAATCACATTGTTAGACTTTCTGCAAGGCCCAAAGATATTCTTATCTTAGAGATCACCTCCCAGGAGCCAAGGACAAAGGTCAGTCTTCTCTTTGAATAAGGTTAATTCTTACTACTCAGGAGCAGATTTGTGTCATTTTATTTTTATACGCCTGTATCCTTGCAAAATTCCAGACACATGTAAGAGCTCGCTAAAGCTTGTACGAATATTTGAATTAAACAATTTAATAATTAACCATGAAAATGAAACCAGTGCAGTCAAATTTATTCCAATTCATGGCAACCCCATGTGTGTCAGAGTAGAACTGTGCTCCATAGGGTTTTCAATGGCTGGCTTTTCAAAAGTAGGTCACCAGGCCTTTCTTCCAAGGCACTTGTGGGTGGATTTGAACCTCCAACCTTTCGGTTAGCAACTAAGTGAGTTAACTGTTTGCACCACCCAGGGGCTCCAAATCCATATTATTCAGTGCTAAATGGGGGAAGTTTACATGGAGAATCACTGTGGAACGTAGTTTCTCTATAGAGTATCCAAGGAGGAGGCTGGGGTTTCTGGAACTTTTTTCAGAGTTAGAATAATTTAAGGAAAAGAAGATGTTTAAGTGGTGGTGGGTGGGGGGTGGGGGGGGCGGTGAGGGGAGAATTAGGAGGAAATAAAACTTATTTTCACACATCTATAGGATCCTGTCTTTAAAAGTCCTTGTCTTTAGTGCTCTAGTGCTGCTGTAACGGAAATACCATAAGTGGATGACTTTAACAAAGAGAAATTTATTCTCTCACAGTTTAGGAGGCTAGAAGTCCAAATACAGGGTGCCAGCTCCAGGGGAAGGCTTTCTCTCTCTGTTGGTTCTGGGGGAGTGTCCTTGTCATTAATCTTTCCCTGGTCTAGGAGCTTCTCAGCACAGGGACTCCAGGTCCAAAAGACGAGCTCCGCTCCCAGCTCTGCTTTCTTGGTGGTAGGAGGTCCCTCTCCTGTCTGCTCAATTCTCTCTTTCATATCTCAAAAGAGACTGAATCAAGATACAACCTAATCCTGTAGATTGAGTCCTGCCTCATAAACATAACTGCCTCTAATCTGTCCTCATTAACATCATAGAGGTTAGGATTTACAGCACATAAGATAATCACAAAATGATGAACAACCACATAATACTGGGAACCATGGACTAGTCATGTTGACACACATTTTTGGGGGACACAATTCAATCCATAACAGCCCTGTTCTAAACCACCCAAGCTGCCCAAGAAAGGGATGGGAGGCCTCACAAAGCCATGGTCTATCCTCACTGGGCAGGTGAATGTGGAGTCCAGAGGACACCCTGCCGGAGGTGCTGTGAGTTAGGCTGGCTGTCCTCTAAAGACCGTCTAAACAGAAGTGGCTGCTATTCAATGTGGGCAAGCTCAGCATGCTCTCCACACAATCCTCTCCTTGGAATAAAGACTGACAGGAAATCAAGCTACAGAGAAAGTATACAATACAGAGAAAGTGTAAATCACCCTAACTGAATACTGTAAGTACAACCACACTCATCAATGACAGAACCAGCCTATTTTTTTCCAGGTAAGACTTTTTTATCCCACCTGAGGACACTGAAACACTCTGGCCACATCCAGAGCCGGAGGTTTCACATCTGGTTAGCACACACCCAGCTAGTACCTGAGGCTAAAGTCTCTAGCCTTGGCTTACTCAGGGAACATGCCCCCCTGGCACTCCTGGGACTCCTTCCAAGACTCCTGTGGATCAGTTTTCAAGAAGTCTGGTTCAAGCACTGCCCTCCTTGCTAGCTTCCTGCCTTATGTCTAGTAATATTTGATGGAATGAAAAACTTTTCAGCATCTATCTAAATCACTGGGTATATGAGCATATTAGTTTTCTATTGCTGCGTAACAAATGACCACAAACCCAATGGCTTAAAACAACTTATATTTATTACTCATAGTTTCCATTGGCCAGAAGTCCAAGCACAGTAGAAATGACTTCTCTGTTTAGGGTCTGAACAAACTGAAATCAAGATGTCAACCAGAGATGTGGTTGTTGGCAATGGTTGTAAGACTGAGGTCCTGTTTTCTGGCTGATGTCAGCTAGCGGTTGCTTTCAGCTCCCAGAGGTTACCCTCAGGTCCTAGACACACGGTGTCCCCCATAGCAGCTCACAGCGTGGCTGTGACTGGTTCCTTCCAAGTCAGCAGGAATGTTTTTTAAGCACTCACCTGATTAAGTCAGGGCCATCGGGCTAATCTCTATTTTGTCATAAAGGGTAGCATAACTGTCAGAAGCAATGTGATTCGTATTCATAGGTCCTACCTACACTCAAAGGTAGGCAATTACACAGGGCACTATTATGGATTGAATTGTGTCCTCCAAAAATGTATGTAAACTTAGCTAGGCCATGATTCCCAGAATTACGTGATTGTCCACCATTTTGTCATCTGATGTGATTTTCCTATGTGTTATAAATTCTACCTCTATGATGTTGATGAGGCAGGATTAATGGCAGTTATGTTAATGAGGCAGGTCTCAATCTACAAAATCAGGTTGTGTCTTAAGCCAATCTCTTCTGAGATATAAAAGAGAGAAGCAAGAAGAGAGACATGTGGACCTCATACCACCAAGAAACAAGAGCCAGGAGAATAGTGTGTCCTTTGTACCTGGGGTTCCTGCACTGAGAAGCTCCTCGACCAGGGAAGATTGATGATGAGGACCTTCCCCCAGAGAAGACAGAGAAAGCCTTCCCCTGGAGCTGGCGCCCTGAATTCAGACTTCCAGCCTCCTAGACTATGAAAGAATAAATCTGTCTTTGCTAAAGCCATTCAGTTGTGGTATTTCTGTTATAGCAGCTCTTGATAACAAAGACAGGCACATACACCTGGAGGAGGAATCTTGGGCACCATCTTAACATTCTGCCCACCATAGCAAGTATATCTAAAATGCATTTTGTGTTTTATCTTTTTTAAACATTTTCTCATATATTTGCTCGGTTTAACAAGTAAAAAATAATAATAACAATAAAACTATAACTGTCACTGAGAGAAGAAAAATATAGAGAAGATCCAGAAGTTCAAGTATATACTTTTCCTCCTCCTTCTATATAAGTCAACTGCACATTTCCTGCAGCAGAGAAATGAACATGCTGGCAGATCCCCCTGACCAAAATGGCACCCAATATTTCCATTTGTTATTCAATTCATATTGCTAAGTTAAACTAGTAATTTCACACCATAGAACGATAAAAATACATCTTGTTGTTGTGTGCCGTCAAGTCAGCTCCGACTCATAGTGACCGTATATGACACAGTAGAACTGCCTCATAGAGTTTCCTCGGCTTTATGGAGCAGATAGCCGGGTCTTTTCTCCGGTAAAGCAGCTGGTGTGTTTGAACTTCCGAGCTTTTCGTTATTAGTTGCTGAGCACTTAATTACCGCACCACCAGGGCTCTTTCTTTATTTTCATTCTTTTTTTTTAATAAGAGTTTGTTTTTTTTTTTTTACTTGTACTCTAGATGAAGGTTTACAGAACAAATAGTTTCTCGTTAAACACTTAGTACACATATTGTTTTATGACAATGGTTAACAAACCCATGACATGTCAACACTATCCCTTCTTAACCTTGGGTTCCCTATTACCAGCTTTCCTGTCCCCTTCTGCCTTCTAGTCCTTGTCCCTGGACTGTTGTGCTCCATTAGTCTAATTTTGTTTTATGGAGCTATCTAATCTTTGGCTGAATGCTGAACCTCAGGAGTGACTTCATTACTGAGCCAAAAAAGGTGTCTGGGGGCCATACTCTCAGAGTTTCTTCAGTCTCTGTCAGACTAGCAAGTCTGGACATTTTTGGGGGTTAGAATTTTGTTCTACATTTTTCTCCAGCTCTGTCTGGGACCCTCTGTTGTGATCCCAGTCAGAGCAGTCAGTGGTGGTAGCCAGGCATCATCTAGTTGTACTGGACCCAGTCTGGTGGAGGCCGTGGTAGCTGTGGTCAATTAGTCCTTTGGACTAGTCTATTCCTTGTATCTTGTTTTCTTCATTCTCCCTTACTCCAGAAGGGGTGAGACCAGTGGAGTATCTTAGATGTCTGCTCACAGGCTTTTAAGAACCCATACGCTACTCACCAAGGTAAAATGTAGAACATTTTTTTATAAACTGTGTTATACCAGTTGAGCTAGATGTTCCCCGAGACCATGGTTCCCCACAGCCCTCTGCCCAGCAATTCAGTCCCTCAGGGAGTTTGGATGTGTCTATGGAGCTTCGATAACCTTTCCTTGTACAAGTTGTGCTGGTTTCCCCAGTATTGTGTACTGTCTTACCCTTCACCAAAGTTACCACTTACCTATTGTCTATTTAGTATTTCCCTCCCAACCCCTCGCATCCCTCTTAACCGACAAAGATTCTTTCTTTTTGTGTGCAAACTTTTTCTTAAGTTTTTACAGTAGAGGTCTCATACAATATTTGTCCTTTTGTGATTGACTTATTTCACTCAGCACAATGTCCTCCAGTTTCATCCATGTTATGAGATACTTCACAGATTCATCATTGTTCTTTATCATTGCATAATACTCCATTGTGTATATGTGCCATAGTTTGTTTATCCATTCATCTGTTGATGGGCATCTAGGTTGTTTTCACCTTTTTGGTATTGTGAACAATGCTGCCATGAACATGGGTGTGCATATGTCTATTTGTGTGACAGCTCTTGTTTCTCTGGGATATATTCCTAGGAGTGGGATTACTGGATTGTATGGTATTTCTATTTCTACCTTTCTGAGGAAGTGCCATATCATTTTCCAAAATGGTAGTATCATTATACACTCCCACCAGCAGTGCATAAGAGTTCCGATCTCACTGCGGCCTCTCCAACATTTGTTATTTCCAGTGTTTTTGATTCATGCCAGTAATGCCGGGGTGAGATGGTATCTCATTGTGGTTTTAATTTGCATTTCTCTAATGGCTAGTGATTGCAAGCATTTCCTCATGTGTCTGTTGGCTGCTTGAGTGTCTTCTTTGGTGAAGTGTCTGTTCATTTCCTTTGCCCATTTTTTAATTGGATTAT
Source organism: Dugong dugon (assembly GCA_030035585.1). Lineage (NCBI taxonomy): Eukaryota > Metazoa > Chordata > Mammalia > Sirenia > Dugongidae > Dugong > Dugong dugon. The sequence goes on from CM057475.1 coordinate 26,397,182, forward strand.
TTGTCTTTTTGTTGTAGAGGTGTTGGATTTTCTTGTAGATTATAGAGATTAGACATTTGTCTGACATGTAATGTCCAAAAACGTTTTCCCAGTCTGTAGGTTCTCTTTTTACTCTTTTGGAGAAGTCTTTTGATGAGCATAAGTGTTTGATTTTTAGAAGATCCCAGTTATCTAGCTTACATTTTGGAGTTTGTGTGTTGTTGGTTATGGTTTGTATCCTGTTAATGCCATGAACTAGGGCCTCTAGCATTGATCCTATTTTTTATTCTATGAACTTTATAGTTTTTGGCTTTATATTTAGGTCCATTTTTATTAGTTTTTGTATATGGTGTGAGGTATGGGTACTGTTTCGTTTTTTGCAGATGGACATCCAGTTTTGCCAGCACCATTTGTTAAAAAGACCATCTTTTCCCCATTTGATGGACTCTGGGCCCTTGTTGAAGATCACGTTACTGTAGGTGGATGGATTTACATCTGGGTTCTCAATTCGGTTCCCTTGGTCAATGTGTCTGGTCGTTGTACTACTACTAGACTGTTTTGACTACTGTAGCTGTACAGTAGGTTCTGAGGTCAGGTAGTGTGAGTTCTCCTACTTTATTCTTCTTCTTCAATAGTGCTTTACTTATTCGGGGCTTCTTCCCTTTCCATATAAAGTTAGTAATTAGCTTTCCCATCTCTTTAAAGAATATTGTTGGTATTTGGATCAGGATTGCATTGTATTTGTAAATTGCTTTGGGTAGAATTGTCATTTTCACAATGTTGAGTCTACCTATCCATGAGCATGGCATGTTTTCCCATTTATGTAGATCCCTTTGGGTTCCTTGCAGTAGTGTTTTGTTGTTTTCTTTGTAGAGGTCTTTTACATCCCTGGTTAGATTTATTCCTAAGTATTGTTTTTTTAGGGGCTATTATAAATGATATTGTTTTCCTGATTTCCTTTTCATCATTCTCTTTATTGGTGTATAGGAATCCAAGTGCATTTTTGTATGTTTATCTTGTATCCCGCTACTCTGCTGAATCTTTCTATTAGTTCCAGTAGTTTTCTCACAGAGTCTTTTGGGTTTTCTATGTATAGTATCATATCATCTGCAAACAGGGACACTTTAACTTCTTCATTACCAATTTGGATGCCCTTGATTTCTTTTTATTGCCTTATTGCTCTAGCTAGAACTTCCATCAAAATGTTAAATAGGAGTGGCAATAAAGGGCATCCTTGTCTTGTTCCTGCTTTCAGCCTCTCGCCATTAAGAATGATATTGGCTATTGGTTTTGCCTAGATGCCCTTTATTATGTTGAGCAATGTCCCTTCTATACCTATTTTATTGAGTTTTTGTCAGGAATTGGTGTTGGATTTTGTCGAATGCCTTTTCTGTACCAGTTGAGATCATCATGTGACTCTTTTCTTTCCTTTTATTTATATGATGGATTACATTGGTTGTTTTTCTAGTATTGAACCGTCCTTGCATACATGATATGAATCCTATTTGTTCATGGTGTATTTTTTTTTTTTTTTGATATGATGCTGAATTCTATTGGCTAGAATTTTGTTGAGAATTTTTGCATCCATATTCATGAGAGGTATTGGTCTGTAATTTTCTTTTTTTGGTGTCTTTGCCTGGTTTTGCTATCAGGGTTATGCTGGCTTCATAGAATTAATTTGGAAGTGTTGCTTCCTTTTCTATGTTCTGAAATATTTTGAGTAGTACCAGTATAAGCTTTTCTCGGAATGTTTTGTAGAATTCTCCAGTGAAGCCATCTGGGCCAGGGCTTTTTCTTCTTGAGAGTTCATTAATTACCTTTTCAATCTCTTCTCTTGTAATGGGTCTGTTCAGATTTTCAACATAACTTTGTGATAGTATGGGTAGGTAGTGTGTTTATAGAAATTTATTTATTTCCTCTATGTTTTCAAATTGTTTGGAGTATAGTTTATTGTAATACTCTGGTATGATCCTTTTTTCTTTCAGTTGGGTCTATTGTAATGTCCCCCATTTCATTTCTTGTTTGGGTTATTTGCATCCTCTCTTGTTTTTCTTTTGTCACTCTGGCCAGTGGTTTGTCAGTTTTGTTGATTCTTTCAAGGAACCAACTTTTGGTTTTGTTGATTCTTTCTATTGTTTTTCTATTCTCTATTTCATTTATTTCTGCTCTGAGCTTTATTATCTCCTTTCGTCTGGTGGCTGTGGGCTTTTTTTGCTATTCTGTATTTGTTTGACTTCTGTAGTTAATGTTTTGATTTTGTCCCTTTCTTCTTGTTTGATATGTGCATCTATTGCTATAAATTGTCCTCTGAGGACTGTCTTTGCTGTGTCCCAAAGGTTTTGGTATGATGTATTTTCATTCTTATTTGATTCTAGGAATTTTTTTATTCCATCTCTGATTTCTTCTATTACCCAGTGGTTTGTAAGCAGGGTGTTATTCAGTTTCAATGTAACTGATTTTTTTTTTCCTTGCTCTTTCTGTTATTAATTTCTACCTTGATGGTGTTGCAGTCAGAGAAGACACTTTGTATTATCCCAGCATTTTGGATCTTGTTGAGGATTGCTCTGTGGCCTAAGATGTGGTCTATTCTGGAGAACGTTCCATGTGCATTGGAAAAGAATATGTACTTTGCAGCTGTAGGGTAGATTGTTCTAGATATGAGGTCAAGTTGGATGATTGTGCCCTTTAGGTCTTCTGTAATTTTGTTGAGTTTCTTTCTAGATGTTCTGTCCTTTAGCGAGAGTGGTGTGTTGAAGTCTCCTACTATTATTGTCGAAATGTCAGTTTCTCTTTTCAGTGCTGTTAGAGTTTGTTTTATGTATTTTGGAGCCCTGTCATTGGAGGCATAGATGTTTATTATGGTTATGTCTTCATGATGGATTGTCCTTTTAATCATTATATAGTGCCCTTCTTTGTCTTTTATGGTGGATTTTGTTTTGAAGTCTATTTTATCTGAGATTAGTATTGCCACTCCTGCTCTTTTTTGGTAGTTATTTGCTTGATATATTTTTTCCATCCTTTGATTTTTAATAAGTTTACTTCTTTGTTTCTAAGGTGTGCAATGATCCTGTTTTTTTATCCATTCTATCACTCTCTTTCTCTTTATGGGTGCATTTAGGCCATTTACATTTAGTGTAACTATTGATAGGTGTGAGTTTATGGCTGTCATCTTGTAGAGCTTTTTTTTTTCTTTGGTAGTGCTGACATTTTCTTTGTTCCTCTTACTCTCCTGTGCTGAATTCCTTCTGTTTGTGGATTTTTTTTCATGTCTTTTGTTTTTGTAGGTTTTGTTTTTACTGAGACTTTATGTTTTTCCTCTTTATTTTGATAAGTAGGTTTGTTAACTTTCTTTGTGGTTACCTTGAAGTTTACCCTTATCTTCCTAAGTTTGAAGCAATCCATTATTACTTGGTATTGCCTTGCCTTCCTCTCCATTAGAAGGTTCTATACCTACACCATTTATTCCCTCTTTCATTGCTCTGATGTTATTGTCATTTACAGATTTACTTCTCTGATTCCCTGTTGTATTTCTTTTGGTTCTGGCTAGCCCTTGAGAGTTCATTTCCTAGACTAGTATCTGGCTGGTACGATCCTGCATCCTGTGATTCAGCCTGTGAGCTGAAGTTGTTTGTTCACTGATTGAAGGACTCCCTTTAATAATTCTTCTAAGTTTGGTTTGGTTTTTACGTATTCCCTTAATTTCTGTTTATCTGGAAATGTCCTTATTTCACCACCATGTTTGAATGAGAGTTTTGCAGGATATATTACTCTTGGGTGGCAATTTTTTTCTTTCAAGGTTTTATATATGTCATCCCATTGCCTTCTTGCCTGCATGGTTTCTGCTGAATAATCAGAGCTTAGTCTTATTGTTTCTCCTTTTTGTTTTTCTCGAGCCTCTCTCAGGATTCTTTGTCTTTGGCCTTAGGGAGTGTGATTATGATATGCCTTGGTGATTTTCTTTTTGGATCTATCCTATATGGGGTTCATTGAGCTTCTTGGACTGCCAGCTTTTCATCTTTCATGATATTGAGGAAGTTTTTTGTCAGCAGTTCTTCAATGATCCTCGTTGTGTTTTCTGTTTCTCCCCCTGTTCTGGAACTCCGATCACTCACAGATTTTTGCTTTTGATTGTATCCCACGTAATACTCAGGGTCTCTTCATTTTTCTTTTTTTTTTTTTTTTCTGGCTTTTCCTCAAACAGAGTTGCATCCAAGTGTTGGTCTTCAATTTTGCTGATCCTGTCTTCCACCATTTCCAACACACTCCTCAGCTCTTCTAAGACACTGTCCATTTCTGAAATCTTGTTATTTATCTTTTGGATTCCTAAATTGTTTGTTTTTGTATGATTTCTAGTTGTGAATTTATTCTGGCATTTTGTTTCTGCATTATTTTCCTGAATTCTTCCATTTTTTTGTCTGTATTTTCCATGAATTTGTCTATTTTTTCCTCATTTTTGTCTGCTTTTTGCTTCAATTCTTGGATAGCTCTGAATATTAGAGATTTGAATTCCCTATCAGGTAGTTCTAGTGCCTTTTCTTCTAGGAAAGTCATCTGGTGTTTTCTTTTGGACACCTACTGGAACCATCCTGTCTTGTTTTTGTAAATGTTTTGATATTGTCTGCTGTCTTCAGGGCATTTGGTAGTTAGTTTCCTCATTTATTGATTGTAGATTTATTTGTTTATTCTTGCTTTTTTGTTTTATTTGGTTATGTCTGAGCAGGTGGGCTGTGTGTTCTTTGTTGTTTGCTCATCTGTGGGCATGATACTTTTCACCTCCTTCTCCAATTGGTTGGGTCAGTTGCTCAGATATGGTACAGCAGGGCAGGTCTAGCTGAAGAGGAGTTGCTGGGATGGGTTGTTTGTGCCACGTACCATGGCCAACAGGGTGGGTTGGGAATCAGTGTAGGGCAGGTTCTGGTAGGCCATGCCTGTGTTGCTTGAGGGTGTGATGTTCAGCACATGGTGCAGGTAGGCAGGATGGAGGGGGGAGGTTGTGATGTGTGGGGCTAAGATGGGTATGGGAAAGAGGAGAGAGGAACAGGAGCCAAAAATACAAATAAGCAAAAAAGAGTGTTAAGGGAGCTTGCCATTGGAGTAGAGAGATTAGAGACTGAGAAATGGGGAAAAACAAAAAGGAGAAGAAGAAGGAAAAAAAAAAGAAAAGAAAAAATAAAAATTAGAAAGAAAAAAGAAAAGCCTCCCAGGGATCCCACTGGTGTTGCTGTGAGGTCTGGGGAAGTTGCTCCCAGGCTGTGAAGTACAGCCTGGCTAGAAAGGGTAGAGGTGTCACTCAGCACATGGTATTCAAGAGACAGGAAGAGAAGCTAAGTATAGAGAGATGAGAAACTGAGTAATGAAGAAAGACAAAAAGGGAAAAAGAGAGAAAGAAAACAAAACAAACAAATAAAAAAAAGAACAAGAAAAAAACAGAAGAGAAAAAAAAACAAGAAAAAAGAAATGTGCTCAGGGATCCCTCTGTGCATCTGTGCAAACTGAGGGGGTTGGTCCCAAGCCACGCAGTACTGCCTGGCTAGAACAGGCTCCCAATTTGAGAAAAGAAAAAGAAAACAAACAAACAAAAAATTCAAAACAAACAAACAAAAAGCCCTGGGATCCCACCAGCATGGCAGCATGGGCCAGAAAGCAGTTTCACAGCCTTTTAGGAAGAAGCAAATATGGTGCACAGAGCCAGGTATTTGAGAGAAAGGAGGGGGAGGTGGTGAGAGGTTGGAAGAAATCAAAAGAAGCGGAAGAAAGCAATACTAGCAGCCAACAAATGGCACTCAGAGAGCTGGCCAGTGCGGGTGGGTGGAATCCAAGCAGCACTGGGGTGAAGCCCAGTGCTTTCCGGCTAAGAGACTGTGGCAGCAGGAAGCAGAGGAGGCCAAGTGAGGTGAAGAAGGGTGGGGGGTGGGAAAGCATATATCGCTGGTTACAGGTTGTTCTGTCTCCTGCTGGAAGCTCCATGAAGCTGCTTTCTCATAGCCCCTATTCACCTATCTCCAGTAGGAGTCCAAGATGGTGGATCCGTGCTACGTTAGCTGATAGGCAACCTCTGCATGTATCTCTCCTCACTCTCTGTTCTCTGTCAGTTTCTTATTCCATTCGGTCTTGGCTAGTTCTTTATCTCTTCATTTTATGCTTAGGGTTTCAGGATTGACGTTTTCTCCGTTCGGTTTAGTTTTTCAGATCTTTGCTGTGGGGGGATAGTGTGGTGCTTCTGTCTATAGCACCATGTTGCCCAGAAGTGATCCCCACCAGGGCTCTTATTCTAAATCTAGTAAGACATAAAATGTCAAGAATTCAGGGGCAGTTATAAGACTGAAAAGCAAGAGAAGGTTTGTCCTGAAACTAAAGCTATCCCACAGCCTCTGCAGAGTCAGACACTCAAACGAAAAAGGAAAATGAGCAAAGCCGCTAAAACCAAAACCAAATCCATTGTCGTCGAGTGGACTCCAACTCATAGCAACCCTGTAGGACATAGGAGAACTGCCCCATATGGTTTCCACAGAGCAGCTGGTGGATGCAAACTGCCAAGCTTTTGGTTAGGAGCTGAGGTCTTAACCACTGCACCCGCCAGGGCCCCTAGCAAAGCTGCTAGACCACATTTATTTCAGGCAAATTCATTTCAGAGAGGGTTAGAGGTGAAAGGATTCTGCTGCAGAAGAACCAGCAGGCCTGGAAAAATCATCAGCACTTTATGGCTTGAGAAAACCTTTAAAGATCAAGAAGCAAACTCCTCTTAGACGTGCCAGCACCCGTAGCCAGTACGTCAGGAGCAGGACTTAAAGAGCAGATGCTTCCTTTAAAGCGCCACGTGCAGACTGGTTTACTAGCAGTGAACACCAGAAATTGAAGTTTTCAAAAGTCAATGCCTGCCTGGGTTTGCGGTGTCTATGGAGGAAGGGCGTGGCCGTCGAGGAAGAGGGTGTGGTCCTGGCAGAGGCCGCAGCATAGCCCTATCCTGGGCAGGAAGCATGTGGGCTGAGATGTGCTTGGCAGCGGCAGCAACAACTCCACACATGGCCATGGCCCAGGCACTCACCCCAGACACTGCACGCCCACCTGGAGAAACTGCTCACGGTGCCACGGAGCCCAGAGAGATACTGGGCTGACAACCAGGGCACCAAGCACACACATCAGGCCCACTAGGGCTCCCTCTGCCAGAGAATAGAGGCGGGCAGACGGGAGGGGCGGAGTCCAGCATTTCAGGACCATGGGCAGGGGCGTGGCCCTCTGCAGCCTCCTTCTAGACTTTTTTTCCCCATTAATTTGGCTTTATTGCTTATCAAAAAGAGTTATGTGATAAATCGTTATGAACTAACACAATTTGGGGCATTCGAATTTTTTGCTTGGAGTAGAATATTGTTTTATGCAGGTTACTTAGTGGTCATATTGAAACTCTATAGAAACTGGAAAGAAACAGCAAGTTAGCTTCCCAGAACGAAGATAAAGAAAAAACGTTCTGAAATTTTAGGGACAAGAGTGGGAGGTAGGCACATATACAGCACACCTGAGTTTTGGTTTTTCTTTTTTCTTTTTTTTTTTTTTTTTAAGTTATTGCGGGTTTCCTGGTACTTGGTATCATTAAAACACTTCAATATTTAGGTATATTTTTTCAACGGCTAAAATATTTCATTAGAATATTTGGAGTATAATTGACTCTAGTCTAGAAAATACTATGAAGTGCATCTCATCTTTCTCTGTCTTTCTTCCTACATCTTTTCTGTTTCATTATACACAAGAGGCTTTTACTTTATTGATTTTTTTGCAAACCTCAAAATTAAGATATAATTTAAATACAACAAAATACACCCAATTTAAGTGTACAGATCAATCACTTTTGACAAATGTATACACTTGTGTAACCACCATCACAATCAAGATAGTCAATATTTTCATCACTCTGAATAGTTTACTCCTGCCCCTTTGCAATCAATCACAACCCCTCAGCCCCCCCTGCAACCATTAACCTGCTTTTTAACACTACAGATTAGATCTCTATCCTGGAGTTTCATATAAATAAGTTCATACATTATTCACTCTTTCATGTCTAGCTTCTTTACTTTAGCATAATGTTGACGAGATTCATCCACATGGTTGTAGGTATCAGTAGTTCGTTCTTTTTTTATTGCTGAGCAGTATTCTATTATATGGCTATGCTACAATTTGCTCATCTAAAGTGGCTATACAATTTTGAATCCACCCCAGAAACATATAAGAGCACCGGTCCTCTCACTTCTTGCCAACACTTGGTACTGTTGATCGATTCACACGTTGATGAACTTTTGGGTTGTATACAGTTTTAGTTTTAACATTTGGTGTCTTAAATCCATCTGGAATTTATTTTTGTGATGATTTGAGGTGGATATCTCAGCATTTTGCCCTAGACACTCAACCAATAGTCTCAATACATCTGAGAAGGAGTTCGTTATCCCTGTTTTCCTCCTTCTCATTTTTCCCTTCTATGAATTCTCCCTCAGTGGTCTAATGCCTCTGGTCACCGAATATATATTGATAAGGCCAAAATCTTCTCTAGCCTAGAACGGCAGCTCCATGGACCTATGTCCCTCACTCATATACACCTCTGTCATTCAATCCAACAGCAAATCCTTCTAAATATGTATGAATTCTGACCACTTCTCATCACCTCCATCACCATTCCTGTGTCTGAGCCGTCATTATCCTTGACTCAGACTTGCCTCCTGACTTGTCTCCCTGCTTCCGCACATCCATCCCGTCCCCCTCCAGCAACCAGAACACTCTGTCGAACCCTAGGTCAGATCATGTCATACTCTGCTCTAAACCTCCAAACATTCTCATCTCTTATAAAGGCCTACAAGGCCCTACGTGGTCTGGGCACCGCTCTCCCTCTCTGTCATCCTTTCTTCTCACTCTCCCACTTGCTGACTTCATTCCAGCTATATTGGTTCTGTAACTGCTCCCTGAGGACACCAAGCATCCTTCCTCTGGGCCTTTGCAATGTCTATTTGCGCTATCTGAAATGCTCTTCCTTCAGATATCTGCAAGGCTCACCTGAGCACCTCTTTCTAGACTTTGCTCAAGTATTTCCTTCCCAGTGAGATTTATCTTGTTCATCCTGTTTATTGAAATACTTCTCCCTACCACCAAATTCAACCCCCTATATACTGCTTTGTTTTCCATAGCGTTTGTTATTGGTTAACCTACCAGAAAATCTACTGATTATGTTTGTTGTTATGCTCTCCCTTCCAACTAAAATGTAGGCACCACAAAGGCAAGAATTTTGACATTTTTGCAATTGATGCTTCTACCTAGAGGAGTCCATAGCACATCCCAGATGCTCAATAAATACAATGAATTGATAAAATGAATAAATAAACTTCCTTCTGAATATAACCCGGATCTTCCACAGGCATCTCACACTACTAAAAAATTAATTTCTCATATTTTTGCCAAAACTGCTCATTCCCATTGTCCATGCCAAAGAGCTAGAATAGGCCTGGTCTTGCTGCAGTTACCTCCTTCTCCTCCCTCTTCCATTACCTCCTAGCCATCCCCACCACCAGCTCCTCTAGACCAGGGGCTTCCTGCCTCATCTTTACTTGGGTTACTGCAAAGTTTCCAAGCCTCTTTGCCTCTGCTCTGGCACCATTTTATCCTTCCTTTTCACACATCCACTAGGATGTTTCTACAGTCTATATATAATCTTGTCGCTTTTTGGCTTACAATCACTCCATGGTTATCCTTACTCCCAGGATGATGGACAAATGTGCCTTCATGGCATATAAGTGTGTCCACGGTCTGCCCCTGCCAAACCTGCAGCCTCATCTCCCTCCTTGGATTCACTCTCCAGCCACACCTGACTACCTGCCTGGTGTCCCACTGGTCCATGATCTCTCCTCTTTCCCTGACTTTCCGGATGCTAGTTTGTTAGCTTGGAAATAGCCCTTTTCCACCATCTAGGTGGAGATTCAGGTTTTTAAAGCAGCGATTCAGGTTTCATCTCCCCCAGACTGCTTTATGTTCTTCTTAGCTACTGTCATATCCCTACCAGTTGTAATTTTGGGTTTATTCATGTCTCCCTAATTACATTGTGAATTCCTCTGGAACATGAAATGTCTTTTAACTCTCTATTAATAGGGCCTAGCACAGAGTCTAGTGTAGAGTCTTCACTGAATAAATGTTTAATAAAATAATAGGGAAGAAGCTGAAGGCACTGCCCGTATTTTTTCACTTTCCCTCATTTAAGATAGTTCTCCTGGGTTATGAAATGTGAAGAGATTGTATTTTCAGCAATTAAGTCTAGTGGAGACACGGCAGGACTCTAGGGTCATCTAGATCTGGGTGAAATTGTAACTCTTCCAATTTGATATTTTTAGTGGTTTAGACGACAGCCAGATAGATTATTTTTGCCAATAGGCTCTATCCAGAGGATCTTGTCTGAATTTTTTAAGCAGCAATATAACAGCTTGTAAGTAATGTGTTGTATCCTAGCCTTAAAATTTTCAAAAATCACAGATCAGACATGAATCATTTCTCCCTTTCTTCTTACAGGCCCGAGAGCCTGGATGCCAAGCCCATCCTCGCTGGATGAAGTGGGTTGGAGTGGGGATGACTGACCTAATTCTAAATTAAAGAAAAAGACACGAAGAGACATTTAAAATTTTTAAAATTACTATATTTTAAAATGTGGTTTCCTAACACACAGCAGGGAAGATCTAGTCCACAGAGAGGGCAGAGTGGTGGTGGGGGAGAAGCACAGAGGAAAGAGGCAAAGGCAGGTCACCTCGTCTCTCCCTCCTCTGGCCTCACCAACTCCTAGGTTACCATCCCTTTACCCTTGAAACACAGAGACTTCATAAGTCAGCATGTGCAGTGATAAAGTGTGGCTACTTCCACATGCTATCCACTGGGCCACAGAAATATTGGCACAGTTAAGTCTGACTCAACAAGTTACCACTCATGCAAGTCAATTCTTCTCCACCTTTGAGTCACAGAGCGAAGACAAATGACCAGAGAGCTTGGGACCACCAGGCTAATATTCAAAGCCAGAGACGGCATAGTTGATGAGATGTACTGATTTCTCTTCTACTTTCCACAGCGGAACTTCTCAAATCCAGTGTGTTCATTTTTGACAAGGCTAATCTGCCCCACCCCCACCCCACCCCCCTTCTATCTGTCTTCTGTCTCTCTCTCTTTCTGTCTGTCTCACACACACTGCATGCACAATCCATGGTTCTGGCCTCCAACTTGCTATAAAAATGCAAAGAGCAGGTTAAGATATCTGACATAAGTGTCTGACATAAGTAGCTGAGTCTCTTCCCAGCAGAGCAAGGTTCATTCATGGGGCACAGTGGTCAACCACCATTTTCAGAGGAAGTTTTTACTCCTTAACTAATGAGATCTTGGTTCTTGCACTAGAAGAAAATGAATGGGTTGGTGACCCACACTTCTGTCTCCGACAAGCACTTGGCAGTGACAAAGGTGCACCAAAGACGAGGCTGCTGTTTGCAATGCCCATACCGAAGGCGGGTTGCTCTGACCAAAGGTAGAAGCAAAACGCCTGCAAGTACAGGCATCTTCTCAGTAGTGCTGGCTCATCCAAAGTCAGAGAGCATACACTGGCTGGGTGAGCCCCAGGTATTCTGACTGCAGGTGAATATAGAAATGTGTCCATAAAAACGCATGATGCTCTACCCTCTGATAGTAACAGATGGGCTCTGTCCACAAGCATCCCAGATGCTCTGATTGATGGTGAGGCCAGAAGTATCCACAAGTACAGGTTTGCTGATGTCCTATCCCATTACACAACCTGTGCTTTGGCAAGGTGGGCCACAGGTGCTCTCACTGTAGGCAGAAACAGAAGTATCTCCAAATACGGGAATGGACATGCCCACTCTGATTGAAACAGATGTGTTCTGGACAATTGGGCACCAGGTGCTCTGATGAAAGGCGGAAATAAAAGTATATTTCAACCCAGGTATGGTGCTGGCCCTCCAACTACAACAGACGTGCTCTAACCAGAATGTCTCCAAGTAATATGACCACAGGGAGAGACAGAATCGTCTCCTGGCACACGTTTCTTCTCAGTGGTGCTGTCTCCTCCAGTAGTAGCAGGTATGCTTTTGCTGGGCAGGATGCAAGTGCTCTGACCAGAGGCACAATGGACAGTATCTTTCATGACTCTCTGGAAGTGGACTCTCCAATTGTACTACAGTGCTCTAGGCTGGCAGGAACCTGGCATTAAGGTCTAAGCTCCCCCAACATGAGCTGTGGTACTGGGAGTCCACCTTGGCATTGCTTTAAAGCTGAGTGCTCCAAGCATGGAGCTGGAATCTGGGGCAGCCACACTATCCTCAGAGCTTCCACTACCCACAGGGGCTTCAGTTCCCATAAATGCAAATGGGTCTGGAGTGGTGTCAGCAAACAGTGAGCTACTGTTCCCAGTGCTAGGCATCATGGTGACAGCTCTAAAGCCAGAAATAGTGGCTGCACAAACAGGAAAACACATGGGGTGTCTACAAAGGCCAGCTTTGTGCTAACAAGGATGTCACAGGTAGAACATGGGGGTGTCAAACCTGCAAAAAATGATTGAATTGTGCTACCATTTAGAGGCTGCACTGTTAAGTGCACTGTTAAGTCTGGAGCTTGTGCTGGGGCTGCCAGGTTTCCAAAAGGCAAAGAGCTGTCCCTCCAGGCTCCTGCTTGTTATGGATTGAATTGTGTCCCTGCAAAATATGTGTCTACTGGTTAGGCTGTGATTCCCAGTATTGTGTGGTTGTCCTCCATTTTGTGATTGATGCAATTTTCCTATGTGTTGTAAATCCTAATCTCTGCCGGTGGTTAATGAGGCAAGATTAGATTATGTTAAAGAAGATTACAGTGGGATGTAACACCCTCACTCAGGTCACATCCCTGTTCCAATGTAAAGGGAGTTTCCCTGGGGTGTGGCCTGCACCACCTTTCATCTTACAAGAGATAAAAGGAAAGGGAAGTGAGCAGAGAGTGGGGGACCTCACACCACCAGGAAAGAAGCACTGAGAGCATAGCACATCCTTTGTACCCAGGGTCCCTGCACTGAGAAGTTCCTCAACCAGGGGAAGATTAATGACCTTCCTCCAGAGCCGACAGAGAGAGAAAAATCTTCCCCCAGAGCTGACACCCTGAATTTGGACTTCTAGCCTACTAGACTATAAGAGAATAAACTTCCTTTTTTTGAAGCCATCCAATTCTGGTACTTCTATTACAGCAGCACTAGATGATTAAGACACTGCTCATCAGGACCACAAATGTGGGCTGAGGATTGGCTCCTTGGTCAAACAAAAGGCTGAATGTTACGGTTGAGTCTCTGACTGACTGTGGGGGCAAGCTAGTGGAGACTGGGGTTGAGGCGATGTTGATAATTGTACAACGTATTCTCTTAACTATGGAGTCCATGTAAAATAGAAAGAAGTTCTCACTGGAGACAGGGAAGATGACCAGCCTGGGAAGGAGGGCTGGTATCCATTCCGATTTCATCAGGGTCAAAGGCTGGCGTGGATGCTGAGTCTGCAGAGGTGCTGGATACAGGAGGTGAGGAGGTGAGGCAGCTGGAGAAGTCGTGATGGGTAGACTAGAAAAGACAGGGACACTGTGGACTATGGTTCACTGTTGTTGCCCATCAGGGATTCCCCAATGTGGACCGAGGGCTGGATCCTGGGCCCAAAGCAAAGCTGAAATTTGAGGTGTTGCTGCTAACTACAAATGCTTGTGGGTTGGTAGAGGCTGGGGCCTTTGCAGAGGATGTCTGCTCCACACTGCAATGCGCCTGGGCAGATGGGAGGGAGCTCCCAAGGGAGACTGAAGGCACAGGTCTCTTCTGAAGAACCTAAATTCTGACCTTGGACTGGAAGGGAAGAGTCTCCCAACACAGTTATGATGCTGGCTCCTCCCATTTTACTACCTGGGCTTTGGCCACATGATGCCCAGTTGTTCTCACTGAAGAAGGAAGAGAACGGTCTCCAAGCATAGGTATGATGCTGGCCTCTGGTACTGCTACAGGTGTACTTTAGACAGGGATAGCCCAGGTGCTCTGGATATAGGCAGGAATAAAAGTAACCCACGCCTGCATATGGTGCTGGCCCCTCCAATTACAGCAGATGTGCTCTGGCCAGGCGGGCCACAGTTGGTCTCACTGTAGGAGGGAACACAAGAGCTTCCAAGCACAGGTTTGGTGCTGGCCACTCTAGCTGTAACAATGTGCTCCCTCTAGACGGGTCCCAGATGATCTGACCACAAAGAAGAACAAAAGTGTCTCTGATACATTTTTTCCTCAGTGATGCTGACTCCTCCAATAGAAACAGGTGTACTTTTGGTGGGAGGGCCAGAGGCTCTGAGCAAAGCCAGGACGTACTTGCTCTCCATAAAGGTGGTTTCTCCAACTGTAACAGAGGTGCTATAACCAAAAACACAAATCCATTGCCATCAAGTCAATTCTGACTCATAGAAACCTTATAGGACAGAGTAGAACTGCCCCCTAGAGTTCCCAAGGAGCAGCTGGTAAATTCCAACTGCTGACCTTTTGGTTAGCAGGGGAGCTCTTAACCACTACGCTACCAAGGCTCCAAGGGTGCTATAGGCCAGCAGAAACATGGTACTCAGGTCTCTGTATCTCCATCATGGGCTGTGGCGCTGGGTGTCCTGCCGGATCATGTCCCAAAACTGAGTGCTCCAGACTTACTGCTGGGGCATGGCCGTACTGCACCTGGATCACTCCTCCAAAGAGGCAGAACACTTCCAGCAGGGCTATGTGAGCTGGTGATGCATGTCCTTTGGTGAAGGAGCTCATAGAAGACCTCTATATTTTCTTACTCAAGCTGTCTTAGAGCTTTGTTTGGATTGGAGGTTTTCCTTCAGAGGCCCAAGAAGGAAGTGCTGGCTCCAGTGGTCTCCAAGGGCCTACATGCTGATGGTCCACATCCACTGCTATGGGGTCCCTTCTCTAACCCTCCTGCCTTCTGGTACTATTTGATCATCCTCCTCCTTCACTAACCCTATCCAGCACTCTCCTTAGACCCTCAGTTCAGTCTCCTTTAGGCAAGAGTCTGAAGGGTGACTGAATGGCACCGGGCTTAAAAAGGGACAGTCTGTTCAAGTGGCCAGTACAGGTGAGTCCATTTGGCCCTAGAAGATGGATCTTTACTGTTCCTGAGTGGCCAACCATCTTGAAGGTGTGAGCCGACAGCACTAGCTGCTTCGTCTGAGTCTCTCCAAGGCTTTGCGAGGAGCATTGAGACTGCAGGATCGAAAACTGTCTCTTAGAGGCGATGGAAAACCTCAGAGTATAAGCGAGTAAGACAGCCAACTATCAAACACAGCCAACGACAGTAGCAGGAGCAGCAGAATAATGCCGACCAGACTAGGGAGCATGGAGGGCCGGAGAACCGGTGGGCCACGTGCAACTGGTTGGGCTTCGGCAGGCGAGACCGGCTAGCATAGGTTGCTTAGGACGTTGTCCATGAAGAGCATTTTATGCGCTATACCACCCTGGGAGGGAACTATAAACTCGGAGAGACCTCTGAGGTAAAGCAGGTAACGATTCAGCCCTGATGCTTGTGATGCCTCCCCTGTACGCCTGAGACAGAAAGAACACCAAAGGGCAAAGGGCAATGCCAAGGGCCCAGCCCAGCTGACTTCCTTCTGCTGCTCCTGTTGGAGCCCAGGTAGGCCTGCACTATTGGGGACTGTTAGCTGAAGGACGTTTGTAAAGCCCTTTATCACATTAAAGAACTTCCCATCAATTCGTACTTTGTTGAGAGATTGTTTTTCAAAAGATGTTAAATTTTGCCAATTTTTCCCCCATGGCTGTAGAGAAAATCATATAGCTTTTCTCCTTTATTCTGTTAATATGGTGAATTACATTGATTGATTTTTTCTTATTGTGGTGAAAATATACACAACACAACATAGAGCAATTCAACAATTTCTACCTTTATAATTCAGTGACATTAATTGCCTTCTTAAGCTGTACAACCATTCTTGCTATCTTTTTCCAAATTATCCCACCACCAAGAATATACATGGAAACCCTTGTGGCATAGTGGTTAAGAGCTATGGCTGCTAACCAAAAGATCACCAGTTTGAATCCACCAAGTGCTCCTTGGAAACCCCATGGGGCAGTTCTACTCTGTCCTATAGGGTCAGTATGAGTTGGAATCGACTTGACGGCGATGGGTTTGGGTTTTTTGTTTTGTTTTTAGTAACATACATTCAATTCACTCTAAGTGAAAACTCCTCTTTCCCCCTCCTTCCTCCCTCTGGTAAGCACTAATAATTTTTGGTTTCTATATATTTGCTTATATCATATAAATGTGATCATATAGTGTTACACTGATTGATTTTTTAATGTTAAATCAACTCCTTGCATTCTTGGAACAAACCCTACTTAGTCATGCTATGTCACCCTTTTGCATTTTGATGGATTTTATTTGCATAATGTCATTTATGATTTTTACATCTACTTCTGTGAGGGATATTAATCTGTAATTTTCTTTTCTTGTTAGGTTTTGCTATTGGTGCAATGCTGGCTTCATAGAATGAGCTAGTTGCCTCCTTCTCTACTTTCTGAAAGAGTTTGTGTAACATTGATAAAATAATTTCTTTATATGTTTGATAGAACTCATCAGGGAAGCCATGTGAACCTGCAGTTTTCTTCCTGAAAATGTTTTTATAGCTGTTTGTTGTTGTTAGGTGCCATCGAGTCCACACTGACTCATAGCGGCCCCGTGTACAATAGAACAAAACACCGCCCAGTCCTGCGCCAGCCTCACAATCATTGTTATGCTTGAGCCCATTGTTGCAGCCACTGTGTCAGTCCATCTTGTTGAGGGTCTTCCTCTTTTTCTCTGACCTTCTGCTTTACCAAGCTTGATGTCCTTCTCCAGGGACTGATCCCTCCTGATAACATGCCCGAAGTATGTGAGACATAGTCTCACCATCCTTGCTTCTAAGGCGCATTCTGGCTGTACCTCTTCCGAGACAGATTCGTTCGTTCTTTTGGCAGTCTGTGGTATATTCAATATTCTTCGCCAGCACCGTAATTCAAAGGCATCAATTCTTCTTCAGTCTTCCTTATTCATTGTCCAGCTTTCGCATGCATATGAGGTGATTGAAAACAGCATAGTCTTCAAGGTGACATCTTTGCTTTTTAACACTTTAAAGAGGTCTTTTGCAGCAGATTTGCACAATGCAATGAGACATTTGATTTTTTGACTGCTGCTTCCGTGAGTGTTGATTGTGGATCCAAGTACAATGAAATCCTCGACAACTTCAATCTTTTCTCCATTTATCATGGTGTTGCTTATTGGTCCAGTTGTGAGAATTTTTGTTTTATGTTGAGGTGTAATTCATACTATAGGCTGTAGTCTTTGATCTTCATCAGTAAGTGCTTCAAGTTCTCTTCACTTTCAGCAAGCAAGGTTGTGTCATCTGCATAATGTAGTTGTTAATGAGTCTTGCTCCAATCCTAATGCCCCGTTCTTCTTCATATAGTCCAGTTTCTGGGATTATTTGCCCAGCATACAGATTAAATAAGTATGGTGAAAGGATACAACCCTGACGCACACCTTTCCTGACTTTAAACCACACAATATCCCCTTGTTCTGTTCAAACGACTGCCTCTTGATCTACGTACATATTCCTCATGAGCACAATTAAGTCCTTTTTAATTTCTGATCCGTAGTGATGTGCCCCTTTTTAGGCCTGCTGTTGGTAATTGGAGTCCTCTTCTTGTTGTTTCTTGGTCAAACTTGCGAGAGATTTTCAACTTAGTTAATCTTTTCAAAAATCAGCTTTCAGCCTTGTTAATTTTCTCTACCATATATTTTCTATTTTTTAGTTTAATTCTTTCTTTCTGTTTACTTTGGATTTAACTTGTTCTTGTATTTCTCTTTTCTTAGGATGGAAGCTTAAATCACTGATTTTAAAATCTTTCTTATTTTTTAATGTAACCACATAAAGCTACAACATTCCCTGAAGCACTGCTTCAAGTTTATCTCACAAATTTTGATTTGCTGTGTTTTAATTATCATTTAGTTCAAAATATTTTCTAATTGTTCTTATTACTTCTTCTTTGACCGATTGGTTATATAAACATGTGTTTTGCTTATTTCCAAATAAATATTTGAGGATTTTCTAGATCTCTAATTGCTATTGATTACTAATTTAATCCCATTGTGGTCAGAGAAAATACTCTGTATGATTTCAATCTTTTGCAATTTACTGAGACTTATTTTTTGGCCCAGCATATGCCTATCTTTATGAACATTCCATGTGTACTTGAAAAAGAATATGCGTTCTACTATTGTTGAGTATATTTACAAATGTCAGTTAAGTCAGATTTTAAGATTTCTGTACATTACTTGTTTTTTGCCTACTTGGTTTAATGAGTATAATTATGATAATAATTGTTTTACTAATTCTTAAGAAAGAGCTATTAAAATCTTCAACTGTGATTGTAATTTGCCTATTGATCCCTTTAGTTTGGTCAGTTTTTGCCTCATATATCTTGAAGTTCTACTGCTAAGTACATAAACATTTAAGATTTTTATTTCTTCCAAATGAACTGACTCTTTTACCATTACCTATCATTAGGACAAGTCTCTCTTTAGAGCCAGTAATAATTCTTTTCTTTAAGTCTGATTTGTCTGATATTAATTTAGCCACACCATATTTCTTATTCTTAAAGTGACCGCTAACCCAGTTTTCCAGGAACTATCCTGCTTTTAGCATTGAAAACCTGGCAGCCTGGAAAACCGCTCAGTCTCAGGCAAAATACGATGGTTAGTCATCCCACTCATCCTAGTGTTTGCATGGTATATTTCCATGATTTTACTTTCAACCTATCTATGTCTTTATATTTAGAGAAGTGGCCCTGTTTAGACTTCCTAGAGTTGGGTCTTTTTTTTTTTTTTTTTTTAGTGCAGTTAATCAACCTCTGTCTTTTCATGGAGGGTATAGTCGAATTGGAGCCCTGGTGGTGCAGTAGTTCAGAACTATGGCCGCTAGCCAAAAGGTCGGAAGTTTGAATTCACGAGCTGCTCCTTAGAAACCCTATGGGGCAGTTCTACTCTGTCGTATAGGGTCGCTATGAGTCGGAATCAACCTGATGACAAAGGGTTTGGTTTGGTTTTGGTATAGTCCCATTACATTGTTTGTAGGTTAGGTTCATATCTACTATCTGTGTAGGATAAAGGAGTTCCAGGGGCTCCATAACCCTGCTGACATTTGGCGCTGTCAGACTTTTTAAACTTTATTCATTCTGGTGGATGTGTAGTAGAATCTCACTGTAGTTTTAATTTTTATTTCCCTGATTACTACTGATGTTGAGCACTTTTTCATGTCCTTGTTGAAAATTTGTGAATCTTCTTTTGTAAAGAAATTAATACCATTTTCTTCCTAGGGTTGCTTTAAGAATATCTTTTTAAATCAGTATGAAGCACAGTGTCAGCACACAATTAATGTCAACTGTTATTATTCCTATTGTCATTACTGGACATTGCTCTCAGGTGTGATATGTCCTCTTGCTAACCCATTTGGCTCTATGCTAGTTTTTGCCCCAATTCCTTCAATTCCCACAGGAACCACTGCCACTAGCATGTTATGGAGAGCACACTTGTATTGAAGGTTCAGGGTCATGGTAGGAGATGACACATCATACAATACAGGCAATAGCTAAAAGTTGAATATTAGATATCACTATTCAAAAACTTAATTGACCATTTCCTACTCTGAATTTCTCATGTGGACCTTGCCAGTTGCTGTTATAGATTTTGACTCATGGCAACTCCATGTGTGTCAGAGTAGAACTGCGCTCCATAGGGTTCTCAATGACTGATTTTTTGGAAGTAGATGCCTCAGATGGACTCAAACCTCCAACATTTTGGTTAGCAGCCTAATACATTAACTATTTGCAACACCCAGGGACTCCTTTGCCTCCATATGTCCCCACAATCTACCTTATTCCTGGGACTTCTTATTCTCTTTGGCATCTCCTTACACCTCTCTTTTCTCGCCAGGACTTTGGTCCCTCAACATGCCTCTCCAGGGTTATTCATGGAAAGTCAAAATCCTTCTCTCCGTGTTATGCTGAGCAAATCAACTCTCTCTATATTCTCATCCTTCTTTTTCAGTAAATTCCCTAGAAGTGAAGACTAGAGCCTCTCGCCTTTCGAAGTCAAAGATGATGCTCATCAAGCTATTTTTCCAAGACAAAGTGCCTTCTCCCAAGTTTTAAATTTTGCCACTTACTTGGAATGCAACAGAGCCCTGGTGGTGCAGTGGTTAAGAACTCTGCTGCTAACCAAAAGGTCGGCAGTTCAAATCCACCAGCCACTCCTTGGAAACGTTATGGGGCAGTTCTATTCTGTACCATAGGGTTGTTATAAGTCCAAATTCACTCGACTCAACAGCAATAAGTTTGCTTTTTTGGTTTGGAATGCAACAATGGCCGCAGTTAGTTCCTATTTTAAATGATGAGCTTTTCCTCCTGTTATATCTGTAGGTGTTATTAGTCCCATGTTAAAGCTAAGACAGCTGAGGTTCAGATAGGTGAAGTGGCTTTCCAAGGTTGCACAACCATTAAGGGATGGAGCTTGAATTCAAACCCAGATTTGCCTGACTCTAAAGGTTGTTCTCCATACACTAAACCACACTCTTCCCACTAAACACTTGGTCTCCATTTACACGCTGTCTTTCATATTCTCCTTCTCTCTCTCTCTCTTAAACTTAATTTATTATTCAATGTTCTCTTGGGTCCTTACCCTTATTGCAACAGTACTGTTTGCCACATGAAATTGTATCACTATAGGAATTCACCAAACATCAGACCTTTGGCATCTTTTATGTGAAATGGTATCAACACCAGCTACTAGCTAGAAGAAGTCACTGGATTAACATACATTAAAATATTCTATAAACAGTAAAACACTGGATTTGATTTCTAGCGATATAGTAGATTACAGTCTCCAATTATAAGGATATTGGATAAAATATTAAAGAATTTAATGCAGGGCTGAGCTGGTAGTAAGATAAGGGAATTCCTCAGAGGATAGAAATATCAAGAAAGCATAAATTTACTGGGCTAAGCAAGAGTTGAATCTACAGTTTGCCCTGGAGTATCTGCCAAACCCTACTGGCTCAGAGCCTCAGTTTTAACAGGTCATGTGTGCTTAATGCAGAAGACAAACTCGGTCAGCTTGAAAATTCCCACACAAAACTGAGATCTCCAGAAGATGACACAGTAAGTAAATTAGAAGTTTTTAAAAAACCTGGTAAGGATGATGTTGAAGCTATATCCCCGTCTAGGCTTTGGTGAGAAAGACAAACAGAAATAAGTTTCTCTCTTGAGAATTCCTAAAAAGCCTCCCCCGCCTCCCCCTACCCCATAGACTTGGAGGTGGACATGACATACAAAGCCAATCATTTCGTTTGAAATCGTCCTGAGATGGTAGTGTCCTCACATCTACACACATAAATGAATTATTAAAGGACACAGGATGCCTCTGTCATTCGGTATCTGGTGCACAGTGTTGTCACTGAGCAACTCAGAATCCTAAACATCTGTAGTCCTGTCTAACAACATTCAGTTCCCAGGGAAATATTTCTTCTTACGGCTTACTCTGTGTCCTGGAAACAAAAGGCAACAATGTCCCAATTCCAGGAAGGTCTGTGGATTGGAACCCAGCTGGTGTACTGGTTAAGAGCTCATCTGCCAACCAAAAGGTCAGCAGTTCGAATCCACCAGCTGCTCCTTGGAAACCCTAAGGGGCAGTTCTACTCTATCCTACAGGGTCTCTATGAGACTATGAGTTGGGATCAACTCAATGGCAATGGGTTTGGGTTTTTTTTTTAGTGTCAGAGATAGATACCACTTCAGAGTGCAGGAAGGATTTGAGCAACAAAAGTGTTTAGGTAAAAGAAAAGACTAAATATTTTGTCAAATTCTTCCTGTCAGCATAAATGCAATAGTTTTTGCACAACAAAGTATCCCATCCCCATTTGTTGTTGGTAGTTACCTTTGAGTCTATTCTGACTCACGGTGACTCCATGTGTGCCGAGTAGAAGTGCTGCATAGGGCTTTCAAGGCTGTGAACTTTTGGAAGGTCACCAGGCCTATCTTCCAAAGCATCTCTGCGTGGGTTCCAACCACCAGCCCTTCAGCTAGTAGTCAAGCACTTAACCATTTGCACTACCCAGGGATTCTCAGCATCTATTATTTCTCTTCATTTTCCAATTCGAAGTTTAGTACATGCTCACAAATTAGTGCAGTGTTCGCAATAATTGCACAAGCGAAACGAGGAACATTTTTCAATATTCGACAATTCATATTTCTGTTATATTTATATACGTGGAGCCCTGGTGGGGCAGTAGTTAAGAGCTCGGCTGCTAACCAAAAGGTCGGCAGTTCGAATCCACCAGCTGCTCCTTGGAAACCCTACGGGACAGTTCTACTAGATCCTGTAGGGTCGCTATGAGTCGGAATCAACTCGATGACAATGGGTTACACATGTAGGTCCAGATATAACGTTTAAAAAGCATGGTACCAGTTCTTCACATTGGCAACTGGATGGAGACAGATGCTAGAACTGTGAAAACTTTTACTTTTCTAAAAGGGCAATTTTTAACTAAACTTTCAAAGTAATTTTTATTTAAAATTTGATATCCATAATATAATGTATATGTTGTCTTCTAATCATTTTAACACATAATTCCAAATATTTTAAAAGAAAAATAACTATTTTTGTAAATATTTGAAAAGTCATTGTATTTTTAAATTTATCTTGAATTGTTAATGAAAATATATTTAAACTTTTAATATAATTATGTTTTATTTTAATTTTTAAACTGTTATTGTTAATAGAAAAATTATGTGCAACATCTTAATTATAACCTAATAAGTGATTTTGTTGAAATTAAGATAAGAAAAATCAATTTTATAGAGAAGAATAGACTAATAAAGTGAGTATTTACTCATATAAATTTCACCAGCCCACCAAGAGAACATCTAGACTTGCAAAATAATGAAATTCACTTGTCTTTGATATTTTAATGACTTCAGTCACACAAAAACCACAGGTTTTCAATTTTTTTAAATTTTGTCATTACAAAGGTGTACTTATAAAAGTAGCAGGATAGAACACATTGTATTTAACATTTTTTAATTTATTACTTTAAAAAGTTAGACATATGATGTGTGGCCCTCCATTTGTATTCTTGCCCCAGTCATTACAAATGTAGGAACAGGCTTGGCCAGGATTCCTGCAAGTGCAGAAGTAATTCCTTTCTGGAAGAACCCACTTTAAACTCAAGCCTCAGAAAATTCCCACAGATAAGGTTCCAAGGATCATGATCCCACAATTTAAAAAAATCACTAAAAACACAAGGAAATAAACTATCATGATCGAGACACAGCAGAAAATACAATCTTACCAGCTAAGATGGATGATACTGGGAGTATTGAATATAATATAAAATAAATTATTTTAATATGGTTAAAGTTTGAAAGCTAAGAGATTAAGTTAAACAGACATGGAAGATAGAGTGAGAAAATCCAACATACATCTATCAGGGTTCCAGAAGGAGTTAATTGAAAGATGAAGGAGTGAAAATATGTGCATAGATGGAAAGCTGATTTATAACAGACCAGGCAATGCAGATGAGTTGAGAAAAGATGGACCAATCAGTAAAGTATGCCCCAAATGATTGATTGGTTATCATATGGGAAAAAAAAGAAAAGGAATGCCTATTTCAGATCATACTCAAAAATCACTTACAGATGGGTCATGTACTTAACTATAAAATGTAAAATTTTAAGACTTTTACAAGAAAATATAGAAAAATAACTTTATGACCTCAACAAAGAATTTGTTAAATAACACACAAAAGGCATAAACCATAAAGAAAAGACAGATAAATTAAATTCAAGAACCTGTTCATCAAAGACACCATAAAGAGACTGAAAAGATACACCACAAACTGGAAGAAGATATTTATATCACATGTAACAAAATAGGATTAATGTAAAGAATATTCATGAATCAATAAGAAAAAAGATACACAGTCTGACAGAAATAAGGGCAAAATATACCATCAGGAATTTCACAGAAAGGGAAACTCAAATGGCAATAAACATAAAAACATGTCTCACCTAATTATTAATTCCCAACATGCAAATGAAAACTATAATGAGTTATTACTTCACATCCACCAGATTAACAAAAATGTTACATCTGGATAATAAAACCTTAAGGCATTACCTAATAAAGTTGACTATGTACATATTATATGACCCAGCAATTTAACTCCTGTAAGACTACATCCTAGATAAGTTGAATGTGTCCAGCAGGCACATTCATAACATCAAAAACTTGGAAACAGTAGAGCAAAGAAATAAATTATGAACACAAAAAATACTACACAGAAGTGAGAACCAAAGAACTGCAAGTTCACACACGCACGCGGTTGCAGGGTGAAATTATGTCAGACAATGGAAAAAGGTTGCAAGTGAAAATATACAGTATCATTGTTTACATAAAGGTGGAACACATAAAACCAAGCAAAAAATTATTTGGAAATGTATATAATCATGATAAGACTATTTTCAAAAGCAAAAAAATCTAGGATAGTGGTATTAGAATGGACTAGGAGAGAATGTAAATGAGGAGGGTCCAGAGGAGCTTCTGAATCTTTAAGTTGCATAGTGGATTCACGGTGCTCATTTTTCTTTAATGAATTATTAAATGAACCATTAATTAACTAAATCATTCATTCAATCATTTAAACCATTTAATAATGTTCACTATCCTTTAAACTATATATCTACATGACACATTCTCTTTTTTATGCTTGCTATATTTTACAATAAAAACCTTTTTTAAAATGTAGTACAAATGTGAGAATGTTATATTCTTATACTGAAATTAGAACAAATCCACGAGAGCCAAAGTACAACCCTAAATATATCCCACCTGAATTTAGAGACCATCTCAAGAATAGATTTGATGCATTGAACACTAATGACCGAAGACCAGATGAGTTATGGAATTACATCAAGGACATCATACATGAAGAAAGCAAGAGGTCATTAAAAAGACAAGAAAGAAAGAAAAGACCAAAATGGATGTCAAAAGAGACTGACAGTTGCTCTTGAACCTCGAGTAGTTAAAGCTAAAGGAAGAAATGATGAAGTAAAAGAGCTGAAGAGAAGATTTCAAAGGGCGGCTAGAGAAGACAAAGTAAAGTATTATAATAAAACATGCAAAAACCTGGAGATAGAAAACCAAAAAGGAAGAACACACTAAGCATTTCTCAAGCTGAAAGAACTAAAGAAAAAATTCAGGCCTCAAGTTGCAATATTGAAGGAGTCTACAGGGAAAATATTAAACGATGCAGGAAGCATCAAAAGAAGATGGAAGGAATACACAAAGTCACTATACCAAAAAGAATTGGTCGACATTCAACCATTTCAGGAGGTAGCATATAATCAAGAACCGATGGTACTGAAGGAAGAGTTTCAAGCTGCACTAAAGACATTGGTGGAAAAACTAGGCTCCAGGAATTGATGGAATACCAAGTTGGATGTTTCAACAAATGGATGCCATGCTGGAAGCACTCACTCATCTATGCCAAGAAATTTGGAAGACAGCTACCTGGCCAACTGACTGGAAGAGATCCATACTTGTACTCATTCCAAAGAAAGGTGATCCAACAGAATGCAAAAATTATTAAATAATATCATTAATGTCACACACAAGTAAAATTTTGCTAAAGAGCATTCAAAAACAGTTGCAGCAGTATATCAACAGGGAACTGTCAGAAATTCAGACTGGATTCAGAAGCGGACATGCAACTGGGGATATCATCCTGATGTCAGATGGACCCTGGCTGAAAGCACAGATACTGGAAAGATGCTTACCTGTTTCTATTGACTATGCAAGGCATTCGACTATGAGGATCATAACAAACTATGGATAACATTGAGAAGAATAGGAATTTCAGAACACTTAAACGTGCTCAAGAAGAACCTGTACATAGACCAAGGGGCAGTCGTTCTAACAGAACAAGGGGATACTGCGTGGTTGAAAGTCAGGAAAGATGTGAGTCAGGGTTGTATCCTTTCACCATACTTATTTAATCTGTATGCGGAGCAAATAATCCAAGAAGCTGGACTATATGAAGAAGAATGTGGCATCAGGACTGGATGAAGACTCATTAACAACTGTGATATGCCGATAACACAACCCTGCTTGCTGAAAGTGAAGAGGACTTGAAGCACTTACTGTTGAAGACTACAGCCTTCAGTATGGATTATACCTCAACATAAAGAAAACAGAAATCCTCACAACTGGACCAAAAAGCAACATCATGATAAAGAGAGAAAAGATTGAAGTTGTCAAGGATTTCATTTTACTTGGATCCATAATCAACATCCATGGAAGCAGCAGTCAAGAAATCAAATGAGACATTTAAGAGGGGGCAAGATGGCGCTCTAGGCAGAAACACCACGCCGTCCCTCCACAGCAAAGATCCGAAAAACTAAGCCTAACAGAGAATCAACAATCCTGAAACCCTAGAACACCAAATGAAGAGATAAAGAACTCAGCCAAACACCAAACGGAGTGAGAATACTAAAAGAGAACGGAGAGCGAGGAGAGACTCAGGCAGAGATTCCTTACCAGCTAACGCAGCGCGGATCCACCATCTTGGATTCCTATCGGAGACCAGTGAACGGGAGAGCAGCCTTGCAGAGCATCTGGTCGGAGACAGAACGACCGGTAAACTGCGGTGCGCGCTCTCTCACCACCCACCCCTCTCCGCCTCAGCTGGGGATCCCCTGCTTTCCGTGGCCAGGGTCCCTGGGCTGGGGGGTGCTGGTGCTTGGATTCCGCGCGCCTGGGCTGGCGTCTTTCTGGGAGCGGTTTGCTGGCAGCTAGCGAACCTTTTTCTGCCACTTCCCCCTCCTTTTGCCTGGGTGCCTGGTTCCGAGTGCCGTCTCTGCTCTCTCCTGCGGGGCTGTAGGGCTGCGTGAGGGCGTGTGGCTGTTTCTAGGTCTGGGCTCCCGCGCGGGAGGGATCCCGGGGCCTTTGTTCGTTGGCCCCTCTGCTTCCCGTGGCCATGGTCACTTAACCCCAAGACTACCGGCTTCTTGGAATTCGCGCCCCTGAGTGGGGGCTCTCTGGGTCCCATTTGTAGGCACTGACTGCTGGTGTTGCCATTTTTTTTTTTTTCTCAATTTTATTTTTCTTCCTTTTTTGATTAGTTTTGTCATCTTTTACCTCTTTTTCCCTTTTGTCTTTCTTCATTGCTTAATTTCTCTTCTCTCTATCTCTTCCTTCTCTTTCTGATCCCTGAATATCAGGCGATGTATGCCTCTGTACCTTCTGGCCAGGCTGAGCTGTGAAAATTGAGACCGTTTCCTCCAGACCTCATAGCTGCATCGGTGGGATCCCTGGGAACTTTGCAGTTCTTTAACTTTTCTGATTTTTATTTGGTCATTCTTTCCTTTTCTTTCTCTTCCCCCTTCTGGCTTCCTCCATCCCATAGTCTCTCATCTGTACATTCCAACGACAAGCTCCCCTAGCATTGTTTTATGTTTGTACGCTTTTTGCTACTCCTCCTCTCTCCTCTCTCCCATATCCAGCTTAGCTTCACACAGAACCATCTTCCCGCTGCACCCTACCTACCTGCACCGTGCACTAGACATCACACCACCAAGCGGTGCAGGAAAGCCCTATTGGAAACTGCCCAGCACTGACTACCGACCGTCCTGGTGGCTGCGGTGAGTGCCACAAGCAACCCGTCCCAGAGGCTCCTCCTCAGCTAGATCTGCCCAGCTGTACCACAAGAACGAAACAAACAAAAAAAAAATCTACTATCAATAAACGAGAGAAATATCTACTGAATGCCCCAAAAACAGCAAACAATATCAAAACATTTACAAAAACAAGACAAGATGGCTCTAATAGGCGTCCAAATTAAAACACCAGATAACTCTCTTGTGGAAGAAAATGCACTAGAAGTACCTGATACGGAACTCAAATTACTAATACTCGGAATTTTCCAAGAACTGAGGCAAAAAGCTGACAAACATGAGGAAAAAATAGACAAATTTATGGAAAATACAGACAAAAAATTGGAAGAATTCAGGAAGATGATGCAGGAACAAAATGCCAAAATAAATTCACAACTCCAAATTATACAAAAACAACAATTAGAAATCCAAAAGATAAACAACAAGATTTCAGAAATGGACGGTGTCATAGAAAGGCTGAGAAGTAGATTTGAAACCATGGAAGACAGGATCAGTGGAACTGAAGACAAGCACTTGGATACAACTTTGTTTCAGGAAAACTCAGAAAAAAGAACAAAGAAAAATGAAGAGACCCTGAGAGTTATGTGGGACACAATTAAAAGCAAAAACTTACGAGTGATTGGCATACCAGAACAGGGGGAGAAAACAGAAAACACAGAGAGGATCATTGAGGAACTGCTGACAGAAAACTTTCCCAATATCATGAAAGATGAAAAGCTGGTCATCGAAGAAGCTCAACAAACCCCATATAGAAGAGACCCCAAAAGAAAATCACCAAGACATATCATATTCACACTCGCTAAAACTAAAGACAAACAAAGAATCCTGAGAGCAGCTCATGAAAAACAAGAAGTCACATACAGAGGAGAAACAATAAGACTAAGCTCAGATTATTCAGCAGAAACCATGCAGGCAAGAAGGCAATGGGATGACATATATAAAATCTTGAAAGAAAAAAATTGTCAGCCAAGAGTAATATATCCTGCAAAACTCTCATTCAGATTTGATGGTGAAATTAGGTCATTTCCAGATAAACAGAAACTAAAGGAATATGCAAAAGTCAAACCAAACTTACAAGAATTATTAAAGGGAGTTCTTCGATCTGAGGACAAACAGCTTCAGCCCTCAGGCAGGACCTAGGACCTAGGACGCAGGTTCACATGAACCAGATACCATTCTAGGAACTGAACTACAGAGGACTTTCCAAAAACAAAAGATATACAACAGGGAATCAGAGAACTCAATCAAAGGATGACAACAACATCAAAACAATGAAAGAGGGAACAAATGGCATAGGTATAGAACCTTCTAAAGGAGAGGAAGGCAAGGCGATACCAAGTAACGGTAGACTGCTTCAAAATTATAAAGATAAGGGTAAAATTCATGGTAACCACAAAAAAAGTTAACAAACCAACTCATAAAAATAAAGACGAAAAACATAAAGTCTCAACAAAAACAAAACCTACAAAAACAAAAGAAATGAACACAAAATCCACAAACAAAAGTAACTCAGCACAAGAGAGTAGGAAGAACAAAGAAAACTTCAGCATCACAAAAAAAAGCACTACAAAATGACAGCAACAAACTTACATCTATCAATAATTACACTGAATGTAAATGGACTCAATGCACCCATAAAGAGACGGAGAGTGGCAGGATGGATAAGAAAACAGGATCCATCAATTTGCTGTCTACAAGAGACACACCTTAGAAACAAAGATGTGAATTTATTAAAAATCAAAGGTTGGAAAAAAATATATCAAGCTAACACCTATCAAAAAAGAGCAGGAGTGGCAATTCTAATCTCAGATAAAATAGACTTTAAAACAAAATCTACCATAAAAGACAAAGAAGGACACTATATAATGATTAAGGGGATGATCCATCATGAAGACATAACCATAATAAATATCTATGCACCCAATGACAGGGCTCCAAAATACATAAAAAAAACTCTAACAGCACTGAAAAGAGAAATTGACAGTTCCACAATAATAGTAGGAGACTTCAACACACCACTCTCAGTAAAGGACAGAACAACTAAAAAGAAACTCAGCAAAGATACAGAAGACCTAAAGGACACAATCAGCCAACTGGACCTCATAGACATATACAGAACAATCCATCCAACCGCTGCAAAGTACACATTCTTTTCCAATGCACATGGAACATTCTCCAGAATAGACCACATCTTAGGCCACAGAGCTATCCTCAACAAGATCCAAAATGCTGAGATAATTCACAGTATCTTCTCTGACCACAATGACATCAAGGTAGAAATTAACACTAGAAAGAGCAAGGAAAAAAAATCAAACACATGGAAACTGAATAATAATCTGCTTACACATCAATGGGCAATAGAAGAAATCAGAGATGGAATCAAAAAATTCCTAGAATCAAATGAAAATGAAAACACATCATACCAAAACCTTTGGGACACAGCAAAGGCAGTCCTCAGAGGACAATTTATAGCAATAGATGCACATATCAAAAAAGAAGAAAGGGACAAAATCAAAACATTAACTACAGAACTCAAACAAATAGAAAGAGAACAACAAAAAAAGCCTACAACCACCGGAAGAAAGGAAATAGTAAAGATCAGAGCAGAAATAAATGAAATAGAGAACAGAAAAACAATAGACAGAATCAACAAAACCAAAAGTTGGTTCTTTGAAAGAATCAACAAAATCAACAAACCACTGGCCAGACTGACAAAAGAAAAACAGCAGAGGGCACAAATAACCCAAATAAGAAATGAAATGGGGGACATTACAACAGACCCAACTGAAATAGAAAGGATTATAACAGAATATTATGAAAAACTATATTCCAACAAATTTGAAAACCTAGAGGAAATGGATAAATTTCTAGAAACATACGGCCTACCCAAACTACAACAAAGTGATATTGAAAATCTGAACAGACCCATAACAAGAGAAGAGATTGAAAAGGTAATAAAAAAACTCCCAACCAAAAAAAGCCCTGGCCCAGATGGCTTCACTGGAGAATTCTACAAAACATTTACAGAAGAGCTCGTACCAGTTCTACTCAAGTTATTTCAGAGCATAGAAGAGGAAGCAACACTTCCAAATTCATTCTATGAAGCCAGCATAACGCTGATACCAAAACCAGGCAAAGACATCACAAAAAAAGAAAATTACAGACCAATATCTCTCATGAATATACATGCAAAAATACTGAACAAAATTCTAGCCAATAGAATTCAGTATCATATCAAAAAAATAATACACCACGACCAAGTAGGATTCATACCAGGTATGCAAGGATGGTTTAACATTAGAAAATCCATCAACGTAATCCACCACATAAATAAAAGGAAAGAAAAAAATCACATGATCATCTCAATTGATGCAGAAAAGGCATTTGACAAACTCCAACACCCATTCCTGATAAAAGCTCTCAATAAAATAGGTATAGAAGGGAAATTTCTCAACATAATAAAGGGCATCTATGCAAAACCAACAGCCAACATCATTCTTAATGGAGAGAGGCTGAAAACATTCCCCTTGAAAACAGGAACAAGACAAGGATGCCCTTTATCACCACTCCTATTTAACATTGTGCTGGAAGTTCTAGCTAGAGCAGTAAGGCAAGAGAAAGAAATAAAGGGCATCCAAATTGGTAATGAAGAAGTTAAACTGTCCCTGTTTGCAGATGATATGATACTATACATAGAAAACCCTAAAGACTCCACGAGAAATTTACTGGAACTAATAGAAAGATTCAGCAGAGTAGCAGGATACAAGATAAACATTCAAAAATCAGTTGGATTCCTATACACCAGTAAAGAGAACGATGAAAAGGAGATCAGGAAATCAATACCATTTTCAATAGCCCTTAAAAAGATAAAATACTTAGGAATAAATCTGACCAGGAATATAAAAGACCTATACAAAGAAAACTACAAAACACTGCTGCATGAAATCCAAAGGGATCTACATAAATGGAAAAACATACCATGCTCATGGATAGGCAGACTCAACATTGTGAAAATGGCAATTCTACCTAAAGCAATCTACAAATACAATGCAATCCCGATACAAATACCAACAGCATTCTTCAAAGAGATGGAAAAACTAATTATTAACTTTATATGGAAAGGGAAGAAACCCCGAATAAGTAAAGCACTACTGAAGAAGAAGAATAAAGTTGGAGGACTCACACTACCTGACTTGAGAACCTACTATACAGCTACAGTACTCAAAACAGCCTGGTACTGGTACAACAACAGAGACATTGACCAATGGAACAGAATTGAGAACTCAGATGTAAATCCATCCACCTACGGTCACCTGATTTTTGACAAGGACCCAAAATACATCAAATGGGGAAAAGACAGTCTTTTTAACAAATGGTGCTGGCAAAACTGGATATCCATTTGTAGAAAAATGAAACAGGACCCCTACCTCACACCATATACAAAAACTACTTCAAAATGGATCAAAGACCTGAATATAAAGCCTCAAACTATAAAATTCATAGAAGAAAAAATAGGACCAACACTTCAGGCCTTAATACATGGCATTAACAGGATACAAACCATAAACATCAACACAAAAAACCCAACAGATAAACTAGATAATTGGGATCTTCTAAAAATCAAACACCTATTCTCTTCAAAAGATTTCACCAAAAGAGTTAAAAGAGAACCTACAGACTGGGAAAAAATTTTTGGACAGTACAAGTCAGACAAAGGTCTAATCTCCATAATCTACAAGAAAATCCAACACCTCTACAACAAAAAGACAACCAATCCTATCAAAAAATGGGCAAAGGAAATGAACAGACACTTCACCAAGGAAGACATTCAAATGGCCAACAGACACATGAGGAAATGCTCGCGATCACTAGCCATTAGAGAAATGCAAAGTAAAACCACAATGAGATACCATCTCACCCTGGCATTACTGGCGCGAATCAAAAATACTGGAAATAACAAATGTTGGAGGGGCTGCGGGGAGACGGGAACTCTTATACACTGCTGGTGGGAATGCAAAATGATACAACCATTTTGGAAAATGATATGGCGTTTCCTCAGAAAGCTAGAAATAGACATACCATTCGATCCAGCAATCCCACTCCTAGGAATATATCCTAGAGAAATAAGAGTCATCACTCGAATAGATATATGCACACCTATGTTCATGGCAGCATTATTCACAATAGCAAAACGATGGAAACAACCTCGATGTCCATCAACAGATGAATGGATACACAAACTATGGTACATACACACAATGGAGTACTATGCAATGAGAAAGAACAACAATGAATCTGTGAACCATCTCATAATATGGATGAAACTGGAGGACATCATGCTGAGTGAAATAAGTCAATCACAAAAGGACAAATATTGTATGAGACCTCTATTGTAAAAACCCATGAAAAAATTCACATGCAAAACGTAACAATCCTTGTTGGTTACCAGGGATGGGAGGGGGGGGGGAAATACTAAATAAGTAATAGGTAAGTGGTAACTTGGGTGAGAGGTGAGATAGTACATAGTACAGGGGAAACTAACACAACCTGCACAAGGAAAGGTCATGGAGGCCCTATAGACACATCCAAACCCCCCGAGGGACTGAGTTGTTGGACGGAGGGCTCTGGGGACCATGATCTCGGGGAACATCTAGCTCAATTGGCATGACACTACTTATAAAGATAATGCTCTACATTCTACCTTGGTGAGTAGTGTCTGGGGTCTTAAAAGCCTATGAGCGGCCATCTAAGATACTCCACTGATCTCATCCCTTCGGGAACAAGGGAGAATGAAGAGAACAGGATACAAGGAAAAGATTAGCCCGAAGGACTAATGGTCCACAGCTACCAAGGCCTCCATGGGACTGAGTCCAGTACAGCTGGATGGTGCCCGGCTACCACCAATGATTCCTCTGACCAGGATCACAACAGAGGGTTCTGGGCAGAGCTGGAGAAGGATGTAGAGCATAATTTTAACTCTCAAAAAAAAAAAAAGAAGACCAGATTTACTGGCCTAAAGAATACTAGAGAAACCTCAAGAGTGTGGCCGCCAGACACCCTTTCAGCTCAGAGGTGAAGTTACCTTCGAGGTTCGATGTTAAGCCTGGGAATGGACAGCCCAGTAAAACTAAATGGGACTAACGAGGTACAAGAGTCCGGTGACAAGGGCCAGAAGGCAGAGGGGGAGTAGGAAACTGATGATAAGGAACACAAATTGAATAAGGACACTGTCGATGTATTGTGAGATTGTTGACCACTGCTATAGGGCAACATTTGTAGTAACTATTAAATGGGAGGCTGTTTTGTCCTGTAAGCCTTCATCTTGGGCGAGAATGGCAGCACAATTGGAAGAGCATAGTCAATATCACTGAAATGTGTAAGTAAAAAGTTTTGAAATGGTGTTTAAATAAAATAAAATAAAATAATAAATAAATAAACAAATGAGACTAAAGAGGTACAGTAGTCCACTGACAAGGTCCAGAAGACAGAAGGGGACAAGGAAGCCCCCTGGTGATAGGGAACACAAGGTGGAGTAAGGATATTCTTGATGTGCTGTGAGATTGTTAACCATTGTCATAGGGCAACATGTGTAGTAACTGTTAAATGAAAAACTATTTTGTTCTGTAAGCCTTCATCTTAAGTGAGAATAACAGCACAGTTGGAAGAGCGTAGTCAGTGTCACTGAACTGTGAATGTAGAAATTTTTGAAACGGTGTATCTTTGGCCATCTGTAATTTTCATCAAAAAAAAAGGTTGAGAATTTAGAGGCTTAATACGTTGTGGGGTTGTTAACCAATGTCATAGAACAACATGTGTACTACTATTTCATGAGAAACTATTTGCTCTGTAAGCTTTCACCTGAAGTACAACAAAATATATAAAAATAAAAATAAAAAAAAAAATATACGAACCTTTAAAAAAAAAAAAAAGAAATCAAATGACTCGCTGCATTAGGCAAATCTGCTGCAAAAGTCCCCTTTAAAGTGTTAAAAATCAAAGATGTCACCTAAGGACTAAGGTACGCCTGACCAAAGCCATGGTGTTTTCAATTGTTTCATATACATGTGAAAGCTGGACAATGAATACGGAAGACAGAAGAAGAATTGATGCCTTTGAATTATGGGTGTTGGTGAAAAATATTGAATATACCACGGACTGTTAAAAGAAGGAAAAAATCTGTCTTGGAAGAAGTACAGCCAGAATGCTCATTAGAAGCAAAGATGGCGAGACTTCATCTCACGTACTTTGGACATGTTATCAGGAGGGACCAGTTCCTGGAGAAGGACATCATGCTTGGTGGAGTAGAGGGTCTGCAAAAAAAGGAAGACCCTCAATGAGATGGATTGAAACGGTGGCTGCAACAATGGCCTCCAACACGGTAACGATTGTGAGGATGGCACAGAACTGGGCAGTGTTTCTTTCTGTTGTATACAGGGTCGCTATGAGTCAGAATTGACTCGACAACACCTAACAACAACAACACTTTGAAATAAAAATATGCAATATTTCACTTAAATCCTAAGAGCTAAATAGGCTTTTATGGAAACTCAACCATAACATTGTTTTCATGAGGAAAGGAGTTTTGAGTTTAAAAAAAAAAAAAAAAAACCTACAGTAAATTGATACGCACACACCACACATATATGTATACATGCATATTCAAATACATACATATATGTGTGTATGTGTGTGTGTGTACACACATATATTTAGATTAACACAAAAACAATTATTTTTTAAGTCTCTAACATTTGAAGTCTTTTTCTTAGTGCTAAGGATAAAAAAAGTAATGTGATTTTCAACTTACTTTGGTTTTGACATATATGCTCTTTAATTCCTCAGAATCCTGAAGATCAAAATGTTACCTAGCAAAAAGGGAACTCTTGCTGATCAGCTAAAGAAATCGCCAGAAATTTAAATGAATTATGTTCTACAATCACTTGGGAGTAAAATAACTAGAAAACAAGAACAATAAAGGCAGGAAATTCTGGTGAGTGTGCACAGACCCTAGGAAAAGAAAGACCTCCTCCCTGCAGAACACATGCCAGGTTTCCCGTTTTTTCTAAGGTCTTGATTGTGCAGGCTGGTGACAGGTATGGTGGCTCAAAAGTGACTTGGTTCTGATTCTGTTATTATCCTCAAAGAGGTCCCCTTCCTGGCCTCTCAGACACTAAAGCTTCAGCAGAGGCCGTTCTTGTAGCTGTGACCTGACTCCTCCTTGCCTTCTTCACAGGTCTCACTACCTCTCCCACATGGACAGAGACTTCACATTGCCAGGGTTCCTCTAAGACCTGGGCTGGACCTCATCTAAAAGGTTTCAGCAACCCAAGGTGTTGGGGGGGCCAAGTGCCCAGCAGGGCATCTAGGGCCTGATCCTAGACTTTGGATTTAGGGTCTGAGTTGAAGGGTATTTCCTTGAGCTCCGTCCACATGCGCAGGCACTCCCCAATGACAGCCAGGAGTGCAATGCACAAGGCTTGGATCAGCCACCAGATAAGCCCCGAGGGGAAACGGGAGCTGTAGAACAGTAGCCTAGGAGCTAAAAGAAATAGACAGTGACAGTGAAATCCTCGCACTGCTTCCCTCACTGAATGAAGGACAGCAAGCCCAGGGCACAGATGAGGGCGCTAAGGATGAAGGACGTCATGGAGAGCTGGCCTGGAGGGATGGACAAGCCCAGGATCTCTGCATCAAACACCTGGTCCAGCAAAGGGCTGCTGCACACCAGCCCGTCCACCAGCGCCAGCCATAGGCCCAACGAGCGATAATAGACGGTCTGCATAAGGACGATCCACTACAGGATCAGCAACGGGTCTCATATGTAGCTTGCGGAACTGGCCGGCCAAGCTGGCTCACGCGGCATGGCCGCCGAGCAGGCCTCGGTCAGAGCTGCGTCGATATGGGCCCGGGTTCACCCTGGCACAGGCGACCGACTCAAAGATTGACCGTCCCACCGAGGCCAGGCCTCACCAATAGGCCACCGCCGCCGCCCCCTCCCCACCCCCAAACAGCACTGACAGACAGGACCATAGAGAAGAGGCTGTACCAGCCTAGAGAGGCAAAGCTCCAGCGACAAGGCCAGAAGGTAGTTTCTTCAGGAGTCTATGTCACAGTTCAATGGAAACTAGAAGAAGTTCAAAAGTCTATTAAGGTGACTTGATTTTAAAATAATTTAGTTGTTAAATGCTGCTTGCACTTGTGTCCCATACCCAAGGACTACCTTTTTTTCCTCTTTGTTCAATTTTCTGACGTTTATTTGTTAAATTATGATATGTCACTACGAGAAAATTCAAATGTAGAGGCAGAGGAAAATGTAACCAGCAAGTTAGCAAACAGGTTAGCATGTCATTCCAATGAGATTCTCCTAGTTAAATTAACCTGGTTATTAATCCCAGAAAATACCCGATGCCTACATAAGAATGGATTACTAAACTTTTGTACCTCCCACTGTCATGCTTACTGGCTTTTTTCAGAATATAAAAGTAACACAAACTCATTTAGAGAACTAAGAAAATACAGAAGAGTAAAAAGAAGAAAACAAAAGTTACTCATAATCCCCCTGTCAAAGATAACCTCACAATTTTTAAAAATCTATTTCCTTTACTTTTCTCAGTACATATGCATTCCTATTTTTATGAAATTCAGTACTGCGTAAACAGTTTCATATCCTGTTTTTTTATTTTACATAAGCACACTTAACATC
This sequence comes from Dugong dugon, assembly GCA_030035585.1. Taxonomy (NCBI): domain Eukaryota; kingdom Metazoa; phylum Chordata; class Mammalia; order Sirenia; family Dugongidae; genus Dugong; species Dugong dugon. The sequence goes on from CM057475.1 coordinate 26,434,693, forward strand.
TTCAAAAACATTTGAAAAACATTACCTTCAGTTACTACAAATATATTCCACCATTCCCCTTATTTCTTTTCTAAATGGGTTCCTTTTTTTGTTTTGTTTCTTGCTTTAATTACTTTCTTAGGATTTTTTTTTTTTTTTTTTTTTTTTTAGGAAAGTAGAATTACTTGGTCATAGGCTAAAAACAGTCTTAAAGGCTTAGATACATATTTCTTTCCAGAGTGATTATCCCACAACAGTATGTGAGAGTTTGAAGCTATCTGTCCTCTTGTTTGTGAAATTCTGTACTCAGAATATATTTTTTAATCTTTTCTTTTCCATTTGACAGGTCAAAATTATATTACTTATTTCTTTTATATTTATTATATTATTATTGGCCATTCCTGACTTCCTTATGCTTCTGACTACCTCCTCTTCTTAGTTCACACAACTTCTCTTCTTCCTGATGTAAATCCTAGACACAAGGAATGCTCTGCTCTTCCAAAGACCCCATCTACTCATAAACTACCCCTATATACAAATACCCAGGCAGAGGGTGGGGCTTTCCATACCTAGATGCGGAATTGCTGATGGTATAGAATAATTAGCTCCCTTCACTTGTACTGGAGAGGGCGGAACAAAACAAGCTGGCATGGGATTTCAACTCATGGTGTGCTTGAGCCCGTGTGTACCAGCTCCAGAGAGCTGATGATGTGCATCTCTTGTCAACTCTGTGTTCAATGATGTCACACTGATTCCTCGAAATCAGCCACAGTGAAAAGATTTACACCATGGGAATCAGCCAACACTACACAAAATTTTCTTCCCCAGAGAACCATTGTTTTAACAGCACACCCCTACTTCCACCTCTGTTTATGGCAGATAAGCTAGTGTCAGATTAACTCTTGGCTGAGAACAATTAGAAAAATGTGCACAATATTTTTTTAATCTGTCTGAAGGTGTCAAGTACTATCAAGACAGCCAATACTTAGGGTCTAAGAGTCTAGAAAGAAGGGAAGTCTTGAGAAGTGAGCCCTGATATTACCAGTTGCCGTGGAGTTGATTCAGACTCATGGCAACCCCATGTGTATCAGAGTAGAACTGTGCTCCGTAGAGTTTTCAATAGCTAATTTTTTGGAAGTAAATCAACAGGCCTTTCTTCCAAGGTGCTTCTGGCTGGATTTGAATCTCCAGCATTTCAGTTAGCAGATGAGTGCATTAACCATTTGCACCACCCAGGGACTTGAGTCCTTAGTTTCTGACCTGTTCACTAGTTTATAAATGTAGTTGAATATCACCTAAGTCCAAGAGAAGTCACCAAATGTATATTAAACAACATGAAATACAGAAGATCAAAGCTATGTCCATCATTAGAATCCTGATCTTGGGCACTTACCATTTCTATTTTGACCTTCACCTCCAACCTAGGAGATAAATTGAGCAGTTTTACAAATTAGAAAACCTAGACCCAGAAAATTTAAGTGTCCTACGATTCAATTGGTGGCAAAACAAGGACCAAAACAACTATCTCCTGACCCCTTTGAATACAAGGTGTTGCTACTAAACCACAATTCGGTATGGTGAGCATTGATATGTTTTCCTTAAACTTGCAGTTGGATTTGCAATGGCTTATCCATGCCTGTGTTGACTGGATGACTAAAGAACATAAAATTATATTGTAGAACCACATCAAATATTTCTGTGTGACAATGCTAGGTGTTCAGTAACTGCTGACACATTCATTCAAGTCAAAAGCGATTCTACGGTCATGAAACAAAGTCAACAAATTGTTTACTCACATTCAAACCCATGAACTTGGATGCTTTAGAACCTTACTCCAGCCATATGAGGTAATTCATGGTCTTTTCAATTAAAAGATACAGAAAAGTCTCTAAATCTAAGAGTACACTTTGAGTGAATGTCAAACATCGTGTATGATAGATAGATTGGCTTTTTTCCTCAAGTACTGAGCAAACTTTGTGCTAAAAAAAACTCTCTATGTTACTGATAATCAAAAATGGATTTACTTAGCTGGCTATCTTTAATAAGTTTGCTGGTACTCCAAAGACTTTTGTGCAAATGGGATTTTTTTTCTAATACCTGTAATGCATACAAGCGTTAAATCAAAGTTGACTCCAGCAAAATCTAATTCTGAAAGCCCTAGAGTAAAATCAAGATAAAATAATTTACACCACAACCACTGCATCAAAATAGAAAGAAGTCTGTGAATAGTCCAATAGCTAACACCGCTATGATTTCCCAAAGAAAGAAAACCAGAATTTAAGACTTTATAACAAATACCACATTCATTACATTTCATTTGCTTTTAGCTTGTCCAAAAGGGTTGCCATTTCTAAAGTGCATCAATTTAACAAGTTTATAATATATTAAAGACTAAAGGGAGACCTACAAAAATGAAAAGGGAAGCAGTTCCTTTTCTTTTAAAATATGTGTTTACTGCTGCCATAAGATTGTTATTTAATAAATAAAAGGCAAGAAAAATGACCAGCTAGGCAGGGACAATTTCTCAGCATTTGGGCTAGTACTGAGTAGGGAGTTAGCACGGCTGCCTTGCAATGTCAGACCCTGCATTCATCACTTGTTCTTTGAATGAGGAAAGATCTCTCCATTTCACTGGGTCTGAGCATCTCTGGAGCCCTGATGGCGCAGTGGTCAAGAGCTTAGCTGCTAACCAAGAGGTCAGCAGTTCGAATCTGCCAGCCACTCCTTGGAAACCCTGTAGGGCACTTCTACTCTGTCCTATAAAGTCACTATGAGTCAGAATAGACTCCACGGCAATGGATTTGGTTTTTTGGTTTGAACATCTCTAGCAATAAGATGATAATAAAACAGTTAAGCACTCGGCTGCTAACCAAAAGGTTGGCAGTTCAAACCCACCCAGGAGCTCCGTGGGAGAAAGACCTGGTGATCTGCTGCCATAAAGATTACAGCTAAGAAAACCCTATTGGGCCGTTCTACTCTGTCACGTGGGGTCACTATGAGTCAAAAATCAACTGGACGGCACCTAACAACAACAACCAACTTATATATTAATTAGAACATATAATAGATTAATACAAATACGTAGTTATCGAATTCAAGCAAAGAAGGTTTGGCAAGTTGGAACTTGCTTTTAAAAACAGAAATAGGCAAAAGTGCAAAAGAGGAGGAGGGATTGATAAAATTCTATCAGGCTGAACATACTACTGTGATACCGACAGTAGACAGCCTCTATCTAGAGGTACAAATATTGAATCTCCCTTAGTCCCCTCACCCCCAAAACTATAAATACTGAAGCTTGCCAAATGCCAAGTGGTGTTTATAATAGAGAAATGAAGGTTATACAGAAGTCAAAGTTGCCAAAACTTCTAAGACTTGAGTCAGAAGATCTTGCTTCTAGCCCCAGTGCTTAACTGTGTTCCCTTATGCAAATTGCCAAGTCTGTTCGGGTTTCCTTGTCTGAAAATTAAGGCTAATTGTTATTGTTACTAGCATTCCCTCCCTCAGTAGCCTGCATGCCCCTGAGGGTTCAGGGTAACCTGGAGAAGGCTGAGATTCTTCTGGGTCACAGAACCTTAGAAGGTGTTATTGACAGCACAGTGTCTGGTGGGATGCCATGGGACTTTGTTCAACTCTGTTCCAAGTGTGACTTACAAAATGAAACTCTCACAAAGATTCCCTATATGTCAATTTTATGATATATTCTCAAGTCGTCACCCTAATATCCCCTTCCATAACCATAACTAATCCACATTCTACAGTGAAGAGAACAAAAAGGGCGGGTGATGTTGAGTTCCCAAGGCCTCATCTCCTTCTTGGCAATCCATAGTCCTGAACAACAGTAATTAGGTCATTGTATATAACCATTCCCAATGGCTCAGGGTCTCAAATATTTTAAATTCCTGTATATTCTCCCAGGGTCTCGCATCAAACATTTTAAATAATGGCCATGGGAATACTAGGTCCCCACCAAAAAGGTCATCATAATACAAAATGTAGAAGATATTCTAAAACACTTAAGTAAAGGGCCTCAGTCAAAGATCTTTTGAGGCTGAGATTCATGTTGAGCCTTAGTTAGAAAAAAAAAGAATGAGGGAGAAAGAAAAGATTATAAAACCATCTACGATCCAGTTTGAAACCAAAAAAACTCACTGCATCAAGTCGATCCTGACTCATAGTGATACTATAGGACAGAGTAGAACTGCCCTATAGGGTTTCCAAGGCTTTAAATCTTTACAGAAGCAGACTGCCACACCTTTCTCCTGCAGAGTGGCTGGTGGGTTGGAATCGCCAACCTTTCCTTTAGCAGCCGATCGTTTTAACCACTGTACCAGCAGAGCTCCTCAGTTTGAATACAAAACCTTTTTATTTGGCTCTCTTATTAAGAATAAAAGTGGTAGTAAGATTGTTGTAAGGATTAAATTAGAACATAGAGGTAAAAAACACCCTGAAAACTGCTAAATTTTTTTTAATTATTAATTTACATTAATCAGGCAACATAACAAAACATGGAACATGTCAGTGAGTAACCTACCCAGTTCATAAAGGATAAAGTAATATTTCTATAATTTCTAGTCAGAGACACATGTATAGAAATTCTACTTTCTGTCTCTAGTGAAAAATAAAGTTCTTCCAGAAGAAATAATTTGCAAATATAGTGAGTTCTTCAGCCACAAAAAAAAAATGTATATTTACTTATATTCAAATGGAATAATGTCTGATCAAGTTGTCAGTGTAAATGTGATTGCAGAGGAAATATTTAATCCATCTAAGAGAAAAAATGGACTTTAACTCCACTCAGGAGCTCTCATAAAGTACAAATATTATTTTTACAAAAATTCTTTATCTGTTTCTTAGTGTAGATCATTGACATATACAAACCAAATCCAATGGCATATAGAAAGAATACATTATGATGAAGTCAGATTTATTCCATAAATGCAATGTAACTCACCATATTAACAGAATAAAGAAGAAAAATCAATGGTCATCTCAATGGAATTGAAGATATAATTGATAAAATTCAACACCATTCATGGTAAAAAAAAAAATTTTTTGATTTCTTTCTTAAACCACAGTATACTTGAAATAGAACTTCCTTAATATGATACAGGGTATACCCCAGAAGACTTGAAAAACCTACAGCAACTATTCACACTTAAGGATAAAATGTTGAAAACTTTCCCTTTAAGATTGGGAATTAAAAAAGAGAGCCTCTATCACTACTTAGATTCAACACTGTACTAGAGATTCTAGCCAGTGCAATAAAGGAAAATAAAAAATGAAAGGAGAACTCAAAAGAAGAAATAAAAATCTGTCACTATTGATATGAAGTATAAATAGAAAATCCAAAAGAATCTACAGATAATTTCTTGAAATTAATAAGTGAATTTAGCAAGTTTCCTGGATACAAGATCAATGTAAAAATTAATACTGATAGTTCTATATGCCAGTAAAAATGAGAAAATATTTTTAAATGATACCATTACACTTGCATTAAAAAATTCAACACCTAGAAATAAATCTAACAAAAGATGTACAAGACTGCCTCCTAGAAACCTATAAAATATAGATTGGAAGACTTAACGGTGTAAAGATGTCAGTTCTCTCCAAGTCATAGTTGGTCTTTTTTTAATTGTGGAAATTGACAATTGATTCAAAATTTTATGTGGAGATGCAAAAGACCAAGAATAGCCAAGACAATCTTGAAAAGAGCAAAGTTGCAGGATTTGCACCACTAGATAATGTCTTACAAAACTACAGTAGTTAAGACAGGATAGATAAATAGAGCAATGGAGAAAAGAGAGAGGATCCAGAAACAGGCCCACAAATGTATGGACAGTTGCTTTATGTCAAAGGTGGCACTGTAGAGCAGTGGGTGAAAAATGTGTTTTTGTTTTTTTAATAAGTGATGCTGAATCAACTGGATATTCTTATGGGGGGAAAAAAACCTTGACCCCTATCTCATACTATACACAAAAATTAATTCCAGGTATATCATAAATCTAAACATTATAGTAAAAGTTAAAACAAAAGAGCTTCCAGATGATAACACATTGCCGTCAAGTCAATTCTGACTTGTAGTGACCCTGGATGATTACATAAGATAGTAACTTCATGACACTGGGGTATGGAAAGATTTCTTAAATGGGATACAAAAAATATTTAAAGGGAATAATTGATAATTAGACTACATTAAAATTAAGAACTTCTTTTTATTAAAATACACCATCAAGAGAGTAAAATGAAAAATGTCATAGAAAGATATTTATAAAATATATAACCAACAAAGGACTCATATTCAACATAGATAAAGAATATCTATGTATCAAATGAAAAAGGGAGACAACCCAATAGAAAACTGAACGAAAGACCTGAGAAGACACTTCTTAAATGAGTATATACAAATTGCCAACTGGCATTAGAAAAGATGTTCAACTTCATCAGTCATGAAGGAAATGCAAAGTAAAAACTTAGTGTAACATCACTACACCTATGAAAATGGCTAAAATAAAAAGACTTCTTACAGCCAAGGGCTGTAAAGAATATGGAGCAATTGGAATGCTCATATACTGCTGGTGTGAATGTAAAACTCTCAAAAACAGGCAAGAGATGCTAGTTCTATTCCTGGGATAATATCATATTTCTTAATCTGGATGGTTATTACACAGCTGTGTTCACTTTGTGATAATTCATCAGGCTATATGCTTAAGACTTGTGCCTTTCCCTGCATGTGTATTATACTCCAATTTTTTAAAGGTTAAATGAATCATTGATGTTATTAGGAACTGAAGGACAATAGTCATCAAAACCAGTCAGACAATGGTGCAGGCTAACATGAACTTTCTGAAAATCCTGCAATGTTAAAGCATAATTTGAGCACTAGGACAATATCCCTGGGTTCACCAGTTCCTTTATAAGCTTTTTCTAATGTCTCATAGCAAAGACTTTCCAGAGTCACTTTGCCTTCAACAAAGCTAAGAAATCTAACAACTGTGGAAGTCTGAAGCTTTAGTTTTTTTCTTCAAATACTCCTCCAGAACTTGAGCAGTAGAGACAACCAGCAGAGGAGAGAGAGCCCTCTCAGCATGGGAAGGAACCCAGAAGTCATTAGTCTACCCTGATTCCAAACACAGGAGTCATCCTGCAGCATCGCTGGCTTTCAGCCTCTACTTAAACATCTTCAGTATCAAGGAACTACCTATTCCCTGGGTGAGAAGCTTTCTACGTCTGCAAGTCAGCATACAAAAAGCTCCCAATCCGCCTCTCCTTAACTTATACTCTTTAGATACAGAAGAGTAAACCCTCTTCAAATAACAGCCTTTCGAATATAAGAAGTAGGTATCATGTCCCTCAGATAGTTTCTCTTCTTTACTCTAAACATTCCTGCTTCCTTCAATCCTTCTCACACAAAATTAGACACTGTCATGTTGAGACAAGAAGCTTTCTTTTTGTTCCTTAAAGGACTTCTTCAGGATAAATCTAATTTTGTCAGAGGTCCAGGTGAGGATAAAATCTAGCTATGGGGGATGAGGATGGCCAAGACCAATTTGTGTGTAGGCAGAACAGGCTGTTGCCTGTGCTACATGATTTGAGGGGCAGAGAAATTTTCTGTGAATAAAATGTTTTCCCCCACTTGCCCACCATGAAACATGAAGTGCATATAAATCACAACTTTGTATTAAGGCATCAAAGATTACTGTGAAAAAGCAAATGTTATGCCATGACCAAACATGAGTATCAGAGAAGAAACTAGTTTTTGAGATGAGATGGAATAGAACATGGGACAGGTGCAGTAGAGGAGAGTCAAAAACTGTAGGCAGAATGAGACAAGCAAGAATCTGGAGAAGAGGACAAACCCAGTTAGGATGCTGAGGGTGGGGGACACCTAGGAACTTGGACTAAATGAAAGTACCAGTTACCAGTTGCCACTGAGTGGATTCCAATACATGGCAACCCCATGTGTGTCACAGTAAAACTGTGCTCCATAGGGTTTTCAATGGCTGATTTTTTGGAAGAACACCAGGCTTTTCTTCCAAGATGCCTCTGGGTGGACTCGAACCTCCAACCTTTGTTAGCAGCCGATCACGTTAATGGTTTACAGCACCCAGGGACTCCAGTGAAGATAAAAACACCTAGAAAGAGGGAAAAAAACTGAAAGAAAGAGCAGAAGTGAACAGTTTGCTAGGAGCTAGCTCTTCTCGCAGCCGTAGAGAACTTCCAAGAACTAGCGGGTAGCTCAGAAGCAGTGGCATGGAGGATCTCTCCCTTTCTCTCTCTGTCCCTCTGTCTCTTTCTCTCTTGCACTCCCTTCTCCTTTCCTTTTCTTCTCTATGCAGCTGGCCCACCGGGAACTGCCCTGACAGGGAGATGTGCTGCTCTCCAGCTTCCATGCCAGTGACTAGGTAAGTGAAGTCTCATCAGCCCTAATCTGCATCCAGCTGTCCTGAATTTGGACAGGGTGAGGGGATGAGTAGAAAACCTGATTTTGACTTCTGGTCTAAGTTATATCCTTCAACACAGTCAAGTAAGTACATCAGGGCTATATGGGGAAGGGACATTTATTTGGCAATTAATAAAGCTGCATTTCAAACCCCATCTGGCTCAGAGTGTCTGTTCTTAATTGGCAAGAACTCAAATACAGTAGTAGCAAAGCTGGGTGATGGGCACCCTGAACTTCCAACTGTAGTACATCGATAAATTAGATTGGTTACTTTACAAACTCTTCGCTCCATAAACATTTAAGCAAAGACCTTCTGCAGATAATGTTTTGAAGCCAAAGAAGAAGCATTATAAGGTAAAGATTTCAGCCTCCGTGGGATTGATTTCATAATATAATTTATCTATAGATAACCCATTGCTGTTGAGTCAATTCTGACTCATGGCAACCCCTTGTGTTACAGAGTAGAATTGCTCCATGGGGTTTTCTTGGCTGTAATCTTAACAGAAGCAGATCTCTAGGCTTCTCTTCCATAGTATCTCTAGATGGGTTTGAACTGCCAACCTTCAGGTTAGTAGTCCAGAGCAAACCATCTGCACCACCTAGGGAAACCATAGATAAAGCCTGAAATATTCGCCAGGAGGTAGGGATGAGGGATGCACAGATTCTCACAATAGATAAGTGTCAGAGTCGGGATTAGAACACATTCTATCTGCCCTTGTTCTAGAGTTCTTCTGCTATGTGCTCCTGCCTTGCAAACCATTGGGGTTAGACTTTTTAGCCCTGCCCCTGGTAGGGGCGATGTGTGCTTCAGGGACCCGAAATCGCCTGCTGTGAGAAACCCTTCATTCCAATCTGCTTGCACATAAATATAGAGAAATGGGAAATCTGACTCTGTTCATCCCACAAATCCTTCAGTTTGTCACACTCACACCTGTGACCATATGCAATGAAGTAAATTAAAAGCAACTGTTGATTTAATGGTTGATTTGGGTATTTTTTTTTAAATCAACCAAAGCTTTCTCTAGCCAGCTCCGTTCATAAAGATAATTACACTTCAAGATGGGAAAAGTTAGCCATATCCCTAGGTAATGGGTTTTGAACTTTGCAAGATTTATGGCTGCTTCTTCCTATTTAAAGACACTCAGCTCAGAAGATTGCAAAGTAAAGTAGGCATGACAATTAGCCATCTTGTACTTCACTGAAAGCCTTTGGAACCTGGAAAGTAGTCTGAAGGATTTCTTTCTTTTTTCACCAAAATTATTTTTTAAAAAAAAACCCACAAAATTATAGAAATTTAGAACTAGAAAAGACATTCAAAATCACCTTGTCACAACCCAGAAGACAATGGCCAGAATACATTTTGGTAAGGATTTATCGTGCATTTTATACATATTATAAATTTAATCTTTACAACAATCTTTTAAAGTAGGTACATAACCCCATTTTCCAGATGAGAAAACTGAGCCTCAGCAACGTACAGATGGCATATGGAGTGGCTGGTGGGTTCAAGCCACCGATCTTTCGGTTCATAGGCGAGCACTTAAAAACTGCGCCTCCAGGACTCCTTATATGGAAGAGGTTGAGATTCAAATTCAGACCTGTCTGACTCCAGACCCTGTGTTCCTAACACCTATGCAATCCCACCTCCCTATCCTAAAAGCTTCCCAATTACTTTGTATCATATCCCCCTTCCTTCATGGGAACTCTGTATCTACAACTATCTTGTTCATTATTTTATTTGTAGTCTGCAATTCTCCACTAGAATAAAAGCACCATGAGAGAAGGGACTTTGTCTAGCAGGTTCACTGTTCACTCCCAGGACTTACCACCTAACAGTCTCTCAGGCAGTGATGGTTGAATTACTATGCTAGATTTGTTCAAAAAAATTAGTCTGGGCCAGAAACAGAAGCCAGGTATTCTCTGGCTCCTAGACCAACGCCTATTCCATAGCTGTGGTTCTTCATTCACCCGAGACAGGGGAGGCTTTTTAAAGCCAAACTTCCATTACACAAAGCCAGTGGTGCCAACATTCCACCTGTTTACCTGCCTTCATAATAACCATCAAATCCTGGCTAAAATCCTCTGTGTGCACAAAACTATTCTGGGACGAGTGGGTGTATAAAGAAGTATAAACTCTGGTCCCTGGGCCCGAGGGGTTCGTAGTCAAGCTAGAAAGACAGGAAATATATACCTTTAAAAAGTAACTTCCACTGGCAAGCAGCCTATTCTGAGTATCCAGCAAGCAGCTGTTTGTGACAAAGTTTATCTTCCCGCAGAAATTTCAGTTCCAGGGAAACATAAAGCACCCCTGAGGTGAAGAGAAAGGAAGCCTCTGATTTGCCAGCTCTGACATCTTCAGCACCTGCTGTTAATGATACACCTGCACTCAGGCATAATTTAGTGGTTCCTGTGATTGGCCATTTCAATTGCTGTCTCTGTAGATCACTGTCCCAGCTGAATATCCATGGACCACATTCATCAAAAACATAATTTGGGTGGAACGCGACTGTTTTCCCATAGCTGGAGTTATGCACCAGTAAGAAAAATCGGCAGTATCTTCAAAGGCAGTTGGTTGTCTCTGAGGATAATGCATAATGGTTTTTATTTTTACTATTAAAAGGAAATAATCGGTTCTTTGGTGTGGTTTCAAAATTATTGCAATGTTTATTCTTGAACACCCATAAAAAACTAACAAGATTCTAACCATAAATCCAGCAACTGTCAATCACTACCTTGCAGAGAAAACACCAGACTTCCCAATATCTGAAAATTGGGGGGGGGGGGAGTGGGGGTGAGTTAGTTAAGTGATGTCAAAAGGCAACAGGGTGAGGTGGAAAAGCTCTGTGCTGAGGACCTAGAGAGCTAGTGTAGTGGCTTCTCTCTGCCTGCCCAGCCCCCCTTTCCATCCTGGGACCTAAGTAGGCAAAAGACTCAGGCTGAGCCAATTACAGGACCCTGCCCCTCTCCCTCAATGATTAGTCCAAGTGCTGGAACATAACCCAAGCCAGGCCAAGCCCTTTTCCCATATTTTTCTCCTGGAGCAGGAAGGGAAGAATCCCTCTTTTTGCTTTGGTTGTGAGCCAGAAGGATGCCAGAGCTTCCAGCAGCAGTGTGGAGGACTCTGAGTAAATGAACCAAACGCAGAGAGAATCTGAAATAGGAAGCCTATACAGAGAGTCGATTCCCCAGTTCCAGCCATGGAAGTTTGCAGAGCTGCTGATCCCTGTATGAGCTATCCCAGGATCCTTCCAATTACTCTTCCTTCCCCCTTTTTTCTTAAGCTAGTTTTAGTTGAATTTCTGTCACTAGGGATACAAAGATTACTGACTAGTATCTGGAAGTGGGGTGATACAAATGATGGACATTTAAAAGTTGAAAGGGCTTAGTTGATATGAGGTGGAGGCAGTTAGGATCACACCATTCCCAGCTGGGAAGACAATGATCCTTCTTATAGGGGTGCTATGAGTCAGAATCAACACAAAGGCATCGAGTTTGGTTATATGGGAAGACAATGGTCGTTCTTATGTGTTTTATCTTAAGATGTTTTATCTTGGGAGACAGACCATAATAACATTTTGGTGGTTTTGGTAGAAAAATATCAAGAAATGACAACGTGCTGGACACTTCTGGTTTTTGAGTATGGCCCTTCAAAAGATAAATAAGCTTTAATTCAAGCTGACCCTTCTTGAAGTAGATAGGAAATAATAAGATAGGTATATCCAAAAAAAACCCAAACCCGTCACCATCAAGTTGATTCTGACTCATAGCAACCCTGTAGGACAGAGTAGAACTGCCCCATGGGTTGCCAAGGAGCAGCCAGTGGATTTTACTGCCGACCTTTTGGTTAGCAGCCATAACTCTTAAGACAGGTACATACAAACCCAAAACCTATTGCTGGGGAGTTGATTCTGACTCTTAGTGACCCTATAGGACAGAGTAGAACTGCCCCATAGGGTTTCCAAGAGGCGGATGGTGGATTCGAACTGCCCACCTTTTGGTTAGCAGCCGAGCTCTTAACTATTTTGCCACCAGAGGCCCTTTCTGCCAGTAGCTAGAATCCAAAGCTACTGAGGGTCAGACAACCATACTCCTGCAAAACTGTCAAAGATGAATCCCCTTCCCCATAGTGAAGTTATTTCACTGACAAGGACAGGGGATATCTAGGAGTAACTTAGAAATGGGGAAAGCCCTATCACCCAGACTTGTTCCAAACAACTCTTGCTTTGCACTCTTCCCTGAGAAAGGGTAGTGATTTTTCCCCTCATAAAGTGCAAATAATTGGGATGCAGCCAGGGGCAGAGGGCAATTGAACTTTCCTTTTTTTTTTTTTTTTTAACCAACTCAACCTATTGCTTCGATTTCCGTGAGGCAGGGGCCAAGGGAAGTGTTATTAAATGGGGGCTATAGGAGGATGGGGATCCCTAGGTGCTGCAAACAGTTATTGCCCTCAGCTGCTAACCAAAAAGTTGGCAGTTTGAATCCACCCAGAGGTCTCAGAAGAAAGGCCTGATGATCTACTTCCAAAAAATCAGCCTTCGAAAACGCTATGGAGCACAATTCTACTCTGACACACATGGGGTCTCCATGAATCAAAATAGACTTAGCGGCAGCTGGTTTTACAGGAGGATAAAAGTACTGTGAATATGTTTCTAGAAAGACAGAAATTTCAAAGGCAAGGTCCAGAGTTAAATATTATGACTCAGCAAGATTTCTTTTTTGATTATAAGTCAACAGAGCCCATCAATATGAATTCAACATTGACAGCCAACTAGTTCTTTAAAAGAGGTATTTTGTTGAATAAACTCCAAAATTGGAATCCCGTAATTGTCAACCTCTAAGGCAATCCCCAGGTGCCTGTAACCACAATGATAGCAAGTGAGCTTCTAGAAGAGTCCTGTCCCCTATGGGCTGCTACCCTATCTGTTGTGGCCATGGAGGCAAATGGTCAAGGCAAAACTTCCTGAAGACAGAATGCCAAAGACTTAACAGTAGCCAGGACAGAGAGTTAAAAAGGCATGAGCCTTACTAGTCCTATTGAGTGGAGTATAGTATATACGCTAGAGTTGCCCCACTATATGGTGCTTACCCTTTTTACCCTTTTCCAGAGTTTTTATTGTGGTTATTCTGTTTTCCCCATGTCCCACAGGTCTCAGAGTCTTAAGGTGTCATCTCCAGACCTAACAGAGAGAAAGGCATATATTGCCCAAAGATCTTGGGCTTACTAATGGATTCAGTAGCTGGTTAGTACCTTGGAATACCTCTTTTGGAGGCGGGGGGAGCACATATATGATTGCACAGGGCTTCACTATATCATGTAGGCAGGAGTACTCTTGGAATTTTATATATGGGAAGAAGGGTGTGTGTGGAGATATATATATATACATACACTAAGCAGCCACAGGGAGGACTGTGACATCTGAGGTGTCAATCATGGAATGCCACTCATAGTCATAGTAATTGGTCTAAGACAGGACCCAAGCTAGGGCTACCAAAGTCATTCTCTAGGTTTTTCTGCTGGAGCTTGTGGGGAAGGTATCACTTTCTTCTTTGGTTGCAATCAGTAAGATTATAACCTCAAAGCTGCTGGCAGACAGGGTCCCTACTAGCACCTAGGGCACCTCCGTGCAAAGTAGTAAACTGTGCCCCTTCTTCAAATCATTTTACTGGCTTTTGTTAGAAAAGATATTTGAGTGCCATCTGCTGGAGATTTGCCATAATAAAATACAAATCTTTGATGTCTACAGTATGTTTTATGACCTTTAGACGGAACACACTTGTATACCATGCTGCACAAGGTAGCCGCGCTGACCACCATGTCCCGTGTCACATGCGGAAGCTTGACCCAATGATGCCCGTACACCAAAAGAAGCAGAGATGAGAAGGACAGAGGGAAGTTCCTGCAGGCTTCAGTTTTCTGGTTCCAGTTCCTGATGTCCCTAGAGTTGACCTGGCTCCTGTAACTCATTCTTCCATTCTGTGAACAATTCCTAGCTCTGCAATATTTCCTTCCTCTCAAGCTAGTAGTTAGTTCAAATTGAGTTTTTGTTCCTTACAACTAGAAGATTCTTGACGAATATACCCAGGTTCACTCATTATCTATCCATGTGACCTCAGCTAAGTCATTAGACATTTGTGAGCCTAAGAGTCCTCATCTACAAATTGAGCAATGAGTGGAAAAGAAGCAGATGAGATAAACATGAGAAAGAGTTTTGAAAGTACAGTATGTAAGGGATTCCAGGATGGCATTGAAAATGAGGGTGATGATGATGATGATGATTCATACATAGCAACAAAAGATGCAAAGTATATTCCTATTATTTTTCCTCTTTCCTGTCTTTCTTCCTAATGTATGGGGAAATTTTTTAATGTAGAAAGGAATAAAAAGAAGACAAAGAGGAGGCTTTTCATTAATTTAATTCAAAATCAATAGGCATAGAAGAAGGATTGATTTGTGCCCCGCTGAACAAGAGGTTCAGACTTCTGTCCTGCCTTCTCCCAAAGGTAAGAATTGAAGATGGATAATTGTGCAGATAAAAAGTGTGTTCTGTAGCCACAAAAATTAATGCCCACTCGCAATCAAAAAATTAAAAAATAAAACCTGAGACACCTTGTTTTCATCATCACAAGGTATTTAATCTATTATGGGTGGTCCTTGGCATATCAACAAGTTGATGAAAAAATAATAATAATAATACCAACTGCTCCAGAGAACAAAAAAGTAAATAAAATCAGCAGCTATTAATAATCCCGGTCAAAGACCTTTACCTTTGCTAACCAAACACTTTTAGCGGAGACGAAAGCCATCAGTCACAGAAGCAATCAGGTTGAAAATAGAGGGCTCAATATAGGACATAATCTACTAATTTGTTGATCATTGGACACAAGCAAGGAGCAATATATCACTGTTCTTTGAAACACTAGGCTGTACTTTTTCATCACAATGACCCAATATATTTCATCCTGACCTTTTCATTGTTTTTGCATACCTTAACCAATTCACCTGAGCTTGGCAGATCAATTAATTAACTAGTAAATCTTTTTGGGGGCTCACCTTTTGCAAATACCTGTGCCAGAGAGTTTAGGACCTATAAAATGCATAAAATAAGCCCTCTGTCTTTAAAAAATTTGAAGTCTAGGTGGGGAAAGAAAACAGTAACATATGTAAGTTAAATCTGGTTAGTTCATTCATTCATTTATTCATTTACCAAATATTTATTCAGTACTTATTAGGTGCCAGAAGAAAAAAAAAAGGCAAACATAGCCCGTTACCTAATAGAACTTAGAATCTACCCAAAAAGAGAGACATTAAATGTATTCAATTTTCATCAGTAATAAGTGCTATAAAGGAAAATTACGTGATGCCTTCAGTACAAAAGCATTTTCCCTGAGAAAGTCACGTTTAAGTTGAAGATCTGAAAGGATGAGTGGCAGCTGGCCAGGTGACGAAAAAGAAAAGAACATCTCAGGTAAGTGGCAAAGCATTTATGAAGACACTATAATGGGAGAGAGCTCAGAACATTAAACTCATTGCCATTGAGTTGATGCCAACTCATAGCGACAAATAGAACTGCCCCATAGGGTTTCCAAGGCAGTAAATCTTTACAGAACCAGATTGGTGGAACGGCTGGTGGGTTTGAACTGCTGACCTTTTGGTTAGCAGCCAAGTTCTTAGCTATTGTGCCACCAGGGCTTCTTCTTAGAACATTAGACCTAACTAAAAGGAGACTAATATGGCTAAACTATAGTGAAAATAGGGTAGAATGGGTAAAGATGTAGCAAAAGGGATAGCAAGGGGCCAGATCATTTCTATAGGCCATGTTAAGGATCTTATCTAATAGCAATTAGAAACATTTGAGAGTTTTAAGAAGAGAAGTGTATAATCACACTTGTCCTTTTTAAAGAACAGTCTGGCTACCTATTATCAAGAATGGATTGACATGGCAAGAGTGGATTTGGGAGTCCAGTCATAAGAAGTTTACCAGCCTATGAATACCTCATTGCTGATGGCCATGTCACATAAACAGCCACCACCTCATTCATCAGCACCAGTCACTTTCCCAGCTCCTAGTGACATTATCCATCTTAGGTTAGAGGAGAAAGCTCTCCAGGCATCCTACAGTGAAACTTAGAACATACTTTCCCGTGGAAACCAAGCTATAAAAGACAATTGGTTCCATAGTTTAATTAATACTGTTGCCATTGAGTTGATTTGATTCCAACTCAGAGCAACCCTGTAGGACAGACTAGAACTGCCCTGGTGGTGCAGTTGTTATCACGATAATGCAGATTGGAGATGCCTGACACAATAGCCAATTCTGAGACAGGGGTGAGGTGAGCAGCAAGAGTTTTATTATATATCAATATATAGGAGACAGAGGGGAATAGGTTCTTCCAAAAACCCGTCTCCCTCACTGGAGATCAGCCGAAGGCTTTTATAGGGACAGGATAATGGGCCTCAGAACTTTGTGTTAGTTCCCCCTTAAGGTGGTCACATCCCAGATGAGTTAATCTTTTCTTGGGGGTTATCTGGCGACATCCTGGTTTTCTTCTCCCAAGATGGGTGCTTTGTTCAGTTTGTCATTCCTAGATCATTATCACTTGTTTTCCACCCTCCAAGGAGGAACGTTGGTTGATCTTAAACTTTTTATAGAGACTGGAACAGAAGGGAAAAACAAGATCATGAGACAATGCATGGGTTAGCAATGGAGAGTAATAACAGTGAGACGGACCTATGTAGCCTCTTCCACAGTGGTTAAAGGATTCAGCTACTAATCAAAAGGTCGTAGTTCAAACCCACCAGCCACTCCATGGGAGAAAGATGTGGCAGTGTGGTTCCATAAAGATTACTGCCTTGAAAAAAACCCTGTGGGGCAGTTTAATTAATACTTTAGTTTAACTTTTATGGTGACTTTGCTTTTCATTCTTGAACAGTTTTATAACTAAGAGGAACTAAACCCATTGCCATTGAACCAATTCTGACTCATTGCAACCCTATTGGACATAGTAGAACTGCCCTACAGGGTTTCCAAAGAGCGACTGTTGGATTCAAACTACTGACCTTCTGGTTAGCAGCCAAGTTCTTAACCACTGTGCCCCCAGAGCTCCAAGAAAGAACTAGAGCTCTTCAAAAGATTCCAAGAAAAATGCTATGAAGATAATAAAAGGGTTTAAATATTAGTTCCATGGGATAGGCAAGAGAAGCTAAAGCTTCAAGCACACTAAAGGCTTATATGCAGATAATGAACGACATTAAGAATTATAGTCTAGTGTTGCCATCATGTCAAATTCTTGCCCACTCTTGGGAAATCACTGAGGATACAAAGTGTCAGAAGAGAGAGAAAAGGGTGATATCCAGTGTGTAGGTGGTGGAGTGAGCCTTGGAGAGAGACACTACTATCCATAAAGAAAGAGACTCTTCCACTTCTGGGTGGTTGCAGCACACAAGAACACACAGTTTGGTGAATGGAGAACAGGCTAGACTTCAGTCCTCATACCCCTTGACTGGGCCCCCTGGGTAGTGAACAATATGTACAATATGCAACAGCCCTGGTCTTGGAGAGAAGGCAAGATAGCATGTTCAGATGGCACCATATGGCACTTCAGATCAGAGAGAGGCTCTAGAGCCACTCCCTGGTCTTGAATCCTGGTTCACTAGCTACCTGACCTTGAGTAAGTTTCTTGATCTCCCTGTTCCTTGGTTTTTCCATCCATAAAATGAGCAAAATTAAGTACCTACCTCAAAAGGCTATTATAAGAACTGAGTTAATATTTGGCACATAGCAATCACCATTTGATCTACACAGTTGAATGCCTTTGTGTAGTCAAATAATCCAAGAATTTGGGCTATGTGAAGAAGAATGCGGCATCAAGATTGGAAAAAGACTCATTAACAACCTGCAATATGCAGATGACACAACCTTGCTTGTGGAAAGCAAAGAGGACTTGAAGCACATAGTGATGAAGATCAAAGACTACAGCCTTCATTATGGACTATACTTCAACATAAAGAAAACAAAAATTCTCACAATCAGACCAATAAGCAACATCATGATAAACAGAGAAAAAATTGAAGTTGTCAAGGAGTTCATTTTACTTGACTCCACAGTCAATCCCCACAGAAGCAACAGTCAAGAAATCAAAAACATATTGCATTAGGCAAATCCGCTATGAACAACCTCTTTAAATTGTTAAAAGCAAAGGTGTCATCTTAAGGACTAAGGTATGCCTGACCCAAGCCATGGTATTTTTAATCGCCTCATATTCATGCGAGAGCTGGACAATGAATAAGGAAGACCAAAGAATTGATACCTTTGAATTATCGTATTGGTGAAGAATATTGAATATACCATGGACTGCCAGAAGAACAAACAAATCTGTCTTGGAAGAACAGCCAGAATGCTCCTTAGAAACAAGGATGGCGATACTTAGTCTCATGTACTTTGGACACGTTATCAGGAGGGACCAGATCCTGTAGAAGACATCATACTTGATAAAGTAGAGGGTCAGCGAAAACGAGGAAGAACTTCAATGAAACGGACTGATACATGTCTGCAACAATGGGCTCAAACGTAGCAAATGTTATGAAGACCAAGCAGTGTTTCATTCTGTTGTACATAGAGTCATTATGAGTCAGAATCAACTCGACGGCACCCAACAGCAACAACAAAAATCTCCATTTACATAAGTGTTCATTAAATGAAAGAAATAAAACTATAGGATGAGTAGCAATGTTTTCTCTGTGAGTATGAGGCAAAGTCATTGCTGAAAGGCAACCAAACTTTCAGAAGGAATTTCTACAAAAAACTTTAAAAGGTTACAGGGTCATCTTAGAAAGAATGATACCTTTAGGACAAAAACTGATGCCACCTATGAATATTCCCAAATCTGAAAGACCTCAGCAACATCTCTCTGCAGCACAATCCCAATCCAAATTCCAACAATATTTTTTAATGAGATGGAGAAATAAATCACCAACTTCATATGGAAAGGGAAGAGGCCCTGAATAAATAAAGCATTACTCAAGAAGAACAACAAAGTGTGAGGCCTCACACTATCTGACTTTAGAACTTATTATACCTCCACAATAGTCAAAACAGCGTGGTAGCGGTACAACAACGGATACATAGACCAATGGAACAGAATTGAGAATCCAGATGTAAATTCATCCACCTATGAACAGCTGATATTTGACAAAGGCCCAAAGTCTGTTAATTGGGGAAAAGGCAGTCTCTTTAACAAATGGTGCTGGCATAACTGGGTATCCATCTGCAAAAAACTGAAACAAGATCCGTACCTCACACCATGCACAAAAACTAACTCAAAATGGATCAAAGACCTAAACATAAAATCGAAAATGATAAAGATCATGGAAGAAAAAATAGGGACAACACTAGGAGCCCTAATACATGGCATAAACAGAATACAAACCATAAGTAGCAATGCACAAGCACCAGAAGAGAAACTAGATAACTGGGAGCTCCTAAAAATCAAACACTTATGCTCATCAGAAGACTTCATCAAAAGAGTCAAAAGACAACCTACAGACTGAGAAAAATTTTTTGGCTATGACAAATCTGATCAGTGTCTAATCTCTAAAATCTACAAAATACTGCAAAACCTCAACAACAAAAAGACAAACAACCCAATTAAAAAATGGGCAAAGGATATGAACATGCACTTCACCAAAGAAGACATTCGGGCAGCTAACAAATACAGGAGGAAATGCTCATGATCATTAGCCATTAGAGAAATGCAAATCAAAACTACAGTGAGATACCATCTCACCCCAAGGCTAACATTAATCCAAAACACACAAAATAATAAATGTTGGAGAGGTTGTGGAGAGACTGGAACAATTATACACTGTTGGTGGGAATGTAAAATGGTACGATCACTTTGGAAATTGATTTGGCGCTCCTCTAGAGGTGGTTCCGGCAAAATGGCGCTCTAGGCAGAAGCACCACGCCGTTCCTCCACAGCAAAGATCCGAAAAACTAAGCCAAACAGAGAATACAACAATCCTGAAACCCTAAAACATCAAATGAAGAGATGAAGAACTCAGCCAATCACAAAATGGAGTGAGAAAACTGACAGAGAATGGAGAGCGAGGAGAGATTCACGCAGAGGTCCCCTACCAGCTAACGCAGCGTGGATCTGCCATCTTGGACTCCTATCGGAGACCAGCAAACAGGAGTAAGAGAAAGCAGCCTCACGGAGCATCCAGCAGAAGACAAAACAACCAGTAATTTGCCATATATGCTTTCCCAGCCCCCACCCTTCTTCACCCCAACTCAGCCTCCTCTGCTTCCCGTGGCCACACTCTCTTGACCTGGAATCACTGGCTGCTTGGATTCCATACACCTGAATGGGCCGGCTCTATGGGTGCCATTTGTTGGCTGCTGGTGTTGCTTTTTTCCACTTCTTTTGATTTCTTCCTTACCTCTCACCACCTCCCCCTCCTTTCGCTCAGACACCTGGCTCTGTGCGCCATCTTTGCTTCTTCCTGAGGGGCTGCAGAGCTCCGGTAATTTGTGATATACGCTTTCCCACTCCCTACCCTTCTTCACCCACACTCTGCCCCCTCTGCTTCCCATGGACACAGTCTCTTGTCCGAGAAACACCGCCCACACTAGCTGGCTGTATGAGTGCCATGTGTTGGCTGCTAGTGTTGCTTTTTTTCTGCTTCATTTGATTTACTCCTTACCTCTCACCACCTCCCCTGTCTTTTGCTCAAATACCTGGCTCTGTGCACCATCTTTGCTTCTTCCTGAGGGGCTGTGGATCTCTGTGCGAGTGTGGAGCTGCTTCCCGGTCTGGGCTGCCATGCTGGCGGGATCCCGGGGCTTTTGTTGGTTTGTTCGTTTTGAATTGTTTGTTCTTTTTCTTTTCCTTTTCTTGAGTTGGGAGCCCCTTCTGGCCAGGCGGTGCTGCATGGCAACGAGACTTCCCCCTCAGCTTGCACAAACGTGCAGAGGGATCCCTGAGGACATTTCTTGTTTCTTTGGTTGTTTTTTTATTTTTTCTGTTTTTTGGGGGGGCCTTTCTTGTTCTTTTTTTTAATTTGTTTTGTTTTCTTTTCCCTCTTTTTCCCTTTTTGTCTTTCTTCATTGCTCAGTTTCTCGTCTCTCTATATCTTCCTTCTCTTTCTGTTCCCTGAATACCTGGCGTTGTATACCTCTACACTTTCTAGACAGGCTGTACTGCAACACCTGAGAGCAACTTCCCCAGACCTCATAGCTACACCAGTGGGATCCCTGGGAACTTAGTGGTTCTTTAACCTTTCTGATTTTTATTTATTCATTCTTTTCTTCTCTGTCCCCTTTCTGTTTTTCTTCATTTCATAGTCTCTCATCTCTCCACTCCAACAGCAAACTCCCCTAGCATTCTTTTTTGTTTGTTTGTATGTTTTGGCTACTGTTCCTCTCTCCTCTCTCCCATATCCATTTTAGCTCCACACATAACAATCTCCCCACTGCATCCTGCCAACCTGCACCATGCGCTTGACATCACACAACTAAGCAGCACAGGCACGGCCTACTGGAACCTGCCCTGCACTGATTACCTACCTGCTCTGGTGGCTGTAGTAAGTGCCACATAAAACCCATCCCAGTAACTCCTCATCTTCAGCTAGACCTGCCCTGCCGTACGATATCTGAGTGACTGACCCTGCCAATTGGAGAAGGAGGTGAAAAGTATTCTGCCCACAGACAAGCAAACAACAAAGAACACACAGTCTGCCTGATCAAACATAGTCAAATTTTTAAAAAAAGGGGGGCGAATGAAACTAACAAATCTACAATCAATAAACGAGAAAAATAACTACTGAATGCCCCAAAGACAGCAGACAATATCAAAACATTTACAAAAATGGGACAAGACGGTTCCAGTAGAGGTCAAAATAAAACACCAGATGACTCTCCAGTGGAAGAAAATGCACTAGAACTACCTGATAGGGAATTCAAATCCCTAATACTCAGAATTCTCCAAGAGCTGAGGCAAAGAGCTGACAAACATGAGGAAAAAATAGACAAATTTATGGAAAATACAGACAAAAAATTGGAAGAATTCAGGAAAATAACACAGGAACAAAATGCCAAAATAAATTCACAACTAGAAATTATACAAAGACAACAATTAGAAAGCCAACAGATAAACAACAAGATTTCAGAAATGGACGGTGTAATAGAAGTGCTGAGAAACAGATTTAAAATGGTGGAAGACAGGATCAGTGGAATTGAAGACAACACTTGGATAGAACTCTGTTTCAGGAAAACTCAGAAAAAAGAACAAAGAAAAATGAAGAGACCTTGAGAGTTATGTGGGACACAACCAAAAGCAAAAATTTTCAAGTGATTGGAATTCCAGAACAGGGGGAGAAAACAGAAAACACAGAGAGGATCACTGAAGAACTGCTGATAGAAAACTTCCCCAATATCATGAAAGATGAAAAGCTGGCCATCGAAGAAGCTCAATGAATTCCATATAGGAGAGACCCCAGAAGAAAATCACCGAGGCATATCATAATCACACTCACCAAAACCAAAGACAAACAAAGAATCCTGAGAGCAGCTCATGAAAAACAAGAAGTCACATACAGAGGAGAAACAATAAGACTGAGCTCAGATTATTCGGCAGAAACCATGCAGGCAAGAAGGCAATGGGATGACATATATAAAATCTTGAAAGAAAATAATTGTCAGCCAAGAATAATATATCCTGCAAAACTCTCATTCAAATTTGATGGTGAAATTAGGTCATTTCCAGATAAACAGAAATTAAGGGAATATGTAAAAGTCAAACCAAACATACAAGAATTATTAAAGGGAGTTCTTCGATCTGAGGGCAAACAGCTTCAGCTCAGAGGCAGAATCTAGGATGCAGGATCATACCACCAGATATCAATCTAGGATATGAACTCTTGAGGACTATCCAAAACCAAAAGAAATACAACCAGGAATCAGAGCAGTTAATCGGTAAATGACAACAACATCAAAACAATAAAAGAGGGAATAAATGGCATAGGTATAGAACCTTCTAATGGAGAGGAAGGCAAGGCGATACCAAGTAATGGTAGACTGCTTCAAACTTAGAAAGATAAGGGTAAAATTCATGGTAACCACAAAGAAAGTTAACAAACATACTCATAAAAAAAGAGGAAAAACATAAAGTCTCAGCAAAAACAAAACCTACAAAAACAAAAGGAATGAAAAAAAAATCCACAAACAAAAATAACTCAGCACAAGAGAGGAAGAAGAACAAAGAAAACTTCAGCACCACAAAAAAAAGAACTACAAAATGACAGCAACGAACTCACATCTATCAATAATTACACTGAAAGTAAACGGACTCAGTTCACCCATAAAGAGATGGAGAGTGACAGAATGGATAGGAAAACAGGATCCATCAATATGCTGTGTACAAGAGACACACCTTAGAAACAAAGAAGTGAATTTATTAAAAGTCAAAGGTTGGAAAAAAATATCTCAAGCTAACAACTACCAAAAAAGAGCAGGAGTGGCAATTCTAATCTCAGATAAAATAGACTTTAAAACAAAATCTACCATAAAAGACAAAGAAGGACACTATATAATGATTAAGGGGATGATCCATCATGAAGACATAACCATAATAAACATCTACGCACACAATGACAGGGCACCAAAATACATAAAACAAACTCTAACAACACTGAAAAGAGAAATTGACAGTTCCATAATAATAGTAGGAGACTTCAACACATGACTCTCAGTAAAGGACAGAACAACTAAGAAGAAACTCAGCAAAGATACAGAAGACCTAAGGGGCACAATCAGCCAACTTGACCTAATAGGCATATATAGAAAACACCATCCAACCACTGGAAAGTACACATTCTTTTCCATAGCACATGGAATGTTCTCCAGAATAGACCACATCTTAGGCCAGAGAGCAATCTTCAACAAGATCCAAAACACTGAGATAATTCAAAGTATCTTCTCTGACCACAATGCCATCAAGGTAGAAATTAACAACAGAAAGAGCAAGGAAAAAAAATCAATTACATGGAACCTGAATAATACCCTGCTTACACATCACGGGGTAATAGAAGAAATCAGAGATGGAATCAAAAAATTCCTAGAATCAAATGAGAATGAAAACACATCCTACCAAAACCTTTGGGACACAGCAAAGGCAGTCCTCAGAGGACAATTTATAGCAATAGATGCACATATCAAAAAAGAAGAAAGGGACAAAATCAAAACATTAACTACAGAACTCAAACAAACAGAAAGACAACAGCAAAAAAAGCCCACAGCCACCGGAAGAAAGGAAACAGTAAAGATCAGAGCAGAAATAAATGAAATAGAGAACAGAAAAACAATAAAAAGAATCAACAAAACCAAAAGTTGGTTCTTTGAAAGAATCAACAAAATCGACAAACCACTGGGCAGACTGACAAAAGAAAAACAGGAAAGGACACAAATAACCCAAATAAGAAATGAAATTGGGGACATTACAAGAGACACAACTGAAATAAAAAGGATTATAACAGAATATTATGAAAAAATATATTCCAACAAATTTGAAAACCTAGAGGAAATGGATAAATTTATAGAAACACACGGCCCACCCAAACTACAACAAAGTGATGTTCAAAATCTGAACAGACCCATAACAAGAGAAGAGATTGAAAAGGTAATAAAAAAAAAACTCCCAACAAAAAAAAGCCCTGGCTCAGATGGCTTCACTGGAGAATTCTACAAAACATTTGTAGAAGAGCTTGTACCGGTACTAATCAAGCTATTTCAGAGCATAGAGGAGGAAGCAACACTTCCAAATTCATTCTATGAAGCCAGCAGAAAGCTGATACCAAACCAGGCAAAGACATCACAAAAAAAGAAAATTACAGACCAATATCTCTCATGAATATAGATGCAAAAATTCTTCACAAAATTCTAGCCAATAGAATTCAGCATCATATCAAAAAAATAATACACCACGACCAAGTAGGATTCATACCAGGTATGCAAGGATGGTTCAACATTAGAAAATCAATCAAAATAATCTGCCACATGAATAAAAGGAAAGAAAAGAATCACATGATCATCTCAATTGACACAGAAAAGGCATTTGACAAAGTCCAACACCCATTCCTGATAAAAACTCTCAATAAAATAGGTATAGAAGGGAAATTTCTCAACATAATAAAGGGCATCTATACAAAACCAATGGCCAACATCATTCTTAATGGAGAGAGGCTGAAAACATTCCCCTTGAGAACAGGAACACGACAAGGATGCCCTTTATCACCACGCCTATTTAACATTGTGCTGGAAGTTCTAGCTAGAGCAATAAGGCAAGAAAAAGAAATAAAGGGCATCCAAATTGGTAATGAAGAAGTTAAACTGTCCCCGTTTGCAGATGATATGATACTATACATAGAAAACCCTAAGACTCCACAAGAAATCTACTGGAACTAATAGAAAGATTCAGCAGAGTAGCAGGATACAAGATAAACATTCAAAAATCAGTTGGATTCCTATACACCAATATGGAGAATGATGAAAAGGAGATCAGGAAAACAATACCATTTTCAATAGCCCCTAAAAAGATAAAATACTTAGGAATAAATCTGACCAGGGATGTAAAAGACCTATACAAAGAAAACTACAAAACACTACTGCAAGAAACCCAAAGGGGTCTACATAAATGGAAATACATACCATGCTCATGGATAGGCAGACTCAACATTGTAAAAATGACAATTCTACCCAAAGCAATTTACAAATACAACACAGTCCTGATCCAAATACCAACAACATTCTTCAAAGAGATGGAAAAACTAATCATTAAGTTTATATGGAAAGGGAAGAAGCCCCAAATTAGTAAAGCACTAGTGAAGAAGTAGAATAAAGTTGGAGGACTCACACTACCTGACTTCAGAACCTACTATACAGCTACAGTAGTCAAAACAGCCTGGTACTGGTACAACGACAGATACATTGACCAATGGAACAGAATTGAGAACCGAGATGTAAATCCATCCACCTACAGTCACCTGATATTCGACAAGGGCCCAAAGTCCATCAGATGGGGAAAAGACAGTCTTTTTAACAAATGGTGTTGGCAAAACTGGATATCCATCTGCAAAAAAATGTAACAGGACCCATAGCTCGCACCGTATACAAAAACTACTTCAAAATGGATCAAAGACCTGAATACAAAGCCTATAACTATAAAGTTCATAGAAGAATAAATAGGACCAACACTTCAGGCCTTAATACACGGCATTAACAGGATACAAACCATAACCGTCAACGCACAAACCCCAATAGATAAGCTAGATAACTGGGATCTTCTAAAAATCAAACACCTATGCTCTTCAAAAGACTTCACCAAAAGAGTAAAAAGAGAAACTACAGACTGGGAAAAAAATTTTGGACAGTACAAGTCAGACAAAAGTCTAATCTCCATAATCTACAAGAAAATCCAACAGCTGTACAACAAAAAGACAAATAACCCTATTAAAAAATGGGCAAAGGAGATGAACAGACACTTCACCAAAGAAGACATCCAAATGACCAACAGATACATGAGGAAGTGCTCGCGATCACTAGCCATTAGAGAAATGCAAATTAAAACCACAATGAGATACCATCTCACCCTGGCATTACTGGCACGAATCAAAAACACTGGAAATAACAAATGTTGGAGGGGCTGCGGGGAGATCGGAACTCTTATGCACTGCTGGTGGGAATGCAAGATGATACAACCATTTTGGAAAGTGATATGGCGCTTCCTCAGAAAGCTAGAAATAGACATACCATTCGATCCAGCAATTCCACTCCTAGGAATATATCCTAGAGAAATAAGAGTCGTCACTCGAATAGACATATGCACACACATGTTCATGGCAGCATTGTTCACAATAGCAAAACGAGGGAAACAACCTAGATGCCCATCAACAGATGAATGGATAAACAAACTATGGTACATACACACAATGGAGTACTATGCAACGAGAAAGAACAACAATGAATCTGTGAACCATCTCATAGCATGGATGAAACCGGAGGACATTATGCTGAGTGAAATAAGTCAATCACAAAAGGACAAATATTGTATGAGACCTCTATTGTAAAAACCCATGCAAAAGTTTACACACAAAATGTAACAATCTTTGTTGGTTACCAGGGATGGGAGGGGTGGGGAGGAAATACTAAATAGGCAATAGATAAGTGGTATCTTGGGGGAAGGGTGAGACAGTACACAATACAGGGGAAACTAGCACAACCTGTACAAGGAAAGGTCATGGAAGCCCCATAGACACATCCAAATTCCTGAGGGACTGAATTGCTGGGCGGAGGGCTGTGGGGACCATGGTCTTGGGGAACATCTATCTCAATTGGCATGACATAGCTTATAAAGACAATGCTCTACATTCTACCTTGGTGAGTAGTGTCTGGGGTCTTAAAAGCCTGTGAGCGGCCATCTAAGATACTCCACTGGTCTCACCCTTCGGGAGCAAGGGAGAATGAAGAGAACAGGATACAAGGAAAAGACTAGTCCGAAGGACTAATTGTCCACAGCTACCAAGGCCGCCACCAGACTGAATCCAGTACAGCTAGATGGTGCCCAGCTACCACCACTGACTGCTCTGACCAGGATCACAACAGAGGGTTCTGGACAGAGCTGGAGAAGGACGTAGAACATAATTCTAACTCACAAAAAATAGACCAGATTTACTGGCCTAAAGGAGACTGGAGAAATCCCAAGAGTATGGCCCCCAGACACCCTTTTAGCTCAGTGGTGAAGTTATCTCCGAGGTTCACCATTCAGCCTGGTAGTGGACAGCCCCGTAAAACCAAATGAGACTAACGAGGTACAGGAGTCCAGTGACAAGGGCCAGAAGGCAGAAAGGGACAAAGAAGCTGGTGATAGGGAACCCAGGGTTGAGTAAGGATATTGTTGATGTGTTGTGAGATTGTTAACCAGTGTCATAGGGCAACATTTGTAGTAACTGTTAAATGAGAGACTATTTTGTTCTGTAAGACTTCATCTTAAGTGAGAATAACAGCACAATTGGAAGAGCGTAGTCAATGTCACTGGACTGTGCACGTAGAAATTTTTGAAATGGTGTATCTTTGGCTATGTGTATTTTCACCAAAAAAAAAAAAAACAGGTTGAGAAGTTAGAGGGTTGGCATGTTGTGGGGTTGTTAACCAATGTCATAAAACAATATGCGTACTACTGTTTCATGAGAAACTATTTGTTCTGTAAGCCTTCGCCTGAAGTACAATTAAAAAATAAATAAATAAATAAACAAAGTATAAAAAAAAATCCAGAAATAGAAGTATCATAACATCCAGCAATCCCACTCCTTGGAATATATCCTAGAGAATTAAGAGCCGTCACACGAATAGATATATACACACCCACGTTCATTGCACCATTGTTCACAATAGCAAAAAATGGAAACAACCTAAGTGCCCATCAATGGACGAATGGATAAACAAATTATGGTACATTCACACAATGGAATACTACACAATGATAAAGAACAACAACAAATCCATGAAACATAATATGGAGGAATCCAGAAGGTATTATGCTGAGTGAACTTAGTCACAAAAGGACAAGTATCGTATAAGACCAATATTATAAGAACCCAATAAAAGGTTTAAACAGAAGAAAACATTCTTTAATGGTTACGAAGGTAGGGAGGGAGAGGGGTATTCACTAACTAGAAAGTAGACAAGAATTATCTTAGGTGAAGGGAAGGACGGCATACACTACAGGGGAAGTCAGCACAACTGGACTAAACCAAAGCTAAGAAGCTTCCTGAACACAGCTAAACACTTCAAGGGACAGAGTAGCAGGGGCAGCAGTCTGGGGACCATGCTTTCAGGGGCCATCTAGGTCAATTGGCATAACAAGGTTTTTAAAGAAAATGTTCTGCATCCCACTTTGGTGAGTGGCATCTGGGGTCTTAAAAGCTAGCGAGCAGCCATCTAACACGCATCAATTGGTCCCGACCCACCTGGAGCAAAGGAGAATGAAGAACACTATGGAACACAATGAAATTATTAGCCCAAGAGACTGAAAGGGCCACATAAACCAGAGACTTCATCAGTCTGAGACCAGAAGAACTACGTGGTGCCCGGCTACCACAATGACCACCCTGACAGGGAATACAACAGAGAGTCCCTGACAGAGCAGGAGAAAAGTGGAGTGCAGAACACAAACTCTGGTAAAAAGACCAGACTTAATGGTTTGATTGAGATTGGAGGGACCCTGGAGGATGTGGCCCCCGGGCTCTCTGTTAGCCCAAAACTAAAACCATTCCCGAGGCCAACTCTTCAGACAAAGATTAGACTGGACTATGGGACATAAAATGATACTCGTGAAGAGTGTGCTTCTTAGCTCATGTAGATACATGAGTCTATATGGGCAGCTCCTGTCCGGAGGTGAGATGAGAAGGCAGAGAGGGTCAGGAGCTGGCTGAATGGACATGGGAAATCTAGGGTGGAAAGGAGGAATGTGCTGTCACAGTATAGGGAGAGCAAGTAGGTCACATAACAATGTGTGTATAAATTTTTGTATTAGAGACTAACTTGAATAGTAAACTCTCACTTAAAGCAGAACAATTTAAAAAAAATCCCTCCGCAGCAGCACAACTTTCCATGATATTCTACCTTGTAGCTACTGTTTGATGAGGAACATCTTCAGCTGCAGCTGCTACAAGGAAAGTTGAGGTCAATAGGCAGTCAAAATTTAGAGCAACATCACCACTCCCCGTCTCCCCAAGTCACCTAAATTCATACTGAACACAGAAGAATAATTGTGGCTTCCCCAGATGGTGAACAGATTCATGCTCCTTTTAAAAACACTCATCTCACTCAAATATGTTTCTCAGCAGGAAGTTTCTACCTGCTGTTTGAATGCTCAGAGGATTAAGGAAGATTGTCTGCATACACTAATGGCTACATTTACTCAACAGTTGTGGGAGAAATGAATATTTCAACACAAAACAACA
The DNA here is from genome assembly GCA_030035585.1 of Dugong dugon. NCBI lineage: Eukaryota > Metazoa > Chordata > Mammalia > Sirenia > Dugongidae > Dugong > Dugong dugon. The sequence continues at coordinate 26,465,127 of CM057475.1, forward strand.
CTTCCACCTTCCTATTACTGATTCAATTATTCCCACACCAAAGTGCACTCCCCACAAGGAAAGATGACTTTATTACCTTCTGATCTATCTTAACAAAAGGAGGGCCAAGGCTGCTAACTGAAAAGCTGGTGGTTCAAACCCACTCAGCAGCTCCACAGGAGAGAGACTTGGCAATCTTTCCAGGAAAGATTACAGCCTAGAAAACCCTATGGAGCAGTTCTACTCTGTTACATGGGGTCTCTAATAGTCAGAATTGACTCGACAGCACCTAACAACAGGGCAACAGGTAAATACATATACTTACTTGTTGTCATCAAGTCAGTTCTGACTCACGGTGACTCCACATAGTGTCAGAGTAGAACTGTGCTCCACAGGGTTTTCAGCGGCTGATTTTTTTAGTAGATCATCAGGCCTTTCTTCTGAGGCACCTCTGGGTGGACTCAAACTACCAACCTTTCAGTTAGCATCTGAGCACGTTAACCGTCTGCATCACTATTGAACCTACCCTCGTCTGCTTGCCAAAAAGCCTTTTCTCTAGCACCAAGACGGCTTAAAAAAATAAAATAAAATAAAAGAGTCCTGGCTGCCAGTATAATCTGCAGTCACCTAAAGCCTCTACAAGACATTGGTGACATTCATAGCAGAGAATACCTGATCTAGTAAATCCTAATAACTAAGCCAGACTCAAGTCAATGCTACAGTTTGTGGCACTTAATTCCCCACTTACATGTTCTGTTTGAAAAGGTCCCTTTTTTTCCATCTTAATTTTCATATCAAACTTAAGATTCAAATTCTGGGAATAGAACTAACTTCAGGAGTAAGTATGGTATAAGCATTTTAGAGGCTCTATCAGTCAAGGTTCAACACAGAAAGTAGAAACCACTGTAGGTATTTTGAGCAGGAAGGGATTTAATGCAGGGAGATCAGAGTTTGCAAATTTGATGGAAGGGCTAAAGGAGCAGGTTCTAAGCTAGAACTCAGTGAATGACTCCCAGAGTAATACAAAACCAACACACCTCTGAGGCTGCCATTGGAAATATAAATACAAAATTATATCCCTGTAGCTGGAGTCCAAGAATCAGGAAGCAGGATCAAGAAGTCATTGCTGCCATAACTGCCTCTTGATACTCATGAAGCTGGAGATTAGACACTGGAATACTGACACAAAAGCAGGTCATCCTCGCCCAACTTTGCTTGACAGCAGAAGCCGACAAAGGGGGCAGGCGAGTGGCCTCCTCCTTCCTTCCATCTTCCATATCCTGGCACAAGTACATCTAATTGAAAGAATCTATTTCACATCCAGAGCCCTAGTTGCAAAGCATATTGGAAATGTAATTTTTTGTTTTCTAACCTCTTCATAAAGGAAGGTGAAATGGAGATGAAGCAAGGCAACCAACAGAATCTGCCACATGACTTCCATAAAACTCCCAAAATATTTTTAAAAAAAAGAAACTCCCAAAATATATTCCCTACCCTATTTCTAAAATATATGAAAATCTACTGTTAGGGAGGATTCCTTCAGATTAAGCCTTAATCTTTCCATTAGCCATAGGATCAACTCCTGGAACAAGTACAACTTTAAGCTTTTATCATTTTAATGTGAATTAACGTATTTCACTACTTACTGGAGTCTGGAAGGTGCCAAGGTGGCAATCTTTGCACAGGGGAAGAGGAGACACTTAGAACAGAGGGAGAACAAGTGTGGGTATAGGGAGGGGGCAGGGATTGGGCACTAAAGACACAGTTCACCTTCTTCACAATTGAGGATTAAACCAGTGTGGCAGAAATGCACTGTCTCATGGAGGCGCTTGGATTCACCAGGAGCAGGAGTGAGAGATAAGAATCAGTGCACCCAATCAGGGATACTCTCTATCCAGTTCTGAACCACAGAAACACCACCCAATTTTTCACGCTAGGATTGGGTAGACCCAGATGACATTTTCACAAAAACACAGGGTGGGTCCCAATCATCAATGCCAGCAGCCCCAAAATGGAGACCTGCAGGACAAACCCACCCTCTGATACGATTTCTTTTCCCAGGCCGAGTTTTGTTTAGGAACTCTAATTTGATTGTCTTTAGGTAGGACGTGGCAGTCCAGGGGTGGTATAAATGGTTAACGTGCTTGGCTGCTAATCAAAAAGTTGGAGGTTGGAGTCCACCCAGAGGTGCCTCAGAAGAAAGGCTCACCAATCTACTTCTTAAAAAATCAGCCATTAAAAACCCTATGGGGCAGAGTTCTGCTCTGACTCATATGGGGTTGCCATAACTTGGAATCAACTCTACAGCAACTGGTATAGTATGGTATAGGTAGGACATGAAACCACACTCCCTACCTTTCTCTATTCTTTTTTATCCAGCAGTTTCCCATGTTAACATTACTATATTCATTTCCTAGGGCCGACATAACAAATCACTTAAGCCACAAACACAGCTTAAAACAACAGAAATTTATTCTCTCACAGTACAAGAGGGCAGAAGTCTGAAATCAAGTTGTAAGTAGGGTTGATTCTTTCTGGATGCTCTGAGGGAGGAACCGTCCCATGGTTTTCTCTTAGCTTCTGGTGGTTGCCAGCAATCCTTGGTGTTTCTCAGAGTGTAGACGCATCACTCCAATCTCTGCTTCCATTTTCACATGGCCTTGTTCTTTGTATGTCCCTTTCTGCTTCTTATAAGGAAATTCTCTTTAGATTTAGGACCCACCCTAATCCAGCATGATCTCATCTTTGATTCCTACCTTAACTACATCTGCAAACACCCTGTTTCCAAGCAAGATCTTATTCCGAGGTCCCGGTGGACATGAATCTTTGGGAGACACTATTCAACCCGTCAGAGCCCTGGTGGTGTAGTGGTTAAGAGCTCAGCTTCTAACCAAAAGGTTGGCAGTTCAAATCCACCATCCACTCCTTGGAAACCCTATGGGGCAGTTCTACTCTGTCCTATAGGGTCACTATAAGTTGGAACCAACTTGATGGCACCTATCAACAACAACGTTCAACCCATCGGAGTTCCTGGGTGGTGCAAATGGTTAACGCACATGGCAGCTAGCCAAAAGTTTGGCAGTTCAAGTCTACCCACAGGCACCTTGGGAGAAAGCCCTGGTGATCTTCTGAAAAATCAGCCATTGAAAACCCTGTGGAGCACCGTTCTACTCTGACACACATAAGGTCGCCATGAGTCAGAGTAAACTCAATGGCAACTGGTTTTATTCAAGTTATAATCACCTTCCTGGCCATCCCTGGTCTGTTCTTTTTTTCTTCTTAAGGTATAACTGAGAGTCAAGAGTCAATGAGGATAAATAAAGTCATCATCAAGCCCAATGGATAAGTGTAGAATTATAAATGGGAGACATAGCCAAGAATGAGAAACCAAAAGGACCGGGTCAGAGCAGGAGTTTCCACTCAGACTGTCATGAACACCATTTCACTCCTGGCTATTACTGACCAGAGGGGAGTGGTACCTGGCTGCATCATTCTGGCTTAGAGACACAGAGACCCCATGAACCCCTAGCATCTGGGAGAGAACATTCCACAGATCAGGAAGGAAAGGCTCTCAGAGGTCTTGAATCATTGCCAACTAAAACAACTCAGTTTTTCTCTCACTTCTAATAGCCCACTTTGGCAACTGGCCAGGAGCCTGAGACTCTGTCCCGCCTAATGGGTAGATGAGGCCCAGGCCCGTTCACTAGCGGCCTCATATTAGGTTGTCTGAGAGGCTGGAGCAAACCCCCAAGGCAAGCCACAATAATTATCCAGACTGGCTGCTGTCTGCCTGGACTCCTCATAGGCTCATCCTGATCCCAGGGAACTATAAACCAGTTAACAGCTCAACTCTAATTAATAAACTCCTTAATGAAGACACAAATGCTCACATTTTTATCCTTTAGGATATACTTTGGGCTCTTTTTCCCTTAAACAGCTTAACTGATGTCTCTACTTCCTCGTTTTTCAATTCCCCTTTCATGTTTGTTTCTAGTCTCTAAATAACAGCCACCGTCTGTCTTGGCTCTTTAAATCCATCTCGTTCAAGGCCCCCTACTATCTGTTCCTTATCTTTCACGGTATTTCTTGTGATCCTAGAAGCTCCATTGTCAAGCTGTGAGGAACAGGAAAACCTGCTGAGGTTTTCAAGCAGAAAGGGCAGGGGCTATGTGACTATCTACATGTATGGAAACCAGAATAAATGCTATGATATTTGAAAAAGACAAATAAGGTCATGGCCTTTAACAGAAAATAAAAGAAAGGTGACCAGCAACCACCATTGTACCCCACTATTCTCCACCAAGGCACGGGATGTCTGAAAGTTTATACATGAATATCTGGAATTCTTCATTTGGCAAACATTAAGCATTTATTTTAACTTAAAGCATATAACTATATACTTACTCCCCAATCTTTTTTTATATTATGTGAAACCTAGATGGCGCAGTTTGCGCTTGACTGCTAACCTACAGGTTGGTGGTTCAAACCCACCCAGCAGTACTTCAAAGGAAAAGGTCTGACAATCTGCTTCTGTTATGATTACAACCAAGAAAACCCTGTGCAGCAGTTCTGTGCTGACACACATGGAATTGATTCAATGGCAACTAACAACAACAATTTCAAACATATACCAAAGTGAAGAGAATAATATCATGACCTCCATGCACCAATCACTTAACTTCACTAAATATCAACATGTGGCCAATCTTATGTCATACATTTTCCACCATCTTGGATTAATTTGAAGTAAATCTCAGATACCTTAGCATTTCATGACTTCTTAACAAGAATTTGTATAAGATTTAAGACCTTGTACTGACGTCTTCTAAGCATCAGACTGAGTGTGTGGCTCTGGAGTTATATACAACTAGGTCTGTGTATCAGCTGTACCATTTAGTAGCTGTGTGACTTTGGAAAGTTTCTTAAGGTCTCAAAGTCTCAGTTCTTCATCTGTAAGGTAAGGGTAATTGTGCCTACTTCTTTGGATTATTGGAAGATTAAACGAGATAATGCAAGGAGAACTGCAAGGAGATAATGCAAGCGTTCAGTAAATATCCAGTTTTGTGGTTATTACTGTGACCTGAGAATTTGAAGGGAAAGAACTACATCTTCTAAGAAAGTCCCAAGTTTCATGATGAGATTATTCTTTTAACAAGGTCGTGTATCATCCTATTCTTTAACGTTCCAGTGCCTACTGGACAAAGAAAAGCTCCCCGCTTTGTTAAAAACTTTTTGGATAACTGATCTCTGGGTATGTTCTTCTTGGCCTCTGGTACAGCTCAGACTCACATTGACAGCTTCTCATTGCCCTAATATGAACCAGAGGCAGAAAGTGAGTTTGATTGAGACCTACGTTTTGTTTTGTTTTGGTTTTCTCCCACGGAGAATGGGAGAAACTATAGCTCCAGGCCTTGTAGTTTATTTCCTGCAGCTAATTGTCCTTGGCCTTTTACTATCTTTATGAAATTTGTTTGGATCTGTGTTATCAGACATGTTGAAGGTTCTTTTCTGCTTTTCCATAGTGGACTCCATTGTGCTTTCCAAACTGATAGAGACAGTCTAGATGTTCACCTAGCCAGGTTCCTCTTTCTGCGTATACTGGTGGATGAACTGTATTTCCCAGCCTCCCTTGCATTTAGGGGGAGGCTTGTGACAAGATCTCATCAATGGTATATTTAAGGATAATGGGCTTTGCAAAGCAGGCAGGACACTAAGATGTTGTAAGTCTGCTGGCTTATCCTCAGATCTTCTGGGAATGTTGTGGATTATATCCCTAATGTACTCCTGGATATGGAAAATGAGCACCCTGTGATATCAGTAGGTTATAGATTTCTGAGGAGGCTACAGGGATGTCCAGGACGTTCTATGAGCTTGAAGTGAAAACGGACCAGGATAATGTTAGAGAGTTTGCATTATTTTGAAAGCAAGATTTTGCTTACGACAAAATGCTTCTAGTCTGGTGTCCTGAAACCCACTTAAAGTGATGGTCATGATCCCTCTACTTCTGGGTAAAGCTGGATGCTTAGGATCAGGAGAGACTTGCAGTGACTGTGCAGTCTCCGCCCTGATATTATCATGGATCTGGGTGGCAAAGGGTTACTCATACTCTCAGAGGCAGTCACTGGGAGCAAAGAAAGCCTGGCACCTAGAGTGCAGTCTGCACACTTACTAAGTCTTAGGAGAGGGTATAAAAGAAAGGAATTCCTTCATAGTTACACCACAAAAGAAAATTAATACACTCTCTGAAGGCTTCTTCAATTCACTGTGATCAAGAACAAGATTGATTCTTGAGTCTGGGATGGAGAAGGGCCAGGGAAGGGTCAAATGGTTCCAGCTGTGGACAAAGCAGAACACAAACTCAAGGAGTGAGACAGGTGATTAAGGACCTCTTCACATAAAGCCAATTTATAAGGTAAAGCTTGGGGCAGGGGCTGGGAATGTATAGGATGATCTAACCCATCGAACAGTTTTTGGCCATCATGGTGTTTAAATTTGAAGTAGTAATAATCAAATTCACTCCTTACTGTATCATGCCTGGTAGTCTCACTGGAACCCTCCTGCTGGCCGCCCAGGATGGTTGCCACGCTGACCTAGATGTCTCTGAGGCTTTCTGTGTTTTGCTTTCATCCATATACCTTCTGACCTCAAGCTGCATGTCGCTTTGGGGATTTTATGACTGACTAGCTTGCACAATAGTTGATGTTGTATGTGCATCCTCTAAACACCCTCTGCCAGGAAGCCTTCTCTGGCTGCTTTCCCCGAAGCTTGAGCCAAGCCCTCAACAGTAGAAAACACACAGAATGTATTCATTAATTTAGTTAAAGTTCACCATATTCCTAAAGAGTATGACATAACTTTCAAAAATACAAAAGGATTTTTAAAAAATGAATAAGCAAGAAATTTGAGTGAGAAAAAATAATAAATAAAAATAAATGGAAGAAAACTAAAGAAGCTGAGGTTGGAGATGAATACAAAATATTGCCACAAAATTTTGCTAGAAGTGAGCTACAAAATCTGACTCAGATCTCTAGCTACCAAAGCAGAGAGAGACAACAATCAATTAAGTGAACCATAGTGTCCCCATATTTGCTTGCTTGTTTGTTTTTAAGGACACCTATTCCTGGTACTGTCATCAGAGGAATGTCTTCCTTTGGTCATCATTGAGAAAAGTCATTCAGAGATTAATAAGCAGCTTAGAGGGAAGTCTCTAATTGTGAACATCTGCAAAATATCCTGTTTGCCCCTTTTATTAGCATAACAGATGCACTCTTCAGGGTCATTTAACCACCAGAATGAGTAAACACAATGGCAGAGTTTGGGGAGGGAGAAGCAAGGAGTGGGGATGAGAGAACATCAAACAGAAAAAGAATCACTCACAAAGAAGTGGTCAGTGAGTGCCAAGCAATGGAGCCCAAGAATATGGAAAGAAACAGGCAGCAGCTAGCAGGCAAGGCCCCAGCTTGGAAGAAGAGAGGACTGTGGAAAAGGCAGAGAAGATCTTCAAGTCACAGACATTAATAAGAGTCAGGAAATAGAATGTAGAAGCATACGGAAATGTTCCCATGAGAGGGCCCTTGTGGTTAGTTGCCTTCAAGTCAATGCCGACTCATGGCAACCCCACGTGTGCACAGTAGAATCCCTCCCAGGCCTGTCTTCTGAGGCTCCTCTGGGTGGGTTCGAACTGCCAACCTTTCTGTTAGCAGCCAAGCACTTAACCGTTTCACCACCAGGGCTCTTTTCAATCAGGTTTTGGACCTCCAAACCCCACAGAATGGGAAAGGCAGAGGAAGGCTGTGTAATGCAAATTACCCAACAGCAAAGACACTCAGGGCACCTGTAATTCAAGTTCATTGCTCTCTATTTAATACAGTGATAGATCTATATATGTATGTATAATACAATAAAGACAGCACGCATGGAATCTAATCCCTTCCTGGTAGTCCACAGCAGGAGGTCATTGCGAGGCTGCCCAGCCCTACCCAGGGCCATGTGCCCTGAACAAAAGCTGCCCAAGGGACAAATGTGCTTGCCTTCAGCCAGGACCCGCTGCAGTTTTCTCTGCTGGATGCTTCCACCCTGCCCTGAGGGCAGTTCTTATTGGACTCTGGTGCAGGTCCTATTTCACAAATCAGAGTTTAAACCTTCATAAGACGGTATCGATTTGTGCTATCAAAGTGGTGAGATTCCAAAGCTGGGGAGCTGAGGGAGTCTGGTCCTTTTAATCAATATTTTCTCACTCATTAAAGCAGATATCTGATTCAACTTTTGATTTTAAGCCAGACTCGGAGACTGAGAATCAGTGTTTTGATGGCATAGCCTTTCCTGGGCACCAAAAACCTGCTCATTTCTTCAACATCACCATCTGTGCTCTTCTTTCTGCTTCTCACTATTCCTCTTCTCTCCTTCTCGCTTTCCTAGCCTTGATGTTTAAGTTCAAGTCCAGCAGACATCTACTTTCTGCAACTTTACTACTCCCTCAGAGAGATCCAAAGGGCAACACTTCCCTCCGATTCCGAGCTAAAGCTACCCAGCACTCAGGGTTCAATTGCTCTGGGATGAATGCACCATCCCAGAGGATAATTTCTGCCTTAATAGGTTGCTTTAGTCATCCTATTTAGACTGGAGCTGCTTAGGCTTAAAGATTGCAGCAGATAAAGAGCAGTGAACCATATTAACAAACATTACAAAGGATAGTTCATAAGAGTCACAGCCCAAATGCCCCTCTGGGAGTAAACTTAATCTAACTTTCGTCTCAAACCTCCTGCCCATTTCGGGAGCACTGCATGGTGCAAAGAACACAGAATTTATAGTTGTTCCTACTTTGTTTGGAACTCCAGCTCAGCCACTCTCTAAAAGTGTAAAATTAGGGGAATAATTGAACTCTGAGCTCGTTTTTCTAATCTATAAAATAGAGAAAATAATCACTGATACATGAGGTTGGTATGGAAATTAAATAAAATAGGATAGATAGGTAGGTAGGTAGGTAAACAGATGATAGATAGATAGATAAAAGGGTGGATGGATGGATGGATGGATGGATGGATGGACTAGCGGGTGGGTGGATGGATGGATGGATGGATGGATGCAGTGCTTCACATAATCACTGGTACATAGCAGGTTCTTAATCTTATTCTTTTCCTTTGTCTCTCTCTCAATTCCATCTCTCTTCCCCACCACTCCCTCTATCTGTTTCTACCTCTTTCTCCATTTTCTCTCCTCTTTTCATTGATTTACTTTAGGCTTTTCTCAGTGGCATCTCTAGAGGGGTACAGGGGGTGCAGACCACACCGGGTGACACTGTCAGGAGGGGTGACATCAAAATGACTGTCTATAAAATTTTTGTGCAGTGTTTCAGCAGAAATTGTATTATTTTTTATAAAAATATCCCTGTAGTTAGTTACAAAAATGAAAACATTTTTCATAAGCCCAGCTTACATGTATCAATATACCTAAGAGGCTAAAACTCTATGCTAATTTACTTTTTGAACCTTCGAATGAGCTCTGGTCAGAGCTGTCATTATTACCCAATTACAGTGACACTTTGAACCACACAGCTTCGTCTGCATGCGCTACAAGCACACACTGTTGTTTTCATTGCTGTTGGTGTTTTTACAGTCACTGCATTTGTCAAATTTTCTGGTGTTTTAGCTACAATATTGTAGTAATTCGAATTTGTGAACCTATATCAATAACTTTTTTGAGAATGAAGGAATCATTAAAGGCAAAGACGGAGAAAAATCAAAAAAGTCTTCCGCTCATTTACTACTAATGTAGTACCTGATAATGTTCTAGTTCAATGTAGAAAGACTTTACCATTTTGTTGTTAGTATTCATATTATCTAAAAAATATTACATTTAAGCAATTTACAACTATGTTTATCACATATTATTCTATTATTTAAATTGATTAAAAACGTTACTAAGGATTCTGTATGGTCAGGTAAGGTAGGAGGTCCATGGTGGAGGGGGTGACACTGTGAGTTACACACCGGGAAACACCAACCCTCGCGACACCACTGGCTCTTCTACCTCTCACCAGCTCTGTTAACAAACTTAAAAACATAGACTTTCAGCACCAGGAAAGATGTAACAGAGGGTCTCCACTTCCAGTTAAATGACTAGCCACAAGTCCCAGCTTCTCACCAGTGGATCCACAGGCAGCTCTAAGGATTCCTGACTCCCAAAGTCTTACATCCTAGTATTTCTCTCTTTCAAAGTTGAAATTCTTGGAAATGGCAGCTCCCTAGAATTTCAGTAAACTCCCCGAGAACCACCCCAATAGTAACACGGAAAGAATTACTGAGGCCAGGGATGTGTCCAAAAAGAATTTATTTTACTGATTTTAGAAAAAAGCTAATTAATACAGTTCTCACTTACAGCTCTAATATGGCATTTTCATTTCAGTGAAGCTGTTCCAAACCTGAAGCTGTTGCAAACTTGAGCTATCAGATAGCTTTATTCTCCAGTCTAGTGTCAACTGGTGTGCTAAAGACAGCTCATACTAGATCATGAGAGCCAGTTCCTAGCATCTCTTTTCAACTCTATGTTCGGTGATATCATCTTGGCAACTTGAAATTGGCCATGGTGGGAGTATTTACACCACAAAAATTGGCAACCGCTACAAATTATTATTATTTTTTAATCAGAGAGACAGTTGTTAAATATTCACCAGCACACCATTGGATAAAGTCTCCACACATAGACAGTTCTCCTTTCATTTGATAGATAGATTAAAAACAACTCATTGCTATCCAGTCGATTCTGACTCATAGCGACCCTGTAGGACAGAGTAGAACTGCCCCACAGGGTTTCCAAGGAGTAGCTGGTAGATTCAAACTGCTGGCCTTTTGGTTAGCAGCTGAGCTCTTTATCTACTGCGCCACCAGGCCTCCTGGATGGACAGACGGATGGGCGGGCGGGCGGACGGACAGGCATTTGACATGACTTTGACACTATTCCTGCATAAGCTCCCCTTTGCTTTAAGAAAGTTTTAGGTTTATTTTTACAATAATGTTTTCCTACAGAAAACTGTAACCTTCGCTCTGTGTGCACATAGTATTGAATTTAGACCCTTAGAAATCTATTTCTTTAAAGTATGGAGATTTCTTCCATTTACCTGCCTGTTATCTGCTGGTCTTGACAAAGGCTCTACTAACACTCAATCATGTAAATCTGCTCTGCTTTTTCTGTTAGAAAATGAAGGTGCCTGCTGGGCCACTGGCACATCTGCATTAGTTTTGTCCTGGTGATTTAATAGTAAGTGTTAGATTGTGAGAATTTTAGCCCTCCAGAAGCTGAATTAGTTGCTATTGGCATAATTCAGCATTTCGTTGTTTAGATCCACATTCAAATAGAGCTCCTTTTCTCCAAATATAATACTGTGCTGGTAGTCAAGACTCCATACAGTGGGCTCTGAAGCCAGGCTGCCTGGGATCAAAACCCAACGCCCCTACTTTCTAGCAAGTTCCTTAACCTCTCTGTGCTTCAGTTGCTGTTATAAGGATTAAATGAGTAATGCATATCAAGTGCCTAGAACAGTGGCTGGCACACAGTAAGTACTCGATAAATGTCAACTATTGGGCAAAAGAAGCCCTGGTAGCAAGGTGGTTAAGACCTCTTGGTTAACCTCTTGGTTAGCAGTTCAAATCCACCAGCCGTTGCTTGGAAACCCTATAGGGCAGTTCTACTCTGTCCTATAGGGTCGCTATGAGTCAAAATCAAGTCGTCAGCAGTGGGATTGGTTTTTGGTTTTTATTAGGCAAGAACGAGGATAGAAAGTTTATTGCAAGGTAAGATATTCTAGCAAAAAAGGCCTCGCAATCTGCTTCCAAAATCAGCCAGTGAAAACCCTATAGATGACAACAGTCCAATCCACAACCAATCATGACGATGACGCAGGACCAGGCAGCCTTTCATTCTGTTGTGCGTGGGGTTGCCAAGAGCCGAGGACCAGCTCAAGGACAACTAAAGAACAATAAATCTCCTAAGACTGATGCGGGATCATGCGTGCAAAGTGAGAGAAGGTGTGTAAAGCAGTTAGTACAGTGCCTGAAACGGAAGTACCCAGTAGTGGTGGTGGGAGTAGCAGTGGTGGTGATATTACTAGCTGAAATAAAATGAGGGGGATCATTGTCTTATACCCCATTCTCCCCACATGTCTATTGTAGCCTCCATACTTATTCAGCTTTTTTCTACTGAAATTCAAAACACTTTAGTAATTATCACCTATTCTGCAATATTACCCACGTAACTGGCAAGGCATTGCCCGTGCCCTGGCGCTTCAGAACTGTTCAAATTTGCTGATCTGACAGTGATGCCGTCCTGGCACCTCCAAAGAGTAAAAGGCTTCCCTAATTCCCTGCCAAGCCACATCCTCCATTTGCTTGAAACTCATCCAGATTCGGTCCTGCATTAGGAAACACACGAGTGCCCCCGGGAGAATTTAAATACTTGGCAAGGCCCTGAGCAATTAAACTTTGGTGGACTACTTTATAAACAGAAAAAGGAGAGGAGAGAGAAAGAGTCATAGAGAGGGAAAGAGGGAAACAAGATACAAATTTAAATAGCTCAGCTGGGTTTGGACCAGAGGGGAATACGTCTACTCATTATGTGCTTCCATTTGGAAGGAAGTCAAATGTTTTCATTGGAAAGCAAGCATAAAGCTTTCATGATTTAGTACACAGTCAAACTCATCAATCAGGGCAAGGGAACCCCCATCCTAGATGGATGAAACTGCATCTTATGTAGCTCAGCTGTCAGAAATCTAGTCTGGTCTGATTACAAGAGGCAGGCAGGGTGATAAATTTTGGGTCTTCCTGGCCTAAAAGTTCCAGTTAGAAAAGCATGTCTCCTATCTGGCCTCTGCTACCATTCTTCCCTAATATAGAGACCCCTGAACAGGGGTTGGACTGAGCTTCCTCTTTGATGGTTGGCTCATCACCTAAAGATTCCTACCCCTGGCCCAGAAACCAGGACCCTGAAAAGTAGCCCTATGGTCTTTTCTAGTATTTATGAAGTACCAGCAGCAGCTCAGGCATCCAGACAAAAGGCAGTTTTTTGAAACAACACGTGTCTGTTGAACATTTTACTTGTGCAGGCACCCATGCCAGGCATTGTGGAAAATACAAAGCCTGTTAAGTTCAGTCCCACTTTTTTAGAGGTTCACAGTCTAGGTAAGGATTCAAATCTTAGTTGTCAACCTTGAAGTTATGGTATTTTTCCCTTTAAATATCTATGTAGATATGGCAATAAAACATGATAATTAAGCTCAGTTTTTCCATTGCCATTAGCTGGGGTTCCTAAACCTGCCTGCACATTACAATCACTTGAAGGTATGTTAAAAAAAAAAAAAAAAGACTGATATCCAGGAAATGAGCTCAGAGATTCCGATTAAAAAAGTCTGGGGTGGGTCCTAAGGATTAGCAATTTTTTAGACATTTTTCAGGGAATTCTAATGAATGTTCAAGACTGAGAATTGATTCATATTGAAGGATGGGATATCTATGTTCCTCTCTCTGAGAGGGGATTGTCAAATCCTTTTGCTTCCCATATGATCTCCTCCACCTCTTCCCCTCCAGTTGATTCAACATCCTGATGCCAAACGGATCTGCTCAGATGATATCATCCCTCTTCTCTGAAACCGTCTATAACCCCCACTTTGTGAAGAATAATGTTCCATATTCTTAGCTAATGAAATAGGCTCTCTGCACTGTGGCCCAAGCTGAATGGTGTTGTTGTTAGCTGCCATCGAAGGAAGCATATTGCCACACCTTACTTCCAAGGTACCTCTGGGTACGTTTGAACCACCAGCCTTTCAGTTAGTAGTCCAGCACTTAACCATGTGGTGATGCAGCCTCATATCCCTCTTCTCCTTTGTATGACCCCACCACTCCTGCTTAGCCGGTCTGCCCACCATAACCAGGTTCTTCTTATTCTCTGATGCAAAGCAACTCAGCTCTCACTAGCCTTCCTCTTCAACTCACCTTTGTACATCCAGGAGCTTTTACTACTCACTTCTCATTTCTGTTTCTTTGTTCAGGCTCTTGTGTTCTTAAGGGTCCCTGAACTACCCAAAATGCTGCAGCAATCCCTTTTTCCTTTGGCTCAGGAATTCCTCCAGACCTTGCCTTCCTTCAGTATGCTTGAACTCCCTCTCTCGTTGTCTCTCCTTTCTTCTAGAATCCCTTGGCCTTGCAGCCCAGCTCCCTCTTCTACTACAGTGCTCATTTGGATTCAGAGGACAGGCCTCGGACTCCTTAGCCCGGCTTGCTGGTGTTCTCTCTTGGCTCAGCCACCTAGGGCAGAAAAGGCCAAAGCACTGCCCCTCACCCTTCAGGAGAGGCTCCATGAGAACAGGAGTCTTTGTTGTGTTCACTTAGGTGTCCAAAGAGTCTAGAACTGTGCTTAGTACTTAGTAGGCACTTGGTGAATATTTGTTGAATGAAGGAATGAATGGGCACATCCATAATGATGAATCATTTCCAGCTTGTAAAACAAATCCACTTGTGTTGGAGGAAAATCCCTTATTTCCACTGAAAACTATCTACTATGTGATGGGTTATTTAACACAGTCTTAATCACCAGAACCCTGATTAATACTACACAGCGTTTGCACTGCCCTTTGTACTTTTCAAACCATTGTCCCGTTTATTATCTCAGTCCATTCTCATAATAATCTAGTTTTCATAGTAACAGATGAAAAATGAGGCAGAAATGTAGCCAGACTTGATCAAAGTCACAGAGCTAGCTAGGAGCAGAGTCAGGATCGGAACTAGGGGAAAGTCTCCATACATGTCGCTGCTGCAAAGCTAATGCCATGCCTTATCAAATGCCATGCCTTATCAAATGTCATCAGTGCACGTGATCCCCACACAAACCTGCTTTCTGCACCTGAGGAGAAGGTATAGGAGGTTGATGGGTTTCATTCATGAAAGAAGTGTAAAACTTAGCTAATAGGTGCTTTCTCTAGCTACATTTGGGGTAGTCACAAACTAATGCCTGCCAGATCAGAGTAAGGGACACAGTTTCCCCTTAAAGAGAGGAGATGCTGGTTGCCTTGTGAAGGATCACTTTTGTGTGGCCTTTGTATCCATGGCCTTACAACTCCTACCCAAGTGATTGGGCAGGACCATGTGATAGAGTAATTGTGGCCCACCAAAGGAATTGGTAGTTTTGCCGTCCCACTGGGCTTGAAACGAGCCACCCCAGAGGCAGGAAAGAGAAGAGCCCACTACCACCAAGGAAGGAGAGACCTGCAGGAGACAGCACAGTGGGCTTCCCGGCCCACAAAGTAAGAAAGCTGAGTGCCTTTGAGCATAGACTGAGGGCCAGGGAGAGGCATGCGTGCAAGCATGGCTGGGAAGAGGCTGTCCTGACAGAAAAACTGTATTCTTGAGTGTTCCTGAGCCTGAATTGTAACCTGTTACTTCCCTAATAAATCATGAGTATGGTCTGTGAATTCTGTGTGGCCACTGCAATGAATTATCAAACCCAGCAGAGAAGTAGAGTGCTGTGGGAGGGGCAACTGGTGTTGGAATTAGTAAAGATGGCGGAGGGAGAAGGAATGTTTGAACTCTGCCGCATAGGAATCAGCCTTGAGCTGTTGATTTTGATTCTCTTCCCCCTTGCAAAGTTAGAGGAGGTCAGACACCACCCCCCTGACATTTTACACTGGTAAAAAGAAAGAAATGAGAACCAAGTGGTACAATCTCCTTGATTTACAGAGGTGAACCTGAGAGTAAGCTGAGGAGTAGGGCTAGCGAGAGCTGTTTTGCAGAGAATTAGAGGAAACTGGAGTTTTTGTGGGCAGTCGTGGATGGAGGGGCTGAGTAGGGAAGATGTGACAATGAAGGAGGGGACCCAGCAAGATGGCAAATGACCAAACTCAAGCAGTGCCCCTACAAAAACCCTTAGTGGCAGGATTTTAGAGAATGCCTAATACACTAATACTTTAAGTTACTTGAGTTGCTATGGAATTCAAGGCACTGAGTTCCACATATGAGTGACATCTGCAATGACGTGGTGTGGGACAAAGACAGTATCACAAGAGTGGAATACAGATCTATAATAAAAGCAAGCCAGCAGAAGCAGGGGCATCAACCTAGAGGTCATTGTGGCAGTGAATTCTCAGAAATCTTGGGGAGGGATTAGACTTACGATTGAACATGGGAGGAGCAATCTGAATCAATCTTAATTGGATATTAAGGGTAATATGACCCCAACTGACACCTAGAGTATGCTAGTAAAGAATTCCTGCCAACAAAGAGATGAGATAGAGTAGCACAAAGAGGACTAGACTCAAAGCAAAAAGAACTAGGTTTTATTCCAACTGTGATATTAACTAATTGTGTCATCTTAATCTCAACCTGACTGAGTCTAACTTTCCTTCTCTGCAAAATTGAGGCAACTGGAATAGAAGGGTGGTCCTCAGCCCTGGCAGCACATTAGAAATGCCTGCGGAAAATTTTTACATCTCAATGCCAGGATTCCATCTTGTAGTAATTAAAACAGAATCTCTGCAGATAGAGGCTGAACAGCTTTTTAAAATAGGTTCCCCAGGGATTCTAATGGGCAGCCAGGTTGAGAATCACTAGTCTAGAATTCTCAACAGTGGAATTCAAAGGTTATGGTAATCCGTACACTGGTGCATTAGAATCACCTGAGAAACTTAAAAAGAAAAACATCTGATGGAGCTCATGGATTTATATTTTTAAAATGCACCCCATATGATCCTGATGGTAATCAGGTTTGGAAACCACTGCTCAAGGCTTCCTTCTAGCTCTATAAAGAATATGATTTTAAAATGTTTAGCAGTGGGATTAATCATTTAGGATGGGCCTCATGCGGCCCCAACTCCACATTTTGACACTGGAGCTGACCTGTTTGCTTCTTTTGCTTTGTTTTATTAGCTGAAGTGATTCCAGTTCTTTCCACTATCTACAGCTCCTTCAGAAAGAAATATCCCACAGGATAAATAACTGGCTTCTTACCCAGTGACCTCCCACTTGGTGCCCACCCTCAGCAAGGGCCAGCCAGCCAGTCACGACATGTGACTTCAGGCACGACATGTGACCACAGCTTCTTTCCCTGGCTTTTTCTCCATTATGTCAGCTTTCCCATTGTCTTGAGCGCCATGCTTAGCTAACCACACAACTTTTTCATTTCACTTTAATGTTGTTGTTCTTAGTTCCCGTCTAATGGATTCTGACTCACTCATGGTGAGCAGAGTAGAATCGAGTAGAGCAGTACGCAGAGTAGAACTGCTCCATGGGGTTTTCAGGGCTGTGACCTTTCGGAAGCAGATCACCAGACCCGTCTTCTGAGGCATTTCTGGGTAGGTTCGAACCACCAACCTTTCAGCTAGTGGTTGAGCACTTAACTGTTTGCGCCACCTAGATGGCCATCACTTTACTAAAGAGCCAATAAAAACTCTGGCCACTGGCCAAGAGGCCTTTTGATCAGAACTTTCTGCAGATCCTATGGTCAATGCTGGTAGAGTATGTCATTTCTGCAAATGGGAAATGTGCTGAGGCCCTCTTCCATTAATAATGTCGTCATGGTTATCTATTGCTGTGTAACAAATTACCCTGAAACGTAGCAGCTTAAACGATAAACATTTATCATCTCTCACAGTTCCTAAGAGTCTAAAATCCAAAAGTGCCTTAGCTATGTGGGTCCAGCTTTGGGTCTCTCATAGGGTTGCTGTTAACTTCAAGGCCCAAACGAGGATGAAGAATACACTTCCAAGCTCATTCACATACATTGTTTTGCCTGGTCTCAGTTCCTCACTGGCTGTTGACCAGAGCTTCAGTTCTCAGCAACAAGGTCCTGGTCATGGGGCCGTTCACAACATGGCAGCCAGCTTCACCCAGAGTAAGAGATCTGAGAGAGAGAGAGAGAGGCAAAGACTAGGTGAGGCAAGTGAGAAGGCACTCACAAACCCTTACCCTCACCCCAGCCCTGAGCGTGTCCAAGGCAGAAGCTTCGGTCTTCTATATAACCTCATCTCGGAAGGAACATACCATCACTTTTGTCAGATGCTATGGTGGCATAGTGGTTAAGAGCTCAGCTGCTAGCCAAAAAGTCAGCTGTACAAACCCACCAGCTGCTCCTTGGAAACCCTACGGGGCAGTGCTACTCTGTCCTGTAGGGTCGCTATGAGTTGACCTGATGGCAGTGGGTTTGGGTTTCTTTTGGTTTATTGGTCACACAGATCAGCCCTGTTATAATGTGTGAGGGAACACACACACACCCACACACACACACACTCACATACACACAAAACATTACCATCGAGTCAATTCCAACTCATGGCAACCCTATGTGTTACAGAGTAGAAGGGCTCCACATGGTTTTCTTGGCTATAATCTTTATAGCAGCAGATCACCAGGCCTTTCTTCCACAGTGCTACCGTGGGGGGTGGGGGGGAGTGTTGAACCACCATCCTTTAGTTTAGTAGCCAAGTGCAAATCATTGGCACTACCTAGGGATCTTAGGTGTGAATACCAGGAGGCAGGAATCACTGGGGCCACCGTAGAGGCTTCTACCACAGAAATTAAGCCTTCAGCTTCTCCTGGAAATAATGTTCATTTCTAAAATCCTTCCTGGTTTAGATCAGACAGATGTGGGTTACAAAGGCCTTATTTATTTAGCAAACTCCTTTTAACAAATGCCTGTGAGGCCAGCACCTCCTTAACTAACTGATGTAGGAGGCAGATAACGTGGCATTACACGTAGGAATTAAGGACTTGGAAGTCAACCATTTGCATCTGAATCACGATTCTGCTAATCGTTAGCTGTGGGATCTTGGGCAAGTCCCTTTGCCTCTCTGAGCTTTGATTTTCATGCCCAGCAAAGTACTATCTCTTCAGGTACCCCTGAGAATTTACATGTCAGAATTCACCCGGCCATTTAACAAGCAGTTTCAAGTGCCTGGCTCATCATCAGAGCTGAATTCAGTGCTGTTGAACACAGATCTAAATCTAATCTGATTGTCAATAGTCTTCCTTAAATATCATGATATTACAAAATACAACTGAAATGCTTCCACACAATTTGTAAAATGTTTTTCTTAATCCACCAATTCCTTGTAGTCAAATCACTTAACCGTTTTAGGAATCAGTTTCCTCATCTATAAACTGTAAATAATTAACTATAAGTGAAATTAACTACATGGCTCATTGAGGAAGCAGGAAAGTGCTGGGAGAGTGTAGACAAAGGAGGAATTAAAGCAACAGAATATTGCAGGACATTTTATTTTCTGTGCTGTCTCCTCCACTGTTCTGTAAAGTTATGAGGCTATGATTTGTTCCATCTACCACCTAAGGTAGTTGTGAATAAGCATGAAATGTTCAAAGAGCAAATACTTCACTCCTCTGCCAGAATATCTGGTACTGTGACAGAAGAAATAACAGAGAAACGACTTTTTGACTGATGAAGAAAGACTTTTCAATGTTGTTCTCTTACCACTAAAAACCAAGAAGATCTATGAGACTCTTTCTACCCCTGCCTTGCAGTCCTGCAGCTGTGGTAGGATTACATCATAGAGAAACACTTTGTAAGCAGGTACTCCTGAGCCCCACCTCCTCTAGCTCCAGCATTTTCGTGTTGGATTATGCAGTGGAAGGAATCCAATAGGAAGGAACAGCTAGAGAATAGAAACAAACAAAACAAAACAAAAAAGAAATTGCCATCAGGTAGACCCAATGTGTGTCAAAGTAGAACCGTGCTCCATAGGGCTTTCGATGGCTGATTTTTCGGAAGTAGATTCCCAGGCCTTTCTTCCAAGGCACGTCTGAATGGACTCGAACCTACACTCTTTTAGTTAGCAGCTGAGCGTGTTAGCGATTTGCACCACCCAGAGAACAGAAACATGGGACAAAAACACCGTATTGAAAGGTCCGACATCTGGCAATAAAAACAGAACAAGTCATTATTTTCTACAGCTAGAATATCAGCTACAGAAGAAACCAGTCCAATGTGGTTCCATGTAGACCAGCATGTGACAGAGACTGACAAAGAACACTCGTGATGTTACGTGACTTATGGGTTAGGGTTGGCATTTGGGAAAAAAGAGAAGGACAGAGAAAGAGGGTCCAGTAACATCCGGGACTGAGGACAAAGGCAGCCGGTGAGAAATTCTGAGCCAAAAGAACCCCCAAGGGGCAGTAGAAATTAGTGATTTTAAGCTGTTTCCTAATCTGCCCTTTCTTTCCCATTACTGTTGCTGTTGTTTGCCATTGAGTCAATTCTAACTCACAGGGACCCCACGTGACGGAGTAGAACTGCCTCAGAGGGTTTTCTAGGCTGTAATCTTTACAGGAGCAGATCGCCAGGTCTTTCTCCCACTGAGTGGCTGGGTGGGTTTGAACCACCATTTAGCAGCTGAGTGATTAACTATTGTGCCATTAGGACTCCTTCCCATTACCCTAAAACCCTCAGAAAAGTTCACTATTCACAACAGATTTATGTTGATGGTGCTTTTAGAAATTAAGGGCAGGAGAGAGGGGTGTCCACCCCGGAGCAAAGCAGAGAGGACAGTGACGGTAGGATGAGGAAGCATTGACTGGAGCAGGTGACCACAGAGAAGCAGGCTGGACTCTGGAGTCCTCAGATATATTAGAGAGAACACTGGTGGACCCTTCCCTCCCCACTTAAGACTTGGAATTAAGTTTTATGTAAGCCAATTAAACCATTCTATTACCAGTGGCTTGGAGGTAGAAAGATGTAGCAGTCTGCTTCCTTAGTGATTTACAGCCTTGGAAACCCTATGGGGTCACTATAAGTCAGAATCGACTGGACGGCAGTGGGTTATTACAAGATAGGTTTTTCCACAAGGCCAGAGGATTTGCGAACATCTATTTGACATATGTATGTGTATGTATATACATAAATTAATGCATGTCTGTATACATGCATGTTGTTACAAATATATGTATGTATATATGTGTGTTGAAGCCCTGGTAGTGCGGCAGTTAAGAGCTTGGCTCTAACCAAAAGATCGGCACTTTGAATCCACCAGCCGTTCATTGGAAACCCTGTGGGGCAGTTCTACTTTGTCCTATAGGGTCACTCTGAGTCAGAATCGACTCGATGGCAACGGGTTTGGGTTTGGTTTGGTTTATATGTATGTTGTGTATTGTATATGAAATGAAGCCCTGGTGGCACAAAGGTTAAGCACTCAGCTGTTAACCAAAAGTTTGGCAGAGGTTCAAACCCACCCAGCGGCTCCAAAAGAGAAAGACCTGGCCATCTGCTCCTGTAAAGATTACAGCATAGAAAACCCTATGGGACAGTTCTCCTCTGTCACATGGGGTAACTATGAGTAAAAAATTGACTCAATGGCACCTAACAACAACATATTTGAAGTAACTTTTGATAACTGCATGTACTTAAATGATAATACCTGGTTGTTGTTGTGTACCCTCGAGTCAATTCCAACTTATAACAACCATATAGCACAGAGTAGAACAGCTCCATAAGACTTCCGAGGTTGTAATTTTTACAGAAGCAGATTGCCAAATCTTTTCTCCTCCAGAGGGGCTGGTGGTTTCGAACTGCCAACCTTTTGGTTGTCAGCCAAGCACTTAACCATTGTATCATCAGGCCTCCTTCTTAAATGATACAATGTATACAAAATATTTAGCACAGTATCTGGCACACAGTGCCCATCAATATGTATTACTCAAGCAGAAGGGTGAAAAAGTATCTTAATAGCTGGCCACAGAATTCCTCTCAGGGGCAGAGGAAGTGTCTTTCTTTAGAACAATTCATTGAGAGGAAGGTTGAAACCCTGAGGGCATGGGTTGTGGTTCTCAATGGGGAAAACTTCCCTCACCCCAGGGGACATTTGGTATTGCCTGGAGACGTTTTTTAGCTGTCAGGACTTGAGGGAGGGGGTGCTACTGGCATCTAGTGGGTAGAGGCCAGGGATGCTGCTAACCATCCTACAATGCAACAAAGAATTATCCAGTAGTGCTGAGGTTGGCCAAGGAAGCAAAGCAACAAACGTAATCAATAAACTGCTCTGCATTAGCAATAAACAGGAATTAGTAAACAGGGAAGAAAAGAGAGGTGAGGAAACAAGATAGGAAAAAAAGAAGAAAGCTGAGTAACATGCCTAAGACACCACATAGCTTTAAGAACTAAGTGTCTAATATGCAATGTGAAATTGTTTTCATTCAAACCATCCCAGCCTTCTCCATAAACCTTCAGTGAAGGCTGCCCAAGCAAAGACTTTGAGTGAATGGATTGTGTGATGGTGTGTGTGTGTGTGTGTGTGTGTGTGTGTGTGTGTGTGTGTGTGTGTGTGATGTAGGGAAACCATCTGAATGCCACATTTGGGTCAGAGGAAAAAGACCAACATGAGAACCATAGAAAAGAATAGGAACCCCACAGGGGAGAGGATGTGTGAGCCAGAGGTGCCTATGATAATATAACCCATTGCTGTCAAGTCAATTCTGACTCATAGCGACCCTATAGGACAGTGTAGAACTGTTCACTGCCCCATAGGGTTTCCAAAGAGCGGCTGGTAGATTTGAACGGCCAGCTTGTTGATTAACAGCTGAACTCTTAACCACTGTGCCACCAGGGCTCCATGATAATATAAGCACTAGGAATTTAAGAAATCTTGGGGTGGGGATAGACTTTTCCAGAGGACTTGGAATGTGGTTTTGAAACCAGTCTTTATCTAGATCTTATGTAGCTCCCATGTCAATTATAGCTCTTCCTATTATATCTTTTAATGTCAGTTCATTCCATAGAGTCACTGTCAGCTAACTTTTTGGGGGCTTTTGTATAAAGTCCTAAGCTAAAAGAACCCTTCATGTATTTTTAAGCAGAGATACTTAGCCTGAAAGGACCCAGCTTGCACATAGTTGAGTGTCTGAGCCCAGAGAAATTTGACCAGGTAGACAGTACTCCCTTTAAAATGGGGCCTGAACCCACCTTAAGCCTCTCTGGTAAAGTCACACATCAAAGAAGGATCAAGCATGAGGAAAATACAGATGTGAAGCCCTTTGAAAACATAAGAGCATGAAATCCAAATGAGATGTTCTTATTGATAGGCAAAGAGATGAAGCAACAGTTCCTTTGGCACAGTGCTATACATTTAAATAGGGTCTATGGAAAGGCGATAAGCATTGCTGTCCGTTAAAAACAACAAAAATAAGAAGCACTTAGATAGCTCCAGCTGACAATTACAGAACCTTTCCCAGGGAATGACAAACACTAACTTGTGAGGCACAAGAAGGCTTGGGGCCAAAGATCAGATGGCTAACAAGTAGGGGAGCACAGTAAAACCCTGAAATTCTCTGCCCAGAGTTGTTACCAATGTGTAATGGAATTTAGCGAAAAGAAATAAAGAAAACAAGAGGAGCTTTTCATTTTCTGCCAGTATGAAACTCCTGACAGCTCATCTAACCTCTTGGTGTCCAAATCCCTAAAGTTACTTAATGAAACAGCAAGTTGTCCAAGAGCAGATAAACTCTGCAATAATAGTTTCCCTGTGAGTCCAAAGAAATAGATTCAGACTAACACCCAGCTCTCCTCCAAAGTGGTTTTAACGTGACATAGTGAAGGCTAACTCTCCCTCCAAGTTATAAAGGCCATGCCCGTTATCTGGACAGGATCATGAAACATATTCCACTTGTGGAGTGAACTGAACCCCAATCAACAAGGAAGCTTCCTTGGAACTCCGGACAGTTTAATTTAGCTTAACAATTACATCTGCATCTTGATCATACAACCTTTCCATCTTGATGGTCAGATAAAAGTGATGCTTCCCCTGAGACGTGGAAATAGAATGTGATTAAGGGAAAAGGAAAAAGAGAGAGTTTAGTAAATGCTTTGATTCACCTTAACTCTGCCTTCACAGCGTACATCAGTTATCCATCCCAGTCCCCATCATTCTTCTTTGTTGTGATAGTCTGACTACCGATCGATTACATAGACAACGCACAGAAAGAGAGGTGTGAGTTCTCTCTCAACTAGTCCGCACAGCAATAGAGGGAGGGTCTCCAAAGTTTCCCTAGTCTGTGGGACCACCGTACAAATTCAAGTAGGTCAGGAAAGCTGCCACTGGCAACCTCCAGTTCCTTTTCTGTAAGGACTCAATGGCCCCTGCTAGGAACAATAACTAGGCAGTTAGAGCTACTAGGAAAGATCGATTAAAACAGAGACTTCCCTGGAACATCTTTTGGGTGTTGTATTAGTTTTCCAGGAGTCCCAGCAGCGCAATGGTTAAGCACTTGGCTGACAACCGAAGGTCGGTGGTTGGAACCTGCCAGCCACTCTACAGGAGAAAAGACCTGGCGATCTGTTCCCATAAAGATTACAGCCTAGGAAACCGTATGAAGCTGTTCTACTCTGTCCTACAAGGTCAGAATGATTCAGAATCGACTCGATGGCAAACAGCAACAACAGTTTTCTATTGCTGCCATAGTAAATTACCACGACTTGATGGCTTTTTAAAAAACACCCATTTATTATTTCACAATTTTGTGAGTCAGAAGTCCAGGCACAGGATGGCTCCGCTGGTTCTCTGATCCAGCTTTCACAGAGCCAAAATCAAGATGTTGGCAGGGCTGCTTTCCTTTCTTGAGACTCTTGAGAAAGGTCTTGGAAGTCCACTTCCAAGCTCATTCAGGTTGTTAGCTGAATTCTGCTTCTTGCAGTTGTAGGACTGAGGTCCCCATTTCCTTGCTGGCCGTCTGCTGGAGGTTGTTCTTAGCTTCTAGAGGCTGCCTGCATTCCTTGGTCGTGGCCCCCTATCTCTATCTGCAAAACCAGCAGTAGCAGGTCAAGTCCTTCTCCCATTTCAAATCTCTCTGACTTCCCCTTCTGCCTATCTCTCCAACTTACTTCCTATGTTACATCTGTCTGATTCCAATTGGAGAAATTTCTCTACTTTTAAGGGTTTGTGTGATTAGATTGAGCCTACGCAGATAATCCAAGCAAATATCCTTATTTTAAGGTTCATAATCTTAATTACGTCTGCAAAATCCCTTCATGGTAGTATCTAGATTAGTGTTTGATTGCATAACCAGGGCCAGGAACTTTGGGGGGACATCTTTAGAATTCTGCCTACAACAGGTAGTGTCCAACATCACAAACGTTACTGAAACCTCCTTCCTCAGAGCCAGAGAAGTGCTTTCTTTTGGTAAGAATCCCTTATCCTAGAGTTAAGCACTTGCACAACCAAAAACCCACTTACAAAGTCTAAAACTGAGCCAGCCTCACACTGCATGCATCACATTATTGTAAGAGTCCTGTGTAATTGATCAAGTGAGGTGGAAAACAGGCCCACCATTCCCTTTGAACTCTGTGTTTTCTCTTTACCATCACATCTCTTACTCTTCTTAGCAAATAGTCATTTGTTGACTAACTGAAATCTTCCTGACTTGTTGCCCCCAAATCAGACTATAAAGTTGCTATTTCAGATATCCTTCTTCAGCACACATATATTGAGGACCTATGTAACAGTCATTAGGCTATTGTCTCAGCTCCAGATTCACCCTTCTGTGCTCTGCTTTGTGATACTGGGGCTGGCACACTGCAAATTCCATTTCTCCTTTGCCAGCAGACTCTATATTAGGTTCCACTAATGCATCCCTTAGACAGGGACTGGAAGACAGAAGGAGGTAGAAGGGGCTTCCTTCTTTCTGTTTGCTTCCGATTCTTAGCACCATCAGCCATCAATGACACTTCATCCCCTACCAGCAGCAGTTGGTCCAACCTCCACCTACTTTTGGTACTTTCAGAAACAGCCTCATCATGCCCCATCAGAGGCACCATTGCCCCTTCTCAGGGGTCTGGGTCCCAGCTCTGTGATGCTTGTCCTCTGAGCTCCTAAAGTAACAAGATCACAAAGCAGAGCACTTTCCTCAAATATCTGAGCACCAGCACTCAGGGATCCTTCTCTATGTTTCTAGGTTCTGATAACCCCAATTTCTTCCCTTTGTTACCACATAAATTGTAGCTGCTTCCTGCAGTGATCAACTCTGGGTTATCTCAAAGTTCCCTATTTGCTATTTCAGCCTGCCAACACCTATGTAGCAAATCCCCTGTATTCAATTCCTTCTTTTGAAATACCTGCTGTGGTTTCTGAAATGTAGGAGAGGCTGACTCACTCAAGATCACAACTGGTAGTGATTGCCTTAGGACTGGAGTCTGAGCTTCCTGACTCCCAGTCCAGTGTTCTTTCTGATACATCTACAAACTGCCACATGCTTGTCTGAACTCAGAGGCAATTTAAGATGATGATCTGAGTGAATTCTGTTTTATGCCATTGTTCTTTTCTGTCCAACATTCCTCTCTTACCAAGCTCTTTACCCATATACAAATAAAGAATGCTTAGGTAATAAGAAACCCAATGTGCAACCTTTTGTCATCCTTAGCAGAGGATTCAAGAAAGCTGCCCAAATAACATAAAAATCAGCACAGAGAGAAGCTATTATCTCCAGCCTGTTCTTAAGAAAGAGAATCTAGCATCTATCCCTAATATTCTTCACCTGTCATTGGAAACGTGATCTAGCCCTGGCCACGGAAGGGAAGAGAAACAGGGATCAGGAAAGAAGGCAGAAAGATGAATTTCCCCTGTCATTGCAGAATGTCCAACTTGCCTTGGTCATTTCATCCACTTATTTATGTGTTTACAGCACGCTAGGTACTGTGGCAAAATCTAAAGAAATATAAAATTCCTTGTGCTCAAGAAGCTAACTGCCTTGTTGCAGAGACAGCATCATATACAAGTACTTCAGAGTAGCATGAAGGGAAAGAGCAAAGTGCACTCAGAGTGGTACTTAGTTCAGAGTGAAGACTGGATCAAATTTACATTGGTCAAAGGTTTCCTGAACCAGGAGAGCAAAGACCTGAAGAAGCTTTTGGGAGAGAAGGAGAAGAGATCAGGTCTATAAAGAACTTGCTTTCTGAATGAAAAAAATTTATCTTTGATGCACAAATCAACAGAGGAAATATTACAGGGAATGCTAGCACAGAAACAATTTTAGAAAGTATAATCTTTCACTGGTATTACCTGAAGCTCTTTGATTACATTTTCACCACCCCAGGACAGAATTAAATAATAGGGAAACAGACTTCAGCAAACTCTTTTCCCCTCTCCCCACAGTTAAAATAAATTGTGCCCCTGTACCAAGTATATGATAGTAGCTAACATTTATTGCCTTCTTTCCATCTGTAGGGCACACTTGTAAGCATTGTGTATGTATTCTATGTAGGATTAAATTAAATCTTCACAGCAATCCCATGAGGCTGGTACTATCTTTATCTACATTTTACAGAAGAGGAAATAGGCACAGAAATGTTAAGAAATCTTGTCCCAGGTTTCATAGTTCATAAGTGAGTTGAACCAGAATTTGGTCCCAGGTGGCCTTCAGTTATTTTTACAGCTTTATTGAGATAGAATTCATATTCCTTACAATTCACCCATTTAAAGTGTACAAGTCAATGGTTTTAATATATTCACAGAGTGGTGCAATCATCAAGGTCTCTGAGTGGCACAAATGATTTTCACTCAACTACTAGCCTAAAGGCTGGCAGTTCAAATCCACTCAGTAATGCCATGGAAGAAAAGCCTGGTGATCTGCTTCCGTAATGATTACAGCCAAGAAAACCTTATGGATCAGTTCTACTCTGTAACACATGGGGTCACCATGAGTCAGAATCGACTTGAAAGTGATAGATCTGTGCAACCATCACCACTATCTAATTTTAGAATATTTTTAGAAGAAACTCACACCCCTTAGCTTTCACCCACCCCAACCCCTATCTCTCCAGTCCTGCTGTTGTTGGTAGGTGTCGTTGAGTCAGTTTCAACTCATAGCAACTCTATATACAACAGAACTGAATGCTGCTCAGTCTGCGTTTCTTTGATCCCCAGTCCTAGACAATCACTAATCTACTTGATATTCTATAAATTTGCTTATTCTGGACATTTCCTATGAGTAGGATCATTCAATATGTGGCTGCAGTGCAGTGAATTGCTTCTGTATGGCCCTTCCAGCCATAATCTTGTAACTCCCACAAAATGATTGGATGTGACTATGCAAATAAAGTTCTTGTGGCCCACCACAGGGATTGGACAGTTTTGCTATTGCAAATAAGGTGCATGGAACACTTGCAGGGATGGGGCTATGCAAATAAGGTACATGGAACCCTTGTAGGGGATTTGTCAGTTTTGCCATCCCACTAAGCTTAAAAGGAGCCAATTCCAGAGGTTGGAGGGGGACCTCACTACCATCAAGAAGAAAAGCCAGGAGTGGAGCATGTCTTTTGAAATCGGGGTCCCTGCACTGAGAACTTCCTACACCCAGGAGACAGAGACAGCTGTAACACCAGAGACAGCGCAAGATGGCGAGATGTGGTGGCAAGCATGGTAGAGTCCAGTAGCAGAGAACGGCGGCAGCAGGACCAGGAGATTGGCACAAGACAGTGCAGTGGGCTTCCTGGCCCACAGAGTAAGGTGGCTACAGTGGGCTTGCCAACCCACAGAGTGAAAGAGCTGAGCACCTTGGGGCAGAAGGCTTCCTGATGGAGTGGGGGTTGCCTCCAGGCACTTGACAGTGGAGATAAAGAAAGACCCTTATAACACTTGCCTGAGCAGGGCAGAGGCCAAGCCAAGAGCAAGAGCTGAGAGCCGAGGGCTAAGAGAGAGTGTTGCTTGTGGGCACGGCCA
This sequence comes from Dugong dugon, assembly GCA_030035585.1. Classification (NCBI taxonomy): domain Eukaryota; kingdom Metazoa; phylum Chordata; class Mammalia; order Sirenia; family Dugongidae; genus Dugong; species Dugong dugon. Next base: position 26,493,796 of record CM057475.1, read on the forward strand.
AGACGAAGCTCTCCTGATCTAAGAACTGTATCATGAGTTGTTCCTATTACTTCCAAGTTGATCCTGATCCTGAATTGTAACCTGTCACTCCCAGATGAACCCCATAATCATAAGTATGGTCTATGAGTTCTGTGTGGCCATTGCAATAAATTATCAAACCCATCAGAGAAGGAGAGAGTGCCACGGGAGCAACAACTGGTGTCAAAAATTTAAGAGTGGAGGTATGTCTGACCTCCACCTCATAGGAATCAGCCTTGGATTGATGTTGATCTTGATTCTCTCTCTTCCCCGCAAGGTAGACAAGACCTGACACCATGCCACTTTGACAGTGGGCTTGTATTTCTGGCTTTTTCTACTCAGACTAATGTTTGCAAGGTTCATCTATATTGTAGCATGTGTCAGTACTTTATTTCTTTTTGTTGCTGAATAATATTTCATAGTATAGATACACCACATTTTATGTATCTGTTCATTGGTTAATGGATATTTAGGTTGTTTCTACTTTTTAGCAGCCCGCTCTTTAGCTTCTAAACTATAGCTACTTCCCTCATCACAAGTAGCTCTCTACCCAGAGGACTCATTATCATGAGCCAAGAAAGTAAAATTATTCCAGAGAAAAAGCTTCTGGGAGACATTTAGTCACTCATCGGTTTTTATCTACGATAAATGGGAAATTAGCCGTGAAGGATAAGTCTCTTGTTTTGCATCCCTTCTCAGTATGGCTCTACAATCCCACCTGTACTTTTTACTTGATCCTTACACTCACCTGATGAGGTTAATCATTAATGCCACACCTTTATTGAGCACAAACTATGTTTTAGGATCAGTGAAACACAGAGAGTCTGGGTGGTGCAAACAGTTTGTGATTGACTACTAACCCAAAGGTTGGCAGTTCAAGCCCACCAGTGGCACCACGGAAGAAAAGCCTGGCAATCTGTTTCCATAAAGCTTATAGCCAAGAAAACCCCATGGAGCAGTTCTACTCTAACAGCTGGGGTTGCCATGAGTCAGAATGAACGTGATGGCAACGGGTTTTGTTTTGTTTTGAGACACAGAGAAACCGAGACATTAAGTGACTTCCTTAAGGTCTCTCTTTTCCGTGCAAGGTATTTGGTTATTTGTTGAAGAAATGGGTCAGTGATGGGCCCTTTCATTGTTTCTTTATTGGGAAAAGGTATAACCTGGTAAGAAAACAGGATGTCCATCAAGTATAAATCGTCTGCTCTCAGAACTCCTTTCCTGTGAGCCTCTTTGGCTTGGCTGTTTAGTGAGCATCTGTTGTGACCCATTGAGCACTGGCCATGAACATCCCAGCCCTGTAATATCAAGATGGGATTATTAAAAATACTGAAATGAATTTTTTTTAAAAAGGGGATTGTTAAAATAAGGGTCCCAGCACTCCAGCACTCCACCTCCTGCTGGGCGAGGAAATATCCACCACCACTATCAAGCCTACCACCAGCGGCTCTAAAAACAGCCAAGCTCCTGTCACCTTTTGTCACATCCTCGGAACAGGCAGCAGAAGCAGGGTTGCAAAGCAAAAGAGGGGGCTGACACGTTTGAGGAATAGTTGGCGGGTGATGATAGAGAGCTAGGTCTCTCTGAGATCTTGTTAGAAAATATCAGCCTTGAAACTTCAGCTTTCTCCTCTCCCAAGGAGCTCTGTGTGGGCTGCTGGGGTTTCGGCGCCAGTAGTAACCATGGATGCCTCTTGGCAGGAGCAAGAAGCTCAGGCATCCTTGACGTGTTTCTGAAGGCTTTTAAAGATGAAGCAGCTCCTCTGCATTTTTCTTCCTTTTTCCTTCCCAAATATAGTGTCCAGGAATGAAAACCTCACTCGTTCTATTTCCCAAACTTGGCAGTTATGACAGTTTTATTGCAGTGCCTTATTAAAGCTTAGCCATATATTTACATAATTAAACCCAGGTCTGCTTTTCTTTCCCCTGCATGTACTTCTGTCACTCACAGCAGTGTGGCATGGTAATTCTATCTCCTCCACGGAAGTGAGAACCTGAGGCTGGGGGTGGCATCCTCCCCCGACACCAATGAATATTCTCTAATAAAAACAGAGTTTATGGGTTTTACAATGAGTGGAGATAAATGGCTTCTCGCCTTTCAGCAAGCAAGCTACTGGCCTTTTTCATTGAATCTTAAAGCTGGAAGGAACCTTGAAAACCACTGGTACAGAGGTAGCAAACTGGCTGCTGAGGCCTGATTTGGCCCACACGTTTTTTAATTTGACCCTTGTGGTTGGTTAACGAGCCCTGGGGTGTATGGTGGTTAAGTGCACGGCTACTAAACAAGAGATCAGTGGTTCAAACCTACCAGCCACTCCTTGGAAGAAAGATGTGGCAGTCTGTTTCTGTAAAGATTTACAGCCTTGGAAACCCTTTGGGGCAGTTCTACCCTGTCCTATAGGGTCTCTCTGAGCTGAAATGGACTCAACAGCAGTGGGTTTGGTTTTTGGGTGGCTGGTTGGTGTGTTTATTTTAATATGAATTAGTTTTCAACACTTAAAATCGGGAGAGTCACATAAGAAGTTAAATGTTGGCCTTTTCTTGAAAAAATCCTTTGAGTTAGCTACTCTGGGCCTCTCTGTCCTGTATGCCAACCATCAGCCGGAGTTGATTCACAGGCTGCCCCCTTCAGTCAGTGCATGACTCTGCAGTTCCTCACAGTTCCCTCCACTTCTCTTTCTCTGTATCAGCCAGGTGCATGCACGTATGCCATCTTCCTGGCCCCTGTGAAAATTTCAGTTTGTAACTTCCGCACTTTACAGGTAAAGAGAAACTCCGTGGGAGTTGATAATAAGTTAATGACAGACCCCAGGTGCCCTAACTCCAAATACAATAAGCAATATTTTCTTTGTAGGAAGTGTTGAAAGGCCTGGGTTCTGACGCCAGCTCCATCACTTACTAGCTGTGGGACCTAGGCACAGGAATGAACCTCTTCAAGCCACGTGTGACAGCTGTAAAATGAGGCAGATTGTAGCATGTTGTCACCTCACAGGTTTATGAGGACTAATATGTTTATGAAAGGGTTAAAAAAGGCCAGAGCCCCTAGAGTCTCGTGCTTATTATTATTGGTATTTCCGTAGTAATATGCTCGTTTGCAATTGCAAGCTTAATAATTTATTCATTATCCCAAGATACCATTTCTTAAGTGCATCCTTCAATGCTACTCAAAGAGTATTTATTGAACATCTACCACGTGTCCAGCTTATATGAGATACAAAGAAGTATATGGGAAGATGAGATGATAAGAACACAGTATAAAATGAAGTGTCAAGTGGAATATATGACACCTAATACACGGTACAAGTAATCATCCACATATTGCTTAAATAACATAAGATGATTCCCATGACTACATTCCCACATTCAAAATGCTCCACGATCCTCTTAGAATCCTAAGAATTCTCTCTACACTAGGGTCTAGCTGCAGCAGCATACCCACTACCAATTATTGTACCCCCACAATGCACCAAGCACTGTGCTAAGCCCTTTACATGAATTATATCATTGGATCCCTCAACAGCACATGAGGTAGGCACTTTGTGATCATGCTTTTCCAAAGGTCCCTGGGGAGCGCAAACAGTTGGCGATCAGCTTCCATAAAAATTACAGCCAAGAAAACACTATGGAGTCGCTCTACTCTTTAACACATGGGGTCTCCTAAGTCACAAATCTACAACAAAAAGCAAAAAACTCAAATGCTTCATGATCGTGCTTTTCCAGATGAGGAAATTGAGGCACACAGAGGTCAAGTGACTTGTCCAAGCTCACACAGCTTGTTAGCGATACAATCAACAGTCTGACTCCAGAGCACGCCAGTATACCTCTTCCCTCACTTCTCACTCGGAACCAAGCTACAGCTTCCTTAGATCCTACACATACACTCACTCCCACCCCACTCCAATTCCATGTCTTTTGAGCTCATTTATATATAATTTTTTTTTCACCCCATCAGCCCTCTCATTCCCTCCACCAGCTTCTGCCTTTCCACTTCCTGTCACAGTCAAGCAAGCCCAGTTAGTAATATTTTCCCTCCTGCCTGGACCAAATTGTTATCGTTATGAAGATGATTGTTTATTCACTGTCATCATCACACTAATGCTTATTAAGCTTACATTACTGCTGAAAGGGAGTGTGGCTTGATCTTCGGTGAGTCATTAAGCACAGCCGACATTCATCAAAGGGATTGTAAATTGATGGCTGTGATCATCCTCCTAATTATCAGTTTCTTTTTGATGACCTCCTTGTTATCAGTGACTGTGCTGAGTCATTATAGAACCTTAATAGTCCCTATGCTGACAAGCCAGCACCGACCTCCTGGAGAGTCCAAAATGTACTGTGCATGTAAATATGGATATGCAAGTGGGTTTACATACATACATATATTTATTTAAGTACTGCCTTGTTTGTGGTTACATAAATTTCAACAAGATGCCATAAAATAAAAGCATACAAAAAAAAAAGAAAGAAATGCAAACAGAGGATCGATCATAAAGCAAGACCAGGAATAAAGCTAAAAATGCATAAGCACATAGGCTGCCCCTTGGCCACAGATTTGGTGCTTAAGTTTTCAAGAGTCCATGATGAAATGAAAAACCTGATCATTTGCTTTGTAGAGTATCTACAAAAAAACTAAAGCAATTGCTTTGGGAAATACAATTAATATTGACAACAAGTCCACAAGGGAATTTCTCCTGGAGCGTCTTCATAAAAGGACATTATATACTGTAAATACACAATGACCTCAACAATAGCCTTACAATACACACAAGGATAAGTTTCATCTATCTTCCGCCTACCTTCAGTGTAGTTGATGGTAACACCCATTAACCCATTGCCGTTGAGTCCATTCCGACTCATAGCAACCCTATAGGACAGAGTAGAACTGCCCCATAGAGTTTCCAAGGAGGGCCTGGTAGATTCGTATGGCTGACCTTTTGGTTAGCAGCCATAGCTCTTAACCACTATGCCACCAGGGCTCCCTCTTCTATACAGCACTTGATAGTACATTTATCTCTGCTTATTTCATGATTTGTCCCCAATTAGATTGCAAGTTCCTTGAGAGCAGTTTCTGCTCCCTATTGGATGATAGATAGCACTTAACCCAATCTTCTCATTTTACATTTGCTGGAGAAAACAGAATCTCAGCATCTTAACATCTCCAAAGTTAAACAACTAGTGAGTGTCAAACCAGGAAAAAAAGTGAAATCAGTTTGACTTCCAGTCTAATCCTTTTGCCATTAGAGCATCTTGTCTTCCCACCAAACCCAAGACACAAAGCAATCCCCCCACTTCTCCTAACTACTCCCTGTCTTAGTTATCTAGTGCTGCTATTACAGAAATACCACTAGAGGGTGGCTTTAACAAACAGAAATTTATTTTCTCACAGTTTGGAGCCCTGGTGGTGCAGTGTTAACAGCTGCAGCTACTAACCAAAAAGTTGGCAGTTCAAATCCATTAGGCGCTCCTCAGAAACCCTACGGGCCAGTTCTACTCTCAAAGGCTTTCTCTCTCTGCCGACTCTGGGAGAAGGTCCTTGTCTCTTTTCAGCTTCTGTTTCTTGGTTCCTTGGCAATCTTCATGTGGTATGTCATCTGTCTTCCCTCATCTCTGCTTGCTTGCTTAATCTGCTCTTTTACATCTCAAAAGAGATTGATTTAAGACACATCCTACACTAATAATGCCACATTAACATAACAAAGAAAAGCATTTCCCAAATGGGATTTTAACCACAAGTATAGGGGTTAATCAGCGTTCAAACCCACCGGCCGCTCTGCAAGAGACTTAAACCCATTGCCGTCAAGTTGATTCTGACTCATAGCAACCCTATAGGAGAGAGTAGAACTGCCCCATAGGGTTTCCAAGGAGTGGCTGGTGGATTTGAACTGCCACCTTTTGGTTAGCAGCCTGAGCTCTTAACCACTGTGCAACCAGGCCTTGCAAACCCTATGAGGCAGTTCTACTCTGTCCTAAAGGGTCTATATGAGTAGGAATCGACTCGACAGCAATGGGTTTGGTTTTTTGTTTTGTTTGTCTTTTGGGGTTTTGTTTGTTTGTTTTGTTTTGTTTCTTTTTTTTTGGCTTTATAGGGGTTAGGATTTACAACACATATTTTTTGGGGACAAAATTCAGTCCATAACACTCCCCCATATAATGATGACCCTCAAATGCACCTCTCTTGCCCAGACCCCTCTCCAATGCCTCTCAGCAAACCTCCTACTTTACATCTCCACCTGGTCATCTCACAGACATTTCAGACTCTACTTGTCCTAACGGAACACGTCGTCTTTCTCTCTAATCTGGGGACACCTCCTGCATTTTCCGTCTCTGTCAGTGGCCCGTGTCATCTACACAATAACTCAAGCAGAAAACTCACACTTATCCCTGATTCCTTCTTCTCCCTCATCCCATCCATCCACACCCTGCCAGTTTTACTTACAAATTATTTCCCACATCTGTCCTTTCCCAGTAATACCTAAATTATTGCCTTAGTTTGGTCTAAACTTTTTTGCAACCATTTGACTTATTCCCCTTACTAAGCATAAGCCCTGAAGGAAAGCAGAAGGTAAATAGCATTTACTGAGCCCCTATTGCATGCTGGGAGTCCCTGGATGGTGCTAACAGTTAATACGCTCGACTTCAAATCAAGGTGTCCAGAGCTGCCTCAGAAGAAAGGCATGGTGATCTACTTTCAAAAAATCAACCTTTGAAAACTCTAGGGAACACAGTCCTACTTTGATACACACGGGGTCTCTATGAGTCAGAATCTACTCAACAGCATCTGGTTTGGTCTGTCGTCGTTGTTTTATTATTGCATGCCCAGACATTGTGTTTATATATGTTGCGATCATAACAACTCTTACGGTATCCTAATTTTACAAGTAAGGGAACTGAAGCTGACTCAAAATAGGTCTGTTTAAAAATGTGTGGGCAGAGTTTTAAAACCACCAAGTTTTTTATTATTTTATTATTATTATTCCATGAAACCATGTCTTTCACGGAAAGACATGTAACAACAGAGACTGTTATAAGTCTGAGCCCAAGAGAAAAGGTAAGGAGCAGTTACCCGTACCCAGCAGAGACAGTAGCTGTATGGGTAAGGTTTTCCAACAGGAGCTGTGGCCTTCAGTAGAGGGATGCAGCCAACCACAGCAACCTGGCAAGGAGGAAACTGGAAGAATAAATATTTTAACTCACTCTCCTGTCATCTGATTTCCTGTCTGTACCTCCCATTGGCCAAACCCACCTGGAAGCTGAACAGCAAGTGAGCTTATTGGAAAAATTCATAAGTCAGCCTCCCCAGGCATGGAGCAGGGCAGCCAAAAGGAGAGTGTGTCAATAGAGAGGCAAATGGAAAATATCCAGCACAGTCTATAATAAGTAAATGATGGAGCCAAGATTTGAACCCAAGTCTAGGTGTTTCCACATTGCTTCCCACAACTCCATGCATTTACAATATCGTGAGATTTCTAAGAGAAGAACAATGTCTTGCACATAGTAAGTATTTACTGAACTGAATTGAAACTAGATAGAATCCAATTTCATGGCCCAAATCAGCAGGGTCTCTTCTTGGAAGCTTTGTGAGCTGAGTTAAATATGCTTGAGTTTTCCCTCGCCTTCCTTTCTTAAATTCCTCTACCTTAGACCAAGGCAAACTTTTTTCTGTAAAGGGCGAGAGAGTAAATATTCTCAGCTTTGGGAGCTGCGCAGTGTCGCAACTACTCTGCTCTGCCATTGCAGCATGAAGACGGCCATAGACAGTATGTAAACAAATAGGCATGGCTGTGTTTCAATAAAACTTTATTTATGAACCCTGAAATTTGAATTTCATGTAACTTTCACGTATCATGAAATGTTCTTCTTCTTTATATGTTTTTTTCAACCATTTAGATCTATAAAAAAAAAAATCTTAAAGGAACAAGTAAAACTAACCCTAGTCACAGATGACATGATCCTCTAACATAGAAGATCCTATACATAGCTTTCCAAAAGAAAGCTACTGGATCTAGTAGAAAGATTCAGCAAAGTAGCAGGGTACAAGATCAACACACAAAAATCAGTTGGGTTCCTCTATGCTAACAAGGAGAATTCTGAAAAGGAAATCAAGAAAGCAATACCGTTTATAATAGCCCCTGTGATCGTTAAGGTTATGTGTTGATTTGGCTAGGCTGTGATTCTCAGTGGTTTGGCAGTTATGATGTAGTTTGGCAGTCATATGAAGATGTGATCACTTCCATGATGTGATCACCTCTGTGATGGTTAAGAGTGTGTGTTAACTTACCTGGGCCATGATTCTCAGTATTTTGGCAGTTGTATAATACTGTGATCACTTCTCTGTTGAAATTTGATATCCCCCATGATGGGATCTGCTCAGTGGTACTGGCAGGGGCAGGGCCTGTGGCAGCTCACCGCCCCCTCAGCCTTCATCTCTCTACCTTCCGCTGCCTAGTTCCTTCCTGCTCGCCTTGCTGGGGCTTTTGCTTGTTCTAGATCCTGCAGCTGGCTCCTGTTTATCTGACCTCTGGTTCTTGGGACTTGAGCTAGCAGCTTGCTTGCCAATCTTGAGATTCATTGATCTTCACAGTCTGCTACAGCCCTGCTATCCAGCGTGCCAATCTTGGGTTCACCAGCCCCTGCGGCTGCATGAATCAGCAGAATCTTCTTTCCTGACCCACGGACTTGGGACGTTACAGCCTCTAAAAACCACAGGAGCCATTTCTTTTATACACACACACACACACACACACACACACACACACACACGTGCTTTACTGGTTTTGCTTCTCTAGAGAACCCAGCTTAAGACATTTGGTACCAAGAGTGGTTCTAGAGAAACAAAACTGTAAGGATGAATTTTCTAAATTGGTTCTCAGGTCTGGTTATTCTTAAAGATGTTGATGACTCTCCTTCCTGTAGTAAAGAGGGCACTGCTAATCCATGCTGTGAGGTGGCAGTAAAAATATGCAAAATATCACCACCAATAGATCAGGTATTGGTGAAAGATGAGGCTCTCAGTGATTGCATGGATGACGCCTTTCTACAGTTTTGTCATGAGAAGTATAAGGAAGCTGGTTGGTTGGTCCTACTTTCATTAGACAAACTGATGAAAGAAAGAAATGAGCTCAGGGCTTCAGAGTCAAAGCTCAAGCACTGCATAAACAACCTCAAAGTTTCCACTTGTGCCTTGAAAAAAAGCCTTATTTCTTTTAGCAACGGAGCTGATATTTCTGAAAACCAAACCCAGAGTCTTATTGTAAGAGTGGCTGAATTACAATGCCAACTCAACTGTCAATCTTGAGAGGTGTCTGAAGTTAAAGTAAAGGCATTGATCAGGAAGAATTGGGATCCTGAAACCTGGGATGGGGACATATGGGCAGATAATGAGGAAGCTGGAGACACTGAGCCCCTAAATTCCATTGAATCACTCCTGCCAATAGAACCATTAGCCCCTCCACTCCCATCTAATGAGATTAATCTAGCTGCATCTAAAGCACCTTTGTCTGAATCCTTCCCTGGGACATCGCCTGAGGCAGATGCTTTACAAGACACTGCTGAATATTCTCAAAACATTTCCCAACCAATTCTGGCATCTAGACTTACAACTAGACTTAAGTCACAGCGAGCCCCAAAAGGTGATGTACAAAGTGTAACCCAGGAGAAGGTATGCTACACTCTGAAAGAAGTGCTTGACTTTTCTAATATGCATAAACAGAAACCTGGGGAATACGTGTTGGATGGCTATTAACAGTATGGGATGATGGTGCAAGGAACATAAAGATGGATCACTCTGAGTTTATTGATATGGGCTTACTAAGCACAGATTCTTCCTTCAGTGTTTCAGCTCGAGAGGTTAGGAAAGGATCTAATAGTTTATTTGGTTGGGTTGCTGAAGCATGGATTACACAGTGGCCTACACTAAGTCAAGTTGAAGTACTAGACCCGCCTTGGTATACTGTAGAAGAAGGTATCCAAAGGGTTAGGGAAATTGGCATGCCAGAGTGGATTTGTCAGGTTAGACCTACAGACCCACACATGGAGTGCCCAGAGGACTCATCTTTTACCACAATGGTGAGGAACAAATTTGTGAAGGGGGCCCCAGCATCCTTGAAGACTGCTGTGATTGCTGTTTTATGTAAATCAGATTTGACAGTGGGAACTGAATTAAGACACCTAACTACAATTGGGCTGACTGGACCCCATGGTAGTAGGGGTCAAGTGGCTGCACTCAGTCGACAAAGACGGGGTGGACACGGTTACAATAATGCACAGCGGAGTCAAAGCAGTAATCAGAATAGTCTGACTTGTATGGACTGATGGCATTGGCTACTTAGTCATGGTGTCCCTAGGAGTGAGATAGATAGGAAATCTACTTGATCAATATTTACTTGATCTGTACAAGCGGATGAATTCTTGGTCAAGTGAACAGCAGTCTAACTTGAACCTCCAGGATAGAGAGTCATCGCCTCTCAATCAATTCCTAGATTTCAGTGAGTTTACAGATCCACAACCCCTTGATTGAAAGGGAGGCTGAGTCCCCTTGAGGAAGGACTCTGATATACTGCCCAAAACTTACACTGTTAATCTTTCTCCCAGCCTTCCTCAAAGGGATCTACGGCCTTTTACGAGAGTGACTGTTCACTAGGGAAAAGGAAATAATCAGACTTTTTGGGGATTACTGGACACTGGCTCTGAACTGACACTAATTCCAGGAGACCCAAAATGTCACGGTGGCCCACCAGTCAGAGTAGGGGCACATGGAGGTCAGGTTATTAACGGAGTCTTGGTTCATGTCCATCTCACAGTAGGTCCAATGGGTCCCTGAATCCATCCTGTAGTGATTTCCCCAGTTCCAGAATGCATAATTGAATTAAATATACTCAGCAACTGGCAGAACCCCTACATAGGATCCCTGACAAATGGAGTAAGGGCTATTATGGTAGTAAAAGCCAAGTGGAAGCCATTAGAACTGCCCTCACCTAGGAAAACAGTAAACCAAAAGCAATACCACATTCCTGGAGGGATTGCAGAGATTACTGCCACCATCAAGGACTGTCAATAGACATTCAACTTGCCTATTTGGCCTGTGCAAAAAAACAGATGGATCCTGGAGAATGACAGTGGATTATCAAAAATTTAACCAGGTGGTGAATCCAATTACAGCTGCTATTCCAGATGTAGTTTTGTTGCTTGAGCAAATTAATACATCTCCTGGTACCTGGTATGCAACTATTGATCTGGCTAATGCCTTTTTCTCCATACCTGTTTTGAAGGACCATCAGAAGCAGTTTGCCTTTAGCTGGAAAAGCCATCAATATACCTTCAGTTACCTACCTCAGGGCTACATCAACTCTCCAGCCCTATGTCATAATTTAGTCCGCAGGAACCTTGATCACCTTTCCCTCCCACAAGACATCATACTGGTCCATTACACTGATGACATTATGCCGATTGGACCTAGTAAGGAAAAAGTGTCAATGACTCTGGACTTACTGGTAAAACATTTGCGTGCTAGAGGGTCGGAAATTAATCCCACAAAAATTCAGGCACTTTCAACCTCAGTGAAATTTCTAGGGGTCCAGTGGTGTGGAGCATGTTGAGACATTCCTTCTAAAGTGAAGGAAAAGTTATTGTATCTGGCTCCTCCCCAACTAAAAAGGAGGCACAATGGCTAGTGGATCTCTTTGGATTTTGGAGGCAGCATATTCCTCATTTGGGTTGGCTACCCTGGCCTATTTATCAAGCAACTGAAAAAGCTGCTAGTTTTGAGTAGGGCCCAGAACAAGAGAAAGCTCTGCAACAGGTTCAGGCTGCTGTGCAACCTGCTCTGCCACTTGGGCCATATGATCCGGCTGCTCCATTGGTGCTTGAAGTGTCTGTGGCAGATAGAGATGATGTTTGGAGTTTTTGGCAGGCCCCTATTTGTGAATCACAGTGCAGATCCTTAGGATTTTGGACCAAAGCCCTGCCATCGTCTGCAGATACTTACCCTACTTTTGAGAAACAGTTTTTGACTTGTTACTGGGCCTTAGTAGAGAATGAACGCTTAACCATCGGACAGCAAGTCACCATGTGGCCTGAGTGGCCCATCATGAACTGGGTGTTGTCTGACCCACAGAGTCATAAAGGTGGGTGTGCACAGCAGCACTCCATCATTAAATGGAAGTGGTATATACGAGATTGGGCCCAAGCAGGACCTGAAGGCACAAGTAAGTTGCATGAGGAAGTGGCCCAAATGCCCATAGTCTCCACTCCTGTCACATTACCTTCCATCTCCCAGTCTGCACCTATGGCCTCATGGAGAATTCCTTATCATCAGTTGACTGCAAAAGAGAAAACTTGTGCCTGGTTTACAGATGGTTCTGTGCAATATCCAGGCACCACTCAGAAGTGGACAGCAGCAGCACTACAGCCTCTTTCTGGGACCTCCCTAAAGGACAGTGGTGGAGGGAAATCCTCCCAATGGGCAGAACTTTGAGCATTGCACTTGGTTTTTCACTTTCCTTGGAAGGAAAAATGTCCAGATGTGCGACTGTATACTGATTCATGGGCTGTGACCAATGGTTTGGCTGGATGGTCGGGGACTTGGAAGGAACATGATTGGAAAATTGGAGACAAGGATTATGGAAAAGATGTATATAGATAGACCTCTCTGAATGGGCGAAAGAAGTGAAGATATTTGTGTCTCATGTGAATACTCATCAAAGGGTGACCTCAGCAGAGGAGAATTTTAACAGTCAAGTGGATAGGATGACACGTTCTGTGGAAACCACTCATCTGCTTTCCACAGCTACTCCTGTCATTGCTCAATGGGCTCAGGAACAAGGTGGCCATGGTGTCAGGGATGGAGGTTATGCATTGGCCTAGCAATATGGATTTCCACTCACCAAGGCCGACTTGGCTACAGCCACTGCTGAGTGCCCAATCTGCCAGCAGCAGAGACCAACACTGAGTCCCTGATATGGCACCATCTCTTGAGTTGATCAGCCAGCAACTTGGTGGCAAGTTGATTACATTGGACCACTTCCATCACGGAAAAGGCAGCATTTTGTTCTTACTGGAAAAGGCAGTTAACTCTGGGTATGGATTTGCCTTCCCTGCATGCAATGCTTCTGCCAAAACAACCATTCATGGACTTACAGAACACCTTATCCACAATCATGGTATCCCACACAGCATTGCTTCTATCCTGATCCACGGACTTGGGACTTCCCAGCCTCTACAATCACATGAGGCATTTCCTTGATATAAATCTCTCTCCATATGTATTTATATGCTTTACTGATTTCGCTTCTCTAGAAGACCCAGCCTAAGACAAAAGGAATGCCCTTTTCAAGGCAGTGGGCGTACACTTCTGGGATGAAACAATTTAAAAGCCAGTCTTCAAATAACACAATTATCATCCAGGCCTTGGAGTTACTGCTGTAGTAGACCAGCAGTTTATTTTTGTCAATGTTTTTGAATGCTCGGGGGTTTTCAGAACAGTAAACAAGAAAAGACTTTAATTTAAATCCAGCAGCATTTCCTCCAAGCAGCAGCGCGATTCTGTCTTTAAATTCCTTGAAACCAGGCATCGACTTCGCCTCTTTGTGAATATAGGTCCATTCTGGCATCCTTTTCCAAAACAAGCCTGTTTCAGCCACATTGAAAATCTGCTCTGGTAGCTATTCTTCATCTTCACCTTGTCCAACTCATCACTGAATTTTTCAGCAGCTTCCACATTGGTGCTTCCCGCTTCTCCAGCTATGTAAGCCAAATCTTCACGTGAAGCAATGGAACCAGCCCTTGCTCGTGTTAAGTACCCAAAGTAGTCTTCTCCTTGCTGTTCTTTCAGGTTTTCAAAAAGGCTGCATGCTGGGACTCGGGCAGACATGGCTATGGCAGTATGCTTGTCCTTTTCCCACTCTTACCTACTCTGTAATAGTCTCTAGACTAAGGCAGCCATGGCTGTGGCAGCATGCTTGTCCATTTTCCCACGTTTGTCTGTTCTGTGATATTTCCTCAGACTTGGGCAGACATGGCTCTAGCAGCATGCTTGTCAATTTCCTACTTTTGCCTTTTTTGAATATATGCCGAAGAAAACTTTGTTTTTGCTTTACTAAACTACGCGATGTTTTTACCGTACAACAGTTAATGGTGTTGTCATGTCGTCAAAGATTTCTGAAGCTACAAATCCAATTGACCTCAGGGAGACCTGGATTGCGGAGCAGAAGCTAGCAAAGAGAGGTCCTATCTTCCGGACCCACATGTTCCCACTCCATGTCCTTTTGACACTGATGGGGTAAGTGCTCTCAGAAAATGAGGGTTTGCTTATTCTTTTTGTTCGTTTTCTCGTGTTTTCTTAAGTTTTGTTTGGCATATTTGTTTGAAAAACCAGTTAGTTGATTAAGGAGAATCTTTCTTAGATTTTTGCTTGATCATTTGGTTAGGAGTGATATCTAGTAACTCTTTTGGTGAACTGCAGTTTAGGTCCGGATTGGGGTGTTTGAAACATTAAAGAGGTAATTCTATTTTAAAAGAGCTTTGAGTCACTATAAGCAGCAAAAATTCAGCCACAGGTCGACCAGTAAAAGCCATTAGGGCATTTGCTGGTGCTCATCACACGCATTAAAGTCTCCCATGACAGGATAAGGTGGTCACAAGACAGGCTTGAGCACTAGGCTGCCTACCACCCGCAAGCAAAACGAAGGTATACATTGGTCTAAGCAAAACACTGTCCAAACCCTGCAGCAATCTTTGTTAGGTTTCTTTTTGTGGCTCAGAGAAAACCTGGAAAATAATACTCTGTTTTGCCAAATTCGCAGGGGGAGACTTTCCATTCATATCTTTTTCTATTAGCATTTAATGAATAGAAAATTGTTGGACCAATGAAGACTCTCCTGACTGTCGTTACTGAAACCTGTACCAATGATTGTCGAGAAAGACAATTCAAAATGTAGGATCACGGTTTCTAGCCCATCTGTGAAAAAGGTGAAGCTTTCCATGGTTTTGTCCATTTGTAATGTTAATATATACTGTTGACTCTCACATTCCTTGAACTCAGGCAGACATGGCTGTGGCAGCATACTTGTCCGTTTTCCCATTCTCGCCCATTCTGTAATATTTCCTTGGATTCAGGCAGACATTAGCTCTGGCAGCATGCTTGTCTGCTACCCACTTGTTTTTGCTTTAAAAAAACTGCTGCGTGCTTTTGTTTGAATCGTTCATTAGTACACTCATAGGAATCCTCTTCTGGATTTGATCTTTTATCCAAATCATCACCAATTTCTCCATCTCCTGTATTGGCCGTTGCCTCTTCTTTGTTAAAATTGTCAATTTTATGCCAACCGCTCCCTTAACTGCCTCCAAAATCCTATTCTTATCCTTAACGATTGCCATAACGGTCAAATGAGACAGTCCTTCCTCATGTGCTATTTTGCCGACTTTCTTTCCATTATCATAGGCCTTAATGATCTTCATCTTTATATCCACGTCTAGAGACTTCCTCACCTTCTTTTTCAGATTAGAACTTTCAGTGGCGTGACTTCTTTTGGTAGACATGCTGTTAGGGGTATGAGCAGTACAGGTGTTACAGCCAGAGAAACTTGAACAACCCAGCTTCAGATGAACAACTGATGCTTCTTATGGTATGAAACACTGAATAAGATCATGCTGTAGGCCTGGTCTACAATGAAGTCAGCATCAGCGTCATAACAATGAAGCTGGAGTTGTTACAATTGTTGAGCACTTGTGCAATTCAATTGCAGTATGTCATTAGAGTTGCACGTTGCCCAACTTTCTGTCCGTTACGACTCCCAACACCGACACTGACTGCATTGTAGACCAGGCCATAGCCTGCTATTCAGCAGTGTTTTAAACAGTAAATCATAAAACTGAACATCTGTGAGTGA
Source organism: Dugong dugon (assembly GCA_030035585.1). NCBI lineage: Eukaryota > Metazoa > Chordata > Mammalia > Sirenia > Dugongidae > Dugong > Dugong dugon. The sequence continues at coordinate 26,509,697 of CM057475.1, forward strand.
ACATCTGAGAATAATAACATCAGTAAATTATGGGCTGCAAAACTGTACGTAGTACATATTACTAACGATAAGATGTAAAAAAAAAGGGGGGGGGACAGTCTTAAGTGTGGTTCATTGTAAACTTGAATACTTCTTAAGTCAGGGACTATCTGTACCTGCAGGGTCAGCCATGATAGGTTTCAGAGGAGCTTCCAGACTAAGACAGACTAGGAGGAAAGGCCTGGCATGCTACTTCTGAAAAGTAGCCAATGATAACTTTCTATATCAAAAATATATATTTATCTGATACAGTGCTGGGAGATGAGTCCCCTAGGTTGGAATCACTACACAACAAGCACAACAATGGACGCAAACATACCAATGATCACGAAGATGGCAAAGGACTGGGCAATGCTTAGTTCTGTTATACATAAGGTCACCATGAGTCAGAGCCAAGCCAACAACACCTAACAACAACAACAAATTTTATTTAAACCTCACAACAGATCAAATTGGAAACAAAAGTAGCGTAAATGATTATAGCAAATCAATGCTAACGGTGGGGATATTGGCAAGTTGGAGAGTAACGTTCTGTCTAAAAGGACCTCCAGTGTCTAAAACGAAAAAAAGTCACTGAAGCTAATGAGAGGTATGTGAGTGAGGGATTGAGACAGTCTTGCTGCAATCACTCAAATCAGGAAATAAAAGGCACTTCTGCCTAAGAAGGAGGGTATTACTGTTCCTCAGAGCAGATGAATATTCAGCTTCCTTTATCAATACAGGAAATAGCAGTAGGGCTTAAGGGCTTAAAAGTCTCATTCCCAATGTACCAGATGAAGGGCACTTGTAATCCATGTCCCTCCCTCCAGCACTTCTGGAAAGTATAAGCTCTAGAAAGACATGATAGAGTGGGAAGAGCATAGATTCTGGTATTCCCACAATCCTGACTCTGATTTACCCATTGTGAGACCTGGACACATTAGTCTTGGGGTCTCAGGTTACTTAAAACACCTACCTTGTGAAATAATGGTGAGGATTAAATGAATCGTGTGTGGAAATGTTAGCAAATGGCCTAATTTATAGAACCCAAACAGGTTATGGTGGGTTCTCTGTACCTGGTGGGTATTCTGAATACAATGAAGACTATGAGAGCCAGAACTCGATAGGACTGCCTTGTTTTTCCAGGTCTCACAAGTTTTCTTCCTTTGACAAGGTACTTGCCACTTTTCTATTGCTCCCGATTAAGAATCCTACCTCATAAACACCCAGTGAGTTTTCCTTCTCTGACAGGTTTCTGCCTTACACAGGTTCCAGCTTTTGCAGGTTTTACTATACTTTTGTCAGGGCTGTGATCCTGCACCATTTCTCTTAGTCTAAGCTCAGGGACTGTTAAGCCAAGCTTTCTCCTAAAGAACAACTCGGGGAAAGGACCCCTGACACTCCTCCCCAGGGCTTGTCCAGTAAATCCACTCAGGACCGAGACTGCCTGACGTCCATCCAGAGCTGATGGGAACACTTCTCGGAGGGTGGTGGGAAGATATGTGAAAGTAAGTTTCAAAGCCATTTTGCACTGCCCTTGTTTGAATTTACTCAGAGTGCCAAAACCTTGAAAAAGGCTTCGTATCCTGGTTTTGTACCCTAGAAATTATGCCAAGTTTCATTTTGAGGTTGACAAACTTTCCTTGCCCATCCCAGGCTCAATCACCTAAAAATCAGGGGCCTTTGCCTAGGAATCAATTGTTCTCAACTGAACAAGAAAAATAGACTCTAAGGGACTTTGTTTCCTGATCTGTTCATCCTTGTGAGGAAAGAGAAGGGAGAAAAGGAAGAAGAAAGGAATGAATTTTGATGGCTGGTTGGATATGGGAATAAAGCAAGCAAAGAAGTCTGATAACCTGACTCCATAAACTAGGGCCAAAATGGAGTCACTGTGCTGAGCCCCATGTCAGGAAACCAAAACCTAAGTTTCTATTTCATGTAAATACCCAGCTTTCCCAGGAGCCAAAAGCCAACTCGCTCAATTGACTGTCCTGGAAAGGAAACTTCAGCTAATCAATCAGGACTGTCTGCTGGTACAAAAGCTTTTCTGTCTGTACCACGCTTAGTAACTCTTGTCTGACCTTCAGACCGGATGTTCCCCAGTTCGTGAACTGTAAAATAAAGCTTATGAATTCATACACAAATTTAATATGGTGAAAATTTTATTTTTAACAAGTTCTATACAACTATAATCACACAGCCTGATGTGACTGATTATAGTTTTCTTTCAGAAAAGAAGGAAGCAAGAAGAGAGAGCTGGTTTGGAAGGAAGATGGATATGTTCTCTTAAAAATAAACTGCATTTGTGCAAAAGCTCAGCTGAGAGAAATAAAATTTATGAAGGATTAGGGGAAGGTGCTACAGTCTAGCCATTCCTCTCTATCTCAAAAATCGAGCCCGTGGAGAGAGTAGGCCAACAGAGGGCTGGGGATCTGGGCCTCACGCAGAATTGCTTTTTTTGAATTGGGTTTTGTGGGAAATGATGGCTTAAAATGATGGAAACTGCTACAAAACAGCCTCTACGGAACTCCTTATCTGCCTCCTGCGAGGGGACTCTGAGATGGCTCTCCTGGGCAGTCTTAAAGAAACGTCTTTAGGTTCTTAGGGCCCAGAGTGGCTGTGTGACTCTGAGAAGCTGGCTTGTTTTTATCATATGGACAATGAAATGTGTCGTCGACCAGGCTTCCTCTTTTGATCTTAGTCAGGATAAAGCGTAGAATCAACTCTGTGGTTCACCTGCAGCATGCCTGCTTAATAGGACCTCCATTTTATGGCCCTGTCCTTGTTTTTCCCTATCCACTTCCAATGTTATCATGCCATATGACATCCTTATAAGCTGACTTAAACCCGTTTTAGAACACAGATGACTAAGTTCAGTTATACTGAATTTGAACTGAAGGTGGAATATTCAGATGGAAATATCTGGTTAATATAAATGTAAGGAAGCAGCTCTTGAATGGGTTTCAGCATGTGCAAAACACTGTGAAAGTTACACAAACATACACACATGGCTCCATGGAGCTTACAGTCTTTAGAGGCGTGGAAGATAAGCATTAGAAGAGGTGGGGCAGTCCTTTAAACAGGATTTGATTCATTGCTAGTGAATACTTGAAGGAGAGGGCAAAATCCACATTAGTCATTCCTAGAGTACCACATACTTCAAGGGTCCCCTTGGTGCTGCTATGCAATAGAATGATGGGACTTCTGAGCCTGGAATTCCATTTTATTTGCTATGTTAGCACCTCCGAGGTTGGAGTCTCTCAAAACCTGCACATAAACATCACCTTTGTTTATTTCAGAGCCCTAATGGTGCAGTGGTTAAGAGCTATGGCTGCTAACCAAAAGCTCAGGAGTTTGAATCCACCAGGAGTTCCTTGGAAACCCTATGGGGCAGTTCTGCTCTGTCCTATAGGGTCGCTGTGAGTTGGAATCAACTTGACAGCAAAGAGTTTGGTTTGGTTGTTTATTTCAGATCAGGTGTTCTGCTTTGTTTTATAGAGACGCCCCACTAGATTTGATTACTTGGCTGCTCATAATAAAAGGACAGGCAAAGGCAATCCAAAGAGTGAGCCCAAAGAAAACACGTGGTTTTATTACCAGAATAGACCAGCTATCTAAAGCAATCATGTGTCCTCACTGTAAATTAATTATCAGCATGGTGATTAGAGAGAGAAGGCATGGTGGAAAAGTCAAAGAAAACTTGTATTTGCCTCTCAGCAGCTGTGTGACCTCTGTAATCCTCAATGCCTTGTTTGTAAAAATGGAAAAGCAAATCCTTGCTCCATATGCACTGAAATTAGCAAATATGCACTGAGCATCTTCAGGCATTCAAGATGATAGATGGATAAGACATGACCCCAGCCCCATGGAGCTGTGTGGGCCCCATGAGAGAGTTCTTTAAAAGCACTTGGAAACAGTGCCAAATGCTACACGTACACATGGAAACAAGCAGGTCCTTTAAGGCACTTCAAGAAGAAGATCAAGAGACGAAGAGAATTCTGGAGCGCTATGCCTTTTCTAAAAGTTCAGTTAGAAAGCATCCTGGGAGCCCTATGCAAGGGTCTAACATCCCAAGAGTAGGTGAAGAGATAGCATCTGTTATGGATTAAATTGTGTCCCCCAAAAACACGAGTTGGAATCCTAACCCCTATATCTGTGGATGTAAACTCAATTAGGAATAGAGCCTTCTTTGTTATGTTAATGAGGCATATCAGTACATGGTGTATCCTAAACTCAATCACTTCTGCGTTATAAAAAGAGCAGATTAGACACAGAAGCAAGCAAGCACAAACAGGGGGAAGGTAGATGTCATGTGAAGATTGCCAAGGAACCATGGACCACCAGGCCTACAGAAACTCAGACAAGGATCTTCCCCCAGAGCTGGCAGAAAGAGAGATTTCCCCTATAGCTAGTACCCTGAATTTGGACTTCTAGCCTCCTAAACTGTGAGGAAGTATAATTTTGTTCTTTAAAGCCACCTCCTTGTGGTATTTCTGTTACAGGAGCATTAGGAAGTTAAGACGGAACTCAGTAGAAGACATAAAAGGCCATTTAGACAAACTTGGCAGAGCAAAAGTTTAAATGCCCCTCTCCAAGCAAAAAATGTGCCAAGGTCTCCAGTCTCATTCTATGCTCATAGATGCCTGTTTCCCATACCTGGAGAAACCTAAAGGGATGCCAGGAAGTGCCCACTCAAAAGCTGTCACTGAAAATCTGTGTGAATACAGAGATGAAGCAAGGTCTTGACTTTCCAGGACCATAGAGTCCAATGGGGCTACAAGCCAGCAAATGAGCAATCTCAAATCAGGTGGTGAGTGCTGTGAGAGGGTATGCGATGGGGTGACAGGCACACTGAGGACACAGCTGACCAAAGAACGAGGAGCAGCAGCCCTGGCTGGCACTACACACAGCCCAGAAGCCAGCCTGTCAGAGGACTCTGTCCAGGCAGTGTGACATTTGTCTCTTGGCTGTGAGGGAGTGCATCATCTTCAAAAAAACTCATTGATCACACAGGGCCCGGAGGTTGTAAGCGAGCTCTGATCATTTTCCTGTAGCAAAATGCAGCTGAGTAGATGCTCGAGGGAAGCCTCAACTGTGCCTGATGACAACAATATCGTCCTTTTTTGACTCCAAGAAGCCGCCCTTTCAAGTGCAGCCCCAGACCCTGTGGCAATGATTATTCACCTCCCCCAATGCTTCACTGAATCAACACCCCCAGTAGGGTTTTTTGGTGGGGGAAACTACTACCACTGAATCAACACCCCCAGTAGAGGTTCTTGGTGGGGGAAACTGGTACAAGACCGTCCACCTGCCTTCAGAGTTTGCTTTTATTTCCTAGGGCTGTCGGAACAAAGTACCACACAGCAGCTGGCTTTGAAGATGAGAAATTTATTGTCTCACAGTTCTGGACGGCTAGAAATCTGAATTCACGGTGTTTGCAGGGCCATGCTCCCTCTGTCCACTCTAGGGGAAAATTCTTTCTTGTCTCTGCTAGCTTCTGGTAGCCCCAGGTATTCCTTGCCGTGCAGATTCATCTTCACATGGTGGTGTTTCCTCTGTCTCTGTCTCACTGTATCTCTTCCCTTTTATAAGGACACAACTTAGACTGGTTTAGAACCTACCCTACTTCAGCATGATATCAGGTTAACTTAACTGCTAACATCTTCAAAGACCCTATTTCCAAACAATTCATGTTCACAGGTACCAGAGGTTAGGACTTTAACATGTCTTCTGGAGGGACACAATTCAATCCATAACAGGGCTTAATAAATAAAAAGTATGATTTTCTGAACCCCATTGGTGCCTCTTACTGGCTCATCATGACCAGGACAGACAGATTCTAGCCACCTTTGGGTTTGGCCATAGCCAAACAAGGACCCAGAGAATAGCAGAGAAGTGGGAGACTTGAGAAAAAGATGCACATTTTCAGGCCAAGTTGAGATTCTGAAATTCCTTTAAAGGGCAAGATATAAATCTATTTTAAAAACTCACTATCTTTAAAGGCCACACCTGGAAATCCATTGCCTTTGGGTTGATTCTGACTCAGTGACCATATAACTTAAAACCAAACCCATTGCCATAGAGTCAATTCCGACACATAGCAACCCTATATAGGACAGTAGAAAAGTCCCATAGGGTTTCTAAGGCTATAGTCTTTACAGAAGCAGAATGCCACCTCTTTCTCCCACAGAGTGACTGGTGGTTTTGAATCACTGACTTTGGTTACCAGCCGATGAAGGCTGGGCTCCTCTGGGAAGTAGAACTAGCGGTAAACTTAATGTTAATAGGTATAAGACATAGCTGTCGCTCTCACAGAGGTAATAGTGAGGTAATAGGCAAACCATCACACTAGAGTTCAACAGGTACTAATAATGGAAAGACCTGCATGATACCGGAGAATGCGGAGAGAAATTAACCAGGGCAGGGAGAAAGGAAAAAGCACCAGGAGCTGGTGTCATAGCAGACTTCCTAGAGGGGCTGCCTTTGGAGCTGATAAACTAATTGATACTGAAGTGTTCACACATGTTCATAGCAGCATTATTCTCAAGAGCCAAAAACTGAAAGCACCCCAAATGTTCGTCAACTGATTTTGTCCATCAACAAAATGTGGTATATCCATACAATGGAATTGGGTTCATCCATAAAAAGGAATAAAGTTATAATATATGCTACAACATGAGTGAACCTTGAAAACATTATGCTACATAAAAGAAGCCAGACACAAAAGACATGATTTGATTCCATTTATATGAAATGTCAGAGAAAAAAAAAAGCTGCCATCAAATCAATTCCAATTCATGGCAACTCCACGTGTTACAGAGTAGAACTGCTTCATTGGGTTTTCTTGGCTGTAATCTTTACAGAAACAGTTTGCCAGGCCTTTCTTAGGTGGTGCCTCCGGATGTATTCAAACCACCAACCTTTAGTTTAGCAGCCAATCACAAACCACTTGTGCCACCCAGGCTCCCATGAAATGTCCAGAATAGGCAAGTCTGTAGAGACAGAAAGTAGATTAGTGGCTAGGGCTGAGAAGTAGACTAGGGCTAAGGGATTGGGGAGAAAGAGGCGCGTGTTTTCTTTGGGAGTGATGAAAATCTTCTAAAATTGATTGAGGTAATGGTTGCCCAGCTCTGTTAATACACTAAAAACCATTGAATTGTATCCTTTAAATGGGTTAATTGTATGGCATGTGGATTACATCTCAATAAAATTGTTTTTTAAAAAAATATAAATAACCTCTCATGGCTTAATTATTAGTGACAACTGTCTTTCTACAGGGACTTTCAGAGCTTCACCTCAAAGATCTGAGAAATGCTGGAATTTTCAGTGGACAAGATGAGCAAAGGAGACATGTTGGTCACCAGGGTCCCCCTCCCTGCTTTGTCCATGCTCCTCCCCGATGTTGATCAGGGGACTTCGCTACTCACCAGCATCAGTCTGTTCTTTATGACACTTTTTATTAGCACTATTGTGAGGCCCTCAGAGACATCTCTTTGTGAGAAGTGCATTAGTCATGGAGAACAGCAGGCTGGAAATATTACAACGCTCATTTACTGCATGGAAAAATGATCTCAGACTAATTCTTAACTGAACGTTTGATGTGATATGAGTCTGATATAATCTCTCCTCTTTCTGACAATGATTCCAATATGCTGCCATCTGCAGAATATCCCTTTCTCTCTCAAAACAAGTTCCTGCTTAGATAATGTAGGCAATAGAAATCCAGGAGGAGAGCCATATGTCGCAGTAAATGCACATTACATTCTATGCTCGCTCCCCGCTATTATTTTTCACGCCAGTCACTAGCTATGAGTGTTTGTTGCTCTAAGTGATTTCCTCTGAAGATATGCTGGATTCATATCCAATTAGAAAGGGAAAGGAAAAACACTGCCAAGAGCCTTCTGCTTTATGCCCAGCTCGGTGGTAATCCAGAGTTTGCATGTGGCCCAGGAGATCCATAACCATCCCTCCTCAGCCACGGTTTCCCTCACCTGCTACTTAAAGAGGATTGGGGTGAATTAGCCGAAGCCTAAACAAGTCTGTGAGCTAAGCAGCACCTCCAGGAGTTGGACTTTTAGGATGAATCCTTCAGAGTTGTATGACAGACAATCCAGTTAATTTTCTTATCTGACCCTCACCTTTCCTAGAGTTTCTCTTCCTGCCGTCTTTGTTAAGTGGCCAGCGCCTGGAAATAATCTAATCATCTAATAATAGAGCAATGGTTAAATAAATTATGACATATGTGTGCAGCCATTTAAAACTTATATTTTCAAGGCTTTCTAGGTTAAGATGAAATCTTGCCAGTAAGCCAGTAACATACTTCTCCTAACTTTCAACTAAATACCTATGAGGACTCAGACATAAATGAAAACTTAATACAACTCGGAAAACTAAGGCCCTATGTTAAACCTGTTACCAGAATCTGAGAGGAATTTCCACTAACAGCAAAGACAAGAAAAGCAGACACTCTTGTATCTTCCAGAGTCTGTGCATTTGAAAGCAGGTAGGTCTTATCATCATTCTCCACTTTCTGCTCCCTGAATTAATCAAGCATTTACTGTGCAAATACCAAATATTGAAAACTGTCCAAAATGCCTTAGGGTTATAAAGACGTATATGACCTTATTAATAGTCACCATAGCAGGGACTATGATGCCTTCCTGCAGTTTAACGCTTTCCACTTCAAAAGCACACCCCGCACCGATCTCATATTCTCACAGTGACACCAAGACAGGCAGAGTATGATTTGCTTCCTGTTTGACAGCTAAAAAAGCATCTCAGGCGGGGACTTAGCTAAAAACGGAGCTTCCCTCATGATGTTCAACTGAAGAGACTTTAATAAAGGGATTATTTGTTGAGATGTGATCAGGGTTAGGGAGTCCCTGGGTGATACAAATGGTTAATGCACTTGGCTGCTAACTGAACAATTGGAGCTTCAAGTCCAGCCAGAGGTGCCTCAGAAGAAAGGCCTAGCAAACTCCTTCCAAAAAATCAGCCATTGAAAACCTTATGGAGCACTGTTCTACTCTAACACACATGGGATCACTGTGAGTTGGAGTCCATGGCAACTGGTTGGTTGAGCAGGGTTAAGAGTGGTCCCTGGGTGGCACAAATGGTTTGCCCTTGACTATTAACCTAAAGGTTAGTCATTTGAACCCTCCCAGTGGCACCACCGAAGAAAGGCCTGGCAATCTTCTTCTGTAAAGATTACAGCCAAGAAAACCCTATGGAGCAGTTCTACTCTGTAGCACATGGGATCACCATGAGTCGGAATCAACTCAATGTCAACAAGGTACACGTAAGGCCAGCCAGAAAAGACTCCCATCTAGGAAAACAGTTGGTTCATATCTTTTCTCAGAACACCCATTGCACTCCTGGTTCATATTTAGGAGGCTTCTTATTTTTAAGAAGTTTGCTGGGACATTCCAAATCCAGAAAAACAACAACCCAGAAGTGATAATCTTCCGTTTCCTTACTCTCATCCTTAATGCCAAATAAACCCCTCTTTTTGCAAGCTAGAGATCCCAGCTAATTATGCTGTGTTTTGCTCTAATTAACCTTTGAAACAGGCATTTCCTCTTTTTTTCTTCTGGTTGTTTGAGGCCAAGCTCTCCTTAAAAGGTCAGTGAGCACCAAACCTAATCTGACTTTTAATGACTTTTGTAAATATGTCAGAATGAATAAATGCCAACATAATTAACCACCTAGCATATTATTCTACCCACTTCCTTTACCAATAGGGCAGATATCCTGCAAAACCATACTCCAGGCAACTTTAACACTCCTATTTGTGATGTAGGAATTATTCGATTGGAGTCTATTTAGATCAGGCTTGATTTTCTGACTACTCCCAGGCATAAGAACCATCTGAGCACCAAAGTAAAAATACAAATTCCATACTCTAGTCTTGCCAATCCTAATTTCTCTGATCTGGGGTGAAGCCTAGGAATATATATATATTTCAAACTTCCCCCATGTAATTCTGTTGCAAACCCAGTTAGAAAACCACTGATTTAGATCATTTTTCTCTTGGCATGGAGTCCATTGCAGCCATTCATCTCTACTCTCTTCCTCATTTCCACAACACCCCTCAGCTACAAGCTCTTTTGTGGCATTTCCCTTCTCAAGGTGAACATTGATATGCCCATTAAGATGACTCCCCTCTCTGATCAAGGGGTGTCTAAATGATATAAAAAGTCTTTTCCAACTTCAACTTTCTAGGACTATGTAATTCACTGGCTCAGAAATGGCAGAGTGAAAATGTAAGCATAGCATAATTTGTTCCAAACCCAGTCAGTGGCCCCATCCCGTTGGATCAATGCCTCTGTCTGTTCTGTTGGTGAAGATGGTCACCAGGCCAGAACCTCCACACCTGCGACTGGTGGCCCCTGTCGCCCCAGGGTCAACATGGCAGCCTGGAGGAAGAAGCAAAAGCAAGGACCCAGAAGCACTTCCAGGACCCACATTAGAGGCCAAGGACCACTTGCCAGGCCAATCAGCTTCACCAACACTGCACCACTCTCTGATGAGTAAAAAAGTAGATGCAAGAGAGAAGGGGATGTGAAAAATGTAACGAATGTCAACGAACAATTTGTGTAGCAATTGTTTAATTGGAACCTAATATGTGTGAACTTTCACCAAAAACACAATAAAATATCTACAAAAGAGAGAGAGAGATAGGTGTATCTTTGGCTATCTGTATCTTCATCAAAAAAAAAAAAAAAAGGTTGAGAATTTAGAGGCTTAATATGTTGTGGGGTTATTAACCAATGTCACAGAACAACATGTGTACTACTATTTCATGAGAAACTATTTGCTCTGCAAGCTTTCACCTGAAGTACAATAAAATATAATTTAAAAAAAAAAAAAAAAAAAAGAGAGAGAGAGAAAGGGAATCCCTAATGAAGTAACTCTGTTTCTGATTGTTTCTCAGGCTGTTCCCAAAAGCTGTGCAAATCCTCAAGTCCTGCTCAGACTCCCTCTTCCCACAAGAGGGCTTCCGACTCTAACTCCCTACACTTGCTGGTTCCCACCCTGGACAATACCAACCCCCAGGAGGCATTTAGAGATATGGAAGTGCATTTTTGGTTGTCACAATGGGAGCCATACTGGAACTTGGTAGGGAAAGGAGCAGAGATGCCAAAAATCATTCAGTGGTCAAGACAGTTTTGCACTACAAAAAACTGTCCCACCCAAAATGCTGTTAGCAGAGGTGGAACCAACATGGTACTGTAAACAGAAGCACCACACCAACCTTCCACAGCAAAGACTCAAAAAAGTAAGTAAAACAGAGACAAATGTCAATCCTGGAACTCTAAGTGTCAAATGAAGAGATAAAGGATTCAACCAAGTGCTGAATGGAATAAGAAACTGACAGAGAACAGAGAAAGAATAGAGAGCAAAGAGAGTTATGAGCAGAGGTCCCCTATCAGCTAAAGCAGCACGGATCCACCATCTTGGACTCCTGTTGGAGATCGGCAGACAGGGAGTATGGGAAGGCATATTCACAGAGCTCTCAGCAGGAGACAGAGTACCTGTTAACCAGTGAGATATGCTTTCCCACCCCCCACCTGGTCTCCCCCTGCTTAGCCTTCACCGCTTCCTGGCTGGCCAATTCTTGGCTTCCCGACGGGCCGATCCACTACTTCCAGGCAACCTGATTTGCTGCTTCTTGGGGGGGGCCAATCTTACACTTGCCAGCAGGCCACAATAATGGCAGAGGAGATGCCTGTTCAATGCCTTGTGGATTCATCCTGCCCACAACAGCCAGCTTCTTCACTGCCATTTCTTTGTTGCTGGTGTTGCTTTTTTCGGCCTCTTTTGGTTTCTACCCTGCCTCTCATCTCCTCCCCCAGCTTCCTTTCGAACACCTGACTCAGTGTGCCATCATTACTTCTTCATGACAGGCTGTGAAGTGCCGCTTAGCTGGGGAACTGCTCCCCCAAACGGCGCTGCCACGTTGGTGGGATCCCTGGGGGCTTTTTTTTCTTTTCTTTTCTTTTTTTTTTTCTTTTCTTTTTTTTTTTCCTTTTCTTTTTTTGTTTATTTGTTTTCTCTTTCTTTTTTCTTTTTATTTTTCTTCATGTTGCAGTTTCTTGTCTCTTTCTACTTACCTTCGTTTCCTGTCTCCTGAATACCTGGCACTGTGTATCATCTCCATCCCTATAGGTGGTACTGGGTGGCTTGGGAGCTGCTTCCCCCGTCTGCACAGCCCCACTGGTGGGATCCCTGGGGTTTTTTATTACTTAATTTTTTTTTTTTTTTTATTTTTCCTTTTTGTTTTTTCTTTATTTGTCAATGTCTTGTCTCTCCACTCCAATGGCAGACTTCCTCAGCACTTTTTTTTTTTTTTTGGCCCCTGTTTCTCTCTCCTCTCTCTGTTCTTTCCCAAACCCAACCTAGCTCCTCACATCACAATCCCCCACCCACTCCCTCCTGCCTATCTGCACCATGTGCTAAACATTACAATCTCGAACAGCACAGGCACGGCCCACCAGAACCTGCCCTGCACTGACCCCAGCTCACCTTGTCAGCCCCAGTACATGTCACAAACAACCCATCCCAGCACCTCCCCTTCAGCTGGACCTGCCCTGCTGCACCATAACTGAGCAACAAGTGCTGCCCATTGGACAAGGAGGTGAAAACTATCGTGTCCACAGATGAGCAAACAACAAAGAATGCACAGCCCACCTACTCACACATAACCAAATAAAACAAAAAAGCAGGACAAAACAAACAAATCTACAATCAATAAAAGAAGAAAATAACTACTGAATGCCCCCAAAGACAGCAGACAATATCAAAACATGTATAAAAACAGGACAGGATGGTTCCAGTAGGCATCCAAAATAAAACACCAGATGACTTTAGAGTAGAAGAAAAGGCACTAGAACTACCTGTTAGGGAATTCAAATCTCTAATATTCAGAATTATCCAAAAGTTGAAGCAAAAAGCAGACAAAAAGGAGGAAAAAAACAGACAAATTCCTAGAAAAGGCAGACAAATTCATGGAAAATACAGACCAAAAAAAAAAATGTAAAAATTCAGGAAAATAATACAGGAAGAAAATGACAAAATAAATTCACAACTAGAGGTCATACAAAAACTACAATTAGAAATCCAAAAGACAAATAAGATTTCAGAAATGGACAGTCTCATAAAGGGGCTGAGGAGCAGGTTTGAAATGATGGAAGACAGGATCGGTGAAATTGAAGACAAACACTTGGATACAACTTTGTTTGAGGAAAAGTCAGAAAAAAAGAGCAAAGAAAAATGAAGAAACACTGACAATTTCATGGGAAACAATCAAAAGCAAAAATTTGTGAGCCGTCAGAGTTCCAGAACAGGGGGAGGAAATGGAAAAAATAGAAAGGATCATTGAAGAATTGCTGGCAGAAAACTTCCTCAATATCATGAAAGATGAAAAGCTGACCATCCAAGAAGCTCAATGAACACCATATAGGATAGACCCTGAAAGAAAATCACCAAGGCATATCATAATCACACTCGCTAAAACCAAAGACGAACAAAGAATCCAGAGAGTAGCTCGAGAAAAATGAAAAGTCACATACAGAGGAGAAACAATAAGATTAAGCTCTGATTACTTGGCAGAAACCATGCACGCAAGACAGCAATGGGATGACATATATAAAACCTTGAAAGAAAAAAATTTCCAACCAAGAATAATATATCTTGCAAAACTCTCATTCAAATATGATGATGAAATTAGGACATTTCCAGATAAACAGAAATTAAGGGAATATGTAAAAACCAAAATTACAAGAATTATTAAAGGGAGTCCTTCAGTCTGAGAACAAACAACATCAGACCACAGCATGAATCTAAGACACAGATTGTACCAGCCAGATACCAACCTAGGAAATGAACTCTCAAGGACTATCCAAAACCAAAAGAATTATGACACAAACCAGAGAGGTTAATCTGCAAACAACAATAACATCAGAACAATACAAGAGGGAATAAATGATGTAGGTTTAGAACTTTTTAATGGAGAGGAAGGCATGGCAATACCAAGTAATACTAGACTGCTTCAAACAGATGAAGATGAGGGTAAATTTCAAGGTAACCACAAAGAAAGTTAACAAACCTACTCATTAAAATAAAGAAGAAAAACATAAAGTCTCAGTAAAAACAAAATCTATAAAAACAAAGAAATAAAAAAAATCACAAACAAAAGAAATTCAGCACAGGAGAGTAAGAGGAACAAAGAAAACGTCAGCACCACAAAAAAAAGCACTACAAAATGACAGCAATAAACTCACACCTATCAATAATTACACTGAATGTAAATGGCCTAAATGCACCCATAAAGAGACAGAGAGTGATAGAATGGATTAAAAAACAGGATCATCACTATGTTGTCTAGCAGAGACACACCTTAGAAACAAAGAGGTAAACTCATTAAAAATCAAAGGATGGAAAAAAATATATCAAGCAAATAGCTACCAAAAAAGAGCAGGAGTGCCAATACTAATCTCAGACAAAATAGACTTTAAAACAAAATCCACCGTAAAAGACAAAGAAGGGCACTATATAATGATTAAAAGGACAATCCATCATGAAGACGTAACCATAAGAAACATCTATGCCCCCAACGACAGGGCTCCAAAATACATAAAACAAACTCTAACAACACTGAAAAGAGAAATCGACAGTTCCACAATAATAGTAGGAGACTTCAACACACCACTCTCGGTAAAGGACAGAACATCTAGAAAGATACTCAGCGAAGATACAGAAGACCTAAAGGGCACAATCAGCCAACTTGACCTCATACACATATGTAGAACACTTCACCCAACAGATGCAAAGTACACATTCTTTTCCAACGCACATGGAACATTTTCCAGAATACACCACGTGTTAGGCCACAGATCAACCCTCAACAAAATCCAGCACATTGAGATAATAGAAAGTATCTTCTCTGACCATCAAGGTAGAAATTAACAACAGGAAGAGCAAGGAAAAAAAATTAATTACATGGAAACTGAACAACACTCTGCTTAAAAACCACTGGGTTATAGAAGAAATCAGAGATGGAATCAAAAATTTCCTAGAATCAACAACAATGAATCTGTGAAGCATTGCATAACATGGATGAAACTGGAGGACATTATGCTGAATAAAATAAGTCAATCACAAAAGGACAAATATTGTATGAGACCTCTATTTTAAAAACCCATGAAAAAGTTTACACACAAAAAGTAAAAATCTTTGTTGGTTACCAGGGATGGGAGGGGTTGGGGGGGAATACTAAACAGACAATAGATAAGTGGTATCTTGGGTGAAGGGTGAGACAGTACACAATACTGGGGAAAGGAGCACAACTTGTACAAGGAAAGGTCATGGAAGCCCCGTAGACACATCCAAACTCCCTGAGGGGCTGAATTGCTGGGCAGAGGGCTGTAGGGACCATGGTCTCAGGGAACAGCTAGCTCAACTGGCATAACACAGTTTATAAAAATAATGTTCTATATTCGACCTTGGTGAGTAGCGTCTAGGGTCTTAAAAGTCTGTGAGCAGCCATCTAAGATACTCCACTGGTCTCACCCCTTTGGGAGCAAGGGAGAATGATGAGAACAGGATACAAGGAGAAGACTAGTCCAAAGGACTAATGGACCACAGTTATCAAGGCCTCCATCAGACTGAGTCCAGTACAGCTAGATGGTGCCCAGCTACCACCACTGACTGCTCTGACCGGGATCACAACAGAGGGTTCTGGACAGAGCTGGAGAAGGATGTAGAACAAAATTCTAACACACCAAAAAAAGACCAGATTTACTGGCATACAAGAGACTGGAGAAACCCCGAGAGTATGTCCCCCAGACACCCTTTTAACTCAGTGGTGAAGTCACTTCCGAGGTTCACCATTCAGCTGGAGATTGGACAGCCCCATAAAACAAAATGGGACTAATGAGGCACACCAGTCCAGGGACAAGGACTAGAAGGCAGAAGGGGACAGGAAAGCTGGTGATAGGAAAACCAAGGTTGAGTAAGGACAGTGTTGAAATGTAGTGGGGTTGTTAACCATTGTCATGGGGCAACATGTGTACTAACTGTTTAATGAGAAACTATTTTGTTCTGTAAACCTTCATCTAAAGTGAGAATAGCAGCACAAATGGAAGAGCAAAGTTGATGTCACTGAACTGTGCATGTAGAAATTTTTGAAATGGTGTATCTTTGGCTATGTATATTTTCACCAAAAAAAAAAAAGGTCGAGAAGGGAGAGGGTTGACATATCATGGGGTTGTTAACCAATGTCATAAAACAATATGTGTACTTCACCTGAAGTAAAATAAAAAAAAAATTTCCTAGCATCAAATGAGAATGAAAATACATCATACCAAAACTTTTGGGACACAGCAAAGGCAGTGCTCAGAGGACAATTTATAGCAATAGATGCACACATCAAAAAAGAAGAAAGGGACAAAATCAAGACATTAACTACACAACACAAATAGAAAAAGAATAGCAAAAAAAAAAAAAGAAAATCCCACAGCCAGTAGAAGAAAGGAAATAGTAAAGATCAGAGATGAAATAAATGAAACAGAAAAACAATAGAAAGAATCAACAAAACCAAAAGTTGGTTCTTTAAAGGATCAACAAACCACTGGCCAGACTGACAAAAGAAAAACAGGAGAGGAAGCAAATAACCCAAATATGAAATGAAATGGGGGACATTACAACAGACTCAAATGAAATAAAAAGGGTCATAACAGAGTATTATGAAAAAGTATACTCCAACAAATTGATAACCTAGAGGAAATGGACAAATTTCTAGAAACACACTACCTACCCAAACAAACACAAAATCATGTTGAAAATCTGTACAGGCCCATAACAAGAGAAGAGATTGAAAAGGTAATAAAAAAAACTTCCAACAAAAAAAAAGCCCTGGCCCAGATGGCTTCCCTGGAGAATTCTACCAAACATTCAGAGAAGAGCTTACACTAGTACTACTCAAACTACTTCAGAACATAGAAAAGGAAGCAACACTTCTGAATTCATTTTATGAAGCCAGCATAACCCTGATACCAAAATCAGGCAATGACACCACAAAAAAAGAAAATTACAGACAAATATCTGTAATGAATATAGATGCAGAAATTCTCAAAAAAATTCTAGCATGTAGAATTCAGCATCGTATCAAAAAAATAATACACCACAACCAAGTAGGATTCATACCAGGTATGCAAGGATGGTTCAACATTAGACAATTAATGAACATAATCCACGACATAAATAAAAGGAATGAAAAGAATCACACCATCATTTCAATTGACACAGAAAAGGCATTAAACAAAGTCCAACAGCCCTTCCTGATAAAAACTCTCAATAAAATAGGTATAGAAGGGAAATTTCTCAACATAATAAAGGGCATCTATGCAAAACCAACAGCCAACACCATTCTTAATGGAGAGAGGCTGAAAACATTCCCCTTGAGAACAGGAACAAGACAAAGATGCCCTTTATCACCACTCTTATTTAACATTCTGCTGGAAATCCTAGCTCCAGCAATAAGGCAAGAAAAAGAAATAAAGGGCATCTAAATTGTTAATGAAGAAGTTAAACGGTCCCTATTTGAGGATGATATGATACTATATGTAGAAAACCCAAAAGACTCCACGAGAAAACTACTGAAACTAATAGAAAGATTCAGCAGAGGAGCAGGATACAAGATAAACAAACAAAAATCAGTTGGATTCCTATACACCAATAAAGAGAATGATGAAAAGGAAATCAGGAAAACAATACCATTTATAATAGCCCCTAAAAAAATAAAATACTTAAGAATAAATCTAACTGGCGATGTAAAAGACCTATACAAAGAAAACTACAAAACACTACCGCAAGAAACCAAGAGACCTACATAAACAGAAAAACATACCATACTCATGGATAGGTAGACTCAACATTTTGAAAATGACAATTCTACCCAAAGCAGTCTACAAATACAATGAAATCCAGATCCAAATACCAACAACATTCTTTAAAGAGTTGGAAAAAACAATCATTAACTTTATATGTAAAGGGAAGAGGCCCCGGATAAGTAAAGCATTATTGAAGAAGAAGAAAGTAGGAGGACTCGCACTACCTGACCTCAGAACCTACTATATAGCTACAGTAGTCAAAACAGCCTAGTACTGATACAACAAAAGATACATTGACCAATGGAACAGAATTGAGAACCCAGATGTAAATCCAACCACCTACGATTACCTGATCTTCAACAAGGGCCCAACATCCATCAAATGGGAAAAAGACAGTCTTTTTAACAAATGGTGCTGGCAAAACTGGATATCCATCTGCAAAAGAATGAAGCAGGACCCCTACCTCACACCATACACAAAAACTAATTCAAAATGGATCAAAGACCTAAATCTAAAACCAAAAACTATAAAGATCATAAAAGGAAAAATAGGATCAATGCTAGAGACCCTAATACATGGCATTAACAGGATAAAAACCATAACAAACAATATACAAACTCCAGAAGATAAGCTAGATAACTGGGATCTTCTAAAAATGAAACACTTATGCTCATCAAAAGACTTCACCAAAAGAGTAAGAAGAGAACCTACAGACTGGGAAAAAAATTTTGGCTATTACAAATCCAACAAAGTTCTAATCTCGAAAATCCACAGGAAAATCCAATACCTCTACAACAAAAAGACAAATAATCCAATTAAAAAATGGGCAAAGGAAACGAACAGACACTTCACCAAAGACATTCAAGTGGCTAACAGACACATGAGGAAATGCTCATGATCACTAGCCATTAGAGAAATGCAAATCAAAACCACAATGAGATACCATCTCACCCTGGCATTACTGGTACAAATCAGAAATAACAAATGTTAGAGAGGCTGCAGGGAGATTGGTACTCTGATGCACTGCTGGTGGGAATGTGAAATGGTACAACCATTTTAGAAAACAATATGGCACTTCCTTATAAATCTAGAAATAGAAATACCATATGATCCAGCAATCCTACTCCTAGGAATATATCCTAGAGAAAGAAGAGCCATCACACGAATAGACATATGCACACCTATGTTCATTGCAGCATTGTTCACAATAGCAAAAAGATGGAAACAACCTAAGTGACCATCAACAGATAAATGGATAAACCAACTATGGTACATACAGTGGAGTACTATGCAATGGTAAAGAACAATGATGAATCTGTGAAGTATCTCACAACCTGGATGAATCTGGAGGGCAGTATGCTGAGTGAAATAAGTCAATCACAAAAGGGCAAATATTGTATGAGACCACCACTATAAAAACTCATGAAAAGGTTTACGTACAAAAAGAAACAATCTTTGATGGTTACGAGGGAGGGGAGGAGCCGGGGTGAAAAAACACTAAATAGACAATAGATAAGTGGTAAATTTTGTGAAGTGTAAGACAGTTCACTATACTGTGAAAGGTGGAAGCCAGCCACAAGTTTTTCAGGGTAAGGTCATAGAAGCTTCATGGACAAATCCAAACTCTCTGAGTGACCAAATTACTGGGCTGAGGGCTGTGGGGACCATGATCTCAGGGAACATCCAGCTCAACTGGCACAACATAGCTTATAAAGAAAATGTTCTACATTCTGCTTTGGTGAGTAGCATCTGGGGTCCAAAAAGCTTGTGAGTGGCCATCTAAGATACTCCACTGGTTTCATCCCTTAGGGAGCAAGGGAAAATGAAGAAAACTAAAGACACAAGGGAAAGATTAGTCCAAAGGACTAACAGACTACAACTACCATGGCCTCCACCAGACTGAGTCCAGTACAACTAGATGGTGCCCAGCTACCACCACCTACTGCTCTGACAGGGATCACAGTAGAGGGTCCCAGACAGAGCTGGAGAAAAATATAGAACAAAATTCTAACTCAAAAAAAGACCAGACTTATTGGCCTGACAGAGACTGGAGAAACCCTGAGAGTATGGTCCCTGAACACCCTTTTAGCTCAGTAATGAAGTCACTCCAGAGGCTCACCTTTTAGCCAAAGATTAGACAGGACCATAGGACAAAATAAGACTAAAGGGGAACAACAGTCCAGGGGCAAGGACTAGAAAGCAGGAGGGGACAGTAAAGCTGGTAATAGGGAACGCATGGTTGAGAAGGGAGAATACCGACATGTCATGGGGTTGTTAATCAGTGTCATAAAACAATGCGTGTACTGTTTCATGAGAAGCTAGTTTGTTCTGTAAACCTTTATCTAAAGTACAATTTAATAAAAGAATAAAATTAACTTAAAAATAAAAAAAGAAATGCTAGGGAAAAAAATGTCATTATCACCCACACAGCGACAGGGAATGACTTACAGTCTGAACTACACAATTTAGCCCTTAATTATGGCTCTTTGTCAGGAGAATTTATTGCAGCATTGTTCAGGTAGCAAAAGCCTGGAAGCAATCTAAAAGGCCACTGATAAGGGGCCATTAAATAAAGTGTCGTACATTCATACAAAGGTATTCCATTAGAAAGAGTAAAGGAGATCAATATGTACTGATACACAGCAATATCTGGGATATAGTATGAATCTTAAAAAGCAAAGCACAGAGGAGTATTATATATAGTATGTATTATGTCTCTATCCATATTTTGTTAAAAGTGAAGGTACTCTACGTGCATATACGTTTGCATATAGAAAGAATCTCTCCAGAAGGTATTTAAGAAGCTTATTTGGGGGAAAGAGAATCAAGGGATGGAGCAGGGTTGGAAGAGGGTCGCTATGAGTCAGAATCGATGCGATCGCAATGGGTTTGGTTTGGTATATATCCTGTAGGACTCTTTGAATTTTCATTAGGTGAGTGTATTATTTTTTAAACAATGAATACCATTCTCTTTGGTACTAGTGTTGCTTTGCATGTGTTTGCCTTGCCCCCTGCATCTATATGTTAAGTTCCTTAGAGACAGAGAGATTCCCAGGGGCACCTAGCATGGAGCAGGTGCTCAGTATATTCCTATGGGTTTATGCATTAATGGGTTTCTGAAAGAATTGAGCTGGGAAAATAATTCCTTTGAAAACTAATGTACCTGCCAAGACAAATTAGACCTGTTGGAAGCCTTTTCCAACTTGGGCTTTCTTGCCTGTCCCTTTTCGCTAGAGTGAAGGAGTTCCTAGGTGGCACAAATGGTTAAGCGCTTGGCTACTAACCAAAAAGTTGATGGTTAGAATGCACCCAGAGGCACCTTGGAAGAAAGTCCTCGCAATTTACTTCTGAAAGATCACAACCACTGAAAACCGTATGGATCACAGTTGCACTGTGACACACATGGGGTCACCACAAGCCAGAATCAACTGGTCAGCAACTGGTTTGGTTTTTTTGTTTGGTTCGTTGGTTGGTTGGTTAAAGTGAGGCTGGGGATTTGAGCAACCCAGCCACCTCTTCCACACAAGCTACTCCACAGCTTAGAAACCCGAAGTAGCTGAATGACATTTGTAATGTCCCACCTACGCTGTGCCAAGCAAGATTCTGAGCACTTTTGCCTACATTAACTCATTTGCCTCTTAACAATTCCACAAGGCAAATATTTTCACGTCAGGGACTGGGATGCAGTGGTTGAAACCTGCTCAAGACCACACGGGATTTGTCACTGGGGTCTTCCAATTCCACATTCAATCCTCTTTCCTGCACAAAGCCCTACAACACAAACCATCTGGCGTTTCTTCAGAATGACAGGACAGCAGTTCCATTTAGCTGGGTGGTCTCTGGTCAGCCAGTTACATGCGTGGGGTTTTGGGCAAATTAGGTGGCCTCCTGGCCTCATTTCCTCATCTGCCACACAAAAAAGACAATTCTTACCTACAAAAACGACAGGGGAGAGATGAAATGATACATGGTATACAAAGCATTGAGCTTTGTGTCTGACTCATAGAAGCTCAGTAAAGGTAAATTTCTTTCACCTCTTCTTCCTCCTTTCATGCTACCAAAGCTGCCCTTCCAAAATTCAGTTTAATAGAACGACACTCTCTATTCTAATGCGCTTATTTTGAAATTTTCCAATATTACTTCTTGGACTGCAAAATTCAAGATCTCGGTAACCTGCTCCATTCTTTAAAAGGTTATTGCAGTTCAAACAAGTTCTGGTCAGCTTTCAAAGGCCTCACAGGCATTGCTTTGTCACTAGTCTTCAAAACAGATAGTGGTTGGCCTAATAAGACAGGTCTGACTTGCTCCTTGAAGGAGAATGAATAGATGGTGGCACTGATGGCTATGACAACAATAATGTAACAGAAGTTTTTCCCTAAACCTTATGCATTTCAATTTGTCTACCTGGGAGGTACAATTTTGGCATGAAGATCTCCATGTTATTACCCAGGTCATTACCTCTGTTTGCAAAATTTAAATATTCCTTAGTTATATTAAGGGGTCCCAGTGGCACAGTGGTTAGGCGTTTGGCTGCTAACCAAGAGGTCAGCAGTTCGAATCCACCAGCTGCTCCTTGGAAACCCTATGAGCAGTTCTACTCTGTCCTATAGGGTCACTATGAGTGGGAATTGACTCAACAGCAACGGGTTTGGTTTTGGTTTTTAGTTATATTAAAGCTCCAGATATTACTAGAACAAATGCTTTGTCTTTCTCTTTTTTAAATCACATTTGTAACAGACATATTTAATCACAATTCAATTACAAAATCCCAAAATGGGACAAAGTCTAAAAAGGCCATATAGCTCGGCTGTTTGTCTGCCTTCAAGAAAAACTAAACTGAAATTACCTTGGACACACAGATTTATATCATTAAAAACAACAACAACAAAGTTGAGTGCCTATTCTTTGCCTATAGTAGTAGGTCCTCTAGAGCTAGAAAAGACAAAATCTACTACCTCAGTCATCCAGTCCAGAAGATCCCAAGCCTGGTTTACACAAATGCCCATGCTCACACACCACACCCCACCCCGCAGATCTTCTGATTTAATTGACTGCAGATGGGACTCTGGGGCTCAGTTGTTTTTTTTTTTTTTTAACCTCCCCAAGAGATTCTAATGTGTAGTCAGTGTTGAGAACAATCAACCTAATGTTTTTTTAACATCGGTATTGAGATATAATATTATACCATATAATTCACTCATTTAAACTGTATAATTCAATGTGTTTAGTATATTCATAAGGAGTCCCTGAGTGACCCAGAGGGTTAAGCACTAGGCTACTAACTAAAAATGTTGTGGTTCAAACTCACCCAGAGGCTCCTCAGAAGAAAGGCCTGGAGATGTGCTTCAGAAAGATCACAGCCATGAAAACTCTACAGGGCACAGTTCTACGCTGAAACACACGGGGTTGCCATGAGTCAGAATTGACTTGACCAGAAAAGTATATTCATACAGTTGTGCAACCATCACCACGATCTAATTTTAGAGCATTTCCATCATCCTAAAAAGAAATCCATACCCATAGCAGCCACTCCCCATTCCCCACCCACTCCCACACGTAGCCCTAAACAACCGCTAATCTACTTCCTGTCTTTATAGATTTGCTTACTCTGGGCATTTCATGTAAATGGAACCATACAACATACGGTCTTTTGTTACTAGCTTCTTTCACTTAGTATAATGTTTTAACGATTCATCCATGTTGTTCATCCATGTTGTAGCATGAATCAGTACTTCATTCCTTTTTGTGGCCAAATAGTATTCCATTGGATGGATAGTCCACCTTTTGTAGGTAGACAAAATCAGTCGATGGTCATTTGGGTTGTTTCCACTTTTTGGCTATTATAAATAACCCTGAAATTTAAAATCACTTTTAAAAGAGCTACCTTTTAAGTAATATAAAACATATAAGCAACAGTTCGATAGCGTTTCCCCAGGAGCGAACTCTAACTCTAACCCTTCTCTTCCGTGGCTTTCTTTAATCACACCGCTCTTCCACTTGGTGTGCAGAACCGAGCACATTTCTTTTAGAAGCATCATGGTGAAACTTAAATGGCTGCATTCCTTTTTTAAACTAGGATATGGTTTCACCTAGTAAGGTTATTATTTAATTCTGGTTCACAGCGTCATTTTCCCAGCCAGCACCTTCTACAGAACATTTTACCAGTCTGAGGTCTTCCAAGTCACCCATTTCGGCAGCAACCTCAACCTCAGCATTAGCAGCCCCTCCACCAACTCTCTCTGCCTCCCTCCTATCAAAACTATATGACAAGCTCCGGTGTTAGTTATTTCATCTCCTTTGTTAATTCAAATCAATATTATTTCATCCAGCAAATTGCAAAATAAAAGTAACTATCATGCTTGAAGGCAGCAGCCCTGGTGGCCAGGGGCCTAACTACAGAAAACAGCGCCTAGGACAATTAGCATTAAATTGCTGAATGATCTCTCACAGCTGGCAGTGGAAACTGTGATGGCCAATAGAAACTTCTAATTGGCGCCCCACCTCGAGCATCACCCAGGTCATGCACCCTACCTGCCCCCAACCCCCAGTTAGGCCTCTGCTGTTGGCACAATCGTTAACGTGCTTGGCAGCTAACCGAAAGGTCAGGCAGTTTGAACCCACCAGCAGCTCAGCTGAAGAAAAGACCTGGCTATTTGCTCCCATAGAGATTACAGCCTGGAAAACCCTATGGGGCAATTCTATTATGTCTCATAGGGTTGCTATGAGTCAGAATCAACTCGACAGTACACACTGACAACATCACGTTTGAACACTTGCTCAGTTTCAAACACCATGCTAAGCACTTTCCATAGATCACCTCACCGTATACTAACAAGGAAGACGGAAGAAGAATTGGCACCCTTGAATTATGGTGTTGGCAAAGAATATTGAATATACCATGGACTGCTAGAAGAATGAACAAATCTGTCTTGGAAGAAATACAGCCAGAATGCTCCTTAGAAGATGGCAAGACTATGTCTTACATACTTTGGACATGTTATCAGGGAGGATCAGTCCCTGGCGAAGGGCATCAAGCTTGGTAAAGTAGAGGGTCAGCAAAAAAGAGGAGGACCTTCAATGAGATGGATTAACACAGTGGCTGCAACAATGGGCTCACATATAACAAGGATTGTGAGGATGGCACGGGACTGGGCAGGGTTTCGTTCTGTTATACATAGGGTTGCTATGAGTTGGAACTGACTCAACCCCACCTAATAACAACTACTACCCTTCAAGACAGATTTTACTGTCTCTGTTTTACAGATGAGAAAACTGAAAGTTGGAGAGCTTGAGCAATGCACCCAAGCACACTCAGTGTGTAAGTGACACACACAGGATTTCTACCCAGATCAATCTGGCCCTCAGCCTTAATATTATACTTCCTGTTCTGTTTATATAATTATGGAATTAGGCAACAAATTGTGCCTTTGGGATACAGAATTGGGCAAAACAAAACTGTCCCTGCCTTTATAGGATAAGTTTGTCGTGCTGCAGTGGTTTGCTTGTTGCTGTGATGCTGGAAGCTATGCCTCTGGTATTTCTAATACCAGCAGGTCACCCATGGTGGACAGGTTTCAGCAGAGCTACCAGACTAAGAAAGACTAGAAAGAAAAGCCTGGCGATCTACTTCCGAAAATTAGCTAATGAAAACTCTACGAATTATAACAGAATATTGCCCCATATAGTGCTGGAAGATGAGCCCCTAGGTTGGAAGTCACTCAGGCTACACAGTAGCCACAACAATGTACTGGAGCATACCACCGATCGTGACGATGGTGCAGGACTGGGCAATGTTTTGTTCTCTTCTACATGGGGTCGCCATGAGTCAGAGCTAACTTGATGGCAACTAACAGCAATAACAACAACAAAGGATAGAGATGTTAAAATATTATCACACTGTCATATAATTACACACCGTGAAAAGTAGCAATAAGGAAAGGTGCACCATGATACCAGAGTGCATATAACCTGGTCTAGTGGGAGGCAGGACATTTGGGAGATGATTTCCCTGAAGAAGTAGCATTTGAGCTCTGTGAAAAGCTTGTCCTCCATAAAGAAATGCTGGAAGTCCAGGAGCAGTGGGGGAGGAGTATCTTCTGAGATAGGCTTCCGCGATACTGCTGCGGAGGTGAGCACCTGGTTTGCCGTCTTGCCCTCCAGCCCTTTCTCTTGTTCCTAGTTGCCTACCTCCAGGATTTCTCCTGCATTTGTCCTTATTTCACGTCATGCCACGTGTGCGGCTATTTCTTCAACTTACCAGAGCAAATCAGTAGCATCTTCTCAGTGATCCACAGCCGCAAAAAGCAATCCCACTGAAACCAACACCCATTCGGAAGGGAAAATGTGGCCCAAATGATTAGAAAACATGTTACACTCTATTTGGCAGGTTTGATTCCAAAAGACTTAGAGAATATTATTGCCAGGGCTGGGGGGGAGGGAAAAAAACAAGTCTGCTTTTACGCAGACACCAAAATTGCTGCAATATTGGAGCTGCTCTGAATTGAAAGCAGTGCACCCGGCAGCTTCCGCTCCACGAGCTAAGGTTTTGCTGCCACCTGCTGCTCTGCGCCTGGCAGTGCACTGGGACCCATCGAGTGTTATCACAGAGCCCACGGCGAGAGGGAGAAAAGAAGAGCGGGTTTCAGTTCACACCGGTAACTATAAACAGGGTGTTGCCCGTCCTGGGCTGATGAGCAGTTCCCTCTGTGATGTGGGCAGCTGGGACTGGGGTCTGCTGTTTTGAGAGGCTAGGCTCCCTCTTTTAGAGATAGAGGATGACTGAATGTGGGATTTTTACTCACACTGTTGACCTGCTTAAATGCCCTCCTCTGAAATTAATTTATTCGCCCTCCCTTGGGATCAAACCCACACCACTTAGCACGAACATAGATGGCCTATGCTGATCTGGCCCTGGTATTTTAATCAGGGTTCTCCAGGAAAATTGAACCAAGAGGATGTCTATCTGTATATCTGTATCTATAACCAATTGAGAGAGAGGGAGCCCTGGTGGCACAGTGGTTAAGAGATAAGCTGCTAACCAAAAGGTCGCCAGTTCGAATCTACCAGCTGCTCCTTGGAAACGCTATGGGGCAGTTCTACACCGTCCTATAGGGTCGCTATGACTCGGAATCAACTCGAAGGCAATGGGTTTGGTATTGAAAGAGAGAGTAATCTACTTTACTTAAGGTCAACTAATTTAAATGTAAATCACACGTTAATACCTTCATAGCAGCATCTAGACTCATGTTTGACGAAACAACTGGGCATCATAGCCTGGCCACGCTGACATATGAAATTAGCCATCACATCCAGTTTGGGTGATAGCCAACCTGTCTCTAACACTCTGTTCTAGCCACACTATGAATCATACCATCATCCCACCCATGTTTCTCTTGCCCTCTCCCGCCCTTGCCCATGATTTTCCCAAGGCTGAAATGACCTGTAATATCTGCCTGTCCTCTTCTCCTGGCTAACCCTGCCCGCTATAGATCTCAGTTTAAAGATTATGTCCCCTGAAAAGCCTCCGACCCTCTCCTACATCTTCTCCCACATCCTCCCTTCTCACTCTGTGTTTATGCCTAACTTAAGACTTCCCGCATTCATACTGGCAAAGAGATAGACATACAGATCAACTGAACAGAGTAGAAAGCCCAAAAATAGGTCCACGTAAACATGGCCAATTGATTTTCAACAAATGGGCAGAAGAAATTTAATGGAGAGGAACTATCTTTTCAGTAAATGGTGTTGAAACCATTGGATAGCCATAAGCAAAAAAAAAAACCTCAATCTAGACCCTACATCATATTAACTCAAATTAACTCAAAATAGATCATAGACCTAAATATAAAACCTAAAACTACAAAAATTTTAGAAGAATACCTAAGGGAAATATTTATAACCTTGACTTAGGCAAAAGTTTTTAGATATGACACCAAACGCACAATCAATAAAAGAAAAAAATTGGTAAACGGAATCTCATCAAAATTTAAAATTTTTGCTCCCTAAAAGACGCTGCTAGAGAAAAAAAAAAGCAACAGACTGGGAACAAATTTTTGTAAATCACATATTTAACATAAGACTTGTATCCAGAATATATAAGGAATTCTCAAAACTCAACAGTAAACAAACATACAAACCCAGTTTTTAAAAATAGGCAAAAGATTTGAACAGACACTTCACCAAGAAGATATATGGATGGCAAGTAAGCCCATAAAAAGATGTTCAACATCATTAGGATACGGAGCTTCTGACACTCTCATACATTGCTGATGGGAATACAAAATGGTACCACTACTATGCAAAACTGTTTATCAGTTTTTTATAAAGCTAAATATACATGTGCCATAAAAAAAGAAACCAAACCTATTGCTGTCGCCCAACAATTCCACTCCCTGATAATTACCCACATGAAATGAAAACCTACGTTCACAGAAAAAACCCTGGACGTAAATGTTTGTAGCTGCTTTGTGCATAATCACCAGAAGCTGGAAACAACCCAAATGTCCCTCAAATTGAAAATGGATAAACAAACTGTGATACATCCACTTAATGGAATACTACTTGGCAGTAAAAAAGAAACCAAAAAACAACTGATGCATGCAACAATATGGATGAATCTCAAATGCAATATTCCAAATAAAAGAGGCCAGGCTCTAAAGGCTTTATTCTGTATGATACCATTTATAAGACATACTGGAAAAGAATCAGAGACCAGAACAGTTGTTGCCAGGGGCTGGGGATGAGGAGGGCTTGACTGCAAAGAGGTAGAAGGAGGGAATCTTTTTAGACAAGTGATGGAACCGTTCTACATCTTGATTATGATGGTGGTTACACAGCGTTATGCATTTGCCAAAACTCATAGAACTGTACAGCAGACTGAATTTTACTGTATGTAAATGAAAAAATAAATTTAAAACTAGAAGAAAAAAACTGAGCACCCTCAGGACAGCTGGTGCCTTGACAGGATTGGCAAAAAGGCATCCTCTTCTGTCACAAAAGTCTCCTGTAGTACTCACATTCCAAACCCACTGCCACCAAGTCTACTCTGACTCCTAGTGACCCTATAGGACAGAGTAGAACTGCCCCATAGGATTTCCAAGGAGTGGTTGGTGGATTCAGACTGCTGACATTTTGGTTATCAGCCGAGCTCTTAACCTCTGCGCCACCAGGGCTCCTCTCACGTTCCAGGCATCGCTTAATGAGAGGGAGAAGTTGGGCTTCAGTCTGCTCGCCGCTGTTTCCTCTTGGGCCAAACTTAGTGTACAAACTGCTAAACCTTCCCCGATCACGTTGACCCGGATTATAACTGACTATTCAACCGTTTTCCTCACTATCGGTGAGCTGCTCAAGGAGCTTTCGAATCCATCACCATATCCCCAGTGAGCCGCTCAGTAGCCAGCACAAAAAATATTTATTGAATGGGTGAATGAATGACGCCCACCTCCTGGAAACTATCTCTAAACAGGCTACTCCAAGTGTTGTTTCCTTCCTGTGAAGTCCTAGAGGACCCATCTGTGCCTCTCATTTGTCACAACAAACAGTAGAGGCAATGACACTCTATCGATATAGACATGAGTAGGTGAGTATCTTCTCAGCTAGACTGTAAGCTTTTTTGAGGAGGAAAGAGATACACAATACTGTATCCCCTACAGAGACTAAAATAGTGCCCAGCATATACATTGTTAGTTGCCATCAAGTCTGCCCCTGAATCCAGGCAACCTCAAACACAACCCAACAAAACACTGCCTAGTCCTGAGCTATCTATCTCCATGATCAGCTGTGGATCGGGCTGTGTGATCCATAGTGTTTTCTTTGACAGATTTTTGGAAGTAGATCGCCAGGCCTTTCTTCCTAGTCTGTCTTAGTCTGGAAGCTCTGTTTAAACCTGTTTAGCATCATAACACACAATCCACCACTGAGGGGACAGGTGGTGGCATGAGGTGCATTGACTGAGAATTAAACCCGGGTTTCTCACATAGAAGGCCAGAATTCTATTACTTAACCACAACTGCCCCCCAGCATACACATAGAAACAGCTTTAAAAATGTTAGTTGACAGGTTGAAGAAACACTAATTTTTTCTCCGAAGGTGGAGAGGAAAAATCAGGCTAAGAGGCAGAAAAAGACATTTAGATAAAACCATTTAGAAAAATCCATTTAGATAAGCAAATAATTTTTATGACTGACAAGGTACTGTTTTTATTTTTTTGCTAACGTGGGCATGTACTTCTATTAAAAAATAAAAATGAACCAGAGGATTAATGTTAAGTAGGAAAACACAGTGCTGATAAAAGCGAATGTTCCAAAATGTTTTCCTCTATGTTTCCATAAAGAAGGCTTCTGTATATCTGTAGATTCTTACATCTCTGGAGAGGCACATGGTGTATGAAAGGAGGCTGGTGTGTGGAGACACAGCTCAGTTTCTAATATTGTTCTTAAGGATATCCATCTCATAAATGGGGATAAACTACAACACCAGGCTTCTATCTTTTGTAGGAGGAACACATGCAAAACATTTCAGGTTCCTTGGGGAAAGGGGAAAAATAGCTATTGACAGCATTTTGAGGATGGATGTTGATAATATAGTAAGAGCACTCTGAGCATTCGAAATAGGGGTGGGGCAAATGTGGCTGCAAAACCAGTCACCCCACTGGTCACCAGGATTGATCTATCCCATTCAGCTACAGCCCCTGCTGCAGTCAAGGTATTATTAGTACTAATGTTACTATGAAATACATTTCATTGAGTAAGGTGTTAATAGAGTTAATAGCCATTGTTGTTGTTAGGTGTCGTTGAGTCGATTTCAACTCATAACTTCCAACTCATACTGACTCCATGTGACAGTAGAACTGCCTCATAGGGTTTTCTAGGCTGTAATTTTTATGGGAGAAGATCGCCAGGTGTTTCTCCTGTGGAGCTACTGGGAGGGTTCAAACCACCAACGTTTAGACTAGCAGCCGACCACTTAAACATTTGTTCCGCCAGAGCTCCTTAAAATCTCTGTATGGTAGGGCAAAGGACTGGAAGCCAGTGGCCTACCTCAGGATTTGATTCAAGAAGCACAAGGCCTGTCTCCAGCATGCAAATCTATCTCCCATAGTAATGGCCCGTGAGCAGAAATGCAGTCATTCTTTTCATGTCTGGCAGTTCTAGGGTTTTCAAGTCTCCCTTTACATTTCACTTACTTCCTTACAGGCTGAAATTTGTCTTTTCTGGAGTGGCACAGAGGAGCCTGTGACCACCAAGTTGTAGCAAAGATAGCGCATCCGTCCCTAGGTCTCTGCTTCTGCCTCTGGAAGTAGCCGCACTGACACCCAACACTGTGATGGTCCCAGCTAATGAAGCCTACTTTAGGCAGAGAAGGAAGATTCTGCCTAAGAGACCAGTTGAGAGCAAGGACCCAAAGTAAGACAGACCAGAGCTCTGCCACTTACTTTCTGTGTGACCTTGGATAAGTTACTTAAACACTCTGAGCCTTTGCTTCTGCATCTGTAGAATAGAGATAATAATACCTCATGGGGTTGTATGAGGTTAGATGACATGTTGTTGTTAGGTGTCGTCAAGTCGATTCCAACTCACAACAACCATATGTACAACAGAACGAAACACTGCCAGTCCTGCACCATCCTTACAATAGTCATTATGCTTAAGCCCATAGTTGCAGCCACTGTGTCACAGTGCACAGAAATGGCTTATTACAGAGCCTGACCCATAGCAAGCACTCAATAAATAATGATTTTTTTTTTAATGTTTTTAATAATTCTAAAGGCAAACTGGGGGAAAGGCAGGGACTATTGTTACCTGAATAGGGTCTGTGCCCTGGAGCAGTCAAGCCAATGAAACATACTCCAAGTCAGAAAGAGTGAGAAAATTTATTTAGGAGATGTCCACCAACGGGGAATTCAACAGCAACACAGGCTGTCTCTATGAAGTCCCAAAAGGCAAGTCTACATTACAGCTTATATATGATTTTTACAAAGGTTAGAAGTGTCTTTGTAGCCCACAGACGGCATGGCAGGATGAGTTATTCATTACAAGGTAATTACAAGAGACTCTATCAGACTAAAGAGATACATACCAGACATCTCTTTATCAGGCTAAAGAGATACATGCCAGACATCTGGGCTCTCATCTTCCTGTGGGGGGTTGTAAATCACAGGTGGCCAGAAAGAGTAAAACAAATTAATTAACAAAGGTATGCAGAAAGGAGAAGGCAGGCAGGAAAAAAAACTTACAGGTTCATCATGGCGTTTGTTATGTCAAGCGCTCAATCGCCCATTTTGAAAAGGAGAAAACATACCGTGGAGTATTAGGGTCACACTATGACCTTGATTCTGTGTCTGTATTCTCCAAAGGGAGACCTGAGCATTCATCCTATGACTCCCCTATAAAAAGCAGAGACATCTGCATCAAGTCAGACTCCAAGCCCTCAGTGTGTCATGTGTGACCCTTCTCTGACACTCAGCTGGGAACCAAGGCTGTTAGCACCCAAAGACACAGCAGACCAGTGGCTGCCAATTCTGTTTCGGGGTCTGCATTTGCTTACTGCTTTACATAGGCCATTTGGCTGACTGCTTTCCAAGGAAGTCATGGACTAAAACGTCTGAATCCATTTGGCAGTGTCATATACCCACTGTTAACAGTCCAGTTTTAAATCACAGGTCTAGCTGGCCCCCGGCAGCATTGAGGAGGAGAACCCTCTCGTCTCCAGCTCCCACTCACACCTTGATTCACCTCTGGGTTCATTTACCTTTCCAGGTGTCCTCATGCCTCCCCTCTGACACCTGGGCCCTGAACACCTCATCCTCCCACGTCCTGACCCACTCTCCTTAGAGACACCTTGCTGATCCCTGACCCCTCACAGAATTTCTTTTCCAGAGATTTAACGGTGTTTTTATACATTGCCCTTAAGGCAATACAGCCTAGTGGTTAAGGATTCATGCCCCTGAGGAGCAGAAAAGCCTGTCCTGGGTACTCCTCACAGCCCACCATTTCTACTAGTGTATTCCAGCTTCAGGACACCCATACGTGCAGCAGCTCTTTCCTCGGTTAGATTTCAATATTCCGTACACTGGACTCTTGCCAGTGTTTCAAAGCCCTTTTAAGAATAAGAGGCAATGAAGAGCTTTCTCAGCAGCTTCTAGTCAATTCTGAAGAAATGGCTCTCATTTTTCTCTACCAAGAAAGCAATTTTCCAAGGCACCTAAAGCCAGGAGAGAGGCTTAGCCTTCTTTGGAGATTTATCGCCATCTGGAGGACAGAGTATCACAGTGCAAGACAAGTGAGGCCAAGAAGAGGCTCTCAAAGTTTTCCCTCCCTCAGGTCTCAGGGATTAACATCCAGGGAAACCATCCAGCATGGGGAGGGGTGTTATTTAGATCACTTTTGTGTAAAAACACCAAAACACAACCCCATTCTTTGTGTCCACTGTTCTAAAATGCTTGATTTTTTTTTATTTTTTTTTTTCCTTCTTAATTTCTTGGGGATTTTTGTCTATTACAGATCTTCATGGGTACTTTTCTAATGGTGGCATATCACAATCTTCCTGGTGTTGGGGGATTGTACTAACCCCCAGATTATCTGCTCGCCATGTTCTGTGCTATTTTACAGTGGTTATCATTTGGTGGGAGACAGGATTTGATCTGTGAACTGTGTGAACGTGATGCAGTGCACTTTTCTACTTCTCTCTCTTCAGTTCTCAGCTGACATCCACCTACACTGTGTCCCTGAACTAACTTATCATCCAATGTCCTTTTTCAGTCTCCCTCTTACCGGGCATATCCACTTCCTCGAGACTCTCCTACTTTTCTGACTGCTCCTTCTTAGTTTCATTTGCAAACTCATCTTTCTCTGCCAACTTCTTAAGTGTTGATGTTTCCTCAGGCTTCTGTGCTTGGCCTCATTTTTTTCTCACTTTTGAACAGAGGTCTTCCTATTTTATGGGGCATAAGTATTACCTGGGGAGTTTTTTCAGACTATACATGGCTGCATCTCTAGAGATTCTGCTTTGGGGGCATCTGTGTTTTGGAAAAGCTCCTCAGGGGAATCTGACCATGCAGTAGAGAGAACCACTGATTGGCTCCTAGGAAATTTTACTCACTGTCATTGTTTCCACAAGACATATTTTGAAAATCCCCAAGTCTTTGACAAAACCAGTGTTCTGTTGGCTCTTATGCATTTCTGCTAGAGCAGAAGTCCAGCCTCCCACAAAGTTGCTGCCGATTGTTTTTTTGACTCCCCCTGGGATGTCTCACACGTGCCCACAGCCTACTGCTACCACATGTCAACTACATGTCAGTTTCTGCCTACTTCATCACCTCCTGAACCCCCTCCCTGAGTGTTGCCCCATCCATTGGGCACCCTGCTCTTTCTACTGGACATCACAGCCTCTTCCTCAAGCCCAGGCCAGCTGGAGACACCCAGGCGGACAGTGTTCTGTTGAAGAGTGGACAAAGCTAGCCATCTTAGGGTAGGTTTGCCAAAAGCAGAGCCTGAGGCAAGGACTTGGTGCAGGTGGCTTATTTGGAAGGTGACCCAGAAATCTGGAGTAAGAAGATGGGCAAGTGAAACAAATACAGGGGGAAAGGAAATATACGATGTGTTTATCCAGGTCACCAATGTAAGAAACAGGACTTGGCTCAACCAGGGCCCCTAAGAGGCATACAGATGCTTCCAGTGCTGTCCACTAAAGGATGGGCAGCTAGAGCCCTTACCCACCAGCTCCCAATCCCCATTTATTGAGGGTCATTCTCGGGAGCATTAACAGGAGTACACACGTCGAGGAGCCTTCTATGGCATCAGGCATGAGAAAAATGACAAGGTGAATCTGAGTTCACTAGAACTGTTCACCACAGCTACCAGTGAAACCAGAGGTGCCAGTAGGGATGTAACGTGGCACCAAAGGCATCTGCAACATTCTCCAGCTCCTTTTTTTTTAAATTTGTTTATTGTTGTAAAAATATAAAGAACACAACATTTACTAATTCAACATTTTTCATGTGTACAATTCAATAAAACCAATTACATTCAGGAAGCTAACACATGAGGAAATGCTCTAGATCACTAGCCATGAGAGAAATGCAAATCAAAACTGCAATGAAATACCATCTCACCCCAACATAACGGACACCAATTTAAAAAAAAAAACCCCAGAAAATAACAAATGCTGGAGAGGTTGCAGGGAGATTGGAATTCTTATGCATTGCTGGTGGGAATGTAAAATGGTACAACCATTTTGGAAAACGGTATGGTGCTTCCTTAGAAAGCTAGAAATAGAACTACCATACAATCCAGCAATCCCACTCCTAGGAATATATCCTAGAGAAAGAAGAGCCATCACATGAATAGACATATGCACACCCATGTTCACTGCAGCGTTAGTCACAGTAGCAAAAAGATGGAAGCAACCTAAGTGCCCATCAACAGATGAATGGGTAAACAAACTATGTTACATACACAAAATGGAATACAATGCAAAGATAAAACACAATGATGAATCTGTGAAACATCTCACAACATGAATGAATCTGGAGGGCAGTATGCGGAGTGAAACAAGTCAATAACAAAAGGACAAATATTGTATGAGACCACTACTATAAAAACTCATGAAAGGTTTACACACAGAAAGAAACAATCTTTGATGGTTACAAGGGAAGGGAGGGGTAGGGAGGGAAAAACACTAACTAGACAATAGATAAGTAATAACTTTGATGAAGGGTAAGATAGTACACAATACTGTAGAAGTCAGCACAACTTGACCAAGGCAAAGTCATAGAAGCCTCATAGACACATCCAAACGCCCTGAGGAACTGAGTTACTGGGCTGAGGGCTGGGGATCATGGCGTCAGAGTAACATCTAGTTTAATTTGCATAACATAGTTTACAAAGAAAATGTTTTATATCGAACTGTGGTGAGCAGTGTCTGGGGTCTTAAAAGTCTGTTAGTGGCCATCTAAGATAAATCTATTAGTCCCATCTCATCTGGAGCAAAGGAGAAAGAAGAAAATCAAAGACACAAGGACAGATTAGTCCGAAGGACTAATGGACCACAACTATCACAATCTCCACCAGACCGAGCCCAGAACAACTGGATGGTGCCCAGCTACCACGACCAACTGCTCTGGCAGGAATCACAATAGAGGGTCCCGGACAAAGCAGGAGAAAAATATAGAACAAAATTCAAATTCACCAAAAAAAGATCAGACATGCTGGTCTGACAGAGACTGTAAAAACCCCAAGGGTATGGCCCCTGGACACCCTTTTAACTCAGTAGTGAAGTCACCATTGAGGTTCACCCTTCAGCCAAAGATTACACAGGTCTATAGGGCAAACAAAAACACATGCGAGGAGCATGCTTCGTAGTTCAATCATGTATATGAGACTAAATGGACACAACCAGTCCAAAAGCAAAGACAAGAAGGCAGGAAGGGACAGGAAAACTGGACAAATCGAAACAGGGAAACTGGGGTGGAGAAGAGGAGAGTGTTGACACATGGCAGGGTTGGCAACCAATGTCACAAAACAATTTGTGTATTGATTGTTCAATGAGAAACTAATTTACTCTGTAAACTTTCACCTAAAGCACCATAAAAATAAGTAAATAAATAAAACCAATTACATTAATCATGTTGTGCAACTGTCATCCAGCTCCCTTCTTAGTCACGCTCTGTGCTCAAGAGCTCCAAAGCTTATACCCCAGTGGTGTTTTCAGAGAATCAGTCTCTCCAGTTTTTCTTTACAGCTTCCAACTCACCCCAACCCCTAAATATCTATTGAATTCAGACACAGATCTAATGTAAGGCAACAAAGTTATGTATGAATCCATGCTGTTATGCTGTTCTTAGAATCAGCCCTCTTACTTGTGAGCCAGAGCCAAGCGAAGCAGAAGCATATGGGCATGGTCTGTTGGGCTGAAACAGCTAGAGAAACTTTCCTGAAGACACTCATACAAGGTCAGAGAGAAAGCCTCATTCTCTTTTGCTTTGGAATGAGGATCTCCTACAGAGCTCTCCCAGCCCCCAAAATTCTCCTGAGGTGTCCTGATATATCTCATGGTTCAGATATGTGCTCATGGCTTTGTCTCAGTCTAAGACCTCTGTTGTACGTATCACTAAACCAGATTTCTGCCCTGTGTTCCGTAACTCTTAACTGCCTACTTGACCCTCCACCTGGATACTTCCAAGCAGCTCAAACTCACCACAAATAAAGCTGAGCTCATTATTTTCCCTCCCAACCCCACCATCAATGCTCCTTCCTTTCCTGGCTTTCCTGTCTCCATCTACCTGGTAGCCTGCAAAAGAAACCTGAGAATCACCCCAGGTTCCCACTCTCCTCTAGTCACTTATGTCCTATTTAATCACAAACTATTTTCCACTGACAGTCAACTCTGCCTAAAGTGAATTTGCCTAAATTGTGTTTACCAGGAACTTATTTGCCTAATGTTTTTTGTTTTATTTGCCTGAAATTCTGAATTAGGCATTCATCATAAATTAATGTTTTCAAACCTAATTTTCCCAAAGACATTTTGAGCTTAATTTTGTATTTTATATAAGGATGCATTAGTTTTGCAGCATTTCACCACTGGTATGATTTTTTTTAAGGGGGGCTACATCTTTGGGTGTCTTTTTCTGTTTCATGTACTTTTCCACAAGTATTTTTTGAAA
Source organism: Dugong dugon (assembly GCA_030035585.1). Lineage (NCBI taxonomy): Eukaryota > Metazoa > Chordata > Mammalia > Sirenia > Dugongidae > Dugong > Dugong dugon. The sequence continues at coordinate 26,547,266 of CM057475.1, forward strand.
TATGCTGTTTATTGCAATAAACCCAGTGCCATCGAGCTGATTCCAACTCATAACAACCCTGTAGGACAAAGTAGAACTGCCCATAGGGTTTCCAAGGCTGTATATCTTTATGGAAGCAGACTGCCACATCTTTCTCCCACAGAGCATCTTTTGAGTTCTAACTGCCGACATTTTGGTTAGCAGCTGAGCTCTTAACCACTGCGCCACCAGAGCTCCTTCATTTGTTGCAATAAATATTTATAAAATCTGCAGCATTTTAAATGGAATTTATTTATTAAATTCACTCATTTGTATTTTTCTTGCCTCCTTTTTATCTTTTGTTTGTTTGGCATGATGTACACTTTCTGCATTTATTAATCAAAATAGCATGCATCCAATATCCAAAAACATATGGCAGTAGAATCAAGAGGTATGAAAAAAATGTTTGGAAACATATGTCCACACAAAGACATGTACACAAATGTTCATAGTAATATTTTTCACAGTAGCCCCAAACTGCAAATAACCCAAATGCCCATCAACTGGGAAGTAGAATACAACTTAGCAATAAAAAGGAATGAAATACTGATACACACAACAGCAAAGATGAATCTCAAAAACCTTATGAAAAGACTACGTACTGTATGATCTATTTATATGAAATTCTAGGAAACTATAGTGACAAAAAGCAGTTCAATGGCTGTCTGGGCAAGTGGTTGGGGAAGAGATTGACTGCAGAGGGTCACAAGGGAACTTCTTAAGGTGATGGAAGCGTTCTATGTCTCAGCTGTGGCTGTGGCTACATGATTGTATGCGATTGTCAAAATTCATCAAACATATACCTTAAATGACTGGGTTTTATTGTATGTAAATTATACCCTGATAAAGCTATTTAAAAGAATAAAATACTTCATTTACCCTGAGACCAGAAAAACCAGATGGTGCCTCAGTACCACTACTGACCTACCACTACTGACCGTTCTGATCAGGGCTGCAATAGATGGACCCTGATAGAACAGGAGAAAAACATGGAACAGAACTCAGATTTTTAAGAAGTCCAGACTTACTGGATCAGTTGAGACTAGAGGACTTGCTGAGACTATCTCCCTGCGATACTCTTTAAACCTTGAACTGAAACTAACCCCTGAGATCACCTTTCAGTGAAATAGCAGAGTGACACACAAAATAAAGGATAGTACCCGAGTGTGCGGTGCTCCATTAAAAAACCATCTGTACGAGACCAAAATGTCAATAATTACTCTAAAGCAAAGATGAGAAGATAGAGGGGCGGGGAAACTAGAGCACTGGAAACAGGACAAACAGACTGCAATTAAAGGGAATGTTGACACACTGTGAAAACTGTAACTAATGTCACTGAAAAATTTGTATATAAAGTGTCAAATGGGAACCTAATATGCTGTGTAAACTTTCACCAAAAACGCAATAAAATATTATTTAAAAAATAAAATAAAACCATCAGAATAGCATAACAAAACACTAAATTTTATTTTTCCTAAACCTAATACACAAATCAATAGGCCATGACATGCAAAATTAAATTAACAAGTTTTTACTGCTACTGACAAAAAATTGAAATATATTCAGACAAAATAGCTAAAAAGTCTTTAAAGATTACCTAAACCCCACTTACTTGATAACAATTTGCCTAATGCTCACTTTTGTAAAATTTAGTTTGAAATCATAAATTAAGAATATTTAACCAACTTGGCTAAAATCCTGTCCAAAACTTGGTGATGAAAAAGTTTGGAAATAAACAGTGGTGATGGCTGTACAATGTTGTGAATGTAATGAATGCCACTGAATTTTACAAAATGGTTACAATGGTAAGTTTTATGTTATACATATTTTGTTGCTGTCAAGTTGATTCCAACTCATGGCGACCCCATGTGTGTCAGAGTAGAACTGTGCTCCGTAGAATTTTCAAGTCTGTGACCTTTTGGAAGCAGATTGCCAAGCCTGCCTTCTGAGGTGCCCTGGGTAGGTTCAAATCACCAACCTTTTGGCTAGTAGTCGAGCACTTAACCGTTCGTGCTACTCAGGAAGCTACGTTTTACCAATAAAATTTTTCTTTTTAATATCCAAAACTCAAAAGGCAGTAAGAACACACTTATTACTTGGTTTGCACATGACTCATTTTGTTTCATGTATGCATTTATTTAACAGCTATTTGTTGAGCATCTCTGTTATGACAATGAGAGCAATGAAGAAGGAGGAGCTGGGGAAAGACAGGGAAGGCCTCATAGAAGAAAAGTGAAGAATGAGTAGGAGTTTGCCAAGCAGTCAATATGGACAGGGCTTTCCTGACAGAGCAGAGACACGTGAAGAAGCACAAAGATGGGGGAGACAGAAGGAGTAGAAAGTGAGAAATCAGGCTAGACCAATAGGAAGGGGCTAGATCGATGCCACGCGTATTGCTGTATAACAAACCACCAAAACTTCTATGGCTTACAAAAACATCAGTTTATTATTTCCAACAATTCCATGGGTTGACTGAGTGGTTCTTCTGCTTCACGTGGTGTCATCTGGAGCACTAGGATGCCTGCAACTGGTGCTGGCAGTTGACCAGAAGCTCAGTCAGGACTGTCAGCTGGGAGCCTCAGTTCTCCTCTCCATGGGGCTTCTTGGGCCTTCTCACAGCATGGGGACTAGATTCCAAAAAGGAATGCTCCAAGCAGCAAAGTTAGATGTTGCAGATCTCCAGAAGCCCAGCCTCTGAAGATGCAAGTATCATTTCTGCTGCATTCCCCTGGTCAAAGCAAGTCACAGAATCAACCTAGATCCAAGGCAAGGGAAAATAGACTGCATCTCTCAATGGCATAAGGGCAGAAAAAGTTGCTATCTTTAATTCCCTACAACCACCAAGGGCACCACCACCAAAGCTTGCCAAAGATGCTACCGCTGCTGCAGAGACCCAATACCATTTGGTCCAAGGCACACAATGCCTGATGTTGACAGAGCTAATGTCAGCACTGAGGTTGCTATCTCCCATTGCTGCTAATACCAGCAATGCTATTCCCCACTACTGCCAAAGTCACAGACACCATCCTTCATTGCTGTCAACACTGCTGAAATTAATGGTACCCAACAACTTGTGTCCTCATTGACCAAACATGATTTTAATGAAATCACCTTGGGGATTTTATTCACAGCCCCCAGTGACTCAGGCCTCAACTTTTTCCAAAGGCAGTGGATCAGGGTCAGGGGCTGCTGAGTAGCACAGCAAAAGGCCTGAAGGACTAACACCGTGCTTGCTGTACTCAGAATCTGCCCTCTCCTCTGCCCCTGGGCACTGCCTCCATGGCCACCTCATCTCCTACTTCTCTTGTGATGAGTTCTAACTCATCACCTCATGCAATTGACTCTTGAGGGGTCCCCTCTTCATCTTCCAGAAATGACTGAGTTGTATCATGCACAGAGTCTAAAACCAAGTTAGGACTCCTGCTACATACCCCAGTCAGTGACTTGAAATTATACTAAAATGTAAATGACAATTTAAAATCCTTTCCTAGAGCAATGGACACCAGGGATTTTGAATTGTCATTTACAAATGGGACCAGGAAGAAAAGACTGATGGGAAGGCTGCTTGGGAAGGGAGAGCACATGCTACACGCCAAGCCTTGACGTTGCCAACTACGTGGAACACATTATCTCCTGTAATCCTCACAACAAACCAATAAAGCAGGCAATAATGCTCCCATTTTACAGATGAGCTCATTCAGATTTAAAAAGTTAAGTAATTTGCCCAACATTGCGTATATATGGAATACTGAGCCAGGATTCCCTCCCAGACCTGTCTGACTCCCAAAGCATCTCCCCTTAACTGCAGAGCTATTCTCTCTCTAACCAGTTACCATTTTGTCCATTCCAACTCATGGCAATCCCATGTGTGTCAGAGTAGAACTGTGCTCCACAGGGTTTTCAATGGAGGATTTTTCAGAAGTAGATCACCAGGCCTTTCTTCCAAGTCTGAGGCCTCTGGGTGGACTCAAACCGCCAACCTTTCAATTGGCAGCCAAGCACATTAACCATTCCCACCACCCAGGGACTCCATGCTGTCTCTCTATAATGCCTTGAACAGTTTGCACCCCTACTACCTGGCTTCACCACCTTCATCCAGTCCACACTGACTCAGTGTATGCTGATAATGGAGGAATTTCCCCATTTTGCCTGGTACCAGCCATGATAACAGTTTAACACACAGTCTCATCAAGGTCCACCACGGGAGCAGCCCGTGCCAACAATGAACCCTCCCGAGTTTTTAAAGTCTTTATTCATTGAGCAAAATAGAATTTTGTTATTATTGTTTTTTCCAGTTGGAAACCTTCATAAGGAAAGCTAAAAAGACATCATGCTAACTGACAAAATTCTAGCTCCCTAGGGTGGTATACATACACAGCATTCTTAGCTGGGAAGTCACTAACAATTTCTCTCTCCATTTGTCGGCCAAAATAATGAACCCACAGAGTAAAATGGCTTTCTGAAAAAGTCAAATTTCCGGCTTGCTCACAGAAATGATCAAAGCCAAGTGAATAACAACGCTAATGTCTGGCTCCCATGAGGGAACTTGCTTCACAGGCTTCCTTTCAACTCATGCTTCATATTGGCTCCAGCAGCTAATTGGCCTAAGACTTCCTCGCTTTTCTAACATGCACAGAGAATAAAGAAGTTTCTAGGGAAAAGTTATGTGCCCTCAATGACTATAGTTTGGTGAAAAATACTTTTAATTGTTTTTTAATCCTTGAAACATGAAGTATTTGAGCAAAAACTACAATGAGATATGTGTGAGAAAAACACAGTGAATCACAGTAGTAAAAAAGGTGCAGCGAGAAGTTGATTGATTTATGTGATATTACAAAGAAAGTCTGATATTTGAACTCAAAGCAGTCAACACATAGCTTTGTGGTTACTTTCTTGAAAATTATCCTTCTCACAAACCAGCTACTTACCAGGATCTTACATTCAGTCTTGCTAGGATGTGGGAATAGACTGAACCATCTATAGTCATTCAGAAGTTTAAATGTGGGTGTTTCGCTGTCAGAATATTAACCCTAACACGATTTATCTACTCTCTATCAAATGTAGTACAAATTTCTGTCTTTTTTCCAGGATTAATCTATCAGAACTGTCATTCAAAGCTTTTTTTTTCAAGCACAGTTACTTCAAACACAGGTTGCAGAGAGTTTCACTAGCCAACATAAGTTTTAATCTAATATTTTAGCTTGATCTGGCAGATATAGGCTAGAAAATCCATTTAATTCTAAGTAAAGATAGAATCTGGGAGCAGTGATCCAGACTTTTTAGTCTGGAGCATTATCCATATGATGTCATTTTTCGGGGCTTTTGTTGTTGTCCTTAACAAAAAATGGAATTGAGGCAGCTTTTGTAATTTTTAAAAATGGGTTGTGTAAGCATCAACATGCAGATACGTCAGAATCTAGAAAAATAGACATAACTTTACTGGAATAATTATGAGAAAAGGGGAAATTTTTGGTTAAATGGGAGTAAGGTCCAAGGAAGAGCAGTACAATGGTATATTTTAATATGCTAAATAAAGCAGTAGAACTTGTTTCCTTTATAAATCCTGATTTGGTCCCACCACATTAATTGGGTGGGGTTTTTGTTTGTTACTGGATGGTTTTGAGTGAAGATCTGTTCTTTTGTAAATGTTTTTTATTTGAAAAACAGTGTCTGTTTTCTCCCCTTATACTCTGCATTTAGAGAGAGAAAATCTTATTTTTATGTGTGTGATATAAGAAAATTAAAAGCAATTAGCAAGAAAACCTATGAGACTGCATTGAAGAAGGGATAAAACACCAGCTATTAAATGCCAAAAAAAAAATACAGGTAGAAGTCTTCTTCCATCTGGGAGATCCAGGTTTGATTACTAGCCAGTGCATGCTTGCATGTTGCTGTGATGCTGTTCAGCGGAGCTTTCAGGCTTCACAGGACAAGGAAGAAAAGCCTGTCGATCTATTTTTGAAAATCAGCCAGTGAAAACCCTATAGATCTCAACAGGCTGATCAGCAACCAATCAGGGGAATGGCCCAGGACCAGGTAGCATTTTGTTCCATTGTGCATGGGTCATCATGAATCAGGGGCCAACTCCACAGCAGCTAACAACATCAACAACAAAGGTAGACTCTAATCTTAATTTCATGAAGACAAGGGCAGGGAAGCTAGCTACTTTCCTCTGTCAATGAGCCATTTTGTTTGAAAATTCTGCAGGATTAAGCTGTCCCATTAGAGGGCCATAGAGGATGAATGAACTTTCTGAGCACTTTTTTTAAGTGGTCCAGACTCTACTAAAACGTCACCATTTTCAGCAAACTGTGTGTAAAAGAAAATATATAGGAGGCAAGGCCAAGATGGCAGAGTAGTCAGACGCTTCTGGTGGACTATCTTATAACAAAGGCCCAAAAAAACAAGTGAATTGATTATATATGGCAGTCTGGGAGCCCTGAACATCAAAGGCAGAGTTGAGGAACCAAACTGAGTGGCAGAAGGAGAGAGAGATGGTTTAGAAGCAGCAAGGAGTTGCCAGACCTGACCTGGTGAGAGCCTGAGCCCTTCAGGCCTGAGCATCTCGGGGTGAGCAGTGAAGCAGGCAAGCAGCAGTGCTCGGGAGGCACTATTTCCGCACTGGGAGAGACCCAGAGCCAGAGAGTCTACTTGGCCACCTAGCACCAGTGAGAAGCAGTCCTGAATCAGCAAAAGATAAGTACTTGTGTACAGCCTTCTGCGAGGATCAAAAACACTCACCTTAGGGAGAAACCTCCCTCGCATTTACCTCCCCGCTCCCTGCTCTGCACTGGATCGTGGACCAGCTTCAGCAATTGCCGAGTCCCCTGGGCTGGAAGGAGAATCCATCACACACCTGGTGCCATTCTCCCTGCCTTGGAGAGTGAACAAATTAACAAACAGAGGAAAAGATAAACTGCCGGCTCCCCTAAGCCAGGAACTCAGGGCAGGCACAGCTCCTTTGCCTAGGCACAGGCATAAGGGATCCAAGGACTTTGAGTGTCCTTCCCCCTGCATAGACTTGTATGGGCCCATCTCAACAGCGTAGGCCCTCATTACCGCAGTACAACAGGGTATATACCTGAAGTCTAACTTCAACTGTTTCAGCTGTAAAGTGGCAGGTTCTTGACATTTGACACTGCTCTGTCCATTAATCAGGGTCTTCATCTACCCACATCAGGGGCCTGAGGACTGGTGGCTCCACCCACGCCACCTAGCTACCTGCGATAGGGGCCCATGAATAAGAGGTGCCCCCCAGTCCTTACAGCCAACAGCATTAGGTGCTCATAGTCCAGCTGCAAAACTCACCCACCTATGTGCTCTAGAGAACAGGGACACGCCTTCCTCCTGGACACTTGGGGGCAGCCGTCAGCCCCCTGCCTTGCTCAGAGTGTGTCCAACCGCTGCAGCCAGATGCTTGTGCCTACACCAATCACCCATGCCTGTCTAGGACTGTAAGTGAGAGCCTACACCACACACTTGGTGGCTATCTACCTGGGCACCTGAGCTGAGTCCATACAGGAGGAGTGGGTGGACTCCTGAGCTCACTTACCTAGTAACAGATCTAACCACCTGGTGACAGGACATTAGAGCTTCAAAGGTGCCAGTAATCAAACTACCTCATATGAGCAGTCTATTTGGGCATATCAAAACAAAACAAGAAGCTAGGACATAGTAAGCAAACATAAAATAAATAAATATAATAACTTATTGATGGTTCAGAGACAATAGTCAATATCGAATCACATAAAGAGGCAATCTGTGATGGCTTCAGCAAGCTCCCAAAATAAAAAATCTAGAAATCTTCCAGAGAAGGAAAATTTATTGGAATCACCAGAGGTAGAATACAAAAGATTAAGATTAATATACAGAACTCTTCAAGAAATTAGGAAGGAAATTAAGCAAAAGAAAATCTATAAAGCTACTTGAAGTGTAATTTTTTTCTCTTTTCCAGCAGCAAACCAAATACCAAGGGACAAGCATCTCTACATCTCCCAGACTCTATAGAGATGTCACTCACAAATGATGACTACACCTCTCTAGTGCTCAACTACCAGTAAGGCACTGAGTGGTCATCAAGCAGACATCAAGATGAGAGAACTTATTCCGTTGTCTTCACTTAACACCCTAGGTCCAATGTCTTGCCCTAATTCAGTGCCTGAAATAGATCTAATGGGGAGCAATGGGAGTGTAGCCATTGAAATAAAAGAATAATATAGACAATCCCAAAATCTGTTGCCACCGAGTCAATTCTGACTCATAGCAACCCTATAGGACAGAGTAGAACTGTCCCATAGGGTTTCCAAGGAGCAGCAGGTGAATTCGAACTTCCAACCTTTTGATTAGCAGCTGAGCTCTTAACCACTGTGCCACCAGGGCTCCACACAATCCCAAATGGTGACTATTTCCAAATGCAAATCTCAAATTTTTATTCTAGAGAGACGATAACACACATACACAGACACACAGACAACCTCAGAATGTAAGGAAAGAGATGATGAATACTCTCCTGACTTCTGGCTTAGCAGTCTTATTTTCTCTTTATAACTATCACAATACAGCTACTAAAATTTGATAGAAATTTTAATTTTTAATACATGAGCACTGACTATGTGCCAGTGCACTTTCCAAACATGATCTCCTATAATCCTCAGAACAACTCTGTGAATTAGGTTCTACGATTATCCTCCATTTTATAGATGAGGAAAAAAGAAGCCAAGAGAGGCTAACTGATGTATCCAAAGCTATACTGGTAATAAGCTGCACATCGCATTGTACCATAAAATATAAACTGTGTTTTTTATCAACCCTGGGTGGTACAAATGGTTAAGTGCTTGACTACTAAAAGGCTGGCAGTTCTAGTCCATCTAAAGATGCCTTGGAAGAAAGGACTGGCGATCTACTTCTAATCGGTCACAGCCACTGACAACCCTATTAAGCACAGTTCTACTGACACACAATGTGTCGCCATGAGTCAGAATCAACTTGACGACAACTGGATCTTGTTTTGTTTTTTTAATCATCCAGGTTAGTAGTTCCTGACCTTGGCCACACGCTAGAATAATTGGGAATGTTACTCTAAAATGCCAATGCCTGGGTCCCACCTTTAAGAGATTTGGATTTAATTAATCTTGGGTAGGTCCCAGGCAATATTTGTTTGTTTGTTTGTTTTGTTTTGCTTTGAAGTTTTGGTAGGTGATTCTAATGTGCAGTCAGGATTTAGAACCCTAAACTATGTTTGATAAGATATGTCAGTGGTTCTCAAACTTTAGCATGCATCAGAATCACCTGGAGGGCTTGTTAAAACACAGGTTGCCAGAGGTTCTAATTCTATAGGGCTGGGTGGAACCCAGGACTGTGCATTTCTGACAGGTTTTTAGCTGGTGCTGATACTGCTGAGATGACACTTTAAGAATCACTGCTACATGGGAAGACTGCGCACAGCAGAGACTGGCTAGATGTTCACCAGACCTGTTCCGTCTTCCTGCCTACACAGCCAAACTACATTTTCCAGAGCCTCCCTCACATTAGATGGGCCATGTGGCTAATTCTCAACCATGGCATATGAGCAGAAGCGATAAGTCACCTCGGGTCTGAGGCAGATGAGCGCAAGTGCACCTTTTCTCTGCTGTCTCCCTCTTTCCTGGTCTGCTCGCTAGATACAGAGGATCCAGTCTCTGACAACGGCTAAGACTACGGAGCCACTAAGTCCCTAAATGACTGTATGGAGCACACCCCAACCCCCTCCCGAGGACCCACATAGACTACGAAGTGAGCAAGTAAGAAACCTTTATTGTTCTTATCAGCCACTGAGATTTAAAGGCTCTTTTTTCAGCAGTTAGCCATGCTCAGATGAAAACACTAATACAATTGTGACCTTATAGGCAAGCCAGGTGACATCTCTGAGCCTAAAGTTTCCTCATCTATAAATGGGAAATTGACTTAAATGAGTGCAAAGATTTCTTCCATTTCTAACATTTTGTGATTCTATGAAAAAGTGAATAATTCCTAAGTAAAGTGAAAACGATTCTAAGTACAAAGAGAAATACACATCTCCATTTAATTCAGTACTGTTAAAGGCATAGCTGAGATACAGTCAAGCTAAGGAAACACAAGTGATTAATTAATTAAAATTGTATGATGCAACAGTAAGCAAAAAAAGATCATAGGCTTACTTTCTGTCAGAAGTCTAAATCTGTTAAGAGTAGAGATTCCAAAAAATTCTTGACACACCCTAATGACTATTTGTTATGGATTGAATTGTGTCCCTCAAAAATAATACCAACTGTTGCCGTTGAGTCTGACTCATAGCTACCCTACAGGACAGAGTCAAACTGCCCCATAGGGTTTCCAAAGAGTTGCTGGTGGATTTGAACTGCCAAAGCCAAGCTCTTAACCACTGCTCCACCAGGTCCCATGACAATGTGTATTGTAAATCCTAACCCCTGTACTTACGGAAGTAATTCCATTTGGGAATAGGGTTTTCTTTATTATGTTAATGAGGCCATATCAGTGTAGGATGTGTCCTAAGCCAATCAGCTTAAAGATAGTAAAAGAGCAGAATAGGCACAGAGGAGCTAGCAGAGATGGGGGAAGATAGATGCCAGGCCACATGAAGATCACCAAGGAACTGAGGAACAGAAGTGAAAAGAGACAAGGACCTTTCCCCAGAGCCAACAGAGAAAGCCTTCCCTTAGAGCCAGTGCCCTGAATTTGGACTTCTAACCTCCTAACTGTGAGAAAATAAGTATCTGTTTATTAAAGCCACCCACTTGTGGAATTTCTGTTACAGCAGCTCTGGATAACTAAGACATTATTCAATCTCTCAAGAAATAGAATAAGCAATGGAAGGAGACTACTAGGCTTAAATCTGACCAACAAATATAGAATAAACAGTGAGAACATCTCTGGGCTCACTTCTGAACCACAATATATAGAGGTGATTGTAATTTTGAAATAAAGAGGTGAAGTGCAAAATAAAAGAGGAAATGGTGAGCATAATACAAGTATCCTTAACCACTGGATTTTAAGCATTTCAAGTGTGCCCACAGTTTTAACGTGAAAAAAATCTCATTGACCACCCACAGTAAGATTTGCAAGGCTTTTAAATGGATGTATTGTTACTAATCACTGAAGCTTCTACTTTATTTTTTAAATGGTGGTAGTAGGTATGTAGGTAGGTAGATAGATAGAGACAGAGAGAGACAGACATTTAGATAAATGAATCATATTTATTTGGTCTACAGACAATGACTGATACACTTAAGTCTTCTTAAACCAGAAAAACCAAACCCACTGCCATCAAGTCGATTCCAACTCATAGTGACCCCATAGGGTTTCCAAGGCTGTAAATCTCTACAGAAGTAGACTGCCACATCTTTCTCCCAGGGAGCAGCTGGTGGTTTCAAACCGCTGACCTTTCGGTTAGCAGTCGATTGCTTTAGTTCAGCATCATAGCAACATGCAAACCACCACTAGCAGAGGGGTGGAGGCTGCGCATGAGGTGAATTGGTTGGGAATTAAGCGTGGTCTCCAGCATGGAAGGTGAGAATTCTACTACTGAACCACCAACACCCCGTAGTTATTTGTTGTTAGTTGTTCTCGAGTCGATTTTGATTTGTGGTGACCTCATATGTGCAGAGTAGAAATGCTCCACAGGATTTTCAAGGCTGTGACATTTTGGAAGCAAATTGCCGGACCTATCTTCCGAGGTGCCTCTTGGTGGGTTCAAACCACCAAACTTTTGGCTAATAGCTGAGAGTTCAACCTTTTGCAACCTAAGTTTTCTTAGATCCCTAAAAATTACTTCAATGTTCCTTATGAGTCCACAACTCAAGTTGAGACTGTTGCCCTAGATTTTAGGAAAGCAGATTTCAAAAAGATTGTGATCAAACAGTTACAGATCCACAAACAGCTCAAGAGTAATGAAACATTTCATTATCCAATGGTGTATGTTGTTGTTAAGTGCTGTCAAGTCAATTCTGACTCATAACAACACTATGTACAAAATGAAACACTGCCCGGTCCTGCACCAAGCCCACAGTCGTTGTTATGCTTGAGCCTGTTGTTGCAGCCACTGTGTCAGTCCTTCTCATTGAGGGTCTTCCTCTGTTTCACTAACCTTCTGCTTTACCAGGCATGATGTCCTTTCCAGGGACTGATCCCTCCTGATAACATGTCCAAAGTATCACCCTCCTTGCTTCTAAGGAGCATTCCGGTTGTACTTCTTTCTTCCAAGACAGATTTGTTCATTCTTTTGGCAGTCCATAGTATATTCAATATGCTTCACCAACACAATTCAAAGGCATCAATTTTTCTTCAGTCTTCCTTATTCATCGTCCAGCCTTCGTATGCATATGAGGTGATTCAAAACACCATGGCTAGGGTCAGACGCACCTTAGTCTTCAGGGTGACATCTTTGCCTTTTAACACTTGAAAGGGTCTTTTGCAGCAGATTTGCCCAATGCAATGCTTCGTTTGGTTTCTCAACTGCTGCTTTCATGAGTGTTGATTGTGGATCCAAGTAAAATGAAATCCTTGACAACTTCAATCTTTTCTCCGTTTTTCATGATGTTGCTTATTGGTGCAGTTGTGAAGATTTTTGTTTTCTTTATGTTGAGGTGCATTCCATACTGCAGCCTGTCATCTCTGATCTTCATCAGTAAGTGCTTCATCAGTTAGCTCAGCTGGTTAGAGCGTGGTGCTAATAACGCCAAAGTCGTGGGTTTGATCACCGTATGGGCCAAGAAAAAATAAGGTGTATCGTCCCAATTGTATCAAAAGAACAGACAGCCATAAGAAACAGAGTAGCTTCACAGGTAAGTCTTCAATACATTCTGTTTTTAAAAGAGTATGCATGGATGTGTAAACTTGCACCATAAACTCAATAAAATATTTATTTTTATGTAGAACAAAATTCTAACTCGCAAAAAAGGACCAGACTTACTAACCTGATAGAGACTGGAAAAACCCCGAGAGTATGGCCCCTGGACACATTTTTAGCTCAGTAATGAAGTCACTCCTGAGGTTCACCCTTCAGCCAAAGATTAGACGGGACAGGCCCATAAAACAAAACAAGACTAAAGTGGCACACCAGCCCAGGGACAAGGAAGAGAAGTCAGGAGGGGACAGGAAAGCTGGTAATGGGGAACCCAAGGTCAAGAAGGGAGAGTGTTGACATGTCGTGGGGTTGGTAACCAATATCACAAAACAATATGTGTATAACTGCTTAATGATAAGCTAGTTTGTTCTGTAAAACTTCATCTAAAGTACAATTAAAAAAAAGAAATACTGTACAACAAAGTAATCTCATTTCTCGTGTGGGGATAATTATATTTAATTTGTGATAAAAAATATTTATTTTTTAAAAAATTGTTAAGAGAGGCTGGAAAAATAAAGGTCAGGAAAAAGTGCCAGAAGTTCTCAGTGTCATGTTGACTTTCAAAGAGTTAGGAAGTTTCTACAGCCACCACAATCTGAAGGAAACCTCCAGTGACCTCATGGCTGCCTGCAGCACCAACAAGGGTGATTTTCAGAGGTCACTGCTGAATCTCACATCTGCCAAATCCCACACAGCTGGTTACTGCAGATGGAGGAAAAATAATGGTTTCTGACTCCACTTTGCATCCCAGTACTTCTGCAAAGGTATCTCACTGGAGGACTCTTTCCTAGAACCTGCTGGTAAAAGATTCGGAGAAATACAGTTTCCATGCTTCCATCCCCAGCCATGAAAGGTAGGGCAGAGAAGGAGGCAAAATGGCGTCGTGTGGACAAAGAGCAATCTAGCACATCTGCTGCTCCCTTGATTCCTCCACCAAAGCATGAAATTCCAGTGGGAGTTCACGATCACTCATCTACAAGTCCAAAAATCCAAAAGCTCTGAAAACTGAAAGTATTTTTCTTAAGTTTTGTACAAACACACTCAGCAGCACCTGAATTGACATAACATATTTTATAGTATGTATTTATTCAATTTAGTGTGTATATCCACACATTTCTCTACAGAACTATTATCATGTTTCCTTATATTCCCCTACACCCAGTGAGGGTATTAGTGAGGGTATTATGCAACGTATGGTAGAAGCACAGTATTATCTTTCTATGATTCAAAAATTCTAAGTTTCAGAATCACATCTAACCCTAAAAGTTTCAGGTAAGGAATGTTAGACTTTTACAATAATTTATTCTCTATGGTCCACTGACAAGATGCAATTATTTATGCATCTCTTAAAAATGATGTTTATGAAGAATTTCTAATAACATAGCAAAATAGTAATAACATTACATTAAAAAAGGATACAAACCTATATAATATTTTTATCTTAGACATTTAATATGAATTTTGTTTGTTATGTATATTAAAATGTATATAAACTAAATATAACATGATTTTATCAGTGGTTCTTAACTTTAGCTTTTTTTGGCTGTCGATTACTTTGAGAATCTAATGAACACAATTGAAGTGGACTTTTGTTTTGTTTTGTTTTGGGGTTGTCCAGCATCTAATCACTCTTCCTATTTTAGGGAGATCCTTCACTGAGTAAGTCTTGGAGGGAGCTGGCTTTGCCTTCTATTGCAAAGGGGGTGAGGAAAGCCCTGTCCACCCTTCCACCCCCAGGCAGCTAAGAGCAGTCACATGATCTAGACTCTCTCAACCAGACTCTCCCACTTAAGGTTCTGAATCTTCAGGAAAGGATGCCGAGAGGACAGGACAATTACAGATGGCCCAAGGCGGCAGAATGGAGTTAAGAGTTCAGAGAGGGCAGCACCAAGTGTCCTGTGGTGACAGGGGCATCCTCCCAGACAAACTCTTCCTGTGGCTATACTTTGCTTGGTTTTGTTTGTTGCTGCCCTACCTCCCTTCATCTGCTCTTTTTTCCTAGCCTGGTTTTCAGCCTTTCTGCCACTTCTGATGGCTTTTCAAAAAACAATTTGTCTGCCTAAATTGGCAGGGGTTGGTTTTTGCATTGTACAATCAAGTACCTTAATTGGTCCAGCTATAGATGTTTCCTCAGAAAAATGTATACATATGTACAAAAATTTGCACCCATTTTCAGGGATTCATGGACCCCCCTGAAGCCCATACATTGACCACCAAGAAGCCATGGACCCCCAAACTAAGAATCTCTGTAGTAGATACTGTTTTTGAGAGTGTGAGACTACAGTGACTTTTTACCAACTTCTTACTATCTTATATTTTCCAAGTTTTCCACAATGAACATGTGTTACCTTCATAATATGAGACAGGAAAATAAATTATATTCTAAAGAAAAAGCTTATTCCAGAGATTTAAGCATTGTTCCCATGCTGTTGAAAGAGAAATACATTTAGCCATTGTCAGTAACTAACATTCAAGAGAATGATCTTCAAATTGTTTCCAGGGATCTGTAAATTGACGTTTAGCATATTCACTTAACATTTCTTTGCAGTCCTTTGGCTGTCTATAACATTGTCACACAGGTATGCCACTTCTCCCACACAAATGTGGCTGGGATGAATGAGGTCACCATTTCTAAATGTTTTCCAAGGTCCCTCTACAGAAAAGCACTTGACAGGCAAAACAAATGATAATTGCCCTATTATTATTTCCTAGGACATTGATGACTGCCAGTCTTGAATGAAATCTTATTTAAAAAGGAAAAAAAAAAGAATATGCCTTAACAAACACAGACTTATACGTATATCCAAAACCAAACCAAACACACTGCCATTGAGTCAATTATGTCTCATAGTGACCCTATTCGACAGGGTAGAACTGCCCCACATGGTTTCCAAGACTATAAATCTTTACAGAAGCAGACTGCCACATCCTTCTCCTGTGGAGCCCCTGGTGCTTTCGAACCACCAACCTTTTGACTACCAGTTGATTTCTTTAACCACCGCACCTCCAGGGCTCCTTTTACAGCTGTATAACCAAGTAGAAATACTATGGGAGAGATGCTAGCAGTCCACCAAAATTACTGTTCCCCTTTCCATAGTATACAGCTATCACCATGAAGTGACTACCCGGCCAGAGACAACATTTACCAGCCAATCCACCACCCACCCCTAAATCTAAGTGTGAACCTATGACTGTGTGCCATTTCTATACAAGGCTTTTGAGATTTAGGAGTAGTTTCTTCTCGCCTCTCCTCTCCTCTCTTCTCCTCTTCTCTTTAAATTGATCAAGTGTGAACCTTGAATAGATAAATTACCTGAAAGAGATCAACAGATAAACAGGTAAGATCAAGTCACTCCCTACCCCCACCCTAATCCAATACCTCCTGCTCTCAGCAAAAATGAGCACTCTTAAAAGTTGATTCCATTGCACGCCTAGGTGATACATGTAAAGTTGAATCCTGCTAGGTTTCATGAAGACTAAAGCTCAGAAACAGCTGAGGCAAACAGTGACGTCACTAGGGCTGGTGTCACCCAGTGCAGTAACTCATGGCGTCGCCACCCCCATGCTAATCGCCACAATATTGTAGCTAAAACACCAGAAAATTTGACAAAATCAGTGACTATAAAAACACTGGCAGCAACAAAAACAACAGCGGGGGCTTGTAGCACATGCAGACGAAACCATATGTTTCGAAGCATCATAACTAGGTAATGACAGCTCTGACGTGAGTGAATCAGAAGGTTCAAAAAGTAAACCAGAACAGAGATTTAGCTCTGTAGGTATACTGATACAAGTAAGCCGGGCTTATGAAAAAAAAATTGTTGTTATAATTAACAAGAGGGATATTTTAATAAAAAATAATAAATTTCTGCTGAAACACTGCATAAAAATTTTATCGACAGTCATTTTGGTGTTACCCCCTCTGACAGTGTCACCCAGGGTGGTCTCCACCCCCCCTACTGATATTACTGAAGGCAAAAGGTTTAGATGTGGACGGTCTGAGTGGATAAGGCAATTTTGAGCCAAAAGGTAAAAAGGAAAGGCACAATCATACCTTCAGTACATTAATTAAATGTGAGCATTTAACAGAGAGAAGGCAAGTCATGCAAATTAACCATTGCTAACTGGCTTTTATCTTTACTCACAACTGGCAAATTGGAAAGCCAGGACAAGCATCCCTAGGACAGAATGGAAACCCAAGATAGAAAAGAAAAAAGTATGAGAACTCCTACCCACAATATTGAATTCAAATGTTGGACACCAGAACATTTACACCCTAGGTATTGAAAGAAGACTCAGCTGTTATCGTAAGACTGCAATTGAGAATCCGAAAAATCATGGAGAAAGAGAGAAGTACCTGAAGAATAGAGCTGGACAAAAGCCCCAAATTTCAGAAAGGAGAAGAGATGGATTGTGAGGTCTACAGATAACCTTAGATGATTCTCAACCCAGGCTGTGTGTGGTGAGAACTTCACCAAAGCAGAATCGCTGATTTCTAAAAGTTCCCGGTTCATTTCAATGTGCAGCTAGAGTTGAAAACAACTGTGTTACTAGCACAGCATAGTTGACCACTTCCCAGAAGGAAAAGGAGGCTGCTCAGGTGCCTTCCAACTCCAAGATTCAATGTGCTACGAAAATTAAGTCCTAAGTAGTATGGAACAGAGGCTGTAGGTGGCATAAGTGAGGGAAAGCATAGGATTGGACTCATTAGACGTTGAGTTTCTATTTCATCCAAACATTTTGCCTCCAGTGACATCAGTAGAAGGGTGCAGACCACACTAGGTGACACTGTCAGATGAACTAACACCAAAATGACTGCCCATAAAATTTGTGTTACCACTGGGAACAAATGAACTAACACATGAAGGTTTACGGCTGTTACCGTTGGTAGTTTATTCCCACATCCATTCAATGCAGAGTCACACATGGAAAGACACAAGTATAAGTGAAAAGGCGTGGACTTTGAAACCAAACAAATCAAAGTTCAAACCCTTTCTCTGTTATTTACCAGCTGTGTTTCCTTAGACAATTTAATTCTCTAAGCTTCAATTTGAGGGCTGTGGTGGAGCAGTGGTTAAGAGCTACTGCTGCTAACCAAAAGGTCGGCAGTTCAAATCCACCAGCTGCTCCTTGGAAACCCGGTAGGGCTGTTCAACCCTGTCCTGTAGGGTTGGTATGAGTCGGAATCAACTCAATGGCAACAAGATTTTAAGCTTGAATTTAATTATTAATAAATTAATGAAGATAATACATGCCTTTCAAATAAGACCAGCTACATAATTTGTGGAGCCTGGTGCAAAATGAAAATGTGGGGCTCCTTGTTCAAAAATTATTAAGAATTTCATGATGTCAACAGCAGGGTATTAAACTAATGCAAACCCTTCTAAGCACGGGGTCCTATGTAACTGCCCAGGTTGCTTGCCTGTGAAGCCGGCCCTGCATACAGATTTGTGAAGAGTAGAGATAATATATGTAAAAAAATCCAGCATTGTGGGTAATGTATTCAAAGGTGTCTATAATTAGGATACATGCTGTTTTAACAAATTTCCTCACAAAATTCTTCTTCCCACCATTTTAGCATCTATTTTGTCATTAAAACTGAAAAGATTGGCTGAATAGTTAAAAAATTGCTTTTGGAAATATCTGACAGAACAAAACTAAAATTGACTTTTAAGATGGAAAGTAATAGGTAACAGTTTTTTTCTCAGAGCTTGTGCCAAAACAGTGTAGACACTGTATGTGATGGTTAAGATAATGTACCAAATTGTTGAGGCCGTGATTCTCAGTGGTTTGGCAGATATTATGTAATCATCCTCCATTTTCTGATCTGATGTGAGAAGACAATTAGTTGAGAGGGGAGTTTCCTCGGGGGTGTGGCCCGCATCCAAGATATATGGATGTCTGGCAAACCCATCATCTTCCTACCCTACATCCAACTCATCATCCTCTGACCTCTGGTTGTTGGGATGTGAGCCAGCAGCCTGCCATCTGACCTGCCAATTTTGGGTTCCACCACCCCTGCAACCACATGAGTCAGGAGAAGCCTCCAGCCTGATGCCTGACCCATGAATTTGGGACTTGCCAGCCTCCACAACTACATAAGCCATTTCCTTGAAATAAATCTTTCTCTATATATATATTTGGAGCGCTGGTGGCACAGTGGCTAAGTGTTCGGCTGCTAACCAAAAGGTCAGCGGTTCAAATCCACCAGCGCTCCTTGGAAACCCAATGAGGCAGTTCTACTCTGTCCTATAGGGTCTATATGAGTTGGAATCGACTCAACGGCAATGGGTTTGGTTTTTGTTTATATGTATATATTTAGGAGACCTGGTGGCACGGCTGCTAGCCGTAAGGTCAGCAGTTCAAACCCACCAGACACTCCATGGGAGAAAGATGTGGCAGTCTGCTTCTGTAAAGATTTACAGCTGGAAACCCTATGGGGCAGCTCTATTCTGTCCTATAGGGTCATGATGAGTTGGAATCAACTCGACTGCAGTGGGTATATAGATATGTACTTATATATATATACACACTTCACTGTTTTGCTCCTCTAGAGAACCCAGCCTAATACGCTGTGGAAAAGTTAATCAGAATTGCGAAGAATAGTGATCACAGATAATTTACTTGAATGCCTCACAGCTTAGGCCGACAGCTCAGTGTGAGCAGAGCAATTTATTTTAGGATAACATACACACATAAAAAAACAGAGAATTTTTAAATATATTTAAATACACTTTATTTTTTAGAGCAGTTTTAGGTTTACGTAGAAATTTTTCGGAAAGTAGAGGATTCCCAAATATCCCGTCTCCCCTCTGCACACCGTTTTTCCTATTATTAACAGTTTGCATTCCTGAGGTAGGTTTGTCATGACTGATGAGCCAATATGGGTACATTATCATTGACTAAAGTCCATAGTTCACATTAGGGCTCATTCTTTGTGTTGTACGGTCCTGTGGGTTTTGATAAATGCATAATGTCATGTATCCACCATTATTACAGTATCATGCAGAAAGGTTTCGCTGCCCTCAAAATGCCCTGTGCTTCACCTGTTGATCCCTCCTCTCTGCCACTCCCCACCCTCTGATAACCACTGATACTTTCACTGTCTCTATAGTTTTGCCTTTTCCAGAATGTCATATAGTTAGAACCGTACAGTATTTGGCTTTTTCAAACTGGCTTCTTTCACTCAGCGATATGCATTTAAGGTTCCTCCACGTCTTCTCATAATTTGATAGCTCTTTTCTTTTTATCACTGAATAATACTCCATTGTATGGATGTACCATAGTTTATTTATCCATTCAAGGACATCTTCGTTCTCCCAGTTTTGGGCAATTATGGATAAAGTTGCTATAAACATTTGCGTGCAGTGAAATGTATTTTTGTTTCTGGAAAAAATGGGAAGTCAAATATTCTCAGTAAACATTTGTTGAGTAGTTACCACTGTGCTAGGGCAACAAGACTAAGTCTTAGGTTGTTCGTAATATCCCAGAACAAACAGAGTTTATATAATTAACTACCATCAAGCAACTATCATTGCCTGTCTGGGTGAGTAAATACACTCCTACCTGGGACATGTCTACAGTTCATTCTGTACCCTGCAACCAGAGTAATCTTTCTAAACCTTTATCTCATCTGTTTAAGATCTTTCAGTGGCTTCCCACTGACCTTAGAATGGAGTCCAAAAGACTTTAAATGGCAGATAAAACTCTTCACCATCTGGTCTGTCTGGTTTACCTCTCTAGCTTTATCTCTTGACAGTGTCCACCTCCATCTCTGCTCTTCAGCATACTGTACCTACTTTTAGTTCCACAATCATGTTGATCTGTTAGTTCAAGTCCTCAGAAAAGCAGATATCAAGATGGGAGTAGAAGTGTGTCATGGATTGAATGGTGTCCCTCAAAAATATCTGTCAGTTTGGCTGGGTCATGATTCTCAGTACTGTAAGATTGTGTAATCTGATGTGATTTCCTAATGTGTTGTAAACTCTATCACTATGATGAGGTTATATGTGATCTCCTTATGTGTTGTAAATTCTATCACTGTGGTGAGGTTATATTGATGAAGTTTACAAAATTACATAGCGTCTTTATCCAATCTCTTTTGAGATATAAAGGAGAAAAGAGAGCAGAGACACATGGGAACCTCACACCACAAAGAAAGCAGGGCTGGGAGCAAAGCGTCTCCTTTGGACTTGAGGTTCCTGCGCTGAGATGCTCCCAGACCAAAGGATGACTGATGCATCACAAGGACCTTCCTCCAGAGCCGACAGAGAGAGAAAGCCTTCTTCTGGAGCTGACGTCCTGAATTTGGACTTGTAGCCTACTGGACTGTGAGAGAATAAACTTCCCTTTGGTAAGGCCATCCACTTGTGGTATTTCTGTTACAGCAGCACTAGATAACTAAGACAACGTGCAAGAGATTTATTGAGGGAAAATGCCTGTGAAAGATAAACTTGAGGAAGCAGGAGTAGGCAGGGAGAGTCTTTAGACTGCACTGCAGGTCTGACACCGGTGAAAGGATATGGGGAAGGAAAGAGGCTTGGGTAGCAAGAGTCTCAGGCTGCAAGGCAATTCTAAGAAAGTCTTGGCCAGGCTGATGGGGAGTCCTCAAGCCAAAGTCAGCCATTAGAGGAGTCCCACATCCCACAGGAATGGGCCTGTTCCAGCACCCCCACTGGGTGGGGCAGCCCAGAAGGTGCATGACCTTGTTGCAAGCTCGGTTGTGGATCCAGAGGCGGGACAGTGGAGCCATCAGTCAATTATGCTCCCAACAACAGGAAATATGAGCAGTGCATTTTCATGGCCACCAAACTCCACATATTATACCACAAAATCTATTTCTCTATGTGGGTTTGAGGAGGGGATCCTCTGCGGTTCCTGCAAGCCTCCTTTCCCGAGGTCAGAGAGATGAATTACAATCATCATCTCTGTAGTTGATCTCAGGGCCACACTGATACTCATTTTCGCCCCCTTCTCTATCTATTTTGTTCCCCTCACCCTTAGCTGGCACCTCAGCAGGACTTGGTGGCTTACCTGGTGGTGTGGCCCAAAATTTCTTTCCTGAAGGGCCTGAGCCCTTTATAATCATGGCCTTCTAGGGCTGAGGTTTCTCATTCGACAACCTGCTTATTCATTACAGTGGGACTAGGTAGTGCCAGGAGGCTCCCAGGTAGATTACCTGGATTCAACACATATCATCCCTGACCTAATTTAATAAAGGCAGCCCTACCTCCTCCTGCTGATTGGGGTCAAATATCCCTGCCAAGATGGTGACTTCTCTTCTAGCATGATACTAGATAGTACCTGGATACAAGAGTCCAAAGTGCAGGCAGAGGAGAACAGCCATGGCTTGTATTTCAAATGGATACTTGCTGTGTCCCCTGGCATGAGTGTGCCCTCTTTAAGGATGAGGACCTTCAAGTCGGCAG
The DNA here is from genome assembly GCA_030035585.1 of Dugong dugon. NCBI lineage: Eukaryota > Metazoa > Chordata > Mammalia > Sirenia > Dugongidae > Dugong > Dugong dugon. Next base: position 26,569,592 of record CM057475.1, read on the forward strand.
CACCCAAAGTTGCAAGAATGGGAGAAGAATCTCCCAGTGGGTCACTGGGAATAATGGTAAGTAGGGCCACCTCTCATTCTGACCTTTGGAACACAGATTCATGTATTCTTCTTACTAGGAACAAAGCCCACATGAAAGTCTCTGGTTTAATGCATATACTGCATCCTGAAAGACAGCACCCCATTCTTTCAGAGTGTTCCCTCCAAGCTGATACTTCAGTTATGTCTTTAGATGGCCTTCTCGGTACTTTGTGAGTCTGACAGCTTCTGGGTGGCATGGTATGTGATAGGATGGTGGTTTCCATGGTCATGGGCCCATACCCATACCTTCTTCACCATGAAGTAGGTCCCTGGTTGGATACTGTATTGGGTCAAATTCCATGCCTGTGGATCAGGTAATCTGTAAGCCCCTAGATAGTGATGCTAGGCTGAGGCTCCAAGGGCAGGAAAGGCAAATGAAAACTGAATTATGTATCTATTCCTGTGAGGAAGAAATGCTGGCCCTTCCAAGAAGAAAAGAGCCCAATGTAATCAACTTTGCAACAATTGGTCAGTTGTTCTTTTTGAGGAATAGTGCTATACTAGGAGGTCAGAGATGGTCTCTGACATGCTGGACATTCAGAGGCAGCATTAACTGGATCAGCCTTGGTAAGCGGGAATTCATGGTGTTGGACTCACATATAGCCTTAATTTCGGCTACCAATGTCACTCCATTTATGTACCCATTCTAGGGTAGCGGATGACAAAGGCTCACTAATACCAACTAGGCAAGTCATTTTGTCTACTTGGTTGTTCTATACCTCTTCTGCAGTGGATGTTTTCTGGTGGGCATTAACACATGATAGAAATATCCTCACATTTTATGCCCACTTTATATGTCCATCCACATGTCTCTATCCCAGACCTCCTTGTCTCTGATCATCCAGGAACTGAGTAAAACTTTTAATTGGGGAAACTGCCCTCATCCCACTGCTCCTACATTCCTGCCTTTTTCTTAGAAGCATCCTTGTTGGCTGCCATCTATCTTTATGCTTAGGGAAGTCATGCCTGACACACACTTCCCTTTGCTTATTCTAACCACCACCTCTATATTCTTTGTGTTTCAATTTAAACATCACTTCCTTCTATGACATCCAAAACTAGGTTATTTGTCTGTGTTATGCATTGCAACAGCCGTACTCTACTTCCTCTACTATCGGACATAAAATCCTGTATAATTGTTTGTTTTGTCTATATAAGCTCCCAGAGAGAAAGAGAGAGGACAGAGAGACTGCCTGTCTTATTCACCATGGTGTACCTAATAACTGTAATATTAATGGCATATGGTTAGAACTTAGTAAATATTTACTAAGTAAATGGTGGACTAAGTTTGATGGAGGCACAGAGGTAGGAGCCATTGATTATGTCTTGGAAGGAAATGGGAATAAGTATTCACCAAAACACTTTAAATATTAGAACTGAGTTATGGCTTATGGTGGGCTCTCAATCACATAAAGTGTGACTTCAAATCTAGTCTCCTCTGGCTTTGACTGACAATAATAGCTACCAAGACAGAAAGAACCTAGAAAGGGGACAGGTCTATTTCCTTCTCTGAAATGAGAGGGAGGAAATGTTAAGGCCTTAAATTCTGAAGAGCAAATTTCCAAGAACCAAGGTTAAGAGAAGGGGAAGAAACAAAGGAGAAAACTACCAACGAGAATATGAGGTTTATCTAGTAAATCTTTTTGTTTTCCCTTTTCATACCAAAAAAAAAAGAAAGCCAAACCCGCTGCCATCGAATCAATTCCGACTCATAGGGACCATGTAGGACAGGGTAGAACTGCCCCATAGTGTTTCCAAGGAGCGATTGGTTGATTCAAACTGCCAACCTTTTGGTTAGCAGTCGAACACTTAACCACTGCACCACCAGGGCTCCTCCCATTTCATAAGCATTCAGTAAATGAATGATTTTAGCCAGGGGAACATTACTGTTTCCCATTTCCTCTGCTGACAGTTTCTTCTTCATCAAAATAACTGTGATGGTTACGATTGTGTGTCAGCTTGGCTAGGCCATAATTCTTAGGGTTTATATGTGATCACTCCCATGACTGAATATGCTGTGAGTAGCCAGTCAGTTGAAAGGGAGTTTACTTGGGGGTTTGGCCTGCATCTGAATATAAGCAGACATTCTGGCTTTTTGCTAGCTCTGGATCCTGCGGCTGCCTCTTGTTAGTCTGACCTCTGGTTCTTGGGACTTGAGCTAGCAGCTTATCGGCCAATCCTGGGATTCATGGATCTTCACAGCCTATGAGCAGAGTCCTGCTTTCCATCCTGCTGATCTTGGGTTCGCCAGCCCCTGCAGCTACATGAATCGGGAGAAGCCTCTATCCTAATCCATGGACTTGGGACATTCCAGCCTCTACAATCATGTGAGCTCTTTCTTTGATATAAATCTCTCTATATAGATTTATACGCTTTACTGGTTTTGCTTCTCCAGAGAACCCAGCCTAAGACAATAACCATCAGCTATGAAATCATAACAGCCAGCTTCTAATCTTTCTAAAGTTAGATTTATAGATCCTACCATCATCATTAGGGTCATTACTTACCTAAGCAAAACAGACAACAAATAGACTGCCCTGTAGGATCACAGTAAAGAAGGCATTAAGAATGCCAAGTTGCTTCCCAATTCATCAACATATATACCATAACAGGAATTCCTCTCGATCCCAGCCTTGCCGAGACTCTTAAAATGCGTTGCAATAGTTCCCAGGAGTCCCTGGGTGGTGCAAAAAAATTAGCATGCTCCGCTGCTGAACAAATGGTTGGTAGTTTAAGTCTACCCAGAGATGCCTCTGAAGAAAGGCTAGGGAATCTACTTCTGAAAAATCAGTCATTGAAAACTCTATGGAGCACAGTTCTACCCGGATACTCATGAGATCACCATGAATTGCAATCGACTCAACAGCAGCTGGTACTGGTATAGTCCCAATTTACACTCCATGTCTGCCTCTTTGTGAGGAAAAGAAATATACTTGCAACACACTCTTGGGTGGAAGAGTTCTAGAAATAAATACAGAGATTAAGAAGCCCTCATAATGCCACCCCTCTGCTATCAAAACCCCCAGTTTCCCTCTTCCTACCCCAAGCCTCCCCAGGCTGTGCTTGCCTACCTGCTTACCTGGAAGTCAGATATATCAAAGTAGATGGCCCCAGAAGCCCAAGCCTTAGGCATAAGTGACATTTGTGGTGAGCTGGATGGTGGATTGGTGGTCACTGGCATTTGTCCTACGGCTACGAATTCTATCCTTAAAATTTCTTTCTAAAGGAAGGAGTAACTGTCAGAAGCCACAGTTTGGGGATAGCAATAGCACCCATCTGTGGGCACTTTCCCTTACCCCTAAACAAACTTCCCTAAGAGTATACTCCCCTCCTCGAATATGATGTTCACTTGACTTCAGATAAGGAACAGAGTTTATCTGGATCACAGAGTTGGGGGAGGATGGTCATTTCTACAAGCCTGCCATCATTCTCCATCAGCCTCACTTAGACAGCAGGGCTTCCTGCCTGGGAGGTAAATATCTTTATCCCCTTTGCACAGATGAAGAAATGGAGACAATAACGTACCAGTCCAGAAATGCCCTCAATTGTTAAATGCTTCGAACACACCCCTGAGGGGTTATGTTTCATATTCAGCTAGTAAACACTAGTTACTCTGCCTGAGAAGCTTCTGCTCCCATTTTCATATGGTCAGGTCCTTCTCATCCTTCAGATCTTAGCTTTCTCCAGGCCATTCTCATTTGTACCTCTAAATCTCACACCACTTCCCTTGAGGCTCAAACCATCTGATTCTACTACCTGATAATTTTTTTGTATAATTTATTTTAATTTTTCTTGTTGTTAAGAATATACACCCAGAACATACACCAGTTCAACAATTTTTGCGTGGACAATTCAGTGACATTGATTACGTTCTTCACGTTATGCAAACATTCTCACCCTCCTTTTCCAAATTGTTCCTCCCTTGTTAACATAAACTCACTGCCCTCTAAGTTTCCTATCTAATCTTTCAAGTTTCTGTTGTCTATCTGATCTCATATAGATAGTTCTTAAAAGAGCATATTGCTCAAGGCAGACATTCCTTACTAGTTAAGTTAAACTATTGTTTGATTTTAAGAAGACTTCAGGGAATATTGTTGATTTAAGGTTTAAAGATTATCTCAGGGAAATAGTTTCAGGGTTCTTCCAGCCTCCGTAGCACCAAAAAGTCTGTATTTCATTGAAATGTGAAATTCTATTCTGCATTTTCTTCCCTTTGTTCAGGATTCTTCCACAAAATCTTTGATCAAAACATTCAGTAATGGTAGCCAGGCACCATTCAGTTCTTCTAGACTCATGGCAAGGAGGCAGTTGTTCACAGAGGCAATTAGCCACACATTCCATTTCTTCCTCCTGTTCCTGACTCTCCTTTTTCCTCTTATGCTCCTGGCAAATAAAGACCAGTTGTTGTACCTTGGATGGCCACTTACAAGCTTTTAATACCACAGGCACTGTGCAAAGAACTAGGAAATAGAACAGAAGTACCTAACACGATATTAGGCCAATTAACTGGGCTATGAAACCATGAACTAAGCCTTCAAACCAAGAAACCAAAACCCATGAGGTGTTTGGTTGTACATAAGCAACCTCAGCAGCTGGTCTTTGTTGTTTTTGTTATTGTTGTAAATATATCACACAACTTTTGCCAATACAACATTTTACAGGTATACAACTTAGCACCTGATAATTTTTTAATATCTGTATTTATTTATATTATCCTGAAAGTAGACATGAGGTTTCTGGAGCAGTTATTAAGTTATTGTTACTTATAGCAATAACTACATCAGTTCTCCTTTGCCTCAATTCTTCCCCCTTCTAGGGTGATGCAATCAAGAGGAGGACTTCATAGAAGGTGAGTAGGCTTGCAGAAAGATACTGTGTTAAGACAAAATTAAGTAAGGTAGACACAGCATGGGGCACATCCAAAGTTTCCCAGTACTACATGTGCTGTGGTTTCTACCAGCTAAGCAGTGGCAGCTACATCACAAAGGCAGGGACAGTAACCTCTGGCTACCAGGTTGAGCTTCAGGCTATAATAACCTATGGGTCTTTGCAGTTCTCCGCGTTTCAGAGTTAATACACCTAAAGTGTTTCCAGATACTTCATGCACAAATAAGGAAAAATCTAAATGGTAGTTAGGAAATTCTAGAGCAAGTGTATTCATTAAAGCCTCTTTTAATTTAGTTATTGCCTCTTGATCTTCTGATGTTATTTGGAATGAATCCAATCCAGAAGCTTTTAAATATTTGTACAGAGGTTGATCCATCAAAGAAAAATTGTATATCCAGGTACAGCGATAACCACAGAGTCCTAAGAAACCTAGTAGTTGTTTGTTTGTTTCAGGTATAGGAAAAACAAGACTAGCTTCTTTTCATTTAGGGCCAATAGATATGCCTTCTGCAGAGATTAGGTGGTCTAAATATTTAACAAAAGGCTGGACAAATTGCAGTTTTTCCTTAGAAACTGTCTTGGTTATCTAGTGCTGCTATAATAGAAATACCACAAGTGGATGGCTTTAACAAAGAGACATTGATTTTCTCACAGTCTAGTAGGCTGCAAGTCCAAATTCAGGTTGTCAGCTCCAGGCGAAGGCTTTCTCTTCCACCTCTGGAGGAAGGTCCTTGTCATCAATCTTCCCCTGAATTCGGAGCTTCTCCATGCAGGAACCTCAGGTCCAAAGGATGTGCTCTGCTCCTGGAGCTGCTTTCTTGGTGGTATGAGGTCCCCCTCTCTCTGCTCGCTTCTCTCTCCTTTTATCTCTTATAAGATAAAAGGTGGTGTGGGCCACACTCCAGGGAAACTCCCTTGACATTGGATCAGGGATGAGACCTCAGCAAGGGTGTTATGTCCCACCCTAATCTTCCTTAACATAATCTAATCTCACCTCTTTAAACCACAGGTAGAGATTAGGATTTACAACACATAGGAAAATCACATCAGATGACAAAATGGTGGACAGTCACACAATACTGGGAATCATGGCCTAGCCAAATTGATACACATATTTTTGGGAGACATAATTCAATCCATGACAGAAATCTTACGTCCACCAGCAGCCAAATATTTTAATAGAACTATACTCTCTTCAGGAGCCCTGGTTGTGCAGTGGTTAAGAACTATGGCTGCTAACCAAAAAGTTGGCATTTCGAATCCCCCAGCTGCTCCTTGGAAACTGTATGGAACAGTTCTACTCTGTCCTATAGGGTCACTATGAGTTCGAAACTTCACAATACTACACAGTTCTTACTGCATCCAAACAGCAAAAGTAATATGGGGCAAGGTCCTCAGCTTCCATACCAGGACAGATTTTAAATGGCATCTCTGTCAAAGGTTTATCGGTTGGTGGTTTAGAAAAGAAGGGGAGTTCAGACAGGGTGTTATCCAAGGAATAAGAGGACAGAGAAGGATACAGAGGAGTAACAACCATTGGTGGAACAGAAGGGGTCGACATATGATTTTGGCCCTGCAGTTCTTTGTTTTGCTTAGTCAGTTTAGAAGCAGTGTCCTTCAGGGAGGCAATTTTACTATCCTGATGTCTTTTAGAGGGATCTAAGTACCAATCAAAATAGGCATCCGATGGAGGTTGTTTGATTCAGTAGCCTCAAGTTTTCTAATTTACTGTGCAGAAAAACCAATTTAGAAAGTCTGAACAAACCCCAAAGTGTCCACTGATTTTCCAAACTATCTCTGGTAAGTTTATGCCAAGCAGACAAGAATGAGCACATTAAGGAACCAAAATACTTGTTCATATAATGAGCAGGGGTTCCAGAGGGTGGTTCTGATATACCCCTGGACTTTGCATTTCCCATTCTTCAAAGAGATACTACAAACTACTTACTTGCAAGGACAAAAACAAATCCAACAATATAACTCAAAGAGCTACCAACAGAAAGGAGCAAAGCTCAGATTCAGGAGTTTATTTACCTTAAGATGACTCCCAAGAATCCATGGAGGCAGAGAGACCAAGAAGTTCAGCTAGTACTGGAGCCTGAGTCTTTGGTGTCTCGGGGATCTCAGAAGATAATGCACCTTCAAAATTCCCTCTTCAGACAGCAGAAATGTCAAAAGTGTAAACAACACTAACTCTGTATGGAGAGAAACAGTAAGAGTTTTACTGAAGAATACAACTCAAGTTGGGCAGCACTGAGTAAAATTACAAAGTGCTCCAACATTCACAAAGGAATGCAGGGTTTTTATACCAGAAGGCTAGCATGACTACAACCACAAACAGACCTATCTTCTTATCAGTTAATCTATTTTTAAATGTATTCTTCCGGAAGGCAAGCATTTTTTCCTAGAACAATCTGCACACATTTCCTGGAATCATAGTCAAGCAAGCATAACATTTGTTTGTGAAACAAGAATTGTTTACCCAAAAGCATTGCTCATACTTTACAAGCAGGAGCAGGGGTTTAAAACAAAGTGGAATCCAATCCCAATCTGTGTCAACCATTTTAGTTATGTGAACATCTTAGTTTTAGAATGCTCTTTCAGGTCCCCAACTTATGAGGGGGTTTTGTTCCAATGACTCCATTGTAAGTCAGTTCTGACGTAAGTAGAATACCTCTTTTTTTTTTTTTTTAGTTCTCATTATTATTGCCTTTTATTATCAGTATCTTTATAAATGCAATCTTCATTTGTCTTTGGGGGTTGGCATGAGGATGATAACACGAGCAAATTACACACTGCAACATTGCATGTAGTACATATTACTAACAAGATGTACAAAAAAAATGGATGGCCATAAGTGTGGTTCTTCATAATTTGAATATGTTGTAAGTCAGGGACTACGCATAGTTGGAAGAGCTGAGGAAGTGAAAGTCAAGGAATCCGTTGTTGAAAATCTCAGCCTATAGCACTGACTTGAATGTCTCACAAGTAGCTCACTCAGAAGTTTCTTTAAACTTCACATCTTCCATCTGCCCTCATAACTGCCTGAGAGAATAATGGCCTCTCCTTCTGTTCTACTTTCCAGTTTCCTGTCATTGGCAAATTCTAACCCAGAGCCCTACAGATAAGAGAACTCTGGGAACAGAGCTTCATTGTCATGCAGAAGAGACCATTCAAGGGGATGGAACTGATTCCAATTTGACTATAGACAACCCATCACAAAGAATAGAGTTATGGTCTTTCTCTGTTTATTCTCTTATTTAAAAGCACTGATGATGAACCCCCTCTTTCACAGCTTTTGTTTTCTTCATTTCAATAGTTGGCCTCTGGGAGCCATATCCTGGAAGGAATTGTTCTCAATATATGTTTGGTAATTCAGATCAGGTGGTCCTCAGTTTTATTTTCAGCAAAGATAAACATTCAGAGATGGTGATATCCCTCAACTACCTTTTAAATACTGAATTAAAAGTTGAATATAAATTTATAAGTGTAACATAGCATCTGCTTGAATACTTGCAGAAGTAGTTCTTGCTACATTTTCAGGGAGTTTATCCTGGATCTTCTTTAATTGGGGAAGTGTTTCCCCTAAAATCATGAAATTCAAGGCATGAATATCAAATATCCTTTGATGTTTTAGGTTTTCATGATTGAAAAATTCTATGCTTTTTCTTCTACATTAAATAAAAATGGAAAAGTAAAATGGTTGAATGAATGGTGGCATGAAATTTCTTTTAACTCAGCATGGACCCACAGAAAGCAAGAAACAAGAAAAGTTCATCAGTTAAAAAAGGGATTGAAGGCATTAATGAGAAACTGAAAAAGTCAAACTAACTTGAAAGAAACACACCTATCTGCTCTGCTCTAAAAACTTTGTTATTAACTACTTAAAACATTTTTAAAATCAAACTTTTAAAAGCATACCAGAGAAACATGGAAAATCTGCCTTGCTGTAGGTTATCACTTATTGAACAATGGCTGAATAAAATTCTAAGAACTCAATTAAGAATATGCCATGGGATACAAAAATAGACCAGTAGTCAACGATGAAGCCGTGAAACATAACATGGAGGAATCTGGAGGTCATTATGCTGAGTGAATTTAGTCAGTCACAGAAGGACAAATATTGTGTAAGACCACTATTATAAGAACTCAAGAAAAGATTTAAACACAGAAGAAAACATTCTTTGATGGTTACGAGGGTGGGGAGGGAGGGTGAGGGTTATTTACTAACAAGATAGTAGATAAGAATTGTCTTAGGTGAAGGGAAGGACAGCACACACTACAGGGGAAGCCAGCACAACTGGACTAAACCAAAGCTAAGAAGTTTCCTGAATACAATCAAACACTTTGAGGGACAGAGTAGCAGGGGCAGGGGTCTGTGGATCATGCTTTCAAGGGACATCTAGGTCAACTGGCATAACAAAGTTTATTAAGAAAATGTTCTGCGTCCTACTTTGGTGAGTTGTGTCTGGGGTCTTAAAAGCTTACAAGCAGCCATCTATGATGCATCAATGGGTCTCAACCACCTGGAGTGAAGGAGAGTGAAGAACACCAAAGACACAAGGAAAGTATTAGCCCAAGAGACAGAAAGGGCCACATACACCAGAGACTTCATCAGCCTGAGACCAGAAGAACTAGATGGTACCCAGCTTTCACCAACGACCGCCCTGACAGGGAACACAACAGAGAGTCCTGGATGGAGCAAGAGAAAGGTGGGGTGCAGAACTCAAATTCTAGTAAGAAGACCAGACTTAATGGTCAACTGAGACTGGAGGAACCCCAGAAAGCATGGCCCTGGATTCTCTATCAGCCCAGAACTAAAACAATTTACGAGGCCAACTCTTCAGACAGGGATTGGAATGGAGTGTGGGACAGAAAGTGGTACTTGTGAGGAGTGTGCCTCTTAGCTCAAGTACAAGAGACTAAACAGGCAGCCTCTGTCCGGAGGTGAGATGGGAAGGCAGAGAGGGTTAGGAGCTGGTGTTACCACAGTAAAGCGTATTGGAGCCGCCTGCTGCAATAGCCAATTCTGAGACAAGGGTGAGGTGAGCGGCAAGAGTTTTATTATATATCGATATATAGGAGGGAGAGGGGAATAGATTCCTCCAAAAAACCTGTCTCCCCAACTGGAGATAGGCCAAAGGCTTTTACAGGGACAGAATTATGGGTCTTAGAAGTTTGTGTTAGTTTCCCCTTGAGGTGGTCACAACCCAGATAAGTTCATCTTTTCTTGGGGGTTACCTGGCGACATTCTGGTTTTCTTGTCCCAAGACGGGTGCTTTGTTCGGCTTGTCATTCCTCGATCATTATCACTTGTTTTCCACCCTCCAAGGAGGAACATCAGTTAATCTTAAACCTTTTGTAGAGACTGGAACTGGAGGGAAAAATAAGAATAAGATTATGAGACAATGTGGGGGTTAGCAATGGGGAGTAATGATAATGAGCTGGACCTATGCAGCCTCTTCCACTGGTTGAATGGACATGGGGAATCAGGGGTGGAAAGGAGGAGTGTGCTGTCACAGTATGGAGAGAGCAATTAGGGTCACATAACAGTGTGTGTATAAATTTTTGTATGGGAGACTAACTTGAAATGTAAATTTCATTTAAACTACAACAATAAACAAAAAAGACCAGTAATCAACTACCATATTATTCAGCTTGCCTGTAACTGAATAGGTATTTCTCAGATTTCCAACCCATGCTCTAGGTTGTATGGAGTTAGTGCCCCCAGGTGATACTTCAGGCTGGAAGCATACCAGAAGATCACAGGCACCAGACACTGACTCCCACAGTTTCTCCAACCACGCCTGGCTCCCTCCTCCCCTTCCCAGGCAGGAGCACCACCCTGTGGCTCAGGTGTACTTTGGCTGAGCTTCCTGGCTCTTCCCCAGGGTTGCACTGTGAAAACTTCTGCTCCAGCTTTGCCACCTGGTTTGCCTCCTTTTTCTTTTCCCAACTCCCGGGTACATTTTTAAAAATGATTTCCAGCAAGAGTGACGGGGAATGCATATAAATGCTGACGGCAGCTTATATAAATGCAAACTGAAAGTCTCACAGTTTCAGGACAACTTTATGGAAATAAATCTACATATACAAATGTTTCATAAGGGGAATTTTAAATTTAAGATGGGGATTCAAACACAGACGGAGACACAATACAGAAAGGAAAAGAGAAAGAAAATCAAACAGAGGTGGAGTCTCTCACTTTCTTTAAGAGGAATTCAAATACAATTCCAATGAACAATGATTGGAACAAGATTAAGATGACTGTCACTTACTTTAAGCATTCCTGAAAAATCCATGTCTGCCACATACAATTTAGGTAGACTTTTGGGGGAAGAGTAGAAGCAAGATGTTCTCCGGGAATTTTTTTTCCTATTAGAATGTTAGTTTCTCAAGAACAGCAACTGTGCCCCTTGTGTATTACAGCAAAGGCCTTGAATTCTGGTGGAAATTTGATAAATCCCAAGTGATGATCCTTGATGATGTAAATTATATATGTTGAAATACTTACAAGGGAGCTTTACAGCATACCCAGTAGCATAAATAAAGCCAGCCGTTTCCAACGGACAAGCTACAGATTGTTTTGTTTTGTTTTGTTTTTAACCAGTTGCCATGGAGTCAATTCCAACTCAAAGTGACCCTGTGCATGTCAGAGTAGAACACTGCTCCACTGAGTTTTCAATGGCTGATTTTTCAGATGTAGATTGCCAGGCCTTTCTTCCAAGTCACCTCGGGTTGGATTTGAACCTCCAACCTTTCTGTTAGCAGCCAAGTATGTTAACCATTTGCACCACCCAGGGACTCCAAGCTACAGTATGGAAGACAAGAATTCAAAGGAGAAAAAAAGGGAACTGGGCAAGTACTGTAGCATCTTGATTGATCTTCACAACCACCATGTACACCTTTGATGTATGGAGTAATTCAGCATCAAAGAGAGTAAATAATCTATACACAATTTATTTGACCCTCATACTCTTTCATATCACAAGTATACAGGTCAAAAGCTTAAAATAATAACTAATATGGCTCTCTTTTGATTTAGGCAATTGTTCTGTCCCAGGACAGCTTTATATTAAGTAAAAATTTGAGTCGCAAAGTCTATCTTTAGCGTTATCTTACATTAGAAAACTGAAGCTGCATTTGATACTGAACCGTGACTTAAAAAAAAATAGCTTTTTTAAACAGTGAAATGCGAAATTGTCCTTGAAACAAAAATTTTATTTCTCCTTTCCCATGCACAGATTTTCTAAATAACTTAAAGTAAATCTAAAAAAATTTTTGATGAACTAATGCCACTTCAAATACAATTCCAATGAACAATAACTAAAGCAATATTAAGAAGACTGTCTTAGAAAGCCCCATAAAAAGAAAAGGACAGGTGAGAATGTGCTTCCTCACAGGCTTCTTGATAAGGCACTGTCTTAGTAACCTAGTGCTGCTGTAACAGAAATAATACAAGTAGACTGCTTTAACAGAGAGAAATTTATTCTCTCACAGTATAGGAGGCTAGAAGTTCAAATTCAGGGTGCCAGCTCCAGGGGAAGGCTTTCTCTTTCTGTCGGCTCTGGGAGAAGGTCATCAATCTTCCACTGGTCTAGGAGCTTCTCAGCGCAGTGACCCCAGATCCAAAGGATGCACTCACCTCCTCGTTCTTCATTCTTCATGGTAGGAGGTGCCCCTCCTCTCTGCTCGAGTCTCTCTTTTATATCTCAAAAGAGAGTGACTCAAAATACAACCTAATCCTGTAGATTGAGTCCTGCCTCATTAACATAACTGCCTCTAATCCTGCCTCATTAACATCATAGAGGTTAGGATTTACAACACATAGGATAATCACATCAGATCACAAAGTAGTGGACAACTACACGATACTGGGAATCACAGCCTAGCCAAGTTCACACACATTTTTGAGGGACACAGTTCAGTCCATGACAGGTGCTTTCTGGGATTCACTCAGCAAAATCGCTAGCTATGCAAGCCTTAACCTGCCGAAGTTCTCCCAGTACTGAGGTTCACTTTGCACATGGTCATTTCTTCCTAACTGCCTGTTATGGGTTGAACTGTGTCCCCAAAAAAGATATGCTGAAGTCCTAACCCCTGCACCTTTAAATGTGACCCTGTTTGAAAATGGGGACTTTGCAAAGGTAATTAGCTAACATGAGGTCATACTGGAGTGATGTGGGCCCTAATCCAGTATGACTGGTATGCTTATAAAAAGAGCAGAAGAGACACACAGAGAGGCACAGAAGGGAGACAGCCATGTGAAGGCAGAGGCAGAGGTGGGAGCTGTGCAGCCAAAAGTCAAGGAATGTGTAAGTCTGCCAGAAGATGGAAGAGGCAAGAAAGGATCTTCCCCTAGAACAAACAGAAAGCATGGCCTAGACTCTAGCTTCCAGAACTATAAGAAAATAAATTTCTGTTGTTTTGAGCCATCCATTCTGTGGTACTTTTTTATGGCAGCCCTAGGAAAATAAGATACTGCCCTCGTCCAGATTGGCTGTTGATGGGACCCTGCCCTTTCATCCCCCGTTAACACCAGGCTTTGGGCTTTTACACACATCTCAGTCAGCTCTCCATTAGGCAGACTTTTCCTGTTTTAGTACTGTTTCTCTATTAGGGAGCATTGCTAGCATCAGCTGTGACCTTTGCATTAGCATTCCTCTCCCAACTCTCACCTAATCCCGTCTCTCTTATCTGAAGTCTCGTGGTGAATCATGGGGCTGCCTTTAACACAAAGGTGGTATTTCGTCTTCTCTCTCCTGTCCACAGATGTTCTGTCTCCCAACTTTTGATTTTACAATCTTCCTTGCTATCTCCAATGACATCTGAGGTGACTTACTGTATTAGGCAGCATCTCAGCTGTAACAAAGAAACCATAGGGAGTGCTCTCATATTTGAAGACAGAAAGACAGAACGGAAGAAAGAAAGGGAGGGAGGGAGGGAGGGAGGAAGGAAGGCAGGCAGGCAAGCAGGCAGGCTAGCAGGCCAGAGTAAGAAAGTCCAGGGCTGGTATGGTGGCTCCCTAATGGGTAATGAAGCCAGTCTAAACAAACCCACTGCTGTGGAGTCAGTTCCTACTCATAGTGACCCTGTAGGATAGAGAAGAATGGCCCCATAGGGTTTCCAAGGCTGTAAATCTTTACAGAAGCAGACTGACACATTTTTCTCCTGCAGAGTGACTGGTGGGTTCAAACCACCAATCTTTGGTTAGCAGCCAAGCACATAACCACTGTGCAACCAGGGCTTCTTGGAGCCAGTATAGACAATAATAATAAAAGTAATAATAACAAATAACAGATACTTAGCATTAGTATGTGTAAGGCACTGTTCTAAGCACTTTACTTACATAGTTTATCTTAGTTAATCCTCTCAACTTCCCTCTTAGGGAGGTATTATTATTATCCTCAATTTACAATTATGAAAACTGAGGCATGGAAAGGTTAAGGGAGTCAGGGCTCAAACCCAGACCACATTATTAACCTGCATCATTCTGCTTCTACAATGAATTATCTCCTAAATTAAGATCTCTATAAAGGTCAAAATTCCCTAAACACACTCAAAAGATTCACAAATATTATACTAGAAAAAAGTTAGATTCAACAGTTGTTAGTAATTTGCCATATTTGTTTTTTTCTGTTGCTGTTGTTGTTAGGTGCCATCGAGTCGGTTGTGACTCATAGCAACCTTACGTACTACAGAACAAAACACTCCCTGGTCCTGCGCCATGCTCACAATCATTTATGCTTGAGCCCATTGTTGCAGCCAGTATGTCAATAAATCTCATGAGGGTCTTCCTCTTTTTCGCTGACCCTGTACTTTACCAAGCATGATGTCCTTCTCCAGGGACTGATCCCTCCTGATAACATGTCCAAAGTATATAAGTCGTAGCCTCACCACCCTTGCTTCTAAGGAGAATTCTGGCTGTATTTCTTCCAAGACAGATTTATTCGTTCTTTGGCAATCCATGGTGTATTTAACATTCTTGCCAACACCACAATTCAAAAGCTTCGATTCTTCTTCGGTCTTCCCTACTCATTGTCCATGTTTCACATGCATATGATGTGATTTAAAATACCATGGCTTGGATCAGGTGCACCTAACTGACAGAAACAAACTGAGACACTCCCACGGTCTGTCAGTTTGTCCTACTGTGGGGGCTTACATGTTGCTGTGATGCTGGAAGCTATGCCACCAGTATTCAGATACCTGCAGGGTCACCCATGGTGGACAAGTTTCAGATGAGCTTCCAGACTAAGACAGACTAGGAAGAAGGACTTTCTGAAAAGAATTAGCCAGTGAAAACCTTATGAATACCGGTGGAACATTGTCTTTTTCTGTCAAATATATATAAACATTGATTTTGCCAAACCAATTGCAGACATCATGACACTTTATCCAGCATGCCTAAACACTTAGGCCTGCATCTCCTAAAAGAGAGAACATTCTCTTCCGTAACCACAACACCATTATTATACCTGAGAAAATTAACAATAATTCCCAAAATTACCCCCAAAAAATGCTTTATTTAGCTTTTGAAATGAAGATCTAGTCAAGTTCGTGCATTGGTATTCTGTTTTCTCTAAACTCTTTTCTTTTATGTTTCTAATCTTTGTTATCCTCTTATTTTATAACATTGATTTAAGAAGGAAAAAAAAAGATCTATTACTTGTAGAATGCCCTGCATCCTGAATTGTCTCAATGTTTTCTAGTAACATTGTTTAATTTATTTGCTACCACCTCTTTTTTCTGTCAACTAGAAGTTAGGTCAGTACAAGAAGCTTGATCACATGTGGTTAAATATTGTTAGCAAGAATATTGTACACATGATGTTGTATACTTTGTATTTTTACATAAGGAGACACATAATGTCAAATTGTCCCAATATCAGTGATGTTCAGTAGAGGTGGAAACCACAAGACATATTCATTGTAAAAGTACATTTTTCCCATAGCAATTAGCAAGTATTTGTAACCAAATAAGAATTAACATGAATTATCTTCACAGTACATAAGTTACCTGTTAGCAAAAACTTTTCACTTAAAGGTTTTAGCAGCCATTGATTATTCTTGCTTTAATCAAATATTTCTAGATTAGATTGCAAAATGGTGACTTTCTGTCTACACCAAGGTCACATTTATGACGTGGCTTTCTTCCTTAAAGGAGAACTTTTCCTCTGCAGATGAAATAACTATCAATCCTCCTAAAAAGGAAGGGCAAATACTTAATTCTTTCCTTCTAATAACAAATTTTAGAGTAAGAAGTCACTGTAATGTCATCTCCATTAGTGATATATGAGTTCTCTCTTTTTCTATCTACCTATCTCTATCTCTCTCCCTTCTAGTTCTACAATTAGTCACTATTCTTTTTATGTTCAAATAGTCTCCAATTTGGCCAATGGGAGCCCCTTCAAGTTGGCTTGAGAATTCTTTTGACACACCCCCATTAGTCTTTGGGCATTTCCTTTACATTCTTGTCCAACAAGATGTACCAGTTCACTTCATACTTTCCCTGTCCTGAGACTTGAATCAGCCATTTCTTCAAGTAACACTGAAGAATCAGTATTTCCTTAATTTCTAAAACAAAAATATAATAAAATGTCCCAAAAGGAACAAATACCAACTAATACATTTAACAAGGTGTAGCATAATAATTTGCCAATTCATTAATTAGAGTCCAGGATGGATTTTTATTATCAACAATAAATGTTTCAAATAACAGATTATGTCTTCATTAAAATAATGGCTCCCTAAGGAGTCAAAGAAATGAGGGATGGATGAAGCAAGGACTTTGGAATTTGATTCTCATAGTGGAGAGCCGGGCTCCATGGGCAATCAAGGGAACACAGGGTCTTGCTTAAACTGGCAAAGAGTGCTTCCCAGAAGACATATAAATGAAATTTAATTTATTAACTTGCTAATGATTGTTTGTTGTTGCCACTGTTAAATCATGGCATATTAATCACATCAGCATCCTTAGGTTGTAAGAACACTTTGCTCTAATCCTACACTATGCCCAACACGAGAGCCAGAAATTTATCCTTTGTCTCCTGAGGAAATAAAGGAAGTTTCCATATAGTCCAAGAAATTTCCCAGAAGCCAAAATCTACCATGTTTCTATAAATATATATATATATATATATATATATATATATATATATATATATAGTTTGACACTGTAGAGCCAAGTTCTGATTTTGCACTTACTTAGAAACTTACCAATATATGAATAAGCCAAATGACTCTAGAGTATATTCATGAAATAATCATATATCACAAAGTATCAGATCAAACCTATGTTTGAATCTCAGTCTAAACCTTATAAACTCTGTGACCCTAAGTGAGTTATTAAATTTTTCTATGCCTTGGGCTCCTTGTCTGTTAAATTGATTGGTGTGAGGGTTAAACAAAATAACTTATTTAAAGTATATAGCACAAAGCCTGGAGTGTTAAGTGCTCAATAAACCAGTTGCCTTTAAGTACACTTCAACTCATGGTGACCCCCTGTGTGTCAGAATAGAACTGTGCTCTATAGCATTTTCAATGGCTGATTTTTCAGAAACAGATCATCAGGGCTGTCTTCTGAGGTGCCTCTGGGTGGGCTCGAACCTCTAGCCTTTCAGTTAGCAGCAGAGCTCGTTAACTGTTTACACCACTCAGGGACTCCAATCAGGATTAGCTACTACTATTATTGACTTATCTCTAAGGACTGCAATTACCAATTCCACCTTGTCTTAGTTATCTAGTGTTGTTATAACAGAAATATCACCGGTAGGTGGCTTTAACCTAACCAACAGAAATTTATTTTCTCATAGTTTAGGAGACTAGAAGTCTGAATTCAGGGCACCAGCTCTAAGGGAAGGCCTACTCTCTATTTCAGGTCTAGGGGAAAGTCCTTGTCTCTTTTCAGCTTCTATTCCTCGGTTCCTTGGCAATCTTCATGCATCTATCTTTCCCCCATTTTGCTTAATCTGCTCTTTTTATATCTCAGAAGTGATTGTTCTAAGACACATCCTTCACCAATATGGCCTCATTAACATAACAAAAAAAAACTATTCCCTAATGAGATTACATCTGCAGTATAAAACCCATTGCCTTCCAGTCTATTCTGACTCACAGGGACCCTGTAGTATAGGGATTAGGATTTATAGCACATATTTTGGGGGGACACAATTCAGTTCATAACACACCTGTAGTGGATTAGGCAAAGTGATGCTATGATGACAAATTAATCCACTAATCTCACTGGCTTAACACATAAAAGTTACTTCTCACTCCAACAAAGTCTATTGTGGGTCCTGGCAACTCCCCAGGGCAGCTGACCCCCATGTGGTGACTCAGTAATTCAAACTGCTTTAACATGGTGGTTCTGTCATTTCAACACCAGGCCTCCTCCATGATTCCTAAGGCAGGAGAAAAGAACTAGAGAATCACATTGAGCTTCCCGTTGCCTCACATCACTCTCACTCATATTTTCTTGGCTGGAACCAACCCATGGCCTCATTTAAGTACAAGCAGGCTGGGAAGTGTAGTCCCTGTGTTCCCAAGAGATACAGAAGAACTGAATATTGGTTTGCACTATTAAATTCTACTTTCTCTCTCTTTAAGTATTGAAGTTACTAAAAACACCAAACTAAATAAATACATGGGACATCTTCAGACTTGACTTGATGTTTAGTCAATATCTTATATTTGTTGGAATCACATAGGAAATAAAGAGAAAATTTAAGTTTTTAAATTACAATGGTAACAAAATTAAGAAAAATTTTGAGCACAATTCTCACTTCCTTTAAAAGCAGTGTTCCAAAAGAATGTATTATGAAATGTATTATGGAATAAGAAAGGAATTCATTATTTTTTTGTGGAGAAACACACTGGCATTTCCATAAAACCCTAGATCATAGTTTGGCTGTAATTAAAATCCTTATGAACTTTTAGGATTTTAATTTTTAAATAACCATAACATATTTCACCAGGGAGACATATTTATCCCAATGCAATAAAAAAGTTTAACAAAATAAATAATGAATGATAATCTTAAAAACACAGAGCTAAAGGGAACATCAAGAGATACATTGTTATTATCAAACATTTAATGAGCCCTTTCTATGTGCAAACAATACATACACACCAACAAGTAATGGCAATTGCTCAGGAAATACAAAAATGAAAAAGTCACAGTGTTCTGCCTAAGAAGCTTACAATATATAGAAGTAACAGACACTAAAACATCCTGTGAGATAGTAGAAGGAGTAAGTAATTCTGGTATGAGGAAGGTACATCAGAGAAAGTTAACTGGAAAAAGATATTTGATCTGGGCTTTGAAAGATGTTGGTAGTCAGAGAAATGGATATTCCAGGGTGAAGAAGTATGAATAAATAAAGCTTTTTAGTCCAACACCGTTTATTGAACACTGTGTTGGCAGACTAGTCCCTTTGCCATTTAAGGGGGTGAAGAGGTTCCCTCCAGATTACACTTCTAAGTCTCAAAGGTATATGGACACTCTGCCAGCTGTAAGGAGGTTTGCTTACCTGACCAGGGAAGTTCTAACCCTGATTCTCAATTAATGTATAAGATACTTCATCTCAAAGGAACCCTCACTCTTCTTCTAATTGTCTCTTACCAGTTCAGATGTCAGACTGTGGAAGTTAATTTCCTGTCTTGCTTACTGAAAAATAAAATGACAATCCTAACCTCCTTATCTGAAAAGAAAGAGAGGATTTGTTGCATATACTAAAAAGGTCTCAATTCCATGGGAAGAAAATAAACATAAACCTTGACCAAGGCAATGTTTCCAATTGCTCACTGGCTGTTCTGGCTTCCTCTAATGTACAGTTATAAATGAAGTCAGAGTTTGCTTCTCTACTGATTGGGTATCATGTAAACCATCTCTAGAACCAGATGCCCACAAAGCAGAATCTTGCAGACGCTGCTAAAATTGGGGCCCATCCCCACTCTTTCACTGGCTTGGACAAGCATACAGCTAGCATATACAAAGAAATCTGGTGAAATCTATTCTTGGCAGGAATTTCAGTCACGTCAGAAATAAGAGGGAGTAGTACTACATTTGCAGCTGCAGAAGCTTTGAACAGTGTCACCAGAATTAAACACAAAGGTCTGAGGAGGTTTTAGTATACCCCATAACACCCAAGAATCCTAAAAGGGCACTCCAACTATACCTACAGTCCAAGTAAAAATAGCACGCTTAGAATAGCAAGGCAGCTTCAAGACAAGTCTGCTGGCCCATGCTTCCACCTAAATGACTATTCCTATGCCCCTGCTATAGGGAAATTCTGGAGCTACAGGTGAAAGAATAAACAAAACATTAAAGAAAGGGTATAGAAAACTATCACAGACCCCTACTGACTGGGCTATATCACAAGATATAAGGATAGAGGAACACCTGATTGGAGAGGGAAAGTCCCAGGGACAAGATCATGTGGTAGAAAAGCAGATGAGTTGGTCCTAAAATGAATGGAAGACTCCCATTTCATCTGGAACATATTGGGGCTAGGGACAAACCTATTCTCAGAACCACAAAAAGTCTGTCTATGTACTCTAAACAAAGATAAATGTGTTGTCCTAATGAATGCAAAGGAAAATTAAGCTAGTTTGCTCAACCAATAGAACTATGTCTTGATGCTACAATGAGGAGTAAGAGAATATAAACACTACCCTCAAGAAATTTAAGGCATAAAACTACATGATATAATCAAAAGATACACAAAAACTACTGTGATTGAAGGGTTATAGAGGGAGGTGTGTCCAGAACCATACCTTGGGCCTCAGTCATGGAGGATGTGGAATGCCAGGATAAGGGTTTACTCTTTATTCTATAAGCAGGAAGAGGCCATTCCATTGAGAATGGAATGAAATGACTAGCTCTCTTTCACAAGGGAACATATAATGGCAGAATGAATAATAGAGAGGAAAAATTAGAAGAAAGTCACTTCATGGTTATGGTTACTGCCATATGTTAGATGAAGATCTGCAGTATGGACAATGATAGTAGGAATGTTCAAGGAAAGAAAAGATGGATTTGATGTTAAATAAAAAGTTCTGGAAATTGATTGGTTGCAAATATAAGGATATGGGAGAAGGATTTAAGAAGTATAGACCAGAGGCAGGACCAAGATGGTGGAATAGTCAGATGCTTCCTGTGGTCCCTCTTACAACAAAGACCCAAAAAAACAAGTGAATCAATTATATATGAACATTAAAGACAAAGTCAAGGAGTCGGGCTGAGCGACAGGGGGAGAGAAAGACAGTTCAGAAGCAGCGAAGAAGTGCCAGACACCACTCGAGGTGAGGCAAGCAGTAGTGCTCTGGATGCATTTTCCATGTCTGGTGAAAGCCAGAAGTGGAGAGTTTGCACAAGCCTCCAGAGCCGGGGGAAGTGGCACTGGATCTGTGAAAGTTAAGTGCAAGCATCTAACCTACTGCACAGGATCAAAATAACTGTTCCCCTTCCAGGAAGTGCCTCTCTCCCCCTCACCCACCCTTTCCCCACTCTGCTCTGCTCCAGGTCCGGCAGGGTTCAGTGATTGCTGCACCCCTTAGACTAGAAGAGGGACCCTTCCCGCCTGAGCCAGTCTTCCAGCTTTAGGGAGGGAACAAATAAACAGACAAACAGGAAAAAAGAAAATTCCAGCTCCCCTAAGCCAGGAACTCAGGGCAGGCACTGTGCTTTTGCCTAGGCACAGGCATAAGTGGTCCACGGACTTCGAATGCCTTTCACTCCTGCCTAGACGTGTATGGGCCCATTCAACAGCGTAGGTTCTCATTAACATAGTACAACAGAGTATATACCTGAAGCCTATTTTCAGCTGCAACAGCTAAGGGGAAGTGGCAGACTAGTGACATTTGACACCATCCTGCCCATTAAGCAGGGTCCTCACCTACCCACATCAGGGGCCTGAGGACTGATGGCTCCACCCACTCCACCTAACTGCCCCCAACAGGGGTCCAAGAATAAGTGGTGCCTGCCAGGCCTTACAGCCAACAGCATTGGGTGCCCAGAGTCTGCCTGCAAAACTCACCCACCTACATAGTTTGTGGGACAGGGACACACCTTCTTCCCAGGCACTTAGGGGCAGTTCTCAGTCCCCTACCTTGCTCAGCACATACCCCCCTACTGTAGCCAGACACCTGTGCCTACTCTAATCACCCCAACGTAGCCCTGCCCATCTAGGACTGTAGGTGAGAGCCTGCACCATGCACTCAGTGACCAACAACCTGGACCCCTGAGCTGAATCCACACAAGAAAAGTAAACAAACTCCCAGGCTTACATATCAGTAGCAGCTCTAACCACCTGGTGACAGGACGTGAGAGCTTCAAAGATGCCAATAATCAAAGTAGCTCACACGACCAGCCTATTTGGGCATATCAAAACAAAACAGAACAAGAAGCTAGGACACAGTAAGCAAACATAAAATAAATAAGTTATAATAACTTATTGATGGCTTGGAGACAACAGTCAATATCAAATCACATAAAGAAGTAGAACATGATGGCTTCAGCAAGTGACCAAAACAAAGAACCAGGAAATCTCCCAGAGGAGGAGAAGGTCTTTGAACTACCAAAGGTAGAATTCAAAAGATTAATATATAGAGCTCTTCAAGAGATCAGGAAGGAGATCATATGAAACGCAGAACAAGCCAAGGAACATGCAGACAAAGCAATAGAGGAATTTAAGAAGATTAGAGAAGAGCACAATGACAAATTTAACAGGCTGCTAGAATCCATAGAGAGACAGCTAATAGAAATCCGAAAGATTTACACTAAAATTTCAGAATTTAGACAACTCAATAGAAAGTCATAGGAGCAGAATTGAGGCAATGGAAGTCAGAATTAGTGAGATTGAAGATAAAGCATTTGACACCAATTTATTTGAGGAAAAATCAGACAAAAGAATTTAAAAAATGAAGGACTCTAAGAATTATGCAGGACTCTTATTCAGAGGAATAACCCTCTAGTGACTGGAGTACCAGAACAGGGAGGGATAACAGAAAATACACAGAGAATTGTTGAAGATTTATTGCTAGAAAACTTCCCCGATATCATGAAAGACGAGAAGCTATCTATTCAAGACGCTCATCAAACTCCACACAGGATAGATCTCAAAAGAAAGTCACCAAGACATTATAATCAAACTTGCAAAACCAAAGATAAAGAGAGAATTTTAAGAGCGGCTAGGGATAAACCAAAAGTCATCTACAAAGGAGAGTCAATAAGAATAAAGTCAGACTACTCAGCAGAAACCATGCAGGCAAGAAAGCAATGGGATGACATATATAAAGACTTGAAGGAAAAAAACTGCCAGCCAAGAATTATATATCCAGCAAAACTGTCTCTCAAATATGCTGGCAAAACTAGAGCATTTCCAGATAAATAGAAGTTAAGGGAATTTGTAAAAACCACACCAAAATTACAAGAAATACTAAAGGGAGTCCTCCAGTTAGAGAGTCAATAATATCAGATAACAACTCAAGACTAGGACACTGGACAAAACAACTAGATATCAACTGAGATAGGGAAGTCACAAAAATAAGTCAAAGCTAGAACATAGAAAGTAAGGAAACAGAGATGTAAATATATAAAAGATGACAACATTTAAAACAAAAAGGAGGGACTGAATAGTGTAGTCATAGAACTTTCATATGAGAGTAAGTTAAGGTGATGTCAAAAAATTAAAGATTGGTTTAAACTTAGAAAAATAAGAGTAAATATTAAGGTAGCCACAGAGGAAACTAACAAGCCTACACATCAAAATAAAAAAGAAGAAAAACATAAAGACTCAGCAAATACAAAATCAACAACAATGAAAAAGATGAAAAGAAAATACATAAAGAAAAATGACTCAACACAGAAAATTAAGTAGAACAAAGAAACTGTCAACACCACAAAAAAATAAAAAAGACAGCAATAAACTCATACCTATCAATAATTACTCTGAATGTAAATGGACTAAAAGCACCAATAAAGAGACAGAGAGAGGCAGATTGGATAAAAAAAACATGATCCATCTATATGCTGCCTAAAAGAGACAGATGTTAGACTCAAAGACAAAAACAAACTAAAACTCAAAGGATGGAAAAAATATATCAAGGAAACAACAATCAAAAAAGAGCAGGAGTGGCAATACTAATCTCTGACAAAATAGACTTTAAAGCAAAAGCCACCACAAAGGATAAGGAAAGACACTATATAATGATCAAAGGGTCAACACACCAGGAGGACATAACCATAATAAATATTTGCACACCCAATGACAGGGCTCCAAAATACATAAAACAAACTCTAACAGCATTGAAAAAAGAAACTGACTGCTCCACAATAGTAGTAGGAGACTTCAACACACCACTTTTGGTGAAGGACAGAACATCTAGAAAGAGGCTCGATAAAGACACAGAAGATCTAAATGCCACAATCAGTCAACTTGATCTCATAGATATATACAGAACACTCCACCCAACAGCAACAAGTATGCTTTCTTTTCTAATACACGTGGAACATTCTCCAGAATAGACTATATATTAGGCCACAAATTATGTCTTAACAGAATCCAAAACATTGAAATATTATAAAGCATCTTTTCTGACCATGAAGCCATAAAAGTAGAAATCAATAACATAAAAAGCAAGGGAAAAAAATCAAATACATGGAAACTGAACAACACCTCGATCAAAAACTACTGGGTTATAGAAGAAATCAAGGACAGAATAAAGAAATTCATAGAATCAAATGAGAATGAAAACATCTTACCAGAAACTTTGGGACATAGCAAAAGCAGAGCTCAGAGGTCAGTTAATAGTAATAAATGCACACATCCAAAAAGAAGAAAGGGCCAAAACCAAAACATTAACCTTGCAACTCGAAAAAATAGAGAGAGAGAAGCAAAAGAAGCCCTCAGGCACCAGAAGAAAGGAAATAATAAAAATTAGAGCAGAAATAAGTGAAATTGAGACTATAAAAACAATTGAAAGAGTTAATAAGACCAAAGGCTAGTTCTTTGAAAAGATCAACAAAATCAATAAACCACTGGCCAAACTGACAAAAGAAAAACAAGAGAGTAAGCAAATAACCCAAATAAGAAATAAGGTAGGCGATATCACAACAGACTCAACTGAAATTAAAAGAATCACAACAGAATATTATGAAAAATTATACTCTAACAAATTTGAAAACCTAGAGGAAAGAACAAATTTCTAGAAACACACTTCCTACCTAAACTAACACAAACTGAGGTATAAAAACTAAAAAAAGGATAACAAAAGAAGAGATTGAAGAGGTAATTTAAAAAACTCCCAACAAAAATAAAACCTTGGCCCTGAAGGCTTCAATGGAGAATTCTACCAAACTTTCAGAGAAGAGTTAACACCACCACTACTAAAGGTCTTTCAGAGCATAAAAAAGGATGGAATACTCTCAAACTCATTCTATGAAGCCAGTAACCCTGATACCAACACCAGGTAAAGACACCACAAAAAAAGAAAATTACAGACCAATATCCCTCATGAACACAGACACAAAAATCCTTAACAAAATTCTAGCCAATAGAATTCAACAACATACCAGGAAAATAATTCACCATAACCAAGTGGGATTCATACCAGGTATGCAAAGATGGTTCAACATTAGAAAAACAATCAATGTAATCCATCACATAAATAAAATAAAAGGTAAGAACCACATGATCTTATCAATCAATGCAGAAAAGGCATTTGATAAAGTCCAACTTGCATTAATTCCTCAACATAATAAAGGGCATTTATACAAAGCCGACAGCCAACATCATCCCAAATGGAAAGAGTCTGAAAGCATTCCTCCTGAGAACCGGAACCAGACAAGGATGCCCTTTATCACCACTCTTATTCAACATTGTGCTGGAGGTCCTAGCCAGAGCAATAAGGGGAGAAAAAGAAATAAAGGGCATCCATATTGGTAAGGAAGAAGTAAAAGTATCCCTATTTACAGATGATACGATCCTATACACAGAAAACCCCAAAGAATCCATAAGAAAACTAATGCAACTAATAGAAGATTTCAGCAAGTTATCAGGATACAAGATAAACATACAAAAATCAGTTGGAATCCTCTACACCAACGAAGAGAACTTTAAAGAGGAAATCACTAAATCAATACCATTTACAATAGCCCCCAAGAAGGTAAAATACTTAGGAATAAATCTAACCAGAGACATAAAAGACCTATACAAAGAAAACTATAAGACACTGTTGCAAGAAACCAAAGAAGACTTACATAAGTGGAAAAACACACCATTCTCATGGATAGGAAGACTCAACATTGTGAAAATGTCAATTCTACCCAAAGCGATCTACAGATACAATGCAATCCTAATCCAAATTCCAACATTTTTTAATGAGATAGAGAAAGAAATTACCAACTTCACGTGGAAAGGGAAGAGGCCCCGGATAAGTAAAGCATCACTGAAGAAGAGGAACGAAATGGGAGGCCTCACACTACCTGATTTTATTGTTGTTGTTAGATGCCATTGAGTTGGTTCTGACTCATAGCAACCCCACCTACAACAGAAGGAAACACTGCCCGGTCCTGAGCCATCCTCAAAATTGTTGCTCTGCTTGAGACCATTGTTGCAGCCACTGTGTCAGTCCATCTCTTTGAGGGTCTTCCTCTTTTTCACTGACCCTCTACTCTACAAAGCATGATGTCCTTCTTCAGGGACTGGTCTCTCTTGATAACATGTCCAAAATATGTGAGGCATAGTCTCACCATCCTTGCTTCTAAAGAGCTTTCTGGTTGTACTTCTTCCAAGACAGATTTGTTCGTTCTTTTGGCAGTCCATGGTACGTTCAATATTCTTCGCCAACACCACAATTCAAAGGCGTCAATTCTTCCTGGTCTTCTTTATTCATTGTCCAGCTTTCACTTGCATATGAGGCGATTGAAAACACCATGGCTTGGGTCAGGCACACCTTATTCCTCAAAGTGACATCTTTGCTTTTTAACACTTTAAAAGAGATCTCTTACAGCCGATTTGCCCAATGCATCTTTTGATTTCTTGACTGCTCCTTCTATGGGTGTTGATTGTGGATCCAAGTAAAATGAAATCCTTGACAACCTCAATCTTTTCACCTGATTTTCAACCTATTACACCACCACAGTAGTCAAAACAGCCTGGTACTGGCACAACAACAGATACATGGACCAATGGAACAGAATTGAGAATCCAGACATAAATTCATCCACCTATGAGTGGCTGATATTTGACAAAGGCCCAAAGTCCATTAATTGGGGGAAAAGACAGTGTCTTTAATAAATGATGCTGGCATAACTGTATATCCAGCTGCAAAAAAATGAAACTGGACCTATGCCTCACACCATGTACAAAAACTAACTCAAAATGGATGAAAAACCTAAAATGATAAAGATTATGAAAGAAAAAATAGGGACAATGCTAGCAGCCTTAATACATGGCATAAACAGAATACAAACCATAAGTAACAATGCACAAACACCAGAAAAGAAACTAGATAACTGAGAGCTCCTAAAAATCAAACACTTATACTCATCAAAAAACTTCACCAAAAGAGTCAAAAGACAACTTACAGACTGGCAAAAAATTTTTGGCTATGACATATCTGATAAGGGTCTGATCTCTAAAATCTATAAGATGCTGCAAAACCTCAACAACAAAAAGACAAATAACCGAATTAAAAAATGGGCAAAGGATTTGAACAGACACGTCACCAAAGAAGACATTCAGGCGGCTAACAGATACATGAGGAGATGCTCATGATCATGCTATTAGAGAAATGCAAATCAAAACTACAGTGAGATATCATCTCACCCCAACAAGGCTAGCACTAAACCAAAAAACACAAAATAATAAATGTTGGAGAGGTTGTGGAGAGACTGGAACTCTTACACACTGCTGGTGGGAATGTAAAATGGTATAACCACTTTGAAAATCTATTTGGTGCTTCCTTAAAAGCTAGAAATAGAAGTACCATACGATTCAGCAATCCCACTCCTTGGAATATATCCTAGAGAAATAAGAGCTGTCACACGAATAGATATATGTAATTCCATCTTCATTGCAGCACTGTTCACAATAGCAAAAAGACAGAAAACACCTAGGTGCCCATCAACAGATAAATGAATAAACCAGTTATGATACATACACACAATGGAAAGCTATCCAACGATAAAGAATAACGATGAATCTGAGAAACATCTCACAACATGGATGAATCTGGAAGGCATTATGCTGAGTGGAATTAGTCAGTCACAAAAGGGCAAATACTGTATGGGACCACTCTTATAAGAACTCAAGAAAAATTTGAACACAGAAGACAACATTCTTTGATGGTTACAAGGGTGGGGAGGGAGGGAGAAGGGAATTCACTAACTAAATAGACAAGAATCATCTTAGGTGAAGGGAAGGACAACACACAATTCAGGGGAGTTCAGCACAACTGGACTAAACCAAAAGCTAAGAAGTTTCCTGAACACAACCGAACACTTCAAGGTACAGAGTAGCAGGGGCTGGGGTCTGGG
Source organism: Dugong dugon (assembly GCA_030035585.1). Taxonomy (NCBI): domain Eukaryota; kingdom Metazoa; phylum Chordata; class Mammalia; order Sirenia; family Dugongidae; genus Dugong; species Dugong dugon. The sequence goes on from CM057475.1 coordinate 26,598,100, forward strand.
GACCATGGTTTTGGGGGGGGTCATCTAGGTCAGTTGGCATAACAAAGTTTATTAAGAAAATGTTCTGCAACCACTTTGGTGAGTGGCATCTGAAGTCTTAAAAGCTTGCGAGCAGCCATCTAAGATGCATCAATTTGTCCCAACCCACCTCGAACAAAGGAGAATGAAGAACACCAAAGACAAAATGAAAATATTAGCCCAAGAGACAGAAGGACCACATAAACCAGGACTCCATCAGCCTGAGACCAAAAGAACTAGATGGTGTCTGGCTACCACCAATGACTGCCCTGACAGGGCGGGAGCAGGAGAAAAGTGTGGAGCAGAACTCATATTAACATAAAAAGACCAGACTTAAAGGTTTGACTGAGACTAGAGGAACCCTCAAAGCCATGGCCCCCAGATACTCTGTTAACCCAGAACTGAAACCATTCCCAAAGCCCACTCTTCAGACAAAGATGAGACTGGACTCTTTGGAAACCCTGGCGGCACAGTGGTTAAGACTTCGGCTGCTAACCAAAAGGTCTGCAGTTTGAATCCACCAGGCGCTCCTTGGAAACTCTGTGGGGCAGTTTTACTCTGTCGTATAGGGTCGCTGTAAGTCGGAAGTCTAGTAGATAGCAATTGGTTTGTTTTGTTTTGTTTTTTTAATAACACATAAAATAATACTCATAAAGAGTGTGCTTCTTAGTTCAAGGAGATACATGAGACCAAATGGGCAGCTCCTGTCTGGAGGCAGGATGAGAAGGCAGGAAGGTACAGGAGCTGGTTCAATGGACACAGGAAACCTGGGGTAGAAATGGGAAGTGTGCTGTCACATTGCAGGGATTGCAACTAGTGTCACATAACATTATAAGTATAAATTTTTGTATGATAAATTAACTTGAGCTGTAAACGTTCACCTAAAGCACAATAAGAAAAATAAAAAAGAAGTCCAGCCCAAGTGATGAGATCTATCATTCTAGGGAACACAGTAAGAGAAACTGTGTAACTGTGTAAGATCTGCTTGGGACATTAGAATTTGAAACATTGGCACTTTTGAATCCCAGCTGTACCATACACTAATTGTTTGACCTTGACCAAGTTACTTAATCTCTAAGCATAAATGAGTTAATAAAAGGGCTTAGCATAATGCCTGGATCATAACAAAAGGGCAATAGTATTCCCATCAGGAGCAAAGAGGAGTAAAGATAATCAGAGTCTCAAGGAAATAATTAGTCCAAAGGACTAATATACCACACAAACCATAGTCTCTGCTAGCTTGAGGCCAGAAGAACTAAATGGTGCCCAGCTACCATTACTTACTGCTCTGATCGGAATCACAGTAGAAGATCCTGGACAGAGCGAGAGAAAAATGTAGAACAAAATTCAAATCTATAAAAAAGACCAGACTTACTGGTCTGATAGAGACTGGTAGAACCCCCAAGACTATGGCCCTTAGACACCCTACAAACCTGGAACGGAACCCAATCCCAGAGATCACCTTTCAGTCAAACAATAGACAGGCTTAAAAAGTGAACAATAACACTAAAGTAAATGATAACACCTGTGAGGAACATGCTCCTCAGAACAATCAACCATACAAGACCAAAAGGGAAGTATTTGCCCAAAAACAAAGTTCAGAAGGCCAGACGGGGCAGGAAAGACGGGCAAATGGAAATGGAGAACTCAGGAAGGAAATGGGTAGAGTGCTGTCACACTGAAGGGGATTGAAACTAATGTCATGAAACAAAATGTGTATAAATTGTTGAATGGGAAACTAATTTACTCTGTAAACTTTCACCCAAACCACAATTTAAAAAAAGGGGGCTAATAGTGTTAGGTATTGTTGTTAATATTATTACCATTGTTATCATCATCATTATCATTATTATCCATGTGGAGATATCTAAGAAACAACTTGAAATAGTGCTCAGGGAGAAAGATGAGGATTTGAGGTAGAGATTGGCATTAACAGAGAAGTGATGGTTGAACGTGATAAGAGAGAAGAGAAGGCCAAATGATGACTGTGGTTCAAGAAGAGGGCTGAAAATAAAACTCTCATTTAAGGGATGAGTGGAACAATGAGCATCAGTGAAGACTCACTGGGTAAAACAATGAGTCATTTATCCACTCCCTCATGACCGCTACATTACTGTACCAGACATGACCAGGCACAGGGAGGCAACATCTCTGGGCCCAGATCTTCTCCGCACAATTGAATGTCCCCAAAGTCTAAGGTCAGTGATTGTTTATTTCACACTGAAGTGTTCAAGGCTTAGGATTGTTCTTCATGAATCATAATGTTACTAGAAAACTCTCAATCATCTCGTCTAATCTGCCTTTTTCAGGTAAAGAAACTGAGGTCCCAAGTGACTTGTCCAGGTCAACGTTTGATGAATGACAGTCTAGACTCAAGCTGTCAAACATAATGCCACAGAGCTTATGCCGAGAGTGTCATTGAACCTACTGGTTTAGAAATATAACCAGTTGCCAAGAAGTCGACTCCAAGTCATGGTGACCCCATGTATGTCAGAGTAGAACCATGCTTCACAGCATTTTCAATGGCTGATTTTTGGAAGTGAGTCTCCAGGTCGTTCTTCTGAGGTGCCTCTGGTGGATTCGAGCCTCCAGCCTTGCAGTTAGCAGCCAGACGTGTTAACCATTTGCACTGCTAAGAGACTCAACAGTAATGCCTTAAAAGACTCTTTCTGTCTTGATCTATATTAGATGTGAGACTATTTCTTCTCAAGGAGCACTTGCACGAACTCAGGGTTTCTCAGCCTCGCACTATTGTTGGCATTTGGGGCTGGTCAATTCTTTGTTGTGAGTATCTGTTAGTCTGTGCATCATAAAAATGTTTAGAGCATTCCTGATCTTTACCCACTAGATGCCAGTAGCACTCTCCCCCACCCAGTTTGACAACCAAAAACATCTCCAGACATTGTCACATGTCCCAGGTTGAGAACCATTGCTCCAATTACAAGTTCATTGTTCCTATTAAGAGTGATACAGTCACCCAGCGTCTCAGGTTTTATAATAAATGCACAGATTAGTAAAATTGGGCTTGTTTTTCTTTTGGCCAGTTACCTTGGAGTGAATTTATCTGTCCTCCCAAGAGGAAGGAGAAGTTAGTGATTGAGCACCTGAAATTATAATAGCCACTTTATTAAATACCCATTTCAAATAAGACTTCAACAAAATACTTCAAATCATTAAAAAAATATATATGATGAAAGATGAAATTCTGTTTTAGAAAATAAGGCAATAAAGTAAAAATTTATCTGTCAGCACTCCACCAAATGGGTATCAAAATATCTAAAAACTATGTTTTCTAATTTCTTTACACCTGTTTCTCTAAAGGTGTTTCACAAAAATCCTAGTTTCACAAAATATTAATAGACATTGTACAGAAAAGGGAGTCTATAGTCAAATAAGTTTGGAAAATGCTGTGTTAAACAGTTTCCTTTCCTGCAAAACTCATCAGATCCTTTGCTATGTTTGTGAGCAGTATATCTCCAGGAGACACACACAAGATGAGTTCTTTCTACATCCTATTTGGCTACTCAATGTTGTGTTTGTTTGTGTATTTGTTTGTCCACAGACTTTGTGAAAGTATTACTCTTCCTCAGAATACACTTTGGGAAACACTGTGCTACCCCCCCCCCCCCGCCATTGTTTTACTAACCTCTCTAACAATACTAACTGAGCTCTAGAGCTGCAAGGATCAGAGGATGTAGAACCAGAAGATGGCTGAATTCCAAAGGAACCTGCACATCAGCTACTGACAATTTGGAAACATCATACTATATAATGTCTTTCTCTCATGCAGACACTAAATTTAATTTCTGATCCAGAAGTTGCTGTTATACCTGTAAGCATCAGTTGTTGCTTTTTAAATGGTGAACAATGGAAATCAATCCTGCTATATTAAGCAAGAAAACAGGGTTTATTGAAAATCTTCTGGGGTAGCTCATATATGTGAAGGAAGAGCTGAACACCATGGCCACAGGAAGGGCAGGAAGCAGGGTCACTCTAGGCACCTGAGAAGCAGCCATTCAGGGACTATCTCTTTGGCTACAGGCATCAAGTGGCCCAGCTCCAATCCAACTTCTATCTGAGTATCTCCCCTCAAGATTCGAACTTCAGTGTAGGTACTCAATAAATGAATGAGTAAATGAATGAAAAAGGAAAAAAAGATTCAAACTTCTAGGAGAGAACATTGGTTGGCTTAGCTTGGACCAGGCCACTATTTCCCCTGTTCCCTTTCAATGGTCACAAGGTGAGGTCTCATGATTAGCAGCCCACCAGAATCATGTAGAGTAAAGAAGGGATTGAGTCCCTGGATGGCACAAATGGTTAAGTGCTCTACTAATTGCCAAAACGTTGGCAGCTCAAACCCACCAAAGGGGCCTTGTAAGACAGGCCTGATGATCTGTTTCCTAAAGCTCACAGCCTTGAAAACCCTATGGAGCAGTTCTACTCTGCACACTTGGGATCGCCATGAGTTGAAATCGATTCCATAGCAGCTAAAAATGAAGGAGGAGCAATTCCTCTAAAACATCAATGCTGGACAGAAAAATAAGAGAAGTAATTTACACTGAGCAGAAAAAATAGGTATATGTGTTACACTTCATTCCACTATTTCTATATCTTCTAGTTGGTTCTTTACATCCTTTGCATACAGCACTGAAGCATTCCAAACAGCCAGACTTTCTTCTCCAGTCACCTTCAGCAGATATGCGAGCCTGTCTTTCAGAGAACTCAGAGTTCCTTTTGGGTTGATTCCTTCTGCCAACAAACCTGGCATTGTTGAATAATGACTTCAAGGAAGAATCATTTGGTCTAATTATCAACTAAACTCATTTATTTATTTTTTTCTATTGTGCTTTAAGTGAGAGTTTACAGTTCAAGTCAGTTTCTCATACAAAAATTTATACACACATTGCTATGTGACCCTAGCTGCTCTCCCTATAATGTGACAGCACACTCATCCTTTCCACCCAGGATTTCCCATTCAGCCAGCTCCTCACCCTTTTTGCCTTCTCATCTTGCCTCTGGACAGGAGCTGCCCATTTAGTCTCATGTATCTACTTGAACTAAGAAGCACTCTCTTCATGAGTATCATTTTATGTCCAATACTCCAGTCTAATTTTTTGTCTGAAGAGTTGGCTTCAGGAACGGTTTCAGTTCTGGGCTAACAGAGTCTGGAGGCCATGTCTTCTGGGGTCCCTCCAGTCTCAGTCAGACCATTAAGTCTAGTCTTTTTACTAGAATTTGAGTTCTGCACCCCACTTTTCTCCTGCTCCATGGGGGACTCTCTGTTGTGCTCCCTGTCAGGGCAGTCATTGGTGATAGCCGGGTACCACCTAGTTCTTCTGGTGTCAGGCTGATGAAGTCTCTGGTTTATGTGGCCCTTTCTGTCTCTTGAGCTAATACTTTCCTTGCGTCTTTGGTGTTCTTCATTCTCCTTTACTCCAGGTGGTTGGGACCAATTGATGCATCTTAGATGGCCGCTTACTCGCTTTTAAGACCCCAAACGCCACTCACCAAAGTGGGATGCAGAACATTTTCTTAATAAATTTTGTTATGCCGATTGACCTAAATGTCCCCTGCAACCATGGTCCCCAGAACCCCACCCCTGCTACTCTGTCCCTCGCAGTATTTAGCTGTATTCAGGAAACTTCTTAGCTTTTGGTTTAGTCCAGTTGTGCTGACTTCCCCTGTATTGTGTGTTGTCCTTCCCTTCACCTAAGATAACTCTTATCAACTATCTAGTGAAACTCATTCATTTTTAACAGCTGCCCAAAAAAACAAGGACAGCAAATTCCAGGCAATGTGAGAAGGAGAAAGAAAGAGGGTTTAAACATAAATGTAACCAGTCAATTCTTCCAACCTCCAAACAACCCAGGTAAAGAAATTTAGTTAAGCATCTACCCTTTCCCCCACCTCAGGTCTGTTGGCCATAATTTTTCTTAGTAATTCTAAAATTCTTTTGATAATCATCAATTTATGTGAAAACAGCAGGAGTCTGTTTTATGATAATTTTTTGATGGAAGACAAAGATTGTGTCTTTGCCCCTAGTGGAATTCCTACTACCTGAAAGAATTTTTCTTCAGGCCACCGTTTTTTTAAAGTATTTGTCATCAGCATACTTTATCTTGCTAAGCAGAAATGCTGCATAGAAGTTAGATTGTTGGCTGATTTTTATTTTTGAGTCTGTTAAACAAAATCTTCATTGGAAAAGTTTAATTTTGCATTTAATTATTTTCCTCTTGTCTTTATTGTAACAAAAGTCTCAAACAATTTCCGTGGAAGGAATAAAAGAAGAAAAGCATAATTTCTAATCAAGATTTAATATTGCTTTTATTTTTATGAAATATTTCCTTTTAGTTACCTGTATTCTGGGAAGAGGAGTCCCTAGATGCCACAAACAGTTAAGCATTTGGCTACTAACTGAAAGGTTGGAGGTTTGAATCCACCTAGAGGTGCCTAGAAAGAAACACCTGGTAATCTACTTCTGAAAGATCACAAGCTTTGAAAACTCTTTGAAGCTATGAAAGTCCTAAATTTTGGGGTGCTTATAGGTTAGCCTAGACTTGGGATCAGTAACTTGTGTCTTTTATACAGACTTAGTCTTGTAACTAAGGAAATGTTTTATTTGTAACCAAGCTAAAAAAGAATGCCATCAGCTAGTTCCCAAGGAGCCCGGATACAAATAATGTATGTAACTTCTATGTTCCCAGAAAGTAATGTCTTGCAATTGTCTTGCAACACCCTGTAAATCCCTTACAGTCACCAAGTGTTATGGATTGAATTATGTCCCCCAAAAATGTGTGTCAAATTAGCTAGGCCATGGTTCCCAGTATTGTGTGATTGTCTACCATTTTGTCATCTGATGTGATTTTCCTATGGGTTGTAAATCCTACCTTTATGATGTTAATGAGGGAGGATTAGAGGCAGTTATGCTAATGATGCAGGACTCAATCTACAAGATTAGTTTATATCTTGAGTCAATCTCTTTTGAGATATAAAAGAGACAAGTGAGCAGAAAGAATGAAAAACCAGGAGGGCAGCGTGTCATTTGGACCCAGGGTCCTTGTGCTAAAAGAATCTCCTAGACCTGGGGAAGATTGATGACAAGGATCTTACCCCAGAGCTGACAGAGAGAGAAAGCCTTCCCTTGGAGCTGGCACCCTGAATTCAGTCTTTTAGCCTCCTAGACTGTGAGAGAGTAAATTTATGTTTGTTAAAGCCATCCACTTGTGGTATTTCTGTTATAGAAGCACTAGATAACTAAGATACCTAGTAATAACTAATCAACAAAGACTCTTTAAACCGATCATGATAGATCCCTGCTTCAAGGTATCCTTCCAGTTCCTTGAATCATCAAGCACCTATCAAAATTTTGTATTGTTAGTTCTTGATTTTACCATATAAATATGCCTTTGTAATTGCACCACCTTGGAGCACTGTGGTTTCACTTTGTGAACTGTGCATTTCCCCAGTTTAAACTGTGTCTTGCCTTCAATAAAACTTTTTGCTTTTGCTTTTAACAGAGTATGCCATATTACTCTTTGACAGAGTTCAGTTCTTCTCTGAAATACATGGGGTCTCCATGAGTCAGCATCAACTAGATTGCAATGGATTTGGGGGTTTTTTGTTTTGTTTTGTTTTACTCTGAGAAGAAAGTAAGTTTCACATGATCCTTATTTATTTATACTTTTCATTACAAAGAAAACAGAACTTTTCAGTAAGAAATCATATTGCTTGAGAAAGATCAAAAAGATGGGGACCAAATTTCCAGGCAACATGTCACTATAGACAGAAGCACCAAGCCATCCCTCCACAGCAAAGATCTGAAAAACTAAGTCGAACAGAGTCACATGTCAGTCCTGAAACCCTAAGCATCAAATGAAGAGATAAAGAACTCAGCCAAGCACCGAATGGAATAAGAAACTGACTGAGAACAGAGAGTGAGGAGAGATACATGCAGACGTCCCCATCAGCTACCGCAAACGAATCGGCCATCATGGACACCTATTGGAGATCAGTGAACAGGGGGTACAAGAAAGCAGCTTCATGGAGATTCCAGTAGGAGACAGAACAACCAGTAACCAGCAATATATGCTTTCCCACCCCCAACCCTTCTTCACCCCCACTTAGCCTCCTCTGCTTCCTGCAGCCACAGTCTCTTGGCGGGAAGCACAGGCTTCATCCTGGTGTCACTTGGATTCCACTCACCCGCAATGGCCGCTTTCCTGAGTGCCATTTTTTGGCTGCTGGTGTTGCTTTTTTCCACTTCATTAGATTTCTTCCTTATCTCTCACCACCTCCCCCTCCTTTCAAATACCTGGCTCCAAGTGCCACCTTTGCTTCTTCCTGAAAGGCTGTGAAACACTGTTCGACTGTGAAACTGCTTCCTGGCCATGCCTCCAGGCTGGTGGGACCCCTGGGGCTTTTGTTTGTTTTGATTTGTTCTGTTTTGATTTGTTCTGTTTTGATTTGTTTGTTTTCTTTTTCTTTTCTTGGCTTGGGAGCCCCTTCTAGCTGGGCAGTACTACACAGCTTGGGAGATATTCTGCTACTCTGCGTAGATGTGCAATGACATCACTGGGGGCATTTCTTTTTTATTGTTTTTTTGGTTTTTTTGTTTTTGTTGTTGTTTTTTTGTTTCTTTGTTTTGGTTCCTTCTCTCTTTTTCCCTTTTTGTCTTTCTTCATTTCCAGTTTCTCATCTCTCTATACTTACCTTCTCTTCCTGTCTCCTGAATACCTGGCACTGTGTGACACCTTTACCCTTCTAGCCAGGCTGTACATCACACCCTGGGAGCAAGTTTTCTGACCTAGCAGCCGCACCAGTGGGATCCCTGGGGGCTTTTCTTTCTTTTTTTTCCCCCTCTAATTTTTATTTGTTCGTTTTTTTCTTTTACCCTTTTTTTATTTTCATTTTTCTCCATTTCTCAGTCTCTCATCTCTAGACTCCAATAGCAAGCTCCCTTAGCACTTTTTTTTATTTGTGTGTATGTTTTTTGCCCCTGTTTCTCTCTCCTCTCTCTCCGCTTTCCCATATCCATCTTAAGTGTACACGTTACAATTCCCCCCTCCTTCCTGCTTACCTGCACCGTGCACTGAACATCACACTCCCAAGCAGCACAGGCACAGCCTACTGGAAACTGCCCGGCACTGATTCTCAGTCCTCCCTGTTGGCCCTAGTACATGCCACAAACAACCCATCCCAGTAACTCCCCTTCACCTAGACCTGCCGTGCTGTACCATAACTGAGTGACAGACCCTGCCCATTGGAGAAGGAGGTGAAAAATATCATGCCCACAGATGAGCAAACAACAAAGAACAGACAGCCTGCCTGCTCAGACATAACCAAATAAAACAAAAAAGCAGGACAAAACAAAAAAAATCTACAATCAGTAAATGAGGAAAATAACTACTGAATGCCCCGAAGACAGCAGACAATATCAAAAATTGTACAAAAACAGGACAGGAAGGTTCCAGTAGGTGTTGAAAATAAAACACCAGATGACTTCCCAGTAAAAGAAAAGGCACTGGAACTACCTGATAGGGAATTCAAATCTCTAATATTCAGAATTATCCAAGAGTTGAAGCAAAAATCAGACGAAAATGAGGAAAAAATTGACAAATTCCTAGAAAAGGCAGACAAATTCGTGGAAAATACAGACCAAAAAATGGAATAAATGAAAAGCATAATACAGGAACAAAATGCTAGAATAAATTCACAACTAGAAATCATACAAAAACAACAATTAGAAATCCAAAAGTTAAACAACAAGATTTCAGAAATGGACAGTGTCATAGAAGGGCTGAGGAGCAGGTTTGAAACTATGGAAGACAGGATCAATGAAACTGAAGACAAACACTGGGATAGAACTCTGATGAAAAATCAGAAAAATGAGGAAACCCTGAGAATTATGTGGGATACAATCAAAAGCAAAAATCCGCGAGTGATTGGAGTTCCAGAACAGGGGGAGAAAACAGAAAACACAGAGAGGATCATTGAAGAGTTCCTAACAGAAAACTTCCCCACTATCATGAAAGATGAAAAATTGACCATCCAGGAAGTTCAACAAACCCCATATAGGATAGACCCCAAAAGAAATCATCAAGACATATCATAATCACACTCGCTAAAACCAAAGACAAACAGAATCCCAAGAGCAGCTCGAGAAAAACAAAAACTTGCATACAGAGGAGAAACAAGAAGACTAAGATCCAATTATTCAGCAGAAATCATGAAGGCAAGAAGGCAATGAGATGACATATATAAAACCTTGAAACAAAAAAAATTGCCAACCAAGAATAATATATCCTGCAAAACTCTCGTTCAAATATGATGGTGAAATTAGGTCATTTCCAGATAAACAGAAATTAATGGACTGTGTAAAAACCAAACCAAACTTACAAGACTTATTAAAGGGAGTCCTATGATCTGAGAACAAACGACAACAGACCACAGACTGAATATAGGACACAGGATTGTACTAGCCAGATACCAACCTAAGAAATGAACACTTAAGGACTATCCAAAACCAAAAGAATTATAACAGGGAACCAGAGAGATTAATTTGTAAATGACAACAGCATCAGAACAATAAAAGAGGGAATAAATGGTGTAGGTATAGAACCTTCTAATGCAGAGGAAGGCAAGGCAATGCCAAGTAATAATAGACTGGTTCAAACCTAGGAAGATAAGGATAAATTTCAAGGTAACCACAAAGAAAGTTAACAAACTTACTCATCAAAATAAAGAAGAAAAGCATGAAGTCTCAGTAAAAACAAGACTACAAAAACAAAACAAATGAAAAAAAATCCACAAACAGAAGGAATTCAGCACAGGAGAGTAAGAGGAACAAAGAAAACGTCAGCACCACAAAAAAAAAGTGCTACAAAATTACAGCAGTAAACTCACACCTATCAATAATTACACTGAATGTAAATGGCCTAAATGCACCCATAAAGGATGGAGAGTGACAGAATGGATTTAAAAAACAGGATCCATCAATATGCTGTCTACAAGAGACACATCTTAGAAACAAAGATGTAAATTTAGTAAAAATCAAAGGATGGAAAAAATATGTCAAGCAAACAGCTACCAAAAAAGAGCAGGAGTGGCAATACTATTCTCAGATAAAATAGACTTTAAAACAAAATCCACCATAAAAGACAAAGAAGGACACTATATAATGATTAAAGGGACGATCCATCATGAAGACATAACCATAATAAACATCGACGCACCCAATGACCCAATGACAAGGCTCCCAGAAACATAAAACAAACTCTAACAGCACTAAAAAGAGAAATTGACAGTTCCACAATAATAGTAGGAGACTTCAACACACCACTTTCGGTAAAGGACAGAACATCGAGAAAGAAACTCAACAAAGATACAGAAGACCTAAAGGGCACAATCAGCTAACTTGACCCCACAGACATGTAAACAACACTACACCCAACAGCTGCAAAGTACACATTCTTTCCCAATGCACATGAAATGTTCTCCAGAATAGACCACATCTTAGGCCACAGAGCAATCCTCAACAAGATACAAAATGTTGAGATAATTCAAAGTATCTTTTCTGACCACAATGCCATCAAGGTAGAAATTAACAACAGGAAGAGCAAGGGAAAAAAATCAATTACATGGAAACTGAATAACACCCTGCTTACACATCACTGGGTAATAGAAGAAATCAGAGATGGAATCAAAAAATTCCTAGAATCAAACGAGAATGAAAACACATCATACCAAAACTTTTGGGACACAGCAAAGGCAGTCCTCAGAGGACAATTTATAGCAATAGATGCACACATCAAAAAAGAAGAAAGGACAAAATCAAAACATTAACTACACAACTTAAACAGAGAACAGCAAAAAAAAAAAAAAGCCCACAGCCAACAAACTAGAAGAAAGTAAATGATAAAGATTAGAGCTGAAATAAATGAAATAGAGAATAGAAAAACAATAGAAAGAATCAACAAAACCAAAAATTGGTTCTTTCAAAGTATCAACAAAATCGACAAACCACTGGCCAGACTGACAAAAGAAAAACAAGGCAGGACGCAAACAACCCAAATAAGAAATGAAATGGGGGAAATTACAACAGACCCAAGTGAAATAAAAAGGATTATAGCAGAGTATTATGAAAAAGTATACTCCAACAAATTTGAAAACCTAGAGGAAATGGATAAATTTCTAGAAACACACTACATACCCAAACTACCACAAAGTGATGCTGAAAATCTGAACAGACTCATAACAAGAGAAGAGATTGAAAAGGTAATTAAACAAAACTCCCCTCAAAAAAAGCCCTGGTCCAGACGGCTTCACTGGAGAATTCTATCAAACATTCAGAGAAGAGCTTATACCAGTACTACTCAAACTATTTCAGAACATAGAAAAGGAAGGGATACTTCCAAATTCATTTTATGAAACCAACATAACTCTGATACCAAAACCAGGCAAAGATGCCACAAAAAAAAGAAAATTACAGACCAATATCTTTCATAAATATAGATGCAAAAATTCTCAACAAAATGCTAGCCAACAAAACTCAGAATCATATCAAAAAAATAATACACCATGACCAAGTAAGATTTATATCAGGTATGCAAAGATGGTTCAACATTAGAAAATCAATCAACGTAATCCACCACATAAACAAAAGGAAAGAAAAAAATCACATGATCATCTCAACTGAAGCCAAAAAGACATTCTACAAAGTCCATTGTCCATTCCTCATAGAAACTCTCAATAAAATAGGTATAGAAGAGAAATTTCTCACATAATAAAGGCATCTATGCAAAACCAAGTGCCAAAATTATTCTTAATGGAGAGAGGCTGAAAACATTTCCCTTGAGAACACGAACAAGACAAAGATGCCCTTTATCACCACTCCTGTTTACCATTGTGCTGGAAGTCCTAGCTCCACCAATAAGGCAAGAAAAAGAAATAATGGGCATCCAAACTGGTAATGAAGAAGTTAAACAGTCCCTGTTTACGGGTGATATGATACTATACATAGAAAACCCTAAAGACTCCACAAGAACTCTACTGGAACTAACAGATTCAGCAGAGTCACAGGATACAAGATAAACCTACAAAAATTGGTGGGATTCCTATACACCAATAAAGAGAACAATGAAAAGGAAATCAGGAAAACAATACCATTAATAACAGCACCTAAAAAAAATAAAACATTTAGGAATAAATCTAATCAGGGATGTAAAAGACCTATACAAAAAAACTACAAAACACTACTGCAAGAAACCCAAAGGGATCTACATAAATGGAAAAACATACCATACTCATGGATAGGTACAGTCAACATAGTGAAAATGACAATTCTACCCAATGCAATTTACAAATACAATGCAATCCTGATCAAAATACCAACAACATTCTTTCAAGAGAAAGAAAAACTAATCATTAACTTTATATGGAAAGTGAAGAAACCCTGGATAAGTAAAGCTCTATTGAAGAAGAATAAACTAGGAGGGCTTGCACTACCTAACCTCAGAACCTACTATACAGCTATGTTAGTCAGAACAGCCTACTACTGGCACAACAAAAGATACTTTGACCCATGGAACAGAATTGAGAACCCATATGTAAATCCATCCACCTACAGTCACCTGATCTTCTACAAGGACCCAAAGTCCATCAGATGGGGGAAAAGACAGTCTTTTTAACAAATGGTGCTGGCAAAACTGGATGTCCATCTGCAAAAAAATGAAACAGGACCCGTACCTCACACCATACACAAAAACTAATTCAAAGTGGATAAAAGACCTAAATATAAAGCCCAAAACTATAAAGTTCATAGAAGAAAAAATAGGATCAATGCTAGAGGCCCTGATGCACAGCATTAACAGGATACAAACCATAACCAACAACACACAAACCCCAGAAGATAAGCTAGATTACTGGGATCTTCTAAAAATTAAACACTTATGCTCGCCAAAAGACGTCACCAAAAGAGTAAAAAGAGAACCCACAGACTGGGAAAAAACACTTGGACAGTACAAGTCAGACAAAGGTCTAATCTCCATAATCTACAAGAAAATCCAACACCTCTACAACAAAAAGACAAATAAGCCAATTAAAAAATGGGTAAAGGAAATTCACAGACACTTCACCAAAGAAGACATTCAAGTGGCCAGCAGACACATGAGGAAATGCTCCCAATCACTAGCCATTAGAGAAATGCAAATTAAAACCACAGTGAGATCGCATCTCACTCCGGCATTACTGGCACAAATCAAAACACTGGAAATAACAAATGTTGGAGGGGCTGCAGGGAGATCAGAACTCTTATGCACTGCTGGTGGGAACGTAAAATGGTGCAACCATTTTGGAAAATGATATGGCACTTCCTTAGAAAGCTAGAGATAGAAATACCATATGATCCAGCAATCCCATTCCTAGGAATATATCCTAGCGAAATAAGAGCCGTCACACAAATAGATATATGCACACCCATATTCATTGCAGCACCGTTCACAACAGCAAAAAGATGGAAACAACCTAGATGCCCATCAACAGATGAATGGATAAACACACTATGGTACATACACACAATGGAGTGTTATGCAATGATAACGAACAATGTTGAGTCTGTGAAGCATCTCACAGCATGGATGAAACTGGAGGACATTATGCTGAGTGAAATAAGTCAGTCACAAAAGGACAAATATTGTATGAGACCTCTAATGTAAAAACTCACATAAAAGTTTACACCCAAAAAGAAACAATTTTTTTTTATCTTTTATTGTACTTCAAGTGAAGGCTTACAGAACAAATAGTTTCTCATGAAACAGTAGTACACATATTGTTTTAGGACATTGGTTAACAATCCCACAACATATTAACCCTCTAAGTTCTCAACCTTTTTTTTTTTTTTTTGGTGAAAATACATATAGCCAAAGATACCCCGTTTCAAAAATTTCTACATGCACAGTTCAGTGACATTGACTACGCTCTTCCAATTGTGATGTTATTCTCACTTAAGATGAAGGCTTACAGAACAAAATAGTTTCTCATTTAACAGTTACTACACATGTTGCCCTATGACAGTGGTTAACAATCTCACAACACGTCAACAATAACCTTACTCAACCTTGGATTCCCTATCACCAGCTTCCTTGTCCCCTTCCGCCTTCTGGCCCTTGTGACTGGACTCCTGTACCTCGTTAGTCTCATTTGGTTTTACGGGGCTGTCCACTCCCAGGCTGAACAGTGAACCTCGGAGGTAGCTTCACCACTGAGCTAAAAGGGTGTCTGGGGGCCATACTCTCGAGGTTTCTCCAGTCTCCTTTAGGCCAGTAAATCTGGTCTTTTTTTGGTGAGTTAGAATTATGCTCTACATCCTTCTCCAGCTCTGTCCAGAACCCTCTGTTGTGATCCTGGTCAGAGCAGTCAGTGGTGGTAGCCGGGCACCATCTAGCTGTACTGGACTCAGGCCTTGGTAGCTGTGGACAATTACTCCTTTGGACTAATCTTTTCCTTGTATCCTGTTCTCTTCATTCTCCCTTGCTCCCGAAGGAATGAGACCGGTGGAGTATCTCAGATGGCCGCTCACAGGCTTTTAAGACCCCAGACACTACTCACCAAGGTAGAATGTAGATCATTGTCTTTATAAGCTGTGTCATGCCAATTGAGCTAGATGTTCCCCGAGACCATGGTCCCCACTGCCCTCCGCCCAGCAATTCAGTCCCTCAGGGAGTCTGGATGTGTCTATGGGGCTTCCATGACCTTTCCTTGTACAGGTTGTGCTAGCTTCCCCTGTATTGTGTACTGTCTCACCCTTCACCCAAGATACCACTTATCTATTGCCTATTTAGTATTTCTCCCCCACCCCTCCCATCCCTGGTAACCAACAAAGATTGTTACATTTTGTGTGTGAACTTTTTCATGGGTTTTTACAATAGAGGTCCCATACAATATTTGTCCTTTTGTGATTGACTTATTTCACTCAGCATAATGTCCTCCAGTTTCATCCATGTTATGAGATGCTTCACAGATTCATTGTTATTCTTTCTCATTGCATAGTACTCGATTGTGGGTATGTACCATAGTTTGTTTATCCGTTCTTCTGTTGATGGGCATCTAGGTTGTTTCCATCATTTTGCTATTGTGAACAATGTTGCCATGAACATAGGTGTACATATGTCTATTCGAGTGATGACTCTTATTTCTCTAGGATATATTCCCAGGATTGGGATTGCTGGATCGAATGGTATGTCTATTTCTAGCTTTCTGAGGAAGTGCCATATCATTTTCCAAAATGGTTGTATCATTTTGCATTCCCACCAGCAGTGCATAAGAGTTCCGATCTCTCCGCAGCCCCTCCAACATTTGTTATTTCCGGTGTTTTTGATTCGTGCCAGTAATGGCGGGGTGAGATGGTATTTCATTGTGGTTTTAATTTGCATTTCTCTAATGGCTAGTGATCGCAAGCATTTCCTCATGTGTCTGTTGGCCATTTGAATGTCTTCTTTGGTGAAGTGCCTGTTCATTTCCTTTGCCCATTTTTTAATAGGATTATTTGTCTTTTTGTTGTAGAGGTGTTGGATTTTCTTGTAGATTATGGAGATTAGACCTTTGTCTGACTTGTACTGTCCAAAAATTTTTTCCCAGTCCATAGGTTCTCTTTTTACTCTTTTGGTGAAGTCTTTTGAAGAGCACAGGTGTTTGATTTTTAGAAGATCCCAGTTATCTAGCTTATCTATTGGGGTTTGTACATTGACGGTTATAGTTTGTATCCTGTTAATGCCATGTATTAAGGCCTATAGTGTTGGTCCTATTTTTTCTTCTATGAACTTTATAGTTTTAGGCTTTATATTCAGGTCTTTGATACATTTTGAAGTAGTTGTTGTGTACGGTGTGAGGTATGGGTCCTGTTTCATTTTTTTGCAGATGGATATCCACTTTTGCCAGCACCACTTGTTAAAAAGACTGTCTTTTCCCCATTTGATGGACTTGGGGCCCTTTACAAAGATCAGGTGACCGTAGGTGGATGGATTTACATCTGGGTTCTCAATTCTGTTCCATTGGTCAATGTATCTGTCGTTGTACCAGTACCAGGCTGTTTTGACTACTGTAGCTGTATGGTAGGTTCTGAAGTCAGGTAGTGTGAGTCCTCCAACTTTATTCTTCTTCTTCAGTAGTGCTTTACTTATTCGGGACTTCTTCCCTTTCCATATAAAGTTAAAGATTAGTTTTTCCATCTCTTTGAAGAACGTTGTTGGTATTTGGATCAGGATTGCATTGTATTTGTAAATTGCTTTGGGTAGAATTGTCATTTCCACAATGTTGAGTCTACCTATCCATGAGCATGGTATGTTTTTCCAATTATGTAGATCCCTTTGGGTTTCTTGCAGTAGTGTTTTGTCATTTTCTTTGTATAGGTCTTTTACATCCCTGGTTAGATTTATTCCCAAGTATTTTATTTTTTTAGGGGCTATTGAAAATGGTATTATTTTCCTGATTTCCTTTTCATCATTCTCCTTACTGGTGTATAGGAATCCAACTGATTTTTGAATGTTTATCCTGTATCCTGCTACTCTGCTGAATCTTTCTATTAGTTCCAGTAGATTTCTTGTGGAGTCTTTGGGGTTTTCTGTGTATAGTATCATATCATCTGCAAACAGGGACAGTTTAACTTATTCATTACCAGTTTGGATGCCCTTTATTTCTTTTTCTTGCCTTATTGCTCAAGCTAGACCTTCCAACACAATGTTCAGTAGGAGTGGTGATAAACGGCATCCTTGTCTTGTTCCTGTTTTCAAGGGGACTGTTTTCAGCCTCTCTCCATTAAGAATGATGTTAGCCGTTGGTTTTGCATAGATGCCCTTTATTATGCTGAGAAGTTTCCCCTCTATACCAATTTTATTGAGAGTTTTTATCAGGAATGGGTGTTGGACTTCGTCAAATGCCTTTTCTGCATCAATTGAGATGATCATGTGATTCTTTTCTTTCCTTTTATTTATGTGGTGGATTACGTTGATTGATTTTCTGATGTTGAACCATCCTTGCATACCTCGTATGAATCCTACTTGGTCGTACTGTATTATTTTTTTGATATGATGCTGAATTCTATTGGCTAGAATTTTCTTAAGAATTTTTGCGTC
This sequence comes from Dugong dugon, assembly GCA_030035585.1. Lineage (NCBI taxonomy): Eukaryota > Metazoa > Chordata > Mammalia > Sirenia > Dugongidae > Dugong > Dugong dugon. Next base: position 26,616,243 of record CM057475.1, read on the forward strand.
TATATTCATGAGAGATATTGGTCAGTAATTTTCTTTTTTTGTGACATCTTTGCCTGGTTTTGGTATCAGCGTTATGCTGGCTTCATAGAATCAATTTGGAAGTGTTGCTTCCTCTTCTATGTTCTGAAATAGCTTGAGTAGTACTGGTACAAGCTCTTCTGTAAATGTTTTGTAGAATTCTCCAGTGAAGCCATCTGCACCAGGGCTTTTGTTGGTTGGGAGTTTTTTTTATTACCTTTTCAATCTCTTCTCTTGTTATGGGTCTGTTCAGATTTTCAACATCACTTTGTTGTAGTTTGAGTAGGCCATGTGTTTCTAGAAATTTATCCATTTCCTCTGGTTTTCAAATTTGTTGGAGTATAGTTTTTCATAATATTCTGTTATAATCCTTTTTATTTCAGTTGGGTCTGTCGTAATGTCCCCCATTTCATTTCTTATTTGGGTTATTTGTGTCCTCTGCTGTTTTTCTTTTGTCAGTCTGGCCAGTGGTTTGTTGATTTAGTTGATTCTTTCAAAGAACCAACTTTTGGTTTTGTTGATTCTTTCTATTGTTTTCCTGTTTTCTATTTCATTTATTTCTGCTCTGATCTTTATTATTTCCTTTCTTCCGGTGGTTGTGGGTTTTTTTTGCTGTTCTCTTTCTATTTGTTTGAGTTCTGTAGTTAATGTTTTGATTTTGTCCCTTTCTTCTTTTTGGATATGTCATCTATTGCTCTAAATTGTCCTCTGAGGACTGCCTTTGCTGTGTCCCAAAGGTTTTGGTAGGGTGTGTTTTCACTCTCATTTGATTCTAGGAATTTTTTGATTCCATCTCTGATTTCTTCTATTACCCCGTGATGTGTAAGCAGGGTATTATTCAGTTTCCATGTAGTTGATTTTTTTTCCTTCTCTTTCTATTGTTAATTTCTACCTTGATGGCATTGTGGTCAGAAAAGATACTTTGAATTATCTCAACGTTTTGGATCTTGTTGAGGATTGCTCTGTGGCCTAATATGTGGTCTATTCTGGAGAACATTCCATGTGCATTGGAAAAGAATGTGTACTTTGCAGCGGTTGGATGCAGCGTTCTATATGTGTCTATGAGGTCAAGTTGGCTGATTGTGCCCTTTAGGTCTTCTGTATCTTTGCTGAGTTTCTTCTTAGTTGTTCTGTCCTTTACTGAGAGTGGTGTGTTGAAGTCCCCTACTATTATTGTGGACCTGTCAATTTCTCTTTTCAGTGTTGTTAGAGTTTGTTTTATGTATTTTGGAGCCCTGTCATTGGGTGCGTAGATGTTTGTTATGGTTATGTCTTCATGATGGATCATTCCCTTAATCATTATATAGTGTCCTTCTTTGTCTTTTATGGTATATTTCATTTTAAAGTCTATTTTATCTGAGATTAGAATTGCCACTCCTGCTCTTTTTTGGTAGTTTTAGCTTGATATATTTTTTCCAACCTTTGACTTTTAATAAATTCACATCTTTGTTTCTACGATTTGTCTCTTGTAGACAGCATATTGATGGATCCTGTTTTCTTATCCATTCTGTCACTCTCTGTCTCTTTATGGGTGCATTGAGTCCATTTACATTCAGTGTAATTATTGATAGATGTGAGTTTGTTGCTGTCATTTTGTAGTGCTTTTTTTTTGTGGTGCTGAAGTTTTCTTTGTTCTTCTTCCTCTCTTGTGCTGAGTTACTTTTGTTTGTGGATTTTTTTTTTCATTTCTTTTGTTTTTGTAGGTTTTATTTTTGCCGAGACTTTATGTTTTTTGTCTTTATTTTTATGAGTTGGTTTGTTAACTTTCATTGTGGTTACCATGAATTTTACCCTTATCTTTCTAAGTTTGAAGCAGTCTACCATTACTTGGTATCGCCTTGCCTTCCTTTTCATTAGAAGGTTCTATACCTATGCCGTTCATTCCCTCTTTGATTTTTTTGATGTTGTCATTTATTGATTAACTGCTCTGATTCCCTGTTGTATTTCCTTTGGTTTTGGATAGTCCTCGAGAGTTCATTTCCTAGATTGGTATCTGGCTGGTGCAATCCTGTGTCCTAGCTTCTGCCTGTGAGCTGAAGCTGTTTGTCCTCATATTGAAGAACTCCCTTTAATAATTCTTATAAGTTTGGTTTGACTTTGACATATTCACTTAATTTCTGTTTATCTGGAAATGACCTAATTTCACCATCAAATTTGAACAAGAGTTTTGCAGGATATATTATTCTTGGCTGGCAATTTTTTTCTTTCAAGATTTTATGTATGTCATCCCATTGCCTTCTTGCCTGCATGGTTTCTGCTGAATAATCTGAGCTTAGTCTTACTGTTTCTCCTCTGTATATGACTTCTTGTTTTTCACGAGCTGCTCTCAGGATTCTTTGTTTGTCTTTGGTTTTCATGAGTGTGAATATGATATGCCTTAGTGATTTTCTTTTGGGGTCTCTTCTATATGGGGTTTTTTAAGCTTCTTGAATAGCCAGCTTTTCATCTTTCATGATATTGGGGAAGTTTTCTGTCAGCAGTTCCTCAATGATCCTCTCTGTGTTTTCTGTTTTCTCCCCCTGTTCTGAAATTCCAATCACTCGAAAATTTTTGCTTTTAATTGTGTCCCACATAACTCTCAGGGTCTCTTCATTTTTCTTTGTTCTTTTTTTGAGTTTTCATCAAACCGAGTTGTATCCAAGTGTTTGTCTTCAATTCCACTGATCCTGTTCTTCCACCATTTCAAATCTGCTTCTCAGCCCTTCTATGACATCATCCATTTCTGAAAGCTTGTTGTTTATCTTTTGGATTTCCAGTTGTTGTTTTTGTATAATTTCTAGTTATAAATTTATTTTGGCATTTTGTTCCTGCATCATCTTCTTGAATTCTTCCAATTTTTTGTCTGTATTTTCCATAAATTTGTCTATTTTTTCCTCATGTTTGTCAGCTTTTTGCCTCAGTTCTTGGAGAATTCTGAGTATTAGAGATTTGAATTCCCTATGAGGTATTTCTACTGCATTTTCTTCCTCAAGAGAGTCATCTGGTGTTGTATTTTGGACACCTACTGGAACCATCCTGTCCTGTTTTTGTAAATGTTTAGATATTGTCTGCTGGTTTTGGGGCATTCAGGAGTTATTTTTCTTGTTTATTGATTGTAGATTTGTTTGTTTCATCCCTTTTTTAAAATACAAAATTTGACTATGTCTGATCAGGCGGACTGTGTGCTCTTTGTTGTTCGCTCGTCTGTGCGCTCAATACTTTTCTCCTCCTTCTCCAACTGGCAGGGTCAGTCACTCAGATATGGCACAGCAGGGCAGGTCCAGCTGAAGAGGAGTTACTCAGATGGGTTGTTTGTGGCACTTACTGCAGCCACCAGAGCAGGTTGGTAATCAGTAAAGGGCAGGTTCCAGTAGGTCTTGCCCATGCTGCTTGGTGGGGTGATGTCAACCACACGGTGCAGGTAGGCAGGACGCAGTGGGGAGATTGTTATGTGTGGAGCTAAGATGGATATGGGAGAGAGGAGAGAGGAACAGGAGCCAAAAATATACAAACAAACAAAAACGAATGCTAGGGGAGCTTGCCATTGGAATGGAGAGATGAGAGATTATGAAATGGAGAGAAACAGAAAGGAGAAGAGGAAGAAAAGAAAAGAATGAATAAATAAAAATCAGAAAGGTTAAAGGACCACAAAGTTCCCAGGGATCCCACTGGTGCAGCTATGAGGACTGGGGAAGTTGTTCTCAGGTGTTGCAATACAGCCTGGTTAGAAGGTGTAGAGGTATACAATGCCTGGTATTCAGGGATCAGAAAGAGAAGGAAGATATAGAGAGATGAGAAACTGAGCAGTGAAGAAAGTCAAAAAGGGAAAAAGAGGGAAAAGAAAACAAAACAAATTAAAAAAAAAAAAAGAACAAGAAAGGCCCGCCAAAAAAACAGGGGGAAAAAGAAAAACAACGAAAAAAGAAATGCTCTCGGGGATCCCTCTACACGTCTGTGGAAGCTGAAGGGGAGTTCCTTGCCACACAGCTCTGCCTGGCCAGAAAGGGCTCCCAACTCAAGAAAAGGAAAAGAAAACAATTCAAAATGAACAAACGAACAAAAGCCCCGGGATCCCACCAGCACAGTAGCCCAGACCAGGAAGAAGCTCCACACTCCAATGGAGCTCCACAGCCTCTCAGGAAGAAGCAAAGATGGCACACGGAGCCAGGCACTCAAGCGAAAGGAGGGGAAGGCGGCGAGAGGCAAGCAAGAAATCAAAAGAAGTGAAAAAAAAGCAACACCAGCAGCCAACAAATGGCACTCAGAGAGCCAGGCAGTACGGGCTGGTGTTTCTGGACAAGAGACTGTGTCCGCGGGAAGCGGAGGGGGCTGAGTATGGGAGAAGAAGTTTAGAGAGTGGGAAAGCGTATCACAAACTGCCTGCACTCTGCAGCCCCTCAGGAAGAAGCAAAGATGGCGCACGGAGTGAGGCACTCAAGCGAAAGGAGGGGGAGATGGCCAGAGGCAAGGAAGAAATCAAAAGAACTGGAAAAAAGCAACACCAACAGCCGACAAATGGCACCCAGAGAGCTGCCCGCTTGGGTGTGTGGAATCCAAGCAGCCGGGGCTTCCTGGTCTAGAGACCTTGGCTGCAGGAAGCAGAGGAGGCTGAGCCGGGGGGAAGAGGGGTGGGGGTGGGAAAGCGCACACTGCAAATTACCGGTTGTTTTGTCTCCCGCTGGACGCTCTGTGAGGCTGCTTTCTCATACCCCCGTTTGCTTGTCTCCGATAGGAGTCCAAGATGGTGGATCCACACTGCGTTAGCTGGTAGGGGACCTCTGCGTGAATCTTTCCTCGCTCTCCATTCTCTGTCAGTTTTCTCACTCCATTTGGTGCTTGGCTGAGTTCTTTATCTCTTCATTTGATGTTTTAGGGTTTGAGGATTGTTGTATTCTCTGTTCGGCTTAGTTTTTCGGATCTTTGCTGTGGAGGGACGGCGTGGTGCTTCTGCCTAGAGTGCCATTTTGCTGGAACTCCTCCCAAAAGAAACAATTTTTGTTGGTTACAAGGGATGTGGGGGGAGCTAAATAGACAATAGATAAGTGCTAACTCTGGTGAAGGGTAAGACAGTACACAAGACTGGGGAAGCCAGCACAACTTGTACAAGGAAAGGTCATGGAAGCTCCATAGACACATCCAAACTCCCTGAGGATCTGAATTGCTGGAAGGAGGGCTGTGGGGACCATGGTCTTGAGGAACATCTAGCTCAGTTGGCATAACACAGTTTATAAAGACAATGTTCTACATTCTACCTTGGTGAGTAGTGTCTGGGGTCTTAAAAGCCTGTGAGCAGCCATCTAAGATATTCCACTGGTCTCACCCCTTCAGGAGCAAGGGACAATGAAAAGAACAAGACACAAGGAAAAGATTAGTCCAAAGGACTAATGGACCACAGCTACCACGGCTTCCACCTGATTGAGTCTGGTACAGCTAGGTGGTGTCCAGCTACCACCACTGACTGCTCTGACTGGGATCACAACAGAGGGTCCTGGACAGAGCTGGAGAAGGATGTAGAACAAAATTCTAAGTCACAAAAAAAAAAAAAAAAAAACCATATTTGCTGGCCTGACAGACTGGAGAAACCCTGAGAGTATGGCCACCGGGGACCGTTTTAGCTCAGTGGTGAAGTCACTCCCAAGGTTCACCGTTCAGATGGGCATTGGACAGCCCCATAAAACTAATGAGGCACAGCAGTCCAGGGACAAGGACTAGAAGTCAGGAGGGGACAGGACAGCTGGTGATAGGGAACTCAAGGTTGAGAAGGGACTGTGTTGACATGGTGTGGGGTCATTAACCGTTGCCATAGGGCAATATGTGTACTGTTTAATGAGAAACTATTTGTTCTATAAACATTCCTCTAAGGTACAAAAAAAAAAAAAAACAAATTGACAACAGCAACTCAGAAGGTTTGATGGGAAGCCTAGAGGGCAGTGAGTTGAAGATAATGGTGATGGAATAATTTGGAAAAGGTTAGTGAGAATAGCAGCACAACTGGAAGAATGTAATCGATGTCACTGAATTGTACATGAAGAAACTTTTGAAACGGTGTAACTTTAGCTATGTATATTTTCATCAGAAAAAATAATAAAAAGATCCTCTAAGGTCGAGAAGAGAGAGTGTTGGCATGCCGTGGGGTTGTTAACCAATGTCATAAAACAATATGTGTACAGACTGTTTAATGAGAAACTATTTGTTCTGTAAACCTTCATCTAAAGTACAATTAAAAATTTTTTTAAATAAATATTCCTTTTGAAAGAAAAAAATTTACATATGCTGTCTGCCATGATAATTTTTACCTGTTCATCTGACAAAATCTTAAAAAAAAAGATGGGGACCACAACATGCAACACATCTTATAATCACTTTTTCCTAAGGAAACATTTTGTTTAATATACAAACACAGCAGAAAACATCAAGTAGAATACAACAATCAACGTCCAATTATAAACAGTGACAAAAGGATGCTGGCTGTTTTGTTATTTTGGTTTTCCCCTGTTTCCCCTGCTGAAAAAGAAGGTGCTGTGTGCTTTTTAAGGAAGGAGGTTACATGGAGAGCATACTCATTGCCTCTGTATCCAACCCTGGGGGAGTGGAAAGCTGCTGTCTGCAAACCCATTTGTCTTAGTTTCCTGGGGCTGCCCTAAGAAAATACCACAAACAGGGTGGCTTTACAGAACAGAAATTTATTTTCTCACAGTACTGATGGCTAGAAATTCAAATCAGGGTATCAACAACCAAACCAACCAACCGGATGCCATCAAGTCAACTCCAGCTCACAGCAACCCTGTAAGTGTCAGAGGAGAAGTGTGCTCTACAGGGTTTTCAATGGCTGAGTTTTCTGAAGTAGATTGCCAGGCATTTCTTCCAAGGTTCCACTGGGTGGACTCAAACCTGAAACCTTTCAGTTAGCAGCTGAGCACATTAACCATTTGTACCACCCAGATTGTGTCAATTACTTCTGAGGGTTTCAAGAGGGAAACTGTTCCATGCCTCTCTCCTCGTTCCTGGTGGCTGCTGGCAATCGTTGGCATTCCTTTGCTGTTTATAGATGCATCTGCCTTTGGAGTCACATAGCATCTGTTGTCCTCTTGTATGTGACCCTCTCTCCATGTCTTTTCTTCCCTTTTATAAGATACCACTCAGAAGGGATTAGAACTAGCACCCATCCTACACCCATATGATTTAACTGATTATACCTTCAAAGAAAGACCCTATTCACCCAAACAAGGTCACATTCACAGGTACAGGGGTTAGGACTTCAACATACCTATTTGGAGGACACAATAAAATCCATAACACCACCAGCCACCATTTACTAAAATGGTGAGAGAGAGAAAAGAGGATGTAAAATAGAAATAAAAATTCTACTCCTCTGGTATCACTGATAATGCCTCAGGCACACATGACTCTATTGAGTAATATCTGATGACAAGACTTGCAGGAGGCATTTATCTTTGAAACTAATTTGAATAGAGTTGTTTTTAATCTACTTTCAAATTTGTGCAAAAGTCTCCAAGCAGGAAGAAAGGTCATTTAAATTCAAGGAGACAGAATTGGTTAATTAGAACTAAAAAATTACAGCTCTGCTGGGTATACGCTGTAATTTGGCCTGCTGTCTAAGGCATTGTTATTCTGAACAATTATGGAATGAACCTGTATATAGGAAGCCATCATCTATGGAGGGTTCCTGCAAGTTGAGTGTCTATGATAAATCTTCCCTTTCACCCTCTGCCTGTCCTTACAGGAATGCAAATAAAAGACAAAGTTTTTTGGTACTTACCAGACATCATGTAACAGTGAAACTCACAATAATTTGGGGGTAATAGTTGGATATGCCAGTAGGTGGAGTGAAAGCCAAATTTAGCAACTGAGAGCTTCAGAAATGGAGTGTATAGGAAGGTTCTAGGAGGCAGTCTTAATTATTTAGTGCTGCTATCACAGAAATACCATAAGTGAATGGCTTTAACAAACAAATTTATTTTCTTACAGTTTGTTGTTGTTGTCGTTAGGTGCTGTCAAGTCAGTTCTGACTCGTAGCAACCCCACGTACAACAGAATGAAACACTGCCCAGTCCTGCACCATCCTCACAATCGTTGTTGTGCTTGAGCCCACTGTTGCAGCCATTGTGTCTAACCATCATGTTGAGGGTCTTCCTCTTTTTCGCCGACCCTCTACTTTACCAAGCATGATGTGCTTCTCCAGGAACTGATCTCTGCTGACAACACGTCCAAAGTATGTGAGACGTAGTCTTGCCATCCTCGCTTCCAACGAACCTTCTGGATATACTTCTTCTAAGACGGGTTGGTTTGTTCTTTTGGTAGGCCATGGTATATTCAATAATCTTGTCAACAACACAATTTGAAGGTGTCAATTCTTCTTCAGTCTTCCTTATTCATCATCCAGCTTTCCCATGAGGTGATTGAAAACACCATGGCTTGGGTCTCAGTCTTCAAGGTGACATTTTTGCTTTTCAACACTTTAAAGAGGTCTTTTGCAGCAGATTTGCCCAGTGCAATGCAATGCTTGATTTCTTGACTGCTGTTTCCATGGGTGTTGATTGTGGATCCGTGTAAAATGAAATCCTTGACACCTTCAGTCTTTTCCCCATTTATCATGATGTTGCTTATTGGTCCGGTTGTGAAGATTTTTGTTTTCTTTATGTTGAGGTGTAATCCATACTGAAGGCTGTGGTCTTTGAACTTCATCAGTAAATGCTTCAAGTCCTCTTCATTTTCAGCAAGCAAGGTTGTGTCATCTGCATAACGCAGGTTGTTAATGAGTCTTCCTCCAATCCTGATGCCCCGTTCTTTTTCATGTAGTCCAGCTTCTTGGATTATTTGCTGAGCATACAGATTGAATATGGTGAAACGATACAACCCTGACACACACTTTTCCTGACTTTAAACTACGCAGTATCCCCTTGTTCTGTTTGAACGACTGCCTCTTGGTCTATGTACAGGTTCCTCATGAGCACAGTTAAGCGTTCTGGAATTCCCATTCTTCACAATGTTAGCCATAATTTCTTATGATCCACAGAGTAGAATGCTTTTGCACAGTCAATAAAACATAGGTAAACATCTTTCTGGTATTCTCTGCTTTCAGCCAGGATCCATCTGACATCAGCAATAATATACCTGGTTCCACGTCCTCTTCTGAATTCAGCTTGAATTTCTTGCAGTTCCCTGTCAATGTACTGCTACAGCCATCTTTGAATGATCTTCAGCAAAATTTTACTTTTGTATGATATTAATCATATTATTTGATAATTTCTGTATTCGGTTGGATCACCTTTTTTGGGAACAGGCATAAATGTGGATCTCTTCCAGTCAGTTGGCCAAGTAGCTGTATTCCAAATTTCTTGGCATAGATGAGTGAGCACTTCCAGCACTGCATCCATTTGTTGAACAATTCAATTGGTATTACGTCAATTCCTGGAGCCTTGTTTTTCACCAATGCCTTCAGTGCAGCGTGGACTTCTTCCTTCAGTACCATCAGCTCCTGATCATATGCTGTCTCCTGAAATGGTTGAATATCGACCAATTCTTTTTGGTATAGTGACTCAGTGTATTCCTTCCATCTTCTTTGGATGCTTCCTGCATCGTTTAATATTTACCCTGTAGAATCCTTCAGTATTGCAACTCGAGGCTTGAATTTCGTCTTCAGTTCTTTCAGCTTAAGAAATGCCAAATGTGTTCTTCCCTTTTGGTTTTCTTTCTCCAGGTCTTTGCACATGTCATTATAATACTTTACTTTGTCCTCTTGAGCTGTCCTTTGAGATCTTCTGTTCAACTCTTTTACTTTGCCATTTCTTCCTTTTGTTTTAGCTACTCGATGTTCAAGAACAAGTTTCAGAGTCTCTTCTGACATTCTTTTTGGTATCTTTTCTTTCTTTCCTGTGTTTTTAATGACCTCTTGCTTTCTTCATGTATGATGTCCTTGATGTCATTCCACAACTCATCTGGTCTTCAGTCATTAGTGTTCAACATGTCAAATTGATTCTTGAGATGGTCTCTAAATTCAGATGTGATATACTCAAGGTCGTACTTTGGCTCTCATGGGCTTGTCCTGATTTTCTTCAGCTTCAACTTGAGCTTGCATATGAACAATTGACTGTCTGTTCCACAGCTGGCCCCTCGCCTTGTTCTGACAGATGATACTGAGCTTTTCCATTGTCTCTTTCCACAGACATAGTTGATTTAATTCCTGTGTATTCCATCTGGCAAGGTTCACATGTACAGTCGCATTTCTGTTATGAAAAAGGGTATTTGCAGTGAAGAAGTTGTTGGTTTGGTCCAATTCTATAATGCGATCTCCAGCATCATTTCTATCAGGAAGGCCATATTTTCCAACTACCAATCCTTCTTCTTTGTTTCCAACTTTTGCATTCCAATATTCAGTAATTATCAATGCATCCTGATTGCATGTTCAATCAATTTCAGACTGCAGAAGTTGGTAGAAATCTTCGATTTCTTCATGTTTGGCCTTATTGGTTGATGCATAAATTTGAATAACAGTAGTTTTAACTGGTCTTCCTTGTAGGCATATGGATATTATCCTATCACTGACAGTGTTGTACTTTGGGATAGATCTTGAAATGTTCTTTTTGACAATAAATGCAATGCCATTCCTCTTCAAGTTTTCATTTCCAGCATAGTAGACCATATGATTGTCCAATTCAAAATGGCCAATACCAGACTGTTTCAGCTCACTAATGCCTAAGACGTCGATGTTTATACATTCCATTTCATTTTTGATGATTTCTAATTTTCCTAGATTCATGCTTCGTACATCCCACATTCTGATTATTAATGGATGTTTGCAGCTGTTTCTTCTCATTTTAGGTGGTGCCACATCAGCAAATGAAGGTCCCAAAATCTTGACTCCTTCCACGTCATTAAGGTTGACTCTACTTTGAGGAGGCAGCTCTTCCCCAGTTGTATTTTGTGTGCCTTCCATCCCGAGGAGCTCATCTTCTGACACTATATCAGACAATGTTCCACTGCTATTCATAAGGTTTTCACTGGCTAATCCTTTTGAGAAGTAGACTGCCGGGTCCTTCTTCCAAGCCTGTCTTAGTCTGGAAGCTCAGCTGAAACCTGTCCACCATGGGTGACCCTGCTGGTACTTGAATACCAGTGGCATAGCTTCCAGCATCACAGCAACATGCAAGCCCCCACAGTACGACAAACTGACAGACGCGTTTAGGAGACTAGAATTCTGAATTCGGGGTGGTGGATCTACGAGAAGTCTTTCTTGCTCTTTTGGTTCTGGAGGAAGATCCTTGTCTGTTCTGAGCTTCTGCTCCTGAGAATTCTTCATGTGACTTGGCATATCTCTTCCCCCATCTCTGCTTGTTAGCTTGCTTGTTTAGTCTCTTTTATGTCTCAAGAGAGATTGATTCAAAACACACCCTACACTAATCCTGCCTCATTAACCTAACAAAGACAACCTATTTACAAATGGGATTATAACCACAGGCATCGAGGTTAGGATTTACAACACATATTTTTGGGGGACACAATCCAATTCATAACAGAGGCTTATGCTTAGTAATGAGGGCCTATAACAAATATGGAGTAAAGCAAAATTATTGATGGTAGGGCTCCTATTGGTGCAGCTGCATAGGCACAGTGCCCAGATAAAAATATTAGTGGCCTGTGGAAGTGGCAATAAGCTGTGGGGCACAGCAGATTCCATTTAATGTGTATAACATAATTTATTTAACCTTTTATCCCCCCTCCCCTTTTTTCTTTTGCTAGTATACATAAGGAGCCCTGATGGCACAGTGGTTAAGAGCTTGGCTGCTAACAAAAAGGTGGGCGGTTCGTATCCACCAGGCTCTCCTTGGAAACCCTATGGGGCAGTTCTACTCTGTCCTATAGGGTCGCTATGAGTCAGAACCAACTTGACAGTACATAACAAAACAACAACAACAATAAGCATACATAATGTTAAGACGTCTGTCCAAAATACAAATTTCAGTTGATAAGTGTGTTACTCATTTCTCGCATAGGCCTGTGTTTCATAAATTCTGGAACTCCTCAGCCTATAACCGTACATAGTGTAGTATCTGTTTAATCTTTGTAGATCTTAACAAAGATATTTTGCTACCCAGTTGTCCCACTTCATCTAACACTCATGCAGTAATTGACTCTAATTCATCATTTCCCTCTGGACACTCAAGCTTCAGCCCCATTTCCAGAAATAGCCTCCCTCTCTTTCTCCGCAAGATTACAGATCCATCTATTTGCAAGAAAGTCTTTCAAAATTCTATACCAGCTTTTCTCCAAGGAAACAACAGGTCTTGTTCTCTTAAAATAGTATTATACATGAAGGAAGATGAGAATTATGCCAAATGCTGCTTTTGAAAACACCCTCTTTTGCATGGTTGAGAAAACAGTTAAAAAAAAATAGGTTTTTTTGAAATGCTGCAATATATATTGATCTTTTGTCAACCCATATAGGGAAGCCCTTTAAAAATCATGTCTTAGAGCCTTCAATAGTCTTAGGTTCAAATCTTAGTTTTAAAATCACTGGCTGGGCGACTCTGGAAGGGTTATCTTAACTCTTTGAGTCTGTTTCTTTATAAAATGGAGTCATAATGATTAATTTTCAAGGTTGTTTAAGAGAAAGAGTTAATATACGTAATGTCTCTGGCACACAGACAATGGGGAGAAAATGCTTGCTACTCTTAGTAACCACTACCCATCTGTCAGTTTGTCATACTGTAGTGGCTTGCATATTGCTATTGTGCTTGTAGCTATGCCAACGGTATTTCAAATACCAGCAGGGTCACCCATGGTAGATAAGTTTTAGTGTAGCTCCCAGACCTGAGACAGACTAGGAAGAAAGGCCTGATGATCTACTTCCAAAAATTAGCCAGTGGAAACCTTATGGATCACAACAGACCACTGTCTGATACAGTGGTGAAAATGAGTCTCCCAGGTTGGAAGGCACAACATAATAGCTGCTACAATGAAGTCAAACATACCAGCACTCATGAAGATGGCAAAGGACGAGTCAACATCCTGTTCCATATAAGGTCACCACAAAATCAGAGCCAGCTCAGTGGCATCTAACGACAACTCTTAGTAAAATGGTGGCTGTCTTATGATCTTCATCGATATAGATTCTCAACTCCTTCTAAGGAAAAGAGTCTAGACTAACATTTTCCAAGCTGTAAAATAGAAAATAGGTCTTCTCTATGAAGAGTTGACACCCTACGCAGATGACACAACCTCGCTTGCTGAAAGTGAAGAGGACTTGAAGCACTTACTGATGAAGTTCAAAGACCATAGCCTTCAGTATGGATTACACCGCAATATAAAGAAAACAAAAATTCTCACGACTGGACCAATAAGCAACATCATGATAAACGGAGAAAAGATTGAAATTGTCAAAGATTTCATTTTACATGGATCCACAATCAACACCCATGGAAGCAGAAGTCACAAAAGCAAACATCGCATTGCATTGGGCAAATCTGCAAAAGACCTCTTTAAAGTGTTAAAAAGCAAAGATGTCACTTTAAGAACTGAGGTGCACCTGACCCAAGCCATGGTGTTTTCTATTGCCTCATATGAATGTGAAAGCTGGACAACGAATAAGGGAGACCGAAGAAGAATTGAAGCCTTTGAATTATTACCATGTTGGCCAAGAATATTGACTATACCATGGACTGCTAGAAGAACAAACAAATCTGTCTTGGAAGAAGTACAGCCAGAGTGTTTATTGGAAGCAAGGATGGCGAGACTTTGTCTCACATACTTTGGACATGTTATCAGGAGGGACCAGTCCCTGGAGAAGGACGTCATGCTTCGTAGAGTAGACGGTCAGCAAAAAAGTGGAAGACCCTCAAAGAGATGGATTGATACAGTGGCTGCAACAATGGGCTCAAGCATAACAATGATTGTGAGGATGGCGCAGGACCTGGCAATGTCTCATTCTGTTGTGCATGGGGTCGCTATGAGTCAGAACAGACTCAACGGCACCTAACCACAACAACAATAAAGAGTTAGGCTGCCAGGAAGGTCAGAGTTAAATGTTGTGCCACTCAATCACTACCTTCCCCTGCGTATACAGAGCAGCTGGCTTCAGCCATATCACCCTGCTAGAGACCTGACAAACTGCTTTCTAAACACAGTAAAAGATTAGCATGGGGAGAGCACATAATATAGGTGCTGGGACTAGAGAGAGAGCGAAGACTGAGAAGATGAACAAGGAAGACCAAGATGAACAAAGAGAACAACCGATCCCAGAGGAAAGAGAATACAAGAAAACAAGATTTATTTTTAAATGCTTATGGGTGTCTACCATAAGATAGGATATTAGAAAGGATGCATACACACACACACACGCATACATACACACACACAGGCTTCTTTTAAAAAGGAGCAATCAGAGAACAACAATAACAAGATTCCAATACAGAAATTCAAGTTAGTTACTTCTATTAAGAATGCACCTGATCTTAAAGACATAGTCAGGGCTATTTCTTAAATGCACAGCAAAAATAAAGATTCTGAGAGCAAAGATAAGAAACATGGATGGCAGATCTATAAGATCTATATCTGCATAACAAGAGTTACAGAATGAGAGCACTGAGACCATGGAGGCTGGACTGAAGGAAGGCGCTAGTCTTCATTTGGAAAAGGCTCACCAGAAGCCACACAGGATTAATGAAAAACACCCCACATAGACAACTCCAAAGATTAAAATGTTAAAAGTTTACGATAGTTTCCAGGCTTCTTATCAGCATCAGACACTAGAAGACATTGGAGAAGTATTTTTGAAGTTCTGAGGAAAATCTCTTGAACCTAGAATTCTGTACGGCGCCACACCATCCATGAAATGTGAGAAAAAAATAGACACTTTCAGACATGTCAGAACTCAGGAAGTTCATTTTCCCTGAACCCACTCAAAAAATATCCATGTGAGGACATACTACAACAAAATGCCAAAGGAACTAAAAGTGAGAAAAAACAAGTGGAATGAGTTAACTCAAAAGAACTACTGAATTGGGTTGTTTGTCTCTTTGTTATTAAGTTGCAGGAGTTCTTTATATAGTCTGGATATTAAACCCTTATCAGATACATAAAAAAAGAAAATCATTGCCATCGAGTCAATTCCAACTCATAGCAACACTGTAGGACTGCCCCATAGAGTTTCCAAGGAGTGGCTGGTGAATTCGAACTGCCGGCCTTTTGGTTAGCAGCCAAGGTCTTAACCACTTCGCCACCAGCGCTTCTATCAGATACAGGGTTCCCTAAAATTTCACAAATATGTATCTCTCCCATCTCCTCCCCCTTTCTCCATTTTCACAGCCAATTACTTAATCCAGGCCCTCACTGCCTTTTCCAACAGCCGCCCAACTAGGGCTTTTCCAAGGAAAGGACACTGAAACAACTTCTGCTCTTAAACTTCTCTTTAATCAAACAATGCCAGTCGCAGGCCATGGCAGAGCTCCAGGTCAGGAGGTAACAGTTGCTGTGCCTTGTGGAGAAGGGCTGGGCTGGTCACCCAGGGGCCACGGGAGAAGAATGATACCCTGCTGGACCAGTCCACCAGGGGACTGCACAGAGTCCCAGACTGAAAGGAACCAAGAGTTGTTTTTCACTCCCTCTGTGACCCCTGGGTGACATTGTTACACACTCTGGAGTCAGAAACAGGGGCTACAGTGAATTCAGGTAAATTTTATAATATCTTTCCATATTATTCATTCTTTCAAAAACACTTCAACACTCAAGTATAACCTATTCCAACACTTCATAGCTAATTGGCTCATCTGTATGTTGTACCTTTCCTAGAGAAATTCCTTCCCTGACATATTTTATGAATTAAAATATTAAGCAACATTTCATGATGTCACTTTTTTAAAAGTTGACGAGGGCTTATTAATTTTTGTCCCTCCTTGGCAGATTTCTTGGCTTAATCCCTGCCTCTATTACAAACATGTTCATTGAATCTGAGGAAGCAAGATTTTGGTTGCAAAGTAGTATGTTGTTCTCTGCATGGTACAAACCTAGTATATCTTAATTACTTGTAATCAGTTGTATTGTAAACCCAAATCTGTTTTATTACTTTTAATTAGCTTCATCGTAAATGAAACAGTTAATTGTTACATGTTGTCTTGTTAACTGATGGAGAACACCTGGAGTGGATAATTAGTTCCTCCAATAACAAATTAACTAGGACTACAAGCTGTCATTAGTAATTATTTCACCCTCTTCCTGGGAGAAGCCTGAAATTCATATCATAACACAGAATCAGAATAAAGTGAAGTTGATTCTAAAATCATAAAATAATGGTAATGTGTTACTTTTCGTCAGTCTTAATGCAACTATTCCCCTAAAGCAATGTGTGTGTGTAAACATCTAGCCATATATACACACGTATATATCCACACAAACACACACATATGTATGTATGTATAAATGTGTGTATATACATGTATATGTACACATACAAACATTTTACACACTTTTTTTAACTTCAGCCATATCTTTATGGGAATCAACTAGGACAGAAAACAGGAATTATTTACTTGCACATTTAATAAAAAGTTTCTCAGGGACACACTAAACCACTAAAGAGGCATAACCCTGTGAAAAACAGAATTTTTTTTCCTTTTTGAGAGTGAAATTCCTTGGAGACAAAGACTTCCTTTCTGGGTAAATTTTGGCCACTAAAAGTCCATAGAGGGAAAGCTTACGTTATAATGTTAAGTGGAAAATGCAGGGCACAAACCTGGATCAACAGCACAATCCCAACTATATAAACAATGTGTTGAAAAAAAATCAGAATGAAATATACCAAAATATTAACAGTGCTTATTTCCAGCTGACTTTTTCTTCTTTCTGCGTCTACAGTGTCCAATCTCTATCTAAAAATTTTGTATTAATTTTGTAGTTGAAAAACTCAACTTAAAAAACAAATCCATGGAAATCTTGATTATAGAGACACTCACTAAAAAGCCCCACTGACTGGGCAGCAAATGCCAAGGTCATTGCAAGGAACTATTTTTTACCACAGGCTGGAAAATTGAAAATTGAATTTGTTTTGCAAGACTTTGGTTTGGGAAACTTCAGCTGTGGAATCTGAAACTCTATTTGAGAGATAGGCAGAAAGAATAAGCGGGTTTTGAGCTACTGCAAAAGGTACTTGTGAGCAATGGTGACGCCATTTCAGATTGGGGAAGGCCTTTGGAGTTTAATAGGAGCTTTCAAAGCATAAGGTACTGTAATGAGCCTTGGTTTGGGACACAGAAAACCTCAATATGGGCCTGGTCTCCATCTATGGGAGGCTATAATGAACTTAAAGGCATTTCATAAACTGGAAAATGCTATAAAAACATCATTGAAAGGGATACTGTGACATACACAGAGAAGATGTTTTGATTGATCTTATTTTGTAAATGAGAGAAACTGAGGCACACAGATACTGCTGTGACTGCAGCATTATTTCTAGTAGAAAAAAACATGAGACCATCTAAATATTCATCATCAAGAGAATGAGTAAATAAGTTATGAAAATTAAGTAGAGCTACACAGATCAACATGTATGAACCTCACAAACATAATTTTGAACCAATATAATGTAACTGTAGAATAATATGTATTTTATCTTGTTCAAAAACATCCAAACTCCCTATAAATATTCATTTTAGTAAAAATATAAAGACATCCAGAGGAATGTAAATTCCCAAATACAGGTTTGTGGTTACCTGCGAGGGGAGCAGGACAAGGGCTAGAGAGAAAAGAGCAAGCAGAGTTTTGTGCTTCATTTCTTATGCTGAGAGGTGAGTGCACTGGTGTTCAACATACTATTTTCTATACCGTTTAGCATGTATGAAATATTTCATAATTTAACTATTGCTGATCACTAAGTATCTGACATCATGCTGTTTTCCATACTTTGTCCCAACAAAAGCCCTATGAGGAAGGCTTGTTATCCCCTTTTTAATAGGTGAAGATGCCAGCTCAGCCCCCTTCTAACATCACATACACAAGGTCACTCAACTAGTATATGGCAGAAGAAGACCCAGTATTTGTTTCCATTCCACAGCACTGCCCCCAAGGATCTTAAACACCAAGGACTGTGTAATTCAGGGACCAAGCTTGGGAAAAGGAATAGAACTGCAATAGAAACCCCTTTCCTATAGCTCTTATCCATCCCTGATTTTCCCTGCCTGAGCATATGCATTATGTTTGTTAGAAATACCACCTTAGAAGGAGTTATAGCTGTGTTTTCCAGCTAATGAACTTTTGTCTTTTCAACAAACAAGAAAGAAAACCTTAATGTCAAGGCTACACCTTTAACACTCAAGTTCCCATCACCCCAGGCAGGACGTCCCGCCAAGGAACACAAAGTATAGCTGAGTCTTCTCTTCAGGAAGCGAATGTTTTTGCTTGATAGTGATAGCCTACTCACTTCTCAGTCAAGGCCTTTTTCACACTGCTCTCTGTTTGTGGTTCTATTTTTTGATGTGGTTTTTGCTTGAGTGGGTAGAATGAATAATTGGCATCGAGTGGAGAATTCATAAACTCTATGACACAAATCCGGAGTTCCAGGTCTAGTTCGTAGTCTCAGCTTTGTTGCGCTTCCAAGAACACCAGAGTCTACATGGGCTGTCATCTCAAAGCCAAGGTTTGTGGAGGTTTCGAAAATTCTTGAATTTCCCCTGTCAATGGATTCACCATTATGGACCAGCACTAGGCTGCCACTTGT
This sequence comes from Dugong dugon, assembly GCA_030035585.1. Taxonomy (NCBI): domain Eukaryota; kingdom Metazoa; phylum Chordata; class Mammalia; order Sirenia; family Dugongidae; genus Dugong; species Dugong dugon. The sequence goes on from CM057475.1 coordinate 26,634,967, forward strand.
AAGACAGACAAGGTGGAGTTTGTATTTTACTGTTCCTAAAATACTACGGCCTAGAGGCAGTGTGATGCAGAGAAGAGGATTGTCCTGGGAACTAGGAGACTTAGGTTTTTGTTCTAGACATGCTGTCTAACCACTTCTGCCTCAGTTTCTTCAGCCGAAATGACAGGACTGGGATAAGTGAATTCTAAAGCTCTTTCCAGCTCAAATTCTATGCCACCACAGATGCCATGTTGGAGGGTGTCTATCTCATTACACCCCAGATATCTGGCAGCAGTGATCTTGCCCTGGTGGCGCAATGGTTCAGCACTTGGCTGCTAACCAAATGGTTGGCGGTTCAAACCCACCCAGAGGTTCTATAGGAGAAAGACTTGACAATCTGCTTCCATAGAGATTACAGCCAAGAAAACCCTATGGGACAGTTCTACTCTGTCACACGGGGTCTCTGTGAGTCAGAAATGACTTGACGGCAAACAACAACAACGACCACCACTCCTTGAGCACCTTCAGGATGACAGTAGTCTGTGCTTTTACATGCTATTTGTGATCTCCTCAATACTTCCACCACTATTCAAACTAGATATGATTAAATCACTTTACAGAGGAGAAAACTGAGTCTCAGAGAGTAAGTAAACCTTCATTCCCCTCCCTCTTGTCCCTGTGGCTCTGCCCAGAATGATTTTCCCAGCCCATCTCTGGTCCTGCTTTTTGAGAACAAGGTTGAGATGGCACCTCCTTGTTGCAGCCTCCATAACTGCTGCAGGAAATTCATCTTTTTCTCTTCTATGCTTCCACATCACTTTCAGCTATTCTTTGTGTTTCAAACTCTACTTTTCACCAAACCATTTATCCAAGTCAGTAAAAAAAAAAAAAAATTTAACACACCCCAAAATTTATTTTATTTTTTACATTTTATTTACACTTTATTTATTCACATCTATTTTAAATTATACATGTATTACTGTACTGCGATAATATGCAGAGTAAAAAAATTACAGAAAAAATAAGTATTTAAAAGATGAAAAAATATCACAAGCACTATGTTCCAACTAAGTTTTCTTTTACTTAATAGTGGCAAAATTAGTTTACCATTAGTAAATTATTTTAAATCACTAATTATTAAAACAAATAATGACATAATTGAACTAAAAATAGAATGTTTAACATTATTTATTATTTTGTGAGGGGAATGAGATTGTGTAACGCTTCATTATTGAAAATCTTGGTAAAATATTTAGTGAGATAGCAATTGGACATTCTGGATCTAGTTTCAGTTAATTTAATGTTTGTTTCTATCTCATAAATGGAAAAATACCTCACAAAAATCCATCGAGCCAAATATAAAAAGTGCATCATTGACTATATTTACTGAATCGTCATACCAATTTTCAATTTCATATATCAAACTAAAAATACATTTTTTGAAAGTTTCCTAGTAAATTTTCATCTTCTTGATGTGTTAGCAGTCACTTCCAAACTAACTGGAAGATGGGACAATATGTATGTTTAACAAATGGGCCAATATTTCCTGAAATTCTTCATTTGAAAGATTAGTACACAGGTTAGAAAATTAATAAGTGGCTAAGCATGGATTTTATCTGATTTCAGAGTCTGAGCTCTTGGTTCCCCTAGAAGGGCAGAATTTACGCTGGGGATTATGAGACAGAGGTTGAATACACTGGCCACACTAAGCAAATCAACAGAAGAAATATGATTTCCAGAAACTTCCTGTTTTAATGGGTCAGAGAATTCATCAAGCTCTGATTGGAATGTCAGGCCCCTTAGTCAACAATTCATACTAAAAGCTAAGCCTGCCGGTCAGCCTGCCCTGCTGAGTTCATGCAGAGGGTAACATTGCCTTCGGTGGTGACATTTAGAGGGAACAGTTGCATCTTCTTCTAGCAGAAACACCAAAATTCTTTTCTTACATCCTTAAGTTAAACTGATCTCGGCCCAGATGCTACGGTTATTTGCCTCTAGCTTCCACAACAAAAGTAAATGGCAATACCATCTGTGACAGCCGGCTGTGTGGAAAGGTCACCAGCCTCCCTGTTGTTTCTTTACTCCAAGTAAAGAGTTAACAAAACAGAAAGATATTTATTTAGAATGAGCTCTTCAGTTTCTTCTGGTAGTAAAAAGAAGGTTAGAAAACAGGCCTCAATTTAGGTTGTCATAATATATGACCAAGAATTTAACCCAGAAGTTAGAAAAAGAATGGCAAAAGCCTAAGAAAAATAAGAAGGACTTAATGTAGAAAAAACCAGAAATTAATGAATTTGAAAAACAGACTGATAAATAAATCCACCAGCAACTTCTCTGGGAAAAAAATAGGTGAAAGATAGATGGATAAATAGACAAATACTTTTTTTCATTGTATCAATCAGTCATTATAAAAATGCTCAACAGGTCATGTGAGCATTTCAAAGGCCTCCCCAAGGCACTTGAGAAAATGCAGCTTTCATTTATGCCTTCTTTAGACAGTTAATAATATATAGCATAGAGAAATATCTAGGACATTCGTCAAAATGTTAACAGTATTTATCTCTGGGTGATAGAATTTGGGGCAATTTTTCTTTCTTCTTTGTACTTCTCGATATTTCTTGAATTGTTTATAATAAGCATTTATCATTTTTACAGTCAGAATAAAAACTCTAAAGCCATTTTCATTTTTCTAACTGTCCCAAGCATGATTGAATGTGAAATATGATAATACATGGGGGAAAAAAGCTACATAAAATGTAAACAAATCATAGTGGTTTTGGCTTTGTGGCAATATAAATATCACATATTTTACGTCACAATGGATAGTAAAAACACAGATCTCATGAAGTTACCTACTACTCTCCTGTCAGATTATGCCTGAATACCCAGTCATTGTTATCCTACTTTTTCTGTTATCCCAGCAAGTGAGTGCATCCAATGGTATGAGAAAGCCATCCAACCCAGAGGCCAACCTCCCTGCAGAGGCTGGGCTACTAAAGTCCGCTGTGGACCTTCACTTCAAAGTCTCTGTTCTAACACCTAAAACAATCCCTCAGGATTACAATTCAATTTTATGTAAAATAAGTCCAATAGAATTGAAGACTAGTGGGTGAATTTGAGGTAGTTTGAAACTACTTTTAAATTAACAAGCAGACTTGGGATAAATACTGCACCTCAAGTTTGAAAATGTAACTTTCTAGTCACTAATGGAAAGTGCTAGAGGCAGACATCTGTAAATTTGTATACACAAATTCTTTCTTTAGGTGAGGTCATGGGAATGGGTCTGGCCAGTCATGGCACCCAATACAGGGATTAGTCCAAAGGGTAGGCACATGTGCAAAACAGGACCAATCAGGATCCTGTCACAAGACTGGAAATATGGATACTGGGGGACTCTGGGATCACAGGCTTTAAGGACCATGTATGCCAGTAGCTCCTGGGGCCCATCTTGTCACTGCTTGGAGAGCAAGTACCTGAGAACGAAGCCAAGGGAAAGCAAGCAGGGTCAAAAAATAAGGAGAGACAGGGTCCTGATAATCCCAATGATACTATGTTAACCCCAAAATCCAATGCTACCATTTCAGTTGTATTTCCTTCATTTGCAAATGACAGTGTTTAATAAATATGCGCTATTAATTTAGCAAGCCCCAAATGTTCCTTTTAATTCAGACTGAAATGATATTGGCATAACACTAGATTCCTAACACTTGGGAGGTAGGAATCATATCTTTTCATCTTTATATTCTTGGTGGCTGCTTGGCTACTAACAGAAAGGTTGGTGGTTCAAATCCACCCAGCAACGCCTTGGAAGAAAGAGCTGGGTATCTACTTCCATAAGATTACAGCCCTTGAAACCCGTATAGAGTGCGGTTCTCCTCTGACACACGTGGGATCGCCATAAGTTGAAATCAATTGGACAGCAATGATTTTTTTATCACAATTATGAATGAATGAATGATATATGAAAAAAAAACCCTCAAGTCTATTTGTTCAATTGAACAAAATGACAATGTGTTCTTTAATTCAGTGACTAAATTTATAAAAAGCAATACTGATAATTCCTTCAAGACATAGGCTAAGTAAAGAAATAAAAAAATTGTGAAAGTAATAAGTAGAAACAGTGGAGTGGCTTCCCAGAATCTTGGTTTTCTAGCGTTTTCATTTTAGGCCTCCATTTTTTTCCTGGGTCTGTTAAGACGCATCCATATTTATATTGAAAACGCACTGGATTAGCACCAGGCATCTGGGAGAATGATCACAGCATTTGGATCATCTAGGAAATAAAAAAAGTCTGTTAGGACCAACCTGTGGCCAGACCAAACCTAGGAAGTAAGCCCAGAGGTGGAGTCAGTGAATAATATGGGCAGAGCCAAGACTGCTGGTCCCAGGAATCTGAAGGAGAAAGTCAGAACAGGGCCTGGGGTATCAGGCCAAAGTGTGGAGAAAAAAGGTGGAAGTTACCTACAATAAAGATGCTAGAAACAAAGGCTGACTTACGGACAGAAGCCATATTCATTCAGGTGGAGATAAGGGGTGGAGAAGGGAGATAGCGTCAGGATTCAAAATCAAAAGCCAAACCCCACTGCCGTCAAGTCGATTCCAACTCATAGAGACTCTACAGGACAGGGTACAACTGCCCCATAGGGTTTCCAAGGCTGTAAATCTTTACGGAAGCAGACTGCCACATCTTTCTTCCACGGAGCAGCTGGTGGGTTTGAACCACTGACCTTTCGGTTAGTAGCTGAACATTTTAACCACTGCACCACACGGGCTCATATCAGGATTCAAGGATCCAGTAAAGCCAGAGGAAGCACACTCAGAAGCCAGTTCTGACCAGAAGAAGGCTTAACAAAGTTCTCTGGTTTCAGTTCAGGTGTGCAAACTGGCAGTCTTTAGGCTGAATGTGGCCCACAGAAATATGTTGTTTGGTCTGCACTCCGTTTCTTTAAAACTGTTCTAGAACTTTGCTGGGAATAATACTAAATTCAACAACAGTTCTAAGTGTTTTTGCATATTTGAATCCATTTAATCCTCATCAGTACATTGGCTGAGTACTGGCGATATGCTGAGCACTATCCCAAGCACTCTGTGTATTAACTCATGAAATCCTTTTAGCAAACTTAGCCCACATTATCTATGAGAAAACTGAGGCACAAAGAATTTAGTCATCTGCCTAAGGTTGCTCAGCTAGTAAATAGTGGAGTCAGGATTTAGATGCAGGTGATCTGGCTCCAGACTTTGGACAATTAGCCACAACACTGCAGTTGCCTCTGCGGCCAGTCCGTCTTACATTCAGCCAAATCCACACTTTTACATTTCCTGCCTGGCCCTGTCAGTATTCGGGGTCAGTGGTCCCTGGTCTGCACAGTGATGTAACTGGGTTATTTATTCCAGAATGTCATGTCTGCCTTCTGCAAGTTTTAAGCAGCCTTCTTAGAGTGGGCAGGGAAGAGGCATTCCCCAGAGTGAGGCAGACCTCAGCGTGTCTGTGATTGGCTATTTCAGCTGTGTAGGCAGAGGACAGCTGGCACTGAACATGTGACACCTCATAGTTCTAACAGAGTCACTGTCCTACGTGACACTCAAAGTGCATTAAGCCTCAAAGAGATCATAAAGTTCTTCAGAAATTAAAATCCCTGCCCATTCAAAACCAAATAGTAAAGTACATGCCCAAAAGAATTGAAAGCAGGGACTCAAATAGAATGTTCATTGCATTTTTATTCACAATAGCCAAAAGGTGGAGAAGGCCCAGGGTCCATCAACAGATGAACGGATAAACAAAATGTGGTATATCCATGCAGTGGAATGTTATTCAGCCATGAAAGGAATTAAATACTGACACCTGCTACAACATGGGTGAACCTTAAAAACACTATGCTAAGTCAAAGAAGTCAGACACCAAAGGCCACATATTGTATCAATCTATTTGTAAGAAATATCTAAAACAGGCAAATGCATGGAGACAAACACTTATTAGTGGTTACCAGGGACTGGGGGGAAGAAGAAACGGGAGTTTATTGCTTAAGGGCTACTGAGTTTCTGTTTGGAGCAATGAAAAACTTTTGGAAATGGATAGTGGTGATGGCTGTACAACATAATGAATGTGATTATGTTTACACTTTAATTTTTACGTGTACGTGTAAAAACAGTTAAAAAGGTAAATTTTTGTTAAACACATTTTACCACCAAAAAACATTTTAATGAAATAATGAAGTTGGAGAAGTAAGTTAGCAGGGAAAATGTTGAAGACAGAATCTATCCAGTTAGCCAAAAAAATGGAAAAAACATTTAGGCAATAATAAATGATCAGCAAAAATTGGTAAATTTGAATATTGGGGAAGCCAGTACAACTTGTCCAAGGCAAGGTCATGGAAGCTCCATAGACACATCCAAACTCCCTGAGAGACCAAGTTACTGGGCTGAGGGCTGTGCAGACCATGATCTCAGGGAATATCTAGCTCAGTTGGCATAACAAAATTTATAAATAAAATGTTCTACATTCTACTTTGGTGAGTAGCATCTGGGCTCTTAAAAGCTTGTGAACAGCCATCTAGATACATCTACTTGTCCCATCCCATCTGGAGCAAAGAAGAAAGAAGACTACCAAAGACACAAGGGAAAGATTAGTCCAGAGGAGTAATGGACCACAGCTACATAGCCTCTACCAGACTGAGTCCAGCACAACTGGATGGTGGCCGGCTACCACCGACTGCTCTGACAGGCATCACAATAGAGGGCCCCGGACAGAGCTGAAGAAAAACATAGAACAAAATTCTAATTCACAAGAAGACCAGACTTACTGGTCTGACAGAGACTGGAGAAACCTCAAGAGTATGGTCCCCAGACACCTAATGGCTCAGTAATGAAGTCAGTCCTGAGATTCACTCTTCAGACAAAGATTAGACAGGCCCATAAAACAAAACTAGACTAAATGAGTACACCAGCCCAGGGGCAAGGAAGAGAAGGCAGAAAGGGACAGGAAAGCTGGTAATGAGAAATCCAAGGTCGAGAAGGGGAGAGCTTTGACATGTCGTGGAGTTGACAACCAATGTCCCAAAACAATATGTGTATTAATTGTTTAATGAGAAATTTGTTTGCTCCATAAACCTTAATCTAAAGTACAATAAAAAAAAAAAATTGGTGAATTTGCATATCTGTAGGAGATATGTACAAAGCTTTAAAAAAAAGCTTTCTAAAAAAATCTTTGGAAAGAGTTGAGAGCAATAATTTTTACTAATTAGATATATGTTCACAAAGACATATGTGAGGATAATAAAACTTAAATGTGCAAGTTTTCAACTACCAAAATAGTGAAGTAGGAAGTTAAAGCATCGTTGTTTCACGTGGGTCTGACTGCAAAACAGAGCCCGAAAATTTTAATTACAGCAAAAGCTTGTCCAGGAATACCTGTAATGTCTTCAGGAGCTTTCAATCATTTCTAAAGGACTGTCTAAAAAATTAAAAAATCTGAGTCCACCGTAAAGCTATCCATTCGAGACTAGCAAGTTTTAGATAAAATGAGCTGTGAAACCTACAATTGCAAAGCAAGGTCATGGGATTATAAATAGCTCTGCAGTTCTGTCTCCTCAGCTGGAGCATTTGGGATTCGCCCACACTTCTAACTTGGCCCGTATTAAGTTAACAGGGGCCAGGGGAGTGGTGATACCACTAGAATGTTGATTTATAGAAAAGGAGGCTGGATTCAGTCCCAGAATGTGCCATTAACTCACTGATGACCTTGGCCAAGTCACTCAACCTCTCTGAGCACCAGTTTCCTTTGAGACTGGATAAAGTGACCTCTCAGGGCTCTTTAACACACCGTGGGTCACACTTTGTTCTATCTCTTCTTTTGGTGGCATCTTTTTCTTTCTCTTTTCCAAATAACGCCAGTGTGCAAATTGAAAGCTTCAGAGCTGCATACAGTCTCTCATCAATATACCATTTCTTCACTCCCTCAAAATTTATTCTTTTCTTATGCCCCAGCTTCTTGCATCTAAGCGTCATTAGAGAAACCTATCTCTGTTATGTTTATTTGTACACATCACTTCAGTCCATAAAGGATTTGAGCCTAATTTCACTTGCTTCTAAAAAAATTCAAAATTCTTCTGCACAATACTGTGCATAATCTTATTTTGAGACTAAATTCTTTACCAAAAAATTTCATGCCTAAAAATGTTTTTTTTCTTTCCCCACTGAAGCAGGAAAATGATATATGTATAAGAAACAATGCTTAATGAAAGTAGACAATGTATGCACGATTTCTAACCAACTGCTGCCCTTTCTCTCCTGGTTTGATGGCTAATAAGCAAAATATATTCCAGAACTGTCCTCTCTCCTTAGATGTTTCATTTGAGAATAAATTCATTTCTGTTTCAAGTTGCCCCATTTGGGAAAACCTAGATCCCATCAACAACAGCTTGAGAATAGAATCAAGAGGAATGAGAAGAGATGACATAAGTCTTAAAAATTAAAATAATCTTTCTTCAGCCTAAATCAAGAAAGGATGCTCCGGCTCTTAGTGTTCAGTCAGTCTATGCAAGGAAGATTCTATTCCTTGCCAAACAATTTAGTGGCATTAATTAGTCTTTAGTCAGGAGTGCGGATTCCCTGAGTGGTGCAAATGGTTAACGCACTCAACTACTAACTGAAAAGTTGGAGGTTCAAATCTACCCAGAGTCGCCTCAAAAAAAAAAAAAAAAAACAGCACCTTGGAAGATCTACTTCTGAAAAATCAGCCATCGGAAATCTTATGAAGCACAGGGTCACCATGAGTTGGAGTCAACTTGACAGCAACTGTTTGGGGGCAGTAGTGGCTCAGTAAGTAGTAGAATTCTCTCCTTCCATGAAAGAGATCTGCGGTTTGATTTCAGGCCAAACACACCTCATGGACAGCCAAAACAAAACAGTCCAATCTCCAACCAATCATAGGGATGGTGCAGGAACAGGCAGCATTTCATTCCATTGTGCTTGGGGTCACCATGAATTGGGGGCTGACTCAATGGCAGCTAACAACCACAACAACAGCAGTCGTGAGTGCAACATCAAAACTCCACAGTTGGCTTCATCCAGCTGGGATGTCTACAATCCCTGACTGAGTTATTATTACAGTCCTGGACCTGCATGTACCTAATAGGCCTGCCATGTTTTACCTAGAGTTTTCTCAGTCTAGATAGGGCGGTGTTTTGCAGAATCTTAAAAATAGGAAGCCTTCAAGTTTTAATGAATCTTCACTATAGCAGAATCTGTATTTTATACACGACTTCTTAAACTTACATTACAGTAACATTTAAATAATGAAGACTGCAAAGTCAGGGCCCTAACAAAGTGGAATTCAAGTGCCAAAATAAATCCCACTGCTTTCATTCATTCATTTATATATCAAGCACATATTCACCAACATTTATTTGTAAATATTCTAGGCACTGTGGGGGATCTATAAAGATTACAATTACCACAACCATGACAAAATATGAAAGTTCTACTGGAGAGGCATAAAGACAGTGCTCTCTTCCCCCCTGAGAAGCCCATTACAAAGATCCTGATGACCTGAGAAATGGAGGTGAGGTCATAATTCCTGAAGCCTTAACAAGTTTGGACCAGAGCAGGCCATAAGAGACCCTGGACCCAAACACAAATAATGGAGGACACTGGTACCCTCCCATAACAGTACCAATATGGGTCTATGGTTTGCGGGAAAGCTGAGCTTGATTCAGGACAGACAGGACCTCTGGATGTAGAGCCAGCCCCTCAGCTGTTCAGCCCTGGCCTACCAAGGAATCTAAGAAGCTGGGAGAAATGAGACACTTCAGAGAATTCACTACTAGAATAGAGAGAAACAAAAAGGCAAAAAAGAAGCCCTAAAAATTACAATAATCTTTCCTCAGCCTATGTCAGGAAAGGATAGTCTGGCTGTCAAGAGGACTTTTCATCCAAGGAGCATGGGGAAGATGGAGTAAAGATAAACTCTGAAGTAAAAGAAACAGAGGCAAGTCTATCTGAGGGGTGGGAGAAGAGGAAGGAGTATCAAAATGAACCTACCTCCCAGAAGATTCTGGTTTGAACTGTGGAAACAGATACACACAGGAGGGAGAAGTAGAACAGCCCACACTGCTGATGAGTGACTGTCTTAGGATGGGTTCTCTAGAAAAGCAAAACCAGTAAAGCATATAAATATATATGGAGAGAGATTTATATTAAGGAAACAGCTCACGTGGCTGTACATACTGGAAAGTCCCAAGTCCATGGATTAGGATAGAGGCTTCTCCTGATTCACATAGCTGCAGGGGCTGGCGAACCCAAGATCAACAGGTCAGAGAGCAGGGCTCTTGCTCACAGGCTGTGAAGATCGATGAATACCAAGATTGGCAGGTAAGATCGCAGGTAAACTGCTAGCTAAAGTCCCAAGAACCAGAGGTCAGATGAACAGGAGCCAGCTGCAGGATCCAGAGCAGGCAAAAGCCAGAATGTCCACTTATATTCAGACGCAGGCCACACACCCAAGGAAACTCCCTTTTGACTACTTGGCTACTCTCAGCAGATCCCATCACCAGAGTGATCACATATTAAATCTCAACAGGAAAGTGATCACAATATTATACAACTGCCAAAGCACTGAGAATCATGGCCCAGCCAAGGTGACACACAATCTTAACCATCACGGTGACCAAGAGATAAAACTGCCTGAGAAACTGATGACAGGAGACTGGGTTCCAAGTGAAGTCATGAATGATGGAGCACACAGGCTCACTCTCCATCAAGGAAAGACTCAACTCAGTTTGATACCAAGTCTGCCTAAGAACCCACAAGTTGCTCTTGTGAAAAATTCTGCCCCAGAGTTTCTTCTCCAGGCAGTTCAGACATACACCTCACAGACAGACAGGAAAAAGGAGTTTCAACAGGGAGTGAAGAGTGGTTCAAAAAATCCAGCTCCGAGAAATTCTAAGTACAGAAGTCTCACATTCAAGAAAGGAAGATTAAAAGAAGTTGGAAACGAAATGACTCACCAGCTGGCTGCTTGGGTTGTGAACAGGAAGAAGTTGAAGATCTGGGAGAGCACAGAGAAGGCAGAAGGAGTCTGGAGCTACTATATGTTGGGCAGAATTAACATTGGCAATTAAAGGCAGGGCTTCAAAATACCCTGAAGTCATAAACCTAAAGTTAGAAAAGCCCGGTGCCCCAGGAATCTGCAGTGCTCAGCAGCAGCCAGCAAATGGATTCATGACCATGTTGTCTAGAAAAGCAAATGCAGACAGTCCCCACTGATGCTACCTTGGATCCAATCCCATCCTCCCCTGGATTTCCATTAGAATCATCTGAAACCTTTGTCAAAGTATAATTTTTACAATGTTAAAAGTATAACTCTCGTATAAATATAAAATAATTTGTGTCAAAGATTTTACTCAGAGTATAGTAAGGAAGAGAGATGGAGCCAACATAGCACCCTAGGCAGAAACTTCATGCTGTCTCTCTGCACAAAGACCTGAAAAACTAAATAAAACATACAAACGTCAATCCTGGAAACCTAAGAATCAAATGAAGGGATAAAGAACTAGGTCGAACACCAAATGGAAGACGAAACTGAAGGAAGACAGAGAAGAAGAAGAGATACGGAGTAGAGGTCCCCTGACAACTAATGTGGCACAGCATTGCCATCCTGGAACACAGACAGCAATGACCCCAGACAGGGAGTACTGGAAGGCAACTTCATGGAGCTCCCAACAGGAGACAGAACACCCAGTAACCAGAGAAACATGCTTTCTCATCCCTCACCCTTCTACCCCACACACCATCCCACCCCATCCCACTGGGCCACACCCCACTGCCTTGGCTAGAGAGCCATCGTCCCACCACCACCCCAGGCCTGCCACAACCCCACCTATCAGTTCCCGCCATGCCATTTTTTTTTCCCTCTTTCTTCCTTTTCTTTCTCCCTCCCACCTAGTCTTGTACCACACCTCTACCTCTTCCCACCAGGCCATGTCACACTGCTTTGGCTAGAGAGCCACCAGCCCACCACTGCCCTGGGTCTACCCTACCCCCTTTTGCCAGCTCCTGCCACACCATTTTTTTAATTATTATTATTTTTCTCTTTCTTTCTTTTTTTTCCTCCCCACCGACTAGCCCCATACGCCACCTCTGTCACTTCTCACCAGGCCACACTGCACCACTGCAAGTAGAGAGCCACTGGCAAACCACCACCCACTGGCTCCCACCATGCCATTTTTCTTTTCCCTTTCTTCCTTTTCTTTCTCCCTCCCATCTAGCTCTGTATGCCACCTCACCCCCTACTACCAGACGCTGCCACATGACCATGGTTAGAGAGCCACTAGTGTGCCCGTGCCCCAGGCCTGGTTGCTCCCACTCGCCAGCTCCCTCCACACCATTTTTTTTCTTTTTTCCCTCTCTTCCTTTAATTTCTCTCTCCCACTCAGCCCCATATGCCACCTTCACCCCTTCCCACCAGCTCCACCACACTGCCACAGTGGCCCCAGGTCTGCCCTGCTCCCACCTACTGGCTCCTGCCACACCACCTTTTTTTTTTTTTTTTTTTTTTGCTTTTTTTTCTTTCTCTTTTTTCTATTCTTTCTGTTTCCCATCTAGCCCCAGACATCACTCCCTCTCCTTTCCCAGTGGCCCTACAGCCTGCCCCACCTGCACTCACCAACACACACCGTACAGCCACTTTTTAAATTTATTTTATTTCTCTATTTTTTCTCTTTTTTCTTTTCTTTCTCCCTCTCACCTAGCCCTGTATTCCACCTTGCCCCTTCCCACCAGACTCCACTGCACCACCAAATCTGAAGAGCCACTGGTACACAGGCCTGCTGCTGCCCTGGGTCCAACCTGCCCCCACATGTGGCTCCCTCACCATGCCACCATTTTTTCCTCTTTTTCCCCCTTTCTTTTCTTTCTGTCTCTCACCTAGCCCACTACATCTCCTCCCCTCCTTTCCCACCAGCTCCCGGGTCCATCCCTCCGCCACTCGCCAGCCCCCAATGCATCGCTATATTTTTTCTCTTTTTCCTTGCTTACTTTTCTTTCTCCCTCCCTCCCACTAACTCCATATGCCACCTCCTCCCCATTCCCACCAGCTCCTGCTGCACCACCATGGATAAAGTGCCACCAGTGCACCAGCTCACTCCTTGCCCCTACCCGCCAGCCCCTACCACACCACCATTTGTTTTATTATTTTTTCTTTTCCTTTCTTTTTTTCTTTTTACCTCCCACCTAGCACTGTATACCACCTCCCACCCATCCCCTCCGGCCCCCAGTCCCCCCTGCACCCACCTGCCGGCAACCCCCTTTTTTTCTTTCTCTCACTTTTCTTTTTTTTCTCCCACCTACCTAGCCCTGTACACCACCCCCCTTTCCTACCAGCCACCGCCATGCAGTCATGGCTAAAGTATCCCCGGCACTCAGGCCCACTGCCACACTGGACCCACACTGACCCTCCCTTCCTCCCACTTGATCAGCTGCTGAATGGTAACAAGCAAACCCATACCACTCCACATCTGACACCCCTGCCTATCTGGCAAGGGGCTGTGAATGCTCCCACATTGCTGGACCAAAATCAGGAGGAAGATAGCACCAACACAGTCTTCCCTCAGCCACCTCACCAAACCAATATACAGTAAAGTGGGCTTTCCCTGCCTGCTGCTGCCCTGTCCACCCAGAGAAGGTGGTGAGAGCTATCATTCTCACAGATAAGCAAGCAGCAAAGCATGCCTGGCCTGCCCGCCCTGACATTTCAAAACAAAACAGAAAAGCAGGATAAAACAAACGAACATACAATCAATAAATAAAGAAAATAATACCTTAACGGCTTAGAGACAGCAGACAGTATCAAAATATATCAAAAATGCAGGTCAAGATAGCTGCAACAAGTTCCCAAAATAAAGAATCAGATGACCTTCTGGTAAAAGAAAAGGCAGTGGAACTACCAATATGGAATTCAAAAGACTAATACTTAGGGCTCTACAAATATTAAAAAAGAGATCAAGGAAAACACAGACAAAACCAAGGAAAATATTGACAAAATAATGGAAAACAGAGACAAAATCAAGGAGAATGCAGACAAATTAAGAGAAGAATTATGGAAAATAATCCAAGAACAAAACATCAAAATTAAAATAAAAAAAAAACAATTAGAAATCATACAAAAACAGCAACTAGAAATCCAAAAGATAAACAACAAAATTCCAGAAACGCACAAATCAATAGAAGGTTTTAGGAGTAAATATGAAACAACTGAAGACAGAATCAATGAGGTTGAAGACAAATTCATGGATGTCACTTTCTTTGAGGAAAAATCAGAGAAAATAATGAAGAAAACCTAAGAATTATGTGGGACCCAATCAAGAGCAAAAATTTGCATGTGAACAGAGCTCCAGAACAGGGGGAGAAAATGAAAAATGTAGAGAAGATTGTTAAAGATGTGCTGGCAGAAAACTTCCCAAATATCATAAAAGATGGAAAGCTGACCATCCAAGAAGCTCAAGAAACCCCATATAGGATAGACCCCAAAAGAAAATCACCAAGACATATCATAATCACACTTGCCAAAACCAAACACAAAGAAAGAATCCTGAGAACAGCTTGACAAAAACGAAAAGTCACTTACAAAGGGGAAACAGTAAGACTAAACTCTGCTTACTGAACAGAAACTATGCAGGCAAGAAGGCAATGGGATGACACATATAAAACCCTGAAAAAAAAACTGCCAATCAAGAACAATATATACTGCAAAACTCTCTCTCAAATACAATGGTGAAATTAGGACATTTCCAGATAAACAGAAATTAAAGGAATTCATAAAAACCAAACCAAATTTACAAGAAATATTAAGGGAGTCCTTCAGTTAGAGAACCAACAATATTGGACAACAACTGGAGTCTAGGACAAAGGACAGCATCAGCCAGATACCCAACCTAGGTATAAACAAACAAACAAAAAAATCCATTGCCGTTGAGTCGATTCCAAATCATAGTGACCCTATAGAACAGAGTAGAACTGCCTAATAAAGTTTTGAAAGAGCACCAGGTGGATTCAAACTACTGACCTTTTGGTTAGCAGCTGTAGCTCTTAACCACTATGCCACCAGGGTTTCCAACCTAGGTAGAGAACTTTCAGTAATAAAACAAAGTTAAAAGACTTAAAACACAGAAACAGAGACATCAGTCTGTAAATGACGACAACATCAAAACAATAAAAGAGGGAGTAAAAGGTGTAGGTATACAACTTTCAAATGGAGAGGAAATCAAGGTGATATCAAGTAATAAAAGACTGATTCAAATGTAGGAACACAAGGGTAAATTTCAAGATAACCACAAAGAAAGTTAACAAACCTACTTGTCAAAATAAAAAAGAAGAAAAAACATAAAGTCCCAGTAAACACAAAGTCTATAATCATGAAAGAAAAAGGATCTCAGCACAGGAAAGTAAGAGGAACAAAGAAAACATCAGCACCACAAAAAAAAAAAAAAAAAAAAAAACTACACACACAGCAGCAAGAAAATCATTCTTGTTGATAATCACATTGAATGTAAATGGCTTAAATGCACCTGTAAGGAGACAGAGAGTGGCAGAATGGATAAAAAAGCACTACCCATCAATATGCTATCTACAAGAGAAGCACCTTAGACACAAGGGCATAAATACATTAAAAATCAAAGTATTGAAAAAAAAAGTCAAGAAAATAGTAACCAAAAAAGGGCAGGAGCAGCAATACTAACCTCAGATAAAATAGGCTTTAAGACATAATCAGCTATAAAAGACAATAGAGGCCATTGCATGATTAAAGGAACAATCCACCAAGAAGATGTAACCTTAATAAATACTATGCACCCAACAACAAGGCTCCAAATTACATAAAATAAACTCTAACAGCACTGAAAATAGAAATACACAGTTTCACAATAGTAGTAGGAGACTTCAACACACCACTCTCAGTAAAGGAAGAATATCTAGAAAGTAACTCAACAAAGATACAGACGATCTAAAGGCCAAAATCAACCAACTAGACCTGATAGACATATATAGAACACTCCACACAACAGTAGCAAAGTATACATTCTTTTCTGACACACATGGAGCATTCTCCAGAATAGACCACATTTTAGGCCACAAAGCAACCTTCAATAAAATCCAAAACATCAAAATAATACAAAGCATTCTCTCTGATCACAATGCCATAAAAGTAGAAATCATTAACAGGAAGAGCAAGGGAAAAAAAATCAAATACATAGGAAATGAATAACACCTTGCTTAAAAACAACTAGGTAATAGAAGATATCAAAGAGAGAATAACAAAATTCCTAGAATCAACTGAGAATGAAAATACATCAGACCAAAACCTTTCGGACCCAGCAAAGGCAATACTCAGAGATCAATTTATAACAATAAAAGCACACAACAAAAAAGAAGAATGGGCCAAAATCTAAACCTTAGCGTTACAACTCTAACAAACGGAAAGAGAAGAGTAAAAGAAGCCCACAGCCACCAGAAGAAAGGAAATAATAAAGATTAGAGCAGACCATAAATGAAATAAGAGCAGAAAAACAATAGAAAGAATCAACAAGACCAAAAGTTGGTTCTTTGAAAAGATCAACAAAATTGACACACCACTGGCCAAACTGAAAAAAGAAAAACAGAAGAGAAAGCAAATAACCCAAATAAGAAATGAGATAGGGGACATTATAACAGACCCAAGTGAAATAAAAAGGATCATAACAGAGTATTTCATACTACAAATTTGAGAACCTAGAGGAAATAGACGAATTTCTAGAAACGCACTACATACCTAAATGAACACAAGCTGAGATAGAAAATCTTAACAGACCATACTATACATAGAGAAC
This sequence comes from Dugong dugon, assembly GCA_030035585.1. Classification (NCBI taxonomy): domain Eukaryota; kingdom Metazoa; phylum Chordata; class Mammalia; order Sirenia; family Dugongidae; genus Dugong; species Dugong dugon. Next base: position 26,651,802 of record CM057475.1, read on the forward strand.
CCTAAAGATTCTACAAGAAAACTACTGGAACTAATAGAAAGATTCAGCAGAGTATCAGAACACAAGATCAAGATACAAAAATCAGTTGAATTCCTATACACCAACGAAGAAAACTGTGAAAAGGAAATCAAGAAAACAATACTATTTATAATAGCAACTAATAAAATAAAATACTCAGGAATAAATATAACCAGGAATGTAAGAGACTTACAAAAAGAAACCTACAGAACACTACTGCAAGAAACCAAATGAGACCTACATAAATGGAAAAACATACCACGCTCACAGACAAGAGGACACATTGTAAAAATGTCAAACTTACCCAAAGGGATCTATAGATATAATGCAATCTCGATCCAAATACCAACAGCGTTCTTTAACTAGATGGAAAAACTAATCGTTAACTTTATATGGAAAGGAAAGAGGCCTCAGATAAGTAAAATAATATTGAAGAAGAATAACAAAGTAGAAGGCCTCACACTACCTGACCTCAGAACCTACCATACAGCCATAGTAGTCAAAACAGCCTGGTACTGGTACGACAGAGAATTGAGAACCCAGATGTTTATCTACCTAAGGTCAGCTGATCTTTGACAAAGTCCCAAAGTTCCTTAAATTGGTAAAAGACAATCTCTTTAAAAAACAGTGTGGGCAAACCTGGATGTCTATCTGTAAAAAAATGAAACAGGACTCATACCTCACACCATACACAAAAACTAATTCAAAATGGATCAAAGACCTAAAACCTAAAATGATAAAGATCATGAAATAAAAAATAGACACAATGCGAGGGACCCTAATATATGGCATAAATAGGACACAAACCATAACTAACAATGTACAAACACCAGAAGATAAACTAGATAACTGAGAGCTCCTAAAAATTAAACACTTATGCTCATCAAAAGATTTCAACAAAAGAGTAAAAAGAGAACCTACAGACTGAGAAAAAAATTTTGGCTCCAACATATCCAACAAGGGTCTACTCTCTAAAATCTATAAGCTACTGCAACATCATAACAATACAAAGACAAATAACCCAATTTAAAAATGCGCAGAGGATATGAGCAGACACTTCACCAAAGAAGACATTCAGGCAGCTAACAGACACACAAGGAAATGCTCAAGATCATTAGCCATTAGAGAAATGCAAATCAAAACTACAATGAGATACCATCTCACCCTGACATTACTGGCACTAATCAAAAAAACAGAAAATAACAAATGTCGAAGAGATTGCAGGGAGATTAGAACTCTTATGCACTGCTGGTTGGAATGTAAAATGGTACAACCACTATGAAAAATGATATGGAGCTTCCTTAAAAAGCTAGAAAAGAAATACCATATGATCCAGCAATCCCACTCCTAGGAATATATCCTAGAGAAATAAGAGCCGTCACAGAAATAAACATGTGCACACCCATATTCATTGTAGCATTATTCACAATAGCAAAAAGATGGAAACCACTTTAGTGCCCATCAGCAGATGAATGGATAAACAAATTATGTTACACACACAATGGAATACTATCAACGATAAAGAACAATGATGAATCTGTGAAACAACCCACAACATGGATGAATCTGGAGGGCATCATGCTGAGTGAAATAAATCAATCACAAAGAGACAAGTACAGTATGAGACCACAATTATAAAACTCAAGAAAAGGTTTACACACAGAAGGAAACAATCTTTGATGGTTACAAGGGAGAGAAGGGTTAGAGAGGGGAAATTACTAACTAGATAGTAGCTAAGTGTTAACTTTGGTGAAGGGAAAGACAGTACACAATATAAGGGAAGTCAGTACAACAACAGGCAAAGTCATAGAAGCTTCATAGGCACATCCAAATTCCCTGAGGGACTGAGTTACTAGGGCTGAGGGCTGGAGGCAATGGTCTTGGGGGACATCTAGGTCAACTGGCATAACATAGTTCATAAAGAAAATGTTCTACATCCAACTTTAGTGAGTAGCGTCAAGGGTCTTAAAAGCTTGCAAGTGGCCATCTAAGATACATCTACTGGTCCCATCCTAGCCAGAGCAAAGGAAAATGAAGAAAACCAAAGGCACAAGGGAAATATTAGCCCAAAGGGCTAATGGACCACAAGTACCACAGCCTCCACCAGCCTGAGCCCAGAAGAACTAAAAGTTACCTGGCTACCACTGGCCACTTTGACAGGGATCACAGTAGAGGGTCCCAGACAAAGCTAGAAGAAATGTAGAACAAAATTCAATTCACACAAAAAAGACTAGACTTACTGATCTGACAGAGACTGGAGAAACCCCAAGAGTATAGCCCCAGGACACTTTTATAACTCAGAATTGAAACCACTCCAGAAGTTCACCCTTCAGCCAAAGATTACATCCATCTATAAAACAAACAGTAACACACTTGAGGAACGTGCTTCTTAGTTCCATCATGTATACGAAATCAAACGGGCAAAGCCTGCCCAAAAGCAGTGACAAGAAGGGAAAGGGACAGGAAAACTGGACAGATGGAAACAGGGAACCCAGAATGGGGAAGGGGAGTGTTGACACATTGCCGGGATTGGCAACCAATGTCACAAAACAGTCTGTGTATAAATCGTTGAATGAGAAACTAATTTGCTCTGAAAATTTTCACCTAAAGCACAACTAAAAAAAAAAAAAATCAGCTGGATTCCTATACACCAACAAAGAAAACTTCAGAAAAGGAGACCAGGAAAACAATACCATTTATAATAGCCCCTAAGAAGATAAAATACTTAGGAATAAATCTATCCAGGGAAGTAAAAGACCAATACAAAGCAAACTACAAAACACCATTGCAAGAAACCAAAAGAGACCTACATAAATGAAAAAGATTTTATTCAATTCATCAGTTAATGAAGGAACCAATAAGATGAAAGTCTGGTTCAAAAAGCATTTTTGAGGATCTAGGTTTCACAGACATTTGGAACAATGATATAATAAGATTACTAGGCTACATAAAAAACTGGCTAATAACCTACAAAGAAGTTTAAGTTATAGCCTTTGCGGTTGTTTTCTACTGAACAGAAATTATTTGCAAAATCTACAAGTTAATATGTAACTTCACTAAGTTTGGAAATTTTAACCAATACTTGTTGTTGTTAGCTGCAGTTGACTCAATGACTCATGGCAACCCCACGTGTGCAGAGTAGAACTGCTCCATAGGGTTTTCAAGGCTATGACCTTGCAGAAGCATATCGTCAGGCTTGTCTTCTGAGGTGCCTCCGAGTAGGCTCAAACCACCAACCTTCTGACTAGCAGTCAAGCGCTTAACCATTGGCGCCACCCAGGGACTCCAATCAATAGTAATGAATGGACCAAAAACGTCCCCTGAAGTCTTTTTAAAACCAAACAATAGTCTAGCTTAATTAATAAAAAATGTCTGCCTTGAGCATTATACTCTTTTAAAAACTATCTATATGGGATCAAAGTGACAACAGCAACTCAAAAAATTAGTAGGGACCTTAGAGGACAGGAGTTTATGTTAAAGGGAGAGGAACAACTCAGAAACGGAGGATGAGAACGGTTGCACAACTCAAAGAATGTAATCAATGTCACTGACGTGTACATGTAGAAACTTTTGAATTGATGTAAGTTTTGCTGTGTATATTCTCAACAGCAACAAGAAAGTAACATTTAAAAAATAGTAGCAAATGAGTTGAAGAAAGGATATTTCCCTACCTAGATAATTAAATACTTCTTGAGTGTGTCTATTAAACTATGCCCTCACGTGACATTTAAAGAACATATTACTCACCTTTTTGTCTTATTTCCAAGTTTTAAATAATTCTTCCTAACTCCTTGAAGCTTAGTTTGTAATAAATAGAGGATGGGCAAACCTCATCTAATCACAGAATCTGGAGAATCAATCAGCCCTGAAATTTTTGAAAATTGGATTATCCATACAAAATGTTGACCTTGACTTTGATCTATTGGCAAGAGGAATGGAGTGTGAGGAACGAGAAGAAACCCCTCATTAGAGACTTAGGGGTCACTCAGATGGCAATGAGAAACAACTAACCCACGCAGGCCTTGGCCATCTACCTATCTGCCAGACCTTACTGAATATGTCACACTGATGTCTAGAGTTCAGAAGGAGAAGCTGTGTGAGTTCAGAAGGAAAAGCCAGATGAACCACCTGAGGATAGTTCCCTGGAGATGGAACCGCTACAATTAGAAGTCCAGATGCATCCTCTGCTAAAGCAGCAGCTCCTCAAACGGACAAGGACAAAGACTATCCTTTAAGTGTGGTCCAAAAACCAGCTTCAAGATCACTTACAAGACAGCAAGTGGCAAAAATAGTTTGTATGATCCTTCAGGAAATGCCTGTCTAAGAAGATACAAGCAATGCGCCACACGGAACCAGGACTATTGACTACCTCACCTAGAACTTACCTCAGAGGAAGAACCCAGTATCTTATGGTCAATGTTCACTGAAATCAAAACACTTTTCTCCTTTACTCTTTGCTTTCATACCCTCTTTTTGTATATCACTATATTAAAAAAAAAAAAAAAAAAAGTATTTTCTTTTAAGGATACACAAACGGTCACTGAAAGATATTTCCGAACAAAGGCACAGAGATGTACCCCAGGAGCAGGGTTGAGACAGGCACAAAAGTAGGTGGCCAGATATATAAAACAGAGACATAAGATGAGATAAATGTTATTTCAAATGAATTTTACTGAAGGATTTGCCTGGTATCTATTAACTCCTGAGATGGGTCGAGGTGGTGAGAGTATTAAAGGTACCCTATGACCTCCTAAAGGTAGGAATCAAAACCACAATGAGACAGCATTTCACAACCACTAGGATGGATATAATAATAATTTTTTTAAAGGAAAATAAGTGTTGGCAAAGATGTGGAAAATTAGAACCCTCATATATTGCTGATAGGAATGTAGAGTGGTGCAGCCACCGTGGAAGACTGGCAGTGTGAAAATGGCATGGGGGCAGAGTCTGACCTCCAACTTCATAAGGGGGAAGGAGAACCAAGATCAACATACCAAGGCTGATTCCCATGAGGTGGAGGTCAGACGCATCTCCTCTCTCCTCTAACTCTACCGATTCTGACACCAACTGTCCCTCGCACAGCACTGTCTGCTGGGTTCAATAATTCATTGCAATGGCCACACAGAACTCACAGACCATACTCACGATTATAGGGTTTATTAAGGAAGTAACAGTTACAATTCAGGCTCAGGAACACTCAAGATACAGTTCTTCCATCAAGATAGCCTCTTCCCAGCCATGCTCGAAGGCACTCCTCTCCCTGGCCCTCAGACTGCCCAAAAGCACTCAGCTTTATCTCTCCATGGACCAGGAAGTTCACCATGCCATCTCCTTCTGCTGGATCTCTGCTGCTTGGTCTCTCCTGCTGGTCTCTCCTTCCTTGATGGTGGGCTCTTCTCCTCTGCTCTGGGATTGGCTCTCTTTTAAGGCAAAACTGACCAATGCCCTTGTTAGGCCACAATAACCCTATCACACCATCACCTGGATGGGTGTTACAAAACCGTGGCTAGGAAGGCCACACACAAAAGTAATTAATCACACAGCAGGCAGTTTCTCAAAAAGTTAAACACAGGATTGTCATACGACTCAGAAATTCCACTCCTAGGTATATACTCAAAAGAACTGAAAATAGGTACTCAAACAAATGCTTGTACACAAGTATTCATAACAGCACTATTCACAATAGCCATAAGATAGAAACAACTCAAGTGTCCATCAACAGATGAATGGATAAATAAATCATGGTATAGCCATAAAACCAAAACCAAACCAAACCCATTGCCATCAAGTTGATTCCAACTCATAGCGATCCTAAAGGACAGAGTACAACTACGCCATAGGGTTTTCAAGCTGTAAATCTTTACAGGAGACAGCCACATCTTTCTCCCCGAAGCAGCTGATGCGCTGGAACCGCCAAACTTTCAATTAGCAGTCAAGCACTTAACCACTGCACCACCAGGTATCCTTTGGTATAGCCATACAATGGAATATTATTCAGCCCTAAAAAGGAATGAAATTGTAATACAAGCTACAACATGCATGAACTTAAGAAAACATTGTGCTAAGTGAAAGAAATCAGACCAAAAAGGTCATGTATGATATGACTCCTTTGAGATGAAATATTCAGGAGAGATAAATCCATAGAAACAGAAAGCAGATTGGTGGTTGCAGGAGCTAGGAGGTGGGGAGGCAATGAGGACTAACTGCTTAGTTGGGGTTTTGGGTGATAAAAATGTTTTGAAATTAGAGGTGATGGTTGCACAACGTTGTGAATGTAGTAAATGCCACCAAATTGTACACTTTAAAATGGTTAATTTTATGTTATGGGAATTTCATCTCAATTTAAAAAAAAAAAAAGAGACAGGAAATACCAAGCAATGACAATAATAGCATAGGTTTCAAACAGCAAAGCCCTAAGTTTGCACAACAGCCTTCAAAATGTGAAAAGATCCAGAATAAACCAGAATTTGAACAGAAGAGGGAGCAAGAAACCCACAGAAATATAGAATTCACTTGACAAAAATTGTCAGAAAAATAGATTTTCTTTTTTTTTCAGGATCATGTCATCACTGTTCTCTTTGGATGAATTATTCTCTTCTCTAAACATAGAAGACAATAAAAAATAAATTTCCCAATACCAAGAAAGAAATATTGAAGAATCATAGCGTTTACAGCATGAACAGGTGACCTGAGAGATGGATCACTAACCACATTTGTTTTACAGGTGGGGAAACTAAGACTCAGAGAGAGTATATGCCTTTTCCAAGGTCACACAGCAGAGCTGAAATCAGAAGCAGCCCAGGGTTAACTGGGGACTGGCCTTCCTTGATAGGAGCTCCATGTTCTCTGCGGTTTTATTTTTTTCTCTTGAAATACATACCTAAAATGTTTCCAGGCGTGTAGCAAATCCGTGTCTGCCACCCTCTCCTCAGCTTTTCAACATTCACATTCAATGAAAAGCAGGTTAAAATTAACATCTCTAGGACAACCTTAAATGGAAAAGCACCAAATATGCAGCCTGGCATGTGTGAGTAGGAAGTTAGCAAAGAAAGCTCACACACTCTGCATTTTTCTTGGTTAGGGGACTGGTGATTGACAAGACTGCATGTACGTGTAACCTGCTCGTCAGCCGGGGTCACCATATCCTTTGAGGGCCAAATGCAAACAGCCCAGACTCCCATCCCAGATGCAGTCTCCCAGATCATTCCTTCCAGCCCTCACCTTCCCCAGCTGGAGGGCCAGTCAAGGGATTTTCCTAAACAAAGACCATTCTCTCTTAAGGCCAGCTGTCTAAATAACATTTTTTTTTTTTAAACCCAATTGTATATATATGTCTTGGGGCTTTTTTTGGAACTTATTAGCATTCCCTTCCTTCCTTCATCCATACACCAGTTACCAGAATGAGTCACTTCTGTGCAGGGCCCCTCCTCAAAAAGCAGGGTCTGAGATAGACATCCTGCAGATATTTCAAGTCAAGGTTATAATGGGGGTAAGTGGCAGAGTTAAAGCTAGAACTAAAGCCGGAAGTTCCCAGCTCCTAGAGGGCTACTGCCAACTGATTGCCAGGACCTAATACATTCCTATTTAATTTTTCTACAGGGAGCCATTTATCTTCATTAAATTTTCAAACTCTTAATTCTGAAATGCAATTTTCTTATTAAACTTGGACTTACATCAGTGTTTTTGTCATTTAAAAAAAGAAAAGTCACCGTAGTCAACTCCTACTCACAGCAACCCCGTGTGTGTCAGAGCAGAACTCTGCTCCATAGGGTTTTCAGTGGCTGATTTTTTCCAAAGTAGATCACCAGGCCTTTCTTCTGAGGTACCTCTGGGTAAACTCAAACCCAACCCTTCGGTTAGCAGCCGAGTGCATTAACTCTTTGCACCACCTAGGGACTTCATTTTTGCCATTAGAAGCACCTAATACAGCACTATATCACTCTAGAAAGGCCCCATCCCCTGATTACATAATTTCAAATAAAATTGGGAGTAAGAGTGTGACCTCTGGAGTTAGAATATCCAAGTTCAGATATTAACATCACTTATTATCTGTGTGGCCTTAAGCCCCATATGTAAACTCCCTGGGCTTCAGTTTGTTCCTCTATACAATGAGCATAACAATGAACACCTACCTCTTGGAGCAGTTGTGAGAAAAAATGAAGTAAAATATTTAAAATGCATATAGGAGTTCCTGGCACACTGTAAATGCTCAATAAATGTCTGTTGCTATCCTTCCCCAAAAGGAGCATGTTAGTCATTCTGCAATCACAGACAATAACCTGTTCCCAGTCAGAAGTGATCCACTGTTAGTATTTGCGGGCAACTGATCTTCAGGAACATCTCAAACCCTGACCTATCTGTTCTGAACCTCCATGGCTCAAAAAGGATTCATGAGTTGGAAAGGCTTGATCTAGCACCCTCTCCAGAAAGCACTCCCTCTCCAACATCCCAGAAATCTACTGCTTGAATATCTCGTGTTGTTGTTGTTGTCAATTCTGACTCATGGTAACCTTAAGTGCACAGAGTAGAACTGCTCCATAAAGTTTTCGATGACTGATTTTTCAGAAGTAGGTCACCAGATCTTTCTTCCAAGGTGCTTCTGGGTAGACTCGAACCTCTAAACTTTCAGTTAGCAGCTGAGCACATTAACCGTTTGTACCACCCAGAAACTCCCAGAACACCTAATTAATCTCCAGTAATTCCTCCCCCACCATGAGAGTTGGTGTATGGACAGTGGTTTCCATTTTTCTAACATTCAGGATGTTCCCTCTCCCGAGCGTGCAGCTTCGGTGGGGCTATTAGTCAAACTTTCTGCACCCCTCATCGAGGTTGGGCTTGAGACCCAAACAGCCCATTAGGACTCCTTCCCCCAATGATTTCACGTCTTGAATGAACACAATGGACACAAATTTAGCGAGAGCGTGATGTATGCCTGCAGCAGGGCCCTTCCAAGACTCTTGGTTCCTGCCGCTCTGGCGATTGTTCTTTACAGGCGTGGTTCTTCAACTTGTCCTTCAGTCCTGAAAGTTTCTTTTTAAATTAAGTTGGCCAGCCCCAGCTAATGTAGTAAAACCATAAAAACTTACAATGTAGGAGAATTTGTCTCTAAGGTATTTGATTCTTTATGAACAAATTGGGATGGGGGATGAAGTTCTTGACTGAATCTGTAAAACCCTAGATTTTTTAATTGAATTTTTTAAATGAAGAAACATAAAATAAAGGGAATAGCAGTGTCATTTCTCAGATTTTAAATTAGCCCCAATGATTAGTGTACAGTGAATTCCTATTGCGATAGTAATTTCAGTTCTCTAGGATTAGCAGCTTAATTCTTTGTGACAACAGGATACCTTTAGTATTGAGCATCATTAGATCACTTCCTTGTGGCTTCCACTTGGGGCCATTTGCCAGTCTGTGATGGCAACAGCACAGGTGTGTTTTACTGCCTCCAGCATATCACTGACAAGATACCAAAGGCCAGCTCTCCACTTCTAATTCATGGCCTTCACGCCAGAGGGTGCTGGGAAGCCTGAGAATCAGAATGACCAGGAGATCAATGCAAAGTGACACCCAGACTCCAGGCCTCTGCAGATGGCTGGTGCACACAGGCTGCCCCCACAGCTTCTGGCCTCCATACCAAGATGTCTGCCAGGAGGTGAGAAAGTCATGGATCCCAAAAGGACAGAGGAAATGAAAAATATTCCTGCAAGAATAGAACTATAGAGAAAGGTCATTCAGTCAACCCACCCACTCCTTCACAGAAACCCCTGACAAATGGTGTCACTAAAGATGTTCAGGCCCTACCTGAATACCTTCAATGACAGTGAACTCATTACCTTTGGGATCTTGCTTCATTTTCAGACAGCACAAATGTTAGAAATCTCTAAGAACTCTGATTTGAATGAAGCCACACAAAACAATCCCTCCTCCCTGTGGCCACTCTTCACATACTTTATCACGGCTATCATGTTTCACCTACATCTTTTCAGTTCCTGACCTAACACCCCCAGATGCTACAGATCATTTTCATATGACATGGATCTTATTTTTACTTCCCTGCCTGTAGAAGATATGTCGATAAGGTCTTAGCAGGAAAGAGATGGCCCGCTCAAATTTTGTAACTTGAGGGCAGTGCAAAGTAGGGGCAGAATGCAGGGAAACAAAAAAGGATTGTGCCATACCCCAGGCGTTAACACCCTAGGCTTGAAGGAGCAAGGAAAGCAGTGAACAGAACCTGGGGGCAGAGCGAGCTATGCAGAGTAGTGTCTAATAGGAGATGTAAAGCCAGTTACATGTGGAGCCTCCATGAGAAAAGGGTTGGTGGAATAAATACTTTTCCCACACCGCTTTCCCTTACTCTAGCCTCCTGTCAGAGCTCTGCACTGGCCAAACACAATTAAAGACTTGAGGATGAGAGAGCCCTTGGTTGCAGTTTATGGAACTCTGAGTCCTGGGGCACAGAGCAGGGTGGGGAGTGGATCTGGAGGGGCAAATGGAAATATCCAGCACAGAGACATCTCTTGTCTTTGCCCGGCAGGCTTTCACTTCTATTCTGGTAACATGACCTCATTTTCTTCTGGGAAACCACTTCTCCTCCTCTCCAGCTATGTGGTTCTGACCCAATTGATCGTGCCTGTAACTCCAAAAGAGATCGTGACCTAAGCCTATCCAATCAGAGCACCTCAACCCCTTATCACAGTGATTGGCTCAGAGATAAGCATATAACCCAATTAGAAACATGAGAATCGTCTTTGTACTTCTGCAAGAGCAGTCATGTTCTCCTTTCTTGTAGATCGTAGGATGCTACCCTGGAGCCTCCGGAAGCCATATTCCCTTCCAAGGGAAGAACCTCGAAAAAGAGAAAGTCAACTCAGAGGAAGGCAGATCCAAGAGAGGAGAAAGATTACACTCTGATAACATTGTTTGAGTCCCTGGATCCAATTGGGCTCAAAGCCCTAACTGTCCATCCTAGCCTGAAATTGAAGTGATATTGAAAAGACAGTATACTATAAGATAAAGAGCACTGGTGGACATAAGTTCAAACCTTGGCTCCATCACTTTCTAGCTAGACAGCATTGGGAAATACACTTAACTTCATGATCTCCAAGTTTCTTGACTTTATAGCAGGGAATTATAATGCACTGCCACCCTCATAGGCTTACTGTGAGCACTAAAAAAGATCACATATTTAAAGGTCCCTTATAAACCGTAGAGCATTGTACAAATGCCACAGATTCTTCTTCGGGTCATCCCCACTTTCAGATGTACCACCCTCGGGACATTGGTTACACAGTGTTCCACAGTCAGGGGCACACAGCCTTCTAAAATTACTTCCAAGGCTGAGTAATGACATATTGAATAGCAGCTGTCAAGAGCAATGGCAATCTCAACATTGCCAAATAGGAGGAAAAAAAAATGAAATCGACAAGATCGACTTTAAATTTAAAGAGACAGACTAGAATCAGCAACCAGAAAATAGGATAATGAGAAAAAAATGCTAAATTTAAAAATATGTCTGAAACAGTGTCAGGGCAGAGGAAGATGAGAAACAGGCAAGATGAAAGAAAAATGGTTCATGCTTTAGGGCACTGTGATTCAAGTTGCAATAGTCACAGCTGGGTAGCAACACAGTCAAGATCAAAAACCATAGAGCAGACAAGATGGAGTACTTCCCTGAGGACAAAGAGCTGCTGAAAGGAAAAGCCCATACATTACAACCATGAAATACTGGGAAAGAATAAAGGCAAAAAAGCCAGCAAGTAGGGCTGTAAACACAAGCTCAGAAAAACAGAAAAGATGTCAAAGATTTAGCAACTGAAAAGCCGACCCTAATGGCAAGCAGGGACTCTGAGAGCAGTTTACCAAGTGGCTAAACCCCATGTGGAAATTTCAGAAGTGGAATGGAAAAAATCCAAAGCAAAGCTAGGAAAATGTCTTACCACAGAGGCAGAAGAGAAAAACACATGTGCAAAATGCTTCAATGTGCTCATCAGTAGCTCTCACCTCAGAGATACGAATACCAGACTAGAATGAAGCACCAGGCTTTTTGCTAGTCCAGAGACTTGGTTCTACCTTAGATAAAAATCAAAAAGCAAAGGAAAAATTAAATTGAATTAATAGTCAATATGCCAAATGCACTTTAGTTTACCAATAAGCTAAAATGGAAAGACGTATTTGATAAAATCTGAAGGAAAATAAGATCCTTATTGTCCAACTGAAGAAAAATACATTTCTTACAAAGAGCTGTAAAGAAACGTATTTCAAAAGTCATTTTTAGCATCTGCTTTGAGTAAAACACTGTGCTAGGTGCTATGCTAAAAACTGACCCAGTCCTCTCCCATGCACAGTTAACAATCCAGTGGGAAAGGAAAATACCATTAGCTCAAAACAGAATGTAGAAAGGAATGCTTCAGGTGGGACAAACAAGGCTGACATGGCTGTAGAGCAGGTGTTTGACAAAGAAAATCACAAAAGACAGACAGACTCATGTCGACAGTTTTCCTCCCCCATTTAAGTGGGTGGCGGAAGTGAATAAATCAGTCAAAAAGGATTTCTTGTCATCTTCCCCTTCCATACACTCATTCCTCCCTGAATCACGTCATCACTAAATCCTGCCAACTCTTCCAGGCTGTATCTTGAGTCCTTCCTTCCATGTTTCTCTAGTGCCATTGCTATTACCCTACTCCAGGCCACTGCCATCTCTCACCTAGACTATCTGCTTATTCCCATTCTCTCTCCCTTATAATCAGTCCTCTACCTGGAATCAAGATAAATGTTTTTAAAATGCAAACTAGATCAAAATCCTTCCAAGGCTGCCAGGGTTAGAATGAAATATTAAATCCCCCAAGAGCTGGAAAGAACATAACTCCCACACTTACAAGAGCAAGCTGGACAACTGCAGATCAACAACTATTTGTGAAATTATGAGGTCGCAGAGCCTCCAACTAACCCAAAATCCAGAGAAGGGTAAGCAACTGCCGGGAGAAACAGGACCCAGGGCTTTGCTTGGCTGGGACAAATATCACTGAATACTATACAAGCCAGTAGGAAGAAGTTAGCTAAAAATATTAATAAATTGCTAAGGACTAAATGTAGGCTTGCTAGGGGCCACAGTTATAGTGAAAGCTGGGTGAAGGGTATACGGGAAACTTCTGTACTATTTTTGCAACACTTCTATAGGTCTAAAATTATTTTAAAATAGAAAAGTTAAAACAAAAATTGGTTCAGAAACACATTCTGATCAGAAAGGGGAAATGCAAAACAGAATTTAAAATTCTCATAGAATTCAGATTTTCTGGAGCCATAGAGGCTGGATGAACCCCTAACACTAGTGCCCTGAGATAATCTTTAAATCTTAAACCAAAAATACCCCTGAAGTTTCCTTTAAACCAAACAATGGTTTAGCTTAATTAGCAAAGAATGTTTGCCTTAAGCAATGTGCTCTTTTAAAGAACTATCTCTATGAGAGTTAGGAAAGGTGTGCTTCAGGGTTGTGTCCGTTCACCATACCTATTCAATCTGTATACTGAGCAAATAATCTGAGAAGTTGGACTATATGAAAAAGAACAGGGCATCAGGATTGGAGGAAGACTCATTAACAACCTGCTTTACGCAGACGATACAACCTTGCTTGCTGAAAGTGAAGAGGACTTGAAGCACTTACTGATGAAGATTAAAGAACACAGCCTTCAGTATGGATTACACCTCAACATAAAGAAAGCAAAAATCCTCAACACTGGACCAATAAGCAACATCATGATAAATGAAGAGAAGATTGAAGTTGTCAAGTATTTCATTTTATTTGGATCCACAATCAACACCCATGGAAGCAGCAGTCAAGAAATCAGAAGACACATCGCATTGGGCAAACCTGCTGCAAAAGATCTCTTTCAAGTGTTGAAAAGCAAAGATGTCACCTTGCAGACTAAGGTGCGCCTGACCCAAGTCATGATATTTTCAATTGCATCGTATGCATGTGAAAGCTGGATATTGAATAAGGAAGACTGAAGAAAAATTGATGTCTTTAAATTGTGGTGTTGGCGAAGAATATTGAATGTACCATGGACTGCCAAAAGAACAAACAAATCTATCTTGGAAGAAGTTCAACCAGAATGCTCCTTAGAAGCAAGAACGGCAAAACTACATCTTACATACTTTGGACATGTTGTCAGGAGGCACCAGTCCCTGGAGAAGGACATCATGGTTGGTAAAGTAAAGGGTCAGAGAAAAAGAGGAAGACCCTTAATAAGATGGAATGACACAGTGGCTGCAACAACGGGCTCAAGCATAACAATGATTGTGGGCATGGCGCAGAACCAGGCAGTGTCTTGTTCTGTTGTACGTAAGGTCGCTATGAGTCAGAACTGACTCGATGGCACCTAACAACAACAACATCTCTATGAGATCAAATTGACAACAACAACTCAAGAGGTTAGAAAGGAAGCTCAGGGGACAGTGAGCTTATGTTAACAGTGTAGGAACAATTTGGCAAAAAAGGATGAGAAAGGTTGCACAACTTGAAGAATGTAATCAAAGTCACCTAATCGTACATGTAGAAATTGTTGAATTGGTATGTGTTCTGCTGGGTATATTTTCAACAACAAGAAAAAAATAAAATGAATTATTTGTTTTTAAATGGTTCAGAATTCCTGAATGCCATTGGACCTGGACAGAAGCAAACAAAAATCTATCACATAGAAGGCATTCCATCCCAGCCATGCATGGGAATCTCACTGGAGATAACGCTCGTAAAGATGAGCTCTCACCCAAAAAAATATGAAAAAAAGGAGGAAGTCAGTCCAGAGGCCGAACAAATACTTTTCACACCTGAAAAACCTATAGATATATTTGTTTTGCATTTCTAGAAATTATAACTAATTTTTTTTTTCATATACATCTTTCTTTTTGTTAAAAGCTCCTGCTATTTTCAGACAGACAAGAACGAGGAACATTAACTATCTCTACTCTCCACTCAAAGAACCTCTAAAAGGTTCACTTCACATGAGAGAAAAATCCAGAAGGAAGATCCAGAAATGCATGGAGCAACAGGAAGTAAAAATTCAGAATACCTGTTAGTAAATTTAAGTAAGGATTAACTATAAAAATAAAAATGATGATAAGTTCTTGCATTTAAAAAAAATGGAAATAAAATACTAGACAAAAATAACACAAAAGATAGAGTGTTCAAAGGCAGACAGTGGAAGGGGTATTTGCAGGACATTAAAGCACTCTAAAAGTAATTGTCTTGTTCAAGAGGAAGATAGAAATATTGATTTACTTTAGACTTTGTGGAAAATACTTAAAAAATTTTAAAAATTAAGTACTTATATAAAAAACATTAAAAGTAACCACCATTGAAGACGTGAAAGACTGACATTTTTAATGCTATCAGATTTGGAAGTTATTATGATCTTACTGTTCTGTGTTGATTCCGAAAACAGAGACAGGTTGCTGATGATATCTCCCTCACCACTGTCTGGTTTTTGTTTTGCAAACCTTCCCTCATCTCTTATTTAACCTCCTTGAAGAAGATTTTTTTCTCTCCCTCCCCCATACCCCTTCCCCAACATAGATTTTATAGCAGGCTACTGGGCTTCCACAGAATCCAAGGCACATTACATGTGTTGGTTTCCCAGTTAGACTGAAAAATCCTTGAGGGCAAGGGCTAATTTTTTTTTTTTTTTTGCAATAATTTTTTTTATTATGGTAAAATATATATATAACAAAACATTTTCCATTTGCATCATTTTTGGATGTACAATTCAATGACATTAATTATACTCCCCGTGTTGTGCAACAATCACCACTATGTGTTTCCAAATGTTTTCATCACCCTTAATGGAAACTCAGTAAAGGGCTAATTCTTGATAGACTTCTTATTCCCAGATCCTAGCACAGTGTGTGAAGGGAAGAGAATCAGACTCTCCTTATGAATCAGCAAAAAGTACCTCTGTCTATTTCTTAATAATTACCATTGTCACAAACAACATAAGCTAGAGGCCTTTAAATCTTTGTAGTCAAGTCTTTAAAGCTCTTGAGTTTCAGATCATTTCTGGAAGAATTTCTTTGAAATTAAGAGAGAGGTTGTTGAAATTTCCTGAGCACTCTGTAGCAAATTGTAAGAATGTGTGCAGTCACCATGGTTTCTTACCTGACTGTAATATGGCTTAATAGTGTTTTGAAAAATTTATCTGCATCTGCCCTAGTTGCATTCATTGTGCTAACAGAAATACCCTACATGAATTCTCTGTTTCTGAAGTTAATTTGGCAAACATCTGCTACCAGAAAATGGTCCAGATGGTTTCTGACATGTAGTGATAATAAATATGTGGTCCTTTTCACATACTGCATGGTATTTGCTGTAGTTTTCTATTAAAGGGATGTGGTTTTTAAGGGGGAAAAAATCATTTCATGGCCACCCAAGGCACATGGAAACATGTGACTGTGTGTCTAAAAGCCAGACCACGCTCTATAGGTTCAAATAGGGTCACATTGCCAGGAATACTTCATACATTTCTGACCAAGTCTCTTCGGAATCAACTCGACGGCAACGGATTTGGTTTTTTTTTGGTACCATGTCTTACACATATTATCTTAACTTTTCAACAACCTCATATACTAGCTCCTAGAGCCCTGCTGGCGCAGTGGTTAAGAGCTCAGCTGCTAACTGAAAGGTGGGCAGTTTTAATCCACCAGATGCTCCTTGGAAACCCTATGGGGCAGTTCCACTCTGTCCAATATGGTTGCTATGGATCAGAATTGACTCCACAACGGGTTTGGTTTGTTTTTGGTATATAATATTCCTGTTATTGTTATCCCTGTTTTCTAGATGAAGAAATAGCCCAAATGGAGGGCTGTGGGGACCGTGGTCTAGGGGAACATCTAGCTCAATTGGCATGACACAGTTTACAGAAACAATGTTCTACCTTCTACCTTGATGAGTAGCGTCTGGGGTCTTAAAAGCCTGTGAGCAGCCATCTAAAATACTCCACTGGTCTCACCCCTTCAGAAGCAAGGGAGAATGAAGAGAACAGGATATAAGGAAAAGATTAGTCCAAAGGACTAATAGATCACAGCTACCAAGACCTCCACCAGACTGAGTCCAGTACAGCTAGATGGTGCCCAGCTACCACCACTGACTGCTTTGACGAGGATCACAACAGAGGGTCCTGGACAGAGCTGGAGAAGGATGCAGAACAAAATTCTAACTCACAAAAAAAAAGACCAGATTTACTGGCCTAAAGGAGACTGGAGAAACCACGAGTGTATGGCCCCCAGACACCCTTTTAGCTCAGTGGTGAGGTTATCTCCGAGGTTCACCGTTCAGCTTGGGAGTGGACAGCCCTGTAAAACCAAATGGGACTAATGAGGGACAGAAGTCCAGGGACAAGGACTAGAAGGCAGAAGGGGACAGGAAAGCTGGTGATAGGGAACCTAAGGTTTAGAAAGGACAGTGTTGACATGCAGTGGGGTTCTTAACCATTGTCATAGGGCAATATGTGTACTAACTGTTCAATGAGAAACGATTTTGTTCTGTAAACCTTCATCTAAAGTGAGAATAGCAGCACAACTGGAAGAATGTAATCGACATCACTGAATTGTACATGTAGAGATTTTTGAAATGGTGTATCTTTGGCTATGCATAGTTTCACCAAAAAAAAATAAAGGTCCTCCAAGGCCAAGAAGGGAGCATGTTGACATGTCGTGGGTTGTTAACCTTTGTCATAAAACAATATGCGCACTGTTTAATGAGAAAGTATTTGTTCTGTAAACGTTCACCTAAAGTACAATAAAAATAAAATTTAAAAAAAAAAAGAAATAGCCCAAAGTTATTAGTAAGTGGGAGAGCATCTAACTCCAAAGTCCATGTTCCTAATAACCACATATTCTTCTACACCACTGGTTCCTGGGTATCCACTAACAGACAAACTCCTGGGTGAGGCTTACTGCCTAGGCCTTCTTCGCCTGCAAAGCTACACAAGGGCACCTTGCCATGCCTCTGAAGCCCATGGTCAGTTCCCTCCCTTCAGACAGAGTGGCACAGGTTTGTTGCCCACCCTCTGAGTTCTCAGACACAGAAGTCACTTGGAGAACAGTACAGAAGTGGGAGACTGTCTCTCTCCCTCTACCTCGTGTCCCTCTTCAACATCCAAACAGAGGTTACTCCCAGTATCCTACAGAACATCTTTTGAAACACCTTCAGCTCTGCCTGCGATTCCTCTCCCTCTAGGCTGGACCAGAGAACTAAACCTGAGACACACAGCCTGCTTTTCCCTGCCCAAGAGACTGAAGCTTTCAATCTCCTTTTGTCAAAACTCGCTGGTAACCTGATTTCTACAAACTAAGCTGGGTTAAGAGGTAGGTGAGCAATAAGGTAGCACTGGAAATGTAACCAGATAGAGAACCGTGTATTTAAAACTCCTTGCATGAATAGTGTGCATGTGGTTGAGAAGAATGCATTAGCACAAGTCACTCGAAGACAGTTGGTAAGCCCCACAGGTGTATAGAGACAGCAACTGGTGGTTGCTGAACTGCCGCGTAGGGAGGGTGGGTCTATTAGCCTCTGAGCTTTGATTTGATGAGGGAAGTGAGCAAGTTTGGGGCTAGGGTGGAAGAGCTCTTAACAACAGAGAAAGGCTCAATGGGTTGGCTCTGCCCCGCTGCCCCCACAAACAGTGTTTAACCTTTCCTCTACTGAAGAGATCCTGAAAAATACTCAAAGAATAGAAGTTTGGAGAGAAGTCAGATTGAGAGCCTGTTTGTAGCAGTAGGCATTGCCTGGGCTGCTGCTATAATTCCTGCCTCCCAAGTAATTGTTTTTTGAAAATTTTAATTTTCTAAAATTCAACTAACATCTGA
This sequence comes from Dugong dugon, assembly GCA_030035585.1. NCBI lineage: Eukaryota > Metazoa > Chordata > Mammalia > Sirenia > Dugongidae > Dugong > Dugong dugon. Next base: position 26,670,675 of record CM057475.1, read on the forward strand.
CTTATTAACTCAGCACCTGTTATAAATAGATCCTTATGCTAGCTGTTGTGAGAACACAAGAAAAACATCAGAGTCCAGGAAGCTGTAGATGAAAGAACACAGCTATTATATACAAAACATTTAATAACATAAGTGCTTCACATTATTGAGCACTTAGAGTACATCTGGTACAATGCTAAGTGCTTTTTATGCACTGCATGTAATACACACTCGCACACAATACTTTGAGGTAGGTTCTAGTATTATTCCCATCCTACCGGTGAGTAACCTGAGACTTGTTGTTCGTTGCTATCAAGTTGACTCGGATTCAGGTAGCAGGAAGAAGCATATGGTCCTGTGCCATATTCATGATCATTGGTATGCTTGAGTCCATTGTTGTGATTGTCGTGTCAATCCATCTTATCGAGGGTTTCTCTCGTTTTCACTTACCGTCTTCTTTACCAAACATGGTATCATTTTCTAGCGATTGGTTGTTGTTGTTGTGAGCCATCAAGTCAATTCCAACTATAGAAACCTCATGTGACAGAGTAGAACTGTCCCATAGTGTTTTCTAGGCTGTAATCTTTACAGGAGCAGATTGCCACATCTTTCTCCTGTGGAGCCTCTGGGTGAGTTCAAACCACAGACCTTCTTGTTAGCAGTTGAGCACTTAAGCATTCCACCACCAGGGCTCCTTTTGGCTAGGTATGTTGTTGTTGTTAGGTACCATCAAGTCGGTTCTGCCTCATAGCGACCCTGTGTACAACAGAAGGAAACGCGGCCCAGTCTTGCACCATCCTCACAATTGTTATTATGCTTGAGCCCATTGTTGCAGCCACTGTGTCATTCCATCTCATTGAGGGTTTTCCTCTTTTTCACTGACCCTCTACTTTACCAAGCATGATGTCCTTCTCCAGGGACTGATCACTCCTGATAACATGTCCAAAGTATGTGAGATGTAATCTTGCCATCCTTGCTTCTAAAGAGCATTCTGGCTGTACTCGGCTAGGCTATAGTAACCAGATATTCAATTAAACACTAAACTAACACTAATCTAGGTGTCACTGTGAAGGTATTTTGTAGACACAGTTAACCTCTACAACCAGTTAACTTTATGTGAAGGAGATTATCTTCAATAACCTGGGTAAGCCTCATCCAATCATTTGAAAGGCCTTAAGAGTCAAACAAAAGTTTCCCTGAGGAAGTTCTGTCTCAAGACTGTAGCATTGGCTCTTGCCCCAGAGTCTTGCGGGTCACCACAATTGCATAAACCAATTCCTTGAAATAAATCTCTTAATGTATACACAATATATGATCTGTATTAATGTGATACAAAGAAGAAGGATCAGAAGAGTTGAAAAAAAGGGCCAGGAGGGTGGGACAGGAAATGGAAATTGCCTGAGTAAAGGTGAACACATCTGAAAAAGGTCCCCAGAATTCAGTTTATTAAGCTAGAGCAGGGATGAGCAAAACTACAGCCCACGGGACAAATCCAGCCCATCTCCTGGATGTGCAGTGCTTGCTTTTGTAAACTAAGAATGATTTTACCTTTTTAGGTGGTTGGGGGAGAAAATCAAAACACAACAATATTTCATAACACAAGAAATGTATATGAAATTCAAATTTTAGAATGTACAAATAAAGTTTTATTTGAAGGCAGCCTCACCATTCATTTACATACTACCTACGGCTGCTTTCACGCTACAATGGCAGAGTTAAGTAACTGCAACAGAGAACATAGCCTCCAAAGTTTGACATACTATCTCACCCTTTACAGAAAAAATTTGCCCACCCCTGAGCTTGAGTAGCAGTACTTCTCAAACACCAGACAGTGATCAAGTTTTCACCTATTTACAGAAGAATATGAAAATTAAGTATAAAGGCAGGCATTTCTCATATAGTTAAACTTATTCAATTTAAAGAAGAGTCCTTTATCCTGAGGTAGCTTCCTTCCTGCTCTTTTTGGAGTGAAGATACGTCCTTATTCAGAGATGGTGAATGAGTGATGGTTCTGTTTTATCTCTTTGTCTCCTCTGGTTGATGAGGATGGAAGGGCAATGTCTTCTCTCCTCTTTCTTGCCTTTTCTTCAGCTCCCTCCTTAACATCCACCTGCTCCACCTACCCACTCTCATTCTTCCTGGCTTCAGCTCTGCCCCTCTTCTGCACAGTTCGTGTCTTGGTCATCTAGTGCTGCTATATAACAGAAATACCACAAGTGGATGGCTTTAACAAAGAGACATTTATTTTCTCACAGTGTAGTAGACTACAAGTCCAAATTCACGGTATCAGCTCCAGGGGAAGGCTTTCTTTCTCTGTCGGCTCTGGAGGAAAGTCCTTGTGACACATCAGTCTTCCCTTGGTCTGGGAGCCTCTCCAGGCAGGAACCTCAGGTCCAAAGGGCATGCTCTGCTCCCGGCACTGCTTTCTTGGTGGTATGAAGTCCCCATGTCTCTCTGCTCGCTTCTCTCTTTTATATCTCAAAAGAGATTGGCTTAAGACACTATCTAATCTTGTAGAGCTCATCAGTGTAAATGCCGCTAATCCATCTTATTATGTTATAGTGACAGGATTTACAACGTACAGGAAAATCACATAAGATAGTGGACGATCATGTAATACTGGGAATCAGGACCTAGCCAAGTTGACAAACACTTCTGGAGGACACAATTCAATCTATGGCATGTCAATTCGTGACCTCAAAGAAGAATTCACACACCACAGAAATAGCAAGGGAGAGGTATTGCAGGTTATCTGCCATCTGTGTTTAAAAATAAATGCCTAGGTTCATGTGATTAAGTCTCAAGTAGTTCAACTGCTTTACAAGCCAGTTTTTCTTCCTCAGCAAAAGCAGAAAGTTCTCTATCTTATCCTCAGAGCCTGAAGCTCAGTGTCTCTCCTATGTGGCAGACCCTCAAAAAATAATGCCTGCGCTGAGCTTTTAGGGGTTGGTTCTGAAAGCATCAGTCACAGGCTATTTTGTGATCAGACAAAAATTTCCGTGGATGAAGGCAGATATTTTTCCACCAAAATTAAGCCATAAATACATTCCTAGGCAAGATAACAGCTCTTAAGTACAGATAATTTTTAAAAAATATGTTGTAGCTTTTTAAAAAATGTATCAGAGTATAACATACAGAGAAGTGCACAGATTCTAAGAGAACAGCTCGATGAATTTTCACAGATTGAACACACCCTTGTAACTAACATTCGGGACACTCCCAAGTCCCCAGAACTGCCTCATATTCCATTCCAGTCACTACCCCAGGGGGTTAAAAATAATCCCGAATGCTAACCGCATACCTTAGTTTTGCCTCTTTCTGTACTTTATGTAAACGGAACCATATAGTATGTGCTCTTTTGTTTCCTGTTCTTTTTACTCCAGTGATGTGGAACAGGAGGAAGCAAGCATGGGAAGGAGTGATCTGTCCCAGCGGGAATGAGTATTTTATCATGGATATTGCTTAGAATTGACGGCACATGCTGACACTTTTTTTTAAACTGATTTTTAGTCTATTTTATTATTAGTTTTAAATTATCCACAGAAAATGCACATACTTATTGCCTACACCTGGGTTGGACCTGTCCTACCACCCACCATCTACAATATATCACTGTTTCACTTAATATTATATTTAGGAGATTTATCTGTATGGTTGCACGTAGTTGTAGATAGTTCCTTTTCATCACTGTATAGTTTTCCATTATGTGAATATACCACAAACACATCTAGTTATCTATTTTTGATGAGCATTTAGATAGTTTCCAGTTTGGGGCTACTAAGGATAGTGCTGCTCTCTTCACAATAGCCAAAAGGTGGAAACAACCGAAAAGTCCCTCAGCAAATACATAGATAAACAAAATGAGGTATATACATACAATGAAATATTACTCAGCCATAAAGAGAAATGAAGTCCTGACACCTTCTACATTATGGAAATCTTGAAAACATTATGCTGAGGGAAGTAATTTAGTCATAGTAGGATAAAAATATTGTATGATCCCATTTACATGAAATATCTAGACTAGGCAAATATATAGAGACCAAATCTTATTGGTGGTTACCAGGGGTGGGAAGGAGGAGGAAAGAAGAAGTCATTGCTTAAGGGGCACTAAGTTTCTGTTAATAGTGGTGGAATAATTTGGAAACAGATAGTGGTGATGGTTGCAAAATGTGATGAACATATCGAGGTAACTGAAGTGTACATGTAAAAAAATGTAAAATTGGCAAAAGTTTTATTAATATGTTTTACCACAATAAAACAACAATAATAAAAAAAGAATACTTCTGCTCTAAACATTTTATCTGTGTCTTTTGATGAACATGTGGATGTATTTCTGTTAGATAAATACCTAGGACTAGACTTGCTAGGTCATAGGGTACGTATATTTTCATCTTTGATATGCTGCCAAACAGTTTGCCAATTGACTGTACCAGTTAACTTTTCCAACAGTGTATGAGCACTCCAGATGCTCCACATCCTTGCCACCACTCAAAATTTTCTGTCTTTTCATTTTGGCCATTCTGAAAGGTGTTTGTGTAGACTCCAAATTATGAAATACAGGGGAAGATCTGGAAGTCCAGGGATATCCGTTTCTTCAGAAGGGCTCCACAAGAGAAAGGAAAAAAATCAAATTTATACAGGAACAAGAATGCCTAAACGATGAGCTCTAGATTATTTTAAGGAAATATGACCACCAGAACTAGGGAACCCATGGATATGTTGCTGTTACTGGTTAGGTGTTGTCGAGTTGATTCTGACTCATAGCAATGCCATGTGACAGAATAGAACAGCCCCATAGGGTGTTCCAAGCTGTAATCTTTAAGAAGCAGATCACCAGATTTTTCTCCTGTGGAGCTGCTGGTGGGTTCAAACCACCCGCTTTTTGATTAGCAGCCAAATGCTTAACCATTTAAGCCACCAGGGCCCCTTACCCATGGATCTACGTGATACTAATTTAACAAATATTTATTCAAGACATGCTATACACCAAGCACTATGCTAGGAGCCAGGACACTGTGGAAAACAACTTTAAGCCCCAACTTTCAAGAAGCTGGGCTAGCCATGGTGTCATTGGGACGTGTGAGAATAAGAACTTCTGCAAAGGGCACGGCTTCCTGGTGGTGCAATGGTTAAGTGCTTGGCTGCTAACCAAAAGGGTTACGGTTCAAACCTACCCAGCAGTTCTTCTGGAGAAAGCCTGGCAATGTGCTCCTCTAAAGATTACAGCCGAGTCCAGGGTCTTAAAAGCCTACAAGTGGCCATCTAAGATGCAACAATTGGTCCCAACAAATTGGAGTAAAGGAGAAAGAAGAACACCAAAGACTCAAGGAAAGTAGTAGCCCAAGAGACAGAAAGGGCCACATAAACCAGAGACTTCATCAGCCTGACACCAGAAGAACTAGATGGTAACCGGCTACCACCAATGACTGCCCTGACAGGGAACAGAATAGAGAGTCCCAGATGGAGCAAGAGAAAGGTGGGGTGCAGAGCTCAAATTCTAGTAAGAAGACCAGGCTTAATTGTCTGACTGAGACTGGAGGAACCCCAGAAAGCATGGCCCCAGGATTCTCTATTAGCCCAGAACTAAAACAATTACCGAGGCCAACTCTTCAGACAAGGGTTGGACTGGACTGTGGGACATAAAGTGATACTCGTGACGAGTGTGCCTCTTAGCTCAAGTAGATACAAGAGACTGAACGGGCAGCTTCTGTCCAGAGGTGAGATGGGAAGGCAGAGAGTGTTAGGAGCTGGTTGAATGGACATGAGGAATCAGGGGTGGAAAGGAGGAGTGTGCTGTCACAGTATGGGGAGAGCAATTAGAGTCACATAACAATGTATGTATAAATTTTTGTATGGGAAAAATTTAAAAAAAAAAAGATTACAGCCAAGAAAACCCTCTGGGGCAGTTCTGCCCTGTCACATAGCATAACTATGAGTCAGAATCAACTCAACAGCACACAACAATACTGTCCTGCACTTCTAGTGTGGATAGAACATGATGGAGGACTCCCTTCTATAATTTGCATTTGCTCCTCTTAGCGCTGTCTCTTACTTTTGTTTTCTGCCTAGATTTGTTTCTTGAAGCCTGGAGACTTAATCCTATGGCATAATTCCAGACGCTGAATTCGATCTGTTCTTCCCCAGGCCATAACTGCATTTCATTGATTCTAAGGCATATATTTTTTCAGATTTTAATATCACTGAAATTGAGATGTGGTCATAGAAGGGATGAAGTCTTATCAATTGTTGTCTGCCTGGGTTGAAGTCAAGTTCTTCTAGAAAGGATTTGAGTTTACTTCTGCCAGTCACCTGGGTCCCTTCCAAAACTGAGACCACTTTAAATTAAATTCTCTCCTTGAACTTTTTCAACCACATTTGTAGAGAAAATTTAGACCACAAATCTTCACAACAACCTGCTTGTGGTTCCAATTTTCAGGAGAGACTTTATTTTCCTCCCTTCACCAGAAGCCAGATTCAAATACCAAAGGCTTCTTCCTGAACTTCCCTGTATGGAAGATTTTTTTCCTCACGTACTTTTACACTGAGGATGTAGTTAGTCTTTAGATCTTTCTAACTTTTATTGTTGAGGGGGGTGACCCTTGCAGACTCTCCGTCTTGGGTGTCTTCCGTTTCTTGAGAGTGCATCAAATATTCCTTTCACAATACAGAGGATACAATGGCAATAAAAACCCATTGCCGATGAGTCGATTCTGGCTCATGGCAACCCCATGTGTATCAGAGTAGAGCTGTCCTGTAGAGTTTTCAGTGGCTGATTTTTTGGAATTAGATCATCAGGCCTTTCTTCCGTGGTGCCACTGGGTGGATTCAAACCGCCAACCTTTTAATTAGTAGCCAAGCACAAACTGTTTGCGATGACAATAAAAGAGGTAGTTATTTTTCCCCTATAGTCCCCCAGTCCTTTATTACATTGTATGGCACTTACCTATTGGCATATCCATCTCTTCCAATAACTTCTGAAGCTCTCAGCACGAGAGTGAAAATAAAGGTATTTGCATCCCCAGAGCCCCGCAAAGTTCCTGGAACATAATAGAAGATTTAAAATGGGCACTGAAAAAATGCACAAACGAATGAATGAATCTGTAGATCAATACTTTCCATCAATCATCAGCACAACTAGGCAGTAAGGCTTAGGATATTTTTAAACCAAGAGATATTTTAAACGTGTTTAAGAACACATTTTATAAAAATACTTGTTGATATATAAAATAAACAGTACATAGTGTACATATCACTTTTAAATTAATTTTATACATAATAATGTACTAAAACATTAATGGTTATTTCTGAATTGTAGGACTTTCTTTTTTTTGCTTTTCCAGGCTTTCTAAAATTCCCTTGGTGACTATATAATAAACACACACACATACATCACATGTTGCTTATTTTTAAATATAAGTCTGAAAAATATGAAAAAGGAATCTTATGTTGTTTCTGTCCTCTGAAAGGAATATTGTCTCCTTTCTTAATAACATAAAGCCCTAGTCCCCCAATATTGGCATGGAGGGATAACCTCCACATGGGAAGAGATGGCCAGACCATGCTCCTAGTCAGTCATTCCCAAATGAGAAAGAGCAAAAGTGTGTCAGAATCTCCAGACTAGAGAGAATAGTTTTAAAATTTATTTCATATTCTAGTGTATTATATATGGGGGTAGAAAGGAAACACACCATTTGTTTTCATAATAGAAGCCACAGAAAATAAAGATTGAGTAAATCTTCTTAGCTGATGGGGCTTGAGTTTTGAAAGGTTGAGAAAGTCAAAACTAGTTTCTCAAGATCCACTTTTCCCTTGGAAAACTCTCACTAGTTACTGTAGCCACTGCCATGCTATCCTTTAGCCATCCTTTTAACACACTCTCCCAAATGTAGACTCATATCACTGCCATGGGCATCAACAATCTTGGATCTCTAAAGCAAAACTTTACAGTGAAAAAAGGATTTTAAAAATGGAATTATTCACAGAGCTTAATTAACACTTAGTAAATCGCAGACCCAATCCGTCCTCACAGGAGTAGAGGGAAAGAGCAGGTTCTATTCAGTCAGAAGTGTGTATGTGTCTCAAAACGTGCCTGCAAACCAAAATTCCCAAACCATGAAAAAGAGATCTAAAGCTAAGAAAGACAGCCAAGAAATTTTTTAATGCAAATACAAATGCGTTCCAAAGCAAATTAATTTTTGAAGAAGTCTGACAAAATTTGAAAATAAGTATGTTTAGTACTGTAAGGAGGAATAACTTTCATCTTCATGAAGCAAGAATTTGGGAAGAAAAAAGGCAGAAAAAAAGAAAAATGTATAAAAGCAAGAACCACTTTGAAATCTTGGAGGTAAAAAATAGAACTATTGAAATTAAAAATTCAATAGTAAGGAAAACTCCTTACTCAACACACTCAACAAGAAAATTAGTGAATTGGAAGACAACAGTGAAAAACTTATTGAAAACAAAGCACAGAGCTACAAGTGCATAAATATTATGAAAGATGAAAAATGATGAAAAGCAGATAAGAGAAATGGAGGATAAACTGAAGAACTTTGACATAGGTAAGAGAGCGGCTTCACAAAGAAAAACTGGTGGTGATTTAAGTAAAAACCAGTTGCCGTCAGGTTGATTCCAACTCATGGCAACCCCAAGTGCTCCAATGTAGAACTGTGCTCTGTAGGGTTTTCATGGCTGTGACCTTTCGGAAGCAGATCACCAGGCCTTTCAGTGCCTCTGGATGAGTTCGCATCACCAGGCTTTTGGTTAGTAGCAGAATGCTCAGCCGCTTGTACCACTCAGGGACTCCCAGCCAACGCACTTCATGCACATCCACCACCCCTTCCTCAGCAGAGGCTTGTGTGTTGCTGTGAGGCTGAACAGGTTTCAGCAGAGCTTCCAGACTAAGACAGACTGAAAAGAAAGGCTTGGTAATCGACTTCCAAAAATCAGCCTTTGAAAACCCTATGAATCACAATAGTCGGATCCCCAACCAATCATGAGGATGGCACAGGACTGGGCAGGATGTCGTTCTGTTGTACATGGGGTTGCGTGAGTTGAGGGCTGACTTGACAGCACCTAACAAGCATATAGCAAAAGTGGTAGGTTACTTCCGAGATTAGGGACTGAAAAAGACTGTGACTTCCTTCTTGACTTCTCTCTCTCCGTCTCTCATCTCTTGCTCTGGGGGAAGCAAGCCTTGTAGAGAGGTCCACATGTCAAGGAATTGAGTCTGGCCAACAGCCAGCAAGAAACTGAAGCCTTCCAACAACCTAAACGAGCTTCTGTTGCCCAGCCTACAGCTTGACAGCAACCTCATGAGGCACCCTGAGCCAGAACCACCCAGCTAAGCCACTCCTGGATTCCTGATGTCCAGAAACTGTGTAAGATAATAAATGTTTGCCATTTAAGCGGTTATGTCTTGACAATTTGTTACACAGCAATAGATAACTAATACAGGGGGTCCTTGATACATTATTCTTTATGTTCTTCTGAATGTCTAAAAATATTTCATAATGATTTAAATACATATCATGAATATTTTCCGCATTTTTAGCATCTTGAGGCTAAGGTAAAGGGGTCTTCTAGGGGTGAACACATTCAAAGAATATTTAGACACTCTCTAATTTAGACGAAAGTTCTTGTATTTCCCCCTGAGAGCATGCTCATAACATAAACCATGCTTTGGAAGTGACCAATGTCATGAAATGAGTTTCTTTGAAATCATATTATTAAAATAATCTGCAGAATCAAAGGTCATTGGTATAGGAATTGAACAGTGCCACCTGGGAGTCCTCAGTAATGTTTGATACAGACATAGAAGGTAGCCAAAGAAGAGGGATGACAAAGCAACATTGCTGCAAATTTCCTTGCTGACACTAGATGGCGGTAAAGTTTTATCATGTAATTATATCTCAATTAGCTTGGCCCCGGTAAAAATACTTCTAATGAGCAGAATTCAAGAAAGCTTAGGAAACTCTTACTTAATATTACTTAATTAATACTATTTTTGAACTATTATTTCTAAATGCTCACTGAAAGTGAAATGTTTGTATTGATTCCTGTCTTAAATCCTTTTTTGAAAGGAGGTAAGGTAAATTAAGTAAATGTATTTGTTATTCATTTAATAAAAATTTAATAGCTTCGTAATTTTAAAAATGATAATTGAAAGAACACTATTAGCATCCATTCAGCTATTCCTCACTTGAAATTTGGGATAATTTAGGCAGAGTTCAGTCATCATAGTTTACTGTTGAAATATTGATACTTATAAACCAAATTAGGAAAGTATTCCAACAATTACATTTCTCATTCCTTTCTTTCACACTATTCCTTATTATAAGTGGCTATCTAGCTTAGTAACTATGAGAAAAGTTCCTGGAATCAGATTGTGTAGGTTTAAATCCTGGCACTACTTTGGATTATATATGAGTATCTACCTCATAAATGAATTCATATATATAAAACACTAGGATTAACTCTTGGCACTTAGAAATGCTATTTGAATATTAACAATTATTATTATTCTACATAGGGCCTGTATATGACATACAAAGTGCTATATATATACATACAGTAAAAATGGAAGCATGGAAACTAGGTCAATTTCCCAATGTCACAGAATCAAAGTCTACAGATAAGAGACAAACACGCTCGGGATTGCCCTTTAATGTTGACATAGAGGGTATGCTTCAAGAAAGCAGCGATGAGCTAGGATTAGAAAACATTTCTGCCAAATCTCAAGCCAATGACCTTTCCGCTGCATTATAAGAAATCATTCTTATTTATTTTTATGGATTGAACTGTGTCCCCCAAAAATATGTGTTGTAAATCCTAAAGGAGCCCTGGTGGTGCAGTGGTTGAAGCTATCAGCTGCTAACCATAAGGTCGGTGTTTCAAAGCCACCAGGCCACTCTGTGGGAGAAAGGTGTGGTAGTCTGCTTTTGTAAAGATTTACAGCCTTGGAAACCCTATGGAGCAGTTCTACTCTGTCCTATAGGGTCATTATGAGTCAGAACTGACTAGACAGCAGTGAATTTGGTTTTTGGTGAATAAATCCTAAACTCTATGCCTGTGGTTATAATCCTATTTGGGAATGGGTTGTCTTTGTTATGTTAATGGACAGGATTAGTGTAGGATGTGTCTTAAATCAATCCCTTTTGAGATATAAAAGAGATTAAAGAAGCAAGCAAAAGAAGCAGAGATGTAGGAAGATTGATGCCAAACTATATGGAGAGCTCCAAGAAACTAGGAAAAAAGCTGAAGAGATAAGAACCTCACCCCAGAGCCAACAGAGAGAGAAAAACTTCCCCTAGAATCAGTACCCTGAATTTGGACTTCTGGCCTCCTAAACTGTGAGAAATTAAATTTGTTTGTTAAAGCCACCCACTTGTGGTATCTCTGTTATAGCAGCACTAAATAACTAAGACAGAATTCGGTACCAAGAGTGTGGTGCTGATCTAACAGATACCTAAAATGTGGAAGCAGTTTTAGAATTGGATAATGGGTGGAGGCTGGAAGAGTTTTAAGGTGCCTAGTAGTAAAAGCCTAGATTACTTTGAAGAGGCTGTTGGTAGAATTGTGGATGTCAAAGGCAATTCTGCTGAGAGCTCAGAAGGAAGTGAGGAGAGCTATAGAGAAAGTCTATTGTCTTAGAGAATACAGATGGTGCCAGCAACAGAATGTTGCTAGAAATGTGGACATTAAATGTGCTTCTAGTGAAGCTTTAAAAGAAAATGATCAACATGTGATTGGACAATGGAGGAAGGGTGATACTTTTTATGCAGTGGCAAAGAACTTGTCTGAATTATGTTCAAATGTTTGGTGGAAAGTAGAACTTATAAGTGATGAACTTGGATATTTGGCTGAGGAGATTTCTAAGCAAAGTCTCAAAGGGGCCACGTGATTTCTGTTTTCCGCTTATGGTAAAATGCAAGAGGAAAGAGATGGATTTAAAAATGAAAACAAAACTTAATGATTTGAAAATTCGTTGTACAAACTAAGGACACATGTCCTAGGGTGTTCACTAAAGATGTCACTACAGAATCTTTTGTTAAAGAGGTTAAGCTGTGATTACTGAATCTAACCACAGCAGAAAACCCATCAGCTTAGACTAAAGGGGACAAAGAAAGAACAAAAGGAAAGAAAGCTGTCTGCCTCTTGGAATTCAATAGGCAGGAAACAAGACAAAGGAGCTACATGTGCTGTCCTCTAAGAAAAGAAATGAACCGACTCTGGAGCAGCTCAGAGATTAGGAGAACTGCTGGAAGGAGCATGGGAAACAGAGCTGCCTTGATCTCAAAGGGTGGAGCCTTAGCTTCTGGGACCTCAAAGAGTACAGCCCTGGCCTCCTAGGTTTCAAGGGTCAGATCTTCACCAATTTGGTTCTGGAGTGTGGGGCGACCATTCAGTTTGGCCAAGAGGATGGGGCCACTGCCCAGACCTGAGGGGGTAGGGCTGCCATGCCCAAGGGGCAGAAGAATGAGGCCTGCCAAGGCTGAGGGGATGGGGTCACCACTCAGATGGACTAGGAGAATGGGGCCACCCCAAGCTAAGGCAAGGGAGCAGAGTTGCTGTCCCAGTGGGCCTGGAATGTGAACCTGAAGCCCAAGGCTGAAAGGTCTCCAACCAGAATCCAGAGAGCATGGCCTACACCCAGAGTCTGGAGAGTGGGGCCATTGCCCAGATGTTCCAAAGAACAGAGAATTATTTTCAAGCCTTGAGAGCTAAGTACACTGTTCTGCTGAGTTTGGGGCTTGCTTTGTGTCTGGTATCCCTTATTTTCCTCCAGTTTCTCCCATTTGTAATTGAAATGTCTGCCTTGTGCCTGTTCTACCATTGTACTTTGGAAACAGATATCTTGTAGTCCAGATTTTACAGGTTCACAGATGAAGAGGAATTTTGCCCCAGGATGGAATACGCCTAAAGTCTCACCCATATTTGATTTAGATGATTCAGAAGATGAGATTTTGGACTTGGAGTTGATTTAAGACTTTTGGGATGATGTGATGGGGTGAACGTGTTTTGCATGTGGGAAGCATATGAATTTTCGGGGGCCAAACGGTGGAATGTTATGGATCAATATGTTCCCCCAAAATACGTGTTTTAAATCCTAACCTCTATGCCTGTGGTTATAATCCCATCTGGGAATGGGTTGTCTTTGTTATGTTAATCAGACAGGATTAGTGTAGGATGTATTTTAAGTCAATTTCTTTGAGATATAAAGCAAGCAAGCAAGAGAAGCAGAGGAGGCAGAAGACTGATGCCAAGCCACATAGAGATCTTCAAGGAACCAGGAAAAAGCTGAAGAGACAAGGACCTTCCCCCAGAGCCAACAGAGAGAGAAAGCCTTCCCCTAGAGCCAGCACCCTGAATTTGGGCTTCTAGCCTCCTAAACTGTGAGAAAATAAATTTCTGTTTGTTAAAGCTACTCACTTGTGGCATTTATATTATAGTAACGCTAGATAACTAAGACGTTTATTGAATGAAGAAACTCCTGAAAGACAAGTACTTGGCAATATTGGCTGCTGTTTTGTTTTGTTAGGTGCAATCAAGTCAGATTTTTAAAATTTAAAAAAAAAAAAATTCTGTCAAATCGATTTTGACTCATAGTGATCCCTGTGTGTCAGAGTAGCAGTGTGCTCCATAGGTTTCAATGGCTGATTTTTCAGAAGCAGCTCATCAGACCTTTCTTCTGAGGCTTCTCTGGGTCAAATCTCTAAACCTTTTGGTTAACAGCTGGACGGGTGCATTTGCACCACCCAAATGCACTCACAAGTGAAATAACAGGTTAAATTTTGAAATATTAACAGATACTTCCATCCCTCTGCATTATTCTGGTTATCACCACCCTCCACCTCATAAGGCATGCTACCTTAATTGCCTCAGAGAAGGAATGACACAGAACCCAGAAAAAAATATTTTTAAAGTTTATTCCCAGGCATAAGACAAAAGGTTTAGAAGGAAACCTGACTTGTTCCTTTGCTCCCAAGACGCAGAGATTTCTCTGCTGGGGAGGAGTAGGGAGTCTTCAAGGAAAATCAAGTCTGGGTCTGATGTCACACCCATCCTAACATGAACCCTATGGTTAAGGTCAGGAAAAGGGATCATAAAACCCCCAAATATATGCAGGGATTCTAGAGGAGAGTATTCTGCCTCCTCTCCAGGTAGAATCTGGGGAGCTGTAGGACTCCCTAGTTCCCATGCCCAGAATGTACAGGAGTAGAAGGAAAATTTGTATGGTATGTCTAGATGGTCCTACCACAGCTCCACAGAGTTCCCAAAGTCACAAAGTAGTGTGGTGGCAGGAGAAGGATGCCAGAATAATGCAAGAAGAGCCCAGAGAGCGTTGTCCATAGTGCAGTGGTGTGGAAGCATTAGAATATTACCCATACACCAGAGAGCCACATGAGCAGGGCCCTGAGAAGCAGCAAACTAAACTGGAAGAAGCCAGCTCTCAGGAACAAGGGAGGATCGAGCAGGCATTACGCTGAAAAGTGGTATATCCATTAGGCTACTAGTTCGGCTGGTTTCTCAGAGACTAAAATAACAGGGCCTTAAGCAAGATAGAAGGCTCATTGTCCTCACATAAAAGGTCAAGGTAGTAGTGCTCCAGGGTGCTAGAGCTGCTGTGCTCTACCAGGTCATCCGGGAGCCCAGATTCCTTCTATGTTGTCTCTCTGCCACTCTGAGAATGATGTTCTCACGCCCTCACAGAGGTAAAGCCTGCTCACCACCATTACATCCTCATTCATACCTCAGAGATAGAGAAAAAGGAATGTGGAAAGCTGACAGCCAGCAGATGCCATTGAAGAGCCTGACCCAGCAGTTGACACATCACATCCATTCACAGCCTATTGGCCAGCTCTTAAGACACATGACCACACCTAGCTTCAGGTGAGGCTTGGAAATGTAGCCACTAGGTGGGCAGCTATGTGCTCAGATAAACCTAAGGTGGTTCTTTGATGAAAAAAAGAAAAGAATGAGTATTTGCAGGTAAGCAGTGACCTCTACCACTTACCTCGTGAAAACCAGGGTGGATATACACAGAGGGCAAGATGGTAGGCCTTACAATGTCTTGACATCACTTTAAAAAAAAAAAAAAAACTAAGCCCAAGCCAGTTGCTGCTGAGTTGATTCCAACTCATATCTACCCTGGAAGACAGAGTAAAACTGTCCCACAGGGTTTCCAAGGCTATAAATCTTTACAGAAGTAGGCTGCCACATCTTTCTCCCACAGAGTGACTGGTGGGCTCAAACTGCCAACCTTTTGGTTAGTAGCAGAGCATTTAACGCTGCCCCACCAGGGCTCCTTTGACACTGCTTAAACCTGTTAAATCTTAGATGCACCCCTGGCTGGGTAAGAGAGACCTGAAATTTAGCAAAAGTAAGTTATTTCTACTTAATGGAATCGAGCCATAAAATTACAACATAGAAATTAAATTTCACAACAGAAAAATGAAGAAAGTTACTTTTTTTTTTGTCTGCTTTAGTTTGTGGACTGACATTTATAATAGCTACTCTTATTTCATATTGCTGAATATGCTTGAGAGAAATAAAGCTGTAGTTCTTTACAAAACCTCAACAAATTTTGATTTTGCAATTGTAGTAAGTAACAATTTAGTAACAATGAAGACCTTGTTAGATACCAATTTTTAAAATCCTGAGTATCTGAAATAATTCTGAATAAATAAAAAAAATTATTTATTCCTTTTATCTCCAAATTCCTATACAGTTGATTCCCAAATTCCTTTCCCCAGACAGTTAAAACAGGCATGGACACAGGATCCAGCGCAGTCCATCTATGTGCTGCTAGTGCATATCAAATGGCTCAGAACAAAGGCCCTCTCCAACCATAGACAATGATAATAACCGAGCTGATCAGGTAACCCCCCCAGGGCATCTGAACCAGAAATAGATTGGGGAAAGTGTGCTAGAGATGGTAAGAGAAGGAGAAGCAAGACAGTCACAGCATCAGGCCATGAGGCAGCAGAAAAGGTCACACATAAGGCATCATGAGTTTAAAAAAAAAAAAGTACATGATGGGGGATAGAAACCACCATCAGTACCAGGACTACTGACAGTTATACCCACAAAATAACTGATGTGCTCGTCTACATTTTCTAGCCTGCTTTGTGGTTGGGTCGAAGCCATGTTTCTAGTTCTGGCCAATGAAATGTGAGCGCAAGTGTCCGCTGTCACTACCAGGTCAGGGTCGGTGAGAGCCAGCAGGCCTCCCCCAGCACTCATTTTCGTGCAGTGACTTTGGAAGACACTTGTTAATATGGCAGCATCACGAGATGAAGCGACTGACATCTTTGAGTGGAAGAGATTCCCTGCCAACCACGTCACTTTGTGTGACCAAGAGATAAATTTTTGTGTAGAGCCCCTGAGATTTCAGAGTTGGCCTGTTGCAGTTTGTTGTTGTTGTTGGCTGCTGTCAAGTTGGCCCCAACTCATGGAGACCCCATGCACAACTGAAAGACACATTGCCCAGTCCTGCACCGTTCCCATGATTGGTTATGGATCAGACCGTTGAACTCCATAGGGTTTTCACTGGCTGATTTTTGGAAGTACCTTGCCAGGCCTTGCCAGTAGACAGACTAGGAATGTCTGTCTTAGTGTGGAAGCACTGCTGAAACTTGTTTGGCATCATAGCAACGTGCAAGCCTTCACTGACAGATGGTAGCTGTACATGAGGTGCATTGGCTGCATTTCACACCTGAGTCTCCCACATGGAAAGAGGGGATTCTGCCACTGAGCCACCACTGTCCCCTCTTGTGGCAGCTAGTGATTGTTATCCAGACTAACAGACCCGTTGCCATTGTGGTTGAGTCGATTCCGACTCCTAGTCGACCCTGTAGGACATAGTAGAACTGCCCCATAGAGTTTCCAAGGAGTGCCTGGTGGATTTGAACTGCTGACCCTTTGGTTAGCAGGCGTAGCACTTAACCACTACGCAACCAGGGTTTCCAGACTAACAGAGAAACCAAAATGTTTGAATGCTTCCAAAACATGGAGCAAACAGATTGTGCTCAACTAACGTAAAAGTTAGTGGATCAAACCCGCCTAGCAGTGCCATGAAAGACACACCTGGAGAT
Organism: Dugong dugon; assembly: GCA_030035585.1. Taxonomy (NCBI): domain Eukaryota; kingdom Metazoa; phylum Chordata; class Mammalia; order Sirenia; family Dugongidae; genus Dugong; species Dugong dugon. The sequence continues at coordinate 26,687,750 of CM057475.1, forward strand.
CTGCTTCTGGAACGATTACAACCAAAAAAACTCTATGGGGAAGTTCTACTCTGTAACACATAGTGTTGCCATGAGTTGGAATTGACTCAATGGCAGCAGATTTGTTTTGTTTTGTTTTATACTGAAATTATTCAAGTGATAATAATTGCAAACTTGCAACTTGTTGTTAAAAAGAACCCATACATCTCAAACAGTTGTTTGATGCTGGTGTTTGTCCTGATTATTGCAGTGACCGTTCTGATTGCACCCATGCCATCTCATGTGGTACCTATTTCACTTTACCCATTAGCCTGCTTCTAAGGGAACCCTATTTACTTCTGCCCTTCAACTTTTACTGTAAGTAAAGGCTTAAAAGTGTTAAGACATTAAATTATAAGTCAGAAACTGTAAATTAATACAACAAATCCAAGACACTATATACATTAGGCAAAACATAAAATTTTAAACCCAGAGGAAAAAAATGAGATAAACTCTAGACGAAATAAAGTCTTTATGTCTTAAGTTACTAAGATCAAAGAAATAAAATGGAAAAGAGAGAAATATTATCTATCCATGTATGAGGATATTTAGGTACTACTTCAATTATTTTATTCTCTAAAATTACACCATTTCAAGAAAGGAAATCGCATTATTTTATCTCCTAATAAACTAACAGTGCGTATGGATCACAACAGTTGATCCTCAAAGGATCAGGGAGAGATCGCACTGGACCAGGCATCGTTTCTTTCCATTGTGCACGGGGTTGCCATGATTCAGGGGCAAACTCAACAGCAACTAGCAACATTTGCTACTTATACATCACTTCAGTAAGTTTAAAACAATTGTAATGTATTTCTTACATGTTCTTGAAATTAAAATATGCTTACTTATACAGTTAAAATAGGTTAAGTGGTAACCTAGTCACTAGTATCTATGTTTTAAAGAACCAAATTCCATTTCATTTGTCTCTCTCAAGAAAAAAATTCTAGGTCTAATACCTTAGTATAAAAAAAATAGAACTTCTCTGAAGTTGTTTTTCTCTTTTTTTTTAATTTTTTTTTTTTTATTGTACTTCAGGTGAAGGCTTACAGAACGTATAGTTTCTCATGAAACTATAGTACACATATTGTTTTCTAGCATTGGTTAACAACCCCACAACAAGTCAACACTCTAACTTCTAAAACTTTCTATTGGTGAAAATACACATAGCCAAAGATACACCACTTCAAAAATTTCTACGTGCACAGTTCAGTGACATTGACTACGCTCTTCCAATTGTGATGTTATTCTCACTTAAGATGAAGGCTTACAGAACAAAATAGTTTCTCATTTAACAGTTACTACACATGTTGCCCTATGACAGTGGTTAACAATCTCACAACACGTCAACAATAACCTTACTCAACCTTGGGTTCCCTATCACCAGCTTCCTTATCCCCTTCCACCTTCTGGCCCTTGTCACTGGACTCCTGTACCTCGTTAGTCTCCTTTGGTTTTACGGGGCTGTCCACTCCCAGGCTGAACAGGGAACCTCGGAGGTAGCTTCACCACTGAGCTAAAAGGGTGTCTGGGGGCCATACTCTCGAGGTTTCTCCAGTCTCCTTTAGGCCAGTAAATCTGGTCTTTTTTTGGTGAGTTAGAATTATGCTCTACATCCTTCTCCAGCTCTGTCCAGAACCCTCTGTTGTGATCCTGGTCAGAGCAGTCAGTGGTGGTAGCCGGGCACCATCTAGCTGTACTGGACTCAGGCCTTGGTAGCTGTGGACAATTACTCCTTTGGACTAATCTTTTCCTTGTATCCTGTTCTCTTCATTCTCCCTTGCTCCAGAAGGGGTGAGACCAGTGGAGTATCTCAGATGGCCGCTCACAGGCTTTTAAGACCCCAGACACTACTCACCAAGGTACAATGTAGAACACTGTCTTTACAAACTGTTTTATGCCAGTTGAGCTAGATGTTCCCCGAGACCATGGTCCCCACAACCCTCCGCCCAGCAATTCAGTCCCTCAGGGAGTTTGGATGTGTCTATGGGGCTTCCATGACCTTTCCTTATACAAGTTGTGCTAGTTTCCCCTGTATTGTGTACTGTCTCACTCTTCACCCAAGATACCACTTATCTATTGCCTATTTAGTATTTCTCCCCCACCCCTCCCATCCCCAGTAACCAACAAAGATTGTTACATTTTCTGTGTGAATTTTTTCATGGGTTTTTACAATAGAGGTCTCATACAATATTTGTCCTTTTGTGATTGACTTATTTCACTCAGCATAATGTCCTCCAGTTTCATCCATGTTATGAGATGCTTCACAGATTCATTGTTGTTCTTTCTCATTGCATAATACTCCATTGTGTGTATGTACCATAGTTTGTTTATCCATTCATCTGTTGATGGGCATCTAGGTTGTTCCCATCGTTTTGCTATTGTGAACAATGCTGCCATGAACATAGGTGTGCATATGTCTATTCGAGTGACGACTCTTATTTCTCTAGGATATATTCCCAGCAGTGGGATTGCTGGATCGAATGGTATGTCTATTTCTAGCTTTCTGAGGAAGCGCCATATCATTTTCCAAAATGGGTTTATCATTTTGCATTCCCACCAGCAGTGCATAAGCGTTCTGATCTCCCTGCAGCCCCTCCAACGTTTGTTATTTCCAGTGTTTTTGATTCGTGCCAGTAATGCCAGGGTGAGATGGTAACTCATTGTGGTTTTAATTTGCATTTCTCTAATGGCTAGTGATCGCAAGCATTTCCTCATGTGTCTGTTGGCCATTTAAACGTCTTCTTTGGTGAAGTGTCTGTTCATTTCCTTTGCCCATTGTTTAATAGGATTATTTGTCTCTTTGTTGTAGAGGTGTTGGATTTTCTTGTAGATTATGGAGATTAGACCTTTGTCTGACTTGTACTGTCCAGAAATGTTTTCCCAGTCTGTAGGTTCTCTTTTTACTCTTTTGGTGAAGTCTTTTGAAGAGCATAGGTGTTTGGTTTTTAGAAGATCCCAGTTATCTAGCTTATCTATTGGGGTTTGTGCATTGATGGTTATGGTTTGTATCTTGTTAATGCCATGTATTAAGGCCTGAAGTGTTGGTCCTATTTTTTCTTCTATGAACTTGATAGTTTTAGGCTTTATGTTCAGGTCTTTAATCCATTTTGAAGTAGAGTTTGTATACAGTGTGAGGTATGGATCCTGTTTCATTTTTTTGCAGATGGATATCCAGTTTTGCCAGCACCATTTGTTAAAAAGACTGTCTTTTCCCCATTTGATGGACTTGGGGCCCTTGTCGAAGATCAGGTGACTGTAGGTGGATGGATTTACATCTGGGTTCTCAATTCTGTTCCATTGGTCAATGTATCTGTCGTTGTACCAGTACCAGGCTTTGACTACTGTAGCTGTATAGTAGGTTCTCAAGTCAGGTAGTGTGAGTCCTCCAACTTTATTCTACTTCTTCAGTAGTGTTTTACTTATTCGGGGCTTCTTTCCTTTCCATATAAAGTTAATGATTAGTTTTTCCACCTCTCTGAAGAACGTTGTTGGTATTTGGAACGGGATTGCATTGTATTTGTAAATTGCTTTGGGTAGAATTGTCATTTTCACAATGTCGAGTCTGCCTATACATGAGCATGGTATGTTTTTCGATTTATGTAGATCCTGTTGGGTTTCTTGCAGTAGTGTTTTGTAGTTTTCTTTGTATAGGTCTTTTACATCCCTGGTCAGATTTATTCCTAAGTATTTTATCTTTTTAGGGGCTATTGAAAATGGTATTGTTTTCCTGACTTCCTTTTCATCATTCTCCTTACTGGTGTATAGGAATCCAATTGATTATTGAATGTTTATCTTCTATCCTGCTACTCTACTGAATCTTTCTACTAGTTCCAATACATTTCTCATGGAGTCTTTAGGGTTTTCTATATATAGTATCATATCATCTGCAAACAGGGACAGTTTAACTTATTCATTACCAGTTTGGATGCCCTTTATTTCTTTTTCTTACCTTATTGCTCTAGCTAGAACTTCCGGCACAATGTTAAATAGGAGTGGTGATAAAGGGCATCCTTGTCTTGTTCCTGTTTTCAGGGGGAATGTTTTCAGCTTCTCTCCATTAAGAATGACGTTGGCCATTGATTTTGCATAGATGCCCTTTATTATGTTGAGAAATTTCCCTTCTATACCTATTTGATTGAGAGTTTTTATCAGGAATGGGTGTTGGACTTTGTCAAATGCCTTTTCTGTGTCAATTGAGATGATCATGTGATTTTTTTCTTTCCTTTTATTTATGTGGTGGATTATGTTGATTGATTTTCTAATGTTGAACCATCCTTGCATACCTGGTATGAATCCTACTTGGTCATGGTGTATTATTTTTTTGATATGATGCTGAATTCTATTGGCTAGAATTTTCTTAAGAATTTTTGCATCTATATTTGTGAGAGATACTGGTCTGTAATTTTCTTTTTTTGTGACGTCTTTGCCTGGTTGTGGTATCAGCGTTATGCTGGCTTCATAGAATGAATTTGGAAGTGTTGCTTTGTCTTCTATGCTCTGAAATATCTTGAGTAGTACTGGTACAAGCTCTTCTGTAAATGTTTTGTAGAATTCTCCAGTGAAGCCATCTGGGCCAGGGCTTTTTTTGGTTGGGAGTTTTTTTTTATTACCTTTTCAATCTCTTCTCTTGTTATGGGTCTGTTCAGATTTTCAACATCACTTAATTGAAGTTTGGGTAGGCTGTGTGTTTCTAGAAACTTATCCATTTCCTCTAGGTTTTCCAAATCTGTTGGAGTATAGTTTTTCATAATATTCTGTTATAATCCTTTTTATTTCAGTTGGGTCTGTTGTAATGTCCCCCATTTCATTTCTTATTTGGGTTATTTGTGTCCTCTCCTGTTTTTCTTTTGTCAGTCTGGCCAGTGGTTTGTTGATTTAGTTGATTCTTTCAAAGAACCAACTTTTGGTTTTGTTAATTCTTTCTATTGTTTTTCTGTTCTCTATTTCATTTATTTCTGCTCTGATCTTTATTATTTCCTTTCTGCCGGTGGTTGTGGGCTTTTTTTGCTGTTCTCTTTCTATTTGTTTGAGTTCTGTAGTTAATGTTTTGATTTTGTCCCTTTCTTCTTTTTGGATATGTCATCTATTGCTCTAAATTGTCCTCTGAGGACTGCCTTTGCTGTGTCCCAAAGGTTTTGGTAGGATGTGTTTTCACTCTCATTTGATTCTAGGAATTTTTTGATTCCATCTCTGATTTCTTCTATTACCCAGTGATGTGTAAGCAGGGTATTATTCAGTTTCCATGTAGTTGATTTTTTTTCCTTCTCTTTCTATTGTTCATTTCTACTTTGATGGCATTGTGGTCAGAGAAGATACTTTGAATTATCTCAACGTTTTGGATCTTGTTGAGGATTGCTCTGTGGCCTAAGATGTGGTCTATTCTGGAGAACGTTCCATGTGAATTGGAAAAGAACGTGTACTTTGCAGCTGTTGGATGGAGTGTTCTATATATGTCTATGAGGTCAAGTTGGCTGATTGTGCCCTTTAGTTCTTCTGTATCTTTGCTGAGTTTCTTCTTAGTTGTTCTGTCCTTTACTGAGAGTGGTGTGTTGAAGTCTCCTACTATTATTGTCGAAATGTCAATTTCTCTTTTCAGTGCTGTTAGAGTTTGTTTTATGTATTTTGGAGCCCTTTCATTGGGTGCGTAGATGTTTATTATGGTTATGTCTTCATGATGGATTGTCCCCTTAATCATTATATAGTGTCCTTCTTTGTCTTTTATGTTAGATTTTGTTTTAAAGTTTATTTTATCTGAGATTAGAATTGCCACTCCTGCTCTTTTTTGATAGGTGTTAGCTTGATATATTTTTTCCAACCTTTGACTTTTAATAAATTCACATATTTGTTTCTAAGGTGTGTCTCTTGTAGACAGCATATTGATGGATCATGTTTTCTTATCCATTCTGTCACTCTCCATCTCTTTTTGGGTGCATTGAGTCCATTTGCATTCAGTGTAATTATTGATAGATGTGAGTTTGTTGTTGTCATTTAGTAGTGCTTTTTTTTGTGGTGCTGAAGTTTTCTTTGTTCTTCTTACTTTCTTGTGCTGAGTTACTTTTGTTTGTGGATTTTTTTTTTCATTTCCATTGTTTTTGTAGGTTTTGTTTTGCTGAGACTTTGTTTTTCCTCTTTTTTTGTGAGTATGTTTGTTAGCTTTCTTTGTGGTTACCATGAATCTTACCCTTATCTTTCTAAGTTTGAAGCAGTCTACCATTACTTGGTATCGCCTTGCCTTCATCTCCATTAGAAGGTTCTATACTTTTGCCCTTTATTCCCTCTTTTATTGTTTTGATGTTGTTGTCATTTACTGATTAACTGCTCTGATTCCCTGTTGTATTTCCTTTGGTTTTGGATAGTCCTCGAGAGGTCATTTCCTACATTAGTATCTGGCTGGTATGATCCTGCATCATAGATTCTGCCTGTGAGCTGAAGCTGGTTGTCCTCAGATCGAAGAACTCCCTTTAATAATTCTTGTAAGTTTTGTTTGACCTTTACATATTCCCTTAATTTCTGTTTTTCTGGAAATGACCTAATTTCACCTTCAAATTTGAACGAGAGTGTTGCAGGATATATTATTCTTGGCTGGCAATTTTTCTGCTTTCAAGATTTAATATATGTCATCCCACTGCTTTCTTGCCTGCATGGTTTCTGCCGAATAATCTGAGCTTAGTCTTATTGTTTCTCCTCTGTATGTGACTTCTTGTTTTTCTCTAGCTGCTCTCAGGATTCTTTGTTTGTCTTTGGTTTTGGCGAGTGTGATTATGATATGCCTTGGTGATTTTCTTTTGGGGTCTATCCCTTGTGGGGTTCTTTGAGCTTCTTGGATGGCCAGCTTTTCATCTTTCATGATATTGGGGAAGTTTTTTGTCAGCAGTTCTTCAATGATCCTCTGTGTTTTCTGTTTTCTCCCCCTGTTCTGGAATTCCAATCACTCAAAAATTTTTGCTTTTGATTGTATCCCACATAACTCTCAGGGTCTCTTCATTTTTCTTTGTTCCTTTTTCTGAGTTTTCCTGAAACAGAGTTCTATCCAAGTATTTGTCTTCAATTCCATTGATCCTGTCTTCCACCATTTCAAATCTGCTTCTCAGCCGTTCTATGACACAGTCCATTTCTGAAATCTTGTTGTTTATCTTTTGGATTTCTAATTGTTGTCTTTGTGTAATTTCTAGTTGTGAATTTATTTTGGCATTTTGTTCCTGCATCATTTTCCTGAATTCTTCCAATTTTTTGTGTTTATTTTCCATGAATTTGTCTATTTTTTCCTCAGTTTTGTCAGCTTTTTGCCTCTTCTCTTGCAGAATTCTGAGTATTAGAGATTTGAATTCCCTATCAGGTAGTTCTAGTGCATTTTCTTCCACTGGAAAGTCATCCGGTGTTTTATTTTGGACACCTACTGGAACCATCCTGTCCTGTTTTTGTAAATGTTTTGATATTGTATGCTGTTTTTCGAGCATTCAGTAGTTATTTTTCTCGTTTACTGATTGTAGGTTTGTTTGTTTCATCCCTTTTTTTTTTTAAATTTGACTATGAGCAGGCAGACTGTGTGTTCCTTGTTGTTTGCTTATCTGTGGGCACAATACTTTTTGCCTCTTTCTCAAATTGGCAGGGTAAATCACTCAGATATGGTATGGCAGGGCAGGTCTAGCTGAAGAGGAGTTACTGGGACAGGTAGTTTGTGACACTTACTACAGCCACCAGAGCAGGTCAGTAATCAGTACAGGGCAGGTTCCAGTAGGCCGTGCCTGTGCTGCTTGGTGGTGTGATGTTAAGTGCATGGTGCAGGTAGGAAGAATGTAGCGGGGAGATTGTTATGTGTGGAGCTAAGATGGATATTGGAAAGGAGAGAGGAACGGAAGCCAAAAACATACAAACAAAAAAGAATGTTAGCTGAGCTTGCTGTTGGAGTGGAGAGATGAGAGACTATGAAATGGAGAAAAACAGAAAGGGGAAGAGGAAGAAAAGAAAAGAAAAGGATGAATAAATAAAAATCAGAAAGGTTAAAGAACTGCAAAGTTCCCAGGGATCCCACCAGTGCAGCTATGAGGTCTGGGGAAGATGCTCTCAGGTGTTGCAGTACAGCCTGACTAGAAGGCGTAGAAGTATACAACGCTAGGTATTCAGGGAACAGGAAGACAAGGAAGATATAGAGAGACTAGAAACTGAGTAATGAAGAAAGACAAAAAGGGAAAAAGAGGGAAAAGAAAAAAAATTAAAAAAAAAAACAAGAAAAGCCCCCAAAAAACAGAAAGAAAAAAAAAAAACGAAAAAAGAAATGCCCTCAGGGATCCCTCTGTACGTCTATGCAAGCCGAGGGGGTAGTTTCCTTGCCACGCAGCACCGCCTGGTCAGAAAGGGCTCCCAACTCAAAAAAAGGAAAAGAAAACAAACAAATAATTCAAAACAAACAAACAAACAAAATCCCGGGATCCCACCAGCGCAGCAGCCCAGACCGGGAAGAAGCTCCACACTCGAACGGAGCTCCACAGCCCCTCAGGAAGAAGCAAAGATGGAGCACGGAGCCAAGTATTTGAGCAAAAGGAGGGGGAGGTAATGAGAGGTAAGGAAGAAATCAAAAGAAGCAGGAAAAAAAAGCAACACCAGCAGCCAACAAATGGCACTCAGAGAGCCAGCTAGTGCAGGCTGGTGGAATCCAAGCAGCGAGTGTTTCTTGGACAAGAGACTGTGTTCGCGTGAAGCAGAGGCGGCCAAGTGTGGGTGAAGAAGGGTAGGGAGTTGGAAAGCGTATATGACAAATTACCGGAGCTCTGTAGCTCCTCAGGGAGAAGCAAAGATGGCGCTCAGAGCCAGGTGTCTGAGCGAAAGGAGGGGGAGGTGGTGAGAGGTAAGGAAGAAATCAAAAGAAGCAGAAAAAAGCAACACCAGCAGCCAACAAATGCCACTCAGAGAGCCGGCCTGTTCAGGAGTGTGGAATCCAAGCAGCCAGTGTTTCCCGGACAAGAGATTGTGGCCGCAGGAAGCAGAGGAGGCCGAGTGGGGGTGAAGATGGGTGGAGGGTGGGAAAGCATATATCACAAATTACCGGTTGTTTTGTCTCCCACTGGAAGCTCCGTGAAGCTGCTTTCTTGTACCCCCTGTTTGTTGGTCTCCGATAGGAGTCCAAGATGGCGGATCCACCCTGCACTAGCTGGTAGGGGACCTTTGCATGAATCTCTCCTTGCTCTCCATTCTTTGTCAGTTTTCTCACTCCATTTGGTGCTTGGCTGAGTTCTTTATCTCTTCATTTGATGTTTTAGGGTTTCAGGATTGTTGTTTTCTCTGTTCGGCTTAGTTTTTCGGATCTTTGGTGTGGAGGGACGGCGTGGTGCTTCTGCCTAGGGGGTCACTTTGCCAGAAGTCTGTTTTTGTCTTTTGCAGGACTTATTACAATATAAAAGACATAAATTATATATGTATGTACCCAAATGATAGAAATATTGATAAAATGTGTATTACTTTATATTGTATAAATTTCTCCTATTCAATTACATACTAAAATAATTTTTTCCTTTAAATATTCTAATCCTAATATAAAGGGCTGCCCTTATTACAGTAGACTAGAATTCTGAAATTTAAATATATATTGCATTATAGTTAGCTTTCCCCACAAGGCTAATAGCATGAAATCAAATTTTTTTAACATGGAGCAAGACCCTCAGAGAGATAGATTGACACAGTGGCTGCAACAATGGGCTCAAACAGCAACCACTGTGAGGATGGCGCGGGACCAGACAGTGTTTCATTCTGTTATACATAAGGTCATTTTGAGTCGGAACAAACTCAACGGCACCTAGTAACAATACAACAGTATTGCTAACTCCCAGGCTATGAGTTGGTTGGGAAGCTGAATATGGGTCAACTTATTTTCCTGAAACTTACCCTCTAGTGTAATATTTCCATACTGAAAAATATGATTGAACAATCTACTGAGGTTCCAAATTTCATATTTATAGTAGTACTTTGCTGTAGTTTACAACACATTTTTAAATGCACAGAATCTCTGAAAAGCTTTGTATGATAAAAACCAAAAAACCAAACCTGTTGCCATAGAGTATATTCCGACTGGCAGGAATTCTTATGTTCTTAAGATCCATGCAGAGGTGGCAAACTGGTCCCCTTCAAGTTGAATTCAGCTCACAGCACTATTTACCTATTTTGTGAGACTTACACATTTTTTTTTGTTTGTTTTTTTAGTTAGTCACTAATATTTAAGAGTTTAGAACGTCCACATTAAAAAGAGAAAAGGGACTGGTTGTCCTAGTAGCCCACATTCCCAAGTGGCAGCAAATGGTTTGAGTTGAGTTGGGTAGAGGCTGCCCCTTTTGTTAGGGCTCTTGCTCTCCAATTTGCTACAACCCTCGTCACTCTCTATTACTCCCCAAAACTGAGATACAGACTGAGTTGCCATTTATTACTTTCTACTGGACCTCCGTCTCTCATAATGTGACCTGCCTGGCCCCTGGGGTCCATGGGAAGAGGGACAAGGCCACCCTGCCACTCCTAGAACTGTGAGAATACATTACTGATATATGAGGCTAGGGCATTTGCTGGAAATCCATGCACCTCAATTTGGAGACGAGTTGTTGCTGTGTGCCATCGGGTCAATTCTGACTCATAATGACCCTACAGGACAGAGTAGAACTGCCCCATAGGGTTTCCAAGAAGTGGCTGGTGTATTCGAATTTCCGACTTTTCAGATAGCAGCCAAGTTCTTAGTCACTGTGCCCTCAGTAATACAGAGGTCCCCAGGCAGCAGAAAATTCCACTGCAGCTTGTTCAACCAGCCTCACCATTTCCAGTTCCATTGCTTGGCTGGCCTCAAAATCTGCATCAGAATTGCTGTTCCTTTGCTTGGCCTGCCCAGTGAGAATCCTGGCACCTGTGTGGTATGATTAAGAATGTTGCTGATGTAACTTGTGAACTTCCTACTTGTAAACCCCTTGAAAGCACCTTTTTCCCCTCGCCCCCTTGAAGCAGTCTTGGCAGCAACGGCCCCAATTACTTCCTTCCTTGCACAACAAAATAAAGGCACCTGTACACTCTCCCCCCTTGGTGTCTCCTTTATTGGCTGATACAAGTCACGTTGAACAAAACCTAGGGTTTCCACCTGGTAAAACCAGGGCTCCTGGAGATGTTAGAAAGTTAAATATGGAATAGACCTTCAGGTATCATCTCATTCAAACTCTTCGTTGTACAGAAGAAACTGAGGGCCCAGGAGTCTAAGTGATTTATATCAGGTCATAGTGAAATTACAGAAAAGCCCAGCCCAGAACCCAGATCTCTTAACTCCAGGCTCCTTCCACTATAAAAAGTCAGGGGAAAAAGAAACAACTGGAAAGAAAAGGAGAATGTGAAAACAAGCTCACTTCCCCTTCCCCCAGGCTGTGGCAAGCAGCCAACAGCAGCTTGCTGCATATTTAATTTAAACCTTTGTTTGCCCTGGCAAGGACAAAGTACAATGTTTTATGTAAAAAGTCTTCCCTGAGGAAAGCCTCGGCCTCCAGCTGTGAAACTGATTGATGTTCTTAAAACCTCCAGGATCCTCTGCTGGGATTCTAGGTTGCGGTTTCCAAAAAAAAAGAGTTTGTGAAAAGGGAAGCATTGATAGAAAAAAGAAAAAAAAAAAAAAAACTTTCTTTACTATGTTTCTCTCAATCTGGGAGAATTAGGCTGAAACAAAAACGGGAAACATGCAAAATAAATGCTATATTTTTAAAGTAGATTTCAGAGTTCCATATAGGAGGAGCTTGGGATGGCAATCTGCTGCGGGAAGGGGAGGGCTGGAGGCTTGTCTAGAAGTTCTATTTGCATAGCAAGTACTCCATTTTTCACTTAGATTGCCCATTACCAATCAATAAAGGTGCAAGTTTTCTGAAGATGCTTTACCCACCCTTGAGGGAAGATGGAAAGCATCGATTGCCCTTATCAAGAATGTAAGTAGGGATGTTTTTATTTGGGGGTGTTTGTGAGCTGATCTAATGGAGACTAAAATCCATCTTATTTTGAAAATTCCGTAGGTTTCCTCATATCCTGACTTTGGGAGACCTTGATTTTGGGTGATACTGCAAGTGTTCTTGCAAAGCCAAGACCAATTTCAAAATACCGAGTAATCCTGAAGTCAGGATCAGGGGAGAGCTCCTGCCGGGTTTCTGCTCCATCCCTTATGATCCTTACACCAGCTCGGGGGCCCAATGCAAGGAGCAACACTGAAGTGCCTGCAAGCCCCAGAGAGGGCAAAAGTTCTGAGGGTGACCACAGTTTAACCTCAGAAAACCAGCCCTTCTGGCTGGTCCTGACTCTGCCTGGGGCAGGCTACATGTCAGGTTCCAGGGAGGATAGGGGTTAGAGTGCAAGGATCTGCTTTCTCCTTCTGGCTCAGGGGGTAAAACTTCAGCTCAGAGCCAGAACAAAGTCACTGCCAAGTCAAGACTAAAGAGCTTAGGCCCATCTTGGGGTGGAGCCAGGACCCAGAAACCATTGCCATGAGCCACCAGCTGGCTCAGGTCCAAGGAACATGTGGAGCTGCCACTCAGGCCAGACTGGGACTGCAGGCTGTCGCTGTGCCAACCACTCCATTAGGCCTCCCCATCTCTGCTCCCGTCAGGCTCATATCCAATTCCCCATGTACTTTAGCATTAACCTGCTGTCAAAGAAGAAAATCTCGTACTCTGTTAGGAGTGAAAGAAAAGGAGTTTTATTGTGGAATAATACAACTCGAGCTGGGCAGCACTAATGAAAATACAAAGTGCTCCACCATTCAAGTGGAGAGAGAGGTCTATGTACATGGAGAACAAAGGAAAACCAAAAAACCAAACCCATTGCCGTGGAGTCAATTCCAACTCATAGTGACCCTGTAGGACAAAGTAGAACTGTCCCACACGGTTTCCAAGGAGTGGCTGGTGGATTCAAACTGCCAACCTTCTAGTTAGTAGCCACTATCTTAACCACTGTGCCACCAGGGCAAAGGTAAGGGGTTAATGATTGATTATAGATAAGACAAGCTTCAGCTTAAAGTCCTTTGACTAGTCCATTTGGCTAGGAGGAAGTGAGTTACCACCTAGGTAAGTGGTGCCAACTGGTACAGTTATACACGATTGCAACCATGAACATATTTTTCCCAGGAACAAATTGTTTACATCTTGACACATTCTCCCCATGAGTAAATGGTTTATATCCTGACCTTTTCCTTCCTGGGAATGCATGCTGGCCCAGTAGTTCTTATGTCTGACATGAGTGCCTCCAGTTCGAAATTTTCGGTTTACATTTCCTCCTTTTGATCAAGCCTCAGCTAGGGGGTGCTGATCACCAACAATGGAACAGCCTTTCTTCTGCAAGGACTTTATTTTCTTGAGGAGTTTTGGTTAATAAGAATTCTTTTCTTCACCTTACCAAGCTAATAGGCTTCATCTTCAGGGTGAGTAGGTTTTATGAGTAACGTCTTAATGGACAAGGCCACATTCAAGAAACATTTCTCAGTAAGGACAGAATGATAGAGGTCAAGATAAAACATACCCAGGAAGACAAAAGGGAGGTGATTAAACAACACAATCATTGGTGAAAGCCTGTGAAACCAATATGATTTTATATGAAAGGTCAAATGGTTTTGAAGTACAGCATTTCACAGATAAAACGGGTCGAACTAAAGCAAAACAGCATTTTATAATTAGAATAGTAGAAATGATGAGGATTATAAAGATTCCAAAATAAAGAAGCAATTTTTTCCACAATTATTTATCATATCAGTTAAGGAGGAACAGGATCATTTAGGTGAGCTACTAAACGTTGCATATGATTAACATAGACTGTAATATTAGCACTGATGTCAGGAATATAGACATAGTAATCAGATTTTATTATGGTACAGGCACTTCCTTGGGCTGCAGTGAGAATGTCAAGGGCCATTCTATTTTGGAATACTGATTTTCTTATCATTGCTCTCTTGGTATTAATCTCTTGAAGCCCATGTGCACTGTCATTTAGGACAGTTTGTATATATTTGGTTAATATTTCTACATGTGCCATAACATCGTCAAGTCCTATCTGAGGTGAAAATACTACTGTTAAATGATCAAGCCAATGAAACACCAATCAAGACCATTGAGCTCTTGATATGAGTGTATTGGCTAGTAAAGCGAGTTCAGTTAAAATACGTCCTTGAGACCAGCTCAGGCCCAGATTGCACCTTTCAATCCAGCCTGGTGGATCCACATAACTAAAAGATGCCATTAGAGGCTACTCAATAGATACTTGAATCAGTGGTGAATCAATCAGTAGCTTATCAGACATTGGAAGCCATCCCACAGGTCTGGTGATGACTGGGTTATTCATATGGGAGTGGTCAGAGTGTTCCCATAAAACCCCAAAAAAGGTGAGCTAAGTCAGAGCAACCTGATTTAGCCCACCTGCTTGAGGAGTTAACTATGTGTATCCATTCCACAGTTTGCTGATACGATCATACAATAAGAAGAGTATTGTTTGTGAGTTTGGAAGATTCTTTAGCTAGCTCTTGGTGGGCGACTTTATTTAGTAAAGTAAGGGTTGTGTTAAGGCTAAAGGTTAAGATGGACTGGGTTTCATTCAGATTTGAAAAGTGGCCTATATCAATGGAAAATCTGGTAATAGTGATTTCCTTCAGTAATAAACAATTTCTCCATTGTTCTTATATCCATAGATCAATCGCAACCCAATCAAATACCTGTAGTGGAGAGACCCACCAGAAAAGTCCAAACTGACTTGAGATTGGGAGGGTACCACATATCCAACAATTAAACCTTTTAAAATGGTAGGCATAAGCATCTTCCCAATCTAGGAAAACGTTAGTAGAGGCATGGCTGTTACAAAGGTAAAAAGAAATAAAGATAAAGAGGTATATTTCAGGCCTGGTCCAGGATCTTGGGTAAGCCACCTGCCTGAGATGTCATCTGCTCCTGGCCACAGGGGCATTTAAATGTAACCTTCAATTCTCCAGTGGGTTGGCTAGTCCAAAGAGGAGTCTTAGCCTTTTTCAACTGTGACAAATGGATCCATGGTTTTATTCCCTCTAATCTGGCTGCACATGAACTGGCGAGGTGGACTAAGTATTGTTGCTTCCAACGAGGTTCTAATGAGTCTTTTATTTGGTGTCTCTTCCAATATACAAACTTTTCTGGGGCGATGTTAGGCAGACTTCAGAAGTCTAGTTTCTGTTCAGCAAAGGTTTATGTAGCCTGTGAAAGATATTCTTTAGAATATTGGATTAAACACTGACAAATACTTCAGTAATTCAGGCTGAATAATATTAGGGTCAGTGAAGAACCATGGGTCTCCCAGTAATTATTTCATAAGTGGTAAGTCTGAGGCATCCAAATGGTGTGGACTTCAGATTTAAAAGAACTAAGGTAAGGACTTTAGTCCAGGACAAGTTTAAAGTTTCACAAAGATTGGCTATTTGGCCCTTTATTATTCCATTAGTTCTCTCTACTAGACCAGAAGACTGAGTATAATAGGGACAAGATAGCCTTTGATAAATGGGAAAAACTCAGCATGATTTTTGGATGACTTGACCAGTGAAATAAGTTCCCCAATCACTACAAAGAGTTTTTGGTTCTCCCCAGGTTGGTATGATGTTTTCAAGAAGTTTCTTTACTACAAAGTCTGCAGTAGCACAACAGCAGGGGAAGATTCTACCCAATGTGAAAATCAACAAGTCATTACATATTTGTAACCATTTGAGAGTAGAAGCTGAATAAAATCTAGCTGCCACTCAAGCATGGGCCCAGAAGGTAAAGTGTATTGTCCAGGTAGGACTTTAAGGCACTTTTCCAGATTGTACCAAGGACAAATAGGGCAATAGGTGGCAACATGTTTGGCAGCCTCAAAAAATTTTCCCCACCAGTATTTTTTTAAGATCTTGATCATTTTATCTCATCTCAAGTGGGAACCTTCATATAAGGCCTGTTTGGCGACCATATCAACAAGATTATTTCCTCTAATTTCTTCTATTTGGGGTACTCCTTTTAGTTGGTGGGTTTGTGTTTTTATTACAGCAATTTCAGAGGGCAGTAATAGAGCATCTAGAAGATCTGCTACTAAAGCTCCATTTTTTATGGCATTTCCAGAAGAGGTTAAAAATCCTTTGTTTCCATAACATGCCAAAATCATCTAAATTCCAAATCAGTATCTACTGTCCCTAAAAACATTAACAGATTTTCCTGAAGCAATTCTACAAGCTCTAGTGAGGGCAATTAGTTCAGCTTATTGGGCTGAAGTGGCTTCAGGGAGAGCCTGACTTTCAAGGAGTTTAGAAGAAGTCATAAAAAGCTTATCCAGCTTGATAGTGAGGACTAGTAGGGTTGGGTTTGAAATAAGAACCATCCAGAAACAAAACTAAATCAGGATTAGTTGAAGAGTTCTCTTTTAAGCCTTTTTGAGGGGCTAAAATTTGCTTAGTCAAGTCTAGACAATCATGTGTAGGATAGCTGTTCTCATTAGTTGTGGGGAAAAGAGTAGCTAGATTTAAACAAGCTACGGAGTGTAGTCTAATGTTAGATGCAGCCAGGAGGAGAACGTCATAGGAAATGAGCCTGCTGGCAGATAGATGTTGTGTCAAGGCAGAATTAAGTAAGGCAGACATAGCATGGGGCACGTAAAACCTGTTGCCATTGAGTCAATTCGACTCATAGCCACCCTACAGGACAGAGTAGAACTGTTCCATAGGGTTTCCAAGGACAGCTGGTGGATTTGAACCGCTTACCTTTTGGTTAGCAGCCAAACACTTAACCACTGTGCTACCAGGGCCCCATGGGGCACATAGACATCTAAAAATTTTCCCAGCACCGCATTAGCTGTGGTTTTCACTAGTATGGCAGTAGTAGCCACAGTCCTAAGGTAGGGAGGGTATACCCTGGTAACAAAGTCAACCTGTAGCTTATAATAACCTATAGATCTTTGTTGTCCTCCATGTTTTTGAGTTAGCATGCCTAAAGCATTTCTAGATACTTCATGTACAAATAAGGAAAAATCTACGTGGTAATTAGGAAAACCTAGAGTGGGCATATTCATTAAAGCCCCTTTTACTGAACTATGGCCTCTCGATCTTTTAGTGTAATTTGGAATTAATCTGGCTCAGAGGCTTTTAAATATTTGTATAAAGGTTGAGCCAGGTTCAACAATAGCTGCAGAGTCCTAGAAACCCCTGTAGCTGTTTCTTTGTTCTGGGTATAGGAAAGACAAGGACAACTTCTTTCTGTTTAGGATCAATAGAAATATCTTCTGCAGAAATTACGTGGCCCAAATATTTAACACAAGGCTGAGCTAACGGTAATTTTTCTTTGGAAACCTTATGTCCACCAGCAGCCAGATGTTTTAATAAAGCTACACTGACATCAAGGCAGGCGTGCTGGGAGGTTGAGCAAACTAGCAAATCATCAGCATATTGCAGCAATGTGGATTTGTTTGTAAACTTGAAAATGCTACAAATCTGCATGCAGAATCTGAAAAAAATAAGGTAGGAGATTCAGTAAGTCCTTGGGCCATTGCAATCTAGGTAAACTGTTGATCATCCCAGGTAAAAGCAAACAAATATTGACTTTAAGAATGTGCAGAAAAGGTTGAGAATTTAGAGGCTTAATACATTGTGGGGTTGTTAACCAATGTCAAAAAACAACATGTGTACTACTATTTCATGAGAAACTATTTGCTCTGTAAGCTTTCACCTGAAGTACAATAAAATATATATTAAAAAAAAAAAAAAAAAAAAAAGACTGTGCAGGGGTACTGAAAAAGGCACTGCAAAGATCCACAACAGTAAAATGAGTTGCATCTGAAGGGACATTGGAAAGTAATAAATGAGGATTAGGGACTACAGGGAATCTAGGAATAACAATACAGGTGAATGCATTCAAATCTTAAACAAATCTCTAGCCCCTATTATTTGTTTTTTTAACTAGAAGAACAGGAGTATTACAAGGGCTGGTATTAGGGACACGTAAACCTTTAGAAAGGAAATTTTTATGATGGAAGCTAGTCCTTCTTTTCTTCCTGTTTGTGTGGATACTTGGGAATTTTTGTCAGAGGTTTAGATAAATCTATCTGAAGTGTAACTGGCTCAGCTGACAAAACTCTGTGTATGTGATAGCCCATAAAGTTTCAGGAACTAGGGAAAAGATGTCAGAAGGGAGAGGACTAGACTGAGTTGAGTTTTGGAGAGGCACGACAAGTGCTTGCATAATAGCAAATGGCTTCTTCTTCCTGAATGTTGTCTAATTCAGAGCCTGTCTCTGTTGACTTAGGGATATGAGGGTAACTCAATAACATTTACTCATTTGCATTAAATTGAAAACGGCAATTCCATTTGGATAAAAGATCTCTTCCCAATTGTCATGAATTGAATTGTTTCCCCCAAAAATATCTGTCAACTTGGCTAGGTCATGATTCCCAGTATTGTATGATTGTCTACCATTTTATCATCTGATGTGATTTCCCTATGTGTTGTAAACTCTGTCACTTTAATGTAATAAGATGGATTAGCCGCAGTTATGTTCATGAGATCTACAAGATTAGGTAGTATCTTAAGCCAATCTCTTTTGAGATATAAGAGAAAGAAGCAAGCAGAGAGATGTGGGAACCAAGAAAGCAGTGCCAGGAGCAGAGTGCATCCTTTGGACCTGCGATTCCTTTGCAGAGAAGCTCCCTGACGAAGGGAAGATTGATGACATGGACCTTCCTCCAGAGCCAACAGAGAAAACGTTCCCCTGGAGCTGACACCCTGAATTTGGACTTGTTGCCTACTGGACTGTGAGAGAATAAACTTATCTTTGTTAAAGCCATCCACTTGTGATATTTCTGTTATAGCAGCACTAGATGACTAAGACACCAATAGACTGATAGTGGTATCAGAACTGAGAAAAATGGGTGTAAATCTTCAACAGGACCATAAGATATAAGAACAGTTTAGTAATGAATCAACATTTGCTCCTGACTGGTTACCCCCCACTACACTGGAAGTATTAGTACTTCGGGGCAGGGGCTTTTGTAAACAGGTGAAGTTAACAGCATACAGGGAGCCTCTAGTGTCAACTAAAAATTAGTTCTCCATTAATAAATAAAGTAGTTTCTCCTTGTGGATTAAGAACTACCACAGAAAATGTCCCTGTTTTGGCTCCGGAGCCCCTCCATTCTGAATCAGATTGTAGGGTTTTTTAAGGGGGACTATATCAATCTTTGAGTCGGAATTGACTCAACAGCAACAGGTTTGGCTTTTTAGTTTTATATCAATCTTTTGTTTATTTTTTTAATTTATACCATTCATTTTTCCAATGGTAAGGTTTTTTACAATAATGACAAATACCTGCCTTCGTGCCATTGGAAGCTTTAGTATTTTTCTTTTGACTAGGGGATTGCAATTGTTGGATTTGAAAACCAAACCTATTGTCATCAAGTCGATTCCGACTCATAGCTGCCCTATAGGACAGAGTAGAACCGCCCCACAGAGTTTCCAAGGAGCACCTGGTAGACTTAAACTGCTGACCTTTCAGTTAGCAGCCATAGCTCTTAACCACTACACCACCAGGGTCTCTGTTGGGCCATTAATTTATTAGCCTTATAAACCATTTTGGCTTCAAGAGTCTTAGAAAGGTTGTAAGCTAAGTTGGTTAGCTTGACATAGGGGCTGTCTCCCAGTCTAATTGTTGTCACTTTACTAAGGCTGACACCTCAGTTTTAAAATAAGATATGAAAACAAAACTGAAAGAACCAGAGGTACCAAGGCATGGTCAAAGTAAGTCCAGAGTGTTCAGAAAATTCTGGTAATCATAAACATTTTCATCTTTGTTCATAAGAGTGAACTCTAGCCCAATTAATTAGTGGATGAAAGGCCTTTGGGATAGACTCTAGCAATTTTTACTTATGTCCTGGGAGCCTTCTACCAGCTCAGTGACCTTTTTATCTATATTTAAGGCTAAACTGTCCTTGGGATCTTTCCTTTTTGCATATTCTAGCTATAATTGGGCTTCCCCTGGGCCAGTAATCATGTGAAGAAGCTGATATAAGTCAGGGAGCACAGACTGGTAGGTTTCAACAAGGATTTTAATTTCTTCAGCAAATTTGTAGGGGTCCTCGTGGAGTTTAGGAAAATCTTTCACAACGCTAGCTAATTCTGAGCATGTCCACAGGGAAAAACTAATGTAAGGGGAATCTTTGGCATCACTACTGAGGAAAATTTTAAGAGGTATCTCAGGCAAGGGTTTATTTGATCATTTTTTAGAGGAAAGGTGAAGTTCAGATAAAGTGTTATCAGAGAAGTAGGAAGGCAAAGAAGGATATAAGGACGTAGCAGCTGGCAGAGGAGCAGAAGGGGTGGGAGCTGAAATTTGACATTGTAATTCTTTATTCTGCTTAGTTAATTTAGAGACAGTGTCCTGCAGGGAAGCAATTTTACTGTCTTGATGTCTTTTAGAGGCCTCAATCTATCAATCAAAATGGGCATCTCACTGAGATTGTGTAACCCAGGAGCCTCAGTTCTATAACTTATTGTACAGAAAAGTTAACTTAGAGACATCACAAGAACCCCAAAGTGGCCACTGATTTCCAAACAGTCTCGGGTGAGGATATGCCAGACAGACAAGAACACACATGATAAGACACCATAACATTGTTTATGTAGTGAGCAGGAGTCCCAGAAGGTGTCTACAAAATTTCCTTTAGACAGAACATTCCCCATTTTATAATGACAGTTACAACAAACAAATTTTACTTGCAAGAACCAAAACAAATCCATGATAAAATTCAAAGAGCTATCAAAAAAAGGGAGCAGAGCTCAGATTTGAGGAGTTTTTACCTTAAATTCCCAAGAATCAACAGTAGTGGAGAGACCAAAGTGGCTCAGCAGGTACCATGCCCATGTCTGGATGCGATGGGGATTGTCAAAGATAATGCACCTTCAAAGAAGCCCCGAATAAGTAAAGCACTATTGAAGAAGAGGAATAAAGTAGGAGGACTCACACTACCTGACCTCAGAACCTACTATACAGCTATGGTAGTCAAAACAGCCTGGTACAGGTACAACGACAGATACATTGACTAATGGAACAGAATTGAGAACCCAGATGTAAATCCATCCACCTACAGTCACCTGATCTTCGGCAAGTGCCCAAAGTCCATCAGATGGGGGAAAAGACAGTCTTTTTAACAAATGGTGCTGGCAAAACTGGATGTCCATCAGCAAAAAAATGAAACAGGACCCATACCTCACACCATATACAAAAACTAATTCTAAATGGACCTAAATATAAAGCCAAAAACTATAAAGTTCACAGAAGAAAAAACAGGATCAATGCTAGAGACCCTAATACATGGCATTAACAGGATACAAACCATAACAAACAACACACAAACTCCAGAAGATAAGCTAGATAACTGGGATCTTCGAGAAATCAAACACTTATGCTCATCAAAAGACTTCACCGAAAGAGTAAAAAGAGAACCTACAGACTGGGGAAAAAAATTTGGACATTAAAAGTCAGACAAAGGTCTAATTTCTATAATCTACAAGAAAATTCAATGCCTCTACAACAAAAAGACAAATAATCCAGTTAAAAAATGGGCAAAGGAGATGAACAGACACTTCACCAAAGAAGACATCCAAATGACCAACAGATACATGAGGAAGTGCTCGCGATCACTAGCCATTAGAGAAATGCAAATTAAAACCACAATGAGACAACCCTCTCACCCTGGCATTACTGGCACAAATCAAAACACTGGAAATAACAAATTTTGGAGAGGCTGTGGGGAGATTGGAACTCTTATGCACTGTTGGTGGGAGTGTAAAATGATACAACCATTTTGGAAAATGATATGGTGCTTCCTTAGAAAGCTAGAAACAGAAATACCATACAATCCAACTATCCCACTGCTAGGAATATATCCCAGAGAAATACCAGCCATCACACAAATAGACATATGCACACCTATGTTCATTGCAGCATTGTTCACAGTAGCAAAAAGATGGAAACAACCTAGATGCCCATCAACAGTTGAATGGATAAACAAACTATGCTACATACACACAATGGAGTATTATGTGACAATAAAGAACAATGATGAATCTGTGAAGCATTTCATAACATGGATGAAACTGGAGAACATTATGCTGAGTATAAGTCAATCACAAAAGGACAAATATTTTATGAGACCTCTACTGTAAAAACTCAAGAAATAGTTTACACACAGAAAGAAACAATCCTTGTTGGTCACAAAGGATAGGAGGGGTCGGGGGGAATACTAAATAGACAATAGATAAGTGGTAACCTTGGTGAAGGGTAAGACGGTACACAATACTGGGGAAGCCAGCACAACTTGTACAAGGAAAGGTTATGGAAGCTCCACAGACACATCCAAACTCCCTGAGGGACTGAATTGCTGGGCAGAGGGCTGTGGGGATCATAGTCTCAGGAAACATCTAGCTCAATTGGCATAACACTGTCTATAAATACAATGTTGTACATTCTACCTTGGTGAGTAGTGTCTGGGGTTTTAAAAGCCTGTGAGCAGCCATCTAAGATACTCCACTGGTCTCACCCCTTTGGCAGCAAGGGAGAATGAAGAAAACAAGATACAAGGGAAAGATTAGTCCAAAGGACTAATGGACCACAACTACCATGGCCTCCACAAGACTGAGTCCAATACAACTAGATGATGCCCGACTACCACCACTGACTGCTCTGATTGGGATCACAACAGAGGGTCCTGGACAGAGCTGGAGAAAAATGTAGAACAAAATTCTAGCTCACAAAAGAAGACCAGACTTACTGGCCTGACAGAGACTGCAGAAACCCCAAGAGTATGGCCCCTGGACACCCTTTTAGCTCAGTAATGAAATCACTCCCGAGGTTCACCATTCAGTCAAAGATTAGACAGCCTCATAAAGCAAAACAAGGCTAATGTGGCACAATAGTCCGGGGACAAGGACTAGAAGGCAGGAGGGGACAGGAAAGCTGGTAATAGGGAACCCAAGTTTGAGAAGGGATACTGTTGACATGTCGTGTGGTTGTTAACCATTGTCATAAAACAATATGAGTACTATTTAATGAGAAACTATTTGTTCTGTAAACCTTCATCTAAAGTACAATTAAAAAAAAAAAGAAAGATAATGCACCGTCAAAATCCCACTTCTGACACCAGAAATGTCAAAGAAGAAAATCTCATACCTCTGTTAGGAGTGAAAGTAAAGGAGATTTATTATAGAGTAATACAACTCAAGCTGGGCAGCACTGAGTAAAAATAAAAAGTTCTGCACCATTCAAGCAGACAGAGGGGTCTATATACATAGAGAACAGAGGAAAGTTAGAGAATTAATTATTAATTATAGATAAGATCAGCTTCAGCTTGAAGTCCTTTGAAATGTAAGGGTCAGAAATTTGGATAGGAGGAAGTGAGTTACTATCTAGGTGAGTTGCCCCAGCCAGCTGGTTATACATAATTGCAGTCGTGAACGCATTTATCCCAGGAACAAATTATTTATACCTTGACACATTCTTCCCATGAAGGTTTATGTACTGACATTTTGCTTCCTAGGAATGCATGTTGGCCCCACCATTCTTATGTCTGACAAGAGAGCTTCCAGTCTGAAACGTTTCTATTTACAATGCCCTTTCTTGTGTCCTGAGATGAATGAACAAATCTTCAGAAAAACCATACAATCTGCAGGTTTTTATCTTTCCGACATTATACCGTTATAAAAAATCACAAAAGACAAAGTATATAGTGACACTTTCAAATCTTCTTTGATGTTAAATTGCCTGATGAAAATGAAAGAATGAACTATTTCCCTTAACTCTGTGTAGTCTCATTTAAGTGCTTTCGGTTAGTACTTAGTATATTAGAAACAGAACACTGTCCCCATATACACTAATGGTGGGGACAAAATCCATAAATGGCCCCATTTGCGCCTGTTTCCAGGAGTGTTTCCTGGTATCTTGGGCGTTAAGCTTCAGTAATAAAATTAACAGCAATACAATATACTGAGAAAAGATTAAAAAAAGGAAATCATTATTTTTAAAAAATATTATACTCTTGTGAACAACCAGGGCTACCAAAAAAGAAAGAATCAACACAGTCAAGACCCTAATCTGAAATTTTAGCCCCTAGAACTGTGAGAAAATAAATTTCTCTTCTTTAAAACACACATATATATGTTATTGTTAGATGCCATTGAGTCACTTCCAACTCATAGTGACCCTATGTACAACAGAAGGAAACACTGCCCCGTCCTGAGCCATCCTCACAAAGGTTGCTATGTTTGAGTGCATTGTCGCAGCCACTGTGTCAATCCATCCCATCAACGGTCTTCCCCTTTTTCACTGACCCTCTACTTTACCAAGCATGATGCCCTTCTCCAGGGACTGGTCCCTCCTGATAACATGTCCAAAGTATGTGAGGCAAAGTCTCACCATCCTCACTTCCAAAGAGCACTCTGGCTGTATTTCTTCCAAGACAGACTTATTCTTCTGGCAGTACATGGTATAGTAAATATTCTTCACCAACACTATAATTCAAAGGCATCAATTCTTCAGTTTTCCTTATTTATTATCCAGCTTTCACATGTATGTGAGGTGATTGAATCCACTAAGGCTTGGGTCAGGTGCCTCTTAGTCCTCAAGGTGACATCTTTGCTTTTTAAAACTTTAAAGAGGTCTTTTGCAGCAGATTTGCCCAATGCATTGCATCGTTTGATTTCCTGACTGCTGCTTCCACGGACACTGATTGTGGATCTAAGCAAAATGAAATCCTTAGCAACTTCAATCTTTTCTCTGTTTATCATTCTGTTGCTTATTGGTCCAGTTGTGAGGGTTTTGTTTTATTTATGTTAAGGTGTAATCCGTACTTAAGGCTGTAATATTTAATCTTCATCACTAAGTCCTTCAAGTCCTCTTCACTTTCAGCAATGAAGGTTGTGTCATTTGCATACCAAAGGTTGTTAATGGGTCTTCCTCCAATCCTGATGCTGTGTTCTTCCTCATATAGTCCAGTTTTTTGGATTATTTGCTTAGTATACAGATTGAATAAGTATGGTGAAAGGATACAACCTTTCCTGATTTTAAACCATGCAGTATCCTCTTGTTCTGTTCAAACAACTGCCTCTTGGTCTATGTACTGGTTCCACATGAGCACAATTAAATGTTCTAGGAGTCCCATTCTTTGCAGTGTTATCCATAATTTGTTATGATACACATAGTTGAATGTCTTCGCATAATCAATAAAATACTGGTAAACATCCTTCTAGTATTGCCTGCCTTCAGCCAAGGTCGATCTGACATTAGCAATGATATCCCTCATTCCACATCCTCTTCTGCATCTGGCTTGAATTTCTGGCAGTTCCCTGTCAATGTATTGCTGCAACTGTTTTTGAATTATCTTAGCATAATTTTACTTGCATATGATATTGCTCGATAATTTCCCCATTCCATTGGATCTCCTTTCTTTGGAAAGGGCACAAATATAAATCTCTTCCAGTTGGTTGGCCAGGTAGCTTGGCATAGATGAGTTAGAGCTTCCAGCATTGCATCATTTGTTGAAACATTGCAACTGGCATTTCGTCAATTCCTAGAGCCTTGCCATTGCCTTAATTGTAACTTGGAGTTCTTCCTTCAGTATCATTGGTTCCTGATCATATACTACCCCTGAAATGGTTGAACATCAATCGTTTTTGGTACAGTGACTCAGTCTTTTCCTTCGATTTTCTTTTGATGCTTCCTGTGTCGTTCAGTTTTTTGCCCATAGAATCGTTCAATATTGCAACGTGAGGCTTGGATTTTTTTCTTCAGTTCTTTCAGCTTGAGAAACGCCAATTGTGTTCATCCCTTTTGGTTTTTTAAGACCAGGTCTTTGCACATTTCATTATAATACTTTGTCTTCTCCAGCCACCCTTCGAAATCTTATGTTCAGCTCTTTTACGTCATCATTTCTTCCTTTCACTTTAGCAAAAGCCATAAGGGTTTCACTGACCAGTTATATATACATATATATTACTGTTCCTTTTATATACTAGATGATCTTCCATATGAGTGGCTATTCTCCAAGGTGACTGACTAGCAGATCCTCTAGTAACATGTTTGGCCCTCTCCAACTTGGCTGCAAATTCCAGCATTGAAATGGGCTGTAACTAGTCTATCTTTAGGTTCCCTTTAAAAAAAAATTGCCATCAAGTTGACTCTGACTCATGGTGACCCTACGTGTGTCAGAGTAGAACTGTGCTCCATAGGGTTTTCAATGGCTGATTTTTTGGAAGTAGATTGCCAGGCTTTTCTTCCAAGGTGCCTCTGGGTGAACTCAAACCACTAACCTTTATTTAGCAGCAGAACCTGTCCATTTGCACCACCCAGGGACTCTTTGGATTTCCTTACTAGCAAGGAAAGGCATAAAAACTTCTCAGGAGGCCTTGGCTTTAAGGCATGCTCCCTAAGCAGAATAAAGGGCAAGATCTCACAGTGGAACCAGTCAGATCAGTTCCATGGAGAGCAGCCCACTAGGGCTTAAGCTATAAAGTTAAATAAGACAAGGTCTTTATGCTCAGGAACCTTATAATATACTGGAGGCCATGGATATATTGCTTAACAAGGTGATAAGTGTCTGCCAGCGGTGTGAACAATGTGCTCTGGGAACTCAAAGGAAGCAATGATTAATTATGCTGGGTATGGGGATTAAAGATCTGGGAACATTTCCCAGAGAGAGTAAGACATGAACTGAAACATACAGGATGAGCAGGTTTTGATCATGAGGAAATGTAGTGGGCAGTGTGCTCAGTGAGATGTCTTCCAGGAAGAGGCATGGTGCAGAAGCCTTCAAGTCGCTGAGAAGTGATGATACCTGAAATGTGTGGAGCATAGCAGGCCATCTAGTATCATTGAAGTTTACAGTATAATGTGGGAGGTGACACAAGAAAGACTGAAAAGTTATATTGGGTCAGATGGTGACTGGCTTGGAAAACAAATTCCTTGGACTTTATCCTGAAGGCAGTAGTGAAGCACATGAAGGATTTTAAGCAACTGGTTGGGTCAAAGGTTTAGGTTACTACATGTGACAAGAAAACTTGTCTAAAAATTAGTCTGGGAGGTTACTTTGGGTGGCCTAGACAGCAAGCCAACTGGAACAGGAACTTCCTCTTCTCCCAGTAGAATGGGCTCCTCCCAAACTCAACTTTCCACAGGGCTGGTGGCTTTTTTACCATCCCAGCTAAAGGAGCTATAACTCCCCCCACATGCCGCAAGTCCCCAGAGCTGGGAAGCTGGCTTTACCAGGCAACTCCTAAGAACATCTGGCACCTAAGCCAGACTGCGTGGTACCCCAGTACCTGTTTGTACCTACTGGTAAGTTGTTCTCATTCTTTCCTTATGTGAACAGTGATAAGGGGGTAGAGTCTCTCCCTTAGAGCGTAAACCTATCATATTCCAATAGATGCCTTTCCTTGGATTAACGACAAGCTGGGAGACCACAGGCTTCTTCTTTTCCTGCTTACACTTGCTTTGTAAGTGTCTTCAGTATAGCCTGTTTCTAAATCCATACCATGTGGTGTTGTGAAATGCTTTCTAAGCCTGGTGCTTTTTGACCGTGGTGACTCACGAACGCCCCTACATTGCACCAATGTGGGATATCCTAGAAATGGAATAAAACATTTCCTCAATGTCAGTTAAGACTCTTTATAAGTAATAGAAAATCTAACTAACTGGCTTTAAAATTGAAGAAGACAAGAAATAAATCCATGTATTTATGGTCAATTTATATTCAACAAAGATGTCAAGGCCATTCAATGGGGAAAGAATATCCTTTTCAACAAATGATGCTAGGACAACTGGATAGACATGTGTGCAAAAGAATGAATCTGGATTCCTACCTCATACCAGATACAAAATTTAACTCAAAATGGATCAAAAACCTAAATGTAAGGGCTAAAACTATAAAACTCTTAGAAGAAAACATAGGTGAAAATCTGTATTACCTTGGATTAGGCTATGGTTTCTTAGATATGACACCAAAAGAACAAGCAAAGAAAATATTGATAAATTGAACTTTATCAAATTTAAAAACTTTTGTGCATCAAAAGATACTCTTAAGTCAATGAACAAAGGGAAAAATATGCTCAGCATTTCTCAAGCTGAAAGAACCGAAGAAAAAATATTAGTCTCGAGTTGCACTATTGAAGGATTCTACGAGGAAAATATTCAACAGTGCAGGAAGCATCAAAAGAAAATCGAAGAAATAGACTGAGTCTCTGTACCAAAAAGAATTGGTCGACATTCAACCATTTCAGGAGGTAGCATATGATCAAGAACTGACGATTTTGAAGGAAAAGATCCAAGCTGCACTGAAGGCATTGGCAAAAAACAAGCCTCCAGGACGTGATGGAATATGAGATGTTTCAACAAATGGATACAGCACTAGAAGTGCTCTCTTGTCTATGCCAAGAAATTTGGAAGACAGCTACCTGGCCAACCAACTGGAAGAGATTCATATTTGTACCCATTCCAAAGAAAGGTGATCCAACAGAATGTGGAAATTATCAAACGATATCATTAATATGGCACACAACTAAAAATTTTGCTGAAGATTATGCAAAAGTAGTTGCAGCAGTACATCAACAGGGAACTGCCAGAAATTCAAGCCACATTTGGAAGAGTACGTGGAACAAGGGATATCATTGCTGATGTCAGATGGATCCTGGCTAAAATCAGAGAATACCAGAAAGATGTTCACCTGTGTTTTATTGACTATGCAAAAGCATTCAACTTTGTGGATCATAACAAATTATGGATAACATTGCGAAGAATGGGAATTCCAGAACACTTAATTGTGCTTATGAGGAACCTATACTTAAATCAAGAGGTAGTCATTCAAACAGAACAAGGGGATACCATGTGGCTTAAAATTAGGAGAGGTGTGTGTCAGGGTTATATCCTTTTACCATAGTTATTCAATCTGTATGCTGAGCAAGTAATCCGAGAAGCAGGACTATATGAAGAAGAACATGGTATCAGGATAAGAGGAAGACTCATTAACACCTTCGATGTGCAGATAACACAACCTTGATTGCTGAAAGCTAAGAAGACTTGAAGCACTTACTGATGAAGATCAAAGACCACAGCCTTCAGTATGGATTACACCTCATCATAAAGAAAACAAAAATCCTTACAACTGGACCAATATGCAGCATCATGATAAATGGAGAAAAGACTGAAGCTGTCAAGGATTTCATTTTGCTTGGATTCATAATCAACACCCATGGAAGCAGCAGTCAAGAAATCAAACGATTCATTGCATTGGGCAAATCTGCTGCAAAAGATCTCTTTAAAGTTTTAAAAAGCAAAGATGTCACCTTGAGGACTAAGATGCACCTAACCCAAGCCATGGTGCTTTCAATCACCTCATATGCATGTGAAAGGTGGACAATAAATAAGGAAGACCAAAGAAGAATTGATGCCTTTGAATTATAGTGTTGGTGAAGAATATTGAATATACCATGGACTGCCAGAAGAATGAACAAATCTGTCTTGGAAGAAGTACAGCCAGAATACTCCTTAGAAGCAAGGATGGCAAGACTTCATCTCACATACTTTGGGCATGTTATCAGGAGGGATCAGTCCCTGGAGAAGGACATCATGCTTGGTAAAGTAGAGGGTCAGCTAAAAAGAGGAAGACCCTCAATGAGATGGATTGACACAGGGGCTGCAACAATGAACTCAAGCATAATACTTGTGAGGATGGCACAGGACAGGGCCGTGTTTCATTCTGTTGTACATACGGTCACTATGAGTCAGAACTGACTCAACGACACCTAACAACAGTAACAAGACAATGAAAAGACGACCCCAAAAATGGAAGAAAATATTTGCAAATCATATATCTGTTAATGGCATAGTTTCCAAAATGTATCAAGAATTCTTAAAACTGAGCAATAACAAGTCATATAACCCAATTTAAAAATGGGCAAAAGATTTGAATAGACAGTGCTCCAAAGAAGATATACAAATGACCAATAAGCACATGAAAAATGTTCAATAGAATTAGGTATTAGGGAAATGCAAACCAAAGCCACAATGATATACACTTCATATCTACCAAGATAGCAATATTAAAAATAAAAAAACAGACAGTAACAAGCATTGGCAAGGATGTGGAAATATTGGAACCCTCAGATATTGCTTATGGGAATGTAAAGTAGTGCAGCTACTGTGGAAAACAGTCTGGCAATTCATCAAAAAGTTAAACACAGAATTACCAATATGACCCAATAATTCCACTTCTAGGTATATACCTAAGAGAACTGAAAACATATGTTCACCAAAAAACTTATACACAAATGTTCATAGCAGCATTATTCATAACGGCAAAAAAATGGAAACTGAAACATTCATCAGCTAAGGAGTGGATAAACAAATTGTGGTATATCTATAAAATGGAATATTATTCAGCCATAGAAGGGAATGAAGTACTGTTACATGCTACATCATGGATGAACCTTGAAAACGTTATGCTAAATGAAAGACGCCAGACACAAAAGGTGACATATTGTATGATTCCAATTATATGTCCAGAATAGGCAAATCCAGAGACAGAAGATAGATTAGTGGTGGCCAGGGGATAGAGGGAGGGGGAAATTAGGACTAACTGCTAATAGGTTCAGGGTTTCTTTTGGGGATGGTGAAAATGTTCTGGAATTAGATACCAGTGATGATTGCACAGTATAGTGAATATACTAAAACCCACTTCCTTTTATACATTTAAAATGATGAATTTTGTGTTACGTGAGCCATAGCTCAATAAAAAATGCTAAAATAAAAAAGGTTGAAGAGGATTTATTGGTTTACATAACTTTTTTGAGGGGGTGTGTGTTATGGTTAATACAATGTTTCAGTGTTTCTATCTCTCTTCTCTGTCTTCTGTAGTCTAAACTTCATTTTAAGAGTTGCTTCCCTAATGGTTGTAGGAAGACTACCAGTCACAATCAAGTCTCTAACAGTCACATCCAATGGCAGAGAGAGTTTCCAGACCAGCATTTCAAGTAAGTCCCCTGAAATTCACTTTAATTGGATTAGCTCAGGTCAAGTTGCCTGTATCAACACATTTATTCATTTAAAAATATTTATTGAACAGCTACTATGTACCAGTCACTATTCTAGGTTTTGGGATGTTGGAATAATATTGAATGACTGATTGTCTTAAGCCAATTTGTGCCCACCTCTAGAGCTGATGATGTGGTCATTTTCACATGGGCTATGTAGGAGTGGGAGTAGATACTTTGATAAAGACTTCTGAGCTATTAGGAATGGTCTTGGTATGCAAAGTGTGGTCCATGGACCAGCATTATCCACACCAACTGGGAGGTTACTAGAAATCAGAATTTCAGAAAGTGCCCCAGTTTGATTAGATCGGAATTGCATTTAACAAGATCCCCACGTGATCATATGAACATTAAAGCTTGAGAAGCACTGCTCTGCAGGATAGATAAAAACATTGTTATAATTGAGGCTGGAGAGGAAGGAATTTGGAAGAGAACAAACTAAATGGTCTCTGTAGTGGACACAAGTTGGGATGACTACTATCCCCTATGTCAGGGATGATTGATCCAGCATGAGATACACCTGCCAAGCTGAGTCAATTAATAGATCATTCTTCTGGGAATTTGGAGCATGAATGGTAAGAAATGGATACAGAATGTTGTTGGAGCAGAGCTGCAATTGACAGAGCCCTGAAGGTCCAGACGTGACTAATCTGGGCACTAACCAAAGTGCCCTAAGGCTTAGTTATTTGGAAATGCCTTAGATTCATTCATCCAATATCCACTTTTTAGATTAGGTTAACCAAAACAAGTTTCTAATGCTTGTCATCAACACAACCTTAATTTCTATAGCTTCAACTTTATCGGAATGGTTATCTACTGAAGATAAGAGTGCGGGGTTCTCTGCCTTAAGGGAAAGGTCAAAGTTGATCCATTTCACAATATAGTGCTGCATTTTTATTCAGCTTCCAAACTTGAACCCCAACACAAGCCATGGACACTGAACTTAATACACAGTTGACATAAGCATAACAAAGCCATTTTTACAGTATTTTACAAATTGTACATATTCTGAAAATGCTTATGGTTTTCAGACCAAATGTTCCAATTTTGGTTTACTTTCTGTATAGAAATTAATGGATCTTTCTAGAAAGGTCAATCCATGTGTCCTCTTTACTCTGACCATCTATTGTTAACTTTTTTCAAATGCAGCTGCCTTTTATAAATATATCAACCAAATGATTGAATTGTTGTTATACCAATTTTTCTTCTTTTACTTGCAAAATGTTTTCAATCAAATGTTGGCTAATAGCTAGGCTCCTTGGAAATTAACAATCCTAATAGATGGGAACAACAATATAGGCATTTAAGGCTTAATTACTCCTTCAGACTCATTGTGAGAAAATCAAAGCCTGCTTTATTAGTCTGATTCTGTATTCCTTGGAGTATTTCATCTTACTCTACAACATTCTCATTTTCTTCTTAAAAAAAAAACAACAACAAAACAATGAGGAGGTCAAATCTTATAAGGAACAAACATGACATCACACAGGGAAGTGAGTCACTGTGCATCATACTGGGAACTGAGTCAGGACTAAACTGACTCATGTCTTTCTGGGCCAAGAACCAATTCTAGTTAGATCATGCTGGAAAATGAATCATTTTACTGCCTTTATTAGCTTCCCTCAACATTAAATCAACTGCAAATTGGAGTCGGTCTTATGAAACTCAAGTGGCCATGCTTCTCCGGGGGTACAACCTGAAGAGAGGATTTCTGTGTATAAAACCAACTGGTTGCTTTGCCACAAGAACTTACAAGCCCAGCCTTGTCAATAGTGTTTTGTACTGATCTGAGCTAATCACATCTAAAAATAAGAGTATCCATAATCTTTGTAATCTCTACATAGTAAGTACATTTTTTTGATAGTCCATTGGTTGATTGTAAATCTCTGTTATCACTCACATAAATTATAATGTTTGTGGTAGAAAATATTCTGAAAAGGCAACTACCCAGTTAGTACTTTTGTGAATAGAAAGTCAAAGTACAGCAATAGCTAATAGCACCCTTTTCTGCCATGTAGTTAGTACCTCTGCAGCTACACTGAGTACCGCAGAGAGCTGCACTAATAAAGACATATTCCAGTTAAAATTGGAAAGGAAGACAGGGAAAATTAGAGCTCTAAAATCATGAAATAATTCCTATAGCATCTTAAATACATGTCTTATTAAGAGCTATAAATATTATGAACACCTGAAAGTCTAAAATGGATTATTTTGTAATGTATTGCACCGATATTAGCAGAAGCCCCTAAATGGTTAATGTAGCCACAAACATGAAAATTTCACATACACATTCAGAAGTTCTGACAACTCTGGGTCCACTCTCATGTATGGCAACAAGTGGCTAAGACAACATTAGCTACCCTCTTTAGACAGGACATACGAAGTTCTCTCCAATAATCTCAAGTTCTTCACAGTCCTCACTATTCCCTTTTGTGTTGTACCAGGTTCACTTCTCATCACTTCCTCGATCCCTGGCAGGCATTTGAGTTGGAACCCCTGATAAGTAGATTCCTAACTTTTTCTTACTGTTAAATATAGTAAAAAGAACTATACAATTTTAAAAGAATGTAGTCTGTCCACATTGCAGCTGGACAATCTTGTTTTCAATTTTTCAGTGAGTTCTTTCTTCGTTTAGCATGTTATTAGACATCTTACTTGCACAAGACAGTGTCTAGATGCTATGGGGTAAACATAAAAGTGTAAGTCACCACCCTTACCCTCAAGTTACTTATGATACAACTGAACAGACAGAAAGCATATTCTTTCTTCAAAATTCTATCTTTAAAAAAAAAATTAAAATGAGGCTTAAAGACATTACATAACTTATCCAAGACTTCAGAAACTAAAGCTTATCTGTCCATGTCCAGGTATCTTTGTCTTCCATCAAAAACATTGCAATACCTAATATTTGAGTGACATTAGGTTCTGGGATGTAAAGTTATATAGGACACAGTCTTTAAACCCCAAAAATGTATATCTAGTAGGATTGAGAAGACAATAAAATAAATTCACATATTTGGCAGTATGTGATGAGTGCTTGACAGTGGAGCAAAGAACCTGCTATAGGGCTCAGAGAACACTTCCTGTGAGGGTATTAGGGCTGATCCCACCTCTAAGGCTTGAGTAACTCTTCTTCAGGCATCTTTGACTTAATTATTCAAACCCTAAACAAAGGCTGTGGGCCAACAGAAAAAGAGTTGAGGTTTTCCTCAGTAAACCCACATAATCCTGACTACTGACCACAGGGAAAGTTTAAGCAAGTTTAAGTGGTGGGAATGGAATGGAAGAGGAAAAACAGAGTCCCGAAGGGAGATATGTTTAGGCAGATCTTCCAAAGGAGCTTCTGGATAACCTTAGGCTTCTGTGGTCCCTGTCCTTTTGAATTCCTAAAGCCATATTCAGATTTAGCCAGTATCAGTGGTCAAGAGAGCTCAGTTAGGATCAGGTGGTAACCTTTGTGGACATGTCCTGAGCCTATTTGCTATATGATCTATTCTTCTCCTTGCCTTTCCCCATGCCTCCCTACTCTCATCTGTATTGATGGGCACAGGGTGGGGGGCTGATCTCAATAGCACCACTTTACTAAGCTCCAGTGTCACTGGCTCCCCTCTGTGGTTTGACAGTGGGAGACACTAGCATGAGATGGTGGAACGGGTGGAGGGTGGGGAGAAGCCTGAGGCCGTAGCTCCCCCCACCTTGGATGACTTCTCGGGTGCCTGATGAGTCTCATCTCTGGCTTCAGCACCTGGTAGCCATGGTTCCAGCCACCACAAGGTGATCCCATAGTCACTCGGGGTCACCTGGACTCCTGGAGTCTTAACTATAATTCTTTCTCCTTCACTTTTCTCTCTGTTGATAAACGCCCATTTGCCTCCCAGCTCCTCCAACACCTGGGTAACTATATTGAATTCCCTCTCTTATAAATACTTAAAGTAGTTTCTGATTTCCTTGCTAGATCCTGATTGATATATCTATATATATATATAAAGAATTGATATATTAAAATGGGTGACTTGTCGAGTAGTGCTGTTACAATATTCAAGAGTAGAGCACAATTACTAAGTCTTTTCGCCCCAGTATGCAGGAACTACATAAAAGACTATTCAAACAGAAGATCTGTCTCGCTGAGCTTGGGGAAAAACTGGGCCACCAGCTGAGGAAGAGCAATTGTAATATGAATCCATTATCCTTGGAATGTGTTAAAGCAACCAAGCACCCCACAGTCGTCACACCATTGGCTCATCATCTATAAGAAACTGCGAGTATGGAATGGCGATGCAGCTCAAATTCCAGTGTGCTAAGAGCTCTTGTAGTTCTTGAGTTTATTTAAAGTAACAGACGATTTAAAGAGGTAGTGGGAGAAGATAAAAGCAGAAATGTTCTTTAAAGTGCAAAAGAGGAAGATGGAGATGAAAGTCAGAGAGGGAGGGGCGTGAGAAGAGCTAGCTTTTGGGGTCCACTGGGCGGAAGGGACCAATTCCCCACACGGAAGAGGGGGATAGAAAGGAAATGGACAAGTGGCCAAATGCTGAAACAGGAAATATGCAAGATCATCCTTTATTCAGTCCCTCTTGGCTCCATAATTTAGTCAAAATGTTCACATTTTGGAAAAACCGATTTTCTCAGGCAAATAAAAATTCACAGTAAGCAAAGACTAGATTGTTTTCCAACACCAAATATAAAGTTTCCCTCTTGTAGCATATATACTAAATCCCATCCTAAATTTCTTCGATCTCCTGGATTATGATTTGCGAAAAATTACACAATTCCTAAATCACTAACATCAACCAAATCTATGCCCCATCTTCTAGGACCTTTTTTTTTAAAAAAAAAAAAAAAAAAAACACACACACACATATGCACACACACACGCACGCATACATACACATACCCCCAAATACTTCTCAAGATATTTTTAAATAAACTCACTTGGTTACCAGCAATCAGGTTAAGATTTTTAATATACTACGTTCACCTGCACTGTACCATTAAAAATGTAATAAAAATGCAGGCACATACGCCACAAAGACTAAATTAGAAAAACAGCTGCGCTTCTTACATTGTCCTGTCCTAGAGAAGAGACACCCAGGACAGTCTCAGCAGCTGGCCTGCTCTGCATGGTGTGCTCGTTACCACAAGTAAATAAAGTCAATAAATTACTGGCAGATCACAGGGGGCCATGACGAGTCTAGGAAATAACCCTTTCATCAGACTCTCTGCACATTGTATATTGCCTGGGCAAAAGGCAAATAATGATGATCAATGGAGAATTAATATTTTAGTCAAAGAGGACTGGAAATGAATGCATACTATAAATTATTAACCAGCACTTGTATGCTATCCCCTTGGCACGGAGTGAAATCGGCTTCTGAAGAAACAGAGGGCATATCTTCCACTTACCCAGCAGTGTTTTCTTCAACCAGTGAATAATATTCATAAAGATGCACATCTCTGAGACATTCAAGAGGGGAATTTATACCTGAATTTCTCTACCTTTCTATAGTAGAGTGTAAGCAAAGCACAGAAATATTTATTACTGTGCTATAGCAGAGAAACAACCATTGGGCGGGTTATCAAGACCCACCAGGTCTAGCTTGCACTTGGCTATGACCAGCAGGAGCACATTAACCTCCCCGGGCCTCAGTTTTCTCAACTATGAAATAGGCATTGGAGCAGAGATGACCTTGAAGAACCCTTCCACCTTTAAAACTCTGCATGAGAGAACATTCAAAACCAGTAAAAAGTTGCAACCAGGCAACTAGGGCTCTAACACAAAAATTAAAAACAAGTATAAAACTTGTTCAGTTCTTAAAGCCAGTGCAATATATACTAGCAAGACAAATACAGATTTAGATATAGATATGCACATATGTGCACATGTAATTTGCTGCTCCCTTCATGAAAAAAAGCACCTGGGAATCAGTAATTGCACACATCAGTGAAAGAGTTCTAGATTTGCGTATCAGGGTTATAGAGTCTCTGTGAGTTGGCATTGACTTGAGGACAACAGGTTTGGTTTTGGGTTTTTTCTTTTTTTTTTTTAGTATACCATGAAAGTTACTCAGGAAATTGTTAAATAATTGTTAAAAACCAGCTGCTGTTGAGTTGATTCTGACTCATGGTTATCTCATGTGTGTCAGAGTAGAACTATGCTCCACAGGGTTGTCAATGGCTGATTTTTCTGAAGTAGATTGCCAGGACTTTCTTCTGAGTCACCTCTGGGTGGACTCACACCTCCAGTCTTTAGGTTAGTAGCCGAGCGTGTAAAGCATTTGCACCACCCAGGAACTTCTATTAAATAATCAGCATAGAAAATTTGAGAAATACTATTTGGAGTGTTGAGCAATCATAGACCTGCAAGTTCCTGGATATGCAACTCTACTAAGCAAAAGGCAAGGCAGCACTCGCTACATGATATAGCAGAGCCTCAAATGAATAAAATCTGGCCCCTGTTTGCCAAGAGCCCCCAAGAGGAGAGACAGGAACATATACGACTAACTACAGTACAAGTCAGGCTGTGATAAGTAAGACTACTTAAGCTAAAGACAGAAGGGAGAGGCTTGGGCACAGAAAGCATTCTGATCCTTTAGGATTTGTTTTGAAAATTAAAGTGAAGCCTCAGAATCACCTCTGTGGTACAGAAGGGGGTTTACACTTTCAAAAACAATCAAGTAGATGTTAGATCATCTAGTCCTATCCCCCCATTTTATAGATAAAGAAGTTAAGGCCAGAAAAGGTATGTATCTTACCCAGTGCTAAGTATCCGACAGAAGTAGACTAGAAGTTAAGCCTTCTAACTCTCATTCCAGCCTGCTTTTACTCACTGCCTCCCTTTTCTCTGTGTGGGCCCCAGCCATATCCTTCCCTGACTGACTTATGGCAAATGGCCCTCCTGGGATGAATAGAATATACTGTTACCTCTCCCTCCCCTGAGAAGTTCCTCCCAAGCCATAAAGTTCTTCCCAAGCTGACTAATGCTTTGCTTGCTCAAAATTGTTTTGAAGCCATCATTTTAAATATTATCCCTCAGCTGATCAATCTCGGAGCCAAACTAGTCAAACTCACTGACTTTACTGTGTTACTCCCAAGAGGGAAAAACCATCATGGGCCTGTGTGATGCAGGTAAGTGACTCAAGGGCAAAGTGTCATACAAGGTAACAGTCTTTTCAAAGGACACAGGGTTCTGATGTTAAAAGTGCTATACATTTCTCTGTCTTAGTTTTCTTATCTGTTACCTAGGGGCAAATATTCATTTACATTTTTAAGACTGCAGAGGTAGAAAATAATTGCTGATATATTTTTTTTTTAATCTGATTTCAAGGATACAAACTGGATTCGTCAGGTAGGAAGCAGACAGTAAAAATTATCTAGTTCATTTCCTCATTTCACATGAGAAGACAAAAGGATCAGAACAATTTTGATTTGTTCACCTTCACCCAGCTAGATGGTTCTAGAGTTGATACTAAGAAATAAAAACTGGGTCTTTTGACATGCGTGCGGTTCAATGCTTTTTGGCTGTGTGGCATATTGCTCACTCATTCAAAGCACTTTATAAATAAGATGATCTAGAACATGTAAAACAATATATTCATATCAAGTCTTGGTAAGACACAAGATGGCAGTCTCCTACACTACCAAGCCGGAGTTACCAAAAAAAAAAAAAAAATTAATTGTGTTTCTCGTCAATTCTGTGGTAGGCCTTACCATATAATTTCAGATACAGAGATGGATTGGGAGTCATTTCCTACAACCTAACAATTTTGAGATGATAAGCTGGGTCATGAGGACAGCGGAAGTGAGTGGAGGAGGAACTGACCGTACTAAAAAAGTGCTTTAAAAGGCTGGAGGTTCACAGATACATGGAGTCAGCTCTAACCCTTCCTTTCCCACTCCCCTTCAACAAGGGGCGTTAGTAGACCTCTCTCTTGCCCACCTCCCCACATATCATTTAAACTGCGGGTTAAAACCAGATGCAGTCAAGTTGATTCCAACTCATGAGGACTGTGTGTGTGTCAAAGTAGCACTGTGCTCCGCAGAGTTTTCAGTGGCTGATTTTTCAGAAGTAGATCACCAGATCTTTCTTCTGAGACATCTCTGGGTGGACTCAAACCACCAACCTTTTGGTTAGCAGCCAAATGCTTTAACTGTTTGCACCACCCAGGGACTCCAAACTACAGGTTACTTTTTGATGATTGAATTCAGGCTCCTAATCACCTGACAAAGCCTGGATGAAAATGTCAGGTGTAGAGAAATAGAGCCCAAAGCCTCAAGAGACCCCAAAGCCTCAAGACTTTAAATCTCTGCTGGGACTGGTTATTATTTGGTACTTGCCTACAGGCTGTTCCACTATAAATCACACACTTATAATATTCTCTGGAGGTATAAATTTTACTCTGCCAGTCCCCACTGTCCTCTGCAGAAAAACAGTTTAATATAACTGGAAATGAATTCTGGAGGACACATCACCCAAAGTTCCGTTACTGGGGTAGGAGGGAGGAGGAAGGTGGAAAGAGGGTAGGAAGGTCACTAGCGGTCCATGGAGTTTCCGGGAAGTCTAAGCTAGTCTAGGGTGGAGGCATCTTGGAGGAGACAAGGAGAAGGGCAAACTGTCTCCCTGTGTTAAAACGGGTTTCAGAGGCCAGCACTGCCTCTTAGACTCCACTTCTTTGGACAAAATAAGCCTTTCAAAATAAGAAAAGAATTCTTTTCAAAGACAGGAGTCATTTCATAGAGTTGAAGTCAGACCACACTAAAACTCCGTCTGCAAAAATAATGGCTTTTCCTGACATTTTAAACAGCACAATTTAACTGCTCAGTGTTTCATTTGACATTTAAGAAGCCATCCATCTCCAAGAAGCTTATTGGCAAATCTTCTCAGTTCCCAGAATTAGCAAATATAGTGTGCATGGGAACACAGTCTAGAAGAGCTCAAAAGCCTCTTTAAAAAGGAAGTCCAGGACACTGTGAATTAGTTGTTACCGACGCAGCGCTGCATCTACCCCTTACTTCAGACCCTGCCAGTTCACCTTCTTTAAGTCACTTACCTTTCCATTAATCAGACACCGGGGACAAACAGGAAGAAAAAACAGCCAGAGTCCCAACTCAGTAAACTGCTGTAGTTAAAAGATGATTGTATGGGTGAAGAGAAAGAATTAAATTACTCAATGGAGAAGTAACATAAGGGCAGGTATTCAGGAACCAGATTGCCTGC
The DNA here is from genome assembly GCA_030035585.1 of Dugong dugon. Classification (NCBI taxonomy): domain Eukaryota; kingdom Metazoa; phylum Chordata; class Mammalia; order Sirenia; family Dugongidae; genus Dugong; species Dugong dugon. The sequence goes on from CM057475.1 coordinate 26,728,075, forward strand.
TCTAGAATTGTGGCTGCTCTACAGCTTCCCAGCTGTGTGACTTTGGGCACATTACTTAATCTCTCTGTGGCTTGGTTTTCTCATTTCTAAAATAAGGATAATAACAGTACCTATCTCACTGGGTTGTTAAGATGATTAAATGTGTTAATCTTTGTAAACTTCTTAGAACGGCCTGGCAGAGAGCATGCTGTATAATTGTCAGTTAGAAAACAATAAATGACACGTGTGTATTGTATTCCCATCATTTGTGTACGAATTCTCACTATACGTGACCCAAACCTAAGCCAGTCAATGTATCACATTTTTCCTGGTCCCTGTGATTGGTTCATATATGGCACATGGTCCCAATCAGCATTAATAAGATGACAGGAGTCTCTCTCTGGGACTTCTGGGAAAGAGAGATTGGACTTGAATCTAAGGAGAGATTGAGCCTGGAGTTGCTGCCACCTTCTTTCGAACACGAAGGAAGAAACTGTCTGAAAATGACAGAATGTGGAGCAGATCCATGATAGAGTTGGGTTCTGTTGACATCATTTGAGCCCCTGGATCATGGGAAACCTGAAGCCAAACTTCTTCCTGGACTTTTTAATTACATATGCCAATAAATTTCCCCGTTTCCTTAAGCAAGTTTTGTTGTTGTTTTTGTTGGGTGCTGTCAAGGTAATTCTGATTCATAGTGACTCCATGTGACAGAGTAGAACTGTCCCATAGAGTTTAGGCAGGGTTTTTTTTTCATCACTGGCAACCGAGAGAGACCAAACTTCTACAGTCTGTAATATGCCTCGGGGCTTAGAGTAGGTATCAGAGTTTCAACAGAGGTGATCAAGCTAGCCCACATTTGGGAAGCATAGAACTTTCATTCGGTAAAAAAAAAAAAAAAAAAAAAAAATTATTCCCTCATCAGCATTTAAAAAGCCAAGTTGTGGTTTTGTGATTTTTGTCAGGTCATTTTACTTTTCTTAGTCTCAGTTTCCTCATCTGAAAATCCAAAGATTGAACTAAATAATCTTTATGGAAACTTCCAACTCTAAAATCTTATGACCATGCCCTAAATTAAGGCCTCTTTCTCTACCTTCAAGATTTCTCTTAAGCTCACTTTTTCCGTTAGCTACAAGGCCAAGAATAATTCCAAAGAAATGGTGTGTTTGTTTCTTGGTTGCGCATTTTTAAGGGGGAAGGGGGAAGGGAGTGGAGAGAGGTCAAAGTAGTGGTGATTTTCATGAGTTTTCAGCAGCTTTGCCTCGTTTCATACATCACAATTGGAAATATAAACTTACTTTAGTGTAAGAAAGTCATAGGTTATGTTGAAAAACTTTTAAGAAGACTTGCTAGTCCAGGAGCTAGCAGAGTTTTATGGTAGTTCTCTGCAATCAGTAATAGAGGGCTGGAGTGAGAGGAGGTAATCTTGCCATCATCGATCATGAATATCTGTTCCTCTTCCCTTTAACCCAAAATATTCTACACTCTCCCACAGTAATTGCTGCTTCATACAAGCATCTGTAAGAATGGGGAGGAAAGGGGGAAGAACTGTGATACTCAACACAGAATATATTTACAGAATAAAAAGTAATCTGATAAACCTGTTTAACCAGAGAGCACTTAGCAATTGACCTCGATTATTTGGGACATAATCAGTGATTGGAAGAGGAGAGAAAAGGACCTATTCCAAGTAGGAAAGATAGATGTCTCCTCATCCAAGAATTAAAGACCACGTACATAATTCATAAGAGAGATCTTCAAACTATGCAGTTTAATTTGAGACATAATTCTAATAAATTGATGTCCTCATTTCCCAGGCCATCACAAATTAAAAATAATCAATTAAAAAACATTCTTCGATGGTTACCAGGGATGGGAGGGGGAGGGAGGGAAAATTACCAAATAGATAAAAGACACATGTTAATACTGGTGAAGGGAAAGGCAAGATACAATATGGGGAAATCAGCACAACATGACCAAGGCACAGGAGGACACTGAGAGGAACGCAAGAGCAAAAGGCAACTACAGTAACTACTATAGCATAGACAATCCTGCAACAATAGTGTTAACAAACACTGATTTATGAATGAATACTGTCATAGGTTGAATCCCGTCCCCCCAAAAATGTGTGTATCAGTTTGGCTGGTCCATAATTCCCAGTATCGTGTGGTTGTCCTCTATTTTGTGATTGTAATTTTATGTTAAAGAGGATTAGGGTGGGATTGTAACACCCATACTAAGGTCACATCCTTGATCCAATGTAAAGGGAGTTTCCTTGGGATGTGGCCTGCACCACCTTTTATCTGACAAGAGATAAAAGGGAAGGGAAGCAAACAGAGAGTTGGGGGCCTCATACCACCAAGAAAGAAGCCCCAGGAGCAGAGCGCCTCCTTTGGACCTGGGGTTCCGGCACAGAGAAGCTCCTAGTCCAGGGGAAGACTGATGAGAAGGACCAGCCTCCAGAGCTAACAAAGAAAAAGCCTTCCCCTGGAGCTGACGGCCTTAATTTGGACTTCTAAACTACTAGACTGTGAGAAAATAAATTTCTCTTTGTTAAAGCCATCCACTTGTGGTATTTCTGTTACAGATGCACTAGATGACTAATACATCTACATAGGTACATAGATATGCCAAGAGGTGTGGGAAGGTGTAAGGGAACACATCCACCTGCAGATATAGGTTTGGTGGTGGATATTTATATATACATAACTGTAGGTGCTGCTTATATATTAAGATAGATAATAGAGCACACAAGGACCACAGTCAGGGCAACTTCTTAGGCATAGCAAAACACCTAACAGGATGAAGTTCCTAGGCTCAAAGGCAAAGGACCATAGACTCGAGGGACATCTACGTCAGTTGGCACAACATGGTTCATAAAGACAAAGCTCTGCATCCTACTTTGGTGAGTAGCATCTGGGGTCTTAAAAGCTTACGAGCAGCCATCTAAGACACAGCTATTGGTCTGTTACCATCTGGAGCAAAGGAGAGTGAAGAAAACCAAAGACTCAAGGGAGCAATTAGTCCAAAGGACTAATGGACCATATGAACCACAGCCCACACAACCCGAGACCAGAAGTAGATGGTGCCTGGATAACACTACCAACCTCTCTGACTAGGATCACAACAGAGGGTCCCAGACAGAGCAGGAGAAAAATGTAGAACAAGAAGTCAAACTCACAAAAAAAACCAGACTTACTGGTCTGACAGAGACTGAAGGACATCCTAAGACTATGGCCCTAAGACACCCTTCTGAACTAGAATGGAAGCCTTTCCTAGAGACCACCTTTCAGCCAAACTATAGTCAGGCCCATAAAATAAACAATAACACCTGAGAGGAACATGCTCCTCAGAACAATCAATTACACGAGATCAAACAGGCAACATTTGCCCATAAGCAAAGATGAGAAGGCAGGAAGTGGTACAAAACCAGGAGGAAATGAAAAGGGGAACCTAAGACGGAAGCGGGGAGAGTGTTGATTCATTGTGGGGAATGAAAACAATGTCATGGAACGCTTTATGTACAAAATATTGAATGGGAAACTAATTTGCTCTGTAAACTTTCACCTAATGCACAATTTAAAAAAATTTTTTTTAAATCAATTAATAAGGGAGTGAAGATAGGTACTAGAAATAGACTCAACTGGTAGCCAAAAGAGAGGAGGCAGAAACTATAAAAAGCCAACATGACTTCAAAGGAAAACCACGGCAGTCCAAGGCCGTTTACATATGCCTTAACAAGACTGGCTGAAATGTCTTTTTTATTTAATGAACATATATATAGTACTCACAATGTGCTAGGCACTATAGTTAAGTCCTTTACAAATACTGCCTCATTTGATCCTTATAATAACCCTATGAAGTACAAGAGGTTAAGTAACTTGCCCAAGGTTATACATTTCATTATTGGCAATACAAACCCAGGCAGTCGAACTCCAGAGTCATTCACTTAACCACCACACTGCCCTGCCCCTCCCAACCCTACCTTACAGCATGTATCATAACTACTACCCAGGACAACATCAACAAATGTTGCAAAGATAACATATTCTGTCCAATAAAGCCAAGAAATGAATAATTCCATGTAAAATATTTTCTTCCAAAATGATGATACTAATACTAATACTCATTGTAATATTAATAATTAGCCTTTAAAAATAAAAACCTCAGATATCTGGGAAGTCCATTTAGCTGAACCTCCTCATTCCTTGATAATGACAGATAAGAAAAATAGCAATGCTATATTTCAAATTCTTTCCATTGTTAACAATAAACATTATCTTGAATCTGCCCAATTCTATCTAGAGATTTGCTTACCCTCCAAAGCCTCTTAGCATCCAGGCAAGACTCCACAGCTAAAGGAAAGAAATCTTTACGTTGTAGTCACAAGGTGGCGGAGGCTTAAACCTCTTTTCCCACTTGGTGATGGGATTTATGATCATCAGAAGAAGGTATTTTCTAGATAAGATATTAAACCTATCAGACATGGTAGTATAATTAAAAAACATAGGTTTGGGCTACAGGAAGGGAGTATTTGCTAAAGTAAAGAATTAAAAATATGTATCTATTGACCCTTGCCATCTCTTTCTTAAGGAGACTAATAACTTCTTGAAATTGTCTGGAACATTTTTATTTGTTATATTTACACCATCCTTTTACCTCTGTATTCAATTTCACTCCTAAGCCACCAATTGTAGAATTGGCTTTATTCAAAGTTTTAAGGATGTGTGTATGAAAGATGGAGAGACAGAGTGTACATTGTGTGGCCAAGGCAGGCAAGAACTATTGTTTAAAAGACATATCAATAATGTGCATGCAAGAAAGCAGCCAAAGGAAGAGAAAGCCTAATGCTGGTTATAAAAGCAAGCCAGGGAAAGTAGAGCCAAAGATAACCTGGCTGAAAGACGACAGAGATGATGAAGCTGGTGAGTGTCCAATGCTGAGAGCGTTTAACCTTTCATTATTATCACACGTGGATTTCCTGTAACTTCTTCAAGACCCAAATTTGACTCACATTCACACAGGTGAATTGAAGATCTGATTCTATCATGAATTCTGATTGTTTCCTTAAATTCATTTCTCCTTACTTTATCAATGATTTTGAATGTATATGAGAAGGCTTACATTTAATATGTGTATTAGTTTAAATTTATATTTCATTCTATTCTAAGTCCATAATTTTGCTTTTAACCCTTAGTACCACAATCTTTCTTGAGCAAGGAACTATTACAGAACTTTGAAATCTTGACCTCAAGTGCACAGGATTGAGTTCATCATATATTTTATTTCACGACACACTAGAATCATTGGTCCACGCAAGTTCCTTCTTTTCCTTGTTCTGCTTTCTTCCTTGATCCCCGTACTCAATAGCCACCCCAACTGAGGCATCTGCTGTCTTTGACATATGTACTTGAATATCTCTTTCTTTCTGTAAAATTCATGCTGTTATTTTGTGTTAAGATACATGTTTTAATTTACATAAATGGCATTGTCCTATCGAACGGATAGTTCCTATTTTTTTTTCCCACTTTATACTATGTGTTTAAGATCTATCTGTGTTACAGTATGTACATCTGGTTTGGTGTTTTTAACAGCTGAGTAACATCCCATGGTATGCATCCAATGCATTTTACTTATCCATTCTCCCCGTACAGTTCCCTAGGTGACTTCCAACTCCCCTTATCACCGCTATGAATACCGCTGGGATAAACCTCCTCATAGATCAGTCTTCTGCTCAAAAAAAAAGCACAGACTGTTTCAGCATTCTAAGTCTAGCACTTTTATTTTATAGCCAAGGACCCTACAGTAAAAGAGGTTAAGAATTGTGTCACCTGCAGCCAAAGGCAAGAAATCAAGTTGAGAAAAGTAGTTAGTAACTGGGGCAGGACCAGGACCAGGACTTAGTTCTCTTACCTTCGGGACAGCATGCTCTGGGGCACTTAACATATTCACCAGGTGTATAAGATACAAGCTTTTTTTTTTTCATTGTTGTAGAAAATATACATAATATAACATCTGCCAATTCAACATTTGTCACTTGTACAATTCAATGAAACCAAGTACATCAGTCATGTTGTGCAACCATCACCAATATCCATTGCCATATTTTCCATCCCCATAAACAGAAACTCAATGCTAGCTAAACAAAATTCCCCTTTCCTCTTCCCACTCATCCCTAGTGAATACTGCTGTACTCTTACCTCTATACATTTGCCTTTTCTAAGTGTTTCACATTAGTGAAATCCTACAATATTTGTCCTTCTGTGATAAGATATAATCTTTTTTTAATTAAATACTTTTCATCATTACACAGATATGGAAAATGGGTACTGAAGTGGCTTTTTGATATAAATTTAATAATCTATACCCTAGAAATCATAAATTCAGAATATGCTACTGTGTGAGTTTTCTAGGGCTGTTGTAACAAAATCTCACAAAGTGGGTAGCTTTAAACAACAAAATTTATTGTCTCAGAGTTCTTTGGGCTAGAAGTCCAAATCAGCCTGGTCGACTGGACCATACTCCGTCCAAAGTCTCTAGAGGAAGATTCTTTCTTGCTTGGTGGTACCAGGTGTTCCTTTGCTTTTGATGCATCTTCACATGTTGTCCTTCCTGTGTCTCCTTCTCTGTGTCTCTTCTCTTTTATAAGAATAGCACTTAAATGGATTAGGACCCATCCTGCTCCAGTATGACCTCACGTTAACTAATAACATCTTCAATGACCTTATTTCCAAACAAGTTCATGTTCACAAGTACCAGGGGTTTGGACTTCAACATATCTTTTTGGTGGATGCAATCCAGTCCATAACAGTTACTATGTTCTACAAACTGATTTAAAAAGGACAAAAACTCAAGCTTAGAGGAATATATTTTGGCGTCAGTGCACACTGGTACAAAGCAGGCTGCAGTTATGTATGTTGGGGAATAACCCAAACTCTTATCTCTGAGCAGCTGTGAGGTTTGTAATTTGGCTAAGAAAGTTCTCACCGGGCTGTAGTCTGGTATCTTTGGGGAGATGTTCTGTGCTTCTGAGATCTACCACTGGAAATGGCCTCATCTGTCATTTTGCATCTTCTCCACTATGCCCTCTACAGAACATTTGAATAGGGTCATTTTTTGAATCATTGGTGAGAGGCAGGGGCGATGGCATGCAAATAGCTAGGTTCCCCTTAAAGAGACTGCTTAACTTCTATGGGTTTCTCTTTCCTCATTTAAAAACAAGGGAAAGTCTGGCAAGTAACAGACAATGAATAAAAGGTATCGTTTTGCCTTATCCATATTTTTAGCTGAAGTTCCCGTGTTCTGCTACACATGATAAGAAATGTGCTTTCAGGCCTTTGTTATGACATAAAGACGAACTCTAGATGCCTTTACTTTCTGTATTATGTTGCTTCTTTGTTGATCACTCTTATAATCAGCGAAATAATGTGCACGATGGGTGCAGAAGCGGATTTATTGTGAAGCTGATGAAGCCATGTATGCTGGGAGTGGCTGGGGAGCTGTGGAATGTTCTGGGCAGGCAGAGGAAGGCAGGCTGCACTCAGAAACATTATAATCGTTTCTGGTAATTGCCTAAAGAGACCTAAGAAGAAAGGGACTGTAATCTCTAAATCTTCAGTGATTTGTTGTGATATTTTTTTCTCTTCTAAGTAAATATTCCCTTTTGTACTTGATTTTACGGTTATGACATTGTATCCTTTTTCTTAAAAAGGGGACCTCACGTTGAATTACTTTTGGCTCCACAAAACTTTGATTTGTCATTGAATGTATATGTAACATTGTAATCTAAAATTGTGGGAAAAAACGTGATAAATCTCAATTCACACAAAAGAGTTTTCTGAGGCAAAAGGGGTCCCCTAAATTGAATCTTTGGACAAGTCACTTTTCTTCTGTTTGGGGCTTAACTTTCTTACTTTAAAACTTGTAGATTTGACTCTCCCCATAAGGTCCCTTCCAACTCAGAAAATCCCAACTTCACCATATTTATTTATTAATAAGTTATTTATTAATAAATAGTATTTTAAAGGAACTCCATAGTGAGTCCTTATTTTTAAAAAGCTAAGTCTTAAGTACTGTGAATAATTACACCCATCCTCCAACTAAGTATTTATTTTGTAATTGTAAATGAATAAATATGGTTCTTAACATAAAGTACATTAGTTTATAACATGTCACTATAGGACTAACTTACTTTAAAAGGGCAGGAACATTTCTTTTGCTGGTTCTAGTTCGAACTGACGAAGATAAAACTATGTGTCAATATTCATTTATGTCTGCTCAAAAGAATCCATTCTGAAAGGGGAAGACACATTTTTACAGTTCTAATGCTATCACTAAAAGTTTTATGTAAAACAAGTTGTTTTAGAGAGTATAAACAAAATAGATGAGACATTTATGAGAAATCGGTAACAGCTGTTTCTCCTCTGAGCTTTGATATTTCATAAGATCAGAGAAGACGTTAAAAGGAATAAGAAATTGATAATCCACTTAGCCCTCATAGATACAAGCAAACAAAAAAATCAGGAATTGGAGATATTCTTTTCCAGTGGTGAGTTCCACAACATGCGGCTGCTTATTGAGCAGAACGGGTAGGTTGTTAGATGGATGGCAAAAGAGGCATGGTGAAGTCTGGAGTTTCTGGAAGAGATTTCACTGAACCAGTCAAATCTGTGTGTTTTAAGATGAGAAAAATAAGACCCAAACAGAAGTGTGACCTGCCCAAAGTCATATAACCTGATAAGACAGAAGTAGAGACAGATCCTGTGGTCACAAGTCTGGTGTACTTTCTCTTTTACCAACCTGAGTTTGCAGAACCATTTGAGTGCTTTCATGCTTCACTGCCCAAATGGGAGCTCGTGGCAAAAAACATGAAGAAATTTTTGTTCTACCAGATATAAAGTTTTATGATAAAATTATAGTAATTAAACAGGTGGGTATTGGTGCAAAGCTAGACAAAGACACCCATGGAACACAATGGGGTGCCCTTAAATTAGACTCACACACATACAGAAACTGGATGCATGAAGGTGGTGGGACTGTAGATCAAGGAGTAACAATGGCCAATAAATAGTGCTTGGACAAATGGTTATCCATACAAAAAACAGTGGATTACCACCTCAGACTATACACAATTCTGGGTCCATGATATGTAAAAAGCAAAACTTAAAAATATTTGGAAGAAAATATAAGAGAATGTGCTTATGATGTTGGGATAGGGAAGTATGTCTTAAAACACAAGAAGCACAAACCATAATGGAAAAGATTGATTAATTTAACTACATTTGGAAACTGCATCCAAGGTTATATGACACATAATATGGTTGTACGGGTATATTCATCTATTAAAATTTATTGAACTATGCCCTTAAGATTATGTACTCTATTTGTATGTATTGTACTGTAATTTTTTTTCAATTTTATCCAAAAAAAGGCACTATGATAAAAGTGAAGATGTAGGTTATACTCTGGGAGAAGATATTTGTACCACCTAAAACAATTAACTGATTATTATTCAGAATATATAAACATTACTTTCTCAAATCCTGGGGAAAAGATGAATACACCAAGAGAAAAAATGTACAAAAGATATCAACAGGCAAGTCATAGGATAGGAAAACTGAATGGCAAATAAGCATAAAAAATGCTCAACTACACGGGTAACACGTAAATGGAAATCACAATGAAAAAACGTTTTGTACACATTTGATTAGCAAACTTTAATAAGTCTGGCAGGACCAAGTATTGGTGAGAATGTAGAATACCAAGAACTTTTACACTTTGCTGGTGGGAGTAAAAATTGGCAAAAATTACTTAGGAGAATTTTGAGATCCATTAAGTTATGCACACACACTATAAATAAACCACTTAAAAGTCCAACCGACAAGACAGCAGATGAATAAATTACAGTATAGACAAATAATAGAAAACTACATTGCTGTGATAATAAATGAACTAAGGCTAAATGTATCAACATGGATAAATTTCACAAAAATAATGTTGAGGGGAAAAGAAGAATTTAGACACGGATGGTTACAGTTTGATTCATGGTCAGAGTCTGGCTTTATATTCACTGAGAATTCACCAAAGCCCTTTGGGCCCAGGCCATGAGAGAGTGCTGAGAAATGCTGGACTCACCACAGCTGGCACATCTGGCAGAGTGTAGCATGGACCAAGGATCCCTGGTGGTGCAGTGGTTAAGCACTAGGCTGCTAACCAAAAAGTCAGCGATCTGAACCCACCAGCCACTCCATGGGAGAAAGATATGACTTACAGCCTTAGAAATCCTATGGGGCAGTTCCAGTCTGTCCTATAGGGTGGCTATGAATCAGAATTGACTCAACGGTGACTGCAACAGGTAGCATGGGCCAAGGAGTCTTTAGGTAGCACTATTGGTTAAGTGCTCTACTACTAGCCAAAAGGTTGGCAGTTCAAACCCACCCAAAGGCACCGTGGGAGACAGATCTGGTGATCTGCTTCTAAAACATCACAGTGTTGAAAACCCTACGGAGCAGTTCTCCTCTGCACACATGGGGTCGCCATAAGTTGAATTGATTCCATGGCTAACATCAACAATAGCATGGGCCACGTACTAAACATCAAGCAGGAATATGGTCTGTATTTGCTGTTTCTAATCTCACCTTGGCCAACCTCCAGCTCTCAAGGATAGATCCAAGCAGAGCATATCTATGGGGGGAAAGAGTGTCCCAAGCAGAGTGGAAAGTGCTGGAATGCTCATGGCCCAGGAAAGCCAAGTCCACATAACTATATGGGTCAGGCTCACCCAGCCACTTTAAGATCAAAACAACGATGACATGTGTGCCTTGAGTCGCATTGTTCCAATCTGGACTTTAGCCTGGTGCACAGTTGTCATCCTGGGAACTCCCTTCACCATCATCCTGGAGAGTCCCTTCATGTCTCCCCTGAGTTGTGCATCCTGTTTTTTGTATCCTGTGTCTTCCTCTTTCTTCATTGGCTCATTCATTTGGGTGGAACATATATTCTCACAGCTCATGAGAAATTATTTTTGGGAGATAAATGTTTTGAGTCCTGTATGTCTGAAGATGTCTTGCCTTCACACTCGATTAATTGTTTGGCTAGATATAAAATTCTATGTAGAAATCATTTTCCTTCAGAATTTTTAAGGCATTTCTCCGTTGTCTTCTACCTTCCAACATTGCTATTCCTTGTTACGAATCTCTTTCAATCCATTGTGCTGGGCATTCAAGCTGGGCCAATTTGGTAAATTCATGTTTTTCGGTCTGGGAAAAGTTGTTGAATTACCTTGTTGATGATTTCCTACCCTCTGTTTCCTCTCTTACTCCTACTTCTTTTATTCAGATTTTTCTCCCGCTGGGTCTTTACTTTTCTCATTCTCTCTCTCTCTTTCTCTCTTTGTCTCATACACACATATTTTATTTTTGTTTTTTTGCTCTACTTTCTCAGATAATTCCTCAACTTTATCTTATACCCCTTTTGTTGAGTTTTCATTTCTGTAATACTATTTTGAATTTCTAGAAACTTTTTTGTTTTCTCTTAATCTTTCCTTTTTAAACAATCGTACTCCATGTACGACATGTACATGAATGCAATATGTTCTCCTAACTCTCAGAGAATTATTAATGGTAGTTTTCTTGAAATTATCTTTTCTCTTCATTGCGGCTGTTCCCTCCAAGATGCTTTTTTTGTTTCTAGCTTTTGTGTTATACACTTTCCATGGGTATCTAGTAATCCTTGATTGTCTGCTCATGTTTAATGGTGAGGTGGAAAATGTTGATTGGAACTTTTAAGCATGGGGGTGAAGCCTTATTGTAGACAGGAGCCTTCCATGTAGGGCAATGTGGGTGGACCTTTTGTAGGGAAATCTCTGCAGTATCTTTAGATCTTTCCTCCTTGGCTGGTCAAATTCCACAGAGAAGTTTCTTTCACTCTCCTGCCTGGAGGATAAAACTTGGCTGCCAGTTTTTAGGGAGTTGAGTGGGTGAAGAGGTTTAGGGAGTTTCAGCAAAAAGTTGGTGTTGTTGTTTATCTGGCATTGAGTCAAATCCCAGCTCATGGAGACCTCATGTACAACGAGATCAGACCTTTGTCATCCATAGGGTTTTCACTGGCTGATTTCGGAAGTAGATCGCTAGGCCTTTCTTCCTAATCTTTGTCTGAAAGCTCTACTGAAACCTGTTCAGCATCACAACATGCAAGCCTCTGTTGACAGATGGGTGGCGGCTGCTTATGAAATGCATTGACTAGGAATGGAACCTGGGTCTTCTGCATGAAAGGTGAGAATTCTACCACTGAACCACCACTGCCCTGCAGCAATAAATACAGACATTTATTTAATCCTCCTCTTTCAAGTACGGTAACCATACTCTCAATAGATTGTGCCCAGTTTCCTTCAGCTCAGAGACCTTTTGTTTTATCTCAAGAGGATAAGCATTCACACTTCTGCTGTGGTCTTAATGGAGCCATCTCTTAATAGCATAGAGTGGAAAAAGGGACTGTTTCTTACCTTTTTACTGTTTAGTGTTCAATCAGTCCTTTTTAGTTTAGTCCCTGCTTCTGTTGCAGCATCCCCCCTCCCACACACACACTTCCTGGGGTACCTAATGCATCAACTAGAAGATTCTTCACGATTGTGTAGTATAAATCCGATTGTTTCCCCTCTTTTCCCAATGTCAGTTTAGAACTTGGCTTTCTCAGGTTTCCTCAGTCAATGCCCACTCAAGCTTCTGCCTTCCAGCTTCTAAAATATTGCTGTTATGGATTCCCGTTGACATGTGAAACAAAATACAAGCTGAGTCTGGGCTTTAAAACACTTCAAAAGAAGAAATCAGCTAAGAAATTTCTGTTGTGTGTGATTTTAGGCAGGTTCACACTGTTCAATTTGGGAGAGAGTCATATTCTTCTTGCCATTGTGAGTTTACTCCTTAAATTAAAATTATACGTTAAGTAGGAGCTCAGGAGGGTTTGAAATTATATATCTGTATTCAAACCATCTTTACTTGACAGTTTATATTGTATTATAATGTAACTAATGTTGGATTCTTGCCTATCTTGTATATACCCTCAATATCACATAATTCATGAATGAAAATGTTGAAAAACTGCACAGAGGCACATCTTTTCTCTCTATGCATAGAGACCTTGAAAATTTCATCTAAGTTTAGACAGTGCAGAATCATAGATTTTGAGACCATAAAGCCCAACTCCCTCGCCCTTATTTTCAAGAATAGGAGACTGTGCAGCAAGTTGATGTGATTTGTTCGTAAGCATTAGTAGCAGAACTGGAGTTGTAAGTGAAGTCTCCTGGTTGTCGGTCAAAGTTCTTTTGCTAAGTGTCTGGAGGTCTCAGTCTAGTTCTTTTCATAGTAGACTAAACTGCTTCCCCAAATACTCAGTTAGTCTGTTTAGGTTTTTTCTACTCATAATATTTAACCCATTCAAATCTCTTAGAGGTCTCAGCAACCATCCATGACCAAGAGGAACTAAATTTATACACATTGCTCAAAACAATCAACCAACCAGGTATTTTTATGTAAAAAATCTATGCTTAAATGAGTGACCAAATGGGAAAATCTTTATCAGTTTCTTATGCTTGACTAATCCTGACTAGCTCAGCCCTTCTCTTTCATGTTGTCACTTAACCAGGGAGATAGATATCAGAGTGACAGTTTGCCAGGAAAGACCAGGGTATTTCACTTGGATCAAGCCACTAGATGTTAAGCCATGTATTTTCATTGTTCCTACAGATGTCTTCAATTTTATACTCAGACTTACATTTCCATTCCCATGGGTTATGTGTTGCAACATCCCTCTCTGCTTTTCCACGTCGCCTTTGGAACACAGCCATCTTGGTGATTCAGGAAGCACACACCCAAAAAAGGATTCCATTGTGAAACTTCATTCCATTTAAGTAAAGCTGGTTCCCTGCCGTTTTTCCTTTGCAAATCAATGTGCACGATAGCTTATAAGGTAACTATGCATTCATTTTAAGACTTCAAGAATTGGGGACTCAGCCAGATTTTTCAAAGCAAAGAAAATAATCAGATAGTTTTTCATATCCCAGAGTTTTATAAATCTGCCAAATAACCCCATAAAATGTCTAATATACACCCCCAAAAATTCTGAGCTCCTGGGAAAGTATTTCTGAATAAATGAATCTTCCAGAATGTTTTCACTTGTTATGTTTTTTTTCCACTGGTGGAAAAAAATCCACTTATTCACTTTCATTTCAGGAATCTAAACAGAATTTGCAAATGTTTGAGTAAAAAGCAAATAGGATACCCCTGGTTTTCCAACAGAGGAAGGTTCCATTCCTGAGACTTATTTTTAAAAAACTTAGCAGCAGCAACACTATCTTCAAACGCGTACCATTCTCTATTAATTGTGTCGGCGGATCTTAAACATTGGGTAGTTTTAGGTTAAATATAATGCTAGAATCTGAATCCAGAATGCAAGATGATTCACAAGTGCTTGATTTGTGATTTTAAATGTGGGCTGAGGTAACATTTGGTAGAGGCCCAGAATCATCTGTAGCAGTGAGGTCAGGAGGGTAGATGGTTAGAGAGTGGCTGCATGACATTTCATTCATTTGCTTCTCAAAACCATTAAGGCAAGTTGAAAATACTGCAAAACTCAGCCTTTCTCTTCTCTTAGTCTAGTCGCTCAGTTCAGCCTTGTGCCCCTATTTTCTTTATTGTTGTGCTTTAAGTGAAAGTTTACAATTCAAGTTAGTCTCTCATACAAAAATTTATGCGTACATTGTTATGTGACCCTAGTTGCTCTCCCTATACTGTGATAGAACACTCCTCCTTTCCACCCTGGATTTCCTGTGTCCATTCAACCAGCTCCTGACCCTCTCTGCCTTCTCTCACCTCTGGACAGGAGCTGCCATCTATCTACTTGAGCTAAGAAGCACTCTTCATGAGTATTATTTTATGTCCCATAGTCCAGTCTAATCTTTGTCTGAAGAGTTGGCCTTGGGAATGGTTTTAATTTTGGGCTAACAGAGAGTCCAGGGACCATGTCTTCCAGGGTCTCTCCAGTCTCAATCAAACCATTAAGTCTGGTTTTTTTTTTTTACTAGAATTTGAGTTCTGCACCCCACTTTTCTCCTGCTCCATTAGGGACTCTCTGTTGTGTTCTCTGGCAGGGCAGTCATTGGTGGTAGTCGGGCACCATCTAGTTCTTCTGGTCTCGGGCTAATGAAATCTCTGGTTTATGTGGCCCTTTCTGTCTTTTGCCAATGCCCCTATTTTCTATCCTTCTTCTGGCAATGTAGAACAACACTCATTTCATAAGACCCTTATGAAGTATGAAGTACAATGTGAAGGAAAAACAAAAACCAGGGAAGAAACAGACATGTGTTGACATAGACTGGCTCCTGTTGTGTTCCTCCTCTTCTGGATCGCCATGTTCCTGTAAGAGGTTGTCATGGGTTTATTTGTGTCTCCAAAAAAGATGTAGTCCTCCTCCCTCCTTGCCTTATACCTGTGAGTGTGAACTCATTTGGCAATCGGGCTTTTCCAGATGTGGTTAAGTTAACATGAGGTCATACTGGAGTAGGGTGGACCCTAATCCTCTATGACTGGCATCCTTATAAGAAGAAGAGAAGAGACAAACGGGAAGAAAACCATGTGAAGATAAATGAAAAGACTGGAGTAATGCATCTACAAGCCAAGAAATGCCAAAGGTTGCTGGCCGTCCATCACCAGAAACTAGGAGAGAAGCATGGAACAGATTCTCCCTCAGAGCCTTCAAAAGGAATTAATGCTACTAACACCTTGATTTTGGACTTCTAGTCTCTTGATTTTGGACTTCCAACCTCATGATTCTACGCATAACTATCAAAAACAAATTTCTGTTGTTTTAAGCCACCCAGTTCATGGTACTTTGTTACAGCAGTTGTAGGAAACTAGTACAGGGATGAAACCAGAAATAATAGCTAATACTTTTTAAGCATTTTCTGTATCCTAGGTTCTTTACATATGCTGTCTCATTTAATCTTTGAGATAGAGACTATTGCTATGCCTATTATCACATGAGAAAATTGATACTTAAAGAAATTAAGTAACTTCCTCATGGCCACTCAGCCAGTAGATGATGAGCTAAATTCAAACCCAGGCAGCCTAAATTCAGAGTCCTCACACTTAACCAGTACTTGACTGAAAAAGAATCACCTCTTAGGGATGGCACAGTGGTTAAAGCAATCGCTTACTAACTGAAAGTTCAGTGGTTTGAATCCACAAGCTGCTCCGTGTGAGAAAGATGTGACAGACTGCTTCTGTAGAGATTTACAGCCTTGGAAACCCCATGGGGTTGCTCTGAGTCGGAAACACCTCAACGGCAGTGAGTTTGGTTTTTTTGGGTTTAGAGATTTCTAGAACAGCTGTCCCAAACATCAGGGTGGCCTATGTTACATTAAAGCATATAACTGTTACTTATTTTACTGCTGGGTACCATTTTGAGAATAATTTAGACCCTCTATGAAGGAGTTACCTTGTGAAACATAACTTTTAACCACTATGCCACCAGAGTTTCCATGTATATGTATGTGTATGTGTATGTGTATGTGTATGTGTATGTGTATATGTATATGCATATGTATGGAGCCCTGGCTGTATAGTGGTTAAGAGCTCGGCTACTAACCAAAAGATCGGCAGTTCAAATCCACCAGGTGCTCCTTGGAAACCCTATGAGGCAGTTCTACTCTGTCCTATAGGGTCACTATGAGTCAGAATTGACTTGACAGTAATGGATATGGTTTGGTTTTTTTGGTATACATATGCACATACATATACACATACACGTACATATACATATAGTCAATGGAATGCTACTTAGCAGTAAAAAAGATGTTAACTACTGATGCATCCAAAAGTGGATGAATCTCAAAATCGTGCTGAACTAATCAAGTTAGACACAAATGGACTCGACGGCAACGGCTTTAGTTTTTGATATATATGTGTGTGTATATATATATGTTACAACTTTTCATCCATTTATCTGATGATGAACATTTGGGTTGTTTCCAGTTTGGGGTTATTATGAGTAAAGCTGGTATGAACAGTCATGTATAAATCTTCAGGGGAATTTTCTGGTCATATGATAAATATGTATTTAACTTTCTAAGAAACTACCCAACAATTCTCCTAAGCAGTTGTTCCATTTTACACTTCCACTAGCAATGCATGAGCATTAGAGTTTCTCCACATCCTCACCAACAGTGATATTATCAGTCTTTTTAATTTTAGCCATTCTAGTGGGTGAGTGGCAGAATCTTGTTATTTAAATTTGCATTTTCCTAGTAACTAATGATATTGAGCATTCGTGTATCTTGTTCCTGTTTTTTTTTTTTTTTCCCCTCTCTTTTTTGTCCTTTTAATGAATACTACAAAGGTAGCATACACTAAAAATATTTTTTTTTACAAATTAAAGAAAATCAAAGAAATATTATCCCTACATTTTGTATTTCCCTTTGGAAGAGGTTGCTTATAATTTTTCAAGTTTTAGATCAGCTTTATGAGACACTGGGCTTCTCCTCTAGGTTTGGGCAGTAGCTATTGCTTCTGGTTCTGACTTCTTGGTATTCTGGCTCAAAGGGGACATCTCCAAAATGTATAAATTGAAATGAAATAAAATAAATTCAATCAGTTCAAATAGCTATACTTACATCTGCCACTCTTTAGCTGGAGTAGAAAAAGCTGGGGTGAGGGGGAAGGAATGGGACTCTATTTTACCAAGGCTAATTTACAATTACTTATTCTTATAGAAGCATCACATTCTATATATTATGTTTTATCACATTTCATTTTCTGACTAATGTTCATACATACCATGATGACAAAGACTAATAGATTATATTTGCTTCAACATAAAATCAGTTATAACCTACCCGCTTCTGTTAGGTTTTTTTAAAAAAAATTTCTTTAACCCTTCATGCTAGTTTCTATTGAACTCATTTCACAAATCATTTGACTTTCTGTACATAACGCAGGGTGAGCTGAAGTGGAAGAGTTTGTGACTTACCCTGACTTCTTGTTTTCTCTCTGCCTTCTAAATTCCCATATCCCTAGTGGATTCATGCTGCTTCTTGGCTACATGGCTCTCTCGACTATAGAACTCTTTTCTATTCAACCTCCTCAACCTCCGGGCCCATCCAGTAGTTGAAATTTACTGTGGCAAGTTAATACAAAAGTCTGAACAACTGTCCATTATTTTTCTCCTTCATTCTTACTGGATACTTTTTTTTTTAATGATACCAATAGATGTCTTATCACAAAAAAGTACAGATTGAAACTCACAGGTCCTGAAGGAGGACAGGCCAATGGGTGGGAAAGTTACTAACTTGGGCCATCTTTTTCCATGCTTCAAACGTGGCTGTGCATGTCCCATAGTAGGCCATGTTCAAACTTTCCATTTTAACCCATGATTTTAAAGGGCAACAATCACCTCCTAGGAAGATAAATACAAACTTCATTGTGCTCCGTGTGACTATGTCAACAACCTAAAAAGAAGTAGAAAGGATAAAACTCTACGGGTGTTTGGCACAACTGCTAAGGTTGGCCAGTCATGACGTCATGATTCTATGCATAATACTGTATAGAATTCCACGCCATCTGCAATGTCCTAAAGAAACCTAAAAGTAAAGCCAAAATCCATTTGAAATTGTTGGAGAAAAACAGCATTTAGTTTTTACAAAGAATAAAACATAACCTAAAATCAGTGCTTCTCTTAGGTGTCTATTACCATGTGATAAAAGTTTGTTCTTGCAATAGCAACAACAAAATCGACTCCAAAACATACTAGAATGAGAATTAAGAAACCCAGAGCCTTTGTCTCACCTCTGCTGCTCACCAACTTTGAAACTCTGGACAAACATTCATTCACCTCCTACAAAACGGGGTTGTAACAAATGCTTCACCCACTAGAGAATAATGGGAAGATAAATATCTGCAACAGTGCCGTCCTTGAGTTGCAACATAAATCCAAGGTATTACTATTTTTAGCACAGAAAACCTAGAAATTAAATACCATATTGTCTTAGTATTTTTATTATTTTAATTGATCCAAATTTTGCTTTTTTTCTTTTTTTGGGGGGGGGGGACTTTTGTTAGGTTCCTTGTGCAAAAAGTAGACAAAAGGGAATGAAAAGAGAGAAATAAGAAGAGGAAATAAACGAGACAACTTTGATTAATGTATTACTCTTAAAATCACCATGAAAAATGAAAGTGTAATTCTAAATTTGATAGCTACAAGACATAAAATCCCCTTCTCAGGCTATTTCAAATCAAAGCCCTGTGAGGGAGAATGAAGTTAGACAAAAAACACATGTCATGGCAAAAATGAAGCATCAGAAAGCCCAAATAGTTAAACGGTCTCCATGATTGGAAATAAAAAAGGCGTATTAGCTAGTAAGTAGATGCCATTTTTAAGAAAGATATTTAGATCTCCCTACGGGTCAGGATGTTCTCTCCTGATTCTCTTTCAAAGTAAAAGGCTAAACATCAGAAGTTTCTGGTCTTTAATTTAATTCCGAAACCTCTTTTGGTCTGAGGCTAACCAGTGGACCTCAACAGTCAGTTTCGTCTTCTATCACTAAGGACAACTGCCTCCAAAAGCAAACGACAAAAATCTTAAGATTTTATATGTAGAAGGTGCAAACCCATTTACCACATTTTAGAACTATAAACAGGAGTTATTGTTTTATTTTCATATTTAAAAACATAAAAAGATTTAGTACCTTTAGTCTGAAAAAGGTAAAGACTGAGAAGATACAAAAGTTAACGAATTACATGGGTAAATAAAAAACGATCTTGACCCTAACACGCTAGGACAAAAGGACCTCCTTTGAAACTTGAATGAAATGCACTCAAGACAAAGGCAAGTCTTACTCTGAAACACGGGCAATATATCTATGAAATCACAGGAAGAAGGCATCAGACCACCTAGCACACAAATACTATAATTTTCTGATTACTTGTCCAAATTTTCAGTTTCTTGAGGGCTAGGTCTTAGTCACTGTGTCCCTATCACTTAGCACAGCACCAGGCACATGGGAGGTGCTCTATAAACGTTAGTTCTCTTATATTGCCCTACCTAGCCCCACTTAAGGAGCCCTGGTGCCACAATGGTTAAGTGCTCTGCTGTTAAACGGAAGGTTGGCAGTTTGAATCCATTCAGCAACTCCAAAAGAAAAAGACTTTGCAATCTGCTCCTTCAAAAATTACAGCCAAGAAAACTCTATGGGGCAGTTCTGCTCTGTCACATGGGGTCACTATGAGTCAGAACTGACTTGAGGGCACACAGCAACAACAGCCTCACTTCTCTTATGGAGAATCTGTGGCTCTGCAACCCAGATACTACTAAGAATTTCTTTTAGCAAGGAAAGATTGTGCAATTACTTTCAAGTTCCAGGGGTAGCTAGAGAAAAGGAGAGGGACAAATAAGCAGCACATACTTCAGTCACTTCTGCTTTATTTATTCTGTTTCCATGACAACGATACTTCTCTGACTCTTCATGATAAAAGCAATCTGGTAGAAGCAGTCCTGAGAGGATGCAATGTACAATTTGGGTAGGTACTTCAGACATTATTTTCTTAATTTTGGAAGACAAGTATCTTGAAGACAGTCAGTCTTTAGCTTAAATTTATTTAATTAACAATGTCAACTATAAGCACTACTCATACCTGTCAATGCCAAAAATAATTTTCCTGTTAGATATATTATTCATAATTTCAGCACAAGGGTGCAACATGGCAAAGACTTAAATAATTTGGGAAAAGCCTGAGACAGTAAAAAAGTGACATAAAAAACAGACCTATACTCATAGAAAACAGCTCAAATACATATATATTTGTGTGTGTGTCCTTAGGTGGGGCAAACAGTTGGCTGCTAACCAGAAGATTGGAGGTTTGAGTTTCCCCAGAGGTGCCTCAGAAGAAAGGCCTGGCAATCTATTTCTAAAAAAAAGAATCACTGAAAACCCTATGGAGCACAATTCTAATCTGATACACACGAGGTTGCCATGAGTCAGATATACATGCAACTGGTGGTCATATATAATCAACAGTTTATAATCTCAGTTATGATTAGAATGTCAAAGATGGAAATAAAATCAATCCTAAGAACAAATAATAGTTAATAATGCCCTAAGCTTCTAGTTTCTCTGTTTTGGTTTTCCCAGTTGTCATCAAATTCCAGTGTGCCTCTGGGTAGATTTCAACAACTAACCTTTAACCACTGTGCCAGGGACTCCTATCCTAAACTAGTGGTTCTCAAAGTATAGTCCCTGAATCCCTGAACTAAAATCAGCATTACCTGAGAACTACTAAATCTGAAACCTTGAGGGTGGGGCCCAGCCATCATTGCTAACCAGCGGTCCAGATGATTCTGATGCATGCTACACTTTGGGATCAACTGCCCTAATCTATACATATTATCCCTATTTTATCAATGAGAGAACATGGGCTTGTATATCACCCACCTGATGGAACTTAAAATAAGAACCCAGGCCTTGTGATTCATAATCCAATGCACAGTGTTGGAAGAAAAGAATTTGCTTAAAAATCAGGAAATCTCTGGTTCATAAGATAGATACTTTTTAGCCAAAGTAGAAAAAGATTATTTAAAACTTCTTAGGCCTCAGACTCTTGATCTATAAAATGAGGATAATAATACTGTACTAACCTCAAAGAATTTTCTGGTGAAAATCAAATTAGAAAATATGTAACCATGAATTTTAAGCCACATTGTTGTTGTTAGGTGCCATTGAGTGAGTTCCGACTCATAGCAACCCTATGTACAACAGAAGGAAACACTGTCCAGTCCTGTGCCATCCTCACAATTGTTGCTATGTTTGAGCTCATTGTTGCAGTCACTGTGTCAATCCATCTCTTCGAGGGTCTTCCTCTTTTTCGCTGACCCTCTACTTACCAAGCATGATGTCCTTCTCCAGGGACTGGTTCCTCTTGATAACATGTCCAAAGTATGTGAGACAAAGTCTCGCCATCCTTGCTTCCAAGGAGCACTCTGGCTATACTTCTCCCAAGACAAATTAATTCATTCTTTTGGCAGTCCACGGTATATTAATATTCTTTGCCAACACCAAAATTCAAAGGCATCAATTCTTTGGTCTTCCTTATTCATTGTCCAGCGTTCGTATGTATATGAGGTGATTGAAAATATCATTGCTTGGGCCCACCTTAGTCCTCAAAATGACATCTTTGCTTTTCAACACTTGAAAGAGGTCTTTTACAGCAGATTTGCCCAATGAAATACATTGTTTGATTCCTTGACTACTGCTTCCATGGTGTTGATTGTGGATCCAAGTCAAATGAAATCATTCAAATAAGATAAAATCATGTAACCATGATTTTAAGCCATAAAGAACCAACATATTTTGATCCTCATTATTTTTACGGCCTTTCAATCGTATGAGAGAACATGTCCTCAGTACCTACTCCACATTCCTAACTACAGTATATATGGTGAACTTTTAAACATAATCTATTTCTAATTTTGGTTTCTGCTATGGTAGTTCATCCTCCAAGTTGCAAAATTACATGAGCTATAACTTTACTTAACACAAAATTACTATGAGCCATATATTTTTATAAGGAAAAGAGATAGTATGACATGACATTATTAAGAAAATCATCAAGTGACTGTCATTTAAGGAGAAGTTTTTCTAGTATTAGATTGATGTGTATCTTATGCTTTTCAGCTCACAGAAGAAGCTTTCATAAATGAATTACTATTTGTGATGGTTAAACTTGTGTGTCAACTTTGCTGGGCCATGGTTCTCAGTGGTTTGACAGTTATGTAATGATGTAGTTTGGCAATTATATAACGATGTAATTTGGCAGTTGTGTAATAATGTAGTCATCTTCCATGCTGTGATCTGATGTGATTAACCGATCAGTTGTAAAGGGAGCTTCCTCAGAGGTGTGGCCTGCATCCAATGTATATATGGATGTTCTGGCAAAGCTCGCTTGCTTGCTCTGGATCCTGCATTGGCTCATCCTCATCTGACCTCCAGTTCTTGGGACTTGAGCTAGTGGCTTGTGAGCCAGCAGCAGCCTGCATTCTTGCCTGCCAATCTTAGATTTGTCAGCCTCTGTAGTCGTCAGTCAGTGGCCTGCCATTTGACCTGCCCATCTTGGATTCATCAACCTCTGCAGTTATGTGAGTCACGAGAAGCTTCCAGCCTGATACTGACTCACAAACTTGGCACTTTCCAACCTCTACAACTGGTGAGCTATTCCTTGAGATAAATCTGTCTTTCTCTCTCTCTCTCTCTGTCTGTATACATATATACATTTCGCTGGTTTTGCTTCTCTAGAGAACCCAGCCTAGGAAACCATTCAACATTTATTTTATACAACTGCCATTTTAAAAATGTAACATTCATTGCATCCTAAGTGGCCTTTTTACATAACTTCATAAGCTATATATGTATGTGTTCAGTTTTGTAAAAAGAAAATAACTTTAATTTTGTTATCAGGGTGTTATAACTCCCAAATTACAAAAAGGTATAA
Organism: Dugong dugon; assembly: GCA_030035585.1. Lineage (NCBI taxonomy): Eukaryota > Metazoa > Chordata > Mammalia > Sirenia > Dugongidae > Dugong > Dugong dugon. The sequence continues at coordinate 26,751,585 of CM057475.1, forward strand.
AAAAGAAAATAATGAATACCTGTATTCCTACCAATCAGCAATAGCTGCTCTTAACATTATGGTTTTCATCTTTCCAGAATTTTTTATATGCACACAACGTGCTCATTCATACATATTTTAACAAAATAGGAGTGTCTGATTTTTTTTTAACACTTGTCAGTATATTGTAAGAATATTTCCAGGTAATCATTTCTGTATCATCAGTGTAAATGATAGCATTGCATCCCATTGGATGGGTAGATTGGATGAACATTTAGGGGATTAACCAATCACTTATTATTGGACATTTAGCTTTTTTTTGGTTATTCCCCTCTTAAAATCAATAATTCAATGAACGCTCCATACTCATCTAATTAGTCTCTCAGAATACATTTTTAGAAGCACAGTTTCTGGGTCAAAGGGAAGCGCATTTTTAAGGCTTTTGATTCCTATCCCAAATTGCCCTTCAGAAGGATTGTACTAACTCTTACCCTCACCAGTAGATATGAGTGCCAGTTTTCTAACACACTCCTCTTGGGAAAAAAATATTTTTCATCCTAAGGTATCAAAAATACTACTTCATTGTTATTTTAATTTACTATTTGGTTAATAGTAAGATTGGTCATATTTCATAAGAGTAGTAGACAATGTCAGGCCCTTCAATATCCTTCAGCATCCATCTCTATAGCCGCTGCCTGCTTACTAGGAGAACCTGGGACTACTGAAGGTCTATTTCCGGCTGTGCAGCATGCTCACCCTATGCAGGGCAATCAGGAAGTGCAGGAGAATGAACACTCCAGGAAGAGGACTCCACCAAGTTGGAGAATAAATACCGCAACCTCACCCTATAGGTGAGATAACTCTGTGGAATGTTCTACACTCTCTTTCAAAGTTGCCTGCAGAGGAAACTGACTTGATCACACACTCTTTACTGGCTTTCTTCCCTTCCTTGTCTAACTTCCCTGCTTCCTATCAGCATTTTCTAGAATCACCTCCCAAATAGCCTAAAGTTAAATCCTTGTCTCAGGGTCTGCTTCTAGACTGGGTTACCCAAACTGACAATATGCTTTTTTATTTTTTTCTTATTTAATCAGTTACCTGGAGCCCTGATGGCACAGTGGTTTAGAGTTACGGCTGCAAACCAAAAGGTTGGTAGTTCGAATCCACCAACCGCTCCTTGGAAACTCTATGGGCCAATTCTACTCTGTCTTATAGGGTCGTTATGAGTTGGAATTGACTCCACAGCAACGGGTTTATTTTTTTATTTTTTATTTTTAGTGAATTACCTGATTGTTCATGCATGTTTCCCATTCTGATACAGGAGTTCAAATGACCTTTTTAAAAATATTAAGAAGAAAAAGATATTTGTAAGGACAACCCTGATACATCACAAATCAAGAGCTGATACACAGTTACCCCCAAATTATCTTACCAAACAGGTTAAATTTGAAGTATTACAAGTTGATAAAAGTAACTATTACAGTCAAGGTTAATTTTTTGGAGGTATAAATGAACTAAAATGTAGGAAAGGGGGAAAAAAATAACAGACTATGGTAAGGAGGATGTTTTAGCCGAAGTGTAGTGAATGTGTTGACTGAGTGCTGCAAGAAAAACTACACTTAAAAGTGTTAATACGCTTAAAAAAGATCGTCATGTTTTTTCGGGGGAGGGATTAGGGCTCAGTGAGAAGCTTGTGGAGAAGGTTAAAATGGAGAAGTATTTTGGGTCAGATGACATTTTCTAGTACCTAAAATCAATATGTTCTTAATTAAAACACCAGTTGCCCAAGAAGACGCTGAAAGGCAGTACACAATGTTAAAAGTAAACTGGGTGAGATCCCTGAAAGTCAGCCAGGCTAGGAACACACGTAAGAGGCAAAAAAGAGGAAGCACAACTTTCAAAAGCAGCTAGACATTTGGAGTGGGGGAGGGGTGTGGGCGAGAGGGTGGGGCACAGAAAACAAAAGAAAATTGCTAGTTTGCATCTTGCTCTGGGCCAGGAATCAGACACAATCACTCCAGAAGAATCTGTTTAGAGGCCATTCTTCCAGCTGCACTATTTAAACTAAGTATTTGCAAAGGTAAAACAAGGACAGTCTAGACAATCTAACTTGCCTTGTACAGGAAATAGAAGTTTTAAAGAGGACACACAGAATACAAATCCATGATGTAAACTTAAAAAGCCTCTTCAGGGCAGTGACTGCTCCTGACTTTCATGCTACCTCCAGCAGAACTGAATGAAAAAAAATGCGTGATTCAGGTATTTTAAAGTTTTTAATCAGGGTAGGCTCTGATGTTTTTCTGAATTTACAAGCTACAAGAAGTATTTGTGTCCAGACAATAGCAAGCACCCAGAAGAAATGTAGAAAATTCAGCCCAGGTTAGAGTCAGTGTAAGTGATGGCTGTTTGATCGCTACTGTGGATGCTTGAGATTTATTAAAAGATATATGCGCAATAATTCATCAGCTCTGGGCTAGATAGATTCAAAGAGCTCAAGAACTAATTGGGGAGGAAGAGAGTCCTCTGAACATTTCTGTCTCAAACTAAAGATTTACTCACTTAAATACATTGATTAGATGTTTATCACAATATGGAGTCCCTGCGTGGTGCAAACAGTTAACGCACTTGGCTGTTAACCAAAAGACTAGAGGTAATCTACTTCCGAAGAATCAGCCATTGAACACTCCATGGAGCATAGTACTGCTCTGATACACATGGTGTTGCCGTGAATCGGAATTGACCCAGGGACAGCTGGTTTTACCACAATGATTATCTAAACATTATTCCTAAATAAAGACAACTTTGCCAGCCTCAGTATATACTGAATTCTCTAAGGCAATCAGCAGGTGTCCACTAAATGAGCAAAGACAGGGGTGGTCTTAGGCAAAGTATAATACCACTTAGTATTAGTCAGAATAGACTTGGTTTTGCTGTGATAACAAAACCATACCCAAATCTCAGTGGATTAACCCAGCACTAGTTTATTTCTTGCTCACACTACATGTCCCAACAGAATCAGCAGAAACTCTGGGCCAAACAGTAACTAAAGGACTTGGGCACATGAAGGTTCTGAGAGTTTGTAGCACCATCATCTGGAACACATGGCCAGGAAGAAGCCATGGAAAGAAAGGGAGAAACTGGAGAACCCCACGTATATCACTGCAGCTTATATTTTATCAGCCAGAGTTAATCTCACCAGTCCCAATTAATCCTTGGCTCCTTCCAACCACAAGAGACTTGTGAAGCGTTAGTTGTACCTGAAAGGGGAAGAGGACTGAATATTGGAGTAATTTCTACCACACGCCTCAAGGACATGGAACTTTGGGAAATTTCCTAGCATAATTTAAATATAAAAACAGAAGTAAAAGATATAAGACTCAATTCTGGGGTCAAAGAAGCAAAGCTAAAGTCAAGCTCATCACCAACGCAGCCTGGAGCTCCTTGGCCATTGTCAAGGAAGACCTGCTCCTCTTGTCCACTAGTAAACAAAGTGATGGCAATGGGTGTGGCTCAGCTGGGAGCTGCTCAGACCAAGGGGAACTTGCCTCCTCGTGTCCGTTACCCCCTCCTGTCCATTGTCCTCAAAATGCTGGGTGTGGCTTAAGCCGGTCAAACCCAGTTTACTAGCCTACAAGCCAAAGAAAAACAATGTAATTTGTCTTACAACACCTGCACGCCATGATAATCTATGTAGTCCATAATGTTTATATGTACTTCCTTGTGAAAGACAGTGTAAAGGGTTCTGCCTCTTTGTTCGGGGAGCTTGATTTGAGGTATACACCTCCTTGCTCCTTGCCTGCAAGCTTGTAATAAATGCTCTTCCTCCCTTCTCACCTTAGTTTGTCTTTACTGACAAGAAGCCACACCGAGCAAGACTGGCTTTGGGTAACAATGTAACAAAAGGCATGCAAGCCCAAGCCAAGAGGAAGAGTTAAATGAAGGAAGACGTTCAGAGAGTTGTTTGCAAAGGAGGGAGCAGGCATCAAAATCCTGAAAATACCTTCAAGTGGCAAAGGCCAACTTGTTATAAAGCTATTTTAATTGACTTGGCTTTCACACAAAGTGACATTTTCCTTAGGTCATCTTAAATATGCCACTTAGTATTTATTTCTCACCCCGTCTTTATTTCTCAAAATATGGTCCTTGCGTCATTTGTAACTGATGTATCTGAGGGGCTTCACAGAATTACATGAGCCCTGGTGCTGTAGGAGTTAGGAGCTATGACTGCTAACAAAAAGGTTGGCAGTTTGAATCCACCAGCCACTGCTTGGAAACCCTATGGGGCAGTTCTACTCAGTTCTATAGGGTTGCTATGAGTTGGAGTTGACTTGATGGCAATGGGCTTTTTTTTTAGGACCCACTGGTGACCCAGTGGTTAAGCATTTGGCTGCTAACCAAAAGGTCAGCAGTTTGCATCCACTAGCCACTCCTTGGAAACCCTATGGAGCAGTTCTACTCTGTCCTATAGGGTTACTATGAGTCGGAATGGACTATGGCAATGGGTGGACTCATTGAGACCTTATGGATTAGAATCTCTGAAGCTGGGGCCCAGGAGTCTGCTTTTTAACAAGTACTCCCTAGGTGATTCCAGTGCAGGCTAAACCTTGAGAATCACTGTGTTAGACTTCTGTCAGCACCCAGAGCAGTTCTGAGATCCAGGTTGGGTTTGGGCCCTAGGAAAATGCCTACACTAGCCAGGCCCACCAGGTAGAGTCTGCCTGCCCTAGTACCAGAAAGAATTTTGTAAGGCCAGGACTGTGCACTTTAAGCTCCGTGGAGATTTTCCTAGGTGAGGAAGAGTTGAGCATAGAAACTAGGTTGGTTTTTAGAGCCTGCTGAATATTGTTTGGGAAGGACTGGTTGAAAACAGAGTAGTTCAAGAACAGCAGCATTTGTAGGCAGATAGCCGAGAGATTGATCACGGTGGGGATGGAGATGAGCCCAGAGTTTCTGTTATTAAGGTTTTGGAAATAGAACAGGAGATGAGGGCCTTGGGATTTCCCAGGTACAAATTGCAAGTGCTATTCCTTAAACAGGCTGTACTGGGCAGGGAGAGGACAGCTGGTGAACCTTGAGCCCTCTTTGCTGACATTAGGGAGTAGGCAAATACTGTTAAGTTATAAAATGCTGTCATGGCTGATAAAAAAAAGCTAATAAAGAGAAAAGTATATACTGTATAATTATAAAAGAGCGCTATCTCAAACTTTACAGGAGGGAGGGGTGAAAGCAAAATGGACTCACCAGAAAGTTTTAAAACTTCATAACTCACAAAAATTAATGTTCAATCAAAATTACTTGCTCTAGTGAGATCAAATTGACAACAGCTACTGGAAAGTTTGGATGAGAAGCTTAGAGGGCAGTGAATTTAAGATAATGGTGGTGAAATAATTTGAAAAAGTGTAGCAAGAATGGTAGCACAACTCGAAGAATGTAATCAACTTCACTGAATTGTACCTGTAGAAATTGTTGAAATGATCTATTTTTGATCAAATTTTTACCAAAACAAATTTTAAAAAAAATTACTTGCTCTAAAACATTGAGAGGAAATTCTGATATCCAAAAAAAAAAAGGATGAATATCAGAATTTCCTCTCACTATTCTAGAGCGAAGGCTTTAACCTATGATCTACCATTAATTTTGGGGAGTTGTGGAAGTTTCAAAACGGGCCGGTGTGTCCCTTTTTCTCTCATCACTACTGCTCTTTCCTCCTTCCTGTAGAGTGTGTGATAGCATTGTTTTATAATTACCCAGTATGTACTTTTCTTTTTCTTTTTAAAAAATTTCCAATAGCCATGACAACATTTTAAAGCTTAAACTAAGGAAGCCTATATAAATGTGAAACAGATGAAGAAGTATGTCTTGGGGAAAATAACTTACAGATATGAGAGAGCAATTAGAGTAGGCATATGTTTGTGGTTGAGAAAGCATGCCTGTCCAAATACATGGGAGGGGATTAGTATGGAGAATAAACCACTGTACAGAAGGCTATTGTCTACTCGTTACATAAGCAGCTGAGAATTCTGGGATCACTCTCAACCTCTTTGGCTGACAAATTATCCTTCACTAGATGCCTAGTTTAGAAACGATTGATGCCAGGTGGGTAAAAGAGAAAGTTAATTCCGTTTATTTTGCTACTTCATTTATTTCTGGAGCAAGACATGCAAGTAAAGAAAAAATCGTATGTGTGCGTGTGTGTGTGTGTGTGTGTGTATCAGCATCAAATGATCAATGTTTTCCATTTGTTTGCAAGGCTGTCTATGGATATTAGCAAAAAAATATCTTAAAATTTAAGTGAGAGCAGCCCTTTCTTTATACAAAAAATTGATGCAAACCATAGATTACAACCAGTGTAGAAAACATTAATATTCCCATATTTCAAATAACAAGCAGGAAAACTGTGAGCAGAAAAAATAATTGTTCCAGTGGACCCCAACCGTGAGCTGTTATATTAAAGAGAAGATAGTACTACTATTTTGAGTCAATAATATTGCTACTTGTAAAGCTTTGGTCAGTAATAGCCTTTCTTAGAAAACATCTTTTGTTTTGTTTTTCCTGGAAGTGCAGGTTTTCATTTTACAGTTGTCATGTTATCCATTGCATTGATGATTATTTAAAAGCCGATGTATTTTTCTCCTAAAATAGAGCCCCCGACTTATGATGTATTCTAGTTATGATGAACCTCACTTACGACAGTCCTTTTTTTTTGTACATCTTATCGTTAGTAATATGTACTACATACAATGTTGCAGTATGTGATTTGCTGATGCCATCATATCTGTTTCCAACCCTCGAAGACAACTAAAAATCAGATTTATAAAGATACTCATAATAAAAGATAATAATCATGAAAATTTTTTTGAAAACGAGATATTCAACTTTATGTCAGAACTGAGGAAGAGAACCCCATTGTAAGTCAGGGACTACCTGTAGAGAGTCATATTTATGCAAATGACAGCGCCCTCCTTGGCTGGAACGTCTGCCTTCTGATAAGTCACAATGTGAACCTTGACTTCTGAGCAATTTTGGAGAATGACCAAATCAAGGCAGAAAAATCTAATCTTGCCAATGACCACATAGGAAATTCTTGGCAAAGTCACATGAGAAAACAGAGTTCATGAACTCCCAGTGCTAACATTTTTAACCACTACTTTTGTCTCTTGTTTTGGGAACTCCATTAGAGTAAAAATATGCAGAAAATTCTGGAATATTGCTTACTTTGTCCCATGACCAATTTAACAGAGTAATGGAAAGAGCTCTGTGCTAGGAGTCTGAGACTTAGACTTATTTTTTCAAAAATGATAATGGAATATTTTAATGAACGTTTTGATCCATCACTCAGTTTCAGTATCTTAAACTCATAGCCAATCTTATTCTATCTATATCCTACCAAATTCCTTCTTTCCACATAATTTTGAAGCAAATCCCACACATTATAACATTTCATCCATAAACATTTTAGTATGTATTTCTAAAAGATGAGTCTTTTTTAAAAAAACATAGCCACAATACCATAATCATACATAAGAAATTTGACAATAATTATGTAATATCAAATATACATACAGTGTTCAAAATTTCAACTGTCTAATAAATACAATCATTTTTAACAGTTTGTTTCAATCAAGATCCAAATAAAGGCCACTCATTGTGATTCACTACATGTCTCTTAGACCGTTGTTTAATTTATAGACTTTCCTTTCATCTTTTCTTCTTCTTTTTCTTTCTTTGTAATTTATTTGTTAAAGAAACCAGGTTATTGGTCCTGTAGATATAGATTGGATTTTGCTGATTGTAACCCTGTGGTATTTTTAACTTGTTCTTCAATCCTCAGCATTTAAATTAGTAGTTAAATCTAAGAGGTTTGAACAGATTCAGATAATTCATGACTATGGGGTTTTTACATAATCTCTCTGATATTATATCTGTGTTTTCTCTCTCCCAACCTAAGAATCCCAGTTCTCAATGACATCAAGAATGACAGAGTTACACTAAAAAAGACCAGACTTACTAGCCTGACAGAGACTGGAGAAACCCTGAGAGTATGGCCCCCCCAACACCCTTTTAGCTCAGTAATGAAATCATTCCTGAAGTTCACCCTTCAGCCAAAGATCAGACTGGCCCATAAAACAAAATGAGACTAAAGGGGCACACTAACCCAGGACTAGAAGGCAAGAGGGGATAGAAAAGCTGGTAATAGGGAACTCAAGGTTGAGAAGGGAGAGTGTTGATGTCATGGGGTTGGTAATTAATGTAAAGATTAAAGACTACAGCCTTCAGTATGGATTACACCGCAACATAAGGAAACACAAATCCTCACAACTGGACCAACAAGGAACATCATGATAAATGTAGAAAATATTGAAGTTGTCAAGGATTTCATTTTACTTGGATCCACAATCAAAGCCCATGGAAGCAGCAGTCGAGAAATCAAACATTGCATTGCATTGGGCAAATCTGCTGTAAAAGACCTCTTTAAAGTGTTGAAAAGCAAAGATACCACTTTGAGGACCAAGGTGCCCTTGACCCACACCATGGAATTTTTCAGTCGTCTCATATGCATGTGAAAGCTGGACAACGAATAAGAAATATCGGATAAGAACTGATGGCTTTGAATTATGTTGTTGGCAAAGAATATTGAACATACCATGGACTTCCAGAAGAACAAATAAGTCTGTCTTGGAAGACGTACAGCCAGAGTGCTCCTTGGAAGCAAGGATGGCGAAACTTCGTCTCACGTACTTTGGACATGTTATCAGGAGGGACCAGTCCCTGGAGGGCATCATGCTTGGTAAGGTAGATGGTCAGTGAAAAAGAGGGAGACCCTCAACAAGATGGATTGACACAGGCCACAGCAATGGGCTCAAACATAGCAACAATTGTGAAGATGGCGCAGGACTGGGCAGCGTTTCCATCTGTTGTACACACAGTCGCTATGAGTCGAAACTGACTTGAGGGCACCTAACAATAACAACAATCCCTTTTAGTGTAGACTTTATTACTGAAAGTATTTCTTCTTGAAGTTCTAATCTTTTCCGGAGTCCTACCACCTCAGTTCTGAGTTTTTCTAATTTTGACTTATGTAATTACCTCATATGTTTTATTATTTTCCTGAATATTTCAAGTTGTTTTGAAATATTTATTTATAATTTTTACCTGTTTTATTGGCATGTCTTTCTGATGTGCTTTCATTATCTGTAGGAAAACTATTCTGTTCTTTATTCTCTTTTTTATTTTAGAAAGTTTGTATTGGATTCTAATCTGATGTTTTTCTGTTGCTCATTTTTATGTGAAAGTAGTTGTTGTGAACTTTTAGGAAGGAAGAGTGAGTCAGGATAGCTTTTCTAGCTTCATGACTCCAAAACAGAGGTCAACAAACCATGACTCATGGATCAAATACAGCCCATCGCCTGTTTTTGCAAACTCTGTTGGAACATAGCCGTGATTATTCATTTACATATTGTCTATGGCTGCTTTCAAGCTACAATAGCAAAGTTAAGTAGCTGTGACAGAAACTGTATAGCCCTCAAAGCCTAAAACAGTTACTATGTGGCCCTTGCTCTAGAGTTCCCTTTTATGTTGTTAAAAAAGTATGGCTTCTTATTTCTAAGCTCTCCTGGCTCTATTCCTATTCCCCACTTTATCTGGATCTTCTCTTTCCTTTGCCTCTCCCCTTTCTCTCTGTCCTATTCTGTTTGGTCTAGTTCCAGCAGTGTTTCCTCAGTATGGAGATTTGTCCTGAAGGAAGCTGCAGTTGGTTAGTTTGAAGACTTCATAAGGCCCAGGCTGCTCTGTCCCCTGTGGTGACATTGTCACCGTGTCACCTCTTTCACTTATCCACAAATTGGAATGTGCACAAATTCTTTTCAGTTTCAGCTACTATTCTAAAATTGAACCCACTGTGCTTTCCAGTGAGTTCCTATTGGTGATTTTGAGGTTCCACTCTTCTAAGATCTGTTGTTGTTGTTAGGTGTCACCGAGTCTGTTCCAACTCATAGCTACCCTGTGTACAACAGAATGAAACACTGCCCAGTCCTGTGCGATCATCACCCTCGTTATTATACTTGAGCCCATTGTTGCAACCACTGTGTCAATCCATCCTGTCAAGGTCTTCCTCTTTTTCTCTGACCCTCTACTTTACCAGGCGTGATCTGTTATATGCCCTAGTGCTTCCCTCTGCTTCTTCCCATATACCATAACTGCTGATATTATGCAGGTCTTGGTAGTTTGTTCATACCTGCTTATACTTTAGGGTTGATGGTAATACTTTTTCACTTAGTTTTGTTGTAGATATGTCCATAGGTTTTGGTTTTACTATCTTAGTTCTTCTGTATAATTGTGTGGGGGACAAGTGTGGTTAAGGGTCACTCAAGAGCTAAAGAAGTACGCCACTACTGCTGCCATCTTGCCTGAATTCCCAAAATTAGAATTTTAAACTGAGATGAATTACTAACTAGCTGGATGGAAATTCACCTACAGTGGATTTTCAATGACCTCCTTCTAGCTCTAAAACATTATGATTTTAATTTTTATTCTTATTTTCATTCCAATGACAAATTGGTTAATTAATTCTAATAACTAATATTTATTAAATTTTTATTATGTGCCAATGCTAAGTGTAAATTTTTATACACAATTATTGTTCTCAAGGAATTCATGGTCCAGAGGAGGAAACAGGTGTACATAGGCAATTATAACACAAAATAACTCTGTATTGCAGTAAAAATAAGTATATGGTTCTATGTGCATCCAGAGACTAGAGTATCTATCTCTGCTTTATGGAATATGTCAAAGGCTTCAGAGAGGAGATAGTGCTTGAGTAGAGTGCTGAGGGATGAGTTAAAGGTCATCAGGCAGAGCTTGTTCTCCCATGACTAATGGAACCTCTATAGGGTCCACCTCTGCAAAGAGCTCCAAGCTTTCTACCTAGTACAACTGGTGGGGTCCTGAGAAACTGATGAAATTCACTAAGTCAGGGAACAAAGGGTGTAAGGAGGAGTCCTTGTGTGGGATGGGAACTATAGGGATGGGATGAGAATTTTGTTTTTACCTGATGAGTTTTAGATGACTTTGAGATCTCCAGGTACAAACGTTTGGTAGAGAGTTGGAAATATGGTCCTAGGCTCAGGAAAGCCGTCTGTCTGGACACGTCAATTTAAGCTTCACCAGCATGTAATACTGAAATCTGCAAATGGATGAGATCCCTGAAGGTGGGTGGAATGAGAAGAAAAGGAGCAATAAGATGAATCCACCACCACATTTAAGGGACCCGCAGAGGAAAAGAAATCTATAGGAATTCTGAGAAGGAACAGAAAAGTCAGAAACAGCATGGAAGTCAAAGGACGGGACAATTGCAAAGACCACACAGAGAGGTCCAGGAAAATACCAACAGAAGAGTAACCGCTGGGCTTTTCAATTAGGTAGCCATTGGTGACATCAGCAGAAGCCTTTTCAGAGATTAGAGGATGGTTGCTAGATTTCAGTGGATACAGAGTTAATGGGCAGTGAGGAAATGGGGACAGAAGTGACATTACTCTTTTCAAAAAGTTTGGTAGTCTGTCAGAGCCAAAACTCATAATTATAGATTGTGTCCCATATATAACATAAAATCAGCCAACCGATAAATATTTATTATGACCTTATTATATGTAAGCCATCGTGCCAAAGCGCTGCAAGGGTAACGAAGATTTTCATGACGTATTCATTGCTATAAAGGATATAGCTGGGAAGGAGAAAGCGTGCGAATTCGTAAGTGCATTTTTGAAATAGAAGCTCTTCAGGGACCCTAAGTAATCAGACTTAAAAAGGACTTGTAAAAACCATGTTGGCCTTTATTACCTTCTGAAAAGGGTACGAAGAACCCACACGCGGGATTTTAAAAACAAAGAAAATGTATGCTGTTTAGAAAAAAGAAATATACACTAAATCTGACTCATGAAACAGAAACGATTCTGTGGTATTGCTGAAGAGGGGCTGAGTTTCCATTTGGGGTGATGTGAAAGTTGTAGAAATGAATAGTGGTGATGGTGGCGTGATATGGTGAATAATTAGTGTCAATAAATCGAACCCTGAAAAGTGGTTAATATAGCAAACTTTTTGTTATATAGATTTCACCACAATAAAATAAAATTTAAAACAGGGAATGAAGTACTGATACATGTTACAACATGGATGAACTTTACAAACCTTATGCTAAGTGAAAAAAGCCCATCACAAAAGCCCACGTATTACATGATTCCATTTATGTGAAATGTCTAGTATAGGCAAATATATAGAGACAGAAACTAGATTTATGGTTGTTTAGGCTGGTGCGGGGTGGAGGGGTTGAGAGTGACAGCTAAAGGGTACGGAGTTTCTTGTTGGGGTGACGAAAATGTTCTATGATTGTAGCAATGGCTGCGCAATTCTGTGAATATACTAAAAACCACTGAATTGTACGCTTTAAATGGGTGAATTGTATGGTACGTGAATTATATCTCAATAAAACCCAACCAAAATAAGCCACCAACAACAATTCTGTGTATCAATATATTTAGAAGTCTTTTGATCAGAAATAAAAACCCATTGCTGTCAAGTCAATTCTGACTCATAGCAACCCTTTAGGACAGAGTAGAACTGCCCCACAGAGTTTCCAGGGAGTGCCTTGTGGATTCAAACTGCAAACCGTCTGGTTAGCTGCCGTAGCTCTTAACCACTAAGCCGATCTGGATTACTCTCCTGCAATTAGCCATTAAAAGATCAGGTCCAATCTCTCTGAATATAGAAAAGACAATCCCATTACCTTTACCAGCCACAAGCAGGCTGATATCAGTACGTGAACTCAGTACAATATTTGTGAAGTATTACAATAAGTAAATTCTTTATTAGCCGTTTCAACGAAGTCAGCAGTGACTATCATCATTACAACTGTCAATACTGAAGCCCTCTCCTCAGCCTTTGTGTCTTTAACTGACCTTCAGTAAAGACTTTTCTCATTTAACAAAAGTAGCCCTTGAGGTTCTAGAAGTGGTTTTTTACCATCCTATTTTTCATCAACTTTCTCGTAAGAGCCTACTTCAGATTCAGGGGGAGAATAAAACCAAAAACTAACCATCAAAAAAAAACACTGGTTTAACTGTTAAATGGGAGGCTATTTTGTCCTGTAAGCCTTCATCTTAAGTGAGAATAACAGCACAATTAGAAGAGCGTAGTCAATGTCATTTAAATGTGTACGTAAAAAGTTTTGAAATGGGGTATCTTTGGCTATGTGTATTTTCACAAAAAAAAAAGAAAAGAAAAGAAAAGCTGAGAAGTTAAAGGGTTAAAATGTTGTGGGGTTGTTAGCCAAAGTTATAAAACAGCATGTGTACTACTGTTACATGAGAAACTGTTTGTTCTGTAAGCCTTCACCTGAAGTACAATAAAATATTATAAAATAAAATAAAAAAACACTGGTTTATACAAGTGCCACCCTCTCATAGGCATCCTGAACTATGGCGTGTCTTTTATTTTGCTGCCCGGAGTCCCTGGATGGTAAACAGTTAACATACTAGGCTGCTAACCCAAATATTGAAGGTTCCAGTCCACCCAGCAGCACCTTGGAAGAAAGGCCTGGCAATCAACTTCTGAAAAACCAGCCACTGAAAACCCTGTGGAACAGTTCTACTCTGACACACTTGAGGTCGCCATGAGTCGGAATAGACTCCACAGCAACTGGCTTGGTTTTTGCTTTTGTTTTTTTGTGGCAACACTTTGAAATCTAGGAACCAGATCTCAATGCAGGCAAGCAAGAATGAACTGCTGGGCAGCACGGAGCCAAAAAGATATATATAAGAGGAATAAAATAAAAAGTAGTTAATGGCACCACCTCTTTCTCTAAGGAGGGAGTGTTTCCAATTACTTTAATTCTGTTATCTACGGTAGGGTTACAAATAAGAGGTCAAAGATGACAAATAAACAGAAAGACTTTATGATGTACCTGTCTTTTGCTTTCCTTCAGAAGACTCGATCCTGGCCGTGAGTTGTGTAGGGTGATGTAATGGACACTGTGCTATAAAGGATATAGCTAGAGTTGGTGTCACCCAGTGTAATAACTCACAGTGTCACCCTCCCCCATGCTAATTACCACAACATTGTGGGAATTTGACAAAATCAGTAACTATAAGAACACCGGCAGCAACAAAAACAACAGTGCCTACTCGTAGCACGTGCAGACGAAACCACGTGATTTGAAGCCTCACTGTAATTGGGTAATAAGGACAGCTCTGACCAGAGCACATTAGAAGGTTCAAAAAGTAACTTAGCATAGACTTTTAGCCTTGTAGGTATATTGATACATGTAAGCTGGGCTTACAAATTTTTGTTGTTGTTATAACTAACTACAGGGATATTTTTATAAAAAAATAATAAATTTCTACTGAAACACTGCACAAAAATTTTATAGAGAGTCATTTTGGCATCACCCCTTCTGACAGTGTCGCCCAGTGCTAGCCACACCCTTGCATCCCTCTAGTGACATCCCATTGGTGCCAAGCATGACCTCTGTACCTCCCACTGAGAGAGTTCACCATGTCCTCTGTCAGGGCTTCAGGACTGGTGGAGGTTTGGAGGACCATTTTCCCTGCTTCCCTTCCCTAGAGAAGAGACCCCACTGGATAATTCTGTGTTTGCCCTCCACCGGGGGTCCAGAGTCTGCACTCTGGGTCTGGCCAGAGAATGGACTTTCTGGGCAGCAGAGTGGGACCAAAATAATCCTTTCAAATATATTGGTGCAATGAACTGCAAGTTCACTTGTTCATTATATAATAACCTTTCTTCCTCTAGTGCCTGAGACCAGATGGTTAAGTAAATAAATAAATTACAACCGAGTCTGTTCTAATGTTATGACTGTGGACTTTGAGATGATTCCTTTCATCACCCCATCCAAAGCGTTGAGTCTCCTTTGTGTCCTGACCTAAAAGTGGCTATGTTTCACCATGACTTTCACAGTCCTTTGGTGATAAGAGATTTTCAGTGTCAGTGAATGTAAATTCAAGTTTTATTGCTCAATCTCCTGGAGATGAATTAATGAAAATTTCTGGGTTCCATCTCACTGTGAAAATAAAATGATGACCTTTAAGAATTGTTGAAGAATTTGGGAGAAAAATGTTAAGTTATATCATTGTATCATTGCTTAGTTTTAATATAAAGATTTCAAAACAAACCAATTTATTAGCATTCAAAAGAGCACTTCAAAACTCAAACCCCCATCCCATAACTTTTTTTTTCAGATAGCCAGATACTTTTTAGATCCCTTTCACATTAAAAAAAAAAAATCAAGATTCTTAGACAAGGAACTCTTCCACTTTTATAATTATAAAGGACTCCAAAATTAATATAGCCATAAAACAAACTATAATGACTAGTTTGAGATTGATGATTTTTTTAAAATCCTATGATTCTAAATCATACTATTAGAATAAGGCAATACTGTTCTGAAATAAAAATGATGGTATATTGGACCCATCTATTACTGAATCGGGGGAGGCTCCCGTGGTGCAGTGGTTAAGCACTCAGCTACTAACCAAAAGGTCAGCGATTCTAACCCACCAGCCGTTTTGCAAGAGAAAGATGTGGCAGTTTGCTTCCATAAATATTACAGCCTTGGAAATCTTATGGGACTGTTCTGCTGTCTCCTATAGGATTGCTATGAGTTGGAGTCAACTCCACCCCAACGGGTTTGGTTTTGGTTTGGATTACCGAATCAGTTGGCTCTTGAGAAAACAGTTGCCTAGTGATCAGAGACCTTAGTGCAATAAACAATGTTCTAGATCCAAGGTTCTATACTCTGGCTATATATTAAAATCATAAGACAAGAGGGCAGTTAAAAATTATTGATGCCTAGGCCCCATGCCAGAGATTCTGGTCTATGACGGGCTCCAAGATCATATTTTTTCAAAACTACTCCCACTCTCCCACCCCCATCCAGTTAAAAACTCCTGATCTAAATGAATTGTCTAGATTTTTTATGATACTGAATTATTATTTACAAATGATACAGTAAAACCTGTGAGAGCCAAAACTCAACAAGACTGCCTTGTTTTTCCGGGTCTCGCATGTTTTCTGCCTTTGACATATGCTTTACCTGTTTTGCTTGTCTAGAGAACCCAGCCTAAGACAGACAGGGTGCAGTCTTACCATTTTTCTAATGCTTGTTTTAGTGGAAAATATTTGAATTTTCATTCTCTGACGGGTGTCTACCTTACACAGGTTCTGGCTTTCACAGATTTTACCATATAAAGAACAGAGTGACAAGTACACGTGTAAAACATTTTCTTGCAATAATCACTATTCTCTGATCTTAATGGAAAAATTAAAATTACTAAGTGCTATGCCCTGGTGGCGCAGCAGTTAAGACTCATATCCATGAGTCCATACTGATATAAATGATTGAATGAATAAATTACTGGGGAAGAATAGACAAATCTGCTATGCAGGAGAATTCCAAATAATTTGTGTAGGTATTCCCCGCCTCAGTGGTTAAGCATTTGGCTGCTAAACAAAAGGTCGGCAGTTGAAACCCACCAGCCACTCCTTGGAAACCCTATAGGGCAGTTCTACTCTGTCCTACACAGTGGCTATGAGTCAGAATCTGCTCGACAGCAACGGATTTGGTTTTGGTTTTAAGTGTTATGGGTTGAATTGTGTCCCCAAAAAATACGTACCAAAACTCTTCCTGGTCTTGCAACATATTCACAATCAATGGATGTTTGCACCTCTTTCTTCTCATTTTGAGTCATGCCACATCAGCAAACGAAGGTCCCAAAAGCTTGACTCTATCTACGTCATTAAGGTCAACCCTACTTTGATGAGGCAGCTCTTCCCCAGTCATATTTTGAGTGTCTTCCAACCTGAGGGGCTCATCTTCTGGCACTATATCAGACAACGTTCCACTGCTATTCATAAAGTTTTCATTGGCCGTTTCTTTCAGAAGTAGATCCTTCTTCCTAGCCTGTCTTAGTCTGGAAGCTCTACAGAAACCTGTCCACCATGGGTGACCATGCTAGTATTTGAAATACCACTGGCATAGCTTCCAGCATCACAGCAACATGCAAGCCACTACAGTAAGACAAACTGACAGATGAGTGGTGGACATACTGATTACAACTACTAGAAAATACAGGTACGTGCATAGATGATCCACCAAGTGGGTTTTTAATTTTTCTGTAAATTTGTTTATAAGGGCCTTAGAATGGAATTCTCTATCTAAAGACCTCATTGAGGATAGCAGTTAAGTTCCCAGGGTTCTTCTCATTTATGATAGGTGCTAGGTTAGAATCCTTGTCCCCCAATTCTCATCTTAAGGTTCTTTCAACAGGTCTTTGGGTTTTTTTTTTTTTAAGTTTTATTTTTTCAAAAGCAAAGGTTCCCTTCCGGGAATAATCATAGAAGCTACAGCCAGTGATCAGAAACCTCAATGAACATGAGAGGCAGTTTATAGTGTATTTATCAAGACCATGGACTCGGGAATTAGATAAACCATAGTCTAAACCTGACTCTACCATTTACTACCCAGAAGACCTTCACCTCCCTGAACCTCAACTTCCTCATCAGGAAAATAGTGAAAACAGTGTAGCATGAGGTAGAAAAATGGATGAAAGCAAATTTCTTTCCTGCTCTCATGGCATTGTTTCCTCCAGGAAAAGAAGGGTGAACCCAGGCTTCTCTGTTAAATACGTTATTAAACAAACAACAAATTTCTTTACAATGACCATTGTCTACATTAGTTCTTCCACATAGATTTCAGAGGCTGGCATGCTATAGTTGGATATTAAATAACATAATATATGTGAATCATTTAGAGCAATGTCCAGCATATAGTAAGCACTCAACTATATCCTATAAGTTGCTACTGTCTTGAATTAGTGTTGCTTAATAAAACAGATAGGAGTTTTTGTTTTTGTTTTTGTTTTCAGGTAAGCCAATTGTGTTTGTATTCTAAATGCTTTGTATTCTGTGGACCATTGTTTCATGAAGTCCAACTCATTTCATGGTGCATAATTAGTAGTATTATAAATCAATCAGGCGGTCAGAATATATGTATGCAAAATTGCAAAGGAAGAGGCAACATACTTATCCTCAAGAAACCTATGACTAAGTGAAGAGAGCGAAAAGGAAGATGAGTTCTGCCAGCCAGGTGAAATAACAGGCTGGTGAACTCACTGAGGGTCCCTGGGTGTGCAAATAATTTGTGTTTGGCTGCTAATCTAAAGGTTGGTGGTTCGAACCCAGCCAGCAGCACTGTACAAGAAGGGCCTGGTGATCTGCTTCTGTAAAGATTAGAGCCAGCTGCCCTAACCTTTACAGAGCAGTTCTACTGCTATGGAGCAGTTCTACTCAGTAACACATGAGGGCGCCATGAGTCAGAATTGAGCTTATATTAGATGTTAGCCTCCCCCACGTTACCCACTCTATTCCTCAGACATGAGCTAGGGTAGAAGTACGAGAAACAGTATCTGCAGGTTTATTTGACATCAGTTCCACTTCTACTGAAAGGAAATCAACTACACCAAGAAAAGACACGTTTTGTTGCCCTTACCCACCAAAGAAGCTGATTTTCTGCCAAATGAATGTGATCATGGGTCAAGGGTGAGCCTTCCAGTCAGGAAACCAGCAAAGGACAGGATGACACCAGTCTCACTTTAGATGCCTATGTCTGATTAATAGCACTGCTAGATATTAAAAAAAGAAGAAGAAGGTTGTATTAAAATGATGTCATCTACTTAAGGAATGAACTGCACTACAAAATCCCTGCAGCAATATCAAGGTTACAGCAGAGAAAAGAGATACCCCCGCCCTGGAAACAGAAAATTTATCATCTTCATTTTTTTCCTCAATTACCTTACTTTTTGCAATCAAAGTTTGAAGCTATTCTGTTTTATCTTTGTGGACAAAGACCTGCAATGGTTAGAATTGCCTATAATTTCATTTCCGGTGAAAGAAGCTTTCAAAAAACAAAGTGTCTTTACTATATTCATTAATTCAACAACTATTTACTACAAACCAATTCTGTGCTAAGCACATGCTATGGGAAATAAGACAGGGTCTCTGCCCTTAGAGAAATTACAATTTCATGGAGGGAAGAGGCAATAAACAAGTAAACACTTAATAAAATCATAGAGACTATTAATAGTACAAGAAGAAAGGAAACAGTGAAAGAGAATAATGGAAGACCTGCTTCGGATGGGGGTCAGGGAAGTCCTCCCTGACAATGTAACACCTGACATGAGACCTAAGTGATGAGGAGACAGTCCCTGTAAAAACCAGGGAAAGAGTATCTAGTCAGAGAGAACTGCGGCACATTCTGCTGTGTGTTTATTATGTGTGCATGTATTTGATTTTATCTTTTACTAAGAAAAACCCAGGCTCCCTACAATAAGTGTGAAATATCAGACAGATATAAACACTGGAATGACTCAAGTATAAATATGATTTTCTTCCTTGCTTGATTTAATCCTTACCTATTTGTGGAATCCTAAAGGCAGGCAGATGCTGAACTACAGCAAAGGAGAATAGAGATGTAGCACTTAGGCTACCAATAGAACAGTCTAGAAAAAAGGTATCTGGACATCAGACTTTTCCAAACTGGCCTGGAAACTTAGGTGCTGACTGAGGTGACATCTTGAAAATTTGGTCACCTGTTGGAAAGACACTCCATGGCTATAAGCCTCATAAAGTCGCTTACGTTGCAATGCAAAGGGTTTCTCTTACATACAGCTTTTCTGGCTTTGGGTTTATAATTCAGCCCAAATGATTGGCTAAGCCACAATGTTGCAAAGGGATTGGTTAGTCTACTATGCAAATAGGATGAGTAACACCACCCAATAGAATTAAGTAACCTTGAGGAAATTCGTTGATTGTTATGCAAATTGAGTGACTGTGGTCGACTGAGGGAATTGAACAGCTCCTTGTCTGGCTGAGAGGGCCAGGCCTTGAAATTGAATACAAGGGCCAATCCTACAGATGCTGGGAGGGACCTCACTACCATCAAGAAGAGCCTGGAGTGGAACGTGTCCTTTGAACCTGGGGTCTCTGCATTGAGAATCTCCTAGACACAAGAGAGAGCTGTAACGCTGAAGACAGTGCAAGACGGAGAGAGAAATGGCAGCAACCACAGCATAGCCCAGCAGCAGAGAAATGGCAGCAGTAGTAGTATGAGCAGCAGGAACCAGGAGACTGGAGTGAGATGGCTACAGTGGGCTTGCTGGCCCACAGAACAAGAGAGAGCTGAGTGCCTTTAGGCAGGAGGCTTGCTGGTGGAGTGGAATGTTTCTGGGCACTTGTTGGTGAGCTAAAGAGCTGTAACTCTTGCCTGAGCAGGGCAGAGCCCGGAGAAGGGCCTGTCAGCTTGTACAACCAAGAAAAGGGCCACCTGCCTGAGGGCATAGCCAAGAAGCAGTTGAGAGTTGTCTGGGTTGGAAGCTGTCCTGATTGAATAACTGTATCCTGTCTCCAGAGTTGTATCCTGTTACTTCCCAAGGTGATCCTAATCTCAAGTTATAGCCTGTTACTTCCCTAATAAACCACATAATTGTAAGTATGGTCTGTGAATTCTGTGTGGCCATTGCAACGAATTATCAAACCCAATAGAGAATAGCAATTGTCTTAGGGGGTGAGGGGACAGCGGGTGTCAGAAATGGTGAAAAGAAATAGAAATCTGCTTTGTACTGATCCTGACTCATCCCTCGTCTTGAAGCTAACAAGTTCTGATGTTAGATTACACATGTCTTCCAGGGTCTTTCATTACTGATATGGAAAGATGTACAGTTATAGAAAAACACAACCTCAGGATTAAAAAGAAACCTAGAGCTAGAAATAGACATCCCGTATGATCCAGCAATCCCATTCCTAGGAATATATCCTAGAGAAATAAGGGCCATCACATGAATAGACATATGCACTCCCATGTTCATTGCAGCATTGTTCACAACAGCAAAAAGATGGAAACAACTGAAGTGCCCATCAACAAATAAACGGATAAACAAACTACAGTACATACACATAATGGAATACGACACAACGATAAAGAACAGTGATGAATCTGCGAAAATTCTCACAGCATGGATGAATGTGGAGGGCATTATGCTGAGTGAAATAAGTCAATCACAAAGGGGCAAATACTGTATGAGACCACTATTATAAAAATTCATGAAAATGTTTACACACCGAAAGAAACAATCTTTGATGGTTATGAGGGCGGGGAGGAGTGGGAAGGGAAAAACAAACCAGATAGAAAATGAGTGGTAACTTTGGTAAAGGGAAAGTCAGTATACAATACTGGGGAAGTCAGCACAACTTGACCAAGGAAAAGTCATAGAAGCTTCCTAGACATATCCAAATTCCCTGAGGGACCAAGTTACTGGGCTGAGGGCTGGGGACCATGGTCTCTGGGGACACTAGTTCAATTGGCATAACATAGTTTATAAAAAAAATGTTCTATATCCGACTGTAGTGAGTATCATCTAGGGTCTTAAAAGCCTGTGAGCAGCCATCTAAGATACATCTCTGGTCCCATCCTATATGGAACAAAGAAGAATGAAGAAAACCAAAGACACAAGGGAAAGATTAGTCCAACGGAGTAATGGACCACAGCTACTAACTAGCCTCTACTAGACTGAGCCTAGAACAACTAGATGGTGCCTGGATAGCACCACTGGCTACTCTGATAGGGATCACAACAGAGGGTCCTGGACAAAGAGGGAAAAAAATGTAGAACAAAATTCAAATTCACCAAAAAAAAGGCCAGATTTACAGGTCTGACAGAGACTGGAAAAATTCCAAAAGTATGGCCCCCGGATACCTTTCAAACTCAGTACAGAAATCACTGCCTAAGTTCACCCCTCAGTCAAAGATTAGACAGGTCTATAAAACAAGAACACAGGTGAGGAACTTGCTTCATAGTTCAATCGCGTATACAAGACTGAAGTGGCACACCAGCCCAAAAGCAAAGACAAGAAGGCAAGAAGGGACAGGAAAACTGGACGAATGGAAACAGGGAAACTGGGGTGGAGAAGGGGAGAGTGCTGACACATTGAAGGGTTGGCAACCAATGTCACAAAACAATTTGTGTATTGACTGTTTAATGAGAAACTAATTTGCTCTGTAAATTTTCACCTAAAGCACAATAATAAAAAATAAAACCTAGAACAAGGCTTTCCAAAGACCAGATCACACAGGAATCTTGCTAAATGTAGATTCTGATTCAGGTAGGACCTGAAATTTTGCGTTTCTAATAAGCTCCCAGGTGCAACTTTACACTTTGAGTAGAAAAGCAGGATATTATGTTCAGCCCCTTCCTTGTCCCATCCCCACCACTATCCAAAACTTAGTCCTCTAGACTAAACTCTGTGACAGTTATAACCATTGGAAATCCCTTATTTATACTGAGCCAGCATCTGTCTCTCTATGATTCAAATCATTGGTCTTAGATATGCCTTCTAGGGAAATACACGGCAGCATTCTTTTCTGACACAAACAGGACTGGTAGTTGCTTAACTTACAATAAAATTCACTTAAAGTGAAGGAACATATTTTTAAAAGACAATACGTAAAACATTTTGTCTTAAAACACTTGTACCAGCACATTCATTCTACAATCTTCAGTGTAGATGCAAGGCTGGCAACATGGGTCTTCTGATGAACTTTATCAGTTTTTCTTGTTTGGTAGCGTAAACCACACCTATAGCAACACACCAAGCACATGTTAAACAATGGGGCATACACTCTGGAACAGGAAGAAAGTGTGTTCATGGGGAGCCATAAAAACTGGGCTGGACCAATCTGCAATGCTATGATCCATTCCAAGCAAAGGCATTAGGTCACATGAGGTAGAGCAAAAGTTCGAGCAAGCAAGAGGACCTAGAAGCAATGCCATGCACCATGTAGTTGAGCTCTTTGTTTACCTGTATTAAATTGAGGTGATTTGTTACTTGCATTAGGTGAGAAAAGCACTCATGGTGTTTTCAGACTCCCCTACCCATGTCATAAATACTAATTAAAATATGAAAATAATCCCAAAGCTCCTAAAGACAGGCTAATATGGTGTATGGTTGTCAGATTTCCTTTCATCTAATAACACATTTCAAGATTCCAGCTCACAATTCATGGAGTACTTAGACTCTTTTCTGATTTTCATTTTCAGACTCAATTTCCATCTCCAACCAGTAAATTGACCTTTATTTGTCATATAAATTGCATTATATTCTCTAATAAATCAACCTGGCCTAAGATGTCATGATTTCTTACATTTTTGGGTCATGTTTTCCGCCTATAGTTCTGTTCAGAAAGAGCTCATCTATTTGTTAATGCTGAACTTAAAATTTAAAGACTGAAAAGATACTTTAATTAAAAGTGTGTGTTTGTTTTTACCATAGAGTGAAATATTTTATTTAACAGGTAGCATCTATCCCAAAAATATGCATCCCCACACAAAGGATTTAACAATGTCTAACATTTGGGCAGCACAGAGTACTGAAACCTCCATTATCTTGTTTAAGTATCAAAGTCAGTGTGGGAGGTGGGTGGTTCTGTTTTGGTTTTGAAGAAGACAAAATGAAACAGATGGTCAGTGACTCAAAGTATATATATATATTATATATATATATAGGCCACCCAGCAGGAAAGAGACAGAGCTGGGGTTAAAAGAAACCTCGACTTTTGATTCTTTGGATCTTCATTTAAATCTCTCAGTAATACTAACTAACGCCAAAGAATAGTCAATGGGGCTTCTATCCTTTCACCCTATGGCTCTGTGATGCCAAATGTATTGACAAAACCACATTATTATTTATTTGAGTTAAAGACTCTCTCTTTCCAAAAGTATGGTAAATGATTCCAAGATTAAAGTGAAATAAAAATAATTGAGAGGCCTCTTTTTCTCATTAGTTAGTTAGTTTGATTGTTTTAGGATTTCCTAAAAGCTCTGGAAGTGGTTTTAGACAGTGTTAAGAGGGTATTTTGAAATCAAGGTTGAGAATCCCTGTCTGATGTTGGGTTGGCTTTGTGAATTGGCATCATTAAAGCATGCCATTATTGCTGGTTTATGGTACATGATCATCTCTTCATTTTGTTTAGCAAAATATGCATTAAAAATTAAAATGCTATTTCAAAAGTAAAACACTGTACAAATATTTATCTAGGTCAGTGGATAAATATAGATGGACTGCAAACAGAAAAAAGAAAAAAAAAGCATTCTCAGCAAGCTTGAATCATGCTGTGATTTGGATTCGTCTTTGGTAACAAATTTAATGATCTTTCTCGACACTCAAGGTGGGAAATTCAAAATCCAGAGGGAAAAATGTAAGAGCAACCCCATGAATCATTTAGTGTGAATTTGGTTTAAATTTATTTCACCTGAGGGAAGTTTCGTTTTTTTAGCTATTCAAAAGAGCTAGTCCTAGTTTCAATCTTTTTCTGTTTATAAACAGCATTCCTCATATCCTTAGTTATAAGAAAAATATAAACTCTAACTTTATACATAATCCTTGCAGACATCATTCAACCATTAGTACCTTTTTGACATCCAAATAAAAAGTAAAATAAAGGCCTGAGAAATTTATATTTTGCCAGAAGTTTTAGGTTCCTCTTTCACTTACTATATATATCACGTCCTCTGTACTGTGAAAATATTCGGCGAGCTTTGCAGCGTAACTTTCTTATTGGTCAGGATGACCTTCTGGCCTTGCACCTCCAAGCACAGTAAGTAAAAACGGATATACCCCTTAATCTTTTTTAAAAAGAACACACCATTTATGTTTGACTAAAGATCTACATCTATCATCATTTTCATGTGGTTCCTTTATTTGTCGTATATACTCAGAACTTGCCTTCCTGTTTCACCATAATGCTACAGATCTATTCCTACCCCCATCCCTCACCCTACCAAAGGATTAAGATTTTACTTGCTTAAAAGGTAGGTGCCCTGCAAAATATATCCATTCATGTCTTCCCACCATACACTGTTAACTGTGTAGCAACAGCAAATTATTATACTGCTTATGATGAATATTTTGATGTGGAAACTATAATTAAATTTATTTCAGTTTTCCAAGATCACAGATTTGCTTTACAGTGTTCCTAACTAAGCACAATGAATCTAGATACCCATTTTCCAAGTCCAAATGAGAGTACAAGTAAAAAGGTGATGTACAGAGTGGTAGCATTTTGATGGGGCTCTTTAATTAAAACTGGAAAGGAGATTGTCTTAGTTATCTAGTGCTGCTCTAACAGAAATAGCACAAGTGGATGGCTTTAACAAAGAGAAGTTTATTTCCTCGCAGTAAAGTAGGCTAAAAGTTCCAATTCAGGGCGTCAGCTCCAGGGGAAGCTTTCTTTCTCTGTCGGCCTTCTCATCAATCTTCCCCGCAGATGAGGAGCTTCTCCACACAGGGACCCTGGGTCCAAAGGACACGCTCTGCTCTGGGCACTGCTTTCTTGGTGGTATGAGGTCCCTCACTCTCTGCTTGCTTCCCTTTCCTTTTATCTCTTAAAAGAGATAAAAGTCGGTGCCAGCCACACCCCAGGGGAACTTCTTTTACATTGGATCAGGGATATGACCTTAGTAAGGGTGTTACAATCCCACCCTAATCCTCTTCGACATAAAATTACAACATGGAGGACAACCACACGATACTGGGAATCATGTCACAGCCAAATTGATACACACATTTTTGGGGGGACATAATTCAATCCATGACAGAGGTGGACTCTGCCTCAACCCATATCTCAGGTTCTCAGTGACATGGTGCTGTCTGCTGGCTTCGTGGAATATCTCACTGCCTATTGAACGGAAACTGCAATGTAGAAAACTAGAGTGGAAATGAGATTCTTAGTTACAAGGCTCTTGCATCGTTCAGGTAGAAATGATAGTGACTCAGATTAGGATAGTGATGGTAATGGCAGTGATGATGGTTGTGAAAATAGAAGAGAGTGGAAGAATTTGGGATAGGTTTTGGAGGTAGAACTGATAACTAGACTTAGGCGTTAAGGAAGGGCGTAATCAAGGACATTCTTTAGGTTTTTCACCTGAGCTGCTGGGTAGATTGTGGGTGGGAGTAACATTTATTAAGATTGGGAGGAACGGGAAAAGAGTTCTGTTTTAAGACATGACATATTTAAGGTGCCTGTTAGTCATTCAAGGAGCCCTGGTGGTGCAGTGCTTAAAGCACTCGGCTGCTAATCAAAAGATCAGCAGTTCGAATCCACCAGCTTCCCCTTGGAAGCCCCACGAGGCAGTTCTACTCTGTCCTATGCGTTGGAATCGACTCAATGACAACCGGTTATCAGCCATCCAACGATCCCTGGTTGCACAGTTGTTAAAGCACTCAGCTGCTACCCAAAAGGTCTGTGGCGCAAACCCCCCAGCTGCTCCACAGGAGAAAAATGTGGCAGTCTGCTTCCATAAAGATTTACAGCCTTGGAAACCCTGTGGGGTCGCTATGAGTTGGAATTGACTCGAAGGCAATGGTTTTTTTTTTTTGTTGTTGTTGTTGTTATTAACTATCCAACCGGAGATGACAGTAGGATTTTTGGGCTGTGAGTTCAGATACTCTGAACATGTAGACCTCTTAGCACCCACTCAAATTCTTTGATATAAGATGCATCTGTGGCATGATGGCCTGGGTAGTGTTGAGATGGATGGGAGAAGAGATTTCTCACATGTGAGTGCTTGAGTTACAGAGACTACAGTTGATAGGACTCTTTGTTGTCTGTACCTGCTTGCCTTCAAACCACAGAACCACTTGGGAACACTTAGCCTGGAATTCTGAGTGAGGGTCAACCTAGCAGCAGAGGGTAGAGGAGGCGCCCAGAAGGACCACTCAGTCCTGTCTGATAGAGGCTCCCAGTGTTGGAGTCCTTGCATTTTCCATATTGAATCTCTCTTAGCTATCATGGCATTTCTATTCCTCTGAGGGAAGACAGAGAGAGCTGTCAGACCTCTTTCACTGAATATGTTTGATTCATAGTAACTTAAATAACTAGAATTCACACATCAGCTTACTACTCTTCCAAGATGGCCCCCAATCATCCTCACCTCCTTGTATTTAGTTTTTGTGTAGTCTCCTCCCACATTGAATCAGGGCTGAAGGTTGGTCTGTGTTACCAACACGGTAAGGTGGAGGCAAAGATGGGTGACTTCTAAGGCTAGGTCATAAGTGTATTGCAGCTTCCACCTTGTTCTCTTGGCTTGCACACTCTGGGGAAAACCAGCCTCCATATTCCGAGGACACTCAAGCAGTCCTGGAGAGTTCCGTGTGGAAAGAAACTGAGATCTCCCACTGCCAACCATGTGAGTGAGCCCCCTTGGAAGTGGATCCTCCAGCCTTCAGAAGACTTAAACTGACATCTGACCACAACCTCCTAAGAGACCGCAAGCCACAACCACCCATCCAAAACTGCTCCAGAATTCTTGACCCACAGGAACAGTGAGAGATTAAATAAATGATTATTGTAGTTCTAAGTTTTGGGAGTGATTTGTTATGCAGCAGTGGATAAATAATTCATCCTTTAAAAAAAATAGTATTGTTGTTGTTATGAGCAATCTTACGACTAGAACTTTCTATCTTACATGGAAAATAAATTCACCCATGAGTTTTTCAGAAAGGAAACATCCAAACAATCAACTCACAGACTCTCTGAAATCGCGAACTCTGTGCTAAGGAACCGATACAGCATAAACTGTGATTGGTTTGTACATAAAGAAGCTGAACAATCTAACTTTGTTAAACTGTGGTGTCTTATGAGCTCAGCCTGCATAATCAAGCAAAGCACAAAAATATTTTGGATCTTTTGTTTTTATGTCACAAACAGTCCCAAAGTTCAGAGGAAGGAACTTTGGTGTTTCCTTTACACCAAAGCAGACTGAGGTGTGCCATTTTATTTATCAGAGAAGAGGAAGTTACATGATTATGAATACTGATTATCAGTCAAATTATTCACAGCAAGAGTCAAATAGGATATAAATTCTAATTAAAACTTGCCAGAAAGAAAGATTTTTTTCGTTCTTCTTATTTTTTTGGAAGGGTAGGGCTCAAAACTTGTTTACTTTTAACAGAAATCTGAACTAATAGAATTTATTAAGTTGCAAGCCTGTTTTCTTTGCAAGCTCCCTGAAACATAATCTGAAAATCTGGTGTATTAGCCTGAACCTGCTGCTGCTAGCAGTTGGGAGTATCTTCTTACCCCCAGTGTTATAATAGCTAAATACTGACAATCCTCTACCATTTTAAAATTTTCAAGCTTGCTTTGCATCCATTATCTCATTTGAATTTCAAAACCACCTTGTAGGTAGGCACCTCAGCTATCATTATCTCATTTCAACAGATAAGAAAACTGAAGTCCAAAAAGATTATTAACCAGCCTCATTTCTTTGAACAACTTACAAAATTACTTTACCTCTCTGAGAAATGAGTGGGCTAGACTGTTTCCTGAGGTCTATTCTAGTAATAAAAATCCCTTTACTCAAAGCAGCCTCAGCAAGATCTAGTCACTTTGTGAGCTACAGAAAGCTGCTAGACTTCTAGTTAGAAGATCTGGATCTTGGTTCTATTATTTGCTGAACTTGAATACTTAGAGGAATCATTTAAACTTCCTGAATCTCAGTAGCCTTATCTATAAATGAGTTCCTGAGTGGTACAAATGGTTAATGCACTGGGCTGCAAGGTTGGAGGTTCAAGTCCACCCAGAGGTGCCTCAGAAGAAAGGTCTGGTGATCTACTGCCCAAAAATCAGCCATTGAAAACCCTATGGAGCACAGTTCTACTCTGATACACATGGGGTCACCATGAGTCAGAACCAAGTTGATGGCAACTGGCTTTGTTTGTCTATGTACCTCATAGAGTTATTTTGATGGCCAAATGAAATAAAATACATGAATCACTTATTGTTCTAATCTTAACTGGTCTTAACCTAGTTAGTTAATTTCCCTGAGCCCCAGGTTCCCATGTGCAAAATGCAAATAACAGACAGGAAGCAGCTTTACTTTGGTAAGGTATAGTGGGTGCTGTGGTGCCCCCCCCCAAGTCCCTCCTTTAGAACTGCAGCACTCAGTCCCCTTGCCTGGATCACTGGCATCCAACAGCTCTCAGCTTAGTCCCTATTGAAAATTGCCTTCAGCTGAAGACAGCCGCCTTACTCAAGGCCACATCCTCTTTCCCAGAAGGCCGCCCATATCCAATTTCTGTCAACACAGAGCTATAAATAACAGGCCTTTTGTTTCAGTTTGGAAAAACTCTAAAGGACCATCCCAGCTCCAGAGCAAATTGTAAGATGGACTCAGACCTTTGTTAGAACTGAATCTCAGTCCATCCTCTCCCTCTGCCCAGCCTGGTTTCCTTCAGTCCCTCAAGGATATTGTTCCGCTAGAGCACCCCTTCTTTTTTTATTTTTATTTTGTAGTTTAAATTAAGTTTACATTTCAAGTTAGTCTCCCATACAAAAATTTATATGATACATACATTGTTATGTGACCCTAATTGCTCTCCCCATACAGCGACAGCACCCTCTTCCTTTCCACCCTTGATTCCCCGTGTCCATTCAACCAGCTCCTAACCCTCTCTGCCTTCCCATCTCACCTCTGGACAGAAGCTGCCCATTTAGTCTCTTGTATCTACTTGAGCTAAGAGACACACTCCTCACGAGTATCACTTTATGTCCCACAGTCCAGTCCAGTCCCTGTCTGAAGAGCTGGTCTCAGAAATTGTTTTATTTCTGGGCTGATAGAAAATCCAGGGGCCATGCTTTCCGGGGTTCCTCCAGTCTCAGTCAGACCATTAAGTCTGGTCTTCTTACTGGAATTTGAGTTCTGCACCCCACCTTTCTCCTGCTCCATCAGGGACTCTCTGTCGTGTTCCCTGTCCGGGCGGTCATTGGTGGTAGCTGGGCACCATCTAGTTCTTCTGGTCTCAGGCTGATGAAGTCTCTGATGTGGCCCTTTCTGTCTCTGGGCTAATACTTTCCTTGTGTCTTTGGGAGAGCACCCCTTCTTATAAACTACTTACATGCAAATTTCCACCTTACATTCTGTTTTCTGGGAACCCAACCATCATGTTGAAATAACACATATTGAAAGTGCTCTGAAAACTGTGAAGTTATCTGCAATGGTTGGATATCATTTACCATAGCATAAAGTGGATTATCTAGAAAATATTGAACCGATGTGTGGGTTTTTTTTTATTATTATTATTCCTATAAATTTATTCCTCTGCAGCCATTTAACCAGTGTGGCCCTGGGGAAGACAAAGAGCAAGTGACACCTTGCACAGCAGTAGGATATTATGTAGAAGCAGCTCCTTGGGGGCAAGAAGGGAAAGTTTAGGGAAATTTTCAGTTTAGGGAGAGAAGAGGAGAGATGGAGGACTTAGAGAAAGGAGGTCATATACTGGTGTCCACACTTAACCCCTCTTGGGGTGCAATCTGTGTGCAGAGGTGACAGAAACATCCAGATAGGTTCAGGGGAAACTGGAAACCTTGGGGCTAGTGGCTGGTTCCTCTGGGAAGAGGCTGAGGGATAGAAGCTGCAAGATAGGAGAAACTCCATGAGCTTAGTATGTCTTAGAAGCAGGGCTTTGAACCCTTTCATTCCAGTTCAAACCTCTGCTGAGAATTTGCATTTCTAGCAGGTTCCCAAGAAGTTATACATAAGAATCACTTGGGGATCTTGTTAAAATGTAGATTCTGATTCAGTATACCTGCGATTTGAAGCTCTGCTTAGAAGCAATAGCCCAGCATTGGCAGAAAGGGTCCAGAGAGTGGAGCCCAGTTTCCCATGGTTTGTGTGTGCCTGGTGGCTTGCAGGCAATCCAGAAATTCAAGCATCTCCTCCCTCCCCTCCAAGCAGAGGGAGGACAGGATGCTGAGCATGGGGGCGGACCGGCAGAAGTCTGGGCTTGGGAAGAGGAGGAAGGAACTCTGCAAGGCCATCAAAGCACTAAAGGCTGCTGAAAATATGATAAGCTGACTTCAGCAAGAAATCTTAATGAGATAATGGCAAGCTATGGAAGTGGGTATGAAGACTGCAAAGTTGTCAGGGAGGTAGAAGAAAAATCACTGCATGCCACAGGGTAGAAATGTTTTCCTTTTAAAGAGAATTATTAAACACAGATACATAAATAACTGGAAAGTAACTTACATGTTTTTGTTTGTCATCTGTGTCTGGTATATATTTCAGCTCATGTATTAGGGCCTCTAGTGTTGATCCTATTTTTTCTTGTATGATCTTTATAGTTTTGGCTTTATATTTAGGTCTTTGATCCATTTTAATTAGTTTTTGTATATAATGTGAGGTATGGGTCCTGTTTCATTTTTTTGCAGATGGACATCTAGTTTTGCCAGCATTATTTGTTGAAAAGACCATCTTTTCCCCATTTGATGGACTTTGGGTCCTTGTTGAAGATCAGGTGACCATAGGTGAATGGATTTACATCTGGGTTCTCAATTCTGTTTCATTGGTCATTATATCTGTCATTGTACCAGTACCAGGCTGTTTTGACTACCATAGCTGTATAGTAGGTTCTGAGGTCAGGTAGTGCAAGCCCTCCTACTTTATTCTTCTTCTTCATTTGTGCTTTACTTATCCAGGGCTTCTTCCCTTTCCATATAAAGTGAATGATTAGTTTTACCATCTCTTTAAAGAATGTTGTTGGTTTTTGGATCAGGACTATGTTATATTTGTAAATCACTTTGGGTAAAATTGTCATTTTCACAATGTTGAGTCTACCTATCCTTGAACATGGTATGTTTTTCCATTTAAGTAGATCTCTGTTGGTTTCTTGCAGTAGTGTTTTGTAGTTTTGTTTGTAGAGGTCTTTTACATCCCTGGTTAGACTTATTCCTAAGTATGTTTTTTTTTTTAGGGGCTGTTATAAATAGTATTGTTTTCCTGATTTCCTTTTCATTGTTCTCTTTTTGGTATATAGGAATCCAACTGATTTTTGTATGTTTATCTTGTATCCTGTTGCTCTGCTGAATATTTCTATTAGTTCCAGAAGTTTTCTTGTGGAGTCTTTTGGGTTTTCTACGTATAGTATCATATCATCCACTAATAGGGACTGTTTAACTTCTTCATTACCAGTTTGGATACTCTTTATTTCTTTTTCTTTCCTTATTGCTCTAGCTAGGACTTCAAGCAGAATGTTAAATAAGAGTGATGATAAAGAGCATCTTTGTCTTGTTCCTGTTCTCAAGAGGAGTGTTTTCAGCCTCTCTCCATTAAGAGTGTTGGCTGTTGGTTTTGCATAGACGCCCTTTATTATGTTGAGAAATTTCCCTTCTATACTTATTTTATTGAGAGTTTTTATCAGAAATGGGTGTTGGACTCAGTCAAATGCCTTTTCTGCATCAGTTGAGATGATCATGTCATTCTTTTCTTTTCTTTTATTTATATAGTGGATTACATTGATTGATTTTCTAATGTTGAACCATCCTGGCATACCTGGTATGAATCCTACTTGGTTGTGGTGTATTATTTCTTTGATATAGAATTTTGTTGAGAATTTTTGCATCTATATTCATGAGAGATGTTGGTCTGTGATTTTCTTTGCCTGGTTTTGGTGTCAGGGTTATGCTGGCTTCACAGGATGAGTTTGGAAGTGTCACTTCCTTTTCTATACTCTAAAATAGTTTGAGTAGTACTGGTGTAAGGTCTTCTCTGAATGTTTCCAGTGAAGCCATCTGGGCCAGGGCCTTTTTCTGTTGTAAGTTTTTTTTTTTTTTAATTACCTTTTCAATCTCTTCTCTTGTTATGGGTCTGTTCAGATTTTCAACATCACTTTGTGTTAGTTTGGTTATGTAGTATGTTTCTAGAAATTTCTCCATTTCCTCTAGGTTTTCAAATTTGTTGGAGTATACTTTTTCATAATACTTTGTTATGATCCTTTTTATTTCAGTTGGGTCTGTTTGTAATGTCCCCCATTTCTTATTTTGGTTATTTGTGTCCTCTCCTGTTTTCCTATTGTACATTTGGCCAGTGGTTTGTTGATTTTGTTGATCCTTTCAAAGAACTAACTTTTGGTTTTGTCAATTCTTTCTATTGTTTTTCTATTCTCTATTCCATTTATTTCTACTCTGATCTTTGTTATTTCCTTTCTTCTGGTGGCTGTGGGCTGTTTTTGCTGTTCTATTTCTATTTGTCCGAGTTGTGTAGCTAATGTTTTGATTTTGTCCCTTTCTTCTTTTTTGATGTGTGCATCTATTGCTATAAATTGTCCTCTAAGGACTGCCTTTGCTGTGTTCCAAAGGGTTTGGTATGATGTGTTTTCATGCTTATTTGATTCTAGGAAATTTTGGATTCCATCTCTGATTTCTTCCATTACCTCCTGGTTTGTAAGCAGGGTGTTATTCAGTTTCCATGTAATTGATTTTTTCCCTTGCTCTTTCTGTTGTTAATTTCTACCTTGATGGCATTGTGGCCAGAGAACACACTTTGTATTATCTCAGTGTTTTGTATTTTGTTGAGGGTTGCTTTGTGGCCTAAGATGTGGTCTGTTCTGGAGAACGTTCCATGTGCATTGGAAAAGAATGTGTACTTTGCAGCTGTTGGGTGGAGTGTTCTATATATGTCTATGAGGTCAAGTTGCCTGATTGTGCCCTTTAGGTCTTCTGTA
Source organism: Dugong dugon (assembly GCA_030035585.1). NCBI lineage: Eukaryota > Metazoa > Chordata > Mammalia > Sirenia > Dugongidae > Dugong > Dugong dugon. The sequence goes on from CM057475.1 coordinate 26,785,178, forward strand.
TCTTTGTTGAGTTTCTTTCTAGATGTTCTGGCCTTTACTGAGAGTGGTGTGTTGAAGTCTCCTACTATTGTTCTGGAACTGTCAGTTTCTATTTTCAGGGCTGATAGAGTTCATTTTATGTATTTTGGAGCCCTGTTATTGGGGGCATAGATATTTATTATGGTTATGTCTTCATGATGGATCATCCTTTTAATCATTATATAGTGCCCTTCTTTGTCTTTTATGGTGGATTTTGTTTCACAGTCTATTTTATCTGAGATTAGTATTGCCACTCCTGCTCTTTTTTGGTAGTTGTTAGCTTGATATATTTTTTCCCATCCTTTGATGTTTAATAAATTTACATCTTTGTTTCTGAGGTGTGTCTCTGGTAGACAGTATGTTGATGGATCCTGTTTTTTATCCATTCTGTCACTCTCGGTCTCTTTATGGTGCGTTTAGGCCATTTACATTCAGTGTAATTATTGATAGATGTGAGTTTATTGCTGTCATTTTGTAGTGCTTTTTTGTGGTGCTGATGTTTTCTTTGTTCCTCTTACTATCCTATGCTGAATCTCCTATGCCGAATTCCTTCTGTTTGTGGGTTTTTTTCATTTCTTTTGTTTTTGTAGATTTTGTTTTTACCTAGACTTTATGTTTTTCTTCTTTATTTTGATGAGTAGGTTTGTTAGCTTTCTTTGTGGTTACCTTGAAATTTATCTTTATCTTCCTAGGTTTGAACAAGTCTATTATTACTTGGTATCACCTTGCCTTCCTCTCCATTAAAAAGTCCTAAACCTACACCATTTATTCCCTCTTTTGTTCTGATGTTGTTGTCATTTACATATTAACCTCTCTGGTTCCCTGTTACAATTCTTTTGGTTTTGGATAGTCCTTGAGAGTTCATTTCCTAGGTTGGTATCTGGCTGGTACAATCTTGTGTCTTAGATTCAGGCTGTGGTCTGATGTTGTTTGTTCTCAGACCAAAAGAATCCCTTTAATAATTCTTGTAATTTTGGTTTTTACATATTCCCTTAATTTCTGTTTATTTGGATATGTCTTAATTTTACCATATATTTGAATGAGAATTTTGCAGGATATATTATTCTTGATTGGCAGTTTTTTTTCTTTCAAGGTTTTATATACGTTATCCCATTGCCTTCTTGCCTGAATGGTTTCTGCTGAATAATCAGAGCTTAGTCTTATTGTTTCTTCTCTGTATGTGACTTTTTGTTTTTCTTGAGCTGGTCTCAGGATTCTTTCTTTGCTTACCATTTTAGCGAGTGTGGTTATGATATGCCTTGGTGATTTTCTTCTGGGGTCTATCCTATATGGGGTTTGTTGAGCTTCTTGGATGGTCAGTTTTCCATCTTTCATAATATTATGTAAGTTATCTGTCAGCAGTTCTTCAATGATCCTCTCTGTGTTTTCTGTTTTCTCCTCCTGTTCTGGAACTCCGAGCACTCAGAAATTTTTGCCTTTGATTGTATCCCACATAATTCTCAGGGCTTCTTCATTTTTCTCTGTTCTTTCTTCTAACTTTTCCTCAGAGTTGTATCCAAGTGTTTTTCTTCAATTTCACTGATCCTGTCTTCCAATCTTTTCAAACCTGCTCCTCAGCCCTTCTATGATACTGTCCATTTCTGAAATCTTGTTATTTACCTTTTCGATTTCTAATTGTTGTTTTTGTATGGTTTCTAGTTGTGAATTTATTTTTGCATTTTGTTCCTGTGGTATTTTCCTGAATTCTTCCATTTTTTAGTCTGTATTTTCTATTAATTTTTCTTCCTTTTCCATGAATTTGTCTATTTTTTTCTCATTTTTGTCTGCTTTTCGCTTCAACTCTTGGATATCTGTGAATATTAGAGATTTGAATTCCCTATCAGGTAGTTCTAGTTCCTTTTCTTCTACTGGAAAGTTATCTGGTGTTTTATTTTGGATGCCTACTGGAACCATATTGTCCTATTTTTTATATATTTTGATATTGTCTGCTGTCTTTGGGGCATTCAGTAGTTATTTTCTTCATTTATTGCTTGTAGATTTGCTTGTTTCATCCTGCTTTTTTGTTTTATTTGATTATATCTGAGCAGCTGGGCTGTGCTTTCTTTGTTGTTTGCTTGTTTGTCAGCACAATACTTTTCACCTCCTTGTCCAATGGGCAGGGTCAGTCGCTCAGCTATGGTGCAGTAGGGCAGGTCCAGCCAAAGAGGAGTTGCTGGGATGGGTTATTTGTGGAAGGTACTAGGGCTGACAGGACCGGCTGGGGATCAGTGCAAGGCAGGTTCAGATAGGCCATGCCTGTGCTGCTCGGGGGTGTGATGTTCAGCACACCATGCAGGTAGGCAGGAAAGAAGGGGGAGATTGTAACCTATGGAGCTAAGATGGGTATGGGAAAAAGGAGAGAGAAACAGGAGCCAAAAAATAAAAAAGAGTGCTAAGGAGCTTGCCACTGGAGTGGAGAGATGAGAAACCAAGAAATGGAGAAAAACAAAACAGGAAGAAAAAAAAAAGACAAAGGGAAAAAGAAAATAAATAAATCAAAATTAGAAAAAAGGAAAGCTCCTAGGGATCCCACCAGTACGGCTGTGAAGACTGGGGAAATGGCTCCCAGGTCTCTAAGTACAGCCTGGATAGAAGGGGTAGAGATGTCACACAGCACCAGGTATTCAGGAGACAAGAAAAGAAGATAAGTACAGACAGACAAGAAACTGAGAAATGAAGAAAGACAAACAGAAAAAAAGAAATGTCCCCAGGGATCCCACTGGAGTGGCTGCGCAGACCAGAGAAGTGGCTCCCAAGCCACACAGTATAGCCTGGCTAGAAGGGGCTCTCTAGCCTCAAAAAGAAAACAAAAACAAACAAACAAGTCAAGAGAACAAAACAAAACAAACAAACAAGAACAAAAAAAATCCCTGGGGATCCCACCAGCATGGCGGCACAGGCCAGGGCAGTAGTTCCTCAGTTGAGCAATGCTTCACAGCCTTTCAAGAAGAAACAAAGTTGGTACTTGGAGCCAGGTGTTTGAGAGAAAGGAGGGGGAGGTTGTTTCTTCAGGGAAGAAACCAAAAGAAGTGGAAAATAGCAACACTAGCAACAAACAAATGGCACTCAGGGAGCCGGCCAGTGTGGGCGGGGCAAATTTAAGCGGCCTGGGGACAAAGCCAGTGCCTCCTGTCCAAAAGACTGTAGCTGGTGGGAAGCAGAGGAGGCTGAGTTGGGGTGGGGGGGATGAATGGTAAGGGTTGGGAAAGCACATTTCGCTGGTTACTGGTTGCTCTGTCTCCTGCTAGGAGTTCTGTGAAGCTGCTTTCCATTACTCCCTGTCTGCCGATCTCCGATGTGGGCAGGGTGAAACCAAGCGGCATGGACCCTGCACTTCCTGGCCAGCTGAGCAACTGCAGCCAGCTGTGAAGTGGCAGAGGTGGAGCAGAGGTGGAGAAGGATAGGGGTTGGGAAAGCATATATCACTGGTTAGTGGGTCCTCTATCTCCTGCTGGGAGCCCCATGAAGCTGCTTTCCCGTACTCCCTGTCTGCCGATCTCCGATAGGAGTCCCAGATGGCGAATCCATGCTGTGTTAACTGATAGGGGACATCCACACATATCTTTCCTCTCTCTCTGTTCTCTGTCAGTTTCTTATTCCATTCAGTGCTTGGCTGAGTTCTTTATCTGTTCATTTGATGCTTAGGATTCTAGGATTGATGCTTGTCTCTGTTTTACTTAGTTTTTCGGGTCTTTGCTGTGGCAGGACGGTATGGTGCTTCTGTCTATAGGGCTATGTTGGCTCTGCCTCTCCTGAGCATACATTTTCAATGCATACCTAGGTAACAATTAAGGAAATGAAAAACTGCAGCAAAGTGCATGTTATTGACAAATTGAACTGTCTGGGTGATCTTCACATGTACTTTTGCTTGAATATAAGATTTAGTACAATAATTCTTGAAGTATATTTTTTATTTAATATGTTCCTCTGAGAATTAAAAAAAAAAAAGGGGGTATATGCATCAAAAAGATCTGGCCAGGATGTACTCCAAAATGTTAATAGGAGTTTTCTCCTCAAGGTAGAATTACAGTTGGTTTTTATTTCCTTTTTCATATTTCTTAACTATCCCAAATTTTCTATAATGAGTACATTATTTTCTGAGTCATAAAATAAACCAATAAATGCTTACAAAGAGTTTTAGAGCAACCACCATCTGATTCTCTTGGTAAAAATCCTCTTTAATGGAATTGAAAAGCAGACAGTGGGAGATCACGGAGTCTTCTATGTCATGGCAAAAAGTTGGGATCATATTCCAGAATTTAAGAAGAACTGGTGAAAGATTTGAGTCTGGTGAAGATCACTTTAGGTACAGTGTGAAGAATGGATTAGAAGGGAGTAAGTAAGAGGCACAATGTCCATTTAGTAGGCAGTTACAAGAATCTGATGGAATAACAAACTTTGTGGACCTCCTGAGATCCCCTGACTGCCTCCTTCTCTCTGTCTAGGCCAGAGATCTAGCTGTGCTGAGTTGTTGCTCTCCTTTGGAAGTTGGATGAGATACCACACCTTGGGCATGGAATCTGCCTTCCTGAGCAGCCACCAAGGCACCAAATGATACAACCTAGAAATTTGGCTCTCCATGGGGTAAACCTTAACTAATGACAAGTGGAGACAGGAGAGAGGCAACCAGATACATTTCTCCTTCTTTCTCTTTCTGTGGCTAGTCCGAGATGCAGTTCCTCCTTGTAACTCTTCCAGAGAAGTCCCGTGCCTGCTGAATGATTTCTTGTATCACTGCATGACAGTAGCCAGTGTGGTAACACAGTGCCTCTCACTGCATCACATCTTCCTTTGCTTCACTTTCCTTTTCACCCTCACTCTCACCATCCTAGGCTTGCACTTTGCTAACAGAGTGTCTCAGGCTCTGCTTTCAAGGGTAGCTGGGATAAGACCACCTTTACGAACAAAGTAGCATTGGGAGAGTGTAGATACGAGGGCAAAAATTCAAGAATTTAGGAGGTGGTATTGCCACCAATTTGCTAATCAATCGAGTATGTGGGAAGTGAAGGAAAGGAGAACATTTAAGTTGACCCAGAGGTTTCTAGCTTAGGCAACCAAGTAGCCAGCACCAGCACAATTCCTAGCACATATTAAGCCCTCAGCTAATATTTACCAGATGAATGAATGCACAAATGATGGTATCATAACTAACGTAAAGACTGCAGGAGGTGTGTTTATTAATGTATCATGTATCAGAGTAACCTGAAGAAGATTTTAACAAACATTAGGGGGAAGAGTGTTTCCAGTCTTTTCATGAGAGGCCCTGATGCAGATATGTATCAGGTGACCAAGACCTTGAAAACGAGTGTTGAAATGTTGAGCCTAGATGGGTGCTGGCAGCCTGTTCATGGTTCAGATAGATTTTATTCTTGTTGAACGTGAATATGTACCTGGTTTGTTACAGATAACACAGTGGAGTTTAAAACATCTCAATTGTCCATGAGTCACAGAGCAGCCAGGTACAGTTAACACACTGTTAAATCCTGAACCTCTCATTTCTAAGCTATTTTCATTTTCATAGAAAAACAGAGTTAAAGAGTCTTCCAGAGATGATCTGCCCAACTCCCCTGGTTGAGGGACAATTTGGCACACAGGTTTAGGAAAAGCATTGATATTTGTTTTTCCGTAGAGCTGACTGACATTGAACCACCAAATAACAATATTATGTTATAGAAAAGCTGGCCAAAACAAGCTTCCAAAAAAAACCAACTGCCATTGAGTCAATCTCAACTCATAGTTACCCTGTAGGTCAAAGCAGAACTGCCCCATAGTGTTTCCGAGGCTGTAAATCTTCATGGAAGCAGACTGCCACATCTTTCTCCCACGGAGCGGCTGGTGGGTTCCAACCACTCACCTTTCGGTTAGCAGCCAAGTGCTAAACCACTGCACAACCAGGGTTACTTAAAAAAAAAAAAAAAGCTAACCGAACTGAAAAGTAAGGAGCATCTTTTAGTCAATCATAATAGGGTAGGTGACCCCCAAATGTGCAGTTTCTTTTTTCTTTTTGCAAAGTTACAGTTGTTTTGGCCTAAATGGAACTTATGGCTAAGCATAAATGCTAGAGCAGAAATTGCTGTAAGATAATCATTGTGCTTGCTGCTAAAACTAAAATTACTGATTTAAAACCATAATGAAAACTCCAGTGCCAATTACAGTGGAACAGTGTATTATGATACAAAATCTTCAAGGCAGGAGAAAGTCAGTATAGTCAAGTGTTTTAAATATATAGATTATTAAAAAATATCCATACATAACTTACTATGTTCCAGGCACTAAGAATTTTGCAAGTATTATTCATTTAATCCTCATAACACTCCTATAAAGCAGCCACTATTCTTATCCCCATTTTACAGATGAGGAAGCTGAGACACCAAGAGGTCAAGTAACTTGCTGAAAGTCACAGACTAGTGTGGTGGACCTAGGATTAGAACTCATTACCCAACTGCCTTGCTTTTGAGGGTCATGGTGCATCTTTAAACACCCAATCTGACAAACTGTTTACACTATGAAAAGCAAGGGAGAGCTGAGAGTAACAGAGAAGAAATTGATTCATGTTTCCCATCTCATGCTATTCCAGTGCAGGGCCAGATTACCCAATAAGCAAGGTACTGCATGGGCCCAGTTGTGCCTTCCCACCAATCTACAGCACACAATTTCACCTGTCTCCCACCACAGCCAAGACGTGGTGAAACCCACGTGAGATTACTCACCACAGATTAGCAAGTAAATATAATTAAGCCCGTGTGTACCTTGCTCAACGAAGCCGGTACATACCTTGTTTACTGGTTAATCTGCCCCTGTTCCAGTGTATACACGTATCAAGTAAAACAGTAAAACAGAATTACTCATAACTGTTTACATTGTTGTCTTTCTCTCTCAGATTGAGTAAATATAGATTGAATCACATATGTATATACATGCAGATTATGACTACATTCTTATAGTCAGTGTCCATCTTGGAGCAGTAGCCAATCATGCTGGGGAAGAATGGAATTTTCTTGAGCTCACACTGGATGAGAGAGACTTTTCTTCCCCACTGCTGCTCCAAGCATGAGTCTCTCTTCATTCTTTCAGGTCTTCATATTCAAGAAATATTTGTTGGGTGTCTTTGACGTGCCAGGCACTGTTTTAGACTGGAGACACTTTGCTGAAGAAGATTGAGCAAGTACCTGCCTCCGTAGAGTGTATATTCTAGAGGTGAGACAAACAATAATCAAGTAAACAGGTTTAAAAAAAGTTAAAAGATTTGATAAGTGATATGAAGGAAAATAAACCAGGGTAATTGATTAGACAGTGGCTATGGCTATGTTGTATCCATATTAGATGGGATGATCAGTCTTCTCTGAGTTGACATTTGAGCAGAGATCTGAATGAGGAAGGAAGTCGCAAGATCTGGAGGTTAAGAGGAAATGACAGCTCAGACAGAGGAAACAGCAAGTGAAAAGACTCTGAAGCAAGGGTGTGCTTCACATTTCTGAGGAACATGGAGAAAGCCAGTGTGATTGGAGAGGAATGAGCAAGGAAGAATGTGGTGGAAGATGAAGTAAGAGAATTAGGCAAGAGTCAGATCATGTGAGCCATGGTTAGGAGTGTGGATTTTATTCCAAATGTGATGAGAGACTACAAGAGGATTTTGAACAGGAAAGTGAGCAGATTTCATTCACATTTTAAAAGGATGGCTTTGGCTACTCTGTGGAGAATGAAACTTAGGGTAGAGGAATGGAAGCAGGGAAAATGGGGTTATTGAAGTACATTGGGGAAGAAATGATGGTGACTTGAACTAGATTGCTAGTACAGGAGGTAATAAAAATGGGTGGGATTTGGGCTGTACCCATATCTTCATCCATATCGGTATCTGTAAATTAGAGCTGACAGGAGTGGCTGGTAGATTGGACATGGAATGTGAGGGAGAGGAATCTAGAGAGGTGGAGGAGGAACTATGCTATTATTTGGAAAATATTCCTTAGGGAAGGTGATGAGAGAAAAACACATGGGAGATATCCTGAGGTAAACTGGGACTGGGGCCATGACTAGAGGGTTCACAATCCTTCACTCCTGGAGGACTTTCTTGGTAACATGACAGGAGGCCCACAAGAGGGCGCACTTCTCTCTTCCAGCCAGAACCATGGTCACCTTCAGTTCCAAGTCCTTTCCTCTGCTGACAAGTCACCCCTCAGACCACAGTAATGGCCAGAGGGGGGAAAAAAATTCTACCCTTTTGCAGTGGTGGAAAAAGTTACTACAGGGGGGATCAGTGTCGTACAGGAACTGTTCTATTGATATACTATAAACACATACGCATCTCATACATTTTAAATGCATACGATATGAATATTTCCATTATATGTATAGAAATATGTTAGTATTTACCTGGTTAGAGGTACTTTACCTGGCTGTTTAGTTCAGTACTGGTCTCAGAGAATTTAAAAGACTCACATAAACTCCAACAGCTGCCCTGACCTTTTCAGAATTATGCTTTATGCACATCAAAAAGTTTTTCCACCATTTGTCTGTCAGTTTGTTGTACTGTGGTGGCTCGTGTGTTGCTGTGATGTTGGAAGTTATGCCACTGGTATTTCAAATATGAGCAGAGTCATCCATGGTGGACAAGTTTCAGTGGCTCTTCCAGACTAGGAAGAAAAGCCTGGCAATCTACTTCGAAAAGTTAGCCAATGAAAACCCTATGGATGACAACAGAACACTGTCTGACTCCCTTGCTTGGATGTTATCAGGAGGATAAATTGCTGGAGGAGGACATTATGTTTGGTGAAGCAGAGGGCCAGTAAGGGCAAGGGAAATCCTCGGTGAGATGACCTGGCACAATAGCTGCAGTCAATGCACCTCATGGGCAGCCACCACCCATCTGTCAGAGAAGGCTTGGGTATTGTCATGATGCTGAACAGGTTTCAGTGGTGCTTCTAGACTAAGACAAGAAGAATGGCCTTGTGATCTTCTAAAAATCATCCAGTGAAAATCCTGTGGATCACAACAGTCAGATCTCCAACTGATCACTGGTATAGCGCAGGACTGGGCAGCGGTTGTACATGGTGTTGCCATAAGACCTTGGGACTGGACTGACAGTTAATGACAACAAAGTTACAGGTACAGTTACATTTTAGAAATGGTGAAACTGAGGCACCAAGCATGGAGAGGTTGAGTAATTTGCCACGGGTCACAGAGGTAAGAATGGAAGACGTTTGAACACTGTACCGGGAGGACCTAATACCCTCTCTTTTGATTATTCTCAGTAAATAAAGCCTGACAGTCTTTGGCAGAGGAAACTAAATCTTGTTCAGAGTTTCAGCCGATGAACAAGGTGTACTATAGAAGGCCCATTCAACCACTTCGCCTCTAATGGGGCAGCTGTGCCATAAACTGGAGAGAGTAGTGAACGGAATTATTTTATTTTGCTACAGAATATGTGATACTGGGGCCACCGGCTAAAAAAGGAACCAACATCTTTTAATATCATTTCCCTGTTGGTTGTGATTTTTCTTTTAGGACATCCCCCCGCCCCCTCTGGTTTTCTAAATTGTCCCCAAACATTTGCACAACAACCTAGGGCGTTGTGACACCCTGAGATGAAAATTTAAGGACAACTTGGATGAAAGACAGCTTTTAAGTAAAAACACGGTCTGCCCTAGCCTTGGTTAAACAAATCGAACGGAAACGGTTTGTTCAGATTGGAGCATCCAACAGACGCAGGCTCTTGGAAACAGCCCTGACTTCTTGGCAAACATTGTTGCTTAGCAAGACTTCAAAACTGCGCGCAAACGTCCGGAACGCACAGATTTCTTCCTACAATCTCAGGTTTTGGAGATAGTCGAGAGGGCACTTGCAGGTTCTCCCTCTCTGGGTTAGAGGGCGGGGGTGGGGGTGGGGGGATGAGTGCGGAGTGGCGAGGAAGAGGAGTACAGATAGAGGGGCCGGTTCATCTGACAGGACGCTTCTCGCCATCCCTGGAAGGTCTAGGGGAGGCAAGGAGGGAGTGGCTCTGCCTGAGGAAAGGCTAGCTTCTCCGCGCTGGAGCAGAAGGCGGGGACTCACTAGAATTGGGCCCCCTCCCCTCCAGGGAGCATCCCAGTCGGCCTCTCCGCCTGCCCCCTCATTTTGGAGACCAGGGTTGCAACATCCCACGCCTTGGGGCGGGCTCGGTGACGCGGCGGGACGAAGCACTACCGTTTACAGGCACGACCCAGTTTGCCCCTAGCACTTGCCCTACCCGCGCGTCTCCAGCTTCCCAATCACCGCCCCCCACCACCACCCCAGCGCGGCTGCAGCACCCCACTAACCCCGGCCGGTGGCCGTCCTCCTTCCAACACCCCAAACCGCCGACTGGCTCAGCTCGCGCCCCAGGGGCTCCTAGCGAGTCTAGACTTTGGCTGCCAGGGCTGGAGGGAGGAGCCGCAGCCGCAGCATCCCGCCCCTGGAGTTCTTTGACTCCCCAGCCCCCTGAACATCTGCCTGCAGGGTTTAGCGCTCCAGATGTGGCTCCTGGGCGGCCAGATGTGCGCGCTCCCCCGCCCGGAGCCCAGCGTCCGGCAAGTCTCGGCGGGCGCGTGGGAGGGACCGGGAGTTTTCCCTTCAAGCTGAGTTAAAAGCTGCCGGAACTTCATCTCGTTGGGCTCTATGCCTTTGACCCCTAGCCCTTTGGGTCATACTGCGTATAGGTTTCCAATCCTGCCTCTGCCCGAGCGGCCTTTGGAGCCTCTCAAACCAGTAAGGAAAAAAAAAGCAGCTCTACAGAATTCCCAAAGGAAAATCCCCATGATTTGACCAGGCGACCCAAGTCATGGTCGTGGAACTCCAGCTGCGCAGCCCGCAAAATCCAGGTGTCGGGGAAGAAATTACAGTAGGGGTTGCATCTGGGGGCCTGCCCTAAAGCGCTCTTTGACTGGTTATAGATTTCATATTTGAAGTTGGAGGTCATATTCCACCTGGTACAGGCTGCTCAGGGCGGGAGAAAAGCCAAGTGAACCTGTGACTCAACTCCCTTGGAATGTGCCTGGAATAATAAAGGAGACTTGAAAGGTTTTTATGGCCGAGGTAGGTGGCGGAGACGAGGCTCCTTCCCCTGCAGTTGGCGGACGGCCGAGGGGGGGCAGTATTTCCTCTTACAGCGAGTGCAGCTGCGCCAGCAAACAGGACAAAAATAGTCGGAGCATCTGGTTTAAATCAACCAAAAAGCATTTTTATCAGCTTAATCCACCATCCTGCAGAACCGACAGAAGAAGACAAGCCAAATATATTCCTGGTTCTCTTTTAACACTCGGGTAATAGCTAAACCCAATCACATTTTACCGCTGGGATTTCTAAGCGCCCTAACGTACAATTGTCACTATTTTATAGATGTTGCAAATTAGACTTCCTTTTCTGAGGTTATGTGTGGGCATGTGCTCAAGCATTTACATTTGCAAGCAACGCTTTGACTACATTGCTTTTTTTTTTCTTTTCTTTTTGTAATCGATGGCGTCGAACCGTGCGGCCCCAGAATAGCAAAAAGTATCTGAGGCCAACATGTGGGTTGCTTACACCACTAAATTCCCTCTCTTAAAGCCCTATTCAGAATTCCAAAGGCAAGTTGGAACAAAAGGAAAACGTGTCTGAGTGTAGACAGAACTTGTGCCAAGAATTACAGTCACAGGCAGGGTAAATAACCTTGTTTTCTCCTTCATCAGTGGCCGCTACCAAACCCCGTTCTTGGACGATAGCCAACAGTCTGTCTGGTGGAGGGTGCTGCTAATTAGAGAGAGCCCATAAACCTCTCTGTCAAAGAGGGCATGTGACCTTCCCTTCAAGTCTAAACAACAAAGCTGGCGAACTGCAGACTGCACTCAACACCAACTGCCCTGCGGATTCCCTAAATAGGAACAGGATGAAGGCCAGGCTTAAGAGGTTACCATAGCTCTGCTCTCACACACTGAGGAATCGGTCACTCCGCTTCCCCGTGTAACTTGTTTCAATTACACTCTACAATCTATTCAGAGGAGAGCAGCTTGCAGAGAGGAGGCACTGGCTAATCTAAATGAGGAAGCAATTATTACTTGCCGCAGCCGAATGTGCTTTGAGACAGTCGGGTCAAATACCAGCCTGATCTCACATAACCTCGCTTTGCACTTCGGAAGGTTATTTACCCCTGCTTTTCTGAAACATTCTTTTTTTTCCTCCAATAACTTTACAAAATTTAGTTTTTTTCCCCCTTCAATCATCCATGTCTTTTCTAATTTTAGATTTTCAATAACTGTAAGGTAAATGCCACTACTTCTATAAATTGCTTAATATTAAATAACTACTAAAAAATTTTTTTTTGCTTTCTCATTGGCATTTCAGAATATAGCAACACAAGTTCTCTGTCTTCCCTTTGTGTAATTTACCTCCCTGGGAGCCCCCTGTAGCTTTAATTTTACACAACATGTTGTAAACGATAAATAGTACAGCTCCACTTTTGTAGAACCTAGCATATGGTAACTGTCTCCTGCTATTTATCCTAACTGTACTCACTTTCAACTTAAAGGCTGAATAAAAGTTCATCTCCTGGGTAAAAAGGCCCTTGGTCCTTTGTGTGTGTGTGTTTTATTAGTTAAAACCCACTATGGAGCAACACACGAAAATTCTTTTTGTTGTGAACAGAGCACATAAAAGGGTTTACAAGGTGTGGTTTGAAGGGAGGAAGCCCTGGAACAAATGCTGGTGGAAAGGCGAGGAAGGAAGGAAAGCTCTTCCTGAGAGGATACTCCTCCCTTTTAAGCTACATCCTCTCCACTCTCTTCTTCCTGTTTGTCTTAGCCAATAGTACATTATTTGCCTTTATTCTCTTTACTTATTTCAAAAGCATCCTTTCTCCCTTTACTGAAGCTACTTTAAGAGCCAAATCTACTATTGAAATGACTCAAAACTTTTCCTACACTTAATCTTCTGATTAAAATGTGAAATTTTTGTACAATACATAGGTAGCATGCTAACAATCATTTCTAAATTAGCTTTTAAGGCATTCTGTGATCGCCAAGATAACCTAGTGTAATTGAATTAACAACCCAGAGTCTGAAGTCACAAACATTGTGGTTGACCCTAGGTTGGTCACTATGGAGTCTAGGTTTCTCCATTTGTAAAATAGGGAAGATACTTCTGCCCAAAATGTGAAGACAAACTGATATACACGTTATCACAATTGAATACAAGGGGCATCGGAAGCCTTATAATGTACAATTCCTCCTCTTTTCCAAATAAACTGTGTCCTCCAATATTCCGTTTCTTCCTAAGATAAACTAATGAAACCCAGGACTCGTACATTTCTACATACTGAATTAGTCACACAATTTTGTATTTCAAGGTAAACAGTTTCTTTTGGAACTTAATGTTAAAGCTAACTGTAACTACTATTAACTTCTGACACTACCATACTCTATTACTGTAGCCCTCTAATTTAGAGTAACTTAAATTAGACCTATAGCATTGGTGAGGGAGACATCTCCACTTACATCCCAACCTGTTTCCCGATACTTTGAGATGCCACCAAGCCAAAACACATTAGAATTCAGCCAGTCACTCTACACTGGCTTCCTCAACGCCTCTCCTCATCCACCTGGTCCTACTCTCAGCATTGCTTTTTTCTTCCAAGACTGATATTCAAAACCATCTACTCCTCTTCACCTCCCTTCTCTCTGACACTTCTTTTGTTTTTAAATAAGTATTCCCTAAAGACACTAGTTGTAAAGATAAGGAACTGTGATGGTCCTATGGGACCCAAGGTTAAGAGTCATCTTGAAAAATTTGCAAGGCTATTAAAAATGTAACGTTTCAAGGAAGTCTGCCTTGAACAAAAGTTATGTTCTGACTACTCCAGGTGAGAGATGATGTGACTTGAACTAGGGAAGTTGCAGGGAGTTAAGTTTAATGGTCAGATTCAGCACATATTTTGGAGAGACCCCAAACGAGTAACTAATGTATTAGATGGAGAATGTAAGGGAAAGAAGGGAATCAGGATTAAAAAAAAAAAATCTGTTCTGAGAAAAACCAAATAAAGTATTCAGTAACCTAGAAGCAATCCAAGTATAAACAATACTCAAATAATCTAAAGATTGATTTGGTAACAGTGAATCCATTTTTTAAAAGCAAGAATTATTTCTCTTAATTGCTATGCTTTCCTACTTGAATGTAGGTACAGTGCAGAAACATATGGTATATTGTACCAAGCAGGCACTCAAGTGAATATTTTTGAATGCAAAAGACATTCATGTTAATTTGACTTGCACACAATGCCAAAATACTATACCTTCCTTTCTCCTTCCCTGTAATCTGAGATTGCCAGGTAAACAAAGAGTGAGCATGGTGATTGTCCTGCCTTTGCTGAGCATGGTCTATTAGTAACCTACACTTACAGACAATTATCAATCTTCTGCTTTAAAAATTCAATTCAAAGCATTATCTTATAAAAAGCAATTTAAAAAACATCACCATAGCTAGATTACAAAGAGAGTCTTTCAAGGCTAGATTATTGATGGGGAGATAAGAGAGGGCAGAATGTTTTCCAGGGAATAATGAATCAGCCTCTGAGAGGATTTTTGTTCCATGAATCTTTCTCAGAAACAGTGAACCACTTAAAGGGGGAATAAAACACTAGATAAAATGCTGCAGTTCATGTATTTGTTGTGTACTTTTGAGTTTTTATTTAAATTTCTAACCTTTATGGATCATCACAAGGATATACCGCATAAAACAAATGAAAATATAAATCCATTTCAAACACTGCCTGGAAATATTTTAACACACATTACATATCATAATGAAGTAATACAAAGCAACTTCTGTAAAGATAGGATTTCTCTCTAAAGCTTAAATGTGAGGCAGACAAATGTCTGACTTTAAAACAGATGGAAGCCCAGAACACTTCTAGGATAGGTAAATCTGAATTTTGTTTTATATTTTATGCCTGACACAGTTAACCAATTCAAATTAATGGTTAGGGTGTCTTTGCTTGTTGCTGTTCCTGTCTTTCCTTTCTAACACTGAAATTTAACAATTCAGTGCTTCTTCTGTAATCCTATGGATGAGCATTCCAGAATGTATCTGATTCTTATAATTTGCTCTGTAATTTGTGCATATGTTGTCCATTAGCTAATGAAGACAAATTCAATAATAAATAATATCAATTCATGGAATGCAAACACACATACTCTGACACAAGAAAAAAAAACCAAGCTGTCACTAATAAAATGAGTTTATTTTCATATTAAAGTTTTCAAAAACCTCACTTGTAAAATTACCCACATCCTGGGTTTAAAGATCACCTTTACAAAGGGATTAACAATTTGTAAAACTGTTTTTTCTTAATTGTTAAAGTAAACAGATTTAAAAGGTGTTAGAAGAGAAAATGTTAAGTCATGGTCAGTATTTAAAAAAAAGGTAATATACATTAAATCTGCAAAATAGTAGTACAAGATTAAATCTTAAAAACATTTAGTGAAAAGAGTTGTACTTTCTTTTCAGAAAGCTTTAATCTTATGTGATATACAGTAAGAAATACACACTGATCCCACCATAACAACAATCGTCTCAAAATTTACCTAATTGCTTCGCAAATGAATCTACTACCATGGAGAAAACACAGGAAATTGCTTTCAAATACATAATAACTCCTTAATTTTCCTGATAAAAGATAATTGAAATGAAAATTTAGTTTATTCCAATCAAAAATACAAATTACTGATATTCAATATAAGACAGTATTATTTTTTTTAACAACACAAAAGTTCAGGCATTTTCCAAAAGCACAAACTGCTATTTCAGAAAAAAAAAAAAAAAAGGTAGAAAAACACATTTTATCTAATCAAGGTTTTACAGAAATTTGGAATATTTACATTATAATACTGCAGAAATCTTTGGTGGTGACATACGGATTAAGTTCCCTGAAAACACTTTGATAATAATTTTGTTCCACCAATCAGTGTAGTCAAGTACTTATTATGAAAAATGCTGGCAGTATCACTTTCATGCCAAAATCCACAAATACAGAGAAGTGTATGGAGGGGACCTTATGCAGAACCTAGGTGGGTTTCCGTAATTAATTACTTAGCATTAAGGCTCACTTCTGGCTCGTTTTTATACCAGAATAAATACGGTAAAGAATAGATCAATTTTTACTTCTAAAGAGACTCTGGAAATAGCTAATATTAATGAATAAGCTGAATGAACATATAATAAAACAAAACACTAGTTACAGTTTCTAGATACATTAACTGGCTACCACACAGTATCATAAATAGGCTTGTAGATGTGATGCCCATGCAAGAAATGGTGGGGGGAAAGCAAGGCACTGTGGCTCTAGGAATAACTTTACTTCTTTTAAAACCAGAAGCCTTAAAAACAGAGAAAGGCAAAAGAGCTGCCCTATCTTAGAAGAAAATAAAGTGTATAAGCCTATTATACAAAGTACAAAGGAAATGACATGCTAAAATACACATAAGGGAAAAGAACCAAAATTTAAGCAACGTAAGAAGAGGAGAAAGAGGAAATGATAGAATACCAAAATGACATCAAATGTGTATAAGGATGCCACAAAAAATATATCAGGAAGCACTGTGAAATGTGAAGGAGCACAGTTAAAACAAGAATTGCACTACCTCTTCCTGACTGGTGTTATGTTTGATTAAATATTTTGATTCTTGTAGTGTAGAGCAATAATTGCTCCAAATGCAAATAGTATTTATGAGTTTACTATAATTAAAGGTTTGATACTGAGATTAGACTTGAAAAAGATACAACGGTGTAAATCAGCCCCCCGCAGACAGTGTTCTTGATACAAAGTCACTCTCATGACCTTATTATGCAATTTGAGAGGACAATGTCTTTTTGTAAAAAAGACAGCATGCTAGCATTTATACTGAGAAGTCTAAAACCAATTGCTATCAAGTAGTCTATGACCCACGGTGATCCCATGTGTGTCAGAGTAGAACTGTACTCCATAGGGTTTTTCAATGGCTGATTTTTTGGAAGTAGATCCCCAGGTCTTTCTTCTGAGGTGCCTCTGGGTGGACTTGAACTTCCAACATTTCTGGTTAGCAGCCAAGTGCATTAGCTATTTGCACCACCCAGGACTCCTACTGAGAAGACTAGATCTAGGCAATATAAATAAAACTCTTTTCCAACAGTTTATAATGAAAACTTGCTACAGGAATTTTGAACAGAAATTAAAGAGTTTTTCCAGAAATTAAGGGGCTAAAAATTAGCCAAGGTAAAGTTGATAAAGATATTCATAGAGTTAAAACTTTAGGTGAAAAGAAGTTGAATAAATTTTTACTTGGTGTTACATATCAAGAATGAGATAAGCTAGAAAATATTTTAAAGTTAGTATCAAGAGGCAACGTATGAATTATACCAAATAAAATAAAAAATAAACAGTTGCTATCAAGTTGATTCTATACTAAGGTACTCCTGAGTAAACATTCTCTTCTTAGTTAATACTCTGAAGAGGTCCTGAACATACATTACCAGCTGGCTTCATTTCTTAAAAGGTAGAAAGAGCCAAGATCCCACAAATCTAAATTTTTTTTTCCTTTTGGACAAACAATAGTTAAGTAAATTATCTGAGTAAGCATAATTGTATAAATTTGATTACTGACCACTAAAGCCACCACCAAAAATATATTGACTTGAGGTTCATAACGCATAGTTATCAATGTAACCTAAGAGTCTCAAAGATCAATAACTCAAAATCCCTTGGATTAAAAAAAATTATAATTTTCTAATTGTTTCTAATATGTATTTTGCATTGGCACTCATCTTCAGGAAATTATTTCAGCCAGGAGAGAAGTGATTCAAATGATTCTAGTCAATGCCAGATGTGTAAACCAGTAGCAGATCTAATGCCAAGCTTGTGAAGTAGACTGGCTGTTGGACAATTTCATGAGCTAGAAGAAACCTAAGTGCTGTCTATACCTGTGTCTGACTCTATTTCACAAGCTACCATTTAAAAGCTGAAAATGTAACCAATGTTAATAAAAACATGCTAAATCCAACTATAATGTACAGCTAAATATGGAAAATTGGTTAATGTTTAAAACAATTTCTTATTTGTAAAGAAGGTAATTAGAAACAGTTAAAATTGAACAATTAGCTATATTTTTATATTACTAAAATCAAACAAATTTAACAAATGAAACCCACAGGAAAAGAGATGATGTAATTCAAGGCATAAATGTGACATGCCAGACTGTGATAAACAACAAAATGGTAGTGTCAGTAAAATTTAAAATAAAGGTACAGCCATAATATAAGTAAACAATTTTCAAGTGTGCAAAACTATTCAAGAATAAAAGTGCAACGTGGATACCTGGTTTTGAAATATTTGTTTAAAAACTTTTTGTTGATGGTGGAAAAACTAGAAAGTATTATAAAGGTAAAAATTTAAAGAATATATAAAACATACTTTATCATCTTACACTATTACCTTGTTATATTACTGATGGGTTAGAGGTCTATTTAATTACTATCCTCATGTGATGTATATAACATAAATAGAGGTAAACACAAGACAATACCATAAAGGCTGATGTATCCTGAACCACAAAAACACTCTTTTCAAGTATACTGTGGGCTTGCTTTTCATCTTATATTCCAGGCACTCAACGTTGTTGGTGAATGTAAAACAGACAACATGAATTTTGATAATTTTTTATATACATATTAATAAACTTTACATAACTACCTTTAGTAGTCAAGATTTGGAAGTAATTGTTAACGAAATAAAAACTATTTAAACTGATGAAAGTAAACCCTATCACCACCATAATTTAAAGAATTAAAGAATTATTTTAATGTATAAATCCTGAATATATAATGTTAGAAAATGAAGTTGATGTATTAGTATAATTTGTCTTGGGACAACTGAAGTGCAGAAGGCTAAAAATACACCTGTGGTCTCTTCTTCACTTTGTATTTTAGTGACCCATACCGCACCTGAAGAGAAAAATGTGTTGTTGTTATCAATTACATGATTAATTAAATAAGATATGACAGTTCACAATCATAGTAATTTTTTTTTTAACTTTTCTGATATAAACAATCAATTATGCCATTACACTCTTTTAAGAACTATCTATATGGGATCAAAGTGACAACAGCAACTCAAAAGGTTAGATAGGAACCTTTAGCGGGCAGTGAGTTGATGTTAATGGAGGAGGAACAACTCAGAAAAGGAGGGTGAGAATCGTTGCACAACTCAAAGAATGTAATCAATGTCACTGAACTGTACATGCAGAAACTGTTAAACTGGTATGTTTTGCTGCGTATATTCTCAACAACAATAACAAAATAAATTTAAAAAAAAAATCAATTATCCTTTAAGTGTATATTCAAAACACAGTACTGCTTATGTACTCATAAAGGTGTAGTTGGATAGAAAGAGCAAGGAAAAAAAAATCAACTACATGGAAACTGATTAATACCCTGCTTACACATCATTGGGTAATAGAAGGAATCAGAGATGGAATCAAAAAATTCCCAGAATCAAATGAGAATGAAAACACATCACACCAAAACCTTTGGGACACAGCAAAGGCAGTCCTCAGAGGACAATTTATAGCAATTGATGCACATATCCAAAAAGAAGAAAGGGACAAAATCAAAACATTAACTACACAACTCAAACAAATAGAAAGAGAACAACAAAAAAATCCCACAACCACCAGAAGAAAGGAAATAGTAAAGATCAGAGCAGAAATAAATTAAATAGAGAACAGATAAACAATAGAAAGAATCAACAAAACCAAAAGTTGGTTCTGTGAAAGAATCAACAAAATCGACGAACCACTGGCCAGACTGACAAAAGAAAAACAGGAGAGGACACAAATAACCCAAATAAGAAATGAAATGAGGGACATTACAACAGACCCAACCGAAATAAAAAGGACTGTAACAGAATATTATGAAAAACTATACTCCAACAAATTTGAAAACCTAGAGGAAATAGATAAATTTCTAGAAACACACAGCCTACCCAAACTACAACAAAGTGATGTTGAAAATCTGAACAGACCCATAACAAGAGAAGAGATTGAAAAGGTAATAAAAAAAACTCCCAACCAAGAAAAGCCCTGGCTCAGATGGCTTCACTGGAGAATTCTACAAAACATTTACAGAAGAGCTTGTACCAGTACTACTCAAGTGATTTCAGAGCATAGAAGAGGAAGCAACAATTCCAAATTCATTCTATGAAGTCACCATAACGCTGATTCCAAAACCAGGAAAAGATGTCACAAAAAAAAGAAAATTACAGACCAATATCTCTCACGAATATAGGTGCAAAAATTCTGAACAAAATTCTAGCCAATAGAATTCAGCATCATATCAAAAAAAGAATACACCACGACCAAGTAGGATTCATACCAGGTATGCAAGGATGGTTCAACATTAGAAAATCAATCAACGTAATCCACCACATAAATAAAAGGAAAGAAAAGAATCACATGATCATCTCAACTGACACAGAAAAGGCATCTGACAAAGTCCAACACCCATTCCTGATAAAAACCCTCAATCAAATAGGTATAGAAGGGAAATTTCTCAACATAATAAAGGGCATCTATGCAAAACCAACGGCCAACATCATTCTTAATGGAGAGAGGCTGAAAACATTCCCCTTGAAAACAGGAACAAGACAAGGATGCCCTTTATCACCACTCCTATTTAACATTGTGCTGGAAGTTCTAGCTAGAGCAATAAGGCAAGAAAAAGAAATAAAGGGCATCCAAATTTGTAATGAAGATGTTAAACTGTCCCTGTTTGCAGATGATATGATACTACACACAGAAAACCCTAAAGACTCCACGAGAAATCTACTGGAACTAATAGAAAGATTCAGCATAGTAGCAGGATACAAGATAAACATTCAAAAATCAGTTGGATTCCCATACACCAATAAGGAGAACGATGAAAAGGAAATCAGGAAAACAATACCATTTTCAATAGCCCCTAAAAAGATAAAATACTTAGGAATAAATCTGACCAGGGAGGTAAAAGACTTATACAAAGAAAACCACAAAACACTACTGCATGAAACCCAACAGGATCTACATAAATGGAAAAACATACCATGCTCATGGATAGGCAGACTCAACATTGTGAAAATGCCAATTCTACCCAAAGCAATTTACAAATACAACACAATCCTGATCCAAATACCAACAACATTCTTCAAAGAGATGGAAAAACTAATAATTAACTTTATATGGAAAGGGAAGAAGCCCTGAATAAGTAAAGCACTACTGAAGAAGAAGAATAAAGTTGGAGGACTCACACTACCTGACTTCAGAACCTACTATACAGCTACAGTAGTCAAAACAGCCTGGTACTGGTACAACGACAGATACATTGACCAATGGAACAGAATTGTGAATCCAGATGTAAATCCATCCACCTACGGTCACCTGATCTTCGACAAGAGCCCAAAGTCCATCAAATGGGGAAAAGACAGTCTTTTTAACAAATGGTGCTGGCAAAAGTGGATATCCATCTGCAAAAAAATGAAACAGGACCCATACCTCACACCGTATACAAAAACTACTTCAAAGTGGATCAAAGACCTGAATATAAAGCCTAAAACTATAAAGTTCATAGAAGAAAAAATAGGACCAACACTTCAGGCCTTAATACATGGCATTAACAGGATACAAACCATAACCATCAACGCACAAAACCCAACAGATAAGCTAGATAACTGGGATCTTCTAAAAATCAAACAACTATGCTCTTCAAAACACTTCACCAAAAGAGTAAAAAGAGAACCTACAGACTGGGAAAAAATTTTTGGACAGTACAAGTCAGACAAAGGTCTAATCTCCATAATCTACAAGAAAATCCAACACCCCTACAACAAAAAGACAAATAATCCTATTAAAAAATGGGCAAAGGAAATGAACAGACACTTCACCAAAGAAGACATTCAAATGGCCAACAGACACATGAGGAAATGCTCACGATCACTAGCCATTAGAGAAATGCAAATTAAAACGACAATGAGATACCATCTCATCCCAGCATTACGGGCACGAATCAAAAACACTGGAAATAACAAATGTTGGGAGGGGCTGCGGGGAGATCGGAACTCTTATGCACTGCTGGTGGGAATGCAAAACGATACAACCATTTTGGAAAATGATATGGCGCTTCCTCAGAAAGCTAGAAATAGACATACCATTTGATTCAGCAATCCCACTCCTAGGAATATATCCTAGAGAAATAAGAGTCGTCACTCGAATAGACATATGCACACCTATGTTCATGGCAGCATTGTTCACAATAGCAAAACGGTCGAAACAACCTAGATGCCCATCAAAAGATGAACGGATAAACAAACTATGGTACATACACACAATGGAGTAATATGCAATGAGAAAGAATAACAATGAATCTGTGAAGCATCTCATAACATGGATGAAACCGGAGGACATTATGCTGAGTGAAATAAGTCAATCACAAAAGGACAAATATTGTATGAGACCTCTATGTGTAAAAACCCATGAAAAAGTTCACACACAAAATGTAACAATCCTTGTTGGTTACCAGGGATGGGAGGGGAGGGGGGGGGATACTAAATAGGTAATAGATGAGTGGTAACTTGGGTGAGAGGTGAGATAGTACACAGTACAGGGGAAACTAACACAACCTGCACAAGGAAAGGTCATGGAGGCCCTATAGACACATCCAAACCCCCCGAGGGACTGAGTTGTTGGACGGAGGGCTCTGGGGACCATGGTCTCAGGGAACATCTAGCTCAATTGGCATGACACTACCTATAAAGATAATGCTCTACATTCTACCTTGGTGAGTAGTGTCTGGGGTCTTAAAAGCCTATGAGCGGCCATCTAAGATACTCCACTGGTCTCATCCCTTCGGGAGCAAGGGAGAATGAAGAGAACAGGATACAAGGAAAAGATTAGTCCAAAGGACTAATTGTCCACAGCTACCAAGGCCTCCACCGGACTGAGTCCAGTACAGCTAGATGGTGCCTGGCTACCACCACTGACTGCTCTGATCAGGATCACAACAGAGGGTTCTGGACAGAGCTGGAGAAGGATGTAGAGCATAATTTTAACACCTAAAAAAAAAAAAAAGAAAAAAAAAAAAAAAAAAAGACCAGATTTACTGGCCTAAAGAATACTAGAGAAACCTCAAGAGTGTGGCCCCCAGACACCCTTTCAGCTCAGAGGTGAAGTTACCTTCGAGGTTCGATGTTAAGCCTGGGAGTGGACAGCCCAATAAAACTAAATGGGACTAACGAGGTACAGGAGTCCGGTGACAAGGGCCAGAAGGCAGAGGGGGAGTAGGAAACTGATGATAAGGAACACAAATTCAATAAGGACACTGTCGATGTATTGTGAGATTGTTGACCACTGCTATAGGGCAACATGTGTAGTAACTGTTAAATGAAAAACTATTTTGTTCTGTAAGCCTTCATCTTAAGTGAGAATAACAGCACAGTTGGAAGAGCGTAGTCAATGTCACTGAACTGTGAATGTAGAAATTTTTGAAACGGTGTATCTTTCGCTATCTGTATTTTCATCAAAAAAAAAAAAAAAAAAAAAAAGGTTGAGAATTTAGAGGCTTAATATGTTGTGGGGTTGTTAACCAATGTCATAGAACAACATGTGTACTACTATTTCATGAGAAACTATTTGCTCTGTAAGCTTTCACCTGAAGTACAATAAAATATAAAAAACAAAACAAAACAAAACAAAAACATTAATGTTATTGTATTGTTTATGCTTTCCTTAGTACAATGGCAATGGGCACTGAACGTAATGACCTGAGGTCATTCAAAATCCTCCACTGCCTTCTGGGCACAAAGACAATGCATCATTTTGGATAAACTTTTACTATTTAATCATCATGTACGGTTGGTTCATGCAGTTAATTTTGTTAGCTGCCTTCCTTGCTTACAGACAGGGATGGAACTGGGTATCCATGATAACTGTATTATTTGCTATATGGGACTACTATTTTCTACCTATGATGGGAGACTAGGAATTTACCATTTTTAAAATTTCGAGTGATCTTAATACATCTGATCTGAATAAAGATGTTTAAATATAACTGCTCCTCTACCATTTCAATCTTTCATTTCTGGATCATTAACATCCATGATAATGCAGTGGGGAAATCCCTTAATACTCATCATTAGGAAAACAACTCTATGCTCGACTAACCTCTTTGCGGCCTTTGACAGTTTTCACAGACTTCATGCTTTGCGATCTTCGAAGTCCTTTGTGTGTTAACATCTCATCGTCTGAGTATGGCCCATTCTCTTCTTCATCTGTTTTCTCATCTCCATCTTTCAGTGGAATTCCATACCCTAAATGAGTTGTCAAAACAGGATGTTTTGGTGAAAGGATACTAGGCAGGGCAGCCTCTTCACTCCACTGCAGTCTTTCTGTTTGCAGTTTTCTACATGGTCCGCGTTTACCAGTTTACTCCTCTCTCCTTCCCATCTGGAATGAACTCCCTGCTCTTCATGATGAATCTTTACCCCTTGCACTATTCTAGATGAAGCTCATAATTCATTTCTTCCACAAAGTTGTCCCTGACCATTCTTATATCTGTTATGCATATTTCAGATTATAAAAAAATTTTGAATAGGTAATACATTCAACTTGTTCAAAAAAATCACCAAGAATATAGATATATAGTGAAATCTCTTCCCACCCTCTCTCCTTTTCATGAATTCTAAACACCTCCTACAATAGATTAAAAAAATCCATTGTCATCCAGTCAATTCTGACTCATAGCTACTTTATAGGACAGAGCAGAACTGCCCCATCGGTTTTCCAAGGAGCACCTGGTAGATTCGAACTGCCGACATTTCGGTCAGCAGCCGTAGCTCTTAACCACTACGCCGTTGGGGTTTTAGATATGTTTTTTAAGCACCTGTGATTTAAGTTAGGAATTGAGGTTATTTTCCCCGTGTGTCATATCTTTGGTCAAGACTGGGAATGGCAGGAGTTAAGTAAGACTCACCAAAACCAAACCAAACCAAACCAGTTGCCATCATGTCAGTTCTGACACACGTGTGTTAGAGCTTCACAGAGTTTTCAATGGCTATGACCTTTTGGAAGTATAAGGCTAGGCCTTCCTTCTGAGGCACCCCTGGATGGATTCAGTAGCCCAGTGCTTAACTGTTTGCACCACCCAGGGACTCCTAAATAAGACCCAATGGGCCTAGAAATTTGTGCAAGTTATGGTCACCGGAAGGTACCTGTGTGGCATGAACGATTTGCGCTGGACAACTAACTTAAAGTTGGTGGTTCAAAACCACCCAGCAACGCCATGGAAGAAAGTCCTGGCGATCTGCTTCTGTTAAGACTACAGCCAAGAAAGCCCTATGGAGCAGTTCTACTGTGTAACACATGGGGTCACCATGAGTTGGAACTGACTCAGAGGCAAAGGAAAAAAAAGAGTTCACTATAGAGAGGTGATAGAGATGTTGCAGCTGCTGAAATAAAACCCAGCCAGGGAGGCTACCATAACTAGAAACACTGCAGACTATGATGACAGATGTTAGTCAAGGAGAGTACCCCGCATCAGGAAGGCCAGTAAGAGATCATGTGGGTGTGCTAACAAAGACTTAGTATTAGCCAATATGCAAACATCCAGGCTGTGAGTTGGTTACTGTCAGGAAGTCTGAGAGCAAGAGGCTGGGATCCAGGGAAAAGAACTCTCCCATCCCTAAAACACTTGTTCTCAAATTTTAGCACATATCAGAGTCACCTGGAGAACCTGTTAATATAAGGATTGCTGGGCCCCACCCCTAAAGTTTCTAATTCAGAAGGCTTGGGGCTGGGCTGAGAATCTGCATTTCTAGCAAGTTCCCAGGTGATGTTTATGCTACTGGTCTGGGGCCCACACTCTGAGACCCACTGCCTGAGGTTCCTGGAGAGACCAAGACAGGTGCCCAAGTCTAAGGCAAGCAGAATACTGGGTAAGCTATGAAGAAGGGGGTGAGGTTACAAGGCTCTGTTAAGTGTCAAATTTTCAGGTAAGGAAGAAATAGAAGGGTTTCCAGTCTCAGGAGGAGGCAGGGAGAGGCTCCTTGCATATCAAGAAAAATACACTCAGCAAAATGTTTATTAGTTTGCTCTCCTAGGACACAAATCATCTGAGACCCACTAAGCAAACCATGAGGCACAGTGATTAAGAGCTCCTCTGCTAACCAAAAGGTCGGCAGTTTGAATCCACCAGCCGTTCCATGGAAACCCTATGGGGCAGTTCTACTCTGTCCTATAGGGTCGCTATGAGTCAGAATCGACTTGACGGCAACAGGTTTGGTTAAGCAAACCATGAAGAGTTGTTAAT
Source organism: Dugong dugon (assembly GCA_030035585.1). NCBI lineage: Eukaryota > Metazoa > Chordata > Mammalia > Sirenia > Dugongidae > Dugong > Dugong dugon. The sequence continues at coordinate 26,811,539 of CM057475.1, forward strand.
AAGCTTTTTATTCTCATAATAACATAAAAATCTTTACTTGCAAATTGGACAGGTACAGTTTTATGCTGCCAGACTTCTATGGTAGGAATTAAGAAAGATTAGGGAGTAGAATCAGTCCAGCATTATTGTTCTATCACTTTGTTTTCCTGCAGCAGTCCAAAGAAGCGCATTTTAGGTAAAATAGACAGCAGAGGTCCTGGGGTAAGGGGAAGCATGACTGCTGTGAGGAATTGAAAGGTGGCCAGCGTGGCTGGGAGCTGGACAGGTGATTGGAAAACGCTTCTGATGCAATATTAAGTGGAAAAAAATGTACACATAGAAACAAAGGAACAATATAAAAATGAAACTATTACATCTTTTTGAAGTGGGCTTTTAGGTGATTTTAACTTTCTTCACTTCCTTTTTTTATTTGCCAATTTTTTGCTTGAAAAACTGTTATTACTTGTGTAATTGAGAAAAAATAACCCCCCAAAAACTCATTGTTTTCAGGTTGCGACTTCTAGATTTTTCGCAATTGTTGTTGCTGATACACTATTCCTGATCCCAATATAATAAAACCCAATGTAATAAAACTAAGGTAAAGCGCTGAACAAGGAATCAAGGACTGCGTCAGAATGGAAGCTAAGTGATTCAAAAAGCTCTCTAAGGCCACAGATGAAGCAGAAGACTACAGTTCAACAAACATGTTGTGTGATTTCGAGTCCATTCTGACTCATAGCAACCCGACAGGATGGAGTAGAATTCCCATAGTTTTCTTGTATATAATTTTCACAGAGAAGCCCTGGTGGCACAGTGGTTAAGTGCTCTTAACTAAAAGGTCTGTGGTTCCAACCTACCAGCCAATCCAGGAGAGAAAGACGCGGCAGTCTGCTTCCCTAAATATTGACAGCTTTGAAAACCCTACGGGTATTTCTACTTTGTCCTGGAGGAATGCTATGAATCGGAATTGACTCCACGGCAACATTTTTTTTTGTGGGGGTGGTGGTGGTGGTGGTGGCGGTAATCTTCACGCAGCAATTTGCCAGGTCTTTTCTCCCACGGAGCAGCTGGTGGGTTGGAACCACTGACCTTTAAGTTAGCGGCCGAGTGCCTAACCATTGTGCCACCAGGGCTCCTTTCAACAAAAACAGTCCTTGCTATTTGAATTGCCTCCATTTTGTACAATGAGGGATCAGAATTCCATTCAAAAGCTGTTTACACCACATCTTATTCTTTCCTTGTTTCCTAATTTAAGAAAAAAATCTTAGTTTTCTAATTAGTTTCAGGAAAGTGGTGGATGGATTCCACCAGTATTTTTCAAATGTGACTATGTGAGAGGTAGTGTGCTAAATTATGTGGTACAATGATGAAAAAGACACAACTGTCTTTTTCTACTCTCAAGTAACTTAAAATCCAACAGGGAAAGCAGACTCAAACGGGCATTATAGTGCTGTGATACATGTTATAAACGGAAGGTAAGGTCAAGGCTCTGGGAGTACACAGTAAGAGAATTAACTCAGCCTGGAGGCGCCTGTGTGCACACAAGTGCGTGCGTGCGTGCGTGCGTGCAGGTTGTGAGAGAAGACTCTCGTAGGAGATGGTAGCTAAATTAAATCCTGAACAGCCTATAATTCTATATAGCTAGTACATGATGGGGGGCGAGAACGAGGCTGGAGAGCTAATATACCGTATTATTGAGTTGGATTTCATAAAAGAACTATGAAGCATTGCTGTTACAAGCATTTTAAGCAGAAGGGTGATACAATTAGATTTTTAAAAAAAGATTCTTCTGGGTGCACTTTGGAGAACGGATCAGAAATGGAGGAAACTGAAAGCAGGGAAGCTAAGGGTGGAGGGAATTGCAGTATGGCAGAAAAAGAAATGTTGGACAGAAAAGTAGCCAAATTTGGGATCTATTACGGAGGTGAAATTCATAAATTTAACTTTGCAACTTACTAAATCCTGCATCAAAAAGAGAGAAGACACTAGAGTCATGTCGAATTCTTCATTAAAATATGCATTTTCTATTCAACTTAAATATTCAAAAATGAGTACCTTAATTATCTTTCAAAATGAAGATCACTGTGGTTCTATTTCTGATTTTGAGAAATAGGTTAAAAAAAAAAAATCACTAAAAGTTCCAGTACTCAGAGGTAACCACTGTTAACATTTTAGTAACATCCTTCCAGACTCTCCTCTGTGTATATGCATTTCAAAAATAAATGTACATTATTAATCCATTCCATCATCTACTTATTGTGCCTGTACAGTATAATCATGTCACGCAAAATGTTTTGTCATTTTTCCCCCCACAATCTGGGTATGTTTTCCTATCAATAAGTATAGGTCAATATTATCATTTTTCATGGCTAATAAACCACCACTTTGCTTAATAATTTATCTTGGACATTCAGTCTGTTCCAATATTTTGCCATTATACACAAGGAGGTGAACATTCTTATACATAAATTTCTAAACACTTGTCTGATTACTTCCTTATGACATATTCCTAGAAGTTCTTGCTTAGTTAAAGGGAGTAAATTTTTATAATTATTGCCAGATTGTCAACCAAAAGGATTATTCCATTTAAAACTCTTACAAAATGTATATGAGTGTGTTTGTTTCCCAACATGCTTGCTGTGGTGGTTTTAAAACACGTCCACAAAATCTCTGACACTCTCCTCCGCTCCCCTTAAATAAAAATCAATATATCTAATCATTAAATGCTTAAGAAAATGCCTATATTAGGAATTTCTTTTACATTATTAATGTATTAAGGCTGATGGTTCAAAGTTCAATGGCTCCTCCCTCTTAAAGGCATTAACTACCTTAATCAATGACCGATGCTTAATTTCTACTTCTTAGATAATAGCCACCAACTTTGTCAAGTTACGTGCTTTAGGGAGAATATGGAAGAAAACTAAAGTATCATTTTTTTTCTTTTTAAGAAGGGATTGTTATTTATATTTCAAATTGGTGTTAACTATAAAGGATGATTTTCAATCTTTCTAAAGAAAACCTCTACTTAAAAAAAAAAGGTCAAGTAGACGTGTACCTTATGGCCTTAATTTATTAATAACAAATATCCTCAAGATCTTACTTCTTAGCTAAGCCTTGAACCAAAACTTTCTTTTATATGTTAAAATGACCAAAGAACTAAGTCTTTTTGTTTATGTGTATGTTTCTAAAGTCACAATAATTGACTAAAATTTTAGAGCATATCAACTATGACATGTTCGTAATTTATATTACGATAGGATAGCTCTTGAACTAGGGTATGTAATTTCAACACATTTCCCACTTGAGTAATCCTATTTTCAAACTGAGTCATCTTTTGTCATCTTCTTAAAATTCTTTATCTTGTGAGTCAGTATCTTTATTTGTCCATGGCATTTACCATAAAGAGGGTTTAACCATACAACTCCTTGGATGTCACAACATAGTATGAGTAGCAAGGGTACTTATCACAGGTCAGAACCAGTGGTGGTGGGAGTGGGGGAGGTGGTGGTAATCACCCTCACAGCGTCTAAAAATTCACAGCAGCACAAGAGTTTATGGCTACTTTCTTAGCTGGATCATCTTCCAGGGTCAGCAAAAGGCAAATGCTAACCTTATGTAGCAAAAATTTAGAGAAAGAGAACTACAGTTAAGTGTCAAACTCGAAAATGTAAGCTCAGACGTAAATTTTGTCTACCCAAATTCAGATAGTTACCATGGGTTATTTTAGTGCCCATCTTGGCCAACCAGCACAATTATAAAAAAAAAAACCTATATATTGGTGGTTCAGTGGTAGAATTCTCACCTTCCATGCAGGAGTCCTGTGTTTGATACCCAGCCAATGCACCTCAAGTGCAGCCACCACTGGTATGCCAGTGGAAGCTTGTATGTTGTGGCAGTGCTGATCAGGTTTCAGCAGAGCTTCCAGACTAAGAGACTAGGAAGAAAGGCCTGGCAATTCATGTCTAAAAAATCAGCTAATGAAAACCCTATGGATCACAATGGACTGATCCTGTTGTGCATGGGCTCACCATGAGTTGGGGGGTCAACTTGATGGCAGCTAACAACAACATATATTAAAACAAGCAAGCACACCTGCTGATTCACTGGGTGCTGGTTTACTTTTCTTTTTTGCTTCTGGTAGAGGTTGGAATGGTCTTTGTCCCACAGGCTCGTCACCTTGAATAGTTGTTAGATCATGCATACTGAAACTTCTTAAACGTTCAGTTATTGCTCCTTGGCTCTATTTAACAGAGAAGTGATAGATTCAAGGAAAAAAAAAGATACTTTAAAACATTTAACAATGCTTACTTTTAACTTTTGCCCAATATGTCATTATGAACTTTTTTCTGCTTATTGTGAAATTTTCAGAAAAATAGAATTGTACAGTGAACACCCACATGATATTTACATTCTGCTGTGTTTGCTTTAGCACATATCTACCATCTATCCATCCATCAGTCCATTTTATTTTTTTATGTATTTCCAAAGTAAGTTGTAGACATCAGTATATTTCATCCCTAAATGTTTCAGTATTACATTTAATTTTAAAATGTAAAACAGTTTAGGATGAGCTTATTATCTTCAGAGTAAATAGCATCCATAATTCTTTCACTTCAGGGCTTACATTTATGCTTTAGAAGAACTCTTTAAAGTAAAACAGACACTGTTTTAAAACTAATCCGAGTCAGGAGTGGTATTGGCTCTACTTAGAACAAGGGAAAAACTTAAGAGCCAAAGAATCTTGGATATAAAATGATATTCTGTTAATGAACTCACTTATCTGGCAAGGCATATCTACTACTGTACAATTTGACTTCAGGCCATTTTGCATTAACAATATTGTAGCTACTAGCCACATGTGGCTATTTAAATTAAAATGAATTAAAAGTAAATAAAATTAAAAATTCAGTTCCTTAGTTGCACTAGCCACATTTCAAATGCTTATTAGCCACACATGGCCAGTGGCTACTGTGTTGGGCAGTGCATATAGAGCATTTCCATCACTGCAGAAAGTTCAATGATTGTCATCACTACCCAGCTCTGAAAGCACATTTCTAAATGTTTTCAGACGTAACTATATTCTTTTCCAAATTATAAAGCTTTGTAAAAAGAGAAAAAAGGTCACTTCTAAATTTACCCTTTGAAAATTTACATAGCATATAGATGACTCATTTCTTATTTATAACTAGATTAAAAATATTCTTCTAAAGCTTTTTACACTTATTTCTTCTTCTCAAATATGTAAATTTATGATTGCCTCTAGTTATAATGTTACTGTAGAAACTCATCTACAATGGTTCATCTCTAAATTTCAAAGCCTAAGATGGGGTATTACTGTTAACATGTATTTTATATAGAAGAAAAAAGTCTTGATTCATGAGTCTTGATTCAGCTACTCCAAACCAAAACTCACTGCCGTTGAGTCGACTTCGACTCATAGCGATCCTACAGAACAGAGCAGAACGGCCCCATAGGGTTAGAGGGTTAGGAATATCACATTATGTCAAAAAACAAATGCCACACTTCACTTGAGCTTTGTATTTCTACCATATTATTTGAATCGTGAAAAGGAATTATTAAAACTCCTGTTGCCGTGGAGCCAATTCTGACTCATGGCCACCCCATGTGTGTCAGAGTAGAACTGTGCTCCACAGGGTTTTCATTGGCTCGTTTTTTTGGAAGTAGAGCAGCAGGCCTTTCTTCTGTGGCCCGTCTGGGTGGAATCAAACCACCAACCTTTCGGTTAGTAGCCCAGCACAAACTGTTCGGTACCTTAATTATTAAAGGGTCTCTATTCTCAAGAAAAATCATACCACTACTGGATTCCACATATTTTAAAACATTTTTGGCATGATTTAACTCAATAGACTTTGTTCTACTTCATCAGATATCATTTACTTATTGACCAGATGGCCGAGAGAAGACTTCAGAGCCACACTAAAAGGACCAATGCTTATCTCAAGCAGATGCCTGGTTTTCTCAGAAATGTCATTTTCTTTGTCCTACCTTTGTATTCCTGTGCCCTCTCTCAGCAATTCTTGACTTTTGTCCCACTGCCACACAGCAGGAAAATGGCATGCATGCCCACTACCCTCTACCCATCAGGTGCAACGCCCAAGGCTCGCTGTAACTTCCAAAACTACTCACACCCAAGAAAACACATCTCAGAACGCAAAGGAGTCAAAATGCCATTTAATTGGAACGAGTCTAGCTTTAAAATTATGTCTTACACAAACTTTGGTACTTTTAATGACGATAATCAACAAATTAGGGCATATCACAAAGGAACTCATACATTATTGCTAGTTCTATTGTTGTGCTATGTATATTTTGCTGCCAGAGCAAGATTTTAAGAAACCAGAGCAGAGGGACGAATCTTAGGCTTTGTCTATCTTCCTCTGCACCTGCTATGGTACTGATATTGAGCATGTAATAAGTAAACTACTCTTTGTCTGCCTATTCTTTTTCATTGCTCTTGCCTGCTAAAGAGTTCTCCATAGGACCATGGTCTCGAGGAACATCTAGCTCAATTGGCATGACACAGCTTATAAAGACAATGTGCTACATTCTACCTTGGTGAGTAGTGTCTGGGGTCTTAAAAGCCTGTGAGCGGCCATCTAAGATACTCCACTGGTCTCATCCCTTTGGGAGCAAGGGAGAATGAAGAGAACAGGATACAAGGAAAAGATTAGTCCAAAGGACTAATCGTCCACAGCTACGAAGGCCTCCGCTGGACTGAGTCCAGTACAGCTAGATGGTGCCCGGCTACCACCACTGACTGCTCTGACCAGGATCACAACAGAGGGTTCTGGACAGAGCTGGAGAGGGATGTAGAGCATAATTCTAACTCACAAAAAAAAAAAAGACCACATTTACTGGCCTAAAGAAGACTGAAGAAACCTCGAGAGTATAGCCCCCAGACACCCTTTTAGCTCAGTGGTGAAGTTACCTCTGAGGTTCACTGTACAGCCTGGGAGTGGACAGCCCCGTAAAACCAAATGAGACTAATGAGGTACAGGAGTCCAGTGGCAAGGGCTAGAAGGCAGAAGGGGACAAGGAAGCTGGTGATAGGGAACCCAAGGTTGAGTAAGGATATTGTTGATGTATTGTGAGATTGTTAACCAGTGTCATAGGGCATCAGCTGTAGTAACTGTTAAATGAAAAACTATTTTGTTCTGTAAGCCTTCATCTTAAGTGAGAATAACAGCACAATTGGAAGAGCGTAGTCAGTGTCACTGAACTGTGCATGTAGAAATTTTTGAAACAGTGTATCTTTGGCTATGTGTATTTTCACCAAAAAAAAAAAAAAGGTTGAGAAGTTAGAGAGTTAATATGTTGTGGGGTTGTTAACCAATGTCATAAAACATGTGTACTACTGTTTCACGAGAAACTATTTGTTCTGTAAGCCTTCACTTGAAGTACAATAAAATATTAAAAAATAAATAAATAAATGAAGAGTTCTCCATACCCATAGACCCAAGTATTCTAGACTTCAAGGAAGACCAGGTACTGTAGGGAAAAGCAGAAAAGGGCTGGGTACCCTTATTGAGGAACCCCAATATTACAATACTCATTATCACCTTGAGAAACCAATATTCTGTTGTATTTCTTCTTATGTGCCCAGAACAGAACCTAATATGGGAAGAGAGAATTAATGTGGTATTGTGAACTTTAGTATCCAATGTGACCACTTTAAAGGAGATGTAATTATAAAATAATCACATCAAAAGGCAGACCAATTTCCTCCGGATTATATATCTTCTTGGACATAGCTAATGGAGAAAAAGGTCATTAGTGAGGGAACTATGTTTGCTATATAATGTTAAAGGAACCCTGGTGGTGCAGTGGTTTATGCGCTTGGCTGCTAACCGAAAGGTCAGAGGTTTGAACCCACCAGCCACCCCGCGGGAGAAAGATGTGGCAGTCTGCTTCTGTAAAGATTACAGCCCTGGAAACCCTATGGGACGGCTCTACTCTGTTCTATAGGGTCTCTATGGGTTAGAATCAACTTGACAGCAATGGGTTTGGTTTTTGAATATGTTAAGTGGAAAAGCTTCTCTCTACCCCAGAATTCTAAATTACATGTATAATATGGTTGTAAGTATGCAGACAAACAGACATGGAAAATACACCAAAATGAAAACAGTATAATGTTGAGGCAGACTGGATGAGATCTCTTTAATATTATAAAATTAAATTAATATTATAAAATCAATCATAGATGGAAGAGTAAAGTTTTAGTTGTAACATGGTACATAATGAGAATTTCCGATTCATTTCCCACTCAGGTTTCCAGTATCTCATCTTTCACTCCCATCATAAAAAGCTATTTCTCTACTTTGAAGGCACGAACAAGGCCTCATTGTCACCTGTCAATAACAACATTAAAAATGCACCGAGGTTTTGCTGAAATTAATACTGCTTATCTGTTTTCTCCTATGTGGTTTATACAATACTAAATGGATACTAATTAAACGGATAAGAAAAATGAGGAAAGATGCTTTAGTCCGAGGGGGAAATCTGCATGCAAACGGCAGTCTTAGTAAGGAGGAAGTGGTTACCATTCACAAGGCAATCCCATATCTCAGCATTTTAGATCCTATTCTCTGCATAACAGTATGTACACTGTGTATGTTAAACTAGATCCTAAAAAAAAAGGAAATCAAAGAAGTAACAGAAAGACTGTGATGAGAATGCAAAAAGGCAAAGTAATATTTTACATTAAGCCCGATCATTATTAGCAGAGGTGTTCTTAATCCTTCTGAACTTTGGGGGGCTTAAAGGACACAGGGTTTGGATTTAGGTGGGCCCAGAACATCCGTTTAAGAAACTGACAACACTGCAGGTGTTGACTGGGAAGGATCAAGTCCAGAGCGCCAGGTGGGCTTTCATGTAAGAGGTTGGGTCCAGATCTAACACACTCAAGCTCTGGGAAGGATTTTTCAGCTGAGAACAGCTCCAGGAGCTGGCCCATACAGAGCTCATTTATGTCCAAGGGCACTAGGACATCTAAACGTCTATTCAAGTATCCAAGTACATGGCTGGCATCTATAAAAAGGGAAGAGCCTATGATCTCGTGTGCATAACTAACTCTAACTTCTTTATACTTTACAAATTCTGCTTTTGTTTAAATACTTCATTTCCTGATTAAATACTGCATTAACATTACTATATTTTACATGCAATAAGGGGAATTTATTGTGCTCATCAGCATCTTTATATAAAACTTTCAATCTATTCGCTTCACATTTTTTATTAAGAATTTAAAAATATATAACCAGTAATGCTTTAGAACCATTTAAGTATGCAAATATTCCTTTACAGAATAATTCTTATTCTGTTCAACAATAAATAGTCATTAAGTTATACTTCTTGTTGATTCTTGACATGTTACATTATAATTGGGATAAGGTTAGTACCTGGTTTTAAAGGGAAATCTCTTTTCCCTATGGACATTCAACAATTAATCTAATCAAGCCAATAATGGAACTGTCTGTACTTGCATTTATTGACTATTTTAGTGTTTTTAAGATTAGTAGAGCAACATCCATTTATTGAGGAACATTTGTAATAGAGAAAAGTATTAATAAGAAAATAAAAATTATTTGTAACCCACCACTAAAACTACCTATTTACATTCATATATCCTTCTAGTTTTTTTCTGACTCATCATACTTGGAAATCAGGGTTTCTCAACCTAAGCATTGTTGCTTTTTGGGGCTGGATAATTTGTTGTTGTGAGGAAGCTGTCTTGTGCATTTGTAGGACAGTAACTAGCATCCCTGGCCTCTACCCACTAGATACCAGCAGCACTCCCCATCCCTTTTGTGACAACCAAAAATGTCTCCAGACATTGTCAAACATCCCTTGGGTGACAAAATTACCTCCAGTTGAGAATCACTGCTTCAGAGATACAAGGGGCTTTAGAAGTCAAGTTTCACCCCTTTATTTTACAGGTGAGAAAACTAATAAAGTGCTCAGGGTAGATAATTTGCCCAAAGTCTCATGGTTAATTAGTGGCAGACTCAGGGCTAAAAAAATCCAGATAATTCGACTGCTATAGAATAAAATGTTCATTATGCCATTCTGCCTTCCTAGATTGTAAGGGAGATGGTATGACTTTCTTTTCCACTGCCTTGGACAGATGCTATTTTAGTGAATGTTACTTAGCAGCTGGACATTCCCTAATCCTTTCATAAACAGAGAGCCATTAAAACTGACAGCAAGATGTCAGAATTTTTGACTTAATCATATGATAACTTAAAGTCAATTAGGTTTTAGCAATTTTACCTATAAGGCTCTAATTTCCGTGATAACTGATTTTTTAAAATAATATTTGCTAAAGAATTCACCAAGAAAAGGCAGGCAGAGAAAATACAAAGAGATGATGAATAAGACCAATAGTACTTTTCTTTATCTGCCCTTCACTCGGCAGTGGTTTTGCTCATCTGTATAAAAGCTACCTGCATTTCTCATGGGAAAAGCTATGGAATGTTGAACATCCTCAGCAAAATCCTTGAAGGTCCTTCATATGTTTATGCTTTGCTCAGCCAAAATAAACTTGTACACTGACCTTGTGAACAGATGCCTGGTAATGAGGTCACAGAACTGAGTAACATTTTCAGAAAATTGCTTCACGGTGTAATAAATGCTCTGATTAGATTCCTGTTTTAATCTTTAACATGCTCAGGTAGTTCAACCTGGGGAACCTCATCAGGGCTATTACCATTCTTTAAAGGTCACACAAAGAGTCCATTAATTTCTAGCCTGGAAGTTATTTTTAAGAAACTATATATTGTAAAAATTTAAAATAATTCTCAAGTTTTACTACTGGTTATCTTGCAGTTTCTCCTTAAACTTGACCTATTTTCTATTTCAGTTTCAATTTACTCTTCAGTAGGAAGTGTCTGGTTCAGTGATTCTTCCATAACAGTGTCTTTCTTTGACATCCCCAGAGATGAAACTAATGTCACCTACTTTAAAATAGGTACAGTCTAACTGGTGGCAAATCGTGTCAACATGATGCTATTTTCAGCATATTTAATGACTATTTCTAATGAATAAAACAGACTCCAGGATGGTTGAAGCCAGCACTCCTGTTCTCATGATGAGGATGGTGGAAGTTACAGTGATCCTGTCAGTGGAGTATTACCACAGGACAAACGTGTGGGGGACAGTTTTGAAATGAATTCCAATGACGGGAAACGTGTTTGTTCTACAATGATAATAATTTGGATGATTTTGTACTCAATTATCACTCCTGACTTTAGAGTGGAGAGGTTAACTTTAAAGGTGTTAAATATGTAAATAAAAATAAACAACAAATCACAATGAAACAAAGAAGCCAGAGAAATACATAAACAGGATTGCTTTTATAGTTTTTTTTTTTTTTTTTAAACACAAAGTATTTATTTTAATAATGGAAGGTGAGGAGCCAGCTCTTAGCAACCAAAGGCATGATAAAATTTTTAGTTAGTGAATACAGACATTAGCTACAGCCAGACAGTAGCCTGTGAGGGTAGAGACCATGTCTATCTTGTTCACTGCTGCATCCCCAACACCTAGCATATACTAGACATTACATAAGTAGAAGCTGAATAAATGATCTGTAGGATGCTAAATACTCAAGGCAGCCAAGTATCAAATAAAAATAAAGGAGGAGGGAATGAGGATAAGATAAAACAGTGAGGATTGCTAATTCTCATATAGAGAATTTGGAAGTAAATACAAGTCAAAATTAAATAAATATCCCATAAAACGTTGTATTATGTGGAAGGGTGTGTCACAGACCAACAGGATTACAAACTATATTTAAGTGTTAAAGTGAGGGTTTGGATATTATGTTTTTTAAAATGGTGTTCTACATTATCTGTATTTTCGAAACAATTTTTCAAGTTGAAATTTTAATCTCAGTTTTTCTCTGTGGAATCATGTTGGATGATGATTTTAAATGTGAAAAATTCAGAAAGCATCTTCTTTGGGGTGTTAATAAATACACGCACTCAGTTTGTAAAGTTGTTGTCAGGTGCCGTCGAGTCGGTTCTGACTCATGGCGACCCTATGTATGACAGAATGAAACACTGCCCTGTCCTGTGCCATGCCCACAATCCTTGTTACGCTTGAGCTCACTGTTGCAGCCACTGTGTCAACCCATCTCATTGAGGGGCTTCCTCTTTTTCACTGACCCTGTATTTTACTAAGCATGATCTCCTTCTCCAGGGACTGATCCCTCCTGATAACATGTCTAAAGTATGTAAGACATAGTCTTGCCATCCTTGCCTCTAAGGAGCATTCTGCTTGTACTTCTCCCAAGACAGATCTGTTCGTTCTTTTGGCAGTCCACGGTATATTCAATATTCTTTGCCAATACCACGATTCAAAGGCGTCAACTCTTCTTCAGTCTTCCTTATTCATTGACAAGCTTTCACATGCATATGATGCGACTGAGAATATCATGGCTCGGGTCAGGTGCCTCTTAGTCTTCAAGGTGTCATCTTTGCTTTTTAACACTTTAAAGAGGTCTTTTGCAGCAGATTTGCCCAATGCAATGTGTCTTTTGATTTCTTGACTGCTGCTTCCATGGTTTTTTAATTTTATTTACATGCTTCCATGTAAATAAATACATGCACTCAGTTTGTAAAGTTAAATAACGCTAAAAGCTTGAAGCAAAAAAGAAAAGCTCTTAGTCCTCTTTTCCTCTTCATCCCCTTGAAGATGCAACCACTTTAAATCCTCTTGTTTCCTAATAGGACAGATGAGGATTTGAGCTCTCTCTCATCTCCCCTTTTCCTTCCTCTATCCTCCCAATACAGCAAAATCAGAGTTGTTGCTAAATCCATAGTCAGTGTTCTGTGATATTCTGATATGATGATGTAAATGCCACTCACTGCTGAGCCGAGTCATGTTTGTTTTAATTCCCTTCTTATCTAACTTTTGGTTTTTCTCTTAAGTTAATGATTATGCCTTTTTACAGTTGCTTAGTCGTCTTACCCCTTCCCTCTTTACACTGTCTCCAATACATTTTTCTTGGAGCTCAGGGCTGATGTGCAGTTGCATCAGTACCATCTGTTTACAGCCAGAGGGTCTTGATTGGTCACAGCATGGGCTCTGCATGGTTTAAATATCATCTTTGCACAAGAGTAAACCTATCAGATACTCTCAGCTCCCTATTCTTTCCAGAGACATCCCTCCTGACACCCTTCATCCATCTCATCCAGTTTTGGCCGGATGTACTCAGTATTTGCCGCACAGAGCTCATTCTGGGAATTCCCTTTACCTCCCTACCCTGTTTCCCAGATACCATGGGTTTCTTTTTTCTTGGATTATTCCTTAACTTTGGCAGAGCATCTCTCTCCTGACAAAGGATGGACAGGAGGTACATTTTGTGACTTTGCTTGCCTATAATAAAAAATTCTAAGATCACACCTGACTGAGAGCTTGATGAGTTATCGAACTTCAGAGTGAAAATCATTTTCACTTAGAATTTTGAGAGGATTAGTTTGCTGTCTTCAAGCTTCCATTGTCACTGTTTAGAATTTTAATGCCATTCTGAATTTTGCTTGTTTGAATGTGACATACTTTTTCTCTCTGGGAAGTTTTAAGAATTCTCTCCTTATCTCTGCTGTTCTGGAATATCCCAGCAACTTTGCTTAGAGTCAGTCCCCTGTCCCACTCCCACTCCATTCATTGTTCTGGGTACTTTGAGGGGCCCATTCAATCTGGAGATTAACGTCCTTCAGTTCTGGGAAATACTGTCATATTATTTCTTCGATAATTGTATCTATTCTCTCTTTTTAGAATTCTTAGTTTTTGAATGCTGGATCTCTTGGATGGTCCTTTTTAGTAGACATGGAAGTCAGGAATGCATTTTCATTAAGCAAGAAAGAACAAGCAAATGATCTGCTTCTAAAATGGAAAACAGTCTTTAAAGAAGCTGAACATTTTGCCATTTTAGTATTTGTTTATCAATCTAATCTAATAAGAGAAAAAGTTTATAAAAACCAACTAACAGGCAAACTATACCACATTAAAATGCTATTAATTAACAATCATTAATAATATATCTGTCTTATGTGGATAGTTAATAAATCCTCATTTAATCCTCAGTGCAACACTGCTAGGTATATAATTTGAAAATTTCACCTTTTTGATCGTATTAATTGTGATAACTGAGCCAAATACTCTAAGTTCCATCATTTTACATCCCTTCACTATTGCTATCATGTAAAATCACCACTTAACTAGAATAATTATTTCCATACTATTGTTTTAGTTTTAAGACAACTAAGTTAAAAGAGCCTAACTTGAGAGCTAGGATATTATTAGTTTCAATGTAACCCAAGAGCAATAAACTCAAAATTTCACTTGAATTGGGCTCCTACTATAAGCAAGCAAGCACTGTGCTTATATATACGCTATCACAGATAGGTATATTATCCACAAAGATGAAGTAACTAACGAACACAGAAGGTAAGTAATTGCCTATAGCTACTTAGAAAGCCACACTTGGCACATTCTGGATCCGATGCCTGTTTTCTTTCTGTATACTACATGCCAAAATCCATTATGCTATGGTATTTAAAATAAACCACACTAATTACTACATGCAAAAGAAATCCAAAAGCCATAATGCAAGTTTTCACAGAAAGCACTCACTTGATAACTTGGCTAGCAAAACACAACAAATGCCATTAGTAATTGGCTGAGTAAAATCTCAAGTTTAAAGAACAGAATTTTTTCATGCCTTATTTTGATTAAGCAGTTACCTCAAATTGATTGAAGTAGAGGTGCAGAAGTAAGCCAGAAATCCTACCAAGATAATGCCATCGAGAGAGATATACAGAGAGAGAACATCAAAGACAGAGAAAGAAAAAATGATCATCTTTACTAAAGGTAATGTAGTCAAACTAAGGTCATAAAGTGGGAAAACTATGACAAAATGACATTTTCAGGTATGTTTTATTTATTAGGTAGGTCTCATTTTGTGACCAATTAAAAGATGGTTGCAAAATATGGAGTAGTTATAGAAAACACAATGTTAAAATGTCTTTAAAATTGTCTACTTGTTCTTTCCAGTTTTACAAAAATAAATACAAAGCAAAATCCTGTCAAAATCTGATAATAATCTGAATAAAAAGCCACCCTCCTTTATCTGCTGACTTAATAGGACACTGGATAAAAAAATATAAATGAAAAATTACCTTCACTGCTGCAGTGACAGCAGCAGTAGCTGCTAAGTTTAAACCTTGCCGTCCAAAGTTTACCATAGTCTCATAGCCTCGTTCCTTTGCTTGTACAATGTAATCATCAATCTCCTGGGAGAAAAAAGCCCCACAGATGTTAATTTTATTTAAAAATAGTGTTAAGAAGCAAAAAATCAGGACTCTCCCTCCATAATATTATAGTTTCACTAATTTTATAGCGCAAAGCATGTGGCAATGTACATTTTTAACAAATGATTTGTAGAAATAATTTATATATCTTACCCTCTCCTTTGAAGAAAGGAGTGGATGAAGAAATTTTCTGTATATTAAACTTGCTCCTTTGGTATAGGGAGAGAGAAGCCATATGACAAAAGCAATCTTAAGCTCATAGTACAGGGGGAACCTAACAAGAAAAAAATTGCCAGTGAATATAAACTACAAAGACTAAAAAAATCACACACACACAAACACACAAACACACACACACACACACACACACCTCTTTTAAAAGTTGGATAACTGTGTTAAGCTTTCAAATGTAAACGTCAGTGATTAGGAAAATCACCGTGTTTGAATTGATGAATTAATTGCACAAATATCTCAATTAAACTATAGATCAGTGATCTGATCCCCTCAGAGATCCACACTTTCTAATATGATTCTTCCTTTTAAGCAAGAACAAGCAAGTTAGTTGCTAAACTGACCGTAGCAGCTAAGAGAGGGCATTAACAGCATTTAAGCAGGGCAGTAAGGTACATCTACCCTGTTGACATATATAACATGACATACATGATATCCCTCAAAGAGTCAGGACACAACTTTATATGTTCCAAGGGCATAATGTTTAACCCATACACATATCTCCTTCTTATCTTTCTCAGAAACCCCAGAAAACTTCCCCTCCAACCTCATTTGGCTATTATTGCAGCACTTTGTAGCCTAAATCAATCGCTTGCGAGGGGAATGGAATCACCATTGTGGTAGATCGAGAATTAGGATAATATAACTATACACTTTTCAATATGACTCTGCAGTGCCTTCCCCATAGGTGGAGTATGCTCCTCCACCCAATGGCTGTGGATTTAGCAGTGTGACTTGCTTTCGTGAACAAAATATTAGGCCGACATGCATCACATGCAAGCAGAAGCTTTAAATGCCTTTGTGTGGTTTGGCTCCCTCTCCTCCTTCTACTTGCCTCCACCTCCACACCAATTTCTTGCCTTCTGTCATGAGAATGGCTGCTTCTTCAGCCTTGGTCACAAAGCAAGAAGACACTTAAAACTGAGCTAAGCCCAGCAAAGCTGCAGCCAACCATTTGCCCTCATGTAACTTGGGCAAGAAATAAATGTTTGTTTATCCCCCTCACTGTGCCTTTGGGGTTGGGTGTTACCACAGTAAATGCTAATGAGGGGACCAGCAACTTCTGGTTCACGAAGCACTAAGACCTACGATAACTGAAGAAATCTAGGTGCTTCTGGCAAGGCAGTCGGGTAGTGGGGAGTGAGAAATGACTATTATGTAGTCAACAAAGAGTCTCTGCCACAGTGCAATTACAGAGGGGTTTCTGGACTTTCATTCTTCATGTTAAATCTTTTCACCATGGTCCATATTTAAAATAATGTGTAGATGCTATATCTGCATTCAGAAAAAAACCAGGAGGTCTTTTAAAGATGAGCTTTGAAACTTAAGAGACTGAACATGGTTTAGAATCTCTGTCCTGCCTCTAAAAAACAAGTAAACAAATAAAATGTGGTACATACATATAATGAAATATTACCCAGTCATAAAGATATATGAAATCCTGACACATGCTGTAACATGGATGAACCTTGAAAACATTATACTGAACGAAATAAGTCAGTCACAAAAGGGACAAATATTGTATGATCCCACTTACATGAAATATCTAGGACAGGCAGGTGGGCAGAGACCAAAGCTTATTAGAGGTTATCAGGGGCAAGCTGGAGGGAGGGAAAGTTCAGGGTACACTGACAGGAAAATTTGGAAATAGATAATAGTAATGACTGAATAACATGCTAAACATAACTAATGTCACTAAATTGTACATGTCAGTAATTGAGATATGGCAAATAATTTGAGTAATTTTTTACATATGTATTTACTACAATAAAAAATAAATAAAACATAAAACAAGCAAACAAATAAGGAAAAAAAAAAAAAAAAACCCCTCACCAAAACCCCCACACCAACAACATAACAGGTAAAAGAATGATCTGTGGAACAGAGAAAGGAAAACTTATTTTAAATCAGAAGAGAAGGACGGGTGCAGACACAGAGCAGCTCATAAATAAGGGCAGGTTGTTAAGAATATTCAGGTCTGATGACTTCTATTTTTTTCTAGCAAATTCAATGTGACCTAATGTGCTAGAATGAGAATAGCCAAGTGGGAAAGAAGGCTTAAGGAGAATAGTAAAGGTTTGAAATAGACACAGGAGGGAACGGAAGTAGTAGCTGACCAAAGCAAGTAAAGGGAATGCTAAGGTTCGGACTAAGAACCATGTGAGAAGCTGATTTTTCTTCTTCTGGCTGCAGTCAGTGGCACAGTTAAACAAGTAAAGGCAAGTGATTGTTGGTCTAATTTAGGCTGAAAGTGTGTACAACAAGAGCAGCTGAAGATACTGGCAAGGTGGTAAATGAAGTGGAT
This sequence comes from Dugong dugon, assembly GCA_030035585.1. Classification (NCBI taxonomy): domain Eukaryota; kingdom Metazoa; phylum Chordata; class Mammalia; order Sirenia; family Dugongidae; genus Dugong; species Dugong dugon. The sequence goes on from CM057475.1 coordinate 26,829,386, forward strand.
GAATATACAAGACCAGGCCGGGTAGGGAAAAAAGGTAAAAACTAAGTGGAGACAACAGACTAGGGGATAATGCAGTAATCAAGGGATGAAAGGTTTCCATGAAGTGAAGAGCAGGTATACAATGGGGAAAAAGGGCTAAAAGTGTTGTAAGAACACCAGGCTGTGACCAGTCAGAAGTTAGAAGATTTTGAAAGGGAGACTTCTCCAGGTGACGACTAGGAATAAATGGAAATGCACCACTGACATACAGCACATGTTCTGTGGGAACAGAGCAGCCAAGGAACTGGTGTTGAGGAGGCTGTCCATGTGGATGGTGATGTTGTTCAGTTTGAATGTTTGTAGATGAGAGTTTTAAGGATGAGGAAGCAGTGGTGAAGCCAGATGCTGTGGGCTTCAAAAGAGGAGTTGTTTAGGGAAAGATAAATAGTCTGAAATCATTAGTATGGAAAAAGGAAAATGACAACCAAGTTTCTCTACCCTAAAATACTGGGAAGGTGTGCGGGAGGTGGGCAGAGAGAGCGGCACATGGGAAGAAGGATGAACTACCTTTATTTGGGGAGGGCTGTAAAGAAATGTAATGTTCTTATAGGGAAACCAGATGAAGAAAATGAGACACTGGATAATTGGGTAACTTGATCAAGTTCACTTAGTTAACAGAAAGAGCACAACCTGATAACTAGTCTGTAGACTGGCTCTTTCATGGTACTAGAACTTACCAAGCAACTGTTTGGTCGGCCACTGTTTCAATCACAGTATAGAGAGCAAAAACAATCCAGTACATCATCCATCGAACCTGGAAATAATAAAAATATTCATGAAATGAACTAAAATTATTTGCTACTCTGAATAATTATATTTCCATACATATGCATATACTATATATATATTTAATGATGTCAAAAATAAAAAAAAAAAAAGAAGGAAAATAAGAAGAAGGCTCTGCTTTTTTTAGTTAAAACAATGACGACAACAACAAACTATCAAATTAATAAGGTATTCCCGAATATGTTCCTGGGGGTATTGACTACAATTTTATATAAGCAAAACCTCATGGTCTAACTTTTTCTTTGATGAATAAATTCTTTGATAATCTGCTCTCTGGAACTTATGGATTTTTTCATCTATTTATCAGAAATACAGACCTTCAAATATAGTTGAATGCAAGCAATAATTAAATGAATTCAATGTGTATGTGTTATTCATGGGAGCAACCACAAAGAAAGTTAACCTTGAAAATATATCACTTTCTTTTTTCCCACTAACGGATTTGATTAAGATTTTATACCAAATGATTACTCAGTGAAGCTTTTATTAAAACTATACCTCAAGGCCACTCATCTACTGTTTAAGGTTCTGCCCAAAGGAAATAACAGAAAGAAGTCAAGGTAAAAAACAAAAACAAAAACAAAAGCAAATCACAAAAGATTAAATATGTAAGTGTAAGTAAGCTTATGTGAAGAGAAAAAAAAATTCTTCAGATCAACAGAAAACAGCAAAAACAAAATGCATTATTAATAACAAAATATTGGTGGGAAAATAACCAAATTACTAACCTTATGAATATATATAACCAAATATAATAGAAATAATTCTTGTTAAAATGTGTTATGCAAATAAAAGTCAGTAATTTAACAGGTGACTTTAATATATCACAACCACCTTTTCATTTACTGGGAAAAAAGGTTACTAGCACCGTCTTATTGGTACAAATTATGTTCTTGGGAAAGTGGGAACAAATACATATTTCTTTCCAGTTGAAAAACAATTCATAAGATCAACAAACTGCTGTTGTTAAATACCTTAATGAGAACAATGAGTAATAAGAAACTATATCCAACTTTTTCTTAAAGTCTCTTTGACTTTAAGGAAATTGAATTCTCCAACAAAGTGAAGCTTCTATCTAGAAGCACTAAAAAGGATATAAACACACAACTCTACTTTCAATTAATCTTCACAACAAACATAGCTTAGTCAATTCTTGAGGACTCAGGTGCCAACATTACAAATAACACTCATCAATACAACTGTAGCAAATTCCTACCTACTCCATGGTCATAGAAATAAAAACATGAATAGGACAGCTTCTGTCTTCAAGGATTTAACATTTTACCAGGGAGAAAAAGTTCTGCTGTTTTTATAGCACTAGATGCCTTAGCTCCCAGTCTGAGTCAAGATCCCAACAATTTGAGAAAAGCTTAATAAAGGAATTATTTATAAAGTTGTGGGTGGGGTTTAGGAAAATCAATAAGGGATATAGTGGTACATCCCTGAGCTAGGTGAGAAGGGGGAAGGGCAAAGAGGGATCAGGGAGAACAAATACTCTGACTATATGCTCCTCCTGCCTTCTGATCTTCTGCAGGATCCTCTCATTGGCCAACCCAAAGGCAAGTCAGAGATGACTGTGTCTATAAGAGTCAGCTTCCTGGGCCACAGAGCAAGGTGGAGAAGTGAGGAGATGGACACTGGAGGGGCAAATGGAAGATACGAGGATACTCCCCTTGTCTGCCTGGCCGACTTCTACATACTCTGTCAGTTATTTGAAACATACCTAGAACAGAAGCCATTTCTCACCACTTCCACAGATAACTCCCTAGTCCAGATGAACATCATCTCTTGCCTGGATTATTCCAACAGTATCCTAACTGATCATTCTGTTTCTTTTAGCCTATTCCCCATACAGCAGTCCGAATGATCTTTCTAAAACATAAGTCAAATCATGTCACTCCTCTCCTCAAAACTCCTCTGACGGCTCCCCATCAAAATTCTTACCATGGCCTAGATGGCTCTATGGATCTGGTTCCAGCCAAATTTGCCTCTCCTGCTAGTACTCCCCCCTCCCTCACTCTGCCCCAGCTGCACCAACCCTTTTACTGTCCCTTGAATGTGCTAGTATGCTCCTGCCTCTGGGCCTCTGTACATGCTATTTCACTGCCTGAAATGCTCTTCCCCCAGTTATCCACGTGGACAGCTTTCTCATTTGCTCTAGGTCTCTGCTCATACATTACCTATCAGACAGGCTTTTCCTGACCACCTTGTTTAAAATATCAACATCCTCCTCACTCCTTCGTCTTGCTTTATTTTTCTCTTCAGCACATATCACATCTCTAACAAATATTTATTTTTTGCCTTTCCTTACTCAGATGTAAACTCCAAGGGGACAAAGCCTTTCCAATGCCCTGTGCCTGGCACAGAAGGTGCTCAATTATTATATGTTGGTGAATTGTTGAGTGAATATGGGGCTGCGCAGATCTTAGTGTGCTCCTTTTTGTAAAGATTTCAAAAGACTAAGAGTAGAGTAGAGGTAAAGACATGATGAGTAAACATAAACTGGTCTTCCAAGAGATTTGGAAGAAAAAAAAAGAGGGGAAGGAAAAATGTAAAATAGCTTGAGGAAAATTTAAAGCATTTTATATCTTCATGTATATAACACTTTAGCAGGCAGATAATGAGACTCAAGTTATGAGAAAGCAGGGATACTTAATGCAACAAGATCCTGGATGACACAGACAGGAATAAGATTAGGAACACTGATGGAAAGAAGAGTGGGCTCGTGAAAGAAGCAGATGCGTCTTCCTCTGAGATAGAAAGGAAGAGTGGCTGTGTTGGGAAGAGAGCTGAGGTGGTTTACAGTTGAGAACCTCTATTTTCACTCCGCAATAGGCGGGCAGGTCATCTGTTAAAGCTGGGGATAGGCAGGAGGGTGAGTAGATTTGAGAAGAGCAGTAAAGACTTAGAAAAGCTGTTTTTAAGAATGGGAAAAGGAGCTGCTTAGGAAAGAGATGGAACAGACTATAGGACCAATGATGCCCTCAGGTGATCTGGGTAGTAGAGCAGGTGGTTTCAATGAAAGGTCTAGAACAATGAAACAGAGGTGTGGAGGTGACACCTTCCTGTCCATCAAAAGCCGTAATACAGAGTTGTGGAGGGGAAGTGGTTGCCCAGGCAGGGCCAGTACTTCTCAGCCCCCCTTTGCAGGTAGGTGGGGCCTCGTGTCTAGTTCTCACCAACAGAAGATGAGCTGAGTGAGGCCTCTGAGAAGTAGGTGTGTCTCCTCCACACACTCTTCTCTCCTTCCAGCTAGAGCTGGCATGGCAGGGAGCAGGACAACCTTGCATGCTATGTGTTGAACATGGGAAGAGCCTCAGTCCTTAAATGGCTGCATGAGAACACTTTGCCAAAATGGACACCTACCCTGGACTGTTTGCTATATGAGAGGGAAATAAACTTCTATATTCAGCCATTGCATTATTGCTGTACATTATTATTACAGCAGCTTGTTATTTTGTTGTTAGTTGTTGTTCAATTGGCTTCACTCCTGGTGACCTTTTGTAAAACAGAAAGAAACGTTGCCCAGTCCTGTGTTTAAGTCCATTGAAGCTATTATGTCAATCCACCTCATTGAGGGTTCCTTCATTTTCACTGATCCTTTACTTTAACAAGCATGATGTCTTTTTCTAGTGATTCGTCCTTCCTGCTATAATCTAATACACTAAAATTTCTGTGGGAGATCAAGAATGCAGGGTCACAATGGCACTGGTTCTAGGCTCAGGAATGCATTGCTCATGATGCTGTTCGCTGCTATCTGTGGTACAGCTATGGCCCTGGTTGGTAGTGATGGGTACTATTACTACAATGATCAGGAAATGGAGGAGAGAGCTCTAATGATTTTAAGAAAGTCTAGTTGAGGTATTCTCAGGGAACTTTCAGAAGATTTGGGAAGAAACTGGTGAGTAAGAAGGGTTGAAGTTCTCATGCAGCAAATTGGGGCAGAGCCAGAGAATGACTTTTTTTTTTAACTGTGGTAAATAAATATCTGTATTTATATGTAGAAATATATAGAACAAACATTTGCCATTTTAATATTTTTTACATGTAGAACTCAGTGAAATTAATTATGGTCATCATGTTGCACATTCAGCACCACTATTCATTTCCAAATTTTCCCATCACCCTTACAGAAATCCTATTTTAAATATTTCTGTGATCGCTCAGCAAGTGTGGCTTCTAGTTGTGTGCACTCGTTATCATTTGCACTGTCAGTGCATATGACTTCAGCAGCAATCCCTATCTACTTTTCAATAATCCAAGAGATCAGATAAATACTCGTGTTAGAAATATATACAAATTTTAAAGCAAATACATTCTGAGTGAAAGGCCAAGGAGATAGCCAAATAATAAAGTGCACAGAAATCAATGCGAAGACTATTTTAGTGGTCCAGTGGCCTGTTTTGCTTACTTTGCTTTGTCTGTTTTCTTTCCCAAAAGTGTATCTGATGGCTGACACAAAATAGACAGGTACTCAGAAAGATTTACTGAATGAACTAATAAATGGGCTAATGTATGTACAAGATGTTATTATCATTTTCCTAATTATTTTGCAATGAACGTCTCTTGAAAATGGTCACAATGAAATAGCAATCATTTTTCAATGATGAAGTACTTTACCCATGACCGTTTCTGTGACTAGAGAAATGTGAGAAATAACTTAAAATATTTATAAATGAAAGATTTCTCAAATGGAATCTAAAAATCACTTAAATGTCAAAATGAATTTATTTTCCAAGAGAATATACTCTTATAGTTAGGCAAGTTCCTCTGAAGATCATGGAGTCATCTGTGACACAAAATTATAGCATCTAAAATTACATTCTGGTTTGCATAGTGCATAGATCAGATTATCAAGCCAGCACTTGCTTTACTATTACTCAAAAGCCACAAGGCTTTTATAAAGCCTTCGTATTTCAGAAACCCAGACAGTCATGTGATGGTGTTCTTAGTTTTACTCTCTCAAAGGAATTAAAGGATATTTTAAGCCCAAGTGAACACTATAAAATGGACCTACCCACAGACTAAATTTACTATCCAAAGACCATGCTCCGTTTAATAGAGATGCATTTCCTACCCCTGATGCAGAAAGAAAAGACTCATTTCATGATGTTTTAACAGTTTTCAACAAAAGAAGTTTTTATAATTTACTTTCTCAGATAAAATTTTTATAAAATTGATTTAGATCCCAGGGCAAATTAAGAAAACAAAAAGAGAATGACAACTGTAAAATGATCCTCATGATTTCTATCACAGAAATTGAGAGCAATCCAAAGGTTCCAAGTATACAGAAGATTATCATGTTCTGGTAGGAGGCATGTTACTATAGATTTATAAGAGTCAGGGATTGCAGCAGCAATTGCCTATAAATGAAAAAATATTTGCCTTAAATCAGATCTTTATATAACTGATTCTTGCTATGGCAGGCGTGATATGATAATAGCAATGATATCAACAATAATGTATGTTAAATAATATAACTGTACTAACTTATACTTACGTGATAAAAAGAGAAACTAACATGATGTATTAATTCAATAAGTATTACTTAGGGCCTATTATGAACAAAGTCCTTATTGACATGAAATACATAAACCCTGATGTCAAGGAGGTCCTATCCCCAAGAAGCTTTTATGGGAAGGACCTACAGAAGAAGATGTATAAAAGGATAAGAATGGGTGATTGGAAACACAATGTTTGATTCTACTACTACTACTATTTTATCACATACAACATTATATATTATTCACTGCTTTGTATGAATGAAATGTCTTTGCTTCCTAAGGAAAGCCTTCTCTAACTATGCTCACCCCCTCTGAAGGTAATACACAATATCTGTGTATTGTACTCTTCCTTTGTAGCATATCTGTGTAATTGTTTCTACAAAGTCTGTTTCCCTTGTTTTTGTATTACAACCAATAGGGATCAAAACTGTCTTGCTCATCATCACATTCCCAGAACTGAGCATACTACGTGTGCTAAAGCAACCACAGAGGAAGCGTCTATGAACTATTTCTTAAACTGTAATGTCTGAGTTGATATAAGATCCAAACAATTAACTCTGAATTGCAAAAAGCAGCTTATAACATACAAAATAGCCTATTTTGTCAAAGTTGTTTTCAAAATTATCAGAGATTAAACAACTTTTCAATTTCTCTTAATTTCAGATTCTCTGAACCACAAAATTGGTCTTTCAATTAAAGTGAAAAATTACATATGCCTAATGATTTAAATTATAACCACACTAAGTAAAGTCTGAGCATAAAATACTAAAATATGCTTCACTGAAAAAAAAGACTCTTTGCTGAGTCTGAAGAGAAATAAACACTGCTGAATTTCAGACCACCCAAAGAGAACTTTATTTTCTGGCCATTATTTGTTATTCACTCAAGTCAGTTCATCCAAGCATTCATTCTACACCACATTTCAGAGACACCAGAAAGATCTTATAATACAGAGTTCTTTAAAAACAGTATAGAATTGAGAACATTTCTCCTTCTGTTTCATTAACTTTAAGCAATAATTTGGTTACTTCATACTGATTTATTCCCCATTAAAAACAAAGAAGAACAAAATGTGAGAAATCAAATAGAAAAACTCCCTGTTTTATCCAACCCAGATGGCTCAGTTATGGGATTTTTCCCAGAGCCCTGCCAAGTTAGAAGCATGCTTGAAAATAAACTAGTTTAAGTTGAATCCAAAACGAAAAATTGAGACCGTGGCTGAAAAGTTTTTTTTTTTTTTTAAAAGGATGGGGCATATGTGGGGGGTGAATATACTAGGCTAGGAATGATTTGGGCTTCCTCAACTCTGAGGTGCTTTTCCTCCACTGCCTGTTTGCCTTTGTTTTAACTTTCTGTAGCTCCCAGTCCTCAGATGTTTGGGAGTTAGACTTTCACAAGCTGACCTTGCAAAACTGTTTACCTGCAGTTTCTAGTTATCCCTGCCAAAGTCTTCACAGAATATAATGTAGCTTTGAAGGAGAAAGCCTACCATTATATAGATGTATCTCACGTTAATGAGGCATTGGTGGTTCAGTGGTAGAATTCTCGCCTTCCATGAGGGAGACCCAGGTTTGATTCCCATCCAATGCACCTCATGGGCAGCCACCACCCATTTGTCAGTGGAGGCTTGTGTGTTGCTACGATGCTGAGCAGGTTTCAGCAAAGCTTCCAGATCTTCAACAGACTAGGAAGAAAGGCCTGGAAATCTATTTCTGAAAACTGGCCAATGAAAATTCCATGGATCACAGTGGTTCGATCTGCAACCAACAGATCATAGGATGGTGCAGGGCCAGGCAGTGGTTTGTTCCACTGTGCATAGGGTCACCATGAGCTGCGGGGGCCAACTCAACAACATCTCATGTTAAGTAAATTAAAATCTGGCAGATTGTAATTAACAAGGAGCCTCTAACGAGACATGGATGACTCTGCCACAATCCTGCCTTGGCCTTCCTCAGTGCTTTTGAGTCATGGAAGCCTCAAGTATCTCATTCCTGACCTCAGCAGAGTTTGAGGGACTTGAGAGAACTGTGAAAAAATGTTTAAACACTAGATCATAATTAATTAAGAAGGAGAGCTGAAAAGAAGTTGTAAAAAGGAGGAACTGCTTACGGGAACTATCCCTGGAGCAGAATTTAGGAAGGAATGACCTCTCAATCCCAAAATAATTCTCTCCATCCACACAGGATGAGAATTCATACTTCACTTTTTACGTTATTTAATGTCTTATTGATTTATTTGGGATAATAAGCATCTGTGAGAGACCCAGTTCCTTTTTCATAGCACCACATAGAATCCCAGGATTTTAGCACGGGAAAGAGCTACCTAGGTAGGAGGAGCAGCTAGGTCCTCTTCCTGGTCATCTTAGTTTCCATTCTAAATTTTCATTTTACTTCCTTCTTTCCCTTAGTTTTCTCCAAGTCTTGGCCCATTACATTTCCTACGTGAGGTATTCCAAAGGGTTGGCACCACTTCTTAGGCCCCTGGGTTCCCCAGTTCCACATCTATGTTCACAGTGAATATCATCTTATCACATCCATAAGGGAACTAATCTAGCCACTAAAAGCAAAAAAATATTCTCCCGTGTCTGTGTAGTTTCAGAGACGTATCTTCTTTTTCCAGGTGCCTAGGGCTGGCAGTGATTGAAAAATTTCATTCTTTATGTAAGAGTTATAGCTTTATTCCATGGGCTTGACAGCATGCTTTAAACATACAATAAGCATTCAAACAACAAGAACCGGCCTGTATAATACTAAGACCACATGGTCTTTCCGAGAAAGCAAAGACCCATAGAAAACACTCCGGGAACAATAAATCTCTGTCATTACTGAGAATGAATCTGTGTTATTAATTACCTTCCTTCAAAAGCATGTGCAATCAATCCCACAGAGAGAAGTGAAGTTCAGATTTGCATGAATGAAGAGAGGAAGAGGGCAAGTAATAGACCACAGGATACTCGGGGTAAGGCAGGGTTGTCCGAGCACCACTGCACAGGCCACCATGAAAGCAATGGGTAAACAGTGAAAGGAACGAACAGGCTGGAGAAGGGTGCAGAGACAGAGGTGGATAATTCTAAAGGGAAACTTCACTGAAGTAGAAATTTTGTCTAGGGCCAGCCCCTAAACATGGGCACTAGGAGAAAGTTTAACTTATTATCCTTACTCCCCTAATTATATTATGTGATCAATTTTGTCAACATATTATTTTTCTACATCTCAAGGTGTTAATCAAGTTAACATACAAATATCTCTAAAACAAACTATTTGTTATTTTGTGCCTGTCTGCATAAATAAATTTATTTAAAAAGCACAAGGTAATGATTATCCACTTTTGAAATAAAATAAGATGCCTTGTTTTTTACTTAGCTGTGGATAAGAATCACTTGGAAATTTAAAAACAAACAAAAAAACACATAGATTTCTAGGTCCTATCATCACAATCTGCAGAGAGAGGGCAGCCAGGTGTTTATAAAGCATGTTCCATGAGTAGTTTTGATATATAACTAGGGTTGAGAACATGCACAAAATCCTTTCTACTTGAAATGTGGTCTACAGCTGAGTAGTATTGGCATCACTTCCGAGCCAGTTTGAAAAGAGAATGTCAGGGCCATCCCAGACCTATCAAGTCAGAATTATGCTTTTTAAGAAGATCACCAGGGGATTCAAATGCTCCTTAAAGTGTGAGAAGCACTGCAGTGGGCGGCTGCTCTGTGAATGCTTCCCTAAGACAGAGAATGTAAGAACCACGGGCTTGGAGAAAAGATGAGTTCGGTTTTTTTGTGATAAAACTTGTCCGATGTAAACATTTAAAGTGTGCCCTCATTTTCGTAACACTGTTTAGGCATATCATCATTTTTTTTTTAAATACCAAAAACCTAACAAAGTGGAAGGAGCTGGGCTGTTAGTCCACCTCCCAGAGGTACTGTTCGTGGCTATCAATGGAGGATATAAAAGCTTTGAGCAAATTACCTAGGAAAGGGCAATCCGACAGACCCTTCTACTCCAGTTACATGAGGAAATGTGCCTCTTGTCTATCCATCCAAAGAGCCCAGAACTATCTGGCAATTACCACTCCCTGGAGGCTCTCTCCCTTTCCAAGGAAAAAGCACCCTAAGATTCTCCTAAGAGTAAACTTTGATTGTTGTGTGCCATCCAGTCCATTCTGACTCATAGTGACCCTACATGAAAGAGTAGAACTGCCCCATAGGGTTTCCTCTGCTATAATTTTTAAGGAAGCAGATCGCTCCATCTTTTCTCCAGTGGAGCCACTGGTGGGTTTGAACTGCCAACCTGTCCTTTCGGTTAGCACTTAACTCTGCACCACCAGGGCTCCTTAAGAACCTTGATTAGTAAGCCGAAATTATATTCAAACATAATGCCAATGGCAAACACTTTGCCAATGTGCTCCAGTAATTTCTTTTGACACTCTTGTTAACCAGGATCTGTGGAACACAGTAAACCAAAGTGTAAGATCTTCATTTAAAAGCTACTTGTTGGAACCTTTTTGAAGCTACTATAATTTTTTAAAATATAAATTATTCAATCTATTTCTGTGACTTCAAGATGTTTTAAAGAGTTTTTCCATTTACCTTCAGGGTTAGCATCTGTGATTTAAAAAAAAATGGAATTAGTCTATATTTATTTTGACAGCCAAGAGACAGAAGATATATATTTATCTGTACAATATACCTTAATATTTTTTTTTATAGTTTTTCAAAAGAGTATCTTTTCACATTTCCATTTCTTAAGTAATATCTTTCTCATGTACTTTTAAAGTAGCTTGAGGTTTTGGGGAAAGATTTTATTTCTCTTACTTAGCTAAAATCTTCAGAAACAGCTCTAGTTTTTGTATTTTTAGGAGGACCTTTCAAAGTGTGATGGCAATCTGGCTGACAATCTGATTATTACAGCTGTAGTTGGTAAAGCAGTACATTTCTAAAATTACATAACGGGAAAATGATGTACATAGCTGAGCATTCCAAAGGCAGAGTCTGGTACCGTGTAAAAGGGGGAAATTTCACTGCACAAGTAAGGTAATTTTTAGCTGATATTAAGAAAAAAAGAAACCAGGTATATCTGATACTATTAGAAAATGTTATTTTAATAATAATTTTAGATAGTTTAATATTTTCTTTGTGATTTAAATTTAGTATTGCTTGTCTAAGCTCTTTTCTTGTTTCCCATTCTGTCCATGCTTTTTCTGTCCTCCAACCATTGTAGCTACTTCAAGTGTTTATTAGATTTATTCAGGCAACAACTGTTAGATATATTAAGTCCCCTTTTTTTTTCCTTGGTAATTCATTTCTGCATTTATGTTGCTTTATTCATACTCTTTTCTTCCTTATTTAGCTTACATCCTTACTTTTCTTTTGGTTTTGACATTTTTCTTGCTTTGTCAGTTGAATGTTACATTTTTTTCTTCCTTCCTTTTTAAAATAAAAGCTTCGAAAGTTGTTATATCCAAGAATATAAACTGTGGTATGTATTACTTTGCTTTTATTTTTGAATCCATCTGTTATTGCACTTTTGATTTTCTGTAATAGTGAATTATCATCTCTCCCTTTCAGAAGTGACTGGGGGTTTTCTTCAAGTAGTGAGGTTATGGTTTCTAAACAGATAACAAAGAGGCACAGCACTAAGGGGAAGGCAGACTGCCTCTGAACACAGTTCTCCCCACTGTGAGGGTGGTGGCAGTTGAGTTTTTCAGTTATTGCAGCTTTTATGATTTGAAGCTATTCCATCACTAGGGACTAGGGTGGAGGTGGCTAGGCCTCCCTCCAATTTACTTCTTAGCAGCATTTTCCTTTAATGGTAACAACTATTTCTGTCACTGCTTTCAAAATCTATATTCATTGGCACTATAGTTAGTAAAATTCTTCCTAGATATTAACAAAAGCCTGACTTAAAGCCTCTTATGTTTAAGTGCTTTTGCAAGATTGAAAAAAAAATTTTTTTTTTAGTTGTGTGTGTTTTCCAAAGCATGTGCATTGAAAGCTATAAAAGGGCAAGTCAGTAGATGATGGCTAGCTATATCTTAGTGTGAAAATTGTGGCAATGTTTTCAATTTACTTCGTAGACGTCAAGGGTAACTCTTAATTCACATTCTAAAATTGTAGAAACAACTATGTTAAGCGTTCCTTTGAAACCCTCCAGTTATATAATTCTATTCAAATTTAACACTTGTTTCCTAAAGTGGATGGGCTGTAATGATCCTGAGATGGTTGTGAGGTAATCATTTTCAGAATTCATAAGGGAGAATATAAATGACTTGAGGATTGTAACACTATCAATTACTTCAGCAATGAAGTTATGTACTGATACATCTAACTTACTTTAAGTAAATTTAAATAGACTTCTTTCAATAATCAAAATAAGAAAGAAGATAGAGGATAATCAGAGAATCTGTCTTTCCGCCATCTTTCCATGCCGCCGTAACAGTGCGCAAGAATGCCCTGGACAACACTCTTAAGAGCATCAATAATGCCAGAAGAGAGGCAAACGCCAGGTTCTCATCAGGCCGTGCTCCAAAATCATCGTTTGGTTTCTAACGGTGGTGATGAAGCATGGTTACACTGGCAACTTTGAAATTACTGATGATCACAGGGCTGGGAAAATCGTTGTGAACCACACAGGTGGGTTAAACAAGTGTAGAGTGATCGGCCCCAGATTTGACGTGCAACTCAAAGATCTTGAAAACTGCCCTGGTGGTGCAGTGGTTAAGCATTTGGCTGCTAACCAAAAGGTCGGCAGTTTGAACCCATCAGCCCTCCTTGGAAACCCTATGGGGGCAGTTCTACTCTGTCCTATAGGATCGCTGTGAGTCGGAATCCACTTGACAGCAACAAGTTTGGTTTGTTTTTTTTTTAATCTGCTCCGGCCCATTAGTTTGGTTTCATTGTACTGATCACCTCAGCTGGCATCACAGACCACCAGGAAGCAAGACCAACACACAGGAGGGAAAATCCTGGGATTCTTTTTCTAGGGATGTAAACACATACATACAAATAAAACGCCTCAATGGACCAAAAAAAGAAAGAGAAAATGGAGACTCCAAAACAAGAGAGGTAAAGAGACTCCACAGCACGTTGGTGGAGGAAGCTGTGCGGCTGATGAGAGCCGTGCTGCCGGCCCAGAGAAGAGCCACGCCTGAGTATCTAGTGGACGTGAATGCACTAAGAAGCAATTTACACAACTGGGACAGAATTTGGGTGAGCACTTGCAATAAGCATAGAGAATATCAAATAAATGAAAAAAAGAAAAAGAAGAAAAAAAAAAAGACAACAAATAACACCAGGGAAAACAAACTATTGTGCAGGAAAAGAACAGTAATGGAAAGATACCGCAGAGATCAGCTGCAAGTAGTGTTTACGTAACAAAAGCTACTTATATAACAAGTATTGTTACATGTCAGGTACTGGTTTAAACGCTTTATGTACATTAACTCATATAATCTTCATAACCACCTGAGGAGCTAAGTCCTACTACTGTACTCATTTTACAGATCAGGAAACTGAGGCACAGAAAGGTCAAATAATTTGCTCAAATCTGTAGGACTGGGAGGATAACCCAGGCAGCCTTGTTCCACATGCTGTGCTCTTAATCTTTATATGCTATTGCTTCTTTCTAACTTAATCTGAATAATGCAAATATTGAATATGATCCAACCCAAATTACAATATAAGGACGCTGGGAGGCTATAGGGAAATATGCATGTGTACCTAGCACTGGGTAACTACATAAATCATCTTCAAAGTAGGAAGTCAACTGATGATGCCTATCTGAAAGATTAAGAAATAACAATATAAGCATGTTATTTTAGAATATGGAAGTGACTTCTGTATTAGTTTCCTAGGGCTGCTGTAAAACAGTACCACAAAATACCACAAAGTGGTTTATAAGAATAGAAATTCATTGCCTCACAGTTCTAGAGGCTAGAGGTTGGAATTCAGGGTGTCTGAAAGGCCACATTTTCTAATAAGGCTCCAGGGGACGATCCTTTCTGGTCCCTTCCAGCTTCAGGTAGCCTCAGGTGTTCGTTGGCTTGCAGCTACAGCATAACTCCATCATCACATGGTCCTTTTCCCTTTGTCTCTCTGTGTTTCTTCTTTTTTTTATAGCATATCACTCAGGTTGGATTAGGACCCAGGCTGCTCCAGCATGACCTCATGTTAACTGATAACATCTTCAAAGACCCTATTTCCAAATAAGGTTATGTTCCCAGGTACTAGGGGTTAAGACTTCAACATAAATTTTTTGGGAATACAATTGCAATCCATAACAAATGCTAAAAGATTGAGATAAAAGAGATGAAAGCAGCTACCTTTAGAGGGTGAAAAATAAGAATGGGGAAGGTGGGGAACTGTTTTTTATAATAAGCATTAGAAAACTATTCTGTTCTTTAAATTATTAGTACAGCTTTGATAAAAAGAAAATCTAAATTAAAAGCAGACAAAATGGGGGGGGGGGGGGGGACCAGACCAGCACATGACCTGACACAACTAAATTCAATAAAAATCCCATCTTAATCAGTGGGTTAATCTCTATACTTTCCTAATTATTAAAACTCTTATATCAAATGAATACTTTTAACCCAAGATTTCAAAAGATGCCTAAGGAACACATCTTAACAACAAAGAAAGATTACTTGATACATTTTCTCCTTTTCCCCACCCTAAAACAACTTCAGGGTTCACTAATCAGCAAAAACTGTACCATACATTTACCACTTTCAATTCCCCCAAATATTCAGCCAAATATTAGGTCACTTTCAAAACCAAAGTCAATGGGGTTTTCGAGTGCCATTTCTAGGCCTCTTAAAAGAGTGCTCTTCCAGGATTCCTCTGTTCTTTGCTCCTTCTCACAGTAAATCTCAGGACCAAACGTCTGATTTTGATTTTTAAGTGCTATTAGTCAATCTTCTCATTGCCATGTTTTTCAGCATTCTTAGAATAAGAACACCGGCTTCCTAGAAAAGCTACAGCAATTACACACAACTTGGAAGTAAACACTCTATTTTCAAGTCATGAGACGGTAGGAGCCTGAAAAAAATTGCAAAACCATACTAACTCTTCAGTAAGTTTACATTTCAATTACTGCAAGACTGAAAGACTTTAAGTAGGCCATATCAGCCACACTATACAGGAAATTATATCCTAGGAAAAAGCTCTGTTTTAAAAATAGGCAAAGGAAGAAAGGACGGTTGCCAAAATATACAGCACTTTCCATTTGTTTTGATTTGAACACAGCATCTGTTTTATCAGGTGCAATCTACTATCTGCAGGCTTAAGGGGAATGGTAGTAGTTAGGGTGGGAAGAAGTAAATAAACCGAAAATGTTTGCTTTCTGAAAATAATTTTGAAGTAGATATCAGTGGAATTTAGGTCATAACCAAATACCACAAAGAAACCAGGCTTTGGGATAAGTGTTCAGACTGAACTGTATACTCATTAACTTACAGAATCAAAGATGAAAAACTAGACCAATCCAATTAAGAAATATACATGCTCTTGTAAACACAATTTAATATCTGATATAGACATAAAAGTCAATTCTTCTTCCTTTTCTTATTCATTCATTCACTTGAAAAATACTGAGTACCTATTATATACCATATACTGTTCTAGCAATGAGAATATAACAATTAACAAAGCAACAAAACTCCTCCCTTATGGAATTTACATTCTGTGGGAGAACAACAAACACGTGTTCGAATAACAATGTAATATGAGATGGTATAAAGGGCTATTAAAAATATAATGGCAATTTTAAGAAGGTTATTTTTACTAAAAAACTACCGTATGAAAAAATAAAGCAAATTTGGACAGAATTACCATACAGGAAACCTTCATGAGGTCAGAGTCCTGATAAAACTGTTAATTACAGTCAGAGGTTAAACTGGATGGCTAAGTTTAGGTGAGACTTAGCTTCCTTTAAGAGGTGGGTGAAAGAAAGTGATTCTCAAATTTTTTGATAGGGGTAAATTTAGGTTGGAAATACTTAAAGGATTGCCAAGACTTTATAGAACTTCTAAAAGTGTCTCATTTTCATACTCATGAAGAGTGTGCTTCTTAGCTCAAGTAGATACATGAGACTAAATGGGCAGTTCCTGTCCAGAGGTGAGATGAGAAGGCAGAGAGAGTCAGGAGCTGGTTGTATGGACACAGGAAATCAGGGGTGGATAGGAGGAATGTGCTGTCACAGTATAGGGAGAGCAATTAGGGTCACATAACAATGTATGTATACATTTTTATATGTATGAATTCAAGACTAACTTGAATTATAAACTTTCACTTAAAGTACAGCAATTAAAAAAAAAGTCTCATTTCTTCTTTAGACTCTTTGTTCACAGTTGATTTAGATGCTTATGGGTCTGGTCCTAGTTCTGGGTAAGCTGCCTCACTGCCCCTCCTGGAAGTGTCCATATGGTTGTGGCCCCTGAAGGTCTACCTTTGGAAT
The DNA here is from genome assembly GCA_030035585.1 of Dugong dugon. Lineage (NCBI taxonomy): Eukaryota > Metazoa > Chordata > Mammalia > Sirenia > Dugongidae > Dugong > Dugong dugon. The sequence continues at coordinate 26,846,166 of CM057475.1, forward strand.
TAATCAGAAGTATATTCACCGGCTGGTTGTGAAAGCTGTTTCAACTCTTTTTGTGAAGCTTGGATCCGGACCTACCTTTTTAAAGGTAGCATGGTGGAGAAGGAATAAAATATTAGAAACAGCAGATCTCCAATCTGGTACCAATCCTGACTGTACAATCCATGAGACCCTGGATAAATTAACTTCTCTGAGCTTGTAATATTGGAATGTCTTCCATGCATACTTTATAGGGTTGTAATAAGGACCAGAGAGGTATTATTGTGGTAGGCAGAATAATAGCTCCTGCTGTCCCTCCATCACAATTCCACTTCCTAACCCCCAGAACTTGTAAATATGTTAGGTTACACAATAAAGGGAAAATCAGGTTGTGGATGGAATTAAGATTGCTAATTAGCTAACTCTGAGATGGGAAAATTATCCTGGCTTATCCAGGTGGGCCACAAGAAAGGCAGAAGAGAGAGAACCTGAAACGGCAGTGTGAAAAGGACTCAGCCTGACATTGCTGGCTTTGAAGATGAAGGAATGGAGCCATGAGCCAAGGAATGAGGACAGCCTCTAGAAGGTAGAAAAGACAAGGAAACAGATTCTCTCCTAGAGCCTCTAGAGGGAACACAGCCATGTGGACCCATTTTAGACTTCTGACCCCTAGAGTCGTAATGGATCTGTGTTGTTTTTAAACCACTAAGGATGTGATAATTTGTTACGGAAGCAATAGGAAACTAATACGATAATATACAGACATATTTTGAAATTGGTAGGAAATTACATAAACACAAGGTGTTGTTATTATTCCAAGATGACATCTCAGTTTAGTTTAGCAGCCTTGATGGCAGACAACTTGGTTACTGGGAGGTCTTCAGAGCTGCATCGTATTTCCTTGTCAAAAGCAAATGCTTTGCACTTCCTGTTCAAATATGTGACCATTTTTGCTTTTAGCTCTCTTTTTATTTGTGAAGTAGGGTTGATAACCATGTAATTATCAAACCAGCTCTGGCCACCTACTTGTCTATCATACTGATAGGCAAATAACATGTGCCTTCTGCGTTTGTTTGCCAGCCTTGCCCTCCCCTCCGCGAGGTATTTTCATAAGCACGCTATACTAATTTTTTTTTTTTTTTTACAGCAACATGTGGAAAAGGATCGGCATGGCGGAGCTTGTGAGGGTGCCTTGTGGTATGGGGGCGGGGGAGGGGAGAGGGCACGGCCAGCAAACAAACGAAGAAGGTATGGGTTATCTGCATGAAAATATGGTATTTCCCTAGTTTTGCTTCTGTTACTCATTATTCTGGTCTTCCCAAAGGGATGATTAAAAAATGTTTTTTCAGAGTCACAACACTACAGCAATACCGTTGTTGTATGCCACTGAGTCAATTCTGACTCATAGCGACCCTATATGACACAGTAGACCTGCCCCATAGGGTTTCCTAGGCTGTAATCTTTAAGGGGAACAGATCATCAGGTCTTTTCTCCCCAGGAGCTGCTGGTTGATTTCAACTTCCCACCTGATCTTTCGGTTAGTAGCCAAGTGCTAAACCATTGCACCACCAAGGCTCCTCACAGAAATACTATGTACAGATAACTCCTACTTTCTTTGTTAATAATGAGTTATTGTGTAAAGAGAACCGTGCAAGGCAATACGCTAAGTATCTACCCATCCATATAAATAAACACATATCAAGTTGTATAGTTTTCTCATCAGTTCAAGTAAGAACGTTAACGGATTCTCTTACATAGGTTAAATGAACTTACGAAGCTGAATTAAGGTTCCAGGACTGCTACTGTTGTGCACCATTGAGTCGATTCCAACTAATTACAAAAATGCACAGAGTAATTTCATGTCTATTGGATACAGTAATAAAAAAAAGTTGGGTTGTTCTTTGTATGTTTTTGGTTTTTTTCCCATTCCATTTTTCTAGTAAATAATTTTTAATTTTATTTTATAAAAGTATTAGTGTATGACTTATTGGAAATTAAAGAAACTGGTCTTTAATTTCTTTCCACAGGTTTCTTAAAAATCACTTTTATAGAAGATAAGCACTGGCTTCTAAAAACTATGTAATGTGTGACAGTACTGTGAAACAATACTTCAAGTATTTATTACAACATATATTAAAATGCATCTCTTTAAGGCATCTATAAAATGACTTTAAATTACCAATAGGACCTAATGTATTTCCATTCCTTAAGATTATTTCACCAACCTAGACAAAAGTTGTTACGGATTGAACTGTGTATGCCCCCCAAAAGATACGATGAAGTCCTAACCCTCGTACCAGTGAATGTGAGCATGTTTGGAAATAGGGTTTTTCTTTTGTTATATTAATAAGGTCATACAAAAGTAGGGTGGAATGCTCAGGGCTACAGAAGCTGACTGGGACAATGAAAGACCATCCCCTAGAGCCAACACAGAAAAAGCATAGCTCTGCTGATGACCTGAATTTGGATTTCTACCCTCCAAAACCGTGAGACAATAAATTTCTGTTCATTAAGACACGTTTGTTATTTTTGTTACGGCAACACTAGGAAACTAGGACAAAGGGATAGAAAACTTCCATAGCTCCACCAAGTAACTTCTTTACTTCCACTAGCTAGATGTATTCCACCATTCTAACTAATTTGTATAAACTTCACTTCAAAATTAGTTTTATAAAAAAAGAAAAAATGACTCTATAAAAGTTCCAATAGAATAAAAAACCAAACAAAAACTCACTTCCGTTGAGTTGATTCTGACTCATAGCGACCCTACAGGACAGAGTAGAGCTGCCCCATAGGGCTTCCAAGGAGTGGATGGTGGATTCGAACTGCTGACCTTTTGGTTAGCAGCTGAGCTCTTAACTACTATGCCACCAGGGTTCCTCCAATAGAATAGGTTAGTTACAATGGTTTCAGCTTCCCCCGGGATAAAACAACAATAAAAAAAGAGAATAAAGAACAACGATCTTTAATCATTTGATGAGCTGGATGGGAAGACTACCATCCAAGCTTCCTTAAAATGAACCATGGCTATATACTCAAAAGTACTGAAAACAGGTACTCAAACAAATCCTTGTACATGAATGCTCATAACAGCACTATTCACGATAGCCAAAAGGTAGAAACAACTCCAATGTCCACCAGCAGATGAATGGATAAACAAAATGTGGTATATACATACAATACTAAACCCGTCGCCTTTGAGTGAATTCCAACTCATAGTGACCCTATAGGACAGAGTAGAACTGCCCCATAGGGTTTCCAAGGAGCAGCCTGGTAGATTCCAACGGCTGACCTTTTTGGTTAGCAGCAGAGCTCTTAACCACTGCATCACCAGGGTTCTGATGGAATATTATTCAGTTATAAAAAAGGAATGAAGTGCTGATACATGCTACAGTGTGGATATCTCAAAAACATTATGCTAAGTGAAAGAAGCCAGAAGCAAAGGTCACATATTCTATGATTTCATTTATATGAAATATCCAGAATAGTCAAATCCATGAAACAGAAAGCAGATTGGTGGTTGTTAGGGTCTGGAGAGAGGGTGAATAAGGAGTAACTGCTTAATGGGTACAGGGCTTTATATTGTAGTGATAAAATGTTTTGGAGTGAGATAGAGGTGGTAGTTGTACAATGTTACGAATGCATTAAATGCTACAGAATTGTTCACTTTAAAATGATTAATTTCGTGTTACGTGAATTTCCCCAGGGGGTGACATTGCACTGATGTGCAGTTATCTCAGTACTGACGGCCTACCCTTGCTCATTATCTACCAATAAGATATGCTTTTGCTATTCTCTGAAAATTCACTCCGTCACACATAGTAAACTATGCCAAGATTTATAGGTGAGCAAGGCCATTTATATTAAACAGTATGGATAAAATTGGGAATGAAAAGAACTTATAGAAATGAGAAAAAATAAAAACAATATGGAAAAGCAAGGGAAGAAAAAAAACCCATCAAACAACTAGGGAACAAGGAAGAAGAAACTGAAAGAGAGAAGAAAAAACACTGAGGGGTAGAAAGGAAATCATTACAAATCCAGCTTGATTCATGAAGGCAAAAGATTATACTGTTAGTAGTGATGAGGTATCTGCATATTTGAAGGGGTCAGAAAGTGATAAAACCCTAATGGAACAAGAAAAAGGCTTTGGGCCCAGAGAGATATATTCTTAGTATATCAATAAATTTATAAGGCTAAAAACAAGCAAATAAAAACTCTCCAAACCAACCCCGGGAATATACAAACTAAATTACAGCTATCTCTAATTACAGCTATCTCTAATTAATCATCTTGGAAACCATACATTTATTTAAACGCCAATGACAGTGAATTATTTTTGAAAGTTCACTTTGTCGTTGTCTTCAAGATTTTTTTTTTTTTTAAAAAAGACTGATTTCATTACTTCACATTTAAACCATTATTTTAACCCAAAACATTATAGATGTTTCTAAAATAATGATGGTTTCTCAAACCTTGTATACCATTATACATTCAGCCTGAATTAAGCACTCATAAAACTATACTTACATATTCTTTCACGTTTTTTGTTTTCACAGCTTTGTATGAATAATATGCAGGATAAAGCATTCCAAACACCAACCTAAAAGTAAAAAGCATGAGAAGACTAATCAAACACAACGATTTTAACAGCACATGAAAACTTCACCTAATAGAAAAGTAGAACGTACATGGAAAACTCATGACAGTATAAATTTGTGTGACTGACAATTTGTGTATAAACTAGTCCCACTCAGCAAAGCGAAGTGAAAATCAATCTTTTTTACAAAAAGATGATTGCAATGCTTTAGATAGTTTCATATAAATAAAATATGTATTTTTTGAAAAATACTAACATTTAAAGCCTTTTTTCTCCTAATCACAAAAAATATTCTGTGATTTCTTAAAGAACATTCGGAAAATGTAGAAAGTCACCAAAATTAAAATAAAAATTGTCCTTATCCTACCAGTCGGAGGTAACCACAGGGAACATTTTATTGACTGTGCATTCCATTTTTTATCTGTATGTGTAATGTACCTAAAACACACACACATACATTTGTGGTAATGAAAAAGTGGTCCTTCACTGCCATTAGCTTGAAAAGTACTGGCTTCTAAATATAATGACAGGGCTGTGGAACAATACTTGATATACTTATTATAATATATATTAAAACAACCCTTCAAGTCATTTATAAAGTGACTTTAAACCACTAAGTTCACTAAAAGAACTTAATTTAATAGTATCTCTTAAGATTATTTCACCAAATCCCAGATCCAGGAGATATGCACATATAATGAAATGATAATCACGGAAATACATGACATAGTATATGTGTTTTACAACTGGCATTTTCATGTGTCCTCAAATATTATTCTACAGTATTAGTCTTAATGTCTGCATTGCATTCTACATTGAGATTCCTATAGTTGGTTTAAATGATCCTGGATTTATAGGCTTCTGGTTAATTTCTGAGTTTTTGCTATTGTACATAACACTGTAAAAAACATTTTTTGTGTACATTGATAGTCACTTCCTGGCTATAATGTTGCTGCTTCAAAGGATACACATTATTTTTATCTATTATAAAAAGGCCTTCCAAAGAATTTGTTTCAATTTACATTCCTATACATTGTTAATCGTGGAAATCATCATCAATATTTAAAAAAAAAAAAAAGCTATTTTGCCAGATAAATAGGAGAAAAATAATAACCTCACAGCTGTTTTAATGTGCACTTCTGAATGCCAGTAAGTTTGATTTTTTTCCAAGTGTCTACTGGTCTTTTGATGCATGGAGTGTATGGTATCCTTTTGTCTATTTTTTTTTAAATAAACTTTTTATTTGAGAGTAGTTCCACAGAAAAGCTACAAAGATAGTACAGGTAGTTCCCATATACCACACACCCAGTTTCCCCTATTATTAACATCTTACATTAGTACAGTACATTTGTCACAATTAACTCAATAAGGAACCCTGGCGGTACAGTGGTAAGCCCTCGTCTGCTAACTGAAAGTCTGGTGTTTCCAATCCACCACGCTTTCCACAGGAGAGATGTGGCAGTCTGCTTCCATAAAGATTTTCAACCTTGGAAACCCTATGGAGCAGTTCTACTCTGTCCTATAGGGTCCCTATGAATGGGAATTGACTCCACAGCAATGGGTTTGGTTTTTGGTTTAATGAACCAGTATTGATACATTATCTATTAACCAAAGTCCATACTTTATTCAAGTATATTGTAAGATGCCCCTCTACTGAAATCTGTCTGATGTTTTCCTCGTGATTAGACTGGGGTTATGGGTTTTGGAAGGAAGATCATGGCGGTAAAGCACCATTCTCTTCATGTTACATATCAGGGGCACATACTATCAACACGACTTATCACTGTGATGTTAACCTTGATCACCAGACTGAGGTAGTGTTTGTCAGATTTCTCCACTGTAAGGGCCCTCCCTTTCCCCCTCTTTCCATACAGTATTCTTTGGAAGGAAGTCACTATGTGCAGCCCACTCTTAAGGAGTGGGGAGACACGCTCTACCTCTTTGAGGGAGGAATACAAAAAACACAAAACCAAAAAAAAAAAACAAAAAAAAAAAAACCCCAAACCCACTGCCGTTGGGTCGATTCTGACTCATAGCAACCCTACAGGACAGAGTAGAACTGCCCCATAGGATTTCCAAGGAGCGGCTGGTGGATTTGAACTGCCAACCTTTTGTTTAGCAGCTAAATGCTTAACCACTGAGTGGGGAATATCTACACAAATTATTTGGAATTCTCCTGCATAGCAGATTTGTCCATTCTTCCCCAGTTATTTATTTATTCAATCATTTATATCAGTATGGACTCATGGATATTTTTACTTTACACTTTGGGTTATAGTCTAATACTACTTTATTTTGTTGCTCAAAGCTTTGGCCATTGGGAGATCTTTCAGTTTGCTCCTGTATCCCCACTTTGACATACTATCATTGTAAGGTTTGGGAGCACTTCCTTACTTTCAGGCACTACAAAATGCTCTTGGCTCATCTTGCATATTTCCGGACCCAGTTCTAGAATTGGCAGTTTCTCTAAGGAACCCTAGTGCTTTTATTGGAGAATAGTATCAGAAACCCAAATCTGGGTGTTATGTGTACTTTTTGCTACTGGAGTGTTGTTGATTCCATGCACTGCTTTTCGATCTGCTAAGTTAACCAATATTTTTTAAAGTTATTTTTACTGTTTGATTTTGTTTGTGAATTTTGCTGAACTGCATATATTGTGTATTTGTGAATCTTTATATTGTATTTACATTTATGTTAAACAAGCTTTTCTAACCCTGAGAGCAAATAAATATCTCTATCTATCTCTATGTATCTATCTATCTAGTTCATTTATAGTTTTTATTTGGGGGATGGGCAGAAATTCCCAGTGACTTTCTAGTCCCTCACAAAGTTGAGTATTGGGTTTGGGGCTTATGTCCCAGGTCGGAGGAATACCAAGTCTTCTCCTGCTGGGCTTATACTATCCCTTATCAGCTGGAAGCCACAACATTAGCAATCTCTGCTTTACCTAACAATACTACTCTGTGAATGTTGCTTCACCTAGAGCCAACTCCCAGATTTTAGATATGGAATTTCTAGCTGTGCCACAGAGCCTAGGGCTTTTCACGTTAACAGGGGCTCTCTACAAAGCCTTTCCAGCTTAGAGACTTCTAAGGAAGCAGTCTCTCTATTCAAATAAGCACCTATCCTTAAGGACCAAGGTGTACACAACAGCACAATTCCCAGGTCTGCCATATGTTCATCCTCTGTGTAGACTCTAGGTATGTATGATCCCCTAGTTAGACAATACAATTATATTTTGCATATTCAAGTTAAAAATTTCAATCTACTTTGCATTTTCCTTTAGAATTTGGACACAATCAATGTATTTATTATCTTCCATATTCTTATACAATCTGGTACCACAGATTTAAATTCAACATGAGAGTCTTCATTTCTATCTCTGGATGGATCTTTGACTCCTCTACCCTGATACTACATCCATCCAATCTGTAATCTACTCCTATTGGTTCTTCCTTGGTGAGAGTACATGCATCCATCTCCCTCTTTTGTTTTCAGACCTGTGGCCAATGATACATTTGGGCTCAAGCCATCTCATCTGACTTACTGAATAGCTTCCCAACACATTCCTCTGGCTCCAGTGTCTGACTAATCTTTTTAGTATACCTGCAGAACCCTTGCTTAAAGACTCCAGTAGCTGGCCTCCTCACTTCCATGCCAACCATCCCCTGTAGGGGCTCATCAGAACATAATTTGAAAACCATTGCCTTATACAAACCATCTGTTCCAACATGGTTTCCTCAGTAGCCTTCTTGTATTTCTACTTCATTCCTGCTTGCTTGGAATGCCTCCCTCTCTCCCCATTTTTCTGCCTCCCTTTCTTCCCATCCTTTCTTTCTTCTCTACCTTTCCCCCTCCCCCCATGTTTAATTAAATCATATCTTTTTTCAAGATCCAAACTTCCTCCACAGACTTAAATTACTTTCATTTTAACTTTTAGAAGAATTTGTCAGGATTAGTCATTTTGAATTTAGCATATTCTATTTTAAATTTTTTGATGTGTTTTTAATCTATATATCTAACTTCCAATAAAGGCTCAGTGCTAGTTGATACTACGCATACAGTGCTCTGCCTTTATTTTTTAACCTTTGTATTGAACAGAGTAAGTCAAGCAAATAAATGCAATATCCCTAACACCTAACCAACTCTCTTGTAAGGGGAGAAAACAATAATATATTTCACTCGGAACATGGGAAAGATTAAATGTCTTATGAATAGTGGAACAATTTTTAAGGACCGCCACCATAGTATTTTACTTTATTACTGCCCCAGTGTTAATATTACTTAGTAATTTATTACTAACATCTGTAATATTTTTTAGATTTTTTTTGGGTTATTTTATTTAACATTTGGGTCCACTGTAGATGTTTGCAACTTGGGAGGCCAGGCATAAGGCCAAATCATGAGCACAGTGTACAAAATCAAATAAAGTTTATTTTAGAAGGCCACCTACAATATAAACTCATGGTTTATAAAGGGACTACTTGCTACAAATAAAATTCACCTATAAATTTGAATACTGTTTCAGTTACAGAGGCAGAAAGAAACCCTTACTCATTTCCTTTTAGTCTTATTTCTGCCTAAAGAGGGAAAACTGCCAAAATATTCACAACACCCCTCTCCCAAAATAAGGTGAAGTTGCCTATTGAAATGCACAAATGTTGGCTATTTTGAATAATTTATGCTATTTAAAAAGAGAAAAAAAAATCACTTATGAGAATGCAACAGTGGAGATGGTCTTTGTATCTTTTTCATATATAGACAATGCTTAAAATAGCTATTTTCTGGACAAATGTTCAGACATAATCCATCCTTCCCCAACATTTCTTCAGAGAATTACAAGAAGCAGCACGTTGGGAGTCATAATGTCATTAAAGCATAAAATTTATCCACATAATTTCATAAAAGATAAATTAAAACTTCTTTTTCTGATTAAGCTCCTAACAACAGCTAACTGTAGGAAAATGCAGAAAACAATAAAAAAGAAACTAAGTCACCGGTATTCCATTCCTGAGTGAACTCTCTGTTAATGGTTTTTCCAAACATTTAAATGCTTTTATTTTAACTTTAGTCAATTTTTTCCTAAGTCTGATATAGCACATTCCCTCCAATGCTTTAAAAAAAAAGTTAATTCACATTTAAACAGGTCACAAAACTCTAATACCAAAGATTTAAACGTTTTAAATGTTATTCTTACTGTCAGACTTTTAAAAAACTTATAAAAATGCAAATATATAAAAATAGAATAGTATTAATATAATTAATCCCCATATACCTATCACCCCACCACCTGTCAGTTTGTTGTACTGTGGTGGCTTGCATGTTGCTATGATGCTGGAAGCTATGCCACCGGTATTTCAAATATCAGCAGGGTCATTCATGGTGGACGGGTTTCAGCGAAGCTTCCAGACTAAGACAGACTATGAAGAAAGGCCTGGTGATCTACTTCTGAAAATTAGCCAATGAAACTCTACGTATCACAACATGATATTGTTTGATAAAGTGCTAGAAGATGAGCCCTGTGGGTTGGAAGGCACTCAAAGTACACAGTGGCTGCAACAAGGGACTTCAGCATACCAACAATCATGAAGATGGTGCAGGACTGGGCAGTATTTGTTGTACATGGGGTTCCCATGAGTTGGAGCCAACTCGACAGCAACTAACAGCAACATACTTATCACCTAGTTTTAAGAATTGTTAACAGTGATCTACTCTTAACATTTTGGTATTATCTTTTCCAGTTTTTTAAAAAACAATGAACAGCTTAGAACATATAGAGATTTCTATCCTGCCCTTTCTACTCAATGATACGCTATGAGCATCTTCTTATATCTTGAAATATTTTTTAAGAGCATCATTTAACTACATGGTATACTATTCCTTCATACAAAAGATAATCATTCAAATTCTTTCCTATGTGTTTAATTTATGCTATGATGGACAATCTTTCCATGATCATAATAACAGCAATTATTTACAGGACACTTTATACTAGGCACAATGTTAAACACTTTATGTGTATCATTTCATTTCATTCTCAGAATAATACCATGAGATAGGTGCTATTTTTACTCCTATTTTACAGATGCAAAGGCTGAAGTTTAAAGAAGTTAAGAAACTTGCCCAAGTTTTCTTAAACTGCTATATGACACTTATATACATTTGTAAGTTTGTAAACTACAACATACACCTAAGTTTGGAGGCTGGGTTCACAGCCAGGCACTCTCACTCCAGAATCCATGCTTAAAATCACTGCTTATTTCCTAATGACATTTTCCTAGAAGTGGTATAAGTGAGCCAAGGTATCTGAGCTTTCGAAGGTCTTTGATATATAGTGTCAAATTGCTCTTTAACAGACGAATTACGTAAGGCAGGTGAGTCAGTAGCCCTGTCAGGAACCTGCTAATCACATGCATCTCATTTATTGAGGTTCATGAGAAAGATTTCCCCCAGGGGAAATAAACCACTTTGAAAAAACATCCTAAGCATCAAAAATCCATTGAAAAAGCATTTTTGCAACAGTTGAACTATGTTTCTAAGATAAGATACCACGCAGTGTATAAATTGTTCCTAAAAGAAAAAAAAAAAAAATCCAAATAATATGGTTAGTGATGTTAACTTTTAATTTCTGAACTACTTTTTCTTTTTAAAAAAATTTCTTTTGTTGTTGTTGTTTTTAATATACGCAGTAAAACAAACACCAATTCAACAGTTTCTACATGTACAATCCACTGATACTGATTACATTCCTCAAGTTGTACAACCATTCTCACCCTTCTTTTCTGAGTTGTTCCTTCCCCATTAACATAAACTCACCACATCCTAAGGTTCCTATCTAATGTTTTGAGTTGCTGTTGTCAATCTGATCTCATGTAGATAGTTTTTAAAAGGGTGTAATGCTCAAGGCAGACATTTCTTACTACTGTTTGATTTTAAGAAGACTTCAGGGGATATTTTTGGCTTAAGGTTTCAAGATGATTTCAGGGTTCATCCAGTCTTCATGGCTCCAGAAAGTCTGGTGTCCATGAGAATTTTCCCCCTTTTGATCAGGATTCTTCTATACAGTCTTTGATCAAAATTCTGAACTACTTTTAATTTTCCCTAAAAGTATCTTTAAATGACAAATTCTCTCTCTAGTTACATAAAGGCATTTGAATAATAGTTTTTTAAAACTAATATAACAAATAGTTTATTGCTGATAATAATCTACATGTTACTAATATTAAAAATATACAGCAACTAATATAACACACATGCCAACCAATCAGAACTGATGCTGGCCAATAACAATTCAATCAGATAAGTGTTTTTAAATTAAAAAAATAATTTAAATCAGTGCACTTACTGAGTAGTAACAATACTTCACCATGTTCATACAGGAATTCTACTTATTCTACTGCTTTCAGAATCATGATTCGATTTTTTAAAAATTTATAATTATGGTGTTCTATTAGACTAAAGCACAAAAACAACGAGACTAGAGATGAACTAAAATGGAATATCTAATATTAAATAAACAAAATAAACTATGGAGCAAATATCAGAATGAAGACAGATGTACCAGTATATTAGGATGCTTTTTCAAATCAGTGTATTTCCCCTAGAGGAATTCTTTCTTAGAAATCTCAATAGATAAATGTGATTAGCAGGTTTCTGAGATAATTTAATTTCGCTGAATTGTAGAATCCTCCAAGGGGTCGTAGACCCTTGAGAACTATTTTAAAATTATCCCAATAACTGGTCACCTGGATTACAGACATGTTTGTGCATAAGAATAGCGTGGTAATGAGAATCTTTGGAAGTGGGGCACAAGAATCTGAATTTCTAAATTCTGCATCTTCAACAAACTAAGGTGTGACAATACTACGCTTACTTTGGTTCTGGGTTGAAACTGATTAGGATTTAGCAATATGCTGTCAGTGTGGAAAACTGGTTTCAGTCTAACAGGATTTTTTAAAGTCACATGAAAGTGACTATAGGTGATCTTGACTTTCGCTGAACTCTACCCTTTACCTAGATGCTAAAAAAATAAAAACAAAACAAAACAAAAACTAAGCAATCATGATGAGGAAAAAAAGTTACACAAACTCAAGTGACAACAATTTAGCAAATCTTTGCAAATAAAGAATTTGTGTTTGCTTAAGACCAAATGAATAAGATTACCCAGGGAATCTGCTGACATGGTGCAAGTTCTAGCGAGATCCAGTGTACCTGTGTATATTCTTCCTATGTTATACTTCCTATATAAGTCATTCTGCCACTCATTAAGCAGCCATCATGTAGCAAAAGTTTCTGCAATAATCACTGCCAAAAAATGTATGAAATTTTGTCTTCCATAAATTTCAAGAAAAAGAGATAAGCTGCCAAAAATCCCTGCTAGTAGAAAATTCCCATTTAGTAAAACCCCTAACTGGCCATCAGGTAGCTATAACCCTAAAGACAAACATATTTTCCAGAGATGAAAATTACATGCAGGAAGAAAAATCAAAGTCATAGGAAAAAGACCCAAATCCTGAATTCTATAACCAAAAGTACGAGTTTAGAACTGGAAAGGAAAGAAGAGCACAATAAAGATTCCTTTGAAAGACTTCGTACATTTTTGAATTAGTCATCAAGAGCTATGAAGCTTGGAATTTTCATGTTGTTCATACTCAACATCTAATTTGACTCCAGAGCTTCTAATTTCTACTCCCAAAAGTAAATCTAAAGATCAATCTAAGGGGGGAAAATCAATCTATAGCAAATTAGACTCACAGTTTATCATCCCCTTACTCCCTCTCCGCTAGCCACTGCCCCTTCCCCCCACCACAACCACAAGGAACTGTTACGTGACAAGCCCAAAAATAAATAAATAATGTTTGAAATGAATGCTTAGCTCAGTACAGAATACACCACAGAACTAAGGATTACAAACCCTTGACGCACTCAAGCAGTAACTCAGTGCGTCCTGCGAGCAGAGTTCCACCGAATAGCTTACACTGCTGAAAGAAGGTGACGGCCCCACATGTATAGCATTCCAGTTTATCAGGTGCAATTTTCCCATTCTGACTGCCAAAAGCACTATCAATAAGAAATTCATAGGTGGGGTAGGTGCTATTGTTCTATTTCTATAGATGATAAACCTGAGGCTCAGAAAGATTGAAGATCTTATGAATCAAGCATCCAGCAAGAAAGTAAAAATGAAACACCGAACTTCTAATTTCAAAACCTGTGCTCTTTCTTTCATACCAAAAAACTTTGTACTTCCTACAATATATAGCGGATAACAAATCTCTAATAAATATCAGAAGATGAATGAAGTTGGCATTCAGAAGTTCTCTAAGTAATTATAATTGTGACCCACCAATATACTTCTGTCATACATGGGGAATATCTACATCTTCAATTAACATTCATCTCCCTCTCTTTAATTCCTATCAAACTGGTTAGGTGGCTGTACCTGAAAGAGGTAAGAATTACTCACATCATCCAACCAACTTCTGACTCTTTAGTAACTCTAAATCCAGAGGAACTGTTTGCTTTATTTAGCCCTTTAAGAACAGAATCGGTTAAAACCCGAATTTACCTATTAGCCCCATCAACATTAAAGATAACTTGAGAGTTCAGTTGTAAGCTAAGGGTTAAAAAAAATAAAGCTTTTTGTGAAGAAAAATCACCAAATTTGGTGAAGAAAATTTCCATTCCTAAAATATAATTCCTTTATACAATTAAAAAGAGGATGAATAAGAAAAGCCATAAACATGGATTCTACTCTGTTCTATGCAATTCATTTGGTATTATGTGACCATGAAGTGAACATCCCTGAATTGAACTCAGCTAAAATTGCTGCCAAGTCCCCCCATAGGACATTCATACCTGCTATGCAGTCCAAGCTACAGTCACCTCACAAATGAGCACTACAACTCTTTACGAGGCTCCACACAATCTGAAGTGAATTTAATATTTTGCTTTCAAATAATCTTTTTCATTCCTCTCCACTAAACAAAAACAAATAGCACTTATGGCATACCTGCCAGGCACTGTTTCTTCTAGCACTAGGGATACAACCGTGAACTCACCATTGCTTCTTAATGAAAGCTAAATTTATGATGTTGCTTTCATAATCAAAACACTAACGTTATATTTCTTAAACCACTTCCTTCGTTTCATTTATGCGTATCTTTCCAGTTCAGTAATTCTTTTTCCCACACCACTCCCTCCAGCCAGAACAATGTCCCTCCTTGTGTTGAGAACTCTCCCTCCTCTCAAGGACACTCCGCATGTTACCATCTTACATCAATGAGGTTGAAAGGTCTGGTCTCCTTATTTTGTAGAGCAAACAAATAACAGAAATTAAATTACAAAATTAACAACTAGAATATAAAGATTAAACATTGTAAAAGCATTTTAAAACACTGTGTTCTCTTCAGATGGACAACTGAGGGAGGGAATGTCTAAGTACTTTCTTTCTCAAGAAAATCAGAGAGGTTGGATGTTTATTTCTATCTTGGTCAACTTAACAGAAAAAGAAAGCAAACATGTGCCACAGGAACTATGACCCATCGTCATGGAGCCGATTCCGACTCATAGCAACCCTATAGCACAGAGTAGAACTGTCCCACAGGGTTTCCAAGGCTGTAATCTTTACAGAAGTTGACTGCCATATCTTTCTCCTGTGGAGCAGCTGGTGGGTTTGAACCACCAACCTTTCGGTTAGCAGATGAGCACTTGACCACTGCACCACCAGGGCTCCTACTATAATACCACCTAATTTAACTCAGGTATCAGTAATTACTGCACAAAACCAGCATGACGGCTGGTTGGCACTATTAAGCCCTCTGACTTTTTATGAAATATCACTCATTATTCATGAAAGGCAGTTTTGGATGACCCCACTCCCAACTCCTGAGAAATGGCACAATCTCCACTTGTCCTGACTTTGCTGCTTTTTATTCTCCCTAGAAAAACATACAAAAGTGATTAAACGAAGGGCAATGATCTATCGATTGAAAAGAGAGGTGTGTTAAAATTTCTCACCATGCAAAGACTGTTCTATGTGAAAGGAGACCAAAGAAAAATGACAACTAAATGCAATGTGTGATCTCTTAGTTGGATTCTGTATTTAAAAGAATAATGTTGCTTTTGGCCTTATTGGTTTTAATAAAACAACACAGCATTATTGGGGCAACTTGTAATTTGAATATGGACTGTACTTTAGGTATTAGTATTTTATCAGCTATATTTCTTAGGTGATACTAGTCTTGTAGATATATTAGAGAATGCCCTTATCTTTGGATGATAATTACTCAAGGAACTAGGACTAGAATGTTATGATGCTTGCAACCTACTTTTTAAAATAAACCTTTTATTTGAGAATAGCTTTAGACAAACAGAAAAATTGCAAAGATAGAGGTGATAGTTCCTACAAATTCCACACCCAGCTTCCCCTATTACTAAAATCTTACATTAGTACGGTACACTTGTTACAAGTAATGAACCAATATTGACACATTATTATTATCTGAAGTCCCTCAAGTCCATGCTTTATTCAGGAATCCTTGGGTGGCACAAACTGTTAAAGTGTTTGGCTGCTAACTGAAAGGCAGGAGGTTCGAGTCTACCCAGAGGTGTCTCAAGATAAAGGCCAAGGGATCTACTTTGGAAAAATCAGCCAGCGAAAACCCTAGGGAGCAGTTCTTCTCTGACACAGATGAGTAGGAACTGACTCTATGGGAACCAGTTTTTTACCTTGCTGTGTTTTTAGCCTCTGAGCAATCTGCACTTTCTAGTCAGCTCACTGTGCATTTTTAAAATGTTATTTAAAAAAACAGATTTTACCTAGCATTTTTTCTTGTTTTCAATTGGGGGGGGGGGGTCTGTCACAGTTACATTTCTGTCCACCAGACTACTGAAAATGAAACTCCAGACTGCTCTTTATATTTAAATTTTCAGAGGTTTTGTTTTAAAAAAGACAATCAGAAAAATCCTTAAGGAGAAAGGAAATCAGTTTCTCATGAGGCTCCCCTGGGGCTAGAAGAAATAATATGGGAGAGTTCCCTGCGCATGATGTGAATTAGATAAATTAATCACCTGAACTACTGCTTAAGTGTGACAGTGTTTAACACTATTTGATGCTTACAGTAAAACAGCTTTTCTTAAAAACAGTAATCTCATGTTTAAAATAGATTTTTTCCCCTTTAAATGTACAACCATTCAATTTTTAGGCCAAATGTGAACAATCTCAATTCTTATTCAATCATAAAGATTTAGTAGTGCAAAATAAAATCCCAGGAAGCTCTAATTCTTTCCCCAAAGATATATAAAGATGATGGAAATGTGGTTCAGCATTACATAATGTTGCAACCCACTCCAGAAACAGAAATGAGCACCTAGCAACAGTAAAAGGTCATCTCAGGAGAGTGTGGATTGCTCACTGGAGCATTCTAAACACAGATGCTTTTCTATCCTTATCACTTCCAGACCCCCTTCTACACACACGCTGGTTACCTTGGATCCCAGTGCCATCTCATGAAAACCTCCTGCTTATGACAATCAATAACTGATGCTTAGGGCAGCCTCTATCTTTAGGTTACATTCTTGAAAAAAAGGCAAAATAAATTTTGAAGCGTTGGAAAAAATTTTGCTTTCTGTGTACAGAACAATCTCAACATTCTTCTTCTCCAACGATCATATATTTCTTTTAAGATAAGAGATATATTTATTTTAAGATATGGAGGGCTTTTCTGACTCCATCTGCCATACTACCCACAGCAGAAACAGAAGTGAAAGCCACTTTTTTTCACCTAGGTTTACTGGATGTTTGCCTCCTCCTCCTTGGGGGGTGTTGAGTACCTTGCCCAAGTTTTGGTCAATTTTTCTTTATGTATTCTGAATATGAGCCCTTTTTTAGGTTTATATGTTACAAATATCTTCTCCCACTCTGACTTCTCTTAATAGTGTCCTTTAATTAATGAAGAGAAAAACTTAATTTTAGTCTAGTTCAGTTTATCGGTCTTTGCCTTTATGACTAATGCTTTTTGTGTCCTGTTTAAGATTCTTTTCCCTTAACTCAAAGTCATAAAGGTATCTTTCTGTATTCCCTTTTAGACATGTTACTGTTTTATTTTCATCTACAATCAGTCTGGAGTTGATTTTTTGTATATGGTCTGCTGTAGCGACCGTGGATACTGTATACGGATATCCAATTGACATAGGACCATTATCGTGAAGAACCTTTCTCCACTACTTTGTAGTGCCATCTTTGTCATGAAACATGTATGGGGCTCTTTCTAGGCTCTATGCTCTCCTATTGGCCTATTTGTCCATCTTGCCCCAATACCACATTGTCTTAATGTAGTTTTATAATAAGTCTGGATATCTGATTAAAGAATTCATCCTACTGTTGCCATCTGATCAAGTCATTCCCACTATTTTTGTTCTTTGTTCTACTTCAAGATTGTCTTGGCCCTTTGTGTTTGGCTGTTCTTGGCCCTTTGCCCTTCCATACACATTTTAGACATAATTTATCAATTCACTTGTCTAGGTATATTTATCTCCCAAGTGAACTTATCTAGTGTCATTGCTTTGAATATCCCTAGTCAATCTGTCAAACAATCCTCTTGGTTCTAACTTTAAAGTAAACTCAGAATCTGACCACTGTGCCAAGCTGGTCTATATCACCACTCATCTCTCACAGGTTTTTAAAAATAGCCGCCTTCCCAACTGGTCTCTGAGCTTCTATCCTTGTTCTTTTACAGTCTATTCTCCACTGTAGAGAGATTCTTTTAAAACATAAATCTTACAATGTCATCCCTTTGTGAGAAACCCTCCATTGGCTTTCCACCTCACTCAGAGTAAACCCTAATGTCTTCAACAATGGCCTCCATCCCTGGTCTCACTTCTGGTGCACCCCAGCCATACTGACTCGTTCTGAGCACAGCCCCCTTAGGGCTTGCACTTTGTCCCCTCCTTTCCTGGAACACTCTTTCCCCAGATATCTGCATGGCTAATTCCCTTACCTCCTTCAAATCTTTGCTCAAATGTCACTTTTCACACAGGCCTTCTTTAGCTACCTTATTTAAAATTGCAATTCACCCCTTTAGACTAAATGAAAACTCTATTCCAAACAAAATGTTCTATCTTTTAACAGAAACATAACATGATAAAGTATTGCCCAGAATAATCATAATCAATTTTAAAAGTATTTCATTTTTTTTCAAATAGCCAATTCTGTCTTTCTTGTATTTGTTAAAAATATTAAGATAGCCAAAGAGACTAACTGAACTCATAAATACTACAAAGCAGCAGCTGATATCCCCTTCTGCTGGCCATTGATCACACACTTTTTTAATTATTTTTTTAATGTGTGGAGAAAGACCATATAAATCAAATGGCCTGCTTCAGTGGCATTTAACTAAACCCTAATGTGTATATATATATATATAGGGAGAACTGGGAAATTTCCCAATGGGGAAATTTTCTCAAAATCCTAAAACTATCAGGATAGGGGTATTTTTTTTTTCTATAGCAGTTATTCCAATTGATATTTTAGAAAATTAACATGTAATATTTGATCAATACTAGAGAATGTAATATATATGCAAGTTATAAAGTCTAACAACGAAATGAATACTGCGAACCCAATACCCACAATAAGATTAGAACATTACCAATAACATTCCTTCTACCTGTGTGCTTCTTCCCTATCTACCAAAGTGCTCTGATCACCCTTCTCTATTAATTCAACACCTCAAAGTTGCTGTTATTGTGGTTTAAACCTCCTTTACCTCTCTAAACCTGTTCTTCCTCTCATGTATTCTATCTCACGAAATGGTGACACCCCCCAATCAAATAATCCAAGCCAGAAATCTAAAATTCCTTCTCCTCCCTACCATCTGTCAATTTGTCCTACTGTGGTGGCTTGTGTGTTGCTGTGATGTTGCAAGCTATGCCACTGGTATTTCAAATATCAGCAGGGTCACCAATGGTGGATAGGTTTTAGCTCAGCTTCCAGACTAAGACAGCCTATGAAGAAAGGCCTAGATATCTACTTCCAGAAATTAGCCAGTGAAAACCCTATTGATCACAACAGAATATTGTCTGATGTAGTACTGGAAGACAAGCCCCCTAGATTGAAAGGTACTCAAAATACAACAATAGACTTGAGCAGACTACGGTTGCAGGTCTCTGCAACATGTCATTCTGTTGTACATGGGGTCACCATGAGTTGTAATCCATTCAGTGGCAACTAACAACCACCACCACCATCACCTCAAATCCAATCACCAAGTTTTGTCAGATACATCCCCTAAATTTCAAAGCTGTCCCCAAGTCCCAAACACCACAAACTCAATTCTGACGCTTATTTTTCATGGGACTATCTGCCCTCATTCACTTCCCCTACACGCCCTGTTAATATCATTACTTAAAATCTTTCAACTGCTTTCTCCATAAAGAAAAAACTCTTCAGCAGGCTATGCAAGGTTAGACCTAATTGAGCTAACTCTTCTGGCTTCCATAATCTCATTTTTTGCATTTCTGCACCTCAATGACATTGAACTACTTGCTGTTTCCCAAGAGAGAAATGCTATTTTATGTTTCTATGACTTTGCATATTTTATTCCCTCTGCCTGCAGCCTCTTCTAAAGAGGGATAACTTGAAAGACAGTTGAAAGGTAATTTTTCTCTTGGGGGATTTCCTTGGCTCCCCCAAGTGAGGAACCCCTTCTTTGAATTCTCATAGCATCTTGTACATACTTGACACCACACTACCAGCAAGAAATGTGACTCTGGGTAAGTCATTAATCTTTCTCTATTTGCCTTCCCTTAAATGCAGTAATGGAAACCCTGGTGGTATAGTGGTTAAGAGCTACAGCTGCTAACCAAAAGGTTGGCAGTTCAAATTCATCAGGTGCTCCTTGGAAACCCCATGGGGCAGTTCTACTCTGTCCTATAGGGTCACTATGAGTCGGAACTGACTCGACAGCACCAGGTTTGGTTTTTTTGAATGCAATAATAATAGTGACAACCTTACTGTGAGCATTAAATGAGTTAAACCGTGTAACAGTGCCAGGCACATGGTACACACTCCATAATTGTTACCTAGTATTATCATCATCAGAGCCCTGGTGGTACCCTATGGGGGGCAGTTCTACTCTGTCCTATAGGGTCACTATGAGTCAGAATTGACTCGATGGCAACGGATTTGGTTTGGTTTTTGGTATTATCATCATCACATAATTTTATGTTCACTGACTTTCCCATCTGCTGCCTGTGTGTTGAGTGTTCCTTTAGGACAGAACTGCGCCATGTTTAGCTCTGCATCCCCAAAGCCTACCACGCTATCTGATATATAGCAGGTACTCAATAAACAGAATAAAAGAAAACAAAAATATTTCCTCTACTCTGTATGAACAGAAAGACAAGAGTGGAATCTTCTGTATACATAATTTTAATATATAATTATAGCCTAAACCAAGGCCAGAAAATGAAAAAATGACAAAAGAAATCGACAGAGTGCTAAATACTTAAACTGACAGTTCTTTGACTTTCTTTTACAGCTTAAAAAATGCAATGGCCATTTAGGATTAGAAAATTATCACACCAGTAACATTTACCTGGGGGGTTAAGTACAATCATCAGTTAAATACATGTACCAGCAATTTTAATTCTCAATCTGACACACAGTATCTTTTATAATAATTTATTAAACTCAAAGTCAAAAAAGTAGTAACAGAGGTCTAACTTTCTTCTGTAACAGAACTCTCAATGTTAATACACATACAAAAATGGCCATACTTCCTGATGTTAGATTCATTTGGATTGACGGTCATTTTCCTCATCTCTGATTCATGGCTATTCTGTAGAGAGCACCTACCCTCAACTTGTTTAAAATGTATTTGCTTCATTAATAAAACTTCTTTTCAAACAATGTTTTTGTTATTGGTTTATGGCCAAAGATTTACCTTTTATTTCCCTTTTTTTTGGTTTCTATAGCAAAATACTGAATTGTACTTTAAGTCCATACAGGTTTTTCTCAGGGATTACAGAAGGGACACAGAAAAGAAGTTGGACAAATTCCAATAAATACATGCATATACATATCAGTTACATAGAAAAGGAGTACACAAAATGAACACCTTTCCCCAACTATTGTTTGCTAGGAACAGTATCATAATAAATTATGTATGCTCATATTGGTCACTCAGAAAAACTCACTACTTAAAAATATATTCACTCCTCCATACAAATGTTTAAATCTATTGTTTCCTAAAAGATTTATTTTTTAACAATCAAAGCAACATTTTTAGTAAGCTAAAAGTCACCTACCTTTAGTATGAGTCATGATCATCTGAGGACTGACAAATTACCTATTTTCTTTTTCACTTAGAATCAGTTGTACTTCCTTATTGATAACATAGAGACGACTTATCAAATCATTCCAGAACTTGAGTCAGTTTATGAGAATGGGCAGGGGGGAGCATGTCTGCATACAGGGGGAAAAAAGTCTTCACTTAAATACTTAAAGATGATTCCTGCAAACTTTGTTATTCCGCCACTAAATTTAAGACTTTAGATGTACAGGGAGCCCTAGTGGCGGAAATGGTTAAGCACTCGGCTGCTAACTGAAATGCTGGCAGTTCAAACCCACCCAGTGTTTCCATGGGAGAAAGGCCTGGTGGTCTGCTTCTGTATAAATTACAGCCAAGAGGGGTTGCTATGGGTCAGAACTGACTTGATGGCACCTAACAACAACAGTACTGAAGAAAGTTTAATGCACCAGAATCCTTTTACCACATGAAACAGCTTTAAAAAATAATTCCAAACAACAGAAGTCTGATACGTGATTATAATACTAGAAAGATTAAAGAAAGACAATTTCCTTTTCCACGTAGACCAGAATTGTGAGACTTAATAAAATGGTTGCCTTGGGGTGTTTTTTTTTTACGTAGTAATAGATAACTGGAAGTAGCAAGGAACTCTAGGTGGCCACAGTGGCAGTGAGTACAGACTACTGAGGGCACTCGAAGCCAGGGGCCAATCAATACTGCCTGATGGATGGCCAGGGAGGAGGGCTGGTAGCCATAAGAAAGTGCAGAGGAAGGTGGCATCAACGACAGCTAGGAGCACAAGGAACAGTCAGAGCAAGAAAACCCAGCACTGCATGTAGCAACTGTGATTATATGTGTGACATCTGTACCAGAGATGCACCCAAAGAGACAGAAGTGAGGAGCTCAGGTCTTACCTAAGTTAGACAGGTGAGAGTTATTAATCTATTATTAGACTTGGACAAACTGTTAAAGTGACCTTAAGGTCCAAAAATTGGTGTCTAGAGGATATTAATATATAACAAAACCAGAACTAATATAAATAGACTTCCAGAAGTCTACTTTGCCCATCTTTCATTTCCTATAATTCTAATAAAGTTTTCATAAAAGGGTTGTGAGTCTGAAATACTCATTAAAGCTTCGCTATAATGTGAATGACATTCACATAGAATATCACATCTGTGCCTTTCAGCAACCTCTATGAATTAATCAAGAACAGAACTGTCCTCATTTCACAGAATGCGGTAAGGTCACAAAGCTATTGAGAAGTAGTGATGTCACTTGTACTGACTGGAATCAAAGAACAGCGATGATGTGTGGTTCCATTTTATGAAACTCTGAATTCTGAAAATTAGAAATATGACATAAAAAATTAAGTTTTTACCTTATGCATAAAAACTGAAATGATATGAATTCTAAAATTTATAACAATTTGTCAGGAATTGCATAATTTCAAAGCTGGCTAGAAGAGGGAATGGAATACTGTTTTTATGCTACTGTCATAGGGCAATGCCATTTTACTTGAATAAAATATCATCTATCCTTTGTCGAGATCTCTCTATTATGAGATCTTCAAGACCTTAACCCTCATGTAATATGCTACTGGCTGAACTTCAAATAACAAACTAAGTATTCAGTTCTTTCCTCAGTATAACTGGAGAGCTTATTAATCTTTTAAAAATACCCCTTTGTACAGAATAATTTGTTAGAAAAAAGATCATCAATTTCTGTCTAGTAAGTTATATATTGCTAGGTGGTAGCACCTCTCTAATAAATACTGCTTACTTGAGTTTAAAAGCTACCACTTTGTTTTTGCTCTAATATACAACAGATGGAAATTTTTTTTTGTTTTGTACAGTGTCTCATTTTTATTTGATTCTTCAGGAAAAATAAATTCTACCTAGTGATAAGTTTAAGCACTGCTAACTGAAATGTTGGCAGTTTGAACCCATCCAACAGCTCCATGGGAGAAAGACCTGGCAGTCTGCTTCCATAAAGATAACAGCCAAGAAAACCCTATGGGGCAGTTCTACTCTGTCACATGGGGTCTCTGAGTTGAAATTGACTTGATGGTGCCCAATAACAGCAGTGTTCTTTGGCAAATCTAACATTATTTGGACCACCAGAAATGTTACACAAACACACACATACACATATGTACATGCACACATAAGCACAAAAACTTGTTTTTAAACCTAAGGTTATAAGGATAGACATGTGCTAGTACTGTATCCTGTTTTCTACACAGAGGAGCCTTTCTAAAACTGTCACTTAAAGATTTCAATCACGGTAGGTATTAAAATTTCAGACTATTAAAAAAAAGGCATTTATTAAGCTGAGGGAACATGAACTAAAACTAGCCTTTGATTTAAAATAAATTTTATTTATTTCAAAAAGTAACATGCTTAATTGTTTAAAGAGTAACTTTTTAGTAGAAATAATTCATATTAAAGAAACATTACCAAGAAGAACAAAGAAGAAATCTGAAACTCACACCCAGATCCATCACTTGAAATAATCAATGTTAACATTTGATGATTCAGACATCTCTCTGTGTATTATTATTAGAGATAGAAAGATGGATAGAAAAGACTGTATAAAACTGGCATCTTAAAATATGTGCATTTACAATTTAAAAAAACCCTTAAATTGCATTTTGCTTAAATTTAACAGATAAGCAAAGCTGAAGGAAGAAATAAAAGTTTACTTAAACAGTAGATACACCAGTGCTGACGGTAATTCTTTGATTTTAAGAAAAAGATTCTGAACGGCTGGTGTTTCAACCTTAAACAGTATTTGTCTTGCTCTGTGAAAAATGAGGAAATTTGCCCCTATGATTCCTCTCATCTCTCCTCCCACCTCCTCTCCAGATTTTTACTACATATTATTTTTTAACCAAGACTTATAACACATTCTAGTCTACAACCTTAATACCGTGGATACTTTTAAAGGCATGGAATGATTTTGATGAATTTAACTAAATAAATAAATAGAAAACACCAGACTGACAAACTTTACAAATGATCTTTTTAAAGGCAGCATAAACGTATGCTGCTGCAAATGCACTATTCAGTCATTTCACAAATACGATACGTTGCTGTTCTCTAGACTTTGTTCACGTGCTAGCTGAGGATGTGAAATGCATTTCTAAGCTGAATTTCATAAGGTACTATAGAGAATGTTGTAATAAAATCCAGACATTCCATCCACTACATTCCTTTCCTCCAATATTTCTGTAATTCAATCCAAAAAGACCAGTCAAGTTTCCCTGGAAAGATTATTTCTTTATAGACCACTAACTCTGCTTGTTGCTAAGCTCCAGATATTTTTGAGACACTCAGATTTCCTGGTTTTAAAATCATCAAATCACTGAAAACCAAAATGAGGATATTTTACAATTTTTGTTTCCTTGTTTTAAAATGGGAATAAGATTCGGCAGCTCAATCTGTGATAGCTTTGTAACACTACACTCCCCTACTTATTCCGCCCTCCCCCGCAAAATATCATCACTAGGTTTTCTATCTTCTATCTTCTAATGGAATGGTTTTCAATCCCAGCTGCACAGTCCAATCACCTGGGGGGCTCTTAAAAATAAGGATGTTTAGGCCCATCCCAGATTAATTAAATCAGAATGTTTCGAAATAGGGCATGGAAAAGTATAGTGCTCTGTGGGCTCTAATTCTAGATGAAGAGCTCCCAAGCATGTCTATGAAAAAAACCTGTTGCTGTTGAGTTGATTCCGACTCACAGTGACCCTAGAGGACAGAGTAGAACTGCCCCATAGGGTTTCCAGGACTGTGAATCTTTACTGAAGCAGACTGCCACATCTTTCTCCCTTGGAGTGGCTGGTGGGGTTGAATCACCAACCTTTGGGTTAGCAGCCGAGTGCTTAACCACCGCATCACCAGGGCTCCTTTTCTATCAAAAGGGATACTCTTAATTTATCATGTGCCTTTAAGTAATAGCAAAAATAATTTTATGAAGATGTTTAAGAGGTGAAAGTTACCACTCTATCAACCATATTTCTCGAATTAAATGGTAGCATCAATTTTCAACGTTAGTAAAGTTACAGAATTGCTTTTCTGGTCCAAAGTTGTAATTTTAAGTTTACCCTTCATACAAAATTCCTTATTGGAGTGATTAAGATTAGAAAATCTTGTTTGTTTATTTGGAAGTATTAGGATTGGCTGGAGTGATTAAATGTTAGCAAAACATAAGAAGACTCTGACTGATAAAGCTATGGTAAAACAAGAGTCCCGTAAGGTATAAAAATAGTCACTTACTTCTGGGCCCATTATCCTTTGTAGGCTAACACTGTTCACATTAAAAAAAAGTGTTAGTCAAACTAAAATAGGCAATCCTGTTTTTATTTTTGGGTGACTACTGGGGCACAGGGGTATGAGCAATTTTTAAAGTTAAATTCAGTAAATTTCTGTTCGGAGTGATATAAAACTTTTGGAAATGGATAGTGGTAATGGTAGCACAATGTGGTGAATGTAATTAATGTCGCTGAATTGTGAACTTAAAATGGTTAAAATAGCAAATATATATATATATGTAGGAGCCCTGGTGGTACCATGGTTGAGAGCTTGGCTGCTAACCAAAAGGTTGGCAGTTTGAATCCACCTGCCACTCCTTGGAAACACTGAGGCAGTTCTACTTTGTCCTATAGGGTCTCTATGAGTTGGAACTGACTTGATGGCAACAAGTTATACCTACATATATTTCATCACAATAAAAACTTTTTATGCAGGCAAATTTTGTTATATATATTTTACCACAAAAAAAATTTTTTTAATTTAAATGATTTTTTTTTAGGCATTAGGGAGTTCAAGAAATGTTAACATTTTTGACCAGCTAAACTATGGAAATGGACAAGGAACACTATTAACGAATACAAAGCAAAAGCTGTTAAGTAAACTCGTTGCCATGGAGTTGATTCTAACTCATAGAGACCCTGAGTGGTATTATGCTACATTTTGACATCAATATTATCTCTTACCCGTTGCCATTAAGTCAACTCCTACTCATAGCAACCCTATAGGACAGAGTAGTAACCTCATAGGGTTTCTAAGCCTGTAATCTTTACAGGAGCAGACTGCCATATCTTTCTCCCAGGAGCGGCTGGTGCGTTCAAACCACCAACCTTCGACCTTTTGGTTAGCAGTCCAGTGTTTAACCACCGTACCACCAGGGCTCCTGTATACTGTACTATCTCCTTAGGTCTGTCTTAATCTGGAATTAGGTAGAGTGAAGGCACTTTAATTTATACATGTTTCAGACAATGAATTACTTTTTAGAGTAATACTCCATATATCAGGCAGTTAGACAAGAAAACAATCATCATCTGAAAATAAGTGGAAGAAAAAGAAAGCTTTCAAGTGGCTATTTATATACCTACTTACAGAACTTAAAAAATCCTTTCGGTGTTTGGATAAATAAGAAATTGGATATTTTTCAGTGGGCTCATACCAGCTTTGGGAAAAAGAAGGGATAAGTGACAGGCTGCCTGGTGATTTCACAGAGGTTGTGGCCTTATGTTCACATACTCATCATGACAGGTGCAGCCCCTTCCCGACCTCCATCTGTAGCCTGGCTAAGCCCTAAAACTGGCCCCCACACCAGCAAGAAGCATATGGGCTGGGACAAGATCAGTATCTCCTTTCTCTTGGTATTTGCTCCCTGCCTGTCTTGGCTTGTCCCTTTAGTAATTATAGATATCTTGGTCCTGACTCACTGCCAAGTGTTAAAATTTTTTACGTAAGTTGATACAAAGAAAAGAATATATGACACACACTTCTAAGTTAGGAAGCAAATAAAATGAACCTTGTGAACCATTATTCAATTGTTGTTCCAGACCCTTTCTCCTGCCACCCCGAGAGCTAATCCCTATCCTAAATTTTGTTTCTCACTGTCTTTTCTTTTTTAAAAATACATTTGCATATATGCCTAAACTACATATGGTTTACTTTTGCCTAAGCTGGGCTTTTAAAATGGTATCCTGCTATATGCAATTACATCTGGCTTGCTTTTTAAAAACACACTATAGTTTTTCTCACATTCACCCATGTTGATACCTGCAAGGGTATTTTGTCCATTTTTACTGCCATATGATATTCCATTACGTAAACATACCGACATTTACTTGTTTTCCTAACCATGTAAATAATTAGGATTCTTTGTAGATTCTGCTTTAAGAATTCTCCTACAAATATCCTTGCAAATGTCTTCTGGTACATGTACCTAGCTGTGGAATTGCTGGGTTATAGGTTATACGAGTAAGTAACACATATATTGGAGCCAAATTGTCTTCCCAAGCCTACTCCTATTGGCATCAACTTACACTCCTATTCACATCATGAAAAAGATCCTCTTGCTCCACACATCCTTGCCATCACTCGGTATTTTCAGACTTCTTAATTTTTGCAATCTAGAAGGTGTGAAATCGAATTTCAATGTACTCTTAATTTACATTTTCCTGAAAGCTAATGAGTTTTGAGTATCTTTTTATATGTCTAGTTGCCATTGGTTTTCCCTTCTAGGAGGTGCTTATTCATTTGCCCATTTTTCTTTTAGCTTGTCTTTTATCTTGTTGATTTTAAATAATTATTTAAATCTTCTGCCTATGACACTGTTAGTTAAATGTATTGCAAAACTATGTGCATTTTTAACTCCCATTGGTCTACTAGCTTTCTTTGCCACATTCTCTCCATCTACCACCAGGCTATAGAGAAATTGAGAAAATAACAATATGAGTTTCTAGAAGGAGTCTTAAAAATTCTTTATCCTTATGTGAATCATGGTCTCATCTACCCTGAGACCAGAAGAACTAGATGGTGCCCTGCTACCACTACCAAGACTGTTCTAATCAAGGGCACAATAGATGGACCCTAATAGAATGGGAGAAAAATGTGGAACACAATCTCAAATTGCTTAAAAACAAAAAACAAAAACAAGATCGGTTGAGAGTGGAGGACTCCCCGAGACTACTGCTATGAGATACACTTCAAACCTTGAACAGAAACTAACCCCTGAGGTCACCCTGTAGCTAAATAACAAACTGGCTCAAAAAATAATGTATATCACCCGTAAGTACTGTGTTCCTTTAAAAAACCACCTGTATGTGACCAAACAGTCAACAATTACTGTAAAACAAAGATGAGAATGTAAGGGAGGAGGGAAACTAGATTAATGGAAACAGAACAACCAGAATGGAAATGAGAATATTCATGCACTGTGAAGAATGTAACCACTGTACAATCTGTGCAGAAATTGTTGAATGGGACTCTAAAACTGCTGTGTAAACCTTCATCAAAAACACAATAAAATATTATTAAAAAAACTATCACACACAAAAATTTTCTATATTCTGAAAAAGATTATTTAAAATAATTAGGTATTTTTCACATATCAAATAGGGAGAGATAAAATTACTAATGTCAGCGATGGCAAATGTAATGGAAACAGACATTCATCTACCATTGTTGAGAACGTAAACGATGCTGACCAGGGTGGTGATACATGAGTGTATAGTACACATTTGTCAAAACCCACTGTTAATTACTATATGTAAATTATACTTCAATAAAGCTGATTGTGGTGGGAATGTAAAATGGTACAACCACTATGGAAACTGATTTGGCACTTCCTTAAAAAGCTAGAAATAGAATTACCATATGGCCTAGCAATCACACTCCCAGGAATATATTCAAGAGAAGTAAGAGCCATCACACGAATAGACATATGCACACCCATGTTCACTGCAGCACTATTCACAATAGCAAAAAGATGGAAACAACCTAAATGTCCATCAACAGATGAATCGATAAACAAATTATGGTAATACACACAATGGAATACTATGCAATGATAAAGAACAATGATGAATCTGCAAAACAACTCACAACATGGATGAATCTAGAGGGTATTATGCTAAGTGAAATTAGTCAATCACAAAAGGACAAATATTGTATGAGACCCCTATTATAAGAACTCAACAAAAGGTTTAAATACAGAAAAAAGCATTCTTTGATGCTTACGAGGGTGGAGGAAGGGGGAGGGGAAATCACTAACTAGATAGTAGACAAGGATCAAGTTTGGTGAAGGGAAGGACAACACACAATACAGGGGAAGTCAGCACAACTGGACCAAAGCAAAAGCTAAGAAGTTTCATGGACACATCCAAACACTTTGAGGGATACAGCAGCTGGGGCCTGGGGACTATAGTTTTGGGGGACATCTAGTTCAACTGGCATAACAAAGTTTATTAAGAAAATGTTCTACATCCTACTTTGGTGAGTGGTGCCTGAGGTCTTAAAAGCTTGCAAGCAGCCACGTAAGATACATCAATTGGTCTCATCCCACTTCAAGCAAAGGAGAATGAAGAAAACCAAAGACACAAGGAAAGTATTAGCCCAAAGGAACTAAGGGACCACACGAACCAGAGACTCTACCAGCCTAAGACCAGAAGAACTAGATGGTGCCTGGCTACCACCAATGACTGCTCTGACAGGGAATACAACAGAGAGTCCTGGACAGAGAAGGAGAAAAATGTAGAACAGAACTCAAACTCACGTAAAAAGACCAGTCTTAATGGTCTGACAGAGACTGGAAGAACGCCCCAAAACTATGGCCCCCGGACACACTGTTAACCCAGAACTGAATCCCACTCTTCAGACAAAGATTAGACAGACTATAAAACAAAAAATAAGATATGTGAGGAAAGTTCAATCAGATATATGAGACCAGCTGGGCAGATCCTCTCCAAAAGCAGGATGAGAAGGCAGGAACTGGCTGAATGGACACAGGGAATACGGGGTGGAAAGGGGGAGCATGCTGTCGCATTGTGGGGATTGCAACTAATATCATAAAACAATATGTGTATAAATTTTTATATGATAAATTATCTTGAGTTATAAACTTTCACCTAAAGCACAATTAAAAAAAAAAACTGATTGAAAATGTAAAATAAAAAAAAAGTGTAAAGTATAACACAGAAAGGGAATATATAGCACTATTAAGATCTGGCTCTGGAGCTAGGTTGCCACTTAGCTCTGCCACTTAGTAGTTGCGTGACCACCTTTGGCAAGTTATTTTGTATCTCAGGTTTCTCCATGGTAAAGGAGGGATAACAGCAGTGCTTTTATCATTAGGATTGTTGTGAGATACAAATGAATTAGTTTGAAACTGCTTAGAACAATGCTTAACATGGAATCAGCATCAGATATAGATTAAGCTATAAAAAACACAGACTAATTTATCAATTGTTTCCTCTATGGTTTGTTGCAGGGTCTAAAGAATTTCTTCCCTGTTAGATCATAATGATATTCTCCTGTATTTTTCCTAAGTATTTATATATTTTCATTTTCACATTTAGGCAGATAATCCACTTAAAGTGTAATTATGAGTTTTAATTAGGACCTAATTTAATTCTTTGTTCATAAAACCAAAAACAAAACCCACTGCCATCGAGTCAATTCAAACTTACAGCAACCCTATGGGACAGAGTAGAACTGCCCCATATAGGGTTTCCAAGGAGCAGCTGGTGGATTCAAAATTCTAACTTTCTGGTTAGAAGGCAAGCTCTTAACCACTTTGCCACCGGGGCTCCCATTGTCCATAGAGACAACCAAATTGTCAAAATGCTATTTATTAAATTAGCCATCTGTCATAGATTGAATTGTGTCCCCCCAAAATATCTGTCAATTTTGCTAGGTCATGATTCCTAGTATTGTATGATTGTCTACCATTCTGTAATCTGAGGTGATTTCCCTATGCGTTGTAAATCCTATCACTACGATGTAATAAGATGGATTAGCAGCAGTTATACTGATAAAATCTCCAAGATTAGATAGTGTCTTAAGCCAATCTCTTTTGAGATATAAAAGAGAGAAGCAAGAAGAGAGACATGGGGATCTCATATCACCAAGAAAGCAGGGCCGGGAGCACAGCGTATCCTTTCGACCTGAGGTTCCTGCGCTGAGATGCTCCCAGACCAAGGGAAGACTGATAACAAGAACCTTCCTCCAGAACCGACACAGAGAAAGCTTTCTCCTGGAGCTGACACCCTGAATTTGGACTTCTAGCCTTCTAGACTGTGAGAGAATAAATTTTTCTTTAAAGCCATCCACTTGTGGTATTTCTGTTATAGCAGCACTAGATGACTAAGACACTATCCTTTTCCACTGATTCTGAATGCTTCCTCTGTCACATCAGGTTTCCACACATACCTGGGTTAGTTTCTGGGTTCTTTATTGTGTCCAGTTAGCCTATGTTGATCACGGCACCAACACTACATTGTCTTCATTACTATAATATTATAGTTAATCTTGATTAATAGGGTAAGTCCTTGTTCCTTGTCCTCATAGCTGTCTTATTGATTCCTGGGATTTTGCTCTTTCCTATGAACTTTAGATAACCGTTGTATCAAGTTCCATGAAAACAAATACTGTTGTTATGCCACTGAATTTACAGATTTATTTGGGAAGAATACTTAAAACCATTATCACATCTATTTGCAAAAATAATGTAGGTATACAAAGTGAAAATTGAAAGGTCCATGTTTCAGAAAATCAGAAATAAAATCTACGGTTGATGAAAATTAATGATTAAAAACATACAATGCAAATAAATGAACATCGAAAGAACAACTGGGAAGTTTGCTCAGTAACACTGAAGCTGGTTAAGATATTCAAATTACTCATTTATGCCATTATCATTGTAATATGCTATTTATTTAAACATTTATTTTTTTTCAGAGTTTAGGACTTTTTAATTTATCCCAAAGTTGCTGAAGCAAAAATCATGATAAAACAACATTCTGCTTTCCTTCATACCCTCCGATACAAAAAACTATTTGTAGGAAAAAAAAAGGATTTTATACATGGGATGAAACTGAATATAACATTTTAATTCTACTTGAGAGTAGAGAATATTAAAATATCTGTCCTAAAAGGGTACAAAAATTCAGTAGAAAAAGAAATGGCTAATACACAGCAGTAACACTGGATGAAAGCAAATTGTTTCTGAAATGAAGGCTAATAAATGGACTCTGTTGGAAGTTCTGGCCTATGCAGTGAAAACAAGACCTGATAATTTAGGATGCGTTTTCTGTCTCAATGAAGGAAGACAGAAAATATGACTCCTTCTGGGACATTCCAGACATTATACTTTTAAGATTGTAACTTTTCAACTTCCTTGAAAATACCATTGTTCCTATTTATTTCTCATTATCTAACAGTAATTTCAGTAAGTGTCCTATACATAGACACAATTCATGAACATTTAAGTTCTTCACATGGTGGAGCTCATCAAAACTGGTAAATAAATATAAAACCCAGCTTAACATAATTGAAAGAAAATATTTTAGCCATCATTGGGTTTTACAAGTATTTAAAAATATTTAAAGCACATATAAAGGAAGAAAGATATCACTTGCAAACTGTCACTTCCCTTGAACTTCCATAAATTATTTTATATTTCCAAGGATTTAAAAATTATTCAAGATGTTTTTCATTAATTCTGTCATAATCTTAACCAACACACACAACATACAAATGCCACCTTCTCTTGCTACGTACTAAAGATATAAATAAGAATGACATTCATTTTCAGTTATATTATTTTCTTTCCTATATTTGTAAAGGTAAGAGTATAATCCTACTCCCCTACATGTCCCCAAAACAATTTCAGCCAAGTTACCAAGTTTAATAGCACAAATGCAGAGCCTTTTCCCTTCTGCTATCTGGAATAAGCTTGTTTGGAAAGATGCTCATCAGTGAAAAGAACTTTTCAGGGAAGAACATTCTTCAACGCTGAGATCCTTCTAGTCTCTCTTTGCAAATAATTTACTCACTGTAGCTTTCATAAGGGGAAAAAAACCTGTCAAAATCAGTGTTGGAGGAAGGAAAAAATAAGGCAATTCCTGAATTCATGGAGTACAACATTTACTGCTAGTAATTCTATAATTTATAGTTTACATTATTTTCATTCCCTTAATGCAATCAAGAAATATTCACTGAGCTACTTCTGTGTGCAATGAACAAATCAGAGAAAAGATCCTGCCCTCATGGAGATTATTTTCTAGTTGGATGGGGCAGACAATAAACAGAATAAAGAAGTAGAGTATATAGTATGTTTAAAACTACCAAATGCTATAGAAAACAGACAGGGAAGGGAATCAGGGTGTTGGAGCGGTCAGGGAAGACCTCACTGAGAAAGTAGCACCTGAAGGAAGTGGGGGAGTGAGCCATGTGAATATCTGTGGAAAGGACACTGAGATAGGGGGTCAACAGTGCCCACGCGCTCAAGCAGGAGCACACATGGCAAGCTAGAGGAACAGCAGAGAGACCAGCATAGCTGGAGTGAAGAGAGAAAGGCAGAGGGCAGTGGGAGATGAGGTCTGAGAGATGAAGGAGTCCAGATCTTTGTAGGCCAAGTTAAGGACCTGGCTTTTCTCTGAGTGAGATGAGCTGAGTTGAGGATGTAAATTAAATTAGTCATCTAAGGGTTCAGAGCAGATCAGCAACATGATTTGACTTGGGCTTCAACAGGATCATTTAAGTTGCTCTGTTAAGAATAAACTGTGGGGTGACAAGGGTAGAAGGAGTATGCTATTAAATGACATGTTTAAGAGATGATGTTGGCTTAGACTGCTGTTGTTCATTGCTGTGGAAAAGTTTCCGACTCTTGGTGACCCCATATGTGCAGAGTAGAACTGCTCCATAGGGTTTTCAATGATGTGACCCTTCAGGAGCAGAGAGCCAAGCCTGTCTTCCAAGGCACCTCTCATTTGGGTTCAAGCCACCAACCTTTCACTAGTAGTCGCACAATGAACTGTTTGTGCCACCCAGGGATTCCTTTGGCCTGGACTATCCACATAACCATTGCCATTGAGTTGATTCCGACTCATAACGACTCTATAGAACAGAGTAGAACTGCCACATAGGGTTTTCAGTGCTGTAATCTTTACAGAAGAAGACTGCCACATTTTTCTCCCATGAAGCGGCTGGTGGGTTGTTAGCAGCTGAGCACTTAACCACTGTGCTACCAGGGCTCCCGGCTTGGACTAACCAAAACAAAAAACCAAACCCACTGTTGTCGAGTTGATTCCAACTCATAGCGACCCTACAGGGCAGACCATAACTGCCCTATGGGGTTTCTGTTATGGATTGAATTATGTTCCCCCAAAATAAGTATATGTTGTAAATCATAACCTCTATGCTTGTAGCAATAATCTCCTGTGGGAATGAGTGGTCTTTGTTATGTTAATAAGACAGAATCAGTATAGGGTGTATCTTGAGTCAATCAATCTCTTTTAAAATACAGAAGAGATTAAACAAGCAAGGTAAGAGTAGAGATGGGGAAAGAGAGATACCAAGCCACATGAAGATCACCCAGGAGCAGAAGCTCAAGAAACAAGGACCTTCCTCCAGAGCTGACAGAGAGAGAAAAGCTTCCCCTAGAGCCAGCACCCAGAATTTGGACTTCTAGCCTCTTAAACTGTGAGAAAATAAATTTGTTTGTTAAAGTCACCCATTTGCGGTATTTCTGCTATAGCAGCACTAAATAACTAAGACAGAATTTGGTACCAGAAGAGTAGGGTGCTGCTCTAACAGATACCTAAAATGTGGAAGCAGTTTTGGAATTGGGTAACAGGTAGAGGCTGGAAGAGTTTTAAGGTGACTAATAGTAAAAGCCTAGATTGCCTGGAAGAGACTGTAGGTAGAA
The DNA here is from genome assembly GCA_030035585.1 of Dugong dugon. Classification (NCBI taxonomy): domain Eukaryota; kingdom Metazoa; phylum Chordata; class Mammalia; order Sirenia; family Dugongidae; genus Dugong; species Dugong dugon. Next base: position 26,881,776 of record CM057475.1, read on the forward strand.
TTATGAATGTCAAAGGCAATTCTGGTGAGGGCTCAGAAGGAAGTGAGGAGGGCTATAGAGAAAGTCTATATCGTCTTAGAGAATACAGAATGGCACCATTTCTAGCAAGAAATGTGGATGTTAAATTTGCTTCTGGTGGTGAGGTTTTTAAAGAAAATGATGAGCATGTGATTGGACAACAGAGGAAGGGTGACGCTTTTAATGTAGTGGCAAAGAACTTGTCTGACTTATGTTCAAATATTTGGTAGAAGGTATAACTTTGTACGTGATGAACTTGGATCTCTGGTTGAGAAGATTTCTAAGCAAGGTCTTAAAGGGGCCACGTGGTTTCTCTTTGCTGCTTATAGTAAAATGGAAGAGGAAAGAGATGGACTTAAAAATGAACTGTGCAAAATGAAAACAAAACTTAACAATTTGGAAAATTCTGTTGCACAAACTAAGGACATGTGTCCTAGAATGTTTACCAAGGACGTGGTTACACAACTTTTGCCAAAGAGATAAAGTTTGTGACCGATGGATCTAACCAATTACTGCAGCACAAAATCCATCAGCTTAGACTGAAGGGGACACAGAAAGAATGAAAGGAAAGAACACTGTCTGCCTCTTGAAATTCTACAGGCAGGAAACTGGCCAAAGGAGCTACATCTGTTATCCTCCAAGAAAAGAACTATCCCTGGAGCAGCTCAGAGATCAGCAGAACTGCTGGAAAGAGCACACGAAGCAAGGCCTTCAAGGTTTCACAGGGTGGGGCCATGGTCTCCTGCATCCCAAAGGGTAGGGCCTAGGTTTCAAAAAGTTGGATCTTCACCAACTCAGTTCCGGAGTGTGGTTGTGCCAGGGGGATAGGGCAGCCGCCTAAAGCTGAAGGGGCAGGGATGCCATGCCCAAGGAGCAGAAGAATAGTGCCTGCTGGGGCTGAGGGACAGGGTTGCCACTCAGAGGGACTAGGAGAATGGGGCCGCCCAAAGCCAAGGGAGCAGATTTGCTGTCCCAGCAGGCCTGGAAAGTGGAGCCAAATCCCAGGGCTGAGAGGTCACCACCTAGAATCCAGAGACCGTGGCCAACACCCAGAGTCTGGAGGGCAGGGCCATTGTCTGGATGGTCTTAAAGAACAGAAGATTATTTTCAAGACTTGAGAACCAATGTAAATTGTTCTGCTGTGTTTGGGACTTGCTTGATGCCCGTTATCCCTTCTTTTCCTCCAATTTCTCCCATTTGTAATAGAAATATATACCCTGTATTCTAGACTTCACACATTCTCAGATGAAGAGGAATTTTGTCCCAGGATGGAATAAGCCTAATGTCGCACTCATGTTTGATTTAGATGATTCAGAAGATGCAATTTTGGACTTGGAGTTGATTTAAGAATTTTGGGATGATGTGGGAGTCCTGGCGGCACAGTGGTTAAAGCCCTCAGCCGTTAACCAAAAGGTTGGCGGTTTAAAACCACCAACTACTCTGCGGGAGAAACATGTGGTAGACTGCTTCCGTAAAGATTTACAGCCTTGGAAATCCTAACGGGTAGTTCTACTCTGTCCTATAGTGTCGTTATGAGTCAGAATCAACTCGATGGCAGTGGGTTTGGGTTTGGGATTGGGATGATGTGATGGGGTGAATATGTTTTGCACATGGTGAGGACATGAATTTTTGGGGGCCAAAAAGTGGAATGTGATGGATTGAATTATGCCCCCCCAAAATATGTGTTGTAAATTCTAACCTCTATGTTGGTGGTTACAATCCCATTTGGGAATAGGTTGTCTTTGTTATGTAAATAAGACAGGATTAGCATAGGGTATGTCCTGAGTCAGTTTCTTTTGTAATATAAAAGATTAAAGAAGCAAGGGAAGAGTAAAGGTGGGTGAAGAGAGATGCCCCACCACATGAAAATCACCCAGGAGCAGAAGCTCAAGAGACAAGGACCTTCCTCCAGAGCTGACAGACACAGAAAGCCTTCCCCTAGAGCCAGCACCCTGAATTCAGACTTCTAGCCTCATAAACTGTGAGAAAATAAATTTCTGTTTGTTAAAGCCACTCATTTGTGGTATTTCTGCTATAACAGCATTAGATAACAAAATGTCCAGGGCGGTAAATCTTTACGGAAGCAGACAGCCACATCTTTCTCTCGTCGAGTGGCTAGAAGATTCGAATGGCCGACCTTTCAGTTAACAGCCAAGCACTTAACCACTGTGCCACCAGGACTCCTCTCCTGGCTTGGACTAAAAATCAAAACCAAACCTGTTGCTGTTGAGTCGATTCTGACTCACAGCGAGCCTATAGGACAGAGTAGAACTGCCCATAGGGTTTCCAAACAGCAGCTGGTGGATTCGAACTGCCAACTTTTTGGTTAGCAGCCAAACGTTTAACCACTGCAACACCAGGGCTTGGCCTATAGTAGTGTAAACAAAGGTGGTGAGAAGCGGGTGGATTCTGGATATATTTTGAAGATGGAGTCAATGCTGTAGGATTCAATGTAGGGAATGAGTAAAAGAGAGGAATCAGGGTGACTCCAATGTTTTTGGCCTGGGCAGCTGGAAGGATGCAGTTGCCATTAACTGAGCTGGGGAAGGCTGCTGAGGAGCTGGATCAGGAAAGAAATTCAGCAGGTCAGTTTTGGATATCATAAGTTTAAGAAGACTCTCAGATATTCCCAAATGTAGTTGTTAAGTAGGCAGCTGAAAACATAAACATGGTGTCCAGAAGAAAGGTCCAGGTTGAGGATGTACATTAATGAAAGTCTTCAAAGGAGTACAGATGGAAAAGGGAAAGGTCTTAAAGACTGAGCATCTGGACACACCAACCTTAAGAGGTCAGGGAATGTGGAGGAATCTGCAAGGAGGGACAGAGAAGGGAGTGGCTGGTGAGTTACCAGAGAAACAAAAAAAGCAAGGTTTCCTGGAAATCAGGTGTAGAAAGTATTTCAAGGAGAAAGTGAGCAACTGTATCAAAAGCTGCTGATAAGTCAGATGAGGGCCAAACAACTTGGCCAAGTGGAGGTCTCTATTGACTTCAAGAAGAGCAATTTCAGTGGAGTTGGGGGTGGCAAAACCTAAATGATATTGGCTTGAGAGTGACTAGGAGGAAAGTGGAGACAGTCAATGCAGACAATATTCTTTTGAAGAGTTTTTGCTTTAAAGAGAAAGAGAGAAATGGGGTGATAAGATGAATAATATGTTGAAAGAGTTTTTTTTTTTTTTTTTTAAGACGGGAGAAATAATAGTATGTTTGTATGCTGGTGAGTAAGATCTACCAGAGAGGGAAAGAGACGATGCTGGGAAGAAAGAGAAGAAATTGCTGGAGTACATTTTTTAAGACGTGTCCTTGGTGGTACAGTGGTTAAGCATTTGGCTGTTAACTAAAAGGCCGGCAGTTTGAATCCACCAGCTCCTCCTTGGAAACCCAATGAGGCAGTTCTACTCTGTCCAATATGGTTGCTATGAGTCAGACTTGACTTGATGGCAACCGAGTTTGGTTTATTTTTTAATTTAGATTCTAAAGATGCCCATTAACTATAACTGAAGAGGAGTTGTTAAAGAAAGAAAACTGAGGTTTTTACTAGCACTGCCAGTTAATAAAATTACAGTAAAACAAAAATGAAAATGTATTACTAATGTAAATATGGAATGAAAGAAGTCCCCACATTAATCCAATTCTAGATGAGAAAGTAGTACTTATCAAATATCTGAATTAATATTTTATATTTCAAAGTGATAAATCATAAAGTAAAAGATGGACAAGTTGAACTGTATTAAAAGTATAAACTCTCTACAGAAAAACCAAACCAAACCCGTTGCCATCGAGTCGATTCCGACTCATAGCAACCCTACAGGACAGAGTAGAACTGCCTCACAGAGTTTCCGAGCAGCGCCTGGTGGACTCAAACTGCCAATCTTTTGGTTAGTAACCATAGCACTTAACCACTACACCACCAGGGTTTCCAAACTCTCTATACAATATAAAATAAAATATCTTAAAAAGAAGTGAAATTATATTGAGAAATATATTTGCATCAAATATGACAAAAGGTTAATTTCTTTGTTATGCAAGGAGTTCAGACAAAACAAATAAAATTATCAAGTCCCTAAGAGATAAATGGACAAAGTACGTACAGGCTATTTGCACAATAGGAGATATAATTAACAAACAAACATTAGGGCAAATATTCAACTTTGCTAATAGGACATAAAATGCAAAAGAAAACAATGAGATCTGTTACACCTATTAGAAAAGTATAAAAAAATTAAAACCTCAATGCTGACTGGAGTCCTGGTGGTGCAGTGGTTAAGACCTCGGCTGTGAGCCAAAAGGTCGGCAGTTTGAATCCACCAGCTGCTCCTTGGAAATCCTATGGGGCAGTTCTACTCTGTCTTATAGGGTCGCTATGAGTTGGAATCAACTCGACAGCACCAAACAACAAACAACAACCACAATGCTGACTACACTCTAATAAAGAAAGTACTCACACATTGCGGGTGGCAAGGTAGAATATTAAAATCCTTTTGGAAAGCGATTAGGCAATTCATATCAACAGTGATAAAAAAATATACATAGCCTTTGACTCAGAAATACTCCTTCTGGATATTTATCCTAACCAAAACCCATTGTCGTTGAGTAGATTCCAACTCATAGCAACCCTATGGAACAGAGCAGAACTGCCCCATAGGGCTTCCAAGGAAGAGCTAGTGGATTTGAACTGCTGACCTTTTTGGTTAGCAGCCAAGCTCTTAACCACCGCATCACCTCCATTTTTTCCTAAGGAAATACTTCAAAAGTACATGTAAGTTATGTTCACTATAGTATTGCTTATGATAATACTAGAAATGATCTAAATGCAAAATAAAAAATAGATAAATGGCTATGAAAATTATGAGTATTGGCTTGATCAAATATTAGATATTAAACAAGATTTCAGAGCAAAGTAGAAAATGCTTAGAATATAATATAGTATAAAGTTTTTACTATATTCTAATTACAAGTGTGTCACACACACAGAAAGAGAAAATGTAAATTGAAAACACTTTAAATGTTCAGTATGTTGGGAGTGTTCATTAGTATGTTCTTCCTTGTTCCCATAACAACTACTAACACTTACTGAACACTTACTATGTGCCAGATGCTACAGACTAAGCATTTTATGTATATGAACGCATTTAATCCTACAGGATAGGTTACAGCTAGTAAATGCCACAGCTGCTATTTGAATACAGGGAATCTAGCTTCAGTCTTGATCTTATCCACAATATTATATAATAAAAATAAAGTTAGAAAAAATGGAATTTCCCTCAACTTGTGGGGTCATGTTTCAAAAGGTGAGGTATGGGCATCGCACATGAAAATAATATCATTTGGTAATCTCGGTTACTATCCCTTAATAATAGCGAACTAACCTTTCAATCTTGCCTGCAAACAAAGTTAAAGTAAGTTGATTTTAAACAGATTGGAAATAATGAAAAATACTTTCATATATCAGAATGCTAGCGCTGGACAAAAGAGCTTGGAGACCCCTTTACTTTTACAGAGAAGGAAAGTGAGGATTGTAGTCAGTAAGGGGCTGACTCAGTTCATATAACCAAAAATCAAAAACAAAAAACCCCAAACCACTTGCTGTCGAGCAGGTTCTGATTCGTGCCTACCCTATGTATTCCAAGCCAGTTCTAAATCTCAGGTTTCCTAAAGTTAGTTCAATGACATATCTTCCCCTACAACATCTTGTACCCCTCTCCCGTAAAAAAAAATATATCTATCTATCTATCTACTGAGTTTTAAATGCGTACTGTCAGCCACCATTCTTGGTATGTTTTAGTTAAGCTAATTTAATGCAATCTTTATAACAGTCTTAGGAAGTAAAATATTTTAACCATTTTAAGATAAGACTGAGGCTCAGATGGGTTAAGGATGTTGCCCAAGACCACACAGCTATCAACTGGCATCCAGGTCTGATTTCAAAGCCACTGTTCTTCCCCCAGCATTATGCAACAAGGGGAAGATGTCTGAGGTATGGGGAGAAAGTGCTCAGGCATACAAGGGAGCTTTGGCTATGGAGGTTCCTTTCTCATCCCACCACAGGTTTGTGTGGCAAGAACTGTTTGATCTTTCTTCAGGCTTAGAATGAGCTCCCTGTTTCAGTAGGTTAAAAAGAAGGTAAGTAAATGCTATCTCCCTGTGTGAAAAAGGGTTCCAAGTTGGTGTAGATTCCGGGATTGATCTTTCGTGTCCTGATAGTTACGATCAAGGAGCAGACAAGATCTTGTCTTTACAGATAAACTGAGGAGCATGGGGCCAAAATACAATGATGCCCTGACAAGTGCGCTTTCTGATATGCTCTGGCTTAATGGCTGATGAAAAACATTTCTTAACACTTGATAAGTACGCATCTTTCTATGACCTCCCACCACCACCACATTTATTTCTTTTCTTTTGCCTCACACCTCCAGTACCTAAATTCTGTAGATTCTACTACCAGAGACTTTAGTCCCCTCTCTCCAGTTAGAGAAGTCCCTGGGTGGCGCAAAAGGTTTTTGCTCAGCTACTAACTCCAAAGTTAGCAGTCTGAACCTGCCCAGTGACACCATGACAGAAAGACCTGATGATCTGCTTCCATAAAGATTATGGACAAGAAAATCCGGAGAAGCTCAGTTCTACTCTGTAATATATGGGGTTGCCATGAGTTAGAATTCACTCTATGGCAACATGTTTGGTTTTGCTTTTTTCTCCAGTTAGGGAGCCTCCTAAATGGTGTCCCTGTCTCCTCTCCACTGCCAACCATCTCACACAAGGGCAGAGAATTGTCCAAAGCAAATCTATCACTGCTTAGTAAAATCTATCATTTCTTCTTGAAACTCCTCAAAAATAGCCCCCAGCCTACCTTTCCTGCTTTCCTTCTCCCCAGTCCCTCAAATGCCCTGTAACTAACTAATCTGGGCTTTCCCTCCTCTGTGTCCGAAATCCTTTCTTCTTCTTTGCCTGCCTAATTTCAGCCCATTCCTTACCGTCCATCTCAAATGTAATCTCCTTTGCCTTTTCTGAACCTCCAACCATCTCAAATGTAATCTCCTTTGCCTTTTCTGAACCTCCAACCAGATAGGATCCCTTCCTTGTCTAACTCTCATAGCATTGGGTGTAACCTTTATAAGACCTGACATTCTGACCCATACTGTGTCTGTGTACCTGAACTGTCAGTTCCATTAAGATCAACTATGTTACACAGCTTTGGGTTACAGGTAATGCCTAGAACAGATATTCATACTCATTGTCAGTGATCAAAACAAAAAATCTACTGATTTGAGTACCTAGAACTAAATTAAAGTGCATCACAATTGTCTATCAGTTGAAGAACTGGTTAAGGGAACCCAGAAGATTAAAAAAAAAAAAAAGTTTCCCAATTGCTGTGTGCCCTCGAGTTTATTCTGATTCATTGCAACTCAACAGGACAGAGCAGAACTGCCCCCATAGGGTTTCCTAGGCTGTAAACTTTATGGGTGGCAATCCCAATTGATTTTCTTGGTGCAGACATAACTTTTGATAGACATCTACCAGGTCACGGAAGGAATGCCTGTACCATGTAAATGACATACTAAAAGAGATGCTAGAAAAGGCTTTAAAAAACAACCCAAAAGCACCTATGGTATGTATTTCTTTCTGGATTTTTAGTTTTGTACAGGTGAATACAGGCAACTCTGAGGAAGGACAACTGCATTAAAACAATCAAATGACAAATTGTGAAAGCCTTTGCAAATCAGATTGAACAGAGCTACAAGAGATTCACTCCTAAACAAAGTAAAACCAAATCCCAGAAAATTTAGCTTCTTGTCCTAAGTGAAAAATGAAATTAAAAAAATGTGGTAATGTTATTTTTTTCCAAATTCTAAAGCTAATCAGAGAAGTATAAACATTTTATAAAGATGCTGAAATAATATTACTCCTACAGAGATCATGAATAATGAATCCACGGCCTCTAACTACGGTTACAGGCCTACGACACTGTTGTTTACTGGGCGACTTTTATTTTCCTCTTTTAAAGGGGAGAAGGGTGAGGGTGGCAGGATGGGTGGAAATCAGTATAAATACCTTTTTGGAGTAAACACCACAACTCAGCTGGTTTTTTTTTTTTCTTCTGATAACTTGTAGCACTTGTTAATAAGAGCACAATGACATGAACTGATAATTTGAAAAAGGCAACAGGCACCTGTAGCCTCTCGATCACTTAGCAAATTATTTCCAAGACAGGGCCAAACTCTGGGCTCTGGGCGAGTAGGCGGGAGTCACTTTTCAATACTGGGCTCCTTTCTCAGTAAATTGTAAATCTTGGGGTAACTGGGACCCTTCCCAGGGATCCTGAGCTGTGAGCTGCCTCAGGTTTTTAGACAAATCTCTCCTCCTACCACACGTGACCGAATGGCAATCAACCGCTGAGAGAGACACAGTAACACATAACCCGCCAGATACAAAGGCTGGGCGCCGCCGTCGCATCCTCAGGAGGACGGCGGAGCCTCCCGCGCTCGGCGTCTGCGAAGCCTGCGTAGGGCGCCGCCGCGAGGCGCGCCGCTCCCGGGCCTGCAGGGCGGTGCCGCGCAGCGCGGGGAGCGAGAGCTGGGAGCGCGCGCCGCCAGCTCTGCGCGCCTGCCCACCCAGCGCCGCGGGAGAAGGGGCGCCGAGCGCACGCAGCCGGGCCGCGCCGCAGCCACAGCTCAGCAGCCAGAGCCGCCGGGCTCTCGCCCGCCGTAGGGAGCCCCGCAGCGACAAGGACCAGGGTGAGAAGGCCGACGGTCCCCAGCTCCTGGGCAGGCCCGAGGCCGGGCCACCCCACCGCCGCCCAGGCCTGGGCCTTCCTTTCTCCTACTAGCCCCTGCCTCTCCCCACACCTCCCCCGGGCCTCGCGCGGGTTGCAGGGCGCCGTGAGCAGCACTTACACCACGGCTCTGGAGATGATCCAGGACACCATCTTCCCGGGGGCTTGGGCCCCACCTGCGGGGCCAGTGGGCGCCGAGCGCGACGAACCAGGACGCCAACGGCAGGCCGCGCGCTCGCCGGCTCCTCGCGCTCCCCGGGGCCGCGCTAGCGCCCTTGGGAGCCGGGCCCGGTGTCTGTGCGCGTTGGTCGGTCCCCCCGCCTTTCGCCGTTCGCCGGCCGAGCCGCCGCCGAGCCGGCCGGCCCCGCCCCTGCGCTCAGCTGATAGGCGGCGGCGGTGGCGGCGGCGCGTTGGCCGGGGCTACGGCCTGGTGGCCGAGCTCAGGGGGCTGCACGGCCGCACGTCGAGGCAGGCGGGACCCCGACCCACGCCCGCCTGCCCTCTGCCCGGACCACTGTTCCTCCCTCTTCCTCCTCCGTACGTCTTTGTTGGGGGTGGTATCTAGGGCGGGGAAGGTTCTGGGGTGCAGAGAAGCCTGAGGAAGGGGACTTGGGGATGGGGAGTGTTAGTGCGTGTGTGAAAAATATTAGCAGGAACTCCGTGTTGGATAGAATCCTCTGGGCCAGGCCCTAGATTATGGGAAGTCAAGATTTTGAGTGCATCCCATCCCCTCGTTTACCGAGGCCCAGCGCCAAGGGCATCCTCAAAATACCGCACTTTAAAGGAAACATTGGGAGGCTCCTCGCACAGGCCTCAGTGTGTGCCACGAATCTTGTGGTGCATGGTGCAGTGCAGGGAGGGGCAGCAGGAGGAGAGCGTTGGATTTCATGTTTGCAGCAGTGGGTGGTAGTGATAACACTGTTCCGGGCCTTTTAGGGCACCTTTCCATCCGAGCATCTGCAAAGCCTGTTTTAAAGACACAAATCTGTATTTCCTAGCGACTGCCAGATAGTCCAAGTAAAAGCTGGGCTTAGGGTTCCTCATCTCTCCTACTGTTTACAGCTGTCTGTTTTTTGGGAGATTGGATTATTGCTTACAATTCTTGCAAATGTAAGGTAGAATTTAAAAACTCTTTAATTTTTTGGTAACTACCACATTGAGAAAATGATCTTTAAGTTTAGTCTAGGGCTTTTTTTTTTTTTTTGGTTAAGATGATAGTAAAAGGTAATTCTGGTTTTGAGATGGTGCAAGAAATAAAGGATGAAATGTGGGCTTGGAGCTTTTAATTAAAGTCCTAGAAAATATGATGGCTTATTTTGTGTCCATACTGTAATTCTTTTTGTTCCTCAGTTTCCCCATAGTAAAAAGAGGCTAAGCGTACTCTTGCCTTCCAGGGATGACATGAAGCTCTGCTAAATAACAAGTTTACGAAGTGCCCTGACTTGTTTGGGAGAAGATCAAGGGGCCTATGTACTATGTAGATTATCCTGATTTATTTTCAGTTCCAAGCGTTAATTAGTATTTTTTTGAATATTTAAGAAATGAGCTCAGAAGCTACTTTTCTGCCCTTGGGTTAGGTTCTTTTGATTTGCGTGTATGTATATTTTTATATTGGGGTATTCAGTAATTGCATTTGTTCAGAATCTTATTTTTGGCTATTACTCAGCATTATTTAGGGATCAGGTGTGCCACATAAGCACCAGTTTTCTGGAAAATTCTTTTTCTAATAAAACTCAAACTCATTTGAATGGCATTTGTATGCCTCCATGATCAGGCCCTGAAATAGCTTAACAGCCTTAATTTTTACTGCCTTCATCCCTTCATCCTAATATATCCTTCCCCTACTTCTATTCTCTGAACCAACCTGTATTTTCCTGCTTCAGTGCCTTTGCGTGGATTTTGTTTTTCCTTTAATGCTTTGCTCCCATTTTTTACCTATCAAAACCCTGATTTTTCAGCATCCTGTACCATGAAGACGTCCTTAATTTTCCTTAGTCAGAATTGTTCATAATTTTCTCAGGGCCCTCATAAGTTATAACTTGTATTTCTGTTTAGTGCCTGGGTCATTCTGCTCTATGTTATGGTTATGTTTTACCCATGTGTAATCTACTGGATGGTAAAATATTTGAAGATGGATATGGTGTATTAGATACCTTTGTGTTTCCCCAGTGCCTAGCCTAGGGTAGGGTAATTTCTCAATAGAAGTTGGAATAGTGTTTGCTAGGTATAGTCACCCGTTTAAGTATCAAAACATTTTAAAATTTTAGCCATGTATAGTGGAAGTCTTTTTTGGAAGTCTTTTAAAGATAAATGTTTTTCTTAATTTGGGAGTCATTATTCTGAATATTAGTTATCTCACTGTATTATAATACATTAATTCCTTAAGGGGTAGCTGAGATGTATAGGACTTCTTGCTGCTCTTCTAGTCTGTCCCTAGACTGCTGTGTGTTAAATTTCATTTCATATGCTTATTATATTTTCTGCCTCCTCCACATTCATATGTTACTTTTTGCCTCTGTCTGTCACTCTGCTTAACTGGAACAGCCCCCCTTCTTCACATCTGTGGGCCTTGGGTTGGAAATGTAATCTACCCTGTGCTGCATACACGTTGTTGACTGATCCTGCCAACTCAGAAAACCCTGTAGTGTTTATTCCCTTTTGATACACTGGAAACTGGAGTTGAGGAAGGTTAACTCATTGGCCAGTGGTCACGTAGCTCATAGGTGACAAAACTGGAACTCTTATCCATGCTTCTCAAGTGTTCTTTACAGTAGATTGTGATACTCAGAAGACTGGTGTCTAAAGTAGTGGGTCCGGATGGGAATTGCCCTCTAAAGGGAATTTAGGAGGGATTTTTTGATTGTCGCAGTGGTTGTGGCTAACCACTGACATTTTATGGGTGGGAACCAGGGATGCTAGACTTCTTGCAATGTGGGGGACAATCTTGAACAAAGAATGTCCTGTATGATTTAGGAATATCCTGCCTAACATTCATGTAATATTTCTAGTTATCTTAGCCTAGAACTTCCATTTTAACAGAGACTGAATTTTCCAGTTTCTATTTCAGTGTTCAGCTGTTGGGTAAATTGAAGGAAGATTTGTTTTGCTCACAGCTTGACTTAGAGTTGTTTACAGTTTTGGAAAATTATATCACAGCTTTGCTATGGGTCTTCTAATATAGTTTTGCCCCAGCATTCACATATTGAAATATTTATTACTTTGTTATAAATTATTTTTATTTCCCTTTTCCATTTATTTTTTATTTAGGAGTGAATTCGTTTGACATTGTCTGTAGGAAGATTGTTATTTCATTTCAGGGTGGTGAAGCATGAATTGAAAAAATTTTTATGGGAAGGGGACATTGAGTCTGATATGGTTGAGAACTGTTGGTCTAAAGTAAGAGTAACTTCATCTGAGGAGCAACCTCTCATGAAAAGTGCCAGATATTAGTGGTAGGTAAATTTATGTGTATTGGGCTGTGTCTGGATGATTGAGGTCTGCTAATAGGTGACCATTATTAGATAATGCTTCACAGTGTAAAGCAAGGCTCTAGGGGCAAGAGGAGAAAAGGAAATGCCTACTGCCCAGAATCTTTTAAAGTGTGGTCTCATTTGGCATGGTTGAGATCATTTCTTGTGTAGAAGATAGAAAATTATTTCTTTAAATGTAGAACTTGTTTTGTTTTTTTACATGTATTACTGGTATTCATGTGTTGTGTTATGCCCTGCTACTCTTCATTGGGTTTTGCAAAGAACGCTTTTCTTGTCTGGGTGTTGGATTTAATTGTTGTGGGAGGCAGCATATTTAGGGTAAAGGACATTCTATCAGGAGACCTATTTCTACTACCAGTAATGGGATGTTTGGCAAGTAACTCTGTATATGTTTCCTGTTAAACGGGGTTGATAATGTTACGAAGATCAATTATAAGGAATTTTAAAACATAAGGATAATTAGACTGTATTAAAAGAATTTCTTTCTGTTTTACATCTTCACTTAGTTTTCCTAGGAGGTATGTGGAATATGCATCTTCTACATGTTTAAGGGAGTTCATTTATTAGCAGATCAACAGAGTAGGAAAGTAGGTAGGAGAGCAGGTAATGAGAGGAGAATGATAGGATCTAATCTATGTAATTATTAATGAGTATGCTAATGAGTCTGAATACTAGGTCACATTCTCGTTTCTATTGGGATAGTATTTTCTAGTGCTTGAAAATGTTTCATTTGGAGAAGGGCCAAAATTTACTAAATTAGTGTACCTTTAATATAGTTTCGAAAGTAGTGAGAGGGGATGATCTTAAAAAGACTAGCTGAAAAAAGAAACTGTCTTTTTCCATCTGCTGCTAGATGAATACCTCTGTTCTCTCATCCTGCCCACTTATGGTAAAATGGTTACAACAGAGGTCAGGTTTGGCATCTGACACTGAAATGGAATTATAAAGAAATGATACTGAAAATACAATGATCAGATTGTAGTAGTTTAGATAGATTAGATCCTGAGTTAAGTATTTGACTATAGGTGTCTTAGAAAAAAACGGTTACTAGTTAGCTGTGAATGAAGATGATGAATAAGTCTGTGATGGCTCAATATGGGGAACACACTTATTAAGGAAGGACTTGACCATGCTGAGGTTTTTACACATTTGAGATAGTAGCTTCACCTATCTATAACAGTTAAGCATATAGATAAAAGAGTTTTTATTTTTCCCTCAAGGGAAAAAATGGTTTTGTGCTTGAGTATACTAAATGTTAAGTGGCTTAGAAACTTTTAGTTCATGACATATTTGAGCCATTTTCACTATTCTTTGTTTTTAAATTTTTCCCGTACAAAAATTTGTACATACACTGTTATGTGACCCTAATTGCTCTCCCCATACTGTGACAGCACACTCCTCCTTTCCACCCCTGATTCCCCATGTCCGTTCAACCAGCTCCTAACCCTCTCTGCCTTCTCATTTCACTATTCATTTAAAATAGAATATATTATAGTTCCCAGTTTTAAACTCAAGAAAGATCTATGATTTCAAGGATTGCTTAGGTAGATATGAGGTTTATGGTGTAGTTTGCGGAAAGCTGAGATATTTTATAGTTCCATCATGTCTAGTAAGTGCAACTTAAAAAAAAAAAAAGGTAATTCATGCACATGGAACAAAATTCAAAAGGGTAAACAGTGAAAGGTAGTCTTCGCTCCCCCTCAAGTATGCAGTTGTTTTCAGAGGCAACCTCTTTTCCAGCTCCCTCCCCCCCGCCCCCCAGTAAATTCCAGAAGGGGGCATTGGTGGTCCAATGGCAGAATTCTCACCTTTCATGTGAGATAACCAGGTTCGATTTCCAGCCAGTGCACCTCATGCACAGCTACCACCCATCTGTCAGTGGAGGCATGGGAATTGCTATGATGCTGAACAGTGTCAGTGGAGTTTCCACCCTAAGATGGAATAGAATAAAGGCCTAGTGATTTACTTCTGAAAATCAACCAAAGAAAACCCAGTGGATCACAATGGTCTGATCTACAACCAGTCATGGGGATGGTGCAGGATCAGGCAGCATTTAGTTTTGTTGTACAGAGAGTCACCATGAGTCCGGACCAACTTGAGAGTCACCATGAGTCCGGACCAACTTGAAGGCAGCTAACAACAACAAAAAGTCCACAAACAGATGCAATTATATGTATGTATTTAGACTAAAATAAAGATGAAATTTCACATCAGTTGAAACATGATGGATTCTTTCAGTAAATGATTTTGTGACAACCAGCCAGCAATTTGGTAAAAACTGAAGAAATGTAGTACTAAAAAAGTACTGAAAGAAAACATATGTGAAGGTATTATAATCTTGATAGCAGAAAGTTGTTCTAAGCATGCCGTAAAATCAAAAACCATGAAGCAGATTTCACAGATTTGATTCCATAAGAATTTAAAACTCCTGTGCCTCCCAAAACAATTTAAACAAGATCAAAAGACAAATGACAAACTGGGAAAAAAGTATTTGCAAAGTCTGACAAAGGGTTAATGATCTTACTATACAATGCACATTTAAAAAATCATTAATTAAAAATAAATCTCAGTAGAAAAATGTGCAAAGAATATCAGTAGGACACTTAAAGTAGTATAAGTGCCCAGAGCGTACTATAATCTGAACTAATCCAGAGACACACGTGGTCTAAATTCAGAGCTGGGGCTTGCTCAAGAAGCATGGTTCAACACCGAAAGTTGTTAAAAAGGAATTCCATTTGTCCTCAAAGCGGATTAAAGGGTATTTAATTCATAACCACATTAGTATTTCTTAGAAGCCCCTTTTTTCCTCCCATTTCTCTTGCTGCCCTGGGGCTTCTCACAGGTCAAACTCTAAAGTTTTCTCCCCCAATCCCGGCCCACAAAGTTGTTCCTCGCCCCCATTTCTTCCTTTATTTCTTTTCATATGCTGATCAATTTAGTCACAGCAAGTTCTTCCTCTTTCAGAAGGGAAAAATGAGTGGACAAATACGGGATTTTTAAAAATTTTATTTTGGTAGAGGAGGAGGGAGGAAGGTTGTGTACACTCACATGTTAAAAAATTTTGCCATGCCACACTAAGAAAATATTTTCAGTCTCACTAATAATTAAGGAAGTCCAGATAAAAAGTTTGTTCTTACCTGGCAAATTAGCAAGTATTAAATAGAGTGATATTGCTCAGTGGTGAGGGTGTGTGGATACTCCATTTTACGCATTGTTACATTTTCATAGATGCCAGGCCTTTGATTCTGCATCCCACTTCTAAGAATTAAACCTGCTGACTCAGACTATGTTAAGGTGGGCCCACCATGTGTGTGTTTTTAAGAGTTCCATGTTCATCTTTGTTTCTCTTGCATTCAAAAGTGATTCCACTCTATATTGCAAAATCATTTGTACTACCTGTATTTGTATCACTTGGGATGCTGCTTAAACAGATTCACTGTTTCTACCATATACTAACTAAATCAGAATCTTTGGATGTAGGGCTCAGGAATCTTTTTTTAACAGTTTCACCATAATTGAATATATAATTGGCTGTATGGTTAAATCATCAGAACCATTATTACAGACTGAAGTTTGGAAACTTCTGCTCAGTTTAAGCTCCCAATCTCACCCAGCTCAAACCCTGAGGAAGCCTTGAAAGAATTTGATCAGAATATTTAACCTGTCCAACTCTATCTAATTCCTTGAATTTCCATTCTCCTTACCTTGAAGTTCCTTTATTATCATTTATCACCCTCCCTTTTTTGATACCTGTCTCCTAGGAAGAACATGTATCCCTTGCTAAAAGTCACTCAGTCTATCAAGGACTCTCTACATCCCTCTCACACCTCTTTCAGACCTTCTGTGCTCTTCCAAGGGCCCTCCCTCCATCCCTCCTTCCACTTTTACTTACTACTGTGTTTTTGAGATTTACCCTGTTATTTGTGACTGTGATTCATTGATTTCCACTGCTGTGAAATATGCTGTTACAGGTATATGCATAATGTATTTTTCAATTTCACTTAAAGATATTTTGGATGTTTGAAATTTTTTTGTTCTAACTCATGTATGAAGGTTAATCTAGGCTATGTGATGTTTAAAGCATCATATTTTAAAAATTGTGGACATTTTTATGATTGCCATCCATCCTACTAGGTTTTAAGCTTCAAAGCAGAGATTATGTCTTATACATCCTATCCTCCATTGCTTAACCTTACATATGGTAGGTATTTGTTTCATTAAACTGAATTTTGTTCTTTAAGTTGATGCAACATCCTCTTGAAAACTTAGTTTTCTTCAAACCTTTTATCTCACAAAAGAGTACTCTACTCTTGATAAGCTAAGTACATAACCAGGATGTAACACATGAAAATTGCGTAAAAATCATCTCAACATCTTGATCAACATAAATATGAATTAGCAAGGAAAGAGATATCAAAAATTTAGTTCTTATTTGACAATTTTAAATTGGTATATCCTTGAGAAGTCTTTTTAAATATTAAGCATGACTTCAGTGTCTCTTTCTGCAGATGGAAATAGTAACCTCTGTAGTAAGCTGTGTAATATTTAACTAGTGTTTACAAGAAGCTTTCATTTCAGAGGTTTAGACTTATGGGAATAGCGTAATTAAAAATTCCAGCAGAAATAGAGAAGATCAGTTATATTTTTAAACATTAAGGAATATTTAGCTTTATGATGCAGTTTTTTTATAGGACTTGTGCTGTTATAATAAAAAGCCTGTTGATGATAGGATCATATTGATATTATGTTGAAAAGCTTCTTGAAGGAAGGACTACCTCTCATACTTTGTATTCATCCCATCTGGGCCTGACACATTGGCTTTGGTTCACACTAACCAAGAGGGCTGGGGTTTACAATCCCAGCTCCACCCCAGTGGGGAGAACACTGAACTTGGGAGAAGCATACTATCGCGTATGTGAAAGAGAACCATAGCCCAGTATAATGTGTCATGCATAAAATCTTTACTGATTTTGAAATTGAAAGGGAAGGTAGAGGTTGCTCTGTTTGGGGGAAAGGAGTCCGCTGCTTTAGAAAGATAATACCTTGGTAAGGTTTTGTACTAGTAGAGTTTTGTAAGATAAGTAGAGGAGGGAAGGGGGGTAGAAACTGTATACGAAGGCAGGAAGGTTCGAAAGTGCTTGGTGCAGTGCTGGAAGGTGAGTGGAAGTGCTGCAGTGGAGCTGCAGAGCCTGGAGAGTACAGCGTTCAGTGCCATACTAAGGCTTTTGGACTTTATCCCATAGGCTACAAGGAACCCTTATGAGGACTTTAAGCAGGTGAGGACTTTAAACAGGGGAACATTATTGTTACATTGGACTTTGTGATCATTTATCAGAGGATGGACTGGACGATGGATTTGAGGAAAGGCTGGAGGTGAGGTGACCAGTCCAAAGGCTATCGTATTAACCTGGGTGGAAAACAATCAGGGCTTTAACCAGGAGCTCTTAACCTGGGGTCCACAATTAGGGGTCCCTGGATAGAATTCAAGGGGGTCCATGAACTTAGAGGGCGAAAAATTAAATTTTTTTTACTAAGCAGAGAGTTGGAATTGACTTGGGCCACTAACCACCACTACCACCACCTTAACCTGAAATTTAGCATTTCCTTCAATAATGAATGTAGGCAACAAACCACAGTAATACTAATAGTACTTTTAACTTTTTTGCCAATAGAAGTCACAGATATTCTCATATCACATTAGTTGTTGCACATATTTTGAAATATATTGTTTACACTTATCCCTACTTTGAAATTAGGGTAGTTTTTAGATCTGCTCTGAGATCTTGTTATTCAATGAGTTGATAAAGAAGCACACGTAATGTTACTAAATCACTTTTTTTTTTTATTACTATTTTGAAAACCATATTTCAATAAAATTTGTTTCCTTTGTAGCCTTGTGCTTTTTTTTTTTAAATTAAAACATTATTTTGAGCTCAGGTTTGCCAGAATGTTACAGGGGTCCATGGCACAAAAAAGGTTAAGAACCCGTGGTAAAGTGAGACAGTGGCTCTTCCAGAATGTACTGGGACCTTGTTGTTTTTGGCAAGTGAAATTAACCGGTTGGACCACTGTTTACTTCGCTCTAAAATAAAGTAGTTGAAGTAAATGTTCTATAAGAGCTCTTTCAATTCTAAAATTCTGCTCTTGATTTTTACTCCTTCCAACCAACATCTTTCCCAGCCTTCCCCAAGTCACAAAGTTACCACACTCTCCACTCAGCTCTTCGAGTCAAAAATCTAGTTGTCCTTGACTCTTTTTTTTTTTCCCTTCACCCGCTATGTGCAATGTATCATCAAGTCCTGTCAGTTCTGCTTCCTAAACTTCTGAATCTGTACCTTTCCATCCCCGCCACCTCCATAGTCCAGGTGACCGTCATCTCTCAGCTGGATTATTGCAGGTCTTCTAATGGACCTCCCTGTTTCTATTTTTGATAAAGTCAGTCGTCTGCATAGCAACCAGAGTGACCTTTTTAGTATGCAATTGAGAGGACTTTGTTTACTGCTTAAAACGACCGCTGATGACTTTGAACTCAGGATTGACCCTCAAAGTCATGTGTGAGCTGGCCCCTGCTTGCCTTTGTAACTTCATTTTATACCACTCTCTTCCTGGCCCACTGAACTTTAGACACACTGACCTTTTCTCTTTTCATATAAATATGTCATCCTACTTTCTTCCTTACAGTCTTTGCATTTACTGTTCCCTGCTCCAGAATGAGCAATTAATCTTCTCTGGGTTGGCTTCTTAATGCCATTCAGATTCCAGATGCCTCCTTCGCTGCTTATCACTAATTTATCCTAGCCAGCTCATCACTCTTGGATCATCCTATTTCTTCTCTCTGCAGGGTACTTAGTACTGGCTGCTGCTCTTATTTGTTTTCTGCTGCCTCCTCTCATTAGAATGTAAGCTTTATTAAGAGCAGGAACGTTGTCTGTCCTGTTTCACTCTTATATCCCCACTATCTAGAATAAATATTTATTGAAATATTTAGGACTACCTTAAGTCTTAATGAATGAATATTTAGGACTACACAGAGTACTATGAGAATATTCAAACTAGTCAGAACTTCAAAACTCAGAGGGCCAGTTATACCTTGAAAAGGGAGAAAAAGGCCTCCAAAGCAAGTAAAGTGGGAAATGAGAAACAGTTAAGAGTTGTTAATGGGTTAATAATGTTATCATATCTGTAAACAAAAATAGCTTCTGAAGATTTGAAGGAACTGATCGTAAATTTGTTCATTCAGGGAGTTGAGGATGAGACGTTGTGGGATTAGGTACATAAATAACATTATTTAGGATTTTGAGGATTCACTGGGTGGCACAAATGGTTAAGCACTTGACTACTAGCTAGAAGGTTGGCAGTTCTAACCCACCTAGAGGCACCTCAGGAGACAGGCCTGGCAGTCTGCTTCTAAAAGGTCACAGCCTTGAAAACCCTATGAAGCAGTTCTACTCTGCATACATGGGGTATCGCCATGAGTTGGAAACGATTTCATGGCAAGTAACAGCAGGATTTTGAGTGATTCTTTCTACCCACAAAAGCACAGAAGCAAGTGATGAGTTCATACACTGGGTGTGATATTTTTCTCTATAGGATGCCGATAGAATTTTATCGAATATGCCCAACCAAAATCAGCCATACTTAAAATGATTGTTTTAGAGTGTCACAGCAGAGTGTGGCTTGTAGCAGATCAAGTGAAACTAACAAGGAAGTAGAATAGGGAAGGCAGAGGGCTTATGAGACACAAACATGTGGATGGACAATAGTGGAGTTAGGTGTTTCTTAATAAATCAAAAGAATCCTGATCCCAGAGAGAAGGGCTAGAATGGAGACTCCGGGTGTTCAGGAGTTGAAGGAGCAGAACTAAGCAAGTTTCAGAGGGCAGATCAGTCAGCAGAGAAGCCAGGACAATCAGAAAACAAAACAAAACAAAACAACCCAGTAAAAACCAGGTAAATGTGAGAAGGAATTACCCAGTATTTACAGCAAAGAATAAATGTTGAGTCAACTTCAGGTGCCTTTATTTTCTGTGAGAGCTAATAAGGTTTCCTAGTCTTGGCAGTAATAATAAAAAGCAGCTGGTGGATTGTAAGTGTGGGATTTGGAGGGAGGGACAAGCTGGAAGGTGGAGCAGACATATTTCTGGGGTGGAAGCGTTTGTTTGGAGTGGACTCAGATGTTAGATCCACAACAGATCATTGAGGTCATTTAGCTCAATCTCCCAAACTATTCACGCAAATAATCTCTTAAATTGGTTTTGCATTACGAATCCCACATTATGAAAAGGTTTTTCTCAAAACCTCTGTGTATTAATAATTTGCCTCTCTGTTTTTAACTAACCAAAGACTAATTAGAGTAGCATATGCAATGTATACTGAACTGACATAAGTTCAACTAAAAGTCAAAAGAAGACAAAAACCCTATAATTTTAGGTGGCATTTTGCAGTCGAATGATTGTTTCTTTTAGATTTTTTGAAATATAAAAATCGCTTGTGGTCTTCTGGCTGAGAGCTTTGGAGCTTGTCCATTCAAGGCTTAAGTTCAAGTATCAGTCCTCTTAGGCTTCACATCTTTCCTTGTCTGTCACTTAGGAGCTGTGTAGTTTTGTCAAGGTTGCTTAGCTCTAAGCATCATTATTCCCGTCTGCAAAATGGGTCTAATAATGTCTACTTTAGGGAGTTAATTGAGTATCACAAAGTTAATGCCTTTAAGCACTTGGCATATTGGTCGATACATAGTAAGTGCTCAATAATTATTAACCATTCTATCTGGATTATTGCTATTGCTATTTGGAGTTGTTCAGCTTGTGTTCCTTAGAATTATAGGCTTTGGATTCAGAGTTTTATCTTTTTATTCCCCAAGAATTGATGTGTTCTTTTTCAACTCCAAGAAAGATGCAGTTGAGCAAAGAATATATTATATTGACAGTTGTGGGTGGAGGGGGACTTGAAGAGCTGGCAGGTTTTTAAAAGCCTCTTTCCTATACAAAAAAACAGCTGTTCTCCATCCACTGAGTACAGGGTTAGAGGAAACAGGCTTCAGTTTCAATAAGAAGTGGGCTACTGATGTGCAATAATGAGCTGCTAGTGATGTTTTAGGGGTCACCTTATGTGAGATAGAAGGAATGTAAAGAGATAGACGGGATAAAATTTGCAAATTAGCAAAATGTGTAAAAATAATGATTCTGATCTTAAGTGTTTTTCATGCATTCTTTTTTGCACAAGTTTCAAAATTGGAATCAATATAAAAATGAATGTACGTGAGTGAATAAATTTCCTTGGTTAGCCAATGGCATGTTATTTCAACATGGGAAAAAATATTTCTCTTAGAAGTAGTAGTTCAGTCTTACTAATTTTGGAAAAAAACGATTATTAGATGGTGAATTCAGCTAGATTTCAAATACTAAAATGAGTTCTTTCTACTTTCTCTTTCTCTGTCCATCTCACTTCCTTCCACACCACCACCAGTTTGTTCTCAGGTAGTGGTTTTGCTGGAGAATTAATAAAAAAGCAATCACCTGGCAGAAATAATGGTACTATTCTTAATAAAATGATTCTTTCTAATTGGACAGGGTCTTAGATTTAGTACCTTTTAAAAAATATAGGGAGGAAGGGCTGAAAAATGCGACACAGTAATACCATTTTTTTAACTGTAAAATAAAAGCACAGTTCACATCAATACTTTTGATTCAGTCTTTCTCAGTAAATCACTTCTTTGTCTCCTGGAATACTTTTATAGCTAGTATAAAACTTATATAAGTGCAATTAAATTTCATGTCTTTCTAATTTTTATGACTAAAATATTGTAAAATTCTATTCATAGCATCCAATAAGTTGGCATTGAAGTGAACTGAGAATGTGGGCATTCATGTGTCTTGATTAAGCTACAGTGTCCAGCAGGTCCAGGAGCCAGAAGATCTGCCTTCATGTTCTGACTCTATTTCTTACTGACTGGGAATCTTGGGCAAGTTACTCAGTTTCTGAATCTTTGCATTCTTATCCGTAAAATGCACTAGTTCATATGTGCTGTAATTCTAATGTGCTGTACAGAGGGAAACAGTTTTATTTATTTTAAAATAAGTAATTCTGCAAATAAAATTACAAAATACATGATCTTAACTAGGTTCGGTGATTTTTTAAAATTGTGCTTTAAGTGAAAGTTTACAGTTCAAGTCAAGTTTCTCATATAAAAATTTATACACACATTGTTATGTGACCCTAGTTGCTCTCCCTATAATGTGACAGCACACTCATCCTTTTCCATCCCAGATTTCCTTTGTCCATTCAACCAGCTCCTGACCCTCTCTGCCTTCTCATCTCGCCTCCGGACAGGAGCTGTCCATTTAGTCTCATGTATCTACTTGAGCTAGGAGGTTCTCTCTTCATGAGTATCATTTTATGTCTTAAAGTCCAGTCTAATCATTGTCTGAAGAGTTGGCTTTGGGAAAAGTTTCAGTTCTGGGCTAACAGAGAGTCCAGGGACCATGTCTTCCGGGGTCTCTGCAGTCTCAGTCAGACCATTAAGTCTAGTTTTTTTTTTTTTTCTTTTAATTAGAGTCTGAGTTCTGTACCCTACTTTTCTCCTCCATCAGTGACTCTCTGTTGTATTCGCTGCTGGGGCAGTCATTGGTGGTAGCTGGGCACCATCTAGTTCTTCTGGTCTCAGGATGATGCAGTCTCTGGTTTATGTGGCCCTTTCTGTCTCCTGGGCTAATGTTTTCCTTGTGTCTTTGGTGTTCTTCATTTTCCTTTGCTGCAGGTGGGTTGGGACCAATTGATACATCTTCGATGGCTGCTCGCTAGCTTTTAAGACCCCAGACGCCACTCACCAAAATGGGATGCAGAACATTGTCTTAATAAACTTTGTTATATCAATTGACCTAGATATCCCCTGAAACCGTGGTCCTCAGACCCCCGACCCTGCTACCCTGTCCCTCAGAGTGTTTGGTTGTATTCAGGAAACTTCTTAGCTTTTGGTTTAGACCAGTTGCGCTGACTTCCCCTGTAGTGTGTTTTTCCCTTCACCTAAGATCATTTTTATCTACTATCTAGTTAGTGAATACCCCTCTCCCTCCCTCCCTACCCTCATAACCATTAAAGAATGTTTTCTTCTGTGTTTAAACCTTTTTCTGAGTTCTTAGAATAGTGGTCTCATACAATATTTGTCCTTTTGGGACTGACTAATTTCACTCAGCATAATGCCTTCCAGATTCATCCATGTTATGAGATGTTTCGCGGATTCATCCTTGTTCTTTATCGTTGCATAGTATTCCACAGTTTGTATGTATCATAATTTGTTTATCCATTTGTCTGTTGATGGACACCTAGGTTGTTTCCATCTTTTTCCTATTGTGAACAGTGCTGCAGTGAACATGGGTGTGCATATATCTACTCATGTGATGGCTCTTATTTCTCTAGGATATATTCCAAGGAGTGGGATTGCTGGATCGTATGGTACTTCTATTTCTAGCTTTTTAAGGAAGCGCCAAATTGATATGGTTTGGTGATTCTTTATCAACTACCTTTGGCAACTAAATATTCATTTGTTATGGACAGTTGTGAATAACATGTGAATTATATGTTATATAAACACATGGCCTGTGGTTAACTCTCAGTGGTTATTTACATTTACCCCCTGGTAAAAGCTTGAAATATGACTAATTAAAGGCTGATCTACTTAATAGGAATGCATTTAATGTGTCTAGGTACAAACTGGACTCCCAAATATTAGGTAGTAGAGTTCATTGGGATTGTAGTATTAAAATAAATCAAAACCAAACCAGTTGCTGTTGAGTCAATTCTGACTCATAGCGACCCTATTATAATAGGTAAAAATAATTTGTAAATATGTGAAGCATTTTCAATTACATAGCTTCATCTAAAATGGTAGTCTGTTTAATTAATAATAGTTTGTTTTCTAAAGTATTTTGATATACCCCCTTCAATCTTGTGTACATTTATAAATTTTCTTATTGTAAAATGTACTTCAGAAGTTTGAATTTATATATCCTTTATAAATGTAGCTTGAGGTACTGAGATTCTACTCTGAATTTGTTGTTAATAGATTTGATTTTTCAGTTTTTTTTTTTTTTTTTTTTTAGTATTTGGGCTGTGCCTGAAAGGACACCCTTAACTATTTTCTCAGCTGTTGTTTTTCCATTTTATCTTTGCTTTTGAGAATATTCTGCATGTAAGTTTTTTTCAGTTGACATGAGACCCTTGGACTACATTGGTACATCTGTCTTTAATCAGTCTTGCCTATAAATTTTACACAAGTTTAGAAATTCTACTGTCTTTATTTTTTAGTGCAAACAAAGGCAGGGCCAGACCTAAATTAAAAATTAATAGCTTAAAACTTAGAGAATTTGAATAATACCGCATCTCTGTTTTTGTCTGTTTTAGATCAGATATCTTTATTCAGATATCAGCACTAGTTTTTTTAGTTTTTTTGTATGTATCCCTTTTGTATTTATCACTTATGTTTATCTGGGCTTAACACTTGAAAATAATATGAACCATAATAATTAAGCATACTGTGCTAATTTATTATTAGACTAGAAATCTTGATTATTGAGCTGATAGCAAAAAATGATGGATTTTGAATTAATGTCAAAATGTAAATTCCTAGTTCCCTATAGTCTCTAACAAATTGTTTAAAGCCACCCTAGTTCCCAATTGTTAACTAAGGATTTTTTTTGATACTCTTCAATGTTTTATTTTAATAAGGGCTAATGTCTTACTTTTTTCAGTATAGAAGAATACATGTTTTGTTTATAAGGCATTATAAATTAAATAGAATAGAAGCTTACTTGTACATATTAATTTACAATTTCTAGCCAGAAAGGATGTAGAAATTGTAAGGAGCAGACAAACCAAAAAAGACAAACCAAACCCATTGCGGTCGAGTTGATTCCGACTCATAGTGACTGCATAGGACAGGATAGAACTGCCCCATAGGGTTTCCACAGCTGTAATCTTTACGGGAGCCGACTGCCACATCCTTATCCTGAGGAGTGGCTGGTGAGTTTGAACTGCTGACCTTTTGGTTAACAGCCAAATGCTTAACAACCTTGCCACCAAACCAAAAACCAAACCTGTTGCCGTCAATTCGATTCCCGCTCATAGTGACCTTATAGGACAGAGTAGAACTGCCCCATAGGGTTTTTAAGGAGCAGCTGGTGGATTCGAACTGCTGACCTTTTGGTTAGTAGTCTAAGCTCTTAACCACTGAACTCCCAGGGCTCTACTTTGCCACCAGGCCTCCAAAACTGTAGCAGTTTATGTATAGTGTCAAGCAGTTCCACACTTGTACCTCTTACTGAGTATCTTAACTTATCTAGTGCTGCTATAACAGAAATGCCACGCATGGATGGCTTTAACAAAGAGAAATTTCTTCTCTCACAGTCTAGGAGGCTAGAAGTCCAGATTCAGGGCGACGGCTCCAGGGAAAGCCTTTCACTCTCTGTTGGCTCTGGAGGAAGGTCCTTGTCCACAAATCTTCCCTAGTCGATGAGCTTCTCGGCGTGGGGACCCTGGGTCCAAAGGTTGCACTGTACTCCCGGCACTTATTTCTTGGTGATATAAGGTCCCCCGCCTCTCTGCTTGCTTGTCTCTTTTATATCCCAAGAGAGATTGGATTAAGACACAATCTAATCTTGTAGATTGAGTCTTGCCTCATTGACATAACTGCCACTAATCCCATCTCATTAACATCATAGAGGTAGGATTTACAACACATAGGAAAATCATATTAGATGACAAAATGGTGGACAATCACACAACATTGGGAATCATGGCCTAGCCAAATTGATAAACATATTTTTGAGGGACACAATTCAATCCATGACACTGAGGTAAAAGAGAGCATTGCTGTATACTAATTGATGTTTATAGTGATGACCATTGTTAATTAAGGATAAATATAATTTACATTCTTTAGGAAAGTTAAAAAATCCTACATATTTTGAAAATTTTTTTTCACTAGTAGTTTATAAAGCTAGTTTTAATGCTAATCAGATAAGGGAATTTTTCCAAATATTTGAAGCTTATCTGAAGCCCCTTGTTCTTGAGGATGAGGTATTAAAGACAGAGGAGGGGTCACTATTGTGATTGTACAAGACATTGATGAGCCATCTTTTTCATAGACTACGTGGTTCGTCCCCATCCTCAAACCCTTGGTCTCTGTTCCCTATGTTTTTATTAGATAGGTGTCTTGCTGTATTTTCAGAGTAATTTTATATACTTACTTGACAGATAACTGTCAGTATCTGACTTCTCAGTTATACTGCTTCTTATAGTACATGCTTGTGATATTGTTATCTCATAGACCATATCATTCTTTCTTATCTATTTCATTATCTTCCTACAGTCTGCCTTCTAATCCCAATATTGACCGTGTACTTCTATTAAAGGTCATTAAGCAATGTAACAGTGGTTAAGAGTGAGGGTTTTGAAGTGAGAGATACAGTTTGAATTCTGCCCCACAACTTCGACTCTGTGATCTTTGAGGAGGTACTTTATAATCTAGGGGTTAGAAGACCTCTCTTCTGGGCTTGTTGTCAGAATTAAATTAGCTAGTGTTTATAATGTGCTTACTATAGGTCTGGCACAAAATGGTTACTGTTTTTAATTACTGCCAAACTCAGTGATAATTTTATACCATTACTTGATTACCTAGTTTCCTCAACTAGTTTGTAAATGAAAACTTTTGACTTTTGGTATGGAAGCTCATAGGAGGGTCTCCTCAAATACAGAGGAAAAGGGGACATCAAGGAAGGCTTCCTGAAGGTGATCGCAACTGAGCTTAATTTTGAGGGATAAAGTAAAAGTACTTTAGAGAGGAGCCTATTTAGGCCGTATCTGTGGTATGTCTTTGTACTACTGACCTGGCTAGTATGAGCCTCAATTTCTTTGTCCATAAGTTTATGACATTTATCAGCATACATTTCGCTTGCCTTCAGGTGTTCTCTGTTAATAATAATACTGCAAGAAATGTCACTGTATATATACACTTGTACATTTGCCCATGTATTTTGATAGGACTAGATTCATATATGAAACATAGCAACAATTGTGACTGGGCAGTGTTTTGTTCTGTTGTACATAGGGTCACTGTGAGTTGGAACCAGCCTGATAGTACCTAACAACAACAGATTCATAGAAGGGAAATTGCTGAGTTAAAGGGTATGTGCATTTTAAATTTTGTGATAGATAGATAGTTGAGTCAACTCCAAGTCATGACAACCTTAGGTACAACAGAATGAAACATTGCCTGGTCCTGCGACATCCTCGTGATTGCCAGCACGTTCATGTCCATCGTTGCCCGTGGCTATTGTACCAGTCCATCTCACCGAGGGTCTCCCTCCCTGGCCCTCTACTTCACCAGACGTGATGTTCTTCTCCAGCTATCGATCCCGTCAGATGATGTATCCAAAGCAAGTGAGTCAGACAGGGTTCTGTTGTGATCCATAAGGTTTTCTTTGGCTGATTTTTGGAAGTAGATCACCAGACCTTTCTTCCTAGTCTGACAGTGTCTGGAAGCTCTCCTGAAACCTGTCTACCATGGGTGACCCTGATAGTATTTGAAATACCTGTCATGTATCTTCCAGCGTCACAGAAACATGCAAGTCACCAGAGTACACCAAACTGACAGATGGGTGGTGTAAATTTTGTTATGTTGTTGTTAGTTGCTGCCAAAGCACCATCAGAAAAAATTATATCAGTTTACAGCTTTCACAACAACGGGTTAGTGCCCATTTCTTTATACCCATAATAGTGAGTGTTTAAAACTGAAAGTTTTAAAAAATTATTTAGTATCAACATTGTTTTGATTCCTTCTAATAACATCAAAGGGAGTTAAATATATTTGCTTCCTAAAATAAAGAATTAATAAGATTACATTTTTTATTTAAAATATTTTCAGCACTTTTGGAACTTAGAAACTGCTGTTTCATAATGGAGTTTTATAATTTTTTTCTATGGATTAATAACTTCACATATTTTGAAGAGTAATTCAAAGTCAGAATACACAGAAATCGTATACCCTGCTTCCCACCAGCTGCAGGAAGAAAAGGCTTCCTGAATTCTTACTCCTTTTTTTTTAAATATGAGCTAGAGATATGAACTGGAAAGAAAACATTCTTAAAGTAGCTTGGGAACCTTCTAATTTTGCCAGTTTTTTTCTACCTTTATATGACTTTATTACCTCCATCTGTGGTAGCCACTTGGTCTGGTCTATGGAAATGGCTGAACCAGAAATAAATTTATGTATCAAAGTGAAACATTTATGTTTCTTCAGTTACTTTTATATTTATTATTTTTACAACATGTACTTTAATAAATCATACATTTTCTTCCATCTACTTAAAATATCCTATGATACATATACATGTATCAATCTAGATTTTATATTTTAAAATTTTTCTGCTGTGAATTCTGTTTGTACACATTATTTCATCAGGTCTGTATAGCCAGAGATTTTGCGTGAATTATGAATGGTGTCTCTTTATTAAATTCAATGGCTAACACTGAAAAAAGAAGATAAGGAAAAGAATAAGCTGAAGAGAAGGGAGAAGAATTGAAAGAAAGAAAGCAATCTAGGCAATTTAAAATCATTTTTCCTTGTCATCTCCAAAAGTAGAAAACTAACATTTTGTCACGTCCCGTGAGGATTTGATTGTTATCTAGAATAATATTTTTTCAGTCAGTACCTTGCAGCTAAAACAAAGTGCAGACTTGAAATTAACATTAAAGTTATTCAGGCAAAACTGTGGTGGGTGGTTATTTGTCTGAATTATTTTCAGTTGCTTTGCTTTCCCTCTCAATTTGGAACTTTGCGCTTGGTATAAAAAAGTGTAGATCTTTTTCTTTTTGATACATTTTAATGATTCTTTGTATTTTTTAATTAGCTTTTCTTTTTTTCTTTATGATCTTTTAAGTCTTTATTGTAGACTAATATTTCTCTTCCTGTGATTAATTTAGTCAGACTTTATTTATATTAGAAGGAACATTTTTTATTTGGAGACTCAGCTTGCCTTTCAAAGAAAAAGTGGTAATTATAACAACAAGGAATTTTCTCTGCTAGGTTCCTTTTTTTTCCCTTCCCTCCCCGTTTTCAGCTTAGGATGAATCTTCTTTTGTGGTGACAAATAGCTGCTTCAGAAGTTGGCAAGAACTTCCTCCAGGGACTCTCATAAAAGTGTTGTGGCAGCTATGTGGCAGCTATCTGATTCAGCTGCTTAGAAAGCTGACTGAAAGTTGCCTTATTTGTCTGGCAAGGGTCAGAAGCCCAAACCTGCTTTTTTCCCTGAGGAGGATTATAGCTCCAAGCTGAGATGGGACCAACCATGAAAGCTTCTGTAGTGTCAGTGTGAAATAGGGCAATACCAAGGTATAAATTTAAATTTTGTATTCCAAAGCAAATTTGCAGACACAGTAAAGAAGGGGGTTCTTAATGGTAAACATAGGTTTGGGCAGTATTTATACTCATACTCAACTTCTTAAGTGACAAATAGCTAAAGAGAGAAACTTCTCCTTTTCTTTTTGTTGTGCTTTAAATGAAAGTTTCCAGTTCAAGTTTGTTTCTCATACAAAACTTTATACCTACACTGCTGTGTGACCCTAGTTGCACTCCCCATACTGTGACAGCACACTTGTTCTTTCTATCCCAGATTTCCTGTGTCCATTCAACCAGCTCCTGTCCGTTTCTGCTCTCTCACCTCGCCTCCAGACAGGAGCTGCCCATATAGATTCATATATCTACTTGAGCTAAGAAGCACACTCTTCATGAGTATCATTTTATGTCCCATAGTCCAGTCTAATCTTTGTCTGAAGAGTTGGCTTTGGGAATGGTTTTAGTTTTGGGCTAACAGAGAGTCCGGGGGCCATGCCTTCCGGAGTCCCTCCAGTCTCAGTCAGACCATTAAGTCTGTTTTTTTTTTTTCCTAGAATTTGAGTTCTGCGGCCTGCTTTTCTCCTGCTCTGCCAGGGACTCTGTTGTGTTCCCTGTCAGGGCAGGCATTGGTGGTAGTTGGGCACTATCTAGTTCTTCTGGTCTCAGGATGATGCAGTCTTTGGTTTATGTGGTCCTTTCTGTCTCTTGGGCTAATATTTTCCTTGTGTCTTTGGTGTTCTTCATTTTCCTTTGCTCCAAGTGGGTTAGGACTGGTTGATGCATCTTAGATGGCCACTCGCTAGCTTTGAAGACCCCAGACGCCACTCACTAAAATGGGATGAAGAACATTTTCTTTTAAACTTTGTTATGCCAAATGACCTAGATGTCCCCTGAAACCATGGTCCCCAGACCCCTGCCCTTGGTACTCTGTCCCTTGAAGTATTGGGTTATAGTCAGGAAACTTCTTAGTTTTTGGTTTGGTCCAGTTGTGCTGACTTCTCCTGTAATGTGTGTTGTCCTTCTCCTCACCTAAGATAATTCTTATCTCCTATCTAGTTAGTGAATACCCCTCTCCTTCCCTCCCTACCCTCATAACCATCAAAGAATGTTTTCGTCTGTGTTTAAACCTTTTCTTGAGTTCTTATAATAGTGGTCTTATCCAATATTTGTCCTTTTGGGACTGACTAATTTCACTCAGCATAATGCCTTCCAGATTCATCCATGTTATGAGATGTTTTGTGATTCATTGTTGCTCTTTATTGTTGTGTAATATTCCATTGTGTGAATATACCATAATTTATCCATTTGTCCATTGATGGACACCTAGGTTGTTTCCATCTTTTTCCTATTGTGAACACTGCTGCAATGAACATGGATGTGCATATATTTACTTGTGTGATGGCTCTTATTTCTCTAGGATATATTCCAAGGAGTGGGATTGCTGGATCGTATGGTACTTTTATTTCTAGCTTTTTAAGGAAGCCCTATTTCGATATCCCAAGTGGTTGTACCATTTTACAGTCCCACCAGGAGTGTATAAGTGTTCCAGTCTCTCCACAACCTCTCCACTATTATTTTGTTTTTTGGAATAATGCTAGCCTTGTTGGGGTGAGATGGTATCTCATTGTAGTTTTGGTTTGCATTTCTCTAATGGCTAATGATCGTGAGCATTTCCTCCTGTGACCGTTAGCCACCTGAATGTCTTCTTTGGTAAGTACCTGTTCATATTCTTTGCCCATTTTTTAATTGGGTTGTTTGTCTTTTTGTTGTTGAGGTTTTGCAGTATCTTGTAGATTTTAGAGATTAGATCCTGATCGGATTTGTCGTATCCAGAATTTTTTCCCCAGTCTGTAGGTTGTCTTTTTTACTCTTTTGGTGAAGTCTTTTGATGAGCATAAGTGTTTGGTTTTTAGGAGCTCCCAGGTATCTAGTTTCTCTTCTGGTGTTTCTGCATTGTTACTTATGGTTCGTATTCTGTTTATGCCATGTATTAGGGGTCCTAGTGTTGTCCCTATTTTTTCTTCCATGATCTTTATTGTTTTTGATTTTATATTTAGGACTTTGATCCATTTTGAGTTAGTTTTTGTGCATGGTGTGAGGTATCTTGTTTCAATTTTTTGCGGATGGATATCCAGTTATGCCAGCACTATTTCTTAAAGAGACTGCCTTTTCCCCATTTAATGGACTTTGGACCTTTGTCAAATATCAGCTGCTCATAGATGGATGGATTTATGTCTGGATTCTCAATTCTGTTCCATTGCGCTATGTGTCTGTTGTACGAGTACCAGGCTGTTCTGACTACCGTGGCAGTATAATAGGTTCTAAAATCAGATAGTAGAGGCCTCCCACTTTGTTTTTCTTCTTGAGTAATGCTTTACTTATTCGGGCCTCTTCCCTTTCCATATGAAGTTGGTGATTTGTTTCTCTATTTCCTTAAAAAATGTCATTGAAATTTAGTGTGGGATTGCATTGTATCTGTAGATTGCTTTGGGTAGAATTAATATTTTCACAATGTTGAGTCTTCCTATCCATGAGCAAGGTGTGTTTTTCCGCTTATACAGGTCTCTTTTGGTTTCTTGCAGTAGTGTCTTGTAGTTTTCTTTATATAGTTCTTTTTGTCTCTGGTTAGATTTATTCCTAAGTATTTTATCTTCTTGGGGGCTATTGTAAATGGTATTGATTTGGTGATTTCCTCTTCAAGGTTGTCTTTGTTGGTGCAGAGGAATCCAACTGATTTTTGTATGTTTGTCTTGTATCCTGATACTTTGCTGAAATCTTCTATTAGTTCCAGTAGACTTTTTGTGGATTCTTTGGGGTTTTCTGTGTATAAGATCATATGGTCTGTAAATAGAGATACTTTTACTTCTTCCTTACTAATTTGGATGCCCTTTATTTCTTTTTCTAGCCTAATTGCTTTGGCTAGGACTGCCAGCATAATGTCAAATAAGAGTGGTGATAAAAGGCATCCTTGTCTGGTTCTCATTCTCAAGGGGAATGCTTTCAGATTCTCTCCATTCAGGGTGATGTTGGCTGTTGGTTTTGTATAAATGCCCTTTTTTATGTTGAGGAATTTCCCTTCTATTCCTATTTTGCTGAGAGTTTTTATCATGACTGGATGCTGGACTCTGTCAAATGCCTTTTCTGCATCAGTTTATAAGATCATGTGGTTCTTTTGTTTTATTTATGTGATGGCTTACATTGATTGTTTTTCTAATGTTGAACCATCCCTGCATACGTGGTATAAATCCCACATGGTCATGGTGGATTTTTTTTTTTTAATTTTTTTATGTTGTTGAATTCTATTGGCTAGAATTTTGTTGAGGCTTTTTTGCGTCTATGTTCATGTGGGATATTGGTCTATAATTTTCTTTTTTTGTGGTGTCTTTACCTGGTTTTAGTATCAGGGTTATGTTGGCTTCATAGAATGAGTTTGGGAGTGTTCCATCTTTTTCAGTACTCTGAAATACCTTTAGTAGTAGTGGTGTTAAATCTTTGAAAGTTTGGTAGAATTCTCTGGTGAAACCATCCAGGCCAGGGCTTTTTTTTTGTTGGGAGTTTTTAAATTACCTTTTCAATCTCTTCTTTTGTTATGGGTTTATTTAATTGTTCTACCTCTGTTTGTGTTAGTTTAGGTAGGTAGTGTTCTTTTAGAAATTCGTCGAATTTTCTTTAGGTTTTCAAATTTATTAGAGTACAGTTTTCCACAGTATTCCATTATACTTTTAATTTGAGTTGGATCTTTTGTGATATCACCCACCTCATTTCTTCTTTGGGTTATTTGCTTCTTCTCCTGTTTTTCTTTTGTCAGTTTGGCCAATGGTGTATCAATTTTATTGATGTTTTCAAAGAATCAGCCTTTGGTTTTGTTAACACCTTCAGTTGTTTTTCTGTTCTCTATTTCATTTAATTCTGCTCTAATTTTTAATGTTTGCTTTCTTCTGGTGCCTGAGGGGTTCTTTTGCTGCTCTCTTTCTATTTGTTCGAGTTGTAGGGTTAATGTTTTAATTTTGGCCCTTTCTTCTTTTTGGATGTGTGCATTTATTGCTATAAATTGACCTCCGAGCGCTGCTTTTGCTGTGTCCCAAAAGTTCTGGTAGGATGTGTTTTCATTCTTATTTGATTCTAAGAATTTCTTTATTCCGTCCTTAATTTCTTCTATAACCAAGTAGTTTTTGAGTAAGGTGTTGTTCAGTTTGCATGTGTTTGATTTTTTTCCTTGCTTTGTTTTATGGCTGTATGGTCAGAAAAGATGCTTTGTAATATTTTGATGCCTTGGATTCTTTTAAGGCTTTGGTTTATGGCCTGATATGTGGTCTGTTCTGGAGAATGTTCCATGTGTGTTGGAAAAAAGTATACTTGGCTAATGTGGGTGGAGTGTTCAGTAATATGTCTATGAGATCAAGTTGGTTGATTCTGGCATTTAGATCTTCCGTGTCTTTGTTAAGCTTCTTTCTGGATGTTGTGTCCTTTACCAAAAGTGGTGTGTTGAAATTTCCTAGTATTAATGTGGAGCTGTCTATCTCTCTTTTCAATGCTGTGAGAGTTTGTTTTATGTATTTTGGAGCCCTGTGGTTGGGTGTGTGAAGATTTATTATGGTTATGTCCTCCTGGTGTATTGACCCTTTAATCATTGTATAGTGTCCTTCCTTATCCTTTGTGGTGGGTTTTACTTTAAAGTCTATTTTGTCAGAGATTAATATCGCACTCCTGCTCTTTTTTGATTGTTGTTTGCTTGATATATTTTTTTCCCGCTTTTGAGTTTTAGTTTGTGTCTAAGGTGTGTCTCTTGTAGGCAGCATAAGACGGATTGTTATTTTATCCGTTTTGCCGCTCTCTGTCTCTTTATTGGTGCATTTAGTCCATTGACATTCAGCGTAATTATTGATAGGTATGACTTTAGTGCTGTCATTTTGATGTCTTTTTTTTTGTCGTTGACAGTTTCTTTGTTCCACTTTATTTTTTATGCTGAGTTGTTTTTCTTTATGCGATTTCTTTTCATTGTTGTTGATTTTGTATTTGCTGAGTCTTTATGTTTTTCTCTTTTTATTTTGATATGTAGAATTGTTAGTTTTCGTTGTGGTTGCCCTAATATTTACCCCTATTTTTCTAAGTTTAAACCAGTCTTTTATTTCTTTATATCACCTTGTCTTCCTCTCCATGTGAAAGATCTATGACATTTTTTAGTCCCTGTTTTTTGTTTCAATGTTGTCATTTTTTACATATTGTTATGTTTGTTTCCCTGTTTTCAGCGTTTTAGCTTTGATTTGTTTTTATGTCTTCCCTGTCTGGGTTGATATCTGGTTGCTCTGTCCTATGTTCTAGTCTTGGTTTGTTATCTGATGTTACTGATTTTCTAACTGGAGAACTCCCGTATTTCTTGTAATTTTGGTTTGGTTTATGCAAATTCCCTAAACTTCTGTTTATCTGGAAATGTCCTAATTTCACCATCGTATTTGAAAGACAGTTTTGCTGGATATATAATTCTGAGCTGGCAGTTTTTTTCTTTCAAGACTCTATATATGTTATCCCATTGCCTTCTTGCCTGCATGGTTTCTGCTGAGTAGTCCGAGTTTAGTCTTATGGACTCTCCTTTGTAGAGGACTTCTCGTTTATTCCTAGCCACTCTTAAAATTCTCTCTTTATCTTTGGTTTTGGCAAGTTTGATTATAATATGTCTTGGTGACTTTCATTTGGTATCAACCTTATGTGGGGTTCGATGAGCATCTTGGATAGATATCTTCTCATCTTTCACGATATCAGGGAAGTTTTCTGCTAATAAATTTTCAACAATTCTTGTGTATTTTCTCTGATCTCCACCTGTTCTGGTACTCCAGTCACTCATAAGTTATTCCTCTTGATAGAGTCCCACATAATTCTTAGAGTTTCTTCATTTTTTAAAAAATTCTTTTGTCTGATTTTTCCTCACATAAGTTGGCGTCAAGTGCTTTATCTTCAGTCTTACTAATTCTGACTTCCATTGCCTCAGTTCTGCTCCTATGACTTCTATTGAGTTGTCTAATTCTGAAATTTTATTGTTAGTCCTTTGGATTTCTGTTTGTTGTCTGTCTGTGGATTCTTGCAGCCTGTTAAATTTGTCATCATATTCTTCTCTAATCTTCTTAAGTTCCTCAGTTGCTTTGTCTGTGTGTTTCTTGGCTTGTTCTGCATTTTGCATAATCTCCTTCCTGATCTTTTGAAGAGTTCTGTTTATTAATCTTTTGTGTTCTACCTCCAGTAATTCCAAGAAGTTCTCTCCCTCTGGAAAATTTTTTGGTTCTTTGTTTTTGGAGCTTTCTGAAGCTATCATGTTTGCCTATTTATGTGATTTGATTTTCACTCTCCGAGCCATCAATAAGTTATTATATTTATTTATGTTGGCTTACTGTGTCCTAGCTTCTTGTCTTGTTTTGTTTTGGTATGCCCAAATAGGCTGCTCATCTGAGCATGAATTGGAATGGGCATGAACATGGATGTCTTCTAATTGGTTAGCAAGGTAACTGTCTTCCAGATTTCTTAACATAGATGAGTAAGCGCTTCCAGCATTGCATCTGTTTGTTGAAACATCTCAATTGGTGTTCCATCAATTCCTGGAGGCTTGTTTTCCCCAGTGCCTTCAGTGTAGGTTGAACTACTTCTGTTAGTACAGCTGGTGCTTGATCATATGCTACCTCCTGAAATTGTTAAAAGTCGACGAATTCTTTTTGGTACAGTGACTGTGTATTCCTTCCATCTTTGTTTTTTTTTTTAATACTTTATTTGTTTGGTTATTGTTATTGAGAATATACACAGCAGAACATACACCAATTCAACAACTTCTGCCTGTTCAATTCAGTGATACTGATTACGTTCTTTTAGTTGTGCAACCATTCTCGCCCTCCTTTTCTGAGTTGTTCCTCCCCCATTAACATAAAATCACTGTCCCTAAGTTTCCTGTCTGCTCTTTCGAGTTACTGTTGTCAGTTTGATCCCGTATAGATAGATCGTAAAAGAGCACATTGCTCAAGGCAGACCTTCTTTACTAGTTAAGCTAAACTGTTATTTGGCTTTACGAAGACTTCAGGGGATATTTTTGGTTTAAGGGTTAAAGCAGAGCTTTGAACCAATTCAGAATGGTTCAGTCATGGCTGATGGAAACATGGACAGCATACGTGTTGCATAGCAATCAAATCTCTTGTGCATCGGCTTTTGACTGGAGTAGGAAATGGAGTGGTGCCCTGCTTAAAGACGGAGGCCGACCGTGTCATTTTGAATGTGTGTCGGCCAACATCCTTGAATGGTGCACAGCTGCCTCTTTCCTACTCGAGTCAAAAGCATGTTCCCAAGAGTTTTCGTTGCTGTGCAGCATGTATTCTGCCCATGTTTCTGTCAGCTGTGACTGAACTGTTTTGAACTGGTTTGAAGCCCTGGTTTAAAGATTTTCTCCCAGCAGTAGTTTCAGGGGATCATCCAGCCTCCGTGGCTCCAGAAAGTATGGATTCCATTAGAATTTGAAATTCTGTTCTGCATTTTCCCCATTTTGATCAGAATTCTTCTATAGAATCTTTGATCAAAATGTTCAGTAATGGTAGCCAGGCACCATCCAGTTCTTCTGGTTTCATGGCAAAGGAGGCATATAATTTCATGGTGAAAGGCATGTAATTTTAAATTCTAGCATTGGAACGTACTGTATAAGTTCATATATCTTGAAATATGTAAATAATGGAAATTTGGAGCCCCCGCCTTCAGTCTCCATGCAGCTTCTGGTGTGCACAGTTTTTAATCCAAGGGAAACATATAATTGTTTCTCTGACTTCTGTTCCTCATCTCTACCACATTCTCACTTGTAGCTTCCATTTGTCTCCTCCTCCTCCCTTGTGTTTTGCTGCTTTGTTCTGGAAGTTTGGTTTCATCTCTGATTTTTACCTTCTTTCTTTCAGTCCCCAAAATTGTCTGAATAAACTAGAGATTAATTTATTAAAAGAAATGTTTCTGTCGCTAAGTGAGGTGATGGAAGACATCCAAAACTCTGCTGGGAGACAGGGGAAGGCAAATCTAAGATTAAAACGCCACATGCACAATGCGCAGAGTTAATAAACCACATTTGGATAATCTGTAATTGACT
Source organism: Dugong dugon (assembly GCA_030035585.1). Classification (NCBI taxonomy): domain Eukaryota; kingdom Metazoa; phylum Chordata; class Mammalia; order Sirenia; family Dugongidae; genus Dugong; species Dugong dugon. The sequence goes on from CM057475.1 coordinate 26,919,541, forward strand.
ATGGTTTATTTTGAAAAATGTCTTTTGCTAATTGAAGCTACTAAGTGAACTCTCAAAGGCACAAAATTAAGAAAGGTTATTTGTTCATTGTGAGTGCTGTTGATATTTTTGAAAATAAAAAAGCAAATTGTAGAATCAGTTTGTTGTTTTAAAAAAGAAATGTGTCTACTATTTTAAAATATAAATATTTTACCCAGTAGATACGATAATTTTAATAAATATGGGTTTGGGCATATTCTATCAGCGTGATTTTCAAGTGAAAATTTCTTAAACTTAACTATAGGTATTTTAATCTTCTTCAAGTCCTAAGATATGAATTATCTAACCCCACTGCTGTGGAGTCCTTTCCGACTCAGTGACCTCGTAGGGTTTCCGAGGCTGTAAATCTGTACAGAAGCAGACTGCCACATCTTTCTTATGCAGAACTGCTGGCGGTTTTGAACCACTGACCTTCTGGTTAGCAGTCAGTTGCTTTAACCACTGTGCCACCAAGGCTCCTTGAATTATCTAAAGCAAGATTAAAAATCACTCCATTCTATAATTACTTATTAACTATTAGTCTAGAAAAGGCTTCATATAATTTATAACCATGTCTGTAATCAAGAAAATCCTATCTAGTTCCTGAAGAACAACACTTATAGTTCATTTCTTAATGAACATTTATGGTTCATTTTAAGTTAAATTTAGCAAAACATTTGAGGATTCAGTATACAGTAATGTTTAAAATAATTTTGTAGTATGTCAACATATGAATGGCATTTATAAAATTCACAAATATGAGCCTTAGTTCTTAAGAGTCCACAATGTGGTTATATTAAATATAATTTCTCTAACAGAAAAATATGAATTGTGTGTTAGATAATCAAAATGCTTACTATTTTTCCTTCTGAATATTAATATTCTGTGACATAGAATAAAAGTAAGGAAAGGACTATTTTTTAGAGTCACAAAAAAGGAAAATTTTTCTTTTATACTAATGCTGGGATCCTGGTCTTTCTCATTTGCTAATTCATCCATTTTCACTGAGTGATGTATCAAGCATTTAGCAAAAGATGTTTGAATAAGAAGTGCTCTTTATTATAAATAATATTTCTGTAGGCATTCAAACTAGCTGTTATGAATTATTATATAATATTTTAAAATTATCAATAATGTGCACTGAAGAAAGCTTTAAGTGCATCCCATAACCATAGTGTTCGCAGCTTTCAGTGCTACCAGTCTAGGGCACCAGACCTTGAAATGCTCTTGACTTGTAAAACTAAAATTTGGATTGTTTCTGACGGATTCATGACTGCCCTATTGAGTGTATCTACGAGACCCACTTAGGGTCTGAAACCACTGCAAGAGACGGGCTGTGTATGTCATTTGCTTCTCAATCAAATGGCAATCCTTCCCAGCTGAATGTTCCTACCGGTCAGAGAACAATGTCTGCCTGGAAATCTGATTGGAAGGAAACTATTTGTACTTTTAAAGATACTATTTTAAAGTTTTTTTTTTTAATTGTCAAAGTAGTAGATATTCATATTTTTGTAGTAGTATCCCATGGTACTGTTTTTGGAAAATCCAGACAAATAGTAAGAAGAGGAAAGGAAAAAAAAAAAAAAATTCTGGTAATCTTACCACTCAAAGAAAGCCGCTGATAATATTTAGTCTCCACAAAAATCTCTTCCCTGTTTTTGGTTACTGGGGTCATCACTGTCTTCATCGCCAGAGCAGAAATCTGGCTCATCTTTGATTAGTTATATTCAGTGAGTCTTCCTAGCTCTGTGTTCACTGCGGCTCTTGAATTTGTCCAGACCCTCAACTCCTGATTCATTCATTTTTACAGTCCTTGTCTTAGATATCAAATATTAAAATAATCTTCTCTGCTTAGTGTTTCTGTTTCTATTCCTTTTACTCCTTTATTCTTCACATGATTAGTAGATTTATTTATCTGAAAAACAAATCTGTTCATATCACTATGCTTAAAACCATTCTGTGTCTCTGAATATTTTAAAGAGTGGGCAACATAAGCAAATAAAACATATTATGTTAGCCTCATCTATGGCCTCACAAGGTACTTTATATATAAATTATACTAAATAACTTGAATTTTCCCCTAAATATACCACATATTCCCAAACATCAGTGTCCTTGTTGATGCTATTTTTTCTGTGCCTAGAAATCTTTTTTCTTTCTGCCTTTCTTGCTACAAAAGTGCCTCTTAACTTTTACAGCATAACTTAGGGGTTTTCTTGGGAAACATTTTTACAATGCCCCAGGTAAAATTACTTATTTTCTGGTGTTCCAGGGGGAGCTAATTATACTGCTTTATAACGCTTGCCATATTGTATTACACTTAGTTGCATACATAATGTACTTATCTGCTTTCTAGTTAGTTAAGGGAGGTATAGATAACCCTGGGATTCGGAATCACAAGATGGTTTTAACTGTCAAAAGGTAATTCCAGGGAAGCAAATTTTGTTTCTCACCTGTATGACTTTCTCTATTGCTTCAGTTATTTTATTCGTCGACTTTGCAATTCTTTTACATACGGTGTTATCGATTCTCTCTATGTATCTGTTCCTCTATGCCAAAATATCTGAAAGGTTTTGAAGTTGTTTTTAGGAGAAGAAGGGGGTGAGTGTCTTTTTGAAAAATAGTCCAGGACCCTCAAGACTTGCTTTGGGTTTCTTGGTGCTACCCTCACTGCTACCTCTGTTCAAAAATTGATCACCAGTTTCTAAAAGAGGCCCTGATTTTGTTAAAATTACTCAGTTCATCTATTCAGTGTTAAAAGTTGGCAGTACTGTACATTAGCATTCAGGAATCCGTCCAAAGCATTTTGAATATGTTATTGCTGTGTTTATTTCCATAGAATTTAGCAAGATAATTCAACCAAGAAGTTAATGAGAAAGACAAAAAGAAATTGAAGTTGACTCGTAAATAGGTATCATAGCTTTGGAAGGTGCTAGATTACTGATTCATTATTCTGAGAAGTTATTAAAGGGAAAGAATCAAACATTTATCTCTTTTTTCCTATAAACTGCATTTCAAGGTAACTAAATAGTTAACTTGGGAAGGTCCTTTTTAGAAAAATCCTAGGTAATAAATGCAGGTAGAATGATAGAATTAGCAAATCACCTTTAGGTAACTCCTAAGAAAATAATGGAGAATGATCATTGGGTGAATCAGGCTGGCAACACTTAAACACAGTACTGCATTTTAATGCAAATAATGCATGCCTTCTACCTTTGTTTGTGGACTGCTCCCTCCCCAGGTGCCACCTGGGCTCCTATATTAGGTATACTGAGCAATTTTGTTGATAATTTTGTTAGAGGAGCCCTGGTGGCAAAATTAAGAGCTCAGCTGCTAACCAAAAGGTCAACAGTTTGAATCCACCAGCTGTTCTTTAGAAATTTTAGTAAGTCAATCATATCAGATCTTTCCAGATTTTAGACTGAGGAATATGAGAAAGATTGGCTAGCCAAGGGTGAGAGAACAGCAGAGACACAGAGAACAACTAGTTTACAGCACTGCCTCTGTTCCTGTTTGCTTTCTGGTTCTAATCCACGTGCACCATTCCAATAAATCCCCCTTTTCCTTAAGAAATCATAAGTGACCTTAAATTCTGGTCCTTGTAATAATAATAATAATAAAGCTTAAACAACATGAAAAAAAAATATCCTTGGTTTGGTAAGTCTTTTGTTTGTAAGATGACTGTGCTCTTGTCAGTTTATACTTGAGATGACATAAAATTAATCATGGACCATTTCATAGGTTGACACAGTGCTGTAGATTAATAAAAGGAAACCTTCAAAACAACAGTTGCCCCATAGCAGCTTGCACAACAGAAATCTTACATATAACCTAAGATTTTCATGAGAAAAAAAACTGGACATCAAGTTGTGCAATGGTAAACTGATTAACTGAAAAGTGGAGAATCAAATGAAGAAGCCACAGGTATTAATGACATCAAACTACAGACTAAATTAAAAGAGAACGTTATTACTTTACAAGTCATATGAGACTTGGATCAAACACAGATATTACACAGATATTAGAAAGCTTATGGGGCAGTTCTACCCTGTCTTATAGGGTTGCTGTGAATTGGAATCAACTTGACGGCAACGGGTAATTTTATTAGTTGGATAATAGCATTGGTGTATTTAGAAAAGACATTGTTAACTATAATGATACATTCTTTACTATTTATGGGTGAAATGAAATAATGTCTAGGGTTGCTTTAAAGTGCTCCCTACCCGAAGCATCTCGGTTTTAAAGTAACTAGATCGGTGAATGGACTGTATCCTGTAGACAATTTTTCATACATATTATTTATGTGGAGTTTTTCTTAGTTATCTGGGCAGCAGTGAATTTGAAATTGTATTTCCTGGCACCTATCTGAAATCCAGATCCTCTATGTAATTGATTAAGTCTTAACTAGTATTCTAACATTTGTGTATGCGTGTGTGTGTGTGTGTGTGTGTGTGTGTGTGTGAGAAAATTGAAACGGCTAATGAGGACAGGCCATTTCTTCTAATTTGAGATAAGCCAAGGGAGTACTCATGGGCAAAGCCAAAATTGTCCAGAAAATAATTTTAATTACTGTATTAGCTTTCTATTGCTGTTTAACTTACTGCCACAGATTTCGCTGCCTAAAACAACAGGTGTTTATTATCTCATGGTTTCCACGGGTCAGGTTTCTGAGCACAGTTTAGCTGAGACCTCTGCTCAGGGTCTCACAAGGCTGCAATTCAAGGTGTTGGCCAGGGCTGGAATCTTATTTGAGGCTTGGAATCCTCTTCCAAGCTCACATGGTTGTTGGCTGAATTAATTTCCTTGCAGCTATTAGAGGTCATAGCAGCTTGCTTTTTTCAGCGCCAGCAGGAGAAAGAGTTTCTGACTTCTGTCTCTGACCCTCTACACCCTCTTTTAAAGGGCTCACCTGATTAGATACGCCCACTCAGGATAATCTCTCTTTTGATTAACTTCAGGTCAACCAGTTATGGACTTTAATAACATCTGCAAAATCTTTTCATCTTGGCCATAAAATAACAATCCTTTGCCATAATCCATTGACTAGAAACAAGTTACAAGTCCCACCCACACTCAAGGGGAGAAGATTTATAAAAGTGCATGGGTCATTCAGGCTCATTTTAGAATTTTGCCTACCAATATTATATTATCACCTATTTTAAACTTTTTTTAGAATTATGTATTTTGTTTGTTATTACACAGACAACATTAATGGAACTTGAAGTAGAAGGGGGAAAAAAAAATAGTCACCCATAATCCTGCCAACAATGAATCAAAATAGTTGTGTAACCCCCACTACAATCAAGAATATTTTTTGTGCCCTTTTGTAATCAAGCCTTCCCCCTACATCCCAGTCCCTTGTCCCTGACAAGCGCTCGTCTTCTTTCTGTCCATATAGTTTTACTTTTTCTAGAATGTCATGATGGAATAATACATTAGTTTTTGGGTCTGGCAGCTTTCACTTAGCATGATACATTCGAAGTTGTATAGTAAAGGAATAGCCTTGCCAGAAGAAAGATTTGGCCCCTGCCCAGCACCTGGGAGGTAACCTCTAAACCCTTGGAACATCCTGCCTAGTAAGGGTGTCTGTGTTTACCTGGGGACTTTGGGCCATGCCAGATAGTCTGTGCTAACAGTGTGACTTATGGTGGAGGCCTTGGGCTACGTGGTATCAGCTTGACCTCTGGAGGGCCTGAAAACTAAGATCAGCCGTGCAGATGGTCAGCCATACCTATGTGACACTCCCGGTAAAAACCATGGACTCCAAGGCTTGGATGAGCTTCCCTGGTTGGTAATATTCTATGTGTGTTGTTATATATCATTGCTGGGAGAAAGAAGCCCAGTGAGCATGACTCTACTGGGAGAGGATACGAAGCTTGCACTTGGTATCTCCTGGACTCTGCCCTGCGCTCTTTACTGATTTTAATCTGTATCTTCTCACTGTAATAAACTGTGCCCATGAGTATAGAGACTTTCCTGAGTTCTTTGAGTCCTTCTAGTGAATCACTGAACCTGAGGGTGGCCTTGGGAACACCTGAACTGCAGAGGTTAATTCATATCATTGTATGTAATAGTTCTTTTTAATAGTTTAATAGTTCTTTAATAGTTCTTTTCCATTGCTGAGTAGCATTCCATTATGTGGATGTATCACAGTTTGTCCATTCTCCAGTGTAGGGACAGTTTTGGTTGTTTCCAGGTTTTGGCAATTACAAATAAAGCTGCTATAAACATTCAGGTACAGGTTTTTGTGTGAACAGGTTTTTTGTTTTTTGTTTTTTTTTATTGTGGTAAAATACATGTGATTGAACATAGGTTTCTGTTTCACTTGAGTAAATACCTAAAAATGGGATTGCTGGGTCATATGGAACATGCATGTTTAACTTTATTAGAAACTGTCAAACTGTTTTGCAAAGTGGCTGTACCATTCTACATTTCTTATAGCACTGTATGAGAGTTCTATCTAGTTCCTCATACTCACTAGTTTTTTATTTTTAATTTTAGCCTTCTTGGTGTGTAATGGTATCTCATTGTGGTTTTAATTTGCCTCTCCTTAATAACTAAGGATGTTGAGCATCTTTTCATGTGCTTATTTGCCATTTGTCTATCTTTGTAAAGTACCTGTTCAAATCTTTTGCCTATTTTTTCAAAAAAAAACTGGGTTGTTATTTTATTATTGAGTTTTGAGAGTTATTTAAATATTCTAGATACTCCTGCTTTATCAGATATGTGTTTTGCAAATATTTTCTCCCAGTCTGTGACTGTAGTTTTTGGAGAGCAGTTTTTAATTTCAATAATATTTAATTTTTTTTATTTTATGAATCATGCTTTTGATGTTTTATCTAAGAAATCTTTACCTCCCCTATGTCAGGAAGATTTTCACCTATATTTTCTTCTAAAAGGTTTTTAGTGTTATAATTTACATTTAGGTCTGTGATACATTAAGAGTTAATTTTAGTATGTGGCATGAGGTTTGGGTCGAAGTTCTTTTTTTTTTTAGCATATGGCTATCTAGTTGTTCCAGCACCATTCTCTGAAGAGACTATGCTTTCTCCATTAAACTGCATTTATACATTTGCTGAAAATCAATTCACATATACGTGTGGGTCTGTTTCTGGACTCTGCTTTGGTCTGTTAATCTATGTATCTATCCTTTTGTCAGTATCATGCTGATTTGTTTACTTAGCTTTATAGTTAAGCCTTGAAATAAGATATGATTTCTCCAAGTTTTTTTTTTTTTCCTTTTTCAAAATTGTTTTGGCTATACCAATTGCCTTATGATTTCAGATCATCTTGTTGATGTCAACAAAAAAATTTATTCTGGCATTCTGATTGTGCTTGTTTGAATCTAAATACCATTTTGGGGATAATTGCCGTCTTAAAAATTAAGTCTAATATGCACACGGTATATCTCTCAACCTGTATTTTGGAGTTTTCTTTCATTCATCAGAGTTTTGTAATTTTCAGCACTTTTTTGTTATATATATTTTGGTGCTTTTGTAAATGGTGGTTTTGTAAATTTGGATTTCTTATTGTTTCTACTCTACAGAAATGTAATTAATGTTTGCATATTGACCTTGTATCCTGAAATTTTACTAAACTCATTTATCAGTTATAGGAGCTTTCTTGAACATTCTTTGCAATTTTCTATGTAAACAATCATGTTGTCTGTAAAAACAGATAGGTTTATATCTTCCTTTTCAACGGTTTGTCTTTTATTTATTTTTTTCTTGTCTCTTTGTTCTTGCTACGACTTCAAGTATGCTGTTATTGGATGAGAGTGATGAGAGCTGACATCCTTTCCTTGCTCTGGGCCTTTGGAGGAATATGTTTTGTTTTTTACCAGTTACTAGTATGATGTTAGCAGTAGATTTTTAGCACATACACTTTATCAGGTTGTTGAAGTTACCTTTTATTAGTGATGTGCTGAGAATTTTGTGAGGAATAGTTGTTGGATTTTTTTAAATGGTTTTTAAAATTTTAATCTGTTGATTAAAAAAACCCAAAATCAAACCCATTGCTGTCAAGTTGATTCTGACTCCTAGCCACCCTTTAGGACAGAGTAGAACTGCCCCACAGGGTTTCCAAGGTTGTAATCTTTACCGAAGCTGACTGCCACACCTTTCTGCTGCAAAGTGGCTGGTAGGTTTGAACCACCGACCTTTTGGTTAGCCGCCAAGCACTTAGCCACTGTATGTAATCTTTATGGAAGCAGACTGCCACATCTTTTGCCCACATAGCAGCTGGTGGGTTTGAATTGCCGACCTTTCAGTTAGCAGCCAAGTGCTTAACCACTGTACCACCAGGTCTCCTTAATCTATTAATACCATCATATTTTTAGTCTATTGATCTGGTTAATGATACTGATTGCTCTTTGAATGTTGAATCAAACCTTGCCTTCCTGGGATAAAATCCTGTTGTTGTGATGTATAGGCAGTCCCCAGATTACAAATGTCTGACTTACTGATAACTCATACTTAAGAATGGACTGCCGTAAAGCCTATTGTATTAAAAAATGGAGTTAAATATATACCGTGGTTCATAATAACAAACACACACACTACTTTGTGACCGCTCATGAAAACATTGCATGGTTTGGAAGTGTTTCTTAAGTGTTTTATATGCACAGAAAGGTAAAATGTATACTAAGACAAGAGACACCTGCAAACATCCATTAATAATCGCAATGTGGAATGTACAAAATATGAATCTAGGAAAATTGGAAGTCCTCAAAAATGAAATGGAATAAAGATCAATATCCTAGGCATTAGTGAGCTGACATGGACTGGTATTGGCCATTTTGAAGGGAACAATCAGATGATCTACTATGCCAGGAATGACAGTTTGAAGTGGAATTGGTCTCTATACGTTTCTTTTAGTGCAGCTCTGCTGGTGATGAATTGTCTCAGCCTTTGTCTGAAAAAATTCTTTATTTTGTTATTTTTTTTTCCTTTCTTATTATGTTATTTTTGAAAATTAGTTTTTAAATGGTATAGAATTCTCGTTCATAGGGTTTTCTTTCAGCACTTTAAAGATACCATTCTACTTTTTTTCTGTCATACCTATTTTCTGACAGGAAGTCTGCTATAATTTTCATATTTGTCCCTCTGTATGTAATGTTATTTCCCTCTTCCTGACTATCCCTGATTTTCTTTTTATGTTTAGTTTTTAGAAATCTGAAGGTATTGTATATATAGGTCTTTTGGGCCTGTTTGGACTTCTCTGAGTTTTTTGGTCTAATTCTGTTTTTAAATTATTTTTGGAGAAAAATACTGAGTTTTATCTCTTCAAATATTTTACCTGCGATGTTCTTTCTGTCTTCATAAGAGCTCTCAGCATCAAGTATGTTAGTTTAATATGTTCCACATATTTGAGGGTTTTTTTCCCTCACTTTTTTTGTGTACATCTTTTGGGTCTTTTGACCCATTACTTTCTGTCTTCTCTTTGATTTTATTTTGCTCCGTTAAGAAAACTATATTTATTTTTATTCCATCCCTGTTCTCTGATATGTATCCTCAGGATTTAAGTATGTTTAAGTCTCTCCTGTCTTAAAACACTCTTTTTCTCAGCTGCTTCCCTCATAGGTACTCTTTTACCTCTCCTCAGCTGTCTGAGTTCTCAGTGGTTTCCAAAGCACATGTTTTGCCACCACTTCTTGATTTTCGGAGCCCTGTTGGTGCAGCGGTTAAGAGCTCGGCTGTTAACCAAAAGATCTAGCAGTTCGAATCTAACAGCTGCTCTTTGGAAACCCTATGAGGCAGTTCTGCTTTGTCCTGTAGGGTCACTAAGAGTTGGAATTGACTTGACAGCAGAGGGTTTGGTTTCTTTTGGTTCTTGATTTCCTTCCCACATGCCTACCACTGTACTCAATTGTTTTCTTTTGAAGGTCACTAAAATGAAGGTCACTACTTTTCTAATTCCTCCTTTTTGGAAGGCTGACTCAAATACTGGCCATGCAGATATTGTGAGGTCATGTCTGTCAGGACAGCTACAAGGAGTGACTGGACATGGCCATGTTTTATAGCATCCAATGAATAAAACTAAGAAATTAGAGACAGAAATGGAATTTATCTTTAGATTCATGACAGAAGTGTGGAGCTAGAAATGGAAGACAAAGCCGTAAGAGAGAAAAAGTATAACCGTAGGAATGGAGTTGTAGCGGGTTCAGGGCAATGAATGTAGGAACGAGAGGGCCAGAAGTTTGTGTGCCTTTTTTCAGGTACAAGGTTGTTACAGGGTTACGGGGACACCAGTGATTTTACTATTTTCCAAATCACATAAGAAGTTATTAGTCATTATTTATATTTTTTCACTATAAAATCATTAGGGAAAATAAACAGGCCACAATCCCAGTATCTTAACAAAACTGATCTTGTTTTGTGGTATTTTCTTCCAGTTCCTTTTTACTAAGTGTATGTTTTTTTACAGAGTTGTAATTATTCTGGATTTTTTTATACCCTACTTTTAAATTAACATTTCAAGTATTTTACCTTGTATTACTAGCTTTTATACTCATTATTTTTAATAACTATAATTTTTCTTTGTTAATATGGTATAATTTACTTAACTCTGCTTATTGCTTCCAGTTTTTCACTATTTTAAATTATTCTGTAGTGACATACTTTTTCTATATTTCTCTATCCTTAGCCTACTGGTTTAGGATAATTTTCAGGGAGTGGAATTACTGATTCAAAGGGTATGATTTGTTTAAGGTTATTGTTAGTAAAGATGGACAGATGGCTTTCCAGAAGTGTTTTAGCAAACACTACTAGGACATTATGTGTACTTGTTTCACTATGGCCTTGCCAATACTTGGTGTTTGTCTTTTTTCATTTTTGTTTATTTGATAGAAAACATTCTCTGTCTCTTCTGTATTTCTTTTGTAATTAAGATGGAATACATTAATAGATTTTAAAACTTTAATGTAAAAATCTGAATCAAAAAACTACTCGAAGAAAATACAGGAGAATACCTATATACATAGTATTTTCTAAATATGGCTTTACGCTGAAACATAAAAAACAATATTAACATATTTTAGCTATATTTAGCAGCACTAGCATTTTTTTTTAATGTTCACAACAGTCAAATACTGTGTGAAAATGTAGAAGTTTTGAATGTTAAAAAAAAAAATCACATAATGGTGGAAAGAAGCTTCCATGCAATTTTAGATACAAAATTAAATAAAACAGTTGATTTTAAGGTGTTTTTTATAGATAGAACAGTTGAAAAAAGGATTTTTAACTATTGTAGACTTAGAAGAATATAAAGGCAAGCTAGGTTAAAGGTTTCAAATATAAAGATTATTTGAAATGCAAAGTATCACAGAAATTCTTCCATTTGAAGTTAGTTCTGAAAGGTTATTTATTTTAATATGACAGTGTTAAGACCAAACTTGGAGAGCAGAGGAGACAAATTCTACAGTGATGATGTTTTAAAAACTGTACTATTTAATTGGAAAACCCTCTGCTCTGTATTATTCCAAGACCCGTTGTTGCCGAGTCAATTCCAACTCATAGCAACCCTATAGGACAGAGTAGAACTGCCCAGTAGGGTTTCCAAGGAGCGGCTGGTGGATTCAAACTGCTGATCTTTTGGTTAGCAGCCTGAGCTCTTAACTACTGTGCTACCAGGGCTCCCTCTGTACTATTAGTATATATATATTAAAGATTGATATGTATATCTTCTGTGAGACCTTTGAGAAAGAACAAATCTTCAAGGCTTTCTGGCTAAAATCTTGTGCTTTCCTAAGTAAGATTACTTTTGTTAATCCTTCAACATTTTTCAGGTTTCAGACTACCATGTGATAGAAGATTGTGCTGTCCTACTTGCTGAATTATGTGGAAGCCTTAGAAGGAAACTTTTAGGAACTTTAAAAATTATGGCAGCCTTTGCATTTTATATACTGGGCCCAGAGGGACAAAGTGGTTTGCTTGAAGTATACAGCTTTAGTGGCCAAAGTGGAGACCAGAATGTAGACTTCCTTGACTTCTAGTCTTTCATTACACTGTATTATGTGACTGCTAATTTCTGGTTTGCTACATTTGGAATATACATCTTAAAACATTCATTTGTAAACGACTCTTTGGAATGGGGATTGACCAGTTTTCCTAAGTAGTTGCATATTTTGTGAAAACTGAATATGCTTCATATTCTGAGCATTTCTCTTGTCCATTTAATCTTAGATAATATAAAATTGTGCTCTGGAGTAGCGGAATGCTCTGGGGATGTTGATTTGAATTTTGAGTTTGTAGTTGATGTCTCTTTTTGGGGCCTAATTTTCATATGTCAGCTGATTTTTAAAGTAAAACCTAGAGGCATCCTAATACTGAGCTTCTGTGAACACATGCCTTGGGATTGGAGCACTATTTTACATATTCTTTTTAATTGAGTAAATAAATTATCTCTGGTAGTGAAGCACATGTGCAGCCAGAAGACAATGCTTTCCTTTATATAGAGTAATTTATTTTTATTACATATTTATGTTTGTAGTATGTTATAAATCTCATTATACCTAATCATGTGTCCTTTTCTTGAATGTGCCAAGGAAAGGAATGACTAAAGTTCCCCATATTTTTTGCTAGTTGTTTTTTTGTTTTGGTTCGGTTTCCTTAAAGCCAGTTGCCATTAATCTGAGAAATGTGCCTCAGAGCTGTGTGTTCTTGATCATAAAGGCCCTTCATTATGTAGAATCTAGCTTCATCTGTGGGGAAGAACATTAGGGGAGTATAGTTAGCTGACTGAGATTTTCAGTTGATACTACTTTTTAGCTTCAATTTTACTTCAGATTTCCTTCATTCATAGCTTGAAATACAAGTTTAGAAGTTCTTTTACTTACTTAATGAACTTTCATGGGTATCAGCAAAGCCACTCATCTCTGCTCTGCTGCTACCAACACGTGGCAGTAGTGAGGGCTTGTAAGTGAAACCAATAGGAACATGACTGTTTAGGAACCTAACTTGTTCATAAGTAAAGGAGCTTATATACGAAGGTGCAAAGTGTAAACTGCCATCTAGCTTATTTTATTGGTAGTTCATAGTTGGAGCTTTTATGGGAGGGGTGATGAACAGAGAAAAAGTACTGTGGGGCTCCCTGGGAAGACCCTTGCTGCGTGCTCAAGAGCAACTTTCCATTTCTTTGTTTCTTGTAGCTCCTCATTTGGGAGAGTAGTAATTTTTAATATTATATGCATTCTTTCAAAAAATTGTTTAAATCATTGAAAACAAATTTTACAGTCCCTTTTTCAATAAAGAAGAGAAAGAATGTTGAAAAGAAGTGGTAGGTTCCTGTGCAGCCAGAATTTAAATTGGAAACTGGGTAACAAATGATGGAGAATATACAATTAGAAGGCCCAGTAGAGCCTGCTGCTCTTCTCCTTTCTTTCTTCCAACCTTCCCTTTATCTTTCTTCCCTCCTTTATCCTTTTATATAGCACTAAGAAGACCGTCAGAAAGTTATGTTTGTTTGTTGGCTCCATCAAGGACATTATTTGAGACTGTTAAGAAAACTAAGAATAGACTGGTGTTTTGGATATACACGCATAGGATCATTTTTGGGTTTGCATTAAATTGGTAGTTTGGTAATGAAATGAATGTTTTCTTGTGAATTTTAACTCTTTCTCTGTATCTGTTCTCTAGAATTTCTCCTGGGAACAACCTTGCTTTTCTGCAGAAGCTCAAGTTTTATGAAGGTTTAACATTGTACCTCCATGATGAAATGAGATAATGTATGTAAAATACTATTATGAAGGCAATAAATAACCCTGTAGGAAGAACAAGAACTCTTTATTTATGCCTCGTGATGTAGAGATTCTAAGTTTCTCTTGGTTGGGTTGGATTTAGAAAAAGGTACATTTTGCTTTATTTGTTCATTAATTCATTCAATAACATTTAATGAATATCTACTCTATGCAAGGATTAGTAGATGCTGGGTTATGGTTCTGAGTACGATACACTGTCCTTGCTCTCATGGAGCTTGTATTCTATCAAAGGAAAGATGTAAAACAATCAATTACATAATAAACGATTTAAATACTTTTATAGTTAAGTACTAAGATAAATAGGGAATGCTTTGAAAATTCATAATTGGGGAATTTGGTCTTGTCTGGGAATCAGAGATGGCTTCCTTGAGGAAATGACATTTAATTTATCATTATCACGTATGTGACTGAGGGATTCAGTTTAAATAATGTTTAGGGAGATACCTAAATAAAAATTAAGGTTTACTAATAAACACGGCACCAAACCAAATCCATTGCTGTCGAGTCAATTCTGACTCATAGCTGCCCTATAGGACAGAGTAGAACTGCCCTGTAGGGTTTCCAAGGTTGTAATCTTTACCGAAGCTGACTGCCACACCTTTCTGCTGCAAAGCAGCTGGTAGGTTTGAACCACTGACCTTTTGGTTAGCAGCCAAGCACTTAGCCACTGTGCCACCAGGGCTCCAATAAACACAGTAACGAATTTATATTCAGTTCTATTCTTGGTCTTAGTTGGGTTGCATAAGCACATTACTTCCTTAAATAAACAAACTCAAGCATTTCTGTTGTCTGTCTTTCCAGATAGACTGTGAGCTTCTCAAGGACAGAAGCTGTATTTCTAGAACCTTACAGTTTGTGAGACACATAGTAAGTGCTAAATAAATGTTGAACAAATCAATTATGAATAATCTGTGTTAAATATGGAGGAAGCAACTTGGTGATTTACCTTTGCATTTCTTCTAAGCAACATTTTAGTAGTGAAGAGCAGGAGGCCTTGAGATAAACTATAAAGCCTGATTTTGAATCCCAGTTCCTTTAATATAATAGTTGTATATACCTAGCAAGTTAGTTACTTCTCTCAACCTCAATTTCCTCATCTGTAAAATAGTGAGATTACATGTATAAATTTAGCATAGTGTCTATCACATAGTAAGTGTTCCATAAGTGGTGGCTAATATTACAAGAGACCTGTACCAAAGTTTTTATCTTTGAGCTTTATTTGTCAAGTTTAAAGTAGACACCTATAAGGGCACAAAACACTGGTATGTCTGACAGCAGATAATTGGCCCTTCCCAAAATTATACCAAGTTAAAAAGTGAAAAACTTAATAGTAGACTATTTGCTATTGAAACTAAACCTCATGAATTATTAATCATTGGTAATTAAGTGGATAATCATGGCCATTATCAGTGCAATGAGTACATTTCCTCCTGTTGTATGTCAGTTTTTTAGTAAATCAGAGTTCTTTTGAATGGATTTTTGTGGATATTTTTAAACCAAATAATCCCCCAATGTATCTTTTATATTGATTAAGATAAATTTGATATATGAGATTTGCTTGAATGATATGTGCATGTATAAAATTATTGGTGGACATAATTGCATTTAAGAATGGAAAGAGCAGAAGATCTAGTCCATATTTCTAATTTTTCAGCTTCCATAAGTGAACTTGGAGCCTTGGTGGCGCAGTGGTTAAGAGCTTGGCTGCTAACCAAAGTCGGCAGTTCAAATCCACTAGTCACTCCTTGGAAACCCTATGAGGCAGTTCTACTTTGTCCTGTAGGGTCACTATGAGTCAGAATTGACTCAACTGCAACGGATTTGGTTTTTTTTTTTGGTTTTAAGTGAACTTAGTCATTTTAAATAGTTCTCTGTCACTCTCTTTGCCTATGTAGTGAATAGTACTATCACTTTTTTACTATTTTTTCTTTTCTTTACATTAATACTGGCATTTTTCTGAATACCTTTATGAAAGTAAGGAATGTAAGAAGACTCATTGATTAAACAAATATTCTAAGATTTTAAATCTGACTTTAAAATTTCTTTTAATTCCAAGTTACAGGCAGCCCCTGGGTTATGAACGTCCGACTTAGGGACAACTCATACTTGCACTTTAAAGTTATGTAAATTTGCCCTCACTTTGAAACGATTGAACCAAACTTTACCCGAAGCAGAGTCTTCATCACAATCACCTTCACTTGCTGCACGTGCAGCTTTTAAATCGCTGAAAAGGCTTCATTCAAGCTTTAGCTTGCACTACCCTGTTGCTGTCGAGTTGATTCCGACACATAGTGATCCTGTAGGACAGAGTAGAACTGCCTCAAAGGGTTTCCAAGGAGCAGCTGGTGGATTCGAACTGCTCACCTTTTGATGAGCAGCCGAACACTTAACGCTGTGCCACCAAGGTTCCACCTGAGAGCTGTATGCACCTGTTCCGACTTACCTACAAATTCGAATTAAAGACACGGTTAGAAATGGATCTCGTTTGTAACCCGGGGACTGCTTGTATTTACAAGAGTTATGATTGGCTGGCAAAAATAATATAATTACCCTCTAAAACAAAACAAAGCAAAAAACATCACCAAACAAAAAAAACCTTTAAGACCTTTTTATTCTACATCAAAAAAAGAAAAATTCAAGTTTCTTAAAAAACTAAATATCCACAAATTAGTGCTTTTTTTTGTTTTTTTCCTTGTAAACCCTAGGCATTAGCCATAGTCAAGTGATTCAGAAGACACAACTTGGAATATAGTTCTAAGAATACAAGATGTTTGATTAAAGTATTATGGTAATATATGGCCTTCTGGAAAACTATTTCAGCACTTGAAATGTTTGGATTGAGTTTGGTGGATTTATATGCTTTTCATAAGTTAATACTTAAAACAACAGAATTCAGCATGTAGTGTGGGTTCTTAGAGGCTGCATTAAGTAAGGGACAAAGCAGGCAAATCTTAACCTTTCTTGCCAACTGCATGGTAAGGATCAGCATGAATTCATTACCTAAAATGTTGGGATGAATCCAGTCCTCACCTTCCCACTTCTCCATCTGCATCACCAGCTGCTCAAACGACCCTCTCTTCGACCCTAGCCTCCTGGAGCTGGGTCAGAACTCACAAGTTAGAAGGACAACCATCTTTCAGACCAGCTGCCCAGGCAGCATTTCTTTGACAGTGGCCACCCGGAGCTGGGTCTGAGCTCACAAGTTACAAGGACATCTTCTCTCAGATTGCCAAATAGGCAGATGCTAGCCCTTGTGGGTTCGTTGATTTGCTGGAACAGCTCACAGAATTCACGGAGAGTGTACCATGTTTAAGGAGCCCTGGTGGCACAGTGGTTAAGAGCTACGGCTGCTAATCAAAAGGCAGCAGTTCTAATCTACCAGTGGCTTCTTGGAAACCCGGTGGGGCAATTCTACTCTGTCCTTTGGGGTCGCTATGAGTCAGAATCGACTTGATGGCATTGGGTTTGGTTTTCGTTTGGTACCATATTTAAGGCTACATATTTATTACAACCAAAAAGTATACAAATGAAGAGATGCCTAGGGTGAGGTCTGGGAGGTGTCCCAGCTTAAAGCTTCCCAGCCCTAAAGAGGGACGCACTACTCTCTCCTGTGCATGGTCACCAACCAGGAAGTTTATCTGACCCTTAGGATTCAGGGCTGTTAAAGTCCTCCACCACATGGCCATAATCGATTACATCATGCCTCCTGAGGCATACTCAGCATCAGGTTCCCCTAGGTGGTCCCTCTTGGTCTGGTCAGCGTCCACTCATTAGCCTCAGGTGTTGGTCCACCTGGAAAGAATTAAGAACCAAGGCCAACTTGCTTTCAGCATGGTAATTCCACTCCTCTGTGAGGCCCTTTTTGAGGAGTTTGCCTACAAAATTGAAAACAGCTAGCAGTTTTATGTAAGGCAGCCCAGCAACCTAGAGTGAATGGGATTTATTAATAATGTTAAACTTGAATCTGTTTTCTCCGGTAACTGCATTGTCTCGTTTGCTCCTAGAATATCACTGAGAATTAGGAAGCAGACAGTCTCCATTTTAACAATTGTGTCACGCCCAATGTTGCAAAGCAGCAAATCAGTGATGATATCTGTCATCTCCTGATTCTAATTTTTCTTTTCCATATGTTGGTTGGTTTTCACCAGGTTACTTTACTGGTTCCTTAATCCAACCTGAGATTTAGGAGGTGTCATAGTCTGTAATTCTTAAGAAGATTTGCAACGTGTTAGGCTGTAGGTACTGAAAGAGTGAACTTGAAAATAAAATTGCCCAAGTAAAATTAAAATTTTCTCTTAACTTGCTAGTATACATTTCTGGACACAGGTTTTTCTTTATCTTTTACAATTTTACATTTGGTCTTTAGATTAGCAAAATCTTGATGATTAAAATCTCTCTTCATTGTAATTTTGGTTTCAAATCTATTAATGGAACCCTGGTGGCAGTGGTTAAGAGCTCCTCTGCTAACCAAAAAGTAAACAGTTCGAATCCACCAGCAGCTCTTTGGAAACCCTAAGGGGCAGTTCTACTCTGCCCTGTAGGGTCACTATGAGCCATGCCAGCTTGGGTGTTTTAGAGAAAGAAGATAAAAGCTTTATTTGTATTTTAAACGTTCAGATTACTAGTGTAAACTTTAAAAAGGTAACTTTTTTCCTTTTTGTAGTAGAGAGATAGGGAAACTTAAGAAACAAATTTAAAGTAAATTTCTTTTGGGTTAGAAGAATTTTTGAAGTTGATTATAGTCACTAATGCCACTGAAAAACCATAACTGGGATTTGAAAACTATCTTTTAAAAACAGTATAACGTATGTATGAGATAGAACTGCTTACTGATATATATAGGGAGGTTTCATTTAAGAGAATTCAAGGGTGGGATCAGAGAAGGAGTAATTATTCCAAGTTGGAGATCTGTTTGGAATCAGGGTCACAAAGCCCCGTTGTGATTGGGCATAATTTATTTTTCTGAAATGTGATTGGCTAAAATCCTTTTCTTTTCATGTTATTTTCTAATAACTGAGTCTGGAGGCTCTTTTTATCATATGACCAGTGAGTTTGAGGTATGTACTAGTACTAAAAGTACTCAAATCGGCGCAGCGACAGTTTGTGAATTTTGAGGACATGGACAGAAACCTGGAACCGAATATTTGGCCTTTCTTATAACAAAGTAGTAGCGAGGTGTGAATCTCTGAATAGCTCAAACACATAGTATCGCTGCAAATGGGAAGAATGAAAGGATGACAGCGTTTTCTTCGTTTTCACTTAAAGTCATAGACTGTTCTGCAGCGACTACGTTCTCTGGGCTTTATTTTCAATAGAAAGTGTTGCTCTGCTTTGCTGCTGTTAACTCAGTCTAACTCAGACGGCGCCATGTGTTCTGAAAAACATCGCTCTGGAGATGTGACGTTTAACCAGGAGTTTATTTTGTGATCCAGAGTGGAACTAGCACACTTCACTGTCGCTTCATTCCCCCCACCCCCCACCCCACACAGACGAGGGAGCGACGAATAGAGAGGTAAACCCCAAACACTTCAACAGTGTTGCTGAAAAAGGAGAGCTTTCCTTTCCGCTGCGCCCCGCCCCTCTTTCCTCCTTAGTCTTGGAGCAGCCGCCTCCGTCGCGGGAGCCTAGCTTGTCCCGCCGCCGCGTCCGGCACTACTTTCCGTCTGTGGAGGTTCCTCCGACCTTCTCCTGCGGCTCCCGCCCCGGTGCCCGTGCCGGCGGAAGGAGACTTTCAGCGTGCTTGCAGCTTTGGTAGTGGATGGGGAGGCGGAGTAGTACTGGCCGCGGCGCTGTGGCGGCGGCCGGGGCTTCCTCCGAGCCTCCGACGGCTCTGTGGAGATTTGTCAGTTTTTTTGTGGAACTGCAGCCAAGGCTGCGAGTTCGGGAGTCCAAGGGAGTTTCGGGGACAGCGAGCGACCGGGCTCGCGGTGCCTTCCCAGGCTTAGCGTTTGGTGCGCCCCGAGTCCGCGTTCGCTCCTTCGCTGAGCTGCCGGCGTCTCCCGGTCCGCACTCAGCATGGGCGACCGGTAGGAGTGGGGTTTCGCTGGTTCCTTGGCCGTGAGGAGGAGTCGGCCGCTTCGGCAGGGACAGCTATGGCGGTGGAGACGCGGCCGGAGCTGGTGGGGAAGCGTTTTCTGTGTGTGGCTGTCGGTGATAAGGCGCGGCCCGAGCGCTGGGAGAGCGGACGCTGCTGGAGGGGCTGGAGAGCGGGGGTCATCCGAGCCGTGTCACACAGGGACAGCCGCAATCCAGATCTAGCGGTGAGAGCGAGCAACCCCCATTATTCTTCTCCCCGCCCGCACCTTCGATCTCTTCGTCGCCGTACCTTGTGGGTTACCTCTGGCACCTTGTTCAGCCGGGCCAACTGGCGGTCACGCCCCCCTTCCGAGCTCTCGGCGGGTTTGCCCGCATCCGCTGATCGGGTCACCGCCTCCCCGCGAGTGGCTTCCCCCGCGGGGGACGGTGACCTAGCGGAACTCCCCGGCGCCCCCGCCACGCGCCACAGGGGACTGCGGGGCTCACCCGGGCCACTCGACTGCTGTCGGGGAGAGGGTTGGCCGCAGCTCCCCCTGCAGCGCCCCGCCGCCGCGCAGACCTCACCGAAAGGCGGGGCTACAAGCCCAGCGCCGGGCGGGCCGGTTTGGGAGGGGGCCACGAACCATTGGTGGCAGTAGGTGGTCAGCTTCACTAACATCTCTTTCCTTGTTTGAAAAAAAAAGTCTTAATAGTGCAAAAATTATCCTGAAAGTTTGCTGAAGGAGAGGGAGAAAAGGTTTCTGATTTTTAGGTGGATATGTGTGTGTTTCAGAGGCAAAAGCCGTGGTAGTGCTATGCCCTGATCCATCCTCTTTCTACTTAGTAGATGCTTGGATTTCTAATTAGAAACGATGAAAACTCAAATTTTTGCTACGGAGGGTAATAAAAGTTAACGTTTTTTGCTTTCGTTGTAAAAACCGTAATAGTGTTTTTGTTGTTGTTAGAAATGGATAGTGCTTTAGCATCGGCATGTTTCTGGGTTTTATATGATTGAAGCAAGAAATTTTGTGAATTGGAATTTTAAATGCCATGCAGAACCTTAAAGTGTCTGTTTCCTTGCTTTCTTTTCTTATGAGGCTGGCAACATTTTTCAGTAGTGTAGGCATGTGCATGATTTCGAGAAGGGATATGCTCCGTTGTGTTTCAGGCATAGTCTCACTGGGGGACAGGGTGGAGGTAAGGGACAGAGTAGAGACAAGACATTGACCAGGCTTTCCAAAGTTGAGTTGTGAATACATAATCCGTGAAATTTATTTCTGGTGCCCTCGGACATTTTACTTCCCTTTTACAACCTGATGTCGGCCATTTGTCTGTCTTGTCTGTTCTCCGTCCACCTGCCCATCCACCCCCCCTTGATGCTTAAGGTATTTGCATCCGTTTTCCAGCCAACCTTACCTAAAGTGTGAATATTTAAGAAAATGTGTTTTGTTTTTTACAACACACAAAAGAAAACAATGTGTTTCAAAGATCAAAGATAAGGTCGTTTTTATTTTGGGGAATTTTCTGGCGATAACTTAGAGAGGAGTAGTTAAACTTGGAGTGTAGATTTTAAACCATGCTAAACTGTGTACCTGCAGATAGGAGTTATTTTGCAGATCTTATGTGTCTTAAATATAAATAAAATATTCATGTTAGGACATTTAAAGTGGTTTATGATTGATTTGTTTATGAAGAAGCCCCTCTTCCATTTTCAGTTCTATTTCTGCTTAGTTCTTGTTTAAGTTTCATGTTAAGTTGGGAATACTTGATTCCTTTCTAAGTTTTGTTAGGATAATTCTTCAGGTCAATCAAAAATTTATCCAGTGGTCTTGCAGTTCTGGCAATACTAATTTATGGTGTATTCATAAAATGTTCAGTAAATGAATGACGGATTTTACTTGGTTATTGTAGCCTTGGTGGTTTAACCATAGGGAGAATTGTTTTATCTAGTAAGTAGGTAGACTTTTATGTCTGATTAGAGAATATAGACTGATTTTCACACTCTTCTGAATTATTTGTTGTTATTGGTACTGAAGATTTAGGAATGGGAAAAAGAGTAGGTAAGTTGCAGCTATGGTGGCGCTAGCTGGTTTTTAAAGGAAGGTGGTAACCCAGTAAACCAAGCATTTCGGTCTGCTTGATTCCAACTCATAGTGACCCAGGTGTTACAGAGTAGAACCACTCCGTAGGGTTTTCATGGCTGTAATCTTACAAATGCAGATTGCCAGGACTTCTGTAGTGCCACTGGGTGGGTTTGAACCACCAACCTTTAGGTTAGTAGATGACTGCAAATCATTTGTGCCACCCAGGGCCCGATAACCTAGTAAATGGTGTGAATGGTATGTTTCTGTGTCAGATTAGGTCCCTGGGTGGTGCAGTGGTTTCCACTCAACTACTAACCAAAAGGTTGGCAGTTCAAACCCATCCATTGATGGGAAGAAAGTCCTGGTGATCTGCTTCTGTAAAGATTATAGCCAGGAAAACTATGGAGCAGTTCTGCTCTGTAACACACGGGGTTGCCATGAGTTGGGTTTGGTATGGTATAAAATTAAATAAAGGAGTTATTCTTTCTCTTGACACATCATATATACATTCTAGCACCTATTTTGATTACATTAATTTAAGATAGAGGATGTTTTCATTTAGCAAGATAATTGATCTAAGGAAATTTTTATAAGAAACCTGGTCTTACTGTCTTCATATAGGGATACAACTACATTTGAAAGTAAAAGTGTCTGCTAGGTATTTCAATATATTTAAAGCATATAGGCTCTTTTCCTGTATTATATTTAATATGTCAATTGCTTTTGACTATTTCAAGTTACATACAAAGAATGTATTTAACTTTCAAAGTTACATTTATTTTCTTTCTCTTTCACAAAGTTAGTATAGTACCTAGCATTTACTTAAGATGTTCAGTGAATGTTTATTGACTGGTTAATAAAGGAATGAATATCTTAAGTGTCTTAAATGCTTTAATCCATACTAACCATCTCAGTTATCTGTTACTGTTTACTCTTAATTTTGAATCTCCTTTGTTTCATTTGTGGCATTGTGTACTTTAATGGTTGTTTCCACAATATCCATTCTATCCCTTTCCTATTGTATGATTTGGCTAAATGGTGGACCCTGATTTTCCTAAGCTGAGCCCTGGTAGTGCAATGGTGGTGCATTCAGCTGCCAGCTAAAAGGTTGGCAATTTGAACCCACCCGTTGGGTCCTCAGGAGAAAAACCAGGCGATCTGCTCCAGTGAAGATCACAGCCTAGAAAACTCAATAGGGCAGTTCTACTCTGTCACATGGGGTTGCTATAAGTTGTAATCAACTTGATAACACCTAACAGCAACAGTCAGAGAGAATGGAACTCCCCTGGCTACTACACTGATGACTACAGGCCCTAAACAGGTCCAAGGTGAAGATTATTATATGGGTATGAGGTCTGAAACTGTTGGTGACCTTTTTTAACTTTAAACCAGTTTGAGGACAAAGCTGACATACGGAGACTAATAGAGCTGAAAGGAAAAAACATGGCTGATCAAAATTTTTCTGAAGTGTAGTGTGTGTGTGTGTATGGACCATTGGTGGTGCAGTGATTAAGAGCTACGGCTGCTAACCAAAAGGTCGGCAGTTCGAATCCACCAGCCGCTCCTTGGAAACCCTGGGGCAGTTCTACTCTGTCCTAAGGGTCACTGTGAGTCAGAATAGACTCGACGGCAGTGAGTTTGTATATGTATATGTATGCGTAAAACTGTTGGATTTTTCGTTTATGGGATTTTTCATTACAGAAGAATGAATTTACTTTATGGTTGAGGTTGTTTCGGTTAGTACATACTTCTTTCCTTTGGGACCAGAAACATCCTAATGGATGCATATGGAATATTTTGCTCCATTTATTTTTCTTAAAACATATGAAAGCAGTGACATTTTCATGACACTCTTGTGTTATTTATTACTTGATGTTAAGGCACTAGAATTCATTCATACTGATTTTGTAAATAACTTCATTGATTTTCAGAAAGGGTGACGTGTTCTGCTTTAGTGTGTTCACGGGTATCCCAAAGCTTTGAAAAATTATTTATTTTGTTGTCACCATTAAGCATCTTCAAGTCGATTTCAACTTGTAGTGAACCATGTGACAGAGTAGAACTGCCTCTTGGAGTTTTCTAGGCTATAATCTTTATGGGAGCAGATCGCCAGGTCATTTATCCCGTGGAGCTACTGGATGGGTTCCAACCACCAACCTGTTGGTTAGCAGTTATGCCACCAGGACTCCTTATTTTATTGTATATAAAATATAAATGTCTAGCTAACCCAATATTTAAAAATAAGAAATAGCTTTTGAGTTTTTATATCAGGAAGTATGTTAAAAAGTCATCATATTTAGGTAGAATTTGGGGGAAGGAGAGGTATCATTAGTATTTCAGAAGTTAACAAGAGATGACAACCTTGACATTTTAGGTACTATAACATAAACACGTGTTCATACTCTATGTTAGTGTTGCCAGCTAAATAACTACAGGTCCTCTATTCCATATCTGCAGTTCTAAAATTCGGATAGCTGTAGTAACTGAGTGTTTGGTAGTGATTCATCTGGAAGCAAAATGTGATTGTACTCATTTGACAGTAAAATTTAACTGAATATTTTTATGTTCTGTAGTAGAAATAGTCATGTGCTTAATTTTAGGGTGCTGCCATTTCAACAGTCTCATCATGTACAGTTCAGTGACATTAATTACTTTCATCTTGTTGTACAGCCATCATCACTATCTGTTTCCAGAATTTTCTGTCACCCTTAACAGAAGCTCAGTGTCCCGCTAAGCGATGAGTCTTCCTTTCCCCCTCCCTCCTGCCCGTGCCTGGTAACCAGTAATAAACTTTGGTCTCTACGCTTGCCTCATCTAGATATTTCATGTAAGTGGCATCACATAATATTTGTCCTTTTGTGATTGACTGTTTCACTCAGCATAATGTTTTCAAGGTTCGTTCATGTTGTAGCATGCATGTATCAGGGCTTCATTTCTCTTTTTGGCTGAGCAATATTCCATTGTATCGTCTGAAGAAGAAATCCAATCAGTAAGTGAGTTAGAGTTATAAGGTTTTATTGTGTGGAAAAAAAAACTGTTCAGGAACAGAGAGCACCCCTCCAAAGAGATGAGCTCGTCACATTACAATTTTGATTAGCTTATATACCAAGCAGACTGTTACGGGATTTCCCAAAAGGGAAATGATGGGTTATCATTCACTTAATCGGCAGGAGACAGCATGGTTTAGTTTATTAAGTTTGTGTGTCTGCATTCTGTAGACTCGCTATTGCGTATCTAATTACTTAAACTTTTCTCAACTGTTTTTATCGTGAGTTTTTAGTTTCTGTGAAGGATTTGGGAGTTAAGCTTAAAAAGGGATAGGGAGAATTTTCTTTAACAGTAGGTATGTACTACATTTTGTTTATCCATTCATCTATTGATGGCGGCGCAATGGTTAAGTGCTCAGGATGCTCACCAAAATTTGGTCGACAGTTTGACTCCACCAGCCACTCCTTGACAACCCTGTGGGACAGTTCTATTCTGTTCTATAGAGTCACTATGAGTTGGAATCAACTCGATGGCAGCGGGTTTGGTTTTTGTTTTTATTGATGGACATTTAGGCTGTTTCCACTTTTTGGCTATTATGCGTAATGCTGCAGTGAACATTGGTATACAAGTGTCTGAATCCCTGCTTTCAAGTCCTTTGGATATACTTAGGAGTGGAATGGCTGGGTCATATGGTAATTCTGTGTTTAACTTTTTGAGGAGCCACTAAGCTGTTTTGTACAGCAGCTGCACTGTTTTACAATCCCACTATCAGTGCACAGGGATTCCAACGTCTCCACATATTTCTAACACTTAATATTCCCTTTGTATAATTAAAGTATGTGATTGAATATTTTAAAATAAGATATTCCTAGTGGGACAGATGGTGCAATCAGATAAAATCAAATACACTTTGATTTTGATTAGTAATAAAATGTTATGTTTATAAACTTTTATGTTGTTTGGAATGAAAGCATAGACTTCAGGGTTAGCTCTAGATTGTAATTCTGGGTATATCACTTATTATGTGACCTTTAATTCCTCTTTGCATTAGTTTCCTTATCTGTAAAATGGAGCTGTTGTGAGGATTACAGGAATTATGTATTGAAGGAGTTAATCGTAGAGGTCTGTTGTAATTCTTCAGTTTGTTTTCTCAAATCCTGTGTGTGTGAGGGTTAGTATATGAATTGATATTTCCGTTATGTTTGTGTGCATACATTTCCTTACTCTATGAAAAATAAGAGAATTCAGTAGAGTTCTGAAATCCTGCAGTCACTAAGTGACAGGACAGAAATCGAATACAAGGAGTCCCCGACTTACGACGGAGTTCTGTTCCTACAACTATTGTCAGTTCTGACATAAGTGGAATACCTTTTTTTTTTCTTTTTAAGTTTTCATTATTATTGCCTTTTATTGTTAATATCTTTATAATTCTGATCTTTGTCTTTGGGAGTTGGAAACATTACATATAAATTTAACAGATATATTTTAATAGGTGCATAAAATACACAAATCATGAAAATTTACTCTGACGATGAGGAGTTGGACAACACTGGCATTTTGTTAGTTGCAGTAATATCTCCACTTGTGGAAGGTTCTGGATCATCTGGATTGTCTCTGGGAATGGGGATACCATCTCTAGTCAGAAAGTTAATGAGAGTTGTCTGTATGGTCCTTTTTTTTTTTTTTTTTTGCTTATGAGATAAAATCCAAACTAGTATTTAGATCTTCTCGATCTTGCCACTATGTTTTCGAAACTTATGGTTCACCAATTCCCTACACAAAATGTGTGCCTGTTTAGCAAAAGTCTTGTTGCAGTTAAAAATATAACCCACTGTTTCTAAAACCATAAAATATATTTCAGGCTTCCTTTCAAATTTCATTTGCTGATAAAAAGTTTCTGATGTCAAACTTGATGTTAGACATATTCCATTTTTTTTCCTTTTTTATTGTACTTCAGGTCAAGGTTTACAGAACAGATAGTTTCTCATCAAACAGTAGTACACATGTTGTTTTATGACATCGGTTAACAGCCCCACGACATGTCAACCCTCTCCCTTCTCGACTTTTTTTTAATTTTTTGGTGAAAATATACATAGTCAAAGATAAACCATTTCAAAAATTTCTACATGCACAGTTCAGTGACATCGACTACGCTCTTCCATTTGTGCTGCTATTCTCACTTTAGATGAAGGGTTTCAGAATGAAATAGTTTCTCATTAAACAGTACACATGTTGCCCTGTGACAATGGTTAACAACCTCACAACACATCAACACTGTCCTTACTCAACCTTGGGTTCCCTATCACCAGCTTTCTTGTCCCCTTCTACCTTCTAGTCCTTGTCACTGGACTGCTGTGCTTCATTAGTCCCATTTGGTTTTATGGGGCTGTCCACTCCCCGGCTGAACGGTGAACCTTGGAAGTGACTTCACCACTGAGCTAAAAGGGTGTCTTGGGGCCATACTCTCAGGGTTCTCCAGTGTCCTTTAGGCCAGTAAATCTGGTATTTTTTTTGTGAGTTAGAATTTTGTTCTACATCCTTCTCCAGCTCTGTCCAGAACCCTCTGTTGTGATCCTGGTCAGAGCAGTCAGTGATGGTAGCCGGGCACCATCTGGCTGTACTGGACTCAGTCCAGTGGAGGCCTTGGTAGCTGTGGTCCATTAGTCCTTCGGACTAATCTTTCCCTTGTATCCTGTTCTCTTCACACTCCCTTGCTCCCGAAGGGATGAGACCAGCGGAGTATCTTAGATGGCTGCTCACAGGCTTTTAAGACCCCAGACACTCCTCACCAAGGTAGAATGTAGAACATTGCCATTATAAACTGTTTTATGCCAACTGAGCTAGATGTTCCCCTGAGACCATGGTCCCCACAGCCCTCCGCCCAGCAGTTCAGTCCCTCAGGGAATTTGATGTGTCTGTGGAGCTTCCATGACCTTTCCTTGTACAAGTTAGACATATTCCATTTTGTTACATGCTTTGTGTTGCATGAACTGAATCAAAATGGGAAAACATATTCTTAATGAATCAAAAATATATAAAATATCAGTTATTCCGTTTGTCTTCCTGAAAGACAAAATCCACATCAGCAGCATTTTACACAATATTCATGAATCTATGAGTACCCCTTTTCTTTGATTCTAAGATACACATTTTCCACATTTTAATGTTTCTGAAATGAAGGCACAGTTTGCGTTCATGTTCAAAGTGACCACTAGGCAGAATATCAAGTAGCAATATACTGGTAGTAGTCTACCTGTGTTTGACCTCAGTTGTGTAGAACTTTTCGGTATTGGTGCCTTAAAAATCACTGAGGATCCCATAGAGCTTTGATTTATGTGGGTTATATTTATTTATAATTACTTATCAAAAATTAAAACAAAAGTTTTTATATCACAAGAACATATAAGCACACATTCCATTAGCTGTTGAAGCAGTGATATCATGCATCGTGTAGCCTCTGGAAAACAGCTCTGTGTACTCGTGAGGGAGTAAGAATAGAAAAAGCAAATAATGTCTTAATATTATTATAAAAAGTTTTTGCCTTAGTAGCTTCATTAAAGGGTTCTATTGCCCCTGAGAATGTGTGGTGAAGGTGTCTGTTTAAGTGTCTCCTTAGTTGCAGTAGGAATCAGTTTTGTGTGGATCCTTATAAAAGAATTATTCATTTATTAGTTGAATTGTTTACATTGGTATCACCACAGGTGGTTAAATTCAATTTCTTCATCATTTCAGATGTCTTCCAGTATTTGCTATGTTGGTATATTGCTATGAAAATTATGTATTTTGAACGTAGAAGATTGTCACATGCCAGAGAACGTTAACAAAGGCAGAAGAAACAGCATTCCTAGAATAGATTTTAGAATTTCCAAAGACAAAAGAGGTCTTATGTGACTAATTCATATCTTGCAAAAGACTGTCACTTAGGAGCTGAAACATCTGATCCATCTGTCAAAATTCTGAATTTAAGATTCAGAAAGCATCTTTAGGCTTAGACTTGTGATAGCAAATAAGGAAGTAGTATGTTAACTTATGGATAAAGTTATCCATTGCCATTTAATATAAAATGACTTTTAATATAGAGTTTATTTCCACTTAAAATTTTTATTTCATGGATGGAATCTTCTAATCAAAGACAGTATAGTACTAAGTAAGTTATTTGTGAAACAATTTAAGGTTGGTAAACTTTACAATTGGTTGAATAATACTATGCTATTATCTTGGTCTTGGTTCTTTTTCTTTTTCAAAAACACATTCATGAAACTATATAGAATTTTTCAGAGTGTTTCCACAATTCCCTACCATGTTTTATTGACTGAACTTTAAAAATCTTTTAGCATATTTTAATACCAAAGTGAATCATGCCATTTTAAGGGAAACCATTTTAGTTTACATTGTTCATCTGAATAAAGAGGATAATGAACATGAATATAGACTGAGTTCCATCTTTCCATAATGGTTTTGAAATATATAGACACACATACATGTTTGTAGAAATAATTGTTACATCTCCATGAAATATAAAGTTAAAGCAGTAAAGAGGGAAAATAAATGTGCTTACAAAGAGAGTTAATATAATATTGCATTAAATTTGTCTGTAAATTTCTAAGTGTTCAGAGAAAAATGAGAATTGTGATGGATTAATGAAGTACCACTTCACCCCTACTAGGATGGCTAAGATAAAAAAATTGGAAAACAAGAAATGTTGGCAAGGATGTGGTGGAATCAGAACCCTTGTCCATTGCTGGTGGGAATTCAAAATGGTGATGGTTGCACAACATGATTGATGTAATTGGTGTCACTGAATTGTACACATGAAAAATGTTGAATTAGCCAATGTTGTGATATATATTTTTACAACAATAAAAAAATAGCATTGGTTTTCAAAGTGTATTTCACTGAGTTTTATTAGCTTTTCAGATTTCTTTCTGGCGTTCATTGAAAGGTAAGGTGAGTGGCCAAGGGTATAGGAGGCAAGAAAGAAAACCAATGGTAAGAGTTCTGGCTCTCAACTGATAAGGATATCCCTGCAGAAGATTAAGCTAATGTGGTCCAGGTTTGTAATTTCTTAGTGATCAGTGGGACATAGAGGAGGAGAACCTGATGTATATAACTTAAGTCAGTGATTCTCCACCTTTCTTGTTGTATTCCTTATCAGTCTCCCAGTAGATATGGTCAGAAGTATGTAAGAATCTTGGAGACAGTATATTTAAAATGCTCTTTTCTAGACCTCATACTGAGATGTTTTGATCTTAATGTGGGGTAGATGACCGGAAGTCTGCATTTTATTAAAACTTATTCTTAATGAGGTACCGAAACAACATAAAAAGCTGTATGTAGAATAATCTCACTCCAACCCCTGCCCCCATCAGCCCAATTTACTCCACCACTCATTCAAGTAAACATTTTAATTAATTTCTTAAGTGACTTTCCACAGTTTCTTCATAAAGATATGCACATAGTCTCATTCTTCCCATTCATGTGTGATAATCTAAACATCACTAAAAGAAAAACAGTTATATGAGTCTCCTGATGAGATATACTGGGAAGCACATAGCCCAGCCTATAAAATATTTTTGCCAAAATAATTGAATCTGAATATAATCAAGCTTCTAGATTCAACTATTAGTTTACAGGATATTTGGGAGTAGAAGAGCATGTTAAACTACACCACAAAGATGGAAATCAGCCAGATCCAGAATGAGGGAAATTCTAGAACTGTGTTGTCTAGTATGGTAGCCATTAGCCACATGTGACAATTTAAATTTAAATTTAACTTAATTAAAATTAAAAAATCAGTTCCTCATTCTCACTAGTCACATTTCAAGTGCTCAGTAGCACATATGGATAAATGGCTATGGTTTTGGAGAACACAAATATAAAACAGTTGCATTACTGCAGAAAGTTCTCTTGGACAGTACTGTTCTAGAGTAACCATTAAAAGAACAGGAAAAGTATATAACTTCCAGATTAGTAGAGGGGAAAAAATTGGAATGATTTAGAAAAAAATTTAAAAGAAGGCAGGAAAGGTGAGACAAAGAAGCATAGGAAAAGTGGAACAAATAGAAAGTACAAAATAAGATTTAGCTTAAACCCAAATATATTGATGACTACATTAAATGTAAACGAACTAAATACTTCTACCAAACCTGGAGGGAGAAACCCACAAAACCACTTATTTGCCATTTGTAAGAAATGCATCTGAAATATTAGAATACTGAAAGGTGGAAATAAAAGGATGGTAAAAGATTTCCCTGCAAATACTAAACAAAGATATTTGATGTGACTATGTTAATGTCAGCGTTTAAGGCAAGAAGCATTGTTTGTGATAGAAGGCTTACTTTAGCGTGATAAAAAAAATTATTCACCAGGAAAATAAAATAATTTTATAAGCACCCTGTGATATGGCCTTAAAACACATAAGAGAGAAATTGATAGAAATTAGAGAAAATACCCAAATGCACAATAATAGTGGGAGATTACTCTCAGTAATTGCTGGAACTAGCAATTAAAAAAAAATCATTAATGAATAGAAGATTTAGAATAATACTTACTTTGACCACAAGGTTGTTATGGGGATAATATATTCAATGAATATATAGTCATTTAATAAATATCTTTATTCAATAAATTATTGAGTACTATGTACCATGTACTGTTTAGGCTGTAGTGTTTTGTAAGGTTTTACAAAACCTTGATCAAATATAAGATCATGTAGTATCAAGCATGCCAATTTCAAGTGCTTAATGAATGATAAGCAGTGGTAACCCGTATTGGTCCACGGAAGTGAGTAATACAGATTTAAAAGTTTTGCCTCCATTGAAGAAATGGGACTTTTTAGACCCTTGAAGAGTGTGTGGCAATTAGAATATTAGAGAAGGGGGCAGAAACAGTTTTGGTAGGGAGAATAGCATGAGGAAATTATTATGTGAAGTGTGTTTGCATTTCAAATAAAACATTCTGCTTCAGAGAGCATTCATATTCGGAAAACAGTAAGAAAAATAATTGGAGTATTAGGGCCAAATTGTAATATCAGTCTGGAGATTTGTGATATGCCTGGAGGGTGGTTAGATGTAATGAATATTCTACTACATTTACCATTTCACAACTTTACATTTCTGAAGGTAGATTGGAGAGGGTTGGTGTATGTACATGTTTAATTTTAATAACTGTTAACAACAGACTAATTTCCATGGATTGTATCCGTTCACACTTCTACCTGCAGTGTATGAGAGCACCAGCTTTTTCACACCCTCATCACTACTGGGTGTTGTCAGTCATAAATTTTGTCTAATTGACCAAAAACTGTGGGTGTTTTAATTTGCATTTATGTAAGTATTTCTTAGTTTCATGTATTTATTGTCATTTTATATTTTTTAAATATAGCCTGTTCATATTTTTGCCCCTTTGGATTTTTCTTTTTCTTACTGGTGTATAGAAATTCCTTTTATATTTAAGATATCTATTACTTTATTTCATACAGTGCAAGTTTGTTTTCTAGTCTCTTGTTATTTTAAAATGTTTATGCTAAATTTCTCCATATGACTTTTCTTAACATTTATAGGATCAGTATACTTTTTCTTTTGACTTGACTATTGTGTCTTGTTTAAGAAATCCTCCCTCACTCAAAATTATTTTTTTTAATTCACTTTTCTCCCTACTGATATGAAATGTCTCTTTTATCTTTTGCCAAATTGTGATACATATTTAGGAATATATATAGGCTTTCTTTTCTGTTCCAGTTATCTTTCTGTTTGTTGTATCACCACATCAAAATGTTTCAGTAATTGCAGTTTTATAGAATATTAATATTTGGTATGACAAACTGTTCATTAATCTTCATTTTCAAAGACTTATTGGATATTCTTGTACTTTTTTAAAAATAAAATCATTTTATAGTTACCCTCTATCATTTCTTCCACTTTCTACTACAAATATCCTGGTATCATTTGGATTGGAATTGTATACAATTTTATAGATTAATTTGGGAAGAGTTAACATCTTTACATTATTGAGTCTGCACTCAAATAATATGAAATATCCTTTTAGCTGTTTGTGGCTCCTCCCCCCCCCCCCCCCCCCACCAATAGTGGACCTGATATTATTCATATAGATCTTGTATATTTGTTAGGTTTATTCTTAGGCAGTTTATTTTCATTTTTAACTGTATATGGACATAAGCTGAATCAAATACTTTTGTAAGCCACTCATTTGTTTCCTCAGACAATTTTTGGGCTAAAAATAATACCATCTTTCTTTTCCTGTGTGTATATTTTAGCTCGTGTAATTGCTTTAATAGCTCTTTTCAGTAATGGGCTTGAAGTTCCAGTGAGGAAAAGTGTAACTTTTCTTACCCTTTATAATTGTAATCGAGTGGAAATATAAAATTTATTTTTATGAGCTTTGCTTTTAGATTGTGTGTAGCAATTCATCTTCAAGTAAATTTGTAACACAGTTTCCACATTCAAAAATACAGGCTATTTTGGTGGTGATTATTTAATATACAAAAGAAGTATACATCAGAAATCTTTAAATTTTTAGGTGTATTTAAAGTATTTTGTAAGGTAACAGTTCATTTTAAACACTATTCAAGACATAAAATCGCAATCTTTGAAGGATAGCGGATCTGTTCTTTTCCATCTCTTCTCCGGTAGACTTCATTCTCAAATCATTTTCCACTTGTTTCAAGTTTTCGAGAACTCTATTTTCTTTCTCAAGAATCTTACCTACTACTTAGTGAGGGTTAAAACTTGGAGAATAGGAAACTGACCTTATGTATGCTATAATTCTCTTATGTTTCATTCAGGTGGTAAGGTTTAGAAAACGGTATGTCAGATAGTATCCATGTTAAACAACAAATGGTGACACTTCTAGAGTCTTAACTAGGGAAATTAATTGTGAAATTTTAAAATATATGAGGAAAATGTTCAGTTTTACAAAATTCAAGAATGTACAAAAAGCAGAAGGAGCATAGATACGTTAGGTACCGATTTATATTATGTCTTTGTTGGTTTTTTTACAAGACAGAAAAGAAGTAATTCAGACTTCAAAAAAACTTTAAACTTTTTTCCAAGGACTTTTTTTTGCTTTGTTTTGATTTTTGTTTTTTAAACAGTTTTTACTTTTACAAATTAACAGTCATTGCAAACACTTAAAGTCCTCAACTTTTATCTTAGTATCTTAAAGTGGTCGTTTTGCTGTTTGTAATAAAACAACAAAGTATTTTTTTCTCTTTCTTCTTCCCCCTTCTCTCCTCATACTTGACATATTGGAATTAGATAGACTGTACAGTTAACTGCTGATTCTTTTTAATTGCAATATTGGGGACGCAGAACCACAGAAAATAAGATTTATTCTTTTAAGGTTATAAACTGTTTACCTTTATTACTTCTACACTTTCATGTTAAGTGAAGTATTATATTTCATGTTCAGGTTAGAGTGCCCTAAGGGTTAAAAGGAAAATGTGAATTTGACTGCTCACTTAATTATACAAGAGGAAGTAAAAGAGCTTAGGAACATGTTCAACATCATTATGGGGGCGGTGGGGAGAAGAAGGGTAATCTAAATCCATTACCATTTTGTACCCTTTAAAATTATAGTTTTTTCTTCGTCTTTCCCAAAGTCTTCCAGATATCCCAGGCATGTTTTGCTCTGATGAAAACGAGGAGGTTTCTGAGAAGCTTTGTAGAAATAATGTGGGAACATTGGGAAAAAGAGTTGAGGTCAGGGAAGCTATAGACCTTTGAATGCTTTTATCATGTGCTGTGCTCTATGGGAGGTCAAGCTTGAGAAACTTGTCTGTTAAGAATGTGACTGTTAACGCATTGTTGTGATTAGTTGCCAGTTCATGGCGTACAGAGAACTACCCCATAGGGTTTTCAAGGCTGTGACCTTTTGGAAGCAGATCACCAGGCCTTACTTTCAAGGCATCTCTGGGTGGGTTTGAAACGCCAACCTTTGGGTTAGTAGTCCAGTGCTTATCCGTTTGCACCACTCAGGGACTCCTTTTAACACGTGGAGTACCTCTTTTTTTTCAAGTGTGTGTTGGGAAGATTGATTTTTATTTAAGATTGTCTTTATTGTGTTTTTCCCTGTTTATAATATGCTTATAAATATTTTATCCCTAGAGTTATACCAATTCCTTACAAATATCCTGAAACACAAATCTAATAGAAAAACTGTATTGCAAATAAGGAAAATTCCTGGTGATTGGAGGGAATTTGGAATCCCTCCTTTGCAAGGAAAATGATCTTTGTTGTTATCTTTAGCCTCCCGTGGCCTATAAGGTGCTTGATGTTATACCGGCTATAACATAATGCAGATGTTATACAGAGGCCCTCAATTTCCTGATCACTGTTATTTCTTCAACTCACTCTTGCCAGGCTTTTACCCCCCATCACATCAGGGAAACTGCTGTGATCAAGGTCATCAGTGACCCACATTTTTCGAAATGAAATGCTGTTTTTCTGTCTTCTTACTTGATTTATCAGCAGCATTTAATGCAGTTCATCTCCATGTCTTCCTTCAAATACTTTATTCATTTTGCTTCTGGGACATTAATGTTTATCTGGTTTTCTTCCTACCTCTCTTCCTTCTCCTTTGAAGTTTTCTTTGCTGGTTTATCCTCACTTCCACTGCCAATGAAGGGCTCAGTTCTTGGACTTCTCTTGTTTTCTGTCTACACTTTTATCCTTGGTCATCACATTTAGTCCTATAGCCTTGAACACCATATATATACCCTGGTGGTGCAGTGGTTAAGCATTCAGCTGCTAACTAAAAGGTTGGCAGTTCGAATCCACCAGCCTCTCCCTGGAAACTCTTTGGGGCAGTTCTACCCTGTCCTGTAGGGTTGCTATGAGTTGGAATCAACTGGATGGCAACGGGTTTTTGTTTTTTTTAAATATGCTGATGACTGCCACATTAAGTTTTAGTTTGGACCTCTTCCATGAACTCAAACTCATACCAAAACTACCTATTCATTGTCACCATTTGGATGTCTAATGGATATCTCAAACTTAACATGTCAGCAACTGAGCTCCTGATACGCCCAAACATGTTCTGCTCAGAATGTTCACCATCTAGTAAATTGCAACTCTGTCCTTCTAGTTTGGGCCCCTTGGATTCGTACTTGACTCCTTTCTCTCACATCGTGCATCCAAACTGTCAGCAAAGTCTCTTTGGTTCTGCCTTCAAAATATAGCTAGAATCCTAGCACACCTGTGGTGGACTAATTACTTTTGTGTGTGGCCTTTATAGCCATGGTCTTATAACTCCCACCTGGGTGATTGTGTAATAGGATAATTGTGGCCTGCCAAGGGGATTGGTCAGTTTTGCCTTAAAAGAGAGCCAATTCCAGAGCAAAGAGGAGAGCCCACCGCCACCAAAGGAGGAGAGACCGGCAGCGAGGAGATGCAGGAGATGGCACAGTAGGCTTCCCAGCCCACGGAGTGAGAAAACTGAGTGCCTTTGGGCAGAGATTGAGGGCCAGGGAGAAGTCTACACCTGACCCGTGAATTTGGGACTTGCCAGCCTCCAAAACCTTGTGAGCCATTTCCTTTATATGGTCCGTGAGTTCTGTGAGGTGTTACAAAAAATTAGGGAACCTAAGAAAGGAGGGAGAGTACTGAGGCGAGAGGGAGTAGTTGATGTTAGAGATCATGCAGTGTGGTACAGCAGCTTGGAAAAGTTAGACATTTGGGACATCTTTAACCTTTGCCTCATAGGAACTGGCTTTGTGCTGATTCTTATAAAAGAAATTATTGTTTTAACACCTCACCTCTTCCATTACTACCACTCTAGTCCAAGCCACCATCATCTTTTGCCTAGATTATTCCAGTACCTCCTAACTAGTTACTCTTCTCCCTATTCGTAAAAGTCTGTAGTGCATACAGCAAGCAGTCAGATCATGTTACTCCAATGAACAAATACCTCCAAAGACTTTCAGGGTGATTTAGAGGGAAAACTGAAGGCTTTACAGTGGCCTGAGAGGCTGTACGTGGTATGCTGTTCTCCATCCTCCCACTCAGACCTCCTCTTCTGTTACTCTGACTTAGATATTCTTTTCCAGCTACATTGGTCTCCTTGCTGTTCCTTGAAAATGCCAGGTATCATACCCCCTTGGGGCTTTTGCAGGAGCCCTGCTGGCGCAGTAGTTAAGAGCTTGGCTGCTAACCGAAAGGTTGGCAGTTTGAATCCACCAGCCACTCGTTGGAAACCCTATGAGGCAGTTCTAGTCTGTCCTATAGGGTTGCTATGAATTGGAATTGACTCGACGGCAGCAGGTTTGGTTTTTTTGGTTTGGGGACCTTTGCACTTGTTCCTCTGCCAGGAATGCTCTTCCCCAAGATATCCACATGGGTCACTCCCTCACATTCAAATGACTCCCATATTTCAGTAATAGAGTCCAAGGGAACCTTTTAGAGTTACAGAATGAGGTGACCGCCAGGGTTCAGTGTAAACCATATAGAAAAGAAGGGTCACTTGAGCCTCTGGATCTTAAAGAGAGCTTTTAGTTAAGCACACTACAGTGTTTTCCACTCTGCCTTTTCTATTGTCCCTTTTGCCTGCAGTGCTTTTGTACTTTCTCTTACTCTTTAATTTCTACTCTACTTTTAAGACAGGGCTCTTAAGGAAGTCTTCCATGACCCTGTCTACTTTCCACCCTGGTTTGATTAGGATACTTGGAGCAGGTCTTCATAACTGTTACCTGTGTGACCCTGTGAAAAAATGATTTAACCTTCCTGAACCTCGGTTTTCTGATCTATATCATAGGGAATATTTTATACCTAAAAGGGTTGTTACAAGGATTTAGTGAACAGATGTAAAGCAGGTAGCTCCAGTGCCTTTTTATATTTTCTTCACTAAACCTGATGGTGCTTGTAAACTCACTCTGTTTTCGGGGGACTGTAATAGACAGTGTAATAATAAAGGCCAGTAACCTCAAGCTCAGTCTTCAGGGAGTGTATCTTGAATTAACTGATCAGCAACAATGTGGGAACAATAGTGGGTTCTGTTCCTTCTGAGAGTTAACTGGCCACTGGCGTTCTAAGTGATATCCCATAGAAACTTTTTGTAAAAGCTTACATCTGCTATTATTTGGCAGATATTCAGAAAATGCATTTTGACTTTAATAGGTAGAAACTGTTGGAGAAAAAGAATGTAAATGGAATCATATGAGGTATTATAAAGGCATATGTGAATGCTTGGATCACTTTTTGGAATTACTTGCTTATGGTTTCTTATTGGTTTGAATAATTGCCCCTTAATTGACAATACATCTCTTCAAGATTTCCATCAGTAATTCCAATCCTTTCTCTATAATGTGTCCACATTTCTCATCGTCTGTGCTTTGTAGATTAATGCTGCTTTCATGTCTCACTGTCACCTAAGGTGAGATCATTACACTTCATTTCCTTGCTGCACATACTTATGTTTAGCTGGTAATAGTACTGTCATTCTTGTAGTTGGTAGAGAAATAAGCTCCTAGTAGTTTTACTATGCCAAATTACTGTAAAAAATAGATTATGGACTAGAAAGATTATAATATATATCAGTCAATGATGTCATTTCATGACATACAAGTAATTTTTTATAATTATTTATAGTTTTTACCGTGCTGTCTTTACGTATGTGATAATGGTAAGGAATTACATTCTGTAGTGTATCTATCAATTATTTACTGCAATAAAATTGAAGTGGCAGCTGTTAAAGATAACTATCAATAAGATTGATAAAATAGAAATAGAACATTTTAAAAAATCCATGCAAACTGAAGTGAACTCTGTAAATATACCTCAAAACTTAGATGTGTGAACTAATGGCACTTAAGTGTTTGGTTTAACTCTGAAATTTGTTATTTGCGTGCTGTTGGTGACAAACGTCATGGATGTATTGTAGACTGGAAAGTTTTCATTTTTTTGCCAAATAATGAAATGAAAAAATTTTAAGGAATGATTTTTCCTGGCTCTAAAGCATTAACAAACAATTTTTCTGTAAGTAATAGTTAATGTCATAATGAAGTATCTGTTAATAAGGGTTTTGTGGTTTATGTGGCAGGTATTCTTTTTTTTTAAATTGTACTTTAGGCGAAAGTTTACAGCTTAAGTTGATTTCTCATACAAAATCTTAAACACATATTGCTATGTGACAGTGGCTGCAATCCCTATAATGTGAGAGCACACTCCCCCTTTCCACGCCGGGTTTCATGTGTCCGTCCAACCAGCTCCTGTCCCTTCCTACCTTCTCATCCTGCCTCTGAACAGGAGCTGCCCATTTGGTCTTGTGTATCTGCTTGAACTGAGAGGTACACTCTTCATGAGTATTATTTTATGTTTTATAGTCCAGACTAATCTTTGAAGAGTGGGCTTTGCAAGTGGTTTTAGTTTTGGATTAACAGAGCTTTTGCGGGTTCCTCCAGTCTCAGTCAGACCATTAA
The DNA here is from genome assembly GCA_030035585.1 of Dugong dugon. Lineage (NCBI taxonomy): Eukaryota > Metazoa > Chordata > Mammalia > Sirenia > Dugongidae > Dugong > Dugong dugon. The sequence goes on from CM057475.1 coordinate 26,958,833, forward strand.
GTCTGGTCTTTTTACGTGAATTTGAGTTCTGCTCCGCAATTTTCTCCTGCTCCATCAGGGACTCTCTGTTGTCTTCCCTCTCAGAGCTGTCGTTGGTGGTAGCTGGGCACCACCTAGTTCCTCTGGTCTCAGGCTGTTGGAGTCTTGGTTTATGTGGCTTTTTCATCTCTTGGGCTAGTGTTTTCCTTGTGTCTTTGGTGTTCTTCATTCTCCTTTGCTCCAAGTGGGTTGGGACTAATTGATGCATCTTAGATGGCCTCTTACAAGCTTTTAAGATCCCAGACACCACTCACCAAAGTGGGATGCAGAATGTTTTCTTAATAAACTTTGTTAGCCAACTGACCTAGATGTCCCCTGAAACCATGTTCCCCAGACCCCAGCCCCAGCTACTCTGTCCTTCAAAGTGTTTGGTTGTGTTCAGGGAACTTCTTAGCTTTTGGTTTAGTTCAGTTGTACTGACTTCCCCTGATTTGTGTGTTGTCCTTTCCTTCACCTAAGATGATTTTTGTCTACTATCTAGTCAGTGAATTCCCCTCTCCCTCCCTCCTCACCCTGGTAACCATCAAAGAATGTTTTCTTCTGTGTTTAAGCCTTTTCTTGACTTCTTATAATAGTGGTCTCATACAATATTTATCCTTTTGAGACTGACGAATTTCACTCAGCATAGTGCCATTCAGATTCATCCATGTTGTGAGATGTTTCTCAGACTCATTGTTCTTTATCGTTGCATAGTATTCCATTGTATGAATATACCATAATTTGTTTATCCATTTGTCCATTGATGGGCCACCTAGGTTGTTTGCATCTTTTTGCTGTTGTGAACAGTGCTGCAGTGAACGTGGGTGTGCATATACCTGTTCATGTGATGGCTCTTATTTCTCTAGGATATATTCCAAGGAGTGGGATTGCTGGCTTGTATGGTACTTCTATTTCTAGCTTTTTAAGGAAGAATGTGACAGTATTCTTAATACAGTTTTTTAAAAACAGTAATGTTAAGTAAAAGCCAGGGACAGAATATTACACCATGACTTAGACTGTTATTTTTACAGGGAGAAAAACTAATAAAGTTTAACAGTCAAGCTTTGTAAAGTGATAGAAATTTGAACATGTAGCTATAGGGATGAATAATTTATCTCATAATATTTGAAGACTGTTTTCTGTACTGTCTTCTTCAAATATCACTTGTGTTAGCTGGCTTCTGATAGGTGCTGGGTAGCAGTTACTCTAAGATTGAACTATGAGGAGGAATCCTAGAGGTAGAGTCTATTCAACAATTATTTATTGAATGTCTACTACATATCAGGCACTGAGATTACAATAGTGAACAAAGCAGACAAATTTTCTGCCCTTACGGAAATCAGTTTATAGAAAGGAGACAGAAGATAAACAAAAATAACGGCATGTATGTAATATAGAGATAAGTGGCCAGAAGGGAAAATAAAGCAGGGAAGTCCAGGAAGTGGAGGTAGCATTTCAGTTAAGATAGCCAGGGAAAGAAAGCCTCTCTAAGAAGTTGACTTTTGAGTGAAGACTTGAGGAAACAAGGGAATCAGCCATGCAGATGTCTGGAGTAAGAGTATTCCAGCCATAGGGAAGAGGAAGTGCATAGCCTCTGAGGTGGAAACAAGACTAGCATCCTTAAGGAGCAGTGAAGATAGTACAGCTGTTGTTCTTAGTTGCTGTCCAGTCGCCTCCGATTCACGACCATTTATGTGTAACACAACTAAACATTGTCCAGTCTTGTGCCATCTTCATGATCGTTGTTTTGCTTGAATCTGTTGTGTCAGTCCATCTCATTGAGGGTTTCCCTCGTTTTTGCTGACCGTTTACCAAACATGATGTCCTTTTCCAGCAGTTGTTCTTCCCTGATGATGTGTCCAAAGTAAGCAAGCTGAAATTTGCCATCCTTGCTTCTCAGGAGCATTCTGGTTGTATTTCTTCTAAGACTGATTTCTTCGTTCTTCTGGCTGTCTACGGGGTATATTCAGTATTCTTCACCAACACTACCGATTTGAAAACGTGTCAACTCTTCTATCTTCTTTTTTTATTGTTCAGCCTTCGTATATGTTTGAGACAATTGAAAAGACCATGACTTGGGTCAGGTGCACAGTAGTCATCAAAATGACGTCTTTGCTTTTTTAAAACTTTTAAAGAAGTCCTTTGCAGCAGATTTGCCCAATGTGATATGTCATTTAATTTCTTGACTGCTGCTTCCATGGACATTGATTGTTGATTCAAGTAGAATGAAATCTTTGACAGCTTCAGTTTTTTTCTCCATTTATCATGGTGGTGTTTATTGGTCCGCATGTGAAAAATTTTGTTTTCTTCACATTCAGGCATAATCCATCCTTAAGGCTGTAGTATTTGACCTTCATCAGTAAGTGCTTCAAGTCCTCTTCATGTTTGGCAAGCAAGGTTGTGTCATCTGCATATCACATCCTGATGCCGTGTTCTTTTTATAGTCTATCTTCTCAGATTATATGTTCAGCATACAGATTGAATAAGTAAGGTGAAAACTTGTTACTACCCTGCAGTTCAGTTTTGAACCACGCAGTATCTCTTTGTTCCCTTCAAATGACTGCCTCTTGATCCATGTACAGGTTCCCCATGAGCACACTTAAGTGTTCTGTAATTCCCATTCTTTGTTATGTGTGATCCATAATTTGTTACGATCCACAGTTGAATGCTTTTGTATAGTTAATAAAACACAAGTAAACATTTTTCCGGTATTCTTTGCTTTCAGCCGCGATCCATCTGACATCACTAATGGTATATATCCCTCCTTCTGTGTTCTGCTCTGAATCTGGCTTGAACTCCTGGCAGTTCCCTGTCAGTGTACGGCTGCATTTGTTTTTGAATTGTCTAGCAAAATTTTGCTAGCATGTGATATTAGTGATATTGTTTGATAATTTCTGCATTCTATTTGATCATGGTTATTCAAAAAAATGGCTTTATGTCACATAGAGATGACAGTTCAGCAGGCTACTTAAAAATGACATCATTATTTTCATATAAAATAATTGTTTTATATGAAGAAATGTTATTTTATTCTTCATTTGAAAAATATGCATGAATACCTTTTCATTAAACTACCCACACTTTATTATGGAATAGCAAAATCTTATATGGCCCATTTGACTATTTTCAATGACTGTGGTTTATTTACTTTCCCAACTTTTACTGTTTCTTTTCTGGGTAATCAAATTCAGGAGGCATGTTGTCCAACTGTTCTTTACACAAAAAGTAGTATGCAGTTTGGTAGTCGGTTACAACATTGAATTTGCATTGAGTCAGGACTAGGTCAACTGGAGAGGCTGCCGTGTAATACCCTGGAGAAAAATGCTTGGGTTTGACTTGGGGTTTTAGCCACTTGGATTACTAAAACTGGGCTGCAGACCATGGTAGAATGGACTTAATTCTGGGTCAGTCTTACTTCTAGGATATAGCCTTTTGGAGTTCTAGCCCAGTTAGTGAGGTTACCCTCACCTTTGGTGGACCCTGAATTTGGACCTTGTTCTGTCTAGCCTAGTGAGGCCACCAAATGTATTGCTTGGCCTTTCGACGTTGAGGTAAAAGCAGCTGACAGTGCTTTGCTTATTTATCTCTCTGGGTTTCTCACATCTTCAGGATCCTGGCCCAATAATTTCTCCTTCGCTTAAAAAAAAAAAAAACCCAATAACATGAAAAAATATATGTTTTTAGATTTTTAATTGTCATGGTGGTGGATTTAGTGGTCAGAATTACCTAGTCCACCGTTACAGGAAGCAGAAACTCCCACGCGGTATTTCAATTATTTGTTTACACGTATGTCCTTTCAGTAAAGGTGGCCCTTTGTTGTTTGTAACTCAGTTCTTGGCAGTGTCATAATAAGTACATAGAAAATATTGACTGGCTTTTAAAAAAATTGGTGTAGACAGACTTTACTTGAGCCATGAAGGAAAAATGAGACTAAAAGTTGAATGGTTTTATTTCTTGTAATACCTTCAGAATCACACTTAATAAATTTTTATTTTATGTTATTGACATTAGACAATTAGAAAGATTTCTGAAAATTAGAAAGCTGTCTGCAGGGTAGATAAGAACCATCAAATTAATTCCAAATCATAGTGACCCTGTGTACAACAGAACAAAACACTGCCCAAACCTGCACCATTCTCACAATAGTTGCTATGTTTGAGCCCATTATTGCAGCCTCTGGGTCAGTCCATCTCATTGAGGATCTTCCTCTTTTTCACTGCGTTTCTGCTTTACCAACCATGATATACTTCTCTGGGGGCTGGTCCCTTCTGATAACATGTCCAAAGTACGTGAGGCAAAGTCTCGCTATCCTCACTTCTGAGGAGCACTGTGGCTGTACTTCTTCCAAGATAGATTTGTTTGTTCTTCTGTCAGTCCATGGTACATTCATTATTCTTTACCAGCACAATAATTCAAAGACATCAAGTCGTCTTTGGTCTTCCTTATTCGTTATCCAGCTTTTGCATGCATATGAGGTGATTGAAAATAACTGTGCACAGGCTGGATCAGGCTCACTGTAGTTCTCAAAGTGGTATCTTTGCTTTTTAACACTTTAAAAAGGTCTTTTGAAGCAGATTTACCCAATGCAATATGTCATTTGTTTTCTTGACTGCTGCTTCCATGGGCATTGATTGTGGACCCAATTAAAATGATTTCTGAAGTGTTGGCTCCAGACAGGTATCATCAGCATTGCTTAGAACTCATTAGAAGTGCAGATTCTCGACTTCTGGGCAACATGGCGCTATAGTCAGAAGCACCACGCCATCCCTCCACGGCAAGGATCCAAAAAACTAAGTCAGAGTCACACGTCAGTCCTGAAACCCTAAGCATCGACTGAACAGATAAAGAACTCAGTCAAGCAGTGAATGGAATAAGAAACTGACTGAGAACAGGGAGCAAGGAGAGATACATGCAGAGGTCCCCTATCAGCTACCGCAGCACGGATCTGCCATCTTGGACTCCTGTTGGAGATCGATGAACAAGGGGTACGAGAAAGCAGCTTCATGGAGCTTCTAGCAGGAGACAGAACAGCCAGTAACTAGCGATACACGCTTTCCCACCCCCCACCCTTCTTTACCCCCATTCGGCCTCCTCTCCTTCCTGTGGCCAGTCGCTGGGCCGGGAAGCACCGGCTTCACCCCAGTATTGCTTTGATTCCACCCGCCTGCACTGGCCGGCTCCCTGAGTGCCATTTGTTGGCTGCTGGTGATGCTTTTTTCCACTTCATTAGATTTCTTCCTTACTTCTCACCACCTCCCCCTCCTTTCTCTCAAATACCTGGCTCCGTGGCTATCTTCCTTCTTCCAGGGGGACTGCAAGGTGCCACTCGACCGTGGAACTGCTTCCTGGCCCCTGCCGACGCGCTGGTGGGACCCCCGGGGCTTTTTTTGTTTGTTTGTTCTGATTTGTACTGTTTTGATTTGTTTTTTTGATTGTTTTCTCGGCTTGGGAGCCACTTCTGGCCAGGCAGTGCTGCGCGGCTTGGGAGATACTCCCTTGCTCTGTGCAGACGCACAGTGACATCCCTGGGGGCGTTTATTTTTCTTGTTTTTGTTTTTTTGTTTCTTTGTTTTGTTTTCTCCTCTTTCCTTTTTTCTCTTTCTTCATTTCCAGTTTCTCGATTTATTCATTTTTTTTTTTTTTACCCTTTTTCTATTTTTTTCTTTTTGTTTTTCACCATTTCTCAGTTTCTCATCTCTCCACTCTGATAGCAAGCTCCCTTAGCACTCTTTTTTGTCTGTGTGTATGTTTTTGGCTCCTGTTCCTCTCTTCTCTCTCTCCTCTTTCCCATACACATCTTAGCTCCACACATCACAATCTCCCTTCTCCTTCCTGCCGACCCGCACTATGCACTGAACATCACACTTACAAGCAGCACAGGCACAGTCTACCGGAACCTGCCCTGCACTGATTCCCAGCCCACCTTGTTGGCTTTGGTACGTGCCACCACAAACAACTCATCCCAGCAACTCCCCTTCAGCTGGACCTGCCCTGCTGTACCATACCTGAGTGACTGACCCTGCCGATTGGAGAAGGAGGTGAAAAGTACCGTGCGTACAGACTAGCAAACAACAAAGAACACACAGCCTGTCTGCTCAGACATAATCAAATAAAACAAAAAAGCAGGACAGAACAAACAAATCTACAATCAGTAAATGAGAAAAATAACTACTGAAAGCCCCGAAGACAGCAGACGATATCAAAATGTATACAAAATCAGGACAGGATGGTTCTAGTAAGCATCCAAAATAAAACACCAGATGACTTTCCAGTAGAAGAAAAGGCACTAGAACTACCTGATAGGGAATTCAAATCTCTAATATTCTGAAATATTGTACATTTGAAGCAAAAAGCAAACAAAAATGAGGAAAACAGACAAATTCACGGAAAATACAGACAAAAAACTGGAAGAATTCAAGAAAATAACATAGGAACAAAATGGCTAAAATACATTCACAACTAGAAAATCATACAAAAACAACAATTAGAAATCCAAAAGATAAACAACAAAATTTCAGAAATGAACAGTGTCATAGAAGGGCTGAGGAACAGGTTTGAAATGATGGAAGATAGGATCAGCGAAATTGAAGACAAACACTTGGCTACAGCTCTGTTTGAGGAAAAATCAGAAAAGAGAATGAAGAAAAATGAAGACACCCTGAGAATTATGTGGGATACAATCAAAAGCAAAAATCTGTGAGTGATTAGAGTTCCAGAACAGGGGGAGAAAACAGAAAACACAGAGAGGATCATTGAAGGATTGCTGACAGAAAACTTTCCAAGTATCATGAAAGATGAAAAGCTGACTGTCTTGGTCATCTAGTGCTGCTCTAACAGAAATACAACAAGTTGATGGTTTTAACAAAGAGAAGTTTATTTCCTTATAGTAAAGTAAGCTAAAAGTCCAAATTCAGGGTGTCAGCTCCAGGGGAAGACTTTCTCTCTCTGTTGGCCTTATCATCAACGTTCCCCCGGACTAGGAGCTTCTCTGTGCAGGGACCCTGGGTCCAAAGGACGCGCTATGCTCCTGGTGCTTCTTTCTTGGTGGTATGACGTCCCCAATTCTCTGCTTGCTTCTGTTTGCTTTTATCTCTCGTAAGGTAAAAGGTGGTGCAGGCCACACCCTAGAGAAACTCCCTTTACGTTGGATCAGGGATGTGACCTGGGTAAGGACGGTGTCACAATCCCACCCTAATCCTCTTTAACATAAAATAACAATCACAAAATGGAGGCCAACCACACAGTTCTGGAAATCATGGCCCAGTCAAATTGATACACACATTTTTTGGGGGACATAATTCAAACCATGAAACTGACCATCAAAGAAGCTCAGCGAACCCCATATAGGCTAGAACCTAAAAACAAATCACCAAGGCGTATCATAATCACACTCACTAAAACCAAAGACAACTAATCCTGAGAGTATCTTGAAAAAACAAGAAGTCACATACAGAGGAGAAACAATAAGACTAAGCTCAGATTGTTCGGCAGAAACCATGAAGGCAAGAAGGCAATGGGATTACATATATAAAATCCTGAAAGAAAAAAATTGCCAGCCAATAATAATATATCCTGCAAAACTCTCATTCAGATATGATGGTGAAATTAAGTCACTTCCATATAAACAGAAATTAAGGGACTATGTAAAAATCAAACCAGAATTACTTACAAGACTTATTAAAGGAAGTCCTTTGATCTGAGAACAGACAACATCAGACCACAGTCTGACTCTAGAACACAGGACTGTACTAGCCAGATACCAGCTTAGGAAATGAACTCTTAAGGACTATCCAAAACTGAAAGAATTACAACAGGGAACCAGAGAGGTTAATCTGTAAATGAGAACATCAGAACAATCAAAGAGGGAAAGAACAGTGTAGGTATAGAACCTTCTAATGGAGAGGAAGGCAAGGCGATACCAATTAATAATAGACTGGTTCAAACCTAGGAAAATAAGGGTAAATTGGAAGGTAACAACAAAGAAAGTTAACAAACCTACTCATCAAAACAAACAAGAAAAACATACAGTCTCAGTAAAAACAAAACTTACAAAAACAAAAGAAAGGAAAAAAAATTCAAACAAATTGATTTCAGCACAGGAGAGCAAGAGGAACAAAGAAAACTTACAACAGCACACAAAAAAAAAGCACTGCAAAATGACAGCAATAGACTCACACCTACCAGTAATTACACTGAATGTAAATGGCTTGAATGCACCCATAAGGAGACGGAGAGTGACAGAATGGATAAAAAACAGGATCCACCAATATGCTGCCTATAGGAGACGCACCTCAGAAACATAGACATAAACCTATTAAAAATCAAAGGATGGAAAAAATATATCAAGCAAATAGCAACCAAGGCAGAGCAGAGGTGAATACTAATCTCAGATAAAATAGACTTTAAAAGAAAATCCACCATAAAAGACAAGGACGCTATATAATGATTAAGGGGACAATCAGTCATAAACACATAACCATAACAAACATCAACGCACCCAGTGACAGGGCTCCAAAATACATAAACTCTAACAGCAGTGAAAAGAGAAATTGACAGTTTCACAATAATAGCGGGAGACTTCAACACACCACTCTCAGTAAAGGCTAGAACATCTAGAAAGGAACTTAACAAAGACACAGAAGACTTAAGGAGCACAATCAGCCAACTTGACCTCATAGACATATATAGACTGCTACACCCAACAGTTGCAAAGTACACATTCTTTTCCAATGCACTTGGAAAGTTTTCCAGAATAGACCACATCTTAGGCCACAGAGCAATCCTTAACAAGATCCAAAATGTTGAGCTAGTACAAAGTATCTTCTCTGACCACAACACCATCAAGGTAGAAATTAACAACAGGAAGAGCAAGGAAAACAATCAATTACGTGGAAACTAAATAACACTCTGCTTACACATCACTGAGTAATAGAAGAAATAAAAAAAAAAAAGAATCAAAAAATTCCTAGAATCAAACAAGAATGAAAACACATCATACCAAAACCTTTGGGACAGAGCAAAGGCAGTTTTCAGAGGACAGTTTATAGTAATAGATGCACACATCAAACAAGAAGAAAGGGACAAAATCAAAACATTAACTACAGAACTCCAACGAATAGAAAGAGAACAGCAAAAAAAGCCCATAGCCATTAGAAAAAAGAAACTAATAAAGTTCAGAGCAGAAATAAATGAAATAGAGAATAGAAAAAAATAGAAAGAAGCAACAAAACCAAAAGCTGGTTCTTTGAAAGGATCAACGAAATTGATAAACCCCTGGCCAGACTGACAAAAGAAAAACAGGAGAGGACGCAGATAGCCCAAATAAGAAATGAAATGGCAGCATTACAACAGTCCAAACTGATATAAAAAGCATCATAACAGAGTATTACGAAAAAGTATACTCCAACACATTTGAAATTCTAGAGGAAATGGGTAAATTTCTAGAAACACACTACATACGCAAACTACCACGAAGTTATGTTGAAAATCTGAACAGACTTATAACAAGAGAAGAGATTGAAAAGGTCATTAAAAAAACTCCCAACAAAAAAAAGCCCTGGCTCAGATGGCTTCACTGGAGAATTCTACCAAATATTCAGAAAAGAGCTTACACCAGTACCACTTAAACTATTTGAGAATATAGAAAAGGAATGGATACTTCCGTATTCATTTTACGAAGCTAGCATAACCCTGATACCAAAATGAGGCAAAGACACCACAAAAAAAGAACACGACAGACCAGTATATCTCATGAATATAGATGCAAAAATTATTAACAAAATTGTAGCCAATAGAATTCAGTATCACATCAAACAAATAATATACTGTGACCAAAAAGGATTCATACCAGGTATGCAGGGATGGTTCAACATTAGAAAATCAAGCAACCTAATCCACCACATAAATAAAAGGAAAGAAAAGAATCACATGATCATCTCAGTTGACGAAGAAAAGGCATTTGACAAAGTCCAACACCTGTTCCTGATAAAAACTCTCAATAAAATAGGTATAGAAGGGACGTTTCTCAACATAAAAAGGTTCATCTATGCAAAACCAATGGCCAACATCATTCTTAATGGAGGGAGGCTGAAAACATTCCCCCTGAGAACAAGAACAAGACAAGGATACTCTTTATCTCCACTCCTAATAACGTTGTGCTGGAAGTCCTAGCTAGAGCAGTAAGGCAAGAAAAAGAAATAAAGGGCATCCAAATTGGTAATGAAGAAGTTAAATTGTCCCTGTTTGCAGATGATATGATACTAGACATAAAAAACCCTAAAGACTTCACGAGAAAACTACTGGAACTAATAGAAAGATTCGGCAGAGTAGCAGGATACAAGATAAACATTCCTATACACCAAGAAAGAGAACGATGAGAAGGAAATCAGGAAAGCAATACCATTTATAAAAGTCCCTAAAAAATTAAAATACTTAGGAATAAACCTAATCAGGGATGTAAAAGACCTATACAAAGAAAACTACAAAACAGTGCTGTAAGAAACCCAAAGGGATCTACATAAATGGAAAAACATACCATGCTCGTGGATAGGTAGGCTCAACATTGTGAAAATGACAGTTCTACCCAAAGCAGTTTACAAATACAATGCAATCCTGATCCAAATCCCAACAACATTCTTTAGAGAGATAGAAAAACTAATTGTTAACTTTATATGGAAAGGGAAGAAGACCCAGATAAGTAAAGCTCTACTGAAGAAGAAGAGTAAAGTAGGATGACTCACACTACCTGATCTTAGAACCTGCTATACAGCTATGGTAATCAAAACAGCCTGGTACTGGTACAATGACAGATACACTGACCAATGGAACACAATTGAGAACCCAGATGTAAATCCATCCACCTGTGGTCACCTGATCTTGGACAAGGGCCCAAAGTCCATCAGATGGGAAAAAGACAGTCTTTTTAACAAATTGTGCTGACAAAACTGTATGTCCCTCTGTAAAAAAATGAAGCAGGACCCATACCTCACACCATACGCAAAAAGTTATTTAAAATGGATCAAAGACCTAAATATAAAGCCTGAAACTATAACATTCATAGAAGAAGAAATAGGATCAACGCTAGAGACCCTAATGTACAGCATTAACAGGATACAAATCATAACCAACACACAAACCCCAGAAAGTAAGCTAGACTACCGTGATCTTGTAAAAATTAAACACTTATGCTCATCAAAAGACTTCACGAAAAGAGTAAAAAAAATCGGACATTACAAGTTAGACAAAGGTCTAATCTCTTAAATCTACAAGAAAATCCAACATCTCTACAACAAAAAGACAAATAACCCAATTAAAAAATGGGCAAAGGAAATGAACAGACACTTCACCAAGGAAGACATTCAAGCGGCCAGTAGACAAATGAGGAAATGCTCACGATCCCTAGCCATTAGAGAAATGCAAATTAAAACCACAATGAGATACCGTGTTACCCCAGCATTACTGGCAAGAATCAAAAACACTGGAAATAACAAATTTTGGAGACCCCACAGGGAGATTGGAACTCATACATTGCTGGTGGGAATGCAAAATGATATAGCCATTTTGGAAAACGATATGGCGCTTCCTTAGAAAGCCAGAAATAGCAATACCGCAGAATCCAGGAATCCCACTCCTAGAAATATATCCTAGAGAAATAGGAGCCGTCACAGGAGTAGACATATGCATACCCATATTCATTGCAGCACTGTTCGCAGTAGCAAAAAGATCGATACAACCTAGATGCCCATCAACAGATGAATGGATAAACCAACTACAGTACATACATACAATGGAGTATTATGCAACAATAAAGAACAATGATGAATCTGAAGCATCTCATAACATGGATGAAACTGGAGGACATTATGCTGAGTGAAATAAGTCAATCACAAAAGGATAAATATTGTGTGAGACCTCTGTTGTAAAAACTCACGTAGAAGTTTACATACAAAAAAAACCCAATCTTTGTGGGTTACGAGGGATGGAGAGGGGAACTAAATAGATAATAGATAAGCGGTAACTTTGGTGAAGGGTAAGACAGTACACATTACTAGGGAAGCCTGCACAACTTGTACAAGGAAAGGTCATGGAAGCTCCATAGACACTTCCAAACTCCCTGAGGGGCTGAATTGCTGGGCGGAGGGCTGTGGGGACCGTGGTCTCGGGGAACATCTAGCTCAACTGGCATAACAGGGTTGATAGAGACAGTGTTCTACATTCTACTTTGGTGAGTAACGTCTGGGGTCTTAAAAGCCTGTGAGCAGCCATCTAATCCATCTAAGAGACTCCCTTCGGGAGCAAGGGAGAATGAAGAGAACAAGATACAAGGAAAAGATTAGTCCAAAGGACTAATGGACCGCAGCTACCACATCCTCCAGCAGACTGAGTCCAATACAGCTAGATGGTGCCTGGCTACCACCACTGACTGACTGGGACCACAACAGAGGGTCCTGGATGGAGCTGGAGAACGATATAGAACAAAATTCTAACTCACAAAAAAAGACCAGATTTACTGGCCTGACAGACTGGAGAAACCCCTAAAGTATGGTCCCCAGATATGCTTTTAGCTCAGATTTGAAGTCACTATTCAGCCAGGGATTGGACAGCCCCATATAACAAAACGGGACTAATGAGGCACAGCAGTCCAGGGACAAGGACTAGAAGGCAGAAGGGGACAAGAAAGCTGGTAATAGGGAACCCAAGGTTGAGAAGGGACAGTGTTGACATGTCGTGGGGTTGTTAACCATTGTCATAAGGCAATATGTTTACTAACTGTTTCATGAGAAACTATTTGTTTTGTAAGCCTTTATGGTACCCCAAAAAAAAAAACTTTGTGAGATCAAATTGGTAACAGCAACTCAAAAGATTTAATGGGATACATGGGGGCAGTGAGTTGAAGATAATGGTGATGGAATAATTTGGAAAAGGATAGTGAGAATAGCAGTACAACTGGAAGAATATAATTGATGTCACTGAATTGTACATGTAGAAATTTCTGAAATGGTGTATTTTTGGCTATGTATATTTTCACAAAAAAAAAAAAGAAGATCCTCCAAGATCGAGAGGGGAGAGTGTTGATGCGGTGGGGTTGTTAACCAATGTCATGAAACAATATGTGTACTGACTGTTTAATGAGAAACTATTTGTTCTGTAAACCTTCACCTAAAGTACAGTAAAAAGAAAAGAAGTGCAGATTCTCTGATCATTTCTCATACCCTCTTAATCAGAAACTCTAGGGGCATAGCCCAGCAATCTATGTTTTAACAAGCCCTCCCAGTCATTCTGTTACATAGAGGTATTACTTTAATAGAGTAAACCGAGTATGGTTTTTGTACAGACGTCTTAAGACCTGTAGGTTATACATCTTTCTGTGATGATACTATTTTAGGAAAGTATTAACATTGGCATAAATATTTGACATTGACCCAATCTTAGTCTTTCTTTAGAAATAACGAGTAAGCTTATAGAAAATTATTACAGTTATTTGAGAAAAATTATGACTTAAACAAATGAGTTCATTGAAAAATAAGAACTTGTCTTTATTATACAAGAAAATGATGTGATTCTGACTGTTGACAGTAACTGGTTTATTCCAGTTGTCTTTCAGTATTGCTGAAGGATTGGATTGTTTGGGACCCAACTTTTCTAACAGATGTCTCATTCAAAGTAAGTTCTCTGTTCTTTACCTTTATTTGAAAGGAATTCATTTACATCACTGTCACTTCTGGCAGATAGGTTTCAGTGGAGCTTTCAGACTAAGAAAAAGGGCCTGAGGAGCCACTTCTCAAAATTAGCTGATGAAATCCCTGTGGAACACAATAGAACATGGTCGAATGTAGTGCTGGAAGATGAGTCCCCTAGGTTGGAAAGCGCTCGAGATACATACACAGTAACCTCAACAATGGACTCAGACCACTAATTGTGAACACGATTCAGAACCAGGCAGTGTTTCATACTGTCCTGTTGTACATGGGGTAACCCTGAGTCAGAGCTTACTAAATGGCAAGTAACAACAATAATTTACATCCACAATATGATGGAAATTCCTTAGTATATGAAATAATCACGTACCATTTCTTTCCATTTATTTGTAAATCATCCATTTATTTGGAAATCATCCATTTATTTTCTAGTCAGCTTTAACATAATTTTAAATGAGACAAAAGATTTTTATGATACATGATAGTGTTGACATTAAGCTTTTTAAAAAAGCTTCAAATAGTTACTGATCATTAAAACTTTGCTTACTAATTTTCCAGGGCCTTTGGCAACTAGTGTTAGTTATAGAATTTAAAATTGTCTGTTTAGAAGTGGAGTGGCTTATATGAAAGGGCACTTTTTTTTTATTACTTTGTAGCCATAATTTGTTTATAAAAAATAATACTAATATTACTAACCTGTTTGTCTCCATCCTTGTCCTGAAATGGTTTCTTGCTCATCTTTCTAGGAATTCAGTTTACCATTAAAGAATAAAGATTCCTCTCAAAGTTCACATTAAAAGTAAAATAGTTTTTTAGTTTTGAATACAATTTAGAGAGTGGTTTACAGAAAGATTTTGTACTTTGGCAGCAGTTTGAGTGTAGAGTGGTAGTATAAAGGGGAAAAATACTTTTTGAATTTAGCTTTAATATTTCAGCTCTAAAACAAAAAAGACCCTATATAGTAGTACTTCATCTGTATTTGTAGAGTCCCTGAGTGGTGCAGATGGTTAATGCCGTTAGCTGCTAACCAAAAGGTAGGATGTTCGAATCCACGGAACAAAGGCCAGTTTTATCTACTTAAGAAAAATCATCCATTGAAAACTCTGGAGCAGAATTCTACTCTGACACACATGGGATTGCCCTGAGTCGGAGTCAACTTGACTGCAACTCATTTTCATCTAATATTGTGTACATTGAACATGATTTTTATGTTTGTTTACCTTTAATTTTTGTAGCCGATTGTGTTCTGTTACATAAATAAATGCTTGATCAAGTTTCTGGTGTTGTAGAGTATAGAATGTGTTCAATATGATTTGGATCGAAAAGTTTTTTCAAAACATGTGACATCAGTCATTGTGACGACAGCAAAATCTCAGTGTTCCTGTGACGTTTAGTTTTAACAGTACAACTTCTTGTAAAGTCAGTAACCTGGTAATGTGAATTAGTTGCAAAATGAATCTCTCTCACTGAGTTAAGTGACTTTACATATTTCCAGACTTTAAAAAATCATACCTATAAATATTGTTAAAATTATCCTTAAAATTTCATTTGGACATACAACCTTATTTTGGAATGTGAAGTAAAAAAAAATTTTGTCGTTTTAGCAAATGAAAATTAGAGTTTTATATTCACAATTTCTGAACACAGTAATTTTAGAGCATAATTTTTGAAGAAAATGCAAGGAGGATTTTATAATCATTCTCTAAATGTATAAATTCTGTGATAAGAAAGGTCTAGGCTTTCTTACAGTTTATTACAAAGCTAAGGTTATATTTCATTACTTATGTAAAATAGTGTTCTTTGTTTAGCTTCTTATAGGAGAATTGTGTAGTTCTACTGATTGGTTCTATGCAATGGAAGTTTGACCTTTAGCAGATGTTTGAGAAATTGCCAGTACAGCACGATCAGCCAACTAGACAGTTTTTCTCTTGTTGTTTGACAGGCCTTTCCTGGTTTAGTAACATGCCAAAAAAACATTTAAACTCTTTTTCATAATGTCTGGAGCTTTCTAAAATATTATGAACATGTTGAAAAGTATTGATTAAAATAGGTAGATTTTTTCCCCCTAAGTCCTGAATTTGCGTTTCAGCTAATTTTTAAAATGTTTGTGTCTGTCCATCTGAGAAAATCCTAACTGTTGAGTAATAACATTTTACTTTGAGATATAAAACATTTTTGCTTATGAAATTAATGGTGATTTAGGGTTGAAATACTTATATGTTATTATTTGCTTTGGTTATATTTTTCTTTGTGCAATTTAAAGATTATTGCAAGTTTCTCTTAATTTTAGAGTTCATATTTAGTTATAAGTATCTTTTAAAAATACAGACTTTTTAATAGGGGTGAAATGTTATCCTGTCTGGAACTCCTAGCTTGGAGCAGGATGTTACATGAATCCATGTTAAAGTCTGTTCTCTGAAGGACAGTGTTTTTTAAAGAATGTAATGGGTTCAGCTGTTTCGTTGTGGGAGTTCAGCATGAACACTATAAGCTCTGTTTCTTCAACTTCGTTGATTGTGTGTACAGGAAGGGGAGAAGGAGTGCCTTAGTGTTTGAGAATAAAGTGATGAATTGACAGTACCAGCAGTTGCCAGACGGGATCTTTTTCTGCAGGTGCTGGTTTTCCATAGGGCATTGCAGTTGCTTTACATTGTGTTAGATATGGAAAGAAGGATTTTATTTTAAGAAAAGTTTAAGCAATATATCTTACATAGTTCCATTTTACAGTTTGTAACAATTTTATGCCTTTTGCTTATACACTGAGTTCATTTTTTTTTTTTTTTTAATTGTACTTCAGGTGGAGGCTTACAGAACAAATAGTTTCTCATGAAACAGTAGTACACATGTTGTTTTATGACATTGGTTAACAACCCCACAACATATCAACCCTCTAACTTCTCAACCTTTTTTTTTGTGGTGAAAATACACATAGCCAAAGATACAGCATTTCGAAAATTTCTACATGCACAGTTCAGTGACACTGACTACGCTCTTCCAATTGTGCTGTTATTCTCACTTAAGATGAAGGCTTACAGAACAAAATAGTTTCTCATTTAACAGTTAGTACAAATGTTGCCCTATGACACTGGTTAACAATCTCACAACACATCAACAATATCCTTCCTTACTCAACCTTGGGTTCCCTATCACCAGCTTCCTTGTCCCCTTCTGCCTTTTAGTCCTTGTCACTGGACTCCTGTACCTCATTAGTCTCATTTGGTTTTATGGGGCTGTCCACTCCCAGGCTGAACAGTGAACCTCAGAGGTAACTTCACCACTGAGCTAAAAGGGTGTCTGGGGGCAGCCATACTCTCGGGGTTGCTCCAGTCTTCTTTAGGCCAGTAAATCTGGTCTTTTTTTTGTGAGTTAGAATCATGCTCTGCATCCTTCTCCAGCTCTGTCCAGAACCCTCTGTTGTGATCCTGGTCAGAGCAGTCAGTGATGGTAGCCGGGCACCATCTAGCTGTACTGGACTCAGTTCCGTGGAGGCCTTGGTAGCTGTGGTCCATTAGTCCTTCGGACTAATCTTTTCCTTGTATCCTGTTCTCTTCATTCTCCCTTGCTCCCGAAGGGATGAGACCAGTGGAGTATCTTAGATGGCCGCTCAGAGGCTTTTAAGACCCCAGACACTACTCACCGGAGGTAGAATGTAGAGCATTGTCTTTATAAGCTGTGTCATGCTAATTGAGCTAGATGTTCCCCTGAGACCATGGTCCCCACAGCCCTCCACCCAGCAATTCAGTCCCTCAGGGAGTTTGGATGTGTCTGTGGGGCTTCCATGACCTTTTCTTCAACAGGTTGTGCTGGTTTCCCCTGTGTTGTGTACTGTCTCACCCTTCACCCAAGATACCACTTATCTATTGCCTATTCGGTATTCCCCCCCAACCCCTCCCATCCCTGGTAACCAACAAAGATTGTTACATTTTGTGTGAACATTTTCATGGGTTTTTATAATAGAGGTCTCATATAATATTTGTCCTTTTGTGATTGACTTATTTCACTCAGCATAGTGTCCTCCAGTTTCATCCATGTTATGAGATGCCTCACGGATTCATTGTTGTTCTTTCTCGTTGCATAGTACTCCATTGTGTGTACGTACCATAGTTTGTTTATCCATTCATCTGTTGTTTCGATCGTTTTGCTATTGTGAACAATGCTGCCATGAACATAGGTGTGCATACGTCTATTCGAGTGACGACTCTTATTTCTCTAGGATATATTCCTAGGAGTTGGATTGCTGGATCAAATGGTATGTCTATTTCTAGCTTTTTGAGGAAGCGCCATATCATTTTCCAGTATACTGAATTCATTTTTTGAAGGGTTATGATTTGTAGTAAGTCTTGGCACGTGCTTACCTATTACCTTAGAAAAATAGAGATTTTTTTCCCTAAGTATAGATTCAACATCAGGAGTTCCAAGAATAACTTTGCTAAACAAAAATTTAAAAAGCAAGTGTTGTGAAGTTTTGTTGAATCTACACGAACCAAACTAACAGCCAATATCAATTATGTTACAAGTGAAAAACAATTTCATGTGTTCATGTTTAAAAATTTTATAGAAAAGAATATAGATAATTGTTTCTCTAATAAGTTATCCTCATCACAGTGACTTTTCATATTTGTACCTTCTGATAAAAGGTACATACAAGGTTTTATTAGGCAGGAAAGGTTGTGTATTTTAGCAGACTGGTGGGTAGCTTTTTTAAAAATGGATAGAACAGACACTAAAATTTATAGGTTTAAGTTTAATGAAGTATATCTGATTTATCTATCACCATTACAAGTTGCAGAGACTACTCTGACTGATGGCGACCACATATGTTTCCGAGTAGAACTGTACTCCTTTGGGTTTTCAGTGGTTATGAGTTTTCATGGGTGAATTCGAACTTCCAAACTTTTGGTTAGCCGCTGAGTGCCGTAACCCTTTGCACCACCCAAGGACTTCTATTTTCTGTAGATGGATGTAATATCTGTTATATTACATACTGATACTAAGGTTTCTACTAAAGTCACTTCGTATGAAGAAAAAAAACCTTAAGTGGGATTTGCTAGGTAACCGTATTGCTACACATATCCATGGTGCTATACTGGTACATGAAGTCATTTTCTAAAACAATGGAGAGTAGCTACATATTGAGAGGGGATTAGGTTGTGGAGTCAGCAGCACATAAGGTGAAAATGCATCTAATCAAATTTAAAGAACCTTTAAAAAAAGACTTGTTGGAGAGACCAATCTGTTTTTTCAATTCATCCTACAGTCGTTTTTTCCTTCCAGTGTTGGAATAGTGTTTTGTTTTGTTTTTTCTCCTGTTGAGTATCAGACAAAGTGATTTTCTTTCATTTAGATCTTCCATATTATCTCTAAATACTAGAATCACATGAGAGCTGTGAGGAAACAGTTATGGTGATCTGGTTAGACTTGAGATTTCCAAATCAGAAAACATAACATACAGAATCAAGTTAAGACCATTATGTAGATAAAATTTTCTTGTTAATAACTATTTTAGAAGAATGTATAAAATTCAGAATGAACTTATAAGAAATTCAAATTTTGATGTAAAAGTGGGTACTTTATCAGTCACTGCTTATTCTGGTTCTCCTTCATGTTTGGATCAGATTAGTTAACTTTTATTTTTCTTGATTCAACTGGGATTTATTGGTGTTTGTAATTTTTAAATCCTCTAATTTTCATCACAAACACTTAATGGCTGTCTTCCATTCAGTTTTAATCTGAGTTAAGGTACAAATCCAGGGAGAAAAGTTTAAACACTTGCTAAAGTTAAAGAAATTGTTTTATTTACTTGTCTTCACAGTTCTTATCATAAAAAGCCTCTGTCGTTGTCTTACTTCCTGATTTCTTTTTTTGTCTCTTAGGGAAGCAGAAGAAAAAAATTATATAGTAGTATAAGGCAGCTAGTTTCAACATTGTTCTCATCAGAAGGGAGCTTAGCCAACAATTTTACTAAATAAATCTAAGATTTTCTCCTTCCTAACAATTACCTGAATTGACTCGATGGCAGTGGGTTTGGTTTGTTGGTTAACAATTACTTCTACTAATATACAATTCTAGGAGGTGCCGGTGGCGCAGTGGTTAAATGCTCAGCTGCTAACTGAAAGATCAGTTGTTTGAACCCACCAGCTGCTCTGCAGTAGAAAGATGTGGCAGTCTTGGTTCCATGAAAATTACAGCCTTGGAAACCCTATGGGGCAATTCTACTCTGTCCTGTAGGGTTGCTATGAGTCAGAATCGCCTTGACAGCAGTGGGTTTTTATATACAATTCTATAATACGAGATTATGTGTCTCTGTTTGGTAACTCTGCTGACGAATCCCATTCTTAAAAAACTACACGTTAAGTTAAAATATGTATTTTATTTTTAAAATATTATTTAATATTTTAAATAACATCATTAACACTATAACTTATCTTGGTGTTCAGCCGTAGACTTGGACTCTAGGACGTTAGTGCTCTTTCTTTTGTTAAAGTCTAGACAATTCTCTCAACAAAATACTGAAGGGTGCTTGTCTTTGGTCTTTTCCCATTATCTCTTTAAGACAAATACAAGCACATGTTAGAAGATGAGATGACTCTTGGTATTTAGAAATTATATCTTGTATTTTTCTGTTTGCCTGATTAAAACTGCTTCTGTAATGATAAAAGCCACTGATGATAAGTCAAGATAGAGCTGATCCAGTCAGTCATTCAATAGGTATTTATTTGGCATTTATTTTGTGGTTATCACTTTGATATGCACACACTATGTTTGTGTGTTGTCTTTTTCCTTTTTGCTTTTAATTAAATCATCTCATATTCACCGAGTGCATAATACACACTATTCTTAAGTACACAGCTCTTTGATTCCCCCCCCCACATATTTATATACCCATGTAAATACTACCAAGATCAAAGTATAGAATGTTTCCAGGACACACCATATTTACCCTAGTACCTCTTCTCGGTCTATACCGCTCCTGTATTCTACCATCTGAGTTCTATCACTGTAGATGAAATAAACCTATTATTGAACTTACAAGAGGAATTCTGCAATGGGTTCATTTATTCATTATAATATCTGTGAAATTTATTTTATTGGTTTCCAAGAGCTGCCGTAACAAATCACCACATTCCTGAGGTTAGACTGTAGTGGTTGTATGGTGGCCCCCCAAAAGATCCGTCCTCGTCTTAACCCAAGAAACCTGTGAATGTGACCTTATTTGCAAAAGGGGTTTTTACAAATGTAAGTAAGGATCTCCAGATGAGGTCATCCTGCGTTACCTAGGTGAGCCCTCAAACCAATGACAAAGTGTCCTTATAAGAGACAGAAGTAGGGAGTCCATGTGAAGATGGAGATAGACTGTGAAGATGAAGTTACACAGCCACAAGCCAAGGAACTTCTGGAGCCACCAGAAGCTGGAAGATGGAAGGATTATCCCACAGAGCCTTTGGAGAGAATGTGGGCCTGCTAACACCTTGATTTCAGAATTCTGATGTTCAGAACTATGACAGAATAAATTTCTGTTGTTTAAAGCCACTTGGTTTGTGATGATTTGTTACAGCAGCCCTAGAAAACTAATATAGTCAACGATGTTTTTGAATCTACCATTAGTTCATTCTTTTTATTGCGGTATAATATTCCAGTGAATGACTATATTATTATTTATCTGTTCTCCAGATGATGGGCATTTGGGTTTTTGTTTGGCCTTGTTTTTCTTCTGGTTTTTGGCTTTTAAATAAAGCTGCAGTGAATATTCTTGTATGTATATCTTTGTGGATTCATTGACTCATTTTTCTTGGTAGGAGTGGAGCTGCTGCATCATAGTGTAGTTGTATATTTAGTTTTAGGAGCAATTGCCAGCTTTCCAAAGTGGTTGTACCTTGTTATACACCCAACAATGTTTGAGTGTGATAGTTGCATCAGATCTTCAGTAGTACTATTTCCAGTCTTTCAAATTTTAGCCATTGTGATGGGTGTGAAGTAGTATCTGATTGTGATTTTAATGTACATTTCCTTACTGAGTAATATGTTGACTACTTTTTCATACACTTGTGGCCATTTGGAGATCCTCTTTTTTTGAAGTGCTTAATCAAGTCTTTTGTTGCCCATTTAAAAAATTGGGTTGTTTGTCTTTTATCTTTGATTTGAAGGAGATCTTTGTACAGTAAAACTGGCAGAAACCTGTCAGAGAAGGAAAACTCAAATATTTTCCACTGAAAAAGTGATAAGGCTCCACCCTGTGAAAGGTAGAAAACTTGGGAGTCCTGGAAAAACAAGGCAGTCCTGTTGAGTTCTGGCTGTCAAGGTTTCACTGTGTATTCTGAATACAAGTCCTTGACAGCAGGGCTGGGGCTAGACTGAGGCCAGTGAGGTGCCTAGGTGCAAAATTTAAGGACACTTCCATTGTGAAGATTGTGTTTTCTTTGTTCTTAGATTCTCTTTCCCCTATACATCCCTGTGGCATCCTCACTTAAGTAAAGTCTCTATTCAAATGTTACCTCATTAGAAAAATCTTCTCTGATTATCATCTTTAAAATAGTACCCCACTCTCCTGTTACTTTATGTAATCATAGACACCTTTATATTTCTTCATAGCACTTATTACCGACTGACATATTCTTGTGTGTATGCTTTCTTATTTTTGGTGGTGGTGTTATTAATTGCTGTCTAGTTGATTCTGACTCATGGTGACCCTGTCTAGAATTTATAGTTCTCCATTACCTATACCAGATATATCAGGAAATTAAGCCTATCTTCCAAGGAGCTTTTGGGTGGGTTTGAACCAGCAACCTTTCAGCTGGTAGTCCGGCATTTAACTGTTTGTACTACCCCTCCAAAAGAAAATTGCTCCATGAGAGCTGGGGCTTTTTTAATTTCCACTGCTCTTAACCCAGTTTCTAGAGTAGTGTGTGGCATATAATAAGGCCTCAATAACTATTTAACTATTGCTAAAAATAGGGACTTTGGAGGAGCAACTATTCAAAGAAAAGATAAATTTCATTTTAGACATGCTATGTATGTATAGGGAGTAGTACAGATAAGTTTGGGCTAGATCAGGGATCGCCATGAGTCGAAATCAACTCAGAGGCAGCTAACAACAGCAACAGGTGAAGGATCAGCAAACTTTCTGTAAAGGGCAAGGTATAGGTAATGGAGAAGTATAAATCCTAGACTTAGGAGTTTAGTCTTGATTCAGAAGGTAGTCATGGTATCTTTTACCTTAGTAAAGTGAGATGAGGGAAGGTGGTGTTCTAGGAAGATTAGTCTGGCAGTAACTACTAGTGTAGGTAAGCTGGAGAAGAAAGTGATTAGAGGCAGGGAAATTGGTTAAGAAATATTTAGTCTTTCACAGAGAGCCTATGAAGTAGATCCTTTTATTATCATCTTTTCATGGATAAGGAAACTGAGGCACAGAGAAGTTAAATACTGGCCTAAGTTCACATGGCTATTAAGTGGTAGAGCAGTATTTGAACTTTTCCTCAGTCAGTACTGTTTTACTGTGTGGTATAAGGTAGTTAGTAGCTCAACTAGGATATTGGTATTGAAAGGGACAGGACAATGAGATAAGAAGGTGGGGCCTGAGTATAAAAGACTAACATTTAAGGGAAAGGAGAATGAAGAGAAAGAAAGAATTCTCAAGGAGTATACCTTGAAGACTGGAAATAATCTTCATAGTACATAAGGAATATGAGAAAGGAACCTCATTAGGGAAGGACGATGTTAGTTTTGCACATTGTATGAGATGATGATGAAGCATCATTGCGTGGAGCTATATTACTGAGAATAAACAAATGGAGCTTGGATGAGAATATGTGTCTGGAGATGCAAATCTAAGAGTCATTAGCCTTCTTTGAACAGATTTTGAGTGCCTAAGCAGGTGCTTTTGTAAGACTTTGAGTGGGAGATGACAAAATAAAGGTGATAGTTAAAGCAATATAAGAGGATGATTTCTCTGAAGAACTGAATATAGAAAGGGAATTGTGGAATATCAAGGCTTTGATTGGGAATATACCTTTATGTTAGATAACTAAGTAACAGAAGAGAAACCAGCAGAATCTAGGGTTATGAAAACCTGAAAAGGGGATATTTTTAGGTAGGAAGTGATTATTAAAAGTACGCTCCTGAATTTAAAAGTTAAAAAACTGTTAGGGGCAATATAAGTGTCTTAGGGAATAAGTTAAGGAGCCCTGGTGGCGCAGTGGTTAAGTGCTTGGCTGCCAACCAAAAGGTCAGTGGTTTGAACCTACTAGTGGCTCCTTGGGAGAAAAGACCTGGTGATCTGCTCCTGTAAAATTTACAGCGTAGGAAACTGTATTGGGCAGTTCTGCTCTGTCCTGTAGGGTCACTATGAGTTGGAATTGACTTGATGGCACACAACAACAGGGAATTGGTTACATTTTAGTACACTCTTGCATTGGAACACTGTTAAGCCATTAAAATGATTAGTTGATATGATGAAGATAGAAGATCTAATGGATATACCTCTAAGAAGAGCACTGTTATGGATTAAATTGTATCTCCAAAAAAGATATATTGAAGTCCTAACCCCTGCTTCCTGTGAATGTGACCTTTCTTGGAAGTAGGGTCTTCGAGATGTTATCAGTTAGATTAACATGAGATTATGCCAGAAAACAATGAATCCTAATACCATCTGAGTGGTCTCTTATAAAAGAGAGCAGAAGCAGATAAACACAGGGGGAAGATACCATGTAGAGATACATCTACCAGCCAAGGAATGCCAAGAATTCCTGAGATCTACTAGAAGCTTGGAAAGAGGCATGGAGCATTTCTTCTCTCAGAGCGCTTAGAGGCAATCCACAGAGTTGATATCCTGAGTTGGATTTATAGCCTCTAGTACTGTGAGATAATAAATTTCTGTTCTTTAAAGCCACCCATTTTGTGATGTTTGTTACAGCAACCCTAAGAAACTTAAAACAAGCAATTAGAAATCCCCCAAACCAAAAAGTTAAGAGATCTTCGTCACAAATTGTGGCATGATTTGTTGAGCAAGCAGCGTTTGATCTTGATACCTGAACTACTTTTTATGGGACATGGGTTTAAGTGAAAATGGGATTATCTTCATGGGTTCTACAGTGAGCAGTAGCATAATCATAATCTAAATGCTGTTTGCAGCTATTTCAATTTGGCATTAACCTATTGTTGTAGAAGGGAATGCAAATATTAGATACTTTAATGATCTAAAATTATGTTATAGCTGACATAAATAGGGATGTAAAAGCGGTAGAGACGAAGGGAAGTTAAATTCTTTACCTCAATGGTTAAAAATCATAAAGTTCTAATAAAGTAGAATTTAAATCAATGGAATAAAACAAATTTAAGTACATTAGTTGTATATTATATTTAATAATATTTAAAGTTATAAATCTAGCCAATAGAATAAAAGGAAACTACTACTAAAGTATGGAAGTTAAAATGGGGAATGAAATGACTTACTGAGAGATCTGGGAATCAAAGCCAAATTTTTGGAGAGGGAATGCTGAAGTGAAAGAAACAAATATAAACCATTCATTTAAGAAGTTTAATACCAAAACAAAATTAAAAGAAACATAATTAAAAATAATGAGAATGGAACTGCAAGTTCAGTAAAGTTTTTGGCAGTTTTGCTCCTCCTCCCCATCAGAATATATTTGAGTGAGCAAATAGAGAATCCAGTAGAAAAGAGGGAAAAACAAATTCCTAAGGGTATCCTTTCTCACCCTTGCTTGCTGCCCACTTAAAGTTTGCAGAAATGAATAAAAGATAATGGTTTTCCATAGGGGCACTTGCTGGGTGTGATCCTCTGTGTTATTATTTAATAACATGTTTAAGTGTTACTTGGTCAGATTTGTCCCAAAGTAATGTTCTGAGATTTGCTCTGTCCTGGACTTGAATGACAAAACACATTAGATTTGAAAGTTTGTTTTATTTTTTCACTATATGGATTATTGCTTATTCTGTGTAGCATTTCAACCTTCTCAGTCTCATTTTTCTGGTCTATCTACTCTTTCATTTTCCCCTGACTTCCTTCTTGTCCTTCACCTGTTATAGAGAGTTTAAAACCATATTCTCATAATACATACAATTTTTAAGTTTTTTGGTGGGAGGAGTGTCTGTCCTTTCTTCCTCCTCCTTGGCTTTGCACCTGAGACTTTTGAAAGAATGATACTGTTCTCTGGAGTATTGACAACTTAGTTTTCATGAATCTGGGTAGCCCTCTCTTGGCTGTCCTATAAATCTTAGGACTCCATATGTATAATGTCAATTCTCCAGGTTCTCCAGTTGATGGAAAAATTAATGAACTGAAAGTAAACTATGGATACTATCAACCAGCATTGTCTCTTTGGAGGAGTAGTTGAACTCAGTTGTCACTGATGTTCTTCTGAGTTTTTCCTCTGGCAGTAATGAACTTGCATTAAAAATCAAAACATTTTTCATAACTTGTCCAGTGTAGTGTGTGTCATGTCTAAACCCTTAATTCCTTTGATGGCTTTTAGTTTTGAATTGAGAAGTGTATTTAATTTTATAAAATTTAAATGTTTTTGCTGTATTTCCTAAAACTGCTCATTAAATGTTGTGATGATAGCCTATTTTAGATTTAACTTATTTTAATGCTGTGCTTATTGAACTATACAGCCTGCCTGGCTAAAAGTTGACTATCTTAAGACCTGAAAATGCTTGGAATCATTTCATATTGGAAGACATGGCTTCTTATTACTCACTTTTCTCTGCTAGAATTCTGTAGTTCTCCTGGGGCTGACAAGAAGTTATATAGTTCAGTAAATGTACTCTAGGGTGAGTATTATAAAAACCTACAATAGCCAGATTTTTATAATAAAATATAAAAATAATGTTACCAAAATCTGTATAAAATTGGTGGTTTCAGCCTAGGATATTTTTTGTCTTTAAAAAGAAGCTGCTGACTCAAGGAGGAGCAATACAATATATGGGAAAGACTATTAGATTAGAAGTTAAGAGTCTGATTTTTAGTCCTGGCTCTGTCATTAACTAATTTTGTGTTTTTGGACTCTTAAAGAACATATCTCCAGCTTATATAGCCCTTGGTATTTACAGTGTCCTCTTATTGTCTCTTCCCTTCCTTCACTAGCACTAATATTTTTTTTTGGGGGGGGGGTACATTTTATTACTCTAAAATATTGGTTGATATTAGACTAACCCACCCACTGCCATTAAGTTGATTCCAACTCATAACAACCTATGAAACAGTGGACCTGTAGAGATCAAAAAAGTGTGTTGACTTAGAGAAATTCATAGATGTGTTGAGCTGCGCATGCTACTTTGTTCAGCTAAGTTCGTTCACTGAATAAATAATATCCTGTGCACAAAAGCCATGAAGTACGTGTGATTAGATTTGTGCCTAGGTGAAATGATATATGGCCTTTTGGGGTTACTTATAACTGATTAATATATTTTAAATTAGGACTATCTTATAACTGATTAATGTATTTTAAATTAGGACTATCTAGGGATTACTAGTCATTGGTTTTTTTCTGAGAGGTTCCCGACAGTGCTTTCAGATGTTTAGAAAGGGGGTGTGAGATCTTTTAATATTTCCAGAGGATAAGGCAGTTCCTTATCTGATCTATTCATTTATTCAGACAGTATTTATTGATGACTTACTGGGTGCCAGAAACTGTGTTGAGCAATCCAGACATTGTTCCATCTCTCCTAGAAGTTTCTGTCCATGTAATGTTTTTAATATGTAACAAGGTTTCGATTACTAGTGGTTCCTCAGTGGCCATGCCTTTAAAATGCTAATAATTCTTCTTAATAAACTGTAGGTATTTCTGAAACTAACCCATGTAGGAGAGAGGACATAAAAGCCAGCACTTTAAAATTATATTTCTAAAATATCAAGAGAAGATAAGGTATTAAAAACTTGTATTTCCCCCTTACTTACAGTATAGTTTCAACTTTGGTTAGGTGGATACTTGATATTTACATTATTATGACTGTATAAACACTGTTTTTAGTTGGCTACTTAGTATTCTATGGTGACTTTTAGTTTCTTGGAAAGTATTCTTTATTTTTCTTGGCGTTAATAATAATTGTCTTGCATTTCCTCCTTTATTTAGTTTTCTATGTACTTGTCACTGATTTAATCAGAAAATTCCCAAATTGTGTAAAATCTTTGCACTATATTCAATTACATTAAGTATCCTATCTCTCCCCCCCGCCCCCTTCTTTAAGAACTCCTTCCTGGGATCTTTATATCTTCTCCAGTCTAGACTGGCTCTCTAGAGCTTTTATGATCTTGCTTCACCATCATCGTTTTAATTCCCTCACCTTTCTTTTTTTGTTGTATTCTGTTCCTGGATTCCCCGTCTGAGTTTATTCTCTTGTATTGGTGGAGTATATCCTCCAATACTTTCTTGCAAAAAGACTGCCTATTAGGACATTTTTTTATGCCTGGCCATCTGAAAATACCTTTACCCTCAAACTTGACTCTATATCTGACTCGATATAGAATTCTGGATTAGGGATTGGAAATGATTTCCCTCTGAATTTTGAAAGCATTATTCTAATGTTTTCAAGATTCTTGTGTTGTTTTTGAAAAGTCAGATACTATTCTGCTATTCTTACGTGAAAGAATCTTGTGAGATCTCTTGTGTTTGGAAATTTTACCAACATTCCTAGATGTACGTCGATTTTCATCCATTATTCTTAAGTCTGAAAGGGTTGTTTTTCAGTCTGGAAGCATGAGTCTCAGTTCTTGGAAATTTTCTTAATTTGTTTCTTTGATTCCTTCTTTTCTATGTTTTTTTCCCTCTTTTCTGGAACATTTATATTGGGATGTCAGATAGTACTGGCCCTCTTTTTTCCCTGATCTTTTCTCTCCTACATTGTTTTTGTTCTAGTTTCTGGGAGAAATTTTAAACTTTATTTTCTAAACCTTCTAGTGAGTTTTTCATTTCTACTATCATAGTTTAATTTCCTAAAGCTCTTTTTTGTTCTCCAAATGGTCTTTTTTTTTTTTTTTTTAAATGCATCCTGTTCTGTCTTTTGATTATTTTTCTTTTAGACGCATTGAAAATATTAATGTTGTTTTTCCCCTTTTCTCCCTTCAAAGTCTGTTTTCTTCTGGTCACTTTTTTTCTCTTTGTGTGTTTTAGTCTCTGTCTTTTATCTTACATGTTTTCCTCACGTGAAATATCTGATGATCCTTTCTGACCCCTAATTTAATAGTGTAACACTAAAAAGCAGATTGGAAGCTCTGAGCATGTGAGTGGAGCTATTGACTGTAGCCTTTTCTTATTAATGAGTTTACATTTTTTAAATTTTTTACTGCTAAATATATTTTGAGGATTTTTGCACAATATTTTGCTAAAATGAAGATACCAGTGTGTATAAAATTACACTAATCTACCCAAAAACATTAAATTAAGTGATAAAGAAAAAGCTTAGTATCACTTGTAGTAAAAGAAAATAGGCTATTGGTGATAATCTTTCTTTTTTTTAATGTTTACATGCCATCTTGCAAATAATATTTTTTAGATTTTTGATGCAGATCAGCATTAGTGGATTGTCAGGAGCCTTTCTAACTCTAAGGTTCTATGTTTCTTTGATATATATTTTCCTTAAAAATTTTTTCTTCATTTTTAAAGTCAGTGAATTTTAGGAATTGTTTTCCTTTTCTGTGGTGTTTTATAGATCATACACTGTAGTTTAGAGATTCATGCCTAATTCAGGCCTGTGATTATTTAAGGCTGTATAGACAAAAGCTAACTTAAAAGTTGCTAGGTATTTTCTTGTGTCTGTGTGGTGCAAATGGTTAATGTGCTCACCGTTAACTGAAAGATTGGAGGTTCAAGTCCACAGAGAGAAGCCTTGGAAGAAAGTCTTGGCGATCTGCTTCTGAACAATCAGGCACTGAAAAATCTGTGGAGCACAGTTCTACTCTGATACACATCAGGTCGCCAGCACCTGGTTTACTGGTTATAGGTATTCCTTTTACTGTCTTCTTTTCCCATTATCAACTTCATTTACTTTTTAACTGTGTTTCTTCTACCTTTTCCAGTTTTCTACTCAATTCTCCTTGGTGGAGAAGATGGATGCAAAACAGGAGGTGTGAGTAGTTCTTTATTCTCTTTGCATCTGTTGACATTACATCATCTTCCCCATGCAGTATTCTTGTTTCTTCCTAGTTCATCTTCTTACTTTTATACAGCCAATGGGACTTTTTTCTCTGTATTATTTATAAAATAATTCTGATAATATTCTTATAAGATTTATCTTACTATTTTGTAAACATTCTTAGTTATGTTTCCCTCCTTTCATTATTTATATATGTTCTTTTAAAATATGACATCAGATAATTCTGTATGTAGCCACATTGTTTACCTCACTTATCCCCTTTATTTTATTCAATCCACTGATATTTATTAAATTCCTACTGTTGAAAGGCCCTGGGAAATCAAATATCGATAAGATGGTACTCTATTACAGGTCATACTTTCATAGGGAATATCTCCCCCTATTTCTTAAGAGTTTTTTGCATCTGTGTAATTAAAAATTGTACCTTTTGCTTTCTCCATTATATTGTTGAACAGTATTTCCTTTTGGAGGTAGGTGTGGCATAAATGTAGACAGAGGTTTGAGTTCTGGCTGTAACATAATGTTAACTTTGTAATGTTGTATAAATCACTTAATCTTCTTGGGTCTTAGGGTTCTCAGCTATAAAATGTATGTAATAATATCTGCTTCATAGGGTTGAATTGAGATGTTGAAAATGAATTTAGACGATGTTCTTTCGCGTATCTTGTAAACTTCTAAATTTTAAAAGCTATATGATAGTATTTTTATAAGGATCACTACCCAAATGTTTACTTTTGCAGTCCTTTTTAAATTAATTCTGGATCATAAACCTCTTTGGGAGCAAGGACTGTATATGGATTCTTATCCATTGCAGCTGGTAAATAACGAGGACATGTATTTTGTATCAAATTTCCTAAAAAATGGACTTAGAACGAGCATTAACATAGTTGATATTTCTTTTTACTTCTATGTACTACCTTTGTATCACTTTAGAATTTATTATTAAGGAACATTCTCATAAGGCCAATTTCTATTATATATTTATGAATATTTGTATTTATTGTTTCTGATTATTCTTCCCAGATTCCATTATCACTCCTGTGGGTTCATGAATTTCTTACTGTCTTGAGTCTCTGGTCTTTGCTACTTGGTAACCTTTCTTCTATATCTGATTTTGAAAGATACTTTATACAGATTTATTGCTGTATTCCAATCACAAATTACCTTTTTCTTCATATCAAGAGATCATTTTTATCTCTTTATATTAAAATCTCAAATACATCTTAAAAGTTACTGTGTGGTTTAGCCAATGGGATATTAAAAAAACCAAGGTTAGAAATATTAGTGAGTCTCTCTGCTGCTTGTATGTCTCTGTTTCTGATGGGTCTTTTTTAAAAATTGTATTTGCTGTTTTTCTAAATAACTGCACTTTATGTGTCTTTCCTCTTTCTAAAATTTTAATACAGTACAATCTTGATCATCCTGGCAAATTTCTGGCCATTTTTTTCTGTGGTCTTTATAAGATATTTCTATTTTTTGGTCAGGGGAAAAACATTTATGGTATTCACACTTACCGCGTATCAGGTACTTTGCTAAGTGCTTTTCGTACATTATCATGTTTAACCCTTACAACAGCCCTTTGAAGTATCAGTTATTACCTCTGTTTTACAAATTTGAAAACTGAAACTCAAAGAAGTTCTATAATTCAAGGTCTTATGGTTCTGACTCCAAAGAATATGCTCTTTGCACTATGATACACGACCTGAGAGGTGATGATCTAGAACATTGACTACAATTCCACCATGTCTTCTACAGTATCACGTATATAACATTATCACCCAAGTCAAGACCTTACAGATACAATAACTGTGTGAGAAGATTGCTACTTTTCTAACAATCATAGATAATTATAAACATTTTATGAAATCCAGTCTTTGCTACTTCTGCTTCACTTGCAGTGTTTTTCCATAATATAGCCATTAAGTAGCCTATTTAGCTTAATTTCTTGAACAGTTTAGCATCCTCCATACAGTTTTTTATTTTTGTGACGTAGGCTGTTTTTAAGAGACCTGTAAATGTATTTTATAGCCCCTGAAAAGAAAGTGTAGA
Organism: Dugong dugon; assembly: GCA_030035585.1. NCBI lineage: Eukaryota > Metazoa > Chordata > Mammalia > Sirenia > Dugongidae > Dugong > Dugong dugon. The sequence goes on from CM057475.1 coordinate 26,990,704, forward strand.
AATTGAAAAGATAGTACTTGCTAAGTGAAAGAATGAATTTATTGGAGTGATACAAACCGTAGCATACAGAAAGATAGAGTTCAGCTGGGAGGACAGAATAGATTAAGAATATCTGAAAGCATTCACAAAAGCTTTTGGCAGATAAATAAATAATTTTAAAAAGACAGGGAAGAAAAGGATATTTTAACAAAAGTGTTACATTGTTCTTTGTATATCTACCCAGTTACTACTTATTGTTTGTTTTAGTAGTAAATTGCTACTAGGTTTTATATTAACGATGCTACCTTAGTAGTCTTCTAAAATCAGTTTTTGTTTTCATTTGTTTTTTGAGAAACTAACTGTCTTATCTGCAGATGTTATGATTAAGAAGGAGATAGCCCTTCTTCCTCTTGTTGTGTGCCTGAGTCAATTCCGACTCACAGTGACCCTACAGGACAGAGTAGAGCTGCCGCATAGGTTTTCCAAGACTGTAATCTTTATGGAAGCAGATTGCCGCATCCTTCTCCTGTGGAGCAAGTGGCTAGTGGGTTTGAACTGTCGACCTTTTGGGTAGCAACCGAGCACTTAACCACTGTGCTACCAGGGGCTCCTCTCAGGGTAGGGAAAAAAGCTAATTATAGGGGCTAGTAATCTTATAGTTGTCTTTTGTTTTTGTTGTAATACTTTTATTTGAACTAAAGAAATTATTTAAAATATAGGATTATATAACTGTGTAACTATAGGACTGTATATTCTATGTGATAGATTTTCTCATTGGTAGCATTGAAATTTATTTCTTATTCCAGAAATTTGGAAAGATGATAAGCCAGCTGTGAACCTCTTTAAGATGTAATACTTTTATTCCTCTCCTATATTGACTGGATTTCTTAACCTCTTTACTAGAGAATTAGCTTTTTATACTTGAAATCTTCCTCAGCAACTATAAATCTATGTTTTAGAATAAAAAAGTTTCATCTAATAAAACTATTTCTTTGTTTGCTATAATAATAGTTATTATTATTTTAAACGTAAGGACATTCAGTGAAATAAAACCTGCTTATTTAGGACTACCTTATTTGTTTTCATTTCTTTAAAAGATGTATTATATTTAGACAATTGACCTGTAACTTAAATGTTTATTAGTTGAGTTGTTTACATAACTAATGCATCTGCCTATGAAAGCATTGTAAATGAAAACTTCCAGTATCACTGGTCAGAATTTTTAATTTATATCTCAATGTAATTATAACTTATGGTTTCAAGGTTGTATAGCATCATTCTCTGTCTTAAGAATGAAACATGCTTTTGATTTCTCTAATTATTATAATGGATTTAGAGATACCCTCTAAACATAATAAGATGTTCTCTCTGAGAAACTTCCTAATTCACTTTTAGATAAGCTCTTTAATATGCTGATTCAAATCACAGAGAAACAAAAAACAGGAAAAATTGTTTAATTACAAAATGATATTTTTTTCCAAGCTAAAGAAATATATTTAGATAATACTGAATATTACCTAAGTATTTGTTTATTATTACTAGCAATTTTTCAAACTTGGAAATAATGTACATCTGGATTTTATGAAAGTTATATAATCAATGAATTTTTTTAACATTTCTAATTCTCTGTTGTATATACTCTGTTGTTATGTGAAAGAGACAGATTGAGTACAAATCCTAATTTTGCTAGTTTGTGTTTAACATTGAGCAAGTTAATCCTCTAAGCCTGCTTCCTCTCTAAAATAAAATGAACAGTACATAACTTGATGATTTAGTGAGAAAATTCATGCAACAGCAGTATTTTAAGGAAATAATAGGCACTCTGTACTTTTTTTCTTTTTTTTTAAAGACACTATGACGAATTATGTTCCTCAGTGCCTCAGTTCTGATAAATGTGGACTTGACTGATTTTTATCTTTTTGCTTTGGCCAACTTTCATAACGTTCTCTCCCAGCCCTCTGAGTCCTACCTTTATAATATTATATAGTAATTTAAGCCATTCTTTGCCTTTTAAATATAAGTTTTCTCAGTTTGACTAGAAAATGATTTAAAGGAAGAGTAAATGCGTTGAAGAAAAGATAAGAATAATTGTCGGAAGTGATTTTATTACACTGACTTTTTTATTTTTTAAAAACCTTTGGTCTTATTAAAGTGGTGAGTATGTTTACTCTTGGAAAAGTTAGGAAAACTCAAAAGTCAGTACACCACCCTCAGATAATTTTCATTTTGGTAATTGCTTTTATTAGTTTTATATATTTTATAATAGAATTATAGTATAATAAAAGGACAGTGAAAAGTTGTGGGTCCTGGATTGAGTTGAGGAATTGGTCAAGTGTGAGGGTATGAGAGACTGAGCTGGAAACACAGGAGAATGAAGTGTTTGAAATTGAGGTTACAGAGAACATATTTAACCTTGGGAGGATCGAGTTCGAAGTAGGATGAAAGACCTGGGAAGGAGAATGGTCTCTGCAGTGAAGAAGAATCTGGTCCAACCTCAGGCCTTGCAGTTAGGGCCTGGGAGCAAAAACAGTCACCACTTGAGAGGGTACCATGAAAAACAGTGTCCTCAGGAAAGGGAGCTTTCATTTAAACAAGAAGGAAAACATAACAAAGCTCAGAGAAGAGATTGAGGCTATGGTGGATTTTTGCTCTTATTATTCCAGAGCTCATTATGGTGAGATTTTGGGAATTATGTTTTAAAATGTTATACAGCAGAATAAATATTAAAGAATAGCCAAGAAAAGTATGATGAAGAACCGTGATGTGTACATACTCTCTTTTGCTGAAATTGTAACTCTTCTGGTATCCTTGACATTATTTTTTAAAGATAATCAGTAGTGCTACATTTTAATCTCTGCAGTGGGCAGTGATGCAACAAAGGACTTTACGTCTTGCCAAAAGAAGGATCAAGCAAGAGAATTTTGAATGGGAGCATGGAAAGGAGGAGGACGTATAGCTCAGTGGATAATATATATTTTTTTTAATTAAAAAGTTAATGCAGGTGAATGTAAATCTCCCTTATAAAAATAATATCACTGTTAAATGATAGAAGGCATCCTAGAATCTACATCGGTGGATTTGTGTCCAGTTTTCAGTTTTAGTCCTAACCTTTATTGACTAACTTTTGGAATTTAACCTCTATAATATCTGTTCTTTCTTATGTTAAAATAACAACCATTCTAATTTCTTCGTAAAGGCATAGTGAAAATACAATGAAATAATGTATTTGAAAGGAGCCCTGGTGGGCAGTGGTAAAGAGCTCTGCTGTTAACCAAAAATGCCTGCCATTTGAATCCACCAGCTGCTCCTCGGAAGCTCTGTGGGGCAGTTCTTCCCTGTCCTATAGTGGCGCTGAGTCAGAATGCACTGTATGGCAACAGGTTTTTAATGTATTTGAGAACTCCTGATATATTGGAAATTAAATGTAATATGCATTTATGAAGTTTCCACTGAGTGTAAAACACAATGGGAAGTAAATAAGTATGATTTTTGCCACTGTCTGTAATCAAAAGATCAGTAATACAGCTTGCAACTACTTTGAAGTATTTACCTTGAAACTATATTACTTGATGACTAAGAAAAAGGTTTACTTATAAAGTGATCCAGCCTAAAACTTTTTTTTCTGGCTGTACATTACTTTGCTTTTATTAAACAACTTTTTTGAACTGTTAAGTTTGATGCAGTAAAATTTACCTATTTTAAATGTGCAGCTTGACAATCTTTGCAAATGTATTTGGTTGTATAACCACACAAAGGTTGGAACATTTCCATCCCCCAGATCATTCCCTCCTGTCCCTTTGCGATCAGTCCCCACTCCTGGCCCTGGGTCTGTTTTCTGTCACTGTAGTTTACCTTTTCTAGAATTTAACATAAATGGGATCCTATAATATGTAGTCGTTTGTGTCTTCTGTTTTTCTCTTAGCATAATGTTTTTTGAGATTGATTCATTGTTGTGTATATCAGTAATTAATTTCTTTAACTGCTTAATAGTATTCCATTGTATGAGTACTGTACCACATTTTGTTCATCTAATCACCAGTTGCAAATATTTTTAAGTTGTTTCCTTTTTTTTTTTTTTGGAAATCATTAATAATAGTCCTCTGAATATGTGCATACAAACCTTTGTCTATACATAGCTCTTTGGTAGATACCCTGGAGTACAATTGCAGGGTTTTTTATGGCAAGCATACAGACAAACACTTTAATAGCCAAAATTTGGCCATAACACTTAGGGACTGGTATTGCTTACTTGAGTTTGTATTGGAGCAGACAAAATCTTTTATGAAGACTCTGTCTCCACCCCTCAGTCTACTTCCTTGTGGAGATGGCATGGCCATTAATTCAAACATGTGCTAGGTTAAAGAGGATCTTAACCCTGTCCTCTGCTCAATAGATTTGTGTGCGTGAGAGAGATTGTGTGCGCCCCAATGTAAAATATTCTCTCTCCAGATTTCAATAGAGTTCCCCAATCGTTATCAAAACCCAATTGCAAGAAAAAATTATGGCAGACTGCTTAAAGTGTACTCCATTCATTCTTCCAGATAGCCTAAACCTATACTGTCCAAAAGGTTAGCCACTAGCCACATGTTACCATGAGTCGGGATTGACTCCATGGCAGCTGCTTAATCCACTATATGGAACAGGGATAGAAGGAATAGCTATACTTCTCTAAATATACCTTGGTTTTTAATGGGAGTTTGAAACTATGTAAATGTTTTAGGTTATTATAAAACAAATTTTAATCATTAAAATACAAAGCCCTAAAAGAGAAAGCAGAATGAAACAAAAAAGCCTAAGTGACTTAACCATAGGAAGGAACGATTTCAAGTGACTTTTAAAACACAGTAATTTGATTATATGTGTCCAGTAGATTATACCTGGAGGACCAAAAGAGCTGCATAAAAATCTTAAATGATTTTCATTAATCATAATGCTGGTATTATTACTTCTGGACTGCTGTATGTGCAACGGGTTTGGTTTGGTATGTGTATTGTGCTACAAAGCAAATGAATTTAATTATGTTGGTATTGTTGTATAATAGGATTTTCAGCATGGGAGGAATGAGTGAAAAATGCAAGATCAGTGAAGTTAAAAACCCTGCAAAATGATATTTGGAAGTATTAGTATAAAGTTATACAAATTCTGACCACTATACTGTAAAAGGCCTAGAAAAAGAGACTAACTTGGAAATAATGAACACCTGTAAACTAGTGGCCGCAGAACCTGTCTGACCTCAGGGGGAGGAATGAGAATCAAGATCACTCCAAAGCTGATTCTTGAGGCAGAGGTCAGACATACCTCCGCTCTGCAACCTTTTTAGGGAGGAGCCCTGGTGGCAGTGGTTAAAGTGCTTGGCTGCTAACCGAAAGATCGACAATTGGAACCCACCAGCTGCTCCACGGGAGAAAGATGTGGCAATCTGCTTCCATAAAGATTTACAGCTTTGGAAACCCTACAGGGCAGTTCTGCTGTATCCTATAGGGTCGCAGTGAGTTGAGATCAACAAGATGGCAGTGGGTTTCATTTTTTTCCAACCTTTTTAACTGTTCTACACTAACCGTCCTCCCCATGGCACTCTCTGTTTCTCTGCTTGGTTTGGTAATTCATTGCAGTGATCACATCGAACTCACAGACCATACTCACAGTTAAGTGGTTTATTGGGGGAAGTGACATGTTACAACTCAGGAGCAGGATCAACTTGGAAATAAGTGGATACAGCTCAGAAGATGAGATACAGTTCTTCAATTGCCACAGCTTTCAACTGCTTCTCAGTCGCCCTTCACTTGGACCTACTGTCCCTGGGCTCTTCTGTCGCTCGGCCACTTCTCATTGTCTCACACCATTTCTTGCCATCTTCTCTCTCCTGGATCTAGGAGGTTCTTAGTGTGGGGATCTCAGGTCCAAATTGCATGCTCTGCTCCCAGCTCTTCTTGATAGTGGTGAGCTCCCCCTCAAACTCAGTGGAATTAGCCCTTTTATAAGCCTACTCCTCCCACCAAGACCAGGAACAGACCAGTCACCTCTGTAGGCCACAGTCATCTAATTTGCATGGTAAACTCTCAGATCCCTTTGCAGAATTGTGGCCTAGCAAATCATCTTGACAGAACTACAAACCCAGGGCCAGAAAAGCCATGTATAAAGAGAAACCCGTTGTACTGCAGCACCCCAGTACCTAGATTGTTGTCTCTGAATGCTATTTTCCACTAAAAAAATACCATTATCTCTTGGATATATGTTTTCAGGTCTAGGGCAGGAAATGGAGAAGATGACCCTGGGAATATTTTGTTACACCAGAAGAAAGGAAGCTATCAGAGACTACTAAGTTCATGCCAAAAGGACTCAGGAGCTAACTTGAAAAGACTCTCACTGGCCAAAGATGGGAAAATTCGACCTTTAATAAGAGTAACAATTGCAGTGATTTAAAACATATCACATTTGTTTAAATCCAAGAGTTTATAATGATTCTTGCCCTAAAAATATACATTGTTGACCTTTATGGGAGCTTAGTATACCAACTCCTTATTTCAAAAACTTATTAAAAAAGGAAATAATCAAGCATTTATCCCACCTTTTCTAAAGAAACTACCGCATAGAAGCTAAAGATTTGATGAGGGGAATTTTCACTTAATAGGCATGCTCGAGATAGTAAATGATGAAGGAAAGATATAATTAGAATACCACTATTTGCACCTGTCAGTGAAATACTGGATTTAGGCAGTAATTTTCATTGCTTGCTATTATCATAAAAAGATAACCAGACAGTATATATGCACCTCTTGATGAATAACACAGTTCTGTATATGAGTTAGTCTTCTCAAATTATCATTCCTGAATTTGATAATTTGATAAGACTCTATATTCAACAATTTACAAGTGCAAGGACAGAGTAGTGTGTTTTAAAGTGCCATAGATTATAGTGAGCAGAATACAGGTGATTGAATACTATGGGACAAATGACTTGATCTCTTTTAAAAAAAAAATTGGGAAGGAAAGTACAAGAAGGTAGAACTTGTAGAGTAAAAGAGTCATTTGGAGTCATGTTAACCAGTTGCAGTATGTGCACCCAAATTTGGATCCTAATTTGAACAAACTAGGGTGGGGGTACTCAACCTGGGAAACTTGAATGCTGACTGATAATGGATGATATTAAAGAATATTTTTTTGTTGAAACAAGATCATTCATGAGTTGAAAATTGTAGAAGCTAAATTATGATGTTATTCTCTCTATAATAAAAGGTTAAAAGTAAAAGAACAGTTAGATTATTTCAAAATAGCTTTTCATTAACCCAAAATCGGAGTCAGAATCTAGTATATTAAATAGCTGAAGAATTTATTTATGAATTTAGATAGTTGTCATTTTCCCTTTCTTCTGGCAAAGAACCATAGGTTAAAATGTGAGATCAGTAAATAATAGAAATTATTTTCACTTGAAGGACTTTGTGGTTATTTATAAAATTCAATTAGTGTAGTTGACATAACAAGAAGCAATCAAAACAATTCCTGTTGGATAGAAGGAAAATTCATTCCATGTATTTGGTTATTGAAAGAGAATGTTAGTATTGAAAAATGCATACATTTAAATGTACTATCTTACAATATCTTAAACTGAAAATGGAATTTTCTGTGAAATAGGTATAAAAACCAAACTCGTTGCTGTCGAGTTGATTCCTACTCATAGGTATGGTATATGTACTAAGTGTTGCTTCTCTCCCTCTTTCCTTACTACCTTTTTTGTTCAATCCAGAGGAAGTACTTAGGTGCTTCACAAGAAATCTAATGCTCTGTGCACCAGTGCCCTCTTGTGCCTGTCAATGAAGAGGTATCAGTTTATCTTCTATAAGAATTTGGTCCTTTCTAGATTACCTGGAACCAAAGCATTTAGTTTGTAGATAAGGTTCTATATCCTAAACTTTCCGAGACCCAAGGATGTGTATCCCCTTTTCATCTTAGGACGTGCTGTTCTGTTAATGTTTTCTCTTTCCACAGAAGTCACTATATTACCAGTTATATGTCTCATGATTTATCTATTTTTTTTAAATCTCAGGTTGTCAGTGTATCTATAACTCTTTCTCACCCCTACCTCTACTCCCATGCCAGGTCGGGGGGTAGGATGGATATGATGTGAAGTCACTAACAGGGTACTTCTTCCCTCACTCTCAGTAGGAAATAAGATCCTGGGATCAACCTGTGCCATGATAATGTATAATTGCAGAAATTTTTGCCCCCCAGCATATTAGGATATAACCTACATTTGAAATTTCTGTCTCATTCTTACATCCTTTACCCACAAAATGTATATGAGACTGAGACTTTCTGGTGTAATCCCAATATATATAATCATATTACATTATTGCTTTTGGGAAAGGGGGGTGGCATGGTTTTTCATCTTGCTCATTCCTCCTTTTTTACCTTTTTAGCTAAATTCTCTTACGTTTTTTTAAAAAACAGACACAGTAAAATTCACTCTTTATGGTGAACTGTTCTGTGAGTTAGGATAAATTCATAGTCATGTAACCATTACCATATTCATCTCCCCGTCAATTTTCTTTTGCTACTACTCCTTCGTAGTCAAACCTTCACTACCACCCCCACCCCCATTCTCAGCGCCAGACAACCAGTAATCTATTCGTAGTCCCTCTTGTTTTGTCTTTTCACAGAATGTCATATGAATTAAGTCATATGATAAGTAGCCTCTTGAGTCTGGCTTCTTTCAGTTATCCTAAAGCATGTGGGATTTCACCTGTCATTGTTGCATGTATCAATAGTTTGTTCTTTTTTATTGCTGAGAAGTATTCTATTAATGGATCTACCACAGTTTATCTATTCTGCAGTTGAGGGACATTCGGATTGTTTCTAGGTTTTGGTTATTAAAAATAAAACTGCTATAAACATTCATATACAGATTTTTGTGTAGATAAAGGTTTTTATTTCACATTGGTAATTACCTGCCTGTGAAACTGCTGGGTCATATGGTGATTGTATGTTTTACATTTTAAGAAGCTGCCAAACTTTTCTTAACTGTCTTATTTTATATTCCCACAGAACCCAGTTTTAGTTGCTTTACATCCCTTTCCTTCCTTTGGTTTGGTCAGTTTTAAAAATTTTAGCCATTCTGTTAGATGCATAGTGGTATCTTATTGTGGTTTTAATTTGCATTTCTCTAATAATGATTTAGAGCATCTTTTCATGTGTTCATTTGCTGTCTGTGTATTTTCTTTGGTGAAGTGTCTGTTCAAATTTTTTGCCCATATTTTGAGATTAGGTGGTTTGTTTTCTTAATGTGGAGTTTTGAAAGTTCTTTATATATTATGTATTCTGACTTTAAGTAGGTGATGCCTGTCATTCCTCAGTTCATGAGGGAGATGGAATGTGTTTAGGACAAGTCCCTTGATGAGGACAGGCTTTTTTACAAGAAGGAAGAGTCAAAGACTTCTTAGCTGGTATGGAGAGACCTGAAAGGAGTCATTGGATCTGGAGGCAGTAGCAGGAATGGTGGCAGAAGGGACTGGGTCTGGCAGAACCCATTCTTGGTTAAGTGCTTGCCAGTTGGCTGATTGGAAGTTAAAGACTGCAAAGATAAGTTGTAGAGCTCTAGAACTGAATTAAAAAGGTTAATAATCAACTGCTGGAGAAATAATGAAAAGTTTAAGTACACATAGGAGATGATTGATACTCACGTTACCTTGGAAGATTTCAGACCTGCTTAAACAATTACTCGTAGAAATTGGAATTATGAATTTGACCTGCATTTGACTGCTTTTCTGTAGAAACAATATAGATACTACAATCTCTAATCATGTCTTAGAAGACCAAAATCACAATTCTAGGCTTTTTCTTAGTAAATCGTGTTGGCAGTTTATCAACAGGCATTTATAATTTTCAGGACTTGGCATTTAACTTGGATTTTTTTTCATTAGATTTTTAGTTGCTGTCCCTCTGCTTTATAGTCTTTAATTACATCCTCTTGTCTTCATATGTGTGAAGTGTTTAATTCCTTGTATCTTTCACAGGAAGCCTAGGTTACTTTAGGTCTCCCAGGAATCCCTTTGTCTTAACTTATATAGAAGCTCTCTTCATTAATTCATTCCCATGCTTTAAAAACACTCCCCAAATCTCTGTTTCTGGAATGTATTTTCCTACTGTTTGGTCAAGGCACTTCCTTCTTTCTGACTCATGTTTTAAAATATCTAGAAAGATCTCTTAGTTTCATAGTGCTGCTGTAACAGAAATATCACAAGTGGGTGGTTTTAAAGAACAGAAATTTATTTTCTCACGGTTCAGGAGGCTACAAGTCCCAAATCGGGACACTGGCTCTAAGGGAAGGCTCTCTTTGTAACGGTTCTAGGAGACTATCCTCAGCTTCTGTAGTCCTAGTGTTCCTTAGTAGCATCTATAGTCCTCTGTGCTTGCTTCTCCATTTAATCTGCTCTTTTTATATTTTGAAAGTGATTTGGTTTAAGACACACACTCCATACTGATATGGATTCATTAACATAACAAAGAAAACCCTATTTCCAGATAAGTATAGGGGTTAGGATTCTAGCGCTTATTTTGGGGAAATATAATTCAATCCATAAGAGTCCCAATGAAGCTTTCTTATGTTAAAAGAATTGATCTGACAGTTTTCCTCCTCTGGAGTCAGTCAGCATTTTTTAGTTTTTTTTAGTGATGCTGCTAAAAAAAAAAAAAAAAAAAAAAAAAAGAGACTGTAATCTTAGCTGTTTCCATTTATGTATCGTTATTTAAATAATTGCTTAGAAACTATTAAGTTGCTTAACCTCTTTGCAACAGTTTCTCCTGTAAACATCACTCTGCTCATTGAAAGCACTCAAAATTTAGCTGCTGCTGTCATCATCATCATCAATATTACATTAAAAACTGTACATAATTTATCTAAAAAGCATAGTATATGTGTTGACTCATAAAAATGAACTTAAGTTACATGACAGGAATATAGTTCTTTTTTTTTTTTTACTTTTTAAATTTTTTTAAATTGTAATTTAAGTGGAAGTTTACAGTTCAAGTTAGTTTCTCATACAAAAATTTATACACACATTGTTACGTGACCACAGTTGCTCTCCCTATAGTCTGACAACCAGTCCTCCTTTCCACCCCAGATTTCCCATGTCCATTCAACCAACTCCTGACCCTCTCTGCCTTCTCATTTCGCCTCCGGACAGGAGCTGCCCATTTAGTCTCATGTATCTACTTGAGCTAAGACGCACTCTCTTCATGAGTATTATTTTATGTCTTATACTCCAGTCTAATCATTGTCTGAAGAGTTGGCTTTGGGAATGGTTTCAGTTCTGGGCTAACAGAGAGTCCAGGGGCCATACCTTCCAGGGTCCCTGCAGTTTCAGTCAGACCGTGAAGTCTGATCTTTTTACTAGAATTTGAGTTCTGCACCCTACTTTTCTCCTGCCCTGTCAGGGACACTCTGTTGTGTTCCCTGTCGGGGTAGCCATTGGTGGTAGCCGGGCACCATCTAGTTCTCCTGGTCTCAAGCTGATGAAGTCTCTGGTTTATGTGGCCCTTTCTGTCTCTTGGGCTAATATTTTCCTTGTGTCTTTCTTCTTCATTCTCCTTTGCTCCAGGTAGGTTGGGACCAATTGATGCATCTTAGATGACCGCACACTAGCTTTTAAGACCCCAGACGCAACTCACCAAAATGGGATGCAGAACATTTTCTTAATAACCTTTGTTATGCCAGTTGACAGAGATGTCCCCTGAAACCATGGTTCCCAGACCCCCACCCCTGCTACTCTGTCTCTCAAAGTATTTGGTTGTCTTCAGGACACTTCTTAGCTTTTGGGTTAGTCCAGTTGTGCTGACGTCCCCTGTATTGTGTGTTGTCCTTTTTCTCACCTAAGGTAATTCTTATCTGCTATCTAGTTAGTGAATACCCCATGCTTCCCTCCCCACCCTCATAACCATCGAAGAAGGTTTTCTTCTGTGTTTAAACCTTTTCTTGAGTTCTTACAGTGATCTAGTACAATATTTGTCCTTTTGCATCTGACCTAATTTCACTTAGCGTAATGCCTTCCAGATTTATCCATGTTATGAGATGTTTACATGTATTCGTCGTTGTTATCGTTGCATAGTATTCCTTTGTGTGAATATACCATAATTTGTTTATCCATTTATCCGTTGATGGGCATCTAGGTTGTTTCTATCTTTTTGCTGTTGTGAACAGTGCTGCAGTGAACATGGGTTTGCATATATCTATTTGTGTGACAGCTCTTAATTCTCTAGGAAATATTTCAAGGAGTGGGAGTGCTGGATCTTAGGTGCTTCTATTTCTAGATTTTTTAAGGAAGTGCCAAATCAATTTCCAAAGTGATTATACCATTTTACATTCCCACCAACAGTGTGTAAGTGTTCCAGTCTCTTCACAACCTCTCCAGCATTTATTATTTGGTGTTTTTTGGATTAACGTTAGCCTTGTTGGGGTGAGATGGTATCTCATTGTAGTTTTGATTTGCGTTTTTCTAATGGATAATGATCATGAGCATTTCCTCCTGTGTCTTTTTTGGTGAAATGCCTGTTCCTATCCTTTGCCCATTTTTTAATTGTGTCATTTGTCTTTTTGTTGTTGAGGTTTTGCAGTATCTTGTAGATTTTAGAGATTAGATGCTGATCAGATTTGTCGTAGCCAATCTTTTTTCGCAGTCTGCAGGTTATCCTTTTACTCCTTTGATGAAGTCTTCTGATGAGCATAAGTGTTTGATTTTTAGGAGCCCCCAGTTATCTAGTTTCTCTTCTGGTATTTGTGCATTGTTAGTAACGTTTTGTATTCTGTTCATACCATGTATTAGGGCTCCTAGCATTGTCCCTATTATTTCTTCCATGATCTTATTGTTTTAGATTTTATGTTTAGGTCTTTGATCCATTTTGAGTTAGTTTTTGTGCATGGTGTGAGGTATGGGTCTTGTTTCCTTTTTTTGCAGATGGGGTTCCAGTTGTGCCAGCACCATTTGTTAAAGAGACTGTCTTATCCCCAATTAACAGACTTCGGGCCATTGTCAAATATCAGCTGCACATAGGTGGATGAATTTATGTCTGGATTCTCGGTTTACGTATCTGTTGTTGTATCAGAATCAGGCTGTTTTGACTACCGTAGTGGTATAATAGGTTCTAAAATCAGGTAGTGTGAGGCCTCCCGCTCTGTTCTTCTTCAGTAATGCTTTACTTATCCGGGGCCTCTTCCCTTTCCATATGAAGTTGGTGATTTGTTTCTACATCTCCTCAAAAACTGCTGTTGGAATTTGGATCAGGATTGCATTTTATCTGTAGATTGTTTTGGGTAGAACTGACATTTTCACAATGTGGAATCTTCCTATCCATGAGCAAGGTATGTTTTTCCACCTTATGTAGATCTCTTGGTTTCCTGCTGTAGTGCCTTGTAGTTTTCATTTTATAGGTCTTCTACGTCTCTTGTTAGATATATTGCTAAGTGTTTTATCTTCTTGGGGGCTATTGTAAATGGTATTGGTTCAGTGATTTCCTCCTGGAAGTTCTCTTTGTTGGTGTCGAGGAATCGAACTGATTTTTGTATGTTTGTTTTCTATCCTGATACCTTGCTGAAATCTTCTGTTAGTTCCAGTAGTTTTCTTGTGGATTCTTTGGGGTTTTCTGTGTATAAGATGATATCATCTGCAAGTAGAGGTACTTTTCCTTCTTCCTTTCCAGTTTGGATGCCCTTTATTTCTTTTTCTAGACTAATTCTGGCTAGGACCTCCAGCACAGTGTTGAATAAGAATGGTGATAAAGGGCATCATGTCTGGTTCCTGTTCTCAAGGGGAACGCTTTCAGACTCTCTGCATGTAGGATGATGTTGGCTGTTGGCTTTGTATAAATGCCCTTTATTATGTTGAAGAATTTCCCTTCTATTACTATTTTGCTGAGAGTTTTTATCATGACTGTGTGTTGGACTTTGTCAAATGCCTTTTCTGCATCAATTGATAAGATCATGTAGTTCTTGTTTTTTGTTTTATTTATGTGATGGATTATATTGTTTCTTCTTCTAAGGTTGAACCATCGCCACATAACCTGGTATGAATCCCACTTGGTCATGGTGAATTATTTTTTTGGTATATTGTTGAATTCTATTGGCTAGAATTTTGTTGAGGACTTTTTTGTCTATGTCCGTGAGGGATATTGGTCTGTAATAACTCTTTTTTGGTGGTGTCTTTACCTGGTTTTGGTATCAGGGTTATGGTGGCTTCATTGAATGAGTCTGGGAGTATTCCATCTTTTTCTGTACTCTGAAATACCTTTAGTAGTAGTGGTGTTAATGCTTCTCTGAAAGTTTGGTAGAATTCTCTAGTGAAACCGTCAGGGCCAGAGCTTTTTTTTTGTTGGGAGTTTTTAAATTACCTTTTCCATCTCTTCTTTTGTTATAGATTTATTAAGTTGTTTTACCTCTGTCTGTGTTAGTTTGGGTAGGTAGTGTGTTTTTAGAAATTTGACCATTTCCTCTAGGTTTTCTAATTTGTTTGAGTACAGTTTTTTCTTAGTATTCTGTTATGATTCTTTTAATTTCAGTTGAGTCTATTGTGATATTGCCCATCTGATTTCTTATTCAGGTTATTTGCTTCCTCTCCTGTTTTTCTTTTGTCTGCTTGGCCAGTGGTTTATTGATTTTGTTGATCTTTTCAAAGAACCAGCTTTTGGGTCTTGTTAAAACTTTCTTTCAATTGTTTTTTATTTCATTCAATTCTGCTCTAATTTTTATTATTTGCTTTCTTCTGGAGCCCGAGGGCTTCTTTTGCTGCTTTCTTTGTATTTGTTCGAGTTGTAGGGCTAATGTTTTGATTTTGGCCCGTTCTTCTCTTTGGATGTGTGCATTTATTGCTGTAAACTGACCTCTGAGTGCTACTTCTGCTATGTCCCAAAGGTTCAGGTAGGATGTGCTTTCATTCTCTTTTGATTTTGTGAATTTCTTTATTCCATCCTTAATTTCTTCTATAACCCAGTAGTTTTTGAGCAAGTTGTTGTTCACTTTCCATTTGTTTGATTTTTTTCCCTTGATTTTTCTGTTATTGATTTCTACTTTTATAGATTTATGGTCAGAAAAGATGCTTTGTAATATTTCGATGCTTTGGATTCTGTTAAGGATTGCTTTATGGTCTAATACGTAGTCTATTCTGGAGAATGTTCCATGTGCATTGGAAAAGAAAGTATGCTTGGCTGCTGTTGGGTGAAGTGTTCTATATGTCTATGAGATCAGGTTGGTTGATTGTGGCATTTAGATCTTCTGTGTCTTTATTGAGCTTCTTTCTGGATGTTCTGTCCTTTACCAAACGTGGTGTGTTGAAGTCTCCTAGTATTATTGTGGAGCTGTCTGTCTCTCTTTTCAGTGCTGTTAGAGTTTGTTTTACGTATTTTGGAGCCCTATCGTTGAGTGTGTGAATATTTATTATGGTTATGTCCTCTGGGCATATTGACCCTTTAATCATTATATAGTGTCCTTCCTTATCTTTTTGGTGGATTTTACTTAAAAGTCTATTTTGTCAGAGATTAGTATTGCCTCTCCTGCTCTTTTTTGATTGTTGTTTGATTGATAGATTTTTTTCCATCCTTTGAGTTTAGTTTGTTTGTGTCTAAGGTGTGTTTCTTGTAGGCAGAATATAGATGGATCGTGTTTTTTTAATCCATTCAGCCACTCTCTGTCTCTGTTGGTGCATTTAGTTCATTGACGTTCAGTGTAATTATTGATAGGCATGAGTTTAGTGCTGTCGTTTTGATGTCTTTTTTTTTTATGTTTGTTGACAGTTTCTTGCACTTAATTTTCTGTGCTGAGTTGTTTTTCTTTATGTATTTTCTTTTCATCTTTTTCATTGTTGTGGATTCTGTATTTGCTGAGTCTTTATATTTTTCTTGTTTTTTATTTTGATATGTAGGATTGTTAGTTTCTTCTGTGGTTACTGTGATATTTACCCCTGTTTTTCTAAGTTTAAACCAATCTTTCATTTCTCTATATCGCCTCAACTTCCTCTCCATATGAAAGATCTGTGACTACATTTTTTAGTCCCTCTCTTTTGTTTTAATGTTGTCATCTTTTACATACTGACATCTCTGTTTTCCGTGTTTTAGCTTTAATTTATTTTCATGACTTCCCTATCTGGGTTGATATCTGGTTGCTCTGTCCTGGGTTCTAGTCTTGGGTTGTTATTTTATGTTATTTATATTCTGACCAGAGGGTTTCCTTTAGTATTTCTTGTAATTTTTGTTTTGTTTTTGCAAATTCCCTGAACTTCTGTTTATCTGAAAATGCCCTAATTTCGCCATCGCATTTGAGAGGCAGTTTTGCTGGATATGTAATTTTTGGCCGGCAATTTTTTTTCTTCAAGGCTTTGTATATATCATCCCATTGCCTTCTTACCTGCATAGTTTCTGCTGAGTGTTCTGAGCTTAGTCTTATTGACTCTCCTTTGTAGGTGACTTTTCATGTATCCCTAGCAGCTCTTAAAATATTCTCTTTGAATTTGGTAAGTTTGATTATAATATGTCTTGGTGACTTTCTTTTAGAATTTACTTTATGTGGGGTTTGATGAGCATCTTGGATAGTTTTCTTCTCATCTTTCACAATATCAAGGAAGTTTTCTGCCAAGAAATGTTGAACAGTTCTCTCTGTATTTTTTGTTAACCCCTCTTTTTCTTCTTCTCCAATCACTTGTAGGTTTTTCCTCTTGACAGAATCCCACATGATTCTTAGGATTTCTTCATTTTTTAAAATTCTTTTATCTGATTTTTTCCTCAGATAAGTTAGTGTCAAGTCCTTTTTCTTCAATCTCACTAATTCTGAGTTCCATTGCCTCCATTCTGCTCCTATATGAGATTCTATTGAGTTGTCTAATTCTGGAATTTTATTGTTAATCTTCTGGATTTCTGTTTGCTGTCTCTCTGTGGATTCTTACAACCTATTAAATTTGTCATTATGCTCTTCTCTAATCTTCTTGAGTTCCTCTGTTGTTTAGTCTGTGTGTTTGTTGGCTTGTTCTGCATTTTGCCGGATCTCCTTCCTGTTGTCTTGAAGAGTTCTGTATATTAATCTTTTGTATTCTACCTCTGGTAATTCCAAGAAGTTCTCTTCCTCTGGAAAAGTCCTTGATTCTTTGTTTTCGGAGCCTGCTGAAGCCATCATGGTCTGCCTCTTTATGTGATTTGATAGTGACTATTTTCTCCGAGCTATCAGTAAGTTATTATGTTTATTTATGTTTGCATACTGTGTTCTAGCATCTTGTTTGATATGCCCAAATAGGCTGCTCGTGTGAGCTAGTTTGATTATTGGCTCCTTTGAAGCTCTAATGTCCTGTCATCAGATGGTTAGATCTGTTACTAGGTATGTGAGCCCTGGAATCCATTTACTTTTCTTATATGGATTCGTCTTAGGTGTCCAGGTAGTCAGTCATCAAGTATGTGGTGCAGGCTCTCACCTACAGTCCCAGATGGGGAGGGATGATTGGAGTAGGCACAGGTATCTATCTGGCTGCAGTAGGTAGTCACGCGCTGAGCAGGGCAGGGGGCTGACAGTTGCCTGTGAGTGTCTAGGAGGAAAGCGTGTCCCTGTTCCCTAGAGTGCGTAAGTGGGTGGGGTTTGCAGCTGGACTATGGGCACCCATTACTGTTGTCTGTAAGGAGTGGGGGGTATCACTTATTCTTGGACTTCTTTTGCAGGTGACAAGGTGGCATGGGTGGAGCCACCAGTCCTCAGGCCCCTGCTATGGGTAAATGAGGACCTTGCTTAATGGGCAGAGCAGTGTCAAATGTCTCAAACATGTCACTCCACCATTTGGCTGATACAGTTGAAGTTAGGCTTCAGGTATATACCTTGTTGTACTGTGCTAATGAGGGCCTACGCTGTTGAAATGGTCCCATACAGGTCTATACAGGGGGAAAGAGATTCAAATTCCGTGGACCCCTTATGCGTTTTCCTGGGGAGCTGTCCCTGCCCTGTTTTCCTGGCTTAGGGGAACTGGCAGAGTATTTTTCCCTGTTTTTTAATTTCTTCCCTCTCCAGGCCTGGAGAAAGGCTCAGGGCACATGACAGGTCCTGCTTCCTGCCCAGGGAATGCAGCAGTTGCTGATGCCAGCCTGGGACTGGTGCAGAGTGGGAAGGAGGTTTTCCCAAACGGTGTTTTTTGATCTGTGTGGAAGGTTAGACTCATGTAGTGATCTTTTGCTGATTGAGTGCTGTTTTTCGCTGGCTCTGGACTCTCTGCACTGCTCAGTCTTTCCCGATGTGGAAAGTGCATCCCAAGCACCACTGCCTGCCGTACCGCGCATGCCAGCTGATCTGGCCTGCAGCATGTCAATTTTCGCTGTGTCAGGTCTGGCAACTCCTCGCTGCTTCTGAACCGTCTCTCCCTCCCCTGTCACTCAGTCCAATTCCTGAACTTTGCCTTTGATGTTCAGGGCTTCTAGATTATCATATATAATCGATTCACTTGTTTTTTCAGGTCTTTGTTGTAAGAGGGACCACCAAAAGAGTCTGACTACTCTACCATCTTGGCCCCGCCTCTCTGTTTTTCATGTAATGTAAGGAAGGTAATTGAAAAATTAAATATCTTTGAATATCTTGCAATTCTTGGTGCATTTTGTTATTCACCAAGTAGCTTTGTCAAAAAGATTAGTTAGGTAAGTAATTTATAGGAAGGAAGAGTAGACAACATAGATATAGAAAGTAAGCTAAGTAGCTTTCCTTGGCCTCTTTTATTTTGCTATTTACTATCAACAGTCAATGCCTATGGAAGCAACAATCAGGAAATCAAATGACGTATTGAATTGGGAAAATCTGCTATGAAGGACATCTTTAAAGTGTTAAGAAGTAAAGATGTCACTGATGACTAAGGTGCTACCTGATGCAAGCGATGGTCTTGTCAGTTGCTTCATATGCATGTGAAAACTGGACAAAGAAAAAGGAAGATCGAAGAAGAATTAAAGTATTTGGATTATGGTGTTGACAAAGAATATTGAATATACCATGGACTGTCAGAAGAATGAATATATCGGTCGTGGAGGAAGTACTACCAGAATGCTCGTTTGTCTTAGGTACTTTGGACATGTCATCAGGAAAGACCAATTGCTAGAAAAGGACATCATAGTTGATAAAGTAGAGGGTCCATGAAAATGAAGGAAACCCTCCATGAGATGGATTAACATAGTGGCTGCAACAATGGGCTCAAACATACCAACAATTGTGAGGATGGTGCATTACTGGGCAGTGTTTTATTGTGTTATACGTGAGGTTGCCACGAGTCAGAGCCAACTTGATGGCAACTAACAAAAGTCTTCATTTGACCCTTGTAGACTCCCTGTAGAAAATCTTAAGGTCATTTTAAGTGTGTGGTCTTCCACCTGTAAGCCACAGAGGAGTTAGCTATCCCAACACCACTCCCTTATTCAGTCACTTATCACATGCTGTGTGGTTCAGCTTATAGGGCCTATGCTGCTATGGCTATTAGGATTCTTAGGAGCTGTTTCATTGACTCATTTATTAGCTGCTTGACCTTCGGCAAGTAATTTCTCTGTATGCTACTTTCCTTATTTGAAAAAGTACATAATAATAGTACCCATCTTACAGGTTGGTTATGATGATCAAATGGCTTAATATATGTGCCTGGCACACAGTAAAGGAGCCCTGGTAGTGCAGTGGTTAAGAGCTCAGCTGATAACTGAAAAGGTCAGTGATTCAAACCCACCAGCGGCTCAACGGGAGAAAGATGTGACAGTCTGCTTTTGTAAAGATTACAACTCTGGAAACCCTATGGGACAATTCTGCTGTGTCCTGCAGGATTGCTATGAGTTGGAATTGACTCGATGGCAACAAGTTTGGATTTTTTTTTTTTTTTTGGCGCATAGTATGCATGATTCAAGTGTTAGCTGTTTTTGATATTAGTTTTATTACCATTATCAATAATAATTTCTGACATAGGTTTGAATGAATGCTTCTTGGAAGATGAAAAATTATCCCTTTGACTTCTTTAGATTTTTAGAAGCTAGACTTAATACGTCATAATATGCATTTTATTTTTACTTCTTTCAATTGCCATTCTAGTAATATACTGTGCTGATTTGAATATATACTGGACTCCACTGTAGAATTGTACTTATAATTTTAGTTCACCGTGAAATCTTTAATATAACTACATGAAATATAAAATTTGTTTATTAAAAAGTTGAATTTTAATATGGTTGCTTCTGGATTGCATATTTTTAATTATGTGAAAGGCAAATCAATTATGCTTTTAACTTTCTTGAAAGACCTTTCCTTTTTTTGTCCACTAACTAAGCTTGGGAGACAAGAGAGGGTGGGTGCCAGTTTCTTGTTTAAAGATACATAATTCTTGTTGCTCTGTGGTCTTCAGAGAGAGTACTATAGAGGTGGTGTCTCTAGAAAGGGTACAGTTAACCTTTTTAACATTTTATGGGACAGGCCAGCGGAGAAGTAGAGCAAAAATCCAACTTTTTGTATCTAGTCAACAACCTCCCTCCCTTGCTCCATATAAAATAAAATGAGGCTAAGGTCTAAATGAATGCTTCTTAATTCTCCAAAAGTTATCTGTCCTCTTCTCATAATCTTATGGTTTTTTCATGAATTGATGTAAAATTTTGAGCCCAGTGTTATCAAAGACTTCCTAGACTTTGTTAGGGATGAGGTTCTTCCACCTTAGTACTTGGAGTCTGTGACAGTCATCCTTTAAGGCTATTAAAAGGCCTGTTTTGGCTTGCTTCTGAAGTCTTGGCCATGTAGCTAATGGTTAAGAATTCTAAGTGGCCTCTGGATAAATGAGGAGATACTCTGTAGGAGTTCCTGAAATCACATTGCTATAAAACATATGCCAATTTATATAGCATTCACACAAATCTACAGTTATATTTGGAGTATAATTATATTCTTAGTAACAAATAGAACATCTAGATAGAAAACCAGCAAAGATGCAGAAGAACTCAACAACACTATTAACCAAATTAACCTAATTGCCATAACAACATCATAGAATATACATTCTTCTCAAGTACACATGGAACATTTAGCAAGGTGTACCATATTTTTGGCCATAACATGCACCTTTACAAATTTAAGAGTTGAACTTATACAGAGATGTTTTCTGACCATAGTGGAATTAAAGTAGAAGTCAATAATAGAAGGATACCTGGAAATGTCTCAGATGTTTGGAAATTAAACAATATCTGGTAAATAACACATAGGTGAAAGAGAAAGTCCCAAGGAAAATCAGAAAATATTTTGAACTCAGTGAAACTGTGTTACAGTAAGCTAAAGCAGTTCTTAGAGGAAAATTCATAGTATTAACTGCTTATATTAGAAAAGAACAAAGACCATAAAGCAGTAATCTAAGCCTTCACCTTAAGAAACTAAAAAAGGAAGAACCTGTTGCCATCAATTTGATTGCAACTCATAGCGACCCCATAGGACAGAGTAGAACTGCCCCATAGGGTTTCCAAGGCATAGCTGGTGGATTCAAACTGCTGACCTTTTGGTTAGCAGCACCATTAGAGCCCTCATGCCCACAGGAAAAGGAAGAGCAAATTAAAATCTCCAAAAAAGCAGAAGGAAAAATATAAAGATTAGAAATTAATGAAATTGAAGACAGAAAAACAGTAGAGAAAATTAATTAAATGTTAGTTCTTTGAAAAAAATAAATAAAATTGATCAAAATCTAGCCAAACTGACCAAAAAAAAAAAAAAAAGAATATCTAATATCCAAATTACTAATAACAGAAATGAAACAGAAGAAATCACTACAGTCTTTAAGGACATTAAAAGGATATCACAACTGTTTATAAATTCTGCATCTTAGGAAAGAGACCAGTTCTTTAAAAGACAACAGGCTATTAAAATAAAAAAGAAATCGGCAGTCTTAATAATTTTGTATCTATTAAAGTAATTGAATTAGTGGTTAAATACCTTCCAACAAAAAAGCTTCAGGGCCAGATGACTTTACAGAAAAATCTACCGAACATTTAAGAAAGACATAGTACCACTTCCACATAACTGGTTCCAGAGAAAAGAAGAGGGAATATTTTCCCACTTACCCTATGAGGCCAGCTATACCCTCACACTGAAACTAGACAAACACATCATAGAGAAGGAAACTAAAGTCCAACATTCCTAATGAACATAGATGCAAGGATATTCCACAAAATATCAGCAAAGAGAAGCTGTTAATATATAAAATGACAATATATCGCAGCCTATTTGAACTTATCTTGGGACAGCTAGGCTTTGTCAATATTTGAAAAGCTGTTTTTGTAACTCCTGATTTTAACAAACTAAAGAAAAATCGTGTCATATTAATAGAAGTACAGACAGTATTTGAGAAAATTCTAACATTTTATGATTCTGTGATATTTTTCAGAAGAGAAAAAAACAAAAGCAATTTTAAATTATTTCTAGGTTAAAAAGGATTTGCCTGTGTCCATTTGACTAATGGTCGAAAATTAGCTTTTTTTTAACCTTTGGCTCTGTAGTAGCTTCTGTGTGTGTGTGTATGTGTGTATCTTAAGAAAGTTAGCATTTATTGAAACGAATTTAGTAACCTCAACTAAAGAACAGACAAGGCCTGGGGTTTTCATTACCTGTGAATCCACATTTTTTTCTGCATCAAGTACAGTATTTTGAAGAGAAAGTTTTTTCCTTTTTTAGATTTCAGATTCTCATTGTGTGCTAGAACTGTACTGTCATGTTTTGTAGCCATTAGCCACATATGCCTATTGAGTACTTGCAATGTGACTAGTGCATCTGAGAAAATGAATTTTTAATTTTATTTGATTTTTAGTAAGTTTAAAAATGATACTTTAGTTATTAAAATTTTCTTTAGTACATTTGGAATAACTTGGATATGTAAATCTGCTTTTTTTACTATATTGATATATATATATTGATATATATATATTGATATATATATATTGATTTTATGAAGAAATGCTAATTTGAACAATAAATTTATTAATGTCTTTTCCAGATTAACTTCATAGTTATTTTGAAGTATCACTGTACTATTTTGCTTATGGAATTTTATGTTTTCTTTTTTTTCATAGGCATATGTGGAATTTGATGATCTTGAATGGGATAAACGAGAGTGGGTTAAAGTTTATGAAGATTTTTCAACTTTCTTGGTGGAATACCACTTAATTTGGGCAAAAAGGAAGGACCCTAGCCAGACTCAGGGATCAAAGAGCAAGCAAATTCAGTGGCCTGCATTGGTAAGATATCTTCTTATTTCATTAAACAGTTTTGTTTTAATTGTTTGTTTTAAAGTACAGGAAATGAATATAGCAGTTTAGATTTATCTTGCTGGTTTTAAATTAATATGCTTGATAGGCTCTGGAGTATCTGGCAGAAATTTCAGAATATTGCTTTTATTTTGTTAAAACAAGTTTGTGTGTCTCTTTATTACTGTCTTTCAGCATCTCTAGTGCACAAATAGTATATTCTACCCAATTAGGTCTAGAACTTATAAATTGGATTAAAGGCTACTGAGAGAGAGTTGACTGGCTTATATGCAACATAGAACACCTTAGCTTAGAAAGAAATGTTGTCAATGGAAAGTAGAGGGTACTTTTTATAAAGCATTCAATAGCACATAGTTCTTCTTGGTGTGTTAAATTTAGTCAAAGTTCAGTGAACCATTTTGGGTGATAGCAGATTTTAAGTGTTATGTTCATATAGCCAGTAAAATTGCTTAATATCAAGAAATGTTCTATTTAGGAAACTATAGTAGATTCCAATACATTTTCAGCTGGTTTGAAGAGCTTTGTAAAAGAAATACACTAACTAAACGAACAAGAACATAAATTCTTTTAGGAAAAGAACCACATTTGTTTTTAACCATCATGTCTGTTTTGTGGTTGAGTGCCTGGCATGTAAAAGACAATCTAATTTATGTTTGAATGAAATAATTTTTACATTAATATGAAAGAAATATTTTTGAAGCCATGGAAACATTATTTTAGGTGTTTGGTATATTAAATGTGTCAGGGTAGATACTTTCAGGTTTTTAAAAAATGTAATTAGCTACTTACAAGGATAGTTTTTACTTGCTGATAATTATAATTTATTTACATTTTCTCTTTTAGTCAACCCTTTAACTCTTCTGTATATGTAGTCACTCAATGTATCTGTTTATTTGATCATCCCTTTTTTAAAAATCTGAGGGAGATACACAATTAAAAAGAAAGACATGGAGGGAGGAAATGAAATGAATTACATCAGTGACATTTTAAAAAGAAAATGCAGTATGGAAAGAGGGAGGATGATATCCATGATCTATAGTTTTGATAGGATACTTTGAATACTCTAACAAAATAGAAGATAGTTTTTATCAGTGATAGGTTTTTAAAAAATTGTTGAGTGAGTATGTTGAATTGTTAAGATTAACAATTCTGTAAACATGAATGGAATGCTTATTGATCTTACAGACCGTAACCCAAAAATTGTTTAAAACCTGTAATTATGACATATATGTGAATTTTGTATGAGAAGTTTCAAAAGCAGCTAACAGTAGCTCAGTAATACCAGGAAGTTTGCCTCAGTATCATAGTTCAAGCATAAAAAGAACTTTAGAAAACTTTTACCATTTCTTAGAGACAATTAAAATAAAGATAAAATTTCCTCTATATTCATAAATTAATGATTTTAGAGGAAATTTATACTACAAAATACTGTTTCATAATAATTTTCATCATAATTTTTGAAACCTGTTTCTGTCGAAAACCTTTTAACATAAACAGTCAGCAAACCTCTTTTTTAAAAATTCAACCTTTTTTCTTATTATAGAAAAAAACATGTACATATTATGAAAAGTTTGGAAAATACTGCATGGTACAAAGTAGAAAGTCATCATTTTAGTCCCGCCCCAAGAGACAGCCAATATTCTTTTGACATATTTCCTTATAAAATATATTTCCTGCTTTCTTTAAAACAGTTTTAGCTAAAGCGGAGTAAAAATTATAGATCCTGCTTTTTTACTTAACATTTCATCCTATACATTTCTTCTCACAGATAATAGCTTTAACATAATTTTTAACTGCTGCATAATATTAGATTTTATAATGCTCCATTTCCCTAATGTTTGACATTTCAGTTGTTTCCATTTTTTTGTGATTATAAATAACTATTATAAATGTCATTGTATGTACATCTTTGTCTGAATCTCTGATTATTTTTTAAATTTAGGTTCATAGTAGTAGAATTACTCGTCAAAGGGTATGAACTTAAAAACAACAAAAATAAAAAAATCTGTTGATACTCTCCACAGATTGTTAAAGGTTGTATTGACTGCCGTTGCTCCAAGCTAGGGTATGAGTGTTTTCATCTCAGTACACCCTTGCAAGCACTGATACCTTATTTTTGGATCACCTTGTTTTAAAATCCAAACAAACAAAGGTGAATTTTTAAGATTTTAGGAGATGCAGCATTGAATGTTTTCATTTTATCTCTGCTAATATGATATTTAAAAATACCGTTTCATTGTTTTAATTTGCATTTCTTTGATTAATAAGGATGAATATTTTTCATGTTTATTGGCAACTTGTATTTTGTGTGAATTGTTTGTCTTTTTTCAATTATTTGTTAGGATTTTGTGTTTTATAGTTGTTATGAGCTTTCTTTATATTATTACAGATATAACCCTTTTGCTATATTTGTTTCATATTTTGCTCAGCTAATTGTTTGATAGCAAGTCTTTTTTAATTGTATGTTTACGTTTAAAGAAAGTCTATATAATGGGATATCTTCATTAATCCAAACAGGATGCTCCTCGCTTCTTCTCTCCTTTCTTCCCTCCCTCCTTTGTTCCTGTTCCTTTCTTCCATTCTTTAAGGAGGTTCTAAAAATTAAAAGAACAAACAAATGAGATAGGAGTACTTGTAATACTTAAAGACAATAATCTTTTTAAGTTTCACAAGCACTGTATGAACATTGACTTACGTATAGTACATTAAACAGATTCTACTGTTTCTCTAGTGGTCATTAAAATGAGGTTTAAAAGCAATGAAGTTCAGAATTTTTACATTCCTGTAGCAGAGTAAAATACAATATTTAAAATTTTAAGAGATTTTAGGGTCGTATATGGGAGAAGGTAATAGAATGAAACACAGTGGTAACTAATGCTTTGTCTTTAATTTTCTGTAGATTTAATGTTTCTAATTCTGTGCACATACTTGCTTTATGTTCTTGTGTACTTAAACATATGTTTGTACTTCTCCTCTTTTCAATTTTTTCACCCCTCGTGTGGTACCTGCTAAATGTTAGATATTGATTATATTATTTTTGTCTATTTCTTACTCTGAGAAATTAGTGGAAACTCCCAGTGTACTTGCTGGTTCTTGAAATCATGACAGACAAAAAAAAAAATTCCTATTGTCTCATTAACCTACTTTAAAATTTATTTTTAAAGCTTTAAGTTGTTAAAACTTCAACAAAATATGGAATAGTACAAAACCCAGGTTACTTCTCTGGAGTTGCGTCTTCATCTTTCTCCCCAGTATATCAGTAGCAAAACATATATTGGAGCACCACATGCTTAGCCTGCTGAAGTGGTGTCTATTAGCTTGGTCCTGTATAATCAGAGTACCACCTGAGGCCATTCTGATGATGGAGGCCATGGTAACTTACATGTCTATGTGAGTTACTTAATGTATTGGTTTTTTTTTTAAGTAAAACATTTGTGAAAGCACATTTTATCTGCATCAAGGAAGGAAAGTGTTGGCATACATAACTGAAATCACCGAATCACCTACCTAACTGGGTTAGGGCCCTGGCTCCATCTCCTTTAGGAAAACCTTCTGTGGGGAGTGGGGCTTCGACCCTAACCCAGGTGGGTTGTAACACTGCTGCATTTGCTAAGGGGCAGAGTTTTCTACTACTTTTCTACTGGCCCAGCCTTCCAGATCACCCCAACCAGAATTAATCTCATCATCCTCTGTGTTCCTGTAGAACTTTGTTTGTACCTCTGTTTTAACAACCAGCACTTTCTGCTTTGTATTATACCTATCTGTTTGCATGTCTGTCTTCCTCTAATAGATTGTAAGTTCTTTGAGGACAGGAATCATGTCTTAGTCATCTTTGTATCATTCCTAGGAGTCTAGCACAGTGCCTTGCCCATAGTAGACAGTGAGTAAATACTTATTTTAAAGTGATGCATGAACTCCAACCTAGCTGGCAAAAAACAGCCCTACTGGGAGCTGTAGCAAGTTTTCTGGCTGTCATAACAGCTCATGCTAAGATTAAAGGACAGGCAAGAAAAATCAGCCAGTTGTGGTTAAAACTGAGTGCCGTATTTTAAATATGTCAGTGTAGTCACAAATAATAAAAAAGCTTATAATGGATACTCTCATCTTAATCAAATAAAAATCTGATTCCTTAAATTGTCTTAAGGGGGAAATGTAAAAATTATCCAAAATGAGTTATTGTCAAAGTGTAGAAGGAAAGAACAGATATCTTCACAGTCAGCCAAATATACTAATCTGCAATAAGTTACCTGAATTTCTGGAGTGAGTTTTAGGAAGCCAGGATGTCTTCTTTCCAGTGCAGCTTTCCCTTCATAAATAGGTAATTCTGGTTTGACAAAGAGTTGTGATCAGATCATAAGTGTAAAACTTTATCAGTTTATTCCTTTTAACCTGTTTGTCTAGTGAGAGTGCTTTTTAGTTTCTATCTGTTCCATAAGAATCCGTTTCAAAGGGGAGTAGAATTCATTGCTCTTTGGGACGAGGTTACGTTTTTATCTGACTGCCAAATTGCCAAACTTGGTTTAGATTATGACCTCAACCAAATTTGACTGTAATATGAAGACAAGGACACATTCCAACTGAATGTGAACTTTAAAATAAGGTCACATATAGATAATTGAGTTTCCAGAATAAGAATTACTAGTTTTACGGGCCTTTGTACTTTGGTGAAAGAGCCCTGGTGGTGCAGTGGTTAAAGTGCTCAGCTGCCAACTGAATAGTTGGCAGTTCAAACCCACCAGTCCATGCTGTGGGAGAAAGCTGTGGCAGTCTGCTTCCATAAGGATTTACAGCTTTGGAAACCCTATGAGGCAGTTCTATTCTGTCCTTAGTGGGTCGCTATGAGTCGGAATTGACCCGGTGGCAATGGGGTTTTTGGTACTTTGGTGAATAATGAAAGGGAGGTAGTGACAATATGATACTTTCAGGATTATTATTTCTCTACAAGGTAAAGACATTTCAAGAGATCAGTTTATGTATAGTAAAATAGTAAACTTTTTAAATGATAAAATTTAATACTGGCATTGCAGTGAATGAGCACACACATTCATTTCATGTGGATCATAAAAGAACATTATTCTTTTGTAAAGTGGTGAGAACCAAAAAGAAGTTCGTACTTGATTCATTAATTTTACTGTTGGGAAATTATCCTTAAAAGCATTTTTTAAAAAGAAAAATATATTCAGTTCAACTAGTGTTTATCAGCTACCTGATATAAGCCAGACACTATGCTAAGAGCTGGAGATACAAAAATGAAAGACATATGCAGAAGGATGTTCATTGCAGTCTCATCTAAAGATGGGGAAAAAAGGGAAACAACCTGGATGTCCAACAATATGTGAATGTTGTCAAATTAATGTTCCAGGATATTATGCAGCTTTAAAATAATAATTATGAATACTTTAGAGAAACAGAGACAAAATTTAAATGAATCTTGATTATAGCAGTGTCAAAATTATGTATTTAGAAAGTATTGTAAAATAATGAAAACTGTTTTTTAGAATGGTGGGATTATACCTGGCTATAATTTGTCTTTCAAGTAAAAACAACTATTATTTATTAGAAATTTGAGAATTTTAATGTTAACATTTAAATTTTCTGTTATTTTCAATTTTGAAAATAGTTTACATGAGTTAGTTCAGTACACTTACTTTAGGCTTCTGTTAATATATTTTGACAGCTACTTTTTACTCTGTAAATACAGTATTTTTTATCTGTCATTAATAGTACAAAAATTAAAATTGTACAATAAAAACGACAATTTAAACCATGACAAAGTAAAAATATAATGAAAATTATTTAAGGTTTGTTTTTAACTCTTAATTACTTGTTTGCACATAGATTTGCTTGGCTTGTTGTGACCTTAGAGATCTTCTTGTCATAGATTCAGAGAATATTAGAGCTCAGAAAGAGAACCTTAGAGGTCATCTAGGAAGGTAATCTAAGAACATAGGCCTTGACGTCAGATTGCCTAGTTCAGATACCAACTCTGCTATGTACTATTAATATCATAGTAAACTTAAGTTACTTTTCCTCTCTGTGTCTTGTCTTCATAATAGTGTTGTTATTAGGTGCCATCGAGTCACTTATCACTCATAGCAACCCTATTGGACAGAGTAGAACTGCCCTGTAAGGTTTCCTAGGCTGAAGTCTTTATGAAAGCTGATCACCAGGTCTTTTCTCCCGTGGAGCAATTAGACCGCTAGGCCGTTCTTCCCAGGCACCTCTGGGTGGATTTGAACCACCAGCCTCCTGATTTCTAGCCAAATGCTTAACCATTTGTGCCACCTGGAGACTCTTAGCGCATATAAAGTACGTCCTGAAAATCTTTGGTTTTGGTATTATTGTCATCATCAAATCTAATGCCCTTCTTTTTTTAATAAGGAAAGGAAAAACCAAAACAAAACAAAACCCATCGCCATTGAGTTGATTCCAACTCATAGCAACCCTGGAGTAAAGGAAGGCCTAGGGTTATTATGTTAGTTGATATGTTTAAGTTTATATTTAATTTAATTAGTGACAAAAGTAGAAGTGGATATGGAACCCAAATCTCCTGAGTCCAGCCTAATGCCTTTTCTTCTGTAGTAGAGCTTGTACCCTGCCAGTTATTGAATCTTACTGAGAAAGGTCATAGAAGTGCTTTTTTTTTTTTTCTTCTCCTCTCTCTCTTTTTCAGTTAACCTCATTTTAGGAAAAGTCTTAGAAGGAAAAACTGATTTTCATGCCAGTTTATTCCTGATCAGATAATTTAAGGCTTTGTGGACATAAAAGAAAATAAACTATGATCTTTGTGTCCAAGGAGTTTAGAGCGAAGAGAGAGAGACAGATGCACAGGTGGAGAATGAACTATTCAATGACATAATAAAAGTTTGTAAAAATGAAAGAAGTGAGGGACGAAAGTACCTGGCAGGGAGTAAAGGAAGAGCTATACCGAGGATGATGCTACCTGATACGGTTTTAAATGCCTAATTGGAATTTTCTGATCAGAAAAGGATGCAAGGCAATTTATAAGAGAACTGGTCATGATTGGGAAACTACAAGGACTTACATCAAGCTAGAGAATAGAATAATCTTAGTGGAGTAGCAGAAGACAGCATAGAAGAGGGTAAAGAGAGACCAGATCATAAAGGGTTGTGTGTTACAAAGAGAATTCTGGACATTTTACTCCTCCTGTAGGGAATGGAATGCCAGTGAATCACACTCATGTGGGTTAAATCATCGATTTTGTGTTTTAGATAGATTACTGAAGCAGCAGCATAAAGTGACTAGAGAGAAGGTAGGACCTCATTTGTCATTTATCACTTCAAATAGTCTAGGTAAGATTTGATAAATATGCCTTGTAGAGCATGTATTTATCATTGTTCTCTCCAGAATTGCACTAAAGTGATAGTAAAAAACAAAAACAGCAAAGAAAACGGCAGTGACAACTTGACATGTAAATAATTGATTCAGGGAAGAATCAGCAGTAGACATTAAAACTATTGGACAAAAGGTATGTTGAGGAATGGGATATTCATAAGATCTCAAAATACCATTTTCACAGATTACTTATTAATTACAGAGGGAAAATGTGTCTATATATTGGAGAGATCAGGCAGTCACTACCTTAAACTTAGCATCGCTAGTAGTTGGGACGTCATTGGCATTGGGTTCCTCCAGATGTGATGCAGTAAGGTGTGCGTAGATCACCTATGTCATGTTCTTGCCAAAAATGTTTAACCTGACTCTAATCAGGAGGAAAGAATCCGACAAATCCAGAATGGGGACATTCTACAAGATAACTAGCCTAGACTCCTTAAAAAACCACCCAGGGGAAGAAAAAAAAAATCCAAGGAGTCTTTCCCAGGTCTAAAAAAACATAACTATAGAAATATGACACATGAACTTTATAGCCTAAATAGGGAGACAAAAAGCTATAGAATATTTTGGGGACAGTTGAGGAAATTTAAATGTGCACTATGTATTAGATGATATTAAATTAATGTTAATTTTCTTAAGTGATATGTAGGAGAAGATTCTTATTTTCAGGAGATTGCAGGCTGAGGTATTTAGCAATGAAGTACTGGTGTGTTCAATTTTCAGTCTGCAAAAAAAAAAAAGTATATATACTAGATACAGACAGAGGGCAAGTGTGGCAAAATGTCACTATTGAAGAAGCTGCAGAAAGTGTGCAGGTCATCAGTGTACTTTTTTTCTGCTTTTCTTAGTCTTGAACATTTTTAAAACAAGTTAGGAGAAGGCATGGATGGGTAGGCCAGATAAGTCATGAGGATCTGAACTTTGACATTTGGAATAAAATTAAGGAAATAAATTGGATATAGAGTGAGGTAACATTGACAGAATTTAGTAACTAATTAAAATTTGAGCGTAAAGGAGAAGAATAATTCTGAGAAGACTGAAGTTTATTCCTTGGTTTACTCTGTAGGTAGGTGTCATTCACTGAGATAAGAAAGAGGCAGATTTCAGGGAGGGAGGACTGGGGATTGAAAGATGGAGTGAGCAAAAAACAAATGCCTTTGAAGTTTTTAGAGAGGATCTTAATTTTTAATCAATAGAATGACAGTAGAAGCAGTTGTTAGATAGGGCTTCTTCCTTTTGCTGCTTACTGTCTTATCAAGGTCATCTCCCTTCCTTGTTTAGTCTGTGATGATTACATAAAAAAAAGTAAGTTCAGATTTCATGATCGGTTTCAAGAACCACTGAACCAGCTGCATGCTCTTGTTCAGTTGTATTGAAACTACTTTTCTCATCTCAGCAAAAATCACACTCAGTTTTGATCATTTGCGTTAATGGAATGAGATAATAATGTGATTTTTTAGAAAAAAGATAATTCAGAATAATGTTTTTCATTACTTCATATTTAGAGAATTGATCATATTTCAGGAATTATATATAAATACAGGCAGCCCCTAAGGTTACAAATGAGATCTGTTCCTAACTGTGCCTTTAAGTCAAAATTGCTCGAAGCCTTTTCAGTGATTTAAAAGCTGCATATGCAGCAAGTGAAAGTGATTATGGTAATGAATTTGTTGCCAGTAGGGGTTGGAGTAGGGGTGGGTTCAGTCCGTTCAAAGTGAGGCCAGATTTACATAACATTAAAGGGCAAGTACGAGTTGTCCCTAAATCAGAAAGTCAGACATTGGTAACCCAGGGACTGCCTGTATATTAAACTATTGAGATTTACAATTAACTTTTGCCTGGATGAAAACAATAATTTAAATTGGTTCAGTATAGGAGTATAACCTGATACTGTTAGCTATTGAGTAATTATTTACTGAATGAATGAATAAAAGGCATTTTTATGTGATTATGAATCGAAAGGAATTTCCTTTTTTCCGTTTTAAACCCCTTCTTTAAAACCAGTAATTTTAATACACCAATATTTCTAAAGTTACATGAAAAAAGAAATGAAGCAATATTTCAAGTATCCTCTTAATTTTTTCCCCACAATTAATAAACTGCCTTTAGAAAAGTCAATTTAAATTTTTTCTAATCCATAATTTTGAAATTTGCTTTCTATGTTTGTTGAATGGATCAAATTAAGGTACAGGATGTGGTTACTGAGTCATAAATTGAAGGTGCGGCATAAATAAAATTGAGAAGAAGCCAGCAAAGCGATTAAATTATGTATAAAATCCAGGAAACATTTCTGCTTTTATCTGGTACTTTATTTTCCCGTTACTAATTGCGGTATGCCAACTTCTGGTTATACAAGTACCAAGTTATTTATTTCTTAAGACATTAAAAGAACTCAATATTAAAGTCAGAAAATACAGTTAAGCGAAAGAAGTAAACAAAAACAATTGGAATCTTAAGCTACTCTGCCACAGTTAATATTTGAGACAATTCATTTTGTTTTAATTGTGGTAAAAATATATAAAACAAAACACTTGGCATTTCAACACTTTTTACATGTAAAATTCAGTGATTACATTCATCAGGTTATGCAACCATTATCACTTCCCGTTTCTCAAATTTTTTCACCACTGTAACAGAAACTCAGTGTTCCCTAAACTAGTGTTCCTTTCCCCCCTTTTCCCACCCCATGTAACCACTAATAAACTATGATATCTATACATTTTCCTGTTTCATATAAGTGGGGTCATATGGTGTTTGTCCTTTTGTGACTGCCTTACTGCAGTCAGCATAGTGTTTTGAAGTTTCATCCATGTGTCAGGGCTTCATTTCTCTTTATGGCTGAGTAATATTCCATTGTGTGCATATACCATATTTTGTTTATCCATTCATTTGTTAATGGATGTTTAGATTGTTTCCACCTTTTGACTACTGTGAATAGTGCTGCAATGAACATTAGTGTAGAAGTATCTATTTGAGTCCCTGCCGTGAAGTGGAATTGCTGGATTGTATAGTAATTCTATGTTTAACTTTTTGAGGAAGCACCAAACTGTTTTCCACAGCAGCTATGCCATTTTACAATCTTAGCAGCAGTGGATGAGGGTTCCAGTTTTTCCACATCCTCACCAAAATTTGTTGTTTTCTGTTTTTCTAATAATAACCATCTTAGTGAGTGTGATATCTCATTATGGTTTTGATTTGCGTTTCCCTAATAACTAATGAAAGAGACCTGGTGGCATAGTGGTTAAGTGCTGGGTTGCTAACTGAACAGGTCAGCTGTTCGAACCCAAAAGCCACTTTGGGAAGAAAGATACGGCAGCCTGCTTTTGTAAAGGTTAAACCAAATCTACTACCGTCGAGTCAGTTCTAATCATAGTGACCCTGTAGTACAGAGTACAATTGCCCCATAGGGTTTCCAAGGCTGTAATCTTTGAGGAAGCAGACTGCCACATCTTTCTTCCACAAACTGGGTGGTGGGGTTAGAACCACCGACCTTTTGGTTTGCAGCCTGGGATCCTTCAGTAAAGATTGCAGCCTTGGAAACCCTGTGGGGCAGTTCTGCTCTGTCGTATAGGATAGCTATGAGTTGTAGCTGACTCCATGGCAACGGGTTTTCCAGTTTTAATGACTAATGACATTGAGCAGTTTTGCATATGCTTGTTGGCCATTTGTATATCCTCTTGAGTGAAATATCTTTTCAAGTGTTTTTGCCATATTTAAATTGAGTTATATGTCATCTTGTTATATTGTAGGGATTCTTTATATATTCTCGCTGTTAAACCCATATATCGTTGCCAGACATTCTCTCCCATTCTGTAGATTGTCTCTTACTTTGTTGATAAAGTCCTTTGATGTACAAAAGTTTTTAATTTTTATGAACTCTCATTTATCTCTTTTGCTGCTAGTCCTTTTGATGTCATATCTAAGAATCTGTTGTTTAAAACTAGAGTCTAAAGCCATACCCCTGTAGTATTTTCTAAGAATTTTATTGTTTTAATTTTCACATTTAAGCCCTTGATCCATTTTGAATTTGTTTTTGTATATCTTTTGAGGTATATGGATCCAGTCCTGTTCTTTTACATGTGAAAATCCAGTTTTCCCAGCACCATTTATTAAATAGACTCTTCTTTCTCCATTGAACGGACTTAGTACCCTTGTCAAATCAATTGACCATAGATGTATGGGTTTATTTCTGGATGTTCAATTTTATTACATCAGTCTATATGTCTATCATTATATCAGTACCAGACTTTTGATTACTGTAGTTCTGTAGTACATTTTGGAATCAGGAAGTATGAATCCTCCTACTTTATCCTCTTCAAAATTACTTTGGCTATTTTGGGTCCATTGCTGTTCTATATAAATTTGAGGATTGACTTTTCTGTTTCTGCAAAGAAGGCTGTTGGAATATTGATGGGGATTCCATTGAATCTGTAGATTGCTTTGTGAAGTATTGACAGTTTAACAATATTAAGCCTTCCAATCCATGAACGTGGACTGTCTTTGCATTTATTTAGAGCTTCTTTAATTTTTAAAAAAAATTTAAATATTAAATTTAATTGTGCCTTCTTTTAACTAAAAATAGCAGTCACTTGCAGCTAACTAGAATTTGTTTTACAGAATGGTTAGTTTCTTAAAAGAGATTTTTATGGTCTTGGTAGGGCTTTTTGTTTTATTTTTGCCTTTTCGGGAAGTCACAGTGAGTTTTTCTCTAGATATAATTTATGAAAAATCTTCATATCCTACAATAGATATATTGGAATAATTTTCTTGATTATTTAGCTTTTCCATTGCATTGGTTTCCATATCATCATCTTTTTTGTTATACTTGGGATTGCTAGAAATTTTCATTTTGTTGCTATTGTAATTTGAAGCAGCCCAAAGCAGCAAGCCATGTAAAATAAAGATGGAAAGTATTGATTCCAATTTTTCCTGTCCAGAGTGTAGCTGCAATGTCTACCAGATGTTCTTATTTGAAAGATTTTGTTCAGTTCTTGCGGGGGGCGGGGGGAGTCTGCTTGGTGGGTAGTTATACTAATCAGGTCAAAAAATGCTTATTTCTTTATGCAAGTAGTCTCTCTCTCACCATATATATACTTCTTTTAATTTAAAATGGTTAAAACTAAGTAAAAATGCAGCAGTAATCATGTATGTGTTGCAGCATAGTTTGTTTTATTCAAGGAATTCTTTTTAATTTTTTTTCTTGTGTTGAAAATGTACATAAACATGCCATCTCAACAGTTTTTACTGTACAATTCAGTGACATTGATTACATTCTTCAAGACGTGCAACCATTCTGGTGTCCTTTTCCAAATCCTTCCACCACTATTAACATAAGCTCAATACCCCGTAAGCAAAAACTCCCCCTTTCTCCTTCCCTCCCACCCTTGGTAACCACTAATAATCTCTGTTTTCTATGTATTTGCTTATTTCATATAAGTGACATCATACAATGTTTGTCCTTTTGCAGCTGGCTTATTTTGCTCAGCATCATGTTTTCAAAGTTCATCCCCATTGTGTAGCATGCATCAAGGACTTCATTTCTCTTTATGGCTGAGTAGTATTCTATTGTGTGTACAGTACAGGCAGTCCCCAGTTTATGAATGTCCGACTTACAGACAAGTCATACTTAGGAACGGACTGCCATAGAGCCTGTTATATTAAAAATTTGAATCAAACACATACGTGGGTTCATAATAATGAACGCACGCACTACTTTGTGACACTCATAATGATACTGCTGGTTTGGAAGTGTTTTGTAAGTGTTTTATATGCATGTTGTTGTTGTTAAACTAAAAAAAAAAAAATTACTCAAATAAAACAAATTATGCTGCAACACATACAGGATATTGCTGCATTTTTAGTTAGTTGTAACCATTTTTAAATTAAAAGAAGCACATATACAGTGAGAGAGAGACTGCTTGCATAAAGAAGTAAGCATTTTTTTGACCTGTTTAGTATAGCTAGCCACCAAGCAGACTTTTTCCCCCAAGAGCTGAACAAAACCTTGTTGCTACGTTTGAGCCCATTGTTGTAGCCACTACGTCAGTCCATCTTATTGAGGGGTCTTCCTCTTTTTTTTGCTGACCCTGTACTTCACCAGGCGTGACGTGCTTCTTCAGGGACTGGTCCCTCCTGATAACATGTCCAGAGTATGTGAGACGAAGTCTCGTCATCCTCGCTTCTAAGGAGCATTCTGGCTGACAGTCCACGGTATATTCGGTATTCTTCACCAACACCGCAATTCAAATGCATCAATTCTTCGGTCTTATTCGTTGTCCAGCTTTCGCATACATATGAGGTGATTGAAAACACCATGGCTTGGGTCAGGCACAGCTTAGTGGTCAAGGTGACATCTTTGCTTTTTAACACTTTAAAGAGGTCTTTTGCAGCAGATTTGCCCAATGCAATAGGTCATTTGATTTCTTGGCTGCTGCTTCCATGGGTGCTGATTGTGGATCCAAGTAAAATAAAATCCTTGACAACTTCAGTCTTTTCTCTGTTTATTATGATGTTGCTTGTTAGTCCAGTTGTTAGGATTTTTGTTTACTTTACATTGAGGTGTAATCCATACTGAAGGCTGTAGGTTTTGATCTTCATCAGTAAGCGCTTCAAGTCTTCTACACTTTCAGTAAGCAAGGTTGGGTCTTCTGCATACTGCAGGTTGTTAATGAGTCTTCCTCCAATCCTGATGCCGCTTTCTTCTTTATATAGTCCAGCTTCTCGGATTATTTGCTGAGCATACAGATTGAATAAGTGTGGTGAAAAGATACAACCCTGACGCAGACCTTTCCTGATTTTAAACCACACAGTATCCCCTTGTTCTTTCTTAACTACTGCCTCTTGTTCTATGTACAGGTGCTGTATAAGCACAATTAAGTGTTCTAGAATTCCCATTTTTCACAATGTTACCAAGAATTTGTTATGATCCACACAGTCAAATGCCTTTGCATAGGCAATAAAACACAGGTAAACATCTTTTTGGTATTCTCTGCTTTCAGCCAGGATCCTTCTGACATCAGCAGTGATGCCTCTGGTTCTACATCTTCTTCTAAATCTGGCTTGAATTTCTGGCAGTTCCCTGTTGATGTACTGCTGTAGCCATTTTTGAATTATCTTCAGCAAAATTTTACTGGTGTGATACTAATGATATATGCATAGAAATGTAAAATACATACTACATTCTAAGACAAACATTTGACTAACTAATGCTAAATAAGAACCATATGTACCTGTTCTGACTTAGTTACAAGTTTGATCTAAAGACAGACTTAGGAATGGATCTTGTTAGTAACCCAGAGACTGCCTGTATATACCACATTTTGTAAGTTTATCCATTCATCCGTTGATTGATATGTAGGTTGTTTCCACCTCTTGGCTATTGTGAAAAGTGCTGCAAAGAACATTGGTGTACAGGTTTCTGTTTGTGTTCCTTGTTTCACTTCTGGGCATATACCTAGGACTGGGATTGCTGGCTCATATAGTAGTTCTTTGTTTAGCTTTTTGAGGAGCTACAAAACTGTTTTCCACAGTGGCTGTACCATTTGACATTCCTACCAGCAATGGATGAGGGTTCCAGTTTCTCAACAACCTTGCTAAAACCTATTGTTTCTCTTTTCTTTTTTAATTGCAATTCTAATTCTAACAGGAGTGAGGTGATATCATGTAGTTTTGATTTGCATCTCTGTAATGGCTAATGACATTGAGCATCTTTTCATGTATTGTTAGCCATTTGAATATCCTCTTTGGTGAAATATCCTTTTAAGCCCTTTGCCCATTTTTTTGATTGGGTTGTTAAGTTATCAAAGTTTTGTATATATTTTGAGTATTAGACTCTTACCAGATATATGGTTTCTGAAAATTTTCTCTCAACCTGTAGGTTGTCTTTTCACTTTTTAAAAAGGGAATATTTTTGAACATTATGTGCTAAGTATATGTCTCTCGTGGTGTAGTGGTTAAGTGCTACGGCTCTTAACCAAAAGGTCAGCAATTTGAATCCACCAGGCGCTACTTGGAAACCTGTGGGGCAGGGCAGTTCTACTCTGTCCTGTAGGGTCGCTATGAGTTGGAATCGACTCGACGGCAGCAGGTTTTTTTTTTTTTAAGCATTATGCAAGTATTGTGGTACAATATGGTCCCTACTGTCCTACCAGACAGTTATTTAACTGTAGTTGTAAAGAGTTTTATGAAAAATACGTGTCTCTCTGATAATGTTTTAAAGCATATTTATACTTGAAAAAATATGATTTGTACCAAGTTTTTATTATTTCATTACATTTGATAATATCAACAATATAAGTTAATTTATGAGGGCTTACTGAGTTCCAGGCATTTTTGTTAGTGCTTTACATCATTTCTTTGCAATAGATATTATTATCCCTACCACAGTGTAGTTAAGTAATTTATTGAGGTCAGAAGCAACTATGTTTTGGAAAGTTGAATTGTGAGTTATACCTGATACTTAGGTACGCGTTGCCATCAAGTCTATTCCAACTTATAGTGACCCTATAGGACAGAGTAGAACTGCCCTGTAGGGTTTCCAAGTAGTGGCTGGTGAATTCGAACTGCCAGCCTTTTTGTTAGCAGCCAAGGTCTTAACCACTGCACTGCTAGGGCTCCAGATGGTGAATTGTATAAGGTTGAAAGTGAAAATCGTATCTTACTCCCTACCCTGTATTTCCCCAGGGGTATTGCTAGTTAACAGGTTGTTATATATGTCCGTTTAGACCCCTTCTCTTCCTTACCCTCCCTTCTCATTTCTTTTCTTCCTTCCTTGTTGATAAACATACACGTTTCCCCAAAATCTTGTTTTTTACCTGAGTGCATACTATTTTGTGGATTATATGTGATTTTGATGTCTTAAGGCTGTAAAGTTGAAACCAGGGCTTTGAACTGGTTCTTCCTGGTTCAGTCATGGCCGAGGAAGTGAAACCAGAGCATACCTTAGTTATTAAAAGTTGGGTGAACTGGAATGGAACAAATTGATAGGTTAGAGCTCTGCTAGAAACCTAATTCTCCCTCTTTGAAAACAAGGGTTGCATATGGCTGCATAGCAACCAAATATCTAGCCCCTCCAATTGTGAGCACAGTTAGAAGCAGCGGTGCCCCACTCAAAGATAGTGGCTGACTGCCCCACTTTGAATATGTGTTGTTGTCTGCAGAGCTGCCTAATCCAGTCTCACACATCAGGCTCCTCAAAGGGCTCACTACACCTCTTACGAGTCTCCCATTCCAGGATTTCAACCTGTAATTTTTCCCATTCTGGTTATTGTTCCAGAGCACGCAAATTGTAAAAATTTGGGTCTGTTTCAATTTCGCTTTGCCAGCCATGACTAAACTGGTTCAAACTTGTTCAAAGTTCTGGTTGAAACCTGAATATATGAACTGTGAAAGATACCTGTCTAAATTATTGTAAACCCAAAGATGATTGTGCTAAATGTGGAGACTCCCTAGGGATTTCTAGGTATCTTAAGAGTGTTTTCTAGGGCAGGCCTTTTCTAATTCTTCAAGGAGGGTTTAGAAGTAAGGTATATCAAAATAATTCACTTTCAGACTGAAAAAAAGAAGTTCAACGTTTTCTGGTGAAGAATTTATTCCATATGTAGAAATATTTTTGTCATTTGCAAATCTCTATCACCCACTTTTTACTGAGTAACACTAGAAAAATCTCTGGTACTCTGACATATGTTGTGTTGGCACACAAAGTTTGTCTTCTATTTTGGAGTCTATGAAGTGTAGTGGTCAGTAATATATGTGCAAAAAAAGAAAAACAGTTGCCATGCAATAGATTCTGACTCATGGTGACTCCATGTGTGTCATAGTAGAACTATGCTTCATAGGGTTTTCAATGACTGATTTTTCAGAAGTACATTGCCAGCCTTTTTTTTCGAGGCCCTTCTGAATGGACTTTGGTTACCAGCTGAGCATGTTAACAGTTTGCATCATCTAGGGACTCCAGTATGTATGTGGTGGTGGTATTTATGGATTTGGATTAAATCTTTTCAATCCCTTTTGTTTCTATGATAATACTTCCATGGAGGGGCCCTGGTGGTGCAGTGGTTAAGTATTTGGCTGCAAACCAAAAAAGGTTGGCAGTTCAAATCCACCAGCCACTCTTTGGAAACCCTATGGGACAGTTCTGCTCTGTCCTATCATATAGGGTCACTATGAATTGGAATCAGCTCGACGGCAACAGGTTATACTGCCATGCACTGCTATATAGGCTGTGTAACCCTCACACTGTAGTATAATTTTACCTGTACAATAAATGGTTTTTAAGCTTCATTTTTCCTCTTCTCATCGGTGTACACGGGGTCCTCATTTAAATATAGCCTATTTGAAGAACATATGAGTAATTTTGTAGTGCCAGATGAATTTTATTTTAGAAAAATAGGGATGCATGTAGCCTGCTATTTCTGTTAAATTATGGATTCTTTGGGCTTCAAATGAGCTTGTCTGGAAACTTTATTGTGTAGCCCAAGTAAAGCCAAGCTTGCTTGCCTGCTATCCTGCAGCCATCTCATTATTGTGTGTTTTCCAGTATAAGTGCACGTGAGCATATGTTATCCTTTTTGACATGGTCAATTCAGTAACTACAGAAGACATCACAGAACACAGAACAAAACTTCTACAAAATCCTCTTTGGACATCTTTCCAACCAAGAGTCACTCCCACACAGGTGTTTCTCAGAAAAATCCTCTTTTCTTACTCTTCAAACTTTGGCCTATCTTTCCCCTTCCATGTATTGCCCAGATCATTTTCTTCCAAGAGTCGCTCTATACTCTTTCTTATGTAGATCAATTTAGGCTAGTTCCAGATTTTTATAACTGGTGAGGAGGCAGTAGGGAGCCTTGTGGTGATGGAGCAGGTGCATATCATGGTTGTGGTGTTGGTTACATGAATCTATACATATGATAAACTTGTTTAGAGCTAGGCGCACGCACACACACACACACACACACACACACACACACACACACACACACACACACACACACACACACACACACACACACACACACACACACA
The DNA here is from genome assembly GCA_030035585.1 of Dugong dugon. Classification (NCBI taxonomy): domain Eukaryota; kingdom Metazoa; phylum Chordata; class Mammalia; order Sirenia; family Dugongidae; genus Dugong; species Dugong dugon. Next base: position 27,032,323 of record CM057475.1, read on the forward strand.
CACACACACACACACACACACACACACACACACACACACACACACACACACACACACACACTCCCAAATAAGTGCATGTAAAACTGGTGAAATTGGAACAACCTTACTGGTTTGTATCAATATCAACGTCCTGGTTTTTATATTTTACTAAACTATGGTGGCGAAATGGTTAAGAGCTACGGCTGCTAACCAAGAGGTCGGCAGTTGGAATCCCCCAGGCGCTCCTTGGAAACCGTATGGGGCAGTTCTACTTTGTCCTGTAGGGTCGCTATGAGTCGGAATTGACTTTCCGGCAGCGGGGTTATGGGTTATAGTTAGGTACGAAGTTACCTTTAGAGGAAACTGGGTAAGGGGTAAACAAGGACCTCTTGTACATTTTATTTTGGCAACTTCCTGTGAATCTATAATTATTTTAAAATGAAAAGTTTTAAAAGAAAATGTAGGTCACCTGGAATATGGCAACACAAATGAGCAAAAGTAGAGAATCAGTAATGAAGAATATTAATCAACATAAACAGCTAAAAGATTAGGAAATGACAACTTTAATAGAATAAATGAAAGTAATCTAAAATTCAAATAGAAAATACTCAAAGAAAGTAAATATAAAAGATAATTGAAAACAGTAAAGCTGTTTTTAAAACTAGAGGGAAGTGAAATATAAAAGTAGAAATTTAGCATGCTCATCTTAATTGTAGTAAATAAAAAGATAAAACATAGGACTGTTAAATTGAGAAACCTAAAGAAATGAAAAAAAAAAAAAAAGAAGAGATGGTTAGTAAAAAGATCCAACTAGTTAGACACATTAATAATACAATCAGAAATTTAAAAATTAAATAAGCAAAAAGACAAAGTCTGTTAAAACGAGGAAAAAAACAATACGTATAATTTTAGATCTAAGAAATTAACAATGTAAAATTTCATAGGACTATAAAGAAGAAAACTCACGTCACTGGTAGCCTTTCTTGTATGTACCACTTAGTGATCAGAAGGAAGTTACTTCACTACCAGAACAATTAATTCATAATGACCTTTTTTAAGCCATTTGTTCTAGCTGTTGTTAACTAATTATATTGTACTTAAGCTTGCAGTTAAAGAGCCTGATTGCTATAAAAATACCAAGTAGTAATGGCTTATAAAGCATCCTTAAAGTTTTTTGGTTTTCAAAAGAACAGTCAATTATTATAAATATATTTTCCAAACGAAAACCAAATTTTTCGTTTGGTTTGCTTAAAATCGTCCCATGTCTTCCCATTACTTAGGAAAAAGACCAAACTTACCCATTTAGAAGACTTTGCATTGTTTTGCCCTTAGAGATTTATGAATCATCCCTCTCTCCTCTCTCTGCCTCTTCATTCTTCATAATCCATTGCTGTAATTTTCTTCAGGTTCTTAAAAACACCTAGTTTCCTCCTGCCTTTGTCCATACTGTCCTCTCTGCCTAAAATGCTTTCCTAGTCAACTGATTCATTCTTCTTCATATCATACCCCAAATGCTTTCCTGTTCAACTGATTTCATTCTTTTTCATATCATACCCCAAATATTACTTCTTCATGTCTTCTTGGAAGGGCTCTCTAAACCCGTGGACTAGGTTGAGGAAAGTACTTAATAAATTTCTTAATTTCATTTATCACAGGTGTAATTTTATAGATGTAAAAAAAAAAAAAAAATAACCCCACACATTTGTCAGTTTATCATACTGTGAGGGCTTGCTTGTTGCTGTGCTGCTGGAAGCTATGCCATCGGTATTCAAATCCCAGCAGGGCCACCCGTGGTGGACAGATTTAGCTGAGCTTCCAGACTAAGACAGACTAGGAAGAAGGACCTGGAAGTCTGTCTACTTTTGAAAAAAAATAGCCATTGCCATACATAGCAGCAAAACATAGTCTGATATAGTGCCAGAAGATGAGCACCTCAGGTTGGCAGGCACAGACTATGACTGGGCAGAGCTGCTGCCTTGAAGTAGAGTCAACCTTAATGATGTGGATGGAGTCAAGCTTTCAGGACCTTCCTTTTCTGATGTGGCACAACTCAAAATGAGAAGAAACAGCTGCAAACATCCATTAATAATAGGAACATGGAATGTATGAAGTATGAATCTAGGAAAACGGGAAGTCATCGAAACAGAAATGGAATGCATAAACATTGATATCCTAGGCAGTAGTGAGCTGAAATGAACTGGTATTAGCCATTTTGAATCAGACAATCATATTGCCTTTTATGCCAGGAATGACAAATTGAAGAGGATGGCATGGCGTTCATTGTCAAAAAGAACATTTCGAGATTTATCCTAAAGTACAGCGCTGTCAGTGGTAGGATATTATCCATACACCTACAAAGAAGACCAGTTAATATGACTATTATTCAGATTTACACACCAACCACTAAGGCCAAAGATGAAGAAATTGAAGATTTTACCAACTTTTGCAGTCTGAAATTGATCAAACATGAAATCAAAATGCATTGATAATTACTGGCAGTTGGAATGCAAAAGTTGGAAACATATGCAAGAAGGAAAATATGGCGTAGGTGATACAAATGACACTGGAGATCACGTGATAGAATTTTACAAGACCAACAACTTTTTCATTGCAAATACCTTTTTTTCTACAGCATGAACAGCAACTATACACGTGTACCTCATTGGATGAAGTACACAGGAATCAAATTGACTACATCTGTGGAAAGAGACGATGGAAAAGCTCAATATCATCAGTCAGAACAAGGTGAGGGGCCCAACTGTGAACAGACCACCAGCTGTTCCTATACAAGTTCAAGTTGAAGTTGAAGAAAATTAGAACAAGTCTGCATGAGCCAAAGTACAACCTTAACTATATCCCACCTGAATTTAGAGATCATCTGAAGAATAGATTTGACATACTGATTGCTAACGACCGAAGACCAGACGAGTTGTGGAATGACATCAAGGACATCATGCATGAAGAAAGCAAGAGGTCTTTAAAAAGACAGGAAAGAAAGAAAAGACCAAAATGGATATCAGAAGAGACTCTGAAAGTTGATCTTGAACGTGGAGTAGCTAAAGCAAAAGGAAGAAATGACGAAGTAAAAGAGCAGAAGATTACAGAGGGCAACTCGAGAAGACAAAGTAAATGTATTATAATAAAATGTGCAAAGACCTGGAGATAGAAAATCAAAAGAGAAGAACACGCTCAGCATTTCTCAAGCTGAAAGAACTGAAGAAAAAATTCAAGTCTCAAGTTGCAATATTAAAGGATTCTACGGGGAAGATACTAAATGATGCAGGAAGCATCCAAAGAAGACAGAAGGAATACACAGAGTCACTGTACCAAAAAGAATTGGTCAACATTCAGTCATTTCAGGAGATAGCATATGATCAAGAACTGATGGTACTGAAGGAGGTCCAAGCTGCACTGAAAGCATTAATGGAAAACAATGCTCCAGGAATTGACAGAATACCAACTGAGATATTTCAACAAATGAATGCAGTGCTCACTCATCTGTGCCAAGAAATTTGGAAGATAGCTACCTGCCTAACCTACTGGAAGTGATCAGTATTTGTACCCATTCCAAAGAAAGGTGATCCAACAGAAAGCAGAAATTATCGAACAATATCATTAATATCACACACAAGTAAAATTTTGCTGAAGTTTAAAAGCAGTTGTAGCAGTACATCGACAGGGAGCTGCTAGAAATTCAAGTTGGATTCAGAAGATGAGGTGGAACAAGGAATATCATTGCTCATGTCAGATGAATCATGTCTGAAAACAGAATACAGAAAGATTGTTTACCTGTGTTTTATTGACTAGGAAAAGGCATTTGACTGTGTAGATCATAAGAAGTTATGGCTAACATTGTGAAGAATGGGAATTCCACAACACTTAATTATGCTCAAGAGGAACCTGTACATAGACCAAGAGGCAGTTGTTCGAACAGAACAAGGGGATACTGCATGGTTTAAAGTCAGGAAAGGTGTGCGCCTGGGTTGTATGCTTTCAGCATACTTAATTCAGTCTGTGTACTGAGCAAGTAATTCGAGAAGTTGGACTATATGAAGAAGAACGTGGCATCAGGATTGGAGGAAGACTCGTTAACAAGCTGCGTTACGCAGATGACACGGCCTTGCTTACTGAAAGTGAAGAGGACTTGAAGCACTCACTGATGAAGATCGAAGACCATAGACTTCAGTATAGATTACATAAAGAAAATCCTCACAACTGGACCAATAAGCAACAATCAGGTTAAACAGAGAAAAGATTGAAGTTGTCAAGAATTTCGTTTTTCTTGGATCCGCAATCAACACTCTTGGAAGCAGCAGTCTGGAAATCAAACGTCGTATTGCTTTGGGCAAATTTGCTTCAAAAGACCTCTTTAAAGTGTTAAAAAGCAAAAATGTCACTTTAAGGACCAAGGTGCCATGGTGTTTTCAACTGCCTCATCTGCATATGAAAGCTGGACAATGAATAAGAAAGATGGAAAAAGAATTGATGCCTTTGAATTACGGTATTGGTGAAGAATAGTGAATAACAGAAGAACAAACAAATCTGTCTTGAAAGAAGAACAGCTAGAGTGCTAATTGGAAACAAGGATGGTGAGACTTCATCTCATATACTTTAGACAGGCAATCAGGAGGGACAAGTCCCCGGAGATGGACATCATGCTTGGTAGAATAGAGGTTCAGTGAAAAAGAGGAAGACCCTTAATGAGGTGAATTGACACAGTGGCTGCAACAATGGGCTCAAGCATAACGAGGATTGTGAGAATGGTGAAGGACTGGGCAGTATTTCATTCTATTATACATAGGATCGCTGAGTCCGGAACCGATTCAGCGGCACCTAAAGACAGCAACAACAACGTTATATAATATTTTATGTGATTCTTTGGTAAATAAACATCAGTCTCTCCCATTAGGCTGTATGTCTCATGAAGACAGGGTCATGTTTGTTTTTGTTTTCTGTTGTAACCCTCTCTTTTAGTGGAATTGGGATTAGACTTCAGTTAGGCTTCATCACACTCTCTGTGTCTTTATTTTTTTTTGTATTTTATTGCTTCGTCTCTGTGCTTTATCTCCTCTAACTTGAATTCCAATTTACTTAATCTCTTCAGTGGCATCTAATAAGCTTTTATCCATCTGTTGCTTTTTAAAAATAAATTTTCAGTTTTTTTATTTAAAAAAATTCTACTTAGTTGTTTTCCAGTTCTGCTTGCTTTGTTCAAAAAAATATTTTTCTGCAAATTTTCTAAAATTATCTTTTATTTCTTTAAATTTTTTGTTCATAGTTATTTTGTATTAATCTGTATCTGTTAATTCCCAATTCTAATAGTTTTTTCCTGTTTGCTTTGTCTGCTGGTTCTCAGTCGTGTTACCTTGTTTATTCATGTTTAGTTATTCTTTACTTTCTGCCTCTCTTACCAGGATGAGATGGTTGAGAGTTTTGTGAGAATATTTTGAGGCCTAGAATGAATGTCTCCAGATTTCTTAGGGGAGTGTCTCCTCTTAGCCTGTCCACCTTGAGGAGATTCTGGCTTTTTTGTTCTGTTGCCCTTTCCTTACAAATCGCTATGAGCTTGGTAAACTATAGAATCAGTGAAAAAGAGGAAGACCCTCAGCGAGATAGTTTGACAAGCAGTGGCTACCACAGTGGGCCCAAATATAGCAGCAGTTGTGAGGATGGTGCAGAGCCGGGCAGTGCTTCGTTCTGTTCTTCATAGGGTTGCTGTCAATCAGAATCAACTCGATGGCACCTAACGTCAGAATCAATGAGAGTGGATTCTCCAGAGAAGATTTGCTTTTGTTTCTGTCATGTATCCGGAGTGGCACTGACATTGTTAGACCACTTTAAATTAAAAGCTTGAAGTTGTTGTTATCACTGAAGTGATGTGAATCCATGTGAGAGTTTTTTTTTTTAAGCCATGTTTGCTTATTAACCCAGCTTTCCTTGTATATCCATGATGGTTAAAAGGAAAAAAAAAAGTGTGATAGGTTTGTTTATTTGTGGTGCACTCTTACCTAAAGACGTAGTTGGTTAGCCCTTTGTGTTTCCATATATTTGAGGGACATGTCTCCTGTTAGTCTGTCCACCTTGAGCAGACTCTGGCTTTTTTGTTCTGTTACCATTACCCAACAAATCTCTGTAAACTTCCCCTCAAGTTCCCCCCATTCAACAGATGCTTTCAGGACAAAAGTGCCTTCAGTATCTACTTTCCTTTCTGGGTTCCTGTCTTTCAGTAGATTTTTGGCTTGATAACTATCTTGTAATCTGTTCAGTTTTTTTAAGAAGTGTGCATAAAGTATGTTAATGCCATCTAGTTATAGTGGGAAAAATACTTTTGCAATGCCAATATTGAAATAATGCAAAATTCTGAGAGTAAGGTGTGTCTACTAACCAGTGCTGTGCATCTTTGGTATACAACCTGTTTTCTAAAGGATATTGGTTGTGAGTTGAGGCAAGGATAGATACCATTTTATTTTCCTTTGCTTAAATGTATTATATATGTTTCTATGCTTTCCTTATTTTTTTTTAATTCCGTATATATATGTTGGAGCCCTGGTGGCGTAGTGGTTAAGAGCTCAGCTGCTAACCAAAAGGTCAGCAATTCGAATCTTCCAGCTGCTCCTTGGAAAGCATGTGGGACAGTTCTACTTTGTCCCGTTTAGGGTCACTATGAGTCGGAATCGACTCAACAGCAATGGGTTTGATTTTTATATATTTTTACCTCTCAGAAGAATAGCTGTCTACCAAATATTAAGTGCTATTGCTTAGAAGAAGCAAAGGTTGTGTTTTCTTAGTGAAATTATATTGAATAACTAGTTGTTTATGCCAGTTTATGTTGTAATGTTGAAGATACAGAACACATTACTTCAGAAAATTGTATTTATTAGTTTGCTGCTTACCATGTCTAAATATTAGTTGGAATAACATGCTTCCTGTATTCCTTGACATCTGTTATTTTACAAACCTTCTTTATTTCTATAGAGCTTTTTGAAGAAGAATCTACTTGCAAATTCATATTCTTTAATATTAGGTTTAAGAAGTAAATGACCTCAAATTAATTTTATACAAATTTAATCCACATATTAGAATTATTCATACATACACTGTAATCGTTTACAGTACTAGTGGGTATAGTGTAATTTTGACCTTGGAATCAAAATAGCCTGAGTGTGAATCCCAGTTGTGCTAGTCACTATAGTGTTACCTCCAGTATGAAAGGCAGTATAGCATGGGGCTTTAAAGAATGAGTTTGGAGCCATAGTGCCAGGATTTGAATTCCATTTCTACCACTCACTAGCTGTGTAACTCTAGGTGACTATTTACCTCTATAACTCTGTATTCTTATCTCTATAAAGGAGAAAACAGTAATACCAACTTCAGAGTATTGCTGTGAGTCTTAAATGAATTTACTAATATAAAACTCTTCAGTGAATATATGGCACATGTTGTTTACTATTATTATGTAAAACATTTAACTTGGAAAAATTTTTAAAGTTCAGTGTCTAATATTAGTTGATATATGATTTCTAAGATAAGAGATCAGATTAAATAATGCCGGGTTTAAAAGAATATAAAAAATAAAAAAATTCAACGTGTACTTTTCAAAGTTGATGGAAATATTAAATATTCATTTGTGAATTTCTATTGAAACAAATGGAGAATCTGAAAAGATTCTTCCATTTCTTCCTTTTGCATGATTTTATAGGTAGAAATTGTGATATTGTAAGATGCTTCTGATGTAGAAGTAGTAAGTACTTTCTTTTTATAAGCTGGATTGCTTTTCTCTACAGTTTTTTTGGACAAAATGTTAAATAAGGGATTTTAAAACCAACTTTTTTTAGAATTTTTTATTGTGCTTTACATGAAGGTTTACAGAATAAATAGTTTCTCATTAAACAGTCAGTACACATACTGTTTTATGACATTGGTTAACAACCCGACAACATGTCAACACTCTCCCTTCTCAATCTTGGAGGACCTTTTTTTTTTTTTTTGTAAAAATATACATAGCCCAAGGTAGACCATTTCAAAAGTTTAGTGCTGTCATTTTGATGTCCTTTTTGGTGTGTTGTTGATAGTTTCTTTGTTCCACTTAATTTTCTGTACTGCGTCATTCTTCTTTATGTATTTTCTTTTCATCTTTTTCATTGTTTTTGATTTTGTGTTTGCTGAGTCTTTATGTTTTTCTTGTTTTTTATTTTGATGTGTAGGATTGTTAGTTCCTTTGCGGTTACTTTAATATTTACTCCTGTTTTTCTAAGTTTAAACCAGTCTTTTATTTCTTTCTATCACCCTGACTTTCTCTCCATATGAAAAACCTATGTATACATTTTTTAGTCCCTCTTTTTTGTTTTAATGTTGTCATCTTTTACATTTAAAAAAAAAATTTTTTTTTTGTACTATAGATGAAGGTTTACAGAACAAATAGTTTCTCATTAAACAGTCAGTGCACATATTGTTTTATGACATTGGTTAACAACCCCATGACATGTCAACACTCTCCTTTCTCGACCTTAGAGGACCTCTTTTTTTTTTTTTTTTTTTGGTAAAAATATACATAGCCAAAGATACACTGTTTCAGAAATTTCTACATGTACAATTCAGTGACATTGATTATATTCTCCAGTTGTGCTGCTATTCTCACTATCCTTTTCCAAATTATTCCATCACCATTATTTTTAACTCACTGCCCCCTAGGCTTCCCATCAAACCTTTTGAGTTGCTGTTGTCCATTTGATTTCACATAGATAATTCCTTTTTTTTTTTTTTGTACTTTATATGAAGGTTTACAGAACAAATAGTTTCTCATTAAACAGTACACACAGTGCCCTATGACAATGGTTAACAACCCCACAACATATCAACACTCCCTTCTCAACCTTGAGTTCCCTGTCACCAGCTTTCCTGTCCACTCCTGCTTTCTAGTCCTTATCCCTGGACTGCTGTGCCTCATTAGTCCAGTTTTGTTTTATGAGGCTGTCCAGTGCCCATCTGAACGGTGAACTTTGGGAGTGACTTCACCACTGAGCTGAAAGGGTGTCCAGGGGCCATACTCTCGGGGTTCCTCCAGTCTGTCAGGCCAGTAAATCTGGTCTTTTTTTATGAGTTAGAATTTTGTTCTACATTTTTCTCCAGCTCTGTCCAGGACCTTCTGTTATCATCCCGGCCAGAGCAGTCAGTGGTGATAGCCAGTCACCGTCTAGCTGTACTGGACTCAGTCTGGTGGAGGCCGTGGTAGCTGTGGTCCAGTCTGGTGGAGGCCGTGGTAGCTGTGGTCCATTAGTCCTTTGGACTAATCTTTTCCTTGTATTTTGTTCTCTTCATTCTCCCTTGCTTCCAAAGGGGTGAGACCAGTGGAGTGTCTTAGATGACTGCTCACAGGCTTTGAAGACCCCAGATGCTACTCACCAAGGTAGAATGTAGAACATTTATAAACTGTGTTATGCCAATTGAGCTAGATGTTCCCCAAGACCATGGTCCCCACAGCCCTCCACCCAGCAATTTAGTCCCTCCGGGAGTTTGGAAGTATCTATGGAGCTTCCATGACCTTTCTTTGTACAAGTTGTGCTGGCTTCCCTAGTATTGTGTACTGTCTTACCCTTCACCAGAGTTACCTCTTATCTATTGTCTGTGTACTTGCCCCCACCCCCACCCCTCGCAACACTCGTAACCAACAAAGATTGTTTCTTTTTGTGTGTAAACTTTTACATGAGTTTTTACAGTAGAGGTCTCATACAATATTTGTCCTTTTGTGATTGACTTATTTCACTCAGCATAATGTTCTCCAGTTTCATCCATGTTATGAGATGCTTCACAGATTCATCATTGTTCTTTATCATTGCATAATACTCCATTTTGTGTATGTACCATAGTTTATCCATTCATCTGTTGATGGGCACCTAGGTTGTTTCCATCTTTTTGCTATTGTGAACAATGCTGCCATGAACATGGGTGTGCATGTCTATTCATTCACGGCTCTTATTATTTTAGGATATACTCCTACGAGTGGGATTGCTGGATCGTATGGTATTTCTGTTTCTAGCTTGCTAAGGAAGTGCCATATCATTTTCCAAAATGATTGTACCATTATGCATTCCCACCAGCAGTGCATAAGAGTTCCGATCTCTCCGCAGCCTCTCCAACATTTGTTATTTCCATTTTTTTTTTATTCTTGCCAGTAATGCCGGGGTGAGATGGTATCTCATTGTGGTTTTAATTTGCATTTCTCTAATGGCTTGTGATGGCAAGCATTTCCTCATGTGTCTGTTGGCCTTTTCAGTGTCTTCTTTGGTGAAGTGTTTGTTCTGTTCATTTCCTTTGCCCATTTTTTAATTGGGCTATTTGTCTTTTTGTTGTAGAGGTGTTGAATTTTCTTGTAGATTTTAGAGATTAGACCTTTGTCTGACTTGTAATGTCCAAAATTATTTTCCCAGTCTGTAGGTTCTCTTTTTACTCTTTTGGTGAAGTCTTTTGATGAGCGTAAGTGTTTAATTTTTAGAAGGTCCCAGTTATCTAGCTTATCTTCTGAAGTTTGTGTGTCGTTGGTTATGGTTTGTATCCCGTTAATGCCATGCATTAGGACCGCTAGCATTGATCCTATTTTTTCTTCTATGAACTTTATAATTTTTGGCTTTATATTTAGGTCTTTGATCCATTTTGAATTAGTTTTTGTGTATGGTGTGAGGTATGGGTCCTGTTTAATTTTTTTGCAGATGGACATCCAGTTTTGCTAGCATCATTTGTTAAAAAGGCTGTTCTTTCCCTGTTTGATGGGCTTCGGGCCCTTGTCGAAGATCAGGTGACCGTAAATGGATAGATTTACATCTGGGTTCTCAATTCTGTTCCATTGGTCAATGTATCTCTTGATGTACCAGTACCAGGCTGTTCTGACTACTGTAATTGTATAGTAGGTTCTGAGGTCAGGTAATGTGAGTCCTCCTACTTTATTCTTCTTCTTCAATGGAGCCTTACTTATCTGGGGCTTCTTCCCTTTCCATAAAAAGTTAATGATTAGTTTTTCCATACCTTTAAAGAATATTGTTGGTATTTGGATTGGGATTGCATTGTATTTGTAAATTGCTTTGGATAGAATTGTCATTTTTACTATGTTGTGTCTACCTGTCCAAGAGCATGGGATGTTTTTGCATTTATGTGGATCCCTTTGGGTTTCTTGCAGTAGTGTTTTGTAGTTTTCTTTGTATAAGTGTTTTACATCCCTGGTTAGATTTATTCCTAAGTATTTTTTTTTTTTAGGGACTTTTATAAATGGTATTGTTTTCCTGATTTCCTTTTCATTGTTCTCTTTATTGGTGTATAGGAATCTAACCGATTTTTGTGTGTTTATCTTGTATCCTTCTACTCTGCTGAATCTTTCTATTAGTTCCAGTAGTTTTCTTTTGGAGTCTTTAGGGTTTTCTATGTATAGTATCATATCATCCACAAACAGTGACAGTTTAACTTCTTCATTACCAATTTGGATGCCCTTTATTTCTTTTTCTTGCCTTATTGCTTTAGCCAGAACTTCCAACACAGTGTTAAACAGGAATGATGATAAAGGGCATCCTTGTCTTGTTCATGTTCTCAAGGGGAATGTTTTCAGCCTGTCTCCATTAAGAATGATGTTGGCTGTTGGTTTTGCATAGATGTCCTTTATTATGTTGAGAAATTTCCCTTGTATACCTATTTTATTTAGAGTTTTTGTCAGGAATGGATGTTGGACTTTGTTGAATGCCTTTTCTGCATCAGTTGAGATGATCGTTTGTAAAATCTTCAACTTTTAAATCATATGTTTATTTGTGGACTTTACCTCCCATTAGACTTCAACATCTGAAATCTGTTATTCTTTTAGTGAATTTAAGGTGTTGATAAATTCCTTACATTTCTCCCGTGCCACCCCACAATGCTGTGTTCTATCTATTCCTAATTTCTTATCTGCCAAATACCATGTATTTTTTGTCTTCATTATTTTCTTCATACTTTTTCCCTCCCTATAAAGCCTTTTCGCTTATTTCTGCCAATTAAATTCATACATATCCTTCAGTGTAACTCAGATACTACCTTCATATCAACAATTCTGTTGGTTGCAGTCAGAGAGTCTTCTTTGTAAGTATAGCACTTTTTATAAAAACTTCCAACATTTACATGAGTCATTAAGTTATAGTTATATATGCCTGCCTTCCCTACTTATCTATAAACCCTTGGAGATTAGGGATGGATGATATTTTAGTCATATTTTTCACCTCCTTTTTCCCAAGTAGTAGAGCACAGTTTCTTGAACATGGCATATATCTATGACAACAGAAAAAGAATATCAGTAATTTTTATTGATGAGCTTTTGCTTCATACCAGGCACTGTGTAAATCAACTTTATGAGGGTCATCTAATTAAATCCTTACAACATCCTTATCTGCATTTTGCAGATAGGTAACTGAAGATCATCAAGTGAGCAAGCTGCCTATGATTCTACAGCTCATGAGTAGCAGACCTGGGATTAGAGCCTAGGCTGTCTTGACCTATGGTCCTTATGTTTAACCCAGTAAACTATTTGTAGAAATGAATCAGACCTATGGATTAAATATGTTTAAAACTAATTTTAGAAGAATGAACATATCTATTTTAGAAGAAGTATAGCCAGAATGCTCCTTAGAAGCAAGGATGGCGAGACTTCCTCTCATGTACTTTGGACATATTATCAGGAGGGACCAGTCCCTGGAGAAGGATATCATTCTTGATAAAGTTAGAGGGTCAGCAAAAAAGAGGAAAACCCTCAATAAGACAGATTGACAAAGTGGCTGCAACAGTGAGCTGAAACATAGCAACAATTGTGAGGATGGCGCAGGACTGGGCAGTGTTTCATTGTGTTACGTAGGGTTGCTATGAGTCGGAACCGACTTGATAGCACCTAACAACAGCAAACCTAATTTTATGTAAAGCTCCTTGTTAGTAATATTATAAACTCTGGGTTCATCTTTGTTCAAATAGCCATTATGTCTCCACGGTATTACCATCTGGCCAGATGGCAATTTCCAGTTCTCATGGCTGACCCAATGACATCTGCTTAGAATATGTCTCTTGGTTAAATGCCGATACCTTTTAGTAATTTGATTATGTTAGAAAGCTTTCTTATCATTGATAAACAACCTTTGAGTTGCCTTGCTTAAAAAATGTATAAGACTTAGATTTTAAATCTTAATTTCCTTTCTGAAAAACTTTTAAATTTTTGTTTTTAATAGTAATTTCAAGAGAAATGCCTTGGCTTCAGAATCACAGACATATGTACCCTGTTGACTTTTTTTTTTTTTTAAAACAAGGAGGCATAAAGTTAAAGATGACAAGAATCCAGGTTTTCCTCAACAAAATGCTAGCAAACTGAATCCAAAAGCATATGATGAGGATTGTACACCATGATCAACTGGATTTATCCCAGGAATGTAAGGACTAATGGACCACAGTTACCACAGCCTCCACCAGACTGGTGGGTTCAAACTACCAACCTTTAGGTTAGCAGCCAAGCACGTAACCACTGCTTTTTTATCAGGGATCCTTCCCATACCTTACAGCATATACAAAAATGAATTAAAAATGGATCAAGAACTTAAATGTGAGATCTGAAACTATAAAACTCTTAGAGGAAAACATAGGATTAATGCTTTGGGGCTTAGTTTTTAACAATGGATTCTTAGATATGCCAGGAAATGTACTCACAGCAAAAGATAAAATAGATAAATTAGACTTCATCAAAATTAAAAACTGTCGTGCATCAAAAGACTGTCAACAAAGTGAAGAGACAGCCTACAGATAGAAAATATTTGGAACACATATATCTGATAGGGATTTCATATCTAGACTATATAAAGAACTCCTACAACTCAACAACAAAAAGACAATCCAGTTTAAAAAAGTAAAAGACTTAGACATTTTACCAAAGAAGATATGCTAATGACCAACAAGCTCATAAAATTTTGCTTAATGTCATTAGACATTAGGGAGATGCAAATCAAAACCATCAATGGGATACCACATGTCCCACAAAAGAATAGCTATGATTTAAAAAAAAAAAACAAAAACAGAAAATAGCATGTTGATGAGTATGTGAAGAAATTGGAACCCTTATCCATTGCTGGTGGGAATTAAAAATGATATAACCACTGTGGAAAACAGTTTAACTGTTCCTCAAAACGTTAAGTATAGAATTACCATATGACCCAGCAATCCCAATCCTAGGTATATACCCAAAAGAAATGAAAGCAGGAACACAAAAAGAAACCTGTATACCAGTGTTTGTTGCAGCACTGTTCACAGTAACCAAGAGGTAGAAATAATCTAAATGTCCATCAATAGATGATTAGATAAACAAAATGTGGTATATACATATAGCAGAATATTACTCATCCACAAAGAGAAATGAAGTCCTCGTACCTACTACAGCATTGATGAATTTTGAAGTCATTATGCTGAGTGAAATGAGTTTGTCACAAAAGGACGACTGTTGTATAATTCCACTTATATGAAATAGGCGAATGTATAGAGACCAAAGTTTTTCAGTGGTTACCAGTGGTGGAAGGGAGAGGAGAAGGCTTCATTTTTTAGGGGACACTGAGTTCCTGTTAATGGTGATAGAATAATTTGGAAAAGGGTAGTGGTGATAGTTTCACAACTTAACGAAGGCAATCACTGCCACTGAATTGCCTGTGTAAAAATTGTTGAATTGGCAAATGTTTTGTTACATATATTTTTACCACAATTTAGGAAAAAGAGAAAGAATCCAGCCTTCTTTGTAGCTTAGAGTAGAGAATGTTTTCTATTTCCTTCCCCTAATCGAATTGGCAAGCAGGAGAAAAATTACATGGTTGTTTTAAATGAGTTAGTACTTTCCTTTGCTGACCTATGCTATGAATAGCTGAGAATTGATACCGTATAGCCTGTTTTTGAAATTTATTGTCACTCTTCATTTGTGTATTCATAGCTCTCCTAAATAACCAGTATGCTGAAAAGGGAGGACCCTCATTTAAATTAGGTAACTCATTAATTTACAAATTAATAATAGGCAGGTTAAGCTAAGAGGGCCTGTAGTTTAAAGAGGCCTTTTGGGACCTCACAGAAGTTAATGTTTTACTGGAGATAAGTGAGCAACCTCAGCTAACTCCTAGTAAGTCTCGTTTGTCATTTACAGTTGTATAAATCATTAACATTTTAATATTACAGTTTCACATCAGCTCTGCTGACAACCTTGAAGCCTAAATTTGTCTGTGTGTGTGTGTGTATCTGTAACATTTTCTTCTAAGAGTTTTATTTAGCCTTTGACATTTTATCTTTGTACTTGGTACTTTAAAGGCAGTAATATAATATTAAATATAATGTAATACTATCTTATATTAGTGAAACAAGATGAAGAGTAGTACATACAGTTTTCTACTATTTTTTGCAAAATAATTGTAAAAAGGGTGAGAAAATTAATACAAATATTTATATACACTTGTATTCTCATAAAGGAATTTGACAGGGATGGATAAGAAATCAATAATTGTGGTTACCTTTGTGTTTTTGTTTTAAGTAGGGGCCTTTGGAGTTAAGAGATAGGGAAGGAGGCAGACAAGGATAGACTTTTCTCTATTATTGTTTTATATATTTTTTGAACCATTTGAATGTACTATCTATTAAATTCTTTTCAGGTGTCTGCATTTACTCATTGACCCCCCGTGCCTTTCCTTAGCTGCAATTAAAACAAAACTCTCATCTCCTTTGTTTCTGATTGATTCTTCATATATTTTGTTGTTAGTTGCTGTTGAGTTGATTCTGACTCACGGTCACCAGAGATTGCATAAAACAAAAATAATAGTTATATAGTTGTTTAAAATTATAATTTTCATTTTTTCCTTTATTCCATACTGTTGTTGTTGTTAGGTGCTGTCGAATCAGTTCTGACTCATAGCAACCCTATGTACAACAGAACAAAACACTGTCGGGTCCTGCGCCATCCTCACAGTCGTCGTTACGGTTGAGCCCATTGTTGCAGCCACTGCATCAGTCTGTCTTGTTGAAGGTCTTCCTCTTTTTCTCTGAGCCTCTAGTCTACCAACCATGGTGTCCTTCTCCAGGGACTAGTCCCTCCTAATAAAATGTCCAGAGTATGTGAGACATAGTCTCCCCATCGTTGCTTCTAAGGAGCATTCTGGTTGTACTTCTTCCAACACAGAATTGTTCATTCTTTTGGCAGTCTGTGGTATATTCAGTATTCTTCACCAACACCACAATTCAAAGGCGTCATTCTTCAGTCTTCCTCATTCATTGCCCGGCTTTCACATGCATATGAGGCAATTGAAAACATCATTGCTTAGGTCAGGCGCACCTTAGTCCTTAAAGCCACATCTTTGCTTTTTAACACTTTACAGAGGTCTTTTGCAGCAGATTTGCCCAGTGCAATACATCTTTTGATTCTGTGCCTGCTGCTTCCACGGGCCTTGATTGTGTATCCAAGTAAAATGAAATCCTTGACAACTTCAGTCTTTTCTCTGTTTACCATGTTGCTTGTTGGTCCAATTGTTAGGATTTTTGTTTTCTTTATGTTGAGGTGTAATCCATACTGAAGGCTGTGGTTTTTGATCTTCATCAGTAAAGTGCTTCAAGTCCTCTTCACTTTCAGCAAGCAAGGTTGGGTCTTCTGCATAATGCAGGTTATTAATGAGTTTTCCTCCCCTCCTGATGCCGTGTTCTTCATGTAGTCCAGCTTCTCAGATTATTTGCTCAGCATACAGATTGAATAAACATGGTGAAAGGATACAATCCTGACTCACACTTTTCCTTACTTTAAACCATGCAGTATCCACTTGTCCAGTTCGAACTGCCTCCTGATCTATGTACAAATTCCTCATGAGCACAATGATGTGTTCTGGAATTCCCATTCTTCTCAGTGTTATCCATAATTTGTTATGGTCCACACAGCTGAATGCCTTTTCATAGTCAATAAAACACAGATAAACATTTTTCTGGTATTCTCTCCTTTGAGCCAGGATCCACCTGACATCAGCAATGATATCCCTGGTTCCCCATTCTCTTATGAATCCAGCTTGAATTTCTGGCAGCTCCTGTCGACATACTTCTGCAGCCACTTTTGAATGATCTTCTGCAAAATTTTACTTGCGAGTGGTATTAATGTTATCTCCTATACTGTAGAAGAGTAAAAGGTTATTAAAATTGTCACCCCGCGGGAGCCAACCTCACTTGTGATGTGAAAATAAAATTGCTTCCCCATATTATGGAGGGACATCTAAATCCTGAAAGTTTTGACCCCTTTCTTCCACAGAAAAACTAAACTTACCACTAGCAGACCAATTTTAAACTAGTTTTTAAAATTACATTTTAGCTGAGCTGAATTATGGTATGAGGGAGAGGGGATAATGTACTTTGACACCAGGGCTTCTGAACTGGTTTGTTCCTGTTGGAACCCCTGCTGAGAATTTACATTTCTAACAAGTTCTCAGGAAGTTATACATAAGAATCACCTGGGGATCTTGTTAAAATGTAGATTCTGATTCAGTATGGGGGGGAAGCAAAATCTCAGCAGGGGGTTTGAACTGAAATGAACCAGTTCGAAGCCCTGTGTGACACTGAATAATTCAGTAAGGTTATTGAGAAAAGTAGGGATCACAACAGAGAGTCTCAGACAGAATGGAAGAAAAATATAGAACAGAATTCAAATTTACGAAAAACGACTGGACTTACTAGTCTGACGAGAAAAAAAAAAAAAAAGAAAAATATCAAACTAGAAGGAAAGACGAGTATACTTTGTTAAAACAGGCATGATACATGTATATGATAAAAAAAATTGAAGAAGTCCCTACAGTGAGTAAGCTTTTGCTCTCTTAAGATACTCACTCTACAGAGTATACTCCATAACCAGTATTTGTTTTTTAAATCTTGCCAGTTATGTGTGTATACAAGCATGCACAACAGAGTTTTCCAACCAGTCCCTTGCTATAAGCAGAATAAAATATATTATTCAACCTGTTTTATAATATTTGTGATGTGTACTCCTTACTTCCAACTATACTCAAACTATCAAACCGAAACTCTAAAATTCTCCATTGTAAAAAATAATGCTAACCAGTTGTAGAGAGAATGAGTAGATAAAATTAGTATATCTAAGAATGTTATTATTTTCAAAAGCTTTTAAATGTTATATCTGTTTGAATGATATGCTTGGTTGTATGTAGATCACATTAAAACATCTCAAGGATTCTGTTGCTGTCTTGGGCTTGGTTCTCTAGAGAAGCAAAACCAGTGAAGCATATAAATGTGTATATATTTAAAAAAAAAAAAAAAAAAAAAAAGCCAAACCTGTTGCCATCGAGTTGATTCCAACTCATAGTGACCCTATAGGACAGAGTAGAACTGCCCTGTAGGGTTTCCAGGAAGCAGCTGGTGGATTGGGACTGCTGACCTTTTGATTAGCAGCTGAGCTCTTAACCACTGAGCCACGAGGGCTCCTGATATTATACAGAGAAAGATTTATATTAAAGAAATGGCTCATGTGCTTTATAGAGGCTGGAAAGTCCAAACTCCATGAGCCAGGTTGGAGGCTTCGCCTGCCTCAAGTAGCTGCAGTGGCTGGTGAACCCAAGATTGGCATGTCAGACAGCAGGTCTCTGGCTCATAGGCTGTGGAAGCTGACAAATTCCAGTATCAGCAGGTAAGCTGCTAGCCCAAGTCCCAAGAACCAGAGGTCAGATGAATAGGAGCCAGCTGGAGGATCCAGAACAAGCAGAAGCCAGTGTGCTTTGCCAGAAAGTCCACCTATATTGGATGCAGGCCACACCCCCAAGGAAACTCCCTTTCAGCTGATTGGCTCTGCACATAACATCTCATCATGGAGCTGATTACGTTATATCAGATCTCATTTTGGAGGTGATTATATCATTACATAGCTGCCAAATCACTGAGAATTATGACCCAGTCAAGTTGACACAGAACCTTAGCTATTACAGTTACTATCAAATGCAGTAGGTAGCGTTATTCATTATAGGATTCTAGATTTATATAGGATTTATTAATACACTCCCTTAAAGTTCAGAGTGGTATGTCTTAAGAGGTAGAAATAACTATTAGAAAAAATATCAAGTGATACAAGTATAACTCATAAGTATACTGATAATTAATATAGCCACCATTTACTGAGTTTTTATTCTGTACCAGGCATTGTACTGAGTACCTTATATGTATTTATATCAGCTAAATCTTTACTCTTATGAGGATACATACTGTCATCATCATTTTTCTGTAACTTTGAGCAGTTAAGTAAGTTGACAGAGATTTATTTTTTAGAAATTACTATCTGAGAAATAACAAAAAATAAGATAAGCAAAAATATTAGTATAACAAATACCCATGTTTCCATCACACAGAATTAACAGCCACAGTCATTATCATATGTTTCAAGTATATTTAAAATAAAATAAATACACATGAAGTTGCCTTTGACCTCTAGCCTTGGTTTCTTCTTCCCCTAAAGACCAGTAGTGTTGTTATTATTTTTTTTTAATGTGTATTGATTCTCTTTGCCCTGAATTTATACAGTCAATAACACACTTTCCATTGCTTCACTTATCTGGGAAGCTATGAACGATTCCAACAGTGATGACACTCAAAATAGATTGGTAGCCTTTTTAATATAATTTCTTTTAGAACTGCATTACTATACAGTTGGTCCTCTGTATCCAGAGGTTCCGAATCCACGGATTCAACCAAGCACAGATTGAAAATATTGGGGGGAAAAAATGTTATGTTATTGCTGACATGTCCTATGTAGTTATGCCTATAATGGTTGCCTCTGTACTGAACGTGTACAGAATTTTTTTTCATGTCATTATTCCCTAAACAATACAGTGTAACAGTTATTTATATAGCATTTACATTGTAGTGTTGCTATGAGTCGGAATCTGCTCCAGGGCAATGGTTTTTTGTTTTTTTTTTTGGTTTATTTACACTTTAGGTATTATACGTAATCTAGAGATGATTTAAAGTATACGGGAGGATGTGCACAGATTATATAAGGGACTTGAGCATCTGTGGATTTTTGGTATACTTGGGGTCTGGAATCAGTCCCTTGCGGATACCAAGGGATGAGTGTATTCATAGTTTAGGTTTTTAGGTTTTTCTACCCTAATTCATTTGAGCCCAGACCATTTTTGGCTCCTTCAGTCTAGCCTCAGTAGAATGAAGATTTTGTACCGCTATCTATCCTGATTGAACTAAATGAAGGCACTGATTTTGTAGGTCAAAAACAGTTGAATATCAGTAATTTCATGTGGTTCAGCCTAATATGTTAAAATTCTGAAGTCTGTTCGAAACTTCCCAGATATTTTAATGGACTTGTTCATACAGATTTATGGATTTTCAAAATACAGGCCTGAATTCATCACAGGTTTGTTGCCTCTTCATTTGATTTCTCTGTTTGTTTTTCTGCTTTCACAGCCTTACTTTAGGTATTTCTCATTTGCTTAGAAGAATGTTCAGGAAAAAAAACCAAGCCTATTACCATGGAGTCGATTTTGACTCATAGTGACCCTATAAGGACAGGTAGAACTGCCCCATAAGGTTTCCAAGGCTTTAATTCCTTATGGAAGTAGACTGCTTTCTTTCTTCCAAGGAGCGGCTGGTGGATTTGAACCACCGACCTTTCAGTTGGCAGCTGAGTGCTTTAACCACTGCACCACCACAGCTTAGAGGAATGTTACACAGTATATATTCAGCCTGTGTTGTCTAATGCCACTTTTTTAAAATGACATTTATTTCTTGATTTTAAAAGTAAAAAAATGCTTATTTTAGGATTTCTGGAAAACAGAAAGGTATGAGGAGTAAGTCATCTCTTGATATTTTGCCAGAGATAATCACTGTCGACTTGGGTCCATTTCCTTTTAGTCTACGTATAATTTTATTCTATCTCCTTTAGTATTAAATTGAACAAAGAATATGCTTTATTTTTTTAAGTACTTGAGTAGTTTCTGAAAAAAATGTTTTTTTAAACTACCAAATCCATTTTGTTTTAATGTACAATTCCATGAGTTTTGATCAGTTCATGCAGTCTTGTAACCACCACCACACTCAGGATACAGAACAGTTGCATCACGTTCAAAAATGTTCTTCTGTTGCCCTTTTATAGTCAACTTGTCTTCCCAACCACAACCTCTGGCAACCACTGATCTGTTCTCCATCCCTGTAGTTTCGTGTTTTTCAGAATGTCATATAAATGTAATCATACAGTAATGTAATTTTTTGCAACAGGCTTCTTTCATTTAGCATAATGCGTTTGAGATTCATCTATGTTGTTACATGTATCAGTAGTCTGTTCTTTTATTGATGAAGAGCATTCCATTTTGCATGGATGTACCACGGTTTGTTTATCCATTCACCTGTTGAAGGACATTTAGGTGGTTTCTAGTTTTATGTGATTGTGAACAATGCTTCTAAAAACATTCATGTACATATTTTTATAAGAATATAAGTTTTAATTTCACGCAGGTAAATACCTAGGATGGTTGAGTCATGTGGTAAGATTATGGTTAACTTTATAAAAAATCCACTGTTTTCCAGAGTGACTGTGCCATTTTGAATTCTCACCAGAAATATATGAGTGTTCCAGTTCCTCTGCATCCTCACCAGCACTTGGTGGTACTGGCAGAGTTTTTTGTTTGTTTGTAGTCATTATATTAGGTGTGTAATGGTACATCATTGTGGTTGATTTTGCATTTCCCTTAGTGGTAATTGATGTTGAGCACTTTTCATGCACCTTTTTGCTGTCTGTCTACTTTGGCAAAGTGTTCAGATCCTTTGCCTGTTTTTCATTTTTATATGTATTTTTAGTTTTATGGGGCTTTAAAAATGTTCATTCATTCTGGATATAAGTCCTTTGTCATATATGTGACTTGCTAATATTTTCTCCAGGTCTGTAGCAAAAATTTTAAATTTTTATGAAATTCATTTTATCTTTTCTCCCCCCCTTTATGAATCAACTTTTGGTGTCATACCAGAGAACTCATTGCTTAACCTATAGTCACAAAGTTTTTTCCTTATGTTTTCTTTTAAATATTTCATAGTTTTAAATTTTGCATCCAGGCAGTGATAATGATTTGGGTAGAAGCAGAAATGTAAGGAACATATATTGATAAAATCTTTGTGCTTACATATTGTCTGTGTGTGTTCATGCTCTGTGAATGAGAATAGAAAAACTAAAAATGAAATCACCAATCAACCTAGACTATGCTTCTTCAGCCCATATCGTAGCTTAAATTAAAACCTGTAATTTTAAAGTATATTTTCCTTATGTCTCTGCTTCTACTCAAATCATTATCTTAGCCTTATTCTTCTACCACCTCTCATCCTATGTACATGCAACTCTTTTTTTTTTTTTCCCCCATTCATTCATTCCCTAAATATTTATTGGCCATTTGTAATCTTTTGGGCCCAATTTATGTGCTAGGAATATAATGGTTAGCAAGAGAGACATGTTCCTTGATCTCATGAATTTACATTCTTGTAGGTGAAACAAACAATAAACAAATGACCAAAAAAAAAAAAATAATAATAATAATTTCAGAGCATGATATAGTCTTTGAGAAAAATAAAACACAATGAGTTCATAGAGGATGACTGGAAAGGGTGGGAACAGTTGATAGGGTGGTTGGAAAGGGCTTCCTTTTTTATCATCTTTTCTCAAAAGAGATGTATTTTGAGCTGAGACATCCATAGTGAGGTTTCAGCCATCTGGCGAAGAGTATCCTAAGCAGAGGAGTTAAAAGGCCTGAAGCGAAAACAAGTTCGGTATGTTTGTATATCAGAAAGGCAGATCAGATTACAGAAGCATGAGTGAGCAGAGGGCAGTGCTGGATCAGTGGTAGAATTCTCACCTTTTGTGCAGGAGACCTGGGTTCAATTCCTAGCCATTGCACCTCATGTGCAGCTACCACTTGTCTGTCACTAGAGGCTTGTATGTTGCTGTGATGCTGAACAAATTTCAGTGGAACTTCCAGACTAAGAAGGCTTAGGAAGAAAGGCCTGGTGATCTACTTCCATAAGTAAGGTTGAATCCCGTTGCGTATGGGGTCACCATGAGTCAGGGGCTGACTTGAAGGCATCTAACAACTACAACCATGAGTGACTAACATGACATGAAAAGGGGCCAGACCTTTGGAGCCTTGCATGCTCTGGTAGGGTTTGACATTTACTCAAAATATGAAGGGGAAGTATTGGAAAGTTTTAAGCAGGAGCATGACATGCTTTGATTGTTGAGCAGTGGAGATCATTGGGCAATTTAATAACTACACCTCTGCCTTCTGGCCCAGAACCCCTCCTCTTCTTAGAGCAGAGAATATTTCTAGCCCATATAGGTCAACTCTGTCACTCTAACTGAAAATTTAGTGTCCCTAGACACTATTCAGACAAATGAAGATGTTATCATTATCTTAGTTACTGATGACAAGTTAATGTTTTGTCTCCAAATCTCCTCCTCATCAGATAATTCCAAGGGATTTACCTTTCATCCATCACCTAGATGGTGATAATCCATTTACATAGGGCACAGGAAAGTAGGAGGAAATGGGAAGGTTTTCTGGCTGGTGTGTGGTCAGTTCACTGCTGGCCCGTCTGCTTCTCTCTATGGCCCTGCAACCTCTATTCTGTGGTATATTTGAAAAACCTCCCCCCTCCCCCACTCCCTGACCCCTGGAAATCCCACACACAGTTTTCTGCTGTTGGAAAATCCAGGAAGAATACCCTTTCTTTTTTTTTCAATTGTAATTTAGATGAAGGTTTACAGCAAATTATTTTTGCATTAAACAGTTAATACACATATTGTTTTGTGACATTGGTTGCCAACCCCATGACATGTCAACACTCACCTTCTCGACATTGGGTTCCCCATTACCAGCTTCCCTCCTGCCTTCTCATCCTTGCCGCTGGGCTGGTGTGCCCATTTAGTCTCGTTTTGTTTTATGGGCCTGTCTTATCTTTGGCTGAAGGGTGTACCTCAGGAGTGACTTCACTGCTGAGCTGTAAGGGTGTTTGGGGGCTCTACTTTCGGGGGTTTTCCAGTCTCTGTCAGACCAGTAACTCTGGTCTTTTTTTTTTTTTTTTTTGTAAGTTAGAATTTTATTCTACATTTTTCTCCAGCTCTATCCAGGACCCTACATTGTGATCCCTATCAGAGCAGTCGATAGTAGTAGCAGGGCACCATGTAGTTGTGCTGGACTCTAGTCTGGTAGAGGCTGTGGTAGTTGTGGTCCATTAGTCCTTTGGACTAATCTTTCCCTTGTGTCTTTGGTCTTCTTCATTCTCCCTTGCTCCAGACGGGGCGAGACCAGTGGAGTATCTTGGATGGCCACTAACAAGATTTAAGACCAAGATGCTACTCAGAACGTTTTCTTTATAAACTATGTTATGCCAGTTGAGCTACATGTCCCTAGCCCTCAGCCCAGTAAGTCAGTCCCTCAGGGAGTTTGGCTGTGTCTATGAAGCTTCCATGACCTTGCTTTGGTCAAGCTGTGGTGGCTTCCCCAGTATTGTGTACTGTCTTACCCTTCAGCAAAGTTACCATTTATCTGTAGTGTTTTTCCCTCCCCATCCTTCCCTCCCTAGTAACCATCAAGCAAGTCTTAATTTAAAAAAAAAAAAAAAATTAGTTAAAGCCATACTTCCGTGTCACTCTCACTTTTCTTGACCTTATGTCAAACAATGAGAAAAGGTTTAGATGACCAAAAAAAAGGATAATGCTTGTAGAGCTGTTCACAGCACCAAATTTCCTGAGATATCCATACTTGCCTCAGTGCAGTAGGCTTTCTGCACCAAATATATGTGTATTAGAACAAGGGTCAGCAAACTTTTTCTGTACAGGAACAGATGGTAAATATTTTAGGCTTTGCTGGCAAGATGATCTCTGTTGCAACTAAGTGTTCTGTCTTTGTAGAGAGAAAGCTGTGGTAGACAACATGAAAACAAATGAGCATGACTGCGTTACAATAACAATTTAAAAAACAAACCTTGGCTTGGATGAGGATGGGTGGGTAGGAGGTGTCTTAGTCATCTAGTGCTGCTATAACAGAAATACCATAAGTGGATGGCTTCAACAAAGAGAAATTTGTTTTCTCACAGTTGAGTAGGCCTACAAGTCCAAATTCAGGGCATCAGCTCCAGGAGAAGGCTTTCCCTCTCTGTCGGCTCTGGAGGAAGGTCCTTGTGGATGCATCAGTCTTCCCTTGGTCTGGGGGCATCTCAGCGCAGGAACCTCGGGTCCAAAGGACGGGCTTTGCTCCCAGCACTGCTTTCTTGGTGGTATGAGTTTCCCATGTGTCTGCTCGCTTCTCTCTTTTATATCTCAAAAGAGATTGTCTTAAGACACTATCCAATCTTGTATACCTCATCAGTATAACTGCCGCTAATCCATCTTATTACATCATAGTGATAGAGTTTACAACACGTAAGGAAATCACATCAGATTACAAAATGGCACACAGTTCTACAGTACTGAAAATCATGACCCAAACAAGTTGATAGATATTTTGGGGGGGACACAATTCAATCCATGACTGGAGGTGTGTGGGATTTGGCCTGCAAGCCAAATAATTTGCTGATCCTTGTGTTAGAAGAACGAGATGCTTGTTAAATTAATTAATTTAAAGTACTGGTTCCCAAATTTGGCTACAAATTGTTATCACCTGGAACGATTATAAAACTACTGATGCCTGGGTCCAAGCCCCCAAAATTCTGATTTAATTGACCCAGAAGGAGACGTGAGCATCAGGTTAGTTGCCCAGGTGATTTTAATGTTTAGCCAAGTTTGAGAACCTCTCAGTTAAAAAAAAAAACTTTGATGCTTGAATTAAGTTTAAACAGAAACCTTGAGAACTTACATGAGTTCAATTCACTTCAAATATAGATAACTCAAACATCTTTGGGGAAGAAATTCAATATAAATTTAACGGCTTCTGTATCTTTCCTTTTTTTGGTTGTATCTGTCACTTTCTTTAGATGCTTAACTCTTTTTCTATTCAGGAAAACTCAAAAATTGTTTTAAGACTTGGTAGCAGTAGTAGTTAGTGGTAGAATTCTTGCCTTCCATGTGGGAGACCTGGGTTCAATTCCTGGCCAAGGCATCCCAAACATAGCCATCACCCATCTGTCAGTGGAGGCTTACATGTTGCTATGGTGTCGAACAGGTTTCAGCTGAGCTTCCAGTCTAAGACAGACCATAGACACATCCAGACTCCCTGAGGGACCACGTAACTGGGCTGAGGGCTGTGGGGACCATCCAGCTCAACTGACATAACATAGTTTATAAAGAAAATGTGCTACATTCTACTTTGGTGGGTAGCATCTGGGGTCTTAAATCATGTGCGTGGCATCCTAAGATACTCCACTGGTCTCATCCCATCTGGAACAAGAGAGAATGAAGAAAACCAAAGACAAAAGGGAAAGATTAGTCCAAAGGACTAATGGACCACAATTACCATAGCCTGCACCAGACTGAGTCCAGCACCACTACATGGTGCCTGGCTACCACCATGAACTGCCCTGACAGGGATCACAATAGAGAGTCCTGGACAGAACTGGAGAAAAATATAGAACAAAATTCTAACTCACACACACAGAGAAGACCAGACTTACTGGCCTGACAGAGACTGGAGAAACCCCGAGAGTATGGCCCCTGGATACCCTTTTAGCTCAATAATGAAGTCACTCCTGAGGCTCACCATTCCGCCAAAGATTAGACAGGCCCATAAAATAAAATGAGACTAAATGGGCACACCAACCCAGGGACAAGGACCAGAAGGCAGGAGGGGACAGAAAAGCTGATAATGGGGAACCCAAGATTGAGAAGGGGAAAGTGTTGACATGTTGTGGGGGTGGCAACCAGTGTTACAAAACAGTACGTGTATTAATTGTTTAATGAGAAACTAGTTTGCTCTTTATCTAAAGTACAATAAAAAAAAATTAAGAAAGCAAAAGATATGTTTCTATTAGGTATTTGCAATAAAAAATGCTTTCTCACTTGTGTGTTAGAAAAAAACTAATATATTTGAAATTATTTCTAACATCTTACAGTCTATTTGTTCTGCATTTTCAGGTTTCATTTCTTCTTTTGCCTTCTTTTGCATTATGTTTTTTCCCTTTTGTTCTTCTTCTACTATTTTTTTATCTTATTTGAGCATCTTATGCTTTGTCCTCTTTTTTTTTTTTTAAATAATTTTTTGTGTGTTTTACGTGAAAGTTTACACAGCAAATTAGGTTCCCCTTTAATAATTTTTATACAAATTGTTCCATGCTGTTGGTTACAATTTTTTCAGTTGTCAGCATTCTTGTTATTTCCGTTCTGTTTGTTCTGTTTCCATTGATCTAACTTCCTTGCCTTCTCACCTTTGCTTTTGGGTAAATGTTGACCCTTTGGTCTCATACAGTCAATTGGTTAAGGGAACACATTGCTCACGGGTGATATTGTTTATTTTATAAGGTAATCTGTTATTTGGCTGAAAGGTGACCTACAGAAATAGCTTCAAATCCAGGTTCAAAGGTTATCTTAGACAGTAGTCTTGGGGATTCCGCTAGTCTCTATCAGTCCAGTAAGTCTGGCCTTTTTTAGGAATTTGGGTTTTGTTCTACGTTTTTCTGCTGTTCTGCCTGAGATCTTCTGTTGTGTCCCTGATTAGACAGTTGGTAATGGTAACCAGACACCTTCTAGTTCTGGTCTCAGGCTAGAGGAGTGTGTGGTTTGTATGGAGCATTAGTCATGTGGGACTAGTTTCTTCTTTGAGCCTTTGATTTCCTTCATTTTCTTTTGCTCCATACAGGTAGACACCAGTAGTTGTATCTTAGATGGTCACTCACAAGCTTTTAAGACCCCAGTATGTCTTCTTTTTTAATAAATGCCTTTGCTATTTTAACATGTATACTTAAAATCTGAAAATCTTTTTTATTTTCCTTCTACTACAGCCCCAGTCACTGTCCTCCTATGTTTATGGTTCTCAGCCAGGTTTTGAACTATATCTAGTTTTCTTTACCAAAGACTAGAAATTATTATTACTGTGTTATACAGTCTGTTTGTTTATACTTACTGCCATATTTTGCATTTGCATTACCCTGTATTCCTTTCAGTAATTCTCGGTTTCAATTCTTATGCCTGTCAGGTATTTTTTAGAATTTTCTTTAGTGAATACCTATTGTAAGGAAAATCTGTCAGTTTTTATTTATCTGATGGTTTCTTTATTTCACCTCATTCTCAAAGATTACTGTGTTTAGAATTCTCGGTTGATGATTGTTTTCTGTTAACACAGTGAAGTGTTATTCCACCAAACTCTGGCTTTTAGAGTTCTATGTAAGACTTCAGGTAGATCATTTTTCTTCCTTTTATCTGTAGGGTTGCTATGAGTCAGAATCGACTTGACGGTAATGGGTTTTCCGGTTTTTATCTTTTATTTCTAGCTATTTGTATGAATTTCTCTTGAAATTTTCAGAAGAATCATGCAGCTTTGCTGTGTTGTATTTTCAGTTTGGATTTTGTTTTATTTATTATGTTTGAGATTTATTGGGCTTCCCACATCTAAGGTTTAATGTCTTGCAACGTTTCTATAAAATTCTCGGCATAATCTCTTTAAATTTAGTTTCCTCCCCAATATGTCTGCACTCTCCTTGTGGAACTCTGATTTCACATATGTCAGATCTTCTAATTATGTCTTCTTTCACTTCTCCTTCCTATTTTCTGTTACTTTGTCACTCTAGGCTACGTTTTGGATGATTTATTTGAGTGTATCTCATAGTTCATAATAATTCTCTATTCCATTTTAGTTTGTCTATTGTTAAATCCATTCAGTGAGTTTCTTAAACTGTGATTTCTCTTTATTTTTTAAAATTCTATTTCTTCCTTTTCAGATTGCATTGATCATTTTTTTCTAGTTTTATTTTTCTCACTGTATTTTCCACCTTTTCTTTTTTCTTAAGCATGTTAGGCCTTATGACTTTATATCCTGAGTCAAAAATTATCCTAAAACTTTGTTATTTAAGCAGTTGCCTTTTTTTGTTATTGTTGGTTTTCACTTATGGTACCTTGTTTCCTTATGTTTTTGTACATTTTTTAAAAACTAAGCACTGCTCATTTTCATTGGATGTTTATTTTCGAGAATTCTTTGAGGCTTCAGAATTGAGTTAGTGTTTACTTGTTAATATAAACTCTTGAAGTATTTGAACCATATAGGTCATATGAATTCAATTTACAAGTCTGCATGAGAATGATTGTGATTCAGAATTCTCAGAGGAAAACCCAAAGCAGGAGTAATTGAGAGAATACTGAGCCTAGGTACATCATTGTCCAACTTCTGAAAACTAAAGGCAAAGTATCAGTACCAGTTTCCGTCGAGTCAGTTCCAACTTATGATGACACCATGTTTGTCAGAGTAGAACTGTGTTCCATAAGGTTTTCAGTGGCTGATATTTTGGAAGTAAATCTCCAAGTCTTTCTTTTGAGGTGCCTCTAGGTGTACTCAAATTTCCAGCTTTTCAGTTAGCAGCCAAGCACATTAACCGTTTGCACCCAAGGACTCCAAATCCAGTTGCTGTCAAGTTGAATCTGACTCCTGACAGCACATGTATGTTAAAATAGAACTGTGCTTCCTAGTGTTTTCAATGGCTGGTTTTTTGGAAGAGGATGTCTTAAAAGCAGCTAAAGAGAAAGGATAATTACCCTCAAAGAAGCAACAATTTTAGATCGTAAACTGACTTTGCAACAGAAATTAGGGGAGCTCAAAGGCAATGGAATGACACAGTTAATGTGCTGATAGAAAACTGTTGAAAGAATTCTATATCCAGTGAAAATAAATTTCAGAAATAAAACATAATAAACAAATTTTTAGGCTAAAAGATCTGCCACTGCAAAAACCACTCAAGGAAGAGCTTTCGTCTAAAAGAAAATGATTTAATAAAAGTGTAGAGAAGTGTGAAGAGCACCAGAAAAGTGTTAAAATGTAGATGTTTTAAGGTGTGTTGTAAGACTTTTGGCTTAACTTCCAAGAGGAAGGAGTTAAGAATAGAAGCATCAAGCTGGTAGCAGAGGAGGAGTGCTAATTAATTAGCTCTCCTTTCCCCTCATTCCAACTGGATGTACATAGACAAATCTTTCTTTCATTTAACCATTGTATCTTTTTTTTAATTGTGCTTTTAGATGAAGGTTTAGAGGCCAAATTAGTTTCTCATTAAACAATTAATACACATATTGTTTTGTGACATTGGTTGCCAACCCGGCAATGTGTCGACATTCTCCCCTTCTTGACCTTGGGTTCCCAATTTCCATTTGTCCAGCTTTTCTGTGCCCTTCTGCCTTCTTGTCTTTGCCACTAGGCTGGTGTGCCCATTTAGTCTCATAACCATTATATCTTTTAACTAAAATATAATTATTTGCTCAGACAAACTGAGGTTGTACTAAGACAGAAAAACAGTAGCGAAAGTATTTTTATCTTCTTGACATACAAGGAAACTGGAAAAATGTGGTGGATACGTTTTATAATATAATTACTTCAGTGGTTTTGAACAGCAAACAGAACTTTAGGCAACTAAATTTAATTCTCCCCTATGTACTAAAAAGACAGCTGTTCTTTATAGACCTTACTAGGTGCTTTGTTGTAATAAAGAAACCAACTATGGCAATTTTAAACAGAAAAGGATTTTGGAACACAGGATCCTCAGGGCTTGAAAACTATCCTTTGTGGCTATGAAGCTGCCAGCATAGCATGGATAATCATACCACAAAATTGGTTCTTGTTTGGGCAGAGATGCTCCAGTAATACCACTGGTGCTTTCGTGGCTGTGTATCTTGGTTTTCCATCATAATTATTAATAGTGGTTCCTTTCACTCTCAGTTTGGACAGTAAATTGTGTGGTTACCCGGTCAATGTTGGGACATCACTGCCTCTGGAAAACAGATGAAGATGCTGCTACTTTCGGTACCCTTGTCAATATCAAGTTCACCTGTCCCTTGCTTCTTCAAGGACTGGCTTCAGATTCAAATTCTGGGACAGAATTGTCTAATTGATAGCATTTAGCAGCTAAGGAAGCTGAGATGTATTATTTGCATTTTCCAATTTCTGCTGTGAGAGACTGCCTTAAAAGATAGGGGCTTCTCCAAATATAAGAAAGGAGTTCATAAGTTGAGCAGACAAAATAATAACAGATGTCTAGTGCATCATGTAAGGAGCCCTGGTGGTGCAATGGTTGTTAACTAAAAGGCCGGAGGTTCAACCCAGTAGCAGCTTCACTGGATAAAAGACCTGGTGATCTGCCCCCATAAAGATTCCAGCCTAGGAAACCCTATGGGGCAGTTCTGCTCTGCCCTATAGGGCCACTATTAGTCGGAATCAACTTGATGGTAATGGGTTACTTCATTTTATAGCACATATTGGACAAGATTGATTTAATCGTTGATTCTTTGCCTCCTAATTTCATAGAATATAAATGGATAATTAAAAGAAAATTTATTAGATAATTTTGAAAGTTCTTTCCAATTTTCTCAAGACCAATTTCCCAGTTTCGCAGGCACATTTTTCCAAAGCTTACTCTCTCTCATCCTAACATGCTTTCTGTCCTCTCCCTAGATGTGGTAATGCAAAGATCTTTCCTGCATTGTGTTGTTCCCACTCCTAGATCATCACCGTTTTTGGATAGGGTAGCCAGGTTGGTTGTCTTAACAGATTTTCTTGTCAAGGTTGAAGCTGCCTATAACAACAGTCTCTGACAGCAGCATTCAGAGGCATTTTATCAGACTGATATATCTGACCTTATCTCCTGTGAGGTAGTGTCTCTGTTTTTCTAGGTCATTTCTTTTTGTGAAGGACTTGAATTCCTTAGCTGGAGAACAAGATTTAAAATCAAAACAAAACCTCCTAGAATGTACTCAGCATATATAATTATATATTGTATTATTCTATGTTCATTACTGTTTTAACTCAAAGATCATAAAGATGATACAATTTGATATTAAAGTGAAAAGTCAAATTAGACGTCTTTTTCCCAAATCTTAGAAGAGTAAAGTATCAGTCTTTATTTTGAAAGTTGTTCGAATTCAAATTTATATTCAGAAGAGAACAGCAAGAATCACATTGAGTCTCTCCTTTACTGAGCAAAAATTTTGATGCCAATAAATCAGTTTTAATGGTACTGAACAAATAGTGCATGCAGAAGGAAGATGGAATGTGTCTATTACCTCTTTTTGGTTCAGCATCCATACATTCTACTATAGTGGTCTTATATCTGTAAAGTCTCTGAAGATTATTTAGGGTGCAGTGAGTCACTTCAGTTACTTCTTTCGTTTTTATTAGTACACCAAATAGTCTCTGGTTCTAATACGTTTCTTTATTGGTCTTGTGAAACTGCTTTGTGATTTCATTTTGGTATTTGGATATTCAGAAAACTGTGTCCTTATAGATTAATTTTGCTAAGAAAAGTTGTATTTAATATTCAAAATTTAACTGAGAAGTTACTCAAAGTGAAGTGACCCTTATACTTTATTTGCAAGCATTGGAAAGAATTTCTAAGACAAAATAGTAAGTGTTCAAATGAAGAGATTGTGCAAGAAACATTTCCTCATTTTTATAGCAAGGTAAGTGCGTGGTAATACTCCTAGGTTTCTGCCTCATAATTGTGAGAGAATTACAACTAAATGAGAAAGTTTTGCAGGACAATCAGTGAGCTCACCACAGAATATCTGTTGAAGTCAAGTCGATTTCAACTCATAGCGACCCTATAGGACAGAACAGAGCTGCGCCATAGGGTTTCCAAGGAGCAGCTGGTGGATTCCAACTGCCAAGCTTTTTGGTTAGCAGCTGACCTTTTGGTTAGCAGCCGTAGCTCTTCACCACCGTGCCACCAGGGCTTCCATCACAGGATAGTGGTAGCATTTTTACTCAGTGAGACTCATGCTTTGAGAGAAATATTTATAACCAGTAACAAAATTATTTTGCTTTTCTCATATGCAAGAGACAAAAAAAACATAAAAACCAAACCCATTACGGTTGAGTCAATTCCAACTCATAGCAACCCTATAGGACAGAGTAGAACTGCCCCATAGGGTTTCCAGGGAGCGGCAGGTGGATTCGAACTGCCAGGCTTTTTCGTTAGCAGCCTGAGCTCTTAACCACTGTGCCACCAAGTCTCCTATGCAAGAAAGGGAGTATAAATATTATGTCTCACTTTAAAAAACCATATTATGTGACTCATTGTTTTTTAAAGTTCATACTATGTCTTTAAAAGTGAACAGTTTTTTGTAATCTATAGACAGAAGAATGTTGAGAATCCATACATATAAATCCATGATTATAAAAACTATGTTTTTCTTTTAGAAAATTGTTGTGATTGCTAAAAAACCCATAAAGTTAAAACATACAGGTTTGCTTTTTATTTATTTTTTTTTTGAGAAATATTTGTTATTGATCACATGCAAGGACTGGAAATAACTTTGTAAACAAGTAGTGCAAGCCTATCACTTATCAGTATTCCTAGACAGCATTTGTGATAAGCCCTACCTCATAAAGCTAGTTAGTTAAGAAACCCAGTTCTTATAACTCCCAACCCAGTTTTTCCCCATTAAAAAGCAATGGCATACATAAGTGAAAATATTGCAAAAATATCTAATTAATAAAAATTTCTAAATAAATACTAGATAAGTTTTCAAAAATGGAAGTCTTCTAACCTGGTTAATTAGGTGTAAGTTCCTTTGCAAATTGATGTGATTTTTTGTAATTTATTCTGATGACCTTATTCATTCATTTATTCAAAATTTATTAATTGATGCTTATCAGGTACCAGATACTATGGGGAACACATTATGAATTAGCATATCCCTTTGAGTTGTATTCATTTGAAAAGTGACCCTTAGATTGATAAAAAATAAATGGAAGGTAAAGACAGTTGTTATTTTTTCAAACTCAAAGTTGATGGTGATGGTTATTATTATTATTGATACTCTTATCAGGCAGTATTACTTAAATAACCATTTAAATGATATTTTAAGATGTCTCCACTTTATAAATGAGAAATCTGGAGGGTTAAATGACTTAGCCTAAAGTTGTTCGACTCACGAATAGTAGAGCTGTTAACAACCAGTACCAGTTGCTGTGAAGTCTGTTTCAACTCATGACGACCCCGTGTGTGTCAGAGTAGATAGAACTGTGCTCCATATGGTTCTCAGTGGCTGAGTTTTTGGAAGTAGATTGCCAGGCTGTTCTTTTGAGGTGCTCTGAGTGGACTTGAGCTTCCAACCTTTCTGTTATCAGCTGAGCAAATTAACAGTTACACTACACAGGAACTTCAAAGCTGTTAACTTGAACCCTTTTATTTCTTTCTCTGTCTTCCATGTACCTTGAATTACTTACCCTGAGCCTGACTACAAGGTTACAGTCTGTTCTTATCTCCAGTGTTCATTGCACAGATGATGATTGAATCTTTTCGTTATCTAAGGTAGTGCTTGATATTTATAAAGCTAAATTCTCAGATAGTTTATATCAATATAGAGTTGGTCCATCATTTTCAGTTCTTGGGAATTCTTATGAACCATGAGTTGGCATGGAATTTAGTAACCCACATATGACTTCTCCAGCTGAATAATTTTCTTACTGTCCATGTGGAAGCTGCATTTTCTTACTAGTTTTATATTTTGAGATTCGGTTAGGAAGTCTCACATGTCATACCTCATCAGCCCTCATCCAGTCAGTATTCGTCTAGAATTTTGAAAAATTTTAAGGTTTTGTTTTCTATGGAAATTAAGAAGTTATTTTGTTTTTAAGGTACTCGCATTAGTACTTTAGTGAAGAGAACTGTCAGTTACCGTACTTTCTGAGCATCTGATGAACACAGGTAGTAAATACACTCTGGGAATGTACACTACTCAATAAATACTGGTTGTTAATCTCTTTTGGGGTCATGACTTCTCTCTCAATTGGAATAAAAAAAAAGGGACCATTTCTCTAGAAATAAATATGTATAACCAATTTTGCATTAGAATGTCAGTGGATTTGTGAACTTCGCTAAAACCCATCCTAGGAGCTCAGATTAAAAACTCATAATTTAAAGTAAAAAATAGGGCAACTGAATTAAAACCACGTAAGTGAATGTATAAAACCAAAAAACCAAACCTGTTGGCAGTGGCGTCGATTATGAGTCTTAGCGACTCTATAGGACAGAGTAGAACTGTCCCATAGGCTTTCCAAAGAGTGGCTGGTGGATTTGAACTGCCGACCTTTTGGTTAGCAGCCAAGCTCTTAACCACGGCGCCACCAGGGCTCCGAGTGAATGTATAGTCAGTGTAATACTAATTGTGCAGTTTCACATAGATAGATGTTCTAATAGGGTATTGCCGATAAGTGAAATTAAAAGTTTTGATGGGGGAGACTTAAGTAGTGAGAAGTGAGTTATAAGAATTTTACCATAGGAAATGAATATATTTTCATAGAGCAAAGAAGTAAGGTAGAAAGCTGTAAGACAGACATGAGCACATCTTATGCAGAAAAAAGTATTACGTTTCAGTGAAATCACAAAATCCAGGGAAGTAAAAAGTGAAAGAGAAGAAAAAACTTTGTTTAGACATAGAGTAAGAGTTTGAGGTAGTAATATGGAAATATCTTCTTGATAGTCCATCTTGTAGAAAAGAGATTAATTAGTACTTTGGATTTGGGATTCAAGCTGCATTTGGAAGGTAACTGAAGCCAAGTGCACAGGTTTATTTGCGAGGAGGGAGATATAGGAAAAGGAGTACCATATTTTTACTCAACACATATCTTCTACAATTGTTTGCTGGCAGCGCCCTCCCCTGCGAGGTATTTTTGTAAGCGTGCTATGCTAATTTATTTTTACAGCAACGTGTGGAAGAGGCTTGGCATGGCCAAGCTTTTGAGGGTGCCTGGGGGGTGGGGGCGGTGCAACCAGCAGACAAACACAGAAGATGCACATTTATTTGTGTAAAATAGGGATAATGAGCTAAGTATACAGAACCTTTAAAAGAGTGTCTGCTTTCACCAGTTTGTATCAGAGATATAAGATGATGAAATCCTAAAAGTGTTTCTGAAAGGAAAAAAATGAGTCTTTTGAAGTAAAGAGTGGGTTATTTGGGGCAATTGTACTGGCATATGGAAGATAGAGCCAGATTTCAGGAATGCAAAGCAGGAAGGATGTTATGAAATTGGAGGAAATGATCCTTGATTATGATTGTAGTATTTTTCTTTGATAAGGAGATTTGGATCCTTGTTGTCTGGTAGAAGTTTCTTCAGAGTAAATATGTTACCTAGATAACCAAAGGATGGAAATATCCCAAGAAAGAAAAGATGATAATAGGAATTAGAAGGAGTACTTAAATATGTGAACGTTAAGGAGGAGAAAGTGTAGTTTACCCTCTTATTATCCTTGGTTTTCCCCTTTTCTTCTTTCCTATTGCCTTTTTTCCTTGTCTTTTTACTTACCAGTATATCTTAGGAAGTTTTGAATTTTCTTTCTGAATGGGAATTTAAATGTCTTTTGCTTATTAAAGATTACATTACTTTTTTTTTTTTTTAACTGCTCTTTTGGTAGACCTTAAGTTATTATCTTTTATATAGTTCATATTCTTGTTTGCTTGTTTTTTAACTGACGGAAGCACTTTCATTCTCCTAATTTTCTAAATAATTGACACAAAACCCTGTTACTAGCTCATCCTTCACAAGAATGGGTAAAGAAATCTATTCACAGTCTGCAAAAATACTTTTTAGGGATTTTCCAGAGATGAGTGATAGTTTTTAAGTTGTTACTATTAATAGTAAAGATAATTCCCTCTGCCATGATTCCATTGTTTATGTAGGTACCACTGCCTTTGTGAAATGATGGTGTAACCTTCAAGCTGATGAAGTGTAATTATCATGTAGTATTTCCAGTCCCTGGAGAAGGACATCATGCTTGGTAATTTAGAGGGTCACTGAAAAAGAGGAAGACCCTCAACAAGATGGATTGACAAAGTGGTTGTGACAGTGGGCTCAAGCATAATGATTGTGGGAATGATGCAGGACCAGGAAGTGTTTCGTTCTTTTGTACATGGTGTATCTATGAGGTGGAAGTGACTCAATGACACTTAACAACAACAAAATGCTTCTACTTAAGGAGCCCAGGTGGCACAGTGGTTAAACCGTTCAGCAGCTAACCAAAAGGTCAGCAGTTGGAACTCACCAACCACTCCACGGGAGAACGATATAGCAGTTGGCTTCCATAAAAATGACCTGTGGGGACAGTTCTACTCTGTCCTATAGTGTCATTATGAGTCGGAATCAACTCAACAGCAGCAGGTTTGGTTTTCTGGTTTATGCTTCTACTTATTGTCTATTTTAATTTCTTAAAAGTAACCAGAATAAATGCCACAAATTAATTACATTGAAACAACTCTGTTATCAAAGTATGTCTCAAACTGGATTAGACATTTTGATATGATTGTGTTTATCAGACATTTATTAGATTGTGTTATATGCTTTAAGGAAATGTTCCCCATTCAGGTTCCATA
This sequence comes from Dugong dugon, assembly GCA_030035585.1. Classification (NCBI taxonomy): domain Eukaryota; kingdom Metazoa; phylum Chordata; class Mammalia; order Sirenia; family Dugongidae; genus Dugong; species Dugong dugon. The sequence continues at coordinate 27,069,836 of CM057475.1, forward strand.
GAGTCGATTTCATCTCATAGTGTTAGAGTTGAACTGCCCCATTGGGTTTTCTTGGCTGTAATCTTTACAAAAGGAGATCGCCAGGTCTTTCTTCCACAGATCCAGAGCCACTGGGTGGGTTCAAACCGCCAACCTTTAGATTAGTAGCCATGCTTAACCATTGCACTACCAGGGCTCCTTTAAGGAAATGTTAGGTCGTTGGAATACAAAGATACAAGGTGAGAGTCCATACCATCAGGAAATATACACTCTAGAGGAATAACACTCAGTTTTAGATGAGAATTATTCACATATTTATATATGTGTACATTGAATATTCCAATTTTATTAACAAAAAATATATTTAATGTAATACACCTGTGACATCAAGCCCTCACCAACAAGACTTTAAAAATAAAGCCTATAGGCGCATATTCGCAGATAAAAATTTTATTTAAGTCACTTATGAAATTGTCCATATATATCTCTATGTAATGAATTTGGGACAGGAACTCCCCCCCCACCCTTAAAATATATATTTTTTTAATTGTAAAAACTTTTACATTTACACAAAATCAAGAGTTCTCAACATTTTGCTTTTTTTTTTTAATCCCCTCAATCTTTTTGATTGACTGGATATCTCTGATGGCATGTTTATTACTCCTTTTAAAACTTCAGAATGCACTTGATAGTTATTTTAGGAACTATGCTTAGAAAACAAGTTGGTTTAAAGAGCATTGACAAGAGAATTTGAGGTCTGGATTTAGATAGACATGAGTTTGATTTTGGGCTCAGCCATTTACTTTTTTTTTTTTCTTTAACAAAGAGAAATTTATTTCCTCACAGTAAAGTAGGCTAAAAGTCCAAATTCAGGGCGTCAGCTCCAGGGGAAGGCTTTTTCTCTCTGTCGGCCTTCTCATCAGTGTTCCCCTGGACTAGGAGCTTCTCCGCATAGGGGCCCCGGGTCCAAAGGACGCGCTCTGCTCCTGGCACTGCTTTCTTGATGGTATGAGGTCCCCCGTCTCACTGCTCACGTCTGTCTTTTATATCTGAAGACATTGCCTCAGGATACAGTCCAATCTTGTAGACTGAGTCCTGCCTTTCTAACACAACTGCCACCCATCCTCCCTCATTAACATCATAGAGGCAGGATTTACAATTTATAGGAAAACCACAGAATACCAGGAATCATGGCCCGGCCAAATGGATACACACATCTTTTGGGGGACATAATTCAATCCATGGCATTCCACCCTTTGGCCCCCCCAAAATTACATCCTTGCAACATGCAAAACATGTTCATCTCATCATATCATAGCAAAAGTCTTAACTCCAAGTCCAAAATCCAAAAATTCCTCTTCACCTGTGAAATCTAGAATGCAAGTTATCTGCTTCCAAAGGTACAGTGGCAGAACAGGCACAAGCGAGACATTTCCGTTACAAATGGGAGAAACTAGAGGAAAAGAAGTGATAACAGGCACCAAGCAAGTCAGCAGAACACATTATGTTAGCCCTGAAGGCTTTGAAAATAATATTCTGTTCTCTGAGACAATTTACACAATAGCCCTTCCCTCCAGACTCTAGGTATTGGCCACACTCTGAATTCTGAGTGGAAGCCCCTCGGCCCTGGGCTTCACTCTGTCTTCCAGGCCCACTGGGACAGCAACTCTGCTCCCTTGGCTTTAGGTGCACCATTTTCCTAGTCCATTGGAGTGACAACTCCACCCTTAGAAACACCGGAGGCTATGGCTCCACCCTTTGAAATCCCTGAGGTCATGGCCATACCTTTTGAGACCAAGGCAGCTCAGCTTCTTGCGTCCCTTGTCTCTTCAGCTTCTGCTTCTGTTTCCTGTGACCTTTTGGCCCTCAGGCCTCAGGCCTGCATCTGCCCTGCTGGGGCAAGTGTTCCAAAGCTCGGCAGCTCCACCGGTAAGTGCCTGGAGGCACCCTATTCCTCCAGGAAGCCTCCTGCACACAGGCACTCAGCTCCCTTGCTCCGTGGGTCATGGGACGGCAGGCCTAGCTCCACCGATAAGTGCCCGGAGGCACCCCACTCAGCCAGGAAGCCTCCTGCGCACAGGCACTCAGCTCTCTCCCTCCATGGGTCGGCTCCAGTGCTGTCTCACACTGGTCTCCTGGTTCTGCTGCTGTTGGTTCTCTGCTGCTCCCGCTTCTGTGCTACTGTAGGTTCTCTGCTGCTACTGGTCCTCTGTCACTGCCTCACGTCTATCCATTCACAGTTTTAAAACCGCTTCCACATTTTAGGTATCTGTTAGAGCAGCACCACACTCTCTCGGTACCAATTCTGTCTTAGTCATCTAGTGCTGCTACAACAGAAATACCACAAGTGGATTGTTCCAACAAAGAGAAATCTACTTCCCCACAGTAAAATAGGCTAAAAGTCCAAACTCAGGACGTCAGTTCTAGGGGAAGGCTTCTTCTCTCTGTCGGCCTTCTCATCAGCGTTCCCCTGGACTAGGAGCTTCTCCACACAGGGACCCTGGGTCCAAAGGACGCGCTCTGCTCCTGGCACTGCTTTCTTGATGGTATGAGGTCCCCATAGCCATTTACTTTTGTGAAATTAAATAACTTTTCCAAACATTGGTTTCTTCATTTGTAATATGGAAAAGAAAAAAACATTGTTTGAGGATATACTAGATAATGTTGTTTGAAGGACATACAAGATAGGTTATTTGAAGATCGAGAAAATTTATAAATGATGCCTGGTGTATAGTAAGCTCTTAATAGTATTTAGCCATTATTATTATTTAGAGGATGAAAGTACTGATAATTCATTCATTTTGATTTGTTTATCATTATAATTTTTTGAAAGAAAACAGGCCTCTATACCTGTCATCTCATTTTGTATCACATGTAAGTATGCCAAAGGTATATGAGAGGTTATTTTTAGTTTTTTGTTCCTGACTTTTCTTATTGTGCTGTTATGATTGTGATTCCTATTTTATGAGTGGATAACATTGTTTTCCAACTTGTGCTTCAGGACACACCAGTGCTGTCTGTAGTCTTAATGAGTTTGTTGGGACCAGCAAGCTTGACTTGTCCTTCATAGCTACAAAGGCATTCCTCTTGATTTTCCTCTCACACTCTTTCAACCCAACTCTTGGGTCTTGCTTAAGTAACCATTTGCGTCCTATTATCTCTCTTTACTCTTCTATCCTCCTTATTATCTAATTTGCGTGAATATGGAGCCCTGGTGGTGCAAACGGTTAAACTCTCGGCTGCTAACCCAAATTTTCTAGAGAAAGTATTCTGACATTTGAGAGTCCTTCACTGAAATAGTCAGCACTTTACCTAATTATCCTGCAGGGAAGCTGACACACACACATATTCCAGTCCTATTTTCAGTTCTTCTTGGATGTAAGTGAACAGCCAGGGAACACTGGACATTTGAGGAGAGCCTCCCAGCATGAGAGAGAATGAACATATAGAAAGAAACAATACACAAGAAATTCCAATGAGCAATTTTGAATGTTTAGGGGGAAAATCCTCTAATATATTCAGAGAGGTGAGAAAATATTTCATCCATTAAAAAGAATGGACTGAATAGGAGGAAATATTTGCAAAACACTCATCTGATAAAGGGCTTGTATCCAAATTAAGCAAAGAACTTTTAAAATTCCACATTAAGAAAACAAACAGCCCAATTAAAAAGTGGGCAAAAGATCTGAACAGATACCTCACCAAAGAAGACAATATAGATGGAAAACAAGCATATGAAAAGATACTCAGAATCATACGTCATTAGGAATTTACAAATTAAAATAAAAACGAAATACCACTGCACATCTATTTGAACGTCTGAACTCCCAAAACACTGAAAATACCAAAACGTCTAAACTCCAAAACACTGAAAATACCAAATGCTGGTGAGGATGTGGAGTAACAGGCACTGTCAATCATTGCTGGTGGGAATGCAAAATAGCACAGCCAGTTTGGAAATTTTTGGTAGTTTCTTACAAAGCTAAACATAGTCTCACCATATGATCTAACAGTTGCACTCCTTGGTATTTACCCAAATGAGTTGAAAACTTACGTCCACACAAAAATCTGCCGTGAATGTTTATATCAGCTTTATTCGTAATTGCTAAAAAGTGCAAGCAACCAAGATGTCCTTCAAAAGGTGAATGGATAAACACATTATGGTACATCCATACAATGGAGTATTATTCAGCAATAAAAAGAAATGAGGTATTAAGCTACAGAAAGACATGAAGGGACTTTAAATGCATGTTGCTAAGTGAAAGAAGCCAGTCTGAAAAGAATCCATACTGTATGATTCTAACTATATGACATTCTGGAAAAGGCAAAACTTACAGAGACAGTAGAAAGATCAGTATTTGCAAGGGATTTGGAGAGGAAGGAAAGAAAAGATGAATAGGTGGAGAACAGGGCATTATTTGAGCAATGAAACTATTCTGTATTGATAATATAGTTACAGACACGTGATATGCATTTGTCAAAACCCATAGTACTGTGCAACACAAAGAGTTAACCATAATGTAAAATCTGGGCTTCAGTAATAATAATATATCAGTATTGACCTATCAGTTGTAATAAATGTACCACAACAATTCAAGATGTTACTAATAGGGAAAATTGTGGACAGGGGAAAGGGAGTAGATGAGAATCTTCTATAATTTCTTTGCAGTTTTTCTCTCTAAGTCTAAAACTGTTCTTTAAAAAAAAAGTCTATTAGTTAACAACAACAAAAAAAAGGCCTGTTTCAGATTCCTAAAAAGATGCTCAAGTATCATGACTATTGACACTCTCAGTCTAGATCAGTTTCAGCAGAGATATAAGGGAAAATTAAAGATTCAGAGAATATGGTGAGAAACCCCTAGGATGGTAGAAGAGGGACAGTTTTGAATTGGTGTATAATGAATGGGAACATTGCCCTGAGGCCAGAGGCATTTACTTTGTCTCTGGGAGGAAAAAGTAAGAAAAGAATTACTGGCTTTCTGCTCTTCTCCCCTTCTAACAAAAGGCACCTAACCTCTACTGTATCTGTAACATCTCAAACTCTGGTCCAGGTAGCCTCAGGAGTCAAATCAGGAGAGTGCAGAAACCCTTTGCTTCTGAGGGAATGATAAAAATGGATTATTGCTTTCCTTATCTCTTACCTACCAGATTCCCAGTGCTGTTGAATTAAAGTCTGAGGAGAATCTCTCTTTTCATGATGTTTCTGTGTAGCTGAAGAATGAATCTTCTTTCCCAAGGAGTTGTTTTGAGAAAACGAGAGATTGACTATAGTTTTCTGCAGCCTGGAACTCTTCACCTAAAATGTTTTCCACCTCCATATCCTGAGCTCACTGAGATCGTGGCTTGGCCTTCTCCCACATATAATTGCTTGAGTTTTTCTAGAAGACAGTGAGCATGCAGGCCAAAATAATAAGGCATTAAAGAAAATGTATTGGATTACAGATTCCACCAGCAGCAGAAATACTAGAACAGAAAGATGGAGAATGTAAATTATCCTGATACATATACCTAAAAGTTAGAAAAAGATATTAGCAATGTGAATAAAAAAACTATACAAAAGAAAAAGAAGAATTATTCAGTATAAAAAACAATTGCAAAATAAACACAAAAAATAGGATAAATAGCAGAATGGATTTATTTTAGGAACAAAATAGTTAACTGGAAGATCGGATTGAGGACATCGCTCAGAAAAAAAGGATGAAAATATAAGGAAATAGAAAAGTTGAGTAATATTGAGGACAGAAGTACAGATGCTAACATCCAGATGGTAGGAATCCCAGGAAAGGAGAGAATAAAAATGAGGAGGAGAAAACAAAGAAATAACGGGGATGGATTTTCCAGAACTAAAAAGAAGAGTGAGAGGGATGATCAACAATTTCAGTTAAATAGTCCACAAAGAGTCAAAGAGGAGAAATAAGGACAAATACACAACGTACATAAACGTTAAATGTAGACTACCAGAGAGACACAAAAACCCAAATCTTTCCAGAGATAACCGGGGGGGGGGGGGGGGGGGAGGGAGAATGGGAGAAGTCACAAACGAAGAATTAGTTTGCCATCAGATATTTTTTCAACAGCAATTGTCTTCATAGCAGTGTATTTTACTGTTTTCAAAAATTTGAAAGGAGAGAATTTAGAACTTAAAATTTTATATCCAAGCAAACTGTCGTTCAAATACAATAACATAATAAAATATATTACTAGGCATACTGGTTTCAGAAGTTTTGCCCCACAAATTCTCCTGTTAAAAATAGCTTTAAGCTGGGAACCATTGTCTCGGGACATCTAGGTAAATTGGCATAGTCATAGATCATAAAGAAAGTGTTCTACATCCTACTTTGATGAGTAGCATCTGGGGTCTTAAAAGCTTGTGAGCAACCATCTGTGATACATCTTTTGGTCCCAACGTGTTCGGAGCAAAGGAGAATGAAGAAAACCAAAGACACAAGGAAGATATTAGTCCAAAAGACTAACAGACCACATGAACCACAGCCTCCACCAGCCTGATGCTGCCTGGCTAGCACCACTGATCGTTCTGACGGAGAAGAGATCACAATAGAGGGTCCTGGACAGAGTGGGAGAAAAATCTAGAACAAAATTCAGATTCACCAAAAAATAAAGCTAGACTTAACTGGTCTGACAGAGACGGGAGAAACCCTCAAGACTATGTCCCTGGATACCCTGCTAACTCAGAGCTGAAGCCATTTCCGAAGTCCACTTTTCAGCCAAAGATTAGATGGGCCTATAAAACAACACCTGTGAGGAATATGCTTCTTAGTTCAGTGAAGTATAGGAGACCAAATGGGCAACATCTGCCCAAAAGCAAAGATGAGAAGGCAGGAAGGAATAGGAAAACTGAATGAATGGACATGGGAAACGGATGTAAAGGGAAGGGGAGAGAGTGCTGACACAATGCGGGAATTGCAATCAGTGTCACAAAACAATTTGTGTGTAAATTTTTGAAAGAGAAACTTTTTGCGCTGTACGCTTTCACCTAAAGCACAATAAAAAAAAATTTTTTTTTAAATAGCTTTGGGTAGAACAAGTTAGAGAATGGTGGTGAGAATGTTTGTACAACTTGAAGAATGTAATCAATGTCACTGAGTTTGTACAAGCAGAAATTGTTGAAATGGTGTATGACTATATTTTCACCAGAAGAAGTTTATATAAATAGCTGGATTTTTTTTTTTTTTTAAACTTTAGAGAATAGCTGAAATGAGCAGACAACTTGAGTGAATGCTGAAAGAGATAAACGAAGTAAAGGTGATAAAATACCTTGGTAAACTTTTTTATTTTTAATGAAGCCAAGATCAAAAAACAGAGAAAATAAATCTGTACTAAACCTGAATTTAAAATCTGGTTCACTACTTTACTAACTATTTATGGTTAAGGAAAATTTATAAAAAAAAATTTCCAATTAGTTTCAGAGTAACACTTCTGTAAATTATAAAATCATAATCATTGATGTCAAATTGCTGTAAGAGTTTTTAGACATATACCATTATTTTTACAAAAATAATGTACACCTCCAATTGGAAGAGCGTAGTCAATGTCACTGAACTGTGCATGTAGAAATTTTTGAAATTTTGGCTATGTGTATTTTCACCAAAAAAAAAAAAAAAAAAGTTGAGAAGTTAGAGGGTTGACATGTTGTGGGGTTGTTAACCAATGTCATAAAACAGTATGTATACTACTGTTTCATGAGAAACTGTTTGTTCTGTAAGCCTTCACCTGAAGTACAATTAAAAAAAAAAACATAGTGCACCTCTACGTTTGTGGGCTTGCTCTCCCCATGTGACACACCCTTACAAGTGCTGCCATGCCAACCTCTTCTGCATGTTGCTATAAAAAAATTAGTGTAGCACACTTACGAAAATAACTTGGGGGATTGCGCAGCTGGCAAACAAATGCACAAGGCACACATTATTTGCGTAAAAATAAAGCACTCTTAGTTCCTGTACTTCATGCGCCAGCAATAGATACTTCAAACAGGCAAACAATCAGTAGAAACAGATGTAGAAATAAAAGAATTAACAGATAATGTCATTGAAACAGCATTGTGTGATAGATTCTTAAATGTTACGTTAAAAAAAGAACACATTTAATAAATGCTTCATTACAGTTATTTAAAACGCAGGGATAAGAAAAGTTACTAGAAATTTGATTCAGGTTTCGCTTCTTATTTTACTGAATGACTTTTAAATTGAGGTTTTGGCATTGTTGTCAGAAGAGCACATTCCCATTAACCATCCCCAAAGGTTTTTATATTCATTTTTTGTTTTAACCTCTACAACATTGTTATGTTTCTTTTTTAAATGCAGCAGATTATGCTCAGAGGCCTTAAAATACTTATCTCTTTGTCCTATACTCAAGTGTTAAAACTACTCTTCAAACACAATGTCTGTTTAACACTAGAAGTTTATTTGTACTCCTTGTGGGCTACCAAACTGCTGGATGAGTAAGTTTACACAATAGAATGAAGCACTGCTGTGCCCTGGACATCTTCACAATTGTTGCTATGTTTGAGCCCATTGTTGTAGCCACTGTGTCAGTCCATCTCATTGAGGGTCCTCCTCTTTTTCGCTGATCCTCTACTTCACCAAGCATGATGTCCTTCTCCAGGGACTGGTCCTTCCTGATAACATGTCCAAAGTGTGTGAGATGAAGTCTCACCATCCTCCCTTCTAAGAAGCATTCTGGCTGTATTTCTTCCAAGACAGATTTGTTCTTTCTTCTGAAAGGCCATGGTATATTCATCATTCTTCGCCAACACCATAACTCAAAGGCATCAATTCTTCTTCGGTCTTCCTTATTCATTGTCCAACTTTCACATGTATAAGCTTCCAGCATCACAGCAACATGCAAGCCAACACAGTATGACAAACTGACAGAGAATGGTGGTGTTTATATATACTAGATACTAATCTGTTGTTTGTTTTATATTATATATATTATCTCCCAGTAGCACATTTTTTCGCATTAGTAAATAAAAATTTTAAATTTAAAAACAGCACATTTTCAAGTTAATTTTGTGTATTTTTTGAGATAAGAATCAAATTTTTTCCCATGTAGTGAACTAATTTTCTAAGCAACATTTATTGAATTATTCATCCTTTCCCCACAGATTTGGGGTAGTCTTCATGGGCAGTCTTCATATGGCTTGGTATCTCTCTTCCCTCCATCTCTGCTTCACTTGCTTGTTTAATCTCTTTTATCTCAAAAAAGATTGATTTAAGACACACCATACTCTAATTCTGTCTCATTAACGTAACAAGTACAACTTATTCCCAAATGGGATTATAACCACAGGCATAGAGGTTAGGATTTACAACACATATTTTGGGGAGACCCAATTCAATATTTTAAAAAAAAAGATGAAAATATTAGAACTGTAGTATTCTAACATTTGGGTGGGGGGAGGAAAAACTCAGTGTGTGTATGTTTATATATACGTATAAACCCAAACCCAAACCCACTGCCATCAAGTCGATTCTGACTCACAGCAACCCTATAGGGTTTCCAAAGCTGTAAATCTCTGCAGAAGCAGACTGCCACATCTTTCTCTCACGGAGCTGCTGGTGGTTTCAAACCGCCAACCTTTTGGTTAGCAGTCAATTGCTTTAACCACTGCGCCACCAGGGCTTCTGTCCATATATGTATATGCATATATGTAAATAAAATATCTTTAGAATACTCAAGAAACTGGGAGTAGTGGCTATCTCCAAAGAAGAGAACTGGTTAACTAAGAAATGAATGAAGGTAGTATACTCATTTTACCTTCTGATTTTTATACCAGGTGCATTCATCATTGATTTTACCATTTAAAATATTAGTATAATTATCCGTTTTTTTAAAAAACAAAACAAAACAAAACATGAGTGGCTCAAGAAGTTTGCAGTTAACTGCTAACTGAAAAGTTGGTGGTTCAGACTCACCCAGCTGCTCCTTGGAAGAAAGGCCTGGCAATCTGCTTCTATGAAGATTATAGCCAAGAAAACCCTATGGAGTGGTTTTACTCTGTAACACATGGGGTCTTCATGAGTCTGGGGTCGACTTGATGGCAATTAACAACAAATGAAATATTTCTAATGCAGTGCTTTTCCAACCTGTTTATGTCATGGCATGCATAGAAAAGGTAACATTGGTGTAGCACATTGAAGTAAACTAAAGCAGCTAGGGTTCCCATATGCCTTAAAACCCTTCCAGCGGCCTCAATGGCTAAGATCAACATCTAGAACATTACTCTTCTACCTAGTAGAGGCATTCTGGTTGGAAATCTCTGCTTCAGTGTTTTACCATTAAAAGTAATACTAGCTCTAGATTTTAGATAGATATTTTTTAGGTTAAGGAATTTCCTGTTTTTTAGTGTTGTTCATAAATGATTATTAAATGCCATCAAATGCTTTTCTTGCATCTAATAAGATGATTGTATTATTTTTCTCCTTTAACATGTTAATGTTAAATACATTTAATATGCTAATATCATGAATTACATTAATAGAACAGTCTGCATTCTTGGGATAAGCCTTCCTTGGTTATCAAGTATAAAACATTTCTAAATGAATTTAACAGGAGAGTTTTATTTATCTGATTCATACTGTTGCTGCTTCTAGAAATTAAACCTGTGTTTTAAATTGTAAAATGTACTATAAAAATAAAAGCATGTAAAACAATGTTTATGTAATATTTTATATACTCTAATGACTACATCTGTACCTGCCACCTAGGTTAAAAAGTAAAGCATTACCAGTGTTCCCCTCACCAGTTACATTTTTTCCTCATCCTCTACCTCAAACCAGGTAGCTAGTATCCTAACGTTTGCATTAATCATCCACTTGCTCTTATTTAGAGGAGCCCTGGTGGCACAGTGGTTAAAGTGCCCGGCTGCTAACTGAAAGGTCGGCAGCTTGAACCCACCAGCCACTCTGCAGGAGAAAGATGTGACAGTCTGCTTCCGTAAAGATTTTACAGCCTTGAAAACCCTATAGGGTCGATATGAGTCGGAGTCGACTTGACGGCAGTGGGTTTTGGGCTTTACAGTTTTATAACCTACCATAAGTATGTATATGGAAACAGTATATTTTACTTTCAAACTGAGTAGCAAACAGAGACTCTACTCCTAATGGAGAGTGTATCATTGCCACTGTTGGATGAAGTCTTCCAGGAAGAGAAGTAGAACAGAGTCTCTGGGTTATAACATAGCTTCGCAATCGCTTTTGGTCCAGGTCCTCCTGACTCACTAGGAAAGTGAATAGTGATGATTGTTAATGACTCCCTGTTCACAGCCATTCAAGGCATCTGGTGGGCCCTTAGTTTAGACCAGATACTAGATGCCCAGCCATAGTATAGTAAGAGGTAATAGTCTCTCTACTTTTTAATTCTAAACTCACTATGGCTTACCTTTAGCTCTCAGGAATAAGTCAAAAGTAGAACAATTCTGTGGAGTAAAAAGCGAGTCCTCAAACAGTACATAGCAGAGAGAACAGCTTGAGCTTCATCACTATGTGATCAAGTCAAGCCAAGTACAGATGAGAACTAAACCCAAGAATTCTATCCTCAAGCTACAAACATGGTACAGAGGCAGAGAGGAAAAATTGTTGATAATACATGTCAACTTATTATTTCTATGAAAACAGTAAAGGAAAATCCCAGAACTTCATCTACTGTGTTAGTCCCTTAAAATCTTGCAGGTTCCATCCTTCAGTCCTGAGAAATTATCTTTAACTCCCCTCCCACCGCCACTGGTGATAGCTTTCCTTTCTTTTTTTCTGTTCTCTCCTAAAGTGGATGTTGGCCCTTCAAATATCTTCTGATCATCTAACTTCCTCTCCTGTTTTCTATTTCTCTGTCTTTTTTGTTCTGCTTTCTGGGAGATATGCTGAACTTTCCTTTTAATCTTCTTTCTGATTTTGTATATTATGTTTTTACTCTTGCTATCACGTTTTTAATTTCCAACTTTTTTTTAAATGAAAAGTACTCCTTTTCTGTATCATCTTTTTGTTTCATGAATGAAATACCTTCTTTTTCTGAGAATATAGATTTTGATATTCTTAATGTTTTAATCTCCCTGTTGTTAGTTGCTGTCGAGTCTGGCTTCGACTCATGGCAACCCCATGGACAACAGACTGAAATGTTGCCAGTTCTGTGGCACCTTAATGATTATTGATATTCACGAAGTCCTTCGTCGCATCCACTGTGTATTTTGAATGCCTTGCAACCTTAATCTCCCTGCATAGTATATTATATGTTGCTTTATGTTTGTCTGTGTGTCTTTTGTTTTTTAATATATTTTATTGAGTTTTCCCTGAAGTTTTACACAGAAGTTTACACAGTTTCTACACAAATTGTTCAGTGACATTGGTAACATTCTTCACAATGTATGAACATTCTCATCATTTCCATTCTGGCTATTCCTTTTCCATTAATTTAGTTTCCCTGCCCCCTTACATTCTCATCTATGTCTATTTAAGACTATAATTTATAGATTAGAGGTTTTCCATAGATACAAAATAATCACTGTCTCTCTGGTCCAGATTATGAAAAGGGAACTAAAATGCTGATTGGAAGTTCTAAGTACGTGAATAGGGTTTATCTATTTTGAACTTTATTGGATGGTGATCTGGGAATGCTGTTTGTGGATCAAACCCCAGTAATAGAATCTGATTTGTTACTTTCCCAGGAAAATTTTTTCTGTCTCCTCCCTATGAGAATCTGTCTGCAAGCATTCTGGGTACCAAGTACAGGAAAAAGGCTGAAAATCTGTGCCTTTAGATACAAGTATGCATAGTCATAGTCAATCTATTTTGGATATTTGGTTTGGGGTGGCTCTGTCCAGAGACCCTATGTTTAAAACTTTCTAGAGGATAAACTTCCAAGAGGGCCAGTCTCCCTAGTATATGGAGTCATGAAGGGGGATCAAGGGATCTCTCTCTCTCTCTCTTTTTAAATGGCCATCACTCAAATCCGTTTTGCTTTAGCCCTCCACTACTTTACCTAGATTCCAATATTACATGGTACTGGCCGTCTTGTGCCTTTTGAAGATTCTGTGGTGTACAATGAGTCGATTCTCGGTTTCTCTCAATGTCAGCCTGGAATTCAACTGAGTCAGTTACCACTGGTATGTTTCTTTTCTAACTTTTAGAAGGTCATTGTTTTTTCTGTTTTCTCTCCTTTTGCTATGTCCTTCTGAGGTATTTTTCTTTTTAAAGAATTCACTTGATGTAGTTTTTAATTAGTAGGGTTACAGAAGGGACTGCAGTTAGATGCATGTATACAATTTGCCATCTTAACTCTGAAACTTAAACCTACTTTTTAATTGTCCTGCTCATTTTTAATAAATATTTATCTATGATGAAGCATTGAAATATCCTAAAATGAGTAATACCTTAGGTGTTCCATGTGTTTCTTAAATAAATCTTTGAGTAAATAGTATCAACTGTTTTTGTAAATATCACCATTCATGCTTCCCTTTTGGAATAGGAACTAGAAAAAAAAGATGTAATAGGAAATTTAAGATGAATCTTCAAAATTATTTACTGTGAACACCAATCGTCAGAAAATATTAAAAGAAATTTTGCATTTAATACCTTTTCATGCATAGGTGCTAAGAATTAAGGTCAGGAAAATGTATTTTAATTAAATTACTTATGGTGAAATAAAGTCAGATCACAAGTGTAAGTGAGGTGCAGTATACTTTTGAGAAAGACCTTTTAAAAAAGTATGTGCAGTTAATTTGGGGATGCCTAAGACAAGAAAAATAATTGACCATACAGAATAATGATTTTAATAAACATGTTGAAAAGTACTTTTGTTTCATATGGTAGTAAAACCATCCACAAAGTTTATCTATTGCCGTATTTACGTGAATATTTGGGATACTGAGAAATGTCTGTTACCTCGATAATGTGTAGGTCTGGTGTTACTAACGTTGTTAGCAGCCGTCAAGTTGGCCCCGACTCATGGCACATTCATGCACAACAAAAAGCTGTCTAGACGTCTGCCATCCCTATAATCAGTGGCAGAATGGACCTTTATGATCCATAGGGTTTTCACTGGGTAATTTTTGGAAGTAGACTGTCAGGCCTTTCTTTCTAGTCTATCTTAGTTTGCAAGCTCTCCTGAAACCTGTTCAGCATCATACCAATACTCAAGCCTTCACTGACAGATGGTGGTTACACATAAGGTACATTGGCTGGAAGTCACACCCTGGTCTGCCACATGGAAGGTGAGGATTCTACCACTGAACCACTATTGCTCCCCAGTATTTTTAACAGGTTATTGATATTTAACATTCTGTAGGCTTAATAGTGGAAACACTTTTTAAAAATGTCATTACACTTGCATATATGTTTTCAAAATATTTTGGACACTTTAAAAATAAACATGGAATAGGTAAGTTGAGGTATATTTTTAATAAGGCTATAGCCTCATGTCACACTCAGCCAGTCTCTATAATGCTTAGGGTGCTAAACTGCAGAAGCTGTAAAGATCCAAAAAATTAATCTGAAAGTCACGTTAGGACTTAGTCTTTAGTATGTTACGTGTATTTTTGTTTGTTTGTTTGTTTTTACTATTTAAGAGACATCTAATAGTCTTTATAAACCACTGTATTTATGTTAAGGAGTCCTGGTGGCACATTGGTTAAAGTACTCTGCTGCTAACAGAAAGGTCAGCAGTTCGAACCCACCAGCTGTTTCATGGGAGAAAGATGTGGCAGTCTGCTTCAGTAAAGTTTTACAGCCTTGGAAACCCTATGGGGCAGTTCTGCCCTGTCCTGTAGGGTCACTATGAGCCAGAATAGACTTGAGGGCAGTGGGTTTGGTTTTTGGTTTGGTATTTATGTTATCTCTTGAAACAAATTCCTATAACATATGCAATATCGATTACGTGAAAACGTGTTATTCTGCATATTAAAGTGCAAGTACTTAAAATAGCATTAGTCTACTTGACAAAAAATAAAAGGCCAAAAAGAAGTAAATTGCTATCTGACCAAGCCCTTTTCTCTTTCTGTAACTTAAGATCCTACCTAAAAGCCCCGCGTCAGTGAAGGCTAGAATTGTTGAGTGTGAATTTTACTCAGGATATAGTGACTCATTCTGAGATTTTGCTCTGAAGACAAAATTCTGTGGTAACAGCATATACATTGATCTCTTTTTCCCCTATATGGGTTCCCTGCAGTTTCTCTAAAACATTTTTTTGTGAAGTACGTTAAATGGTGAAATACATGCTACTGAAGAAATTTCTCTTTAAAATAGAGGATAAATCTGCCTGATAAATAAAATCATTTATTAAAATGCACTGGAATGTTGTTATAGCTAATAAGAATGTAGTTTCCATGTTGTCAGAAACATGATTTGGAAAGGAAAGGAGTAGTGAAATCTTAACACTAGTCCTGTTTTAAATGGATCCTGTCGTCAGAGGCAGCTTGATGATTGTCAATTTGTCATAGGAATCCTAAGCAAAGAACTAGATTTAAAATAAAAACAACCTTGCTTAATATTAAACACTTTACAAATGCTTGAATGGAAGATGTTTTATACTTACCTTTACCCAGGCTTCTTTGTCTGTAGGTTATCCTAGTCATTTTTTAGTCAGGTATGCTAAGCATCTAATAGCAGTTTCCTTGTTAATGGGGGCCAGAAAAGCTGTGTTTTAAAAGTTTGGATAGAAATTTTTTACTGTAATTTGTATCCTAACTTTGCTTAACTTTGTGGTTTAACTTCAGCGAGTATAAATTATGTAAAAAAAAAAAAAAAATTATGTGAGTAAATAGCTTAGTCAATATAAAAGATGTCTTTTAAATAGAGTAAAAGTGATTTCTCTCTTTTATTATGTACAATGGAATACACTTTCAAAACCTGTCAAATGGCCTCTGCCAATACTTTTCATACAGGTTAAAAGCGAGTAAAAACAATTAACATCTGTGATCTCTTCTTTGACCTAAGTAATTTAGTAACCCAGTTCTCAGTGCTTTTACTGTACTGACTGTTCATAGTTGGTATTCTTGTTGTGGCAGATTCTGCCAACAATAAAAGTTGATTTTGAATTGTAGACAAAATAATTTCACATTTAGAATTAGTCCTGCCAACCTAAAGAAGTAAAGTTTAATTATTAATATGAATGCTTAAAACATGCTACTTTTATTTCTACTTGAGTACTTGTCCATTTCCAAGTTTAACAGGCAGGCTGGTTTTATTTTGTTTTGTTTTTTAAATTGTAATTCCTGGCTATGAATCCTGAATTCTCATTCCTTCAGATGTAGCAAGCAGTATGGGCATGCCTATGTCTGAAAAGTAGAGACAGCCTCATGCCCAAACTTCTGTTACAGATGCCTTCTGATACCCAAAAAAGCTTATTTTTATTTCATTCCTGATCATGGTAATGGCAGTAGCTATTACATATTTAAAATGGTTTTCAAAAGTTTGAAATTTTTATCAGTTTGGCATTTTTGCCCATTTTGGAGTCATAACAACTAAGCAATTTACTTAGTACCAACTATGTGAAGAGATGGAGCCCCTGTGGCACAGTCGTTAAGAGTTCAGCTAATAACCAAAAGTTGACAGTTCGAATCCACCAGCCGCTCCTTGGAAACCCTATGGGGCAATTGTACTACGTTCCTCATTATGAGTCGGAATCAACTCGACGGCAACAGGTTTGGGTTTTTTTTTTTTTTTTTTTTATATGAAGAGATACTGATTGAAAGATGCTCCTAGGAATACAAAGATGAGTAAGGCAAGGACTTTTGCACAAAGTACATTAAGAACTATAATTCAAAGTGGATTAAGATTAGTGCCATAGAGTGTACTTGTTTCTAACATCAATATATATTAGAGACAGAGACTTCTCAGGAATATCCCTGCTGTTCCTTCTGAAACAGTTCTGTAGTTATCAGAAAAATTCTTAGTAAGAAGCTGACTCATTAATAATATAACCTAATGATAAACACTCTCTTAGTAATTTTTCAATGGACAAAGACAGATAACAAGCTTGTATGGCTTTCTTTGGGCACAGTACTGTGTTCTACTTTGATAGTGCATGAAAAATATATTTCTAAAAGAACATGCTTTCAAATATGAATGAAATATTTTATGGGCTTACAAAGCAGCATAACAGTACAGACAAATAACATGATGTGAATCAGAAATGCAGGTCCTAGTTAACGATGTGATCTGGCGTTGGGATTGATTAATAGTACTATCAAAGTATAATCACAAAGCCCTTCTTGAGGAAATTTTTTATTACACGTTGATATAGGTAAGAAGCATGGGTTTTACTCTAAAAATTTTTAGAGAATTTATCCCAAATCATGTGCTATAAAAAACCTGGTGTTCTATGAAAAAAGTTTCTTGTTCAGTAAGTTCGTGTAAGGCTGCCAGTGCTAACTGCACTATAAAAGAAGCAAGGTGGGCAAACTCCACCTTTATTATTAACTCCCTGGCAAGTATCAGCATGAATCCAGTTCTCATCTGGAAATGGATCTGGGCTTCACCTTCCCATATCTCCAAGATTCTTGTCGCCAGCCACTTCTTTTATGGCACTTCTTCTCACCCTAACTACCCAGAGTTAGGTCAGAATATCCTTGACCACCCAAGGCCAGGTTATCAGGGACCACCTGTAGACTCAGGAGTCTGTACAACTCCCTGCCCAACAGACCTTCCAGCCTCTCATTCTTTCGTTCCTTTGGGCTAGGTCATAATCTAGAAGGACTCTGTCCTTAAGCCTTTCTCTGCCACCTACCCACTCCAAAGCTGATTCTTACAAGTTAAGACTATCTCCTTACAGCTGCCTGCACAGCCCTCCTCTGAATTAGCCACCCTGAGCTGAGTCAAATCACATTGCCCCTTGTTGGTTCATTAATTTTCTGTAACAGCTCACAAAATTCACCGAGACCTATTACCTTTTCTTATAGTTACCCATTTATTATAACCAGAAAGGATACAAGTGGAGAGGCGTATGAGGCAAGGTGTGGGAAAGTTCCAGGCAAGGGGCTTCCGTTGTCCCCAGGATCTACTTACGGATGTTGTCACCAGTCCAGGAGGCCCACTTAGTCATTGGGGCCTCAATGAATATGCATGATGGGGCCTTAATTCATAGTTATCTAGGTTTAGTCAGTGAATATGCATGACTGCATCATGCACTCCTCCCTTCCTGAAGTTAGTTAGCCAGGTGTGGAAAACAAAGAGCGTGTTAATTGCTAGGGTTATTCCAAGAACTATTTTCAGAAATCAGAGGCTAAAGGCCAAATTAAGTTCTTTGTCCCACAGTAGACCCCCTTGGAATTTGGCTATTGTTTTTTGTTTTATTTTGTTTTATACCTAACATTTGGAGAACTATTCCCCATTCCCTCTTAATACCATCAATATCAGTATTTAACAGTTCCAGTGTTATTACCATAACCTGAAAAATAAGAATCAAAAGATATTGGCATATTAGTAGAGTCCCAATCAGTCAGTAGTCATTAGTATCAGTCCATCGGTATATTGTTTGGCAGAAACTCTCAGGTCGAGATCTGCTTGCCGGCCTCCATCTGGTCTGGTCAGTCATGTTCCACAGGCTCTAAAAGTAGGCATCTTCTCAGCTTTGCCCTTTCAGGCACCTGTTAAAATTGAGCTAAGAGAAATATTCCCTTGCTCAGAGTCTCTTTTGAGGTATTAACTTAATGTTGGATTTACCCCACTGAACAACCCACTTATTCCTTTACCCTCAGCAATTATTATTCCTTCAATACAGTTGTCATTTATTTTCGCCTGGAATTTTCCACATTAGGGACATTAGTTTTGGCCACTGTAGTGTCTATTCTAGTACATACCTTCCCCTCAGTCTACTTATTCACAGTTACAGCCATTAAACACAGTCACAGTTCTGGTCCTACTCCTGCTATATTAGGTAGGAAAAACAAAACTACTTGAGAGATTGTGGAAAAATAGCATAATAACAACATCCTTCCCTGCCTCCTTTTTCCTGAATCCACCTAGAAGAAAAGGAGTTGATCTAGTGTGGGTCCAGAGGTAATACCTCTCTCCCTTTGATGATTCACAACATGCATAAGCATGTAAAAGTCTAGTTACTAGATGAGGAATCTTAGGTCCAAAGATTTTTAAATCATTAGTCCAAGAGTTGGCCAGTCAGTGGTTGAAGAAATTATGTTAAAACATGTTTAGGACCCACATCAGGGGCCTGAGAACTGGTGGCTCCACCTACGCCACCTAGCGTCCCGCGACAGGTCCAAGAATAAGTGGTACCTCCGAGTCCTTAGAGCCAACACCATTGGGTGCCCATAGTCTGGGTGCAAAACCCACTCACCTGTTCATTCCAGGGAACAGGGACACGCAGTCCTCCCAGACACTCGGGCAGCCGTCAACCCCCTGCCTTGCTCGGCGTGTGACCTCCCCTACTGCAGCTAGATACCTATGCCTACACCAGTCACCCCTGCCTGTCTAGGACTGTAGGTGAGAGCCTGCACCACACAATTGGTGACCAACTATCTGTACACCTGAGCTGAATCCATACAAGAAAAGTAAACGGACTCCTGGGCTCACATACCTAATAACAGACCTAACCGCCTGGTGACAGGACATTAGAACTTCAAAGGAGCCGGTAATCAAACCAGCTCACACAAACAGCCTATTTGGGCATATCAAAACAAAAGAAAACAAGAAGCTAGGACACAATAAGAAAACGTAAAATAAATAATAATAACTTATGGATGGCTTGGAGACAACAGTCAATGTCAAATCACATAAACAGGTAGACCATGATGGCTTCAGCAAACTCCCAAAATAAAGAATCAAGAAATCTTCCAGAAGAAGAGAGTTTCTTGGAATTACCAGAGGTGGAATACAAAAGATTAATAAACAGAACTCTTCAAGACAACAGGAAGAGATCAGGCAAAATGCATAACAAGCCAAGGAACACATAGACAAAGCAATAGCAGAACTTAAGAAGACTACAGAAAAGCATAATGAAAAATTTAACAGCCTGAAAGAATCCATAGAGAGACAGCAAACAGAAATCTAGAGGATTAACAACAAAATTTCAGAATTAGACAACTCAATAGAAAGTCATAGGAGCAGAATTGAGGCAGTGGAAGTCAGAATTAGTGAGATCGAAGATAAAGCACTTGACACCAATTTTTATTTGAGGAAAAATCAGATAAAAGAATTTAAAAAAAAAAAAGAAGAAACCCCAGGATTTTGTGGGACTCTTAACAAGAGGAATAACCTATGGGTGACTGGAGTACCAGAACGGTGGGGGGTGGGGGGTGGGGGGTGGCGGTTAACAACATACAGAGAGAATTGCTGTTGAAGATTTGTTGGCAGAAAACTTCCCTGATATTGTGAAAGATGAGAAGATAATCTATCCAAGATACTCATCGAACCCCACATAAGACAGATGCCAAAAGAAAAGTCATCAAGATATAATCAAATGTGCCAAAACCAAAGATCAAGAGAGAATTTTAAGAGTGGCTAAGGATGAACAAAAAGTCATCTACAAAAGATAGTCGATAAGACTATGTTTGGACTTTTCAGCAGAAACCATACAGGCAAGAAGACAATGGGATGACATATATAAAGCCTTGAAGGAAAAAAAAATTGCCAGCCAAGGATTATATATTCAGCAAAACTGTCTCTCAGATACGATGGTGAAATAAGGGCATTTCCAGATAAACAGAAGCTTATGGAATTTGCAAAAAAAAAAAACCCAAAATTACAAGAAGCACTAAAGAGAGTCCCCCAGTTAGAAAATCAATAACATCAGATAACAACCCAAGACCAGAACACAGGACAGAGCATCCAGATTATCAACCCAGGTAGGGAAGTCACAAAAATAAAGCTAAAACACTGAAAATAGGGAAATAGAAACATCAATATGTAAAAGATGACAACATTAAAATAAAAGAGAGGGAATAAAAAGTGTCACAGATCTTTCATATGGAGAGGAAGACAAGGCGATATAAAGAAATAAAAGACTGGTTTAAAGTTAGAAAAATAGGGGTAAATATTAAGGTAACCAGAAAGGAAACTAACAGTCCTACGCATCAAAATAAAAAACAAGAAAAACATAAAGACTCAGCAAAGACAAACTAAACAGCAATGAAAAGGATGAAAAGAAAATACATAAAGAAAAACGGCTCAGCGTAGAAAATTAAGTGCAACAAAGCGACTGGCAACAACACACAAAAGACAACATCAAAATGACAGCACAAAACTCATACATATCAATAATTACGCCAAATGTAAATGGACTAAAACCACCAATAACGAAACAGAGTGTGGCAGATTGGATAAAAAAACATGATCTGTCTATATGCTCCCTAAAAGAGACACACCTTAGCCTTAAAGACACAAACAAGCTAAAACTCATAGGGAAAAAAAAAAGCAAAGAACTATCAAAAAAAAGGGCAGGAGTGGCAGTATTAATCTCTGGCAAAATAGACTTTAAAGTAAAATCCACCACAAAGGTTAAGGAAGGACACTGATGATTAAAGGGTCAGTACACCAGGCAGACCTAACCATAATAAATACTTACTCACCGAATGACAGGACTCCAAAATACATAAAACAAACTCTTAACAGCATTGAAAAGAGAGGTAGACAGCTCCACAATAATAATAGGAGATTTCAACAAACCACTTTTGGTGAAGGACAGAACATCCAGAAAGCAGCTCAGAAAAGACACGGAAGATCTAAATGCCACAATCAACCAACTTGATCTCATAGACATATACTGAACACTCCACCCAATAGCAGCCAAGTATACTCTCTTTTCCAACACACATGGAACATCTTAAGTATAGACCACGTATTAGGCCGTAAAGCAAGCCTTAACAGAATCCGAAGCATCGAAATACTACAAAGCATCTTTTCTGACCATAAAGCCTTAAAAGTAGAAATCAATAACAGACAAAGCAAGGAAAACAAATCAAACACATGGAAAGTGAACAACACCTTGCTCAAAACTACTGGGTTATAGAAGAAATTAAGGATGGAATAAAGAAATCCACAGAATCCAGTGAGAATGAAAACACATCCTACCAGAACATTTGGGGCACAGCAAAAGCAGTGCTCAGAGGTGAATTATAGCAATAAATGCACACATCCAAAAAGAAGAAAGGGCCAAAATCAAAACATTAACCCTACAACTCGAACAAGTAGAAAAAAAAGGAGCAAAAGAAGCCTTTGGGTGCCAGAAGAAAGTAAATAATAACAATTAGAGCAGAATTAAATGCAATAGAGGATAGAAAAAACAATGGAAAGCGTCAACAAGACCAAAAGCTGATTCTCTGAATAGATCAACAAAATCGATAAGCCATTGGCCAAACTGACAAAAGAAAAACAGGAGAGGAAGCAAATAACCTGGATAAGAAATGAGATGGACGCTGTCACAACATGCCCAACTGAAATTAAAAGAATCATAACAGAATACTATGAAAAATTGTACTCTAACAAATTTGAAAACCTAGAGGAAATGGACAAATTTCTAGAAACTACCTACCTACCTAAACTAACACAGAGCTAGAAGAACTAAATAAACCTATAACAAAAGAAGAGATTGAAAAGGTAATTAAAAAATTCCCAACAAAAAGCAAGCTCTGGCCCTGACGGTTTCATTAGAGAATTCTACCAAACTTTCAGAGAAGAGTTAAGATCTCTATTACTAAAGGTATTTCACAGCATAGAAAAGGATAGAATACTCCCAAACTCATTCTATGAAGCCAGGATAACCCTGATATAAAAACTAGGGAAAGACGCCACAATAAAAGAAAATTACAGGCCAATATCCCTCATGAACATGTACGCAAAACTCCTCCAAATTCTAGCCAATAGAATTCAACAACATATAAAAAAAATAATTCACCATGATCAAGTGGAATTTATACCGGATATGTAGGGATGGTTCAACATTAGAAAAATAATCAGTGTAATCCATCACATAAATAAAAGACAAGACAAGAACCACAGGATCTTATCAATTGATGCAGAGAAGGCATTTGATAAAGTCCAACACCCATTCATGATAAAAAAAATCTAGTAAAATAGGAATAGAAGGGAAATTCCTCAGTGTAATAAAGGGCATTTATACCAAGCCAGCAGCCAACATCATCCTAAATGAAGAGACTTTGAAAGCATTGCCCTTGAGAATGGGATCCAGACAAGGATGCCCTTTATCACCACTCTTATTGAACGTTGTGCTGGAGGTCCTAGTCAGAGTAGTTAGGCTAGAAAAAGAAATAAAGGGCATCCAGATTGGTAAGAAAGATGTCAAAGTATCTCTGTTTGCAGATGATATGATCTTATACACAGAAAACCCCAAAGAATCCACAAGAAAACTGCTGGAACTGATAGAAGATTTCAGCAAAGTATCAGGATACAAGATAAACATACAAAAATGAGTTGGATTCCTCTACACCAACAAAGAGAATCTCCAAGAGGAAATCACCAAATCCATACCATTTACAATAGCCCCCAAGAAGATAAAATACTTAGGAGTAAATCTAACCAGAGACGTAAAAGACCTATATAATGAAAGCTACAAGACACTACTGCAAGAAACCAAAAGAGACCTGCATAAGTGGAGAAACATACCTTGCTCTTTGTCTTAGTCATCTAGCAGTGCTGTAACAGACACACCACAAGTGGATAGTGGCTTAAACAAAGAGAAATTTATTCTCTCATAGTCTAGTAGGCTACAACCCCAAATTCAAGGCATTACTTCCAGGAGAAAGCTTTCTCTCTTGTCTCTGGAGAAACGTCCTTGTGATACATCAGTCATCCTTTGGTCCGGGAGCATCTCAGTGCAGGAATCTCAGGTCCAAAGGACATGCTCTGCTCCTGATAGTGCTTTCTTGGTGGTATGAGGTTCCCGAGTGTCTCTGCTCACTTCTCTCTTTTATATCTCAAAAGAGATTGGATTGAGACAGTATCTAATTTTGTAAACCTCATCCGTATAACCTCATCATAGTGATAGAGTTTATAACACATAAGGAAATCACATCAGATTTACACAGTCATACTCTAGCGGGAATTATGACCCAGCCAAGTTGACAGATATTTTTCGGGAACACAAGTCAATCCTTGACACTCATGGATAGAACACTCAACATTCTGAAAATGTCATTTCTATGCAAAATGATCTACAGATACAATGCAGTCTGGATCCAGATTCCAACAGCAGTTTTTAAGGAGATGAAGAAACAAATCACCAACTTCATGTGGAAAGGAAAGAGGCCCGTGATAGGTAAAACATTACTGAAGAACAAAGTGGGAGGCTTCACACTACCTGATTTTACTACCTATTATATTGCCACAGTAGCCAAAAGAGCCTGGTACTGGTACAACAATAGATACATGGAACAATGGAACAGAATTGAGAATCCAGACGTAAATTCATCCACTTATGAGCAGCTGATGTTTGACCAATCCCCAAAGTCCGTTAATTGGGGAAAAGACAGTCTTTTTAACAAATGATGCTGGCATAACTGGATATCCATCTGCAAAAAAAAGAACCAAGACCCTTAACTCACACCATGCACAAAAACTAACTCAAAATGCATCAAACACCTAAATATAACATCAAAAACGATAAAGATCACGGAACAAAAAATAGAAACAATGCTAGGAGCCCTTATACATGGTATAAACAGAATACAAACTGTAAGTAACAATGCACAAACACCAGAAGAGAAACTAGGTAATTGGGAGCTTCTAAAAATCAAACACGTACACTCCTCAAAAGACTTCACCAAAAAAGTAAAAAGACAACCTACAGGCTAGGAGAAAATTTTTGGCTATGACAAATCCGATCAGCGTCTAATCTCTAAAATCTACAAGATACTGCAAAGGATATGAACAGGCACTTCACCTAAGAAGACATTCAGGCGACTAACAGACACTTGAGGAAACGTTCACGATCATTAGCCGTTAAAGAAATGCAGATCAAAACTAGAATGAAATACCATCTCACCCCAACAAGGCTAGCATTAATCAAAAAAACACCAAATAATAAATGGTGGAGAGGTTGTGGAGAGACTGGAACACTTACACACTTTTGTTGGGACTATAAAATGATACAACAACTTTGAAAATTGATTTGGCGGTTCCTTGAAAAGCTAGAAATAGCCTTAAAAAGCTAGAAATAGAAGTACCATATGATGCAACAACCCCACTCCTTGGAATATATCCTAGAGAAATAAGAGCTGTCAAGTAAATAGATACATGTACACCCGTGTTCACCGCAGCACTGTTGACAGTAGCAAAAAGATGGAAACAGCC
The DNA here is from genome assembly GCA_030035585.1 of Dugong dugon. Lineage (NCBI taxonomy): Eukaryota > Metazoa > Chordata > Mammalia > Sirenia > Dugongidae > Dugong > Dugong dugon. Next base: position 27,095,086 of record CM057475.1, read on the forward strand.
TAGGTGCCCATCAACGGACGAATGGATAAACAGATTGTGTAGTATTTCATTGTGTGAATACACCATAATGATAAAGAACAACAATGAATCCATGAAACATAACATGGATCAATCTGGAAGCCATTAGGTTGAGTGAATTTAATCACTCGCAAAAGGACAAGTATTGTATAAGACCACTATTATAAGAACTCAGGAAAAGGTATAAACACAGAAGAAAACATTCTTTGATTTTTACTAGGGTTGTCAGGGAGGGAGAGGGATATTCACTAACTAGATAGTAGACAAGAATTATCTTAGGTGAAGGGAAGTACAGCCTCCACTACAGGGGAAGTCAGCACAATTGGACTAAACTGAAAGCTGAGAAGTTTCCTGAATACAGCCAAACAGAGGGACAGTGTCAGGGGACATCTAGGTCAATTGTTGTAACAAAGGTTATTAAAAGTTCTGCATCCCTCTTTGGTGAGTGGTATCTGGGGTTTTAAAAACTAGCAAGTAGCCATCTATGATGCATCAATTGGTCCCAAACCACCTGGAGCAAAGGAGACTAAAGAACACCAAAGACACAAAGAAAATATTAGCCCAAGAGACAGAAAGGGCCACATAAACCAAGAGACTCCATCAGCCTGAGACCAGAAGAACTAGATGGTGCCTGGCTACCACCAGTGACTTCCCTGACAGGGAACACAACAAAGAGTACCTGATGGAGCAGGAGAAAAGTGGGGTGCAGAACTCAAATTGTAGTAAAAAGGCCAGACTTAATGGTTTGACTGAGACTGGAGGGACCCCGGAAGACATGGTCCTGGGCTCTCTGTTTGCCCAAAACTAAAACTATTCCCAAGGCCTACTCTTCAGGCAAAGATTAGCCTGAACTATGGGACATAAAATAATACTCATGAAGAGTGTGCTCCTTAGCTCCTTAGCTCCAGTAGATACATGAGATTAAATAGGCAGCCCTTGTCCATAGGCGAGATGAGAAGGCAGAGAGGGTCAGGAGCTGGTTGAATGGACGCGACAAATCCGGGGTGGAAAGGAGGAGTGTGCTGTAACAGTGTACGGAGAGCAACTAGGGTTACATAAGTGTATAAATGTTTGTATGAGAGACTGACTTGAACTGTAAACTTTCACTTAAAGTATAATTTAAAAAAAAAAGTGCTTAGGGAATGTTGCAACATGATTTTTTTTTCCTTTGTGTTTTAAGAAATTTTCTATATATATTTGTATACTCTAGAAGAATGGTGGATCTTTGCAACTGTGGGTTTCTAAGAGGAAATTATTATTCGAGTGTGACTTAAAAATACTTTTTAAGTGACCATAATTGAGACTAATTCTAAATAAGGCATGACCTGACAGATGGCCTCATTACTAACTTGAGCTAGCCCGTTGCCCTCAAGTCAATTCTGACTCATAGTTGGACCCTAAAGAACGGAGTAGAACTACCCCAAAGGATTTCCAAGGCTGTAAATCTTTACAGAAGCAGACTGCCACGTCTTCCTCCCGCGGAGCTGCTGGTGGGTTCGAATCACCAACCTTTTGGTTAGCAGCCGAGCACTTAACCACTGTACCGCCATGGCTCCTCATTTGAGCTAGTTCCAGAGACTTTACTGATTATTGTCTGAGCCTAGGATGGGTAATCAGACTGCAACAGTCTCAACTTGATAAACATTTAACATGTTGACCTAACATTTTACTACTTAAGTGATTTATAATTGAAGTAAAAATGTAGTTCTGAGATACTGTAAAGATGGCTTTTCACTTTGTCATCAGTCTTAGCTTTCTGTGAGCATCCAACCTGGGGGCTTGTTAAAAATGTTCTCGTGGAAAATGAAGCTATAATGGGTTACCATTTTTCAAATATCAGATTAGCAAAGATCAAAAGGTTTGATAATGCATCTTTTGGAAAAGAGTTTGGTGAAATTGCCACTCTCATTCATTGCTGCTCTGAGTATATACTGTATAGTTATAAGCTTTACGTAGAGCAATTCTAATATGTATACCCATTAACTCAGACATTTACCATCTAGAAATTTATCCTATAGTCTGCATGCATTTGTGGGAAATGACTTAAGTACAGGCCTTCTCTTTGTGTGTAATAAGAGATTAGAAACAGCCTAAATTTATCTGTTAAATAAATTATGATACGTTCATCCAGTGGAATAGAATGCAGCCAGCCATTAAGAAGATTGAAGTTGCTCTGTATATACTGATAGGAAATGGATTGATTTCTAGAATATTGTTTAAAAAAAAATACTTAGTCTAGAGTGCTAGAGTATCTTAGTCATCTAGTTCTGCTATAACAGAAATAACAGAAGTGGATGGCTTTAACAGACAGAGATTTATTCTTTCAAAGTCTAGGAGGCTACAAGTCTGAATTTAGGGCACCAGCTCCAGGGGACGTCTTTCTCTGTCTGTTGGCTACGGGGGAAGGTCTTGGCATCTGTCTTCCTGGGCCTAGGAGTTTCTCAGCGCAGGGAGCCTGGGACTAAAGGACACGCTGTTATCCCGGCTGTTCTTTCTTGCCAGTTGGAGATCCCTCTATTTGCTGCTTGCTTCTCTCTTTTATATCTTGAAAGACATTGACTCAAGATACAACCTAATACTGTAGATTGTGTGCTGCCTCATTAACGTAGCTGCCTCTAATCCTGCCTCATTAACATCCTAGAGGTTAGGATTTTCAACACATAGGATAATTACATCAGATCACATAATGGAGTGTATCCACACAATACTGGGAATCATGGCCTAGCTAAGTTGACACACATTTTGGAGGGACATAATTCAATCCATAACACAGTAAAGTGTATGGAAAGTTTTTTTTAACCATTTTGTTTTGTATGTAGTCTGTGTATTATGTGTGCATATATGCATACAATATCTCTGGAAGAAAGCATATTAATTTAATATTTGCCCCTGGGCTAGAAAATTGGGAATAACTCCTGCAGTAAGAAGGTAATTGGCTTTTCCCTGTATATCTTAAAATGTTGCGGGTTGTGCTTGTGAGAGAGATTCTCAGGTGTTTTCCTTTATTGCCCTTCCTGTAATATACAGGTTTCTCCCGCTATCCAAAAGTAGAGCATTCCTTTCATAAGCTGAAATGGCATGAAGCGAAGAAGCAGTTACCATTAATTTATATGGAAAAACTTTTAAGCGTTCCCAGACCCAAAAAATAACTAAGTCATACCGAATAACACCTAAAACCTAAAATAACACTAATATACAGTAAAAGCAGGAATGATATTATAAATACATAGACTATGTAAAGTTGGAGCCCTGCTGGCATAGTGGTTAAGAGCTCAGCTGCTAAGCAAAAGGTCAGCAGTTCAAATCCACCAGCTGCTCCTTGGAAACCTGTGGGGCAGTTCTACTCTGTCTTGTAGGGTCACTGTGAGTCAGAATCAACTTGACAGCAACAGGCTTGGTTTTTGGTATATAAAGTTGAAATAACGTGTACAGTGTAGTTTCACAGACACAGTTCAAAGCTGTGATGGCTTGATACTGAGTTTAGTTCCTGGGAAAGGAGCTTGGCAACACCACTCTCGCTGCTTGGGGTGCTTGTGATGCCTCTTTAACGGCCCGCTGCAAAATGAACAGTTGATCACTATTTCCACTTTTTGCTTTTTTTCGTAAAAGCAAACATTGTCTTTGGATTCATTTCAGTTAGAGAAAACAGGTACTTATGTAAGTCTTTTGTAAAAACAAAGTGGCATAAAGCGAACTTTCTAAAAGGAGGTGAGATAACTCTACATGCTTTAGGAGGTATTGTAGAAACGTGCTTTGAGGCCTTTAAATTGAATATGCAGTGTCTGTAGATGGTTCTCTCTTAATGATTTTTCCCTTAGGCCTCAACTTTAATCCTGAAAGCTATATTGTACTGTTTACATGGTCTGCCTTTACTATTAAGAAAAGAAAATAATAATCTGTTCATGGAAGAGAGATGGTTCTACAAAAGGACCCTTCCTGTGACTGAACTTGATATTTTCCTTTTTTCAAGTTCTCCAAACTACTATTTCCTAAAGTAGCAAACTTGGAAGATGTTTTATAAACCTTTTTGGTTTATATCTGGACAGAGAGGGATAGCCTTCCTTTCCCTTTGGTACAGATATTTCATGACAAGTTTTATTGTGCATTTGATGACTATGCTGCCTCATTATTTGAGGGTAGTTTGTGGCTCTGAAATCAAACATACAAGGCTTTATGTGAGAGATGGTCCCTGACCTTGACCTCATTAGCACTACAGTTAAATGAGCTTTTCCTGACCAGGCTGCATTAGTGTGTTACTTAGAAATTTGATTAGATTTTTTTTTCACTGAAGTGTAGTAACTGCCTAGTGGAGTCAACATTTAAGTGTAATACAGTTGTTTAATGTGTTGTGCTTCTCTGGTTTTCTAGAAAATGCATATTATCATTAGTTCTAATTATACCCATTAACTCAGACATTCCACTTCTAGGAATTTACCCGACAGTCTACATATATTTGTGGGAATGATTTAAGCACAGAATTATCACCATTATAAGTGACATAATTCAAGGATTTAATCATCCACAGAAAACTGAAAATTCAGGAAGACCAGGTTCCTTGAGAGGCTTTCTTGTTTCTTGCAGCGATGATTTTGCTGACAGCCTTAAAATGTGAACTCAAGGATAAGGGCATTCCATGTTCCTTTTTGGCATATGAATTACATTATTGACATTATTTGGTTATCTTTAAGTTATTTTTATATTTTTTGCTCAAGAAAATATTGTATTAATATTTTAGACAAAAACTATGGGTAGCAGTAGTGGGACAGACATTTATTTATAGAACATTTGAAGTCTTTGTTTTGCTATATCATCATTGCGGTTGTTTGTACCCAAGGTGAGCTCTGTTGTGTTGTGAATTACCCATTTTAACATGGACTTGCCAATATAGTATAACAGGAAATCCAGTTTTAACGTTTAAGGACACGGTAATTCAAATATCTTCTTTCTAAGCTTTTTGCATATTGCTAGTTTCTAGCACAGTGCTTGACATTAGAGGCTCTCTATAAAAATGTTTATTAAATGCGTAAATTAATGATTCAAGATTTTAAAAGATGAGGATAAATATGGCATTCTGTGTTTAAGTGATATAGCAACAACACTTCAAATATATAAATATTTGGAAAACGTAAGTATGAAACAGTTCACATTTTATGTAACTGCAAACTCATTCACTAACTTATATATTCCAATTTAATGTTTCTTTTTTATTTTTTAACCTTTTCCTTTCTCTTGTGTTCTCACTCTTTCCTTTTTCCTTATTTCCTTTGCCTTTTTCTCCCTACAGTCTCATTTTCCTCTCCAGGTGAGGCTATAGTTGAAGTTCTTCCCTCTGGGTATTAATCTATTAATCAGGGCTATAAACTGAACCCCCCCCCCCCCCCGCCCCCCGCATTCTTCAAATTGCACATCTGTAATACAGGAGCATGATGAAACATGCTTTTGTGGCCCATAATGCTCCTTGGGAGAAACTTAGACTCCTATAGTTTTGCAGGTAGGAGAAACTGTATCTTTTTGTCTCATCTCTTGCCTTTAGTAATGCTCTTATTCTCTGAAATGCTCTGGTTCATTCTGCAATAAATACTGTAAGTTCTCATATTGAGCTAATCTTACTACTGGGCTTTTAAAAATCAAGATACGAATAAAAATCCTGGTAATTATGAAAATAATGCACTAAAGGTTGACATTTTTCATTATAGTGTGTGAAAAGGTCCTTTGTTCATACATAGTATATAAAGTATTTTTTCAGAATTATTGATATGGTCTTTTTAAGAGAGGATAAGTTTGTGTAATATTCATAACTGAAATACTAGCTCTGTAACCAACCAAACTATTTCTCCTGCTAAATTCAGGAATGACTTAAGCCAGTCAGTGATAGTTAAATGCTTATTGTATCAGAGAAAGATCATTTCATAGATGGGAAAGTTGAGGACCAAAGAAGTTTGTAAAACCATACAGCTCATTAAAATATGACCTAAATTCTCAAAATGAACAGTTAAATAACCCAGTGCATGCCATATGCTTATATACAATCACCATTATATGTGGTGATTGTTTATAATTATTTTACTGCTTTATTTACAAAATGTATGAAACTGTATATACATGTATTTACACAAATTTTAATTTAACCACATTTGCTGTCTTTTATCTGCAGTTTCTAGGGGTTGTAACTTATCCTTTTATAGCAGTTTTATTTCAAAAATTGACAGTTTTAACTGAAAAACATACCATTTTTAAATTTATTTTCATTTCGCTAACAGGATTATTATGTACTGATTTCTCCCATGTTGTTAAATTGGTTGTGATATTGTTTCAACTTTACCTTTTTTTCTTCCTCCTATTATGATAGGACATTGCTTACTTTTGGGATCAGCAGCATTTTATTTAAGACATGAGAAGATCCCTGGTAGATTCTCAGTGAAGCAGCAAGATGGACCATTGCATTTGGGGCCTCCAGTTTTGGGCTTTCTGTGAAAATTCTAGGTTTCAGTGAAAGATGAGAAAAGTAGAGGAAAAAAAATGTATCTTTCAGATTTTACTTTGTTTCCCAATGCCATGACTTTTTCTCTCCTTTCTTTCTATAGTTCTTCAGGTTCATGAACCCTGAATATTTTTAAACGAACAGCCTTCACTATCAACAAAAGTAACTGCATACACTTTTCAGGATCCTAGGGGCTGATAATGAGGGGAAAAAATGCCAAAGGAGATGATAGGGTCCTAATTTTGAGTAAGTTTTAATCTAGTTGGTGAAACAAAACAGACATACATAATACAAGTAGACAATAATTATATGGTAACATACAGAGAAGAAATGTATAACCTGATTTATGAAAATCTTCAAATAGAAACTTATATTAAAAACCCGTTGCTGGGGAGTCGATTCCACCTCATAGTGACCGTGTAGGACACAGTAGAACTACCCCTTAGGTTTTCCAAGGAGTGGCTGGTAGATTCAAACTGCTGACTTTTCTGTTAGTAGCTGAGCTGTTAACCACTTCACCCCCAGGCCTCCACAAACTTATAAGTAAAATTTAAAAAGCCATTGATTTTTAATTTACATTTGCAAAGGAGTTAGTCCTGTGTACTGCCCCTTTGTTTTAAGAACTTCATACTCCCAAATGTAGAGACTGTATCTTACTTATCTTTTGTAACTATAGATACTAGGCTTCCTGGTACATAGAAAATATTACCAAATGTTTATTAACTAAAACATTAAAAATCTATCCTCTAGCACTTTGGAACTAAACTGTAAAATTTTTTGCATATAAAGAACCTTGCTCATAAAACTTAACTCACAATCAAATTAATACTTTAGGAGAACCTCCTCTTTCTTCATCAAAGCAGGGTATCTGGTGAGCCTTTCTAGACTTAGAACAAGAAAGGAGCCTGTGAAGAGAGAGCTCATGGTTTGAAGCACTAATTCTAATTTCTTACTTAAGCTTTCGGTTTATAATGCAGCTGCCCTCAGAATTCTTCAAAATACTATACTAACTTTAAAAAGATTTCTTACCGAAATCTTCTTACTAAAGAGTCTCTAACTGCTATTTCCTCTTTTTAACTTGGTAACCTCAAGATGGTTGTGGCTCTACCTTATGTTTCCTCTCATAAAATTGTAGGCTGGTTCTAACAGTTAAGTTCTACCTTTTTTATAATGCCTTTTAAAATTAATTTCGTAGGTACTGGTAGAAGATGTTCTCCCTAAGGATTATCAGTTTTAGAACTTTTTTACCAATAATTAATGATGGTCTTTGTTGTACAAAACCCTTTGTTAGATACTGTGGAAAATATAAAGATGAATATGAAGAGCTCTTTATCCTCCTAGAGCCCAAAATTTTATGGTGACAGATGAATGCATAAATAATAAATTAAAAGCTATTTTGATGTCTTGTTACAGTAGAAGTCTAAACAAACAGCAGTAGGTAATAGGAAGCAGGAAAAGATTCATTTTGACTGGTGAAATGGTAATTCATAGAAAAAGCTCTGAGCTAGGCCTTGAAAGGAGTGGACTGATAAGAATTTTAACAGATGGGTCTGGGGAAACATCTTAGAGCTAAATCAGAAGAGAATAAATGAAAAAAAAAAAACAGAGCATGTGTCAGGATGGAAGATGTGCATAATTAGGAAAATGAGGTAGTGGAAAATGAGGTTGGAAGGGGTTGAATTGTTGAAGACTTCACTTGCAAGGTAAAGAAGATTGAATACCTTCTATATATAATATTAAAATGTTTTGAGCAAAATAATGATTTAGCTAAATTTGTGTTTTAGGATCAGTTGGAGGAGTCAAATTAAATGCCAGAAGGCCAATTAAGAAATCAAAAGGAACTGAATTAGCTCAGTGAGAAGAGTCAGAAAGAAGAGCTTAGATGTGGCCATTTCTGCATGGTAATTCTTAAAACAGTGTATAGAAATGAGATTATCAGTTCAAATTCAAAATGATAGATTTAATCTTGAGTCACATCTACATTTAAAGGTTGAAAAGAGGTAGAACCAGCTGGGAAGATCAAAATGGTATCAGAGAGATAGGAGGAAAATAATCAGAATATGAGATCTTCACAGCCAAGGAAAGAAATTTTCTATAAATATGGGATCTCATTAATGAGAAATGCTTCTAAAAAGTGTTAAGCAGAGTTGAGGACTGAGAAGAGACCATGGTATTTAGCAATAAGTGGGCCATTACTTTTCTGAGAGCAGTATCAAGATAATGCAGGGATGGAAAACTAGACTGTGTTGGATTATAAAACTATCATGACCTGAAGATTTTATCTTGAGGTTCTATTTTGACAACAAAGGAGTGCATTGATAATGTAAGGTGTCTTCCTTAAAAGTGGGGGAAAATGTTATAAGTATTGTCATCCTTGGTGTAGCACCTGAGAGTGGTAACAATGAATATAAAAGGTAAGTGAAAGAAAAAGAGAAGCAGTCTTCTTAACTTTAGAATATGGCTAGGTAAATACTGGTATGTTGTTTATCTACCCAGTGAGGGCAGGAGATTTTTGTTGAGCTCCACACTGTTGTATTTGCCAAGTATTTGTTCATTTGCTGACTAGATCTAGATAGATGAATATAATGGGGTGGTAAAGTTTTATTTTAGTTAAGGTTTGGTGGCATTGACAACATTCCAGAAAGTGTCAAAGAAATCATTTATTCTATGAGATTGGTTCTAAAATAACAATAGTGTAAGCGATTGGAGTATGTGAGCCTGCTGGAGAAAATAAATTGGCTAGAATGTAGGTAGGTAGTAGCTCTAAGGAAGAGATTAAGAATGGTAGGTAGTTTGCATCATCATGTTAATAATAACACTTGGATCTACAATCAACACCCATGAAGCAGCAGTCAAGAAATCAAAAGACGCAATCCATTGGGCAAATCCGCTGCAAAAGACCTCTTAAAAGTGTTGGAAAGCAAAGATGTCACTTTGAAGACTAAGGTGCGCCTGACCTAAGCCATGGTATTTTCAATCCACATCATGTATGTAAAAACTGGACAGTGAATGAAGAAGACCGAAGAATTGTGGTATTGGCGAAGAATATTGAATATACCATGGACTGCCAAAAGCACAAACAAATCTGTCTTGGAAGTAGTACAACCAGAATGCTCCTTAGAGGCAAGGATGGCAAGACTACTTTTTACATACTTAGGACATGTTGTCAGGAGGGATCAGTCCCTGGAAAATGACGTCATGCTTGGTAAAATACAGGGTCAGTGAAAAAGAGATCCCTCAACAAGATGGATTGACACAGTGGCTGCAACAATGGGCTCAAGCATAACAACGATTGTGGGCATGGTACAAGACTGGGCAGTGTTTCCTTCTATTGTACGTAGATAGGGTTGCTATGAGTTGGAACCAACTTGACGGCACCTAACAACAACAGGGGTGAAATGGATTTGGCTTTAGGATGTCAGTAGAACATTAGTATGAAGTGATTATGTATGTCCTATCTTGGTTACTCCCACAGGCTTAAATAGATCCTGGTGACCATTTACAAAAATTTCTTTAAAACAGACCTGTGGGAGTGGAATTAAAATACAAAATGGAAAATTGTTCTGTCTGTACATATTTTCACTTTCATGCCACTCTGTCTTTCTCTCCCCACCCCCAGGGGGAACAATTGTTAAAAGATTAGTATTAAAATAAACTTTATTACAGAGAAAAGGATAACAAAAATACAAAAAATTGTCATTCCAATCAGATATTTCTTAAACTGAGTATCTGCTATTTGGAAATGTTTTGAAATGAATGGTATACTTAGTATTCTTTCTCAAACTTAGTTATCTCAAAAAAAAAAAAAAAAAAAAACCTATTCATGTTAATATTTTACTTTGCCAGTACTCTTTTCATAAGCTTAGTAACTTAAAATCTGTGGACAGTTCTCATTTGTTCACTGTTGTATTTTTATTGCAAAATTTATTCTGAGTATAGGTGATTTTATAATAGCAGCATAATTGCAAGCATTTTGCAACAGTTTGTATGTTAATCTCTTTTCACAAATAAGCGCATCAGCGAAATCACAGACATTAGAGATGGAAAAGTCCTGTTAGGTCATTTTGTTTATGTCTTGTCCATTTAGAGTCTTTCCTTACAGTATAACCTCAGGAACTTTTTCTCATCCAGTTTTAAACATTTTCAGTGGTACGGTTTTCAGAGTTCCCTAGAAGTCCACTTAATGCTTTTTAGACCTTTCCTTAAGGGTGTTTTTCCAGTGTTGGCCTAAATTTTCTCTTACAGCTTCCCAGAACATACATTCATGGGAATATGTTTTCAAACAATTATATCTTCATTTGAAATAGGCATTTTACATGTTTGATTACATGCATCATCTGTCATTAATCAAGGACCCTTGGTGGCACAGTAGTTAAGAGCTCCGCTGCTGACCAAAAGTTCAGCAGTTTGAATCCACCAGGCACTCCTTGAAAACTCTGTGGGGCAGTTCTACTCTGTCCTGTTGGGTCGCTGTGAGTTGGAATCAACTCGATGGCAGTGGGTTTGATTTTTTTTGAGGTATCGTTAATCTTTTCTTTTAGTTACTTATTTCTGTGATTTTGAAACTTACGTTTATTATAATATATTATTTAAATTTTGTAAATAACATGGAGACAATCAACTTGAAAGTTTTGCTCCATAATGAGGTTTTTGAATAACAAATGGCATTTCCAGAATGCCCTAATTATAAAATATTTGTGGTATTTGTGGTTTTTATATTCATGTGAAATCTTACTATATTAAATACCATTGTACTGTTTACAAATATTTTAAAGATTCAACTAGTAGCCCACAAAATTTAAACAATATTGGCTGCAATGCTATTTTAGAATTAAGGAATTCATATAGTCTCTTGGAGCTTTATTGCAATAGGATTTAACTTATAAATATATAAATTTAAACTGTTACTGAATATACAAATGCTCATCCATCAAGTAGCTCTACTCACCATATATGAAAAGCAAGTCACTGGCAGTTAAGTCTTAATTTATGAGCCAAATCACTGCTGCCACTGCTAGAAAAAAGAAATATTCCAACGGTTTTTATTATCTGTCAGACAGTCATTTTTTACTGTGTTTGTTAACATTTCCATCCATGAATTTACATCCTTGAATTTTGTTCACTTCAGATCATAATTATCATGTGTCTAGCAAAATGAATAGTTAGAAGGTAAACTAATAGTTTCCTAAGAGAGAAAACGCTTAGTTTTCTCTCATGAAATTCTTTATGAATAAACCAAATGAAAGCCTTTTCACGTGACTACAAAAAGAATAAACTAAGGAAGAGTACATGATATAAAGTTCACTGATTCTAAATTTTTGACGGCTGGATTGAAGTTTATTCTTGCCCTGTAGGAATTATCCTGATGCTTTGCTATCTTCCATGTATACTACCTGTCAAGGCCTCCAAGAGGCCATGGAAGAAAAAAGCCCACAGACTATGTTAAAAGCTAGAAGTTCAGTTATTAAATAAAAATATATAGCAAGAAACAGGTGGAAAGATACGGGATAGATTAAAGCACTCAGGATAGAGTACAGCTGGAATGAAAGAACCTTAATGTTGTTATGTCCTCTGCCACAAAGCCTTCCCTGCTGATTGTGTGATTACAAGAAACAGAATTGGATGTAAGCATGGGGACTCAGCAGAAGAAAGGGGCCATGAATTAATACATGCGTGTTCTTGCTGGTCCATAGTATCCTTCAGTACTGCAACTCTAAAATTGAAATTTTTTATACAGTTCTTTCAGCTTGAGAAATGCTGAGCGTGTTCTCCTTTGGGTTTTCTAACTGTAGGTCTTTGCACATTTCATTATAATACTTTACTTTGTCTTCTCCAGGTCCCCTTTGAAGTCTTCTGTTCAGCTCTTTTAACTTCATCACTTCTTCCGTTCACTTTAGCTACTGTGCATTCAAGAGCAAGTTTCAGAATCTCTCTTGACATCTATTTTGATCTTTTCTTTCTTTCCTGTCTTTTTTAATGACCTTTTGCTTTCTTCTTGAATGCTATCCTTGATGTTGTCTTACAACTCATCTGGTCTTTGAAAGACCTGGAAGCATCGAAAGAAGATAGAAAGAATACACAGAGTCGCTGGACCAAAAAGAATTGGTCGACGTTCAACCATATAAGCAGGTAGCATATGATCAAGAACTGATGATATTGAAGGAAGAAGTCCTAGCATCACTGAAGGCATTGGCGAAAAACAGGGCTCCAGGAATTGATAGAATACCAGCTAAGATGCTTCAACAAACGGATGCAATACTGGAAGCACTCACTCATCTATGTCAAGAAATTTGGAAGACACCTACCTGACTAACCAACTGGAAGAGATCCATATGTGTGCCCATTCCAAAGAAAGATGATTCAACAGAATGCTCAGATTATTGACTGATATCATTAACATCACACACATGTAAAATTTTGTTAAAGATCATTCAGAAGTGGTTGCAACAGTATATCAACAGGGAGCTGCTAGAAATTCAAGCTGGATTCAGAAGAGGATGTGGAATGAGGGAAGTCATTGCTGATGTCAGGTGGGTCTTGGCCGAAAGCAGAGAATACCAGAAAGATGTTTACCTGTGTTTTATTGACTTTGCAGAAGCATTCGACTGTGTGGATCCTCACAAATTACGGATAACGTTACGAAGAATGGGAATTCCAGAGAACTTAACTGTGCTCATGCAGTGCCTGTGTATAGACCAAGAGGCGGTCATTTGAACAGAACAAAAAGATACTGTGTGGTTTAAAATCAGGAAAGGTGTGTGTCAGGGTTGTATCTTTCCACCATACTTATTCAGTCTGTATGCTGAGCAAATAATATGAGAAGCCGGATTGTATGAAGAAAAGTGTGGTATCAGGATTGGAGAAAGACTCATTAACAACCTGCGATATGCAAAGAGGACTTGAAGCACTTACTGATGAAGATCAAACACCGTAGCCTTCAGTATGGATTACACTTCAACATAAAGAAAACAAAAATCCTCGCAACTGGACCAATAAGCAACAACATGATAAACAGAAAAGATTGAAGTTGTCAAGGATTTCATTTTCTTGAATCCATTATCAACGCACATGGAAGCAACAGCCAAGAAATCAAATGAAGTATTGCATTGGGTAAATGTGCTGCAAAAGACTTCTTTAAAGTGTTAAAAAGCAAAGTTGTCACTTTGAAGACTAAGGTGCATCTGACCCAAGCCATGATATTTTTGATCGCCTCATATGCACTGAAAGCTGAACGATGAATAAGGAAGACAGAAGAATTATTGATACCTTTGAATTATGATGTTAGCAAAGAATATTGAATAATAACCATGGACTGCCAGAAGAATGAACAGATCTGTCTTGGAAGAAGTACAACCAGAATGCTCCTTGGAAATGAGTATGGTGAGACTTTGTCTCACATACTTTGGACATGTTATCAGGAGGGGCGAGTCCCTGGAGAAGGACATCAAGCTTAGTAAGGTAGAGGGTTAGTGAAAAAGAGGAAGACCCTCGATGAGATGGATTGACACAGTGGCTACAACAGTGGCCACAAACATAGCAACGATTGTGAGGATGGTGCAGGACTAGGCAGTATTTCCTTCTTTTGTGCATAGGGTCGCTATGAGTCGGAAGCGCCTTGACGGCACTTAACGACAACTGTTCTTGCAGGAGTAAGTAACGCTGGCCCCAGGTATCACTCAGCAAAGACTTGCTGAACTACCATGCCTTTCATCTTTGTTTCTTAGGTAGAGGACAAATGGGCCATAATGGGTGTCACCAATGAGTGGCCATTTTAGGAGTGACATAGTTACCAATCTGTGACATGATCAGAGCTTTATGAATGGTTATGGTTTACCAGGTGTTTCCATCTATTCTGTATCTCTTATCTTTTATTCTGTGTTTAATGTGTCTGTGTTTAAAGCAACACAGGTTGCTTGTTGTCTATACTTAATATATCTTTTGAGTTTCATCCGTCCCATTTGTTTTTCTTATTCTCTAGAGCAGAATTGAATATTATCCAAAAATACAACAAGCACACATTTGCAGCTGTTTATTATGTCAAATATGTCCTACCCATAAAGAAAATTATTCTCTAACAGTGATTTTAGCCTCTGATACCTTCTTTTGAGAAACATTGAAAACTCTTTGCTGTCCTTAAATATGATTTAAAATTTAAAAACATACTATTTCCAACCAAAGCACTGACAGTTTTGAAAGTGTTGCCTCAACCCTCATGTCTCCTCTTCATGAATGCTTTCTTCCTGAGAAATTACTACTTTATAAGATAGCCCATTCCGTTACTAGGTAGCTGAAATTGTAATAAAGAAATTTTCCTAACATTGAACCAAAATCTGACTATCCATTATCTTTCATATATTGGCCCTAGTTTATTTTCTAGGGGCTGTTTCTTGGATCTTTTGGGTCATGGACTCCTTTGAGAATCTTGCCTTTTTCTTGGATCTTTTGGGTCATGGACTCCTTTGAGAATCTTGTCTTTTTGCCAAAAAGAAAAAAAAAAAAACAACTTAGATTAAGATTCTCTGCTCTAAAGCAGTATGTATCATTTTTTTTCAATATATTAAAGTATACGAAGACCTTAGGCTAACTATTCCCAGTTCTTTTAACTAGTCCTAACATGATTTGATTATAGGCAGGCCTTCACTATCCAAATAACCTGTTTTTGGTTATGTTCTAATGTGTATGTCTGTCTGAATGTGATGCATTTTCATTCAGAGTGGTCTCAGTATATTGGGACTGTTACTGTACGTATTTGGAACACTGTATAACAGCAGTTTTAACATGTATACCAATAGCACATTGTTGCCTGATACTGAGTTTTTGGTTAGATTCATCTTTGCATCATCCAGAATCTCTGGGACAATGCTGAACACATTATAGGTGTTCCAGTTATTTGTTGAATGAATAGAACTTCCTGATTCTAATTTGTGTTTAATGTGTCTGTGTGTTTAAAGCAACCAGGTTGCTGTTGTCTATACTTAACATATGTTTTGAGTTTCATGCATCCCATTTGATTTTCTTATTCTCTAGAGGAGAATTGAATATTATCCAAAAATACAACAAATGCATCAAAAACTGTCAAGCAAGTTTTACTACATATTGTACTTGTGGGGGGCAGCGGGAGGAGGAAAGGGGTTGGGGTGTGTGCATATGGGTGTGTTGTACCATAAATAAGTAGGAGCATTTTGGAACCTAAACAGGAGATTTAATATTTACTCCTGTTAAATTGCATTATACAAGAGCAGTTAGTTCCATTGTTATCTGGAATAGATGCCAGGCAAATTAAAATACTGATAATTTTTACTTTGCTATATATAATATATAGCACACTGGCTAGCACCTTATGGTACTTAATAAAATGTTAGCTGACTACATGAATAATTAATGGCTGTAAACTTATAGTTACTTAAGCATGTACGTTGAAAGCTTAGTTTACTGCTAATGAAAGAATTTTATGTTTCATGTTTGAAAATTAGTAGCTTGAATGTATTTTTCTAAAGATGATCAGCTTATACTATTACTTCACTGTTTCAGTCATCTATTGCTGCTCTAAGAGAAATACCACGAGTGGATGGATTTAGCAAAGAGAAGTTTATTCTCTCACAGTCCAGTAGGCTACAAGTCAAAATTCAGGGAGTCAGCTTCAGGAGAAAGCTCGCTCTCTATCGGCTCTGGAGAAAGGTCCTTGTGTTGCATCAGTATTCCCTTGGTCTGGGAGCATCTCAACACAGGAACCTCTGGTCAAAGGACGCGCTCTGCTCCTGGCACTGCTTTCTTGGTGGTGTGAGGTTCCCATGTGTCTCTGCTCACTTCTCTCTTTTATATCTCAAAAGAGATTGTATTAAGACAGTATCTGATCTTGTCAACCTTATCAGTATAACCTCATCACAGTGGTGGAATTTACAGCACATAAGGAGGTCACATACAATCTCATCATAGTGGTAGAGTTTATAACACATAAGGAAATCACATCAGATAACAGAACCATACAATACTGGGAATCATGACCTAGCCAAGTTGCTACGCACATTTTTTGGGGGACACAATTCAATCCATGACATTCACGTATACTTTCTGGATCTCAAGATAGGACCCCTAACCTTAGTTTCCCAAAAAAATAATTATAATACTTGCTACAACTGATAATACAGGATGGAAGAGCCTGTGACATGGTTTTTGGGCTTCAACTCTGCACCACAAACTTGAGCTAGTTCATTCTAGGTTAACAGCTCATGTGACCTGAAAACGTTCTTGCTGCTTCACAGGCAATTTAAATCAGCCTTGAAATCTTTCGTTAAATGATTAACTGCATTTCTGGCTCTTCATGTGTTTCCTTGAGGAACTTCCTCTTTGTTCTCTTGCTATGAGTAGAACGTAGGGAGCCACAATGGCTGGAATCCTTATTTTTTTAAGTATTAAGAGGAAACTACCTTTGAGGTTGTAGTGTTTAGTATTTGTTCTTTGTTCTAGCTTTCCATGTAATCTGGGGAAGCAGCATTGCCACTTTCATAGCCTACTGCTTCAGATGCTTGATGTTTTAGGAAGCCAGAGGATCCTTAAATAGGTCTTGCTCTGCATAATACTAAAGAGCTTACCTCTTCTAGCTCTAGGTTATTCAACTTTGGAAACCTAGTATATGAAACTGGGTTGAGTTTAAAGGGCCTCAGTATGGTTCAAACAGCCCCACACTGAGACTGGGCTGCATTCCAGTGTAAGCTGTTGGTAAGCTATTTAAAGATCCTGTGCTTCCTGAGAAAGTAGGAGGATGAGAGAGCAAAGTGACGAGGAACTCATATCTTTCAGGAGAATGTCTAAGGCCTGGACTGGACACTCTGCTCTTAGATATATTCAGTCTAGGCCAAGTATTCTTAACCAGGATTCATGGTCCGAAGAAGCAGTGGTTTTCAAGGCTCCCTAAACATCTGAATTAACATAGAAAACTTTTTAAAAAATTAAGGATTCCTGGGCCCCACCCTGAGTTTTTGAATCAATAGATCTAGAATGTAAGGCTTAGGAATGTATATTCTTACAATGTTCTCCAGATGATCTTGAAACCCTTGAAATTCTGATGCAAAATAAGTGTTTGCGTGTTTCTGGAGAGCTATAACGTTCATCAGATTCTCACAAGGGCATTTGACCCCACAAAGATTAATAATACTTGCTCTAGGTCACTGGAAACCCTGGTGGCATAGTGGTTAAGTGCTACGGCTGGTAACCAAAAGGTCGGCAGTTCAAATCCACCAGGCACTCCTTGAAAACTTAATGGGGCAGTTCTACTCTGTCCTGTAGGGTTGCTATGAGTTGGAATTGACTCGATGGCAGTAGTTTGGCTAGGCCCCTGGTTCTCAAACTTCACAGTATCAGAGTTACCCAAGATGTTTTAAAACAGATTTATGGGCCTAACTATCGGAATGTCCAATTCAATAGATCTGGAATGGAGCCTGAGATTTTTAATAAGTTTCTTGACGTTGCTGATACTGCTGGTTGGGGGTGAGTTGGGGGAACCCTTTAGAGAACCATTGGGCTGTAGACCTTGGCTAAATCATTCTACATTCAGCATCAAGCTCTGGAAGCGAAGTATCCTTTTCAGGATTCTTCACCAATTAATGACAATAATAAGCATAATGAAACATAATAAAACTCCATGGGCCACTGTCAGAATGGTAAAGAAAATTCCTTTCTCTTTGGCAAAGGAGAAAGTATGCAGACATTTTAAGTTGACCCTGTTGACAAACCTGTTTCATACACAATTGTTTCTCTGTGTAGCATTTTGCTTTTCTTCCCTTAAGAATAGAAGAATGCTTATTTCTATGACTACGTTAAATTGTTTGATTTTTAAAGTTTTCAAATTATGTGACTTTTTAAGTATGCCCATTTTCTCTAAAACCAACAAGGATACAGCAACAAAGTTAAAACATAAAATACAGTTTGGCCTAAATGTGACAGGAAGCAGGAAAGATGATCCTGAGGATCCCTGAATTGAAGAGTGGTTTTATTTAAAAAAGCTCAGTAAGTAGGTGGTCAAGTGATCAATGCAGAGAAACTTTCAGATCCCTAAGGAAAAAGCAACTGTTTCAACAGCTATAAAACACTACTAAATCGACAGGACTCCTAAAGAAATTTATTGGCCCAGACTGCTTACAGGCTGTCTGAAACTTTGAAGGAAACTAGAACCCTGGAAGGAATCTTTATCATCCATGAAGACTCTAACTGTGAAACTTTTCCACTCTCTACAGAGATAAACTTAAGCAAAGTTGTGGGCCTCATTAATGGGCCTCGACTTTTTCCTTTCCTGTTTAGCTTTGGGACACTGTTTGCCTCATCCCTTTATAGGGTGATGTCCTCAGTGAAAAAGGAGCTGGCCTGAATTAAAGCCTAGAGCGGAAATTATTGAACAATATCATTAATATCACACACAAGTAAAATTCTGCTGAAGATCATTCAAAAACAGTTGCAGCAATACAAGAAACTACCAGAAATTCAAGCTGGTTTTAGAAGAGGATGTGGGTGGAACAAGGGTATCATTGCTGTTGTCAGAGAATACCAGAAAGATGTTTACCTGTGTTTTATTGACTATGCAAAGGCATTCGACTCTGTGGATTATAATAAATCATGGATAACATTGCAAAGAATGGGAATTCTAGAACACTTAATTGTGCTCATGTGGAACATGTACATAAACCAAGAGGCAGTCGTTCGAACAGAAACTTGGTTTAAAACCTGGAAAGATGTGTGTCAGGGTTGTATCCTTTCACCATACTTATTCAATCTGTATGCTGAGCAAATAATCCGAGAAGCCAGACTATATGAAGAAGAATGGGGCATCAGGATTCGAGAAAGACTCATTAACCACCTGTGATATGCAGATGATAACAACCTTGATTCCTGAAAGCAAAGAGGACTTGAAACACCGATGAAGATCAAAGAGGGCCTTCAGTATGGATTACAACATAAAGAAAATAAAAATCCTCACAATAAAAAATCCTTATAATAAACAGAGAAAAGATTGAAGTTGGCAAGGATTTCATTTTACTTGTATCCACAATCAAGGCCCATGGAAGCAGCAGGCACAGAATCAAAAGATGTATTGCATTGGGCAAATCTGCTGCAAAAGACCTCTTTAAAGTGTTAAAAAGTAAAGATGTCACTTTTAGGACTAAGGTGCTTCTTACCCAAGCCATGGTGTTTTCTAATGGCCTCATATGCATACAAAAGCTGGACAATGAATAAAGAAGACCACAGAAGAATTGATGCCTTTGAATTGTGTTGGTGAAGATTATTGACTATACCATGGACTGCCAGAAGAACAAACAAATCTGTCTTGGAAGAAATACTACCAGAATATTTCTTGGAAGACAGGATGGAGAGACATTGTCTCACATACTTTGGATATGTTGTCAGGAGAGACCAATCCCTGGAGAAGGACGTCAGCTTGATGGAGAGCCAGCGAAACAAAAAAGAAGACCTCAAGGAGATGGATTGACACAATGGCTGCAACAAGGGGCTCAAACAGTAACACTTTTGAGGATGGCACAGGACTGGGCAGTGTTTCATTCTTTTGTACATAGAGTCAGTATGAGTCAGAACCAACTGGACAGCACCTAACAACAACAACAGAGCTTTCTGAGGACTAACATGAAAAAGGAGTGTCTTTGTTAAAGGAAGTGTATCAGAATTTTATTGGTGGTTATCAACCTGAGAGGAAAGAGATTATGGGTGTTTGTTTTCTCTATGTACTTGCTTGCACATAACTTTCAGTTGTCCTGCATCGTATTAAAGGAAGAGAAGAAACGTTAGTTTTAAATGAAGTGTAATTTGTAATTGAAATAAAATATTTTAGTGCCAACATCTTCAATTCCGTGAAAGAGTTCTAGCTACCATTATAGTTTTGTTGTTGTTGCAACTTCCTGTTGCAGTACTTCGATATTCACAGCTGTCAAAATATTGGCATAAATTATCAATACTTTAAGAGATAAATGGTTGAAATTTCGGTAACTTTGGTATTACCTTAACACATTTAAAATCTAAATACTAATTGATATAGGGGATCATTATCACCTCAAATACATACATTTTAGAATTACCAAAATATTGATGCTATCGTACCATATGTTTAATGGAAGTTGTGAATCCCTTTTGTTAGTTGAAAAATTCACTTCCAGATTGTTGCTGACATCATCAGTTTTTTTTTAACAAACAAGGAGGTAATGGGGAAATAATTGTAGTCTTGTTGACTTGTGCTGCATAAGAAACAGATGTTTGCCAGATGGAAATGAACAAAACCAGTAAAGAAATAGATATCCTATTCGAGTTTTGAAGAATACAAACAATGAAATGATTAGGAAAAATTAGAAGTGTATTTTTAAGTTAGTTTTAGCCCAAAAAAGGCCATACAGGGCAGTTATATGCAAACATAAGGGTGCATGCCTTACTCTCTAAGATGATATGCTTGACTGGACTCAAGCCCTCTGCTGTGAGACAGTTTATTTTAGCTTAACTTGAATTTTTTTTTGTGATTTTATGATTATTACCATTTTAACACATTTTGTATTTACAAGTTACTTGATTTTATTGTGTAATATTTCTTATCCCCACAAAATTACATTTGCTTTTTCACCATAAGATAAGGGATTTGTGGATCACAGAGATCCTGTGCCACAGAAGCTTCCCATGTTGTTTTATTTCTCCCAAGCAGAATAGCGTACTTGGTTAACTTAATCTGTTTTGAAATGAGAAACGTTAACTTTAATTTTGCTACCTTATGTGAATAATGTATGAACATTCAGCAGTACTCCTTTTCATCTTCTATATGCACAAGTAACAGTGTTTATGAAAAGTTTGATTTAATCTTGCTAATCTTCACTTTGCTTTTAAAGATTAAGTGGCTTGAAGAAGACAATCATAGAATCAGAAGACCTCTAATATTTTATAAAGTATCCCCTGTTAAAAGCCAGAAATGGGATCCTTCAGAGACAGCCTTGACAAGGACGTTTTCATCCAGATTTTTCTTAAATGTTTCTGGTTACAGGAAGCCTACTTCTTCATGAGGAAGTCTACTTTGATTTTGAAGAGCTTAACTATTAGAAATGTGTTCTTTCTTCATGCTGAGCTAGAAATTGGCCTGCCCATAAATTTTGCTTATAAGGTTCTTCTCTTCCAAAGTTACCTAACCTTTTAAATAGTTGTATACAATTGTTGTTTGTCCATCTCCCCTCTCTGTCTCTCTCTCTGCAAGACATTCTCTGTTACTTCAACTGATTCTTACAATCCATGGTTTTTACATTTCCTTAACACATCTCAGTTTATTTTTATAACTGTGCCTCTTATAGTGCCCCACATTGAACAAGCTATTTAGAGGTTGTGTGACCAATGCAAAATCTCAGGAGACTATTGCCTGCTGTGATCTGGGTACTTTGTGTTTATTAGTAAAGCTCAAATTTTTATTTGCCTTTCTTTTTTTTTTATTTTAAATACATAATATTGGCTTAGTGTCTTCAAAACCTTGAGGATTTTTTCACATGAATTTCTAGGAAGCTAGGTCTCAAGTATTCATTTTACACATTTTTTAAAACCAAAATGTAGTACATAATCTTTTCATTATTAAGTTTTGGGTTTAGCCTTGTTGCAGTTTTTCTTCATTATTTTAAAATCCTAATCTTGATTCTGTTTTTTTGTTAGATATATTTTTGAATCATTGTGTCATTTTTAAATCTGAAAATAGTCTTACAAGTGATAAAGAGTATGTAAGACCAAAGATGAAGGGGGGAGGATATCTCAGGTTAATAACAGTACTCTTTAACCAGCTGCAGATACATTAGAACTGTCATCTAGTCTATATTTCATTGACTTAACTTATTGCAGGTTGTCTTGATAAAAGTTTCATTAAAGTTACATTTCCTATGTCTATCTTAGTTTCAAATTTTATTAATCTAATAACCATTTTTTTCTTTAATTAAAAGACAGTTACTCTCAACAAATATATTTTGCTCTGAGTAATTACTGTATTTTTTCTTTTTATTTTCATTACCTGTTTATTTCATTATCTGGTCGTTCATTTTGGAGTTTCGCTGAAGTTCACGTTTACAAGCATATAGTTACTAAGTTGGCTTTCCTTTATAAATACAGTGAAATCTGTGAGAGCCGGAACTCGGCGAGACTGCCTTGTTTTTTCTGGTCTTGCAAGTTTTCTGCCTTTGACAGGGTGCAGTCTTACCACTTTTCTATTGCTATTAGTGGTGAATACTTTTTTCCTTCTCTGACAGGTTTCTGCCTTACACAGGTTCCAGCTTTGACAGATTTTACTGTATTGATAAGCGCCTACCTGTCAAATATAGCAATGATTTAAGGATGGCACAGGACCAGGGAGCATTTCCTTCTGTTGTACATAGTGTTGCTGTGAATTGGAAGTGACTTGATGGCACTTGACAACACCACCTCTAATCTCTTGCTAATGACATGATTTTTTTTCCAAAGACCAGTAACGTCTGTAAGCTTACATACCAGTTTAGATTTGGACCTGTCTAAACTTGGATTGTTTGTATTTGCTGTGATAAAAGCATGAAGATGTTCATCTTGTTTTTGTAATAGAAAATTGAAAGCAACCTAAACATCCAGTGTTAAGAGAATGAGTAATAAAACTCAATGCTTATTTACTGGACTGTGTATATATTAGGTGGCTAGTTAAAATGATGGCAGTGAAGACTGTAACAACATGAAAAAATATTAAGTAAAATCAGCAACTTAAAAATTGTACTGTATGGTAGAACCTTGGTAACAAATATGCTTATGAAAAAAGGCTGAAAGTACAATGAAGTGGTTAACTGACTGGGTTCCAGATAAGACTATTATGGGATCCTTTTCATCTTTTTCTTTTGTTATCTAGATTCCTTCTAATGTAATTACGTTAATTATAAAGAAAACTAATTTTTATTTCTTAAAATGGATCCTTTACCTATTAGGTTTTAGCTTATTTTTAGTAATTTCTAGTTTACATTTTCTATATTTAACATATTTTTTGTTGACAGAAATTTAACAGTAACAAAATAGGAATTAAATAAGTTTTCCTTTTCTTCCAACTAGTAATATTTCATCACCTTTCCCAAACAATGTTCTTTTTATATTTTTGAGCAAAGCTTTAAAATCCTTTTATGTAACGTAATTCTTTGGACGTTACCATGATCCACAAGTTAAATGTTTTCTTGTGTTACAAAGTAGAACTGCTCCATAGGGTTTTCTTGGCTGTAATCTTTACGGAAATAGAGTGCCTGGCCTTTCTTCCACCATGCCACTGAGTGGGTTTGACCAGTGGGTTTGACCAGTAGGTTACCAGATGAATGCAAACCATTTATGCCACCCAGGGACATTGTATATTTTTATAAATTTTATAGGTCATTTATCTACCACCCATCTGTGGTGGTTTGCGTGTTGCTATGATGCTAGAGGCTGTGCCACTGGTATTTCAAGATTAGCAGCGACACACATGGTGGACAGGTTTCAGTGGAGTGGAGCTTCCAGATTAAAACAGAGTAGGGAGAAAGGTCTGGTGATCTACTTAGAGAAATTAGCCAATGAAAATCTTATGGGTCACAATAGAATATTGTCCGATATAGTGCTGGAATGTAAGCCTACTGTGTTGGAAGGCACAACACAACAGCGGCAACCATGGGCTCAAATATACCAGTGATAGTTAAAATGGCACAGAAGCAGGCAACGTTTAGCTCTATTACGCATGAGGTCACCATGAATCAGAGCAGGCTTGATGGCAGCTAACAACATAAATACAATGTAGCAGATTGAAGAGTATTTTCCTAAATCTGTACACCCTCCATATAAGGCACTATCAAGTTAAAATGTTCTAGTTACTAACTAAGCTACTATTGCTCATCTTCTTTTTCTACCCATATATCTTAAAAAATATATATATGTTGTGTGTCATCAAGTCGATTTCAACTTATAGCATTCTTATAGGACAGAGTAGAGCTGTCCCATAGGGTTTCCAAGGCTGTAATCTTTACAGAAGTGGACTGTTAGGTTCAAACCGTAGACCTTTTGGTTAGCAGCCAAGTGTTTTAACCACTGCACCAACAGGGCTCAATTATTTATTAATAATGCTAGACCATTGAACATGTAGTTTTTGTTTTTGATTTTTTTTTTTTTTTTTTAAGTCTGTATACTCAGAGAATCCACTGGTTTGTTTAGGCTTTCGTATCTGTAAAGATGATACATTTATTCCTTTTATGGCCAAGATAAATGGAATTTCAAAAAATGCCTGTTTATTTTAACTCTTAATTGTTACATACAAGGTTGTTACATTATTGGGAGAAACATTTTCTTCTGATAGCCACACAGCGTTGCCTTCCTTTTAGCCTCTGTTTACTTTCCCACCTCTGTTGATTTTTTTCAGTTTGTAACTTAGAAACCAACTAAAAAGGAAGGAAATCAGAGATGTGTATTTCTGGGCAGTAACTGGAGTAGTTTCCTCTTCCCCTAGCCTGGTTTAGCTGCCAGGAAAGGTCTTTTAAGCCACCACCCCTCCCCCGCCCCACCAAAAAAAAAAAAAAAAAGGAAGAAAGAAAAATTAACAGTAATTCTTCACCTTCCTTTCTTAATCCATTAAGAAGAGTATAAACCATGGAGCTATGAATTTTGGGAGGACTAAAATGCTACTCTCCTCAAACTGGTGCTTTTTTCTGTAAGAACCAGAGAGAATGAAGACAAGGAGACTTGGTTAAAAAAACTGAACAATTTATGCTTGCTTCCAAGTGAGTTCTCTGTATTTTTACTTCACTGTTTTTGTTTGTGTTGAAAATCTACCAGATTACCAGACCAAACTCATTTCAGATATTTATAAAAATATGTGTCAACGTGCAATTTAAACAGTTTTCAACTATGTAGTTTGCACCCCTTTTCACTCTTCGTTTGCGTCGAGAATTGACTGTATAGTATTTTTTTTTAATAATAGTGGAGAAGCATCTGATTTTATTTCAGTCATGATGTAGTCTGAAATACAGTACTTTTTTAAAATAAATGCTTGTTTTTTTACAGTACTGATGTTAACTACTTAGAATGATTTTATCAAAATTAGTGCATCTTATATTCTAGGAATATATAAGTATTGTAGCAGTTGGATTGATAGGGAAGTGTGTAGTATTATGTACTATTTGATTATAAACCCGAGGAACAAAAACAGCTGTTTTTAAGCTTGTATCATATATAGTCAAACCTGAGTTTGTGTAAGATTGTAAGATGGGTCGTATAAAATATTCAACCCATTCTGTAATATACAGTGAGTTGTGGAAATATAGTATGAAATGCATTTAAAATTCTTAAAGCTCTGTATCAAGCATTTGATGTTTCTTTATCATCTGGGGCTCAGGTAAGGCTGCCGTATATATATCATATGTCTGCTGTGAGTTGGAATTGACTCGACGGCACACAACAACATATATCGAGTTGCTTGCTTGGTAGTTTATATGGCGTTGTAAATTTTTTTATTTTCATATATATTTTCTTTTCATGTCTAAATGATTATTAAGGTGGGTTTTATAATTTAATATTCATTTGACAGCAGTATAAAAAATACTGTTTTATATTTTAGCATCATGTTTTAAAACTGTATTTTACCAACATTCTTAGAATAATCATTATTCATCTCTATTCATCTCAGAACAAAGGCTGATTGATTTTTGTTAGTGCAAGTCTATAATATACTTGATTATAAATACCTTTTCAAATAGCTAGCCTGATGTTTTTGGTGAAATAAAAGTGGTAGATCTAGAATAAAGGCAAAGAGCATTGGCTGGTGGCTGAAAGTTTCTCTTTTACCATGATTTGCTTAGTTGGTTGGGTATGTAATATGAAAATATCAGTGTGAGTTTTGAGATATAAGGTAATTGAGATAACCTATTTGGGAACAAATTTATAATAAAAGATCATTTATGTACATCATTAAAATAGGTGAAGTGTTTTCTTGTAGTTACAGGTATATTTTCAAAGTTTCATTGCATGGTAGCATAGATACTTTGTTTCGTCAGGTAATTTCTCAATAAAATTGAAAACATTTCAATTAAATTTTAGTATAGAAGCATGGTTGACTAAAGTATATGGCCAACATTCCTTTTCTAAATCAGAAACTAGCACATTTCACTGAACGCTCTGAAGGTTAAAATCTATACTCACAAATTAGTAGATCTGACCTGATGTTTTAGCATACAGCCACATAAAATTTATAGTTTCCGCATCTGTTCTTTGATGTGTTGAGTGGCTGAAGTTAGCTGTATATCATCAGATAAGCCTCTACTGTAAAATGAGAGATTTCTACTAGAGCAACACTATCCAGTAGAAATAAAATGTGAGCCACATGTGTGATTCAGAATTTTTAGTACTTGCATTAGATTTTTAAGAACAGGTAAGATTAATTTTAATACATTTTATTTACTAACCCAGTGTATCCAAAATATTATTTTAATGTATAATCAATTTAAAAATATTAGAAGTATCTTTCCCCCCCTATTTGATGTGTATTTTGCACATAAAGCACACATTTCAATTCAGACTAGCCTCATTTTCAGCCACGTGTGTGGTGAAACCAAAAAACCAAACCCGTTGCCGGCGAGTCGATTCTGACTCACAGATATCCTATAGGACAGAGTAGAACTGCCCCATAGGGCTTCCTAGGAGCGGCTGATCCGAGCCCTTTACCACTGTGCCACCAAGGCTCCCACGTGTGGCTAGTGGTACCATAACGGATAGGACAACTCTAGATAGAAGTGAAGAGCATATATTAGATATCACATCAGAAAAATAGTTTATTCTTTTTAATTACAGGTCTTTATCTGAATTGTCTAGATTAAATTGTTTTTATTAAGATTCAAAATATTTCAGGCGTATTCTTTTTAATCTTCCAAAATAAATACCAGTTTGTTTTTCAGAATGCCTCTAAGCTTGTTGGTTATGTCATTTGATTTCAGTTAGATCAAAAACGTTTAAAATTGTTTTTTCTTAGATTTTTACATCAGTATATTTTAAGGCAAAATGATTAAACTAAAATTCTTTGCATGAGAACACCTTAAAATTATTTCTGATGGTTTAAAGTTATGCTTTATTTTTGCCCCGTTGAGAGATATTTACATATTATTTGTTTTCTACACTTTTTCACTTTGGTAAATCTGGAAAGCAAAAACTTTGTATTTCCATTTGTTTTAGGAAGGAGACAGTAAACTTGAGCTCTCAGTCTCGCCGCTAGTCTGCCTTTGTCTGTAGTTAAAATTATGAGCCAGTCTCTATGGCCGCAGCCAAATGAGTAATCACTAGTAATGTGACTCGTGCTGGAAGTGACTCCATCAGCACCTGTGACGGGGGATTAGTTACAGTTTACAGAGCACCGCCTCTTCCCTTCTCTCAGTGTGCCCTAAGCCAAGTACTGGGTTCTCATTTGGGTGTCCGCACTGTTGGGAGCTACTGCAGTGTGTTTCCACGCAGACAAGAGTACAGTGGGAAAGGTTTTCTGTAGCTGATGGATGGCTGTTGTCTCTATTTGGAGTATCTTACTGGTTATGTAAGCGACCTCGGGAGAAATTATCCTGACCCAGATCGGAGGATGCAGTAGTGCTTCAGCTGCAGGATTTCTTAGTCGTTAACACCACAGTGCTGATGACAAAGAGCGAGTTGTAATCCTCATCACTGCCAGGCTGAGCCAGAGCAGACAGAAAATCGTCGTTTGTTCGTCGGAGACTTGTTAGGTTACAGCCTCTGCTTCGTTCTGTGGTCTTGGCTTTTCTTCCTATACAATGACGACGCTGCAAGTGAGCTCAGAAATGCTTGGTTTGAGAGCCATTTGCCCGTGATTTTTGAAGACTAAAGAAGTATTTACGCTAGATAAAAAAAATACTGTTCAAGAACAAAATGGAAATGTCAGTTATACTTCTTGACCTCTAAATCTGTGTCGTGGATTTCTGAGATTTAAAGAAATTTTAAAATTCTCAAGAACAAAGTACGGTTTGTATTTTTCTGCTTCCTTTTTCTTTTGTCTTAATTTACATTTGGTTTTGCTTCTCAGTCTTAGGAATTAAGGCCACTGCCTTTTATAGATCTAGCCTCAGTATTCTTAGTTTTAAGAATTTTCAACTCTTATTTGTTTAGAAAGAGGTTTGTTGTGTGTGTGATAATTTCATACCACTGTAAGAGATTAATTAAAAAACTAGAATTTAATTATTTAAAGTATTATGGCCGAGAATTATTTCAAATTTTTGTTTTTAGAATATATTTCCAGGGAAGTGGGGGGGTGGTATTTGTTTTGGAGGCTTTTTGTGTGGTGTATTCCCTTCCCCACCCCCCAACTTGTTTTCTAACAGCATACTGTTTCTCAATAGACCTGCCTGGGTGGGAATTTGGACTTTGTTCTTACAAGTCACTCCGGTCCTTTTACTTTTTTTAGGTAGACTAAAAAACCTTGACTTCTAAAATGTTGCTTAGATTGTTTCCTGCTTCATTATTTTCCTTTACTTAGATTTTTATCAGCATTTTTTAAGTTAATGAGCCTGATTTCTACTTGGAAAAGGAATTGTTAAATGTTGACCGGAGATTGTTAGAAACTTAAACTGCAGACATAAACTCTTTGAATTTCCTGTTAAATGGTGAGCTTTAACATGGTTTGTTTGAGCAGCTGAGTTGTGTTTGAGAGCTGTAGCTGATTTATTTTAAAAATGTTTTTCGGGGAGGGCTCATCTGTTCACTTCTTCCTCATGTGAATGGAATGTGGTGCAGCATGGAGCCCCAAACAGGATACAGTTGTTCTAAGCATTCTTCCTATAGCTTGGTAGGCCCTACTAAAAATGCAGGCTCTCAACTAAGTATTTATTTTGGCTTCAGACATTTTTAGAGTATGGTTAACACTGACAAAAGATCTTAACTCTCAATCTATTAATAAAATTAAAAATGTGTTTTGTTTCAACTATGAATATTCATTTTTAATTGTAATTTCCACTTGGAAATTCAAAGGCTGCCTTCAGCACTTGAATAATAGTCTTTTTGTCATTAGGGCCATATTCTACTGTGACTTTTCATCTGATGGCAGCTCACTGCTTCCCCTTAGGCTGTGGAAGTTCCTCATAGAATGATATATCTTTAGAGTCTTGAATTACTAAGTTATGCATGAGTTCTAGTTTCTTTACATTCCAGTGCACCTAGACTCATGAAATATTTACTACAGATTGGTCATAAAAGTTATAGGAACCATTTGCTTTTACTTAAATATGTGTATTTTTTTAAGTTTTCAGCATTTTGAAATGTATTCAACTTGGGTACAAAAATTAACAGTGGTTGCATTGTTGAATTGCCACTTTAAAAAAAATGAGGATATATTTTAACTATATCATTTTATATGTTGCTTGCCTTTAATTTCCCATAAAGTCACACGTTTTCACAATTGCTCCTTTAATACATGTTGAAACATTTCTTTAACAAGTACTATAAAGGTATATCCACACTTGGTTGGAACATATTTGTATTGTAGTTTAAATATAATCTGCAAGTCGTGGCCTTTATATTTGCTATTTAAGAAGCATAATATACTTTGGATCTCCATTTGTAGATTATTCTTTAAGTGTTTAAGTATCAGAAGTAGATCAGTGTTTTTAAATATTAAAATTTGATCATTGTAAAATAGTTTCTTTACTTTTCTGGTATCTAAATTCTACCAGTGGCTTCCAACCAGTTATCTTAAGACTTGAGAAATTCTTTATTTTTAACATAGAAACTAAACTTTTCGTTATTAGCTCTATATAATTTAAATTATTTTTAAGTTGGCTTCTTGAAATTTATCCTTAGAACTCTGATTTAACCTTACAAAGCAGAACTCAGAGAGATCCTCTTCAGAAGAATGCTTTTCATATTATAAAATGACTGGGTCTCATAGGAAATGCAAACCACCTGGATTATTTGCGTAAGAAAGAAGCACTCAGACCAGAGAAGTTTACTTCTTTTTCAAATCCTACTTAATTGAATTGTGTCTTTAGCCACTAGATAATATCTTTTGTGGACCTTTTTGTTAACCTTCAGGAGTTGACCTGACTCACAAGGTACTGTTTGAAAAGAAATACAGCATTTGATAAACTTCAATGATTAAAAGCCCTCTTGAGAAGGTGCCAGTGTTTTCTAGTTGACTAAAAATGTAATATGTAAAAGGATTATTTTTCATAATACAGATCAGCTGAATTCATACCTTTTTTTCATGTTGTATGTATCATGTCAGTCGATCATATATTGGCGGACATTTTTAAGTCTAAATAAAATAAATGGTCTATTACAAACTTTTAGTCACTTGTTAGGTAAAATAATGAATAAAATTGATGAAATGTTAATTGTGGGAGTTTACATTTTAGCAAATGGAAAATGTTAGATGAAAACAGTAGCTGGAGACTGCTAAATAATGTAGGGATTTTGTTTTGAAAAGTAATTTGTCAGCCAAATAGAAATACTTTTTATACATATGTAGTATTTAAAAAGTTAGCCTAGGACATAAGGGGAGATGTTATTGTGATTAGGTTTTCAGTTCATAAATATTGAAAATTAGTTAATACATTTGGTATAGATAGTGTTGAAATAAGGTATGTTTAAAATACTTGCCTGTTCTCGTGTGTTTTTAGTTTTTCAAAATACTGTATTACAGAGCTCTGCAATAAATTGAATTTAAAGCTTCACGAATTTCATAGAAATTAACCCCATAACAGCCAGTCAAAGCTAAAGATCCTGAAGAGTATGTTTATCAGTTGTGATTAGCAAGATGGTAGATTTCCTTAAGACACAGAAAAGGGAAAAACACAATGGCTTTGGAACTGCTGGGGGATTTTTACTGTCTGTGCCAACAGCTTTGGTTTGTATCCAAATGGTCATAAGTTGCCGTTTAGGGCAAAAGTGTTTTCCATGTAGATAATTTGGAAGCTGAGTTGGTTAATTTCATTTTCCAAAATTTTTTATTCTTTTCTAGTAAAGTAACTATATGTCTAAGATGGTGGAATTTTGCTTGTGTTCGAGTTTTTAGGACAGTACTATGGATATAAAACATTTAGTTTTATTCTAGCTTCCTGTACTTCAAAATTCAGTGTAATAGAAAGATACATAATACTACCCTTATTTTCTTAGTTTTTCTTCCTCCCCTGCCCACCCTCTTGCCCACCAAGATATGAGTGAAATCCTTTATGTAAAGGATGAGTCTTCCTTTAAGAAAATCAAGTGACCTTAGATTCACTTTAAAAAAAAAAAAAAAAAGGTAGTGGAGAATAGGAGAAATTTAAGTTGGGCTGTGTTGTGCCTCTTAACTCCCTCTTCTCTTCCTGCTCCCTTCCCCCATGGTGTCTCACTGAAGCAGCTGGATTTTTATTTGTGCTTGGGGCTGGGGCGGGGGTAGGGAGTACAAGGGGTGGAGTTAAAAGACCAGATGCATCCTGATCATTTAAAATCCAGCTTCATGTGAATGAGCTAAGAAAAAAAAAAAAATTATGTATTTTAGCCATGACTACTTGGTTTTATAAAGAAGAAAACTCACTTGTGGTTTAAAAAAAAAAAAGGCCGGGGTAAATAGACTCTGTAATCCCAGTTTACTTTTTTAGAAGTAATCTCTTAGCAGACATTTTGTATTTTATATATAAATATTTGATTGCACCTTTTTTTTTTTTTTTAACTAAAAACAACTTGGGCCTTAATATGCTGGAATTTTTCATACTCCATATATATCTACCTCATTCTTTTTAATAGGTACAAAATAAATAGTCTATCGTATGGATAAAACTATTACTTTAGATTACAATATTAAAACTAACATTAATTCGATGATAAGACCATTGTGATAATGACACTAACCCATTGTATTTATATATACCCCTTCATATTTTGAGGTTACTACCCAGAAAAATAACCATTAGAAATTTTTTTTCTTTTGACAGATTTTCAAACCCCTGGTTGAAAAAAGTGTACCCAGTTCAGTCACTGCAGTAGAATTCCTTGTAGATAAACAACTGGATTTTTTAACTGAAGATAGTGCCTTTCAGCCCTACCAGGTAAGAAATTTTAGGTTACTTTTTAAAATTAACTATTCGTTAAACTTCATTGATATTCAAATGTTGATTCTATTAAAATATTAAGTTCCAGCCAGCATCTAGGTGTGAAAAGAACCCAATGCAGCCAATAAGTTTTCAATTGATTATAGGATAAGTAATTTATTCTATCAACACATATAGACTGAGAACCTACTGTGAGCCAGGCAGCATTATGTCCCTGGGAATACAGAAGTGCTAAAGCCCCTGCTGTTGTGGAAATTACATTCTAAATAATATTCATTGTTAGAAAATAACTGGTTGGACATTAGTATAAATTATTTTGTCTCCAACTCTGAAGGTTAAGAATTGGTGTCAGTTAATGTAATTAAATGAAACTAGTGTTTACTCTATGCATGCACATCAGTTTAGCATAATTGCAGTTAATTTTTCTTTTAAAGGAGGAATTTTCCTTTAGATAGTCATTAATTGAATAATTTTATTTCTAGATTTTAGTTTCCCAGTGTTGCCATGTAAATATAAATACAGATGCATTTAATTGGAAAAACATTTTCTAATGTGCCGTTATGTTTAAACCAAGTAAAAAAGTCATATCAAAGTATTAAACTTTTTAAAAAATTTTAATCAAGTTAAACTTTTAGGTATAAGTAAAACCATAGAAGTTTGTTTTCTTTGTGTATTTGGACTTAAGATTGAATTAAACCTATATTTTACAGATTTCTTTTTACTTAAATATTGAAAATATAGTAATTGCATTACAAG
This sequence comes from Dugong dugon, assembly GCA_030035585.1. Taxonomy (NCBI): domain Eukaryota; kingdom Metazoa; phylum Chordata; class Mammalia; order Sirenia; family Dugongidae; genus Dugong; species Dugong dugon. Next base: position 27,128,395 of record CM057475.1, read on the forward strand.
AAAGGATAAGTGAACTTGCTTGACTTTCTTTTTTTTTAATGGAGTTAGAAAGTCAGTATACCTTCTATTTCGTTTCATCCTAGTAATTTTTTGGAAAATATAGAGCCACAACAACTTGAGTTAATGAGCAGCAGTTTGTTGTGTGGAGTTATAGTACTTAGGGAATTAGAGTAGTTTAGTTCCTCTTCTGGTAGTCCCTTCAGTGTAAATGTTATTTCCTATATTGACGTCTACATAACTGTGCTCTTGTCTTACCACATATATCTTCCTTTATTTCACTAAATGGCCTAGTTATTGTATTGTTAACGTTTACCCTTTGTTTATAGTATTTATAGCTAAAAATTCATAACAAATCCCAGATTAAGAGTAGAGGCATTGGAGCTTTTCCCTTGGGTTTTATTTTGTTTTGTTATTAATGTGAGTGCTATGTAGCCTACTATAAGCCATAATATATACATGTGTTTGAATTTCTAACATTCTTTTAGAGGGAGTTAGACTAGGTGAAATCAAAGGAATGTTCCAACTCTTAATATTTAATTCTGTGGTTACTTATTATCACTTTGGAAATTTCAGCTTGGATTTGATTTAGAGTAGTGAAATTGTTATGTAGAAATTACGTTTAGAAATAAACTCATAGCAGGTGGCCTAAAACTCTACAACATATTTATTAAAATGATGATTGAAAGAATGGTCTAACATTTTATAGGGTTTTTAAATATTCATTCATATTCAGATTCTGATGTGTGTTTTTGTTTTTTTTAATTAAAATAAAGGCACAAGAGCTAAAGTCTTACCTGGCTTGGTGTATTGTGTTAGTAGGCTTGCTACTTAGACTGCTAGTATATATGGAGTCCCTGGGTGGTGCAAATGGTTAAAGTGCTCAGCTGCTAGCCAGAAGGCTGGCAGTTGAGTCCACCCAGAGGCACCTTGGGAAAAACACCCTTGATCTAATTTCAAAATGTCAGCCATTGAAAACCCTGTGGAGCACAGTTCTCTGATACACATGGGGTCACCATGGGTCTGAATAGACTGGACAGCAGCTAGTTTTTGCTAGTATACAGAAGTTGACCTCTGACCTGAAAGGATACTGTATCTTTCAGAGGTGAATTGATTCACTTAACATTTTAACATTTGTGTTTCCCAAATAACTTGAACTAATTCTCAGGTCTAAGAATCATAAAGAGTTAAGCTAAGAGCAATTGATTTAGGATCCAGTTTGCCTTAATTTTTGAACTTTGTATGCACATTAAAGGTAATAGATGGTTTATAATAAAGCTTCCATAGATGCATTCCAGTTTTTATATTTAGGGTTTTTTTTTTAATCAGGTTAATAAAATATGTATCCCCAGTATGTAAGTGATAGCTACTGTAGCATTCTGAATGAAAACTTATTTCAGAGACTTAAGATGATTCAGCCTAGTTTTTCGTTTTTTTTTTTAATGAATTTGTGAAATATAGACACATTCTTGGTAAAGGAGAAATTTAGAGTTCATCTAATTAGTGTTTTCAGTAGCCACTTGTCCAACCAGTGCATTAAATTCCTTGGCATCTTAAACATCGCATAAATTTTGTAAATAGTTCCTTGACCATATCTCAACCTTAGGGTAACCCTATGTAAGTCAAAGGGTGTTAGGGGAAACTTGAACAAGTGATTTTTTTTAAAAATGCTCTCTCAGTTGTGTTTTCTCACTTTTAAATTTCATGAGGCAATTTCTTCTGAATCTGGGTGCTAATTATCACTTACAGACTTGTTATGTATGGGAGGGGCAGAGACCTCTTTTATGGAAATGGCCTTTGTATATATGTTTTTGTTTTAATCTAGAGTGATGAGTACAGATACTGTGTGTTAAAAATTCCCACCAAGTTATGATTTGCTGTGAAACTAATCAAATGTTTTTGCAGTGGGAAATCCCATTCACCACTTTTCTTTAGTTTCCTTTTTTTTTAATATTTCAGAATGATAACATATATTGTTAAGGTAATGATTAGAAAACAGATGACACAGGATTAATACAGATTACAAATCCTTTCACTTTGAGGTCATTGGTTTGAATCCTGTCTGAAAAATTTCCATGCCATGAATAGCAGATGGCATTTATTAAGTTAGTTGATCCTGTCAGTTTTAGGTGACATGTAGTTGGAGGTGAGGATTAAGGGTGCAACCATCAGAGATTGTAGTTTTCAGTATTTGAGAAAGAAAGTTAAATGAGGGAAATAGGACCATTATTTTACAGACAGTATTATGGATGCATATTAATTAGGCCACTGAGCCAGCATACCATGATATTGTTGTGTTTTTTCCTTGCCTGTGTGCACAAATGAGTTTCTGCTACCTCCTTTTATATTGCCTGGCTGCAGTTAACTTTCTTTGAAGTAGAGGGAGGAGGGAAAAGTGAGAGGAAGTAGGAGAAAACGCTGGCTAGGAAGGAGGAAAAGCAAAATTCTACTTCTTAAAGATGCTATTTTATAGGTTGTGGTTTGTTTTTGTCTAGGAGGATTTATTTATTTTTACGATTTCTGTGGTATTGTTGGTTTAAACATGATTTGAGTTTTGTTACCTAATAGAGATGAGACTTAGAGTTTACTCTTTGAAGCATGATTACAGAAATTATAAAAGTCTTCCTTGAATTTGATTGAAGTTTTTATCAAATTTACATAAAAACATTTTGATAGTGAAATATGAACATTCAAGATGCTTTTGGAGTCTTGTCATGGATTTTGGCGACTGGCCATACACCTGCAGTTTTCAGCTTAGTTGCTTTATAAAGGATATAAAAGATTATTTCGTACCTGAAAGTTGTGCGTGACTCATATCTATTAATCTGGGTTGGTCTGGCTTGTTAGTCCAGTATTTTCTAGGGATCACAATCCTCTTTCCTTTTAAATGTAATTTAAAAAAAAAAATGCAAAGGGCACTAGTAAAACCGTTAGAGATTTGATGTAGAATGTGCTTATTCAGAATTACACCCTGTGTTTATCTTATTGTGGACTAAAATTTATTGTAGGAATGAGACGTTTTATCGAATAAGGTAGAATCATAAATCCTAGACTGAAGAAATGATTGTATTTGAAGTCTTGGGTCATAATGAGCAGCTGAAGGTTTAGAAACAAGACTATTAATATTACAGTTTCTGTCAACATATGGGGTTGCCATGAGTTGGTAATGGGTTTGATTTGGTTTTTATCATCTTACAATAAAGACTAAACTACTTTATTAAATGTTATATACATTACTATTGTGCTGTGACTTCCTGGTTGAAGGAAAAGGGTATGAATGGAGCAAAGCTGAGTATTTTCTTAGTACCTAAACTAAAGATTGCTTAAAGACTTGAACAGAGAAGAATTTTACATTATCTACTAAATGAATGTGTCTGGACTAAGCCAGATCTGTTTATCTATAATTCTATAGACCTTCAGTGAGAAAGTTGTTTTTCCAGTTTGAGTTGTTTTGACCTGTAATTTGATTATGTAAGTTTAGTGACTTTGGTTTTAGATTATTCCTAAGGTAGTTGTTGCTCAACACATCTGGTTTGCTAGAAATAGTTCAAAGGATTGCCTAGGATAAGTTATAAAAGTGGAATGTAGCAGAGACATGGTTTTTTTTTTTTTCTCCTTCTGAGTTTTTGTTATTGTCCTGTGAAGTTTGGAATTGCTTCATAACCAGGAAGAGATAATGCAAGTAAGATCAAATTTAGCCCCGGATCAGCCAAGGTGAACAATTTTGTTTTTACTAGTCAAATGTTATACTTCGCTGATTAAATATTTGACATAAGTGGTCCACTGACAAAGGTTAGAAAATCTTGTTGATAAGAGATTTGACTTGTAAGCAGATCTGGTCTTCATGGTGCTATGATGATATTGCTGGTAGTTGACAGGTTAGTATTGGTTGGGAAAGGGGAGAGGCTTTTTAAAGTACAACATTCCTGTAGTGGAAGTGAGCATTTGTTTGACTTGGTACAGTATTTATTAGTATACTTATATTAATATTTTCCCAGAATTCTTCTCAGATTTGTTCTCTTCCTGGTATCGAGTTACTGCTTCCCCGTTAGTTTTACTAATAGAGTAATCAAACTTTTTGACTTTCAGAAACTTCCTAGCAGACTGTTCTTTATGATAGAAATAAAGTTTTTTTTCTAAATATTTACAGCAGTGGTGACTGAACTCAATAAAATGTGTTTTATAGATACTTCTAAGAAACACAGGATAACAGCCCCTGTTAGGATATGAGTTTGGAGCCCCTTAGAATGAGGGTACTGCAGTGTAGTTCAGGGTACGGAGAGCAGAAAGCCCGGAGCAGAGAGGAGTAGGTGTCTAGAGCTGTTAGCGTTCCACTAACGGTTGATTCACTTGATACTTCCATAGAAAAGAGTCTTTAAATGGAATCTTTATGCTTAGACTTCCGAAGTCTAAAAGGTAAAAACCAAAAAACCAGTTGCTGTTGAGTCAGTTCTGACTCATGGCAACCCTGTGTGTGTCAGAGTAGAACTGTGCACCACAGGGTTTTTCAGTGACTGATTTTTCAGAAGTAGATCGCCAGGGCTTTCTTCCGAGTTGCCTCTGGGTGGACTCAAACCTCTAACCTTTCTGTTAGCAGCCTAGTATATAACTGTTTGTACCACCCAGGGACTGACTTTCTAAGTCCAAAGATAAGGGTTGACTTACCTTTAAAAATTTGAAATGTCTGGCTTTGGGAACTAAGGCTTCCAGACTGGCTTCATTCATTTCCAACAGTTATTTAAGCTCTATGCTTTCTGTATTCACAGAACCCTCCTAGGTACTTAATGGTTTAAAAGTTTATATAAAGCCTTGTTTTCAAATAAATACAGGTATTTCAAATAAATACATCTATAAGTATTTATGTATGTACACAATTTCCTTGAAGTACACTTGAGTTAAGGAGCCAAAAATGCATAGTAAAAACTTCAATAATATAAATAAAGGAGAAGTTAGTAAAGACTGGTATGGTTAAGAAGTCTTATAAAGGAGGTAAAATATGAATGGGATTTACTTGAATGAAGATGCAAATGAAAAACAGGGTATTGGAGACATGTGGCAGGAAGTACAGCATAATCAATGATGAAGTAGATTTAGGGGACAGTTGAATATCAGCCTAGCTAGAAAAGAAAGTTTGCTTTTGAATAGTAGATATCATACTAGGTAAGTGGTGGGGCCAGATAAAAGAGGAAAAGGATTGCTAAGTACAGTACTAATTGCTTTTATCTTGTAGGCCATAATGAAACATTAGACACTTTGAAGCAAGGGAGTAACAAAAATTTCTGCATAACCTTAGCAGGCTAGTTATTGTAATACATCGGCTAATCAGTTGATTCTTCACTAGTGTCTTTTGTCCTAGAGATTCAGTCTGGCGTAGTGGTTAAGACATGAATTTTGAAGTCAAGTATGGGTTCAAATTCTAGCTTTGCCGTTTGCTAGCTGTGTAACATTGGAAAAGACTAAACTGTTGTAAATAAATGGTTTCCTCATCTTTAAAATAAAGATACTATCTACTTTAGGGTTGTTAGAAAGCTTCAATGAGATTAGTTAAATTAATGTAATTTCTACATAGAAACTGCTCAAAAGAAGGTAGCTATTATCTATGCTTATTCTAAATTTCCCATTTTGGGAAAAAGGTTTAGATGATGTCTTAAAACTTTCTGGAGGATATTTGAAACCCCTTTTTCTTCCTATCATTCGTACACTCCTTTGACATTTCTCTCCCGCATTCTCTCTTATTTTAATAATCTGTCTTGTCTTGAACCCTTACTGTTCTTTCTGCAGCTGGTACCAGACAAGCTTTTTCAACTGCCGTGCAACCCATAGTCAATGTATAACACAACATGTCTTTGTTAAGATTCCATGGTGACTTCTTAAACTTATTTTAAGGCAAAGGTATTAGAAAGATGACTTCAGGACCTTATTGTGGTATTATGCTCACCAATGCACCCTTACTTTTTCCACAGAGAAAGTCATAAACTTCAGTCACTACTGATAGTTATTTTTACCTTAAAAAGTATAAGAGGTATTCAGCAAGTTTCAGAATTGTTTTTCTTTATTTGGCTCTGTGTAGTACTGGCTATGGGGAGAGATGTGGGTATAGTACTAGGGTTTGGAAATCTTCTAAGCATGGAATAAAATACTGGACTGAATGACCTTAGGTTCCTTCCCAACACTCAAGAGTCATAATTGTATGATCTTGCTCAAGGTGGAAAAGCCATCCTTAACCAACTTTAAACTAATCAAGTTAAGACATGACTAATTATTTTAGTCACAGGGATAAGGGCCTTTCAGTCTAAATCTAGGTTTATCTCAAAGGAGAGAACTTTTGAGTCAGGCCATGCCAGATGCAAATCAAAATTCTGCAAAATTAGAATAACAAGGTTGTTTGGATTAACAGTACTTACCCAGAGCTTTTTGTTCTATGTTTTACTATATGTGTTTCTCAGTTATATTTTGAAAGGAATTGAACACATTCCCAATTACTGTCTGTGAGTTTTCATATGCATCTCCCTTTTCCATTTCACTTTGCATTCATATTAGCATTTGGTTGAAATTTAGAGGTGCCTTGTTGAAATAAAATCAGTAAAAATGAGAACTGTGACGTTGTAGGATGTATACTGTACCAAGAGTGTGAAAAACACAGGATCATTGCTGTGAACTGGTGGATTATTGGCTTGGTAGGATAGCATCTGTGGACAGGCATGGCCTTGGGGTGGTCTAGGAGATGGGGCCAGAGCAGGAAACCCTGTTGTGTAGTCCTTGGCTTTATTCCATTTCTGGTCAAAAGTAACAGCTTGCAGTGGTGGAGCCAAGCTGAAACCTGGATAGTAGGGTGGACTACAAGAAAAGGGGAACTAGTAGCTAAAACAGGATCATTGTACTTCCTTATTTAAGATTTTTCTTTTTTTTTAATTTAAAGTTGGTACATATTTAAATACTCAGTAATTTTGCATTTTGCTCTGCATTCTATTTATTAATCCTTTTCTCTCCCACCTGCCTGATTTTACGTAGCCATGGTTTAAAAAGTAGGTATAAAACATGCTTATTAAGATTCTACAAATGAGGTATTTTGATTTATCCAAATACTCAAACTTAACCCATATCTGCTATCATTAAAAAGAGAATTCTTCATTTATAAAAATTAGTTGCAAAACTTGGTGTGTTGAAAATGTATCCATGGAGTCCAGGAACTTGTTACTTTGACTGAAATTCAGCGCAAGTATGAGCTGTTCTAAAATAATCGGATTAGAAACATAAGTCACAGTCTATAGTAGTTCTCGCCTGCTCCCAAATCTGCTATGATCATATGCTGAAAAAATCTACCTGTCTCTTTTTAATTTTTTGTGGCTGCTGTTATGCGTTTAAAGTATGTGAAATTATGCTTGTAGAAATCAGATTCTAAAAATTTTAGCCATGGTTAGTAACCATTGAGCAAGATTTTCTAGTTTCTTTTTGCCAAAAAAAAAAATAGGGTGATAGTATTATTTATTTATTCATTCCTTTGGCCCAATTGCTAATTCTTACTAAAGTACAGCAATATTAAAATCTCAAAATTAAAATGTTATTTCTCGGTTTAATGTTAATATTTTATATTTGTAAAATTTGACAATTTCTGAAACATTTCCATGCACACTATTTTAATTATTTTGTTAACCCTCTGAGGAAAACATTGTATTATTGTCTTAATTTTGTGCATATATACATATAGTAATGTATTTATACATATATGTATAATGTATTTATACTATATGTATACATATAGTAATTAATCCACACAATTCTGAGAGTTCTAATTTACAAATGAGAGAAGGCAGAAGAAGTAGAAACCTACTTAAACTAGATTAAGTAAAAGAGGGAGGGGGCTATTGTCAAGATACAGTAGGCAATCTAATGGACATTCATGCAGGAAAGTACAGCTGGATCTTATTCAGATTAGAAGCGGGAACTGGAAAGTCAGGAACTCAAGTCACATATTCCTTCTTCTCTCCTCCCTCAATTTCTTCTCTGCAGACAGGTTTCTTCTGCTTACTCACAGGTTTTGCGTCTCATAATATTAGTTTCCATGTGACTTTAGTATGTCAGTGTCTGTTCTCCCACGTACTCTTCTTCCTCCTTTACAAGGCCTTTTAAATCTAGTATTTGTGCTTCTTAGTTAAAATTAGAGATAGAGGGTGTAGGAGAATGAAAAGCTGGAAGAAGAGGAAGGAAGAAATAGGAGGAAGGTAGAGAGTATATGATAGCTGTTTTTACAGGCAAAGTGAGGTTTTAGGGAAGGTTGTGACTTAGCATTTAGATTCACATAGCTAGTGAGTAGTTGAACTCAAAGTTGAATTTAAATCCAATACTTTAGATATTATTATATAATATTTAGATATTATTTTCCTGTCTTTGTGAGCCATCAAGTGGGAAGTATCTCCAAGTTGCCCATCGTGGAACAAAGAACTTGATTTAACCTTTTGTCTCTGGTTTCTGAAAATAGCCCTTGACATTCCCCCAGCAATCCAGTGTGTCTTTATTTTTCTAAATCAGCTGGGCAATACTTGAAAGTGTGCAAATGAGGTGGGATTCCAAGGACCACACCTGGCAGATTAACTTCAGGAAAATGGTGAGGGGGTGATGAATCAGTCATGTGTATTCAGTGATTCACTCAATCATTGATTATGCATTAAGGCCCCAGTCATGCATATAATTGAGTCCCCAATAACTATTATGAAGGACGGACCCTGGACCTTCGAGCTTCCTATCTAGCCTCCGGATTGATGGTATACATAGGACGACTGGCACATCTCTGGGACGTAAAGCTTGGTGCTGAAAACTCCTCCCAGACCTCACCTGTGCATCTCTTTGTGTATATCCTTTAGTTATATTAAAAAGGTTAGTGAGTATGGACCTTTTCTTGGGTTCTGAGTTAGCCTAACAAATTCTCAAACCCACCAGGGACAGTGCAAGCCAGCAGGGCCTGGCATCTGCCTATTTGGTAGTAGATTAGAAGGACAGAGTCCTAACTCGTAAGGAACCAGCTCTGGGTGGCTGGTGGATAGAAGAAGGCTATGCAAGTAATCATTTTGTAAAGGTTAGGGTCAGCAAGAGAGAAAATTCCACATGGGCAGTTGATGTCAGAGATGGAAAAGTGGGGAAGTAGGGATGTGAACTATCTTGGCGTTTTGGGGATTGGCCTTGTGTCTTTTATTAATGCACTCATCACTCTTTTCTTTGATACTTTGTTATTTTTTTTAAAGTTGACATTGTCCTAAATATAAGACTAAGTTTTTCTTTAATTTTATTGCCTGCACCATTTCCCTGGACTTTCCACATACTAGCATCAAGCTATATGCCAAATCTGTGTATCATTTTCAGACTCGTTTGTTCCCTAGGAGAGAATCCAAACAGATTACAATATTTGGCAGTCTCCCTGTTTTCTCAGCTGCCTAGTTTTCTCTGTTGAGCATATAGGTATCCTAAAGACCTAGACTTGCTCAAAGTTAAAATGAAAAACAAAATACTTTAAAATGAAGTCCTGTCAGCCTCTTGTCAAAAGGGTTGTCTCTAAAATCCAAGTCTTCTTAGGCTTCAAACAAAAGGCAAAATAGTACTACCCTTAGTTAAGAAGTAATATGGATTGAGCCCTGTTCATTCATATATATGAGAGCCTGCTGTGTTGTTTCAGGAATACAAATGCCTTGCCTTCATAGATCCTATAATCTAATGGGGAAACACACATAGAAAGATATAAATGTAAATAATGGCAAAATATAGTAAGTAGCAGATACCAGTGAGGTATATGAACGCAGCTTGGTTATGGGAAGGATACAGAGGGGTTGACCCTATTCTTAGTGTAAGTAACCCCTGAGTTTTCTCAGGATGTATATAAATTAGCTGGGGCAGCAGGGCTTGTGGGTACATGAAGACAAGTGAATAAGGAGGATGTGTGTTGGATGGTTTTGCCACTTACATAGACCCTAACCATACCATCTTCCTGTGAAGGTCAAATGGTGATGAGAGAGAGCCTTTTTTTAACCACTTTTAGTTGGGTCAGCCACCTGACTAGTCTTAATCTCGCTATTCTCATTGAGTAGAGAAATAATGAACATTTATTAAGAAGAAGCAGTGTTAGCTATAAACATCTGGGATACCCCTTCTCCCCCCGACTTTTCTACAGCTACATCATTTGCCCAAATGATTGTTAACCCTGAAGACAAACCGTATTAAAGTATACTATTCTGTTTTACTGTTGAAATTTTCTGAGGCAACAGATCAGTCTCTGGAGTGTAACTCTGTCATATAAATTATTAGGCAGTAAGTAGGCCTGTCTTTTAGAGAATGTATGTTTTAAGATTCAAGGAAAAAGAAGATCCTGTAATTGCTGAGCTATAGCATATAGACATTCACTTACTGCCATATACTAGTCACTTTGCTAGATTCTCATTGCTGTCGAGTCTATTCCAACTCATAGCGACCCTATAGGACAGAGTAGGAGTAGCTGGTGGATTTGAAATGCCGACCTTTTGGTTAGCAGTGGAGCTCTTAACCACATATTTAAAGACAGATAAATACTTGATTTTCTTTCAGGTCAGGGAGAGAGACATACGTAAAATTACAGCAGAATACTGTAAGTTCTAAAACAGGTATGTTCATAGTGTTCTACACGGTGGAAGTAACTGATGAAGGAATAGCAGATGTTTGCACATTTCTTTTTATTTCTTCTCAGAGACAGGGTTTAGAAGTAACATGGGAAAAAGATAAGGTAAGCTAATAGTGTTTCTTTATAGAGTGCTATTGATATTTGATTCTTTGTGTTATACTGCATTATAGGATAGTCTGCATCTGTGGCTCTGGGTCAATACCTTTAGCACCTCCTCCCATTTATTTTAATAATGAAGGGGGGAAGAAGAAACCATCCCTACATCTTTCCAATTCACTTTTTCACCTTTCCTCATCCCCCTCCTCTTGTTTCTAACCACTGGGGTTATAGATTAAGACTTAACTAGAAAAGTGATGGCCTTCTAAGCAGTCTTACCAAGTCAACTTAGAAGTGGACAACTGACAGCAGAAAGTTTAAGTGGCCTACCAGGTGCTGCCAGCACCCTAATCATCAGAAAGTATCTAGCCTTATTTCCTGAACCATTGCCATAGCTCTTGCTGCTGCTTCTGAGTCTGGATACTGTGAAGTTTTCTCCTGTCCAAAATCTCCTATCAAGGTTCTAATTTCAGGTCAGATTCTTATATCACACATCCATTCCTTGAGACCTCTACACCAAAACCAAACCAGTTGCCATAGAATTGACTCAGAAGCATAGTGACCCTATAGGACAGAGTAGAACTGTCCCATAGGGTTCCAAGGCTATAATCTTTATGGAAGCACATGGCCACTTCTTTCTCCTGTGAAGCGGCTGTTGGGTTCGAACTGCCAACCTTCGATTAGCAGCAGCCAAGCGCTTAACCACTGGGCCACCAGGGCTGCTCCTGTGATCTCTAGACCTAGTTCTTTAATAAAGGCTATTAATTATAAAGGGGTAATATGTTTCCCATGGTGACATTAAAGCTTAAATAGGGTTATCTTTTGTCTTAGTCATCTAGTGCTGCTGTAACAGAAGTACCACAAGTGGATGGCTTTAATGAAGAAATTTATTCTTTCACAGTCTAGTAGGTGAGAAGTCTGAATTCAGGGCACCAGCTCCAGGGGAAGGCTTTCTCTCTCTTTCAGCTCTGGAGGAAGGTCCTTGTCATCAATCTTCCCTTGGTCGAGGAGCTTCTCTGCATAAGAACCCCAGGTTCAAAGGACGCTCTCTTCTCCCTGCGCTGCTTTCCTAGTAGTATGAGGTCGCCATCGCCCTCTGCTCACTTCTCTCTTTTATATCTCAAAAGAAATTGGTTTAAGACACAATCTAATCTTGTAGATTGTCCTGCCTTAACTTAATTGCTGCTTATCCCACCTCATTAACATCATAGAGAGAGGATTTACAACACATCCGAAATCACATCAGATGAGAAAATCCTGGACAGTTACACAATACTGGGAATCATGGCCTAGCCAAGTTGACAGATATTTTGCGGGGACACAATTCAGTCCATGACACCTATGTATCTAAGCTCGTTGCCGTGAGGTTGATTCCAGCTCATCTAAAGTGATAGAAAGTATAAGGGATTTTTGTTTATTTTTTTTAATCCATTGCTCTTCTAGATGCTGTTTGCCTGGGAGTCAAGTACTGTACATGGAATTAATGTGTTTCTGTTCCCAGTTAGTGAACCTTCTTCTCTTTGCCATTTTTGAAACTATAAAGACCAGAAAACTGTGTATAACAAGTGAATTTTAAAATCTGGATCTATAAGACCTCCTGGTACACATTAAGTCTGCAACCTAAAGACGTTTAAGATGCTATCCAGTATGTGGACCTTAAAAGCATAATACCTAAAGCACCTCAGAAGGATGTGTTTTTATCCTGTTTGTTTCTTATCCACTCGAAGTCTTTTTTAAGGAATCTCCTCTTTCATCACAAACTAACAATTCCTTATAATGCTTAATAATACTCAGGGTTGAGAATTTTTCTTAATGTCTATTGCGTGTATGTTATATCACTCAGGCAAACTTGCATCAAGTGGTAAACCGGCATGTTGTTAGTATCGAGAAGGGTTTTGAGGCTCTTCCCTGTCTGAGCAGGAGTGTGGGTGGATAAGTGATATGTACTACCAGCACTTTAAAGGAGCAGGCTGAACTAGCACTTCGTTTTTATTGGTCTTGATCACTTCTGTTACATCTCTTTCCCATTTTGTCTTGTTTTACAAGAAGGTTTAAGTATATGTATTTATGTTTATATTTTTTAGGAAGTCAGTTCAGATAATGTCACAACTTGATTAAATCTGCCTTCACCCCCCAAAGCTCCAAGGACTTTACAATGTCTGGTTTAGTGCTAATATTATTAAAATAAAAAATAATTCAAAGATAATCAAATTAAAAAATATAGAGGAAAGAACCAAAATCAGCACACAATAGTTGCAGTATAAGTTGTGAAATTTTATTGAGATTTTATTAAATAAGGTGTGTATCTGTAGACAAAATACATGCCTACTCAAATTCATAAACCAGTTTCTATTGAGTTGATTCAGATTCATGGCTACCTCATGTGTCAGAGTACAACGGTGTTCGATAGGGTTTTCATTGGCTGATTTTTTGGGTGGGGGGGAGTAGATTGCCAGGCCTTCCTTCTGAGGAGGCACCTCTGGGTTGACTAGAGCCTCCAGCCTTTCCATTAGGAGCCAAGTGTGTTAACCCTCTGTACCACCCAGGGACTTCCTCTCAAATACATATATAAAATGTATCTTCTCAGGGCATTTTGGCTTTTATTGGGGAGGAAAAAATACCAGAAATTTTTAGTAGGACAGCAGGCCAACTTGGACTTAAATCCCAGCTCTGCTGCTTACTATCTGAAATGTTAGGCAAGGCACATAATTACTTAACTGTTATTTATTTTCATCTATAAAATGGGCATCTAATAGCTATCTCATGATATTGTTGCCATACTCTATGAGATAATAAATATAAAAGCACATTATACCCTGTAAAATTTTTGTGATGAAGAGAATAAATATGGTAGGAGTTCAGAGATTTAAAAGATCTGTTTGGGTAAATCTCAGTTTATAACATACATACTTTCAAGAAGCCCATTAGAAGTTTTTTTTTTTTTTTTTTTTTTAATTAAAAAAACGTTGAGCATTCGAAATAGATGTTACTCACAACTTTTACCGCTTCACCAGAGGTATATTCTACATTCTCCTAGTTTCCTCTTCGTTTCTCTCCAGCCAAGATTTTGTATTATAGTGTATAATTTCAACCATTCTTACTAGCACTGTAACTCCCTTATGCCTTTTGTTACATCTACCCTTTAATTTCCTATCTTGAAACAGTTCCAGTATTTGCTTTCTCTGCTTGTATACCCTAAATCTGTGCTATCCATTATTGGTAGCTACTAGTAACATGTGGCTATCTAAATTAAGCAAAATTAAATTAAAAATTCAGTTCCTCAGTCACAGTAACCATATTTCTAGTGCCCAGTAGCCATATGTGGGACAGTTCAGATGTAACATTTCCATCATAACAAAAAAATTCTGTTGGAGAGCCTTGCCCTGAATGGATAACACTGCAAAAGAAAGTTACATATGTGTATTTTGGTGCCATTAGAATTGTATTGTCTCCAATCTCAGCAGAGCACTTACAGAGTACCATTTGGCATCCTTTTGTATTCCTCTCATAAGCTTGTATTTCCCAGAGCAGTTACTCCAGATCATCGCTGTTCCCCTGTACTTGCCTTTTCTCTTAGCAGGTGACCTATCTCCGGCCTCCCAGAGGAAATTGAGGTTGCAAGCTGAAACCCCCTTAACTTCCTGTTCTTACACTAATATTTGCATCTTTCTTACCTCCTTTTCTCTTGTATCAGAGATATGTCCCTTTTTTTTACTACAACTAAATCAATTTTATGAATATTTATTTGTCACCTGCTGTGTCCCAGGCATGGGTACTATAGTGTTAGGTACTTGGGGATAAAGCCATGTACACAAAAGAAAAGTCACTGCTCTCATATACCTTACCTTGTAGTGGGAAGAGACAGACAACAAACAATAACTGTTAAGTATAGTAGAAGACAGTTAGTGCTGTGGAGAAGAATAAAACCAGAAAGTATCAGAATAATGAGGGAAAGATGGTTTGCAAAGTTAAATAGGGTAAACAGGGAAGTCCTCACTAAAAGTGTCATTTGAGCAGAAATTTGAAAGGAAGAAAGGAGATGAGAATTGGTTGGCTATTCCATTTTGCTCTTCCCAGTAGGAACAGCAAAATGGAAAGACTATAAAGCTGGAGTGTTCAAAGAACAGCAAAGAAAATACAGTATGGAGATGAGTAAAAAACAAGGTCAGAAAGGTAATAAGGGAGTGGATCAAGGAGAATTTCACAGGTCATTATTAAATTCTCCTCTACCCCCCTCCCTACCTCCACAGAAAGTTATAAATACATACAGGCATAGGCAGAATAATATAATGAACCCCTCATGTACCTGTCATCCAGGTTTAACAATTACTGATTTATAGCCAATATTATTTCATTTTCCTACACCCTCTTGTATTTATTTTAAAGCAAATCCTACACACCGTATCATTTCATCCCTAAAATGTTTCTGTTTTCAAAATATTTAGTTCACTAGTCTCCACTGGTCACCACTTAATGTTTTCTTTAATGTTACTGTCAGGTACTAGATTAAGCATATTTTATATGTTTCTTGAAATAAACTCTGAAAGATGCTCTTGAAGGTAGAATAGCTAAAGCGCAAAGAAGAAACAATGAAGTAAAAGCTGATCAGAAAATATTAGAGGGCAGCATGAGAAGACAAAGTGTTATGATGAAATGTACAGAGACCTGGAGATAGAAAACCAAAAGGAAAGAACATGCTCGGCATTTTTCAAGCTGAAAGAACTGAAGAGAAAATTCAAGCCTCAAGTTGCAATATTGAAGGATTCTACAGGGAAAATATTAAGCTACGCAGGAAGCATCAAAAGAAGATGGAAGGAATACACAGAGTCACTATACCAGAAAGAACTGGTTGACTTTCATCCATTTCAGGAGGTAGCATATGATCAAGAACCGATGGTACTGAAGGGAGAGGTCCAAGCCGCACTGAAAAAACTGGCAAAAAACAAGACTCCAGGAATTGACAGAATACCACTTGAGATGTTTTCGTAAATGGATGCTGCGCTAGAAGCGCTCACTCATCTATGCCAAGAAATTTGAAAGACAGCTACCTGGCCAACCAACTGGAAGAGATCAATATTTGTACCCATTCCAAAGAAAGGTGATCCAACAGAATGCGGAAATTATCGAACAATATCATTAATATCCCAGACAAGCAAAATTTTGCTGAAGATCATTCGAAAGCAGCTGCAGCAGTACATCAACAGGGAACTGCCAGAAATTCAAGCTGGATGCAGAAGAGGACATGGAATGAGGAATACCGTTGCTGATGTCAAATGCATTGTAGGTGAAAGCAGAGAATACCAGAAAGATGTTTACCTGTATTTTACTAACCATGCAAAGGCATTCGGCTGTATGGATCATAACAAATTATGGCTAACATTGCAAAGAATGGGAATTCCCAAACACTTAATTGTGCTCATGAGGAACTTGTACATAGACCAAGAGACAGTCATTGGAAGAGAACAAGGGGATTTAAAGTCAAGATACGTGTGTGTCTAGGTTGTATCCTTTCACCATACTTATTCAATGTGTATGCTGAGCAGATAATCTAAGAAGCTGGACTATGTGAAGACCACAGCATCAGGATTGGAGGAAGACTCCTTAACAACTTGTGATATGCAGATGACACAACTTTGCTTGCTGTAAGTGAAGAGAACTTGAAGCAGTTACTGATGAAGATCAAAGACCACAGCCTTCAGTATGGATTACACCTCAACATAAAGAAAACACATATCCTCACAACTGGACCCATAAGCAACTTCATGATAAACGGAGAAAAGATGGAAGTTGTCAAGGTTTTCATTTTATTTGCATCCACAATCAGCACCCATGGAAGCAGCAGTCAGGAGATCAAATGATGCATTTCACTGGGCAAATCTGCTGCAAAAGACCTCTTTAAAGTGTTCGAAAGGAAAGATGTCACTTTAAGCCGTGGTGTTTTCCGTCACCGCATATGCATGTAAAAGCTGGACAACAAATAAGGAAGATGGAAGAATTGATGCCTGGGAATTATGGTGTTGGCGAAGAATATTGAATATACCATGAACTGCCAGAAGAAGAAACAAATCTGTCTTGGAAGAAGTACACCCAGAATGCTCAGTGAAAGCAAGGATGGCAAGACTTCGCCTCACGTCCCTTGGATGTGTTGTCAGGAGGGACCAGTCCCCGGAGAAGGACATCATGCTTGACAAAGTTAGAGAGTCAGCAAAAAAGAGGAGGACTTTCAAGAAGATGGATTGACACAGTGGCTACAACAATGGTCTGAAGCATAACAGCAATTGTGAGGATGGCGCAAGACTGGGCAGCATTTCGTTCTGTTGTACATAAGGTTACTATGAGTCACTACCAACTCAACGGCACCTAACAGCAACAACAACCCAATATGGTGATGAGCCTTATTGATGCTCAAATCTTTGGCCGGTGAAATTCTCTCCAAATTAGCTCCTGAATCCATTTGATGTCACACCAGTAGTTGTGGTTAGCTCCCATCAAGTTGACCCCCAACTCATGGGGATCCCGTGCACAATTGGACAAAATGCTGTGTCTGGTCCTTCACCATTCCCATGATTGGTTACAGATGGAATCATTGTGATTCATAGGGTTTTCAAACTGGCTGATTGTTGGAGGTATAACACTAGGCCTTTTCTTCCTCCTCCATCTTAGCCTGGAAGCTCCACTGAAATCTGTTCAGCATCATAGCAACACCCAAGCCTCCACTGACAGACAGGAGGTGGTGGCTGCACATGGAATGCATTTGGCTGGGAATGGAACCTGGATCTCCTACATGGAAGGCAAGAATTCTGAACCACCACTGCCCCCCACACTAGTAGTAAGCTTTACTAACTAGTATGACAGGATGTTCCATGTTCATCTTGTATATTCCCAGACCTAATATCATGCATTTTTCTGAGTAACCCTGGTTCTTCTTAGTGGAAAATGATATTTGGAGATCACCGGAGGGACCAGTCCCCGAAGAAAAGGACATCATGCTTGGTAAAGTAGAGGGTAGTGACAAAGAGGAAGACCCTCAATGATGGATTGACACAGTAGCTGCAGCAGTGGGCTCAAACATAGCCAGTAATTGTGAGGATGGTGCAGGACTGGACAGTGTTTTGTAGTGTTGTACATAGGGTTGCTATGGGTAAGAACTGACTTGACGGCACCTAACAACAACAGGAGTGATCAGTTGCTGAGTCAGTTACTGTTTCTGAGATTTCTCAGTAAACAGAGGCAGGAAATTTTTTATTTTTAAAATAAAACACATCATGAGTACATACTGCTAACCCTAATTCAAATGCAGGACTACAGAGCTCTTACTTAACTGCTGCCTTACCTCTGTATCTCTTTTCTCCCACTCTCAGGAACAAAGGAGTGGTAGAATTAGAGTATCATATGACTGTTGATTTACTTTATCTATTATGCAACCACGAGATTTAGGTTAACAGCACTAACATTACCACCAACGGTATAAGCGCTGAAAATAGTCTAGATTTGTTGTTGCAGTTCTTTTTATTTGTAGGATATTTCCCATTAGGAATCTACTCAGTCAGTTTATTATGTTTTAAAATCTTTTAGAATTGTTCTTCTCTGTGATCTGGGTTTTAAAAGGCTAATTCCTCTCTTTGTGTTTTAGATCCCACCTTCAGAGGTACCTTGTTCTATTCACCATATTTTAAACCTGTTCACTTTATTGTTTTTCCCCTTCCATTATTTAAATAAACTCACCTTTTTCTTTTATTTCTTTTTTATAATTTTATTTTGTTGTTGAGAGTACACACAACAGAACATACACCAGTTCAACCATTTCTACATGTACAATTCATTGACACCAATTACATTCTGTGAGTTGTGCAGCCTTTCTCACCCTCCTTTCTGAATTGTACTCCCCCCATTAACATAGATTGACTGCACCCGAAGTTTTTTATCTAATCTTTCGAGTTGCTATTTTCAATTTGATCCCATATGCATACACCTTAAAAAAGCACAGTGCTCAGAGCACACATTCTTTATTCGTTAAACGAAAGTTTTGTTTGATTTTAAGAAGAGTTCAGGGGGGATATTTTTGGTTTAAGGTTTAAACATTATCTCAGGGCAGTAGTTTCAGGGATTCATCTGGCCTCCATGACTCTGGAAGTTCTGGATTCCTTGAGAATGTGAAATTTTGTTCTCCGTTTTTCCCCTTTTGACCAGGATTCTTCAACTCTTTCTCTAATATAAGAAATAGAGGTCTTCCAGTCACACATTCTAGTTGTTGCTTTATTTTACTTCTTTGCTTCATAGTTAGAATTCTTAAAATCTGTCCTTTAATATCTGTTTTGTTTTGTTTTGTTAACTCCCTAATAACTTCTGAAATCAATGCAGGCTGGCTTCTGCCTCCACTTTGACTAAACTGATGTTGCTAAATTCCTTAGTAAACTCTTAATTACCAAATAAAATACTTGAGTTTCCATCTTTATCCTATTGAACCATTGCACTTAATGCTGAATCACTGTCTTTTTGGAAACCCTTTACTCGCATTGTTTCTATGACACCTCTCTCCAGGTTTTCCTCCTCTTAGCCTTCCTTGTTGGCTGTGATTTTTCTGTGCGTAGTTTTAATGTTGGGTTATCTTGAACAACGTTTGTTTTTGGTTCTCTTCTTATTGTGCTTTCACCATAAGCAGTGTCATATTTCCAGTGCTTTCACTGTCATTTTAAACCCTACCTTTTTAATCAGTAACTAGTCCAGAACTCCCTGTATCACTATTCATTCATTTAACAAGTACTTATTTAGCATCTTCTGTGTGCCAGAAGTCCTATAGGATCGCTGTGAATCTGAATCAACTCAACAGCAATGAGTTTGGTTTGGTTTGGTTTTTTTTTAATGTGCCAGAATGGATCCCTCATGGTGTAGTGGTTAAAGTGCTCAGCTGCTAACCAAAAGGTCAGTGATTCAAACCAGCCAGCCGCTATGTGGAACAGGGATTTGGCAGTCTGCTTCTGTAAAGATTATAGCCTTGGGACCCTACAGAGCAGTTCTACTCTGTCCTATATGGTTACTGTGACTTGAAATCGACTCTACGGCAATGACTTTAGTTTTGTACTTATCTGCCAGATGGAGTCCCTGAGTGGTGCAAACAATTAACAAGTTCCTCTGCTAACCAAAAGGTTAGAGATATGAGTTCACCCAGAGACGTCTCAGAAGAAAGGCCTGGTAATCTACTTCTGAAAAATCAGCCATTGAAAGCCCGATGGAGCACTGTTCTACTCTGACACACAGGAGGTTGCAGTGAGTCAGAATTGACTCAGTGGCAACTAGTTTTATGTGGTAGGCACTGTTCAAACAAAATTCCTGCCCCCATGGAGCTTAAGTTCTAGAGGGGACAAGATAAATAATATAATTAAATTATGCAGTGTGTTTAGATGGTTTAATAAATGCTATGGTAAAGGAAAAAGGAAAGCAAGCTAAGAGGAATTAGGAAAGGTGGGAGGCAGGTAGGGTGGTCAAGGTGTAGGTATCACTGAGAAAGTGAGACCCCTATATTTTACTGCCTACTGTATTAAGACATCTCAAATTCAGTGCTCAGACCTCTTTGTTCTTGGTCATTCTGTATCTGGCTAATGGCATAACCACATCTAACCCATTTTGTCACTCAAATCAACATCTGGAAATATTTTCGTTTCCTTTACCTCATTTATACCTCTCTTGCTCTTATTTATTGGTCTCCAAGAATTGCTGTGATCCTGCCTCCTTAAGATTGCATATCTGTCCCATCCTCCAAGTCCACTATAAGGCTTTCATACTCACCTTGCTAGACCATTACAGAGCTCCCCAAGTGCGGTTCTTCCATCTTCCCCCTCACCTACTGTCCTGACCACATTCAATCCATACAGTTCAAGTCTCATCTCAAAAATCTAATACCCATGCTTTTTGTTTTTCTCAAGTCCCAACTCACGTATCTCCTTCTCTGTGATATTTTGCCTGATACACTCAAACCTAGGTCATCTCCCTCCCTCCCCATTTTTGTCTTATATATCCTATGTAAAACTCTTTTTAGTTTGTATTGTAGTGATGTGTGTGTCAGTCTTTGTTCCACGAGGCTGTAAGATCCTTGAGGCCAGAACCTCTGTCTTTATTCTCAGTCCTTTGGGACCATAATTGGCACCTGGTGTTCAAAGTGTTGTTGAATGAAATATATTCCTAATGCGTTTTACTTCTAAGAGAACTCCTTAGTTCCACACACATAGACTATTTCAAACATAATTTTCAACAAGCTGTCTAATCTGGTTTCCTCTGCAATAGCATATGAGAGACTAAAAGTAGAATTTTTTTTTTTTAAAGTGTTGATGATAGATTCTAGCTTGATAGCACAAGAGGTTATGTTATGGATTGAATTAAACCAAACCAAATTCATTGCCATCAAGTCGATTCTGACTCATAGTGACCCTGTAGGACAGAGTAGAACTGCCCCATAAGGATTTCCAAGGGGTGCCTGGTGGATTCAAACTGCTGACCTTTTGGTTAGAAGCCATAGCTCTTAACCACTATGCCACCAGGGTTTCCTGTTTTAATAGTGCTAAGTAATTAAGAGGCTTTGTATTATGATACCTTGGAATTGCAGCTTTAGCTTTAGCACCCTTTCCCTTTTTATCTGAATAACTTAAGACGTTTTTCATAGATTTCCATTTGTTCTGCATACACCCCAATGAAAGGAACAGTTGGAGCCTTAATGATAAGAGACTAAGTGACTTGGCAGATCAAAATTTATCAAGTAATAGAACTTGCTGATCATCCCAGTTTCCGTTAGATGTTATTAGTTCTTTCTGAGGAACAAATAGTATGTTTCAATAGTTCTTCAAGTTTAAAAGTTTATAGTTTACACAGACAGAATATTGGAAATATCGAAAATCAGTCCCAGAAGTATGTGGTTTTGTATTAATTTTGAAATTATATCCTTTCCATTTTATATTTTTTAAGTAAACTTTTTAAATAAATGTTCACTATATGGGATCACCACAGTCATTGGCATAGTTGTATATTACTCTAGCGCAGTATTAGTTTGTACCTTGAAATTATTTTTGGTATAATACGCTCTGAAAAATCATACAAGCTTGTAATTTTATTTCTTTCTTATGTTGAAGCTTTCCACCCCCAAAGGAAATTTTTTTTAACTTGTACTATTCTGAAATTATATTTTCAGTTGTTACTTTGGAAAACATTAGACAGTTCCTAGGCCTTCCTGAGTTTGTTCAGTTGTAAGTTTGAGGAAGCTGCAGTTAGTAAATTGTGGTTACAGATGCTGTAAGTAGGTGACTCAGTAGGTTGAACCCATGATGACTCAGCTGTAAAAACCATGCTGATAAATAGCTTGAAAGAAAAATTGCCTTCCAGACTTTTGAACTGCCGTAAAAAGTTCAAAACTATAATTAAAGGTATCAGAAAGAACATTAACATGTGGCTTTAGAAGGAAACACATTTTCTTTCAAGTGGTTTTAAAATTTTTTACTTAATTGTTCTGACTTTTACTCTGTAGTATTTCTGTGAGAAGAAGACATTCCATCAATGACACTTAGCAAGTACTGTTAACATACAGAAATATAACAGGTTTATTTCAGAGAATTTTTTTTCTTTTCGAACAACACACATTTATGATCTCAGTTTCTGTGGGTCAGGGGTGTGATCAGAGCTTACCTGAGTTCTCTGCTTCAGGATCTCACCAGCCTGCAATCTTAAGTGTTGGCTGGGGCTGAGACCTCATCAGAGGCTTGACTGCTGAAAGACCCACTTCCAGGCTCCCTCAGGTTATTGGTAGAACTCATGTCCTTGTGGTTATAAGAATGAAATCCCCATTTTCTTACTGGATGTTGGTAGGGGACTCTCTTAACTCCTACAGGCTGTTACAGTTTCTTGCCATGTGGCATTCTCAGGAATCTCAAAGAATATTTTTTGAAAGGTTGGTTTTAGTTGGAAGACTAGCTGAGAAATCCAGCTGGTAGTTATTTGAAAATTAATATAATAACAATAAGCTAGTAACTAGCTTTTTAGTTCACCTTGATATAATGGAACAAATAAAAGCAGGATATGTAATTGTTTTTTGTTGTGATTTGTTGTAATAGGCTATGTCTATTACTGTGTATATCCCATTCCAAAATCCTTCTTGAGAGTTTTGATAAACTATAGGGTCTGTTCTTGTTGAGTCCCTGGGTGGGACTCAGTTAAGTGCTTAAACAATTAAGTGTTCAGTTACAAACTGAAAGGTTGGCACTTAGAATCCACCTAGAGGCACTTGAAAAAAAAGACCTCAAGATCTACTTACAAAAAGAAAAATCAGGCATTGAAAACCCTGTGGAGCACAGTTCTATTCTGACACACATGGGGTCACCATGAGTCCGAATCAACTTGATGGCAACTGGTGTTTGTGTTATCATTTCAAATCTTGGAAATTATATTCCTGTGGACTGATAACTAATTTAGCAAATATTATCTGTCTTTCAAAATAACAATAAAAGAATTGGTAAATTGGGTTTCCTTTCACTTTATGTGACCATGTTACTAATATCATAAGTAAACTGTTGAAAACCAAGCAGAGAGCATTCAGAATTTTTATTCTTCAGGTGCATGTATTGGAAAGCCTGTGTGGGAAGGCAGACACTTACTGATTGGCCTTCTAGCTGTATGATTTGGAGGAAATTAACTGATCTTATCTTTGCGCATGTTTTCACATCTGTAAAATGGGGAGAATAGTATCAAACTAGTAGAGGGCTTGTGAGGATTAAATGAGTTTAACACTTGTGAAAATAATTTTATCAATTGAAATTTTCTTTATTGTTTCCACTGATGAGTAAATATTCTTACTCTTAAGGTAGGTATTTTTCAAGGCTGGAAATAGAAGATTCCTCCTATACGAGTTAATTTAGCATACGTTTAATTTAAGTTAGATGGACACCTAAGGATACTACTCAACTAGACTGGTTGAAGAGTCCTAATGCCAATAATCCATTAGGCTAAATTTGAGTTCAGTTGCAAAGACTGAGGGAGTTGGAGGTGCTTTTCTGAGAGGTAGCAATGTAGAAATTAGAAGTGAGTAAAAGGTTAAGGGGCAGCTAGTATACTTTTTAAAATAAGTGATTTTCGTGTGAATAATTGAGAATTGACTGAATTTTGGTTTTCTGATCACAACATTGGTTTTCTTAAATTGCTATATTGGAGAAATTTTATGTGGTGATTTCTAAATTGCCTTTTTTTCAAAATGTTAGCTACTTGCATGCGTGTTTTTTCTCATGTTAGATAGTTTTCTTTCCTAGACAGTTCACCATCAAATTAATAGTAAAATATTCTTCATAACACACTCTATTAATGATTGGGAAACAGTGTATTTCCTCTAGCTCAGTGGAAATTGAATTTTATGACTTAATATTTATCAAAAATGTATTACACAATTAAATTTTCTGTTTTAATGAGTAGCAGAGATTTATAAGACGTTCACTTGAGTAACATCTCTTATAATCGATATAGTATAGTATTAATGGAATTGCATTAAATAACTGATTCTCTTTGTAGGCCGTTGATTCTGTTTTTAGTAACTGAAAATTTAAGTAGCAGATGTTTCAAAGGTTATTTTAAAGTAATTTTTATAAAATTATTTAAGGTGTTTGTATGGTAATGATGTAAAGGGAATGCAAAGAATGTTTTCAGGTTTATATCAACAGAATATCTAAGATAGTCAAGTTTGTAGAATATATTCATGGTATTTCACTATAGATGACATTGCATTTATTTTTGAAACTTAAAAATCCATTTAGAAGCATCCTCAGAAGGAACTTCACAACAAAAAGGGGATTAGTGTTACTGTGAGCAAATTTATTGACCTCAGAATTCTTTAGCGTTCTAAAAAATAGTTTAATTGTATCTTATCATTAGAAAACAATGTGTACTCGTTGCATTGCAAAACAAAACAAAAAACGTTTAGAGAATATGTAACAGTATATTGGGAAAAAAAGGATTATTCAGAGGCGGGGTCAAGATGGTGGAGTAGTCAGATGCTTCTAGTGGACCGTTTTACAACAAAAACCTGAAAAAACAAGTGAATCAATTATATATGACAATCTGGAAGCCCTGAACATCTAAGGCAAAGTTGAGGAACTGGACTGAGTCACCAGGAGGGAGAGTCGGTTCCAAACCAGCAAGGAGTTACCAAACCTGACCTGGCGAGCGCCTGAGCCCTTCAGGCCATATCAGCTCATGGGTTAGGAGTGAGGTAGCCAAGCAGCCCTGCTCAGGAGGCATGTTTTCTGCACCGGGGAGAAACCCAGTGCCAGAGAGTCTAGTCAGCCACCCATAACCAGTGAGAAGCAGCCCACTATCAGCAGAAGATAAGTACTTGTGTACACCCTACTGCGTGGATCAAAAACATCCCCCTTAGGGAAAAACCTCTCTCCCATTTACCTCCCTGCTCCCTGCTCTGCACTGGATCCTGGACTGGCTTCAACAATTGCTGAGTCCCCTGGGCTGGAAGTAGGATCTGACACACACCCTGAGCGATTCTCCTGGCATTGGAGAGTAAACAAATAAACAAATGGGAAAAAATAAACTGCTGGCTCCCCTAAGCCAGGAACTTAGGGTAGGCACAGCTCCTTTGCCTAGGCAGTCCTTACAGCCAACAGCATCAGGTGCTCATAGTCCACCTGCAAAACCCACCCACCTAAGCGCTCTACAGAACAGAGATGTGCCTTCCTCCTGGACTCTTAGGGGTGGCTGTCAGCCCCCTTCCTTGCAGAATGAGTCCTCCTGCTGCAGCCAGATGCCTGTGCCTACACCAATCACCCATGCCTGTCTAGGACTGTAGGTGAGAGCCTACACCACACACTTGGAGGCTATCTACCTGAGCACCTGCGCTGAATCCACACAGGAGGAGTGGGCAGACTCCTGAGCTCACATACCTAGTAACAGATCTAACCACCCGGTGACAGGACATTAGAGCTTCAAAGGTGCCAATAATCAAACTAGCTCATACGAGCAGCCTATTTGGGCATATCAGAACAAAACAAGAAGCTAGGACACAGTAAGCAAGCATAGAATAAATAAATATAATAGCTTATTGATGGCTCGGAGACAGCAATCAGTATCAAATCACATAAAGAAGCAATCCATGATGGCTTCAGCAAGATCCCAAAATGAATCTAGAAATTTTCCAGAGGAGGAAAATCTCTTGGAATTGGCGGAGGCAGAATACAAAAGATTAATATACAGAACTCTTTGAGAAATTAGAAAGGAAATTAATCAAAACACAGAACGCACAACAGAGGAAATTAAAAAGATTAGAGAAGAGCATAATGACAAATTGAACAGGCTGCAAGAATCCAAAGAGAGACAGCAATCAGAAATCCAGAAGATTAACAATAAAATTTCAGAATTAGACGACTCAATAGAAAGTCATAGGAGCAGAATTGAGGCAATGGAAGTCACAATTAGTGAGATTGAAGTTAAAGCACTTGACACCAACTTATTTGAGGAAAAATCAGGTAAAAGGATTTTAAAAAACATGAAGAAACCCTAAGAATTATGTGGGATTCTATTAAAAGGAATAAGCTACAAGTGATTGGAGTACCAGAACAGGGGGAGATAACAGAAAATACAGAGAGAATTGTTGAAGATTTCTTGGCAGAAAACTTCGCTGATATTGTGAAAGATGAGAAGATATCTATCCAAGATGCTCATCAAACCCCACATTAGGTAGGTCCCAAAAGAATGTCACCAAGACATATTATAATCAAATTTGCCAAAACCAAAGATAAAGGGAGAATTTTAAGAGTGGCTAGGGATAAATGAAAAGTCATCTACAAAGGAGAGTCAATTAGAACAAGCTCGGACTTCTCAGCAGAAACCATGCAGGCAAGAAGGCAATGGCATGACATATATAAAGCCTTGAAGGAAAAAAATTTCCAGCCAAGAATTATATATCCAGCAAAACTGTCTCTCAAATATCATGGCGAAATAAGGGCATTTCCAGATAAACAGAACTTCACGGAATTTGCAAAAACCAAACCAAAATTACAAGAAATACTAAAGGAAGTCTTCCGGTTAGAAAATCAATAACATCAAATAACAACCCAAGACTAGAACACAGGACAGAGCAACCAGGTATCAACGCAGATAGGGAAGTCACAAAAATAAATCAAAGCTAAAACACTAAAAATAGGGAAACAGATGTTAATATGTAAAAGATGACAACATTAAAACAAAAAAGAGGGCCTTAAAAAATGTAGACATAGATTTTGCATATGGAGAGGAAGTCAAGGTGATATAAAGAAATAGAAGACTGGTATAAACTTAGAAAAATAGGGGTAAATATTAAGGTAACCACAAAGGAAACTAACAATCCTACAAGTTAAAATAAAATAAAGAATTAGAAAAACATAAAGACTCAGCAAACACAAAATCAACAGCAATGAAAAAGATGAAAAGAAAAAACAAAGAAAAATGACTCAGCACAGAAAGTTGAACAAACAAATCTGTGAACAACACACAAAAAAAGACATCAAAATGACAGCACTAAACTCATGCCTGTCAATAATTACGCTGAATATAAATGGACTAAATGCACCAGTAAAGAGACAGAGAGTGGCAGAATGGTTAAAAAAACACGACCATCTATATGCTGCCGATAAGAGACACACCTTAGACTTAAATACACAAACAAACTAAAACTCAGAAAGGATGGAAAAAAATACATCAAGGAAACAACACCGAGAAAACAGCAGGAGTGGCAATTTTAATCTCTGACAAAATATACTTTAAAATCCACCACAAAGGATAAGGAAGGACACTAATGATTAAAGGGTCGATACACCAGGAGGACATAACTATAATAAATATTTACGCACCAAACGACAGTGCTCCAGAATACATAAAACAAACTCTAACAGCACCAAAGAGAGATTGACAGGTACATAATAGTACTAGGAGACTTCAATACACCACTTTCGGTGAAGGACAGAACTTCCGGAAAGAAGCCCAGCAAAGACATGGAAGACCTAACTGCTACAGTCAATCAACTTGATCTCATAGACGTATACCAAACACTCCACCCAACAGCAGCCAAGTATACTTCCCTTTCCAGTGAACATGGAACAGTCTCCAGAATAGACCACATATTGGGCCATAAAGCAAGACTTAACAAAATCCAAACCATTGAAATATTACAAAGCACCTTTTCTGACCACAAAGACGTAAAAGTAGAAATCAACAACAGAAAAAGCAAGGAAAAAGTCAAATACATGGAAACTGAACAACACCTTGCTCAAAAACTACTGGGTTATAGAAGAAATTAAGGATGGGATAAAGAAATTCATAGAATCAAACGAGAATGAAAACACAACCTACCAGAACCTTTGGGACACAGCAAAAGCAGTGCTCAGAGGTCAGTTTATAGCAATAAATCCACACGTCCAAAAAGAAGAAAGGGCTATAATCTAAACATTAACCCTACAACTGGAACAAGCAGAAAGAGAGCAGCAAAAGAAGTCCTCAGGCACCAGAAGAAAGGTAATAATAAGAATTACAGCAGAGTTAAATGAAATGAAGAATAGAAAAACAATTGAAAGAGTTAACAAGACCAAAAGCTGGTTCTTTGAAAAGATCAACAGAATTGATAAACCACTGGCCAAAATGACAAAAGAAAAACAAGAGAGGAAGCAGATAACCCATATAAGAAATGAGATGGGTGATGTCACAACAGACCCAACTGAAATTAAAAGAATCATAACAGCATACTATGAAAAATGGTACGCTAACAAATTTGAAAACCTAGAGGAAGTGGACAAATTTCTCAAAACTCACTAGCTTTCTGAACTAACACAAACAAAGGTAGAACAACTGAGTAAACTCGTAACGAAAGAAGAGATTGAAAACGTAATAAAAAATCTCCCAACAAAAAAAGCCCTGACCCAGTTGGCTTCACTGGAGAATTCTACCAAACTTTCAGAGAAGAGTTAAGACCACTACAACTAAAGGTATTTCAGAGCATCAAAAAGGATGGAATACTCCCAAACTCATTCTATGAAGCCAGCATAACCCTGATACCAAAACCAGGTAAAGACACCACACAAAAATAAAATTACAGACCAATATCCCTCATGAACATTGATGCAGAAATCCTCAAAAAAATTTTAGCTAATAGAATTCAGCAACATTACAAAGAAATAATTCACCACGATCAAGTGGAATTTATATCAAGTATGCAGTGATAGTTAAGCATTAGAAGAACAATCAGTGTAATCCATCACCTAAATAAAACAGAAGGACAGGAACCGCGTGATCTTATCAATCAGTGCAGAAAAGGTATTTGACAAATTCCAATACCCGTTCATGATAAAAACACTCAACAAAATAAGAATAAAAGGGAAATTCCTCAATATAATTAAGGGCATTTATACAAGGCCAACAGCCAACATCATCCTAAATGGAGAGACTTTGAAAGCGTTCCCCTTGAGAATGGGAACCAGACGAGGATGCCCTTTATAACCACTCAATGAACATTGTGCTGGAGGTCCTACCCAGAGAAATTAGGCTAGAAAAAGAAATAAAGGGCATCCAAATTAGTAGGGAAGAAGTCAAAGTATCTCTATTTGCAGATGATGTGATCTTTTTGTACACAGAAAACTCCAAAGAATCCACAAGAAAACTACAGGAACTAATAGAAGATTTCAGCAGAGTTTCAGGATACAAGATAAACATACAAAGATCAGTTTGATTCCTTTACATCAACGAAGTGAACCTCGAAGAGGAATCACCAACTCAATACCATTTACACTAGCCCCAAAGAAGATAAAATACTTAGGAATAAATCTAACCAGAGACATAAAGACCTATACAATGAAAACTACAAGATTCTGCTGCAAGAAACCAAAAGAGACCTGCATAAGTGGAAAAACATACCTTGCTCATGGATAGGAAGACTCAACATTGTGAAAATGTCGGTTCAACCCAAAGTGATCTACAGATACAATGCAATCCCGATCCAAATTTCACTAGCATTTTTTAATGAGATGGAGAAACAAATCACCAAGTTCATATGGAAAGGGAAGAGGCCCCGAATAAGTAAAGCATAACTCAAGAAGATGAACAAAGTGGGAGGCCTCACACTACCTGGTTTTAGAACCTGTTACACAGCCACGGTAGTCAGAATAGCCTGGTTCTGGTAAAACAGCAGGTATAGAGACCAATGGAACTGAACTGAGAATCCAGACAAATTCATCCAACCACAAGCAGCTGATATCTGACAAAGGCCCAAAGTCCATTAATTGGGGCAAAGACAGTCTCTTTAACAAATGGTGCTGGCATAACTTGATATCTGTCTGCAAAAAAATGAAACAAGACCTGTACCTCACACTATGCACAAAAACTAACTCCAAACGGATCAAGGACTTAAATATAAAATCGAAAACAATAAAGATCATGAAAGAAAAAAGGGAGAATGCTGGGAGCCCTAACACATGGCATAATCTAATAAGAAACATAAATAATAATGCATAAGCACAAGAAGAGAGACTAGGTAACTGGGAGCTCCTAAAAATCAAACAGTTATACTCATCAAAAGACTTCACCAAAGAATCAAAAGACAACCTACAGACCGGGAAAAAATTTTTGGCTACAACAAATCCGATCAGCGTCTCATCTCTAAAACCTGCAAGATATACTGCAAAACGTCAACAACAGAAAGACAAATAATCCAATTAAAAAATGGGCAAAGGATATGAACAGGCACTTCATCAAAGAAGATATTCAGGTGGTTAGCAGACACATGAAGAAATGCTCACAATCATTTGCCATTAGAGAAATACAGATCAAAACTACGATGAGATGTCATCTCTCCCCAACAAGAGTAGCTTTAATCCAAAAAACACAAAATAATAAATGCTGCAGAGGTTGTGGAGGGACTGCAAAACTTATACACTGTTGGTGAGAATGTAAAATGGTACAACCACTTTGGAAATCGATTTGGCGCTTCCTTTAAAAGCTAGAAATAGAAGTACCATATGATCCAGCTATCCCGCTCCTTGGAATATACCCTCGAGAAATAAGAGCCATCACACGAATGGATATATGCACACCCATGTCCACTGCAGCACTGTTCACAATAGCAGGAAGATTGAAGCAACCTAGGTGCCCATGAATGGATGAATGGATAGACAAACTATGGTATATCCACACTATGGAATACTACGGAATGATAAAGAACAATGATGAAGCCATGAAACATCTTATAACATGGAGGAATCTGGAGGGCATTACGCTGAGTGAATTTAGTCAGTCACAGAAGGACAAATATTATATAAGACCACTATTATAATAACTCAAGAAATGGTTAAAACACAGAAGACAACACTCTTTGATGGTTACGAGGGTGGGGAGGGAGGGTGAGGGTTATTCACTAACTAGATAGTAGACAAGCATTATCTTAGGTGAAGGGAAGGACAGCACACACTATAGGGGAGGTCGGCACAACTGCACTAAACCAAAGCTAAAAAGTTTCCTGAATACAGTCAAACACTTTGAGGGACAGAGTAGTAGGGGTGGGGGTCTAGGGACCATGCTTTCAGGGGACATCTAGGTCTACTGGCACAACAAAGTCTATTAAGAAAATGTTCGGCATCCTACATTGGTGAGTGACGTCTGGGGTCTTAAAAGCTGCAAGCAGCCATCCAAGATGCATGAATTGGTCCCAACCACCTGGAGTAAAGGAGAGTGAAAAACACCCAGAGACACAAGGAAAGTATTAGTCCAAGTGACAGAAAGGGCCACATAAACCAGAGACTTCATCAGCCTGAGACCAGAAGAACGAGATGGTGACCGGCTACCACCAGTGACCACTCTGACAGGGAACAGAAGAGAGAGTCCTGGTTGGAGCAGGAGAAAGGTGGGGTGCAGAACTCCATTTCTAGTAAGAAGACCATACTTAATGGTCTGAGACTTGAGGAACCCTGGAAAGCATGGCTCCCAGATTCTCTATCACCCCAGAACTGAAACAGTTTCTGAGGCCAACTCTTCAGATAGGGATTGGACTGGACTGTGAGACATAAAGTGATACTCGTGAGGAGTGTGCTTCTTAGGTCAAGTGAGATAGAAGAGACTAAATGGGCAGCTTCTGTCCGGAGGTAAGATGAGAAGGCAGAGAGGTTTAGGAGCTGGTTGAATAGACACGGGGAATCAGGAGTGGAAAGGAGGAGTGTGCGATTACGGTATGGGAGAGCAATTAGGGTCCCATAACAATGTATGTATAAATTTTTGTATGGGAGACTAATCTGAAATGTAAATTTCGTTTAAACTACAACAATTGGGAAAAAAAGGATTATTCATATTTCAGTTAGGTAGAGAAACCACTGTTAATTCTTTATGTATTAGTCTGATATATATACCCTTAGAAATGTATTTTGATAGTAATGAAATAGATCACACTGTTCTTGTTATTCTGTAATCCTTTTTCTTTTAATATATCATTAGTTTTTTCCATGTCAGTATGCCTGTATCTACATAATCATTACTATCTTTGTTGTATGGGTGTATAATGATGGAACTGTATTTATTTTCGGTACTTTAAAATGCATAGAGAGACTCTCCGTGTACTCGTATCATTATGTTTTGCTGTTCATTTATTTCCTTAGATTCCTTGAAAGTGATGTGTTGGGTAAAAGAGTATGTATTTAAGATGTAAACATAGCTATGGCACAATGTATGCACGTTCTTGGAAAATCTCAGGTTTTATTAAATCTCACACTACAATAACAATTCTGAGAATAAGAATGCTAACAGTACTAGATCTATAAAAATATTAGCAAACTTTATAAAGACATTATATTTCTAATAAATAACTCATTGACATCGAGTCTATTCTAATTCATAGCAACTCTTTAGTACAGTAGTACTGCCCCATAGAGTTTCCAGGGAGCGGCTGGTGGATTGGAACTGTTGACCTTTTGGGTTCAGCCAGGCTATTAACCACTGTGCACCAGGGCTGCAAATAACCAAAAGATCAGCAGTTCGCATCCACCAGCGGCTTCTTGGAAACCCTATGGGGCTGTTCTACTCTGTCCTGTAGGGTTACTATGAGTTGGAATTGACTCAACAGCAACGGGTCTAATAAATAGATAAATATAGTACTTCACCTGAGGTTGCCTCATATAAGATCATGTAAGGAAGAATTGAGATTGCTGAGTTAGGAATTCAGAAGCAAAATGCAAGAATATTGGGGAGATCTGATTAATAACATCTAAGTCAGAATGTAGACACATATAAACTAAGGGAAAGACAGTGTAATGGGTGGACAGTGTGTATAATATGTTCAGCTACATTTGTATGCTTAGCATTCAGCTACTTGATACTAGGTGGTATAAAAAAAAATAAGCATGTTAACCAACACTACTTCTGTGTTGTACTGACATTATTCAACTATTTTCTAAGTGCTTGTAAGCTGATTTGAGTTACAGAAACACCCATTGTTGCAGAATAGGATATGTAGTCCAACTGTCTTTCAGAGAAGTTATTTACCCTCCCACCAAGAATGTTTGAGTATGCCTTAATTCTGTGCCCTCCCAACCCAGGTATATGAAATTTTCTGATTTTCCCAATCTAATTATCCCAAAAAGAGACATGCATTTAAATTTCAGGGTTCTTCAGTGTTGGTAAAGTGTAGAACATTTTTTCCCCTAGACTTTTTTTGGAGGGAATTTGTAGTTTTTTGTTACATACTTACTTGTGATTAGCCGTTGTTTCTATTTGTATGGTACTCCTTATGATGTCTAAGAACTTTTTAATTATAAAAGTAAAATATAGTATGATAATATTACTTTTTGCAGTTTAAAACTATGGAATTTTATTTAGTTTTTTAATAAAGCATTTTTTAATATCTCTTGAAATCACCTGATTAAGTCTATAAAATTTTATTGACTTACTGATTACTTAGTTAATAAGTTCTGGGAAATAGAAGTAGAGATAAACAAGAAGCACGTCAAGATACTTGGTGAAGTCAAGAAGAAAGACAGAAAACTAATACATATGCTTTAATGGGGGTATCTTCAGGACTACAAAAGAGCACAGAGGATAGAGCAAATAACTGTCCTAAGTTAGTTTACTTAAGAAATTGTCTGGCTGCCTTTTTTCTCCCCCGTGCCCTTTGAATAATTTTTCCTGATTTCATTATCACGTGCTCTTTTAATAAAAAATACAGAAAAGTTAAAAGAAGCAGAATAATACTGCTAACTCTACCACTAAGAGACAACTACCATTGAAAACGTGGCATGTTTCCTTCTTGGCTTCTTTTGTGTATGAAGTTGTTTTGTTTATATAGTTTAGATCATTTAGATCAGGAGTCAGGGAGCTACAGCTCATCTGCCAAATGTTGCCCACCACCTGTATTTTACTGCTTGCAAACTAAGAATAGTGCATTTTCCACTGTTGAGGGGGAAAAAAAAGGAATATTTTGTTGCATGTTTAAATTATATAAAATTAAGTTCTACTGGAAGACAGCCACACTTGTTTGTTCATGTATTATTTATGGCTGCTTTTGCATTACAGGAGCCTTTGGTGGCTCAGTGGTTAAGCGCTCAGCTGCGAACCTAAAGGTCGTCGGCTTAAACTCACCAGCTGCTCTGCAGGAGAAAGATGTCATAGTCTGCTTCTGTAAAGATTTACAGCCTTGGAAACCTTGTGGAATAGTTCTGCTCTGTCCTATAGGGTTGCTGTGAGTCATCATCGACTCGACAGCAATGGGTTTGGTTTGGGATTTTTGTGTGTGTGTTAATTGTCCGAGTTGAGGAATTCAGACATTAAAGCATATGACACACAAAGTCCTAAAATATTTACTCTTTGGCATGTTACAGATTTTGTTGATCCTCATATTTGGATTATTTTATGGCTTTTGTAGTTAACTTTATATCACCTTTTTTGTATGTTGCTAAAAATTGTGTTAATGGCAGTGTAATAATTCCCAAGGTGGAAGTACTATGATTTACCATCCTCTAATAACTAATGATAGGTCCCTGGGAGGGGCAAGCAGCTTGCTCTCAGCTGCTAACCTACGAGTTGGTGGTTGTAACCCACCCTGTGGTGCCACAGAAGAAAGGCCTGGCAATCTGCTTTTGTAAAGATGACAGCCAGGAAACTCTATGGAGCAGTTCCACTCTGTGTAATACATGGGGTCACCATGAATCAAAATCCACTCAACGGCAATGAGTAATGACTGGTGTTAGGTGGTTTCTGTTGGGTTGTTTGCACTGTCATGCTGTTCATTGGTAGAATTGTCTTCTTCCATGTGGGAGACCTGTGTTCAGTTCCTCATCTGTCACCTCATGCACAGCCACCACCCATCTGTCAGTGGAGGCTTACGTGTTATCAGTGGAACTTTATGTGTTGCCATGATGCTGAACAGGTTTCAGTGGGGCTTTCAGACTAAGAGTAGAAGGAATGGCCTGGCAATCTGCTTCCAAAAATCAGCCAGTGAAAACCCTGTGGATTACCAGGATTCAATCCACAACTGACCATTGGGATGGCTCGGGATGGCTCAGGATTTGGCAGCATTTTGCCCAGTTTTGCATGGGGTCTCAATGAGTCAAGGACTGACTTGTTAGCATCTCACAACAACGACTGATAGGTGTTTTTTTCTGTTGTTGGTTTTTGTTTTTACACTATTACAGTGCAAAACTATATAATATATATATAGTTTGGATCTTCACAACAGCATAGAATATATGCTCTGGTAAAAGATCCAGACACTGGAAATAGTGTTTTGAAAAACTGTATTCAGTTGCGTAAGTAGATTTCCTTTGGGAAAATATTTTAATTCCAAAATATAAATTCTGATGAATGGTCATTGAAAATTATATTGAAATGCCTGTATCTTTATCATTAATATTATTTTGTTTGCCTGGTATGTTTCAGTCTTATTGTGATTTGAGATAATGTCATCCTGTTACACATTTAACTATAATATTTAAGTCTAAAATAACGGTTCTACTTTTCTAATTTATCAGTACTAAAGTTACAGACTGTTTTGTCAGTAAAATAACTAGCAGTTAGGCACACATTCCATTTCTTCCTCCTCTTGACTCTCCTTCTTCTTGTGTTGCACCAGGTAAAAGGAGACCAATTGTTGTACTTTGGGTGGCAGCTTGCATGCTTTAAAGACCCTAGCCACTACACAAAGAACTGAGAGCACTAAACTCGTTATTAGGCCAAATAACTGGGATGTCCCATGAAACCATGAACCTAAACCTCCAAACCAAGGAACCACATCCCATGAGGTATTTGGTTGTACGTAAGCAGGCAATTACCTTTTTATAGGTGTACAACTTATTGACATCAATTACATTAATCGACTGTGCAACCGTACCCTTAATCAATGCGATTTTTCTATCACCATAAACTGAAAGTCAGTAATCCATAAGCAGTATCCCCCCAATTTCCCTTCCCTCCTGCCCCTGGTAAACACTAAGAAACATTGACCTCTACATATTTGCCTGTTCTTGTCTTTTTATATAAGTAAGGTCATAACAATATTTGTCCTTTTGTGATTGACTGACTTCACTCAGTATAACGTCTTCAACCTCCACCCATATTCCACCATGTATCAAGACTTCATTTCTCTTACTGCCTGAGTAGTATTTCATTGTATGTATGTACCACATTTTGTTTATCCATTCATCCCCTGAAGTCCTCTTAAAACCAAACAATAGTTTAACTGGTAAAGACTGTCTGCCTTGAGTATTGTGCTCTTTTAAGACCTATTTATATGGGATCAAATTGGTAATGGCAGCTGGAAAGATTAGATGAAAAACTTAGGGGGCAGTGCATTTACGTTAATGGAGGAGAAACAACTCGGAAAAGGAAGGTGAGAATGGCTGCACAACTTAGAGAATGTAATCAGTGTCACTGAATTATGCATGTAGAAACTTGAATTAGTGTAGGTTCTGCTGTGCATAGTCTCAACAGTAACAACAAAAATAAAATAAATATTAAAAAAAATATAGAGACACATTCATACAGGTTTTTTTTTTTTTTTTTTGTACTTTAGATGAAGGTTTACAGAGCAAATTAGTTTCTCATTAAACAGTTAATACACGTACTGTTTTGTGTCATTGGTTGCCCATCCCACAACATGTCAACACTCTCCCCTTCTTGACCTTGGGTTCCCCATTACCAGCTTTTCTGTCCCCTCCTGCCTTCTCATCTTTGCCCCTGGGCTGGTGTGCCCATTTAGTCTAGTTTTGTTTTATGAGCCTGTCTAATCTTTGGCTGAAGGATGAATTCAGAAGTAACTTCATTACTGGGCTATAAGGGTATCTGGGGGCCATACTCGGCAAGGTTTCTCCAGTCCCTGTCAGATCAGTAAGTCTAGTTTTTTTGTGTGTGTGTGAGTTAGAATTTTGTTCTACATTTTTCTCCAGCTCTGTCCAGGACCCTCTATTGTGATCCCTGTCAGAGTAGTCAGTGGTGGTAGCCGGGCACCATGTAGTTTTGCTGGATTCAGTCTGATGGAGGCCGTGGTAGTTGTGGTCCATCAGTCCTTTGGACTGATCTTTCCCTTGTGTCTTTGGTTTCTTCATTCTCCCTTGCACCAGACGGGGTGAGAGGAGTGGAGTGTCTTAGATGGCTGCTTACAAGCTTTTAAGACCCCAGATGCTACTCACCGAAGTAGAATATAGAACATTTTCTACCTCTCCATGAGCATGGTATGTTTTTCCATTTATGTAGGTCTTGTTTGGTTTCTTGCAGGAGTGTTTTGTAGTTTTCTTTGTATAGGTCTTTTACATTCCTGGTTAGATTTATCCCTAAGTAATTTATTTTTTTGGAGTTATTATAAATGGTGGTGTTTTCTTGATTTCCTTTTTATAGTTCTCCTTATTGGTGTATAGGAATCCAGCTGATTTTTTATGTTTATCTTGTGTCCTGCTTCTCTGCTGAATCTTTCTGTTAGTTCTAGTAGTTTTCTCATGGATTCTTTTCGTTTTTCTATGTCATACAGATTTTTGATCCAAAGAAAATTAAATTCTGATTTGACAACACGTGTAACTCATAACACATTAAATAAACCCTATTATTTTTAATTAAAAAAAAAAAAAGATTTAATTGCCATTTAAGTCAGTGTTCTCTCAACTGGCAGTTTCTCCATCTTATTTAGAACATCAGTAATCACAAGAATTAAGGATCAGGATTGAGTAAGTCCTATACTAGTAGTTTACTTCTGATTTGTGTGCTTAAGTTCTTGCATACAATTGTGTTATTGTTGTGCATATATAGTGTCCTACATTCTTGACTCTAAAATATTGATGCATGGTTTGTATAGAGAGAATTAAGTAGTTCCTAAATAATTATAATAATTTGAAATTTTGCATAAACTTTAATTTTAGCAGTGATGATAAATCTGAGAATTTTAGGTTTTTTCATATAAATAGTTGTGAAGAATCAAGTTACCAAAACTGACAATACAGATTTAGAGTTATGTTAGAAACATAGCAATAACATAGCATTAACATTCATTACGTAGCAGAAATCGTCAGGTAAAATATTTAAAAATATTGATCATTTCTCCCAGTAGCAATTTGGAGACAGTTGTTTGTGGCAGGATGTGGTGGTGACATTTTTTTCCTCCTCAGCCATCATCACTTTCTCCTTCAGAGTGTCATAAAATTAACCCATGGAAGAGGAAGTAGAAAAGCGAAGACTTCCTTTATAATTTGTCACACTGTTTGGGGCCCATGTGTGTGTGTGTGTGTTTGTATAAATTTTCTTTAAATGAATTATCTGTGTTCCTTAGGACACAATAAAATGAGATTATTGGTTTAATCTACATATACACAGATAGTTAAATTATCTTCTCATAGAGAAAACACTCAGTTTTCAGTCTTCTAACTAGAGATTTCATAAATATGTACACCATATGTTTATAATCCTAAAAACCACCATTGTGAATACAACTCAAAATTCCTGTTGTCCATATGAAAAGGCAAAACATTTAGCTCTAGGATCATGTAACATCTTAAATATTAGGTAATTTAATATGTTGTTCTTTTTAATTATTACGATTAAATGATGATACTGTGAAAATAGATGAAATATATGAAAAGGGGTAGTGTTATTTTTATTTTATGGATGGAAAAACTTAAGTGATTTGCCCCTGGAAATCCTGGACATTGTCTTAAACTTGACTCCAGGCTTACAACTGCCTTTTAGACCTCAGTGTCTGGTGAAGATTCTTGAAAGCGTGTTATTTTTACCAAAAAATTAGATAACATAAACTGAGATATTTCTAGCTTTTTTATATACTGTTGACCAAAACTAGTCTGGTTGGATCACTGTAGGGTTAAGGACAATTATCACTTTGATTTGTTTTTAAATAAAAATAAAACAATAATGCTAAGAGTATTATTTGAAAGCATACACTTAAGAATAACAAAAGATTTAAAATGTTGCTGTTCGTTGTTTTCCCCTTGTTCAACTGAATCATTTTTTTAACCAATAAAAAAATACACCTAAACGTCATTCAGATGTTTCTATCATCACTCCCGTTTCTGTAACTATTTCCATTAATAGTATTAAATGAAAACAGTATTTTTGTTGTATTAACTATTATTTGTATCATTTCAATTAGAAATTAGATTTTCTCATTTGGTTTCAGAATGTAAATAATTTAAATGAGATCTTGTTTTAAATCATCAAAATAATAGAGTAAGTCCTCAGTGGAAGCTGCATTTTGTTAATCTGCAGGTGGTATAGACAGCTGTGCTTTTGAAGACCTCCAGGGGAGCTCCCAAACTTTGTTGCTTTCTTGTCCCTGCACGTTCTTTAAGTTATGCAGTGATTAGTATGATAGCAGTTGTCACTCTTGACCTATGTGGACTTAACATTTATGTTTTTAAGTGTTGGCCAGCAACTCTAGGGATCTAAGGATAAGCAGTAACTTCTAGTTTTGCTGAGGCATGAATTTAAATTGTGGTTTTGAAAAACTGGTGTTACAGAACATGTTAATCACCTAACCTGGCATTCAAGATACAAATAGTTGCTTTTATGGTGCTCTTATCAAATATAATCAAGTTTTATTTTTATGGGTTAGTTTATGTAACTTAAGGGATTTAAGAACCTCACTGGATATCACTACAGAGAAGGGTCTGTTTATTGCAGGGGTGGAAGAATCATTCCATTATTAAGCCACACATCAGTCTCTTTTTGGAAGTGGGCATTAGGTCATTCTCTATCAGAAATTGCCCAAAGGGAGAAAAACTTTGTTGCAGTTTTGTGATATTTCATGTATCTCAAGGTAAAAGTGACATCAGTTGGGACTTCAGAGCAAATCTCTTATAATTGTCAAGCCCATTAGCTCAGTCACTGAGAAGGAAGTTTACCACTGTTACATTATTAACCTGGAATGCCTGGGTGACACAAACAGGTTAAGCACTTGACTGACTGGAAGATTGTTCCAACCCACCCAGAGGTGCATCAGAAGAAAGGACTGGCGATCTGCTTCCAAAAGTCACAGCCTTAAAAACCCTATGGAGGACAGTTCTATTGTGCAACACATGGGGTTGCCATGAGTCAGAATCGACTCAACAGCAACTGGTTTGGTATATTATTGCTAGAGGATGATGGTGGTTCAGTGGTAGAATTCTTCCATTCTTTGCGGGAGACTCAGTTTGATACTTGGCCAGCGTTCCTCGTACACAGCTACCACCTGTCTGTCAGTGGAGGCTTGTG
This sequence comes from Dugong dugon, assembly GCA_030035585.1. Taxonomy (NCBI): domain Eukaryota; kingdom Metazoa; phylum Chordata; class Mammalia; order Sirenia; family Dugongidae; genus Dugong; species Dugong dugon. The sequence continues at coordinate 27,168,851 of CM057475.1, forward strand.
TGTTGCTGTGATGCTGAACAGGTTTCAGCAGAGCTTCCAGACTTTAAGACAGACTAGGAGGAAAAGCCTGGCAATCTGCTTCTGAAAATCAACCAATGTTAAAACCCGGTGGATCACAATGGTCTAATCCACAACTGATCATGGGGGTAGCATAGGATTTGATATAGTTTTGTTCTGTTGTGTATGAGGTCACCATGAATCAGAGGCCTACTTGATGGAAGCTAACAACAATATAACCTAATTCATGCCTCTGGTGGATCTTCTGTCTGTAATTAAATCTAGAGTATGTGTGACATAAAAATATTTGTTGATCCAATTTGTATGACCGATAACTACCTATTATCTTAGAAAATGTGTCTCGCTTTTTTTTGTATCTGTGGTAAAATATAGATAACAAAACTTTGCCATTGTAACCAATTTTAAGTGTATAATTCAGTGACATTAATTACATTCACCATGTTATGCAGCTGTGACCACTATCAATTTGCAAATGTGTTTCATCACCCTTAACAGAAACTCAGACCACCTTAAGTAATACCTTCCCATTTTCCCCTACTTCAGCGCCTGGTAATCGCTAATAAATTTTTTATCTTTGCGTTTGCCTGTTCTAGATATTTCATATAAATGAGATCATACACTATTTGTACTTTTGTGTGTGACTTATTTCACTCAGCATGATGTTTTCCAGGTTCACCCATGTTGTAGCATGTATAGGAACTTCCCTTCTCTTTATGGTTGAAAAATATTCCATTTTATGGATATATCAGAGCCCTGGTGGCACAGTGGTTAAGAACTCAGCTGCTAACCAAAAGGTCGGCAGTTCGAATCTGCCAGCTGCTCCTTGGAAACCCTATGGGGCAGTTCTCCTCTGTCCTATAGGATTGCTGTGAGTTGGAATCCACTCGATGGCAACGCGTTTGATTTTTGTTTTTTGGTATGGATATATGTCATTTTGTTTATCCATTGGTCCGTTCATAGACCCTTGGGTTATTTTCACCTTTTGACTATTGTGAATACTGCTGCAGTGAACTTTGGTGCACAAACATATGTTTGACTCCATCTTCTCAAGTCTCTTGGGTATATATCTATCAGTGGAACTACTGGATTCTATGGTAATTCTGTGTTTAACTTTTTGAGGAGCCACCAAGCTGAGTCCATAGCAACTGTACGATTTTACATAACTCACCAGCCTTGGATGACAGTTACAGTTTCTCCACATCCTTGCTAAACTTGTTCTTTTCCATTTTTCTGATAATAGCCGTTCATCCAAATGGGTGTGAAATAGTAATACAGGTAGCCTCCAGTCGAGTTACTGAAGCACACTTAGGAGGACTGTTGTTGTTTTTAGGGTTATTTATTTTTTTTTGCTACATCTTACTGTTAGTAATGTGTACTGCATACAGCATCGCAGCGCATAATTGGCTGATGTTATTATTCTCAGATGTTCACTCCCAGATGTTCAAAGATCGGATTTATAAAGATACTGATAGTAAAAGACAATAATAACGAAAACTAAAAAAAGAGGTATTCAACTTACGTCAGAACTGACAATGGAGTCTTCAGAACAGAACCCCATCGTAAGTTGGGGACTACCTGTATCTTATTTTGATTTTAAATTGCATTTCCCTGGTGACTAACAAAACTGAGCATCTGTATACGTGCTTATTGGCCATTTGTGTATTTTTGGAGAAATGTCTGTTCAAGTCCTTAGCCCATTTCTAGTTGAGCTGTTTGGTTTTTTGATCTTTATATATTCTGTATATTAAACCCTTATCAGATATATGGTTCCCAAATATTTTCTGCCATTCCGTAGGTTGTCTCTTCACGTTGTTGATAAAGTCCTTTGATGCACAAAGTTTTTAATTTTAATGAAATCCAATTGTTTTCTTCTCTCTTTTGTTGCTCATGCTTCTCATGTCATATCTGAGACTCCATGGTCAAAAACTAGATTCTGAAGCTTTACCTCTGTTTTCTTCTAAGAGTTTTATAGTTTGAGCACCCACGTTTAGGTCACTGATCCATTTTGAGTTAATTTTTGTCTGTTGTTTAAGGTGTGGGTCCACCTTCATTCATTTCTTGTGGAAATCTGGTTGTATAGCATTGTTACATACATACATATATAGAGAGATACAGTCTACTTTAAAAACATTTTTTTAATTGTACTTTAGATGAAGGTTTACTAAGCAAATTAGTTTCTCATTAAACAATTAATACACATATTGTTTTGGAACATTGGTTTCTACCCCCACAAAATGTCAATACTCTCCCCTTCTCGACCTTGGGTTCCCCATTATCAGATTTCTTGTCCCCTCCTGCCTTCTCGTCTTTGCCCCTGGGCTGGTGTGCCCATTTAGTCTCGTTTTGTTTTATGGGCCTGTCTAATCTTTGGCTGAAAGGTGAACCTCAGGAGTGAGTTCAGTGAAGTTGAAAGGTGAAAGGATGTCTGGGGGCCATACTCTCCCTTTATCCAGTCTCTGCAGACCAGTAAGTCTGGTCTCTCTCTCTTTTTTTTTTGTGAGTTAGAATTTTGTTCTGCATTTTTCTCCAGCTCTGTCCAGGACCCTCTGTTGTAATCCCAGTCAGAGCAGTCAGTGGTGGTAGCCAGACACCATCTAATTGTGCTGGACTCAGTCTGGTGGAGGCTGTGGTAGTTGTGGTCCATTAGTTCTTTGGACTAATCTTTCCCTTGTGTCTTTGGTTTTCTTCATTCTCCCTTGTACCAGATGGGGTGAGACCAGTGGAGTATGTTAGATGGCTGCTTAGGACCCCAGACGCTACTCAGAGTAGAATGTATAACATTTTCTTTATTAACTATGTTATGCCAGTTGAGCTAGATCTCCCCCAAGACAATGATTCCCAGCTCTCAGCTGAGTAATTCAGGCCCTCAGGGAGTTTGGACGTGTCTTTGAAGCTTCTGTGACCTTGCCTTGGTCAGCTTATGCTGACTTCCCCAGTATTGTGTAATGACTTACCCTTCAGGAAAGTTACCACTTACCTATTGTACAGTTAGTGTTTTTCCCTCCCCTCCTCAGCCCACCCGTCCCTGTTAAGCATCAAAGATTGTTTCTTTCTGTGGGTAAACCTTTGCTTGAGTTTTTATAATGTCTCATACAGTATTTGTCCTTTTGTGATTGACTTTTTCGCTCAGTATAATGCCCTCCAGATTCATCCATGTTGTGAGATGTTTCCCAGATTCACCATTCTTCTTTATTGTTGCATAGTATTCCATTGTGTGTATGTACCATAGTTTGTTTATCCATTCATCTGTTGATGGGCACTTTTTGCTACTGTGAATAATGCTGCAATGAACATGGGTGTGCATATGTCTACTTATGTGACATCTCTTTTCTAGGAACTATTCTTAGGAGGAGTGGGATTGCTGGGTCATATGGTATATCTATTTCTCGCTTTTTAAGGAAGCGTCATATTGTTTTCCAGAATGGCCCTACCATTTTACATTCCCACCAGCAGTGCATAAGAGTTCCAAGCTCCCAGCAGCCTCTCCAACATTTGTTATTTTCTGTTCTTTTGATTCACACCAGTAATGTCAGGGTGAGATGGTATCTCGTTGTGGTTTTGATTTGTATTGCTCTAATGGCTAATGATCTCAAGTATTTCATCATGTGTCTGTTAGCTGCCTGAATGTCTTCTTTGGTGAAGTGCCTGTTTATATTCTTTGCCCATTTTTTAAAAAATTGGATTGTCTTTTTTGTTGTTGAGGTGTTGAAGTATTCTATAGATTTTAGAGAGTAGACCCTTATCAGATATGTCATAGCCAAAAATTTATTCCCAGTTTATAGGTTCTCGTCTTACTCTTTAGGTGAAGTCTTTTGATGAACATTTAAGTGTTTAATTTTTAGTAGCTCCTAGTTATCTAGTTTCTCTTTTGGTGTCTGTGCAGTGTTAGTTATGGTTTGTAGTCTATTTATGCCATGTATTATGGCCTCTAGCATTGTCCCTATTTTTTCTTCCATGATCTTTATCATTTTAGATTTTATATTTAGGTTTCTGATCTGTTTTGAAGTAGATTTTGTATATGGTGTGAGGTATGGGTCCTGTTTCATTTTTTTTACAGTTGGACATCCAGTTTTGCCATGACGATAAAAAGACTGTCTTTTCCCCATTTAATGTACTTGGGTCTTTGTCAATGATCTGGTGACCATAGGTGGATGCATTTACATCTAGGTTCTTGATTCTGTTCCATTGGACAGTGTATCTGTTTTTGTACCAGTACCAGGCTATTTTGACTACCATCGCTCTCAGGTAGTGCAAGTCCTCCTACTTTATTCTTTCTCCTCATTAGTGCTTTATTTATCCCGGGCTGCTTTTCTTTCCATATAAAGTTAATGATTAGTTTTTCCATCTCGTTAAATAATGCTGTTGGTTTTTGAATCAGGACTGCATTGTATTTGTAGAATGCTTTGGGTAGAATTGACGTTTTCTCATTGTTGAGTCTCCCTATCTGTGAGTGTGTGTATTTTTCCATTTATGTAGGTCTTGTTTGGTTTCTTGCAGTAGTGTTTTGTAGTTTGCTTTGTATAAGTCTTTTACATCCCTGGTTAGATTTATTCCTAAGTATTTTATTTTCTAAGGGACTGTTATATATCGTATTGCTTTCTTAATTTCCTTTTTGTAGTTGTCTTTAATAGTGTTAGAAATACAACTGATTTTTGTATTTTTGTCTTGTATCCTGCTCCTCTGCTGAATCTTTCTATTATTTCCAGTAGTTTTCTTGTGGAATCCTTTGGGTTCTCTGTGTATAATATCATGTCATCTGCAAACAGGGATAGTTTTACTTCTTCCTTACCAATTTCAATGCTCTTTTTTTTTTTCCCCCCCTTGCCTTATTGCTCTAGCTAGGATTCCAGCACAGTGTTAAATAGGAGTAGTGATAAAGGGCATCCTTGTCTTGTTGCTGTTCTCAGGGGCACTGTTTTTAACCTCTGTCTGTTAAGAATGATGTTGGCTGTTGGTTTTGTATAGATGCCCTTTATTATGTTGAGGAATTTCCCTTCTGTAGCTATTTTATTGAGAATTTTTATCAGGAATGGATGTTGAACTTTATTGAATGAATTTTCCGTGTCAGTTGATATGATCATCTGATTCTTTTGTGTTATTTATGGGGTGGATTTCGTTGATTGTTTTTCTGATGTTGAACCTTAAATATATCTATGATTTGATCATACCAAATAGTGATAGTGATTCAGGACAGTGTTCCCCTAAGAATATAGCATTCGGAAATTTGTAGAACACAACTAAGGAAATTAACCATATCCTGTATGCATCTCACTTGGTCACGGTGCATTATTATTATTATTATTTTTTATGTGATGCTGAATTCTATTGGCTAGAATTTTATTGAGAATTTTTGCATCTATTTTCATGAGAAATTTGTCTGTATTTTTTTTTTTTTTTTTTTTTGTGGTGTCTTTGCTTGGTTTTGGTATCAGGGTTAATGCTGGCTTCATAGAATGAATTCGGAAGTATCCCTTCCTTTCCTGTATTCTGAAATAGTTTGAGTAGTTCCGGTACAGGCTTTTCTCTGAATGTTTGATAGAATTCTTGTTTGATTCTAGGAATTTTTTTATTCCATATTTGATTTTTTCTATTACCCAGTGTTTTCTAAGCAAAGTGTTGTTCTGTTTTCGTGTATTTAATTTTTTTTTTTCCTTGCTCTTCCTGGTATTAGTTTCTGCTTTTGTGGTGTTGTGATCAGAACAGATACTTTGTATTATCTCAGTGATTTGGATTTTTTGCAGGTTGCTTTGTGGCCTAACATGTAGTCTTTTCTGGAGAACATTCCATGTGCGTACTGTTACAAATATTTTCAGCACTGCCATAATATCACTATTAATATTAAAGCAAGTTATGTATATTGGAATATTTTAATACTGTGATTTTACTGTTTTTGGGCTACCTTAATTATCCTCTTCCCCCCTCTTTGACCTGGGATGTAGTAGGGATTCACTTGAACAATTATGTTGGTATAATAGTAATAGTCTTACTGTCAAAGTACAGATTCCAAACCAATTTTAACTTTTATCTTTTGATGAATCCTTTCCCCCCTTTCCATAGCTCCATCATATCCTTATTCACACATGAAAATATGTCTGTGATTTGATCGTACCAAATAGTGATTCAAGATAGTGTTTACGTAGGAATATAGCATTCAGAAATTTGTAGGTCACACCTAAGGAAATTATCAAAGAGATACCGTCTCTTTTGTGTTTTCTGATTATAAGATTACATGAGTTTGCCACCCTGTGGTTTGCCTTTCTGATGAATGTTAAAATGTTACTGCATGTGGAATTTCACATAAGCAGTGTTAAAAGGTTATAGAAATCTAGCTGCATCAAATGACCCTTTCTGACTTCATGAGATAACGTTATCTTTCCCTCCTTTTTATATAAAGAAATGTGTCAGTAGTAAACAGTCTATTAATTCATTTCTTCTGCTTGTGCTAGTCAGAGAGAGAAGGTGAAAAGAGCTTGAGCTCTGGAGTCACAGAACTAGGTTCAAATACCAATTCTCTCCTTCACTTCATGACTGTAAGGTAATCATGGACCTCTCCGAGCATAATTTGTAGAAAGGGTATAATAACTTCAGCCTGAAAAAGTAGCTATAAAAATTCTCAGTATGTTACTTCCATTCAACACGCTGCTATAGTCAGAAGCACCACATCGTCCCTTCACAGCAAAGATCAGAAAAACTGAGTCAAACAGAGTCACACATCAATCCTGAAACCCTAAGCATCAAATGAAGAGATAAAGAACTCAGCCAAGCACCAAATGGAATAAGAAACTGACTGAGAACACAGAGCAGGGAGAGATACATGCAGAGGTCCCCTACCAGCTACCACAGCATGGATCTGCCATCTTGGACTCCTGTCAGAGATCAGCGAACAGGGGGTATGAGAAAGCTTCACGGAGCTTCCAGCAGGAGACAGAACAACCAGTAACCAGCAATATAGGCTTTCCCACCTCCCACCCTTCTTCACCCCCACTTAGCCTCCTCTGCTTCCTGCAGCCATAGTCTCTTGGTGGGGACACCAGCTTCACCACGGTGTCGCTTGGATTCCACCTGCCCGCACTCACCAGCTCCCAGAGTGCCTTTTGTTGGCTGCTGGTGTTGGTTTTTTCCACTTCTTTAGATTTCTTCCTTACCTCTCAACACCTCCCCCTCCTTTCTCTCAAATACCTGGCACCATGCACCATCTTTGCTTCCTCCTGAAAGGCTCCGAAACACTGCTTGAGTATGAAACTGCTTCCCGGCCCGTGCCTCCTCGCTGGTGGGACCCCCTGAGTTTTTTTGTTCGTTTGCTCTGATTTGTTCTCTTTTGATTTGTTTGTTTGTTTTATTTATTTATTTTTTTTCTCGCCTTGGGAGCCCTTTCTAGCCTGGCAGTACCACGTGGCTTGGAAGCTACTCCCTTACTCTGCACAGAGTCACAGGGACATCCCTAGGGGCATCTCTTTTTTCTTGTTTTTTTTTTTTTTTTTTTTTGGTTTGTTTTTTTCTTTCTTTGTTTTGTTTTCTCTCTCTTATGCCCTTTTTGTCTTTCTTCATTTCTAGTTTCTCGATTTATTCATTTTTTTCTTTTACCCTTTTTTTTTTTTCATTTTTGTTTTTCCTCATTTCTCAGTTTCTCATCTCTCCACTCCAATAGAAAGTTCCTTTAGCACCATTTTTTGTTTGTGTGTATGTTTTTGGCTCCCATTCCTCTCCTCTCTCTCATCTTTCCTCTACCCATCTTAGCTCCACACATCACAATCTACCCCCTCCTTCCTGCATACCTGCACCGTGCGCTGAACATCACACTCCCAAGCAGCACAGGCACAGCCTACTGGAACCTGCCCTGCACTCATTCCCAGTATGAACTGTCATCCCTAGTACGTGCCACAAACAACCCATCCCAGCAACTCCCCTTCAGCTGGACCTGCCCTGCTGTACCATACCTGAGTGACTGACCCTACCCATTGGAGAAGGAGGTAAAAGTATTGTGCCCACAGACGAGCAAACAACAAGGAACACACAGCACGCATTCTCAGACATAACCAAATAAAACAAAATAGCAGGACGAAACAAACAGATCTACGGTCAATAAACTGAATACCCCGAAGACAGCAGACAATATCAAAACATTTACAAAAACAGGACAGGATGGTTCCAGTAGGCATCCAAAATAAAACACCAGATGACTTTCCAGTAAAAGAAAAGTCACTAGACCTAACTGGTAGGGAATTCAGATCTCTAATATTCAGAATTATCCAAGAATTGAAGCCAAAAGCAGACAAAAATGAGGAAAAAATAGACAAATTCATGGAAAAAGCAGACAGATTCATGGAAAATTCCAACAAAAAATGGAAGAATTCAAGAAAATAATACAGGAAAAAAATGCTAAAATAAATTCACAACAGAAATCATACAGAAACAGCAATTAGAAATCCAAAAGATAAACAAGATTTCAGAAATGGACTGTGTCATAGAAGGGCTAAGGAGCGTGTTTGAAATGATAGAAGATAGGATCAGCGAAATTGAAGACAAACACTTGGATGTAACTCTGTTTGAGGAAAAATCAGAGAAAAGAATGAAGAAAAATGAAGAAACTCTGAGGATTATGTGGGATACAATCAAAAGTAAAAATCTGCGAGTGATCGGAGTTCCAGAACAGGGGGAGAAAACACAGAGAGGATCATTGAAGAATTGCTGACAGAAAACTTCACCAATATCATGAAAGATGAAAAGCTGACCATCCAAGAAGCTCAACAAACCCCATATAGGATAGACCCCAAAAGAAAATCACCAAGGAATAACATAATCACACTCACTAAAACCGAAGACAAAGAATTCCTTAGAGCAGCTTGAGAAAAACAAATAGTTACATACAGAGGAGAAACAATAAGACTAAGCTCAGATTATTTGTCAGAAACCATGCAGGTAAGATGGCAATGTGATGACATATTTAAAACCTTGAAAGAAAAACATTGCCAGCCAAGAATAATATATCCTGCAAAACTCTTGCTCAGATATGATGGTGAAATTAGGTCATTTCCAGATAAACAGAAATTAAGGGACTATGTAAAAACCAAACCAAACTTACAGACTTACTAAAGGAAGCCCTTCGATCTGAGAACAAACAACATCAGACCACAGGCTGAATATAGGACACAGGATTGTACTAGCCAGATACTAACCTAGGAAATGAACTCTTAAGGACTCTGCAAAACCAAAAGAATTACAACAGGGAACCAGAGAGGCTAATCTGTAAATGACAACAGCATCAGAACAATAAAAGAGGGAATAAACAGTGTCAGTATAGAACCTTCTAATGTATGGAAGGGAAGGCAAGGCGATACCAAGTAAAAATAGACTTGTTCAAATCTAGGAAGATAAGGGTAAATTTCAAGGTAACCACAAAGAAAGTTAACAAACCTGCTCATCAGTATAAAGAAGAAAAACATAAAATCTCAGTAAAAAGAAAACATACAAAAACAAAAGAAATGGGGGAAAAAAAAAAAAGTCCACAAACAAAAGGAACTCAACACAGGAGCGTAAGAGGAACAAAGAAAACATCAGCACTATGAAATGCAATCCCACTCCTAGGAATATATCCTAGAGAAATAAGAGTCATCACACGAATAGACTTATAGACATATGCACACCCATATTCATTACAGCAGTGTTCACAGTAGCAAAAAGATGGAAACAACCTAGGTGCCCATCAGCAGATGAATTAATAAACAAACTGTGGTACATACACACAGTGGAGTATTATGCAAAGATAAAGAACGATGAATCTGAAGCATCTCATAACATGGATGAAACTGGAGGACATTATGCTGTGTAAAATAAGTCGATCACAAAAGGGCAAATACTGTATGATACTGGTAGTGTATAAACTCATGTAAAAGTTTACACACAAAAAGAAACAATCCTTGTTGGTTATGAGAGATTGGGGCGGGTACTAAATAGACAATAGATGAGTGGCAACTTTGGTGAATGGTAAGACAGTACACATTACTGGGGAAGCTAGCACAGCTTGTACAAGGAAAGGTCATGGAAGCTCCATAGACACTTCCAAACTCCCTGAGGGACTGAATTGCTGGGCGGAGGGCTGTGGGGGACCATGGTCTCGGGGAACATCTAGCTCAATTGGCATGACACAGCTTATAAAGACAATGCTCTACATTCTACCTTGGTGAGCAGTGTCTGGGGTCTTAAAAGCCTGTGAGTGGCCATCTAAGATTCTGTACTGGTTTCCCCGCTTCGAGAGCAAGGGAGAATGAAGAGAACAAGATACAAGGAAAAGATTAGTCCAAAGGACTGATGGACCACAGCTACCAAGGCCTCCACCGGACTGAGTCCAGTATAGCTAGATGGTGCCCGGCTACCACCACTGACTGCTCAGACCAGGATCACAATAGAGGGTTCTGGACAGAGCTGGAAAATTATGTAGAACAAAATTCTAACTCACAAAAAAAGAACAGGTTTACTGGCCTGACAGACTGGAGAAACCCTGAGAGTATGGCCCCCGGACACCCTTTCTGCTCAGTGATGAAGCCCCTCCCGAAGTTCACCGTTCACCTGGGGGCTGGACAGCCTCATAAAACAAAACAGGACTAATGAGGTACAGCAGTCCAGGGACAAGGACTAGAAGGCAGGAGGGGACAGGAAAGCTGGTGATAGGGACCCAAGGTTGAGAAGGGACAGTGTTGACATGTCATGGGGTTGTTAACCATTGTCAAAGGGCAATATGTGTACTGTTTAATGAGAAACTGTTCTGCAAACCTTCATCTAAGGTACAAAATAAAAAAATTATGTGAGATCAAATTGACAACAGCAACTCAAAAGGTTTGATGGGAAGTCTAGGGGGCAGGGATTTGAAGATAATGGTGATGGAATAATTTGGAAAAGGATAGTGAGAATCCTAGCACAACTGGAAGAATGTGATCGATGTCACTAGATTGTACATATAGAAACTTTTGCAGTGGTGTAACTTTGGCTATGTATATTTTCACCAAAAAATAAAAATAAAAAGTTCCTTCAAAGTCAAGAAGGGAGAGTGTTGACATGTCATGGGGTTGTTAACCAATATCATAAAACATTATGTGTACTCAGCTGTTTAATGAGAAACTATTTGTTCTGTAAAGCTTCATCTAAAGTATGATTTAAAAAAATTTTTTTAAATAAAAATAAAGAGATCTTTTGCAGCAAAAAAGAAAAAAATCTCAATGTATGGAAAGCCAGCATCCAGCACAGTATCTGCAATAGTAAATGCACCATTAGCTTTTTTTATGTATTATTATTTACATTAAAGTTCCCTAATAATGTTCAATTATAGTTAACCTCTGTCTTTGCAAAAGGAGGAACAACATACAAGTGAATAATAAGTATAGACCAAAACCTCACTTAAGGCTTTGTTTTAAACTTTTCCATGTTTTATATTATTTAAGTTTCTGAAAAGGCAGATTTTACTGAACCAATTCCCCTCCGTTTGTTATTTGCTGTGGTTAATAACCAGCAGTGAAACATTTTTACCAGTTGCTGAGGACTTGTTTCTGACTTATGGCGACCTCACATGTTATATCCTTTCACCATACTTTAGTCTGTATGCTGAGCAGATAATCCAAGAAGCGGGAGTATATGAAGAAGAATGAGGCATTCGTATTGGAGGAAGACTCATTAATAACCTATGATATGCACATGACACAGCTTTGCTTGCTGTAAGTGAAGAGGCACTTACTGATGAAGATCAAAGACCACAGCCATCAGTATGGATTACACTTCAGCATAAAGAAAATAAAAATCCTCACAACTGGGCCAGTAAGCAACATCATGATAAACAGAAAAAAGATTGAAGTTGTCAAGGATTTCATTTTACTTGGATCCACAATCAGCACCCATGGAAACAGCAGCCAAGAAATCAAAACGACACATCGCATTGGGAAAATCTGCTGCAAAAGGACATTTTAAAGTGTTGAAAAGCAAAGATGTCACTTTGAAGACTAAGATGCACCTGAACCAACCTATGGTGTTTTCAGTTGCCTCAAGTGCACTTGAAAGCTGTACGATAAATAACAAAGATCAAAGAAGAATCGACACCTTTAAATTGTGGTGTTCGTGAAACCATGAACTGCCAAAAGAACAAGAACTCTGTCTTGAAAGAAGTACAACCAGAATGCTTCTTAGAAGCAAGAATGGTGAGACTGTGTCTCACATGCTTTGGACATGTTATCAGGTGGTATCAATCCCTGGAGAAGGACATCATACTTGGTAAACTAGAGGGTCAGAGAAAAAGAGGAAGACCCTCAATGAAATGGATTGACACAGTGGCTGCAACAGTGGGCTCAGGGATAACAATTCTGAGGATGGTGCAGGATTGGACAGTGTTTTATTATGTTGTACATAGGGTCGCTGTGAGTCGGAATAGACTCGATGGCACCTAACAGCGACAACAACATATTTGTCAGAATAGAACTGTGTCCCATAGGGTTTTCTTTCTTTCTCTTTTTTTGTAGATCACCCTTTTACTTTTCTATACATTTGTATGTTTTATTTAATCAGGATCATAGTACATATATTGATTTTGTGGCCACGTTTTAAAGTTACTAAATGTCTTTCTCAACTTAATTTCCAGTGGCTGCATAGTGATTACATAGATAATTGAGATAGACAATCCCTAATTGCTGACCATTTGGGTTATTTCTAGGTAATTTTGTTATGTGAACACTTCAGGGAGCATTTCTGTACATACACCTTTAGCACATCCGTGATTGTTTCTCTCAGATAAATTCCTAGGAGGGAAGTTTCTGGACAAATGATGTGTTTATTTTGTTGTTGTTGTTGAGAATATACACAGCAAAACAAACACCAATTCCATAGCTTCTACATATACCGTTTAATGACACTGATTACATTCTTCGAGTTGTGCAACCATTCTCACCCTCCTTTTCTGAATTGTTCTTCCGTCATTAACATAGATTCACTGCCTCCTAAGGTTCCTATTTAATCTTTTGAGTTGCTGTTGTCAATTTGATCCTATATAGATACTTCTTAAAAGAGCGTAATGCTCAAGGCAGACTTTTTTACTAGTTAAGCTTAATTGTTGTTTGGTTTTAAGAAGACTTTATGAGATATTTTTGGTTCAAAGTTTAAAGATTATCTCTGCAGTAGTTTCAGGGATTCATCCAACCTTTATGGTTCAAGGATGTCTGGAGTCCATGAGAATTTGAAATTCTGTTTTGCATTTTCTCCCTTTTATCAGGATTCTACTATAGAATCTTTGATCAAAATGTTCAGTAATGGTAGTTGGGCACCATCGAGTTCTTCTGGTCTCATAGCAAGGGAGGCAGTTGCTTGTGGAAGCATTTAGCCACACATTCCATTTCCTCCTATTTCTGACTCCTTCTTCCTCTATTGCTCCAGGCGAATAGAGACCAACTCTGACTTGGATGGCTGCTTGCAAGCTTTTAAGACTCCATCCAGCTCCATAGGGTTTTCAATGGCAGATTTTTCTGAAGTAAATCTACAGGACTTTTCTTCCAAAACGCCTTTGCATGGACTCGAACCTCCAACCTTTTAATAGCTGAGGCTCACTATTTGCTCCACCTAGGGATTTCAGTGAAATACTTAGGATACAGTTTAGGGAGGAGGGGAGAGAGACAGAGAGTACTGTTCCTTCACTATCTGGGTTACTTGCTGTTGGGAAATTAAAAAATATTTATTATTTTAGTTATTCAAGATAGAAAAATTCTGTCTGTAGGTAACTAGTACACTTCCTGTCTTAAAAGCGTGAAAAGTAAAGTACTCTGCAATTAAATTGTTTTTAATCTCATTCAAGGTCAAGTTACAACTGAGGTCCTTCATTAGTCAAATGCACTTGTGACAGATTGTTGATATCCATAACTAGTTTTTATTTACAGATCCTTATTTTCTGTTCTGTAAGTCTGCCTTATGATACTGTATATGATTTTTAGTATCTTCCCAGAATTGTTTAGGTCAGTTAATAAATTTCATTTGGCTACTTGCTAGCAGCTTTCTTAAAAGATTTGATCATTTAACTTTTTTTTAAAGCGTTTGTAAAATGAGAATAATGACAGTGTTACAGAAATGTCTATAATTTACAAAGCCGTATACGTATAATAGGAGTAGCAGTGGTAGTTCAGCAGCAACATGCCTATTATAAACTAAGCAGTATGTTGGGATAATTTTGGTGGGTGTATTAGTTTCCTAGGACTGCTGTAACAACTTACCACAAAGTCGGTAGCTTAAAATAACTGTGAAATGTATTCTCTCGCAGTTCTAGAGGTTAGAAGGCTTGGAATCGAGATGTCGATTTGACCGTGTTCCATCTGAAGTTTCTAGGGGAGGATTCTTGTCTCTTTTAGCTTCTGGTAGCCCCAGGTCTTTGCTCCTAGGCTTGTGGCAGCATAACTTACCTTTGCCTCCATCTTCACATGCCTGTCTTTTTGCCGAGTCTCTTTTCTTCTTACAAAATAGCAGTCATAAAGTGAATAGGGCCCAACCTAATGACCTCATCTTTATTAATTACATCTGTAATGATCTATATCCAAATAAGGTCACATTCACAGGCACCCCAGTGTTAGGACTTCAGCATATCTTTTTGGGACAACACACACAGTTCAGCCTATGACAGTCGGTTTCAATTTATTGCATGTCTTCGTCATCTAGTGCTGCTATAACAGAAATACCACAAGTGGATGGCTTTAACAAAGAAAAGTTTATTCTCTCACAGTCCAGTAGGCTACAAGCCCAAATTCAGGACATCAGTTCCAGAGGAGTGCTTTCTGTGTCGACTCTGGAGGAAGGTCTGTTTCCTCAACCTTCCCTTGGTCTGGGATCTTCTTTGCGCAGGAACCTCAGGTCCAAAGGACGCACTCTGCTCCCAGCACTGCTGTCTTGGTGGTCTGAGGTTCCCATGTGTCTCTGCTCACTTATCTCTTTTATATCTCAAAAGAGATTGGCTTAAGACACTGTCCAATCTTGTATACCTCATCAGTATAACTGCTGATAATCCATCTTACTAGATCATAGGGATTGAATTTACAACACATAAGGAAATCACATCAGATTACAAAATGGTACACAGTTACACAACACTAGGAATCATGACCCAGCCAAGTTGACAGATATTTCTGGGGGACACAATTCAATCCATGACACTATATCATCCAATGTCATGGATAATTCAAAATTGAATATTTTAAGAAAATTAGTTTCAATAGTATTTTGTTATTTTATTACAAAAATATGTTTGCTAAGATGGAAACAGGCAGGTGTTAGCAACTCTATAGATAATAAATTTGATACAAAAAAATTGAATTTATGCAGTTTTTAATGGTACACCTTTTCCACAAGAAAATTAATGTTTTATTGTTTAAAAAAAGTGTGTGTATGTTATCTAATGATTTTAGAAACACAGGCCATTATTTTAACCTGTTGGATTTTTGTAAATTTTATATCCCAGTAGTTTTAAGTTATAAGATTTCAATGTAGACAACTGGTTTTCTAGACCATAACTTTACCTGTCTACAAGGTGCTGGTATTACTGCTTTAATAGCAGTTTCTGTCTCCTCCACCTCAAAATATAAAGACTTGGGAGCTTTATTTAGACTTCGGTAAACTTTGTATTAAGTCAGTAATGAAAACCAAAAAACCAAACTTGTTGCCGGCAAGTAAATTCTGACTCAGTAGCAACCCTATAGGACAGAGTATAACTGCCCTATAGAGTTTCCAAGGAGCAGTTGCTGGATTCAAACTGCTGACCTTTTGGTTGCAACCAAGCTCTTAAATAAACCACTGCATCACCAGGGCTCCATATAAGTTAGTAGTGACTTGCCATTGCCAAGCCCACCCATGTGATTGTGTGGTTTTTTTAGACAAGTACCCCCATCCTCTTATGCCAGTTAAATTTATAAATGAAGAGAACTACAATACAAGTGAATGATTAGACTAGAGAAGAGTAAAAGCTGTGGAAGTATGAAACAAGAATTTAAATGTTTTAGGGACTATCAGGTTAAAGAGTGAATAAGGCTTGTGTTTGGCTCCAAGAATTTTAGCTTGGATCTGTATATGGAAGTTAAAGTGAGAAAGATTTTAAGAGAAATTTGGTAGCTATGAGAGCTGTCTGAAAATGGTAATGGTTTTACTTGGGAAATAGTTTCTTTTGTTCTGTCTGTAGACTAGACTGTCACCTCGTGTGTCCATCAAGAGAGTTAGAGGTTGATTAGAACTATCCAAGGTAGTTTCTGTTAATAAAATAATCAAATTAACTAAGTATGCAGTATATCAACGGTGGGGGCAAGGAGCCCAGATAAGGAATTGCCAGAACGTTACTTTATAAAACAAAGACACACCTGGGTATTTTTCTTCAAAATGACAGATCTTAACTACTTTTTGTATGACAGATTTCCACCCTAGGTTGTCCTTCTGCTGTAAAGTAGCATTTCTATACATTTTACAAGGAACATAGTCAGTAACTGTAAAGGCCCATACTTCTGCCTGTTGTCATTTAATGGGCATAAAAGAAATACAGAGTTGTGCCTTAAAGTAGTGATGAGACGAGAAGGAAGAGCTTTGCTTGGATAGACTTTAGAGCAGAAGAGACGAAGTATGACTATTCTTGATCAGAGATCCTTCTTTAACTCTTTAGTCACTTCTGGCTTTTTCAAATTATTTTTACTTATCAGATATAATTCCCTTCATTTAGCTCCTTTCTATTTACTGGTTTCCATGATCTGCCAGTCCACATTTAAAAGAGCTGCCAACTGACAGTTCTGCTTTGTTCTTTCCAGCTATGCTAGGGCTCCTGCTTCTGATCTCAAATGCAGGAGCAGCAGAGGTGCTTTGAGAGAAAGAGAACAGAATGTCAGAGTCCAGTGGGAGACCAACAGATTGTGGGAAACCATGTGACTGTGTGATTCACATGTCCAAGGAGAGAGAACCGATTGTTTCTGTGTCTAGATCCACCCTGTCATGAGGATAATACTACCAATAATGCAATTTGAATTGCCTGGATGCTTTGACGGTGGCTTGAAAAAGTAAAAAGCAGTGAAGTTACTGGTCAGATGAGATTGAGTAGAACTGAATTTGATGACATTTAAGTCAAGATTTTGGATAAGGACTTCAATAGTTTAGGCGTCATGGGAGGATAACACATCTACGTATATATCTGTTATCACAAATATTCAACTTTGATTTTTTTGCCACCACTCTTAAATGACCTGATGCTATTTGGTTTGTATATTGCCTAATAGTGAAATCTTTGAAACACTGAGTTGAGTAAGGGCATACTTCGAAAGTTAGAAAACACATTAGTAAATTTCAAATTTTGGCATCAGGATTTTGTTGACAAGTATCAAATCTTACCACAGACGAATTTCTAATGATCTATTGTTATACAATTGCTAATGAACTATAACTTATCAATTTGTGTTTTTGCATACATTTAGATCAAGGAATTTTTCTTCAGTTCCTTAGAACATAAATGAGGGAAAGTCGGTAACATTAATGTTAGGAGAGCGTAACATGGACCTTTCTTTTAATCTATAATTCTAGGACGACATAGACAGCCTAAACCCAGTTCTCAGGGACAACCCGCAACTTCATGAGGAAGTGAAAGTCTGGGTAAAGGAACAAAAGGTTCAGGAGATTTTTATGCAAGGTAACTATTTTGAAGTTATGCATTGTTTATGGGAACTAGGTAACTTATCCTTTGTCTTTGGTTGTTCAATAATGTTTGATATAAATAGCAGGGCAAATCTAGTATTTTGAGTTACATATATTCAAGGGAAAATAATAGCAGAATTATAATAATTTCAGTAGAAAGTTAATTCCACCGATTTATTAAGTGATTCTTCGAGTCAAATGCCTGACATGAAGTTTTAGTCGCACAGGTGTTTTGTTGATGGGAAATTTTCTGTATTACAGAATGCATTAGGTGTGTCCTTCCTGAAGAGGGAAGCATTGTTTGCAATAGAGGGTTGCCCAAAGCCACAATCGATTTCCCTTCAGGAATGCTGTTGAATCTGATAAAAGTGGCCTCCTTCAGTGTGCCTTCCTCAGCTGTTACCACAATACTAGCCTTAGTTTTGTTTCCTTTTTTTAAGTTAGTTACAGGTTTGTCTACAACATGTGACCTTTAAACCACAGAGGTTTTGTAGTTCTTAGTGATTCCTCTATCACTCTACATAAGCATAAAACTATAGATTGATGACACAGAGTAATGATGTGTTGTTGATTGTTACCTTTAATTTTAAAAATAGAACTCTGTTGTTAAATCGCCATACTTATATCAACCCCAGCTTCATGCCATTTAAGTTAAGCATTAATAGAGATATCTCAAAATAGTGGTGGTTTTGCTTTATATGGGTATATGCAGCAGCAGATCACCTACTTATTAAATTCTTCCTAGGCAAATTATTTTTTAAACTTTTTATTATGCAGAATTTCTAACATATACAGAAATAGAATCTTTCCGTGAACTCACATGCACCTATCACCTGGCCCTAACAATGATCAAACTTTGGCTAATCCTGCCCCACCCACAACCCTATTTACTTCCCTCAAATTTCAGACACCACCTCATTCTATCAATTTTTAAAACAAACCACCATACCACTATTATAACTGAAAAATTAATAATTTCTTAATAACAAATACTAGATAGGTTCAAATTTTCACTTGTTTCACGAAGTCATAGATGCTTTTAAACACGTTTTATTTATTTATTATTTTTTAATCTAGAGATCCAAACAAGCTTTACCCATTGTGATTGGTTGGTATGTCCCCTCCATCACTTTTTTTTCTTTTTATTGTGATTTATTTGTTGAAGAAACCAGGCTAATATTTTTTTTAACCAAGTGTGTTTCCTTATCATATACTTAGAATTGAAAGATTAAGGCAATATAATCCCTGACCATCATATAGAGAATTGTCTGAAGCACACCCCAAATTGTGCTAGGTGGTGGGAACAAGCCAGTGTAGATGATGTGCTAATGGGAATTGAAAATTGGTCATATTTAGAATTATTCTATAAGCATTTTCTATATTATTTAGGGAAAAAAACCCATGGAGTCTTATTCTTCCATAGTTAGAAAAGACTGGTGCCTGTATAATGGATTATGGCTAATAAGTAATTCTTACCTGTCACCTCCCTTAAATCGCAGCCAATCAGCATCTTTCTTTTTACAGATGACTATATTTAATGTGTAGTACAGGTCATATGGAATACTTTCTGCAGATGTGTTGATTTACTTGAGGCTGATATTGGAGTAGATTTTTCTAAACTGGCAAATAAGTATTAAACCATTACTTGGTATACTGAATGTGTTATATCTGTAAAAGAAGGAGCATCAGCATAGGAATCAGAAAAATAAATTCAATCCCAGCTCTTTGACTTAAAAATTCATTTAACCTGTTACTCTCACTTTCATAAATTTTAAAGGGATAATAACACCTAATTAGGAGTTGAAGAGGATTAAATAAGCACATGCAGATTTTGAAAACCCTTTGTAAATTGTAAATGTGTAATACTATTGTTATTGAGGTATGTATAGCAATTTCTGCACCCCCCAACAGTTTCTGTTGAACTTTCAAGTATTTGATATCATTTTCATATCTGAGAATTGAAAACATTTTCATCTCTATGATCCTCCTCTGTGGAGTGACTTTTGTTTTAATAAACATATCTGAATATATACAAATATATAGCCTTTATTATTTAATCATTTTCTAAAGGCTATCTATATATCTATATAGGTAACTATTAGAAAAGGGAGCTTAACCCAAAAGTATACCACCATATTGCTTTATAAAAACATTTTTCAGTGCTATATTTATAAATTCATTTAATAATCCCTACATGTTTTAAGACTTTGGGCAGCTTTTTCCAGCTGTCAAAGAAGAATCAAAATTTGTAGTTGCTTATGGGAAAGTTTTGGCAACCAGAAGACACAGACATCAAGTTCCAAATTGCCTTTCCATTTCAGCCTTGTTCCCTAATGTTTTGTTGAACAGCTTTGTTAACCGTATTACTTTCTAGGCCAGTATAACTTTACATTTTTTTTACTGTCCTCTTATTAACTCATCCAGAAACATTGAATCATCTTTGTGACTTAAAGTGCTTTTATTTCCACTGAATCAGGAAGTATGTGTTTTTAGTAGATGGTTGGTATAAATGGTAACTTTGGAATGATCTGGCTCTAAAGTATATTCACTTGTCTTCTAAAATAGTTTTTTGAAAATTGATGTTTGGGTATGATGTTGCTCATCAATCACATAGCTCGTGTTTCTTCTAAAAGGTAGTTCTTAAATGAAAATGTCTTCATTTAAGGTATCCCTGTTTCTTGTGTTTTGTTTTTTGAAGGTCCTTATTCCTTAAATGGATACAGAGTGAGAGTATATAGACAAGACTCTGCCACCCAGTGGTTTACTGGCATAATTACTCATCATGATCTCTTCACCCGCACCATGGTCGTTATGAATGATCAGGTAAATAGTCCAACTAATATTTTTGAAAAGAAGTTTTTATAATTGAAGTATCCCATGCCAGAAAATAGTGCACCCACTAGTTGATACTGAATGGTTTTCATCTCTTGATTTCTAATAAGTTTAAATGTATGAGATATATATTGTACAGAGTCATGTTATAAAACAATGGAAATTAAAAAAAAAAAAAAAATAGAACCGAACACATTGCCATCAAGTCAGTTTCGACTCATAGCGACCCTATAGAACAGAACAGAACTGCGCCGTAGGGTTTCCAAGGCTGTAAATTTTTATGGAAGCTGACTGCCACACCTTTCTCCCGAGTAGCGGCTGGTGGGTTCAAACTGCTGACCTTTCAGTTAGCAGCCAAGTGCTTAACTAGTGTCGCCAAATTTATTTTGACATTGATAAACTCAGTCCCTGAAATAGAGCCATCAAATTATTTTAATTGATTAGGTTTTTTTTTTTTTTTTTTAAGTCCTTAGGTCAGCTAAAAATTTTTTTTCTTGAAGTCTAAAGTTTTCTGTCTCTCCAGTAACAAGAACATTTCCCAAATGGTTTTTTCACTAATGAAAACTTCAATGCACACAGTAGTTCTTTTCACATAAGTCCTACAGTTGATACGCCCTCTGAGTTTTAGTTAAGGATATAAGTTTCATGTGGAGTTTTAAACAACACTGTGGAAGTCTTTAGATTGCTTTTCTTCTTTTTGGGAGGGGAGGAGGAGTGGGGGAGGAAAAAAATCTTTCACTTTTAAAGCTTTAATTTATTTACATGAAAAATAAACATTTACTCCTTCCCACCTGAGTGAATTGGGGAGGGTATCTGAATAAATGAGAGTGACTTTATAAACAACCCAAATGCCTTGGTTAACATTTTAGTCAAAATGCTAAAAATGGTTTTCTGTTGTTTGATTGCATTTGATGTTTTTCCTAAAAAGGTGACAAACTTCACTTCTCAATGAAGTAAAAAGTTGCTATTAATCTTTAAAATAGCCTTTTCTTTAGTTAAGTTCCCATGTCGATTTCTTTAACCTCTGTCGTCTTTTACTGTTATTATTCATTTGTACAATTTTTGTCAAAAGTTTCCTTCCTAAACTCTTCCCTTAGTTTTGTTTTACAGCTGCTTTAAGAAAACTACTTCCTATTTTGTAAATACACTTATGACTTGCTTGGCATTTGTACTTTTGATTAATTCTTATCCTTTTTTCTGAAGTTTTGTTTGTAGTAGATATATTTGCTTTTTAAGTCTTAGTTAGCAGTTGAGACAGTAGGTTTCAGAACGTTAAAAAGAGAACTATTAATGATTAAAATTGATTTATTGTAAATCTGACAGTATCTTACAAGTTAGACATCACAAACTGGTTTCTTAACATTTATGCTAAGAAATTGTACTTAATATTGTGTTGGTTAACTGATAAGGTTTAATTTTTTTTATTGTTTTGTGTCATAAATTAGGTACTGGAACCACAGAATGTCGATCCTTCTATGGTTCAAATGACCTTTCTAGATGATGTTGTTCACTCTTTGTTAAAAGGTGAAAATATTGGCATTACATCACGACGTAGGTCTCGCGCCGGTCAAAATAGCAACACTGTTCACGTATGTATGTTATTAGTGATGGATTATTGTAAAATATTTTCCTTTGGTCTACTTAGGATCAGACAGTAAACAATCATTGTTAACTGGTTATTTTTAGGGTCATTATACACGTGCCCAAGCAAATAGTCCCAGACCAGCAATGAACTCCCAAGCTGCAGCACCAAAACAGAATACACACCAGCAACAGCAACAAAGAAATATTCGTGCACCTAAGAGGAAGGGCTCAGATAGCAGCATACCAGATGAAGAGAAGATGAAGGAGGAAAAATACGAATATATAACACGAGGAGGTAGGACCATTTTTTTTTAAGGGGAAGATAACAAAACAACACATTTATAATATGCTGATTTAGTATTGATATGAAAATAAGACTTGTTTTTTTAAACCTTACAGAAAATACTAAAAGCAAAAACAAACACTTGATGAATAAAAGAAGGAAGCCCGAGGAGGAGGAAAAGAAACTAAATATGAAGAGACTGCGAACTGACAATGTTTCAGATTTTTCTGAGAGCAGTGACTCAGAAAATTCAAATAAGAGAATAATAGATAATTCCTCAGAGCAAAAGTCAGAGAATGAGTTGAAAAATAAAAACACGTCAAAGATAAATGGAGAAGAAGGAAAATCCCAGGGTAATGAGAAGTCAGGGGAACAGACACTAATAGATGGCCCGGCTCCCTGGGATCAAATACAGGAAGGTGAAAAACATGAAGAAGTAGAGAAGCTGAAGTCAGTTGACTCTCAACTTCAAGAGAAAAAGATTATCCATCCATCAGAACAAGCTGCACTTTCTGATCATAATCCTAATGATTTACTTCTTCAGGAATGCAAAATGGAAAAGATACATACAATGGAATTAGTACCAAAGGAGAAGTTTGTATCCAGACCACCCACACCAAAATGTGTTATAGATATTACAAATGACACTAATTCACAAAAGGTGGCTCAGGAAAACTCAAGTACCTTTGGCCTTCAGACACTTCAGAAAATGGATCCTAATGTTAGTGAATCAAAACATTCTATCGCAAATACAAAATACTTGGAAACAACAAAACAAGATTCTGATCCGAGCTGGGTCAGTGATGTAGTTAAAGTGGACTTAACACAGTCAAATACAAATGCTTCTTCAGGAAATAATCAGCTGAATTTGGAAAAAGAGAAACATCAGTATGTCTCTTACATGTCATCATTAAGTACAGTTTCTGTCACAGAAGATAATAAGCTGCATAAGCAGAGTCCACCCCCAGAGACCATAAAATCTAAACTTAATACGTCAGTAGATGTTCCCAAGACAAAATCCAGTCCATCACCTGAAGTTGTTAAATCCAAAATTACGCATTCTCCTGATTCAGTAAAGTCTAAGGCTACTTATGTGAACAGCCAAGCTGCTGGTGAAAGAAGACTGGCAAATAAGATAGAACATGAGTTATCAAGATGCAGCTTTCATCCAGTTCCTGCTCGAGGCAGTACATTGGAAACCACAAAGAGCCCTCTTATCATTGATAAAAATGAACATTTCACAGTTTACAGAGATCCTGCACTTATTGGACCAGAAACCGGAGCTAATCATATTTCACCTTTCTTAAACCAGCATCCTTTTCCTCTTCATTCCTCATCCCATAGAACCTGTTTAAATCCAGGTACCCATCACCCTGCCTTAACTCCTGCACCCCACTTACTGGCTGGATCATCCAGTCAAACTCCATTACCTACCATTAACACTCACCCTCTGACTAGTGGCCCACACCATTCTGTTCATCACCCTCATTTACTTCCTACTGTGTTACCCGGAGTGCCTACTGCCTCCTTACTTGGTGGCCACCCACGACTAGAGACTGCTCATGCCAGCAGCTTAAGCCACTTAGCTCTAGCACACCAGCAACAACAGCAGTTACTACAGCACCAGTCACCTCATCTTCTTGGACAAACCCATCCTTCTGCTTCATATAATCAACTTGGACTTTATCCAATTATTTGGCAGTATCCAAATGGAACACATGCATACTCAGGACTTGGTCTGCCTTCTTCTAAATGGGTTCATCCAGAAAATGCAGTTAATGCTGAAGCTTCCTTAAGGAGGGTAAGTTACATTGCTGTTTGCCAGATATCGATATACAAATGTTTATCAGCATATGTACAAATGTTCTTTTAATATCTATTCCATTTATTTTTAGATCATTTGTTACTACAAAACATGTTCGAATGCCTCAAACAGTATTTCAGTTATAGTGAAACTTGATGCTTAATAACTTTGGAACAGTGGAATCTGAAATCTCAGATAAGCCTATTTATAAAGCTTTTTAGATGGTTTCTAATATACCCTGTTATTAAGGATGAATGTCTTTATAGCTAGTTAATACATAGTCATAATTATTTTGCTCAGGTAAGTTCCTAAGAGTGAAACTTGTAGGTCAACGTTTATGTAAAATTTTAAGACTCTTGATAAACCCAAAAAAAAACAAACCCATTGCCATCGAGTCAATTCCAATTCATAGCAACACTATAAACAGAGTAGAACTGCCCTGCAGGGTTTCCAAGGAGCACCAGGTGGATTCAAACTGCTGACCTTTTGGATGGCAGCTGTAGCACTTAGCCACTATGCTTCCAGGGTTTCTTGATGTGTATTATCAAATTATTTTTAAAAGACAAATTGTAAAATTTCCCTACTGCATACATTATATCGATGGTACATTATAAGGAATGAATCTCTAAGCCCCTTGTTCTCTTATGGTAGCCCAAGGTGGAAGATACCTGATGTTTGGGGGTAAAGTTGAGGTTGAGAGTCTCTCTACTTAACAGAGTATTGATGAAGGTAATGGTATAGAGTGTTTTTTTCCTTCATGGACTATGTGGTTTCTCTAGCCAAATTCATTTTCACATTTAAGAAAAAAAATTTGAGGGCAATAGCAGCCCCAGGGTATTACTGTTAACCTCCCAGGAGACAATATTGTCCTTGTGTAGCCCAGGATGCTCTTCAGATACACCCAAGAAGCTTTTAACCACTTTCTTAATGTTGTCTTTTTGACAGCTGTCACAAGTTGAGTGAGATCCACAGTAGATATGTTGGGGGTGTCAATTTGAAGACAATGCTAGTGTGCTTTTCATTTACTTCAGGGATAATTTCACTTGCATATAGCTTTGGTAGTAGTACCAGTAGATGCAAGGACGGTGCTCATCATGCCCAGAGTTTGTTAGGGGAGCCATCATGGATAGCTGTGATGACAGACTGTGGTCATGAGTCCTTCCATGATTCCCAAGTTGTGATGCTGGCAAGGGGCACCCAGTTTGATGCCAGATGCATTGCTGACAATTTTGAACTGTATTTCTAGTGGTTTATTGTCATTATAAATATCAAATCCTTTTGACTCCACTTTCTTATGCGCTTCAGCCTTCTTTCATAATGGAGTTCAGCCTTCACTGAGCTCTGTTATTTTTTTCTGCACCAGCATCCCCACATTCGATGTTGGCAGCATCCAAATTCTAGAATTGTGCTTCCATGGATCACAAGCTTCTCATTCCTGTTCTTGCTGTGGGTAGAATCATACTAGAGCATCAACATTAGGTAGCTGAAGTCAATGATTAGTCACTAATCACTACAATAGCATCTTGTGCCCAGTTTATCCATATTTTTACTTTAACCCTTCATCGTCATTTGCCATGAAAGTTGTTGCAGCTATCAACCCCACGAGGAAGGCTAGGGGAACACAAAGGAGCGAAGATCTGGCAAATAGTTTTAAGTCTTTTTCAATAGCTTTATGACAAACTCTGTTTTTAGAAATGTCTTGGGGAAGGAGCCTTTACACACATTCACACCATGTGATTCCAGCCTCCGTGTTTATAAGGACATAAAATGTTTTACTCACTGGTCATAAACTTGTTAAAATAAAGACCTGCATATCAAATTTTCATTATATAAAATGATAATATAAAGTAATAAATTCAAATAACATTTGGAGCAAAAGTGAAGGTCTCTAACACCCTAGTGTTTGTGCAGAAGTGAGGAAGGAATAAAAGTAAAAGGCACTACATTAAGAAACAATTTTATAGTATTTTGTAAAGCAAAATCTTATTGCCATAGTTGATTGCAAGTTAAGATTTCTGGATCTTGTCGATCTGAGGCTTTTTGAAACATATTTGAATGATGCTTAGGTGTTTATGTATATATTTTTTCTCTTATGTGAGGTTCATGACTATAGTGTATATTTTTAATCTAAATAATTTTATAGTAACACATATTAGGTGTGGTATCATATTGCTTGTGAGTTTTCATCTTGAGATGAAAAATTTATTCCCTTTGTTAAAACCAAAGGAGGTTGTATTTTCCATGTATTTGATTGCCCCACCCTGTTGACAAAGTCATAAAACACGTCCTAGAAGAATACCAGTGAATCATAATATAGAAACAATTCTTAAGCATGAAATTAGATAGTTGTATGTCTCAACATGTAGAGGTCTCTGTCACCAAATTTCCAATTATGAGAAAGGCAGCATATTTATACATAGAAAATTAACTTTGTTATACCTCCAAATTTAATGGTCTTTTAAAAAAACAAAAACAATATTCGTTGCATATGATGAAGTGGCGTGCATTTGGGCATTGAAAACATGCTTATCTGCCAATTGTAAGAGTAAATTGTTACATTGAAAATTTTAATCATTTTTGACAACAAAAATTGGCGAATGAACTTGATTATTTTCTATTTGCAATGAAATGTATTTTAGGAATGACAAATTCTGTCTTTGCTATTAGGAATATGTATTCTTTTAGTGTTAGAATTTCAGGAAATCTTACAATCTAGGCTCTCTGTACATCCCTGTACACAATAAGTTAAAGGTACTGATTTTACAGTTTGTTTTTCGTAAAATAAATAATAAATTTCTGGAAATCGTCTTTTATCACTGATTAATTTTCTGCATCATATGGGAAAATCCATATAATTATGTTGGCTACTTAATTTGTGTGTATATTTCTTATAAGATGCCTTTAAGAAGAGTTATGTGCTTCATATATGTACTGCTGTTAAAGACCTACTTTGATACTGTGTGTAGTTTTCTCTAGTAATGAAGTGTATGCTTTGCTTTGTTTTGATTTTCTTCTTTTTTTGATAGAATTCACCCAGCCCTTGGTTACATCAGCCCACCCCGGTGACCTCAGCAGATGGCATTGGATTACTTAGTCACATTCCTGTCAGACCTTCCAGTGCAGAGCCTCATCGGCCTCTTAAAATTACAGCACATTCCAGTCCACCGTTGACAAAAACTTTAGTTGATCATCATAAAGAGTAAGTTCACCAGAGCTTAAAACTTACCTTTCTTTCATAATTTTTCTTAATTACTTTCTAAATAGGTAATTTTATGTTAATAATTAGCTTAAAACTAGGCTTTGAAAAAATTAGTTCTTTCTGTTTTAATATATCTTACCTTCTAATTTATTCAATGATAATGCAAGCACATGTTTTACTTTCATAATGGAATGATATTACGTAGAAACTGTCTTTGTATTTAAAAAAATAGTTACAAAAACCTTTGTGTATTTTATTTATAGAGACTTGGAGAGGAAAGCTTTTATTGAACCATTACGATCTGTTGCATCCACATCAGCAAAAAATGACCTGGATCCAAATAGGTCACAGACTGGAAAAGATGGTCATTTACATAGGCATTTTGTGGATCCATTATTGAATCAATTACAGAGGCCACCCCAGGAGACTGGAGAGAGATTAAACAAATATAAGGAGGAACACCGTCGAATTCTTCAAGAAAGTATTGATGTTGCTCCCTTTACAACTAAAATCAAGGGGCTTGACGGTGAGAGAGATAATTATTCCAGAGTGCCATCGTCATCTTCTAGCCCTAAAAGCCATGTCATCAAACAAGATAAAGATTTAGGAAGCTCAGTATCAGATCTTTATAAAATGAAGCACTCAGTGCCTCAGAGTCTGCCCCAAAGTAACTATTTCACTACATTGTCTAATAGTGTAGTCAACGAACCACCAAGATCATACCCATCCAAAGAGGTTTCAAATATTTATACGGAAAAGCAGAGTAGTAGCCTTGCAGCAGCAGCTAATCCTCAAACTCTGACTTCATTTATATCATCTCTTTCAAAGCCTCCACCTTTGATTAAACACCAAACAGAAAGTGAAGGTTTAGTAGGCAAGATACCAGAACATCTTCCCCATCAAATTGCGACTCAGTCAGTAACAACCTTCCAAAATGACTGTAGGAGTCCTACCCATTTGACAGTTTCTTCTACAAATACACTCCGGAGTATGCCTGCTTTACACAGAGCACCAGTATTTCACCCACCGATCCATCACAGTCTGGAAAGAAAGGAAAGCAGCTATAGTAACCTTTCCCCTCCAACTTTAACTCCAGTGATGCCAGTAAATGCTGGTGGGAAAGTTCAAGAATCCCAAAAGCCTCCGACTCTGATACCTGAGCCTAAAGACTCTCAGGCAAATTTTAAGAGTTCTTCTGAACAGAGTTTGACAGAAATGTGGAAATCTAATAATAACCTCAGCAAAGAGAAGGCTGAATGGCATGTGGAAAAAAGCAACGGGAAGTCACAGGCTGCTATGGCATCTGTCATTGTACATCCACCTTCTAGTACAAAATATGAGAGCATGTCAGCAATACAGTTAGCTTCCAAAGATCGACTTAGTGAAAGATCTTCAACTGAGGCAAATAAAACAGATTGCCGCAAACACACAGAAGCCAGAGAGACTGGAAGAATCATTCTGCCAAGTGTGAATTCAGACAGTGCTCACATAAAATCTGAAAAAATCTTTCAGTCTGTCTCACAGGGCAGCGTTCCCAGTTCAGTCATGTCTGCTGTAAATACGATGTGTAATACCAAAACGGATGTATTCACATCTGTTGCCACTACCACCACTGGTTCCAGCTGGGGTGGTTCAGAAGTAATTTACTCTTTATCAAATACCACTTTGGCCTCTACATCCTTAGAATGTACGTCTTCAAAAAGTGTCAGTCAGTCAGTGGCTCAAACACAAGAATGCAAGGTCAGCACCACAGCTTCAATTACACCAGCCAGCAGTAAGACAGGAAGTGCTTTTCAGCCCAGCGCTGGGTTCTCAGGCACAACTGATTTTATCCATTTAAAAAAGCATAAGGCAGCATTGGCTGCTGCTCAGTATAAAAGTAGTAACATCAGTGAGACTGAGCCTAATGCTATGAAAAATCAGACATCTTCAGCCTCCCTTCCCTTGGAAAGAACTGTGGTCTGTAGTACAGTAAACAAAGCAAACTCTGTAGGAAATGGGCAGGCATCCCAGACAAATCAACCGAACTACCATACTAAACTGAAAAAGGCCTGGCTTACTAGACATTCAGAAGAAGATAAAAATACCAATAAAATGGAAAATTCAGGGAACTCTGTATCCGAAATTATTAAGCCATGTTCTGTCAATTTAATAGCCTCTACATCTAATGATATACAAAATAGTGTAGATAGTAAGATCATAGTTGATAAATATATGAAAGATGATAAAGTCAGTAGGAGAAAAGCCAAAAGAACTTACGAGTCTGGCTCCGAAAGTGGAGACTCCGATGAAAGTGAAAGCAAGTCAGAGCAAAGGACTAAAAGGCAGCCGAAGCCAACTTACAAAAAGAAGCAAAATGATTTGCAAAAGAGAAAAGGTGAAATAGAAGAAGATTCGAAACCCAATGGGGTTCTCAGCAGGGGTGCTAAAGAAAAAAGTAAATTGAAGTTGCAGAGCAACAGTAATAGCGGTATGTAAATTACTTTCTTTTAACTCAGGAAAAGGGGCTGTGCGTTCTCTAAAGATCAGTGGGCATACAGGCATCTTATTCCTTTACTGGCATGCCTTAGTATTATGTATGTGCTCATGACCTTATTTCTGTTATTTCACTAGTATCCTGTAAGAGGAAATGAGAAGACTTGCCTCTCCGTTTTTAAAAGATTTGCAGAAACACTAGCACTCATTGGCAAAAACCCAGTATCTACTTTAGTGGTCAGAATTTTGATCATTTTTAAGAACTATCAAAATGGAGTTGTGGATATTAGCACCAAAAGTAAATTCCTAATATTAGCTAAGATATTTACTTATTACAAGATATAATTGGAAAATAAATCACGCTCACATATACTTATCTTAAGCCACATTTTTAAAAGAGTAGTGTGTATTTGGCCTATATCTCACCTTTCTGTCATTTGGTGACAAAATTGACAGCTATTGAAATTACCGCCTGTATAACTAATAACACTTCTTCTTTCAGACAGTCAGCAACAATGGGTAAAAATTTAAAAGGGGGATGGTTGTGGTTTTAGGTGTTTATTTCTGTATTTAAGAATAAATTACATGATAAATAAAAGCTTCAAAACTGACACTTAATATTTCTTCTATGGCTATGGCTGCAGCAGGGCAAGATAAGTGATACATATCAGTAATCACTGTAAAGTGTTTCTGTATTTTTACTTTAGAAGAAGTATTTCTCAGTTTGCTTATTTCTTTTTAGGTATGTTGCACAATGCAGAAAGCACTTAATAGTTTATTGTATCCGTGTATTCATCCACATACAGTATATGAAATATCTGTGACAATGTGGACACTCAAGAAGTACTTTGACAAGCACTTGGATGCTTGAAGGCTGTTATTGTGCCTTTTCACTGAATGAGGTTTTCCCACGTGCCTGTGTGGAAACCAGAGGCAAAGTGAAGGAAAGAAAAACAGGAGGATGGAATCATATAGAAAAGGACAGTAAGAAAGTGACAGAACGAAGGAAAACAAGCTCAACTAGAGACAGGCTGACAGGCTGAAATACAAATATAGTCAGAAGACAGGGATTGACAATGAAAAGGATAAAAGGAAATGTGCCATTTATTTGAATATTGGATTATATACAGTGTTGTTTTTTCTTTCTCATATGTTCTCATCACTTCCCCAGTGAGTTTATAATAGGCTTATTGCAGTCATAATTTATTTTTCTTCTGCCTTCATATAGCATTTCCTTTGGTGTTAGATGCTCATATACTTGAGTTAAACTTACAGAAAACAGATAGGAATCTTCCAGCTTTGATCACTTAGAGAACTCTTAGGAAGTCATATTTACAAAACTCTCAATGAAGTATACATATTCTGTTTTCACTTTGAGACTGAATGTCATGCTCACAAGTAAGACTTCTAAAACAAAGGCCAGATTCAGCGCTTTCTTTCCCCCAAGTTGTTGATACTTAGTCAAATCTCTACTTGGTAACTAACATTTAGCTTCAGAGAGTCTATTTTAAGTCCTATTTGTTATCAAGTTCAAAGTAATAAGTGACTATTAATGCCATCTGTTAATAATAGGCAGAGTTGACTGACTTGTGTTCTGGGCCATCTGGAAAAGTCTTTTAAGTTGGGAGTTCATAAGTCAAGGAACTTTTAAACCTGAGTAGATTTATCTACTTCATGGATTAAATAGGACCTTTTTTTTGTTTAATATTCAGCGGGGTTGTCATCGGTCATAGTCAATCAGAATGAATTAAGCTAGTACTTAAGCATGTAATATATACACTTGTATATGTATAAATTACATATTATGTACTTACAGATATACATGTAATACCCGTTTCTTAGTGCATTCTAAAGCCAGATACAGTAGATTTTGCTTTATTTGCTCTTTTAGAATGTCTTTATCTGCTGCCTTTTGTTAACAACAATTAAAAGTTGCCTACTTTTCCTAATTTTTTACATAATTTTATTTTATGATCTGAAATTGCCCACCAAATTTAAATATATCTACGAGTTCCATGATAAAGTGGTTTAACTATAATCTGAGTTTAATTTCTAAAAAAAAGTTAAAGTGATGGAATATCAGATTAAAGATTAGCATGTATTTCTCTCTCATTTTCTTTCCCAGTGTTCTGTTGCTAGAGCAACTGTTTGTGGACTTGCTAATAGAGAACTAAGGTTGAAAAGGTTTTTAGGATATAAAGGAAGCAGAAATATCCATTTTCTTATGTATTTTTTGTTGACTCAAGTGTCTTAGTCTCACATTTTTAGATTTTGGATGTCAAGAGAATGAAGTTTTATTTATTATACACACTATTATAATAAAATTCATAAAAGGAGTTAGCTACAGTTACGTGTGGCCTAGACTAAAAGCAGAAGTTACAGTATCAAAAGCTGTCCGTTTGAACTGTGCCTTCATATCTTTATAATTCATTTAAAAAAAAAAAACTTTAAGTGTTTTCATGTCACAGAAATGAGATTTCTTTGAAATGTCTGTTTCTTTATTATAGTACTGTTTCATTTGTTCACCATAGTATGGTAATCCATACTTTTTGAACTGTTCCATTCTGTGGAATTAAAAGCATATTGGTTAAAAGTTGTTTCCTATTCAAAATAGAAATAGATTGCATTTAGTTTATTCTAGTGTAATTTAAAAAAAATGGTTGGAAGCAAGTTTGCTAAATAAAAATTTATTAGCAGTGTAACATTTCTGTTGTTCATTCTGACTTCTAAAAGCCCTGAAATTTTTGTACAGTCCATAGGAGACATGTGTATTACACACAGTGAAGAAGGAAATAAACATTTTACACAAGGCTTCTGTAACAATTTCAGTCCATAAGTTTGTGTATGTGTGTATATGCGTGTGTGCTCACGCATGTGTGTTTCTCTAGTGGGTTAAGCCAAGTGGCTCCTTGACCTAAATTGGAGACAGAAGGATAGAACATATACGTTATTGTACAGAACCAGGCAGCAATCCTAGAAGTACTTAATAATTGGAGCCAATTTTAAGTGGGCCACCCTGTAGTTTAAACATAGTACTTCCTATGTTGAGATGTGTGATCTTTCTATAATTGTACTGCTTACACTATCAACAGATAGTGGGAGTTCTGGACAAAAGACTTCTGCTATTAAAAAGGGGGTTTTCCTGCAAGTTTCTGCAAGAAGTATATAATCTCAGGAGAATAGTTATACCTCTGCTCTACAAAATGGGCATGATTAGAAAACACAAGAATAAAACACAGTTTATTCTTTCAACATGACAAATAGCATACTACGTAAAACTCATTATCATTGTATCTGATGTTTAGATAAATGTATATGGGCAGTATAAGTACAAAGTTCTGTTATTAGAGTCAACAAATACTTGCTTGTCCTAGCAAGGCTTGCTTTAAATGAATATATTTATTAAAATTTAATAGGCAAAATTTATGGGTAATTTTTTGGGTTCCTCTTGCTCTATAGATGAGTGATTACTTAAGCCAGTGTTTTTACAGTTGTTAAACTCAAGTTAATAAATGTGATGGGAAAATGGTGTAGAGTATGATAGATTTTTTTTCCTTGTAAATATTAGACTGTACAGTGATGAGTGTTTAGATTTTTCTGATGCATTTTTTTTCTACCATCAAAGAATTACAACCAATATTCTTTTCTTTTACTTCCTTTAAACCCTTTTACTTTTCTAAAAGGTATTGCTTCTACTGATATATTGATATCAAATGGAGGGAATTATAATAAGGGAGAGATATTAGAAGGAACATAGATCAGTGCTTCTTAGCCTCTCTTTTCCCATATGTAGGTAATATAAAGTCACCACTTGTCTTAATGAGCTACATTTACCTTGGAGAATCAGATTATTTCAAGACAACAGATGTATCTAAAAGTTATTAACATTTGGTCTTTAAGTTGTTCCTGTGAATCTTGAAAGAGTTTCCTCCATAAACTAAGTATCTTTGAGTATTAGGGCTGTATGTTATAAGGAGCCCTGGTGGCGCAGTGTTTTAAGTAGTCGGCTGCTAGCAGAAAGGTCAGTGGTTTGAATCCACCAGCCTGTCTGTAGGAGAAAGATGTGGCAGTCTCCTGCCATAAAGATTATAGCCTTCAAAACCCTATAGGGCAGAATTGACTGAACAGCAGTGGGATTTTTATTTTTAGTTACAGATTTGCATAGTATAAGTATGTAGGATTATCGTGTTTACTACTATACACATGAATATTTAATATGTAAAGATTACAGTCAACTGAAAATTTTACAATATATTGACTTCTACATTTCCAGTATACTAACAATAGTCTTCTTCGTTCTGGTTAGTAGAATAGTAAGTAAATAGAAATGCTGCTGTGGACTTTTTAGTTATTGAGTACCTGGAACTTGAATATAATCTCTTTGCTTCTTTTCTACAATCTTACTATATTGTCACAGTTGTGTAATTGACTTGAACTTTATCTCAAGGAGTATACATTTATACAAAACATTTTGTTGTTAATACTTTCCTACTAATTTTACAGCTGGCATCCCTCGTTCAGTATTAAAAGATTGGCGTAAAGTCAAGAAACTGAAGCAAACTGGGGAGTCCTTTTTACAGGATGACTCTTGTTGTGAGATAGGGCCTAATTTACAGAAGTGCCGAGAATGTAGACTTATTCGAAGTAAAAAAGGAGAAGAACCAACTCACTCACCAGTATTTTGTAGGTTTTACTACTTTAGACGGTAAGTGAAAATACTTGATGAGGGTATTTATCTAAAGATAATTTTTTAGTGCTAAATTTAACAGTTGCTATAACTGTTGGACCAAATATTTATTCACATTACTACTTTTTTTCCATATGACTTTTCTCTTCTGAGAGATTTATTTTTCCTTATTTAGAAAATGTTAATTTTTTTTCTTTCATATAGAAAATTATATGACATAGTAGTTTAAAGGATTTTTTTCTTTAATTTACATACTTTGGCCAAGGCATTGTAGCATATGTATCTGAGTGTTAGCTAGTAAGAACAAATAGTCTATAAATCTTAGGTTAAAAAATCTAGGCCTTTCCACTTAAGTCAGTGCATTACATTAAAATACCAATACTTTTGTAAACATACATTTCACACTTTAGATGTGATAATATAGGAGTTATAAAATAATAACAAGGATTTATTAGTACCATGTCACATTTCACAGATTTGGTAATAAAATATAAAATCTACTTAGGGTTGTTACTTACCTACATACTGCTATAATATTTTATTACTAAATAATACTTTTAATAGATTTGTAAGAGTTTAGTTAAAGAATAACCCAGCCATTAGAGAGTAGTTAAGGAGCCCTGGTGGCACAATAGTTAAAGCACTCAGCTGCTAACTAAAAGGCTAGTGGTTCAAACCCACCCAGCGGCTCCACGGGGGAAAGACCTCATATTCTGTTTCCATAAAAATTACAGCGTAGGAAACCCTATGGGACAGTTCTGCTCTGTTACATTGGGTTGCTGTGAGTCAGAATTGACTCCAGGGCACTTAACAATAACAGACAAATTAATGGCCTATGTTCTGAAATCAGTCATTCCTGGGTTTGACTCCAAGCTCTGCCCTTTAGTACCTGTGTGACTTTATTAAATGTAGTAGGACCTTTAAGCCTGTCTCGTCTGCAAAATGTGAACAGCAGTGGCACCATACTCAGAGGGTTTCATGAAGATTAAATGGGATAAAGTCCATAGTGTAGTACCCACACATATTGAATGTTCAGTTAACATTGACTCCGTTTAGCCTCCTAATCATCATCATCGTCCTCCTAAGAAGTTAGGAAACACTTCTAAACTAAGTAAATTTTTTAGTTTATTTAAATTAAAAGAAACTTTTTGGTAACTAAAATGTGTTTAGATAGAGCTAATAGAACAAAGCTGAAGGAAGATGATGGGCTTAGACAAAGGGAGAAAATTGATTTAAAAAAAAAAAGGGAAAGGAGTAAGGCAATAAAAGTATGGAAAATAGGGGTAAAAGGAATATTGTTGGTGTTATCCATTTTAAAAAATACAGAATAACTTGTAATAAATTTTAGATATTTCCTGTCTGATGTCTGACTTAATAAGAGTGAAGAAAGTAAGTACAAGGTAATTAATAACCACCAGCCGGTAAAGAGAATGACAGTTCAGCATTCCAGTTACCCTAAACTTACCTGAATAGTTAATATTAATTGGATGTCAGAAGCTAAGAGAAGAATGCACACTAATTGAAATTATTGTTCCTAGTAAATTATTGGAATCTCAGTCTTCTAAATCACTTTATTAGCATCATGTTTACTAACAAAAAAGGTGTGTGCACTAGGCATCTCATTTTATCTTCCCAGTGAAAGTCTTAAGGCAATATAGAGCATTGACAACTCTAAAAGTTCCTGTAGAAATTAACAGCTTTGCTCTGAGCAATATTTGACTAACATTTTAACTCTTGTCACTCATCAAATACTTGGACATGAGTTTCATTTGGTTGGAGTTAAATAAGTATAAATAATATGGAAAATCTTATTTCTTGAAAATTACCTGAAGTTGATACTCCTTATTATTGCCATTAGTTTAACACTACAAGTCATTTAAATTGAGCAAAATAGGTACAGCAGTTCATTGTATGTGTGCATGAAGAGTACGCTATTTCCGTTTTTAAAAAATAAATTATAAACTTATAATTTAAAATATTCGACTTAATGTTTTCATAATATCTTGGTATCTAATGTGTTATGCCTTAATGTTTCAGATTGTCATTTAGTAAAAATGGAGTGGTTAGAATAGATGGTTTCTCTTCTCCTGACCAATATGATGATGAAGCTATCAGTTTATGGACACATGAAAATTACGAAGATGATGAACTAGACATAGAAACGTCTAAATATATATTGGATATAATAGGTGATAAGTTCTGTCAGCTAGTAACATCTGAGAAGACAGCTTTATCCTGGGTAAAAAAGGATGGTAAGGAAGTTAAATACTTACTTAAAACATGCAAATGGATAAATTTCATGTTCAGAATTTTTCTAATTATGTTTAATCTGTGAAGTCCTTTCCATAATCTTTTTTATTTTTAATAACAACCCTTGTTTATGAACAGATGCACCTATATATAACTAAGGTCACAGATATTTTCCAGTGGAGGTTGAATTGAATGGTTTAACAATTCATGAAATCACAATAGCATTTCTCTATTTTTGCCATTCCTGCATACATTAGTTACTATGATAAAATACACTTTAGATGCAAAATTGGAAAATTTCAGCATTTGTCAGATAAGGACATATTTCATCACAATTATTTGAGTTTTTAATCTGGTGTGGTTCATCACAGTCATTAGAGTTAGGTAGGTTTGTATTCGAATCTCAGCCTCGTTCCTGTTTAACTGTGTGACCTTTGGCAAATAATCTGTCTGAATATCAGTTCTGAAAAATAGAAATGAAAACTACCTCATAGATAATGTTTAGAAAATAATTGTGTTAACTTATGTAAAGCACCTAGCATAGTGCCTAAATGTGTTCTACATGTTAGCTTCTTTTTTTTCCTTCCCTTAAATCATTTAGTTCTGAAATAGGGGTGATTTTGCCCCTATGGGCGGGGAGGTACATTTGGCAATGCCTGAAAACCTTTTTGCTTGTCATACCTGAGGGGTGGTAGTGGTGTGCTACTAACATGTAATGAGTGGAGGCCAGGGATGCTACTAAACATTCTGTAGTGCATAGGATAACACTTCGTACCAAAGAATTATTCAGTACAAAATGTCAAAATCTGCCTTGTATGGAAACTTTATTTTTCACCTTGTGATCATTTGTGAGTCTTCTGAAAAGAGTGACTAATTTGAAAAAAGTCTGCAATTTATCATTAGTTAATACAGCCTTCAGAGTTCTTATGTTTGCTTTTAGATTTTTGTTTTTACTGCATTACATCCAAAAGTGCCTGGAAAAAAGAATGTTTGCATTTAAATTTTTGTTTACTCTGTATTTCAGCCAAAATTGCCTGGAAAAGAGCAGTGAGAGGAGTCCGGGAGATGTGTGATGCATGTGAGGCAACATTGTTTAACATTCATTGGGTCTGCCAAAAATGTGGATTTGTGGTTTGCTTAGACTGTTACAAGGCGAAGGAAAGGAAGAGTTCTAGAGGTTGGTTTATAACTTCATATAAATTGTAATTTTTATATGTTTGTTCTGATCTTTAGGATCACCGATCTAGAAGACTAGATGTGTTTTTTTTTTTTAATCTTAATTATGAATATTAAGGAAGTTTTGTGCAGTTTTTTTTTATTTTTTTATTTATTTTTATTGTACTTCAGGTGAAGGCTTACAGAACAAATAGTCTCTCATGAAACAGTAGTACACATATTGTTTTATGACATTGGTTAACAACCCCACAACATGTCAACCCTCTCCCTTTTTGACTTTTTTTTTTGGTGAAAATAAACATAGCCAAAGATACACCATTTCAAAAATTTCTGCATGCAGAGTTCATTGACATCGACTACGCTCCTCCAGTTGTGCTTCTATTCTCACTTTAGATGAAGGCTTACAGAACAAAATAGGTTCTCATTTAACAGTTAGTACACATGTTGCCTTATGACAATGCTTAACACCCTCACAACACATCAACATTATCCTTACTCAACCTTGTGTTCCCTATCACCAGCTTCCTTGTCCCCTTCTGCCTTCTGGCCCTTGTTCCTGGACTGCTGTACCTCATTAGTCCCATTTGATTTTATGGGGCTGTCCACTCCCAGGCTGAACGGTGAACCTCGGAAGTGACTTCACCACTGAACTAAAAGGGTGTCTGGGGGCCATACTCGAGAGGCCAGTAAATCTGGTCTTTTTTTTTGTGAGTTAGAATTTTGTTCTACATCCTTCTCCAGCTCTGTCCAGAACTCTCTGTTGTGATCCTGGTCAGAGCGGTCAGTGGTGGTAGCCGGGCACCATCTAGCTCTGCTGGACTCAGTCCGGTGGAGGCCTTGGTAGCTGTGGACAATTAGTCCTTTGGACTAATCTTTTCCTTGTATCCTGTTCTCTTCATTCTCCCTTGCTCCAGAAGGGATGAGACCAGTGGAGTATCTTAGATGGCTGCTCACAGGCTTTTAAGACCCCAGACGCTATCACCAAAGTAGAATGTAGAACATTGTCTTTATAAACTGTGTTATGCCAATTGAGCTAGATGTTCCCTGAGACCATGGTCCCAACAGTCCTCCACACAGCAATTCAGTTCCTCAGGGAGTTTGGATGTGTCTGTGGAGCTTCCATGACCTTTCCTTGTACAAGTTGTGCTGGTTTCCCCTGTATTGTGTGCTGTCTCACCCTTCACTCACGATACCTACCACTTACCTATTGCCTATTTAGTATTTCCCACCCACCCCTCCCATCCCTGGTAACCAACAAAGATTGTTACATTTTGTGTGTGAACTTTTTCATGGGTTTTTACAATAGAGGTCTCATACAATATTTGTCCTTTTGTGATTGACTTAATTTCACTCAGCATAATGTCTTCCAGTTTCATCCATGTTACAAGATGCTTCACAGATTCATCGTTTTTTCTCATTGCATAGTACTCCGTTGTGTGTATGTACCATAGTTTGTTTATCCATTCATCTGTTGATGGGCATCTAGGTTGTTTCCATCATTTTGCTATTGTGAACAATGCTGCCATGAACATAGGTGTGCATATGTCTATTTGAGTGACGACTCTTATTTCTCTAGGATATGTTCCTAGGAATGGGATTGCTGGATCGAATGGTATGTCTGTTTCTAGCTTTCTGAGGAAGTGCCATATCATTTTCCAAAATGGTTGTATCATTTTGCATTCCCACCAGCAGTGCGTAAGAGTTCCGGTCTCCCCGCAGCCCTCCAACATTTGTTATTTCCAGTGTTTTTGATTTGTGCCAGTAATGGCGGGGTGAGATGGTGTCTCATTGTGGTTTTAATTTGCATTTCTCTAATGGCTAGTGATCGGGAGCATTTCCTCATGTGTCTGTTGGCCATTTGAATGTCTTCTTTGGTGAAGTGTCTGTTCATTTCCTTTGCCCATTTTTTAATAGGATTATTTGTCTTTTTGTTGTAGAGATTTTGGATTTTCTTGTAGATTATGGAGATTAGACCTTTGTCTAACTTGTACTGTCCAAAAATTTTTTCCCAGTCTGTAGGTTCTCTTTTTACTCTTGGTGAAGTGTTTTGAAGAGCATAGGTATTTGATTTTTAGAAGATCCCAGTTATCTAGCTTATCTGTTGGGGTTTGTGCGTTGATTATTATGGTTTGTATCCTGTTAATGCTGTGTATTAAGGCCTGTAGTGTTGGTCCTATTTTTTCTTCTATGAACTTTATAGTTTTAGGCTTTATATTCAGGTCTTTGATCCATTTTGAAGTAGTTTTTGTATACGGCGTGAGGTATGGGTCCTGTTTCATTTTTTTGCAGATGGATATCCAGTTTTGCCAGCACCATTTGTTAAAAAGATTGTCCTTTCCCCATTTGATGGACTTCGGGCCCTTGTCGAAGATCAGGTGACCGTAGGTGGATGGATTTACATCTGGGTTCTCAATTCTGTTCCATTGGTCAACGTATCTGTCGTTGTACCAGTACCAGGCTGTTTTGACTACTGTAGCTATATAGTAGGTTCTGAAGTCAGGTAGTGTATGCAGTTTGTTTTGAAATGAAAAGTAGTAACCGTGGTTTAGTACTGGCCAGGTTTTCTAGAATATAATTGTACCCACTTTTTTTAGCCTTATTAGTGGATTCACCCTCTTATTTCAGACACATAATTCCTAATGTAGTCCAAATTCAGGTGAGGCCTTTCTGCTTTGGGGTTTTATTGTGTAGGAGTCTTAAGTCCCTTTTAGAACCTGTTAATTACACAATCATGTACTTAGTCACAAATACTTACTAGCATGAATTGATTTTTCTAAATATTGGTTCATAAAGTTCAAATCAAAATGTTAAAGAATATGCTGCCAGTAGCACCATTCATCCCCCGGTTCTTAGAAAATGAAGAAGCAAGTCTTTGTATTTGAAAACCAAACCAAACCCATTGCCACTGAGTGTATTCCGACTCATAGCGACCCTATAGGACAGAGTAGAACTGTCCCATAGGTTTCCAAGTCTGCAAATCTTTACAGATGCAGACTGCAACATCTTTCTCCTGTGGAGTGGCTAGTGGGTTCGAACCGCCAACCTTTTAGTTGGCAGCTGGTGCTTTAACCACTGTGCCACCAGGGTTCCTATTTGAATACAGCCTTTGAAAGTAATGTTTCTAATTTGGTAGTAAAGTGACACAAAAATTGTGTTGTGCTTGTTCACACAGCTGGAGATAATACAACGTTAAACAAGAAAGTAACTAAGTCCTCCCTGTTTGCATTCTGTGTTTTGGAAAAAGTTCACCAAGGCAGTTTTAGAAGGTTCGACCTATTACTGGTAGCCTGAAAATATTGGGGTAAAGTCTAATGAAATGAGAGAGTTAGACTTGTGAAAGTGTTGGAATTAAAATAATATTTAATGTTATTTCCCCCTCTCATCAGTTTATTTATTTATTTATTTATTTTTTAATTGTACTTTAGGTGAAAATTTACAGAGCAAATTAGTTTCTCATTCAAAAATTTATAAACAAATTCTTTCGTGACATTGGCTGCAGTCCTCACATTGTGTCAGCACTCTTGCCCTTTCTGTTTCCTCCCTGGTTCCATTCTTCCAGTTTTTGTGTCCCTTCCTGCCTTCTTGTCTTTGTTTTTGGGAAGATGTTGCCCATTTGGTCTCATAAATTTAATTGATCTAAGAAGCACATTCCTCACGTGTGGTGGTGTTTGTTTAATAGGCCTGCCTAATCTGTGGCTGAAAGGTGAACTTCAGGAGTGGCTTCAGTTCTGAGTTCGATGGGAATTCGGGGTCCATAGTTTCAGGGATTCCTACAGTCTCTGTCAGGCCAGTAAGTCTGGTCTTTTTTGTGAATTTGATCTTTTTTCCTGCATTTTTCTTCCACTCTGTATGGGACCCTCTGTTGTAATCAGAGTCAGAGCGATTGGTAATGGTAACTTGGCACCATCTAGTTCTTCTGGTCTCAGGGTCATATAGGCTGTTGTTCATGTGGTTCATTAGTCCTTTGGACTAATTGCTTCCTTTGCCCCGGACTAGAGGAGACTGATAATTGTATCTTAGATGGCCACTCCCAAGCTCTTAAGACCCCAGATGCTACTCACCAAAGTAGGATGTAGAGCATTGCCTTTAAGAACTATGTTGTGCCAATTGACATAGATGTCCGGGATTTTATGGTCCTTTGCCTTCGAGCCTGGGAACTTCATCCTGTGAGGTGTTTAGTTATGTCTAAGATTTTTCCCTGACCATGCCAGTTGTGTGCTGTATTGTCTATATTAATATATGAGGTGTACCTACAATCATGTATTTAGAAATTTCCACCACCAAACCTGTATCTCCTGTTATGTGTGCTCCCTTACCCCCTGCCTCACTTCTTGGCATATCTGTTTTTGTATCATTTGTCAAGTATGTTTGTTAATACTATTGTTGCAGGATTGCAGTTAGTTGCTGTTAGTAGTTAGCAAGAAAACCAAACCAGTTGCTGTCGAGTTGATTCCTACCCATAGCGACCCCATAGGACAGAGTAGAACTGCCCCATAGGGTTTCCAGGGAGCAGGGGGTAGATTCGAACTGCTGACCTTTTGTTAGCAGCCGTATCACTTAACCACTGTGCCACCAGGACTCCAGTAGTTACCACAGTTGTCCTTTATTCCTGTGTTCCTCTCAGTGTCTTCTCTTGCCTTGGTCATATTGTACTGACTTCTCCCATATTGTGTATTGCCTTTCTCTTCACCAGTATTAAGACATGTCTGCTATCTCTTTGGTTATTTTCTCTCCATCACCTTCCCATCCCTGGTAACCATTAAAGAGTTTTTTTCCCTCCCTGTGTGTAAACCTTTTGTTATTACTTTATAATAGTGGTCAGATACAATATTTGTCCCTTTGCAGTTGACTTATTTCACTCAGCATAATGCCCTCCAGATTCATCCATGTTGTGAGATGTTTCGTGGATACATCGTTGTTCTTTATTATTGCGTAGCATTCCATTGTGTGTATGTACCACAGTGTTAATCCATTCATCTGTTGATGGACATTTAGGTTGCTTCCACCTTTTTGCTGTTGTGTGTAATACTGCAGTGTACGTGAGTGTGCATATATGTCTATTTGTGTCATGGCTCTTATTTCTTTAGGATATATACCTAGGAGTTGGATTGCTAGATCGTATGGTATTTCTGCTTCTAGCTTTTTGAGGAAGCACTGTACCATTTTCCATAGTGGTTGTACATTTTACATTCCCACTAGCAGTGTATAAGAGTTCCAGTCTCCCCACAACCTCACCAA
This sequence comes from Dugong dugon, assembly GCA_030035585.1. NCBI lineage: Eukaryota > Metazoa > Chordata > Mammalia > Sirenia > Dugongidae > Dugong > Dugong dugon. The sequence goes on from CM057475.1 coordinate 27,212,067, forward strand.
CATTCATTATTTTCTGGGTTTTGGGTTTTTTTTTGATTAGTGCCAGTGATGTTGGGGTGAGATGGTATCTCATTGTAGTTTTGATTTGCATCTCTCTAATGGCTAATGGGAGCCCTTGTGACACAGTGGTTAAGGTTGGCAGTTTAAATCCTCCAGCTGCTCCTTGGAAACCCTATAGGGCAGTTCTACTCTGTCCTATAGAGTCGCTATGAGTTGGAATTGACTCTATGGCAGTAGGTTTTTGTTTGTTTGTTTGTTTAATTGTTAATGATTGCAAACATTTCTTCATATGTTTGTTACCAGCCTGAATGTCTTCTTTGATGAAGTGTCTGTTCATGTCCTTTGTCCATTTTTTAATTGGATTGTTTATGCTTTTTTTTTTTTGTTGTTGAGGTATTGAAGTTTCCTATAAATTTTAGAGATTAGACCCTTGTGGAGTATGTTGTAGCCAAAAATTTTTTCCCAGTCTGTAGGTTCTCTGTTTACTCTTTTTGGAGAAATCTTTTGTTGAGTGTAAGTGTTTCATACTCAGGAGGTCCCATTTATCTAGTTCATCTTACTCTGTGTGTAAAATTTTTTATGTTTGGTATTCTAGTTATGCCATATATTAGGGCCCCTAGCGTTGTCCCTAAATTTTCGTCCATAATCTTTATAGTTTTAGGTTTTATATTTAGTTCTTTGATCCATTTTGAGTTAGTTTTTGTGTATGGTGTGAGGTATGGATCCTGTTTCATTCTTCTACAGGTAGATATCCAGTTTTGCTGGCACCATTTGTTGAAGAGACTGTCTCTCTTCCCCATTCAATAAACTTTGGTCCTTTGTCGGAGATCAGCTGTCCATAGGTGGATGGATTTACATTTGGGTTCTCAGTTCTGTTTCATTGGTTGATGTGTTTGTCATTGTACCAGTACCAGGCTGTTTTGACTACCATGGCTATATTGCAGGTTCTGAGATCAGCTAGCATGAGGCCTCCTACTTTCTTCTTCTTTTTTAATAAAGCTTTACCTGTTTTGGGCATCTTTCCCTCCATATAAAATTGGTGATTAGTTTTTCCATCTCGTTGAAGAATGCTGTTAGAATTTTGATTCGGGATTGCATTATATTTATATATCACTTTGGGTACTATTGAGATTTTCACAATGTTAACTCTTCCTATCCAAGAGCATGGTATGTTTTTCCATTTATATAGGTCTCTTTTGGTTTCTTGCAGTAGTGTTTTGCAGTTTTCTTTGTATAGGTATTTTATGTCCCTGGTTAGATTTATTCCTAAATATTTTATCTTTTGGGGGGCTATTGTAAATAGTATTGTTTTCCTGATTTCCTTTTCATAGTTCTCTTTGTTGGTGTAGAGGAGTCCAACTCATTTTTGTATGTTGATCTTGTATCCTGCTACTTTACTGAATGCTTCTATTAGTTCCAATAGCTTTCTTGTGGAGTCCTTAGAATTTTCTAAATATAGCATCATATAATATGCAAATAGGGATAGTTTTACTTCTTCCTTACCAATGTGGATGCCCTTTATTTCCTTTTCTTGCCTTATTGCTTTTGCTAATACTTCTAATACAGTGTTGAATAACAGTGATGATAAAGGGCATCTTTGTCTGGTTGCCATTCTCAAGAGGAATGCTTTCAGATTCTCTCCATTGAGGGTAATACTGGCTGTTAGTTTTGTATAAATTCCCTCTATTATGTTGAGGTCTTTTCCTTCTATTCCTATTTTGTTGAGAGGTTTTATCAGGAATGGGTGTTGAACTTTATAAAATGCCTTTTCTGCATCAATTGATACGATCATGTGATTCTTTTCCTTTGTTTTATTTGTGTGATGGATTATGCTGATTGATTTTCTAGTATTTAACCAACCTTGTATGCCTCGTATGAATCCCACTTGGTCATGATGTATTGTTTTTTTGATATGTTGTTGAATTCTATTGGCTAGGATTTTCTTGAGAATTTTTCCAGCTCTATTCATGAGGGTTATTTGTCTGTAGTTTTCTTTGTTAGTGATGTCTTTGCCTGGCTTTGTCATTAGGGTTATGCTGGCTTCATAGAACGAATTTGGGTGTATTCTCCCTTTTCTGTGTTTCAGATAGTTTGAGTAGAATTGGTGTCAGCTCTTCTCTTAATGTTTGGTAGAATTCTGTGAAGCTGCCTGGAACAAATGTCATTTTCATTCATGGCAGCTCTTTCTCAGAGTAGTATATTAGATAGATGAACCATGATTTAGCCATCAGCGTCTTTTCCAGCTGATAAGATTACTAAAGCCTCACTCTCTGACCCTTTTTATTACACACCCAGTACTTAACAGAGATCTAAACAATGGGGAGGCATGTCTGACAATCAGCTAGGTGTTTCTATGATATGCAAAAAATATGTAAATATAAGTAGAAGTGAGATCATAGTACAAAATGCATTTTCGGCAGTCAGATATCTTCAAAACCACATAAACATATTTTTGGTATTTTCAGTTGGTAGATCTAGCTGCACTGTTATAATACTTCCTGGCATTCATTTTATATTCTTCTTTTTTTCTTCCATATTACTTTTGCTTTCTCTTTGCCAAATTAAAAATAATAATAATTTTGATTTATTTTGATGTCTGTATATTTTATTTCATATATTATACATATATCTCCATGAGTCTTTATTTGAACAAGATAGTTGTGTTGCTGTTGATATTAATTTTGAAATTCTAGTCTATTAGTCACCGTATCATTTTTCTGAGTATAACCTGTATGCTCTGCATTAGTATAGTCTGTCTTATTCTACTGTTTAAATACTGTAAAAAGCTCACATTGATCAGGATTAATATATAGCTCTTTATAGTGGTAATCACCATCTGTCTAAAATATAAGCCCATGAAAACAGCAGTCAAGAAATAAAACATTGTATTGCATTGGACATATCTCCTGCAAAGATGTCACTTTAAGGACTAAGGCGCACCTGACCCACACCATGGTATTTTCAGTCACCTCATATGCATGTGATAGTTGGACAATGAATAAGGAAGATTGAAGAAGAACTGATGCCTTTGAATTACAGTGTTGGGGAAGAATATTGAATATACCACGGGCTGCCAGAAGAACAAACAAATCTGTCTTGGAAGAAGTACTGCCAGAATCCTCCTTAGAAGCGAGGATGGCGAGACTTTGTCTCACATACTTCGGGCATGTTATCAGGAGGGACCAGTTCCTGGAAAAGGACATCATGCTTGGTAAAATAGAGGCACAGCGAAAAAGATGAAGACCGTAAACGAAGATTGATTGACACAGTGGCTGCAGCAATGGGCTCAAACATAGCAATGATTGTGAAGATGATGCAGGGTCAGGCAGCGTTTCATTTTGTTGTAAGGTCGCTGTGAGTCAGAACCAACACAACAGTATGTAACAACAGTGGTAATCACCATGTGTCTAAAGTATTAGCAGCTAGAAAACCTTTGCAAGTTACTCTGTAAGCTTTGGAGGGAAATGTCAGAAAGCTTTTGGAAAAGAAAACTAGTTTTAGACGGATTTCAATTTTATTTTATGAGGCTTTCTATCATCTAGTTCCCTGGGTGGTGCAAATGATTTGTGCTCGTCTGCTAACATAAAGGTTGGCAATTCAATTCTACCCAGTGGCACCTCTGAAGGAAGGCCTAGAGATCTGCTACCATAACAATTTAAAGCCAAGAAAACCGTATGGAGCAGCTCTACTCTACAACACATATTGCCATGGGTCAGAATCAACTCAGAGGCAATGGGTTTGTTTGGGTTTTTTTTTTTTGTTTGTTTATTTGTTTCCATGAAACAACAGTTATAGATTGTTTTGTTGTGGTTAATTTAATGTATTTTGTGATATTAATTGAAGTTGATATAGTCACATTATAAGTAGCTACCTATGTAATTAAATTTATAGAGATCAAAGTAGTAAATACTCTTTTTGTGTGTATGGTATTTTCCTGGCTATAATATGTTTACACCTCCAGGTATGGAGCCTTGTTTGAAGGCAAGATTAGCAACTAAATACTAGGTATATAGTAGCAGCTTTTTCACATGTCTCAAGACTGTTCCTTTACATGTCTTTGAAGCATAGTAGGAAAATGAGTTAGCAGAAACATCAGACTTGTCAATATAATGTATTAGGATCAGGCAAAAGCCCTGTTTGGCACAGAAAATAAGGAACAGATACAAAAGAAATTAGCGATAGAGAAACTAGAGTCAAACAAGGAATAAATTGAAATTGTCAGTGATTTCCTTCTCCTTGGATCCACAGTCATCATCTGTGGAAGCAGCAAACAAGAAATCAAACAGCATGTTGCATTGGGTAAATTTGCAGTAGACCTCTTTTAAGTTTTAAAACGCAGTGATGTCGCTTTGACTAAAGGATACCTGACCCAACCGTGATCTTTTCAGTCACTTCATACGCATGAAAAGCTGGACAAAGAAAAAGGAAGACAGATGAAGAATTGATGCATTCAAAATATGCTGTTGGCAAAGATTATTGAATATACTGTGGACCACCAGAAGAACGAACAAATCAGTCTTAGAAGAAATACAACTAGAATGCTCCTTAGAAGCGAGGATTATGATACTTCACCTCACTTACTTTGGACACATCATCAAGAAGGATCAATTGCTAGAGAAGGATATCCTATTTGGTAAAGTTAGAGGATCTTGAAAACGAGGGAAGCCCTCACTGAGATGGATTACAACAGCCAAAACAATGACCATGAAGGTTGTACAGAACCTGGCAACATTTCATTCTATTACACGTAATAGAGTTGGAGCTGACTTCAGTGTCATCTAACAATACATTAATAATAATATAAAGAATGGTCATGTTAAAAAAGTCTGTTATTATATCCATTTTGAATCATTGTTTATGTAAAATTTACTGTCTTTTCTAACTTTATTTTGTTACGAATCAAACATTTGGAGACTGTCATTGACATTTTATGTAATTGTTAAGCTTTTTATATGCAAGTTAATCTATTTTATAATTCTAAAACCATGAGTGATATAAAACTAGGTATCTTACAAACTTCTTACAGATAAAGAACTATATGCTTGGATGAAGTGTGTGAAGGGACAGCCTCATGATCACAAACATTTAATGCCAACTCAGATTATACCTGGTTCTGGTAAGTATAAACATACATTGTTTACTTAGTATAACAGAGCTTTTGGTTGCCCCAGACTATAAAGGACTATAATAGACTGGAGAGATAAGGTTGTCAAATCTTGACCTGTTCTTGCTCAAAGTTATTGGAAATCCTCTGTCATAAATCTAAGAAGAGATACCAAGCCCCAATGATGAAGAAAACAATAGAGGAATCATTTTAGAAGGGAAAAACTAGAGTGTAATGAAAAAGTCTATTGGATTTATAATGAAAGCTTTCTAAGTTTTCTGAACATACTGAATTTTTAAGAATAGAGTTGACAGCATGACTGATTCTGCAGAACAGATTTCAAATTCTTATGGACTCTAGACTTTCTGGAGCCATGGTGAGTAAATGAACCCCTGAAACTGTTGCTCTGAGATAATCTTTAAACCTTAAACCAAAAATATCCCCTGACTTGAAGTCTTCTTAAAACCAAACAGTAGTTTAGCTTAACTAGTAAAAAAATCTCTGCCTTGAGCATTATGCCCTTTTAAGATATGGGATAAAATCAACAATAACAACACAAAAGATTAGATAGGAACCTTAGGGGACAGTGAGTTTTTGTTAATGGGGGAGGAATGACTAGGAAAAGGAGGGTGAAAATGGTTGCACAACTTAAAGAATGTAATTGATGTTACTGAATTGTACATGTAGAATTTGTTCAATTGGTATATGATCTGCTGTGTATATTCTCAACAACAACAAAAAGTAAAATAAAAAGGAAATTGGAAACAGTGGGGAGAGTTGCACCACATGATAAAAGTAATTAATGTCACTGAACCATACATGCAAAAAATGTTGAAATGGCAAGTGTTTTGTTATATATGTACTCACTACAGTAAAAAAAATTAAAAAAAAGAGTTGATAGAGAACATGAATTTGGTAGAATGATCAAACTTGATGCGAGAGGTAGTGTGGAGAAAAATGGAAGAAAATTAAAATGTCACAAGAAAACCTCTACTATTTCTAATTATAAAACATAGTAAGAAAAACGTCAGGAGGGGAAAACACTAACTAGACAATAGATAAGTGATAACTTTGGTGAAAGGTAAGACAGTACACAATACTGAGGAAGTCAGCACAGCTTGACCAGGGCAAGGTCATGGAAGCTTCATAGACACATCCAGACTCCCTGAGGGATCAAATTACTGGGCTGAGGCCTGGTGAGTAGCATCTGGGATCCTAAAAGCTTGTAAGCGGCCATCTAAAATACTCCACTGGTCTCACCCCGTCTGGAGCAAGGGAGAATGAAGAAACCCAAAGACAACAAGGGAAAGATTAGTCCAAAGAACTAACGGACCACAGCTACCACAGTTGCCACCACTGACTGCTCTGACAGGGATCACAATAGAGGGTCCCAGATGGAGCTTGAGAAAAATATGGAACAAAATTCTAACTCACTAAAAAAGACCAGACTTACTGGTCTCACAGAGACTGGAGAAACCCCTGAGAGTATGGCCCCTAGACATCCTTTCAACTCAGTACTGAAGTCACTCCCCAGGTTCCCCCTTCATTCAAAGATTAGACAGGCCCATAAAACAAAATAAGACTAAATGGGCTTATCAGCCCAGGGGCAAGGACTAGAAGGCAGGAGGGAACAGCAAAGCTGGTAACTGGGAACCCAGCATCGAGAAGGGGAGAGTGTTGATATGTCCTGGGGTTGGCAACCAGTGTCACAAAACAATATGTGTATTAATTGTTTAATGAGAAACTAATTTGCTCTGTAAACCTTCATCTAACATACAATTTAAAAAAAAAGTTTTATGGTCTTAAAAGATAGTAGTAACTTTTTTATTAACTACCGTTTTATTTTGTAGTTTTGACAGACCTTTTAGATGCGATGCACACGCTTAGAGAAAAATATGGTATTAAGTCCCGTTGTCATTGTACTAACAAACAGAATGCACAAGTTGGAAATTTTCCTATAGTGAATGGTGTGTCTCAGGTGAGTAAAAATCTCCTTTAATCAAAATGTATGGTTAAAATAATAAACTTAAATATTTGACATCCAGTGTAAGGCTGTTTTGTGGATTATGTTTTCTGTGTTATTGTATAAGAATCTTATAACTACTTTTAACTCATAATTAAAGAGATAGTATTAAAAAATTCAATTGTTCTAACCCTTGTAGGTCTTGCAGAATGTTCTTAATCACAGTAATAAAATTTCTCTGTGCATGCCTGAGTCTCAGCAGCAAACTACCCCTCAGAAGTCTGAGACTAATGGCAGCAGCAGCCCAGGAAGTGATATAAGCACAGACAGCAAGTCAACACCTCCAGAATCCCAGTCACCACTGCATTGGTTAGCAGATCTTGCAGAGCAAAAAGCCAGAGAGGAAAAAAAAGGTAAATATAATTAATTATCTAAGTATGTATTAGAGGATTATAGTATAACCAACAGTGTACTATTAAACTTAGAACAATTTACATTTATCCTGTTTTCATCATGGCTTAAGTTCAATAAAACATTTGTCTTCTCTCATTGGATAATCTCTGCCTTCCTGTGATTGCATCAAAATTAGTTACAGAATCAGTGTGGATGAGCATATCAGTAAAGCCACCAGGGCACTGTATATGTAACTTACCTATGCTTTCTGCCTGTCTTAGCTGTAGCATTTTTCATTTGTGACAGGTACAAACTCAGCTACATGTCTAAGATGTTGAGAAGGCCTTTTCATATTCAAACTGTTTGACTCCATTTTGAAGGATCTAATCCATCCTCTGGTGTGTGTTCAGGTGAATAAATCACTAGTGCTACAGTTTTTATCTCCCACTATAAAATACAGGGTACCAGTTTTTGTTTGTACTTTAGCAGCAAACTTAATTGTGTTAAAATTGTGGAATGATTTATTTCAGAAAACAAAGAATGTACTCTTGAAAAGCAAATTAAAGAAGAGCAAGAACAAGACAACCCTGATTCTCCAAACTGCAGAACATCACCTCCTGTGTCCCAGAATAATGAACAAGGCTCAACTTTACGGGATTTGTTGACCACAACAGCTGGCAAGCTACGTGTGGGCTCTACAGATGCTGGCATCGCCTTTGCACCAGTGTACTCAATGGGAGCCCCAGTAAGTGTGATGCCAGGTTTTTTGTCTTTAATATAGGCCTTAAATTTAGATGATTTAGAGGTGTGGCTATTGGCTGTGAACTACACAATAAACAGCTGCAGATGAAATTAAATGTACCAGATTAGTAGGCATGTTCACATTTGTATTATAACTTCTCTTAAGAGTAGGAGTTTTCTTTATATCATTTTCCCCGAAAAACAAGATTAGGGGAAGGGACTTTTTCTGGAAAGCCCTAAGATACTCCCCTTCAGAATTTCAAAACAGTAGATCTAAAGTGAAAAAAAATACATATGGAAATGAATGTTTTATGTTACCTAAAATATTTAGAAAGCAAATTTTGCTGGAATCATTCACCAGAAGAGAAAAAAAGATTAGATGGGGAGATATAAATTTTTAGTAGCATTAAAAAACATATAGGGCACTCCACTCACCCAGCCCCTCTGCTACAGGCCTAAAACAATGTGCAAGATAGGAAGGCCACCATTCTAGGTTCTGCAGACTGGCAGTTCCATGGAGAGCAGCATACTTGTGGTGCCTATCTGTCAGGAACAGTGTAGGAACTGGGAATCCTTGTCTACTGACATGATTGCAGATGCTAGACACAGGGATGTTGTTTGCTGTCTTTAGTAGTAAATAAAAATAAGAGTTTTATAAAATAATAGTAAGTCTGTGGCAGAAAAATGTATACATTTCCCCTCAAAATACACATTTTTTTCAGAATTTTTTTTTTCCTTAATAGAGTAGCAAGAGTGGAAGGACTATGCCAAACATTCTTGATGACATAATTGCTTCAGTTGTTGAAAACAAAATTCCACCAAATAAAGCCTCCAAGATAAATGTAAAATCAGAGCTTAAAGAAGAGCCTAAAGAAAGCAGAAAACCTGCCATAAATGAAAACAATAAATTGTACAGTGATATACCACATTCTTGGATCTGTGAGAAGCATATTTTATGGCTTAAAGATTATAAGAATAGTAATAATTGGAAGCTTTTCAAAGAATGCTGGAAACAAGGACAGGTGAGTATTTTAAACTTATTGTGTACAATTTTAGTGGAACTGAAACTGGATGAATAGGCAGAATTATTCCTGCTTGGGGATAGAAACAAGGGGTAAAGAAATAATACTAAGCATATTTGGGGGAAAATAAATTATCAAAAGTACCAAAAAGGTACTAGAATGTTTGCTTATCAGTGAACAGATATTTAATTAAGTCCCTTCCTCAGATTTTTATTGTCCAGTTAGCTTCATACCTACTATTAAAACGAAGCAGTTTTCTTGTGCTGATAAAATGCATAGATATTTGTGCCTTTAATGTTTATCCATAGAACATTTATTTATGTCAGTTCATAAAATCTTGATTGACAGACTCCTCTTTTATTTAATTCTGCCCTAATAAAATGATTTTCTGTTTGACCAAAGTTTTGATAGAATGTTTGATATGCATTTCAGATGGCAATTAATTACATTAATGCAAAAATTACGAACAACTTTAAGAATTTGCATGACTTAGTATAATCATGTTCAACTTATGCCGTGCTTTCTGGGAAACATAACTGCTATTTTATTTTACTTTGTTCATTGAACAGTTATTGAGCACCCAGTGAGATCCAGTCTTTGTGATAGGAATTAGGATATTAAAATGAGTAAGCTATATAAAAATGAGTTATGAGTAAGAACCATTTTAGTCCAGTGGTTATTAATACTTTTCGGTCACTAGTTCCTTTCAAAATCTCATAAAAACTTGGTCCCTCTTTCCCCAGAAAAAAATACATACCTGTGCAGTGCATATACACAAAATTTTACTTATACTTTTTTGGTGGGGCTTCATAGATTTCCTTGAAACCCTGAGGTCATCCATGGGCCACACTTTAGAGCATTTAGTTTTGTGTGGACTTGAGTTATGAAACAGACACATAAATAATTATTTTCATAAATATGCTAAATGTCCTAAGATCTTTGGTCAAGTTGCTATAGAAACATGGAAGAGGGAACTCTGGGAATTAGCGTACTAGTTCAAAAAGTCTTTTGTGAATTGATGCCTTAAGTGAAATTTTGCTAGCTGGCTAAAAGGTTGGAGATATTAAAGAGCATCAGGTGTTTCGGGAACTGTAAGTAGTTGTGTTTGTCTCTAGAGGAGTGGCAGGGAAAGGAGGTGGTCTGGCTAATGCTTATGAAGGGCCCTTACATGCTATGATAAGGCGTTTGAACTTTATCTTGTTAGTTGATAGTTTTAATTGAGGAATCGAAATAATCTGATTGACATTTTAAAATAACTGACAGCAAAGCAGATTGGAAGTTGAATTAGAGATGAATAATACTAGAGGGGAAACCCTGGTGGCGTAGTGGTTAAGAGCTAGGTTAAGAGCTATGGCTGCTAACCAAAAGATCAGCAGTTTGAATCCACCAGGCACTCCTTGGAAACTCTACAGGGCAGTTCTACTCTGTCCTGTAGGGTCTCTATGAGTCAGAATTGACTTGACAGCAGTGGGTTTTTTTTTAATACCAGTGGCAGGGGGTCTAATTAGGAAACCTTTTAGTATTTCAGGAAGATGATGATGGTAGTGTAAAAATTCTGCTTTGAATTACTTCCATGTGCTAAACAATGAGCGTTATCATTTTTTAAAATCTGCTTAATTTTTCCCAAGTTGCTGATTATTATAAGAAAGAATGCTGTGGGGCTGGATAGTAGTATAACTAGATAAGTGTAATGGAGAGACTAGGAATATATGTGATTTGTGATTTATTTGTGAATTGCCGGTGATAGTTAATTATCTAGTAGCTGGACCTATTTTAATAGTTGAATGTATTATTAGCCCATTGAAAAGAAGTCTAATATTCAACTAAGTGGTTAACCAGATTTTTTTTTTTCTTTTTATTTGTCTTTTATAATGAGAACTCTACCTAGAGCTTATTCTGCTTTATGGTTCCCAAATTTTAATTACCTTAAAAGGTTAAAGAGTATCTAATAAATGGCATCTTTTGCCAAATAACTTCTAAGTCACAACTTTTAGTATTCTCGATATTCTAGACTTAATTAGAATAAAAAAGTTTTTACAAAAGGAAAAAAACTGAGAATACTACTAAATCAGATTTCCTAACAGGTGTTTTCACATTATAAATGGAGCTTCAGAAGCTATAAATCTTCGGTTGTTGGTTGCTAGGTTAGAGCCTTGAGGGAATTTGATGAATTTATGTTATTTCAAAGGCAAGATTCACTGTCAGGGAATTGGTTGTTAGGCTTGAAATTTAATGTTGTTGTGCCTGGTGTTTAATTTCTTTTTTTTAAATCATCATCCTTGCGGTGCTAGAGAGGGCAAGTGTATGTGCGCACACGCGCACGCACCTTAAATGATAGAAACTACGAATATATATAAATTACGTTTCAATCTCAAGGACTATGTATTTTTATAAAAAACATTTTGTTGCGTAAGTAGTTGATGTTCCGCTTATAAAAATCAGTCTACAGATAATAAAACAACCAAAAGTCTATATTGCTACTACTACAAATGAAATTTTTATTATGTCCTTCTAGACTTCTTTCCTGAAAATTATTACACATTTAAATTTTTATTTTCAAAAATGGCAATCTACTCTACATGGTATTCTCTCATCTTTTCTAGCTGATAATGTATTGTGAATACCTTTTCAGGTCAGGGATATTATTATTAATACCCTCTTTTATACTCAACAATTGTCGTCATTAGGCCTGAAACTCAATGTGTTAATCTGTTTCATGTATATGTATGTAAAATCAAGTCTTTAAGTATCCATATACCTTTTAACAATAGTGTTAAATTAAATGTTTAATCATTTATTCATTTTTTAGCCTGCAGTGGTTTCTGGTGTGCACAAGAAAATGAACATCAGCTTGTGGAAGGCGGAGTCAATTAGTCTTGATTTTGGAGACCATCAAGCAGATCTCCTGAACTGCAAAGACAGCATTATTTCAAATGGCAATGTTAAGGAATTCTGGGATGGTTTTGAAGAAGTTTCAAGTATGTTTTTTCGTTTTACTGTTTTCTTAAGCATACCCCTTAAAAAAATGATGAATTTCAAATACAAGATTTAATAGATTTTTTTCTAATCTTTGACATTTCTATATTACATTGTTGTCTAATAAAAAGAACAAGTACTTTGAATCAAGAGACTGGTTCCGAATCCTGTCTCTACCACTAATTTCTTTAACGATAAACAAGTCACTTATACTGTTTCTTTATCTCATGGGGAGTAATTTTGTCAACCCCATGACTTGTGAAAATCAAACGATATGATTTTTACAAAGCATTTTGAAGAATTAAAAGTGAAAGTGTAAGATTATATTGTCAATAACAATTGTATAGATTTATTTTAAAGATGAAATATTTTTTAAAGTATTACCAGTGAGGAATGCCATATGTCCTATGTCTATATATAAGGAACATAAATCTTGTCAATAAAGCACTTACTGTAAAACAGTCAAATCATTCATTTGAATTTCTTCCTTCTTCCCAAAACATTAATAAAAACAAAAAGGCAGTGAGTACCTTTCTAGTAAATTAACTGCATTCTTTATAGAACGGCAAAAAACCAAAAGTGGAGAAACAGTTGTTTTAAAGCTGAAAGATTGCCCTTCAGGAGAAGACTTCAAGACTATGATGCCAGCAAGGTAGTGTATCTTTCAAAACTTTTTATTTTGACTCTTGGCTTTTTTGGTTGAGCTGAGATTATCTCCAAAGATATAAATTATATACCACCTGTTTTGGGCCTACCTTCTTTTGGTGCTTTTTGTAGTGGGTCAGGAGAGCAGAACTACAGTTTTAGCCAGTGTCACTTCTCCTGTGCTTGCCTATATGTAATGTATTCATTGAAACATTGAATTAATTCAAGGAAAATTTCACCTATCAAAAGACCTTAAGGAAAGGTTGTCTTTGTTTTGAACAATCTGGAAATTATATATTGAAAGCACTTAAAAATGCAAATCTTTATTCAAAAGAGTATAATGTTCTTATTCTTCAGATACGAAGATCTTTTAAAGAGCCTACCATTGCCAGAATATTGTAATCCAGAAGGAAAATTCAATTTAGCCTCTCATTTGCCAGGATTTTTTGTACGTCCTGATCTAGGACCCAGGTTGTGCAGTGCATATGGTAGGTATATATTCACGTTTTTCCCAACATGGAATTACATGGAATTTTAACAGAAACTTCTATCCAAAGATAAATTGTCTGATGATTTTTAGTTTCTATGTAATGTGTTCTTCTAATAATCATTTGAAATATTGTCTATATCAAGCAGTATATTTAGGAATTAACAGCCAATAAAATTTTATTTTATACACAGGTGTAGCTGCTGCTAAAGATCATGATATAGGAACAACAAATCTCCATATTGAAGTTTCTGATATTGTAAATATTCTAGTATATGTTGGCATAGCAAAAGGAAATGGTGTTCTCTCAAAAGCAGGTAAAGAACCTTAAAGGAATTGTGGCTTAAGAATAACAGTTGAATAACAACATACACGAGTATCAACCAGAACGCCAGCCTCTGAGTTAATATCACAGATTCCAAAAAGAATTGCAGTGGATGTTAGGGATATTCTAATCTTCATTATTTGAAGGTTGCTTAGTTTTCCTCTTTTTGATATAAAAGAATTTTTAAATTTAAGAATGAATATTATTGATTTGTTCCTTTCCAGTAATTAAGTATTTTTATGAAAATAAACAGCTAAGAAGAGAAGCTAGGTCCTGGGGCTCTAAAGATACATAAGACATGTGTTTGTGCCTCTAGCATTCATTTTTCCCTCCAGTATCAGAGGAAGAAGGGTTATTTCCTAATTAAAAATAACCTTTCCATCTGGTACCTAGGTTTTAGATCCCATCCTCGAATTTTTTCTAAAACCTTTTTCCATCAGTTACGCTTTCTCTGTAGAGACGTAGACATTAAGACATAGGTCTTTAACCTTTCCCTCTGCACTGGTTTTTTCTCTTCAGAGTAAGAGCAGACTCCAGAAGACTCTTCCTTCTTATAATAAACGGCAGTGTTGATCCCTACTTCAAATACTAGCCTTGACTTTTGTGACACCACTTCCCTGGTTCCACCTGATGGACTGCATCACTCTTTTTCCCGCTTCCCTTTAATGTTGCTCATCTTTCAGAGTTACGGGCTTTGTTCTCTACTTTCTCTACTTTACATGCTCCTGTGAAATTCTGTATGTGACTTTCACCACCACTTAGAGTACTAATTCTGAATCTGCAGCCCAGAATGTATCTACAGCTTACTGGCTAGGTACTGAGGACATGGAGATTCATTATAGTTTTTATTCTATGTGTATATTTGACAATTTCTGTAATACACAGCCTGAATTCCCCAAAACTATAAAAACTTATATTTTGTCTCTCAGCCTCCTTAACTGACAGTTTTCACTATAATAGATGGAAACTCTTTTTTTTCTCCCAGAGATTTTAGACTCAGGCACACTTGAGTTGTAATCTCAGCTATACTACAGAACTTTGTGACCAATGATTCAAGTTACTTACCCTTTCCAAGCCTATGATTCTGCAGTTAATTTTCTCTTCCTTTGTACCTTGTTGAAATAATTCTCCATAGCACTTACTCTTCACTGCAGTAGTTACACCTGCCTTTTTTCCTTACTATTCTTTCTTTTCCTTAAGTGCTAGAACTTTATAATCCATTTTTGCTCCCACACACACCCCCCTCCCCCCGTTCCGAGCATAATCTTTGGTCTTTTGAGGAAACTCTACATTTTCAGTAGTTCTGTGGCTCTCTTCCTTTATCTAAAATTTTTGTCACTTTTTATAGGTGGTCACAAAGAAAGCAATGTTTTAGGGTTATATTAATGCTTAAAACACATCAAGAAATACTGATCCTCTTGAAGCACATGTCTTCTTCTCTGCCTACAAGTGCTCTTCTACCTCGTTTCCCTAGCAAATTCAAGATTCATCCTTCAGAGTGTACCTCAGATGATTAAACTTCTCTACTCCAGCCAGTCATTTCCTTCCCTATGACATATCCTCTACTCCCATTCCCCCTCCTTTTTTTAAATCCATAGAACAGTAAGTATAATTGAAAGGAGAAGAAACAGAAATCCAACCTAAGGTTTCCAAGTTTTAATTTTGTTAAGAAAGCACATTTTAAAAACCATCAACCGTTACTTTTAAAGAGAAAGAACATTTTAAGCCCTTGTCATATGAAGGTTATAATCTGAATAAAGGATAGTTTTTTATGATACTGTTTTTACATTGCTCTTAATTTTCTTGTTTTACTATGGAATGAGGGAGAAAACTTTGTCACAGGTAATATTTGAGAACCAAACCAGTGATCTGTGTACTCCCGACATCCTAGGACAGTATCTAGTACATCTGTGTAAAACACCCATTGCCAAAGAGCTAATTCCAACTCACAGCGACCCTATAGGACAGAGTAGAACTGCCCCATTGGGTTTCCAAGGAGCAGCTGGTGGATTTCAGCAGCCAACCTTGACAACCTGTGACAAAGCTTTCTGATAATCTTTACTGGCCAATCTGAAAGTATTCTTCTGTATCTCAGGAATACTAAAGAAATTTGAGGAAGAAGATTTGGATGATATTCTAAGAAAAAGATTGAAGGACTCAAGTGAAATACCTGGTGCTTTGTGGCATATTTATGCTGGGAAAGACGTTGACAAAATAAGGGAATTTCTTCAAAAGGTATAATTTAGGTTGCAAATAATGTATCTCTCCACTTTGAAGAAGGGCTTATTTTTTTAAGATAACCTCATTTGGCATTCAGCGATACAAAGTCATTAAATGATTTTTATTTCAAGAGATGAGGGGATTTTTAAAAGTATTTGTTGAAAGTCAAAAGCTTCTCCCCACTGTACCTATGAAAGCCTTTTTCATGTTGAGGCTTTTAAATGGCAATTTCTTCTCAGTTACTAGTGCTCCCGCACCTCTTTATAGTAAAGGACTAATTTGTTGATGAGCCAGGTGTTATTCTTAGGGATTGAATGATAGGGTATAAAAACGGATGCTTTATGGAAGCATCATAAGAAAGTAGAATCTTTATTTTTTTTTTTAGTCTGATTGATATTTTTGTCTGTTGACCTAAAGAATGATTCCACACTATCACATCTAATCCCTCTGCAATATGTGTTTGAGTAGACTGAAATTTTGAGTAATGGTACTGTTAATTTACTTGTTGGACACTCTGAAAGAAAGTGACATAGAAACTTGAAATAAATGGTTCAAACCCTTCCCTCAAATATTTTTTAAATTTTACAGTTATGAGGATTTCTTTTAATGGATCGTCACTGATGTTTATCGTTTTACTTCATCTTTCTTCAGAAAAGATATAAAGTCTCTCTGTGACCAACGTGAAGGAAGCTATCACCCTGTATCTACTATCTTATCCCAGAATATCTACCAATATTTTAATTTACAGTATGACAAATTATGCCTTTTGAAACAGGATTATTTCACTGTTTGCCAAAAAGGCCCCTGAAATTGATTTTCAAGGGTTAGAAGGCTAGTAACATAATGGTATTTAAAAAAAGAGCAGGATCAAGAAACGTTTATGAAATCCATACATATGAATGATTGGGCTTTTGGGAAAAAAGCAACTATGCTTTTCCTCAGCTCTGTGCTATACTTTTAATGCAAGTATAAGAAAAGGAACCACATGGATGGAAACCTTATTGTGGAAGAAGGAGATGTTAAAGGTGTATGCTGCACTTTATTAACAACATATCAGTATGCCATATTGTTTTGTTATCCTTTGGTTTTTTCAAAGTATTGTAGAATGTTACATTCTTTAACTCAAGAAGTACAGTCAGTAATCATTAAAATTTTGAGAACAAATGACTATGGTAAAGAAAATTGAAATTTCACTGGATGGGATTTGTCATTTCCCTTACTTAAAAATTGGGGTATATATTTTAATTTTAATCCATATTTCAGGTTTCAAAAGAACAAGGCCTTGAAATTCTACCAGAACATGATCCAATACGTGACCAAAGTTGGTATGTAAACAAAAAGCTCCGCCAGAGACTGCTTGAAGAATATGGAGTCAGAACCTTCACTCTTATCCAGTTCCTTGGTGATGCCATTATCTTGCCAGCAGGAGCACTTCATCAGGTACATACAAACTTTACCATACCTATTACTGAAAGAACCAGTTTTGGGGGGAAAAGAAAAGTTTTCTTAGTATTGATATAAATGGAAGAAGACAGAAGTAAGAGAATGGCCTGTACCAGTCTGCCTTCATTAAGAAATCACTGAAATGCCTTTCTCTTGCTTAGGGAGATCTGGCATAATTAAATACTTTGACAGATTAACTTGTTTTAACATAAGCCAGATTTCCATTTTCTTCTTTTCTCTGACTGAATGGATTAAAATCTAATTTAATTTTTAAGACCTCTTTTAGGGGGAATAGTTACTATAAAATAATTCTCAATTGTGAAGCTTAAAAGTGGGAAGAGGAGGACCAAGACTACAGATCATGCATTTTAAATAAGGCACCAAGTATAAGAATGAGTTACCGACTTGACTGTTCCCTATTTCAGACATTAGGTGTGCCTTCTGCCTCCCTTTAGCATGCTAACATGGCAGTAGTCGTGTCGAAAGGTGGTATATAATTTATACAGTAACAGATGCACAAAACTTTGAGGGAAACAAAAAAGTTAAACGCCTAATCTTTATTTCTGTGGCTTGACCATGGCATCTGGAGGAATGGCATAGAATAGATGGCAGATATGGAGGAGGGGATTGAAAGCACACAGTAGACTCCTATAGGTAAAATGGGATGGGGCTACCACAGACCACCTTAGCCCTTCTTAGGAACAAAGTGTGCAAGTGAAAGCTGAGATCCCAAAAGGCTAGAGTTGGTTTCTGACTTTTCCCAGTGCCCAGTAATTGAGATGTCTGTGATATATGTATTTCTGTCCCACATTTTATATAACTATATGTGCAGTCACTGCCTGTTTAACATTTGTAAGACTATTTGCAAAAACACTCCTCAAAGTGATAACAGTTGCTTAGTTTTTAAGATGTCAAGTTTAGGATCAGATTTCTCATTCTTAGTTCTCAAATGGAATTAATAATAGTAAAATATAAAAATACAAAATATAATAGTAAAGGTACATTTTTCTATACTGTAACATCCTAGAGATAAGAATATATTTACGTTAAATTGCATAAATGCCTTCAAAGGAACAGCCGTTTAAGGGAATAGTATAGTAAAATTACATTAGGTAATAAAAGAGTCAGACTCAAAAAGGAATCATATTACATGATTGCATTTATATGACATTCTATTAAGGCACAACTATAGGGACAGAGGAGCCCTGGTGGCATTGTGGTTAGGCATTCAGCTGCTGACCAAAAGGCCAGCAGTTCGAATCCACCAGCTGCTCCTTGGAAACCCCATGTGACAGTTCTGCTTTGTCCTGTAGGGTCGCTATGAGTCAGAATCCACTCGACGGCAGTGGATTTGGGTTTTTTTGTTTGTTTGTTTGTTTGTTTCATAGGGACAGAAGAGCCATAGTGGCACAATGGTTAGGAGCTGGGCTGCTAACTAAAAGGTTGGCAGTTCAAATCTACCAGCCACTCCTTGGAAACCCTATGGGATGCTATGAGTCGGAATCGACTCCACAGCAGTGGGTTTGGGGTTTTTTGCATAGGGACAGAATACAGGTAAATGGTTGTAGGAATTTGGGTGGGAGGAGTTTGACTAAAAAGGGGCATGACTTTTTCTGGAGTAATGGAACTGTCCTATTTTGATTGTGTTACATAAGTATGCATTTGACAAAACTTACAGAACTATATACTAAAAGTGAATTTCACTGTAAATATAATCTATACTTCTGTAAATGGGAATGTTGTTAATTGTTATCAAGTCAGTTCTGACTCATGGCAACCCCATTTGTGCAGAATAGAACTGCTTCATAGGTTTTCAAGGCTGTTGTGAGCTTTCGGAAGCAGTTCGCAAGGCCTGTCTTCCAAGGCACCTCTGGGTGGGTTTGAACTGCCAGCCTTTCTGCTAGTAGTTGTGGTGTAATTTACACACAGTACAATTCACCCTTTTTAGTATATAGTTCTTGAAAGTTTTGTCAAATGCATAGCTATGTGACACGTCTTTTTATTTAGGTACTTGTTCTTACTGGGTTTTGCATGTTCCTCATCTATCCTAGATACAAGTCCTTACCTGATATCTGTATAATCTTCTAGTCTGTGGTTGTCTTTCTATTCTTTCAGTGGTGTCTTTGAAGCACAGAAGGTTTTTAATTTTGATTAAGTTTAGTTGATCCTTTTTTTTTTTTCTTTTATGGATCATCCTTTTATTGTATCTGTGAAATTTTTGCTTAACCCAAGATCACAAAGGTTTCTGTACATTTTCTAGTAGCTTTTTTAGTACGTAAAGAAACACAGTAAAAATTTGGTCTAATACTTGTTTTTTCATTCTTTTTTATGTTACCTTTTCAGTGAGGTTATCCTTAACAACCTGGTTTAAAAGTGCAAATTGTGTCCCCCAATTCTCTGTCTTCCTTCCCGCTTTATTTTCTTCCATTGCAGTCATTACTTTCTAATATGCTTTATAATTTACTTATTTTGTTTATTGTCTTTTAACTAACCCCCACTAGAATGTGAGCTTCATGATGTCAGGAATTTCTGTTTCATTGCTTTTTCTCCGTGCCTAGAATAATACACTTAAATATTTGTAAGACCTTTTTCTAGAAGTCTTGAAAGTATGTTCTCATTCTCAACAAATTTTTGCACAAGTGTAGATGAAAACATTAGAGCTTTCCATAATTGATGTATATTGCACTCTTTCTACAAACATATGTAAATTTTGACCTCTTCCTATATGTGTTTTCTGATTACTTCAGAAAGTTCAGGTTAGAATCCATATTCCAGTTATAGCTATACACATGTACTGTACATGTTTTCTTTTGAGATTTGTTAAAAATTTGCCTAGATTGTAGAAAGCAAATTTCATCTTTGATAAAAGAATAGACTGAGGCAGCATACATGATCTAGACTAGCAGATTCTGTTCCGAATTCTGCCACTACATTGTTGAGTGATTCAAGACAAAAGGTAAACTTCTCTGCTACAGTTTTGGCATAGAAATTGCCAATTATAAAAACTTTCCTATGTGGCATGGTAATGACAGCACAGTTCTTTGTACTCTGTTGAGAGAGCGCTATCCATGGCTCACAGTTGATGATAATACAGTAAGGAAGTGATGAGTTTATTCCTAATCCTAACTTAGATTTGAGATATATTATTATCTACAACCTATTAAGTTCTTAGAGGTTCTGAACACTGTTTATTGGTGGTATCGACATTTTCAATAATAAGATACAGGTGGCCCCTAAATAATCCTAAACTCTAAATCAGTGGTTCTCAAGCTTTATTTATTGTACATCAGAATTTCCTGCTTGGCTTGTCAAAACATTGATTGCTGGGCCCCACTCCTAGAGTTTTTGATTTAGTAGGTCCAGGGGCCTAAAAATTTTCATTTCTAACAAGTTCCCAGGAGATGCTGATGGTCCTGTCCAGGGACTACACTTTGAAAACACCACCAGTTATTTCTCCTTTGCCAGGAATTCTGTGACATCTTTAGATATCACTAAAAGACAACCTAGAAATATCACAAAATCCAGACTGGATCAGCGTGGGTCTTCCTCTGTCGTCATACTGAGCATTAATAAAAAGCAGTCCTAAGAAATAATGAAGTGTGGCATCAGTTTGCACATGCTGAACAAATAACAGATGAGACTATTGATTGGCTCCTTGTGAAAACCTGATACCAGAGGAGATTGAAGGCTGTCTTTAAATGGTTAATTTGAAAGAAGGGTACAAATAACCATAATGCTAGGATAAAACTGTCGGGGTAGTAGATGTGCTTGAACAACAGGTTTCATCTCAGCTCCTCACAATCGAACTAAGTTTCATTTCCTTTTCTTTAACCTACCCTCTGGTGTGAAAGTCAACAGTGAAATGACTAAAATGCTGGAAACCAAAGGCATAACAGCAAACATACTCAGGTTGATTGCATTGGTAAAACAGATTCTTGCCAATTAACATTTTTATTTAAGTAAGACTTTTTTTTTTTTTTTTTAAATCCATCTTGACAGAATTGATAATTGAGGATCTGTTATCAGCCTTTCCAAAATGATTCCTGGAAAAGTTCTATTCATCATTTAAGTATTCCAGGAATATTATTCAGCCTAAAAAGGAATGCCATTCTGATACACGATACTATGTGGATGAACCTTAAAAACTATGCCAAGTGAAATAAGCCAGACACAAAAGGGCAAATATTGTATGATCCCACTTACATGGAATATCTAGAATAGGCAAATACAAGGAATGAAAGTAGATTAGGAGTCACCTGGGACTAGAGGGAGAGATGAATGGGGAGTTACTGCTTAATGGGAACAGTTTCTGTTCAGGATGATGCAAAACTTTTGGAAGTGGACAGTGGTGATGGTTGTACAGCATTGTGAATGTAATTCATGCCACTGAACTATACACTTGTAATTGTTTAAAATGCATTTTTAAAAAGTATTCCATCTACAAAGTCAGCATACATAAAGCTTTTCAGTAGCCTTGCTTTCTCATCTGATTTGAAATTCAGTTGACGTTTTGGAGAAGATAAGTTATCCAGTAGAATTGTCCCTTTTAGACAAATTTGCTTTTCTTTGCTCTCCATTCTAAAAATCGTATTTCACTTTTTCTTTTGGGGACAGGTACAGAATTTTCATAGCTGTATTCAGGTAACTGAAGACTTTGTGTCTCCAGAACATCTTGTACAATCATTTCACTTAACACAGGAACTGAGACTTTTGAAGGAAGAAATCAATTATGATGATAAATTACAGGTAAGAAATGAATTTTCTAACTATATCCTGTTCTGCAGGCTTTTTCTATTCAGAAATATGATACATTTATAACAGCTTAGGGGTGGTCATTGCCTAGTTTGTCACATTAGGGAAACAACCAAAGGTAACACCAATACGTATTTAATTGTATGACTTTTAAGTGGCCTTTCAACTTCTGGTTTAATAACTTTTTCTCTTTAAATTTGGCTTTCCTTGGCCTCTATTAAATTGTATTTTATCTGCTTTAATTTAACCCAGTTTTCGTTCGTTAATTTGTCTCCAACTGAAATGACTAGAAATACCAACATCTCTTTTAGGTAAAAAATATTTTGTATCATGCAGTCAAGGAAATGGTGAGAGCTTTGAAGACACATGAAGATGAAGTAGAGGATATGGAAGAGAACTAAGTGCGGTCCAGTTTGATGTTTCTAGCCTGTTAAGTGGGATTACTTAGCCTTGAACTATAATATGTATGCACACTGACTTAAGCTTCATGAAACCATCAGTGCCAAGAAATTTCTCTTCGTAGTAATTACTTGTTACTGACACCGCAGCAGTATAGCATATGTCACAGCTCCTGTGATTCAATGTTATTAAAACAAGCTAAATTTAAAAACAGCCCTTCACAGCTGTTTTTGTATTATACTGTATATTTAAGTTTGTGAAAATGCCAGATTTAAAATGATGTATTTATTTTTGGAAAAAAGACAAAATTCTATGCTATATTGTCGATCAAGTGTAAATGTGACCTTGTACAGTTTGCTAAAATAACTGATATTTTTCACTACATTGAGACAGTTAACTGTGAGAATAGGACACAAACACCAGCTATTGCCTGCATCTGGGAAATTGCTGAATCGCACAGCGGTCATGTCATAGTCAGAAAATTACTGCCAAATAATTGTAAAATTTGTAAAATACAAAGTATATAAAGTAGATACTAAATACAGACACTTCAATATTTTGTTGAAGCTATTCACTGTACAATTAAACATTTTCAAAAGGTGTAATTTATTTAAAATTGTCTCATTTTGGTAAATTTATGTGAACTTTTAAAGCTAAATATTAAACTTAATATGCTCTGTAAATATATACATATATACATTTAATGATGTATTTTTTTAAAGCATTGGCTTGCTTTTATTTGTTAAAGTGCAAGTGTTACATATGGCTTTGTACATTAAAGTTGAAAGGGATTTTACATTTTCCATTAAAAAGACTTTATGAAAAGCTGGCTTGTTCCAGAGTTCTCCCTCTTTTGACATGGCATACTACTGGGGGTTTCTTCTGCATCACCATGACTACCACCATTTTCTTGTGATAAAATGTCTCCCTGTTATCTTTTACTCTCATCAGTGTTCTTCATCTCTTCAGGCTTTATGGACAATCACAAATAAGTGCTCCAACTTAGTTGTCCTATGGCCCAACTTAATAAAGGAATACAGGTAATTCTAGCATTTGTTACTTATGGGCACACTGAAGGGGAATCATACATGAATTTAAAAGTGTTTGCCTAGACAGTTTCTGGTAAGTTTGTTTGTTCCATGGCACAGACAGCTGCTAATATGGTGTGGGGGGGTGGTGAGCGAAGGAGAGGGGAGCATGTGTCTATAGACAGACAGACCTGGGATTAAATACATAAGTTTTGCTCCGTATTGTGTTACCTTGGGCACAGTGCTTTAATTTTGTGTCTTGGTTTTAATAGCTGACTGCTATTATCAGTTGGTTGCTGGAAGCTCACATAGTCCTAACCCTATTAGTTATGGAAAATACATAACCCTCCACTGACACCTGCAGGATTCTGAGAGGGATGGCCTTTGTTTTTCTTCTGAAGGCGAATGTCACATGGCTTGAAGGAAGAAAGCAGTAGCCCCAAGTTGTGACATCTTGCAAGTTGCTTGTGGGTATTTGTCCTGATTTTGCTCATGTCCACCATCTTTTAGGTCAGTGTGGGCTGTTGATGGCATTGTCCATTCCAGGCAGGGTTCAGCAGGAATGTGAGCAGTTAACGTTTCACATTAATTCCCATACCTGGCCCAAAGAGTTAGTGGGATGGATGATGACTAGTTGGCTAGAAAAAATACTGGGCTGAGGAATATTTCAAATGATTTTGTGGACCTTATTTTATTGTGAGTTTTTGACTTTTTAATGCTATTTTTCTAAATGTGGCTCAACTCACTAAATGTTACCTTTTGCCTAATACTTTCATATGTTCCACTAATTTCAGTTTGATGTGAAATTAATTTAAAACCAAATATTCTGGGGTAACTAGTCTCTACTGATCCCCTAAAGCCTACAGAGAGCACAAAGTCTTTGATTTTTCTCTCCAAAGGTTTTTGCTTCTCTTGCTGTCGCTTGAACCACCTTCTAACCATACTACAACCCTTTTGGAATAGCCCAAGCAAAGGAGGATCAAGCCCAAGACATTGTGGCTTATTTCAAAGCAAACCCACCTACCTGTGGTCTTACAGCCACTGAATTCCATGATAGTGACCTAATTCATGCTAAGTCTGGTGTGGAAAGGATGCACCTTAATACTTACATCATTAAAGGCATTTGTGGATTTTTGGAAGGCTGGGGAGTTGTGTTGCTGATCAGATCCCTAATGGAGTGATTACTTTGGCCATTGATTGACCTTGTTTCCTCCATCCTTTTGGTTGGCTTTGATGTTCCTCATATATGAGAAATCTGAGTATGTCAGTTCACTCCAGATAATGGTATGGTAAATATGATCTTAAATGTGTAGAATATTTTGAAAACTATGTCAAGAAGACATTATAAAGGGAAATTATGCTGAATATTTAGTTTCCTCTCATTAGAATTGTTAGGTACCATTGAGTCGGCTCCAACTCATACCCTAGGTGCGACAGAATGAAATACTACCTAGTCCTGCAATCGTTGCTATTTGAGCCCATCGTAGCCACTGTGTCAGTCCATCTCTTTGAGGGTCTTCCTCTCTTACACTGACCATCTACTTTACCAATCGTGATGTCCTCCAGGGACTGGTCCTTCCTGTTAACATGTCCATAGTCTGTGAGATGAAATCTTGCCATCCTTGCTTCTAAGGAGCATTCTGGCTGTACTTCTTCCTGTACTTCTTCCAAGACAGGTTTATGGCAGTCCATGGTATATTCAGTATTCTTTGCCAACACCATAATTCAGAGGCATCAATCCTTTGGTCTTCTTTATTCATTATCCAGCTTTCACATGCATATGTGGCAATTGAAAATATGACTTGGATCAGACACACCTTAGTCCTCAAAGTGACAACTTTGCTTATCAACACTTTAAAGGTCTTTTGCAGCAGATTTGCTCAATGCAATGAGTCATTTGATTTCCTGACTGCTGCTTCCATGGGTGTTGATTATGGATCCAAATGAGATGAAATCCTTGACAATTACAATGTTTTCTCCATTTATCATGATGTTGCTTATTGGTCCAGTTGTGAGGATTTATGTGTTCTTTATGCTGGGGTGTAATCCGTACTGAAGGCTGTGGTCCTTGATCTTCATCAGTAAGTACTTCAAGTCCTCTTCACTTTCAGCAAGCAAGGTTGTGTCATCTGCATAACACAGGCTGTTCCTGAGTCTTCCAGTTCTGATGCCACATTATTCATATGTCCAGCTTCTCAGATTATTTGCTCAGCATACAGGTTGAATAGGTATGGTGAAAAGATACAACCCCGACACACACCTTTTCTGATTTTAAACCACCCAGTATCCCCTTGTTCTGTTCGAATGCCTTTGTATAGATTCTGCATGAGCAGAAGTATAAGTGTTCTAGAATTCTTTGCACTGTTATCCATAATTTGTTAAGATTCACATAGTCAAATGCCTTTGCATAGTCATTAAAACACAGGTAACCATCTTTCTGGTATTCTCTGCTTTCAGCCAAGATGCACCTGACATCAGCAATAACATCCCTCGTTCCACGTCCTCTTCTGAATCCAACTCAAATCTGTCAGTTGTACTGCTGTCGATGTACTGCTGCAACTTTTTTAATTATCTTCAGCAAAATTTTACTTGTTTGTGATATTAATGATATTGTTTGATACTTTCCACATTCTGTTGGATTGCCTTTCTTTGGAATGGGCACAAATATGGATCTCTTGAGTCAGTTGGCCAGGTAGCTGTCTTCCAGATTTCTTGCCATAGCTCTTCCAGTGTTGCATTTGTTTGTTGAAGCATCTCAGTTGGTATTTGGTCACTTCCTGGAGCCTTGTTTTTCACCAATGCCTTCAATGCAGCTTGGACTTTCTTTAGTACGTCAGTTCTCGATCATACGCTACCTCCTGAAACGGTTGAACCTCGACCAGTTATTTTTGGTAGAAATACTTGTGTATTCCTTTCATCTTTTGACGCTTCCTCCATTGTTCAGTATTTTGCCCCTAGAATTCTTCAATACTGAAAGAAGAATAGTGCTCTTGTATCTTAACCTCTTTGTGTGTGTATACATTCTGCAACATACAGATACACAGCTATAAATTCAGCCTAATGCCTGCCTAGCCAGATCAGGATTGTCAGCTGTGGAAGAGGAAAAAGAAAACGTGATTTAGAAATTTTACATCTATTCAGTACACTGAACTGGGGTGTGATGTGTTGGCCAAGATACAAAGCAGTATTCTACCAGGCCAGTCATCAAGATTCAGGCTCAGGCCTTTCCTGACTTACAAATTATTACATCCTTGCTTATACACCATTTAGATTAGCCTGGCTAGTCCCTCCTTGAAACCATGGGAAGGTACAGGAACTGAGTGGTACACAAAGTGCTTTGGGTCTCACAGCTATCAGTATGGCTCTTTTAATGAAAGCTAAGTTGACATTCAAACAAAAATGAGATGTTGGCAGGTCCTGGGTCACTGGCTGCATACAAAGTTGGTTCCCTTTCTTGGTTGGAGAGGTTTTCACAGCTGACTTCTGACTTCAGCTGCTCCTCGGTTGGCTCTGTACATAAGTCAACCAGCTGTAGCTAAGGCTGGAGAATTGCCCTTCTCTGTGGCTTGTCTGTGAAAAAGAGCTCCACCTTGGGACCAATGGAGGATATACTGCAGGACATGTTACAGGTGGGGGCCATAACTGGGTTCCACTTTGAGAGAAGGTGCATCCTAAATGAGTCTAGTGCTGCTCCCTTCAGCCTCCATCTTTGACCCCAAATTTGACAGATGATGAAAGATTTGGATAGCTGGGTCAGTGAACAAATACACACGAGGATGAAGTTCAAAATCAGAGAGGACTAACTCCTTTACTGAGCCAGCACAGTTCTGGTGATAACGTACTGAGAGTGGTTACTGGCTCACAGGTCCAATCAGTATTGCAGAATACAGAACACAGACTCAAAGTAGGGCATACAGGTTTAGTAAGGGAAGTTCATGATAAAGAGGATGCAAGGATCATTGTTCTAACCACATGTGCCTTGCAAAAATGAGACTTGGAATATGAGGATATCACTGCAGCATAGAACTATGTTTTATAAGCTATTCAAAATCATTTATTGAACCCTTGGCTTAGCAGTGGTAATAGAAGGTGGTAAAAAAAAATACATCCTTAGGAACCTCACAATTGTGCCATCTGTGCTAAATGCTACATAACATACAAACATACAAAAAAGCATGTAATAAATTTTTCCTGGGGTTAGGGAAAGCTTCAGAGAGGAAGTAAATATTACACAACCCTTCAAAAGAACAGAAAAAAATGATCAAATGTGGACATTTTTTAGGTGGTCTTCCAGCATTTTCCATAAACACATTAGCTGTTTGACACAACACACCTTCAAAAGTGGTCATTCACTCTGCCACTCTTGTTCTAGAGAAGCAGAGGGGAAGGAAGCTGCTGCTTGGAACTGCTTTTACAAGAGGTGAATGTCAAGTAAACCAGTACCTATCAAGAGTGTAGTCCAATAGGCAGCAACTTCCAGGATATGCTACAGGTAAAGCAGTGTAGTCTCATCTTCCCCATGTATTTATTCTGTCCCGTGATTCTTTGGAAATGGTAATCGACGTGAGGGATGTATGGGAAACAGATCGTCAAAACTGTCAACCAGAATTTGCTTGTTTTGTAGAAACGGATTATGTCGAACAAGAAATTTTTAATATTGTGTTAGCAAACTTATTCCAGACAGATATAAAGGAAAACTTTGTTAGTGACACATTAAAGAGATAACGGTAGCAGTTTTACACGTTAAGAAATACATAAATACCAATAAATATAGCACTTTGCCCTGGAAAAAGACCCCAGGTTTGCTTGTGGAAGTGGGTGGCCATCAAAAGGGCTGCAGCTTATGATTTACTGTGAAGTGGTGAAAGGAGGGTTACCTGAAATCTCACGTAGTTTTAGTACCAGATGCGGATGGTGTGGTCCATGACGTACACCATGAAAGAAGGTAGCTAGGAGAATTTGAGGTGTGTGCGTGTGCGTTTTGTACATTCCTCTGTGGTTTGGTTCGGGAGGTGGCTTTCTGGATTTATTTTTTCTCAGATGAAACTGCTCCTACGCAAACGCAAAATTTGTATTTTGTAACAGGAGATTCGAACCCACTGGAAAAGTAAGGATTACAGCCTTGGAAACCCTATGGGGCAGTTCTGCTCTGTCCTGTAGGGTCATTATGAATCGGAATCAACTCGACAGCAGTGGGTTTGGTTCTGGTTTTGTTAATAGACAATTCACATCGAAACGTTTGAATTTTCAGAACAACCACTATAGCTGACTGTACAGCAAAAAATTCTTTGAATCAAAACTTTTGTTTATATTTCGATTTACACTAATTTAAACTGCAGCATTTCTTTCTCTAATACACTTCTATAAACCAGTCTTCACTATGAGGTATTTACTAGTGACCAACTAAGGGTTTTTGTTAACTTTTTACAGCTCAGCCCGGCCCCTTCCCGGGTCCCTCAGCAAACATCCAGTTGGTTCTTCCAAGAAACTGGGCACATTGCTTCAGGCTTGCTTTGGCCGCCAAGTTCTCTAGATCTGCAAACCCCTCACCCAAGCTAGACCAGTTCTTGCTAATGATAGCTTTCAACCTACCCTCCAGGGAGATGGAGGGTGTTGGTCCACGGTGAGTTAACTTTGAGATTAAACCAAAGGAGCAGGACCTGAAAGGCCAGGTCAGACAGGAAGCAAGTGTACGGGGGTAAACAGTCCCTGCCCCTCACTAACCTGACCCAGATCTTAAAGACACTTTCATTTTCAGTTGGGTTTCCATATCTGTTCTAGACTAGGAAACTCAAGGAAGACCTCAGCTGACCCCATCCTTCCATGCCAGTCATTAGCAGACGCCCAGCCTTGAAACTGCAGGAAAACAAGTACCCTTCCAGGCTGATTACCCAGCAAAAAGCCAGAAGTTTTTCACTGTCCACCAGATGGCGTTGTTGGTCAGCAGTGGCCCTTAGAGGGATGATTACAACTGGGTCACAACAATTTGGAGACTTTCTTCCTTTTTAAACAGCCACTCTGCCTGCTCCAACAGGTCTGTGATAAGGCTATACTGGGATTATGACAAAATATAATGATCTTTATATATAACCTGTAAACCTACTGGTCTAGAATAATTCAATAAATAGTAGCTATTATGGTTCACATCTTGATTCTTCAAGTAGGTTATAAACATCCAATGGCAGACTATGCTTCACACTGTTGTTCACCTTCATCTATAGAACTTTAACCACAGCTCCCCACAAATGACAAAGGATACTCCAGGAAATGGCCATGTTGAGTGTAAAAAGAAACTCAGCTTTCACCAAAGGGTCTTCCAAATCCTTGGGAAGCTGAGAGTAACTGATAATGCGGTGCTAAACTGTGTCCCTTAAGTTTGAATGACAGGGCCCCTTGGCCACAGTGGGAAAACGAGACAACTCAGCCCCAACACGGCCCAATAAAAACAGCACAGGACTGCTAGTCAGACCAAGTTTCTTTGCTCTTGGTTGGCTCTGTTCCCAATCTGACTCAACCTAAGTCATAACCTTCTGGACCTCAATTTGTTTATATTTAAAACTATCTGTTCTTTTTATCCAAAAATATATTTAAACAAGAGTAGGGAGCCCTGGTTGCGCAGCAGCTAAGAGCTCAGCTGCTAACCAAAAAAGGTCAACAGTTTGAATCCACCGGCGGATGCTCCTTGGAAACCCTAGGGGGCAGTTCTACTCTGTCCCATAGGGTCGCTATGAGCCGGAATTCATGATGGCAACGAATTTTTTGCAATCAGAAAGCTTCCAAATTTTGGAATTAAAAGCAAAATGATAATTTAACATTTTGAACTGACTTACCTAGAGACAAAATATTTTCATTTTTTCAATAACCTTGGTAAAACACTGGGGATAGACAGTGGCTTCGAAGAACTGATTATTTTGAGAACATCTACCTATCCTGTTTTAATTTATGGTTTCCAAGTAGTATGGAGTATCTGGTTACCATAGCAATATAGCTAAGATTGTTACTATATACCTACTTTCTGAAAAGAATGTTTTGTTACTCTCTAAAAAGCTGAAAACGAGAAGTCAGGACTACACTTTCCAGACTAAAACACTCAACTGATTATCTGGAAAGGAGCCCTGGTGATGCACTGGTTAGCAGCAGCCAAAAGGTTGGCAGTTTGAACCCACCTAGCAGCTCTGTGGGACAAAGAGCTGGTGACCTGCTTTTGCAAATTACAGCTAAGAAAACCCCATGGGGCAGTTCTACTCTGTCACATGAGGTCGCTATGATTCGGCAGCACCTAACAACAGTTATTTGGATTCAATAGCAAGAGGCTACCATTGAGTAAGGAAGAACAAGAGCCTATTCAACTTGATGCACATGCGCACAGTTACCTGGGAGAAGCAGGCTTATTCTTAAATTCCTTCCAGTGCCTTGTGCGAGACAAACAGAAGACACATAAACACCTAAAAATTCCAGCCAGGAGATGGGCCACGGCTCAGAGGCTAAGTCCTACAATTGAAATAAAACAAGTGGGTGGTGGTTTTGTTTTATTCCAATATCTACTCTATAAAAAACCTTGGGCTAGGATGCCGCAAAGGTACTGTGTATTCCTGGCCAAAAGGCACATGCGTTCTAATGACATAAAACTTACAGATTAAACAAGAGTACTAGATAGTGGCAATAAGAGCTTCAAAGACAATGGAAAAGTTAAGATTAGTCTGTTTAACTTGCATTTGTTAGGTAAAACGCTCAGAAAAAGGTCCTGTAAAATGCCTATCAAATCGCTGAACATAACAGGGAGGAAGAAGTAGTGGTAGAAGAGGAAATGGAATTAGACAATGTTCATGTCAAACATAACAAATCTCATTTGTTAGAGAGAAATGGCTTTAGGCTAATAAAATGGTTTATTTTTGACACAAAAATCTCAAGTTTTGTTAAGAAAAGTTAGGCAAGCAAACGTCCTCAGAGTCTGGGATAATACAACACTGAGAGGGACAAATTAACATTTGACTGTTAACAGAACTCTTTATTTTAAGAGCTAGTTTATTTTTGGTTTCACCTGTAGCAAGATCAGACAGGAAATAAATGAGCTCTGAATGGTTCACTTCATCTGATCCTACTTAGTTTCCTCACTAAGCTGGGAGCCCAAACCTACTCCCTCAATCTACCAGCTGTCCTTGATTCCCTCTCAGGAGGCAGTATGGTGTCTGTCCACATTTCTGTCACTCCTGTAATTCCACACAATAAGCTAAGTCCATGCTTTAGACACACACAATGGCTTGTGCCCAGCTGTTCTGCTTCTATCTTCCTCCTCCCCTTCCCACTCCTGGAATGTTCTCAGACGAGAAGGCCAAGGCGGGGCTTCCCCAGCCAGCGTGCTCTGCCGGGATTGCTGGGGCCCCGGGGAGCAGGCACCTCCAGCCTAGAGTAGCCCTGAGCATTTCCCATGTGTG
The DNA here is from genome assembly GCA_030035585.1 of Dugong dugon. Classification (NCBI taxonomy): domain Eukaryota; kingdom Metazoa; phylum Chordata; class Mammalia; order Sirenia; family Dugongidae; genus Dugong; species Dugong dugon. Next base: position 27,244,000 of record CM057475.1, read on the forward strand.
CTGAGTCAAGCAAAAGTTTGGGAACACATTTAAACCCCGGGAATTTGTATTCTCTCTCCCTATAGCTGCAGGGAAAACTGACAACACTGAGGAAAACAGTTAACACACAAAATTAATCATTTGACTGCATCTGTTCAAATTCATACTTAAAGTTTAGCACACAGAGAGAAGCCATACAAAACTTGCTTTGTAACTACCAACCACATTCAACAAAGGTATAAAACACAATGACTTTATTTCTTACAACCAAATACTGCCAACTAGCATTACTTCCACTCATGCATCATTAAAAACAAAAGGATATTTCCTTGGTATTTTCAAATGATGCATTATACAATAACAAAAAAAGTTAGAACTTAAAATGCACCCTGATTAATTATGTAAACTGGTATTTTTTTTAAAAAGCATAACTAATAATTTGGTTTCTCTCTTCATAAAATGGAAATTTAAATATTTCTCCTGATAGTCTTGAGGTTATCATTATGTTATGAGTAGTGCAAAGTGTGGCACATATAGTTTCATCTAGAAAGGTGTGTATCCTACACACCTTAATTAAACAAAATGTGCATAACAAACTGCATACAGTCAATGCATGATAGAAAGCATGTTTCAAACACAAGGCAGCCCCTCAGGCTATCATATTATTTAGGTTTGCATTATCATTTATGGCATTACAGATTAATTACACATAACATACTTCTTCCACATTTCAACCCTGAAGATAAGAAAAGTAATTGTTGCTTGAAAAATTAATTCCAGGTAGCCGTTTGGTTTGTATCAGGAGAAAGTGAACCTCCAAGAGTTTAGTGTCTGCCGAATCCGGAATCATTACCGAGTCAGTAAATCAGATATGTAATGTATTTCACAGTGACTGTTTTCCAAGTTCTGGCAGCGCCTCTTCTGTAGTATGCCAGGCAGTGATGCATCGCCAAGACCACCCTGGCACGTGGTTTTCCCTTTTGCTCTTTTTCTGGATTAACTCTATTAGTTCCTCTTCTCACCTCTTCTATGGTCATCCATTTTAGTTATTCATAAGTCCTTTCAGAAGATCCTCAGAAAGCTCCATAAGGGGAAGTTCTGGAGATGGGAAATCCAAGGGCGGGAGATTGGGAATTGGAATGTCCTTGGCTTTCCCGGTATTTGTTGCAAATTTCTGCCAGGTTGAAGAGGCTGTAGGGGTTTCTGAATGTGGTGGCAAGCTCCATAACTCTGATTTTTCTACAAAATCAGCATCTACATCCAGCTCCTTTTCTATTGGACCTTTTAGAAGTCTGGCCTTTTCAGCTTTTAGTTGTTTATTTTCTTTCCTTAATCTTTCATTCTCAGCCACAAGGAATTCCACATGTCTTTTCAGATCGGCAATTTTGGTTGCCTGCTCCTCTATAATTGTTTTGTCATCTTTGGGGGCTTTGCTTCCAATGCATGGCTCTGTTGGCTCACTCTTCTGCTGAAGTAAGAACAGTAGTGTGTCTGGATCCCTGTCGAAGGCCCGCTGATTTTCAGGCGGGTGTTTCTCTGTGTAAGGGCTGTACTTCTGAAGAAGAAGGGGACTCTGGCCCTCCGTGTCCTCGGCAGAGGGTTTGTGAGATGTCTGAAGGTGGGCAGCTATGTCCTTGTCTGTATTCTGCTGGGCTTTCAATCTTTCCTCGCGCTTTGCCCTCTTCCACCTCTCCTGGATGAGCAGGAGCTGTTTCATGTGGCTATCCCTTTGCAATTCCAGTGATAAATGAGCCTATTACACAGAAAGAAAGATACAATTTGTAGAATTTAAAATTTTAAGTCTCTCTATAGTAATGTCCCATATACTATTCCAAAAGCCTCCTGTCTGAATAACCCAGTACCATTTACACTTCAGGAGAACCTCAAAACATTTCAAATTAACTACATCTTTTTCTGGGTAAGCTAACATTTTTATTCACAAACAAAACACCATTCATTCAGGAATTCAGAAGTCCTATTCCAAGTCAATACACCAAATTGGACCTTTTCAGAATATGGTTACCCTTCTGCAATGCCATTTGCACTCAGCTTAAAACTAGAAATCTTCTCTTAACTCTCCACCCAGCGAAAATGAAAAGTCTCCCTGTCAGCAGCGTGTTTAGAAGGCTCAGTGCACGTCTGTAATTACACACTATCATGAGCAGGTTCTAAACGATCAAAATGGAAGGGATATATCGTAACTTTTAAGTTCCCTTGGTTCAGTCTGAGGAACTGATGGCTTTTCCCTGCCACTGGGGGACTTAATGAGATTGCTTGATATCTCTTGCTGAAATTATCTCCTTAATTCAGTTAAACAAACATTTACTACCTCCTGCGTACCATCATTTCTGGATAATTTATCTTTGGATAAAGGTATTTTAAAAGCCCAGGCAGGCTCTCCCCAAACAAAGACAACAATTTTAATTTTAAGCTACTGGTGAAACAAAGTTTAAAGTACTAGAATTGCTTAGGAAAAGACAAGTGGGCAACTATTCAGATTTAAATTATCTCATAAAAGGAAAACGTAGTCCAGCTGATTTCCCCTTGGCCCAGCCTGCTTGCTTACTGTAAGCTAATGGTTAAAAACCAAGCTCATGATCAGGGAGGGCCCTCAAAGGGGTGTCTAAACTCAGAAAGGACATATCTGACAATCTGAGATCTGTGAATAACCACTAGCAAAAACGACAAAAGTTTCTGCGTACGTTACCTGGCAGCAACAGCTGTTCATTTAGTTTTAAATTCCTTTCTAAAGTATTCTTCTCCTGCCCATTTTAGACAGTTCTGACTGTAACTCTGGAGAGGGGCACAATGGTTTATTTTATACCCAGTTCAAATCTCCACAAGAAAACCCTTCTAACCCTTGTTGCAAATATTAAGGAAGTGTCTCACCTGTTCAGACTGTGTCAGCTTCATGGCTTCGGAAAGATATGCTGGTTAAAGAAAGAGGCATGTTAGTGTATGAGTGTTGTTGTTTTGTAATTAACGGGTCAAAGGAAGAAAGAGTACTCGTATGACAAAGAACTGGGCTATAAGCAATTCTGCCATATAGTAAAGGAAACAAGTAGGTGTTTAAGAAAAGGAAATAAACTCCTCATTGTCTAAGACAATTCTTCACTTCTCCAAAAAGGAAATCAGTGGTCATCAAACGGAGATATTCCCTACCCCATTCTGAATGTTTTGTTCGTTAAAACGCTTGTAGATTTTACAAGTGAAGAACCAAAAATGGCCAAACCAAATTAACAGGATTAGGGAGGACTGGAATTAAACAAGAAGCCATCAAAACCCTATTACTCATGCCCACAAAAACAGCAAGAGAGTATCACTGACTTTTTACCCACCTGAATACCTGGGCTACATCATTTTGGCCTCCTAGAGAACTAATTTTACTGAATTGTGTTTCTGACTTATGCCATCAGCCTACTGTTGTTGCTGTTAGTTGTTGTCGATTCCAACTCATGGCGAGCCGTGTGTATGGGAGAAGAACTGTGCTCCAGAGGGTTTTCAATGGCTGGTTTTTCAGAAGACTGCCAGACCTTTCTCCTGAGGTGCCTCTGGGTGGACTCAAACCTCCAACCTTACGGTTAGCAGCTGAGCATGTTAACCATTTGCAACACCCAGTGGCTCCAACAGCCTAATTAGTTCAGTCAAAAATCAGGTTAGTTCAAAGCTCTAAGAACTTGTTGACATATTTACAGTAAGAAGTTGTTGACCACACTATACTGTCATTTATGAAGCCCTTCAATAAAAGTTCTCTCTGATCTTAAGATCAGTTCCTAGGTGGCTTAATTTGTTTGAATTTAAATAGCCACTGTGAAAATCCATTAATTTTCCTCTTTGGGCTGGCTTCCAGGAAGCCTAAGGCCAAGTTCTTAGTCCCCGTGTAGCATAAAAACATCAAAGAACTCCTGGTGCATTTTGTGAACTTATACTCCCAGTCCTTCCCCATTTTATCTTTCTACGAATTTCCTCATCTACTTACTTTTAATTATATTTTATATTTTGTGATATGTTCCTCTGTAAAGCATTTCATATCCTTTCTGGAACAAGGTGGGGTATAAATAACAAGTATTAATAATGAATCACACACAATTACTTTCCATTTTTTTAATCTCTTGCTTGCAAGAAATTTTTTGGTACCTCCCACCTCTACATTAAGTTCCCTTTTGCTTTTTGGCAGTCGCTACAAAGCACTACTTTCTATCTAGTCTTAATCCAAATATGCTGATGATTTTCTGAGTTCTAGAATTAGAACTGTTGTCTGCCACGTTCTACCACAGTCCCTGAGATACAGATTAACTTGGATGCTCCCTTCTCCCAGCAAACACAGAGGTAGTTATGCAGCCATTGCTCCAGCCACATTGACCACACTTTCTCTTCAGTTTTTTTCCTAGTCTTTTATTCCTATAGTATGCTTGCATAGCTGCATACTATTTTTTCCCCTTCTGCTCATGTTTAAACTGGGTAGTTCTGTTGAGACATCCTATTTGCTTTCATACCGTGTGGATGAATTTTCCTAGACAGCCCTCCCATCTTACCTGCACATATTTGTCTCCAGGTCTGTACTGTAGTCTGCTTTAAATACACTTTCATAACAAATGCGAGTTTCCCACAAGCCTGAAATGTCCTTGTTTTGCAGAACCTTGAAACTGCATATCAAGACAGAAGGGATACCCAAGGACAGAGTTCTCAAAGCACAGAAATTTAACAAGTCACTGTGTCATTTAAAGTATTTCCCATATTTGAATTTTAAAACTGTGGCTTTTAAAAACAGTCATTTTAAAGGAAAAAAAAAAAAAAGAATGTGAAAAATCTGATTGCATGCTCATGGATTTGCTCCACAGATTCACAACAGGAAGAAATACCTACCAAGTCAGAAACTGAAGAAAGGAATACCCCTCGAAAACGTTTACAATCCCGATGGAACTGCTTCTCCAGTTACGGCACAAGGCTAGTACTTACAGTGGATGTGAACTGAATGGTGCGGAAGGGAAACTAAGAAAACCTGAAACCGCTATTACTTCTTAAAATAATAACTTCTATTATTACTTCATCAGGAATCTGTTAAACTTAACCAAAGCACAAACTGGGCAGCCTGTCTGTTCATACAGCAAATGATTCCCCTGAACGGTAAAGATGGTTTGTTCTGGAATCACTTTCTTGGCACCACTGTCTCCTTACCATTTCAGTTTCATGGGAAGGTCCACATCAAGATTTGTTTTAAAAAATGTAGAACAAATGATCAAATTCACGAAAAAGACCAGACTTACTGGTCTGACAGAGACTGGAGGAACCTCCGAGACTATGGCCCCTGGACACCCTACTAACTCAGACTTGAAACCACTCCAAAGGTTCACCATTCAGCCAAAGATTAGGCAGGCCTACGGGACAAGCAGCACCACACGTGAGGAATGTGCTTCTTGGATCAATCAAAGTGTACAAGACGAAATGGGCAACACCTGCCCAGGAACAAAGACGAGAAGGTGAGAGGGGACAAGAAGGCTGGACAAATGGACACGGTGAACCTGGAGTAGAAAGGGAAAGGGGGAGAGTGCTGACACAATGCGGGCTTGCAGCAAATGCTACGGAACAATTTGTGTGTAAGTTTCTGAATAAGAAACTAACTTGCTCTGTAAATTTTCACCTAAACTACAAAAAAAGTAAAAAAGGTTTTCAACCAAAATAATGATCAATTACTTAGAAATACCATGTACTCTGAGGTCTGCTAATCTTCTGAAATGTTCACTTTGAGTTACAAGCACTGTCAATGGCTATTATTAACTTCCCCGTTTCAGCTTTTGCTCTTTTGTTGTCTGTGGAAGAAATGAAATACACTTAGGGAACTGGGCTGGGTGAGACTGTTAAGTGAGAATTACACCAATCCAGTTACAGCTGCTACTCAGGGTTTAAAACAAAAGATTATTTCTAACAATGCTGAATCCTTGGAAGGCTGTAGCCTCTCAGATTTTCCCTTCTACGATATTAACCAGTAACCAGCTGCTCAGGTCAATTCTGACTCATGGTGACGCCATGTGTGGGGTGGGAAAATGTGGACACGTCCCTCTGCCCCTCCTGACAGATCTCAGTTTGTCTGGCAAATGAATGCTCATATACTGTTTTCATCTAATCCAACCACTGTCCACCTCAAGAGGAGATCCTACCTTTCCCCAAAAGGAAAGAGAAATCAAGCAATCTCTTCATTTCACTGCATTTACAAAACACTATCAGAGCACTACCAGGTATCATGGCTAAAGAGTCCTCAGCTATGTAATCTCGGGGTAAGTGTCTTACCTAAGTATCTCCTCTGGTCTTTTAGAGTTGGAGATAGATGCTCCTTCTTTGCCCGTCAGAGTTCTCATTTCAGGCTTTCCTTCCTATCAGTCTTTCCCAGATGCTGGCCTTCCCCTGTCATGTCTCTAAACTGATTTCCCAATACTGAGCTCCCTCCTTTCAGAATACATCTACAGCCACACCTCCCAAAACACCTCTGTTACAAACCGTAGATGTAAGTCAATTTAGAATACATGGCGCTCATTCCAGCCTCATCAATTTTCGCACTAACAATACATTCACAACTCTACTCTAAAACACAACACAAGGATATTTTTAACCACCAAGCCTAAACTCCAAATCAAATCAGCTCTGTAATATTTACTAGTCAAACTTAATTCTAGCTCCATGTGACCCAAAAGCCTACCTTCACCTTTTCTACTCCTGAGAATGTCACAGAATTTAAATACAGAGACAAGAGGCTGATGGTACATTTAATATCCAACAGTAGTTTAAGTCTTCAAAAACAGTGGAGTAGGTCAACAAGAATCGTTTGTGTGTCCAGAGTATGTTACTGCTCAATGCACAACATACGCTTACTCCTCTATTTTACCATATGCTACACATGTGTAACCATGACCACTTTGGGTTATAAAACTAAAGGTATCATTTCATTGGGGCATTCATCCACAATATGGATGTCCTATAGGGTCACCATGAGTCGGAATCAACACGATGGCAATGTTTTTTTTTAAATAGTTTAAGCGTAAGTACATTGCCTTTATAGAGACTACAAATTTCAACAATCTGATTGATAAGAAAATATGGTTTAGTAACAATTTAAACATGGACTGCCAGAAGAACAAACAAATCGGTCTCGGAAGAAGTACAGCAAGAATGCTCCTTAGAAGTAAGGATGGCGAGACTTTGTCTAACACACTTTTTGGACATGTTATCAGGAGAGACCCGTCCCTGGAAAAGGACATCATGCTTGGTAGAGGGTCAGTGAAATACAAGACGACCCTCGACGAGATGGACTGACACAGTGGCTGCAACAAATGAGCTCAAACAAAGCAACAACTCTGAGGCTGGTGCAGGATTGGGCAGTGTTTCGTTCTGTTGTACACGGAATCGCTATGAGTCGGAACCAACTCAACGGCACCTAACAACAACAGTTGCCAAGTTTAATGTTGTACTAAGTCCCCATAAAATTCACTGTAAAAATACACAAAGATATATGGGGTAGCTACTACATGCTCAGACCTATAGCAGATACAAATGTAAACCTGGTACATTCCAGTGGCAAATAATTCTTTAAAAATAAGACTTTAAGTTTTCTCTGAAAATAACTGACTTTTAGGCCAAATCATCAAAGCATGGATTTAGCCAAACCAATGCCCACCACAGTCTGCATTTTAGCAATAAGGTAACACAAGAGACAGACTCTACCAAGAAAGAATATGGCTTTGATCATTCTATTGGTCTATAGGGCCCAAAGGGAAAGAGCCTCCTTCTAAGAAAGGTGGACTACATCCATTTTCGATATAACAAGAGTAAATAAAACACTCCCTCCCTGTCTTAGGCTGGGTTCTCTAGAGTACCAAAACCAGTGAAGTGTGTGTTTATGTATATACACATATGTGTGTGTGTGTGTGTGTGTGTGTGTGTGTGTGTGTGTGTGTGTGTGTGTGTACATATACATACACATACACACAGATTTATCTCAAGGAAATGGCTCATGCAGTTGTAAAGGCTAGCAAGTCCCAAGTCTGTGGGTCAGGCATCAGGCTGGAGGCTTTTCCTGACTCATACAGCTACAAGTGCTTATGAACCCAAGATCAGCAGCTCAGAAGGCAGGCTGCTAGCTCGCAGGCTGTAGAGGTCGCTGAACCACAAGATAGGCAGGCAATACGGCAGGCCGCTAGCTCAAGTCCCAAGAACCAAAGGCCAGAAAATGACGAGCCAGATGCAGGACCCACAGCTAGCTGGCAAGTTTTGCCACAATGTCCATATATATAAATATATACTGAATGCAGGATACACCCCCAAAGAAATTCCCCTTATAACTGATTCGCTGATCACATCAGATCACATCATGGAGGATGACTACATCATTACACAACTGCCAAATTACATCATTACATAACTGCCAAACCACTGAGAATCACTGCCCAACCAAGTTGACACACAATGTTAACTCTCACGGTTCACCTCTTGCCAACATGGCACCTGTACACATCTCCTTAAACCATATACAATCCTTAACCTAAATGAAGACGAATTACAAAGTTATACTTGCACCTAACATGATACAACTAACGTGTACAACTGAAAACACGTTAGGCCCATTTGCAGCTTATATTTTATAGGTGAAGAAAACAAAAATATTTGAAGCACACATATCAGGAAGAAATACTCCTAACAACCGCAGTCCTTGTTTCTGCAACTGGTCACGTGGTCGTAACTGGTCTTTAGAACTACCTTTTTCCACCACCCATTCCGTATTCCCTTTACCCTCAGCAAGCACGTCAGATGGTTATGGTTCTTAGCCTGGTGAGGTGACCCAAACTTTCATTCCTGAAAGGTCTGAGCCATTAGTAGTCATGTTGGAATTAAGCTGCTATAGTTTTCTATTGACTTTAATCACAGGGCATGGTAGTACTAAGAGACTCAATAAGGGCTCTCCAGTATTCCAGACATAATCTTCTTTGCCTCCATTATGCAACATCAACCCAACTTCCCCTTGTTAATCAGGATCAATCACACCAGCCAATATGGTAACTCCCTTCTTTGCCTGTTGACACAGAGGCAGGAGGAGCCCAAAGTGGCCAGGTGGCATTCTTAACTTCCAGTTCAATGGAATCTGTGTTCTGTCTCTCCCATTAAAAAAAAAAAAATTGCCATCGAGTAGATTCCAACTCATACCTCTAGGTGGCAACATTCCTCCCTTAGGAACTAAGTCGTCTAGACCCACAAAGCATACGGTCGCAGGGACTGGAAGCAAAAATTTGGCGAGTGGGTGACTAGGGGTAATTGTAGGTGGTGCCACTCCCATTTCCACCCCTTGATTCCTGGAACTGTGAATCCTGGCTAGGGTGGAAACAGCACCATATACTGGATGCTGGTTTAGAGTATATACTTGCCTCCTAGAGAACACTGCCCCGACGCTGCAAGGTATTGCCACCTAGCTTGTACCAAAATTGTGTCTTTAGGAGGCCATCCCATGGTTCTATCAAACTAGCTGCTTTAGCATCATGGTGAACATGGTGAGACCAGTGAACTCCATGAAAATGGGCCCAATGCCACATTTCATTTGCTGTGAAGTGAGTCCCCTGATCCAAGGTGATGCTGTGTGGGATACCATGACAACAGATAACACATTCTGTGAGTCCACGGATAGTAGTTTTGACAGAAGCACTGCACGGAGGGAAGGCAAATCCATACCAGAGTGTCAATCCTAGTAAGAACAAAATGCTGCTCTTTCCATGCTGAAAGCAGTCCGATGTAATCAACCTGCTACAGGTTGCTGGCTGACTGCCTCGAGGAATGGTGCCATTATCAGGGACTTAGTGTTGGTCTCTAATGCTGGCAGACTGGGCACTCTGCAGTGGCTATAGCCAAATTGACCTTGGTGAATGTAAGTCCATGTTGCTGAGCCCATGCATAACCTCCATCCCTGCCACCATGGCCACTTTGTCCATGAGCCCACTGCGTAAGGATGGGAGTGGCTGGGGAAAGAGGATGACTGGTTTCCACAAAACAAGTCATTCTACCCACTTGACTGTTAAAATCCTCCTCTGTTGACATCACCCTTTGGTGAGCATTCCTATGAGACACACACATCTTCACTTGTTTGGCCCATTCAGAGAGGTCTATCCACATACCTCTCCCCATACCTCCCCGTCACCAATTTTCCAGTCGTGTTCCTTCCAAGTCCCTGACCATCTAGCCAAACCACTGGCCATACCCCATGAGTCAGTATACAACTACACATCTGCTATCTCTTTCCAAGCAAAGTGAACAACCAGGCGTACTGCTTCAAGTTCTGCCCATTGGGAAATTTCCCTTTCCCACTATTCTTCAAGGAGTTCCCAGAAAGGGGCTATAATGTGCCACTGCCCACTTTCGAGTGGTGCCTGCATACAGTGCAGAACCAGACGCAAATCAGGCACGAGTTTTCTCTTCCTCAGTCAAGTAATCGTAAGGAACTCACCATTAGGCCATAGGTGCAGACTGGGAGAGGGCAAGTAATGTGACAAGAGTGGAGACCACGGGCATTCGGCCACTTCCTAATGCAATTTATTTGTGCCTTCAGGTCCTGCTCAGGCCCCATCTCGTATATACCACTTTCATTTAATGACGAAGTGCTGCTGTGCACATCTGACTTTATGACTCTGTGGGTAAGACAACACCCAGTTCATGATGGGCAGCTCAGGCCACAGGGTGACTTGGAGTCCCGTGGTTAAGCATTCAGTCTCTACTAAGACCCAGTAACAAGCCAAATGCTGTTTCTCAAAAGGAGAGTAGTTATCTGCAGAAGACGGCAGGGATTTGCTCCAAAATCCTAAGGGTCTGTGCTGTGATTCACCAATAGGGGCCTGCCAAAGACTCCAAACAGCATTTCTACCTGCCACTGACACTTCAACCACCACTGGATCAGCCGAATCATATGACCCAAGTGGCGGAGCAGCTTGCACAGCAGCCTGAACCTGTTGCAGAGTCTTCTCCTGTTCTGGGCCCCACTCAAAACTAGCAGCTTTTCGAGTCACTTGATAACTAGGCCAGAGTAGCACACCCAAATGAGGGATATGTTGCCTCTAAAATCCAAAGAGGCCCACCAGGTATTGTGCCTTCTTTTTAGTTGTAGGGGGGGCCAGATGTAACAACTTATCCTTCACTTTAGAAAGAATATCTTGACATGCCCCACACCACTGGACTCGTAGAACAGATTCACTGAGGTGAAAGGCACATGAATTTTTGTGAGATTAATGCCCCACCCTCTAGCATGCAAATATTTTACCAGTAAGTTCAGAGTCATTGACACGTCCTCCTTACTACGTCCAATGAGCATAACGTGATCAATTAACAGACAGTGTGACATTTTGTGGAAGGGAAAGGCAATCAAAGTCCCTGCGAACTAAATTGACGTAGGGCTGGAGAGTTGAAAAACCCAAGACAGGACAATACGGTGTATTGCTGGCCTTGCTAGCTGAAGGCAAACTGCTTTTGGTGTTCCTTCAAAACCGGAATCAAGAAAAAGTCATTGGCCAGATCAATAGCAGCATACCAGGTACCAGGAGATACTCATTAATTTGCTCAAGCAATGAAACCACATCTGGAACAGCCAAGTGCAACTGGAGTCACTGCCTGGTTAAGTTCACAATAATCCACTGTCATCCTCCAAAATCCATCTGTTTTTTGCACAGGCCAAACAGGTGAATTAAATGGGGATGTGGTGGGAATTACCACCACTGCATCCTTCGAGTCTTTGATGATGACAGTAACTTCTGAAATCCCTCCAGGAATACGGTATTGCCTATGGCTTACTATTTTCCTGGGTAGGGGCGGTTCTAACGGCTTCCACTTGGCTTTTCCTATCATAACAGCCTAGTGCTGCCACTTGGTCCCTATCACCACAGGGTCCAATCAGCCCCACTGTAGTCAGATATCTTAATTCAGTTAGGGCAGTTCCCACTATCAAACCTGACTTACATAAAATAGCAATCACAGAGGTTTTCAAGGATGCTAGGGCTCCCTTCACAAATTTGTCCCTCACCATTGTGATGAAAAGGTGTGTCCTCTGGGCACTCCATGTGTAAGTCTGTGGGTCTAACCTGATAAACACACTCTAACATGCCAATTTCCCTAAGCCTTTGAGTACCTTCTTCTACAGTATAGCAAGGAAGGTCTGGTACTTCAAGTGGATTTAGTTTAAGCCACCACGTAACCCATGCTTCAGTGAACCAACCAAATAAACTATTAGACCTTTTCCTAGCCTCTCAAGATGAAACACTGAGTGAAGAATTTGCAATAAACTCAGACTGACTCAACTTTATGTTCCCTGCACTGTTATCCCACACCCTTAATACCTAGTCCCACACATATTCCCCAGGTTTCTGTTTGCACATATTAAGAAAAGTTAAGTATTTCTTTCGAAGCGTAGCATACCTTCTCCTGGGTCACACTTTATACTTCACCTTTTGGGGCTTGCTGAGACTTAAATCTAGTTATATATCTAGAAGCAAAAGTGGGTGGTGACAGTGGGTCCTGGGAACTTTCAGCAATGTGTGGTAAGGCAACTTACCCCAGGCGGTGCCCCAGGCAATGATTCAGATGCCTGACCCAGGAGGTATCTCAGAAAAAGGCTCTTCAGACAAAGCTGGGTTAGGTTAATCTCATCAGACTGGGGTGAAAAGGCTAATGGTTTTACTGGGGAAGGTGGCTTAGCAGACAAAGATGGTGTCATCTCTTTAGATGGGAGTAAGAGGGATGGTTCTGTCAGCAGGAGTGATCTAATGGAATTTAAGGGCTCAATGTACCCAGCTTCCTGACTATATGCCTCCATCCCAAGTTTCGGGATCCCATTTCTTCCCAATCAACTCACTTTAACTTCAGATACCTTTTGAGATTGGAAATTCAGCTTGCGTTGTAATTCAGACACTATGAAACTAAGACTCTGGGTTTGGTTTTCAACAATATCAGCTCTGTTACTACAAGAAATAAACCTTTCTTTCAGGGCACAAGTGTCAACTTTAAGGTCTTTCATGCAGCACTTGAGCTGTGTCTCTGAAGCCCTGAGCTCCTCTTTCTTTCACCACTCTTGTCTAGCAAAAGTAGGACCAATCACAGAGAACACAACACAAAGTCCCTGATGGAGCAGGAGAAAAATTGGGTGCAGAACTCAAGTTCTAGTAAAAAGACCAGACTTAATGGTTTGATTGAGACTGGAGGGACCCCAGAAGACATGGCCCCTGGACTCTGTTAGCCCAAAAATAAAACCATTCCTGAAGCCAACTCTTCGGACAAAGATTAGACTGGACAATGGGACATAAAATGATACTTGTGAAGAGTGGGCATTTTAGTTCTTAGCTCAAGTAGATACATGAGACTAAATAGGCAGCTCCTGTCCAGAGGTGAAATGAGAAGGCAGAGAGGGTCAGGGGCTGGTTGAATGGACATAGAAAATCCGGGGTGGAAAGGAGGAGTGTGCTGTCACAAAATAGGGAGAGCAACTAGGGTCACATAACAAGGTATGTATAAATTTTTGTATTGAGAGACTCACTTGAATTGTAAACTTTCACTTAAAGCACACACAAAAAAAAGCAGGACCAACCAATCAGGTTCCCTATACTACTCATTCTGACAAAACTGTAGAAAAGTATCAAACATGTGATCACCCAGAACCTTGTTTCTCACCAATATCTGATCTATTTGTGGTGATATTTTACAAAATAATACTGCCACCTCATGCCATGGATTAGCAGCATCCTCTTTACTACTGGAGGCAGAGTCATGGGCGCCTTAGGACTAGCCAGACTTGAGATCAATTCAGAAAACTCATCCTTACAATTTTGTTTCTCTAGAACCACTCTCAGTACCAAATATCTTAGGTTAGGTTCTCTCCAGTGAAGCGTATACATATATACACATACACAGAGAAAGAGGGAGGGAGGGGGGAGAGAGAGAGTAATTTATCTCAAGGAAATGGCTCATGCAGTTATAGAGACTGGCAAGTCCCAAGTCTGTGGGTCAGGTGTCAGGCTGGAGGCTTCTCCTGACTCACATAGCTGCAGGGGTTGACAAACCCAAGATCAGCAAGTCAGCAGGCTGCTGGCTCACGCACTGCAGAGGCTGACAAATCCAAGACTGGTAGGTAAGACAATGCTGACTCACAGGCTGTGCAGGCCAATGAATCCCAAGACTGGCAGGCAATACGGCAGGCCACTGGCTCGTGTCCCAAGAATCAGAGGTCAGATGATAAAAAGCCAGATGCAGGATCCAGAGCAAGCAAGCAAGCTTTGCCAGAACATCCATATATATATATATTGGATACAGGCCACATCCTCGAAGAAACTTCCCTTACAACTGATTGGCTGATCACATCAGATCACATCATGGAGGATGACTACATCATTACACATTTGCCAAACTACATCATTACATAACTGCCAAACCACTGAGAATCATGGCCAAGGCAAGTTGACACACAACCTTAACCGTCACATTCCCCAAAGCTTTTCAGTTTATTACTCAGCCAACAGAAACAGGTATGTGGAAAACAGGCCCCTAAGATCTATTTTTGAGTTCAACATATGCTAGGTTACTTTGACTGAGATAAAATTAGGTTTTTGATAAGAAGCTAAAAATTCTAAATTTCATACCTAAAAGAAAACTATCATCAGGATGTTACTATGGGCATGAACGTAGAGATGAAATATTCAGAAGAGAAGCTACAGAAAGACTATGGGAAAAATCTTTCAACATTTTAGGTGGCAATGGCTTTTGATGGATTTTGTGTCATCAACATCTCCAAAAACAGAAACTCAAGTGAAAACTAACTGACTGGAGTCAAATTAGTTGTTACTTTCAGAACCCAAAATGGCCACCTATTTGAAACCCATAAGCCTTTTCCATAATGACTAAGATGATTTGGCAGAATTCTTGCAATCAGCCTCTGTCTTTAGGAATCAACAGGCTCAGAAAGCAGTGTCTAGGAATCATGGCAGGTATGAAATCTTCATAATTTGGAAAGAAAATTGAGTTAGGAGGAGCTGGTAAATCCTATACAACCCCTTAAAAATAATCAAAGCCAACAGTCCAGTGGGTCAGCAGTGTCAGCCTTACGCATGCAGGGCAGAAACACATCATCAGTAGTGTGACCTTCATTCTAAGTAAAGTGTTTAGAGAAAGTGGAGAAATAAAATTGCTCTCCAGTTTTAGACTCAATATTTCTCAAAAAGAATACTCACCTGGGCAGAAAAACCAGAGTACTGGAAATGGAACAACAACACACAAAGATAAATGTGGACACACTGTGCAAAATATAACCGTCACTAAACTATTTGTGTAGAAATTGTCAAATGGGAATCTAATCTGCTGTGTAATCTTTCGCCAAAAACACAATAAAAATATTCTTTAAAAAAAGAAAAGAATACTCACCTGCAGCTTTTTTGTGACAAGAAATAGCCTCTTCGTATTTCCCTGCAGCTAATAAACGGTCTGCTCGTCTGCTCTGTTGATGAGCCTAAAAGACAAACATTCCTAAGTTCCTCTAATCATAAAATAAGACACAACTTAAAAAAATTGTTTTTAAGAAGATAATGTTTATTTCCACACACCAAACCTCCATTACAGCTACATCTATAATTGGGGAAATTTAATGGTATATAGTATAATGGTATATAATAGAACTATAGTACTAGTAGTCCCCAACTCACCATGGGGATCCATTATGACGACTCCATCCATCCTAAGTCAGTTCTGACATAAGTCTAATATCTCACTTTTTTTGTCTTCATTATTGCCTTTTATTATCAGTATCTTTATAAATCTGATATTTGTCTTTAGGGGTTGGAAACATTACATATAAACTTACAGATATATTTTAACACATACATAAAACCAAAAACCAAACCCACTGCCATCAAGTCAATTCCATTCAGATACAACACAACCCTACAGGACAAAGGAGAACCCGACAGGGTTTCCAAGGCTGTAGTCTTTAAGGAAAGATTTGAAGAACTGATGCCTTTGAATTATGGTATTGGTGAAGAAATATACCATGGACTGCCAGAAGAACAACAAATCTATATTGGGAAGAAGTACAGCCAGAATGCTCCTTAGAAGCAAGGATAGCGAGATTTCATCTCACATACTTTGGACACGTTATCAGGAGGTACCAGCCCCTGGAGAAGGCCATCATGCTTGGTAAAGCAGACGGTCAGCGAAAAAGAGGAAGATCCTCAACGAGATGGACTGACACAGCGGCTGCAACAATGGGCTCAAACATAGCAATGATTGTGAGGATGGCACAGGACAGAGCACTGTTTCATTATGTTGTACACACAGGGTCGCTATGAGTCAGAACCTACTCAATAGCACATAACAACAACAATCTTTATGGAAGCAGACTGCCACATCTTTCTCCCACAGAGTAGCTGGTGTGTTTGAACCGCCAAACTTTTTTTGGTTAGCAGCCAAGTACTTAACCACCGTGCCACCAGGGCTCCTTTTAAATACATATATACACAGTTGTTGTTAGGTGTCATCAAGTTGGTTACGATTCATAGCAACCCTACGTACAACAGAATGAAATGCTGCCCGGTTCTGTACCATCCTCAAAATTGTTGCTATGTTAGACCCCACTGTTGCAGCCACTGTGTCAATTCATCTCCCTGAGGGTCTTCCTCTTTTTTGCTGACTCACTACCAAGCATGATGTCCTTTCCAGGGACTAGTCCCTCCTGATAACATGTCCCAACTACATGAGATGAAGTCTTGCCGTTCTTGCTTCTAAGGAGCATTCTGGCTGTACTTCCTCCAAGACAGATTTTGTTCATTCTTCTGGCAGTCCATGGCATATTCAATGTTCTTTACCAATACCATAATTCAAAGGCATCAGTTCTTCCTCAGTCTTCCTTATCCATTGTCCAGCTTTCGCACGCATATGGTGCGACTGAAAACACCATGGCTTGGGTCAGGCACACCTTAGTCTTTAAAGTGACATCTGCTTTTTAACACTTCACAGAGGTCTTTTGCAGCAGATGTGCCCACACAAATTAATCCTTTAATTTCTTGACTGCTGCTTCCATGGACGTTGATTGTGGAGCCAAGTAAAATGAAATCCTCTACAACTTCAATCTTTTCTGTTTATCATGTTGCTTATTGGTCCAGCTGTGTGGTCCAGTTCATTTCCTTTATGTTGAGGTACAATCCATACTGAAGACTAGTCTTTGATCTTCATCAGTAAGCGCTTCAAGTCCTCCTCATTTTTAGCAAGCAAGGTTGTGTCATCATAAGAAAATACACAAATCATAAAAATTTACTCCAACAATGAGAGTCAAACAACGGCATTTTGTCAGTTGCGGTAATAACTTCACCTGTGGAAGGTTCTGGATCATCTGGATTATGCCTGGGAATGAGGATGGTGTTTCTAGTCAGAATTAGCAAGAGTTGTCTGTATGGTCCTTTTTTTCCTTCATATATTTCACGGTAACATCTCACTGCTTCCCAAATCTGCCTACCTACTTTAGCAAAGTGATCAGCACTTAGGTCTGTGTTTTCAAGCAACTGAAACTTCTTATTTAGTTTAGAAAAAACTCCAGCTAATCCTTTCACTGTAAAATTTTTTGACAACTTCTCCTTCCTCTTCCTCATTACTTCTATTCTTCTTCAGCATTTCTTTCCTCTTCAAAATCTATTAAGTCCTGATCTGTCAATTCTCCTTCTTTGTGATCTATGAACTGTTCTGCAATGGTGGTACAATGCAGCATTCTTGACAGACGATTTTTCCACCAATCTGTTCCATCATATTATCCTGATCAAATGCTTGGAGCATGGACATAACTCAGTAATTTCTTCCATATCCCCTGCATGCATTTTCCCGTAACTTCCACCCAGGAAGATGTACTAACGATAAGATGTACAAAAACCAAACAAGCAAACAAAGAAAAAAAATTGTAAATGTGGTTTACTGTAACTCGAATATGTCATAAATCAGAGACTACCTGTATATGAAAGGAACTGGACACATCTCTCAGTTTACCGATAAACCTTCTCAAGGTTAACACCAGGCACTTAACTCCTTCAGTGTCCCACATCCGTCCATTCTTCAGAGATTAACAAAAAGAACTACAATCATGGCTTGTTACTCAATGTGTGTATTTTCCTCATTCTTAAAAAGCTCCTTTCAAAACAAGTTATTCTGTAGTCACTTTCACTAGTCTGTATAGGTTTAAAAACTATAATCAGGAAATCACTTATCACAGAAAAACCCAAGCTTCTTCTATATCAACTCATTCTTTCCTTTAAACATTAAAGTTACTATTTATGTATTTAAATAAAAAGTTGTACATTGTATAGTTGATGAATTAATCACACCAATATTTAATAGTACAGATTTTCTTCAGCTACAACTCACCAAAAGAACAGAGGTAAACGTATTAAATAAACCGAAATAAATGTATTAAATAGTCATTTGCCTCCTTAATTTGTGCTGCACTTTAAGAATTTCAAAAGGGCTTTAATAAACATCATTTCAACTACCTTCACTGTGACTCTGTGAATGTGTTTCCCTCTCAGGTAAGGACGCCCAATAGACTAACAGGGGTCATGTAACTTACATAGTCAGCCAGCAAGGAGAAAGGCAGAAATGATCAGCTAATCTTCTAACTAATGTAATGTTTCCCTCACTGATACACTGACAGATGATTTAGCAAAGACTCTTTTAAAAGAATGTAAAGCACCACAATGAGATACCACTTCACACCCACTAGGATATGATCAGAAAAACAGAAAATAACAAGTGTTAGTAAGGATGTGGAGAAACTGAAAACCTCGCCCACTGCTAGCAGAATGTAAAATGATGCAGCCACAGTGGAAAACACTTCGGTGGAAAACACTTCGGCAGTTCCTCAAAAATTTAACCATTGGAATTACCATATAACCCAACAATTCTACCCCTAGGTATATATACAAAATAACTGAAAGCAGGGACTCAAACAGATAAGTGGATACCAATGTTCACTCTAGCATTATTCACAATAGCAAAAAGGTGAAAACAATCCAAGTGTTCATAAACAGATGAATGGATAAACAAAATGTGGCATATGCACACAATGGAATACCATTCAGCCATAGAGAGAAATGAAGTTCTGATACATGTTCCGACATGGATGAACCCTGAAAACATTATGCAGAGTAAATTAAGTCAGACACAAAAGGACAAATATCATTATGATCCCACTTATATGAAATATCTAGAATAGGCAAATGCGTAGGAACCAAAGTTTATTAGTAGTTATCAGAGCTGGTGATAAGGAGGAATGGAGAGTTCTTGCTGAAGGATACTGAGTCTCTGTTTAGGAGGATGAAAAACTTTTGGAAATAGTGAGTGGTCATGGTAGTACATCTGGCAGAGCCCCGGTGGCAGAGCAGTTAAAGCAGTAGGATGCTAACTTAGAGGTCAGTGGTTCGAACCTACCAGCCGCCTGTGGAAGAAATATGTGGCAGTCTGCTTCGGTAAAGATTTACAACCTTGGAAACCCTGTGGAGTCACTATGAGTCAGAATCGACTAGATAGCAGTGGATTTGGGTTTGGAATGGTAGCACACCATGGTGAATGTAATTAATATCACTGAACTGTACATGTAAAAACGGTTAAAATGGTAAACTTTTTGTTATATATTTTGCCACAATAAGAAATTTTTAAATATTAAAAAAAATTAAGCAAAATCTGTTTTGTCAATAAGGTATAAAGTGATTTATCTTGAATGCTTTTCAAGAAATGTGCCATCAGGGTCTCATAAAAATACTTCAGAGAAATACTTTTGCAATTGAAACTGGAAATACTGTGGCACATTTGCAATTATACTCTTCAGCGTAAAACAGAGGTGAAGATAAAAGTAGAAAATAGCACTTCCTGCAACCCATGCTGTTTGCATTCTCCCCACTCCTATTTTTGTAAGAAAGAAGAAACAAGCAACACTCAAAAGTCAAGATCATCTCTTTCAGTTGCTTCAAAGGCATTTTATCCTTTAAACAGTAATTCAACAAACTTTTCTCTAAGTCTGAATGTATTCCTAACAAAAGTAACTGGTCATCATAAATAACTGGTGACTTAAAATAATGGATAAATTTTAACCATAGTCTTTGAGCAAAATATATTTTCTGAGCACATTAAGATTTTATAGTATCTAGAAATGATGCAGGTCTTTTAGAAAGATAATGCACATGACAAAGAAAGCAAGCAAGTATCAGCAGTTATGATTATTTCTTTAACACTTGGGTTCTAATAGCACTATGAATGATCAATGCAGCCAAAGAAACCCTACTCTCCTGGGAATGCAAGTGACAATCAACAAGGTTTTAGAAGGAAAAAAAAGGAATTGGAAGGGGGGAACTGGCAAGTGCCTTTATCTTTCTGAGCTTTAAAAGAGGCCCCAAAGAACAAACTACATGTTCTCTCTCATGTAGCAAGAGCAAGACCTCATAGATCTCCTGACTCCCCCAAAACCCCCCCATGTAAAGTCCAATCTCTAGTCACTGTGCCAATTCAGGAATCATATTTCATTTTAGTTTCAAATATAACTGACCCACTAAAAACATACACCCACTCTAAGTTATCTGGTGCCGCAGCAATCAAATTCTTATCTAAAAACAAGTACTGTTCCTACTAAGTTCTTATTTGACACCCAGCAAGTGCAGACTCTGGATAGAGCCTGAATTCCTGAGTTCAAATCTCAGCATGAACACCGATCAGACACATGAACTTGGCATTCTTAACTTTCTGCCTCAACTTTCTCACCTCTAAAATGAGAGCTACTGTGAAGATTAAACTAGTTATATCAGAGCACTTAGAATGGTGCCTGGTATCTAATACTCAATAAATTCATCATTATGCTAAGTACTATAAAAAACAAATAAAAGCGTTGGAGGTCCCTGCCATCAAGAAATTTGCAACGCAGTTGGAGAGTACTGGACTAAATTGCATATTTATTTTTACTGAAGACATTGTAGGAAACCTATTTTGGTAGTCATTCTTATTTTATTAAGTAATCTTTGAAGGTTCTGCATATTAAATTGTATCCTTTTAAATAGTGTTCTTGGTAGAATCACAGCTATTTAAAGTAATTAGTCCTTAAATATGTTTCATTGGTAATTCAAGGTAAAACAGGAACAGGAAGCAAATAGGAATTTTGGTAGAGATTCTAAAAGCAGTCTAAGCACTGATATTTTTATAATCCTGATAACATGTTTCTTTATCAAGTATACAAGATGCACTAAGATTTTGTGAGAAAGACTATCTCAATATTTCATATTCATTCAGAAAGGACAAAAGACACACTAGGTCTTTATGACAGTTTCACTAACAATTCAAATAATGTTTAAGTCAAGCGTGCATTTATTTCAGGTATTAATCAAATTAAGCTCAAATTTTTATTTATTGTTGCTGCTGAGTGCCATCAAGTCGATTCTGATTGGTCAAGTCAATTCCAACTCACAGCAACCCTATGGGACAGAGTAGAACTGCCCCACAGGATTTCCAAAGCTGTAATTTTTTTTTTTTTTGGTACTTTAGATTAAGGTTAACAGAGCAAACTAGTTTCTCATTAAACAATTAATATACATATTGTCTTGTGACATTGGCTGCCAACCCCACGACGTGTCAACACTCTCTCCTTATCGACCTTGGGTTCCCCATTACCAGCTTTCCTGTCCCCTCCTTGCCCTTGGGTTGGTGTGCCGATTTAGCCTCATCTTGTTTTATGGGCCTGTCTAAACTTTGGCTGAAGGGTGAACCTCAGGAGTGACTTCATTACTGAGTTGAAAGGATGTCCAGGGGCCATACTCTTGGGGTTTCTCCAGTCTCTGTCAGACCAGAAAGTCTGGTCTTTTTTTGTGAGGTGGAATTTTGTTCTCCATTTTTCTTCAGCTCTGTCCGGGACCCTCTTATTGTGATCCCTGTCAGAGCAGTCAGTGGTGCTAGCCAGGCAGCATCTAGTTGTGCTGGACTCAGTCTGGTGGAGGCTGTGGTAGTTGTAGTCCATTAGTCCTTTAGACTAATCTTTCCCTTCTGTCTTAGGTTTTCTTCATTCTCCTTTGCTCCAGATGGGATGAGACCAGTGGAGTACCTTACATGGCCACTGACAAGCTTTTAAGACTCCAGACACTACTCACCGAAGTAGGATGTAGAACATTTTCTTTATAAACTATGTCATACCAGTTGAGCTAGATGTTCACGAGATCATGGTCCCCAGCCCTCAGCCCAGTAATTCAGTCTCTCAGGGAGTTCAGATGTATCTATGAAGCTTCCATGACCTTGCCTTGGTCAAGATGTGCTGGCTTCCCCAGTCTTGTGTACTGTCTTATCCTTCACCACCAAAGCAAGTCTGTAATCTTTACAGAAGCAGACTGCCACATCTTTCTCCTGCGGAGTGGCTGGTAGGTTCAAACCACGGACCTTTTGGTTAGCAGCCGAGAACTTAACCACTTCACTACCTGGGTTCCTAACTTATTATTACGCTTCTTAAATGAAATATCACTATTTATTAGGAAACTATTAAGACAGTTCTCTTCAAGAACTTCAATTCCATTAACCCATTTTCATCTCCCTCGTTGGTATATAAACGAGTTCAATTTTTTTGTTCTGTTGAGCTTCTAGATTTCCTATAAAATTTTATAAATTTGATGTTCATAAAAATCAAAGTTTTTTTTTTTGTCTTAATTATCTTTTCCATTCTAATACGTCACATGGTACGTTTACTAAATCATTAGTAGCAGCTTTCCTTAGAATTGGAGCCCTGGTAGCACAGTGGTTAAGAGCTATGGCTGCTAACCAAAAGGCTAGCAGTTCAAATTCACCAGCCACTCCTTGGAAATCCTATGGGACAGTTGTACTCTGTCCTATAGAGTCGCTATTAAGTCAGAATCGACTTGACGGCAAAGGGTTCCTTAGAATCAGATTTTCTTCATACTCTTTGTAATTCAGTTCTATTTT
Organism: Dugong dugon; assembly: GCA_030035585.1. Taxonomy (NCBI): domain Eukaryota; kingdom Metazoa; phylum Chordata; class Mammalia; order Sirenia; family Dugongidae; genus Dugong; species Dugong dugon. The sequence goes on from CM057475.1 coordinate 27,266,962, forward strand.
CTTTGCTTCTCTATCAATAATTGTGGTAAGCAGCTTTGAACATGGCTCCCAATGATCCTGCCTCCTGGTATTGATGCCATACATACTCTCCTCACATGTGTGCTGGACCTAGTGACTTGGATCTAAGGAAAAGAATACAGCAAAGGTGATAGGATGTCATTTCCATGATCAGGTTACAAACAACTATCACGTCCATCTTGATAACACTCTCTGTCCCTTGCTTAATTTAATGAAGCCAGCTGCCATGCTGTGAAATGCCCTATGGAGAAGCTCACAGGGAACAGATGGTGGCCTTCAGTGAACAGCCAGCGAGGAACTCAGGCCCTCAGTCCACAAGCCCTCAAGGACGTGAATCCAGCCATCAACCATGTATGTGAGCTTGGAAGCTGATCTTGCCCCAGTGGAACCTTCACGTAAGACCGTAGCCCCAGCTGATACCTTGATTGCAGCATTGTGAGAACTCTGAAGCAAAGACACAGCTAAACGATGCCCTTATTCCTGGCCTACAGAAACTGTGACATAATAAAATGTGTGTTGTTTCAAGCTGATAAGTTTTTAGTTGTTTTGCAGCAATAGATAATTCATACAATTATTATATAGCAACTCTGTCTTCTATTGTAAACTTCCTCAAACTTTATTGGAAATAATGTTTAAATAGGGAGAGCAGTGATTGCCAATCCTCAAGGAGTTGTGATACTCTATCATTGAGTATTAGATTTAATGATACCACAATCTCATAGTAAAGTACTTTCTGGTACTTAGGGTTTACAATAAACGGATTTAGTTTTCTTGTAAGAATTTCTTTACAATTCTCATGGAAATTTGGACTTTTGATTCCAGCCATGATGGAGTAGCTAGCATTGGCTTACCTTCTTGCTGCAAACAATTACAAAGCTGAACAAAATATATAAAAGCTACCATTTACAGGCACTGGACAAAAAAATAATGGAGGACTATATTCTTTTGAGAAAAGGGAAATACACAAGGTGAAACCCACATTCATCCCAGGTCTCTTTTTGATGACACTTTCCAAAATGGAGTACAAGAAAATAAAATTCAAGCGGAAAGTAGTATGTCATTCAGCAGAGAAGACTGGAACCAAAAAAGGTTAGGATTTGAGGAGAAGAGTCCAGGATTGGAAGAAATGCCATGAAGACACCCTACAAATATGCATAAAAATTCCCCTCAGGTCCTTGTACACGAAAAAATAAATGGTTAAAATGAGAACCTGTTATTATATTTTACGATATTTTTTTTTAATCTAAGTATATGTGTCTCTATACATATAAATCAGTTGCCATCAAGCAGATTCCAACTCATGGCAACCCATGCATGCTCCACTGGGTTTTCAATGGCTGGTTTTTCAACAGTAGATCACCGGGTATGGTGCAATTAATCACTTTTGTGTGGCCTTTCTAGCCGTGATCTTATAATTCCCACCCAAGTAACTGTGGCCCACCAAAAGGAATGGTCAGTTTTGCCATTCCGCTGGGCTTGAAATGAGCCACCCCAGAGGTGGGAAAAAGAGGATCCCACCACCACCGAGGAATAACAGCCAGGAGCTGAGAAGCTCCTGCACCCAGGAGACGAGAGCGAGCTGTAAGCTTGAAGACGGCAAGAAGCAGTGGCAGACAAGCAGTGGCAGGAAAGACCAGGAGGAGAGACCATGTAGTGGGCTTCCCAGCCCATAGAGCAAGAAAGCTGAATGCCTTTGGGCAGAGGCAGAGGGCCAGGGAGAGGTGTGCCTGCAAGTTACTATCAGATAAACATCTTTAATGCACAAAACAGTCAGATAGAAGATTTTTCACTACTATCATAAATGCAAAACATCGGGTAACAAGATAGTCAATAAGTAAGGAGTGTGTGTACAGAAAATCCTAAAGAATCTCCAGGAAAGCTACCAGAGTTAATTTTTAATAAACGAATTCAGCAAAGTAGCAAGGTTCAAGGTCAACAGACAAAATACACAAGGTCAATATAGAAGGTCAATGCACAAAAATCAGTTGGGTTTCTATACACCAGCAATGAGCAATATGAAAAGGAAATTAAGAAAACAATTCCATTTACAATAGCATCTAAAAGAATAAAACACCTAGGAATAAATTTAAGCAGGGAGGTGAAAAACTTGTACACTGAAAACTACAAAACATTGCTGAAAGAAGTTAAAGAAGATCTAAACAAATGGAAGGACATTATGTGCTCATGGATTAGAAGACTTAATATTATTAAGATGTCAATACTACTGACAGTGATCGATAGATTCAATGCAATCCCTATCAAAATGCTAACAGCATTCTCTGAAGAAATGGAAAAGCAAATGCTCAAATTTATATGGAACTGCAAGGGGTCCCATACAACCAAAGCTATCTTGATAAAGAAGAACAAAGTAAGGGACTTACACTTCCTCATTTCAAAATGTACTTTAAAGCTACAAGAGTCAATAGTACTGGTATAATGACAGACATACAGACCAATGGAATAGAACCAACAGTCCAGAAATAAACCCTTACATCTTTGGTCAACTGATTTTCGACAAGGGTGCTAAGTCCACTCAACAGGGAAAGGATAGTCCCTTCAATAAATAGTGCTGACAACTATTTTCCATATCCAAAAGAATAAAGTCAACCCATACCTCACACCATATATGAAAGTTAACTCAAAATGGATCAACAACCTGAATGTAAGAACTAAAACCATAAAATTCATGGGACGAAACACAGGAGTAATGCTGTGAAACCTAGTTTTCAACAACTGATTCTTAGATATGATATAGAAAGCATGAGCAACAAGAGACAAAACAGATAAACTGGACTTCATCAAAATTTAAAACTTCTGTTCATCAAGGGACTTTATCAACAAAGTGAAGAGGCAACCTACAGAACGGGAGGAAATACTTGGGAACCATCATCTGATAAGGGTTTAATATCTAGAATATATAAAGAACTACATGTCAACAACTGCAGTACAATAGATTGCTTTTGTGTGGCCTTTCTTGCCATGGTCTTCTACTCCCACCCAAGTAATTGGATGGGACAGTACAAACAAGGCAACTGTGGCCCACCAAGGGGACTGGTCAGTCTTGTCTTAAAAGAGCGCTAATTCCAGAGGAAGAACTGCCAGGAGCGGAGAGCGTTTCCTTTGGACCAGAGATCCCTGCGCTGAGAAGCTCCTAGAACCATGAGACAGAGAGAGAGAGCGCGAGCGAGAGAGCTGTAACCTTTAAGACAGTGACAGGACAGACTGACAGGAGACTTCGCAGTGGGCTTCCCGGCCCATGCAGTGAGAAAGCTGAGTGTCTGGGGTGTCTCTGGGGACTTACTGGCAGGGGCTAAAAGAGCTTGGTAACACTTGCCGGAGCAGGACAGAGGCCTAGAGCCAAAGAGAGGTATATCTGTGAACACAGTTGAAAAGAGGCTTTCCTGATGGAAGAACTGTATCCTGAGTGTTCCTGAGCCTCAACTGTAACTTGTTACCTCCCTAATAAACCCCATAATTGTTGAGTATTGTCTGTGAGTTCTGTGTGACCACTGCAATGAACTATCGAACCCAGCATAGTAGTAGAGTGCCATGGGGCAGTTTTTGTCAGAATTGGTAAAGATGGTGGAGAGAGGAGGCATGGCTGAGGAGGAATTAGCCTTGGGTGGTTGATCTTGATTCTCCTTACCCCATGTAAAGTTAGAGGAGGTCAGACACCACACCCAGGCCATTTTTACACCAGGCTTTTCTTCTGGGGCACCTCTGTGTGCACTCAACCTTCCATTTAACCTTCTGTTTTGCATATGAGCATGTTAACCATTTGCATCACCCGGGATTCCATCTATATGTATACAGATATGTATATTCATATTCAATGGTCCACTTACTTCACACACTATTTCATCCATCCAATCTCTAGGACATTTTGACTAAACTTTTCCTACTCCCTCCTAAGTAAAAATGAAAGCACAATACTAAAAGATGTTCTAAAACCTTTATAAAAAGTAAAACAAGTTCAGATATAATAACATTGTCAATAACTTACTCTGTACTCTGTACAAATTCCTCCCTCCCTGGCTCCTCCTCCTCAGAAACAGCCAACAGTTTCCACATGCCCTACCCCTTTTTTGTGAACTGTTCTTCCTAGGCAATCCATATGATTCCTGTGCAAGCTGTCATACTGTGGTATGACCTGGTCCCTTGGACACATACATAAAGAATCCCTTATTCCAGATTTTCAGACTTAGGACCAGAGAGCATGTCTAGGAAGTTTCAAGTGGTTTTAACTAATGTGACATTCAGGATCTAGCCAAATGGAAAACATAGGTCTGCAGTTAGGAGTGAGCAGTCAAGTCCAGAGAGGCAGAAAATGGAGAATCCTGACTACATCTGAGACCCAGGTCCCACATGTTCTTAGGTCCACTTGCATTGTATGCCTGCCCTTCCAACACCTTTCTGGGATTCCAATAAATTACCCCATTGGGCTTAAATTAATTTGAACTGGGTTTCCAATACTTGCCACCAAAAAAATCCTAACAATTACGGCCAGATTACTAAGTGACTCCCTCACTGGCAGGTATTCTACTTTTACAAACCACTCTAAAAAAGGCAGGTTCAGTACTGTCTTCTCTCTCACAGGAAAACAGTATTACTTTCTATTTATTTATTTATTTCTGTGTCCCTGGGGAAAGCTATAAGGAAAGGTGAAAAGAAAAGGAATACTCAGAATATGAAACAATACCAAAAAGAGGGTGGAGGAAAATCTAATGTACTTCGATCTTGTGGTAGAGTGTTCAGGGTGGAGCAAAGCAGAAACCTTATTCATGCTCCCTTTTCCAGTCAACTCACTAAGAGTCTCCTATAGACAACAAGCAGCAAGCAGTATTTTCTAACTATAAGCGCTAAACCGTCACACCAACTAATGTAATACAATCACACTTAAGAAAATTGTTCAAGTGTTAAGAGAAGTCCAGGAGGACCTCTTTACAATTTTAAGTCTAAGAATCAACTTTTCCCACATGCAGCTCTGCCAGCTTCTGTTTCCTTCATTTTCCAGTTTAGCTTGCTTCTTTTCAGAACTATCACCATCTGCTTTGAAGACAGTGGGAATCTAGTATACCATCTTTTAAATTACAGGTTGTAGCCTACTTCTACCTTGTGAAATCAATTTAGTGGGTCATAAGCTGCATTTTAAAAATCCGATTATAAATATTATTAGAGTACATCACATATAGCAAAGTTTTATTTTGTTCTGGTAAAATTTATGGAGGGCCTCTGCTTTCTGCACAATTCCAAGAGGCATCACCCATAATGTAGTAGCTCTACATTAATATACACGTATGTATGTGCGTATTGATCATTATGTAAAAATTTCTCATTGTGGATCACAGTCAAAAAATAAGAGCAAACACTGAACTAATAGAAAAGTCAGTATTTTATTTAGAATCCTGCTTTCAAATCCCACTACTACCACTTTGCATTTCAGTGTCTTCACCTGTAAAATGGGGATAACTGCTCATATGGATATCAAGAGTACAAAATAAGATAATATATATAAAGTACCTGATGCCAATCTTAAAAAAAAAAAAAAAAAAAAAAAAAAAAAAAAAAACCTGTTGCCATCGAGTCAACTGCCAGCACTTAGTAATCGCCAGATACAGAGCATGTCCATTAAGCCCAGCAGAGCTTGTGACATGTGATAAATTTCCCTTGAAATTTTTCAGGGTAACAGGAAGGGGTTTCAAACCGCCTCATTTTACCTTAAAGATTTTATTGCCATCCACTACAAAACAGGGAGGTGCACCAATATAATTAATATGGGATAGTTACAAAGATTCCAGGTATATACGAGGCCATTCCTTAGACCATGATATCGGATTCCTTTTCTTAAATGAGAAGCTTAAAAGCAAAAAGCTTCATTAACAACCTCACGTACTGTGAGAAATGACTACTCTAGAGGGAAGCTCAGTTATTCAATAAATACTTTCTCAGCGCTCTTAAGGGCCAAATACATGAAATACAATTGTGGCCAAGGCAGTCACATGGTCCCTGTCCTTAAGAGTTTGCAGTCTAGGTAAGCAAAGCATGAGCAACAGTCATGTATAAACAAATTAAGGTCTGACTAAACTTACCAAGTTGGCAGTAAGCAAGCCAAAGAGCTAGAAATTATTTCACACAAGTTTTGACACTAGCTAACAGCATTCACGTTACCTAAAATTAAATGTATGGAAAAAAGGGCCTAAATACACAGTAAGTAATTATGCTACAGTTTTCCCATATTAAAAACTGGCCCAAAAAAAAACTGATGGAAAAAAATCTTATTAGGAGTCCAAGCTCTTAATTATTTCTTCAACAGAAATACAATTTATCTTATTTCTCTTATGACCAACTTCATAGAGCAGAGAACTAGAACACAGTATGTATACTACATACTGAAACGAGTATTTCAAACTGGTCTCTTCCATCCTATCTTAAAAAGTCACTATCTGAAAGGAAATAAAGTCTACAGGCCCTTACTGCAAACCTAACATAAAAGAATCAATACTAAATCAGAGGCACTAAATGCAGACACGAATGAAATGAAAAAAAGTTTTTTAACAACACAGAAGTAAGCATTGCTAGAAAGAGGTCACGATATTATAAGTTGTGATCCATAATGTATTCGAGTCATGACCTAAGCAACTACTTACTTTGTCTCTACATTTATTCATCTGTAAATCTGAGAAGCATTCTTACAAATTCCAAGGACGCTCTGAAGATGCCAGGTTATAAATCTAGACTGTAATAAGTCCTTATACAACGAATTTGGACTAGGCTATTACACCATTAGAAAAAGCTTATATACACTACCGGGATTTTCACAGGCACTCACTGAATCACAGCACTGAGAACTATTTCTCCAGTTGAGTCAGCTGGATACTAATTTGAATACCTGCTGATGTAAAAGAATGGAGTCTTCAAAAACCCCAGTCTTCTAAAACTGAGTGACAACAAATTCAGGGGCCTGTCAGTGATACTAAGCAGCAGAGTTAAAACCAACTAAGTAAATGCTAATCCTGTTCCATCATTATCTTCCAATAAACAGCTATGCTGAAGTCAGATCTTTCAAATCTCACATGGTTTAAGAAACCAAAATGCCAAATTTCTGATACTTGCCCACATAAATTTTATGGCTAGATTATGGAATTATGCTAGCCTGCTTAACAGGACTCTTCTCAAAATTCTCCTTCTAGAAAAACACTACTGTCGTCATTTAACTACTTTTCCCTAAATGGCTATTCAGCTACTCCATCTACAACCCTAATTCAGTTGCACTCTTCTCGTAACCCACCATACGCTTGTGGAGCATCTGGCTGTGGCTATACAGCAGCCTGCAGTCAAACAAACTGAAGCTAACTGGAAACAAACCAATGGTTATTTTGCAAGGACTCTTGAACTCTGAAGCACTTCGTAAACTGCTGATTATTTTCAATAATGTGGCATTTCAGTATTAGGCCATCCATCTATTTAACTGCAAATTACTTGTCACCTTAAGAACAAAAAAGGTGCAAGAGATTTCCCTGATTTTTAAACACCCGCAAATCTAGTCCAATTTTTCTTAAGTGTAAACAACTCTCATCCATTGGGGGGAGGGGGGATTTGGAGGAGCTCCTCAGAGCAGCTAATCTAACACCAGTCTTTTGGGAAAAACGGCTTTAGGCCCCAGAATTTTAGGTTTTTAAAGCTCAATAAGTCCAAACCTTTATTTTACAAGTGAAATTTTAAATTAAGGGCTCATGGTCTGGTTACAATAATAGCTCTTACATTGTACTATATACCAGGTACTGTTCTAAGGACTTTACACCTATTACTCCTTTAATCCTCACAACAAGCTTAAAACAAACCTGAAACCTAGTGAGATCAAGTAACTTGCCCAAGGTCATACAGCTATTGAGTGACAAAGCCAGAACTCAAATCCAAGCATTCTGGCTCCAAATCTATGCTTTAAACCGTCAGTTCTGTATGGTTTTGTATAGAGATCTGAACCCAGTCCAGGGCTCTTCCAAGACTCTAGGATCAGAGTTCCAATCTGAGGAACTACGTGCTTTTTTCCAATCCCATCTGTGACAAAACTGCAAATCTGCGGCTCTTAAAAGTTCCTTCTGTCTGCAACCTTAACTAATCTGACTTTTGCATCCAAAATGCGTACCCCCTTTGGGAAACCAAAGGATGCGGTGGCCAGTCTGGAAAGAACTCGTGGATGTTCGTTTTAATTGCAACACTTGAAATAACTAAGAACATAATAATAAAAGAGGATGGGCTATCAGCACTTTTTCTCAGAAAGGCAAACTTCTCTCATACTTTCGTGATGCCTGCAGTGACGAAACTGAGTTAAAAACAAGAATGGCCCTTCTCTCCACCTATCTCTAATTTGGGAAGAAGAGAGACTCTCAGATTATGCGTCTGAATGTACGCTACAAACGGGTGAAGGGAAAAATGGGGGCAAAACGGAATATATCCCCCCATCTTTCCAAAGTGGGGAGGCTCAGACTCAGAACCCCCGTGTTTGAAGTTAACACCAGTATTACACACCATTTCTACATTGCCTCTCCAGGTTGCATGAAGGTGGCTACGTGGCGCCTGGAGGCATTTTCCCCGGCCTGTCGAGAGAGTGGCGACCCCGGCTGGCGACCTCCCCTCGCCCAGGACACAGCGGCAGGGGGGCGGGGAGAAGTGGGACTCCGGAGCTCCTCGGGGGTCCCCCGGGAGGGAGCAAAGTCTGGCGGCAGCTTGCCCCAAGCGGCTGAGGGGCCACGGCCTGCCTGCTGCCCCCCGCCTCCGGGATCGTCACTGCCAAACCCACCGCCAGGCCTCGAGGGTCAGCTGGCACGCCGGGGATGGGACCGGACTTCTGAGGCAAAGGCAGCCGAAGGTGGGCGCGATCCTCTGTGGGTCACTCACCAGGTTGAGGGGTCCTTCCATTACTTCCATAGACCCCGGGGTAAGCGGCGGCCTGAGGAAGGGGAGCGGTAGCGCCCGGGCACATTGAGGGGAGCAGCAATGGAGTGCGACGCAGTGGCGGTGCAGCCCCTCTCTGCGCCCCAGGAGCCAGCGGTGGGCGCAGAGGGAGCAACGGCCACACCACTTCCTCCTCCGGCGCCTCGCCGCGGGCCCGCCCCCTCCGCCGCACCGCGGCCACGCACGGCGTCCTGACATCACACGCGCGGGAGGCTGATTCAAGGTGGGAGTGAGACAGGGAATGGGTGGGGCTCAGGGAAGGCGAGGCACTGACAGACGCACGCTTTCGCGTGGGCAATCATTCCTCTCGCGAGAGGCTGATGTTCAGCTTCTGGAAGTCGGTCCTGACGTCACGTGAGAGGGTGCTGGCTTATAGCTAACTTATTAAATAAATAGGCTGGTTTCTGCTGTTGGCTTCTCCCGTGTCTTTCCAGCCTGACTTGAGCTGGTATCCACTCTCCTTAACTGCACTCTCTTGCTCCTCCATTCCCACCTTTATCCCATTGGCAGTTCATTAATTTTTTCAAAAACGACTTGAGCAATTCTAGACTGGAAGAGACAAACTTGAATAATTTCAGGGCTTTGCCCTCTAGTTGCTCACAAATAAAGGAAATATGGGTCACAAATGGCCAAATTTGACAATTATGTGCAGATCCTTTCTGTCATGGAATTCACAGAGTAAATAAACACTACCACCAGTGGTCAGTTGCCATACTTTGGTGGCTTGCTTGTTATTGTGAGGCTGTAAACTATGCCACCGGTATTTCCTTAAAGTGTTAAAAAGCAAAGATGTTGCTTTGAGGACTAAGGTGTCCCTGACCCAAGCCATGGCAATCCATCTCATTGAGGGTCTTCCTCTCTTTCCCTGACCCTCTACTTTACCAAGCGTGATGTACTTCTCCAGGGACTGGTCCCGCTTGATAACATGTCCAAAGTATGTGGGTGTTTTTCAAGACAATGCTGTATGAAATCCTTCTGACCACAAACCGTATCAGTTCTGTTCCAGCCCTTTTTCCATGGCAATGCCAATAAGGTTGGGTATAAGAATTTTTATAAGTTCTCATCTTCAGAACATTGACTCCCTGATAGAAATGTTGCCCAATTTGCAAATTGTATATTCAGTAAATTTCAATCAATTTCTATTATTGGCTTAATATGATTTTTGTTTTACCAGCTCTAAAGGGAAGAGATAGGGAGTTGTGTTAGGGAGAGTAGCCAAGGTGGATGTGGCCCTCCTAGAGTGTGGTGAAGGAAGGCCTCTATGAGGGTGTAATTTTTAAGATGAAACCTGAAAGATACGAGCCAGCTAACCAAAGAGGCTTCCTGACAGGAAATGTCTTGTACTAAAATTCTAAAGCCAGATAAACTTGCAGCATTTGGATTTTATTCAAAGTGCAGTGAGAAATAATTGAAGGACTTTAAGCTAGGCAATGATCTGCATTAATTTGCAGTTTTTAAAAGATGACTTCCCCTCCAATGTGGAGAATAGACTAGAGTAGAAGAACCAGGATAAGCTATTAGGCAACTCAATTATGACAGCCTGGACTAGATAGAATGGCAGCAATGAAGATTTGTTCATACATCCACTCTATTATTAAAACACAAATAATTATTGTGTTTGTATCATGTGCCTGGCACTGTTTGGGAGAGAATAAAATATATTTTGGGACATAGAGTTGAAGGGATTTGGTAAAGGATTGAAAGTAAACTGTGCAGAAAATGGATCAATCTCTAGTTTGAACAACCAGGTGGAAACAATAGGGAGGAACTGGTTTGTAAGAGAAATCAGAAGTTCTATTTTGGACATTGTATTAATTTCTTATGGCTTCTGTAACAGATTACCACAAACTTAGTGGTGGCTTAAAACAACAAAAATGTATTCTTTTACAGTTCTGGAGCCGAAGTCCAAAATGGTTTCACTGGGCTGAAACCAAGGTACTGAAATGGCCTTGCTCCCTCTAGAGTGTCTGAGTAAGAAACCATTTCCTTGCCTTCTCCAGCTTCTACATCTGCATTGCTTGTATTGCTGGATTCATGGTCTATTCCTCCATCTTCAAAGCCAGCAGCACAGCATCTTCAAATCTCTCTCTGACTCTGCTTCCACTGTCCCATTAGGTGACATAGCAGGGAGGATCCAGGGAAATAAATAACTGTATCTCCCTCTCTTCTTCCCTTAGACCTCATGCTCAGATTCTCCATTGGTCAAATCCAACCAAAGCTAGAAGGCAAAAGAGCCCACTGATGTAACAATTCATACAACTCAGTCTCCCAGGGCAGGCATCAAGGCCGTGAAAGGTGAATAGTGGATCTGGAAAAACTAATACTAATAACCTGGCTCTGATTTACAAAATAATATTGGAATCATTTATTCCCTCTCCTTGAGCATAGAGAATGTGACCCAGCTGGAGCTGGGCTCACAAGGACTCACGAGGACACATCAACTTGGTCCTGAGGCTAAGATAATCTTGGGAAATATCTTTTAGGGAAACTCTTGCATAAAGCCAGTCAAACAGAACACAAGACTTTCTACTCTTATCTTTCTCTATTAGCACTTAACAAACAGAAATTTGTTGGACCAGTGAAGACCCTCCTGTCACTACAGAAACCTGTACCAATGATTGTTAAGAAACACAATTCAAGATGTAAGATCACAGTTTCTAGCCAGTTTGTGAAAATGTAAAGCTTTCAATGGTTTTGCCCATTTGTAATGTTAATATATACTGATGGCCCTGTAAGTGTTCCTTGGACTTGGACACGCTATGGCAGCATGCTTGTCCGTTTTCCCATTCTTGACTATTCTGTAATATTCTTTGGACTTGGTCAGACATGGCTCTAGCAGCATGCTTGTCCATTTTCCCACTTTTGTCTGTTCTGTGGTATTTCCTTGAACTTGGACAGACATGGCTCTGGCAGTATGGTTGTCTGTTTCCTACTTTTGCCCCTTTGAATATATGCCAAATATAACTTTCTTTTTGCTTTACTAAACTTTGTGGTTTTTTTACGCTACAACAGCTCATACAAGTGAGAGACATATTAACATCCAAGTGGGTATGTCACATAGGCAGCTTAATCTACAAAACTGGAGCTCAGAGGAGAGGTCTAGGTAAAGATGTTAATTTGGGCAGGGAAAGAGTATATGCAGATAAGAGCTGCCTACGTAGGACTGAGCCCTAAGGAATGTGTTGTAGGGGAAAAATATCATAAAGTTTAGTAAAACAAAAAGTAAGTTTTAGTCGGCATATATTCAAAAGGGCAGAAGTGGGAAACAGATAAGCATGCTGCTAGAGCCATGTCTGTCCAAGTCCAAAGAATATTACAGAACAGGCAAGAATGGCAAAATGGACAAACATGCTGCCACAGTCATGTCTGCCCGAGCCCAAAGAATAGTTACAGAATCATCAGTATATATTAACATTACAAATGGGCAAAACCATTGAAAGCTTAGTCTTTTCAGATTGGCTAGAAACTGTGATCTTACATTTTCAATTGTCTTTCTTAACAATCATTAGTACAGGTTTCAGTAAGAGAGTCAGGAGGGTCTTCATTGGTCCAACAAATTTCTATTCACTAAATGCTAATAGAAAAAGATTAGAGTAGAAAGTCTTTTGTGTTGTTTGATCGGCTTTATGTGAAAGTTTCCCTAAGATATTTTCAAAGATTATTTTAGCTATTTTCTTTATACCTCAGGGCCCAGTTGATGTGTCCTTGTCAGTCCTTGTGAGCCCAGCTCCAGCTGGGTCACATCCTCTATGCTCAAGTAGAGGGAATAAATAATTCTAATATTATTTCCTAAATCAAATGCCAGCAATTAGACATCTGATGGTGGAGGAAGGTACTGCCACTGAAGGATGAAGAAACTGAAGGCATCCCATGGAGGATAAAAATGGAACAATTGAAATAGAGGGTCAAGGTGAGATACATGAAAATCTATGTATGCAATAGAAAGATAATAGTTAAGGCAGAGATAGGATGAGTGAAGTTCCTTAAGAACGTGAGGAGGAATGGAATTCAGACTCCAAGTGGAGAGACTGGCCTTGGGAAGGAAAGATGCTTCCTCCATTTTAACTGGAAGGAAAAGGAAAAGATGGACACATAAAAGTAGTGTCTTAGGTGCTGCTATTACAGAAATACCACAAGTGGGTGGCTTTAACAAACAGAAATTTATTTTCTTACGGTTTAGGAGGCTAGAATCCTGAACTCAAGGTTCCAGCTCTAGGGGAAGGCTTTCTCTCTCTGTCAGCTCTGTTGTCTCTTATAAGCTTCTGCTCCTGGGCAATCTTCATGTGGCTTGGCATTGCTGTTTCCCCATCTTTGCTTCGCTTACTTCTTTAATACCTCAAAAGAGACTGATTCAAGATACATCCTACATCAGTCCTGCCTCATTAACATAACAAAGACAACCCATTCCCAAATGGGATTATAACCACGGGCATAGAGATTAGGATTTCAACATATATTTTAGGGGAACATAATTCAATCCATAACAAGTAGTTTGTAATTTGCTTACAGGGAAAATGTGGGAATTTGAGACCAATTGCTGCTGCTGCTTTTTTTTTTTTTTTTAAATGAAGAATGGGGTAAATACTATCAACAGAAAGTGAGAGGATAGAGTTCATCTGAAGAGTATGTTCCAGAGTGTAAAAGTCAAACTATGAAGAAAACAGTTGAATTCCTGGATAATGGTGAATGTTCATTTGAGGTGTAAAATTATGACTATGCAGTAAAAAGTAATACCAAGAGAGAAGAAAAGATAATGCCGAGGAAGCTAAGAAGTTTCTTTCAGCTGTTGGGTCAGACAAGTCTATACCCAAAAACCCATTGCCATCAAGTAGATTCCAACTCATAGTGACCCTATAAGACAAAGTAGAACTGCCCCCTATGGTTTCCAAGGAGCAGCTGGTGGATTCAAACTGCCAACGTTTTGGTTAGCAGCCAATCTCTTAACCACTGCGCCACCAGGGTTCCAGAGAAGTCTATGGAGGCAGTGAAATTTAAGCTAGGCCTCAGGTCTAGAGGAGACAGGGTTAGTACTGAGGAGACTGTTTATTTCTGGTAGAGTGAATGGCTGTTTGAAGGAAACCTATACGCCCTGAATTCACTGAACATGTCTTCTCCTGGTCCTCCTGGAGGAAACCTAAAAACCAGACCCTGAGAAAGGGCATGTACCAAGTTCTGTCCTAGACTTGCAATCAGGCCCTGTTATGGATGGAATTGTGTCCCCCCAAAATAGCCGTCAGCTTGGCTAGGCCATGATTCCTAGTCTTGTGTGATTGTCCATCATTTTGTCATCTTATGTGATTTTCTTGTGGGTTATAAATCCTACCTCTGTGATGTTAATGAGGCAGAATCAGAGGCAGGTATATTAATGAGGCAGGAGTCAATCTACAAGATTAGGACGTGTCTTAATTAAGTCAATCTCTTTTGAGATATAAAAGGAAAAAGCAAGCAGAGAGACAGGGGGACCTCATACTATCAAGAACGTAGTGTCAGGAGCAGAACATGTCCTTTCGACCCAGCGTTCCTGCACTGAGAAGCTCCTATACCAGGGGACGATTGATGACAATGACCTTCCCCCAGAGCTGACAGAAAGACTTCCCCTGGATTTGGCACTCTGAATTCGGACTTCTAGCCTCCTAGACTGTGAGAGAATAAATTTCTCTGTTAAAGCAATCCACTTGTGGTATTTCCGTTACAGCAGCACTAGATAACTAAGATAGGCCCTAAACCACTGCAAGCATTGACATGTACTACTGACCCCTCAGCCACAGCTAATACGCCTAAGGTGGACAGAAAAGGAGGTCAAGGGGGCAATTCAAGTGTCTCACTTGCAGAGATAGGAAAGTAGCTTCTCTGATTCCATAGTTACTCTAAGTATGCAAACTCCCTGTTCTCTCAGAACTGTAGGCTGGAAAGATCACTACAACTAGTACCACTTACTTTCCTTCCTCCTCTTCTTCTCTCTGAAGGTACCTGAACATAAACATTCAGTCCAATTCCTAGACTAACCTAGAAGAGGATTCATGTCCCCTCAGGATATTCAGGGAAGAGAGGAAGGATGCAACATGTGTTGCCCATGAGAATAGGACAGTGCACCATCCAGACTTAGAAATTCTACTCCTAAGTATATATACTCTGGAGAAATTCTCACACGTATGTTCTATGAAGTAACTGCGAGATTGTTTAGAGAAAACTAATCTGTAATTCCAAAACACTGGAAATAACCCAAATGCCAATCAAGGGAAGAATTGTTAAATTGTGGAATATACAGGCAAGGGGACACTATACAACAAAAATGAATAGCGGCCATATCCATTAGCATGGACGAATCTCAACTAAAGTTGAAAATAAAACCAAGTTACAGAAGAACACGTGATACAGTTCTCATTTATCAACCAGGTCATAAGTAAGACCGAACAATGTATTAAGGCACATATTTGGTAAAGCTGGAGAAGAAACAAGGGAATGATAATGTCAAAAACCTAAATGTACAGAGAAACACCAAAAATTAGTGTAACAGAATATATTTACTCTGAGTAAATATGATCCCAATCGCGCAGTATTTGGAAAGGTGCTCCCAAGAGGGAAGAGTGAAAGCAGGTCATGTAGGTCATTGTTGTTAATTTATGAGATGACATCAAAACACAAGAAAAACAGAGTCGTTAAGGACATGCCATACATTTCCCAGTCAGACCCTGGGGTTCCTCTTCCTAGTAACTGGCTGCACATAGATAACTCTATAAAAGAGCCCAATGTCTAAGGCAAAATGATCTCTGCTAAGCTGCTTACTAGGCTATTGTTTGCCTTTAAGGTGACTTTAGGAAAACAGTTCTTTAAAGGCTCAAGGTTCAAAAGGACACCTAAGGGCAGATGGCCTGGATGGGTTGCCCCAATTCTATGAACCCAGAAATCTGGATTTCAGAAGAATCAAAATGGTTTTATCAATAAACTCAAAATACTGGTGAATATCATTTTTTTCTGAAAGTAACACATTCACACATAACACACCTAAGGGTTTCGAGGTTGGGAAAAAATGTATAACATATGCATTATTTTCATAGAAATAAACAGTACATGTATCTCGTGCAGGAAGGAAAGAGAATGGATCAGGGGGCCGTACTCAAAGGATCACAATAGCATAGAGAATTGTTCTGTATCTAAGCAAGGTGGTGAGGATGTAGGTGTTTACTGTTGTCTTCTGCCCCACTTTACCATCTCTGAAATCCAACCCAAACCCGTTGCCGTCAACTCCAACTCATAGCAACCCTGTAGGGCAGAGTAGAACTGCCCCATGCGGTTTCCAAAGAGCGGCTGGTGGATTCAAGGATTCAAACTGTCAACCTTTGGGTTAGCAGCCTGAGCTCTTAACCGCTGCACACCAGGTCTCTCTGCAATCAGGTGGTCCTAAAATCACAGTCAGTAGCAGTTGTGATAAAGTTGTACTGCCTTAGGAATACTTTGACCAGCTTCTTTCACTTATGTTTCCCTTTTCATGCATGCGCAAGAGAAGCATTGGACAAAAATATGTCTCAGTTTCCTAGTGCTGCTGTTACACAAATACCACAAGTGGATGGCTTTAAAGAACAGAAATTTATTTTCTCACAGTTCTGGAGGCTAAAAGTCTAAATCAAGGTCTGGGCAGTGCGAATTCCTTCCTTGTTGGTAGCACCAGGCAGTCCCTGGTTGTGTGTCTATTCTGGTCTTTTAACATTCAGAAGGATAAGGCTTAGGATCCACCCTACACTGGGCACCCTCATTAACATAACAAAAGAAAAATCCTATTTCCAAATAGGATCACATCCACAAGTACCCAAACAAACAAACAAGCAAACAAACCCATTGTGGTCCCATGTGTTACAAAGGAGAACTGCTCTATATGGTTTTATTGGCTGTAATCTTAATGGAAGCAGATCACCAGGCCTTTCTTCTGAGGAGCTTCTGGGTGGGTTCAAACCACCAACCTTTCATATAGTAGTTGAACACTTAACCATCTGCACCACCCAAGGATGCCTCCATAGGGATAAGGGCCAGGAATTCAACACATATTTGTGTCGACACAATTCAGTCCAGAACAATGTCTAAATCTAAAAAACCACTTCTCGCTATACATAAAAATTCTTAGAAAACCAGTTTACCAGCATAGTCGGCATGTAATGGATGACCCTTTTTACTATACTACTGTGTCATTCCTTGATTTGAAAGGAACCACTAAATGTTTTACCATTTCCAACTTCATAATGAATGAGGGGAAAGACCGCCTTTAAACAGAAACTAACTATAGATTTAGTTGTTTGTTTTTAAGACTGAACATGATGGGGAGCAGAGGGTAAGTACTATCTTGTGTCAAGTTGATTCAAGTGCTTCTTGAAGATTTAAATTACTCTTTTTCCTAAAACTTTCAAATTATCCCCATTTCCTAGTAGTAATAGTTTAACTTTATATAGCACTTTGCAGATTTCCAAGCACTTCCATGTACATTCTGCCATTTAATTCCAAAGGTTCAAATTAGTGACTTGCCCAACGACATAAAATTAGTACATAGCCAAGCTAGGTCTTGAACCTAGGTCTGTCTTGCTATAAGCCCAGTTCTTCTTTCACTACAAGCGGATAAATATCTACTAGAGTGACATCTAATGTTGGTAATAGCAGAAAAATAGACTGTTAGGGCAACCACTGCAATTACACAGGTTATTTTTGGTTTTCCTAAATTCACAGTCCTGAGTACTAAGAAATTCAAGCTAAAAAGGGACTTGCTATTGTTAGTGGCTCTATTCTCCTCCGCGGTATTTGCCAAGAGCTATTCACAAACCAGACTGGGCAGGAACAGGCCATGTGAGTGGGAGAGGATAGCCCTGAGTTCGGCCGGCTCTTAACTCCTTGGACTATGAGTCAAGCTGTCCAGTTGCTTCCGCATGAGCCAGAATGAACAGAGACAAGTTACGCAGAAGCCAGGCATTCTATTCAACAAAGTTCAACAGAGGGGAGGCCAAGGAAAGTAGAATTTCAGGGCAGGTTTTTTATCCAGTAAGCTGACACCTGGGAAAAGTAAGTCAAATAAAGGCAGAAAGGCAATGATTCAATAACTTTGTGTTAGGTTAGTGTTTCCCCAACGAGGGAGCAGGAGATAGCTGCTCCCAGCTCCCCCTCAGAATCCCAAACATTTTTGGACCACACAGCTGTTGGTGTACTCGTAGAGCTGTCTTGTTTGCATGTATAAAAAATAACTTACCCTGAAACTATTCTGCATGCTACTGTAATGGTGGATACGTGACATTACGCATTTGTCAAAATCCATAGAACTGTACAACACAGAGTGTTGGTTATGTCAAAGAGAGAAATTAATAGCAAATAACTGCTTTGATTTGGGGATTTTCTTACTCACAAAACCAAATATTCACTTTAAAGAAATCCCTGACCAAAACTTGTTTGCCAGCAGCTCTTCTTTCAACAAAAGTTGCAAATCTTTTCTTTCCAGGCTTACTAAATTTGATTTTCAAAAGATGGCCGGCTGGAGGGGCAAAGGCTATCTTGTGAACTGATATCCCTTGATCTCAGCAAAAGGGGGATGGCAGGGTTCAATTAATTATGTTAAGATTAGCCAATGGTTGATCTTCCATATTTCTCCCTCCTCTTCTTTTTGTAAGCCTCATTGTACCTAGCTTCTTCAAGCCACTTGCTTTTTCTGCAGTCAATATGGTCTCCTTATATGCATCTAGAATAACTGCTCAGAATAGACCTTATATTTAGATTTCATTGAGTTTTGATTATTTTTAACAGTGAATAGTAATGTGGCAATATCAGTTCATCAATTGTAACAAATGCACCCACTAATGCAAGATATTAATAATAGGAGAAATTGTGTGCAGGGAGAGACGGGATACACGGGAACTCTGCACTTTGTGCAATTTTTCTGTAAACCATAAACTCTAAAAAATTGTTGTTGTTGTTGTTAGTTGCCATCAAGTTGATTTTGACTTATGGTGACCCCATGTGTAGAGTAGAATTGCTCCATGGGATTTTCAAGGCTATGGCCTTTTGGAAGCAGATTGCCAGGCCTGTCTCCAAGGCACCTCTGAGTATGTTCAAATTGCCAACCTTTCAGCTCATAGTTGAGCACTTAGCCATGTGTGCCATACAAAGACTCCAAATAAAGTGTATTAAAAATAAATTAATTAAAAAAAAAACTTACCTGTTGATTTGCTTCAGATCAGGCACTAGGGAAATCCCTTTCACCTATACTATCTTCCTAGGCATTTCAGAGCACTGAGACATCCTAATCAAATCCTCTCTGGCCTTTATATTCACCATCCCCAGTTACACAGACCTCATACTTCTACCTTTACCTCTTGTTCTGACCCTTTGTTGCAAAATGCTAATCAATCTGGGCTTTATTTTAAACAGAGCTGTCACATGTTGTGAATGAGTCAAGGGCATCATGAGCTATGAAAAGATGGTAGAGTTTGATAACCATTGAACGAAGTGTAGATGAGAGGATACTTAGAAACTGAATGGTAGGAAAGAAATGATTAAAGTAATAAGGCAGAAGTTCATTCACTGTTCTTAAGTTTTCCGGGAGAGATTTGCCTCCAGCTTCCTCTTAACAAGCAATTTCCACAGCTGCCATGATTCCTAAATCTATTGTTTAATCTGGAGTCCCTGGGTGGTACAAATGTTATTGGCTGTAAAGGTTATTGGCTGCATAGGCTGGAGGTTAGAGTCCACCCAGAGGTATCTCAGAAGAAAGGCCGGGCAATCTATTTCTGAAACATCAGGCATTGAAAACCCTATGGAGCCACATTTCTACTCTGACACACGAGGTCACCATGAGTAGGAATCCACTTGACAGTAACTGGTTTGTTTTTGTTAATTGCTTAATATACTCAGTTCCTATTGTGTTCCATGTTCCAAACAGCTAACATAGATGACATCAGTTTGGCAGTCTTGGGAAATCATATGAAGGCTTCAGGGAAGGTGGAAGCAGGGGCAAAACGGCCCAGAAAAAAATGAGAATCTTACCACTAATGGAATCTTTTACTCTGACGTGATGCACCCACTCAGCTACTCTTGTTAATTTCAGAGAGTAGGTGGTCAGGAGAATTTCAAAAGGTCCTTCCCACTGAGGCCCCAGTTGATCTTCTGGGCCTGATTCTTACAGGCCTTCAACAGGACCCAATCTCCGATTTCTGGGTTGGAACCTGTGGAGGGAAGTGTCAGAAGAAAAAGACAAATGAGAAGAAGCATACTGATTAACAGTGTTTATGACAGCTCTCAGAGAACGGACCCAGTCTCTTTTCTCTACCTCGGTCATTACTGAGGTGGGGAAAGTCGACTTTTTCAGGAATGGTCTTCTATATATTAATTTGTAAAGGCTCAATCTGAGCCCACTTCGAGGGGTTACCCGTATTCTGAGCAGGGCAGTGGGGAGAACTTGTATCTAAGTGGAGCTCTTGGCAAAGTTTCGCCAAGGCCTTTTTCAGAGTATGGTTCATCTTCTTGGTCTCTCCAGTCGATTGTGGTCTCTAGGCTGAGTGTACTTTCTAATTTGTATCTAAAACCTTATTGACTTCTTGGGTGACTGTTGTCATAAAAGCTCCCCTGTTGTCACTCTGTACTGAGATTGGAAGATCAAAACAGGATATGATTTCTTTGACTAACACCTTGATCACTTCTTGGGCTCGTTCGGTTCGACAAAGGAAAGCCTCTACCCACGCTGAGTAGGTGGCCACAAAAATCAGAAGATATTTAAAATTTCTAGGTGTCCAGAGCATTATACCACTGTCACCTGAAGGGGATCACTGATTGCCTTCAGGAGTCCTAGGATTTCTGGTATATGTTTTATTTCTTTGTTGGCAGATTCAGAAGTCTCCTTTTTCCTGCAAGGCACCATGTGAGTGAAGGATAAGATGGGCATATTTATTATCAGTATACACAGTTATGCGTCTTCTTATTCCCAGTTGCAGGGCCCACCCGAGGATGATGAGTTCAGCCTTTCGAGCTAAAGTGTCAGCAGAAAGTGGAGCTGTCTCTAAGACCTCAGTTCGTGTCACCACCACATATCCCGCCTTGTGGCATCTTTCATATAGAAAGCTATGGCCATCCGTATACATTTCTATCTCTGGGTCAGTCAAAGGAACATCTGAGAGATCTGGTTTGCTAGAATAAACTTCTTCAATTATCTCTAGGCAGTCATGTATAGGGGCATCTTCTGAAATAGGCAGCAATGTGGTGGGATTGAGGGAGGAGACAGCATTCAGAACCACGTTTGAGTTGTCTAACAAGATTGTCTGACATTTTCTCATCTGTCCTGCCGTGAGCCAAAAAGACCCCGCTGTTATTCTAAAAGAGGCAAAACTGTATGTGGTGTGTTTACCGTTACCTTTTGCCCAAGGGCGAATTTCTTGGCTTCCTGTAACAAATCACATGTTGTAGTCACGGCTGGAAGACAAGGGGGCCATCCCCAGGCCGTGTTTGTCTAGCTGTTTTGAAAAGTAGGCCACTGGTCACCTGGCTGGTCCCAGGGTTTGAGTTAGTACCCCCACAGCAATTCCCTGTCTTAGTATCAGTCTATTTAATGGCAAATAGAGGCTGAGACTCGGGGTGTAGAGGAATACAAAAGAAGGCATCTTTCAAGTCTAGTACTGAAAACCAAGCATATGGACTGGGTATAGTAACCAAGAGAATATATGGATTTGGCACAATTGGATGAATGTCTTCTACTGTTTGGTTGATTTTCTTTAGGTCTTGAACAGACCAATATTCTCTTGTCTCCGGTCTCAACACTGGTACAATAGGGGTGTTGTATGGAAACTGGTAAAATTTTAAAAGTCCAGCTTTTATGCATCAATGCACCAATGATGTGATCCCTTCTAAAGGTTCTTTACAGATGGGATATTGTCTCTGTTTTATAATAGGTGCTCTAGGTTTCAAAGTAATTTTAACCGGTGTGGCTGACCGGGCTCATCCAGGCCTTTCTTATGCCCAGACCTCTGGAATCACCTTTGTTGAATATGGAAAGGAACGCCACTACGTGTCACTATTCCTTCTTGTAATAGCGTCACCTGTAAGGCACCTGTATTTTCAGGTGGGATCTGTAGAAAAATGGCAAGGAACAACTCCACCATCCTATTTGGGTTACTCCGATAAGGAGGACTGTGATTCTTTTAATTATACACGTTGGAGGTAGAGAAAGGAGTATGTGCTAACATTGTTCTTCTTTCGGCCAGAATTTTTCTCAGAAGAAGTTGCCCTGCCCGAGCCCTGGCAGTGCCCTCACCGAAAACAGTACCCTGACGTTTTGTGTGTAGAGGAAGATCATACCTGATGAAGTCAGACTCTTACTTCCTGATTCTCTTCCTTCGTCTGTTTCTCTCACGTGGGCGGGACTAGAATCAGGCTCAGCCCTTTCTGTGGGGGACTCTGCTGTCATTCTTCGACCTGACCTGTCGGCTTCTACCGCACCTTCCCTGTATGCGGGGGAGGGAAGCCGAAGCAGCAGTTATTGGGGCTATTCCTTCTAAGAAGGGACCCCCTGGTGAGGATGCAGGAAGCACTTTTGCCTTCAGCTTTTGCTGGAAAAGAACCTGGTTAGAGGGATTTAAAGTTTGATAGAGAGACATGAAAGCTTGAATATAGGGAACCTTGTCTCATTTTTCTTATAAAACAAGTCAAGCTGAAAAATCGTGCCATAAGCCAAAGACCCATTTTGGAGACAATGTTTCTGGTCCCCCAGCTGATATTGTAGCCATACACTGTTGCATAAGCATGTCATTCTCTTTCTTATCATAGGCTCATAGCTATACCTCCTCCAGTTTGTTAGAATGCAGCCTAGAGGAGATTTGGATGGGATAGATGGGCCTCCCCGCCATAACAGGTGTTTGTTTATGCATAAACTGCATCAGTATGTGCCTCAACAGCAACTGCATTTTGCAAAACCTCAGATTGAGTATTAATATAAATATAGCAGCATTTATCTATTTAGGCACAAACTGTTTCTTGAGAGACTAACAAGAAAGGCTAGTACTATTCTATTTTGTAAAATCATAGCTCAAATTTCAGACACTTCTCTGGTTATGATAGTCACAGTTTTGCTAAGTTTACCAAGAGAACTTCTAATTCAAGAGTTACAATATCTAAACCCATTAGTTAGATACTTCAGGAGAAAGGAAAGTGATTTCTTATATTTAGAAAGTAGGACCTTAATATTCAGCAATATTCTCACATAAAACCCATAGTTTCCTTTAGTTTACTCTGTCTTATCTGGTTAATTTCTGTTCCATGTGATTCTGGAGCTGTTGTAGTCTGTGAACTCATCAGCTTCTGCACAGGCGTTCTGGAAATTTTGATTGAATCTAGTCACAGTCCTTTTAGCAAGTCCAACACAGTCCATCTTTTTGTTGAGATATTTTGGTCAGCAAATCAGCAAAGTAAAAAACTTATCTGTAGATGACAAAACTTAATATGGCCATGATTAATTGATAAAAATAATACTCTTAATAGTGAAGGACCTGATAGAAGTCAATTACAAGCGCAACACAAAGGCCAAATAAAACCAGTTAAAAAAAACTTTAGATAAAAATATTTTTAAATACAACCAGTAACTGTATTCAAAGAGCTTCAGATGTAATACATAATAATTTTGAGACAAACTACCATATAGTCAGGATATACCAAGAATATACCAAGATTATCAAATCTCTAAATACCCTAATTGTAATTAAAAAAACTTCATAGGTAAATGATGTGAATTCTCTAATCAAACCACTGGCTTTGATGATGTTAGATTCAAAAAGATAAAGTTGTAACCAAGTTAGCAGTAAGGGAATAATAATCTTATAGGCCACTGTGACACAATACTTAAGTTATTTAACCAAAGATCTGAAATTAAAAACCTTAGCTTTCTTTTCTAAAAGCCATGTGGCTTAGTATTCAGACTCAGGAATCTGAACTCTGAGAGGCCAAACCTTCGTCTTCTAGGTGGATTACACAAAGAATAAACTAACCCTTTAACTCAGAAATTAAAGAAAACTGTTATTTTAACATCGAGAAACCCAATTCTTTGTTTTATATGCTACTCAACATTAAAACTTCTAAAAATCTCATAAATTAAACCATTAAACTTTAGTCAGACAGATGAAACTTGACCATACCAAATAAATTTTTTTCAATAAACCTCTTAAATGTTGCCTTTGTTGCATACCTTACACTGTATCCCTTTAAATGGCAAAAATGAACACACTCATCAGCACTTATATATATATTATATACATACATATATCTTCTTGTAGCGTAAAAAGACAAAGTATATGAACTTAAATTATGACAAATATCTATTAAGTTAATAACATCAATAAGCTACCTAATACCTTTGGAGCTATTTTAAGCCTGTATACTGTAAAACATAAATGTTGTTCAAAGAAAAGTCTATTTAAACATTCTAAGATTTCATTCAGCTTTTACTACTTCTCATATTTTCCCCAATCTAATTTTAGCCCTAAAGATTTTATCAACTGGCTTTGGAAATCACAGTCTCTGCTCACTTGACTAGTTCATTGATATGGATATAACCTTAAGTGTGGGCTACTGCTGGAAACATTTTTCCAGGCCACTTCAGGTGCTTCTCACTGTGATTTCTTTTTTTTTTTTTTCTTAAAGTTCCCCTGTAATAGAGAGAACTTGTTTACAGTTTTATAATTAGGATCTACCCAATTTCTGATAACTATTGCAAAGCATAGTTTTTTTTTATCTTTTTCTTATCTTTTGTCTTAAAATAGTCTCCACCAAGCTGGAAAGAGGTCTTTCAAAAGCTTCCCTGGAGCTACACGGCCTTGAAGACTGGGAGGTGGGAGGCCTAATTGTGTCCCGCCCTCACTCTCAAGACTCATGGAAGATATTTACATATGTTTAAGGTGATGGAGGCATTTTGAAAGGCTATCTACCCAGTAAATAGCAAAGCTCTATAGCAATTTTGTAAATGAATCCAACAATTCTGGGCTAGCAGGACAGGACTGGGGCATCATCCCAGTTCATTTACATATGTTTCAAATGACCTAGGAATTAAATGACAAGAGGTAACTAATTTCTTTTTTACTGTTCTGGAACTGCTACTTTTACCTTAAGACAAAACTATATACCTCTTTCCTTAAATAAAACACATTTCATATCTAGTTTACGTTACTTAGAAACGTTGACATAGTATAAAACATAAAGATCTTAGTGTACTTCTCAAATAGACCAAATTATGTCAAAGTTCTTCTAAGTAGCTTTTAAAAATCTAAATCATAAGACAAACACAAGATGCAGTTTTTTCTGGACGAAGAAAGAACTGAGCTTCTATGACTAGCCTTACAAAATACAGCAATTCTTAGCCATACAGCCACCAATTTAACACAAGACAAACTTAGACACAATGCTCTAGACCAGAAGCGAGCTCTTAGAACAAAAGGAGACAGAAAGACCACATAAACAGGTTCTAGATAAAACTTATTAACTTGCCAGAGCCTCAGATGGAGGAATATTAGATCTCTTGACAAAACCTGAGCATCAAACCAAGTTCTCTAAGGAAAAAAACTGACAACACAAACGAAAGCTCATTTTCCCAAAGTGGCCACTGAAATTCTAAGTTACTTCTAGTATACTCAGTTTATAGTGTTTTTAAATATGAACCCCAGACCAGTGAATCAGTAGTAGGGGGGAAATCCAGGCTCATTTATCAAAGATGTTTTAAGCGGTAAGGTTCAAGCTTTTGGCTTCCTTCTTTCTGAAGCTTTCTCTTAATATCCGAATCAGGGCACCCAAGTAGATGGTATAATACTAGTTACACACAGTGGACAGGACAGACACAGAACCACAGTAAACAAATGGACAGAACAGACACAAAGCCACAGTAAACGAATAAATCTCGCAAGCTGACAGATTTTCTCGACCCCCTTCAACCTCGCAGACGGCCCTGCTTGCCAGCAGAGATTATCTGAGAGTCTCAACCTCCCAGGCACATTCACACACCCAGAACCAGAACTCTGGAGTCACCAGGAGTCCCTACTGGCGAGGCTACCCACGGAGACGGTCATCTGGGGCTGCCTGTCACCCCAGAAACCAAGGGCTCAGGTCCTGCTCCGGAAACCTCCGGCCTGCCCTATCCGGCCCGGCCCTGAGCGCCACAGGGAGAGGAGTCACGGGCTCATGTTGGGATGCCTCATATACGGTCTTGCTTTTCTTTCACCCACCTCTTTTGGTGCCGTGACAGACCCGGGTCTGACCGAGAGTCTCCCCAGCGGCAGAAGAAACCTCTCGCGGCCGCTTGTTGGGAGAGCTGTCGATCAGTCCCAGGCCCTGCCCCGGGGCCGCTGCATCTCAAGCAGCTTGACTTCCCCTTACTGGCCGCCAAATTTGTTACCGCAATAACGCTGATGGAGCCGCCTGCCGCAATAGCCAATTCTGAGACAGGGGTGAGGTGAGCAGCAAGATGTTTATTATATATCGATATATAGGAGACGGAGGGGAATAGATTCCTCCAAAAAACCCGTCTCCCCCACTGGAGATCGGCTGGAGTCTTTTATAGGGACAGGATTATGGATCTTTTGTGGTAGTTTTCCCTTGAGATGGTGATGTCTTAGATGAGTTAACCTTATATTGGTTTTCTTAGAGGTTATCTGATGACATCTTCCGGGATTATCTGGCGACATCCTGCTTACTCTTGTCACAAGATGGATGCTTTGTTTGGTTTTTCATTCTTAGAACATTATCACTTGTTTTCTACCCTCCAGGGAGGAACATCGGTTAATCTTAAACCTTTTTGTAGAGACTGGAGGGGAAAAAAAAAAAAAATCATGAGACAATGTGGCGGTTAGCAATGGCGGAGTAAACAACAGTGAGCCGGGCCTATGCAGCCTCTTCCACCGGGGCCATGCTTTCTGGGATTCCTCCAGTCTCAGTCAGACCATTAAGTCTGGTCTTTTTACTAGAATTTGAGTTCTGCATCCCACCTTTCTCCTGCTCCATCAGGGATTCTCTGTTGTGTTCCCTGTCAGGGCTGTCATTGGTGGCAGCTAGGCACCATGTAGTTCTTCTGGTCTCAGGCTGATGAAGTCTCTGGTTTATGTGGCCCTTTCTGTCTCTTGGGCTAATACTTGCCTTGTGTCTTTGGTGTTCTTCATTCTCCTTTACTCCAGGTGATTGGGACCAATTGATGCATCTTAGATGGCCGCTTGCTAGCTTTTAAGAACCCAGACATCACTTACCAAAGTAAGATGCAGAACATTTTCTTAATAAGCTTTGTTATGCCAATTGACATAGATGCCACCTGAAAGCATGGTCCTCAGACCCCAGCCCCTGCTACTCTGTCCCTAAAAGTGTTTGTATTCAGGAATCTTCTTAGCTTTGGTTTAGTCCAGTTGTGCTGACTTCCCCTGTAGTGTGTGCTGTCCTTCCCTTCACCTAAGATAATTCTTATCTACTATCTAGCTAGTAAATAACCCTCACTCTCCCTTCCCCACCCTGGTAACCATCAAAGAATGTTTTCTTCTGTGTTTATGCCTTTTCTTGAGTTCTTATAATAGTGGTCTTATACAATATTTGTCCTTTTGTGACTGACTAAATCACTCAGCATAATGCCCTCCAAATTCCTCCATGTTATGTTTCACGGATTCATCATTGTTCTTTATCATTGTGTAGTATTCCATTGTGTGAATATACCATAATTTCTTTATCCATCCGTCCATTGATGGACACCTAGGTTGTTTCCATCTTTTTGCTATCATGAACAGTGCTGCAGTGAACATGAGTGTGCATGTTATCTATTTGTGTGATGGCTCTTATTTCTCTAGGATATATTCCAAGGAGTGGAATCGCTGGATCCTATGGTACTTCTATTTCTAGCTTCTTAAGGAAGCGCCAAATCAATTTCCAAAGTGGTTGTACCATTTTACATTCCCACCAACAGTGTATAAGTGTTCCAGTCTCTCAACAACCTCTCCAGCATTTATTATTTTGTGTTTTTTGGATTAATGCTGGCCTTGTTGGGGTGAGATTGTATCTCATTGTAGTTTTAATTTGCATTTCCATAAAGGCTAATGATTATGAGCATTTCTTCATGTGTCTGTTAGCTGCCTGAATGTTTTCTTTGGCGAATGCCTGTTCATATCATTTGCCCATTTTTTAACTGGGTTATTTGTCTTTTTGTTGTTGAGGTTTTGCACTATCTTGTAGATTTTAGACATTAGACGCTGACTGGATTTATCATAGCCACAATTTTTTTCCCAGTCTATAGGTTGTCTTTTTACTCTTTGGGTGAAGTCTTTTGATGAGCATAAGTGTTTGATTTTTAGGAGCTCCCAGTTATCTAGGCTCTCCTCTGGTGCTTGTGCATTGTTACACTGTGGTTTGTACTGTGTTTATGCCATGTATTAGGGCTCCTAGTGTTGTCCTTATTTTTTCTTCCATGATCTTTATCATTTTCGATTTAATATTTAAGTCTTTGATCCATTTTGAGTTAGTTTTTGTACATGGTGTGAGGTATGGGTCTTGTTTCAGTTTTTTGCAGATGGATATCCAGTTATGCCAGCACCATTTGTTAAAGAGACTCTCTTTTCCTCAGTTAATGGGCTTTGGGCCTTTGTCAAATATCAGCTGCTCATAGGTGGATGAATTTATGTCTGGATTCTCAATTCTGTTCCATTGGTCTATGTATCTGTTGTTGATCAGTACCAGGCTGTTTTGACTACTGTGGCAGTATAATAGGTTCTAAAATCAGGTAGTGTGAGGGCTCCCACTTCGTTCTTCTTGAGTAATGCTTTACTTATCTGGGTCCTCTTCCCTTTCCACATGAAGTTGGTGATTTGATTCTCCATCTCATTAAAAAATGCCATTGGAATTTGGATCGGGATTGCATTGTATCTATAGATCGCTTTGGGTAGACTTGACATTTTCACAATGTTGAGTCTTTCTATCCATGAGCAAGGTATGTTTTTCTACTTATGCAGGTCTCTTTTGGTTTCTTGCAGTAGTGTCTTATAGTTGTCATTGCATAACTCTTTTACATCTCTGGTTAGATTTATTCCTAAATATTTTATCTTCTTGGGGCAATTGTGAATGGTATTGATTTGGTGAGTTCTTGTTCAAAGTTCTCTTTGTTGGTGTAAAGGAATCCAACTGATTTTTGTATGTTTATCTTGTATCCTGAAACTTTGCTGAAACCTTCTGTTAGTTGCAGTAGTTTTCTTCGGGGTTTTCTGCGTGTAAGATCATATCATCTGCAAATAGAGATACTTTTACTTCTTCCTTGACAGTTTGGATGCTGTTTATTTCTTTTTCTAGCCTAATTGCTCTGGCTAGGACCTCTAGCACAATGTTGAATAAGAGTAGTGATAAAGGGCATCCTTGTCTGGTTCCTGTTCTCAAGGAGAATGCGTTCAAACCCTCTCCATTTAAGATGATGTTGGCTGTTGGCTTTGTATAAATGCCCTTAATTATACTGAGGAATTTCCCTTCTATTCCTATTTTGTTGAGAGTTTTTATCATGAATGGGTTTTGGACTTTGTCAAATGGCTTTTCTGCATCAACTGATAAGATCATGTGGTTCTTGTCTTTTGTTTTATTAATGTGATGGATTACATTGATTGTTTTTCTAATGTTGAACCATCTGTGATGGTTAAGATTGTGTGTCAGCTTCGCTGGGCCATGATTCTCAGTGTTTACATGTGATCACTCCCATGATTGAATATACTGTGAGTAGCCAATCAGATGAAAGGGAGTTTGCTTGGGGGTGTGGCCTGCATCTGAATATAAGCAGATGTTCTGGCTGTTTGCTCACTCTGGATCCTGCGTCTGCCTCCTGTCGTCTCACATCCAGTCCTTGGGACTTGAGCTGTCAGCTTGTCTGCTGAACTTGGGATTCGTCGATCTTCACAGCCTGTGACTGGAGCCCTGCTCTCTGACCTGCTGATCTTGGGTTCACCAGCCCCTGCAGCTGTGTGAATCATGATAAACCTTGCAGTCTTGCCTGCCTATCTTGGAATTCGTCAACCTTCACAGCCTGTGAGCAGGAACCCTGCTCTCCAACCTGCTGATCTTGGGCTCGCCAGCTTCTGCAGCTCCATGAATTGGGAGAGGCCTCTACCCTGATCCACGGGCTTGGGATGTTCTAGTGTCTACAATTGTGTGAGCTGTTTCCTTGACATAAATCTCTCCATATATATACTTATACACTTTACTGGTTTTGCTTCTCTAGAGAACCCAGACTAAGACACCATCCCTGCATATCTGGTATAAATCCCACTTGATCATGGTGAATTATTTTTTTGATATGTTGCTGAATTCTATTGGCTAGAATTTTGTTGAGGATTTTTGTGTCAATGTTCATGAGGGATATTGGCCTGTAATTTTCTTTTTGTGTGGTGTCTTTACCTGGTTTTGGTATTAGGGTTATGCTCGCTTCATAGAATGAGTTTGGGAGTATTCCATCTTTTCTATGCTCTGAAATACCTTTAGTAGTAGTGGTGTTAACTCTTCTCTGAAAGTTTGGTAGAATTCTTCAGTGAAGCTGTCCAAGCCATAGCTTTTTTTTGTTGGGAGTTTTTTAATTACCTTTTCAATCTCTTCTTTGGTTATGGGTTTATTTAGTTGTTCTACTTCTGTTTGTGTTAGTTTAGGTAGGTAGTGAGTTTCTGGAAATTTGTCCATTTCTTCTAGGTTTTCAAATTTGTTAGAGTACAATTTTTCATAGTAATCTGTTATGATTCTTTTAATTTCAGTTGGGTCTGTTGTGATATCACCCATCTCATTTCTTATATGGGTTATTTGCTTCCTCTCCTGTTTTTCTTTTGTCAGTTTGGTCAGTGGTTTATCAATTTTGTTGATCTTTTCAAAGAACCAGCTTTTGGTCTTGTTAACGCTTTCAATTGTTTTTCTATTCTCTATTTCATTTAATTCTGCTCTAATTCTTATTATTTCCTTTCTTCTGGCACCTGAGGGCTTCTTTTGCTGCTCTCTTTCTACTTGTTCCAGTTGTAGGGTTAGTGTTTTGATTATGGCCCTTTCTTCTTTTTGGACATGTGCATTTATTGCTATAAACTGACCTCTGAGCACCACTTTTGCTTTGTCCCAAAGGTTCTGGTAGGATGTGTTTTCATTCTTGTTTGATTCTATGAATTTCTTTATTCCATCCTTAATTTCTTCTATAACCCAGTAGTTTTGAGCAAGGTGTTCTTCAGTTTGCATGTGTTTGATTTTTTTTCCTTGTTTTTTCTGTTATTGATTTCTACTTTTATCGCTTTATGGTCAGAAAAGATGCTTTATAATATTCGATGCTTTGGATTTTTCTAAGTCTTGCTTTATGACCTAATATGTGGTCTATTCTGGAGAATGTTCCATGTGTGTTGGAAAAGAAAGTATGCTTGGCTGCTGTTGGGTGGAGTGTTTGGTATATGTCTATGAGATCGAGTCGGTTGATTGTAGCATTTCAATCTTTCATGTCTTTGTTGAGCTTCTTTCTGGATGTTCTGTCCTTCAATGAAAGTTGTATGTTGAAGTCTCCTACTACTATTGTGGAGCTGTCTATCTCTCTTTTCAATGCTGTTAGAGTTTGTTGTATGTATTTTGGAGCCCTGTCGTTGGGTTCATAAATATTTATCATAGTTATGCCCTCTTCGTGTATTGACCCTTTAATCATTATATAGTTTCCTTCCTTATCCCTTGTGGTGGATTTTACTTTAAAGTCTATTTTGTCAGAGATTAATATTGCCACTCCTGCCCTTTTTTGAGTGTTGTTTGCTTGGTATATTTTTTCCCGTCCCTTGAGTTTTAGTTTGTTTTTGTCTTTAAGTGTAGGCAGCATATAGATGGATCATGTTTTTTTTAATCCAATCTACCACTCTCTGTCTGTTTATTGGTGCATTTAGTCCTTTTACATCCAGCATAATTATTGATAGGTATGAGTTTAGTACTGTCATTTTGATGTCTTTTTTTGTGTGGTGTTCACAGTTCCTGTGTTCCACTTAATTTTCTGTGCTGAGTCTTTTTTTTATGCATTTACTTTTCATCTTTTTCATTGCTGTTGATTTTGTATTTGCTGAGTCTTTATAGTTTTCTTGTTTTTTATTTAGACTTGTAGAATTGTTAGTTCCTTTGTGGTCACCTTAATATTTACCCCTATTTTTCTAAGTTTATACTTGTCTTTTATTTCTCTATATCACCTTGGATTCCTCTCCATATAAAAAAATCTATGTCTATGTTTTTTAGTCCCTCTTTTTTGTTTTAATGTTGTCATCTTTTACATATCGACATCTGTTTCCCTATTTTCAGTGTTTTAGCTTTGATTTATTTTTATGACTTCCCTATCTGGGTTGATATCTGGTTACTCTGTCCTGTGTTCTAGTCTTGGGTTGTTATTTGATACTATTGATTTTCTAACTGGAAGACTTCCTTTAGTATTTCTTGTAATTTTGGTTTGGTTTTTGCAAATTCCATAAACTTCTGTTTATCTGGAAATGCCCTTATTTTGTCGTCATATTTGAGAGACAGTTTTGCTGGATATATAATTCTTGGCTGGCAATTTTTTTCCTTCAAGACTTTATATATGTCATACCATTGCCTTCTTGCCTGCATGATTTCTGCTGAGAAGTCTGAGCTTGTTCTAATTGACTCTCCTTTGTAGATGACTTTTCATTTATCTCTAGCCACTCTTAAAATTCTCTCTTTATCTTTGGTTTTGGCAAGTTTGATTATAATATGTCTTGATGACATTCTTTTGGGACCTACCTAATGTGGGGTTTGATTTGGATAGATATATTCTCATCTTTCACAATATCAGGGAAGTTTTCTGCCAAGAAATCTTCAACAATTCTCTCTGTATTTTCTGTTATCTCCCCCTGTTCTGGTACTCCAGTCACTCGTAGCTTATTCCTTTTGATAGAATCCCACATAATTCTTAAGAGTTTCTTCATTTTTTAAAATCCTTTTACCTGATTTTTCCTCAAATAAGTTGGTGTCAAGTGCTTTATTTTCAGTCTCACTAATTCTGACTTCCATTGCCTCAATTCTGCTCCTATGACTTTCTATTGAGTTGTCTAATTCTGAAATTTTATTATTTATCTTTAGGATTTCTGATTGTGGTCCCTCTATGTATTCTCGCAGCCTGTTAAATTTATCATTATACTCTTCTCTAATCTTTTTAAGTTCGTCTATTGCATGTTCTGTGTTTTGCTTAATTTTTTCCTGATCTATTGAAGAGTTCTGTATATTAATCTTTTGTATTCTGTCTCTCGTAATTCCAAGAAATTTTCTTCCTCTGGAAAATTTCTAGATTCTTTATTTTGGGAGCTTACTGAAGCCATTATGGTCTTTCTCTTTATGTGATTTAATATTGACTGTTGTCTCTGAGCCATCAATAAGTTATTATATTCATTTATTTTATGTTTGCTTACTGTGTCCTAGCTTCTTGTTTTGTTGTGTTTTGATATGCCCAGATAGGCCACTTGTGTGAGCTTGCCTGATCACGAGTGCCCCTGAAGCTCCAATATATTGCCACCAGGTGGCCAGACCTGCGACTAAGTATGTGAACCCAGAAGTCTGCCCACTCCTCCTGTATGGATTCAGCTCCGGTGTCCAGGTAGTCGGCCACCAACTGTGTGCTGCAGGCTCTCACCTACAGTTCTAGAGAGGCATGGGTGATTAGTGTAGGCACAGGCATCCGGCTGCAGCAGGGGACACAGGCTGAGCAAGGCGGGGGCTGACAACCACCCCTGAGTGTCCAGGAGGAAAGTATTTCCCTGTTCCGTAGAGTGCATAGATGGGTAGGTTTTGCAGCCAGACTATGAGCATCCAGGGCTATTGGCTGTAAGGACTTGGGGGGCACCTCTCATTCTTGGACCCCTGTCACAGGTGGCTAGGTGGCGTGGGTGGATTGGTCCTCAGACCCCTGATGTGGGTAGGTGAAGACCCTGCCTAATGGGCAGAGCAGAAATGTCACGAACTTGCTGCTTCACAGCTGAAACAGCTGAAGTTAGACTTCAGGTATATACCCTGTTATACTGGGGTAATCAGGGCCTACACTGTTGACATGGGCCCACACATGTCTATGCAGGGGCAAGGGCACTCAACGTCCATGGGTGTCTTATGCCTGTGCCTAGGCAAAGGAGCTGTGTCTACCCTGAATTCCTGGCTTAGGGGAGCAAGCAGATTATTTTTTACCCTGTTTGTTAATTTGTTCACTCTCCAAGGCCGGGAGAATGGCTAAGGGCACATGACGGGTCCTACGTCCAGCCCAGGGGACTCGACAATTGCTGAAAGCCGGTCCCAGACCCAGTGCAGAGCAGGGAGTGGGGAGGTGAATGGGAGAGAGGTTTTTCCCTACGGGGGGGGGGGGGTGTTTTTGATCCGCGCAGTAGGCCAGATGCAAGTACTTACCTTTCACCGATTGAGGGCTTCTTCTAACTGGTTCTGGATGGCCGAGTAGACTCTCTTCCGCTGGGTCTTTCCCAATGTGGAAAACGCACCTCCCGAGCACCACCGCTTGCCTGCCTCACCACTCACCCACGAGCTGCTCAGGCGTGAAGGGCTCAGGTTCTTGCCTGGTCAGGTCTGGCAAGTCCTCGCTGCTTCCAAACCGTCTCTCCCTCCCCCTGCCACTCAGTCGGTTTCCTTAACTTTGCCTTTGATGTTTAGGGTTCCTAGATTGTCATATATAATCGATTCACTTGTTTTCTTGGGTCTTTGTTTTAAGAGAGACCACTGGAAGCATCTGACTACTCTGCCATCTACTGTATTCATTTCTAAAAGAAAAAATTTTCACTTTACTATAATGCCTTTCTTGTACATAATAAAATTAACAATTATTCCTTAACATGAACTTGTATCATACTCAAATTTCCCTGGCTGTCCCCAAACTGTTTTACTCCTGGTTTGTCCAAACCAAAAGCCAATCAAAGTCCACACCTTGCATGTGATTGCTAAATCTCTTAATTTGCTTTTAATCTAGATCAGTTATGACTCTTCTTCTTTTTCTCTTCATGACATTTACTTGTGAAAGACACTGGTCCAGATGTCCACTCCCCCTCTCTCTCTCTTTTTTTTTTAATTGTGCTTTAGGTGAAAGGTTACAGTTGAAGTTAATGTCTCATACAAAAATTTATACAGATATTGTTATATGACAGTAGTTGCAATTCCTATAATGTGACAGCACACTCCCCGTTGCCACCCTGGGTTTCCTGTGTCTATCCGATCCGCTCTTGTCCCTTCCTGCCATCTCATCCTGCCTCTCGCCATCTTCGGTTCTAAGGAGCATTCTGGCTGTACTTCTTCCAACACAAATTTGTTTGTTCTTTTGGCAGTCCATGGTATATTCAATATTCTTCGCCATCATTGGGTGTGCAGTCCTCAGGGGACACATCCCTTTTCAATAAGCCTTAAAGTAAATAAAGTAAGGAATAGCGAATTATGATTTTATAACCATGAATACTGTGCCACCTGCTTTAGTTGGTACTCTTTTTTTTTGCTACAAGCAGCAGGAACCAACCTCGGTTAGATTAAATAAATAGGGAGAATTTAATTGAATTTTATAAATTTTGAATTGTAATTTTCTGCATATAGTGGAAAACTCCAAAATAACAGTGGCTTATAAGTCTGTAAAAGAAACCTATGGGGGGCAGTCCAGGCCAGTCATGACAGATTCATAGCAAGGGCCCAAGCTATCTCTCTGCTGCATGTACAGTCACATGGCTTCCGTCCTCAAGTCGCTTCGTGGTTCAATATGTCAACTGGAGCTCCAGCCATCTCATCAGCATTGTAGACTGGAAGAAGGAGAAAAGGCAGAAAGGCAAAAAGATTCTTCCTAGATGAGGAAATTCTCCTTAAGGATCTTTTCTGGATGTTTCAAAACATTTCTACTTACATCTCTTTGACTAGAAGTTAGTTATATGACCACATATAACTACAAGGATGGCGAGACTACATCTCACATACTTTGGACATGTTATCAGGAGTGATCAGTCCCTGGAGAAGGACATCATGCTTGGTAAAGTAGAGGGTCAGTGAAGAAGAGGAAGGCCCCCAATGAGATGGCTTGACACAGTGGCTGCAGCAATGGGCTCAAGAATAACAACAATTGTGAGGATGGCACAGGATGGGCAGTGTTTTGTTCTGTTGTACATAGGGTCACTAGGAGTTGGAACCGACTAGATGGCACCAAACAACGACAACTACTACAAGGAACTCAAAGAAATTTGATCTTTTATTTTGGGCAGCTATAGGCCTAGACAAAAATTAAGATTTCTACCGGAGGAAAGAAAGAGGGTTCGGAAGTGGGCAGCTAGCAGTCTTCTGCAAATTGGGCATTTCACAAAATCTTAGAACGCCAATCAGAAATAAATTTAATCAGACTGTTGGCAAGATATTTTTGCAATTGATTTATTTATATAAATTTATTATAAAAAATAAAAATATGTGTATTTTATATCAGAGTTTATTCATGGAATGGTTTGTATAATAATATATTTTCATTGATTATATAGCTTAGACTTGCTGAGATTGTTCCAGTAGTGTGCTCAAGCGAGTCTATACCACAAAGGTCAAAATTTTCAGTTGTTTTGTGACCTGGCTATTAAACATAGGCAATATTAATCATTAAATTATATAAACTTATAATGGGTTGAATTATATTTAAAACAAAGGTAATAAATTCTCAAAACCCATCACTTCTGATTATTTTAGTACATTTTATTTTTATCTATGCTCCTATGGCTGTTTAGGTCTACTGTGTCTAAATGGTAGCAATATTATGAAGTGGTGTCCTATAGCACATCTCTTCCCAACTCAAATTCAGTGATATCACAATGGTAACTTGAAATTGGCCATAAGGAGAATGTTTATACTGTGGAAATCAGCAAACACTACAAACTAGGGCCTTTTCCCCCCAGGAGAAATGATTGTTAAATATTTATCAACACACCACTGGATTGTTCCAGTTTTAAATGTTCTGCCTTATGCTCCCATAGTAGCTTGTATTTGTCAGAATATGTGCCCAGACCTTTGATTAGGAATATGTTATAATTTTTAAACAATAAGAATATAATTAGTTTAACATAAATATTGTCTGGAGCTAATTTCATCCTTTCCTTGACAATTCAGAAGACTCTTTAAGATTTTTCAATGCCTAAGAGACTTATGAACCAAAAAATCATTATACTATAAATTGCGCCTGATAGAAGAATTCATAGAATGTTACTGTCTCTCCAAATGTGGTTGTTATTAGCAGCACTGCCATGACTTTTGTCTTCTCTTTATGACAGTTTTCAAATCTCCTTTATTTAAAACGAAGCCAAACAAAATGAAACTTCCTTTCCCTCTGTTAGCCCCCCAATCTACCTTTGTACTTCATCTATTCCTTTTATTTTCAGAGTGCTTACAAGGAGCAGTGTATGCTCAGGGGCTATTCTCGTTACCAATCAATCCCTTTCTCCTCTCCTTATGGTTCCTCAATGTTGCAAACAAGTTATTGAACTAGGTTACTGAAAGATTGGAGGTTCAAGTCTCCCCAGAGGTGCCTTAGAAAAAAAGATCTGGTGATCTACTTCCAAAAAATCAGCCATTGGAAACCCTATGGAGCACAGTTCTACTCTGACACACATGAGGTCGCCATGAATTGGAATTGACTCCATGACAACTGGTATTCTTTTCCTTATGGACCTTAGTACACAGATTTGAATTAATCACAATCCTTAGTTTATGCCAAACTGTCGTCAGTGGTCCATGCATGACACTCTTTATTTATTTTAAATTAATTTAATTTACAATATAATGAACACTCTTGAATCTATCACTGTCCCAAAACAAAACGAATATGAACATTTTTGTACATTTTTTTGGAGCACATATGCACACATTTCTCCTAAACACACATTTAGGACTAGAATCGCTGGGTCATGAGTTATCCATATGTTCAGCTTTAATAGATATTGCCAAGCAATTTTCCAAAATGCTTATACCAATTTACACTGCCACTCACAGTGAATGAAAATTCCATTTCCTCCCAATTGTTACCGATCCTTTCTGTTCTTTATCTTTTTCATTTTAACCATACTACTGAGTATGTAGGTTGTCTTACTCTTTAAGCCCTTGAAATTTGACTTCAATTACTTTATACTTTAAGATATATGCTCTTGAAGATATCACTATTAACCTCTTGATCACCAAGTCTCATGATTTGTCTTTAATTCTTATCCTTCATCACTCAGTAACATTTGAAACCACTGACCACCACTTTCTTCTTAAAATGATTCTTCTGACTTCTGTGACACAACATTATGCTAGAAGGCATAAATCTTCATCCACAATTCCAAAATGCAATAATATACTCTGAAAACTGTAAGTTTTTACATTACTTGTTTGGTGGCAAAACCTATCCTGAAGTGTAATGAAACCAACCCACTGCTATTGAGTCAATTCTGACTCATAGCGACCCCATAGGGTTTCCAAGGCTGTAAATCTTTATGGAAGTAGACTGTCACATCTTTCTCCCACAGAGCCACTATGGTTTCAAACCTCTGACCTTTCAGTTAGCAGTCAAGTGCTTTAACCACTGAGCCACCAGGGCTCCTCAACCAGTTGCTGTTGAGTTGATTCATAGCCATGGTGACCCCACGTGTGTCAGAGTAGAAGTGTGCTCCATAGGGTTTTCCAATGACTGACGTTTTGGAAGTAGATTGCTAGGCCTTTCTTCTGGAGGCACCTCTGGGTAGACTCAAACCTCCAAACTTTCAGTTAGCAGCCAAGTGCATTAATCATTTGCACCACCTAGGGACTCCCAGGCTATTCATAGTCCTGGCTTATCCCACTTAGTGTGAATACTCACATGATTCAGTGTAGATTTATTAATGTGCTTGATTATGAGATACTACCCCAGTCCCTATTCCACCTTATTTTTCTAAAATCCAGAAAATTCTGAATTCTGAATACACCTGACTCTTTGAGTTTTGGGTAAAATTTTGTGGCCTGTAGTAGAAAGAGCATAACGTTGAAGTCAGATAAATCTGTGTGTGAATCCCACTTCACTTAACCTCTCAAAACTTCAGGAATTTTTTATTTTTATTTTTTAATTTTTAAAACAGAGATCAAAACAGATAGCTGATAAGACTGTGACATCTTTGCACCCATTCCTCAGCTATCAACATGGTTATGTTCCAAAGACCAGGTTGTTATGTGGAAATTGGCATTATGCAAAAATTAGGGTAGCCTAGGCCTAACCAAGATTGTATTTGTGAGTTTACTTTAGCCTACCATACTCAATGTGCAATGGAGGATGACTGTGTCAGATCACAAAATGGAGGATGACTACATCATTACGTAACTGCCAAACCACTGAGAATCATGGCCCAAACAAGCTGACATATAACCTTAGCCATGACAGCCAGTGTTACTCTCACCTCACACCTCAGCAGCATTCACTACTGCCAGACGTACGTTGTTAATATGCAAAAGAGTCGGATGGCAGATTTTTTACTATTGTTGTAAATACAAAACATTGGATAATGAGACAGTCGATAAGTGAGGAATGGGTGTACTTGTATGAGTTACACATTTAAAACTCAATATATTGAAAATTGGGCTCACCATTCTCCCCTCACTCTGACTATCTGCTTTTCTGTTCCCTGTCTCAGGGCATGGCACCAACTTCCATCCATTTGCTCAACTCAGAAACTTAAGCATCATCCTCAGTTTATTCCAGACAGACAGGGGAAAGACAGTTGTCCTAGAGGATTTTATCATGAGAATAAATAGAAATGCCTAGGTTTGTCATGCATAAACTCATTTAGTTTATTGCAAGGTAATCATGGCAAGGCATGCAAGTAAGACCTCAAGACATTCATTTAGCATTGGAGAATCAAAATTAATAATTACAATGTTAGTTTAAATGTGAGAGTACAAATCTTTAGACTTCAGGTTTTGGCTTTTAATGAGTGGTCTCCGGGAGGAGACTTGACCACCCCTGGAACTCAGAGGAGGTCCCTCATAGCGAATTCCAAGGTCAGTTGTGGTAAGCAGCATTTCAGCAGGCTTCTCAGTCTTCAAATGGAGAGTCAGAGAGACCTTTTGCATCTGACTTCTCCAAAAATGAGCAGAAATCCATGGGTTTATATACCCTGTGTGTTGTCATGTTCAACTGTAATTGGTATGTTTTATTGCCAGTTAAAGAATTGTTGTGTGACATATTTATATTTTGTTAATTTGTATTATGTTTTATTGCCAATTAGGGAATTGTTGTATGACATATTTATATTCTTATTTACTACATGTTTCAAGGCCAAGTTAATTAATAAAAATTATGGGAATTATTTAGTGAGATATTTGTCTTTGGTTAATTTAGAGATTTGATTAATGTCATATTCCATTATCACAAAGTGCAGGTGCACAGTCCAATTTAAAGAAGTTATTTATGACATACTTCACATACTTCTATTATCTATTTTCACGCTTAGAATAACTTTCTAATGACTTTTAGTTAACCGTTAGAAAGTAATATAGAAATATTTTCTAATTCTAAGTTCACGAATTCTCTATTTAGAGCTTTACATTATAAATGACTTACACATAGCTGTTTAAAAGCATTATAAAAACATCATAACAGCGTAAAAAGCATTGTAGAAGTATACACAATAGTGACTTAAACATATGTGTTTTAAGAACATTACAGAA
Organism: Dugong dugon; assembly: GCA_030035585.1. Taxonomy (NCBI): domain Eukaryota; kingdom Metazoa; phylum Chordata; class Mammalia; order Sirenia; family Dugongidae; genus Dugong; species Dugong dugon. Next base: position 27,307,612 of record CM057475.1, read on the forward strand.
TCAGGTTGATTTGAGAGAATACATAACAACGACCATACAAAGTTTCATCTGCATGCCAAAAAACGTCTGGGGCTACCAGAAGCTAAGAGAGACAAGAAAGGATCTTCCCTTAGGGCTTTCAGAGCCAACATGGCCCTGCCAACACCCTGAATTTGGACTACTAGCTTCCAGAACTGTGAGAGAATACATGTCTGTTCAGTTTCTGGTATTTTTTTTTTTTTAACAGCAGTTCAGGAAATTCACACAGCTATCAATACTAAAGATTTTACCTCTATAATTTTTCTTCAGGATGCTTTATTTTTTCATGATTCTTCACCTGTTCTATTAAATATCCTCCAAATTTTTCTTGATACTTGAACTAATCTTTTTTTGTTAATTATAACAATTATGATATGGATTATGATGATGACAACAACGATGATGATGATGATTTGACTTTAGCCTCCAGTAGTCCCACCCCTCTCAGCTTCAATAAAACAAATATGGCTGGACTCACAGCAGGATGAGAGAAGAACTGATACGTTTTGGAATATACAGCCAGTGGGACACTACAACAATGAAAATGAATGAATCTCAACTAACGTTGAGTGAAAAAGCAAATCATAGAAGAACATGTGTGATGTAGTTCCGTTTGTCAACCAGGCCAAAAACAAGACCAGACAACATATTGTTTAGGGTAAATATTTGGTAAAACTGAATAGGAAACAAGGAAATAAACTCAAAGTTTCGGAGAGTGGTTATTTCTAGAAAGGAGGGAAATGTGATGATGGAGGTATGCACAAAGGGTTACAATAGCATGGGAAATTGTTCTGTATCTAAGTAAGGTGATGGGTACGTGGGTGTTTACTATTGTATTTTCCCATCTCTGAAATCAGACAGTCTTACAATTGTTGCCAGCCAGGTGGCTGTTGTGATGAGGTTTTATCACCTTAAAAATACATCAACCAACTTCTTTCATTTATCTTTTCCTTTTTCTGAATCCACAAAAGTGACATAAGACAAAGATATTTCTAAGTCTAAAGAGCCAAACTCTTTGATTAAATATATTTTTAAAAAAAAATCTAAATGACCAAAAAAGAAAAAACAGACTTGTTTTCTGAAAAAGCCAGTTTGTTAGTATGGTTAGCATGTAAGTGGATGACCTCTTTCCTGTATGTAATATGTAGGAGGACTCATCTTCCTGCTGAATGATTCCTTGTCCTGAAAGGGAGTACAAATTCTTTCCTATTTTCTATCTCATAATGAACTTAAGGGAAGACTGCCTTTAACTGTAAAAAGAAACTAACTGTAGATTTATTTATTTGTTTGGAGACTAAGCATGGTGTTGAGCAGATGATAAGTAACATCTTGATTCAAGTGCAAAATCTTTTACCTTGGATGCAGTCTTAATGCCTCTACTATCCCCCATTGTAGCCCCCCCTTAAAAAACCCTACAATCTGATTCAGAATGAAGGGGCTCTGGGACAAAACAGGGGCTTTTCCTCTGGTGACTCTTAATCCGCAAGGAGAGACTACTTATTAACGGAGAATCTTGCCAATTTTTAATTGACACCAGAGCCACCCACCTGTTTACAAAAGCCCCCGCCTTGGAGTACTAAAATCTCAAAGTAGTGGGGGGTCATCAATCAGGAACAAATTTTGATTCATTCCCAACCTGCTCCAATATTACTTGGTCTGACTAAAGATTTACACCCCTTCCCCCCCTTTTTTTTTACTCAGAGACCTGGTAGCATAGTGGTTAAGAGCTCGGCTGCTAACCAAAAGGTTGGCAGTCCAAATCCACCAGCTGCTCCTTGGAAACCCTAAAGGGCAGTTCTACTCTGTCCTACAGGTTTGCTATGAGTCAGAATCAACTTGATGGCAATGACATTGGGTTTTTTTTTTCTTTTTTTTTCTTTTGCTCAGTTCTGATACCCCTGTCAATCTATTGAGAAGAGAATTTTTATCCAAATGAACTGCCATTTACAATTTAATGAAAAGGAGGAAATATTATTGAGTCTGCCTGATATCCCTAAGTCAACAGAGAAAGGCTCTGCATTAGATATTATTCAGGAAGAAGAAGCCATTTGCTATATGCGAGCACTTGTCATGCCTCTCCAAAATTCAACTCAACCTATTCCTCTCACTCTGTCATCTTTTCCTTAGTTCTAGAAACCTTATGGGCCACCACATCCACAGATGTAGGTCAAGTTTGGCAGCTATGCCAATTAAAATTCAAATAGATTCATCTAAACCTCTGCCAAAAATTCCCAAGTATCCACTCAAATGAGAAGCAAAAGACGGACTATTGTAGAAGGTTTCCTTTCTAAAGGTTTATTCGTCCCTTTACCAACCCTTATAATACTCCAGTATTTGTTTGTGTTTACCTGGGAAAAATCAGTACTTTACCTAGACTGTAATGCCTCAAGGATTTGCTGAATCTCCCATCTATTTTTCTCAGTTTATGCATGTGAATTTGCAGTGTTTACAATTTACAAACAAATCCTCATAGCTGCAATATGTTAATAATTTGCTAGTATGCTCAACCTAACAGCAAGCCTGCCTTGACAACAGTGTAGCTTTATTAAAATATCTGGCTGCTGGTGGACATAAGATTTCCAAAGAAAAATTACAATTAGCTCAGCCTTCTGTTAAATATTTTGACCACCTGGTTTCTGCAGAAGGCATCTCTATTGATCCTAAAAGAAAAGAAACTATTCTTGTCTTTCCTATACCAAAACAAAGAAATAGTTTCATGGGTTTCTAGGACTCTGTGGCTATTGTCTAACCTGGATTCAAAATTTTTCTTTGTTGGCTCAACCTTTATACAAATATTTAAAAGCCTCTGAGCCAGATTTATTCCAAATGGCACCAGAAAATCAATAGGCTATAGTTCAAATAAAAGGGGCTTTAATGAACACACCCACTCTAGGTTTTCCTAATTACCACCTAGATTTTTCCTTATTTGTACATGAAGGATCTGGGAACACTTTAGGTGTACTAACTCAAAAACATGGAGGACAACAAAGACCTATAGGTTATTACAGCCTACAGCTTGACCTTGTAGCCAGGGGATACTCTCCCTGTTTAGGGCTGTGGCTGCTTCTGCCAAACTAGTGGAAACCACAGCAGATGTGGTTTTAGATGTCTGTGTGCCCCCTGCTGTGTCTGCCTTACTTAATTCTGCCTTGACACAACATCTTTCTGCCAGCAGGCTCACCTCCCATGAAGTTCTCCTCTTGGCTGCATTTAACATTAGATTATATTTGGTGGCCTGTTAAATTCCAGCTACTCTTCTTCCTGCAACTAATGAGAACAACTATCTTACACATGATTGCCTAGACTTGACTGAGAAACTTTTAACCCCTTGAAAAGACTTAAAAGAGAACACTTTAATCCTGATTTAGTTTTGTTTGTGGATGGTTCTATTGAAAACTTAATCCTGCTATTCCTCCCTATCAAGTTGGATACGCTGTTGAAAGGCAGGTTCTCCGTGAAGCCACTTCAGCTCAACAAGCTGAATTAACTGTCCTCATTAACCAAAAAAAAAAACAAACCCATTGCCACAGAGTCAACTCCAACTCATAGCGACCCTATAAGACAGAGTAGACCTGCCCCATAGAGTTCCCAAGCAGCGCCTGGTGGATTTGAACTGCCAACCTTTAGCAGCCATGGCACTTAACCACTATGCCACCAGGGTTTCCATTGCCCTCATTAGAACTTGTAAAATTGCTTCAGGAAAATTTTTTATGGATAGAAGGTATTGTTTTGGAATTGTGCATGATTTTAACATGTTATGGAAATGAAGAGGATTTTTAACATCTTCTGGAAATGCTACAAAAAATGGGGCTTTAGTAGCACACGTTCTAGATGCTCTATTACTCCTCTCTGAAATTACTATGATAAAAATACAAGCTCACCAACAAAAAGGAGTACCCTAGACTGAAGAAATTAGAGGAAATAATCTTGCAGATATGGCAGCCAAGCAAGCTGCCTCTCAAGTTATTTCTCCATTTATGATAAGTAAAGTGAGGGACTTCCCAAATTTGACTATGGACAACTCTGGCCTTCATGAATTAACTTTAGAAAAGCTTCTAAAACACCAACAATTAGTTTAAACAGACAAAACTAAGGCATAGAAAAAGGCACACTGTTACCAAGATGGTACCACTAGATTGTGGACTGGGCTTAATAAGAAAACTGTCTTATGCAATTTCCTTCATGTTCTTATGATGCGAGCCTTACATGAAGGTTTCCATATGGGATGAGATAAAATGATTGAGACCTTAAAAATTATTGGTAAGGAAAGTTTTTCAAGACTGCTGAATATGTTGCTACCCATTGCCTTATTTCCCTTCACTACAATCCCAGAAAACACCTTAAAGTCCTACCTGGGCAAGACCCTTTACCTTCTGGGCCTACGCTTGAATGGCAGCTAGATTTTATTCAGCTTCCACCCTCAAATAGTTACAAGTATGTATTAGTAATGATTTGTAGATTTTCACATTGGGTAGAAGCCTTCCCCTGCCATTATGCTACTGCAGCCTTTGTAGCAAATAAACTTTTTGAAAACATCATACTCACCTGGAGAGTACCAAAAACTCTTTGTAGTGATCAGGGAACTCATTTCACCAGTCAAGTCATCTAAGAACTGTGTCAAGTTTTTCCCATTTATCAAAGGCTACATTGTCCCTATCATCCTCGGTCTTCTGATCTAGTAAAAAGAACTAATGAAATAGTAAAAACTCAAATAGTAAAACTTTGTGAAACTTTAAATTATCCTGGACTAAAGTCATTCTTTTAGTTTTTTTAATCTGAGGTCCACATCATTTGGATCTCACAAATTTACCACCTGTGAAATAATTACCTGGAGTCCCATAGTCCTTCCTTATGTTGCCTGCACTGACCTTAACATTGTTCAACCTGAGTTACTGAAGAATTGCCAGTCTTTAATCCACTAGCCTAAAGAATATGTTTAACAGATTAGAGAAGTCTTGAGCAAACAGAAACTAGACTCCTGAAGTCTGCCTAATACCGCCCCAGGAGAATGTGTACATTGGAAGAGACACCAAATAAAAGACTCATTAGAACCTCATTGGAAGTGACAATACTTACTCCTCACTAGTCCACGTGTCACCAGATTAGAAGGAATAAAACCATGGATCCATTTGTCACAGTTAAAAAAGACTAAGACTCCTCTTTGGACTAGCCAACCCACCAGAGAATTGAAGGTTACATTTAAAAGCCCGGGTGACCAGAAGAAGCAGATGAGTCTGAAGCAGACAGCTGTCCCAAAACCCTGGACTAGGCCTGAAAATGCACCTCTTTATCTTTGTTTCTTTTTACCTTTGTTACAGTCATGCCTGTACTAATGTTTTCCTAGATTGGGAAGATGCTTATGTTCACCATTTTAAATAGTTAAATTGTTGGAAATGTGGTGTCCTCTCAACCTCAAGTCAGTCTGACTTTCCTTGGTGGGTCTCTTCACTACAAGGATCTGATTGGGTTGCTCTTGATCTATGGATATGAGAACAATGGAGAAATAATTCATTACTACAAGATATCACTATTACTAGATTTTCCATTGATAAATGGCCTCTTTTCAGATCTAAACGAAACCCAGGCCTTAACTTAACCTTTAGTCTTAACACAACCCTTATTTTACTAAATAAAATCACCCAAGAAGAGCTAGCTAAAGAATATTCCAGACCAATAAACAGCACTCTTCATATTGTAGGTCCATATTAACAACTGTGGGAGAGAATATCTGGTTAACTTCCTAAGTGGGGAGGCTAAATCAGGTTGTTCCCCTTTGCTGGGAACAATCTAACCACACTCATATGAATAACCTAGCCATCACCAGACTTATGGGATGGCTTCCAATGTCTGAATGTGCATCAGTTATAACTTTACTGATTGGCTGACCACCGACTGGCTTCGATATTCAGGTATCTATTGGGTGGCCCATAATGGCACCTTTTGGTTATGTGGAGCCAACCTTTGGCCCTGACTCTGCCAGGTGGGTTGAAAGATGTACTCCGGGCCTAAGCTGGACTCAAGGACATATTTTAACTGAACTTACTTTACCAGCTAATGTACCTATATTAAAAGTTTGATGGTCTCAATCAGTGTTTCATTGGCTTGATCATTTAGTGGCAGTATTCACACCTCAGATAGGACTTGAAGATGTTATGGTACATGTAGAAACATTAACCAAACACACACAAGGTGCCCTAAATGACAGTGCCCACGTGCTTCAAGAGATCAATACCAAAATAGCAATGATAAAAAAGTAGTACTCCAAAGTAGAATGGCCCTTGACATTCTCACTGCAGCCCAAGGAAGTACATGTGCCATAATAAAATCAGATTTATGTGTCTATATTCCTAACAATAGTGATAATATTATACTCTAGGTTAATCATATGCAACATATAGTATCTTGCCTTAACGATCCTGTCCCTTCCTTAACTGATAGTATAAGTAATTGTTTTCCTCTTGGGGTGGATGGTGGAAAAAATTGCTACTTTATTTTGAAATCTTTATATTCCTTATAATTTCTATTATTGTAATTATAAAATGCTGTTTTGCTTTAGTTTGATGCATTTTATCTGTGAAATGCTGTACTTCAAAACAATTTCGCCCTTCACATAAAGTCGTGTTGGTTTCACAGGCTTTCACCAATGATTGTGTTTAATCACCTCTCTTTCATCTCCCTGGGTATGTTTCATCTTGACCTCTATCATTCTGTCCTGACTGAGAAATGTGCCTTTAATGTGGCCTTGTCTGTTAAGGTGTTCCCCATAAAACCTACTCACCCTGAAGATGAGGCCTGTTAGCTCGACAAGGTGAAGAAAATAATTTTTATTAACCAATGCTCCTCAAGAAAACAGGCAAAATCCTTGAAGAAAAAAGGCTACTTCATTGTGGGTGATCAGCACTCCCTAGCAAAGGCTTGATCAAAAGGGGAAAATATAAATGGAAAAATTTCAGACTGGAGGCATTCATGTCAGATGTAAGAAGGACAGGGCCAATATGCATTCCTAGGAAGCAGAAGGTCAGGATGTAAACCATTTGTTCAAGGGAAGAATGTGTCAAGATGTAAACAATTTGTTCCTGGGGAAAATGTGTTCATAACTGCAATCGTGTATAACCAGACTGGCTGGTGCCACTAACCTAGGTAGTAACTCACTCTCTCCTAGCCAAGTGGTTGACTTTTACATTTCAAAGAACTTCAAGTTGCTCTTATCTATACCAAATATTGACCCCCTACCTTTCCTTTGTTCTCTATGTATATAGACCACTTTCTCCATTTGATCTGTGGAGTGCTTTGTATTTTTACTTAGCACCACCCAGCTGAAGCTCTATTATTCCTCAATAAAACTAGTTTTCTTTCTCTCTTAAGGAGTGATTTTTTTTTCCTTGACACAGACTTCTAAAAAACTAAGCTATTTGCTCCAACCTTTTGTACAGAAAGGACAATAAAATGACTGTTTCCATGTCAAACTCCAAAGTGTTCTCTAAACACTCAGAAACAATTAAATCGATTCGGTTTTGTAACAAAGAAGAAATAGTAACTTTGGCTTTCTTTTGTCATGTTTTGTCTAGGTATTTTTTATTTGTTGTGTTAAAAATAATCAAAACACAATGAAATTTCAACATAAAGTTTATTTTGAGCAGTTATTCCTTATGCATATGTTGTTCTTAGGTGCCGTCGAGTCAGTTCTGACTCATAGAAACCCTATGGACAACAGAACAAAACACTACCTGGTCCTGCACCAACCTCACAATTGTTGATATGCTTGATTCCATTTTTGCAGCCACTGTGTCAATCCATCTGGTTGAGGGTCTTCCTCTTTTTCCCTGACCAAGCATGATGTCCTCCAGGGACGGGTCCTCCCTGATAACATGTCCAAACTATGTGAGACAAAGTCTTGCCATCCTTGCTTCTAAGGAGTATTCTAGCTGTACTTCTTTCAAGACAGATTTGTTTGTTCTTCTGGCAGGTCAGGATATATTCTATATTCTTCGCCAACACCATAATTCAAATACATCAATTCTTCTTTGGTCTTACTTATTCATTGTCCAGCTTTCACATGCACACGATGTAACTGAAAACACTATGGCATAGGTCAGGTGCACTCTAGTCCTGAAAGTGATATCTTTGATTTTAACACGGTGAAGAGATCTTTCACAGTAGATTTGCCCAATGCAATGTGTCATTTGATTTCTTGACTGCTGCTTCCATGGGCATTGATTGTGGATTCAAGCAAAATGAAATTCTTGACAACTTCGATCTTTTCTCCGTTTATCATGACGTTGCTTATTGGTCCAGTTGTGAGGATTTTTGTTTCCTTTATATTAAAGTGTAATACATACTGAAGGGTGTAGACTTTGATCTTCATCAGTAAGTGCTTCATATCGTCTTCACTTTCAGCAAGCAAGGTTGTGTCATCTGCACATCACAGGTAGTTAATAAGTCTTCCTCCAATCCTGATGCCATGCTCTTCTTCACATAGTCCAGCTTCTTGGATTATTTGCTCAGCATACAGATTGAATAAGAATGATGAAAAGATACAACCCTGATGCACGCCTTTCCTGGTTTTAAAACATGCAGTTTCCTCTTGTTCTGTTCGAATGACTGCCTCTTAGTCTATGTACAGGTATCTCATGAGTACAATTAAGTGTTCTGGAATTCCCATTCTTTGCAATGTTGTTCATAATTTGTTGTGATCCACACAGTCAAATGCGTTTCCATAGTCAGTCAAACACAGGTAAACATCTTGCTGGTATTCCGTGCTTTCAGCCTAGATATATCTGACATGAGCAATGATACCCCTCTTTCCACGTCCTCTTCTGAACCCAACTTGGATTTCTAGCAGTTCCCTGTCAACGTACTGCTTTTGAATGATCTTCAGCAAAATTTTACTTGCATATGATATTAATGATTGTCTTAGTCATCTAGTGCTGCCATAACAGAAACACCACAAGGGGATGGTTTTAACGAAGACAAGTTTATTTCCTCACAGTCAAAGTAGGCTAAAAGTCCAAATTCAGGGTATCAGCTCCAGGGGAAGGCTTTTTCTTTCTGTCGGCCTTCTTCTCTTCAGTGTTCCCCCGGACTAGGAGCTTCTCTGCGCAGGTTCCCCAGTCCAAAGGACGTGCTCTGCTACCGGCACTGCTTTCTTGATGGTATGAGGTTCCCCTGTCTCACTGCTCACTTCTGTCTTTTATAGCTCAAGAGATTGCTTCAGGACACAGTCCAGTCTTGCAGATCCAGTCCTGCCTTACCAACACAACTGCCACCCATCCTCCCTCATTAACATCATAGAGGCAAGATTTACAACATATAGGAAAATCACACAGTACCAGGAATCATGGCCCAGCGAAACTGATATACACATTTTTGGGGGGACATAATTCAATCCATGACAATGATATTGTCTGATAATTTCCGCATTCTGTTGGATCACCTTTCTTTGGAATGGGCACAAATATGGATCTCTTCCACTTAGTTGGCCAAGTAGTTATCTTCCAAATTTCTTTTTTTTAATTTAATTTTATTTTTATTGTACTTTAGGTGAAGGTTTACAGAACAAATAGTTTCTCATTAAACAGTCAGTACATATATTGTTTTATGACATTGGTTAACAGCCCCACGACACATCAACACTCTCCCTTCTTTACCTTGGAGGACCTTTGTTTTCTTTGGTGGAAATATACATAGCCAATGTTACATCATTTCAAAAGTTTTTACATGTACAATTCAGTGACATCGATTACATTCTTCCAATTTTGCTGCTATTCTCACTATCCTTTCTGAATTATTCCATCACCATTATCTCCAACTCACTGTCCCCTAGGCTTTCCATCAAACCTTTTGAGTTGCTGTTGTCAATTTGATCTCACATAGATTTTTTTTTTTTTTTGTACCTTAGATGAAGGTTTACGGAACAAATAGTTTCTCATTAAACATTTAGTACACATATTGCTTTATAACAATGGTGAACAACCCCACGACATGTCAACACTGTCCCTTCTCAACCTTGGGTTCCCTATCACCAGCCTTCCTGTCCCTTCCTGCCTTCTAGTCCTTGTCCCTGGACTGCTGTGCCTCATTAGCCCCATTTTGTTTTATGGGGCTGTCCAATCCCTGGCTGAACGGTGAACCTCGGGAGTGACTTCACCACTGAGCTAAAAGGGTGTCCGGGGGCCATACTCTCGGGGTTTCTCCAGTCTCTGTCAGGCCAGTAAATCTGGTATTTTTTGTGAGTTAGAATTTTGTTCTACATCCTTCACCAGCTCTGTCCGGGACCCTCTGTTGTGATCCCGATCAGAGCAGTCAGTGGTGGTAGCTGGGCACCATCTAGCTGTACTGGACTCAGTCTGGTGGAGGCCATGGTAGCTGTGGTCCATTAGTCCTTTGGACTAATCTTTTCCTTGTATCCTGTTCTCTTCATTCTCCATTGCTCCCAAAGGGGTGAGACCAGTGGAGCTTCTTAGATGGCTGCTCACAGGCTTTTAAGACTCCAAATGCTACCCACCAAGGTAGAATATAGAACATTGTCTTTATAAACTGTGTTGTGCCAGTTGAGCTAGATGTTTCCTGAGACCATGGTCCCCACAGCCCTCCGCCCAGCAATTCAGTCCCTCAGGGAGTTCGGATGTGTCTATGGAGCTTCCAAGACCTTTCCTTGTACAAGTTGTGCTGACTTCCCCAGTACTGTGTACTGTCTTACCCTTCACCAAAGTTATCACTTATCTATTGTCTATTGAGTATTTCTCCCCCCCCCCTCCCATCCCTGGTAACCAAGAAAGATTGGTTCTTTTTGTGTGTAAAATTTTACGAGTTAAAAAAGTATTTTTTTTTATTGTACTTTAGGTGAAGGTTTACAGAACAAATAGTTTCTCATTAAACAGTCAGTACACATATTATTTTATGACATTGGTTAACAACCCCACGACACATCAACACTCTCCCTTCTTTACCTTGGAGGACCTTGGTTTTCTTTGGTGGAAATATACATAGCCAAAGTTACACCATTTCAAAAATTTCTACTTGTACAATCCAGTGACATTGATTACGTTTTTCCAGTAGTGCCGCTATTCTCACTTTAGATGGAGGTTTATAGAACAGAATAGTTTCTCATTAAACAGTTAGTAAACATACTGCCCTATGACAATGGTTAACAACCCCACTACATGTCCACACTGTCCTTACTCAACCTTGGGTTCCTTATCACCGGCTTTCCTGTCCCCTTCTGCCTTCTAGTCCTTGTCCCTGGACTGCTGTGCCTCATTAGTCCCATTTTGTTGTATGAGGCTGTCCAATCCCCAGCTGAATCGTGAACCTCGGAAATGACTTCACCACTGAGCTAAAAGGGTGTCCGGGGGCCATACTCTCGGGGTTTCTTCAGTCTCTGTCAGGCCAGTAAATCTGGTATTTTTTGTGAGTTAGAATTTTGTTCTACATCCTTCTCCAGCTCTGTCCAGGACTCTCTGTTGTGATCCTGGTCAGAGCAGTCAGTGGTGGTAGCTGGGCACCATCTAGCTGTACTGGACTCAGTCTGGTGGAGGCTGTGGTAGCTGTGGTCCATTAGTCGTTTGGACTGATCTTTTCCTTGTATCCTGTTCTCTTCATTCTCCCTTGCTCCTGAAGGGGTGAGACCAGTGGAGTATCTTAGATGGCTGCTCACAAGCTTTTAAGACCCCAGGAATTACTTGCCAAGGTAGAATGTAGAACATTGCCTTTATAAACTGTGTTGTGCCAGTTGAGCTAGCTGTTCCCTGAGACCATGGTCCCCACAGCCCTCCGCCCAGCAATTCAGTCCCTCAGGGAGTTTGGATGTGTCTATGGAGCTTCCACGACCTTTCCTTGACCAAGTTGTGCTGGCTTCCCCAGTATTGTGTACGGTCTTACCCTTCACCAGAGTTATCACTTATCTATTGTCTATTTAGTATTTCTCCCCCACCCCTCCCATCCCTCGTAACCAGCAAAGATTGTTACTTTTTGCATGTAAACTTTTTCATGAGTTTTTACAATAGAGGTCTCATACAATATTTGTCCTTTTGTGATTGACTTATTTCACTCAGCATAATGTCTTTCCAGTTTCATCCATGTTATGAGATGCTTCACAGATTCATCATTGCTTTTTATCGCTGCATAATACTATGTATGTACCATAGTTTGTTTATCCATTCATCTGTTGATGGGCATCTAGGTTGTTTCCATCTTTTGGCTATTGTGAATAGTGCTGCAATGAACATGGGTGTGCATATGTCTATTCGTGTGACAGCTCTTATTTCTGTAGGATATATTCCTAGGAGTGAGATTGCTGGATCATATGGTATTTCTATTTCTAGCTTTCTAAGGAAGCACCATATCATTTTCCAAAATAGTTGTATCATTTTGCATTCCCACCAGCAAAGCAGAAGATTTCCGATCTCCCCGCAGCCTCTCCAACGTTTGTTATTTTCGTGCCGGTAATGCTGCTGTGAGTTGGTATCCCACTGTGGTTTTAATTTGCATTTCTCTAATGGCTAGTGATTGCGCACATTTCGTCATGTGTCTGTTGGCTGCTTGAATGTCTTCTTTGGTGAAGTGTCTGTTCCTTTGCCCATTTTTAAATTGGATTATTTGTCTTTTTGTTGTAGAGGTGTTGGATTTTCTTGTAGATTTTAGAGATTAGACCTTTGTCTGACTTGTAACGTCCAAAAATTTTTTCCCAGTCTGTAAGTTCTCTTTTTACTCTTGGTGAAGACTTTTGATGAGCATAAGTGTTTAATTTTTAGAAGATCCCATTTATCTAGCTTATCTTCTGGGGTTTGTGTGTTGTTGGTTATGGTTTGTATCTTGTTAATGCCATGCATTAGGGCCTCTAGCATTGATTCTATTTTTTCTTCTATAAAGTTTATAGTTTTGGGCTTTATATTTAGGTGTTTGATCCACTTTGAATTAGTTTTTGTGTATCGTGTGAGGTCTGGGTCCTGTTTCATTTTTTTGCAGATGGACATCCAGTTTTGCCAGTACCATTTGTTGAAAAGACTGTCTTTTCCCCATCTGATGGACTTTGGGCCCTTGTCAAAGATCAGGTGACTGTAGGAGGATGGATTTACATCTGGGTTCACAGTTCTGTTCCACTGGTCAATGTCTCTGTTGTTGTACCAGTACCAGACTGTTTTGACTACTGTAGCTGTATAATAGGTTCTGAGGTCAGGTAGTGCGAGTCCTCCTACTTTATTCTTCTTCCTTCTTCAATAGAGCTTTACTTATCTGGGGCTTCTTCTCTTTCCATATAAAGTTAATGATTAGCTTTTCCATCTCTTTAAAGAATGTTGTTGGTATTTGGATCAGGATTGCATTGTATTTGTAAATCGCTTTGGGTAGAAATGTCTTTTTCACTATGTTCAGTCTGCCTATCCATAAGCATGGTATGTTTTTGCATTTATGTAGATCCCTTTGGGTTTCATGCAGTAGTGTTTTGTAGTTTTCTTTGGATAGGTCTTTTACATCCCTGGTTAGATTTATTCTTAATATTTTACTTTTTTAGGGGTTATTGTAAATGGTATTGTTTCCTGATTTCCTATTCATTGTTCTCTTTATTGGTGTATAGGAGTCCAATTGATTTTTGTATGTTTATCTTGTATCCTGATACTCTGCTGAATCTTTCTATTAGTTCCAGTAGTTTTCTGGTCGAGTCTTTAGTGTTTTCTATGTATAGTATCATATCATCTGCAAACAGGGACAATTTAACTTCTTCATTACCAATTTGGATACCCTTTATTTCTTTTTTTTGCCTTATTGCTCTATCTAGGAATTCCAGCACAATGTTAAATAGGAGTGGAGATAAAGGGTATCCTTGTCTTGTTCCTGTTCTCAGGGGGAATGTTTTCAGCCTTTCTCCATTAAGAATGATGCTGGCCATTGGTTCTGCATAGATGCCCTTTATTATGTTGAGAAATTTCCCTTCTATACCTATTTTATTGAGAGCTTTTATCAGGAATGGGTGTTGGACTTTGTCAAATGCCTTTTCTGCATCAATTGAGATGATCATGTGACTCTTTTCTTTCCTTTTATTTATGTGGTGGATTACATTGATTGATTTTCTAATGCTAAACCATCCTTGCATACCTGGTATGAATCCTACTTCGTCATGGTGTATTCGTTTTTTGGTATGATGCTGAATTATACTGGCTAGAATTTTGTTGAGAATTTTTGCATCTATATTTCATTAGAGATATTGGTCGGTAATTTTATTTTTTTGTGGCATCTTTGCCTGGTTTTGGTACCAGGGTTATGCTGGCTTCATAGAATGAATTCGGAAGTATCCCTTCCTATTCTATGTTCTGAAATAGTTTCAGTAGTACTGGTATAAGCCCTTCTCTGAATGCTTGGTGGAATTCTCCACTGAAGCCATCTGAGCCAGGGCTTCTTTTTGTTGCGAGTTTTTTCATTACCTTTTCAATCTCTTCTCTTGTTATGGGTCTGTTCAGATTTTCAACATCACTTTGTGGTGGTTTGGGTAGGTAGTGTGTTTCTAGAAAAGTATCCATTTCCTCTAGGTTTTCAAATTTGTTGGAGTATAGTTTTTCATAATACTCTGTTATAATCCTTTGTATTTCAGTTGGGTCTGTTGTAATGTCCCCCATTTCATTTCTTATTTGGGTGATTTGAGTCCTCTCCTGTTTTTCTTTTGTCAGTATGGCCAGTGGTTTGTCAATTTTGTTGATCCTTTCAAAGAACCAGTTTTTGGTTTTGTTGATTCTTTCTGTTGTTTTTCTATTCTCTATTTCATTTATTTCTGCTCTTATCTTTATTATTTCCTTTCTTCTGGTGGCTATAGGCTTTTTTTTTTTTTTGCTGTTCTCTTTCTATTTGAGTTGTGTAGCTAATGTTTTGATTTTGTTCCTTTCTTCTTTTTTGATGTGTGCATCTATTGCTATAAATTGTTCTCTGAGGACTGCCTTTGCTGTGTCCCAAAGGTTTTGGTATGATGTGTTTTCATTCTTATTTGATTCTAGGAATTTTTTATTCCATTTCTGATTTCTTCTATTACCCAGTGAGGTGTAAGCAGGGTGTTATTCAGTTTCCATGTAATTGATTTTTTTTCCTTGCTCTTCCTGTTATTAATTTCTACCTTGATGGCATTGTGGTCAGAGGAGATACTTTATAGTATCTCAACGTTTTCAATCTTGTTGAGGATTCTTGTTGAGGATTGCTCTGTGGCTTAAGATGTGGTCTATTGTGGAGAAATTTCCATGTACAGTAGAAAAGAATGTGTACTTTGCAGCTGTTGGGTGTAGTGTTGTATATTTGTCTATGAGGTCAGTTTGGCTGGTTTTGCCCTTTAGGTCTTGTGCATCTTTATTGAGTTTCTTTCTAGATGTTCTGTCCTTTACTGAGAGGGATGTGTTGGTCTTCTACTATTATTGTGGAACTGTCAATTTCTCTTTTCTGTGCTGTTAGAGTTTGTTTTATGTATTTTGAAGCCCTGTCATTGGATGTGTAGATGTTTATTATGGTTATGTCTTCATGATGGATTGTTCCCTTAAACATTATATAGTGTCCTTCTTTGTCTTTTATGGTGGATTTTGTTTTAAAGTCTATTTTACCTGAGATTAGTATTGCCACTCCTGTTCTTTTTTGGTAGCTGTTTGCTTGATGTATTTTTTCCATCCTTTAATTTTTAATAAATTTACATCTTTGTTTCCAATGTGTGTCTCTTGTAGACAGAATATTGATGGATCCTGTTTTTTTTCATCCATTCTGTCACTCGTCATCCTTTATGGGTGCATTTAGGCCATTTACATTCAGTGTAATTATTGATAGGTGTGAGTTTATTGCTGTCATTTTGTAGTGCTTTTTTTTTGGTGTTGCTGACATTTTCTTTGTTAATTTTAGTCTCCTGTGCTGAATTCTTTTTGTTTGTGTTTTTTTTTTTTTTCACTTCTTTTATTTTTGTAGGTTTTGTTTTTACTGAGACTTTTAAGTTTTTCTTCTTTATTTTGATGAGTATCTTTGTTAACTTTCTTTGTGGTTACCTTGAAATTTACCCTTATGTTCCTCGTTTTGAACCAGTTGATTATTACTTGGTATCGCCTTGCCTTCCTCCGCATTAGAAGATTCTATACCGACACCGTTTATTCCCTCTTTTATTGTTCAGATGCTGTTGTCATTTACAGATTAACCTCTCTGGTTCCCTGTTGTAATTTGTTCGGTTTTGGATAGTCCTTAAGAGTTGATTCTTAGGTTGGTATCTGGCTAGTACAATCCTATGTCCTAGATTCAGCCTATGGTCTGATGTTGTTTGTTCTCAGATAGAAAGATTCCCTTTAATAAATCTTGTAAATTTGGTTTGGTTTTTACATAGTCCCTTAATTTCTGTTTATCTGGTAATGACCTTATTTCACCATCGTATTTCAATTGGAGTTTTGCAGGATATATTATTATTGGCTGGCAATTTTTTTATTTCAAGGTTTTATATATGTCATCCCATTGCCTTCTTGCCTGCATGGTTTCTGCTGAATAATCTCAGCTTAGTCTTATTGTTTCTCCTCTGTATGTGACTTTCTGTTTTTCTTGAGCTGCTCTCAGGATTCTTTGTTTGTCTTTGGTTTTAGTGAGTGTGATTATGATATGCCTTGTTGATTTTCTTTTGGAGTCTGTCCTGTATGGGATTCGTTGAGTTTCTTGGATGGTCAGCTTTTCATCTTTCATGATATTAGGGAAGTTTTCTGTCAGCAATTCTTCAGTGATCTTCTCTGTGTTTTCTGTTCTCTCCCCCTGTTCTGGAACTCCAACCACTCACAGATTTTTGCTTTTGATTGTATCCCACATAATTCTCAGGGTTTCTTCATTTTCCTTTGTTCTGATTTTTCCTGAAACAGAGTTGTATCCAAGTGTTTGTCTTCAATTTCACTGATCCTGTCTTCCATCGTTTCACACCTGTTCCTCATCCCTTCTATGACACTGTCCATTTCTGAAATCTTGTGGTTTATCTTTTGGATTTCTAATTGTTGTTTCTGTATGATTTCTAGTTGTGAATTTATTTTAGCATTTGGTTCCTGTATTATTTTCTTGAATTCTTCCATTTTTTTGTCTGTATTTTTCATTATTTTTTCTGCCTTTTCCATGAATTTGTCTATTTTTTCTTCATTTTTGTCTGCTTTTTGCTTCAACTCTTGAATAATTGTGAATATTAGAGATTTGAATCCCCTATCAGGTAGCTCTAGTGTCTTTTCTTCTACTGGAAAGTCATCTGGTGTTTTATTTTGGATGCCTACTGGAACCATTCTGTCCTCTTTTTGTATATGTTTTGATATTGTCTGCTGTCTTCAGGGCATTCAGTAGTTATTTTTATTATAGATTTGTTTGTTTCATCCTGCTGTTTTGTTTTATTTGGTTCTGTCTGAGCAGACGGTCTGCACTTTCTTTGTTGTTTGGTCGTCTTTGGGCACAATACATCTCCTTCTCCAATGGACAGGGTCAGTCACTCAGTTATGGTACAGCAGGGCAGGTCCAGCTGAAGGGGAGTTGCTGGAATGAGTTGTTTGTGGCATGTACTAGGGCCAACAGGACGGACCAGGAATCAGTGCAGGGCAGGTTCCAGTAGGTTATGCCTGTGCTGCTTGGGAGTGTGATGTTCAGCACACGGTGCAGGTAGGCAGGAAGAAGGGACGAAATTATGACATGTGGAGCTAAGATGGGTGTGGAAAAGAGGAGAAAGAGGAGAGGAACAGGGGCCAAAAACATAAACACAAACAAAAAAGGGTGCTAAGGGATCTTGCTTTTGGAGTGGAGAGATGAGAGACTGAGAAATGGAGAAAAACAAAAAGAAAAAAAGAAAAAGGGTAAAAGAAAAAAATGAATAAATAAAAGTTAGAGAAAAAAAAGACAGAAAAGCCCACAGGGATCCCACTGATGCAGCTGCTAGGACTGGGGAAGTTGCTCCCAGGTCGTGAAATGCAGCCTGGGTAGAAGGGGTAGAGGTGTCACACAATGCCAGGTAGTCAGGAGACAGGAAGAGAAGGTAAGTATAGAGAGATGAGAAACTGGAAATGAAAGGGAAAAAGGGAAACAGAGAGAAAAGGAAAAAAAAAAAAACAGAAAAAACAAAAAAAGCAAAAAAAATAAAAAATGCTCTCAGGGAGGTCACTGTTCATCTGCGCAGAGTAAGGGAGTAGCTCCCAAGCCGCCTGGTACTGCCCAGCTAGAAGGGGCTTCCAATCAGAGAAAAGAAAAAGAAAACAAATCAAAACAGAACAAATCAGAACAAACAAACCAACCAAAAAAGTCCCGGGGGTCCCACCAGTTTGGCGGCACGTGCCGGGAAGCAGTTTCACAGTCGAGTGGTGTTTGGCAGCCTTTCAGGAAGAAGCAAAGATGGCACATGGAGCCAGGTATTTGAGAGAAGGGGGAGGGGTGGTGAGAGGTAAGGAAGAAATCTAATAAGGTGGAAAAAAGCAACACCAGCAGCCAACAAATGGCACTCATGGAGCCAGCCAATGTGGGTGGGTGGAATCCAAGTGACACCAGTGTGAAGTAAGTGCTTCCTGGCCAAGAGACTGTGGCTGCAGGAAGCAAAGGAGGCTGAGTGGGGATGACGAAGGGTGGGGAGTGGAAAAGTGTATATCTGTGGTTACTGATTGTTCTGTCTCCTGCTGTAAGCTCCATGAAGCTGCTTTCTCCTACTCTGTTTGCTGATCTCCTATAGGAGTCCAAAAAGGTGAATCAGTGCTGCAGTAGCTGATACAGGACCTCTGCAGGTATCTCTCCTCACTCTCTGTTCTGTCAGTTTCTTATTCCATTTGGTGCTTTGCTGAGTTCTTTATCTCTTCATTTGATGCTTAGGGTTTCAGGGTTGATGTGTGACTCTGTTTGACTTAGTTTTTCTGATCTTTGCTGTGGAGGGAAGGCGTGGTGCTTCTGTCTATAGCACCATGCTGCCTGGAAGTCTCCCAGATTTCTTGGCATAGATGAGTGAGTGCTTCCAGTGCTGCATCCGTTTGTTGAAACATCTCGGTTAGTATTCTGTCAATTACTGGAGCCTTGTTTTTCGCTAATGCCTTGATTGGAGCTTGGACTTCTTTCAGTACCATCGGTTCTTGATCATATGCTACCTCCTGAAATGGTTGAACGTCGACCAATTCTTTTTGGTACAGTGACTCTGTATATTCCTTCCAACTTTTTTTGATGCTTCTTAGTGTTGTTTAATATTTTTCCCACAGAATCTTTCAGTATTGCAACTGTAGCCTTAAATTTTCTCTTCAGTTCTTTCAGCTTGAGAAATGTTGAGAATGTCTTCCCTTTTGTTTTTCTAACTCTAGGTCTTTGCACATTTCATTATAATACTTTACTTTGTCTTCTCCAGCTGCCCTTTGAAATCTTCTGTTCAGCTCTTTTACTTCATCATTTTTTCCTTTTGCTTTAGCTACTATACATTCAAAAGCAAGTTTCAGAGTCTATTCTGACATCCATTTTGATATTTTTCTTTTTCCCTGTCTTTTTAATGACCTATTGCTTTCTTCACAACTCGTCTGTTCTACAATTATTAGTGTTCAAATGAGTCAAATCATTCTTGAGATGGTCTCTAAATTCAGGTGGAATATACTCAAGGTTATACTTTGGCTCTCGTGGACTTGCTGTAATTTTCTTTAGCTTCAACTTGAACTTGCATATGAGCAATTGATGGTCTATTCCACAGTCAGCTCCTGGCCTTGATCTAACTGATGACATTGAACTTTTCCATCTTCTCTTTCCACAGATGTAGTCTGTTTGATTCCTGTGTATTCCATCTGACAAGGTCCATGTGAATAGTTGCTGTTCATGTTGTTGAAAAAAGGTATTTGCAATGAAGAAGTCGTTGGTCTTAAAAAATTCTATCATGCAATCTCTGGCATCATTTCTATAACCAAGACCATATTTTCCAACTACTGATCTTTCTTGTTTATTTCCAACTTTCGTATTCCAATCACCAGTAATTATCAATGCATCTTGATTGCATGTTTGGTCAATTTCAGATTGCTGAAGTTGGGAAAAATCTTAAATTTTCTCATCTCTGGCCTTAGTGGTTGCTGCATAAATTTGAATAATAGTCATATTAACTGGTCTTCCTTGTAGGTGTATGAATATTATCCTATCACTGACTGCATTGTGCTTCAGGATAGATCTTTAAATGTTCTTTTTGATGATGAATGCAATACCATTCCTCTTTAATTTGACACTCCCAGCATAGTATACCATATAATTGTTTGATTCAAAATGGCCAATACCAGTCCATTTCAGCGCACTAATGCCTAGAATATCAATGTTTATGCTTTCCATTTCATTTTTGATGATTTCTTGTTTCTTTAGATTCATACTTCATACATTCCATGTTCCTATTATTAACAGATGTTTACAGCTGTGTCTTCTCATTTTGAGTTGTGCCACATCAGCAGATGAAGGTCCCGAAAGCTTGACTCCATCCACGTCATTAAGGCTGATTTTACTTTGAGGAGGCAGCTCTTCCCCAGTCATATTTTGAGTGCTTTCCAACCGGAGGGGCTCATCTTCTGGCATTATATCAGACAATATTCCACTGCTATTCCTAATGTTTTCACTGGCTAATTTTTTCAAAAGTAGACCACCAGGTCCTTCCTCCTAGTCTGTATTAGTCTAGAAGTGCCACTGAAACTTGTCTACCATGGGTGACCCTGCTGGCATTTGAAATACCGGTGGAATAGCTTCCAGCATCACAGCAACATGCAAGCCACCACAGTACAACACACTGATAGACGTGTGAGGATGTGCATAAAGACAGACCATTCTGATTCCAGAAAAAGCAAATGGCTCAAAGTAAGTTAGGTATAATGAGGCTTATAAAGAGAAGAAAACCAAAACCCATTGCTGTTGAGTCGATTCCAACTAATAGTGACCCTATAGGACAGAGTAGAACTGCCCCGTAGTGTTTCCAAAGAGCAGCTGGTGGATTCGAACTGCTGACCTTTTGGTTAGCAGCCAAAACTCTCAACCAGTGAGCCACCAGGGCTCCATAAAGAGAAGAGGAGGGAGGAAAAACAAAGGATCAACCATTGACTAATCTGAACATGACTGATTGAATCCTGTCCTCCCCCTTTACTAAGACCAACTGATAATCGGGTCACAAGATGGCCTCTGGCCTTCCACCCAGCTATATCTTTTGAAATTCAAATTTAGTAAGCCTGGCTTCAAACAGGAAAGAAAGGATTAGCAACTTTGGGTGAAAGAAAAGTCACTGGCAGAATTAATTTTGATCAGGAATTTCTTTACGGTGAATAATATTTGGTTTCATGGGTAAGAAAACCTTAAAATCAAGTAAAATATCTGGTATTAATTTTTCCCTTTGACAGTTGTTTGTTGCCGTTGAGTCGATTCTGACTCATGGTGACCCCATGTGTGCACAGCAGAACTACTTCATAGGATTTTCAAGGCTGTGATCTTTCAGAAGAAGATCTCCAGGCCTGTCTTCCTAAGCACCTCTGGGTGGCTTCGAACCACCAATCTTTTGGTTAGTAGTTGAGCACTTAGCAGTTTGCACCACCCAGGGACTCCATTATTCTTCATTTAGTAGTAGTTAAAAGAGATTTGTTCTTAGCAACTACCAATAATCAAAACATCCCTAGAAGAGGATAGACAGGGCTAGAACATTCAGGGCTAGGTTGGACAACCAGGAAGGGCCTGAAATGCAAGCTTTTGACATCATCTCTAAATACAATTAACCATATCTACAGAGATACAGACAAGACTGACAGCAGAAGGCATTTATCACACAACTTAAAATGTGTGTCTCCTTCGTAGATGCCATATTTGTGGTACATTACGAATTAATTAGTTTTATAAATCTCACTGTTATCTTTTGAATGGCATGATTCAATTTGTTAGATGTAAACATATATGTCCAAATTTTTCCATGCCAATTTTTAGCATATCCTCATGACTTAATAAGGTCCCTGTTGTTGTATGCCGTAGAGTCAATTCCGACTCATAGCAACACTGTAGGACACAGTAGAACTGCCCCACAGGGTTTCCAAGGGGCGGCTGGTGGATTTGAACTGCTGACCTTTTGGTTAGCAGCCTGAGCTCTTAACCACTTCGCCACCAGGGCGTGGCACAAATGGTTTGCACTTGACTACTAACCTAAAGGAAACCTTGATTAAGAGCTACGTCTGTTAACAAAAAGGTCAGCAGTTTGAATCCACCAGGTGCTCCTTGGAAACTCTATGGGGCAGTTTTACTCTGTCCTATAGGGTTGCTATGAGTTAGAATCGACTTGACAGCAATGGGTTTGGTTTTTTTGTTTGTTTGTTTGTTTACCAACTTAAAGGTTGGTGGTTTGAACCCACCCAGGGGCACTGAAGATGAAAGGCTTGGTGATGTGCTTCCATAAAGATTATAGCCAAGAGAACCCTATGGAGCAATTCTACTCTGTAACATACGGCATTTCCATGAGTTGGAATTGACTTGACAGCAACGGGTTTGGGTTTTCATCATTTTAATATACTAAGACCTGAAAAGTATAGAAGAGGCTAAGGCTTGTCTCTCATCTTTAAGGAGTCCTTTAGGACTATGGTTGTCCCATTTTGTTTCATACTATATGAACGTGACATATCATGCACTTTATAAAACTTACTTGGGGTTTCTGTTTCCTACTCTCTACCACCCTCTCCTTGAGGAAGAAATAGGGTCAAAATACTATGCTCAAAGCAATATTTCTCAAAATTCTACCTTTGATGAAACTGATTTTCTCAAGTTCTTTCCAACTAGTTCTTAGAGTCCCCAGTGTTTCAACTCTGCTCCACGCACTGAGTCTTCTTGTCTTCTGTTTGGTCTATGGCATAGAAAAGTGAGTAAGGGATAATAAATAAGATAGCTGTTATTTATTGAAAGTCCCTGGGTGGTGCAAATGGTTTGTGCTAGACTACTAATCTAAGAGTTGACAGTTTGATCGCACCCAACCATTCTGCAGAAGAAAGGCCTGGCGATCTGTTTCTGTAAAGATTACAGCCAAGAAACCCCTATGGAGCAGTTCTTGTCTCTAATACCTGGGGTCACCATGAGTCAGAATCAACTGATGGCAATGGGTTTGTTTGTTTTTTTTGGTATTATTTATTGAGTACTTGCCATATGTTGGGGGCAACACAAGTAACAGGGAGAAGTGCAATCTGCAAGGTGGCTGTAGACTTTCCCATGTCCTTGTAGAGACCCTGGTGGAGACAAGGCTCATTGCACATTGACCTGTATTAAAACTTGGCCTTAAGATCTTCAAAAAGTTGAGGAAAAGGTAAAAAGCCATAAAAATGGTAAATTTCAAAGTTTTCAGTGATTCTCCATTAGGAAGCTATTGTTAGTTGCCATTCTTACAGTGACCCCAGGTGTGCAGAGTAGAATTGCTCTATAGGGTTTTCAAGGCTGAGACCTTTCGGAAGCAGATGACCAGGCCTGTCTTCTGAGGCACTTCTGGGTGGGTTTGAACTGCCAACCTTTTGGTTAGTGTTCCAGCCCTCAACCATCTGCACCACCCAGGGACTCCTACAGAAGCTGTAGAGACCTGAAGTTACTGTTGTGGCCAGCTACTCCCTGATCTGGAACAACACTTCCAACAGCTTATTAGTCCTAAAATGGGAAGCAGAGATCCTTTGTTGAAACAGAGAAAATTTGAGAAACGTCACTTCTAGTGGCTGCAAAACTGCTTTGGGGGTGCAAATGGTTTTAAAATATTTTCTGACTTCTGGGAAGATGGTGGCATGAGTAAGTCTAAGATCCCCATCTTTCCACACAAGCGCCAAGAAAAGCAACTAGAAATCTGTAATGTCAACTCTGTAAGAACTCTGAAAAGTAAGCGGAGCAGGGAGGTGGGTAGGAATTGCAGCAACTAACTACATGCTGAAACAATAAAAAGGTGACTTTCAGATGGAAAACTCCTTTTTTTTTTTTTTTTTTAACTGTATCTGTCCCTCGCCCCGCAGGTGAAGGAAACAGCAGTGGCTACAGCAGAGGTGGACTCCGGTTTGCATTTTCAGAGGCGGCTGATCTCTGGCTTTGGAGTGAGCTGGGCAGACTTGGCTGGCACACCTTTCA
Organism: Dugong dugon; assembly: GCA_030035585.1. Classification (NCBI taxonomy): domain Eukaryota; kingdom Metazoa; phylum Chordata; class Mammalia; order Sirenia; family Dugongidae; genus Dugong; species Dugong dugon. The sequence continues at coordinate 27,331,687 of CM057475.1, forward strand.
AGGTATCTATTCTGACCTGTTTGGGAGTTCCTGAGAGTGAAAGCATGGGGAAAAAAATTCCATGCAAATAGTCACCAAAAGAGAGCTAGGGTGACTGTACTGATACCAGACAAAATAGACTTTAAGTAGAAATCTTTTATAAGAGACAAAGAAGGGCATTATATAACGATAAAAGGGTCAATTCATCAAGAAAATATAAATTACAAAGTATATCTGCATCTAACATCAGAGCCCCAAAATATATGAAGCAAACACTGACAGAATTGAAGGGAGAAATAGACAGCCCTACAATAATAGTTGGAAAGTTCAATAAACCCCTTTCAATAATGGACAGAACATCTAGAAAGAAGATCAAGTTTGGTCATTCCAGATGAAATGGCCCCCAAATCAGCAGCAATATAGTGAAATGATCGGAAGAAACCAGTCTTTCAGTCACAGAACTCCTACAAATCTTCATCAATGAAGCAATGTATACAGTAAGGTAATTTTATTACGAAATTACATTGATCAATACAATGCAGCAACAATTTAAAATATTTGAATTCCATGTGTGTGCGCCTTAATTTTGAATTTTTTTTTTTTTAGTATTAATGATCATTTCAAAATTCAGCTATGATGAGAAGTACCACTGGTGAAGCCAAAAATATAATCTGAAAGAAGGAAGGAAAATTGGCAGTAGCTTTAAAATGCCAAAAAAATTTTTTTATTAACTCACAACAGAAGCTAAAAACTCTGGTAGTCAAAATCATGAAGATTAGGAAAACATTCATGTTAACCCACAGAGGAGATAAAGATTGTTCTAAGAATCAAGACACTTTCAAACAGGAAATAGGAAAAGGAAGATGAAAGCAATAGTAAAGAAAAACAGACTTTGTACAGTCAACAGAACACACAAGCGGGTCAGCTGTCATTTCACTATGATGAATTTGTCGATTTTGATAAGTCTCATGATCTTTTTTTTTTGTTTGTTTCAATTGTACAGTTAGGTGAAAGTTTACAGCTCAAGTTAATTTCTCATTCAGAAATTTATACACACATTGCTTTGTGACATTGGTGGCAATCCCTACAATGTGACAGCACATTCCCCCTTTCCTCCCCAGGTTCCCTGTGTCCATTCGTCCAGCTCCTGTCCCTTCCTGACTTCTCATCTTGCTTTTGGATAGGAGTTGCCCATTTGGTCTCATATATTTGATTGAACTAAGGAGCATGTTCCTCAAGTTTGTTATTTTGTGTTTTATAGGCCTGTCTAAAATTTGTCTGAAAAGTGAGCTTCTGGAATGGTTTCAGTTCTGGGTTAGTAGAGTGTCCGGGGGCCATAGTTTTGTGGGTTTGTCATGATCTTTCATTTGTGGTTTGTTATTATGAACAATAATTTCATTCAACACTGAATAATGAAAGACAGTTTGCTTTTCAAAATTTGATCTAATAATATTTACAGAGCTCAAACAGAACAGATAGTGGAAAAACATATGCTTCTCAAACATATATATATATATATATATATATATATATATATATACCTATATATATATATATCTATATGGAGCCCTGGTGGCACAGTGGTTAAGAGCTTGGCTGCTAACCAAACGATCTGCAGTTGAAATCCATTAGCTGCTCCTTGGAAACTCTATGGGGAAGTTCTACTCTGTCCTGTAGGGTTGTTATGAGTTGGAAGCAACTCAATAGCACCTAACAACTGAATATATATGTGTATATCAGCAAATGTTGTGTTACATATATCTTTACAACTAGTTATAAAGATACATATAATACATTTGCCAATTTGACATTTTTCAAATGTACAATTTTGTGATACCAATTACATTAATCATGTTTTGCACCCATCACCCATAATCATTGCCAAATTCCCCATCACCATAAAAAAACACTCACTGCTTCCTAAATGATGGCTCCTCCTTCCTCCCTCCCTCCCACTCCTGGTAACCACTAATAAACTTTGGTCTCTATACACTTGCCTACTCTTGTTTTTTCATATAGTGAGATTATGTAATATTGGTCCTTTTGTGATTGACTTATTTCATTAAGCATAAGCTTTTTGAGGTTCATCTATGTTGTAGCATGGATCAGAACTTCATTTCTCTTTATGGACAAATGAATATATTTACAAAATATTTTTTAAATGGTCAAACTTTTCTGAGCACATGGTTTGTCTATTCCAAGCTTAAAAGCTGCACTTAGCATTTGTTTGTAAATTGTTTCCGATAAATAGACATTATATCAGATGGATTTTCAGACTGAATAAATATATTAAGAAGTTTCAAAAGTCAAGTAGATTCTCCATGGTCTTGGGGAACATCTAGCTTAATTGACACAACATAGTTTATAAAGAAAATGTTCTACATTCTATTTTGGTGAGTAGTGTCTGGGGTCTTAAAAGCTTGTAAGCAGCCATCTAAGATACTCCACTGGTCCCACCCCATCTGGAGCAAGGAAGAATGAAGAAAACCAAAGACACAAGGGAAAGATTAGTCCAAAGGACAAATGAACCACAACTACCACAGCCTCCACCAGACTGAGTCCAGCACAACTAGATGGTGCCTGGCTAGCACCACTGACTGCTCTGACAGGGATCACAATAGAGGGTCCCGGACAGAGCTGGAGAAAAATGTAGAACAAAATTCTAACTTACAAAAATAAAATAATAATAATTTAAAAAAACAGACTTACTGGTCTGACAAAGACTGGAGTAACCCTGAGAGTATGGCCCCCCTACACCCTTATAGCTCAGTAATGAAGTCACTCCTGAGGTTTACCCTTCAGCCAAAGATTAGACAGGCCCATAAAGCAAAATGAGACTAAATGGGCACCCCAGCCCAAGGGCAGGGGTGAGAAGGCAGGAGGGGACAGGAAAGCTGGTAATGGGGAACCCAAGGTCCAGAAAGAGAGAGTGTTGACATGTCATGGGATTGGAACAAATGTACAAAACAATATGTGTATTAATTGTTTAATGAGAAACTAGTTTGCTCTGTAAACCTTCATCTAAAGTACAATTAAAAAAAAAGTCAGGTAGATTCTACAGACCACTAGATGGCCAAGTTCACTTAGAATACATGCGAATCAAATAAAAATGCACTAGACCAACTTCTTGAAAAAAGAAACAGGAAAAACATTCAGAATTATTTTAAAATGCTATAAAGTGTACTCGTAGTTGTTACATTTTTCAATAAATGAAGCTTCAGTTGTCACAGTGAAAAATGGTGTTCTTCAAACAAAGGTAATTTTGTGGGAAACATTAATTGTTGAATTGTGTTCTATTTTTGCATGAGGACTTGGAAAAAGTGTCAGAGTAAAAGAACAAGTGTGACATAATTATCTAAAACTTTATGAAAGATTAATCAAAATATTGGGAAAAGTGTGCAAAATAAAGTGGTGACTCAAATAACTAAACCAGATATCCTTTAAAAAAAAAAAACCGTTGCCACTGAGTTGATTCCAACACAGTTACTCTACATATTACAGAGTATAACTGCTCCATAGGCTTTTCTTGGCTGTAATCTTTACAGACGAAGATCACCAGGCCTTTCTTCCTCGGCACCACGGGGTGGGTTGGAACTGCCAACCTTTATGTTAGTAGTCACAACTCCATTATTTAGAGTCTACGCTGGATGTTACAAACATAATCAGATGGTGATTGTTGTGCTCTATGTTAATAATTGAAACACCCATGAGTGATTTTTAACTTTTCACCAACCGAAAACACCTATTTTGTGACTTCATTCAACAACTGCAATCTTCTGCTGAACAGCAGTCGTGGTTAGTTGTACTGTAATTCAGCTGTTACAACAGGTGAGGGCAATGGGCTGCAAGAATTCTTAATTCTGTGGAGAAAAACCTGCCACCGTAATACCTGCAGTTGTTGACTACTTCAGTATTTTGCAAGAATATTTTTGTTTTTGGGTTCCTCTCATACATGGAGTATTGTTACTATTATTATTATTATTTATTATGCATTAGGTGAAAGTTTACAGAGCAAATTAGTTTACCATTTGATAGTTTGTACATAAAGCCTATATGGAGTATTGTAAGCAAACATGCCAATTTGGATTTATCTTTAAAGAGTCTAAGTGTGTGAGATGGTACGTGCATTATAAAGCTGTTCTAAGCCTTGCAATATGGATACGACAACGTTTTAAGGATTCTAAAACATAGTTTTCAAAGACTCAGGTAGGAAATCCAGACGCAATCAGATGCAAAACGTTTTATTCAAAAAGAGAAGGAAATTAGAATATGCCACTTTAATTGCAATTTGGAGAGTATTCCAAATTTGAAGTATTTCAATAAATCAAAATTAGAAATCATAAGCTTCTGATCTGGACTTATATCAGGGTTACCTTCTTATATCATCTTACCAAAATAAAACCGAACCCATTGCCATAGGGTCGATTCCGACTCATAGTAACCCTATAGGACAGAGTAAAACTGCTCCACAGGGTTCCCAAGGAGCGGCTGGTGACTTCGAACTGCCGACATTTTGGTTAGCAGCCGTAGCTCTTAACCTCTGTACCACCAGGGCTCCATATACTGAAGAACTGAGAGAAAATTCAGATTAATGTGAAACAAAAATGATAGAGAAATTATTCTGAGATTGAGAAGCCAATTGTCATAAAAAATTTGCAGGTCATATATACCAAAAGCTGTAATACACAATGAGGAAGAGAAACATTTTGAATTGAAGTAGTGAGTAACTCTTTAATTATTTGAAAATCACTTTAGTAAAGAGAAACAAATCTTATGAACGCATTGGAAAAAGACTGAAGTTCCTTGCTAATTTACATGAAAACTGATAATGATGAAATTGACATAAAACTTCTAGTATGACATTCCAGCAAGGACATCCATGACACTGCTGCAAGCATATCAATGACAACTGGTTAACAAGTGTTGTCAATTCAGAAAACATTCAAGATAGTCGCTGCACAAGAAAACTTAAAACGTCCCAGTATCTTACACCTTGTATATGAAACAAACATAGTAGAGGTTTTCCAAATTTGACTTCAAGCCTAAAAATGCACATGACCTTAGAAATAATGACTTGTGAAGTTGAAAAAAACTTTCATAAATTATTAATAATTAAAAAAAACACAAGTCTCAACCAACAATACTAAAGGAAAGACTGAATTATCTTTCTATGCACGCCATGCTGCTGCTGTTCGTCGTTGGTTGCCTTCAAGTGGATTCTGACTCATGTCATAGACAATTAGTTTACAAAACTGTAGTCATATGAACAATCAGTATGAAGTCAAAATATGTAGGGGGGGAAACTATTATAAAGGTGATTTTTTCTGCTTCTAAATGAGTACTCACTCTGTATCAAATTTTGTGTTCATAATTTTGTTGTGTTGTTAGGTGCCGTCTAGTCAGTTCCAACTCATAGCAACTCTATGTACAACAGAATGAAACACTGATGTCCTTCTCCAGGGACTGGTCCCTCCTGAGAACATGTTCAAAGTATGTGAGACGAAATTTCACCATCCTTGCTTCTAAGGAGCATTCTGGCTGTACTTCTTCCAAGACAGATTTGTTCAGTCTTCTGTCAGTCCATGGTGTATTCAATGTTCTTTGCCAACACCATAATTCAAAGGCATCAATTCTTCTTTGGTCTTCCTTATTCATTGTCCAGCTTTCACATGCATATGAGGCAACTGAAAATACCATGGCTTGGGTCAAGTGCACCTTAGTCCTCAAAGTGACATCTTGGCTTTTTAGCACTTTAAAGAGGTCTTTTGCAGCAGATTTGCCAAATGCAATACATCCTTTGATTTCTGCTTCCACAGGCGTTGACTGTGGATCCAAGTAAAATGAAGTCTTGACAACTTCAATCTTTTCTCCATTTATCATGATGTTGCTTATTGGTCCAGTTGTGAGGATTTTTGCTTTCTTTATGTTGGAGTGTAATCCATATTGAAGACTGTAGTCTTTGATCATTAGTAAGTGCTTCAAGTCCTCTTCACTTTCAGCAAGCAAGGTTGTGTCATCTGCATATCATAGGTTATTAATGAGTCTTCCTCCAATCTTGATGCCCAGTTTTTCTTCATATAGTCCAGCTTCTTGGATTATTTCCTTAGCAGGCACGGTGAAAGGATACAACCCTGACGCACACATTTCCTGACTTTAAACCACGCAGTATCTCCTTGTTCTGTTTGAACGACTGCCTCATGATCTATGTACAGGTTCCTCATGAGCACAATTAAGTGTTCTGGAATTCCTATTCTTCACAATGTTATCCATAATTTGTTATGATCCACACAGTCGAATGCCTTTGCATAGTCAATAAAACACAAGTAAGCAACTTTCTGGTATTCTCTGATTTCAGCCAAGATCCATCTGACATCAGCAATGATATCCCTTGTTCCACATCCTCTTCTGAATCTGGCTTGAATTTATGGCAGCTCCCTGTTGATGTACTGCGTTCAAAATTTTACGTCTTTTAAATTAAAGTGGACTCCCTCCAAATAGTAGAGCTCCCAGGCCCCACAAACATGGATCTGTCTCGGTAGCTTTGGTTTTCATGATGGCCACTTGTCTGGCTTTCCTCCTAACTCACGCCCTCTTCCCCTCCTCAAGATCCCTGGGTGGTGCAAAAGGTTTGCACTTGACTGCTAACCTAAAAGTTGGTGGTTTAAACCCACCCAGAAGCGCTGCCAGAGAAGGGCCTGGTGAGGTGGGAGAAAGGCCTGGTGTTCTGCTTTCATAAAGAATACAGCCAAGAAAACCCTATGGAGCAGTACTACACTGTAACACATATGGTCTCCATGAGTTGAAATCCACCTAGTGGCAACGGGTTTGGTTTTTGTTTCCCCTATTCAACCTCTGAGTGCTGTGATGCCCCAGGGCTCTGTCCTGGGGTCCCCTTCTCTGCCCCCGACACACTTTCTCTCTAGGTATTACTGATCAGGTCAGCTCTAAATACTCTCTATATGCCAGAGGTTCCCAGACTGGTAACTCAGCCTTTTCTTCTCCCTCAACTTCAGACTATTTGCCTATCCCATCACTTGGATGCCCCAAACAGAACTTCTGATATCCACCTGAAGTAAATAAGCAAATAAAAGCAAAAACTGCTTCCCTCTCAGATTTACCAACTCAGGAAAAAGCACCAACAACCATCCGATTGCTCATGTCAAAATGACCAGTGGTCACCCCTGATTTTCCTTCTCCCACACCCCTCAATTCCAAGCCATTACCAACTCCTGTTGACACTACTCTCAGATCGTTTGAAACCACCCATTTCTCTCCATCTGTGCTGCGCATATACTAGGCCAAGTCATCATCCTGGGCACCTGAAAGCAGTCTCCCAACTGGTATCCCTGCCTCTCCTCTCACACTCCCACAATTCATTCTCCACAGGTACAGCAGCTATCCTAAGTTAGATAATGCTCTCCCTTTGCTTAACAAACCTCCTTTCACGCCGTCATGCACATAATAAAATCCAAGTCTTTACTCTGGTCTATGAGACCCTTGGTGATTTGGCCTCTGTCCCCCTTTCCAAAGCCATCTTTACTACCAAAAAGCAAGTTGTTGTTGAGTCAACCGTGATTCATGGCGACCCCAAGTGTGTCAGAGTAGAACTGTGCACTAGAGGGTTTTCAATGGCTGATTTTTCAGAAGTAGATTGCCAGGCCTTTCTTCCGAGGTGCCTCTGGGTAGACGCAACCTGCAGAGCTCTTAAGCCTTTTACCATACTCCTCACTAAACACGTTACGGTGCCACCAGTCTTTCTGCTCCTTGAACCACCCCCCACGCCCCATCCCCCGGCCCCACTTGTGATTTCCTTGTTTCATTGGGTCAGATGTTCCTTCTACTTGGAATGCTCTTGCTCCAGGGCTCACTTTCTTTTTTGCCATTCAGTTCTTAGCTTGAACAGTAGCACCTTAGAGGCCTCCCTAATCGCTTATTGGAGTGGTTCTCCACGGAGGCTTGGGCCCAAATGCTAGCTCTGCTGCTTCCCAGCTGTGTGACTTGGCCAAGTAATTTAACCTTTCTGTGCCTTAGTTTCCCCACTTGAAAATAGGAATGCTAATAATAGTACTCCCCTATTAGGGTTGTGAGACCTAAAAAGGATGAATACATGTGAAGTGATGTCTGACATATAGTAAAACCCTATATCCAGTAAAAAAACCCAGTTGTCCTCAAGTCAGCTCTGATTTGTGGCGACACCACATGTATCAGAGTAGAACTGTGTTCTATAGAGTTTTCAATGTCTGATTTTTTGGAAGTAGCTCACCAGGCCTGTCTTCCTGGGTGTCTCTAGGTGGACTCGAACCTCCAACCTTTTGGTTAACCGCTGACCGTGTTAACCATTTACACTACCCAGGGACTCCAAGCCCTTATAAGGGTTAGCTGTCAGGGTCCCCCCTTTTCTGACATTGCCTCATTTTTAAAATATTTATAAAAAGTGGTGCTGCTCAGTATGACCCCACCGCAGTGGATGACTTCTGATATCAAGGACTCTGATGCCTGGTGTCCTTGCCCATCAAGGCACAACCACCAATACAGCTAACACCAACCTAGCCAAAGGCTCTGCCACAGCTGAGGCTGCTGATTCTTGTGACAAGGATGCCACCTCTGGCTGGTTCCACAGTGTTCAGCGTGTCTTCCATTTCTGTCAAAACAGGGTGTACCATTGCTGTCAGAGCCTCTCCCATTTGCCCATTCTCCAGTGAGGTTTCAGCGACTCCTCCTGATCATCTGTGAGGATTGTCCGAGGTGGAAGTGGTGGTTACAAAGCTTTAGGTAGGTTCAGGAAGTAGCAAAAGATCCAGTTGGACTGAGTATAAGTTTTATTTATATCAATAGTGGGAGGAGGAAAAAAAATACAAATGACAAGTGTTTATTAATGGCTAAAAGTAGAAATGATCATGGGAGAACACAAGGAACCTTAAAGTAAATCAAGTCAACTAGACAGTGTTTGTTGTGTATCAGGAGCAACTGGGTGGTACAAATCGTTAATGCACTCAGCTGCTAACTGAAAGGTTGGAGGGTCAAGTCCACCCAGAGGTGCCTCCGAAGAAAGGTCTGGTGATCTACTTCCAAAAAATCAAAATCAATCATTAAAAACCCTACGGACACAGTCCTATTTTGACGCACATGGGTTGCCCTGTGTTGAAGTTGACCAGATGGCAGCTGTTTTTTGTTGTGTATCAACTCTGTGCTAGAATGGTGCCAGGTAGGCTTCCTTCACTTGTCACATCACAGTGTGCATAGAGAATGATAATATTGTACTGATCCAGGTAAGCTGACAAAGCAGATCTGACCAGAAGGACCAATCCAGGGGCTCCCATCCCAGGCCCTGCTTGTCTGTTCTGAGGACTGAAGGGGATCACTAACTCTGTACATCTATAACCCTTTTATGGTATGCTTGTTGGGAAGTTCTTGGAAGAGAAGAGGTCAGTGACGGCCAGATAACTGAGAAGGGTTTTATACAAGAGGTGAAGTTAGAACTTAGCTTTGAAGGGGGATAGGTTGAAGGGAAGGAATTGATAGGAAAAGATGTTCCAGGAGGGGAAATGACATGAGCCAAGGCATGGAGGTGGTAGAGACAGTGACAGATGGCAGCAGAGGGTTGGTGTTGAAATGTAGTGGCAATTTATGCAAACTAGACCCAGAATCCACCACCCGTCTGTCAGTTTGTCAGGCTGTGGTGGCTTGTGTGTTGCTGTGATGCTGGAAGCTATGTCACCGGTATTTCAAATACCGTCAGGATCACCCACGGAGGACAGGTTTCAGTGGAGCTTCCAGGCTAGGAAGAAAGGCCTGGTGATCTACTTCTGAAAATTAGCCAATGAAAACCTATGGATCACAGCAGACAATTATGTGATATAATGCTGGAAGGTGAGCCCCAGAGGTTGGAAGGCACTACACAATAGCCACAACAATGGGCTCGAACATACCAGTGATGGTAAAGATGGCGAAGGACTAGGCAACGCTTAGTTCTGTTATATTTATACGTATTTATTTATGTAACAAGGAGCCCTGGTAGCGCAGTGGTTAAGCACTTGGCTGCTAACCAGAAGGTCAGCGGTTCGAACCCACCAGTCACTCTGTGGGAGAAAGATGTGGCAGTCTGCTTCCGTGAAGATTTATAGCCTTGGAAACCCTATGGGTCAGTTTTAGTCTGTCCTTTAGGGTCACAACGAGTAGGAATTGGCTCAGCAATGGGTTTGGTTTGGTTTTACTTATGTAAGAAAGCTGACTTGATGGCAACCAATGACAGACTGAGAATAGAGAAAGCCTAGTAAATGACCACGTTCAGGCTCAGGGAGGAAGGTGGGAAATATTTGGAAAAGATCTATTTTTGGGGGAGGGTGGAAAAACAAACACTTCTGTGCAATGCTGGTGGAGTGTAAATGGTATAACCTCTTTGGGAGAAATTTGGCAATATCTGCCCAAATTAAAAACGCATATGTCTTTTGACTCAGAAATTCAATTCCAGGAATTTCACTTTGAGAAATTTCCTTGAGTTTCACTTCTGCACATTGGCAAAATGGCATATACAAGACCATCCACCGTACTATTTTTGTAATAGCAAAGGTTGGAAACAAGATTTGGAAACAACTCGACTATCCACTAATAGGGGGCTTGTTAAATAAATTATGGTACCTCCATAAAATGGAATACTATGTAGCTGTAGACACTGAATGAGAGCTGTCTATGTACTTCACATTCTCAAAGATATTACATAGGAAAAGGTACAGAAAACAATGTTTAGAATGTCCATGTAGGTGCAAAAACTAGGGGAAAGAAGATGTGTGTGCATGTGTATGTTGGTGTGTGTATTTATTTATCCATAAAATAAAGAGTACATGAAAAGACTGGTAACACTGGTTGCTTCGGGTCAGGAAGCTGGTTTCTAAGAGACAATGATGAGAGGAAAACTTTCATAGCGTATCCTAGTCTTCTGAAATTTGAACTCACGTGTATCTATTGTGTATTTAAAAATAAGTAAATTATAACTGAGAAAATCCCTTGGACTACTTAAAAGAGAGAAATTTGTTTAAAAGAATTTATAATTACCCGTTCTTGAAATTCACAGCAGTCTTAATCCTAGATGCTTTCGGCGTGCAGGACACTTCCTACGAGAGAGAAAAAAAATTACACCAGTTTATTTCCTTTGAATTGGACCTTTGTTTCTACCACCTTTATGAGCCTTCTGAATTCCTGTTTTCATATTAAATATTCCAGTGGTAACCACTTGGCTCCACTTTAATTCAAAATCTCCTAATATCATCTGCACTTAATTAACCATCCCAAAATAGTTGATGGTGCTTATTTTTTATATGGATTTAAGTGAATTGTACCATTCAAGTCCCAGACTGAAACTCATGACATGTGGAAATCATGATTATTCACATCATTTAATTCTGTCCATTCTGTCTAGGTGCTCAGTAAAGATGGAGCAATAATGCCCCCACCAGGTGTATCAGCAAATGATGTGAGGGTGGTCCTTTTGACCACGGTGGAAGGAATAAGTCTGTTCATTGTTTTCCTCCCTGAAAAAGAAACTGAAAATTGCCAAATGCACATTTCCCCAAGTTCCTAGTCGATGTCCAACCACACCCTGTCTGGACGTAAAAATGCAGCCTCATATGTGAGTTTGTTATTGGTGAGTACTTCCAGACACAACAAGGCAACTCCTTCCCGTCCGGTGGTCCCCGCCCCTACCCCCCCCACCCCCACCCCCCAAAAGAGAAGAAACACTTTAGGCTCTATTTTCTAAATGACTCATGAAGAATGCTCAAGTATTTTAAATCAACAATTGGATCAGTAAAGCAGACGTTCTTGAAATAACATGGTTTACCAATATATAGTCTAATCCCTTTGTAACAAAGGAAAAGAAAAACACCTCATAATTTAATTGTGTTACCTCCACAGGCGGGCCCTGGTTACGTTCCATGATAAAGGACTGCAAGGTACCACCTGCATTCTTGTTGTAATAAACATTGCTTGAACTACTCAAACTTTTCTCTGGGCCCTGGAATTTTGTGTTAAAAGTAGTTGTTCTTGTTAGAGTTGTAGTTGTGTTTTAACATATTGCTACGTTTGCTACAACTGCATGTTCCTGCCCACCCAGACTGTAAAAGCGCAGGTTCTTAAAGCAGCAGCAAAGCATTGTCTCCATCAGCCTGCTAGTAACTGCAAAGAATACCGGGAGGTCGTGGGAGCCAAAGGGGACAAGATCGGTCATCCCTGCTTTCTACCAAAGGGGAAGCATAGCTAGGCGTTTCAGTGGCCTTAAAATAACTTTGTAAAGTTTGCTGAATCCATAGATGCAAGTAGGACTAAGCAATAAACCCAAAACCAAACCCATTGCCGATTCCGACTCATAGCGACCTTATAGTACAGAGTAGAATTGCCCCATAGGGTTTCCAAGGAGCGCCTGGTGGATTCCCACTGCCCACCTTTTGGTTAGCAGCCATGGCTCTTAACCACTACGCCACCAGGGTTTCCAACAGTGGAAGCAAATAAGATACCAGAGCCAATTCAGCAAATATTTTTCTTGCTTAAACATAATGTAGGGTTTCAATGATTTTCTTCTTCTTTTCTTTTATTGTGGTAAAAATATATGTAGTAAAACATTTGCCAATTCAACAATTTTTACACGTGTAATTCAGTGACTTAATGATTTTCTTTTTTAGCCACTGACATTCTTGTTTATTATCACAAGAGAATCACAGAACATGCTCTTTTGGAGCTAAGGTAACACGTTAAACATATGAAAAATTACTCTGGAATGTGAGGAGAATCTAATTTCCCAGTTTTTAGCGCCAAACGCCTGATTGCCAACTCCCTCCACCAGCTATCCTAAACAGATACTCCTTAAGCCTAGAGAGGGCACCGGGAACTGTTTTGCCGGGCGTCTGTATGTGCTGCGGGGTTTCCGATGTAGTTTCTAAACATGTCCTCTAGGTGTCTTCAGTGACCAACATTCTTGGAGAGTTTCGTGCAGGTCAGCCGGCAGCCGTTCAGTTTTAAGAACAGGTTCTGCAATCGCTTCTTTAGAGCGTTTTTACTATGCAGAATGAAGTCTTTTGGATTCCACATTTGTCGTTTGTGTAATAAGTACTCGTAAACATTAAAAACGGTTGTTGCATTCATCTTAGGTAAAATACTGGTCTCATATTTTCATAATGTCACTACTCAGAACACTTTCTCCTAGTATAAGTGGTTTAAGTTAAATTATTTAAAAAAAAAAAAAAAGCAACAAACCCTAGGGGCTAAAGAAAGCACATTTCTTGTGGGGAATGTAGGAGATAAAATATGTGGGTATTGAAAAATATGGATCTAGTATGTATTATGCAAATTAGAGTGGGCGCAAGAAACAGAGTCCCGGAAAGAATGGTGCAATGGGCTTAGACATTCAGGCAGTGAGCTCCAAACTATAGTCTGTTTTCCTTTCTTAGTACAGGTTTGGGCTTGCAAAGAATTCTAACAATATATTGAATGGGAAGATCCTGCGGTTCTTTAAACCTAAGGGAAAGAGTTTGAGGAGGGAGATGTGATCTGGGATTTGACCCTGACAAACGGGGTGGGGCCGACATACATTGGCTGGGCTGGGGAGTTTTTGTCACAGGCCAGAAGATCTTTTGAATCTATATGCAAGGCTTCATGACACTTCTATAAGACCCAGCAGAAGGTTACAACATCTAAAAATGTCACTTTCAATATCTTAACATTTACATTCAAATAAGTAAGCAAAAACATTCTTCAATTATAATTAATAGACAAAAGTAAAGCATCTCATGAAATCATTTTCTCTTCATTCCTTTGTCCCCGTTGTTGTTAGCTGCCATCGAGTTGGCCCCTGACTCATGGTGACCCCATGCACAACAGAACCAAATGCTGCTCAGTCCTGTGCCATCCCCATGATAAGTCGAGAATCGAACCTCTTTGTCCCTAGGGCTACAGAATATCAAAGCATTTCTTTCTTTCTTTTTTTTTTTTTTAACTTTTTATTTGAAATAGTTTCAAACTTACAAAAAAGTTGAAAAAATAAAAATGGTACAAAGAACACCACTGTACCCTTTATCCAGATCCACCTCTTGTTAACGTTTGCTCCATTTGTCGTTTTGCTTTCGATCTGTCTCTGTAGGTACTTTTCTTCTGAACTCTTTGAGGGTAACTCACAAACATCATGGCCCTTTACGCCTCAATTCTTCAGTGTGTATTTCCTAAGAATGACCACAATATTGTTATTTACTTCGATACAATGCTTTTTGTCTCATTTACCATCTATATTCCAATTTTATTAATAATTTAGCAATGTCCTTTATAACATTTTTTTCCCACTCCAGTAGATCCAGTCTGGGGTTAGGTATTGCACTAAGTCTCTTTAGCCTCAACGAGATGGATTGACACAGTGGCTGCAGCAATGGGCACAAGCATAACAATGACTGTGAGGATGGTGCAGGACCGGGCAGTGTTTCATTCTGTTATACATAGGATCGCTATGAGCTGGAACTGACTCGACGGCACCTAATCTAACAATAACAGCCTCCTTTAATCTGAAAAAAATCTCACAACCTTTGCTTGTCTTTTATGATTCTTTTTAAAAAGAATATAGTCCAGCCTCACCTTTTTAAAAAAATTTTTTTTGAATATAACATTCCTCATTTTGTGTTTATCTGATGTTTCTTTGTGATTAGATTCAGGCTATCATTCTCAACCAGATCCTGCTTGGGTGATGTTATGTCCTCAGGACATCATAGCTGGAGGCACACGATGTCCATCTGTCTCTCACTGGTGATGTTAATTTTGGTCTCCTGGTCAAGATGTTGCCTGATTTCCCCATTATGTAATTGCTTTTCTCCTCTCTCTCATGCAAATAATAAAGACCATGCAAATATTCTGTTCCTCATCAGAATTAACTCCAAGATTTAACATTCATTGACAATTTGGACTTTAACCATGATAGTTGCAAAACGATAGTCTAACTCCAGCACTTCCTCCATACCTACCATTTTGCCCTCTGCAGTGTACCGTACACAAGAGATATCTCTTTTTATCTATCTATCTATTGCTCTATCAATCTGTCATCACCCTCATCATTTAGCTATATGTTTTTGGAATGGACACATGAATTCCTAGCTTTTCAGTGGCTTATAATTTATGATTGGTGTTGGGACATTTGGTGCTCAAATTTTCCTAGATTTGGCTGGGGTGAAGCCCATGCAGCTGGCCCTTGTGTCCTTGTAATATGCCCTTGTCATTGCTTTGAGCACTTTTAGTACTTTCTGGCATAGCAAGTTCTTCCAAACTCTTTTGTACCTATCCTGTCCTGTCCCTGGAACCGGCTATTTCTGACAATTTTGGAATGCTTTTAATGGGGAATAGTATTAGAGACCAAGATCTGGGCAGTAGATGTGCACATTGTTACTGGGGGTTTTTGTTTCTTGGTTCCTTTAGTGTACAGAGCTAAGAAATACATACATGTACATATGTATGTATACATATAAATATGCACATATACATTTATAATATACGTGTGCACACAGATATGCACATATGCATAAATATACATTTTAGAAATCATGAGTGCAGACCAGTAGCTCCAATTCCAGTACATCCCCACAGGATGTATTCAACCAAACATTTAAAGAAGAATTAACACCAATCTTTCTCAAACTCTTCCAAAAAATAGAAGAAAGGGAACACTTCCTAACTCATTCTATGAGGCTAACATTACCCTGATACCAAAGCATGATAAAGAAACCACAAAAAAAAAATACTACAGATCAGTATCCATTATGAATGTAGAAGTAAGACTTCTAAAAAAAAGTAGCAAACCAAATTCTACAGCAGATTAAATGGATTATATACCCTGACCAAGTGGGATTTATCCCAGAAATATGAGTGATTCAACATTGAAAAATTAATCAGTGTAAATGCACCACATTAACAGAAAGAAGGAAAAGAACCACATGATCATCTCAATTGACACAGAAAAGGCATTTGACAAAGTCAAGCACCTTTTCATGATAAAAACACTCTTTAAGCTAGGAATAGAAGGAAAATCCCTCAACATGAGAGAGCGCATTTATGAAAAACCCTCAGTTAACTTCATAGTCAATGGGGAAAGAATGAAAGCTTTCCTCCCAAGATCAGGAACAAGACAAAGATGCCCAGTCTCACCACTGCTATTCAACGTTGTACTGGAAGTCCTAGCCAGAGCAATTAGGCAAGAAAAAGAAATAAAAGGCATACAAATCAGAAAGGAAGAAGTAAAACCATCTCTATTCGCAGATGACATGATCCTATATTTAGAAAATCCCAAAGACAGAGTAGCGGGGTGGGGGTCTGGAGACCATGCTTTCAGGGGACATCTAGGTCAATTGGCATAACAAAGTTTATTAAGAACATGTTCTGCATCCTACTTTGGTGAGTGGCATCCAGGGTCTTAAAAGCTTGCAAGTGGCCATCTAAGATGCATCAACTGTTCCCAGCCACCTGGAATAAAGGAGAATGAAGAACACCAAAGATGCAAGGAAAGTATTAGCCCAAGAGACAGAAAGGGCCACATAAACCAGAGACTCCATCAGCCTGAGACCAGAAGAACTAGATGGTGCCCGGCTGCCACCAGTGACCACCCTGACAGGGAACACAACAGAGAGTCCCTGATGGAGCAGGAGAAAGGTGGGGTGCAGAACTCAAATTCTAGTAAAAAGACTAGAATTAATGGTCTGACTGAGACTGGAGGAACCCTGGAAAGCATGACCCCCAGAGTCTCTATCAGCCCAGAACTAAGACAGTTTCCGAGGCCAACTCTTCAGACAAAGATTGGACTGGCCTGTGGGGTATGAAATGATACTTGTGAAGAGTGTGTTTCTTAGCTCAAGTAGATACATGAGACTAAACAGGCAGCTTCTGTCCGGAGGTGAGATGAGAGGGCAGAGAGGGTTAGGAGCTGGTTGAATGGACATGGGAGATCAGGGGCAGAAAGGAGGAGTGTGCCATCACAATACAGGGAGAGCAATTAAGCTCACATAACAATGTATGTATAAATTTTTGTATAAGAGACTAACTTGAAATGTAAACATCCGCTTAAACTACAACAATAAACAAACAAAAAAGAAAATCCCAAAGAATCCGCAAGAAAGCTACAGAGATATTAATTTTAGTCAAGTGGCAGGGTACAAGGTCAACACACAAAAATTAGTCAAGTTTCTGTGTACTACCAGTGAACAATCTGAAGAGGAAGTTGAGAAAACAGTTCCATTTACAATTAAAAAAACCAAACCCGTTGCCATCAAGTCAATTCCAACTCACAGTGACCATATAGTACAGAGTAGAACTGCCCCTTAGAGTTTTCAAGGAGTGCCTGGTAGATTCGAACTGCCGACCTTTTGCCACCAAGGTTTCCTCCATTTATAACAGAATCTAGAAAAAATAAAATACCAAGGAATAAATTTAACCAGGGAGATGAAAGACTTATATACTGAAAACTATAAAACATTGCTGAATAATGAAAAAGGAAGACAAAAGCAGAATTGATGCAGTTGAACTGCGGGGTTGATGAAGAGTATTGATTATACCATGGATACCAAAACAATGAACAGATCAGTCTTAGAAGAAATACACCCAGAATATTCCCGATTTGATGGCAACTGACGACAATAAATAAATGGAAAGACACCCCTCATTCGTAGATTAGAAGACATAAGATTGTTAAGGTGTCAATAATATCCAAAGAAATCTACAGATTCAATGCAATCCCTATCAAAATTCCAACAGACTTCTTTGCAGAAATGAAAATGCCAATTCTCAAATTCAGATGGAATTGCCAGGGGCCTTAAACAGCCAAACCAATCTTGCATAAGAGCAAAGTAGGAGGACTCACACTTCCCAATTTCAAAATGTACTATAAAGCTACAGTAATCAAAACAGTGTGGTACTGGTATAAGGACAGACATATAGACCAACAGAATAGAACTGAGAGTCCAGAAATAAACCCATAAATCTATGGCCAATTGACTTTTGACAAAGGTGCCAAGTCCATTCATTTGGGAAAGAATAGTCTCTTTAATAAGGGATGCTGGGACAACCAGATCTTCATATGCAAAAGAATGAAGCTGGATCCATACCTCACACCATGATGCAGTGATCTAAATATAAGAACTAAAATCGTAAAACTCTTAGAAGAAAAAATAGAGGTAAAGCTTTAAGGCCTTGTTTTCCACAATGGGTTCCAAGATATGACACCAAAAGCACAAGTCACAAAGGAAGAAAATAGATAAATTGGACTCATTAAAATGAAAAACTTCCATGCATTAAAGGACTTTATTAACAAAATGAAGAGACAACCTATAGAATGGGAGAAACTATTTAGTAATTATATATCTAATAAAGGTTTAATATCAGTAAAATATAAAGAACACCTACAATTTAAGACCAAAAAGACAAACAACTCAATTAATAAATGGGCAAAGGACTTAAATAGACATTTCACCAAAGAAGATATACAAATGGCCAATATGCATACGCAAACAGTCTCAATGTGTTTAGACATTACTAAATCCATTGCCTTGGAGTCTACTGTGACTCATAGCTATCCTATAGGGCAGAGTAGAACTGCCCCATAGGGTTTCCAAGGGCTGTAACCTTTATGGAAGCAGAGGGTTCCAACTGTCAACCTTTCAGTTAGCAATCAAGAGCTTAACCATTGCGCCACCAGGGCTCTTTGTTTAGTCATTAGGGAAATGCAAATCAAAACCACAATGAGATACCACTTCACACCCACTAGGATGTGTAATTGGTCCCTAGGTAGCACAAACAGTTTGTACTAGAATGCTAACCTAAAGGTTGGTGGTTTGAATCCACCCAGCAGTACTGCAGAAGAAAAGGCCTGGTGATCTGCTTCCATTAAGATTACTCCCAAGAAAACCCTATGGAGCAGTCCTACTCTGTAACACATGGAACTGAGTCTACAGCAAATAACAAAAACAACAGGCCATCTATTATCAGAAAATAACAAGTGTTGGTAAGGATGTGGAGAAATTGGAACCCTTATCTGTTGCTGGTGGAAATGTAAAATGGTGCAGTTGCTTTACAAAACAGGTGGTTCCTCAGAAAGTTAAACATAGAATTACCATATAACCAAGCAATTCCACTGATATCTATATACCCAAGAGACTTAAAAGGAGACACTCAAACAGATACTTGTACACTAATGTTCATTACAGCATTATTTACAATAGCTGAAAAGTGAAAGCAACCTAGTATTCATCAACAGAAGAATGCATAACCAAAATGTGGTATATACATACAGTGAAATATTATTTTGCTGTAGAGAGAAAAGAAATTTTGATATCTGCTATGACACGGATGAACTCTGAAAACCTTATACTGACTGAAATAAGTCAGATACCAAAGGACAAATGTCGTCTGACCCCACTTAAATGAAGTATCTAGAGTAAGCAAATGCATAGAGACAGAAGTTTATCAGTGAGTAGGGCTGAAAGAGGGGTAATGTGGAATTATTTCTTAAGGGGTTCTGAGTTTCTGTGTAGAGTGATGTAAAACTTTTGGAAATGGATCGTGGTGATGGTTGCATAACATTGTGAATATAACATCACTGTACACTTAAAAATGGTTAAAATGGTAATCTTTTGTTATATATATTTTGCCACAATAAAATTAAAAAGAAGGAAAAACTGTAAGGGTGGGGATTTTACATGAGAAAGGAGAGCCCCCATCATCCGATCTGCTCTGTCTCTTCAGTGATTTCCCACCACTGCCTTGGTGGTGCAAAGGCTAAGAGCTATGGCTGCTAACCAGAAGGTAGGCAGTTTGAATCCACCAGCCTGTCCTTGGAAATCCTATGGGGCAATGCTACTAACAGGGTCGCTATGAGTCGGAATCCATTGGACGGTAACGGGTTTGGTTTGTTTTTGGCTTCAATGCACTCTTTTAATCAATCATACTTCATGTTTCTAAGAAAGTCCTTGTTGCTGTTGCACTTTCTGACCTCCCTTCCTTTCTCCTACTCCATGCTATCATTCAGGGTCTTATTCCTCCATTTGTTCACTCCTTCACTGACAAAGCCTTCCATGAGTGCTCCAATTTTTCTTCCTTCCCTTAATTCTATAGCATTTGAAAGTTTATCACAGCTTTAATTATGTATTGTCTTAATTTATTTGACATTGCCTCGTGTCCTTTATTTTTGTCTTTCTGACTGAATTGTTAGGTCTTAAAGGCAGGACTATACCTCATATTTGCTTTGTATCCCTCAGAGTGCTCGACAGCCACTGGGCATAGAGTAAGTGCTGGGTTAACACTGATTGGTGGAGGAGAACAGTGAGCTGTTGAGGTTAGGAAAAGAGCTATTTCATGGCCAGCAGAGCCTTGTTATACACCTCAAATTATGCCATGTAAGTGGTTGCCCTTCTTCCTACACAAAGCTGGCACTGCGCTGACTTACCCAGACTACAAAAGTCTTCTTCCAAAATGCAGCACCTGCAAATGACTTCTCCTTCACTGACTTCCTGGCGGGTTGTAGACCAAAACCCCAGACAAACCACAATTTGTTTTATTTAATTATATCACTAGTCTTCACTGTTCCTCCCTCCCTGCCTCCTCCCCCTACTGCCTCCCTCCCTACATTAATAGAAAACCAGGTCTGGGTGCATAATTGGCTTACATAAAAGTGCACTTAGCACTCCCCGTGAAGCTGAGGGAGAAAAGGACAGGATTGTCTACTATTTGATAAGAAGCAACATTAACTGAAGTAGGAGCCTACACAGGCAAAGCTATGTTTTGGTCATAGATTATAATATTCAGATAATATATAGGTATCATTGACTGACTCAGACATCAACTATTTGAAAGCGCATTTTAAGTGGCATGGGTTGACGAACCACTTGCCAAATCTGGGTACATTCTTTACTCAGTGAAAGTATTATTTGCATTAGATTTTAAAGACAAATTAGAAAACAATACTTGTATAAAAATCTTATTGTGTCTGCTTTTTGTTATTGTTGTTTTACTCATTCATTGACAATGTCCTCCATGAATGCTCCAATTCTTTCTTCCTTCCCCAATTCTATAGTGCTTGAAAGTTTATCACAGTTTTAATTATATATATGTGTTGTCTTATTTTATTTGATACAAATTGTCTTACATTTGATATATGGTTTCTTAATTTATTTGATAGTGCTCCACAGAATCCATTTATTTGTACAATTTTATATAGTTTCATACTTTGTCCAAATGTGAACAGTTTGACTCTGTGTTTCTGAATACAGCTGTGCTAGATAATAATGCAAAGCTTAGGGGAACACATGTCCCACTGCAGTGAGATTTAGGTTTTCTTATAATAAGTATTTAGTCACTGAATATTGATTCAGTAGTTGCTGTTAGACAATTGACTTTTCATCTCATTTTACAGAACACAAAATAAAGCAAATATAAGTTGATGAAGTGCCTGGGCATAAGAGGGAAAAGTTACAGTTTTCCTGTGGTTATTATTGAAAACATCCCCAAATAGTGCCTGATGAATTAGAAGTTTATTTGTTTCCTTCTTAAAAAGAGCCTGGGTATGAATGGACGCAATAGTGGAAGAGGGTCCTGCAACACCAGTGTTTCCAGCCTGGAATTTGTGAGTGGGTGGGAAATGCTTAATTGCTATTTACCTGCCGAAGGCTGCGTTTGACATACATGATGAGCCAGCTTCGTTTGACTGTCACCTCCTTAGGAGGCAGAATTCTTCAGCCCACACTCTGCTCAGCGCTGACTTCTCCTCTGTGCGTGCTTTGTGTCTGTATTTTTTTGCCCAGGCTGTGTATTTTGAGGGAAGCACCAATTCAAGACAGGCTCCTCAGCTTTATCATTGTAGGGAGACCCACAGAGCCTCCCACGCAGGGACGTCCTCAAA
Source organism: Dugong dugon (assembly GCA_030035585.1). Classification (NCBI taxonomy): domain Eukaryota; kingdom Metazoa; phylum Chordata; class Mammalia; order Sirenia; family Dugongidae; genus Dugong; species Dugong dugon. The sequence continues at coordinate 27,353,570 of CM057475.1, forward strand.
GGGAGTCTGGTTTGCTGATTCCCTTTGAAGAAGCGTTTTTTAAACAAAAGGGATTCCCCATGTGCTGGTGTGCCTGTCAGTTCTTTCTTTCCCACCACATCATGCAGAACTCACAAATGGATATCTGTCTATTTGTACTTATCAGGTTATATGTTGCCAAATAAATAAATACAATAAATGAACGTCTTGGTCATTTTATGCTAATGGTGGTGGAATATTTTCGAAAAAGAGCGATAATGGTAGCACAACATGAAAAATGTCATCGGTGTCGCTGAATTGTAAATGTGGAAGTAGTTGTATTGGCGAGTGTTTTGATGTGTACATTTTCACCACAATTAAAAAAAAAAAGTTTTGATCACGTGGACTCTGATTTCAACTCATCTGAAAGTTTAAGTTTCAAGAACGAAATTGAATTGCAGATTTATAAACGGACTAAAGGTGTTTTAGAAATCAAATTGACCTGCCCCAATATGATAGCACTGGCTGTACTTAACTCAGATATCCAAAACCAAAAACCCATTGCCGTCAAGTAGATTCCTGACCCATAGCGACCCAAAGTAGAACTGCCCCAAAGGGTTTCCAAGTAGCTGAACTGGACCAATGGGTCCGTGCCCAGTGTCCAAGGAGCCAATCTCTCAGATGCTGGTTTTGAGAGGAAGAAAGAGTTTATTTCGCAGGCTAGCAAGTGGGAACTCAGAGGTATGGACTACAGATTCAGTTCCTTGATTTGAGGAATCATTTACATTTTATAGGTTTGGGGAATTATACATATTCATATAGGGGTGGAGGAAGGCAGGGGGCAGGACCAGGAAGTTCTACATATTCATAGTTTATATTGATTATTTATTACAGGGCAGGGCTAAGACTTGGCAGGGAAGCAGCCCTCGGACTCTTCACTTTTGAAATGGGCTCGGCTACTGCAAATGACTTAAATGTCTGGTGATTTTGGTTCTTTGACACGAGTCTTTTCGTTCCTTGGCATGAGTTCACTTGTGTTATTGAGCATGCGTGGTGGCCTGGCGTCGTCTGTCGATCATCTTTTGTCTACGCGTGTCTGACCACTCTAAGCCAGTTAGATCTGGATCCATCCGGGGCTCTCCAGAGAGTCTGCAAAACAACTTAGAGGAAGTGAGTGACGAGGTGGGGAGGTGACGGGAATGGCCTGATAACTAGTGGAGTACTAATTAATTAGGTGTCCTTCGCCGCTAGGGTCCCCTAACAGAGGGGCTGGTGGATTTGAACTGCCCACCCTTTGGTTAGCAGCCATATCACTTACCCACTGCACCACCAGGGTTCCTAATTCAGACACTCACAGGTTAAATTTTATTCTCTGCAATGTAATAGACTGGCATAGAGCTGGAAACCACAGTTAGGATACCCAGATGCCTGCATTATACTCAAATATCTTCTGTAATGCTAAGCACATCTATAGCAGTGGGGAATTGCACCACCGAGGTCTTCCAAAATAAACTACCTAGTCAGTGTCAAAATAAAACCATTCTCTGGGGGCCTCTTGAGTTAGGGATAGCCCATGACCAGGCCAGACCTTCAGGGCATCTGTGGTCTAGAGGAGGATGTTCTGTGCTACAACAACCTGACTTGGAACTTGTAACCCCAAGTTGAGCGAGGAACTGTATCAGTTGTCATGAGAGGTGCAATGCACAGGGGAAGCCGTGGCTCTCACCGCCTTCCTCTGCGTGTTAGCCCACATTCTGCTGGCTCCCCTCTCCTGACAGAGGATTTGTTGCAGAGAATGAGACAATAGGAGGTAGGCCCCACCCACATCCCCGCAGCTCCCACCAACTAAGCAAGGTTCTGGGTGAGAGTCCCCTAGGGCCTAGGTGGAAATTCTCACTTCCCCAGCAGGCCCAAACACTAGCTCAGGAGAAGTTATACCAATTCCAGAGGGCTTTCCATCAGTGCATAAACTGATTTACCTTTCCAAATCTTTATCTTACTTCTCTGTTTTTCCCCCCTTTGGGGGACAAATAAATAAAATATTCTACAGTTTGACATCCAACTCACCTGCAAATTCAAATTTTCCTTTCTTACGTAGCTTCCCTTGCAATAGCTCCCAAGCAGTCTAAGGAATTAGGGGTGCCCTTTTCCATTCTCAGAAAATCCCTTTACTTCCCTAGTTCCTGTTTGTTTCTACTACTCCCTCTCCTCACCCCCATTTTTTCCCCTCTGACTGGCCTGAAGATGCTTTTAACAAGTGATGGCAGATAGCCAATGGGCTATGGTGATCCAGGTTTTGTAGGACACCCTAATCTCCTTCCTATATCTCACCCTGGTGACCCAGGTGATTGGACCTGTCCTCCGTGTCCTGGCTCAGCCCCTGGACCAGCTGCTGTCGGATGAGAGAAATCAATGTACTATTGTCATGATCCCTTTCTCCCTTCTCCATTTTGGGCCCGATTGCTGATTGAGATCCATGGAAGGGAATAGTTATGGAATTGTTATTGGTAAACCGGAAGAAGGGAGATGGAACCAAGCCTCAGCCCAGTGGTACGTGACAAACCACAGGCCGAGGGCGGAGGCACCATGCCCAAAGATGGTGAGGAAACTCCTTCCACAGGAGATAAGAACCAGAATGTGCTGTGAATGCCTCTGGGTCAAACTCAAAGTGGAGGAATGGGGAGATTTGTGAGGAAAGCAAGATGGAGTCTTTATCTAAACAGGTTGTTGTTGTATGCCGTAGAGTGGATTCTGACTCACAGTCAGCTTATAGGATAAAGTAGAACTGCCCCATAAGGTTTCCTAGGCTGTAATCTTTACGATAGCAGATCTCCAGGTCTTTTCTCCCTCTGGGTGGCCAGTAGGTTCAAACAGTCAACCTTTCCTTTAGCAGCCGAGGGCGTAACCATTGCACCAAGAGGGCTCCTATTATCTAAACATAATATAGCATGTAAAACAAAAACAAAAACTGGTTACCATGGAGTCGATTCTGACTCATGGTGACCCCATGTGTGTCAAGTAGAATTGTGCTCCATTGGGTTTTCAAAGGCTAATTTTTCAGAAATAAATCACCAGCCTGTCTTCCAAGGTGTCTCTGGATGGACTCGAGCCTCCGTCCTTTTGGTTAGCAGCCCAGTGGGTTTGCACCACATAAGAATTCCACAGTATAGCGCAGAGGCAACATTTCTAACATTAAAGCTGTCTTTGGGATTCTGACCAGGGTAAGCTAGGCATACAGTTAAGTTTGTGCCAAACACCTAAACACGTGGGAGGCTGGATCAATCCACCTATCTCTGCATTTTACACCACCTTTCACCACAGAACCCAGGTGCTCAGACTGCACCCAGATGGAAGACTTGCCCCCTCCTGAAAACCTGGCAGGGGCCCAGGCTAAACATTACAACAGTGTAGGTAATGAGGCTCAGCCCCAGGCCAGGGCTCTGCCCTTTCTCAACCTCCTTCTGCCAGCTGAAAGCAGAGCGCCCCTTCTGGGATCATCAGAACAATCAGGTCAGCTCCTGATAATGAGCTCTTGGGCGCTAATAGGAAAAGACAGAGACTGAGCTCAGCGCTTAGACACTATTCGTAGCCCTGTCTGGTGCCCTCTGCACTTTCATTGACTGCTCCCTGGTGCTGGGAGGAGCAACGCAGGCAGGGATGATGTGCCTGCCTGGCCCAGCCACGTGGGGAAACACAGAGGAGTGTTCCTTTCCTCTACTGTCCAAAGGTTTGGGGGAGGAGGCAGAGCTGGACACCTGCTTGGAGGGTTCCCCCATGACTCATGACAGGATGAGGCAGCACTTGTCAGCTTCCCAATTTCTGCCATACCAGTGCACAGGCTGCCCTATCATTTATTGGTTTTTAAAAACATCTACCTGCTTTTAAAATATAAATAGCTCTTTTAGTCTAGTCCTAAGCAACAATATCCATGAAATTACAGGGTTGATGTGATACTTCTGCATATTTTTCTAATATACTTTCAAATAAATATGTAACTGCTAAAATACAAAAAGACTCATTCGTGAAGCACCTAAAATTAGTTTTGAGTACCACATTTTAGGGAAGCTACAGTAGGGTATGTCTGGTCAAGAACATTATCCTATGTCATTGCTAAGGGGGTTGGAGCTGAGTTGATTCCAGATTGTTCCAACATGAGACTCAAGATCTCATTCTTTTTGTGAAGGAGAACAAGCAGGAGGAAGAGGAGGAAGAGGAGAAGTTTGGTAATTAGAATACTAAGTAGTTGTAAAACATAGATTTGACTTGATGAGGTCAAGGTAAGAAAAACATTTTGATTATCCTACAGACCAATACTTTCAGCTTGTAGCACTAACTCTAATCAACCATCTTTCAAGCCTACAGCAGTGTATTGGGCAGGCCAGGCTTGGCTATCCTGAAGTAACACAAATTCTCAATGTCTGAGGGGCTTCGCACACAATAGCTTACTTCTTACTAACACACACCTGCTGTAGGTTAAGTAGGTTCTCTGAGACATCTCCCTTCCAAGGGTGACTCAGACCAATCTTGTGGGTTTGCCACCTCAGTACATGGTTTCCAGAGTTGCCACAGCAGAGAAAGACTACCTGGAGGGTTACACAGGGGCTTCTCACTGCCTCAGATCAGAAGGGGCATGCGTGGGTCACATGGCAGCAATGGGTGCTGGGATGTGTTTTACCTTATAGATGAGCACTGAAAGTCTCTACCATAAGTAAGAAGAATATAAATTTTGGAACCATTACCGCTCACTAGTTCTGTGTTTCTTCATATGTAACACTGGCATAAGAATGTCCACTTTGTGGCTTTCTTGTGAGGTTAGATAATACCTGTAAAGTGCTTAGCATTTTACTGCCTCAATCTAGTTAATCTAGACAAAGAAATGTGGCATGATAGAGATGTCAAGATTGCTTCAGGGAGCTTCCTGGGTGAGGCAGCTGCGATTTGACCTGCGCTGGACAAAGGTGGTATAACCTTCACCCAACAAACATTAGTCTCATTTCCTCCCCTCCCCGGCAAGACTGAAGGAGTCAGTATTAGGTTCTAAGTTCTATTTAAAATGGAGCCCTGGTGGCACAGTGGTTAAGAGCTTGGCTGCTAACCAAAAGGTCGGCAGTTTGAATCTACCAGCTGCTCCTCGGAAACCCTACGGGGCAGTTCTACTCTGTCCTGTAGGGTTGCTATGAGTCAGAATCGACTCAACGGCAATGGGCTTTTTGGCTTTTGGTTTCTATTTAAAATACAAGAAAATTGACCCCTCTTTCACTGTAAATATGATTTTTGCAACTGAGAAAGGGATTATGGGATCTGTGACACTTGATGGATCTCACGTCTCCTCTGGTGGCTGTAAGGCAATTAAAAAAGCACAACTGTGGAAGTTGAGATACTTATATTTCCTCATAAAATTCACTTCTTGTGCTTAATCTGTTACTCTCAGTAGTGAAGTTTCAGAGTCATCAATATGACAGTACAGCATTATTGCCTCATCAGTCATGATTTACTTAATGTTTTCTGAATTTAGTAATATTTGATTAAAATTTAATGTGAACATATCATATCATGCCATATATATTATTGCATCCATTAATCAGGTAACTATAGTAATGAAATGCTGGAAGGTTGGATGAAAAAGGAGCCAAAGTCTTGATGTATGTTTGACATAATTCTGTGAGTGATTAACCCAAAAAAAAAGGCACTCATACAAAGCTTCATTAATACATATTGCTTTTACAATCATCTATGTTTCATCAGATATTTTTAACTTTTGTTAAGCTTGATTTTTTAATTTACTGAAAGACACTAAATATTAATAACCATGAAAGATATACATTATTCCATTGAATCACAACTTGACAGAATGATACAGTTTATTCTAATTTTTTGTATAACGGTGTGTGTTAAAACATTATCTAAGTTAATCAGTTTGTCATTGGGGAAATGACATACATATAACATATGGCTGTGTAAGACACTAATTTAAATATCACATCAGATTTCAGTCTTTTTCAGCTTTCATGCCATTGACGACAGCAGGTAATCAGTATAATGATGCGTAATTTATATCTGACACAGGCTGATTTTGTGTGTAAATATTCTTTTTCCTATTAAAACACTGAATTAGTCATAATGTGTTTCTTTTAATACTGCCATTTTAATCAGCTAACTAATGAAGAACCAACTAGTATTTAAACATCTACCTACCCTGCTCATGAAAATGGTCAGGGAGGAGTATGTATGGGGGAGGGAATAATTGAAAGAAGAAAAAGTTAAGTCCAATGCAAGACAGTTTAATTTTGACTCAAGAAAGGAATGTTGATTATAAGGTCCCTGGGTGGCGCAGAAGGTTTGTGCTTGACTACTAAGCTGACTATTAACCTAAAGTTTGGTGGTTTGAACCCACCCAGTGGTGGTGTCGAGGAAGAAAGTCTTGGTTAACTCCTTCCATAAAGATTACAGCCAAGAAAACCCTATGGAGCAGTTCTATTCTGTAACACACGAGGTCACCATGAGTCAGAATCGACTAGATAGCAATGGGTTTGGTTTTCTTGGTTTATCCATCTAGTTGTTCTCTCTTTAAGATCCTGTCAGCTGGCACTCATTCACTCACTCATTTGTCACATTTTTTAGCAAACACTTCTCATGACAGGCATTGTGCTGGGGCTGGGGGTACAAAACTGAAATGCCGTCACCCCTGGTTCCTAGTAGCTCACAATATCGTGATGAGCAGAAGCTTAAACGCAAGCGAGGATGAGCTCCAAAACGGAATCTGAACCAAATGCAGTGGGGCACAGAGCTGTCAGAGTCAGACTGGGGTAGCAGAGGGGCTTTTTGGAGGGCCACAGCTGCCTTGAGGGAAGTCTTGAAGAGTAAATAACACTCTTCTGAACAGACACATACAAGGGTGGGATGTGGGTGAGGAGTAAGAATGTGCGTCTTCTAGAAAGAAGGAAAAGCATGCGCAAAGGCTCAGAGGCACAAGAAAGCATATTATGGAAAAAGAGAAATGCACTCCTGCCTCTATCTAGTTAATCTGAACAAAAAAGTGTGGTGTGATAGAGATGTTAAGATTGCTTCAGGGAGCTGCATGCTTAACTATGACTTAATTCCAAGCCCTAGGGTGAGGCTGCCTGTTGGACCTGCCTTGGACAAAAGTAGTTTTGTAACTGGGAACCTACAGGAGAAGACAAGAATAGGGGAAAACCAGGGTCATGCATGCAGCTGACAGCATGCAGCTTTTAGGCCTGACCCTAAAGAATTACAACTCATAGAGCAACACCAAGAATCTAACAAAAAATAATTAACATTAATTTTTTCCTCAAATGTCAAAACGCAATAAATGTAGATGGGATCAGGGAGCCTAGAACTGTGATAGATACTTTGTAGCTAAACTCTACTTTAGTGGGGAGTGCATTATAAAGAAAACGGACAATTGGACTCTTGGGGTGTTGGAAGTGGAATTATTCCGACGGTAACGAAGTTGGGAAAATAAGGAAAATGATATCCGGAAGGAAAGCTCAAGCCTGCCTGTCATATGTTATCTGAAATGCTTGACCCTGTCCTTGGGAGTGGGAAGTTGCTCCCAGTTGGAAATAAATGCTGTTCATGGATGGATGGGTCCAGTCCATGGTGGGGTCAAACATCATTTTCAGTGACTTGTTGCAACATTCATGATTAATGTTGATGTATTACTTGATCATTGTGTTATGTAAATAGGAGGCAGCTTTTTTTGTGCGTGTCTTCGTGTGATGCTGGTTTAATTGAGTTTGGGGAAGGGGGGAGGAGGTGGGAGGTTCTAGGGTTAATGCTCTTAGCTTCTTCCTCAGTAGCAAACTCTTCTTATGATGGATGAAATAGCAGCAATAATCAGAGTAGCCAAACTGTTAATGGCATTCCATATGGGAAGGAGGGGTTTTACTATTTTGACAATTTTATGACAGTAACAGAGAAGGATCTATAAACTGAAGAAAGTTAGTTGTAAATATATTTCCATGAATCAAAAACTGCAACAAAGCATGCTGATTTTCCGAGTCCTTAATCAAACTCAAATTTTATTATTTTAATGAACAGTGATCTGTTAAAGAGCAAGCGTGCATGCGCGCGCACACGCGCACACGCAAACACATGGGTACAATTCAAACTAGAAACAAACTTAGCCATTTTCTAAAATGATTGCAGTTTATGCCAAATAAAAACGGAAAGCCCCATATATATTATGAGGCTTTCATGGTGAAAATGAATTATTTTATAATCAGAAAAAATTTAATTAAACCCAAATGGAATCATTTTTTATTTAAGTACCTGGTTTATGATCTAGAAGCTTCTCCTGGGTATTTGAAATTCAAAGTGGAAACACTTTCATATCCCCAATGAAAACCCTCATCTCTAGGATTTGCTTGATACTAACAACCACAAGTGATGAGAAAAACAATCTCTGCCCTAAGATTTCGAGATTCTGAATCGATACCTGAGTTTCTAACGACCAAGGAATCTTTACTACCAATCTCCTTTTCCCCTGAGGAGCTGCTGATACAAAAGAGCGTGGGAGGTGAGCAGGAGCACAAAGCCTCTTCAATGGTTATCAGATAGCTGTTCACAGAAAGGTCTTCCCAGAGTCTGCTGTATAGAGAGCACAACCCACACATCATCGTTATTCATTCTTCCAGCTTAAGAGGCTTGTTTTCCGCAGATGTGCCCTTCCTGTTTGGCATTTGGAACTGTGGACTGTTGTTTGGTTGAAGAAAATGCGTCATCTAAATATGAACTGAGATTTCGAGCTGATTCATGAACACCTTTTGTTAAGTAAAGCATGAAAAGGAGTATCGTTGCCAAGAGTGAAGTATGTGGTCCAGCAAAATTTTACTACAGTATGCCACTTTGGAGCCCTGGTGGCGCAGTGGTTAACAACTCGGCTGCTAACCAAAAAGTCAGCAGTTCGAGTGCACCAGTCGCTCCTTGGAAACCCTATGGGAAAGTTCTCTCTCCTATAGGGTCCCTATGAGTCAGAATTGACTTGACCGCAATGGATTTGGTTTGGTTTTTTGATTTTCTCTCAGGAAAAGTAAAATATGAGTGATAGAAAGTTCCTAGAGAAGAGAAATAGACAATATGCTTTAGCTTCCATTTCACTTGTGTATATACTCTTAATTTCTCTTGACGCTTTTCCCATAGAGATAGAGGCATTATTATTATTATTTTAAAGCAACTTCCAGATTCATTCTTCGAAGCAAATTAACCTTCCTTACTCCTATGCTTTGATTCAGACATTTGTTTTAGGGAATGTCGTATCTACTCAAGCAACAGAGAGAAGGGAGCCACTGACTCTGTCAAAACGACAAGGGGGAATCTCATAATTACGTGGGATATGCTCATTCATTTAACATTTATTGAGTGCCTACTGTTAGCTAGGCAGCGTGAGCAATAAATGTGCAATTGATCTTTTGCCACTTGCATGACATTTTAAACTTCATACGTGAGATGGTAAAAATGAATATGACTCAAACAAATTTGTTCTGGGGGTTCAGAGTCTGGGACATGACTGTAACTAGTAGAAATTATGGAGATGGCAAGGACACCTCAAGGAATAGAGCATTTTTATTAGGCCAAACATTTCCTTTAAAGTTGGTCTATTAGGTATCATCAGTCATAATGGGATCATTCTAATAAGAAACACAGTCATTTTCTTTGTTACGTCTTTTGCTGTTTCCACAGTGAATCACCATCATCTAAGTTCACATTTGCATTTCACTGCCTGGCAGGCAACAAACACTGTCTCCTTATTTTATAGCCAATGATTGAGTAGAAATGGGCTAATTTGGTCAAAGGTGTGGGTCTGATTCCCAGCTCTGACATCTCTCATCTCCATAACCTTGGGCAAGTCACTTTTTTAAACCTCAGTTTTCTCAATTAAAAAAATATAGGTTAATACATATGTAATGAGATATTGATAACAAAAGCACTACTGTAGATTCTTATGCAAATGTATAGTTATAGTAAATTTAAAAAGGTTAGTTTCAAGCCAAAGGCAGAGATCAACTTTTGGTTAGGTAAAATTTATTTAACTGAATTGAGCCACTTAATCCTCTGCCCCTTAATTAGCATCTACTGGATGCTAAATTTGTAGACCGAATTAATTGTTGCTTAATGCCTAAAATTTCACTTCAGAATGTAGCTGTTATCCCAGTTAAACTGCAAGTACACTTAAGCTGGCTATTAGTCATTTACACCTTAGTATAATTGAAAAAGATAAGTTTGAGAAGAGAGGAATAAGTATGTGAGCCCTGCCTGTCTGAAAAAGGTTGAACAACATCCCTAACAGGAGGATGAGGGGTTGGGAAGGATGTCCACATTCCCTTAAACTGCAATTCTGAAACCCTCAAAGCACTGAAAACCATAATATTTTTTTGTAATTCATTTGGTGACAAAACCTGACCTGCCCTAAACTCATCTGGCAGCAAAATGTGCCCTGAACTGATGTGAGGTTATGACTGAATATTCGTATGTGTTGCTGCAGACTATAAATGGATTTGATTATGGGTTGATTTCCTAGACCCTGGTGGGGGTGTTATGTAGTATCCAGTATATGCATAAAATCTGAAAAATTCTAAATTCTGAAAAACACCTGGCCCCAAGGATTTCATTGAACTGATGCAAATAATTTGTACTGCCCAGATTACTTCCAAGTAGTTATTGTCTGACCCAGCTGAGTCCTTTGAATAGCTTGCCTATGACCAAGAGAAACAAGCCAAACTGCACATAAAATTAAAGCACCAGTGGAGATCTAAAGAACACAGAATTAGCTTCAGAATTGCACCATTTTACCTACTGGCACCTATTTATTTCTCTTGGCCTTTCATTGGAGTTCCTTAGTCTTCCTCTGGTTTCCTTGTTGCCTGTGTGGTCCCGTTCACAGTATTATTACTTTTTCTTCCCCCTCTGGATTCTGTCTTCTCTCTGATAGTTCGTCTTCTTACACTGACAGCTTCGTAATGACACGGCCACTGGGAGGATCTTGGGTCTCTAATCCTGGTTACTGAACTAGGAAGTGACCTTCCCTGGGAGTTGCCTGACCCTGCAGTTCATCTCTGAATGCCACCAATCAAGATGGAAACTTACTGAAGGCAAGTATGTAATTCCCAGTGCTTCGCTTCTCAAAGTGTGGTCCCTGGACTAGCAGTGTGTCCCTACCTGGGAGCTTGTAGGACAGGAAGAATCTCAGGCCCCAGCCAGGCATACTGAGCCAGGATTTGCATTTCAAAAGATCCCAGGCAATGGACATTCACACTGAAGTTTGAGAAGCCCTGCTTACCCTCAGTGTCCACACCATGCCTAGTACTTTTGCAGGCTGCTCGCTGTGGAAGTTACTATCCAGCAAGAAGGCACTAAGTATTTGAAACCGAGGCTTAAAATAAAATAAATTTCTGCATTAATTTCTTTTTATGAGGAATTCTGTTTCATAGCCTTTGTCTCAGAATCACCATGCAAATATGATTTCTCAACAAAATTCTTCTCTCCTAGGATGGAATATTCCCAAACTCATTCTACGAAGCCAGCATAACCCTGATACCAAAACCATGTAAAGACACCACAAAAAAAGAAAATTACAGACAAATATTCCTTATGAACATAGACGCAAAAATCCTCAACAAAATTCCAGCCAATAGAATTCAACAACATATCAAAAAAATAATTCACCATGACCAAGTGGGATTCACACTAGGTATGCAGGGATGGTTCAACATTAGAAAAACAATCAATGTAATCCATCACATAAAACAAAAGGCAAGAATCACATGATCTTATCAATCAATGCAGAAAAGGCATTTGATAAAGTTCCAACGCCCATTCATGATTAAAAACTCTCAGCAAAATAGGAATAGAAGGGAAATTCCTCAACATAATTAAGAGCATTTATACAAAGTGAACAGCCAACATCATCCTAAATGGAGAGAGTCTGAAAGCATTCCGCTTGAGAAAGGGAACCAGACAAGTGTGCCCTTTATCACTACTCTTATTCAACATTGTGCTGGAGGTCCTAGCCAGAGCAGTTAAGCTAGAAGAAGAAATAAAGGGCAGCCAAATTGTTAAGAAAGAAGTAAAAGTATCTCTATTTGCAGATGATATGATCTTATACACAGAAAACCCTAAAGATTCCACAAGAAAACTACTGGAACCAATAGATGATTTCAGCAAAGTTTCAGGATACAAGATAAGCATACAAAAATCAGTTGGATTCCTCTACTCCAACAAAGAGGACTTCCAAGAAGAAATCACCAAATCAATACCATTTACAATAGCCCCCGAGAAGATAAAATACTTAAGAATAAATCTAACCAGCGATATAAAAGAGCTATACAATGAAAACTACAAGACACTACTGCAAGAAACCAAAAGAGACCTGCATAAGTGGAAAAACATACCTTGCTCATGGATAGAAAGACTCAACATTGCGAAAATGTCAAGTCTACCCAAAGCGATCTATAGATACAACGCAATCCCGATCCAAATTCCAATGGCATTTTTTAATGAGTTGGAGAAACAAATCACCAACTTCATATGGAAAGGGGAAGAGGCCCTGGATAAGTAAAGCATTACTCAAGAAGAAGAACAAAGTGGGAGGCCTCACACTACCTGATTTTAGAACCTATTATACCACCATGGCAGTCAAAACAGTCTGGTACTGGTACAACAACAGATACATAGACCAATGGAACAGAATTGAGAATCCAGAGGTAAATTCATCCACCTATGAGGATCTGATATTTAACAAAGGCCCAAAGTCCATTAATTGGGGAAAAGATAGTCTGTTTAACAAATGGTGCTGGCATAACTGGATCTCCATCTGCAAAAAATGAAACAAGACCTATACCTCACACCATGCACAAAAACTAACTCAAAATGGATCAAAGACCTAAATATAAAATCTAAATTGATAAAGATCATGGAAGAAAAAATAAAGACAACTCTAGGAGCCCTAATACATGGCATAAACAGAACACAAACCATACGTAATGATGCACAAATACCAGAAGAGAAACTAGATAACTGGGAGCTCCTAAAAGTCAAACACTTACACTCATCAAAAGACTTCAGCAAAAGAGTAAAAAGACAACCTACAAACTGGGAAAAAATTTTTGGCGACGACAAATTCAATCAGTGTCTAATCTCTTAAATCTACAAGATACTGCAAAACCTCAACAACAAAAATACAAATAATCCAATTAAGAAATGGGCAAAGGATATGAACAGGCACTTCACCAAAGAAGACATTCAGGCGGCTAACAGATACATGAGGAAATGCTCGTGATCATTAGCCATTAGAGAAATGCAAATCAAAATTACAGTGAGATACCATCTCACCCCAACAAGGCTAGGATTAATCCACAAACACAAAATAATAAATGTTGGAGAGGTTGTGGAGAGACTGGAACACTTATACACTGTTGGTGGGAATGTAAAATGGTACAACCACTTTGGAAATCAATTTGATGCTTCCTTAAAAAGCTAGAAATAGAAGTACCATATGATCCAGCAATCCCACTCCTTGGAATATATCCTAGAGAAACAAGAGCCGTCACACAAATAGATATACGCACATCCATGTTCATTGTAGCACTGTTCACAATAGCAAAAAGATGGAAGCAACCTAGGTGTCCATCAACGGACAACTGGATAGACAAATTATGGTGTATTCACACAATGGAATAGTACTCAACGATAAAGAACAATGATGAAGCCATGAAACATAACATGGAGGAATCTGGAAGGCATTACGCTGAGTGAATTTAGTCAGTCACAAAAGGACAAATATTGTATAAGGCCTCTACTATGAAGACTCAAGAAAGGGTTTAAACACAGAAGAAAACATTCCTTGATGGTTATGAGGGTGGGGAGGGATGGAGAGGGGTATTCACTAATTATATAGAGGACAAGCATTACCTTAGGTGAAGGGAAGGACAACACACACTACAGGGGAAGTCAGAAGAATTGGACTAAACCAAAAGCTAAGAAGCTTCCTGAATACAGCCAAACACTTCGAGGGACAGAGTAGCAGGGACTGTGGTCTGGGGACTGTGCTTTCAGGGGACATCTAGGTCAATTGGCATAACAAATTTTATTAAGAAAATATTCTGCATCCCACTTTGGTGAGTGGCATCTGGGATCTTAAAAGCTGGTGAGTGGCCATCTAAGATGTACCAACTGGTCTCAACCCACCTGGAGCAAAGGAGAATGAAGAACACCAAAGACATAAGGAAAATATTAGTCCAAGAGACAGAAAGGGCCACATAAACCAGAGACTCCATCAGCCTGAGACCAGAAGATCTAGATGGTGCCTGGCTATCACCGATGACCGTCCTGACAGGGAACACAACATACAGTCCCTGACAGAGCAAGAGAAAAGTGGGGTGCAGAACTCAAATTCTAGTAAAAGACCAGACTTAATAGTTTGACTGAGACTGGAGGGACCCTGGAAGACATGGCCCCCAGACTGTCTGTTGGCCCAAAACTAAAACCATTCCCGAGGCCAACTTTTCAGACGAACATTAGACTGGACTGTGGGACATTAAATGATACTCGTGAAGAGTGTGCTTCTTAGCTCAAGTAGATTCATGAGACTAAATGGGCGGCTCCTTTCTGGAGGCGAGATGAGAAGGCAGAGAGGGTCAGGAGCTGGTTGAATGGACATGGGAAATCCAGGGTGGAAAGGAGAAGTGTGCTGTCACAGTATAGGGAGACCAACTAGAGTCACATAACAATGTGTGTATAAATTTTTGTATGAGAAACTAACTTGAATTGTAAACTTTCACTTAAAGCACAATCAAAAAAAATTCTTCTAAGAATCTTATTTTCAATATAAACCACTCATCTGTTCATTTGAACAGTAGAATTCTACTTATCATGACATCACACAGACTTGTAGAACTTGGTGAGGATCAAATATTAGTTTTTATTTTTTAACACCCTATCTTCCAAAACTTTGACATATATATAATATATAAAATCCTACCTGTTCTGAAAAAGGATGTGAGTCAACATGTTTTAGTTCCTTCCCTTTCCCCCTAACTTTTGAATAGTTTGTCCAGAGAAAAAACAGGATATTTAAGAAATAATTGTTTATAAAATTGACACTTTCCCCGAGTTACAAAACACATTAATTAAAAAACTCTAACCTTAAAATAATAAATGTATTTTCCTCCAACTTCTGTAGTAGGTTTTTAGGTTCCTGGGTGGTGCAAATGGTTTGCCCTCGACCCCTAACCTAAAGTTGGCAGTTGGAACCCACCCAGCAGTTCTGTGGAAGAAAAGCCTGGTGATCTGCTTCCATAAAGATTACAGCAAAGTCAACCCTATGGAGCAATTCTCTTCTTTAACACATGGGGTTGCCATGAGTTGGAATCAACTCCATGGCAAGAGGTTTGATTTTTTTTGTTTAGTTAGTTTTTTAAGCCCTAAATTAATATTTTTCTCAGCACTTACTAGAGACCCTTTTGCTAAATCAGTGATGGCTGATCGGGTGGTATATATAGCTAAAATATTTTGTAAGTACCAACTGTATGCCCAGAAAAGCTCAATTCATTCAACAACTATTCATTAAGATTTATAGATATGGTCTTGGGCTTGGTGATTTGGGCAGCACATAGGTGCAAAGCCCCAATTCCTTCCTTCAAGACACTGACAGTTTAACCAGGAACCTATAATGTGTACTGAAATGACCATGTTACAGAGAATATAAAAGGCTATAAAAGCATAAAGAAGGTACCAGGAGACTTTGGAGAAAAGAGAAAGCACATCTGACTAGGTCGGGTGGGGGACATCTGGAAAGCCTTTATGAAGCATGAATTTTTACCACACAAACTCTTACTTTCTTACAATTAAAAATAAAACCAACCCAACCCGCCAGTTTCTCTTTTTTGCCTCTCACTGCGTACCATACTCCTTTCCAAGATGGCGCTAGACAAGCAGGGAAAACAACAACAACAACAACAACAGCATTAGCAGTTCTTTTATCACCATAATGCCAAAGACTGCAGACATCTTATCTACCAGGTTATTTTCCTGACTAGTGTGAGCAGTTTGGGCACCGTGTAGACACAGCCTTTTCTGTCATCTGGTTGCTCCCGCCTGGCATCTCTGCTGCGTTTGAAAGCCAGAGGTTCCCTGTAGCAAAGTCCCAGTGCTGGTCTTCAAAGATGAGGGTTTCGATTTTCAAGAAAAAAGGAGATGAAAAGAAAGGAAGCAAGGCCGTGGGAGGACACTGAAGACTCAGAATAGGAGGCCAAAGGCCATCGATCTAGTAACAACTTCAAATAGAGCAACTGTAAAAATAAGACTTTTCATAGTTGCTGAAGACCTGTGGTACATTTCTCATATCGATCAATATAGTATTTGTGCTTGCCAGAATGGTAGCTAAATTTGGTGTCCCTAGCGTGGGTCAAGAAGTCAGGAAACGTGACTTCCGGCTTAATTCGTGCCGTTGCCTGGCCAGCATTCACTTCCTTCTCCATCCCCATATTTATGCTTTTTACATGCAAGTGATAGCTCCTGAGGGTAATCTATGTGAAAATTTTTACACCCTCTGGCCAAAGCATTTTCCTTAAACACAAAGCAATTTAAGACTATGTTTGACAAATGAAACATGAAAATCTAGTGATGGAAGAGAAGCAGAACTTACCAGCGAGGCTGCTCCAGTTTTCTGTGAAATTCTTGAAAAGCTGGTCAAAATGTCTATAAATTGCATATCACAGTGATTATTGGTGAGAGTTGCACAGCATGATTAATGTAATCGGTATCACTAAATCGTACACATGAAAAAATGTTGAATTGGCAAATGTGTTTTATATATTTCTACAACAATTAAATGCTTATCAAGGTGTCATATTTATTGATTATCCATAGAAAAATAGACCTATTAGAGTATTTGTTGAGGCTTAGGGTCACCAGGAGTTGACTTGACAGCAACTGGTTAATTCTAAAATGCAGTATGAATGACACAGGAGTCCCTATGCAGTATAATTATACAGTTACACACCCCAGAATCCTGCCTGACAATTGGGCATTCAGAGCAGGAGCATGGAAATCAGACTGGAGGCTAATAGAGAACTCCTTTCTCCTTGCAAAAGCTTCATGGGTCAGGCGGTGTGGGAAATTTTACAAGGCTCACACTTTCTACTTATTCTAAGGAGAAGTGAATGGCTTGATTGCCCTTAGGCATTTTTTGAGAGGAGTGTGCTTACAGACTTTTAAAAACTGGGCTTTTTCACCATGAACTTATTTGTTAATACACTTCCAGTCTGTCACTTTCTCCCCTCTTTCCCTGAATAAATACTGAGCTAAAAAGCTGTTTAAGGCAAATGGCATAGGATGCTTTACTCATATATAAAAAGCTGTGTGAGACATTCAGTCAACATAGTGAGGTAGTAGTTAATAAACCCAGGCAAGTTAATAAACCTTTCTGTCTCTCAGTTTCTCCATCTGTAAAATGGGTATAATACACACCTTCCCTATGTCACAAATAACTCCCTGCCAGGAACTATTTACATGAGGGACTAAGGAGCCTTCTAAGAGAGAAAGAAGCACCAAATGAACACGTTTCAAAATGAACGCTTGCGTATTCTTTTATTAGCAAACATTTACCGTATTGAGGGCGTACTGTATGCCAGGTATGTAGAAAGTCTCAATGGTGAGATATACACTAAAGTCCATCTGAGCAAAAGATGAGAGGTAGGGCAATTGTCCTGGATTAATTTGTGCCTGAATTCTTGGGAGAGGGCTTGTGATTCAAAAGTAATTGCTCCTGACTGAAAGGAGCCCTGGTGGTGCAGTGTTTAAGAGCTCGACTGCTAACCAAAAGGACGGTGTTTCGAATCCACCAACCGCTCCTTGGAAACCCTATGGAGCTGTTCTGCTCTGTCCTACAGGGTCGCTATGAGTCAGAATTGACTTGATGGCAACGGGTTTGGTTTTGATTTTATTGTTTGAAAGACACCCTGATGGCTACCTGGGAGCACCTAGAAGCACTGCTAATGGGAGTCATGTGACAGAGTTAAGACCTTGACTTCAGGGGCATCAGTGCCCCTGTCCGCAGCATGGACAGCAGCTTCTCAATTGGACCTTTGGGAATTTCAGAACCTGGGCCTCATCCATGGCCACAGGGAACTGGAGCAACAGAGGAGTGAAATAGCAGGACTCTCTGAGTTAAGAGGTCCCTGCGTTGGGCAAACGGTTTGTGTTCGACTACTAACCTAAAGGTTGGCAGTTTGAACCCACCCAGCAGTGCCATGGAAGAAAGGCCTGGCTATCTGCTTCTGTGGAGATTACAGCCAAGAAGACTGCATGGAGCAGTTCCACTTTGTAACACATGGGATCAACATGAGTCAGAATCAACTAGATGGCACTGGGTTTGTTTTGTTTTGTTTTCGAGTTAAGAGCTTGTGAGGCTCCCCTTGGGAGCTCTCAGAAGTCATTGTGGTTAAACTTTCCCGAGAGTGCTAGTGGTATCACTAAAATGACTGGGCAAAGAGCTAGAGAAAGTCAGTGTTTCTATTGTTATGTTGGCTTACAACTACTATTATTATTGTGTCCCTTTAGGCACAGGGAAACAGATAATTTATGTCATTGCCAGGGATACATCTGATATGATTCTCTAAGTCAACTTCCTACATACTGGTTTGGTTTTTGTCTCTCATTTCTGACAGCTGTAGTTCAGGCTTAGCCAGTATGTTCCTGGTTGACACTTTCATTCATGGTCTTTTTAAAAACAGTAAGTAGTTTGTCTTAAAACAGTCAAAACCAATTCTCAATTTTTCCTAATTATCCTTCCTTTTTGTGGCTATCTTTTTGTTGTGTCTTTACCACAACATACATTTTCATCTATGTAAAGAAAATTGTGGATATTGGTCACTCCGAGAATTTCTGGGAGAAGCAGGTTGGAGACTTATTCAACTTTTCCCTACCTGGATCATGAATGTGATGCCTGGAGGTGGTGTAGCCATTTTGTGACCATGAAGACAAAGCCAAAAAGTTTATTTTGTTTTTTTTGTGAAAATGGCTGGTTGGAGTTCCATAAAATTTGGAGAGTCTGATAGAGATGGTTTAACTGTAAAAAATTCTCTTTGGAGGTTTGGTATGGAGAGTAATTAGAGCTTGTGTCTCTGAAAATTGAAGAAAGGATATGTAGTTAAGAGGTAAAGTCACATGGGAGACAATGACAACTGTCCAGAAATGCAGAAATCTTCATTAACAGACCAATGCCTAGAATTCAAACATTAAAAAAAAAAAAAAAATCAGTATTTATTACCCAGATTCCCCTGACTTCCTCAAAACTAGCCCTTCAGTTTTAAATACTTGCAGTTCCCAGTGACCACCTAGTTCACCATGCCAACAAATCACAGGGTAGGCACTTCAAATCTTACACCTTAATTTGCTATTCAGCTCCTTCTTACTTAAACAAATTTATGTAGGGTGAAATCAAGCAGCTGTTTATTCAGAAGTGGCCCAGCTAGTCCAAAGTCAAGTGTGGTATGTAAAGAAGTTTTGTAAAAAGTAAAGAAAACAAGATTATAGCTGTGTATTAAATATCATAATTATATAAAATTATTACAACTTTAGGGTTTTTAAATTGTTTCGATTCAATTTTTTAAAGCCATGGTTAATTATTCTCTAGAGGCACAGCAGGTAATTTAGCTAGTATTAAATAAGATTTGGTAAGGGTATAGATCAGTGAGATTCTTAACTGCAAGCCTCTGAAACTGACTCCTGTTATTCCAGGTAGAAAATTAGTTTATTAGAAAGGATATTGGTCACTGATAGAGTTTCTTGGAAAAACAGCTTTTGAAACTTACCAAACTTTTTCCCACCTGGATCATGGATGTGATGCCGGGAAGTGGAGTAACCATTTTGTGACATTGAGGATAAACTCATATCCTAAACATAGTGAAGTAGGAAGTTAAAATGGCCTTAGGGACTTGATATCATTAAATGGCTATACAAGTCTTGGACTGTATACCTCTGGACTTTTTGTTATTTGAGAAAAATAAACCCATATTTGGTAGAGTCACTGCAATTGGATGGTCTGTTGCATGCAGTCAGACCCACTCCTAACTGATATTTTCTGCAATAAGGTGTGTGTACTCCCATGTGCTGTTAAGGCACTGAGACTATATTGGAAAAGGGGATTTTACTGTTTATCTTTCCCATTGGACAAGAAGCTTCTTGAGTCCAAAGATTATCATCTCTGGCATCCTCTAGCCTCTCCTGGCACAAAGGTGGTGCTCTATAAGTGTTGAGTGAACGATGTGGTGAACAAACAGCCTTTTATCACTGACATATTCTATAGCATCTCATTATAGTTAAGATGCTCTGAATGAGTAATATTTAGGAGATAAAATAGATCTGGTGATTCACTGGGTGTGGAAGGAAGAGGGAGTGAGATCTAGGATGACTTCTAAGTGTCTGGGTTAAACAATGATAAATGAATTGAGTGACACCAACATCGGAAATATAAAGTGAGGAATATATTGGGAGGAAAGACATTGGAGTTTATTATCCCCATTGACAGATGAGGAAACTGAAGCTGATAGAATTAAATAACTTTTCTAAGATCAAACAGGCAACAAGTAGCAGAGCAAGGATTCAAACCTAGGCATGTACACAACTGCCTCGACATCTGTTATTAAAACATTCCTTAATCTTAGCCCCTGCCTACCTGCATGAGGAATCATGCGGTATTTCAGTCACAGCAGGACTACTAAAAAAAAACAAAACAAAAGCAAAACCCACTGCTGACGAGTCAATTCCAACTCATAGCAACTGGAGAGACTAAAATATTTAGTCTCCTGTTACTGTGAACATCTTGGGAGCATAACCAGAAGCTGTGATCAGGACATTTTACTCCTGAGAGTAACTGTTGTTGTTGTTAGGTGCTGTTGAGTCAATTTTCAACTCATAGTGACCCCATGTGACAAAGTAAAACTGCCTCATAGGATTTTCTCGCGTAATCTTCATGGGAGGAGATTGCCAGGTCTTTCTCCTATGGAGGGGCTAGGTAGGTTCAAACTGCTAACCTTTTGGTTAACAGCTGAGTGCTTAACCATAACACGACCAGGGCTTCTTTCTGGGAGTATCTAGACACATCAATATTATTTGTGTCATACCTTTTAAAACCTTATCAATTTTTTTTTCAAAGAAAACATCTGGAGAAATCATTCCTAAATATCCAAGTAAAGAAAACTATATTTCTAGGCTTAAATATTACATGTATTTGTGTGTATGTGTGCACTTTCCTTAATGTTTAATTTTACCATCAAATTTTCTTAATTTTATGGAGAATAATTTCACATTATTGGATAAGAAATTATAAGTGCTAAAAGGCTTCACAAACTACAGGCATCTCAAAGAATTTTAATAGCAACATGTATCCATCCATCATTTTCTTGTCCTCATCTGTAAACTACCAATATTAACTAATAATTAATTTAGTAGACAGTCCAAGATGGTGAGTAGTCAGATGCTTCATAACGTTCCTTTTATAACAAAGACCAGAGGAAACACATGAATTGCATATAGATGACAACTTTGGAACCCTGAGCATCAAAGACAAGGCTGAAGAGTTGGACTGAGCGCCAAGGGAAAGGAGAGACAGTATAAAAACTGTGGACACAGAGAAGTATGATCTCTGGCACCCTGCTAGCTGAACCGGCACAGCACAGCCACATTGAGACAAAGCAAGCAGCATTTCCAGCTGAAATCTCCATCACTTGGTGCAGCCAAGCAGTAGCGACTCTGCATTCACATCTAGAGCCAGGCAGGGGTGCTTCCTGCCCTGTGAAAGTTAAGTGCATGCACCCTACCCACCGTGCCCACTCAAACCCCTCATGTTGGAAGGAGGCTGCCCACGATTGCAGTCTGGTGAGACCCATCACTGCCCTGCCCCCTAAGCCAGGAGCCCATGGACTGGAGGCACCGGCCCCTTCACTCAGCCACTTGCACTGGGGGCCTAAGGACTTGCAACACCTCCTACTCCCTCCAACCACCCGTGCTAGGGGCCCAAGGATCAGCTGCACAACCTCCCCATGACACACACTAGCAGACAGGGGCACGCCTTCCAACTTGGCACCCATGGACAGGCAACATACCTCCTGCCTCACCCTCTACATTATCACCTCTGCAACTGGAGGCTTGTGCCTGCTCTGAACATCTCCACACAGCCCTGCCTGCCCGGGACCATCAGTGAGAGTTTTCACACCACCCACTGAGTGACTGATGACCCAGGCACCCTCGCCCCAACCAGCTGGCAATCAGCAGAGCGCACACACAACACCCAACCCAGCAATCAGGGAGAATGTCCCTTGTACCCACCATCAGGTGACCAGCAGGACAGATACATCACCTCACCAGAAATGCCAGCTGCATCCTTAGCAGCCCCACAAGAGCAATGAATGGAGACCTTTGCTCACATACCTAGTCATTGCCCCACCCACCTGAAGACAGGAGGTGAGCGCTTCAGTGCAACCAGAATAGAGACTAGAGAAGAACAGAAGCCCAACCTACTTGGATTTATCAAAACAAACCAAAAATTCAGGATGCAACAAACAAACATACAGTAAATAAATAAATATAATAACTTCTTGTTGCCTTGGAGACAGCAAACAATATCAAATTACATAAAGAAGCAGGGCAAGATGGCTCCAGCAAGTGACCAATGTAAAGAACCAGAAAACCTTCCAGAGGAAGAAATGACAATGGAACTACCTGATAAAAAATTCAAAAGACTAGTATACAGGGCCCTCCAAGAGATCAGGAAACAGATCAAGGAAAACACAGACAACACCAAGGAAAACATAGACAAAAGAAGAATTCAGGAAAAAAATATAAGAACAAAACAAAAAAATAAAGAGACAATCAGAAGCCGTACAAAAACAGCAACTAGAAGTCCAAAAGATTAACAATAAAATTTCAGGAATAAACTCAATAGAAGGATATAGGAGCAGAATTGAAACAATAGAAGACAGAATCAGTGAATTTGAAGACAAATCCCTTGACATTAATTTGTTTGAGGAAAAATTAGAAAAAAGACTGAACAAAAATGAAGAAAGCCTAAGAATTATGTGGGACACTATCAAGAGGAAAAATTTCTGCATGATCAGAGTTCTAGAACACTGGGAGGAAATGGAAAACACAGAGAAATTTCAAAGATTTGCTGGCAGAAAACTTCCCTAATGTCATAAAAAATGATATCTATCCAAGAAGCTCAATAAACTCCATACAGAATAGACCCCAAAAGAAAGTTACCAAGACATATCATAAACGAACTTGCCAAAACCAAAGACAAAGAAAGAATCCTGACCGCAACTACTATAGCCTCTGCAAGACTGAGTCCAGCACAGCTAGACAGTGCCTGGCTACCACCACCGACTGCTCTGACAGGGATCACAATAGAGGGTACCAGACAGAGCTGGAGAAAAATGTAGAACAAGATCTAACTCACAAAAAAAAAAAAAAAGACCAGATTTACTGGCCTGACAGAGACTGGAGAAACCCTGAGAGTAAGGTCCCTGGACACACTTTTAGCTCAGTACTGGAGTCACTCCTGAGATTCACCCTTCAGCCAAAGATTAGACAGGCCTGTAAAACAAAATGAGACTAAAGGGGTACACCAACCCAGGGGCAAGGACTAGAAGGCAGGAGAGGACAGGAAAGCTGGTAATAGGGAACCCAAGGTCAAGAAGGGAGAGTGTTGATATGTTGTGGGGTTGGTAACCAATGCCACAAAATAATATGTGTAGCAATTGCTTAATGAGAAGCTAGTTTGTTCTGTAAACCTTCATCCAAAGTACAATAATAAAAAATAAAAATTAAAAAAAAAGAAAGAATCCTGAGAGTAGCTCAGGAAAAATGAAGTCACCTACAAAGGGGAACCAGTAAGACTAAGCTCTGATTACTCAGCAGAAACCATGCAGGCAAGAAGGCAATGGGATGACATACATAAAACCTTGAAATAAAAAAAAAAGTCACCCAAGAATTATATATCAAGCAAAACTGTCTCTCAAATACAATGGTGAAATTAGGACATTTCCAGATAAACAGAAATTAAGGGAATTTGTAAACCCCAGACCAAACTTATAAGAAATATTAAAGGGAGTACTTCAGATAGAGAACCAACAACATCAGACAACAACCTGAGATTAGGATACAGGACAGCATCAACCAGATGCCAGCCCAGATAAAAAATTCTCAAAAATAAAACAAAACTGAAAGACTGAAAATGGAAGCAGAGATGTCAATCTGTCAATGACAACAACATCAAAACAAAAAAGAGGGAATAAACGGTGTAGTTATGGAACTTTCATATGGAGAGGACGTCAAGGCTATATCAAGAAATAAAATACTGGTTAAAACTTAGAAAGATAAAAATAACTTTTAAAGTAACCACAAAGAGAATTAAAAAACCTAGTTATAAAAATAAAAAAGAAGAAAAACATCAAGACTCAGTAGACACAAAATCAACAACAATGAAAGAAATAAAAAAAAAAAATCACAAACAAAAAGAACTCAGCACAGAAAATTAACTGGAACAAAGAAACCATTAATACTACAAAAAAGAGTATAACAAAATGACAGCAATAAACTTATACCTATTGATAATCACATTGTATGTAAATGGCTTAAATGCATCTGTACACAGACAGAGAGTAGCAGAATGGATTGGAAAAAAGAAAAAAGACCCATCAATATGCTGTCTACAAGAAACACACCTTAGACACAAAGACATCAACAAATGGAAACTTAAAGGATGGAAAAAAATGTATCAAGCAAACAATAACCAAAAAAGAACAGAAATGGCAATATTAATCTTTGATAAAATAGACTTTATGGCAAAAGCCACCATAAACGATAAAGAAGGACACTATATAATAATAAAGGGTCAATCCACCAGGAGGACATAACCATGATAAATATATATGCACCAATGACAGGGTTCCAAAATACATAAAGCAAACTCTAACAGCATTGAAAAGAGAAATAGACAGTTCCACAATAATAGGAGGAGACTTCAACACACCACTTTTGGTAAAGGACAGAACATCTAGAAAGAAACAAAGACACAGAAGAGTTAAATGCCACAATCAACCAGCTCAGTCTCATAGATATATACAGAATGCTTCACCCAACAGCAGCAAAGTATACATTATTTTCCAATGCACTTGCAACATTCTCTAGAGTAGATTACATTTTAGGCCACAAAGCAAAGCTTAACAAAATCTAAAACATCAAAATAATACAAAGCATTTTGTCTGATCACAAAGCCATAAAAGTTGAAATCAATAACAGGAGAAGCAAGGAAAAAAAAAAAAAAAAAGAGAAACAAATGGAAACTGAATAACACCTTGCTTAAAAACCACTGGGTTGAACAGAAGAAATCAAAGATGGAAATAAAATAAATTCCTAGAATCAAATGAGAATGGAAACACATCTTACCAAAAACTTTGGGACACAGCAAAAGCAGTGCTCAGAGATCAATTCACAGCAATAAATGCACACATCAAGAAAGAAGAAAAGGACAAAATCAAAACATTATTATTATAACTGGAACAAATAAAAAGAGAGCAGCAAAAGAAGCCCACAGTCACCAGAAGAAAGGAAATGATAAAGATAAGAGCAGAAATAAATGAAATAGAAAACAGAAAAACAATAGAATCAACAAGACCAGAAGTTGGTTCTTTGAAAGTATCAACAAAATCAACAAACCACTGGCCAACCTGACAAAGGAAAAGCAAGAGAGGAAGCAAATAAGCCAAATAAGAAATGGGTGATATTACAACAGAACCAACTGAAATAAAAAGGATCATAACAGAATACTATGAAAAAATTGTACATCAACAAATCTGAAAACCTAGAGGAAATGGACAAATTTCTAGAAACACACTACCTATGTAAACTAATACAAATCTCGGTAGAAAAACTGAACAGACTCATACCAAAGAGACTGAAGAGGTAATAAAAAAAACTCCCAACAACAACAAAAAAACAACGGTGGCCTGGACAGCTTCACTGGAAAATTCTACCAAACATTCAGAGACCAGCTCACACCAATACTACTCAAACTATTTCAGAGTATAGAAAAGGAAGGAATATTCTCGAGTTCATTCTGTGAAGCCTTCATAACCCTGATACCAAGGGCAGGTAAAGACACAACAGCAGAAAAGAAAATTACAGACCAATATCTCTCATGAATACAGACATAACAATTCTCAACAAAATTCTAGACAATAGAATTCAACAGCACATCAAAATGACCAAGTGGGATTCATACCAGATATGCAACATTAAAAAATTCATATTCAACATATTCAACATTAAAAAATGTATCAACATAATATACTACATAAATAAAAGAATCACACGATCATTTCAATCAGTGCTGAAAAGGGATCTGATAAAGTCCAACACATATTCCCAATGAAAACTCTCAGCAAAATAGGAATAAATGGGAAATTCCTTAAAATGATAAAGACTACTTATACAAAACCAAGAGCCAATATTATTCTCAATAGTGAGACACTGATAGCATTCCCCTTGAGAATGGGAAACAGTCAAGGATGCCCTTTATCACCACTCTTATTCAACATTGTGCTGTAAGTCCTAGCTAGAGCAATAAGGCAAGAAAAAGAAATAAAAGGCATCCAAATTGGTAAGGAAGAAGTAAAACTATCCCTATTCACAGATGATATGATCCTATACAAAGGAAACCCCAATGATTCCACAAGACAGCTACTGAAACTAACAGCGGGATTCAGCAAAGTAGCAGGATACAGGATCAACATACAAAAAACAACTGGATTCTTTTATATCAACAAAGAGAACTTCGAAAAAGAAATCGGGAAAACCATACCATTTACAATAGCCTCCCAAAGATAAAATGCTTAGGAATAAATCTAACCAGAGACATAAAATACCTATACAAAGAAAACTACAAAACACTAGTGCAAGAAACCAAAAGAGACCTATATAAATGGAGAAACATGCCGTGCTCATGGATAGAAAGACTCAACATTGTGAAAATGTCAATACCACCCAAAGTAATCTACAGATATAAATGCAATTCCCACTCAAATTCCAACGGCATTCTCTAACAAGTTGGAAAAACTAATCACCAACTTTATATGGAAAGGAAAGAGGCCCCAGATAAGTAAAGCATTATTGAAGATGAAGAACAAAGTAGGAGACCTCACACTACCTAATCTCAGTATCTACTCTACAGCTATGGTAGTCAAAACAGCCTGGAACTGGTACAGTGGCAGACACATAGGCTGATGGAACAGAATTGAGAAGCCAGATGTAAATCCATCCACCTATGGATAGCAAATCTTTGATAAAGGGCCAAAGTCCATTAAATGGGGAAAAGATAGTCCTTTTAACAAACAGTGCCAGCAAAACCAGATGTCCATTTGTTAAAAAATGAAACAGAACCCATACCTCACACCATAGACAAAAACTAACTCACAATGGATCAAAGAGCTAGGTATAAAAACTAAAACAATAAAGATCATGGACGAAAACATAGGGACAATGCTGGGGCCCTAATACATGGTGTAAATAGAATACAAACCATAACTAATAATGTATAAACAGCAGAAGACAAACTAGATGAATGGAATCTCCTAAAAATTAAACACTTAACAAAAGACGTCTCTGAAAGAGTAAAAAGAGAACCTGCTGACTGGGAAAATATTTTTGACTATGACATATCTGACAAGTCTAATCTCTAAAATTTATAGAAAATTTCAATACCTCAACAACAAAAAGACAATCCAATTAAAAAATGGGCAAAGGATATGAAGAGACGCTGCACCAGAGAAGACATTCAGGCATCTAACAAACATTTCCTTCATGAAATGTTTGTGATCATTAGTCATTAGAGAGATGCAAATCAAAACTACAATAAGACACCGTCTAACCCTGACATTACTGGCATTAATCAAAAGAACAGAAGATAACAAATATTGGGGAGGTTTTGGCAGTACTGGAACTCTTATACACTGTTGGTAGGAATGTAAAATGGTACAACCACTATGGAAAATGGTATGGCACTTCCTTAAAAAGCGAGAAACAGAAGTACCATATGATCCAGCAATCCCACTCCTAGGTGTATACCCTAAAGTAATAAGAGTCGTGACACAAATAGACATATTAGACATGCACACCCATATTCATTGCAGCCTTATTCACAATAGCAAAAAGACGGAAACAACCTAAGTGCCCATCAACAAATGAATGGGTAAACAAACTGTGGTACACACACACTATGGAATAGAATAATGATGAATCTGCAAAACATCTCACAACATGGATGAATTCGGAGGACATTATGCTGAGTAAAATAAGTCAATCACAAAAGGACAAATATTGTATGAGACCACTATTATAAAAAAACAAAAAAGTTTACACACAGAAAAAATCAAAACAAAACAACAACATTCTTTGATGGTTACCAGGGATGGGAGCAAGAGGAAGGGAAAATTCCCAACTAGATAAAAGACATGTGTTAATATTAGTGAAGGGAAAGGCAATACACAATATGGGTGAAGTCAGCAAAACATGAGCAAGGCATGGGAGGACACTGAGAGGAATTCAAGAATAAAGGGCAACTAAGGTAAGTATCAGCATAGACAATCCTGCAACAATAGTATTGACAAACACTAATTTACAAGTGGATACGTAGGTAGATAGCTATGTCAAGAGATGTGGGAGGGTGTAAGGGAACACACCTACCTGCAGATATAGGTTTGGTGGTGTATAGTTCTGCATACATTACTGTAGGTGCTGCTTATATATTAACACAGACAATAGAATACACAAGGACCACAATCAGGAGAACTTCTTAGACATAACCAAACACCTCACAGGATAAAGTTCCTAGGCTCGAAGGTAAAGGACCATAGACTCAGGGAACATCTACATCAATTGGGACAGCATAGTTCATAAAGACAAGTTCTGCATCCTACTTTGGTGAGTAGTTTCTGGGCTCTTAAAAGCTTGTGAACGGCCAAGTACGATACAACTATTGGTCTCTTACAATCCAGAGCAAAAGAGTGAAAAACACCAAAGACTCAAGGGAGCAATTAGTCCAAAGGACTAATGAACCACATGAACCACAGCCTACATGACCCCGAGACTAGAAGAACTAGATGGTGCCCAGCTACTACTACTGATTGCTCTGACTGGGATCATAAAAGAGGGTCCCAGATAGAGTGGGAGAAAACTTACAACAAAAAACCAAATTCAAAAAAAAAGACCAGATTCACTGGTCTGACAGAGACTGGAGGAACCCCCAAGACTATGGCCCTAAGATACCCTTCTGAAACTGAACTGAAGCCATTCCCGGAGACCACCTTTCAGCCAAACCATAGACAGGCCCATAAAATAAACAATAACACCCAAGAGGAACGTGCTCCTTAGAATAATCAATTATACAAGATCAGAAGGGCAACATTTGCCCAACAGCAACGATGAGAAGGCAAGAAGGGTAGAAAATCAAGGTGAAAGGAAACAGGGAGACTAGGATGGAAATGGGGAGAGTGCTGACTCATTGTGGGGGGCGAAACCAATGTCGCGGAACACTTTGTGTACAAACTATCGAATGAGAAACTAATTTGTAAATTTTCACCTAATGCACAATAAAAAATTAAAAAAATTAATTGATACTAATATTACTTAATTCAAGGGTTATTGTGAGGATTGAATTACTTAATGCATTTGAAGTGTTCAGAATACTGTCTGGCACATAGTAAGAATTTTATAAACATTAGCTGTTGTTATTGACAATAGGTTTTAGTCCACATTTCAACTATTTATCAAATACCTACTGTATCCCAAGCACACCTGGACCCAACTTCCTGCTGTTCTTAAAAATAACTTTTTTCACACAAGATAACAAATGCTGGAGAGGTTGTTGAGAGACTGGAACACTTAAACACTGTTGGTGGGAATGTAAAATGGTACAACCACTTTGGAAATCGATTTGGCGCTTCCTTAAAAAGCTAGAAATAGAAGTACCATATGATCCAGCTATCCCGCTCCTTGGAAAATATCCTAGAGAAACAAGAGCCGTCACATGAATAGATATATTCACACCCATGTTCATTGCAGCACTGTTCACAGTAGCAAAAAGAGGGACGCAACCTAAGTGCCCATCAGTGGACGAATGGATAAACAAACTATGGTATATCCACACAATGGAATATTATGTGATGATAAAGAACAATGATGAAGCTGTGAAACATCGTATAACTCTGTGAAAGCTGGAATTTATTATGCTGAGTGAATTTAGGCAGTCACAGAAGGGCAAATACTGTATGAGACCACTATTATAAGAACTCAAGAAAAGGTTTAAACACAGAAGAAACATTCTTTGATGGTTACGGGGTTGGGGAGGGAGGATGAGGGTTATTCACTAAGTAGATAGTAGGCCAGAATGATCTTAGGTGAAGGGAAGGACAGCACACACTACAGGGGAAGCCAGCACAACTGGACTAAACCAAAGCTAAGAAGTTTCCTCACTACATTCAAATACTTTGAGAGACAGAGTAGCAGGGATGCGGGGTCTGGGGACCATGCTTTCAGGTGACATCTATGTCAACTGGCATAACAAAGCTTATTAAGAAAATGTTCTGCATCCTACTTTGATGAGTGGCGTCTGGGGTCTTAAAAGTTTGCAAGCGGCCCATCTAAGATGCATCAGTTGGTCCCAACCACTTGGAGTAGAGGAGAATGAAGAACACCAAAGACACAAGGAAAGTATTAGCCCAAGAGACAGAATGGGCCACATAAACCAGAGACTTCATCAGCCTGAGACCAGAAGAATTATATGGTGCCTGGCTACCCCCAGTGACCGTCCTGACAGGGAACACAACAGAGGGTCCCTGATGGAGCAGTAGAAGGATGGGATGCAGAACTCAAATTCTAGTAAGAAGACCAGACTTAATGGTCTGACTGAGACCGGAGGAACCCCAGAAAGCATGGCCCCTGGATTCTCTATCAGCTGAGAACTAAAACAATTTCTGAGGCCAACTCTTCAGACAGGGATTGGATTGGACTGTGGGACATAAAGTGATACTTGTGAAGAATGTGCCTCTTAGTCAAGTAGATACAAGAGACCAAAGGGGCGGCTTCTGTCCAGAGGTGAGATGGGAAGGCAGAGAGAGTTAGGAGCTGGCTGAACGTTCATGGGGAATCAGGGGTGGAGGGGAGGAGTGTGCTGTCGCAGAATGGGGTGAGAGGTTGGGGTCTCATAACAATGTATGTAAAAAAAAAAATTCTGTATGGGAGACTAACTTGAAATGTAAACTTCATTTAATTACAACAATAAAAAAAATTCAAAAAAAACTTGTTTCAAAAAAATAAAGTTAAAAAAAATCAGCCTTTATATAAATGCAGAAAAAGGATTTTTCTAATGATTAGATTCACAAAAAATGCCTTTCCCTAAGCCACTTTGAAGGTAAAATTCCTTATCAAACATAAGCCAACCACATGCCATAAACTGAATAAAGTTCACTTGAAATTTTTATGTAATAACATACATTTCTTTAACAGACTGGGAATCACATATTTGTTTAAACAGTTGAAAACTTCACAAAATTTTATATGTAAGGTATTACTTTTTAATATCCTTGCATTAAAATGAAAATGATTACTTTTTAATATTACTGGAAACCACCCTATCCCCAATTGTAAAGATATATTTCTTGTGTGATTTTATTATATGCTTAATAATAGTACCTGTGAGCTCAGATTTCTTTTGAATAAAATTGATTGGAAACAATATCTACCCTAAAGCATCTTTAATGTCATTATAGATGAGTAGGAGTAAATTAAGCGGTATTTAGGCACCAAAGTCTTTAATTTCATTGCATTCGGGTAGGAGTTAGACATTATGAGGTCCAATTAAAAAAGTCGCTAATGTTTTTACATCTGAGTAGGA
Source organism: Dugong dugon (assembly GCA_030035585.1). Taxonomy (NCBI): domain Eukaryota; kingdom Metazoa; phylum Chordata; class Mammalia; order Sirenia; family Dugongidae; genus Dugong; species Dugong dugon. The sequence goes on from CM057475.1 coordinate 27,385,497, forward strand.
GTAAATTAAACAAAATCACTCCTGAGCTGCTAATATCATTTTAATTGAATGTCTTTCCGTTCTTAGCTGCTGTTACAACACTGCAGATAATGAGGCTGTTTCCACAAAGCATCTGAGACTCTAGGGCTGGGGCTGCTGAAAATAAAGCTGTAGGTTAGGAGATGACAGGGTGAGCGCTGGGACGTGGAGAAAAAAGCCACATGATAGAGGTGACACCCTGCTCGTCCACATGACCTACATTTACCAAACCTACTGCATCAAGGACTCTGAATACTGCTGGCTGCAAGTTTGATGGTTATCCTGAGAGATTGGCGTTAGAAAATTACATCTTTTCTGACGATGGGATTTGCAGACTCTTGAAAGCTAGAAGTTCTAATCCCATTTATTTAGCTGCCATGAATTTTTCATAGAATTTGATTCAATGGAAAAGTTGATGTTGAGACAATAGTTAAGAAAGATGTCTGAAAAAAGACATTCAAAGAAATACAAACATTAAATAAAGTTTCTTCTGTGCTTAAGGTTATTGTTTAGGGCCTTGAAAGATTTTCATAGTTGGAGAAAAAAAATTTAAAGTGGAATTCCAAGTTTAGTATGTAAGCCATACAGTATTATTTATTATTTTATTATTAAAGTTTGCAAAGGAGTCTCTGCATGGCACAAATGGTTAATAAGCGTTGGACTAATAACCAAAAGGTTGGCATTTCAAACCTACCCAGAGGCACCTGGGAAGACAGACCCTACTTCCAAAGGGTCACAGCCTTGAAAACCTTATGGAGCGCAGTTCTATTCTGAAAACAGTGTGGTCGCCATGAGTAGGAATTGATTCTGTGGCCACTAACAACGACAAAGTTTGCAAAGGTTTGACTGGGGAAGGAAGTGTTGGAATGAAAACTTATTTTTTAGAAAAATTTTAATTTTTATTAAAGACTGTTTTTGTATACATTGTTTTAAAAGTAAAGGCTTATAACAAAAAACACCATTCTCCCATTTCCCCTCATCCAAAATACTAATTTTGAATTCTTTTATCTTTTTCTTCTGCCATTTTCTTCCATCTGTCTTAATATTAATCTCATACTGTTATTTCTTGATTTTCGATTTTCGAAATTGCTTATTGACTTTCAATTATGCAAGATAGGGAATTGTTGTTGTTGTGTGCTGTCGAAGCGATTGTGACTCATGGTGACCCCAGAGGACAGAGTAGAACTGCCTTACAGCAGCTGTAATCTTTTTGGTAGCAGATCACCAGGTCTTTTCTCCCGCAGAGATGCTGGTGGGTTCCAACCACAGATCTTTTTGGTTAGCAGCTGAGGGCTTAACCATTGTGCCACCAGAGCTCCTTACTTAGATAGGAATTAGCCCTCTTAAACCCTCCCTTTCACCACGCCTCCTCCGGATATATACACATCACAGTTTTTATTATATCCATTGTAAAAATGGTATGGCGGGGCTGGGGTCTGACCTTCTCTAACTTCACAAAGGAAAAGGAGAATCAAGATCAACAACCCACGAAGCTGATTCCTATGAGGTGAGGTCAGACATACCTCCTCTTGTCAGCCCTTTTTACCAATTCTAACACCCACGGCACTCTATTCCTCTTCTGGGTTCAATAACTTCTTGCAATGGCCACATAGAACTCACAGACCGTACTTAGAGTTATAAGGCTTATTAGGGAACTAACAGGTTACAATTCAGGTTCAGGAAAGTTCAGGATACAGTTCTTCGTTCAGGACAGCCTCTTCTCAGCTGTGCCCACAGGCAGGTCTCTCTCTAGCCTTCAGCCCCTTGGCCTGGCCTCTGCCCTGCTTGGGCAAGCAGTACCAGGTTCTTTTAGCTCTGCTGATAAGTGTCTGGAAGCACCCCACTCTGCCAGTATGCCTCACCCGAAGGTGCTCAGCTCTGGCTCTATGGGTCAGGAAACCTAGCTCTACCAAGTGACATGAGGCACCCTACTCTGTCAGCAAGCCTCCTGCCTGAAGGTTCTCAGTATTCTTGCCCCATGGGCTGGGAAGCCCACTTCACCATGTCCTGCTGGTCTCCTGGTTCTGCTGCTGCCTTTTCTCGGCCACTGTTTCTTGTCATCTCTGGTGCTATAGCTCTCTCTCTCTGTCTCCTGGATCTAGGAGGTTCTTAGTGTAGGGATCCCAGGTCCAAAGGACATGCTCCACTCCTGACTCTTCTTTCCTGGTGGTGGTGAGATCCTCTCCTTGCTTTCGAATTGGCTCTCTTTTAAACCTAGCAGGATGGCAAAACTGACCAATCCCCCCGTTAGGTTCTATACACCTTATTTGCATGGTCCCACCCCACAAGGGTGACATGCACCTTATTTATGTTATTGACAAGCTATCCAATCCCCTTGGTGGGCCACAAGCACCTCATTTGCATAGTCTCAGTCATTTCGTGGGAGTCACCAAGACTATCGCTAGAAGGGCCATATTAAGTAATTCACTGCACTGCATCCATATTTGGTGTTTGATTTTTGTGACTGTAAACAATACTTGTAGCATACAAAGATTGCATTTCCTTTTTTAAATAAAACTTTATTATCCCTGGAATTAATGATTGCATGTATATATATTTACCTTTTTAAGTATCTATTGATCTATTGGAGTCTCTGGGTGGTACAACAGTTAAGCACTTGATGCTAACTGAAAGGTTGGAGGTTTGTGTCCACCCAGAGCCATGGCAGAAGAAAGGCCTGGAAATCTACTTCAGAAAAATCAGCCATGGAAAACCCTATGGAACACAGTTCTACTCTGAAATACATAGGGTCAACATGAGTTGGAATCAATTCACAGTCAACTTTTTTTTTCTTCTTTTAAGTAGCTATTACTAATTCTTCCCCAAACTCTCTCCTAGAACCATAAAATGCCTCTCAGTGGGGTCAGACACATCAGGTAATCTATCAGTTCCACAGTTTGTTGGTGTTTTTCCCCTAGAAACATCTCCCTGGGACACCTCTGTCATTTGCTGTTGTCTGGACTGGCTGAACTAGGTATTTCCACATCATTATCTTAAGACTTGCATTCATGACCATCCCTTGGATTTTTTTTGTTTTTTTTTGCCTTGAATTCTCTTTGGATACCCAGTTTCCTAGTGCAGTAGAGACTACCAGTAGCCCTTAGGTATCCATTCTTTGCCTCTTTCACAGAAGTAGTATTAATAACGATTTTAGCTGAAAACGTGGCTGCTGATATTAGAAATAAATCCTACATTTTCCAGCCTCTTTTATTCTAGGTGTGGCCATATGACTACAATCTGGCCAATGAGATGTAAATGGAAGTGCTATGTGACAGATAAATTATGTGTCCTTTGTCCCTTCTCCTTTGAAACTTCTTTCTCCTGTTACTTGAAAAAATGTGCCACCTTGGACTATGAAGAAGAGTCCATGTCTGGGGATGCAGAAGTGGTGGGCCACTGAGGATGGATAGTGTAGAGCAGCCCTACTAGCTCTTCATACCTGTTATGGATTGAATTGTGTCCCTGCAAAATATGTGTTGTAAATCCTAACCTCTGCCTGTGGTTTTGTGAATGGGTTGTTTGCTATGTTAATGAGGCAGGGTTAGATTTTGTCAATGAGGAGTGTTGTTTGGTACCACCGAGTCTGATTCATAGTGACATCATGGACAGCAGAATGAAACACTGCCTGGTCCTGTGCCATCCTCACAATCATTGTGCTTAAGCCCATTATTGCAGCCACTGTGTCAATCCAGCTCATTGAAGGTTTTCCTTTTTCCACTGACCCTCTACTGTACCAAGCATGATGTTCTTCTCCAGGGACTGGTCCCTCCTGATAACATGTCCTAAGTGCATGAGACTCGCCATCTTCACTTCTGAGTAGCATTCTGGCTGTACTTCTTCCAAGACAGATTTGTTTTTCTGACCGTTCATGGATATATTCAATATTCTTCTCCAACACCATAATTTAAAGGTATCAATTCTTCCTCAGTCTTCCTTATTCATTGTCCAGCTTTTTCACATGCATATGAAGTGACTGAAAACACCATGGCTTGGGTCAGGTGTACCTTAGTCCTTGAAGTGACAGCTTTGCTTTTCAACACTTTAAAGAGGTCTTTGCCGTAGACTTGCCCAATGCAATACATTGATTTCTTGACTGCTGCTTCCATGGGCATTGATTGTGGATCCAAGTAAAATGAAATCCTTGACAACTTCAGTCTTTTCTCTGTTTATCTTGATGTTGCTTATTGATCCAGTTGTGAGGATTTTTGTTTTCTTTATGTTGAGGTGTAATCCGCACTGAAGGCTGTGGTCTTTGATCTTCATCAATAAGTGCTTCAAGTCCTCTTCACTTTCAGCAAGCAAGGTTGTGTTATCTGCATATCGCAGGTTGTTAATGAGTCTTCCTCCAATCTGATGCCATGTTCTTCATATCGTCCAGCTTCTTGGATTATTTGCTCAGCATACAGATTGAATAAGTATGGTGAAAGGATACAACCTTGATGCACACCTTTCTGAACTTTAAAACATGCAGTATCCCCTTGTTCTCTCTGAATAACTGCTTCTTGGTCTAAGTATAGGTTCCTCATGAGCACAATTAAGTGTTCTGGAATTCCCATTCTTTGCAAAGTTATCCATAATTTGTTATGATTCACACAGTCAAATGCCTTTGCATAGTCAATAAAACACAGGTAAATATCTTTCTGGTATTCTCTGCTTTCAGCCAGGATCCATCTGACATTAGCAATGACATGCTTTGTTCTGCAACCTCTTCTAAATCCGGCTTGAATTACTGGCAGTTCTTTGTGGATGTACTGCTTCAACAACTTTTGAATGATCTTCAGCAAAATTTTACTCGCCTGTGATATTAAATGATATTGTTCGATAATTTCCTGATTCTGTTGGATCACCTTTCTTTGGAATGGGCACAGATTTGGATCCCTTCTGGTTAGTTGGCCAGGAAGCTGTCTTCCAAATTTCTTGGTATTGATGAGTGAGTGCTTCCAGTGCTCCATCTGTTTGTTGAAACATCTCAATTGGTGTTCCATCAATTCCTGGAACCTTGTTTTTTGCCAATGCCTTCAGTGCAGCTTGGACCTCTTTCTTCAGTACCATCAGTTCTTCATCATATGTTACCTCCTGAAATGGCTGAACACTGACCAGTTTTTTTTTCGGTACAGTGACTCTGTGTATTCCTTCCATCTTCTTTTGATGCTTCCTGCATTAATATTTTCCCCATAGAATCCTTCAGTATTGCAACTCGAGGCTTGAATTTTTTTCTTCAGTTGTTTAAGCTCAAGAAATGCCGAGCATGCTCTTCCCTTTTGGTTTTCTATCTCCAGGTCTTTGCATATTTCATGATAATATTTTACTTTGTCTTCTCTAGCTGACCTTTGAAATCTTCTGTTCAGCTCTTTTACTTCATGATTTCTTCCTTCCGCCTTAGTTACTCTACATTCAAGAACAAGTTTTAGAGTATCTTCTGACATCCATTTTGGTCTTTTCTTTCTCTCCTGTTTTTTTAATGGCCTTTTGCTTTCTTCATGTATGATGTCTTTAATGTCATTCCACAACTCATCTGGTCTTCAGTCATTAGTGTTCAATGCATTAAATGTATTCTTGGGATGGTCTCTAAATTCAGGTGGGATAACTCAAAGTCGTACTTTGGCTCTTGTGGACCTGTTCTAATTTTCTTCAACTTCAGCTTGAGTTTGCGTATGAGCAATTGATGGTCTGTTCCACAGTCAGCCCCTGGCCTTGTTCTGACTGATGATATTGAGCTTTTCCGTAGTCTTTTTCCGCAGATGTAGTTGATTCGATTCCTGTATATTCCATCTGTTATGCACTGTCCAGTCGGTTCTGACTCATAGGGACTATGTACAAAAGAATGAAACACTGCCCGGTTTTGTGCCATCCTCACAATCGTTGTTATGCTTGAGCCCATTGTTGCAGCCACTGTGTCAATCCATCTTGTTGAGGGTCTTCCTCTTTTACACCGACTCTCCACTTTACCAAGCATGATGTCCCTCTCCAGGGATTGATCCCTCCTATAACATGTCCGAAGTATGTGAGATGAAGTCTCACCATCCTTGCTTCTAAGGTGCATTTTGCTGTACTTCTTCCAAGACAGATTTGTTCATTCTTTTGGCAGCTTGTGGTATATTCAATAGTCCTCACCAACACCATATTTCAAAGGTGTCAATTCTTAGTCTTCCTTATTCATTGTCCAGTGTTCGCATGCATATGGGGCGATTGAAAACACTGTGGCTTGGGTCAGGCACACTTTAGCCTTCAAGGTGATGTCTTTGCTTTTTAACACTTTAAAGATGTTTCTAAAACATGAAAGGCACGTAGTGATATCTCATTCTGATTCTATTAATGGCTAATGGCTTTGCACATCTTCTCATGTGCTTATTTGCTGTCTGTATATCTTTAGTAAAATGTCTCTACTTTTTTTATTCTTTCATTTTTTACAATTATATATATGTATATATATAAATATATAGTAAAATTGCAAAAATCAATCTATATTTGTGGACTAATTCTTATTTATTCCGCTTTCTATTTGGTGATGAGTTTCTTCAATCTGTACTTTGGTGGCTTTTATCAGTTTTGAAAGTTTCTTAACCATTGTGTTTTAAATATTGTTTTATTTCCCCTTTACTTTCCTTTTGGGACTACATAAATTTTATTAGAGCTTTTCATCATATCGTCCATGTTTTTTTAATTTTTCTTCTATTTTTATTCCTACACTTGTCTCTTCATGCTTCCTTCTTAATAATTTTTTTCTGACCTATAATCAGGTTCACTAATTCTTTCTTTATCTAATGTAAGTTTTGGGGAGATTCCTTCCCAAATTTACTGTGCCTCTTTTTAGTTTCCAGTATGTTGATGAAATGTTTAATCTTGTCGAGATTTTATCTCCTTTAATATGAAAGCATTTTTTTGGAATTTCCGATGATTTAAGTACCTGGAACCTCTATGGATTTGTTTCTATCATGCATTGTTTATTCTAGTTCACATTCATTTATCTCGTTGCCTCACTTGATTTTAATTATGAAGTGAACATTATATTTGAAACATTATTTTTAGAAATAATTGAGGTCTAAAATGATTTAGAGCCCTGAGAGCGCAGTGGTTTATCATTGGGCTGCTAACCAAAAAGTCGGCAGTTCGAATCTACCAGCGGCTCCTTGGAAACCCTATGGGGCAGTTTTACTCTTTCCTATAGGGTTGCTATGAGTCAGAACTGACTCAGCTGCAGTGGGTTTGGTTTTAAAATTATTTTATTTTCCTCCACAAAGGATTTTTGTTTGCTTCTATCAGGCACCTGAAATATCAGAAAACCAGAATCACTTTATTGCAATTTGAGGGACTAAAATTTTTTAGGCAATCCAATCACTCCAAGTCAGGCTGCAGTTTACTGACAATTCAACTTCAGTCTAAGGTGCAGCTTGTTTGGTGTTTCTACCCCAAGTACAGGCTACTTACCAAAGTACCTGCTCTTGGCTGTCTCTATACACCTACTTTTGTCCCCTTAGTCTTCAGTGTTGTCAGAAACACTGCCCAATTTTTCAGGTGCCTTTCCCAGATTGGCAAATGACCCCAGGCAAAATCAGTCTCAATTTCCAGGCTCATCTCTTTGAATTTTGATCTTTCTCTGATTCTTGGTTGTGCTATTTCTCACTTCCTTATTAGCTTTCTAATGCCTTCAAGCAGTCTTTTTTCATTATTTTGTTCAGCTTTTCTAGTAGTCCTCGGTGGAAAGGATGGTTCAAATTACATGATCAGAATCCAGAGATTGCAAAATCCTTATTTGTGATTTCTGTTGTGTGAGGGTTCCAAAATTGAGGTGTTTGACTCGTATCAGAATAATCAGCCTAGGTCTGAGCCCTGACTCCATCCTAGCTTTTGCTTATTTCCCCTGCAACCATCAAATCCTTAGACAGACTTAAGTACATAACAAAGGATTTCATTTTTCTCTGTGGTTAAACAAAAGATATGGAAAGACTGATCCTAAGGGAGGGTCTTGACACAAGACCTTTGTCAGAAATCCCCTCAGCAGCCCCCAGGAGATGTACCTTGTGACCACCCTATAAAACACCCCTTAGTCATGTATTTAAACTAACCAATCTAAATAGCCCACATTCATGTTTCCAACCAATCACTATAAAGCCCCCACTTTTAGTTGTCCTGCCTCCTGCTTTCCTGGTCTTGTAACTTCTAATCAGAATGTTGTACCTTTAGTTCTTGATTTTACCCTATAAATATGCCTCTGTAACTCCACCACTTTGGAACATTTGGTTTCACTTTGTGAGATCAGACACGTCCCTGGTTCCAACTGTTTTGAACCTTCAATAAACTTCTTTGCTTTTATTTGAACACAGTACGCATTCTTACTCATTGACACTATATACAGAATTTTTCTCTTTAATTTAAAAAATATTGCTACATTATTAAAATACAATTATTTGTATTTGCTTTATTTAGAATAATACTACCCACATTTTTTTCCAGAAAGTTAATTAGAAAACGATTCATTAGACTACATTTTAGTTATCTCCCTGTTCTAAGGAACTATTTGTCATCTTGACTGTCCTTATGCATCTTTGAATTTTCCACCGGTCACTTGTGTGCAAGTGAACATGTAAAGATTCTACAGATGGCTAAGGCAATCCATTTTAAGAATTAAAACAAAACAAAACAAAACAAAAAACTGCTTTCACCACTATATGCAATTTTACTTATAAGTGTCAAGTAATTCTATTCTTTAGCGATATTGTCAATATATACATTTGAAAGTAAAAACTAAATTTTAAAATCTACTTCAAAGGCTATCAAATATGTCTTCAAATCTCATTTGATGTTTTTTTGGGTTCCTCGGAAGATAGTTGTGCTGGGGAACCCTGACTACAATTCCCTTGGCATGAGAAAATCCACTCCTCTAGCTGGTCACTCAGAATCCCCTCCTCAGCCCACCCTGCCGATTGGGTCACATCCCCTCTTGACTTAGCCCTCTGGGGCAGGATTCAACCCAGTCTCAGGATGGATCCCTCCCACCTGATCCACAAGAAACACTCATGCATTTTTGCCCTCCCGTTGGTGAAGGTGCAGTCTCCTCCCAAAGCAACCACATAGCCCTTTCTCTCCTTCATCACGAGGGAGACACATGTTGGGCTTGTTGAGTGGGCTCTTAAAACTCTGTCTCTCGCCTGTCTTGACTGAGGCACAAGCTCTTTCATTCCTTCCCCCATGGGGGAGGGAGAGGATGCAGAAAGCTCCAATAACTCCAAATAAATCTTCTCTTTTCCTTTATAAACTCAGTTCTTTTATATCCTTCAGGTGGGGCAATGGGCTATGGGTCCACAAACTGTTTTTAGCTGCTCCATTTGGCGTGTCCTACCTTGACGGCCTAGTGCCTCACTTTGGAATGCCATGGGCCTTGACACAGATTAGCCATTAGGCCTCATCCAAAATTGGGGCAGAAATTATCCTGTTTTAGCATCCTGTTGCATTGACTACAATATGTTTGCATCCTGGCACAGCGGGAAGAAAAATATTGCTATTGAAAACCAAAAAAGAACTGCATCTGCTATCTTATAAAGGGAAAGTCATTGCTCATCTCAGGGAATACGGATTTTTATTTATATAAGAAAATAATCTGATGGACTTCTTTGACTCCAAATGGTGATACCAGCAGTTGTGATGGTGGAGGTGGGGTGGGGGGTGGGGGAACAAAGAGAACGCTGATTTGTTGTGCACAATAAGTGAGAGGAGTTCGTAAGTTTCCCAGGAAAGAAGGGGCTCGAGGGGCTTGGGCAGGGAACTCAGAGGGGAGCTGTGAAGCAGTTTGGTGAGAGAGAGGGCCCAGCAGCCTATTGGGAGGTCAGGGCCCAAGGAGAAAGGATGATTAATGACAGGAATGGTCAGGGGAATTTAAGAACAAGGATGCCTAACATGAACGGTTGAAGTGATTAGCCACAACCCTTTATTAAAAGTGGGCTCAGACAGTAACTTTGTGTTTGTGGTGGCTTTGGGAAGTTAAGGTAAAAATGGCCTGTATAACGTCTGAAATGATGTGAAACACGGTACTCAAGACTCTAGTGAGACCCAAAATCCAGTAGGAGCAGGAAATTGGAGTGAGAGTTGACCACGGAAGTTGACTCTTGGTGGGGTTGAAGGATTGGGGCACTTACAATTTTTTTTTTTTAATTGTAGAAAATTTGAAAAACACTCAAAAGTAGTGAGAAGAGTACAATAAGACCTCGGGTACCCATCACTAGGTTTCAAAAACCATTGAAGCATTTTTCAATATTTAAGGAAAGATGAGTTCAGAAGAATAGAAGACTTGGGGTGTAAACAGGGAGAGCTTCTCTGGGCTATTGCTGCAAAATGGGTGATTGCAAGGCTGCTTCTAAGGTTTCGGGGATGGTAGTCAGTTCATTCACGTAACAATAACTGTTCTAATAGAAAACTTATTATACTTAAAAGACCAAACCACATATCTTCTTCCATGAAGAAGTAATTCCAGCTTCCCTCATTCTTACCCAATACTGATGGTTTATTTGAGGAGGATGTGTTTTGGGTTATTTTGTCAGCTATCTTTGTGTTATCAGTGTATGTGTGTATTTGGTCAGGCATTGCATAATGCACACACTATTCTTAGAAAATTCTTCAATATTGTCCAGATGCATAGATCTCAGAAAGGCATTGTATCATTTAGGAAGTTTTCAGTGTCCTAGAACCAGCGTAAACAAACAAAAAAATAATAAATTTGTTATCTTGCATATCAGGAAGTTTGGAGGCAGAGTGGTTCCAGGGTTCATTCCGTGGTTCTGGGATGATCATCAGGAGTCCCTGGGTGGTGAAAACAGTTAAGTGCTCAGCTGCTAACTGAAGGGTTGGCAGTTCAAGTCCACCCAGAAGTACCTTGAAAGAAATGCCTGATGATCTACTTCCAAAAGTCAGCCACTGAAAAACGCTATGGAGCACAGCTCTACTCTGACACACATGGAGTCACCATGGGTTGAAAACGACTTGAAAGCAACTGGTTTGGTTTTTTGGTTTATGATGTTATCGAAGATCCAGGCTCTGTCTTTCCATTCTGCTATGGTCAATGTTTTGGCTTGTCTTTAGCTTTGTCCCTTCCGTTCACAAGATGGCTGCTGCAGATCTAGGTATCGCATCCTCACATGGTAGCATCCATAGGAAGAGGGAGGGAGATTTTTCCTCTCTTGTGTCTTGTTAGAGAAGAAAATCTTCATTGACATTCTCAGTAAATTTCCCTTCCAGAGCCTATTGGCCAAGACTGGGTCACATTTTCATGCATTACCTGCAAGGGAGACTGGGGAAGTATCAAGCGTTTTCCTATTTATCTTAGGAAGTAGGCTCTGCCTAAGGAAGAGGTAGATTGGGAATGGCTGTTAGGTTGTCAGTCCTTGTTGTCTGCTACCATTATTTAAGAAGTAAGTATGATTAAATAAAAGTATTTATTTCTGTTGAATGCTAATGTGATTCTGCAACATACTGAGCACTTTTGATGTGCAAAGCACTATAGGGGTCTACAAAGATGAGGGCAGCACAGTGCCCTTAAAGCTACCACGAAAGAGACAGCAAGTCTCCAAGTAATGCATAGTAGGGTGTTCATGATTGTCCTGGAGAAGGTCAAGGTATGGAGGAAGGAATCCAATTCTGAGGAAGTAGACCTGGCTCTGCCCCTTTTCAGTATGACATCTTGTACAAGTAATCCCAATCTTTAAAAATCTCAGTATTTTAATCTCTAATTACTTGTGAAATAGAGGTGACTTTGCTTGCCTTAAATTGATTTCCTCTTATTCTAACAAGATCTCCTCAAATTTCCTTTATTAGTTATGAACTTGGTGGGTCTGACTGAAAGTGATTGGTGCTTTTCAGATGTACATGGCAGCGCTGAAAGGGAATGTCCATTAACTCCCACTCCCTAGATCCCTGGAGAATTGCTGACTCCTGACTTTCTGGAGCTTTCTTATTTAACTCTTTTGTGGTGTGTGATTCCAACAACTTGCTTTCATTTGTCTCTTCTGAAGATTTCTAGAGTTCATTTCTGTTACTTGCAATCTAAGAACCTTACTGATAAATAGAGACAATAAACACTTGAACCCTGGTGGCGTAGTGGTTAAGAGCTACGGCTGCTAATCAAAAGATCGGCAGTTCAAACCCACCAGGTACTCCTTGGAAACTGTATGGGGCAGTTCTACTCTGTCCCATAGGGTCTCTATGAGTCAGAATCGACTCGACAGCAACGGGTGGTGGTAGTGTGCTCTATCTGCGTTTCAGCATTTTTTAGAATCAAATTAAATTAAACTTAAGTGTACAGTTTCAAGGTACTGCCCTTTAAGTAAAGTCTTCTTTATGACTCAGTACCAAAAATGTATTAACTTGCCCATATATTAGTAGTCAGCAAAGTTAGTATGTAAGAAATATACATACCTTTTGTCACCTAAAATAAATAGTAATATGGGGTAATTGTGAAATGGTTATTTATTAGACTAAAATTTTATGATATATTCTTATGGTCAAATATAATAACAAATAGTAGACAATTTAAGCCCAGTGGTTTCAAAATATGGTTCAGGCACACCTGGAATCTCTAAGACCTTTTCAGAGTTCCATGAGATTATAACTCTTTTCATAACTATATTAAGAAATTATTTGTCTTTTTCACGTTTATTCTCTTACAAATATACAGTAGAGTTTTCCAGAGTCTCCATGACATCATTGTTCTAATGGCTAATGGAATTTATGTGTATATATTCTTATGCTTTCTAGAAATTTCTAAGGTTAGATATTCACATTTTCAAAGAGTAATTCAATGTGTTTTCAGAACTTCTCCTGTGTTAGATTAGCTATCTTCAGCTGTGCTGTCGATAGTCTCTGTAACATTGTTATTATTCAATAAATTGTTATTTTGAAATCCCGAAGTTCTCCTACGCTTAGGTGGAAACACAACAAGAAGTAAATATGCGCTCTTGTTTTGTTTTGCAATAATATTTACATTTTTTCCAAAAATTTGTTATTTAATTGTATCTCAATACTATTATTATTTTAATATTCAATAACATTCCATTCTAAAATAAAAGAAATTTCATTTATAGTTTATTTTTCTTCTATTTAAGGACAGGTAGTTGGCTTTAAAAAAGGAGATTAGAAGACCCACTTTCTCGATTCATCTTCATCAAAGATGAAACTGATGTGATAAAGAATTTTCTTACTCATGTAGGGATAAATCTACTCAAAAGAAATTTGGTCGAATTCGAAATAAAAAGCAAACACATGATGAAATCTATCTTACCCTTGGCTTTATAAATGACAGTAATTTACATTATTATGTCTTACACAACAGAATAGGTTAGAATACTGTTACAGTGCCAGTCAAGTTGTGGTGTCATTTTAAGATCAAACATTCAGAGACAAAAAGGAATCAAATATTTGAAGTGAGGACATGATAATCTCTTTAAGCTTATCTTTAAATCCAAAAATATTTTTAATACCTTTGCAATTTAGAAATGAAAAATCCACTGAAGTATCTTACAGGGTAGGATATCATATCGCATTGCCTGGAAAGGCACACATAATAGCTGAGAGACTAACAAAGCCCGTACAGTTGACATTGCTGAACGCCTGCTGGATGAAAAGTTAGTCAAAGAAATCAAGCCATTGCCACTGCCACTCTCTAATGGTACAGTAAGTCACCACATTAAAGACTTAGCTACAACCATGAAGACCAAGTCAATACCTCATCTGCAGAGTTACACTTTCTTTTTTTTTTTTTAACCAGCTTTTCCTGTCTCCTCCTGCCTTCTCGTCCTTGCCCCTGAGCTGGTGTGCCCATTTAGTCTCGTTTTGTTTTATGGGCTTGTCTAATCTTCGGCTGAAGGGTGAACCTCAAGAGTGACTTCAGTACTGAGTTAAAAGGGTGTCCAGGGGCAATACTCTCTGGGTTTCTCCAGTCTCTGGCAGACCAGTAAGCCTGGTCTTTTTTTTTTTTTTTTGAGTTAGAATTCTGTTCTACATTTTTCTCTAGCTCTGACTGGGATCCTCTATTGTGTGATCTCTGTCAGAGCAGTTGGTGGTGGTAGCCGGGCACCATCTAGTTGCGCTGGATGTAGAGTTGCACTTTTGACTTACAAATGGATAAATCTACATCTGTGACTGGACTGGTTGCTCTGCTCATATTCAGCTGGTATTCACACCAACCAATCATTGCAGAAGGTCTTCTTTTATGGGAATGTTTGGCAGCAAACACAAAACCAAAACCAGTTGCCATCAAGTGGATTCTGACTCATAGCAACCCCATGGGTGTCAGAGTAGAACTGTGCTCCATAGGGCTCTCAATGGCCTAAATTGCCAGGCCTTTCTTTTGAGGTGCCTCTGTGTAGTTTCAAACCTCCAGGCTTTTGATGAGCAGCTGAGCATTAAAGTTTTGCATGACCTAGGGACTGAAATATTCTATTGAACTACTTTTTTGAATTGCATGGTTTATCCTAGAGCAATTGTGAAAAGGCACATCTGGTGGAGAAAAAGCAACGGTGGTTAAGCCGCTGGTGCCTTCGCTTGAGTCCAGGCAGTGGCATGAAAGTGTATTACCAGCAGTATTGCTAGTACTTTACTGCCACACACTTGCAGGAAAAAAAAAAATCAATTTCACTTAAGAATGTTCTTGATGAAGCAGTTAAAATGATTAATTGTATCAAATCTTGAACCTTGGATGCATTTCTTTTTAATATTCTGTGTGATAAAATGGACAGTATGATGTTTATCTCCAGGAAAAACACTGGTGCGGTGGATTGAATTGTGAGCTGAGCAAGCCTCTTTTTTCATAGAATGCCATTTTTACTTGAATGACTGACAGAACAACTATTGTTATTCAGACTTAGGTATTTGGTAGATATTGTCTTGAAAATGAATGACGTGAGCCTATCACTTGAGGGAAAAGTGACAGTCTTTGTTGCAGAGATAAAAGGCAAACTTTCAAGCAAAAATGAGAATTTTGGAAAACTAGTATCTGCTACTGTTAGTTTGACAGCTTCCCAATAGTTACAGAGTTTTCTGCTAAGATTGGTAGTGATATTAATCAGTAGGGTTTATTTTTTGATATTATGTAATAAAATGTATCTTCCTTTTGCAGATCTGTTTAACTTAGTGAAACAATATTTTCCTAATGAATAATGGTACAAAATCATGCATGGGTGAAAGATTTGTTCAAAGTGTAAAATAGACCAAGAGATTTTAATGTAGCAAAGCATGAAAAATTCATTGATATGGTTTCAGATTCTACATTGTAACTAACCTTTAAAAAACGACCACTCATAGAGTTTGGGGGTAGTAGCAAAGAAAAATAACTACGATTGTCTTAAAAGTCTTCCATTTTCAACTCCGTATCTGTGTGAGGATAGATACTCTTTTACACACATTAACTAAAACCCAGGACTCCAACACACAGGGTGTCGCCATCAATCAGAATCAACTCATATGCAGCTGGTTTGGAGTCCTTGGGTGGTGTACTTAATGTACTCGGGTGCTAACCCAAAGGTTGTGGGTTTGAGGCAGGGCTTCGAACCGGTTTGAACCAGTTCAGTCATGGCCGACAAAGCAAAACCGTAACAGAATTGAATTTTTAAAATTTGGGAGATCCGGAACCATAACCAGAATGGGGAAACTTATGGGTTGAAGTCCTGGAATGGGAGACTCAGAAAAGGTATAGTGAGCTCTTTCGGGAGCCTGATGCGTAAGATTGGATCATTGGCAGAACACACATTCAAAGAGGCGCAATCGGCCACCATCTTTGAGTGGAGGCACTGTTGTTTCCAACTGTGCTCAAAATCAGATTGGCAAGAAATTTGGTTGCTATGCAACGCATAAGCAGCCCTTGTTTTCTAAGAGGGGGATTAAGTTTCCAGCAGGGCTCTGACCCATAATTTTTTCCATTCCAGGTATCACTCAGGTTCACCCAAATTTTGAAAATTCGAGTCTGTTCTAGTTTCGCTTCCTCAGCCATGATTGAACTGGGAAGATCCAGTTCAAAGCCTTGGTTTGAGTCCACCTAGAGGTGTCTCAGAAGAAAGACCTGGTGATCTACTTCCGAAAAATCAGCCATTGAAAATCCTGTGGAACACAGTACTTCTCTGACACACATGGGGTCGACATGAGTCAGAATCTACTTGATGCAACTGATTAGTGATTACTGATTAGTGATAAATTAAAAGCAAAGACAATACAAGGAGGATGGAAGAGCAGAGAGAGGGTAAGAAGCTGGATCCGTGATGACATTGTTGAACCCCTGGATCTATTTAGCCCGATGCCTGCAACAACTCTAGACCTTTTGCCATAAGATAACTTTCCTTATTCTTTAAACCAAGATGAGTTGGAATTTCCTGGTATTTGCTGCTAAAATCATCCTAAGTGATACAAGACCTCACACCAGGGCTGGTGATCTGTGATAAACTGCAGAATTTGGATGAGCAGAGATTAGATGGAGAGAGTATTCCTCAGAAGGTCCCCAGCCAGAATTATAAAGTACAATTGGTAATACACTCATGAGCTTGGTGGGTGCTGTCTCTCAAAAAGACAGGTTGAAGTCCTAACTCCCAGTACTTTTGAGCTGACCTTATTTGGAAATGGGGTTTTTGCAGATGTAATTAGTTAAGTTAGCATGAGGTCATACTGAAGTAGGGTGGGCCCTAATCCAGCATGACTGGTGTCCTTCCTTATAAAAAGAGGAGAAGAGACACACAGACAGACACAGAAAGGACAGCTATGTGAAGATTGAGCCAGAGATTGGAGTTATGCTTCTACAAGCCAAGAAACACCCTGGGCTACAAGAAGCTCAAAGAGGCAAGGAAATATCTTCCTCTAGAGGCTTCAGAGGGGCCCTGGTGGCGCAGTGGTTAAGAGCTTGCCTGCTAACCAAAAGGTTGGCAGTTCAAATCCACCAGCTGCTCCTTGGAAACCCTCTGGGGGGCAGTTCTGCTCTGTCTTATAGGGTTGCTCTGAGTTGGAATCGACTCAAAGGCAAAGAGTTTAGAGGCTTCAGAAGGAGCCTTCGTGGCACAGTGGTTAAAGCGCTCAGCTGCTAACCAAAATGTCAGCGGTTTGAACCCATCAGCTGCCCTGCGGGAGAAAGATGTGGAAATCTGCTTCCGTAAAGATTACAGCCTTGGAAACCCTGTGAGGGCAGTTCTACTCTGTACTATAGGGTTGACTCGGTGGCAACGGGTTTGATTTGGTTTTTGGTTAGAGACTTTAGAAGGAGCATGGCTGGGCCAACACCTTGTTGATTTTGGACGTCCAGCCTTCAGAACTGTGAGAAAATAAATTTCTGTTATTTTAAGCCATCTTCTTTGTAGTGATTTGTTATGGCAGTCCTCGGATGCTAATACAGTGGGCAATAAGGAGGCTGACAGAGAAGGGAGAGGAGTGAAAAGTCAAAATAGTTCTAGTGAGGAAACCTTTCTTGGAAATCTCCATGTCTCGCTGGCCAGTCAGTGAGGCATGGGTGTGACGAATGCAATGTGGTCAGTGGTTCTGGGGAGTCAGAAACAAAGGCTGTCGCATTTTGTATTCGGTTGAGTGGATAGTCATAAATCTTGTTTTGTTCCACTCTTGATTTTAAGCATCTTAAAATGTTTGATTTCCATAATTTTATAGTCCCCTAAAGCTGGTAGCTTAGTGCTGTGGTTCCCAAACATGACTGTTCTTCCACTGGAATCACCTGAGGAACTTACAAAAAAAGATGATTATGCAAACTCTCTTCCCCCACAGCGGTCCTGATTTATAGACTTAGCATAGGGTCCAGGAATCTGTGTTTTAAAAAAAGCTTTTGAGGGTTGGAAACACCTCCTTTGGAGCTCATCTAGTCCAATGATCTTTTCTTACAAATGGAAGAAATAAATTTGGAGCATGTTTCTATTCAAGTGATAGGGTGCTTTTCCTAGCTTTTTGGTTTTGGTAAGCAGGTCAGGTGAATGTATCATCCAGCTTCCAGAAGGAAAGCTTCTCTGGTGCCTGAGAGTCATTCTTGAAAAACCTCAATAATGGATTCAATTCATTTCCATTCCAGAAAAACACAACTCCAGTTCTTATCTTTTATGAAGATCTATGAGAAATCATGACTTTGCATGGAGAAAGTTGACCAGAAAGCTCCTGAATACAACAGGATGGCTGCATCATCAGATTTGGTGAGTGGTGTCTGAAGTCTTCAAAGCTGGCAAGCAGCCATCTTAGACACAACTGCTAGTCTCTACTCGTCCAGAGCAAAAGAGAAAGAAGGAAACGAAAGACTCAGAGAAGAAACTAGTCTGCAGGACTAATTATCTACACAAGCCTGCTGCCTGACCTGCAGATTTTGGGTTCGTCAACTCCTGCAACCACATGAGTTAGAGGAAGCCTCCAGCCTCTGCCTGACCCATGGATTTGGGACTTGCCAGCCTCCACAATCGTGAGAGCCATTTCCTTGAAATACATCTCTATATATTTACATATATGCTTCGCTGGTTTTGTTTCTCTAGAGAACCCAGCCTAAGACAGTACTTATGGGGTGATATTCTTTGTATTATGAGCCAATCTGTTATTTAGCTGAAAGGTGACCTCTAGGAGTAGTTTCAGTTCAAAGTTTAAAGTGTATCTCAGGGCAGTAGTCTTGCGGGCGGGTGGGGGGGGGGTCCTCTAGTCTCAACTGGTTCAGTAATCTGGACTTTTTAAGAATTTGAGTTCTCTTCTACATTTTTGTCTCATTCTATCAGAATCCATTTATTGTGGTCCTGATCAGAACAGTCAGTGGTGGTTGCCGGGCACCATCTAGTTCTTCTGGTCTCAGGACAGATGAGGCCATGGTTTGTGTAGATAATTAGTCCTGTAGGCTAGTTTCTTCTCTGCGTCTTTCGTTTCCTTCTTTCTCTTTTGCTCCAGATGAGTAGAGACTAGCAGTTGTGTCTAAGATGGCTGCTTGCCAGCTTTGAAGACCTCGGACACTGCTCACCAAATTTGATGATGCAGCTGTCCTGTTGTATTCAGGAGCTTTTTGGTCAACTTTCTGCATGTAAAGTCGTGATTTCTCATAGATCTTCATGACGTCAGGTGTGTGCTCCTTCTCGTTGATCTGCTGCTCTCTCTTGAGCTCTGGGTCCTTGCAGTGTGTGCAGCAGTGGATGTGGTCGTCATCTTTCTCATCTGGCAGAGCTTCCAGTGCTCGTATTGCTGATGCTACCCCAGTGGTAGCCGTGGACACTGGTGGGTGACTGGCTGGGGCTAGTGTGGGTGCTCAGGGGAATCCTTGCTGGCACTGGTGAGCTTGTTTGCCAAGGGAAAGCTGATGAGCTCCATGCACTTCTTGCACATAATAGACCCACAGAAGCCACACTGGTGGTGGAGGTTACGAATGCTGAACTTATTACTACAGTCTGGACAGAAAAAGACATCCTGGTTGTTGACCAAAGGCACCACTGACTTTTCTATTGCTTGAATCTTAGCAGACTTGGTATTAGTTCTGTCGAATGCAGTGGGCTTCTCTAACCTGATTATTAACTTATTGACTTTGACAACATAGTGGTCAATTCTGGTAGCTTGGTGTTTCTTGAAATCCAAAAGATGGCTTCTCATAGCACGAAGTTCCTGGGGCTCCCACATGTAAGGATCAAGCCCTCCATAGCTGAAAGACTCATATCCTTGGGTCCTTGATTCTGCTTGGCCATCTCCTTCTCATTTCAACAACCTGTGCTTTGCTTTCTTAGCCTTCTGGCCAAGACTTTTAATTTGTCTGTTGACATCATGATCTTCCCCTGAGTGGTCTTCCTCATAATGTGACTGAAGCTGACAGAAAGACTGCAGGTCTTCAGGCACAAGGGGCAGAGGAAGCCCTCCTTCACTTCCACCGGGTCATCCAGGGAGGCCATGGCAGTAGCCTCACGCCAAGAGTCAGCTTGATTCCTCCACAAGAGCTGGACTCCTGCAGGATTAGCTTAACCAAACAGCACACTGACGATGAGAAGTGGCATCTGGATGAGGTTTCCTCTCTGGAGTAGTAAGAGCCCTGGCTTCTGTAACCAGCTGGGTTCCGTAGGCGAGCAGACCTGTCAGGTCCTCGGGCCGAGGTTGTGGGCCTCCACAGTCCCTCACATTACTGGGGCTGCCATTGCCATGATCAGCTCAGCACTCGATAGACACGCCTGCGGTGGTGGCCTCCCCTTCCTTCTTTAAGAAGGAATACAAGATTTTGGCAATTAAAAAAAATCTAGTAATTAGTTATTTGCAGCTAAGGTCTTTGGATTATCATGTTAATTGTGCAAATAGTGCCTCTAATTTTTTTTTTAACCTCCCAAACCATTTGCAGTGTTTAAGAAAAGGAATTCTATAAACCTTTCTGTGATATTTATGTTACTTTCTGATATTTTATCCTTTTCCTTCACAATAAAAGAGTGTTTAAACTTATCGAAATCATTTGGATTTTACGTCTACAGTCGGGATCCTAACATCTCGATTTTCAACACTTATAAATGCTTTAATAGATACATGGACAGTAATTTAGTTTGACTTAAATGTAATAATCAGGCCCATTTATCTAGGCTGACAAGATTTCATTTCCTAATGATATTTTATTGTAAATTTATTTGATTTCCTTTAATATATTACCTCATTTCTCCTCGCCTTTGCTTTTGAAAAAATATGAATAATTTTCTCTGGAATTATGAAGACTTGGCCCTAAGCTGACAGCTCTGAGAAGCAGTGAATATCTCCACCCTTTTAAACAAATTATACAGTTTGATAACAAAGTCCCAAAAAGAAGAGAACATTAGTTGATCAAGAAGTTATTCTAAAAGACACACAAAGATTGTACTTTCAGGGGCTCTTGTTTTCATTGCAATAATCTTATCTGATTATTTCTTTAAAATAATCAGACCAACCTGTCTCTAGTTCTACATTTTCAACTGTTTCCTTGACATCTGTCTGCATGTCCCACAGTTACTTCACGTTCAACACTTGGTTACAAAAACAAACTTACCTTCTTCCCACCCAAATGGCTCCTCTGCCTGTGTTTTTTTATTTCTATTAAGGATATCACTATCCACTCAGTCAGTCAAGCTGAAAATTACACGACGTTTTGGAAACCTTACTCTCCCCACAGTATTTAGTCTGTCACAATGTCCTGATTCCTGTAACTTCTAAATAGTTTTCAAAACTCTCCTTTTTCCTAATTCTTTTGCTATTTTCCCCATGAGTCTTGTCTGAACAATCACTGTCAACCAGCCAACCAACTAACCAGTTGCCGTCGACTGATTCTGACTCATGGTGACCCCATGTGTGTACATAAGGTTTTCAATGGTTAATTTTTTGGAAGTAGATCTCCAGGTCTTTCTTCTGAGGTGCTTCTGGGTGGACTTGAATGTCCAACCTTTGGGTTAGCAGCACAGCGCATTAACGTTTGCACCACCCAGGGATTCTGACAATCACTACAACCTCCTAAGTGGTTTCCCTGCCTCCAGTCTCACCACACACCACCCATCATCCATGCTGGTACAAGAGTGTTTCTCATGGAAATATAAATCTGACCTTAACTCCTTATCTAAATACTCTTCGTTGGCTTCATGTTACTTACAGGATGAAGTGCACAGTCCCCAGTGAGGCATATGAAGCCCTTCAGTACCTGGTCCCAGCCTAGCTCTTCAGTCTCATCTCTTGTCCCTCTTCCCCTTTGTCTCCCCTCCTACCTCAAACACCTACTCATCTTTAAAGAGCAAACTCAAGCATCACTTCATTTGGTGATGCCCCAGCAGAGGTATCCATGGTCCCCTGTATACTTCTATACCTTGTGAATGACTTTAGGACATGATTTACTCATTGCTGTAATTGTTCATTTATGTCTCCCTCTCTCACTGGACTGCAAGATCCTCAAGAGGAAGTACTGTATTCTATTCATTGTTTCCTGAATTCTTAACACAATGCTTGGCAAGTATAATTACATAATGAATATTCATTGAATGAAGAGTTGAATGCCTGAATAAGCCCCAAGGGACTGTGGAAGTTACTTTTTTTTGCTGGATGTCTTACTTATTGTCTCTTTGAAGCAGTAACGGGAATTTGCTATTTATTACAATGCTATTTGTTGAAGTGGCATTTGACCTGTGTTTCACAATTCCACAGTAGAAAGAACTGACAAAATAAAACTGTAATTTAGAAACCTGTAGTTGTAGTATAAACAAAGGTGACTTGCAGTTTTAATCATTTTTTTTAAAGCCTTGTTGCAAAACTGTATTTTCTTTCCACTCCCAGCCCCACCTTTTCTGCAAACACCATATACATGTTTATTTGTTTATGTTGTTGAGATGCCTTCAGTATTGGGTTTTGCAATAATCATTTGGTTTCTGCAAAATCAGGTTGGTAAGCATCCCTTGCATTGCAGTCCTAGGATGTGAAGCAACTTCTGATAAACACGTGTCATCAAAATACCATAGGTATTTCTGTGAATGGAAGGAGAGCACCACTAAGATCAGCTTATTCCCTCAGGTCCTATCTTGTTTTAAATCAGTTCAGTCTTTAAATGCAGTATATCCTGAAGTAAAGGGGAAACATCCTGAAATAGGAAATAATTTTTTTTCAAAATATAGGACCGGCCTGAGAAAAGCGCGAATGCTGCTCGCCTTTCATCAAGGGGTACCTTAATTGCATTGACAAGTACACGGAAACCTCTTTAAAGTAATGTCTAGGTCCATCTGACAGTCATCTGCATTTGGGGATTACATAGACCCATTTAAGAGTTGATTAGGAAGGATGGGAGATTTCCAATAATGGTGAATAAAATCCTTACTTTCTTTTGGTTCTCAGCCTTTAGGGTTGCTTTAAAAAAGCCTAAAATGTGAAACCCAAAAGTGAAACTAGTGTAACCATCATATTACAAGTTAGAGAGTAAAATAATTATGTGCTTGAAAGATTCCCAAGATTCTGTATAGTTGTTTTTGAATATTTTCATTAAAATTTCATTTTTCACTGGCAGTTTGAACGTAAAACACTTGACACGTTTCATGGAGAAACACTAAATTCTGTAAAAGCCTGGGAGAGAACAAAGATGAGAATAAAATTAGTTGTTATTCCATTGAAAAATCAGCTTTCTGTTCAGAAAGAAAAACTGATGACAATTTTGTTAAAAATAATTTTATTATCTCCATGTTCAAGGCCCTTTGCAAGCCTAGCGCCTGACTGATCTTCCTTGACCTCCATCACCACTCCTCCTCTGGAAGACTGCATCCCTTCCTTCTCTGCGTCTCTCTAGGATCTATTCGTCCTCTGTCATAGCATTCATCGGCTACATTAAACCAAAACCAAATCGATTGCTATTAAGTCAGTTTTGACTCAGGGCAACCCCATGTGTATCAGAGTAGAACTCTGCTCCATAGGGTTTTCAATGACGGATTTTTCAGAAATACATAGCCAGCCCTTTCCAGGTGCCTCTGGGTGGACTTGAACTTCTAATCTTTGGGTTAGCAGTGTAGCCTATTAGCGTTTGCACTACCCAGGGACTCCTCACCTACGTTGTTGTTGTTGTGTGCCTTCAGTGGATTCTGGCTCATAGCAACCCTATATTAGAGTTCTTGAAATGCCATGTTGTCGCCGTGCTAAGCTGTGAGCGTCTTAATTTTTTTTTTTTTTAAACTGGTATATAACGTACCTAAAACTCACTAAAATTTACTGTACGGATGATGGTTTTTCACATTTTCATCCAGATTGTAACATAAGCACCCTAGAAAGCTCTCTTGGATTCTTTCCTACTCAATACCCCACCCCCAGGAGTAACCAGTGGCGTCACTAGGGGGGTGCGGGGTGCGGACCACACCCCCTGACACTGTCAGAGGGGGGGTGACACCAGAATGACCCCAGGGTCCAGAGCGGGCAGGCCGGCGCGGCTGGGGGAGAGGCCGCCAAGGCAGTGGTGTCATTAGCGTTGGTGTCGCCCACCACCCAGCGCGGTGACTCATCATCACCCTCTCCTCACCCACCAGTCAGGGCGCCGGGGTGGGGCCAGGCCATTCCGCTCACGGTGGGTGGGGCTGGGTGACCCCATGAGTTGACACCAACCCTAGAGACTCCACTGGAAATAATTACTTTTCTAACTTCTAGCACAGTCGATTTATTGGACTTGTTCTTGAACTTCATGTAAATGGAATCATGTTGTGTGCACTGTTCAGTGTCTCACTTCTTTCTGTCCACGTGTCTTCCACGTGGTTGAGTGTAGCGGTAGTCTTGTCACTGTTGTGTAGAATATTGCACTATACGAATATACCAAATTTTATTTATCTTGTCTACTGTTAATGGATATTTTAGCTGTTTCCAATATTTGGCTATTATGAATAAAACTGCCACACACGTTTTTGTACATCTTTTGGGTAGATACACGTTCTCATTTCTCTTAGGAACATACATAGAAGTGGAATTGTTGGGTCATAGAGTAGGCATACATGTGTTTAGTAAATACTCACAAATAATATTCCAAGGCGGTTGTACCGGACTTTTGCAGGGCAATGATACTTTTTCAGTCACCTTCATATCCCCAGGATCTAATATAATACTTGGCACATAATATGTGCTGGGAAAACATTTGTTGAAAGAACAGGTGACTAGACATATCAGTTAGGATTCTTCGTTGCAAATAACAGAAACCAACTTTGCCTAACATAAGCACAAAAGGAATTTATTAGGAGGTGTTTTAGGATTCTTAGTTGCAAGCAGCTGAACCCATTCCAGCTAGTTTAAGCAGAAAAGTGTTTTAGTTAGGATATTAGATAGCTTAAAGAATTTCCTTGGAGGCCAGAAAACCAAGCATGAATGCCCTACACCCAGGATCATTACAGCCAGGAGAAATGTTCAACTATGCAGACAGTAGCAGAAGACACACTTCTGTC
The DNA here is from genome assembly GCA_030035585.1 of Dugong dugon. Taxonomy (NCBI): domain Eukaryota; kingdom Metazoa; phylum Chordata; class Mammalia; order Sirenia; family Dugongidae; genus Dugong; species Dugong dugon. The sequence continues at coordinate 27,410,378 of CM057475.1, forward strand.
ACTGCCCACCACTTTGCATTTCTGACACTGAGGATGAGAGGTGAAACTTCTGCTCAAGCTGTCCCGGATGAGCTGACCTTATCTCCTGTGTAAAGCCAGTGCCTCAAGAAACTGACAACTGTCTTCCAAATCTCTTGCGGGTACATCCGCTCGGTGTTAAACCCAAGTCATGTATGAACCCTAGCTGCAAGGGAATCTGGGAAATGTAGTTTTAACTTCCAACCTCTATTGTACAAGAAGGTATGCCAGAAAGGTTAGAGATGATACTGAATGGGCAGTTTCTGATACAGAAACTAAAGAGCAGGCCAGGGAACAGTCTCAGAAAGAGACGAGGCTGCTTTGGAAGTCTAGATGACAGAAACCAACTGACATTTTTCATAAGGATGTCATTCTTCCCTTTATGATGAAGACTCAGAGTCTTGGGGGCAAAATGTCCAGTTGGCAAAGCTAGGATTATATGACCATTCCTTGGGTAGGAAAGGGGTGGATGGACAGTCTCACCAAAATGATATACAATGGAGAAGCAATTAATGGAAAGGAAATGGGATACTGTTACCCCCCCCAAACTTGGGGGTAAAAACCCACAAATGCCCACTACAGAGCTTAAAAGATAAAAAATGATAGTTTAAAGGTCCAAACCACATTTCACACATTCTGCCTGAGAGCTGATACCCCCATGATTTCTAGCAGTTCGGGTCAAAAGGGACTAGACAGGTCATTTTATGGGGCCAGGTATATTATGGTATAATTTACATAGAGTAAACTCAGTGTTTTTAGGTCTAAGCACAATCAAGATATGGAATATTCTCATCATTTTAAAAAGCTCCCTCATGCCTCTTTGTGATCAATTCCCTGCCCCCATCCTTAGCCCCACACCCAGCCCCTGGCAATTACTGATCTGATTTCTGTGCCTCTGGTTTTGCCTTTTCCAGAATGTCATATAAATGAAACCATGCAGTATGCAGATTTTAAATTCAACTTCTTTCACTTAGCCAAGAGGTCATTTTGTCCAATGGTTTTCAATCTCTGTTTCCTTCTACGAGGGAAATTTTTCTTCCCCCAAACAACCTCTTATGCAGAAATCTACTATTTCAGCCAGATAAAAATGGATTGCTTTCGTGAAATCAGAATGAGGAGCCCAAGTCCAATGTTCCTCGTGTTAAGCACACTGTACTTGGCTGACTGAATTTCATTTATCCCACATACCTCACAGTCACAATTTTTCCAGACTCATACTGTGCTTTTTCAAAGTAGATTTCTTATTGCAGGGATTATCACAGGTCACTTTTTCTAAGGCATGGACCAGGACAACTATCAGAAATGCTAAAAGAGTTTGTGTCCTTCAATTTGTGTTGATATTATGGATGCTTATTTACTTAGCTGATTTTCTTGCCAAAAATGTTCAATTCAGGTCCGCTAGGTGTCAGTTGTCATGTTGTATATCTTACTTAAACTGCTTCGTTTAAACACCACTGTTAACCATTAAAATGGTGAGTGCCAGATAGCACTGCTGTCACATGGTAGTCATTAGCCACCTGTAGCTACTGAGCACTTGAAATGTGTCTAGTCCAAACTGAAATGTACTGTTGGTGTGAAGTACATAGCCAGATTTTGAAGACTTCATATGGAAAAGAAGGATGTAAAAATATCCCAGTAATAATTTTTATATTGATTGCATTGTGAGATCATAATATCTTGGGTGTATTAGTTAATATGTTATTAAAATATACAATAGAATATATTATTAAAATACATAGTAAAACAGAAGGAGCTTGGGTGGCACGAGCAGTTTGTGATTGGCTGCTCACCGAAAGGTAGGAGGTTCAACCCCATCCAGTAGCTCTGTGGATCTGTTTCCTTAATGATTACAGCCTAAGAAGCCCTATGGGGTAGTTCTGCTCTGTAGCACACGGGGTCACCATGAGTTGGGGCAGTTAACAGCAACAACATAAGAAAACATATTATTATTAAAAAGATAATACTATTATTGGAATATGACTACCAGGAAATTAAAATTACATATGTGGCTCATATTTGTGGTTTGATTAGATCAGTGCGGATCCAGACAGATTGCTGATGAGTCTGCACTGGTGTGTATTTGCTAACTGTTCTCAAGAAAGACCCAAAAGCTACACTTCTCCAATCTGGAGCTCAGAGAACATGAACAACACAGGCCACTTCCATTTTTTTTGAGCTTCCTAGTAAATTTTGAAAAAACAGGAAATGCCAAAAGCAGAGTTATGATTTATATTTTTATATTGTGAAATTTTACATTTAATAAATTAACACTTTTAACAAAAAATACACTGCAATATAAATATGCTGTCTTAATCGTAAGATAATTTGGAATTTATAAAAAAGAAAACAATACAGGTGATGTGGTCCAATAAAAACCAGTCTCTGACGAGTCACCTTGGACTCACGGTGACATCATGTGTGTCAGAATAGAACTGCGCTTCTTAGAGTTTTCAGTGGCTGACTTTTCAGAAATAGATCTCCAGGCCCTTCTTCTGAGGCTCCTCTGGGTGGACTCAAACCTCCAACATTTTGGTTAGCAGCAGAGGGCTTAATTGTTTGCACCATCCACCTATTAAACCCCAAAAACCAAATCTGTTGCTCTCCAGTCAGTTTTGACTCATAGCGACCCTACAGGACAGAGTAGAACTGCCCCAGAGGGCTTCCAAGGAGCAGCTGGTGGATTTGAACTGCCAACCTCTTGGTTAGCAGCGAGCTCTTAATCCCTGCGCCACCAGGGACTCCTAATAGGGCACAGTTTTAAAGTTGGTAAAGGACCTTCTTTCCACGTGTTGGTTCATCTTGGTAAATTGTATGTATAACTGTGTTTGAAGATGACTTCAGAAGTCTAAATTGCAGACCGTTTGTGAACCCGATGAGCCACCTCCCAGCCCCACTTCACCCCAGTGGTGACAAGCCCTGTCTTCAGAGCTTGTTGTGCATCTGCTACTTGGTACTTATGTGTGCCAGGTTCTCTGCTGCGCACTTTACAGACATTAACTGGAAGCCTTACAGCAACCTGCACAAAAGGTATCCCTACTCTCAGAGAGTGGAAGGGTGACTGCTGATTCTATCCCAAACTCCTCTCAGGGCTGATGTCTTTCAAGGGGTGGGGTGACAGCAGTTTGGGGCAGAAAGGATAATAAAAGAAGGGAGTGACAAGAAATGAATCTTCTGTTGCTTTTGTAGATACAGGTAAACTTTCCTTCTCACCTGTGTGGCATCCAGACTCGCCCACAAAGCTCTTTCTCAGGAACTGATTGTCTGCTTCTGTGTATGCTAGACTGCTCCAAATTGGAGGCATTTTCTAAACTGTTATCTGGAGGGAAGGAGGAAAGCTATAGCCCATATGCCTTCCATTAACACGCCTCGTCCTAGCTACAAATTACTGACTTCAAACCCCGCATTAGGTGGGTGCGGCTTTGCTGATGAGGCTCTCAGGTTCTTATTCTCCTCCATGTATATGCCCTTTATGCCTGTAAAGTCAGGCTTCGTTTTGTGACTATGTGAATCAGAGCCAAGGGAGTTTCTTTTTTCTCTATGGCTGAGACCACAGTGAGATATTCTCCACAATCCAGCACTTTATCCACTTCTGCGCTGTGTGGGCAGAAAACAAGGCCGAGGGAGCTCGTGAATGCACTTTTCACCTGGTTTAAACAAGGAGCTTTAATTTCTTCCCCTTCCTCTTAATCATCACGGGGCTCGAAGCAAAAGTGAGATTCATGGCTATTTGTTTTCAAACTCTCATTTGAGTAATAGGACGCTTGGATTTTAACACTTAGATTATTGATGGAATAATCCTGCAGGACTTCTGGAATATGGTAGAATGCTGGATGGTCTTTTAGTTTAGGTGAGTTTTCTGTCCTTTTTAAATGCATCTCCATATGTTGGCTAATGATAAAAGCCACATTTCTTCACAAAACCAGAGCTGGTTGGAAAAGGCTTCTCCTCTTCTATGCATGCAGTCAGTTAACATTTATTGAGCTTTTACTATGTTCTTGGCTTTGGAGCTGGGGATCCAAAGACAAAATAAGGTCCTTGCCCTCAAACAGCTTGAAGTCAAGGGGGAGATGTGAGGAAGTGAACGAATACAATAGAGTTACTCAATGGCCCCTGAGCTGCATCTTGAAGGACAGGTAGCCAGGTGAATAAGGTGGGAATAGCTGTTTTAAGCAGGGAGAGTAGGACTTGTAAAGGCACAAAGGGATAAGAGCATGGCCCTTTTGGAAAACTGTACATGGCATTTAGAGTGTGGTGGTGGGGTGTTGCGTGGACAGCAACAGAAGAGGCTTCAATTTGAGGAGTATTGTTCTAAAACCACACTGTGGGTCCTATTACTTTTGTGGTACTTCCACCATTATAATGTATCAGCTGGTAAGTTTCACCTGGAAACAGGTATAGTAATATTTACATACGACTTACACGTTCATTTGGTTAATGTTATAAATTTACTAAAAAATAAAAAAATCTCGTATTAGGATGATTCAAATTATGGGTTATGTTATGAAAACCAAGTAAAGGGAAATAGTAACCTGTGGGTTTGAGTACCATTTGACATTCTTATTTCTTAAAAAATTGTGTGGTTTTGGGTTTTGGCGACAGCTGTGTTGCATTTTTGGATGGGAGCCCAAGTTTGGAGGGCCGCGGTGGTGGTGGAAATTCATCAAATTTAGCTAAACTCTGGTAAGCCACTATTTAGAAGTGAAATAAATAATGAACAAGTCACTCTGAGAACATAGTCTACAGCCTCATTAACAGGAAAACAATTACTGTTCCTGTTCAATACTTTATGAACGAAGTGAGGTTTACATGACAGATGTAATTATGCCTTTAGCGTGCCTGTGATCAATCAGATCAATATTTCACTTAAAGAATGTAAATGCACATTTTCTTTCTCCTGACAGACTTTATTTCATCTCTTAATGTAACAAACATTGGTTGATCTTATAATATTCTCTCTTGAACACACTTCAATTGTTGACAGGCGCCATCAATAACTGTTTCTGAGAAAGTCAGGTGTTCACAGCTTGGGTGCCTGGCATTTTACTTTAGTTTTTGAAGGTGCTTTTGAAAAGTGTAAGGTGTGATGTGAGTGCCAGCTATCATTATTGTATTTTTTTGTTCCCGTTTTCTTTTTTGGGACAATGAAATAGTGCAATTTGGGGATCTCCATTTATACTATCAAACCATCAAGAAATCATGCTATAAAGTTGTTCATATTATTTGATGCAATAATCCCACCCCTACGGATCAGTCCTAAATAAATGATTCCACAAAAGTAAAAAGCCCTTCTGACTTCACTGCTTGGTCATTACAATGTTATTTACAATAAAGGGGAAACGCAACTCAAACAAGCAAACAAAGTAGAAACTATCATAGTATTTGATAGTATGGAAATGCATTGGTATGTATGAAATGTATGAGGGACTATTATGCTGGTATTTAATATGAAAGTTGGGAAGTTTGGCATAGAATGTAGAAAGATGCTTATGATATGCCTTGGGAAAAAGCAGAATATGAATTGGCCCATGTACACAACCATGTCAAATGAATAAACCTGTTGGAAAAAAAACTGTGACAATGTAATTTTTTGGAGGGAGAAGGGTTAGGAAGATAGAATTTATTGTGTTTTTCTTTTACCAAAATGTTTCCAAATATTGTTGTGATATCTTGTCAATGATTTTAAAATTAAAACCTGTAGGACTTTAATCCAAAGAGTGCTCAGAACATTTCATATTTAGGGCAAACTTTAAAAGAAAATATTTTCTCATAAGGCCACCATCACATTCAAAGCATATTTATTAGATATCCTTGGTTCGTGGCTGTGGGTGATTAATACTTGCCCGCTGTTGTTTGGTGTCTTCGAGTCAATTCTGACTCATAGCTACCCTATAGGACAGAGTAGAACTGCCCCATAGGGTTCCCCAGGCTGTAATCTTCACCAGAGCAGATCACCAAGCCTTTTCTCCTGTGGAGCCATTGGTGGATTCTAACCACCAACCTTTCAGTTAGCAGCCAAGCGCTTAACGATTGCTCCACCAGAGCTCCACCTTGTCCTCTAGTGGCTTAAAATTAAGAACAGACAATTTTGGTTGCTGTTGCTGATGTCCCTATATTTGAAGAAGATAATAAACCCATATCCACTGCTGTCCAGTCAATTCCGGCTCATAGTGACCCTACAGAACAAAGTAGAACTGCCCCATAGGGTTTCCAAGGAGCAGCTGGTAGATTTGAACTGCTGAACTTTTGGTTAGCAGTCTTTAAACCACTGCGCCACCGGCGCTCCGAAGGTGATAATACTTAACATCAAATTACAGTGCATGTGGAGCGTGACCCACTCATGGTATGGTCAGCCCCTCCTATACTAAACCTGCTTACAGCTATTTATGTGGCTGCCCACGAAGGTGGAGTGGCATAGGAGTTGGAAGCCTAGGCTTTGCGATTGAAAGAACGGGCTTCATAATCTGAGGTTCTGCCACACATCAGCTGGCAGAACATTCCGTAACTTTACCTTCCTCATCTATTAAATGGGGATAATAATAGTATTACTTCATAGTGTTCCTTAGGGGATGAACTACTAACAGGAATGTGTAATGTAGTGCGAGGGTATGACATGTAAAAAGTACCATTATCATTATAGTTTTTCCAGCACAGGTGTTGGGATGCTGATGAATGAAGAAACACAGAAATGTAAGTTATGTGGGCTTTTAAGGGGATTTCCAATTGCTTAAGGAGATAAGATACATTTTTATGCAACAATAATGAAAATATATAGTAACTAAATGCTAAAACGTTAATATTATACATCATTCTTTTTAAAACACTTTTTTTTCACATTTCTCGTATTGGGATGCATCTAATAATTGATAATGACTTACTACTGTAATTAGCAGCATCATGTCTTCTTCTTCTTTTTTTTTAGTGGTTTATAAAATAATGACGCATCTTCTAAGTGATGTCTCAGATTCACATATGATAGTTAATAGTAATATGTAGCATTTAATAAATATTTTGCCATGAACCAAATAAAGGGTAAAATGAGTTATAAGCATTATCAAACGAATCCTTTGAAGAAGCTTTACGGATTTGGAAAATGGGCAAACCAGTGGAGAAATCAGCAATGAATCTTAAGGTGGCGAGGATAATCTTTATACAAAGGACTCCCAAGATGAGACTTGAGTAAAGCCGCTAAATGAGGAGAGCTGATTTGGAAAAGCTCGGAGGAGATAGGTCGTGGTCCCAGGAAGAGAGATGCTGCCCCCTCTTTGCTGTGTAATACCTGACCTGGAGAAGTCAAGCTCTAATATAGATAACTGAGTGGCCACTCTGTCTATTCATTCTTCATTAGAACCTCTCCCACCCTTCCTGCGCCCCTCTAAAGGGAAGACCTGGCATGACTTCTCTTTGGTCTGATTTCTTTTCTCAGTCATTTTGCTTTTAAATTTTAATTACTTAAAGCGGGGTTTCTCAGCTTCGTCACTATTGACATTTTTGGTCAGATAATTCTTTGTTGTGGGGGGACTTTACCGTGTATTGTAAGATGTTTAGCATCATCCCTGGTCTCTACCCACCAGATGCTAGTAGCACCTCATCTCCCAGTTGTGAAAATGAAAAATGTCTCCATATATTGCAAATGTCCCCTGGGGAGGGGCAAAGTTGTTCCATTTGAGAACCACTGGCTTGAAAGAAAGAGCCTATCTGTTTTGTTTTCTTTTCCTGTGTGTGTATATGTGAATGGGTGTGCATGTGTGTATGTGCGTGCATGTGTGTGTTTGTGCGTTAAGAACAATCACAAACCTTAGGATATTTTTACAACTCTTCTTTCTTGCTATGGAAGTCTTGCCAGTGCACCACAATGATGTAATTGTGTGTAAATCTAACAAGCACCGGTTCACTTGCCAGTTTACCATTTATTCTTAAGTGTGATGGGGGCGGGGAGCTGGTGCCTGGGCAACACAGTTCTTTTTTTTTTTTCCTTTAACTTTTATCTTGAAATAACTTTAGATTTACAGAGTTGAAACAGAGTGTTCCAATATACCTTTCACTAGCTTCCACTGATGTTCACATTTCACATAACCATGATACATTTACCAAAACTAAGATATTATTATCAATCGGTACAATAGTATTAAGTAAACTACAGACTTTGTTTGAATTTCTTGTTTTCCCACAAACGTCCTTTTTCTTTTCCAGGATCCCATCTAGGACCTCACATTGCATTTAGAGGGAACATAGTTTTTTTTTAATGGAAGGAATAGAATGTCTTTCTGGAAAATTTAACAGGTTCTCAGATGATAACAACAAGCATAGTTTTGTAAGTAGGGGCTGCTCTCACTAACATGCACTGAGCTGAGAAGTTCTCCTGTTTCTGCTTAAAGGAGAAAGCTTCCTCTGGAATCGACACTTTGCAAGGCAGAAATGACTAAAATGGTCCATGTTTTCCAAATCTCTGAACAACTAACCTAAAGGTACTTTTGTCTTGACTCTCAGTCTAAGCCATTCTCATTTCATAGTTTTTCTCTAAGTGACAAATGCCAATGGAGCAAACTCAAGGTACAGTCCCAAATTGCTATTTCATATTTAGGGCAAGTGGAATGGTTCTTTTCCAGTTCTACCTGACAAATACAACATAAGCAAAAAAAAAAAAAAAGAAAACATGGAAAAAGGTATACTCTATCGGACCTGGTAAATGTGAGTTGTAAGTAATTGCAGTTGCTTCTTAGTCGCATTTGCTGCTCCACCATTTCTCATTACGCAACCCCTTGAAGTCAACCTGATTCAGGAGCAGATCAATACTAGGGAAACCCTTTTGTCTTCTTTTAGGGCATAAAATTTAAAAGATGTTTAAGTCAATATTCCTTTTAATAATGTGTCTTACGGAAATGCCTGGATTCCCCCTTCTTGTTATATAATTAATTGAGCCGCCTACCACCCACAAGGTATAGCTGTTCCCTCCCATAATTCTCCTTTGGCCTAATTGCCATTCTGTTTTCAGTTCTATTTGTCTTTAGATATTTTTTTCTCCCCCAATAGATTTGGGCATGCTTTGTGCTTAGTTTTATCTTTCTGTGCTTTTGCTTCTAAATGTCAGCATAATTTTTCTGCCTTATAATATTGGAGTTGTTATAACCATCAATCAGAAGAGCAGAAAAGATTAGACATCATTTATCTGTATTGGTTGTTCATTGTAATGACCCAGTGGACAACATGAACAGATAATCTGTTGCTTTGATGGAAACTAATTATTCTTAAGCATGACAGCATCGAAATAGCTTTTGTGACATTGTTTTTAAAAATGACGGCTCCCTAGTCATTATTAGCACCAGGCAGAGATTCGGTCGTGTTCTCTGATGATTTCCCTACATAAGCAATACAACAGTTTGGTCTTTTATTACTGCTGTATGGGGAAAAATGGAACTTAAATTTAAGATCTTTGAAATTTCAAGTTACATTAAAAAAAAATCAGAACTATCCGATAAAAATTTCTTAATGTGAAATAATTTACTACCACTGAGAGAAAAGTAGAAGTACAGTTAGAAGATAATTTTTCTAGGAGGGTTTCAAATAGTTTGATTTTTATTTTGCCTGCTGGTGATTGCAGTGACCATAGGGCTTGGGAAGTGAAGTAGCCATGAAACAAAATTTCTGATGGAATATCCTGAGTGGTGAGCTCTGTGATTAATGTTTAAAATAATATAATTTATCTGCATAGATGGGAAAGGAAGTTTTATTTTATGTATATCCATATGCAAACTTAAGAAAACCCAGTGTACGGATGTATTTCTATTTTTATTGTCCCTAAAGTGTTCTAGAAGCTTAATCGATATCCTAAAACAGTATTTGTATTACTGACACCACTAATAACCAAGTGAAGATTTACTTATTATTACTGGTCCATAGCAGAAATACACCATGCTTGGTTTGACAACAGAAGCAAATTACCAGTACCAGTACCAGGAGCCATCAAGTCAGTTCCTATTACTGACAACTCCATGTGTGTCAGAGTAGGACTGCACTCCATGGGGTTTTCAAAGGCTGATTTTTCAAAAGTAGATCATCAGGCCTTTCTTCCAATGTGCCTCTGGGTGGACTCGAACCCCCAACCTTTTGGTTAGCAGCCAAGCATGTTAACCGTTTGCACCACCCAGTGACTTCAGAACCAACTTGTTAGGTGCCGTCGAATTGATGTTCGAATCATAGCAACCTCATGTGACAGAGTAGAACTGCCCCACAGGGTTTTCTAGGCTATAATCTTTATGGGAGCGGATTGCCAGGTCTTTTTCCTGCAGAGTGGCTGGGTGGGGTCGAACCGCCGACTTTTCTGTTAGCAGCCAAGTGCTTACCCGTTGTGCAACCAGGGAAATTTCAGAAGCAAAGTAAACAAAACAAAAAACCCCAGAAAACAAACCTGTTGCCATCGAGTCGATTAGGGTTTCCAAGGCTGTAATCTTTATAGAAGGAGCCCTCTTGGCACAGTGGTTAAGCGCTCAGCTGATAACCAAAAGGTCAGCAGTTGAGACCCACCAGCCGCTCTGCGGAAGAAGGATGTAGCAGTCAGTTAGGTAAGCATCACAGCATGGAAACCCTATAAAAACAAACTATGGGGCAGTTCTACTCTGTCCTATAGGGTCGCTGAGTCGGAATTCGACTTGATGGCTGTGGGGTTTTGGTTTAATCTTTACAGAAGCAGACTGCCACATTATTCTCCCACCGAGTGGCTGGTGGTTCCAATCACAGACCTTAAAGTTAGCAGCTGAGAGCTTAGCAACCGCGTCACCAGGGCTCCTCCTGAAGCAGATTAAGTAACTCCAAATGCCAAAAGTCTCCCTTTGTTATTGCTGGTTTGGAAAAAGCTTTAACCTTTAGAGAAGCTTTACAGGATGATAGGACGTGGGTAATGTATCGAAATACATTAAATCGTTTTAAAGTTACACAAGTAACGTGCTATAAAAAATTCTTGCTATAAAAAAAAAATTCGAACAACACTGAAGTAGGTAGAACAAAAAAATAAACATTTTCTTTTACCTTCTGCTTGTTCTGGTTTCCTCAGTCCTATCCCCTTCTTCAAAAAGTTGCTAAGAATGTAGCGCATTTCCTTCCAGGCTTTTTTCCATGCACTCGCGTAAATTCGTACACACACTCAAAATAATCTGTGGATTGTTTTATGGATATTGTATAGACTGTTCTGCAACTTGTGTTTTTTTCCACTTAAAATACGTCTTGAATATCTTTTCATATACAGGTTTCCTTTTTTTTTTGAACAGTTGGTCATACCTACTTTTAACTATTAAATTGTCCTATGAAATGGGGTTGCTTGTTCATATCACCCTGTATTTTGGGAAGTCACCTTTAGACAGACTGGAGGAAAACCCCAAATTGAGCCTCAAACAGTTAAATGGTTGAGCTGGGTTGACCCTTTCTAACCATATCCAAAGGTGACTCATCTGATGGTTTAGAGAGAATGCAAACCTGGATTCAGTGGGGAGGTGCAGAGGTGGGGGTAAGACTCTGGGCTCAACTGTTTTTTTTAAATTTTATCGTACTTTAGGTGAAAGTTTACAGTGTAAATCAGATTCTCGTTCAAAAGTTTATACACAAACTGTTTTGTGACATTGGTTACAACCCCTGCAATGCGTCAGCCCTCTCCTCTTTTCTCTTAACACCCTGGGTCCCGCCGTCCATGTGTCCAGTTTTCCTGTCCCTTCCTGCCTTCTCGTCTTTGTTTTTGGGTAAATGTTGCCCATTTGGTCTCATATACTTGAGTGAACTAAGAAGCACGTTCCTCACGTGTGTTACTGTTTGCTTTATAATCTTTGGTTTGAGATTGTCTAATCTTTGGCCGAAAGGTGGACTTCTGGAGTGCCTTCAGTTCTGAGTTAGCAGGGTGTCCAGGGGCCATAGTCTCAGGAGTTCCTCCAGTCTCTGTCAGACCAGTAAGTCTGGTCTTTTTTTGTGAATTTGAATTTTGTTCTGCATTTTTCTCCCGCTCTGTCTGGGAACCTCTGTTGTGTGATCCTTGTCAGAGCCATAGGTGGTGGTAGCCAGGCACCACCTAGTTCTTCTGGGATCAGGCTGGTGAAGGCTGTGGTTCATGTGGTCCATTAGTCCCTCAAGGTGTTTGGATGTGTCTAGGAAGCTTCTGTGACTTTGTCTTGGTCAAGTTGTGCTGACTTCCCGTATATTTTGTGTTGTCTTTCCCTTCACCAAAGTTAACGCTTGTCTAATATCTAGTTAGTGATTTCCTCTCCTACCCCTCCCCTCCCTCATAACCATCAAAGATTTTTTTTTTCTGTGTGTAAACCTTGGCTTAGTTTTTTATAATAGTGGTCTCATACAGTATTTGTCCTTTTGTGATTGACTTATTTCACTCAGCATAATGCCCTCCAGATTCATCCATGTTGTGAGATGTTTCTCAGATTCATCATTGTTCTTTATCATTGTGTAGTATTCCGTTGTGTGTATGTACCATAATTTGTTTATCCATTCATCTGTTGATGGGCACTTAGGGTGTTTCCATCTTTTTGCTATTGTGAATAATGCTGCAATGAACGTGGATGTGCATGTGTCTTTCATGTGATGGCTCTTATTTCTCAAGGATATAGTCATAGGAGTGAAATTGCTGGATCATATGGTGGTATTTATATTTCTAGCTTTTTCAGGAAGTGCCATATTGTTTTCTATAGTGGTTGTACCATTTTACGGTCCCACCAACAGTGCATAAGAGTTCCAATATCCCTGTAACCTCTCCAAAATTTGTTATTTTCTGTTTTGTTTTTTTTTTTTTAAATTAGTGCTGGTAATGTCTGAGTGAGATGGTATCTCATTGTAGTTTTGATTTGCATTTCTTTAATGGCTAATGATCTCAAGCATTTCATCATGTGTCTGTTAGCTGCCTAAATGTCTTCTTTGGTGAAGTCCCTGTTTATATCCTTGGCGCATTTTTTAAAAATTGGATTGTCTTTTTGTTATTGAAGTGTTGAAGTATTCTGTAGATTTTAGAGAGTAGACCCGTGTCAGATATGTTGTAGCCAAAAATTTATTCCTGGTCTGTATGTTCTCTTCTTACTCTTTTGATGAAGTCTTTTGATGAACATTTAAGTGGTTAATTTTTAGGAGCTCCTACTTATCTCGTTTCTCTTTTGGTGTCTGTGCAATATTAGTTATGCTTTGTATTCTGTTTATGCCATGTATTAGGGCCTCTAGCATTGTCCCTATTTTTTTATTCCATGAGCTTTATCATTTTAGATTTTATATTTAGGTCTCTGATCCATTTTGAGGTAGTTTTAATGTATGGTGTGAGGTATGGGTCTTATTTCATCTTTTTACAGATGGACATCCAGTTTTGCTAGTACCATTTGTTAAAAAAACTGTCTTTTCCTCATTTAATGGACTTTGATCCCTTGTGAAAGATCAGTTGACCATAGGTGGATGGATTTGTGTCTGGGTTCTCGATTCTGTTCCATTGGTTTACGTGTCTGTCATTGCACCAGTACCAGGCTCTTTTAATTACCGTAGCTGTATAGCAGGTTCTGGGATCAGGTAGTGTGAGGCATCCTACTTTGTCCTTTTTCTTTAATAATGCTTTGCTTGTCTGGGGCCACTTTCCTTTACACATAAACTTGGTGATTAGTTTTTCCATCTTGTTAAAGAATGCTATTGAGTTTTGGATTGGGATTGCATTATATCTATAGAATGCTTTCGGTAGAATTAACATTTTCACAATGTTGAGTCTTCCTATCCATGAGCATGGTATGTTTTTCCACTTATGTAGATCTCTTTTGGTTTCTTGCAGTAGTATTTTGTAGTTTTCTTTTATAGATCTTTTATGTCCCTGGTTAGATTTATTCCTAAATATTTTATCTTTTTAAGGGCTATTATAAATGGTATTGTTTTCCTGATTTCCTTTTTGAAGTTCTCTTTGTTGGTATATAGGAATCCAACTAATTTTTGTATGTTGATCTTGTATCTTGCTACTCTGTTGAATCTGTCTATTAGTTCCAGTAGTTTTCTTGTGGAATCTTTGGAGTTCTATGTGTATAGGATCATATCATCTTCGAATAGGGATAGTTTTACTTCTTCCTTGCCAATTTGGATGCCCTTTATTCTTTTTCTTGCCTTATTGCTCTAGCTACGACTTCCAGCACAATGTTAAATAAGAGTAGTGATAAAGGGCATCCTTGTCTTGTTCTTGCTCCTGTTCTCAGGGGGAATGCTTTCAGCTTCTCTCAGTTGAGAATGATGTTGGCTGTTGGTTTTGTATTAAAAAAAACAAAAAACAAAAAACTGGTTGCTTTTGAGTCGATTTCCGACTCATAACAACCCTATAGGACATAGTAGAGCTGCCCCATAGAGTTTCCAAGGAGCACCTAGTAGATTCGAACTGCCAACCTTTTGGTTAGCAGCCAAGCTCTTAATCATTGCACCACCTTTTATTATGTTGAGGAATTTCCCTTCCATTCCTATTTTATTGAGAGACCTTTTAACAGGAATGGGTATTGGACTTTATCAAATGCTTTTTCTGTGTTGATTGAGATGATCATGTGATTCTTTTCTTTTGTTCTATTTATGTTGTGGATTATGTTGATTGATTTTCTAATGTTGAGCCATCCTTGCACATGATGCTGAATTCTATTGGCTAGAATTTTGTTGAGAAATTTTGCATCTATATTCATGAAAGATATTGGTCTGTAATTTTCTTTTTTTTGTGGTGTCTTTGCCTGGCTTTGATATCAGGGTTATGTTGGCTTCATAGAATGTCTGGGCTCAACTTTGACTCAAAAGAGCAGGTCACTTCTTCCAGGTTCCCCATCTGAAAATGGGAGTTGGGGTGGATTGGACCAGATTTGGTCATGTTCCTATCCAACTCTTACATCTTCTATTTTTCTTTTCTGAGCAAAAAGCTTCATTTTTACAGGGGAATTCTTCCAGGGTTAGTTATAATTGTTATCATTATTAATATGTTGTTGTTAGGTGCTGTGGAGTCGGTTCCAACTCATAGCGACCCTATGTACTACAGAACGAAACACTGCCCAGTCCTGCACCATCCTCATTATTGTTGTTGTGCTTGAGCCCATTGTGACAGCCACTGTGTTAATCCACCTCATTGAAGGTCTTCCTCTTTTTCGCTGACCCTCTATTTTACCAAGCATGATGTCCTTCACCAGGGACTGGTCCCTCCTGATAAAATGTCCTAAATATGTAAGACATAGTCCTGCCATCCTTGCTTCCAAGAAGCACTCTGGCTGTACTTCTTCCAAGATAGATTTGTTCATTCTTTTGGCAGTCCATGGTATATTCAATATTCTTTGCCAACACCACTGTTCAAAGCCATCAGTTCTTGACAGATATTCACATTTTTAAACATGAACATTCAGGCCTATTGTTATTGGCCTTTGCTCTCAAAAATACTGCTTGGAATGGCCTTCATCACTACAAGGTTGTGGTAACACTAGCCAACAGCGGGAGGAACAGACATCCAGCCTCTCTTGTATCCACCCAGGAAAGCTACACTGGAAAACTCCTGGTGGTGCAGTGGTTAAGAGCTTGGCTGCTAACCAAAAAGGTCGACAGTTGGAATCCACCAGCTGCTCCTTGGAAACCCTACATCAAGTTCTACTCTGTCCTATAGGGTTGCTATAAGTCAGAATTGACTTGACAGTAATGGGTTTTGGTTTTGGTAAAGATGATCATGGAGTCCCTGGGTGGCACAAACAGTTAGGTGATTGACTAATAACTGGAAGGTTGGTGGTTCCAACCTACCCAGGGGCATCTCAGAAGAAAGACTTGATGATCTGATTCTGAAAGGTCACAGCCTTGAAAACCCTATGAAGCACCATTCTACTCTGCACATATCGAGTGGCCATGAATTGGAATTGGCTCGATGGCAACTGGTTAGGTTTTTAAAGATGATCCTAGGTATACCCTCAACTATCATTTGAAACCTGTACTTAACTTTTAAATCTGTACTGTAGGACGATGTTTATCAATAGGTGTTCTTTGAGCATATTTACTTTGAGAATGATGGACTCAAACACTGTAATAGTAGAACAGCTAACATTAATGAGCACTTACTACATCGGGCACTGTTCTAAGCACTTTACCAGTCACTCACAACAACTCTATAAAATAGTTTACACATGAGGTAACTGAGGCCCACAGAGGATAAGTAACTTGTTCAAAGGCAAAGATCTAATAACCGACGCAAATAGGATACAAATTCCTGTTCAAGGGATGAAAATGAGGAGTTACCTGAATAGTTAGATAGTTATAAAATGACTAAAAACTTAACCAGCACTTAACGTGGTTGGCAGGTCTGGCCATATGCAGATGGTAAAGGCTGGTGTTTTTCCCCTTCTACCGATGACACCATGAGGAATCTAGAGAGTGGTCCCCTGTTTCTCAGGCACACTCAGGGTGCTGGTATTGTAGCCAGTCCTTTAAAAAATACATAAACAAAGCACTCCCTTATATTCTTTCTGCAGCTACAGATCACTCAGGCTGACTTTTGCAAAGCTCCCGCTCTGGCAGACAAGCCCTGGTGCTGGAATCTGCAAAGTTGATGATTAGTCAAAACAGTCTGGACTGCAGCCACAGGATATCTTGTAGCACAATCAAGGGCCACTTCATCATGCCTGGTGACAGGAGTTTTCCCGCTAAGTTTCCATCAGGAGCAAGGATCCGGGGAACAGCTCAGCAGCTAATTAGACAAGGCAACATACAAGGCAAGTACATGCCTAGTTAAATGGGTTGGAGTGGTGGACCTGTCAAACGGATCTATCTTGCCCTCTGTGCTTTATACCCATCACTGTACCTGGTTGAACATTAACACTCGGAAATCTGCTGATTTTCTCCAACATCCTGGCCCATGCAGAGAAGGAGCTGAAAAGGAACCGTATGTCTTAAAGGTAGTTCCATGCTTCATTATCCAAAAAAGCATCAATCTTCAACTCATTGTTAAGAAGAAGCATCACAAGACGTGAAAATGTTGTGAGGACGGGTGGAAACGCCGTGTATGGACTTTTTCGTGTCTCTCTGCAGTTTCCTCCCTTCCCTGTGATGTTTGTTTGGAAAAAAGTAAAAAGCTTTAAAAAAAGGAAAAGGTTTCTTTATTGAGATGAAAGCCAAGAAATTGCTAGTGTTTCCTTCCTTCTTGCTTCTGTGGCTTTTTAAAGATTAAGGCACGAGAAAAAACAAAAACACAACACCGCCTAGATTTGGATGTGTGTTTTCAACTAATTGTCAAAGTATAAAGGCAGATACTCCTCAAGCTTTGTAAACAAACATCTGAAAATATAAAGAGAAATGAAAAAAATATTTAAACACACAGCAGCAACAACAAGCCAAATATTTTCTGTCAGGACAGGATATATTCTTGATCACTTAAACAATTAACCCTATACAACATGTGAACTCTAAAGCTGTCAGGTGTGTGTGTGTGTTTTCATCTGAAAACCTCCAGGCAGCTGTCCTACGTAACAATCAGCACCCTCCACTCTATCCTCAATCACCCTAGTTAATTTCTCCTCATCCTTCAGATCTCTACGCAACTAGACTTTCAGGGAAATCTTCCCTCATCCCACAAACTATGTTTGGCACTCCCCTATATTTTGAAATTTTGAGTAACGTTCCATTTGGAAAAAAAAGAGGGGTCCCAAGGTTTTTTTTTTTTTAAAAAGTTTGTCTCTCACTGGATGGGTTCAAAAATCCCTGAAACCAAAATTAATTCTGATATTTGAAGTATTTAACTTTCACTTGAGTTAAACTACACTAATAAAGGATTCAATGTCATAAATTTTTAGGTCCTTATGTCCACTCATTAGGGCCAATGTTCAACTATTTCAACCACTCCAAAAATAAATCAATACATTTTGAAAACTGTGGCCACTTTACTCCTCTTTTTCCAGCGTTGGTTGCAAAGAGTGGCAGCTGCAAAAGAGCAAGAAATTCATAAGGCTTAGCATCGGCCTAAAGTCAGACTCTGCTACTTACTCACTGCCTGACCTTAGGCAAGTCCACTATCTTCTCTTGGCCCCTTTTTTTTATTCTTTCCAGTCTATTTTTTTTTTTTTATATTTTATTGTACTTCAGGTGAAAGCTTACAGAGCAAATAGTTTCTCATGAAATAGTAGTACACATGTTGTTCTATGACATTGGTTAACAACCCCACAACATATTAAGCCTCTAAATTCTCAACCTTTTTTTTTTTTTTTTGATGAAAATACAGATAGCCAAAGATACACCGTTTCAAAAATTTCTACATTCACAGTTCAGTGACATTGACTACGCTCTTCCAACTGTGCTGTTATTCTCACTTAAGATGAAGGCTTACAGAACAAAATAGTTTTTCATTTAACAGTTACTACACATGTTGCCCTATGACAATGGTTAACAATCTCACAGCACATCAAGAATATCCTTACTCCACCTTGTGTTCCCTATCACCAGGGGGCTTCCTTGTCCCCTTCTGTCTTCTGGACCTTGTCACTGGACTACTGTACCTCTTTAGTCTCATTTGGTTTTTTTTATTTTATTTTATTTTAACACCATTTCAAAACTTTTTACTTACACATTTAAGTGATATTGACTATGCTCTTCCAATTGTGCTGTCATTCTCACCCAAGATGAAGGCTTACAGGACAAAACAGCCTCCCATTTAATAGTTACTACTAATGTTGCCCTATAGCAGTGGTCAACAATCTCACAATACATCGACAGTGTCCTTATTGAATTTGTGTTCCTTATCATCAGTTTCCTACTCCCCCTCTGCCTTCTGGCCCTTGTCACCGGACTCCTGTACCTTGTTAGTCCCATTTAGTTTTACTGGGCTGTCCACTCCCAGGCTTAACATCGAACCTCAAAGGTAACTTCACCTCTGAGCTGAAAGGGTGTCTGGGGGCCACACTCTTGAGGTTTCTCTAGTATTCTTTAGGCCAGTAAATCTGGTCTTTTTTTTTAGGAGTTAAAATTATGCTCTACATCCTTCTCCAGCTCTGTCCAGAACCCTCTGTTGTGATCCTGGTCAGAGCAGTCCGTGGTGGTAGCCGGGCACCATCTAGCTGTACTGGACTCAGTCCAGTGGAGGCCTTGGTAGCTGTGGACAATTAGTCCTTTGGACTAATCTTTTCGTTGAATCCTGTTCTCTTCAGTCTCCCTTGCTCCCGAAGGGATGAGACCAGTGGAGTATCTTAGATGGCCGCTCATAGGCTTTAAAGACCCCAGACACTACTCACCAAGGTAGAATGTAGAGCATTATCTTTATAAGTAGTGTCATGCCAATTGAGCTAGATGTTCCCCGAGACCATGGTCCCCAGAGCCCTCCGTCCAACAACTCAGTCCCTCGGGGGGTTTGGATGTGTCTATAGGGCCTCCATGACCTTTTCTTGTGCAGGTTGTGTTAGTTTCCCCTGTACTGTGTACTATCTCACCTCTCACCCAAGTTACCACTTATCTATTACCTATTTAGTATTTCCGCCCCCCTCCCCTCCCATCCCTGGTAACCAACAAGGATTGTTGCATTTTGCATGTGAATTTTTTCATGGATTTTTACAATAGAGGTCTCATACAATATTTGTCCTTTTGTGATTGACTTATTTCACTCAGCATAATGTCCTCCAGTTTCATCCATGTTATGAGATGGTTCACAGATTCATTGTTGTTCTTTCTCGTTGCATAGTACTCCATTGTGTGTATGTACCATAGTTTGTGTATCCATTCATCTGTTGATGGACATCAAGGTTGTTTCCATCGTTTTGCTATTGTGAACAATGCTGCCATGAACATAGGTGTGCATATGTCTATTCGAGTGATGACTCTTATTTCTCTAGGATATATTCCTAGGAGTGCTGGATCGAATGGTATGTCTATTTCTAGCTTTCTGAGGAAACGCCATATCATTTTCCAAAATGGTTGTATCATTTTGCATTCCCACCAGCAGTGTATAAGAGTTCCCATCTCCCCGCAGCCCCTCCAACATTTGTTATTTCCAGTATTTTTATTCGTGCCAGTAATGCCGGGGTGAGATGGTATCTCATTGTGGTTTTAATTTGCATTTCTCTAATGGCTAGTGATCGCGAGCATTTCCTCATGTGTCTGTTGGCCATTTGAATGTCTTCTTTGGTGAAGTGTCTGTTCATTTCCTTTGCTCATTTTTTGATAGGATTGGTTGTCTTTTTGTTGTAGAGGTGTTGGATTTTCTTGTAGATTATGGAGATTAGACCTTTGTCTGACTTGTACTGTCCAAAAATTTTTTCCCAGTCTGTAGGTTCTCTTTTTACTCTTTTGGTGAAGTCTTTTGAAGAGCATAGATGTTTGATTTTTAGAAGATCCCAGTTATCTAGTTTATCTGTTGGGTTTTTTGTGTTGATGTTTATGGTTTGTATCCTGTTAATACCATGTATTAAGGCCTGAAGTGTTGGTCCTATTTTTTCTTCTATGAATTTTATAGTTTGAGGCTTTATATTCAGGTCTTTGATCCATTTTGAAGTAGTTTTTGTATATGGTGTGAGGTATGGGTCCTGTTTCATTTTTCTACAAATGGATATCCAGTTTTGCCAGCACCATTTGTTAAAAAGACTGTCTTTTCCCCATTTGATGTATTTTGGGCCCTTGTCAAAGATCAGGTGACTGTAGGTGGATGGATTTACATCTGGGTTCTCAATTCTGTTCCATTGGTCAATGTCTCTGTTGTTGTACCAGTACCAGGCTGTTCTGAGTACTGTAGCTGTATAGTAGGTTCTCAAGTCAGGTAGTGTGAGTCCTCCAACTTTATTCTTCTTCTTCAGTAGTGCTTTACTTATTCGGGGTTTCTTCCCTATCCATATAAAGTTAATAATTAGTTTTTCCATCTCTTTGAAGAATGTTGTTGGTATTTGTATCGGGATTGCATTGTATTTGTAGATTGCTTTAGGTAGAATTGCCATTTTCACAATGTTGAGTCTGCCTATCCATGAGCATGGTATGTTTTTCCATTTATGTAGATCCCTTTGGGTTTCATGCAGCAGTGTTTTGTAGTTTTCTTTGTATAGGTCTTTTACATTCCTGGTCAGATTTATTCCTAAGTATTTTATCTTTTTAGGGGCTACTGAAAATGGTATTGATTTCCTGATTTCCTTTTCATCGTTCTCTTTACTGGTGTATAGGAATCCAACTGATTTTTGAATGTTTATCTTGTATCCTGCTACTCTGCTGAATCTTTCTATTAGTTCCTCTCTTGGCCCCTTTTATGTTGAAACTTTAAAGAGGCTCAAAGAGTCATCTTTTTCAATGCTGTCACTTTACGGATGAGAAAACTGAGTCCCAGAATGTATGATTGACAGAGGGTGGGCTTCTTTTTGCTTGTTTTCAATTTTGTGATGAAATTCTCCAGTCAAATGATATTATCATTAGAATGTTGTTGGTATCGGGTGCCATTGAGTCAATTCCCACTCATAGCAATGCCATGTAACAGAGCAGAACTACCCCATCAAGGTTTCTTGGCTGTAATTTTTACAGAAGCAGATCGCCGGGCCTTTCTCCCATGGAGCCACCAGGTAGGTTCAAATTGCCAACCTTTTGGTTAGATTCTGAGCCATCAGGGTTCCTTATTGTTAGAATAGCTAATAACAAAAACACATCGGCTGCAGAGGTGGAGATTTGGATCTTAGGTCAGGCTCTTAACCAGGAAGCTAGGTTACTGACCATCCCCAAACACAGGATCTCTCTGGGCCTCCGTTGCTTCAGATATAAACTGAGGGGATTGAAGTGAGGGTAAGTCTAAGGTATTTCCACAAGTAAAGGTGAACGAGTCTCTGATTTTAATAGTTTCAGTGTTAGTGTTATGAAAAATTTGTTTCTCTTGTTGGTTGGATTGTTCTGGTGTGTCTGGAACACTCACTTATGTAGGTTCCCTGCCCTGCTCCTTCTGAGGCAGCCTCCAGAGAGTTCTCACTTCTCAAAATTCCTGTAGCTTTAGATGGCCCTTGCCACTTGCTATTTGGTGCTGTTATTTACCTTCCAATTCAGTCATTCCACAAACTTTTATTCAGCCCCTATGATGTGGTGGACACTGTGTAAATGCTGAGGATACAGCCGTGAACAATATATTCTAGGTCTTTCTCCTCAGGAATCTTACTTTAAAAAAGCACGAGGGGGAGGAGGGAGCGGGCAGAGAGATAGACAATAAACAATAAAACAAAGAAATAGATTACTTTCATTACTATGAAGAACATAAAGCAGGTGATACGATAGAGGTGGGTGGGTGTAGGTGGGAGGGGACGGCCTCACTTTGTTGAGAGAGGAATGATGAGGAGCCAGCTATGTGGGGATCAGGGATGGAGTGTTCCAGGCAGAAGGAACAGCAAGTTCAAAGGCCCCGAGGCAGGCGTGACTTTGGCCTGTTTGATGGACAGAAAGAGACCATCATGGTCTGAGCATCATGTGCCAGGCAGAGAGTGGTCCCAGAAGTGGTCGTGTGGCAAAGGTCCTGCCTTTGTCCCTGGAGGCTTTGCTTCTGGAGGCAGACACAGGGTTTTGTGTGGAGGTGCTCTCATGCACTTCTACACAGCTACTGTGAGCTCATTGCAGCTGACCCCTCTCCTGAACTCTAAGCCCACACTTCTACTCCCAGATGGATTTCTCTTCCAGGTGTTCCTGGTGGTATTTCAAATTCAACATGTCCCCGATCACTCTAAAATGAGCTCTTCCTCCTGAGCTTGCTATTTCTGTTAATGGTGCATCCATATGATAAGATGTTATGCAGTCATTAGAATGAATTATTTTAAGAAATATTTTGTGACATGGGAAGAGGCTTGCTCTATAATGCTAAAATGAAAGGGAACAAAATTTAAAAACTATATATAAAGTATCATTTCAATTAAAAAATTTTATATATATATGTGTACATGCATGTGCACACACACACACACACAATACCCCGCATACTAAACTATTTCTAAAGGGGTTTGGGTAGAAAATACGGTTGGCATTTTGTTTTTGCTCTATTATCCATAATTATTTAACATAAGCATGTCTTAATAAAAATAATACCTAAGAACTATGGTGGAGCTCTGGTGGTGAAGTGGTTAAGAGCCCAGGCTGCTAACCAAAAGGTCGGCAGTTCTAATCCACCAGCCACTCCTTGGAAACCCTATGGGGCAGTTCTACTCTGTGCTATAGGGTTGCTATGAATTGGAATTGACTCGATGGCACACAACAGCAACAAGACCTATACCACTGTTTGGAGCCCTGGTGGCACAGTAGTTAAGAGTTCGGCTGCTAACCGAAAGGTCGGCAGTTAAAATCTACCAGCCACTCCTTGGAAACCCTATGGGGTGGTTCTATTCTGCCCTATCGGGTCCCTATGAGTCAAAATTGACTCGATGGCAATGGATTTGTAGTACTTTTTATGTACTAGATGCTGTTTACTCACTCTTCACAAACCTAGGAGGTGGGTGCCATTATTATCCCCACTTTACCACCAAAGAAACTGAGGCACAGAACAATTCACTTGCCCATGGCCACACAGATAATAAGTTTGGAGTTAGCATTGTGAAACCAGAGGGTCTGGCTTCACACTCAGTTTTCTTAACCACTGTTATTCTGCCTCTTCTATATATTTTAAAGAGTTTAAGAATTAATTAAAAACAAACCACAAAACAAAACAATCTCTCCCCCAAAACAAACAAACAGCATCAACTGTCCTGCTCCCACAAAACCTATTAGGCATTGCTTCCTTTATTGCACGTTTCTTCCCCTTTCCCATATAACTACTCTTGCCCTTGTTGAAAAAACCAGTTGCCATTGAGTCGACTCCAACTCATGGTGACCACATGTGTGTCAGAGTAGAACAGTGTTCCACGAGGTTTTCAATGGTTGATTTTTCGGAAGCAGATTGCCAGGCCTGTCAATGCGCCTCTGGGTGGACTCAACCCTCCAACCTTTCACTTAGCAGCCCTTGTAGAGTGACTTACCATTGAGTCTCCCATACTATGCCACAAGTGTTGTTTAATGTCTGTGTCTTCTCTGAGCTGGGCTCGTCCTGAGGGCAGTGGCTGTTCTCTTGCTGTCCCTGTAGCCTTTGCACATGGTGTGCTGATGGGTGCGTGGTGCTCCTGCACGTGGTGTGCTGACTGGCACATGATGCTCCTGCACATGGTGTGCTGACTGGCACATGATGCTCCTGCACATGGTGTGCTGACGGGTGCGTGGTGCTCCTGCACGTGGTGTGCTGATGGGTGAGTGGTGCTCCTGCACGTGGTGTGCTGACGGGTGTGTGGTGCTCCTCTACGTGGTGTGCTGACTGGCACATGGTGCTCCTGCATGTGGTGTGCTGACGGGTGGGTGGTGCTCCTGCACGTGGTGTATTGATGGGTGCACGGTAGACACTCAAGCATGTTTGTTGAATGACTGGGTGAATTTGGTTTGACTTTGTTTCCTGCCAATGTACACACATCACTGAAGCAAAATTACAGTTTAAGCCCTTTTATGAGACTTGTTAAGTGACTCTGTGAGGTGAATGAAGACCCTGAAAGACAGTTTTGAGGGAGGTGGTAAGTGTAAAGGCTCTGAGGGTTATGCAGTCCTGAGGGTGGTAGGGCTAAGTGAAATGTAGAGGGACCATTTCTTCATTTACTTTTTCATTCGTGGGATAAACTTTCATCACCCAAGGGACGGGAGGTATAAAAGATAACGAACCCCATCTTTTCTAGTGCCGACACTGATTATGCAAACAAACCTGAGCCAGGGCTTCAACTCTGGGCCGGTTGGCACTGCTTTGTCTCATGTCCATAGATGTGACTACTCACCAGACCAGAGCTTTTTTTTTAAATAATTGATTTATTTTTGTTGTTGTTGATGAAAATGTACACAGCAAAACATAGACCAATTCAACAGTTTCTACATGTACAATTCAGTGATATTGATTACACTCTTCAAGTTCTGCAACCATTCTCACTCCCCTTTTCTGAATTGTTCTTCCCCCGTTAACATAAATTCACGGCCTAAACTTCCTGTCTAACCTTCTGAGTTACTGTTGTCAGTGTGATCCCACATAGATAGTTCTTAAAAGAGCATGATGCTCAAGGAAGACATTCTTTCCTAATTAAGCTAAACTATTGTTTGATTTTTGATTTAAAGTTTAAAGATTATCTCAGGGCAATAGTTTTGGCAGTTCATCCAGCTTCAATGGCTCCAGAAGGTCTGGATTCCATCGAGCATTCAAAATTTTGCTCTCAGGATTCTTCTGTAGAATCTTTTATCAAAACGTTCAGTAATGATGCCAGAGCTTTTAAGGAACAGATATGTGCTATTCATGACAAGAGATTATATATAGATAAAGGCAGACCAACTGCCACAATTGAGAAAAAAAAAAAAAATCTCAAAATGTATGTCCTACTAAGCCTTAACTTCATAAAGAAAGCATGGAGCTGAATATATCCTACCTTTCTAAGCCCAAAGTTGTGAATTTAGATTCAGCCAAGAGCGAGGGCAGGGAGTGGAGGCTATACGTCAAGGATGAAGGCTGATTGGGGTGAGGTGGGGAGAAATCAGCTGCCGATGAGTCAATTCTGACTCATGGTGATCCCATGTGTTTCTGAGTAGAACTGCTCCATAGGGTTTTCATGGTTGTGAACATTCAGAAGATTGCCAGGCCTTTCTTCTGAGGTGCCCCTGGGAGGATTTGAACCGACAACCTTTCAGTTAGTAGTTGAGTGCTTAACTGTTAGCACCAGCCAGCGACTGAGGTGGAGAAAAGGAGAAAGTAAGGGTGAAGGGACCAACTCAACCATGATCTCAAGACTCTAAGGCAGAGGTTACATGCATGGTATTTTGTTTTATTTATTTATTTTAATTTTAATTTTTGTTTTTTGGCTCACAAAATGTTAACTGGAACAGTGTTTCTTTAAAACAAGAAAAAGAAAGAAAAAAACCAAAATGGAGTAAGTTGCCAACATGGGAGATTTCACACAAAAGTCCAAGTTTCTGGTTTCTCTGAAAGTTCAGATGATCTGGCAACCCTGGATCCTGAATTTCAACATGTCAGCAATTGACTGGAGGTGTGCAATGGCTGCCACCTTTAGACAGGGCTTTTTGCTCTCTTGCTTTCCACAGTCACCACCACTCCCTGCTGTCCAACACTGAGGCCTAGTGTCAATTGCCATTTACCCTTGCACTGCACTATTTTTTTTTTGTAATAGAGCTAAGGGAAAAGCAATCTCTTATATGCACAACTCATTTAGAAGTGGGAAAATAAAGCTAGACAGAATGGGATGTGTACTTCTTACACTCAGCCTGCCTTACACATTGATATTACACACCAGTCTCCTGCAATTATCTGAGTTTTCAAGCCCTGTCCTCACTTAAGCACTGCCTCTGACTTGAGCAGTAAAAAAAAAAATCCAGCTA
Organism: Dugong dugon; assembly: GCA_030035585.1. Classification (NCBI taxonomy): domain Eukaryota; kingdom Metazoa; phylum Chordata; class Mammalia; order Sirenia; family Dugongidae; genus Dugong; species Dugong dugon. The sequence goes on from CM057475.1 coordinate 27,436,772, forward strand.
AACCAAAGAAATACAAAGTGTAAATTATTAGTTCATATCTTTTCCCTGCCCATTCTATTTCCAGTTTGATTGTGATTTCTTAGCCTGTTTGAAGTAACTGGGGCTAGAATTTTGAGGTCCTTCTCTATTTTGTAACGTGGGTGGGGGGAGTGCAGGAGGAGACAGGCAAGACACTGATGCTGGCGTGGAGATCCCTCCTCCAGTCTCTCTTACCTGGGTGCTAGCTCACTCACATGCCAGGGAATGTCCTGTGGTGAGTTTGCCAGAGCTGCTACTGTCTACAAGTCAGCTTGCTCTAATTACTTGTGGTTCCCAATTTAGCCCGGAAATCTCTGCAGAGAAATACTTTGGGGCTTGAGGTTTGCTAAGGGCATTGGGAAACTTAGAAAACCTATTGCAATGACCTTTGTCACTTGCTTCCTGCATTAGATTTCCAGTAGTTGGTTTGGGAGTGATTTTTCTCTCCAGAAGGACTACCTTCTGAAGAGAAAAGATAAATCTAATGAAATCGCCAAGTCTTGAGCTACACTTTTACCCTGGCATGACCTTTTCACTCTCACCTTTTATGTTCCTCAATTCTTTAATCAACGAGATTATGGAAAATTTCAAAGGAACTACACAAATTTGGCACCATTGAAATACTAGCATAGACATGAAATTGGATTATGAAATAGAGACTGAAGACAGGTTGTAGCACTATGATTCTAAGTGCCACTTTTAATCTATTTTCTTTTCAGCTGCTCATTTATTCCCCCAAGAGAAAGCAGACTCCAGAGATATAGGGGAGAATTATAAATAACGGTGGAAATTGGCTTGTTTTCTGGGACTCTTGTGGAAACGTGGAAACTGTTTTGTGTGTGTACGGGTGGGAACTTGATGGAGTATTTAGGTGGGAAAAGTCAAGCTCAAGACTCAGATAAACATCCCGACATCTCAGTGCTCACCCAGTGCTTAGACAGACCTCTTGGGTTGGGAAACAACATGAGAAGAGCCTTTGTTTTTATATTCCAGTTCATTACTGGTGGGACCTTAGCCAACATGAAAATGCTGTCAGAACAACTTCAGAATGAAGACAAAGAATCACATCAGTTCCTATTTTAGACAAACTGGTTCGGCAGTTCCTCCTTCAAAGAAGTAGAGTGGTTTCCCCTGGTGAGCCTAATTGAAAGAACTTGCTTCCACTTGAAAGATGTGGCAAACATCTGGCAAAGTAAGGAGAGTTTGGAACTATGTAGAAATCTTGGAAGAGACCAGGAGCCAGAAGCATAATAAATGAATAGATTCCGGGCCAGGGTCACTGGTTTCATGCCTGACTCTGCCATTGATTGACTTTGACCTTGGACATGACATGGTTATGTGCTTCAGTTTCTCCTCTGTTGAATGAGAATGATGAGTCACATTTACCACTGGGACAATTAATTGTGAGTAACTAAAAAGCCCTTTGCAAGCAAGGGCCTCCACAGGGGCCCCAAATCATTATGAAATAGCTGGAAAAATTTGCTAGCGGACAGTTTTCCAGGCAGTAACAATAAACTATAGATTTTGTTGTAAAAGAAAACATGTTCCTCTATAATTCCAGGAAAATTATAAGTTTTCGTTATTAAAAGTAATTCCAAGGTGGAATAAGGAGTGTAGAAGCAGTAGGTAAGACCAAGAATATTGAAAGGAAATTTCATTCATTTATTCACTCAACAAATACTTATTGAGCTCTTTCCAAGAGCTATGCACTGGTTTGGAAATAGAAATTGAGATATATACAGTACATGCCCTCATGAAGCTCACTGTCTAGGGGGGATTCAGGAAAGAAAATGATTACAAATTCTAATCCTAGATGTGTAGGCAAATAACCATCTTGTGTTTCTATTTTTACATCTGAAAAATGGCGACCACACCCACCCATCCAGGTTTAATCAAGGATTATTAAATGGGAATATTTCATATAAAGTACTTAGCACAGTGCCTGGTGAGATCTTTATGGTAATAGGGTATATCTTTATTACAAATGTGTTTTTTTTAAATCTCAATCTTTATGTAATTAATCATTGGAAACATCTTGTTAAGTAAGGAGGACTTCCATAGATAAAGGTCAGTTGGAAAAATCTTGATGAACTGGACATTTTCAATAGCCTCGCACACGATTATGCAAGAGGCATCATGGTGTTGTTGTTGTTAGGTGCCATCGAATCAGTTCTGACGCATAGCGACCCTACGTACTACAGAACGAAACACTGCCTGGTTCTGCACCATGTTCACAATTATTGTTATCCTTGAGCCCATTGTTGCAGCCACTGTGTCAATCCACCTCGTTGAGGGTCTTCCTCTTTTTCGCTGACGCTCTACTTTACCAAGCATGATGTCCTTCTCCAGGGACTGATCTTTCCTGACAAGAAGCCCAAAGTATGCAAGACGTAGTCTCGCCATCCTTGCTTCTAAGGAGTATTCTGGTTGTACTTCTTCCAAGACAGATTTGTTTGTTCTTTTGGCAGTCCGTGGTGTATTCAGTATTCTTCGCCAGCACTACAGTTCAAAGGCATCAATTCTTCTAATTCTTCTTCAGTCTTCTTTATTCATTGTCCAGCTTGCACATGCATATGATGCACTTGAAAATACCATGGCTTGGGTCGGGCACATCTTAGTCTTCAAGGTGACATTTTTGCTTTTCAACACTTTAAAGAGGTCTTTTGCACCAGATTTGCCCAATGCAATGCATCTTTTGATTTCTTGACTGCTGCTTCCATGGGTGTTGATTGTGGATCCAAGTAAAATGAAATCCTTGACAACTTCAATATTTTCTCCATTTATCTTGATGTTGCTTATTGGTCCAGTTGTGAGGATTTTTATTTTCTTTATGTTGAGGTGTAATCCATATTGAAGGCTGTGGTCTTTGATCTTCATCAGTAAGTGCTTCAAGTCCTCTTACTTTCAGCAAGCAAAGTTGTGTCATCTGCATAACACAGGTTGGTAATGAGTCTTCCTCCAATCCTGATGCCCCATTCTTCTTCATAGAGTCCAGCTTCTCAGATTATTTGCTCAGCATACAGATTGAACAGGTATGGTGAAAGGATACAACCCTGACACACATCTTTCCTGACTTTAAACCACACAGTATCCCCTTGTTCTGTTCAAACAGCTGCCTCTTGATCTATGTACAGGTTCCTCATGAGCGCAATTAAGTGTTCTGGAATTCCCATTCTTCGCAATGTTATCCATAATTTGTTATGATCCACACAGTTGAATGCCTTTGCATAGGCAATAAAACACAGGTAAACATCTTTCTCGTATTCTCTGCTTTCAGCCAGGATTCATCTGACATCAGCAATGATATCCCTGCTTCCACATCCTCTTCTGAATCCGGCTTGAATTTCTGGCAGTTCCCTGTAGCTATACTGCTGCAGCTGCTTTTGAATGATCTTCAGCAAAACTTTACTTGCGTGTGATATTAATGATATTGTTTGGTAATTTCTGCATTTGGTTGGATCACTTTTCTTGGGAATAGGCATAAATATGGATCTCACCAGTCGGTTGTCCAGGTAGCTGTCTTCCAAATTTCTTGGCATAGATGGGTGAGCACTTTTAGTGCTGCATCCGTTTGTTGAAACATCTCAGTTGATATTCCATCAATTCCTGGAGCCCTTTTTTTTTTTTTTTGCCGGTGTCTTCAGCGCAGCTTGGACTTCTTCCTTCAGTACCATCAGTTCCTGATCATATGCTATCTCTTGAAATGGTTGAACGTTGACCAATTCTTTTTGGTATAGTGACTCGGTGTATTCCTTCTGTCTTCTTTTGATGCTTCCTGCGTTGCTTAATGTCTTCCCCATAGAATCCTTCATATTGCAACTTGAGGCTTGAATTTTTTCTTCAGTTCTTTCAGCTTGAGAAATGTCGAGTATGTTCTTCCCTTTTGGTTTTCTATCTCCAGGTCTTTGCACATGTCATTACAATACTTTACTTCGTCTTCTCGAGCTGCCCTTTGAAATCTTCTGTTGAGTTCTTTTACTTCATCATTTCTTCCTTTTGCTTTAGCTACTCGACATTCAACAGCAAGTTTCAGAGTCTCTTCTGACATCCATTTTGGTCTTTTCTTTCTTTCCTGTCTTTTTAATGATCTCTTGCTTTCTTCATGTATGATGTCCTTGATGTTATTCCACAACTCGTCTAGTCTTTGGTCATTAGCATGCAATGTGTCAAATCTATTCTTGAGATGGTCTCTAAATTCAGGTGGGATATACTCAAGGTCGCAGTTTGGCTCTCATGTTCTAATTTTCTTCAGCTTCAACTTGAACTTGCATATGAGCAATTGGTGGTCTGTTCCCCAGTCGGCCCTGGTCTTGTTCTGATTGATGATATTGAGCTTTTCCGTCGTCTCTTTCCACAGTTGTAGTTGATTTGATTCCTGTGTATTCCATCTGGCGGGGTCCATGTGTATAGTCACCGTTTATGTTGTTGAAAAAAAGTTTTTGCAAAGAAGAAGTTGTTGGTCTTGCAAAACTCTATGGTTTGATCTCTGGCATCGTTTCTGTTACCAAGGCCACATTTTCCAATTACCAGTCCTTCTTCTTTGTTTCCAACTTTCACATTCCAATCCCTAGTAATTATCAATGCATCCCGACTGCATGTTCAATCAATTTCAGACTGCAGAAGCTGGTAAAACTCTTCAACTTCTTCATCTTTGGCCTTAGTGGTTGGTGCATAAATTTGAATAATAGTCGTATTAACCGGTCTTCCTTGTAGGCGTATGGATATTACTCTATCACTGACAGCGTTGTACTTCAGGATAGATCTTGAAATGTTCTGTTTAACTGTGAATGCAATACCATTCGCCTTCAAGTTGTCATTTCCAGCATAGTAGACCATATGATTGTGCAATTCAAAATGGCCAATACCAGTCCATTTCAGCTCACTAATGCCTAGGATATCAATGTTTATGCGTTCCATTTCATTTTTGATGATTTCCAATTTTCCTAAATTCATACTTTGTACACTCCACGTTCCGATTATCAATGGATGTTTGTAGCTGTTTCTTTTCATTTTGAGTCGTGCCACATCAGCAAATGAAGGTGCTGAAAGCTTCATTCCATCCACGTCATTAAGGTGGACTCTACTTAGAGGAGGCCACTCTTCCCCAGTCGTCTTTTGAGTGCCTTCTAAGCGGGGGTGGCTTATCTTCTGGCACTGTATCAGACAGTGTTCTGCTGCTATTCATAAGGTTGTCAGCGGTTAATTCTTTTTAGACTGCCAGGTCCTTCTTCATAGTCTGTCTTAGTCTGGAAGCTCAGTTGAAACTTGTCCACCATGTGTGACCCTGCTGGTATCTGAATACCGGTGGCACAGCTTCCAGCATCACAGCAACACGCAAACCCCCGTGGTACAACAGACTGACAGACACTTGGGTGGCATTATGGTGGGGTGTTTTAAAAATAAGATTAGAAGAAAGGAGACCTGGGTTCTGGTCTTTGTTGTGCTACAACTTAACTGTGAAATCTTGGAAAATTCACAACTTCATTTGCTTCAGTTCCCTCCTCTACAAAATGGGCTGGTGGTTGCACTGATACCTGTGGCCTATTGCAATTCTGAATTTGATGGTTCTCTATAACAAATATTATTGAAGAGTAGTAGTCTACAAAATGCAGTGTTAATGCCAATTTTTTTAGGTGGAGACTAAGACATAGACGTATGCTAATAAGCATCATTTGTACATATAAAGAAGAGAATAATAGTATAAATAAGGAAAAATATTCCAGAATAGACTTAATTGTTGATTGTTGTTACATATATATATATACACAGAGAGAGAGAGTAAATAGAATTCTTAACTGACTAAAAATAAAGCTTTTTTAAAAAAATAAGACCTTATGCAGTCCTTGAATAAGATAGACCAGCGGTTCTCAAAGTGTGCTTCCTGGACCAGCAACATCAGCATCACCTGGGAACTTTTTAGAAATACAATTATTGAGCTCTACCGCAGACCTCCCAAATAAGAAACTGTGAGGGTGAGGCCTAGAAATCTGTGTTTGAACCAGCATCCAGGTGATTCTAATATATCCTCAAGTTTGAGAACCACCGAGATAGGTTTTTTTCCAGATGAGTGGTGCTATTGGGGAGATAGCAAGAGAAAAACAAGTTTTTCATCCATTTATGTATTTGTTAAGCATCTACTATGTGTAAAGCACTTTGCTTGATTCTGTAGGAAGGTACCAAGGTATACCTTGAAATAAAAAGAAATAATGTCAGGATTAACACCACGGGGCCTGTTGGGGAAAAAAAAAAGAATCATCAAAAGGTAAAATATGAAAGAGATTGCCTTTCCTCTAGGTCCAGCCAGTGATGAAACCTTGGACACAGCATCTGAAATCTCTGGATCACAGTTTCTTTAAGAGTTAGGAGGGGATGGGCAGATTAGACTCATCCAGGAGGTTTTACTGAAAACAAGAAGGCCCCTCCCCCACCTTGTCTTGGCAACTGTGTTGTACTCTTCAGATGAGGTAGGGTTGGGAACACACAAAAAGAAAACAAAAAACAACTGGATTAGATGTCCTTGGAGTGACCTTGGTCAGGACCAGGTATGATCTCAGGAAAGCAAACTGGGTAAAGAGAATCTCGGTGAAGAGTTTTAGAAGGTTAGATGGAGTGATCTGGGGGCTGAGGCCATTTAAAGACTGAGAATAAACCCAATAGTTTAAGTCTGAGAAGGAACCTCTCAGGGAATAGGTGTTTCAGCTGGATGGTTAATATTAATGGGATTTGAATACACATAGTGCTTTTCTTCCAAGGATCTGACATCTATTGTCTTGTTCACTCTCCTGGCTTCTCCGTGAGATAGGCGTGGGTGGATGTTATTTCCTCATCTCATTGTAAACAAGAACACCAGGAAAACCAGAGCCTTTGATTAGAGCAAGCTCAATCAGTCAACATATATTTATTAAATATCTGACATTGTTTCCTGGCATCCTTCCTTTAAAGATATGTGTATGGCTGTCCCTTCATTTGGTGCCATATGGAAGGAAACTCAATGGACTAAGGAAAAAAATTAAGGTTCCACTATTGTCTAATATCACAGTCAGGGGTAGTAGGGACACATGCTCAAGTACTTTTCTTTTAGGCACAGTTTATCACCATGACTCATTCTTGCACTTCAAGGCAACTCTTCCCACAGCCTGCTAGTAATAGGCAGTGAGGTTGGCGCGTAGTAAGGTGAGACTGTCGTTAGCCAGGAAAGTTGATGAAATCAAGCTTTTTTGCTAACCAAAATTTATTCAGAAACAATTTCCTGTTTCAACACTGCTTGCTTAAATTAAAAAAAAAAATCCCTGGGAGCAATGAAAGAGCGAAATCAGTTTTAGAACAGGGGCAGAAGACTTTTGTTTTAATCTTCCCTCTGCCATTTGGTACTTATGATGTTTGGCATGTCACCTAGACTCTTTTGGCCTCAACGTTCTCATCCGTAAAATGGCTCCTTTGAGGTTTTATACTTTCTGATGGCCGGGAACTTCATCTTCCTGACAGTAATTTTGCATCCAGGCCCGCAGCAATAATAGCTGGAGAAGAGAACGGACCACAGTACCCTGGCAATAAGAAAGAACTCAATGTTACCTTTGGGGAATAAAAATTAGTATAAGCTTATTTGAATATATTTGCAACATTTAACATACCTTATATATTTGGCATAAGCTCATTTTAACATATTTGCAAATAAATATATATTTAATATATTTGCAACCCTAGTTATCTCAGTATAGTAAGATAGTGATTTTAATTTTGCTCTTTATTTTTGTTATATAAACGAACAGATGTATTTATATAATGAACATTTATTGCTTATGTAATAAGAAAACTAACAAACAAAAAAATGAACATTGTGAAAGCAGAATCGTACAGGTTAAAAGCTGAAAAACTTCAGAGGCCTAGTCCAATACCCTCATTTTCAGATTGGAAAACTGAAGACTAGGGAGGTAAATGACCGGTTCAAACTCCCTGAATTTGCAAGTAGCAGTCTTGGGGCTAAAAACCAAGCTTCTAGAGTCCTAGCTCAGTACTTCACCTCTTTTACTGCAACACTCTTTCATTGTGGTTTTCCATTTTCTTCTTCTGTTTTTAAAGGAGACAAACGACAACAGAATCTGGTTAACTGGGGATTCTTGTTATTTTAGATCAAGACCCTGTGATATCCATAGCTTAGCCAACAGTGCTGTTCCGCGTTTTGGGGTGATCTGACGGGGTTCAGTCCTCTCTAACGGACTGTGGGAAAAATTCAACAGGCGTGTAGCATCCATTTTGGCGTTGGTGCGTCTCTGCACAGCAGTGCACACTGTGGGAATCTTTAACGTAAGATGGCCTGTGATCATCGTGGAGATCATTAGTAATATGTTTAGGAGACTAAAGAGCGCAGAGGAACAAGGTGGAAAGAGATATGGGGGCCAAAGCCGAGGCAAGAGCTACTCCCCAGACTCGTTATTCCGATGGTGTAGGTGATTTAAGTTCATTGGACGGCCATTTGTAGTTAGCAGTGCCTGTGTGTGAAAACACAATACTCTCTTTACGTTGGTCTTGTTAATTGTCCTATCCTTGTTTGTGGTGATTTCCGGAGAAGGAGAGACTCATTTTGTCAGTTTGGGGGTAGCGGATTTGTATAAATACTCCAATTGCACTATTACCCCAAATCAGAGGTACTTCTGGATAATGAAGAAAGCAAACATTCTACAGGATGAGGAATGTTTGCAAGTGGCTATGATGGGGACGGTCTTTATATGGAAACCAAGTTAGCTGAATATTTCTGGCTTACACTGAACAAGGGTCGTCAAAAACAAGCCACGTTTTTCCCCCCTAATCTTCATATGTAATTTCTACTGATAAATATTTCTTATGCTTTACATCTGAGTGGAAAAATTGCCTCCTCCACAAGCCCCACCTTCCAGCCAGGTCCAAACCTCGCACCAATGTTATCATTATACTCCGGTTTCCAGCTGCCTTTGGTTATGAGGATTTCATGCAAATATGAACCAAAGGGAGCAGAACATAAAACGCTGCCATTTTTTCCTTCCCGTTTCCCCAAGTGAAATAACAGTTTATTCTGGAGGCTTTCAAATCACTCCCACAAAACTGGCAATCCAATACAATTGACACATTCATGCTAATCCACCCAGAAGTAAATATACTGTGGTAAAACCGTGACATTTGGAAAGGCCATAGCTCCCCAGTTACTGAAGAATTAACTAGGTAGATGATGAGGGAGGGCCAAGTGTGATTTAGTGTGAAGGGGAGCAGCCTTGCCCATTCTGCACCTAATCCATGAGGAAACTTTCTATACATTTGGGAGCTTAAAAAAGAAGTGTGACTAACGTCCATGTCCTCGCTTTAAATAAAAAGCTTGAACCACATTTTCTTGGCTTTGGCCTAAGAACTACCAAAATGCCCCTAAGAGATTCTGGCTTTGGAATTTTCTGGACTTAGCCAAAACCAGAAACCCTGATGGCAAGCTACGGCTGCTAACCAAAATGGCAGTTCGAGTCCACCAGGTGCTCTTTGGAAACCCTATGGGGGTAGTTCTACTCTGTCCTACAGGGTTGCTGTGAGTTGGAATTGACTCGACGGCAACGGGTTTGGTTTTTTTTTTGGTAGCCAAAACCAGGACATGCTCAAACTGTTGCAGGAATGCATGTGCCATGAAACAACAGCCCATCCAATCCATGTTTTGCTGGGCTGTTTGTGGAATGAAAAAGGGATTTAGCCTGCTTAGTTAGCTTTCTTTGGGTCCTGGAATGGGAGTCAGTAAACCTAGATTTGAGTCCTAGCTTTACCCTATTACTAATAATGGTGGCAATAAGTACCAGTTTGTTCAGAATTCCACAAATTACTGGAGTTTTTATATGTAGTTTAGCCTTACAATGACCTTGTGAAGCTACCAAGGCATTTGTTAAAGTCATGCCTGTTTTATAGATGAGGAGCCGAGGCTCCGAAGGCTGTTGGTTGCTTGTTGTCTTGTAGCAGCCACTTCTATTATGTAGCAAACAAGTCAAAGCAGAGGTCCAGAGAAGGCAGTTGCTCCACCAGGCATCACACAGCAGGTTTGATGGTGGACAGGGCATAATTAGTCTGGAATTTCCAGCCCATTGCTTAGGCCACTGGACCATACCGTCTCGGTGTGTCCAGCCTGGCCTGGGAGGTGAGCCACTTCACATTTCATCCCCTTGGCCAGGAAACCTTTTCTGTGTCCTGACTGGGTCAAAGTGAGCACAATAACCTGTAGACAGGCAGTCGCGAGGGAAAATAAAACACTAATGGTGTTCTATTCTGTTATAAGAGCATCTCCCAGTCCCTATAACTGGACAGCTTGGATAGACTAGCCTGTGGTCATAATAAATAAGGACTTGCCACCACTTTAATCTCTGATCCCAGTCCACCCACAGACCTCAGAAAATGCCTGACTGAGCAGACAGCTTTACAGATTTCAGCCTGTGTCCCATCAGGAGGGGGAGAACATTCCGGAGGCGTGGGCCCTCTGGGAGAAGGCCCAGTCCCTCTCCTAGATGGCTCCTAGATTGCATGCAGGCAGCCTGGAGTTAGGACTTTGTTTTGCTCAGAGAGTAGGTCCCTGAAATGACTGGACATCCAAATGCCATAGGAGGGACCCAAGAGGCATATTGTTCATTGAACATTTCAATATGATGCAGCTAATTTTATGAAGCAAATATGATGTGTGGGACCCAATTCTAACACTTAACAAGTGCCAGTAACCTGCTGTGCAAAGCTTTACGTCTGAACCTCTTCCTCCTTGTCCCAAGATATGAAATGCATAAAAGAAATTAAATCATAGTGGAAAAAGAAATCTATTTTTCGAAGACAGGAAGAGAAGAGAATAGAGTCGTAGAACATAGCTTGTTAAAAACAACTTTTATAGATTCAAATTCACTTGGTTTAGGGACAACGGGTGCATTTTGTGCAACTTAGTTGGTTTGTAAAACGATCATGTTATGTGTGTTCATGGATTTGACACCCAAGGGTGACCCAGAAAGATGTGGGCCAAAGAGTTCCCCCCAGAAAAATCTTTATTAATAACTTTTTCTGATTCATTCTGCTATTTTACCCCAAGAACTTAATTTAAAAATATATTTTATTATTTTCCATATTCACTAATTAATTGTAATGAAGATTGTTGTGAATAAAAAATATAGTTGTTAGCACACACATTACAAAAAACTCCCTCAAAAAACTAAGAACTTTTGGGTATAAAATCTTCTATACGGAACTTGGAGCCCTGGTAGCCCAGTGGTTAAGACGAATCCACCAACTGCTCCTAGGAAACCCTATGCAGCAGTTCTACTCTGTCCTATATAGGGTCACTGTGAGTCAGATTCAACCCGATGGCTGTGGGGAATGGGGTATACAGAACTTAGACCCCCTCATCCATCCAATTAAAATTACCTTTAATGCTTTTATTTTCCTGTATTTCATATTTATTTTTCCATTACTTAATTATTTTTCTAATAACAGTAATTTCTGTGGTGTTTTCCCCCAACAAATCTGTTTGACCACAATCACCTATTGCCTGTGTTGCCTTCTGTGGGTGCTTTATGCCTTTCAAACTGCCCATCTCCCGATCTGAGGTGTGCTCAGCTGGGGAAGTCTCGTGCTTGTGTTTCTTGGGCAAAATCATACCTGTCCTGTGCAGGAGCTGCCTTAGGTTTCTCTTTGGGTCTGTGGGAGTGTGTGGGAGGGCGAAAGAAGAGAATTGGAACTCTACACTAGGATAAGAGTTCAAATGTTTGGTTTCTGTTGCTTATTAATGAATGATATCTAATATCTGACTTGCCTGCTGGGCACGTATGGGAGATAAACCAAACCAAACCTGTTGCCATTGAGTTGATTCCGACTCATAGCGACCCTACAGGACAGAGTAGAACTGCCCCATAAAGTTTCCAAGGAGCGCCTGGTGGATTAGTTAGCAGACGTAGCTCTTAACCACTCTACTACAGGGTTTCCAGGGAGGTACTAGTATGCCCATTTTACAGAATAGAAACTGAGGCACAGAGGAATGTGCCCAAAGCCACAAAGCTAGTGAGTGGCAGAACCAGGGTTCAAACCTAGGTCTGCTTGAAGCCAGAGTCTCTGATTTTTTTTTTAAACATATAGTTTATTATTTTTATCCTCAAGAGTACACATATATTCTTTTTAAAAAATTTTTTTTATTGTTGTGATTAAATGAAGTTTACATTTCAAGTTAGTCTCCCATACAGAATTTTTTTTTTTTACATACATTGTTATGAGATGCCAACCACTCACCCCATTCTGCGACAGCACACTCCTCCCCTCTGCCCCTGATTCCCCATGAACGTTCAGCCAGCTCCTAACTCTGTCTTCCCATCTCACCTCTGGACAGAAGCCACCCCTTTGGTCTCTTGTATCTACTTGACTAAGAGGCACATTCTTCACAAGTATCACTTTATGTCCCACAGTCCAGTGCAATCCCTGTCTGAAGAGTTGGCCTCGGAAATTGTTTTAGTTCTGGGGTGATAGAGAGACCAGGGGCCATGCTTTCCGGGGCTCCTCCAGTCTGTCAGACCATTAAGTCTGGTCTTCTTACTAGAATTTGAGTTCTGCATCCCATCCTTCTCCTGCTCCATCAGGGACCCTCTGTTGTGTTCCCTGTCAGGATGGTCGTTGGTGGTAGCCGGGCACCGTCTGGTCTTCTTGGCTCAGGCTGATGAAGTCTCTGGTTTATGTGGCCCATTCTGTCTCTTGGGCCAATGCTTGTGTCTTTGGCGCTCTTTGTTCTCCTTTAGAGTCTCTGATTTTAATCACTAATTCCTCCAGTTACCCGCATCTGAATTATTTGTGGCATCTGGTAAAAGTGTAGGTTCCTGGTCACTATTCTAGAACCATAAAATCTGACTGTCTGTCAAAACCAGGAAATCTGCTTTTTGAACACCCTTCCCAGGTGACTCTGATGTACCCTAAAGCTTGAGTGCGCTGCTCTGAGCACTTCTGCTCCAGGCAGGCGTGCAGTTTTAAATTTCACACGTCTCACCTGTGCAAGGGATTGATAGACTCAGGCAGGGAAGGAAGGAAATGCCGAATGAGAATGCCTAACGAGGCTGACTCATCAAAGGAAGATGACTCAAGTAATAAGGCAACATTTAGGCATTTCCATTTTTTTTCTTGTAACAAAGTTATTGGTAGCCTTTAAACGAAGAAAGTACAGCAATATAGAAATGCATATGCTATCACAAGTAGAAAAAGAAAACAGAATCAGGACAAGACATTGTCTGGTTTCTGTGAATCAACAGTGTAATAGTATGTCTGCACGTGGATGGGGACTAGAAAGAAACAGCTAAACAAGTGGAAACAGAGGGGTGTGGTAGTGAGACTATATTTAAAAAAAAAAAGTTGCCATTGAGTCAATTGCTACTCATAGCGACCCTATAGGACAGAGGAGAACTGCCCCCATAGGATTCCCAATGCTGTAAATCTTTACAGAAGCAGACTGCCGCATCTTATTCCTGAGGAACTGCTGGTATGTTCAAACCCGCCAACCTTTCGGTTGGCAGCAGAACACTTTAACCACTGCGCCATGAGGACTGCAAACCAAACCAAACCTGTTGCCATCCAGTCAATTCCGACTGGTAGTGACCCTATAGGACAGAGTAGAACTGCCCCATATGGTTTCCAAGGAGCGGCTGGTGGGTTTGAACTGCCGACCTTTTGGTTAGCAGCCGAACACTTAACCACTGCGCCACCAGGGCTCCAGTGGGATTATAGGTGTTAAAAAAAAACGAAACTCTTCATCATCAATTTCCACTATCAATGACAAAATGTTTGTGCAATGATTTTTTTTTTTTGGTATTAAAAAACAAACCAAGTCCACGGTTGGTTGATTTCAACTCATGGCATCCCCACATGTTACAGAGTAGAACTGCTCCATAGGGTTTTCTTAGCTGCAATCTTTGTGGAAGCAGATCTTGAGGCTTTTCTTGGTGCTGCTGGGTAGGTTTGAACTGCCAACATTTTAGGTTAGTAGCTGAGAGCAAACTGTGCCATCCAGGGTAAGCCCCTATATATATATATTTTTTTTCATAGTTTTTATTTTTAAAGTAATACATTCACATATATAATAAAAAAAGTCTAACAGTATGAGAGGACAGGCAATAGTCATTTGTACACAACGAATTTTTTTTTTTTTAAACAGTCACATGGATTCTTAGGAAGAATGGAACAACCCACTCATCCCTTGCCTTAGGAGGCCAAAAGCCGGCTGTCTACTTGCTTCCCTCACTTGAAAACCAAAGCAATGTAAACATAAGTGTTCTGACCCCTCGCTTTTCTTATGAAGGTGTACAAAGATGTACAGATTGCCTAGACTGGTGAGGCAGCATCTAGTGCTGGTGGGCCATGGGATGAGCAGGTCCTGACCTATGGGTAAACTGGCCAGAGTGAGATCATTGGAACCCCGAAGCCATGAGCATGGGAAGATGAAATACGGGGACGTGCAGAGGCAGAGAAGGCAGCAAGGAACAGAACCCTATATTCTGGATTCAATTCTATTTGATTCCATACTCATTGCCCACTATATACATGGTTCTAATAGCTGAACAAGAAATACCTGTTAAAGAAAACCGGTACTTCTAGCTGCAGATACATGCAGTATGTATCCACAATATTCATAAACAACAACGTTGATATGAATAACTATTAATTGTGTATGGGCCAGGCATTTCTCATACATTATTTCATTTTTTTTTTTTATAATTCTCTAAGGGACACATCCTCATCCCTATTTTACAGATGTAAATGGTCTCTGAGAGTTTAAGCACTTGCATGAGTTCTCCAAGTGAATGGAGAACTTGGAGTGACTTGATGACCCCAAAGCCAATGCTCTCTGCCACTGGCTGTAACCACCTGCCTGTGGCAGGTTATAGCCTCTTCAGCATCTGATGCAAGGCTGTAAGATCTTAGAAGAGAAAGGAGCTCCAAAGAAGGGTGACAGGGTGCAAGAAGGATAAGGGAGATCAAAATAGAAGTGGAGAGGGAGAGCAGGCCTGTCGAAGAGGAAAGGCAAAGGCAGGACCAAATGTGGTGCATGTGTCGAGGTGTGGCTTGCTAAGCAGGCAGTGTGGGTCAGTTCAAGTAGGGGCTTGAAAGCCAGACCAACGAGTTTGAATGTGAAGCTTGTTTTGAATATGAGATTAAACTTTCTAGCTATTGAAGGATGCTAGAGATTGAATTTTGGTAGGAAAAATCAATTCCCAATGCAGCCGTACCGTATAGTGCTGAGAAAGAGGGTTATTCACTGACCGTTTCACAAGACCACTTATAATCACTTATTCCCAGATTCCTCTGCTATAGCAAGGTGATGGCTTTACTCAGGTCTTAATTTGACTTGCACATGCTTGAGAGCTCCTCTTAGGAAGGATTTCAAAGATCGTACACAAAGGAAATGTTGGTTGGGTCTAGAAAAAGGAACTGGGAAATAAAGCAATCAATAGATATTTGCTGAGCACCTATGACATGCAAAACATTGTTCTAGGCAGGGTTGGGAACAAGACATAATGAAGGATAAAAGTACCTAACAATAAGGGGCCATTTTGATACATGATGTCATAGCTATGTCATGGAACACTGTCCTTTGATGAAATCGTTCTTTATGAATTAACATGGAAAGTGATCCAGGAGACCAGATAGAGCTGACAAGTATTGAATGAGTGTCATGTAGACAGAAGGGGGCACTGATGAGGAGTGTCAGTTTAAATTCGGACCAGTGAAAAAACTGTGCTTGAAACATCTTTGTGAATTTATAGTACCCTATGTTTTACAGAAGAAGACCTAGTGGTGCAGTGGTTAAAGCACTTGGCTGCTAACCTAAATGTTGGTGGTTCAAACCTACCAGCTGCACTGCAGGAGAAAGATGTGACAGTCTGCTTCCATAAAGATTGCAGCCTTGGATCCCACTTTGGTGAGTGGCATCTGGGGTCTTAAAAGCTTGCGAGCAGCCATGTAAGCTGCATCAGTTGGTCTCAAACCACTTGGAGCAAAGGAGAATGAAGAACACCAAAGACACAAGGAAAATATTAGCCCAAGAGATAATTGGGCCGCATAAACCAGGGACTCCATCAGCCTGAGACCAGAAGAACTAGATGCTGCCCTGCTACCACCAATGACCACCCTGACAGGGAACACAACAGAGAGTCCTTGAAGGAGTGGGAGAAAAGTGTGGAATAGAACTCAAACTCATAAAAAGATCTGACTCATAAGGGTCTGACTGAGATTGGAGGAACCCCCGAAGCCATGGCCCCTGGATGCTCTGTTAACCCAGAACTGAAACCATTCCAGAAGACCAAAGATGAAGATTAGACTGGACTATAAAACATAAATACTTGTGAAGAGTATGCTTCTTAGTTCAAGCAGATACATGAGACCAAATGGACGGCTCCTGTCCAGGGGCAGGATAAGAAGGCAGGAAGAGTCAGGAGTGGGTTGGAGGGACACGGGAAACCCATGGTGGAAAGGGGGAGTGTGCTGTCACATTATAGAGATTGCAACTAGTGTCACATGACAATATATGTATAAAATTTTGTATGAGAGATTAACTTGAGCTGTAAACTTTCACCTAAAGTGCAATTAAATATATATGTACATATGGCAACAAGAACAACAAAGATTACAGCCTTGGAAACCCTATGGGGTAGTTCTAACCTGTCCTGTAAGGTCGCGATGAGTCGGAATGTACTTAACAGCAACAGGTTCGTTTTTGTTTATGTTTTACAGAAAAAAATAAAGGTCAGAGGACAATGATGAAGATGATGATGATGATATTGATTATGCCTGGGAGATAAAAGTCCTTGTTCTTTTATTGGATAGTATAAGGCCTGATGGTACCTGAAGGGTGTTTAGCCGGCTACAAACCAATATCTCATTTACTACAAGTCTATTTCATGTTAATAAACTTTGGCTAGCAGGATTCCTTGGGGCAGGGAGTATATCTATCCTGAAAAGAAATATTGAAAAATTAGAGAAACACTCTCATTGCTAATGACTTGGCCAGCTGAGAGTGGGTAATAGGCCTCATTTCTGTTTGTTATTAGGCACAGCATACTTTATTCCTTAGTGGAGAAAATATTAGCTTTTGCTATCACGGCTGAGTGTAATTGACTCTTCAGAGCCTTGTTTGAACTTAGTGATTCATCATTTTTCAAATTAGTAGGGACATGGTTAGGGTAATCTAAAGCTGTAATCAGTAAAACCTTCCGAATGCCTTCTGCAATAATGGATTGGGCTGTCATTTGGAGTATCTCTTATTTCTGTTATCATCTGAGTTTAGGATGCCAATTTAAGCTCATCAGTTTAAATTTTAAGACGTTTCCTCCTTGCTTCTGACAGCCATAGGAAGCGTGTTCGTCAGATGTGTGCTGCCTTATTTGTTGAATTTGGCAGAAGTGATCCCCCTTGTAAAAGACAAGATACTCAAGTGTCAAGCGCTTACAGGCCCATCCATCTTCTTTGGCCCTTCCACCCACCGGGGCTGGACCACATGCACCCACTGTTCAGGCCCCTTCTCTGCTTTCTCTTTGTCATTATGCTGTTGTCAATTCTGCCGTTTATTCCATGATTAATCATCATTTGGAAGGTTCTGCTGGGAGCCAGCAAAAAGGGGAGTATTCCTGCAGGTGGTTTCTTTCTGATTAGTCAGAAGTAATAATGACTTGCTGCTGGGGCTTTGTCATAAGGAGTGGAAGGTGGTGAGTTCTTTTTCTTTTTTGGGAATGCAATTGAATTTTATAAGCCTGGGAAATGAACTTAATTGTACTAAAGAACATTTGAATGGGCCCTATAAAAATGATCCCCTGAACTATTTTCTGTGAAACATATTTAGAATCACAACCTGCTTACACTCTTACCTTTAATTTTTTTTTTTTTGTTTTTATTTAGGGCCTTAACATGCACGTTCATGCCAACTTAACTGCCTAAAAATAACTCCATGGAAGATGAGATAGCTGATGGCTTATCAGCAATCACTTCTCACTAAAGCAATAGCTTCAATTTTTTTTTTTTTTTAACCTTCGACAGCTACGAATCTTGACATTCAACTTGGTGCAGAATTACTCTTTTATATTATTTATTTAGAGGAAAAAAAATCTCTGACAATGAAGGTTTCAATTATATGGTTTAAAGATGACCGCTTCCTTCTTCTTCTTTTTTTTTTTTTAAAGGTGTTTGGAAGGATGCTAGCTTGGAAGTTTTCCTGAAGGGGCTCAGCCTCTGTCGAAAGCGAGGGTGCCTTGCTCATGGTGGCAAAGTGTCACAAGAGGAGAAAATAAGGACGCATTTGCACGCTGGGGAGAAGTAAGAGAACTAGGGAGGGTGGGGAGGTGTCTGGGAATGTCATCCAGCCTCCTTCCAGCCCAACCTGTGTCTCCACCAAGTATCGTGTATGTGATGTCGAAGCAGGCAGGGCTTCCAGAACAAGACAAGTCCATTTGTGAAGAGTGAGAAAGAGTATGAGTGTCCACCAACTTTTTTTGTTTTTCTTCCAGTTCTCAGCTGATCAATATTTGAAAAGAAGAGTAAGCGGGCAGACAGAACAACTCTTTTCCATCGTATTCCTGTGGGTAAAACCAGAGATCCTAGATACTCCAAAACTGCTCTGTGGCTTTAGTCATTATTTTCCTTATCTTGTCTACCCAATGTGGAGTTTCTCTAAACTGGCATGTGTGGCTAAGAGACTAAACATATCAAGATTTCAGAACCAAATTCTGGTGACTGATATTTGCTTTGAGTAGCAAATTATTTCCTCCTCCCCAGGTTCCCCGCCTTCTCCCCTTCTTCTCCCAGCCATACTTTGTGGTGATTGAGGTTTTTCCTTGTGTCTTTGCTATCTTGGTTTAAGGCCGAGTGTGGTACTTTGAGCCAAAAGAACAGTCTCGAAGGATCCCTGTGTGGGTGGAGGAAGCAGTGGCCTCTTGAAGCATCCTGCTGGCAAGTATGGCTGGTGGTTGGTGTGTGTATATGTGTATGTGGAGTGAGGAAGGGGCCCTCCCCCAGGGCAACTGCCACTCTGGCAGGGAGCTTGGGCCAGGACTGGGTTGATTTGCAATTCACAGCCTGGGCCGGTCACTCCTTGACAGGCCAGTTCCCCCAGGCCGGGGAGCAGCTGTTGCCTGCCAGGAGATTGGAAAGAGTGACAGCTGAGCTGCCAGCCTGGGAGGTGGCTGGGAGTGCAAGGCAGGGAGGGCTCTTTCTTTGCTCCCATTTCCTGGGAAGATGGGTCAGGAGTAAGGGAGGCAGGTGGATGTGTGAGGACTGGGGTGTGGGGAGCAGCCCAAAGCCCTCTCCTGGGCAAAGCAGTGAAGTGCTGAACACAAGCCTCAGTTTTCCACTTCCTCATCTAACCCTGCTCATGGAACCTTTCTGTACCTAGGGGTGTAAGGGGCTGAGCTTGAGTGTAATCCATCCCAGATGAAAACTTGATTTTGAATAAGTATCATGACCCAGAACAACAGTTCTCAAAGTGTGGTTCCCGACCAGTAACATCACCTGGGAACTCATTAAAATGCAAATTCTTGGAACTACCACAGACCTACTGAGGCAGAAACTCTGGAGGGTGGTGCCCAGCTATCTATTTTAACAAATCTTCCAGGTGATTCTGCTGTGCACTGAAGTTTGAGAATTACTTATCTACAGTGATTAAGCTATGCTATGACCCAGTGGTATTTGGGGCATTACCCAATACAGGCAAAGTCCCTGGGTTACAAATGAGCGCCATTCCTATGTGTGTCTTTAAGTCGAATTTGTAGGTAAGTTGGAACAGGTGCATACAGTTCTTATTTAGCCCTACTTTGGTGTAAGAGGAAACCCTGGTGGTGTCGTGGTTAAGTGCTACGGCTGCTAACCAAAAGGTTGGCAGTTCGAACCCACCGGGCGCTTCTTGGAAACCATATGGGGCAGTTCTACTCTGTTGTATAGGGTCGCTATGAGTCTGAATCGACTCAACAGCAACGGGTTTTTTTTTTAGTGCAGGAAAAGGCTCAAAGCCTTTTCATTGATTTAATGTGCATGTGCAGCAAGTGAAGGCGATTGTGATGAAGAGTTTGTTGCAAGTAAGGGTTGGTTCAGTCATTTCAAAGTGAGGGCAAATTTACATAACATTTAAATATGAGTTGTCCGTAAATGGATGTTCATAACCCGGGGGCTGCCTGTAAGGCAAAAGGGCGCTAAGGAGAAAAGGGCCTCCTGAGCTCCTTTTATCACTCCTCCTGGGAGACCATCTGCTCCACCTGGAACTAATGTTATCCCAAGCCGCTGAATACAATAAAGATACCAAAAAAACAAAACAGAACCTACTGCCATGTTGAGTGTCAAGTCAATTCCTACTCATAGCGACCCTATAGGACAGAGTAGAACTACCCAATAAAGTTGCCAGGGAGCAGCTGGTGGATTCGAACTGCTGACCTTTTGGTTAGCAGCTGAGCTCTTGACCACTGTACCACGAGGGCTCTCGAGTAAAGATAGCTTTGGAAATTAATCAACCAGAGAATTTCAACTCTGGACAAGTGAACTGTTGAAAAAGTTGAGATGTGCTTTCTTGAGTGCTTAAATTAGGCCTTCCAATTATTCTCCTACAGTTGGACCACTGCCCTTTGCTGGACAATTTCTCCAAGGTCTGGGTGATGGGGAGGGGGTCTTTACTTATTCTTTTGTGATCTGGCAAGCAAATCTTGCTAATAAAGAGCATTAAAAAAAAACAAAACCAAAAACCCCTTGCCGTCGAGTCATTTCTGACTCACAGCAACTGTCATGGATTGAATTGTGTCCCCCAAAATATCTGTTAGGCTGGGTCATGATTCCCAGTATTGTATGACTGTCTACCATTTTGTCATCTGATGTGATTTCCCTATGTGTTGTAAAGCCTATCACTATGATGTAATGAGAAGGATTAGTTGGCAGTTATATTGATGAGATCTACAAGATTAGATAGTGTCTTAAGCCAATCTCTTTTGAGATATAAAAGAGAGAGCGAGCAGAGAGACATAGGGACCTCATAACACCAAGAGAGCAGTGCCAGGAGCAGAGCATGTCATTTGGACCTGAGGTTCCTGCACAGAGAAGTTCCTAGACCAAGGGAGGACTAATGGCACGGACCTTCCTCCAGAGCCAACAGAGAAGGCCTTCCCCTGGAGCTGATGCCCTGAATTTGGACTTGTAGCCTACTGGACTGTGAGAGAATAAATTTCTCTTTGTTAAAGCCATCCACTTGTGGTATTTCTGTTATAGCAGTACTAGATGACCAAGATAGCGACCCTATAGAATAAAGAGCATTAGGATATAGGAAATTCCCCAATTGTTAGCAACTATCTTTCCTATCCGGCCCCCTGCCTCAGGAGTGGCAGCAATGGAAGAGAATGGGACCTTCAGAAATTAAGAATGTGTCTGAAGTAGTGGTCAGGACATAGCAGGAAATCCTTGGTAGATTCTTATTGAATTAAAAACCTCCCTGACATCATCTCAGTAATTTTATTTTTGGTTTATATAGGCTCTTGCAGTAACAACTTCCAGATGAGGTAATGAATTTACTACCCACAGCGTAAAGGAAGGCGTTCGCGTTCCTTTATCCCCAAACGACCTTTTTCAAGTTTCAAGGATGATTATCTGAAATCTTAACTCTTGGGTTTGGGCGTTGATACTTCCGACTTTGTCTAGGATAGTCTCTTTGTGATTGCACAAAGATGAGTCAGTAGCAGCCATCAGCCTTGCCATACCGTATTGGAGAGGAAGGCCCTCAGACGCTGTGCCAGGGTCAGGCTTATCTCTGGTAGAGGTTGTGGTCATCTCAGTTGTGTGGTCTGAGGAACTCGTGAAGACGCAACCATGTTCCTCCTGAATCAGTGCCTAAAATTCCACTCATTGTTTTGGGTAAATCATTTTCTTTATAAATATTTTCTCCTACTAGATTCAACTAGAAGTGCCTGGGTGGTACAAACAGTTAAGTGCTTGACTGCTGACTGAACGGTTGGAGGAGTGAGTCTACACAGAGGCACTTCAGAAGAAAGGGCTGGTGATCTGCTTCCAAAAAATCAACCATTGAAAACTGTACGGAACACAGTTCTACTCCGACACACATGGAGTTGCTGTGAGTTGGAGTTGACTAGACAGCAACTTGTTTGGGTTTTGGTTTTTTAGATTAAATTAGCATGGGGCAAGCAGCATGCCTCAATTATTTTTTAGTAACCTCACCACTTGTCATGGAGGCCTTAGGTGGCACAAACAGTTAAGTATTTGGCTACTAACTGGTAGTTTGGTGGTTCAAATCAGGGAAAGTGTGGTGGTTCAAATCAGGCAAAGTCAGGGTTGAAGACAAAACTACTTCTATTTCACATTTTTGCCAAGAATGAGCTCAACAGAGCATGTAACAGTGATCCAAGGAACTGAGATTAGATATCGCTAGGATTCTGAGAGGAAAGCATGAAACAAATGCCCAAAGATCTTTGCTTTGTCAGGCAGGGAAAGAAAGGGTTATTTCGAGGGAGATCAGAAGCTTCATTTCAACTCATGCAGTGGTCCACCCCTCTCCTATTCACCTCACCCTAGTAATTTTATCAGTTCTCTGTGGAAAGCACTTAGTTGCTATGGTAATGAGTACTCTATAAATATTAATAGAATAAAGCCAAACAGAATATCACCCCATTAATGCAGAGGCTCACGGAATTAGCCTTGAACACGGAGGTCTAATGATGTGCCAGTCTTTATTTATTTTGTATTTTTTGAAATACTGAGAAAAGTTAACAGTTTATTATGATTTATTTTATTGAACACTCTGGGAAGTTCATAGCTCCAGCACAATTTCAAGTACAGTTGGGAATTTGGGAATCTCAGTGGAGCTGTTAACATAGGGAACCTTGTGGGTAAAATACGCGCATACTTTTGACAGCACGGGTGAGGAGAGCTCTCTAAAATTGACCTCATTGGTTTCATTCTCAGCAAACTGACCTGGGCCACTCAACATGGCTTTCATTGTTCCTGATGTTAGTGCGTGCTCCCTTTTTACAATAAATTCATGACCATCAGAAGATATCAGCTTTACATACATGGCGTCTGGGTCTTCCCAGCCACCATACGTTTTCTCTTCTCCATCCATTATGCTCTTATGAAGTTCTACTTCCCTTCCACACCTTATAGCACCTCATCAGTCCCGTAGCCATCCCAACCACTGCAGCTGGGCCCTCGCACACCGCCACAACCCTACTCCAGGGCCCCAGTCATTTTCTTTTAAATCCTACTGAACATGTGTGCCAGCTCTGGATCTCATAGTGATGAGTTAGATCCAGAGTAAAGGCTGTCACGTTGAATTCTAAGTGCTGCGTACATCTTTATGTGATCAGTGTTCTGATTCTTTTAGTGGGGCTTGATAGAGACAACTGCTCTTTATGACTATTTGGTTTTTTCAGATATTACATTTGGTAGTTTAACTCATGGGACTTTAGAATTGAAGGAACATAGATTCATCGGATTTAGAGCAGAAAGAGCTCTTCGTGATTATTTAGACTAGGAGTTTCAAACTCAAATGCCTACAGGCTGGAGGCAGCTAAGGTAAATGAGTGAGGCAGGCTGTGGAAATGGTGGGGGACCGTCGTGTGCCTGGTCCAAAGGAGGCTAGGGCTACTAGACTCTATTCAATGATTGGCCGGTGGGAATTTGAGCTCATGTGTATTTCATGTGTGTGTGTTTAAGAAAGTGCAGGCCTACTGAATTTGGCCATATTTGGCTCTAACACTGCTAACTTCTGAACTTGAATTTATATAAACACCCTCACTTTATAGACGGTGAAAGTGATGCCTAGGAAGCTTGCATGACCTGGCCAGAATCTTATATCTAGTTAGTTGCTGGGCTGGGGCTGGAAGTCAGACTTCCTCACTCTTAAGCCCGTGCTTTTTTTCTGTTAACAAAACAGAAAAAACAAGTTTGCCATCAAGTCCAACTCATGGTGACTCCACATGTGCAGAGTAGAGCTGCTCCATAGGGTTTTCAAGGCTGTGACCTGTCGGAAGCAGATCACCGGGCCTGTCTTCTGAGGTGTCTCTGGGTAGGTTTGAGCCACAAAACTTTTGGTTAGTAGTCAAGTGCTTAACCGTTTCTATTATAGGGTTATAAATATGCTCAGTAACACAGGGGTAAGGTAGACGGAACAGATGTAAATTTGCATCCTGACTCTGAAACGTATTACCACGTGGCCTTAAGCAAGCAAGCTGAGTGCGGCCTCCTGGCATCCTTTTATTTAAGCTGGGGTACGAATACTTACTGTAGGTACCTCAAATGGTAGTTTACATCCTCAAAAGAGATAAAGTCTGTGAATATACTTTTTAAACAGAAAAATCTTATGTAAATTAAGTATTGTTATTTTTGTAATTTTATTATATCTTTAAAATACCATTTTAAATAACTAAATTTACATTTCCTAGTGAGGAGGAGTGAATATAAAAAGATCCAGAGAGAGAGAGAGAGAGAGAGAGAGAGAAAGAGAGAGAGTGTATTCCAGGCAGAGACATAGCAAATGTAAAGGTCCTGTGGTGGAAAGCAGCTTGGATGTTTGAGGAACAGAAGATGACCAGTGTTTTTTAAGGGTATAATGAGTAAGATGAAGAGAGGTGCAGGATGGGTTTGGAGAGATAGGCGGGATCAGATCATCAAAGGCTTCGTAGGGCATGGTACAGGGTGTGCAATTCTAGTCTAGATGCAATGTATGCAAAGAAATACAATAAAAATAAAAGGTGAGGGGGGAATAACGATAGGAAAAAGAAAATGAAACTAAAGATAAAATTAATGAATATAACAATTTTTAAGTTCTTTACAGTTACTAGATGCATGTCACAAGTCTCTAAGCTTCCTAGCAGCCAACATAAAGAAAGGAACACAGACCAAATATTAAGGAGAAGCACAGACGACTTCTGGTTCTAAAGCCTGAAGACTCCTTGTGGACTCCTTTTATCTTTAAGCTGTGTCTTCCTTTTCCTTCTCTTCTGGTTCTCCTCCTATTTCTCAGATCATGCTTCTCAGATGATGTTAATCCTTTTGTTCCTCTGACCTATGTTCACTGCTGGAGTTTCAATCACCATCATCCAGGGTTTGAGCCCAGAATGTCTGAATTCAGTTTCCTTTTCCTAATCACTAAATTATTTGCCACTATTGAAACAATATATCAAATAAAATATCAAATATATCAAATAATACTCTAAAAGTATTTTGAGCAGTGACAAAGTCTTAGGAATAACTTTATAAACTCTGCAAAGGAGACAAATCTTATTTAGATGTATAGCTTAGTTCTGTTCATTAGAATGCAGGCACATTTCTTTATAAGTTAAACCTTTTATGGAAATATACATATATATATACACACACATACACATATGCGTATGTGTGTGTGTGTGTATATATGTGTATGTGCGTGTGTGTATACACACACGCACATACATATATACATACATACATATACATAGAGAGAGAGCAGGCATGAGAGTGAGTGAGCCCTGGTGGTGCAACGGTTAAGCACTTGACTGCTAACTGAAAGGTTATGGTAGGAACACACCAGTGGCTCTGAGGGAGAAAAGACCTGGTGATCTGCTCTTACAAAGATTACAACCTAGGAAGTCCTATGGGGCAGTTCTACTCTATCCTATAGGGTACTAAGAGTTGGGATTGACTTGACGGCAAACAGCAGCGTGTGTGTGTATATGTATATGTATGTATATGTAGTTATATATATATATAGTCTAAGGTATGTTAATATCTCTACATAAAAATTAATTAATGGTGAATTTACTAGAAAGAATCAAATTTATACTTCTATAATCTGTTGAAAAGAAACAAGAAAACAGTCTTTTAAACTTAACATTCAGGTCCTCTTTGTTTATTAAACAAGATCATGACTGAGAAGAGATACTATACTTTGATTTTTTTCAAGTACATAAGAATCACATACTTTTTTTTTTTTCATTTCTTAGCAGGCCTTTTTCTAGTCTGTATTATTTAAAAATCTTAATGAGCGTTCTCAGGACAGTACGGGTTTTTTTTTTTTTTTTTTTTTTTAAAGCTGTTTTCTTTCTTATTGACAAATTGAAACTTCATGAATAAAACAGTTGTCTATTTCCAAAGTTTAAGTTCAGTCTCTAACATGCTTTAAGACACCATTCAGCTTTAGGTACTGATGATACCATGTATCTTGGATTTTCTAGAACTGTCTTGGTTTCAAATATTCTACCCCACTATCGTAATAAATGTTAACCACTGTATTTTATAATTTGGGTTTCAAATAATGTGGTGTCTATACCCTTAATCCTTTTTTACAACTTCTTTCAGAAGACTTTTCCTATGCGAAATCTACCCTGTTCTTCTCGTAGTAGAAGATAACACCCATAAAGGTTCTATGTTTATTAAATAGTTGATATGTTAAGAGTTACAATTGGCACGATATGCCAGCTAGTTTTATTCTTGCCTTTAGTCTCTAAGTGGAATTGAGCCATAGTATATTATAGTGGCTTTGTTTATAGGAACTCTTTCTTGAAGGAAACAAATAAATTTGTCCCTCTTTCTTTCTTTCTGATAGTTCAAATGAACGTGGGACTCGTGTTTCTCTCAGGATAGAATTAATTATTGTATTTGCTATCTATTGCTGAGTTACAAATTACCCCAAGACTTAGTGGTTAAAAACAACAACAAATATGAGAAGTCACACACAATGGTTAAGTGCTCAGTTGCTAACCGAAAGGTTGGCAGTTGGAACCCACCAGCGACTCCTTGGGAGAAAGAGATGGCGATTTGCTTCCATAAAGATTACAGCCTAGAAAACCCTATGGGGCAGTTCTACTCTGTCATCTGGAGTTGCTACCAGTCAAAACTTGACTAGATGGCATCCTACAACAACACAACTGAGTATTCACTTGGTACTGTGAAGGACAGGAAGAAACACCTAGTGCAGTCCTGCCTTCATAGACCTTACACTTTACGGAAAGACACTAACAGTAAAAGACAACGCATGTTAAGTAAATAATGGTCATTTAAGGAAATATTATCTATCCACAGGGGTTCAGAAGACAGAGAGGTGACCCTAAATTGAAATGATCACTATAGGCTCCAAGGGCAGGTGTGATGGAGCTGGAATTTCAAGGATGGGTAAGCAATTGGAAAAAAGAAAGCTCTGGCTCTTTCTACTTCCCTCTCTGAGCCACTGTCCATTCCTAAAATAAAGCACCAAACTATATCAAGTAGAGTTCTTTGGTTGCAAGCAATGGAAGACAACTCTGGCCAACTTAACCAGAGAAAGTAATTTATCAGAAAAATGCTAGGTTCCTCACAGGAGCCCAGGCAAGCTGAATAACTGGGCCCATGGAAAGCAAGAATCACAGTAACCCTTGTGATCATGGTGGCAGGAATACATAGATGTGTTCTCTAGGATGCTACATCAAAACAAATCAGCTGCATTGACCTTCCCTCTGATGCCCAGAAGAAGGTGACTGGTTGGTTCAGGTTGGGTCATGTGCACTTCCATGGAGGAGACAGAGGTGCCTTATTAGCAGCCTATCGGAATCACCAGGAGTGGAGAGGGCCCAATTCCCCTGCAAAGGGAGATCAGACAGAAACCAGACGTCTTTTTAAAGCCCACATAGTTTTCTATTTTTAGAAATGTATCTTTGCATTTAGAGAAAATGGGAGTCTCATTGAATCCCAAACACTATCTGGTTTATTTTTTAAATTTATGTTGTCAGTGTTCTTGGGGGGTGGGGTGATAACTACATTTCAGAGAAAAAATAGCAGAACTATTGCCTTAGATACTGAAATTTTTTTCTTTATCAGGGCATCTATTTTATCTTGGGTCTCTGGTGTGCTTGGTTTCCAATTAGTTTGCCTAAGATTTTCCAGGAGGCTGTCCAAGTTATCCGCAGGCGTCCAGAATCCCCCAATAGCACCCTGTGTTTTCCTTCGTGGTACTTATCACAGTTTATAATTATTAATCTATTTGTTCACTTATTTAAAACATCTATCCCCATCACTAAACCATAATCTTTACTAGAATTTATTATTAAGCAAGGTTGCTCAACCTTGGCACTGTGGGCTGTCAATGACACTTTGGGCTGGATAATTCTTTGTGTGGAGAGCTGCTCTGTGCATTGTAAGATGGTTAGCAGAATCCCTAGCCTCTTCTCACTAGAATCCAGTAGTACTGCCCCAGTTGTGACAACAAAATGTCTCCAGTCATTGCCAAATGTCTCCTGGGGGGCAAAATTGTCCCCACTTGAGAACCAATGGTATAAAGAAATAAATGAGTGAATTAATTAACAGACTCATTCGGAAATGTAATGGGATTTCCAAACCCTTGAACACTATAGAAGTATGTTAGTTTGTCCATTCATTTATTCAGATTTATTCATTTATTTATTCATCTCTCCATTTGTTCACAAAGTGTTTATTGAGAGCCTGTTATGGTAAGAGGCCAGGGATACTCTTAAACAACCTACAATGCACAGGGCATTATGGGGTTAAGGTTAAAAGAAACATGAATTATCCTCAGCTTATTGTGCTCCAGGGAGGATTGCAGTTCCAGCAACACATCTCGGATCAAGCTTACCCTGCCCGCAATCTGTATCTAACCATCTTTCATGACCAGTTAGCACTCACCTTCTCCCTGAAGCCTGTGCAGAGTGTTCAAATCTAGAGTTCTCCCCGTCACGCTGCTTCCTTGGTGGATCTTTTATTGGTTGTCTGGCCTTTGCATCTACCACACTGTTTTATACATCATATAAACATGTCTGGTTTCTTAAATAAATGTTTTCAAGAAGTTTATTATAGTGGAAAAACCTTTAGATATACTTGCATGTCTGATGCTACATCTGCCGTCAGTCTAGCTTTGTGACCCTGGGCAGGCTGCCTAATTGACAAGGGCTCACTTCATCTGTAAAATGAAAACAACTTTACTTGTTCTACAACTACCTTACAAGGATATTGACAGTATTAAATAAAATAATGGATGGAAGTGTATTTTGTATATTTAAAAGCACAATAGAAATGTAATATGTTGGCATTATCAATATTAAGAAGAATAATAACAAACTTCTTGAGGCAGGGACTGTATTTTATACATCTTTATATCTCGAGACCCTACCATATGGCCATGTATATTATAGAGATCTCCATTAATGGTGGTTTGCAATGCAAACATGATGTCTTGTGAGGTGTGGATCCCATTCATTATATAAACTTGTTTTTTTCTGATTATACACAAGTCGATAAATAGTGTAGAACCAAACTGAGTTTCAGATAATCATCCAAGAAGTCTGTATTATTGCTCATGCATATGTATGCTGGCAGCTTCTGAAGCTATGAGTTGTAAATATTCTATATGAAACATATTTTAAGGACCTAATGGCGTCTTATGGATTTTACTGAGAATTTAAAAAAATGTTTTATTTTATACAGGAGTACATTAAATAAGGTGGAAATTCTGGACTGATTTTGCTCCAAAGTACATTAAGATTAAAAGCAATGTATTGCAACACTTGGATAGATTAGTTTTCTTTTCTGGTTTTATTGTAAAAGAAAGGGACAAATCCTCCAGAATATAGTAAGAGGTTAATACAAAATACTCATCTTTCTCAGCTATTGCCTGAGTTTTAAAAATTATTTTGATCAATATATAAGCTCAATTGACTAAAGTTTGTTATTGCGAAACTCAAAGTTAGTTGTGCCTTTCTGATATTGGTCTATTTTGAGGTAATGCTAAAACTGAACACCATAGTAACAAATTTGTTTTACTAAAAATGTTGAGATAACACAAACAGGACATTAAGCAAACCTGTGCATTAGCTGAGTTGACCTTTCATGAAGAATAAATACTAAGGAAATATTTTAAGGGGGTTCCTTCTTGTTTCTTCAACTTAGGGTTCACTGCCAGTCAGACATTGCTTTTGTTTAAAAAGAATTAGGTTAATACCTGTTAAATGTGGCTGTAAAGTTTTACTACATATAATTAAGTTGTAAAACCAAATGGACTTTATGGGTATAATTTCCAATACAAGCTTTTATATTTTTTTGTGAAAAAATAACTGATTAACTCATGGTATTTGGTACTACATTAGCTGCAGAGTTTTGAATGTATTTACTTTGTTTTTCTAAAATGAGAAATTCAGAATGAGATCTTTCAAAGTCCGTGTAAAACAGAGTGATGAATGTCATGTTTAATCAGTGTAGCACTGAACGTCTTTTTTCGTAAATTCAGACACAGAGGACAATTGCTGAATGTCTTCCATGGGCCAAACATGGTGCTAGCTACTTCCTCACATGTGGTCACTTAATTTTCAAACAACCCAGTGTTATTATCTTCCTTAGAAAGAAGAATCTGAAGGTGGAAGTGAAGTAACTTGCTTATGGTCACAAAGCTAAAAAGCACCAAAGTAGGGGTTTAAAAAGAAACAAAAACAAACCAGTTACTGTCTAGTCTGACTCATGGTGACCCCCTGTGTTGCAGAGTAGAACTGTGCTCCATAGAGTTTTGACCTTTCAGAAGCAGATAGCCAGGTCTTTCTTCTGAGGTACCCCTGGGTAGGCTTGAACTGCCAATCTTTTGGTTAGTAGTCAAGAGCTTCACTGTCTGGACCAGCCAGGGACTCCTAAAGCTGGGATACCAACCCAGATTTTTTTTTTTTTTATTGTAAGGCCAGTATTCTCACCAGTACATGTATTCAGGACAATGTGAAGTTGGATGTCAACATGGTGATATTATAGCCTTTCCAAACCTAATGTACTAAGAACTGTTGACTTCACTCAGGCTCAGTAGATACGTCTACAAACTCTAAAGTTTTATATAATTTTCCTGAACTCGACAAAATAAAAACTACGCATGGAATGCTTATCTGAAAACGTTTATTGGCTATTACTTGATTTCAAGATGCTGGGCTGAACTTGAGAATTTTGTTGGTGTATTCCTTCCTAAGTTGTAGTGCAGAGGACACATATAAATGTTCAGTGGTTGAGTTGAAACCAAAAGCTCACCTCGTTCAATCATTTTTTTCATTCATCTGCCTGCTGCTGCTTACAAATGCAACTCTGTCTTGTTCTGTCAAAGGGCTAATTTAAAACGAGGTACTTCCGCAAGGCTAAACTTATTTCATGACCAGGAATGGGTGGAAAAAACTTTTTTTTTAAGTAACCAATAATCTTTTGTTTCTTTGTTAAAGCTGGCTAAGCCTGGAATATAAAACATACCAGAAGCTCTGAGACAGGGATAAGGAAGGGTAGGGATAGTACAGAATGACTGGCTACTTCTGGGGCGAGCCTATCATTATGAACTAAAGCTGGCAAAGTATAGTCCAATCTAATTAGATTCCAGATGTAATCCAGGCATCGGGACTGGTAATAGAGCTTCTTAACCAAGGCAAATCTCAGCATCTACTAGGGCCCTGATAGGTTAAAGAGATTATGGTAGCTATTGTTAATTGCTTATCCAACATCTTTTCTATCTTCCTTAAAAATGGTGACAGAAATTGCTATTTGTCTCCAGTATGCATTTCCCCTTCCTCCAGAATTAGAATTCCCAAATGTTAAGTGGACACATGGCCACCCAGAATTCATTTCTGAGTCTCCCTTAAAGCTGTGTATGGCTATAAAAGTAAGCCCTAGTCAATGGGATGCAAGCCAAAGTGACACATACAACCTTTAAGAAGAGTCTTTGAAGTCTCCCACTTTTCTTCCTTTTAGATAGTTGGATTGTAGATAGGAAGGCTGGAGCAGGAGCAGCCATCATGGACCATGAAGTGGAATCCCACGATGAGGATAGTAAAAGGAGCCTGAGACCCTGGTAATTGTGGAGTTACCAAACCTGTCCTGTACTGCCTACATTAAGGTGAACTTAATCCTAACTAATACACTGACAGAATCCCTATATTACTGGGAGTGACAACGTATCCAACTATAAGACTACATATTCTAGTCTCCCTAGAAGCTATATATGGCAATGTAACTAAGTTCTAGCCATTGAAATAAAGTGGAAATTATGAGAGAATTCTGGAGATGGTCCTTAAAAAAGATACAGACATCTAGAGAAAGCCTCTTGTGTCTTGACTCCTTCTTCCTTCCTGCTGCCTAAAATATGAAGGTGATGGGTGGAGCCCCAGCAGTCATTTTGAACCATGAAAGTCCTTGTGGGACAAAAAGACAGAAGGAGGCTGAGTTCTCCAATGACTTTGCAAAGTCAACTTATCGGTATTAGATCACTTACTTTTGGACTTCTTTCACATGAGGAAGCAAATCTTTGGGTATTTAAGCCACTTTGTTTGGGGTTTTATTTTAGGTGCAGCCAGATCCAGTTCTATCTGATAATGAGGTTCATCAGAGTCAATGAAAAAGTACAGGAAATACTGGTCAGCCCCAGAAAGCCTGGATGTGGGGGCTGGGTATTCCGACTGGGAAACTGGAGTAGGAAGAAGCACAGTTGTCAGAGTGGCACATTAGTCAGGTTCAGTATTGGAGGTCTACCCATAGGGTCATTATGAGTCAGAATCAACTCGACAGCAATGTTTTTTTTGTTTGTTAGTTTGTTTTTTAGCTCAGTCCATGGGTGTAGGTTACATTGTTGGGGAAGGAGCGGTTAGCATGCTGCCAGACCAAGAACAGCTAGGCTTGAAAGGGTCAAGCCTTTAGTGTCAGAGACGGGCTGGGCAGAGACAGAGGAAGAAAGGGGCTGATAAAGCTCATGCCTGTTTCAGGCATGGTTAAAGCAGAGCCAGAGAAGGAGGGAGGGTAGTGTTGGTTCAGGAGTAGAATTCTCGCCTTCCATGAGGGAAACCTGGGTTCGATTCCTGGCCCATGCACCTCAAGTGTAGCTACCTCCTGCCTGTCACTGGAGGCTTGCATGTTGCTATGATGCCGAACAGGTTTCAATGAAGCTTCCCGACTAGGATGGAGTAGAAAGAAAGGCCTGGTGACCTACTTAGGAAGCCAGCCAATGAAAAACCTATGGCTCACAACAGTTCAATCTATAACCTATTCTGCAGATGCAGGACCGGGCAGCGTTTCTTTCTGCTGTGCGTAGGGTCACCATAATTCGGGGCTAACTCCACAGTAGCTACAACAACAACAAAGCAGAACCAGTATGCAGAACCTCTCTTTCTCCTCTTGGGGCCTCCGAAAGCGGCTGGCTGACTCTAACAGCCAGGCTTGTGAGTCTCAGCTTTGCTCCTCTCTCTGTCATGTGTGGGCCAGCTGCGTCCTCACTGGTCTTCATTTCCCCTGCATTGAGCTCATTGACTCTCTGGGGATCAATTTGACTGTGAATACTCTGGATCCAAAGTGTGGGAAAACTGAAGCCACAAACAACAGAGGCCTCGATGCTACCGGGGCACGACGGAGAGTAGCGTCTTTCCCTCAGTTAGTATCACGTAAGACCCAGGCACATGGTTTTATTGCCGGTGACATTTCATAGTCAGAGACACTTCTAGGCAGTGACTCAAGGAGGCAGCCTGCTGCTGAACAAGGAGGAGGCAGGTCTGCGAGCTGGAGCTCCGAGAAACCCAAACTCATATGAGAAAGACCAGCCAGAGCTTTTATTATCCAAGAGGTAAGGTGGGTGGAAGCACGCTGTGAAATATAAAGTATCATAGAGATTATTGTAATTTGATTAATGGAAAGAGTATCAACATAATCACCCTCTTCCCCACCATTACTGAGGCTATAAGGTACTGACCCCCTTCAACACACTCGGATGCCCTCTTGTTTACCTTCTTCCCATCAAGACTGCCCTTGGGGTTCATTTTCACCAAAGTTCATATATATATATATGTAAAAAAGGATGATTTGTCCCAGAACATCCACCTTCCCAGGGATGGCCTGTTCAGAATGCTATTGAAAACATATACAACAGCTCAGTCTACTTTCAAAATTAAGCATGCTAATTTTAAGCATGTTTTTTACCAAAAGAAACACAAAAAAATCAAACCTGTTGCCATTAAATTGATTCTGACTCATGGTGACCCCATGTGCTACAGAGTAGAACTGCTCCATAGGGTTTTCTTGGCTGTAATCTATGGAAGCAGATAGCCAGGACTTTCTTCCATAGTGGCACTGGGTGGGCTCGACCCGCCAACATTTAGGTTAGTAGTTGAACATAAAATGTTTGTGCCACCCAACAACCCTTTATGCTAATGACAGGATATACTAATTGTGTATGATGCATATTAATCATGTACCCCACAGACATGTTAATCATATACCCCATTTACTATTATTTACTCCATTTCCAAAAGTGTCTTCCACTGTTAATAGGTGTTATGTGAAGAAATAGTGGTTGAATAATTTTGAGAAATGCTGGGTTAAACCAAGTCGAGCTGGACAATTGTTACTTGGTGCATATGAATCCAGGAGGAAGGAGCTTCCTGAAGGGAGGGAGCAAGTCCGGAAATGAAAGTCTTCATTGTTCCCTGTGAGGAATTCGATTGGGGTAGGTAATTATTTTCTCTGCCTCCGTTAGTCAGAGAACAGGCCTGTCGCTTGGGCTTATCTGTTCTAATGCTTCTTCCTGAAACGGTCCATCTGGGACCGGACACAAAGACAAAGGAAGAGATGAGATGAGATCATGCCGCTGAGGAACTAGGATGGAGAACTACAGGCTGTGCAGAGTCTTAACCAGATGGTTCCGGTGCTTTTCTGCCCTTGGCATCCTGAGTTTTCCAGCCTTCCCGCCTCTTCTGGGAGCTCCTTCAAGTCGTCTCAGTGACTCCCTTTTCTCCTTGGGTTAGGCAGTTAGTCCTGCTGCTGCGGCCAAGAATCTGGACTAATGCAGAACTTCAGTGAGCTGAGAATTTACTGCTGGCCTTGCGAACCTTTAGTATGTAGTTTGTATTGTGATTCTCCAAAAGGGACACAAGAATGTGGTGATGCCACATCTCCACACCCCCTTCTACTCCCACCCTACCATCCCTTAGGATTAGTGTTCCAGGGAACACATTTGGGGAAATGCTAATTTCATAATTCGCTGCTTAGCTACATCAGAAGACATCTTAGATGCACAAAATAGTTCCTTTAACTAAAAAAGTGAACAGTTTTCTTCCCGCTCTATAATATACCCATGATTTGATAATAGATTAATTAGTATGGATTCGCCATGAACCTTTCTCTATAGGGTCGTCAATGGCCTAAATTACACTGTCTTATGTATCTCCTCTGTGCTGACGATGAGATCCTGGGATTACTGTGGATGCTTGTAGAGAATGCTGTAGAAGCCAAAATACACCTTATTTTCACCTGACCCATCACATCTGCAAATGACTTAGGTCAACTGGGTAAGCAATGTGGTCATTCATAATTAATTTTGCTGTTCATTAGAGCCAATTATTTTAACCGCTCTATCATTTGTATTTTTATACACTCTGTGGTCTTCCAGGAGCATACAAAAGCTTAATGAGTTGTATAATGTGCAATCCCTGATCCGTGATTAACATGGGGTTTAATGAGTTCAATTCTAAGTAAGCTGGAAACTTTAGGTCCCTGGCTCCTTCTGCAAAGCCAGGCACTAGAATGAAAAGTTTGCAACAGTAATGAGTTTTGAATGTTTAAATGAGAGATTATTCTCACATAAATGAGACTTCTTGCAAGTCGGTACCTCCCACTCTTACACAGCCGTCTTTAGATGCTCATGAACAATATCCATTTCTGGTTTCCAATCCTAGATATTCTAATTCAGTAGGTTCAGAGTAGAAGAGGCATGAGCTTTTCCAACAAATGTTCCAAGAAACTCTGACACAGGGGGTCCATGGTCCACACTTTTGGAAATACTAGAATAAAAAATTTTGAGGTTTATTGAGTACATAAGGATATGGTTTCTCCAGCTGGGGAAGTTGGAGGCCAAGAGATTGCTTAGGGGCCTCTGGGGACTGACTAGTTTCTCTCCCTGGAGGAGCATGCCGCCTTGCTAAGGCTGAATTTGGTTCACGAACCAAGAAGATCCAATGTTTGTAAACATGCCCTTAATGCAGGCACACAGGCTGTCAGAGTAAATTCATCAGACTGGAGTTGAAATTCTGGGTATGAAAGGTTGTGGTGCCACAAAAACTGGGCTTTTCAGGTCCCATTAGATCTTAACCTTCCACAGAGACTGTCTCCAACAGCTGGCTGTGTGTCCTGTGAGCAGTTCTAAGAGCTACAAGAAGCTACGCTGAGATATGCTGTACCTGCTCTTGTTCTGTGTGGTCACCATACTTACAATAATTTGCTGTACCCTTGAATAAGTACTAGCTAACCAGTTGTGGTAGAGTTGACTCTGACTCATGGCAACCCACGCTTCTGGCGACTCATGGTGACCCATGTGTGTCCGAGTAGAACTGTGGTCCATAGCGTTTTCAATGGCTGATATTTCAGAAGTATATTGCCGGCCCTTTCTTCTGAGGCACTCTGGGTGGACTCAAACCACCAAACTTTTGACTCGGTTAGCAGTCTACCGGGTTAACTGCTTGCACCACTCAAGGCTAAGTACGCTGAGCACTTAATCCAGTCTTGTATGTATGTGTACCTAAAATGCTATGGAGTGAAATGAAGGACTGCTTGTATCTCACTCCAGTTCTTGGCTTCTCCCATCGAAGTTCCAGGGGAAAGCTGATAGTTAGTGATAAGCATTATTTATTCCATCTTCTAATAATTTCTGAGTATTTGACTTTGCTTCCTATTGATGATTCTGGGTAATCTTTGCAGTTTCCTTATCTGAAATACATCATAATAATAGTACTTTCCTTTTGGGGCTGATGAAATTAGATAAGGCATGTAGTTAGCATTGTTCCTGGCAAATAGGCTCAAAAATGTTAACCATGTCTCTCCCTCCTCCTCCTTCTCCCTTATCTTGGAGTCCCTCCCTACCCACTCTCCTCCTATGTGTCAGGAAGCTCGGTAATTCATATTTATATAAATATGTATTCATGTTTAGAACAGAGGCTTGAGTCAAGCAATATGATTGGAGGGCGGGGAGGAGTGAGCTAGGGGATAGTTTGCTAAGTACAGTTTTCCCTTGAAGTACGTATAAGGAGCCACGGTTACATGCTTGGCTGCTGACTGCAAGGTTGGCAGTTTAAACTCACCCATTGACCCTGCAGGAGAGAGACCTGGTGATCTTTCTGTAAAGATTACAGCCTAGAAAACTCAATGGGGTGGTTCTACTCTGTCACATGGGGTTGCTGTGAGTTGGAATGGACCCAATAGCACCTACCAACAACCTGTGTTTATTAGGAATGGCTGCAGACGGGACACTATAATATCCACAGCTGTCCCTTGGCACCACCAGGTACTATGCCAGGGACCTTGGCTGATACATAGATGATGGAGACACTCTCTTTCCTCAAGGAATATAATCTAGGGGACGTTTGTGGTTTGACTGGCTACACGGTATCTAAGACAATTTGTGTATGTTAAAATAGAGGTACTGTTGGTCATGGGATCACAGAGGTGAGAGAAATTAATTCGGGGACAATGCGTTATCTCTGTATTCAGAATTAGAAAAGAAGGATCTGGCTGTCTGCTAAAAATAGCAACACAGTCCTGTGTATAGTGCATCAGGTAGATTATTAGTGAGAATATAAGCAAAGGCAATACTGTATATATCAACGTGTGTCTATAGGATGAGGAAGAAAGTGGTAGCAGGAGGAATCTGAAGAGCTTCTCCCCTACAGCAGAGTTCTGATTTCACACACAAAGCCTTGTTAAAGAAGTTCTGCAATCCTGCGGAAGTACTGAAGGTGCAGTTGAGAGATACCGGGGAAGCCAGTGTTTGCCTTTAGTTGTAGGCAATAAATTGCGTGGGAAATGCCAATTTCAAAATTCCTCTTTCCACATGATTCAGTGTAAGACAGGATCATTGACTATAAAATCCATCTCAAAGATTCAAAAATCTTTAATGTCCAATAATACTGATTTGTTTTCTGTTACACCCGAGTCTGGCGGGTTCTATAAGTCTTTCCTTTGGCAGAAAGTTCAATAATTTATTATCACTGAAGGTAAAGTAGTTTCAGAAATGTTTAGTTTGGTTTTAGTGTTATATACTTTCAGTCCTTAAAATGCCAGTTGTGTCTCCATAATTCTTTACAGGGGGATTAATTAAGTTTCTTGTTTCTACAATTTGCAACTTGACTACGTTTTTGTTAGAGGTCCAGAGGGAATTCTCATTTATTTTTTGGTCTTCACATTATATGCTTTATGAGGACAATTTCTATGTTAAAAATTACAGAATGGAGAACCAAAGGCCAATAATGCTACAATAGGGCAACAAGTTTTTCTAGCTTACTTGCTTTCACGAAAGTCAGACTGACAATATCAAAACCTGACAGAATTTTAAAACTCTGCTTCCTGACGTTTTCATCTGAAAAAAATTGTGCTGTTTTTCAGACATTAAGCTCATATCTCAAAGTATTCTTTTTTGAACCACACACTATGTCGTCTGGCAGCCAAAAATCCCATGATGTGGTATTCACCAGGGAAGCCTCAAGAAACTCATACACGTGAAATTCTTCAGCGAACTAGAGCAAAACTGCATTTTTAATGGACTCAAAATACAAATAATAGACTGAAAACTCGTTAGTTTAATAGAGTATCTCAGTTTGAACCCTTAGTTTGAGTCTGTTTAAACTTAAGGGATTTTTAAACGAATAGATCAGAGAAACTTCTCTAAAACAGAAAACTCTGCTCGTGTCTGTTTTGATTAGGTAGGCACGCTATGTCTAACCCAGGTGGGTTCCAGGAAGCTGGTTTCCTTCAGTCCATATTTGGCAAACAGAAGAGGTTGAAATTGGATGAAGCCAACAGCACTTTTTTAAGGCATTTAAATCAATAATAAATGCCTCTAGAGAGGCGAGTCCTTGCTTTATCAGAGTACTTTCCTTAAATAAGAATCTTTCTCCCAGATTCTCCAAGTTGTCCTGTCAGTTCTTCATGCCCCCATTTCCCCTATTGGACACCTGACAGAAGAGGAGCCCAGCCATGAACTGGGCTGAGCCAATCAGATTCTCTCTCTTTCAAATTCCAATGGAGGGACCTGGGACAGAGAGTTGCCGGTGAAACACTGGGAGGGCAGGAAGGCCATGTATCTACATAATGTTAGAAAGTTATGGGGGAGCCGAGACACCATGAGAAAACAGAGAAAGGTGCACACAGAGGCTCCAGAGAACTGAGCTGCCTTGGCTTAGAAAACAGACCTGTATCCTTACAAACACCGCTGCTGTGTGTTTGACCTGATGTGACTGGGTTTCTGTTATTTGCAACAAAAAGCCTAGAATAAGGTAGAAATGTGGTCGATAGTGTTGCTCTTTCTGCTTTAGAAACATACTTTTTTATACGTATTCATGGCTTTTACAAAAATTATTTGTAATAGTTGAATTCAGAGCCGGGGTTGGAGAAACAGAAAGAGGCAATTCTC
This sequence comes from Dugong dugon, assembly GCA_030035585.1. NCBI lineage: Eukaryota > Metazoa > Chordata > Mammalia > Sirenia > Dugongidae > Dugong > Dugong dugon. The sequence goes on from CM057475.1 coordinate 27,476,187, forward strand.
TTTTGTTGGAATTAAGAGGGGTTGACTCATCCAATGACGTCTGAGTGTAGTTTCCCCAAAGCAAATCTGTCCATCTGCCTTTCCTGAGAAATGGAAGACCTAGTCTGTTCTGTCAACAAGCCCAGTTCAGATGGGAGAGACAAAAGTAACACCTGAAACTACCAGGGAACAAGGCAGGGAATAATTACATGCTACATTATGCACTGAGGGCAGTGGTGATTCAGTGGTAAGAGTTCTCACCTTCCATTCTGGATTGGATTCCTGGCCAATGCACCTCATGTGCACCCACCACTCATTCATCAGTGGAGGCTTGGGTGTTGCTATAATGCTGAATAGGTTTCAGTGGAGATTCCAGACTAAGATGGACTAGGAAGAATGGACCAGAAAGAATGGTTTGGTGATCTACTTCCAAAAATCAGCCAATGAAATCCCTATGGATCACAATAGTCCGATCTGAGACTGATCATGGGGATGGTGCAGGACCAGACAAGGTTTCACTCCGTTTTGTACGGGATTGCCATGAGTTGGGGGACTCAACGTCAGCTAACACTATGTGGTGCTGACTAGATATGCATTAGATCAGAGGAAGAAAGGTCAGAACAGACCGGAGGTGCTGGAAATGGTCGTTTGAAAGAGGCAGGGCATGAGCTATAAGAAAAGAGTTCTCAAAGGTCTCCTGAATGGGTTGTGGCAGCGGAGCTAGGATGGAGGAAGGTGTCACCAAACTCAGGGAGGAAGGAATTAGCCCTGTGTCTAGAAGTGAGACCCTGTCCACAAGTGCTGAATGCTTTTACAGGTGGGGATCTCTGGGAGCTCTGAGAAGACGCCCCTACCCTCACCCTGAGCCTGTGGTCTGCTTAGACAGACAAGACAAACAGAGGTGAAAATGTGTCAGAAGCAGGACTGCAAGGCAAGACATGGCTAAGTGTCAAAAGAATGTCCTGAGAAGGAGTTCAGAAAAGGGAGAGTCTTTTGTAGCCTGGAGGGAGGCGGTTGGGCCACCTGGAACAGAATGAACATACTGAGAAACGGTGGGCATGGGAGCGTTTTGGAAACAAGGCTGGTGACGAGACAGATGATGAGAGGTGTGAACCCCAGACCTGTGGCAAGGTACAACAGGGGTTTTCAAACTTATTTTGGTGATGGAAGCCTTTTTTTTTTTTTTTTTTTTAAAAGAACTCTTAAGCGGAAGCTCAGTGAATAAAATAGATAAAAGAGATTCATTCCAGGTGAAGTGGAGGAGCAGATCTGGAGCCCACCTCTCCAACTCCACTGTGCCTCCCACACTCCCTAGGTTTGTCTACAGTACCAAGAAGCTTCTCTGGAGGCCACTTGAAAATCAGAACAGTAGGAAGAGGGACGGCATCACAGAGTTGTGAATGGTGGTACGACCGGGTGAGGTTTCACTGGAAGCTTACTGCATGGTGAACTGGAATAGAGAGAAAACAAAAACAAATAAAAAACCAAATCTGTTGCTGTTGAGTTGATTTTGACTCATGGTTATGCATGTATTACAGAGTAGGACCGTGCTCCAAAGAGTTTTCTTGGCAGTAATCTTTACGGAAAGAGATCGCCAGGCCTTTCTTCTCTGGCACTGCTGGGTGGGTTTGAACCACCAACCATTAGGTTAGTAGTGAGTGCAAACCTTTTGGAGGGGAAGGAAAAGAGAACCAACAGGTGACTGCAAAGGAATTCAGGTATGAGGTGCTGAGAACCCGGGGATGGGGAGGCAGAGGGAACGAAGAAGAGGCAGTCACCTGTTCTGCTTCTTATTTCTTTGTTGAAATGGATAATCACACCTTCTGGAGCTCTGGTGGTGCAGTGGTTAAGAGCTATGGTGAGCTACAGCTGCTAACCAAAGGTCAGCAGTTCAAATCCACTAGCTGCTCCTTGGAAACCCTATGGGCAGTTTTACTCTGTCCTTTAGGGTTGCTATGAATCGGAATTGACTTGACACAACAGGATTTTTTCTCTTTTTTTTTTACTGCCCCTTTCATTTCAGCACTGGTGCTCATAATCTCATTTGGACTATTGAGTGAGGAGTTTTCAACATGTTCCCAAACTGCAGCCCCTATGAATACAGAGATGCTAATAGATAAGCAGCGCAACTGCCAAATTCTCAGGGTCCAACTCTTCGGTGTTCCTTTTAGAAGCATACCTGTCTTCCTCTTCCAGATGTAAGTCGCCTTTCATGTAAGTCTGACATTTTGCAATCTCCTGCTCGGGAAGAAAGTGTGCTTCCCAGGGGGCTATATTAAATTGAATTGATTGTCAGGCAGCATTGAAGAGTTACAACAAAAAAGAAAGCAGGCCATATTCATCTCTCCAGCTCTTTATGTTCACCTACATTTTTCTTTTCTGCTTCCAAATTAAGTCTCTACCAATTTTCTCTGGTCAGCCCAGCTTCTCATCCTAAAACACTGAGCCACTTGAGCTGACTTCAATGAGTGGAGAGGTTACAATGACACAGCCCCTAAGGGGGGACACTAATGGACTCACTCGCCATCAACATCCATATTCTTCATTAGCTAAACTAAGCTGATTGAAATATCTTAGCAACCAATCCACATTTACCCGCACTGAAGTAATTTGGTGAATAGGAAAATAACAGTGGTCTTTAATGAAGGGGTAATACGTGAGGTTTAGATAGGGAGTTCGTACATGGTCAGATTTATGTTGAACCTAAGAACCTAGCTAAGGAAATCCACATACTAAAATGTAGAAGAGGACAAAATCTGGCTTTTCAAGACGGCCATTATTGGCTCTTCAAAGAACAAAATTCTTTTATGAAATTAAAAGAAGAAAAATCTTTGGACCAAATTCTTCTAAGTAAACATAGTCAGAAGCACAATTCTGATTGTGCTGTCGCCCTACACAAAGCCTTCAGTGATAATCCCATTGCCTGTAGAATAAATTCAGGCCTCTCAACAGGGCTTCAAAATGGTTTCGTTCAGTTTGACACTCTGCTGAGAATTTCATTTTCACCACACATATGCTGAATCAGAATCTACATTTTAACAAGATCCCCAGGTGATTCTTATGTCAGAATCTACATTTTAACAAGACCTCCAGGGGATTCTTTGTCTTAGTCTGGAAACTAGTAAGGTGGAGATTGATAAAGAGTGGGGAAAACATGGGCTTTGGGATCAGGCTGCTCTGAGTTCAGCTCTAGCTCAATCCACTTACTATCTGAGCTTAAAAAAAAAAAAAAAAAAAACTAAAAAATCCCATTGCCATCGAGTCAATTCCGACCATATAGGACAGAGTAGAACTACCCTACAGGGTTTCCAAGGAGCGGAGGGTGGATTCGATCTGCCGACCTTTTGGTTAGCAGCCAAATGCTTAACCATTTGCTCTGCACCTCTATATCAACTGTTGAATGGGAATGAAAATAACTAGCTCCCGAGGTGGTTTGGAGGGTTGTGAGAGATTAGGAATATGAAGTCCAGGCTTGACACCTGTCTTCCAGTAGGTGCTTACTGAGTGTTAGTTAGTTCACCTTTGGTATTTGTCTCATCATTTAGTAGAGCTCCCTGCAGTGTTAAGGTGCTCTATAACATTTTCCAAACGAAATTAAATTCAGTAAGGGATTAGATTTGGGACTTTACCAACCACATTAACGCTTTCAGACCGGTTAGTACCATTTAGTGCAGCTAAACAATAATTTGGTAAATATACTAGAAAGCAAAACACTGTACTGTACATTTTGTTTTTGTTTATGAGGCGGAAGCCCATTTGCTGGGGTGCAGCAGCCAAAACAGAAAACACAATGAAGCCATTCACTCTTGCATCCTCCAGGTTTGAGTCCCAGAGGTCCAAGTCTTCCATGGAGAGAGCTCAGCGGCCTTACAAGCCTGTCTGATGGGGAAACCATGGATGGTGTCCTAGACTTTGTGGTGGTTAAACCCGAGAAGAAACGTAAGAGCAGGCTCCAGTCTGTGTGTGGCCACTAGGGTGATATGAATCTCCTGCCTCAGTAGCCCAGGCTTCCGAGCATGGCCCGGAAGTTTAAGGAGTGCACTACAAAGCGCCTGACCCACACCTAGAGAACAACTTTCTTCAGTAGATTCTGACATCTTGTCAGCTATTTCCATACTCAGATTTTAAAATCATAAATGTGTACTTATACTGTGTAGCTTTTCTGATTTAAAAAAATACGTGTTCATTGTAGACAATTTGAGAAGTACAGAAAAGCATAATGGTATACCTAAATGCTGGCATATTTTTTATTTACAAAATAATAATGTATTATAAATGCTGTTTTATAGGCTATATTGGTATCTAAACAATTTATTGTGTTAATTTTCCCATGTCAGTAAAGTTTCTTCTACAGCACAAAGTTAACACTGCCTACTATTCCATCACATAGATGTTCTAAATTTTACTTATCCAATTCCTAGAGTTGGACATTTTTAATAATGCCAAAATAAATATGCTTTTATGTATATTTTGTTTCACGTATTTTCTTTGGGTAAATTCCTAGAAAAAGAATTACTAGATGAAAGAGTATATGTAAATATTGCCAAATTGCAACATATGTCACCTTGAGAACTAAGGTGTACCTAACCCAAGCCATGATATTTTCAATCACCTTACATGCATGGGAAAGCTGGGCAATGAATAAGGAAGACCAAAGAAGAATTGACGCCTTTGAATTATGATGTTGTCGAAGAATATTGTATATACCATGGACTTCCAGAAGAATGAACAAATTTGTCTTGGAAGGAGTACAGCCAGAATGCTTCTTAGCAGTGAGGATGGCTAGACTTCATCTTATGTATTTTGGACATGTTACCAGGAGGGACCAGTCCCTGGAGAAGGACATCAGGCTGATAAAGTAGAGGGTCAGTGAAAAAGAGGAAGACCCTCAACAAGGTGGATTGACACAGTGGCTGCAACAATGGGCTCAAGTATAACAACGATTGTGAGGATGACGCAGGACTGTGCAGTGTTCCGTTCTGTTGTACATGAGGTTGCTATGAGTCAGAACCAACTCGATGACACCTAGCAACATTGTTTGACATTTAGGTTATTTCCAATTTGCTGCTATTGCAAATTATATCGTGATGAACGTCTTCAGATATAATTGTTTGCATAGCTATTGGTATCTTAGTGTAAAATCCTTTGAAATATAATTGTAGTTTCAAAGGTATAAACATTTTTGAAGGTTTTTATCCATATTGCCAAATTTTCTTCTAGAAAAGTTGTTTGCTTTCACCTCCAGTGATTATTATGGTCATTTTTCAGTATACTTGCCGGCATGTAACATATCATTAAAAAAAAAAAACTTTCCTAATGAGGCAATCCAAAAACACTAGTTTAGTATTTTAATTTGTATTTCTTTGATTGTTTATGAGGCTGCACATAATTTTATGTTTATTTCCAGCCTTGAGTTTTGTTAATGTAGTAGCTGAGCTTTACAAGCAATTTTTTCAAATACTAGAAACAGACCACAGAACTTCTATTTTGGCTTTATTTGATCCCGTTAATCAAGAACTATTTATCGAGCACCAGTTATAAGCAGGGCACTGTGACAGCCACAGTGAGGGTGGAGCAGACGAGAAAAGGGAGCTCCTGTCTCTGAGAAATTAACCTGCTGGAGAGAAAAGGCAATAGATCATTAAAAACAGGAAATGTGTATTTAGTTTCTTTAATATTTATACTATCTAAAAGAATAGTTGACAGTATGAAATGATCTGAGACTACTAACAACAAACAGCATAGACAGAGATTAAAGAATGAAATTTACCTTAAGCTTTAAAAAAAAAAAAGCTTCTAATCACAATGCACAAAACTTAACTCTGCACATGTTGGCATGTGAAGGGTCATGAGCTGTCTTTAGCTAATGAAAAGATGATGCAAGTTTGTCATAGAGAATAAACCTTTCTAGCGCTATATAGTCTCAGAAGAGTTCTGCCATAGATCTTTCTATGAGGAGGACTGAACCATATAAGGACCAATGTCTTTGACAGAATTTTATTGAAACTTCAAAGTCTCCATATGACTGTTTGTTATCGTAATCCACAGGTAAACTGGGGACATAATGTTACATTGTCATCCTTAATATTTCTGAAGGAAATTAAGTATATGCTTTTCTGATAGGCTGATTTAGTACAAGAGTAGAGCCTTGAGAATCTAAAGGTTGGAATGGTTAGTATAAATTTTTGACCAACCCATTTCAAAATCAGTTGTTTCAACTGTATTTTGACTGGTACTGTGCTAATGATTGAAGATGATTAAAGATGATGAAAACATAAGATTCCTAATGACCAGCAACCCACTGTATAGGTATTCTATTATTGGTCAAAAATAATTTTCTGTGTTTCATTTATTTATTTATGCACTCAACAAACATTTGTTAAGTCTAAAATACTGAGTTAGGGACCATATATGAGAACTTAATTTGTTTGGGAGGAGAAAAATGAGTAATTAGAATATAGTGTGGTACAAGATAAACGCAAAATGCCAGGAAGCACAGAAGAAAAAGTAATTAAATCTATATGTCTTTGTATGTGATGTCAGAGGAGACTTCTGAGAGGAGGTGACATTTGACCTAGGTTTGCAAAGCTGAATAGGAGTTCATCAGATAGAGAAGGAGAGAAAGGTCTTTCAGGAGAAGGGCACAACATATGCACAAGGACACATGTATGAACATGAAAGTAGTGTTGGAAAAAGGTAACTAGACTAGTTGGGTCAGGTATAAAGTGTTAGAGCTTGGCAAATGTAGAGTTTGCCAGGCTAGGCTGGGTGGGCTCTATCCTCTAGATTTGTGCTGTTCAATATGGCAGCCCTGGTAGCGCAGTAGTCAAGAGCTTGGCTGCTAACCAAAAGGTCAGCAGTTTGAATCCACCAGCTGCTCCTTGGAAAAACCCTATGGGGCAGCTCTACTCTGTCCTATAGGGTCACTATGAGTCAGAATCACTCGATGGCAATGGGGTTGGTTTCTGTTTGGTTTAGTCACATGGGACTATTTATGTTTAAATTAATTAGAATAAAATATAATTAAAAATTCAGTTCTACTGTGTCATATAAGGGCTGAGGAGCAGGTTTGAAATGATGGAAGACAGAATCAGCAAAATTGAGGACAAATACTTGGATATAACTCTGAGGAAAAATCAGAAAGAAGAACAAAGAAAAATGAAGAAACTCTGAGAATTATGTGGGATACAATCAAAAGCAGAAATTTGTGAGTGATCAGAGTTCCAGAACAGGGCGAGAAAATGGAAAACACAGACAGGATCATTGAAGAATTGCTGACAGAAAACTTCCCTAATATCACGTAAGATGAAAAGCTGACCCTCCTAGAAGCTCAATAAGCCCCATATAAGATAGACCCCAAAGAAAATCACCATGGCATATTATAAGCACACTCGCTAAAACCAAAGACAAAGAATGCTGAGAGCAGCTCAAGAAAAACAAAAAGTCACATACAGAGGGGAAACGATAAGACTAAGCTCTGATTACTCGGCAGAAACTATACAGGCAAGAAGGCAAAGGGATGACATATATAAAACCTTGAAAGAAAAAAAATTGCCAAGCAAGAATGATATAGCCTGCAAAACTCTCTTTCAAATATGATGATTAAATTAGGACATGTCCAGATAAACAGAAATTAAGGGACTATGTGAAAACCAAACCAAACTTACAAGAATTATTAAAGGGAGTCCTTTGGCTTGAGGACAAACAACATCAGATGACAGCCTGAATCTAGAACAGAAGATTATACCAGCCAGATACCAACCTAGGAAATGAACTCTCAAAACTATTCAAAACCAAAAGATTTACAACAGGGAACCAGAAAGGTTAATCTGCAAATGACAACAATGTCAGAACAATAAAAGAGGGAATAAACAGTGTAGTTATAGAACTTTCTAATGGAGAGGAAGGCAAGGTGATACCAAGTAATAATAGACTGGTTCAAACCTAGGAAGATAAGGGTAAATTTCAAGCTAACAACAAAGAAAGTTAACCAACTTACTCATCAAAATAAAGAAGAAAAACATAAAGTCTTAGTAAAAACAAAATCTATAAAAACAAAAGAAATGAGAAAAATCATAAACAAAAGGAATTCAGCACAGAAGAGTAAGAGGAACAGAGAAATTATCAGCACTACAAAAAAAAGCACTACAAAATGACAGCAATAAACTCACAGCTATCAATAATTACACTCAACTTAAATGGCCTAAATGCACCCATAAAGAGACAGAGAGTGACAGAATGGATTAAAAAACAGGATCCATCAATATGTTGTCTACAAGAGACACACTTTAGAAACAAAGACATAAATTTATTAAAAATCAAAGGGTGGAAAAAAAAATATCAAGCAAACAGCCACCAGAAAACAGCAGGAGTGGCAATACTTCAAACTTTAAAACAAAATTCACCATAAAAGACAAAGAAGGACACTATATCATGATTAAAGGGACAATCCATCATGAAGACATAACCATGATAAATATCTATGCACCAATGACAGGGCTCCAAAATACATGAAACAAACTTCAACAGCACTGAAAAGAGAAATTGATAGTTCTGCTATAATAGTAGGAGACTACGACACACCACTCTCGGTAAAGGACAGAACATCTAGAAAGAAACTCAACAAAGATACAGAAGATCTAAAGGGCACAATCAGGCAACTTGACCTCATAGACATATATAGAACACTACACCCAACCGCTGCAAAGTACTCATTCTTTTCCAATGCACATGGAACATTCTCCAGAGTAGACCACATCTTAGACCACAAAGCAGACCTCAACAAAATCCAAAACACTGAGATAATACAAAGTACCTTCTCTGATCACAGCTCCATCAAAGTAGAAATTAACAACAGGAAGAGCAAGGGAAAAAAAATCAACTACATGGAAAGTAAATAACACCCTGTTGAAAAACCACTGGGAAAAAGAAGAAATCAAAGATGGAATAAAAAAATTCCTAGAACCAAACAAGAATGAAAACAAATTATACCAAAACCTTTGGGACACAGCAAAGGCAGTTCTCAGAGGTCAATTTATAGCAATAGATGAACACATCAAAAAAAGAGAAAGGGACAAAATCAAAACATTAGCTACACAATTTGAACAAATAGAAAGAGAACAGCAAAACAAGTCCACAGCCACCAGAAGAAAGGAAATAATAAAGATTAGAGCAGAAATAAATGAAATAGGGAATAGAAAAACAATGGAAAGAATCAACAAAACCAAAAGTTCATTCTTGGAAAGGATCAACAAAATCAACAAACTACTAGCCAAACTGACAAAAGAAAAACAGGAGAGGAGTCAACTAACCCAAATAAGAAATGAAATGGGGGACATTACAACAGACCCAACTGAAATACAAGGTATCATAACAGAGTGCTATGAAAAACTATACTCCAACAAATTTGAAAACCTAGAGGAAATGGACAAATTTCTAGAAACACACTACCTACCCAAACTATCACTAATCGATGTTGAAAATCTGAACAGACCCATAATAAGAGAAGAGACTGAAAAAGTAATTTAAAAAACTCACAACAACAACAAAAAAGCCCTGGCCCAGATGGCTTCACTGAAGAATTCTACCAAACATTCAGAGAAGAGCTTACACCAGTATTACTCAAACTATTTCAGAACAAAGAAAAGGAAGGGATACTTCCAAATTTATTCTATGAAGCCAGCAAAATCCTGATACCAAAACCAGGCAAAGACACCACAAAAAAAAGAAATTACAGACCAGTATCTCCCATGAATATAGATGCAAAAATTTTCAACAAAATTCTAGCCGATAGAATTCAGCATTATATCAAAAAAATAATACATGACCAAGTAAGATTCATACCAGGCATGCAAGGATGGTTCAACATTAGAAAATCAATCAATGTAATCCACCACATAAATAAAAGAAAAGAAACGAATCACTTGATCATCTCAGTCAATGCAGAAATGGCATTCGACAAAGTCCAACACCCATTCCTGATAAAAACTCTCAAGAAAATAGGTATAGAAGGGAAATTCCTCAACATAATAAAGGGCATCTATACAAAACCAACAGCCAACATCATCCTTAATGGAGAGAGGCTGAAAACATTCCCCTTGAGAACAGGAACAAGACAGGGGTATCCTTTATCACCACTCCTATTTAACATTGTGCTGGAAGTTCTAGCTAGAGTAATAAGACAAGAAAAAGAAATAAAAGGCATCCAAATTAGTAATGAAGAAGAAAAACTGTCCCTATTTGCAGATGACATGATACTATATATAGAAAACCCAAAAGATTCCATGAGAAAACTACTGGAACTAATAGAAATATTCAGCAGAGTAGCAGGATACAAGATAAACATACAAAAATCTGTTGGATTCCTATACACTGATGAACAGAATGATAAAAAGGAAATCAGGAATACAATACAATTTATAACAGCCCCTAAAAAAATTAAATACTTAAGAATAAGTCTAACCAGGGTTGTAAAAAGACCTATACAAAGAAAACTACAAAACACTACTGCAACAAACCAAAAGAGATCTACATAAATGGAAAAACACACCATGCTCATGGATAGGTAGACTCAACTTTGTGAAAATGACAATTCTACCCAAAGCAGTCTACAAATACAGTGCAATCCTGATCCAAATACCAACAACATTCTTTAAAGAGACAGAAAAATCAATCATTAACTTTATATGGAAAGGGAAGAGGTCCCTGATAAGTAAAGCACTGTTGAAGAAGAAGAATTAAGTAGGAGGCCTCACACTACCTGACCTCAGAACCTACTATACAGCTACTGCAGTCAAAACAGCCTGGTACTGGTACAATGATAGATATATTGACCAATGGAACAGAATTGAGAACCCAGATGTAAATCCATCCACCTACAGTCACCTGTTTTTCGACAAAGGCCCAAAATCCATCAAATGGGGAAAAGACAGTCTTTTTAACAAATGGTGCTGGCAAAACAGGATGCCCATCTACAAAAAAATGAAACAGGACCCATACCTCACACCATACACAAGAATGAATTAAAAATGGATCAAGGACCTAAATATAAAACCAAAAACTATAAAGATCATAGAAGAAAAAATAGAATCAATGCTAGAGACCCTAATACATGGCATTAACAGGATACAAACCATAACTAACAACATACAAACTCCAGAAGATAAGCTGGATAATGGGGGTCTTCTAAAAATTAAACACTTATGCTCGTCAAAAGACTTCACCAAAAGAGTAAAAAGAGAACCTATAGACTGGGAAAAAAATTTTGGCTATTACAAACCCGACAAGGTCTAATCTCTAAAATCTACAGGAAAATCCAACACGTTAATGACAAAAAGACAAATAATCCAATTAAAAAATGGGCAAAGGAAATGAACAGACACTTCACCAGAGAAAACATTCAAGTGGCTAACAGACACATGAGGAAATGCTTGCGATCAGTAGCCATTAGAGAAATGCAAATCAAAACCACAATGAGATACCATCTCACCCCAACATTACTGACACGAATCAAAAAAACAGAAAATAACAAATGTTGGAGGGGCTGCGGAGAGATAGGAACTCTTATGCACTGCTGGTGGCAATGCAAAATGGTACAACCATTTTGGAAAATGATATGGTGCTTCCTTAGAAAGCTAGAAATAGAAATACCATATGATCCAGCAATCCCACTCCTAGAAACACATCCTAGAGAAAGAACAGCTGTCACATGAATAGACATATGCACACCTATGTTCATTTCAGCATTGTTCACAATAGCAAAAAGATGGAAACAGCCTAGATGCCCATCAACAGATGAATGGATAAACAAACTGTAGTATGGTACATACACAATAGAATACTACAGAACGATAAAGAGCAATCATGAATTGGGAGGGCATTATGCTGAGTGAAATAAGTCAATCACCAAAGGACAAATGTTGTATGAGACCTCTACTATAAAAACTCATGAAAATATTTACACCTATACAATCTTTGATGGTTATGAGGGAGAGGAGGGGTGGGGGTGAAAAACACTAAATAGACAATAGATAAGTGGTAACTTTGGTGAAGGGTAAGACAGTACACAATACTGGGGAAGGCAGCACAACTTGTTCAGGGTAAGGTCATGGAAATTCCATGGACAAATCCAAACTCCCTGGGCTGAGGGCTGTGGGGACCATGGTCTCAGGGAACATATAGCTCAATTGGCACAACATAGTTTATAAAGAAAATGTTCTACATTCTACTTTGGTGAGTAGGGTCTGGGGTCTTAAAAGCCTGTGAACGGCCATCTGAGATACTCCACTGGTCTCCCCGCTTCAAGAGCAAGGGAAAATGAAGAAAACTAAAGACACAAGGGAAAGATTAGTCCAAAGGACTAATGGACCACAGCTACCATGGCCTCCACCAGACTGAGTCCAGTGCAACTAGATGGTGCCCAGCTACCACCACTGACTGCTCTGACAGGGATCACAATAGAGGGTCCCAGCAGAGCTGGAGAAAAATATAGAACAAAATTCTAACTCAAAAAAAGACCAGACTTACTGCCTGACAGAGAATGGAGAAACCCTGAGAGTATGTCCCGTGGACACTCTTTTAGCTCAGTGATGAAGTCATTCCTGAGGTTCACCTTTTAGCCAAAGATTAGACAAGCCCCTAGGACAAAATGAGATTAAAGGGGCATACCATCCCAGGAGCAAGGACAAGAAGGCAGGAGGGGACAGGAAAGCTGGTAATAGGAAACCCAGGTTCAAGAAAGGAGAGCATTGACATGTCTTGGGTTGTTAACCAATGTCATAAAACAATATATGTACTAACTTTAATGAGAAGCTAGTTTGTTCTATAAACCTTCATCTAAAGTACGATTTTAAAAAAAAGGAAAAAAAAAATTCAGTTCCTCAGTCACACTAGCCATATATCAAGCACCCAATAGCCACATGTAGCTAGTGGTAACCATTCTGGACGGCACAGATATAGAAACTTCCATCATCACAGGAAGTTCTATTGGTCAATGCAGCCGTAGGCAATGGAGTGCTCTGAAAGACTATTGAACACTAGAGTAAGGTGACCAGACTGGTGTCATACAAACACAGACTGAATAGGAAAAGGAAGTGAGGGTCAAGTTGAGACAAGAGTGACAGTAGTAATGGAGAAGTGGGTACAATTCAAGACACATGGAAGACAGAAGCTACAGTACTTAATGACCAGTTAGGTGGATAGGAGCAGAGAGAGAAGGAAAGCAGCAGTCAAAAGTAACAATGTGTGAATAGCTTCCGTAAACAGGGAATACAGGAAGAGGTTTGCTGGGGAAAATGATGAGTTCTGTTTTGGACGTGTTGCAACTGAGGTACCTATAGGACCTCCATGTGAATAAGTAACTTAATGCTTATAAAGGACTACAGGTCTTTCAGAGAGATTGGGAATCTTCAGCATACAGGGAAGTTGACCATATAAAATAATAGCTAACATGGATATAGAATTTACTATCTGCCAGGCACTGTTCCAAGTGCTTCCTATATATTTAGCTCATGTAATCTTCTCTATAATTGCATGAGGTAGTACTTACTATTATTAACTGCATTTTGCTGGATGAGAAAACTGAAGCACAAAGAAATTGTATAACTTGAGCCCTGATGGCTAAGTGTGGTTAAGAGCTTGGCTGCTAACCAAAAGGTCAGCAGTTCGGATCCACCAACTGCTCCTTGAAAACCCTATGGGGCAGTTCTATTCTGTCCTATAGGGTCACTATGAGTTGGAATCGACTCGACGGCCACAAGTTTGGTTTACAGGTAAGGTCACACCAGTAAGTGGTGGAACTGGGATTCAAACCCAGACATTTTCTTAACCAAAAATCGGTATACAGATGATGGTGTAGCAGGTCACGAAGGGAGGTAGCTTTGAGTATTTATATGAAAAATCTCATCAAATTCTAAAAATGAAACATTTAATTGTATAATAAAATTAACATTCACAGGAAAGTCAAAGATTTTGGAACTGAGCAAAAAATTTAGAACATATGATTGCTGATTGTGTAGCATTGTTGAAGCCATGGGAATCAATGTGTTTGCTAAGGAAGAATGTGAGGGCCCAGAACAGAACCTGGAGAACCCTGACGTTGAAGACATGGGAGGAAGGTAGAGGGGTCAGCAAATGAGACCAAGAACCAGGAGGGAGTGACATCTCAGAAGCCAAAAGAAAGAAAATGTCTGACAAAGAGGAAGTGGTCAGTAGGAAGAGATCGTGTATAATGCCTGAAAAAGTTCTCAGTGACTTCCTCAAGCAGAAGTTCATTGTTGACCTTTGTCAGAACAGTTTCCATGGTACAGAGGGTGCTGGAGCCAGAAGGAAGTGGAATGGGAAATGCACAGGAAATGAGGAGTGTAGACAAATCTTCCAGAAGTTTGGTAGTAAGGAGAAGAAGGATGGGTTTCTATGCATAAATAGTCTTAAACATGAGATGTGAGGATGGAAAAGTTGACTATCTGTATATCCGCTGCCATTAAGTCAACTCAAACTCATACTGACCCTAGGCTGTAATCTTTAAAGCGCTTGGCTGCTAACTGAAAGGTTGGTGGCTTGACCCCACCAGACGCTTTGCAGGAGAAAGACTTGGCAGTCTGCTTCTGTAAAGATTTACAGCCTTGGAAACCCTATGAGGCTGTTCTACTCTATCCCATAGAGTTGTTAGGAGTCAGAATCTACTTGATGGCAGTGGGTTTGGTTTTTTGGTTTAATCTTCACTGAAACAGATTGCCACAGACTGTGGCTGATGGGTTCGAACCTTGAATCTTTTGGTTAGCAGCGAAGCCCTTAACCACTGAGCCACCAAGGATCCTTAAAAGCTGACTGTTTTAGACAAATTAAAGTGCCTGCTTACCAAGATGAAGGGCCACTCCATCTCTCCAAGGAAATGGGCCACTGGAATTCCCGTAGACTAGTTTACAACTTTTCTTTAAAAAAAAGAACTTAACGGCAGCTTAAATGCTTGAACAAGAACCTCACTGAAACCACGAGTCTTGAACCTTAAAGAAAGTTCAGACACTATGTAACTGTTACAAATTGAACATTTATGGCTTCAACTTGGGAGAAATGAAGAGACTGGAGAAGTATCAATTTGTCACTTTGCTGAGGTGGGGCTTTTGATGGTGTGTATGCTGAGACTGCTGTGGACACTCATCACATAGCTGGTGTGTGAACCTAGAAGGTAGTGTGGCATCTACCCCTACACCAAGTCGGGGTAAATCTTTAAAAGCATTGTTTCTTTGTGAAAAATATAGCCATCACATGAGAGCTAAACCTCTAAAAGACAGTTTTCTTGTGTGTATAGATTGATGTGTAGGCACAATGTGTCTCAATGCAAATAGAACTTAGGAGACAGTTAGGAACCTGAACCTACTTTCACAGTTTGGACCTTTGGGGAGCTATGGGAATGTATTCGTCACAGATGTCAGAGACCCCTGGATCACATAAGTAGGGTGACCACACATCTTGAGTTGCCTGGTGCATTCCTGAGCAACTCCTGTTGAGCTGGCAAAATCTTTTATAGTGTCTTCTTTCACATTCAAAATAGTCCAAGTTTGGATAACAAACAATAAGATGACTGAGTACGTAAGTAATATTGAATGAATTCAATCATATTACTGGGAAGGAAAGATGGGTGGGCAGAGGGTGCCAAGGAAGGTTTCACAGGTGCAGCCTTGAAGAATGGATAGGTTTCCAACAAGTCAGAGAAAGCAGGAAAGGCATTCCTGACTGGGGCATGGTAAGAACACAGAAGAGGTGCTTGCCTTGAAGAAAACAGAGGCCGTGGGTTCTCTTTTGAACCACATGTTTTAGGCTGGCTTCTCTAGAGAAGCAAAACTAGTGAAGCATCTATCTATACATATGTATATATATATAGAGAGAGGGATTTATATCAAGGAAATGGCTCACGCAGTTGTAGAAGCTGGAAAGTTCCAAGTCCATGGGTCAGGCTGGAGGCTTCTCCTGACTCATGTAGGAGCAGCCGGTGGTGAACCCAAGATCCAGACCATGGAGGATGATGAATCCCAATATCGGCAGGCAAGCTGCTAGCTCATGTCCCAAGAATTGGAGGTCAGATGAAAAATGGCCAGCTGCAGGATCCAGAGCAAGCAAAACCCAGCAAGTCCAGAAAGTCTACCTATATTGGATGCAGGCCACACCCTCAAGGAAACTCCCTTTCAACTGGTTGGCTACTCACAGCGGATCCCATCATGGAGGTGATTACATTAGATCAGATCTCATCATGAAAGTGATTACTTCTTTATATGACTGCCAAACTATATCATAACTGCCAAACCACTGCAAATCTTGGCCCAGCCAAACTGACACACAACCTTAACGATCATACCACAATTCTGTAAAAACCAACTAAAAATATAACAACAACAACAACAAAACCCTAAAGAAGTTAAAATGAGAAACAGAATGTAATCACAATCTTCTATGAGACCCACTGCCTTCTTTTTTTAAAATTTAATTTAATTTTTAGTGGAAATATATACAGCAAAACCCACTCCTATTCCATAGTTTCTAGACATAATGAGCAGTGACATTGGTTACATTCTTTACATTCTCATTATTTCTGTTCTAGTTGTTTCACTTCCATTTACTTAATGTCCTGCCCCCTCCACCCCGAAAATTCTCATCTTTAAAATAGCTGTTGACCCTTTGGTCTTATATAGATATATATTTTTTAAAACTTCAATACTCAAGGTTGACAATCTTAACTCTTTGGGCTAAACTGTCTCTTAATTTAAAGGTGACTTCGGGGGATAGTTTCAATTGAAGAGCTGAAGAGCAACGCAGGGCTGTAGTCTCAGAGACTCCTCCAGCCTCAACAGGTCCAGTAAGTCTGGATTGTTTAAGACTTTGAAGTTCTGTTTCACATGTGTCTCTTTGTTTATCAGGATTCATCTACTGAGTTCCTGATCAGAACATTCAGTAGTAGTAGCTGGACATCATCTAGTTCTTCTGGTCTCCAGATGGAGGAGGCAGTGGCTCATGTAATTAGTCCTGTAGTACAGTTCCTTTTCTGATTCTTGGTTTTCTTTCTTTTTGTTTTGTTCCAGATGAATAAAGACCAATAGTTGGACCTTAGACCACTGCCTTGTTTTTAGCTGTCTAGTTCAAAGCACTTTAGAGATGTTAATGAATTTGTATATTTTTATTAATTTCTTTCCTGTAGAGAATACAGCTGAACAGTTATATTGCATCATGATGGCAGCAAAAACAACTTTTTCAATCTATTCTTGGATTCCAGTCTTTTAGAAGTTGTAGGAATTGTAGCTCCTCTATCTAGCTAAAGAGGGGGGTTGAATAGAGGAGATAAACTTAATTTAAACCTAGAGTGTTTGAAGGTTTCTTCCCCATTGTAATTTTAAACATTATTTTTAATATTTATGTAACAGATATTCACATCTTGATGGGAACATTATTCCCTTCACATTAGGAGGAAAAAATCCTGCAAATATTTCATTATGTCAGTTATTTATTCTTTTTAAAATCCCAGCAGTATCACTTTCCTCAAAATTAATCCTGTTTATCACCAAATGTTCCTTTCTTAGGTGATTCTGACTATTTGGCACTACTTTTGCTGTTGTTGTTGTGTATTTGTATATGTGAGGGTTTAGATACACTAACGAATTTTGAACCTTTTTGGATAATGAGGATATTTACAAGATTGCAGTCAGAAATCCTGTCCGTGGAGACTATTTAGTGATAAGTCAGCACAACAAGAGTCATTATAACAGAGATTATTACATGTGGGAAACTGGATCTAGACCTGTAATATAAGGAATACCCAAACACATTTTTGTACTAGGGCAACACTATAATAAAAATAGGCTCAATTCTATCATTTCTATAAAGCCTGACTTTCTTCTGATATCCATGATATATGGATATTGTTTACCCATAAATAAGAACTTTAATGACAGTGCTGATAGCCTATTCATAGGACCTCAGTTCTATTTCGCATGACAATGTGCCTGACCTAAAAAAACAAACAAACGAAAAACACACTACATTTCCCAGATTCCTTTGTAAGTGATAGGAGTAGGCACATGATCTCATTCTGGCCAATGAGATATAAGTGGAAGTTACCTAGTGGGACATGGAGGACAAGCTATTGTTTTCTTGCTAAAGGAGACATACTCAACCAGCAACATTTTGCCTTTTGCCCTTCCTTTTCTTTTAGCCTGGATACAGGATGTGATGACAGAGATAGCTCCACCATCTTGGACCATGAAGCAACAAGCGTGAAGACTCACATGCTTGGGTGGAAAGATAGGAGCCTGTTGGCACTGTGGATTTTCTGTTCCAGCCCTGGATGCCTTCCAGTGGAAATCTTGTGGCTTGAGAGATAGAAACCTGTACTTTTTTTAAATTTAAGCCACAATTTACTTTGTGTTACAGACAGCCAAACCTATTCGTAACTGATATAATCCCAATTGATAAATCAGGGAATGACCTTTGAGAAACATTCTGATCATCTGAGGATAGTTGCGAGGGCCAAATACATTAATACAAGTGAAGTGTTTGGAATAGTAACTGATACTCAGTAAATGTTGGCTACTATTAGAGTAAGGGGGTATGCAATCCAAGAAAAATCTCACTCCTTTCTCACTATCTTATCTGGGAGAACTTAGGTGAAGTGAGTATTAGACTTATCAGAAGGTTTCAAGTGGTAGTAGCAGATGACTTATTTTAAATCATGATTTCATTATTTTGTACCCCACTTTGTTCAACAATTGATGTAAGGTGGTTCACAGAGAAAAACATGCAATAAACCAATCAAATGAAAATAAAAATATGGGTCAGGGGAATTTAATATTAAAAAAGAAAGTAAGGAGGATTAAAAAAATAGACTACAGAACTGAACAACGTATGACTCTATAACGCAATAGTAGGTAAGCTACAAATTTGGCTCGGAGGTTCCTAGTGACCTCAGTGGAAGGGCGTATCATTCAATAGGATTAATTTAATGAATGCTTATTAAATGTTTGTTATGTGCCAGGCACCGTGCTAGGCTTTAGGGACATACTGGTCAGGAAAGCAGATATATTCCCTGTGCCACAGAGCTCATAGTCAAGAGGTAGAAAAAGACATTAATCACACACACAACACACACACACACACACACACACACACACACACACACACACACAATTTTCAATGTAGACAAGAAGAAAAAATATATATATATTTTTTAAGGAAAGCAAAGCTTTTCCTGGCATTTAGCTCTAAGCAAAATTTCTCACTTGGAGCAATGCCAACCGAAGCCTTGGTGGTCAAGCTGGAACAAGAGGCTGCAACTCTCTGATTCTGACTTACTTCCCATGGAACTATTTCTTTTCTCTGCTACTGGGTTCCTGGTTTTTTGGCTGAGAAGAAAGATATAAAATACAGCCATCAGCTCTCTCCCTAACTAGATTCTGTTCTGATTACTTTACAAAATGTTAACATTTCAGATATTCTTATCCATGATGGAAAACTTGGGAGAAAACAAAACTACTGAGAAAAAATTTTATATTGAAAACATTGCATGTTTTATTGACATAGAGTAAAACAAATTCCTTTGGTCTTATTCAAACTTATTTTTTATAAGCCTTTCGGTGAATTTCTGAAAAATACATTCTGTAGGAAATAGGGCTTTCCTGGACTTGAGAGTTTTACTATTTTGCCTGAGTTAAGTAAGACCTTATGGAACTTAATCTGCCTTGGTTATTTGACATTGAGGTGAAAAAAAATACATCCTTACTGTCTAGTTGACTCCAACTCATGGTGACCCCAAGTGTATCAGAGTAGAACTGTACTCCACAGGGTTTTCAATGGCTGATTTTTCGGAAGTAGATTGCCAGGGCTTTCCTTCAAAGTGCCTCTGGGTGGACTTGAACTTCCAACCTTTCAGTCAATGAGTAGCCAAAGGCAGTAACTGTTTGCACCACCCAGGGACTTCATCAAGAGTGAAGTATTATATCTTTTCTAGAAAACTCAAGTTGACTCCATCAAGTACCAGGACATCAAATTTCTTTAGTAATTTGTCTAAAGTGACTTTTTTTTGTAATGCAAAATCATAATCATCTGTTTTGATACCAGGTAGTAATGCAGTTCTGACTTTAAGTTGTTTTTTCCTTAAAGTCAAGCTGAACTTTTCTTATTCTACTGCTTTTGTGTCTACCTCTATTAACATCCCTTTATAGTTTGCTACTGCTGATTTACTTAAGACTGTTAAATGATCGCCTAGAATTGCATGTAAATTAAGATCCAATAAGCTCTGAGTGAGGTAGGATCAGGCAAGGGCTTTGCAACAAGCTATTTTCCTTTGAAGGTTCTAAAACCCCATTTCCTTATTTCTAAATTTAAGATTATTTTCCAGAAGGATGGCCTTCCTTCAAGTCTTAAATCCGGGTAAGGGAGTTACTGTGCTCCTTGAGGAATATTTTTGAGAGTCAACGGAAAAGGCTGGTTCTACTTCATATGATATGTGTGAGTCCTTGGCTTATTGTGTTGAACTTTCGAGAGTGAAACTTGGCTTACTACAAACTACACAAAGACTTTGGTAGGAACTGTCCACAGGACAAAATTATGGACAACAAATGAAACTGGGAAAACTTATGGAGCACTAGTTAAGTGTAGGGCTCACTGTTGGTCCGGTGATTTGAGGGAGTTTTTTTGTTTTTTGTTTTTAAATTGTACTTCAGGTGAAGGTTTACAGAACAGATAGTTTCTCATTAAACAGTAGTACACATATTGTTTTATGACATTGGTTAACAACCCCACAACATGTCAACCCTCTCCCTTCTTGATCTTTTCGTTTTGGTGAAAATATACATAGCCAAAGATACACCATTTCAAAAATTTCTACATACACAGTTCAGTGACATGGACTACGCTCTTCCAATTGTGCTGCTATTCTCACTTTAGAAGGTTTACAGAACAAAATAGTTTCTCATTAAACAGTACACATGTTGCCCTATGACAGTGGTTAACAACCCCACTACACAACAACACTGTCCTTATTCAACCTTGGTTTCCCTATTACCAGCTTTCCTGTCCCCTTCTGCCTTCTAGCTCTTGTCCCTGGACTGCTGTGCCTCATTAGTCCCGTTTTGTTTTATGGGGCTGTCCAATCCCTGGCTGAACGGTGAACCTCGGAAGTGACTTCACCACTGAGCTGAAAGGGTGTCTGGGGGCCATATTCTAGGGGTATCTCCAGTCTCCTTTAGGCCAGTAAATCTGGTCTTTTTTGTGTGTTAGAATTTTGTTCTACATCCTTCTCCAGCTCTGTCCAGAACCTTCTGTTGTGATCCCGGTCAGAGCAGTCAGTGGTGGTAGCCGGGCACCATCTAGCTACACCGGACTCAGTCTGGTGGAGGCCGGTAGCTGTGGTCCATTAGTCCTTTGGACTAATAGTTTCCTTATATCCTGTTCTCTTCATTCTCCCTTGCTCCCAAAGGGATGAGACCAGTGGAATATCTTAGATGGCTGCTCACAGGCTTTTAAGACCTCAGACGCTACTCACCAAGGTAGAATGTAGAACATTGTCTTTATAAACTGTGTTATGCAAATTAAGCTAGATGTTCCCCGAGATCATGGTCCCCGCAGCCCGATTTGAGGGAGTTTTTGTCATCAAATGGGATCTGTAGCTTTACTGGATTTTGAATGGAAGGAGAATAGTCAACAAGACTCAAAGCAGAGTTGAAGCACTTTGGTAGCGTGTGTGCTACAAAGGAAGGAGTCCCTGGGGTGCAAAGGGTTAAATGCTGGGCTACTTATGAAAGGTTGGAGGTTTGAATCTGCCAGAGGCCCTTGGAAGAAAGCCTTGGCAATCTGCAGTTCTACTCTGCACACATGGGGTCACCATGAGTCAGAATCGACTTGATGGCAACTGGTTTTGTTTTTGGTACTACAAATGAAAAGAGAAAAGGAAGCTCAGCAGTGTCCTTGCACCAGAAGGACGCAGAAGTTCATAAAGCAGTTTACATTTTTTAACTAAGCAAATGAAAAAAAAAGTAATTATTTACTCTGGGAAAGGCAAAAATAACTATACAAGAATGTAAATATAATCATAACATATTATATGACTTAGCAACAAACAGTATTTACATAATCACAATAACTAAAATACTGAAAATGGATTAACCCAAAAATTGGGATGTGATTATATTGGGAGGATGAGAGAGGTGAAGGGTATCCAACAGAAATAAAATCCTCCTCTACCGTAATAAGTCAATAGATAATGTCTAAAATTCATGAATCAAGTGGTAACAGTGTATTTATATTATGTAAAGATGTGGAGTAAATTAGAGAAAAAACACCACTGAAAGAGATGAATGTGGTTGCTTCTGGGTGGGGTGGGAAAGGCAGGGAACTTCTCTTTTTAGTGATTAAGTTTTTTAGACTACTAGACTTCTGAACTTTGATAAATTTGTAAGCTAAAAAATTAACTTAAAAATACATTTTAGACAGAACAAAAAAAGGAATTGAAGAGCAAAAGATCAAGAGGGAACGATTCCTTGGGAGCGGCAGTTGACAAAGCAAATTCGAGAATATACTCCGTGAAAATTAGATGAAACACGGGAGATAAAAGACTGCGGACCAAGAGGTCCCAGTGAGGCATTCAGAAGGGAAAGGCTGCAACCAGGAAGTCCATACACTCACAGCTGCTTCCAGGACTTGGTGCTCACCCAGTAACAAAGCCACTTCTGTCTGGGAAAACCACAGCAAGGCAAGGCAGGGAGCAAAGAGCCTTTAATTGGGGTGGCGAGAAAGTGGCTTTGTGAACTCCAAATGCCTCCCGCAGGCTGGGGCACGCTTTTCCGTCCCTCCCTTCTTTGCCCACCAATTTATGGCCATGCTGCCCAGGGCTTCTCAACAGGAAGAGTTGGTCTTTGGGTATCTCTCCCAGCTCTGGGTCTTGAGCCATCTTTCTGCCTCTTGCTGTTCTATCCTGAGCACCCTGTACCATATTCTAACCTCACCCGCCACCCCCATCAAAATAGTCATCTGGGTTCCATTTTCTTAGAACGAGCAAGGTGACTATCCAACTAATTTAATGCGTTCACGGACTCTGTTAACGGTTGCAATTTAATAGAGGCCTCCAGAGCTTCAACTCAAGGAATTATTTATCTGGTGAAGTTGGACACTCAGCTGTCCAGAGGATAGGGACTTTGGCTTGGATACCTCACGGTTTCTCTCAGCTTGTAGTCTGTAAGAACAATCTGTACATTAGGCTGGCTACAGTGTTCCCAGCGAAATCACTTTTGTATTGATTTTGCCCCACCTCTATCTTATCTCTCCTCAGAATTTAGAGAATCCAATCTATTCTGCAGTCTATGTTGTGCTTATTGATAGGAAATTTTTCCAAGACAGGCCACATGTGCATCTTTGGTCTTTTTTTAACTGGTCCATGACCTTCTTGAGGATTTGTGTTGTGTTGTCAAATGAAGTGATATAGTCCTTTACTATCTACACATGTTCTCATTCGCTAATTTCTGAGGTCTTGACTAAAATGGTAGCAGAACCCTTTGACTAAGAAACTCAACCCAGTCATGAGATGAAAGGAAGATATCAGTCTTGAACCCATAGGAAATAGAGCCAAGAGAAAAAGATGGGGACTTCTTTGGAGGGGAGTTTTCTGGAGCTAAAAGAAGGCAGCCCAAGGAGGCCAGGACCACTGTGCTCAGCAAAAGTGGCTATCTAGCAGGGAGGATTTTTTCCAAGGTGGAAGTCAGGCTGTCTAATGAGGGTCATGAACCCCCATGGAGTTATGGGGACTGAGTCATTTTTAAACATTTTTCTTTGATTTGACAGCTGGGGTTGGGCTGTTAAGAGGTATAGAGTGTTGGAAAATGACTTGTTATACCTGTAATTCTCAAAACCTCATGACATACACAGAGCAGGGTTGTTATGACACTGTGGACAAATCCACCTAAATATTTCCTGAGCTTATATTTTGTTTTTTCTGGTGATTTCAAAATACTGGAGATGGTAAAGACTTGTCTCCTTAAATGGACCCAGATATAAAAATGATTAGATTATTTACCTGCAAGGAAGGGCTCTGAGTGACTAAGAAATAGCCAGGTGTGGCAATTATAGGACCTGGGCTTTTTTTTTTTCTTTCTTTTTAGACATTATTATATTTTTAAATACAAAACACACTCTCTTTTTATATAAAACACAGAAAAACAAAAAGAAGAAAATAAAAATGCCCATGTTAAAAGCTGAGACTTTATTGAAGGATAAATGGAAATACCTTGTTGAATATTTTCAGACTTTTCTATTTAAAGATATATATGTCTAGATGCACACACATCTTAAAACATAAACGGGATCACAATACAAATTGTTCTAAAACTTGCTTTTTTACTCAATACATTATAGCCATTTTTCCATGTTAATAAATATTTCATCATTTCTAAAGTTTAGGTACATTCTGTTGTGTATATGTGCCAACATTTAACCAATTCTCTTTTATTGGATATTTGGGCTGTTTCTAATTTATCATTATTATAAATAATGCATCATTTCACATTATTGAAATTTTGATTATGCTTTTACTTTTTATTGCTATTCAATGTTACTGAGAAACTTAGTTCTTGCTGGCAGGAGAGGCAATTTTCTGAAGCAGACTAAGAAAAGCATTATGGATATAGTTGTTAAAATCCTTTTGTAAATATGTGCAAATGCTGTGAATTATTGTCAGTTTATGGAATTGTTGAAAGAAATAGAAGACAATTAATTTAATGATCTTATGTTCCTTGCCAGTGCTTATTGGTTGAGTCCTGGAAGAACTTTATAGATTACTGTATTGTTAATTCTGATTTTCTGTAAACAAAAGGAATGCTTGCCAAATAGTCAGTTATCAAAGACCAAAATGGCAGCATAGTTTATGTCTTCTCAGCGATATCACAGTGCATATGAACAAGCTAAATTTGAAGCTCCAAGGAAAGGGAAAACTTATTTGTGCCCTAGCTAGACAGATAAAAGAATTTATATTGAAATTGAAACTTTTTCTACTATAAATCAGTAATAATGATTTGATACATTTTTGTAGCATGAGTCAATATGCAAAAATTTCCATGTAAATTGGCTGCCAAAATTATAAGAAAAATTTGAAGAATGCTTTGTTGATAATAAATTTAGAGTTGCATTTCAATTTATGAAATCTTTCTCTGAATTTGATATTAATAACCCTGAAATGACACAAGAGAGAGTAAATTTAATATAGTTTTGAAACTGAAATATTTTTGCTTCAAAGTGAAATAAAGTCTTCTTTTAAAAAAACCAGTTTTGGTAATGTGAATGCAAGTATTATAGGAAAATGATTTTTGGATACTGGATTGGGAAAGTTTTAAGTAGGTTTGGAACAACTAGAATATAGGGATCTATTTTTTAACTGTAAATTTTATTAAATCTAAACACAGTAAAAGTATTTTCAAGTATATAAATTGAGATGTGCTTTAAATAAAAAATACACACTGGATTTTGAAGACTTTGCATGAAAAAAAGAATGTAAAATAACTCAATAACTTTTATATTGATTCCGTGTTGAAGTGGTCATATTTTAGACATATTGTTGTTGTTAGGTGGCTTCGAGTCAATTCCGACTCGTAACGACTCTACGTACAACAAAATGAAGCAACTGCCAGTCTTGCCCCATCCTCACAGTCATTGTTATGCTTGAGTGCAGTACTGCAGCCACTGTGTCAATCCCTCTCTTTGAGGGTCTTCTTTCTCGCTGACCTTCTACTTTACCAAGCATGCTGTCCCTCTCCAGAGATTGATCCCTCCTGATAAGATGTCCAAGTGAGACTAAGTCTTGCCATCCTTGCCTCTAACGAGCATTCTGGATGTACCTCCTCCAAGACAGACCTGTTCTTTCTTCTGGCAGTCCACTATATATTCAACATTCTTTGCCGACATCATAATTCAAAGGCATCAATTCTTCTTTGGTTTTCCTTATTCATTGTCCAGCTTTCATATGCATATGCAGCGATTGAAAACACCATGGCTTGTATCAGGCACACCTTAGTCCTAAAGGTGACATCTTTGCTTTGTAACACTTTAAAGAGATCTTTTGCAGCAGATTTGCCCAATGCAATGGGTCATTTGATTTCTTGACTGCTGCTTCTATGGGCATTGATTGTGGATCCAAGCAAAATGAAATCCTGGACAACTTCAATATTTTCCCTGTTTATCATGATGTTGTTTATTGGTCCAGGTGTGAGGATTTTTGTTTTCTTTATGTTGAAGAAAACAACATACTGAAGGCTGTAGTCTTTGATCTTCATCAGTAAGTGCTTCAAGTCCTTTTCGTTTTCAGCAAGCAAGGTTTTGTCATCTGCATATCACAGGTTGTTAATGATCCTTCCTCCAATCCTGATGCCCTGTTCTTCTTCATAGGGTGCAGCTTCTCATATTATTTGCTCAGCATACAGATTGAATAAGTATGGTGAAAGAATCCAACCCTGATGCACAACTTTCATGACTTTAAACCACGAAATATCCCCTTGTTCAGTTTGAACCACTGCCTCTTGGTATACATATAGGTTCCTCATGAGCACAGTTAAGTGTTCTGGAATTCCCATTCTTTGCAAGGTTATCCATAATTTATTATGATCCACACAGTCGAATGCCTTTGCATAGTCAATTAAACACAGGTAAATATTTTTCTGGTATTCTCTGCTTTCAGCCATGATCCATCCCTTGTTCCTTGTCCTCTTTTGAATACAGCTTGAATTTCTGGCAGTTCTCTGTCAATGTACTGTTGCAAACATTTTTGAATAATCTTCAGCAAAATTTTACTTGCCTGTGATATTAATGATATTATTCTATAATTTCCACATTCTGTTGGATCACCTTTCTTTGGAATGGGTACAAATATGGATCTCTTCCCGTCAGTTGGCCAAGTACCTGTCTTCCAAATTCCTTGGCATAGATGAGTACCTCCAGTGCTGCATCCCTTTGTTGAAACATCCCAATTGATATTCCATCAATTCCCTTTTTTTTTGCCAATGCTTTCAGTGCAGCTTGGACCTCTTCCTTCAGTACCATTTGTTCTTGATCATATTCTACCTCCTGAAATGGTTGAACGTCGACCATTTCTTTTTGGTACTGTGACTCAGTGTATTCTTTCCATTCTTCTTGCGTTGTTCAGTATTTTCCCCATAGAATCCTTCAGTATTCCAATTCAAGGCTTAAATTTTTTAAGTTCTTTCAGCTTGAGAAATGCTGAGCGTATTCTTCCCTTTTGGTTTTCTATCTTCAGGTCTTTGTACATTTCATTATAATACTTTGCTTTGTCTTCTTGAGCTGCCCTTTGAAATCTTCTGTTCAGTTCTTTTACTTCATCATTTCTTCCTTTTGCTTTAGCTACTCAACATTAAAGAGCAAGTTTCAGAGTCTCTTCTGACATCCATTTTGGTCTTTTCTTTCTTTCCTGTCTTTTTAATGACCTCTGCTTTCTTCATGTGTGATGTCCTTGATGTCATTCCACAACTCGTCTGGTCTTCAATCATTAGTGTCAACTGCTTCAATCTATTCTTGAGATGGTCTCTAAATTCAGGTGAAATATACTCAAGGTCATACTTTTGCTCTCATGGACTTGTTCTAATTTTCTTCAGCTTCAACTTCAACTTGCATATGAGCAATTGATGGTTTGTTCCACAGTCAGCCCCTGGCCTTGTTCTGACAGATGATATTGAGCTTCTCCATCCTCTCTTTCCACAGATGTAGTCAGTTTGATTCCTGTGCATTCCATCTGGCGAGGTCCATGTGTATAGTCGCCGTTTATGTTGTTGAAAAAAGGTATTTGCAATGAAGAAGTCACTGATCTTGTGAAATTCCATCATGTGATCTCCAGCATCGTTTCTACCACCAGGGCCATATTTTCCAACTACGAATCCTTCTTTGTTTCCAACTTTCTCATCCCAATCGCCAGTAATTGTCAATGCATCTTGATTGCATGTTTGATCAATTTCAGACTGCAGAAGTTGGCAAAAATCTTCAATTTCTTCGTCTTTGGCCTCAGTAGTTGGTGTGTAAATTTGAATAGTAGTCGTATTAACCAGTCTTCCTTGTAGGCGTATGGATATTACTCTATCACTGACAGCGTTGTACTTCAGGATAGATCTTGAAATGTTCTTTTTGACGATGAATGTGACACCATTCCTCTGCAATTTGTCATTCCTGGCATAGTAGACCATATGATTGTCTGATTCAAAATGGCTAATACCAGTCCATTTCAGCTCACTAATGCCTAGGATATTGATGTTTATGCATTCCGTTTCATTTTTGACAACTTCCAATTTTCTGAGATTCATACTTCATACATTCCATGTTCTGATTATTAATGGATGTTTGCAACTGTTTCTTCTCATTTTGAATTGTGTTTAGACATACTGGGTTACATAAAATATATTATTAAATTAATTTAATCTGTTTCTTTTTCTTATTTAAAATTGCATTTAGGCTCACATTATATTTCTGCTGCACAGCCCTACTCTAGAATTTTGCCCTAAAGTCCCAGCATTATTGTTTTGTCAAACAGTTTCAAAGTCCAAAAGATGTCAGTATCTAGTTATACATAGAAAATCACCCGAATGAAGAATGTTAATTGTTGTGAAATGCCAAGTTGTCTCGAAGTCACTGACATATTCTGCCTTTGTTCTCTCCTTTTGTAAACTAGGACATCTGTCTGTGAGAAGCCTGGTCAGAGTTCAAGGTCCCTAAGAACTTAGTCTGTATATGGAGGAACTGAATCAGTGATTCTGACCTCGTTATAATTTACTTCAATCAACTTAGGTAAACACTGACTGGGAGGATAACCAGAAATCTATTCCTATAGGATTATGTCAGTCAGTATTGATACTGATATGCTCACCTGTCCCTGAGTACAAATGGTTTCATAGTGCTAGGTCTTTATGAGGTAAGACAACAGCTGGATTCATTGTGTAAGCTCTTGAAAGATGAACATAGACCAGCCAGGATCAATACATTCCTGAATTGGTAAAGGAGAGATTGCCACTGGCTATAATTCAGGGGGAAACAAATAATTTGGAAGCATCTCCCTATGTCCCCTAGCCACCTCTTCCATATTCTCTTCATGTCTGGACTCATTCCTGATTCAGAGTGTTTGTGGTAATGATGTCTTATTATAAAAAACAAACAAACAAACAATTATTGGACTTGAGTCAGAAGACCTGGGTGAGAGGTTCCATCTCATTTAGTGCATACATGATTGGGTAAATTACCTAGTCTCTCTGTTTTCTAATCTGGTTTAGATCAGAAGATCTGTAAAGAACCTTCCAGAACCAAGGGTCTGTTTCTCTAAGTTGTTCTGGCAGTAGCTGGGTCACAAAATCCAAACTTCTGAGGGCTGATTATGTAAAACTCTCTTAAAATCTGGACTCCGTTCTATGACTGGGATTTGAAAAAAACAAAACAAAACAAAACAAAAAACCCAAACCTATTGCCATTGAGTTGATTCTAACTCAAAGCCACCAGTTTTTCCTTCATCAGAAGAAGAGCGTGAACTACACTTGTGCAATTTTCTATTTATAGTGAATCACCATTACATTGTTTTGCAAGAGCGGCTTGATATTTTTCTCTGGTCAAGAATAAAGTAGACAAGAAGAAAGATTATGGAATGCTGCTGCTTTTCTAAACTTGTTTTCTATTTATAAGTACAGGACCCTAATCATGAAAGGTTGTATCTAAAATACCATTATGGAAAAAATAACCAAAGAATCATATTTCTTTTTTCTCACTCATTTGATAAAACCTTCAAACATTAGTCTGAGCTAACTTTTAGTGGTATTAGAAGTGGAAACTAGCTCTCCAGGGTAGATAATTTTTATGCTAATTTCCTGCACCTCAATGTACACAATTATTATAGAGCATGTGAAAGATCCATTCACAGAATGAAGAAAAATTATTCCAAATGATTATTGATGAGTTAATCAAGATAACCATGTCAACTTTTTTATCCATTAGTGGTAACATCTACAGTATTTCACAATCATAATAATAAAAGAGCCAAATGCTAATGGACAAGGTAATCAAATCTTAATGAAGAACAGTGAAAAATCTTCTTTGAAAAATAGTTTACAGTTTTCATAATCACTGAAGTGGTCAGTTAGTCCCAAGATTCTTCGTATTTCATAATGTGTTTTTACAGATTTCTTTTTCTTCGTTTCAAAAGTAGTTGGATTTTCCTAAGGTAAGAAAAAGTAGCAACAAATGGGGAGGAATCCCTCTTTTTAAATGAATGCAGATTTAAAAAGTAATTCATATTGCAATTCACATTTCAGTGATGACTTAAAATGGGGTAAATATCCATTTAAAAGCTCATATGCTTTTCCTTTTATCTTTATCCTTTCATTCAAATTTGACAATTTTATTAATATAAGCTTCGATAAGTCTGACTTTACGATTTTCTTATATATGTATATATTTGATTTAAGTATATATTGGTTTATATTGATTCTGATACCCCAATGTACTGCCATGATAATCGGAGTACCTGCTACCCACATCTCCCTCTTGAGAAAAGCAATTTAAAGTCATTTCTTGTGCATATGTCACTATACTTGGTGTCATGTAACCAGGCTCCATGAACTAAGTATGCCAGGGAGTGGCAACTGACTTGAAGATACTCTGTTATTTATAAATTGGCCTGTGACCTATAAGACAGCTTGACACAGCGCTCTGCCCCAAAAGTCACACTATACTGGATAGTGACCGGGTGACCCAATCAGATTCTTTGGACCCCTGAATCTGAACCATACCAAGAGAGCTAGGAGACAGTGGGGTGGTTCAGAGAAAAAGTAGTGAGCAAATTCCACGAGGTACCAGACATCTTTGATAAGCAGAAACCATGAGGTAGACATGGGGAGGGGTGAAGCAAATCTTTAAAGTAAGCCATGAGTAATGGCAGTGTGGGTTTTCTGATGGGTCACTCAAGTTGCTCTTGGATGATTAGACCAACTGCTGCACCCTGAGGGGATTTCCAGTTGTCTGCAAGGAAGAAAAGCTTGGCAATCTACTTCTGAAAATTAACCAATGAAAACTCTATGGATCACAACAGAACACTGTCCTATGATCAGGCGGTTGGTGGGGGACCGCGCAACATTTTGCTCTGTTGTAAATGGGATCACCATGAGTCACAGCAGACTCAAGGGCAACTAGGAACTTATATCTAAAGCATTCAATAAATACTTACTAACTGAATAATTGAAGTCTGTAGGTCCATCCAGAGTGTTGAAGTTATTTTTAAAGCTTCATTTCTACTATTTTTAAAATGTTAATTTGCTTACTAAACTATTAAGTTTTTAAATAATAGTTTCCTGAAATTCATTCACAGTTGTGGCACCTGAGGTTTTGTTTTCCTGGAAAACACATTCTGATGTGCGGTGGAGTGATGAAGAGCATGGACTCTGGAGTCAAACTGAGTTCATATCCCCGTTGTACTACTTACTTGTTTGAAATAAGGCAGCCTCCGGCTTACCAACAAGATCCCTTCCTAAATCTGTCTTTAAGTTGAATTTGTAGATAAATCAGAACAGGTACATATGGTTCTTATTTAGCAACAATTAGTCAAATGTTTATCTTAGTATACAGCATATATTTTACCTTTCTATGTATATAAAACACTTAAGAAACACTTTCAAAACATGCAGTGTTCATGAGCATCACAAAGTAGTGTGTGCATTGGTTGCAATTCTTGCAATGTGTCAACCTCTCCCCATTTGCTCCTTGCTTCTCCATTTCCATTAGTCCAGTTTCCCTGTCCCTCCTGTCTTCTCATCTTCAGTTTTGACAAGTGTTGCCTTTTTGGTCTCATATAATCTATTGTTTTAAGGAGCATATTCTTCATGGACATTATTGTTGATTTTATAGCCCTGTCTATTATTAGGCTGAAAGGTGCCTCCTGGAGTGTATATAGTTTCAACTTAGAAGGTCGTTTTAGGGCAATAGTCTCGGGGGTTCCTCCAGTCTCTTTCAGACCAATTAAGTCTTTTTTTTTTTTTTTTTTTAAAAATCTGAGTTTTGTTCTACATTTTTACCCGTTCTACCCAGGACCTTCTATTGTGATTCCGGTCAGGGTGGTCGGTAGTAGTAGCTGGACACCATCTAGTTCTTCTGGTCTCAAGTTAAAGGAGGCTATGGTTCATATGGATCATTAATCCTTTGGGTTAATCGCTTCATTGGGTCTTTAGTTTTCTTCATTCTCCTTTTTTCCTGGCAGGAAGAGACTGATAGTTTCTTCTTAGATGGCCATTCTCAAGCTTTTAAGTCCCCAGACACAACTCATCAGGCTAGGATGTAGAACATTATCTTTATGAACTATGTTTTGCCCATTGACTTAGATGTCACCCAAGACTATGGTCCTTAGCCTTCATGTCCAGTAACTCAGTCCCAACGTCTAAGTAGTTTCTTTAACTGTGCCTCCTATATGCTCTATTATATATATGTGTATGCATGCAGCATTTACAAATACGTATGTAGAAATATTCAAAACCATACCTATATATGTATGAGTGTACTCCCGTATGACCCCCTTCACCTATTTAGCATACATATTAGCCTATTGATTGTACTTACTGTTGTTGCAGGATTGTATATGTTATAGCATATACCATAGTTGTCCTTTATTCTAGTGTACCTCTCAGTGTCTTCTTTTGCCTTGGTCACCTTGTGCTGACTTCCCTCATATTGTGTATTGCCTTACCCTTCACCAGAATTAACATGTGTCTACTATTTAGTTAGTTATTTTCCCACCCTCACCCTCCCATCCCTGATAACCAAAGAATGTTTCTTTCTGTGTGCAAGCCTATTCTTAACATTTTATAATTGTGGGCTCATACAATATTTGTCCTTTCGTGATTGACTTATTTCACTTAGCATAATGCCCTCCAGATTCATCCATGTTGTGAGATGTTTCACAGATTCATCATTATTCTTTATCGTTGCATAATATTCCATTGTGTGTGTGTACCAAGTTTTGTTTATCCATTCATCTTTTGATGGGCATTTAGACTGCCTCCATCTTTTTGTTATTGTGAATAGTGCTGTAATGAACATGGGTATGCATATGTCTATTCATGTTACAGCTCTTATTTCTCTTGGTTATATACCTAGGAGTGGGATTGCTGGATCATATGAGATTTCTATTTGTAGTTTTTTAAGGAAGCACCATACTGTTTTCCACAGTGGTTGTACCATTTTACATTCCCACCAGCCCAGCATTGTATAAGAATTCCAATCTCCTCACAACCTTGCCAGTATTTGTTGTTTTCTGTTTTTTTCATCAGTTCCTTTATTGCTGGGGTGAGGTGATATTTCATTATAGTGTTGGTTTGCATCTGTCTAATGGCCCTGAAGTCCCCTTCTGGCCTGAGAGTTTTTGTGTCCCTTCTGTGCGAATCTGTGTTCTGAGCCTTGTTGTAAGGTTCTCCTTTTCTAAGTGGTAAATACAAGGGCCCAGCAAGAGACTGGGAGAGACTAGAAGTTCAACATGTCCCTCCTTACCGAGGAGAAGCAGACAATGAGTTTTCCCCATTGTGCAGGGTGATTCTGGAACAAAGGTAGGGGCTGCAGGAAGCCACCTAGCCTAGTGGGTTTCAACCCAGGCTGTACATTAGAGAAGGAGCCCTGGTGATGTAATGGTTATGTGCTAAGCTACTAACCAAGAGGTCAGTGTTTCAAGCTCATCAGCTGCTCCATGGGAGAAGGATGTGGCAGTTTGCTTCTGTAAAGATTACAGCCTTGGAAATCCTATGGAGCAGTTCTACTCTGCCCTATAGAGTCACTATGAGTAGGAATGGACTTGACAGCAGTGGGTTTGAATGGCTAATGATCATGAGCATCTCTTCATGTGTTTGTTAACCACCTGAATGTCCTCTTTGGTGAAGGGTCTGTTCATGTCCTTTGCCCATTTTTTAATTGGTTTGTTTATCTTTTTGTTGTTGAGGTGTTGAAGTTTTCTATAAATTTTAGAGATTAGCCCCTTGTCACATATGTTGTAGCCAAATTTCGTTTTCCCAGTCTGTAGGTTCTCTTTTGGTGAAGTCTTTTGATGAGCATAAATGTTTAATTTTTAGGAGATCCCAATTACCTAGTTTATCTTCTGGTGTTTGTGCATTTTTAGTTATGTTTGGTATACTGTTTATGCCTTAAATACAATTGATTTTTGTGTTGATCCTTTATACTGCAGCCTTACAAAATGTATTAATTCTAGTAGTTTTTTTCTTTTTGTAGATTCCGTCAGGTTTTCTACATAAATGATCACGTCATATGCGAATTAATCATTTTTCTTTTTCCTTTCCAGTCGAGATGCCTTTTATTTCCTTTTTCTTGCCTTATTGACCTGGCTAGAACCTCAAGTACAATGTTATAAAGAAGTGGTGAGAATGAACATCCTTGACTTGTTCCTAATCTCAGAGGGGAAGCATTTAGTCTTTCACCATTAAGTATGATGTTAGCTATAGGGTTTTCATAGATGCTGTTTATTAGCTTGGGAAATTTTCTTTTTATTCTTAGTTTGCTGAGAATTTTTATTAGAAATGTATAGTGCATCTGTCAAATTTTTTTCTGCATCTATTGATATGGTCATATGTTTTTACTTTTTTAGTTTGTTAATATGATGAATTACATGGATTGATTTTTAAATGTTAAATCAACCTTGCTTTCCTGGAATGAAATGCCCTTAGTCATGGTGTATTATCCGTTTTACATAGTTTTGGATTCAATTTATTAAAATTTTGTTTAGAATGTTTGCATCTATGTTCATGAGGGATATTGGTCTGTCGTTTTCTTGCAATGTTTTTGTCTGGTTTTGATATAAGGATAATGCTGGCCTCATAGAAGGAGTTAAGAATAGTCCCTCCCCTTCAATTTTCTGGAAGAGTTTATGTAGAATAGGTATTATTTTTTCCTTAAATTTTTGATAGAATTCACTAGATAGCTTCACTTTTCTTTGTGGGCAAGTTTTTTGTTTGTTTTAAAAAATTTTATTTATTTTGTTGCTGTTGTTGAGAACATACACAACAAAACATATACCAGTTTAAGTTTCTACATGTATAATTCAGTGACACTGTTTACATTGAGTTGTACAACCATTCTCACTCCTCTTTTCCAAGTTGTTCTTCCCCCATTAACATAAACTCATTGCCCCCTAAGTTTCCTATCTCATCTTTCAAGTTGCTGTTGTCAGTTTGATCTCATATAGATAGTTCTTAAAAGAGCACAATGCTCGAGGCAGACATTTTTTACTAGTTAAGCTAAACTATTGTTTTGTTTTAGAAGACTTCAGGGGATATTTTTTGGTTTAAGGTTTGAAGATTTTTCTCAGGTTTTTCTAGCCTCCATGGCTCCAGAAAGTTTGGAGTATATAAGAATTTGAAATTCTGTTCTGCATTTTCCCCCTTTTGATCAGGATTCTGGTATAGAATCCTTGATCAAAATGTTTGGTTATGGTAGCTGGGCACCATCAAGTTCTTCTGGTCTCATGGCAAAAGAGACAGTTGTTTGTGGAGGCAATAAGCCACACATTCCATATCCTCCTCCTATTCCTGACTCTCCTTCCTCTGTTGCTCCAGGAAAATAGAGACCAATTGTGCCTTGGGTGGCTGCTTGCTTTGTGGGAATATTTTTAACCACAAATTTAATTCCTTTAATAGATTTAGAGCTATTCAGATTATCTATTCATTCTTGAGTGCGTTTTGGTAGTTTGTATCTTTCAAAGAATTTGTGCATTTCATCTAAGTTGTTGGATTTGTAGGCATAAAGTGTTCATAATATTCCCATATTAGGGTCACTATGAGTTGGAATTGACTCCATGGCAATGGGTTTGGTTTTTTTTGGTTATAGTTTTAATATCTGTGGAATCTGTAGTAGTGTCACCTCTTATTCCTGATATTAGTAATTTGTGCCTTCATTCTTTTTTTCCTCATCAGTTAAGCTAGAGGTTTATCAATTTTATTGATTTTCCCAAAGAACCAGCTGTCAGCTTCATTGTTCTTTTGGTTGTTTTTCTGCTTGCTACTTTATTTATTTCTTCTCTGATCTTTATTGTTTTCTTTCTTCTGCTTAACTTAGGTTCAGTTTGTTCTTTTTAGTGTTTTAATGTGAAAGCAGAGGTCATTGATTTAAGTCCTTTCTTCATTTATAATATAAGCATTTAATGAAATATATTTCTAAGTACTGAATTAGCAGTGCCCTACAAATTTTGTTATGTTTTTATTTTATTTAGTTCAAAAAACATTCTAATTTTCCTTTATTTTTTTTCTTTGACCCATGAGATATTTAAAGTGTGTTCTTTAGTTTTCAAATACTTGGGGATTTTCTGGAGATCTTTCTGTTATTGATGTCTAATTTAATCCAATTATGGCCCTAGTCTTTGTACTTTAAAGGAAAAATTTATTGAGATGTATTTTACAGCCAAGTATGTTCTATCTTGGTAAATGTTCTGTATGCACTTGACAAGAATGTGTGTTCTTCTGTTGTTCCATGAAGTGTTCTATAAATGTCAGTTATGTCAATTAAGTAGATTATATTCAAGTCTTCTATATCAGGGGTCTGAATTTTTTTTTTTTCTTTAAAGAGCCAAATAGTAAACACTTTCAGCTTTGTGAGACATACATTCTCTGTCACAACTACTGAAATCTGCAACTGTAGCAGGACATAAATGAGTGTCTTTATATTTAGCCCACAGTGAACTGGATCAAGACCTCAGGCCATAGTTTGCTAACCCCTGTTCTATATGCTTACTGATTTTCTGTCTACTTGTTCAATCCATTATTGAGAGATGAATTTTGAATCTCTGACTATAATTGTATATTTGTCTATTTCTTCTTGCAGTTCTGTCAGTTTTTGCTTCATGTATTTTGAAGCTCTATTATTAAGTGAATAAATGTTTAGGATTTCTATGTCTTCTTGATGAATTGACCCTGTTATAATTTTGAAATGGGTATCTCTGGTAACATTCTTTGATTTGAAGCCTACATTGTCTTATATGAATGTAGTCTTAGCAATCAGTTTCATGCTTTTACTTTAATCTATTTGCATCTTTACATTAAAGTGGTGTTCTCTCAGGCAGTATATAGTTTAGTCTTGCTGTTTTATACAGTCTGAAAAACTCTGCCTTTTAATGTTGTCATATAGACTGTTTACGTTTAATATAATAATAGATATGTGTATATTTAAACCTACTATTTTTATTTTCCATTTGTCCCATCTATTATTTGTTCAGTTTTTTGTCTCTTTTTTTTCTGCTGACTTTTTGATTGAGTGAGCATTTTAAAAAAATTTATATCATCTGTTTTGGCTTACTAGCTATAATGCTCTGTTTTGTTATTTTTAGTATTGCTTCAGGGTATATAACATACATACTTAATTTATCACAATTTAACTTTAAGTAATATTAGATTACTTCATGTATAATAATCTTATAAGAATATGTTTCCATTTCTTCTCTCTGGAACTTTATGCTATTCTAGTCAAACACTTTATTAAACCAAACCAAAACAACAGCAACAACAAAAAAGCACTGTCATAGAGTTGATCCCAACTCATAGCAACCCTATAGGACAGAGTAGAACTGTCCCATAGGGTTTCCAAGGAGCAGGCTGATTCAAACTGCCTGCCTTTTGGTTAGCAGCTGATCTCTTAACCACTGCACTGCCAGGGCTCCAGTAGAAAGCCTACAGCAGCCAGTATTCCCAGGCAGTCTCCCATCCAAGTACTAACCAAGCCCAACCCTGCTTAGCTTCTGAGATCAGAAGAGACTGGGCGTGTTCAGGGTAGTATGGCCATAGACACTTTATTACACATATGTTATAAAACCCACAGTACATTGTTATAATTTTTGCTTAAACAGTTAATTATTTTTAAAAGAGATTTAGATAAATCTTTATTTGAATAATAAATACTTAAATAATAAGAATAATATCTTTGATTTACCCATGTAATTACCATTTCTGATACTCTCTATTCTTTTATATAGAGTCTTATTCCCATCTAATACCATTTTCTTTCTGCCTGAAGGACTTCTCTAACATTTCCTGAAGTGTGTGTCTGTTGGTGTTGAGTTCTTTCAACTTTTGTATGTCTGAAAAAGTCTTAATTTGTCTTTGTATTTGAAAGATATTTGTGCTGTGTATAGAATTCCATGCTGACAATTTTTTTCTTTCAGTACTTGAAAAAAAAAATGTTGCTCCAATATCTTCTCACTTGCATTGCTTTTAATGATAAATCTGCTGTCAGCCTTGTCTTTGCTCCCTTTTATATAACCTGTTTTTTTCTCTGGCTACTTTTAAGATTATCCGTTTATGACTGGTTTTGAGCAATTTGACTATGGCATGGTTTTCTTCATATTTGCTGTGCTTTTTTTTCCTTTTTCTTTCTTTTTTTTTGCAATATGTAATCTGCTGTTAGTTCAATCCAGTGTATTTGTCATCTTATAACTTGCAGTGTTCAACTCCAGAAGATTGATTTAGGTCTTTTTTTTATATATTCCATGTCTCTACTTAACTGTTGAAAGTATGTGATACAGTTATGATAACTGTTTTAATGTCCTTCTCTGCTAATTCTGTCATCTGTGTTAGTTGAGGGACAGTTTCAATCAGTTGATTTTTCTCTTCAATATGGTATATATATATATATATATGCTTTTTTATATACCTTGTAATTTTTTGATTCTAGACATTATGAGTTTTACCTTGCTGAACGCTAGATAAGGTCTCTGGGTGGTGCAAATGGTTTGCTCTTGGCTACTAACTAAAATTTGGTGGTTTGACCCCACCCAGCAGTACTGCAAAAGAAAGGACTGG
The DNA here is from genome assembly GCA_030035585.1 of Dugong dugon. Lineage (NCBI taxonomy): Eukaryota > Metazoa > Chordata > Mammalia > Sirenia > Dugongidae > Dugong > Dugong dugon. The sequence goes on from CM057475.1 coordinate 27,515,003, forward strand.
TGGTCTGCTTCCACAAAAATTACAGGCAAGAAAACCCTATAGATTTCAGTACTACCCTGTAACATATGTTTGTTTGTTTGTTTTTGGATGCTTGATATTTTTGTGTGGCAATAAAATTGAGATTTTTTTTCTGGGATGTAGTTAAGTTGCTTGGAAACTATTTTATTTTTTCGGGTCTAGCTTTTTAAGATTTGTTGAGTGGAACCTGGGCAATATTTAGAATAGGGTTAATTATTTCTCACTAATGAGGTCAGACCCTCTGAGTACTCTACATATTTCCTCTCAAATTATGTGGTTTTCTAGTCCTGGCCGTCTATGACTGTTGGATACTGTCCCCTATAATCCTTTCTGTTGGCTTTTCCTTCAGTCTTGGGTAGTTTCCGCACATACATGCTCTGATCAGTACCTTGCTTAATATTTGAGGGACACCCTCTACAGATCTCTAAGTTTCTCTCTCTTTATAGTTCTCTATTTTTTAGTTCTTTCTTCTTGAGAACTCTAGCTGCTGTGGTCTCCTTGAACTCTCAGCTCCATCTCATCAACTCTGGAAGTCTGTCAGGCTCTGTTTGCATCCCCTTCTTTGCACTGTAGCTTGGAAACTCTCTCAAGGAAGTAAGCTGATGCAATCATAGGGCTCACCTAATTTGTCTCCCAGTTCTCAGTTCTTTTTTACCTTACGGCAAATGAAATGAAAACTGTTATTTCATATATTTTGTTTGTTTGCTTGTTTATTTTGTTGTCATTGTTGTTTCAAGTGATACAGTACATACAATCTCTGTTACTCCATCTTGGCTGAAAGCAGAAGTCCTGTCATTGACTTTTATTTTTGTCATTGCAACCAAGTGCGCACGGCAACCAAATTGTTACCCACTTTGCAAGCAGGAAGGGATCTACAAATTGAGTCTAGCCACACGGAAAGGCAATAGATACGATGAAGGGGCTGAGGACATTAATTAATGGGAAAAATAGCTTTTAAAGCTATGTGCTCACTCATCCCACTGTCAATAGGAAATGAGGTGTTTCCATCATATTAAAAATAATTTGTCACTAAAGAAGAAAATTAAATATTGGAGGGGAGGGGGTTAGGAAAGGCATAAGAAAATTTTAGAAACAATGAAATAAAATTAAGAGGCGAATAATTTGAGTTAATAGCAAAAAAGATGTTCAATTGCTGCTATCTTTGAGTCAGAAACTTCTATGAACAATAAGGATAAAGAATTAGATTTTTTGTTTATTTCTTTTAGCAGTTTTTCTTTTGTGTATCTGTGATGGTTAAGGTTATGTGTCAATTTGACTGGGCCATGATTCTCAGTGGTTTGGCAGTAGTGTAATGTAATGATGTAATTTGGCACACATTGGACTGATTGTTCCTCCATAATGAAATCACCTCCATGATGAGATCTGATACATGATGAGATCTACTATGAGCAGCCAATCAGTTGTAAGAAAAGTTTCCTCAGGAGTGTGGCCTGCATCCAATATATATGGACATTCTGGCAAAGCTCTCTGGCTTTTGCTCACTCTGGATCCTGTAACCGGCTTATCATCATCTGACCTCCGGTTCTTGGGACTTGAGCTAGCAGCTTACCTGCCATTCATGGGATTCATCAGCCTCTGCAGTCTGTGAGCTAGTGGTCTGCTGTCTGACCTACTGATCTTGGGTTCACCAGCTCCCGCAGATATGTGAGTCAGGAGGAGCCTCCAGCCTGATGCCTGACCCATGGACTTGGGACTTGCCGGCCTCTGCAGTCTCGTGAGCCATTTCCTTGAGATAAATCTCTCTCTATAAATATATATGTATGCTTCACTGGTTTTGCTTCTCTAGAGAACCCAGCCTAAGACAGTATCTAAAATGCCTTAATTAATTTTTACAAATAACTATGTTTCTAGGAGACCAGCAATGAAACATAACAAATGAAATTGTATAGCAAATAAGTATTTGCCCATTGAATAAGGGGAATATTAAATAAAAAATGAGACCACCCTCTTCACTGGGAATTCTGATTGAATACTGAGTTATTTGGGAAGGAAAGCTAGGAGTCCCTGAAGTCTTTCTAAGGCGGGCTGGTGAATTAACCCTGTAGCTGACTTCTCTCCCCTATCAATACTTTTACATAGATAAAATCAGGTTAAAAAAGTAGATAACAGAGTCAGTCTGAAAGAAGAAAAGAAGGTGCAACAAAAGAGCAAATTCAGGCTGATGACATGAGAAGAGGGGGTGTTGGGATATCACTTTTCCCTCTTTCTTCATCTTTCCATATTGTTGTTGTTAGCTGCCATCGAGTCATCCTCCAACTCATGGTGACTCCATGCACAGTGGAATGAAACATGGCCCAGTCCTGCACCGTTCCTATGATCAGCTGCTGACTGGACCATTGTGATCCATAGGGTTTTCATTGGATGATTTTCAGAAGTAGACTACCAGGACTTTCTTCCTAGTCTGGAAGCTCCACTAAAACCTACTCAGCATCATAGCAACACACAATCTCCACTGACAGACGAGTGGTGGCTGTACATGAAGTACATTTCTGGAAATCAAATTTGGGTCTCCCGCATGGAAGGTGAGAGTTCTATCACTGAACCATGGAAACTTTCCTATCTTGGGTAGGTTAATTATCTACCTCTGCACTCAAGGAAGAAATAGCTTCTCTAATGGTTAAACCAGAAAAGAGGTCCATGTCTCTCTTTCTCAAAGCAGCCTGTCCTCGGGTCAAGCTTGTTTCCTACTCTGCCATGAGATGAGCCTCCTGCACTAGCTGGAGACTGACCCAAGTTTGTCCAGCTCCACCAGTGCCTCATTGGATAAGTCCGACTACACTTTTAACTCACAAGTGACTCAAAAGTGATACACTTTTAACTCACAAGGTCCAGTGTGGCTTTTATCCATGATAAAGGTGATAGACTTCTGTGTCTATCTTTGCATCATTCAAAATTGGGAGGAGAAGAGACAGATGTTTTTATTAGCCTGTTAAAACCTCAGCAAGAGGGTAGTGTGGGCAAGGGGATTATGCCTGGACGCTGGCCTTGGTTGTATTTGCACTTCACATTGCTTAGTTAAGAAGCAGAGCATCTTAATGTCACTCATTTGATTGTGAAATCAAATTGTGAAAATGTTACTTTCTATTACCACACTATTTTTGCAGCAGACATTCCTATTTTTTGCTACTAAGTAAGGTAAGCCACTTCTCCCCATACCCATGTTATGCTGTATCCCTGGGTCTCACCCTGTCTCTCTCACTACACTCAAACCTCATGCCAAAGATCCAGGGAGGATGTGAGGGACAGTGACGGAGTGAACCTAAGGAATGGAGTAAGCAGGTTTGTGGCTCATCTTCCCTGGTAATAAGAAACACCAGAAAATTTAATCATTTGCTCTTAAAGTCATGATAAAATGAAGAATCCTTTAATTCAAAAGTCCCAACAGCTTTGTCAGAAATGTCACATATCTTTAAGTACAAACTGGCTGGGACATCTTCCACACATCATAGTCCAGCCCTGTCACTTGGCCCCAGAGACACATGAAGATCTTTTCCAAGATCTTGGAGCCTGAGATGATCACCCACACTTGACATTTCTCATTGGGGCAAAACAGATCAAATGTCTAAAGACCACGGTGAGGCCCCAGGCCCCCTGGTGAGCTCTGGTAACACTAGCTCAGTTTTCTCCCCATGACATGGTCTCCAAAAGATGATGATAACATACACCTTGGATAGTTATTACAGTACGTATTGAGGTCTGTTTCTTCCAACCCTTCTGTGGAATGTCTAAGAATTTGTTCAATTTGTAAAATTATGAGAAATCTCTTCTGGATGCTTCACCACAGCCTTATTAGACAAGAGACTATATTAAGTTTTGCATCTCTTCTCCTTTGAGATTATTTAAATATCTAGCCATGTAGAAATTCAAATATCTCTTAATGAGGTAATCTGTGCTGACTTCTAGGCAGAGACTTCAATTCAGTGTTAACCACTTTCCAATTACAAATGATATGAAAAGTTCTCCAAACAAATAGCTGGCTCTATGGAAGATGTTCCTTAAAAAGAAAAAGTCCTCCAAGGTTGTCCAAGACCAAGTGCGCCCCACCTTCATAGCATGAGGGATATCAACCTGTTCAGTAAAGGGGAAACAGTGAAATATGAGTTGACAAGAGGAGAAGAACATCCACAAAAGGGGAATGATCACAGAGAGAAATCAGTCAGAGCATCAGAGGAAGAAACTGTGCTGGGTGTCAGCTTTATAAACCTTAACTAGCTCTTTCTCTGACATTAAGACTCTGATATGATTTGAGAGACACTAGGGCAAAAATGGACAGAAAAACTTACTCTAGCCTGACATTCTTCTTATCCTATTTAGCAAGTGGCTTATTATCAAAGTTTGTTCCTCCCAAGGCTTGGTTTCCATATGCCCAGTTGGTTTTGTTCTGTCCCATGGCCCCAGCCCCGTTCTTAACCTTAGCCTGCTACCCTGTACTCAGGAACGAAAGAAGAGAGAATGGATGATTCCACAAATAATACCAAGTCAAGTCCAGAAAAACAGTTCAGAGAAGGGTCTTGTGAAAATGGGTCCGTAGAGGAATCATCTTTATATGAGAAAAGTAGCATGTGTAGAGTTGGGGTTAGCTACCCCTAACTTCCAAAGACAAACGGCATAATGGGGATATGAAAGAAAAAAGCTGAACCCAACACTTTCTCCAGAAATGACTCACAGAGGTGAGACATTTGTAAAGAGAAGAAAGAAGATTACACCATTTAAGCCTGTTGCCTGCTCTTTCTCTGCTTTTAGAGCTGTAAGATGGTGGTCTTCACCAGGCGTGGTATTCACAGAGAGTTTCACGGGGCCAGGAGCATTGCGGGGCAGGGAAGCAAGGGAGGACTGCTTAGATCCATCAAGGAAAGAGACATGATGAGATACTTGAGGATCCCTGTTTTTCATTTTAGTGCATGCGGAGTTATAGAGCAGACAGGGACCGGACAGAGCCCAAGTCAGTAACTGAGTGTAAAGATTTGACTTGAAATTTGTCTGTGTTAAACCTCTTAGGAATGGCGTATATATCCAAAGAAAGAGAACTTATCCTACACTAGGAGCTGAAACTCCAATATATAAGAGCTCCCAACCTATGGTAACTTTAGAAGTGTTTCTAAATTTGAATTCCCTCCCTTCCACCCCTACTGAAACTTACTCCCAGGAAAATAGCAAGGTGCAAAGGTACTGACTCTAGGCAGTTAACAAGTCCATTAGTGTGTCTGCATTACTCACTCTTAGTCAGCAAGCATTCACTAAGCATCCACTGTGAGCAGGAACAAGACTATGGGCTGTTAGCTTGTGTCATTCTCTGATGTGCCTGCCCTTTTCAACTGCTCCAACCTCCAATGTCTATGTCATATTTTTGCAGCTTCTGACAATACAACTGGGTTGCATACTGACAAAGAAGGCCAGCATGAGCTCAAGGATATTGCATTATTGCTAGAAGAGTGCTTCCATTAATAAAAGTGGGCATTGTGTAGTGTCATTCACATATTACTGTACATGAAATGATGCAATGTGATGCTGGCCCTTGATTCACCCAGAGTGTAATGGCAGAAATGAGACTGGTCATTCCAAATCGTTGCATTCTTACTATTGAGAATCGTAAAATATTAAAGCTGGGAGGGACTTTAGAGTATCTCACTCAACCTCTTTTGTTTTACAAGTAGGGAGTCTGATACTTATGTTGTTCTTCATTGAATCTACCCACTGAAATCCAGCCAGAGAGCCTGTTGCTACTCACAAATGCAACTTTGAAAACAGATTGGGTCCTGTGCTGTCTGGTACACCCTTGGTGTACTGGAAGACTAAGAATCTAGAATAGTTCCAAGCCATCTAATGCATTTCATCGGCATTATTAGTATTCCTGGTTCCATAAATTCTCTCCCTGGGGCTATGGAGATGGGGGATAAAGGTAGGGAAAATAAAGGTAATTTTTGTTTTCCTATAATTTCATCTGATTCACTGCTGCATCAAGGTGAACTCCCTAATCTGAGATCTCAGATCTCCAGAGCATGAGTCCAGCCCTCTTTGTTTGATGCTGAGTTACAAAGATTGCCCAGCTTTGTAGCAATCTCCAAGGCATGTTTGTGTTGGACCATTTAAAAAATGACATAGTCCTCACTGGAGCTTGCCCCTGTGTGTTTGTCTACCTTCTGCCATGTCTCCTTAATAGGAGAGGCAGATAGGAATGGTTTGGCATTTATGAGTACAGTCTACACAACATCAAGACAAGGATGATGTAGGTCACAAGCCACTTTTTGTGTGAATTATTTGTGTAATTGTGGTATGGGGTATGAGAAGGTTTCTTAAGAATTATTCTTGGTTTTGACAGGCTTTGTTCAATGGAAACTTGTTTGGTTTTGTGTTGTTTGGCCTAACAGAAAAGTCACGGACGATGTCATCTTTCTCTAGGAAAGTTTTCAACTGAAGGGTACTGTAAAAATCTTGGGTACCAAATGAATCTGTTGATCAGGGTAGGCCTTCACAAGTGTCTTGTAGCCAAAGACATAGTTGCCTGGGATTAAGATGCTCAGCAAGACTCCTTGGAATGCCAAAGGGGAGACTGGAAGTTAGCAGAGGTTGCTTCTGTTTTTGAGAAGGCCCTCCTATGTTTTGCACAATACAAAGGCGTGGAAGTAGAAAACTCTGACCATAAAGTTAGAGGCCAAGAGAAGAAATAGAAATTAAATGAAATGCTTCCTCTCACCTCCCCCTCAGTCCTGTAAAAATAGACAGAGACTTCCTTTTCTATTTACAGATGGGGAGAGTGCTCCTTTGCAGTTGAGCTGATCTGTGAGGTTGAGGCAAGCTGGGTCGTTGTTGACAAGTCTGAGCTATAGTCTTTCTGTATTTAAGCTCCATCCCTAAGAAGGTATTTGGATTGGGAAGTAGCATGACTTCCTGGGCAGTGAAGAAGAGTAGAAAGTGCTAGATTTAATGTTAGAACATCGACTTTTCTTCCACTTCACCAGAAATTAGTATTGAAACACATTCCGTACTTACCATAGTGAGAGTAAAAAAATTAGAATGGTCTTTTGAAGGATCTGTAGGTTCAAGAGGGAAAAATGCGATTTTGTTTCATTCATTTACTTACCCGATAAACATCTGTGCAACTCCTGACTCTCCTAATCTGTGCAATTTGCCGTGTTTGTAGAGCGGGGAATATGACATGACCAGGTCTTGACCCTCAATGATCTTTCCTACTAACCAGGGAGATGAGACAGATCTGCAAATAATGATAATACAAAGTGGAATGTGACAAGCCCTCAAAAAAGATAAGGAGAAAAGGTCTTAGAAATTCAGATTAAAGAAGAATCTGGCTGAGCTGGGGAGAGCAGGGAAGGCTTCATAGTGGAGGTGTCAACAGAAATGGTGAAGAACTGCATTCTAGGTGGCGAGCAACATGCAAAGGTATTAAGGTCACTAAAAGTGGACGTGGGTTTGGAAAATACTGAGTTAGCTGGTTGGAGGCAATGCAGAGAATGAGAAGAGGGTAACAGGAGCTAAGGCTGAATGGAGGTCATTGAATGTCAGGCAAGGAGTCTAGCCTGTAAAATAGGAGAGCAGTGGAGAACCACTGTATATTGGAGAAGACCAAAATTAATTGTGCTGTAGGAAAATTTATCTGGCAAATGGGTTTAGGGAGTAAAAGACAAGAAGTAGGAGGTGATTCAGGAAACTATTGCAACAATCCACTCTACAGAAAATAAAGGCTCAAACGGAGGTATGGAATGGAGGAAGAGTCAGTAGGAACACAATGAGAAGGCAGATATAGGAGATGCAGCACTAAAATGGCAACTGATTAGGTGTGGGGTAGGTAAGGTGAAATCTACTGTCAAAGATGATTCTGAGGGGTTTTAGCTTGGTAATAACTCCCCTTGGGTTATGATCACAACCATTTCTATTTAGGGAAAAGGATTTAAGAGAAAGCTATTTTGCCATAAAGAATTTGCCCAGGGACTTATACCTGGCAAGTATAATGACCCCAAAACAATGTGTTGAATAATATCTGAAAAATAGCCTCAGAGACTATTGAAGGCCTATGAATGAGTCCCAGGGTGGTACAAACGGTTAACGTGCTTGGCTGATAACTGAAAGGTTGGAAGTTCAAGTTCCCAGAGGCACCTTGGAAGAAAGGACTGGTGATCTAATTCCAAAAAATCAGTCATTGAAAACCCTATGGAGTACAGTTCTACTCTGACACACATGGGGTTGCCATGAGTTGGAATCAATTCGAGGACAACTGGGACACTATGAAGGGGTTCTCCCGAGGGTGGCAGATGCAGAGAATATACAAGGCAAAAGAAGATCTGACCTCAGAGAGCTTACAGTTGGGGATTCAAGAACAACGCAAAGAAATAAAACCAAACACTCTAAGGAAATACAATGAATGGCTAAATAGTATAGTTCAGACTGTGAGTTATATAGACATTTAGAAGCAAAGGAGAGCAATAAAGAGGTCAGGTTTCTTGGAGGCAACGGTACATGAGGTGGTGTTATGGTTGGATTTCAAAGAATGGGAGACAGTGAAGGAGGGACAAATGAAGGCAGAGAGCTGGGAATGGACAGCTGTGTTTATGAGGGAGTGAAGAGACTAGTCTGGATATCTCTTCACTGGGAATTTGGAAAAACATCTCTTCCTGAGGAATTTAGGAAAGTTCCCAAAGTTAAGTCATTCAGGAGACGTTAAGGGTGCATGGAAAAAAGAGGCATTGGCACAGTGTATTACTCATATCAAGGGTGACCAAAATTTCAGAGTCAGAATGTAAACAATGACCATTGCCTATTAATTTAGCAGTATTGGAATATTGCTATTTGGGGAGACGGGAGAAGGAAAGTAGTGAGTGTATGTCTGAAAGAGCAGTTTCTCTCTTTTTTGGCAGGAAACCAATAAATAAAGTTTTAAATTAATAAATCAAGAAATAGCATATGGTTTACAAATACAGAAGTACATAGGAGAGGCAGGAAGTAAATAAGTGGGTGGTTGCCTCTGGGAAGCAAAGGATGGGGTAGGAGTGGAGTACAGGATTGCTAATTTTAATTGTACTATGTGAATTTCAGTGGTAGAATTCTCATCAATGCCGGAGACCTGGGTTGGATTCCTGGCCGACGTACCTCATGCACAGCCACCACGGGTCTATCAGTGGAGGCTTGCATGTTGCTATGATGCTGAACAGGTGTCAGTGGAGCTTCCAGACTAAGACAGATTAGGAAGAAAGGCCTGGCAATCTACTTCTGAAAATCAGCCAGTGAAAACCCTGTGGATTACAACGGTCTGATCTCGTTGTGCATGGGGTTAACATGAGTCAGGGGCCTGACTTGACAGCCGCTGAAAACAACAGCTTGTGAATTTTAAAACTATACAAGCACGGTTTTAGAGTTTTTGACAAAAAGAAAAATTACGTTTTAAAATGTCGCTCTGATATTCCTTCTGGGGAATAATCCATTGTGTGATGATTTGAGCGAATAAGACAGGACGCTTGGATCGATTTTGTTGCTTTGATGGGGAATTCAGAGTGGCTTGCCGGGAAGCCACAGGGCTGTGTCTCAGGCAGGCTGGCTTCCTGTATTCTCCCTTTCCACTTTCTTGCTGGCAACAAAAGTCAGCTTGCTCGAGTTCCTTTCATTTTTAACATGGCCATAGCCTTCCATGTAAAGGAGCCCTGGTGGTGCAGTGGTTAAGCGCTCAGCTGCTAACGAAAACGCTGGCAGTTTGAACCTACCAGCTGTTCTGTGGGAGAAAGATGTGACAGTCTGCTTCTGTAAAGATTATAGCCTTGGAAACCCTATGGGGCAGTTCTAGTCTGTCCTATAGGGTCACTGTGAGCCAGAACCAACTTGATGGCAACAAGTATAGCCTTCTGCGCAGGGTTTTTCCTTCCTCCTGGTCCAGGGGCAGCGTGAGAGGCAGGGTCTCCAGCTGCTCACTTCATGGATGACCCCAAGGAAAGAAGCTCCAAAACCCTTTTCATTTTGTCTTACCGCAAATTTATCAGGAAACAGTAAGGTGCTAATTAAAATAATAAACATGAGAAAGTGAGGAAGGTGACTCTGTCTTACAGAGTTCTTACACTCATGGTCTGGGCCTCTCGTTTTCTCTGGCTTGGACTTTATGTTTTCATTTTTATTCCAGATGGCCCATCCAGTCAAGAAACCAAGAAGAGCAATAAGAACAGTAAGTGTTACAAGTCAGAGATTTGCATTTCTGGGGATCTTCCCGATAGAGGAAACCTGTATAAGTGAAAGGGGAGGGGCAGTGGGGATTCAGTGGTGGAATTCTCACCTTCCATGCATGAAAACTGAGCTTAATTCCCTGCCTATGCAACTCATGCATAGCCACTACCTGTCACTGGAGGCTTCCATGTTGTTATGATGCTGGACAGGTTTCATGGGAGCTTCCGGACTAAGATGGACTAGGAGGAAAGGCTTGGTGTACCTACTTCTGAAAAAATCATCCATTGAAAACCCTATGGGATCACACCAGTCTGATCCTATTGTGGATGGGGCCCCCATGAGTCAGTGGTGACTAGACAATATAAGTGAGAGTCCCTGAATGGTGCAAATGGTTAACGTGATTCGCTGTGAACCGAAAGGCTGGAGGTTCAAGTTCACCCAGAGGCTCCATGGAAGAAAGGCCTGGCGATCTTCTTTCAAAAAATCAGCCATGGAAAACCCTGTGGAGCATAGTTCTGCTCTGGCACACATGGGGTCACTAGGAGTCGGAATCAACTCAAAGGCAACTGGTTTATATAAGTTGTCTTAGTCATCTAGTGCTGCTATAACAGAAATATTACAAGTGGATGGCTTTAACAAAGAGAAATTTATTTTCTCAAGTCCTTTAGGCTAGAAGTCCAAATTCAGGCTGTCAGCTCCAGGGGAAGGCTTTCTCTCTCTGTTGGTCCTGGAGGAAGGTCCTTGTCCTCAGTCTTCCCCTGGTCGAGGAGCTTCTCAGGTGTGGGGACCCCGGGTCCAAAGGATGCGCTCTGCTCTCGGTGCTGCTTTCTTGGTGGTAGGAGGTCCCCAACTCTCTGCTTGCTTCCCTTTCCTTTTATCTCTTGAGAGAAAAAAGGTGGTGCAGGCCACACCCCAGGGAAACTCCCTTTACATTGGATCAGGGATGTGACCTGCGTAAGGGTGGTGTTACAATCCCACCCTAATCCTCTTTAATGTAAAATCACAATCACAAAATGGAGGACAACCACACAATACTGGGAATCATAGCTTAGCCAAATTTACATATATTTTTGGAGGGGACATAATTCAATCCATGACATAAGTGAACACTAGTCCTTCAAAAGAAACGCTCTTCTCTCTCCAGACTAAAATGATAATCAGATTCCTGGGTTTATTTTGAACATACCCTCTCCAGGGTCCTCTGCTTCCCCTCTACTCCACTCTCCTCCAAAAAGGAAAAAAAAAAAAAAAGTCTTTAACTTCTCCACATCTAGGAGGAGGCAGCAAAGAGTCACCTCAGTGTACCATACTTCATACTTGAAAATTCTCGTTCATCTCTGTACATTGACTTTGGGAGGCTTCCACAGTACACAGCCGGGTCAGAGCCGTATTACCTGTCCAGGGAGGAAATCTGTAAACAGAGTTTTGACATGTCCTGGGCCCCATCATTCCCGACAGCCCTTTCCTTAAAAAAAAAGTCCCAGCTCTCATACTAGGTTTCTGCTTTTCTCTCCTTCCTTCTGCTTACATCAACATAGCTCCAAGCCCAGGCTCTGGGGCATCTGAGTTTACAAAGGGCCTTTTGTCTCAGGCACGAGCAGCCAGAAATGGGGCCTACTGATAGGTCGGCTTATAATTGATCAAGAGCCCCAGGCATTCAGGTGGCCGAAGTTCTTTATCTGGCTTTTTCAGAGCCGGCAATCAGTGATAAATAAGACATAAATATTCAACAATAACCAATAAAATCCCACACTTGTTTCTCAGCCTTTGGGAATCTCTATTTCTGAATGCCATCCGCTCTTACCTCAGAGAGTTGCTGATAGCTGAGGAACCAAACCATCATCAGGACTCAGGCCTGACCCTGGAGAGTGGCTTGTCATCCTGTGTTTCTCCTGACATGCACGTGAAGCCTTGATGGTGGTTAGGACATAGTTTCCTCATCTGTTCTGGGGATGACAAACGTTCTTGTTTTGTTTTGTTTTCTGGCTCTTTAACAGCCTGCGTGAAGGAAGCAGGGCAAAGAGTCCCGGCTGAACAGTCAGCCCTCCCTGTACCCCCACAAAAGGGGGTGAACATGTAGGGAGGAAGGCAGCAAACGATGTGAAATATTCTGGCTAGTTAGGTTGTCCCTTCCTTCTTGTATCTTCCTATTCTTTTGAAGCTGGTTCTTGCAGTGCCTGGGGTGGAACAGTAGGAAGAACGTGGGTGATTCTAGAGACATCCTCACTGATTTCTGGCTTCTACATATTCATGTAGTACTTTATAGTATTTATGTTTACAGTACTGCGTGCGTCCTTGGAGGTCTGGAGAAGAAGCTTCAGGGACTGGGTGTGATCTACAGCCTCGGCCCCGGCTACCAGCTGCTTCTTCCTGCCAGTAAGGCCACCAAGTAGATGAAAAGAGAAAGAAAAAGAGAAAAAGAGAGAGAAGGGGTCTCTCTAGCAGAGCTTCTTTCATAATACAGATTCACAGGTCCATGAGTACCTCTCTAGTTTTCTCCCCAGACCCTAACTAACATCAGTAGTTACTTGTTCCAATGAATTTAACAATGAATCAAGTTTGTTTTGACTTCTGAATCTGTCTCCCCAAGAAGAGTGGAGGTATTTACACACTGTATCTCTTCAGATTCTGTCTCCTTAGTCCAGGCTGATCATCATGTGGCTCCTCTCTTTCCTAACCACATTTGCTATTGCTAGTTGCCATTGAGTCAATTCTGGCTCATGGAGACCCCGTGTGTGCACAGTAGAACTGCTCTATTGGGTTTTTAAGGCTGTGGATCACATTTAGAGCTTTTCAATTTGGGGATATAAGATGTTGGTTTTGTATACACTTTTTTTTTTAGATCCATTCTGCCACTCTCTGTCTCTTTATTGGTGCATTCAGTCCATTTACATTCAGCATAATTATTGATAGGTATGAGTTTAGTGCTGTCATCTTGATGACTTTTTTTTGTGTATTGTTGATAGTTTCTTTGTTCCACTTAATTTTCTGTGCTGAGTCATTTTTCTTTATGCATTTTCTTTTCATCTTTTTCACTGTTGTTGATTTTGTATTTGCTGAGTCTTTATGTTTTTCTTGTTTTTTATTTTGATGTGTAGGATTGTTAGTTTCCTTTGTGGTTACCTTGTATTTACCCCTATTTTTCTAAGTTTAAACCAGTCTTCTATTTCTTTACATTTCCCTGACTTCCTCTCCATATGAAAAATCTATGTCTACATTTTTTAGTCTCTCTTTTTTGTTTTCATGTTGTCGTCTCTTACATATTGACATCTCTGTTTCCCTATTTTCAGTGTTTTAACTTTGATTTATTTTTGTGTCTTCCCTATCTGGGTTGATATCTGGCTGTTCTGTCCTGTGTTCTAGTCTTGGGTTGTTATCTGATGTTATTGATTTTCTAACCAGAGGAATCCCTTTAGTATTTCTTGTAATTTTGGTTTGGTTTTTGCAAATTCCTTAAACTTCTGTTTATCTGGAAATGCCCTTATTTCGCCATCATATTTGAGAGACAGTTTCACCGGATATATAATTCTTGACTGGCAATTTTTTTTCCTTCAAGGCTTTATGTATGTCATCCCATTGCTTTCTTACCTGCGTGGTTTCTGCTGAGTAGTCCGGGCTTAGTCTTATTGACTCTCCTTTGTAGGTGACTTTTCGTTTATCCATAGGCACTCTTAAAATTCTCTCTTTGGTTTTGGCAAGTTTGATCATAATATGTCTTGGTGACTTTCTTTTGATCTACCTTACATGGGGTTCGATGAGCATCTTGGATAGATAACTTCTTGTCTTTCACGATATCAAGAAAGTTTTCTGCCAACAAATCTTCAACAATTCTCTCTGTATTTTCTGTTATCCACCTCTGCCCCCTTGTTCTGGTACTCCAATCACTTGTAGGTTATCCTCTTGATAGAGTCTCCCATAATTCTTAGGGTTTCTTCATTTTTTAAATTCCTTTTATCCGATTTTTCCTCAAATAAGCTGGTGTCAAGTGCTTTATCTTCAATCTCACTAATTCTGACTTCCATTGCCTCAATTCTGCTCCTATGACTTTCTATTGAGTTGTCTAATTTTGAAATTTTATTGTAATCTTCTGGATTTCTGATTGCTGTCTCTCTATGGATTCTTGCAGCTTGTTAAATTTGTCATAATGCTCTTCTCTAATCTTCTTAAGTTCCACTATTGCTTTGTTTGCATATTCCTTGGCTTGGTCTGTGTTTTGCTTGATCTCCTTCCTGATATCTTAAAGAGTTCTGTATACTAATCTTCTGTATTCTGCCTCTGTGAATTCCAAGAAATTCTGTTCTTCTGGAAAATTTATTGAGTTTTTAGTTTGGGAGCTTGCTGAAGCCATCATGGTCTGCCTCTTTATGTGATTTGATACTGACTGTTGTCTCTAAGCCATCAGTAAGTTTTAATATTTATTTATCTTATGTTTGCTTGCTGTGTCCTAACTACTCTTTTTGTTTTGTTTTGATATGCCCAGACAGGCTGCTTGTGTGAGCTAGTTTGATTATTGGCACCTTTGAAGCTCTAACGTCCTATCATCGGGTGGTTAGATCTGTTACTAAGTATGTGAGCCCAGGAGACTGTTTATTTTTCATATATGGATTCAGCTCAGGTGTCCAGAGAGTCGGTCACCAACTGTGTGGTGCAGGGTCTCACCTACAGTCCTAGACAGGCATGAGTGATTGGTGTAGGCACAGGTATCTGGCTGCAGTAGAGGGTCACATGCTGAGCAAGGCAGGGGGCTGACGGCTGCCCCTAAGTGTCCAGGAGGAAGGTGTGTCCCTGTTCTCTAGAGCGTGTAGGTGCATGGGTTTTGCAGCCGGACTATGAGCACCCAGTGCTGTTGGCTGCAAGGACTAGGGGGCACCACTTATGCTTGGACCCCTGTAGTGGGTGGCTAGGTGGCGTGGGTGGAGCCACCAGTCCTCAGGCCCCTGATGTGGGTAGGTGTAGACTCTGCTTAATGGGCAGAGTAGTATCAAATGTCAAGAACCTGCCACTTCACAGCTGAAACAGTTGAAGTTAGAGTTCCAGTATATACCCTGTTGTACTGTGGTAATGTAATGAGGGCCTATCCTTGCAGGGATGAAAGGCATTCAAAGTCCATGGACCCCTCATGCCTGTGCCTAGGCAAAGGAGCTGTGCCTATCCTGAGTTCCTGGCTTAGGGGAGCTGGCAGTTTATTTTTTTCCCTGTTTGTTAATTTATTCCCTCTCCAAGGCTGGGAGAATGGCTCAGGATGTGTGATGGGTCCTACTTCTGGCCCAGGGGACTCAGAGTTGCTGAAGCTGGCCCAAGACCTGGTGCAGGTTGGGTAGTGGGGAGGTAAATGGGAGAGAGGTTTTTCCCAAAGGGGGATGTTTTTTGATCTGTGTGGCAGGCCAGACACAAGTACTTATCTTTAGCTGATTGAGTGCTGCTTTTCACTGGTTCTGGATGGCCGAGTAGACTCTCTGCTGCTGGGTCTCTCCCAATGTGGAAAATGCCTCCTGAGCGCCATTGCTTACCCCACTGCACCCACGAGCTGATATGGCCTGAAGGGCACTGGCTCCTGTAGGGTTAGGTCAGGCAACTCCTCGCTGCTTCTGAACCGTCTCTCCCTCTCCCTGCCACTCAGTCCAATTCCTCAACTTTGGCTTTGATGTTCAGGGCTTCTAGATTGTCATATATGATCGATTCACTCGTTTTTTGGGTCTTTGTGGTAAAAGGGACCACAGGAAGCATCTGACTATTCCACCATCTTCGGTTTTGTATAAACTTTATCAGTTGCTATCTCCTAGGAGCATTCTGCATTACTTTGGTCTCTGTTACAGGACTCCACTGAGTGGAATGAGTTAATGTTCTCAGCAGCTAACTGAAAGTTTGGAAGTTTGAGTCCATCCAGAGGTGCTTTGGAAGAAAGGCCTGGTGATTTACTTCTGAAAAATCAGCCATTGAAAACCTTATGGAGCACAGTTCTACGGTGACACACATGGGGTCATTATGAATGGGAATCCATTCAATAGCACTTGTTTTTCTATTACAGGAGTGAAACACATGTGCCCCATGGATTGCCTTCTTTTTCTGCCTCTCAGCTCAGATCGTTAGGGATTGGCATTCTTATTTTGGAGACACTTTCATCCTCCTTAAAAGAAAGTTCTTGAACAGCTCCCTGCATTTTTAAAGAGACAAGTCTGATTTGATCCCTTCTGAATCATTGCAAGTTTGTCTGCCAATTGCATCAACTACGAACATTTTGGAAACTGTAGTCTGGAAAGAGTTTTTGATTTCCAAGAGGAGGTGTATACAATGCCGAGAACTTCCTACAAGCTCTTGTTACCCTTCTTACAAGCTCTCATTTCAGGTATCAAAAGCTCTTAGTTATCAATCATACTACTTTATTCCAAAGATAGTGCAAATCTGTCTAAATTGTTGAGGCTTAGGCTGACTGAGTTTCCTTCTGAGTAACTCAGGGCTAAATTTCATCAAGCACTCACTGCCTCTTCGTATCTATGTATCTAGTCTTTCCCTTCCTAAGAGGAAATCTTTTGACCTCGGCTTGTTCTTCTGATAAACAGTGTGAGAATCTTTGATGACTCAGAGGAGAGGAGAAATGCCAACTCTCTCAGCCTTCCACATACTGAGGGAAGTTTAGGGGGATAGTTGGATAGGTTGTCTCTAATGGACCTTTGGCATTTGCCTCGTCTAGGTCTTGTCTCTTTACTTCCATGTGTTTCTCTCCTTGACTAGACTGTAAGTTCCTTGAGGGCCTTGCCTTTCTGTTTAGTGCTCCCCACAGCACCTAGCAGAGTCTTGCATGAAGTAAGATAGCAGACCAGTGTCATGCCTAAGAGCTTGCACTCTGAGTAAGACACGCCTTTGTTAGGTCCAACCCCACAATTTTATGATCCTTAAAAAAAACCAAAACCTAAACCAAACCCATTGCCGTCGAGTCGATTCTGACTCATAGCGACCCTACATATGATCCCTTGGGCAGCTTCAGTCTCTTCAAATCTCAGCTTCCACTTCTGTTAGTTTGGGATAATAATAGGTTTGTTACAAGGATCGAATAAGTAATGTATGTAAATCAACAGGCCCAGTTTCTGGCATATAATGAGCAATGAAGGAAATTCTAGCTATTTATTATTATCACTATTTTTTATGTGCTAATTATATACTTTTTGAATGAATGCACGGATGGATGGGTGGATGGATGGATGGGTGGATGACATTCTCACTAGCTGCAGTGAGCAGACATTGCAATGAATTACAAAAGCGTTTCTCCAAGATTTTGGTCTGCCAAGTCTCCATTCCGGAATTAGAAGTTGGGGATTTCCATATTTTTAAAGCTCTGCCTCCGCTCTCGGGTTTGTTCTGATCTTCACTGTGATACTTGAGGTTTGTTTAGAGGGCTGATAACTAACTCTTCCTGATTCTCTGTTCTGGAGTGAAAGCCCAATTTTTGCTGATTATCTTCTCGCCAATAGCAGTATTATTTCTAGAAGGATAATCCTTTCTTGATGGCTGCTTTCTAACATACACCCAGGAGAAAATGAAGGAACACCGCTTCCACACCACACAGTGGAGAAATAGATAAAAAAGTGAGTAGTGGCTCCAGGAGAGGAGTGCTTTTGCATGCTCAATTACCTGCCTGAGTTGTTGGCCTGCTTCCTGGCTGCTTTTCTTTGCATTGCTTGACCTTTAGACTAATGCCATTAAAATACATACCCAGTACCACATAAATGGTTTTCAATGCCTGGCTGCTTAGGGAGAACTCATTGACATGCAGCGTACAGTTACTTATGCATGTGAAAAAAGAGATTAAGAGTCCTTTTTGACATCAGCTTGCTAGGATCACATTTTGTTATGGCCCCTCTATAGATTAGTGACCTCCCTATGGATTGTTGGCCTCAGGTGACATTATAGCATCTGGCGTCTCCTTCTCTAGCTACCAGGTATGGAGATGTATCCATGGCCAAGAGGTTCTCTGCTCTGGGTTCAATCGTAGGCTTGTTGCTGACTCACTGGTTGATGGAAACAGTGGCATGATATTCATCTACACTTCTATTCTTGTCTGTATTCTTTCACCAAATTCTTCTTCTTCTTCTTTTTTTTTTTACTGTGCTTTAGGTGAAAGTTTACAGCTCAAGTTAATTTCTCATACAAAAATTTATACACATATTGTTCTGTGACATTAGTTGCAATCCCCAAAATGTGACAGCACACTCCCCCTTTCCACCTCTGGTTCCCTGTGTCTATTCAACCAGTTCCTGTCCCTTCCTTCCTTCTCATCTTGCCTCCAGATAGGAGCTACCCATTTGGTCTCATGTATCTGATTGAACTAAGCAGCACATTCCTCACGTGTATTATTTTTTGTTTTATAGTCCCGTCTAATCTTTGTCTGAAAAGTGGGCTTCGGGAATGGTTTCAGTTCTGGGTTAACAGAGTGCCCAGGGGCCATAGTTTTGGAGATTCCTCTGTCACCAAATTCTTGATTTCATCTGAATCCAGACTCTGGGGTCTCATACTTGAAGAACATGGAGCTTCCTCCCCTTATCTTCTCTTACCATTCTCCCCCTAGAAAGAGAAACAAGACTGTAAACCTGAAATTGATTCTGACCTTGAAAAATCAGAGTCAAGGCCTAAACGGATCAGAATGCCCCATTGGACTGAGCTGTGTATTTTTGGTGTTTACAAACCAATTCGTAAACTCACGTACATGTTAAGTAACAAGTTCGCCTTCATTTGTTTTCATTTAAGCCGAACATTAGGACGAAACAAATGCATATAAGATGTGTAATTGCTATCTGAGGAGATAGATCATTATAAGATATAACATAAAGCCTGTGAGGAAGATCAGAAGAACATGACTTTGGAGAGATGGTTCTAGTTCACATGAGAGTTGACATTTAAACTTGAAAAGAAAGGGTTTGGTGCATAGGGATGGAGGTGAAGGGCAACTTGGCCTAAAAGAAGAGCATCAGTCATATAAGCGGGGCTGCTGAGGACCATTTCCTGCAAATCGGGGGGTTATTTCTACAGAGTGCGGGACTTGTAAACCTCAGAAAATGTCTACCTCATTTACCTAGAATTAACCTTAAGGACAATTTACAATCATTTTCTTGTGGAAACAAACAGACACATGGAAATAATAGGGTAGAGAGCAGAGGAGGGCTGTTCCCCTCCATTCTCAACATATGCCATCCATGTGGTCAGAACATCTCACTCATGCAAACCTAACTACATATGAAAAATATATTGTAGTTGCTGTTAGGTGCTATCGAGTCAGTTCCTACTCATAGCAACCCTACGTGCAACAGAATGAAACACTGCCCAGTCCTGCGCCATCCTCACAATCATTGTTACGTTTGAGTCCGTTGTTGCAGCCACTGTGTTGATCCATCTTGTTGAAGGTCCTCCTCTTTTTCACTGACCCTCTACTTTACCAAGTATGATGTCCTTCTCCAGGGACTGGTCTCTCCTGATAACATGTCCAAAGTATGTGAGATGAAGTCTCGAAGTCTCGACATCTTCACTTCTAAGGAACATTCTGGCTGTACTTGTTCCAAGACAGATTTGTTCATTCTCCTGGCAGTCCATGTTATAGTCAGTATTTTTTACCAACACCATAATTCAAAGGCATCAATTTTTCTTTGGTCTTCCTTATTCATTGCCCAACTTTCGCATGCATATGAGGTGATTGAAAATACCATGGCCCAGGTCAGGTGCACCTTAGTCCTCAAGGTGACACCATTGCTTTTTAACACTTTAAAGAGGTGTTTTGCAGCAAGTTTGCCAAATGCAATACATTGCTTGATTTCTTGACTGCTGCTTCCATGGGCGTTGATTGTAGACTCCAGTTAAATGAAATACTTGACAACTTCAATCTTTTCTCTGTTTATCATGATGCTGCTTATTGGTCCAGTTGTGAGGATTTTTGTTTTCCTTATGTTGAGGTGTAATCTATACAGAAGGCTGTAGTCTCTGATCTTCATCATATATACACTATATCTATATGCATTACACATTTGCACAATGTATCCAAAATATATATATAGCTGACATAAAATATAATAACTTATGAAGTAAATGTATTTGTGAATTGATCATATGTTATAGCTTATGTTACATTACATATTATATGTTACTTTTTTATGTCATTGTTGTTGTTAGCTGCTGTTGAGTTGGCTCCCAACTCATGTGACCCGATGTACAATGGAACAAAACTCTGCCCAGTCCTGTGCCATCCCCTTGATAAGTTGTGGATCAGACTGTTGTGATCCATAGGGTTTTCAATGGCTGATTTTCAGAGCAAAGTTTTCATGTTGAAGCTCATAAGATGGTTTACTTAAGGCCCCAGGTCTTGGCATAAAAGAATGGCCATTTGGGCTGGAAGTGTATGTAGTATGGAATAGTTGAGCCACAATTCTCCTGGGCATCATTTTTTACTTGTCCTTCTGCTTCAAGAACCCCATCCCGTTTGTAGACAACCACGGTTGATTTGGCCTTATTTACCCTCTTACCTGTCTTCAGCCACATCCAATGGCTAGTTCAGACTCCTACTATCTCCTTTCTAATTATTCCAACAGTTCTCTAACTCATCTCCCAGCCTCTAGGAGTTATCTTTCCCAAAGCATAGATTGTATCTTACTGGCCAACTGAAAACTTGTAATGCCTCCCTTTGTTTATATAAATTCTCAGCCTCTCAGCAAGACATCCAAGATCTTTTGCAATCTGTCTCCAAAATCTCTTCCATCTCTAACCCCATCCAACATGCCCCCAAAACACAAAGTGCTCTAGCTCCCTGGACCCTGATTACCATCCCAGGCCCACTCTGGTTTTATGTTTCTGTGTCTTTGTGCACGCTGTTCCTGTTGCTGAGAAACCTGTCCTCTCTGAGCCTAGACGTTCCCTCTTCTAAATACCTCTTTCTAATTCTCAGAGTCAGAATTACACGTTCACTTGTTTGTACTCTCAGGTAAGTTTACTTATAAGTCATTTATAATTTGCCTTGTTTTGTAGTTAATAGCTTGTATCTGTCTCTGCCACTGACTACAAGCTCCACAAAAGCAGAAGCCATGTTTTATTTATACAACCTCTGTATGATCTTCAGGAAACCCTGGTGGTGTAGTGGTTAAGAGCTACGGCTGCTAACCAGAAGGTTGGCAGTTCAGATCCACCAGGCTTTCCTTGCAAACCCTACGGGGCAGATCTACTCTGTCCTATAGGGTTACTATGAGTCTAAATAGATTCGACGGCAACAAGTTTTTTGATTTATATGATCTTGATGTTCCGGGAGAGTGACTTTTTCTTTCTATTTTGTTGTCCCCCTAAGTACACACGTAGGTATCAGGCCATACATCTGTTCAGAAAACATGGTCACAGCTTTTATTCATCCTTATGCATCCTCTGTTACAAAAAAAAAATGCTCAGAAGTTATTTGATTGTTGAATAGAATGAATTAGGTGACTCCCTAAGAAGCAGCTTTCTTCCTGTGGTTCTATCATCTAATTAGGAAAAATATATTTATATCTTGGCCCTGTCTTGTTTTTCGTCCAGGTGTCCTGGCAGCTAGGTGAAAAGTGTTGGAAAGAAAAATAAAACAAAACCCCACCCATAAAGAATAATAGAGATTGAGGTTTGGGGTGAGGAAGAAGAAAATCAGTGAGTGAAATCAGAACCATTACACTTTTGAGGTGCCTGCCCTCTTGCTTGTTGTATCATTGTGTCAACATACAGCAACAGCTTCCTCTCTGTGCCAACAAAGCCTCACAATATCCACCTTTCATGCTGAGCAACAGCAGCTATAGTACAGCTTGAGAACAAGATCACTTCTGTGACGAGGGCCCAGTTCTTAGGAGCTCTAATCACTTCCAAGATAGCATCTCCCCCATTCTCAGAATATCCCTGAGGGAAGGAGGAGGCTTGTATTATTTTCAGCTCTATTTTGCATACAGTGAAAACAAGGCGAACAGAGGTTAAGTGATTTGTCCTTGGTCACGTGTGAGTCAGAGCCTGAGCCAGTCAGAGAAACTTCTCCATTCCCAGGCCATTGTTCTATCCTCTTGATATTGGCTAACTCCCTCCTGCCATCCTTGTAGCCAGTGGGGGAGAACCACTGGGAGAATGTCCTGTGGACTATACTTACTCTCAAAACCTAAAAGTTGGCTTCTGACCTAGAGAGTTTACGTATAACTATATCAAGTGTAAGGGGAGCTGCATGTTTATAATTTTTTATGCATTCCTTCAGTCAACAGATATTTCTGGAGAATCAGTGTATGCTGGGTACTCTGCTAGCTACTGGGGGTGTGGTCTTGAACATGGTTGTCATTGGTCCTGCCTTCAAGGAGCATCCACTCTAGTGGGATAAAATCAAAAAACCAATCCCATTTCTGCCGACTCCGACTAACAGCAACCCTATAGGAGAGAGTAGAACTGCCCCATAGGATTTACAAGGAGCAGCTGGTGGATTTGAACAGCCGACCTTTTGGTTAGCAGCCTGAGCTCTTAACCACTGTGCCACCAGGGCTCCTCGCCTCTCGTGGGAAAACACACATTCAACCAAACCAAACCCATTGCTGTTGAGTCAATTCCAGCTCATACTGACCCTATAGGACAGAGTAGAATTGCCCCATAGGGTTTCCGAGGCTGTAAATCTTTTAAGGAAGCAGACTGCCATATCTTTTTCCTGTGGAGTGGCTGGAGGGTTTGAACCACCAACTTTTGGTTAGCAGGTGAGTGCTTAACCACTGCTCCTTCTAACACGCATTAAACGAGGTGGGGGTGGGTGGGAACATAACTGCTATAATCGATCCGTTGTCTTCTTTTAGTGGGCTAGACCCATCCATTAGAAAGTTTGTCAATGTTTTTCTACTTGCTATCTCTGTGTAGGACATTCAAGACCCTTTGAAATCTCTTCTCAAAATATTTTCCAGGGAAGCCAGCATGTCTTGTCCAAGGCAAGGTCATGGAAGCTCCATAGACACATCCAAACTCCCTGAGGGACCAAATTACTGTGCTGAGGGCTCTGGGGACCATGGTCTTGGGGAATATCTAGCTCAACTGGTATAACATAGTTTATAAAGAAAATGTTCTACATTCTACTTTGGTGAGTAGCGTCTGGGATCTTAAAAGCTTGTGAGCCATTCATCTAAGACTCTACTGGTCTCACCTCGTCTGTAGCAAGGGAGAAAAGAAAACGAAAGACACAGGGGAAAGATTAGTCCAAAGGACTAATGGACCACAACTACCACAGCCTCCACCAGCCTGAGTGCAGCACAACTAGATAGTGCCTGGCTACCACCACCAACTGCTCTGACAGGGATCACAATACAGGGTCCCAGACAGAGCTAGAGAAAAATGTAGAACAAAATTCTAACTCAAAAAGAGACCAGACTTACTGGCCTGACAGAGACTGGAGAAACCCCAAGAATACGGCCTCCGGACAGCCTTATAGCTCAGTAATGAAGTCACTCGTGAGGTTCACCCTTCAGCCAAATACTAGACAGGCCCATAAAACAAAACGAGGCTAAATGGACACACCAGTCCAGGGGAAAGGATGAGAAGGCAGGAGGGGACAGGAAAGCTGATAACGGGGAACCCAAGGTCAAGAAGGGGAGAGTTTTGACATGTTGTGGGGGTGGCAATCGATGTCACAAAACAATATGTGTATTAATTGTTTAATGAGAAACTGATTTAATATGTAAACCTTCATCTAAGGTAAAATTTTATATATATATATATATATATATATATATATATATATATATATGTATATATACGTATAAATATGTTCCATCTCCAACCTCCTCTAGCACACCTCCCTCCTCCCACAAACACATGGTTCTCCAGCCCCACTGGACTTACTGCCATTACTGGGTCATTCAGTGTTACATTGCTGTGGCTTTGCTGAAATGGATTGAGAGGCCATTGGCTTCTCAGTTGACAAAACTTGGCCTGGAAGTGAGGGTGTGGTGGAGGATGGAGTGTGGGTATGAGTGTACCTAGGGAGTATCATGGAAATG
Organism: Dugong dugon; assembly: GCA_030035585.1. NCBI lineage: Eukaryota > Metazoa > Chordata > Mammalia > Sirenia > Dugongidae > Dugong > Dugong dugon. The sequence continues at coordinate 27,539,209 of CM057475.1, forward strand.
CTTGCCTAGTGAACACAGGTGCTGTAATGTAGAGGTTGGAAGGATGGCTGTTATGATACTTAATACTATTACGATGTCTATTACCTATTATTGTGGTTAAGAACTTTGACATTTTAGCTAATGCAGTGAAAAGAATACTATGCTTAAGCTCTAGTCCTCCCTGTATCTTGGGTAAGTTACAATATCTCTCTAACCTCAATTTTCTTATCAGTTGCATAAGCAGATAGGATTAGGTGTTCTGATGGCTTCAGAGGAGTGCTCTACCTATAGTTCTCCAACCTGATTTCATTTAGTGTATAAAATACCTATGTGTGTAAAGGAGCATGGGAGTGGTAAGATAAGGGGAGATGGCTTTGTTAAATTGGACCAGCTCTTGGAAACTAGGGATTTCTTCCAATTATGCATAAAACCGGTGCTGAGGTAGGGTTCTGTATTTGTATTTCTGTTTCTACATCAGTTAATTATACCCAACTTCTTTCTATTGTAGACACTTCTGAATTAACCAACTTCTATAGCCTTCTCAAGGAGTCCCTGAGGGGCACAAATGGTTAGGTACTCAACTATGAGCCGAAAGGTTGGCAGTTCTAACACACTCAAACACATCTGCGAAGACAGGCTTGGTGATATGCTTTCAAAAGGTCACAGCCTGGAAAACCCGATGGAGCAGTTCTACTCTGCACACATGGGGTCACCATGAGCCAAAATGGACTTGATGGCAAACAGCAACAACAACATAGCCTCCCAAACCCTGAAGCTCTTCTTCTGCTCCTTCTTTTTGTTGTTAAGTGCCGTCACGTCAGTTCTGACTCATAGCAACCCTATGTACAATAGAACAAAACACTGTCCAGTCCTGTGCCATCCTCACAATGATTGCTATGTTTGAGCCCTTTATTGCAGCCACTGTGTCAATCCATCTTGTTAAGTGTCTTCCTCTTTTTTGCTGACCCTCTACTTTACCAAGTATGATGTCCTTCTCCAGGGACTGGTCCCTCCTGATAGCGTGTCCAAAGAACATGAGATGAAGTCCTGAGGTCTTGCTATCCTTGCTTCTAAGAGGCATTCTGGCCGTACTTCTTCCAGGACAGATTTGTTCGTTCTTTTGGCAGTCCATGATATATTCAATATTCTTCACCAAAACCATAATTCAAAGGCATTAATTCTTCTTCAGTCTTCCTTATTCATTGTCCAGCTTTCGCATGCATATAAGGCGATTGAAAATATCATGGCTTGGGTCAGGCGCACCTTAGTCTTCAAGGTGACATCTTTGCTTTTTAACACTTTAAAGAGGTCTTTTGCAGCAGATTTGCCCAACTCAAATACGTCGTTTGATTTCCTGACTGCCGCTTTCATGGGCATTGATTCTAGGTCCAAATAAAATAAAATCCTTGACAACTTCAATATTTTCTCTATTTATCATGATGATGCTTATTGGTCCAGTTGTGAGGATTTTTGTTTTCTTTATGTTGAGGTGTAATCCATACTGAAGGCTATGGTCTTTAATCTTCATCAGTAAGTGCTTCAAGTCCTCTTCACTTTCAGCAAGCAAGGCTGCGTCATCTGCATATTGTAGATTGTTAATGAGTCTTCCTCCAATCCCGATGCTGTGTTCTTCTTCATATAGTCTGAATTCTTGGATTATTTGCTCAGCATACAGACTGAAGAAGTATGGTGAAAGGACACAACCCTGACACAAAGCTTTCCTGATTTTAAACCACTTAGTGTTCCCTTGTTTTGTTCAAAGGACTGCCTCTTGGTCTATACACAGGTTCCGCATGGGCACAATTAAGTGTTCTGGAATTCCCATTCTTCGCAATGTTATCCATAATTTGTTATGATCCACACAGTCAAATGCCTTTGCATAGTCAATAAAACACATGTAAACATCTTTCTGGTATTCTCTGCTTTCTACCCATATCCATCTCACATCAGCAGTGATACTGCACATTCCATGTCCTCTTCTGAATCCGACTTGAATTTCTGGCAGTTCCCTGTCAATGTACTGCTGCAACCGTTTTTGAATTATTTTCATTGAAAACCTTCCTTTTACAGCCCCCAAATTCTACTAGGGAGGCAATGCCACAATATGCCCAACCCCTCAAGAGGTCTAAGTGGTTGTTCTCTGGGGGCCCGGAGGTGTCCAAAGTACCTCTCACCTTCCCAAGGTAAGACAGCACCGGCTTTCACGCTGTTTAATTCAATCTTGATTTTTACTCCTTGTATTTCTGGGAGGGAGTCAATTTCCTGGGGTTTTACAGCTCTCAGGCCCACAGATTGAATGTTTAGTTTTGCTGGTACGATAGGAGACTATTTCACAACACTAGAGACTCAGCGTGGGCTGATTTCTAAACCAAAGGGACATGTTGTATATTTGTCAACACCAGGTCTTTGGAATCAGTTGGGCAAGACAATCTGTTAATGACTCTTCCAAACAAATGCTTGGAGAGTATTAAATCAATGGGAGGAGTTTTACTAAAACTGTGATGCAGTCAAAGGTTACGTGTTTTCAGGTATTTAAAATCTAGTTTTCAAATAGAGCACATCTTTCCTGTTATTCTTTCCCATTGTGCCATCTATTTCTTTTAACCAATTTTAAAGCTATGTTTAGAGTAGCACCTGAACCAGGCAGAAAAACCCAAACTCATTGCCATGTTGACTCCTACTGACCCTATAGGACAGAGTAGAACTGCCCTATGGGGTTTCCAAGGCTGTAATCTTTATGGAAGCAGACTGCACATCTTTCTCCCATGGAGCAGGTAGTGGGTTCGAACTGTCAATCTTACTGGTTAACAGCTGAGCGCTTAACCACTGCACCAAAAGGTCTCCTCACCAGACAGAAAAGTTCTGTCAAAAGTACCCGCTTGTTCTAAGGAGACTGGAGAAACCCTGAGAGTATGGCCCCCAGACACCCTTTTAGCTCAGTGGTGAAGTTATCTCCGAGGTTCACCGTTCAGCCTGGGAGTGGACAGCCCCGTAAAACCAAATGGGACTAATGAGGTACACTAGTCCAGTGACAAGGGCCAGAAGGCAGAAGAGGACAAGGAAGCTGGTGATAGGGAACCCAAGGTTGAGTAAGGATATTGTTGATGTGTTGTGAGATTGTTAACCATTGTCATAGGGCAACATGTGTAGTAGCTGTTAAATGAGAAACTATTTTGTTCTGTAAGCCTTCATCTTAAGTGAGAATAGCAGCACAATTGGAAGAGCGTAGTCAATGTCACTGAACTGTGCATGTAGAAATTTTTGAAGTGGTGTATCTTTGGCTATGTGTATTTTCACCAAAAAAAAAAAAAGGTTGAGAAGTTAGAGGGTTGACATGTTGTGGGATTGTTAACTAATGTCATAAAACAATATGTGTACTACCGTTTGATGAGAAACTATTTGTTCTGTAAGCCTTCACCTGAAGTACAATTAAAAAAAAAAACAACAAAATTAAAAAAAAAAATATATCCTGTTGTCCAGAAAATGGTGAGACAGGGCTGTAATATGTGCAGCTGTGGAGACCCAGGGAAACGCTGGTGGGGTAGTGGTTAAGTACTACAGCTGCTAACCAAAAACCTGGCAGTTCAAATATACCAGGTGCTCCTTGGAAACTCTATGGGACAATTCTACTCTGTCCTATAGGGTTGCTATGAGTTGGAATTGACTTGACAGCAAAGGGTTTTTGGGTTTTGGTGTGGAGACCCAGAAACCAAACACACCCCTTCCTGGGCTCTGTAGGGCCATTTCTAGAGGCAGTGAGGGAATCGCTCAGAAATGGTGCTGGCTTCTGCAGCCCAAAGCTTTACTTTCAGCGCCAGAAATCCAAATCTCATCTCAAGAATATTGTTCACTTACTGTTTTGAAGGGGTAGACTTGAGAGAATTGCACCTTTTAGCCATCAGAGGAGTCCCTGGGCGGCACAAACAGTTAAGTACTAATTACTAGCTGAAAGATTGGTGGTTTGAACCCATCCAAAGGTGCCTCGGAAGAAAGCCCTGGCAATCTGCTTCCAAAAGGTCACAACCTTGAAAACCCTATGAGGCAGTTCTACTCTGCACACATTAGCAGGAATCGACTTAACGACAACAGTCCATCAAAGAGGGCTTTGTCAAGACTTCACCTTTTTGGAGTTTGGGATGTCATTTAGGTACTACCTTCTGCATTTGTCCCCAACTCACCTTAACTCTAATTGGTTTTCTTGTACAGAGGCAGCCATGTCTCACAGTTAAACACACTTTCTACTCTTGTGAGCAGGTCTAGAATGAAATTTGCTTCAGAAGAAAAGTAAAACTGTTGGTTGACGGAAAGATTTTGCATTATATGTGGATTGCAATTTGTTCAGACCACCTCCAGCCATTTAGTATCATATCAAGTTTTGAGGTCTGGGTACCTTTTCTTACTGCCCAACAGAAGAAAAGTCCAAAGAATAAGACTACTTGGCTGGCAGCAGCTAACAAAAAGCATTTTAGTCTTGGACTCTTAATTGTTAGGAACTAGCATGCCAAGATTGACTTTTTATTAGCATGTCACTTTTCCTTTAGGAAAAAGTTTTAAAAGAACCTACCCAAAGGTCTTCCCAGTTGCTGGTTCAAGAGATGACTTGTGTTTGAATTTGCCCAATTAACATGACAATGTCAATGTCAAGACCCATTTCCAGGGGAAGGCGTGTGCCTTTGAAAGGCAGTGCCTTGAGTGTCCAGGCTGAGAAGCAGCTTCTCCTCTGGGACTATTTGGATTTTATGTTCCAGAGCCAAAAAAACATTCTTTAGCATTGGCTGACAAAATGGGCCTCTGAACAGGAGTTTCTAAAGCTGCAGTGGAAACTTTAATTATGCAGGTCCTGTCAAAAGCCATCTGCTTAATTCCACTGTTTCTGGGTAAGGTACTTTTTATTTTTCCAGCAGTGTTACGTGATGAATATCTGATAGGAGTATGAAACTAGCTTTCTTCATCCAAAAAACTAAGCCCAACCCGTTGTCGTTGAGTCGATTCTGACTCATAGCCTGGTGGCGCAGTGGTTAAGTGCTTGGCTGCTAACCGAATGGTCGGCGGTTGGAATCCACCAGCTACTCCGTGGGAGAAAGATGTGGCAGTCCTCTTCTGTAAAGATTTACAGCCTTGGGAACCCTATAGGGCAGTTCTACTCTGCCCTACAGGGTAGCTATGAGTCTATGAGCGATTCTTCATAGGAAAGCTTTATTCTTCATTCTTCTTAGTATTAGGAATATTTATGTTAGATTGAGGGGTCTTCATAGAGTTTGTTTGCTTTGTAGCTGATTTGGTGGAGATACTTAAGTGATTTGTAGAGCTGAAAGGCAGATGTGTTCAAGGAAATGCTGTCGGAGGTTTCATTGTGATAATGAATTCATGATTGAACAGTGCCCATGACTTATAAATAAACCCTAAATGCTTGGCATGTCCATTAGTAAATCTGTGGTCTTAACCTTCCCAACATGCCACATCTAGACCATTGGAAAACCCTTATGTTAGGCAATATTAACGTTTATGAGGAGCATTCAAGGCTTTATTTAGGGGGGAGGGAATTGAGAGGGAGTTGAAGTAGTTGCTAAACGTATGAATACTGAATATGCCAGCATCTGGGGTTCTTCAGTTTAAGCATCAGACAGTGAGCCTTGTGCAAGCAACTGCCCTAGTGAAACTTATTTTAGGGCATTTCCTTGGAAACCCTGGTGGTGTAGTGGTTAAGAGCTACGGCTGCTAACGAAAAGGTCAGCAGTTCAAATCCACCAGCTACTCCTTGGAAACTCTATGGGGCAGTTCTACTTTGTCCTGTAAGGTTGCTATGAGTTGGCATCCACTTGACAGTAATGGGTTTTTTGGGTACCTGGACAATAAGCTATAGGATAAAATCAGACTTTTCGTAATCAGTAATGTCATATTTATTTCAAATCGAGATTGAAAAAAAAAAAAAACCTCACCCTACACTGATGGTAAATAAATATGAGAAAGTGGACTTGTTTGTGGCATAAGGTCTGCGGCTAAAAGACCTTCCAGAAAGAAACTCCTCTCCACCAAAGAAGGTGACGAACTCGTCTGTTTCACTAGGTCTTCCAAGCAGGAAAGTTCCACAGTGAGTTTGTGAAAGCAGCTCTCTGGGGCCTTGAAATTGCGGAAGAAAATAAAAATATTTTGCAGGGTTACTTCTGGATAATAGATAATGCTATGACAGAGCTCCTTGCTCCATAATCTGAAAAGCTGGCTTCCCCGGGCCTGGTGTGGGATGACTTTCAATCAATTAAGAGTGTCCCTTGCTCTTCGTTTTCCCAGATTTTCAACCCTTGGCTCATGTCACCCCCTAGGGTAAATGTGTGGAGTGAGAACTTGTTGACAGGTCCTTGCTCTGAACTTTCCCTGCAGGCTGGCGGCTGCTCCTGCTATTGTGCACGCCTGCTCTGTGGGCTTGTAGTACGAATGGCTGCCTATTGTTACACAGCTCTGATTCCTTCTCACCAGACAGGGCTTGGGTCTTCTCCAGCCCTGCAAGAGGTGTCTTGGAGACAATTCTAGTTCTCCACTCACTTCCTTATTTAAGTTTTCAGGTTCTCAAAGAGAACGGGAAATAACTAGATTATTTTCCTCGAGGAACAATTCTGATTTTACTGTGAGATGTGGGCACTTACTTAACCTTTCTGTGCCTGAATTCTGCTTACCTGTCATTCTGATCTCAAGGGACCACAGACTCCTGTGAGCTATTTCTCAATCTTCAGCGTGCACATTAACAATATATTGCTGTTGTTGTTAGCTGCCATTGAATCTGCCCAGACTCATGGTGACCGCATGCACAATAGAAATGGACTGTTCTGATCCATAGGATTTTTATTGGCTGATTTTCAGAAGTAGATCACCAGGCCTTTCTTCCTAGCTTATCTTGGTCTGGAAGTTCCTCTGAACCTGTTCAGTATCAGAGCAACAAGGAAGAAGAGATTTCTATCACTGAACCACCAATGCCCTCTAACAATATGTGGTCCCTTATTAAAAATTTATACTCAAGTCCCACTTACAGATATCTAAGATGGGGCCCAGGAATCTATCTGCTAAATCTGCACCCTTGGTGATTCTGATGCTTATGATCTGAGGACCAACTCTAAACCAAAAAACCAAACCCGTTGCTGTCAGGTGGATTCCGACTCATAGCTACCCTATAGGACAGAGTAGAACTGCCCCATAAAGTTTCCAAGGAGCAGCTAGTGGATTCAAACTGCCAACCTTTTGGTTAGCAGCTGAGCTCTCTAGGAAGCATTAATGCTTTAGAACTTTACAGTGGCAAGAACAAGTGACTGATGGATCCAATCTTCCTAATTTTATAGATGAATAAACTGAGCTTAAGTGAAGATAAGCCCCACAGCTAAGCAGTAGCAGACCTAGGGCTAGAAACCAGGCCTCATAAACTTTTAGTTTATGAGCCTCCCCTCCCCCAGCCATAAGATGAGAATACTACAATCAGTTGCCGTTGAGTCGACTCTAACTCATGGCGACCCCATGTGTGTCAGAGTAGAACTGTGCTCCACAGGGTTTTCAATGCTGATATTTCTAAAGTAGATACATAGGCCTTTCTTCTGAGGCACCTCTGAGTGGACTTTGAACCTCTAACCTTTTGTGGGACTGAGCAATGTGGCTACCACATCTCCAGAATGTGAATTTGAGGATGTCATTGAAATGCAGCAACATGAAGCTAGCAGATTCTTTCCGGAATTACCCAGAAGGATCTTTGTGGAGACCGTCAAGGGCAAATCTGCATTTGGTCCTTAAAATCCCCAACGTAATATCCCTGCCAAGTGGACATCCACTTGGTTGAAGACTTCTTTGATTGAAGACTTCTAGTGATGGAGAAGCTCACAACCATTCTGAGCTCCCCGCGCCCTTTCAATTTTCTGATAGCTCCAATCCCATTACAATTAGTTGCACATTGTAATCTCTCCTCCCACTGATAACTTCTACCCTGATGCTGGACCTTCTTTCAAAGGAGATGCAGAACAACTCTAATTTGCTTTCCCCATGACAGGGAAAATGCCCCCTATCTAAACCTGGCTTTGTCCAGGCTGAACAACCCAAGAGGTACTTTATTCTTTGTATATCTTGGTTTTCAATACTCTCTTCATTCTGATTGTTTTCCTCTGAATGCAGATGCTTTATCATCTTGTATTAAAATATGACACCTGGTGCTGGCAAAACTGGATGTCCATCTGCAAAAAAAAGAAACTGGACCCATACCTCACACCATACACAAAAAACAAATTCAAAATAGGTCAAAGACCTAAATATAAAACCAAAAACTATAAAGATCATGGAAGAAAAAATAGGATCAATGCTAGAGGCCCTAATACATGGCATTAACAGGATACAAACCATAATTAACAACATACAAACTCCACGAGATAAACTGGATAACTGAGATCTTCTAAAAATTAAACACTTACGCTCATCAAAAGACTTCATCAAAAGAGTAAAAAGAGAACCTACAGACTGGGAAAAAATTTTGGGCTATGACAAATCCAACAAAGGTCTAATCTCTAAAATCTACAGGAAAATCCAACACCTCTGCAACAAAAAGACAAATAGTCCAACTAAAAAATAGGCAAAGGAAATGAACAGACACTTCACCAAAGAACACATTTAAGCCACTAACAGACATATGAGAAAATGCTTGCTATCACTAGCCATTAGAGAAATGCAAATCAAAACCACAGTGAGATACCATCTCACCTCAGCATTACTGGCACAAATCAAAAAGGCAGAAAACAACAAATGTTGGGGAGGCTGCAGGGAGATTGGAACTCTTAGGCACTGCTGGTGGCAATGCAAAATGGTACAACCATTTTGAAAAATGATATGGTGCTTCCTTAGAAAGCTAAAAATAGAAATACCATATGATCCAGCAATCCCACTCCTAGGAACACATCCTAGAGAAATAAGAGCCGTCACACGAATAGACATTGCACATCCGTGTTCATTTCAGCATTGTTCACAATAGCAAAAAGATGGAAACAACCTAGATGCCCATCAACAGATGAATGAATAAACAAACTATGGTACATATGCACAACGGAGTACTACTCAATGATGAAGAACAATGACGAATCTGCGAAGCATCTCATGACATGGATGAATCTGGAGGGCATTATGCTGAGTGAAATAAGTCAATCACAAAAGGACAAATATCGTATGAGACGACTACTATAAAAACTCATGCAAAGGTTCACACATAAAAGGAAACAATCTTTGATGGTTACGAGGGAGGAGAGGGGTGGGGATGGAAAAACACTAGATGAAGAAAAATGTATACATATATACGTATAGCACTTGGGACAGGCCCAGTACTCATTGTGGCTTTACCAGTTCAGAATTTATTACTTCTGGACACTTTGCTTTTAACAGTAAAGACTAAAATTACATTACACCTACTCCTCACTTATTGACAACAGTAAAGAATCTACTATTCGACTATTTTACGCATTAACAATGTATATCTGGCAATAATGAATGCCAAGGTGCGAGGCAAGAATAATGTTGGCTGTGATGGTTAAGATTATGTGTCAACTTGGCTGGTACGTGATTCTCACTAGTTGGGCAGTTATGAAATGATGTAATTTGGCACTTATGTAATGATGTAGTCATCCTCCATTTTGTGATCTGATGCGGTCATCCTTCATTTCTGCATAAGGTTAATTTTTGCATACTGACCCAAACTTTGGAACCTAACTATGTTGATAAGTGAGGCGTGGGTGTATCTTTCTGTGTGACCCAATCACATTTAATTCACAGTCCCTTAAAAATCCTGTCTTTTCACATGTGCTCCTAAAATCGTGTGTCCCCAGTATTGAGTTTATGATTTTTTTTTACACCCATGTGTTTTAATTAACACTTACCTCAGTTGAGATTAATTTTGTTGGATTTACCCCACTGTCCCAGATTATTGAAACCATTTTTGGATTCTGATTTTATCATTAATCCAAGATTCCTTGCTTTTATTCAATCACTGATCCTGCAGATATTTTTTAAAAACCTAATAGATGCCAGTCATGGTACTGGATGTTAGAGATAAGACTGTGACCAAGATAGACATATCCTTTCTCTCAAGGGAGTTTGTAGTCTAATGAGGAATATAAACTAGTCACCAACAATTTGTACCTTAAGTGTTATGATGGGAGTAGTAGGCATGTTGTGTGCACATGTGGCAGGAGAGGGGAGACCTGGGGGTGAACATCTAGTCCAGTCTTGGTAGGGAGTTGTTAGGGAAAGCTGTCTATGGAAATGACCTCTAAACTGAGATGTGAATTAAAGAAAGAAGAGTGTTCTAGGCTGGGTCATCACAGGAGTCAAGGACCAAAGGGAGTCCCTAGGTGGTGTAAATGGCTAAGTGCTCAGGGTTGGAGATTTGAGTCCACACAGAGGCACCTTGGAAGAAAGGCCTGGTGATCTCCTTCCGGAAAGATCAGCCGTTGAAAACCCTGTGGAGTGCAGTTCTACTCTGAAACACATGGGGTCACGTTGAGTCAGTATTGACTCCACAGCAACGGTTTAGTTTTTTGTTTTTAAGGACCAGAGACAACAGAAAGCATGGCCTAGGGGAGAGGGTTGTGGGTGTGTGTGGATGGGACTGGCAAAGACAGGTACCAAAAAAAAAAGATAGATGCCTTCATCTGGACTGACTGGGTCCTTGTGAACCTGTGCTGGCTACTCAGGATTGATGCTTGATTTCCTGTGGCACACTCTCGCCCTGAGGTGGTCCCTGCCTGTCTGTCTGAGGGAGGGAACCAGTGAAAAGCCTCTGGAAGATGTGCATCCTAAAATGTAACAGCAGGTAATTATTAAAATGACATGCAAAAGATTTTCTCTTGCAGGAGAAAGGTGGGGTGCAGAACTCAGATTCTAGTAAAGAGACCAGATTTAATGGTCTGACTGAGACTGGAGGAACCTGGGAAGCATGGCCCCCGGACTTCTCTGTCAGCCCAGAACTAAAACAATTTCTGAGGCCAACTCTTCAGATAAAGATTGGACTGGACTGTGGGACATAAAATGATACTCACGAAGAGTGTGCTTCTTAGCTCAAGTAGATACTTGAGACTAAATGGGCAGCTTCTATACGGAGGTGAGATGAGAAGGCAGAGAGCGTTAGGAACTGGCTGAATGGACATGGGAAATCAAGGGTGGAAAGGAGGAGTGTGCTGTCACACTATAGGGAGAGCAATTAGGGTCACCTAACAATGTGTGTATAAATTTTTCTATAAGAGACTAACTTGAAATGTAAACTTTCGCTTAAACTACAACAATAAGCAAAAGAAGTGAGAGAGCAAAAAAAAAATAAAAAGATTTTCTCTTGCTGTTGAGATCTTGGCTGGATTAGAATAAGCCTTCATGAGCATCTGTCCCCACAGAGTGGTTAAGAGCTGGGCTCGGGAGTCAGAGTGCCTGGGTTCAAGCGCTGGCTTTCTCACTTACCAGCTGTGCGGTTTTGGACAAAAGCTTAACTTCCCTCAACTGTAAAAGAGAGAGAAAATACCTGCCTCATAAGGCAAAGGAAGTAAATTTGAAGTAAACGATACAAGCAGGCATAGCCCATATTACATAGTAAGCGCTTGATTAAAAAAAGCAAAAACCTGTTACTGTCAACTCGATTCCAACTCATGGCAACCCCATGTGTGTAAGAATAGAGCTGTGCTCCATAGGGTTTTCAATGACTGTAGTCTTCTGTCTTGGTGCTGGGTGGATTTTTTTTTTTTTGCTTGGGTCAGGCACACCTTAGTATTCAAGGTGACATCTTTGCTTTTTAACACTTTAAAGAGGTCTTTTGCAGCAGATTTGCCCGATACAGTGGATCGTTTGATTTCTTTCTTCTTTTATAATAGCATTATTTTTTTAAATTGTAGTTTAGATGAAGGTTTACAGAACAAGTAGTTTCTCGTTAAACAGTTAGTACACATATTGTTTTATGACAATGGTTAACAACCCCATGACATGTCAACAATGTCCCTTCTCAACCTTGGGTTCCCTATTATCAACTTTTCTGTCCCCTCCAGCCTTCTAGTCCTTGTCCCTGGACTGTTGTGCCCTATTAGTCTCATTTTGTTTTATGGGGCTGTCTGATCTTTCGCTGAATGGTGAACCTTGGGAGTGACTTCATTACTGAGCTGAAAGGGTGTCCGGGGGCCATACTCTTGGTGTTTTCCCGGTCTCTGTCAGACCAGTAAGTCTGGTCTTTTTTTGTGAGTTAGAATTTTGTTCTACGTTTTTCTCCACCTGTCCGGGACCCTCTGTTGTGATCCTGGTCAGAGCAGTCAGTGGTGGTAGCCGGGCACCATCTAGCTGTACTGGACTCAGTCTGCTGGAGTCCGTGGTAGCTGTGGTCCATTAGTCCTTTGGACTAATCTTTCCCTTGTGTCTTGTTTTCTTCATTCTCCCTTGCTTCTGAAGGAGTGAGACCAGTGGAGTATCTTAGATGGTTGCTCACAGGCTTTTAAGACACCAGATGCTACTCACCAAGGTAGAATGTAGAACATTGTCTTTGTAAATTGTGTTATGCCAATTGAGCTAGATGCTCCCCAAGACCATGGTTCCCACAGCCCTCTGCCCAGATGCTGGGTGGATTTGAACCACAAACCTTTCAGTTAGTAGTAGAGTGTAAACCATTTGTGCCACCCAGGGACCTTAAGCACTTGATAAGTTTTGGCTGTTATTTTTTCTAGAACAAATTGTATTCATCAAACCATGAAGACTTTGTGCCTTCCTAGTCTCTTGTCCTCATGTGGTTCCCTTCATTTTCTCCCACACTTAGCAGGACAGTCCCCTTATTTTTTTGTTAGAGCAAATATGAAGTGCAAAAGGAGTAAAGTATCCAGAAACAGCATTATGATTCCTTTTGACAAGTTACTTGGTTTTTAAAATTAATTAATTAGTTATTGGGGAGGGGGGTAGATTTGGAGGCCTGGAACCAGCTAACCGGGCCAATATGAAGAAATCTTTATGGTGTGAGTGAGTTGGGTGCGGACGGTACAGGGCTCCATGCCTGCACAATCACTCCCCCTTCCCCCTAAGTCTGCAGTGAAGGCTGTGGGTGGACCTCTGACAGGAGGTATTCTTTCTCAGTGCTGTACGTGACATCCCGGTCAAATGACAGAGTGAGTCTTTGTGATTTTGCAACGTTTCATTGTTACTTAGTACTTTAGATTAGCAACTGTCCAGAGATGACTGGGCAGCTGTTCAGAAAGGATGTTTTGGCAGCTTGGGTTAAGGCACCAATGAACCAATATGTGCATTTTGTTTGTAAATTAGGAAAGCAGAGCGAGTCTTTGAGCTCTCAGAATGGGGAAATCTTTCTTACCATTCTTGCTATTGACACAGCATAATATCTAAAATTCCTATTGCTAATAGTAAGGCAGCTGGAGATACTCAGCTGCTTTGATGTTTGGATCAATTTAAGTATGAACAGATCCAGGGCTAAGGCCAAGATTTGCCCTTAAAGATACTTTGGGGCTTCCTGAAAGTTTCTATAGACTAGCCATCTATTAATGTTAGTTTGCGTCTTTCCTCCATTTGCAAGTAAGCATTCTTCCAGATGATGGAGTAGTCAAGATACTGGCCGCCTCAGTCCCCATTCTCCTGTCTGAAACACAGCGATCCTATTTCAGGAAGAGACTGGTGAAGAGGGTGCCTTGTTAATGAGAATGACATGCCCTCTGCAGCCTCCTCAGGCGTGGAGCTGGGGACACCGGCTCTTAAGTGCTGTATGTTTCAACCCATCGAAAGATCTTAGTGCAAAATCAAGCACGGAATGATGTTCTGTGGTTTTCAAAGAGGTTCCTAGAGGGTTGGAATTGGATAGGCTGAGTACAAACCCATTCACCTGTGACAGATATAACCAGACCCCAATGTCTGGTGAAGGAAAACTAGATATGTTTTACAGAACCCAAGAGATTTGGGTTCCTCATTTGTTGCTTTAATAGCCTGATCCCAAGTCCAGCTGAGCTCAGAACTGTGAAGAGGGTAAGTGCGATTGGGTCTCTGTGTTGATGCAGTTGAGCGTAATCATCAAGCTTATACTCTAGAAAAACTTCAGGTCATTTTGTTGCATCTCTGGATGATTTCCCCTGTAAATGCCAACTCTTAACCTCTTTAAAAAAAAAAAAAAGTGCTCCAGTAAATTATCTCTAAACCTAACTTCTCTCAGTTCCTTTGGATAAATAAACTTTCTCTATGAATCAATTAAAGGAATCTCCATTTTTCTTAAATATCAAAGAATTGGATTAAAATGGATTGTGCAGGAAATGCTGTCATTAAACGGGCCAAGAAAAGAAGATATGCTTAATTATTGCATGGAATATTCATAATTTTGCATATCTATCAGCTCAGTGTGTCCCTAACATGTTTTTAAGATGTGCAAGAAGGACACATGTTAGACACATATTCTTTTTAAGGAAGGCAAAACAAATGCCAGTATAACCCTTGTTTTGAATACTTCATTTCTCTTTAGTTGAACAAAATAATACCATTTCTTTTTTTCTTGCTGTCTTTCAGGGGTATCTCCACCCAGCCATTCTCTAAAGAGCTTCATTTAAAGGTAAACCCTGCAAGGCCTTGAGACCGGTTTTGCTACCAAGCTATTTTATTTAATCACAAATGATTACTAGTCCCTGCCTTCTCTGCAGTTAATTGTGGAGTTCGGGCTTTTCAGTCAGGATAAAGAAAGTTTCAGTGTCTACAGGAGCTCCCAGAGACCTGCAGGCTTACCACTCATTCCCTGGAGCACATACTTTTTGTCAGGATCTTTCTCAATTCCGCCTTTAGGTCCAACTCTTGTTGACATCTGTGAAAATGGACATGGGGAGAGTGGAGTAGGAAGTTAATAGGTACTGTCAACGTCATCTCCACTAGACATTTATCAGGCACCTATTCTAAGTTAAGGTGACTGATGGCTTGAATTTGGCCAGTAGTAGAAAAGAAGTCCATGGATGGTACAAACCATTAGGTGCTCGACTACTAGCCAAAAGGTTGGTAGTTCTAACCCACCCTGAGACACCTCGGAAGACAGGCCTGGCAATCTGCTTCTGAAAGGCCACAGCCTTAAAAACTCAATGGGGACAGTGCTCCTCTGACACACCTGGGGTCGCCATGAGTCAGAATGGACTTGACAGCAACTAACAACACCAAAAAGGGGACTCGTCTCGGTGGTGTGAGGCATCCTCTCCTGGGTTTTCTAAATATAGTGAGTGGAGAATAATAGCTGAACTCTCTCTGAAATACTCATGCCCTTCCTCACCACTAGCTCTCTTTGTCCCTTTCCATCTTACCTTTCTCTCCTCCCTCTCTAGCACTGCTTCCCTCCCCCCCCATGTCTGTCACTGTCTCTCACTTTCTCCTCTTCAATGTTATCTTGACTATGTTCTCCTAGATCAAAGGTAGAAGTGGGCCACTTGATTAATTGCCATGCAGCAGAATCCTTTGCCTTCTTGACACAGAAGCCACGGAGACAAAGGGCTGCTCTTTAGAAGCCTGGAGCTGTGTGGGTGCAGGGTGGGGAATTCACAAGCCTGAGAGAATCGGGCCTTCCCAGCAGGGATGGTAAGGCTCCTAGACCCTACAGAAGAATAAAGTTGCTACTGATGCGCATTGTGTTGAGCCATATTTGCATCTGAGGGGAGAGCACACAACCCTGGCATTAAACCATGTGGACTCTATGGGAATTTGATTTAAATTTTGAAGTCTTTCCCTGTGTGGAAATCAATACCTTCTGGAAGTGAAAGGAGATTAAAGAATGATGTCTGGCAGTTTACCTCCACTCCGCTGTACTGTGAAAATGCTCCAGAATTGCCCCGTCCAATACGGTCACCACTAGCCCCATGTGGCTATTTAAATTTAAACTAATTAAAATGAAATCAAATAAAAAAATTAGTTCCTCAGTCACACCAACCCCACTCCAAATGCTCTATCTATAGCCATGTGGGGCTACTGATGACTGTATTGGAGAGCACAGATATTGACCATTTCCGTCATTGCAGAAAGTTCTATCAGACAGCACTGCTCCTGATCCTTTGTTTCCCTTGGGCCAGGTAGCATAGAGGAAGCCAGGGAATGCTTGACAACAGAAAGTTGAAAGAGATTCCATAACTGGCTGAAAAGAAAGAAAACTTTTAACAGATGGTCAAGTGAAAGTGGATGTATTTGGAATACAGTTGATCCAAAGGAGATATTGTTGGGGAAGGTGTTTTCTGAAGTTGAAAAGAACTATGCCAGTAATTGTGTTACTCTTAAGGGAGGTCGAATACTTACCTGAAGGTGAAAAGTAACTAATGACTGTGTGCATTCTCTATGCATTAGAAATGAAATCCAGAGACCAGACCCTCCAGACCTCTAGCTCCTAGTTTTTAGTTAGAATTTTCACATAAGGAGCCCTGCCTTCTTTATAAGGCTAACAGTTGCTCAGAGCAAGTGAGAAGGCGCTTATACTTTCCAAGGGTGAAGATCACCTCCCTTCCCCCAACCCATCTCAACAGAGATTCTAGGTCACTTAATACCTTCAGATAGTGACACTGGTAATTAAGGCATTGGTCTTCTTTAGACTACAAATTAATCTTCCCTTATAATTGAGCACAGATCCCACCAGACCTCAGTCTCAAACCAGAACTCATGGCTCCAGTCTGCTATGGAAGTTTGCCTGCTATGGCAGTTTGCCCCTCTTTTCTATAAGGAACAACCATACAGAAAATACCCTCTGGCTAGTCCACTCCAGTGTCATGACTGTGAAGGAGCAGACTGAGATAATTGATTTGAGTCCTCTGGCTTGCACGAAGCAGGCTTTTTGGAGGCTGGGTGGCAATGCCATTGAGATCCAGTGTCCCTTAAAGTAGGAACACTGGGTCCTTAAGAGAAGGTAGCTCTGGCCACTGTACTGTGACTTCCTTAATTCACTAATAATCCTGCCCCCCCCCCCAACCCCAGGCACTTTAATTTACTTATCAACCCCTTTGGCTTCTAAGGTTATAAAACCAAACGGATGAGAGGGTTGGGGAATAATCCACCAAACCCTCATCAAGTTCTAGACTGTGTTTCCCAAGCATCAGTGACTTCAAGTATTGGTGCCTCTGTGCTGGATTCCTCTCACCAGTGCTTCAGTGAAATTCGTGGGAGAGCAGTCTGGGCATTGGATGTTCTGGTTAAGTGTTAGTGTCTAGGGTAAATGTTGAGGAGGTCTCATTGCCTTGTCTGATGATGGATGAATTTAACCCAGGAGAAGCACACTGAGGTTAAATCAGCCCATCCCTGAGTCTGATTCGTCATTACTAGCAATGAGAACTTAGCATCAACACGTTTGTAACTAATTGCCAAATATATTATTGAGCGCTTGATTTTCATCAGATACCGTGGTATACTGAAGGAACTTACAACCTATCTGTCATGTTTTGGACAGATTGATGATACATTATGATTCATAAACTGTGGAAGTCTCAACCATTTTGTACTGAATATTTTGAAGGTTTTGTTTCTATCATAAAATGTAGAGAGGAGAGAGTATGAAGAAGGAGGATTGTGGAGGGGGAAAGTTCCCTTCTTGCCTATGTTTTTTGGTCTTGGGATGGACTTTGGTAAAAATACATAGTTTGAAGAATGAGTTTATGATGAGCAGAGTCTGAAAATGAAAAGGTGTCTTTTAATTCCCTGCTGCTTCTCCATTGATTAGTTGTGTTTGTTGACATAAGATTCCCATGCCAGAACTTCCTCTTACGTTCCTGGGATCTGAATTTACTTGTCTGGTGTCTGCCTTCAGAGCACCATCGAAACTTGGTTCGTCATTTGCCCTCTCTTCATTACCAACAATTACGCAGTTGGGGAAGAACAGACTCACTGCCTCTTCTAGAGATTTCAGAAGTCACCTGCCTTAGCTTCTTCATCTTACAAGTGAGAAGTCTGAGGTCCAGAGAGCACCTGCCTTAAGGTGCATAGCTTGTTGGGTCAGAAGCAGGATGACTAGAACCCTGGTTTCCTGCTCCATTAAGTGTGCTCTCTACTACATTGCTGTCTTGTCTTCTAAAACCATCCCACTGTCGATCTGTTAAGAAGTGACTGGTAAGGAAATGTTAAGGCAAACTTCTGAATACTTTTTTTTTTTTCCAGCTAAAATCAGAGAATCAGTTCTAGAGTCTGGGCAAAAATGATTCTAAACAGAGACTTCAAACCTTGAGATTCTGAATAGCTTCTAAGCTTGATAAAATGAGCTCTTCTAGCTCTACCTTCTTATAGGAAGGCCACTCTATCAGGTGTATATTTTGATAATTTACAGTCTAAAGGGCAGTGCATCACAGTGGTTAAAGCACGGGCTCTGGTACCTAAGTACCCGGATTCGCAATCCTGGCTTTGCCCCTTACCAGTTGTGTGAACTTGGGCAAAACACTTACTTGCTCCATGACTCAGTTTACCTATCTGTAAATTAGGGATAGTGATAATACTAATAATATTTTCCTCAGTTTTATTAATATATTGTAAAGTACATAGAATGGTGCCTGGCACATAGCAGGCATAATTTAAATATTACCCATTATTACTATTTACTTAGCCAAATGCTATGAACTATTTCCCCAGTTTATTTCCTACATAAAAAATATCATACAAGGAGCAAATCAGGAAAAGCATAAGAAATCACAGGGGTGATGTGATTTGATCGTATGGTTCTTCCTGACTCTGACAGGTCAGAAAACACCATCAGAGTACTCTCTTCCACCCAAACCATGGAGTATTAAAGCTACAAGAGGCTTTAGAGGTCACCTGAACCATCCACTGGTTTAGGAAAGTATCGAGGCCCAGAGAGGGAACTACAGCTCTTTACTCTCAAAGCCAGTGCCTGCTCAGTGCCCTGGCCACTCTCAACACACAACACCTTAAAACAAGACATCACCTAGAAAAGAGGGAGAAGTCTGGGACATTTAGTGGATCCTCGACAGGAATAGTAATAGCTTATTTCAGTTGTTGGAAAGCCTTTCAGCTGAAGAGTGTTCAAATGGAAGGGAAAAGACTGGCCTGTGTCTTTCCTGACTCATGCTGTACTTCCCCTCTGCCCCATTTCCAAGCCGGCCTAATGGTTCACAGGAACAGTACCTTCTTCTCCTCACTGGTGGTGGTCGCCTGTAATTTCTGACTCCCATGCACCTTGACAAGTTCCCTCCTTAGCTGGGCAGGGTCCCCTCACATACTCTTCAAGCTTTGTACCCACATGCTGGAAAGACAGTTAGATGCCCTGAGCTTCATCAAGCATCCAGCTGACATCCCAGCAGAGCCAAGCTCTCAGGTGCATTCCCGGTGGGTCATGAGCTCATGTTTTAAGATGGTAACATGGATGAGCTGGGGAGCTAATGAAATGACACATTTTAGTGACGAACTTCATTAAGTTAGTATTGTCCTAAATTATTGTGAAATAAATAATATAGCCAAAAGGTTATGACATATATATCATATATATGTACAACTAAAAACAAATAATAAAATGAATACCCACGTACCTACTAATCAACTTTTAAATTAGAACATGCTAATATTACCTTAGGGATTAGGCCTCAGACTGTGTGTACATGTTGTCTAATATTTATGTGTGTGTATATATGTACATATATAAAATTTTTTTAGTATTTGGAAAATACTAGTTTATATATATATATACAAAAATACTAAAATGCTAAAAAATTATATATGTATAATTTTATGTATAAATATGTATATTTATACACATAACTTTTTTTAGTCTTTGGAAAATACTAAAATGCCAAAAGTTTATATACATACACAAAAATACTAAATTGCTAAAAATGTATACATATAATTTTATGTATAAACATATATATTTGTACAGTATAACTTTTTTAATATTTGGAAAATACTAAAATGCTAAAAATCTATATATATATGTATATATATTGTGAAACCTTAGTCAATATATACATTGTGTGTATATATATATATATATATATATAGTCAAATATATATATGTATATATAGTCAAACTTATATATATGTGTATATATATGCATATTTGACTAAGGTTTCACAGTTATAAGAGACAGGTCTAGATTTGAAACCAGGCTTCTCAAAGCCTGCGTGCTTGGTCACTCTAGCCTGTGGCCTAATCTTAGACTCTTTTGCTTTTCTTCACAACCCTTAATAGAGGGCTGAGTGCATGACTGGCATACAGTAAGAACCAAAACTATGTCTGGCTCATTAGGAATTAGAACAAATAGGGTAAAACAAAGCAGTTCTCCTACTAAACATAATTCTGCATATCTTCCCCCAACTGCCCGTCCAGTGACATCATACAGAGTACTTGAAATCAGCTGTGGTGGGAGTGTTTACACCACGGAAATTGGCAAACACTAAATCAGAACCCCCTTTCCCTCCTCCACAGAGTGGGTCTACCAGAACACCAGGGATGCCACTCCTGATCTGAACAGAGACCAGCAGCCTGGGGCTTTGGGACCAGGGAGCAGACTGTAAGTTCAGGTGAAAACAGAATATTCAGTGGGGTAAGGGTACATTAATAGTGCAGTGTATCTCAAAGTGAGGCCCTTGGGAGCTCATTAAAAATGCTGAGTCCTAGTCTCCACTCCTGGAGAGTCCTTTTCAGTTCATCTGGGCCTAGAAATCTGCGTTTTTAAGCACCCCAAGTGATGCTGATACAATTAAAATTTGAGAACTAAGTCCTGTGCTTCTCAAACACTAATGAGCATACAAATCACCGCAGGATATCTTGTTAAAACGCAGATCCTGATTCATTAGGTGTGGCCTGGAGTCTGCGATTCAGGGTTTCTACCAGGCTTCCAGGTGACGCTGATGCTGCTGGTCTGTGGGCTACATTTCAAGTTGGAATGATCTAGTCTAACTCTCTCATTTTACAGGTGAGGAACTTAAGACCTGAGCCAGTTAAGTGACTTACATAGTTCCTCATTTAATAACCATTTCCCAAATACTGGGGAATGGGGTGGGGGGAAACACAAAAGAGTTAAAAAGCCACTAGTTTTCAATGTAAGAATAAAAACAATACTATTTATTAAACATCTTTTATGTGAAAGATGCTGAGTTACAAATATTAATGGAACATGGAGCCTGCCTTCAGATGGCTTATAATGTGGCTGAGGAAGCAAGGTGTTTTTGTACCTGAAGTAAACAGAGGAAGGGAGGTGTGGTGACAAAGGAACAGGGCAGGGAGTCAGAGACATGGAGGCTGAACTTGTTTCAGTTGTACTTCTTGGGCAAGAGTTTTAAACTTTCTGGGGCCCCCATCTAACACCAAGAGTTTTGAAGTCAGAGATCCCAAAGATTACAGATGGAGTCATAATTCTGTGAAATATAAGAAGTTTGTTTTTTGTTGAAGTGCGGTGAACCAGATTTTTTGCCCATAGACTCTGGATGTTTAATTTTTTTTTTTGTTTTAATGAAGAGAAGTTTATTTCCTCACAGTCAAAGTAGGCTAAAAGTCCAAATTCAGGGCATCAGCTCTAGGAGGGAAGGCTTTTTCTCTCCGTCGGCCTTCTCTTCAGTGTTCCCCTAGACTAGGAGCTTCTCGGCGCGGGGACCCCGGTCCAAAGGACGCGCTCTGCTCCCGGCACTGCTTTCTTGATGGTGTGAGGTCCCCTGGATGTTTAATTTTTAAGAAAAAAGAAAAGTATATTTTGTATTGACTTATGTATCTTTTTAAAGAAGCTTTATTTTGGAATAATTTTGTTCTTGTTGTTAATGCCGTCTAGTCAGGGCCGAGTCATGTTGAACTTCTGTATAACAGAATGCAATGTTGCCTGGTCCTGTGCATTGTCATGATTTTTGGTATGTCTGAGTCCATCATTGTGGCGATTTTAGATTTACAGAAAAGTCGCAAAGCTAATATAGAAAGGAGAAGTGGTTAAAGCACTTGGCTGCTAACTGAAAGGTCAACAGTTCGAAGCCACCAGCTGCTCCACGGGAGAAAGATGAGGCAGTCTGCTTCTGTAAAGATTTACAGCCTTGGAAACCCTATGGGGCGGTTCTGCTCTGTCCTATAGGGTCGCTATGAGTTGAAATCGACTCAGAGGTAGTGGATTCGTGTATTCTCTTCACCCAGTTTCCCCATCTTAACATAACCACGTGTATTTATGAAAATTAAGAAACTGGTATCGGTACGTTATTATTAACTAAACTCCAGACTTTATTTGGATTTTACCCATTTGTCTATCAATGTCCTCCTTCTGCTTCAGGATCCAAAACAGTGTACCATAGCCTTTAGTTGTCATGCCTCTCCAGCCTCCTTTGTCCGTGACAGCTTCTCAGTCTTTCCTTGTTTTTCATGACCTCAACAGTCTGGAAGAGTACTAGTCAGGTAACCCGTAGGATGTTCTTCCAACCTGGGTTTGTCTGTTGTTTTTCTCATGATTAGACTGGCGATATGGGTTTTTTGAAAGGATATAACAGAGATGAATTGCCCACATAGACATGTTCTTAATTTTCTTCCCCCAGAACATATCAGAATACTTTGATATAATTACAAATCATCAAGTATGAAAAGTTACAAGAGGCTTAATAAATCACCTGACCCAACTCTTTGTGTTTTTAAAAATCTTGATCCAACATTGAAAAATTGGGATGATTTACATAAAAATCTGGATTTTTGCCTTCTCTTGAGAGCCAGAAGACCTGGAAACACTGAGCTTGCAATGCTCGTACCCGCTGCTGTCAAGTCTATTCCAACTCAAAGTGACCCTACAGGACAGAGTAGAACTGCCTCATAGTGTTTCCAAGGAGCAGCTGGTGATTCGAACTGCTGATCTTTCAGTTAGCAGCCGAGCTCTTAACCACTGTGCCACCAGGGCTCCAAAAATACGGCAGTTGGGTTTGTTTTTGCGGTATATAATCAACCTCTTGATTGTGCAGTTAGAAATTGTGCAGAGAGAAATCAGAGGGGCTGGTGAGCTGAGGAAAAATCTTCTGGGAGAGGCAAGATTTCCCTTGTGCTAGGTAAAGCAGCGGTTCTCAAAGTATGGGACCAGCAGCCTCAGCACCACTTTGTTGGAAGTGCAAATTCTCGTCCCAGCCCACACCCACTGCATCTTCTGGAGGTGAGGCTGGCAGTCTGTGTTTAACAAGCCTTGTAGGCGATTCTAATGCACCCTAAAACTGGAGAATCTGCTTCAGAGATGGACAGGATTGTGATGGGGAGAAGCAGGGGGGCCAGACAAGGCCCGCACCAGAGTCGTGGAGGAGCAGAGATTGGGCATGGACTGTTTCATAGGTTCGCTAGTCAGTGTGCCATGGGGTCAGAGTCTGGGGTCGGTGTGTGTTTTCAGGCCTGCTGACCTTCAGCGTATGTGGACAGCCGGCTATTTCTGCTGCTCAGTGTCATACTCTAGGTCACCACAGTCTGCCCAAGTTGAAACTCTGAATTCCATTTTGTCCATTCCCAAGCCTCCTTTAGCCACCCTTGATCTTTGTACCAACAAATTCTCACCAAAATGGATCTAGAAAGAAAAAAAGAAAGCATCACGGTTTCTTTCTATTGGTTGGTGATTAACCCCTTGGAGCCAGGCCTTGCCACTGTCACACTGTGTTCACGTGGCAAAGTTTCCTGGGTTTGCGTTGAGTGACAGGTTTAGGTAAATGTGGAAAAATGTCAGTGAATTCACAATGTACATTGTATGCACACACCCTTCCTCTCCTCTATTTTTAAGGACACAGCTCAGGTTTTGCCTCCTCCCCAGGTCTACCTGTCAGGAAGATCTGTCCCTGTTGTATAATTCCTCGAGATTTGCACAGTACCTGTGTCCCAGCCACCCTGAATCCCCCAGGGATTCCTTCTGTATCCTCTGCCTCCTCCGACTCCCCTGCCGCTCACCACCTCACTCGTACCTTCCAGGTCTCTGGTTAAACGGCACCATTTCCACAAGCCCTTGCTGACCCCAGGGAATAGGAAGGTTTCTTATAACCTGTTGGAATCCCCTGACTCTGGGCAGGGATTATGTCTTATTCATCTTTACCCCAGCACCTAGCACAGTACCTGGCACATAGGAGGTGATCAGTCAACACATGCCAAATGAACAAATCACCTCTTAAGCAGACAATGCACGGTATAGCCTACTGGTTAAGCACCTTGGCTGTGGAATCAGTCCTGGGTTTGAATCCTGGCTCCACCTCACTGGTTGTGTGCCCTCAGACAAACTGCTTAACCTCTCTGTGCTTCCTGTGAGAGAGAACGCTGATACTACCAACCACAAGGTGTTTTGTGACAACCAAATGAGCTAACGTACTTAAAGCATTTAAAACACTATCTGGCATACCGCACCAAACCAAACCAAACTTACTGCCGTCAAGTCCATTCCAACTCATAGGGATCCTGTATGACAGAGTAGAACTACCCTACAGGGATTCCAAGGCTGTAAATCTTTACAGAAGCAGACTGCCACGTCTTTCTCCTTCGGGGCACATAGTAAGTCCTTGATAAATATTAGCAGTAAATAGACCCTTGGTGGTGTTTTATGGAACTGAATTGATGACAGTTTCTAGCTCATATTTTATCTAAAGAAATTCCACTTCTTTATGAGGAGAGATTTGTGAGCCTTGATGAAAAAATTAAAATGGAAGGACGTGTGCCTACGCGCTTGACAAGAAGGGCCTTTGCTGCTCTCTGACTTCTTTGTCCAGGGTAGCAACAAGTAGAGACTGATTAGTTCACAATACAGATTTGGGGTGATGCTTTCTGTGAGATAAACCCAAAGATCAGAAACATGTCTGCTGTTTAGACCAACTCTATAAGCATTTCTTCCAGACAGCTTAAAGAAAGCATTGAAATCTTTCGCTTGCTATAGACACATGTATGCGTTTGCAAGCCTGTCTGTATCTGGGGAGAAGATTCTGAACGCAATCCAATTTCTGTGCATTTTACCTATTTCATCTTGAGTTGGCTGCCTTCTGTGACAGGCTTGTAATTAATATTGTTGTAGAACAGGAGGCTCATTAAATCGGTCTCATTATGACTGTTCAGGTTCTGGAGCTCCGCTAAAAAGGATTTCCCTATTATCAGCATCTGACATATATTACTAATCAAGCAGGCCAATTCTCTTCTGTCAAGAACTGTCTACCAAATGGAGCTGGTATTTATTCTGATTCGCACCATTAGTGAGAAAAATCTAGGCCCGACTGACAGACATATGGGCCTCTGTCACAGGTGGGGTTCCCATTTCACAGATATGCAGAATACAGGCACACCTTGTTTTATTGAACTTCACTTTAGTGTACTTCGCAGATAGTGTGTTTTTTACAAATTGAAGGTGTGTGACAACCCTGCTTCGAGTAAGTCTATTGGCGCCATTTTTCTAACAGTGTGTGCTCACTTCGTGTCTCTGTGTCACATTTTGGTAATTCTCACAATATTTCAAACTTTTTCTTATTATTACATCTGTTATGGTGACCTGTGATCAGTGATCTTTGATGTTACTGTTGTAATTGTTTTGAGGTGCCACAAACCCTGCCCATATAAGATGGAAGCTTAATCGAGAAATGTTGTATGGGTTTTGACGGCTCCACCGACCGGCTGCCCCATCTATCTCCCTCCTCTCCAGCCTCCCTATTCCTTTAGACACAACAATATTGAAATTAAGCCAATTAATAACCCTACAGTAGCCTCTAAGTGTTCAAGTGAAAGGAAGAGTCACAGGTCTTACTTTAAATCAAAAGCTAGAAATGATTAAGCTTAGTGAGGAAGGCATGTCAAAAGCCGAGAAGGCTAAAAGCTAGGCCTCTTGCCCCAAACAGTTAGCCAAGTTGTGAAGGCAAAGGAAAAGTTCTCGAAGGAAATTAAAAGTGCTACTCCAGTGAACACACAAATGATAAAGTGGAACAGCCTTATTGCTGATATGGAGAACATTTCAGCGGTCTGGATAGAAGATCAAATCCGCTATAACATTCCCTTAAGCCAAAGACTAATCCAGAGCAAGGCTCTAACTCTAACTCTCTTCAATTCTGTGAAGGCTGAGAGAGGCAAGGGAGGTGCAGAAGAAAAGTCTGAAGCTAGCAGAAGTTGGTTCATGAGGTTTAAGGAAAGAAGCCGTGTCCATAACCAAAAAGTGCAAGGTGAAGCAGCATGTGCTGATGTAGAAGCTGCAGCAAGTCATCCAGAAGATCTAGCTAAGAAAACTGATGAAGGTGGCTACACTAAACAACAGATTTTCCATGTAGACACGACAGCCTTATATTGGAAGAAGATGCCATCGAGGACTTTCGTAGCTGGAGAGGGGAAGTCAATGCCTGGCTTCAAAGCTTCAAAGGACACGCTGACTCTCTTGTTAAGAGCTAATGCAGCTGGTGACTTTAAGTTGAAGCCGAGCTCATTAACCATCCCAAAAATCCTAGGGCCCTTAAGAATTATGCTAAATCTACTCTGCTTATGCTCTGTACATGGAACAACAAAGCCTGGATGACAGCACATCTGTTTACAACATGGTTCACTGAGTATTTTAAGCCCACTGTTGAGACCTTTCCTTTCATAATATGACTGCTCATTGACAATGCACTTGGTCACCCAAGAGCTCCGATGGGAATGTAAAAGGAGATTAATGTTGTTTAAATGCCCGGTAACGTAACATCCATTCTGCAGCCTATGGATCAGGAGTAATTTCGACTTTCAAATCTTATTATTTAAGAAATACATTTTGTAAGAATATAGCTGCCACAGATAGTGATTCCTCTGATGTTTCTGGGCAAAGCAAATTGAAAATCTTCTGGAAAGGATTCACCATTCTAGATGCCATTAAGAACATTAGTGATCCATGGGAGGAGGTCAAAATATCAACATTAACAGGAGTTTGGAAGAAGTTGATTCCAACCCTTATGGATGACTTTGAGGGGTTCAAGACTTCAGTGGAGGAAGTAACTGAAGAAGTGGTAGAAATAGCAAGAGAACTAGAATTAGAAGTGGAACCTGAAGATGTGGCTGAATTGCTGCAATCTCATGATAAAACTTTAATGGATGAGGACTTGCTTCTTATGGATGAGCAAAGAAAGTGGTTTCCTGAGATAGAATCTACTCCTAGTGAAGACACTGTGAACATGGTTGAAATGACAACAAAGGATTTAGAATATTACATAAACTTAGTTGATAAAGCAGCGGTAGGGCTTGAGAAGACTGACTCCAAGTTTGAAAGAAGTTCTGCTGTGGGTAAAATGCTATCAAGCAGCATCGCATGCTACAGAGAAATCTTTCATGAAAGGAAGAGTCAATTAATGCAGCGAACTTCATTGTCTTATTTTAAGAAATTGCCACAGCCACCCTAACCTTCAGCAACCACCACCCTGATCAGTCAGCAGCCATCAACATGAAGGCAAGACCCTCCACCAGCAAAAAGATTACGACTTGCTGAAGGCTCAGATGATGATTAACATTTTTTAGCAAAAAGTATTTTTAAATTAAGACATGCACATTGCTTTTTTTTAGACATAATGAAATGCTATTGCACACTTAATAGACTACAGTATAGTGTAAACATAACTTTTTATACACTGGGAAATGAAAGTATTCGTGTGACTTGCTTTATTGAGATATTCACTTTATTGCTATGATCTGGAACCAAACCTGCAACATCTCCAAGGTACGCCTGTATAGGAATTTACAAGATGTTACGCTATCAGTGGTTAGAATGTCCACTGATGTCGTTCTTAAGTTTTTGACTCAGTGAGAAAATGTGAAAAGGAAAGAAACATCATCATTATAAACTTGTTGAATCTTAGTAATTTAATCTTCTACTCAACATACATGTTCCCTCTAGCAATCACAATACCTGATTCTCAGCCTTCGCTTGATTGCTTGTCTTGACAGAGAACTCACTACCTCAAGTGTGGCCAATTTCATTTTCAGACAGATCTAAGGAAATTATTTCTAATACTGATTTGAAATTTGTCTCCCTCTTACTTCCCCACTGGCCCTGGTTCTGTCACCTAGAGTTGCACAAAGCAAATCTGGTCACTCTTCGTCAAGAAAGCTCTCTAAATGTTTGAGTGGCTCTCTCCCTCCCTTCTAATTTTCTTCTTCGGATTAAATGTCCTCACTTCCCTTTATGGCTAACCAGACCCTTATTTTCCTGGTCACTGCTTCAAGGTGAGATGCCCTGGAGCTGTCTGACAATGTGGCATCCAGAAGAGAATGAACCTTCCAGATATGATCAGTCCATCTAGGGTCCAGGAAGGCAACTACCCCAACAGAGTAGGGTTACTAGAACTTTATTGGAGGACTGTGTCACATGGATCCTCCTCAGAAATGAAAGTCTTATTCTCTCTTCCTAGGACCTTCTGCTGCAGGTATCTTCACCTCACTTCAACCACACCTGCACACGGCCAGGTCCTTGGGGGAGAAACTACTGCACTGGGCTTAAACTCAGGGATTTTGGAGTCAGCCTGCCAGGATTCAAAGCCCAACTCCACTGCTTTCTCTTGAGTGTGATGTTAAGCAAGTTGCTCCACATCTCTGAGCGTTGGTAGGGATGATACTAGAGCCTACCACATAGGCTATTGTGAGAATTAAATATGATTACTCACGCAAGATTCCTCAGAAGTGCTCAGTGTTAATGAATATTGACAAGAACTAACCGCAACCACCTATACCCCCAGCTTCCCTTACCGTGTATTTTGAGTCTCTTACTTTTGACACTTTAGGGGTAATCCCAATCCTAAACAGAGGGTGGGGCAGACATTCTTTGGTAATTCCAAAGAATTTGCCTTCCGTCAAACGCATTTCCTGTGTCTTTTGCAATACAAACACTCATTCTGAGTCTTTTCCACCTAGAATACTTTTTATATAGGTCTCATTTCGTGAGAGAGAGAGAGAGACCATGGACTCAATGTTCTTTTATGTTTTAGCAGAGTGCTCTCTCCCTCCTCGTTTCCCTCCCTCACATGAAATCTTACTCATAACCCCAGTATGTCAGGCAGATCCCTCTGGCAGTTTTAATCTTGTTTCCTTGGCAGAAGGAGCCTCATTGTTTGGGAAACCCTTGAAGGTTTGTCTGTGGAATCCTGGGAGTCTGAGCTCCACATTTGAAAACTTCTGCATGAACCAGTTCCACATCCAAGTTTCTGAAATCTGACTCTAGTTCTTCCACTTGCCTGATCACCTCCTCCCATCTTACTCCCACCTTAGGCTAGAGTCGCCCCTCACACATACACACCGCCCCCCTCAAACATCATCTCCACTATGAAGACTATTTCAGGTTGATCCTCCAAATGATTTTTTTTATTTCATACTCTTTCCCTGGTCTTGGTGTCCTGGGCCTCGCTGAGGGTGGACAACCATTCTCCACCCCTATCCTAAAGGAGGGGTCCAGGGTTTAGCGATGGAGTAGTGGGGGTGGGGGTG
Source organism: Dugong dugon (assembly GCA_030035585.1). Classification (NCBI taxonomy): domain Eukaryota; kingdom Metazoa; phylum Chordata; class Mammalia; order Sirenia; family Dugongidae; genus Dugong; species Dugong dugon. The sequence continues at coordinate 27,568,550 of CM057475.1, forward strand.
GGGAGCAACAAGTGAGCCAAGGAAAAGCTGTACTCCAAGGCTGGGAAGGGAGGCTGGCAGAGGAGAATGAAGACGAGGGTAGATGTGTCTCAGGCTAAAGAGTTACCTATTCGAGCAAGAAACCTATTTATACTTCTTAGTCTTCTTGACCATCCTGCAATATTCATTCATACATTCAACAAGCATTCACTGACTGTCTTTATTACATGACATCATGTACTCTTCTATGCACCGAGGCTTCAGAAAGGAAATTACAGCCCCACTTCCCCTGAGGAGATCACAGTCCAGTGGAGGGAAAGGGTAAGTCAACTTCGCTGACCCCAGATGCCTTGCGATCACTTGCTCATCACGCTCAAGAGATATGCCAAACCATTTTTGTAACCTGATTTCCTCCCAGTGCTTAGCTGGTGTAATACCATGCTCTTCAATTTCTTAGAGCCTGAGAAGAATAGGGGGAAGAAAAACCCCACACAATTATAATGCAAATTTTTATAATGCACACCTGGGGCCAGATTAATCTTCACAAAACTCCACCTTCTTCACAACAATCCCTTATGAAAGACTTTCCAGGAAGGTTCTAACTCCTTAGCTACTTCTCAGAGCTCCCCAGCTCCCAGTAAGCTCATCCTCCTCCGAACTCCTGGCTCTCGTTGCGAATGCCAGTCTTATAGCAATACATCTATTTTGCATTATGACGTCTCTTATATTGTTGTCATGGTCATTGATTAACTCTTACTACTTAGTGTCTTATGTATTTAGGCTGTACTTTCTTAATTTATTAGATTGTTCAGTTGAAACAATTTTACAAGTAAACATGAGTTTGTTCTTTTTTAAAAAATGAGAGTAATTATTAAAAAAAAAAAAGAAAAAAAGCCAAAGCCCTTTCTCTGGCCCCATCTTGGTGTCTTCCCCTCTGCTAGTGGGAAACCTAGTATGCATCCTTCTGTGCGATTAAAATAACACACATTAGCATGCATATATATTATGTACAGAATATATAGAATATTATATTCATTACGTGTGTTTGCATACATTTGATTGCATGATATATATATCATTCTACAGTCCACCTTTTTCGTACAATATATTTTTGAAATCTATGGAAGTTGAAAGGAGCCCTGGAGGTGCAAATGGTTAAGTGCTTGGTCGAGTGCTCGGCTGCTAACTGAAGGGTTGATAGTTCGAACCCACGCAGCAGTCCTGTGAGAGAAAGACCTGGAGATCTGCTTCTTAAGGACTGCAGCCAAGAAAACCCCGTGAGGCAGTTCTACTCTGTCACACGGGATTGCTTTGAGTACAAGTTGAAAAACTACTCAAGAACACCCAACAATAACAACAAGGATATTGACATGTATAATTCCTAGTTAGAGCTGTTCATTTACTCCATTGTATCCTATTGAATCATTTTATTTGACCTGTCTCATTACGGATATTTAGGTTGTTTCCAATTTTTTCTCGTTGATAAGCAATGCTTCGGTGAACATCTCATACACATGCCAAACGAGTTTTAAACACTGTGGGAGGCAGGAACAGCAAATTCTATTTTTTTAATCCTCTGTCCTCTCTAGCAGAGGCCCAGGCCTGTGGTAGATAATCAATACATTTATTAATACATGCTATGTATATGTAAACTAATACATAATTTATGTCTTGCAGTGATGCTCTGTAATGGAAGCACTGGGTGTTCAAATTCAGTGCTAATGGCTCTCTGGGTACCAAGGTGCAATCCACTTGGTACCCACGGGTCCCTGGGGTCCGATCCATTTGGTGCTCAGAAATTGGGCCTGCTCTCTCTCCTGAGACAAAAGCAGTAAGGATTTTCCCTCTGGATACAGAGGAGAGGTGAGCCCACAGAACTGGTTGTTAGCTGCCTTAGAGTTGCCCCCGATTCATGGCGACTCCATGTACAATTAACAAAACGCTGCTCAGTCCTGTGTGATCCCCATGATTGGTTGCAGCTCGGACTGTTGTGTTCTATAGGACTTTCATTGGCTGATTTTCGGTAGTAGATCACCAGGCCTTTCTTCCTAGTCTGTGTAGTGATGCTAAAACCTGTTTAGCATCATAGCAAGATGCAAGCCTCCACTGACAGATGGGCGGTGGCTGCGCATGAAGTTCGTTGGCTGAGATTCAAACCCAGGTCTCTCACGTGGAAGGTGAGAATACTCCTAGAGAGAAATAAACCAAATACTTTCCCCGAGGGACCAATACCAGAGTGAGAATTTGGTCAGATATTCTCCCTCCCTGCCCCCCAATCTTTTTTTTAAACGAGCTCCCTGCAGATAGTTTTTGGTGCACTGAATGCCTTGACAAGCTGTTGCAGCTCAAATCCCTCATGGGAACTGGAGCTCTTACTAGCAGAGAGGGTTGTGGTCTGATGGTAAGGAAGGCTTTTGCTTACCCTGTGTATTCATCAATAACTAAACAGGCCGAGATCAAGCTGGGAAGGTCTAGGAAGCTGTTTAAGGGGTTTTCCCCTTTCCTTTTTCTGTTCCTTCAATTCAACAGGTATTTCTTGAGCACTAGTGGAGCAGAGGTGAGGAGTCTCTGGGTGGTATAAACATTAACTCGCTTGGGGCTGCTAACCCAAAGTTCAGAGGTTCAAGTCCACCCAGAGATGCCTTGTAAGAAAAGCCTGGTGATCTAGTTCTGAAAAATCAGCCATTGGAAACCCTCATGGAGCTCAGTTCTACTCTGGCAAACATGAGGTCGCCATGAGTCTAAGTCAACTTGACAGCAACTGGTTAGTGGTTAGTTAGTTAGTTAGAGGCAGAGTTGAGTAGAAGATGAGTCTCCTATCCTCAAGGAGTTTGCGTCAGCTAGAAAAGTTCAGGCAGGAGAAAAGAACTCCAAAAAAGGAGGTACCAAGACAAGCACCGAGGAATATTGAGCATAGGCTCCTCCAGGTGAAGGGACGTGAAAGCGTCACCGGGGAGCTGATCTAATTTTTGACGCTTACAGTGAGTAGGATTTCAAGAAGTGGATATGGGAGTAGGAAGAGGTAGTGATGTGAGCAAAGCTGGTAGAGGGTTTCAGAGGAACCTGAGGTGGTAAAGGAATACACTGGAGATGTTAGTAAATAGTCTAGCTTTGTTCATCCAGAAGAATAGGAGAGAAACCTAGAGGGCAAGCTCCAGGCAGGAGTGGCGAGCAGGGGTTATGTGTTCTATCCCTGAATCTCTGTCACCTGATAGGCACTCAAAAATGTTTGCCAAAGAAAAACAGACTTAATTTAATTTACTTTTTAAATTGAGGCTTAACATATATACAGTAAAGTGCACAAATCTTAAGTGCAAGCCTTGATGAATTTTTACGTATGTCATGACCACGCAGATCAAAATATAAAACATCGCTAACACTCCAGAAAGCTCCCTCACAAGACTGACAATACTAGATTATACTAGAGAATTTTAGGCTATACTGACCTCCCCTCCACTAATAATCCATGTTCTGACTACTTCTCTCACCTAGAATAGTAGTATCTGTTCTTAAACTTCACGTAAGTAGATTCATACAGGGTGTTCTTTAGGGCGCTCCTTCAGCAGCGCTGTACAGAAAGCTTTAAGTGAGGGAAAGGGGCATTGCTTCAAGAGTCTAAGTGAGATGTGAATCCAAGGCTTTGAGCCAGGGTGGTGGCCGTGAGAAACAGAAAGGAAGCAACGGATGCTAGAGATCCTCGGGATGACTAGTTCCTCAGGAACAAAGCAGACTGAAGCCAGGCTGTCTGTGGTGTATGCACCACTCCCCAAGCTCCAGCTTGTCCTGCAGCGGCATCAGATTAGAAAGACTGTGTGCCTCCCAGCCACCTTAATTCAGAAACAGGCTCTGCAGAGGCACAGGAAGAACCAGGAGCCACAGGAGCCACAGCTGTGTTCCCCAGGCTGGCCAGCCACTCTTGACTCAGCCCCCGTGATGCCTCAGCCCTTCTGTGGTGCTGGGATGGCAGCACATTTCTGCTGCAGGCCCCGAGTGATGCAGGAGGCAGATGAGGGTAAGAGAGCAATCCAGAATGAAGCGGGAGCATTCGAGTGGGCTCTTCTGGCATTATTGGGTGCATACCACCAAGGTGTGGACATTGAGGGATCTGGTATTCTGCCTCCTCCAAAGGAAAAACGCAGTTCCGGAAAGCAGTCGTCAGAGATATTCCTAGGGACTGGTGACAAATTCTTCTCTAAAAACAGACAAACAAAAAAACAAACCGTTTGCCACTGAGTTGAATCTGACTTGTGTTGGACCCATGCGTGCAGAGTAGAATTGTTCTGTAGAACTGTTCTCAAAGCTGTGACTGGTCAGAAGCAGATCACCAGGCCTTTCTTCTGAGGTGCCTCTGTGTGGCTTCGAGTTGCCAACTTGTGGTTAGTAGTCAAGGACTTAACCTTATGTGCCACCTAAGGATTTGAAATACTACTCCATCAAAGGGTTTTCATCTGGGTAAGATCAAGTTCAAGTAGAAATGCAGGGGAATGAAGGGGTAGCTTTGAAGGGAAAGGGAAGAAAAGAGGCCAAGTGCTATCTTAGGAGGGGGTAAGGGGTTGGTGAGAAATGTACACGTGGGGGGGGGGTGGCTGATGTTAGAGGCAGCTGTCCAGTCCCTCACCCTATAATTCCCATTGGGTACTGATTATGTAGATGGATCCCAGGTTTTTGGGGATACCATTGACTTCCCTCATCCTCTATTCCTTTAAGAATAGCCACCTGGAGACAGTTGTGTTCATCAAATTAATCCCCCTGGTTTTTCCAAGCTTGGAAACAGTTTTACTAGTCTCTTGCCACTTCATGCTGCATTATGACTTTATTGGCGTTGGATCTTTGATTCTCTGCCTAAACCAGGGTCTTGTGTTGGAACAGGTGTGAGAAGAGAGATTCCCAAACCAAGCAAACAAAGAAAAAACTTTCCTTCTCTCATTCATGAGCTGTCAATAACGCAGGAGGTTGGGGTGGGAACCAGGTGGTGGAGGAACTCTGTGAATGGGAGTCCAACAGCCCTCCCCTCTGGAACTAATCTCCCAGCTAGGGTGAGAGATGTAAATAAATGATTATCAAATGCAGCGATAAATACAGTGATGCAGGTGCTGTGGGAGCCCAGGAGAAGGAAGGATTAATTTTGCCTAGGCAGTTGCAGAAGGAGGAGACATTGGGGCTGGGTCTTGTAGGATGAGTAGAAGTTCACCAAAAAAGGCATTCTAGGCAAATGAAACCATGTGAGCAAAAAGGGTAGGAGAGTGTGAGGAAGGGCAAGTTAGCCACCATGTCTTGAGTCGGGGTGGGTGGCGGGAGAGGAAGAGAGGGGAACATAGGGAAATGAGACCAGAGCTGGAACACTGACTGCCTCTGTTCTGTTTCCTGGCTCTGCAGGAACCATTTTAAGGGTGTCTGCAGGGGATGACATGAGCCACTGTGTGCTTAGAAGAGGTAACACTCCAGACAGTGTGGGTGGGAGATTGTATGATAACTCTGGCCTGTCCTGGGCAAAAGTGTGAAATGTTTCCTGTTCGTTCTATTAACCCTCTGGGCTCCCTCACTTCTCTTGTACCCCTCTCATAATGAATCCCAAATCACCATGTCTGATTGTATCAAGTCAGGAGGGGTTATGGGTAAATGTCAGATTTAGTGATAGCTAAAGGGTATCAGAAGGAGCCCTGGTGACGCAGTGGTTAAGTGCTCAGCTGCTAACCAAAAGGTCCACAGTTAGAACCCACTAGCCACTGTGTGGTAGAAAGATGTGGCAGTCTGCTTCTGTAAAGATTACAGACTTGGAAACCTTATAGGGCAGTTCTCCTCTGTCCTATAGGGTTGCTATGAGTCAGAATAGACTCAAAGGCAACGGGTTTGGTTTGGTTTTTTCTCAAGGGTTACTGGAACTTTCCGCATTCTGTTGGATCACTGTTCTTTGGAATGGGCACAAATACAAATCCTTTCTAGTCGGTTGGCCAGGTAGCTGTCTTCCATTTTCTTGGCTCTGAGTGAGTGCTTCTGCATTGCATCCATTTGTTGAAACATCTCAATTGGTATTCAATCATTAATATCAGATACAAGTAAAATTTTGCTGAAGATAATTCACAAATAGTTACATCAATAGGGAACTGCCAGAAATTCAAGCCAGATTCAGAAGAGGACATGGAACAAGGGATATATTTCATTGCTGATGTCAGATGGATCTTGGCTGAAAGCAGAGAATACCAGAAAGATGTTTCCTGTGTTTTATTGATTATGCAAAGGCATTTGACCATGTGGAGCATAACAAATTATGGATAACATAGCACAGAATGGGAATTCCAGAACACTTAATTGTGCTCATGCAGAGTCTGTACATACACCAAGAGGCAGTCATTTGAACAGAAAAAGTGGGTATACTGCATGGTTTAAAATCAGGAAAGGTGTGTATCAGGGTTGTGTCCTTTCACCATACTTATTCAGTCTGTATGCTGAGCAAATAATCCAAGAAGCCAGACTGTATGAAGAAGAATGTGGTATCAGGATTGGAGGGAGACTAAATAACAACCTTCGATGTGCAGATGATGTGAGGAGGACTTGAAGCACTTACTGATGAAGATCAAAGACTACAACCTTCACTACGGATTACACCTCAGCATAAACAAAACAAAAATCCTCACACCTGACCAATAAACAACATCATGGTAAACAGGGAAAATACTGAAGTTGTCAAGGATTTCATTTTACTCGGATCCACAATCAACGCCCATGGAAGCAGCAGTCAAGAAATCAAATGACATATTGCATGGGGCACTTCTGCTACAAAAGATCTCTTGAAAGTGTTGAAAAGCAAATACGTCACTTTGAGGACTAAGGTACACCTGACCTATGCCACGGTATTTTCAATTGCCTCATATGCATGCAAAAGCTGAACAATGAACAAGGAAGACCAAAGAAGAATTGATGCCTTTGAATTACGGTGTTGGTGAAGAATATTGACTATACCATGGGCTGCCAGAAGAACGAACAACTCTGTCTTGGACGAAGTACAGCCAGAATGCTCCTTAGAAGCAAGGATGGTAAGACTTCGTCTCATGTATTTTGGACGTGTTATTAGGAGGGACCAGTCCCTGGAGAAGGACATCACGCTTGGTAAAGTAGAGGGTCATCGAAAAAGAGGAAGACCCTCAATGAGACGGACTGACTCAGTGGCTGCAACAATGAGCTCAAACATAGCAACAATTGTGAGGATGGTGCAGGACTCGGCAGTGTTTTGTTCTGTTGTACATAGAGGCGCTGTGAGTTACAACCAACTCGAAGGCACCTAACAACAACAACTGGAACTGTCCGTCCATGTACCACGCAGTTGGTTCTCTCACCGCATTTAATCCTTAGAAGATCTCTCCGATGTTAGGAGCTCTTATACTCATTTTAGAGATAGAAACTGTGGCTCAGAGACGTTAAGTAACTTGTCCCAATTTACACAGCCAGGCAGGTAGAACTGTGATTCAGACCCAAATTGCTCTGATTCCAGAGCCCACAGTCTGAACCCCCACCCTGAATCACCGTCTAAATGGCCAATAATCCTTGAATGCACTGCCCCACCTGATCACATATCTGCAGTAATGAAGTCCTCAGTACCTAGACCAATAAATCAGATAGGGAGGGTGCAGAGGAGGGAGAAGCAAGGTAGATACTGGTAGATAGAAGACCATCAGTTCCTCACACAGAGCCTGGCACAGGACCACTTCTCTAGGAGGCAGGGCTCATGTTTTGATCTCTTTTATAAGGAAAAATGAACTTCTAGGACAAAGAAAGGGAGCCCTGGTGGTGCAGTGGTTAGGCGCTTGGCTGCTAACGGAAGGTCAGCAGTTCAAACCCACCAGCAGCTCAGAGGGAGAAAAGACTTTGTGATCAGCTCCTGTAAAAATTTACCACCTAGGAAACCCTACGGGGCAGTTGTACTCTGAGTTATAGGGTCGCTATGAGTGGGAGTTGACTCCACAGCCCACCAAAACTACAACCTGGCAACGAAAATATTTGATATGTAATCCTGATATCTTCAGCTTTACACCACTGTAGTTGTAAAATATAAAGTTTATTTTTTTTTTTTATGGAGGAAAGAGCCCATGAAGGCAAAAGCGCCTAGGGTCCAGAAAAGTCATTACACAGCCCTGGCCTGGCATTTTCCCCTTTTCCTTCTATCTTATGCCACGTTTCTTAAGCCCTGGAGTTCCTTCTGCCTTTTTCGTATGCTACCATCTTCCCTTTCTCTCTGCCAGGCTTCTAACTCGGGCCATTCCAGGACCATTGCAACGGCTTTCCATCTGGTGGCCCTGCCTCCACTTTCTCTCTCTTGTCCCAACCATCTTCCAACTTGCAGAGCTCTTCGATCAGCTTTAATTTTATATTTACTCATAATTCATATTTATGGTATTTATTTTCATGGTTGTGTGCATGTCACATGTAAGCCAGAGGGTTTGGAGTCGCCTGTGTCCCTTAGGGATGAGGCAAACGCACCTTTTCCATGTGTGATGGGCGAAGATGCCTTCAAGTCCACTTACCAAAGTCTGAGGTTAAAAGACTGCAGTCATTTTTAAGAACTGTGCACTTTAAAACGGCGAATTTCACTCTAAGTAAATCTTAAGTCAATAAACTTGATGTTAAAAACATAGCCTTTGTGGCTAGGAGAGCAGATCCGTGAGCAAAGGCTTGAGACGGATACAACAAAGGGGAAACTGGGAAGGGAGGAGAGTTCCTGAAGGGAAGGGAGAGGAAACCAATGACCAACGTCACCCTCTTGTTTAGGTAAACCTAGGTGTGGGCTATAAATATTGCTGTTGGTTAGCATAACTTATGCAACGTGACTGTTCTGGTTTTTTGTTTGTCTGATGTTTTTGATTCAGCAACATGCATTTATTATGAGCCTTCGAATCCACCAGCTGCTCCTTGGAAACCCTATGGGGCAGTTCTCTTCTGTCCTATAGGGTGGCTATAAGTCGGAATTGACTCAACGGCAATGGGTTGTTTTTGTTGGTTTTGTCTTAAGGTACAAGCACAGAAATGAAGGCATAAATTAAACACAACCTGTCAATTAAAAATACTGCATATAAAAGCCTCCTAGAGATAGTTCTTCACTCTTGTTTGCTGCAGAGCTCTTTTTAAGCTTTCAGTTCTAAGTCTTTAAAATCTGGCTTCCAACCCCCTTTCCAGGACTGTATTAACTCCCAGTATCCTCTCCCATCTACCTCCGCCCCATTGTTTAATTGCTACTTTCCAAAATTTCCCTGACCTGTCCTCGCTTCTGCATTTCCTAAAGTTGCTCCAGTTACCTGGAATGACCCTCCTTCCTCCCCAACTCCACCTCTAAAATCTCACCCATGCTTCAAGAGTAGACGTTACTTTCAAATCCACCAGGCACTCCTTGGAAACTCTATGGGGTAGTTCTACTCTGTCTTATAGGGTCACTGTGAGTCAAAACCCACTCAACGGCAGTGGGTTTGGTTTTTTTTCAGACACTGGGTCCTAATATCAGTACCTCTATTTCTATACTTTTTACTACCTGTTTTGTCTTGAAGTTATACACCCACATTTTCATCTCCTTTGATAAATTCTAAACATTTTGAAAGACGTTTAAAAAAAAAAAACCCAGCCACAGAGTTTAGCTTGTGGTAAATATTCATGAAATGTTTATCCAATAATGAAGCTTTTGTTCATGAAAGTGGTCCTCATTGGGAAAACTGAAACCTTTGGTCTGTTTTGATGTTTGACCAAAAATCTCTAAAAGAATTGAAAGCCTGAGATAAAATTTTGCAACTTATTATGCTGGTACTTAAATATATCCTGGCTCCTAAAGGTGAGCAAGATGACAGAGTAAGAGAAATTTCTCTGCAGAAGCTTTTCTTAGTTTTTTTTTTTCCCTTGAATTAAGACGAAAGTGTCATGTGATGTAATGTGTAATGAACTGTTCCCCTGAAAACTGTATTCTGTTTATTCACAACTACTTTAGACGTATGAGATAAACCTACCCGAAAGCCAAGGCAGGATTTGAGCAGATGGGGAAGCAGTTAGTCATTTACTTACTGCCTGGCTTTGAAAGTGATGCCTCTGCTCACGTAAATGATCAGCTTAATAAATTCAATTCAAGGCAATAAGGTGTGATTTGGGGGAGAGTGTAGGGACATGATGTAACACATGAGCTGCATATTCAACGAGCTCAGCTCACAGTGAAACGCCTCGAGTCATCTCATGTGAAGTGGGAACACCATTTAGTAAGAACATTTTTCAGAACAAAATTAGGAAAGAACATTTTTTTTTAAGAGAATGAGGAAGTGGTCATTAACTCCTAGAAAGCCAAGGGGGTGGGGAAGGGACCTGATCAAGGGCAATCCCTAGTAATTGGGGTCCAGGTTAGTACCCTGCTATTACTTAATCTGGATCCTTTATTAAGTTAAGCCATCTGAAGGATGTCTAAGGGGGAACTCGAGCAGAAACAGTGCTATGGAAGAAAAGACATTAAAATCAGTGTGAATCAAAATAGGATCTTTAAAAAAAAATTATTGAAATACAACGTAGATATAGAAAAGTGTGCAAGTCACAAGCGCTGTCATAAAATGAACATGTCTTCGTAACTGATACCCAGATCAAGAAAGACAGCATTATAAGCCCCCGAAGCCCACTCACATCCCTTCCTAATTGCTACCCCCTACTTAACCCCCCCGAAAACCAACCTCCCTCCTGCCTTTCAACAGTCTATATTAGTTTGTGTGTATCTGAACTTTTTATAAATGGAATCATACGGTATGGCAAAATAAGACCTTAAAAAATAGAATTATCAAGTTCAATTTGAATAAGAAGAAAAAAATTTCAACGTACCCCTCCACTAGTTTGTTTTGAGGGAGGGCAAGGAGAAGAGAAAGGAGTCCTGGTGGTGCACTGGTTAAGCACTCAGCTGCTAACAGAAGGGTTGGTGAGTCAAACCCACCAGTCGCTAGGCGGGAGAAAGATGTGGCAGTCTGCTTCTGTAGAGATTATAGCCTTGGAAACCCTATGGGGCAGTCCTACTGAGTTAGATTCGACTGGATGACAACAGGCAAGGAGAAGAGAAGCACAGAGAAATGAGCACCTACATCTCCATGGACTCGTCAGTGATGCTATTGCTGGGATCTGTTAGTAAGCATAATTATGCCAGCACAAGCCATCAAACCTATTAGTTTTTTGAGTTGGTGGATGAATCACTTACCCCTTCCTTTCAGTCTGACAAGGCAGGATGCAGAAACCCCGTTTGGTCATAGCATATGGACGGAAAAACCTGGCAGATTCCTGAACTTTGAAATAGTGTCACTAACAAGAAGCAGCTAATTCAGTTTGCTGGGTCCAATCAGAGCATCTTTTCAAATATTATAAAGTTCACATGGCTCATGGAGGATGTGGGAGCCAACACCTGAGTAACATAGGGGTTCTGTCAGCAACAGCGTAAAAAAGGTTGGCTACTGGGGCGGCAGCCAGCAGTGTCTGCCTGGTATCAAGTCATGATTGTCAACACGTAATCACAGTGACAACAGAACACAGCTCGTGAAGGCTAAAGTGGTAAAAACCCACAAAAGGAAGTGTCTATTTTCATGGGTGGGAAAGAGCACCCCCCACTCCAGGGGGTCGTTGAAGGCTCTTCCTCCTGATAAGTTTTGGGGGTTGCAGGGCTAGAACTGGAAATCAGCCTTGGGTAAATTATGCTGTTAATCTGCAGGCTGTGAAATACCACCTATAAGTTTACCAAAGGTAGAACTAGGACCAAAGAGCAACAGCATGGTAAAAGGTAAAGCTCCAGGTCTGGGAGTGAGCTCAGAGCCAGGCGTGAACTCAGTTTTACTATTACTAGTCATGCGATTGTTTGATTTCTCCTCTACGAAATCAGGATAAGAGTGATTACAAATCAGTATTATTGTTATTAGCTGCTGTGGAGTCACACCCCCCACTTACGGCGACCCCGTGCACAGTCCAACAAACCCTTGCCTAGTGCTGCACCATCCCCATAATTTGTTGAGGATCGGATCATTGTGATCCATAGAGTTTTCATAGGCTGATTTTCAGAAATAGATCTCCAGGCCTTTCTTCCTAGTCTGTCTTAGTCTGGAAGCTCCGCTGAAATCTGCTTAGTATCATCGTTGTTGTTGTTAGGTGCCATCGAGTCAATTTCTACTCATAGCGACCCCATGTGACAGAGTAGAATGGCTTCATAGGATTTTCTTGGCTATAATCTTTATGGAAGCAGATTGCCAGGTCTTTCTCATAAAAGCCTCCATTGATAGACAGGTGGTGGCTATGCATGAGGTGCATTGGATGGTAATCAAACTCGAGTCTCCTGCATTAAATGAATGGGATTTTGTTTCTCTTCAATTTTTCTCTTCTAAAATGTCTCTTCATCCTATCATTTTGGGGTGTTTAATTTCTTCTCCCCTACAAATTTCATTCTTTGACACTCCTTCGGCCGTATGTTTTGACCTTCAAACTTATCTCCAACCCGAGTTTGGGACTCTAATAGCTTAATATTACGTTGGTTTTGCAAGTCCTGTGGAGTTCAAACCAACCCGATAGGTTATATAAGTCAGATCGCCAGGGCTGGAGTGAAGCAAGGACAAAGATTACTACAGAAACTTTCAAAACACGTTTGAAAGAAAAGCCAGAGAAAAAATGTCAATTGAAAGTGTGAATTGAATCCATGTGATAGCTGCCATTAATTGAGCAGTTACTATGTACCAAACATTATTCTAAAAGAACATTTTAGTTCACTTAATTTTCAAAGCAACCCTATGAGTGAGGAATTATTATTATCACCACTTTACAAATGGGGAAACTGAGGCTCAGAGAGGTTATAGAGCATGTCCAGAGTCACACAGGTGGTAGAACTGGGATTCTAGCCCAGGCAGTCTGACTTCATAGTCCATGGGAATAATCATTATGTTGTTCTAGCATTTAACAGGAAAATTCACAGTAAGTCTGTTGGGATCACAGGACAGCCACTCAGCCGGGTCTGTGCCCTGTTCCCTGTCTGCAGTGTGAGTTCCCAAGATCACAGACCCTCCTCCAGACTGAAGTCCACATGCTATCCATGCAGATGCTCAACTTGTTGGTGTTTTGCTCTGACTCCTTCTCTTTCCCCAAGCACCCTAGCCATGTGGTTACATGTTCCTTGCTAAATTGTCCCTATGAGAGTTTGCTCTGGCTTTGCACCCTGGCTAGTGTAAAATGGTTAACGCACTCAGCTGCTAACCAAAAGCTTGGAGGTTGGAGTCTACCCAGAGAAGAAAGGTCTGGCAGTCTACTTCCAAAAAATCAGCCATTGAAAACCCTATGGAGCACAGTTCTACTCTGATACACATGTGGTCACAAGGAGTGGAAATCAACTTGACGGCAACTTTTAAAAAATTTTTTGCATGACCTGGGAGTTTAATGAGCAGAGCCAGTCTGCCTTCCTAATTACAAGTGAACTAGAGCTCAGCATGGCGCATGGACCCCTGCAGGATTAATGCTAATGAATGAGTGCATGAACATATCCCACAGACATTGATAAGTGTCTGCCATGTGCCAGTTCTAGTGCTAGGTAGGGGGATCGTTGTTGTTGTTGTTAGGAACCATCAAATTGTTTCCAACTCATAGCGACCCTATAGGACGAGTAGAACTGCCCCACAGAGATTTCAGTGAGTGACTGGTGGATTTGAATTGCTGACCTTTTGATTAGCAGCTGAGCTGTTAACCACTATGCCACCAAGGTAGGGCAATAGAAGGGTCAATACAGGCCCTGAAATCTAAGAGCTTACGAAACAGTGGGGGAAGACAGCTCAGAAAGCAAGAAAAGAAAGCACAGGAAACAATTGCCTTATTAGAGGTTTGGCTAAAATACCACCGAAGTACAAGATCGGTGGTTTGAACCCATCAGCTGCTCCACAGGAAACCCTACAGGCAGTTCTACTCTGGCATATAGGTCACTATGAGTCAGAATTGACTTGACGGCACACAACAACAACAGGGACTGGAGACCATCTTTGCCTCAAGAGGCCAGGAAAATTACAGCCAACCTTTCAGCTGTGTCTTACGGAGTGCAGGAGTGTCCATCACACAAGGAAGGACAGGTCTACCAGGCAGAGAAGAGAATGGCATGTTTCTCGGAGGGTAGTCCTTAGACTTCCACTTAGAATCACTCGAGATGCTTATTAAAGGTACAGATTCCTAGACCTCGAATCCCTGAAAGATGGTGGGGTTCAGGGATCATCATCTGAAAGGACATTAGAAACTGAGAACCACAGCGTTGTGCTGTATGAAATCCATTGGTTCTGACAGCAACTGTCCTGCCCAGGTCTGGGATGGGGGCAGTAGAGTGGTTGGAACAGAGTGCATGAGATAGAAAGTGTCAAGAGGGTAGGTTGAGGCCAAATTTTGAACCAAGTGAAGATGCTGGAGAGTGGATATGACATGATCAAGTCCTTGTTTTGGAATGGCTGAGAAGGGAAATGAGCCAGGAAGAATGATCAGCATACTGCAGAAAACAGAAAAGAGATGACATTTTCCCATGATACCAGCATACTAGGTGCCTTGCTTATAATCGATGCTTGATAAATACTTGAAGAATTAATAATTAACTAGTCAGTGCTGCCAGGTGCCAGGCCTGTGCTGAATGTTTTACATAAATTATCTTACCGAATCCATGAAAACCCAGCAAGATAACGATTACGCTTTACAGATGAGAAAAACAAAGTCTTAGAAAAGTTAGGCAAATTGCCCAAGGTCACATAGCTAGTAGGTAGCGGAGCCAAGCTGCAACGGCCGACAATGTGATGCCAGGAGTTCATGCACTTAGCATCATTATGTCATTCTGTCTTGTCAGGGAACAAGGGCATTTCTTGTCAGTCTCTTCTCACAGGTGTATATTTTTACACGTTTATCATCATTAACTGTAAAATTTTATATCCAACGATACCCAAAGCATTTTGCTATGTCATAAATTTTTTTCATAAGCCAAATTTTAATGGATGAGTGATATTCCATTGAATGGATGTAGACTATCTTTTCTTTTTCTTCTCCTTTATTATCTTCATTGCTGGCATTTTGGTTCTTCTTGGGTTTTCACTAGTATAAGTAATGTAGTACAAATATTTTCATGTATATAACATTTTCCATAGATAGAGTTATTTCCATAGACTAGACTTCCAGAAACAGAATTACCACTGGATTAAAGGCCTCCTCACATTTCTGAACCCTGGATTCACGTTGCCAAATCGTGTTTTGGAAATGTTTTACCAGTTCACATAGTCACGATACTTCCTGTAGCCGTATATGAAGTATGAGACTATCAATTTCAGCTCACCCTCACTTGCTTCAGGTGTTATTTTTTTTAAATCCTCTTATTTAAAAAGGTTTAAAATTATGTCTAATTTTAACCTGCATTTATTTGATCACTAGCGAGGTTGCATACTTTCCCATATGCTTGTTGACCAATTACATCTCCACTTTTGTGAATTATTTATTAGTTATTTATTTTGAGGGGGGGTTTTAAGAGTCATTTCCCAGGGAGGCTATCCATATGTGGGAGACATTGCGGGTGAGGTGGTGAGGGAGAGAAGAAAGTCAGGATTTGAGGGAAGTTTTATCAGTGATTGCTAAGATGACCTAACACCTTCTCTAATTCAGAAACAACCTACCTATGACAGCTGGCAAGATGATAAAATAACTCGTCTTTTCCCAGAGTCACACTGGGTTCCACAAATTAAACTCTTGGTACACAGAAAATTTAAACACACAGTGTTAACTAGCTACATCTCCTGTAAAAAGACATTATTAGTGCCTGTGGGAAGAATTCCTGCTGAAAGACCTAAATTATAGGATTGGTATACTTAGTTATTTCACAGTTTTAGGGAGCAAAGGGGAAATAGTATTTCCCAAAAGTGGTCTGCTTGTCACAGGTGTACTGACTTAGCCGGTAGCTGGCTGAACACTCATTATTTTAATAATTATCTATTTATTTTAATATGGGTTAGGAAAAGTATAACCAGCTCATCAACTGTGTGATTTCACAGATATGATTGCCAAAAATGACACAAAGTTAAAAAAAAAAAAAAAACAAGCATGAATCCATTGAAGGAAAAATGATGAGCAAATAATTCTGTAGGTGATGTTTGGCTAGAACAAAAAACACAAAGTTGGCAAGTGGGTAATGACAGTTTCAGAAACACAGCTTTAGATTGTTATCATTAATGCACATATCTTGAGTGCCCAGTACATGCCAGGCACCACGCTCAGTACTGAAGATACAGAGCTGAAGGGATATACTCCTTCCTCTAAGAGCCCATAGTCAAGGCAAGAGAGAAGGACGTGTAAATGATGGAAGTCCGTACTGATGGGGAGGGGAGGATCAACTGAATGGCCTGAAAATAATAGGCAGTAATGAGTTAGAATGAAACCCAGCAGCAGAGGCTACACTTTGCATATTACAGATCTCTTTCTGTTTATTTCCTTTCACTATGTTCTTGCCTGGCAAGATGAAACTAAGTTCTCCTTTCCCTTCCCTTCCCCAGTCGCTTCTTCCTCCCTCCTTCTTCTTTCCCTTCCTTCCTCTCTTCTTACCTTTTTCTTCTTTTCTTCTTATCCTTATTCTCAAACCCCACACCTCTAACTCCAGATTTGTTTTACCTGCCAAGAAATTGCCAGCCCACAAAGCAAGCCACCGAGGATAACCAGGTGTGTGCCACAGGGCATCAGGGAGATAAACTATGAGTATGCGCCTGGGACAACAGCCTCAACTGGTAAATCAAGTCTCTGTTCTTCTCACCCTGATGATTTCCTTTTTAAAATTCATCTTGGAGGAAGTTGTGTAACATTTATTTTCCACCCTGGGCTTCTAGCTCACTCAGCTTTGAATAACAACTGGCCGCCTTAATGATTGTGAGGCCAACTGACTGTGGGGCTGGGGGAAGAGAAAATATTTCTGGGTGATAATTCACCAGTTATAATCAACAAAGAGACCTTGGAAGGATTATTGTGACCCTTAGAGAACCAGTCAGATGTATTGTTATCATTGTCCCCAAGTAGATGTGAGCATCTGCTTTGAGCAAGCTGTTATGTAAAGTGCTTTGCAAATAAAGTAAAGGCACAAAAGTCTCTGCCTTCGAGGACCTTATGAAGAAGTTAGCACAGAGAGAAGATGTGTGTAAGAATAATAACCCCAACTGAGAGAGCATATATAATTAATGTACAGGAGATGCACGGAAGGGAGATCATTTCTGACATAGGAGATTTGGGAAGAAGAGAGATTTGCGGTTTCCCAATCTCTGTTGGCTAACTGATGGAATGAATGAAGAAATAAATGGTCCTTGAGGGATATTTGAATAGGCTTTCAACAGACAGAGAGAGGGAATGTAGCTAGAAAGTTAGAAGAGGGTAGGCAGAGCTGGGAGGGGAAAAAAAAAACCCTAGATGTGAAGAGTGGAAAGCACATGTGCTTGGGGACCATGAGCAGATAAAGCTGTGGTGGAAGGTTCCGATAGAGAGCTAGTAGGTGAAAAGCCTGGAAGATAGATGAAAGGACCTATTACAAGGGTACTGGGGTGGGGTGGGGTGGGGGAGCACTGGCATTTTGTAAGAACAGTGAGAGTGAGATCCAATTTGTTCTTTGGGAGTATTATTGTATCAGCTGTTTAGAGCACGGGTTGGAGGAAGAAACTAGAGATAGGAAACCAGTTGGGCAGCTGTTGCAATAGTCGGGCAAGAGCTAATGAGAGCCTGAATAGGACTGTGGTGATGAGAATGGGTGAGAAACGAAGAGATATTTTGGTAATAAAATTTGCAGAGCTTGGCAACTTATTGGTACAGAGAGTGAAAGAGAGACTTGGAAGATGACCTTACCGTGGAGCCTGGATGGGAATGGAAGTGCCATTGACAGTGGGGGCATTGCTGGTTTGGAGGAAGTGTTTGAGAATTTATTCGAGGATTTCTGCAAAACAGGGCCTGTGTCTTTTCTTTGTTTTTTTTTTTTTTTTAATTTTTTTAAAGTGAAACCATTCATCCCTGATTGTGCCTGGAGGAACAAGGGCGCTAATGGTTAACAGTAGACACTAGCAATTTTCTGATGATTAGAAGAGACTCATAGACATTAAGAAGGAGTCTTGGAAGAGTGCTTAAAATACCACTAGTTATCACTCTTACGACCTGAGAAATGAGAATCTCCAAAGCTCCTAACCCTGTGCTTGTCAACTCTGGGCCCGGGGCCTTGGTCTTAGCCTCTGATTGCACAAATCTCCTGTAGCCATTCACCAAGGCCACAGTTAGAGCTTACTAGTCCTGTGCCTCCTGTCTCAGGGCCCTGATCTCTGTTAAGTGGCAGCTAGCTAGGCAATTCATCGATTCATTCAACAAATAGTCATTGAATGCCTACCATTTGCCAGGTGCCAGTCCAGGCACAGTTTACTGCTAAAATATAGTAGTAGAATAAAACAGGTAAAATCCCTGTCTTCATGGACCAGCATTCTAGTGAGGGAAGCAGAGTACGAATAAAATAAACAAGCAAAAGTTATGTTAGACAGTGGCAAGTGCTGTGGAGAAGAATAAATCAAAGAAGGAGGCTAGGAATTGTCGGGAGGGGGGGCTGCTGTTTTAAATAGGGTGGTTAGAGCAGCCTCACCAAGGTGACATTTGAGTAAAGATTTGAAATGTCTTGAAGTGGTGGACCATATGTATTTCCAGGGAAGAACATTTCTGTTGGAGGGAACAGCAAATGCAAAAATTTTGAGTTGGGGGCATGCCTGGAGTATTGCAATAGTACGAGGAGTAAGAAGTCTAGTGGGATGGAGCAGAATGAGGGAGAGGAAGGGTATGCAGGAGGAAGAATGGAAAGTATTACCAGACGGCCATGTTTAAATGGGTGGCCCAATCTTGGTAACGACTTCTTAGCTGGGATCTTCTTGAGATGATCCTTAATCCTATAGAGTAGCTATAAAAATGGGAATCTTAGTTGAACTGAAGGAGATGTATTTGGCAGTCATTTACTTATGAGTGTGGCCTGCCCTGCAAAGACCCAAGGTTTCTGGTAGAAAAGAGTAAAGCTCTTGTCCCACTTGGTAGACGTAACACCAGTGCCAGAGCCCCCCATCCCCTTACACTATTGTGGCTGGCAAAAGGCCTGGGCCTTCCTCACAGCCTTCTCAAAGCTGATTCACATCAGTATTACTCAAAATAGATAGATTTTAAAAAGAAATCACTCTAAAAAAGTATCCACAGTCTTTGCTTAACTCCTTACATCAGAAGTTGCATTTAGTTTACAGCTTCGCTTTTTTTACACCAAACTGAAAGGTGGGGCCGGGAAGACAAAAACCACGCAGGCTAAAGTCCCTCAAATTCTATACTTAAATTCCATCTCCATGGCAGCATGACAGCCTTCTGACCATGTGGAGCCGTTACAAGTTTGGAAGAATAGCTTTAGAGATATAATTCTTCACTTATCTAAAAGCTGAATTTGGTTAATGAAGAGGTTTATTATATCTCCCCACAGCCATTGACCATCAAATTGGGGAGGGGGGTGTTTTCCTTTATTTCTCTGAATTGAGCAACTCACTGCTTTCATTCTGGCTGGGAGCCCAAATCCTTGCAAGGGCAGAGACAACACAGGAAGGGGGAGAGGGCAGAATGGGACAGAAGGCCTTGCCCATGGTGGAGTCATACGAAACTATAGATCAAAAGAGCAGTCCTGGCTTTAAAAGACTGTGGCACTATTCATGAACCCGGTGACTGCCCATGAAGGAACACAACTGCTTGTTGTCACCAAAAGATAAAAAGCCACAGCTGGCTCCCCCCACCCCCACCCTCAATCCAATTTAGATCCTCCCTGCAAGGAAGGTGGAGGCTCTGACTCCACTTGGTCTCATTAATTGGTGATTAATAAGAGACCCATAAAATAGAGCCAACAAAAGGAAGTTGGCAAGCAGGGCACTGAGAGTTTCCTTTTAGAAGATACTGTTGGAGCTGTCAAGCTCTTAATTTTGTACCATTTGCTTGGTGATGTGGTGTCCTCACCCTTTACCTTAATGCAAATGAATTTAATCAGAGATTATTAGTCCTGGGACAGACTCTAGAATCTCTATTTCAGCAGTTCCCAAGGAATCTTAATTCATATGGTGTCAATGGATAGTAAGTGGGAAAACAAAACAAACCAAACCAGTTCCCGTTGAGCTGATTCTGATTCATGGCGATCCCATGTATGTCAGAGTAGAACTATGCTCCACAGGGTTTTTAGAAGCTGATTTTTCAGAGGTAGATCATCAGGACTTTCTTCCAAGGTGCCACTGGGTGGACTTGAACCTCTAACCTTTTGGTTAAAAGCTGAGCATATTAATCATTGGCACCACCTGGGGACTCCATGGAAAAACAAGGGGTTCCTTAATTATATGAAAAAAAAAAAGTTGGGAAATACTATATTTAAACAATATTGAACAGATTTTCTTTATTGAAAGACTCCCCAGAAGTTTTAACATTGCTAAATGACGGAAAGGAGATATTGCTCCTATTTCCCAAACTTTGATCACCCAACCCATTTTCTATACACTGTGAAGCCTAGAGAGGTTACCTAACTTGCTCAAAGTCAGAGCTACAACCAGAACCCAAATGGCTTGAGGTTCACAGGCTCTTTCCACTTGCCTGGAGAAATACCGAGCTAAAAAAACTGGAAATGGAGATATTCATGAGCCATTATGGTGAAGGAAAATGTAAATGTCATATCCAAAATGTCAGATATAATTGTCAGTCTTGAGTCAGTCCCAAGAGCCTAACTGAAAGATGCCAAAGGCAGAGTGTGAAGGAAAGACCAGAAGCCAAGAATCAGTGGAAGGCAAGGCAATGAAAGTACACAAGATAAGGGTGTGAGTAGGAAATTTGTTCATTCATTCAACAAATCCGTGCTGAATGTCTATAATATACTAGGAACCATTCTAAGCATTGGGACTACAGAGATGAACACAGGATGTCTACTAAAGACAGCTCCTGAGGCATGCTCACTTGGGGCTCTATCTTTAAGATGTTCCTGATGCTTGGCATCCCCGGCCCCTTTAGGTAACCCTTCCCCCTACCCTAGTTAAGATCTAGGTTCTGTAGGGTGGAGGTGAGTGCCTGCTTGAAGGTGCAGACTTTGGGCTCCGACTTGTCCTAATTACTAGGTGCAAGATACATGCAAGTCTATGGTTTAAATAATCTTTTTCATGCTCTGGTGATTATAAAGGAGGCAGAACAGGAAAGAGTTGATGGTTCTTCTGAACCTGGCCACAGAAGATCCAGTTGGGCATGGAGAATGTGCTTCCTTGATGATAGGAGCAAGAAGCAGAGAGCCTGAGGATGAGGAGGGCAGGCATAGAGAAGAATCTTTGCTCCTTTCTTCTATATTTCAGTAAGTCTGGGAGGTGAGGAGATGGCATGACCCCCCCACCCCCGACTCCAGTAGCTTACAGGAACTTTCAGTCATGAAGAACACCTTGAGATGCAAACCAGAATTTGGGAGAAGGTCAGTGAGTTGAAAGCTTTTGAAATTCTTGGGACAGTGAATCCTCTAAAGGAGCTGAGTATTCCAAGTCCAAACATGATGCTCCACCTCGATCACCTCCAAGTTCAAAAGACCCTCCAAGTAATGCTTCCAGGCGATAAATTTGGTATGGCGGTCAGGAGCTCCTCTTCTATAAAGGGCCATTCTATTCAACCAGGTAGACTTTAATGTATATATATATATATATATATATATATATATAAAAAGTACAAAGGGGAAGAAAAATCTGACATTGGGATTTTCTTGTTGCAAAATGGCATGAGTGGCCATATTTGAGCATTTATTTCTTCTATCTATGGTTGGGGAGGGATGGGACTTGGTGTGGGGTTATATTTCAGGCTCCAAGAGGTTTCTTTGTCCACTGGGAACCCAAAAACAGTCAGTTGCTCCAAGGTTGCAAACTCAGATGTCTACAGGGGCCAGATATATAATGTCAACGCAGTAAGTGGCCTGAGTGTAACACAATATGGATAGGTGGGGACTGTGTCAAACTATGGAGCTAATGCCCCATCCAAAGGAGGGTAGCTGCCACTCATCTCCAGCTGATTCATAACAATTTAGTGCAGGATTATTTCTGATTTTTCAAGAGAAGGTAGACATCAAGACTTTCATGTGAAATTTTCTAAGTTTTAATCACTGGCAATTAGACAATGGGACTACTTCGTGCGGCAGAACTGAACACGTCTGGAGGCTGGATTCGGCTCGTGGGCTACCACTTTGCAACTCTTGTTACTAGCTCCACTGGATTCCTTGAGAAAAGGAACTGTGACTTCTCCATCTCTGCTGATTAACAGTCAAGTGGCTGGCGTCCGGCTGGAGCATGCATCATAAAGGCAAGAGGCAGAGAGAAGCACATGACAAAGCCAAGGGCCGTCCCTGGAGCTAAGGGGGAGGTGCAGAATCTCAGTTATGGAACAGGAACTGACTGTCAGGGGCTGGCAAGGCTGATGAGCTGTGGGTGAAAGATGCTGGGCAGTCAGAAGTTCTGGTGGCCAGGCTGCCTGGGGTTAGTTAGAGCAGCAATGAAAGGGCCTGGCACGCACCTGGAGCCCTGACATGCACCTGCCTGATAAGATTTAAGGATGCTTGACATGGTGGTGTTTAGGATTCTGAGATCAAAGTCTTCTGCCCTTGCATTTTGGAGTCTCTTTTCCCAGAACTACTCAGGCTGTTTCCTATGCTCCGTATCTACGGTGTTACCCTGTTCTGAACCAAAAGTAGGAAACAAGTAATCTTTTTTCCTAGAATCAGTTTATATAAAAAGCGTTACGAAGTGCCAACGTTAGATTACATTTTGCTATGCATTTTCATGAATCTTTAACCTTTACATGAAAGAATCAAACTAAATGAAGAGAAATACAGAATTTCACAAAAATATCTATGAATTAATTCAGTATTTGATTTTTTGGTTTCATTATTTATCTAGTATTGAAGCTGATAGCTCATTGTTTTCCTTGCATTTTGGAAGAAGTCAGTTGATTCAATAATTGTTTATTGTGCTTAATTTTCTCAAATATCTCTTAGCAAGCCTCTGAGTAATTAATTGGAATGACCAAGAGCGAGTCTACAGGTTCATGAACTCCAACATTGTTATTTGAGGAAATCTACCTCTCCACCATGGTTGTACCCAGCCGAGAGGACGAATGTGCAGTTTTAAAAGAAGACTGGAATACTAATATACACAGGATAAAAAAATCTTTCAGTATTTCAGTTGTTTTTTATTTGTAGAGATTTTCACCTTGCCCATCAAGCTCGGAAGTTCTCGTTAAACTGTAATTTAAGGACATACTGTTCATTTAAAAGATGATTGCATGATAAAGAAGGAACAGCACTTTGAAAGGGATTCATGGCTTCTCTGGATGTTTTTATTTATGATTTCCTCCGTAACTGAATACAGGATAAAACGATAGACCCTATTTAGACTTATCTCCCCAAAGTTTCAAGATTTGGATGGTTTATATATAACTCATTTGTTAGCAAAGCAGATCTAAACCAGAGTGAAAGCCACTCTCAGTGACATTCTTTAACAATTCTTAGTTTGAAATGAAAGTGAAAACTTAGAACTACTTATGACTTTGGCGTACTGCTGGAAGAGAACATAGTCTTCAGTGATGATATATTCTGCCTTTTCTTTTAGAAAGAAAAAATCCTGCCCCTTATTTAGAAATAGTGAAACATTTTAGTTAAAACTAAAACCAACGTTTTGAATCAGAATCTTCAATTTTTTGACTTCTTTAAAAATTATGAACTATTTGAAACATATTTAGCCTTCTTTCAAGGGGAGGCATTCTTGAATTTAATGTGATAGTATATGTACTGCACTTTGACTAAATCAGCAAATCACTGTAGTGACTCTTCATACTGTATGAATATAAAATATTTTTGCAAGAACAATTTTCCTCAAAAACTGGAAAATCATCAGATATGTTATTCACAGAGTTGATATAAGAGTGTCCTATTAGAATTAATCCTCCTCAATGTTCTCAGGAAGTTAGTCACCAATTTCTAGGGAAAAAGTCCTTGAACTGGTAAAATGTTTCATTTCTGAAGTTAATGTTAATATTATCAGCTATGTCAGCTAATTGGATTATCAGCCAGTGTGCTGAGCTCAGAGCAGAGAAGGTGTAACCATTTACTTAGTCACTTGTTGCACCTGGCAGGACATCAAGTTCAAGAACTCTTACATTGTCTCCCAGAACGTCATTAAAATGTCTTACTAATATAGAACTTTTTTTTTTTTTTTTGTGAAAATTTCATATTGATGAGACACGAAGCTTTTACCAGATACTTGTTAAATCTTTAGAGGTTCTTGGGGCTTTTTTTTTTTTTTTACATTATTACTGGATAATTTTGTGCTGGTTTGTGTTGATGGCAATTAAAGTTTAGCACTACGGAGCTTAGCTTAGAGATGCAGTCTAAAGATCAGAAGCCATGATTGTGTTCTGTGGTGTTACGTGAAATTACCACTTCATTTCTGAGCATCCTTTAGGAGCTATGTCATCACTGAATCATGGAAGCTCCAGATCTGACGGATAATGACTGTTTCCTTAAATTCAAAATGCAAAAAGACAGCAGATTTGGCCTGAGGATGTATCTCATTTGCTACCACATTAAGAAGCATGTGGCCTGTCACTATGTTTTCTACAAAGGTATTCCTTTTGCAAACCTCATTAAATGTTTCCTTTCCTCCCTGACCCTCCTTTGCAGTCATTTGGACACTAAAATAAAATAGTTTAAATAACCGTAAGCACAACTCAAATATTTCTGAACTACAGGCAGCAGCAGAAATAGCCACTACAATTATCATTCAATATCACAGGAGTCAGCTTTGCCTGATAATACCTTATAAATATGCACATAGCTTCAGACTTACATAACATGCTCTAATATCCCTCTCAATGTTCACAGGGGCCCTGCTTCTTTTCTCCTGCCCCTCCTTTCTCCCACCATCCTAATGCTGTCTTTCTTTCCCTTAGAGGTATCTAGCCCCTTGCTGTCCCTGCCCCCACCCCTCGCCCCAGATACCCCTTGGGGCCAACAATAAACCCTTAAAACATTTTACATGGCTGTTTACAAGTCATTGTAATAATTTATTCAGCTTAGGATGCTTCTTCATTTGTATCTCTGTCTTACATTTCTTAATCCTCTAAAATGAACATAACTGATTTGATTCTTTCAGTCACTACCTCCTAAGATATTGCAAGTTTTGGAACATTTTCATATTTGTGCAAAAAAAAAAAAAAAAAAAAGGGACGAGATATAGGAAATGAAAGTCTCAGGTCAAAGGTTAACCTCTGCAGGGAAACCTTCCCTGTGTATCTTGGCTCAAGTGGTGGGGATCCTGTCATTTTATCCCTTGACCTTGTCATCGTATCCTGTTATCCTGTATTATGTTCTGCATGCGCTTACCACTGTATAAATGTATCTTACATATTTATGTATTTTTTATGCATGTGTTTCCAGATCATGGTTCCTCTTTCTTTAGAAGCAGGGGCCCTGTTTGTCTTACTCTCAGCTGTATTCCCATTGCCTGGAATCCGCTGGCACCTGCTCAGTACAGATTGTGTGAAAGAGGGAACTAAACCTGACAACGTGTGATGGTCAGTTCCTATCTCCAGAACTAGGCCACTCATGAAGTCCCCTTGATTGAGAAATGCCAAGTTTTATTGTTGTTGTTGTTGTTGTTAGGTGCCATAGAGTTGATTCCGACTCATACCCGAGGTACAACAGAACAAAGCATTGCCAGATCCTGTACTATCCTCACGGTCGTTGCTATGTGTGAGACCATTGTTGAAGCCACTGTGTCAATCCATCTCATTGAGGGTCTTCCTCTTTTTCAATGACCTTCTACTTTACCAAACATGACACGCTTCTCCAGGGACTGGTCCTTCCTGATAACTTGTCCAAAGTATGTGAGACAAAGTCTCGCCATCCTTGCTTCTAAGGGGCATTTTGGCTGTACTTACAAGACAGATTTGTTTGTTCTTCTGGCAGCTCATGGTATATTCAATATTCTTCATCAACACCATAATTCAAAGGTGTCAGTTCATTTTGGTCTTCCTTATTCATTGCCCAGTTTTCCCATGCATGTGAGGCAATTGAAAATACCATGGCTTGGGTCAGGCACACCTTAGTCCTCAGAGTGACATCTTTGCTTTTAACCACTTTAAAGGGGTCTTTTGCAGCTCATTTGCTCAATGCAATACATTGTTTGATTTCTTGACTGCTCTTTTCTTGGGCGTTAATTGTAGGTCCAGTTAAGATGAAATCCTTGACAACTTCAAAATTTTCTCCGTTAATCATGATGTTGCTTACTGGTCCAGTTGTAAGGATTTTTGTTTTCTTTATGTTGAGGTGTAATCCATACTGAAGGCTGCAGTCTTTGATCTTCACCAGTAAGTGCTTCAAGTCCTCTTCCCTTTCAGCAAGCTAGGTTGTGTCATCTGCATATCACAGGTTGTAAATGAGTTTTCCTCCACAGGAGTCCATATGATTCTTCTATTCAAAACGGCCGATACCAATCCATTTCAGCTCTCTACTACCTAGATTATCTATCTTCAAGCATTCCATTTCGTTTTTGACAGCTTGCAATTTTCCTAGATTCATACTTCATATGTTCCACTTTCGGATTATTAATAGGTGTTTGCAGCCGTTTCGTATCATTTTGAGTCGTGCCACATCAGCAAATGAAGGTCCTGAAAGCTTAACTCCATCCACGTCATTAAGGTGAACTCTACTTTGAAGAGGCAGCTCTTTCCCAGTCATATTTTGAGCGCCTTCCAAACCTGAGGGTATCATCTTCCAGCATTATATCAATGTTCCACTGCTATTCGTAAGGTTTTCATTGGCTAATTTTTTTAGAGGTAGATTGCCAGGTCCTTCTTTCTAGTCTGTCTTAGTCCGGAAGCTTCGCTGAAACCTGTCTACCATGGGTGACCCTGCTGGTATTTGAAATACTGGCGGTATAGCTTCCAGCATGATAGCCATGCACAAGCCACCACGGTACGACAAACTGACATCAGTGATGG
The DNA here is from genome assembly GCA_030035585.1 of Dugong dugon. NCBI lineage: Eukaryota > Metazoa > Chordata > Mammalia > Sirenia > Dugongidae > Dugong > Dugong dugon. The sequence goes on from CM057475.1 coordinate 27,595,586, forward strand.
CAAATTTTCCTAGAATCCCTTTTAAAGTTCCACCATATTTGGGTGCTAACACTTTTTGAATTTGGAAAGGGTTGCTTTGTGACTCCCACGTTGTTGTTGTTGTTACCTGCCATCAAGTTGACTCCTGACTCATGGTGACCCCATGCACAATGAAATGAAATACTGCACAGTCCTGCACCATCTCCATGATCGGTTGCGAATCAGACCATTGTGATCCATGGGGTTTTTCACTGACTGATTTTTGGAAGTAAATTGTCAGGTCGTTCTTCCTAGTCCGTCTTAGTCTGGAAGCAACCCTGAAAACTGTTGAACATCATAGTAACACGCAAACCTCCACTGACAGATGACTGGGCATAAAGTGCATTGGCTGGAAATCAAATCCCAGTCTTCCACATAGACGTCGAAAATTCTACCCCCCTCCCCATCATGATTCCCATAGCACCACAAAATGCTCTGAGAGGTAAATCATGTCTCTTTTCAGATTACAGATTATTAAAAGAATCCCCACAGAGGTAAGATAAGGTGTCTGAGGGCAAGGGGCCAAGCAGAGGCTTCATCATAAAAGAAAATTTGGTAATTTTTTGGAACGCACATTAGTATGTTGCATAAACAGGGTTGCATAATGTAACATTTTGTAAAACTAAGAAATGATGAATAGTAATAGCTTGTTTTTCTTAGAAATTTATTCAGCATTGAATTATGTTATAGAGGCATGCATTTCTAATTCCGTATACTTTGTTTCAAGAAGTATTTCATAGCAGCTGCTATACCTGGGCCTATTGAGAATACTTGCCTTTGGAAATCTAAAAAAATCAACATGTGACAATTATCTAGAGTCATTGAGTATTAGACAGGAAGGTAGCATAGAGACTGTCTAATGCTCAGCCCACTAATTTTTGCCAATAAAGAGCCTGAGGATCCGTCAGTAAAGAGACATGTCTGAAGTGATTGAGCTCAAGCCCTGGGGTGGATAATCCTTACCTACCCTCTTAAGATTCACGATTCCTCCTTTTCCGCCCTACTGCAAGGCCCTATGAGTCGGTGTCGACCTGATGGCAACAGGTATGGGGCCCTGGTGGCGCAGTGGTTAAGAGTTTGGCTGCTAACCCAAAGGTCAGTAGTTCGAATCCACCAGCTGCTCCTTGGAAGCCCTATGGGGCAGTTCTACTCTGTCCTGTAGGGTTGCTATGAGTCGTAATCAACTTGACAGCAATGAGTTTGTTTGTTGTTTTTTCTGTGGACTATATGGATCAAGCTCTCTCACCCTCTGGCTTCCACTTGTGCTCATCTGGTGGGAGGCAAGGCAAGAGACTGGAGGATGAGAGGATGGAAAGATTGGGGTACTTAGTCCCTCAACAATTTCCCTGCTGGGCTCCGATTTGGCAGGGATTGCATTCAGCTCCTGTTGGCAGCCCTCAATGTCATTCCAGTAATCATGTGCTCCCCTGTCCCTTTAGGTCTAGAAGCAGTAAGGTTCGTAGTTGTTGCTAGTCCCAGGGTACTTCACCAAACTTTGTTGGCTCCCCTGAACCCTGACCAGGTCTTTGTTAAACAGACTCTTTGTCTTTACTGAGTCACTGGATGGCGCAAACAGTAACATGTTTGGCTGCTAACTGAAAGGTTGGTGATTCAAATCCACCCAGAGGCACGTTGGAAGAAAGACCTGACAATCTACTTCTGAAAAAAATCGGTCATTGAAAACACTATGGAGCACAGTTCTACTCTGACACATGGAGTCACCATGAGTTAGAATCAACGTTACAGCTGCTGGTTCCCCCCTCATCCCCACCTGTTACTAGTCTCCTTTGACTATGCCATCTGATTCTTACCTGGACTCTGACCACACAAACTTGAATCCAGGTCTTTCTGACTCCTATCTAGTCTTCTTTATACTCCAAAATTCACAGCCTGCTTTAGAAATACAGATGATCCTAAATTCTCTGATTACTGTATGGAACTATTTTAAAATATTTTGATAAAGGAGTACTAGAAATAGAATCTAAAAGTATGAGTAATGAAGCCACAGAAAGGGGAAAGGCTGACTCTACGGAGGTTCTGCAGGAAATCTTGCAAAGGTGAACTTTGTCTGGGGCAAGAAGTGGAACTGCCTGGAGAAGCAGGAGGGCGATGTGGTTCCTGTGTGGTTAGGCGAACTGAGAGGTTGCAGCTTACAGCCCTGCAAGAGTTGAAGTCAGTCCACCCCGGGTGTGATTTTATGAGATACGTATTTTTCATCCAGCACAGCCCCTAGACATGAGCTTTGTCTGTTTTCAAATAAAGAAACAGCACCTCTTTGCAATACTGCATAGAAAAAGCTGGCTGTGTTGGACTTGAAAGAGGGTCTGCTGGTCTCCGGTATGGTGTCTGACAAGATGTTTTTAAGGGTAATTTTGACCAGACAGAATTTTCATTTTCTATTCTGACTCCTCTACTGCTAACCTAAAGGTTGGTGATTTGAACCCACCCAGTGGTACCGAAGAAGACAAGGCCTGGTAATCTGCTTCTGTAAAGATTACAGCTAAGAAAACCCTCTGGAGCAGGTCTACTCTGTAACACATGGGGTCATCGTGAGTTGGAATTGACTCAATGGCAACTAACAGCAACAACAACCACATCCTGACTCCTCTGTAATATCTCCTTTACATACTGGTGTTTCATCTTCATCCACTCCCACTTGATTCTTTTCCCACGTGAAAATGCAGTATCAGTGAACCCATGAGGTAGAAAGTCCACAGTTGTTCATTAGGAGAGGTAGAGATTCTCGAAAAAAAAGTCATGACCTAAACTTTATCAACTACCTAAGAGAGATGGTTCTCTGTTTGGAAAGAACCAATCTCTACACTTCCTCAGAAAGTTAAGGCATGAAAGAATCACTGCATTCAGAATTGCTTTTTTTCTGGGAGTGGGGGAGTTGTTTGAAGTATCAGCATAGACATATCAATAACCCTTGTCTTGGGGAGAGCAATCCAGTCTGCAAATTAGGTGCTTGGGATTAACCATGGAGTGGTGCAGCCAGGAAAATTAGGATATTACCTCTGCCTGAAGTCCATTCCCAAGTAGCCTGGTGGTCAACAGGGATCCTACTTAAGGTGTCCCATCTTAAGTGTTAAAAAGTTATTGGCCTGTGCAGTCTTCAAGGATCCCAAAACCTCTAAAAGTTTTGGTTTTCTTCTTGGTGGCTAAAGCAGAATTTCCACAGATTATCCCCCTTGTCAGAAGGTAGAAAATGTTGTCAACCCCATGTTTGTTTTGACTTCATGATTAAAAGCAACCTATTTGTCTCAACTTTTCGCTAGCGTGAACGAACTGGTTGGTGGTTTTAGCGCTGATGGCTCTGGGGTCGCTGCTAATAGTGTAAGATGCATTTGCTCTTTCAGTCCACTAGGGGACTGTTTACCATAAAATGTTTTATTTTATTTCCCCCCACAGTCGCTGGTTAGAACGGTCCTTTATTTAAGTTTTTGATGCTGGAAGAGAAGCAACTGCTGCTGGTCACAGCATTTGGTTATGTTCTCAAATTCTGCGTACATGTCGGCTCCTTGGCCACATTCATCTTTCATAAATGTTCCCTTACTCTTTTCTTTTTTCAAATTTTATTGTCGTAAGAAATACATAACAAAACATTTGCCATTTTAACAACTTTTTAAGTGAATAGTTCAGTGGCATTATTCCATTCACTGTGGTGTGCAACCATCATCACTATCTGTTTCCAAGAGCTTTTCATCACCCCAAAGAGAAACTCAGTATTCCATAAACAACAATGCCTCATTCTTCCCTCCCCGCAACCCCTGGTAACCACTAAGAGACTTTTGTCTCTATGCAATTGCCTGTTCTAGATAGTTCATGGAAGAAGGCTCATACAGCATTTGTCCTGTTGTGTCTGACTTACTTACCATGAAGTGTTTTTATAGAATTGTAGTGTCACAAGGGACACTAGAGGTTGGGCGTATCATTCAGTTTTCTATACAGCTTAAGAATAAAGTCATGAGAGATGTTACTGTGGTTTTAATCACTCCTGGGAACACTTGGGTTTAGTCATTTTAGCCTAGTCCTGGAAAATATAAACACCTAGTTCAGCACGATTCATTTCTTCAAAAAAAAAATTTATTAAGCACCTACTGTGTGGAGTCCCTGGGTGGTGCAAACAGTTAACGTGCTCACTGCTACCTGAAAGGTTGATGGTTTGAGTCCACCTGAAGGTGCCTTGGAAGAAAGGCCTGGTGATCTACTTCTGAAAAATCAGCCATTGAAAACCCTGTGGAACACAGTTCTATTCTGACATGCACGGGGTCGTCGTGAGTTTGAATTGATTCGATGGCAACTGGTTTGGTTTTGGTACTATTCTAAGTGATTGGAGTACATCAGTAAAGAAAGCAAAGATCTTTGCCCTCACGGAGCTTACATTCTAGGTGTGAAGAGGACAGACAATAAACAATACACATACTAAATGGTTGTCTTATATGTTAGAAGATGATAAGTATTGTGGAAAAAGGAAAAGTAGAGCATGGGAAGGGGAACTGGGTGTTGAAGGGGCAGGGGAGTGATACGGTTACTGTGGGTGTTCGGTGGGGTCGGGGTGGGGATCTCACGAAATGGTCATTTGAAGGTGGTTGGGTAGTTAGCCAAGCAGATATCTGGGAGAATGTTCTAGAAAGAGGGGACATCTAGTGCAAAGATCCTAAGGCGATACCATGCCGGTCTTGTTTGAGGAAGAGCAAGGAGGCCACTGTAGCTTGAGCAGAGGGAACCTGGGAGACAGAAGTAAGAAGTAGGAGGACGAAGACCATGTAGGATCAGGAGGCTTTACTCTGAGTGGGACAGGGAGCCACTGCAGGGTGTGACAAGGATACCCTTGGCATATGTTTTAAAAGGTGATGCGGTGGTTAAGTGCTCGGCTGCTGACCGAAAGGCTGGTGGTTTGAAACCACCAGCTGCTCTGCGGGAGAAAGATGTGGCAGTCTGCTACTGTAAGGATTAAAAACAAAACAAAACAAACAAGCAAACAAACACACAAAAACCCATTGCCATCGAGTTGACTCAGCTACCCTCTAGGACAGAGTAAAACTGCACGATAGGGTTTCCAAAGCTGTAATCTTTACGGAAGCAGATTGCCACATCTTTCTCCCACAGAGTGGCTAGTGGGTTCGAACCACTGACCTTTTGGTCAGCAGCCAAGCCCTTAACCACTGTGCAACCAGCCTTGGAAATCCTATAGGGCAGCTCTACTCTGCCCTATAGGGTCACTATGAGCGGGAATCCACTCAAGGGCAGTGGGTTTTGCTTTTTTGGTTTAAAAGGATTACTTTGACCTCAGTGTTGAGAACGTACTAGACAAACCTAGGTTGCATGGGCAAATTTGATCAGGCTAAATCTGATAAAGGGGTAATTCTCCAAGAAGAATCACAAGACACATCATTCAAGAAGAGCATTTGGATTCTACTTCCAGAATGTCCCTGAGGGTGTACTGTAATGCAGCTGGATTGAAATAGCCATCATATTCGTATTTGTAACAGATATCACCAATACTCCAGACTCTCCTGGAGTTGTTGTTCTCATTCAAGACATTCAGCTAAAAAAGGTATCTTCTGTATGCAAAACCCTATGCCAGTCACAGAGGGTGAGAGCTGCAGATACAAAGGTGAACAAGATGTTGTCTCTGTATCTCCTATAGTTTCTAAAGAGAAAACTAGACCCTTGATTTCAAGATGATGTGGTTCTCTGATACATGCCAGACATTTGCTTCCTTTTCTAAGATAATCCATGATTTTTGTTGGGCAAGAAATAGCTGTAGGAACTGGAATGAAACGACTACTTTGATAGGTAGCATGTCTTTACTGGGCATAAATTTCAGTTCGTTCCACTCTGTAATGAGTAGGTGAATTCTAAATTGTTATTCCTATAAAGTACTGGGGTTTCAACCCATCATTTTCCAAGCGGGATTGTGGCTATAGGAGAGAGGATAGAAGATGGTGGTATCTAAGAACAGAAAATTTAAGGTTTTTAATTGGTTATCTCTAGACCCAAAGAGTAAAGTCATGTCAGGAGTGACATATAGTGGTAACGGCATTCAATAGGCATCGCTAGGGATCCGAAGAGCTTAGAATTTTGGTGAGGTTTGTATAATCCACTTTAACTGCGAACAGAAGCAAATGGGATTGCCTCATTGTTCAAATGTAAGACTGGTATCTTGGGAGTGTTTAGGCATTTCTACAAGGGAAGCTTATATGTTGTGGAGCTGGGTCTCTGTGGAAAAAGATGAGACCTGCTATAGTTAGGACCCAAGTCTGAGTTAGTTCTCCAAGAGAAAGAATGAATGGCGTTGTACACGCTTTCACTCAAGCTTCCTGGATGCAGACTATGGCTATGGAACTCATTTACACAGGGGATTGAGCCAACCTTGGCCTTGGTGTGGTTCTCCAATTAACTGACTAAATGGTCAGAGCCAAGTGGAAAAACTGATTGAAGGATAAATCATTCTCTGGACAATTTATGGTATCATTCTGCAAAGACCTCACTTGGTAAGCATTTTGTCCTAATTTTCTAATGATGAGTCTTCGATGGTCACAGAAACCAGACAAGAATAGAAGACATTCCATGGTTATATTCCCTTGTGGCTGCTGGTGGGTAGGATTTTGATTTGGAGTTTGGGCATGGCCTAACAAATAAGCACTGCAGGAGTGGGATAGGTTTGTTTCTAGTCTTCTACACTCTCACCCTGAGCGTTTCCATTAAGTTGGATGGACATATCTCACGGACACTAAACAAGCCTTCTGTTGTTTTCTGATCTCAACTCACTGACCAAGTGGCAACTATCACTTAAGTCATAGAATCTACAGCTTGGAGTTACTTTAAGGAGTCACCATAATTATATGAATGGAAGAAAGGCATATATTATATAGAGATGATGAATAAGTTATCTAGGAAAGGCTGGTGGCCCAGATAGCTCTCCACTAAGAGGCGTTATCTTGGTGGATCTGCCAGAGTCAGGATCTTGGTCGTCTGTGCTTCAGGTATCAGATACCTAGTGTATCATTGTATTAAAAATATAGATATTATTAAAAAAAAAAAAAGGATTCACTATATCTGAATTCATGAGACTGATGTATAAATCCAGTGAAAATATATAACTATAAAGAGAACTGGACACCCCTATCTTCTGAAAAGTCCGTTTAGTTTCTGTAACCTCCATGGGAAACTATGTTATAATTAGAAAACTGCTTGGTGAGTCAGATATTTAAACAAAAGGAGTTACTTACATGATTCAAATGCTTAAAAGCAAGGATGAAAGACAGGCTTCATTTCAACTCTAGTTTGAAATCTAGGTTGAATCTAATTGATGGTTAATGGCTGTCTGGAGTGTTGAAAAGAAGTATGAGGCCGCGTTTAGGCTTGATGGGAAAGCCAGAGTTGATTAGCAATGTCTGCCCTTGGCACAGAATCAGGGAGAAGTGATGTGTGCGATGTTTGAGCCATCCCGAGTGTAAAACCATCAGAGAAAGATAGTCTTATGAATTCACATTAGGGAAAGCCCTCCCACCCTCTGCTGCCACACACACACACACACACACACACACACACACACACACACACTGACCAGGGTTTCAGACATCCTGGTCAGTGCTTGGTTGACGGCCACCTACATCGTTTTTTTCAGTGCTTCCATATACGACTGATCCTTCTTCTGACTAGCACATCCTTTCCGTGCATATGTTCAGTCAGATCAGTCAAGGGCTACTGGCCGGAGAGTGAGTTGGTGTCATTGTGATGAGCGCATACTTCTGCTGTGATCCATTTTAGGTTGACTTATCATTTCACTCCCTAAGGCTAATCTTTAATTCATCAGATTTGGGGCACCTCTCAATACTCCCTGTTCAAGGAAAGAGAATAATCCACTTAGTGGTTTTCATACTTAAAAAACAAAAACAAAATAGGAGAACTCTCTTTTTCAAATGAAGTATTATCTGGAACTCCAACATATTAAACAAAATCAATAGGCAGATTTCTCTAGAAGGTTAAACTTTCTTCACTTGGCAGACACTATGTTTCTGTGCACTGGTACCTGGGTGGCACAAATGGTTAAGTACTCGACAACTAACCTAAAGCTTGGCAGTTCAAACCCACCCAGTGGCACAGTGGAATAAAGGCCTGGCGATCTGCTTCCATAAAGATTATAGCCAAGAATACCCTACGGAGCACAGTTCTACTCTGTAACACATGGGCTCGCCATGAGTCGGAACTGATGGCAGTGGGTTATATTTCTGAAACACATTTGAAGGGAGCCCTGGGAATGCATGTAGAATTATTTGAAGACTACACATTGAGTGCAATTTCTTCACTCCAGATATGACACAGTGTGGCACTGGAGAGTACGATGACTTACGCAGGGTCACACGGAATACTTCATAGTGTGCTGGCATGAGGAACCCACTTCTCCTAACCCCTTGTCTGGTGCTACATGAGACCAGACTGTGGGTTTGGAGAAGATTCTTGGTCAGCACCCCAGTGGCCCTGCCAGTCTAAGTTGCGCGTGCTCAAGGGGAGGAATGGTCCCGGCTAGATCCAGGTCCACCTGGGGGAATGTGCTGAGGACCCCGGAGAGAAAGATGTCTGTTCTTCCTCGCCCCCATTTCATAAGTGAAACCTGACAGAGTAGATTAGAAAAATAATAAAAGGCCATCTCATCTGTGTTCCTTATTTATTACACATTACACAGGTATCTGGTTGCAAAACTACACTCCTACTCCTCTCTCATTGGGAACAATGTTTGAAGCAGAACACACTGACCTGCCTCATCAGATAACATTGGCATTTCAGTGCGTGCTCCCTTCCAGGTGATTCCACCTCCCTCTTCCTTCCCCCTATCCTCACTCGCCTGAGAAATTCTACAAGGGGTGTGCTTTAATTAGCACCAAATTACCCCTTCTTTACCTGATATGACTGCTGTTATATTCAGGCAAGGAAAAAAATAAAGGAAAAGAAAATTGCACCCCATTAAAAGAAAATAAACAGAGTACCAGATTGCTGGGTCAGAGAACCGAGCCTGGATGAATGGGGCCCAGTTGGTTAACCAAAGAGGGTGCCCCAGCCCCCTTCTTCCGGTCCTGCTCAAAGCTCATCCTCAATCCCCCAGCCTGTGGAAGACACCAAACTTCTGTGAGAAATTAACTGCTCGCCATTCTTTGTCAGAGAGGGAGAGACAGACAGACAGACATGAGGTTGAGGTGGGGAGAACAGAGAGATGGAGATGACAGAGAAAAAGTGGGGGAAGAACCAGAAAGAGAAGCAAGCAGGGGAAGAGGAGAGGGAGCTTTTTTTTTTTTTTTTTTTTTTTAAACAGTATAAAGAAAAAACCAAATCAAGCAGTCCCAGCCTAAGCTGCCACATAGAGGTTCCTGGGATGGGAAGACAACGCAGTGTGGAGAAACTTAAGTTCCAGTCCCACGTCCACCATCAACTCTGTGTGACCTTGAGCAAGTCACTTTTCCTTGCTGGGCCTGTTTCCTCTTCCTGCAGTGGAAAGGGGGTGCAGGAGGCCCTGAGTGTCTCCCCTACCCCCAACTCCAACCCTTGCCCTGCGGCAGTCTTACGTCTGTGCTGAGGAGTCACCAGGAGAACAGAGCCCTTTGTAGCAGGCTGGGGACCAATGACTTGAAAGGCAAAAGGGGCAGAAGAATTGAAGCATTTTTGTTGTGGAGGAAAGCGTGGGTTGCAGGCAGGGAGCCAGAAGCCGCTGACATCACCACAATACTTGGAATGGGCCTCTGAGAGGTGGGCGGGAGCCTTAGAGAGTGGGCTGAGCTACCTGGGGAAGGGACAGAGGGCCTGAGTCTGGCCCAGGGGCGGCAGGGACACTTGAAAGAGACTCATGGGCCCTCTCGGGATCAGGGTACAGGCAGCTATGATTCCAAAGACAGGCGAGAAAACGTGTAACATTTGGGAAGTCATTTTTCAACTCAGTTCCTTGGTTCAGGCCTAGCGATAAAGGCTGAGAGGGGAAAATGAGCGTGACCGTCGGTGGGCAAAAATCCAATCAGCCTTATCGCTGGGCCTTATGTTGGAGCACTTGCTGCAGCAGGTTGGCATCCACCATCTCTCTTCTGCCCCCAGAGCCTGCGTGACAGGAAATAGAACTGGAGGCCGGCTCTGTGATAGGACTATAGGCGCATCAGGAGGTACCTCTTTGCCCTCTGATGTGGCCTCCACTGAAGTGCCACGGTGCTTATGATTCCTACGATTGAGCCGCTTTTTTGGACTGCGCATTGTGCTCTTCTTACAAGGCCTTTGTGAAAAATAGTATCTCATTCCTCTCTAGGGATGTGTACATCTTGGTGCATCTCAATGCAAGCTTATCAATCTATGACATGTGTCCCACAACTCCCAGCCACCGAGCTCATGGCAGACAATGCTAATGGACTGCAGCTCTCTTTCCGTGGAACCCAGACGCATCATCAGAATCCTTCCCAATTCAGAGCTCTAGGCAGGCACTACCAATTTGTTGGAATTTGCTTTTGAGATTGAACCTGTTTATCACGCCTAGTGTAGAGTGAATTAGCAGACGTTTCCCTTTTTGCCAGGAAAATCTTGGGAGAGGATGGAAGGGGGTCTTACAGGGAGCTGTGAAGAGTGGGAGGAGGTGGAGGAAAGGGAGATGGGAGAACAGGGCAAAGACAGTGGCCGTTTTTAGCATTATTTATGTTTTGTCTTCTTTGTAATGCTCCTTCCGGTTTCTCAGAGCTTCCCTCATCCTCAGATTCTGTCATCCTGGCTCTCGTTTCCCACCAGGAGTCAGAATGTTAGGGGAGAATTGTTCAAGGTACTACAAGCTGAGGTGCTGGAATAAATGGAAAGCAGAGCAGGAGCTCATTCCTTTGCCCTGATGAAGCTTGTTTCTGGCCATGCTTACGGGCACAAGAGATGCCTTACTCTTCAGAATAGTCTTGAAAGATCCTTAAAAGGCCACACCCCCCTTCTGCAACCTCTTCAGTGATGGGAACCTCATTACCTCATGAGACAGCTCATTTCATTGTGGAATGACCTAAGTGGTTAGAAAGTGGTCAGCTCACAATGAGTTGAAATCTTTCTGCCTGACAAGTCCACCCCTTAGTGCTAGTTCAGAGAGCACATCTGCTTCTTTCTCGCCCATGTAAGTGTTTCACATTATTTAAAGATGGCTACCCTAGACTCCCTAAATTTTCTGTTCTCTGGGTTAAATATCCCAGTTTTTAACTCTGCCTGATGTGACATGGCATTAGATCTTTTATCACCCTGGGATGATAGCTAGTTGACAGTCTGCGGATATGCTTTTATGATCAGTGCTCCAAATAGAAAAATACAGTCAAATTGAAAAATATAGTCTTTCCCCGACAGAGCAGCTGGTGGGTTCGAACCCCCTCACTGTCCAGTCTGAAGGATAGATGTTTGTTAAATTAAATTGCTCATTTCCTCCTGTGATCTGGAAATTGTCCTATTATGTAACCAAAGAGTTTTTGTTGTTGTTTTACAATCCTGCTTCACCTTGCCTTGTGTTAAGCTTGTGGTCATCTAAGATCCTTAGATTACCTTCACATAGACTGCGACCCGTCCTGTATTCAACTGATAGGGATTTGCAAAACTGGTTACTACAGTTGCTAAACAGGAATGTGTGCTGAATGTCTATTTATGTGTGGTTCTATGCTGGGCACTGGACTAGAAAGGTAAGCCCTTTAGAGAGTTATAATTTGCAACTTATATACTCAACACATACATATCGTTAGTACTAGCTTTTCAGTGGACAAATTTGTCAGTATCAAAATTTTATATATTCTTAATTTGTCTACCATTCTACCCTGATTCCTTATGTTCATTGTATGAGTGATCTGAAGAATCAGGGTACAAGGATGTTATGTGCAGCATTAATCTTAATTATGAAAAAGAAGAAAGCTAAATTTCAAGGGGAATGCTTAAATATAGGATGGCACCTCCAAAAATGGAATGTCATGAAGGCATTGAAACGAACATGGTCCATCTCTGTGTGATGGTAAGGAGGATCTTCAACATATACTGTAAAGTGAAAAACGCAAGATATAGCATTTGTGTTTTAACAAACAGAATTATGTGCAAAAAGTATTTTCATTCATACATAGGTATTTAAATGTAAAGAGGGGTTTGAAAGATACATAATCAACTATTAATGGCAGTTTTCTGTTAGAGGAGTTAGATAGAAGAAGGTAGGAGTAGAAAATGGGCTTTTATTTCTTCTTTGCTATATATTGGCATTGTTTGAATTTTTGAAACCGTTAAGTTATTTATTACTCGTGTGATTTTTTAAGATTTTTTTCTTAGAGAGAGGAAATAAACCCCAAATAAATATTAGGAAGGGCAAATAATTCAGAGATGGAGAAGGCACAGTCTCCTTCCCGCAAAAAGAATACGATTTGATAGGAAAGCTAATGCAACATACAGATAATGATGGTATGAACAGTGTAAGAATGTGGATGAGGGAGAGCCTGGAGGGAAGAGAAGATCAGGAGGTGAATCCCAGTGGATAGTACCCGTTGCTGCTGAGTCAATTCCCACTCATAGCGACCCTATAGGACAGAGCAGAACTGCTCCAGAACGTTTCCAAGGCTGTAAATCTTTACAGAAGTGGACGCCACATCTTTCTTCCACAGAGCAGCTGGTAGGTTCCAACCACTGAACTTGCAGTTAACAGCCAAATGCTTAACAACTGTGCCACCAGGGCTCCTCAGTGGATGGTAGAATTTTGACAAGGGATGGCATGGGCCATGGGGGCAGGAGTGGAGGCTGTAGGAAGATGGGATAAGGCTGCATCGTCTCTGGGTGGGATGTTCAGTCTAGTTCCTTAGAAGTGTAGGGTTCGTAGCAGGTAGACAGTCATCAAAAAATTTGGAAGGGTAGGTGGGCCTAAGAGGAGCTCTGGTGGCACAGTAGTTAAATGCTTGGTGCTAACCGAAAGGTTGGCGATTGGAACCCACCAGTGCTTCTGCAGGAGAAAATACCTGGCAATCTGCTCCCATAAAGATTATAGCCTAGGAAACTCTATGGGGCAGTTCTACTCTGTCCTACAGGGTGGCTATGAGTCGGAATCATCTCGATGGCACACAACAGCAACAACAACAGTTGGGTTTGGAGTACAAGTAGCTTTAGATGTGCTTCCTTTGGTAGCCCATGGGAGTTATCTCTGGGTGGTGACTTAGGTAGAGTAATTCAAGCTGTGATGGAATCAGAAGGTTGGAGGACAACGAGACCTGAATCGTAGAGACCATTTAGGAAGATATTACCACATGTAAGCGTTTTTCTAGCACTGTTCAAAGTTAATGGGGCCCTGGTGGTGCTGTGGTTAAGACCTCAGCTGCTAACCAAAAGGTCAGCAGTTTAAATCCACTAGCTGCTCCTTGGAAACACTACGGAGCAGTTCTAGTCTGTCCTATAGGGTTGCTGTGAGTTGGAATCTACTTGATGGCAATGAGTTTGGTTTTTTGGATTCAAAGTTAATAGTGCTTCATACACCCATCTCCTAAATAGGCTCAGCATTCCAAAACACCTCTTGGAGATACGCAATACCCATTAGCATAGCATAAGGTGGTGCAAATGGTTTGAGTTTGGCTGCTAATCAAAAGATTGGTGGTTCCAACCCATCCAGCAGTGCCACAGAAGAAAGTCCTGGTGATCTGCTTCCATAAAGATTACAGCCAAGAAAACCCTATGGAGCTCCGTTTTACTTTGTAACAACACATGGGGCTGCCATGAGTTGAAACTGACTTAATGGCAACAGGTTTGGTTTTTTTGGTTTACGCATAGTATAGGCTCTGAGAAGTGCCACAATAAATGTTTGTTTAATTTTTATTAATCCAGCATTTTTCAAATTTACTTGAGCCTGGAACACTTAGTTTATAATCTCTATTTTTCACAATGGTATTTGGAACAATAGCACTTTGGAAATCTGCTACAGTAGAATCACAAAAATCTGAAAAAGGGTGGCAGCAGGACGACGGAAAGGAAGGATGGGTGCAAGCAAACTGGAGAAGGAAAAGTCAAGAGGGCTTGGCAAGCTGTCTGAATATGGTGTCGAGAGAATGAGAGAGAGAAGTCAAAGACTGGTTAGAGATTTCCTTACTTCTGCTATATTCCCTGAAGCCCTGGTGGTGCAGTGGTTAAGAGCTCAGCTGCTAACCAAAAGGTCGGCAGCTCAAATCCACCAGCTGCTCCTTGGAAACTCTCTGGGGCAGTTCTACTCTGTCCTACAGGGTCGCTATGAGTTGGAATTGACTCTATGGCAAAGGATGTGTGGTGGGTGTGATGTATTCCCTTACACTAAAAGTTACAAGCATCAGATCCAGCTCTCTGAATGGCTGGCCACACACTTTGGGACCATCCCTGATTCAGTGGGCCCAGCATAAATTGCAGGCCTAGAAAAATCTCAGTTCCCTTCATGCCTTCACCCCTCCTGGAAATAAAACGGGATGTAGCATTTTGTTTTCTGTTGTTTGAAAGATCCTACATCTCTTTAAACTGGCTGTTTTATCTTTTCTATAATTTATTGTCATGCACAAGTTGTCTGGAGTTTTGATAACTACATATACAAGACATTACTCTGTAGAAAATGTGGAAAAGACAGAAGTACAAAAACCAATAAACATCATCCAACTCCTGTCTGGAGACAATCAATCAAGTTGTCTGGAAATAGCATTTTGGTGGATTTCCTTTAAGTCTTTTCTTCTAGTGTATCTCTGGGATCCTCTGCCCACCTCTCTCTCTCATTTTTAGGGTATCAGAAACATGACAACCATTGCATAAAATAGTCCTTTTCGTCAAGTCCAATTTCCTGTGGCCAGGGAAGCAGGTTAGGACAACCACTGCATACTGAGCAACTATGGATGGCTTCTTTGACAAGGGGGAGCATGTCAAGCCCTCACTGATCATCCAAACTGTGTCCTGACCAGTCTAATAAGCAAACATAACAGAATTTAGAAGGGATTTGTCATAACAGGAGTTAATGAGACTACTGGCTCCCAAGGCACCTTGTAACTTCCCTTGTCTCAATGCTCATTAAACTTTAAGACTGGTTGGATGTCTGTATTGCCCACTATCATATAAAACAGGAACCTTCTCTGCCTGTGAGCTATTGTATTCTCATTGCTGAGATATATCTCCATCATGTGAGATGCTCAGTAAATATGTTCAATACTTGAGTGAAAGGATGCAATCATAATTTGCATTTATTTTATGGGAGAATAAATAAGAATTTTTGAGGTTTATTATTCAAGAGCATTACTTCCAGCATTTGAGTCTGAGGCTATGTAATGTCAAGCAAATTATTAACCTCAGAAGTTTTTTCTCATCTGTAAAACAGGGGTGAAAACAATGCCTGTCTTATAGATGTAGTATGAAAATTGAGATAATCCACTCTAAAGCACTTAGAATTGTACCTGGAACATACTTGTCACTTTGTAGATGGCACTTATCATGTTCTGCTATAGGTGTGATATTTTCATGAACATTTCCTATATCATTAAATTTTTCTGAAAAACATTTTTAGGGGGGTATGTATTATTCAATATTGAAAATTACCGTTAATTTATGACCATTTAAACTGTTTCTCTAACTTCCCTTTGTTTTAAGTAATTATTGGATGAATAGTCTTGTAATAGAGTAGCCAAGAGCGTCGGCTTTGGTGTCAGGCTGTTTGGGTTCATGTATTGGGTCCCCTCTTATGAGCTGTGTGACCTCAAACATGCAATGCTTCTGTGCCTCAGTTTTCTTGCTGGTACGTAGGGACAATAATAGTAATTCATAGGATTACTGTGAAAATCAGTGAGGTTATATATGTAGACTGCTTATGCCTGGCACAATTTATGCCCTTAATAAATGTTCACTACTACATTATTATTGTTATTGCTTGATTCTAACTTTGTTAATTTTTTAGGCAACTGAAGGCTTTGTTGAATTCGTGGAAGACAGGTGTCTTTAGGGCAAACATTTATTATAGTCTAGATAGGAACTCCTCACCTAAATTAATGCTTCGATGTTGGAAAAACCGGCGCACCATTAATTATTAGAACTTGTGTTAATCATGACCCTTCAATAGTTAATTGCATTCAAGTTAATTTAATATCCTAAAAGTCCTTTTAGATCCTTGATTGTTTATAATCTGGTAAGAGTAGCTAGATGTTAACTTCTAAACATGATCCCTAATACTATTTACAATCTTACATTGTATACAATTACCTTGTCATGTTTCTATTTGTGTAAATAACTGCAGCACAATTTTACATTTACTTTTGTTTTTTTCTGCCAAAGTAAATGGTATCCACTGGAGATTCTTGAAACACAGAGCAATAGATTCTTCTATTTTTTTTTATTGTGCTTTAAGTGAAAATTTACTGCTCAAGTTAGTTTCTCATACAAACATTTATACACACGTTGTTATGTAACCCTCGTTGCGCTCTCTATAATGTGACAGCACACTCCTCCTTTCCACTCCGGATTTCCCGAAAACACAGAGCAATAGATTCTTAATAGAATTTTCCACGGGGGAAGACCACTTAGGGGGAAGATAACTTAGGGGAAAGGGAAGGACTGTGATGATTTAGGAACTTTTTAAGGGTTTATCTGGATGCTTCTGAGATTCTTAATGGGAAGGTTTTCTATATAACAGTTGATACCTTCCTAGAGGGTTGCAACAGACCGTTTAGTTCTAGGGGAGGGGCCCAGGAAGCCCTGGGGTGATAGTACCTTGGTTTCTGCTTTTCCTGGACCTGAACTAGGTGGCAAGCTTTAGTATATAAGGAAGGAGATCACCTAGGTTTACCTTGAAGAGCACCTTCAAGCCAAGGGAAGCTTGGAAACAATTCCAAAGTGAACCATTTCTCTTAAAGTTGGCTTTTAAAACATCTGTTATCTGGGTGCATGGGAGCATCTTCCTTTGAATGCAACATGCTAAGTAGAGACTTAATTTTATAAAGTACAGCTGCCTTCACAGCAGGCATTGTGAGTTCTGAAAAAAAAGGGTACTTGCATTCTCTACATCGTGGCTTGAACGCCATGCTGCATTCCAATTGCCCTTGCTTGGAATAATGCAACAGCTTCCATGTAGACTCCCACCTATCCACCATCCTCTACATTGCAAGCCTTGCAACAGACAGGTCCCATCACTCTGAACCATCCACAGCTCTTCACTGTCTGGAGCGAGCACACCCCAAGAGTACACACAGAAATGTGTTGGGATGTGAGGAGAAAATATTGGAACCTCTATTTATATTTATTTTTTAACCTTAAACAGTAAGAAAGAAACGAAGTTTTAGTGCTATTTAATGGATTTATAGATGGTGGAGTACTAGCTCAGCCCTAATATCTGATGACCAAATGAAACTCCTGCATGGTGAGAGTCTGACATCACAGAGGTTGACAGCGGTGCCCTCGTTCATTCTTCTGAGTCTTGGGACACATCACAGGTTATGGGTGCCTGGCCTACATTGATTAAAGGACTTTATTACCTAGTTTTAACTAAAGTAACCCTCCTCAAATGGCTTCAAAATTCCCTGCCAAAAATCACAGAACAAAGATTATGTTAACGATGCAAAAAACTCATGAACAAGAAAATATTCAAGCATGTACTCTCCCATTCCTGGTATAAACTTCTTGTCAGCCTCATTACAGGGTGAACACAATGATGATCTAGTCATCTCTGATGAAAGCCAGTCAAAAATATTCTAACTGATCCTGAGGACTGCTTGATATATGAATTGACCCAGACTATTATTAATGAAGAATACCATCCTAAATCTGTATTTATGCCTTGGACGTTAGTAATGATATTAGTTATTATTATTAGTTGCCATCAAGTTGATTCTGACTTATGGTGACCCCATGCATGCAGAGTAGAAATGCTCCATAGGGTTTTCAAGGCTGTGACCATTCAGAAGCAGATCGCCAGGACTGTTTCCTGACACACCTCTGGGTGTGTTCAAACTACCAACATTTCAGTTAGTAGACGAGTGCTTAACTGTTTGCACCACCCAGATGCCTATGACGCTAGTAGAGCTGTATAATTTACAAATAAAAAAATGTATTTGTTCGGGCAATATGGACTTACAAAATATTTAATAGGAGTGCTTAGTTAAAATGAGATTGAAGACCACTGGTCCATACGTTAAACCTCAAATCCTTTAGGATGGTGTAAAAGACCTTCCAGTCATGGCCAGCTCATCTTTTACTTGCATCTCCAATCCTTCCATCCTCCAGTCCCAGCCAACCAACCACAGCAAGGGACTTGCAATTTTATGGGCACGCTGGGATGTCATCTACTATCACTCTCACACATAATGTTCCAATGTTCTGGATTGTACGCCCCTTTCCTCTTTACCTGATGAGCTTCAAGTTACACTTAAATATCATTAGACCTGGGAAGCCTCCTTAGGTTTCTCCCAGTGTATTAATCTCCCAGGGCTGCTGTTTAACAAATTGCCAAAAACTGGGTGTGGCTTAAAACAACAGAAATTTATTCTCTGATAGTCTGGAGGCCAGAAGTCCAAAATCAAGGTGCCCTCAGCACTATACTCCCTCTAAGGGCTCTGAGGGAGAACTCTTCCTTGCCTCTTCGTAGCTTCTGGTGGTTGCCAGCAATCCTTGGCATTCCTTGGCTTGTAGCTGCATCACTCCAATTTCTGCCGCTGTCTCCATATAGCCTTCTTTCCCGTATGTGTCTCTGTGCTTATATCTCTTTTCTTCTCTTAGAATGACATCAGTCTAGTATGACCGCATCTTAATTTGATTACGGGTTAATCAAGGTTATGGCAGGAACAGTAAAAAGTGAGGGAGTTCCAGCAAATGTCTATTTATAGTCTGGAGGCAGAATACACCCTAAGGAAACTCTTTTTTGCTCCTAAGGTCTTCACCTGGCTGGGTGAGGCCCACCCGTATTGTGAAAGGTAATCAGCTTCATTTAAGGTCAACAGATTTAATCATATGTAACTACTTCACAACAGCATCTAGGCTAGTGTTTGACCAAACAACTGGGCACCATAGCCTAGCCAAGTTGACATATATAATTAACCATTACAGTGATATTGGAACAGTAGCCAACATCAGGTCAACAAGTCAGTTGGAGGATTGGTTAAGGTCATGGTCTTGAGGCTGTGTCTGTCTTGACACATTCCTTTAAGCTGGAACCTCAGACAGTGGGTAAGCAGCTGTTTTTCAAACTCACTATATAAAGTGGTAGTGCGGAGCCAGCCTCAGCCCTTGGCCTTAAGCAGTGAGCCAGTTCCTTTGCCCCGTATTTTAGTCCTTTTGACCTCTAGGAGCTGAACTTCTGCAGCCACTTCACTGTGTTGGCTGGAAACCCCAGTATATTCATTCTTATGGTTTCTTTTCATTTATTCCAAATAACACACGTTTTCCTTTGGCAGTAGTAACAAAGTTTTCTTTTAAAATATGCTTATTTCTTAAAATAAATAAAGTCTGAAGTAAATAATAGTGTAGAATAGAGTAAAAATGACTGAAGCTTGAGAGACCCAGCACTTAGCCACACTAAGATTCCAAGATTCCAGCGCTATTAGCTGAACAAAAACTAGAAGCTGGACATCCTAGGAGTCCAAAGCCTTTACACTGGGCCCTTCCTGCAGTGACCTGTATAGATTTTCCTATGCAGTTAATGAATATCTGTCACAATAGGACACAGGTTTGGACATCACATGCCCAGTGATGTGGAGATAGGTAAACATGGAAGCTACTGGGTTGAGGGTCATAAAAATTAGAGACCTTCTCAGAGGCCTCCCCGTGGGCACTGCAGCAGCTGACAGTGACTAACTAGCGACAGTGCAGACAGCGAGTGCAGGGAAGGTCGTGGTACTGATGCTTGCTGTCAAAGATGGGGAGTCCTAGACCCCCTTCCTGGTATAGTATCTGACCCTGAAGTTTGGGGATAAACGACTTGACTATCCCAGAGGTGAACCACCGCACTTTGGAAATTCTCAGTTACAGCCTGCACTTAAAGAAAAATGATTATTATCCTCTCTGATTAATATCAAACCCAAAGTGAAAAATGACTCAGTTCCGGAAGATGAAGTAAAAGTTTGTTTTTTAAATCTTATTGAGCTGCGAAGCACAATAAGTCAAAAGCAGAGAAATGTAGATAACAAATGTTAAAATATCAACTGGGTAGTACAACTAGATGGTGCCCAGCTGCCGCCACTGACTGCTCTGACAGGGATCACAATAGAGGGTTCCGGACAGAGCTGGAGAAAAATGTAGAAGAAAATTCTAACTCACAAAAAAAAGACCAGATTTAGTGGTCTGACAGAGACTGGAAAAACCCCAAGAGTATGCCCCCAGACACCCTTTTAGCTCCGTAATGAAGTCACTCCCGAGGTTAACCCTTCAGCCAAAGATTAGACAGCCCCATAAAATAAAACAAGACTAACGGGGCACAACAACCCAGGGACAAGGACTAGAAGGCAGGAGGGACAGGAAACTTGGTAATAGGGAACTGAAGGTCGAGAAGGGAGAGTGTTGACATGTTGTGGGGTTGGTAACCAATGTCATAAAGCAGTAGGTGTACTAACTGTTTAATGAAAAACCAGTTTGCTCTGTAAACCTTCATCTAAAGCACCATAAAAGAAGAAAAGACAATATAAAAAAAAAATATCAGTTGGGTGATTATCCCAATTAACATTTAATTTTATCTATGCCTATCACATTTTGGAGCCCTGGTGGTACAGTGGTTAAGAGCTTTGGCTGCTAACCAAAAAGTTGCCAGCTCAAATCCACCAGCCGCTCGTTGGAAACCTTGTGGGGCGTTCTACTCTGTCCTATGGGGTCACTATGAGTCACAAGCGACTCTACAGCAATCTTTTTTTTTTTTTTTTTTATCACATTTTACTTATAGTAGAATCATAGGTACCAGTTTTGGCTATAGACCTCTGAAAGTTAATTACAGTCACTAAGACAGAATCAACAAAAGTCTATCCTTTTCTTTTTTTTTAATTCACTGAAGTTTAAATAATCAATTTTCTGTTCTGAAAAATTTTCTCCAAATGAAAACTTAAGAGAGCTAGGGCCAGGGACAGGTTTTCTTTCTTTCCTGACAACTCAGACTCTTGCTGCAAACCTTCCTCTGGGCTCCTGACTGAATCACAGTCTGCGTAAAAGGGGAGGATAGGGTGCTAAGTCCGTGTGTCTCCCAAGTTCCAAATTCAACGGCTACTGCCATGAAGTGCTCCTCCTTCTCACTGCCCCAAACTCAGGGGCTGCAGCTGGAGTTCTTGCAGATAGTATCCCGTTCCACTTCCATCAAGGAGTCCCGTGGGGGTGCAAGCTGAGCTAATAAACTAGACTGCTTAGGTTGATTGAGTATCCAGGGTTCCATTTGTAGCCGAGCTGTGCATCCCCCCGGGGAGCTGTCTCAACGGTGTGGGTGTAGACCAAATCTGCCCTTTCTACGGGAGCAGCTGTGGAGGGTCAAGTGCCCAGGGCTTGGGGTGGGTAGGGAAATCCCGTCTTCAGGGGCTTTCCACATCCTGTGGGGTCCTCTCCACTGTTAGCTCTGTGCAAGAGGCTGAACTTTTCTCTTCTATCCATCTATTACGTCAAACGAAGCTGGAACAATTCAGGGCCCACTTCCTCCCCTCCCAGGGCCACATAACCACTTTTTGGTTAGGTGTTTGTGAAGTGATTCTCAGAGTACTCTCGATGAAAAAGAAAGTTTAGCTGTTGCTAAATTTGGTTGCCTTCATTATTGAGGAGGCTGTAAAAATTCACATTTCTCTTTCCTTGATTGGGCTCAATCATCTTTGTCTAGAAACAAAATATGATAAATGCATATAGAACTTATGTTTATGAGTCTACAACTACGGTAGGCAAACTTTTTATTAATTTTCAAGTAAGTCCCCAGGAATCCATTAATTCTACCAATGGACTGCTGTAGCATGTCTTTGGACTATTATTTCCTTTGTCTCTGACTGAGTATCAATCAATCAATTAATAGATGCTTATTGATCACCTGTGACTACTAGGTATAGTGTAGTTAGTCTCTTGTACTGTGGTGGCTTGCATGCTGCTATGATTCTGGAAGCTATGCCACCAGTATTTCAAATGCCAGCAGGGTCACTCATGTTGGACAGGTTTCAGCGGAGCTGCCAGACTCAGACAGACTAGGAAGAAAGGCCTGGCAATCTACTTCTGAAAATTAGCCAATGAAAACCCTATGGATCACAACAGAATATTGTCTGATACAGTGCTGGAAGATGAGCCCTTTAGGTTGGAAGACACTCAAAATACACAGTGACTGCTACAATGAACCTGAGCATACTATAGGTATTGTTTCCCTTTATAGATAAGGAAACTGAGGCACAGAGAAGTTATGTAACGTGCCTAAGGACACACAGCCAGGTGGTAGCAGAGTTAGGATTGAACCGAGGCCATCTGCCTCCAGAGCCCATAATCTTAACCACAAGAAATGATGATCGTTCTCACAAAGATCATTCAGCTGAAATGTGTTGGATTATTTTCCTTTTTTGTTAAGTGCTGTGAAACAATTGCTCTAACAAGTGCGTGCCAATCCTTTTACCAATATATAAGCAAAGCTTCTAAATGAAGTCTGAAATTATTTGCAAAAGAAGGAACATTGCTTCCCATAACCTGGTAATGTCAGCAAGCTAGTGATATGTGCATTAAAAAAAAAAAAAAATTCAGGAGCTCCATAGTTATGACTAACATTTTTCATACAATCACAATGAATTAAATATATAAACTCAAAGATTAGAAAATACTAAGGTGTGATTTGGAATGGAAATTTTGCTTCATGATTTTACAGAATTTACAGGACCAGACTGACACATTATCACTTATTAACCTGGACCCCAGGTTGATGACATACCTTGTCTTAACCAATTGTGATAAACGATCCATTGCGTTGCTTTTTGTTTTCGGCCAGCAATGGGAAAGTGATCTGTAGGTTTGACATGATCTGTTTCTACTAGAAAGATGGCACTTTTACACTCTATTCATTTTAAATGGGACAAAATCCACACTGTCTACCATTTTCTTCTTGAGACATAGACAACTAGGAAATGATATTTTATTAAGACTGTCACTGAGATATAATGCTGATATCAGTATGCATTTCTGTATTGTTTGCTCTCCTTCCGGCTGAAACCTTGTCGGCGTATTCTCATTTGTTTGCAGAAGCTGAATGGTTAAGAAATCTCAAATATGAAAACTATAATGCCACCGTCATTAGCCAGAAAAAAGTAACGGAAGTGAAAAGAGAGAACTTGAGAGGTTAAAATCTCTCTGAGGGGCTCCCAAGGAGGCTGCCTGTATTGGCTACCCTCAGCCACAGGTGAGGCATGGAAAGCAAGCTGGAGGTTTCCACCTGCAACAGACTTTCTGTATTCTGCAAATGCACTTTGCTTCCTCCCACCTCTGGGCCCTTCCACACCTGCTCTTTCTCCCTGGAATGTTCTTTCCACTGAACTTCCTCTAATCCTTGTATATCCTTCAGATCTCTGCTTAGACAAGCCTTCCTCATCCTCCTAGACTCCACTAGGTATTTTGTCCTTTTCTCTCATTGGGGTCAAACAATGTCATTGTTTGTAATTGTACATTTGTGTGATTGTTTAACTGCATGCTCCAGGAGGTGGGAACCAGACCTGATTTTAGACACCGCTGTATCCCCCAGAGAGGTCACTGGGTGGTGCAAACTGTTAAGCACTTGACTATTAAGCTAAAGGTTGGTGGTTTGAACCCACCCAGCAGCAACATGGAAGAAAGTCCTGGCAATCTGCTTCTGAAAAGATTACACCTAAGAAAATCATATAGAGCAGTTCTGCTCTGTAACACATGGGATTGCCATGAGTCAGAATCGACTTGACAGCAATGGGTTTGGTTTTGGTATCCCCAGGGCTCAGCATACTGCCTGACACATAATAGATACTCAAGAAATATTTAACTTAATCAAAGAGTTTACCATAAAGGGACCTTGAGCACCTTCTGCTTGGGTCAGTGCTGCTGCTTCTGCAAAATAACCTGCTAAGGGTCTTATCTCCTCCTGCCCAGTGCCAATGAAACAGTAATACATTCCCTCAGCTGCACACTGGACTTGTGCAAAGCAATGTTTTTCTGAAGCTTCACACTAACTTTGATTGGCATAACCTGGGTTTGGTTCGACACCACTGGGATTACTGGATTAATAGTGAGATGCTGAATGTAGGTAACGATTTATTGCTTTTCTCAGGACACAAGGGCACTTTTAAGAAAAGCTTGGCTGGATGGCAGAATTGGTAATTGGCCTAATTTTCACTGGGATGCACATACCCTGTGCCATTTGTGTTTGGAACCTACACCCTGCAGGCAGCCAGAGTTGCGGGCAATTCCACCACTCCTTTGTCTTCCATTCCAGTAACAGTATTAGAATGGAAGTGAGGGATGATGGCATTATAATAGGAGGAGTCTATAATGATACAATGGTTTTTAAATCAAAACGTGAATGTTAACAAATTATTTGTGACATGCTTCACGGCTGGTTGTGACCACGTCACCACATTGTGACTTAGAACTGCAAGCCTGGAAAAAATAGCTGAAAATTACTCAGAGAGATGACTCTGAGGCCCAGCTAGGACCCCCCCCCCCCCCCCCGCAGGCTGCCTCCCCTTCTCATCCCACCATCCTCTACCCAGACCAAGCCAACCAAAGGGCTCTTCCGTGTCTTCCTATCTTACTTTCTGGGAGTCAGTATGACAAAAATGGAATCTGGTATCCATTTGCTACTCTTTTAATTACCCTGATACAATCTTGGAGTGTCTCATTTACTTGGACATTCTGATAACTCCGCTTTAAAGAAAGGCATTTATTTGTTGCATCCTTGATCAAAACAGATTCAAGTGCCTTCAAGGCAGGGATCACAGTACAGCCTTGTATTCTGTCACCTTCTCCATTCTCTCCTTCCTCCTCTCCCCAGCACTGCATCTTACTGTATAAACACTTCGGGAGTTTTTATTTGTCCCTACCTCTTTTTTCTCTTCCCCATTCTTCCCTCCAGGATAGTGTGGGGGAATGGCTTACCTTCTCACAGCTCCAGTTAGTATGCTGGCTTTGTGACAAGGTGACTCTATCCATTAGAGCCCAAGAACTCAAACGGTCCCTTCACACTGTGGAGTAGAGTGTCCAGGAGAGCCCCTCCTCTTCTCCCCTGCCCTTGGGAAATCCTGACCTAAGCTTTCCTTGCCTCGGAAAAGTTAAAGCTGATGAAATTGGCAAGGGTGATCTATTTCTTCCCTAGAGGGCGGAGCCAGGCTCCCAATCCTCAAAGAGCTGTTCGGTTTCTAGAACTGGGTTTTCTCGAGCGCTTGATGTAGCCACCACAGCACGGTACTTGGAGTAGGAAGATCCCGTTGCAAGTTTGGACACCACTACCTACCAGCTGCGTGACTTGAGGCAAGTCACTAGCTTTCTGAACTTGTTTCCTAGCCACAGGATGGTCAGCTTGACATGAGTGCCTAGACTTTGTTCCGTATCTGTGCTTTCCATGTTTGAGGGTTTGTGTTTTAAAGAGAAAGGAACCCTGGTAACGCAGTGGTTAAAGCGCTCGGCTGCTAACCGAAAGGAAAGGTCGAACTCACCAGCTCCGCGCGGTTGAGAGATGCGGCAGTCTCCTGCAAAGATTTAGAGCCTTAGAAATCCTATGGGGTAGTTCTACTGTGTCCTATAGGGTCACTACAAGTTGGAATCTACTTGACGGTAATGGTTTTTTTTTTTTTTTTTAACTTAAAGAGGCACTCTTTAAAAAAAAAAAAAAAAGGTTACATAAAGTTATCTACTGACCCGTTTCCAGCGGAGGTTCAGGTAAGGCCTCCCAGGGTTGGCCCCAGGCACCGTCCGAGGAGTCCCACTGCCTTAAGCAGCTGCCAGTTGCCCCTGTCCCAACCCCATCCCCTGGCACACCGCGGGCTTGACGCGGCGCAGTTCTTAGGAGAGGTGTGAGTCGTTGGAAAGCTCCGAAGAATTCCTGAAGGTCAGTCACCTCCATTTACTCTAACTTGCTTTCGAGACAGGCCGGGTAAGCCTGCCCCTTCTCCGTGTACCTGCCTCCCCCATCGGCGCACCACTCGGCCGCCTCCTTCGGGACCGGTGGCAGCCGCACACCCTGCAGTTCCCCCTTGCCCTGGCCTCTCCTGGCCTAGTCTTACCCTCCGAGCCCTTCTAGCCCAGGCGCCCAGGAGCTCCCCCTCCGGGCGGCGAGCGGCGGCCGCCAGCCGGGCTGGCAGCAGACTCTGTGTGGGGCGGCCCCGGCAACCCGTCCGCCCGCCCGCCTGCCCGCCCACGTGCGAGGAGAGGAGCGAAGCGCGAGCAGTACCCGCGCTCGCGTTCGCAGCCGGTGGGTGCCTCACCTCAGGGGGCGGCGGGACCGTAACCCGAGCCCGACCGCAGCGACCCACATTTGCATAATCCCGCTTTTCCCTCTTTCTTTCGGACTCAGGGCTGGAGATGCGAGTCGGACTGCCCTCCGAGGCGTCGCCTTGCCTGTGGTCAGCGCGGGGGCCGCGGGGCCGGCGGGAGCGCAGGCGGAGCGGGCTGGCGCACGTGGTAAGACCGCAGCTTCTTTTCGTTCTTCTTTGTTTAGAAACCGACTTTGCACGTTTTTGTTAGGGTGGCGTGCCTACAAGGGTTCTAACGTTGCTGAGTTTTCCTTTTTATTTTCAGTGAAAATTTTCACCCCCAAATGGAAAAGACCGTGCAGCGTGAGGGAGAAACTTTCCCAAATTTGTTTTTTATTTGAAGTCAGGGAGATGACTGGCGGCTGAGGCTAGGTTTCGCGGCGGGCGGGGGCAGACGCGGTGCCGAGTGGACGAGCGGAGGCCGCACCCGGCAGCCCCACGGCCCCGACCGCTACGCGCGGGGCCAGGCAGGAGCGGGCGCGCGGCGGCGGCGGCGGCAGGTGAGCGGCGGGAGAGCCGCCTGCAGCGCCGCGCTCCTTCCACTGCGTGGCGCCGCCGCTCCCGCCCTCCCGGGCCCTGGTGAGACTGGGGCCGCTCCGGGCCGGGGCGGGAAAGGGCCGTGCTGGGCCGGGTTCCCGTGACGGCCCCCGCGCTCCATCCCCGACCTCCGCGGCCTTGGAGCGGGAAGGGGCCGAGGCAGTTCGCAGCGTGCACGAACGACCACGGGCTCACAGGCGGCGGCGCGCCCGGCTTGGGGACCCTGGACCAGCCTCCCGTGGGGCCCCTGTCAGGCTGGGGCGCGCAGGGAGGTAGGAGCCGTTCGTGCAGCCAACTAGCATCTGCCGGTATCTGGACCTCTGAAAAGTTTTTAAAAATTGTTTTGGTAACTAAACAGAAAGGTTTTCACTAGGGTCAGTTTCTTTACTCGCAAAAGAAACCGCGTGTGGGATGATGGCGGGTCCAAACTGGCTTTAGAAACGCTTTGTGCTGTCACTCAGGACCTTGCTGGGCTCACCGAGGAGAGAATTTCCCTCCAAGTACGTGTGCGTTCCAGAGTAGGGCTCGAGTGCTGGCAAGGCGCACCCCCGCTCTCGGGAGAGGGAGTGCCGTGGCGGCCGGGACGTGCAGTGAAGGTGAGGACGGGTATCTTCGCAGGGCATCCGGCGAGCTCGGGTGCTAAATGTCCGGTCTGCCGCCTGGGTACTCTTGGAGAAGCGGCGGCGAGGCGGGCGCACGGGCGCACAGTGCCAGCAGGGAGGTGTGTAGCTTAAGGTGTGCGAGTGGGTGTGTGAAGAGGGCAGTGGGGGCGAGTGTGTGTGTAGCGGAAGTAGAGCGTGAGTGTGTGTATGTGTGTGCGTGTGTGGCGGGGCAGGGTGAGTGTCCAAGCCTCCATCTGGACGCCCCCACGCAGCCGACCGCCCAGACGCGCTGGGAAGCGAGCCGGCTCCGCGCAGCAGCTGAAGGGGGGCGGCGAGCGCGCGGGCAGAGGGCGGGGGGTTCTCCGGCTGAGGATTTCTCTTGAAGCTCCCTGCAGTTATTCTGCGCCTCCTAGTGTCTACCCCCCCCAGCCCCAAGGTGCCCAAAATACTTAAATAAACAAACAACCCAAACCTTTTCCGTTTTCGTTCCTGTATAAATAGAACAGACTTTCCAAAAAAGCAATACCGCATTCACTCTTATCACCAGCCACTTCTTTCCACCAAGTAATTCAGAAAAAAGCAGTCAGCTTCCGTGAATGCGTGCAGCTTTTTTTTTTTTTTTTTTTTCGCTGTCTCCTTTTGCTTGCGGTTTTGAGCTGCCAAGAAAGTGAGTAGGGGTTTGACTGTAGTGTCTCGGCTCCGCTCGGTTTCTTTCCGAAGTTTAATTTTCCGGAATGGCTCCCAAACAAGGGCTGGGGAGGCGGAGCCGCCGGCACCGGATCTTCGCCTTTTTTGGAAAGTCCCGGGGAACCGGAATTCCTCCTCGCCCCGGGAGGCCGCTCCGCAGCCGGAGCCTGCTCGCTGTCTAGCAGCGGCTGGAGCGGGGCCTGTGGTGCGCCTCTTTTCCGCTGAGCCTTGCGTCCCAGACCCAGGCTGTGTCTTGGGCCGCGCGCCCTGGGTCCCCGAGGGTCCCTGTGGTCTGCGAGCTGGGAGTCGCGAGCCCGGTGGAGCCCGCGCGGCCGAGCCCGTATGCAAATAGGCCATGTGACGGCAAAAGCCTCCTGGCCCAGCCCTGTTCCTCAGTCCATATATGGGCAGCGACGTCACGGGCATTCAAGACCTGCCCATAAATACTTAGAGCAACACTTTCCGTCTGAGAGAGCAGCAATTGATTAATAGCTCGGCGAGGGGACACACTGTTATAATAACACTACACCAGCAACTCTTGGCTTCTCAACAGCCGGAACACAGACAGGAGTCAGTGGCAAATAGCCATTTTTCTTCTTTCTTTAAAAAACAACTTGTTTGCTAGTTTTGTTCCTGTTGGATTTTTATTTTTTTCTGAGTGGTTGCTTTTAAGTGTGGAGGGCGAAAGGAGATACCAACCCAGGCTCAGTCCAACTCCTCTCCAAAACGGCTTCTCTGACACTTCAGGTAGCGAGGGAGTTGGGTCTCCAGGTTGTGCGAGGAGCAAATGATGACCGCCAAGGCCGTAGACAAAATCCCAGTAACTCTCAGTGGTTTTGTGCACCAGCTGTCTGACAACATCTACCCGGTGGAGGACCTCGCCGCCACGTCGGTGACCATCTTCCCCAATGCCGAACTGGGAGGCCCCTTTGACCAGATGAACGGAGTGGCTGGAGGTAAGCCGCGTGTCCCCTTTGCAGGCGATGAACCGCGCGGCTCAGAGGTGGTGGGTGGGGTACGGTGGGTGTTCGGGACTCGGAGGAGAGGGTTGGGCGCGAGGCGGACGGAACTGTTAGAACAGGCTCTAAACGCCGAAAGGGGGTGAAGGAAGAGCACGCGGGAGTAGGGCCCGGGGCGCTGGAGCTGGGCGCGCAGGCAGATGCGCTAGGTCGCCAGCGAGCGGTCGGGCGCGCCAAGCGCAGGGATGGGGGTGGAAAAGGCGCCCCAGCGAGCTTCAGGACTTGAGCAGGCCTTTTGGCCGGCGGCACGCTGGCCTGCCTTCTCCCGGGGTGGGGGCAAAGTGACGGGAAAGTTCGGGGTTCCGGGGAAGAGCTGCGCGTCTGGAAAGCCGAGCGGCGGGGAAGCGCCTGTGAAAAGCGTCCTCCTCTCTCCGCCCGGGGCAGAGCGGACTCCGGGAAAATCTCGGAGCGCGCACCCCCACCTGCGTGCCGCCCGCGAAGTTGAGGGGGTTAGCGAGGCGGGGGCTCCGATCGGTGGAGGAGGGCGGGCGGCAGCGGGAAGCGGCCCCCGGGATGCCGAGGGAGGCCCGCGGGGGCACAGGCGCCACGAGTTTCCTTGGCGATGCTGGGGAAAGTGGTCTCCCGCGGCTCTCGCTCCTTCGTCGAAGCCCCGCCACAGGCCTCGGGTTGGGGCGGGGACGCGCGGGTGGCGCGCAAGGCCGAGAAGGTTGGGAGAGAAGGGAAACCTATAGATTCTGACCCCCGCGGCCCCAGACTCTCTCCAGTAGCTATCAGCTGATGCACAGAGGGAGAGGAAGGGAGGGAAGCCACCGGAGATGGGGAGTAGCCGAGAAATCTCCGGCCCCCTTCCCAGGCTCCTCTCTCAGGCTGGCATCTTCGCGGCCCTGGCAGGGATAGGTCGGTTCTTGGGTGTTGTCTGTTCTGGAGCCCCAGCCGTGGGATCCCCCCCCCACCCCCCGCTCCGCACCAGGCAAAAGAGAGGGAATGAAGTTCCAGGCAGATGAGGAATTTTTAATATTGTTGTTGCTGTTACTGGGTGTTTTTACTGGGAACTAGAACCACAGATGGCTGTGTGTTGCAGGGAAGGGGGGCGTTGGGGGAGCTCATTCTGCTTTCCGGGAGGTAGTTCTTGAGTTCCATACTGTCACGGGCTGCCACAGTGAGAACTTGGGTTAGTCTCTTTTTACTGTCTCTAGGCCTCAGTTTCCCCAGCTCTGCAGTGCTGGCATTCTGGGCCTTGGGAATGGATTCTCCTGAAGAGGAGTGAGAAGAGAGTTCTTGGCCTGCGTTCTCATTGCTCCGTCTCCATTCTGCCTTTTTCCTCCCCAGATGGCATGATCAACATTGACATGACTGGAGAGAAGAGATCCTTGGATCTCCCATATCCCAGCAGCTTTGCTCCCATTTCTGCACCTAGAAACCAGACCTTCACTTACATGGGCAAGTTTTCCATCGACCCCCAGTATCCTGGTGCCAGCTGCTACCCAGAAGGCATCATCAATATCGTGAGCGCGGGCATCCTGCAAGGGGTCACCTCCCCAGCTTCGACCACAGCCTCGTCCAGCGTCACCTCTGCCTCTCCCAACCCACTGGCCACAGGACCGCTGGGTGTGTGCACCATGTCCCAGACCCAGCCTGACCTCGATCACCTCTATTCTCCACCACCACCACCGCCACCTCCTTATTCTGGCTGTGCTGGAGACCTCTACCAGGATGCCTCGGCGTTCCTATCGGCAGCCACCACTTCCGCCTCCTCTTCCTTGGCCTACCCACCACCTCCTTCCTACCCGTCCCCCAAGCCAGCCACGGACCCAGGTCTTTTCCCCATGATCCCAGACTATCCTGGATTTTTCCCATCTCAGTGCCAGAGAGACCTGCATGGTGCAGCTGGCCCAGACCGCAAGCCCTTTCCCTGTTCCTTGGACTCTCTTCGGGTCCCGCCTCCACTCACCCCGCTCTCCACCATCCGCAACTTTACCCTGGGGGGTCCCAGTGCTGGGGCCACAGGGCCAGGGGGCAGTGGAGGCAGTGACGGGCCCCGGCTGCCTGGCAGTAGCTCAGTAGCAGCTGCTGCCGCTGCTTCCTATAACCCACACCACCTGCCACTGCGGCCCATTCTGAGGCCTCGCAAGTACCCAAACAGGCCCAGCAAGACCCCAGTGCATGAGAGGCCGTACCCATGCCCAGCAGAAGGATGTGACCGGCGCTTCTCCCGCTCTGACGAGCTGACGCGGCATATCCGAATCCACACGGGCCACAAGCCCTTCCAGTGTCGGATTTGTATGCGCAACTTCAGCCGCAGTGACCACCTCACCACCCACATCCGCACACACACTGGCGAGAAGCCCTTTGCTTGTGACTACTGCGGCCGCAAGTTTGCCCGGAGTGATGAGAGGAAGCGCCACACTAAGATCCACCTGAGGCAGAAGGAGCGGAAGAGCAGTGCCTCCTCATCGTCGGTGCAGGCTGTGTCCACGGCCGCCTGCGCGGGGGGCACGCAGGCTGGGGGTGCTCTGTGCAGCAGCAACAGTGGCACTCTTGGTGGTGGGCCGCTTGCCTCTTGCTCCTCTCGGACCAGGACACCTTGAGATGAGACTCAGGTTGACACACCAGCTCCTTGAGGCCCCAGAGGCCCCTTATCCACGCGAGCTGCATGACAAACACTACCACCCTTTCTTGTCCCTCCCTCCCTTCAGTGGGCAGAGGGCCTTGGTGGAGCCCAGCACTGCCCTGCTTTCCACTTAAAAACAGGTCCTTCCTAAAACTGGGCCCATTTTAGTGTCTGGTAGATGAGTTGACTATCACCGCAAGGTAAAGGAGAGGCTTGGAAGGGGGTTGGGTGGGGTTGACAGGCCTAGAGGGCTGAGATCTGACCCTGCTGTCAAGGATTGTTTGGGTTTTGCTCCCCCACCCCTTTACTTTGACCCATCACAGGTTTTTGACTCTGGATGTTAAGAGTTGGTCTGGGACTTTTTCTTCAGTAGGTTGGGAGATGCTGGTCCCTCAAATGGGGACAGCAGAAAGACAAGCAAAACTGATGTGCACTTTATGGCTTGGGACTGATTGGGGGACACTGTACAGTGAGTGAAGCATGGCCTTTGTGCCACATTCTGTGGCCCTAGAACAGTGAATCAAAGCTTATGTAGTCGTCTAAACCCTTTAAGCAATATGTATTACAAACTCAGAGAATAGAAGTGCAATGTGATGGGAGGGACATGGCAATATCTGCTCCTTTTTGAGTTGTTTGAGAAACGCAGACTATTTTTTCAGCGTATATCCACTCAGATTTTGTGTATTTTTGATGTGCACTGTTCTCCAAGTTCTGAACCTTTGGGAAAAAAAGCATTTATGATCTCTTGACATGAGTCAGAGGGTAACTTATTTAAAGGGGGATGTACATATATTCTCTGAAGTTAGGATGCATGCAATCGTGTTGGAAGT
The DNA here is from genome assembly GCA_030035585.1 of Dugong dugon. Lineage (NCBI taxonomy): Eukaryota > Metazoa > Chordata > Mammalia > Sirenia > Dugongidae > Dugong > Dugong dugon. Next base: position 27,628,268 of record CM057475.1, read on the forward strand.
GTCCTTGGTGCCTTGTGTGATGTAGACAATGTTACAGTGTCTGCATGTAAATGGGTTGCCTTACTATGGGGAAAAAAAAAAATCACACCTTGGGTTTCGTATGGCTGTATATTTCTGCCTATTAATATTTGGAATTTTTTTTTAGAAAGTATATTTTTGTATGCTCTGTTTTGTGACTTAAAAGTGTTACCTTTGTAGTCCAATTTCAGATAAGAATGTAAATAATGTTACTGGAGCTGACTTGTTTGGTTATTAGCTCTTAATAGTTGTGGAAATAGAAATAATCTATTCTAATGCAAAACCACTAACTGAATTTCAGATAATGGATGATTTATGACTATAGTGTAAATAAATACTTTCCAACAATATTTTTGCTGCAGAAATCATTTTTGAAAGACATTCTTGGGTGCCATTGAATCGAGACCAGCTGGGTGGGAATTCAACAGCCGGCTGACGGCTAGTAGGACTAAACAGCACTGAACACCAGCAGGTTAAGTGTTTTGGCCAAGCCAGGACCTCCAAGTTTTCTTTGCTAGCCTGTCAGCATCAGCCCTCTAACCCCAAAGCAGTCTCCATTCATAATCAAAGGCAAGCGTTTGGGGATTTCCCCCCAGATATTAGTGTAAAAATGGGGAGGTGGTGTTTTGACTCATTGTTCCATCCTCTAAAACAGCCTATAGCCTCTCTCTGTCCCTGAGTGGGCTCCGGAAAATAAATACTTACAAACAAGTGCCCACTCGGAGACTACACATTTGCAACTGCTTTCAGAACCCTGACCAGGGACCGGAACGCAGACAAGATGCGGCTTTGTGGAAAGTGTGGTGGCGTGGTCAAGCTGGAAATGACTTTCAGGTTCCAGGATTAGTCTCATGACCGCAGAAAACTTTTTGAAAAGCACTATCGCCTCCTCAGATAAAAAATGCGCTCAGGCGCTGCTGATGACAGTGTTAATGGGTTGTCAAAGGAATTACCCCAGGACTCATTTCTCTCCAGCTTTCACTCCCCAATTGATTAACCCTATTCCAAAGGATCATTAATATGCTATACGTTTGGTGGGGTTAAAGACTATCAAAATACCCAGCCCATTAGATATGATAGGTGTACACTAGCCAAAAAATCTCAAAGACATACGGTCCTCCCTCATACTAGATAATGGTTTGCAGAAGAATGCACTACAGGTTTCGTTCCACTGCAAGCCTTTTGTAGTGATTTTAAAATAGAAATGTACCAAAAATATTGTTTATCTACCCATCATACAAAGCAAATAGCGTTTTTACTAAGTTATCATCTCTAACCTAAAATCTGGCTTCTATTTACTTTCATCCACTGCCTTTGGATACTTACACAGGTGTAAGGTGTCACACCGCCCACTGTTTAGCGAGATCTGAAAACCCCTTCATTTGTTTGTCCTTTGCCACTATTAGACTTGGCTGATAATTGATGGCCTGTATTTCAGGACAGCAGACAGCGACAGCTACTCCTGGAAACCACCTTTGCTCTTACCAGCACTAGAATTTGAACCAATTTGTGGAGGTAATTAAACTTTTTCTTTTATATCTCTTTTCTCTGTCTATACTTCCAAGATGCAGAATATCTTTTTCTGTAACTACTAAATAGAGGTTTCAAAACTTGTGTTCAGATTTTTCTAGTGACTGGTGTCTTTCCATTAAATTAGTATTTCCCAGTTTGTCAGCATATTAACATCCTTGCTTGGTCCATTTTGATAAAGAAATATGTATAAAACCATGTCACATTTTGATAGGTGTTTTTAAGGACTACTTCTCTCCTACCAAGATTTCATTATATTAAGGTATGGTACCCAAATTTTAAAACATGTAATTGCCTTACCAAATTTTAATTTCGGAGCACCTCCAATCAAGATAATATAAACAACTGTTTACAGAGCCACAGACTAAGAGCCATTTTTTAAAGAATAAGATTGAATACATTTCGATGAAAGCCAAATTAGTTACATAATGGCTTTCACCTTTACGTGGACTTGTTGAGGTGGCAATAACATACCGTAAGAAACACCACCCTTGTGTTTTCTCAGAGCCAACCTTGTGGCTTTTACCCCTTGACTGCAACATGTTAGGTCACTATCTTTGATCTGATTTTGCTGTGCTTGAAACATTCAGGGGCCTTTTTACAGATGTCTGTTTTTTTTTTTTTTACCTTGCTGCTAAGAGCTCAGGCTGCTAACCAAAAGGTTGGCAGTTCGAATTCACCAGCTGCTGCTTGGAAACTCTGTGGGGCAGTTCTACTCTGTCCTATAGGGTTGCTATGAGTTGGAATAGACTGGACAGCAACAGGTTTGGTTTTTGGTTTCAAGAAATAAAGCGCATAGTAATAAGCCTGCTCCTTCTAATCTCTTACATATGGTTTATTGGATATTACTGATGCTTCAGCTGTTACTGGGAGTTTTCATTAAAAAGTAATTTATAGAGAATAATTCCTTAAAGATTCATAATGCTTTTGAGATGGTTCAGTGCACATTAAAAACAGGTATATTAAACCTAAATAAGGTTTTCAAGTGTCTGTAAATCAGGTTTTAAAATTTCAATATCCTAACTGCTAACAAAATTAAGGAAAATTGCTTTTGTATATTTTAAAAATGGTTGTAGTGACGTTTTGATAGTCCAACACAATTTTTTTGTTTTTGAGGGAAAAAATGGTCAGCACCAACAAGAAGTGCCTAAAACGTTGCCAGTCCAAGCTACAGGCAAATGTTATGCCTGTGTCAAGTTTTGCAAGACAGTGGCATATCACAGTAAATAAACAACTCAAATAATTCTACAGAAAAAAACAAAGTCAAGAAGATAACATAGTTAAGTCTTAAGATTCTTTTCTCCTAGGATGGAAGTACTTTTGTTTCCTTGTACTAGGTTATTTCCCTTAGGTTAAATATAAAGGGAGCTTTTTTCTCTTGTGGCAAAATAGTATGATTAGACATGTTTTCAATGGGTTTTCACTCCGCATATTTCAAAGCTCACTCTCAAGGAAATAACTACTTTTGCATTTGTATTATTTCTTGGACTTTAGAAATTTGCAGGCCACGTTTTTGTCCATCATAATCTGCAGTATAGACTGTGAACCTTCAACAAGCAAAATGTAGACATCATAGCAAGTAATATTTTCCTTCTCCATTTTGCAATAATCAAATAAGATCTACCTCTAAACAATTTCAAACATACCTTTATTTTCCGAAAGTACACTGAATGATTTTAACTCAGGAGTGGGAAACATCCCTGGGTTTGAAGAGTAGGTATCTTTGTGGGACTTACAAACGGTTTCCTTCTTTGACATTAGATGCCTCACTCCACTGGAGGTGATCAGTGGTCGGCTTCTGTGTATAACCTGAAGTACCGAATTCAGAACATAAGTTACAGGAGTAGCGGTACCCTCAGGTCAGAGTTGAATAGCAAGGGATAGAGCCCTGAATTAAAGATACATTGCTTCTTCCTTTTGGGCAGCTGAACTAGAGCACAAGATTCAGAACGATTTGGAATAGATGAGTGATGACTGAGTCCTTCCTGAGATGCCAAGACTGAGGCACCTACAAGAGAACAATGCAAAAGGGGGAATACAAGGTGCGTTCTGGGAGAAGGGCCATTAGTGTTAAAAGGTCGGAAGACTCACTCCTGTTGCCAAAACACGTTATTACTTAAAAAGTAGATCACGCTTTTCATTAATAGACAGCAGCTGGTGTAAACGCAATCCATGCAAAATCAGGCTTAGTAAAAATCAATTCTTATATAGTAGGTAGGTACAGAATACTATCCTCCATTGACGTAGCTGGTCATTAATATAACTAGAAAATTGAAAAGCTTTAGAAGTAGTTAGACAATTTCTCACCCATGAGAGGCAGTTATTGCATTTGTTATTCAACAGAAAAGTTAAATGATTACTGTCATTGTGCTTATTAGTCTCTCCTAGGGGAAGGTAACTTTTATCCCATAGTTGTTACCAAAACGTCTGTATTGCAGGAATACATGGAAACACAATAGCAGCACAAGCAGTCAGTCAGGAGTTAACAGTTTATGCATAGAGGTGCAAGGTCCTCTGCACCACATTTTCCCTGTAAGGAGAACATTTTCTTTTTAGTGGCTCACTGAAACAGTTCCATTTTAGTTTCTCCATTGATTTACTCAGAATTCATTAGTGAACCAAAAGTTTCAATGTTCTTACTGAACTAAATTGGAGATCATATTGCTGTTTTACCCTGCAACAATTTCAGTTATTCTTTTGAAAAGCACCTTAGATTTTTTTTTCCCTCCAAATTGCTTGTAATTGAGAACTTTAAACCAAAAACGTTTATGATTATGAAAAAATCATAATGAAATTTGGAACAGTTCTTCCTTTATTACTGTCCTATTGTTGGAGTGAGTTTTTGTAGGTTAATGTACTCCAGGTTGTATAACATATACATTAATATAACCCTTGTTAATTTTTTGCTACAATATAAATCAAAAGAGATAGGTCTATGTGATTGATAATCATACACATTCATTAGTGTGCTGCAAAAAAAATCTCACATTTTATTTTGGGAACTCTTTTCTAAGAAAATCATCATTTGCATATCCAGAATTTATTTTCAAACTGAATGGCAGGAAGAACTGCTTCAAACTGCCCCTAAGGCATAGTAAAACCACACCAGAACATGAGGCTACAATAAAACAATTACAGTAACCCTGGAGGAAATGCTTGGCAGTAGGCACATATTATGCCCGTGGTGGATTTAGTGGCACGTCACATTAAATAAGTATCATCTTTTTTGTTAAAAATAAATCAGTCAAGAGTTTGCTTATTTGTACTACTGTAAAAATTGGGAACAAGTATTCCTTCACCCTGAGCCTTTGTAACCCAGTGTGCATGAAGAGGCAAAGGCACATACTGCTTCCGTACAGGGTCAACAAATACTTCCCACCAATAGCAATCTTCCTTTATTACAGATATTAGAACTCTATTGCCACATGGGCAAGTCAATCAAGAGGGCTTAGACGACAGCTGGGCAAATTTTAATGTGTTTATTTCTACAATTTGTTTTTATTAAAAGTTTTGTGAAAAAGGAAATCCTATAAATAGTAAAAAGGGGGAAACGATAGTGCTCCATGGCCTGAAGCAAATGGTGTCAATACATTTGTAAACAAGGTAAAGTAGCTCAGCCTATTTAAAGGACAAAAACAAAAGTAGTCACAGATAGCACAACTGTTACTTCCAAAGGGTAGAGAGTGGGAAGTGTTTACTCCTAAGTTCTGATGCCTGAAGACCTATTACTGGAGTTAATTCTCAATTTTCTAGCCTTGTTCATCTGTGCCTTCCACTTCTTCCTATAGAAAACCACATTAGATGCAGCAAACATTCACTCTCCTGTTTGAGAGTTTCTGAGCTAACACTGCCAGCAACAACATAGCTGGAACCACAAGCCCTCTGGAACATTAAAGTTCCTGAGAGAATGTAAAACATTCCTCAACATATTTTTCTCTACTTTTGCAGGAAATACTGGAAGTAAACAGGGATAGAGAATTCAACAGCTGGCTAGGGGTATTTTACATTCAGTTGTTTGGAAGCATAACTGATTTAGCATCTCCATATTTTCTGGTCAGAAAATACAGAATTACCCTATAGCCTCTTAAAATACTTTAAAAGGAAGTAAGTCATTTAAGGATAATATAGTCTTCACGTTAAAGGTGAATCTGAAACAAATCTGCACAACTCAGATCTGGAGACTGATGGGAAAGACAGGCTTTATGTGACCACTTGTCAAAGATACACAGGTGCTGATTTTCTTAGATGCTGTTAGAGTAAACCAGATGTGGCTACTGGGTAGAGGAGGAGAGAAATCTTGTCCTCTACATGCATAGTTGTGTCTTGGGGGTGATTCCTCAACTCTGAAAAAGGTTTTAATTTTCACAACGAATTAAAGAGGCAAGACAGCTCGCTTTAAAAAAGAGTAGCTCTTCTCTTTAAACCTAGTTTTTACCAATGACTCGAACTAAAAACAATTCAAGCCACTGGCTCATGCACAGGCAATAAATTAAAAGTATAAGGATAAAGGCAAAAGGCCGTAAGTGGAAAACAAACCCTATTTAATGAAGGAGGAAAAAAAAAAAAAACTATTTAGTGTATTTTGAACTGAATTTGTATTTTGGGTGAGGAACAGAGGAAGAATATTTTCATTATGGCTTTAGGATGGAAGCGCTTCAGACAGGCCCCTGCCTCACCTCCTCCTCCAAATCAAAACCCTGGTGGCAGTGACAGAGCCAGGAAACAACCTAGTCTCCCCGCCTACCCCGCCCGCATAACCGTGCCGGGTGGCTGCAGTCCAGTCGCCCGCGCTTCCCAAGACTCCCGAGGAAGCGGCTGTGGCCCGTTCCAGTACATCCAACGCCAAAACGGGGGGTTAAGGAGAGAGCCCTTGTGGTGGGTCGCGGGCAGCCAGGCCAGATCGGGATGGGGCACGTCTTCGGGCCGCCGTTCCCGGGCGCCAGCGGCTTCACGGGAAGACCTTGGGACCTGGATAGGGTTCTCCCTCGCACCAGAAGTCATCAGCCTGCGGCGTCTCCAGAAGCCATACCTCTCGGGGCAGGTCACAGGTCGAGCTGGAGGCCTCCTTGGGCCTGACGGGCTCCAGCACCCGGTAATAGTGGCAGTCTCGGCCGTCGTCGGGGTCGTAGGGCGGGGCCAGGATGTCCAGGAAGGCAGCTGGCCCGTCCACTGCGTCGATCTGGTGCAGGTTGTCCCGGTGCGGCGTGAGGATGCAGGGGCCGCTGGCCTCAGTGTACTCGGCCCGCGAGCGCAGCACGCCCGGCTGCACGGCGTCCCGCTCCCAGGCTTGCAGCGGCGGCTCGAACTGCTGCTCGGACGGAGGAGCAGGCGGCCGTTGCCCGCCGCCCGCCTCCAACTTGTCCATGCAGCTGATGCGCACGGTGCCGTACAGCACCTTAAGCATGCCGTGCATGCCTGGGTGGTCGTGCAGTGGGATGGATGTGCCGCTCTTGAGGAGGAACACGCCGAGGCTGAAGCCGTCCGTCTCGTAGATGTGCATGTAGGTGACGGGCGGCAGACTGGGAGGCAGTGGCTGCAGCGTGGCCTTGCGCGGGGCGATGTTCAGGTCCTCAGCGCGGACCTGGGTCAGCAGGCTCTTCAGCTTGCTCAGGTTCTCTGGGAAGCCCGGCGGCATCGGTGCCTCGGGGCCTGGCGCCGCGCCGCGGTCGGAAGCGCTGCGGCCGCCCCCGCTGCCCCGGAAGGTGAGGCGAGCCTGGCGGGCGATCCGTTGGATCAGGGAGGCCATGTTGTCTCGGGGCATGCTCGGCTGTTCCTCCACGTGCCGGGGTCGGCTCCCAGCGCCCCCAGCCTTCCTCCGCCCTTTGCGGTCCCCGACGGCCGCCACGGCTGCCCGTAGCCCGGAGCGAGGCGAGAGGCCCCGGAACTACCAGCCCGTCGGGCGCGCGGCGCCGCTGCCGCCAACCTCAGCAACCACGCGCCGGCAACCGCCTGGCGCGCTGCCTCGCGCCCCTTCCGAGCGCGCACGCGCACGGCCCACTCCCTGCACTCACGCTCCAGGAGCAGGTACCGGCCGCACGGACGATGCCAGGCTTTGCCTTACGCCCCACGCTCCATTCATGCGGCCCGTATCTAAGACGGTGGCCGGGTGCTTCGGGAGGCGTGCTAAGCATGCTGGGACTTGTAGTCCAGTATTCCGCATGCACTTTGTGAGCGTTCCGTTTGTCAACTGGAAGGGGAAAGGAATATTACACATGTTGGGCATAAGGCGACCTTTTTTAGTGTTCTAAGGTGTTTGTTTGCTTGTCTGAAAAAAGATGAACTGGGTGTCACAGAAGTAGCCACTTAACTACAACTCCCGGCATCCTCAGCAGGCTGGGTTATGCACTTCCGGCAGCTGGGTTGTGGAGTGGTGGTTTTTGTCTGTTACCAGGAACAGGGCAAGCGGATCGTTAACCTTCTGGCGCCGTTCTGGCCTGCTCAGCCACGCAGGGTCGCCTTCTTCTGGCCTCGCCCCTGGGAAGAAGTCTGTTGAATAAAACTTCATTCCTCCTGGCTGTCTAGGCAGCAGTGTCAGCCATGGGGGTTGAGGGATGGCCCTTTCGTAATTTCTGTTTCTTAGGAGGCGAGAGGGTCGAAGCCTACCCAGGTTGTCCCTACGGTTACTCTGCACAGCCGGGGCCAGCTGTTGTTTGCATCAGGGTCTGGATGACGCTGCTTTTCTGGTTACAGCGCACGATAGTTTCTTGCTGGGAGAACTTGAGAGACCATTGGCTGTGGTCACGAATTCTGTACACCAGTGGTTACCAAACCTTGGTTTGCCTGAGAAACACCCAGTTATAGGGGAAGGGGCTTTTCAAAAATGCAGGGTCTGGTGGTCATCCAGAGATTAGTAATTCACTGTATGATTTTGAGGCATCCTAAGATGCAAGAATCAGACAAACTTCTGACCTTCTTCACCTTTGACACATTATTCTTTGTGAAGTGAACTAAGTTTTGACATAAGCAGATCCTAACTGGAAAAAGCAAGACATTAGATACTATGACTTTAAACTGGGCTCTGAGTTAAAAGTCCTTTTGGACTTCCAAAGTTAAACGTGCATTTCTTGTTCATTTTTAAATTGGGTTGGTTCAGTAAAACCTCTCCGGTTAAAATAGGCATGCTTTGTTTTCAACAGGCTAGGTACCTAGCTGATGAGCACTCACTATTTGCCAGGCACTTTGTTAAGTGCATTACTTGATGAATATACTGCTTAATCCCCACAGGAACTCTTATCAGGTAGGCACTATTATTAGGCAAGTTTGTAGATGAGAGAGTAAGTTACATAAGGACACACACTAGTAATCGACAGGCCATAAGCATCAGAGCAGAAATAAGTAGTTTTACAAAAAATAGCAGCTTGAATTGTAAAAAGCACCAAATGGGAAGTCAGGATATTGTTTTTCCAACCTACTGTGCCACTTTTACATCTTTAAGTAGAGTCTACCCTTTTAGGACCTCAGTTTATGCATTTGTAGAATGCTGGGGTTAGGGTAACAATGGTTCTGAACCCTGAGTACTCATCAGAAGCCTCTGGGGGGCCTTAAAAAAAAAAATCAACAAAATGAGACTAAACGGGGCACGCCAGCCCAGGACCAAGGATGAGATGGCAGGAGGGGACAGGAGTGCTGGTAACGGGAAACCCAAAGTCAAGAAGGGAAGAGTGTTGACATGTCGTGGAGTTGGCAACCAGTGTCACAAAACAATATTTATATATTGTTTAATGAGAAACTAATTTGCTCTGTAAACCTTCATCTAAAGTGCAATTTAAAAAAAAAAAAAAATCTGAGTCACACCCCAGAGATTCTGATTCAGAAGAACTGGAGCGAGGCCTGAAATTTTTATTTTTAAGATGCTCCCCAAGTAATTCTTCATTATCAGCCCAGTTCTCAAACCACTGCTAGATCTGTAAATAACGAATCAGCTCTTAATGTTAGGTGATTCTGATTATTGTTGTTATGTGTGATTCTGATTATGGTTGTTGTGTGCTGTCGAGTTGATTCCGACTCATAGCGACCCTATAGGACAGATAGAGCTGCTCCATAGTGTTTTCTAAGCTGTAATCTTTACAGGAGTAGATAGCCAGGTCTTTTGTCCTGTGGAGCTGCTGTTGGGTTCAAATCGCAGATTTTTTGGTTAGCAGCCCGGCACTTTAACCATTGTGCCACTAGGGCTCTTTGACTCTGATTAAGAGGGTGATTATTTGTTTTAGAAAAGGACTGTTAAGACTGATTCTTTTTCAGAGGTTACCATGCTGTGGTTAAGTTGTTTAAAGGCACTGTCAGAATTCACCATGTAAACAAATCCCACGCGATCTCTTTCTAAAGTTAGAAATGTTTAAAGAAAAAAATCCCCTTTCTTCCTTCATTTACAAACCTGAATTTTTATTTATTGGTTTTATTTCTAATAATGTATAAGTAGTGGGAGATACAGTCGCCGTAGAGCACAGACTTTAGTAACAGACACATCTGTTTGATTTGTAAATGTGTCACTTCTTGACAGCTCTGTGTACTTACTTCACTGAAGTCCAGTATTTTCCTCTCTCAAATGAGATTATATACATATGTAAATCACTGATGACAGCATCTAGAACAGAGTCACTGCCCCATAAGTTGTTGTGAAGTGCTGTTGAGTCAATTCCGACTCATAGTGACCCTACAGGACAGAGTAGATCTGTGCCTTAGGGTTTTCTTGGCTGTTATCTTTACAGAAGCAGATTGTCTGGTCTTTTTTCCCACGAAGCCACTGGTGGGTTTGAACCACCTACCTTTTGGTTAGCAGCCAAGCTCTTAACTATTTTGCCAAGGCTCCTTGCCACATAAGTAGTAGCTATTATTATAGTTTTCATATAGTGAAAAGCTGTAGTTAAAAACCAATGAATTTAAGTAATATTCAGTAAATATTGTAATTTGACTTGTCTTGGAAATCAGCTTCAGTGTACTGATAAAAACAGATTATTTGTGATCGTTGGACCGTCTACTTGCTAATACCATCCTTTGGCCCCTTGTATTCATCTTTGGCCTAAGAGTTTAAGGTTTCCAAAGATTACCTACTTGTGTCAGAATCACTTAGGGGTGTCAGATTCCCAGATCTCAGTGGAGACCTACTGAATCTGAATCCTTTGCCCATTTAAGTTTTTTGAGAACAGCTGAGTGTCCACAGGATGTGTGGTACTCTTTTAGGCCACAGACTGGCTACCTCCATAATTTCTTTTGATGCTGTCTGTCAGAGCTGCACCAATGGATGACCCTAAGGGCTTTTGCCCTTAAGAAGTGGTTTACTTGGCTGCCTTCCCCACTATTGGTAGCACAGACTGAGTGGGTTTCTATTAGCATTAATAGTTTTTTTTATGCTCCTTATTCTGTATTCCTCTCTGCTGCTGTAAACAGAATGAAGACCAAAAGAAATGCAGAATAGAGAACATAAGAAAAGGAAGCGGTAATGAAAAAGTGCTAGCAAAATACATAATTAGTGGGAGATACAGATTCCGTAAGACATAGACTTTAATAACAGATCTGTTCAATTTCCAGATCTGGCACTTCTTAGTGGCAGAAGCAAAGTTTGAGTAAAGTTTGGGATAGAGGGAATGTATCATTCAGTAAGTAATGAGTATCCACTGGGTACCAGGTGTTTTTCTAGGCTCTGAGCATTCAGCAGGGACAAGGATGACAAGGTCTGCAGTCCCAAGGAATTTGCCTTCAAATATGGGGTGAGGGTGGTACTGGGGTCACATAGCACAAATAAGTGTGCAACATAATTTCAAACAATGATAAATGTTATGAAGACAATAAAACAGGATGATGGGATGATGTGATATTTGTATATATGTGGTGTGTTACTTTAGATTGGGTTGTCAGTGTTGACCAGAAGGTGACACGATATTAAGGTATCAGCCATGGAAAAACAGAATGGACAGAACGTTACTGCATTCCACCACCAGGAGACAGCCCTAATGTTGTTAAATAGAGTATTGAATTCTGACACTTCATCCAGGTGGGAAGGAGCTTGATATGAGTGGGAAAAAGAATGAAGGCCTGTGAGGTTAGACTGCGTAGGTGTGCTTCAGAGTTTTTGGAGGAGATGAAGTTGGAGAGATAGGCAAGGGCCACATTATGTAGGGCCTTGTAGACCATGGTGGTGGTATTAACTGCTGTGGAGTTGGCCCCTGCCTCGTGGTGACCCCATGCACAATGGAACAAAATGCTGCCTGGCCCTGCATCAGCCTCGTGATGAGTTGGAGATCAGACCATTGTGATCCATTGGGTTTATTTGGAAGTTTATTGGGTAATATTTGGAAGTAGATCCCCAGGCCTTTCTTCCTAGTCCTTCTTAGTCTGGAAGCTCTGTTGAAACCTAGTTCAGCATCATAGCAACATGAAGCCTCCACTGACAGACAGATGATGGCTGTGCATCAGGTGCATTGGCCAAGAATGGAACCCCGGTCTCCAGCATGGAAAGCGAGAATTCTACCACTGAGCTACCAATATCCTTGTAGGCCATGGTAGAGGGTGGGCTTAATTATAAGCACAGTGAGAGGCCTTAGGAGACCTTTGCTTAGGGGGTTGACTTGATCTGTTTTACTTCTTTTTTGTTACCCAGTTCTTTAAAATAATACTGCGTTTAAGGTGAGAGTTTACACAGCAAATTAGGCCCCCATTTAACAATTCATATACAAATCATTCTGTGATATGGGTTACATTTGTCACAATGTGTCATCATTTTCATTCCGTTCTGTTGTACCATTTCCAATATTCTACTTTCGCTGCCCCCTTACCTTCTCATATTTGCTTTAGAGTAATTTTTGACTATTTGGTCTCATATAAATGATTTTTCTAACGGAGTTCATTACTTAGGTGATATTCTTTGTTTTATGAGCCAATGTGTTCTTTAGGTAACAGATGACCTCAAGGGATAATTTCAGTTTAAGGTTCAAAGAGTATCTCCGGGCGATAGTCTTGGGGAGTCCTCTAGTCTCAATAGGTCCAGTAAGTCTGGATTTTTTAAGAACTTGAATTCTGTTCCACATTTTCCTCCCATTCTATCAGGATCCATCTGTTGTGGCCCTGTCTGTTTTACAATTTTAAAAGATCTCTTAACGCTGCTCAGTAGGGAATGGATTGTAGCGGGGAGGGGCAAAATGTAATAGCAGAGAAACTTGACTGGAGGCAGTGATCCAGAGAAAAGACAAGGGAACCTAGTGTAAAGATTAGGACTATATTTTGTAGGTTAAGAGCTGACAAGGCTGGCTGATAGGCTATTGCTTCGGCAACCTATTTCTTCAAGTATGTTTGTGTCTCCCCAAGTTTTCTCTTTCACGAGTTGACAGCTCTGTGGTGATAGGTAAGACTGTTAAAGCTTAAATCCCACCTCCTGCCCACGTCTATTAAATTTAGGAACGGAGGAAGCACACAGAAGCATGAGTAAAGCTGCGTTTTTTTTTTTTTTAACTACAGTGGCTTAATTAGGAAGCAGGGAGAACTGGAAGAGCCTCATTATCTCTTTTCTTACCTCTGCCTGTTTATGAATATGAGCTCTTCGTTTTTCAGGAACTAGGCTTATACTTTTGTCTTTCATCATTCTTCCCCTATTTCACCTCTACATGAGGACTGATTTTCCTTAATTCACTACATTATCTTTCTTCATCATTCATTTTGTCTATTCGTCTCTTTTGACTGCACTGGGACCCAGTTAAAAGAGCACAAAGTATTGACATTCCCAAATGCTCAGACTTCCGAGCCTGCAGTTTTTCTTAAATGGAAGATTTCTTTTTCCCAGTAGTCCTTGCCACCTTTCTTCTATGTCTGCCTTTTATGTTCATATAGAACAAGGCTAAATAAACTGATAATGTTTTTTACTACCTAAAGACTAACTTATTTAGACTTAAATGTATTGTAAATAATATTTGCGGTTAATGTTGTGGCTTTTTTTTTTTCAGTGTTTAAACAATGTTGGCATGTGTTTCTCATCCCTTATCATGAATGAGCGTCAAGTAAGAAAAAAAAAAAAAAACAGTTGCAAAGTCAGAAGAACTGGTTCTCGATGTGGCTTTGCCACTAACTAGATGTGTGTTGTTGAATAAGTCACTTGACCTTACTAGATCCCAATTTCTTCATGGTTATGGAAGATGATCTCTAAGATCTCTAAGATTAGCCCAGTGTGGAAGATGGATACAATTAGAAGAGCAATTCAGACAAAACCAAACATACATATTTTCTTTTATCACATTGATCTAAATTATTACATTATAACCCTCTTAACTCTGTGTCACTAAGATGTTATAAAGCAATTCTGCCCCATTCTACTCTGGTTGAGATCCCTGGGTAGCTCAAACGGTTTGCACACGACTACTAACCTAAAGGTTGGTGGTTCGAACCCACCCAGCAGCACTGTGGAAGAACAGCCTGGCAAGCTGCTTCTGTACAGATTACAGCTGAGAAAACCCTGTGGAGCTGTTCTACTCTGTAACACATGGGGTTCCCATAAGTCGGAATCGGCTTGACGGCAGTGGGTTTGGTTTGGCTCCTCTGGTTTAACTTTATGTGATTATCTGAAATTGTATCACTTTGGACTGTAGGCAACAGTATTCAATAAAATATGCTAAGCTCAGGAATCTTTAGTCTTCAGTTAGATTTTAGGTACACATGTTTCCCTAACTGCAGAGGTTGTACTGTGTGATATAAGCTGTAGACATAGTTTTCAAACTGTGTAATACTGTAGGCCACTGCATGTAGAGTTGGGGTGGAAAAAACCCGTTGCTGTCGGGAGTTACATAAGTTTAACTCCTCTTGCCTCTTGCCAGTGTCTTATTTCAGGCCATGGGAGGCAAGAAAAAAAGGAATTAAAAAGCAGGAGAATGTAGAAGAGAGGCTGAGGAAAAAAGAGGGGTGGGGAGCTTCACACGTTAATAATGAAGAGAAGCTTTTTCTATGCTGAGCCCGAAGCACTGCCAAAGGCCTAGTATTACCATTTTAGAGGTGATTTAAGATTAAAACCTCCCCACCCCCAATTTGATATTAGAGAGATTTCCTTCCTCCTCTTTCCTTTAAGTAGTGCGATTATTACGTGACCCAAATAGTTCTGAACTGTAAATTAAATTCAAACACCCTTTACCTCTTCTAATTAAACCCCCCCCCCCAATTTCATGCTTCTTGTTTTTCTTTCCCTTTTTTTTTTTTTTTTCCTCGAAGAAGACATCAGCTATCTCCACCTCCTCCGCTTCTCCATCTGTCCTTTTTCTCCTGGCTGAAAGAAAGATTTTTTACTTTATATTTATTTTAATTAATGGATTTGAATCACACGTGGTGAAACAGTTGATGTTCAGCTTCAAAAGGCAGTGAAAGGGAAAATCATCTTGCTTTACTTGGCAGAAAAGAACTGTATGTTCATTGCTGGTCCATGCCTAAAAAATGACTGCAAAAAGGTCAGGATGGGGCTCCAGCCTTCTCTGTCCTTGCAGGGGAGCAGTCACCGTCACCTATGGTCAAGGAGAAATTCTTTAGAATGGAGCTGTACTTTGTTGGGAGATGCCTTTCCCAAGGGATGCTTAGATTTAAGATCCAATTCCTTAGAAACAAAATTGTCGTTAGCTGCCATGGAGTCGGCCCGCAATTCATGGTGACCCCACGCACAGTGGAGGGAAACATTACCCAGTCTTGTGCCATCCCCACGATTGGTTGTAGATCAGACCATTGTGACCTGTAGGGTTTTCATTGGCTGATTTTTTAGAATTGCCAGGCCCTTCTTCCTAGTCTGGAAGGAGGCTCTACTGAAACCTGTTCAACATTGTAGCAACACGGAAGCCTCCACTGACAGATGGGTGGTGACTGTTCCCCTAGGAACAAAATAGCAGGATGTAATTTAATTGCTTGAACACTGATTAATAAAATGCACCGTAAGTTTATCATTTTTTCCTCTTTAGCTGGACATAAACTATATTTTGTTTTTTTTAACCTGTTGCTTTTAGTGTTCATCTTAGGACCCATCCCAGGGCAGCTGACTGACTTGAAATAGGGATGGTTTTAAACTCTATGTTTCCTTGGAGGGGTGCAATGTTAATGATCAAAGCCTTCTATTAAAAAACAATTACTTGTCCTCATAGATGCTCTGTTATAACATTTCAGAGAAAGTATGAAAAATCAGAGTACAGTTTGCAGGTGGAGCAGGAGGAGTCAGCTTGGACAGAATGATGGTCTAAGAGAACACCGATTCTACTCCTGGGTCTAGCACCCAGCTGTGTGGACAAGATATTTCACCTCTTGGAACCTCAATTTCCTCAGTTTTAAAGCGAAACATTTACTCTAGATGATCTACCACTTTCCTCCTAGCTTCAAAAAAAAATTCTATGAATTCAAAAATTATAATTATATGAAGTTAAGGAATATAATTCCACCTCATGAGATGCCGCAGAGCAGTACAAAAGACACTTTTTTTCCAGTGTTTTTCACGGCAGCATGTGAAAGAGTACACTCCGTTATACGCATCTCATAGTATTTGATTTCTCTTCGCGTCTGTGTTGTCTGTACTTTTGGTAGATCATATTGACTTCACCTGAATATAGGTTACTGAATAAAACGAGCAAGGGCTCTCATTTAAAGTAAGGTTTACCATTATTCTTAACTTTCCACAGTATATTTTTTAAGGAAAAACTTCTTTTTCATTCTAAGCAAAAATTCTCATGCAATAAGAGTGCCACGTATTACTATTGGGAAAAGCAAAACATGCCTTGAGTTAACTACACATTTCAACAGGACATGCTGAGGTAATTGACAACCAACATCACAGTGCCTATAAATTCCTCCTCTAAGGCAGCAGAGCTTTAGTTTAATTAGATAATTAGCCCTGGCCGGCCTGTAATGAATGCACAGACAATTAGCAATGAATTTAGGCTGCTAAAACCTATTTCTCCTCTTTTGTGTTCCTTTGCCGTCATTAACAATGCTAACTACTGAACAATTTATATCTTCACACTAACAGTCAACTTTATTATCATCAAACTCTTTGCAAGTGATAAAGCAATGAGACCTGACTTTGGTTTTGCCACATCAAGTGATTATGTGAAGTAATGCTATTTGTTTGCCTAGCCACCCTGCTGCTATATTATGTCAGACAAATAGGGCTTTTAAAAGCAGTGCACACTGCCTTGATTTTGATGATTGCTTTATTTGTCAAGCCCAAGCAACTAGCAAGAGATGTACTTTGATTTGTAGTTCTTTCTCAGTGGCCTTCAGCAAACTCAAATAAAAGGAAACAGTTCCACAAGTCAACCAAAAGCAAGACCCTCAAAACAGCGCTTTTCTTCATGGCTTGAAAATTCTTGTGCTAGAAAGGCTTGAGATAAAGTTCAGTAAGTGACAGCCCTCACCGGACCATCTTTTCCTGTGTGGGGACAGTTTTCAGTCTCGCTGATGACAGAAGGAAACACTATGGTTTTCTGTCCTATCCCCCCACTGCAAATCTTTCTTAGGGCAATGGGAGAAGAGAGAAGGAATGAGACTAGAGGAATTCATAGAGGGAGGAGAGAGAGCTTCCAGAAGTAGAAGAGCAGAAATTACAAAGAAGGGTTGGTCATGTTCCAGAGACTCAGGACGTTAATGTCAAGAAGGCTCTGGGCGTGTAAATGGAGTTACTTCAGCGTACTTCAATCAGAAATGGGTTTTAAAAAATGGACATTTTAAGTTTCTATGGGCAGATTGTACATTTACAAAGAGATACCACCTGTGATATCAGAAGCCAGTCAGATCCCATTACAATTTATAGAGCTCTTAATATACAGTGTTCTTATAAAAACTCTGTTCTACTTATTTAATAATCAAATGGGATTTGGGGGATCAAACCTAATGTTAGAAAGTGAGTTAACCAATGAACAGCATCTTGGGAATTAGTACTGCTTACCATTTAAGCAGAATTAAAAATGTATAAACAGAATTTTTCTTCTGATTGGAATATGAACGTTGGTTTATAAATTCTTATCTTGAGACTTCCCATCTGGCTGGTCTTGGAAATGTTTTTTTCTTTTTTTTCCCCCAGCAATGCAGTAACTAGCAATTAGAGTTTCAGAAATGCCAATTTTAATCAAAACTTCTATTTCCAAAATAGAAAAACTTACATGAACTATATACAGCCTCTTCATTTTATTCACTTGACTGTTTTGAGAAAGCAATCTAAATAATTCAGAGAAATGATGAAGACGTCTCAGAAATGTTAAGAAAATAGTGCAGATTCTTCCAAATTGTGGTCATTTTTACTCTGAAGATGGGCACAGTGGCTTCACTGGCATTGATGTTGGTTGTTGTTGTGTGCCATTGAGTGTGTTCCCACTTATAGCAACCCTGGTGGCGCCATGGTTAAGCACTCAGCTGCTAACTGAAAGGTTCGCAGTTGAAACGCACCTGGTTGCTCCCCAGGAGAAAGATCTTGGGAGCCCTCAGAAAAAAGAACTGTCAGATCTGCTTCCCTAAAGATTAAAAAAACACCCAAAAACCTATTGCCGTCGAGTTGAATTGCGACTCATAGTAGAGTTGTCCCACAGGGTTTCCAAGGCTGTAATCCTTACAAAAGCAGACTGCCGCATCTTTCTCCCACAGAGCAGCTGGTGAGTTCAAACCGCCAGCCTTTCGGTTAGCAGCCGAGTGCGCCCATGGCACCTCCAGGGCTCCTGCCTGTAAAGACCTAGAAAACCCTACAGGGCAGTACTGCTCTGTTGTCGTGTGGTCGCTATGAGTCAGAAGTCGACTTGATGGCACCTAACAACAACAACAACAATCTTTATGGAAGCAGATCACCGGGCCTTTCTTCCACGGAGCTGTCGGGTGGGTTTGTACTGCCAACCTTTTGGTTAGCAGCTGATCACAAACCCCTTTCACCACCTAGGCTCTCTCTCTCTCTCTATATATATATCCTTTCGACAAAGTCCTTTAGGAAGAAGACTGAGGAGAAAATTACCTTGGGAATGAATTGTTGGCGGGTAAGTGGGAACCAAGCACCTTGGGTGGGAAAAGGAGCGATGAACGGGAGGTAGAAGGCACTAAAGAGGTCTCTTCTAGGTCATAATTTTTAGTGGGTCAGCTTGAGTTGCTGTTGTCTACGTTTAAGTGCTTTTTTTTTCCTGCTCCCTGTATTTTTAAATCCTGTTCCCTGGTGGCACGGTGGTTAAGTGCTATGGCTGCTAACCAAAAGGTCAGCAGTTCGAATCTACCAGCTGCTCCTTGGAAACCCTATAGGGCAGTTCTACTCTGTCCTGTAGGGTCGCTATGAGTCGGAATCGACTTGAGGCCAGTGGGTTTGGGTTTTTTTTTTTTGGATTTTATTCTTTAAAAAACAAGTAATGAAGACAATAGCAGATGGCACAGTCATTGCTTTTTTTAATGGACTTTCTTCACCACTCTGTTGAGTATCCCAAGTTAGTTTTGAAAAAGTACTGGTAAATGAAATGTATAAGTCTGGACAAGTCATGACTAGATCATCTGTATCTAAACCTACCATCTCTGCTAAGGAGGAGGTCTGAAAGGTGTGGGGCCTGTACTTTGTCCATCGTTGCCTAACAGGTTGTTGTTTTTGCTGTCGAGTGGATTCTGACTCATGGCAGCCCCAGATGTGACCAGCAATTTCAGGCCTAGAAAGATGGGCCACCTGGCCTTTCTGGCACCGCTCAATACACACCATAGAGGATGGCCCTGCTTTGTTAAAAGAACCTTTCTAAAACACAGGAGAGACCTTGAGGTCTGAGGGCTAGCATGCTGAAGTTGATTTTAGGGTATTTTCATAAATACCTCCGTCGCTCCGTACAGACAGCTTCCATGGAAGCTGCAGGATTTCAGCTACCCGTGCTACGTGGGTGTTTTTTTTTTTTTTTGGTCTGATTGGCTTTTCTTATGAAATTACTGTTTCACGGCATTCAGGCCACGATCAAACCTCTAAGTAAAGGTTCTGTTTATTTTTCCTTTTTTCTGTTTATTTTCTCTTCCCCATCAATGTCACTTGCCTCTTCATTGCCTGACTTCATCCTAAAGCAAGGGAGCCAAAATACACGAGAGTTCGCAGTTGGATTTAGACATCTCCTCTGCAGGCGCCTGCGCACAGCCTGGCTTGTTTATGCAAACATTTCTCCAATCACTACGTGGAGTGATGGATTCCTTGACTAGCTGTTGATCTTACAACTTCTGGTAGTTAATCCAACCCATACTTCAAAGTCCAAGGGAACAGCCAAGTAAAATGAACTATTCTTTCCCCAAACTGGACTAAATGGTTCCTCTTCTTTAATTTTTGGTTACACATGTCACGAAGGTAGTTGTCTCACAAATTTCACCGTTGTCCTCTTTGGCATAACTTCCCTGATCTAGCTTTTTTTTTTTTTTTTTTTAACCTTCCTTCTCTCAAGTCAGATTTTCCCACACGCTTTCATACAAAGAGTATTGTGTTATTAATAATAGTAACAGTGGTACACTAATACTGATGGCCATATGAATGTTCACCTTTTAATAATTTGCTTTAGCTCTTTTCCTATCTTAAAATATAGGAAATACAAGAATGATCCCAGTCCTGCTTTCAGATATTGAGTTTCTTTGCTCCTCTTAAGTTCACTTTTGCTTCAGACCATGAGTCCCGACTGGCATTGAAGAATATGGTGACCAAACGTATAAGAGGTAAAGTGGCAGAGAAGCCTTAGAGCTCAGGCAGACTGTGGGAGTCCAAGACAGTCTCACCTGGGCCATTTCCTCTCCATTAGGAGTGAAGATGGGGTGGGGAGGGGGAGTTGCTGTTGTTTGCTGCTATCTAGTAGGCTGCTCCATGCACAACAGAACAAAGCGCTCCTATGCCATCCCCATGATTGGTTGCGGATCAAACAGTTGTGACCAATAAAGTTTTTACTGGCTGATTTTCAGACGTAGATCACTAGGCCTTTCTTCTTACTCCATCTTAGTGTGGAAGCTCCGCTGAAACCTGTTCAGCATCATAGCAACACACAAGCCTCCACTGACAGATGGGTGGTGGCTGCACATGAGGTGAATTGACCAGGAATCGAACCTGGGTCTCCCACATGGAAGGAGAGAATTCTACCAATGAGCCACCATTGCCCCCATGGGGAGGGGGAAAGAGACCCTTGACAACTAAATTCATATGTTGGGTTGGTCATTTCTTGAGGACAAAGACTACATCTAATTAACACATTCTTTTTTTCTGGCCTTTTTTAAAAAAAATATTGTACTTTAGATGATGAAGGTTTACAGAACAAACTGATTTCTCATCAGTCAGGTAGTACACATACTGTTTTATGACATTGGTTAACAACTCCATGACATGTCCAACGCTCTCCCTTCTCGACCTTGGATTCCCTATTAATCAGCTTTCCTCTCCCCTCCTGCCTTCTAGTCCTTGTCCCTGGGCTGTTGTGCCCCTTTAGTCTTGTTTTGTTTTATAGGCCTGTCTGATCTTTGGCCGAAGGGTGAACCTTGGGAGTGACTTTATTACTTAGCTAAAACGGTATCCAGAAGCCATACTCTTGGGGTTTCTCCAGTCTCTGTCAGGTCAGTAAGTCTGTTTATTTTTTACAAGTTAGAATTTTGTTCTACATTTTTCTCCATCTCTGTCTGGGACCCTCTACTGTGATCCCTGTCAGAGCAGTTGGTGATGGTAGCCGGGCAACATCTAGTTGTACTGGACTCAGTCTGGTGGAGGCCGTGGTAGTTGTGGTCCATTTGTCCTTCAGACTAAACTTTCCCTTGTATCTTGTTTTCTTCATTCTCCCTTGCTCCCAAAGGGGTGAGACCAGTGGAGTATCTTAGATGGCCGCTCACAGGCTTTTAAGACCCCAGATGCTACTCACCAATGTAGAACATTTTCTTTATAAACTATGTTATGCCAGTTGAGCTAGATGTTCTTGTAGACCATGGTCTGCACAGCCCTCAGCCCAGCAATTCGGTCCCTCAGGGAGTTTGGATGTGTCTGTGGAGCTTCCATGACCTTGCCTTGTACAGGTTGGTCTGGCTTTCCCAGTACTGTGTACTGTCTTACCCTTCACCAAAGTTACCACTTATCTATTGTTGGTTTAGTGTTTTTCCATCCCCACCCCTCCCCTCCCTCATAACCATCAAAGATTGTTTCTTTTTGTGTGTTAACCTTTTCATGAGTTTTTACAGTAGTTGTCTCATACAATATTTGTCCTTTTGTAATTAACACAGTCTTTTTTTTTTTTTTTTATTGTACTTCAGGTGAAGGTTTACAGAACAAATAGTTTCTCATGAAACAGTAGTACAAATATTGTTTTATGAAATTGGTTAACAACCCCACAACATGTCAACTCTCTAACTTCTCAACCTTTTTTTTTTTTTGGTGAAAATACACAAAGCCAAAGATACACCATTTCAAAAATTTCTACATGCACAGTTCAGTGACAATGACTACGCTCTTCCAATTGTGCTGTTATTCTCACTTAAGATGAAGGATTACAGAACAAAATAGTTTCTCATTTAACAGTTACTACAAATGTTGCCCTATGACAATGGTTAACAATCTGACAACACATCAACAATATCCTTACTCAAACTTGGGTTCCCTATCACCAGCTTCCTTGTCCCCTTCTGCCTTCTGGCCCTTGTCACTGGACTCCTGTACCTCGTTAGTCTCATTTGGTTTTACGGGACCGTCCACTCCCAGGCTGAACGGTGAACCTTGGAGATAACTTTACCACTGAGCAAAAAGGGTGTCTGGTGGTGGCCATACTCTCAGGGTTTCTCCAGTCTCCTTTAGGCCAGTAAATCTGGTCTTTTTTTTTTTCTTGTGAGTTAGAATTATGTTCTACATCCTTCTCCAGCTCTGTCCAGAACCCTCTGTTGTGATCCTGGTCAGAGCAGTGTGGTGGTAGCCGGGCACCATCTAGCTGTACTGGACTCAGTCCGGTGGAGGCCTTGGTAGCTGTGGACAGTTAGTCCTTCGGAATAATCTTTTCCTTGTATCCTGTTCTCTTCATTCTCCCTTGCTCCCGAAGGGATGAGACCAGTGGAGTATCTTAGATGGCTGCTCACAGGCTTTTAAGACCCCAGACACTACTCACCAAGGTACAATGTAGAGCATTGTCTTTATAAGCTGTGTCATGCCAATTGAGCTAGATGTTCCCCGAGACCATGGTCCCCACAGCCCTCTGTCCAGGAATTCAGTCTCTCAGGGAGTTTGGATGTGTCTATGGGGCTTCCATGACCGTTCCTTGTACAGGTTGTGCTAGTTTCCCCTGTATTGTGTGCTGTCTCACTCTTCACCCAAGATACCACTTATCTATTGCCTATTTAGTATTTCCCCCCCAACCCTCCCATCCCTGGTAACCAACAAAGATTGCTACACTTTGTGTGTGAACTTTTTCATGGGTTGTTACAATACAGGTCTCACACAATACTTGTCCTTTTGTGATTGACTTATTTCACTCAGCATAATGTCCTCCAGTTTCATCCATGTTATGAGATGGTTCACAGATTCACTGTTGTTCTTTCTCGTTGCATAGTACTCCATTGTGTGTATGTACCGTAGTTTGTTTATCCATTCATCTGTTAATGAGCATCTAGGTTGTTTCCATCGTTTTGCTATTGTGAACAATGCTGCCATGAACATAGGTGTGCATGTCTATTCGAGTGACGACTCTTATTTCTCTAGAATATATTCCTAGGAGTGGAATTGCTGGATCGAATGGTATGTCTGTTTCTAGCTTTCTGAGGAAGCGCCATATCATTTTCCAAAATGGGTGTATCATTTTGCATTCCCACCAACAGTGCATAAGAGTTCTGATCTCCCCACAGCCCCTCCAACATTTGTTATTTCCAGTGTTTTTGATTCGTGGCAGTAATGCTGGGGTGAGATGGTATCTCATTGTGGTTTTAATTTGCATTTCTCTAATGGCTAGTGATCACGAGCATTTCCTCATGTGTCTGTTGGCCATTTGGATGTCTTCTTTGGTGAAGTGTCTGTTCATTTCCTTTGCCCATTTTTTAATAGGATTATTTGTCTTTTTGTTGTAGAGGTGTTGGATTTTCTTGTAGATTATGGAGATTAGACCTTGTCTGACTTGTACTGTCCAAAAATTTTTTCCCAGTCCGTAGGTTCTCTTTTGACTCTTTTGGTGAAGTCTTTTGAAGAGCATAGGTGTTTGCTTTTTAGAAGATCCCAGTTATCTAGCTTATCTATTGGGGTTTGTGCATTGATGGTTATGGTTTGTATCCTCTTAATGCCGGGTATTCAGGCCTGATGTGTTGGTCCTATTTTTTTTTCTTCTATGAATTTCATAGTTTTAGGCTTTATATTCAGGTCTTTGATCCATTTTGAAGTAGTTTTTGTATTTGGCATGAGGTATGGGTCCTGTTTCATTTTTTTGCAGATGGATATCCAGTTTTGCCAGCACCGTTTGTTCAAAAGACTGTCTTTTCCCCATTTGATGGACTTTGGGCCCTCGTTTAAGATCAGGTGACTGTAGGTGGATGGATTTACATCTCAGTTCTCAATTCTGTTCCATTGGTCAATGTATCTGTTGTTGTACCAGTACCAGGCTGTTTTGACTACTGTAGCTGTATAGTAGGTTCTGAAGTCAGGTAGTGTGAGTCCTCCAACTTTATTCTTCTTGTTCACTAGTGCTTTACTTATTTGGGGCTTCTTCCCTTTCCATATAAAGTTAATGATTAGTTTTTCCATCTCTTTGAAGAATGTTGTTGGTATTTGGATCAGGATTGCATTGTATTTGTAAATTGCTTTGGGTAGAATTGCCATTTTCACAATGTTGAGTCTGCCTGTACATGAGCATGGTATGTTTTTCCATTTATGTAGATCTCTTTGGGTTTCTTGTGGTAGTGTTTTGTAGTTTTCTTTGTATAGGTCTTTTACATCCCTGGGTAGATTTATTCCTAAGTATTTTATCTTTTTAGGAGTTATTGAAAATGGTATTGTTTTCCTGATTTCCTTTTCATCGTTCTCCTTACTGGTGTATAGGAATCCAACTGATTTTTGAATGTTTATCTTGTATCCTGCTACTCTGCTGAATCTTTCTATTAGTTCCAGTAGATTTCTCATAGAGTCTTTAGGGTTTTCTATGTCTAGTATCATATCATCTGCAAACAGGGACAGTATGACTTCTTCATTACCAATTTGGATGCCCTTTATTTCTTTTTCTTGCCTTATTGCTCTAGCTAGAACTTCCAGCACAGTGTTAAATAGGAGTGGTGATAAAGGGCATCCTTGTCTTGTTCCTGTTTTCAAGGGGAATGTTTTCAGCCTCTCTCCATTAAGAATGATGTTGGCCGTTGGTTTTGCATAGATGCCCTTTATTATGTTGAGAAATTTCCCTTCTATACCTATTTGATTGAGAGTTTCTATCAGGAATGGGTGTTGGACTTTGTCAAATGCCTTTTCTGCGTCAATTGAGATGATCATGTGATTCTTTTCTTTCCTTTTATTCATGTGGTGGATTACGTTGATTGATTTTCTAATGTTGAACCATCCTTGCATACGTGGTATGAATCCTCCTTGGTCATGGTGTATTATTTTTTTGATATGATGCTGAATTCTATTGGCTAGAATTGTGTTGAGAATTTTTGCATCTATATTCATGAGAGATATTGGTCTGTAATTTTCTTTTTTTGTGACGTCATTGCCTGGTTTTGGTATCAGCATTATGCTGCCTTCATAGAATGAATTTAGAAGTGTTGCTTTGTCTTCTATACTCTGAAATAGCTTGAGTAGTACTGGTACAAGCTCTTCTGTAAATGTTTTGTAGAATTCTCCAGTGAAGCCATCTGGGCCTGGGCTTTTTTTGGTTGGGAGTTTTTTTTTATTACCTTTTCAATCTCTTCTCTTGTTATGGGTCTGTTCAGATTTTCAACATCACTTTGTTGTAGTTTGGGTAGGCCATGTGTTTCTAGAAATTTATCCATTTCCTCTAGGTTTTGAAATTTGTTGGAGGATAGTTTTTCATAATATTCTGTTATAATCGTTTTTATTTCAGTTGGGTCTGTTGTGATGTCCCCCATTTCATTTCTTATTTGGGTTATTTGTGTCCTCTGCTGTTTTTCTTTTGTCAGTCTGGCCAGTGGTTTGTCGCTTTTGTTGATTCTTTCAAGGAACCAACTTTTGGTTTTGTTGATTCTTTCTATTGTTTTTCTGTTCTCTATTTTATTTATTTCTGTTCTGATCTTTACTATTTCCTTTCTTCCGGTGGTTGTGGGCTTTTTTTGCTGTTCTCTTTCTATTTGTTTGAGTTCTGTAGTTAATGTTTTGATTTTGTCCCTTTTGTCTTTTTTGATATGTGCATCTATTGCTATAAATTGTCCTCTGAGGACTGCCTTTGCTGTGTCCCAAAGGTTTTGGTATGATGTGTTTTCATTCTCATTTGCGTCTAGGAATTTTTTGATTCCATCTCTGATTTCTTCTATTACCCAGTGATGTGTAAACAGGGTATTACTCAGTTTCCATGTAATTGATTTTTTTCCCTTGGTCTTTCTATTGTTAATTTCTACCTTGATGGCATTGTGGTCAGAGAAGATACTTTGAATTATTTTAGCGTTTTGGATCTTGTTGAGGATTGCTCTGTGGCCTAAGATGTGGTCTGTTCTGGAGAACGTTCCGTGTGCATTGGAAAAGAATGTGTGCAGCTTTTGGATGGAGTGTTCTATATATGTCTATGAGGTCAAGTTGGCTGATTGTGCCCTTTAGGTCTTCTGTATCTTTGCTGAGTTTCTTCTTAGTTGTTCTGTCCTTTACTGAGAGTGGTGTGTTGAAGTCTCCTACTATTATCATGGAACTGTCAATTTCTCTTTTCAGTGTTGTTAGAGTTTGTTTTATGTATTTTGGAGCCCTGTCATTGGGTGTGTAGATGTTTATTATGGTTATGTCTTCATGAGGAATCGTCCCCTTAATCATTATATAGTGTCCTTCTTTGTGTTTTATGGTAGATTTCGTTTTAAAGTGTTTTATCTGAGATTAGAATTGCCACTCCTGCTCTTTTTTGGTAGTTGTTAGCTTGATATATTTTTTTCCAACCTTTGACTTTTAATAAATGAACATCTTTGTTTCTAAGGTGTGTCTCTTGTAGACAGCATATTGATGGATCCTGTTTTCTTATCCATTCTGTCACTGTCTGTCTCTTTATGGGTGCATTGAGTCCATTTACATTCAGTGTAATTATTGATAGATGTGAGTTTGTTGCTGTCATTTTGTAGTGCTTTTTTTTGTGGTGCTGAAGTTTTCTTTGTTCTTCTTACTCTCTTGTGCTGAGTTACTTTTGTTTGTGGATTTTTTTTCATTTCTTTTGTTTTTGTAGCTTTTGTTTTTGCTGAGACTTTATGTTTTTCCTCTTTTTTTTTTATGAGATTGTTTGTTAACTTTCTATGTGGTTGCCATGAATTTTACCCTTATCTTTCTAAGTTTGAAGCAGTCTACCATTACTTGGTATCGCCTTGCCTTCTCCTCCGTTAGAAGGTTCTATACCTATGCCGTTTATTCTCTCTTTTATTGTTTTGATGTTGTTGTCATTTACTGATTAACTGCTCTGATTCCCTGTTGTATTTCTTTTGGTTTTGGATAGTCCTCGAGAGTTCATGTCCTAGATTGGTATCTGGCTGGTACGATCCTGCATCCTAGATTCTGCCTGTGAGCTGAAGCTGTTTGTCCTTAGATCGAAGAACTCGCTTTAATAATTCTCATAAGTTTGGTTTGACTTTTACATATGCCCTTAATTTCTGTTTATCTGGAAATGACCTAATTTCACTGTCAAATTTGAACGAGAGTTTTGCAGGATATATTATTCTTGGCTGGCAATTTTTTTCTTTCAAGATTTTATATATGTCATCCCATTGCCTTCTTGCCTACATGGTTTCTGCCGAATAATCTGAGCTTAGTCTTATTGGTTCTCCTCTGTATATTACTTCTTGTTTTTCATGTGCTGCGCTCAGGATTCTTTGTTTGTCTTTGGTTTTGGCGAGTGTGATTATGATATGCGTTGGTGATTTTCTTTTGGGGTCTCTCCTATATTGGGTTCGTTGAGCTTTTTGGGTGGCCAGTTTTTCATCTTTCATGATATTGGGGAAGTTTTCTGTTAGCAGTTCTTCAATGATCCTCTCTGTGTTTTCTGTTTTCTCCCCCTGTTCTGGAATTCCAATCACTCGAAAATTTTTGCTTTTGATTGTATCCCACATAATTCTCAGGGTGTCTTCATTTTTCTTTGTTCCTTTTTCTGAGTTTTCCTGAAACAGAGTTGTATCCAAGTGTTTGTCTTCAATTCCACTGATCCTGTCTTCCACCATTTCAAATCTGCTTATTACCCCTTCTATGACACTGTCCATTTCTGAGATCTTGTTTATCTTTTGGATTTCTAATTGTTGTCTTTATATAACTTCTAGTTGTGAATTTATCTTGGCATTTTGTTCCTGCATTATTTTCGTGAATTTTTCCAATTTTTTGTCTGTATTTTCCATGAATTTGTCTATTTTTTCTTCATGTTCATCTGCTTTTTGCCTCAGCTCTTGGAGAATTCTGAGTATTAGAGATTTGAATTCCCTATCAGGTAGTTCTAGTGCATTTTCTTCCAGAGGAGTGTCATCTGGTGTTTTATTTTGGACGCCTACTGGAACCATCCTGTCCTGTTTTTGTAAATGTTTTGATATTGTCTGCTATCTTCGGAGCATTTAGTAGTTATTGTTCTCATTTATTGATTGTAGTTTTGTTTGTTTCATCCCCCCCCCCTTTTTTTTTAAATTTGACTATGTCTGAGCAAATGGACTGTGTGTTCTTTGTTGTTTGCTTTTCTGTGGGCACAATACTTTTCGCCTCCTTCTCCAATTGGCAGGATCAGTCACTCAGATATGGTACGGCAGGGCAGGTCTAGCTGAAGAGGAGTTACTGGGGCGGGTTGTTTGTGGTACTTACTACAGCCACCAGAGTGGGTCGGTAATCAGTGCAGGGCAGATTCCAGTAGGCCATGCCTGTGCTGCTTGTTGGTGTGATGTCAAGTGCATGGTGCAGGTAGGCAGGATGCAGTGGGGAGATTGTTATGTGTGGAGCTAAGATGGATATGGGAGAGAGGAGAGAGGAATAGGAGCCAGAAACATACAAACAAACAAAAAAGAATGCTAAGGGAGCTTGCCATTGGAGTGGAGTGATGAGAGATTATGAAATGGAGAAAAACAGAAAGGGGAAGAGGAAGAAAAGAAAAGAAAAGTGTGAATAACTAAAAATCAGAAAGGTTAAAGAACTGTAAAGTTCTCAGGGATCCCACCAGTGCAGCTATGAGGTCTGGGGAAGTCACTCTCAGGTGTTGCAGTACAGCCTGGCTAGAATGCGTAGAGGTATACAACGCCAGGTATTCAGGGAACAGAAAGAGAAGGATGATATAGAGAGACGAGAAACTGAGCAATGAAGAAAGACAAAAAGGGACAAAGAGGGGAAAGAAAACAAAACAATTTTTTAAAAAAAGAACAGGAAAGGCCCCCACAAAAACAGAAAAAAAAAAGCCCGATGAAACAAGAAATGCCCTCAGGGATCCCTCTGCATGTCTGTGCAAGCCGAGGCAGAGGTCTCGTTGCCATGCAGCACCGCCTGGCCAGAAAGGGCTCCCAACTCAAGAAAAGGAGAAGAAAACAAACCAACAATTCAATAGAAACAAACGAACAAAAGCCCCTGGATCCCACCAGCATGGCAGCCCTGACCGGGAAGCAGCTTCACACTCGAATGGAGCTCCACAGCCCCTCAGGAAGAAGCAAAGATGGCGCACGGATCCAGGTATTTGAGTGAAAAGAGGGGTAGGTGGTGAGAGGTAAGGAAGAAATCAAAAGAAGCAGAAAAAAGCAACACCAGCAGCGAACAACTGGCACTCAGAGAGCCGGCCCGTTTGGGTGTGTGGAATCCAAGCAGCTGGTGATTCCTGGTCAAGAGATTGTGCCCACGGGAAGCAGAGGAGGCCGAGTCAGGGTGAAGAAGGGTGGGGGGTGGGAAAGCGTATATCGCAAATTACCGGTTGTTTCGTCTCCCGCTGGACGCTCTGTGAGGCTGCTTTCTCGTACCCCATTTGCTGGTCTCCGATAGGAGTCCGAGATGGCGGATCCACTCTGCGTTAGCTGGTAGGGTGCCTCTGCATGAATCTCTCCTCGCTCTCTCTTCTCTGTCAGTTTTCTCACTCCATTTGGTGCTTGGCTGAGTTCTTTATCTCTTCATTTGATGTTTTAGGGTTTCAGGATTGTTGTATTCTCTGTTTGGCTTAGTTTTTTGGATCTTTGCTGTGGAGGGATGGCGTGGTGCTTCTGCCTACAGCGCCATTTTGCCAGAACTCACACATTCTTAACAGAACCCAAAATGACACCATGTTAATGACTACAGGGCTCTCTCCTCTCATGCTTTTCCAGGGCACGTTCTGGAATACACTCCTAGAAGAGGTAAAAAGTGGGGACTATTCTGGGGAAGTGAGCCCAGCACTACAGAGGAGGAAAGGAGGTCTGGTGTGGAGATGCTGTTTTAATGTGTGCTTTGCCAAGTGATGAGAAGACCCTGCACTGTCGAGGTTACAAACTCTGAATTGCTTTCCTTTTTTTTTTAAAAAAGAAGGAAGATAAACAGTTTATTTCAGATTCCAACTCATGGCAACCCCATACATGTCAGAAAAGAACTGTGTTCCATAGGGTTTTCAATGGCTGATTTTTTGAAAGTAGATCGCCAGGCCTGTGAGGGGACTTGAACCTCCAACCTGTTGGTTAGCAGCTGAGCACATTAACATTTGCACTACGCAGGGACTCTGAGCATCAGGCTTGAGGGATTAAAATGAAATTTCAGAGGTAAACCAATCTGAGGGTTTGTGATCATCAATGCCACGATCACTTCCCCTCCCCTTTCCTGCCTGGTAAGGGGTACACGTCGGAAAGCCCCTTTGACCCTGGCTGAAGATGCTGACTGGCTACCTAAGAAGAGCTTACTCTTCCCTAAGTGTATTACTGCCTAGGGGGTGAGCTTGACTGGGAGCAGGGAAAGGGCCCTAGGAAGGACTATGCCCACCTCACATCTTCTGCTGATATTTTGAGTCTCCTCACTGGAAGCCGTCCTCTCTCCTGGCCCCTCTACTGGTTATGTCCAGTGTCTGGGAAAGCGGGTCCCCAATGGCCAGCAGAGGATAGGAGAATGGAGCCTGGCCAGTTCAACTTCGATATCCAAAAAGACTTTGGAGTTAGAGTGATTTATCTGATTAGCCAAGGAGACCTGGTGGCACCATGGTCAAGCGCTTGGCTGCTAACTGAAAGGTCATTGGTTTGAGCCCACCAGCTGCTCCACAGGAGGAGAGTCCTGGCAATCTGCTCCTGTAAAGATTACAACCTAGGAAACCCTATGGGGCAGTTCTACTCTGTCATATAAGGTCATTATGAGTAGGGAGACTCAACGGCACACAACAGCAGCATCTGATTAGTCCTTATTCTGCCCCCAGAGGAGGGTTAGGTAAAGTGGCAGATAGTATCATTATGGAAATGAGCACACCAAACTCCTTTGGGTCCTTGGAAATGCTCAGGTGTTAGTTATCACACGTCATCAGAGCTGGGTGTGGCTTGGGAAGATACTGCCCAGGGACTGCAGAAAGCAGTTTTGGGAGAAACATTTGCCTGGCAATTTTCCTTCAATGAACAATAAATGAACTTGGTTGTGCTGTAACTGTGGTTCCTTCCCCCCATCTCCTCTCTTCTTCAACCCCTACCTTACGCACACTCTCCCATACTCACGTACACACATCCAGAAATGCTCGCCTTATCTCCCTCACTGCTCAGTAGTTGGCACATTTCGCCACTCACTCTGTCGGGGAGCCAGCCCTCTCCCTTTGGTTTTGGTGCACTGTTCTCTCCTGGCCCTGAGCCTTTGCTCCTTCCTGGAGTCCTTCGGTGCTTCTTCTCTGTCTGGCCCTTAAGTGTTTCGAGTTGATCCAGAGTTCCTTCCGGCCTTTCCTGGGGGCAGCGTTAGTTTTTCTTTACTTCCTTGTTTAGTCACTGTGTTTAACACTTTTTCTTCCTTCAACCACATTTTAGTGTTCCCCAAACTCCAGCCCTTATTCAAGGAATGAGTCCATGCAATTTCTCCTATGAGAATATAATTTTCTAAGTCATTCCTCCAGCTTGTGCTAAATAGCCATCACATGAGAGTACTATACTAAGTCCGTGAGGAAAATAGTAGAAGACATGCACCTGCTGGGGGAGATTATAATCTACTAGAGACCCACACACAGGGACTAGAATGAGCAAAGAAGCAGCTTGTGTGGATTTACAAATGTCAGTATCACTACCAGTTGCTGTTGAGTTGACTCTGACTCATGGCAACCCCCATGTGTGCCACAGTGGAACTGTGCTCCATAGGGTTTTCAGTGGCTGATTTTTTTGAAGTATGTTGCCAAGCCTTTCTTCTGAGGCTCCTCTGGGTGGACTCGAACCTCCACCCTTCAGTTAGCATCCTAGCACATCAATCATTTGCATCACCCAGGGACTCCAGATTTACAAATAGCACCCGTTATATGTTATTAAGGTCCTTGGGTGGTGCAAACTAACCTAAAGATTGGCAGTTCGAACCCGCCCAGCAATGTCACAGAAGAAAGGTCTGGCCATCTGCTTCCATAAAGATTACTGCCAAGAAAACCCTAGTTCTACTCTGTAACATGTGGGGTTGCCATGAGTCAGAATCAACTCAGCGGCAACGGGTTTTGTTTTTGTTTTTTTACATATTAATAAAGACAAGCCGGGACCCACAAAATACATCAAAATCTGCTCTACAGAAGATGTGTTAGAAAAAGCTTTTCTGAGGATGTGCAGTTTCAGCCAGGCTCCACACAAGATTTGGCAGCAGTTGGATGGAAGGGAGACAGATGAGGACCCACGGCAATAAAACTGGTGGGAGCAAAAGCTCAGGCTGTATCTTCCCCCTTGTGGGTCTTCAGAAGAGTCACACGTGTTCTGTTTGGCTGTGTGTGTATTGTATCCCATAGAGGCAGAGAGTCTGGCTTACTTAATGGAAGTCTCTCCAACCTTCTGATAATCCCGCCCAAACTCTCCCACAAGAGTGTCTCCTCTCTTAGAGACTCTTCCCCCAACACAGTCAGCAGTGTTTGTCCCTCTCCCACGCAGACGTTTGTTCTCCTGCTCCGGGAAGCCTGCAGCTATGCGGTGGAGCTACAAGCCAGGGGCACGTGGCAAATCCCGACTTGACAAGTCTTACTTTTGAACGTGCAAAATGAACTTTAGATAATGGTGCAGGTTTCTTGCTCTAAAGCTAAAACAGAGAGTTTTCTGCCTAAATGATCAGGATTAGTGAAAATGAATTTTCCGTTTAGTTGTAGTTCCATGCAGCTTGTACGAACGACCTAGTCTACCGCAAAGACTGTACGAAGCCTGGTGGATGCTCCTATTTTTATCTTGGCCCTTTGGCATCTGGCTTCTAATTATTTAATTCACAAAGAACACTTCATGCAGCAATGTTTATTTTGTCTGTGAAGAAAGCTCTTTTTGGTATTTGTTACTGGCTGTGGGATTTTCACATTTTGCAGGTGATTATTTTAGCATGTTAACATCACTTTGGTATAGCAAGAAGTGCTGTTGGTGGGGATAATGGATTTATATACACCAGTCTTCTGATGTTTCTGGATATAGGATTTCAGACTCAGTATATATATCTGAGGGGATAAACAAGAGATCATTTCACATAGGGAAGGTGCTCAGGATGAAAAGTAAAGAGATGGGTAGACTTTTGAAAAGTTACTGGTTTTACTTTTACCAAGTTGCTTAGGAAATAAAGAGGTGGTTCTTGTGGACTGCAGCTCTTTGGTGAAATAAAATGGTGTATTTGTTAGAAACAATGAATAATAAAAGAGTTTTATTTTATAATTGTGATTCATAGTATGACAGTCCTCTCTAATAATAGCAGGTACTTTCAGAGAAATTGCATTCTTTAATCTCTTAGATAACCTCAGTGACAACAAGCTTTCCTTTTACGTGCTTCATTTACCTGGTATTATTGGGGAGTGAAGTTCTCCCAGAAGAATATCCAGTAGAAACAAGAAGATCTATTAGTTCTGATTATTAGGACTGCACAAGTTTTCACCATTGACTCGGTCATTCATTCAGCAAATGTGTATTAAACACCTGCTCTGTGCTTTTAGGTACTCTTCTGGGGTCGACGACTGTAACAGTGACAAGGCAGCCAAGATTCTTGCTTTCATGGAACTTACATTCTAGAAGAGGGGAACAGACAATAGAAAGGAAACAAATAAAGGAACAAGATCATGTCAAAGAGCCCTAAATGCTAGGATGTAAATAACAGAGTGGCATGATAGTAGCTGGGTAGCTACTTTGGTCTGGAACATTGGAGCAATCTTCTCCGTGAAGGTAGTATTTGAGCTGGACCTGGAGAACAAGAAGGAGCTAGCCATGTTAAGATTAGGGCAAAGCATTCCTGGCAGAGGCTCGTAGGTGGGAATATACTTGGCCCTTTGAATACATGCATTTTGGAGTATGACTTTTTAGTGTTTACTAAATATAATTTTAGCAGTCTTTGGGTAGCGCAAACAGTTAAGTGCTTGACCATTAGCTGAAAGGTTGGCTGTTTAAACCCACCCAGAAGTGCCTCAGAAGATAGGCCTGGCGATCTGCTTCTGATAGGTCACAGCTTTGAAAATGCTACAGAGCAGTTCAGCTCTGCACACATGGGGTTGTGTGAGTCAGAATTGAGTCGAGGCAACTAACAACAATAAATATGATTTTAATCTTTCATTGATAATTAATCTCTGCTGTCCTTTGGAACCCTTCTTCTCTTGGTGTTATTCTTTCTATTTACCATCACATTTCAGTGGGTCATCCTCAAAGAACCCTCAATTCCTTCTTGTTGGTATAGCTTAGGAAGAACCGAAGAGGTCCAAGATATCCAAATTTGTTATATCAGTAGATTCAGTTTACACACACTCCAAATGGGGATGGGGCAGCCAAGAGGAAGCTTATGGGCTCTTAGAGCATTAACCAGTATGGACTCCACTTCTTTCTCCTTACCTAGATTTTCAGATGCTTTGAGTTGACATCTTCCACCTCCTGTCTTCCCGTCTTCTCATGCCAATTCCTTTAACCCAAACCTTTCCTTTGTTTGTTTTAAAACAAAGTAACTTGTATCTGGTCCTTTGTCCCAACTGGATAATTGTTAAGATGACTAGACCTATGTGAGCTGTTTCCATTTTAGTATACCATGCACTTCAGCCATAAGTACATGTAATCTTCATGTAAACAGAGACTCTCTCCTAGATTTTTCTTCTTTCTGGTCTATTAAGAGCCCCTGGGTGGTGCAAATGGTTAAAAATTGGTGGTTAGCATCCACCCACAGGTTCTTGGGAAAAAATTCCTCCTGCAGATCTACTTCTGAAAACTCAGCCATTGAAAACCTTATAGAGCACAGTTCTACTCTGACACACACGGGGTTGCCATGATCTGGAATTGACTTGACAGCTATTGGTTTGGGTTTTGTTTTTTGTTCTTGGCCTCTTAAAGTGGGCTGCTATTATGGGGGAAAAAAAAAGAAAGAAAAAGAGATAGGGCCTGGATAACTTCAGGAATCTCACTTTTAAGCCATAGAAAGTGAACAAATTTATTTCAAAAATTCACTGTCATTTTCTGGTGAAATGTTAATGGATGAAAGTTACTAAAAACTCTGTCCAAGATCGTCAGCATGTTGCAAACTGAGAAACCAATAAGATTTCCCCAATATTTTAGAATAGCAAACACAAGTCTTCTGCTGGGTTCAGAAAATGATGCATAATCTGGTTGGGAGACTGGTTCCCCTGAACCTGCCTGTTCCGACAGTGCTGCCAGAACATTGTACAGTTGTCAAAAGTACAAATCAGTCAAGGAGATGTGTATGTGTGAGGCAATAAAGTTAAATGATCTTTTATTGTGAAAATAGTCTCTAATCACTCTTTCACAACTGAAAATCCCCCTCTTTTCCACACTGGCTGGTCAAGCTTCTTTTCTATTTAATATTTAAAATAAAATTGTTTAGATTTCCTGGGGCCTTGGGACTTCCCCAGTGCCACAGGTTGTGATATGTCTTTTCACACCATTAGGCTGGGGAAACCCCACACTGGGCAAAGGGCCAATTTTGGACTCAGTTTAGCTCATTAAGGAGACTCAGAATCTAAGGAGCTGCAAAGAGACAATTATAGGAAGGAGACAAATATAGGAAAACAGTACCTAAAGCTGGCTCTTTGGCTGAGAAAAAGGCAGCCTGGAAATGGGTAAGGGATGTTAGTTCTCATAAATGGAAGAGAATTTCATGGATAAAAGTTTTTTGGACGAGTTGAGGCCATTCTTTTTAATGACCCAAAGAGACAGTATATGAGCTATGAGAGAAAATCAGTCTAAAAACTTCATGCTCATGCTTCATTGGAAACAAAACCAACTTGTACTGTGCAAGAACACCAAAATCCACTGCTGTCAAGTTGATTCCAACTCATAGGGACCCTACAGGACAGAACAGAACAGAACTGCCCCATAGAGTTTCCAAGGAGTGCCTGGTGGATTCAAACTGCCAGCCTTTTTTGATTAGCAGCTGTAACTCTTAACCACTACTCCACCAGAGTTTCCATACTGTGCAGGGGGCTCTTGGAAATCATCTAGCTTATCCTCCCACCCAGCGGCAGGAATGTCTCTCAGAGGCTTCCTGACAGATGGCCATCTGGCTTTCCTCTAGCCCTTGTGGTGCTGGAGCACCCGTTATTCTGTGAGGCAACCACCCCTCAATGGGATAGTGTGATTGGTAAGAAAGATGTTCATGTCAAGATGAAATCTGCCTTCTGCTAACCTTCAGCAGAGTTCTTCCCTTTGACATAGAACATGTCTTCTCTCCCTTTCTCATGACTCATTCCAAATATTTGAAAACAGCCAACAGATCCTATTACTTCTGAGTTTTCTCTTCTTTTGTAGTTACTTCAACTCTCCTCGTGTTTCTGGCTTTCACTAGACTGACTTAGTTTGTGGAGGTCCTTCATAAAACACGGGGCTGGGAATAGAATATAATCCTCTGGATGGGGTCTGAGGTGAAGGGGATAGTTACACTATCTATCTGTTGATCTAGATTAAGACTGTTGGCCTTTTTAGATACCCACCCTGCCCTGGTGGCTTTGATTTAGGAAATAATATTGGAGTTATTATTCCCTCTCCTTGAGTATAGAGAATGTGACCCAGCTAGAGCTGGGCTCACAAGGACTCAGAAGGACACATCAACTGGGCCCTGAGGAATAAGGACAATAGCTAAGATAATCTTGGAAAATATCTTTTAGGGAAACTTTCACATAAAGCCAATCAAACAGAACACAAAAGACTTTCCACTCTTACCTTTTTCTATTAGCATTTAGTGGATAGAAATTTGTTGGACCAATGAAGACCCTCCTGACTCTCGTTGCTGAAACCTGTACCAATGATTGTTAAGAAAGACAATTCAAAATGTAGGATCACAGTTTCTAGCCAATCTGTGAAAAGGTGAAGCTTTCAATGGTTTTGCCCATTTGTAATGTTAACATATACTGATGACTCTGTAATGGTCTTTGGGCTCGGGCAGACATGGCTGTGGCAGCGTGCTTGTCCGTTTTCCCATTCTTGCCTATTCTGTAATATTCTTTGGACTCGGGCAGACATGGCTCTAGCAGCATGCCTGTCCGCTTCCCACTTCTGCCCTTTTGAATATATGCCGAATAAAACTTGCTTTTTGCTTGACTAGACTTTGTGATGTTTTTCCTCTACAACAGCTTATATTGAATTTATGGTCAAAGAAGACTTTATTTGTTGTTCCCTTGGTTTTCCTGTGGACCATTATAATCCAGCTTCCTCTTATCCTATATCTGCAGTTAAATATGATCTATGTTAATTAAGTGATATATAAAATATATTAACATGTGTATTGTTGAAATTGAAGTCAAGTTTTCAATATTCCTTTTAACATTATTGATAAATATGCTTTTGCTATCCTCATTGTAGTCTTAATCCAGATGTTTCAGTGGGAACTTTGCAGCACACCACAGGGGACATTCACCCATTAATTAGCACTCTTTTGCTATGACTGTTAAACCAGTTAACTGTTTTCTATCCTCCTGGCTATTACCAGCACCCCCTATGCATTTTTGTAAGGATATCACCAAGTACTTCACAAAGTTCTTTGCTGGAATAAAGATACACTAACTATGGTATTTCCCTGGTCTATTAGTTCATTGGAGTCCCTGGGTGGTGGAAAAGTTTAACACACTCGCTGCTAACTGAAAGGTTGGGGGTTCGAGTCCACCCAGTGGCACCTCAGAAGAAAAGCCTGGCCATCTACTTTTGAAAAATCAGCCATTGAAAACCCTATGGAGCACAGTTCTACTCTGACACAAATGGGGTCACCATGAGTCAGAATCAACTCTGGCCACTGGAATTAGTTTATTAAAGGTAAATTTGCCATGACACTGTGGATTCTATTGGTCTCTTTCTGAGCCTGTTTTTCTCCTAGTAATCATCTCTTTATTTTTTAAACGTTCTAAGAAACAATAAGATGTAACCTGAATTATTGTCTTGATTTCCCAAGTAGACCCAGTTATGACCGTAAGCAAGTTAGTTTGTCTCTCTTACCCTCCTTTTTTATAAAAAATAAATAAATAAAACTATGGGCTTAAATATTTTCTAACAGTCTATAATTTGGAGCCATCTATTAACAGCCTATTCCAGAATTTTTCTAGAATCAGCATGAAGTTTCTAGACTCCACTTTTTTCCTACCCCCATCCTACATACTCCCTTTGAAATTAGAATCTTGATCTAACCTTGGTCTTTCTCCTTGATTTCTTAAATGTCACTGACTGCACTTCTCTGGTTCTACCTGCAATGTTCTCCCCCTTTTCTTTTTTTTAGGGAGGGGGGTATGCATGGGATATAATCCTTCACATTTAAATTAGTAATTATTCCCTTACTAAATCTATTTTAAACTTCATTGCCTTCTTAATGGTATCTACTCTGTCTTTTCCAGCTTGAAAATTATTCTTTTTGGTGGATAAAATAAATGTAAACAAGCACTAACCCAATTTACTAACCAACCTTATTCACTGGATTATCCTTCAAGTGATTTTCAATTTCTTCAGTCTTCCCCATCACTTCCCCAAAGCTCTCGCTACCCCTCCCCTCCAGCAAAAGAAACCTTTAAATAACAAAGATTCACCACTATTGAGGATATTCTAATGAACTTCCTTAAGGATCTGGAGGAAATTACAAAAGAGAAGTTCTCCACGTGTTTTAAGCAATAGCAGCATCCTTAGAGTAAATGTATGCTTGCCCAAAGTACGCACCTAGAATCTTTCCTGGGTGGAAAAGTTTTGCTATATTTGTCTAGACAACATCTGTGGTGCTTTCCTCTGACCGCACAGAACATCTTGAGCAACAATGTCTGAACAATCTTTTATTTGGTCCAGAAAAAGCACTTGATTGTTATAATATTGGTATCTAGGAACAGGCCTTGGTGGCACAGTGGTTAAGAGCTCAGGCTGCTAACCAAAAGGTTCGGCAGTTCTAATCCACTAGCCACCTCTTGGAAACCCTATGGGGCGGTTCTGCTCTGTCCTATAGGATTGCTGTGAGTCAGAGTCAACTTGATGGCAATGGGTCTTCGGTGTTTAGGAGCAGGCCCCATTTTCACCCCATTTTCTGTTTCCATCAGCCTTTGGATCTGAAGGTGGTGCTGAACGGATTGGGCCTGATTAGCTCCCTTGACAAGCTGTCGCTTCCTGACCTGCCTGATTCTAAGTATCTTTGACAATCTCATTTGGTCTCAAAGCTTCTGGTCTAAAAAATAGCTTCGAAATGTAAAAACATGAAATTGCAAGTTCTGGAAGTGCATGGAAAACTATGATAGAAAGATAAAAATAAAGCTTTTCTCCATATCATTAGGAGTCTGGCCCTAAGACCTTCTAATGCTAAGTCCTCCTAAGGCTTAGTGCTGTCATCAGCTGCTGTCAGGTTGGCCCCCGACCCATGGTGATCCCGTGTACAACAGAATGAGCTGCTGCCTGGTCCTGCACCGTTCCCA
This sequence comes from Dugong dugon, assembly GCA_030035585.1. Taxonomy (NCBI): domain Eukaryota; kingdom Metazoa; phylum Chordata; class Mammalia; order Sirenia; family Dugongidae; genus Dugong; species Dugong dugon. The sequence continues at coordinate 27,667,876 of CM057475.1, forward strand.
TGATGGGCTGCGAATCAGACCATTGTGATCCATAGGATTGTCATTGGCTGATTTTTGGAAGTAGATCGCCAGGCCTTTCTTTCTGGCAGGTCTGTTTTAGACTGGAAGCTTTGCTGAAACCTGTTAAGCATCACTGCAACATGCAAGTCTCCATCGACAGACCTGTGGTGGCTCATATGTGGTGCATTGGCTGGGAAATGAACTTGGGTCTCTTGCATGGAGGGTGAGAATTCTACCACTGAACCATACTGCCCTAAGGCTTAGTAAACAACAAACAGAAAAAAATCAAACCTGTTGCCGTTGAGTTGATTTCAACCCATAGCAACACTACAGGACAGAGTAGAACCGCCCCATAAGGTTTCCAAGGAGTGGCTGGTGGGTTTGAACTGCTGACCTTTTGATTAGCAGCCATATCACTTAACCACTGCACCACCAGGGCTCCTACAGCTTAGTAGGGATAATAAATTTGAGACAGAAATGTGCATTGCTTTTTTTTTCCTGTGCCAAAGTAGAAAGTATTTATTTAGAACCCTCTTAGGGCACTTTCATGCAAGAGGGGATAAATGAGGAAGCATTGTAAAACAGCCCTGACGTGGTTCAGAGAAGTCATCGGAATCTATTGCAAGCTCACTGCCCACCACGGGCATTGTTTGAGTCTAGGAATCCTGAGTATTAAGAATGACACACAATTTTCTTTTATAACGTTTTCTTCTGTAACAAGCATACCACTATGCATGACAACTTTATTTCTGGAAAAAAAAAGAATGTGTGTATGTCAGTTGACATTTAACCACATTTTAAATCTTTTCTGTGTAAAGATAATTTATGATAAATCTTTAATAGAACCAAATACAAATTTTCAACTTATAATACTTCTATATCTGGATGTATTTTTGTGTGTTCGTAGCTTTTTCCTCTCTCCATGTAATTTGTGCACACAAGGTATATCTTAGTTTATCTTATAAAAATCTGAGATACAGATTTTTATACTAAGTATAGTATAAGATTTTTACACGAAGTATAAAAGCCCAAAAATGTGCAATTATTTTAGACAAACCTCTTTTTTTCTGTCAGACTATTTTATTATTTTCATGGGTCTTCCCCTCTAAGCCTCTAACACCATATGCCTGTGACTTCATGCAGTGTACGTGACCCCTCTTACAGCTGATGCGGCACCTCAGGGTGGGCGAGTTGTGGGTGGTTGAGGGGAATAGAGAAACTTTTTTTTTTTTTAAATTCAGGTGAAGGCTTACAGAACAAATAGTTTCTCATGAAACAGTAGTACACATATTGTTTTATGACATTGGTTAACAACCCCACAACGTGTCAACCCTCTAACTTCTCAACCTTTTTTTTGGTGAAAATACACAAAGCCAAAGATACACCATTTCAAAAATTTCTACATGCACAGTTCAGTGACATTGACTACGCTCTTCCAATTGTGCTGTTATTCTCACTGAAGATGAAGGCTTACAGAACAAAATAGTTTTCTCATTTAACAGTTACTACAAATGTTGCCCTATGACAATGGTTAACAATCTCACAACACATCAACAATATCCTTACTCAACCTTGGGTTCCCGGAATAGAGAACCTTTAAGTGGTGAACCTGAAGAGCCTCAGAGGTTTCTTTCACCACAACTGAGGTTGAATTTCTGACCATGTGGACTTCGGAATACCTGGTTCTGCGAACCTGATGGTGCAGTGTGGAGTAGGATGGTAAGCCAGGTTGAGTTGTCAAAGAGCAGCATCATGCTCTACCGAAAACTGAGAATTGATAAGTGCTGGATGCTGCTGCTGGTGAAATACATTTATGAAGGAGAATTTAGAGCCTGGAACATACGCTAATGGGAGTGGTACCATATCAGTGAGGATGCTTTGGGTTTACAGAAAACAAATTATAAGTCTCTCAAATAAAAAGGAATTTATTACCTTAAATGATAAGAAGCCTAGAGGTACAACAGTTTTCAGGCTGATTAATTCAGTGGTTCAACAATGACATCAAGGACCCAGTTTTGGTTTTGTTATTCTCAGCATGTTGGTTTTTTCCTAGGTTTATCTTTTCATGGTTACAAAATGGCTGCAGGTGCTCCAGGCATCATATTCTCACGTACTTTCTATGAAAGGAAGAAAAAGACAGTTTCTCCATTTGTCTGTTTTTATCAAGGAGGAAGACTTTTCCTAGAAGGGCCTCAGTAGACTTTCCCTCATGAATTTTTGGCTTATTCCTAAACCAGTTACTGATCTGAGTCATAGAATTACTATGATTAAATTAGATTAATTAAGACTCACCTCTTAGAGCTATAAAGAGGCCCCTTCGCTGAGCATATGGTCATCGGGAGAGTGAAAAAAATTAGGGTTCTATAAACAAAGAAGAACTGGGGCAAATGATTGTAAGGTAGGCAACTAATACTATTTGCTATGTGTTTTAATAGCACATCTCTCATTTGATAAAGTGACTCTATAGTACTTGAAGAGAAAGGATGATTAGTTTTATGTAATCCCATCATTGGAAACAAGATAGACATACTCTGCATAAAAAATAGAAGTCATGTTTTTGTTTCTTTGTGATAGCAAAAAGAAAATCTTAAGTTTTTCATCAAGATTAAAAAATGAAAACTAGGGAACATTGCAGACACTTAATACCCAGCTGCCATTTTCACACCCTTCACCCCTTCTTCCTTGCTCGTAGAGCCTTGATTTCTTCTGGCGGCATTGTGCTGACTGCCATGGGCTGAATCATGATTGATCTAAGCTTATCATAGCAGTCTTGTTCCCAGCTACAAATATTTCCAGCCTTCCTTGCTGTTAGTAGTGGCCGGATGATACAGTCCCGGCCAATAAGTGGAAATCCTCTGATGGGAGAGGCTTCTTGGAAAAATCTTGTTTTCTTGATAAAAGGGACAAGTGTTAGAAGAGAGCTTACTGGTAGTAGCTCTCATTTCCTTCTGCCATGAATGTGAATGTGATGCTGGGTGCTATAGCAGCCCTCTTGACAACATGAGGCAGCAATCATGGGGACAAAAAGAAAACATGTTAAGAATGGCAGAACAGAAATATAGAACTACCCTGAGTCACAAGACCAAACCTGGAGCAACCTACTTTCAGATTTCTGGTTATGTGAGATATGATAACGGAATGGCCTTTTTGTTGAAATCACTGCAATTGGGGATTTCATTGCTTGCAACTTGATGCCTGAACTGGTACAAAAACAATGAACATCTCATGTAGATACTGCAGCTATACTGGCACCTCTCTTCCCATCGCTCTTCAGTTGTACTTTGACCCTGGGTTCAGAGAGACTGAATAACTTGCTTATTGTTGAAATGGAGCCCTTCAACTCCATCTTACTCCAATTAGCCTATTCTTATACATGCTGAGCGTTTCAGGATCTACTTGATTTCCTACTTCTTTTCTATACCTACTCATGTTTTCTTTTGCAACTAGATTGGAAGTTCCTTCAAGACAGAGGCTGAGCCTTTTAGTTGTCTGGTGTCCCTTACTGTACTGGCCACAGAGAGGACTCTCAATGGCCAGGAAGTGAAGGACACGCCATGGCATCTCTTTTTTATCCGCGATGGCAGGAAGGTAGGTAAGCAAATGACTTATCTTAAGAAGTGCAAACTCACCATCTTTTTGGCCTTTAAGTTGGAAAACAGAAACCATATCACATCCTATGAAGATTGCTTCATGTTATGTCATTAATCATCAGGAGTGGATATTATCTGAATTTTGATTATGTATATTTTCATTCTATATGAACCACTTAGATGCAGGATTGGGTGGTGTCCTTTAATGGTTAGCTTGAGACAATACATTTAGGGAAGCATCTCCATGCATTTGAAGCACAGCCGGAAAACGTGGAAGAAGGGGACTTCACAGCTGTAAGTGTCTGATGGGCGCTTTGCTTTTGGGGGTGGTTGGATTGCCACAGCTTCAAAATTCCCTCGCATGAGTTTGTCAGTTTCAGGGGATTTTGATCATGATTCAGTGAAGGGGAACATTCAGTTGAAATAAGAATCTCCTGGCCTCTCTGTGTTTTCCCCCATAGCCAGGGTGGCACCTTGGGTGTATTGGTGTCCAGCACCAACTTTGCACGTGTCCTTGCTTATGGCAGTCTCTCCCTGGATCACCTCCTCTTGCAAAGCCTCTGCTGCTATTTCCCTCTCTCCAAGCACAAGTGCCTTTTGTGGCCCAAGATGTAACTCCAATACAGTGCTTTGTAGCAACGGCTGTGGGTTTTCTTTAAGGGAACTGTGGGTGGCCCCGCCATTTATTTTCTTGCTTCCTTTTTGTTTCTGTCAATTCTGCCCTCCACTTTCCCCTGAAGCACATGCTGTTCGTGTAATCTGAATGGCCATTTAGAGGAAAGATCAGAAGTTTGTTGTTCCATTACCAGCATAAATCAAAACTTTGTGTTCGCACTGCAATCTGAGTGAGTCCAGGAATAGCTTTGGGATTGCTAAGTGTCTGGGGAGCAGTGACTACACAGACATGTTTTGAAGCCGGCTATAATAGTTTCTACAGCTGTTAACAGTTCGTAGAAGAATGGCAGCATTATCTATCAGCATTTAAAATGTGCATGACTTGCATTGCACAGAAGTCAGATCGGGATAGAATCAGATTTTTTTTTTTTTTTTTCCTTCTGAAACTCAGCCAGGAAAGTCTTCAATAACTAGAGAAATTCTTTTCACTACTGAAATCAACATGAAGGACATTGTATTATTATAATTGCTTATAGCTCACCATGAAAGTTGTCTTTGTATGAGTGAATGTACGGGCTGTACTGTTTTGTTTTTATTTATTCGGCATTCTTTATTCTAATGTCCTTTCCTTTTTCATGACCAGAAAGATTGTTATTGAGCCCTTCACAAAGCTGAAATAATGCAGTGTGTTAAAAAAAATGTTAACAATTCTAAGAAGTTATAAAAATTTATAAGTTGGCTGAATGCTTGGGAAATTTCTGCATATTTTAATATAAATAGGTAATGCAAATATTTGTTCTTTGCATTGAGAGGTAAGTCTCTGTTTTCCAAAAGGCCCTGTTATTTAAATCGGCTTCATTTGATTGCATTGAAAGAAGGACAACTTCCATTTTGAATGACGCCAACGATTAAATACCATGGTTGTTATCAAATACAAGAACCTTATTAAGTTAGATGTGTTACTGCCTCAGGGGATTAGACAATTTCCAGAGATCAGTAGGAATTGCTTCATGATTACACTTCTCATGAAGGTAACTTGCTTAATAATTTTTTTTGAGATTTCCAAGTTGAGGTTGAAGTTTTTCATATGAGAAGAATTGTCTGGACCACCTCTTGACTCTGCCAGTTTTATTGTCTCTTTAAAGAATTAATTAACAGACTGAATTCAAGGCAGACATTTTGGGAGAATATGCATAAAAAAGGGAAAATAAGTTGATATACAACTTTTGAGGGATCAAGGGTCAAAGGTCTTTGCAGGACTATGACCTAACATCTTTGATCTTTCTAAAGGGGTGTGCCACATCTCACCCAATGGGAAGACACAGGGCAGGGTGGGATTACACAGGGGCACACCCGCCCAGTGGAATCTTTCCATAGGTAATGTTGTGCTACTCCAGAGACCAAAGCCCACATTTGGGATACCCAGCATTCCAGACAACTTGGCAGTGAGTGGCTTCTTCGGGTTGGCTAGATGATCTGAGAAACCTCAGCACAGACCTCAAAGTTCCCACTGAAAGTGGTAATGAGTTCTCATACTTCACCTTTCTCAGCTTCTTGTTTCCCAGCTAATGCTTTACAGCTGGCCTTCAGGGTGGGCGGGACCAAGGGACGGATCAGGAAAGAGTGCAGGAAAACTCCAAGGGTGAAAGGACTGTACCTCATACAAACAGTACAAATGCCTCACACTTTTACTTGAATAGGAATTACTCATACTTTTACTTGAATAGGCATTGGCAGCCAACCTCACACTCGTTCACACTCATAACCATAAAAAAAACCAAACGCAAACTCATTGCTATCGAGTCGATTCTGACTCATAGCAACCCCGTAGGACCGAGTAGAACTGCCCCATGGGTTTTCCAAGGAGTGGCTGGCGGATACGAACTGCCGATGTGTTGGTTAGCCGCCAAATTCTTAACCACTGTGTCACCAGGGTTCCCTCATAGCCACAGAACCACGAAAATGATCTCTCGGCCAGTCTTTGCTTTACTGGTGGCCTATGTTTCTCTTCCACCACCCGTCTGTTAGTTTGTTGTACTGTGGTGGCTTGTGTGTTGCTGCTATGCTGGAAGCTATGCCACCAGTCTTTCAAATACCAGCAAGGTCACCTATGGTGGACAAGTTTCTATGGAGCTTCCAGACTAAGATAAACTAGGAAGGAAGGCCTGGTGATCCACTTCTGAAGATGAGCCAGTGAAAATCCTATGGATCACAACAGGATATTGTCCGATATAGTGCTGGAAGATGAGACCCCTGGGTTGGAAGGCTTCAGCAATGGACTTGAGCCTATCAGTTATCATGAAGATGGTGCAGGACTGGGCAACATTTTCTTCTGTTTTACAGGGGTCGCTCTGAGTTGGAGTTGACTTGATGGCAACTAACAAAGACAACAATGTCTCTCTTAGACTTTTGGAAACTAAGGGCACATCTGGAGGAGTCTACCTTTCCTATAGAGAAATGACTTGCATTGGAATTAAATTGATAATGTTTTCCAGGGAGAAAAGCCTTGGGAGAAAAAAAAAAAGAATGTTAACTTTCCTAAATTTAGAGGTTCCACTTGATCGAGAATTAATATCAACAGGACATTTGTTGAGTGCTTACTATGTGCCAAGATTTGCACTATCTTGTTTAGAAACAGAAATGCCAGTGGGTAGCATGACCAGCAGAAGGAAATGTAAAAGTAGCTTGACGGAGGGTCACAGGTGAATTAGAAAGGAAATAGAAAACCTAGGCTAAATCCTGCCTTCTCCAGACACTGAGGATCCTTAGTAAATACTTTCCCTTCCTTTCAGCCTGGTTTCGTTATAAAATAAAATTAAATGCTAGCCTGGAATACAAAATTCAGATTTCTCAGTCAGAAAATGGCCCCAGAGGAGTGGTTCTTTTGCCTTCTTGGAGTCATGAAAATCCTTTAGAAGCTGGTAAGTGCTAAGGGCTCTCTTGCTAGAAAAATATACACATGTATAGACACACAAAATGTTGCACACCATTTCTGGGGTTGCCAGACCCCCTTGGAGCCAGTTTTCTTAGGTGGGTGGACTGTGGCATCAGCAAAGATAGGTAACAGGCAGTACTTGGGGTTCCAGGCAGACAGGCTGGCTGGCAAGGAGTTCAGAGGAAGCCTAGCAGAGGCTTCCCAGCTGTCAGAGGGGGAGCAAGCATTAATAATGCTTCATCTAGGTGGGGACTGGTATTGGGAATGACTAGCTGTAGGTGTCAGAGTCTGGGCATGGCAATGAGATTTAGGGATATAATGCCCATCTGGAGACTCTTAGAATACTGAGATAGGAGCCAAGATAAGGCCTCAGGAATCATATAAGAAGAGAGTTAATCATATAAGAAGAGGGCTAGAAGGTGCAGGCTGGGTCATAAAGGAAGCCCAGTCACCAAACCCAGGACAGAGCTGACTTGGCTGGGCTCGGGATGACTTAGCAAGATTTCTCTGTCTATGGGATGATTGGCAGGAGCTATGGCCTTGGATAGGGCAGTGTGGGCCATCTCTGGGAATCTGGTGGGAAGGAGGGAATCTGCCTGGTTATTACAACCATGGAGTTACTCCCCTTCAGAGCTTTAGTAACTTGGCCAAAGGTGTGTATAAGTGTGTGTGTACATGTATGTATGTGTGTTGCCATTTTCATATCATCTTCGAGATATTAACTTTTAAGACCAGAGAATGTTCTTTATTTTTTGTGTTTTTCTCATCTTCTGAATTTGTCTGCTTTTTTACAGTTGCCTTTACCCTGAATCCACTTGACGGCAACGGGTTTTTTTTTTTTTTTTTTTAACCCTGCTACTCCTGCATCATCAGCCATTTCTGTTCCACTCTTAAGTAGGAAGACCTACTGATTGGCAGGCCTTGGCCTTCCTTGGCAAAATAAAAGGTTGGCAGCATTTGTTAATCCATCAAATATTTTTTGGAGTTTTACCTGTTTATAACATCTGAATTTTTAATTTTTTATTGCAGACCAGTAAAATGTAAATGTAATATCTAAATGAGTCTGTGGGTGGTACAAACAATTAATGTGCTCAGCTGATAACCAAAAGGTTGGAGGTTTGAGTCTTGGAAGAAAGGGCTGGCAATCTACTTTCGAAAAATGAGCCGTTGAGAACCCTATGCAGCACAGTTCTACTCTGAAATACATGGGGTCACCTTGAGCAGAGTCAACTCAATGGCAACTGGTTATTTTTATGCAAATGCTGGGAACTGTTGGATTATAATGTCCTTGATTGAGTAGAGTGGGTATTCAAGAAATATTTATGGAATGACTGATTAAATGAGACACAAATTGTATCACATAAAGCTAAGGGCTGAAATGTCCATTACTGACTTACTTCACTTTGATATCTCTTGAAAGAATAATGCAGAGATAGGCTGAGGTCCACATACAGATAGTAAATTAGAAGGTTGGTCTTCTCTTGACTACTCTATTTCCAACTAGACAGCTAGACAGCAGTCTGTCGACTTAAGTGGTGCCACTTCCTTTGATGGCATTTAGTAGATGTAAAATAGTGCTGGTTGTCCTCAATATAGTAGTGATTGTTGTCAGCTATTAGTCAGTTGCTGGAGTTTTGAAGGCAAACATGTATAAAGGAAGAGACCTATTTAGCTGATGGGGTAAATAGGGACAGAGAATCTTAGTTTTCTGGGCTCAGTGGGTGCTGTTCAGAGAGTGAATCTGTTACCTAAATCATGAATGTTTTCCTGATCATTAATCAAAGTGATGTGAAGTTTAAGTAAGCACTAGCTAAGTTTTAGGGTCATTGGGTAGCACAAATGGTTATGTGCTCAACTACTAACCAAAACGTTGATGGCTCGAACTCACCCAGAGGCACCTCAGAAGAAAGGCCTGGTGATCTGCTTCTAAAAGGTCACAGCCTTGAAAACCCTATGGAACACAGTTCTACTCTGACACGTGAGGTTGCCATAAGTCAGAATTGACTCGACGGCAAGTGGTTGGTTGGTGGTAAATGAGTTTTAAAACGTGAAATTTGAAAAGTCACGAACACAATAATAAAGGTTGGAGGGAACAAATAATAGGATATAAACCCACTGCCGTGGAGTCAATTGCAACTCACAGTGACCCCATAGGGTTTCCAAGGCTGTAAATCTCTATGGAAGCAGACTGCCACATCTTTTCTCCCGAGGAGCCACCGTTGGTTTTGAACCGCTGACCTTTTGGTTAGCAGTGAATTGTTTTAACCACCAGGGCAGGAGAGCCATAATTCTGGCATGAAGGTCAGACCAAACACGGCAAGAGAGCTTGTGTGCTTGAATTGATGACAGTCTTCTTCTCAGATCAGATTAAAATTAAAAAATGGGGGAAGGAGGCGGGGCGGGGGGCTTCTTCCTTTGATGGCTGGCTGTATTTAGCAGGAGATTAGTTGCTCAAATTTATTCTTTTGTCTAATAGCAAGAAACACAATGTAACTTAAAATGAAGTCTGAATCAGTGTAATTTAAAATGTAATTATGTGTGTACTGGAGCATCATGGGGAGTTAGCTGAATGTGGTTCTGGAGAGGGAATAGGAATTCAAGAATTCAAGAGATTCTTGACAGAGAAGAAAGAATCATTAAGTAGACAAATTTCCTGGTTAAAAAATGGATCTCTACATTTCTGAGAGAGACAGTTATTTAAAAATGATTGATAAAATAGCACTCCTTATAGAGATTCATAATGCTTTTAAAATGACTGAGTTAAGTGTGCGTGTGTGGTGTGGTGTCAAAAGGACAGAGTCATAACAGAGGACGAAATTATGAGACAGGGAGGATGAGCATTTGCCCAGGGAAACCAGTCCCTGACTTGTCTCCACTTCCCATTAGCACTTTGTCTCCTGGCCACCTCTTGATGCCAACACTTTCTGCCTAGGTGAGAGCCTAGGTGAGAACCCAGTGGGTGAAACACTTTCATCTTGCTTTTCTCTTAACAACGGTTAAGGGTGAGTTTCAGGGGACAGGGGATGAATGAGGTGCAGCAGTGATGTGGGCTTGGGAAATGGCACATCTTATTCAAAGTGGAATGTGGTTAAAGGCTGAAAGGGTATAAATAAAGATCTCCAGACGTTCAGAGGGAGAGGCTCCCTTCAGGGGGCAACCTGGGAAGTCTTCGTAGAGGAGGTGACATTTAAGCTAGGCCTGGAAGGATGGGTAGGAGTTTCACAGGCAGAAATGGATGGAAAAACATTCCAGAGAGAGGCAAATAGCCCCAACAAAGGTATCGTGGCAGAAGGTGCAAGTCTGTTCCGGCAATGGCTGGTGATTCAGAGTAGCTGGAAATAACATGGGTCAGTATGTGGAGGTCAGATTATAAGGGGCCCTGAATGCCAGGCTAAGGTTTTCTTTGATACACAGGTAAACTCCTTACTGAATGGCCATCTCCTAAAACACCTCCTTTACAAGGTTTTATTTTTTTACCAACTCAGGTTTTCTAAAAGTAGCAGCACCATTGTACTTTGCTAAGTCATGTCTTGGTGTCTTAAAGGCAGGAGGCATGGCCTTTTAACCAAAGGCCCAGGCTATTCATTAGGTTCAAGAAATGAAAGACAAAGCAGTTTGGGACTCTGAGGTGTTGTGTGTGGTTTTTAAAATTTTTTTCCACCACCCTTCTCACCGGGGTCACTCACAGGGTAAGTATGGCGGACTGCATTTTCCAAAAGTAGTTGTTCCATCCACATGTTCTTCTTACAGTGTCACTTTGACATTCTTCCCGTTGAGACATGGGATCTATGTTTTCTTCCTTTGAATTAGGCTGGCTTGGGACTATGCTTGGAGTGATACCGTGTGACTTCTGATGTTAGGATTTAAAAGGTCGTGCAGCTTCCTCCTGGTTCTCTTGAAGCATTCACCTTTGGAGCCCTAAGCCACAGTGTAAGAAGCCAGAGGTCGCCATGCTGTGAGGAAGCCCAGGCCACATGGAGAGGCATCAGGTAGGTCTTCTGGATGACAACCAGCATCAACCACCAGAAATGTGAGTAAAAATGTCTCCAGATGATTCCTGGCCCCAGCCTTGGAATCACCCTGAGCCTTCAAGTTCTTCGTGCTGAGGCCCCAGATGTCATGGAGCAGAGACAAGTTGTCCCCACTGTGTCCCTTCAAAGTCCTGCCAAACAGAATTAGTGAGCACAACAAAAAGGTTGTTTTAAGCAAATAGGTTGCCAAAATTTCTTATGCAGTAACTGGAACAGTAAGCAGTGAAGCCTTCTTCTGGTTCATCTCTCTCTGCTCAGCAGGATCAGTGTAGCAGACAGAGGAGGGAGGGAATTCTCGTTGCAGACAGGCCCCTGTTGGGTGATTTACATGTATTATCTCATTTAATCTTCCTAACAACACTGTGAGATAAATATTTCAATCCTCCTGTACAGAGAACTAAGACTCAGAGAGGTTAAATGATTTTCCCTCAAGTCACACAGATAGAAAGCAAACCCAATTTTTCAGGCTCCGTAAGGCAAAGGATTTCGCCTATCACATGGGACCTCCCCAGGCTGGGTGTCGTGTACTCGGTGACCTCTGCCACCTGGTCACCTCTCCATCAGATGGCACACTCACTGAGCACCTGCTTCCACAAGGTCCTGGGCCAGGAGCTGGGAAGGAGATGAAAAGGGAGGGATGACACCTGCCTTTGCAGTGATGATCATGGAGCAGGTAGCTGCAAGTCCCACGGAAAGATCAAAGCAGCCCAGGGCCGTGTGTGATCCGGTACTTGGACCTTCGTAGAGGAGAGGGTCCCTTTGGGGTCTTGGTCAAGTAAGTGACCTCGTGGTGCTTTTCTTTCTACACTGGTGAGAGTTGGGGTGACCGCATCTCCCAGTTTTCCCATACATTCCTGGTTTATGCCTATTGTCCCAGTGAAATTATTAATAGTGCCTCCTTTTAGTCTCACAAGTGTCCCATCTTGGATAATAAATTATATGGTTCCCTCATAATTATATATATGCATATATAATTATGTATATATTACTTATGTATATAATTGTATGATCTAATTGTGTATGTATATATGTATACATATATATAATTATATATCTCACCTTATATGGTAAGAGTCGTACTTCCAAATTGACCTTTTACAGTGGGACAGGGTGAAGTACTATGGAGCAACTATGTGAAATGGCCTGAAGGCAGTGATTAATAGCCCCAAACAAGTGGTAGAGTCCATTAATTCAATGGAAAAGTTGTCCGTTCACTGTGCAACAAAAAAGTCGAACATTGACCTTATTTAAAATAAGAGAATGATGAAATCAAAAGACACATTGCATTGGGCAACTCTCCTGCAAAAGTGCTAAAAAGCAAAGATGTAACCTTGAAGACTAAGGTGAGCCTGACCCAAGCCATGGTGTTTTCAATCGCCTCATATGCATGCGAAAGCTGGATGATGAATAAGGAAGACTGAAGAAGAATTGATGTCTTTGAGTTGTGGTGCTGGCGAAGAATTTTGAATGTACCATGGACTGCCAAAAGAATGAACAAATCTGTCTTGGAAGAAGTACAACCAGAATGCTCCTTAGAAGCAAGGATGGCAAGATTCTGTCTCATATACTTTGGACATGTTATCAGGCAGGATCAGTCTCTGGAGAAGGATATCATTCTTGGTAAAGTAGAGGGTCAGTGAAAAAGAGGAAGACCCTCAACGAGATGGATTGACACAGTAGCTGCAACAATGAGCTCAAGCATAACAGTGATTGTGAGGATGGCACATGACCGGGCAGTGTTTCGTTCTGTTGTACGCGGGGTCGCTATGAGTCGGAACTGACTCGACGGCACCTAACAACAACAACAGCAGCAGCAGCAACAATATTGTGTGGGAGAAAATTAAGAATACAGATTCTGGGGTTCTACTCTAGACCCTGAAATCATTCTGAGAGGATGAGCTTAGGACTGGGCATTTTTAGCAAGCTCCCATGGTAATTCTGCTACACCTAAAGTTTGAGGACTTCTGGGATTAGTTGACTAGAACCCAGGAAACACTAAGGCCCTAGAGAAAGTTCACTAATGTGAGAATTGTTGTTAGTTGGTTAGTTGGTTTAAAACTGTAAATGCACGTAGAACTTGTACGAGACAACTGACCGCAGGGGCGATATAAAACTCAGTCAGCACGGTGGGAAAAAAGATGCCATTAGTCTTAATTCCAACCCGCTTCCTCATGTAAATTATAAACCCACCCACCAGATTGAGGGAAAAGTCACATCATTTTATTATAAGAAAAGAGGATGTGCTTAAACATCAATCTTTTTCTCATTATTACCACTGTCATTGGGATTAATCTGGTGATGGGTTTGCAAGCAATCTCTAATAATATTTAGGAGTTTCAAAGAAAAGAGCTCTGTTGATCAGATTCTCGTCCATTCTGGACAATTCTAACAAAGGTGGGCCAAGGGAGAGTGGTACAATGATACGTTGCAAATTCAAGGCAGTATACATTGACCGTCTCGCTTTCCCTGAGTATTTGTGCCTGTGTAAACGGAACTTTGCAACGGAGTGAAGGAGCCCAAATACTAAAGCTGTAACAGATTTTTGAGATCATCAAGTCCAGGATTCTTATCGCGTCGATGGATAAACTGAGACCCAGAGAAAGGAAATGACTGGAATAAATCCTGGCTCTTCCACTTCCTATCTGGGTAACAACTTTGGACAAGTCACTTGACTTGTCCCTTGTCATCTGTGAAATCAGGGCTAATAATAATGCTTACTTTTTGTAGGTATTGTTGTTGCTAGCTGCCGTCAAGTCGGCCCCTGACTCATGGTGACCCCATGCTCAGCGGACAGAAACACTGCAGGTCCGGCACCATCCGCACGATCAGCTGGGGACTGGATAGTCCGTATTAGTCTGGAAGCTTCACTGAAGCCTGTTCAGTATCATAGCAACACAAAAGCCTCCACTGACAGAAGGGTGGTGGCTGCATAGGAGGTGCACTGGCTGGGAATTGAACCGGTGTCTCCTGCATGGAAGGTGAGAATTCTACTACCAAACCACAGACACTCCCTTTTGTAGTTATTAAAAAAAAACAAATCAAACCTGTTGCCGTGGAGTCAATTCAGACTCATAGTGACCCTGTAGGGCACAGTAGAACTGACTGCCCCATAGAGTTTCCAAAGAGCAGCTGGTGGATTTGAACTGCTGACCTTTGGGTTAGCAGCCAAGTTCTTAACCACTGTACCACCTGGGCTCCCTTTTGTAGTTATAGGGAAGTTTAAAAGAAATGCGAGCGTGCACATGAAGTCCTTAGCGCAGCACTTGGCACCTGTGTTAGCCTTTCTTGCCTAGTTGGTTCCTATTATTATCAGCTGAAGTCACAGAGCTAGTTAACGACAGAACCAGGCCCAGAACTAGACCTCCTGACTCCCCTGCATTTTCCAGAGTGTAGATTTCAGTGGTATCCTTGGAGTCCCAGAAATCAGTCACATGAGGTACCTGTGTGTCTTGACATTGTCAGATGCTATTTTAAGACCTTCTTTCAGAAGCAGCTGAGGACAATTAGCTCTGGTTGGCTGCCTCTGGCCGCACGGTCTGTTCTCAGGGGGTGCGGCCTCTGTGCTCACTGTCTGTCTGTCTGTGTCCCACAATACACCACACACCTGGCTCCTCGTAAACCACACAGTGGCGGGATTAGGGGGCTGAGGCCTAGGGTGCCCCAAACACTTTGCAGGGAACATGTTCCTTGTGAGTGAGATAACCAGGAGGCTTGTGGGAGTTAAGTGTGTGGGTTCTGGAGGCAAGCTGCCTGGTTCCACCGGTTACTGGCTATGGGACTTGGGTAAGTTACTTGCCCCTAAAAACCTCAGTTTCCTCATTTGCAAAACCTGTAACAAGAGTGCCTATCTCATAGGGTTGTTGTGAGGAGTCAGTGAGAAGATGCATCCAAAGCAAGAAGCCTGCCCACAGTCTATAAATGATAGCTTATTATGAATTTGGAGTCCCTGGGTGCTGCAGATGGGTAACATGCTTGGTTGCTAACCAAAAAGGTTGGAGGTTCAAATCCACCCAGAGGTGCCTCAGTATAAAGGCCTGTAGATCTACTTTAGAAAAATTCAGCCATTGAAAACCCTATGGAGCAGAGTTCTACTCTGGTACACATCAGAATAGACTGGATAGCAACTTTGTTTTTTAGTGAAACCTGATGAATTTAGAAGGGAACTAGGATATAAGCAACTTCTCCATGGAAGGGCCAAAAATCAGAACGGAGAATTGTAATGAGTAATGCAGTAGTATTTTGAGCAATCATAGAAAAATAAAGCTGAAATTGAGAATTGGTTGAAGATATCGTATTGCCTTTGATGGGGTAAGTCAAAGTAACTGCCAAGAGCTCAGCAAAAGAAACAATGAAAGTGTCTTCTACCTGTTCCTTTTCTGATTTATAGACCCTCCCCTCCCCTCCAAATCCCCACCTCTCCCTTAGAGTTTGTTATGGCTGTTTAACAAATTAGTTTGTAAATAAATACACCAGAAGCTTCCATCCATGTTTATAAGCCCAAAGTGTAGAAACTTTGAAAGAAGTTTTAATTAACAATAAATTGCATTAACAAAACTTACAATATTTAATTAATATTAAATTACATAACAGAAGTCGGCTGACCACAGTATAGCAGGCAAGTGAAAATGTATTTTGCTAGGTTTCAAAATGAAGGAACAAAAAAACTTCTCTCTTTAAAAGAATTGTGTTGTGGATTTAATGAATGTGAGTGACAAGTGACATAAAACTCTGATCTCTTAATCCTTCTGCTTTGGTGGATATTGACTACGTTAGTCAGGATAGGCCAGGTAGTGCTGAGTTAATAAACAACTTCAAACCACTCAGTGGCTTAAAATAACAAGATTTATTTCTTCCTTAAACTACATGTTCATATCTGTTCTATAGGACTCTGCTCCAAATTATCATCCCTCTGGACCCAGGCGTATGGAGTAGACACCATGTGACATGTTGCCAGTCACCATGGCCCAAGGAAACAGAGTGGTGGATCTTGCCCAGGCTGTTAAAGCTTCCACTTGGAAGTGTTACACATTACTTCAGCTCAGATGTCACTGGCCAAAGCATGAACACTCTCGCCTTTAAGGAAGCATAACTACGTGTTTGGGAGGAGAACAAAAATGTTTGGTAACTAGCATTAATATTGCCACATTTACGTACATATCTTGCCAGTCATAAATTCCTTGGGTGAGGACTGTGACTTGTTCATCTTTGCCTTTCTCTCAGCACCAGCATGATGTAGGAGCTCAATAAATGTTCAGTGACTGAGTGACAGTAGAACTTAGGACACAACTAGAACAAAATAGGAAGTAGGGTCAGACAAATTGTCTTCTCTTTCCTCCTTCCCTTGGCACCTCTCTCCTTTCCCTGTGCCAAGATTCTGACTCCTCTGGAACTGATTATCTGGATGATCCTGGACGACCATTTAGCCACACAAAACCTCAGTTCCTGCAGCTGGAAAATGGGGATATTATTGAAAACCAGCTGCCATCGAATCAATTGCAACTCATGGTGACCCCATGTTTGTCAGAGAAGAACTGTACTGCATGGGGTTTTCAATGGCTGCTTTTTTGGTACTCTCTTGTAAAAAGATTGAATAAGGTGGCATGTGTAAAATCCAGTGATAAGTAAATGCTTGAGGCTCTGGCTGTTGCCCTTGACTGCCTACCACCCTCTGCTGAGCTGTGCCACTGAGGCCTGCTGTCCTCAGGCAAGACCCCATGCACTCAATTTCTTCTGATCTTTGTCTCACTTTTCTCCTTCAATTTCCATGCCAAGACTTACCAGCCTTCTATCCATTTCTTCAGAACTCAGCTTTCTACTGAACAGGGTAGAACAATCCCTTTTAATTCATTAATAGGTATTAGTGGGTTAAACCCTGTTCTGCAGCAGTTGCTTGATATAAGGGTTAACTCATCCAAGATCGGCTACTGACAGTCGTAGATTTACATTATGTCCAAAATACAAGGGACTTTAGAGTTCATCTAGTTTGATGGTTTAAAAAAAATTTTTTTTTAACAAAAAGATAATTGGGAACCCTATATATGAAACAGAAGGGGTCTGCTCTGAGAGGAGGTGGGTAGCATGTCTCCTGCTTGACTTTCTCCAACCTAAAGGCCCTAGAGTGCATGCCCAGAACTCTGGGGTTGGGGGTGTCTTTTCAGAGCCACTGATTCTAGACCAACCTTCTCATCTTACAGAGAGAGGAAGGAACCCCAGATCCCACAGATAGGCAGTTACAAGACTCGGGTTGAAGCCCAGGTCACCTGAATACTGGTCCTGGCCTTCCTGTGTCAAACCTGCCTGGAAGAAGATGGGCTGAGAAGAAAGGAACTATTTCTGATGACTCATGGAATTTGCTCATCAATGAGCAAAGCAAGTGTGCGTTTTTTTTTTTTTTTTCCCCTTTCTTTTTCTAAGGCCCTAGGTGACTCTATCAAGAGATAATAAGATACAAAACTTTTACCTCTAAGTGACTGGTTTGAATGTAGTACAGGCTGTTAGTTACTCAAGACCATTATTGTGTGATGGGTTATCAAAGGGCTATGTGAAATGTGTGGGATTTTTATGAGGTTGTTTTTATTATGGTAGAATGTTTAAAGGCCCCTAATGTACAAAGCACTTTGAAAATGCTAATGGTGCCCCATAATCACTTGCATAATTATGAAGGTCAAATTGTGCTGAACAAACTTGAGAGCTATTTTTGATCGAATTAGTGGATGAACAGAACAATTTAAAAATTCTTCTTTTTTTTTTTTTTTTTTTTTGTCGCCTCTTTTAGCTCCCAGAACTGGGTACAACAAAATCTTTCTTGGAGCTGGAAGAAACTATTGCTCTAATGCATTTTTCCACCGTGAGTAAACTCAAGAAGGTTTTCTTTCCTGAGTTTAAGGCATAGAGTTGGAGAGACTGTGCGCTACTAGGTTTCAGATAAAGAGCTGGCTGTAGTGAGTGTTGAGATATATATACTAAGGAAACTTGCTCCAGCTTGTTTTGATCCTTGTCCCCCATTGCCCCAGGGTTAACAGATGCCCCATAAGGGCCTCACCGGATGTCCTTCTATAGTGACGCTTGCTGCTTTCACTTGCCACCCTCAATTTTCCATCTAACATTAGGAAACTGCAAGGTTAGAAAAACAATGGACTGTTTCCTTCCTCTTTCTTTAAACTACGGGGCCTGAAAGGAGGGCTTCATATTCATTACTCACGGGCCAGACTCGGCCATAGAGGTCATTGAAGTTCAAATGTAACAAAAGTTAAGGTGCGCAAGTCTCAGCGGGTCCCCAGCCCAGCTAGGGGTCAAAATGGCTCTTGTCCTCTCATTAGGGTCCTTGTCTTAACCCAAGGTTTGCTTCAGTTTTTCTTAGTAGTTTGGGCTGACATTTGGAACCTGAGCTCGCTAGAAAGAAAGGGGGCTGGGGAAAGAATCAACACAAAGAAGGCTCAATCTGGGGGCAGTCTGCCTTGCTAGGGTCATGGCCCCCAAGCCACCAAGCGTGTGATTGTCTTATCAGTTGTGACAGGTGCACTTCTCAGAACCCCAGATTTAAGAGGGATCCCTTATTAAGCAGTTCAGATGTTTGTTTTTTTTTTAATAGACTATTTTTTAGAGGAGTTTTAGGTTTACAGAAAAATTGTGCAGAAGGTACAGAGAGTTCCCATATGTTCCCTCTGTCCCCATACTCAGTTCATCCTGTTGTTAACATCTTGCATCAATGTGGTGCATTTGATACAACCGATGAACCAATATTGATATGTAAGCGCTCTACTACTGTTCAAAAGGTTGGCAGCTCGATACTACCCAGAGGCACCTCAGAAGACAGGCCTGGAGATCTGCCTCTGAAAGGTCACAGTCTTGAAAACTCTATGGAGCACAGTTCCACTCCGACACACACGGGGTCCCCATGAGTTGAACTGACTTGACGGCAACTAACAAAAATAACTATTAACTGAATTTTATGGTGTTTTCAGTCGCCTCATATGCTGGACAATGAATAAGGAAGATCAAAGAAAAATTGACACCTTTGAATTGTGGTATTGGCGAAGAATATTAAATATACCATGGACTGCCAAAAGAACAAACAAGTCTGTCTTGGAAAAAGTACAACCAGAATACTCCTTAGAAGCAAGAATGATGAGACTAGGTCTTGCATACTTCGGACATGTTATCAGGAGGGATCAGTCTCTGGAGAAGGACATCATGCTTGGTAAAACAGAGGGTCAGTGAAAAAGAGGAAGACCCTCTATGAGATGGATTAACACAGTGGCTGCAACAGTGGGCTCGAGCATAACAATGATTGTGAGGCTGGCACAGGACCCGGCAGTGTTTCGTTCTGTTGTACGCAGGGTCGCTATGAGTCAGAACCAATTCGATGACACCTAACAACAACAATAGTTTATACTGGAGCCTTGGTGGCGCAGTGGTGAAGAGCTCAGCTGCTAACCAAAAAGTCGGCTGTTCAAATCCACCAGCTGCTCTTTGGAAACCCCATGAGGCCGTTCTACTCTGTCCTATAGGGTCGCTATGAGTTGGAATCGACCTGACAGCAACGGGTTTGGTTTGTTTTTTTCATAATTTATAGTAGGGTTCACTCTTTGTGTTGTACAGCCCTGTGGGTTTTGACAAACGCATGATGTCATGTACCCACCGTTACAGTATCATGCAGAATAGTTTCACTGCCCTAAAAATGCCCTGAGCTCCACCTATTATTCATCCCTCCCCCTGAGCCCTGTCAACCACTGATCTCTTTACTGTCTCTATAGTTTTGCTTTTTCCGTAATGTCACATGGCTGGAGTCATACAGTATGTAGAGATGGTTTTTCCTGCTCTTTTTTATTTCCTCCCCTGTAATATTCTTTTGGTGTGGACTGTTTTCTTGTGACTAGACAGTTTGTGGCCAGAAGAACCCTGTTGGAGTGGAGATGCAGATGCCCCTGCACAGTCATGTTTCCTCATCAGGCTGAAAGAGAAAAGGAAACCACCTTTCTAACACCAGGTCCCCGTGTGTGTGCTATTTATGCTAAAAAGTGCCTGTCATGATTTTTTCAACCCAGACCTTCTTGTTGCACTTGACCACCGAAGGAGAGAGCCAGAAGTCAGAAAGCTGGCAGCAGTGTGAATGGGGGTGGAGTGGGACAAGGAGAGAGAATGGAACAAGAAATTGTGTCAGTAACACAGAGAGATCTGGTAAACTCTGCACAGCCAACAGGCAGGGCCACATTAAGACTTTTGTGGGCCTTAGGTGTTTTTGCTTCCAGGGGTTTCTTCCTCCTTAAAAAAAAAAAAAGAAAAATTATTTTTAATGATTTTCTGGATTTAAAGATGAATTGAAAATAAAAAACAAAAAAACGAACAGTTGCCGCAAGTCGATTCCAATTCATAGTGACTCTGTAGGACAGAGTAGAACTTCCCCACAGAGCTTCCAAGGCCGTAATCTTTACAGAAGCAGATTGCCACATCTTTCTCCCACAGAGCTGCTGGTGGGTTTGAACCGCCAACCTTTAGGTTAGCAGCCGGGGTCTTAAAAGATGAATATACCAGTAGTATTATATATAAGACCCCTGGGTAATACAAACAGTTTCTGCTCATCTGCTAATCAAAAGGTTGGTAGTTGGAACCCACCCAGTGGTGCCTCAGAAGAAAGGTCTGGCAATCTGCTTCTGTAAAGAGCACAGCCAAGAAAAACCTATAGAGCAGTGCTACTCTGTAACATATGGGGTCACCATGAGTCATGACAGCAACAGGTATTTTTTTTTGTTATATACATTATTATGTTGTACATCAATATTATTATATTTTCTTTGCTGTGAAAGTTTATTTTTTCTTTTGATTTTAAAATAAATTTAAAACATTTTCATGAACCTCTAAAATTCTGTGGGCCCCAGGCACTGTGCCGACTGTGCCTGATGGATGGGTTGGTCCTGCCAATGTGAAGCCAATTCTTTTCTTGGTGCAGTTAGAAGAAGCTGAATATTTATGGACTAAAGCAGTTTCCTGATGCCATCGAGTCAATTCCGACTCACAGTGGAATGGACTTGATGGTAACGAGTTTAGGGCCATTTCATTTACTTAAATGATACTACAAGTTACAGATGGGTTTGGTTCATAAAATGAGAGATTAATGTATGTACAAATCCATAAATCAAAATTCTGCCATTAACAATAGGCTAAAGTAATTTTTGAAACTTAATTTTTGAAACTTTGGTATTGGAACAAAAGCCATAGGTCTTATTAAGACTGAGATGGTATGGCCTTGGGTGGGATCCTGCCTCCACTACTTACAAGCTTGGAAAAATAACCTTACTCTTCTGAGCCTTGGTTTCTTTCTCTAGAAATGAGAGATGATGACAGCTAGCTCAGCAGGTCCCTGGGAGCATGAAATGAAGTGAAATTTAAAGCACTTAGTATAATGCCCAGGATATTGTAAATTTTCAATAAGTGTTAGCTATTATTTATTAATTTTATTATTGTTATTATTATCATAGCAAAATTTAATTGTGTCGCTCACATACCAAAGTGGTCCCATTTCAGATAACCACACAAAGTTAAACCAGAGTAGCCAAACTAAGCTCGTTGCTGTCGAGTCAATTCCGACTCATGGGGAGCCCACGTGTCACAGAGCAGGACCGCCCCTAGCCATCTGAGCCACTCAGGGACTCCGGCTGAGACCCAGCTGGTCAGAATTTGCCCAGAATTCACATTTTTTGCAGGATCTGCCAAAATACCGAGTTCTCTGCTGTACAACCCTATGCAGCACTCCACACTGCCTGCCCTTCAGAGCAAGATCAGATTATAAATGGTGTCAGACAAGTTGTGAATTGGTCTTTTATGAAGAACACAGCTCACAAGTCTAGTCTTCAGCCTAGTTCCCATTTTAAAGAATTCATTAATCAAAGTGACTTGCCTATCTGTTAAAATAGCCCCAGGTTTCTGCCTTAGTGAGTTTTATCATTGCCTTTGTGAGCCTTGAAGATTACGGGTTTGATAAACAATAAATAATAATTTTGAGAAGTAAAATTTTCTACAAACATCCCAAATCAAGTTCAAAGTTCCAAACTCTTTAGGTGGATGGAAGCGTTGTGTTAAGAATGCAGCTGGCCATTTATTACTGTTTTGTATTAGCTAATTGGAAAACACCTAAATTATAACTAGTCACCCCCGCAGTTCAGGGTTGATTAAGCAGCCCATGACACTTCTTCCTTTGGAGACTGTCTTAGGAGTCATTATCATGGCTTGCCCATTGGCTTGAGTTAATTACTCGCATTTTCTCTAGTGATCATCTCTCTGCACATGCTCTAAAAATACCTATCTTTCACAAATTTTTTTTTTTTTTTTTTTACATTTCGCAATGGCCACACATACCCAGGAAAGTGTAAGCAATCGTTTGGTTTGGTTCTTTCAAAGGAATAGATAAATCATCATGCTTCATGATGACAGAGGAAATGACAGTTTTTATCTTTTATTCAGGTAGCCTAAATTTACATGAGACCGCAGACAGTTCCTGACAGGATGTTATTGATTGCATTTACCCAATTTGGGGGAGGGGGCCGGAGGTTGAGACGGGTCTTCCTGCCACATCACAGGACATGCTCTTCCTTTCATTCCTGCCTGTGAATCAAATCCCAGGCCTTCGGACTCTCCCATGAAGTTGTCAATTTTTAGAATAGAGATTTCAGGCCCCTTGACACGTTTCCATTACTTATTTTTCTAATTCAGTCCCTTCCCCCTAAGCCAAGTAGTAACAATATTCTATTGTTGGATGCCTTCTAGGATACTTGAATGATAGTTCTAAGGAGCGATGTGAAGAGCAAACGAGTAGTTCAAAGGATTACCGCACTCGGCTGCTACCTGTATGGTTGGAAGTTTGAGGCGTCTCGAAAGAAAGAACTGGTGAGTTGCTTCTGAAAAATCAGTCGTTGGAAACCCTATGGAACACAGTTCTGCTCTGACACATACAGGGTCACCATGAGTTGGAATCTACTTGACGGCAACTGTTCAGCCAAAAAACAAACACAAAAAACCAAACCTATTACCGTCGAGTCCATCTGACTCATAGCAACCCTATAGGACAGTTAAAACTGCCCCATAGGGTTTCCAAGGAGTGGCTGGTGGATTCGAACTACGGACGTTTTGGTTAACAGCCTGAGCTCTTAACCACTGCGCCACCAGGGCTCCAGGCCCTCTTATAAATGATTTATGTATTTTACCTCATCTATTCCTCACAACAACTTTATGAGGGAGGGACTGGTTTTATCCTAATTTTACAGGTGAGAAACTTGAGACACACTGGCTTGTGATTTACCTAAGGCAAAGCCTTGGATGGATGGCTTCCTTCCTTCTCTTTCCTTCCATTCTTCCTTCTTTCCTTCTTTCTCTCCATCCAAGCCAAAAATGTTAGCCGAGCACTTTGTATGTGCTGAGTGTATTCTGGGCACTAGAGACAGCAGGGAACAAAACAAACTCTTTGCCCTCATGATGCTTACATTTTAATGGAGAGAGTCAAATAATAACTAAATAATCCAGGAATCTCACTTTTACCCACTGCCCTACACTGCCCCAATTTACACATCTCCCCACAAGAAGCTTTCCCAGATTAGTTCCACCCAGCTTCTCACTCATCTGGATAATTTCAATCCACCTTCCATTTTAATACACATAAGTAATTAGAAAATCCAAAGGGCCGTATTTTAGCTAATGGTATATGTGCCTGACTCAAAGCAAACTAGGCAATGTCTCCTGTGTACGTTGGGCCCCTTGGTGCACAGCCTTGCCTCCCGAGGGTGATCACAGAATTCACTGTAACTCCTATTTCCTAGACTGTTTATGTTGCAGAGAGAGAGATACTAGGGGATGACTTGGCCCACTTCAAAAAGAGAATTTTATT
The DNA here is from genome assembly GCA_030035585.1 of Dugong dugon. Classification (NCBI taxonomy): domain Eukaryota; kingdom Metazoa; phylum Chordata; class Mammalia; order Sirenia; family Dugongidae; genus Dugong; species Dugong dugon. The sequence continues at coordinate 27,691,924 of CM057475.1, forward strand.
TTATTTCACCTGATGAAAGCTTACAGAAATCAGTTTGATTTTCAACAAAAATGGTCATGAAGCTGATTTCGGATTTCCTGAATGAAGTTTGCAATTTGGGAGTGGAGCATTTAACTCCAAAAGCCATGGACTGTGCTAGCTTGGGACATCAGCCTGAGCTTTATGAAAAGATCGACCCCTGGGAAAAGTTTCTAGGTATTATAGCTACAGTCAATTAAGCTCACTGTCTCTTTCTCTCCAGCTTTCCCTCTTACACTTTTTCTCATGTTCGGTGGTATAGGGATGGTCATTTTTTTTAATCTGATTTTCAGAAAGTGGAATTGGGAATACACTTGGTATGGGTTTAAGTGGGATACATTTACGTGGTTTTGAGTCACTTCCATGTTATCGCTAATCATCCTAATGTAGACATGGCTTCCGGGAAAACTTCCACTGCCCACTGTGCAAACTCACCTGGCATTGTGCCTCAAAGATTCAGGGCAGAAGTTATGTGTTTATATATATATATATATATATATATATATATATAATATTTTATTGTGTTTTTGGTGAAAGTTTACACAGCAAATTAGGTTTCCACTTAACAATTCCTATACAAATTGTTTAGTGACATTGGCTACATTTTTCACAACGTTAACATTCTCATTATTTCCATTCTGATTGTCTTGTTTCCATTAATCTAGCTTCCCTGCCCATTACCTTCTCATCTTTGCTTTAGAGTAAATGTTGACCATTTGGTCTCATATAGATGATTTTTTAAAGGAACACAGTATTTTATGAGCCAATCTGTTATTTAGCTGAAAGGTGACCTCCAGGAGCAGTTTCAGTTCAAAGTTTAGAGGGTATCTCAGGGCGATAGTCTTGGGGGTTTCTCTAGTCTCAACCAGACCAGTAAGCCTGGACTTTAATAATTTGAGTTTTGTTCTACATTTGTCTCTCGTTCTATCAGGGTGCATCTATTGTGTCCCGGATCAGAACGGTCAGTAGTAGAAGCCGGGCACCATCTAGTTCTTCTGGTCCCAGGGTAGATGAGGTCGTGGTTCGTGTAGGCTGCTAGTCCTGAGGTGCGATTAATTATTTTTGTGTGTGGCCCTTCTTACCACGGTCTTGTAACTCCCACCCAGGTGATTGTGTGATAGGGTAATTGTGGCCTACCAAGGGGACAGGTCAGTTTTGCCTTAAAACAGAGCCCATTCCAGGCAGAGCGGAGAGCCGACCATCACCAAAGAAGGAGACCTGCGGCAGAGACCCGCAGGAGACAGCGCGGTGGGCTTCCTGGCCCTCGGAATGAGAAAGCTGAGGGTCTTTGGGCAGAGACTGAGGGACAGGGAGAAGTCTACACTTGACGCACGAATTTGAGACTTGCCAGCCTCCACAACCACGTGAACCATTTCGTTTATAGGGTCGGTGAGTTCTGTGAGACGCTGCAGTAAATTAGGGAACCCAAAGACAGGAGGGAGAGTACTGAGGGGAGAGGGAGTAGGTGATATTAGAGATGATGGAGTAGTACAACAGCTTGGAAGAGATAGACATTTGGGACATCTTTAACCTCTGCCTCATAGGAACCAGCTTTGTGCTGATCCTTATAAAAGAGACTATTTGTTTAAGTCCTGCAGGCTAGTTTCATCATTTAGTCTTTCTCTTTTGCTCCAGATGAGTAGAGACCAATAGTTGTATCTTAGATGGCTGCTCACAAGCTTTTAAGACCTCGGATGCTACTCACCAAAGCAGGATGTAGAATATGAACTTCATGAACTATATTATGCCAATTGACCAAGTTGTCCCACAAGACTAAGAGGTTATGTCTTAATATTAATCTATCTGATGGTGCCCAGCACTCGGGGGACGTTGGTAGAAGAGGAGAAACAGTTTGAAATATACAGAGCTGAAAGTTAGTCTGTGGATAATTCGTCCAAATGTTACAGTTCATATATGGCAGAAACTTGGTAGAGATATTCCCAAAGTTGACAATAATCCTAAACACATAAATGACATTACCATCTATAATAAAAACAAATTTTGATCACCATGTTAGAATAAATACTTTTTTTCTTCACCCCCCTGCCCACCCTCACCCCCCCATTATAAAATTGTTGTTTTGGGAAAGGGTGATAAAAGAGTATGCAGCCCCAAAAATGTGAGAATAAATATCATAGAGGTACATCAAGAGGTTAATTAATAAAAAATATTATGTTATCTTTCTGGATTTTGTGACATGTATGTTATTGGTCAGCTTTTAAATTTGCAATTTGTTGTGATTTGTTTTCTAATTCTCAATAAACTTTCAATTTTGTACTTAATTTTATATTTGCAATTTTGTATTCTTCAAGAGGAAACCCTGGTGGAGTAGTGGTTAAGTGCTACGGCTGCTAACCAAAAGGTTGGCAGTTCGAATCCACCAGGTGTTCCTTGGAGACTCTATGGGGCAATTCTACTCTGTCCTGTAGGGTCGCTATGAGTCAGAATTGACTGGACAGCCACAGGTTTTGGTTATTCTTCAAGAAGACCCCCCATTATATAAATGTATATCCTTTCAAAACCTGAATCTGCTACCCTATCCAAGAACAATTATGTAATATAAAGCAAAATGTGTGTGTGTGTGTGTGTGTGTTTGTCTGTGAAACTCACTAGTCTAGGATACTAATATTTTTCAGCGTCAAATATCAAACTAAACCAAACCAGTTGCTGTCGAGTCAATTCCAAGTCATGACAACCCCACGTGTGTCAGAGAACTGTGCTACATAGGGTTTTCAACGGCTAATTTTTTGGAAGTAGATCCTCAGACATTTCTTCCAACGCACTTCTGGGTAGACTTGAACCTCTAACCTTTCAGTTAGCAGGTAAGCATGTTATCCATTTGCACCACCCAGGGACTCCTGTCAAATACCAAAACTAAAAAGAAAAACCAAACTGTTTGCCAATGAGTCGATTCCGACTCATAGCGACCCTATAGGACAGATTAGAACTGCCTCATAGTGTTTCCAAGGAGAGGTTGGTGGATTTGAACTGCCGACATTTGGTTAGGCACTGAGCTCTCAACCACTGCGCCACCAGGGCTCCAAATACCAGAGAACACTGCAAACTGAAAATAGCCTCCCCATCCTCTCTTTATCTCTTAAAGATACTTGTTGTCACTGTATCCCAGGTATTAAAATAGGTTTTTCTCTTTGCTGTCTGTATTAGTCAGGATGAACCACTGGTGCTATAACAAAGAGCCCCAACAAGTCAGCGGCTTTCACATTAAAGGTTTATTTTTTTTTCATGTCACAGGCCACTGTAGATAAGAGGGGAGCTCTGCTTCTTGCAGTCATTCAGGGACACGTGCCCAGCCCCTGTCCTCACTCCTTCCATCTAGTGCCTTGGAGGCCTCCCTGGCCCTGCTGCATCTGGGCAGCTAAAGAGATAAGAGAAAGAACATGCTGGATTTTGGGAGTGATCATAGAGACCAGGCCTAGAAGTGGTGTGTATCATTTCTGCCCATAATCCATTGGCTATAACTTAGTCATGTCGCCCCATGTAAGGAGGCTGAGACATTTCTAGTACGTCTAGAAAGGAGAGAAGAAACATACACATGGGTAAGTAGAAGCATTCTCTGCCACAGGCTTCAATAGACATGTAAAGGGAGACACATTTCTTGTAGATAGGATTGGTCTCACGGGAACTGTCACAACTCCCAAATCTGTGTGCATTTAACTGGAGGGTGACAAAGTAGTTAAGAAATTGGTTGCTAACCAAAAGGTCAGCAGTTCGAATCCACCAGTGGCTCCTTGGAAACCCTATAGGGCAGTTCTACTCTGTCCTATAGGGTCAGTATGAGTTGGAATCGACTCAGTGGCAGTGGGTTTGGTTTTTGGGTATTGTGCTTTGGTGAAAAGAATGTGGGATTTGGAATCAGAATAGCTAGTTTGTATTTATCCTTGCTCATCACTTATTAACTATGTGACCTTGCATGAGACATCATCTTTCTGACAATCAGTTCCATCAGCTGTAAAATGGGGATGATAACAGTATCTGCCTCATCTGCCTCATAGGCTGTTTTCAGTGTCCGTCAAATGAGAACATTCGCAGAAGAGTTTATTGTACTCTGTGAGGTGCTCTACGAATATAGATGCCCCCATCCTCTCTTCTTCTTTTGTCCAGTTTCCACTCTGAGCTTCGAGGATGATATATTGTGTCTGCCTGGCTATAAGGATTCACCAGGTGGTGCAAACAGTTAAGCACTCAACTACTAACCAAAAGGTTGGCGGTTTGAACCCATCCAGAGGCACCTTGGAAGAAAGGTCTGGCGATGTGCTTCCAAAAGGTCATAGCCTTGAAACTCGTATGGAGTGCAGTTCTACTCTGCATACATGGGGTTACCATGAGTTGAAATTGACTTGACAGCAAGCAACTGGGTATAAGGAAGCCTGATAGAGATGCTAGTGCCCCTGTCACTAGGAGACTAGACATTGTTTAGTCTTTGCTTGGAGACTGAATATTTATTCAGGACTTTTTTTAGTCCCTGGATTTTTTTGGGGGGTGGGGGTGGGGGGTGGGGAAGGACCAAGATAGAAGGTATTCCTTTTAAAATCAGTGTTAAAAACAAGAAAGCAAATTGTCAGTACTCCTAGGTGTTGACTTATACCATCAGCCCTTAAAATTAAGTGTGAAAAATCTTACCTGTCCTTAAGTCACCTCCTTCCCTTTATAGACAGGAGGCTTTAGAACAGGATGCCATGTATGTGAGGAGTGTGGTTTCTTGAAATATTTTCTTTGAAGAAAAAAAAGGACAGAGGATGGATGTACTATCTTGAATTGTCTTGAGTTGAAGGCAGAGAGCAAGTAGTATATTAATGGAGTAGAATTTCCTTAATGAAGATATTTTATATTTTAAATATTTTCATCATACCTTATTTATTAACTATTGGTAAGTACATCTTAATTATAGACATATAAGCCCAAAGGAATTGACTGGTTTTTGTCAGTATAGATTATTTTATGGGCCTCTGGTCTCTGTGTTGGATATTGAAAAAACCTCTCCTGAAAAGTGTGCAAAAAGGTATAGTGTGGAAAATGAGGGTTTGTTGTGTTTGTTTTGTTTCTCATAGTTTCCTTACTCTTTTGCAGCATTTTACCCATTCTGTCAGCGGAATTTATTGCCTTAGGAGAAAGGCCAAAATAGATGATACATAGAAGTTAACTGAGTTTTTGAATTTATTTTTTAAAGTTCAGAGAGAGTACTCTTGAAAGCTGACACTTTACTGCAAGGGCCTGAGCTCCCAAAGCTTAAGAGCCTGGAAGCTTCAGAGCAGAGTTTAAGTCAAAGCCATGGAATCGGGGAGGATGCCTCATGAGTGTTTTCCTACCCGACTGAGATCAGGTTTGAGCAGCTGGCACCCAGGAGAAGTAGAAGTTAGAGGCTGGTGAGGTGCCTAGGAAAGTGATGCTCCCCTTCCGGCCCAGCCTTTTGGGAAAACTTAATGATAGAATGAGTCCCTGGGTCATGCAAATGGTTAACATACTGGGCTGCCAACCAAAAGGTTGGAGGTTCGAGTCTACCCAGAGATGCCTTGGAAGAGAGGCCTGGCGATCTACTTCCAAAAATATCAGCCATTGAAAACCCTATGGAACACAGTTCTACTGTGACACGCATGGATCATCATGAGTCGGAATTGACTGGATGGCAATTGGAAGTGGAAAGGTTAGGATGGATTTGGGGTCTTGTATTCCTTGGAAGAAGTGCAGCCAGAACACTCCTTAGAAGCGAGGATGGCGAGACTTCATACCTTATACCACCAAGAAACTTGGACATGTTATCAGGGGGACCAATCCCTAGAGAAGAACATCATGCTTCGTAAAGTAGAGGGTCAGCCAAACAGAGGAAGACCCTCAATGAGATGGGTTGACACAGTGGCTGCAACAGTGGAATCAAGCATAGCAACGATTGTGAGAACGGTGCAGGACTGGGCAACATCTTGTCATAAGGTTGCTATGAGTCAGAACTGACTGGATGGCACCTAACAACAGCAACATTCCTGGCCCCAAAAGAAGCTTCTCCATGTAGTCGGAGAGAATGAAAGCAATCCTTGCAGATATGACCCTCATTCCAGCATGGCTTTGCAATAGCAAAATATAAAAGGCAATGGTTGATAGATCTAAGTGGTAGAAAATCTAGGCTGTTAAAGTCTGAAGCAGTACCTCAACATGCCTACAGCCCCAGATGATGCCAGAGAGTCAAAATATCCCATCCCCCTGATAAGTGTGCAAGAGGGATGAGTGGCCTTTGTGTTTACCATTTTTTAACATGTAAAATTCATAACTGCTACAAATGTGAATCACTGCATGCTACTTTTTATTTCTTGTGTCTAGATGTCAAATGCTCCAAAAGGCTCTGAAGCCATCTGTGCGATCTTCGAGGACCCAGTAACCTGAGAACAGCGAGGGATGCAGACATTTCAGCTATGGATGCCATTGTGGTAGGTCCCAAGGACCAAAGAACATTGTCCACTGGGAGCCAGTGTGGATGGATGCTGACAGGCAGGGCTGGCATCAGCTGGTACTCACCAATAAGGCCCTGTCACGGTGTCAGTGGGTGTTTTGAATTGATTTGTGTGCGCCTAAAAATGTGTGTCAACTTGGGTAGGCCACGATTCCCAGTATTGTGTGGTTGTCTACCATTTTGTGTCTAATATGATTATCCTATGTGGTGTAAATCCTAACCTCTCTGATGTTAATGAGGCAGGATTAGAGGCATTTATGCTGAAGCAGGACTCAGTCTACCAGATTAGGTTGTATCTTGAGTTAATCTCTTTTGAGATATAAAAGACAGAATCCAGCAGAGAGAGGTAGGACCTCATACCACCAAGAAGGAAGTGCTGGGAGCAGAGCATGTCCTTTGGACCTGGGGTCCCTGCGCTGACAATCTTCTAGACCAGGGGAAGATCCATGACAAGGACCTTCCCCCAGAACCGACAGAGAAAGAAAGCCTTTCCGAGGAGCTGGAGCCCTGAATGTGGACTTCTAGCCTCCTAGACTGTGAGAGAATAAATTTCTATTTGTTAAAGTCATCCATTTGTGATATTTCTGTTATAGCAGCACTAGATAACTAAGATAGTGCGTGTGTGTCTGATTAGTTGGTATCTATATCATACTGAAGGAGACCTGGTAGTACAATGGTTAATGCACAGCTGCTAACCTAAACATCAGTGGTTCGAACCCACAAGCCAGTCCACGGGACAAAAGACCTGGCAATCTGCTCCCATAAAGAGTTCAGCTTAGGAAACTCTGTAAGTCCGTTGTACTCTGTCCTATAGGGTCATTATGAGTCGGAATCAACTTGACGGCACACAACAACAACACACTATACTGCTTATTAAATATTCTGATGCCCTTGACCTGATGCCTATCACCTGAATCCAGGAAGTTTGAAAAGCCCGCTCCCCCAACTTGGATCACCCCATTTACCCATTGCGGTCAAGCTGATTCTGACTCAGTGGCTTATGTAGTTAAGAGCTGTGGCTGCTGACCAAAAGGTTGGCAATTTGAATCCACCAGCCCCTCCTTGGAAGCCCTATGGGGCAGTTCTACTCTGTCCTATAGGGTCTTTATGAGGATTATCCCATAGGCATAAGGAAAAAAGGCCAATACCAGCTGCTGTGGAGTCGATGGCAACCCCACGTGTGTCAGAGTAGAACTGTGCTCCATAGGGTTTTCACTGGCTAATTTTTCAGAAGTAGATCTCCTGGCCTTTTTTCCGAGGCACCTCTGGTTGTACTCGATGCTCCAAACTTTCACTTAGCAGTCAAGTGCGTTAACTGTTTGCACCACGCAGGGACTCCTGAAGAAAAAAGAAAAGGAAGGGACGTATCCTCAAATGGCTGGCGATTTACTCCCAAAGAGACTAGAATAAACCAGAAGGAATTAAGTTTACCTTGATTGTCAAGCTTAAGTTTTCCACTCAGCTTGTGAACTCATTTAAGCTCATTTACAGTGAAGAAAAGGGAGCTCCACTTTTTAAACATGCAAATTTCATAACTACTACAAATGTGAATCACTGCTTGCTAGGTTTTGTTTCTTGTGTCTAGATATCCAGTAGGCCCCAAAGCCCCTAAAGCCATCAGGCACTTTCTTGGGGAGATCTGAAGGTAAACAGGTTCCTCTGCAATTTCAGGGGGTGGAAAGAGGGTCAGTGGTGGTGTATTACCACAGGAAAGTCTGACTTACAAGCTGGCATAGTAAAAATTGACCCTTTCTACTTTGTAGGAATTGAGAAATGCAGTCAAGCAAACCCCACAACAATTAAGAGGCTGAGTAAGGTTTTTCTTTCACATAGGTTAAAAATCAGAAGACCTCAATTTCAAATAGGGAGAACAGCAAATGGAAGAAGAGTAGAAACCAAAATAAAAACACTAGGAACGAGACAGGGAGATGTTCATGGCTCACCTATAAAGGGCTTAAATATTCTTCTAGGGAAGGAATTTATCAACATGTCTGGGGAATGAATTTTTTTGATTTTTAAGAAATAAACAGTTTGAGTCTGTACATGAAAGCAGCAGATCTATTTAGAAGTTTATATGTGGTCTCTATGGAAAACTTACTTGTGCCGTAAAAATGTTTTATTTGCTGGATAGACTAGGATGGGGTCATTGGATGTTTCTGGGTTAGGAGCCCAGATAAATGGATAATCATTTCAGAGATATTGTTCATCAGATAAAGGATGAATGCCTTATCTAGAAGGAGTGTGAACATTGTTCAGCACTGGAATGGGCAATTGAGGAGAGTGGTAGGCTGGCCTTCTCAAGAGGCTGGTAAAACAGGAAGCATTTTCATTGGCTGGCATGGGTTTAAGACTTTTTCAGGGTGAGAGGGGAAAAAAGAAGAAGGGGAATCAGCCTGGTCAAGTGTGGTGAGTACTGTCTTGGATTTAGTATTATACTAGGCTATCTTTAAATATGAATCACCTATATTTGAAAAAAAAATTTTAATTACAGAATTTTCCACTTTAAATAGTGGAGAGTAGAAAGAAGTAAGAATGGACAACATGGGAGAACGACTAATGTGTGACAAAGGAGATGGTCTAATTGGTTTCTTAAGATCCACTTTGATTTTAAAAGTCAATATATTTTTCAAAAATTACACTGGAAGACCGTCCATTGGGTTCCTGCAAAATAATATCAAGTGAATCAAATAGTGATATTCTTCACAACCTGGGAAGCATTCACAGAATTCACTGCACAAAAAAAGGACTTGTGAATACTACTGTTCATCCAGTATCTCCTAGGTCTCAGGCTGATTCTCTTACGTAGCATCAGGGCTGCTTCTAGGCTGTGCAGGGCCCTGGAATAAATTTTTTTTATTCTATATAAACAATTCGATTAGAAAACATATAAAATTCATGCACCCATGTGAGGTATGGTCATCTATCAAAGACATCTATCAAAGTAACAGATAGAGAAGTTATACTTAGGTATTTGTTTATTGTCCAGTCAGTACATATGAAGAGTCTTTGTGGTATCCAGGCATCATCAGTGCCTGCTCAGGTTCAGGAACCATCTCTGTGTGTTCTTTCTTGCGACATGCACCAGTGTTGACTAATTTCATATCTCCCACTATGGGAAAACGGTGAGAAATACGCTATTACTCACCATGCCATAGCTCTCTGGAGCCTGCTTGTAGTGAAACAATATTGATAGATCTTCTTACCTCTGCAGGTCCCTTATAACCATTTATTTAGTGCTGGTTGTATCATTCTCAGGACAATTCATCATTTATTGTACTGCCTGTGAATACTGGCTTCCAATGACTCTCTCAAAGGTTGCTATTGTGCTTCTTTGCCATTGACCACAAATGTTAAGTCTTGTCTAGAGCATACAGGAAAACAGAAAAAATAATTCATTTTCTGGACTTGTTAAACTTACTGTTTGCAATTTTATAACAAACATAGAAGAACACATTTTTCAACCATGTCTTCTCTTAAGTGCTTGAGGTTCTAATCACTGCATCCTACTGATTTCTTTCAGGGTTGACTGCATCCCTGCCTGTGGGAGAATGGGAGAGGGTCCTGTAGGCCCAGCGAGAAGGGTGGTCCCATTCTCACAAAGAGACCAACCTGGGGAAATGCAGTGTCACCACGCTGATCAGAGGTGAATGCTTATCCATTGCAAAGGTCTGTGGCTGTTTGCTTTGTGAGCAATGGTCTCCAAAGACCTTGGAGGAGATAGGTGAGACCGTTCCTAAGGGCCGCCTGACAGGTTGCACAGAGCCTAGGGGCCAATGGCAGGGGTGGAGCTCATACAGGGTGGAGAACACCTGCCACCACCCCACCTCCCTGGGGTTCTCTAGACCAGAGGCAGCCCTGCTTTGGGAACACTGATGGGCCCACATAAGCTAGGCTTAAGCCCAAGTGCAGGTCATGAACCCAGAGCCCTGAATATTCTTGTGTCCAGTGTGAGTGAGTTACCTCAAATCAGCATGTCAGTACCACTCTGGTGGCTCAATCCTGTGTGATCCTGCAAAGGAAACACTGTGCTGGCCTGTGGGAGTGACTGGTTCCCAAGCCCACCCTCCTGAAACAGGGCCTGACCACACACCTCAGACAACCACAGAGATGTGAGTCCAGGAGCTTCTTGGGGTATCTGGTCGACCTCACACTGGGGCAAAGGGTTGGACAATACCTCGAAAAGGAGAAATGGGGACTGATACTCATGTGAGTCCTGGGCTTGGTGCAAGCGACCTGAGTGATGTTGCTGGCACTGGCAAGTCCCGGGCACCCAAGGAAGAAACATTTTCTTAAGATCTCCAAAGCACAGGTCCCCTGAGGTGCAAACCAGGGCAGGCCCCCTGCCTGGGTCCAAGGGCTGTATTATGTAGGGCATTGCATCATAGATTTGGAAGCACTGGAGGGACTATGTGTAGGTAGCCATATTGCTGACGTAGAGCTGGAGGTACTCCAGCCCTTCACTTTGCAACGGTTGTCAGAGTGAAGTGGTATAGTTTTCCAAATGACCACCACAGCTAGATATAATTTGTTAGAGAAGTGTGTGTATGTGTGTATATTCCCATAATGCACACATGTGTACACATACACATATACATATTTTTATATAAGTATGTAGAAAATAATAAAAGCACATATACGAGGGTAAGTAAAAAAGTATTGCTACTAGAATTTCAGTTCATGCACGCACGGGCTTATTCCAGACAAAACGTGTTTAAACATGTCTGTGCGATCAGAGGATGGCTGCAGACAAGTTCTCTCAGTAACACACTTGTCTTAGTCTCGTTAGGGTGCCTTCAAAAAAAAGGATACTTTTTGTGCCATGGAAAAAAATGATTTTGAGGTCAAGACTAATAGCAAATTTTTAACAAAACTCAAATGGACATCTTCACAAGTCATTGAAGCTTTGCAACAAGTTTATGGGAATTCTGCCCCACAGAAAACAACAATTTTTAGATGGATCAAACATTTTAAGGAAGGTCGGGAAGACCTGAAAGATGAGCCAAGAGAGGGAAGACCACTTAGAAGGTTGTGTTGACTGTTTTTGGGATTCCAAAGGGGTAATCTTGATAGATTCTCTTGAATGACACAGTATGATCACAAGGGCTTATTATGAAGAAGTTTTAAGAAAATTGAAAACTGCATTGGTGGGAAAAAGTCCAGGAAAGTTGCACAGAGGAATTTGTTTTCCATCACAACAATGCGCCTGCTCATTCTTCAGTGGTAACAAGGGCTGTCCTATGAGAATTTTGTTGGGAAACCTTATCCCATCCACCCTAGAGCCCTAATCTTACCCCTTCAGACTTCTTTTTGTTCCCCAAACTTGAAGAACATTTAAAAGGAACACGATTTGAGTCCCTTGAGGATGCCAAAACTGCTGTTTTGATGTGGTGAACGTTGAAGAGGACAGAATTCTTCGGGGAAGGGTTAGAGAGATGGAAACAGTGCCTTCACAAGTGTGTAGACCTACACGGAGGATATGTTAAGAAACAATAGCTTTGCATTTTGATATTTTTGTTTGATAAAGGTTTCTATGATTTTGTAGCGATACTTTTTGACTTAGCCTTGTATTTATGTTTTATATTTATGTAACTTTGTATATAAATATATATACTTGTATCTTTCACACATGTTTTTTCTACTTGGTATAAGAACTTGGCTTCATTCATTCATTTACTCAATAGTTTTCATTCATGTAATCTATTTATTGCAAAGCAACCATTTTCATGTTTTTTGATCTAATGAATTATTTCAATCAATATATGAAGAGTAAATTAAGATGACACTGTTCACTTTATAAGGAAGATGGATAGTTGTACTTAGGCTGAATACTGGGTTCTGTTAAACAACTGTATTTTCTTTACGGCTGATGCATTTTTACTTGTGTAATTTGGAAGATTTCTTAATAATTTGACCTGCTTGTTGAGTCTGACTTTTTTGTTTCAGCATATAGAACTTCTTGTTATATTTTCAAGAGAACACTTTATGAAGAAAAAATTATCCAACAAATAAAGGAAACGAAAACCCCAATGGATATTGTGTAAGAATAGAGTTGTACTGTTGCCTATGAAATATTCTTTCCTATAAACAAAATGAGGAACCAGACTAGGAAGCATTCCAAAAACCAAATACACTGCCGTGGAAATATACCTAAATATGCTGAGGTCTTGGAAATTTTAACTATAAGAATATACATCACTGCATATGTTTAAAGGGTATAACTTTCTCATTCTCTACATTCACTGGAATTTTGAGAAGTGGCACCAAGTGTCTGCTTTGACCTTTATGACCTCTGAACTCAGTAGCAAGAGCAAGAGACATCTTGAAGTGTCTCGTAGATGTGGCAGCCATATCTCAAGTATGAAGGGGGAGCGAGTGGGCTTCATGGTGAGGCAGTGGTGAAATTGGGCCTTGAAATCTGGGCATTGGTTTGGAAATTGGAGTAGTGGATGTGGTGGGTGCTGTCCAGATCCCCAACTGCCAAGAGGGTTAGCTGTTGGTGGCTCTCAGCTGAGTCCCTCTCCAAGCACTGCCCTCAGCCAAAGGCAGCTCACCTCCAGTGGGTGGCCAGTGTGGGGTAGAAGCCCCTTGCCACAATTTACAACAACCTGAAATCAGGTGGGATCTACCAAGTCCTCAGTTGTGGTGCATCGTGGTTCGACTTCTACCTGGCTCCCATCCTTCTTCCCTCACTCCCACACAAGTGTTGTTCCTGACAGGACTCCCCAGTAAGCCTCCTGCACACAGATCTCAGGGTCTCATTGTCTGTTTCCAGGACACCTGATCTCTGACTGGGTTCAGGCTTCCCAGGCAGAAGGTGACTTTGGGAAATAGTGAGATGTCCAGTTTGGCTGGGGTGTTGGGTTAAATGTAGGAGCAAAGTGAGGCAGACGTTTGGAAAGGATTTACTATTGTAGGCAAAGGGGCAGTTGCTGGGGATGAGGAGGATCGACAGTTTGGAGCATGGGAATAAGATCAGGAGCAGCCTTGTGACCAGTTTAGGTCAAATTATCTAAATTTTCTTTCTGGTTGTTTCAGGGACTACATTATAATAAGAAAAGTAACTGAAAAAAGTAGTAGGCTTATAATGCAGTTTAGTGTTTTATATTTAGCATTTTAGTATTTAATGCATTTTAGATGTAAATGACCCATCTCAATGGGCAATATCTTTTGGATTATTTTTCTAGAAGTAGCAATTGACCACATGAACCGTGTACACAAGCATTTGCAAAATAGCTGGTAAGAGTTAAAGCTGCCACCCCTTCCCTTAACAATACTTGTTTCTATTTGTGAAAATCCTGCTGCGTACCAGAGATTAGGTACCTTATCTCTGAGCCTCACAACAACCCTGCAAAGTACTATTAGCTCCTCAATTTTAGGGATGGGGAAACTGAGGCTGGAGAGGATAAGAGACTTGCCTAGTGAGGAAAGGGTAGAAATGGCCTTCAATCCCAGATTTCTTTAACTTGGAAGCCCCTGCTGCCCGAGTCAGATGAGCTCGTCCCATGGAGCCCATGACCTGGGCCTCGTGCTTCTGGGCTCTGACTCACCAGGCCAAAGTGGTGACCAGCTATGTGCTTATTAACCCTCACTAGTCATCTGTTCAGCCAACTAAAGCAGCCATTCAATACTCAGCAACTGTCCTGAGTGACTATTCCTTTTCCTATAACAAGAGTAATCATAAAAAGCGTTTTCTATTTCTATAATTTGCAATGCCCTTTTATGTGTCACAACAGAGTTGTGTGGTCCATAGGACAGAGCATTATGCTCATTCTATAGCTGAAGGAACTGAGGCTCAAAGAAATGACTATGCTGATGTTCACACAGCTCCAAAGGACAGGACCAGACCCTGAATTCTGGTGTTCTCTTTAGTGCTGTACGTTGCTTCTCTTAAGCCACTTACTTAAGGTTCATTCGAGGAAATGAGGCTCTCGGGAGAATACCTTACTTTTTTTGACCTCACTTGAACCAAACTGCTCTGTAAATGCATTGAGACTGTGAAAGATTCATCAGCCAAGAAATGGAAATGGCACATTTGAAGTGATTAAAAATGAGGACTGACTCTACTGTAACTTTCTGGGTAGACACTAGTATTCTGGCACCTTCATAATTGATGATAATTATCTCTAATTATCATTCCACGCTGGTGGATGCTTTCTACTTCTATCAAAACCTGATCTTTTCCCCTCATGTCACGTGGAGGGCCTTTTTCTAAACTCCCTAGAATTGTCATTTAACATTGATTGCCATGTCTCTCCAGCAAAAGTCCTCAGATTATTGAAGCAAGTACCTTCCTTTCTATACTTGGTTTTTCTGTACTACTGTTTATCAGCACTTCTTATTTTAGAGAGTTTTAAGAGTTTTCTTTAAGCTATATCTACCTCACATCATCTCTCACCACCTGTCTGTCAGTGTGGTGTGCTGTGGTGGCTTGAATGTTGCTGTGATGCTGGAAGCTATGCCACCAGTATTTCAAATACCAGCATGATCATCCATGGTGGACAGGTTTCAGTGGAGCTTACAGACTAAGACAGACTGGGAAGAAAAACCTGTCAATCTACTTCTGAAAATTAGCCAATGAAACCCTTATGGATCACAACAGAACATTATTTGACTCACTTGCTTTGGACACATCATTAAGAGGGATCAATTGCTGGAGGAAGGCATCATGTTTGGTGAAACAGAGGGCCAGTGAGGGCAACGGAGACCCTTGGTGAGATGGACTTCAACCTGTCGGCAATCACGAGCATGAGTCAGGACTGGGCAATGTTTTGTTCTATTGTACAGAATGTCACCATGAGCCAGAGTCAACTTGATGGCAACTGTCTATCTGTTTAATATCATCTCATCAAAACAATTATTTCCAAACAGTGTGGTTTGTGCTGGGTTCCTGGCTTTGCAATATTTCTAGTATTTGCTAACACCACGATCCAACAGAAGAAAAGAATTGAGAGATGGGGCTAGTTTTCTAACTGGGAAAAGTGGGATATGCTGAGAGTAGCTTGAGGTGGGAGTGGGGAGCAATGCAGGAAGAGAGGAAGAGGGAGGAGGGACAGAAAGACCTTCGTGAGAAAATGCTGCCTTAGGGCTCAGTCTCACATTGGAGCTTCTCTGTTGAGAGAAACTTCCCTTTTTTTTGCAAACTCCATGAAAGTGAATTGTGTGTGAAGGAAAAATGACCTCATGCGTTGCTCTGCTTTCCATGAAGTAAAAACCGTGGTGGAAAATTTACGAGGAAAACAGTTTGATTTCTCTATTTCTCTTGCCATATAATTTTCAATATTACTCAACACTTGGGCCGTCACTGTGAATGTCTGTCCTTATTTTCCTCATTGGTGTTTCCCCATCACTTTATTTAGCAGCTTGCTAAATATAATGCCCCTCAGCCTGGGTCTTTTTTTAAACAGATTAAGGATGAGACAGGAAGCAGTGACATAATTTCCCTGGATTCACACAGTAAGTTAATGGCAGAGGCCAGGGCTGGATAAAAGCTCAGACCAGTTCTTTCCACAGCTCTGCTCTAGGGTATGCGTAATAGGAGATGGGCCAACCCTCCAATGTGAAGAATTTATCAGAGGTTATCAATTTGGTCATATAGAGCAACAACAACAAAACCCAAGAAACAAACCAGTTGCTGTCAAGTCAATTCCAACTCAAGAAGACCCATGTATTGCAGAGTAGAACTGCGCTCCATAGGATTTTCAAGACTGTGAACTATTGGAAGCAGATTGCCAGCCCACAAGTTAAATTCAGTGGCTCCACGGAAGTGGCTATAGAATTAAAGAAGCCCACCATGCTCCTCACTCTCAATACTGTGACTCTAACCGCCAATTAACTTAGTAGTCTTACAGTCAAGAAAATGTTCTTGGCAAGTGCCTGTTTACTTCAGGTTAACCCTATGATATAGTTGCCCCACCTTTGGCCATGGTGGGGAGGAAATGGCATAATGAAGTCCAATATTCAGTTACTTTATTTTAATTAGTAATGGGAAGAGACCCGTGGCCCGCTGGATCTGAGGTTGGGCATTTCTTCTACCTGAGGATCTAACCGGCCTTACGTGTCTCGTCTCTGACATTAACCTCATGCATTGCTGTCCTCAGTCTTTCCCCAGTTAACACTAATAGATAATGTGCATGGTATTTTCTATTGGCCTCTCCAGATCCCCTCTCCAGTTTTCTCTATCTTGCTAACTGCCTCCAGGAGGTTGCACCTATGGGCTGTCTCAATGGACAACTTTGCTCTCACCTTGGAAGGTGGGAGGCAAATGAGATGAGGGTGTTGATTCAGCTGGCTGATTCCTGCCAGGTCACCGTAACTTGACTGTGTCCTCTTATAAGAGACCACAGCTCCCAACAGGCATCTTCTCCATATAACTGTCCTCTCTGGTTCCCTTCCCCTGCTCCCCCCTTACATCTCAGGCTTTGGATAGTAATGGCTCCCTGCCCTTGCTTGCCATGAGGTATGCATTTATCTTTTGTTGGTTTCCTAAACATTGTCCGCACCTTGATAAATAGGCACTTTATTAAACAAACTCTTCTCAATTACCTAGTTTGAGTATGTCATTTGTTTCCTGTTAGAACCCTGACTGATACCCATGGGTCAAGTATTTTAAAAAATCATTAATTTTCTTATTAATTCACATTCAGAATATTAAAGATGGAGAAAAAGTGAATTCAAAGACACCTCATATTTTGCTTTATCGTACATTATAAACAACAAATGATATTCATTGTGTAAGGAAATATACTGGTTTTGAAAATAAATTGTATTTTCTATGTAGTTAATATCCCTAGTGAGTCTCAGGTGTTAAACTCAAAGCCAAGTGAATTATTCAGTAGCAATTGCTATTTCTTTTGCAGGTACAGGTATAATGGCAAAGAGCATGAGCTTTGATGTCAGAAAAATCTGGTTTTGAATCCGAGTTCTTCTAACTATTATCTTGTGGTTATGAAGCGAGTTAGTTAACTTTCCTGGACCTTTTCTATAATATTGGAGTGATAATTCCTTCCTCACAGGGTGGCTTTAAAGATTAAATGAGATAATGTTTATAACATACTAATTTGTTGCCTGATACGTAATAGGAATATTGAAATGCCTAAGTGATGCTTCAGTCATAAAGACTCTACAGGAGAGCAGAAGTGCCCCATAGCGTTTCCAAGGAGCAGCTGGCGTATTCAAACTGCCGACCTTCTGGTTAGCAGCCGAACGCTTAACCACTGTGCCACCAGGGCTCCACTATCGGGTCGCTATGAGTTGGAATCGACTGGATGGCAGTGGGTTAGGTTTTTTTTTTTTTAATTGATGCTTACAGGTACATCAGTTTGAATGTATCCAACAATTAGCTTTGGGATCTAGAGCAGCACCTTCCAATAGAACTTTCTGTGATGATGGAACTGTTCTACATTGGTGCTGTCCCATATGTGGCTACTGAATACTTGAAATGTGACTTGTGCAACTGAGGAGCTGAATTTTTTATTTCCTTTAATTCTAATTAATTTAAGTTTAATATCTCGTAGCTATCATATTGGACCGCACAGGTCTAGAGAGTAACCATAAACATAACAAGTCATTTTGCAAGATCACCAATACCGTTTGGACCTGTGAACACAACAGCCATTAATAGGTTAGAATCACTAGTATCAACATATTCTATTCAGATTCCCAGAAAATGACAGAATATATGCAATACTCATGAAAATAAATGTTTTTGTATTATAAAGAGTAGAGAGGTTGAGGTTGTGTACACACACACACATCCCTACTTAAAGGAAATATTTTGGATAAATTTATTTTTAGCCAGATAATCTGGATCATTACCTCAATTCCTCCTTTTTCGTTAGTTTATTTAGATAGTCCTACGAAGACTTCTCCCCACTTTTGCCCTTCTGAAGTCCATGGCAGACATTGCTTATCCAGCAGAGTTCCCATTCCTGCTGAGCCTGTTACAGCCTCACCATCCTCAGTACAACATTGCAGTCAGGTTCTACCCACTGATTGGAATTGGCATATGAGATAAAACCCATGTATCACCCTGGGATATAGACACATTCTATTAAGGGAATAATTGAGTGGTCAGGAAGGAAAAAACAACCAAAAAACAGGTTATGCAATAAAAAGCTAAATACATTTTGAGTTACAGAATTTAGAGCTAGAGAAGGCTTAACAAGACATCTTTTTCTTGGACTTGAATAACTTGAATATATACCAATGTACCGTGTCTGCTGCTGAGTGTCTTCTGATTACCCTGTAGATCCAGTCTCCACTCTTCTCCACCCTGCTCAGTGCCCTGGGAGGTTGACCTATTGGTCTGCATCACTGGGCTTCCTTGCCCTGTTGGAATTGACCAGCTGGAGGAAGGGGCAGAGATCTGGTGAGGATATAAGAATGAAGTTAGGGGTATTGACTCCCTTCCCTTGGGGCAATGTGGACTGCCTGGGTTCCTGTACCGTAGGTCATGGCTCCTGCCTCTTTTAGGGACCCTCTCCTCACTATTCTCTCTCTCTTTGGAAACTGCTCCTTTCCCTTTCCTCTTCAGGCCTAGAGATAGAAAGGGAGGCACTGCTGTTACCAGCTGCTCTAATCCTTGTGGTTTCTCTACACCCTGACCACTTCTCTGAAAAGAATCTCTTTCTTATAAACTCTCCTCATATTACACAATTTGAGTGTGCCACTGTTGTCTGCTGGGACCTTGCCTGATATATCTCTGAAATAGGATCTGGATGCCCTCACTCTGGGCCTTTGTTCCTAGACGCAATTGCTACAGGGATGATCTAGCCTTGCTTTTCAAAGCAGTTGTTTAATCTCATTGCCTTACCAGACACCACTCAGACCCCTCAGGATGAGTCATTCTGTTTGTGTGGGTGAGGTTAGTAAACTCCCCAAAGTGTAAGAAAGATCATCTTGATAATGGTAACAAAGAATTTTCTCAAAAGTCCAAGTGCATTAGCCCCAAATAAAATAAACAACCAAAGACAAAAAGAAAAAGAAAAAAAAAACGATCTATGCATTTAGATGCCTTGGCCAGTGACCCACAACTCAGCCAGTCCTTTCTGGGCAGGATGTGGTTAGAGCAGTATACATAGTTAAGAAATTTCCCTTCTGAGCCCGTTCATCCTGTAGTTTGGTGTGGAGGAGATCGATTCCAAGTCATACCTGGAAGCTGAGGTATTATGTAAGTAGAATTAGTAGATGAGGTTTTGAAGAATCAGGTTAGCACATTAATTTTATTCTGCCCCAAAGACTAGTAAAAATGGCTCTTGGCTGAACTCACTTCCTATATTTTGAGCACAAGCAGAAAAGGACTGGATGCCTCTGTCATGAAATGGTAGATGGATACCTATCTGATGGTTGCCTATCCGGTGTCATGTTTGAAAAAGTGCTAAAAGCGCTTCCTCTCCCAGACCCTGAAATATCTTAAGGATATTAGAGTATTATACCTTAAGGATATTAGAGTGGTCTATTTTACCTAGGATAAGGCATTGTGTTGGGGGCGGGGAGGGCATTACCTATCATCTAGTTGACCCCTTGGCAGGGTTAAGTGTATATGGTTTATCCTATTACCACCTAGTCTTATGTGCCTAGATAATGGGGAACTTGGAGTCCTGATTGGGAAGAAGGTGAGCAAAGGTGTGAGGCACACAGAATCACTCAGGAATGGCAGACCTGTTAGGGACAGCCTAGCAGGGTCATTAGGTGACAGCAGAAGGCACTGGAAGCCTGAATGTGCCTGTGCCTGATTGACACTGTCATCAAAAATAAGCTTTGCTGAAATATGACAATACCATCTATGTAAAGTGCTCAGGTATGAGCTTAATAAATATATTTTCTTTTCATTCAAAATGTGGCTGATAGCTGTCCCAGACAGGAAATTGCCAAGGATACCTAAGGATGTGTCTGATCTTGAAGAGCTATGCCATTATGATCAGTCAGGAGCCAGAATGGTTTTCATCTGTTAGGCTGACTCTGATTAACTGGTAATGCCTGTGGAAAGTGTTATGCTGAAAAGGGGTATAAGGCAGCATCCAGCCTCAGTGGATAAGAATGACATTATCGATTAGCAATGTCTGCCATGGGCTTGGAGATAGGGAGATGTGATATGTGTGCCAGATATTTGGCAGGCCTAGCAAAGGGCCTTTCTCCGTCTTAGTCCGTAATCAAAATGTCATTTCTGGATGTTTAGGGGCCCAAGATTTGCTTCAGGAATCCCTAGTGCTGCCCTCCTGGGAGTTTTCTGTCACTGGATCAGTTTAAAAGTAGTATATGTATAAAACTTGTCATTTCTTCCTATAATTATAATTTGGAAAAGATACTGGTTGATGAATTGGGAATCTAGTCTGAGGTCTAATGGGCCAAGAGATTTTGCCTCCAAAAGCAGTGTCTTTGCTTAAAAAAAAAAAAAAAAAAAAAAAATTTTTTTTTTTTTTTTTTTGCTCTCATTTCATACCTTTAAGTTAGGTCAGAAGTCCCTGGGTAGTGTAAAGTATTAACACACTTAACTGCTAACCATAAGGATGGAGGTTTGAGTCCACCCAGGGACACCACCAAGGAAAGGCCTGGTGATCTACCAAAAACTCAGCCATTGAAAACCCTGCAGAGCATAGTTCTACGCTGGTACACATGGGGTGCCATGAGTCGGAGGTGACTCCATGGCAACTTTTTGGTTTTTTTTTTTTTGCCCCTAATTGGGTTAGGACTGAGAGAAGCCCTAGGACTGGTCCTTGATACTCCCCATCCAACCCATCAGCAAGACCTGCTGAATATGACCATTTCTCAGCACCCCCACTGCTACCACGTCAGTGCAACACACTGCTGCCTCTTGTCTGGTCTGTTATCATAGATTCTTATCTGAACTCCATGCTTTCAGTCTTACTCCCTACAATCCATCTTCCACACGTTTTAAAAACGAAATCAGGTTCTATCATTTTCCTGCTTAACACTCTCCAACGGCTTCCCATCACACTTGAAATAAGATCAGAATGCCTTACTGTGGCCTCAAATATCTACAAGATCTGGCCAATGCCTATCTCTCTGACCTCATCTCCTGCTGCTCTCTTCCTCTCTCCCTCTCTCCCAGACACTGTGACCTGCTTTCTGTTCCTCAGTCTTGCCAAGCTCATTTCCACCTCAGCCCCTTCGCCACTGTGGTCTCTTCCCAGATCTTCACACGGATTTCTCTCTAACTTCATTCAGGTCTCTTTCAAATGTCGCTTTCTTTCTTAACCCCTTTATCTGAAGTAACATCCCCTCTCCATGTTGCATCCTGTACTCTAAACTTACTTTATTTTTTTTATTCATGGTGCTTATTAATACTGGCTGTTTTATGTTAAATAGTTTTTGTTTTTAACTTATGTGTAGATTTTCTATCCTCCCCACTAGGATGTAAGTCTTTGAGGTCAGGGACTCTTACCCATCTGTCGTTGTATCCCAATACCTAAAAGAGTGCCTGAAACATAGTAGATGCTAAGTATCTGTTGAATGCATGAATGGACTGTTGAAATGAAGGAGTCTTCCCTGGGCCATGGGGTTGCATGTCAAATCATGTGGGGCTCAAGGCAGTGATGTTCATGGAGACAAGGTGGGAATCCTTGGCTAGTAGTGTGCCGCCCAAGACCAGAACAGCCAGCTGATGGTAAGGGCTGATTTGGGAGCCACAGTCAGGGAAGCAGTCAGAAATCACAGAGCATCCGGAGAACTGTGGATCAATGTCATAATCCAAGTGAATGATCATGACAGCAGAGGTGACTTCCTAGCACAAAGATCTTAACATTGAAGCAGTTTCTATCACAGATGGAAGCTTAGTAGGACAGGAGCCCCAGTGTGGCCTGAATAGGTTCTGAAGTTGAGCTCGATTCAGAGATGGTAAATTGGTTAATCCAAGGAGGTTGGAGATAGAGTCCTATCTGCTATGAGGCCAGCATAGATCAATCTGTTTAATTCTGAAGAGTGTGTGGAGAGACCCACGCCTTCCAAAACCCGCTCCAGACACACTATAACCTCCTCTTTGCAGATCCCCCAAAGCAATTCTTCAGGGGAGATGTCATTATGCAGACAGTCCCCCAGGGGCCCATAAGTTCCATGGCCCACTCACTTCTCAGGCCGGGGAACTCCGCACAGCAGCAAGGGGCCTCTGTGCTGGCTGGGAATCCCCACTGCAGCAGCAATCTTTGTGGGCTTTAGCTGCAAGATGCTTTTCAGATTTACTTTTCAGCCTTGTGAGGAGGAAAAGTTGCTGCTGCCTCTGATGAGAAACAAGAGCCAGTGGTGCCAAAACATCTGGGAATGGGAAGATTATTTCTAGAGGTTGGAAGCAAATGTCCAAGCTGGAAGGGTTGTAGGTGCCGACTTTGAGTGCCACTCTCTGCCCCCCATCCCCACCCAAACTCAATTTGTACACTCCTAGGATCCGTGTAGAAAGAAATACATTACCGTGCATTCAGAACTCTGCCCTCATTTGAGGGCAAGTAGAAATGAGGCTTGGCGTGGCTTCTAGAGGAAGTAAGGTGAAGATCCTTCTCCCCAAACCTTCTCAAACCGCTTAGACCTTTCATGACTCAGAAACCACAGGCCCACTGGCAGCACGCATCTAGTCATTCTTGTCTACAAATATTGATGAGAGCCTATTGTGTGGCTAATGCAATGCTTGGGGGTTGAGAGTGTATGATAAAATAAGATCCACTCCCTCCCCTCAACAGGAGATGACCGCACTCTAATGTAGTGTATTCTATAACATGGAGAGCAGTGGAATCTCCTCATAAGAAATGTGAACTGAGTTTTGCCACTAACTAGATACCTGACCTTGGGCAAGTCACCTTGCTTCTCTGAGCCCGATTTCTCATCTGTATCTCAGGCAAATTATCCACCTTATGGAATTTAAATAATGCAGCAACACATATCAGGTGTCTAGCCCATATGGCAATAAATGTTAGCTATGATTCAGGTTATGATTTTGGTTATGCTGTGGGGCACATTTATATACTGAAACACCATATTTCTGGGCAAATGTATATGTATGTTCAGGGGCAAGTCTAGAACAAACTTGAGTAATTGGAGATACCATTTTGTATCTGTCTAAGACTATCTCCTTCTCCATGGCCTAGAAGCCCTGTGTGCTCTGAATCTCCTTCTAAGTTTCTCTGTCAAAGCTTCGCTCAACGGGTGGACAGATTGGAACGGGTCCAAGCAAGATACGCCCATCGTATTGTCATCAATTTAGAGCATTGCCTTCCTGGAGGTATTTGCATCTCACCCAAGGCATGGTGTCATGTCGGTTATCAGTATAAACTGCCTTTTCTGAAAGTAATGAAAGAGTTTATATTCATGTAGGGAGGGACACATAGATTCATGGAATAGTCCGAGAAACAGACCCACAAGTGCATGGGAACTTGGTTTATCCCAAATCAGTGGAGAAAGGAGAACTATTCGAGATCACTAATTCTAAATGTATGCCAGAAAATAAATATCCTTACCTCACACTGTATGCACAAATAAATTCCAGATGGAACCAAGATCTAAATATGAAAAGGAAAGTTTAAAACTTTGAGAAGGAAATGTAGGAAAGTTTTAAACAAGTCTCAAAAGGCATAAAAGAAGAGGAAAGGTTTACAAATATGATTATATTGAAACATTACCCTTCTGTACCAAAAAGACACAATAAACAAAGTTAAAATACAAGCCACAGACTAAAAGAAGTTATTTATAATACCTATAACCAACAAAGACTTCATAATAGAACTTTATTTTTTAAATTCCTACAAATTAATAAGAAAAAGACAACCCCAGAGAAAAGGCAAAGAATATGAACTGGACATTCACAGAAAAAGAAGGAAATTCAATCTCATTAGTAATAAGGGAAATTCAAGTTAAAAACACAGTGCACTATCCATGAGACTGGCAAAATTAATAATATCTGATGAAACCAAAGCTTGGCAGGATATGGAGAAAGGAGTATTTTCACACACTGCTGTTAGGAGTATAAATTGGTAGACCTACTCTGGCGAGCACATTGGTAATATCTATCAAAGTTGAAGATGTATATATCCTAAGACCCAGCAATTCTGCTTCTAGGTATATAGCCTATCGAATTTCTTGCACATGTGTACAAAGAGGCACAAGAATGTTCATTGTGTAAAGGCAAACAATTGGAAGCAATTTAAATGCCCATCAATAAAAGAATGGACGTTGTGAATTCATCATATAATGTAGTACCACAATAGTTAAAATAAATGAGATGGAGTTACATGTACTATGAAGGGTCAATTTCTAAAAAATAATATTAGAGTAGAAACAGCAAACTACAGAAGGATCTGAATTATATGATACCATTTAGAAAAAAATCTTAAAACGTACCCAACTATATAGTGTTTACATGGTATATTTATTATATATTTATATGTGATATATACTGCTTGTATATATATTTACTATGTATTTACATATAAATTACATATTGAATAAAACACATATACATTGTTAATGTAAAAATACGTAGTAAAAGTATCACAGCAAGTATGGGATGAACAAATACCAACCTGAGGACAGGAGATGGAGGAAGGAAGAACAAGATAGCATTGGTTTGGTGTGGGAAGGTTTAAAAAATATTTGAACTAAATATGATAAAAGGTTAATATTGTTGAATCTAGGATGTTGCTGGCTTGCACATAGGTGTTTATACTTTTCGATATGTCTGATATGTTTTTAAATTTAAAAAAAGTATAGAAAATAACTGTCTCCCTTTCTTGATGCTAAAACTGGCCTTATGGCTTTTCTGATTAGCCCTCCAATTAGGTAACAAGTGTGAGGGCTTATTTATTCCCTACAGTACCTCTTGGATTTGTAATACATAGTTTGACTCTCTGTCATGTTCTCATCTTTGCTGGAGACTGTCTTTGTGTAGGGGAGGGATGCCACTTATAGGCGTGCTGTCTCATCATTGCACGGCTGGTGCTGGCCAAAGGGCAGAGGGACCTAACATGCAATTGGTGCTGTGCTCATCAAGCTACACCCTGGTACAGAGCTGCATCCCTTGCATGGCTATGTCCAACCAGAGAGGACACCTTTTGCTAATTCAGGTTCCAAAGGAGGAAGCTGATTCTAATCTGACCATCTAGCTGGGGGTGCCTTTTTCTGTTTGCACACAAAGGTACAGTCTAGAGTGAAATCTGACCTGTTCTAGGAGCTCAAGGCCAAGCACAACATTTCCCAGCCCTGTTAGGGAAGGTACTACCCAAATAGTTGGCAATGAGGTTGAAAACTCGCTTACACTGCCTGGGGACAGCCAGAGAAAGGGTAGAGGACAATCCAACTTTCTCACTGGTCTCTACCTCTGTTCTTCTCAGCCAATGGACGCTTCTCATGACTGCATTCCCTAAGTCTGCAGCCTCTCACAGAGACCAGGTCCCACTTACCTGTCCCCTACCCCCAACCCCCAACCAAGAAGCACCCCCATGAAGACCACCTGGTAAGTTGTAAATTTGTGAGCATTTTCTATCCCTAGCATTGTTTCTTCTCTCAAGGCAGTCAGTCAGTCAAACAGATAATTACAGTCCGATGTTTTAAGGGCAGTAAGAGGAGGAAACCCAGTGGGCTATGGGATGTCTAACTCAGCAGCTGGTGAAGGTATGTGTTTGGGTCAGAGAATGCTTCCTGGAAGAGGTGATGTTTGAACTGGATTTGAAAGGCTGAGTAGGATTCTGAGGTGGGTAAGGGCATTCCAGGTAGAGGATGCAGCCTGGTCAAAGGTAATGTAAATAGCATTGAATATTTTTTGTCCATCCAGATGCCATTTTTCATTTTTTGGATAACCCTTTGGGGAACTCCCTTTCCATTACTGGGAGCAGTCTTTGTGGGGCCATCAATCAAAGTGCCTTGAAATCCAAGCCTGAGGCAGCTGAGCCAAACTAGGCCCACAAGACTGTCTCTCCCAGGAATTTAACTCTTCAGCCCAGTTGTTGAAAGGAAGGAAAATGGTTGTTGCAGAACCCTGAAAGATTGCCATAGTTTCTAGTACCTGGATCCTCAGGCCTGCTCTGGTTCTTGATTTTTCTGACTCTTCAGTTTTTCCTTTAGTTCTGTGAGCTATCTCATATCCTTCCAATAAATACTCTTTTGCTTAAGTTATCCAGAATCAGTATCTGTAGGTTGCAGTGACAGAAACCCTAACTTATACAAGAAAAAAAAAAAAAAAAAAAAAACTATGGTGGAAGCTATAAGTAGAAATCTAGGAAGTGTACCCTTTAGTTTATCTGCCAGAATTCCATAAGGAAAATTTCCAGGGCCAGTAGCGGTTCTACTAAAAAAAAAAGAAAAAGAAAGAATTCCTCATCATGCTAGGACTATGACATCTCCCCAAATAGATAAGTGATAGAAAGGAACTGTCTTGGTCATCTAGTGCTGCTATGACAGAAATACCACAAGTGGATGGCTTTAACAAAGAAAAGTTTATTCTCTCACAGTCTAGGAGTCTAGAAGTCCAGATTCAGGGGACCAGCTCCCAGGGAAGGCTTTCTCTCTCTGTTGGTTCAAGGAGAAGGTCCTTCTCACCAATCTTCCTCTGATCTAGGAGCTTCTCAGCGAAGGGACCCCAGGTTCAAAGGAAGTGCTCTGCTCCTGGTGCTTCTTTCTTGGTGGTATGAGGTCCTACTTCTCTCTACTCGCTTCTTTGTTTTATATCTCAAAAGAGATTGACTCAAGATACAACCTAATCCTGTAGATTGTATCCTGCCTCCTTAACATAACTGCTTCTAATCCTGCCTCATTAACATAATAGATGTTAGGATTTAACACATACAATAATCACATCAGCTCACAAAATGGTGGACAACCAGACAATACTGGGAATCATGGCCTAGCCAAGTTGACACACATTTTTGGGGGACACAATTCAATCCATAACAGGGATATTCTTAGAGATGGCTGTGTCTGAGGGAACAAAAGGTGAGTCCTATTGGCATGATTTGAACCTCTGCCACTGGCTCATCTCTGTAGAGACAGAGGCCACAGGAGAGCTGCTATATGCAGCATGCAGGAGAAAAGAAACTGTATGATGTTGCTTCACACTGAACCCAGCAAGAATCCACCAGAGACCACTCTGCATCAGAGAAAATTTACCTGGTTGGCCCTCAGGGCAGAAATGTGGATGACAAAGAGCCAAGCGAGTTAGATTTTGAGACTGCTGCTGGTTGAGCTCCTAGCCAACAAGCCCAAGGTCTATTGTTGAAGTGGAGACAATTAAAATCTCTGTCTTTTTCATTGTATTGTAATTACAGCAACATCTCTGGTACAAATTATGACTCATTTACTCTTCTAGGCGATTAGCATCTGGGCCACCACCAAGGAAATCCTTTTTGGTTGCAAAGTGATATCACTTGGTGCCCACAGAACGGCTGGAGACTCCAGCTCTTGAAGGAGGAGGCTTTGCTAAACTTTGTGGGGGGTGGTGAGGGTTGGGGGTTCCCCTTTTCATAGGTGTGGCATGCTAATGATCTCATTGTAAGTACTTGGGCTGGGACACCCCCAGGCTGATGTTGGCAGTTATAAGGCTTTATTCTGATTATCATTATTGTATCTTGGTGTATCTTGCTACTAATGATCGTGGGAATTTAGCTGGCAGAGAAGCACCTTAAGAATTTAAGTGGAAGGGTTCTGCTGCCTTTTCCATTTCTCTGACGGGGGCAGCCAGTGGAGGATTTTCCTTGGCAGATATACGCAATGCAATGTCTAAAAGAAAACAGTCAATCATAAATTCTGTAGAAGTGTTGGGAGAGTCAGAATCTTATCTCTTCTGGTGAGTAATGGCTCAAACACTCTCCAGAGTTGCCTCTAGTATCAGTCACAACTCTTGCTATTTCAAGTGACAAACATCCAGGCTTGAACGGACTTTAGCACAACAGGGAATTTATTGTCTCTGGTCATTGAAAAGTCAAGATGCTGATTTGGCTTTGATTTGTAGTTCAAGTTTCTCTCCTCTTGACTCTGGTGTTGGATTCTTTTCCAGGCTCCACTTAATTCCCCCAGCAACTCCAGATATGTCATATCATAATCCAAACCAATCAGAGGAGAGCGAAAATTTTTGACCCAGAATTTGATGTCAGTCCCCTGAGACGCACTGTAATTGCACAAGTTTAGGTACATGCTCATTCCTGAACCAATTACTGTGGCCAGGGATGAGTGATGATCTGATTGGCTTAGGCATAAGGCTAAGGGTGGAATCTTACACTGTGGTACTGAGAGTCAGAGAGGATGCATCACTACAAACAATCCAGCAAACAAACAATCCCAAGGGCTGTTGCAGGAGGAAAGGCAGATAGTTGCTGGGGAGGAAAATCCTAATGTCCATTACACATCTTTACAGTTTGGGACATCTCTGAGTATGGTCTAAAGACTCCATTGGTGGGAGAGGAAGTGGGGCCCCTACCCTGAGACGTTGTCTTCATTTCTTCCAGTTAGCCCCAAAGATTTTTAAGTTCTTCTAAACCTAGACATCCATGGAGAGGTGGCCACAGCCATAGCCCTGTTGTGAAGCTGTAAACCAGCCCCGCCACCCCCCCCCCAAAAAAAAAACAGTTGCCATTGAGTTGATTCAGACCCAGGGTGACTCCATGTGTTGCAGAGTAGAACTGCTCCATAGTGGACTTTCAGAAGCAGATCACCAGGCCTTTCTTCCAAGGCACCTCTGGATGGGTTGGAATAGCCACTTTTTGGTTAATACTTGAGTGCTTAACTGTTTGTGACATCCAGGGTATTAAGAGAAGTAAATTAAAGTGTAATCAGCAGTTTTGTTCTGCAAGAAGAGATCTTCCAATTACTTGCCGATCTCCCCAAAGCATATGAAACAGACTTTAAATAGTTATTTTAGCTGGAGGAATTTTGGTAGATAAAATTAGATTTTATTATAGGTCTTTGAAAATAACCAGCAAGAATTCCTATTGACCAAAAACATACTCATGTTAGGCTAGGTACTAGATACGTGTGCTAATTTATTCCTTACAACAGACCAGGAAGAGATGGTCATCTCCTTTACAATCCAGATGAAGAAACTGCAGGTCAGAGAGGTTAGGTAAGTTTCTAGGCCTGCCAAAAGAAAGTAGCCCAGGTAGGATTCAAGCTCTGCTCTGTTCAACCCCAGAGCCCCAGGCATTGACCATCATGCTCCATCCTCTGTGAGATTACACATAACTGAGAAAATCCATCTACTTTCCATAGGTGAGGAGTCCCTGGGTGGTGCAAATGGTTAAGCGCTCAACTACTAAGTGGAAAGTTGGTAGTTAGAACACACCCAGAGGCACCTCAGAAGAAAGTCCTGGAGACCTTCTTCGTAAAGGTTGCAGCTTTGAAAACCCTGTGGAGAGCAGTTCTACTCTGCACACCTTGGGTTGCCATGAGTCGGAAGTGACTCAGTGGCACCTGGTTTGGTTTCCATAGGAGACCAACAGGGATGAGGAAATTGTCTCTCCTTGGTGTTAGGATGCATTGTTATGCCTTTTGTAGTAGGAAAGGGAGAATAGAACTAAATATTTTAGGAGCATAAATTTTCTTAGGGCCACTGAGATTTGAGGGAAAAATCCCAAATAGCCAATTTGAAGATGAGTTTTGATTGAAGGAGAATATGATTCCCCAGGGGTCTTATAAATCCAGTTTAGGCACTGGGTGGTACACAATCAATGCCAAAGGCAGTTGTAGAGGTCAGCAATAGCAGACATCACAGCGCTCTGCCTGCCTAGCAGCAACTCCCAGGCACTAGTGAAATGATGCATCAAAAAGCTGCCCTGACTCACTCCTGGAGTCTGTCCACACCAGTCTCTGCCACCCCCGCTCCACAGAGACCATACTTACTAAGATCACTGAAGATCCCCTCGCTCCTAAACCCACACAGAAATTCTTCTCTGTGCCTGTTTCTGGTCTCTGCGGTTCTTGATCTGATGGACCACTCCTTGATAGTCAATATCTTCTCCAACAAGTAATAGCATCACTGCTGGGTTGTCCTCTTCCCCAGAACACTTCTAGGGTATTTCTCATAATAGGTAGGAGTCTCTAATTGTTACATTTTGGGTCCCAAACTGTGTTCATGAAAAATCAGGGCCCGAACAGTTCCACTTGTTCCTGTGGGTTCAGTATGCCAGTTCCATCAGATAGGCACAACAGTAAATCTCCAGATTTTTATAAATGGCGTTACTTCTGCATAAGGTTCTCCAACAAGACCAACTAACAAGCAAATCTATTTATTAACCACCCCCACATCCACCCGTTGTAAACTTGTTATAGATAGATGTTGTTGTTGTTGTTAGGTGCCGTGGAGTTGGTTCCGACTTATAATGACCCTATATGTACAACAGAACAAAACACTGCCTGGTCCTGCATCATCCTCATAATCATTGTTATGCTTGAGCCTGTTGTTGCAGCCACTGCATCAATCCATCTTGTTGAGGGCCTTCCTCCTCTTTGCTGACCCTCTAGTTTACTAAGCATGATGTCCTTCTCCAGTGACTGGCCCCTGCTAATAACATGTCCAAATTATGTGAGATGAAGTCTTGCCATCTTTGCTTCTAAGGAACATTCTGGCTGCACTTCTTCCAAGACAGATTTGTTCATTCTTTTGGAAGTCCATGGCATATTCAATATTCTTTGCCAACACCGTAATTCAAAGGCATCAATTCTTCTTTGGTCTTCCTTATTCATTATCCAGCTTTTACATGCATATGAGGTGATTGGAAACACCATGGCTTGGGTCAGGCATATCTTAGCCTTAAAGTGACATTTTTGCTTTTGAACACTTTAAAGAAGTCTTTAGCAGCAGATTTGCCCAATGCAATGTGTCATTTGATTTCTTGACGGCTGCTTCCATGGGTATTGATTGTGGACCCAAGTAAAATGAAATCCTTGACAACTTCAGTCTTTTCTCCATTTATCATGATGTTGCTTATTGGTCCAATTGTGAGGATTTTTGTTCTCTTTATGTTGAGATGTAATCCATACTGAAGGCTGTAGTCTTTGATCTTCATCAGTAAGTGCTTCATGTCCTCTTCACTTTCAGCAAGCAAGGTTGTGTCATCTGCATGTTACAGATTATTAGCAAGTCTTCCTCCAATCCTGATGCCCTCTTCTTCTTCATATATAGATAGATAGACAGATAGATAGATAGATAAATCGATAAAATACCATCGAGTTGACTCCGAGTCATAGCAACAGAACAAAACGTTGCCCAGTGCTGCATCATCCTCACGGTTGTCAGCACGTTTGAGTCCATTGCTGCAACTATTGTGCCAATCTATCTCACTGAGGGTCTCCCTTGCCCTTGTTGGCCCTTTGCTTCACCAAACATAATGTCTTCCTCTAGCGATTGATACCTCCTGATGATGTGTCCAAAGCAAGTGAGCCAGACCATGTTCTGTTGTGATTGATAGGATTTTCACTGACTGATTTTTGGAAGTAGATCACCAAGCCTTTCATGGAAGCTGTGCTAAAACTTGTGTGCCATGGGTGACCCCGCTGATGTTTGAAATACTTTGCAGCATTTCAACAACATGCAAGCCACCACAGTATGACAAACAGATGGATGGTGGAAAACCTACTCTAGAACTGTGCTTATAATATATTCTCATCGTTGATGTACAGATGTTTTACCACCAATTTAAAGTAAGCACAGGACATCTTCCCTCACTTTCTGTCTGAGAATCTACCACAGTCACAGCTTTTTGGTTTTGGTAGAAGCATTGTGTCACATCTTCAGTTGTACCTTGATTATTACCTTACTTCTCTCATCTTCACTTAAATCTTAGTTTGCTCCTTCCTCCTGTTTCCTATGTGACTGCATCCATTTACATGATGTCAGAAATCGTATCATGATTGAAGTAGCGAGAATCTAATAGGGAATTAGTTAAAATGGTATTGGAGAACTGAAAATACAAAGAAGGGAATACTGATTTATCACAGAAATCTTAACAGCTGGGGGAACAAAGGGAAAGGGTTGGAATAATCAGGACCTAGAAGTTTGGAGACGCTTAGGGTATGCAGAGCTAAGACCAAGACCACTGAGGAGGGAGCCCTGGCCAGCTGGTGCAGGTACCTCTGAGGGAGTGGAGAAAAAACCCGGAAAACTGGGACCAACTGCTATTACTATGATAAAGGCCATAGATTAGACACAACAGAAACAAAAAGCAAAACAAGAATGAGCAAGCCCCTCTTCCCTTCTCTAGCTTTCCAGCCTCCCTCTTTTGCCTTCTGTCACGGATTAAATTGTGCCCCCCAGAAATGTGCATCAACTTGGCTAGGCCATGATTGTGTGATTTTCTACCATTTTTTCATCTGATCTGAGTTTCCTGTGTGTTATAAATCCTACCTCCATGATGTAAATGAGGCAGGATTAGAGGCAGTTATGTTTAGGAGGCAGGATTCAGTCTACAAGATTAGGATGTGTCTTAAGTCAATCTCTTTTGAGATATAAAGAGAGAAGTGAACAGAGAGACGTGGGGACCTCATACCACCAAGAAAGTAGTACCAGGAGCAGAGCGTGTCCTTCAGACCCGGTGTCCCTGTACTGAGAAGCTCTTAGTCCAGGGGAAGATTGATAACAAGGACCTTGCTCCAGAGCCAACAGAGAGAGAAAGCCTTCCCCTGGAGCTGACACCCTAAATTCAGACTTCTAGCCTACTAGACTGTAAGAGAATAAACTTTTGTTTGTTGAAGCCATCCAGCTGTGGTATTTCTGTTATAGCAGCACTAGATAACTAAGACAACCCCTATTAGCAGCACCTTATAGAATTTAGCTGGTGAAGATGAATTATGGTTTGCAGAGTCCCAGCCCCTGCATCGCAAAGCAGAGCCCAGAAAGGTGGATCTGGAGCTAAGAGATAAGTGCTTAATAAACAACACACCTCTGATAAAGCCTCCTTCACCCCTTCACTCTTACTACTGTCTTTGAACCTCCTTCAAGGAGCATCATTTGCCCAGAATTTCCATTTTCCAAGCCTGCCAAGTCATTCCTAATCACAGAACAGGATCCTGAATATCTGTTTGTTTCTGGAGTTATCAGAAAAGAGGATTGTCCTTGCTCAACCTGTTGGATACACTGCTCTCCAGCCCTGAACCAAAAAAACCAAATCCATTGCCATCGAGTTGATTCCAACTCATAGGGACCCTATAGGACAGAGGAGAATTGCCCCATATGGCTTCCAAGGAGCACCTGGTAGATTCAAACTGCGACCTTTTGACTAGCAGCCGAGCTCTTCACCACTGAGCCACCAAGGCATACTGACTATTCATAGGGAGGGAAATCCTTATTTTCCAGGTGTGTGTTTTTTTACATTTCTGTGTGTATGTGTTTGTGGTTTAAGGATGTCCTGTATATTTGGTGTACTTGGTATGATTGAATAGTCGTCTCTCAGCTGTGTGAAAACATTACTTAATTTTCTTTATAAAAGCAATTATCCTTCTTTGACAAGTCCCCTTTCCCACTCAGAAGAGGGGAAACTAAATTTAGTCCAAACTGTTAAATTAGGTCTGATCCTAAGATTTTTAAGTGACCTATGGTTTAAAATAGACTCATTTCAAATAAATATTCTGTTCAAATCCGATGTTGGTATAATTAGGCACTGTCCAGTTCGCAGCACTGTCTTATGTTGGCTTCTGCCCCTTTATCAAGAGTTTTCCCTTCAGCCCTCCTGTACCCTGGGCTTGCCTGCACCCCTGCATTGCAGGGAGGGGAGGAGTCAGCCCCCCCACCCAGGTGAGTGGAAAGGAAATTGATAAGCTGGGATGGAATCAAGTATTTTTTAGCTGGACCCAGCTACTGTTCTCTTGCTGGTCAGTTCTCAGGCACTGGTGGTGCCAGCTGTCTCAGGCACTGGTGGCTGCCTTAGCTAGGATGGTACCTGATGATGATCTCTCATGGTGCATACTAGATGGCCATTGGGTGCTTGACTTGCTCTCTCTAGCCTAACAGTGTCTGGGATCCCATGGGGCGGCACTACTTCTCCTCCCTTACCTTGGAGAGCAGTCTCTAGGAGTTCCACTGTGCTCCTCGTACCACTGGAAGTCTCGGGGTGTGGCTAACC
Organism: Dugong dugon; assembly: GCA_030035585.1. NCBI lineage: Eukaryota > Metazoa > Chordata > Mammalia > Sirenia > Dugongidae > Dugong > Dugong dugon. The sequence continues at coordinate 27,726,445 of CM057475.1, forward strand.
GGCCTCTGCTGCTCTGCCATCCTGAGCCAGTCTCGGGCAGTTGACTCTTAGACCAATCTCTCGCCCTTCCGCTGCTAAGCTATTATCACAACCACCTGATACTTATGGGCTGTGTTGCCCAGGCTGCTTGGGTCAGCTGGATTTTGGCCAGATTCAGCAAATGAGAGGATTGACAGGAGATTGGAGGTTGCACGTGACATCCTGGGTGTTTTCTGTGGCTCCACCTCCTGCCAGGCAGGTCCTCTTGGTCCCTGGTCCCTGCACCCCAGTACCACCACCTTCATCCTTTGACTCTCCAGCCTAGAGATGGTATCCATTCCTACTTTGCTTCTCTCTGGGTTGTCTCACCATCCCCTGTTCAACTCTTGGCTCCTTCAATTCCCTGCTATAAATTCCTTCTGTTTAAATACTGAAGTGGCTTCTGTTTCCTTGGTTTCGTGTGCTCAGCCTGCCCTAAACCAGTGGGAAACTTAGAAATCCCTTCCATATCACTTTGTCTCTATGGGAAATGTGAAGGTGATCTTTGATCACTTCTCACTCACTGTGCTGCTGGGCCAGGGCAGGTCAGAAAACCCTGCCATCTAGCAAACCTCAGATGAGTAACTGGCTCTAGTTCCTGTGCGTAGAAAACCATCCTAAACTGAGGTGAGAAATGTCCAGAAATTGCAACTCCCCATCCCATTGCATGGTGGGCTCAGGGAAAGACAAAGTGCTAATGAGCCACAAATGCCCTTCTTCAACTCTCTCTCTCTTCCCAGAAGATGAGCTGCCAAACTAGTTCTGCCTTACTCACACCTTGATGGGAGTTAGGTGGATCTGAATCAGGGACTCCTCTCTTCAGTAACCACTTCTGCTTGGCCAGTGGATGGGGGATGACAAGCCAGTCAGGATACCTTGGGGAACAGGAAGGGACCTCAAAGAATATTTCATACCTCATGTAATATATGTGTAAGACCTGTGTAAGACTTGCCCAGAGCCTAAAGTTTTAGAGAAATGTGTCTACAGGGATGTAAGATCAGAGATAAATCCCACCAGACTTATAGATTGGATGCAATTAAAATAAATATTAAGGACAATCTTGTAGGGGAAAAAGACATCGTAAAGAGGAAACATGCATCTCTGTTGGGAATATGGGCTTTGCAGAGAGAAAAGAGGAAAGGTCTTTCCATTGATGATATTGTGTCCTTGGATTTTCCTAATACCACCTGGTGGAAGATGCCTCCTTTTCCTAACAACCCACACCCCATCACACTAACCTATGCTTCTCCGAGAGTAAACAGCGCTCTATGGGGATTCCATTTATTTTTCTCATGCCTTGCCTCCTTACCATTTAATCACTAAAGTTACCTCAAAATACAGGATGACTTCATGGAGCTTTCAAATGGAAGTGATTCAAAGTGAAACAAAACAAAAGCAAAAAACTCACTAAACTAAAAAACAAAACCCCATTAGTTCTAATTCTATATGTTATGATCGACACAATGGATTAAAACTGTGACATTCACACTTATCAAGTCCATACCTTGCCACAACTCCTTTGGCTTTTATTTTTATCGTTCGAAATTCTCCAACAATTCAATGCCACTTCTTCTCTTTAGGGCCATTAGTTTTCAGTGTTAGATAGAGATCAATAGTCATAGTTTGAAATTGGCGTCTTTGGAGGAGAAATATGATGTGCAGCTGTATATATATTGGATAGAGTTCCAGTTAAGAAAATGGTGTGCTCTTTCATGATTGTGTTCATTGACACTACCCAGAGCATTATTTTATTCTGTTGCTGAGATTCTCACAGTCTCTTGTTGTATCTTATCTATCACAGAATTTTCTTTCTTAATCTTTCACACTTGGTCTCTGGAGTGGAACTTTAGTTAAGAGGCTCTGATATAAGAAAGAATAGCTATGGCCAGGTCATTCTCTGTGGGCACTAAGTGACCAAACGCCCAAGTCAAGGACACAGTCTAGTGCCCTGCCCCTTCAGGGTGAGGCTTGCGAGGTAATCAATCTCATTTTGGGAACTATACTAAAATTGGTATTTTGATCTTGCAAAACTTTGGGCAAAGTTGGTAGTTAACTTCCCTGAGCATAGTCACCATCTGACTTGGAAGAAGGCAGCCCGGATAGTCACTCACCTGGGAGGAAGGAATTCATTTGTCTTTCAATAAATATTTGTTCAGTCCCAATAATGTGCCAGATACTGTTCTAAGTGCTGAAAACACAGAAACAAAAATTGGTTAAAAATCCAGTCCGTACCCTTATGGAAATTATATTCTGGTGTGTCTATGTGTGCATGCATCACGTACGTGTGTGTGTGTGTAGACAGGCAATAAAAAAAAAACCCAGGGTTAAAATGTTGTGGGGTTGTTAACCAAAGTCATAAAACAGCATGTGTACTACTGTTACATGAGAAACTGTTTGTTCTGTAAACCTTCACCTGAAGTACAATAAAATATTTTAAAAAAAAACCCAGGATATGGTCTCTCTCTCTCTTTCTCAGGTGGTGGTAAATGTTAAGGAGAAAAATAAAGCAGAAAAGGTCAACAGGTTGTGCCAGGATATGTGCATTGGAGGAGAGTGGACATTTTAAAGGAGAGTGACCAGGAAAGGCATTACTGACAAGGTGACATTTGATGAGAGACCTGAAAAATGTGCAGGAATAATTCATGCAGATGTTTTGGGTAAGAGCAAATGTAAAGTTCCTAGGGCAAAAGCATGCTTGGATGACCAGCAAGGATGCCAGTGTGGTCTGAGCCAAGTGGTAAGGTCAGAGAGGTAGCAGGGACCAGATGGAGCAGAGCAAAGTCTCTTAATTTGTGGTTTTATACACACATGCACACACACACAGTGCCTGTGTTAATGTGTCATAGGCTTGGATTTATTTAATCTTTGTTAAATTTCAATATGGTTGGCTTCTTTTAAACCCCATGTATTTTATTTTACACACTTAAATATGCTATTATGAGGAGAAGTCTATAGACTTCAACAGTCTGCCAAACAAATCCACATCACGAGTAAGGTTAAGAACTCCTGACGTAGGACTTTTAAGCCCCTGCAGAACTTTGGTTCTTACTCTGAGTGAGATATGAAGCTATCAGAGAGGAACGACATGATTGCTCTGGTTGCCGTGTTGAGTACAGACTGAAGAGGGCCAAGTGTGTGGTAGCGAGACCAGTTAGGAGGCTATGGCAATAATCCAGGCACAAGATGATGGTGACTTGGACTAAAGTAGTAGCAGTGGAGATGGTGGGAAGAGGCCAGATCCTGAAGACATTTTAAAGGTATAGACAACAGGATTTGCTGATGGATTGAATGTGAGTTGAGAGGGAGGCGGAGTCAAGGGCAAGTATGGGATTATTGAATTGAGCAACTAGAAGGATGAAGTTGTTGTTTTTTTTTTCTGAGATGGGGAAGTATGCAGTGGACCAGGGAAGAAGGCTGGGGAAGAGCCTATTTAGTTTGAAATTAAATGAGATTTACTTTTGACTATTACATATCCAAGTAGAAATGTCATGAAGGCAGCTGGGGATATAAATATGGAGGTGTAGGGAGCAGTCCAGGCTGGACATGTATTGTTTAAGTTATGTGAATGGGTGAGATTATTATTCTGGAAAGAGAATAGTTTTGATGACTGTGATCTGGGCAATCCAATGTTTAGGGCTTGTGAGGAGGAGAAGGAATCACTCAAGGAGACAGAGCAGTCAGTGAGTTAGGAGGAAAACCAGAAGAGTTTGATGTCCCTGAAGCGAAGGGAAGAAAGTGTTTCAAGGGGTAGAAAGGATTATCTGTAATGTGCTGTTGATAGGTCAAGTAAGATGAGCCCGAAAAGTTGACCAGATTTAGCAACGGAAATCATTGGTGACCTAGAAGAGAGTTTCGGCCAAATAGTTTTGAACAGAAGTCTTATTGGAATAGGCTTAGGAAAAAATAAGGAGACAAGAATTGGAGATAGTGGGAATAGGAAATGCCTTTGAGAAATTTTCCTATAAAGGGAAACAGAACATTTACATGATAGCTGGAGATGGATGTGAGGATCAAAAGTTGTCTATTTTTTTTTTTTTAAGATGGAAAAAATTTCAGCATATTTGAATGTTGATGGAAATGATTAGAAAAGAGGAAACAGGTGATTCAGGAGAGAAGGAGGTCATTGTCTAAACTATGTCTTTGAGTCGGCAAGAGGGGGTGGCATCTAATGGAAGAGCAGAGGAGTTGGCCTTAAACAGGAACCTGAACAGTTCACCCATACTAAGAGATAGAAAGGAGAATATATGGGCAGAATATTGTGAGTAGAGGTGGTAGTGAAGCTTGTAGAATTTCTCTTCTAGTCACTATTTTCTAAAGAAAAATCAGAGTGAGGATGGTTGGTGGTAGAGAGATTGAAGGTTTGAGAAGAGAGTAAAAGTTGTCAGATGATTGTCTAGGGAAGTGGAATCGTGGCTGGAATAGCAAATGCAGTAGGATTGCCAGGCAGCATTCAGTGCTCACTTGGGATTAGTGGTCCAGCATTTAAAACAATCTACTCAGAATGTTGTGTTTTTCTCCAGCCACATTCAACTCTCCAGGTACAGTCCTGAAATAGATGGGAGTTAGATTTAACTAAGATTGGGTTTTACCAGGTGAATAAGTTAAAGAGAGGAAAGATTAAGAGAACTAAGGGTAGACACAAGAGACGAATTGATTAGCCATGAAATTTAAAAGGGAAAAGTAAAGGAGTGAGGCCATGAGGGTGGTGTGGACAGTAAAAAGGTGGCAGAACCAAGGGATTGTAGGTTCTGGTGTAGTGGAACAATTGTCAGAGTCAGGGCACCAGAGACAGAGAGAATAGGAAAGATAGGAGATGGAGGTAAGAGAGTAGTATAGTTAAAAATAGAAATTGTGGAAGGGATGTGATGTGGCTGTTGGTAAGGACTAGGTCTAAGGTCCACCACCTGTCTGTCAGTTTGTTGTACTGTGTTGGCTTGTGTGTTGCTGTTGCACTGGAAGCTATACTACTGGTATTTCAAATACCAGCAGGGTCACCCCTGGTGGACAGGTTTCAGCAGAGCTTCCTGACTAAGACAGACTAGGAAGAAAGGCCTAGTGATGTACTTTTGAAAATTAGCCAGTGAAAACCTTATGGATCACAGCAGAACATTGTCTGACTTGCTTGCTTTGGACAAGTCATCAAGAGGGGTCAATTGCTGAAGGAGGACACCATGTTGGGTGAAGTAGAGGACCAGCAAGGGCAAGCGAGACCCTTCGTGAGGTGCATTGACACAACAGCCACAATGATGGACTCAAACAAACATGCTGTAGATCATGAGGATGATGCAGGACTGGGCAACATTTAATTTTGTCGTACATAAGGTCACCAGGAGTTGGAGTCAACTCGACATTAACTATCTGTCTGAGAAAGAGTAGGTGAGGTAGGTTGGAGAACAAGATCACTGGGTGGAAGGGTCACGAAACTCAGAGGACAGGTTCTTGGAAGGATCGTCTATTTGAATCTTGAAATCACTAACAATTTAAGCCACGAGTAATGTTTAAGACAATGCTAGGAAGAAAACCTGGAGCTCAAATCTTCAAGAAATGGGAGTGGTGGTGATGAGGTGTCTTCAGATGTCTGCAACAAGTAGAAGAGTGTGAGGTATAGTCTAAGGGCATAAGATTTAAAACTGGGGTCCAGGATGGTGATCTTCTATCTACCAGAGTCAAGGCAATGACAATGGTCTTCATAACACAGTCTCTTCAACTCTGTCTCTGGAAACTTTATTCATCTAGAAGGTGGATGGAATCTAAGATACTCCACTGGTCTTACCCCTTTGGGAGCAAGGGAGAATGAAGAAAACTAAAGCTACAAGGGAAAGATTAGTCCAAAGGACTAATGGACCACATCTACCATGGCCTCCACCAGACTGAGTCCAGTACAACTAGATGGTGCCTGGCTACCATCACTGATTGCTCTGACAGGGATCACAATAGAGGGTCCTGGACAGAGCTGGAGAAAAAAGTAGAACAAAATTTTAACTCACAAAAAAAGATCAGACTTACTGGCCTGACAGAGACTGGAGAAACTCTGAGAGTATGGCACCTGGATACCCTTTTAGCTCAGTAGTGAAGTCATTCTCGAGGTTAACCTTTCAGCCAAAGATTAGACAGCCCCATAAAACAAAATGAGACTGAAGGGGCACAACAACCCAGGGACAAGGACTAGAAGGCAGGAGGGAACAGGAAAGCTGGTAATAGGGAACCCAAGGTCGAGAAGGGAGAGTGTTGACATGTCGTGGGGTTGTTAACCAATGTCATAAAACAATATGAGTACTGTTTAACGAGAAACTAGTTTGTTCTGTAAACCTTCATCTAAAGTAAAATAAAAAAGAAAAGAAGAAGGTGGATGGCAGATTTTATATTTTTTTCTTAATTTTGGTGCTTCAGCTACTTTTTCATTGTTCTCTAGTGTGGAAGACATTGTTGGTTGTCTGGTAACCCCTATCCATAACTTCCTTTTGTCTAATAACCTTCTTGCTAGTAGTGGTTATGTGACACCATTCTGGCCAATAGAATATAAGCAGAAGTAATCTGAGTGAGGTTTCTGAGAAAGTTTTTTCTTTCCTGAGAAAAAGAGACAGACTCAGTAGTCATTTCCCTTTTACCCTTTGCCCTTCCTACTTCTTTTTCTTTCTGGAAAGCAAGATGGGCAGCCTCAAGGTGCAGCAGATATCTTGTAACTATGAGGTGACAAGTATGAGAATAAAGAATAACACACTAAGGGTGGCAGAACAGAAAAGACAGGCAGAGTCCATGCTGAAACACTGCCCCAGCCCAGTCTCTAGAATTCTTGTCAAGTGAGGCAAGTAAATCTCTGTTTCTTTAAGCCAGGACATTAGTTGGGTTTTCTGTTACTTGTAGCTTGTTTCTTCCTTAACTCATATAGCTAGTTTCTCGTGAAGACAGAAATGCTAGTCAATTGGGTTTAGGAGGGAATTTCAGACTTATTCATCAGTAGCCTTATTTTGATACATCTGTCAATGAAAAATGTTTACTCGACCCTGCCTCATCCTCGTGTAGTGTCTGATTCTCATTCTTCACTACATTACCGAGTAGCCCCTGCACACTTTCTCCACTCCTTCACCTTCCATTCATGCATCAGGTCACTAGAGTTGGTCCCTAGACCACTTCCACCGGAACTGTCATAAGTAGGTTTACAGATGACTCTGTTGCTTCTTTTTGGTTCTCATCCACCTTGAAACCTTCGTAAAGATGGCCTGATTTGACCATTTCTTCCTTCTTTTCCTTTATGGACTTCTGCAATACCATGCTTTCCTAGTTCTCAACTTCTGAATTATTTTCTTGATCCTTTTCATAACTCCTTGTCATCTGCCTGACTCTCCCACTGTCTGATCTGGTGTGCTCCCTTGAGCCCTTTCTCCTCTCTTTTCCTCCTGTCTTCTTCTCTTTCACTGTCTAGATTTTCCAGGGATTATTTTATTCACTACTAGGTCTTTATGTGCTACCAACACGTCAGTGATTTATAAATTTATAATTTCAGTCCAGACCTCTCACTTGATTCCTGTTTTAACTGCTTCTAGAACACCTTAAAGCATTATATTTCCCCAACTGGACTTAGTCATCTTTTCCAGAAATGCTACTGTTCTTTCCCTTTTTTCTCTTCCTATCACCCTCCCTCATCCAAGTGCTCAAGCAAGGACTTTTAAAGAGATCTTTAGCTCTGCTTTCTTTCCCCATCATTCTCCATGTCCAGTTGGTGAACAGCTCTGTTGATTGATTGTACCTTGGAAATATTTCTCAAACATCTCATCTCTTCTCTTGTCTATCCTCATTGCTACTGCCTTTGTTCAGGATCTTGCCTGCCATGTGTTATCCCTTGGCTAACCTCCAGTGGAGAAAGGGTTACTCACTAAGTTACCATCCTTATGAAGAACCAGCCTCAACTTTTTCAACAAGCAGCCCCATCTTCAACTTGGCCATCTGTTGAGACAGGTAGATCTGTGATCAATTGGCAGCACAGAGCAGGTGCAGATCCTTGTTGGTTGAGGCTTTTTCTAGCTTTGGTCCACCTAGTTTTCATCAAGAGCTCAGCCCAAAAAAGCAATATGCAGGGAGGATGGCTTGAAGGGCAGCTGCAGTCCAAATCCACCCCTGTATCAAACCAGGTCTACAGAGAGTTAGCTGAAAGGAGATAATCAAGGTGTGATTTATGACTTTACAGAGCCCTCCTTTCACCCAGGATAAGTTTCTGTCTCATGTCAGTGCCAAGAAGAGTGAGTTGTACTTCTCGTGAGCAATCAGTAACAAATATGTAGAGCATTTATTTTTAACTGTTCATTTGCTTCACCTCCCATTTTAACCCTGGTTTTTCATTCTTGTTTGACTCCACATTTATTTTATGCCATTTTATATTTTATGTATTGTTTTATGCTGCCTTGAAGGTGGAGAACAAACAAACATAAATAGTTCAGATCCTCATTACCTCTTGCCCTGGGTATTTTTTGTTTGTTTGTTTGTTTATTATTGTAGTTTAAGTGAAAGTGTACATTTCAAGTCAGTCTCTTATACAAAAATTTATACATACATTGTTACGTGACCCTAATTGCTCTCCTTATAGTTTGACAGCACACTCCTCCTGCCTGCCCTTGATTTCCCATGTCCATTCAATCAGCTCCTAACCATCTCTGCCTTCTCATCTCACCCCCAGACAGAAGCTGTCCATTTAGTATCATGTATCTACTTGAGCTAAGAAGAACCCTCTTCACGAGTATCATTTTACGTCCCACAGTCCAGTCCAATCTTTGCCTGAAGAGTTGGCCTCAGAAATTATTTTAGTTCTGGGTTGAGAGAGAGTCCAGGGGCCATGCTTTCCGGGGTTCCTCCAGCCTCAGTCAGACCATTAAGTCTGGTCTTTTTGCTAGGATTTGAGTTCTGCACCCCACCTTTCTCCTGCTCCAGCAGGGACTCTCTGTTGTGTTCCCTGTTAAGGAAGTCATTGGTGATAGCTGGGCACCATCTAGTTCTTCTGGTTTCAGTCTGATGAAGTCTCTGGTTTATGTGGCCCTTTCTGTCTCTTAGGTTTATACTTTCCCTGTGTCTTTGGTGTTCTTCATTCTCCTTTACTCCAGGTGGTTGGGACCAATTGATGTGTCTTAGATTTGCTCTGGGTATTTTAATACTGACTTCTTTCCCACCTCAAATTTCTCCTTTTATATATCCTTTACTTACTAATTCCTTCATTCTCCCGCCTAAAAGAGTTTAGTAGCTCCCTCCCTTGCTCTTTAGCAGGGTATATAAGGCCCTTCATGATCCTGCAACTATCTTTTCCTAACCTCAACTCCCACCACTCTCTCGTGCCTGCTCTCCGGTGACACCAAACCACTCATTGCTCCCTTTGAAAGTGTTGTGTATTTTCATACTTTTAAACGTCATATTGGAGCCCTGGTGGCTCAGTAGTTAAGAGCTATGGCTGCTAACCAAAATGTCAGCAATTCAAATCCACCAGCCGCTCCTTGGAAACCCTATGGGGCAGTTCTACTCTGTCCTGTAGGGTCACTATGAGTTGGAATCGACTCGACGGCAACAAGTTTAAACATTATATTGTTCAAAACTGTAAATATACTTGTTTACACGTATATGTTGTGCTTGTTACTTAACTTGTCAGCTCCGATTCATTCTTCAAGACCCATGTCAAATGTGACCTTCTCTGAGAATTAATTTCTCATTCCTATAAGTACTTACATAATACTTTCTGGATGCTTTTGCTAATAGTAATTAGCACATTGCATTATGTTGAGTTGTTCATTTGTATATTTTTTAATCATTTGTTTTCATTCATCTTTGTATCCTTTGGACCTGGCATAAAGTAAGCACACAACAATAGTTTGTTTTGATTATGGAAGTGAACATTACAACGTTTTTTGGTGAGTGTCCTGTGGCTGGTATTTCACCACCTCATGTGATACAGTGCGCATATGACTTCTTGGATTTGTGGGTTTTGCTCAGTTACACCAGTAAATCATTTTTTCATTTTAAAGTTTTGATTCCAATAATAGGTTTATTGAGTGAAATAGCCATCTCTAGGTCAAAAGAACCAGAAGACATAGTATTCTGGTGGCTCATAGTAACATTTGGGGTCCTATCAGTATCTTTTAAAAATCATTCAGTCAATTTGTAATAGAATTTCATTGACTAGGAGGTCAATGAGAAATTAGCAATAACTAGGCTGGTTGAATGAAAAGTGTGAACAAAGGCTGCTACTGGGGATGCAGTGTTTATGATAGATTACCGCATGATGGACCATTTTGAACTGAAAAGCAGATTTGGTGCATTTTGTTAACTAGTTGTCAGACAAGTATCTTAGCACCTGTTTGCCAATAATCTACTAGTCCCTGGGAGATGCAAGTAGTTTGTGATTGGCTGCTCACCTAAAGGTTGGTGGTTGGAACCCACCCAACAGTGCCATGGAAGAAAGGCCTGACCATCTGCTTCCATACAGATCACAGCCAAGAAAACCCTATGGAGTAATTCTACTCTGTAACACATGATGCCCCCATGAGTCAGAATCAACTTGACAGCAGTGGGTTTATACCTTATTTCCTTAACTAGATTGAAAGCAGTCTGAGATCAGGGACAGCGTGTTATTATGATCCAGGCCAACAGCCGAGCACACTGATGGCATTACCACCTGACTCGGCCTCATTCAAACATGCGCAAGACGTGGAAGTGGTTCGTACTGTATCATGGGAACACCAACTATAACTCAAACTGCTCCCAAAATAGAACATCCCTCTTCTTCCTCCTGCCGTAGGGCTCGTGAGTTTTGTTTTGTTTTCTTCATATTTGGCTGTGTGGCAAGTCATCTGACCGTGGGCCCCAGGCAGGGACTAATGGGCACATGAGTTCTTAGGATTCTGATCCAGAATTCAACAGAAAACTCAACTAACTGATGGGCTTTTGATACAACAGGAAAACCAGCGAGCTTTGGAAATATACCCAAGAAATGAACATTCTCAAAAGGCTCACAGTGAGGATTTTTCTGACCCTGGCCCAAAGTAGTGGCTGCATTCATGCAAAAGAGCCTCCCGGAGACAAAAACCAGGAAACCCTGAAAAGAGATTTTATGTTAGGAGTTAGTACACACTTTCAAGAAGAAGAGCTGACCCAAAAAGTAAGGATGTGCCATGAGGAAGGGTTGACCTGGAAGCCTATCACTGCTCTTCAGCTCTGGTGCTGTAAGATGCATCAGAGATTAAGTACATTCCCTGTATCTGTGATATCAGACAGAATGGAAAACAAAAACAAAAACAAATAAATATGTGAAATCAATCTGCTAGTGCAGAAAGTAAGCATGGAGAAACCAGGACAATAGAGTTGGCTGCTTTGAACTTTTCTTTTTTTTTAACCTTTAATATTATGATGACCATTTGGATCCCAAAGGGATCAAACAGCATTCGACTAATTCTGATTATGAAAAGACAAGTATTCAGCAAATATATTTTCTTCACTGGTTCTAGGCTGAACGCATCTGTGGGAGTCAGACTACTTATATTCTTTGCTTTGTGTGGGTATATATGTATATGTATGTACATATATATATATATAGTATCAGTTGGGTGGGGGTGGGCAGGGTGAAAATAGCTTCATGCTAGTTTTAGATAATTTGCGTAGCATTCTTAGAACATGGTCTCTCTATCACCTTTATGAAATGAACAACTAGGTCAAAGAGAACAGGACATGAACGAGCCATATTTGTGAGAATTTTCAGTCTTTGCTGACATAATGCATCTATAAGGCATGTTTGAAATAGCCAGTTGTAGGATCCTTATAGCATATGTCAAGTAGTTGCTTCTCTATTTAATACCTTTTAGACAAGACTAAGTTGTTAGAGAAGTTTCCCATGTTTCCCTGTAAGATGATGATAACATGTTGGATGGGCAGGACGGGACTCAAAATGATGGAGCGATTTCATCACTATGAGTAGCTATAGCTCCTAAAAAATGGTAAGGGACAAGACTTCTGCTTACAGTTCCCCTGTGTGGTGTGGATATGTGGAAGGAGAATAGCAAAGGAATAAAATGGATTGATGAAATATTTTGAGATTCTCTGCTCTTTTTTCTGTGTTTTGAATGAAGTTCAATGAGCACAGCATTTCCTACAACAGGCTTAGTGTTAAGTGTGCCACTCATCTTCACAAGTAAGCCGATCTCATTGCTTCAAGTACCAAGAATCTTCTGGGGAGGTTAAATGTTACAAAATTAAGTTTTTAAAAGAAAACACTTTTGTTGTGTTTTCAAGCTATGTGATCATTCCGTTAATTTAAAAACAAACACCTCACTTTTTTTTTTTTAAACTACTTGAAATGTATTTTGCCCTTTATTTCCTTTTTAAAGCTTTTAATCTTCTTAGCCACTTGGTACAGAATAATACTGAAGTTTGAAAATTTCACCCAAATGTTATTTTTAGTTGCCATTATGTGCCTCCCAACATAGGGGGCTCATTCATCTTCCAGGACTACATAGGACAATACTCTGTTGAGATTCATGGTGTTTTCAGTTGCTAATCTTTGGAAGTAGATTGCCAGGACTTTCTTTCTAGTCTGTCTTAGTCTGGAGGCTTCCCTGCAACCTGTCCACCATGGGTGACCCTGCTGATATTTGAAATACCAGTGGCATAGCTTCCAACATCATAACCACACACAACCGCCATAGTATGAGGAACTGACAGATGGATGGAAAAACCCAAACATAGGACCTTTTAAATGCCTTAATGCTTAAGAAAACTCACAATCACCAGTGTGATTCATGGACCCAGGACAGCAGTGAGTTGTGAACAAAATGCCAACAGGCCAAGAATTACTGCTATGCAGCATTGCACAGTGAAAGTTTGACCATCCCCACAGGTCTATTTAAATATATAGATAAACTTTTCTCTAACTCAAATCCCTTAATGCCAATCTGGTTCTAATTTTATTAACATTTTGTCAAAGCTGTTCTCGGACTGGAAACTTGCCTGCCGAGTTTTAGCCCAAGGCAGATTTTAATGGCCAAGTTCTACAGGCATCAAAGGGAGGAGGAGTTAGCATGATGGTGCTTCCTCTTTCCAAACAGTGACAGCCTGCTCTCTTGTGAAAACTCCATAGAAGTATCACAAGTTAGGAGACACTGGAACATCTCTGACAGGAAGACTGGAGTTTAATCACTTCTCCCCTGCGTGATGCCACCCAGCGCAGGCATTTCACATCCTTAGAAGTTTTTGAATGCTCAAACTGATCAAAGCTTCTGGGAGGCAGAGCTAATTTCACCTACACACATTCCTTTATCACAAGTTGTGCCTTTCATGTATTAATTTACTTCTTCTTAAATTGGATTTAGCTTTGATTATTCACTCATCATTCATTTTTCCCAGATCTCTTTTCCCTGAATGAGAAGCATGAAGACAAAGGGGATGGAGATGTCTGAATTGCCATGATGAATTCTGAATTATTGTGAAGACATTTGAGCGTTTTGCTAGAAGTTTTTAATGAGAAAACAATGCATAGACAGGCCATGGCTGAAGTTTCACCTTACCTTACAATGGACATAATTTTAATTAAGACAAGTTAAAGGGAGAGACGACCACCTGTCTGTCAGTTTTGTGTACTGTGGTAGCCTGCGTGTTGCTAGAAGCTATGCCACTGATATTTTAAGTACCAGTGGAGTCACCCATTGCGGACAGGTTTCAGAGGACCTTCCAAACTAAGACAGACTAGGAAGAAAAGCCTGGTGATTTATTTCAGAAAATTAGCCAATGAAGACTTTATGGATCACAACAAAAGATTGTCCAACTTGCTTGCTTTGTACATACCATCAGGAGGGATGAGCGTCTAGAGGAGGATATCATGGTGAAGCAGAGGGACAGCAAGGGCAAGGGAGACCCTCAGTGAGATGGATTGGACAAATAGCCACAATGATGGACTTGAACATGCTGGTGATTTGGAGGATGATGCAGGACCAAGCAACTTGTCATCTGTTGCACATCAGGTGGTCATGAGTGAAAGTCGAAGCGACGACAGATATCTACCTATCTACCTACCTGTCTACCTACCTATCCATCGGTCCACCCACCCACCTACCTATCAACAAATGAAGTGACTTACAAAATTTTCAAGGTGGTTCATGCTAAGAGATTCAACTGTATTTATTATGCTAAAGGGCACCTACTTGCTGGTGGTGTGATCCAGAAGTAGGGAATTCCTAACCAGAAAGTGGTTGACTAAAATCCGCACATTAATGGTTGGTTCAGGAATAGCCACCTAAGGCACAGCTTCCAAGTTGGCCAATAGCTTTTCTCTGCTTAACCCTCTTAAACTCAGGAAAGTCAAAGAAAGGAGACCCGCTAGAAGTTGAGGCTTCCCAGGTTTTACGTGGCAATTTTTGCCCCCTGTCTATGTGGGAGAAAGGTAGAGGGAGAAAGGGGCTAGTGGAAATGTATCTCCATGGGGTCATGACTCAGGCGACAGGTTAATCTATTTGGAGAAGGTCAAACAGTGTAAAACCCATCAGAGACACCCTTCCTTCCCCTCCAGGCACCCACACTAATCAGGTCTGGGTTCATATATTCTGTGGTTAAAAAAAGAATACACCTTGGGGCTAAATATTCACTTCCTACATGGCATTCATTCCTGATCCCCTCACTGCCTTTGTCTTAGTGGGGGTGCACTCAATGGCTGATCCCTAGATCCTCACCAGGAGTCCTATTAGTTGGTACAGAGGGCCTTGCAAAAAATAAAAATAAATCAGCTGCCACGGCTTTAGACCAGGCCCCACCCCAGACCGATTGAATCAGAATCTCTGGAGATGAGACCTGAGCATCTGTGTTTTTAATAGCACCCCAGGTGATTCTAATTCACAGTCAGCATCGAGAACCAAAGAACAATAGCCTTAGACATTTCTACGCATCCTGTGGATATAGAATGAGTGCAGCGACTAAAGAAAAGCAAAACTTGGACTATTTTTCTATCCAGTCTATACTGGATGTCTAGGACATCCATTTACACAGACATTTACTAAGTGCGGTCATGTCTAGGTCCTGGGCTAGGTGGTGAAATTCTTACACTTTTATGTGAGTGAGAATTACCTGGGGACCTTGTTAAAATGTAGATTCTGTTTCAGTGGGTCTGGCTGGAATGGGGCTGAGGTTCTATATTTCTAACAAACTCCCAGGTGATGGCGATGCTGCTGGTCCATGGACCACACTTTGAGTAGCCAGACTAAGAACATCTTTCCCTCTTTCCCCCAGCAATTTCTTGTGCTCCCTGCAGGGCTGACACAAGGTCTGACACGAGACAGAGAGGTCTGCTTCCCCGTTCTAGGCCCCCCTTTCCTCTTGCTGCCCCGCTTTCCTTTTGCCACCTTATGCTGTGTCCCTTTTCTTCCAAACAAAATCTAATCTCTGAAGAGGACCAACATCTAAGTGTATCTTGAAAGGACAACTGATAGCAACTTTGCTTTAACTGTTTAGCTCTGCTGTCTCCCAATTCCTCCGTCCCCATTTTAACCAGGTTGTATCAACTTAAGCTAATAAACTGATGTTTTAATGAAAATATTTCAGGCGTCCATGAGGCTGTCTGAGAGAGAAATTTTAGGGAGTGAGGGAGAGATAGGAGGGTTAAAAACAAAACAAAACCCCAAAACGAACAAATTTCCATAAAGTAGACTCCAACTCATGGTACCCCCTGTGTGTGTCAGAGTAGAACTGCACTCCATTGGGTTTTCTGATTTTTCAGAAGTAGATCACCAGGCCTTTCTTCCAAGATGGCTCTTGGTGAACTGAAACCTCTAAACTTTTCGTTAGCAGCCCAGCGTGTTGGCAGTTTTGTACTGCCCAAGGAATCCCCAGGAGCATAAACATTTTGGTGACACCTCTAAGATCATACTACATAGGAAGAATAGATGACATTTATATCATTGTTTCAGTATTGACACCTTGTGTCCCTCAGGGTAACAAAGCTGTGACCTCAGTGAAACTGCTTATTTATTGAATTCCCTTTGCATCTTCTCTCATAACAGTATTAATGGAGTGCATTTAAAAATGCATTTTATTATGGAGAATTTGAACATACTCTAAAAATAGAACCCTACGTGCCCATCACTGAACCCCAACAAACATCAGCCCATGACCAGTCCTATTCCATTCACATCTCTGTCCAACCCCCCTAAGTCCTAGACATCACATCAATTATTGAAAGGTTTTTATGCGCCAGGCTGTACTCTAGTGAGCTATGTATGCTAACTCATTTAAACCTCACCAAGCCCCTATTAGGTCGGTGCTATTATTATCTCCCATTTTACAGATGAGGAAACAGTGGCACAGAAAGATCAAGTCACTTGCCCAAAGTCACACAGCTAGGAAGTGATGGAGTTGGTACTTCAACCTGGGCATTCTCTGTCTGGAGTTAACATGCTGAACCACTGGATTATCCTACCCAGTGGGTCAAGATTTGAAAACGAGCCTTTTTCTTTTCCTTGCACTAGAGCTTCTGCTCCCTGTGAGAGGGCCAGAGCTGGTGATATTTCAGCCCTGGGTTGGTGTAACTTCCCCATGCCACTATTTTCCCAAGACCATTCACAGTGAGCAGTGAGTCCCAGAGGGATCGAACTTCTTGGCTTCGTGTCCCTCAGCGTTGTTTTACACGTTAGGTTGACTATAACATTTACGGCATGGAAATGGCAGCTTACAGAAACAGTGAGGTCCCGCTAGGCATACACGTGTATACACACACAGACAAGTTTGGTATTATCTTTCTAGATAATTTTCTATGCTTTTACAAATGTACAAAATTAACACTTTCCTTGATTTTTTCATCTGGTGGTTTCAAAGTTATATGCTCCATTTCTATTCTTAATTGGTTAAATTTTTTTTTTTTTATTTCAGCATTTAGTACATACATATTAACATATATTTTAATAATAAATCAGTCTATATCTTTCTCTAGACCAAGACAAGAATCTTTACTTATTTTTGCCTTTCCTCCACTTTAAATATTCATATAATCAAAAATGTTACTTCTAAATTGCTATTAAAAACAATTCTTTTAAATAAATATTTATTTAGAATTAACAATTCATTTCACTGTATTCTTAGCTTACTGGTATTTCTTACATCCCACTACTTCCTTCTGTTTCTTTAGAAGATCATCTGTGGGTGCTAAACCTTCTGAGTCTTGAATGTCTGGAGATGTTTTCATTTGACTTTCTCTCTTAAAAAGTAGTTTGGCGGGGTAATGTATGTTCACCGTTCCGTTGTTTCAGTGTTGCTAATGAGAAATCTGATGTTAGTCTGAATTTGTTCTTTTATAGGTAATCCATCTTTTCTTGGGAAATGTCTAGTATACTTTATGTATTCTTGGGGTTCTGAGATTTCATTTTGATCTGTGTTAGCGTTGAGTTAAAAATAATTCTCTTGGACACCTGGTGGTTGTGGTGATGGCACTCTTTCAATCTGAGGATGCATGTCCTTCTTTGATTCTGGAAAGTTCTTGGCCATAATTTGCTCAAACATTGCCTTCCTTCCATTTTTCTTTCTTCCCTTCTTATAATAGTATACTTCTAGTTACCACCCTTTCACCCTGTGTGCTCTCGTAGTCATTTATTTTACTTCTACCTATGCTATGTTGTTGTTAGGTGCCACCGAGTTGGTTCCGACTCATAGCAACCCTATGTAAAACATAATGAAACACTGCCTGGTCCTGCGCCACCCTCACAATCGTTGTTACGCTTAAGCCCATTGTTGCAGCCACTGTATCAATCCATCTTGTTGAGCATCTTCCTCGTTTTGCTGACCCTCTACTTTACCAAGCATGATGTCCTTCTCCAGGAACTGGTCCCTCCTAATAACATGTCCAAACTACATGAGACGAAGTCTCACCAGCCTTACTTCTAAGGAGCGTTCTGGCTGTACTTCTTGCAAGACAGATTTGTTCATTCTTCTGGCAGTCCACGGTATATTCAGTATTCTTCGCCAACACCATAATTCAAAAACATCAGTTCTTTTTCAGTCTTCCTTATTCATTGTCCATCTTTCTCATGCATATGAAGTGATTGAAAATACCATGGCTTGGGTCAGGCACACCTTAGTCCTCAAAGTGACATCTTTGCTTTTGAACACTTTAAAGAGGTCTTTTGCAGAAGATTTGCCCATGTTGGCACGTCATTTGATTTCTTGGCTGCTGCTTCCATGGCGGTTGATTTGTGGATCCAAGTAAAATGAAATCCTTGACAACTTCAGTCCTTTCTCCGTTTATCATGATGTTGCTTATTGGTTCAGTTGTGAGGATTTTCGTTTTCTTTATATTGAGGTGTAATTCATACTGAAGGCTGTAGTATTCGATTTTGCTTCAAGTCCTCTTCGCCTTCAGCAAGCAAGGTTGTGTCATCTGCATATCACAGGTTGTTAATGAGTCTTTTCTTTTCTCCAATTCTGATGCCCCATTCTTCTTCATATAGTCTGGCTTCTCAGATTATTTGCTCAGCATACAGATTGAATAAGTACGGTGAAAGGATCCAACCTTGATGCACACCTTTCCTGCCTCTTGGTCTATGTACAGGTTCCACATGAGTTTATGCTATAAACCTTATGATGCATTGTTATTACTTTTACTTTAAATGGTTAAGAGGACTTTAAATAAATTTATACACACACATATGTGAAATTTAAAAAAAATTGTTTGCTTTGCTGACATATTTTCTGTTTCTGGAGTTCTTCGCTCTTTCTTGTAGCAATTGGCTCCAAGTTTAGGCAGTTTTTCTCTCCCGAAGATCAGAACCAGATTTACTGTGGCACTACGGAGGCTTAAGCTCCAGAGTGCCTCACTCACAAGGGCCCCCACGAGTTCTGAGTGTTGTTGGGAGTTGTAGAGTGTCCTGGTATGGAGAAGAACCAGGCTGCAATCAGAAAGCATTTCTGACAAATTACCTGAAGAGAAAGGGTATAATCTCTGATCCACCAGGAATTTGTTGTGATTTCTTTTCTTATTCTAATTAAAATTCATGTCTCTGACTAATATTATAATTAAAATTTTGTATTCTTTTCATAAAGAGGACCCCTAAATTGTATAAGCTTCAAGCCTGCACATAAACTCTGATTCACCCTTGTCGTAGATGGTTATTTTTTTATTACTTTTTTTTCTCATTATAAGAGTACAACAGGACACCAGTATCCCATATAGTGCCATTTTCACATTGTATGAATGTAAAAATGCACCCTCTCTGGATAGATGTAGTACCTGGGCACATGACTTGGAGTGCCTCGTGGACTTGATGCCCTTCCTCAGGGTACAACCTGAGGCAACCCTGATGGTCAATGTAGAGGATTTAGAAAGTGCAGAGATGGAAATGAAGATTACTCATTATCCTCCCCCAAAATAACCAGGCTTTACGTTTCAATGTGCCGTATTTTCATATTCACATACACAATAGGCATCACGTTACGTATCCAGTTTTTTATCTTACCTTTTTTGTATAGCATTACATACTAAGTATGTTCCCACGTACCGAAATACTCTTTGAAACACTGTAACTGGCTGCATAATAGTCCATCATAGGACTTTTCCTTTATTTATTTTATGAGCTTCTATATTGGTCATCTATGTTCGTACCAACTTAACATTGCATAGAATAGCTCTATGTGTATATTTTGGCCACAGCTTCTGAATATTTTCTTAGGACAGATTCCTGGAAGTCAAGTTATGGGTCAAATGGTGTGATCTTTTATTTTAAAGCATCTAAGGAATATTCTCAAAATAATTTCCCTGAAATGTACTTCATACACTTGTACTACCTTGGCCTCATTTTACCTCCATGCCTCCATGGTGTGGTTTTAATAAAGCCTGTGGGCCCTTACTCAGGCTGCCTCTTTAGTTTCTGGTAATCCTCTGTGTTGTTGATTTGGTTATGTGGCTCTAGATCAGAATAACAACTCACCCAGGACAATTTAATGTCCGACCTAAATTTTGCAAAACTATCTCATTTCTCCACCCTGGAATGAAGTAGACGCACATGTCTGACAGCATTATAAGTAACTCAGATCAAAGTATTGATCAGGACTGGATATGTTGTTTTCCAGTGGGAGGATGAGGTTGGAGAAGCCAATCCATTATTGCCTCTATCAGCCATCTCACTGAAAAGCAATTGGGCTAATGATACCAACTCATAATTGTCAATTTATTTTAGCTAGAGGGTAAACAGTAACTCATTGTATTGTCACAGCATCTGTTAAGAGGATACTGTTGAAGATGGCAGGTAACAAAGTTGATGCTCTTCTTGTCTCGTGTACTTTTTACAAAAGAAAAACAAAAAAAAAATCTTGTCTTAAAAGGAAAGTGGAGATGGCTCCCCATCTTCTCTTCCTGACCCCCCCCAAAACACGCATTTTGGCATTTGATTAGAGTTCTTTTCTGACTACCTGATTTTTGTTCATGTCAGAGCTCTATCTCCTCAACCAGATTATATTGAATTAATCAGAGGCTAATCGGATGCCCTGGCTGTCATAAAATGGACTCATACAATCTTATGGAACCTGAACGAACCTTTGAAATACTTTAATCCCAAGTTGTAAGCCTGTAGCCTTTAGGCTGAATCTGACCTATAGATATGTTCAGTTTGGTTTACAGTGTTTTTATGTTTTAGGACTAACAATAGCTAATATTTGTTCAACATTTCCTGTATGCATTATCCTAAGCTCTTTACATGTGTCATTTCATTTAACTGTGTCAATAATCCTATGTGGTATTATTATTGTCTTTATTCTTCATATGAGAAAACCAAGGCATAGAAATGTTAAAGAACTTGCCCAGCAAAGGACTTGAATAGACATTTCACCAAAGAGGATATTCAGATGGCCACCAAGCACATGAAAAGGTGCTCAGCCTCATTAGCCAGCAGAGAGATGCAAATCAAAACCGCAATGAGATACGACTTCGCTCCCACTAGGATGGCTAAGATAAGAAAAACCAGACAACAACAAATGTTGGAGAGGATGTGGGGAAATTGGAACTCTTACCCGTTGCTGGTGTGAATGCAAAATGGCACAGCTGTTGTGGAGAACAGTGTGGCAGTTCCTCAAAAATCTGAAAATAAAACTATTATATGACCCAGCAATTCCACTCCAAAGTATATACCCAAAAGACTCGAAAGCAGAGTCTGAAACAGACTTGTACACCAATGTTCATTGCATCAATATTCACAATAGCCAAAAGGTGGAAACAACCTAAATGTCCATCAGTAGGTGAATGAATAAACAAAATGTGGTACAGACATACAGTGGAATACTACTCAGCCAGCAGGAGAAATAAAGTCTCAATGCATGCTATAATATGGATGTAGCTGGAAGACATAATGCTGACTGAAATAAGTCAATTACAAAGGACAAATATTGTATGACCTCACTTATATAAAAAGACAAGACAAATGCTTGAAGAATAAAGTTTATTAGTAGTTACCAGGAGCAGGAGGGAGGGGAATGGGGGGGTTAACAGTGATAGAAATAACACTTTGAATAAGGGTAGGGTTACACAGCCAATTATCGTAATTGCTGTCAATAAGTTGTACACCTACAAAACACTGAATTGTCAAAAGTTTTGTGATAGATATATTTACAATAATGACAAAAAAGAAAGAAAGAGTAGCTGCTGAGGCTGATTATGTACAATGAAAAACCTCATGCATTTGGTTTCTTGGTTTGGAGGTTTAGGGTCATGGTTTCATGGGACTTCCCAGTTACTTGGCCTAATAACATGTTTACTGCCTCTGTTCTACCTCTTAGTTCGATACATAGTGCCTGGGGTCTTAAATGTTTGCAAGTGGCCACCCAAGGCACCACAATTGGTCTCTATTCTCCTGGAACAACAGAGGAAGAAGAGTTAGGAATAGGAGGAGGATATGGAATGTGTGGCTTATTGCCTCCACGAACAACTGCCTCCTTTGCCATGAGACCAGAACTGGATGGTGCCTGGCCGCCATTACTGAACATTTTGATCATAGATTCCATAGAAAAGTCCTGACCAAAAGGGAAAAAGTACAGAACAAAATTTCAAATTCTCGTGGACTCCAGACTTCCTGGGTCCATGAAGGTTGGATGAACCCTGAAACTATTGCCCTGAGATAATCTTTAAACCTTAAATCAAAAATATCCCCTGAAGCCTTCTTAAAATCACACAGTAGGTTAACCAGTGAAAAGGGTCTGCCTTGAGTATTGTGCTCTTTTAAGAACTATCTATATGGGATCAAATTGACAACAGCAGCTTGAAAGATTAGACAGGAACTTTAGAAGGCAGTGAATTTATGTTAATGAGGGAGGAACAACTCAGAAAAGAAGGGTGAGAATTGTTACACAACTTGAATGTAATCAGTATAACTAAATGGTACGTGTAGAAACCATTGAATTAGTGTTTGTTTTGCTGTGTATATTCTCAACAACAACAACAAGATAAATAAAATTATATATATACATAAAAAGAACTTGCCCAGTACTGAAGTTTGTAAGAGGTAGAACTGGGATTGGAGCCCAGATAATCTAGGTCTAGAACCCACCTTTGTAACTGTTACAAGGAACAAGTTGGCAAAATTTTAAAAAAGGTCAAGATTTCATATAATCATGGAATTCATGTCCTCTTTTGAAGAACTGTCAGATGGTGAGTGTCCACTGGAGATAAAAAGCATTTTCCTTTTTGATGGGGTACATGCTCTTTCATCTGGCCTACTGGTCTCCCAGTACTTCTCGTCTACTTCTCTCATTTGAACAGCTTGGTCTTAGTAAGCATTTGTGACTCCTGATCTCAATGAGGGTGGGATGGGTGGGCGGTTGGGGAGTGATTTCACTCCCCAGGGGACATTTGGCAATGTCTGGAGACGTTTTTGATGCTTACGACTAGGGGCAGGGGAAGTGGCTAGTGGCATCTGGTGGATAGGGGCCAGAGATGCTGATAAGCATTCTAAAGTGCATAGGATGGCCCCCCCAAAACAAAAAATTAATAGGCCCAAAATGTCAAGGTTGAGAGGCCTTGATCTAATTCAGCCTCTTCGTTTCATAGATGAGAAAATTGATACCAGAAAGGAAAAGACTTACTCCAGATCCCAGAGCAAGTCAGTGTCAAGGATAGAACAGAGTCTACATCTCTCAACTCTCCCTTGACAGTCTCCTGTTATGAGCTTTGGAGGCAGAGAGTTTTGTAAATGATATCTTTCTAGTTTGTTTTCTTAAAATGAGAAAAAGAGAACTAAATATTACTGTGGTCGTGAAAAATCTTCATTGTCTACTCTATCAGATGGAAATTTTGCTAATTAAGAATCCTCTAATTAGCCTTAAGTGAAAAATTGTATGGCTTCAAAGCAGCTGCCAGGATCTAACTATAAATCACACCCTTTTCAAAGAATCTATAATGGTGTATTTATTATATAACATGCACATGTTGGGTGGGAATATGATTGCTTTTTTTTTCTCCCTAAAGGGCACAGATTACAAGGAAGAGGAGAGACACTACTTTCCGTTTTGATTCATTTAATAAACAAGGCCAGGAAATTTACAGCAAATCTCTAAACTATGTCCTTTATTGTGGGTTTTTGTGATTTTGTAGTCAGGTAAGATAAGGTGGTAGTCTTAGCTCAAATCTCTGACTTCTTTGCTTTGCATAGATTCCACTCAGACTGTTGCCATGGTTCAACTAACGTTTTGAGGTTGAACATTTGTGAGAACTCTTGGAAGACCTGCAGTGCTTTACATAAGCCAATTGTCTTCATGAGTAGTCTTTTTACTTTAGGGGCAGGCGAAAGACACTGAGTTGGGAGCTTTACACACATTATGAAGAATGTAATAATAGCTAAAGTTTCCTATATGACAGGCACTGTTGAAAGTGTTTGTATGGATTATTTTATTTAATTTACTCAGTGTCTCCTGCACTGAACTCTGCTGATATATAAAGAAAATGCATTATCTTACATAATAAGTCCAAGGTAGGACAGCTCCAGGGTTGGTTAATTTGGTGACTCAACAATGTCTTTAAGAACTCAGGTTCTTTTTATCTTTCTAGCCTTCCCTTCTTGGGATGGTTGGATTGGTCCACAGGGGAGATAGTCTGAGGTGAAAATATGGCTGCTGCAGTTCCAGGCGTCACATCCTGACATGACAATTTTCAATGGAAAGAGAAAGATCATTGCTCTCTCTCTCTCTCTCTTTTTAAACCAGTGCAGAAACGTTTCCCAGAAACACCCCTGCAGACGTTCCCTCACAGCTGACTGGCCAGAAATATGTCATTTGTCCACTCTTTAGCCCATTGCTGGCAAGAGAAATGGGGTTAACATGATGGATGTAGTGAAATACTAGATTGTGAGGAGAAGGATTAGCTGAGAAGAATCAGTATTCTATTAACAGAGAGAAGGGAGAGTCACTGATAGATAGTTAGGAAATCAACAGGGTCTTCTGCAACCGTGCTAAATTGTTGGGAGTTTCTATTTGCTGCTGTCTTACTTCTGGGCATGATAAAAGCCCTTCCCTGAACAAATGGGTCAAATTTCATGCTGCAGGATTACCTAGTTGAATTTCCAAGGGTTTAGGACAGTAGTAGGGAGTCCTGGTGGAGCAATGGTTAAGCGCTCGACTGTTTACTGAAAGGCTGGAGGTTTAAACCCACCCAGTGGCTTTGCGAGAGGAAAGACCTGCTGATCTGTTCAAGTAAAGATTACAGCCTAAGAAACCCTGTGGGGCAGTTCTACTCTGTCATACAGGGTCAGAATCAACTCAACGGCACACAACAAAAACAACCATAGTAGTTAACTCCTTCAAGCTAAGAAAGGACTGAAAGGACAGGGTAACCTACTTGCAGGCCCAGAAACTGGAGTCCTGAAGGCCACTGGTTGATGGGCAGTCCCCTGGGCTCTTTGCTACAAACCAAGGCTCCACAAACTGGTGCTGAAAAAGAACTGAACCCACGTCTACCATTGGTCCATAAGCTTCCCTCCTCAAAACCGTAGGAAGGCATGGGGCTTCCTCACTCCATGTTGGTGACATCCCTTTGAGACTTCTTGTGAGATTCATTTTCCACTGATTTCATCTGGATTATTGTTAACGAGGAATCCAATGATGAATGCTGCATTCCTACATTCCACAACTGGGGTCTTTCTACTGAGATAGTCTAGACTTACGGACATAAAGTCGGTGTTCATATTGGTTAAGCTGAATGCTAACTCAACCAATTGCTAACTGAGGACCTGGCGAGTTACTGAATTTCTCCAAACCTCACTCTCCCTGTCTATAAAATGTAATAATAATACCCGTGTCTCATGGTGGTTATTACCTGTGTTGATTAAATGAGAATATGTACGTGAAGTGTTTGGAACAGGGCTTGACACATAGTAGGTTTCAGTGAATGGTAACTACTAACACTATTTAGAACATATGCAAAAGTTCTAGAATATTCCATAGCTGACCAATTAAGACATTGCAGGAGTTAGTACTAAGATCTAGAATCAGACAAGTGTCTTCTAATTCTGACTCTGATTCTCTAAGACATCAATTTTTCTCTTGAAAAACTCACTGTAAATGTAAAATGAGATGTTGTGAGAATCAAATAGTACACCTGATGCTTAATTAAATATAACTGCTATTAATAATATCTCAATTTTCAGTGGCAATTTACCTTTGCTTTGCCAAGACTAAGCTCTAGATTTTGGGGTTTTCCTTAGTATCCTAGAAGCCCAGTCCAGGCCTCAGAGATTGTGGGAAAAGTTTGTTTATCTTCTGATTTACAAACAGGCTGTCAGCACCCTCCTCCCCCACTCTTCAAAGCTCTGGGCCTAATTGGGATGCAAATGTCTCCCTGGTAGCTGAGTATTGCTTCTGTCAAGAGAGGAAGGCCCTTGGCCATCTGGGGCGGGACTGTGGGCAAGAAGGACTCCTACCTGGGGCTGTTCATTTTCGTGGAGAGAAAATGATGATGATGTATGAGACAGCATTGCCTTTGGACTCCAAGGAGGACATGACAGACAGAATAATATGGGAGGAAAACACTGTCTTCATAATGGAGACAGATGGCCTTTGCTTGTCTTCCTGGCATTGTTAGGTCTGGGGCAGAGCTGGGCCTTCTCCTGAGGAGCTTCATTCGGTGGCAGGTTCGGTATGTCGGCCACACTGACCTCAGTGGTAGCCTTCAGCTGAGGCAGGGGTGATGGAAGAAACAAACGGAGAGGATTTGTGGGGGCGTTGAGTGGAGGCCTCAATTCCCCCTTGGCTTTGACATGCAGGTTTGTCAGGAATGACAGTCATGACTTGATTGGTTCATACTTAACCTCCCTTTTTGTTTTGGTTTTTCCCTCATCCCTCCCCTTAACTCCACTTCCCCCACCCCACCCAAAAGAAAAAAAAAAAACAAAACAGAAACTAAGTTAAACTAAAACCAGGGGAAAAAAAAATAAACAGCCCCAAATCATCCCCACCAAACGGCTCCTGCTCCCACTTCAGTCCCCTACATGGCCGCAGGAAAGAAAGCTTAAAACCAGAGTAGGAATGTCATCTTTAGAAATCATCTTTTGGAGCAGTTTTATTAATTTCACTTCTCAGTGGTTACCACATGTTTGGGGAAGACAATTGATTTCACAGATCTGTGTGGGAGGCTGAAGATTTGGCTCTGAGGCAGCAGAGAAAACCTACAGCAAGAACAGGCTCACTAATTGACATACAGCAAAGATGTTCTTTAAGGAAACTTTTCACTTAGTAGCTGCTTTTATTTTTAATTTAATTTTTAAATTTAATTTTATATTTTTAAAGCGAGGCTCTACTTCCTTCTCCCTCCACCCCTTCACCTTCCCCCCCACCCCCCACCTCACCCCATTCCAAGATTTCCTCTGAGGAAATTAAAAGGTAAACTGGACCAAGTGTTAAGTCCTGATTTGGGGTTCAAAGGCCATGCCAACGGCTACCAAAGTGGCCAAGGCTCCAGCAGAAATGAGCCCTCGCTTCCCCGGGAAGGAATCTCTGCTTCGGTTTGTGACACCTCCAGCTGAGGTCTTATTGGTCTGAGTACAGTCACGGCAAGGTAAGGAGAGGCAGGTGATTTTGATCAGTCCATGCACCTTCTTGGAACTGGGACAAGTCTACCCACAGCTACGGAGATCACTGTTACAGCTTCCGGGTGGTATTTTTTAAGAGGGAGGGGACTGTACTTTTGAAGGCTTTGAGATGTCAGCTTGAATGACTGCATTACCCAGATACAAATCAGTTCTGATTCTAAATAAATAATAGGCCAAGCTGATTAAAAAAAAAAAAAAAAAAAAAAAAAACCTCAATTACTACATCCGTGGGTGGCGGTGGGTGAGTAGCTGCTGTTTTAGAACTTTAAATGTGGGTTCCTTGGCATTAGTTTTATTTAAAATAGAGGTAGCTCTTCACGCCCTCTGAAAAGTTAATAGCCCACCTTACACTAGATGGTAGACCGCACTGTTTTATGTTACTAATTATACTGGCCTTGTAGGAGGACTACTTGGCGCTTTAGAGAACTCAGGGAAGACAGAGTTCTTCCCCAAACAGCTTCCGTGATGACTTGAGACAGAGAAGAGATTGATAGTAGATCTTTCAGGGCCTGGTGTGAAACAGACAGGGTGGAGAGGGGGGATGCATGTCCTTGTCCATACATTCAGGAAATCCTTTCGTTGGTCACTCTGGCATTGCTGAGGCTCAGCTGTGGTCATTTTTTTTTTTTTTTTGTTTTGCCTTTTCATTTGCTGCGACCTATACTTCTTTATTTAGTGTGATCAGGTCCAAATTGAGCTGGGGGAATTTTTCCCATCATAGCTCTGCCTCAAATCATCGTGGCTCTTCCCTGAGTAGCAGAACAACGCCAAAGTAGGCCAAAGGACCTGGTTGAACCGGTCATGGACACGGACTCTGAATAACTGGCTCCGTGAAGTTATGGGAGAGGAGGAGGCTCCAGAGAGGGCTGGGCATTGGTGGGAGGCCGATCCAAGTTCAGAGGTTGACAAGAAGACTGCTGGGGGCTCATCGTGAGGCTCCTGGGGCCACCAATTGAATCTCAGTTCTGTGGTTTCCAACCTGCTCTGTGACCTTGGATCAAAATTCTCT
Source organism: Dugong dugon (assembly GCA_030035585.1). Taxonomy (NCBI): domain Eukaryota; kingdom Metazoa; phylum Chordata; class Mammalia; order Sirenia; family Dugongidae; genus Dugong; species Dugong dugon. The sequence continues at coordinate 27,754,534 of CM057475.1, forward strand.
GAATTGCTATATCCTCCCCAGAAAAAATGGGGGCATATTATATCAGCCTGCCAAAAAGAGGTACTATTTCAAACACTAAAGCGTAGCATTAAGAAGAAAAAAAAAGTGAGACCCAAGGGAAGGAAGGAAAAAGGGGGCTGTGAGTGGAGAGGAAGTGACACGTTTCGTGAAATCGGAGCTTTTTAAGGTTGTTTTGGGCACAGTTTCAAGAGGAAGTGCCAGTTATTAAGACAAACAATCGCTAATCTAATCTCTATCAGGAGGCATATTCAAGCTCAAGCACACATTTTTTGACTTCTGGATTTTGGATTTTCAATTGAATGCCGTAATATGAGTGTAAATCCAATTGAAGAAAAACAATTTAAGGAAGAAGCATTTCTGTTTTCTGCTGCATGTAATGAAGTTGAAGAAAATCGATTAGCAATCAAGAACAATCTAATTGTTGTGGGCCTCTGCCTAAACCCCCTTCCCTAGTTTTAGTTAATCTCCCTTTAATTAAGAACTCCTCCTTTGAAGGCTTCCCCATGACCCTGTTCTGGTCAGGTCGCCCTCCTCCAAGCTCCTGCAGCAGCCCCTCCCCCCACCAGGTGCACCTCCATAGAGAACACAGGACACTAGGCTGAAATAGTCTGGTTACTTGTCTGTTTTCTCTACTAAACTGGCTTCTTGAAGACTGGGAATACCTGGCTCAGGTTAGATGGTCAATATACATTAGGTCAATGTTGAATGTAGTAGGAAAATAGAGGAATAAGAATAGTAAGAATCATCCCTGTATTTGTTTTCTATTTCTGTGTAGCTAATTACCACAAATTTAGTGACTTAAAACAACACACATTTATTATTTCAGTGTCCATGGGTCAGGAGCAGCCTAGCAGGGTCTTCTGCTAAAGGTCTCAGAAAGCTGCAATCAAGATGTTGGCCCTGGCTGGGGTCTCATCTGAGGATCAACTGGAGAAGGATCCACTTCCAAGCTCATCCAGGTTGTTAGAAGAATTCATTTCCTTGTGGTTGTATGACTGAGGACCCTAGCTTTATACTGGCTATTTGCTGGAAGTTACCCTTACGTTCTAGAGGCTGCCAGCAGTTCACAACATGTATATTTGCTTCTTCAAGGCCAGCAGGAGAGTCTCTTTCACTCCAGTTGTCTAAGACAGAGTCCAGATAACGATGTAATAATGGGAGGGACATCTCATCACCTTTGCCGTATTCCATTGGTTAAAAAGAATCCACAGGTCCTGCCAAACTCAAGGGGAGGGAATTATACAAGGGCGTAAATCATTGGGTGTCACCTTTGGGTGTGTCCACCTCAATCTCTATTCATAACTGATTTGACTGTCATAAGCACTTTTACTTCCCAAAGTCCATTTGTTTCTTTTCTTGAAGACTTGCAGGAAAGTAACTTAATATTCCTAGCCTGTGCTCCACTATCTGAAACAATTTTTGTTTCAAACAGCTATTGGTTCTCAGCTCCAAAACTGCTCTACTATACTGTCTTTGTGATTCTGGGCCTCTTGCAAACGACATTTCTCCTTTGTTAGCTTGCTTCCTGTAGGTTCTTCCAATAGGTGGCAGGAGGCCAGGAAGGCAACAGGAGGGGAGAAGGTACTTCCTCCTTCCTATTTGGCTGTTCATACCAGCATCACTTCATCAGTGACCCCTGACTCAGCAGCAGCAGCTGGTTCCAGTAGGTTAGTTCCAGTTCAGCTTCTTCTGGCACTCTCAGAGTCATCCTCAATGTACCATCCGAGAGAGCAGCACTAACTGGACAGTACTTCCTCCAGGGAAGTCTGAGGTCCAGCTCCATGGGACCCCCTCCATCAAGCTTCCCTGTAATCAGAAACCAAATCCTTTGCCATTGCGTCGATTCCGACTCATAGTGACCCTATAGGACAGAGTAGAACTGCCCCATAGGATTTCCAAGGAGTGGCTGGTGGATTCAAACTGCCAACATTTTGGTTAGCAGCTGAGCTCTTAACCACCAGGTTCTAATAACCTAATCTCTTTTCTCTGTTCTCCTTAGGGGTAGTGGGCAACTTTCTGTAGTCATTACCTTTGTATTAGCTCAGTGTTCTCATTTTGCTTTCTCATTCTTCTAGCATCTATTTAGGTAAATCCCTATATTCTATTCTCTCTGTTAAAATACCTAGTATGGTTTATTTTCCTGACTGTAACCTGACTGATACAATCCTATAATTTTCATCTAAGTTGCTGAGAAATTGTAGCATCTATAACTATTATTGGGATTTTATATGCCAACGGAAGGTCCCTGGGTGGTGCAAATGGTTTGTGCTCAACTACTAATCTAAAGGTTGGTGATCTGAACCCACCCAATGGTGCCATGGGAGAAGAACCTGGCAATCTGCTTCTATAAACATTACAGCCAAGAAAACCATATGGAGCAGTTCTACTCTGTAACACACAAAGTCACTAAGAGTTGGAATCGACTTGATGACTTTTTTTTGTTTAATCCACCAAAGGAATTGACATTTAGAAGCAGATGAAACTTGTCTTCTGGTTTCCAAGTTGATGCTTTTAGAATGCTGGGCCCATTTTTCACTTTGTCAGTCTATTCAAGTCTTCCTGGCTAAGTAGTGATAGATATAAATAGGCTCACAAGGGGTGATTCATTCATTTACTCCCAAGATTACAGTGAATCATGAGTTGAGAGACTCCAACCCCTGAGAAGCCCAAACTTAGAAATCAAAAGCTATTTGTGGGAAGTTATGGAATATACCCAGATATCCCCATTTCACAGATGAGGAAGCAGAAAGATTAATTTCCACTGAAGCCTTTCTTCTCAGTAGAAGCCTTAGAATTGGGCATTATAACTATAGATATTCTCTTGCCTCTCCCCTCAACTGGTTCTACTTCCTGTGTTTCCTAATTATTTTGTGGAATCTGTGACCAAGTTCTAAATCTTTGAGTCATCGAAAGATGACTCCACCTTCTTCTTCTCCCTTTAAGTTAGATCTGATGAACTCCCTCCAAAATGTTTCTCCCATATGTCCCCTTCGTTTGTTTTCCACAGTTTCCTTGCTTGTGAGGCCCTCAATAACTCTTGCCCAGGCTATTCAAATAGCCTCATGGTGGGTCTTTCTGCAGTCAGTACACTGCTACCAGAGAAATGTATCTAAAATATAACTCACAGAATATTACTACTCTCCTCAAAAACCTACAGTGGTTCCCTGTCACCCATAGAGCAATGTTCAAATACAGCCCTGGTGGCGCATTGGTTAGGAGCTATGGCATGCTAACCAAAAGGTCGGCGGTTCAAATCCACCATCTGCTCCTTGGGACCCCTATAGAACAGGTATACTCTGTCCTATAGGGTTGCTATGAGTCAGAGTCGACTCCACGGCAACAGGTTTGGTTTGGTTTTTGGAAAGGTAAGACTTTTTATAACTTGATCTCAGCCTCTGTTCCCAGCCTCACTTCTGTCTCTCCCTGTTATACCCTTCCTGCCAACCAAACCTGTCTATGGCCTCAGGAGCCTGGTCTGCACTGTCCTTCCTTCTGCAGAAGCTTACCCACGTCCTTATTATGGAATCCCCCTCTGCCAGCCCCATCCTGTCCCTGAAATCCCACCCATGCTCTAAGATCCAGCTCAGATTCCACCTCCTCTATCAAGACTTTCTTGATTCCCCTAAATAGAATAAGCTCTTCTTTCCACTTTCTGTAATGACTGTGTAAGGCGCATAGAGATGGTGATGAGCATGACAAGAGTAGTACAGTTAATGTTAATGACGGCCTATTCCCCAGCACAGTGCTACAGTCTTGGCCCACATGATCTCATTTAATCTTCATGGAAATCCTGTGAAGCAGGAACTCTCATTGTCTCCATTTTACAGGCGAGGAAACAGACGTAGTGAGATTATATGAATAGTTCATGGTCCAAGGTAGGATAGCTAATTTTCTGTCTTACATAAATTTTTTGTATGCCTTCGTATCTCTCCTCCAAATGGATAGCTCATTGTGAGCAGGGAGCATTCCTGGTTCAACTATGACCCACTGTTCTAAGCTTATGGAGTATCTTAGGTGTGGTGATCAATAAACCACCATTTCATTGGAAAGTTTCAGAATGTACAGCTTTTGACCCCAGATTATTTTGCCTTATTCTTTAATGTTGGATAAAAAAAAAAATTGGGGGTGGGGAGTTTCTCTTTCAAGCATATGTGTTCTATGTAATATAAGGCAAGGGATAGGTGTTTCTAAAAAGTTTGGAATAAGTTGATTCCTGCTTTCCTTTTGATATAATTTGAGAGATGGCCTCTAGCTGACAGCGGCTCCTGAAATCTTCGCTTTAAGGGATCACAAATAAACACCTCAATTCAGGAGCACTTCCGATTTATAAAGGAACTCTGCAGTGAATCCTCTTTATCATGTGAAGAATTCTTGGGAATGTTTGCTAGTGATTATTTTGTTTCCTAAGTTTGAATTTTTGTTTCTTTGTTGGCTTGTTTCAAGCAGGCCATCGCCCTGCTTCCTTCAAAGCAAGGCAATGAGGAAGCGTGTTTATCTGAAACAACTGAATGTACTTGGGGTTGGGGTGGGGATTATTCAAAAGCTACCCAAATGACTTATTAAACAAAACGTCAGGAGCATAGATTCAAGGTCATGGGTTAGAATCTTGGGGTAGAAGGAACTTGGTTCTCTTGGAAACAATAAGGCTGACCTTTGAGGAGGGCAGATCTGTGGAGATGACCGTACAGATAACACCTCAGGATTCACGTGCTGAAATTTTTGGCATCTGCATGCAGTTGCCTTTTGCTCTGACTTCAGAGCCGCAAGAGCTGTGGGAACGGCTCCCAGATTCGAGATGGCTTTCAAAGAACCAAGGACTCCTTATGTAGCCCGAATTTTCGGGTGGCCACTTCGTATTCCTGTGAGGGACCCAGGGAACAGAGATGGAAGTGTCTGAGATGCGGGGGAGGAGGGAGGGAAGTTCAAGAAAGAGGCTAGGGCGACCAGGCTGCTTGTCAAGCAAGTGAAGGAGGTGTGGGGGAAAACGGCCATTTAACCTTTCCCTTTTTCTTTCCTGGGCACCTTACCCAGGAGTCACTCCTACGGTGGTTTTGTGGGTTTAATGAGGTACTCCCCCTTGTGGTTAAAGGTACCATCAATGGCCTATCCCTGGTGGGTCCTGGGTTTGGAGAATTTCCTACACTGGGCATGGAGTCCTGTTGCTCTCCTGCCTCTCCCCAATGTCTTTCAGTTATAGTTGTTCCAGGGTCATGACTAGGGCAGAGGTAACTGGTCACCCAGAGATTGTACCCTTCTCACAAGTCTAACTGTGCTCAGTGCCTTGATTGGCCCTATGCTGGGCTGATTGGACACAGACAGTTGAACCTGCTCAGGCATCCTGTCTGTCCTGGCCTGACAGCTGTTTAGGCCTGAGCCTGGGGAAGCCAGGGACAGTAATCTGCCCAGGCCAGAACTGGGTAGGGAGACCCTGAACCCTTCTATTACTGGACCCACATATAAGCTGAGCAGGCAGCCACCTATGCAATATGGTTCGAAGAATGCCGAAAGGGAAGGTAACCCTGTAATTCATTACCCACACTGCGTTTCTTCTGAGAGGGAAAAAGGGCACTAATTAATCATTACGTTGGGGCAACAGGCAAAAAATGGAGCTGTCCTGGGCAAACCTGGAATCACCTTACAGCTTCAATTCAATTCAATTAAGTACCCCTTTACCAGGCATTGTCTTCTTTGATAATCGGGTATAAACATGTCAACAAGACATTTTAAGGAGACTCAGATTTATCTGAGGCCGACACCTGAGCAAGAATGATGATTTAAGAGAATACAAACCATAGTCATTCCCTGTCACCTAGGGAAGAGCAAGTTTGACCGAATTTGGAGGAAAAGGTCATTCATGGGCCCATGGAGAAGCTATGCTATAGCTGCTCTCCTGATGGTAGTAATCCCAGCAACAGACCGACTTCCTGGAACATAGCAGGTGCTCAACAAACGTGCACTGGATGTAAGTCTGTGGTTGAATCACCTAGGGCCCTGGCAAAAACAGATGGCGCACTCAACGGCTTCAGTTAAAGGCTGTTTAGTGAAGAGGCTGTTACAGAGGTGAACGCAGTGTGAGTGGAAGCATCAAGGAATGACAAGGCACCCAGAGACTAGCAATGACAGAAGCCGTCCCTTCCCCTAGGCCTGAAGGGGAAGGAAAGGTGCCACTGAACCCAGAGAGAGTTGCAGCCATGAAAGAGGAGCTGGAGCTCTAAAGAAATTCACCCACTGTTGAAGCTACAAGCTGGCATGGAAGGAGAGGGGTATGGATGGGAAAGTTGTTGTTAAGTGCCTTTGAGTCGGCTCTGACTCATGGTGACCTTATGTACAATAGAACAAAACATCCTGCACCATCTTCATGATTGTTGGTATGCTGGAGTCCGGTGTTGTGGCAACTGCTTATTTTGAGTGCCTTACAACCTAGAGGCACTCATCTTCCAGCACTATATCATACAATAATCTTTTGTGATCCACAGGGTTTTCACTGGCTGATATTCAGAAATAGATTGCCAGGTCTTTCTTCCTGGTCTTAGTCTGGAAGCTATGATGAAACCTGTCCACCATGGATGACCCTGCTGGTATGTGAAATACCAGTGGCATAGCTTCCAGGCATCATAGCAATACTAAAGCCACCACAGCTGATGGGCAGGTAGTGGGTATGGGGAGAAGAAAGAGAGAATAAATACTCCAACCTCTTATTCCACCTTCTGATCTTCTGCCCATGTCTCCCATTGGCTAATTCCAATCAGAAGCCAGAAGAAGAGGAGCCGAGGGTAATGCTGTGGGTAGCCACCACCTTCCCAGTACACACAGCTGGGAGAAGAACCTCTTTCAGATTTCTCTTAGTTTTGCAAAACTTGGGTCTAGTCACATTTGCACTATTGAATTAAGTTAGTAGCAGTACTGAAGTACTTGGACAGACACATCGTCATTTAGCTAAACAAATGTATGTGGTTTATCACATTCCTGCAAGTGGTTATGGTGCTCCTAACATGAGCCAGGTACTTTACTATGAGTCATATACAGAGCATATGTGAGCATCCTTGTATATAAAGCTTTTCAAGTATTCCAGTTGGATAGATTACTGGAAGTGGAATTGCTGGGCCAAGGGGAATTCACAGTTTACGTTTTAATAAATACTGACAAGTCACCTTTCCAAACAGGCTGTACCAGTGTACACTCTCATTAACAGTATGTGAGCATGTCCATTTCACCATACTCCTTCCCTTGTCACTGGAGAAGTTAAGCATCTTTTCACATGTTTATCACCCCTTGGTAAATTTTTTTTTGTCATCATAGTGACTTAGAGCTGAAGTCAGACTACTGGGTGGATTAGCGGTGGTTTAGTGTCTGAAGCCATATTGCTCGGTGGAGTCAAACTCTGTCTTTGCCATTTATTAGCTAAGTGACCTTGACAAGTCATTTAACCTCTTGGGACCTCCACTCCTCATGGTCAAGTGGGGATAATAATATTACCTATGCCTTGGGGTTCTGGAGACTGTGAAATGTTTAAACAACGCCCGGCACATAGTGAGCTCCAGGTAAGGGCTAGCTATTGTAATACGTGCCCACTTTTGCCCATTTTTCTTTCCAGCGGTATTGAAGTGCAACCATGGCTAAGGACCACCAGGCAGAAAGAGAAGCCATTTCCATTGCTCTTCCTTTGCTTCTGAAATGGTCTTCTGGCCCCTATGACATTCCCATGCACTGGGATGATAACACTTCGCTTTCCTAGCTGGACCATCCACAAGGGTGTCTTTGTGAGTTGGGGGGGTGGGTCATCGAGCTCCTTGGTTCTCCTGGCATCTTCGGAGTCATGGCCATCAAGCTTTGATCAGAGGTTCTCCCGGAGTCGGTTTTGCCCAGGGAGGGACAGCCAACCCCTGTGCATTTCCTGCTCTGGGCAAACCCAGAGGCCTTTGAGCTAGCCAGACATTGCTTTGGAGGCCACCAGATGGAACTTTTCCAGCTCTGTCAGCCTGCATGAGGCTAGGTGCTCTGCACCCTCACTTGCTGTGGGCTGAGGGCTGTGGTTGTGGCTGCCTGAGCTATTGCTGCCGTTGGGGAGATCGCACGCCCACAAGGGGAATGCCTCAAGTTGGTGAAAAAAAAAAAAAAAAAAGATAATGAAAGAAGGAAGAAAAAGCTGCTGCTTTTATAGACCAGCCTCACCGTTACGCAACTCTGACTGCACATTTTCAGAATTTCCATACAAGTGAAGGGCACCTTAAGATAGATTGAAAGGCATGTATCAGAGTCACAGGAAAGTTCAAGGTGTGAGTTAGGCATTACTTAGAGATGAATGTGTGTGTAGAGTTCCTACAGTGAGACCGAGGCTTACAAGGACAATGGAAGGAAGTCACAGTCACACCTCATCACCAGCACCCCCAGCACCGCAGGCACCGCCATCCTTTATTGATGCTCACTTATTGTCAGGAATTGTCTAACGCACTTTATGTACATCAGCTTTAATTCTCATAAGAATACAGCAAGGAAGATGATATTATCCTTATTTTATTGTTGAGAAAAAGTTCAAATCAAGACCCATCAACTACAGTGAGGAGTCAAGTTTTAAAAACAAATCCTTTGATGTCAAAGTTTATATTCTTCGCAGTGCCAGTGCACAGAGTTGCAGAATTTAGAACCGGAAGGGTCTTCAGAGTTTATACGGTCTCTATGAGTCAGAATTGACTCAACCGAAGTGGGTTTTATTTTTGTTAGAGTTTATCATTTCTCTGTGCCTGATATCGTGAAGTTGGTTAATGGCACCGTTGAAACTAGAATTTTCTTTCTCCTACTCAAGTACTCTTTCCAGAAGACACTTTTGTTTCAAAAAGGTCTTGACTAAAAAATAAAGGTAAATGAATATGTATCATATAATAACTGCAAGTTTGTTGGGGGAAGGTGGAAAGGAGTTATAAGGCTATAGATTCAGGTTTTGGCTCTACTGCTTCCTAGCTGTCTGGACCAGTTACATAACTTATGTAAGCCTCAGTCTGTCATCTATAAAATGGCAATAATAATGATATTTTCTGAAAATGAGCTCATGTAATATGTGTGGCATATAGGAGGTACTTAAATTAGCTACCTCTAGAAGAACTATGTTGAAATAGTTTTGGATGCAGGATTTTTTTTAAATTAAGGAATCTTGAAAGTGGGATCTGAAAAGGCAGGGGCTGTTTGTTGAAACTGGAAGTGGTGTAATGCTTAGGTAAGAGCACAAGCTCTAGAAATAAGACTCTGTGTTTTAAAATACCAGTTCCATCATCAGCTAGCGATGTGACCTCGGGCAAACCACCTAACCTCTCTGTGCCCCAGTTTACTCATCGGTGACTGGCATTTACCCCTAGAAGTGATTCTTTGGGCTGCTTGGTTTTGTATTTAGAACCCTGTCAGGGGAAGAGGGTCGTATTCTCCAATTGTGGTTGTTCACGTTATGACTGCATGGATAGCAGGGAGGAGTGAGGGAGATTTCCAGAAATGGACTGGGGCTGACGATAGGTTTATGCAGCAAACCATAAGACTGGCAGATTGCCTCCTCAGCCCATATTCAATTTCCCACCCTTACCTCTTTTTACCTCCCCTTCTGCCTCTTTCCTAAACTGGAAAAGAAGTAAAATTATCACTATTTGCAGATGGCACGAACCAAATATAAAATACCCTGAAGATTCCACAAGAAAACTGCTGAGATTAATAGAAGGATTTAGCAACGTTGTAGGATACAAGATCAACACACAAAAATCAGTTGGGTTCCTCTACACTAACAAAGACTACTCCAGAAAAAAAAATCAAGAAAACAATACCACTTACAATAGGCCCCAAATCAATAAAATACCTACAGATTAACCTAACCAGGGACATAAAAGTCTTATACAATGAGAATTATAGAACACTGATACAAGACCTACAAAAATGGAAAAACATCCTGTTCTCTTGGACAGGAAGGCTTACTATAGTGAAAGTGTCAATACTACCTAAAGTGATCTACATGTTCAGTGCAATCCCAGTACAAATCCCAACAACACTCTTTACTGAAATGGAAAAACTAATGACCAACTTCACATGGAAAGGAAAGAAACCTTGACTAGCCAAACCAACATTGAAGAAAAAGAACAAAGCAGGCCTCATACTCCCTGATATCAAAATATACTATACAACCACTGTAATCAAAACAGCCTGGTAGTGGTCCAATGATAAACATGCATATCAGTGGAACAGAATTGAGAACTCAAAACTAAACCCAAACATCTATGGACAACTGATTTTTGGCAAGGGATCAAAGTCCATTCAGTGGGGCAGAGACAGTCTCTTTAATAAATGGTGCTGACAAAACTGGATAGCCAGCCACTTGCAGAAAATTGAAACAGGACCCATACAGCACATGAAACACAAAAACTAACTCAAAATGGATCAAAGACACAAATGTCAAACCTAAAACCATCAAATTCCTGGAAGAAAACATAGGGGGAAAACTATGGGACCTCATCTTTTGTAAAATTAGGATAACAAGCATTACAACAAATGCATGAATAGAAGGCAAAAATAGATAAATGGGGTCTTACAAAAATTATAAACTTCTGCTCATCAAAAGACATTATCAAAAGAGTGAAAAGAGAACCCACAGACTGGGAAAAAAATCTTTGGAAAAGACATATCAGATAAGGGTCTAATCTCTAAAATTTGTAGAAAACTTCAACACCAACAACAAAAAGACAAACAACCGAATTATAAAATGGGCAAAGGACATGAACAGAACCTTCACCAAAGAAGACATCTAAGCAGCCAACAAACACATGAAGAAATGCTTACAATCACTAGCCATTAAAACAAAACAAAACAAAAAAACCCAGCTACTGTCGAGTCCATTCCAACTCATAGTGACCCTATAGGATAGAGTAGAACTGCTCCATAGGGTTTCCAAGGAGCGGCTGGTGGATTCGAACTGCCGACCTTTTGGTTAGCAGATGAACTCTTAACCACTTCGCCACCAGGGCTCCCAAAATATATGCTCCTTATGGGCACTTACTGCATTAGGGTATAATAAGGGAACACCAGTCCCATTGAGCCAACCATGAGAGAGATGCAAATCAAAACTACAGTGAGATGTACCATCTCACTCCCACAAAAATGCACTGATTAAAAAACCAGAGGGCAAAATGGCGCTCTAGGCAGAAGCACCACACTGTCCCTCCACAGCAAAGATCTGAAAAACTAAGCTGAACAGAGAATACAACAATCCTGAAACCCTAAAACATCAAATGAAGAGATAAAGAACTCAGCCAAGCACCAAATGGAGTGAGAAAACTGACAGAGAAGGGAGAGCTAGGAGAGATTCATGCAGAGGTCCCCTACCAGCTAACGCAGCGTGGATCCACCATCTTGGACTCCTATTGGATACCAGCAAATGGGGGTACAAGAAAGCAGCCTCACGGAGCATCCAGCGGGAGACAAAACAACCGGTAATTTGCGGTGTGCACTTTCCCACCCCCCACCCCTCTTTGCCCTGGCTCGGCCTCCTCTGCTTCCCATGGCCACGGTCTCTTGACCGGGAAGCTCCGGCTGCTTGGATTCCACACACCCAAGCAGGCGGCTCTCTGGGTGCCATTCGTTGGCTGCTGGTGTTGCTTTTTTCCACTTCTTTTGATTTCTTCCTTGCCTCTCGCCATCTCCCCCTCCTTTCGTTCGAGTACCTCGCTCTGTGCGCATCTTTGCTTCTTCCTGAGGGGCTGCAGAGCTCCGGCAATTTGTGATATACACTTTCTCACTCTCTACCCTTCTTCACCCATACTCGGCCTCCTCTGCTTCCCGCGGACACAGTCTCTTGTCCAGAAACACCAGCCCGCACTAGCTGGCTCTCTGAGTGCCATTTGTTGGCTGCTGGTGTTGCTTTTTTTTTTTTTTTTCTGCTTCTTATGATTTCTTGCTTGCCTCTCGCTGCCTCCCCCGCCTTTCGCTTGAGTGCCTGGCTCCGTGTGCCATCTTTGCTTCTTCCTGAGGGGCTGCGGAACTCCAATCAAGTGTGGAGCTGCTTCCTGGTCTGGGCTACCGCGCTGGTGGGATCCCGGGGCTTTTGTTCATTTTGAATTGTTTGTTTGTTTTCTTATCCTTTTCTTGAGTTGGGAGCCCTTTCTGGCCAGGCACAGCTGCGTGGCAAGGAAGTCCCCTTTAGCTTCCACAGACGTGCAGAGGGATCCCTGAGAACATTTCTTTTTTTGTTGGTTTTTTTTTTTTTCTGTTTTTTTTGGGGGCCTTTCTTGTTCTTTTTTTTTTTTTTTATTTGTTTTGTTTTCTTTTCCCTCTTTTTCCCTTTTTGTCTTTCTTCATTGCTCAGTTTCTCATCTCTCTATATCTTCCTTCTCTTTCTGATCCCTGAATACCGGGTGTTGTATACCTCTACGCCTTCTAGCCAGGCTGTACTGCAACACCTGAGAGTGACTTCCCCAGACCTCATAGCTCCATCGGTGGGATCCCTGGGAAACTTGCGGTTCTTTAACCTTTCTGATTTTTATTTATTCATTCTTTTCTTTTCTTCCTCTTCCCCTTTCTGTTTTTCTCCATTTCATAGTCTCTCATCTCTCCATTCCAACGGCAAGCTCCCCTAGCATTCTTTTTTGTTTGTTTGTAATTTTTTGGCTCCTGTTCCTCTCTCCTCTCTCCCATATCCATCTTAGCTCCACACATAACAATCTCCCTGCTGCATCCTGCCTACCTGCACCATGCACTTGACATCACACCACCAAGCAGTACAGGCATGGCCTACTGGAACCTGCCCTGCACTGATTACCGACCCACTCTGGTGGCTGTAGTAAGTGCCACAAACAACCCATCCCAGTAACTCCCCTTCAGCTAGACCTGCCCTGCTGTACCTTATCTGAGTGACTGACCCTGCCAGTTTGAGAAGGAGGCGAAAAGTATTGAGTGCACAGATGAGCAAACAACAAAGAACACACAGTCCGCCTGCTCAGACATAGTCAATTTTTTTTAAAAAGTACAAAACAAACAAATCTACAATCAATAAATGAGAAAAATAACTACTGAATGCCCCCAAAACAGCATACAATATCAAAACATTTACAAAAACAGGACAAGATGGTTCCAGTAGGCGTCCAAAATAAAACACCAGATGACTCTCCTGTGGAAGAAAATGCACTAGAACTACCTGATAGGGAATTTAAATCTCTAATACTCAGAATTCTCCAAGAACCGAGGCAAAAAGCTGACAAACATGAGGAAAAAATAGACACATTCATGGAAAATACAGACAAAAAATTGGAAGAATTCAGGAAGATGATGCAAGAAGAAAATGCCAAAATAAATTCACAACTAGAAATTATACAAAGACAACAATTAGAAATCCAAAAGATAAACAACAAGATTTCAGAAATGGATGATGTCGTAGAAGGGCTGAGAAGCAGATTTGAAACAGTAGAAGACAGGATAAGTGGAATTGAAGACAAACACTTGGATACAACTCTGTTGCAGGAAAACTCAGAAAAAAGAACAAAGAGAAATGAAGAGACCCTGAGAGTTATGTGGGACACAATGAAAAGCAAAAATTTATGAGTGATTGGAATTCCAGAACAGGGGGAGAAAACAGAAAATACAGGGAGGATCATTGAGGAACTGCTGACAGAAAACCTCCCCAGTATCATGAAAGATGAAAATCTGGTCATCGAAGAAGCTCAAAGAACCCCATATAGAAGAGACCCAAAAGAAAATCACCAAGGCATATCATATTCACACTCGCCAAAACCAAAGACAAACAAAGAATCCTCAGAGCAGCACGTGAAAAACAAGAAGTCACACACAGAGGAGAAACAATAAGACTAAGCTCAGATTATTCAGCAGAAACCATGCAGGCAAGAAGGCAATGGGATGACATATATAAAATCTTGAAAGAAAAAAATTGCCAGCCAAGAATAATATATCCTGCAAAACTCTCGTTCAAATTTGATGGTGAAATTAGGTCATTTCCAGATAAACAGAAATTAAGGGCATATGTAAAAGTCAAACCAAACTTACAAGAATTATTAAAGCGAGTTCTTTGATCTGAGGACAAACAGCTTCAGCTCACAGGCAGAACCTAGGATGCAGGATCATACCAGCCTGATACCAATCTAGGAAATAAACTCTCGAGGACTATCCAAAACCAAAAGAAATACAACAGGGAACCAGAGCAGTTAATCGCTAAATGACAACAACATCAAAACAATAAAAGAGGGAATAAACGGCATACGTATAGAACCTTCTAATGGAGAGGAAGGCAAGGCAATACCAAGTAATGGTAGACTGCTTCAAACTTAGAAAGATAAGGGTAAAATTCATGGTAACCACAAAGAAAGTTAACAAACCAACTCATAAAAATAAAGGCGAAAAACATAAAGTCTCGGCAAAAACAAAACATGCAAAAACAAAAGAAATGAAAAAAAAATCCACTAACAAAAGTAACTCAGCACAAGAGAGTAAGAAGAACAAAGAAAACTTCAGCACCACAAAAAAAAGCACTACAAAATGACAGCAACAAACTCACATCTATCAATAATTACACTGAATGTAAATGGACTCAATGCACCCATAAAGAGACATAGAGTGGCAGAATCAATAAGAAAACAGGATCCATCAATATGCTGTCTACAAGAGACACACCTTAGAAACAAAGATGTTCATTTATTAAAAGTCAAAGGTTGGAAAAAAATATATCAAGCTAACAACTACCAAAAAAAGAACAGGAGTGGCAATTCTAATCTCAGAGAAAATAGAGTTTAAAACAAAATCAACCATAAAAGACAAAGAAGGACACTATATAATGATTAAGGGGATGATCCATCATGAAGACATAACCGTAATAAACATCTACGCACCCAATGACAGGACTCCAACATACATAAAACAAACACTAACAACACTGAAAAGAGAAATTGACAGTTCCACAATAATAGTAGGAGACTTCAACACACCACTCTCAGTAAAGGACAGAACAACTAAGAAGAAACTCAGCAAAGATACAGAAGACCTAAAGGGCACAATCAGCCAACTTGACCTCATAGACATATAGAACACTCCATCCAACTGCTGCAAAGTACACATTCTTTTCCAATGCACATGGAACATTCTCCAGAATAGACCACATCTTAGGTCACAGAGCAATCCTCAACAACATCCAAAACGTTGAGATAATTCAAAGTATCTTCTCTGACCACAATGCCATCATGGTAGAACTTAACAATAGAAAGAGCAAGGAAAAAAAATCAACTACATGGAAACTGAGTAATACCCTGCTTACACTTCAATGGGTAATAGAAGAAATCAGAGATAGAATCAAAGAATTCCTAGAAGCAAATGAGAATGAAAACACATCATACCAAAACCTTTGGGACACAGCAAAGGCAGTCCTCAGAGGACAATTCATAGCAATAGATGCACATATCAAAAAAGAAGAAAGGGACAAAATCAAAACATTATCTACAGAACTCAAACAAATGGAAAGAGAACAACAAAAAAAAAGCCCACAACCACCGGAAGAAAGAACATAGTAAAGATCAGAGCAGAAATCAATGAAATAGAGAACAGAAAAACAATAGAAAGAATCAACAAAACCAGAAGTTGGTTCCTTGAAAGAATCAACAAAATCGACAAACCACTGGCCAGACTGACAAAAGAAAAACAGGAGAACACACAAATAACCCAAATAAGAAATGAAATGGGGGACATTACAACAGACCCAACTGAAATAAATAGGATTATAACAGAATATTATGAAAAACTATACTCCAACAAATTTGAAAACCTAGAGGAAATGGATAAATTTCTAGAAACACACGGCCTACCCAAACTAAAACAAAGTGATGTTGAGAATCTGAACAGACCCATAACAAGAGAAGAGATTGAAAAGGTAATGAAAAAACTCCCAACCAAAAAAAGCCCTGGCCCAGATAGCTTCACTGGAGAATTCTACAAAATATTTACAGAAGAGCTTGTATCAGTACTACTCAAGCTATTTCAGAGTGTAGAAGAGGAAGCAACACTTCCAAATTCATTCTATGAAGCCAGCATAACGCTGATACCAAAACCAGGCAAAGACATCACAAAAAAAGAAAATTACAGACCAATATCTCTCATGAATATAGATGCAAAAATTCTCAACGAAATTCTATCCAATAGAATTCAGCATCATATCCAAAAAAATAATACACCACGACCAAGTAGGATTCATACCAGGTATGCAAGGATCGTTCAACATTAGAAAATCCATCAACGTAATCCACCACATAAATAAAAGGAAAGAAAAGAATCACATGATCATCTCAATTGACACAGAAAAGGCATTTGACAAAGTCTAACACCCATTCCTGATAAAAAAAACTCTCAATAAAATAGGTATAGAAGGGAAATTTCTCAACATTATAAAGGGCATCTATGCAAAACCAACAGCCAACATCATTCTTAATGGAGAGAGGCTGAAAACATTCCCCTTGAAAACAGGAACAAGACAAGGATGCCCTTTATCACCACTCCTATTTAACATTGTGCTGGAAGTTCTAGCTAGAGCAATAAGGCAAGAAAAAGAAATAAAGGGCATCCAAATTGGTAATGAAGAAGTTAAACTGTCCCTGTTTGCAGACGATATGATAGTATACATAGAAAACCCTAAAGACTCCACGAGAAATCTACTGGAACTGATAGAAAGATTCAGCAGAGTAGCAGGATACAAGATAAACATTCAAAAATCAGTTGGATTCCTATACACCAATAAGGAGAACGATGAAAAGGAAATCAGGAAAACAATACCATTTTCAATAGCCCCTAAAAAGATAAAATACTTAGGAATAAATCTGACCAGGGATGTAAAAGACCTATACAAAGAAAACTACAAAACACTACCGCATGGAACCCAAAGTGATCTACATAAATGGAAAAACATACCATGCTCATGGATAGGCAGACTCAACATTGTGAAAATGGCAATTCGACCCAAAGCAATTTACAAATACAACGCAATCCCGATCCAAATACCAACAACATTCTTCAAAGAGATGGAAAAACTAATCATTCACTTTATATGGAAAGGGAAGAAGCCTCGAATAAGTAAAGCACTACTGAAGAAGAAGAATAAAGTTGGAGGACTCACACTACCTGACTTCAGAACCTACTATACAGCTACAGTAGTCAAAACAGCCTGGTACTGTTACAATGACAGATACATTGACCAATGGAACAGAATTGAGAACCCAGATGTAAATCCATCCACCTACAGTCACCTGATCTTCGACGAGGGCCTAAAGTCCATCAAATGGGGAAAAGACAGTCTTTTTAACAAATGGTGGTGGCAAAACTGGATATCCATTTGCAAAAAAATGAAACAGGACCCTTACCTCACACTGTATACAAAAACTACTTCAAAATGGATCAAAGACCTGAATAAAAAGCCTAAAACTATAAAGTTCATAGAAGAAAAAATAGGACCAACACTTCAGGCCTTAATACATGGCATTAACAGGATACAAACCATAACCATCAACACACAAACCCCAGAAGATAAGCTAGATAACTGGGATCTTCTAAAAATCAAACACCTATGCTCTTCAAAAGACTTGACCAAAAGAGCAAAAAGAGAACCTACAAGCTGGGAAAAAGTTTTTGGACAGTACAAGTCAGACAAAGGTCTAATCTCCATAATCTACAAGAAAATCCAACATCTCTACAACAAAAAGACAAATAATCCTATTAAAAAATGGGCAAAGGAAATGAACAGACACTTCACCAAAGAAGACATTCAAATGGCCAACAGACACATGAGGAAATGCTCGCGATCACTAGCCATTAGAGAAATGCAAATTAAAACCACAGTGAGATAGCATCTCACCCCGGCATTCCTGCCACGAATTAAAAACACTGGAAACAACAAATGTTGGAGGGGCTGCGGAGAGATGGGAACTCTTATGCACTGCTGGTGGGAATGCAAAATGATACAACCATTTTGCAAAATGATATGGCATTTCCTCAGAAAGCTAGAAATAGACATACCATTTGATCCAGCAATTCCACTCCTAGGAATATATCCTAGAGAAATAAGAGTGTCACTCGAATAGACATATGCACACCTATGTTCATGGCAGCATTGTTCACAATAGCAAAACGATGGAAACAACGTAGATGCCCATCAACAGATGAATGGATAAACAGACTATGGTACATACACACAATGGAGTACTGTGCAACGAGAAAGAACAACGATGAATCTGTGAAGCAACTCATAACATGGATGAAACTGGAGGACATTATGCTGAGTGAAATAACTCAATCACAAAAGGACAAATATTGTATGAGACCTCTATTGTAAAAACCCATGAAAAAGTTAACACACAAAATGTAACAATCTTTGTTTGTTACCAGGGGTGGGAGGGGTGGGGGGGAATACTAAATAGGCAATGGATAAGTGGTATCTTGGGTGAAGGGTGAGACAGTACACAATACATTGGAAACTAGCACAACTTGTACTAGGAAAGGTCATGGAAGCCCCATAGACACATCCAAACTGCCTGAGGGACTGAATTGCTGGGTGGAGGGCAGTAGGGACCATGGTCTCGGGGAACATCTAGCTCAATTGGCATGACACAGCTTATAAAGACCATGCTCTACATTCTACCTTGGTGAGTAGTGTCTGGGGTCTTAAAAGCCTGTGGGTGGCCATCTAAGATACTCCACTGGTCTCATCCCTTCGGGAACAAATGATAATGAAGAGAACAGGATACAAGGAAGATTAGTCTGAAGGACTAATTGTCCACAGCTACCAAAGCCTCCGCCGGACTGAGTCAGTACAGCTAGATGGTGCCCGGCTACCACCACTGACTGCTCTGACCAGGATCACAACAGAGGGTTCTGGACAGAGCTGGCGAAGGATGTAGAGCATAATTCTAACTCACAAAAAAAAGACCAGATTTACTGGCCTAAAGGAGACTGGAGAAACCTCGAGAGTATGGCCCCCAGACACCCTTTTAGCTCAGTGGTGAAGTTACCTCCGAGGTTCACTGTTCAGCTTGGGAGTGGACAGCCCTGTAAAACCAAATGAGACTAACGAGGTGCAGGAGTCCAGTGACAAGGGCCAGAAGGCCAAAAGGGACAAGGAAGCTGGTGATAGGGAACCCAAGGTTGAGTAAGGATATTGTTGATGTGTTGTGAGATTGTTAACCATTGTCATAGGGCAACATTTGTAGTAACTATTAAATGAGAAACTATTTTGTTATGTAAGCCTTCATCTTAAGTGAGAATAATAGCACAATTGGAAGAGCATAGTTGATGTCACTGAACTGTGCATGTAGAAATTTTTGAAACGGTGTATCTTTGGCTATGTGTGTTTTCACCAAAAAAAAAAAAAAAAGGGTTGAGAAGTTAGAGGCCTAATATGTTGTGGGGTTGTTAACCAATGTCATAAAACAACATGTGTACTACTATTTCATGAGAAACTATTTGTTCTGTAAGCCTTCACCTGAAGTACAATCAAATAAAAAAATTAAAAAAACCCAGAAAACAACTAATGTTGGTGAGGCTGTGAGATGGAACCCTCATTCATTGGTGGTGGGACTGTAAGATGGCACAACCATTATAGAGAACGGTTTGGCGCTTCCTTATAAAAGTAAAAATAGAGCTACCTTATGATCCAGCAACCCCATTCCTAGGAATGTACCTTAGAGACCTCAAACTAGTGACATAATCAGATACATGCACTCCTATGTTCATTGCAGCTTTATTCCCAATAGCAAAACAATGGAAACAACTGAAGTGTCCAACAACGGATGAATGAATAAGCAAATTGTGGTACATAAACTCAATGGAATACTACAAAACCATAAAGAACAATGATGAGTCTGCAAAATATGTCAGAACATGGATGGACCTGGAAGGCATAATGCTAAGTGAAATAAGTTAAGCATATAAGGACAAATATTGTGTGATCCCTCTTTTACAAGAAGGCAAGAGCAGACAAATATAGAGAAACCAATGCTCCTTGGTGGTTACCAGGGAGAAGGGGGAGGGGAAAGTACACTTTAAAACTCGAGACTTGTTACTTTTGGTGATGGGAAATGTGGCTCTGAATGTGGAAGCAGTGAGCACAGCACAACCGTAGTAAAGTTGAGTGTTGAAACACAAATAGAAGAGACACAAAGAGAATGCTGACAAATTGTGACAAATGCAACTAAAGTCAATGAACAATTTATGGGCAAATCTGTAAAAAAAAAAGATTCATTGGGGAATACACAATTTTGCAACAACAGTAATAACAGTTAAAAAATATGTGTTTGGGGAACCCCCAGAACTATGGTGCCCAGACGCAGAACTGAAACTATTCCTAAAGCCCAGTTTTCAGATAAAGATTAGACAGGCCTATAAAACAAAAAATAACACACGTGAGGAAAGTGCTTTTTAGTTCAATCAAATGTTTGGAACCAAATGGGCAGCTCCTGTCCAAAAGCAGGACAAGAAGGCAGGAAAGGGTAGGAACTGGACGAATGGACCCAGGGAACTCAGGGTGGAAAGGGGGAGTGTGCTGTCACATTGTGGGTATTGCAACCAATGTCACAAAACAATATGTGTATAAATTTCTGAATGAGAAAAAACAAAACAAACAAAAAAGTCTATATAAAATATAAAAAAATATGTTTGGTTTCATAGATATATATGTATGCATAAATATGTACAAACCAAAACTCGAGGCTGTCAAGTCAATTCGGACTCATAGTGACCCTACAGGACAGAGTAGAACTGCCCTATCGGGTTTCCAAGGAGTGGCTTGTGGATTAGAACTGCTGACCTTTTGATTAGCAGCTGAGCTCTTACCCACTGTGCCACCAGGGCTCCAAATATCTGCAGGAAGACATATATGAATATATGGATGTGCATGTATAGGTGTAACTGTAGGCATATGTATATACATGTTTATGTGTGCTGCATACATTTTCAAATATAAAATAAAGCACATAGGGGGCACAGTTATGGATATTTCCTAGATACAGCCAAACACCTCATGGGATTGGTCTACTAGGTTTGACGGCTTAGGGCCATAGTCTCGGGGGGCAACTCTGTTAAATGGCACAACATAGTTCATAAAGACAATGTTCTGCATCCTAGCTTGGTGAGTAGCTTCTGGGGTCTTAAAAGCTTGTGAGTGGCCATCTAAGATACAAATTTTGGTCTCTGTTCATTCAGAGTAAAAGAGAAAGAAGGAAACCAAAGACTTAAAGAAGAAACTAGTCCACAGAACCAACAGCCTATGCAAACAACGACACTATCTACCTTGAGACTGGAAGAACTAGATGGTGCCTGACTACCGCTACTGACTGATACAACCAGAAACTCAAGAGATGGTCCCCGATAGAACGAGGGAAAAATGTAGAACAAAACTCAAATTCCTAAAAAAAAGGCCGGATTTACTGGACTGGTAAAGGCTAGATGTACCCCCAAGACTATCGCCTTGAGGTACTCTTTAAACTTGGAACTCAAACCACTCCCAGAAGTCACCTTTCATCCAAACAACAGATTAACCCATAAAATAAATAATACCACCCATGAGTACCGTGCACCTCAAAATAATCATCTAAATAAAAATAAATGGTAAACATATATCTGAGACCAAAGATGAGAAGGCAAGGGGGGGACAGGAAAGCTAGATTAATGGAAACAGAACAACCAGAATGGAAATAATGAGAATGCTGATATATGGTGAAAAATGTAACCAATGTCATGGAACAATATGTATAGAAATGGTTAAATGAGAACCTAATTTCCTGTGTAAACTTTCACCAAAAACACAATAAAATATTAAAACAAAAAACCAGGTCTCTTTTTCTCTGTGTCTCTCCCCTCCCCCTCCCCTGTCTTTCTCTCTCCATACCATGGGTACTCTGGGTGATATGTAAGACGTTTGGCTACTCCGAAACTGCCATGCTGGAGAGATCATGGGAAGAGACAGCATAGGAATAGAGAGAGATGACCGAGCAGCTAGCTGTTCAAGTTGCCTCAGATCAGGTGCCAGATGGGTGAGTGAAGAAGCCTTTGAGATGACACCAGCCACAGCCACCTATGACTGCAACCACAGCAGAGACCCTGAACCAGAAATGCCCAATAGTGCTAGACCTGAATTCCTGATCCACAGAAAACCATGAGGGATAATAAATAATTATCGATATTTTAAGACACTATTTTTTGAGGTAATTTCTTATGTAGCCATAGTAACTGGGACAGTGCTTGATAAACACAATCCTATCTCCTCTACTCACAGCCCCTCCTAAGATAGGAAAGGAAAACTTCATATTCTGAATTTCACATTCTAGCAGATGGTTACAACCCAAACTAACATTTATCTAAAAGTCAGATCTTCACAAGGTTGAGCTTCTGAATGTTCAAAGGTTTTGTTTAGTCCTTCACTGGACATTGTGGTGATTTCCTCAATATCCATGTTTCTCTTTTCTCATTCAGTAGAGGTCGGGTTGTTCTGTCACTCACTTCTAGCAGGCCCTGAATGGTCTAAGCCGTCAGAGAATCCCAGGCCTCTTGCCACAGTGATTGGGCCATACAACTGAGGCATAAACCAGTTAGCACTTGGTTTTCCCCTAGGAATTGTTAAATCAGTTGCTGTGGAGTCCATTCTGACTCATGGCGATCCCATGTGTGTCAGAGTAGAATTGTGCTCCATAGAGTTTCCAATTGCTAATTTTTGGAAGTAGATCACCAGGCCTTTCTTTCAAGTGCCTCTGGGTGGACTTGAACCACCAACCTTTTGAGTAGCAGCCAAGCATGTTTCTAATCACACCACGCCCGAGACTTTTGTGGGGGACCTTGGGTCATAAAAGTGCTCTTTCTCTGGGAAGTGTCAGGTTCAGACATGAACGTTGGAACCATCGCGATCGCTTTGCTACCATGAGGGAAACCAGCCTGAGGATGGAGTCAACCAACTTGAGGATGCTTCCAAAGAAGCAGGACCGAGATAATCACAGAGAAATTAGTCCAGAGCCTTGATCAAACTGTGCCTAAAGCCTAAACTACATCAGCATTTTCAAGTATGGGAGCGTCAAGAAGTTACCTTTATTGTGTTTCAGCCACTTTGATATGGGTTTTCTATTGTTTTTGTGTTAGCTGTTTTTGAGTTGACCCCTAACTCATGGCAACCCCAAGCACAAAGGAACAGAACACTGCCCAATCCTGCACCATCCCTATGACCATCCCCATGATCGGTTGCAGATTGGACCATCGTGGGCTCTTATAAGGTTTTCATTGTCTGAGTTTTAGAAGTAGATCACTAGGCTTTTCTTGCTAGTCTGTCTTAGTGTGGGAGCTCTGCTGAAAGCTGTTCAGTATCATAGCAATATCCAAACCTCTACTGACAGATGGTTGGTGGCTATGCTTGAGGTGCACTGACTGGAAATTGAACCCAGGTCTCCTGCTTGGAAGGCAAGAATTCTACCACTGAACCACCAATGCCTTTTTGGTTTCCCATCACTTGTAATCCGAAATATCCTAACTGATTCTGGCACTAACACATAGGCACTGTCACTAGAACAAATTCATTTCTGTTCTCCAGAGGTGGAAAAGAGAAGGAATGTTTAACATATATTAAAGTTTTCTGATGCTTTCTTTGGACATTTTTTCTATAAACCCCTGAGTTTTGCTAAGAAAATAACCACCATTTTTCTGGCTACTTCTCAGATGTAAGTGTGCATACATTTAGTGGTGTAGATGAAATGGCTTGGGAACATGTACGTGGAGATGACAAGATACCAGATATGGGAAAGTTAAAAAACAAAAACAAACCCTCTCAAACATCCAATTCTTGGAGCTGTCCGAGTGTAAGAACACTGAAGACCCTGCTCTGATTAGGAGAAGAATGAAAGGCATGGGGCTCCCACTGAAGACACTTTCTCTGCCTTGACACGGTGATGGAGAAGAAAGTATCAGAGCCAGGTTCATGAAACATGGAGCCTGTGTTGCTTTTCTCTGGCCTAGATGTTTCCATTACAACAATCTCTGTTTTGTTGGGTGATTTTTTTTTTTTTTTGAGGGACTACACACAAAGCTTTGACTTATATTATTCTCACTGCATACAACTGAATGAAATTTATGAAGCTCCAGTGCACAGTGTGTTCATTGTTTGGATTGGGATAATTGAAGTGTCAGGAATATTTGCTTATTGAAAACAGCCCAGGAAGGCCCTGTACACCCAGCCTGGCCAGAACCACATGGCCTGCCACATTCCAGATAGCTGTGTCCTAATGGAATTCACAGCAGGGCCAGCTTCCCGGGTAAATTCATTTCACACCTGGGGAAAAGCACTGGTTTAGGAGTTAGAAGGCCTTATTTCTAACACAGACTCTGCCTCTCATGCATGACTGTGGATGAATCATTTAACTTCTTCTGTACTTCAAAGTTAAATGGACGTAAATAATACGGTCTTATTTACCTCTCAGGGGTACGCAGGAGCTAACAGCTCAAAAGGGGGGATGTATGTGAAAACACTTTAAAAAGCATAAAATACTACATAAGTTTATCATTAACAATAAAAATTAATAATTTCTACTTTGGCTCAGAGGATGACATTGAATGAAGGAACCATAATGGGCCAATGATCTGGTTCTTCTCCATTTTCTCCTTAAGATCTTTTCTCCACCCTTCTCGGCCCTGCTCTGTGCCCTGGAAGGTTGAGCAAGACAGGCTGTATTACCTAGAAGCCTTTAACTTCTAGCTTCTGATTTGATTTGGCCAATGAGATGCACTGACAGGAAATGGGGAGGTGAGAGGAGAGAAAGGTTGGGGCATTTATTCCTCTTGTTCTCTCCCTGACCATCCAAGGTTCTAGCAGTGGCTGTGTTCTCCTGCATCCACAGCTCCTGTGGAACAGCCTCTTCCTCCGGTTTGGCCTCTCTGGGCTTCAGGGAACATCATTTTGTCTTCTCCCCTTCAGCTTGAAGAGAATTTAATTTAAATTATGTGACAGTCTCCTGCTGGGGCTGATCCCTGCTGGCCGTCTCTTTAAATGGTCTCTTCATCGTCACTCTTCAGTGAAATTCTTTGAATGTGCCATTTATTTCCTGCAGAGCCCTGAGCAATGCCTCCATCATGACCACGGTCTGGACAACAATTCAACTTTTTCTGAGTGAATAATTGTCTCTCTTTCTTGGGAAGGACTGAGTTCTCTCTTGTCGTTGGCCATTGGACAAGTCTGCAAAATGACGAGGAAACCCAAATTCTTCTCTTGTGGGAATGAGCATCCTTGAGTCTTGACGAGCTGTGGGGTAGTGGAAGTCTTTGCCATTTCCTGTCCGTAAACTGGATGCTTTCTTTAAATTTAGTGGGAGTCTAAAAGTTCCCTTTATTGTTTAAGCCACTTTGCCACAAGTCTCTATCTGTTCTTTCTCTGACACCTCCTGAGACTCCCTACATGTGAGTGTTCCCTGAGTTTAGTCTGCCCTTCTCTTCTACTCTGCTCTCACCAGTCCACAGTGCAGGGTACCATCAGGTCTTTATCTCTGGCCTTCATCTCCTGACCCTGCGTCTTCAGTGGCAATCACTGAAACGCAACATGTCTAAAATGGAACACAGCCTCTTTCCATCTCTCACCTCCAACTTTCCTAATGTGTTCATGCTGCGCTGGCTTGGAATCTTGGCTCATCTTTAGCATCTCTATTTGCTTCCCTTCAAAATATTTCTTGCATTCCTCTTTGCATTCCCATTGTCTCATTTCAGCCTTCTCTGTAGTTTTTTAGGAGCCCTGGTGGTGCAGTGGTTAAAGGTTTGGCTGCTTACCAAATGGTCAGCTGTTCAAATCCACCAGCCGCTCCTTGGAAACCACATGGGGCAGTTCTACTCTGTCCTATAGGGTCGCTATGAGTTGGAATCGACTCAACGGCAACAGGTTAACTGGTAGTTTTTAAATTTCTGTGACAAGATTTCCATCTGGCCTTCCTTTCTACAGTCTCTCCCTAGTCCAATCCAGCCCGTAGACTTGCCGCATTAGTTTTCCTGAAACATGGCTTTCATTGTGCCCACAGGACAAAGTCTGAACTCCTGATCTTGGCATGCAAAGCCCTGGACAACTTGTTTCTTGACCTATTTATTGCCTGACAAATCTGCTCTGCTCTCTTTCTTGACCATGGGAGTGGGGACGGGGGTGGGGGGGTTCAGCCTCTGGCCCTGTTCACCTCATACCCCATTTCAGGAGTGCCCTCTCCTGCCTCACATGACAATCCTAGCCATTCCTCAAAGGTGAACCCTGATACCACCTGCTCTCTGAAACCTTCCCTGATCACTATAAGTCATATTGATGTTTCCCTCTTTTCAACTCCTCTCAGAAGTCCCAGGACATATTTGCTGAACTGAACTTCGGCTCCTAAGAACCTTGTTCACACTAGTCGTTTGAGGCTTATAATTGCCTGTCATATCAATTTAACTTTAGAAAACAATCTGACCACATGCTTCTTGAGTAGTAGTAAGCCCTTACTATTTATTGAATCAACAAATAAATATGGGAAATACATCAGCTTATACAAACTGCTGATTCTTTAAGGGACTGAACTCTCATTTATATTTTGCGTATTAGTGGATCTGTGGCCCTAAAGCCACACGTGTTCTCATGTGGGCTTGATTCTAAGAAGGAATAATGATGATGCTATGGTGACAATAAAGATAATGACGACAATGGTGATGACTATAGAAATTAAAATGCCTACGGTTTACTGAGGACTTACTGTGTGCTGGTGCTTCACATACATGATCTCTTTTTATTCTTACAATCAATATGAAATAAACATCATTACTATCTCTATAAGTCAGTAAACAGAGGCTCAGAGAGAATAAGTAAATCGCCCAGGATCATACATCTTGTGGGAGGCAGAACTGAATTTGAACCCGGATCTGACAAGGGTGAAGTCTATCCTACCAACCAAACACACCAGGTCACCTTTGGAAGTACTGCAGGCTACATACCACAGTATGGAGTTGATCACATGGGGTGGGACGTATTGGGTGGGTAATTGTACACGCATGCATATGCAGCACCATGTCTATCTCATCTTTGTAGTGAGAGCAGAGATTTTATCTTAAAGCTCTTTGTACCCCTACAGTGATGCCTAGGGCAGTGTCTTGCATGTAGTCAGCACTCACTAAACCAAAACAAAACAAAACCCGTTGCCGTAGAGTTGATTCCAACTCACAGCGACTCTATAGGACAGAGTAGAACTGCCCCACAGTTTCCAAGGCTGTAAATCTTTACCAAAGAAGCCTGCCACATCTTTCTCCCAGGGAGTGGCTGATGGGTTCAAATGGCCTTCCTTTTGGTTAGCAGCCGAGAGCTTTAGCCACTGCGTCACCAAAGCACTCACTAACACTAATAGTTTCCTAATTGATTCTCAGGTCTAACCCACTCCATGCCTGGATTACAAGTGTTTCTCATAAAAGGATTTTGCCAGGGTTGCACTATGGGTTGAAGATGAATTCTATTTCTACTCCACCTATATCAAAAAGCCTTTGCTTTGTGTAATTACTTGTCTCTAGGGTTCTCCCATTGAAGTGACTTTATACTGTGTCAACTTAGCTAAGCTGTAAATGCATCCCAGAATTATCTTCCCTGCATGGTTCCAAGTTAGGGATGACTACAGAGGAATTACACAAGATCGGGAAGGCAGAAGGGAAGCAGTGGCAATGCTCTGGAGATTGGTGCAGGGTGCCAGACACCCCCTTAGCTTCTGCTGTTTGAAGGGCTCATCTTGGTAGGTGGAGCAGCACCTGGGCCTGCAGTTCCTCCAGCTTCCTCCCACTCTCCTCCTTCAGAGTCTCTGAGTTCTGAGCTTGCTGCATGTGGGCACGTCCATGAAGAAGGTGCCAGCTTCTTTTGCAGGTCTCCTGCACTAACACAGTTGGAGGCAATGAGAGCAGACATGGGTTCCAGTATGTTCTCATTAGTTCCAGTATTTTCCATGCCTCTAGTTTGTGCTTGCTCTCCCCAAGTTTAAGTCCATCATTCATTCCGATTGCCAACCGTGCTGACCTACAGAGACTTTAGGCCCTTCTGGACACAGAGGCAACAGTCGGCCATCGACTTCCCTAGCTCTTGCAATTGCACAGGGTGCGGTCTTTGCAACAACCCTCTGTTCTGTATCACTCACAGTGACTCTGCTTCTCTGATGGAACCGTCCCTGATACATTCCTCTTCCCTGAGGGCACCATTACTTCAGGATATGGTGCCCTTGGTCATGTGACCAACCCAAAGAAATTCGCTGATAGTCATTGGACAAAGTCACTGTCAAACACAGGAAGAAAACCTAAGATTGGGGAACCTCTCATACCCTCTCTCTTTTTCTCCCCACAGGACTGTGCTGTGGTTTCCAGAGGCAGGAGCTAGATCACATCTGACTTGACTCGTAGTGAGACCCAACACAGGACACCTCAGAGTTACGGCTTTATCTGCCCAAGCAAAACCGATCTGAACTCAGCTCTGATGTCACTGCATTTGGAGGTTGTGTGCATTTGTGGTTGCTTTCAGATATCACAGGCCCCCAGGACACCTGTGCATAGGACCTGGCTTGTGGTTCACCAGCTAAGTCACAGGCAGACTAGAGTAAGGGGTCGCCTAAGTACTGTGATCCCAGAGGCTCTGAAGAATGATGCTCAAAGGTATTTGTCTTCAACCAGGTGTCTGAAAAGTCTGAAATTTCACCATTAGAAAGTTACTCCTTTGGATTACTCTTCCTGATATTTGTTATTAAATGACATACTCATGTGATAAAGGGATCATCTTCAGAGTGTAGTGGAAAGAACATAGTTTCTGGAATCAGGTAGCTCTGAACTTAAATCCTACCTCTGTCACTTAAAGTAGCTGGGAAACCACAATAACATAATTATTTAACCTCTTCAAGCTGCAGTTTCCTCAGCTATTAAAACGAGAGTAATATTATCCAGTTTAGAAACAAGCGAACCCATGCGAAAGTGCCTAGCACGATGCCTGGCACATAGGTGATGCAGAATAAATGTTAGTTTTTTACTCCTGATCTCCTTTTCTCAAGCTGAGTAATGTATTAGAATTCCTAGCAAGGTGTTGTTCACGTGTCATTGCTGTTGCTTCCTCATCCCAGTTAGGATCTAGTGGATGAGGGAGAGACGGGCTGGTGTGAAGGTGTGTAGGTGCATTGGTGGGGGTGGGGGGAGGCAGGAGAGGGAGTTTTAAAAGAGAAGAAAGGTCAGCAGAAGAGGAGATAAGGAAATTTGGGAAAACTGCCTGATTTCCACCCGCCTTTCTCTACTTCCATTGCCACCATCCTAATTCAAGCTGTCTTCTTTGCCTAGATTACTTCAGTAGTCCTATCTGGTCCTCTTAACTTTATTCTTATACCTTTCTAGTTTATTGTGTTCTTGGCAGTCAGAGTGGTCTTTTCAAAATGTAAGTCAGATGTTGCTTAAAACCCTTAGAACCCTCTGACCCTTTCCTTTATACTAGCATGTGATCCAAACGCTATTCATGCATGGCCTGGAACGCTGTCCAAGCCCTGGTTCTTGTCTATGCTCACCCCCCACCCAACTTCATTTCCCTCTTCTCCTCCCCTCACTCACTAGCCTTTGGCCTCGTTAGAATTCTCCTACCTTCTTCGACCAGTGAACCCCTTTCTCTCACTCTCACTCTCTGACTCTATCTCCGTCTCTTTCTCCATCTCTCTCTCTCTCTCACACACCCCACTTCTGCTTTTAGTGCATTTCCATTTGCACTTCATTCTTCTGACCGACTCCTACCCAACCTTCCCATCTCCATTCCAGTGTGATTCCCTCAGCAAGACTTTCCTGACCTCCCAAATGAAATCTGGTCCCATCTTTCACTCTTTCTCATAGAAGATCTCCTTTTATATGTTTCTTCTTAGAACATATGTCAGAATTATAGAACTACGTCTATAGTTTCCTCCTGAAGAGTGACCTCCTCCAGTAGAGTGTGGGACATGACTGACTTGTTTCCGTTCTACTGCCAGCAGCTAGCACACGGCCCAGCACACCTAACCCTCAGTGATGCTAGTTAATGATGAATGGACACTCCACAGTGTGACCCAGGGTCCAATGTATCTGTATGGGAGTCACATTTTCTGTTCTCACACAGGAGTCATAGTTCTTAAATTTATGACCCCAGAGTCTTACGAAAGCCACCCAGAACACACAGATCCCGCTTACTCTGTAGTTAATTTTTTGGTTCTTTCTCTTTTCCTTTCCTGAGACATAAATTACAAAGAGAAAAACAGTACAAGTGTAGCGATGGTGAATTTTTTATATGTAAACACCCATGCATCCACTAACACTATCAAGATCTAGAACCTTCCAGCATCCAGCAGGCTCCTTAGTGCTCCTTCCAATTTCATAAGCCCCACCCCGACTCCCACCAGGTAACCACTGTTCTGATCTCCATCTCCATAGATCAGTTTTGTCTGCTTCGAAATGTTATGTAAATGAAATCATACAGCACATACTCTTTTGTGCCTGGCTCCTTTTGTTCACCAAATAAGTCTGACATCCATTCAAGTTACTGTATGTAGCAATAGATTTTTTTATTTTATTTGTTTAATTGCTGGGTAGTATTTCATTGAAGGTGTATACTACAATTTATCTATTCTGCTCTTGTCAGACATTCAGTTGTTTTCAAGTTTGGAGTATGATGACTAACTGTTATAAACATTCTTGTACATGTCTTTTGATGGATATGTCTTTGGGTACAGAACTAGGAGTAGAACTGGTAGGTCCTCTATCTTTAAACCAATTTCCTATCTTTTGTTCTAGGATGTATCCTTCAAAAAATCCTGGCATACCTCAACCTTGCCAATCTTGAGACAAGTCAAGGGTGATGATCACGTTGCAATAGGCTTCTTGACTGTGGGAAAGCCTTCGCTTTCCTTTAAGTGTATTAAGTGGATTGGTTTCAAAGGCACTTAACTATTTGATACTGAGCCTGTGGTGCCAACAAGCCAGAGAAACTTAAAATCACAAAGTGAGGAGGCACTCCTGTTGAAGATTAGTCAGAAACCATGACAAATCATCTCTAAAATGATACTCTGAGCCAATAAAAAATATTATATTCTTTTAAATCATTGAAAACCGAAACCACCAAACCTTGTGCCACTAAGTCAATTCCGACTCATAGCGACCCCATAGGACAGAGCAGAACTGCCCCATAGGGTTTCCAAGGAGCAGCTGGTGGATTCGAACTGCCGACCTTTTGGTTAGCAACCAAGCTCTTAACCACTGCACCACCAGGGCTCCTGAAATCATTTCCAAGACACATTTTTCCCATTATAATGATCCTAAGATGATGGCTTTCGTTGTGCCTATAAAATACTGTAGCTGTTCTTGATGTATCATTTATTCATCCGTTTATACTACAGCCAATAGCGATATTGAACATTTGCTATATCCCAGTTACACTCTCTGATATAACCGAGTAGTGATTTTCTTCCCTTTCTCCAGGAACTCATAAGGTTAATGGCGGTGACTATTAAATGACATTCACCAAAATCTGTGCACTCCTTTCCCAAAAGATAAATTACACTGAAGGAACAAGAAATGTGATTCCTGCAGCTTCTCTTGCTAAAGTCTCCTTGTCTAGAAAGGATGCTTGCGTGTCATTTCATGTTCCTACCAGAGAATTTACAAACATTTCCCTCCATACCCTGCAGGAGGTAAGAACGGCTCACAGTTTCTGCCCCAGGGAAAAAGCAATAAATGTGGTGAGAACATTTTCCCCATTTGAGGCAGTGGTCAGTTGCCCCCCTAGACCACAGAGAAGGCCTACCTCTCCATGTCTGCCCCTAAAAACTAGAGAGGCTTATCAGCTTCAAGGATTGGGACCATCCAGATGAGGAGGAACAGAACTTTCAGTAGAAGGATGGAAGCATGTGGGAAGTAGTTGAATCCCACTTTGAGTGGAAATACAGAGACAACCACACCATTTGGACACATGCCTTCTAGTATCTTGGAGCATAGTTCTTTTTTTTTTTACTCTTTTCACAAGTTCTTTTTTTTTTAATTGTTGTGCTTTAAGTGAAAGTTTACAATTCAAGTTAGTCTCTCATACAAAAATTTATACATACATTGTTTTGTGACCCTAGTTGTTGAAGCATAGTGCTTACTGACATGCAAACTACCCCAGCAATGGGAGTCAGCCCCAGTTTTCGCTAAATTCTAAAACAGCACTAAATGATCTTATTTAATCCTCATAATACTCTTATGAAGCAGATATTATTATCATCCCCAATGTAAAAATGAGGAAACTGAGGCTCAGAGAGGCTGAGTATTTTGACTTAGGTCAGTCACACAGCTTCTGAGTGGTGGAATGGGATTTAAACCCAGGCAGCCCAACACCAGAGCCTGACAGGGTTTGGAGGAAGAGCAGATTCCAAACCAGGGTGACACCCTCCCCATCCTCCGCCATGCCTTTTTAAAGCTTCTTCTGAAAATATCATGCAAGGTCATCTCTACCACACGGAAGAGATGAAGAAACAAATAAATATGGAGGAGGAGGAAATGGAAAATAAACCTCCCACTGGGGTCTGGCTATTAATGTGTCTGCCCTGTTCTGACATATGAATAGGTCTGGTTCTGAGTCTGCTACTGAAAAGGAACCAAAAGTGACCTTGAATTGAAACTCCCGCATAGGAAGGTACTGTGATGAGCTCAGAGACCACAGCACATCTCTGCAAGTACCTCGAACGCCATCGTCATGGTTGCTTCCAGTCCGCCCCGGGGCGGAGGTGCGGAGCTGGGGGGTGGGGTGGGGGAGGGGGAGGGTGGTTTCCGGTTCCGATGAACTTCTTGACTGCAAACGCCAAGCTTGGGTTTTCCTCTTGACAGGATGGAGAGGCTGGAAGACCAGAAATGCTTCTCCAAAGCAGGGGACTCTTCATCAGTGGCTTCTTTAAACAACAACAAAAACCAGTTGACAACGAGTAGACTCCGGGGCATGGTGATCCCCTGTGTGTCAGAGTAGAACTGTGCTCCATAGGGTTTTCAGTGGCTGAATTTCTTTGGAAGTAGATCTCCAGGCCTTTCTTTTGAGGAGCCGCTGAGTGAACTCAAACCTCCAATCATTTAATTAGCAAACACATTAATTTGCATAACCCAGGGACTCTAGTGGCTTCTTACAATTTGTTAAATTTGTGGAGGCAGAGCCCCCATTAACACTAACTCTGGAAGGGTTTTTTTTTTTTCCCCCAGCAAATAACAACATGTTGGCCAAGCCCTCACCTACTGACCTCACCTCTGATTATTCTCTTTTCTCTGCGTTGGCCGTCCTGGGTTTTTTTGCTGTTCCTGGAACAGGACAGGAAAGCTGCTGTATCAGACCCTTTGCATTTGCTCTCTCCTCTGCCTGGAACTTTTTCACTAGGCATCCCCAGCGCCTGCTACCTCTCCTCTCTCAGGCGTGTCCACAAATGCCCCCTTCTCAGCGAAACCTGCCTACCTTACGCATTCTGTCAACACCTGCATTCTGAACTTCACCTCCGTGCCCCCACGCACATGCTTTCTCTCTCCTTCCCTTAGCACTTTACCCTCTAATCTACTACATATTTATGCTACTGATCGATCTGGTTGACTGTCTCCCCTAGCTGAAAGTAAGTCCCATGAGGGCAGGGATTTTGTGCTTGGTTTCCTCCGCACTCTTAGCACCTAGAATAGGGTGTAGTCAGTACTTAACAAATACGCGGTGGATGAATGAATGAATGAATGAATCCTAACTATGACACTTAGTAACCGGGAAGCCTTACAGCAAATAATTTTTCCAAGCCTCGTGTCTGCATATGTAAAATTGAGATGATCATTTCTACCCTCCTGTTGTGAGTTTTGCACAGGATTACAAAAGTTTGTACCTAGCACAGTGCCTGCATGTACTCAGTATGTGCTGGCTTAGTTACTGACTTGGTGAATTCAATGAAAGAAATATTAATAATAGTAGCAAACATATGTAGGATACTTCCTATGGGCCAGGAACTGCTGTAAGCACTTTATGTGCACTCACTCACTTAATTCTTACAACGCTAAGTGAGGTAAGTACTGTTGCCCTTGTTATCCTTGTTTTGTGAGTTAGTCTTCATCGAGTCGGCTCTCACTCATGACGACGTTGTGTGCAACAGAATGAAAGGTTGCCTGGTCCTGTGCCATCTGATTGAACAGTATTCTGTTGTGATTCATGGGGTTTTCATTGGCTAAATTTAAGCAGTAGATTGCCAAGCCTTTCTTCCTTGTCTTAGTCTGTGAGTTCTGCTTGAAACCAGTCTACCACAGGTGACCCTGCTGGTATTTGAAATATTGGTGGCATAACTTCCAGCGTCAGTGCAACACACAAGCCACCACAGTACAACAAACTGACAGATGGGTGGTGGATTCTTGTTTTCGGGATAAAGAAACTAAGAGAGTAACTTGTTTATGGCTATATGACTAGTAAGTCAGAGCCTGGACTTGAACCAAGGCCATCTGTCTTCAAAGTCCGTATCTTAACCACTTCACCATACTGTCTCCTCATGGAAAAAAGACACAATTTTTATAATACAGGCATAGAAAAATCTATTTAATAGTGAAACCCTATTTTTGCACATTTTAATTTGTAAAACTAGTGGGATGCCTTTCATGGATCAAACATGAAGCTAATTCAATTCTAAATAAATTGGAATATTTAAATGTTGGCCAAATTGTATTTAATTCCACGTCATGGAAGATATCTTTGACTACAAAATGGTATTGTTGAGAAAATATTTGGACACTGTGTTTATTTAGTCACAGTGTATAGGAACAAAAATACATTTATATTTTAAAATAGAGAGCAGGGTCATTTAGTTTCCAAAGCATAGTGGAAACAAAAACTAGGACCATATAGACACACCCTAACCCTAGCACCTGCTTTTGAGGCTGCCTCAAGTATTATTGACCTGTTTTTCTTGTGAATTGGCTTCGGTGACTTGTGATTCCTGTGCATCTAGCATATCTCGTAACCAGCGGTCATCCATAGTCTATTTTAAATTTGGTCGTTAAAATGTGAGGTTTCGTTCATGAGAACCAGCTTATTGGGGCCCTGTCTTCTGCACTCATGGTGCTGGTTCTACAGGTCACTGCATACCCGTCAGAGACGTGTGCACACACAAACTTTCCAAATCATCTTTAAAAGTTTTCAGTTCTCTTTTTTCTTTTTTTGGTTTCTATTGCCTTCCCAGTAATGGGCAAGACACTGCCAGTTTGTCTTGCTTCTTTTGATTTATCCAGAAGGCCTTTATGGCCCAAGAGTTCAGTTGGCACAACATTTTAATTAAGCACTTTTTTGTTTTTAAATTGTTATGCTTTAAGTGAAAGGTAACAATTCAAGTTAGTTTCTCATATAAAAATTTATACATACATCATTATGTGACCCTAGTTGCTGTCCCTATACTGTGACAGCACACTCCTCCTTTCCACCCTAGGTTTCCTGTGTCCATTCAATAAGCTCCCGACCCTCTCTGCCTTCTCATCTTGCCTCTGGACAGGAGCTGCCCATTTAGTCTCATGTATCTACTTGAGCTGAGAAGCACACTCTTCACGAGTATCATTTTATGTCCTATAGTCCAGTCTAATCTTTGTCTGAAGAGTTGGCCTCGGGAATGGTTTTAGTTTTGAGTAGCCCTGGTTTTAACGTGGCTCTTTTTGTTGTAAGGAACAGAAAGCCAGCACAAGACAAGGAGCTTTAACATTCTGTATTATGTCACTATATTTTTAAGTGATAAAGGAATGTTCATGGGAATCCAAGAACAGGAGCCATATTAAGTCTTGGCCTTAAGTGCCCAAAACTAAAAGGTGGCTCTAGATTCAAGGAGGCTTCCAGGCCCTGAGCAGCAGGAATTTATGGATTTTCAATTTTTATGATTAAACAACACAGGACATGTCTACTTCTGGTCCTTGCGCCCACTGATGAATGCTTGCTTCAAGTTCAGACAGAATCAAGTTCAGAGAGAATCTAATTGGTCCGGTGGTCGAGTCTTTCAGGGAAGACTAGAACTTCCTGGCCAGTGTATGGATATCTGCATTTGCTCAGGGGCCAATGCCAGGACCAATCATCTGTGGACAGAGGAGGTGGGGCGTCAGGTACTAAACACAGTGCCTGGGCCTGCCCCTTCAGCAGGAAGTGTGGGCAGGGTGGATCCCCTCAGAAGAGGTTGTGGGTGGTGTGGCACAGTGCTGACCTTTCCAGAATACCATCTTGTAAGATACAGATGTGGTAGTCAAGTCACACAGTGGTATACCAAGGTGAGATGATGTTATACTGACCAAGACGCAGATGCAATTCAGAAAGACACCTATCAAGCCACATGCATGCATCTTTGTAACTGGCACACTTGAAACAAGAAACAAATTTCACTACTTTTTTGTGATATGTTTTATCTAAAAAAATTTTTTTTTTGTCTTTTGCTTGATAAAATCCTGTGGCTTTCTCAGGCAGGGCCACCAAGTTTGAGTGAACAGATTCCATTCAGCATGATTCTAGCCGATGCTATTCATGAAGATTTCAGTGTGATAACCAAACCAAAGCTGAATTAATCTTTGTGATTGCCTAGCCAGTTAGTGATGTTTTACTGTGATTGAGCTGGTCAAACCCATTGATTTGTTATTACCATTCAGTAAATATCCAAAGCACCAGTTTTAAACACAGGCAGAATGGATTGCTGTCTATGTGACTTCAGAGAGGTGCACAGGTTCCCTTGGGTCAAATGTGTGCCTCATGGCACTGGTGATCTCTTCTCTGAGAATTGGTCCACTGCCACAGAGGGGCCCTGAAGAACAGGGGTGTCTTAGTTATCTAGTGCTGCTATAATAGAAATATCACAAGTGGATGGCTTTAAAAAAGAGAAATTTATTCTCTCACCGTCTAGGAGGCTAGAAGTTCGAATTCAGGGTGCCAGCTCCAGGGGAAGGCTTTCTCTCTCTGTTCGCTCTGGGGGAAGGTCCTTTTTATCAGTCTTCCCTGGTCAAGGAGCTTCTCAGTTCAGGAACCCCGAGTCCAAAGGACACACTATTCTCCTGGCTCGTGTTTCTTGGAGGTATGAAGTACCCGTGTCTCTCTGTTAGCTTCTCTCTTTTATATTTTAAGAGAGATTGACTTAAAAAAAAAACCTAATCTTGTAGATTAAGTCCTGCCTCATTAACATAACTGCCTCTAATTCTGCCTCATGAACATCATAGAGGCAGGATTTACAACACATATGAAAATCACATCAGATGACAAAATGGTGGACAATCATATAATACTGGGAATCATGGTCTAGCCAAGTTGACATACATTTTGGGGGGACACAGTTCAACCCATAACAAGGGGATATAGGATGAGAACATTCAATCAGGGTGAGAGGTTAAAGAGCATGAGTTGAGATTCAGATCTGGATGCATTGATGCAATGGGTATGGGATAGTTATGGGAGGAGAGCTGATATAAAGACTAAAGCCATGACAACCTGCCTGCGTTACAATTCTGGCAAACACAAACCTCCTCGACAAAGACCAAAGCCTTACGCTCAATTCCCTTAAGATGACTCACTACACATGGCAGGAATCGGTGACCTGCGTTTCTCTGAGTTGCACTCTTTTTGCTTGAGTCCCCAGAAGAAATCAGTCTCTCCTGATACTGGGGGTCCACACACTCTAGCTATGTTTCCTCTTGTGGTCCTGTCTTAGGCTGGGTTCTCTAGAGAAGCAAAACCAGTAAAGGGCATAAATATATATATATATATATATATATATATATATATAGAGAGAGAGAGAGAGAGAGAGAGAGAGATTTATATCAAGGAAATGACTCATGCAGTTGTAGAGGCTGGAGTGTCCCAAGTCCGTGGGTCAGGATAGATGCTTCTGACTCACGTAGCCACAGGGGCTGGCAAACCCAAGATTGGCAGGTCAGAGAGCAGGACTTTTGCTCACAGACTTCGAAGACTGATGAATTCCAAGATGCAACAAGCAAGATCACAGGTAAGCTGCTTGCTCAAGCCCCAAGAACTGGAGGTCAGATGAACAGGAGCCAGCTGCAGGATCCAGCACAAGTGAAAAAACCTTGAGTCTTGCCAGAATGTCCACTTACATTTGATGCAGGCTACATGCCCAAGGAAACTCCTTTTCAGCTGATTGGTACTCACAGCAGATCCCATCATGGAGGTGATCACATATCAAATCTCAACATGGAAGTGATCACAACATTATATGACTGCCAAAATACTGAGAATCATGGCGCAGGCAAGTTGACATACAATCTTAACCATCATAGGCCCACATCACTTTTTTAGCTGTATTTAGAATCACTGTCTGATTTTCCCCTACCCCTGGATGGAAATTTTTTTTAGGCAAAGATCAAGATCTGATTCATCCTGGTGTCCTTGCCACTGCTTGGAACATGCCAGGCATTTCATAAATATTTTTTTTGGATGAATGAGAATAAAAACCTATGTTACCATTTGGGTTACCAAATCAACTGTTGTCCCTGCAGATTCATTGTTCTGCATGGTGATGGTATTTGGCACAAGAGGGGATCTCCTGGGGGATTGTTGTTGATTGAAGCTAATTTCAGTGCCAAATTTATTTTAATTTTCAAATGTCTCTAATATAGGTACTGTGAAACACCATCTGTATATCTGTTAATATTTGGAAGTGTACACAGGCACGGATGATTATCAGAATGAAGATGGAATTCCTAGGGGCAGATCACGAAAACTCCTTGAGTTCAGAGGAGGAGAAGGAGCAAGAGGAGATTAATATCTATGTTTATTGACAATTTATCATGTGCCAGGCCCTGTTATAAGCACTTTACATATATTACCTCATTTAACACTCACAATAGACCTATGAGGAAGGTATTGGTATTATACCATTTTAAAGATGAGGTTGGTGCATAAGAGGGCAGGTTGCCCTTTGCTCCATACAATCAGGTTTGCCAGACTCCTGGGATTCCTTTTCTGGTCTTCCTTTTTCCCTCCCTTTCTGCTCCTTTACCTTCTCAGGAAGTCTTGGGTGGTCAATTAGGAGGTGATGATCCTTCCTAGGTTGACTTCATTCGTGCTGGTTTTTAACTGGTTTCTCTGCAGGAAGCCCAGATCTTTACTTTCTTCAAAACAGAGTGTCTGTAAGATGGGCAAATTCATTTCTTGCTGATATTAGTGCTTCTCAGGGCATAACTCTGGGGAAATACTTTTCAAAACCAAACAAAACCCTCCTTTACAGGTGTGAGTATGGGGAGAGATGAAGTGAGGGAAGGCGTTAGATGGACCCGTCCTGCTCCAGCTGTAAATTTGACCACTCTGTTGACCACCAGGCATGCTTGGGCAGACCCACTGTCCCAGTCACAGCAGATGTAGGATCTCAGTGCATTGTGTCTGCCCTGACTTTCAAAGACACTACTCTAAAATATCCAATATTATTTGGCTGAACAATTTCCCACTTCCCAGGAGGATCCCTTTATTTCCCCATCTGTTTTCATTGTTGGTGTTTGGGTTGGCAATAAAGAAAGCCTCAAGAGAAGCTGAAGGTTCTGTCTAAGATCAAGTAGCTAAGTCAAGCAGCAGAAGAGTTTCACTTGGTCCTAGCCGACTAAAAAAGTCACCCTTCAGAAACTTAGGTATCCTGTGTCCACACTGCCCAAAGCAGAGCAGAAGTTGCATAATTCTTCAGGTATTTTTAATATAGTTGGCCAAAGTGGAGAATTTAGGTAGTATCCAGAGTCTGTATGTTCAGGTTTGGCAATGTAAGTACTTCACAATAATGGATCACTGCCAAGCTTCTACTTTGTGTAGTCTAGCTACAACCCCATGGGTAAGTTCCTGGAAGAGTGGACCCTTTTCAGAATCTGTTTGGATCAAGTCAGTACTTTCTAGCCAATGGGAAAGTAAGGCCTTTGTTATTTAAGCAAAAAGCTTCTTAGAATCACAGACTGTTGGAGGTCATCTTGCCCAATTTATGTACTTAGTTTTCAGATGAAGAAACTGAGCCCAGAGAGGTGGTTGACTAGTCTTGAGCAAGTCAATGATGAAAGTGGAATTAGAATTTTGGTCTTAAGCACATTTTTCCCATTTCACACTGCATTAGTCAGAGACCCAGCAAGAAAGTTATGGCATATTAAACCAGGTAACTGAGGAGAATTAATGAAAAACAAACAAACAAAAAAACAAACCAAACCTGTTTCCGTCAAGGCTATTCCGAATCATATTTATCCTATAGGACAGAGCAGACCTGCCCCACAGGGTTTCCAAGGATGTAATCTTTACAGAAGCTGACTGCTACATCTTTCTCCCTCAGAGTGACTGGTGGGTTTGAACCATCAATCTTTTGGTTAGCAGATGAGTGCTTAACCACTGCACCACCAGGGCTCCTTGTGCTTAATAAAGGGATTGCTTAAAAGGTGTAGGCAGAGTCCAAGAAGACCAGCAAAGGAAATGTAGCACTCCAGGACATGCAAAAATGGTGAGCTGTTGCCACCCCTAGGCTTGAGGGGAACAAAGGAAGAGAGCAGTTATAGAACCCAGAGAGAGTGGGGTAAGGAGTGGGTACCCGAGAGGAAAGAGGGCCTTCAGCACAGGGACACAGCCAGTCTGCAGTGATGCAGAAGCAAGAACCAAGAGCTAGGGAATAAATAGCCCACTTCATTCTTTTCCCAACAAGATCAAAGGAGCTTGTTGATACAGTTCAAAGAGATCAGCCTCCCTGGGCATGGAGCCGGGTGAGAAAGGGTAGAGAGTGCATTTGGAGGGGCTGGTGGAAAATAGCCAGCACACTCCCCTTCCAGAAGATAAACCCAGTCCTACCTCTGCCCTCATTTCAGCTTCAAATCAGTATTTTCCTGGACAAATGATATTACATTAAAAAAAATTATTGTTATACAAATAATACATATTTATAGAAGGAAAAGCCAGAGCATTCAGCTCTTCAAAGAGATGAAAATCACTTTCAACATTCACCACTGATTCCTTTCTAGATTTTTTCCATCCATTCATTCATCTATGCATTCATTCACAAATATTTATTGAGTAGCAATGTATGCCAGGCTGTTGTAGGCAGGTGGATATAGGAGTAAACAAAATAGTTAAAAATTCTTTCCCTCAAGGATCTAACATTCTGGTGTGGAAGAGTCACAGTCAATAAGATAACTAATCAAAATGATAGTATGTCAGATTATGGTAAGTGATAAGGAGAAAAATAAAGCTGGGGGGGGGCTTTTGGAGAGGGAGGGAATAAGAGTGTCATGGGGGAGGTATTGTAATTTTAAATAAGGTGGCTAGGGAAGTGTGTGTGTGTATGTGTGTGTGTGAGAGAGAGAGAGAGAGAATGCAAAACGGCTGTTAGTTGGAGGGCTTTCCTCTGGCTAATTGCTGAGTGTTCAGGTAATGGGGAGTGTAGGTGGTGTGACTTCCCCCTCCCTCGCAGTTTCAAAATGTCTCCTTTTAGATTTTTTAAAGGGCAAAGCTTTCTGTACTCCTTATATTAACCATTTAAAAAAGTGCCATGTGGAATCCTCAGAGCAAGTTCATTAGCCAAGTTCTCTGTGTGTGTTAGATTCCAGGTTCTGTCCCTTTCTAGTTGGGTGACTTGGGAGAGATCATTTAACTCCTCTGAGCCTCAGATTTTTTGTGTGTGAAAGTGAATATTTTGATGAGGATGAAAAGAAATGAGGTTAGATGTGTGAGGGGTACAATGCCCAGCACATAACTGTTGTTAGTTACCATCGAGTCAACTGTGACTGATGGTGACTCCATGTGTCGCACAGTAGCTCTGCACCACAGAGTTCTCAAGGCTGTGACTTTTCAGAAGTAGATCACCAGGCTTGTTTTCCAAGGTGCCTCTGGGTGTGTTCGAACCTTCAACGTGTTGGCTAGTAGTCGAGCACTTAATCATTTGTGCCATCTAGGGACTCCTAAAACACGTAGTTAGTATTCACTAGATGGTAACATCTTTCTTTCTTCTGGGCAGAGCTGAAGAAGAGGTATGTTCTGGGAAAATTATGGAACGAAGATCCACAGAACTGGGGAGTTTGCTGCTGTCCTTCTTGACAGCCTAATAATAGTAATAGCTGCCATTAACTGAGCACTTATGTGCCAGCCAAGCCTTTATCTATGTCATCTCACTACATCCTCACATTTTAAGAGGAGGCAATAGAAGCACAGAGCCTCCTTGTATAGTTGGTAGGCTGCAGAAACAAGATTTGAATCTAAGTCTGGTTGATATCAAAGACTGCTCTCTTTATCAAGGCACTGTACTCCTCCTCCCCTACCCTGACCCCTTCTCATGAGGAAGAGTCATGGTTAGATAGAGACAGAGTGGAGGGAAGGATTTTGTCACAATTTGAAAGCTCATGACTATATCCAGTCTACCAGGATGGAGTCCCTGGATGGTGGAAATGGTTAACATGCTAGGATGCTAACTGAAAGGTTGGAGGTTTGAGTCCACAAAGAGATGCCTCAGAAGAAAAATCTGGAGATCTAATTCTCAAAAATCAACCATTGAAAACCCTATGGAGCACAATTCTACTCTGACACACGTGAGGTTGCCATGGGTCATGGTTGACTTGATGGCAACTGGTTTATTTATCAGCTAAATGACTGAAAGTGGGGTGCCAATCTGGCTGCCTGTGGAGCACCTAGGTGGGTTTTTTGTTTGTTTGTTTTGTTTTTAATACAACTGACAGGGATTTATCCCTTAATACTAGTTGAGGAAGTCTGTAGTGAGGCATGGGTGTCTGTATTTTTTAACACAATCTCAGGTGTTTCTGATGTACACCCAGGTTTGGATAACATTTCACTAGGGTCCAAACTGCTAATGCATCTTGGGAATCTTCTGTTCCCTTCTCCTGGTTACAACCAGGATCATGAGGATCATGAATTATAACTCTTCCTAATGGTAGCAAGCTTTCATCCAAGTCTTTGATAATATTCTTGGAACAGAACAAGGTCAAGTTGCCTTGAAGCATTAACA
The DNA here is from genome assembly GCA_030035585.1 of Dugong dugon. Lineage (NCBI taxonomy): Eukaryota > Metazoa > Chordata > Mammalia > Sirenia > Dugongidae > Dugong > Dugong dugon. The sequence goes on from CM057475.1 coordinate 27,797,532, forward strand.
TGACAGACCCCCTTCTGGTACGACCACCCAGTCCACAGATTCTACAAGGACAATATGGGTGACCTTGTCAAGTGCTTTGCTGAAATCAAGATTTACAATGTCTGTGGTGTACCCTTTACCTAATGCTCTAGAAGCCCCATCGAAAACAAAGTTATGCAATGGTTGGCATAACTCTAAATCAGTGAACCCATACTAGCTGCCAATGATCACTTCCTTCTTTTTAAAGGGCTTGGAAGTCTTCTTGAGAAACAAAGGAATCTACTGTCTTCTTGGTTTCTATAAATGTGAGTCTGAAAATGGTGCTGTAGAATCAATTTGGGCCTCACATAACCTCACTTAGGTTTTGACATTGTATTTCAAGGCTGAGATCATTGGCATGTCTGGAGACTCTGGTACTGGAATAACTTTAACACAATGGTCTTAGAGTTGTACATTACTGCCCTTCTCTTTCTCAATCAAGGAAAGAGAAAACTACACAGTTGTTCACTTTAAATGTAGATCATTTCGCTAGTCTGTGCTGGAAGCCTCAGACCCTCACTCATCCAGTCTCTTCCTTGATGAGAGCAAATAGGTCTGACCTCCCCATGCCTCTACCACAGCAACTATGGAACCAACATTTCTGATTTGTTTAGGCAGATGTTTTTAAATCAGTTTCTGAATTTATTTTTTAGAAGAGTTAATCTTTTCTTGCATGTGGGTCTAGGATGGCTGTCAATTCCCCGAGTCTCTAAATTCTCCAGCCAATACTTTGGGAGTGAATTTTATTCTCTTAAGGATATGGCTTACTCAACATATCAGATCTCTATGCTACCTTTCCTCTTGGTGATCACATTTCTAGACCATCAATGAAACCCCTCACTTGGCTTATTTATCCTGAGATGTTCTATTTGAATGAGACCCTATGTATGAAAATCAACATACTCCAAAATTATAGTATTCGTATCATCTTGAGGAATTATGCTTTGCCTTAGTAGAAGATTCACTATGTGATCCTTTAAGTAATGAACATAACCAAGAAAGCATACGTAGCTATGAATTGGAATCAACTTGACGGCAGCAGGTTTAATGGGTTATATGTAAGTTTATGATTACTGTGTGTAGTGTTGTGCTATGCATGTAAAGATTCAGTCTCATCATCATCCCTTAGTTACTTTTCTTTCTTATAAACTAACAAACCCACATAGTCTTTGTTCTAGTTATGAATTAGTATTTATATTATTTTTCTTAATAGTACTTTTTTTTTTAAGTACTTCGCCCTGGTGGCGAAGTGCTTAAAAGCTCAGGCTGTTAACCAAATGTTGGTAGTTCAAAATCACCAGCCACTTCTTCGAAACCCTATGGGGCAGTTTTACTCTGTCCTATAGGGTCGCTATAAGTCACAATCGACTTGATGGCACATGATAACATCAATACCTTTTAATAATTTTTTTAAATGTAAAAATATGAAAGAATAATAATTCTAATCACCTTCTGTTGAGTACATTTATACAGGCACTGCTCTTTAAATGCCATATATAATTAAGTTTTTAAAACTACATATTAAATTATAGCATTAAGATACAATTATCTTCTCTTTACCTTTAGCCACTTCACTTTGCTTCCTCAAATATCACCATAAGTCTTGTAACTCAGAGAATGCCACTTTTTCTTCTCTTGGGGGGAAAGAATTCTAATACACCAATAACATGTTTTTTAGTTGCTCTTTTGGTTTCCTAATTTAACTTGCGCTGAATTAATGAATTGTATCAATTAGTCTTTTCTGTTAAGGTTGGAAACGTTTGTTAAGGAGTGATATTGGATTTCTATTACTAGACTCGTAAGTGGGATTTAAAGATGGCAGTGGGTTACTAACCAAAACTGGTTGGGTTGACTCTGACTCATGGCAACCCCATGTGTGTCAGAGTAGAACTGTGCTCAACAGAGTTTACAATGGCTGATTTTTTGGAAGTAGATCACCAGATCTTTTTTCCAAGGGGCTTCTGGGTGGCATGTTAACTATTTGCACCAACCAGGGACTCCAGAGGGTTACTATCCATTCATTTGTTTATTCTCATAACAAACTTTTGTTGAACACTTACTATATGCCAGCTACTATGGTAGCTATTGGAGATACAAAGATAAATAACTCGTACCATTTAGGATTCCTCTTTAACATCCACTACAACAAATGACCTAAGTGCAGGTTCCCTTTAAACCATTGGGCAGACATCTTGATGCATTTTGGAGATAGATTCTCTATGCCCAGTGCTGACACTTGCTTTCCTGTTCTTCCTTAATTCTTATATGTGTATTACTCTTGAGTACCAGCCTAGTTGTTAGTGGAATAGTTCATGCTCTACCACTTGGTCTGAATCAGAAGCTCCTGGTGGCACAAAATCCATACCAGCATTTGACCCCCCAAGTCCTTTTCACAGCAGACTTTTTCTGCTAGGTAGATCCTTTACATCTCTTGTTCTTGAAGTATCTGGTCTTTTAAAGACAGAAGGGATTTTACCTAGAGACGGTTATTTGACCAGTGCAAACGTTAATTAAACAGTGATACTCTGACCCAGTCTAGGGGTCATGACCCTCTCCTGGGGACTCTTTCTTCCAAACTGGGCTGAAGGTCCAGCCTTGTGATTTTTCTGAAATTTAACTACTTTGTCTCTCTGGCTTCCTTCTACATCCCCCTTTGACCCAGTGCTTTGGAACTTCAGTTGTTGGGGCTAATTCTTGTAAAAGAAGAATGTCCTACTTAGCCTCTGATCTAGATGTAGGTTGGATTTCCAGCAACTATGGAAAGAATTGGGGGGCAGGGGAAACAAAACCTCAGAGCAGCCAAAATAGCAGCCATCAAGGCCACACACTAAAGCCGATGCCATTTTCTCTGTTGAACAGACTTCTATACCCAATGTATTCATTTCCTATTGTTACTGTAAAACATTACCACAAATTTAGTGACTTAACATAAAACAAATTTATTAGAGTTCTGGAGGTCAGAAGTTCAAAATGAGTTTCACTGGGCTAAAATCAAGGGCTTCATTCCCGTTTGGAGGCTCTGTGGGAGAATCTGTTTTCTTGCCTTTTCCAGTTTTTAGAAGCTGCCAGACTTCCTCGGCTTGTGCCCCCGTTTTATTTCAAAGCTAGCAATGGCCTGTTGAGTCTTTATCACATCAGATCACTCTGGCTATGAGTCTCCTGCCTCCATCTTTCACTTATAAAGACTCTTGTGATTACCTCAATTCCTACTCATTATGAAACCAAGTGTGTCAGAGGAGAACTATGCTCTATAGAGCTTTCCATACCTGATTCTTCAGAAGCAGATCACTAGGCCTTTTTTCCAAGGTGCTTCTGGGTGGACTCACACCTCCAACCTTCTTCTAACTGCACCACCCCGAGATTCCAAATCAAGATAATCTCCACATTTTAAGGTCAGGTGATTAGCAACCTTAATTCTATCCGTAACCCCTTAATTCTCCTTTGTTATTTAACATAACATATTCTTGGGTCTTAGAGATCAGGGTATGAACATCTTTGTTGGGGGTGGGGGGAGGAGGCGTTCTTCTGCCTTCTGCACTCAGGCTGTACTTTACACGTCCTTAGTTCACAGTGATACAAATAGGACTATTTGGTGTATGAGCTGTTCAAAAGGGGGTGCTGTGAGTGACAGACAACCATCTGCAATAGGAAATGAGAGCTGGGAGCCTAGCATCAAAAGAAGAGACCAAACCCGAAAATCAGTCACAGAACTAGCAAATTACAGGAGTCTGAGGTCACAGAGACTGAGTAAAATCATCCCAACCCACTTCAGTGGTTTGAGGAAGTTTTCTGTTTTATGGCATAAAACCTTAAACACTGTTAAAAATTGTGACCCTGAGTCATTAAGAAAGTGTTTATTAATATTAACATTAAACAAAAAGCAAGCAGTGTATCATATTTAAAAAAAAAAATCTTTGGAATAAAACCATAAAATATCAAGGGGAAGTTTAGTGAATATTCATCGGATTCCTGAATGAGAAAGAATTTTCTAAGCACAAAAGCAGAGGAAGAAATAAAAGAGAAGCAGTGTTTTTGTATGAATAGATACTAATATTTACATATTTAAAAATCATAAAATTAAAAGATAAACAGCAGAATGGGAAAATTATTTGCCACAAATACGACAATAAATAATCTTAACAGAGCTCACCCAAACCAATGAGAAAAGCTTTAAGGCCACGGTAGAAAAATGGTCACGTTATATATAGGCAATTCATAGGAGGAGAAAATGTTGGTAGCAAATTAGTATATGTAAAGTTTTAAATTCATAGATGACGAAAAGTGAAAACAATTATGACATGGTTGTTTTAATTTATAAAATTAGCACAGTTTTTTTTTTTTAAAAGAAAATATTTAACATTGGTGAGGGAGTGCTAAAATGTCACTTAGAAACTATTGTTGTTATTGTGTGCTGTCGAGTCAATTCTAACTCACAGTGACTCTATATGACAGAGTAGAACTGCCCTGTAGGGTTTCCTAGGCTGTAATCTTTATGGGAGCAGATTGCCACGTCTTTTCTCCCATGCAGTGGCTGGTCAGTTCAAACCACAGATCTTCTGGTTAGCAGCTGAGCACTTAACCATTGCACCACTGGGTCTCCTTCATAAACTATTGGGGTATATAAATGGTACAAATCCTCTGGAAGGCAGTTTGACAATATGTATCACGTGTCTACAAATGTGTTTACATACTTTGATACATTAATTTCACTTATAGGTATCTATTCAAAGGAAATAGAAATAGAGACAAAGATTTCAGCAAAAAGATGTTCATCATGTTTTATGACAAAAACAACTGATTTGTCCAATGAGGGTAATGGCTAAATAAAGTATGATATATTTATACTATAGAATATAATTAAAAAAAAAGTTGCCATCGAGTCAGTTCTGACTCATAGCGACCCTGTAAGACAAATTAGAACTTCCCCATTTGCAGGATTTCCAAGGAGTGCCTGGTGGATTCGAACTGCCGACGTTTTGGTTAGCAACCATAGCTCTTAAACACTACGCCACCAGGGTTTCCATAGAATATAATAGAACCATCAAAAATGTATTTTCAAAGAATGTTTAATGCTATAGAAAATAATAAGTGAACTATGACACTAATTTTATATTTCAGCATATATTTTATGCAGAATAAGATGAAAGAAATTACATCAAAAGTTAACAGCTTACAGATTTGTGAGTAACTTCTGTTTTATTTATTCGTTTCCAAATTTTTCAAGTCTTTAAAAATAAGCGTATATTTATTTTTGTACTCAGAAATGTTTTGTTTTATTTCAATAATTGAAAATAAAGATGTATACAACATACTTTAGTAAGAGTTTCAGATAAAACGATTGAATTGTTTTGGGGCTTGTAGCTTCAGTTACGTGGTCAATTCATCTACATGAAGTCTTATCTCCAAGATGGTTGATAAAACATTGCTGTATTTTGGAAATATTGGCTTACTTTAGTGAAAGATAAAACTATAAATTCATGTAATTTGGTTAAGTGTTTGTTTTATGATAGCATTTTCCAAAGCATGTTTCAGGAAAAAGAAGTGCTTGAAGTTGCCCTATGAGAAAACATATTTGAGGTTCAAATAAAACTAGGAAATAGTGCTACTGTATTCCTTTCTTGGAGAGTCACAATCCATGTTAGCATTTTCAAGGCTCTGAAAAGTCCTGCAGCAATGAAATATACTTTGCTTTCTTTAACCCAGACTTTCCTAAATCTACTACTCTTCAGAATCCTATCTTGAGTAACACCTAGTAACATCTCCCCACAAATAATGTTTCATGTATGTTTCACCCTTTGGAAAACCATGGGTTCAAGAAAAGCTCAGCTGACTCGCGTCTTTTAGCTTGCAACTTTGGTAGACTATGAAGAGAGAAGATATGAGCCCTGTTTTTATTTAACTTTTCAGGAACTGTCAGGAAAATTCCAGCTGGGAGGATGGCAAGGATATAATTAGGCCTCAGAAAGCTTGAGACTCTGGTAGCTATATTCTTGGGAAGGCTCCCTGCTCTTTTTCCAGTTTCCAAAGCCCCCTCTCCCACATCCCACCACCAGCTGCAACCTAGTGAACCGCTGGCTGCCAGCCCAGAGTTTCCTGAGTTGCTGAAGGCTTTCCACACACATTGTACCCCATAGGGGTGGAACTTCCCAGGCAAGGAAGCTAAAAAGAGACCTTCCCCAACTTTTTGCCCTAGACTGGAGACTGATGTGCAATCCCTTGATCACATCTGTATCATCTAGGAGGGTGCAATGGTAAAGTCCATTTCTAGAAAGTAAACTTTATGTTAGAAGATGTTGAATATACTTGCAGTCCCCAGAGGATGGTGCAAATGAGTTTTTCCTTGTCTCGCTGCGTTGCCTGTGAGTGACTTCTCTCTCTGGCCTTTTTCTGCCTTCCTCCAAGGTCCTTTTTAGTCTTTTTTGATCCTTTGATCATTTTGGCTTTTCCTCAAGGATCAGTATCCCGGGCAATGGGTTCATTTCGGAGCTGGAGGAGCCACGCCATCATCTTTAGATGCATCCATGTGAAACAATGTCTTTGGCTAATATTGGTGTCCTCAGATAGCATTTATTAGGTGTCTTACTATACTCCCAGGGCCTCTGGCTCTTTCTCTGGCTTTACCAGACTCTCTGTTAGGAAAAGGGAAAGAATCTGGTGAGAAACTTACACCATCCTGCTTGGATTCACAGATCCGCACAACACTAAGGTAGGATGGGAGCTTTGCAGGTATCTCATCCAGTGGGTTATGAATATCTAGGGTTTGGTGGAGAGGGCAGTGGTGGCTCAGTGGTAGAATTCGTGCACCACCCATCTGTTGGTGGAGGCTTACGTGTGGCTATGATGCTGAATAGGTTTCAGTGGAACTTCCAGACTAAGACATACTAGGAAGAAAGGCAGGGTGATCTCCTCAAAATCAGCCAGTGAAAACTTTGTGAATCACAACTGTTCAATCTGCAACTGAAGATAGGGATGGCTCAAAACTGGGCAGTGTTCTGTTCCACAGAGCATGGGGTTGCCATGAGTCAGGGGCCAATTCAACAGCTGATAACAACAACAACAACAGGGTTTGGTGGTCCACCATTCAGGGGTTGCCGCTGGCCAGAGGGACAGCAAGGAGGCCTCCAGATCCCTATTTACCACTTCAGTGACAGCACCTCTGTTTTTCTATGTATTGGTGCTGCAGATAAGAGTTTGTTTGCAAAAAGATCCCTGCTGATACAAGCAACTATTGAAGATGAATGATTTGGTCCAGCTCCACGCACAGATCTCTGCTACAAGTAGTCATACAACTTCTTCTCAGAGCCCTCCACTGACAGGGAGCTCATCACCATCCCATAGGTGGTTGTATAGTAGATGGAACAGAAGTCTGCTTCTCTGGGATTCCTACCTGTTTGTCCCAGTTCTGCTTTCTGGAGACAGAAAGAAATAGTTTATACTGATTTCCAGCTTTAAGCTCCACCAGTGCAGGGACTTGGCCAGTTTTGTTGTTTGGTGCATCTGTGGAACAATGCCTGGCATGTAGTGGGAGCTTAGTGAGTGAGTATTGAATAAATGAACGAATGAGGAATTTCATGTACCTGTTGTACCATCTAAATTAAGTCTTAAAAATCGGCACACTTAGGGGCTCATGTGATGATAGCCTCCCCACCCCTTCCCAACCCTTTCCTTTTTGCTGAAGGAGTCCTGGATACAGTGGCAATAAGCTAAGGATCTTTGGGCATAGGGTGAGGAGCCTTGCGATTTAACATATTCTGCCACATACTTCTTAAAAAAGCTGCAAAACAGGCAGTGCATAACCATGAAGAAATTTGCCAGCCCCGTCAATGACTGAGCTATGACCCGGGCTTGGGGGTTATGCATCTGTGTTAGCATCATCGGTAGATACCAATGCAGTAGACTTGAGAGGCCCTGGAAAGTCCCACCAGCTCCTATGATAAAACCAGAAACTTCACCATTAGAGAGTTATTGCTTTGGGTAACGTACTTATCCCTCTTTTAAATGTAAATACATACTGATCATATGGAATCACCAATACCTTGGAGTGAATTAGCTGATCAGCTTTGTTTGTTTTAAATAATTGGAGGCCCTTAAAATGCTGGCCCCTGGGAAAGAACTGGGCATCAGAGAGAGAAGGGGCAATGGCAAGTGAGCTGGCGGCCAACAGGAAGTACATTTTGTTTAATTTGACAAATATGCAGGAGAATAAGGTTTTTTTTTTTTTTTTTTTTCCCCTAGGGGGTGTTGCTCTGGCTCCATGTAAGTAAACCCTGGTGGATTTGAATTACTGACCGTTTGGTTAACAGCCGAGTTCTTAACCACTGTGCCACCAGGGTTCCTTTTGAGACAGCACACCCCTCCATTCCCCATTGTGAGTCTTACAAGTGACTGAGTGCCCTCAAACATGTCAGAAGATAGGTGCTGGATGCTTTCAAATGATTATCAGGCTAGTAGGGAAGGTGTCCTAGCCTGCCTGGGGCCACCCTTTCACCACAAAAGGGAAAAACCAATCCCTGAAGCATGCTGCTGATTATTAGCTGTGTGATGCAGTGTTACTTCCTGTGCAGGACATTCAAAATTCTTGAGAAAGGCTTTCCCAATCACAGTGAGTGACAGTTTTAGAAAATGAAGGCCTTTGTTTTCTTCCTCAATGTTTGCTCTCCCCCTTCCCCTCACTTCCCCCAAATCATACGTCCTCCTCCATAGGAAAGATTTCCTGAGGGAGTGTGTGTGCCCATGTGGGCAGTGGAAGGGAGGGAATTAGAAAAAAGCGATTTACCTGCTTTAGTAAAACTTGAAGTACCTGGGCAGACATCTCTTCCATAGTCCTTGCAGACAAATGTTGCTTTTCTTTCTTGTTCTTTCCAGATAATGCAACTAATACCATTTATCCATGTGGGAGTGTGTTTACTATTCTAAGATCACATTAACATTAGTCATTTAATGATCAGCAGTGTTTTGAAACCAGCCTGTCTCACCAGATCCCAGAATGGGATTTTTTTTCTCTGCCCGGTGCTTTGATTGATAAGGACCTCCCATGACCAGGACCATTAAGATGCTTAATCCCAATGGTGTGGGGTTTGGGCAAAAAGCGGCCAAGGTCACCGTATCAGTGGGATCGCTGTTAGCTCCCACTCAGCAGATGACGGGGCATCCTTCATTGCAGCTCCAGTGCTTCCTGAACAGGTGAAAGGCTCAGGAAGCTGCTCTGAGCTACCCCAACTGAGCAACTGAGACGGAAACGGAAGATGGCTTCTTGTGCTTTCAGTTCCAGTGGATTTGAAGGATAATGGGGGGCTCTGTTCTCTTATTTATCACCCATGGAACAAACGTCTGTTTGATGGCAGGCACTGCGCACAGGGGTGAAGGTACAGCTATCATCCTCGCCCTCACTTAAGGAGTTTTCAGTCCAGTAGAGACAGACATGTAAATAAGTGTGGTAAATGCCTTACGAAGATATGCTGTGGCAGATCAGAGAAAGTATCAGCTCTCTGGGGGAGTAGGGGAGTAGAATTGAGGGCAGGAAGGGGGATGGGGAAAGCTAGAGAAACCGATGAGATAATGCTTAGACCTGGACCTTCAAGAAAAAGTAAGCACTGTCTAGGTGGGGGTGTTTCAGGGTGGTGCAGATGGTTAACATGCTCCCTGCTAACTGAAAGACTGGAGGTTGGAATCCACCCAGAGATGCCTCGGAAGAAAGGCCTAACATCTACTTCTGAAAAATCAGCCACTGAAAACCCTATGGAGCATAGTTCTACTCTAAGGCACGTGGGGTTGCTATGAGTTGGAATTAACTTGACAGCAACTGGTTAGGTGGGACTGAGTTGTGGATGTAAATGCATCGGGGCATGGAACAGCATGATGGTGGAACCTGGAGAAGTTTGGTGGCCCTGACATAAGTTAGAGAAAGGGAAGGAGAAAGGGTAGAGATGAAATTTCTGGGCCAGATCACAGAGCCCCTTGTAAGCCTTGCTTTCTTTTTTAAATTCTGCTATAAAAGCAGTAGAAAGTGACTGGCTAGGTTCTAAATAAGGTAGTGACTTATAAGACTTACATTTTGGAAAGGTCGTTTGAGTATCGGTATGGAGAATGGATCTGAAGGTGGCGAGATAGAAGGCAGGGAAACTAGTTGAGAAGCTATTGAAATATTTCAGGAAAGATGTGAGAGTTGCAAGTAAAGCAATGGGAGTGTGTAGGGGTTAGAGAATTTTTAAAAAAATAGAATTCCAAGAATTGGTGGATGTGTCATAGAGGGAGGCTGTTGGGAGTTAAAGGAGAATGAGGAATGAAAGGTGACTCCCAGGTTTCTGGATTGAGTGACTATAGGGTTTATGGACAGAAGGGAATATGAGAGATAAGTAATTTGGTTTTGTGTATGTTGAATTTGAGGTGCATGTGGGACACCCAAGTAGAGAGGCCCAGTGTCTGGTGGGTTATGTGGATCTGATTCAAATGATAGGTCAAGGATGAGGAGAAAAATATGAGAGTTGTTTTTATGTAGGTGATGGTGAAAACCACGGTAGAGGATGGCCACGTCTGGTGAGAAGGGCAACATACCAAGGACAGATCCTCAGCTAATCAGCTTGAAGGAATTGACAAAGAAAGAGGGGCTGGGAAGGGAAACTGTAAAGGAGGAAAAGAGAGAAAGCTGTGTCACAAAAGGCAGGGAAGAGAGTTTCGAGAAGAGATTGGTCAACAGAGTCAAATTCTTTGGGGAGGGCCAGTGAGATGAAGACTCAAAGCTGCCCACGGAAGCTAGCAATGGGTGATCTTCACGGAACCTCAGTCTGGTGGCGGGTATGGAGGTCAGATTGGAGTAGGTAAGAAGCACGTGGGTGGTGAGTACGTGGAGACTGGGAGTATTGACTGTGCATTCAGAAGGCTTGGCTGTGAAAAGGAGGAGCTTCACCAAAATATTGAGGCCTATTGATTTTGGCTGAAAATTATTTCACAACCAAAAAAGCTAAGGCAGCCTGGTAGCAGAAGAAATGGTGTGAATTTTTAAACTACTGAACACTCTCCACTGGGTTTTAGGCCCTGGGCTGGGTTCTTTGGCATTATAGTCTTTTGTTTGTTTGCTTATTGTGGTAAATAAATATATATGTATTTGTTGTGATATATTATGATATATATAATATCACAATATTTATAATAATAAAACATTTTCCATTTCAACATTTTTTTACATGACAGCTCAGTGGCATGAATTGCATTCATTATGTTGTGCAACCATATACCACTGTCTGTTTCCAAAATCTTGCATCACCTTTAACAGAAGCTCAGTCTCCCTTAAGCAGTGACTCCCTCTTCTCTCGTTCTTTCATTTTCCTCCATGTTTTTGGCAGCCCTCCCTCCCCAGTTGGATTCCACCTCTATGCAACTATGCTTGCTCCTTGAGAACATCTGTCTAGATGCAATCGTAGAAATGTAAGACTTTCTCAAAAAATATTTTTTTTTATTGAATTTTAGTTGAAGGTTTACAGAACAAACTATCTTCTCATTAAACAGTTAGTACATACATTGTTTTAGGCATTGGCTAACAACCCCAAGACAATGACTCTCCCTTCTCAGCCTTGGGTTCCCTGTTACCAGCTTTTCTGTCCCCTCCTGCCTTCTAGTCCTTGCCTCTGGGCTGGTGTGCCCCCCTTTAGTCTCGTTTTGTCCTCTGGGCCTGTCTCATCTTTGGCTGAAGGGTGAACCTCAGTAGTGACTTCATTACTGCGCTAAAAGGGTGTCCGGGGGGCATACTCTCTGGGTTTCTCCAGTCTCTGTCAGACCAGTAAGTCTGGTCTTTTTTTGTGTTTTGTCAAAATTTTTGAATAGGCAGGGTTAATAATAAATAAATGTTAAACATCAATAAATAATATCATTAGACCCCAATGAATCCTCAAAGAAGAATTTAAAGAATGCTGTCAAAATGGAAATGGGATAGAGTCACCACCCTGTAGGGGGTGGGAAGCAAACACAGAAGCCCAGGGTGGTGAAATGTGTGTCAACTGCCTGAGGTTTTCTCGGTAGGTGGTGATTCCAGGCACCCGTAGCACAGAGCTAGCCAACCCCTGAGCTGTTAACAGCATATCCTAAAGCCAGCATCTTCTAATTGTATAACTGCAGGGTCATAATTACCTATTTTAAAGAACTGGGAGACTCAGATAACTAAAAAATCAAAATGGCAGATGTGACAATAACACAGGCGACACACCTTCCTGAGTGCAAAGGTGGTGAAATGAAAGAAGTAACGGGTGGAACAATTGTCAGGATTTCCAACTTCTCTAATTTGGAAGGAGTCATTAAGTGAATAAATAGCACACTCCCACTCATAGCAGCAGAAGCCAGAATGACCCAGTGAGTAGAACAGGAGTAGTAATAGAAGTTGTAAGTATTTCTGCATTGAGTTTTTAATAGAGCTTAGGATCTTAGTGGGGCCCTAGATAATTTGTTAAGCAGGCCAAGTTCAGTCTCTCCTATTTTTTTTTTTTCCCTAGCATCCTTCTTCTCTCCCAGATAATTCCTCCAATATTATAAACTCAGAATAACTACCAGGCACTGGATATCGAGCATATGCACTCATTTGCTCTTGCAGCCACCCTGTGGGGTAGGTGCTATTGTCGTCCCCATTTTACAGATCAAGAAATTGAGGCTTGGAGACTTAATAACTTGATCAAGCACACATTGCTAGGCGATGACAAAGTTAGAATTCATATCTACAGATGTCTGACTCTTATGTCCATGTTTTTAATTACTTAACAATAAGGCTACAGCCAAGATATGATCTCTGAGTTTTGTCTTCGGTGGGCTGTTAGTTCCTCTTAAAGTGTTACTCCTTCAAAAGTGTTTGGGACTGGAAAAGATTTGAGGAATCTCTAATATGGTACAAGTCACTGCCTGCTTTGATATATAAGGCATTCTTGAGAAACATATAAAAATCAAAGATGTGGATATCAAACAAGAGACTTTCATGGTATTTGGTTAAAGGGTGCGAACACTTCCAGAGTTGAAAAATGATGATAAAAACGCCAACTATGCTTTGCCTTGGATACTGTATTTGACAGTACAGTCCTAGAATTTCACTGTGCTCTTTAATTTGTTCTTTTTCTCCATAATTGAGCACATAATCAAACCATACTCCATTAGGCATCCAATTGAAGCTCAAGACTCATCACTGTTAGCACACCTAACAATTTCTATTTTTGTCTTAATATTATTAAATTGAAGAGCCCTCTCTGCTTATTTTCATTAATGTCAGCACTTTCTTTTTCTGTTTCCCACTCATTTTTGCAAAATGTAATAAAATATTCAGACAATTGCATGACTTTTCCCTTGCCAAGATGGCGCAGCTGTCAAAACCGAACAGGTCCTACAGTTGTGCAGTTCCTCTGGAGGAAAGCCCCCAGTGTTCCTTTGTCAGCTGATGAATAAACATCTGAACTGTGTGTGTGAGAAACAATTTAGGGGTATGAGTGTCTAACGTATGGATGTGTGGGCTGTAAGAAAGTTGACCATATGCAAGTCAAGAGCTACATGTAGATCAGTTTAGCAAATATTTAAGAAGGGCCTACTGTATAGTTGGACTTGTGCTAGGCCTTGTGGATACAAAGAATGACTCCACCACTCCCTGCTTCTTTTGAATGGGCCAGTTCATAAGGGAATTTTTTTTTTTTTTATTGTACTTTAGGTGAAGGTTTACAGAACAAATAGTTTGTCATTAAACAGTCAGTACACATATTGCTTTATGACATTGGTTAACAACCCCAGGACATGTCAACATGCTCCCTTCTTGGCCCTAGAGGACCTTCTTTTTTTTTGGTGACAATATACATAGCCAAAGATACACCATTTCAAAAATTTCTACATGTACAATTCAGTGACGTCGATTACGTTCTTCTAGTTGTGCTGCTATTCTCACTTTAGATGAAGGTTTACAGAACAAAATAATTTCTCATTAAACAGTTAGTACATGTATCGCCCTATGACAATCGTTAACAACCCCACTATATGTCAACACTGTCCTTACTCAACCTTGGGTTCCCTATCACCAGCTTTCCTGTCCCCTTCTGCCTTCTAGTCCTTATCCTTGGACTGCTGTGCCTCATTAGTCCCATTTTGTTTTATGGGGCTGTCCAATCCCCAGCTGAACGGTGAATCTTGAGAGTGACTTCACCACTGAGCTAAAAGGGTGTCCGGGGGCCATACTCTCAGGGTTTCTTCAGTCTCTGTTAGGCCAGTAAATCCGGTCTTTTTGTGTGTGTTAGAATTTTGTTCTACATCCTTCTCCAGCTCTGTCCAGAACCCTCTGTTGTGATCCTGGTCAGAGCAGTCAGTGGTGGTGGCCAGGCACCATCTAACTGTACTGAACTCAGTCTGGTGGAGGCCTCGGTAGCGGTGGTCCATTAGTCCTTTGGACTAATCTTTTCATAAGGGAGATTTTTGAGATTAAAAAAGATGGCACCAAATTTCTGTGATCAAACTTCCTGGGTGGCCACCACATGGCCTTTTTGCAATGATGGGGTTCAACATACATTTATTAAGAGCTTATTAGGTGGTGGCACAGTTGTTAAGAGCTTGGCTGTTAACCAAAAGGTTGGCAGATGGAATCCACCAGCTGCTCCTTGGAAGCCCTACGGGGCAGCTCTACTCTGTCCTATAGGGTTGCTATGAGTTGAAATCGACTCAACGTTAATGGGTTATTAGGTGTTAGGAATTAGTTCAAGGGCTGAGAGTAGAGAGACTTGGTGAAGACATTTAAGGAGAAGATATTTTGATAGAGTATAAACAGGTGCTTTTGGAACATTGGGAAAGGCCCCTAGCCATTCTGAGAGATCAGGGAAGGCTTTCTGGAAGAGTCTTGAAGAATAGGTAGAAATTAGCCAAGTGTGAAGAAGGAGAAAGGATGTTTCAGAAAGAGGGAACAACATAAGCAAAAGCACACAGATCATTTGGGGTTGCAATTCTGAATATCTACAAGGCAGAGAGTGGGAAATCAGGCTGGGTAGGAAAGAGAGCCCTCCAAAGTTTGTACCTTTAAGGTAACAGTATTTTTTCCTTGCAATGATTTCTACTCTATTGGTGTCTCTTTGGCACAGTGCAAGCTCAACTGACTGGTTAGAATCAGACCTGCCCAACTGTTCTGATAGCCACATAGTCTGCTCAGAGTGTATCCTCTGGCTGTGACCAACTTATTCTCTTGGCACTCCAGAGAATCAAGAGAAAATCTGGAAGGGGTAAATTTCTCCCTCTCTTCACCAGCCAATGGACTGCAGGTAGCTTTGTGAAACCAGAGAAGAATGTGGCTCTTTCATTTAAACAAATTATAACAATTTACTGGACTCAGTGCACTCCACATTCCACTCCACATTCATCATTTAAATTAGACCTGTGGATCCTCTTTGCAAGTTTATCTAAAAAGACTGTGGAAAATGCTTTGTCATCACAAAGGGGATATCTTGCTTGGATTATCTATAGGTAGGGAAAAAAACACTTTCTTTGGATGTTAGGTTATTTTTTTTAAAGGAGGCATTGGCTAGACAGGTTGTGAACCAAATGCTCATGTAGAATGTTTTGAAATCTTTCAAGTCCCTTGGCCACTTCAGTTTGGCCAAGAAAATAGCTGTGACTAAACATAAGGGAACTTATGATGAGATTATGAGTTCAAACACTTCCAGTGTTTGGCTTGTGCAAAGAGGAAACGAGGAGGTGGAACTGTTCATCAGTAGCCATCGAGAAAGCCTTCTCACCCACGCGTCTATAATTACCAAAAACAGTTGCAGCGCAACCCAGAAACATAAACACGCTGAGTTGGCCAAAGCCTAGGGGTCTATTTATAGCCTCCTTAGACCTACTAATAGCCTAATACCCTCTTCGAAACGGACCCCAAATTAGGAGCATGGCACAAAACGGCAGTCTCAGTTGTGAGATGAAGCAATGACTCTACACTTTCAGTTCAATATGGCCCATGTATAAATGGCCACCAAAAACACCCAGCCATTCTGAGAGTCATATCTCAAAATAACTATTTTATAACTAAAATAATGCCAGACAAGAACACAGAGCCAAAGGACTTTCAACTCAGACTTCGAAATTATAGGGTTTAATCTGGAGGTGTGACAGTAGCACATCATCTTCTCTTGGATGTTTGCCTAAACTGTGTTTCTTCAGGCAAGACAGGAAGTGGTCAAGAAGAAGTGTGACACAGTGGAAAGAGCAGGGGATTGGGGAATCAACAGTTCCTGACATAGCTGGGCGGCCTTGAACAAGTTTCTTGACATCTCGGAACCTCAGTTTCCTTTTCTATAAAATGGTAATATTAAAAATATCTGCCTCATAGGGAGCTCTTAAAATCATATATGGCATGCTTACTCTCAAATGGGAGTTTTTATGACTTTATTATTAATAAAGCATTGTTATTATTATTAATAAGGGCTCTCTGAAAAGCTTTCCCATGAAATCCACAGTGGTTAATTGGGTCATATCTCTGATATGGTCCATATTATTAAAAGAAAAGAGAAAACTAAACAACAAAAAAGCCTTAAAGGGTGAAACATATTTTTAGAGATCCTTCTCCTATATAACTAATGTTAAACCTATTCAGAAGTTGAGAACAAAATGATCTGTGTTTTCAATATTTCAAAGATAATTTCTATTTAGAGTAAGTTCTTCTTTGCCCATTTTAATATGGAGCAGCCCGTTTGGTGGGACTGCTAAATAACATTACGTCTGTTGTAAGTGTGAGGGAAACAAAGCATAGAAATTTTATTTAATATTAAAGTTAGAGAGGATCAGGGAGACCATTGCATACAATTTCTCTCCAAATATCATCTACATTATCATTGACACATGACCACCCAGGCTCTGCCCGAACCCTTCAAGAACTGGGGGCCCACAGAGCAGTCCAATCCATTTTGAGGGTGGCTCAAATGGCTAAGAAGTTCTTCCTTCTGTTGAACCCAACTTGGTCTCTCTATTGCCCTCATTTATTTGTCCTGTTTATCTTTTGGGGAGCAAAAAAGAATAAACTCTTTCTTCTACATGATGGCCCATCAAACTTTGAAGAATGAGACCATGGCTCTCCAAATCTCTGCAGGCAAACATTCTTGTCTCTCACACACAGCCACAGAAAACTCCTAATCTCTTGTTCAGCTATGTTTCCTTTTTTGGGCTTTTTTTTTGCGTTATTAGTCACTCCTCTTCTTTCCTTTTCTTCCTAGCTGCCTTTGATTCTCCATAATGCGGACTGTATCCAGATTTGTAAACTACATGCAACTTTATTTCTTCCTCTGTCCATCAACTACTTTTGGACTACTCCCTTTCCCTAAATTTGTTGATGTATGGTTTGAGAATACAAGTCTAATTATGTTTTTACATTAATCTAAGTAAAAAGAGATTTGGATATAAATTTGAAGCAAAAAAATCATGTAGAACAGTCCAAGGTCAAACAATTAATTTTTTTATTTTCCTGCTTTGGGTTTTCTATATGAGTATAGATGATTACCCATGTATACGTGAGCACATCATACACATTTGGATATGAGCTTACATAAAACCGCTAGTCACAAAGTCCCATAATACTGTCAGTACACCAGGACCAAGTTGATACTTTACTGTAGTTCTCCTAAGTTGATCCCATACACGATAATTATAATAATTACAGTGATTTTTAATACCAAAACCTATGTGATAGATATTATCATCCCCATTTACAGGTGGGGAAATCAAGGCTCAGAGAATTGACATAACCTTGCCCAGGGTCCCTGGGTGAGTAATTGGCCAATCAGGATATTAGTCCATGGTTTCCTGATCCCCAAGTCCAAGTAGCTAGATTCCAAGTAGCTGCTGTTTAGTTGAAGTAAGGACAGTAGAGACAGGAAGAGCAGAAAGAATATTACAAGGATTCACTAAAGTATGGACTCAAAAGAGTGTGTCATTACTATGCCCAGCTGGAAGCAAGACAAGGTACCAGGGGCAGAGGCCAGGAGTTCCCTGGAGACCATAAGAGGGTCCCTGAAGCAAATGTGAGAGATGCAGCCCAGAGGACAAATCCAAAGAGGCCTCAGTGAGGAAAGGACCAAATGAAGAGATTTATCCATTTGCCCAGAACATGTAGTTGAAAGTGTAATTTAAACACAACCATGATTGGGCTCCACTGTAAATGCTAGCGTTTACAAACTGTTGTCAGTTGTCATCGAATCGGCTCCAACTCATAGTGACCTTATGTACAACAGAACGAAATGCTGCCCCATCCTGTGCCATCTTTGTGATCGTTGGTAAGCTCGAGTCCATTGTTGTGGTTTTGTGTAGCGCTTCCAACCTGGGAGGCTCATCTTCCAGCACTGTGTTGGACAATATTCTGTTGTGATCCACAGGGTTTTTATTATTTTCTAAAGTAGATTGTTGTTGTTGTTAGATGGCATTGAGTCAGTTCCAACTCATACTGACCCTATGGACAACAGAAGGAAACACTGCCTGGTCCTTTGCCGTCCTCACAATTGTTATTATGCTTGAGACTATTGTTGCAACCACCGTGTCAATCCATCTCGTTAAGGGTCTTCCTCTTTTTCGCTGACATTTTACCAAGCATGCTGAATCCTTCTCCAGGGACTAGTCCCTTCTGATAACATTTCCAAAGTGCGTGAGATGAAGTATCGCCACCCTCGCTTCTAAGGAGCATTCTGGCTGTACTTTTTCCAAGACAAATTTGTTTGTTCTTCTGGCAGTCCATGGTATATACAATATTCTTTGCCAACATCATAATTCAAAGGCATCAGTTCTTCTTTGGTCTTCTTTATTCATTGTCCAGCTTATGCATACATATGAGGTGATTGAAAACACCATGGCTTGGGTCAGGCACACCTGAGTCCTTAATGTGGCATCTTTTCTTTTTAACACTTTAAAGAGGTCTTTTGAAGCAGATTTGCCAAGTGCAATGTGTTGTTTGATTTCGTGACTGCTGTTTCCATGTGCATTGATTGTGGATCCAAGTAAAATGAAATCCTTGACAATTTCAATCTTTTCTTCATTTATCACAATGTTGCTTATTGGTCCAGTTGTGAGGATTTTTGTTTTATGTTGAGGCATAATCCATACGGAGGGCTGTAGTCTTTGGTCTTCATCAATAAGTGCTTCAAGTCTTCACTTTCAACAAGCAAGTTTGTGTTATCTGCATAACTCAGGTTGTTTATGAGTCTTCCTCCAATCCTGGTGCTGCACTCTTCTTCATATGGTCTACCTTCTTGGATTGTTTGCTCAGCATACAGATTGAATAGGTATGGTGAAATGATACAACCCTGATGCACACCTTTCCTGACTTTAAACCATGAAGTATCCCCTTGTTCTCTTTGAATGACCGCCTCTTTGTCTATGTACAGATTCTACATGAGCACAATTAAGTGTTCTGGAGTTTCCATTCTTCAAAATGTTACCCATAATTTGGTATGATCCACACAGTCTAATGCCTTTGCATAGTCGATAAAAGACAGGTAAACATCTTTCTGGTATTCTCTGCTTTCAGCCAGGGTCCATCTGACATCAGCAGTGATATCTCTCATTCCATGTCCTCTTCTGAATCTGACTTGAATTTCTGACAATATGCTGTTGGTGTACTGCTACAACGGTTTTTGAATTATCTTCAGCAAAATTTTACTTGTGTGTGATATAATGATATTGTTCGATAATTTCCACGTTCTGTTGGATCACCTTTCATTGGAATGGGCATAAATATGAGTTTCTTCCAGTCGATTGGCCAGGTAGCTGTCTTCAAAATTTCTTGACGAGATGAATGAGTGCCTGCAAGGCTGCATTCGTTTGTTGAAACATCTCAATTGGTATTCCATCAATTCCTGGATACTTGTTTTTCACCAATGTCTTCAGTGCAGCTTGGACTTCTTCCTTCACTACCATCAGTTCTTGATCATATGTCACTTCCTGAAATGGTTGGATGTCAACCAATTGTTTTTGGTAAAGTAACTCTGTGTATTCCTTCCATCTTCTTTTGATGCTTCCTGCATCATTTAATATTTTCCCCTTAGAATCCTTCAATATCGCAACTCGAACCTTGAATTTTTCCTTCAGCTCTTTCAGCTTGAGAAATGCCAAGCATGTTCTTCCCTTTTGGTTTTCTAACTCTAGGTCTTTGCACATTTCATTATAATACTTTACTTTGTTTTCTTGAGCTGTCCTTTGAAATCTTCTGTTCACCTCTTTTACTTCATCACTTCTTGCCTTCGCTTTAGCTACTCTACATTTAAGAGCAACTTTCAGAGTCTCTTCTGGCATCCATTTTGGTCTTACCTTTCTTTCCTGTCTTTTTAATGACCTTTTGCTTTCTTCATGGATGATGTCCTTGGTGTCATTCCACAACTCATCTGGTCTTTCATCACTAGTGTTTAATGATTCGGATCTATTCTTGAAATCGTCTCTAAATTCAGGTGAGATATACTCAAGGTTATACTTTGGCTCTCATGGACTTGTTCTAATTTTCTTCAGCTTCAAGTTCAACTTACATATGAGCAATTGATGTTCTGACCCTGGCCTTGTTCTGACTGATGATACTGAGGTTTTCCATTGTCTTTTTCTACCCACACTTCTGTCAGTTTGTCGTACTGTGATGGCTTGCGTGTTGCTGTGATGCTGGAAGCTATATCACTGGTATTTCAAATACCAGCTGGGTCACCCATGGTAGACAGGTTTCAGCTGCGCTTCCAGACTAAGACAGGCTAGGAAGAAGGACTTGGCAGTCTACTTCTGAAAAAATTATCCACTGAAAACCTTATGAATAGCTGCTGAACATTGTTTGATATAGTACCAGAAGATAAGACCCTCAGGTTGGCAGGCACTCAAAATACAACTGGAGAATAGCTGCCTCCTCAAAGTAGAGTCGACCTTAATGATATGGATAGAGCCAAGCTTTCAGGACCTTCATTTGCTGATGTGGCACAACTCAAAATGAGAAGAAACAGTTGCAAACATCCATTAATAATAGGAATGTAGAATGCATGAAGTATGAATCTAGGAAAATTGGAAATCGTCAAAAATGAAACGGAACACATAAAGATCGATATCATAGGCTTAGTGAGCTGAAATGGACTGGTATTGGTCATTTTGAATCGGACAATCACATGGTCTACTATACAGGGAATGATAAATTAAAGAGGAATGACGTTGCATTCATCTTCAAAAAGAACATTTCAAATCTATCCCGAAGTAGATTGCCAGGCCTTTATTTCTACTATGTCTTAGTCTGGATGCTCCTCTGAAACCTGTCCTCCATGGGTGAAGCTGCTGGTATTTAAAATACTGGTGATGTAGCTTCCAGCATCATAGCAACAGGGTAGCCACTACAGTACAACAAACTGATGGATGGTGAATTTACAAACTAGAGGTATCCATTTATAAATCATAGAGGGGTCAGTTAACAATTCATCCTTTTTGATCTGTAAAGCCTACTTCAGTGTATGCTGGAATGCTAAGCATGTACATGGTGTGCTGCAATAACTATTCTTTTGCAAATCGAGTACAAAATAAAATTACGTGAATTAAATTATGTTTAAAAGTAATTAAGCTAGGCACTTAATGATGGACCCCTGGTGCTGCAGCGGTTAAGAGCTTGGCTGCTGAACAAAAGGTCAGATGTTCGAATCCACCAGCCGCTCCTTGAAAACTCTATGGGGCAGTTCTACTCTGTCCCAGAGGGTCGCTGAGAGTTGCAATTGACTTGATGGCAACAGGTTTGCTTTTTTTGTGGGGCACTTGACAAAACACTACTATTAATAACTTGGTAAAGTGAAGAATTATTAAGAAATCATCTTCAAATTCCTTTTTAAAACCTAAATATAAATTTTTAGATGTCAGGCCATCTCGTTCATTTCACAGAGATTTCCATACCTACGTCAAACACAGTAAAAATAATACACCAGCAAAGAGGGACAAGAACCCCTTTGATAATAATTTGCATTGTAATGTCTTTTCTGTTTCCAGTCTCTTCCACATACATTCACAGATCTGATGTGAATTAAGTAGTTCAAACTAATAGAGGCAGAGCGCTTTGTAGTTTATGAAATTGTTCCTTTTCATTACTCCCTTTTAACAGAGAAGAAAAAATGAGATTCAGGGAGAAGTAACCTCGCAAAGGTCACCCAGCTAAAAAATGGTGAAGTCAAGATTTTAATCCACATCTTTTTAAATCTGGCATATCATACAATTTCTAAAGCTCAAACACCAGAAGATTTTTGAGCTATTTTGAGGGAAAGGGTAATTGACATTTAAAGATACCATGTTTCTTAGCAACCACAGGAGTTTCATGGAGTTCATTTGATCTTC
The DNA here is from genome assembly GCA_030035585.1 of Dugong dugon. NCBI lineage: Eukaryota > Metazoa > Chordata > Mammalia > Sirenia > Dugongidae > Dugong > Dugong dugon. The sequence continues at coordinate 27,819,858 of CM057475.1, forward strand.
AACAAGATTCACACCCTGAACCAGGCTAGCTAACATTAAACTGTTGCCCTATCAAAGTTTCAGGGGCCACTGGCGACACAGCATATTTTGCTGTTTCTAAGTAGAGAGAGAGTAGATGACTAACGGGCATGTCATCAGCCATAAATGGATATAGAATCCTTCCCCTTGGTCTGATTCTGAACTGACCCGTGTACAATCAACCCACTAGAAGGGCAAGAACAAATTCCAGTTCATGACCCCAAAGGGAGGGGTCACGTGAATATCGGACGTTTTCTCTTAAACTCTCTCACACCCAGGCACCGTGCTATTCTAGATAATCAATCTCTTCCGTGCAACTAGAAAAAAACACTGCTTGCTCTTCCTATAGCAGAAGTTGGGATATTTAGGCATGGTTTTATTTTTCCCCCTCTCTCCTCATGTGTCTATTTTATATTTCTTTGTATATTTACTGATTTATCTTTGTACCAACACAGTAAGAACACTAAAGACAATTTTTCTAAAAAGGAAAATACAACCGAAATCTCACCATCCTAATTCATCAACCATTTCCCTTTTTGGAGTTGTTTTTAGCTGAGCTGAGTATAACACATGATGTGCCCGTAGTTGTAATTATAGTGTGGATACGGCATCGTGGTATGCTTTGTTTTTTTTTTTTTTTTGGTATTAAGATGCGAACAATTATCATGCTTTGAGTACACTTTCTAGTACCTTCTCATTGATCCTAAAAATGTAAAAACAATTTTAGCTTGTGCTAATACAGTCATGCGTCACTTAACATTCACGATACGTTCTGTGAAATAGGTTGTTATGTGATTTGGAGGTTTTACAAACACCATATAATACCGACGTTGTTATATGTAACCTGCATATAACATGGTGAGGCTGGGAGAGGAAGGCACCTGCTCTGCAGGTAGGAAAGGGTGGGGGAGGGGACCGGCCTGATAGGAGCACAGATGTATATGTGGTCTGATGTGGCCCGAACAGATGTTATGTGGCAAATGACTGTAATATACGAGTTATTGCCACAAAGACAACTCAGGGAAAATAAAAGATCTAACTGGGTGAGATTGTTCACTTGATTAGGACACGTAGCCCTCCCTTCTCCATGGTGACAGACTACAGTTCTGGGACGAGGCCATGCACACATGGAGGGTCCTCCTTATGAAAAGAGCGCATTCAGCAATCAACATACAACTCTGCTATGTGCCAGGCACGGTGATATGCACAGGCAATACTGACTTGTGGAAGACATGTTTTCTTGTTCTAAGGCAGTTCAGGATCTAAAAGTGAGAACAGATGTTGACACTACTAATTCCAGTGCAATTGGTAGGATTCGAGAACAGAGGAGTATGAGGGGGCTATGAGTCCTTAGGGAAGGGAGCAGTGACCCAAGGGAATCTAGGAGTTTCCCCAGAGAAGCAGGCACTTGGGGTAGTTTATTTGATTATAGGTATGTTTTCTATCCTGTAGGATTTAGGACTATTTTCCTAAATAATGTCCGTTTTTATTTTCTCCATCCTATTGTCTCCCAGTTTGTCTCTCCCTCGACCTCACCCCTGCCCCTGTGGCTCCTCATCTCTGTTGGGGAAAGATGGCCTTGCTTCACAGACTGGTGGAAAATAGTAGTCCAAACAGTGGACTACATGCCTAAAATGCTTTCCCTGGCTTTTTACTCTCCCTGTAGGCCCATTAAGTTGTACTTTTTAAAAAATTTTTCCTCGAGTTCCTGTGAGCTGTAAACAGAGACACAGGTAATGTCAACACAACACTCACGGAAGCCAAGTGGGTGATACTGTCCACAGTAAGTTGAATGTAAAATTGCCACAATTAGTATATAATTGATCATGCTTCCAAATCTGTGACTTGATTGCTTTCCCTTTGAGACCTTCTACCTGGAGAGGCCAGAGAAAGTGAACTTTTAACATGCGATTTCCTACTTGGATTCTAGAGGTGCCTGACTCTACAAACCCAGATCTACCATTTCCAGTCAGGACACAACTGTCCTGAAGACAACTAGGTGTTTCCTTCATTCTACCACAGAGCCATGGGAAGGTCACCCAGGTATCTGGGGAGGCAGCAAAGCCTAGACCTTGAGTCTGGAAATGTTTGCATTGGCTCCTTGGTTTTGACCCAAGTCCCATTTCAGGTTCTTCTCCCCATGCCCAGGCATCCATTAGCACCCCATGCTAACTGCTGCTTCACGATCCTCCTTCAAGTTACCTCTTACCTTTGATGTCTTTGTTTCCCACGAAAAGCCTAGTTTGGTTTAGCCTATCTAGAGGGTCATTCCTCATAGGCAACCAGGAGGTGAGAACAACCCATTTGTGCCAAGGTGCATCTATTTCCAAGAGAAAGTGATTCAAATTTGTGGCTCTGCCAATATTGTTATATGTATCTCTGCCCACCCCCCCACTCCATCCTCTCTAAAACATTCTTCAGGATGCTCCTGAATTACTGAAACTTTAAATGTGATATTCTTAAATGGAAAGAAACTGCTGTCTTGCTATTTTGCCTGGCTTCAGTTACCTCCAAATAACTTCCCAGGGCGGGGCCTGCGCTGAGGTAGTTCTCCATCAGAGCTCTGAGTGGAAAAATTCACAGACAAGATTTGATGGCTCCACTTGTGCCCTGCCAGTTGCTTTCTGTTCAGGGGTGATGAGCTGGAAGAAATTCTGGGACCTCTTGGCATGCCTCCTCCCATGTTCACATGTGCAAACAGAGGGAACTACGCCACCATTGTTTCAAAGTATTATTTATTCTTTGCACATATATCGAGGGCTCATTTGAGTGCAGCCCCACGTACCACGCAAGACTAGTTGCCATCAACTCAGCTCTTACTTGTGGCGATCCTATGTGTGTCAGAGTAGAACTGTGCTCCATAGGTTTTCAGTGACTTATTTTTTGGAAGCTGATATCCAGGCTTTTCTTCTGAGGTGTCTCTGGGTGGATTCAGACCACAGTCTTTTGGTTAGCAGCCAAGCATGTTAACCTTTGTACCCCCAGGGACTCTACCACACAAGAGAGACTCCGAAAACACCTTCCACACAACAGGTAATTTATTGCATACTTATTGAATTATTTGTGGGAGAAAGATGTGGCAGTCTGCTTCTGAAAAGATTATAGCCTTGGAAACCCCATGCGGCAGTTCTACTCTGTCCTATAGGGTCACAATGAGTCAGAATCGAGTTGACAGCAACAGGTTTTTTTTTTTTTTATTTTTTTTTTAATTTTTTTTATTGAATTATTTGAAATTATATTATTTTTTGACTAGTGAACCCTATTGTTATCCAGATGTAACTCAGTGCATAGATAAAACAGAAGCTCAATAAATGTTAAATTGGAAGGGGCAGAGAAAGACAGAGACAGAGACAGAGAGACAGCAAAATTGAAATAATCCTACAAAATAAGCATCAATATCCTGATGTTAAGGACAAGATAACTGAGGTTTGGAAAATATGATTAATTTGTAAGGGCAAATAGACTATGAAAGTAGATCCCACTGCCATCGAGTCTATTCCGACTCACAGTGACCCTACAAGACAGAGTAGAACTGCTCCACAGGGTTTCCAAGGCTGTAAATCTTTATGGAAGCCAATTGCCACATCTTTCTCCCACAGAGCAGCTAGTGGGTTCGAACTGCCGACCTCTTGGTTAGCAGTTGAGTGCTTTAACCACAGCGCTCAGCAGGGCTTCTGTAAAAATAGACAGATCTGGGGAATTTCCTGGCTCTATCACTTTCTAGTTATATGGTTTTGGTCAAGTTTCTTAATTACTTACAGCCTGTTTTCTCTTCTGTAAAATGTATCCCATGTGACTATATGGATTAATAAGGTAATGAATGCAAGAAAACTCAGCGCAGTACATAGCGCTAGTAAGAGCTTCCTAATTATATTTTGCCATTAATCATACTGAAGTTTGCACAATTTGTATGTTGTGTGTCATGAAACCAGTGACTGGAGCCACTCTGACTCCATACCTGTCCTTGTTCCACTCCTGGGCTCCCTTGATGAGGCCTCAATGATGCCATGTGTATGGCCACCTCGTTCTTCCTTTCAGAGTCCAGTTCTAAGAAGGGAATAAGTCACTGCCTGCTGAATCACTCCTGACAGGGGTCCAGCTACAAACAACATGTGCTTCCATGTCTTCAGCTTGCCCAGGTCTTGCCTTCCCACAGAGTGGGAAGAAGCTGAGAACCTCCAAACCCTTTCAATCAAGACTGATAAAGAGGGGCTCAGCAAAGAGCACAGGGGCTGCCCCATGCCAGGTTCCAGCCCAGCAGGCATCTGCCTGGGGACTGCGTGGGGTGGGGGGCTGGTAAGGGACTTTGTATAAAACAGTGCTTGGAGAAGGAAAATGGGAAATGTTTGAGGGGAAAACCAACAAAGCAACTCTCCACCTAAACCATGGGGCTGTGCATATCTCCTGAGTGCCACTGTCTCAGTCATCTAGTGCTTCTCTAACAGAAATACCACAAGTGGATGGCTTTAACAAAGAGAAGTTTATTTCTTCACAGTCCAGTAGGTTACAAGTCCAAATTCAGGGTGTCAGCTCCAGGGGAACGCTTTCTCTGTTGGCTCTGCAGGAAGGTCGACGTCATCAGTCTTCCTTTGGTCTGGGAGCTTCTCCGCGCAGGAACCTCAGGTCCAAAGGATGCACTCTGCTGCCAGCACTGCTTTCTTGGTGGTATGAGGTTCCCATGTGTCTCTGCTCGCTTCTCTCTTTTATATCTCAAAAGAGATTGCATTAAGACACTAATCTTGTCAACCTCATCACAGTGATAGAATTTATAACACGTGAGGAGTTCACATATAATCTCATCATACTGGTAGAGTTTACAACAATCACATCAGATAACACAATCATACAGTACTGGGAATCATGACCTAGCCAAGTTGCTGCCCACATTTTTTGGGGGATACAATTCAATCCATGACAGCCACCTATAGCAATCATGGGAGAAGTCCAAGGATTTCCAGAGATGTAGGTAAAAGCAGTTAAACTGATCAAGGGCATAGGTGGGGGCTTGAGGAGAAGCTAAATAATGTTGAGTCTCTTAACCCAGAAAGATGGCGGCTGATATGGCTAAAAATCTGAAAATTATATATATATATATATATATATACATATATGTATGAAGAATTGGGGCTACAATAAAATATCTCATCACCTAATGCCAGAGTATTAAGCCTAGAGAGCAATCCTTTAAGCTTCCAACAGATAGTTACAGAAAAGATAAATGCCAAATTATGAAATGGGTAAGAAAGCAACAATGAATTTATTAGTTTAAAAAATGACATTGTTAAAATTATATTCTTTTTTATACCCTGCCTGTTTTCAAAGAAAAGATCTGAGGCTACAGTTTAAAATGAAAATTACCTGGGAAAAAACAAAATCAGCTATTTGTTTACAGGACTATCTTGAAGTGTTAAGGACATTTTAATCATTGGAGATTAACCTGCTTTCTGCCCCTCAGTATGCAGGTCCCTATGTCCCTAGATACCATGAAACTGAAATAAATCTTCGTAAATATTTCCTGCAATCCCATTTTACAGATGAGCATATGTAGGGAGGAAAAGGAACATTTTAAAGAGCACAAGATTAGCTGATATGTCAGTCAGGGTCCAAATGGCAAAACAGAAAGCACATGGAGCAACTGAAACAGAGGAGCTTGAATACAGGGGAATGGTTATGCAGGTGATGGGAATGTGGAGAACAGGACCCAACAAGGGCCAGTGAGGCAACTGGAGATTACTGACAGGAAGCCACTGTCACTGCCAGGCTGGGGAGGAAAGGAGGAGAAGGCAAAATTGCCTGAGCCCAGGGGTGAGCCTTTCCTGGCAGAAGCTGGAAGCCTACTGGTCCTGTCTTATGGGAGTTGGTACCACAGAGGGTACACAGTTACAGACAAGAATGCCGCCTGGAGCAGAAAGGACAGAGGAGAAATACCCTGGCTTTTCCTATTTTCTATCCCTGTAATCTCCCACTAGTACCTCCCATTGGTCACAACAAGCAGGAGGCTAGGAGACAGAGTGGAAAACGGGAGATGTGACATAGAGCATAACAGGAAAGAGCAACGAGTGGATCTGAGGGAACAGGTCTGGGCCATACAGTCTGTTGATAAGATAATCATTTCTTGGACACTCCTCTAGACGATGCTGTCTAGCAATGAATGCATTCCCAGTCAGAGAAAAGTACCAACCCTTCTAAATGGCAAATACATTCTTAATGTATTTTCTGTATATTGAGACTTTTTTTTTCTTTATAAGTGGCCTTCCCAGAAAATGGCATCCTAAATCTTTAAACTCAGAGTGGAAGCATTGCCAAGAAGTGGTTTATGGATGTAAGGATATTAAAACCAAAATCAAACCCATTGTCATTGAGTGAATCCCAGCTCATAGTGGCCCCATAGGTCAGAGCAGCACTGCCCCACAGGGTTTCCAAGGAGTGGCTGGTGGATTTGAATGGCCAACCTTTTGGTTAGCAGCCAAATGCTTAACCACTACATCACCAGCGCCCCATAAGGACATTAACCCTCTTAAATTAGTCACCAGTACTCCAAAGCTATCCTGAATATAATACCATCTAAGTAAAACCAAGGAAAATCTGGTGGTGTAGTGGTTAAGAGCTACAGCTGCTAACCAGAAGCTTGGCAGTTTGAATCCACCAGGTGCTCCTTGGAAACCCCACGGTGGCAGTTCTACTGTGTCCTATAGGGTTGCTATGGGTCAGAATCGACTTAACAGGAGTGGGTTTGGTTTTTGGTTTAAGTAAAACCAATGAACTTGCTATGCAAATACAGCTTCAAGACAAGTTTGCAACCTCTATCTTTGAAATAGATTGCCGTCCCTAAGACCTCTTTATATAGCAGCTCTAGAGCTGCCACTTACCAAGAGGCAGGGGTAAAGTTTGGAATATTTGCCAACCTACTGACCACAGGCACTGGCCAATCAGAAGGCTGGGATGGTGCCAGAGCATCATCCTGGAGACCTCTTCATGTGTTTGGACTTAATCCTTTAGTTGCTGAATTTTCAAGGTAGTAGTGAGGGGATGGAGCCCTGGTGGCTCAGCGGTTAAGAGCTTGGCTGTTAATCCAAAGGTTGGCATTTTGAATCCACCAGACGCTCCCTTGGAAACCCTATGGGGGCAATTCTACTCTGTCGTATAGGGTCACTGTGGGTCGGAATCCACTTGACAGCAACAGGTTTGGTTTTTTTTGGGGGGGTTAGTGAAGGGATGGGGATGGTCAGGGCAGCAATAATTTGCCAACTGATTCAGAAGTATTTTAATAGTTTGCTAACCCTATGGTTATACTGGTGCATACTGGCTGAATACCAATATTGTCATAAGGTCCCTAAAATAGGCTGCTGACATTGTTAAAAAACCCAAACCAGTTGCCGCTGAGTCATTTCCAACTCATGGAAGGTTCAGTAGCAGATTGCTAAGACTTTCTTCCAAGGCACCTCTGGGTGGGTTTCTGGTTGAGTGCTTAACTGTTTGCACCACCCAAACCAAAACCAAACCTGTTGCCATTGAGTTGATTCTGACTAACAGTGACCCTATAGAACAGAGTAGAACTGCCCCATAGGGTAGATTCAAACTCCGACGTTTCAGTTAGCAGTCCTCACTCTTAACCACTATGCCTGTGTCCCAGAGCACCTTGTCCTAACTGCTAGTACTAGAGTTGCCTGTCTACCTCTATGTTCTCCCCAGAGGGCAGCGATGACACTGACTTGTGCGCAGGTCTCAGTCCCCAGCACACTGTCTAGCTCACAGAAGGATGGCGCCCAAGTGAGGAAACTAATCACAGATTCTTATTGAATGTATGAAAGGTTAAGAAGTTCTCCCTCCCTGCCAAGTCTTCTTTCTTTCTTTCTTTTTTCTCCAAGATCTTCCAGAAAAAGCAGAACCTTTCCCCAGACAGGGCAAGTGTGTCACAAAGTTCTGCTTTCACTGTGTGTTAAGTGGAAATGATTAGGCAAGTGAGTAGTAAGAGATTCCTCTATGCATTTCCCCTGTGTTGGGGGCGGTCCTGCCATGGACAACTGCATACTCAGACTGACAGCGCAAACCATGATGATTTGCACTGATAACTCCAGGATGCATCCTGTGTCTGTCACCATTCCTTATCCACGCAGAATGTTGCCGAGGGGCCACTTCCTGGCTGCATATGTAGGTGTGAAGATGCTCTTGTGTATGTGTGTGTGTGTGTGTGTGTGTGTTCAGGACTGACTTGGAGGAGCTGATGTTTGACAGAAGTGATTTCACTTGTTTCAAGTGCCTGTGACTGATAAGATTCTGCCCTTGGTGGTGAGATTTGGAGGAGATTCAGATCTGGACGAGATTCAGAAAACTTCTGACCCTGTGATTATGACAATTGTCTTCACCACCATTATTGCTGACTGGACATCTACTTTGTGCTAGGATAAGCATTGTATATCCTCCGATGTAGTCCATAGTCCTGTGAGATCCCACTGTTCCCATTTTACAGGTGAAGAAACTGAGCACATTTTCCCAGCTCTGAGTGGGGCATGTCAGTGACCCAGCTGCCGGCCCCCTGGCACTTCCCAGCTGCACTGGCTGGAATATGAGATAAGGTAATTGTTTTGTTTGGTTGAACTTCAAACTAGGGATTGATACATCTGATTCTCAAAACTGGCAGAGATTCTCAAACCTGGCTGCATTTTTAGAATCCCCTGGGAAGATTTCTAAAAATACAAAAGCTGGCACCTCTTCCCAAATCAATTAAATCTGAATGCTAAAGATGTGGCCTGGGCTTTTTTTTTTTTTTTAGCTCCCCAGATGACTCTAATGAGCCAGCCAGGGCTGAGAACTACTGCCTGGGACTCTATAGAAGCCACATGACCTTGGGTAGGTCATTTGCCATGAGTTGCCCTAACTGTGAAACGGATTTCATAGCAGCAGGAGCATAGACACGGGAGTAAGAGCTCAGGGGCTAGAATCAGAGACATCTGGTGTTTGAGTCTCACTCTGTGAGTTCCCGGGTGATCCTGGGCAGGCTATCTAACCTTTCTTCTTGTTGCTCAGTGTCATTGAGTTTGTTCTGACTCATAGCGACCCTATGTACAACAGAATGAAACACTGCCTGGTCCTGCACCATCCTCACAATTGTTGCTATGTTTGAGCCTATTGTTGCAGCCACTGTGTCAATCCATCTTGTTGAGGGTCTTCCTCTTTTTCACTGATCCTCTACTTTACCAAGCATGATGTCCTTCTCCAGGGACTGGTCCCTCCTGATAATATGTCCAAAGTACGTGAGACAGAGTGCTGCCATCCTTGCTTCTAAGGAGCATTCTGACTGAACTTATACCAAGACAGATTTGTTCTTTCTTATGGCAGTTCATTGTATAGTCAATATTCTTTGCCAACACCATAATTCAAAGGCATCAATTCTTCTTCGGCCTTTTTTATCATTGTCCAGCTTTCACATGCATATGAGGTGATTGAAAATATCTTGGCTTGGGTCAGGCACACCTTAGTCCTCAAAGTGACCTCTTTGCTTTTCAACACTTTAAAGAGGTCTTTTGCAGCAGATGTGCCCATTGCAACACACGTCTGTCAGTTTGTCGTACTGTGAATACTTTCGTGTTGCTGTGATGCTAGAAGCCATGTCACCGGTATTTCAAATACCAACAGGGCCACCCACAGTAGACAGGTTTCAGCAGAGCTTCCAGACTAACACAGATTAGGAAAAAGGATCTGTCGGTCTACTTCTGAAAAAACTGGCCAGCGAAAACCTTACGAATAGCTGCGGAACATTGTCTGGGATAGTGCTGGAAGATGAGCCTCTCAGATTGGAAGGCATTCAAAATATGACTGGGGAAGAGCTGCCTCCTCAAAGTAGAGTCTGATAGATGGAGTAAAGCTTTTGGGACCTTCATTTGCTGAAATGAGAAGAAACAGCTGCAAACATCCTTTAATAATCAGAACACGGATGTACAGAGTACAAACCTAGGAAAATTGGAAGTTGTCAAAAATTAAATACACTGCACAAAGATCAATATCCCGGACATTAGTGAGCTGAAATGGACTGGTATTGGCCGTTTTGAATTGGACAATCATATGGCCTACTATGCCAGGGATGACAAATTGAAGAGGAACGACATCGCATTCATTGTGAAAAGGAACATTTCAAGAACTTTCCTGAAGTACAACCCTTCTTAGCCTCAGGTAACAGGCAACAACTCAGCTCATTTGGCTATTCTGAGAATTAGATGAGATATTTCAAATAGAGCATTTATATTTGACATATATTACGTGCTCAATATATACTGGTTATTATTATTGTCAGAGAGTTCCCCGAGTTCTTCAGAAGAACTGCCTGCTCAGAATAGTAATTGTCTTGCAATAATTTGATATTGTTAAGGTAAATTGTCGTTCTTAAGTCCTCAGAAACAGAAAATGGAACTTAAATTAAGGGAAGAGAGGAAAAAGAATGCACGCAGGGATTCCAAAGTCAAGAGGCGTTTTCCAGTGGGAGAGAAGGGTTGGTGTGATTGATTTCTTCAGGTAGAATTGTCAGAAACAAGTCTAATGAGTGGCCTGGTGGACGTAGCCGTTAAGTGGGCTTACGTGGAGTTTTGAAGAACCCCTTCACACACACGAACTCCCTGGGGATTAGAGGAACTTCAGCTGTAGGCACCACCAAGGAATGGACAATACACTTCGGCCTTTGTGTTGGCTGCAAGGCAAAGAAGCTCCAGGAGCTCAGGAATGAAGATAAACCACTGCTTGGATTCATGATGAGCGGATGCTCTGAGCTCCCCTTGCGTGTGAAGTGTCTCCACCAGCAGCCGGCACATTACTAACATTCTGCAAGGGAAAAGCTAACCCTTTGCTCTGGCCGCTCAGAGTCTTGAAAACAATAATCTGGCCCTGTAGAAGAGGCAGCCAAACCCTGCCCACTTGGAAAATGAAGTCCATTTAAGTAACTCCCGGGGGGGGAAAAAAAAGAACTTTTACAAGTTTCAAACACAAGAAGGATAAACTCAGATGTCTCATCCCTTGTCTGTCGTGGAAGTCACTCTTTTTTTTTTTTTTTTTAATCCCCCAGTACAGAGCTTTATTTTGCCACACATGAGCCAAATGGCTTTCCCTAGGGGTTTAGTTGTCCTTACTGCAGGGTTGTAGCATGTGGAAGAGTCTGGGACATGGCTTCTGTGACAGCTATGCATGGCTGGCTTGGGGCCTGATCCAGAGACTTGCTGTCTGGGAAACCCATTCAATAGCATCTCAGATTAGGACGCCACTCACGGACAGGAAGAATGGAAGTCAGCTCATGGGGGTGGGAAGACCAGAATGTCATTCTGAACTAGAATGTCTCTCCTAGTCCAAATTAACTATTAATTCAAAATTTGCCCCTCTTTTAATCAAACTTAAATTCGTAATTTGAACTAATGCATTCCATAACTGTTTGGTGTTTTGGCCCAGGGCACACAGAAGTGCACTGGGATACACTGGTATTCTTTGAAGCAGGTTCTGAAGGCTCTGCTCCTTACTGGGGCTGGCATGGTTAAGATAACTCCCTTGTACTTCTACTAAGGGAACATGTCAGGGTGTTAAGTAGGAAGAGTTGTGGTGCTGTGTGACAGAGATCCAGGTTCTACTTGGACCCCAGTCAGGAAGGGACAGAAAAGCTCTAACTTTCCAACCATTGGAGGGAGGTGGGCAATAGAGCCAGCAAAAAGACATCAGGAATTTCTCTTAAAGAGAGAAGCCATTTCTGGATTAAATAATAGACTAACCCAACAACAAAACCCATTGCTGTCCAGTAGATCCTGACTCATAGCAACCCTATAGGACAGAGTAGAACTGCCCCATAGGGTTTCCAAAGAGTGGCTGGTGGATATGAACTACCAATCTTTTGGTTAGCAACCATAGCTCTTAACCACTGCAAGCATCCAGCATTTTTCATAATATATTTGGAGAACAATCTATAATTCAAACCCAACTGAGGAACTCTTGGTACCTATAGCAATCTTACTAGCTGAGACGAATATTACAACTTCAGATAATAATAAGGTTTCTAAAACAAGGATGACACCTGGCCCAGTCCTATCACACGGACAAGAACAGTGTCGAACATGGAAATGAGCCTGGGAAAAGAGGAACCCAGCTGGCCACGGCAGAGTCCTGTGAACGCTGGCCAGTGGGGCCTGCAGGCCTTGGCGGGGAGTGTCTGTGAGTTTATGTAGAGCCCACTCTAGCTATAGACAGAACCCAGTGTCAGCTGTCACTGCCTTCACTCTTCAAGCTCTTCTCTGCTCCCCACCAATTAAAAACTCCACATGCCCCAGAGTATTAGGAAGCATAGGGGGAACCACTGATGGTCCTGTAAGGAAGCTGGAGGAGGAGGTTTACATTATACAACACTTGAAAATCTGTTAGATAGAATCTGTTAGACACGTTTCTTCTCCACAGAATCCCTTTCCTGTAATGTCTTCAATGGGAACTTCTCTTCCTGTGATTGTTCTATAAAGCAGTTCTCTGCCTGACTGACTCCCACCTTCTCCCTCCTTCCACCCTCCTTCCTGGGTGTTTTTTTTCCCTGTAACATCCAAATCCTCCCCACCTATTCTGAAGAGTGGTTTCTCACTACCTCAGGAAACTAGGGCATCAGCCTGGCACACAGACCCAGAGGCTCCCTTCCACCTCCTGAAAGGCTCATCAGAGCACGTCTCAGCCCAGGAAGCTCCCCCTGGGAAGGGCTTCCTAATGTGCTGCAAAGATTTGTTCATTCAGAATGTGCTTGTTGAGGCCCTACTCTGTGCGAAGACCTCCTAGTGAACAAAACAGACAAAAATTTCTGTTCTCAGAACTTACATTCTAGTGGTGGAAATAAAACTTTATCTAATATATAGATATGTATACATACATCCTTTGGTTATATATATGCACCTATATATATGTGGAGCCCTGGTGGCACAGTGGTTAAGAGCTATGGCTGCTAAACAAAAAGTCAGCAGTTCTAATCCACCAGCTGTGTGTGTGTGTGTGTGTGTAATATGTCAATAGTCAAATTTATATAATGTAATTTTCACTCCAGCATGTAAGTTCAGTCATTTTCAACACATCCTTCCAGCGAGGGATGGGCAGGGTCTGCTCAGCTGGGATGAGTCTCACAAGGGTTTTAAGGAGCCTGTGAACTCAGGGCCTCTTACTTGCAGATGAAGTACTTAGAACAAGAATGTGGCCTAGAGGGGAAGGCAGAACCCGGCTGAGGTGACTGTCTGAGTGGCTGAGGGAAAAACACCATAGGTGCCAAAATGCAATTGAGGAATCCAGAAATTAGAACAAAGGGAAGTGGTGGATCAGCAAATGGGAAGTGATCCAAGGCAATACCAGAGCAGAGAGCTGCTAGCTTTTTAGGCAGGTGTGTGAGGTCCAGCCAGATTCACGTGCAGGGTTGAATCTGGGTACAGACTACACACCTGAATTGTCCTTTCCTCTCTTCCTCTCCCACTATCCCTTCAGAGCTTCCTCCATGAGCCCCCCAGAGACAGGGATCTCACCTGCCTTGCTCAGAACAATGCCTTGCCAAGAGTGGATTGCTTAATAATTATTGGTGAAATGAGTGATGGATTCAGATCAAGTGCCATCTCCTCCTCTGAAGACTTCCCAGCCCACCTCAGCCTCATGATTTCTCCCTCTTCTGAACTGAAGCTCTTGGTCACCTGGCAGGAAGCTATTAGCCACCACACAGGAAGCTCAGGCCTTGGCCTTGCAAGCCACAGAATCAAATTCTGGCTCTGCCTCTTACTAAATGTTTCTAAGCCACTTAAACTCTTTCCATCCTCAGTTTCCTAATCAGCAAAATGGGGATATAACTCACAGGTTTGTGGTGAGGTCCTTGCAAATAAACATGTCAGGTATGGAAGTTCCAGGCACTTTCAGCCACAAATTCAGCCAATTATCCTCTCAAATTTAACAATAACAGGATTGTTGTTGTGTGCAGTCGAGTCAATTCCAACTCATAGGAACTCTATAGGACAGTGCAGAACTGCTCTATAGGGTTTCCACGGCTATAATCTTTACAGAAGCAGATTGCTACATCTTTCTTCTTTTTTTTAAAAAAAATTTTTTAATGTTTTTTTTTATTGTACTTTAGATGAAGGTGTACAGAACAACCAGTTTTTCATTAAACAGTTAGTACACATGTTGTTCTATGACACTGGTTAACAACCCCACAACATGTCAACACTTTCCCTTCTCGACCTTGGGTTCCCTATCACCAGCTTTCCTGTCCCCTCCTGCCTTCTAGTCCTTGTCCCTGGGCTGTTGTGCCCCATTAGTCTTGTTTTGTTTTATGGGGCTCTCTAATCTTGGGCTGAAAGGTGAACCTCAGGAATGACTTCATTACTGGGCTAAAAGGGTGTCTGGGGGCCATACTCTGGGGATTTCTCCAGTCTCTGTCAGACCAGTAAGTCTGGTCTTTTTTTGTGAGTTAGAATTTTGTTCTACATTTTGCTCCAGCTCTGTCTGGGACCCTCTGTTGTGATCCCTGTCAGAGCAGTCAGTGGCGGTAGCTGGGCACCATCTAGCTGTACTGGATTCAGTCTCTTGGAGGCCATGGTAGTTGTGATCCATTAGTCCTTTGGACTAATCTTTCCCTTATATCTTGTTTTCTTCATTTTCCCTTGCTCCCAAAGGGGTGAGACCAGTGGAGTATCTTAGATGGCTGCTCACAGGCTTTTAAGACCCCAGGCACTACTCACCAAGGCAGAATGTAGAACTTTTTTTTTTTATAAACTATGTTATGTCAGTTGAGCTAGATGTTCCCTGAGGCCATGGTCCCCACAGCCCAGCACCCAGCAATTCGGTCCCTCAGGAAGTTTGGATGTGTCTATGGAGCTTCCATGATCTTGCCTTGGACAAGTGCCACATCTTTCTTCTGAGGAGCAGCTGGTGGTTTCGAACTGCTGAGCTTTCCATAAGCAGCCAACTGCTTAACCACTGCCCCACTAAGGCTCCTTAATAATAGGATTAGCCATATTTTGAGCAACCACTCTCTGCTTGGCATGTACATGTATTAGCTCTAATTCTCACATCCTCCATATGAGGAAGGTACTAGTATCTCCATTTTGTGGACAAGGAAACAGAAGCTAGGAAAGGCTAAGGGAATTAGCCAGGGTTGCACCTATTTTCAGGGCTAGAGCTGGGATTCAAATCCAGGTCTGTCTTCCATGTGGCTTTGCTGGCCTCCTAGCCCAGAGTGTAAGCATAGGCTATATTCAAAACCTATGCCAAGCTTGAGTCCAGGAATCATGTCTTAATTATCTGTGTCTCTTACTGTATCTAGCCTCTGGCTTCTTTGCGCCTAATGGGCATCACAATATTTGTTGGTTTTTAAATGTTCTATGAAAACACAGTCCTGAATGATTTTATGATCTGGAAGCTTACTTGCTGACTCTAAAATGTTATGATGCTTTCGACAGACTAGAGCCTCTTGGCTCTAAGAGGTCAAGTAAGCTGAAAGTACTAACAGTCTCAAGAAAGTTTTTATTCCTGCATGACAGAATTATAAGAAACAAATGATGCTGAGGGAGTATCCCAGGGTATTTGAGGTGTTGTCCAGAAGGACAAACACTTTCTCTGGCCTGGATGGGCTGTGGGTCTGGCTGGGTTGGCATGTGGCAAGACAGGACTAGGAATGAATTGATCACCCAGCGCAGCGGTATGCGCTGTTTCCAAGCTGCCTAGCTCATGAGTACTGCACAATCCAGCAGCCCACTCTAATTTGTCACACCAAAGGCTGCCTCCTTAGTAAACAGTTGTCCACACTTCTGTTTGCTCTGAGTCACCACTTAGTGTTCAAACTGAAATGCCAGTGCAGTCCTTGGAATACACTATGTAGTGTGAAACCAAGGAGGTGGGGCTGGGGTGGGTCAGCACTTCCCGTGGAAACTTCCGTGTCCTGCAAAGGAACCAGTGCCTCCAGGCAGGGTTCCACAAGGGATGGTTACAGGGCAGCCCCTCATTCAAGACTACCTTCTCCTCTAGGCATCCCATAGCTACACTCCCTCTGTGTATAGCTGAAGAAACTGGAAGTGAACTGGTTCAGTGACTTGCCCAGGTCCCACAAGTTTTTCTTTTATGACGTGGTGCCAACCATTTCCTATAGCATCCTTCATGTTGTCCCACGTGTATTCTCTTCCCCAGTCAAATGAGATCATTTTAGCTGCTTGAATGTGCCATGTTACTTTACCCCTCTTGTCTTTGGAGCCGTGGTGGGGCAGTGGTTAAGGGCTACAGTGAGGTATGGCTACTAACCAAAAGGTCGGCAGTCTGAATCCACCAGCTGCTCCTTGGAAACCCTACGGGGCAATTCTACTCTGCTGTATAGGGTCACTATGAGTCGGAATCGGCAATGGATTTGTTTTTTGTTTTTCTTGGTTTTTTTTTTTTTTTGGTCTTTGCATACTCTGTCTCCTTGCCCTGGAATGCTGTTTCTGCTTCTCCATGGATGCTGAACAACTCTTTCTTCAAGACCCAACCTAAGTATTCCTTCCTTTGGAAACCCTTCCTGACCACTCGTTACTCCCCAACAACCCCCTCCCCAACGAATAAGAGCCATTCTCCCAGTCCTTTGTGTCACCTGTGCTATGTTGACATAACTGCCTTATGACCCTGGGTTACAATCGCTTGTTAGAAATCTGTTTGCGTTCCTAGGCCATGACGTCAACTACGAGGACTACATTCGGCTACTAGTAACAAAAATTCCAATTAAGCAATAGTTTAAACAAATTAAGTTTTTTTTTTTTTTTTTTAATGGAGCCAGTGGTGCCATGATAATGCCACAAAATGATTAGGGACCCAGGTTCCTTCTTTTGCTCAGCAATCTTTATCATATGGCTTTTATCCAGTGCTTGTCACCCAGTGGTCACAAAATGGCCGCTTCTTCACCATACTCACATTCCAGGCACAGAATAAGATAGAGGTGATGGGTGATAAGGTATTCACTAAGTCTGTCTTTTTTAAAAGCGCTTCCCTGGAAACCCACTTAGTGACTCTTGCTTATATCTCATGGGTCAGAATGAGGCTATATGGCCACCCCTAGTGGCAAAAAATGGGAAAAATAGTTCTTTTTAACTGCACATACAAAATTCACAATACACTCAGGATTTGGTTCCTAAGGCAAAAGAGGAGAATTGATACTGGGTAGGCAAGTATCCGTGTTTACCATATGCAGGGGTTGTGTCTCATTTATTTCTCTCTCTCTGGGTTTAGTGTAGGCTGCAGCACACAGTAGGTACTCAACTATAGCACGTAGTAGGTACTTAATAAATACAACTCAAAGAAAGAAGGGAATTGATGTTTCCTGACTGCTAGTCGAACGCTGTTTATACTATGTGATTTAGCAAGTCTTTGGGCTTTCAGACATGAAGCAAAGCCTTCTGAGGATGGGGGAAGACAATAAGGAGGACAAATCACTGGATGGGGATGCCAATGAAAGCTTACTTACTGAGTAGGAACACTCGGCTTAGCAATGCCACATACCTAGGCAAAGGGGAAAGAAAGGCACTTCCTGAGATGCATAGCTGCATGTTGACCATGGGGTCCCTGTCTCAGTTCAAAAAGATCATGCTGGCCAATATATAACTTAAAGAGCCTCACTAAGTTCTTTCGATTCTACCTCCTAAATACCTTTGCTATCTGCCACTCCTATTCCCCGCTTTGTTGAAAATTCTTCTACTACAGAGCCAAACTCAGCGCTGCGTCCTCTAAGGCCAGGCACTATTGCTGAATGTCATGGTTGTTTTCAGTTTTACAGGATTATAAACAATTTGGCAATGAACATCTTTGAAATGAAATAGTTGAGCCTATCTTCTGCACATCTTAATTATTATTTTTTCTTTATGCTAAATTCCAAGAAGTAGAAATGCTGGACAAAAGTGTATGCTCATTCTTAAGTTTTTGATGAGTATTGTTTAACTGCCAGAAAGTCTTGTTGCTTTATGCTCCTGTCAGTCGTGTATGGCAATGCCTGCCACTAGAAATCAGTCCAGTGGTGGTTGCCCTCCCCTTCTGGGGCCATCAATTGTCAAGGAGTCATTCCAAAGGTCTACTCCCTCCTTCCTTCCTTCCTTCTAAAACAACAGCAGAATAACTACAAACCTGAAACAAAGATGGAGGACAACTGATGTTGACATGTCTTGATTCCCAACTTGATTGTAAGTTTCACTCTGAAAACAATGAGGACCATAGATTCTGTGTGCGTGAAGGAGGGATTCATCAAATGGTTGATGAGTCAACACTCATATGGTCCCATGGGCCCAGCTAGAGTCTTGGCAGTACATTCTTGACTTCTCCCTACTGTTCTTTATCAAGTCCTTTCTATTCTATATCCTAAACACCTTTGCTGTCTGCCTCCTCTTCTAAATCACCCTGGCAGCTGCCACTTACCCTGTCTGGGTCACAGGCTCATTATTACCCCCAGTGGGCTACCTTACCACCCATTTCTTTGCTTCCTCTCCTTCAATCCATTCTCAACACAGCTCTACAGTGACTTTTCTAAATATACACAGGCCTTGTCACAGTCCAGCCTATTTTTTTAACCCTGTGTTTACAACCCAGCAACTCCCTAAAGTGCTACGTTCCCTCATGTCCATGTGCACAATGTCAGCCCTACAAGCAGGATTTATTGCAGACAGGTCCTTGTCCACTATTTACCGCTTACCTTTCTCCAGAGAACCATAGACTTAGAACCATCTAGCTGAACTCCCTCATGTTATAGATGAGGAAATTGGATAACTCATGCCTAAAACACCTCCCTTCCCCTTTAAATGGCCAATGTTAAAATTCAACTCATTATCTCTTCCAGGAAGCCTTGGGACACTCTCTCATTACAGCGCAGGTTAGGGGCCTGTGGTAAGCTGAATAATACCCATTTCCCCCAAGATATACGTATCTTAATCCTAGGACCCTGTGAATATGTTACCTTATATGGCAAAAGGGATCTTGCAGATGGTAAGGATCTTGAAGGAGACCTGGTGTTGCAGTGGTTAAGTGCTTGGCTGCTAACCGAAAGATCCGCGGTTCAAACCCATCAGCCGCTTCGCAGGAGAAAGATGTGACAACCTGCTTTTGTAAAGATTACTGCCTTGGAAACCCTATGGGACAGTTCTATCTGCCCTATAGGGTCACTATGAGTTGGAATCAACTCGATGGCAATGGGTTTGGTTTTTTGGTTTAAGGATTTTGAGATGGGGAGATTAGCCTGGATTTTCCAGGTTGACCTAATGATGTAATCACAAGTGTCCTCATGAGAGGGAGGTGGAGGGAAAGAATACTGCAGAGGAGGTGAAGTTGATATGATGAAGGAAGCAGAGACTGGAGTCATGTGTTTTAAAGATGGAGGAAGGGTCCGTAAGACAAGGAATGCAGGCAATCTCTGGAAGCTGGAAAAAGTGAGGAAATGGATTCTCCCCTCAAAGCCTCTGGAAGGATCTAGCTCTACCAACATCTTGACTTTGGCGCAGTGGAACTGATTTCAGAATTCTAACCTCCCAAACTGTAAAAGAATATATCTGTGTCTTTTTAAAGCCACTAAATTTTTTAGAACTTGTTACAACAGCAACAGGGCCCCTTTCATGTGTTCTCATAGCACCCCATGCTTACCATCTCTGTATTGTGCCTGCTTATTTGTTTTTCTCCCCATCTTCCTCAACTAGACTGTACATCCCTTGAGGACAGGTTTGGGGCCTTATTCATCTTTCTATCTCTATCGACAATAGTAGTGCCGGACACATATTAGGTTGTTGCTCCATGAGTGTTTACTGAATAAATAAATGAATAGTTGGTTACAGAATGGAGGAAGGATTAGTGCTGGTAAAGAAAACACGTTGATAGCAACTCCTTCCTTGATGTGTGTACAGATGGGAGTATCAGCTTCCCTCTTTCACATACATGTGACCTGGATGCCTTCCCATCAAAGGAAACTACCTGAAGAGGTTGTTCAAGCAGTATGTTTCCATTTGAGTTAGAAATACATCTTTTTCCTTCTGGCCTATTGTTTTAACTTTTATGGGGGAACAAAGTCAAGGAACAGATAACGCACTTCACATGTGTGTAACATTTATTAAGCTACCACTTATTAAGCACTTACTATGTACTGCTGGAGCCCTGGTGGCGCAGTGGTTAAGAGCTCTGCTGCTAACCAAAAAGTTGGCAGTTTGGAGCCACCAGCCACTCCTTAGAAAACCTATGGGGCAGTTCTACTCTGTCCTATAGGGTCGCTATGAGTCAGAACCGACTGTACAGCAATGGGTTTGGTTTTTTTGGTTTTAAGTACTGCCACACATGGGGTCACCAAGAGTCAGGGGCTGACTGGATGGCATCAGGTTTACTGGTTATGTACTTGTCCTATTGAACCTATTATATGCATTTTTTTCATTCCTTACAGTAACCCCCAAAAGTTTAGTGCCATTCTTGTCTCCAATTTACAAAAAAAAAAAAAAAAAAAAAAACCAACATTGAGAGGTGGAGAAGTTAAACCCCGGCCAAGGCCATGTGGTTAGGAATTGGTTCAAAACTGATCTAGCGCCCACACCCTTAGTTATTACATTATGCACTTTCCTAGCATAACCGGTTCTCACCACCCGGTGAAGCAGGCTGGGCTTGTGCCCATGCGCCCACTCTACAGATGAGGACGCTGAGCCTCGAGAGTAGTAACGGGACTTGCCTGAGGACTGATGGTTAGTAGCATTAGGCATTGGGACTAGAACCCAGGTCTCCTAACTTTTAGCAAACCCATACTGTCTGGATCTACTAAAACTCCTGTCAGTTTCGTAAGCGCAATTTTTAGAAGATGAGAAAAGTATAACTCGGGGTGTTCCGTGACAAAGTTCATGAACAGCCCAGTGCACAAACCGAACGGCTGCTGTGGTCCCTCAAACCCAGAAAGTGGTTGGGCTGGGGCCCACGCTCAGGCATTCTAAAGAAACAGCTCCCTCTTTAGGCCAACTGCGGGAACAGCAGGGACTCCGGGCGCACGGTGCCCGGAGCAAACTGCGCTGAGCATCTTCCCTCTTGGTAGAACCATCCAGGTACCTCCTGGACCCCTTCAAACAGCTTGACTTAGGGTGGTGTTGTTATTAGTGTGTCCATTAAGGGTCATACTTTGCCCAGGACGATGTAATTGAAAAATGTCTTTGGTGGCTAGGATTAAATTACACATTATCGCAGCTCTGTGTCTTTGGAATTTCTGCATGTGAGAGAATATGATTGCTTCTCTTTCTTTTCAAAGTGATGGAGAACAAGGGGAGAAGGAGGAGCTGAAGATGATAGCAGAAGCTGCAAAAGGAAGCAGTCAGTGCCCTGCCCAAGGGAGAAAACCAAAAAAACCAAACCCGTTGCCGTGGAGTCAATCCCGACTCATAGCGACCCTATAGCGACCCTACAGGACAGAGTAGAACTGCCCTATACTGTTCCCAAGGAGCACCTGGTGGATTCGAACTGCCAACCTCTCGGTTAGCAGCGGTAGCTCTTAAACACTACGCCAACAGGGTTTCCGCCCAAGGGAGAGGGCGGTCTTAATGAGCGCCGAGGGGCAAGGGTAAGACATGGGGGTGAGTTGGAGGGGCCTTCATCGGTGAAGACTATCTGCTGCATTTAAGAAGCAGGACTGGAAGGGGAGGAGGGGTGACAAGTTCGAGGAACAGAGCAGGGTGTGGCCTAAGCAAACATG
Source organism: Dugong dugon (assembly GCA_030035585.1). Taxonomy (NCBI): domain Eukaryota; kingdom Metazoa; phylum Chordata; class Mammalia; order Sirenia; family Dugongidae; genus Dugong; species Dugong dugon. Next base: position 27,841,561 of record CM057475.1, read on the forward strand.
AAGACCCAAGAAGAAAATACAGGTTATCTCTTCCGTACTTAGAACCATTTAATATTATTGGCTGGATGCTCATAAAGTTTCTGATCTGGAAGGATTCGAGGGTTTCCAAATCCAGCTCCAAATTCAGTTTCTAAATTCTCAGCCACAGCATCTGAGATGTGGTCCTCAAAAAATTCATATTCACTTTCTTTTAGGGAAAATTACCAAACCCAAACACCAGTTCCTGTTGAGCCAGCTCCAACTCATAGAGACCCCATGTGTGTCAGAGCAGAACTGTACTCCATAGGGTTTTCAATGGCTGATTTTTCTGAAGTAGATTGCCAGGACTTTCTTCTGAGGTGCCTCTGGGTGGACTCGAGCCTCCAACCTTTCTGTTAGCAGTCAAACCATTTGCACCATCCAGGGACTCCTAGGGACAATTATAGGATGTATAAATTAGGATGTATGTATAAATTTACTGTATGGAAAGCTGGGAGGTGGTAATGTTATAGCCAGAAAACAAGGCTTTGATATCTGAGAGCCCTCAGTGACACAGCTTGAAGCCCTTTACTGCACCACAGATTGTGATGCACTTCCAAAATTCCGAGAAGTGATACTAATTCCTTTCTGAGGCCACCTGGATGGCCTGAGGGCGTCCACACACCCTCCTAGTGTTGCAAACACTTGGTGGAATGTGCCCTCTTTTCCACTGGGGCTGGAACTGCCAAGGCCAAGAATGAACTTTTGGGCTCTGCTGTATATCACTGGGCAAGTCCCTTTCATCTCTGCACCTCGCTGTGCCCATCTCTGAAACAAGGGGTTTGACAAGATCAGGGGTTCCAAGCTATGTTCTGCAGACTCTTGAGGACCTGTGGTCCAAGCCCTTCATCTAATTTGGAACAGAGAAGCTCTTCTTGCATCTGTGTGTTACATTGGGTATCCATCGGATATTTTTGAGCCCACAGCTAAAAACTTGTTTGAACACTACTGGACTAGATGATACCTGCTGTGATTCACTTATTTATTCACTTGTTCAGCAAATGTTTATTGAGCACTTGCTGTGTGCCAGGTACTGTTCTAATGCCAAGGAAACAACAGTGAGCAAAAAACAGATTCCTCAAGCAGTGTGGCCTATTATTCTAAATCTGGAACATTTGGCCTTCCACTTTAGACTTGGCCTTGGATACGAGGTCACATCCTCATCCTCAGATTAGCAACTGGGATTGTGTACTTTGTTTTACTTCCTGCATTCTGGTTGTCCCATTTTCCAGTGAGAACCTGGAGCTTCATTGTTGAATATGTGATGTTCACAGAGTCCTGGTGAGTTATTGGTTATTGTTAGGTACACTAGAGTTGATTTTGACTCATTGCAACCCCATGTGACAGAGTAGTACTGCCCGATAGGGTTTTCTGAGCTGTAATATTTACGGGAGCGGATCGCCTGATCTCTCTCCTGTGAAAGCGTTGGGTGGGTTTGAACTGCCAACCTTTCAGTCAGCAGCCAAGGGTTTTCACCGTTGAGCCGCCAGGTTAGTTATAGTAACATGATTTGCCTAAACAGGAACTGGAACAATTAAACTGACACAAGAGTTTTGTTTTTGTTTTTTTACATAATGATTTGTTTATTTACAGAAAAATTCTTCTGAAAGGTATAAATGTATTATGTTTAGTGGAATCTTACTTGATGGGTATTCTTTATTGAAAAGAATAAGAAAAATTTATTGGAAGAAATACCGAATTTATCATAACAACTAATTTAGCATATTATTTGTGTGGGCTTTTTTTTTTAAATCATACGCCCACTTGTAGGTATTTAAAAAAAAAAGAAAGAAATTGATATTGATTGAGGGCCTGCTTTGTGGCAAGTATTTTTCCTGGGCATGTTCACAGGTATTTCTTGCCTCACTTAACCACTTAATCCTCAGAGCAATCCTGTAAGAGCTATTAACCAATATCTAAAGATAAAGAAACTGAAGCCTTATATCTTTCCGAAGTTCACATAAAACCAGAAAACCAAACCCATTGCTGTCGAGTCAATTCCAACTCCTAGTGACCCTATACGACAGAACAGAACTGCCCCATAGGGTTTCCAAGGAGCGGCTGGTGGACTTCAACTGCCAACCCTTTGGTTAGCAGCCATAGCTCTTAACCACTGCATCACCAGGGCTCTGGAGTTCACATAGCCAGTTGAGAAGTCAATGTTTAGTCTGATTCTAAAGCCCATCTCTACTGTCCTATCACATGGTGCAGCCTTCCTGCTTGCTCAATATTATTTGTCCTCAGTTGTTCGCAATCACCTTTCAGTACATCTCTGAGTAATCATTAGGAAAATCAAGTGACACATTGTCATTTCAGGGACCACTGGTGGCTTCTCTGACCCTATATTCAACAATGAAGGGCCAAGCAAGTACATTTCCTGATTTAGCCCTTGGGAATTTAGGGATACTGACACTCTGGCCACCAGTATCTTCTAATCTGTGCATATTTTAACCTAGACCCAATTGACTAGCAAGTTTGCATTACATCAAGAACACAAAGTCCTTTAAAATGAGGATTGTATAACAAAGCAGTTATCACTTTGAAAAAAGAATAGCATAGATTTTTTTCTAGATTATCAGGGCTTTTTCCAGGCAAATAAATCAAGGATAATTGACAAACACTAGCAAGTTTTGCCTCTTTGAGGTCTTCAAATTATAGCTATTCATATATAATTTCCTTGAAAACAACTGTGAAAACCCATATCATAGTGATTTCTATCAACAATTTTCTTATAGAATTTTTACTTTGTAAAGCAAAAATAGGCTTCGCTGTTGTAAATTCTTATACCAGCACACATACTCACATGTGGCTTCCAGTGTAGACATTTCTTTATTTCCACCTGAACATTGTCCCACCTTGCCCTTTCCCCTCTCCAATTTTGGAAACAGAATTGGAAAAGTCCCAGAATAGCCAATATAATGCTAAAAGAAGAAGAAAAAGAACAAAATTGGAAGGCACAAAATTCACAATTTCAAAACTTACTACAAAGTTACAGTAATCAAAACAGTGTGATACTGGCATAAGTATAGATGTACAGATAAATGGAAAAAATTGAGACTCCAGAAATAAACCCTTATACTTAGGGTCAATTGCAAGGGTGCCAAGACAGCTCACTAGGGAAAGAATAGTGTTTTCAGCAAATGGTGGATAACTGGATATTCACATGCAAAAGAATAAAGTTAGACTCTTACTTCACATCATATGGAAAAATTAACTAAATCAAAGACCTAAATGTGGTTGTTGTTGTTAGGTGCCATTGAGCTGATTCCAACTCATAGATACCCAATGTGAGAGCTATAATTATAAAACTCTTAGAAGAAAACATAGGAGTAAATCTTCATGACCTTGAATTTCGTGATGGTTTCTTAAATATGACACTTAAACATAAGCGATAAAATAAAAAAATTAAAAAATTAGGCTTCGCTAAAATTAAAAAGTGCTTTAAAGGCACCATTAAGAAAGTGAAAAGACAATCCATGGAGTGGAAGAAAGTGTTTGCATATAGAGAGGGATTTGATAAAAGACTTGTATCCAGAATGCATAAAGAACTCTTACAATTCAATAATAAAAAGAAAAATAAGCAAATTAAAAGTGGGCAAAGGTCTTGAATAGACCTTTCTTCGGAGAAGATATACAAATGATTAAAAAGCACATAAACGGATGCTCAACATCATTAGTCACTAGGGAGATGCAAATTAAAACCACAATGAAATACCACTTAATACCCACTAATATGGCTGAAATAAAAAAAAGAAATACAGGTAATAAGTATTGGCAAGGATATGGAGTTTTTGGCATCCTCATACGTTGCTGATGGAATTGTAAACTAACAGTCACTTTGCAAAACAGTTCAACAGTTCCTTAAAATGTTAATCATAGAGTTATCATATGACCCAGGAATTCCATTCCTAGGTATATACTCAAGAAAATTGAAAACATATGTCCACACAAAAACCTGTACACGAATGTACACAGCAGCATAATTCATAATAGTCACAAAGTGGAAACAATCCTAATGCCCATCATCTGCTAAATGGATAAACAAAACCCATACAATATCCTTTCAATGAAATATTATTCATCAATAAAATGGAATGAAGTACTGATACATGCTACAGCATGGATGAACCTTAAAAACATTATGCTAAGTGAAAGAAGCCAGTTACAAAAGGCCACATATTGTGTGATTCCATTTATATGAAATGTCCATAGTAGGCAAATCCATAGATACAGAAAGTAAGTTAGTGGTTGCCAGGGGGTGGGGCAGGAGTGAATGGAGAGTGATTGCAAATGGGTATAAGGCTTCTTTTTGGAGTGATGAGAATGTTCTGAAATTAAGTATTGGTGATGGTTGCACAACTTGGTGAATATATTAAAAACCACTGAATTAAACACTTTAAAAGAGTGAATTCCCTGGTGTATGAATTTTGTCTCAATAAACCTGTTTTTAAAAAAAAAACAGTAGTAACTACCTAGTAAGAATGAGTAAGGCAGAGATGCCATCATCCACCAATAGCTGCTTTCTATTCTGCTTCATAAACTATCTTTTTCGTACTTCCTGAGAGTTAGGTGTGGTCAAGTGACTGGGTTCCATCTGGTGGAATACAAACCTAAGTAATAAGCACCACTTCCAGGCTTGACCTATAAAAAGTTTCCAGTGAAGAAACCTCCAGGAAAATATTGGATGTTACACTCATAAGACGGGCAAAGCCTGGGTCCCTGAATGCCCGAATGGAGGTCATAGCTAAGTGATTTTCACTGAACACTTCCAAGAAATAAACTATTATTGTCTTTAGCCATTGTGATGGTTAAGGTTGTGTGTCATCTTGGCTAGGCCATGATTCTCAGTGGTTTGGCAGTTATGTAATAATGTAGTTTGGCAGTTAGGTAATGATGTAATTTGGTAGTTATCTAATAATGTAGTTATCCTCCATTTTGTGATATAATGTAATCACCTCCATGATGTGATCTGGGGTGATCAATCAATCAGTTGTAAGGGGAGTTTCCTTGGGGGTGTGGCCTGCATCCAATATATATGGACATCTAGCAAATCACAATGGATTTTGCTCACACTAAATCCTGCATCCAGCTTGTCATCATCTGACCTCCAGTTCTTGGGACTTCAGCCAGCAATCTGCTGTATTGCCTGCTGATCTTGCGTTCATCAGCCCCTGCAGTTAAATGAATCAGGAGAAGCCTCCAGCCTGATGCCTGACCAACTGACTTGGGACTTGCCAGCTTCTGCAAATGCATGAGCCATTTCCTTGAGATAAATCTCTCTTTCTGTGTCCCTCTCTCTATATATATATGCCTCACTGGTTTTACTTCTCTACAGAAACCAGCCTAGGACATTTGGTACTAAGAATGGTCCCAGAGAAACAAAATGACAAAGATGAGTTTTCTAAATTGGTTCTCAAGTCTGGTTTGTATTAAATATGTTGATGACTCTGCTTCCAGTAGAAAAGAGGGCACTGCTAATCCATGGCAGGAGGTGACAATAGAAATACACCAAATATCACCAGCAATAGATCAAGTATCAGTGAGAGGTGAGGTTCTGGATGATCACATGTATGATACTTATCTACAATTTTGTCAGAATGAGAAGCATAAGGGAGCTGGTTGGTTGGTCCCACTTTCACTAGTCAAAGTGATGAAAGAAAGAGATGAGCTCAGGGCTTCAGAGTCACAGCTCAAGCGCCACGTAAATGATCTCAAAGTTCCCATTTGTTCCCTAAAAGAAAGCCTTATTTCTTGTAGTAACAGAGCTGATATTGTTGAAAACCAAACCCAGAGTTTTACTGTAAGAGTGGCTGAATTACAATGCAAATTGAATTCCCAACCTTGAATGGTGTCTGATGTTAAAGTGAGGGCATTGATTGGGAAGAAATGGGATCCTGAAACTTGGAATGGAGACATATGGGCAGATAAGAAGGAAGCTGGAGACACTGAGCCCCTAAATTCCACTGAATCACTCCTACCAACAGAACAAGCCCTCTCACTCCCAACTAAAGAGATCACTCCATTTTTTCTGCTAAGCCACCCTCCCCAGTACAACCATTAGCCCCTCTGCCCCCATCTGATGAGATTAACCCAGCTGTGTCTGAAGAGCCTTTGTCTGAGTTATTACCTGGGGAGGTGTCTGAGTTATTGCCTGGCACATCCCCTGGGGTAGATGCCTTACAAGACATTGCCAAGTGTTCCCAGGATACAACCTCACCACCCATTTTTGCTTCTAGACCTATAAGTAGACTTAAGTCCCAGTAAGCCTCAAAAGGTGAAGTACAAAGTATGACTCAGGAGAAAGTAAGCTACACTCCAAAAGAACTGCTTGACTTTCCTAATATGTACAAACGGAAGCCTGAGGAATATGTATGAGAATGGCTATTAAGGGTGTGGGACAATGATGCAAGGAACATAAGGTTGGATCAGTCTGAGTTTATTGATATGGGCCCACTAACCACAGATTCTTTATTCAGTGTTTCAGCTTGAGAAGTTAGGAAAGGATCTAGTAGTTTATTTGGTTGTGTCGCTGAAGCATGAATTATGCGGTGGTGTACACTAAATCAAGTTGAAGTGCCAGACCTGCCTTGGTATACTGTAGAAGGAGGTATCTTAAAGCTTAGGGAAATTAGCACGTTACAGTGGGTTTATCAGGTTAGACCCACAGACCAACACATGGAATTCCCAGAGTATGCACCTTTTACCAAAACGGTAAGGGAACAAATTTGTGAAGAGAGCTCCAGCATCCTTGAAGACTGCTGTGGTTGCTATTTTACATAAGTCAGATTTGACAGTGAGAACTGCCCTAACTGAATTAAGGCAGCTAACTACAATGTGGCTAATTGCATCCCGCGGTGGTTGGGGCCAAGTGGCAGCACTCAATCATCAAAAACAAGGTAAGTGCAGTTACTGTAATGGACTGCAGAGTCAAAGCAGTAATCAGAGTAGTCTGACTCGTACGGACTTGTGGCATTGACTACTTAGTCATGGTGTTCCTAGAAGCAAAATAGATAGGAAATCTACTAAATACTTAATCAGTAGAAGCAGAATTTTAGGTCAAGTAAATGGCAGTTTAACTCAAATTGCCAGAATAGTCATGACCCCTTAATTAATACCCAGACTTGAGCCAGTTTATAGACCTACAACCCCTTGAATATAAGGGAGGCTGGGTGTCCTTGAGGAAGGACCCCATTACACTGCCAAAAATTTATATTTTTAATCTTTCTCCCAGCCTTCCCCAAAGGGATCTACAGCCTTTTTTGACAGTGACTGTTCACTGGGGAGAAGGAAATAATCAGACTTTTCAGGGATTACTGGCTACTGGCTCTGAACTGACACTAATTCCAGGATACCCAAAACATCACTGTGGCCCACCAGTCAGAGTGGAAGCGTGTGGAGAACAGGTTATTAATGGAGTTTTATCTCAGATTTGTTTCACAGTGAATCTGGTGGGTCCTCAAACTCATCCTGTAGTGATTTCCCCAGTTCCAGAATGCATAATTGGAATAGATACACTCAGCAACTGGCAGAACAGCTACAGTGGATTCCTGACAAGTGGAATAAGGGCTATTATGGTAAGAAAAGCCAAGTGGAAGCCATTAGAACTTCCCCTACCTACGAAAATAGTAAACCAAAAGCAATACCACATTTCTGGAGGGATTACAGAGATTACTGCCATCATCAAGGACTTGAAAGATGTAGTAGGGGTGATGATTCCCACCACATTCCCATTCATCTCACCTATTTGGCCTATGCAAAAAACAGATGGATCTTGGAGAATGACAGTGGATTATCATAGACTTAACTAGGTGGTGATTCCAATTGCAGCTACTCTTCCAGATGTGGTTTCATTGCTTGAGCAAATTAATACATCTCCTGACACTGGGTATGCAGCTGTTGATCTGGCCAATGCCTTTTTCTTGATTCCAGTTTCAAAGAAACACTAGAAGCAGTTTGCCTTCAGCTGGCAAGGTGAGCAATACACATTCACTGTCTTACCTCAGAGGTATATCAACTCTCCCACACTATATCATGATTTAGTCCCCAAGGACCTTGATCACCTTTCCCTTCCAAAAGACGTCAAACTGGTCCATTACATTGATGACATTATGCTGATTGGACATAGTAAGGAAGAACTGTCAATGACTGGACTTATTGGTAAAACATTTGCATGCTAGAAGGTGGGAAATTAATCTCACAAAAATTCATGTGTCTTCCACCTCAGTGAAATTTCTAGGAGTCCAGTGGTGTGGGTCATGTTGGGATACTCTTTCTAAAGTGAAGGATAAATTAATGCATCTAGACACTCCCACATCTAAAAAGTAGGCACAACACCTGGTAGGCCTCTTTGGATTTTGGAGGCAACATATCCCTCATTTGGGTGTGCTACTGTGACCTACCTATCAAGTGACTTGAAAGCTTTTAGCTTTGAGTGGGGCTCAGAAGAAGAGAAGGCTATGTAACACCTTCAGGCTGCCATGGAAGTGGCTCTGCCACTTTGGCCATATGATCCAGCTGATCCAATGGTGCTTAAAGTGTCAGTGGCAGATAGAGATGCTGTTTGGAGTCTTTGGCAGGCACTTACTGGTGTAACACAGCACAGACCCTTAGGATTTTCGAGTAAAGCCCCGCCACCCTCTGCAGATAACTACTCTTGTTTTGAGAAACAGCTTTTGGCTTGTTACTGGGCCTTAGTAGAGACTGAATGCTACTCCATGGTCCACCAACTCACCATGTGACCTGAGCTGCCCATCATGAACTGGGTGTTGTCTGGTCCACAGAGCCATAAAGTTGGACATGCAAAGCAATACTCCATCGTTAAATGGAAGTGGTGTCTACAAGATTGGGCCTGAGCAGGACCTGAAGGCACAAGTAAGTTCCACGAGAAAGTGTCCCAAATGCCCATGGTCTCCACTCCTGTCACATTACCTGCCGTCTCCCAGTCTGTATCTGTAGCCTCATGGGTAATTCCTTATAATCAGATGACTGAGGAAGAGAAAACTCATGCCTGGTTTACAGCTGGTTCTGTGTAATATGCAGGCACTACTTGAAAGTGGACAGCACCGGGACTGTATCCTCTTTCTGGGACCTCCCTGAAGGACAGTGGTGAAAGGAAATCCTCCCAGTTGGCAGAACTTCAAGCAGTGTACCTGGTTGTTCACTTTGCTTGGAAGGAGAAATGGCCAGAAGTGCAATTATATACTGATTCATAGGCTGTGGCCAATGGTTTGCTTGAAAGGTCAGGGACTTGGATAGAACATGATTGGAAAATTGGTGACAACGAGGTATGGGGAAGAGGTATGTGGACAGACCTCTCTGAATGGGCCAAAGAAGTGAAGATATGTGTTTCTCATGTGACTGATCATCAATGGGTGACCTCAGCAGAGGAGGATTTTAAAAATTAAGTGGGTACCAGTCATTATCTTTCCCCAGCCACTCCCGTCATTGCCTAATGGACTCATGAACAAAGTGGCTATGGTGGCAGGGATGGAGGTTATACATGGACTCAGCAACATGGACTTCCACTCACCAAGGCTGACTAGGCTACAACCACTGCTGAGTGCCCAATCTGTCAGCAGCAAAGACCAACACTGAGTCCCCGATATGGCATCATTCCTCGAGGTGGTCAGTCCTTGTGGCAGGTTGATTACATTGGACTGCTTACATCATGGAAAGGGCAGCATTTTGTTCTCACTGGAATAGACACTCTGGATATGGATTTGCCTTCCTTGCACTCAATGCTTCTACCAGAATTACCATCTGTGGACTTACAGAATGCCTTATCCACCATCATGGTATGCCACACAGCATCCCTTTGGATCAAGCAATTCACTTCACAGCAAATGAAGTGCGGCAATGGGCCCATGCTCATGGGATTCACTGGTCCTACCATGTTCCCCATAATCCTGAAGCAGCTGGCTTGATAGAACAATGGAATGGCCTTCTAAAGACACAATTACGGTGCCATCTAGTGGGCAATACCTTGAAGGGTTGGGGCAATGTTTTCAAGGGGGCTGTAGATGATTTAAACCAGTGTCCAGTATGTGGTGCTGTTTCTCCATAGCCAGGATTCATGGGTTGAGGAATCAAGGGGTGGAAATGGGAGTGGCATCACTCACTTACCACTAGTGATCCACTCACAAAATTTTTGCTTCCTGCCCCTGTGCTATGCTCTACAGGTATAGAGGTCTTATTTCCTGTCATGGTTTGAATTATGTACCCCCCCCCCCCCCCAAAATGTGTGTATCAATTTGACTGGGCCATGATTCCCAGAATTGTGTGGTTGGCCTCCATTTTGTGATTGTAATTTTATGTTAAAGAGGATTAGGGTGGGATTGTAACACCACCCTTACCCAGGTCACATCCCTGAGCCAATGTAAAGGGAGTTTCCCTAGGGTGTGGCCTGTGCCACTTTTTACCTTACAAGAGATAAAAGGAAAAGGAAGCAAGCAGAGAATGGGGGACCTCATACCACCAAGAAAGCAGTGCCAGGAGCAGAGCGCGTCCTTTGGACCCAGGGTCCCTGCGCAGAGACGTTCCTAGTCTGAGGGAACATCGATGAGAAGGCCAACAGAGAGAGAAAGCCTTTCCCTGGAGCTGATACCCTGAATTTGGACTTTTAGCCTACTTTACTGTGAGGGAATAAACTTAAACTTCTCTTTGTTAAAGCCATCCACTTGTGGTATTTCTGTTGGAGAAGCGCTAGATGATTAAGACAGTTCCAAAGGGAGGAATGCTCCTACCAGAAGACACAACACTGATTCAATTGAATTGGAAGTTAAGAACGTCACCTGGCCACTTTGGGCTCCTCATGCCTCTGGATCAACAGGCAAAGAAGGGAGTTTCTGTATTTGCTGTTGTGATTGATCCTGATTATCAAGGGGAAATTGGATTGATATTACATAATAGAGGTAAAGAAGAGTATGTCTAGAATATAGGAGATCTTTTAGGATTTCTCTTAGTACTACCATGCTCTGTGATTAAAGTCAATGGAAAACTACAGCAATGCAATTCTGAAATGACTACTAATGGCCCAGACCCTTCAGGAATGAAGGTTTGGGTCACCCCAGCATACAAAGAACCACGACCAGCTGAGGTCCTTGCTGAGGGCAAAGGGAATATGGCATGGGTGGTAGAAGAAGGTAATTCTAAATATTTGTTTTGACCATGTGACCAGTTGCAGAAACAAAGACTGTAATTGTTATGAGTATTTCTTCCTTGTGTGTGTGCATCAAATATTTTTGTTTTCTTCACTTATAAAACATAAGATATCAATGAGACTAGCGTGTTTTCACTTGTACGCATGTTAGTTGTATCATGTTGGGCATAAGTATGACTTCATAATTATCTTATTTTAGAGATTGTGAATAGTTTAAAGAGATGTGTACAGTCAAGTTAACAAAGCGTGGGATTCGTTGGCCTCCACAGCTTGTGAGGGAGCAATCTGCCATCTTACCTGCCGATCTTGGTTTCATCAGCCTCTGTAGCCTATGAGCCAGCTGCCTGCTGTCTGACCTGCTGATCTTGGGTTCATCAGCTCCTCCAGGCTGACACCTGACCCATGGTCTTGGGACTTTCCAGCCTCTACAACCTTATGAGCTGTTTCCTTGAGATAAATCTTTCTTTCTTTCTCTCTCTCTCTCTATATATATATATGCTTCACTGGTTTTGCTTCTCTAGCCTTTCATGGGTGAATTATTATTATTTTTTGGGGGGAATTTTTTGGTGATGCCATGTTTTTTCACTAATGGAATGGATACCGAATCATTGTTGGTAGTTTTTATTATTTGAAAAAATGGGGTGCCAATTGCAATTGGGCCATATCAGTCCCAAGTTCCATGAAGTACATCACAAATATGTTACATATCAGTCATGTGGCCCAGGAAGTGTATAAAAGATGTCATCAGGGAGGTGAACACTTGAAAAAGGTGTCATCAGAGAGGTTACTGATGCAAGTGGGCCATATCGGTCCCAAGTTCCATGAGGTACATCACACATGTGGTACATATTGGTCCCTTGGCCCAGGAAGTGCATCACAAACTGTTTTCACACCCAGAATAACTCATTTACTTGAATGTTTCCAAACACCGGTAACCGTACCTTCCCAATAACATGAAGGAAATAGTAAACATGCTTGCAAGCATTATCTTACTGTACAGAAGCCAAAAGACAAAAACGTTTCACACAATCACTCCTCCCGGAAGCATTCCCTTATATGAATGGCTCTTAACACTCAAATGTGGCGCAGACCAACTTTCTTGTTTTTTAGGCAGTTGCATCAGTATCCACCATGACACCAGAACATACAAAATTGGCTCAAATGCATGCCAATACACCTCCAGGGGTGGAAAATGTAACAGAGACATATACGGAACATGTACGTCCCAATGCCCCTGAAAGAGCTAGAGAACCCAGCCTAAGACAGTAACTGACTTTTTGAGGTTGTCTGTACAACAATTAACCTTCCCTAACCAATAAAAGGAGTATGAAAATTATGGCTCAGCGTCTCTGAAAAATTTTAAAGGACGATTTATCATTTTTAACTGATGTAGTTAACCTTATAGAAGTTGAAATATTATTGGTATTCTTCAAGGACAGACATTAATCTTGGAAATCTTGTATTCAAAGATGATCAAATTTGTCTGCAAAGCAGTTGGATAAAATCACAAAATGATTTCAGTGTCTCTAGTAGCAGTGTATAAATAGGAAAACATTTAAATATTTTATAATATCAACTTCCACATCAGCTGGAAGAACTTCAGATGTGTTATTCGTAGAATTCTTGCAAGCGTATGTCCTTGGCACCCATCCTCACCAATGTTCTCCTGCAGTTAGAATTTTCAAAAAAAAATTCTTAGAATCTAGATGTCTTGCACCTCCAAAGTCATATGACCAGACCAATAATCTTGTCAACAAGTGTCAATGGCTTGTAATAATAATTTTAAAAAATCCTATAGTTATTAGTCATTTGCTTAATAGAGCAGGATCGCAGATTAAGTTAATTCAACTTAAATTTCATATTAACTTGAGTTAACTTAAAAAAATAGCTTTATTGAGATAATTTACATACCATAAAATTCCCCCATTAAAAGCGTACAATGCAACGATTTTTAGTAAATTTGCAGAGTTGTTCAGCCATCTCCACCATCCAGGCTTAGAACATTCTCATCATCCAAGAAAAAAATCCTTCCCTCCTATTTGCAGCCAATCTTCAGTCCTTACCTTAGCCTCCCAAACCCACCCCACTGAGTTGATTTCAACTCATAGTGACCCTGTAGAACAGAGTAGAACTGCCCCATAGGGTTTCCAAGGAGAGGCTGGTGGATTCGAACTGCCGGCCTCTTTTCATTAGCAGCCGCTTGCTTAACCAATATGCCACCAGGGCTCCACCTTAGCCTCAGAAAACTACTAATTTACTTTCTGAAGATTTGCATTTTCTGAACATTTCATGTAAATGAAATAATACAATATGTAGCCTTTTGTGTCTGGCTGCTTTCACTTAGCATAACGTTTTTGAGGTTCATCTATGTTGTAGCAAGTCACAGTAGTTCTTTTTTATTGCTGAGTAGTATTCCATTGTGTGAATGTACCAGAGTTTGTTTGTCCATTCAGCAGTTGAAGAACATTTGGGTTGTTTCCAGTTTTTAGTGATTATGAACAAAGCCACTATAAATATTTGTGTACAGATTTTGTGTAAACACGTGTTCTTATTTCTTTCAGGCAAATGCCTAGGAGTGGGACTGTTTGGTTGAATGGTACGTGTATGTTTAACTTTATTAAAAACTGCCAAGCTGTTTTCCAAACTGACTGTACCGTTTTGCATTTCCATCAGCAGTATATGCGTTCTAGCTGCTCTCCATTCTCATAGCACTTGTTATTTTCAAGTTTCTTAAATTTAACTTTTTTAATAGATATGTAGTAGTATTTCATTATGGTTTTAGTTTTTATTTTCCTGATGACTAAAGGTGTTGAGCCTCTTCTTATGTGCTTATTTTCCATATATATATCTTCTTTGGTGAAATGTCTACTCAAATTTTTGGTCCATTTTTTAGATTGGGTTGTTTGTTGTCTTATTACTGAGTTGGAACAGTTCTTTTCTGAATATACATATTCTGGATCCAAGTTCCTTATCAGATATATAATTTGTAAATATTTTCTCCCAGTCTGTGAATTTTCTTTCTTTTTTTATTTTTTTACTGTAGTTTAGATGAAAGTTTACAAAACAAACTAGATTCTCATTAAACAGTTAGTATACATATTATTTTATGACATTGGTTAACAACCCCATGACGTGTCAACACTCTTCCTTCTTCACCTTGGGTTCCCTATTACCAGCTTTCCTGTCCCCTCCTGCCTTCTAGTCCTTACCCCGGGCTGGTGTGCCTCTTTAGTCTTGTTTTGTTTTATGGGCCTGTCTAATCTTTGGCTAAAGGGTGAACCTTGGGAGTGACTTCATTACTGAGCTAAAAGGATGTCCGGGGTCCACACTCTGGGGGTTTCTCCAGTCTCCATTGGGCCAAGTAAGTCTGGTCTTTTTTTTTTTTTTTTAATTGTACTTTAGATGAAGGTTTACAGAGCAAACTAGTTTCTCATTAAACAGTACACATATTGTTTTATGACATTGGTTAACAGCCCCATGACAGGTCAACACTCTTCCTTCTCGACCTTGGGTTCCCTATTACCAGCTTTGCTGTACCCTCTTGCCTTCTAATCCTTGTCCCTGGGCTGTTGTGCCCCATTAGTCTCATTTTGTTTTATGGGGCTGTCTAATCTTTGGCTGAAGGGTGAACCTCGGGAGTGACTTCATTACTGAGCTAAAAGGGTGTCTGGGGGTCATACTCTTGGGGTTTCTCCAGTCTCTGTCAAGCCAGTAAGTCTGGTCTTTTTTTGTGAGTTAGAATTCTGTTCTACATTTTTGTCCAGCTCTGTCCGGGACCCTCTATTGTGATCCCTGTCAGAGCAGTCAATGGTGGTGGCCAGGCATCATCAAGCTGTACTGGACTCAGTCTGGCGGAGGTCATAGTAGTTGTGGTCCATTAGTTCTTTGGACTAATCTTTCCCTTGTGTCTTTAGTTTTCTTCATTCTCCCTTGCTCCCGAAGGGGTGAGACCAGTGGAGTATATTAGATGGCCACTCACAGGCTTTTAAGACCCCAGGCGCTACTCCTCAAAGTAGAATGCAGAACATTTTCTTCATAAACTATGTTATGCCAATTGAGCTGGATGTTCCCCGAGACCCTGGTTCCCACAGCCCTCAGCCTGGCAATTCGGTCCCTCACGGAGTTTGGATGCGTCTATGGATCTTCCATGACCTTGCCTTGTACAAGTTGTGCTGGCTTCCCCAATATTGTGTACTGTCTTACCCTTCACCAAAGTTACCACTTATCTATTGTCTATTTAGTATTTTTCCATCCCCACCCTTCTCCTCCCTCACAACCATCAAACATTGTTTCTTTTTGTGTGTAACCTTTTTCATGAGTTTTTATAGCAGTGGTCTCATGCAATATTTGTCCTTTTGTGATTGACTTATTTTACTCAGCATAATGCCCTCCAGATTCATCCATGTTGTGAGATGCTTCGCAGATTCATCATTGTTCTTTATCATTGCGTAGACCTCCACTGTGTGTATGTACCGTAGTTTGTTTGTCCATTCATCTGTTGATGGGCATCTAGGTTTTTTCCATCTTTTTGCTACTGTGAACAATGCTGAAATGAACATGAGTGTGCATATGTCTATTCGTGTGATGGCTCTTATTTCTCTAGGATATATTCCTAGGAGTGGGAGTGCTGGATCATATGGTATTTCTACATCTAGCTTTCTAAGGAAGCCCCATATCGTTTTCCAAAATGGTTGTACCATTTTGCATTCCTACCAGCCGTGCATAAGAGTTCCAATCTCCCCACAGCCTCTCCAACGTTTCTTACTTTCTGTTTTTTTTGATTCATGCCAGTAAGGTCAGGGTGAGATGGTATCTCAAGGTGGTTTTGATTTGCATTTCTCTAATGGCTAGTGACTGTGAGCATTTCCTCATGTGTCTGTTAGCCACTTGAATGTCTTCTTTGGTGAAGTGTTTTTTCATTTCTGTTGCCCATTTTTTAATTGGATTATTTGTCTTTTTTGTTGTAGAGGTGTTGGATTTTCCTGTAGATTTTAGAGATTAGAACTTTGTTGGATTTGTAATAGCCAAATTTTTTTTTTTCCTAGTCTGTAGGTTCTCTTTTCACTCTTTTGGTGAAGTCTTTTGATGAGCACAATTGTTTAATTTTTAAAAGATTCCAGTTATCTAGCTTATCTTCTGGAGTTTATGTGTTGTTAGTTATGGTTTGTATCCTGCTAATGCCGTGTATTAAGGCCTCTAGTATTGATCCTATTTTTTCTTCTATGATCTTTATAGTTTTTAGTTTTATATTTAGGTCTTTGGTCCATTTTGAATTAGTTTTTGTGTATGGTGTGAGGGATAGGTCCTGTTTCATTTTTCTGCAGATGGACATCCAGTTCTGCCAGCACCATTTGTTAAAAAGACTGTCTTTTTGGTTGATATGTTGTGGGGTTGTTAACCGATGTCACAAAATAACATGTGTACTTCTGTTTCATGAGAAACTATTTGTTCTGTAAGCCTTCACCTGAAGTACAATTTAAAAAAAAAAAAAAAAAAAAAAAGACTGTCTTTTCCCCATTTGATGGACCTTGGTCCCTTGTTGAAGATCAAGTGACTGTAGGTGATCTTTTCCATTTTCTTAATGCTAGCTTTTGAATCACAAAAAAATTTTAATTTTGAAGTAGAGTTTATCAGTTTTTCTCTTATGAGTCAAGCTTTTGGTGTTGTAGCTAAAAAGTCTTTCCTTAATCCAAGGTCACAAAGATTTTTTTCCTGCATTTTTTTCTAAATATTTTATTTATGTAGCTCTTAGGTCTATAAGCCAATTTGAGTTATTTTTTTAATATGATGTGAAATAAAAGGTCAAATACTTTTGCACATGAATATCCAATTGTCTCAGCACCATTAGCTGAAAAGTGATTCTTTCCTTATTTAATTTCCTTGGTATATTTGTTGAAAATCAATTGACCATGAATTAAATGGTCTATTTCTGGACTCTCAGTTCTGTTCCATTGGTCTGTGTGTCTATGCTTATGCCAGTACTCTAGTGTTAAATTTTGAGAAATACTTTACTATGAGAGAGGCAACTTTTAGATATTAATGGTAAGCTAAATCTATCACAAATCGTAAGGCACAATATTTTATCCAATACCTTGAGTTTCTGGAATAATAATTTTTTTTATTATTCATATTAATAAAAAAATTGGATTTGAGCAGGGTGGGAATTAGAAGTGCAGTCTAAAAGTCTAGAACCATACTGTTCCTTACAGAATAATATGTGATTTGCTATAAACTGCATTTTATAGACATATTTATGGTAAATTTCTTGTCCATAAGACTGAAAGCTATGGGACTGACAACCAGCTTGTGTTTATCTGACATAAAAAGTTATCAAATTTTCCATTTTCAGCTACTATCAGTGTATGTCATTGAATCTAAAATGTCATTAATTGCAAAATACACCATTATTTTATGTGTCACTAAGAAAGAAAAAACTCTTTCAAGGAAAATATACAATGCCATCAATTGAAAAAAGGTGCAGCCTAATTTCAGAGATTTAAAGTCCTAAAAAACTATGCATCTTAAAATGAATGAAATATAGTATAATAGGAACAAAATGTTACTTCTGAATTGTCACATTTCTTCCAAAAAGGATATTCTTATTGCAAGGTCCCTTTAAGACTATACATTTTTCTCCCTTGCTTTGTATACGTGTTGACAGCAAGATAAAATCCTACAATTATTTCAATGATTTTGAACGTATTTCAAAAGATTTTGAAGTGTGATATTGCATTTAGACAGCTTAAGACACATAGAATATTGATGTTTTTGAGTCATTAATGTTTCTTCAACTAGTGGGAATCCTATCCTTTGAATCCCATCCTCTGAATTATTATGAAACTATTAATCTCAACATTGGAACTTCTAGGATAGATAATGATTTACAGCAACCATGGGACAGCATATTTGAAATTGGGAGAGTTCCGGAAAATTCAACATGTAGACTCCCTAGACCATGGGGATTAGTCACTGGTGTGACTATTGAGAAGCCACAAGTTAAACCCTCTGTAGAATGTACATTCCAAAGTGGAAAATTGTCAGTCGTGAATGGATCTCCATCATTTTCTCCAGAACTGAATTCCTACTGTGGGCTGTATCTGCACATAGGTCATCTGAGCAGCTGCTCATAGGATCATCCAAGGGGCCTTGAAATGATCCTCATACCTCCTGTCTTAGGCTGGGTTTTTTAGAAAAGCAAAATCAGTGAAGCATATGGATATATATAGAGAGATTTATATCAAGGAAATGACTCATGAGGTTGCAGAGGCTGGAAAGGCCCAAGTCCGTGGGTCAGGCTGGAGGCTTTTCCTGATTCACATAGCTTCAGGGGCTGGCAAACCCAAGATCTGGCTCACAGGCTGAGGAGGCTGATGAATACCAAGATAGGCAGGTAAGCTACTAGCTCAAATCCCAAGAATTGGAGGTCAAATGAACAGGAGTCAGCTGCAGGATCCAGAGTGAACAAAAGCCATTGAACTTTGCCAGAAAGTCCACCTATATTGGATGCAGGCCATACCCCTCAAGTAAACTCCCTTTCAACTGATTGCCTGCTCATAACAGATCTCATCATGAAGGTGATTACATATATCAGATCTCATTACGTTATCTTTATTTATCGTTATAGAGCTAACAAACTACCTCATAACTGCCAAACCATTGAGAACCATGGTCCAGCCAAGTTTATATATAACCTTAACCATCAAACTCTCAATATCTCTTGCTGGCCTGCTCCAATGTCTTGATATCATTGCTTGGAGGTGAGTCACTACCTCCAGAGAGTCTCTGTGTATGGAAGGATGATATCTATTAGCATAGCATGTGTTTATTAGTGACCTGGAGGAAAACAAGTTCTTAAGGGAAGAGGGTAAGGGCTCTGAACACCAGGTTGCCTAGGTTTTTCTAGTTGTAAGGAAGTTAAGGCATTCACTTAGGCCAATGAAGAGGGAGTTTTGGGGAGCAGTTATTATAAGGAAACATGGACAGAACTAGGAATTACAAAGGCTCAGAGCCTGATATTGCTCTGGAAAACACCCCAGGGCTGCTCTCCCATGGTCTGCATGGTCTCCTCATGTGGAGTCTGCTTCTCTTCATGCAGCTGCCCTGTTCCACTCTCACCATGCACTAGCCAATCTTCATTGACTCCTCAAGTCCAAATTCTGAATGAGCCAGATCTTAGTAAGTACATCAACTACTTGAGTAGAGCCCTTCTCACCTGGCCACTTGATGGGCCATTCAGTCTCTGAATAGGCTACCCTTAGGCCAGATGCTGCCTTGAACTGACCAATAGCCAGTCCATTGCCATTTCTAGCCTAAAGCTACTTCCCTCAGTAAGGGGCTGCCAACAGGCCATTTCCAACTAGAAGGAGATATTGGGCACTGTCCATGTCTGGGACAGGCATTATCAAATAGATCCAAGGGGAAATGGAGGATGCTAACCCAGGGAGAGTAAGAAATGGGAGAGGGTGAGGAAGAACACAATAACCACAGATAAAATGTCTTTGATATCCTGTATGGGAAAGGGCTTTGCAAACTGTCAAGTGCTCTAAGACTACGATTCAAGAGTAAGGTTTTTTCACTAGTGTGAAATTTTGCCTTTGGGTAACTCCTAGCAGCTTGTCTCAGAAAACAGTTTTCTCATGACAAATGAACATAGTGTCTTAGCCTGGGTTTCCCCAAGAGCAGGGCCTCAGACAAAGACTTGTATGCAGGTGGCTTATTTGGGATTTGATTCCGGGGAACAGGTGAGGGACAAGAAAAGGGAAGAGGGAAAGAAGAGAGTTAATATTAGGATTCTTTTCGGAGTTGGCCCCCACTATGGGCAACTGGTGCTTGATCTCTCTAGGGCCTTTTGAGGAACCCTGTGAAATATGGTTTCAGAACCATCTTCGTGGGGGACAGAAAGGATAAGCGTTTATCCATTGGCTCTCAACCTCCATTGGTCAAGGGGACTCCCCACTTGCATATTACCTATGTGTGTGTGCAGAGCTGGTTCCTGTGAGCCTCTCGCCTGCAGCTCAGGAGGCAGTGAGAAGTATCACCATAGAGCTGTCTGATTGCACCAGCAGGAAACTGGCCCAAGTCTTCATGGAACTGGTTTTTGCAGCTGTAACTGGAGCAAGAGGTGGCGACACAGAGATTTTGAAGGACACTAGAGGCCTCCGACGTATCTAGTCGCGATGAACTATGTGAGTAAAACTCTCAGGAAGGAACACATTTTCATCAGTCCCAGGATGTTTTCTTCCATTTATCATGCAAAAATCTCACCCAAGGCAATATCCTTCATTTTCCAAGGAACACTATCCAAGAGTACAAACTCATACCTAAGTTGTCTGTTTCTTAGGGGACTTGGTCTCTCTCTTTTAGGAACTTCCAAACACACACACATGTGCGTGCGCACACACACACACACACCAGAGAACCCATCACCTGGGCCACCATGCTACTATAGAACTCCCAAAGATGCCATTTGCATCACAGTCCATGGAATTGTGCAGAGCTACAGGGCTATATGCAATGGTTCAGCTCACAGTATGTCTCCTGGATTTTCCTACTGATTTTCGACTCAATGGCTATGGGTGGTGTGTATGATACAGTCAAAGTGGAGTCCCTGGGTGGTGCAAATGGTTAATGTGCTCAGCTGCTAACCAAAAGGTTGGTGGTGTGAGTCTACCCAGTGGTACCTTGGAAGAAAGGCCTGACCACCTACTTCCAAAAAATCAGCCATTGAAAACTTGTGGAGCACAGTTCTAATCTGACACATTTGGGGCTGCCATGAGTTGGAATCAACTCAACAGCAACTGGTGTGGTGTGTTATGGTCAAAGTAGACATCCATTTTCAGGTCACAAATCTTCACCAGGAGGTATAATATCACATCATTATTCCTTTATTAAAATATTCTCAACCTCATTGAAATGAAAACATCCCTGAATGGAAAGCAATTTAATCTGTCATTAGTCATTTTCATTTCAGTCATGTTAAGAATCGAGTTCTTGATGGGAGTAAGTATAGGGAAGGGAATGAGGGCACTGAGTACCACGGGAGGGGTACAGAGTATGTGGCTGGAAATTTCCAAAGACAAACTTTAGTTACTTCACAGTTTGAGCTGTGATTGATCTTTCTCAAGCTGGTTGGAATCTAGTTCGCTAACATCAAAACCAAAACCAAACCCACTGCCATTGAGTCAATTTCAACTCATAGCGACCCTATAGGACCTGGTAGAACTGTCCCATAGCGTTTCCAAGGAGTGGCTGGTAGATTCGAACTACCAGCCTTTTGGTTAGCAGCCGTAGCTTTTAACCACTGCATCACCAGGACTCCTCACTGACATCAGAGCAGTATAATTTCCCAAGACTTCATTTTCTGCAACTTGGTATCCATTACATTGCTTCATATAGGGCTTTATGGAATCTTCAGAAGCTACAAGTCATGAGAATTTCAAAGATAAGGGTCTTCTCTATGAATATGTCCTGAGACAGCTTGAACGTGATCAGATGTGAATATTCATGGTGCTCAGAGCCATCCATGGGTTCTTAGATCTCCCCAAGGAGTTTATAGTCTGAGAGGAAAGACCAGGCCATCATATGGTCATCACAGATTCAAAAACAGACCAGTAAACATTCATGTACTTTAAGAGGGATGTTGAATCAAAGAGGATGTTAAGAATAAGTCTGGAGAAATTAGAAAGATGATTTTAGAACCCAAAGAGCCAAAGATCAGCAAACTATGGCCCATGGGTCAAGTCTGGTCTACTTGCTTATTTTTTGCAGATAAAGTTTTATTGGAATCCAGCCATGCCCATTTGCTTGCATATTGCCTACGGCTGCTTTCACACTCTAATAGCAGAGTTGAGTAGCTGTTATAGAGACTGTATGGCTTGAAAAACCTAAGATACTTACTAAGTTTGTTGACCCCTGGATAACCTTACCTCTGGGTGTTCTGATAACACTTATTTTGCTCTTTTACAGAGAAAAGATCTACCATCAACTGAGAACCACACTGAAGCACCACCTTTTGAATTTTCAACAGAGTTATCCCATAACAAAAGGATGGAGAGTTCAGACACACACTGGCCCCAACCTCCCCTTTTGAGGACCTCTTTCTGAAGGAGAGCAGCATTCATTCCACCAACCCACACACCCAGAACATCAGCAGTGTGCCAGGCCCTCACTAGGTACTGCGAACATAAAGATGAGTAAGACATGTTTGGCTTGCAATTGGGTAGTACTAAAAAGTAGGCTGTTGTTCTGTGTCGGGGTGGCCACTGAGGGGACACAATGCAATTGTTGCCTGTGGTCTAATCTTCTTTCACTCTTTGCTCTTTTGCCTCTCTCCCTCTCTCTTCTTCCATTCCTCCTTCACTCTCTCCTTGGCTCGTTTCCTTTCTTTCTCCCTCTTGCCCACATCTCAAGCCTGCCAGTGCCACCCAGTGGTTCTCACAGGCATTACTCAGACTTGCTAACTGCCCTCAAGCTGGTGAATGACCACAAGGAAGTCAGTGAGTGCCTACAATTAGCGATTCAGGGATAACTAGAAGATTCTAGTGACCATTTGCAATCCTCCCCAGATTGCTCAAAACATTTATATAAATGTTCGAAGTCATTTACACCTTAGTGTAAGTGAAGTGTCCTCAGCTAGGTTTGTTAAGGAGAAAAAGATCAGGAGGGTGCTAAAAAATTAACGTTAAAGAGGTTACTGCATATTGCTTTGAGCAGAAATTGCAGTTGAATTGTTTCAGAGATGCTATTTGGATAGTACATGATATGAATTAATAAAATGTTTGCTGTTGTTGTTAGGTGCCATCAAGTTGGTTCTGACTCATAGTGACCCTATGTTCAACAGAACAAAACACTTCCTGATCCTGCACCATCCTCAGCATTGTTGCTATGCTTAAGCCCATTGTTGCAGCCACTGTGTCAATCCTTCTCTTTGAGGGTCTTCCTTTTATGTTGACCCTTTACTTTTTCACTGACCCAACCATGATGTCCTTCTCCAGGGACTGGTCCCTCCTGATAATATGTTCAAAGTACTTGAGACAAAGTCTCTCCATCCTTGCTTCTAAGGAACATTCTGGCTGAATTTCTTCCAAGACAGATTTGTTCGTTCTTCTAGCAGTCCATGGTATATTCAGTATTCTTCGTCAACACCATAATTCAGAGCCATCAACTCTTCTTCAGTCTTCCTTATTCATTATCCAGCTTTCCCATGCATATGAGATAATTGAAAATACCATGGCTTGGATCAGGTGCACCTTAGTCCTCAGGTGCATTTTAAAGAGGCCTTTGGCAGTAGATCTGCCCAGTGCAATATGTAATGAAAGACTTATGACTGTAATCAGTAAATTGAGTAGTTTTAACTTATGACAAGTTAACATGAAACAACTGTATTTTTTCCAGTCACTGCAATTAACCGTACTCTCTTTCTGTCCTTTATGACACCTTAGGTGAATCCAAAAGGGCACAAGAGAATTGCTTTTCACATAAACCCTGCCCCAGCAAGGCTGTGGTTACCAGCCCCTAAGATTCCCATGAAGATGAGCTGAGACCCTTGATGATTCTTTCTCCCTTCCTCAGACCTCTGCCTATAAAGAATAGACTGCCGGGGGTGTGTGGGGTTGAGTGACTATAGTTGATAATGGTTGAACATGTTCTACGGATGTTTGATAAATTGGAGGGGACTTGGTGTCTGGTCCATTTGTTGGACTCTGTCTCTAAAAGGAGTGGTACTGAGTGCCTGCCGTTTGGGGCAATTCTGGGGAAAATCCTACTCAACATCCTGTTATGTGATAACCTGCAGCCATTCAGCCACAGCCTTGGCGTGAACAGCCTTGCATGGTGCCCACATGTCGTTACATTAGTGTATGGGAGGCTGTGATGCCAGGACACTAGAGTTAGGCATAGGCCATCTTGCCTTTCCAAGTCATCTCAGGATCCACTTCATGGATATTGGCCATTGTGAAGGGATGCTTAAACTGCGACTATAATTGTCTCATCTGCCAAGACTATTTTTCTCTAGGAGGAATCTGGGGCTTAGAGTTCAGTCTCCATGGGCCACCAGACTTGTTCAGGGTCGAATAGAGGTTCTAGGTGGCACCAGCCCTTTAAGTGTAAGATGGCAGGAGAATTGGCTACTGTGTCTCTATTATCGTCACTGGTAGGGTTAATCTCATTTCTGGGTAGGAAAGTGGTTATTTGCAAAATAATGTTTCGAAGACTTCCTTGTCTCAAATCATCTCTCCCACTTAGGTACCCTAGTCTAAAATTCTACCATGAGAAATTCATTCTTTTGAATAGAGCATTGTCCTCTCCTTATGACTTCTTGTAAAATAAAAAATACCCCAGAGGTTGTCCCCCCATGAAGTTACTAAGCACCAGTGTGTACGGCTTCTGAGTTGAACAGTGAAGTGATGATGGGCTTAGTCGTTTGGAGCTTTCTGCAAAACTATTAATAGCTTGCATTTATTTTAACAGCTAAACTCATCAATGCAGTTATCAATCATAAATGCCACATTTTAAATGCATAAAATTTAGTACTTTTAAAAGATGATAAAAACAGGGAAGTTGGTTGTGGCTTCTGCTTTTCAACTTTGAATCACTGACAGAAATATTGAGGCGTTCCCAACTTGGTGGTGTAATTTAAATACCAACCACACAGTCCCAGCTGTAATGGTGAGTGAGATGAGATCAAAAGAGATGGGAAGAGAAGAACAAAGGAAGGAGAATTGCTTTCCTCTGTATTGGTGGATTTTTCCATTAATATATGATAAAGGTGCCCATCTTTTGCACTTGACTGCCCCATGATGGATTACATTCAACTGACCGCATAATAAATAATAGACATTGTTATTCATGATACCATAAACTATCCCGGCACCATATTTTGTCAAGCCTCTGCCTTCTAACTTCTAACTTCTGTCTTTTCTCTAGTCTCCTCTTCTCTAAATGCTACCCTTTCTGCAATCCCAGCTAAAATTCTACCTCCAGGCTTTTCCAGCTGCAGGGCTATCCTCTCTCTCTCCTAAATTCAAAACACTATCTATGCAAATTTCCTTGCATTTGGCTTTATTACGCTTCGACTTCTCCAATGTATTGCTCTGCTACTTCAGTTTTAACTCACGTAACTTAACACATGCAAATATATACCTGTTTATTCACCTACATAGCTTTGGAATCCCCACAGTGTCAGGTCCAGCGCTGGACACATGGTGATTGCTCAGTTATATATTAAATGAGTCAACTAAAGGCAATGTGTATACACCTGCTTAGATAGAAAGCCACCTATGCATTTGGGGTCTCAATTCTTTGGTTACCCCCCCAAGGATATATCTTATTTGGTTCTAATTCCATTTGGTTTGAATATTTACTTTCACATAGAAGATCCTAATAATTCTAGCAATAATAAAACGACCGCTATGCAGTATCTTCAATTTACCCTTATAAGGTATATATCTACTTAGAAATTCCTTGCCTTCACAAGTGAATACTTATTTAGAAATTCTTTCTCACTGTATCTTGCTTTTCCAAAGCATTTTTGAAAACAAACTCTGTCATTGATAAAATAAAAAGCTATTTTTAAATACGAGACATTTTTAATAAGCTCTCCCCATTCTGCCCTTCTCTTGTTTTATTTATTTATTTATTTTAATGCAGGAGTTTGTTCTGTTCTTTAGTCTCTAGTTTATTTCCATGACATATTATGCTTCTCGAGAAGATTGTGTGCCTTCATCCTACCCATTCCCCTTCCCCTGCCAGGCACACTGTTATTCCTGTATTTACTTTCTCTCTCCTCTCCCTAGCTGAAAATGAAGATAATATTTGCTCACCTTTTCTTTGGTGAGTAAGATAACAACAACCACCCACCCAACTGCACCAAAGGAATGAAACGTTGGGGCTGATCTCCTCGGCAATTGCATCATGGAAGGATTTGTCAGCCCAGGGCAGGCATCCACAGCTCTGACACTTTGTCATCAGGCTCAGAAGAGTTTTGAGTTCTAGTCCAAGTTATGACAATGACTCATGAAATACTTTTAGGACAATTTATTTACCCTTCTATTAACTTTCTAATTTGACCATTTATTCCCTTAATACCTACTCTGAAATTCTTTTTTTTTTAATAGTGCTTTAGGTGAAAATTTATAGAGCAAATTAGTTTCTCATTAAACAATTAATATGTAAATTGTTGTGTGACATTGGTTGCCAACGCTGTGATGTGTTAACACTCTCTCCTTCTCTAACCTAAGTTCCCTGTTTCCATTTGTCCAGATTTTCTGTCCCTTCCTGCCTTTTCATCTTTGCTTTGGGCAGGTGTGCCCATTTAGTCTCGAATACATGACTGAGCTATGAAGCACTTTCTCAAGAGTGTTACTGTTTGTTTTATAGACTTGTCTAATCTTTGGTTAAAGGGTGAACTTTGGGAGCGACTTCCGTT
The DNA here is from genome assembly GCA_030035585.1 of Dugong dugon. Taxonomy (NCBI): domain Eukaryota; kingdom Metazoa; phylum Chordata; class Mammalia; order Sirenia; family Dugongidae; genus Dugong; species Dugong dugon. The sequence continues at coordinate 27,868,161 of CM057475.1, forward strand.
CTGGGTTAAAAGGGTGTCTGGGGGCCATACTCTTGGGGTTTCTCCAGTCTCTATCAGACAAGTAAGTCTGGTCTTTTTGTGTGTGAATTTGAATTTTGTTCTACATTTTTCTCCAGCTCTCTTCAGGACCCTCTATTGTGATGCCTGTAAGAGCAGTCGGTGGTGGTAGCTGGGTGCCATCTAGTTATTCTAGGCTCAGGATGGTGGAGGCTTTGGTATTTTTGGACCATTAGTCCTTTGGACTAATATTTCCCTTAAGTTTTTGCTTTTCTTCATTTTCCTTTACTCCAGATAGAGTGGGACAAGTAGATGTATCTTAGATGGTCATTCACAGGCTTTTAAGGCCCAAGACACTACTCACCAAAGTCGGATGTAGAACGTTTTCTTTTGTAAACTATGTTATGCCAATTGATCTATGTGTCTCCCAAGATCATGGTCCCTAGTTCTCAGCCCAGTAACTCAGTCCCTAATGGATTTTGGATGTATCTATGAATTTTCTGTGACTTTGCCTTGGTCAAGTTGTGCTGACTGCCCCTGTAATGTGTGTTGTATTTCCCTTCACTGAAGTTACCACTGATCTACTATCTAGTTAGTGTTTTTCCCTCCCTACCCCTCCCCTCACTCATAACCATGAAAGATTGTTTCTTTCTGTGTGTAAACCTTTCCTTGAGTTTTTATAATAGTGGTTCTCATGTAGTAATTGTTCTTTTGTGATTGACTTATTTCACTCAGCATAATGCCCTCCAAATTTATCCATATTGTGAGATGTTTCTTGGATTCCTTATTATTTTTTATCGTTGCATAGTATCCCATTGTGTTTATGTACCATAATTTATCCTTTCATCCATTGATGGGCTGTTAGGTTAATTCCATCTTTTTGCTATTGTGAATAATGCCACAATGTCCATTCATATGACAGCTCTTATTTCTCTAGGATAGGTTCCTAGGAGTGGGATTGCTGGATAGTAGGGTATTTCTATTTCTAGATTTTTAAGGAAGCGCCATATCATTTTCCAAAGCGGTTGTACCATTTTACATTCCTCCCAGCAGTGCATAAGTGTTCCAATCTCCCCACTACCTCTCCAGTATTTGCTATTTTCTGGTTTTTTGACTCATGCCAGTAATGTCGGGGTGAGATGGTATCTCATTGTAGTTTTTATTTGCATTTCTCTAATGGCTAATGATCACGAGCATTTCCTCATGTGTCTGTTAGCCACCTGAATTTCTTCTTTGGTGAAGTGTCTGTTCATACCCTTTGCCCATTTTAAAATGGATTATTTGTCTTTTTATTATTGTTGAGGTGTTGTAGTATTTTACAGATTACAGAGATTAGACATTTGTTGGATATGTCATAGCCAAATATTTTTTCATAGTCTGTAGTTTGTCTTTTTACTCTTCTGGTGAATTCTTTTGATGAGCATAGGTGTTTAATTTTTAGAAGATCCCAGTTATCTAGTTTATATTCTAGTGTTTGTGTATTGTTAGTTATGGTTTAAATTCTATTCATGCCATATATTAGGGCCCCTAGCTTTGACCCTATTTTTTCTTCCATAATCTTTATAGTTTTTGGTTTTATATTTAGGCCTTTGATCCATTTTGAATTAGTTTTTGTGTATAGTTTATGGTATGGGTCCGTTTCATTTTTTTACAGATCAACATCCAGGCTTGTTAGCACCATTTGTTAAAAAGATTGTCTTTTGCTCATTTACTCAACTTTGGGCCTTTGTCAAAGATCAGCTCATCATAGGTGGATGGATTTACATCTGGGTTCTCAATTCTGTTCCATTGGTCAATGTGTCTGTTGTTGTACCAGTACCAGGCTGTTTTGACTAATGTAGCGGTATAGGAAGTTCTGAAGTCAGGTAGTGTGAGGCCTCCTATTTTGTTCTTCTTCAGTAGTGCTTTACTTATCTGGGGCCTTGTTCCTTTCCATATAAAGTTAATGATTAGTTTTTCCATCTCGTTAAAGAGAGCTGTTGGTATTTGGATAGGGATTGTGTGATATCTGTAGACAGCTTTGGATAGGATTGACATTTTCATGATGTTGAGTCTACCTAGCCATGAGCATGGTATGTTTTTCCATTTATGTAGATCCCTTTGGGTTTCTTGCATTAGTGTTTTGTAGTTTTCTTTGTATAGGTCTTTTACATCCCTGATTAGATTTTTTTCTTAAGTATTTTATTTTTTTAGGGGCTATTATAAAATGTATTGCTTCCTGATTTCCATTTGGTAGCTCTCTCTATGGTGTATAGGAATCTAAATAATTTTTTTATGTTGATCTTGTATCCTGCTACTCTGCTGAATCTCTTAGTTCCGGAAGTTTTCTTGTAGTCTTTTGCGCTCTCTGTGTATAGTGTCGTATCACCTGTGATTAGGAATAGTTTTACTTCTTCCTTACCAATTTGGGTGCCCTTTATTTCTTTTTCTTACCTTATTGCTCTAGCTAGGACTTCCAGCACAATGTTAAATAGGAATGGTGATAAAGGGCATCCTTTTCTTGTTCCCATTCTCAGGGGGAATGCTTTCAGCTTCCCTCTGTTGAGGGTGATGTTGAGGATGATGTTCGTTTTGCATAGATGCTCTTTATTTACGTTGAGGAATTTCCCTTCTATTTCTATTTTATTGAGAGTTTTTATCAGGAATGAGTGTTAGGCTTTATCAAATGCCTCTTCTGTGTCGATTGAGATGATCATGTGATTCTTTTGTTTATGTAGTGGATTACGTTGATTAATTTTCTAGTGTTGAACCATCCTTGCATAACTGGTACAAATCCCATTTGGTTGTGGTGTATTATTTTTTGGATATGATGCTGAATTCTATTGGCTAAAATTTTGTTGAGAATTTTTGCATCTATATTTGTGAGAGATATTGGTCTATATTTTTGTTTTTTTGTGGTGTCTTTGCCTGATTTTGATATCAGGGTTAGCTGGCTTCATAGAATGAATTCAGAAGTATCCCTTCCTTTTCTTTGTTCTGAAATAGTGTGAGTAGTATTAGTATGAGCTCTTCTCTGAATGTTTGGTAGAATTCTCCAGTGAAGCCATCTGGACAAGGATTTTTTGTTGTTGTTGGGATTTTTTTTTTTTTAATACCTTTTCAATCTCTTCTCTTGTTATGGCTCTGTTCAGATTACCTACCTCGGTTTGTGTTAGTTTAGGTAGGTAGTGGGTTTCTAGAAATTTCTCCATTTTCCTCTAGGTTTTCAAATATGTTGGAGTACAGTTTTTCACTGTACTCTATTATGATCCTTTTTATTTCAGTTGGGTCTGTTGTAATGTCTCTCTTCTTATTTCTTTTTTGGCTTATTTTCGTCTTCTGTTTTTCTTTTGTCAGTTTGGCCAAGGGTTTGTCCATTTTGATGATCCTTTCAAAGAAGCAACTTTGGTTTTGTTGATTCTTTCTATTGTTTTTCTACTCTCTATTTCATTTATTTCTGCTATGATCTTTATTATTTCCTTTCTTCTGGTGGCTGTGGGCATCTTTTGCTAGTCTCTTTCTATTTGTTTGAGTTGTAGAGCTAACATTTTGATTTTGTCCCTTTCTTCTTTTTTGATGTGTGCATCTATTGCTATAAATTGACCTCTGAGCACTGCTTTTGCTGTGTCCCAAAGGTTTTGGTATGATGTGTTTTCATTCTCATTTGATTCTAGGAATTTTTTGATTCCATCTTTGATTTCTTCTATTACCTGGTGGTTTTTAAGCAAGGTGTTGTTCAGTTTCCATGTTTATGACTTTTTCCTTGTTCTTCCTACTATTTTTTACTTTTATGGCATTGTAATCAGAGAATATGCTTTGTATTATCTCAGTATTTGGGTTTTGTTGAAGGTTTCTTTGTGGCTTAAGATGTGGACTATTCTGGGGAATGTTCCATGTGCATTGGAAAAGAATGTATACTTTGCTGCTGTTGGATGAAATGTTCTATATATGTCTGTGAGGCCAAGTTGGTTGATTGTTGCCTTTAGATTATCTGTATCTTTACTGAAGTTCTTTCTAGATGTTCTGTCCTTTACTGAGAGTGGTGTGTTGAAGTCTTCTACTACTGTTGTGGGACTGTCATTTTCTCTTTTTAGTGCTGTTAGAGTTTGTTTTATGTATTTTGGAGCCATGCCATTGGGTGTGTAGATGTTTATTAAGGTTATGTCATCTTGGTGAATTGTCCCTTTAATCATTATGTAATGTCCATTCTTGTCTTTTATTGTGGATTTTCCCTTAAAGTCTATTTTATCTGATATTAGAATTGCCACTCCTGTTCTTTTTTGGTTGCTGTTTGCTTGATATTTTTTTTTCCATTCTTTGATTCTTAATGTATTTGTATCTTTGTGTCTAAGGTGTGTCTTTTGTAGACAGCATATTGATAGGCCATGTTTTTTTAACCTCTCTGTCTCTCTGCAGTGCATTTAAGCCTTTTACATTCATTGTGATTATTGATAGATGTGAGTTCATTTTGTTTTGCTTTTTTATTTTTTTTGGTGGTGCTGATATTTTCTTTGTTCATCTTACTCTCCTGTGCTGAGTTCCTTTTGTCTGTATAATTTGTTTTTACTTCTTTTGTTATTGTATATTTTATGTTTATTGAGTTTTTATGTTTTTCTTCTTTATTTTGATGAATAGTTCAGTAATTTCAAGGGGTAGCATATGATCAAGAACTGATGATACTGAAGGAAGAAGTCAAAGCTGCACTGAAGGCATTGGTGGAAAACAAGGCTTCAGGGATTGATGGAATACCAACTGAGTTACTTCAACAAATGGGTGCAGCACTGGAAGTTCCCACTAGTCTATGCCAAGAAATTTGGAAGACAGGTACCTGACCAACTAACAGGAAGAGATCCATATTTATGTATATTCCAAAGAAAGATGATTCTACTGAATGCATAAATTATCAAACAATATCATTAATATCACACACAAATAAAATTTTGCTGAAAATCATTCAAAAACAGTTGTAGCAGTACATTAACAGGGAACTGCCAGATATTCAAGCTGGATTCAGAAGAGGACGTGGAACCAAGGATATCATTGCTGATGTCAGAGGGGTCCTCTCTGAAAGCAGACTATACCAGAAAGGTGTTTATCTGTGTTTTATTGACTATGCAAAGGCATTGTACTGTGTGGATCATAACAAATTATGAATAACATTGTGAAGAATGAGAATTCCAGAACACTTAATTGTGCTCATACAGAACCTGTACATAGATCAAGAGGCAGTTGTTCGAACAGAACAAGGGGATATTGCATGGTTTAAAATCAGCAAAGGTGTGCACCAGGGTTGTATCCTTTCACCATATTTATTCAATCTGTATGCTGCAAATAATCTGAGAAACTGGACTATATGAAGAAGAGCGGGGCATCAGGATTGGAGGAAGACTCATTAACAACCTGTGTTATGCAGGTGACACACCTTGCTTGCTGAATGTGAAGAGGACTTGAAGCAATTACTGATGAAGATCAAAGACTATAGCCTTCAGTAGGGATTACATCTCAACATAAAGAAAACACAAATCCTCACAACTGGACCAATAAGCAACATTATGATAAACAGAGAAAAAATTGAAGTTGCCAAGGATTTCATTCTACTTGGATCCACAATCAATGTCCATGGAAGCAGCAGTCAAGAAATCAAACGATGCATTGCACTGGGCAAATCTGCTGCAAAAGACCTCTTTAAAGTGTTAAAAAGCAAAGATGTCACTTTAAGGACTAAGGTGTGCCTGACCCAAGTCACGGTGTTTTTAATTGCCTCATATGCATGCAAAAACTGGACAATGAATAAGGAAGACTGAAGAAGAATTGATGTCTGTGAGTTGTAGTGTTGGCGAAGAATATTGATTATACCATGGACTGCCAAAAGAACAAACAAATCTGTCTTGGAAGAAGTATAGTTAGAATGCTTCTTGGAAGTTAGGATGATCAGCCTTTATTTCACCTACTTTGAATTTGTATCAGGAGATGCCAGTCCCTGGAGAAGGACATCATCCTTGGTAAAGTGGAGAGTCAGCAAAAAAGAGGAAGCCCCTCAATGAGATGGATTGATACAGTGACTGCAACAATGGGCTCAAGCATAACAACAATCATGAGGATGTTGCAGGACTGGGCAGCGTTTTATTCTGTTGTACATACAGTCACTATGAGTTGGAGTCGACTCAATGGCACCTAACAACAAGTTTTGTTGACTTTCTTTGTGGTTACCTTGAAATTTAGCCTAATCTTCCTAAATTTGAACCAGTCTTTTATTACTTGATATTACCTTGACTTCTTCTGTATTTGAAAGTTTTATACCTATACTGTTCATTCCCCTTTTATTGTTTTGACATTGTAGTCATTTACAGATTGACGTCTCTGGTTCCCTGTTTTAAATCTTTTAGCTTTGTTTTATCGTTAAGAGTTCATTATCTAGTCTAGTATCTGGCTGATACTGCCCTGTGTCCTAGATTCAGGTTGTTGTTGGATTTTGTTGGTTCTCTAACCAAAAGTCTCCCTTTAATATTTCATGTAAGTTTGGTTTGGTTTTTACAAATTCCTTTAATTTCTGTTTATCTGGAAATGTACTAATTTTGCCATCATATATGAGAGAGAGTTTTGCAGGATATATTATTATTTTTGGGTGGCAATTTTTTTTCTTTCAGTGTTTTATAGATGTCATCCCATTGCCTTCTTGCCTGCAATGCTTGCCGAGTAATCAGAGCTTAGTCTTACAGTTTCCCTTTTGTAAATGACTTTTTGTTTTTCTTGAGTTGCTCTCAGGATTTTTTCTTTGTCTTTGGTTTTAGTGAGTGTGATTATGATATGTCTTGGTGATTTTCTTTTGGAGTCTATGCTATATCGAGTTCGTTGAGCTTCTTGGATGGTCAGCTTTTTTTTTTTTTTTTAATTGTACTTCAGGTGAAGGTGTACAGAACAAATAGTTTCTCATTAAACAGTAGTACACATATTGTTTTATGACATTGGTTAACAACCCCATGACATGTTAACCCTCTCCCTTCTTGCCCTTTTTGTGTTTTTTTTTTTTGGTGAAAATATACATAGCCAAAGATACACCATTTCAAAAATTTCTACATGCACAGTTCAGTGACATCGACTACGCTCTTCCAATTGTGTTGCTATTCTCACTTTAGATGAGGGTATACAGAACAAATAGTTTCTCATTAAACTACACATGTTGCCCTATGACGATGGTTAACAACCTCACTACACATCAGCACTGTCCTACTCAACCTTGGGTTCCCTATCACCAGCTTTCCTGTTCCCTTCTGCCTTCTAGCCCTTGTCCCTGGACTGCTGTGCCTCATTAGTCCCATTTTGTTTTATGGGGCTGTCCAATCCCCAGCTGAACGGTGAACCTCGGAAGTGACTTCACCATGAGCTAAACGGGTGTCTGGGGGCCACAGTCTTGGGGTTTCTTGAGTCTCCTTTAGGCCAGTAAATCTGGTCTTTTTTTGTGTGTGTGTTAGAATTTTGTTCTACATAATTCTCCAGCTCTGTCCAGAACCCTCTGTTGTGATCCTGGTCAGAGCAGTCCGTGGTGGTAGCCGGGCACCATCTAGCTGTACTGGACTCAGTCTGGTGGAGGCCTTGGTATCTGTGGTCCATTAGTCCTTTGGACTAATCTTTTCTTTGTATCCTCTTCTCTTCATTCTCCCTTGCTCCCAAAGGGGTGAGACCAGTGGAATATCTTAGATGGCAGCTCACAGGCTTTTAAGACCCCAGACGCTACTCACCAAGGTAGAATGTAGAACATCGTCTTTATAAACTGTGTTATGCCAATCGAGCTGGATGTTCCCCAAGACCATGGTCCCCAGAGCCCTCCACCCAGCAATTCAGCCCCTCAGGGAGTTTGGATGTGTCTGTGGGGCTTCCATGACCTTTCCTTGTACAAGCTGTGCTGGTTTCCCCAGTATTGTGTACTGTCTCACACTTCACCAAAGATACCACTTATCTATTGCCTATTTAGTACTTCCCCCCAACCCCTCCCATCCCTGGTAACCAACAAAGATTGTTACTTTTTGTGTGTAAACTTTTTCATGGGTTTTTACAATAGAGGTCTCATACAATATTTGTCCTTTTGTGACTGACTTATTTCACTCAGCATAATGTCCTCCAGTTTCATCTATGTTATGAGATGCTTCACAGATTCATCATTGCTCTTTCTCATTGCATAGTACTCCATTGTGTATATGTCCCATAGTTTGTTTATTCATTCCTCTGTTGATGGGCATCTAGGTTGTTTCCATCTTTTTGCTATTGTGAACAATGCTGCCATGAACATAGGTATGCATATGTCTATTCGAGTGACGACTCTTATTTCTGTAGAATATATTCCTAGGAGTGGGATTGCTGGATCTTATGGTATTTCATCTTCCAAAATGGTTGTATCATTTTGCATTCCCACCAGCAGTGGATAAGTGTTCTGATCTCCCTGCAGCCCTTCCAACATTTGTTATTTCCAGTGTTTTTGATTCATGCCAGTAATGTCGGGGTGAGATGGTATCTCATTGTGGTTTTAATTTGTATTTCTCTAATGGCAAGTGATCACGAGCATTTCCTCATGTGTCTGTTGGCTGCTTGAATGTCTTCTTTGGTGAAGTGTCTGTTCATTTCCTTTGCCCATTTTTTACTAGGATTATTTGTCTTTTTGTTGTTTTTTAAATTATTTTATTATTTTTATTGGATTTTCTTGTAGATTCTGGAGATTAGATCTTTGTCTGACTTGTACTGTCCAAAGATTTTTTTCCAGTCTGTAGGTTCTCTTTTTACTCTTTTGGTGAAGTCTTTGAAGAGCATACGTGTTTGATTTTTAGAAGATCCCAGTTATCTAGCTTATCTTCTGGGATTCGTGGGTAGATGGTTATGGTTTGTATCCTGGTAATGCCATGTATTAGGGCGTTGGTCCTATTTTTTCTTCTGTAAACTTCATAGTTTTTGGCTTTGTATTTAGGTCTTTGATCCATTTTGAATTAGCTTTTTTATATGGCGTGAGGTATGGCTCCTGTTTCATTTTTTTTGCAGATGGATATTCAGTTTTGCCAGCACCATTTGTTAAAAAGACTGTCTTTTCCCCATTTGATGGACTTTGGGCCCTTGCCGAAGATCAGGTGGCCATAGGTGGGTGGATTTACATCTGGGTTCTCAATTCTGTTCCATTAGTCAATGTATCTGTCTTTGTACCAGTACCAGGCTGTTTTGACTACCATAGCTGTATAGTAGGTTCTGAGGTTAGGTTGTGTGAGTCCTCCAACTTTGTTCTTCTTCAGTAGTGCTTTACTTATTTGGGGCTTCTTCCCTTTCCATATAAAGTTAGTGGTTAGTTTTTGACCTCTTTGAAGAATGTTGTTGATATTTGGATTGGGATTGTGTTGTATTTGTAAATTGCTTTGGGTAGAACTGTCATTATCACAATGTTGAGTCTACCTATCCATGAGCATGGTATGTTTTTCCATTTATGTAGATCCCTTTGGGTTTCTTGCAGTAGTGTTTTGTAGTTTTCTTTGTATAGGTCTTTTACATCCCTGGTTAGATTTATTCCTAAGTATTTTATTTTTTTAGGGGCTATTATAAATGGTATTATTTTCCTGATTTCCTTTTCATAGTTCTTTTTACTGGTGTATAAGAATCCAACAGATTTTTGTATGTTTATCTTGTATCCTGCAACTCTGCTGAATCTTTATTAGTTCCAGTAGATTTCTCATGGAGTCTTTAGGGTTTTCTATGTATAGGATCATATCATCCACATACGGGGACACTTTAACTTCTTCATTACCAATTTGGATACCCTTTATTTCTTTTTCTTTTGTTATTGCTCTAGCTAGCACTTCCAGCACAATGTTAAATAGGAGTGGTGATAAAGGACATCCTTGTCTTGTTCCTGTTTTCAGCCTCTCTCCATTAAGAATGGTGTTGGCCATTTGTTTTGCATAGATGACCTTTATTATGTTGAGAAATTTCCCTTCTATACCTATTTTATTGAGAGTTTTTATCAGGAATGGGTGTTGGACTTTGTCGAATGCCTTTTCTGTGACAATTGAGATGATCATGTGATTCTTTTCTTTCCTTTTATTTATGTGGTGGATTATGTTGATTGATTTTCTAATGTTGAACCATCCTTGCGTAACTGCTATGAATCCTACTTGGTCGTGGTGTATTATTTTTTCATATGATGCTGAATTCTATTGGTTAGGATTTTATTGAGAATTTTTGCATCGATATTCATGAGAAATATTGGTGTGTAATTTTCTTTTTTGTGCTGTCTTTGCCTGGTTGGTGTCAGCATTATGCTGGCTTCGTAGAATGAGTTTTGAAGTGTTGCTTCCTTTTCTATGCTCTGAAATAACTTGAGTGGTACTGGTAGAAGCTCTTCTGTGAATGTTTTGTAGAATTCTCCAGTGAAGCCATCTGGGCGAGGGATTTTTTTGTTGGGACTTTTTTTTAATTACCTTTTCAACCTCTTCTCTTGTTATGGGTCTGTTCAGATTTTCAGCATCACTTTGTTGTTGTTTGGGTAGGCAATGTGTTTCTAGAAATTTATCCATTTCCTGTAGGTTTTCAAATTTGTTGAAGTATAGGTTTTCATAATATTCTGTTATGATCCTTTTTATTTCAGTTGAGTCTGTTGTAATGTCCCCATTTCATTTCTTATTTGGGTTATTTGTGTCTTCTCCTGTTTTTCTTTTCTCAGTCTGGCCAGTGGTTTGTCGATTTTGTTGATTCTTTCAAAGAACCAACTTTTGGTTTTGTTGATTCTTTCTATTGTTTTTCTGTTCTCTAGTTCATTAATTTCTGCTCTGATCTTTATTATTTCCTTTCTTCCGGTGGCTGTGGGCTTTGTTTTTTTCTGTTCTCTATCTATTTGATTGAGATGTGTAGTTAATGTTTTGATTTTGTCCCTTTCTTCTTTTTTGATATGTGCATCTATTGCTATAAATTGTCTTGGATGTTCAGCTTTTTGTCTTTCATGGTATTAGGGAAGTTTTCTGTCAGCAAGATCCTCTCTGTGTTTTCTGTTTTCTCCCCCTGTTCTGGAATTCTGATCACATGCAAATTTTTGCTTTTGATTGTATCCCACATCAATCTCTTCATTTTTCTTCCTTCTTTTCTCTCTTTCTTCAAACAAAGTGGGATCCAAGGATTTGTCTTCAATTTCGCTGATCCTGTCTTCCATTGTTTCAAATTTGCTCCTAAAACCTTTTATGGCACTATCCATTTCTGAAATCTTGTTGTTTATCTTTTGGATTTCTAATTGCTGTTTTTGTGTGTTTTATAATCATTTATTTATTTTGAAGTTTTGTTCTTGTATTATTTTCCTGGATTCTTCTATTGCTTTGTCTGTGTTTTCCTTGATTTTGGCTACGTATTGGTTGATTCTGTCTGTGTTTTCCATAATTTTGCCTATTTTTTCCTTAGTTTTGTTTATGTTTTCTTGATCTCTTTCATAAACTCTTGGGGAGCCCTGAATGTTAGACTTTTGAATTACTTATCAGGTAGTTTCGGTGCCTTTTCTTCTATAAGAGGGCCAACTGGTGCTTTTTTTGGTCACTTGCTGGAGCCATCTTGTCTTGCTTTTTCATGCATTTTGATATTGTCTGCTGTCTCCAAGATATTCAGACATTGTTTTCTTTCTTTATTGATTGTAGGTTTGTTTGTTTTGTATTGGTTTTTTATTTTGTTTGTTTATGCTGGGCAGGTGGGCTGCGTGTGCTTTGTTGCTTGCTTGTCTGTGGGTATGAGCGTCCTCACCACCTTGTTCAGGTGGGCAGGCCAGCCACTCAGCTATGGTGTAGCAGGGTGGGTCTGGTGGTGGGGGTGAGAAGGGCAAGGATGGGTCATTTTTCTGTGTCACAGCAGTGCACAGCTGGCAGGGAAGGGGGTGTCTCAGCACCGATTCCTCTTGGGGCCATGATGGGGCAAACCAGGCCAGAAGGGGGGTGTCATGGGGCTGGTTCTGCTTGGACCATGAGGTGTGAGGGGGAGATGGTGGGGAGGAGGCTGAAGTGGTGCTGGTTCCACTTAGGCCATGGGTCACAGTGGGGTGGAGCTGGTGGGGATAGAGCCAAAAAGGCACTGGTTCCACTCAGGGTCACAGTAGGGCAGAGCTGGCAGGGAGGGGGATGTCACAGGGCTTGTTCTGCTCAGGACTCCAGGGCATGGCAAGGTGGAACCAGCAGGGGTGGACCGAAGTGGCAGTAGTTCCACTCTGGGCTTCAGGGGTGGTAAGGCAGAGAAGGGGGGACAAAAGAGGGGTGGATGGGGTCAGATGGGGGAAGAGGTTTGTACTGTGGTCCCTGACAGTCAGGGCTGCCAGGATGGGGTGGTTTGTGCTGCTATTCACCAGAAGGGTGGGGGTTGTAGTAGTGTGCCCCTCTGGTTACCGTATGAGAGTATCTGGGCACTTCCTTGAGCTGCAGCCAGCAAGTGTGGTCTTACTTTGCTTTGGGTGTATCTGTGCTGTACCTCTATCTCCTATTGGGAATTCTGTGAAGGTGTCTTCTGTGCTCTTCATGCAGGGTTGTTGGCTTTTTTCCAAGATAGCCTCACTGTGTCATGCAGGTTGGCAGGGAACTTCCACTCTATATCTCTAGTCATTCACTGTTTTTGATCAGTTTCTTCTTCTCATTGGATTCTGATCTAATACTTTATCCCTTCATTTAAGGTTCATGGTTCTGGGATTGACCCCTGTATCTGTTCTACTTGTGTTTTGGGTCTTTGTTGCAGAGGGATGGCTTAGTGTGTCTGTCTAGTCCACTATATTGGCTTGGCCCCCTTACACTGAAACTCCTTTTTTTTTTTTTTTAATTGATGGAATTAAATGAAGTTTACATTTCAAGTTCGTCTCCTATACAGAATTTTTTTTTAACATACATTGTTATGAGACCCCAACTGCTCACCCCATTCTGCAACAACACACTCCTCCCCTCTGCCCCTGATTCCCCATGAACACTCAACAAGCTCCTAACTCTTTCTGCCTTCCCATCTCACCTCTGGACAGAAGCTGCCCCTTTGGTCTCTTGTATCTACTTGACTAAGAGGCACATTCTTCATGAGTATCACTTTATGTCCCACAGTCCAGTCCAATCCCTGTCTGAAGAATTGGCCTCGGAAATTGTTTTAGTTCTGGGGTGAGGGAGAGACCAGGAGCCATGCTTTCTGGGAATCCTCCAGTCTTAGTCAGACCATTAAGTCTGGTCTTCTTACTAGTATTTGAGTTCTGCATCCCATCCTTCTACTGCTCCATCAGGGACCCTCTGTTGTGTTCCCTGTCAGAACATTCATTGGTGGTAGCCGGGCTCCATGTAGTTCTTCTGGTCTCAGGCTGATGAAATCTCTGGTTTATGTAGCCCATTCTGTCTCTTGGGCCAATACTTTCCTTATGTCTTTGGTGTTCTTCATTCTCCTTTACTCCAAGTGGTTGGGACCAATTAATGGATCTTAGATGGCCACTTGCAAGCTTTCAAGACCCCAGACACCACTCACCAAAGTAGGATGCAGAACATCTTCCCAATAAGGTTTGTTATGCCAATTGACATAGATGTCCTGTGAAAGCATGGTCCCCAGACCCCGCATACCTGCTACTCTGTCTCTCAAAGTATTTGATTGTATTGAGGAAACTTCTTAGCTTTGGTTTACTCCAGTTGTTCTGGCTTCCCCTGTAGTGTGTGCTGTCCTTCCCTTCACCTAAGATCATTCTTATCTACTATCTAGTTAGTGAATAACCCTCACCCTCCCTCCCCACCCCCGTAACCATCAAAGAATATTTTCTTCTGTGTTTAAACCTTTTCTTGATTTCTTATAGTGGTGGTCTTATACAGTATTTGTCCTTCTGTGCCTGACTAAATTCACTCAGTGTAAAAGTTCTAGCTTCCACCAAGTTATACGATGTTTCACAGCTTCATCATTGTTCTTTATCGTTGCGTAATATTCCATTGTGTGGCTATACCATAGTTTGTTTATCCATTAGTCCATCGATGGGCACTTAGGTTGCTTCCATCCTTTGGCTATTGTGAACAATGCTGCGATGAACATGGGTGTGCATATATCTATTTGTGTGATGGCTCTTGTTTCTCTAGGATATATTCCAAGGAGCAGGATAGCTGGATCGTATGGTACCTCTATTTCTAGCTTTTTAAGGAAGCGCCAAATCGATTTCCAAAGCGGTTGTACCATTTTACATTCCCACCAACAGTGTATAAGTGTTCCAGTCTCTCCACAACCTCTCCAGCATTTGTTATTTTGTGTTTTCTGGATTAATGCTAGCGTTGTTGGGGTGAGATGATATCTCATACATTGAAACTCTTATATCCCCATTTGTTTCTGTAAGACAATAGCTGATTGACCAGATTCTTTGCAATTTGTGTTGTGTTTCTTTCTAATGTTTCACGTTCCTCAAGTCCTTAGTAATTTTTTTTTTTTTTTTGTCTCTGAAGGATAGGCTGATTTGAGGACAAGTGGAATTGAGTAATTAGCATCATCTGGGAGAAGCTAACCCCTCTGTGCTGTCGCTCAGAGAGCGACTCCCATCCAACATATTAGAGTAGCCTCTTGGTCTCGTGCCTGATACAGCCAAGGAAGGAGTGATTTGATCTTTGAGTTATCAGAATGAGAAGAATCCATAATGTTCCCTTCAGTCACTCAATCAATTCCACTGCATTTTTGGGTACAACTGAACATCTTCCACTGGGCAAACACTGGTGGACTTGGTTGGCCACTGATATATGACCTTGTTCTAGTGCTCAAGAAATTCACTTGAGTTGTCAAGGCAAAACCAACATATATGAGAAGTTTAGAGAAAAATTATGTGCGAAATGGCATGGTGCAGTCTATAAATTCAAAGACTGCATTGTAATTATTCTTTTGGTGCCTTAATCTATAAAACTTACCTTATAGGATTGTGATGTGGTGAAATATAAAAATGTGTGGAGTGTCGGAAAATCTGATTTTTAGGACTAGTTTCATCAGAAATCAGCTACCAGCCCTTAGGAGAAAATTCTCTTCACCTAATTTAGGCAATGATTTCTTAAATACAACAACATCAAAAGCACAATTCATAGAAGAAAAAGATAGTAAATTAGACCATCAAAATTAAAAACATCTGCTCTGCAAGAGACACTTAATAGAATGGAAGAACAAGCCACCAACTGACAGAAAATATTTTCAAAGTACATATCTGCTAAAAGACTTATGCAATCCCTGACTGGTACAAACAATTAAGCACATGACTACTAAATGAAAAGTTGGTGGTTCAAACATACCCAAAGGCACCTCAGAAGGCAGTCTGATAATCTGCTCCCTAAAGGTCACAGTCTTGAAAACTCTATGGATCAGTTCTACTCTGCACACATGGGGTCACCATGAGTCAGAATTGACAACAACTAACAATACCAACAAAGGACTTATATTCAGAAAATATAAAGACCTTTCAAAAATCAATAATAAGAAGACAAGCCACTTAAAAAAAAAAAGGGCAAAGAAATTAAAGAGATCCTCCATCATCTTTTCTATCTTCGTCAAATAAGATAATACGTATGGCAAATTCCTACAACTGTCGAGTCAATTCTGACTTATAGCAACCCTATAGAGCAGAGTAGACCTGCCCCATAGGGTTTCTAAGGCTGTAAATCTTTATGGAGGAAGACTGCTATACCTTTCTTCTGTGGAGCAGCTGGTGAGTTTGAACCTCCAACCTTTCAGTTAGCAACCAAATGCTTTTAACCATTGTGCCACCAAGGCTCCTATATGGCAAATAAGCACATGATAAGTTGTTCAACATCTTTAGTCATTAGGGAAATAAAAATTTATACCACAGTGAAATAATTCTATGCATCTGTTACAATGGCTAAAGTTAAAAGCACTGACAATACCAAGTCCTAACAAGGAAAACAGTTTGGCAGTTTTTTAATAAATTTACACATACAGTCAACCCACTCCCAGGCATTTACCCAAAAGAAATGAAAACTTATGTTCACATAAAAACCTATACACAAATATTTGTAGTGGCTTTGTTCATAATTGACTAATATTAGAAACAAATATCCTTCAGCTGGTGAACAGATAAACTCTGGTGCATTCACGCAATGGAATACTACTTACCATCAAAAAGGAACTAACTGTTGTTACATGTTACAATATAGATGAGTCTCAAAGAATACTAAGTGAAAGAAGCCAGATGCTGAAGCCCACATACTGTATGATTCCATTTACATGAAGGTTGAAGTTTTTTTAAAAAAAGGCAGAAGGAAAGGCAGAATTATAGGACTGGAAAGAAAGCAGTGGTTATCAGAGGCTAGAGGAGAGGGCTTGTCTACAGAGGGGCATGAGAGAACGTTCCTAGGGTGATGGATCTGTTCTATATCTTGATTGTGGTGGGTTTTGTATGACTGTATGTTTGTCAAAACATGTAGAATTCTACATCAAAAGTGTGAATATTACCATACGTAAATTATACCTCAGTTAAAAAAAGAGAAAAACACAGTCTCTACCTCAGTTACACATTTGTCAAATGGGAATAATGTCGTGGTTGCTGCTGATAATGATAACGATACATCGGGTTTTGTAATTGAGAAAACGTCTCTGAGTGCTTTGAAACGAGCGTTACACGATTGCCAGATGTTCTTATTAGATTTTTTTTGTCTTGCTTTGGTGTCCAGTTACCTTGCTAAAAAGTTTTATATTATTTGTAAAAGGACTTTGTCCGCTGGTTCTTTTGACTTTTTGAAGTAAATGATCAAATAGTCTGCAAATGACGTCAGTTAATCTCTTCCTTTCCAATCTACTATCTTTTTTTATAGCTCTTCTCCCCCTTGTCTTCTTGTGTTGGTTAAGATGGTCAAATCAATGTTGAATATTAGGTGTTGTAGTAGACATGCTTGTCTCATTTATAAACTAAATAAGAATGTTTATAAAATTTCAAAATAAATATGATGTGGCTTTTGGTAGATATTAAATGATTATCAAATGAAGGAAGCTTCTTTTCATTCCCATTTCCTAAGCGTTAGTTCTTGTGTGTGTGTGTTTTTTTTTTAATGATGAATGGATATTGTTTCTTTACTCAATGTTTTTCCTGCATCAGTTGAAATAATTATATATTATTTTCTTATAATAAAAAATAATTTTCAATGAACCTTAAGAGCTGGCCTTCTGTATTCCTGCTTTCCATTCCCCAACCAATCTGTAACCTTCTTAAAGGCAGTGACTTTTTTTTTTTACCACTGCATATATCTCCATCACCTAGCCCAGGTCTAATTTAAACAAAATATTTATCCCTGAAATTTAACTTTTATTTCTAGGAAGAGGAGCACACTTACAATACTCTACTGAGGACTAGAGGGCTCAGAAGATCTCTTCTCCCATGAAATTTTTAAATGCTTAATCTCAGGATTAGCCTCAGCCCATTTAAGACCTCTATATTTTGATCCAAGTTTTGGTTTCATTCTTTTTGCCTTGAAGCTGATCTTGGAGATCCATTTTTACAGAGTTGCTGTGAGTACAGATATTTTTCCAGGCTTCCCTGTTGCTCTTTTATATTTTAATACTTCTCTTGACTTATCAAGAATGAGTTGTAGGTTGGGCCTAGGTGCTTGAAGCTTTATTCTTCAAAGATCAGGATGTGAGCTGGAGAAAGCAATATACTAGTAACACCTAGAATTTATAGTGGGAAGCTTCCGTTTGTAACCCAAGAATGTCAGCTAGGATAATTGTGGGTTGTAGGGAAGGTGGCCAATTTCAGACTTACTTTATGTGGGATCTCTTGGCAATTCTGCTCCCAGGGGAGGAGGAAACGGTATAGGGCAGTGCATGTGAGCATGAACTGTGTACGGAAGTAGCCCTAAGTTCACGTTTGGCTCTGAGAATTGGTAACTGGGATAAGTCACGTAACCTTTCTATTTTGGTTTCCTCGTCTCTGAAATAGGGATTCAAGTAGGTGGTTTTGAGTGCCTGACACACAATAGACTCAAAAAATATTGGCTATTATTTCAACAGCAGTTGCCTAGGCATAATCTGATGTGATAGAATAGGTTTCTCTGTGAGAGGGCCCTTGGAGGTTTTTTGCTTTGTTTTAGATTTCTGTCATGAAGGAAAAACATAATTTTTTAATGTAGATACAAAGATGCAGAACAAAGAGAGTTATGACTCATGTTTCACAATTTACATAGCTTATTTATTTTTTCATGTTCTTTAATACTTCAGACGGTTATATAATCTCCCTCTTCCCCACCTTTTAGGATGCCAGGATATGACATCAGGCAAATGGGGAGGCACGGTTTTGGGGGAGGCATGATGTGCTGTAGGAGAAGGCATATGCTTTTCTGATATTACACTCTCATTACTTATGTTGGAACAATAAAAAAGTAGTCTCAAATACTGACTGATATTTGGACATTTTCCCCCCATTTTGGTTCTTTTAGCTCTAAAATTCTACCAGACCTTGGATAATGTTATGAGCCATTCCCAGTCTGGCTTGTTGTCAGGCACTGGATTTTAGTTCCTAGTTAGTCTCCAGTTGTACTGGTTTCCAAGTCTTTCTAGTTCTTGAAGTCATGGCCTGGACTACCTTGGAAAGATCCAGTGGTGTGATGCGTGCTTATAATGTAGTAATCCCAAATCACATATGTGTGCAATGTGTAACGTGTTACTTGAACATTCAAGCTAAACTAACCTAAACAACCTAAAACTGACAAACAACTCCTCTGTCACTGTTATGGATTGAATTATGTCCCCAAAATATGTGTTGTAAATCCTAACCCCTATGCCTGTGGTTATAATCCCATTTGAGAATGGGTTGTCTTTGTTATGTGAATGAGGCAGGATTAGTGTAGGGAGTATTTTGAGTCAATCTCTTTTGTGATATACAAGAGATTAAATAAGCAAGCAGAGCAGAGATGGGGTAAGATAGATGCCAAGACACATGGAGATCTCCAAGGAACCAGGAAGCAGAAGCTGAGAGATGAAGATGTTCCTCCAGAGCCAACAGAGACAGAAACCCTTCCCCTGGAGCTGGCACCCTGAATTCAGACTTCTAGTCTGCTAAACTGTGAGAAAATAAAGTTCTGCTTGTTAAAGCCATCCACTTGTGGTATTTCTGTTATAGCAGCACTAGATAACTAAGACAGTCATAAACAATTTTTAATATTATATTTAGCTACCTTGTAGACTAGTGCTTGACTGGGATACGGTGTGGCACTGCCCTTAGTTTATGCAGGCTAAGACAACTCAATGGGCACCCCTAATCACGAACCTGTTATGAAAGTTACCCTGATGCAATGTGAGCTAGACACCCCACAAGAGACTCTACTCTACAAGACCAGAGGGGCTAAACCGCATAAAAACCCTGGGCTTTTGCTCTTCCAACAAGAGCAAGGTAGAGACAGAATGACTCTCTGGCAGTTGAATCTCTGATGCTCTCAAGACTGAGGCTTTTGCTGAAGACTCTGCTGCCCTTGTTGCAGACCTCAGACCCCAGCTATGAGGGACCTCCACCAAGGACTAGCTGTTAGTCAAGCCTTCCTCCCAAGACCACACATTAAAGGTAAAAACTTGTAGGCTAAAGATTGGACTTCAATTGTTGGATAACTACCCCACCCTGATTCTCCAGGTCTGAATGAATGTCTTGTGGTCTTACCTACCAGCTCTGCCATGACCACCTTACAGTAAACTAAATGAGTTTATGCAGGACAAATGCGAGTATTTCTCTTACTTTAAGATAAAATCCCCTACAGGAACAGTGGTTTCTCCATTTGAGGTCTGGCCCAAGGTCACGGTGAGGTCAAAGCCTAAAGGTTGCTGAGGTTGCACTGGCGGGCCCCTGAGTCAGGTGCTGCATCAAAAAATTAACCCCCTTGTCTCAGAGAGGTCTTTGTTTTGGCTAAATGTTCAACACCACTTAAAAAGAGAGTTTGAGGACTTAAACTTGAAGAAGAATCTTTGGGGTCAGTGTGAATTATCAACGACAAATACTTTGCTTAGCAGCAACTTGCTTCAGTTTCTTATTTGAAGGATGTCAGTTTGAGGACAGTCCATTAGTTTTCTTTTCTGGGAGACGAACACAGTTTTAAAATACAAGTTCAGTCTGAATACCCCATGAAGGGACTATTTGTTTGGCAAAATGGTATGTGTACTCGCATGGGAAATTATACATAGAGAAAAGCATCAGACCATGCAGGGGGAAAAAAAAAAAAAAGTTTTAAGATCCTTTAAGTTGTGACAAGAAGCCCTGGTGGCACAGTGGTTAAGTGCTCAGCTGCTAACTGAAAGGTTGATGATTCGAACCCACCAGCCACTCCACGGGAGAAAGATGTGACAGTCTGCTTCTGTAAAGATTTATAGCCTTGAAAAGACTACCGGGAAGTTCTACTCTGTCCTATAGGGTTGCTATGATGGAATCGACTCAAGTGCAATGGGTTTGGTTTTGGTTTTAGGGTTGTGACCTAGATGAAGCAACAGGCTCTTCCACACACAATGGGTTTGATGGCCATGAAAAGTATGCATTCCATGGGATTTGGGCACCAGGCAAACCCCAGAGTGTGTTCATAGCCCTGTGTGGTCTGTGTGGTCTGTGATGACTCCACCCCACCCATCCACTATCTTCTGCTCCCCAAATACGTGGTCTCCATTCCAGTCAAGTTGTTTATCCCATGTCCCACTAACATACTAAACTTTTTCTCTGCTTGTGCAATCCCTCATTCCATCTTGTCTACTTCTAAGCTCTCAGACCCTTCCCTTCAAGGCCAATCAAGTTACTCCTCCCCTCAGAAACTCTCTGGCTTCCATGCTGGTTCTATGAGCTGTCTTTTCTTGGAGCTGCTCCTCCATCCTTTCTTTCTGAACCTACCTGGTGCTTAAAGACCTCTCTCTTGTAATCTATAGCATCTCCCCCAGCACCTCCTGCCTTTTCTGATGAGTCCGACTCTAAGAATAATGAATATTACAGTTCTCAACTCCAGAATCATATTTGTACAGAAGGGTAATAATAATTTCAAGGCCACTTACGAACCATAATTTTCCAAAGCATGGTTGACTTGAGGTCAGCCTCATTTGGTGGGGATCCCAGGGCACTTAGCCCTTGCTAATTTCCATGGCTATCCCAGCACATGGAATATGTTAGTTTAGCTCATATGGGTACATTTTTCATTCCCAGAGAGTAATTTTGTTAGTGCCAACTTGAAAATAATGCTACATTGTCTTTTGGGGAGACTTTTATTCAAGTAGCTTAAGCCTCTTTTTTGCCAGCTTATAAAAGCTGTGTGAGGTAGAGATCATCCTCTATTTTTTAAGACAAAGAAACTGAGGTCTAACAGGGATAGTTCACACAGAGATAAGATTGGAGCTAAAAGAGAGAAGTCCATTTAGGTCTAGGTATAGCAAGAGAAGGCTTCCTGGGTGGCACAAACGGTTTGCTCTCAACTGCTAACCTAAAGGTTGGTGGTTCAAATCCACCCAGTGGTGTCATGGAAGAAAGGCCTGGTGATCTGCCTTTGTCAAGATTAAAACCAAGAAAACCTTATGGAGCAGTTCTACACTCCATACACGGGGTCAACCATGAGTTGGAATCGACCCAATAGCAGCTAACAACAACAGCAAAGGAAGAGTCCCTAAGTGGTGCAAATAGTTAATGTGCTTGCCTTTGAACTGAAAGATTGGTGGTTTGAGTCCACTCAGAGATGCCTTGGAAGAAAGTCCTGATAGTTGACTTCTGAAAAATCAGCCAGCGAAAATCCTGTGGAGCACAGTTCTACTCTGACACACATGGGGTTACCTTGAGTCAGAACCAATTCAACAGCAATTGGCAGGCAGAGAGGCGTAAAGGAAACCAGGGCAGCTTCATTCCACAACAGAACCACCATGCACAGTTGTACGAGGTTGCACACCGCACAGCTTCTGAGGCTGTGAGAATGATGCCCCCTAGATTTGAGCAGCGTTCAATCTGCTTGGCCAGATGTGGCAGCCGTGCTTAGAGGACTTGTCTAAGGCGCAGTGGAAGCCAGTGTTAGGTACTAAAGAAGAGACTGAAGGATACTTCACTTTAGACCTCTCCTTGGACATCAATCTAGATGATTCCCAGGAAGATGAGAGTTTACCTGCCCTGTCTCCCTAATCTCTTCTTACAGAGTTCTTATTTCCAAAGAAGCACCCAGTCAGGATTTTTTAACTGCTCAAGCCTTCAGACACATTTGGTTACTGTACAGCCTGTGTTAGAAACAGAGATGCCACATCCCTAAGAGATTAAGGGGAAGATATATGCATTATGGGCTTAACTCCCGACACATTTGGCTGAAGTTGAAAAAGAACAGAAAAGACACCCACTGTCTCAGGAGGCCTTGGGCAGGAACATACAAGGCAAAACGTTTAATTGTAGACAAGAAAATGCTGGAGAGTCAGCAAGGGATGAGCTGGTCAGGAAATATCCACTTCCTGTGGATACTCCCAAAGTTCTCCCGCTCTAGCCAACCGCAGTTGCAGAAGATCCAGCCAACAAAACACTCCACCAAAGCAGCACTGCTGGCAGCACTGCGCTGGCTCAGTCAGCTCAAGTCAGCTGTACTGTTGACCTCACTTGCCCATGCAGAGTCCTCTGATTTTCTTCCTGAGGCAGAGCACATTCAAAGCAAATAGGAATGATTTAGATACGAAATGTGGCATTCTGGAGGCAAGGGTTAAACCAGTTGCTGTTCGGTCAATTCCAACTCCTGGTGACCCTATGTGTATCAGAATAGAACTGTGCTCCATAGGGTTGATTTTTCAGGAGTAGATTGACAGGCTTTTCTTCTGAGGTGCCTCTGGGTAGACTTGAACCTCCAACCTTTTGGTTAGCAGCCTTACTCGTTTGTACCACCAAGGGACTCAGAGGCATGGGTAGGCAGAAGCAAAAGGGTGAGGATAAAGTTCTCTCAGGCTCAAACAAGGAATTCAGATCGACTTTACTCTGAAGAAATATCTGAAAATAAATGGTTTTTATTTAACGATGTGTCTTTCTTAATACTGTAGTAAAAGAACACTGTGATTCACTTACGCTCAGATAAAAACTCAGCCCCTGAAGTTTGTGGCATTAAATAGGAACTAGTATGCTAAGTTCATTTACCGCAACCATGGTTTTCTGTGTAAATCGGACTTGTCTCTTAAATTTAAAAAAAAAAAAAAAAAGCAATTGCAGCCATGAGTCACGCTGAGATGCTTGCTCTGAGTGAAAAAGGAAGTATGTTTTCTCTGACCAGCCCACACAAAATCAGGAATTTAATATGATTACTGAGAAGACGGATAAAGTTTTCAGGAAAGACTTCCATTTGCTCAGTGCCTCGCAGCCTGCAAAGGAGCAGGAAGTCGAAGGCACCAGCCCTTTTAAGCAGGAGGCTGAGACACAGGATCTTTGATTTTGTTGCGCTGTCCTTTGAAAGCAGTAGGTCCAGAC
The DNA here is from genome assembly GCA_030035585.1 of Dugong dugon. NCBI lineage: Eukaryota > Metazoa > Chordata > Mammalia > Sirenia > Dugongidae > Dugong > Dugong dugon. The sequence continues at coordinate 27,891,547 of CM057475.1, forward strand.
GGATGGGTTAGGCTGGCAAGAGATTCCAAACCAACCAGCCAAACAACCCACTTATTATTATTATTATTATTTTTTAAATTTTATTGTGGTAAAATACATACTATATAAAATTTGCTATTTTACCTACATTTAAGTGTACAATTCAGTGACATTTAATTACATTTGCCATTTTGTGCTACCTTCACCACTATTTTCAAAATTTTTCATCACCCCAAACAGAAACTCTGTACCCATTGAGCTATAACTCCCTCTCTCCCCTCTCCCTAAACTCATTGACGTCGAGTTGATTCCGACTCACAGCACAGAGTAGAACTGCCTCATAGGGTTTCCAAAAAGTGGCTGGTGGATTTGAACTGCTGACTTTTTGGTTAGCAGCCAAACGCTTAAACTACTGTGCCATCAGGGCTCCCCCTTTCCCTAGCCCCTGGTAACCTCTGCATTTGCCTATTATAGCTATTTCATATAAGTGGGCTCACACAATATTTGTCCTTTTGTGTTTGGCGTATTTGACTCAGCATGACGTTTTCGAGGTATATCCATGTTGTAGCATGTAGCAGAGCTTCATTTTCTCTTCATGGCTGAATAAAATTCCATGTATGTACATGCCACATTTTGTTTATCCATTTTGTTGGTGGACTCTTAGGTTATTTCCACCTTTCGGTTATTGTGAATGATGCTGCTATGAAGTGATGTACAAGTATCTGTTTGAGTCCCTGCTTTCAAGTCTTTTGGGTACATACCTGTCTCAGCCATCTAGTGCTGCTCTAACAGAAATACCACAAGTGGATGGCTTTCACAAAGAGAAATTTATTTTCTCACAGTCTAGTAGGCTACACGTCCAAATTCAGGGCGTCAGCTCCAGGGGAAGTCTTTCTATCTCTGTCGGCTCTGGAGGAAGGTCCTCGTCATCATCAATCTTCCCCCAGACTAGGAGCTTCTCTGCGCAGAAACCTTGGGTCCAAAGGACGTGCTCTGCTCCCGGCACTGCTTTCTTGGTGGTATGAGGTCCCCACCTCTCTGTGTGCTTCCCTTTAATTTTATCCCACACTGCTGGGAAACTCAGGGATTTGACCTGGGTAAGGGTGGTGTTACAATCCCACCCTAATCCTCTTTAACATAAAATTACAATCACAAAATGGAGGCCAACCACACAATTCTGGGAATCATGGCCCAGCCAAACTGATACACACATTTTTGGGGGGACATAATTCAAACCATGACAATACCCAAGAAGTAGAATTGTTGGGTCATATGATAACCAACTTATGTTTAAACACATACCGCACAAGGGCGCACAAATGTAGGGTTCCTGCCCTTAAGAAGTGGTTGCGTTTTGGACCTTTGGCTAATCAGGAACACAGAAGACAGTACAAGTATTCCCAACAGGGAATTGGTTACCCAAGTGACAGAGGAACGGAGAAGCCAAACAGGACAATAACCCAGAGACTAGCACCAGCAGGAAGCCTTGACCATCCCGTAGGTGGAGGGGACAAAGGTAGCATTTCTAGAGCCCATGGCTGGGTTATGAGGCAAAAATGGAAACAGCACAGGCCTGTCCTGTGAGAGCTAGAGCCATGGACAACACACAGCTGCTGCTGGAGGAGTGGGAGGCAGAGAATTAGGGGGGAAAACACCCTAACTTACCCCTTGTCCCTTCTGCCAATCTCTCCAGGTGTCTGCCATTGATGGCACCCAGCCAGAAACCATCTAATACGGGACCCCAAGAAAGGCAACCTGCAGATGTCATCCCCCAGAGAGGGAGGCAGAGCAGGGCAGGGAAGGGCCAGGAATGGATCTGAGGGAAAACAGGCCCAGGCCTGGCACAATGACTGCACTTGGATTGTTTTTACCTTCAACCACAATGACCTCACCTTGCCCTGGACCAGACCATGACAAATCAACTGCAAACCACAAACGCTGCCTGAGATGGACCCTTGGCTGAACCTCTGCCTCCACCTTTCACCAGCCGTTTAACCCCATCTTGGGCCTATCTCAAAGCCCTTTCAGGAGGCACCTTAAGCCTTCTAGGAGTCAAGGAACTCGAAAACACATAGGCTGACTACAAGCTGTATCTTTTTTTGTTTGTTTGTTTATTATTGTACTTTAAGTGAAAGTTTACATTTCAAGTTAGTCTCTCATACAAAAATTTATACATATGTTGTTGTGTGCCCCTAATTGCTCTCCTTATACTGTGACAGTACACTCCTCCTTTCCACCCCCGATTCCCCATGTCCATTCAACCAGCTCCTATCCCTCTCTGCCTTCCCATCTCACCTCCAGACAGAAGCTGCCGCTTTAGTCTCTTGTATCTACTTGAGCTAAGAAGCACACTCTTCACAAGTATCATTTTATGTCCCACAGTCAAGTCCAATCTTTGTCTGAAGAGCTGGCCTCAGAAACTGTTTTAGTTCTGGGCTGACAGAGAGTCTGGAAGCCATGCTTTCTGGGATTCCTCCAGCTCAGTCAGACTGTTAAGTCGGGTCTTTTTACTAGAATTTGAGTTCTGTACCCCACCTTTCTCCTGCTCCATCAGGGACTCTCTGTTGTGTTCCCTGTCAGGTACAAGCTGTATCTTCACAGAAGCCTGGGCATTGTCCTCATTGCTGTTCTCTGTGGAGAATCCCAGACACCCACTGGCCACATGGTTGAGTGAGCAGAATTTTGTCTCGCTTTGATTTCATCTATGGTTAGTTCTGACAAGGCCTGCTAGATAAAGATTCTAAAGTCCCCAACTACCTAAATTGCTACCCTCAGTGCCTCAGTGCCTAGCTGGTAGCAGCCCTCCTGTCTGAATAGTTCTCTGAGTTAATGTTGCAGGCCTTTCTTGTAGATTCAACACTATTAATATGAACAGTTCAGGGGCTTTGGTGTTCCTTACCAGCTGTGAAGTAATTACTTAACCTCTTTAAGTCTGTTTCTTCATCTATACAACGAAAATAAACATAGGATTGTTGTGTGGATTAAGTGGTGCCCATGGATGTTGCAAATGGTTTGTGCTCAGCTACTAACCCAAAGGTTGGTGGTTCAAATTCACCCAGTGGCACTGTAGAAGAAAGGCCTGGCAATCTGCTTTTGAAAGATTGCAGCCGTTGAAAACCCTATGGAGCAGTTGTATTCTGTAACGCATGGGGGCTCCATGAGTCAGAATCGACTCAATGGCATACGGTTTGGGTGTTGGATTGCGTGCATTCAAAGAGAAGATAACTATTAAAGAACTTATTGTGATGCCCGGCACACAAGCCATGCTCGCTAAATGGCACCATGACCACTCTATAGTCAGGATTCTTTGATTTGCAAGTGACAGGAACCCAACTTAGCTTAAGCAAGAATGATCTGGTTTCAGGAGCATCTGGTTCCAGGAGCTCATCCAATGTCCACACTGTGGCTTCTTTCCAAGTTGCTTGGCTCTGTTTTCCTCTGCTTGGTTTCATTCTCAGGTAGACTGTTCCCACAGATGGCAAGAGTGAGGCTGAAGCACCCTTCCAGCTGAGCAAGCACAGGAGAAAGAAATCCCAAGGATTTCCTGAAAATCTGGACTGGAGTTTCATTGGCCTGGTTTGGATCACTTGTCCAGTCCTAACTTAATCACTGTGGCCAGGGGATGGAATGTTCCTGGGTCCTGTGTCCATGTAGACTAATGATGTGTTAAGTCTCCAGATGAAAATGGAGGGACTGTTATCAGAAGGAGAAATGGACATTAGGCAAAAACAAGCAATTTCCACTACAGCAGCTATTGTTGCTATTATTATTGTTATGGTTGTTGTTATGTTATTACAATTTACTTTTTATTATTTGCTAGTAATACTGCCACCATCCCCATTACTACTACACTGTATGACTAGTACAAAAATTTGGAAGATTATTGAATGAACAACTAGGCTAACAGGGAGGGAAATGGAAAACTCATAGAAAGCTATAGCAGGAAAAAAAGATCCTGGATAGAAGGAAATACAATGAAAGCACTCCCAGTGGTAGAAGAGAGATCAGTAAAGCTAAGCCTAAAGTGGGGAGTTCTAGGAGATGGTTTCAACATCTTTCAAAAACTAGAGCTATCTAAATGACAATGTGTAATACATGTTACAGCTGCTAAACTAAAAATGGAGCGCTGGTGGCTCCATGGTTAAGATCTCTGGTTGCTAACCAGAAGATTGGCAGTTCGAATCTACCAGCCGCTCCTTGGAAACCCTATGGGGCAGTCCTACGCTATCCTATAGGGTCGCTATGAGTTGGAATCGACTCGATGACAATAGGTTTGAGTTTTTAAACTAAAAATACCTCACTGTAATTGCCTAAATGAAGCTTAAATGGCCATAGAAAGCACGCACGTTGCACACTCTTGTCCTTCAGCCCTGTTACAGGGCTCCATGAAATAAGTCAAAAAAATTCCCTGCATGGGAAGACCAGATCCACAAACACCATACTGCAAACACAGTCAGCAGCATCTTCTCCACATAGGAACCCCACGATGTTGGAATATTCTAATTTTTCCTTCCCACTGTTCAAAGTGAAGTAGGTATGACAAGTGTGTATTTAATTTTTGGCAAAAAGTTCAGGTGCTATAACCTATAAAACCAAACTCGTTGCCGTTGAATCAATTCTGACTCACAGCAACCCTACAGGACAGAGTAGAACTGCCCTATAGGGTTTCCAAAGAGCAGTGGTGGATTCGAACTGCTGACGTTTTGATTAGCAGCTGAGCTGTTAACAACTGCGCCACCAGGGCTCCAAGCCTATACCCTGTAGTGAAACATTATTTGGCTATTTAGCAATGCTCTACAGTAGTTTTGAACAGGTGGCTTAATCTAGGACTAGTGATGTATTTCTTTTTTTTTTCCACTTGCTGTCAAGTTGATTCCAACTCATGGCAAACCCATGTGTTTCAGAGTGGAAATGTGCTCCATAGGGTTTTCAATGGCTGTGATCTTTCAGAAGTCAATTGCTAGCCCTTTCTTCTGAGGTGCCTTTGGGTAGAATTGAACAGTCAGCCTCTCGGTTAGTAGCCAAATGCTTAACTGTTTGTGCCACCCAGGGCAACTACAAGTGCATAAACATAATATATAAAATGATTCCATGAAATCCACAACTATGAACTGAACTCTTAACCTATTACATCTTACCTACAATATGCTCTGTCAGAATGATCTCTATTAAGCTGTGCTGCACATACCATAGGAAGGACAATGCACATTGCCCCTCTACAAAAACTAAAATTATGTTCCCAGAAATTCATTTTTCTATTAAAAATCACATAAAATGTGAAAACTAATGTGCTATAGGATTTGCTTAAGGCTAACCCACTCAATGGGAAACAATTGGATAACTGCAATTCATGTTTCACCTAAAGAGGGGTCTGGTCAAGTTGTCAAGTTCCAATATAGGAACTCAGCTGTCTGGGCCAAGCAAATCACTCAGCCTCAATGTAAGCAGACTATGTAGAATATATGTTCTCCATTTTTAAAAAAAGTTATACCATAGAGTTTTACGTAACAATTTTCAAAGGAGAAAGAACACATATATAAGGGGATCATGTTAGATAGCCTTCTCAAGGGCATTGTTATTGTTAGTTGCTGTCAAGTTGACTTTGACTCATGGCAACCTTGTGTTGCCCAGACCTGTGCCATCTTCATGAATGTTGGTATGTCTGAGTCCATTGTTGTGGCTACTGTGTCAATCCATCTCACTGAGGGTTTCCCTTGTTTTCACTGACCCTCTACTTTACAAAACATGATGTCCTTTTATAGTGATTGGTCTTTCCTGATGATGTGTCCAAAGTAAGCGAGGTGAAGTCTTGCCATCCTCACTTCTTTTTTTTTTTTCCAATTGATGTAATTAAATGACATTTACATTTCAAGTTAGTCTCCCATACAGAATTTTTTTTTTAACATACATTGTTATGAGACCCCAACCGCTCACCCCATTCTGCAACAGCACACTCCTCCCCTCTGCCCCTGATTCCCCATGAATGTTCAACCAGCTACTTACTCTCTCTGCCTTCCCCTCTCACCTCTGGACAGAAGCCACCCCTTTGGTCTCTTGCATCTACTTGACTAAGAGGCACATTCTTCAGAAGTATCACTTTATGTCCCACAGTCCAGTCCAATCCCTGTCTGAAGAATTGGCCTCGGAAATTGTTTTAGTTCTGGGGTGAGGGAGAGACCAGGGGCCATGCTTTCTGGGAATCCTCCAGTCTTAGACCATTAAGTCTGGTCTTCTTACTAGTATTTGAGTTCTGCATCCCATCGCTCTACTGCTCCATCAGGGACCCTCTGTTGTGTTCCCTGTCAGGACGTTCGTTGGTGGTAGCTGGGCACCATCTAGTTCTTCTGGTCTCAGGCTGATGAAGTCTCTGGTTTATGTAGCCCATTCTGTCTCTTGAGCCAATGTTTTCCTTGTGTCTTTTGTGTTCTTCATTCTCCTTTACTCCAAGTGGTTGGGACCAATTGATGCATCTTAGATGGCTGCATGCAAGCTATTAAGACTCCAGACGCCACTCACCAATGTAGGATGCAGAACATTTTCTTAATAAGGTTTGTTATGCCAATTGACATAGATGTCCCCGAAAGCATGGTCCCCAGACCCCGCATCCCTGCTACTCTGTCTCTCAAAGTATTTGATTGTATTGAGGAAACTTCTTAGCTTTGGTTTACTCCAGTTGTGCTGGCTTACCCTGTAGTGTGTGCTGTCCTTCCCTTCACCTAAGATCATTCTTATCTACTATCTAGTTAGTGAATAACCCTCACCCTCCCTCCCCACCCCCGTAACCATCAAAGAATGTTTTCTTCTGTGTTTAAACCTTTTCTTGATTTCTTATAGTGGTGGTCTTATACAGTATTTGTCCTTCTGTGCCTGACTAAATTCACTCAGTGTAAAAGTTCTAGCTTCCACCAAGTTATACGATGTTTCACAGCTTCATCGTTGTTCTTTATCATTGTGTAATATTCCATTGTGTGGCTATACCATAGTTTGTTTATCCATTCGTCCATTGATGGGCACTTAGGTTGCTTCCATCCTTTGGCTATTGTGAACAATGCTGCGATGAACATGGGTGTGCATATATCTATTTGTGTGATGGCTCTTGTTTCTCTAGGATATATTCCAAGGAGCGGGATAGCTGGATTGTATGGTACCTCTATTTCTAGCTTTTTAAGGAAGCACCAAATCGATTTCCAAAGCGGTTGTACCATTTTACATTCCCACCAACAGTGTATAAGTGTTCCAGTCTCTCCACAACCTCTCCAGCATTTGTTATTTTGTGTTTTCTGGATTAATGCTAGCCTTGTTGGGGTAAGATGATATCTCATTGTAGTTTTGATCTGCATTTCTCTGATGGCTAATGATCGTGAGCATTTCTTCATGTGTCTGTTAGCTGCCTGAATATCTTCTTTGGTGAAGTGCCTGTTCATATCCTTTGCCCATTTTTTAATTGGGTTATTTGTCTTTTTGCTGTTGAGGTTTTGGAGTATCTTGTAGATTTTAGAGATTAAATGCTGATTGGATTTGTCTTAGCCAAAAATTTTTTCCCAGTGTGTAGGTTGTCTTTTCACTGTTTTGGTGAGGTCTTTGGATGAGCATAAGTGTTTGATTTTTAGGAGCTCCCATTTATCTAGTCTCTCTTCTGGTGCTTGTGCATCGTTACTTATGGTTTGTATTGTGTTTATGCCATGTATTAGGGCTCCTAGAATTGTCCCTATTTTTTCTTCCATGATCCTTATTGTTTTCAGTTTTATATTTAAGTCTTTGATCCATTTAAAGTTAGTTTTTGTACATGGTGTGAGATATGGGTCTTGTTTCAGTTTTTTGCATATAGATATCCAATTATGCCAGCACCATTTGTTGAAGAGACTGTCTTTCCCCCAATTAATGGACTTTGGGCCTTTGTCAAATATTAACTGCTCGTAGGTGGATGAGCTTATATCTGGATTCTCAACTCTGTTCTATTGGTCTATGTATCTGTTACTGTACCAGTACCAGGCTGTCTTGACTACCGTGGCAGTATAATAGGCCTTAAAATCAGGTAGTGTAAGGCCTCCCACTTTGTTCTTCTTCTTGAGTAGTGCTTTATTTATCTGGGGCCTCTTCCCTTTCCATATGAAGTTGGTGATTTGTTTCTCCATCTCATTAAAAAACGCTGCTGGAATTTGGATTGGGATTGCATTGTATCTGTAGATTGCTTTGGGTAGAACTGACATTTTCACTATGTTGAGTCTACCCATCCATGAGCAAGGTATATTTTTCCACTTATGCAGGTCTCTTTTAGTTTCTTACAGTAGTGTCTTGTAGTTTTCTCTGTAAAGATCTTTTACATCTCTGGTTAGATTTATTCCTAAGTATTTTATCTTTTGGGGGGCTACTGTAAATGGTATTGATATGGTGATTTCCTCTCTGAGGTTCTCTTTATTGGTGTAAAGGAATCCAATTAATTTTTGTATGTTTATCTTGTATCCTGAAACTTTGCTGAAATCTTCTGTTAGTTCCAGTAGTTTTCTTGTGGATTCCTTGGGGTTTTCCGTGTATAAGATCATATCATCTGCAAATAGAGATACTTTGACTTCTTCCCTACCTATTTGGATGCACTTTATTTCTTTTTCTAATCTAACTGCTCTGGCTAGGACCTCTAGCACAATGTTGAATAATAGTGGTGATAAAGGGCATCCTTGTCTGGTTCCTGTTCTCAAGGGGAATGCTTTCAAAGTCTCTCCATTCAGGATGATGTTGGCTATTGGTTTTGTATAAATGCCCTTAATTATACTGAGGAATTTCCCTTCTATTCCTATTTTGTTGAGAGTTTTTGTCGTGAATGGGTGTTGGACTTCGTCGAATGCCTTTTCTGCATTGATTGATAAGATCATGTGGTTCTTGTCTTTTGTTTTATTTATGTGATGGATTACATTGATTGTTTTTCTAATGTTGAACCATCTCTGCATACCTGGTATAAATCCCACTTGGTCGTGGTGAATTACTTTTTTGATATGTTGCTGAATTCTATTGGCTAAAATTTTGTTGAGGATTTTTGCATCAATGTTCACGAGGGATATTGGTCTGTAATTTTCTATTTTTGTGGTGTCTTTACCTGGTTTTGGTATCAGGGTTATGCTGGCTTCATAGAATGAGTTTGGGAGTATTCCATCCGTTTCTATGCTTTGAAATACCTTTAGTAGAAGTAGTGTTTTCTCTTCTCTGAAAGTTTGGTAGAATTCTCCAGTGAAGCCATCTGGGCCAGGGCTTTTTATTGTTGGCAGTTTTTTAATAACCTTTTCAATCTCTTCTTTTGTTATGGGTTTATTTAGTTGTTCTACTTCTGTTTGTGTTAATTTAAGTAGGTAGTGAGTTTCTAGAAATTTGTCCATTTCCTCTAGGTTTTCAAATTTGTCAGAGTACAATTTTTCATAGTATTCTGTTATGATTCTTTTAATTTCAATTGGGTCTGTTGTGATATCACCCATCTCATTTCTTATACGGGTTATCTGCTTCCTCTCCAGTTTTTCTTTTGTCACTTTGGCCAGTGGTTTATCAATTTTGTTGATCTTTTCAAAGAACCAGCTTTTGGACTTGTTAACTCTTTCAATTGTTTTTCTGTTCTCTATTTCATTTAATTCTGCTCTAATTCTTATTATTTCCTTCCTTCTGGCACCTGTACGCTTCTTTTGCTGCTCTCTTTCTACTTGTTCCAGTTGTAGGGTTAGTGCTTTGATTATGAGCCTTTCTTGTTTTTGGATGTGTGCATTTATTGCTATAAACTGACCTCTGAGCACTGCTTTTGCTGTGTCCCAAACATTCTGGTAGGATGTGTTTTCATTCTCATTTGATTCTATGAATTTCTTTATTCCATCCTTAATTTCTTCTATAACCCAGTAGTTTTTGAGCAAGGTGTTGTTCAGTTTCCATGTGTTTGATTTTTTTTCCTTGCTTTTTGTGTTGTTGATTTCCACTTTTATGGCTCTATGGTCAGAAAAGATGCTTTGTAGTATTTCGATGTTTTGGTTATTGTTAAGGCTTGCTTTATGGCCTAATATGTGGTCTATTCTGGAGAATGTTCCATGTGCATTGGAAAAGAAAGTATATTTGGCTGCTGTTGGGTGCAGAGTTCGGTATATGTCTATGAGATCAAGTTGGTTGATTGTAGCATTTAGCTCTTCTGTGTCTTTGTTGAGCTTCTTTCTGGATGTTCTGTCCTTCACCGAAAGTCGCATGTTGAAGTCTCCTACTACTATTGTGGAGCTGTCTGTCTCTCTTTTCAGAGCTGTTAGAGTTTTTTTTTAATGTATTTTGGAGCCCTGTTGTTGAGTGCATAAATATTTATTATAGTTATGTCGTACTGGTGTATTGACCCTTTAATCATTATATAGTGCCCTTCCTTATCTTTTGTGGTGTATTTTACTTTAAAGTCTATTTTGTCAGAGATCAATATTGCCACTTCGGCTCTTTTTTGAGTGTTGTTTGCTTGATATTTTTTTTTCCATCCTTTGAGTTTTAGCCTGTTTGTGTCTTTAAGTCTAAGGTGCGTCTCCTGTAGGCAGCATATAGATGGATCATGCATTTTTTATCCAATCTGCCACTCTCTGTCTCTTTATTGGTGCATTAAGTCCGTTTACATTCAGTGTAATTATTGATAGGTATGAGTTTAGGGCTGTCATCCTGATATCTCTTTTTGTGTGTTGGTCACAGTTTCTTTGTTCTCCTCAATTTTCTGTGCTGAGTCTTTTTTCTTTATGTATTTTTTTTTCATCTTTTTCTTTGCTGTAGATTTTGTGTTTGCTGGGTCTTTATGTTTTTCTACTTTTTTATTTTGATTTGTAGGAATGTTAAATTCCTTTGTGGTTACCTTAATATTTACCCCTGATTTTCTAAGTTTATACCAGTCTTTTTCTACTTTATATCACCTTAACTTCCCCTCCATTTGGAAAATCAATGTCTCCATTTTTTAAATCCCTCTTTTTTTGTTTTAATATTATCCTTTTTTTTACATATTGATATCTGTTTCCCTATTTTCAATGTTTTAGCTTTGATATAATTTCAATTTCCGTATCTGAGTCAATATCTGGTTGCTCTATCCTGTGTTCTAGTCTTGCGTTGTTAGCTAGTGTTATTGATTATCTAACCGTAGGACTCCCTTTAGTATTTCTTGTAACTTTGGTTTTGTTTTTGCAAATTCCCTGAACTTCGGTTTATCTGGAAATGCCCTAATTTCGCCATCATATTTGAGAGACAGTTTTGCTGTATATATAACTCTTGGCTGACAGTTATTTTCCTGCAAGGCTTTAAATATGTAATCCCATTGCCTTCTAGCCTGCATGGTTTTGGCTGAGTAGTCTGAGCTTATTTTAATTGACTCTCCTTTGTAGATGACTTTTCTCTTATCCCTAGCCACTCTTAAAATTCTCTGTTTATCTTTGGTTTTGGTAAGTTTGATTATAATATGTCTTGGTGACTTTCTTTTGGGATCTACCTTCTGTGGGGTTCAATGAGCATCTTGGATAAATATCTTCTCATCTTTCATGATATCAGGGAAGTTTTCTATCAACAAATCTTCAACAATTTTCTCTGTATTTTCTGTTATCCCCCCCTGTTCTGGTACTCCAATCACTCGTAGGTTGTTTCTCTTGTTAGAGTCCCACATGACTCTTAGAGTTTCTTCATTCTTTTTAATTATTTTATCTGATTTTTCCTCAAATAAGTTGGCGTCAAGAGCTTTATCTTCAATGCCACCAATTCTAACTTCTACTGCCTCAATTCTGCTCCTATGACTTTCTATTGAGTTGTCTAATTCTGAAATTTTATTGTTAATCTTCTGGATTTCTGATTTCTATCTCTCTATGGTTTCTTGCAGCCTATTGAATTTTGCATTATGTTCTTGAATAACTTTTCTAAGTTACACTACTACTGTGTCTGTATGTTGCCTGGCTGTTTCTGCACTCTGTCAAATTTCCTTTCTTATTTCTAGAAGAGTTCTATATATTAATCTTTTGTATTCTCTCTCTGGTAATTCCAAGAAGTTCTCTTCCTCCAGAGAATTTATTGATTATTTATTTTGGGAGCTTGCTGAAGCCATCATGGACTGCCTCTTTATGTTTATATTGACTGTTGTCTCCGAGCCATCAATAATTTATTATAATTTTATTTTGTGTTTGCTTAGTGAGACCTAGCTTCTTATTTTGTTTTGTTATGACCAAATAGATTGCTCGTGTACACTAGTTTGATTTTTGACACCTTTTGATCTCTAATGTCCTGTCACCAGGTAGTTGGTTCTGTAACTAAGTACATGCACACCAGAGATCATTAAAATTTCCTGTATGGGATCAGCTCGGGTGTGTAGGCAGTCGATCTCCAAGTGTGTGATGCAGGCTCTCACCCCCAGTCCTACAGAGGCATGGGTGATTGGTGCAGGCACGGGACTCTGGCTGTGGTAGGGGATCATGCACTGAGCCAGGCAGGGGGCCTACCACCACCCCTGAGAGTCTGAAAGAAAAGCGTGCCCCTATTCTCTAGGGTGAATAGGTAGGTGAGTTTTGCAGCCGGGCTAAAAGCACCCCACTATGTTGGCTGCAAAGACTCAAGGGCACCACTTTTTCTTGAACTCCTGAAGCAGGTGACTAGGCACTTTAGGAACTATCACCAGTCCTCAAGACCCTGCTGCAGATCAATAGAAGTGCCTACTTGAGGGGCAGGGCTGTTTCGAGGATCACAAATCTGCCCGTTCACAGCTGAAGCAGTTGAAGTTAAACTTCAGACATTTGCCCTGTTGTACTGCGGTAGTGAGGGCTAACGCTGTTGAGATGGGTCCCCACAAGTCTATACAGGGGTGTATGGCACTCAGAGTCTGCGGACTCCTGATTTCTATGGCCAGCAAAGGAGTTGTGCTGACCCCGAGTTCCTGGCCTAGCAGAGCCAGCAGCTTATTTGTTCCCTCTCCAAGGCCAGGAGAATGTGTTAGGGCACCTTTTGGGATCTATTTCCAGCCCAGTAGACTCCCAGTGCAGAGCGGGGAAGGAAGCGGTAAAAGGGGAGAGGTTTTTCCCAAATGGGCTTTTTTTTTTTTAACTCGCTGTGAAAGGGTGCGAGCATGTACTTATCCTAGCCTCTTGGGAGCTGCTCTTCACTTGTTCGGAGTGTCCAAGTAGAATCTGTGCTGCCAGGTCTCTCTCGATGTGGAAACTGCTTCTCTAGTGTGTGCCCAGCACAGCTGTTTGCCTGCTTCACCACGGCCTGGCATGGCTGTGTCTCTGCTGTGTCACCGCCACAGCTCTAGCTCTCCTCACCTCTTCCAAATGGTCTTCCTCTCCAGTATGACTCAGATGGATTTCTTAACCTTGCCTTTTTCAGGGCTGCCAGATGTTCACATAGACTCAAATCACTTGTTTTTCCAGGTCTTTGTTGTAAGAGGGATATAGGAAGCATCTAACTAGTCCGCCAAGTTGACCACGCCTGCCATCCTCACTTCTAAGGAGCATTTTCTAGTTTCAGGGCAGTGTATTTTCTTAACTGTAGAGTGATGTTCTTGGGAAACTAGGTGAGTGGTATTATGAAATCTTATAGACTCACCATATAGAGAAAGAATAATATGACTTTACATTTCTGGAGTTGATTACCTTTATCAAACAACTTGAAATATAGTAATTCTCTCACTCACCCCACTGGGAGGTAAAGCTGACATCTAATTTCATGCCCATTCCACTCTTGTCCTCTTGTCCATAACACATAAACAATGAAAACAGTCTTCAAGCACGTTGAGAAAAGACAGTTATTTGATTTTTTTAAGGCTTTTTTTTTTTCTTTCTTTCATATTTCAAAGGGTGGTGTAGACTGGATTAAAAAACACAAAAACATGGCTCAGGGAAGCAAAAAAATCATTCCACTAAGTGTTTATTAAGTGAATCACGAATTCATTTGGCATGACTGCTTACCCAGAGAAATGAAGGCAAAATGGTAACAAGCTGTGAGCCTCCAAGAACCTCCAACTGTAGGATCTCCCTGGGAAAGGGTCACAAGTGTAATCACTTTAAGCTGTGCCTGCCTCACTTCCGCTGTCAATGGAAATATCCAGGCAGAACAAGTACACTTTCTAACTAGACTCCAGACTGACCTAGACAGCTTTTGGAAATTTAGGATATACTTTTCCTAAAGCTTCTTAATTTTTCCCATCCCTCCCTGACTGAAAACATCATTTACCCCATTACAGCATGTGAAAAGAGAGAGGAGGGAGAAGCAGATGGGATCTGAATTCAGGATAAAAATTACTTTGTGAGGTTATTCTTCTCATCCATAACAGAAAACAATTTTCATGTCATTTAGCTGGTCCCAGAACAGAATGACTCAGAGAGATATTAAGTACTATTTTTCATACTATTTATCTTGAGGACCCCAATGAGACGTGTACACCTACATTTATTAACTGGTGATCCATAGCTTGCATGTGTCCTGGAGATGTTAGGGTATTTTGTCAAGTCCTCTTAGCCATTATTTCACTTGCCATATGGGAAGAGTTTACCTCCTTCACTTATATGATAGTAGGTTCCAAAGACTTAGACTTCCTCCAATGTCTAAGAACTGTCTGGAAATTTTAGTTCTAAAGAAATTTGTGGATTTGTAGTTTCTGAAGTAACTCTATTTCTCATTTTTTGGGTGATGGCTAACTTCTTTAATAGTATGACTCCCCCATGGGCTCTTAAATGGTCCAGCCCTCCCTGATTTGTAACTGTCTTTGAAACTCTAAGATGACGTATAATTTCAAGAGCAAAAAAAAAAAAAAAACCGTTATAAATATGAGTGGATACTAAAGTCCCAAAGACATTCAACAAGTAACAGCTTCTCTAGTTGCTGACATCAGGAATGTGGTTTTTATTATTTAGCTGGCTTCTAGACCATGGTACTTTCCAGGTATCAATTCCACTTTATGTTAAGAACATGGATTCAATCCACTTTCTGTTGAGTTAGTGGATATTATTTGGAGTGCATCTCTCAGTCATTCCCACAAATTAGTGAGATGATTATGGTCCACTAGCACATTTCCTGGGATCAGGATAAAGTGAAAGATACTTACTGTGACACCTATCGGAACTGAATTATTATTTTTTTTTTAGTGGTTAGCACATCCAGTTAGATCCAAATCTACTCAATAAATTAAAACATTCTAAGGCAGTGGCAAAAAGAAAGCGCAAATGCCACCACCACCAACAACAAAAAATCAGAGTACTCAGGTAGAAACTCACCAAACTACCCAGCAACAATTTGCTGTCAGTCTGAATTTTAACTGAATAGATCATTACTTGAGTAGGTTAAGGATAGATCTTAAATATTTCATCTACTCATAAGGCCTTCTTAAAATTACCTCTGTTCAGTAAATACTAACCCTTTGTGGGTTAAGCTCTGGGCTAAGCTCTTTATAGGCACCTTCTCCCATAACCTTCACAACAGCCTAGTGATGTAGTTCTTATTGCCCCTATTTTACAGATGAGGAAAGCAAAGCAGAGAGAGATTAGGTAACTGCCCAAGGCCACACAGAAAGTAACTGGCAGAGGTGAAAACACTTCTGATTTACTTTAAAGTCTCTTAATCACTCTGGAAGGAATACACACAGTCACTGTATCAAAAAGAATTAGTTGATGTTCAACTATTTAAGTAGGTATCATATGATCAGGAACTGATGGTATTGAAGGAAGAAATCCAAGCTGCACTGAAGGCATTGGTGAAAAACAAGGCTGCAGGAATTAACAGAATACCATTTGAGATGTTTCAACAAATGGATGCAATGCTGAAGGTGCTCACTTGTCTACGCCAAGAAATTTGGAAGACAGCTACCTGGCCAATCAACTGGAAGAGATCCATATTTTGCCCATTTCAAAGAATGGTGATCCAACAGAATGAGGAAATTATAGAACAATATCATTAATATCACATGCAAGTAAAATTTTGCATAAGACCATTCAAAAGTGGCTGCAGCAGTACATCAACAGAGAACTGCCAGAAGTTCAAGTCAGATTCAGAAGAGGACGTGGAATGAGGGATATCACTGCACATGTCAGATGGATCTTGGCTGAAAGAAGAGAATACCAGAAAGAAATTTACCTGTGTTTTATTGACTATGCAAAGGCATTGGACTATGTGGATCATAACAAATTATGAATAACATTGTGAAGAATGTGAATTCCAGAACACTTAACTGTGCTCCTGAGAAATCTGTACATAGAACAAGAGGCAGTGGTTCGAACAGAACAAGGGGATGTTGTAAGGTTTAAAATCAGGAAAGGTGTGCATCAGGGTTGTATCATTTTACCATACTTTTTCAATCTGTATGATGAGGAGATAATTCGAGAAGCTAGTCTATACGAAGAAGAAAGGGGCATCAGGATTGGAGGAAGACTCATTAACAACCTGTGATATGCAGATGACACAACCTTGCTTGCAGAAAGCTAAGAGGACTTGAAGCACTTAAGACTTCAGCCTTCAGTATGGATTACACCTTAACATAAAGAAAACAAAAATTCTCACAACTGGATCAATAAGCAACATCATATAAATGGAGAAAATATTGAAGTTGTGAAGGATTTCATTTAACCTGGATCTACAATTAACGCCATGGAAGCATTAGTCAAGAAATAAAATGATGCATTGCATAGGGAAAATCTGCTGCAAAAGAATTCTTTAAAGTGTTCAAAAGCAAAGATGTCACTTTGAGGATTACGGTGTGCCTGATCCAAGCCATGGTATTTTCAATTGCCTCATATGCATGCAAAAAGCTGGGCAATGAATAAAAAAGACCAAAGAAGGATTGATGCATTTGAATTATGGGGTTGGCAAAGGATATTGAGTACACCATGGACTGCCAGAAGAACGAACAAATCTGTCTTAGAAGAAGTGCAGCCATAATGCTGCTTAGAAGCAAAGATGGTAAGACTTCACCTCATGTACTTTGGACATTATCTTAGGCTGAGTTCTCTAGGGAAGCAAAACCAGTAAAACGTATAAATATATATAGAGAGAGATTTATAACAAGGAAATGGCTCACGCAGTTGTAGAGGCTGGAACATCTTCAGTCCGTGGGTCAGGATAGAGGCTTCTCCTGATGCATGTAGACACAGGGGCTGGTGAACCCAGGATCGGCAGATCAGAGAGCAGGGCTCTTGTTCACAGGCTGTGAAGATTGACAAATCCCAAAGATTGGCAGGCAAGATCACAGGTAAGCTGCTAGCACAAGTCCCAAGAACCAGAGATCAGATGAACAGGAGCCAGCTGCAGGATCCAGAATGAGCAAAACTCACAAACCTTGCCAGAATATCCACTTATATTCGATGCAGACCACACACTGAAGGAAACTCCCTTTCAGCTGATTGGCTACTCACAGCAGATCCCATCATAGAGGTGATCACGTAATATCAACTCTCATCATGGAAGTGATCACACCATTATACGACTATCAAATTGCTGAGAATCATGGCCCAGCCAAGTTGACACACAACCTTAACCATTACAGTCCACGCCTTTTCTTTCTTTCTTTTTTTGTTATTGTACCTCAGGTGAAGGTTTACAGAAAAATAGTTTCTCATGAAACAGTAGTACACACATTGTTATATGACATTGATTAACAACCCCACAACATACCAACCCTTTAACTTCTCAACCTTTTTTTTTTTTTTTTTGGTGAAAATACACATAGCCAAAGATACACCGTTTCAAAAATTTCTCATGCACAGTTCAGTGACATTGACTACGTTCTTCCGTTGTGCTGTTATTCTCACTTAAGATGAAGGCTTACAGAACAAAATAGTTTCTCATTTAACAGTTACTACAAATGTTGCCCTATGACAATGGTTAACAATCTCACAACACATCAACAATATCCTTACTCAACCTTGGGTTCCCTATCACCAGCTTCCTTGCCCCCTTCTGCCTTCTGGCCCTTGTCACTGGACTCCTGTACCTCGTTAGTCTCATTTGGTTTTACGGGGCTGTCCACCGCCAGGCTGAACGGTGAACCTCGGAGATAACTTCACCACTGAGCTAAAAGGGTTTGTGGGGGCCATACTCCCGGGGTTTCTCCAGTCTCCTTTAGGCCAGTAAATCTGGTCTTTTTTTTGTGAGTTAGAATTATGCTCTACATCCTTCTCCAGCTCTGTCCAAAACCCTCTGTTGTGATCCTGGTCAGAGCAGTCCGTGGTGGTAGCCAGGCACCATCTAGCTGTACTGGACTCAGTCCGGTGGAGGCCTTAGTAGCTGTGGACAATTAGTCCTTCGGACTAGTCTTTTCCTTGTATCCTGTTTTCTTCATTCTCCCTTGCTCCCAAAGGGATGAGACCAGTGGAGTATCTTAGATGGCCACTCACAGGCCTTTAAGACCCCAGACACTACTCACCAAGGTAGAATGTAGAGCATTGTCTTTATAAGCTGTGTCATGCCAATTGAGCTAGATGTTCCCTGAGACCATGGTCCCCACAGCCCTCCGCCCAGCAATTCAGTCCCTCAGGGAGTTTGGATGTGTCTATGGGGCTTCCATGACCTTTCCTTGTACACGTTGTGCTAGTTTTCCCTGTATTGTGTACTGTCTCACCCTTCACCCAAGATACCACTTCTCTGTTGCCTATTTAGTATTTCCCCCCCACCCCTCCTGTCCCTGGTAATCAACAAAGATTGTTACATTTTGTGTGTGAACTTTTTCATGGGTTTTTACAATAGAGGTCTCATACAATATTTGTCCTTTTGTGATTGACTTATTTCACTCAGCCTAACGTCCTCCAGTTTCATCCATGTTATGAGACGGTTCACAGATTCATTGTTGTTCTTTCTCGTTGCATAGTACTCCATTGTGTGTATGTACCCTAGTTTGTTTGTCCATTCATCTGTTGATGGGGATCTACATAGTTTCCATCGTTTTGCTATTGTGAACAATGCTGCCGTGAACATAGGTGTGCATATGTCTATTTGAGTGACGACTCTTATTTCTCTAGGATATATTCCTAGGAGTGGGATTGCTGGATCGAATGGTATGTCTATTTCTATCTTTCTGAGGAAGCGCCATATCATTTTCCAAAATGGTTGTATCATTTTGCATTCCCACCAGAAGTGCATAAGTGTTCCAATCTGCCCGCAGCCCCTCCAACATTTGTTATTTTCAGTGTTTTTGATCGTGCCAGTAATGCCGGGGTGAGATGGTATCTCATTGTGGTTTTAATTTGCATTTCTCTAATGGCTAGTGATCGCGAGAATTTCCTCATGTGTCTGTTGGCCATTTGAATGTCTTCTTTGGTGAAGTGTCTGTTCATTTCCTTTGCCTGTTTGTTAATAGGATTATTTGTCTTTTTGTTGTAGAAGTGTTGGATTTTCTTATAGATTATGAAGATTAGACCTCTGTCTGACTTGTACTGTCCAAATATTTTTTCTCAGTCTCTTTTTACTCTTTTGGTGAAGTCTTTTAAAGAGCATAGGTGTTTGATTTTTAGAAGATCCCAGTTATCTAGCTTATCTCTTGGGGTTTGTGCATTGATGGTTATGATTTGTATCCTGTTAATGCTGTGTATTAAGGCCTGAAGTGTTGGTCCTATTTTTTCTTCTATGAACTTTAGAGTTTTAGGCTTTATGTTCAGGTCTTTGATCCATTTTGAAGTAGTTTTTGTATACGGTGAGAGGTAAGGGTCCTGTTTCATTTTTCTGCAAAGGGATATCCAGTTTTGCCAGCACCATTTGTTAAAAAGACTGTCTTTTCCCCATTTGATGGACTTTGGGCCCTTGTCGAAGATAGGGTGACCGTAGGTGGATGGATTTACATTTGGGTTCTCATTTCTGTTCCATTGGTCAATGTATCTGTAGTTGTACCAGTACCAAGCTGTTTTACTACTGTAGCTGTATAGTAGGTTCTGAAATCAGGTAGTGTGAGTCCTCCAACTTTATGCTTCTTCTTCAGTAGTGCTTTACTTATTCGGGGCTTCTTCCCTTTCCATATAAAGTGAATGATTAGTTTTTCCATCTCTTTGAACAATGTTGTTGGTATTTGGATCGGGATTGCATTGTATTTGTAAATTGCTTTGGGTAGAATTGTCATTTTCACAATGTTGAGTATGCATATCCATGAGCATGGTATGTTTTTCCATTTATGTAGATCCCTTTGGGTTTCATGCAGTAGTGTTTTGTAGTTTTCTTTGTATAGGTCTTTTACATCCCTGGTCAGATTTATTCCTAAGTATTTTATCTTTTTAGGGGCTATTGAAAATGGTATTGATTTCCTGATTTCCTTTTCATCTTTCTCCTTACTGGTGTATAGGAATCCAACTGATTTTTCAATGTTTATCTTGTATCGTGCTACTCTGCTGAATCTTTCTTTAGTTCCAGTAGATTTCTCTCGTGGAGTCTTTAGGGTTTTCTATGTATAGTGTCATATCATCTGCAAACAGGGACAGTTTAACTTCTTCATTACCAATTTGGATGCCCTTTATTTCTTTTTCTTGCCTTGTTGCTCTAGCTAGAACTTCCAGCACAGTGTTAAATAGGAGTGGCGATAAAGGGCATCCTTGCCGTGTTCCTGTTCTCAAGGGGAATGTTTTCAGCCTCTCTCCATTAAGAATGATGTTGGGCATTGGTTTTGCATAGATGCCCTTTATTATGCTGAGAAATTTTCCTTCTATACCTATTTTATTGAGAGTTGTTATCAGGAATGGGTGTTGGACTTTGTCAAATGCCTTTTCTGTGTCAATTGAGATGATCATGTGATTCTTTTCTTTCCTTTTATTTATGTGGTGGATTATGTTGATTGATTTTCAAATATTGAACCATCCTTGCATACTTGGTATGACTCCTACTTGGTCATGGTGTATTATTTTTTTGATCTGATGCTGAATTCTATTGGCTAGAATTTTTGCATTTATATTCCTGAGAGATACTGGTCTGTAATTTTCTTTTTTTGTGACGTCTTTGCCTGGTTTTGGTATCAGCGTTATGCTGGCTTCATAGAATGAATTTGGAAGTGTTGCTTCCTCTTCTATGCTCTGAAATAGTTTGAGTAGTACTGGTACAAGCTCTTCTGTAAATGTTTTGTAGAATTCTCCAGTGAAGCCATCTTGGCCTGGGATTTTTCTTTGGTTGGGAGTTTTTTTTATTATCTTTTCAATCTCTTCTCTTGTTATGGGTCTGTTCAGATTTTCAATATCACTTTGTTGTAGTTTGGGTAGGCTGTGTGTTTCTAGAAATTTATCCATTTCCTCTAGGTTTTCAAATTTGTTGGAGGATAGTTTTTCATAATCTGTTATAATCCTTTTTACTTCAGTTGGGTCTGTTGTAATGTCCCCCATTTCATTTCTTATTTGGGTTATTTGTGTCCTCTGCTGTTTTTCTTTTGTCAGTCTGGTCACTGGTTTGTCGATTTTGTTGATCCTTTCAAAGAACCAACTTTTGCTTTTGTTGATTCTTTCTATTGTTTTTCTGTTCTCTATTTCTTTTACTTCTGCTCTGATCTTTACTAGTTCCTTTCTTCCGGTGGTTGTGGGCTTTTTTTTTTTTTTTTTTGCTGTTCTCTTTCTATTTGTTTGAGTTCTGTAGCTAATGTTTTGATTTTTTCCCTTTCTTCTTTTTTCATATGTGCATCTATTTCTATAAATTGTCCTCTGAGGACTACCTTTGCTCTGTCCCAAAGGCTGTGGTATGATGTGTTTTCATTCTCATTTGATTCTAGGAATTTTTTGATTCCATCTCTGATTTCTTCTATTACCCATTGATGTGTAAGCAGGGTATTATTCAGTTTCCATGTAGTTGATTTTTTTCCCTTGCTCTTTCTATTGTTAATTTCTACCTTGATGGGATTGTGGTCAGAGAAGATACTTTGAATTATCTCAGCATTTTGGATCTTGTTGAGGAGTGTTCTGTAGCCTAATATGTGGTCTTTTCTGGAGAGCGTTCAATGTGCATTGGAAAAGAATGTGTACTTTGCAGCGGTTGGATGGAGTGTTCTATATATGTCTATGAGGTCAAGTTGGCTGTTTGTGCCCTTTAGGTCTTCGGTATCTTGGCTGAGTTTCTTCTTAGTTGTTCTGTCCTTTACTGAGAGTGGTGTGTTGAAGTCTCCTACTATTATCATGGAACTGTCAAGTTCTCTTTTCAGTGTTGTTAGAGTTTGTTTTATGTATTTTGGAGCCCTTTCATTAGGTGCATAGATGTTTATTTTGGTTATGTCTTCATGATGGATTGTCCCCTTAATCATTATATAGTGTCCTTCTTTGTCTTTTATGTTAGATTTTGTTTTAAAGTCTATTTTATCTGAGATTAGAATTGTCACTCCTGCTCTTTTTTGATAGTTGTTAGCCTGATATATTTTTTCCAACCTTTGACTTTTAATAAATTCACATCTTTGTTCTAAGGTGTGCCTCTCGTAGACAGCATATTGATGGATTCTGTTTTCTTATCCATTCTGTCACTCTCCGTCTCTTTATGGGTGCATTGAGTCCATTTACATTCAGTGTAACTATTGATAGATGTGGGTTTGTTGCTGTCATTTTTTAGTGCTTTTTTTGTGGTGCTGAAGTTTTCTTTGTTCTTTTTACTCTCTTGTGCTGAGTTATTTTGTTTGTGATTTTTTTTTCATTTTTGTTGTTTTTGTAGGTTTTGTTTTTGCTGAGACTTTATGTTTTTCCTCTTTTTTTTTTTAATGAGTATGTTTGTTAACTTTCTTCGTGGTTACCATGAAGTTTACCCTTATCTTTCTAAGTTTGAAGCAGTCTACGATTACTTGGTATCGCCTTGCCTTCCTCTTCATTAGAAGGTTCTATACCTATGCCATTTATTCCCTATTCTATTGTTTTGATGTTGTTGTCATTTACTGATTAACTCCTCTGATTCCCTGTTGTATTTCTTTTGGTTTTGGATAGTTCTCGAGAGTTCATTTCCTAGATTGGTATCTGGCTGGTATGATCCTGCGTCCTAGATTCTGCCTGTGAGCTAAAGCTGTTTGTCCTCAGATTGAAGAACTCTCTTTAATAATTCTTGTAAGTTTGGTATGATTTTTACATATTCCCTTAATTTCTGTTTATCTGGAAATGACCTAATTTCACCATCAAATGTGAACGAGTGTTTTGCAGGATATATTATTCTTGGCTGACAATTTTTTTCTTTCAAGATTTTATATATCTCATCCCATTGCCTTCTTGCCTGCATGGTTTCTGCTGAATAATCTGAGCTTAGTCTTATTGTTTCTCTTCTGTATGTGACTTCTTATTTTTCACAAGCTGCTCTCAGGATTCTTTGTTTGTCTTTGGTTTTTTGAGTGTGAATATGATATGCCTTGGTGATTTTCTTTTGAGGTCTCTTCTATATGGGGTTTGTTGAGCTTCTTGGATGGCCAGCTTTTCATCTTTCATGATATTGGGGAAGTTTTCTGTCAGCAGTTCCTCAATGATCCTCTTTGTGTTTTCTGTTTTCTCCCCCTGTTCTGGAATTCCAATCACTCGAAAATTTTTGCTTTTCATTGTGTCCCACGTAACTCTCAGGGTCTCTTCATTTTTCTTTGTTCTTTTTTCTGAGTTTTCCTGAAACAGAGTTGTATCCAAGTGTTTGTCTTCAATTCCACTGAGCCTGTCTTCCACTATTTTAGGTCTGCTTCTCAGACCTTCTATTGCACCGTCCATTTCTGAAATCTTGTTGTTTATCTTTTGGATTTATAATTTTTGTCTTTGTATAATTTCTGGTTGTGAGTTTATTTTGGCATTTTGTTCCTGCAATATTTTTCTGAATTATTCCAATTTTTTGTCTGTATTTTCCATGAATTTGTCTATTTTTTCCTCATGTTTGTCAGCTTTTTGCCTCAATTCTTGGAGAATTCTGAGTATTAGAGATTTGAACTCTCTATCAGGTAGTTCTAGTGCATTTTCTTCCAGAGGAGAGTCATCTGGTGTTTTATTTTGGATGCCTACTGGAACCATCCCATCCTGTTTTTGTAAATGTTTTGCTATTGTATGCTGTTTTTGAGGCATTCAGTAGTTATTTTTATCATTTATTGATTGTAGATTTGTTTGTTTCATGCTTTTTAAAAAAAAAAATTTAACTTGTCGGAGCAGGTGGACTATGTGTTCTTTGTTGTTTGCTCATCTGTGGGCCCAATACTTTTTGCCTCCTTCTCCAACTGGCAGGGCCAGTCACTCAGATATGGCACGGCAGGGCACATCTAGCTGAAGAGGAGTTACTGGGATGGGTTGTTTGTGGCACTTACTACAGCCACCAGAGCGGGTTTGTAATCAGTGCCGGGCAGGTTCCAGTAGGCCGTGCCTGTGCTGCTTGGTGGTGTGATGTCAAGCACACGGTGCAGGTAGGAGGATGCAGTGGGGAGATTGTTATGTGTGGAGCTAAGATGGATACAGCAGAGAGGAGAGAAGAACAGGAGCCAAAACATACAAACAAAAAAGAATGCTAGGGGAGCTTACCATTGGAGTGGAGAAATGAGAGACTATGAAATGGAGAAAAACAGAAGGGAAGAGGAAGAAAAGAAAAGAATGAATGAATAAAAATCAGAAAGGTTAAAGAACCGCAAAGTTCCCAGGGATCCCACCGGTGCAGCTATGAGGTCTGGTGAAGTTGCTCTCAGGTGTTGCAGTACAGCCTAGCTAGAAGGCGTGGAGGTATACAGCACCAGATATTCAGGGATCAGAAAGAGAAGGAAGATATAGAAAGATGAGGAACTGAGCAATTAAGAAAGACAAAAAGGGAAAAAGAGGGAAAAGAAAACAAAACAAATTAAAAAATAGAACAAGAAAGGCCCCCCAAAAAACAGAAAAAAAACCAACGAGAAAAGAAATGCCTTCAGGGAGCCCTCTGCACGTCTGTGGAAGCCGAAGGGGAGTCTCCTTGTCACGCAGCTCTGCCTGGCCAGAAAGGGCTCCCAACTCAAGAAAAGGAAAAGAAAACAAACAAAAATTTCAAAACAAACAAACGAACAAAAGCCCCAGATCCCACCAGCTCAGTAGCCCAGACCGGGAAGCAGCTCCACACTCAAATGGAGCTCTGTAGCCCCTCAGGAAGAAGCAAAGATGGTGCACGGAGCCAGGTACTCAAGGGAAAGGAGGAGGAGGTGGCGAGAGGCAAGTAAGAAATCAATAGAAGCAGAAAAAAAGAAAAAAGCAACACTAGCAGCCAACAAATGGCACTCAGAGAGCCAGCTAGTGCGGGCTGGTGTTTCTGGACAGGAGACTGTGTCCGTGGGAAGCAGAGGGGGCCGAGTGTGGGTGAAGAAGGGTAGAGAGTGGGAAAAGGTATATCACAAATTACCGGTGCTCTGCAGCCCTTCAGGAAGAAGCAAAAATGGTGCATGGAGCCAGGTACTCGAGCGAAAGGAGGGGGAGGTGGTGAGAGGCAAGGAGGAAATCAAAAGAAGCAGAAAAAAGCAACACCAGCAGACAACAAATGGCACTCAGAGAGCCACCTGTTCAGATGTGTGGAATCAAAGCAGCCGGTGTTTCCTGGTTAAGAGATCGTGGCCGCGGGAAGCAGAGGAGGCCAAGTCGGGGTGAAGAAGGGTGGGAGGTGGGAAAGCATATATCGCAAATTACCAGTTGTTTTGTCTCCCGCTGGTTGCTGCGTGAGGCTGCTTTCTCATACCCCATTTGCTGGTCTCTGATAGGAGTCCAAGATGGCAGATCCACGCTGCGTTAACTGCTAGGGGCCTCTGCATGAATCTCTCCTCACTCTCCATTCTCTGTCAGTTTTCTCACTCCATTTGGTGCTTGGCATAGTTCTTTATCTCTTCATTTGATGTTTTAGGGTTTCAGGATTGTTGTATTCTATGTTCGGCTTAGTTTTTCAGATCTTTGCTGTGGAGGGATGGTGTGGTGCTTCTGCCTAGAGTGCCATTTTGCCAGAACTCTCCAGTCCACCCCTTTTCAACTTGACACCTGTACACATCTCCTTAAACCATACATAATCCCTGAATAAAGGCAGCTATAAAGTCATACTTCCTCCTAACATGATACAATGAACACACAGACAAAGCAGAAATACTCATAACAATTACAATCTGGTTTCTGCAACTGGTCACGTGGCTGTAACTGGTATTTAGAAGTACCTTCTTCCACCACCCATTCCATATTTCCTTTGCCCTTAGCAAACACCTCAGTGGGTTGTGGTTCTTTGCCTGGTGGGGTGACCCAAACCTTCAATCCTGAAGGGTCTGGGCCATTAGTAGTCATGTCAGAATTGGGTTGCTGTAGTTTCCCATTGACTTTAATCATAGGGCATGGTAGTACTAAGAGACATCCTAAGGGATCTCCTGCATTCCAAACATACTCTTCCTTACCTCCATTAGGTAATATCAATCCGATTTCCTCTTGGTAGTCAGGATCAATCAAACTAGCCAGTATGGTAACTGCTTCTTTGCCTGTTGAGCCAGAGGCATAAGGAGCCCAAAGTGGCCAGGTGGCATTCTTAGCTCCAGTTCAATGGAAGAAGTGTTGTGTCTCCAGGTGGGTGCATTTCTCCCTTTGGAACTAAGACTTCTACACCTGCAGAGCATAAGCTCTCAGTGACAGGAAGCAAAAATCTTGTGAGTGGATCACTAGGGGTAATAGTGAGTGGTGCCACTCCCATTTCCACCCCTTGATTCCTGGACCCATGAATCCTGGCTATGGGACAAATAGCATCATATATCAGACACTGGTTTAGAGCATATACAACCTCCTGGAGAAGATTGCCCCAACCCTGCAAGGTATTGCCACCTAGATGGCACCGTAATTGTGTCTTTAGAAGGCCATTCCATTGTTCTATCAATCCAGCTGCTTCAGGATGATGGGGAACATGGTAAGACCAGTGAATTCCATGAACATGGGCCCATTGCCATGCTTATTTGCTGTGAAGTGAGTCCCTTCATCTGAGGCAATGTTATGTGGGATACCATGACGGTGGATAAGACATTCTGTAAGTCCACAGTTGGTAGTTTTGGCAGAAGCATTGCATGCAAGGAAGGCAAACCCATATCCAGAGTAAGTGTCCATTCCAGTATGGACAAAAAGCTGCCCTTTCCATGATGGAAGTGGTCCAGTGTAATCAACTTGCCACCAGGTTGCTGGTTCATGGTGCTATATCAGGGACTCAGTGTTGGTCTCTGCTGCTGGCTGATTGGGCGCTCAGCAGTGGCTGTAGTCAAGTCAGCCTTGATGAGTGGATGTCCATGTTGCTGGGCCCATGGATAACCTCCATCCTTGCCACCATGGTCACTTTGTTCATGAGCCCATTGAGCAACGACAGGAGTAGCTGGGGAAAGAGGATGAGTGGTTTCCATAGAATGCATCATCCTATCCACTTGATTGTTAAAATCATCCTCTACTGAGGTCACCCTTCGGTGGGCATTCACGTGAGGTAAAATATCTTCACTTCTTTGGCCCATTCGGAGAGGCCTATCCACATACCTCTTCCCCATAAATCCTTGTCTCCAAATTTCCAATTATGTTCCTTCCAAGCCCCTGACCATCCAGCCAAACCATTGCCCACAGCCCAAGGAAACTGCCTTTCAACTGATTGGCTATTCACAGCAGTTCCCATCATGGAGTTGATCACATAACACCAGATCTCATCATGGAAGTGATCACACCATCATATGACTATCAAATCACTGAGAATCACGGCCCAGCCAAATTAACACACAATCTTAACCATTACAGACATGTTATGAGGAGGGAACCGGTTCCTAGAGAAGGTCATCATGCTTGGTAAAGTAGATGGTCAATGAAAGAGAGGAAGACCCTCAATGAGATGGATTGACACAGTGGCTGTAACCATGGGCTCAAGCATAACAACGATTGTGGGGATGGCACAGGACTGGGCAGTGTTTTGTTCTGTTGTACACAGGGTTGCTATGAGTTGGAACCGACTTGACAGCACTTAACAACAACGACAACCCCTCTGCTATATTGCCTTGATGATAAGACAAAACCTCAGTGGTTTTAAAACTGAAAAAGAAGTAGCAGGCACTACTAAATATTTCATTCTGTGTGTTATTTGTGGCTTCATTCTCCCTCTCCTTGGGCTCCTACTTGCTAGCCTTCTAATGACATTTCCATTTGGTAAATCTCCTTTTGTATTTTACCTTGTTTACTTTGCATTTGCGGGATGCATACTTCTTAACAGCAATGGAATATCCAAGCATTACAGAGATCTCTGCATGCTTCCACCATGGCAAGGTTGGAAGGAGCCTTTGCTCCTTGGTTTGCTCATCTGTGAACTTGACACATACTGCCAGTCTCAGTGGGGCCTCTTATCACATAGGAGCCTCTGATTTGCCAAGACTCATCATTTTTCCTCTAACTACAAGCTGGTCTCTTCTTCACACGAGGAAGTTAAGGCTTTGCAACAAAATCTTATTTTGTGAATTTTACTTCCTTTTGGATGATAATCAAACATTTTTGACTTTTGAAAAATGTGTATAGTAGGCTACTATTTCTATACAAAAGGAGATTAAAAATGTATATATCTCGGTTGGTACAGATAAGCATAAACATTCTCTGGAAGGTTCAACAAGAAGTTAATGGCATCAGTATTCTGGTGTTGTTGGTGATGGAAAATGGGAACAGAGAAGAAGGAAGATGGAAACCGAGCACATGTGGGGTGGGATGGGAGGGAGGCTTCTTACTGAACACCTTTTCTAACTTTTTGATGTTTGAAACATAAGAACGTCTTAACTATTAAAAAAAAAAAAAGTTGAAGAAAAAAATGCTCTTAACTTTTACCTTGAAGGGCAGCCAGAGGTCACAACATCACCACAAGATTAGTCAGTTAAGACCTGGGTTAGTCTAGAGACAAATTTGTCACAGACAGTGAGTGGCAATTAAAAACTTAAAAAGGGATGGCTTCCTTACTGTGCATGCAGCCCATGGCATACCAGCAAGGGGCATAACAAGCTGAGGTAACCAGGGAGAGTAAAGTTTTCCAAAGTGTGTCCCATATTAGTACGTTCTCAGGGAAAAAAAAAGAGAGAGAGAGAGAGAGAGACACGGCTACCAGACTTCTGGGAACCATTAATATACTCATGTGCATTGAGAGACCTCCCAAGATGGGGAGGTAGTGTTTCCTAAAGTTATTTGGCAATGGAACCCCCTTTTTCAAGGAGCATCTCATAGGATAAATATTCTATGTAACACATTTCAGGAAATGCTGGATTGTTAAGGACTGTTCCAAACAATAGATTCTATCTAAGCTATATATAGGACCTTGAGTTCCTCAGAGAGGTATTAAGTTATAATCATCACATTCACCAAAGCAATGTGTCATAGATCAAGTTCTCCTTTTGCATAAAAAGTTTACACTCAATTCAACATATATTGAGTGATCATTTGTGCAAGGTGTTATCCTGGGGGCTCTGAGACCTACAGAAAGGAGTGACTAGGGTGACTGATCAAAGGGATAAAACTTCCTTCCACAGCAGAGGAGGTTTTAAACCATCACAAAGGTTTGTTCTAATTCAACAGATGATGAATCCTCCTTTACTATTTCATTTTCAAAGTGCTTGTTCTGAGGTATACAGCTCCTTATGTATTATAAGTGCCCAATATCAACTTCTGAATGAGTTGAACATTAGCCCAGGCATTTGAAAAAAGCAGAGCTCCAACACTCCTCAAAGCAGGACAATGTTAGTCAATAACTATGATGCTTAGTTATGCATGGTATGGGTTGTATAGAGCATTTTCATCCATGTAAATGGGAAACTTCACTCCTGTTTTATGGCCAAAGATCAGAGGGACCAAGCAGCTAATCCCAACATGCACTGGTAACTAGTAACGAGGTTGGTCCCCATACACATCGTGGATGTCATTTGTTTACAGTGAAGCTGTACTCATTTTCCACTTTACCAGCCAGGTGAAGTGGGGAGAAGTCAAAGAATATTCTACAAGTAAATCTTTTAAATGGATGCATGCAGTTAAGATAATGATAAATCGAGACCACTCTGAAGTTTAATAAAGCGTTCTTAACGTCACGAAAGTCCTCACCGCGATCTTGTGAGAGAAGGAGGTTCTCACTATCTCCATTTTATGGAAAACAACACTGAAACTCAGAGACTCTTACTAAACTGCCCATGGTCACAGAGCTAGCAAGTGACAATGCTGGGAATCAAATCTACCTATTCCGATGCCAAATCCCTCATCCACTTTAGCACCCCTTAGTTACATGGACAGAACCGCTGTCTCACTAGCTATTTATTCTAAAATCTCACTCTTCGGCATGAGATAATATCAGGAATTCAAAAGGATCTCCTTCTTCACTTTGCCCCCACACTTTGGATCCCGTCCTGCAAGATGTATCTCCCATAGTATTAGAAGTACCTTGTTATAAAGCTTTTATAAAAGGCTACTAGAAGATACATGAATGAGGGAAAGAAAATTTTCAGGGATCTCTAGACAGGCTTCCTTCTTTGTGTGAGATGAGGGCCTGAATTTCGTTAAGACAGTGGTTCTCAAACAGTGGTGGGTATAATAACTACCTGAGCAGATGTCAAAAATGTAAATTGCCTGCCTGTCCCATCCTCAGAGAACCTGAATAACTGTATTTTTAACAAGTTTCTTAGGTGACCGTGTTCCACATTTTAAGATGCCCACCCTTCTTCAGATCTAGGAGCCTGTGATGATATCAGACTAAGTCTCTAGTGTTGTCATTAGTTATTCATTCTCCCTACCAATAATGGTCCAGACTTGTTTAATTGCACAGTAATAGGAAAGCAGGGAGTGATTGGACCCAAACAACATTCAATTCAGCAAACATTTCTTGTTTACTTCACACAAGGCACTGTGTTAGGCTCTGGGTATATAAAGATAAGCAAAATTTGCTCTCTGCCCTCCACAGACTTATCTTATTAGGGAAGATGGATGTGTACACAAATATACATAACCCAATAATTTTAAAGGCAGAATCATTGAGGTATTCCTGAAACGTGTAAAAGAGGGAATAATTTTTCCAGGAAGCCTTGGAACGTACCCAGAAGAGGTACATTTATGCTGAGCCTGGTTCAAAAGGTACAAATGAAGAAAGGCCTTTTAGGAAGAGAGGAAAATATATTTGTGTTCCAGAAACCTTGAGTAGATCTTGTATGAGTAGAATATAGTAGGATTGAGTAATAAAAATAGTTTTCATTTTCTTAGCCTTTTACAATATTTCATTTAATCATTTCAACTACCTGTTAGGTTGAAGAATCATCTTATTTTAAAGATGAAAATAGTAAGTCTCAGAAGTTAAGCAACTTCTTCAGGAAAAAGAGCCCAGCGGGATGTAAAACAAAATATTAATTTTATTGGTGGTGGGAGAGAATAATAGGATTATAGTTTTGTTGCTTGTTGTTGTTGTTGCTATTGTCAATGTAGAAGGAAGTATTGTTGTTAGCAGCTGTCAAGTTGGACCCTGACTTATGCTGATCCAATGAAAAACAGAATGAAATGCTGCCCGGTCCTGCACCATCCCCATGATCGGTTGCAGATTGGTGAAAAAGAGATCAGAAATATGCTTGTAGTTAATGGAAGACTGAGAAGTCTTGAGGTTGGCAAGTCACAGGTGCAAAGCCTCCTTCCAACCCTGCTACAGTGGAGGCATGAGGCGACATCAATAACTCCTGTATACTTCATTGCTGATAAGAAATATGCAAGCTGCAAATGCAAAGAAAATGAGCTAAAATACAAAAGTATTTAGTTGTGAAGGTATGTACAAATATTTAAAGGAATGTTGACTATTTAATGTTTAAAGAAATGCTATTTGTTTGATAAATTCATTGAACAATGGATTAAAAAGTAGTGAGCCCCAAAGGATGCTCAAACACTAAAGAATAATCTATCAGTAGTTATTGTTAGAGAGTTAATTCCATTTAATCAGCATGTATTATTTTTAAAATAAAAAAAGTCAAAATGTAAATTAACATCAACTCCTTCCTCATTTGCCCCACCATCCCACCCCCATCACACCCTAGACCCCCCAGGAGTACGGTATAGATGAGTGAGTCAACAGTTAATCAGGTGCAGAGCTGGGCCTGGAGTGTTCTGGCCCCCAGTTCAGTATTGTCCCTTATGCCTCAGTAATCCCTGAAGTGACAAGATAAGTGTAACTGGAAAGGGGAATGGGAATGGGTCATGGCCGGCCTTGACTGTCCTGGTAAATGGGGACCAGCAGTGGGAAATGGTAGAAAGTGCACTGGGAAAGATACCTGGTTTATTGTCACAGGTCTGCTACTAACTAACGTGTGACCAGAAGCAAGTCACTTAACTTCTTTATGTCTCAGTTTCCTTACCTGCTCAATAAGGAGTTCAGAGCTGCATTTTCTAATGTCTCTTGTCTTCTTGAAATATTGTGAACACTGTTTTACTTCAAAAGTAGAGGGAGACTTGCTAGCCTCCTGGCCCCACCTACTCATGAATCTGCATCAGCATTTACTAACAGGAGCAGTAGTATGCTGGAGATGTTCCAAGAAAGTCCCACAGTCTTCCATCTTCTTTTGGTCTTTCAGAAATTAATCAGAAGATTGGTATTCTCTTGGTGTTCCTCCCATTCTCTTTGCTCTACAGGTTATTCTTTACCATCATTTTATTGGACTCTCAGAAGGCAAGGAAGATGCTTGGGTTCAGTCAGCCATCTTGAACCAGTACCTCATCATTTGAATTTTGAGTAGCATTGTCTTAGTAGGGACAGGAATCCTACCTCCTCTTGCTGTCACAGACACTCCCACACAGTAGTTCAAGAAACCAACCAAATAAATGGATACATCTAGTTTTATTTATTTAAATTTAGACAACTGGGTTGTATAAAGTACAAAGATGTCACTACCAGCTCTAGTTTCAGATGTCTCTTGCCAACTTTTTTTTTTTTTAAATTCCCATTTTTCCATTCTAGAGCAAGCTGGGAAGAGAGGAAGCAATGTCACAAATTTTAGAGGCAGTAAGAAAATTGCCACAGTTAGGCTTTGGTCTACATTAGTGGTTCTCAGATTTTAGCTTGCATAATAATCACCTGGAAGCCTTGTTTAAACCCAGATTTCTGGGCCCCAGTCTTAGAGTTTCTGATTCAATAGGTCTGGAGTGGCACCTGAGACTATTCATTTCTAGCAAATTCTGAGGTAATGTCAATGGTGCTGGTCTGGGAACCATGCTTTGAGAGGCACAGGTCTACATGAAATACAACACTTAAGTATTGAAATTAGATGAATAATTTATTTATTCATTTAATAAATGTTTGTTGAACACCTACTCTGTGTCAAGCACTGGTATAGACCCTAGGGACATGGTAGTGAACAAAAGAAAAGTGGTTCCTGCCCTCAAAGGCCTTTTCTGATGGAGTTTTCCAGTTTGTAACTAGAGGTTGATTAGAAGTCAGCTCGTCACAGAGAGATTCTTCATAGTGCTATAGTAAATGATGCTCATTCCCTTCCTTGTGCCTCCTGGTTCTCTTACCCAGAAAGCCCCTCCTCTTCTTTCCTTTTTTGCTCATCCCCAACCCATCCAAGTCCTGCCTATTCCTTAACTCAATCTCTCTCTCTTTTCCATCCCAGTCCTCAGTCATCCTTTTCCCCTCATTTTTACCACAGTAGTTGAGAGTTTCTATCATTTACTCTTTATTCTACATTGTTCTTTCCGTCTGCTTTGTTTCTGCCCTCACTGTTTGGACCACCTAGAAGGCAATGGGCCATGCATTATATTTCTCTGTAACTCCATTCCTCAGCTCCTGGAAAAATGTTAGAAACACTCTAGGAGTTGAACATGAGCTTGTTAATAAATTCAGTTGAAATCCCAACCTCCCTTTTGGAGGAGGTGGGTTAGAATTAAAATTGCCCTCACCAACAACAACCAGCCAGACCACATGATCAGACTATGTTTGTGGTAGCTGGGGTGGAGTAAAAGGATTGGAGTGCTTGTTTTACTAACTGAGAAAAAGCCAAGAGCAGTTAATTTCCTCTTCAGGGTAGAGTTCATCTAAACAGGGTTTATGTCTAAAAATGTAATTTGGTCAGAATGAACTGGAGAATAAATAATGGAATCAAATGGCCATCAGTGTTTTCTTGACTGGTATTTCTTAATTTTCTGAAAATTAGTTCTGAGCCAGTTATAACTGAATAAATAAGTCTGAGTTCACATTCTTATTACAATTGGATTAACTGGAAATTAACTGCCACTACTGGGTCCAAATATGTTAACAGTGAAACCATGTTTGTTCTGAAATAGATTATTAAATAGAAAGAGAAGAAGATCACTTTAGAGTTAGAACAATCTTTAAGATTCTCCAAGAATAACAGTATCAAGTAGTAGTTAAGTATGTGAGCTAACCTAGTGTGAATCTTTACTCTGCCACATACCATCTGTGTGATCTTAGAAAAGTTTCTTAGCCTCTCTGAGCCTCAGTTTTCTATCTGTAAAGAAGAAAAGGTAAAAAGAACTACCTTCTTAAAGAATTAATGGGGGAAATAAATGGTAAAATAATGTACATAAGCTCCTAGTATAATGCCTAGCACACAGTAATAACTAAATAAATGGTAGTTATTATGTAGTATGACTTCATTATTTAACAAATGAAGAAACTGAGACTCAAAGAGATTAAATGAGTTATAGTAATTTAGGGACAGGGCTAAGACAAGAACTTAGAACTTCTGGATTCCAGCCTAGTGCTCTATTCAGGGTAACTTACCATTGACCACTCACTGTATAATTTGGACTTTTCTAGTATATAATTTGTGAAAACCTGGATAGTGAACTGAGATGAAATATATATATACATATATATTTATTTTCTGTGAAAATGAGGTTTCAAGTTGAAAATATATAACCTACTTATGAAAATGAGGGCTATCATTGCTGATACCAGCTAGATCTTGGCTGAAAGCGGAGAATACAAAAAAGATGTTTACTTTTGACTGTGTGGATCATAACAAATTATGGATAACATTGTGAAGAATAGGAATTCCAGAACACTTAATTGTGCTCATGTGGAACCTGTACATAGAACATGAGGCAGTCACTCAAACAGAACAAGGTGATACTGCATAGTGTAATATCAGGAAAGGTGTGCATCATGGTTGTATCCTTTTACCATACTTACTCAATCCATATGCTAAACAAATAATGCGAGAAGCTGGACTATGTGAAGAAGAACACGTTATCAGGATTGAAGGAAGACTCATTAACAACCTGTAATATGCAGATGACACAACCTTGCTTGCTGAAAGCAAAGAGGACTTGAAGCCCTTACTGATGAAGATTAAGACTACAGCCTTCAGTATGGATTACACCTCAATATAAAGAAAACAAAATTCTCACAACTGGACCAATAAACAACATCATGATAAACAGAGAAAATATTGAAGCCATCAAGGATTTCATTTTACTTGGATCCACAATCAATGCCCGTGGAAGCAGCAGTCAAGAAATCAGACGACATATTGCACTGGGAAAATCTGCTGCAAAAGACTTCTTTAAAGTGTTCAAAAGCAAAGATGTCACTTTGAGGAAGAAGGTATGCCTGACTCAAGCCATGGTATTTTCAGTTGCATCATATGCATGCAGAAAGCTGGGCAGTGAATAAAACGGACTGAAGAAGAATTGATGCCTTTGAATTATGGTGTTGGTGAAGAATATTGAATATACCATGGAATGCCAGAAAAACGAACAAATCTGTCTTGGAAGTAGTACAGCCAGAATGTTCCTTAGAAGTGAGGATGGTGAGACTTTGTCTCATGTACTTTGGACATGTTATCAGGAGGGACTAGTCCCTGGAAAAACGTCATGCTTGGTAAAGCAGAGGGTCAGTGAAAAAGAGGAATACCCTCAATGAGATGGACTGACACAGTGGCTGCAACAATGGGCTCAAACATAGCAATGATTGTGGGATGGTGCAGCACCAGGCAGCATTTGGTTCTGTTGTACCTAGGGTCACTATAAGTTGGAAATATCTCAACGGCACCTAACGACAGCAACAATTTATGAAAATGATTTTTTTCAAGCTCTTTAATAGTATAATTTAATAAACCAACCATAAACTTTCTTTGTAAGCTAGTTACAAGTCATTCATGACTGTTTAATTGAAAGGTCCTATTCTCAGCAACATTTGGTTAAGTCAGTTTCAGTAGTGGTATAAATTTATCCCCTGTAGAAAATGCATTTCCTTGAGTCAGAATTAAAATCATCCGCTGTTAAAGGCCCTCTAATTGCACAGCCTTGTCAATACAGGAATCACCACTCCAAGATTTCCCTAAATGGAACATTTGTCTCTGGCTGAATAATTTTGGTGAGACTGAACTCATTACTCTCAACACAGCCAGCTCTATGTTTTAACTCTTGTGATGGTCAGAATGCCCTTCAAGCTCTCACATAAACTTAAGATAATATCTAGCATATACACAGCACTTAAAACATCCCAGAAGTTACCCGTCATTAGTCAGCCTGAGAGTTCCTCACACTTTTCAGCAATGGAGCAGGGGGAAATTTAAGCTTAGTTTATTTTGCAGTATAAAGTACAGCAAGACTCCAAGTAGTTCACCTAGTCCAGATGAGAACCACGTGCCTTGGGTCCTAATAGATGTTCAGTATATGGCATTGAATTGAGAAGGTCAAAGGTGTGTAGTAATTTATTCATATTAGGTATGATAATAGAAGTGATTAAAATTTCTCTTAAGGGGGAGAAACTGTAGAAAGTATGTCTGAGTCTAATAAAAAAGAAATAAGGAGCTGGAAGAATTTTTCCCACTACAATGTGACTCCTAGATAAAAGATGTGTTAGTCATGACACTTTTGGTTGCAAGTGACAGCAACCTACTCAAGAAGAGGGGAAATGTTTTGACTCATAAATGCACAGGAAGATGGGATGGGATTGGCTGAAATCAGAGACTGGTGGACTATTAACTTTCCCTCTCCTTTTCTCATTGTGTGTTAACTTCATTCTCAGACTCCTTCCACAAGGCGGGGTCCCTGTCAGCTACCTGTCATGGCGTACTTTACAGCCTTGAGAACAGAGAGAAAGAGGCCCTCTTCCCCCTAGGTCTAGCCACTCCAGTTAGAATACCCAAGGGAAGGGTTCTGAAAGGTCTGACTTGAGCCACATGCCCACCTAGGGACAATCACATGGCCTGGGATATGAGCATCTTTAGACCCACCTAAAATCTGCCACCATGATTAGCATTTATGCAATGCTTTCTATGTGCCAGGTACATACACTCTCTTGTTTACATCTCCTAAAGTAAGAATTACGATCACAGGAGGTGCCTGTAGGGGCACATTGAATTATTCTAAGAGGCACAAGCAGTCTGGCCTGGAAGGAGAAGGGAGAGCCTGAAGTCCCCAGTGAAAATGAAAAGCTGGACCCCACAGCAGGTTACCTCCCCATCTCATCCAGAATCAACAGGAACAAGAATAGACTTCTTCACCCCCATTCCAACTACCCCAAATACCTTTCCCAGTCAGGATAGATTCAGGCACTGAGGGGTCTGGTCTGAAGATTATGCAAGTTAGAGGGCCCTCTTAAAGAAAAAGAATATCAAAACATTTTACTTTTGCAATTTTTACAAAAATAATGACCATGTGGACACATTGGTAATGCCCCTTAGCCATGCCCCACTAAATGACGGGTCCTAAATGTAAGCTTCTGCTGATAAAATTTTCATAACCAACTGTGGTAGGAACCAGGATTTAAGTGGGCATCTAGGGTCTCAAACATCCACTCTTTTTCTAGGACACAACCCTGTAGGGCCCATTCCCACTTACCTTTTAAGACCCTCTACAATTCAGGTTTTTTACTAATTTAGATTGTCTTACCTCCATTAAGTCAAATCCTGGAAATGTACCCTTTTCATAATTATTTGCAACTGACTCCCACCCATCCCACACAGGCATTTTCTTTCTTTAACAAAATATGGTCTCTGACTAAGAAGAAATGGGCTTGGGACACCACTTACTCCAAGGCAAACTCTTTGGCCTCATTGTCACGGGCTTGAACCTGACATTCCCAGCCACAGCACTACTGAAACTGATAGTCTAGTCATGTAGGGATTTTCCTGACTCCATGTCTGTCTCCCTGTGGCTGTTTATTTGTACTGCTGTCTGCTTCAGTTTGGGACCCTGACCTTATAAGCTACTTCCCCAGCCCAAGGCTGTAGCCAGAGAACTAAGAGTTTCTCTCTGGTACTCCTGACAGCCAATTGGAAGGAGGAACTGGCGATTGATTTACACTGTTTAACTGGGTTGGGGGAGGGGAATGTGGGAAGAGGAGGTGGAAAGAGAGAGAGAGAAAGACAGAGAGAGAGATCCTTCTGAATCAAAGCCAAGCCAGCTGTGGCTCTCTGGACAGCTGAGTCATAGACTATCAGGCAGTTCAGTTGGAAGACACACTGTGCATGCTAACTTGGGAGTTCCGGTTGAAGGAGAGGAGAGTTATAGAAAAAAAGGGAAGGATAAGGAAAAAAAAAAAAAAGCCACCATTTAATCTCAGATAGTACTGCATTCTGAGACTCATTGTGATTGCAGTTGAAGGACAAGAAGCCAGTTCCCCTGCAAATGAGGCTCCATTCTCATGTGGTTAGTCAACAATCCCTTAGGGAAATCTGAGCATTGGCATTTTATTTTTTAATACATAAGTTACAGTCATTGCTAGAAGATTCTGGCTGCTGCCTCCTTATTGGAACTAGCTAAATGTTGCCTTAAATGTTGACCACTGAGTCACAGGTTCATAATCAGCTACCTTGTGGCTGGATTTGGCAGCCTCGCTAGGCACAAGAAGGTCATTACAGAAATAATTGGAATGACGATTATATGTCTAAAATTTACCCAAAATGAAAAAAATAATCTCCAAACAGTGGCAAGGGAGGCCTTGGAAGGAGTCTAAGGAACATAGAAATGAACATAGTGGATCACTACTATTATGGCTAGAGAATTCACTTCAGGTGGAATTCCTCAGGCAGTGGAAGAACATGTGCCCACTTAGAGTAGGGTCTATTCATTGTAGTCATAACTGGTTCATTGTATTTGTGAAGCAAAGACAGACTGCATGGAACCTATCAGCTGCCTGCTGTCACCCATTAGCTCTGCTACTGGGGAGAGGCTCTGTCTTGCCTCTCTGAAGGTTGAAGTAGCCCCCAAGCCTGTCTTTCTGCGGCCATGCAGAGTAGGGAGTGTTTTAGAAGGAAGTCACTGGGCCATGTCCAAAGGATTTCCTACAAATCCATGCTATCGAGACCTAGCTGTGTCCAAGGCTGGCCAGGGGTCCTGTCCTTTTACTCACCTCTTGTTGCTTCTGTTCTTTTTCCCACCAAGCAAGCTGCTTCTCCCTTTCTAGACATAGACTAGTCATATTAAAGGATGGTGTGTGTGTATGTGTGTGTCTCTGTGTGTGTAAGAGAGAGACAGAGAAACCTCCTCTCTGACACTGACCTGGGCACCCCCTTGGGCCTTCTGCTGCCATCTCCCTGATCCATCTCTGCCCTCTCCAAGTTCAGATCTTGTTTTGCTCTAGGCTAGTGATTCTCTGCAGTGGGTGCGCTTTTGAATCACCTGGGGGCGGGGGGAGGCTTTAAAAACTACCAATACTGGAAATACTAGTTCCCCATCCCCCTAACTTCTAGAGTAGACTCCCCAAAACCAAACCCACTGCCACTGAGTCAATTCCAACTCATAGCGACACCATAGGGTTTCCAAGGCTGTAAATGTCTAGGGAAGCAGACTGCCACATATTTCTCCCACGGAGCAGCTGGCGGTTTCTAATCACCAGCCTCTGGGTTAGCAGTCAATGGCTTTAACCACTACACCACCAGGACTCCTACAGTAGACAAGGAGTATTATTTTTAAAGTTCTCCAGCTGATTCTAACGTGAAATTACCAGCCTCCTCTCAAATACTCTTACTGAGGCTATAGCAGCATCTATAATGTCTGTCATGTAAAGGTCCTATAAGATTTAGCAAAAGATCTTACACAGTACCTTGAAAATATTATTTAGTAAGGATATATCTGTATAGATATATATAAGTACATATATCTATATATCTCATATATATACATATATCTATATATCTCATATATATATATATATATAAAAATACAAAACCCAGCCAAACTAAACCTGTTGCTGTCGAGTCAGTTCCAACTTGATGGCAACAGGTTTGGTTTGGTTTGGTTTGGTTTTATACATATAAGTGTGTGTGTGTGTGTGTGTGTGTGTAAGGCTTTATATGTCTAGTCATTTATGGTTAGCATGATTAAATTCCTTTTTCACTTTATTCCCTTCCAAGGAGGAGGCAGGAAGCCTAGATGCTGGTCCAGACTCTACCTGTATAGCCTTGGACAAATAACCTATCCTCTTTGGAGCTCTATTTCCTCTTCTAATAAAATAAATGGCTTAAATTAGATATTCCCCGAGATCATTTTCACTTCTAGGCTATGATGACCATAAAATCCAATGGTTATTTATCGGTCATCTATTATTTATCAGCTATGTGACCTTGGGTGACCCCTTTATCTTCTCCAAGCTTCTCACAGTCCTCATGTGTAAAAGTTAGATGAAAAGATAGGGCCAAAAAACCCCAAACCAAACCTGTTGCCATCAAGTCGATTGCGACTCATAGTGACCCAGGTTATCCAAACCTGTCCAGCTGAACGTTATTAGTCCAGGAGAGGCTCCATGAAAAAAGAGTACCCGGGGATGGCACAGTGAAGGGCCTGATGAGTCCTCTAGTAAGGAACCTGGGTTAACTCTTATTAAAGCCAGAAATTTCAGTCATTTGACAACGAAGCTATTGTTTTCTTGTAAATCCTGTTAACATCCCATAGAACTAACAGCTGTCTTTGATTCCCAGACCTCTTCCACTTCTTAAATTCTACTATTTTGTGGCCAAGGCATGAGTCTATTAGATGAAAGAGAGACTATCTTGCTCGTTCCTTTGACATATAAAATACAACATTATTCAGCCAATGTTCCACCCCAGGCTTTGGCTGCTTAGCAGGGATGTATGCAATCTGACACCGACATTTTCTGGGGCTTACCTACTTTTGAGAAGATATTTTAAAAAGTGAAATGACAAGTCAGAAGTCATTCTGGTTCCAGTCTAAATTCTCTTCGCTCTAACCTATGTGAAGCAGGTCATCGGGAAAGAGAAGTAAACAGAACTCCCTCACTCACTTTGCTTAGTTTGATCAGTAACACCAATTCCACATCATCAAAAAATGTCCAGGATTGAAGCGATCATCTATGTCAAGGCAACACAGAATTTAAGAAGTGCTTCTGAAATCAAACTTCCTGACTGGGCGATTTACCTAACCCTCTGTTCCTTGGGATTCTGATCTGTGAGATGAGATAATCTTGTCTCTAATAAAATTACCATTGCTGTAGAAATAAGTAACCTAATAGGTATAAAGCACCTACAGCAGTGCTGGCACATGGTAAGCCCTCAATAAATCTTTATTATCCTCTGGACCATGGAAGATCTCTATGTGATCAATAGCAGATTCAGCTTGCAGACTTACTTTATCTGGCCCAGAATATAGGCATCATTTTAAATTTTGAATGCCTTTAGTGAGGGCATATGCTGTCTAGTTTGCCTCTAATCCCACCTCTCCCTACTGTGTAGCACCTGGCCACTATACACTTGTGTTAACTACCTAGCACCTGAGTCTAGAATGCCTAGCGGATAGATGGGGCTTTCTAAGTATTTGTTAAATGAACAAATGAGTATACACACACATATACACACAAAACAAAATCCTTACTAGAATATTCTTTGGGAGTGGCTGTCCAGCTTCTGCTTCAAAGTCTCCATGACTGGGAACTCACCACCTTCCATTCTGTACTTGGACCTCTTTGCTTATTGGAAGGGAGAGCTCTGGTGGCACAGTGGTTAAGTGCTTGGCTGCTGACTGAAAGGCCAGTGGTTCAAACCCACCAGCCACTCCACGGGAGAAAGATATGGCAATCTGCTTCTATAAAGATTTGCAGACTTGGAAACCCGATGGGACAGTTCTACTCTGTTCTATAGGATCGCTATGAGTTGGAATCAACTCAATGGCAGTGGGTTATTTTGGTACTCATTGGAAGTTTATTTGTATATTGAGCCCAACTCTGTTCCTCAGAAACTTATTTATTCTCATTCGACCCTTTGATAGTTTGATGCTGGAGAAAATATAGTCCAACACTCTTACTTGAGAGAAAGAAATGAACAACCAGGGAGATGCAGTGATTTTCAGAAAGTCAGGACCCAATGTTTCAATCTCAGCCTGGAAGGACACAGCTTCCGCTTAGGGATCGACAGGCACCTTTGTGGTTTGATTTGAGAATCTCCAATGCCTCAAAATATCAGCCCCTTTGCTAGTCATTTAGACATCAAAGCTTCATTCCTTTGAGCCCTGAAGAACTTCCCAAATTAATCAGACAATTTTCGATTAAAATGCAATTGTGTTGTTACGGGTTGAATTGTGTCCCCCAAAAATATGTGTCGTAAATCCTAACCATTGCATGTGGTCATAATTCCATTTGGGAATGGGTTGCGTTTGTTATGTTAATAAGCAGGATTAGGTTATGTCAGTGAGGACTAGGTTATGTTTATTATGCTAATGAGGCAGGATTAGTGTGTATCTTGAGTCGATCTCTTTTGAGATATAAAAGGGATTAAACAAGTAAGCGAGAGAAACAGAGACAGAGGAAGAGAGATGCCAACCCACATGAAGGTTGCCCAGGAGCAGAAGCTCAGAAGAGACAGGGACCTTCCTCCAGGACTGACAGAGAAAGAGAGAGCCTTCCCCTAGGGTAGGCACCCTGAATTCGGATTTCTAGCCTTCTAAATTGTGAGAAAATAAATTTGTTTGTTAAAGCCACCCACTTGTGGTACTTCCGTTATAGTAGCACTAGATAAGTAAGATATATGTGTTCCTTGCTTTATCAGCCAACATCTCAGTTATTAATTAATCCTTTGGTAAGGATGAAGATGAGCAAGAGGAATGGCACTCAGGCTAGTCTCTGAGAAGGGAGGTACACGGTCTAAGGACAGGGGTTCAGAAGGAGAACAGGAGAAGGGTGCTGCAGCCAGACCTCACCTACTTCGCAATAAGACCAGACACAGCTCAGGTCCACACCCAGCCCGATTAGAATGTTGCTCAATATCCCCTGGGGAAGGGATGGGGGTGGGGGACAGGCAGTGGCTAATTTAATATAATCAACATGCAATTGGCTCCTTTTCACCTTTAAAGGAAATGGAAAGAAAGTATCCATTAATATACTTTCTAGAATCCCGATCCTGGATTGGGAACGTTTTGGGGAGAGTGAGATGATGCAAGTCCAGCCCAGCGGAAATCACCCTCGTTCTTTGGCTCCCGATCAGATGATGGAAATCGTTCATCAGGACTGCATTTCTCTATCTCTGTCTCTTTGAACACAGTCTTTTGGGGGCTCTGGTTAAAATTATGAATCCTCTTCCAGAAAAAAAAATGCACTAATGTGGAGAATTTTACACACAACCTCAAGCAGTACCTCACCCTCTAAAAATCAGTGTTTGTGGACCCCAAAATACCTTTTGCAGCACATTGGGGTTTATTCCCACCTGCCTCATGTATCATTCAGTGGCACTCTGGGGACCAGGAGAAGGCAAGTGGGACTTGAGAGCCTTGTAGTGGGAATACACCCAGCCAATTCTCTTTGCTTGGGGCCAACACAAAAATAGGCTGGATTCACAGGGCACATGGGATGCAGGAACTGGGTTGCAGGGGAAAATGCAAGTTCAGTTCTGTTCCATTCATCAGACGTATTGAATACCTACCGTGTGCCAACCACCCTGCTAGATACTGGGATGACCAAGATTTCCGGTTCTGCTCTGGAGGCACCCAGAGTCCTGTTGGCGAGACAGCTTGCCTTGTTAGCTATCTATTGTTGTATGATAAATTAACTGAAACCTAGTGCTTAAAACTTAGTTGGGTATCTTGGGCTCAGGGTCTTTCACGAGGTTGTAGTCAAGCTGTTGTCCAGGGTTGCAGTCATCTCAAGACTCAAGTGAGGCTGGAGAATCTGCTTCCAAGTGCACTCCTATAGCCCTTGGCCGGCCTCAGGAGATCTGCTTCCGAGCTCACATAGCTCCTCACCATGTCAGCCTCTTCGTAAGCTGCTTGAGTGTCCTGATGACATAGCATGTGGTGATTCAAGAGAGAGAGAGAAGCAGAAAATGCCCAAGACAGAAGCCACAGCCTTTTT
The DNA here is from genome assembly GCA_030035585.1 of Dugong dugon. Lineage (NCBI taxonomy): Eukaryota > Metazoa > Chordata > Mammalia > Sirenia > Dugongidae > Dugong > Dugong dugon. The sequence continues at coordinate 27,935,671 of CM057475.1, forward strand.
ATAACCTATTCTCCAAGGCGGCATCCCATCACTTTTGCAAGTCACTAGGTCCAAAAGATATTCAAGGGGAGGGGGTTACACAAAGGCGTGAATACAAGGAGGCAGGGGTCATTGGGGCTATCTTGAGGTTGCCTACCATACTTGCAGACATAATTTCAAAACTATATAGAAATGGTAGAAGTGAGGTATGTGTTGGATGCTATGGGAGCACAGAGAAAGAGCTCCTCAGCCAGCCTGGGGGAATTAAGGAAGAAAGATACTTGGAAGAGGGGTGATGCCTGCTTTAAGTCTGATAAAGGGAGGAGGTAGTCAGGCAAAGAAGAGAGGAAGGTGGTTCCAGGCAGAGGGCACAGCCTGGACAAAGAGGAAGTCGTGAAATAGCACACACTGTTTCTACCTGCTGTAGACCTGCCCACTGACTTAAACCCTTTGCTGACATTGCCAAAATGAAGCTTTCTCACTGATAAAATTAAGGCTTGAATGAACACTGAAAGTGAGAAAACAAGCCATTCATTTTGGGTCGATAGACATGCATGGGTTTCTCTAAGACATAGAAACCTCATCTCTTCCCTCTCCTTTCCCACCTGCCCTTCCTTTGCCACACTTGTGCCACTCCTGCCAAACTAAAGGACTTGCATTTCACTGAACACCCTATGTCCCTGTGGTACCCTCGACCTGGAATAATTTTTCTTCCTCCTCCTCACTTTGGACACTTTCTTTGCTTAACTCCATCTTTAAGGGGAGCCTTCTCTGGCCCTTTTGATCTGAATTGAAAGTCCTCAGCTTTATACTCATGCCATCTTTTGCCTACTTCTATGGTAGTTCTGACCACTCTCCATTATAATCCTCAGTTTACTTGCATATACCACCCTCTGTAAGCTCCATAAGGACAGTCATTGGCTCCTGTGTCCTCATAATTATATCCTCAGTGATTGGCACAAAGTAGAATCACAATCTATTTTTGTAGAAGGAAAGAAGAAAGGATTCTGTGGGGTTCTCCAGGATCTTTCAAAATTTATGATTCAATAGCAGGGGACCTAGGTGAGAAAGACGATTTGAATTTACAACACAGGTAGTCCCTTTGTGTGACAGTATGGTCAACCATCAGAGCAACATGGGGATCTATTGATCTATATTTGATTGTTCTCTGTAATATTCATGTACTTGGAAAAACAGTCAGGCCTGTTTAAGACCTTCAAAAGGAAGAAAAAATAGTAGAAGTAGTTGAGTTATTGACCCATAAGATAAAAGCCCTTGGAGAATTCAGAGATGTTTGGTTAATGGAGATTGCAGCAGCTTTCTTGCCTCATTCTTCTTACACACCAGGTTTTGCCTGGGAGGGGGAATACCCAGAAAACTTCTGGAGAGGTGGGTACAAGAGCTTAGACAGTGCCTTTAAGACCTAATCACTCTCCATCTCTGCTCTGCTTTCTTCTGTCTTAGCTACACCCTTAGACGTGCTGTTATAGATTGAATTGTGCTCCCTTCCCCAAATATGTGTTCTAAATCCTAACCCGTATGCATGTGGATATAATCCCATTTGGGAATAGGGTTTTCTTTGTTATGTTAATGAGGCCATATCAGTGTAGGGTGTGTCTTAAACCAATCACATCTGAGGTATAAAAGGCGCAGTTTAGGCACAGAAACAAGCAACCACAAACCTAGGGAAGATACACACTACATGAAAATCGCCAAGGAACCGAGGAGCAGAAGTTGAAAAGACACAAGTACGTTTCCCCAGTGTCGACAGAGAAAGAAAGCCTTTTCCTAGAGTTGGCATCCTGAATTCGGACTTCTAACCTCCTAAACTGTGAGAAAATAAATTTTTGTTTGTTAAAGCCACTCACCTGTGGTATTTCTGCTATAGCAGCACTAGATAACTAAGACACCTACTTCTCTATTTATGGCCCCCAGCAGATCCAGGCTTGTACCCTCATGGCTTCTAGTCAAGTGGAGAGCTTCTCTTTCCAATACTTCCAATAAAATTCTCAGAATTGATGCTCATTGGCCTGTTTTATATCTTATGGATCTAAGTTTAAGCCAGTTTGAACTGGGTTTCTGTATTTACGAATAAAAGAGTCCTGTCTGCCATTTCCCCTTTCTGTTCCTGATCACTTGTTAAAAATCTACCACTACAGCTTTTGTAGATTTTCCTCTTCCTCTCTCTGTTTTATTAGTTTAATGTTATTTCATTGGTGTCTTTAATAAAGATGTTTTCCTTTAGGGAGTAAGGATAAGAAGGTGGTGTTCAGAAAGTGACCATGTCCAGAGGAGGGTTTCCTGTCTGACACTGGCCAGAAGCTATCCCTGAGGTTTGGAGTAAGCAGGAAGGCAGGAAGGAATTTAGTGTCCTTTGTCCACAGATACTAGTATACAGAATTTCAGTTAAGGAGTTTAGCACCTGTGTTAACCCACACTGGGCAGCCTGCCAATCTGTTATCCAGGATAAATTACGCCATTGGTTACAATTTTGAAAACTAGAAGTGTGTGCACTTAGAAAAAAAAGGAAAGATGGTAGAAGCATTTATCAATTTGTCAGAGCAGAAGTACTGGACAACCAAAACAACTCATAGAACAAAAAATAATCAAAATGATGATTATGACTTATTAAATAACCTAACTTAAATGTAGTATATTATGTTTAGACCACTAGTCTTTCAGTTTATTATACAGTGGTGGCTTGTGTGTTGTCATAATACTGGAAGCTACGCCATTGGTATTTCAAATACCAGCAGGGTCACCCATGGTGGACAGGTTTCAGTGGAGCTTCCAGACTAAGAGAGGCTAGAAAGAAGGACCCAGTGGTGTACTTCTGAAACAATTGGCCAGTGAAAATCTTATGAATAGCAATGGAACATTGTCTGATATAGTGCTAGAAGATGAGCCTGCCAGGTTGGAAGGCACTCAAAAGAGTACCGGGGAAGAGCTGCCTCCTCAAAGTAGAGTTGACTTTAATGACGTGGATGGAGTCAAGCTTTCAGGACCTTCATTTGCTGAGGTGGCATGACTCAAAATGAGAAGAAATAGCTGCATACATTCATTAATAATCGGAACATGGAACGAACAAAAATTGAAAGTTGTCAAAAATGAATCTAGGAAAATTGGAAGTTGTCAAAAATGAAATGGAACACATAAAGATCAATATCCTGGGTATTAGTGGGCTGGCATGGACTGGTATTGGCCATTTTGAATAGGACAATCATATGGTCCACTATGTGGGAAATGACAGAATGATGTCACATTCATTGTCAAAAAGAATGTTTCAAGATCTATCTTGAAGAACGACGCTGTCCGTGATAGGAAAATATCCATATGCTTTCAAGGAAGACCAGTTAATACGACTATGCACCAACCACTAAGACCAAAGATGAAGAAACTGAAGATTTTTACCAACTTCTGCAGCCTGAAATTGATCAAACATGCAATCAGTTTGCATTGATAATTATTGGTGATTGGAATGCGGAAGTTGGAAACAAAGAGGAAGGATCGGTAGTTGGAAAATATGCCCTGGTGACAAAAATGACACTGGAGATCGCATGATAGACTAACAACTTATTCATTGAAAATACCTTTTTTCAACAACATACTTGATGACTATATACGTAGATCTGGCCAGATGGAATATACAGGAATCAAATCCACTCAATATCATCAGTCAGAGTAAGGCCAGGGGCTGACTATGGAACAGGTCACCAATTGCTCATATACAAGTTCAAGATGAAGCTGAAGAATATTAGAACAAGTTCAAGAGAGTCAAAGTACGATCTTGAGTGTATTCCGCCTGAATTTAGAGACCATTTCAAGAATAGATTTGATGCATTGAACACTAATGACTGAAGACCAGACGAGTTGTGGGAGGACATCATACATGAAGAAAGCAAAAGGTCATTTAAAAGAAACAAAAGACCAAAATAGATGTCAGAAGAGACTCTGAAACTTGCTCTTGAATGTAGAGTAGCTAAAGTGAAAGGAAGAAATGGTGAAGTAAAAGAGATGAACAGTAGATTTCAAAGGGTGGCTCAAGAAGACAAAGTAAAGTTTTATACTGAAATGTGCAAAGGCCTGGAGTTAGAAAACCAAAAGGGAAGAACACACTCAGCACTTATCAATCGGAAAGAACTGAAGAAAAAATTCAAGCCTCGAGTTGCAAAATTGAAGGATTCTATGGGCAAAATACTGAATGACACAGGAAGCATCAAAAAAAGATGGAAGATAAACACAGAATCAGTGTACCGAAAAGAATTGATCCACGTTCAACCATTTCAGGGGGTAGCATATAATCAAGTGTCGATGGTATTGAAGGAAGAAGTCCAAGCTCCACTGAAGGTATTGGTGAAAAACAAGGCTCCAGGAATTGACGGAACACTAACTGAGATGTTTCAACAAACAGACACAGTGCTGGAGGCAACTCACTTGTCTATGCCAAGAAATTTGGAAGACAGCTACCTGGCCTGCCAACTGGAAGAGATTCATATTTGTGCCCATCCCAAAGAAAGGTGATCAAACGGAATGGAGAAATTATCAAATAACATCATTAATATCATATGCAAGTAAAATTTTGCTGAAAATAATTCAAAAATGGTTGTAACAGTACATCAACAGGGTATTGCAAGAAATTCAAGTCAGAGTCAAAAGAGGACGTGGATCATGGGATATCCTTGCTGATGTCAGATGGATATTGACAGAAAGCAGAGAATACCAGAAAGATATTTACCTGTGTTTTATTGACTATGCAAAGGCATTCAACAGTGGGGATCATAACAAATTATGGACAACATTTCAAAAAATAGGAATTCCAGAATACTTAATTGTGCTCATGAGGAAGCTGTACATAGACCAAGAGGCAGTTGTTCAAACAGAACAAAGGGATACTGTGCGGTTTAAAATCAGGAAAGGTGCATGTCAGGGTTGTATTCTTTCACCACACTTATTCAATTGGTATGCTGAGCAAATTATCCAAAATGCTGAACTATATGAAGAAGAATGAGGCATCAGGATTGGAGGAAGACTCACTGCCAACCTGCAATATGCAGATGACACAACCTTGCTTGCTGAAAGTGAAGAGGACTAAAAGCATTTACTGATGAAGATCAAAGACTTCAGCCTTCAGTATGGATTGCACCTCAATATAAAGAAAACAAAAATCCTCACAACTGGAATAATAATCAACATCATGATAAATGGAGAAAATATTGAAGTTGCCAAGGATTTCTTTTCACTTGGATCCACAATCAACATCCACAGAAGCAGTAGTCAAGAAATCAAATGACATGTTGCATTGGGCAAATCTGCTGCAAAATACCTCTTTAAAGTGTTCAGAAGCAAAGATGTCACTTTGAGGACTAAGGTGCACCTGACCCAAGCCATGGTATTTTTAATCATCTCATATGCATGGAAAAGCTGGACAATGAATGAGGAAGACAGAAGAAGAATTGACGTCTTTGAATTACAGTGTTGGTAAGGAATATTAATTATACCATGGACTGCCAGAAAAATGAACAAAACAGTCTTGGAAGAAGTACAGCCAGAATGCTTCTTAGAAGCAAGGATGGTGAGACTTCATCTCAAGTACTTTGGACATGTTTTCAGGAGACATCAGTCCCTGGAGAAGGACATCATGCTTGGTAAAGTAGAGGGTCATCGATAAAGAGGGAGACCCTCAACGAGATGGACTGACGCAGTGGCTGCGAGGATGAGCTCAAGCATAGCAATGATTGTCAGGATGGCACAGGACCAGGCAATGTTCCATTATGTTCTACTTATAGGGTTGCCATGAGTCGGAACCGACTCGATGGCACCTAACAACAACAACAACAATATTATGTTTAAGAGAGCACAGAAGGCACAATATATTTTAAGACTGTTTTCATCCACTCCAATCCTGCAAAATTTTTAAAATATTTGGCATGTAAAGGGAAAATATTTGACTATCTGGAAAATATGATTATATGCAATTCCTCCTTCTCTGATGATTACTTATAAATGAAATGCTACTTGCATTGAGCATTGTCCTGGCCAAACATGAGTTCTTTAAAAAGTTCCTCTGTAGGTCAGTCTGGGGGCCCTGAGGTCACCAATAGCCCTGGGACCAAATACTAATGACCAGTGACCATGGCAATAGTGGGGTGGTCAGTACTGGTCACCCATGCTTATGTCTTTTCTGTCTCTGTCAAACAATTCCTTTTCCTTCTGAGTATTATAGAGAAGTGGCCCCCAAAATCAGGAAAATGGGCCTCTGAGAAGTGGACAGAGAGAAAGAGAGAGAGAGTTGGACATCTCACCACATCCTCTGACCAAGATAGGTGAAGGGCCATTATCCCTATTTAAGAACAAGAAAATTAAGAAAGGGCTTTCTAAAGCCCTCACATCTAGTCAGAAGAAAAAGCCCAAGTGGAGACTCAGAAATTCCTGGCTTGGACAACTAGACCCACTGCCTTTCATCAAGTCCTACTGCCAACCAAATGGTGACAGATCCAGACCTTTAACACTTCAAGGCTGACGACTCATTACCTAACACCACCTAGTGGAAGAGAAGTTTTAATCAGTTTACAACATCTCAACAGTCTTTCGGGGCTGTTTTTTCACTCAGCAACTGACCTGTAAAGGCTGGCTTTGTATTGGTCTCTATGCTGGACAAGATGGAAACTTACAGCTAATATAAGTGGATATGTCAAGAGCTAGAATCATTATGGCCTATTGAATGTTCTAGAAATATGGGGAGGAAGAATCTTTACATTTGATGTGGGGATCAAAATGTAGGATTGATGATTTAATGTTATCAACCATCATTGGGATTTAAATTTATAAAATTAGGGCATGTATTCCAAGGAGAGTATTTCTTTATATTTTGAAAGTAAAAGTCATATCTACAATTCAATCTCATGGGGGAAAAAGAGAAAGAGATTTAGAAGGACACCTGGGTTTGGCTGTGCTCATAGTCTTCTATCCAGTCAGTGGCCATTTCTATTCAGACAGTAGAAGGGGATCATAAGAATTTATTGGTGAGAAAAAGTCAAATTATACAGGGTCTAATATGGTAATTTCCTGTTGAAAACTGTGACCAAACTTTTAACACAGAATTAGAAAAACTGTAATTCCTGCCTATTGCTCTCTTAATTGGGGTACGCAGGTTTCAAAAAAAAAAAAAAATTTGTAACTGGAATGATTGCAAACCAACCCTTCCCAGATACCACTAGGATGGCCTGATTGATACCTAGTTTTAACTTCCAAGCTTATACATGTGATTGGGTCTTGAGTGTGAGTGAGCAAAATCCCAACTGGAACTAGCTCAGTCTAGGAAGGGAAAGTTTATTGGAAGGTTGGTGGGGATATTTCATAGACTCAAAGGAAGAGGAGCCTCTGGACCTTAGGAACAATGAGGACAAGGGTCTTGAACATTGCCTGAGTCCCCTTGCCCCATGCTTGTCTCTGACCTCTCTGTGAGTCAGTTTCACTTTTTCTCACAGTGCACTAGCTTTTTCTTTGTAGGAAACATGACCACTAACATCTCCCAAACATCCCCCTCACAGCTTGTGTCACCTGAGAGAGGTTGACCTGTTTCATTAACTCTGATTTTTTAAAATTCCATGGAGGGATTAATTGGCCTGGCTGAGGTCAGAAAATTACAGGACGCTGTACTGATAATGAGGTAAATATTCCTACAAATTACAAAACAATGGCATGAAGGAATCACCACATCAGGCTCCCATGAGGCCTCAAACCAGAGAATTCCTCAAACCAAGAGTTTTATTTCATTTTTGGGCTCTTTCCCAAGCACCAACCAGAATCCAACAGGGATGGGCCACTTGCCAGAGAAAACCAAAATTGCCTGCATGGAACATAGACCAGCTGCTGAAGGTCCAGTCCACACCTATATTCATACTGGAGAAGAAGATAGTTCTAAAGATAAAAACTGACCCAGAACTAAACATGATCTAAACGCTGCATGTTAGTTGGATTAAGAAGGCAGAAAGCGTGAGGGAAGTTTACATCTGGGCTTTTTTCCACCAGAGGAGGAACCACAGGAAGTAGAGTTACAACTATGCCCAGGCTCCTTGGGTGGTAAGAAGAAATATCTCTGGAGGGAGGTCCCAAGGGTTGGATTTGGGAACATAAAATCTAGGTTTTTCTGTGGCAGTATATCCATCCATTAGTCATACCTCAAGATCTCAGAATCGTAGTCTACACACAGCACAGCCCTACTTTGAGCTTTTGTTCCCCTTGCCTGGACAGGCAGATCCCCTTCGCCCTAAACACTGTAAGTCTGGAGGATACTTCTGTGACAAAATTAAGTCCAACTTGGGTAAAACAGGTCTTGACAGTGACGACAAGTGGAAACAATGGATTCAATCTTCAAATGGTTAAATTAGTGTGTTCTTATCCTAGTGTTCAGCTAGTGTGGGAAACTGACCCTGAAAATCAATATAATATAAGATAGAATTCTAAATTGTAACTGTGATCTGCCAGGGTATAACAGACTTTGGGATAATATTAATTTTCTCCTCTTTATCCTATTCAGATCAGAATTTCTCCGTCAATAATTGCTGTGAACCCAGAAGAAGGGGTGATGGTGAGAGGAGAGGAGATTAATTAAGTAATGATACATAAAAGCTCAAAGTATAGGTAACTAATTTCACAATAACTGTGAATAGTTATTTTATCCAAAAAATAATAAATGAGATTTAAATGGAAGCTTAGGCAAGAATTGAAAGGCGTTAATGCAAAGATAAGGAGTACTCGTGGCATGGTGGTAAGTGCTTGAGAGAAAATGTGGCAGTCTAATTCGGTAAAGATTTACAGACTTGGAAACTCTATGGGGAAGTTTTATTTTGTCCTACAGGGTTGTTATGGGTCCAAATCAACTCCATGGCAATGGGAATTGGGCATCGAATGTAAAGATAAAGAAATTCCATCTTTAATGGAAAAAGATAAAGTCATTAAGCCAATGTTGTTGTTGTTGTTAGGTGTCATTGAGTTGGCTCCAACTCACAGCAACTCTGTGTACAACAGAACAAAACACTGCCTGGTCCTGCGCTATCCTCACAATCATTGTTGTGCTTGAGCTCATTGCTGTGGCCACTATGTCAATCCATCTCATTGAGGTTGTTCCTCTTTTTCAATGATCCTCTACTTTACCAAGCATGATGTCCTTCTCCAGGGACTGGTCCAAAGTATGCGAGATGTAGTCTCACCATCCCTGCTTCTAAGGAGCATTTTGGCTGTACTTCTTCCAAGACAGACTTGTTCGTTCTTTTGGCAGTCCATGGTATATTCAATATTCTCTGCAACACTATAGTTCAAAGGCGTCATTCTGCTATGATCTTCCTTATTCATTGTCCAGCTTTCATATGCGTATGAGCCCATTGAAAACACCATGGCTTGGGTCTGGTGCACCTTCGTCTTTAAGGTGATATCTTAGCTTTTTAACACTAGAAAGAGGTCTTTTGCAGCAGATTTGCCCAATGCAGTGTGTTGTTTGATTTCTTGACTGCTGCTGCCATGGCTGTTCATTGTGGATCCAAGTAAAATGAAATCCCTGACAACTTCAATATTTTTTCCATTTATCATGATGTTGCTTATTGGTCCAGGTGTGAGGATTTTTGCTTATGTTGAGGTGTAATCCATACTGAAGTCTGTAGTCTTTGATCTTCCTCAGTAAGTGCTTCTAGTCCTCTTTACTTTCAGCAAGCAAGGTTGTGTCATCTGCATATTACAGGTTGTTAATGAGTCTTTCACCAATCCTGATGCCATGTTCTTCTTCCTATAGTCCAGCTTCTTAGATTATTTGCTCAGCATACAGATTGAGTAAGTATGGTGAAAGGATACAACCCTGATGCACACCTTTCCTGACTTTAAGCCACAAGTATCCCCTTGTTCTGTTCGAACGACTGCCTCTTAATCTATGTACAGGTTCCTCATGAGCACAACTAAATGTTCTGGAATTTCCATTCTTCACAACGTTATCCATAATTTCTTATGATCTGCACAGTTTGATGCCTTTGCATAGTCAATAAAACCCAGGCAAACATTTTTCTGGTTCTTTGCTTTCAGCCAGGATCCATCTGAAATCAGCAATGATATGCCTGTTTCCAAGTCCTCTTCTGAATCCAGCTTGAATTTCTGGCAGTTCCCTATCACCTGCTGCTACAGCTGCTTTTGAATGATCTTCAGCAAAATTTTACTTGGGTGTAATATTAATGATATTGTTCAATACTTTCTGCATTTGGTTAGGTTACCTTTCTTTGGAATAGGCATAAATATGGATCTCTTCCAGTCTGTTGGCCAGGTAGCTGTCTTCCAAATTTCTTGGCATAGACGAGTGAGCACTTCCAGTGCTGCGTCCGTTTGTTGAAACATCTCAACTGGTATTCCATCAATTCCTGGAGCCTTGTTTTTTGCCAGTGCCTTCAGTGCAGCTTGTACCTCTTCCTTTAGTACCATCAGTTCCTGATCATACGCAACCTCCTGAAATGGTTGAATGCAGACCAATTCTTTTTGGTACAGTGACTCTGTATTCCTGCCATCTTCTTTTGATGCTTCCTGCATTGTTTAATATTTTCCCCACACAATCTTTCAATATTGCAACTTGAGGCTTGAATTTTTTCTTCAGTTCTTTCAGATTGAGAAATGCCAAGCATGTTCTACCCTTTTGGTTTTCTATCTCCAGGTCTTTGCACATATCATTATAATACTTACTTTGTCTTCTTGAGTCACCCTTTGAAATCGTCTGTTCAGCTGTTTTATGTCATCATTTCTTCCATTCACTATAGCTACTCAACGTTCTAGAGCAAGTTTCAGAGTCTCTTCTAAAAAAAATGTATTTGCAGTGAATAAGTCGTTGGTCTTGCAAAATTCTATCATGCGATCTCCAGCGTCATTTCTATCGCCAAGGCCATATTTTCCAACCACCTATCCTTCTTCTTTGTTTCCAACTTTTGCATTCCAATCACCAGTAATTATCATTGCATCCTGATTGCATGTTTGATCAATTTCAGAACACGGAAGTTGGTAAAAATCTTTAATCTCTTCTTCTGTGGCCTTAGTGGTTGTGGGTAAATTTGAGTAATACTCGTATTAACTGGCCTTCCCTTTAGGTGTATGGATATTATCCTATCACTGACAGCGTTGTACTTCAGGAGAGATTTTGAAATGTTCTTTTTGACAATGAATACAATGTCATTCCTCTTCAAGTTGTCATTCCCAGCATAGGAGACCATGTGATTATATGATTCAAAGTGGCCATTTCAGTTCACCAATGCCTAGGATATTGATGTTTATGCATTCCATTTCTTTTTTGACTATTTCCAATTTTCCTGGATTCATACTTTGTACATTCCATGTTCCCATTATTAATGTATATTTGCAGCTGTTTCTTCTCATTTTGAGTCGTGCCACATCAGCAAATGAAGGTCCTGAAAGCTGGACTCCATCCACGTCATTAAAGTCAACTCTACTTTGAGGAGGCAGCTCTTCCCCAGTACTCGTGATTGCCTTCCAGCCTGAGATGCTCATCTTCTGGCACTATATCAGACAACGTTTTGCTGCTATTCATAAGATTTTCATTGGCTAATTCTTTTCAGATGTAGACCACCTAGTCCTTCTTCCTAGCCTGTCTTAGTCTGGAAGCTCAGCTGAAACCTGTCTGCCATGGTATCCATTCATGCATTCAACAAATACCCTGCTGGTATTTGAATACCTGTGGCATAGCTTCCAGCATCACAGCAACATGTAAGCCCCCAAAGTATGACAAACTGACAAACACATGGATGCCAATAAGGTGATAAATTAAGCTGAAGGAAAACAGAGGGGATTATCAGCAGAAGAGGGTTCTACAAGGGAACTGAGGCAGACTGCATCATAGGAATCACCACTTCCACCTCCCATGAGGCGGATAAAGTCAACCATTCATCAAATGAAAGTCTGTCTTGGGAGGGATTGTTGTTGGTGAAGATGAAATGAAAGAGAAAAATCATGGGTGCAAGTATGGGTTAGATCCCCTAACAGGACAATATTTGTGATTATTGCAATTAAAAGTTTCACTGTAAGACCTACTTTTTTCTATAAAATGACCACTTTCTGATACCAAGAGGAGCCCTGGTGGCGCAGTGGTTAAGAGCCATGGCAAGCTACAGCTGCTAACCAAAAGACTGACAGTAAGAATCCACCATCTGCTCCTTGGAAATTCTATGGGGCAGTTCTACTCTATCCTATAGCGTTGCTATGAGCTGGAATTGACTCAATGGCAACAGGTTTGGTTTTGATTTTTGATACCAAAGAGAAAATTTTTAATTCTTTGGTTGGTGCTAAAACCCTATTTCTGGTTCCAGCATTAAGAAAATGAGCAACCACAAAATAATTTAAAGGCAGTTGTTTGAAAATATAAATTCATAACACCTACCACACCATTAAAGATAAAGGAACTAGGGCAATGGCCATTTATATCTTGGCATAGGATATCTTGAAACTCCACTACATTTTCTTTTTTTTAAATTTTTCCCATAAAATTTATATATTCATTGTTATGTGACTCTGATTGCTCTCCCCATACTGTGACACCACACTCCTCCTTTCCACCCCTTATTCCCCATGTGCATTCAACCAGCTCCTAACCCTCTCTGCCTTCCCATCTCACCTCTGGACAGAAGCTGCCCATTTAGTCTCTTGTATCTACTTGAGCTAAGAGGCACACTCCTCACGAGTATCACTTTATGTCCCACAGTCCAGTCCAATCCCTGTCTGAAGAGTTGGCCTCGGAAATTGTTTTAGTTCTGGGCTGATAGAGAATCCAGGGGCCATGCTTTCCGGGGTTCCTCCAGTCTCAGTCAGACCATTAAGTCCAGCCTTCTTAATAGAATTTGAGTTCTGCACTCCACCTTTCTGCTGCTCCATATGGGACTCTGTTGTGTTTCCTGTCAGGACGGTCATTGGTGGTAGCTAGGCACCAACTAGTTCTTCTGGTCTCAGTCTGATGAAGTCTCTGCTTTATGTGGCCCTTTCTGTCTCTTGGGCTAATTCGTTCCTTGTGTCTTTGGTGTTCTTCATTCTCCTTTACTCCAGGTGTTTGGGGTCAACTGATGCATCTTAGATGACCCCTTGCAAGCTTTTAAGACCCCAGATGCCATTTACCAAAGTAAGATGCAGAACTTTTTCTTAATAAGCTTTGTTATGCCAATTGACCTAGATGTCCCCACCCACTACATTTCCTTTTAGTCAGAATTTGGTGTGTACCTGATGTAGAGAAGATTTAGTTTTTGAATAACCTTTCCATGATGTGCCCCATGCAAAGATGTTGAGGAAAATATTTCAGTAATAACCTGAAAGTAGCTCGATGACAGGCAGGAATATAAAGGAAATAGAAAAGAGAAACTTAACCTTGGGAGGGTAAACTGGAAATCATTGCATCTACATTATTAGAATTACCTTCTAAGTTAATTTTTTTTTTAATTTGTTAATTTACTCAACTAGTATATTCTAGAAATAATTGTGGCAGACTCTGGAGATGTAATATAAAAACACGCACCAGCACTTCCTCTGCCCTTTAGGGCTCCGAAGCCTGTAATAAAGGATCAACTCATTTTCATCCCTGTGTTAGGGATCATTTGGTTGCAAGAAAAAGAAACCCACTCAAGCTTCTTAAGCAAAAAGAATTACTTGGATTAGCATCCTGGAAAGATAAAAGGATCCAAAATCTGTCTCTCTTTCACTCACCACACGGCTTCTTGGCTCGGCTTCTCTCTGCTGTAGATTTATTATTCTCTACTCCTCTTTCTGACTTTACTGTTTTGTTCTAAGGGTGGCCTGTAATTACTTTCCCAATACTGCAGCCTCACTTTTAGAAACTATAAGACTTTATAGTTCTAGCACCTCCTGCTTAGTCTCTTTGGACACTATACCAAATCAATTAGAGATTCTGATAGGCTCACTTTAGGCTAGGTATCCATTCATGCATTCAACAAATATTTATTGAGCACCTACTATGTGCTGGGCACTATTCAAGTCCTTAGAGCTACACTGTGGACAAAACAGGGCCGATAAGCTCAAGTGCTTACATTTAGGGGTAAGGTGGAGTGAGGTGCAGCACAGACAATAAAAAACTAAATTTACAATACTTGCTTAATGGTGATAAGTGCTATGAGGAAGAATGCAGTGGGAATAAAGGAAGTAGAGAGTGAAAGGGAGTTGCCGTTTTAGAAAAGACATTCTTAGAAAATGTCTCTCTGAGGAGGTAAGAGTTGAGCAGAGTCCTTAAGGAAGCAAGAAAGCAAGCCATGAGAACATGTGGAGAAGGAGCAATATGGGTGAAGTGTTATGGGTTGAATTGTGTCCCTAAAAAGATATGTTGAATTTCTAACCCCTAGTATCTGTGAATGTGATCTTGTTTGGAAATAGGGCCTTGGATGATGTTAGTTAACTGGTCATACTGGAGTAAGGTGGGTATCCTTATAAAAACAGGAGAAAAGACAGAAGCAAGGAGGCGCACAGAGGGAAGACGACCCTATGAAGTTGGAGGTCGACATTAGAGTGATGCATCTATAAGCCAACGATTGCCAGGAACCACTAGAACCTGGGATAGGCAAGAAAGGATCTTCCCATAGAGCCTTCAGAGAGAGGATACCTCTGTCTATATCCTGAATTCAGACTTGTAGCCTCCAGAACCGTGAGACAATACATATCTGTTATTTTATGCTATATAGTCTGTGGTTCTTTGTTACAGCAGCACCAGGAAACTAATTCAGCAAAAAAAACAAGTGCAGAAGCCCTGAGATAAAAACCAGTTGCCATTGAGTTGTATTTGACTCAAGGTGACCCATGTGTGACAGAGTAGAACTGTGCTCCACAGGGTTTTCAACCGCTGATCTTTTGGAAGTACATTGCCAGGCCTTTCTTTCAAAGCTCCTGTAGGTGAATTTGACCCCCCAACCTTTCAGGTAGCAGCTGAGTGTGTTAACCTTTTGTACCACCCAGGGAACAAAAAGGCCCATGAAGCTCCAGCACAATCAGCAAGAGGGACAGTGGTTGGAATGCAGGCCCAGAGATGGAACTAGAAAACAGCCATGTAGACTCTGCTAAAGACTTTGGTGAGCAAGTAGAGGGATTTGAGCAGGAGATAGACATGATCTGACCTTTACTTTTAAAATGACCACTCTGGTTGTTGTGTGGAACAGGCTGTAAGGAGCAGGATAGGAAGCAAGGCACCATTTAGGAAACTACTACAATAGTTAGTGTGAAAGATAAAGGTGGTTTGTACGAACGTGGTAGTAGTGGAGGCTGAGAGAAATAGTCAACTTCAGGGTGTCATTTGGAGAGAGAAAGCCAACAAGATTTGCTAATGGAATGGATGAGAGTAGTGAAAGAAAATAAAGAGCCCAAACTGGCTTCCAGGTTTTGGTTCTAAGCAACTGCGTGAACAGTTGTGCCATTTACTGAGATAAAAACCCTAAGGGAAGAACAAGTGTAAAGGGAAAATCCAGAATTCTAGCTTATTCATGTTATGTTTGAGATGGCTATGAGATACACACGTGGAGAGACTGTGTGCAGAATCGGACGTATGCTTCAGAGTAGGACAAGGGATCTGTGCAGGAGATAGACATTTGTGAACTGGATGAGATCACTTAGGGAATGAGTTTCTTTTTAAAATGTCTTTCAAGATCATTCTTTTCCTACCACACAAAAAAAAAAAACAAAAAACAAACCCGTTGCCATCGAGTCAATTCCAATTCATAGCAACCCTATAGGACAGAGTAGAACTGTCCCATAGGGTTTCCAAGGAGCAGCTGGTGGATTTGAACCTTTTGGTTAGCAGTCTAAGCTCTTAACCACTGTGCCACCAGATGCTGTGTAATTGGTGAGTTCTAGTTAGAATCCCAGCTTTCCCTCTTACTAATTGTGTAATTTTGAGTTGATTGGTCTACCTATCCAGGTTTCAGTCTATGAGACAATGATAACGTTTATCCCTCAGACTGGCTATGAGGATTAAATCAGATGTAAAGTTCTAGTCACATCTTAAGCGTCTAATAATAGGTTAATCTCATTCTCCCAAAGTCCCTAGAGAGTTACTAATCCATAAACAGTGTCATAGATAATGCAATAAATATAAAATTTTATTTCTTTTCCCAGAAACAGAACTCAAAATTTTAGGATGTTCAGGAAACCAGTGGCTTGATTGACCTCAAGATTTATTGAAATGATTTTTCTACTACATTGTTGGTGTCAGTCTCCCATCTGGACTATTTGTTTAAAGTCTTTTATCCCAGCTAAATATCAGGTCAACAGACAATAATAAGAATGAGTACCATGTCTGGAATTTCTCGTTTTGACACTGATCCCTAAGACTGTAACATCCAGTCAAGCATGTTAGGCATATGCTCAGATACAGCCTCTCAATGTCTGCAAAATTAACACTTCCCACTTGGTCCAGTGGTTTAGTCCAGTGGTTTAGTCCAGTGGGTGGGTCCCAAGAGATGGGCACATGAGTTTCCAAAGTATACTTATTAAAACAATTTCGGAAACTCAGTACCCACTTCATTAGATTTCCTTAAAATAGAAGGGAGACAACCTACTCAGTTCTATTTTAAACTCCCCTGTATATTATTCTTCCCCTTATTGCACATTTACAGCACTAGACTTAGAAGGGAATTCCTGCATCTTGTCCAGTACTTGGTGCTACATGTGGTGGTTTCTTTATAACATATGAATGGGCTTTTTTCTCACACTGTTATTTCAGGAGGTTCATGGTGGGAGAGCCACAGGGTGCCCATTACTCTGCTCTTTCCAAAACTGTTTTTAAGTTTTCCATGAACAAATCTAGCGAATAAGGGTTGAACCACTATTGAACATCACCATGATATCCTTATCCCAAAATCTTTCTCTAAAGGTCCACACAAGTTTTTCAGACAGGATCTCAGCCTTGCTCAGAATGGAAAGGTAAGATCTTGCTCCATTATAAATGCTACTTTTAAACCCACTTTTAACATGTGTGTAAATTCTACTTGCACTAATACTATGTGCACCCCTGTAATGAACCCCACTGATTCTGAGTTCTGGGAATTTTCTGTAAGCTGATAGGCCTAAGAGCGGTGTCAATTAATCTTGGGAGAACCAGAGCACCTGAGATTTGCCTGCTGTTTTAGAAGCTCTTGTATGCTTACCAATCCTAGCCTAAGTAGACTTGTCAACTTGGATCCCCAACATGAAGTGTAAAGTTAATACAAAGCATTGAACCTATTTATCAGACGAACATTTTGAAAAGTTGATAGTAATCAAATCTACATAAAGTAGGCTATTGCTTAAATGAGTATTATTTTTAAATTATTTTACCTTATTATAAAAATTCACACAGGGATGCGGGGTCTGGGGAGCATGCTTTCAGGGGACATCTATGTCAACTGGCATAACAAAGCTTATTAAGAAAATGTTCTGCATCCTACTTTGGTGAATGGCATCTGGGGTCTTAAAAGCCTGCAAGCGGCCATCTAAGATCCATCAATTGGTCCCAACCACTTGGAGTAAAGGTGAATGAAGAACACAAAAGACACAAGGAAAGTATTAGCCCAAAAGACAGAATGGGCCACATAAACCAGAGACTTCATCAGCCTGAGACCAGAAGAACTATATGGTGCCCAGCTACCACCAATGAACGTCCTGACAGGGAACACAACAGAGGGTCCCTGATGGAGCAGTAGAACGATGGGATGCAGAACTCAAATTCTAGTAAGAAGACCAGACTTAATGGTCTAACTGAGACTGGAGGCACCCTGGAAAGCAGGGCTCTGGTCTCTCTATCAGCCCAGAACTAAAACAATTTCCGAGGCCAACTCTTCAGACAGGGATTGGACTGGACAGTGGAACATAAAGTGATACTTCTGAAGAATGTGCCTCTTAGTCAAGTAGATACAAGAGACCAAAGGGGCGGCTTCTGTCCAGAGGTGAGAGGGGAAGGCAGAGAGAGTTAGGAGCTGGTTGAATGTTCATGGGGGATCAGGGGTGGAGGGGAAGAGTGTGCTGTCACAGAATGGGGTGAGCGGTTGGGGATCTCATAACAATGTATGTAAAAAAAAAATTCTGTATGGGAGACTGACTTGAAATGTAAACTTCATTTGATTACAACAATTAAAAAAAAAAGTTCACACAATAATTTTTAGGATATTAGCTTATATCTTCTCCACAAGTCAATGTGGAGGAAATTATCTTTCATTTTACTGATGAGAAAAACTAAGGATTAAGGAGTTAAGCAGTGTGCCCAAGACTACACAGGTTGTAAATGTCAATTTGAACTGGACCCCAGGTCCTCAGAGTTCAAATCCCCTGCCATCATCCTCTACTAAGGTCTTCCAAATTCTATATCCTATAGTTAGAGAATAACTATAGATATACTTGTATTCATTAGTTTACTAAATCAGCTATCTACTTTTTATTTCATGCTTGTTTTACCTTATCACTGTGGCTAGTTGCCATGGAGTTGAATCCAACTCATGGCAACCCTATGTGTGTCAGAGAAGAACTATGCTGCATAGGGTTTTCAATTTTTCTAATGTAGATAACCAAACCTTTCTTCTGAGGGACCTCTGGTTGTACTTGAACTGTCAACTTTTGTGGTTAGTAGTTGAACACGTTAACCACTTGCACCACCCAGGGACACCTTATCACTAGATTCCTCATTCTCAGATAGATGATGAGCCACAGATCCTAAAATTGATTCTCAATTTGAGGAGTGTATTTGCAGATAATAAAAGCTACATCAGAACACATATATATAATTCTGAGGCTTAATGACAAAAGGAGATATTTTGCCTCTTCCATTCTTTTGTATCTCTTTCATCAAATCCTTCATACTCTTTAAAGCCAATCCAGCTCATTCAAATCATAGTGATAGACACTTCTTCTTAAATCCGTCAGCATTTACTGCCTCAACTTCTCACTTGGTATTTCATCATGAATTGCCTGTGTACCTCAAAATGAGAAGAAATAATTGCAAACATCCATTAATGATCGGAACATGGAATGTACAAAGTATGAATCTAGGAAAATTGCAAGTTGTCAAAAATGAAATGGAATGCTTGAAGAGCCATATCCTAGGCATTATTGGGCTGAAATCGACTGGTACTGGCCATTTTAAATTGGTCAATCACATGGTCTACTATGCTGGTAATGGCAAATTGAAGAGGAACAGCATCACATTCATTGTCAAAAAGAACATTTCAAGATCTACCCTGAAGTACAACACTGTCAGTGATAGGATAATATCCAAATGGCCACAAGGAAGGCCAGTTAATATGACTATTATTCAAATTTACATACCAGTCACTTATACCAAAGATGAAGAAGTGGAAGATTTTTACCAACTTCTGCAGTCTGAAATTGATCAAATATGCAATCAAGATGTATTGATAATTACTGGTGATTGGAATGCAAAAGTTGGAAACAAAGAAAAAGGATCAGTATTTGGAAAATATGGCCTTGGTGATAGAAATGACTCTGGAGGTCACATGATAGAATTTTGCAAGACCAATGACTTATTCATTGCAAATACCTTTTTTCAATAACATAAACGGTGACTATACACGTGGACCTCACCAGACGGAAACATGGGAATCAATTAGACTACATGTGTGGAAAGAGATGATGGAGAAGCTCAATACCATCAGTCAGAACTGGATCACGGGCCGACTGTGGAACAGACCATCAATTGCTTGCATGCAAGTTCAAGCTGAACCTGAAGAAAATTAAAACAAGTCCAGGAGAACCAAAATACAATCTTCAATATAACCCACCTGAATTTAGAGACCATCTCAAGAATAGATTTGATGCATTGAGCACCAGATGAGTTGTGGGATGACATCAAGGACTTCATACACGAAGAGAACAAAAGGTCATTAAAAAGAAGGAAAGAAAGAAAAGACCAACATGGATATCAGAAGAGACTTTGAAACTTGCTCTTGAATATAGAGTAGCAAAAGCAAATGGAAGAAATGATGAAGTAAAAGAGCTGAACAGAAGATTTCAAAGGGCATCTTGAGAAGACAATGTAAAATATTATAATGAAATGTGCAAAGACCTGGAGTTAGAAAACCAAAAGGGAAGAACACGCTTGTCATTTCTCAATCTGAAAGAACTGAAGAAAAAATTCAAGCCTCAAGGTGCAATACTGAATGATTGTATGGGGAAAATATTAAACAATGCAGGAAGCATCAAAAGAAGATGGCAGGAATACAGAGTCACTGTACCAGAAAGAATTGGTCTGCGTTCAACCATTTCAGGAGGTAGCATATGATCAGGAACTGATGGTACTAAAGGAAGAGGTCCAAGCTGCACTGAAGGCACTGGCAAAAAACAAGGCTCCAGGAGTTGATGGAATACCAATTGAGATGTTTCAACAAACGGACGCAGCACTAGAAGTGCTCACTCGTCTATGCCAAGAAATTTGGAAGACAGCTACCTGGCCAACAGATTGGAAGTGATCCATATTTGTGCCCATTCCAAAGAAAGGTGATCCAACTGAATGCAGAAATTATCAAACAATATCATTAATATCACACACAGGTAAAATTTTGCTGAAGATAATTCAGAAGTGGTTGCAGCAGTACATCAATAGGGAACTGCCAGAAATTCAGGCCAGATTCAGATGAGGACGTGGAACCAGGGATATCATTGCTGATGTCAGATAGATCCCGGCTGAAAGCAGAGAATACCAGAAAGATATTTATCTGTGTTTTATTGATTATGTAAAGGCTATTGATTGTGTGGGTTATAACAAATTATGGATAACATTGCAAAAAATGGGAGTTCCAGGACACTTAATTGTGCTCATGAGGAACTTGTCCATGGATCAAGAGGCAGTTGTTTGAACAGGACAAGGGGATACTGTGTGGTTTAAAATCAGGAAAGGTGCACGTCAGGGTTGCATCCTTTCACCACACTTATTCAATCTGAATGCTGAGCAAATAATTTGAGAAGCTGGACTGTATGAAGAAGAACTCAGCATCAGGATTGGAGGAAGACTCATTAACTACCTGTGATATGCAGATGACACAACCTTACTGAAAGTGAAGAGGACTTGAAACATTTACTGATGAAGATTAAAGACTACAGCCTTCAGTATGGATTCCACAACAACATAAAGAAAACAAAAATCCTCACAACTGGACCAGTAAACAACATCATGATAAACCAGAAAATATTGAAGTTGTCAGGAATTTCATTTTACTTAGATCCACAATCAACCTCCATGGAAGCAGCAGTCAAGAAATCAAATGACACATTGCATTGGGCAAATCTGCTGCAAAAGACTTCTTTAAGGTGTTCAAAAGCAAAGATGTCACTTTGAGGACTAAGGTACGCCTGACTCAAGTCATGGTATATTTAATCGTCGCATACGCATGGGAAAGCTGGACAATGAATAAGGAAGACTGAATAAGAATGGAAGCCTTTGAATTATGGAGTTGGTGAAGAATATTGAATATACCATGGACTGCTAGAAGAACGAACAAGTAAGTCTTGGAAGAAGTACAGTCAGAATATTCCTTAGAAGCGAGGATGGTGAGACTTCATCTCAAGTACTTTGGACATGTTATCAGGAGGAACCAGTTCCTGGAGAAGAACATCATGCTTGATAAGGTAGAGGGCTAGCAAAAAAGAAGAAGACACTCAACAAGATGTAGTGACACAGTGGCTGCAACAATGAGCTCAAACATAGCAATGATTGTGAGGATGGTGCAGAACTGGGCAGTGTTTCATTGTGTTGTACATAGGGTCACTATGAGCTGGACCTGACTGGATGGTACCTAACAACAACAACAGCCTCAAGTGTTATTACCATGTATGATTATTATTGTCTCATTATTATTTAATTATTCATATATGAATTACCTCCCAAATAGATGCTAAGTTTATAGAAAGAAAATTAAAAAAAAACAAACCACCACTTGATGACGAGTCAATTCTAATTCATGGCACCCCCATGTGTATTAGAGAGCTGTGCTCTACAGGGTTTTCAATGGCTGATTTTGGGGAAGTAGATCGCCATGCCTTTCTTCTGAGGCATCTTTGGGTGGACTGGAATCTCCAACCCTTCAGGTTAGCAGCTGTGAGTATTAACCATTTGCCACCCAGGGTCTGAGGGGGCTATATCTTAAACTTTTCTTTATTCCTTAGATTTTAGGTTGCCTATAAGAAAATGTATAAAATTAGAACCAGGGAAAATACGTTGTGATAGCTGTGATAATTGCCTACCCACTCTCTACTTCCTTAGCTTGGCTGCTAACCCAAAGTTCAGCAGTTCAAATCCACCAGCCTCTCCTTGGAAACTCTATGGGGCAGTTCTACTCTGTCCTATAGAGTCACTACGAGTCGGAATCAACTCATTGGCGATGGGTTTTTGGGTTGTTTTAACCCTGATTTTGCTGGGTAGTTATGTGATCCAGAAAAGGTCAATGATACATAAAGGAATTAGTTCTGGAAAACTTTTTTTCCTTCTAAGATGGACAGAGAGAAGATAACTTGCTTATCTGACCCCTTCTCTTTCTTCCTGACCTGAATGTGGACATCAGGCCTGGGCACTTTGGCAGGCATTGTGACAAGAGGCACCAAGCATTAAAATGAAAAAACAAGAGCCAAAAATGGTAGAGCAGAAACATAGAAAGAAAAAGCCCTTATCTTTGGTGAGATCAATGAGCAGCTGTATCAGTGCTATCGGTCACCTCCCTCTAGACTTCCTATTAATGAGACAGTACATGTCACTATTCTTAAGCCATTTCTAATTCAAACAATACATACTCATAGTTCCATACTGGAGTTGAACCACACGTTTTTCTCTGAGCTTCTTTATAGGCAAACATAAAACATAAAAGAGATACTTGATCAGTTATTATTTGTCATTGTCCTTAAAGAGCAACTATATCAGTTCCTCAAGGGAAGCACCACTTTTCGGGGAACTTAGTTATTAAAGAAATGCCTCAGATGGGACACCACAGACACTGACTTTTGGTGGAAAATATATTCAAATTGTAACCCCCCCAAACACAAAATTAGATTCCATATGGTTGTTTCTCGCAGCACCTTTTAATGAATATTGAGGGCATAATGCCAAAACCTAACTCTGTAAAAACAAATGTATAAGAGATATATTACTGTGTGGCCACATAGTTTTTTGTTGGTCTTTGAAGTCATGTAAACAATACATAGTATTTTTTTATTTCTTCATCTAAGGAGTTCTTATCCACCTAGGTTGCCATACAATCAATGAAGGGCAAGCATAGTTTCTCAGTTGTATAATATAAAGTTTCACAATGGAAACAACTCACCCTATTACAGAAACTTCACAAAATACTGCTACGGAGGAAAAAGATGTTTGGGGGTCTGAACTTATTGGCTTCTCTGGTCTTCTTTGATTCCATTAATCAAATAATTGCCTAAGTCTGTCTTTTTCCTGGTTAAATGAAGTCTGAAGAAGTTCATTTATTTTGGTCTTAGTCTATCAGACAAACCCAGCTGGCCCATTGCTGAATTAGGGAGAAAGGAAATACTGACTCAATCCAATTGAGTGGACAGCAGCGTGGGCAGGGAGGGTCAACCTTACACATCTTTTATTGCAAAATAATTCCAAATCTCTTGAGAGTAGATGAGTGGGAGAGAATAGATTATCCTTCTGAAGTAGAAACTATCTAGGAGGACAGAAAAACAGCCCTTTAGTACAGAAAAAGGAATGGAGAGCCTGCCTTCTACAGAGACCATCATTTGACCATTTTGGTATCTGTGTAGCATTTGGGGGATTTGTAAGCCTTAAGGATCTGAAATCATTAACACAAAACTGGAACTAATCTTAGCCTTGGTGTTTTGTCTTGGGAACAGAATTGGCCCTGGGATCCATAAGTGATTCATTGAGGAAATACTTGGGCATGCCGCACAATATGAGGGCAATATTTTAACAGCAGGCAAACATGTATTACATGGGGAAAAATCATAAATGGAAGGAAAATAAATTAAGGAGTCAAGAAACCAGAGGCAGGCTCACAGC
Organism: Dugong dugon; assembly: GCA_030035585.1. Classification (NCBI taxonomy): domain Eukaryota; kingdom Metazoa; phylum Chordata; class Mammalia; order Sirenia; family Dugongidae; genus Dugong; species Dugong dugon. The sequence goes on from CM057475.1 coordinate 27,959,681, forward strand.
AACAGGCAGATACCATTACCCTGGAATTGAGACGCCAGCACTTTGGAAATAAAACATATGTGCTAGATTCATCAATGAACTTGAAATGAGACTTAAGAAATATCCACACCAGTTTGCCTTCACTTCCTTTTGTGCTTGCCGCATGCTAAGTAGTTGAATATAAAATATCCTCATGGATATAAGAACGTTGAACAAATTAAGTGCTCTGAAAATATAAGCCATTATCACCATTATTAGGGAAGAAGAGACCACCATGTTACTCAAATTATGATGTATAATAGCCAAATAGCTTGCCCAGAAGGAAGCTATGAAAGCACTCAACAAATTTGAGAAGTTAACTAAATAATTTTTCAGTGTTTAGTCCTGAACTCTGTTATACTCTGCTACCAATAAGGGTGTTAGAACTGTGGCATTCTAGGAAGCAGAATGCTTGTGCTTTTTTGCACTATTCCAGAGAGACACAAAGAATCTTGAATCATGGTCATAGCCCCTAAACTAGGGTTACTGCGTAAGTAGAGTGTTGCATTTTGCCCTCCTCAGTTCATGACAGACATTGATAATCGATTGTGGCACTCTGTTAACTTCATCAACAGCCTTGGAATTCTTGTCCATACAGTTTTCCAAGAAGCTACTACTAAAAGAGCCTTGGTGGCACAGTGATTAAGTGCTCAGCCACTATTAGAAAGGTTGACTTGGACCCACCATTGGTTCTGAGGGAAAAAGATGTGGCAGTCTGCTTCTGTAAAGATAACAGCCTTGGAAACCCTATGGGGCAGTTCTATTCTGTCCTACAGGGTTGCTATGAGTTGAAATTGACTTGATGGCAACAGGTAACTACTATCAACTCATCAGAGTTGGAACACAGCTGAAACCTAATTGCCATCTTGGTCACAGACTGTTTAGAGTGCTATCTTTAGGTCTCCACTCAACCTGATTGGAGGAGGGTCGCATATGCTGGAGCATATAAAAAAATCAGATATCCATGCAAGGAATAACAATGATGATGATAACAAACATCAACAGCATCATATAATAAGGGTAATAATAATATTTGCCATTAAGTTAGCTCTTACTGCATTTTAGAACCTGGTTGAAGTGCTTCACACATTATGACTGTCTCCATTTTACAGATGAGAAAACCAAGAAATTAATACATTGCCCAGACTCACCAGATTTGAACCCAGTTCTATTTGACTCCAGAGCCCACACTGTTAACCACAACCCATTAACCAAACTTGGGGTATAACCAGGGCTTTACAACCTGGTTAATTGTCTGCATCCATCTATCTCCTTCTGTGAAGTGGAGAAGGAAATTTCCCCTCCTTGTCTTGAGGAAGCTGGTGGCTGTGGCTACTTCCTGAGAAGCAGACATTTGCTGGGAGTTTACTGTTACCCTAGACATTGCAGAGAGAAATCCAGTCATCTCAGACTTCAAAGTATTTATTTAAACTCAGCAAAGTTCACACAGTTTATACAAAAATGTTTCTGCAGGAAATGAAGATGTCATCTCGATTTCACATGTACAGTCATTCTGCACCCTACCCCGACCCTCAGGCATAGCAATTACCACAAAGGCTGAGCACATACAGATCTCAGTCAGGACAAAACCATCTTTAAATGCAGTGGGAAAACCAATCAGACTTTCTGAGTTTCAAGAGCTATTTTAGTAAAAGTTCTGTTAGAAAACAAGAGTTTTATAAAGATACTAGGTAATATTCCAGTCCTGGTCACATCCCAGACATGACTTGAGTTTGGTCTTTCCGGAAGCATCATGGACATGGGAACAGGGCCAAGGGAAGAAAACCCAAAAGTTTTAAAGTTTTCCAAGTCCTATTTTTGGTGAATAAGGACAAAATTAAGACAACCAACTTCAAAGTGGTGATATTCTGTTTTATCACTAAAACTCAACATCTTTAGGATTTCCTGCTTTTTGACCTTTTTGACAAAAGTTACTCAAAGTGTGATAACAACATAAAACACAGATAGCAAACCATTCTCTTATTATTGAACTTTAGAAGGACTGGGCAAAATTCTTCTGTGAAGTTAACAAAATTGTTATGGCAACTTCTGTTCTTATTTGTGCTCTCCTCCTTTCTTTGTCCCAGGCTGGTACAAATGATTAACGTGTTTCGCTGCTAATCAAAAGACTGGAAGTTCGAGTCCACCCAGAGGCATCTTGAAAGAAAGGCCTGGTGATCTACTTTAGAAAAATCAGCCACTGAAAATTCTATAGAGCACAGTTCTACTCTGACATAAATGGGTCACCATGAGTTGGAATCAACTCAACAACTTTTTTTTTCCCCTCCTTTCTTTATGCTCTTCCATCTCTATCTTGCACCCTTCAACACATCCATGGATTTTTTTTTGCTGTTTCTAATCCCTTTCTTTCCTTTTTAATTGTGCTTTAGGTGAAAGGTTGCAGCTCAAGTTAATTTCTCATTCAAAAATTTATACATATATTGTTTTGTGACATTGGTTGCATTCCCTACAATGTGACAGTGTGCTCCCCCTTTCCACCCCAGATTCCCTGTTTCCTTTCATCCATTTCCTGTCCCTTCCTTCCTTCTTGTCCTACTTTTGGACAGGAGCTGCCCATTTGGTCTCATATGTTTGACTGAACTAAGAAGCACGTTCCTCACGTGTGTTATTTTTTGTTTCATACGTCTGTCTAACCTTTGTCTGAAAAGTGAGCTTCAGAGATGGTTTCAGTTCTGGGTTAGCAGAGTGTCCGGAGTCTAATCCCTCTTTCTATCTCTGCTTTAATGCTCCCATGAATACTTGTCTTTCCTGAGTCCCTTTTCTTCTGGGTCCTGCTATTTGCTAAAAAACCAATAGATCACATCTAGTCAAAATGTTAATCCGGAGTTAACAATCTCGATTATTTTAGCAGTATGTCAAACCTGGTAGAAGAATGAGTTAACTACAAGGAAAGGTCTTTCAGAATCTCAGTTAAAAAAAAAAAAATCAGACTATTTAGGCAGGCAGCCTCCTCTGCTTAGGAATAAGGTAGCCCCAGTCCCTGATTTATAGGCAAATTGAAATCTTCCAAGCTATATCTTTTAAAGGATGGAACTTTATAAATCCAAACAAGAAAAGGGATAAAGCAAAGATTTTCTATTGTTATGGATTGGATTGTGTCCCTTAAAAGACACGTTGAAGTCCTAACCCCTATACCTGTTGTCTTAGTCATCTAGTGCTGCTATAATAGAAATACCACAGGTGCACGGCTTTAACAAAGAAAAGTTTATTCTCTCACAGTCCAGTAGGCTACAAGTCCAAATTCAGGGTGTCAGCTCCAGCGGAAGGCTTTCTCTGTAAGCTCTGGAGGAAAGTCCTTGTCATCAGTCTTCCCTTGTTCTGGGAGCATCTCAGAGCAGGAACCTCAGGTCCAAAGGACGTGCTCTGCTCCTGGCACTGCTTTCTTGGTGGTCTGAGGTCCCCTTGTCTCTCTGCTTGCTTCTCTTTTTTATATCTCAAAAGAGATTGGCTTAAGACACTACCTAATCTTGTAGACCTCATCAATATAACTGCCACTAATCCATCTCATTACATCATAATGATAAAGTTTACAACACATAGGGAAATCACATCAGATAATAAAATGGTAGACAATCATACAATACAGGAAATCATGACCTAGCCAAGTTAACAGATATTTTTGGGAGACAATTCAATCCGTGACACCTGTGAACATGACTTGTTTGGAAATAGTGTCTTTGAAGATGTTATTGGTTAACACGGGGAAACTAGAGAAGGATGGGTCCTAATCCAAAATGAATGGTGTCCTCATAAAAGAGAAGAGATGCAGAGAGTCACAGAGAGAAGAACTCCATGACACAATGGAGTTATGCTGCAGCTGCAAGCCAAGGAACACCAGGGCTACCAGGAGACGGGAGGGACAAGGAAGGATCTTTCCCTAGAGTGTTTGGAGGAGTATGGCCCTGTCACCACCCTGAATTTGGACATCCAGCCTTTATAACTGTAAGACAATAGATTTCTGTTGTTTTACACCACCCACTTTGTGATAATTTGTTACGGCAGTCTTGGAAAACCGAATACATCTACCAAAGAAGACTCTGACCTCTTTCCCCCAGCCCCTACCATCCTACACCACCAACTGGAAAAGATGCACACAGCTAATAAGCTAGAGGCAAAGGTCGCCACCAAACCCCCACCAGCCCCAAGTAGAAGGCGGGCGTCTGTGCTGCAGTGTGGAAAGAACGGCCGCATCATGCAGGGGACATCTGTGGCTGTAGTGGCTGTCGAGCCATTGAAAGGAACAATCACAAGGCCCTGCTGACGTCAATACTTGGAAAAGAGCTTTGTCTGTTTTTAAAAGCGGCTGTCCATTGTATTAAACAATATCACTTCAAGTAATCAAGGTGATCTATGTGTATAATAATAGTTGGAGAGCTTTTAATTTCTACTTCTGCTTCACAAGTGCATAAATGCAGCAAGCTGACCCAAGTGACCAGGCTCAGAAAAGTTATTATGAGAGATTTTTCTCCCTGCTCCTCTCCCTTCTTCTTCCTTCTTTGTCCTTAGTCTTTACTGCTATTTCTTGCCTTCAAGATCAAATATATTTATTAACTTGATGGAGAAAATCTTAACAGATATTTTTAAATCTTCTTGGAAATCTACTCAGGAAGCATTCACTATGCAACAAAAATGGGAAAGACGTGGGGACAGGAGTAGAGGGGAGACTGTATTTTGTATCAAACAGACCTAAATTCCATTTTCTTCATCTGTTTCTGTAACCAAATATGAACCCTAACGACTGGTGTTCTTTGTGGAAATACTAACATAACAGCAAAAGAAAATATTTTTAAACCTTTCGAAGCACAGGTCATATTTCTATGTTACAAGTGGAGAAACAAAGGCTCTGAGTCGTTAATAGTGGTCATTTCTTGAGCACTTACTTTGTGTGGGGCACTGCATTAAGCATTCTACATACGTGTGACAAAATTTTATAAAGTTGTTGTTAGGTGCCATCGAGTTGACTTCGACACATAGTGACCCCAGGTGACAGAGTAGAGCTGCCACATAAGGTTTTCTAAGCTATAATCTTTATAAGAGGGAGCCTTGGTGGCACAGTGGTTAAGCTTGGTGGCTAACTGAAAGGTTGGTGGTTCAAACCCACCATTCCTCCACAGGAGAAGGATGGGGCAGTCTGCTTCCATAAAGATTATAGCCTTGGAAACCTTATCGGGCAGTTCTACTCTATCCTACAGGGTTGCTACGAGTCAGAATAGACTCAATGGCAACGAGTTTGTTTTTGATTTAATCTTTATAGGAGGAGATCACCCACAGTCTTTCTCCCATGGAGCCCCTGGGTGAGTTTGAACCACCAGCCTTTTGGTTAGCAGCCGAGCACGTAACTGTTGCACCACCAGGGCTCTGCTATTAATTTCATTTTACACATGAGGAAACAGATTCAGAAAGATTTCATACCTAGATGGTGGGGTGGAGCAAGGATGCAAATGCAGGCATTTGGAGTCCATATACTGTTTTTGTGTGCCGTGGAATTGATTCTGACTCATAGGGACCCTATAGGACACAGTAGAATTGCCCCATAGGGTTTCCAGGGCTGTAATCTTTATGAAAGGAGATGGTGGAGTGGCTTGTGCGTTCGAACCTTCGACCTTTCAGTTAGCAGCGAAGTGCTTGACCACTGTGCCACCAGGGCTTCTTGTCCATATACTACCAAACATAAATACTTTGTAGTGTAGTATTGTGAAACCTCTTCTATAGTTCAAACCAGGGGCCTGTGTTCAAATCCCAGTGTTGTTTCTTACTAGGTGTGTATCCTTTTCTTAAGTTACTTAACCACTGTCTTCCAAATTTTTTTTACAGCCATTTGATATTGTTTAATTTCTGCCTGATTTTATGTTTCATAGTTTATTGTTCTTTTTATGGGTGTTGTTTCATCCTTATATCTTGGAAAGGCTAAGTAAACATTTTTGTCCTATTTTCCAAATTGATAGCCAATAAAGCTGACCTTTTTTTTATTGTTGTTATTTTGCCATACAGTTGCATACAATTAAACCATTAAAAAATGGACAAAAGTCTTGAACCACATTTCACCAAAGAGAATGTAGAGATAGCAAATAAGAACAGGAAAAGTTGCTCAACACCATTAGCTATTATAGAAATGCAAATTAAAACCATAATGAGATACCACCACACACCTATTAGAATGGCTAAAAAATATATTGACAATATTAAGTGCTGACCAGGATGCAACTTACCACCACAAACAAGATACAGAACAGATCCACCTCTCCCACCAAATTCTCTGTGATTACCCCTTTTTAGTCATACCCTCCTCCAACCCTTAACCCCCGGCAATCATTGATCTGTTTTCTTTTTGATAATGTCGTATAAATGAAACCATACAGCATGTTGTTTTGGGTTTATTTTGCCCTCCTTTTTCTAGTTTCTTAAGGTGGAAGCTTAGATTATTAATTTGAGATCCTTCTTCTTTCTTAATATAAGCATTTAGTGCCATAGATTTTCCTTTACTCACTGCTTTAGCTGCCTCAAATTTTTTTTGAAGTGTTGGATTGTTTAATGTTTACTTTAAAATCAGATGATACCTTCACATAGTTTCAAGTTCTGAATCATTCCAGAATCTGTATTGAAAATACAGGACCTTGATATCTTCCATCCCATTTCTTATTCTTATTTGAAGAACACTCCACCCAACAAGAGCAGAATACACATTCTTTTCTATGTATTACCACTTCCTTTCTATGTTATTTTATTTCATTTTACTTTTTCTGAAGGCTCCTACCTATGTTTAACTCCTTGTACAGTCTTGCTCTCTTTTGCCTCAAAAATTTTGATATGATACTGATAAAGGGCATTTACACAAAACCAACTGCCAACGTCATTTTCAATGTAGAGAAGTGGAAAACTCTCCCCCTGAGAACGGGAATAAGACAAGGATGCCATTTATCACCACTCCTATTTAACATTGTGCTGGAAGTCCTAGCTACAGCAATAAGGCAAGAAAAAGAAAAAAGCACATCCAAGTTGGTAAGGAAGAAGTAAAACTACCTCTATTTGAGGATGATATGGTACTATATATATAGAACCCAAAAGACTCCACAAGAAAACTACCAGAACTAATAGATTCAGCAGAGTAAGAGGATATAAGATAAACATATAAAAATAAGTTGGATTCCTAAACACAAATAAGGAGAATGATGAAAAGGAAATCAGGAAAGCAATACCATTTATAATAGCTCTTAAAAAAATAAAAAACTTATAAATCTAATCAGAGACATAAAGGACTTATACAAAGAAAACTACAAAACAGTACTGCAAGAAATCAAAAGAGACCTACATAAATGGAAAAAACATGCTCATGGATTGGTAGACTCAACATTGTGAAAATGTCAATTCTACCCAAAGCAATCTACAAATACAATACAATCTTGACCCAAATTCCAACAGCACTCTCTAAGAAGATGGAAAAGCTTATCATTAACCTTACATGGAAAGAAAAGAGGCCCCAGATAAGTAAGCACTATTGAAGAAGAAAGTAGGAAGCCTTGCACTACCTAAGCACCTCAGAACATACTATACAGCTATGGTAGTCAAAACAGGCTTGTACTGGTACAAGGACAGACACATTGACTAATGGAACAGAATAGAGAAGCCATATGTAAGTCCATCCACCTCAGTCACCTGATCTTTGACAAAGGCCCCAAATCCGTTAAATGGGGAAAAGACAGTCTTTAACAAATGGTGCCAGCAAAACTGGATGTCCATCTGTAAAAAAATGAAACAAGACTTCATAGCTCACATCATACACAAAAACTAATTCAAAATGGATCAAAGACCTAAATATGAAACCAAAAACCATAAAGATCATAGAAGAAAAAATAGTCAATGCTAGAGGACCTAGTACACAGCACTAACAGGATATAAACCATAACTAGCAATATATAAACACCAGAAGATAAGCTAGATAACTGAGATATTCTAAAAATTAAACACTTATGCTCATCAAAAGACTTCATCAACAGTAAAAAGAGAACCTATAGATTGGGAAAAAGTTTTAGCTGTGACATATCAGACAAAGGACCAATCTCTGATATCTATAGGAAAGCCCAACACCTCTACAACAAAAAGACAAACAATCCAAATTAAAAATGGGCAAAGGATATGAACAGACACTTCACCAAAGAAAAAATTCAGGTGGCTAACATACACACGAGGAAATGCTCATGATCATTAGCCATTAGAGAAATGGAAATCAAAACTACAATGAGATACCATCTAACCCTGACATTACTGGCACGTATCAAAAAAACAGAAAGTAACAAATATTGGAGAGGCTGTGGGGGAGATTGGTGGGAATGCGAAATGATGCAACCATTTTGGAAAATGATATGGTATTTCCTTAAAAGGATAGAAATAGAAATACCATATGATCCAGCAATCCCACTCCTGGGAATATATCTTAGAGAAATAACAGCCATCATACAAATAGACATATGCACACCCATGTTCCTTGCAGCATTGTTCACAATAGCAAAAAGATGGAAACAACCTAAGTGCCCATCAACAGATGAATGGATAAACAAATTATGGTACATACACACAATGGAGTACTACACAGTGATAAACAACATTGATGAATCTGCAAAGCATCTCACAACATGGATGAATCTGGAGGGCAGTATGCTGAGTGAAATAAGTGGATCACAAAACAACAAATACTGTATGAGACCACTGCTATAAAAACTCATGAAAAGGTTTACACACAGAAAGAAACAATCTTTGATGGTTACGAGGGAGGGGACGGGTGGGGATGGAAAAACACTAAATAGACAATAGATAAGTGGTAACTTTGGTGAAGGGTAAGACAGTACACAATATTGGGGAAGCCAGCACAACTTGTACAAGGCAAGGTCACGGAAGCTCCATAGACACATCCAAACTCCGTGAGGGACCAAATTGCTGGGCTGAGGGCTGTGGGAACCAGGGTCTCGGGGAACATCTAGCTCAATCGGTATAACATAGTTTATAAAGAAAATGTTCTGCATTCTACTTCGGGGAGTAGCATCTGGGGTCTTAAAAGCCTGTAAGTGGCCATCTAAAATACTCCACTGGTCTCACCCCTTCGGGAGCAAGGGAGAATGAAGAAAACCCAAAGACACAAGGGAAAGATTAGTCCAAAGGACTAATGGACCACAACTACCATGGCCTCCACCAGACTAACTCCAGTACAACTAGAAGGTGCCTTGCTACCACCACCAATTGCTCTGACAGGGATCACAACAGAGGGTCCCAGACAGAGCCAGAGAGAAATGTAGAACAAAATTCTAACTCACACAAAAAGACCAGACCTACTGGCCTGACAGAGACTAGAGAAACCCCGAGACCATGGCCCCCGGACACTCTTTTAGCTCAGTAATGAAGTCACTTCTGAGGTTCACCCTTCAGCCAGGGATTGGACAGGCCCATAAAACAAAATGAGACTAAAGGAGCACACCAGCTTGGGAGCAGGGACTGGAGGGTGGGAGGGGACAGGAAAGCTGGTAATGGGGAAGCCAAGGTTGAGAGGGGAGAGGGTTGACATGTCGTGGGTTGCTGGCCAATGTCATAAGACAATATGTGTACTGACTGTTTGGTGAGAGGCTAGTTTGTTCTATAAAACCTCACCTAAAGTACAATTTAGAAAAAAAAGAAAAGTCATTGAAACCCTTCTCTCTTTGGAAAAAGAGACCCATACAGCTTCTGATATGGTGTATACATCCCATATCTTAGTTGCAGCAGTGAAGATGTGCTATGAGCCTAAAGAATGGGATTTGCTAAATGAAAATATTATGCTTTTGTCAAAAAGACACACAGAAAAAGATAAAGAACAATGATGAATCTACAAAATATCTCACAACATGGGTGAATCTGGAAGGCATTATGTTGAGTGAAATAAGTCAATCACAAAAGGACAAATACTGCATGAGATCACAATTATAAAAACTCATGAAAAGGTTTACACACAGAAAGAAACAATCTTTGATGGTTATGAGGGAGGGGAGGCATGGGGATGGAAAAACACTAAATAGACAATCTATAAGTGGTAACGTTTGTGAAGGGTAAGACAGTACACAGTACTGGGAAGTCAGCACATCTTGACCAACGCAAAGTCATAGAAGCTTCATAGATACATCCAAACTCCTTGAGGGACCAAATTACTGGGCTGAGGGCTGGGGACCATGGTCTCAAGGGACGTCTAGCTCAATTGGCATGACATAGTTTATAAAGAAAATGTCCTACATCCTACTTTGGTGAGTAGCATCTGGGGTCTTAAAAGCTTATGAGCAGCCATCTAAGATACTCCTCTGGTCCCACCCCTTCTGGAGAAAGGGAGAATGAAGAAAACCCAAAGACACAAGGGAAAGATTAGCTCAAATGACTAATGGACCACAACTACCACAGCCTCCATCAGACTGAGTCCAGCATAAGTAGATGGTGCCTAGCTACCACCACTGACTGCTCTTACAGGCATCACAATAGAGGGTCCCAGACAGAGCTGGAGAAAAATGTAGAACAAAATTCTAACTCACAAAAAACCACCAGATTTACTGGTCTGACAGAAACTGGAGAAACCCTGAGAGTATGGCCCCAGGACACCTGTTAACTCAGTACTGAAGTCACTCCAGAGGTTCACCCTTCAGCCAAAGATTAGACAGACCCATAAAACAAACAATAATACACATAGCTCAGCCATGTATACAAGGCTAAATGGGCACACCAGCCCAGGGGCAAGGACGAGAAGGCAGAAGGGAACAGGAAAGCTGGACGAATGGAAATGGGGTATCCAAGGTCGAGAAGGGGAGAGTGTTGACACGTCGTGGGGTTGGCAACCAATGTCACAAAACAATATGTGTATTGTTTAATAAGAAACTAATTTGCTCTGTAAACCTTCATCTTTTAGAGCACAATAAAAAAAATTTTTTTTGATATGTTACATTTTCATTTTCATTCTGTTAAAAATATTTTAAAATTTCTCTTGAAACATGTCTTTTACCAATGGGTTACTTAGAAGTACATTGTTTAATTGTCAATTGTTTGGCAATTTTTCAGTTACCTTTCCACTATTTATTTTTTGTTTAATTCCATTATGGTGAGAGAATATAATTTGTATGATTTCAATAAGTTTCAATTTATTTGTTTATTTATTTATTTATTTTATTGTACTTCAGGTGAAGGCTTACAGAACAAATAGTTTCTCATGAAACAGTAGTACACGTGTTGTTTTATGACATTGGTTAACAACCCCACAACATATTAACCCTCTAAATTCTCAACCTTGTTTTTTTTTTTTTTTTTTGGTGAAAATACACATAGCCAAAGATACACCGTTTCAAAAATTTCTACATACACAGTTCAGTGACATTGACTACGCTCTTCCAACTGTGCTGTTATTCTCACTTAAGATGAAGCTTACAGAACAAAATAGTTTATCATTTAACAGTTACTACAAATGTTGCCCTAAGACAATGGTCAACAATCTCACAACACATCAACAAGATCCTTACTCAATCTTGTGTTCCCTATCACCAGCTTCCTTGCCCCCTTCTGCCTTCTGGCCCTTGTCACTGGACTCCTGTACCTCATTAGTCTCATTTGGTTTTACGGGGCTGTCCACTCCCAGGCTGAACGGTGAACCTCGGAGGTAACTTCACCACTGAGCTGAAAGGGTGTCTGGGGGCCATACTCTTGAGGTTTCTCCAGTCTCCTTTAGGCCAGTAAATCTGGTCTTTTTTTTGTGATTTAGGATTATGCTCTTCATCCTTCTTCAGCTCTGTCCAGAACCCTCTGTTGTGATCCTGGCCAGAGCAGTCAGTGGTGGTAGCCGGGCACCATCTAGCAGTACTAGACTCAGTCCGGTGGAGGCCTTGGTAGCTGTGGTCCATTAGTCCTTTGCACTAATCTTTTCCTTGTATCCTGTTCTCTTCATCCTCCCTTACTCCCGAAGGGATGAGACCAGTGGAGTATCTTAGATGGCCACTCACAGGCTTTTAAGACCCCAGACACTACTCACCAAGATAGAACGTAGAGCATTGTCTTTATAAGCTGTGTCATGCCAATTGAGCTAGATGTTCCCCAAGACCATAGTCCCCAGAGCCCTCCGCCCAGCAATTCAGTCCCTCAGGGAGTTTCAGTGTGTCTATGGGGCTTCCCTGACCTTTCCTTGTACAAGTTGTGCTAGTTTTCCCTGTATTGTGTACTGTCTCACCCTTCACCCAAGATACCACTTATCTATTGCCTATTTAGTATTCCTCCCTCCACCCCTCCCATCCCTGGAAACCAACAAAGATTGTTACATTTTGCATACGAACTTTTTCATGGGTTTTTACAATAGAGGTCTCATACAATATTTGTCCTTTTGCAATTGACTTATTTCACTCAGCATAATGCCCTCCAGATTCATCCATGTTATGAGATGGTTCACAGATTCATTGTTGTTCTTTCTCGTTGCATAGTACTCCATTGTGTGTATGTACCATAGTTTGTTTGTCCATTCATCTGTTGATGGGCACCTGCGTTGTTTCCATTGTTTTGCTGTTGTGAACAATGCTGCCATGAACATAGGTGTGCATATGTCTATTCAAATGATGACACTTATTTCTCTAGGATATATTCCTAGGAGTGGGATTGCTGGATCGAATGTTGGGCGTTGGTTTTGCATAGATGCCCTTTATTATGTTGAGAAATTTCCCTTCTATACCTATTTGATTGAGAGCTTTTATCAGGAATGGGTGTTGGACTTTGTCAAATGCCTTTTCTGCATCAGTTGAGATGATCATGTGATTCTTTTCTTTCCTTTTATTTATGTGGTGGATTACGTTGATTGATTTTCTAATGTTGAACCATCCTTGCATACCTGGTATGAATCCTACTTCGTCGTGGTGTATTATTTTTTTGATCTGATGCTGAAGTCTATTGGCTAGAATTTTGTTCAGAATTTTTGCATCTATATTCATGAGAGATATTGGTCTGTAATTTTCTTTTTTTGGGACGTCTTTGCCTGGTTTTGGTATCAGCGTTATGCTGGCTTCATAGAATGAATTTGAAAGTGTTGCTTCCTGTCCTACGCTCTGAAATAGCTTGAGTAGAACTGGTACAAGCTCTTCTGTAAATGTTTTGTAGAATTCTCCAGTGAAGCCATCTGGGCCAGGGCTTTTTTGGTTGGGAGTTTTTTTAATTACCTTTTCAATCTCTTCTCTTGTTATGGGTCTGTTCAGATTTTCAACATCACTTTGTTGTAGTTTGGGTAGGACATGTGTTTCTAGAAATTTATCCATTTCCTCTAGGTTTTCAAATTTGTTGGAGTATAGTTTTTCATAATATTCTGTTATAATTGTTTTTATTTCAGTTGGGTCTGTTGTAATGTCCCCCATTTCATTTCTTATTTGGGTTATTTGCGTCTTCTCCTATTTTTTTTTTTTTTTTTTTGTCAGTCTGGCCAGTGGTGTGTCGATTTTGTTGATTCTTTCTGTTGTTTTTCTGTTCTCTATTTCATTTATTTCTGTTCTGATCTTTACAATTTCCTTTCTTCCTATGGTCGTGGGCTTTTTTTTTTTGCTGTTCTCTTTCTATTTGTTTGAGTTCTGTAGTTAATGTTTTGATTTTGTCCCTTTCTTCTTTTTTGATATGTGCATCTATTGCTATAAATTGTCCTCTGAGGACTGCCTTTGCTGTGTCCCAAAGGTTTTGGTATGATGTGTTTTCATTCTCATTTGATTCTAGGAATTTTTTGATTCCATCTCTGATTTCTTCTATTACCCACTGATGTGTAAGCAGGGTATTATTCAGTTTCCATGTAGTTGATTTTTTTCCCTTGCTCTTTCTATTGTTAATTTCTACCTTGATGGCATTGTGGTCAGAGAAGATAGTTTGAATTATCTCAACGTTTTGGATGTTGTTGAGGATTGCTCTGTGGCCTAAGATGTGGTCTATTCTGGAGAACGTTCCATGTGCATTGGAAAAGAATGTGTACTTTGCAGCAGTTGGATGGCATATTCTATATATGTCTGTGAGGTCAAGTTGGCTGATTGTGCCCTTTAGGTCTTCTGTATCTTTGCTGAGTTTCTTCTTACTTGTTCTGTCCTTTACTGAGAGTGGTGTGTTGAAGTCTCCTACAATATTGTGGAACTGTGAATTTCTCTTTATAGTGGTGTTAGAGTTTTTTTATGTATTTTGGAGCCCTGTCATTGGGTGCGTAGATGTTTATTATGGTTATGTCTTCATGATGGATGGTCCCCTTAATCATTATATAGTGTCCTTCTTTGTCTTTTATGGTAGATTTTGTTTTAAAGTCTATTTTAACTGAGATTAGAATTGTTGAGCTTCTTGGATGGCCAGCTTTTCATCTTTCATGATATTGGGGAAGTTTTCTGTCAGCAGTTCCTCAATGATCCTCTCTGTGATTTCTGTTTTCTCCCCCTGTTCTGGAATGCCAATCACTCATAAATTTTTGCTTTTCATTGTGTCCCACATAACTCTCAGGGTCTCTTCATTTTTCTTTGTTCTTTTTTCTGAGTTTTCCTGAAACAGAGTCGTATCCAAGTGTTTGTCTTCAATTCCACTGATCCTGTCTTCCACGGTTTCAAATCTGCTTCTCAGACCTTCTATTGCACCATCCATTTCTGAAATCTTGTTGTTTGTCTTTTGGATTTCTAATCGTTGTTTTTGTATAATTTCTAGTTGTGAATTTATTTTGGCATTTTGTTCCTGCATCATCTTCTTGAATTCTTCCAATTTTTTGTCTGTATTTTTCATGAATTTGTCCATTTTTTCCTCATGTTTGTCAGCTTTTTGCCTCAGTTCTTGGAAAATTCCGAGTATTAGATATTTGAATTCCCTATCAGGTAGTTCTAGTGAATTTTCTTCCACAGGAGAGTCATCTGGTGTTTTAATTTGGATGCCTACTGGAACCATCCTGTCCTGTTTTTGATATTTTGATATTGTTTGATATTGTTTGCTGTTTTCGGGGCATTCAGTAGATATTTCTCTAGTTTATTGATTGTAGATTTGTTTGTTTTGTCCCTTTTTAAAAAAAAAAATTTGAGTATGTCTGAGCAGGTGGACTGCATGCTCTTTGTAGTCTGCTCGTCAGTGCGCTCAATACTTTTTGCCTTCTTCTCCAACTGGCAGGTTCAGTCAGTCAGATATTGTACAGCAAGGCAGGTCTAGCTGAAGAGGAACCACTGGGATGGGTTGTTTGTGGCACTCACTACAGCCACCAGGGCGGGTCTGTACTCAGTGCTGGGCAGGTTCCAGTAGGCCATGCCCGCACTGCTTGGTTGTATGATGTCAAGCGCACGGTGCAGGTAGGCAGGATGCAGCGGGGAGATGGTTATGTGTGGAGCTAAGATGGATATGGGAGAGATGAGAGAGGAACAGGAGCCAAAAAACATACAAAAAACAAAAAAGAATGCTAGGGGAGCTTGCTGTTGGAATGGAGAGATGAGAGACTATGAAATGGAGAAAAACAGAAGGGGGAAGAGAAAGAAAAGAAAAGAATGAACAAATAAAAATCAGAAAGGTTAAAGAACCACAACCTTCCCAGGGATCCCACCGATGCAGCTATGATGTCTGGGGAAGTCGCTCTCAGGTGTCGCAGCACAGCCTGGCCAGAAGGTGCAGAGGCATACAACGCCTGGTATTCAGGGATCAGAAAGAGAAGGAAGATAGAGAGAGACAAGAAATTGAGCAATGAAGAAAGACAAAAGGGAAAAAGAGGGAAAAGAAAACAGAACAAATCAAAAAAAAAAAAAAAAACAAGAAAGGCCCCCCCAAAAAACAGGGGGAAAAAAAAAACAATGAAAAAAGAAATGTCCTCAGGGATCCCTCTGCACATCTGTGGAAGCTGAAAGGGAGTCTCCCTGGCACGCAGCTCCTCCTGGCCAGAAAGGGCTCCCAACTCAAGAAAAGGAAAAGAAAACAGACAAACAGTTCAAAACAAAGAAAAGCCCCGGGATCCCACCAGCATGGTAGCCCAGACCGGGAAGCAGCTCCACACTTGAATGGAGCTCCGCAGCCCCTCAGGATAAAGCAAAGATGGCGCACTGAGCCAGGCACTAGAGCGAAAGGAGGGGGAGGCGGTGAGAGGCAAGCAAGAAATCCAAAGAAGCAGGGGAAAAAAAAAAAAAGCAACACCAGCAGACAACAAATGGCACTCAGAGAGCCAGCCAGTGCGGGCTGGTTTCTGGACAAGAGACTGTGTCCGAGGAAAGCAGAGGAGGCCAAGTGTGGGTGAAGAAGGGTGGAGAGTGGGAAAGCATATATCACAAATTGCCCTCACTCTGGAGGCCCTCAGGAAGAAGCAAAGATGGCGCATGGAGCCAGGCACTTGAGTGAAAGGAGGGGGAGGTGGCGAGAGGCAAGTGAGAAATCAAAAGAAGCAGAAAAAAAAGCAACACTAGCAGCCAACAAATGACACCCAGAGAGCCGCCCACTTGGGTGTGTGGAATCCAAGCAGCCGGCACCTCCTGGTCAAGAGACAGTGGCCGCAGGAAGCAGAGGAAGAAACGAACAAAAGCCCAGGCATCCCACCAGCACGGCAGCCCAGACAGGGAAGCAGCTGCACACTCAAATGGAGCCCCGCAGCCCCGCAGGAAAAAGCAAAGATGGCACTAGGAGCCAGGCACTCGAGCAAAAGGAGGGGGAGGTGGTGAGAGGCAAGTGAGAAATCAAAAGAAGCAGAAAAAAAAAAAGCAACACTAGCAACCAACAAATGGCACCCAGAGAGCTGCGTGCTTGGGTGTGTGGAATCCAAGCAGCTGGCACTTCCCAGTCAAGAGACTGTGGCCGCGGGAAGCAGAGGAGCCCGAGCCAGGGAGAAGAGGTGTGGGGGGTGGGAAAGCACACCCCGAAAATTACTGGCTGTTTTGTCTCCCGTTGGATGCTCCGTGAGGCTGCTTTCTCGTACTCCTGTTTGCTGGTCTCCAATAGGAATCCAAGATGGTGGATCCGCACTGCGTTAGCTGGTAGGGGACCTCTGCATGAATCTCTCCTTGCTCTCCATTCACTTTCAGTATTCTCACTCCATTTGGTGCTCAGCTGAGTTCTTTATCTCTTCATTTGATGTTCTAGGATTTCAGGATTGTTGCATTCTCTGTTTGGCTTAGTTTTTCAGATCTTTGCTGTGGAGGGACGGCGTGGTGCTTCTGCCTAGAGCGCCATCTTGCCGGAACCTCCCAGTATGTTTCAATTTTTAAGGTTTGTTTTATGATTGATGATATCGTCTATCTTGGTGAATGTTTCGTATGTACTTGAAATGAATGTGTATCCTGCTATTGTTGGGTAGAGTAGTCTATAAATATCAGTTAGTTACAGTTGATCAGTGGGGTTCTGTTTATTGTTTTTATATTCTTTTAATTTTGTCTCTACTTATTCTACTATTGATGGAGGAGTTTTGACCTCTACCACTACAATTGTGGATTTGACTATTTCTCGTTTCAATGCTGTTAGTTTTTATTCACGTATTTTGAAGGTCTATTGTTAGATGCATGCACATTTAGAATTATCTCTTCCTGATGAATGACACTTTTATCATTATTAACATATTTATCTATGATAATTTTCCTTGCTCTGAGGTCTGCTTTGTCTGACATTGATATAACCACATCAGGTATATTTTAATTAGTGTTTGCATTGCATACCTTTTTTCATTCTTTTACTTTTAACCTATCTATATCAATATGGCACCCTGGTGGCCAAGTGGTTAAGAGCTCAGTGGCTAACTAAAAGGTGGGCAATTGTAATCCACCAGGTGCTCCTTGGAAACCCTTTGGTGCAGTTCTACTCTGTCCTATAGGGTAGCTATGAGTTGGAATTGACTCAGTGGCAGTGAGATTCTTATAGACAGCATATAGTTGGACTTTATTTTTTTCTTTTTTCTGACAGTCTCTTTTTATTGGTATGTTTAGACCACCTGCATCTAATGTGATTGTTGAATGTTTGGATTTAGGTCTATCTTTTTTTTTTTTTTTTTTTTTTTTTTTGCTGTTTTCTGTTAGTTCTCTGTGCTTTTTGTTCTTTTTCCCTTTCCTTCTTTGGAATACACCCAATTCTTTTTATTTCCAGATTCTGTATTTGCAAATTTTCCTACTTGCTAAAATTTACTTTTAACCCCCAAATCAATATTCTTGGGACTTTTTTGGTCATTCATGGACATGCACATGTTCACCAAGGTGAAAAACTTGAGTTGGTAGACACATGTTGCTTCCCAGTTGAGGCTGAACAAGGCTGGTTTTGTATTCGCTAATTCAGCGTTTGCAGTGACTGTGGAACATAACTACCATGAATAACAATTGACAGTATTGGAATTTTTTTATGATTCTATTTTAATTTATCTATTAAGCTTTTGATTATATCTCTTTGTATAATTCTTGTTATTGTTGCTTCAGAGATTAAAATATGCATACTCAACTTCTCACAGTCTACTTAGAATTAGTATTTTACCACTTTGGTGGAATGTAGAAACCTTACTGCCATATAGTCCTCTTTATCTTCCCCTCTTAATGATGTAGTTGGCATATATATTACTTCTACATGCATTGAAAACCCCTCAGACAATGCTATAATTTTTGTTTTCAATTGTCATACATATTTTAAAGAACTTTAGAAAGAAGGGTCTATTGTATTTACTAGATTTTTATAATTTCTATTGCTCTTTCTTTCTTTACGTTCCAAGTTTCCCTGCAATATCATTTGCCTTCCACTGAATAACTTCCTTCAGTATTTCCTCTAAAGCAGATCTGCTTCTGACAAATTCCCTTAGTTTTTCTATATTGACGGTGCTATTTTGCCATAATTCTTGAGAGTGAAAATTCACTAGATGTGGAATAATTCCACAGGATCTAGAGTTTTGAGTTGACAGTTCTTTTCCTTCAGCAGTTTAAAGTGTTGTATCACTTCCTTCTGGCCTCCATGGTTTCTGGTGAGAAAACTGCAATCATTTGAATCCTTGTTCTTCTGTAAGAAATGCTTTGTTTTTCTCTAGCTGTTTTCAGGATTTTTCTTTGTCTTTAGTTTGCAGCAGTTTGTTTATACTGCTTGGACATAAATTTCTTTGAGTTTTTTCTGTTTGAGGTTTACTGAGCGTCCTGAATTCAAAATATTATGCCTTTTGCCAAATTTAGGATCTTTTCAGCCATTATTCCATAAAATAATTTTTCTGCTCCATGTGCTTTCTTCTGTCCTTCTGAGACTCCAAGGACATTTTGATACCCCTTGAGGCTTTGTTGGTTTCTTTTTTTATCTTTTTCCTTTCTGTTGTTAAGACTGGATAATTTCCATTGATTCATTATTTTTTCTTTTTTGTATTTTAGGTGAGAGTTTACAGCTCAAGTTAATTTCTCATACAAAAATTTATACACATATTGTTATGTGACACTAGCTGCTATCCTCATAATGTTACAGCACAATCCCCCTTTCCACCTTAGGTTTCCCGTGTCCCTCCAACCAGCTCCTGTCCCTTCCTGCCTTCTCATCCTGCCTCCAGACAAGAGCTGCCCATTTGGTCTTGTGTATCTGCTTGAACCAAGAAGCACCCTCTTCACAAGTATTATTTTATGTTATATAGTCCAGTCTAATCTTTATCTGAAGAGTGGGCTTTGGGAATAGTTTTAGATCTGGGTTTAACAGAGTATTCAGAGGCCATGGCTTCAGGGGTTCCTCCAGTCTCAGTCAGACCATTGAGTCTGGTCTTTTTACATGAATTTGAGTTCTGCTCCACACTTTTCTCCCACTGCTTCAGGGACTCTCTGTTTTGTTCCCTGTCAGGGTGGTCATTGATGGTAGTCGGACACAATTTAGTTCCGGTCTCAGGCTGATGGAGTCTCTGGTTTATGTAGCCCTTTTGTCTCTTGGGCTAATATTTTCCTTGTGTCTTTGTTGTTCTTCATTCTCCTTTGCTCCAGGTGGGTTGGGACCAATTGATGCATCTTAGATGGCCGCTTGCAAGCTTTTAAGACCCCAGATGCCCCAGATGCACCAAAGTGGGATGCAGAAATTTTCTTAATAAACTTTGTTATGCCAATTGACCTAGATATCCTCTGAAACCATGGTCCCCAGACCTCAGCCCCTGCTGTCTGTCCTTCGAAGTGTTTGGTTGTGTTCAGGAAACTTCATAGATTTTTGTTTAATCCAGTTGTGCTGATTTCCCCTGTATTGTGTGCTGTCCTTCCCTTCACTCAAGATGATTCTTGTCTACTATCTAGTTAGTGAGCTCCCCTCCTTCCCCCTCCCCACCCTCGTAACCATCGAAGAATGTTTTCTTCTGTGTTTAAACCTTGAGTTTTTATAATGGTGGTCTCATACAATATTTGTCCTTTTGTGACTGACTAATGTCACTCAGCATAATGCCTTCCAGAGTCATCTATGTTGTGAGATGTTTCACGGATTGATCAATGTTCTTTATTGTTGCATAGTATCCTATTGTGTATATGTACCATAATTTGTTTATCCATTCTACTGTTAATGTGCAACTAGGTTGTTTCCATCTTTTTGCTCTTGTGAACAGTGCTGCAATGAACATGGGTGTGCATGTATCTATTCACATGACAGCTGTTATTTTTCTAGGATATATTCCTAGGAGTGGGATTGCTGGATCGTATGGTGCTCCTATTTCTAGCTTGTTAAGGAAGTGCCAAGTTGATTTCCAAAGTGGTTGTACCATTTTACATTTCCACCAGCAGTGCATAAGTGTTCCAGTCTCTCCACAACCTCTCCAACATTTATTATTTTGTGTTTTTTTTGGATTAGAGCTAGCCTTGTTGGGGTGAGATGGTATCTCATTGTAGTTTAGATTTTCATTTCTCCAATGGCTAATGATTGTAGTTCTTCATGTATCTGTTAGTTGCCTCAATGTCTTCTTTGGTAAAGTGTCTGTTCATATCCTTTGCCCATTTTTTAATTGAGTTATTGGTGTTTTTGTTGTTGAGATGTTGCACTATCTTGTAGATTTTAGAGATTAGACCCTTCTTGGATATGTTGAAAAATATGGAACACTTCGTGAATTTTTGTGTCATCCTTGCGCAGGGGCCATGCTAATTTTCTCTGTATCATTCCAATTTTAGTATATGTACTGCCAAAGTGAGGACTCCATTGATTTATTTTCAATTTCACTGAGTCTTCTGTCATCTCCATTCTGCTATTGAGCCCATGCAGTGAATGTTTTATTTCAGGTATTGTATTTTTCAGTACCCAAATTTCTATTTGGTGCTTCTTTATTTCTTGTATTTCTTTGCTGAGACCTTTCCATTTGTCTCAAGAACATTTACCCTTACATCTTGAAGATGATTCCAATAACTATGTCATCTCAGATTTGCATCTGTTGCTTGTCTTCCGTGTGAATTGGAATTTCCCTGGTGTTTTGGATACCAAGAAATTTTCAATTTAATCCTGGATATTTTGAATATTGTTATGAAATTCTGAATCTTGTTTAAATCCCAAGGGAAATGATTTTGCTTTTTTTTTGTTTTGTTTTAGCAGGCATTTGTCCAGGTTAGGTTCAGGCTGCAAGTTCCCTTTTGCCTTCTGTGGGTTGTGTTTTCAATGTCAGTTCAATTTCAAAATGTTTTCAATGCTGTTTAAATCAGCCCCACATGTGCACCACCCAGTGGTCATGGTGGGACCTGGCTGGTGGGTCTACCCTGTAGCCTAGCCCTCAAAGCTTACGGTATGCTCAGATCCACACTTGTGTACATAAGTGGTAAGCTCAGGCATTCATTCACACATTATGGGAGTGCTCTTTTATTCTCCCTCCTCTCTGAAATCTCACCAATACATTCTGGCTCCCTGGGGCCTTCTTTTTCATGCCTCCAGTCAGAAAGTTAAATCTTTGTTTTTCCACTTTGCAACACACTTCTTGTGCAAGGACAGAGAAAGAAAACAAGCAATAGGAATTCACCCCATGCTTTTAGATCACAACTTCTCTGTGTGAGAGAAGGGTTTCTCTCTCAGTTTTAGGCTTATGCCCAGCTATCACTGCTATCACTGTACCACTGCCACCACCTCATTGCTTGGGAGCTGTGGAGGCAAAAAAAATGGGAAAAAAATCCAGGATGTTTCCCTTCACTCTCTCTGACCCATGCGGTATCAAATTTCTCTGTCCCTTGAGCCAGAAAGCTATAGCTTCTCTTGGATATCTTCCTTACAGCAGCTTGTGTGTACTTTCAGATTTGGGCCTGTCTTTGAGTCCAGGCTGGGCAATATTGGAGGGAAAAAAAACAGCAAAGTCACCAATGGTTTGGCAGAACTTCAAATTCCGGTCTCATTCCCCAAACTGCTGGCTACCATTAGTTTCTCAGTCTTCACATCGCTGTTCTATGTATTCAGTCCAGGCTTCCTAGTTGCACCCAGTAGAAGAAACGGAGTGGAGTGAGCTTATTACATCTTCCTGGAACTGGAACCTTAAGCTTCTTTTAAAGTTAGTCTCAGTTACTCTATTATTTTCATTTCATATGGAGTGAATTTGTTGATTTCATTGGCCCAATTGTTGATTTCATTAGCTCGTCTTAGTTTTCCTACAGGCTGTTGATGAAAATAATCTTGGGGTCAATTCTTCCACTTATTGCATGACCTTGGGTAAGTTACTTATTTAAACTCTCTGAATCAGTACTCTTATCTGTAAGATAAGGACACAGGTACTGGAGGTATAAATTACTAATTAGTTAGACCGCTATTGCAGTAGTCCTGTCAAGAAATAATGACGACTCAGAAGGTAGCATTGGTGGCAACAGAGAGAGCCTCTTCTGCTTTTTCTTCATTCCATATTCACAGTCTACCCATCCTGAAGTTCAAGATGAACAGGAGGGTGTGGTCAAACAAGAGAGAAACATTGTTTCAGTTCTTTTTTCCTGCTGCCTCAAAACCAACCTCTGTCTTTGTTAAATTTTAGTATGAGGAAGTGAGTTTGTTTATTCTAGAGAAGAGGAAGGTCAGGGGTGAGGTGGAGGAGAGCTGGGAACAAAATAGTTGTCCCCAGAATGTTAAAAGACTATCTGATGGTGGAAACACTGAATGTATTGCAAGCAAGCAAGAAGGCATAAATAACACTAGAAGGAAGACATTGCAAGGAGTCAATTTACCTGACTATCAGAATGAACTTAATAATGATTGCTGTTGTTAGCTGCCACTGAGTTAGCTCCAACTCATGGTGATGTCATTTACAACAGAAGAAAACATTGCCCACTCTGGCATCATCCTAATTGGTAAGCTTGTGTCTACTGTTATGGCTACTGTGTATTTCGAGTGCCTTCCAACCTAGGGGGCTCGTCTTCCAGCCCTACATTGGACAATATTCTGTTGTGATTCATAGGGTTTTCATTGACTGATTTTTGGAAGTGGGTCACCAGGCCTTTCTTCTAGTCTGTCTTAGTCTGGAAAAAACAAACCCTTTGCTGTCCAATCAATTCCGACTCATAGTGACCGCAAGCCACCACACTATGACAAACTGACAAGTGGGTGTTAGTTATAATGATTAAAACTGTCTAAAAATGGTATGGAGCCTTGGTGGTACAGTGGTTAAGCATGGTGGAGTGTTGGTCACTGGAGGTAGGCAATCAGATGACTCTTTGTGTTCCTTCTAGACTTAAGAATGACCATTAACTCTCAATTTCGTGAGTATTTATTAAGTTCCAGTTTTCGTATTAGGAGGTAAAAAGACTTAAACCTTGTGCAGAGGATGATGCTGTGCCAATAGGTAAATTTTGATATCCCTGTCCCCAAAACTAGCTTTGTTCTTTTCATTTTGTTATCTCAAGCAGACCTTATAAAAAGATATGGAATTAGTTTAAATCATTGGCAGCCATTTTGCCTTGTATGATTCTGCTCTGTCTTTCCACCCTCAATTTTCTTAAAGCATAATTTATCAGTGCTTACCAAAGTGCCAAGCACTGTGTTAAGTACTCTGTATGCATTGTCTCATTATATTATAATGACAACATTTTGAGAAACCTATTATTGTTATCATCATTTTGCAGATTTAAAAAACAGGGTTTGGAGATGTAGTAACTTAACTGAGTTGACAGGACTAGTGGGTAGGCAGAATAATGGTCCCTATCTTAATCCCCAGAATGTGAGAATATGTTACCTTACAATGCAAAAGGGACTTCGCAGATGTGATTAAATTAAGGATTTTGAGATGGGGAGATTATTCTGGATTGTCTAGGTGGGTCTAATGTAATGGGTCCTTGTAAGAAGAAAACAGAGTCAGAGAAGGAGATGTGACAACAGAGGCAGAGTCAGAGAGAAATTTGAACATCCTACACTGCTGGCATTGAAATTGGAGGGAGAGGCCAGCAGCCAAGGAAAATAGGTAGCCTCTAGAATCAGGAAACGGCAAGGAAACAAATTCTGTCTTAGAATCTCCAGAAGGAATGTAGCCCTGCCAGCACCATTTCTGATTTCTGACCTCCAGAACTTGAAGCTACTAAATTTGTGTTGCTTTAAGTCACTGAGTTTGTGGTAATTTGCTAAGGCAGCAAAGGAAACAAATAAAACTAGAAAGAGCAGAGTCAAGATCTGAACTTAGTTAAGGAGTTTAGCCCCAGAACCTATACATCATAAGGCTCTTTGTTTTTATGCCGGCTTTAGTCTAAGTTTTCTGTACACACAGGCAGATTTGAGCCCATCCATTGCCAGTCCATTATGGATGGCGTTCATCCCGGGAGTTTCAAAACATGGAGGCCAAGGGCAGGAGGAGGAGAACATTTTTAGTAGTTGTCTGTCATTTACACCTTAGAGTTGGATCTTAAGGAACCATCACAAAGTCATCTCATCCTATCTCCCGTTCTGAGGCTTGAACTCCCTTCACAGTATCCTTGTCATGTGCTCATGCAAGCTTCATTTGCACACCTCCAATGACTAAAACTCCACATCTCCTATGGAAAGTCATGCCATTTTCAAACAACTCTGATTGTTAAGAAATTCAACTTTAGACTAACCAAAAATTCTCTTCTTTGTAAGTGCCCTCCACTGGTTCCAGTCTTTTCATTTGAGGGCGTAGGGAGCTAGATTTTATTAATTCTGAATTAGGAGGAATGTTAGACTGGATGGTCTCTTGAGTCCCTTTTAACTCTTAAGATCTAAGACTGATCCTTACCCAGGGCATTTATACCTGCCTTGCAGGGTTGCTGTAAGGGTTAGAGGTAATGCTCATAAAATGTCCAACATGATGATTGCTTCATAAACAGTGGCAGTGGTGGTGGTGATGATGATGATGTTGGTAATGATGATGTTGAGGACTATGACACAATTTGATAAATCTGAAGTTAGATTTCTCGTCTCTCCCAGAACCTTTTCATCACTATGAAATCCCCCTCCCCAAATCCCAGTGCCTTCAAATGCCCATTGCATGTCAAGCTGGGGCATATTTAAAGGATAGAGGGTGACACTTTTAAACATGCTGCAGTTTGACAATATCCCTCAAATTGTGTTATAAAACAGTGAGCCTAGGCTCAGTGTGAAATAACTTGCTTATTTTCCTAATACCTGACTGGAATAAGGCCAGTTGTAATGGACTGTACAGGTTAGATGATATTGAATTACATTGCAGGGCTGAATGGGCTGTAGTAGAGGGGAATTTGAGCTGTATAAGGCAAGAGGAAGGCAGTCATGATTTGGATCAGGAGAGGATAGTAAATGAGAAGATAAAAATGGTGGAAAAGGTATAGAAAGAGTAAGTGGTAGGGATTCAAAGAAAATTGCACTTGCTTTACAGTTTTGCCCTTAACAGACAATCCTGGTCAATTTGGACATTCAACTGGGGGCGATCAAAGAAACAAAATGGAGCAAAATTTATTGACAACAAGGAGAGGACATTGGGAACATCTATTTTCATAGATTGTCACTTGCCTAAAATCAATCTAAAGGAACTTGGCTCACTACTTGAAACACCTAAAACACATCGATTCTGATTGGTCTGGCCACTCCTTCTTTTGATAATCAAGCATTCTTTCATTTTCTCATTAGAACTCAATATGCACTTGAACACAATTGTTGACTCCAATCATGTTCTTTCAGTAATGTACCTGACCATTCAAATATTCTTTAGTTAATCTTCCTATTAGGCATTATTAATCATGAAATACTGGCTTCTACCACATTGAGTATGACCACTTGACAATGTCCAGTGAAATGAATCTTTTAGATAGAGTCACGAATTGGATTTACTTTTGATTATAAACACTATGAAATCGTATTCATTGGAAGCACCCCAAATCCTGACTAATGAGATTGCATCAGGAAGTTAATAGTCATAAAATGGACTTGCACCAACAAACTCGGTATCCTTGATCAGACTTTCCTTTCCTTTGGAATTAATTGAAGAAAAAACTACCTAACCACTTTTTTACCCAGTGTGGTCACACATTATATAGGCAGCAGTACTAATTTATGATTAGCTAAATCAAAAGCTATGGTGAAAACTATCAAAAACACACATTATGCTTACAACAATCCTTAAATCTAAAAATACCATAGATTACCTCTACAAGAACATTCACAATGAAATGAACAGACCAAACTTTTCTGAAATGGGGTTAATGGGATTTACTTGGGGTGAAAAGGGCTCCTGGGGTTTGAAAGTGAAACATTTCCTGGTCATTTGGCCAAAAAAGTTAACAATTATTAAAATGAGGCTGGCAATCTGCCACGTACAATGCTCTAGCTATCTGAACTGGATACTCTAATGACCAATTATTCACCAGGACAAAGCATAAAATTAAGCAGTGGAGAAAGAGATTTAAGAGTAATCAGTTCTGTAATTTGAACAAATCATGTCCCAAGCATTTCTGTGCAAAATAGATCCCATGGCAACTAAAATCCTAAATCTAAGACTGAGGCGGTTTCCCAGAAGCTGCACATTTTGTCCAAATTGCAAAAGGCTGAGAGAGCAATAAAGAAAGATAGATTGAACTCCCCAATACATGCTGAGTCCTACGCTAAATGCTATAGGGAACCCAAGAAATACATAACTCAAGGAGGTTAGGATCTAGTTGGCAGGAAGAATGATGAACCTTAACATGTCATCTGTGCTAGGTGAGTACAGGGACAAAAATAAACCACTGACCACCCACCAGATAGGTCAGTCTAAGCCAAGGTACATTCAGGCAGCCAGGTCAGGGTAAACTGAGGGTTTGAGTCAAAGTAACATTGATTACCTTATTTACCAAACGCAAAGATGAGTAGAACACTCTCTCTGTTCTTCAGGGCTAGAAAGGCTATAAGCAAATAATGATGGCCATGTGTCAACCACCATAACCAAGGGAACTCAGATAAGGGAGCTTGGAACTCTCCTGAAAAGTCACAGAATCCTTCCTGAAGTCAGATCCTGAAGGAGGAGCATGAGTTTGCCTGGTGCTAAGGGGAAGGGTGAAGTAAGGGCATCATGGGCAAAGGGAACAGAGTGGCCAAGACAGGAGGTAACCTTCAAGTAGCATTTTTCATTGCTTCTAGGACTCACTTTTTTTACATTTTAAATCTCTGGAGTTGAGTCGAGTTGCATCTTACAATTGATGAGCCGTCTAACTTAGTTGGCAACGGTTGTTATTTCCCTCCTTTCATAGTGGAACATAAAATAATGTTGTGTCTTACAAACAATGGTGCACTAGAGTTGGTAAAATATGGCTGTTCGTTTTTTGCTTGAGTACCCAGAGGCATGGTAAAGAGGAGATCAGAAAGTTAGCAGGGCTCATATCTATAAGGGTTTTATTCATTGTCCTCTAAGAGTTGAGGTCCTTTGAAAGGTTTTAAGCCGATTTGTGCCCCAGATCACTCCTGAAGTAGAGAGACTAGTTCAAAGGCTAATGACAAACTGTCCTGGACAGAATTAAGGTGTCCTAATCTAAAGGAAGAGCCCTGGTGGCACAGTGGTTAAGAGCTTGGCTGCTAACCAAAAGGTCAGCAGTTTTCGAATCCACCAGCTGCTCCTTGGAAACCCTATGGGGCAGTTCTACTTTGTCCTGTAGGGTCACTATGAGTTGGAATCGACTTGACAGCAACAGTTTAATCTAAAGGAGTACTAATGGAAATAGAGAGGACAGGTTCAGGAGCTATTTGGAAGGTTGAATTAATAGATCCATGGAAGTTTGATTGGAGGGTGGGAATAAGGTATTTAGTATGACTCCCAGGTTTCTGATCTGGAGCGGTGGATGGATGGAGATATCAGTCATCTAGATGGGCAATACAAAGTGAAGAATATGGCCAAGAGGAGGAAGCGTGTTGGGGTTGTGATTCTTGTAGGACATGTAGATCCTGGAGATGCAATGTTGATATCAGAAATGTGAGCTGATGTTAGAAGAAAATTCAGTGCAGGAGCTGGGGTTTTGAGGGTCACTGATACTCTGTTTGAATATTAACTACATGCATGAACGTGGTTGAGCTTAATTAGAAAGAGAATGTTGGATGCAGTGGATGAAAAAAGAAGAGGGCTAACAATGGACATGTGGAAAAATCCAACATGAAGGGAACAGATAGAGTAAAAGGCAGCTTACCCATCCCGCTCCCCAAGCTTTGTTTTGCATAAACAAAAATCTGCAAACAACACCAATGCCAGGTAATTGTCCTGGGACAGCTTTCTGTTTACTTTCTATAAGCTTGATTTTGCTTGCAGCCTCCTGGTTTATGAATTAACTGGTTCAGCACCACAACTTTAGTAGGAAGATGAGGGTAATATTCAGATTACAGAGGAAAACATAAGAATGTTAAAAGCAACATCAAAGAGTCAGGGAAGCAGGGAAATTTAGAGGTCAAGAAGAGTTAAAATTACAATGCTAACAAACTTAAGAAAGGTGTGGAGAGTCATAAAGTTTGGGTGTCTATAAGTCAGTTATTTTAATCCATTTTCTTAACAGGATCTACCTGGGATCTTGGAAGGGATTCTGATTTCCTTGTCTCTATTCCATCAGCCTGCACAGCACCCATCATATATTTGAATGAATAAATGGATTCAGGATCTTCAATGTCCTTCTTACCTTGATTATTCACATTCTTTTCATTCTCCCAGGTAACATAACCTAGTGGAAAGAATTAAAATTTCAGAGCCAGCAAGGTTTGGGTTCAAATTTTGACTTTGCTATGTATTAGCTATGTGACCTTGGGTAAATTGCTTACCTTGTTGCCATTGAGCTGATTCTGACCCATAGTGATCTTACAGGGCAGAGTAGAACTGCCCCATAGGGTTTCCAAGGAGTGGCTGGTGCTTTAGAACTGCAGATCTTTTGGTTAGCAGCCGAGTTTTAAGTCTCAGTGTTCCTATCTGTAAAATGGGGAACACTACTTCTCACAGTTGTTATACAAAGTGAGTGCTCAATAGATAGAGATCATCATTACCATCAATATTTGAGCTCAGATAAAATCTTTAGAACTGGAGTTCAAGTCCAAGGAGTCTCTCTTTTTACCACCACTTCTTCACAAGTCAGATCTCACCCTGCCTTACTGTAGTGTTTAGGAAACTACTAGGTTTTTCAGAGACTGTGTTATGAACTGTGGAGGATCAAAAATGCATAACCTCCTATCCCTGCCCTCAAGGAATTTACAATATATTAAAAGACAAAGCATGTACACATTTAAAAAATGAATAAACAAAACCACATCTATATATTCACAGATATATAAATGGGTAGAAAAATGCCTGGGAAGACATACACCAAATTGACAACAGTAGTTACTGAGGGAAAAAGTGTGGGATTGGGAGAGTTTATTGCACTATCTGAATTTTACACAATGGAAATGGATTTATATATTACTTACACAATAAAATGTTAAAATTTAATTTAGTTTTTAAATTAAAAAATGGTTATTAGTAATAAACATAGCAGCATATGAAAAGAGAGATCCCTTTAGCCAATGGTTTTCAGAGAATGTTTCACGTATGAAGGGGAATTTCAAATGGGGCTTGGATTATGGGTGGTTGTTAGGTGGGCAGACAGATGGAAGAAAAACATTACTGGTTTGGATAATAGCAGGAGCAGGAGCAAAGGCAGAGACCAAATGTGTTTAGGTGACAATGAAGACAGTAGTGAACCTTAAAAAGACTGTTTGAGCAAAAGCAGAATGCGAGATAAGACTGGGGTACAAAATTGACATCAGGTAATGGAGAGGGTATTTGGATTTCCACTGCTCAATCTTAGCACATTCCAGAACCTTCACGAAACCTTCAGTCTCTCCCTCCACTGCATAATTAATACTGAATTCTAATAAAATCTTAGTCAATTTCAGCAAAACCATCATGGTTCCTGTATTTTTATGAAAATACTGTGCTCCTTCTACGTTTGTTTGCCAACCGTGCCCTCCTCCTGTGAGGTATTTTCATAAGTGCAGCTATGCCAATTTTTTTCTTTTACATGTTGCTGTAAAAAAATTGGCATAGCGGGCTTATGAAAATATTGTGGGAGAGGGCGAGGTTGGCAAACAAACATAGAAGTCACGCGTTATTTGAGTAAAAAATACAGTAATCACAGGCAAGGAAAGTCCAGCCTCAGGATATCACTATTGTGAGTCCATAGGCGTTAGAGAGGCACTGAAGGTTCTTGACAAGTGGCAAAATGGAAAAGGGTGTTAGGAGTATCTGTCTACAGAAATAAAGTGCGCCAGTGGGCCATTGTTGTGAGATAAATACAGCCTTGTTTAAACTTTACCTTTTCCTCACACCTGCCATGCTGTGAAGGACAGTCTGTTTGATGTTCCTTTGTCTGACTCATCACCCCAGCCTACTGATTAGTTCTGCCCTCAGTGTAGCAACTTGAAGTGTTGGGGTAAAGATACAGGCTAGAGGGGGCTTCAGATCCTATGTGACCTGGACCAACTCAGCTTGAACTGTTTAATTTTCATTCAGGAGATAAGATTCTGTGTTTTGAAGATGACAATAATTCACCCAGTATGCTAGACTCAGTGTGAATAGTCTATAAAAATTCACTTCCATCTCTGTGTGTAAAATGCTTTGTATGTAAAATGTTTATGTGGAATATTCCTTTTCTTATTTCTATAAATAAAACTGTAATATTACTCTCCCAAAGAACTTACAATACTCATATTTGAAATCCCAGAGTTTCAGTGTTAAAACTCAATTTTCTCAAGCATTAGGGAGCATTTTTGCACCCAAGTTTGTCAAGCACACTTTGTCTGGGCCCAAAAGTGAGCTTCAGATGATGTCTGACAGGATCTCAGGTAGGGGGCCACCACTGAATGGGACTGGAGACATTTAGCTCCACTACAAGGGTACCAGATACTGTAGTTTGGTTTCTGACTTTGGACAAAGGATGAAGAAGAAATACAAAAACAAAACTGCAGAACAGTTACAAGAAAAAAAACTTTAATAAGATGTGCTGTCTTAGAGACTGACTCAAATAAGTAACACTTCCCTCAAACCTCAGAGACTTCTACAACTCCAGGGTTGTCCTCTTTCTCTGTCTTCATTTTATGTTGATTTATGGAATATTTGCTACATCTCAGACACTGTTCTAGGCTATATCCCTGGTGGTGCAACAGTTAAGCTCACGGCTGCTAACCCAAAGGGTGGCAGTTCAAACCCAGCCAGTGGCTCCTTAAGAGAAAGACCTGGTGATCTGCTTCCATAAAGATTGCAGTCAAGAAAACCCTATGGGGCAGTTCTACTCTGTCACATGGGGTTGCTAGGAATTGGAATCGACTCTATGACACCCAACAACAACATATACATACATGATTTATTTACATATTTATAAATATATAATTTATACATACAGAATATATACAATTCTTTATTTATATATAATAGGGTAGGTACTGTTATTTTCCACATTTAAAAAATGGGGAAACTGAAGCATAGAGGAAGCCACACAAACTAGTTAGGAGCAAAGTCGTCATTGGAACTTGGCAGTCTGACTCCAGGGCCAATGCCCTTGGCCAACAGGCTATGGTGCTGTTTGGATTTTATACAATGAGAAGATGTATATGTATCAGGATTCCCCATCTTCACCCACCTCTGTTTTCCATTTCAAGGCTATATTCTCCTAATTTCTTATTAATCCAGTTATTTCCAGCTCCTTCAGTAATCCCCTTGACTGCTTCCTCTGTCTCTCTTCCTAAAAGCTCCTTCCCCTTAGCTACATATACAGTCAAATGATCTCTGTTCTTAAAAAGCAAAATCATTCTGGTGCTTTTAAACTCTCCTCCTCTCTTCCCTTCCTTCTCTACCAATCTTTTTGGAAGGTTGATCTGTATCTGCTCTTAAGGGACACCTAGCCGTTGTAGTCTAGTTTTTATCTCAAAGTTCTACTATAACCACTTTCTCAGAAGCCACCTTATTGTTAGTTGCAGTTGAATCGATTCCAACTCTTGGCAACCCCCTGTGTGCGAAGTAGAACTGCTCCATAGAGTTTTCAAGGCTATGACCTTTCAGAAGAAGATTGCCAGGCATATCTTCTGAGAAGCTTCTGGGTAGGTATGAACCATCAACCTTTTGGCTAGTAATCAAGTGCTTAATCATTTGTGTCACCCAGTGACTTCATAGAAGCCACCTAAGGCCTTGTAATCATCACTATGTGGAGGCAGCTCTTTTCCCATATGTTCCTGCTGCATTGGACACTGCGGGCCACGCCCTCCTTGAAATTCCCTGCTTTCTTAGGACTACGACAGGGTGACCTCTTGCTTATGCTCCTTCTCGTCCCACTTCTCTCTTGTCTGCTATGCTAACCTCATACTCTTCCTCCCCTCGCCCACCAGTAGGTGTTCTCCAAGATGCTACTCTTGCCTCTCTCCTCTCCTTGCTGCGCTTGCTTCCCTTGATGATCTTGTCCACATCCGCAACTTAAATTGTTACCTCACTGGTGGTGCAGTGGTTAAGAGCTTGGCTGCTAACCAAAAGGTTTACAGTTCAAATCCACCAGCCACTCCTTAGAAACCCTACGAGGCAATTCTACTCTGTCCTCTAGGGTCACTATGAGTTGAAATCCACTCTATGGCAATGGGTTTTCTTCTTTTTTTTTTTTAACATCTTTATCACTTTTCCAGCCTCCTCTGACATCTCAATCTGTTTTTCCAACCTCCATCTGGAAGCTTAACTCCATCTGGAGGCACAACTTGTTTCAAAACAAACCCAAGTATATTCCCAGAAGTCTTATTTCACATGGTGGGGCCTCAGTGACTGTTGATCAAGGACCTGGAATGGACACCTCTAGGATCAATGCAATTATAATTTTTCCTGCAAGAGCAATCAGTTAAAATGGTGACTCAAACTTCGTAGTTCAGTGAATGTAAAAAAATTAACAGGAAATATGAAGTGTAAACATGAATCAGATGGAGACGGATGGAACAGTTCATATTTTGTGTCAGCTGTATAATGACTAACCAGGACACATTTTCATGTAAGTGTGTACCCTATTCTGTAAATTCCTCAACCTCTTAGATTGTCTCTTGAGGATCCCCTGTGATCTCTGTAGATAAAAATTTAGAGGGAACCTCTCTTTCAAGCAACACCTTCAAAACTACTACTTCTTCTTTGATTAAGGTCATGTACAACGGGTCAGAACCTTTACACTAGCGATAAGATTATAGTTTAGTAGTAAACTAGGAAAAACTGGAAAATATTAGAAATTGTCTCTTTTCGCACAATCATAGAATATAATTGAAAAGAGATCCTTAGGCAAAAGAAACTCATCCAAAGCAGTCCCATCCAAAACAGACAGGAGATTATCCTTTTTATTAAGATCTCCAAGAATGGACAGTATTTTTTCTTGCTTGATAACTTTTCCCAGCAATTAAACAAGTATTACAAATCCTAAGAACTAAAAGAAAGAGACTTAAATTGCACCCAGAAATATTTAAATGAGTTTCGGTCTCGTAATCAAAGATCTGTTTGAGAACTATTGAGCTAAGCTGGTCCTCTCATTTTCTCCCTGATGAAACGAAGAATAATGATGTATTTTGGGTGTGTTGGTGGGAAGATCTGATACCCCCAACACAGACCGGGCGGAAACCATCTTGAGGGCCATATGAATTGTATGTCCTGGCACAAGTTCCGTTAAATGTGCATGAGAGAGAGAAATTGCACAAAAGAAAGAGGAGCAGACCAGGAAGGGCCAGAGGGAGGAGATCAGGAATGATCCAGATTATCAAGCGCCATAGTGAAGGCATTGGTTGGGGTCTTTGTTCAGTAAATGAAGACTGTCTCCCATGTGGGCATGAATGTAATTTCCCCGCTGAGAACATAGGATTTCTGTGTAAACAAAATGACACAAAGTACGTGCCTGGTGTCAATGAAACAACAGAAGTCTGGAGAGGGAAAATAATTTGCCTACATTTCCACAGTTTTTTTCAGAGTCATTCCCAACTTAAATTCTAGGCCTCAAAAACTCTGCTCTGTGACCATCTAAGATGCATGAGTTGGTCCCAACCCACCTGGAGCAAAGGAGAATGAAGAACACCAAAGACACAAGGAAAACATTAGCTCAAGAGACAAAAGGGCCTCATAAACCACAGACTACATCAGCCTGAAACCAGAACTAGATGGTGTCCGACTACCACCAATGACTACCCTGACAGGGAACAAAACAGACAGTCCCTGACAGAGCAGGAGAAAAGTGTGGTGCAGAATTCAAATTCATATAAAAAGACCAGACTTAATGGTCTGACTGAGGCTAGAGGAACGCCAGAAGACATGGTCCCCGGACTGTCTGTTAACCCAGAACTGAAACCATGCCCGAAGTCCACTCTTCAGACAAAGACTAGACTGGACTATAAAAACATAAAATAATACTTGTGAAGAGTGTGCTTCTTAGCTCAAGTAGATACACGAGATTAAATGGGCAGCTCCTGTCCAGAGGCAGGATGAGAAGGCAGAAAGAGACAGGAGCTGGCTGAATGGACACTGGGAGCCCAGGGTGGAAAGGGGGAGTGTGCTGTCACATTATAGGGATTGCAGCTAAGGTCACATAACAATGTGCGTGTGAATTTTTGTATAAGAAATTAACTTGAGCGTGAACTTTCACCTAAAGCACAATAAACAAATTTAAACAAAAAATTTTTTTTGCTCTGTGGGTCTCAGACTCCCAGCTGTTTCCACTACTCCATACCTGTAGGTGAAAACACTGGGACAGCTATAAAGTGCTAGAGAAGATGTATTATTATTACATTTATATTGCATATTAGAATGTTGAGGATTCTTATCTTGTTGTGATTATGGCTGGCTTATTTGCTATTAATTTACTTCTTTAGTAACAGAAATGACAAACTTTATTATTTAAAAAAAAATTTTATGCTTCCTGTTTTATTTTTTAATAGTAGACAACCAAAACAGTAACAAGACAGTCTTTCCTCTTTGGTGGTAAAGTATGTTTCTTCTCTCCAAACCTCTACCTGTGTGTAGATATAATGGCTTCAAGGAGATCCATATCATTTAAAATTAGGATTACTGCCCACTTTCTTTCCCTGGTCATAACCCCTCTAAAGCCTTAGTGGACTTTGGCTGGAGTCCACTGAAAGATAGGCAAAGAGCAGAGGTGGAATTCTGGGTGGGAGCTGTGTAGAGTGACCTAAAAGGAGAAAATCTGCCAGTAGTTCTTCTGGGGTTTGCACAATTATTAAAATCAGAAAAAAGGGGACATCTGGGGATGATAAGGAAGAAATAAGCAAACTCAGGAATAAAAAAAAAAAAAAATACTGTTGTCCAGAAAGGAACGTAGCACTTCAAAACAGATGTTTGGGTTTGAAATTTTCCAGAATGGAACAAATGAGAGGGGAGAAGCAAGACAGAGAACTGGAACACAACAAGAGCTTCAGAAAAGAATCACTGGCCCTCAAAGAGTTAATGTCATTTTGAACATGCTCAGGTCGTTCTTCTCTCACTTCCAAAATCTATCCCTTCAACTACACTTGTTTGTCTATACCACATCTCCAAATGCAAAGAGGTGTGCCTAGTAGCAAACTCCCAAGAAAAAAGCACACTGATGGAAAACACTAAGCCCAAGGCAAATCTCCTTTCATAGGAGAGTGATTCCAGGTAAGGAGAAGGAAAGAAGAGCTGAATGGAGCCAATGGTGGCCCCTGGAATGGTTAAAGTTACAGCAAACCTGATGGTCCACATTGATGATCCAACACCCTAACAGGAAAAGTGGTTGCATTTTCCTGCTAATTTCAATGTACCTGGGAGTTAAACAAGTACAGTGGGGAGAAAGTCATCAAAGTCACAGACCAAAATGTCACCGAAGGTAAGGAATATGCAGAGCTTCAGCATTAAACTAAGCCTGAAGGATACATTGCTGATTCTGGCATTCTGTGCACATGTGTAGGAGTGTACACACTGAAAGGTTTTAACAACTTAAAACAAGATTAAATAACTCATCAATAATTATAGGACAACCATGACTATAGTATAACAGTATTTCAGGCACCCTTTAATACTGTGCAGCTGTTGGAAAACTTTATTGACTTGACCATGTTTTCTTAAATGTTAATGAATCAGTTTTTTCATGTTCTAATAAACATATTAGAACAATAAACATTTTTACCTACTTTTGCAGTCTGAAATTGATCAAACATGCAGTCAAGCTTCTTTGATAATTACTGGTGATTGGAATACAAAAGTTAGAAACGAAGAAGGATCTATAGTTGGAAAATATGGCCTTGGTGATAGAAACGAAGCCAGAGATGACATGATAGATCTTTGCAAGGCCAATGACCTATTCATTGCAAATACCTTTTTTGACAACATAAACAGTGACTATACACATGGACCTCACTGACGGAATACACAGGAATCAAATTGATTACATCTGTGGAAAGAGACAATGGAAAAGCTCGATATCATCAATCAGAGAAAGGCCAGGGGCCAACTGCGGAACAGAGCATCAATTGCTCCTATGCGAGTTCAAGCTGAAGCTGAAGAAAATTAAAACAAGTTAATGGGACCCAAAGTGCAACCTTGAGTATATCCCACAAGGATTTAGAGACCATCTCAAGAATAGATTTGACGCACTAAACATGAATGACCAAAGACCAGATGAGTTGTGGGATGACATCAAGGGTGTCCTACATGAAGAAAGCAAAAGGTCATTAAAAAGAAGAAAAGAAAGAAAATACCAAAATGGATGTCAGAAGAGACTCTGAAACTTGCTCTTGAATGTAGAGTAGCTAAAGCAGACAGAACAAATGACGTAAAAGAGCTGATCAGAAGATTTCAAAGGGCAGCTCGAGAAGACAAAGTAAAGTATTATAATGAAATGTGCAAAGACCTGGAGTTAGAAAACCAAAAGGAAAAGAACCCCCCTGATAGTTCTCAAGCTGAAAGAACTGGAGAAACTTTCAAGCCCTGAGTTGCAATACTGAAGGATTCTATGGGGAAAGTATTGAATGACACAGGAAGCATCAAAAGAAGATGGAAGGAATACACAGTCACTGTACCAAAAAGAATTGGTTCAACCATTTCAGGAGGTAGCATATGATCAAGAACCGATGGTACTGAAGAAAGAAGTCCAAGCTTCACTGAAGGCATTGGCAAAAAACAAGGCTTCAGGAATTAACAAAATACCAACTGAGATGTTTCAACAAATGAATGCAATGCTGGAAGCACTCATTTGTCTATACCAAAAAATCTGGACGACAGCTACCTGGTCAATCAACTGGAGGAGATCAATATTTGTGCCCTTTCTAAAGAAAGGTGATCCAACAGAATGCAAAAATTATCGAACAATATCGTTAATATCACATACAAGTAAAGTTTTGCTAAACATAATTCAAAAATGGTTGCAGCAGTACATCAACAGGAAACTGCCAGAAATTCAAGCTGAATTCAGAAGAGGACATGGATATCATTACTGATGTCAGATGGATCTTGGCTGAAAGCTAAGAATACCAGAAAGATGTTTACCTGTGTTTTATTGACTATGCAAAGGCATTCAACTGTGTGGATCATAACAAATTATTGATAACGTTGCAAAGAATGGAAATTCCCGTACACTTAATTGTGCCCATGAGGAACCTGTACATAGGCCAAGAGGCAGTCATTCAAACAGAGCAAGGAAATACTGTGTGGTTTAAAGTTAGGAAAGATGTGTGTTAAAGTTATAGCCTTTCACCGTACTTATTAGATCTGTATGCTGAGCAAATAATCCGAGAAACCAGATTACACAAAGAAGAACTCAGCATCGGGATTGGAGGAAGACTCATTAAGAACCTACGATATGCAGATGACACAACCTTGCTTGCTGAAAGTGAAGAGGATTTGAAACACTGACGAAGATCAAAGACCACAGCCTTCAGTATGGATTACACCTCAACATAAAGAAAACAAAAATTCTCACAACTGGACCAATAAGCAACATCATGATAAAAACTGAAAAGATTGAAGTTGTAAAGGATTTCATTTTACTTGGATCCACAATCAATGCCCCTGGAAGCAGCAGTCAAGAAATCAAATGACGTATTGCATTGGGCAAGTCTACTGCAAAAGACCTCTTTAAACTGCTAAAAAGGAAAGATGTCACTTTGAGAACTAAAGTGCCCCTGACCCAAGCCATGATATTTTCAATCACTTTCATATGCATGGGAGGGCTGGACAATGAATAAGGAAGACCGAAGAAGAACTGATACCTTTGAGTTATGATGTTCACAAAGAATATTGAATATACAATGAACTGCCAGAAAAACAAACAAA
Organism: Dugong dugon; assembly: GCA_030035585.1. Classification (NCBI taxonomy): domain Eukaryota; kingdom Metazoa; phylum Chordata; class Mammalia; order Sirenia; family Dugongidae; genus Dugong; species Dugong dugon. Next base: position 27,998,343 of record CM057475.1, read on the forward strand.
TCTGTCTTGGAAGAAGTGCAGCCAGAATGTTTCTTAGGAGCAAAGATGGCGAGACTACCTCTCACATAGTTTGGACACATTAGCAGGAGTGCCTAGCCCCTGGAGAAGGACATCATGCTTGATAAAGTAGAGGGTCAGCAAAAAAGACAAAGACTCTCAAAGATACGGCTGCAACAGTGAGCTCAAACAAAGCAATGATTGTGAGGATGGTGCAGGACCAGACAGTTTGGTTCTGTTGTGCACAGGGTGGCTATGAGTCGGAACAGACTGGATGGCACCTAACAACAACAATAACCATGACCCCATACCAGCACTGTCCAAAAGAGATATAGGGAAAGGCACATACGTAATTTAAAGTTTTCTAGTAGCCATGTTAAAAAAAACAAGTAAAAAAGAAATAGGTAAAATTAATTTTAACAATATATTTTATTTAACTCTATATATCCAAAAGTTATCATTTCAACATACAATCAACACAAAAATTCTTAATGAGACGTTTTACAATGTTTTTTGCACTAAGCCTTTGAAATTTGGTGTGTATTGTACACTTACAGCACATCTCAATTCAGATTAGCCATATTCCAAGTGCTTGATAGCCACATGTGGCTATGGCCGCTGTATTGAAACACGTAGTCCAACCTCCTTCCTTTAATAGAGATGGAGACCCAGAAGAGTTAGTGTTTTGTTCAAGGTCACACCTAAACTAGTTTCAGCACCTGTCTTAATGTCTAATAGAACTTGAAGGCTTAGTGAACAGGAGAGTTAAAGGAAACATACATGAATGTTATGGATTGAATTATGTTCCCCCAAAAATATGTGAAAGTCCTAACATTAGATTCTGTAAATATGCCTGGGTTTGGAAATAGGGGTTTTCTTACGTTAATAAGGTCATGCCAGAGTAGGATACATTCTAAACCTAATTATTTCTGAATGATGCCTTATAAAATGAGCAGCAGAATAGACATGAACACACATACATAAGGGGAAGACAACTGCCGTGTGAGAACCTGTCTACAAGCAAAGAAACACCAAGGATTCCTGGCAGTCACCAGACAAGAAACTAGGAGGGAGGCCCACAGAAGGAATTGACATGGCTGAGACCCTAATTGGGACTGTTAGCTTCTAGAACCATGAAAAAATAAATTCTTATTCTTTAAACTACCCACTTGTGACAATTTTTCTGTCATGACAACACTAGGTAACTAAGGTAACAATTATATGACTATATACATTTTAAGCTTATTTATATGGTATGAAAATTGACTCTAGCTTTAAATAACTTTCATCCAAAATTATCTTATGTTTTCATCATTCTGATGTTTTAATACTGTTAATTGTTAGTACATTTACTATGTATATAATATTTACTTTAAAGTTTAGAAATGCCCCAAAGTGGGAAAAACAGCTAAATTAACTGTGGTCATAGATGTTAAAGGAAAGTATTTTTGCCTTCTGGAAAAATAATTCACATTTTTGAAAAACAGCCAAAATGCTTACGGAATATACATTTGCATTCTGCATTTAATGTAACAAGCAACAACAGAAAACACAGTTTAGATACACTTCCCTTCATTAATTTGCTTTTCTGAAGTCAGTTGTAAGTATGTTGACTTCCCCCACCCTTTGTTTTGTCCCCTGGGGTGGTGCATAACCACAATGAGGCTGTAATTGGAGAACATAGGAGTATTGATTTGAAAATGTCAGGAATGTTGTTAATAAACTCCCGTTGACATAAAAGATTCATTAATTCGTTCTGTAGGCAATCACATTCACAATGTCTACAGCATATTGTACAGAATGAAGCTGAATGGCTGAAAGGGCAGATAAAAGGCATTTTTGAATATTTTAATTCTAAAGTGAAATAGCAAAAGATGTAAATCTCAGGGTTGGAAGTGCCAAGTACATTAGGCCCTTATGTATTCAGCATTTCAGCCAAACAGCTCTGGAAAAAGTTCTTTGACCACTGAAGAGTTTTCTTTCCATTTCCTGGTAATCTCAATCCCTGCTAAATCCTCAGTCATGATTTAGCCTATGCACATTATAATGAATTTGTTTCAGTGAGCACAAAGTGGAAATAAAGCTGCATATTCCTTAACACTTTCAATCCATTCTAAAATATTATTTATATAACTGAGGTAAAATTGGCTTGATTTTAAATCAACTTGATTTTCCCAATTGGTTTCAACTAGATCAAAATGACCTTTTAGGGGGGAACACACAAAAAGCAGAAAGGTGTGAAAGCAAACCCTTTATAAAGTAGATATAACATTTTAACAATTTTAAAAGCTACATTAATATTTAGCTTCACTTTATTAATTCACAACACATAATAAAAGAGAAGACCTGTTATTTTTAGCTACAAGAAAAGCCTCTCTGAACCTCATATTCCTAAAATAACCCTTCAGTCAAATTTTACCCAAGCAGTGTTCACCATATGATAAACCAGTTGCTGTTGAATCGATTCCAACTGATGGCAACCCCACGTGTGTCAAAGTAGAACTGGGCTTCATAAGGTTTTAAATGGCTCATTTTTCAGAAGTAGATTGCCAGGTCTTTCTTTAAGGTGCCTCTGGTAGACTCAAATTTCCAACCTTTTGGTTAGCAGCCAAGTTCTTTAACCATTTGTACCAACTAGGGACTCCCAGCATATAATATGTGCCTGATAAGTACTTCTTGAATGAAATTGGAAAATTAACTGAGCAAAGCTAAGGGAAATTGTCACAATTCCAGAGAAGGGTCTGTACTTATTTCTAGACCAGACAGGGGGCTCTTAAGCAGTAACTAAGCAACAACGGGCCAGTTAAAAATTTGCAGAACAAAGAGGCTCAGCTAGGCAAGTCAGACCTGCACAAAGTTATTTGATCAATTCTTCACCAATTTATCTGAGGAATTAATTTTTTTTTTTTTTTTGTGCAGCCAATCTAATCAATAGTTATTCATAAACAACTCAATACATTGTACATTCAAAAGAAAACCAAATCTGGCTTAGATTTATAATAGCCCGCTAAACTACTCCAGAATAAATTAGATTTTCTTAAGGCCCCCAAGAGCAATTTCCAAATAAACCAGCCACAAAAACCACCACTGCTGTGGCGGTAATTAATTTGTGAAAATAGCATTTTTACTGGAATAGGTATCAGTAATAATGATAATGGCAGATTTGTTCTTATGACAACCTTGAGTTGTGGTTGCATTCTTGAATGATCGCCAATGGACAATGACTCTCTCTCATAACCAGAAGTACCCAAATTTACCTGCCTGTAATTTTTTAATAATCTGTCTTGGAAGAAGAAAGCTATTGTCATCGTAAGAGATAAAATTCCAGTTTGTCCTGTTACTATTTCAAGAGGGCCTTGCTAGAAGACAGATCAATAATACATTACCCAATGACATAACCTATATTCAATATGCACAATTGTTGCAAGCTCTAACTTTGGAGGTAAATTATTGTGCAGCAAATCTGAAGGCAGCACAATGTTAAAGAAAATGGAGAAGGGTTTCATTCTCAACTCTCTACTGATGGAAATGAAATAGAAAGGATTCCATCTTTGTAACAGCAAAGAAGACTTAAGCTACTCACCTATCTGTGGCATGGAAATTATAGAGGGTTTTTGGGTGATTTTTAAAATGTAAAAATCTAGTTAACAGTTTTGATTTACTTCTGAATGTACTGAGGAAAAAAAGAATCCAGCAAGGCTTTTTGGAAGTTGAAAAACATTATCTGTAACAACCAAAGCTGGTCTAGAGTTCACCAATCATTGATAAATACTTACCATAAACTGCAAAATGAATCAGGAAAATGAAGACATGAAGGAGCTTGCCTTAATGCTACAGCAGATTAAAAAAAACAGACAAACCAAACCCGTTGCTGTTGAGTTGATTCCAACTCATAGAGACCCCATAGGACAGGGTAGAACTGCCCCATAGGGTTTCCAAAGAGCAGCTGGTGGATTCACACTGCCAACCTTTTGGTTTACAGCCGCAGCTCTTAACTGCTGTGCCACCAGGACTCCAAGAGCAGATTAGGTTCTCTTAATGGGTAATTTCCCTGGGAGAGAAATCTCTCTCTGCAAATGGAAGCTCATGGTATAGTTCAAAGAGAGTTTGAGAATCAAACATATCTGGATTAGAACCCCATATCTGTCATTTTCTGGTGATATGTACCTGGGCAAGTTACTTAAGTTCACCGATTCTTAGTTTTTTCATCCAGAAAATGAAGGCAATCATCCTCAGGATAATACTGATGGTACTAACCTCACAAGGTTGTAGGGATTACATGAGATGAAAAGTGAAAGTCTACTACAAAGATGATGCTCAGCAGGTGTTTAAGAAACTTCCTTTCCTTTCTCCTTTAAAGACATGTTAGAATTACAGCACATTCCTTTTCAATCAGCAAGATATCACTGAATAATTATTCTACCAATTGCTTAGAGGTAAGGAGGAGTACCATCTTTGCAGGAAAACAAGACAAACACATAAATTTAATACACCTTTACTTAATATATAGGCAACTCCTATGTGGCTGTTCTCCCACAGGCAGCCTCTGTTATCATCTTAGCCTTGAGGTCTAACTCAGCATAGTCAGAGCCTCAAATAGCAAATCCACCCCACAAAACATTAGCAAGCCATGTAAATTTTATTGAAGCTTTGTGGGCAGACCGGAGACAGGGTTTTAACTGCACACCGCACAGAAAACAGCCTCAAAGTCCCTGGATGACATAAATGGTTAAGTGTTTGACTACTAATTGAAAGGTTGGTAGTTCAAACCCACCCGGAGGCACCTAGGAAGTAAGGCCTGGCAATCTGCACCCAAAAGGTGACAGCCTTGAAAACTCAACAGAGTGTTGTTCTACTCTGTACACATGGGTTTTCCATGAGTCGAAATCGACTTCATGGCATCTAACAGCAGGCTTGTGAAAAAACCTGGGTCAAAGAAATCAAAGGAAATCAGAGAACAACCTCAATAAATTCCTCTTTGAGTCTTTCTATTCTCCCCCGAAGTCTTTTTTAGATACTAGTTACTGGATTTCTCCCTTCCCATCAGAACCCATCCTCTATACTACTTCCAGAGCCTTTGATACTGTCCCAAAAAATTCAGCTCTGACCCCAAAATGGTACACGTCATACAACAAAGCAAAACTAGTATAATTAACCAGCATTAAGCGGGCCAAATCTTCTTGGAAGTCAGATAAACAACCATCTGTGGTTATCCCAGCATGCCCTTTGGGATGAGGATGTTATCCCTCAATCCAAATGGCTTCTCTATTATTCACCTAAAAAACAAGTATTTCTGGCTTGGGGAGTTGGGGAGGGAAATTCTCTGCTAAGAAAAACAATCAGATTTTCTCCATATCTTTGACTATACCCAAGGCATTGTAGCAAGTGCCATGGAAGATATAGGCTTGTATAAGACATAGTATGTGGGAGATTTACTAATAATCTACTTATGATCTTATCTATAATAGAAAATGGAGTCCTGGTGGTGCAGTGGTTAAGTGCTCAGCTACTAACTTAAAGGTTGTCAGTTCAAACCCACCAGTCAATCCATGGGAGAAAGATGTAGCAGTCTGCTTCCTTGAAGATTTACAGCCTTGGAAACCCCATGGGGCAGTTCTAGTCTGTCCTATAGGGTTACTATGAGTCAAAATCAACTCAGTGGCAATGGGTTTGGTTTTTTGGTTTATGATAGGAAAGCAAAGAGTTCCTGTAATAGAGAATTCCTGCAAAATGTTATGAATGGCTCATCTTTGGGAAAGAAAAAAAAAATCACAGTTAATATGTTTAGGTATAGAATGGACTGATTTAACATTAAGTGAATCAAATATATTTTTGTATTGGTCAATGAGGCATGGCCATAAAAATGTTCCACATTACTAGTATATTTGTCTCCCTATACAAAGTTAACAATTGATCCAAGGGGTACTTGAATCCACAGGAAATGGCACGTACAAGGACTCTGAGACTGAAGAGACTATCATGGGTTCAAGGTTTTGAATGTATTTAAAGTGATGAACTACCCAAGTAACATTGTTGGATAGTTAGTTTGAGATACTGTGTTGAAGGTCAGCAGGAAAGGAGAATCTTGAGTTGTAATTCTGCTTTTCTGAGTAATCTTGATAAAATAACCCAGTAAAAGAGATAGATTCCATTTTTTGATGTAATAGCCATGAAGGAATGGGCCAGGCAGGCGATGTCTGCCTTCTGATGAGTAGGAACAGGGAGTTCTAGAAAAGACTAAAGCAGTTACCTGCCTCATAATGTAAGGGATTGTGTTGTGGAAATCTTTCAACTCTAGCTTGAGAAGTTCTAGTCTGTAGCCAATGGGAAGCCACTGGGATTTTTGTCCTACCAGGTTTTGAGAGCATACAATGTGGACCCAATCTAGTCTGGGTGGTCAGAAGATGCTTCCACAAGGAAGTGACATTTCAGCTGTGATCTGTAGGCTTTTGACAGGCAGAGAGGCCAGAAGAGAATGTCAGAGGGAACAGCATGTCCAAGGACCTTGGGACAGAACACAAGTGATGGAGTTGTTGAGTTTGTGTGTGTGAGAAGATTACTTTGAAAACTTTCTACAAAATAGCTTAGGAGAAGGAGAGAAGGAAGGCAGGGTGACCAAGGGTGAGGATCTAGATTAGGTAGTGTTGGAGAAAGCAATGGAAATTCAAATGCTCAGATTGTTTTTGAACAAATTTTCAAAATAATTTGCTGATTAATCAAATATACAGAAAGAAGTGAAAAAGGGAAGAGTCAAACATTACTCTGATTTTGATGTCAAGTTACGCAGATAACAGTAACGCCAGTTATAGAAATGGGGAACTTGAGATGAGGGCCCAATCTGAGGTTGGGGGTTAGATAAAATTAGTCAGTGAAGAAATATTTAACACATGCCAATCTCCGGGTAAGTTTCTAGGGATACAGCAATAGGCAAACATGATCCTTGTTCTCATGGAGCTCACAGACTGGGGGAGGACCAACATTATATACATAATTGCAGACAGCGAACTAAATAACAATAGGTATAATAAATTCTGTAGGGTTGTTCTGTAGTTTCAGATTCAGGAATGTCTGAGCCACCTCTTGTTTTTAAATGACTACAAAGAAGAGACAATAGAGTGGAGGCTGTCAGACTCAGAAATCACCCTGTATTCATTGTCGCATTATTCTCAACAGCCAAAGGTGGAATTAGCCTAACTGTCCATCACCTGATAAATGGATAAATAAAATGTGGCACATCCATACAATGGAATATTATTCATCCATAAAAAGGAGTGAAGTACTGATTCGTGCTAGAACATGGATGAACCTTGACAGCATTATGCTAAGTGAAAGAAGTCAATCACAAAGACCACGTATTGTATGATTTTATTTATATTCATTGTCTAGAATAGGCAAATCTGTAGAGACAGAAATTAGATTAGTGGTTTCACAGGGCTTGGGAAAGAGGGAGATTAGGGGCTGACAGGTAAGGAATATGAGGTTTCTTGTTGGGGTGATGAAAATGTCCTAAAATTGATTGTGGTGATGGTTTCACAACTCTATGAATATACTAAAAGCCATTGAATTGTGCACTTAAAGGGTGAATTGTATGGTATATGAATTATATCAAAATTGATTTTTTTAAATCACCCTATGTGGCAGAATAAAGAGATGAGCTTTAGGAAGGAAAATATTTTTAAACCAAGGGGGTTCATTTTAAGTTCCTTTGTATCTAAAGTGATTAACAATAGGTACAATTCAAGAATGGTCATTATCTTCTATACTAGCCATGATTTATGATTTCCTACAATTATCTAAACATTGAGTTTTAAACGTCAGATGAGTAAAGGCAAGCACTGTCTTAAAACTATATAACAGTATCAGATATTAGAGAGCAGAGCTTATTACATTTGATCATACTTAGCAAAGACTTAGTCACTGAGTCACCTAACCAAAGCCCTTGGTTTAGTTCACTAAGTTGTAAATTCAGCTTCCCTATCAGCATTTTAGGAGTCCCTGGGTGATGCAGACAGTTAACGCTTGGTTACTAACCAAAGGCTGGCCATTCAAGTCCACCCAGAGACTCCTTGGAAAAAAGGACTGACCATCTACTTCTGAAAAATTAGCCACTGAAAACCCTATGGAGCAGAGTCTGAATCAATTCAACGAGTTGAAATCGACTCGATGACAACTGCTTTGTTTTGGTTTGGTTTTTTGTCAGCACTTTATAGCTTGGTCTTCGAAAAACAAAATATTTTTAGTTCCAATTGATTGTGCTTCATAATTTCCTTTTAATTGAAACTGATTACCTTTTAAAAATATAGTTGTTGTTGTTTTTTTTCATTTTTTTTCTTTCTCAAAGAGGGGATTTAATTTTTTTTTTTCTCTCTCTCCTACCAGATGTTGAGAGCATACACCATAGACCCAATCTTTAGTCTGGGTGGTCAGGGAATGCTTCCACAAGGAAGTGACATTCCAACTATGATCTGTAGGCCTTTGATAGGCAAAGAGAGGAGAGGAAAGGATGTCAGAGGGAAGAGCATGTGCAAGAACCTTGGGACAGAACCCTGGGCATGGGTTCAAGGTTTTGAATACATAAAAACCAAAAAAATAGTTGCCGTCAAGTCAACTCCAACTCATGGTGATCTCATGTGTCAGAGTAGAACTGTGCTCCACAGGGTTTTCAATGCCTGATTTTTTTGGAAGTAGATCACCAGGACTTTCTTCCAAGAAGCCTCTGAGTAGACTCAAACCTCCAACCTTTCAGTTAGCAGCCAAGAGCATTAACTGTCTGTGCCACCCAGGGAGTTCTTTGGATACATTAGAAGTGATGAACTACCTGAATAGCATTGTCTGATGGTTGGTTTGAGATACTGTATTGGGGATCAAGAGAAAAAAGAGAATCTTGAGTTGTCATCAAAATAGAGGTGACCTCTGGGAAGAAAGAGCAGGGAGTAAGAGCTGAGACTCAGGAGATGTCTGCAACTAAAGAGGACGCAGAAAAGAGGAGTTAACACATGACCGGTTGGAGCAATAGGAGGTAAGTGCAAAGCTACAGCAAGAAAGAGGAGAGAGTTTCAAAATGATCAGCTGTGTCAAATGCTGGGGATATTATTAAAGGAAAACGAAGATCAGAAAAGGCTTTGAATTTGTCAATAAAATCTCAGTAGACTTCAGAGTTTTTAATAATTGTCTAACTTTCCCTCTTCACATTACCAAAAAAAAAAATCAAACCACTTGCCGTCTAGTCGATGCCGACTTATAGCAACCCTATAAGACAGAGTAGAACCGCCCAGTAGGGTTTCCAAAGAGCTGCTGGTGGATTCAAATTGCCAATCTTTTGGTTAGCAGCCATAGTGCTTAACCATTATGCCACCAGGGCTCTATCCTCACATTAAGAGATAGAAAAAGTTGCTGAGAATCTAAAACCCCACACTGGGTCTCAGGCTGTACTAATGGGGCCAGCAGCATCAGATCATAATGATCTTTATATGCTCCCCTTGGTAAAGTGAGTTTTTGTAGTGACATATGCTCTAGGTGATACCAATGCAGGAAGAAATAAGAAAAAAAGAGAGCATATCCTTTATAGACATATCCAAATAAAAAAACAGATTTTTTGGAGGGCTAAATCAAGTTTTCCTTTACCATTTTATTAGACTCAAATTAAAACAAAGGTTAATTTAGAATCCAGGGGTATATTTTCCCATTTATTATGTCTTTCAGTGAGTTTTGGCACTGAAACTCATTTAACATTGCATAGAAACAGTTGAGTTACTTGTCTGTCTTCAATGGCCTTTTTTCTGTCCCTTCATTCATTTATTTATCCTTGCATCAACAATTACTTGAGCCTTACCGTATGCAAAGTAGAAGGCTTCACTTCCCTTTGGAAACACAGACCTCCCTGTTGAGTACAGTATTTCAACAAATACAAAGAGTCTTCTGATTCAGAGGAAGAGACATATGGTCTATATTTCAACAATTCTTTTCCAAAGAACTAATAAGACTTTGTAGAATGGTACCATGAAATTAGGCTTTAAAACTGATTGGAGGGCGCGGGCAAGAAGATACCAAAATCTTCTTGATACATTTACAATACTAATGAAGTAGATACCCTTGGGGTATTATATTTGTTTCCTGTTGCTGCTGTGACAAATTGGCACAAACTTAGTGGCTTGAAACAACACACATTTATTCTCTTACAGTTCTGGAGGCCAGAAGTTCAAAAGCAGTCCATTGGGCTAAAGGCAAAGTGTCCACAGGGCACTACCAGCTTCTGCAGGCCACCTGCATTCCTTGACACATGACCCCTTCCTCCCGTCACACCAACCTCTTGCTTCAGTCATCACATCTCCTAATTCTTCCTTTAACCTTTTTGCCTCCCTCTTATGAGGACCTTTGTGATTACATTTAGATCCCGCACAGATAATCCAGGATAATCTGCCCCATCTGAACATCCTCAATTTGATCACATCTGCAAATCTTTTCTGCCATACAAGGTAACATTCACAGGTTTCAGGAATTAGGAAGTAGATATTTTGGGGGGACCAATATTAAGCCTACCACAGGTATCTTTCCAGCACTTGATGTTCCTTTTATGAGAGTTCTCCATCCACAACAGGGATGGGGCCCAGCAACCATGTTTGTACCATTCCTCTTCAGCCAGACTTGTTTGAAACAAAGATGGACACTTTTGCAAACTGATTTATAATTAGGAAACAAATGCCACTAAGACCCTTCTGGAATTACCCAGCCCTGCTGCAGGGAGTCAAAGCCCAGCTGTGGGTTTCAGCTTTGTCTCGGGGTGACTTTTGAGAGCATATGCTAATTTAATGAGATGCTCATAATTAAGCTGGAAAAGGCTGAAAAGTTGGGAGCCAATTGAATCCATTTTTCAATCTCAGGCTTACTTGTCCTGTTTGTGAAGTTTAAAGGCATTTAGAAAAGTTTTGCCAGCCATTAAAACTTGCCAATCATTTCTTCCTGTCACTCACAATATCACAAATGGTTATAAAGAGAACCGAGTGCGGAAATTCAAAGTCAAGATTAATGCCCCACTTATTTGTATAAGTAAACTCCTTGGTTCATTTATCAGCTCCCAGTAAATTGCATTAACGGTCGCTTCAGATTATAAATGGTTCTTATTAAACCAGAGGCATCTCAGTGGTGACACCAGGCACTCCCCTGAGGGAGATGACTCATTCCAAATGCTCTTTAACCAGAGGGGCCTAGATCACCTTCACTCTAAAATCAAAGTGAAGGTAGCGTTTCTCCTTCTGAGTCTCACATTGTTTCTCTTTCACCAAAAATATTTGATTTCACATAGACAAAGTCAATACAATGAAAATTACTAATTTCTCTAGTCATTTAAAATTGTTCTTAAATGCATTTCCATCACACACTGTACTCTCCTTGCCCCAAACCAACGTTTAACTAGAGACAAAAGTGCCCACCACAGAACTACACTTAGATCTTGGTTTTTTTTTTTTTTTTTCTTCTTCTTTTTAAAGGCCAAGAGTTCCTAGGCTCACTGAGGCCATCGTGATGTATGACACAAGACAGAAAGGTGCTATGCTTTCTATAAAGATCTTAACTTCAATGGCTGAGCCCTATAACCACATTCTAAATTCCCCATCGTCCTTTGTAAGCATCCGCTATGCTCTATTGTGTCAGATAACCACAGCTAACATTCTGTGGGCAAACATGGCTCCATTCATTCCATCGAGCAGTAAATAATTCATATAGCAGGTTTTACCCTGGGCAAAATACATTGACATCAGGAGGCATTAAACCAGAGTCATTCAAGGAACAAAATGGTTATTCATGCTTTCATTGCGAACCATTAAATCTTGCCAGTTAAGTTAAAGAATGAATTAACTCAATTCGTTGATCATATCACACGAGTTCATAAAAACACAATTGCTCGAGCAAATTTCTTACTTGAAGTATTCTACCTGGGAACGGAAATGCCAGTCATTCTGTGAGGCAAGTCTAAACTGGCTGGAGCGGGGAGTGGGGGACCATGGCTTCCCTTGAGAGCCCCTTAAAAGAAAATGGTTTCCATTCATAATTTTTGTTTCATCTTGTTCCTAACCCCCTCCCTTTCTTATTTTACCACCCACCCCCACCCAAAAGGATGACTCAAGCTTGACTGGCTTCTTTCTATAGCAACTAACCTGTCCCTACAGATGACAAAATTGGATATATTTGGAATTTGTTGGCTATTGCTGGCTGTGTCCACTGTTTGCTTTTTAAAATAAGACCGCAAATGGTAGCTGCATAGGCCTTTTGGAATTACTTTTCTAGAGCCAAAGACACAGTATGTTTGATGACTCCTGAACTGGTGCTCCCCTTTGGCCTCCAGTCTCTGTTCTGGCTCCAGATAAGAAGGGTCTCCCACAGACACCTGACTAAGCCAAAATCTTCCTGCTAGATGGGTCTCTGAGGAGAGGAAAAAATTCTCCAAAAGATGGAGCAAGAAAAGGGAGCTTTCCAAACTTCACACACGTGTTTTCCAACCAACTTGCTCCAAGCAGCTGACCCAACCTTTCTCCTCAAGGAGGAGGAGACATGCTTGGCTCATTTCCTCAACACCTGCAGCTAGACCCTATATTATGAAACCTGGATTATTGTGTTTAAGCTTTCTAATCAGGTTGAAGAAATCTGGGGAAAAGAGCAAAGAGGGATGGCAACCAAATATATGTAAGGGGCAAACAACCAATAAACTCTGGGCTGAAATCTCAAAATGGCCATATTGCAAGGTGCTTTATACCATCACTGTCACAAAGCCTAATGCTTCCTGAAAAATAATATACAATATTTCTATGTTCCAATATTCCAGAATATTTGCCTCCAGAATAATACACAGTATTCCTATTTCTGTGACTTCTTCCTCCCCCAAGTTATAGATCCCAGGTAAACATTAAACCCTTGTGAGCTGATAGTAAACAGTTAGCATGGAATATAGCGGAATATTCGAGGATATGAGATATGCAGAGGTGGGGAGGGGGAACATCAACCTCTATATATATTAACTCAATGATTTCCACCTCAGAATCTGCTTTATTAACAGCTATATTTTAACATATGAGGTCCAGAGAGGTTAAAGAACATACTTGCCGTCCAAGATACAACTATTGGTCTCTATTTCCTGGAGCAAAAGAGAAAGAAGAAAACCAAACACTCAAAGAAGAAATTACTCTATAGGACTAATAGTCCACAAGAGCCACGTCTTCATCTATCCCGAGACCAGAACTAGATGGTGCCTGGCTACCACTACCGACCATCCTGGCCAGGGACACAATAAATGGTCCCAGATAGCATGGGAGAAAAATGTAGAACAAAACTCAAATTTTTAAGAAAAACCAGACTCACTGGACCAGTAGGGACTAGAAGGACCCCTGAGACTATTGCCCTGAGATACCCTTTAAACTTGGAACTCAAACCACTCACAGAGGTCACCTTTCAGCTAAATAACAGATTGGATCATAAATGAAACGATATCACCAATGAGTATTGAGCTCTTTTTTTAAAAAAAAAAATCATCTGTATGAGACCAAATGGCTAACATTTATCCTAAAGCAAAGATGAGAAGGTAAGGGGAGCAGGGAAATTAGATTAATGAAAATGGAACAACCAGAATGGAAATAAAGAGAACGTTGATACATTGAGAAAAATGTAACGAATGTCACTGAGCAATATGTAAAGAAATTTTTAAAAGTGACACTAATTTGCTGTGTAAACTTTCACCAAAAACACAATAAAATATTATTTTAAAAAAGAACATACTCAAATAATAAATGGCTGAGTTGAGTTTGTTTGATTCCTGGGACTTCAAAGTCTGTACTCTTTCAACTGCCCTGCACTGCTGGAAGGCTATGACATAATCTTTCTCTCTAGAGGAAAAAAAGGGATAAATCCCTAAGCAAAGTATTTAAGTATTCAAAGCTTGTACTAAACCTACCTTTCTAAGTACACCTCCTGCTCTTTTCTTGCATAAATGCTCCTTGCCAGATGGGTCTCTCATTAGGCCTTGAAACTGCCAATCTCTTTCAAAGGCACTTACCGTCTAGTTTAGGAGGTATATATATATATATATATACGCATGATGTGAAGTAATGAAGGAGTGAATGACAATTTTTTTTTCCAAGAAATGTTGATTTTCACAATGAACCAGGCAGTTTTTTTTTTTTTAATCACTGTAAATCTCAAAGACTTCCAGTCAAAGAATCAGCACAGAGGCATCTGACACTTGTCTTCTAGCACAGGTCATTAGACATACCAAGGCCAAAGTTAGTTGCTTAACACTTGTCATGGATTGAATTATGCCCCCAAAAAATGTGTGTATCAATTTGGCTAGGCCGTGATTCCCAGTATTATGTGGTTGTCCTCCATTTTGTGATTGTAATTTTACATTAAAGAGGATTAAAGTGGGATTGTAACACCACCCTTACCCAAGTCACATCCCTGATCCAATGTAAAGGGAGTTTCCTTGGGGTGTGGCCTGCACCACCTTTTATCTCTCAAGAGATAAAAGGAAAGGGGAGCAAGCAGAGAGTTGGGGACCTCCTACCACCAAGAAAGCAGTGCTGGGAGCAGAGAGCGTCCTTTGGACCTGAGGTTCCTGCACTGATACGCTCTCAGAACAAGGGAAGACTGATGACAAGGACCTTCCTTCAGAGCCGATAGAGAAAGCCTTTCCCTGGAGCCGACGCCCTGAATTTGGACTTGTAACCTACTAGACTGTGAGAAAACAAATTTCTCTTTGTTGAAGCTATCCACTCGTGGTATTTCTGTTATAGCAGCACTAGAAGACAAGACAATGCTTTTCAGTTTTCTCTTTTCTCCTCTCTGTCTCTTCCAATACTTTGTCCAGTGCTGAAACAAGAGCAAAGGGGAAATGGGATAACTTATTTCTTTAATTTTAGGTGAATAAATGAATTCAACATTGACTTAATCTTGCCTGCAATAAAAAGTTAGCAGTGTCCAGGGGGAAAAAAGATGCTATAAAGACATTATTGGGACAACTGATGAAATTCAAATATTGACTGTGAATTATATAATAGTTTTGAATCAATGCTAAGCACATGATTCTGATAACTGTAACATGGTTATGTAAGAAAATGCCTTGTTTGGAAAATGCTGTACATTATACCCCTCCTCTATCCCACAGTGGCATTTTAAAGGCTCTGATAAGTCCTGCAATAAAGAAATCTGTTTAACTTTGTTTGACTCCATATTTCCCAAACTTATATGAGCATAGACATCTTTATACAAATGCAGGAATTTATACGCTTTGAGAAGCGTATGAAAACTGTTTGAGGGAAGTTAAGAAAGCCAGAGAAGATAACCAGAGAGGACATGAGCTAATCAAGAAAAAATATGTGAGAAAAGGAAGCCTCTTTCTTGTAGAATCTTAGGGGCTGGTATTTCTCAAAACACATTTTGGAAAAGCTAATGGAGAGTGGCAAGGGACTCATGAATAAACCCTACATGACAGATGCCATGTGTCGATTCTTTCATTCGGTTTAATGAACGTCCTGTGTTTCCTGGACTGTTGGGACTTCTTATATGTTGCTGCTAAAGTAGGTAAAGTATACAGGGCTGAGTCCTCATTTTGGCTTTGAACTTACGAACTACAACTTTTAACAAATCAGAAAATCCCTTTGAACTGTTGCTTCGTCTGTAAAACAGAGGTAATATCTATATTACAGGGTGCTCTACATAGGCTAACAGATTTTATTTGTGACGGTTCTTTGTATTTGATAGACCACTGCGTAAGTATATAACGTAGCATATTACTTACAGCACTAAAGGGGGTGCTGTACGGAAAATCTAAAATAAAATAGTGACTCAGACTGTGGAAGAACGTAAAGGAAGAAGTTTGCATATATGGTGATTCACACAGAAGAGGTGCTTTGGGGAGAATTGTGTGCACAATTCCAGACTCTCTTTACCCACTACCTTTTGCATGTCCATTTGAAATGTAAAGAATAGAGGTATTGAAAGTGGCTGTTACTCAGAATTGCTTCAGACACAAATACAGAAATAGAAGTGTTTGATTTAGGTCTGTCATTCATTGACAAGCAATGCTAGTATGATACCTCTATCAACATTTTAAAGAGCCCTGGTGGCACAGTCATTAAGCTCTCGGCTGCTAACTAAAGGCTGAAGGTTCGAACACACCTAGTGTCTCCATGGGAGAAAGACCTGGCGATCTGCTCCAGCAAAGATTACAGCCTAGGAAACCCTATAGAGCAGTTCTACTCTATTACATTGGGTGACTGTGAGTCGAAATCAACTCGATAGCACCTAATAACAACCACAACCGCCAACATTTTACATGACATTTTAACTAAAAGGTCTCAACAGCTTAAAAGGCAGCCAACTGTTTATCTTTGGCAGAACATGCTTTTCTTGCATTTAGCCCAGGTCAGGGGGAATAGCAGTGACTTCCTATTGCCCAGCACATGGCCCCGGTTGTGTTAAGCTATTCAGGTCCTGTTTGCCTCCCACTCAGCCAAAGTTGTCCTTTAAGTGTTTCGCAGACTTCATCCCAGCCATAACATTTACCAACATACTTCTCAATCCATAAGTTAGTTCCACAGTGGTTTAGTTGCTGTTTTAATAACACCTCATTTTAGCAATCTAGAAATTCTTTAAAATAAATTATTTAGTTTTATCCCTCTTCACGACAGTTCTTCGAGGCAGGCTTGACTGATACTGTCATCCCACCTCCATTGTGAGATGAGGACAGTAAGGCCCAGGTTGTTGTTGTTAGGTGCCGTGGAGTTGATTCCGATTCATAGCAACCCCATGTGACAGTAGACTTGCCCCATAGGGTTTTCTAGGCTGTAATCGTCACAGGAGCAGATCGCCAGGTCTTTCTCCCATGGAGACACTGGGTGGGTTTGAACCACCAGTCCTTCAGTGAGCAGCCAAGTGCTTAACCAGTGCACCACCAGGTTAGTAGAGTATATTCTTAAACTGAGGTCACAGCGCTGAAACTATCCCTCTGCTGACTTCTGGTCCCGCCACAGCAGGCTGCCTCTTCAACGTCTTCAGTTCCAGATTCTTGCCTGCAGGTCAGAGGCATTATCAATAGCGGGGCTGGTCTTCCATTTTAGTGAAAAAAGTGATGGTATCTCTACGTGTCCCCTAAACTGTTCCCTGCCCAGGTACCCAAATGCTTTAAAAACTGTACCATTAAAGACTTTTTCTCTACCCAGTTCCTTTGTCCGATCTTACAGTGCAAAATTTCTCTAATGGCCATACCTGATACAAACCTACGTGAAGGTCAGAGGAGAAAGTAACTGCAAGAACCATCTTAGAAGAGACAAAGGACAAACTAGGACTCCAGGAATGGCTGGAGGAGGGAAAGCTGTGCTGACCAAGGAGCTGAGGGGGTGCCTTGGATCAATCGGGCCTTCCTCCCAGTGGTCAAGAAGAAGAAGGCATCACATCGCAAGGACTCCTATTTGCGTGTGCAATAGACGAATTTGGCTGGAGGCTCTTCTCTAAGGTGCTGTCTCCGGGGTCCGGGAAGGATCTGCTTGCACATGTGAATTCCAGATAGGATGGGAGGTTTTTATTAAAGTTCAGGATCCTGCAGAACCCAAAGGCCACAGCCGAGTAAAGGAAGTGGTGGAAACAATTAAGAGATCCAGGCAGAAATGGTTGCTGGAGAGAGGGCCACAACTGTTCTTTTGACCACATCCGACATTTGCTTCAGATTGTTATGCAGGACAGTAATTGTCTCCTGGGAGGGCAAGAGGCAAACTGGCCCGGGCTGGCCTCTAATAGGTTTCAACAGCAAAGCACCCTCATAAATAGTGCATATTGTGAAACCAGAATTTTCTCCTTTTCCAGTGGACCTCTCCCAACGCTCCTCCTTTAATTAAAGAAACGTGGCCTACCAAGAAACAAATACCTCTTTTCATAAGGCATTAAGCATGGATTAAGGAAGAAAAAAGAGAGAGAGAGAACCCTACACAGAAGAAGCAAATGTTCAATAAGCCATTCATGCAGAGGCTGTGGTATAGATAAGTCCGTGTTTATGATGCCGAGCAACACTTGGTAATTCCCCAACGTCACCTGTCTGACATGTGACAACACCATGCCCCCAGGACCCTGGCTAGACTGTAATTTGAATACCCCAGGACTCTGGGGTCTGGAGGGAACCTTTGTTCTCTTTAACCTGGATTTTTCACCAGCCCCCTTTTTTTACCTGCACCCACCCTCCAAATTTGTTCACACAGTATTTTCTTGTACCATCTGGTAGATTGCAAGTGAATTTGCAGAAGCTTCCAAAACAGTCCTCCTAACTTAAGTGTTGATGAGTTGCATTTTAGAGTTCTTTGCAGAGAATCATGATGACAGCTGTAAAGGCTTCATTTTCTTGCCTTTGTCTAATTGATTTGCCTGTGCTTTTCACACACCTACTTGGACATTTTAAAAATCATTTTTTGTTCTTGTTTTTGAATTAGTAGATTGGGATCATGGCTTAAAATTCAAAAGGTGCATATGGTGAAATTAAGTCACCCTCCTACAGTTGCCCAGGCTACCTGGTTCCCATTCTAAGAGGTAACTGCCATTACTTTATTCCAAGAATATACAGCACACATGTATATCTTCACACAAGTGTTGCCATGCTCTACACACTCATTTATTGTGCTTTTTTTTTCCATTTAACATATCTTGGAGAGCTTTCCATAACAGTATGTAGCACTCCACCCCCTGTTGGTCAGTTTGTCATACTATGGTGACCTGCATGTTTCTGTGATGCTAGAAGCTATGCCACCAGTATTTCAAATACCAGCAGTGTCACCCATGGTGGACAAGTTTCAGAGGAGCTTCAGACTAAGACAGACTAGGAAGAAAGTCCTGGCTGTCTACTTTCAAAAATTAGTCAATGAAAACCCTATGAATCACAAAAGAATATTGTCTGATGTAGTTCTGGAAGATGAACCCACTAGGTCAGCACTCAAAATACACAGTGATCGCAACAACGGATTCGAACATACCAATGATCCTGAAGATAGCGCCCGATCAGACAGTATTTTTGTTCTGGTATACATGGGGTCTTCAAGTGTAGAAGCCAACTCGACAGCTAACATGCAGCACTTCCTTGTTTTAGACAGCTATGTAATGTTCCCTTACATGCTGTAGTGAATTATTTAACCAGTCTCCTTTTTATCAATATCTAGGCCGTTTTTAATTTTTCACTATTCGAAACAATGGTACGATTAATACCATTGTACCTCTATTGCTTCATTCCACCGCACATTTGTCTGTAGGATAAGTGATAGAAGTGGACTTTCTAGATCAAAGGGCATTAAACCAAACCAAACCTGTTGCTGTCGCGTTGATTCCAACTCATAGCAACCCTATAGGGTTTCCAAGGAGTGGCTGGTGGATTTGAACCGCCAACCTTTTTGAGCTGTACCCTAGTATCACCACAGCTCCCAAAGGGCACTAGGGGCACTTTAATTGCAGCTAGACATTTTCAAATTACTCTCCAGAAAGGTAGTAATAATTTACGTTTCGATTAGCAATGTATAAGCATGCCTGTTTTCCTAGACTCTAGCCAATAACATGTTATCAAACTGTTTGATCTTCCCCTGTATAAGCGAAAAATTGTATCATGCTGTAGTTCTATAATTTTTTTTAAAATTTAGGATGAGGTTAAGAATCATCTCATATGTTTAAAAACCATTTTTATTTTATTTTCTTTAAATTTCTCATTTACATTTTTTGTCCATTTTTCTATTGAGCTGTTGACTTGCTTATTTTTGGTAGGAGCTCTTTGTGTATTAAGAAAATTATTCCTTAGTAACATCAGTTGGAAAACTTTTTCTCAACTTGTTGTCTTTTCTATTTGTTTATGATGTGTTTTTCCATGAAGACATTTCTTTAAATTTCACTGTCATAGTTATCAATCTTCCCACTAAACTTTAGGATCAGCTTATATAATTTAAACATGTTTTTAAAACTATTAGTATTTTTATTGGGATTGGAATAAATTTATTAATTAATGGAGACTTATCATCTGTATAATGTTGAGTCTTCCTGTTCTGCAACATGCTGTATTTTACATTTAAGGTGTTCGTTTTTGCCCTTCAGTAGTGCTTTAAAGTTTTCCTCATGTAAGTTTTGCATTATCTGTGTAAATTTTTTCTCAAGTACTTTTTTTTTTTATTATTGAAAATGAGATCTTTTCTGCCATTGTATGTTCCAACTAGGCTGTAGAGATATAAAGGCTATTGATTTTCATATATTAATTTTGTACCTGACAACTGCATTCTCTTATGAAATAATTTTTCGGTTGATTAACTTGATTATAATAATCAGTTTTATGCTGGCTTTGGTCTCGTGATGATAGTTTTTTTTTTCTTTAGGTGAAAGTTTACAGAGCAAATTAGTTTCTCATTAAACAGTTAATACACATATTGTTTTGAGACATTGGTTTCTAACCTGCGACGTGTCAACACTCTTCCCTTCTTGACCTTGGTTTCCCCATTTCCATTTGCCAGCTTTCCTTTCCCCTCCTGCCTTCTTGTTCTTGCCCCTGGGTTGGTGTGCCTATTTAATCTCCTATACATGGTTGAACTGCGAGTGTTATTGTTTGTTTTATAGGCCTGTCTAACCTTTGGCTGAAGGGTAAGCCTCAGGAGTGATTCAGTACTGAGTTAAAAGGTGTCCTGGGGCCATACTCTCAGGGTTTCTCCAGTTTCTGTCAGACCAGTAAGTCTGATCTTTTTTTGTGAGTTTAAATTTTGTTCTACATTTTTCTCCAGCTCTGTCTTGGACCCGCTATTGTAATCGCTGTCAGAACAGTTGGTGGTGGTAGCCAGGCACCATCTAGTTGTGCTGGACTCCGTCTGGTGGAGGCTATGGTAGTTGTGGTCCATTAGTCCTTTGAACTAATCTTTCCCTTGTGTCTTTAGTTTTCTTCATTTTCACTTGCTCCAGATGGGATGGACCAGTAGACATATCACAGATGGCTGCTCACAAGCTTTTAAGACCCCAGACGCTATTCACCAAAGTAGGATGTAGAACATTTCCTTTATAAACTATGTCATGCCAATTGATCTAGATGTTCCCTGAGACCATGAACCCTAGCCCACAACCCAGCAACTCGGTCCCTTAGGAAATTTGAGTGTGTCTATGAATCTCCTATGACTTTGTCTTGGTCAAGTTGTGCTGACTTCCTCTGTACTGTGTACTGTCTTACCCTTCACCAAAGTTATCATTCATTTATTGTTTAGTTAGTGTTTTTCTCTCCCCACACCCCCATAACCATCAAAGGTTATTTCTTTCTGTGTGTAAACCTTTTCATGAGTTTTTATACTAGCGGTCTCATACAATATTTGTCCTTTTGTGATTAACTTATTTCACTCAGCATAATGCCCTCCAGATTCAACCATGTCGTGAGATGTTTCTCAGATTCATCATTGGTCTTTATTATTGCACAGTATTCCATTGTGTGTATGTACCATAGTTTGTTTATCCATTCGTCTGTTGATGGGCACTTTAGTTGTTTCTATCTTTTTGCTATTGTGAATAATTCTGCAACGAACATGGGTATGCATATGTCTATTCATGTGACGGCTCTTATTTCTCTAGGATATATTCCTAGGAGTGGGATTGCGGGATTGCATGGTATTTCTATTTCTAGTTTTTTAAGGAAGTCCCGTATTGTTTTCCAAAATGGCTATGCCAGTTTACATTCCCACCAGCAGTGCATAAGAGTTCCACTCTCCCTGAAGCCTCTTCAACAATTGTTATTTTCTGTTTTTTTAATTAGTGCCAGTAATGTCGGAGTGAGATGGTATCTCATTATAGTTTTCATTTGCATATCAATAGAGAGATATTTTACCATGTTTAGGAAGTATTGGTTTATTTTTATTTCATTGAGTTTATTTTTAATCAGGAATTGATGTGACCCGCCAAATGATCAATTCTCAGTCTGGAATTACTGGAATTATCAGCAGCATGTGACACAATTGATCATATCCTCCTCTTTGATACTTGACTTCTAGATCAGCACGTCTCTTGGTTTCTTCTTACATCATTAGTCATTTCTTCTCAACCTCAGTTCCTTCTCATTGTCCTGCCCTTTTAGTGGCTGAGACTCTGGAGCTTGTTCTTTGAACTTCTTATCCTCTGATGATTTCATCCCAGTCTCATGGGCTTAAAATACCATCACCAATGACTTCTACATATATATCTCCAGTCCAGACCTCCTTCCTGAACTCCAGTTATATATTCAGTAGTACTCAACAGCTCCACTTGAATACTTAACAAACATCTCAAATTAACATACATAAAACTAAACTCTTGATTTTCTCCTCCAGACCACCTGCAGTCTTTCCTGAGTGCTATCTGTCTCACTTGATGCCCTCTATTTTTTCGGTTGCCCATACTCAAAGCCTTGAAGATATCCTTGATTTCTTTCCTCCCCTCACATCCTTCCAATTTGTCAAGAAATACTGCTGGTGTCACCTTCAAAAGATACCCCAGAACCCGATCACTTCTCCCCATCTCCACTACTTCTACCCTGGTCTGAACTCCCATCATCTCTCCCCTAAACTACTGCAACAGCTTCCCAACTGGTCTCCCTTCTTTAACCCTTGGCCACCTGACAGTATATTTCAACACAGCATCTAGAGAGATCCATAAAAACGCAAACTGATCATGTCATCTCCTCTGCTCGAAACCTGCAGGTACACTTTAAAATGGTTAAAATAGAAAACTTTGTGGTATATATATTTTTTACCACAATTTAAAAAAAATTGCAAAGGAGCATGTAATAAAGTGCATGGTGCTTTGTGGCCTTTGAGAGGGTAACCAGCAAATCAGCTAGAGATGAGAGGCAGAAGAATGAAGGTGGTGGTTTTGAGAGAGAACTCTGAGGATAGGAGGAATTAGGATGTCATTAGGTTAGATCTGCCCCAAACCCACGTGGCTGGTGCCTCCACTCACCTTCCATGAGACTCTGTGCATAAACTAAGGGAATGACCTGGACCACCATGTCCATCTATCTTTGTATTCCTAGCCTCTAGCTACAGTAGCTGGCACATAGTTGCTGTTCAATATACTTTTGTTGAAAAAAAAAAATCAATGAATAAATGAATGAACATGAGAAAACAAATTTAAAAAAACCCTCCAGGGCTCTTGTTCCAAGGAGCTTTCAAAGGCCCACAAGGTCCTACACAGTCTTCCCAACCCCCTGCCCCACACAACCCCTTACCTCTCCCACTTCTCTCCCCATGCTTGTTCCACTCCAGCCACTCTGGCCCCTTGCTGCACCTTGAAAATGCTGGGCATGCTCTCTTCTAGGGCATTCTCACTGGCTGTTTCTCTTCCTTGAACAGCCCTTGCTCAAAATCTGGAAGGCTGACTCCTTTACCTCCTCCAAGTCTTTACCCAGATCATATGTTCTCAGTGAGGCCTACTCTGATGCCCTCATTTAAAATTGCACTCTACCACCCACCTCACTCTAGCACTTCCAATGCTCCTGACCTGCTCTATTTTCCCCAAAATTCTTACAACATTCTATTATTCACTATTATTCAATTATCTATTATGTTTATCATTTCATGTCTGTCTCCCTCAACTGGAATGTAAGCTCCATGAGAACAATAATCATTGTCCTTTTGTTCACAGATTTAAACATTTGAAACCTTGCTTGGCACATAATAGGTATTAAATACATATTTGTTGAATGAATGACCCATCTTGTCCATGGCAAACATTCACGATTCTTGAATCTGCTGGTCCAGGTCATTTGCAGTACAGTCTTTCTTTGAGCTGGACCCTTAGAACACTGAGCCCCAGCCATGTTCTCTTAACTTCAGATCGTGAAGGTTCAGCCCCCACCAGCCCACTGTGTTCCAAAACATCTATGGACACAGTACACATCTCATCTGACTTGAGATAAAAGTGCCCACCTTACTTTTCCCAAAATGCTGGAGGCAGGAGATTCCCATGAACACATGAGAACTTATTCTAGAACAATTCTTTCTCTAGTATCCATTGTGTCTCTTGACATCTCCATCTCCTTTTAAAAGCTGGAGTTGTCATTAAGGAGCACAGAACTGGACCCTAGATGACTCCTTTGCGAGTTCTGCACTGGTGGTCTAACACTTCTTTTTTTAAAAAGTGGGAGCACTTTTGACTTGGGGTCCCAGTCTAAACTGAAACAGTTTTAACATCCTGTTCTGTATGATTTCATAAACAGTATATTTCTCTGTGTGCTTTTTGACTTACAGTAAGTAGTTTCCTCATGTATCTGATACTCTGCACCTTGATTTTCTTAAGCAACATTATGCATTCAAGAGCCAGCCATGTTGACACATAAAGACCTAGTTTATTTATTTTATGTGTTATCTAATATCCATTGTATACTACAATTTACTTATCAGTTCCATTACTCATGAATATTTGAGTTGTGTTCAATTTTTTATTCTTACCAACTGCAATGACATCCTTACTCATGTCCCCATGGACGCATGTAAAATAATATATCCAGGATATACAATTAGAAGTAAATTTGTTCAGTATGCATACTTTCAATTTTAAGAGGTATTGCAAAATTACTCTTCAATTTACACTCCCACAAACAAAATACTAGAATTCCCTTTTCACTAAATATTCAAATCCTTGCCAACACTGGTTATGGTAACAGTTCTTAATCTTTACCAACTTTCTGAGTGTAAAATAGCATCTCATTGTTTAAAATTGAATTTTCCTGATTGCCATGAGGGTGAGCATCTTTTCATGTTTTTAATTGAAATTTTTATTGAGATAGTTGTAGGTTCATATGTAATTGTAAAAAGTAACACAGAGAGAACCTGTACACACTTTACCCAGTGCTATTCAAATTTTCTTTTCTGAGAATTGACTGTTCATATCCTTTGTTGATTTTTCTTTTAGAGTTTTTGTCTTTTTCTTATCAACATGTAGTTTTTTACATGCTGTAGATGATAATCTTTGGTCTGTCAAATGTGTTACAAATACAGTATCTTTTCCCCTTCTAGTTTGACACTTGTATCTTAACTTTGTTTATTGTGATTTTTCTTATTTTAAAACTCATGTTTAAATTTGCATAGTCAAATACAATATTTTTTTTCTGTCTTGATTTAAGTTTTTTGTATTTGTTTAAGGAATCATTCCCTACTCCAAGATTATAGGATATTCTCCAATATTCTCTTCTCATACTTTTAAAGTTTTTTTTTTCCATACTACAGTTTTAATCCATTGGAAAATTGTTTAATGTCTGATGTGAGGAAATGATCTACATTTAATTTTTCCATATGGAAACAAAATGTTTCTGATATAACAATTGTTGATTAGTTCATCCCACACATTTGATTTGTCATTGCCTTCTCTGTTATCTACCAAGGTCTCATGTATGGTTGGTTTTATTTTTAGGCTCTCTATTCTTTTTGTGTGTGTGTGCTTTAGGTGGAAGTTTACAGCTCAAGTTAATTTCTCATACAAAAATCGATACACAAATTGCTTTGTAACACTAGGTGCAATCCCTATATAATGTGACAGCACACTCCCCCTTTCCACCCCGGGTTTACCGGTTTCCCGTGTCCATCCTTCCAGCCAGCCAGCCAGCTCCTGTCCCCTCCTGCCTTCTCGTCCTGCCTCTGGACAGGAGCCACCCATTAGGTTTTGTGTATCTGCTTGAACTAAGAAGCACGCTCTTCACAAGTATTATTTTATGTCCCATAGTCCAGTCTAATCTTAGTCTGAAGAGTGAGCTTCGGGAATGGTTTTAGCTCTGGGTTAACAGAATGGTTTTAGTCTGGGGGCCATGGCTTTGGGGGTTCCTCCAGTCTCAGTCAGAACATTAAGTCTGGTCTTTTTACATGAATTTGTAGGCTCCCTATTCTTAAGGGGTCCTGGTGGTGCAGCGGTTAAAGTGATTGACTGCTAACTGAAAGGTTGGCCATTTGAAACCACCAGCATGTTGAGTGGGAGAAAGATGTGGCAGTCTGCTTCCGTAGAGATTTACAGCCTCTGAAACCCTGTGGGGTCACTGTGAGTTGAACCAAACCAAACCCACTGCAGTCCAGTTGATTCCGACTCCGGGCGACCACCTTACCTTAATTACAATCGCTTTATCGCTAGTCTGGATATCAAGTGGCATGCATTTGCATTCTTTGTTCTTCTTTACAGTTTCACCTACTTACTATTCTCCATTATTTTCTGACTCTTGGTCTTCCATATAATAAAAATTTTTCAAGTTTCATGAAAAATCCAACTCACTTGTTATTGGCACAATATTGGAGCTGCCGTACCTTATGTTTTAGTTTTTTAGAAGTACTTTTTTCTAAAACACAAAGGTATGGCAGCTCCAAGTGGTTTTAACTCTGTTGTTAAACAACTCTATTGTTGTTTTCTTAATTTAATCATGTCATTGTTGGATAACTCTGTATGAAAAAGTTTTTGGAATGTCTTGAGACTTATCTCATGACCTGATCTGCCAATTTTTGTAAATGTTCTATGAGTGTTTAAAAAGAATGTATTTGGTGAGTATAAGGTTTTATATCTGCTATTGGATTGAGCTTATAAATTGTGTTATGAAAATCTTCTACACTTTTACTGTTTTTTTTTAATCTGTTGATCAATTTCTGAGAGAAATATATTAAAATTTCCCACTATGATTCTGAATTAATCTCTTCGTAATTCTCTCAGTTTTTGTTTTACATACTTTGAGGCTGGGCCATTAGGTGTTTGCAGGCTCATGATTTATATATCTTCATGGTGGATTGATCAAAGGTCCACAAATCCTAGAAAGTATCCATATCTTCATGAATCACGTAAGTCACAAGAGCAGATATTCCAAATTGTAGATGTTAGTATGAAATTGAGCTACTTCTCACTTGGGCCACTCTATGTAGGATGCTCCAGGTTGAGTTGTTAGGTGTCATAGAGTTGGTTCCAACTCATAGCGACCTTATGTACAACAGAACAAAACACTGCCTGATCCTGCACCATCTTCACAATCATTATTATCCTTGAGCCGGTCATTGCAGCCACTGTGTCAATCCATTTCATTGAGCGTCTTCCTCGTTCTTGCTGACCTTCTACTTTACCAAGCATGATGTCTTTCTCCAGGGACTGGTCCCTCCTGATAACATGTCTGAAGTATGTGAGACAAAGTCTCGCCATCCTTGCCTCTAAAGAGCACTCTGGCTGTATTTCTTCCAAGATAGACTTGTTCATTCTTGTGGCAGTCCATTCTAGATTTAATATTCTTCACCAACACCATAATTCAAGGCTTGGGTCAGGCACACTTTAGTGCTCATAGTGAAGTCTTTGCTTTTTAACACTTTAAAGAAATCTTTTGCAGCAGATTTGCCCAATGCAATAAGCTGTTTGATTTCCTGACTGCTGCTTCTGTGGGAATTGATTGTGGATTCAAGTAAAATGAAATTCTTGACAACTTCAATATTTTCTCCATTTATCCTGATGTTGCTTATTTGTCCAGTTGTGAGGATTTTTGTTTTCTTTATGTTGAGGTGTAATCCATACTGAAGGCTAAAGTCTTTGATCCTTATCTGTAAGTGCTTCAAGACCTCTTCCCTTTCAGCAAGCAAAGTTGTGTCATCTGCATATTGCAGATTGTTAATAAGTCTTCCACCAATCCTGATGCCACATTCTTCTCCATATAGTCCAGCTTCTTGGATTATTTGTTCAGCATACAGATTGAAAAAGTATAGTGAAAGGATACAACCCTCGACGTACACCTTCCTTGATTTAAAACCATGCAGTATGCCCTTGGTCTGTTCTATGTACAGGTTCCTCATGAACACAATTAAGTGTTCTAGAATTTCCATTCTTCGCAGTGTTATCCACAATTTATTATGATCCACACAGTCCAATGCCTTTGCATAGTCAACAAAACACAGGTAAACATCTTCCTGGTATTCTCTGCTTTCAGCCAAGATCCATCTGACATTAGCAATGATATACCTTGTTCCACGTCCTCTTCTGAATCCGGCTTGAATTTCTGACAGTTCTCTGTCGATGTGCTGCTGCAACCACTTTTGAATGATCTTTAGCAAAATTTTATTTGCGTGTGATATTAATAATATTGTTCAATAATTTCCACATTCTGTTGGATCACCTTTCTTTGGAATGGATGTAAATATGGATCTCTTCTAGTCAGTTGGCCAGGTAGCTGTCTTCCAAATTTCTTGGCATGGACAGGTGAGCACTTCCAGCACTGCATCAGTTTGTTTAAACATCTTGATTGGAATTCTGTCAATTCCTGAAGCTTTGTTTTTCACCAATACCTTCAGTGCAGCTTGGACTTCTTCCTTCAGTATTATATGCTACCTTCTGAAACGGCTGAATGTTGACCTATTCTTTTGGTACAGTGACTCTGTGTATTCCTTCCATCTTCTTTTGATGCTTCTTGCATCATTCAATATTTTGACCATAGAATCCTTCAAAATTGAGTAGCAATACAAATTTATTTATATGCCTCATACGTAAGTATGGTATATAAAGAAGGTAAACATATTCTAGACATTTACTGATTATTATGATCTTCAAACACTGAGACAACTTCAAACTTATTTTTTATTGTCTATTTTAACATTATTTACTGAATGTCAATGATTTTCCTAAGAAATTGCAGGAGATGTTTGGAAATGAATAACTGAATGAATGAATAAGTTAATGATACTGGAAGACCCATATAAACTCAGAGACCAACACTTACACCCAGGCTGTTTCTGGTGCCTCTTTCTCAGCCGCCTGGCCCAGGAATGCACAACTGTAGGCAGTGGCCTTGCCCCAGAGGAGCTTCCACAGAGAAAGCAGCAGCTGTGAGATATACCTAACCTCTATCAACAGAGCAATGTGGTGCCTGCAACATTTACAGTGAGGGCCCCTTCGGAGATCGAGCTGAGGCCAGGATTGGCCCATGGCAAAAATGTAAAGACCGAGGGATTATGTTCCTAGTAATCTTCCTCCTTCTCTTTCCATGGTTCTGTGTCCTTCTTCCACTTCTTGCTGCAGGCTTCTAACGCACTAAGCCACAAACCAGTGTAGGAACAGAATTCTATCTTCCCTCTCCTAAATAAAAGAGAGGGGATAATGTTAGTGTATAGAAGGCTGTGAAATAAGATGGGTGGCAGAGACAGGCAGGAGAAAGCAGGGGGAGAATGAAGGGAAAATTAGCAACTATTTGATTCATACACTGTAGGAGACACTGTGCTGGGCACTTTTCATATATTATTCCATTTAATCCCCTCAATAATACTACAGGATCCACATTATTATGCAACTTGCAAAAGCCCACAGGGCTGGGGACAGAATACAGATCTCAATTCAGGTGTGTCTGATTCCAGTGTCAAAGTACATTATGCCAAGTAAACAGTTTGATTAATTTTCCAAATGGCTTTAGAGAACTGCCTAATACTAGCTTAAAATACAGAGTGGCCATAAAATCTGGTGACACAGATACATTATTTTTACAGATCGACCCTGTTTGATTACTTCTAGGGCGTGCTATAGGCACATGTTCATTCACTGAAAGTCAGAGACACAAATAAGGCAATGTGCAATACGCAAACATCACATATGCATGCATAGGAATCAATGGAAACACTGCATTAATGAGTCATGTTCCTTGCAATTTTGCACGGTGCATTAAGCTATATATTTTTAACAAGGGACATCATGTAATGTCATTGAACATATGTATTTTATGATCAATTATCCATTTATCAGGTATAATTACTTGATTCCAGACTTTATGGCTACCCTATATAATCCAGGAATCAAGAGGTAATAAGACATTAAGCCCAAAAGAATAGCTGAATAATTTTTTTTTCAGGCAGTGTTGGAGAGAGGTAGGATAGATATTTTCAGAGGACTCCTAAAATCTCACTGAGTAAGTGATCTCTGTTCATCTCCCATCTAAGACGGGATTGGTTCTGGGCCCATTTTTTTACCTTCAGTTATTCAAATGGTCCTTAGAAGCGAGGATGGTGAGACTTTGTCTCACGTACTTTGGACATGTTATCAGGAGAGACCAGTCCCTGGAGAAGGACATCATTCTTGGTAAAGTAGAAGGTCAGCGAAAAAGAGGAAGACCCTCAGGGAGATGGATTGACACAGTGGCTGCGAAGATGGGCTCGTGGCAATGATTTTGAGGATGGTGCAGGATCGGGCAGTGTTGTACAGGATCTATTGTTGTACCGAACCGCTATGAGTCGGAACCAACACGACAGCACCTAATAACTATATTGTTGCATCATGCTGAATCGCCAAACTTTTCTGTGAAAAAATTACCTTAGAAATGAATGAATCCATTACCCAATGTCCAGGAATACAAGCCCGTCAGGGACTGGTCAGCCTTGTATTCTATTTGTTATTGACCAGTCAAGGATTATCTAAGAGGTTGTGATTGGATCACCCCCTCCCTCCACCACCATCCCTTCAGTTTAGAATCCCATGAAACAAAAAATGGGAACAACTGGTGAAAATAGGAATGAAGGAGTTAATTAAGCTGTGGTCCTTAGCACAAATCTATAAACATCAATCTTATTGAATTTCGATAAATGCTTACAACTCATCACTACTAAGAATCTAATTAGACGTTTATTGCTTATGTGATTCTAAATTAATAGCATAGCAACAAGATTTATATCATGTATTTGTTACACCTCAGCACGCTCCACTTTAATAATCAATTGATATTTAGTTAACATACATTAACTATCCTATTAAAACTAAATTAAATGCTATTCTGATTTAATTGTATTAAATAAATGCTGGCAACACTAATGAGGTACAGGCCATTTAAATCATAATGGGACAGACAGATTCTGGCCCCTCTGTTAAGTGAAGTAATTTCAGAGTGAAAAAAAAAAATGAGCAGATACATTTCTCAAGTTGACAATTTCATAAATACTGCACATCTCAATCTTGATGGATTCCTGGCCAACATGGTGAAAGACTAAAAGAAACTTCCAGAGTATGCCTCAGTTCTAATATGACTATAATAAACATTCCTTAGAGAAAAAAACACTTTGCCCTTGGCCTCATGCTATAAGGTCATTGGTTTCTGGAAGAGCAAGACAGCATTGCTTCATGAGAGGAATTTAGCTCAGCCCCACCTTTTCTGGCACAAGTACTTCTGAAACAAACTACACTGGACTTCCTCAAGCAGTTGAGTATTTCTCTTTGGGTGGGGAACTGGATTTTGTTTCTCCAAGGGAATGGAACTTAAATAAATTATGTGACCAATATCCGTTCATTCATTTAACGTTAATTGAGGACCTACTAACTATGTCCCAAACTAATAGAATATGGTCTTACCTCACAGGAACAAATATGCTAAAGGCTTTTCCACTCACTTTGACTGACTCTGTGAGAAATGCAAAGCATGAGTGATGGTCTGTGCTCTCAAGAATCTCATTAGGGAGAAAAGTCCTATTGTTGCTGTTAGGGGCTGTAGTGTCGATTTCTACTCATAGCGACCCCATATACAGAGTAGGACTGCCCCATAGGGTTTTCTAGGCTGTAATCTTTATGAGAGCAGATCATCAGGTTTTTCTCCCTTGGAGCGGCTGGGTGGGTTTGAACTGTCAACCTTTCAGGTAGCAGCTGAGCACTTCACTGTTGTGCCACCAGATCTCCTTTAGAGAAGTCATAGATGTATGAAAATTAACTGTAGCTCCTGCATCAAGCACCTGAACCTGCTCTTTGTGAGTAAGGTCATTGTAATCGTACCAGTGCCTTATTATAAAGTGGCAGACATGTAAAACATTTGTTGAATGTGTGGAAGTTTCTCTGACACAGTGGACTCAGGATTCTCTTGACCAAGGACTCACCCAGAAGCTCTCCACTTGACGTTCATTTTTCCACAACTGTAGGCTCCTAGTCATAAAAACCAAAAGGAAAGCTAGAATAGCTGGCAGTGGTATCTAGGTTCCAGCAACAATAGTCCAAAAAAGTGGTCTCAACTATGTGCTTTGGCAAACAGTTGTACTGACAACTCTTCTCTATGTGCAGCCAAATTGTGATCAACATGTAGCGCTTGTTTTTCTACAACTGAGAATTCATACTGCTCCAGCACCATCTGTAATCAGGACTTTGAGACGAGCAGGTAGCTCAGGTAGGGAATCATACATCCTAGTTTGCACAGGACAGTCTCAGTTTTTACTTGTTTTTCTATGCCGTCAAGTCATATAGCAACCTTATAGGACAGAGTAGAACTGCCCCATAGGGTTTCCAAGGAGTGGCTGGTGGATTCAAACTGCAGACCTTTTGGTTAGCAGCCAAGCTCTTAACCAATGCACCACTAGGGCTCCATTCTGTAGTATAACCATAATTAATTAAATATTCTTACTTTTTCTACCTGTGGATTCAAAAATTAAAAATAATTGTGCTGAATTATATTACTGATTATCAACTATTCTGGTTTCCTTCTCTGTGGTAGGATTTTATATCCTTGTCTGTTGACCTCCTAAGTAACCATATGGCTTGCTTTGGCCAATAAAATGTGGGTAAAAATAATGTATGTCATTCCAGAGCAGAACTTTTAAGAGGCAGTGAATGGTTCACCATGTTTCTTTTCCCTCTGACATAGATTAACAATGATCCAGATAGAGTCTGAATCCCAGAAATAAAGATGACATGCATCTGAGCCTCAGCCAACCTGCAAGGACATTCAGTGTGAGCAAGAAATAAATTTGTTGTTGGAAGTCATGGAGTTAGAATGGACCCAGCCCATTTTGATTGTCATAACAATTGTTAACAATATTATGATTATGTTAAAATTATTTACCATAATTCCAAGTAATATGACTGGATCAGAGCCCTGGTGGCACAGTGGTTAAGAGCTTGACTGCTAACTAAAAGGTCAGCAGTTAATCCACCAGCTGCTTCTTGGAAATGCTGTGGGACGACAGTTCTACTCTGTCCTATAGGGTCACTGTGAGTCAGAATTGACTCAACGGCAACTGGTTATGACTGGATCTATAAAGCAGATATAATTCCATGTGCCTAAAAGAGAAAACGCCAAGCATTCAGTGACTCAAAATCTTGCTTCATTTTAGTTTGCTTCATGTTTGAACTATGACTTTCTTATACAGAATTTGGTTTTTCCTGGACTTTCTAGCTGCCTTTTTTTTCCCTCCCTCTGGAAAATTTTGGGGTCTTTGTTTTATCTTTGGTGTCTAGGTACTGAGCTCTTTTTACTTACCTTGCTTAGTACTCTTTCTCAATACAATCCCCTTTGCTGCACTGCTTCATCTCAAAAATCTATCTCAAGTCTTCATTCATTACTTAGCACTCACCACCTATGTACTCACTTGCTGTTTTCTTAGAATTACATTTGTTCTTTCTCTTCTATTGAATTATGAGCCACTCACATGCAGGGACTGAATCTTGCTTCAGTTTACATCCTTCATCACACCCCATATCATATCCTGGGCAGAGTATAGACTTAATAGCAAGATTCCAAAGTTTTTGCTTGGTATATGTGCCCTGGTGACAAAAGTAATTAATCACAAAATAAATAGTGAGTTGGATTTTAAGAGACAAGGACCTTCAGCTTTTAGCAATGAATGATGGACATTGCTTACAAATACTTGCAAGGCAGGATGGGGACCATGAATGAGCTCCAATATACAGATGTCTTACCGCATGAAGCAGTGCGTGTTGTTTCTCTGCTTCCTAACATCCAGATAGCACTCATGACCTAGAACAGGGCTGCTTCAATGACAGGAACAATTCGGTTCAAGCTCTTAGCACAATTCCACATTTAGTTTTGCTTCCTTAACTATTTGACATTCCAGCTTTTCTTCAGAGCCTCCATAAGGGAGGGACTAGAGAGTTCCATTTTTGGACCTTCCTAGAATAAGATATTAGTTGTTTTTAATGGATTCTTTGAGATGAAGTGCCAGGATGATCTCTTTCTCCAGATCTACCTTTAACAGTCACAATAGTTAAGGCCACATGGACTGAGTAACAAGTGTATGGTAAATTTCAGAGCTTCAAGAAAGCTTCTCATTCCTCAAAATATCTCGCCAATTGTTGTTGATATCCCAAATTAAACCTTCCATTTTTTTTGCTTTGAAATTTAAAAAGCAATTTTTTTTCAATATTTAAGAGAAAAGATTATGTACAAGCCCAATAATGGCATACCTTGCCTCCCAAAACCAGACTCTAAGGAAACTCTATGGAAGTTATATGATATTTAGGAACATAATTTGAAAACCACTGCAAAGCTCAAGGATATATCTGCCGAGAGATAACTAAACCCTCTGCCACTGAGTCATTCTGACTCATAGCGACCTTATAAGACAGAGTAGAACTGCCCCATAGGGTTTCCAAGGCTGTAATCTTGACAGAGGCAGACTGTCACATCTTTCCCCCGAGAAGCGGTTGGTAGGTTCGAACCGCTGACCTTTCAGTCAGCAGCTAAGCACTTAACCATTGTGTCACCGGGACTCCTTCTTCCCTATAGATAGCTGCATAAAAATAACTAAAATATACCATCAGTCAGTGACACCTCCAGGTTCGGGGAATTTGGAGTTCTCCCCCTAAGAAAAGAGTTCCTGGGGGTGCAAATGGTTAACGCTTAGCTGTTGAATGAAAGGCTGGAGGTTTGAGTTCACCTGGAGGCACCTGGGAAAAAAGGCCTGGAAATCAACTTCTGAAAAGTCAGCCATTGAAAATCCTCCACGGAGCACAGTTCTACTCTGACACACATGGAGTTGCCATGAGCCAGAACTGACTCTATGACAACTAGTTTTGGTTTTCCTTAGACAAGATTTTTCTCTTGAGAAAAGAGAAGGCCTAAGCATAGTAGGCAATTGTCCCTGTGGCATAGACAGCCTCCCCTTAATCCCCTCCCTTGCCACCTGAACAGAAAATAGGCATGGAATAGGGAAACCACAGGCTCTTAAACATGCCTCTGCACCGCTTCTCAGAGGGCACATCATGACCTCAGCTACCTCCTGACAGTCTCCAAACATCCTCAGATGCAGAAGCTTCAATAAGATCCATCTGAGCTTTAAGAGGAGCTCCATAAATACTAATTGAATTGATGTTTTAGGCAGCCAAGAGTCTGCTAGCTTTCTGGAAGATTCCAGTCCAGCCCCCACACTAGCCAGCTGCCTGTACCTGATTGGCTTTTTAGATAATTGGTCACAGCTTGTGGCTTAATTGGGCCTGTCACAGGAAGGCCAGCTTCTCCTAAACAAAAGGTTCCATCCTGCCATAGTGCCCCTGGGGCCAGTAAACTCACTGGAAGGAAGTAGGACTCCTACATCTTCAGTTGAAGAAATTGAGGCATTTTCTAAGTGGGATTCGATGCCAGGAACTGGTCTTAGCCTTGGTGGGCTTCAGGGTAAAGTGCAAAGTCCTTCCTTTTTTGCCCTGAGAGGGTTTTCTAAGCTCTCAAAGTTTTGTATGGTTTTCTTTTCAAGGCTGCAGGGAGTGGAAGATGGGGAAGAGAAATTTTCCTTAATTCTGGCTCATGGCCAGAAAAGACAGTCTGAATTAGTGAAAAGTCAAAATTATACAGGATCTTAAAATGTATTTTTCTTAGACTGTAGTCATCTTGATAGCCTCAATAGTCAGGCCTCTGGCCCCTAGCTGGCTTGACTGACCACTCTCTCATTATGAGGAATTAAGAGATGATGATAAACTTCTAGCCATTCAGGGCTGAGACAGGCAAAAGAAGCTGGCCACATCTCAGAACAAGCCATGTCTTGCTAAAGTGACCATGAGGACTCAGGAGAGGCAGAGGGCAGGCAGTTGAGCTGCAGCTGTGCTGAGGTACATTCTAATCAAGACATAGTTGGAGAGACATTGTCCAAAGGGAAACTGCTTACTTCAGGAACAGAAAGCAGAGAAGAAGTGTTGAGAAGGGAAACAGTTAGTAGAGAAGTTAAGTTGGCAGAGCAGGATCCGGAGAAACTAAGCATATCAGGAACAAAGAGTCCGAGGCAATACAAGGTGAACTGGCCATGACGCAGGGCAAGGCTGAGTCCTCTTCTTCCTTGATGGTTTGGTCAGTTTATTGTTATTGTTAGTGGTCATCGAGTCCATTCCGACTCATGGCAACCCCATGTGTGCAGAGTAGAACTGTGCTCAATAGGGTTTTCAAGGCTGTGACCTTTTGGAAGCAGATAGCCAGGCCTATCTTCCAAGGTGCTTCTGGGTAGATTTGGAATGTCAACTGAATGCTTAATTGTTTGCAGCACCCAGGAATTCCCTAGGTCAGCTTAGGGGGAAGTATGTTCAGTTTCGTCACGAGTCAGAATCAACTCAACAGTAAAAAGTTGTTTTGTTTTGTTCAGTTTGAACTTGTTTGAGGTTCCCATAGGGTAGCCAAGGAGCACTGGTGGCACAACAGCTGTTAACGGAAAGGTTGGAGGTTTGAACCCACCCAGTGGCTCCGTGGGAGAAAGACCTGACAATCTGCTTCTATAAAGTTTACAGCCAAGAAAACCCTATGCGGCAGTTCTACTCTGTCATATGGGGTTGCTGTGGTTTGAAATCAACTTGACAGCACCCAACAAGAATAAGATAGGACAGCTAAATAAAAGCATCCAATAAGAAGCTGAATATGTGCATCTGAAGCTCAAAAAAGAGGTCTAAGGCAACAAGGAGATTTGGAAATTACCAGTCTCTTGACAGTAGTTGAGACTGTGAACACTGATAAGGTCATCCAGGGAGAATGAATCCCAAGGTAAAGAAGGTTGGATGGTGGACCCCATGGAGGAACTGGAGGAGAAAAATAAGCTCTAACTCAAACGCACACACAGAAAAAATGGCAAGTAGTATAACTTCTCATAGTAATTGAACTGAGGCTGTACAAATCCATTAAGGCAAAACAAAAGTAGTTTGCAGGGAAAAAAAACACATAGATAAACTGCAAATTCAGCAACCCCTTCCAGAATTCTAAAGGCAAACAAACTGTGGTAGACTCATTTGTTATTACACATTGCCTTTTTTCTAGGCTTGCAGAATGCTGAGTTTGCTTACCCTAGTGCGAGTGGCTCTCCTACAGGAATCTCAGACAAGGAAAGTGGGTCCCAGCCCATGATCATGGTGTTCTCATTCCATTCACCAATGATTGGCCAGACATGGGCATGTGATATCATTCTGGCCAATGAGATATGAGAAAACCGCTGGGAAAGCTTTTTGCTTGTTCTTTAAAAGAACATGGAGTGCGTGGGCGGGGGGAGGGGTAGTCCCTTTTCTGCCTCTTCTTATCTCTCTCAACATTGTCATGTCTGTGTGGAACTCCTGAAACAGTGATATTTTGTGAGCTTGAGGAGGCAAGACTGAGGACAAAATCCAGCATGCTGAGAATACTTATCCCACAATTGTTGGTGTTCCCAAGATAGAAGGAACCTGGATTCTTGTGCTGACAATGAGCCACTGAATTCACAAACCTAGAACCTTCCTCAGGACTTCCTGTTAGAGGATGATAAATGTCCTTATTGTTTGGTTTTCTGCTATTTACAGTCAAAAGCATCCTAACTGACACTTTAACAAACCCATAGTGGGACAAATTAGAGGTGACTTAAAATAAATCTAACAATTACAGAGCTTATTGTGTGTCAGGCATAGTTCTATGAGTTTTACATATATTAACTCACTTGGAGCCCTGTTAGCACAGTGGTTAAGAGATCAGCTGTTAACTAAAAGGTTGGCAGTTTGAATCTACCAGCTGCTCCTTGGAAACCCTATAGGGAAGATCTACTCTGTCCTATAGGGTCACTATAAGTCGGAATCGACTTGATGGCAACGGGTTTGGTCTAATCCATATAACGACTGTAGGAGGGAGATACTATTGTTTTCCTTATTTGCAAGATGAAGAACTTGGTCACAGAGAGGTTAAGTAAATTCCTCAATGTCGCAGAGCTGACTAGTGGTAGAACTAGTGTTACAAACATGGCAGTCTGGTCCTGAAGTCTAAGTTCTTAGCTAGGAGGTCAATGAATAGGAGCTGGATTTGCAAAGTTAATTACTGGAAATCATGAAGAACAGCAAAGGAGAAGTCAGACCAACAAAGTTTTCACTTCTTTTCAGTGAAATTTTTTGCACTCACTCTCCTCACCATTGTCCAGATTCCTCACTGTCTTCCCACTCAGCCCTTCCAGCAAAATCTTCTCTCAGATACTGCTTTACTCCACAGATAAATGACTGAATAACAGGAGTATTTGGATTTCAACAGGGATCAAACTTTAAATCCAGTTTGAATTTTATGCATCAACCTGCCTGAACTTACCTTATGGGCAGTTTGTTAAACTCTCATTTATTGAAAGTTAGGATACTCAGAAGGAGGCAATAGTCCCTTATTCCAAGGGGCCCACAGTCACTGAGAAGAAACAGAAAAGTAAACTAAGGATGGCCATCAAGTGTGATATAAAATACAAGTAACAGTGGTTGCCTCTGAGAAGGACCCTTGGAGGATGGGGTAGAGTGCTGTAGGGAACCAGGTGAGGAAGACTTAGTTCCCACTTAACTCTCTTTTGTGCTGTTCTGTACTCTTAGAGTTTCCCCCATATGCATGTACTACCTCTTCAAAAATTGTTGTTGTTAGATGCCAATGAGTTGGTTCTGATTCATAGTGACCCTTTGTACAACAGAACAAAACACTGCTTGGTCCTGCACCATACTCACAATCATTGCTATGTTTGAGCCCATTGTTGCAGCCACTGTGTCAATCTACCTCATTGAGTGTATTCGTCTTTTCTACTTTACCAAGCATGAAGTCCTTCTCCAGGGACTGGTCCCTCCTGATATCATGTCCGAAGTACGTGAGGTGAAGTCTCACCATCCTCACTACCAAGGAGCACTCTGGCTGTACTTCTTTCAAGATAGACTCGTTCGTCCTTCTGGCAGTCCATGGTATTTTCAATATTCTTCGCCAACACCATAATTCAAAGGCATCAATTCTTCTTTGGTCTTCCTTAATCATTGTCCAGCTTTCCCATGCATATGAAGTGATGAAAATACCATGGCTTGGGTCAGGCACACCTTAGTACTCAAGATGACATCTTTGCTCTTTAACACTGTAAAGATGTCTTTTGCAGCAGATTTGCCCAATGCAACATGTCATTTGATTTCTTGACTGCTGCTTCAGTGGATGTTGGTTGTGGATTCAGATAAAATGAAATCCTTGACAACTTCAAAATTTTCTCTGTTTATCATGATGTCAATTAGTGGTCCATTTGTGAGGATTTTTGTTCTCTTTATGTTGAGGTGTAATCTATACTGAGGCTAAAATCTTTGATCTTCATCGGTAAGTGCTTCAAGTCTCCTTAGCTTTCAGCAAGCAAGGTTGTGTCATCTGCATATCACAGGTTGTTAATGAGTCTTCCTCCAATTCTGATGCCACATTCTTCTTCCTATAGTCCAGCTTCTTGGATTATTTGCTCAGTATACAGATTGAATAAGAATAGTGAAAGAATATAATCTCAACGCACACCTTTCCAGATTTTAAAACACATAGTATCCTGTTGTTCTGTTCGAATGACTGCCTCTTGGTCTATGTACAGTTTCCTCATAGACACAGTTAAGTGTTCTGGAATTCTCATTCTTCGCAATGTTATCCGTAATTTGTTATGATCCACACTTTCCAACTCCTTTTCATAGTCAACGAAACTCAGGTGAACATCTTTCTGGTAGTCTCTGCTTTCAGCCAAGATCCATCTGACATTAGCAATCATATACCTTGTGCCACGTCCTCTTCTGAATCCGGCTTGAATTTCTGGCAGTTCTCTGTTGATGTACTGCTGCAACTGTTTTTGAATGATCTTCAGCAAAATTTTACTTGCCTGTGATATTAATGATATTGCTTGATAATTTCCACATTCTGTTCCACCTTTCTTTGGAATGGGCACAAATATGGATCTCTTCTAGTCGGTTGGCCAGGTAGCTGTCTTCCACATTTCTTGGCATAGATGACAGTGAGCACCTCTAGGGCTGCATCCATCTGCTGAAACATCTCAATCAGTATTTCATGAATTCCTGGAGCCTTGTTTTTCACCAATGCCTTCAGTGAAGTTTGGACTTCTTCCTTCAATACCATCAGTTCTTGATCATATGCTACGTCCTGAAGTGGCTGAACTTTGACCAATTCTTTTTGGTACAGTGACTCTGTGTATTCCTTCCATCTTCTTTTGATGCTTCTTGTGTCATTCAACATTTTACCCACAGAATTCTTCAAAATTGCAACTCAAAGCTTGAATTTTTTCTTCAGTTCTTTCAACGTAAAAAACTAGAAAAGTTTAAAACTTAATAAAATGCAATGAAGACTGCTTTGAGAGTACAAAGGAGTAGAGAAGGTAGGGAAAGGTGCAGGAACACTTTCTGGAGAAGATCTATTCCTTCGACAAGGTATAACAGGAAGTCATTTTGAGGCTTCTTCTTTCAGAACAAAAAGTTTTCTCAGGCCCTTTTGATAAACAAATGGTTAATGTGCTTGACTGCTAACTGAAAGGCTGGAGGTTCAAATACACCCAGAGGTACCTCAGAAGAAAGGCCTAGTAAGCTATTTCTGAAAAATCAGCCTTTGAAAACCTTTTGGAGCACAGTTCTACTCTGACACACATGGGGTTACCATGAGTCATAATCAACTCGATGACAACTGGTTTTTGGTAATAAGCAACTCTTGACATTTTAATACAGTGGAATGAGGCCACATGGACTCAGCTTTGAGGAGCACAACTGGAAAAATGGTAACTATAATACATAACAGGCAGATGTTGAATCAGGGAATCTTGGATGGGTATCTAAGGAACAGACCATTTGTAATGTCGTGTATCCCAACACTAGCTCACTTCCCCTTGTAACTACAAAACTAGAGAAGGCATATTGTTGAATCTTGAGCACTTAGAGGCAATTTTTATTCTTATGCTACTGATATTGCATTTGTGGAAACATAAGGAGTCCCTGGTGGCTGATTTAACATGTACCAATTTCTAGAATTTCACTTTATAACCAAATAACATATCTCACTGAACAGAGTGTTGCCTCATGCAGAGACAAGGTAATTTAAAAATCATGTTCAAGTCATGTTTACAATAAAAACTCAAGATAAAGTAATGTTTTCTTTCCAGATGACGGTAAGAGTGCAACTTGTAGGCTGGAATGCTAAATAATGAAGAAAGTTGGAGAATAATCAAGAGGACTGTTGTACATTTGTGCCACGAATGTAGACAGTGCTGGGTATACAGTATGAGTAGCTAGGATTTTTTAAGAATGGACCATATGATCACAAATTTATATGAATATAGGCAGTTAGCATTTTTTAAATTAATAACTATTGAAGTATAGTATCTTGCTATTCCAAACATGGATACCAGCGAAAATAAGAAAATATAAAGCAACAAATCAAGAACTTGTTAATCTTTGTTTTCAATAAATTGCTCCATTTCATGAGAAGAGTGGTATTTGAAATCATTATAGGAAATAGGGAGCCTTGGTGATGCAGTGGTTAAGAGCTCAGCTGCTAACCAAAATGTCGGCAGTTCGAATCCGCCAACCGTTCCTTGGAAACTC
This sequence comes from Dugong dugon, assembly GCA_030035585.1. Taxonomy (NCBI): domain Eukaryota; kingdom Metazoa; phylum Chordata; class Mammalia; order Sirenia; family Dugongidae; genus Dugong; species Dugong dugon. The sequence continues at coordinate 28,039,878 of CM057475.1, forward strand.
TATGGGGCAGTTCTACTCTGTCCTATAGGGTTGCTATGAGTCGGAATCAACTTGATGGCAGTGGGTTTAGTAGGGAAAATAGAGATTATCTATTTGACTCCTACTTCAAACTATAAATAAATACTAAATGTATTAAGGTTTTAAAAGTTTTAGAATTAAAAAATAATAATAATTATGACAACTCAAGTGGGACAGGCTTTTCAAACTATTCTTTTGAAATATGCATGCAAAATCTGAGTCCACAAAGGAAAATAGATGTGCAGATGAAAATATGTAACAAATTCAAAATTTTCCAAATTGTTAAAACTATAAAAATTAGAAGGCATAGAACTGGGAAAAAATATTTGCAACACATAAGAAAAGAGTAAAGTAAAAAATATGATGGGGCTAAGGCTGAGGGCTGGGACCATGATCATGGGGGACATCTAGATCAATTAGCATAACATGGTTGATAAAGAAGATATTCTACATTCTACTTCAGTGAGTAGTGCCTGGGGGTCTTAAAAGCTACCGAGACGCCATCTAAGATGCACCTACTAGTCCTATCCCATCCAGAACAAAGGAGAATTAAGAAAACCAAAGACACAAGGAAAATACTAGTCCAAAGTGGACCACATGAACCACAGCCTCCACCAGCCTGAGCCCAGAAGAACTAGATGGTGTCCAGCTACCACCACCGAAAGCTCTGACAGGAATCATAACAGAGGGTCCTGCACAGAGTGGGAGAAAAATGTAGAACAAAATTCAAACTCACAAAAAAGACCAGACTTACTTGTCTGACTGAGACTAGAGGAACCCCCAATACTATGGCCCCTGAACACCCTAACTCAGAACTGAAGCCACTTCCAAAGTTCACCTTTCAGCCAAAGATTAGACAAGACTATAAAATAAACAATAACTTAGTTTTAGTTCAATCAAGTATACAAGACCAAATGAGCAACACCTGCTCAAAAGCAAAGATGAGAAGGCAGGAAGGGACAGGAAACCTGGCCGAATGGACATGGGAAAGCCGGGGTATAAAGGGAAACGGGGAGAGTGCTGATATATTGCAGGGATTGTAACCAATGTCAAAAACAATTTGTGTATAAATTTTTGAATGAGAAACTAATTTGCGCTGTAAACATTCACCTAAACCCCAATAAAAATTTTTTTAAATGTGAGCACTCCAAGAAAAACGGTGACAGTAAATGAAGGGCAACTCACACACACACACAAAGAAATACTAATTATACAAATAAGTATATGGAAAAGAGTTTAACTACAACACTGATCAAGAATATGTAAACGAAAGACCTTTATATACCTGCTAGTTTAACTAAACTGAGTAAACCCAACATTGGTCATTGCACGGAAGGAACGTATAAATTGGTACAACGTTTCTCTGGGTCAGTTTGGCAATCAAAATTGATCATATCTTAGAATTTTATTTATCCTAAGTTTATGCAGAAGGAAAACTTCATGGATATATTGTTATAGATGTTTTCAGTGCCCCACCCACATCCCTTCTGTGCATGCAGCTGGGTTGCCAACCACTAGCACAAGCAACTCTCTGCTCAGGGTGTTCTGTGGCTTGCATAAGTGTTCCAGATGATTCAAGAAGCTGGCCACAAGTTCCAAAGAGAACTTGGGAGAAGTCCTTATTCAATCATGTACAGAAGTTAAGGGTTCCTTAACCTCAGTGGGGACATCTCTGAGGTGAGTTCTATACAGACTCCCAAAGATCACAAAGAAATCGAGTCTCAGTTGCCTGCGGTGGTAGCCTGCTTATTAACCCATTGCCATCGAGTCAATTCCAACTCATAGCAACCCTACAGGATAGAGTAGAACTGCCCCATAGGGTTTCCAAGGCTGGAATCTTTATGGAAGGAGACTGCCACATCTTTCTCCTGAACCTTCTTATTAGCACACCCTAAACTGACTTTTTTCTTTCCCTTTCTCTCTTCCTCACTCCTTTACTGATGCTTCCTGGATTCCTCCTAGATAATCTTGTTGTTAGGTGCCATCAAGTTGATTCCAACACATAGCGACACTATATACAACAGAGTGAAACACTGCCCGGTCCTATGCCATCCTCACAATTGTTGCTATGTTGAGCTCATTGTTGCAGCCACTGTGTCAATCCATCTTGTTGAGGGTCTTCTTCTTTTTCACTGACCCTGTACTTTACCAAGCATGGTATACTTCTCCAGGTACTGGTCCCTCCTTGCTTCTAAGGAGCATTGTTGCTGTACTTCTTCCAACGCAGATTTGTTAGTCCTTCTGGCAGTCCATGGTATATTCAATATTCTTCTCCAACACCATAATTCAAAGACATCAATTCTTCTTCAGTCTTTTTTATTCATTCTCCAGTTTTCACGTGCATATGAGGTGATTAAAAATAAGCTAATTATACTCAAATCTATGTTTCAGCATCTAGAGGAAACTAACCAAATATATATGTAAACATCTATCTAAAAGAATGTTCAAAACAGTGTTGTTTATACTATTGAAAAACTGAAAGTATCATATATGCCCAATAAAATATTAGTTAAATTGTGGCTCATCAATATTATGATATAGTATGTACCATCAAAAATATGATAGAAGAGTATTTAATGTCTTGAGAAAGAAAGTCATATAGTGTAATGGTTAGGATCACAAGTTCTGGAATGAGACATTCTTTCAAATTTTAGCTCCATCAATTACTAGCTCTGTAACTCTGGGCAAGTTACTTAACCTCATTAAATGTAAGTTTCCTCATGTGTAAAATGACAATGACAATAATATCTCGTAGAGTTACTGTGAAGATTAAATAAGACAGTCCCTGTAAAGTGCTCAGCCCAGTGACTGGCACACAGTAACCTAATCATCATCATCATTATTAGTATTACAATATATTGTAAAGTTTTAAAGGTAAGTTTATAAAACAGGATGTTCTACCATTTAACACTCATACACACAAATATATACATATTCCTACACACGCACACACATTCGTAGACACATATATTGATAGAAGCATAGAAAAATAGGAAATATATGTACAAAAATATTAACAGTACATGTCTGTCTGAGTGCTATCCATTGCCACCAAATGGATTCTGACTCATAGCAACACTATGAGTTAGCAGACAAGCACTTAACCACTGCACCACCAGGGACGTGTGCTAAGACAGTGAATATTTTTGTGTGTGTGCTTTGCAATATTCTTCTAATTTTTGTAATTGCTACTTTTGTATTTATAAGACAAAAGTTACTTTTAATGCATTTTATCAATAATTTTAAAATAGCCCAAGAAAGTACTTTAGCCAAATCTCTTTACATAAAAATAAAGAGTTTTTGGCCTAGGGCTAGCCAATCCATGTTGATGAAACAGGAAGAATACTACTACTTAGCAAACCAAAGCTTCTTAAGAACTGTGGGTGCATTCAGCCAGGGACCATTTCAATTCTGATACTATGTTTACATCATTGACGGTGGGTCTCTGTTTCAAGAATATGTTATCACAGAGCCATGCAAACACAAGCATTGCCCAAAGATTGAACACGAGTACCATCAGAAACTGAGTTACAAGGGTATGACTTACACTTGATTCAAGAACCTTTTGTGTTTTAAGCATCACAAGCAAACAAAGAAATTTAAAATATGATTCACAGTACCAAAATGAATTGCTTCTGAAGTGGTGACTTCATTTTCACAGCCAGTTCTGCACTTCTTCAGAATTTGTGATTCCATTAAGTTCAGGCCAGGTCACAATGGAAAAAGAGTCCAACTTCTGTTTCCATCCCTCAACCCATACGTCCAATGTGAACACCATATATCTATACTTTTTTTGAACAAATCAGTAATGTTCTTGTTCAGTGTGTTTAGATGACTATATATCAGCCAAAACAACACAGTTTTGACATATCTAAGGGATCTGACAGATTGATTCTCTCAGTATACTCACTAATTTCCAAAAGTCTTTGACATGACCTTGGTAAATACCTTCTACAATTTTCTGCTATCCAGTCACCTGAGTACAATAATCAAATCTCCACAGTCTGCTTCCACTGCTTCTGAATAACCCATAAACTGGTGAAGATCAAGGGCATTAAAACAAAGAAAACCCACAATTTTGATCACTTTTAGTATTAAATCATGCAATGAATTAATTTGAAAATATGAATTCTGACGAATCATACAATGAAAGAGAACACCAGGCTTCTCTTTGAATCTGAAAAAAAAAAAAACATAAAAACATTTATCATTTTTCATCACACATTCCCTATCTACAGCAAACAAATTCCAATTTTTTCAGGTTTAGAGCAGTTTTTTTAGATGATTTACTTAAAAATTGTTAATGCAGGCTCAATTCGGTAAGGAATGTTGTTGTCGTTGTTGTTAAAAGTCTAGACCAGGCCAAGCTCCTGCCAGGATAAACTCATTTAGTGCTCTGGTAACCTGCTGAATGTTGGGCAAGTGTTTGAGAAAAGGCTGAAGATTAAGAAAAAAATACAAAAGCAAAATACAGGATGTGTGATGCGGAGGCCAGAACTGTGGGTCAAGAAGCAGAAGACAGAGACCCTGGTTCTGAATGTGTCACCAAATAGATTATGGGACCCTGACAATCAATCAATCAATGACTCCTCTCTACTTCAGCCATTGTCCATACAGTGATGATCCCCATCCCCCCGCACTGCCAGCTCTGAAGTTATGATTCTTTGTCAGGACATGAACAATCTGGAGTTTGCAGAAGAAAGCAGAAAAGTGAATACATCTGTCAAACACCAATGAAATAGAGGAGGAGGAATAAAGCTAAAACTGATTGATTTCACTGCTTTTAAGTGCAGACTCTGTTATATGCATTACTTCATAATCCTTCCACCAATGTCAAGAGACAGATCGCCACTCATTTACTCAACAACTATTTATTGAACATCTGCTATGAATAAGGCCATGTACAAGGAGGTTGAGACACCACAGTAAACACGATAAACTATCCTTAACCCGTAACTCTTCCATTCTAGCAGGGGAGAGAGATTACACAGAAAAATTGTTTAATTATAATCTCTTAAGTAATGTGAGGGAACCCTGATGGTGTAGTGGTTAAGAGTTCAGCTGCTAACAAAAAGGTCAGCAGTTTGAATCCACCAGGCACTCTTTGGAAACCCTATGGAGCCATCCTACTCTATCCTATAGGGTCGCTATGAGTCGGAATCGACTCGACAGCAACAAGTTGTTTTTTGTTTTTTTATTTTAAGTAATGTGAAGTCGGTCAGGGTGTTTTGAGAGAAAGAATGTGTAATAGGAGCCTTATAGTATATGGAGAATTATGTAAGAGAAGAATTTTTTTCTTAGAAAATCATATGTGCAATGAGATATTAAGCATGAATAAGAATTGAGTAGGCAGGCAGTGTAAGGACCTGAAGCAGAACATGGTAAGTCCAAAAGGCATTAGAATCCTTACTTTACAAGTGAAATTTAGTACACTTGTCTCTTAAGTTACTTGTCCAAGGTCTCATCGCTAGTGGCTGGGTGGTGGTGTTCAATATTAAACCTATTTGAGGTCAAAAACTTTTATTTTTCCTGATAAAGTGTGCCTGGCTCCTTTTTGATGACTCCATCTGCATCTTGTTGGTCTCAGGGTTTTTGAATCAAAAAAACCAAACCAGTTGCTGTCAAGTGAATTCCAATTCATGGTGACCACATATGTGTCAGAGTAGAACTGTGCTCCGTAGGGTTTTTCAAAGGCTATGATCTTTTGGAAGTAGATCGCCAGGGCTTTCTTTCGAGGCAGCTCTTGGTGGACTCAGATCACCAACCTTTTGGTTAGTAGCCAAGCACTTAACCATTTGCTCCACTCAGGTACTCCATGGTTTTGAGGAAACCCCAAAATCCACACAATTTGAGTGCCCCACCTGGTGGAAGGAGATCTGTTGGTTGCAGACCATCACGTTGCAACCTTGGAAGGTTCATCCAGGCCTGAGTAAATTCATCTCCTGGGACTCCCACAGCAGAAAGGATTTGTGAAGAGGCAGAGAAAGAGCTTTATCTTCTTTGTTCCTAGAATGAGAGATTGAGAATGTATTCCTGCATTTTGCAAAGGAACATGAGGCATTATGAGGCATTGTGTTTACATGGTGCAAAAGATCACCATTACAACCCATTTACCATCTTTAAAGTTTCTAGTTACTGCCTAAGAACACCCCTAACCAACCCTCAATGCACTGAGTTGATTATAGTTATTATTAAGCTGAAAGTTAAGAAATTGCGCACAAGAAATCTGCATCCTGTCATATAAGAAAGCTGCACATATTTGTCCCAGTTCTTTCTCTTAAAGTGCAGATAAACATTTCACCATGTCAGGGGGCTTTTCAACATTTCAATGGCCTAGTGGGATGCTCTTTTGAGCTCAGAGGGCAATTACTAAAACTTTAGGTAAGTGGGGAAGGGAACAGAAAACGTGATTGCCAGCCCAAACAAGTGAGGTCCAGGGGACGGCTTAAGTTGTGCATTAAGTATAATTTTTTGGATTTGACAAGAAGGTGAGGTGACCGGTAATTAGCCATTCAAGTAGAGCTCTGAGCAGCATGACTCGGATGGGAAGTAGGCAGCTGCCGTGCCCACAGTTGTCGGCATTTGAGAGCTTTGCAGGCAGGGACTCATCTTGAGCCTAATAAAATGATTTGCTAAAGTGAAGTCGTTTGTTGATTTGTTTTTGAATATGTGCACTTTATTTCTTTTTTTACAAAAGTATTGACAGGGATGGATCAGGGCACTAGCTAAACGGTCCAGATCAAGGCCTCAGAAACACTGGGAAACTGGGGTAGTTTATGGCCTCACACCTTTCCTCCCTCCTTCATTCATTCCCAAGGTGCATGTCCATCCTAAGCTGGAAGAGATGGCTCCCTGGTGTCTGTCAGCGAATCCCTCCCATCAGCAAGGTATTCGGCAAATATTTGAAAAAGGTGTAAACCTCACTCTATCAATTCAGGTGTTCAAACATAATCAGTTCTTTAAATTTCCTCACATCAAATTAAATTTGGATTCTGAGTAACCAGCCCACCAAGCTGGCAGACAATTTATTCCAGTCATTCTTGGGCTGCTCCCACTTCCCCATATATCAGAATTCTGCAAAAGTCTGGGTCTTAGAGAATGCAGTCTTACACGTGCCAAGGCACTGGGAAGACCTCTCCAGTATGAGGTCATCTGTCTACCCTAGTTAGCGCTGAGATATCAATTGTCCCAACCCACGTGGCCCATTCAGGGCCCACTTCTGCTGCTTCCAGGCCATATGTGGGTTGCAAGAAGCTCTGATGAGGTGGGGGCTTTGCTCCTGGGGTCCAGCCTACCTCATGTCATACACAGCCTTTCCCTATCAGGATGTGGTTACCCAGAATAACACCCAGAACCCCACTGCTCCAAGGAGCCATAGGCCTATAACTCCTTCCCAGCCTAGGGGAGCACCTTCTTTTCTTATCTTTTTTTTTTTAATTTTCTCTTTTCTTACCTTCTGGGGGTAATTAACGTTGTTTCTTCAACAAGCTTAAGCAAGGAAAACATGCCTGGCTATTTTTTTGTAATGAAAGAAAGTATAAAACATAGAAAGCAAATACAATTGAGTTAATTGGAGTCATCTTCCTCTGTGTGTGTGTGCAGGAGGGGAAGTGGAGGCTGTTACAACTAACTGAGCATAAGGTTAAAATCTCATACAGTCAAAATTTCCCTTGTATCTATAATTTGGGGGTGGTGGTCCAATCCTGTACAAATGATTCCTGTATACACTAAAATTTGAGAATCACTGAGCTAAACCAAGGGAGGGAACAAAAAGAAAGTCTATTGGTAAATGTCTAAAATCCTTAGTGGAAAAAAGCACGGGTGGAAAATTCTAAAGTGCTCCTGTTTGCCTGCAGAACATACACCATTCTGACATAATATAAAGCATCTATAACCTTAATAAATGGTGTTGGATTTGCTTGTTATTGAAAGGATTATGGGAGAGACTGTAGATATTTTATGTGGGGATTAAATTCTAATTTAATGTTTTGTAAGATTTTTTTCTGCCTTTTCTTTTGTGTTCTGCAGTTTCACTGTGTAATGGATTTATTATTTTCTTGTTAATCCGGTTTGGTACTTATGGAGCACATTCAATCCCAAGATTGTCTTCCTTCAATTCCAGAAAATTCTGTAATCAGCTGTTAATTTAATCAGGATGAATATGACCACAAGGAACCTGGTGGCACAATGATTAATCTCTCTGCTGCTGAAGGAAATGTTGGTGGTTCAAACCTACCCAGCAGCTCTGCAGGAGAAAAGACCCGATGATCTGTTCCCGGAAATATTGTTGTTGTGTGCCTTTGAATCAATTCTAACTCCTAGTATCCCTATAGGACAGAGTAGAACTGCCCCATAAGATTTCCTAGGCTGTAATCATTATGGGAGCAGATCGCTGGGTCTTTTCTCCAGAGGAGCTGCTGGGTAGGTTCAAACTGCCAACTTTCTGGTTAGCAGCTGAGTGCTGAACCCTTGCGCCACCACGGCCCTCTGCCCTTAAAGATTACAGCCTAAGAAACCCTATGGGGCAGTTCTATTCTGTCCTATAGGATCACTATAAGTTGAAATTGACTGGAGAGCACATAATAACAACAATATGACTTTACTTCGGTAAGCTATCCTTCCTGAGCAGTTACATCTAAGGGATTGTGTTTACTGGAATGGGCCGGGTCTGGTGGTGGATAGATCTTTGTGTGCCAGTGGAGAAAAGCTGAGTGGAATACTGTAAGGAAAGCCGAGACAGGACAGGACACCTAAGTTTTTTCCTGAAGAGGTGGGATGGAGTTTCCTTACCTGCATCATAATGACATTCAGAGGTCTTTCTCTCTTTAAAGATCTCAACTCAGGAGCCTAAGGGTGACAGGGGCCTGCTTCAGCTGAGCGGGTGCTCCTCTTTCCTTCTGTTTCCAACAGGGGCCTTAAGGGGCAGCTCTGGAATTCCAGGAACACTCATAGAGTATTCTGAGACTCAGCCAACTCTACAGCTCTCCTACTGGTGGGTTCGTGGCCCACATGTGATAGAATACCTTGTGGAAGCTGATTAAATTCCTCTTTAAAGAATCCTGTCTTCCACAGTGGAAATACGTATTTATCTTTGAGGCCAGCTCTACCATACTTCTGGGAGGGTGGGCTATAGAAGATTCTGTTCGTTATGCAGACTGTGGCCTTGGAGGTGACTCCCTCTGGGATGGAGGAGTCAATTGGGCCTTAACTGAGAGGCATGGGAAGGCCTATGATGACAGAGAAGGTCTGCAGACGAAGACTTGAATTTTTTGTTCAGCAATAAATAAATAAATACTATGAAATGGAAGGGTTTTCGGTGGAGCATGCCCCTCAGTTTATTATAGGTTCCTCCACTCCTGATTGCTTTGTACCTAGATGGCTTCACACATTGAAGGTACCTGCCTAGCCCCTATAGTATCTGAGTTTGTGGCCGCCTGTTCTCTGTGTTGCCTCTGGATTTATCAAAATCAGTGGGGTAGTAGGTCCTCCCCACCTACATCCATATTCTCCTATGAACATTCAGTCTTCTCCAATATGCACTTCTTTCCCTCATCCCACTATCAAAATTAACTTCTCTTACCCCAAGTAGCCTTATTTGTATTTCTCCTATGCCATAATGCAGGCTGCCTCATATTACCATTTTTTATATGTATCAATTACTCGTTAAAATATATCTTTGCAATGACTTGGACAATGCCATGTGCTCAAAAGTGCCCGATTCTTTGAGTGATTCTCAGCTTGAATCAGCTGTACCTACCACTGTGTCCAGAAGAATGTACTCTTTGTCACAGTTTCCAAAGCCATCACCTCCTACCTCCATTGACATGACCTCTCTCAAGAGCTATTTCGGTATACAGAGGAATACAAGTCCAAGGGCAAATTGCTCAGATAAGGTGGTATTTGATTAAAAGGAACATCATGGGTGAAAATAAAGGTACAGAATATAATGGACTCTTATTTTTAAAACAGCAATGGGCTTCCTCCTTGCTGGTGATGGATTTTGGAGAGGAAAGTGTAAGAACGAATGTTTACATACAGAAACTAATTGCTTGCTCCACTCCTTCCAGTCTCCTATGGGCTCTGATTGGTTTCTGGTTATTGTAATAAGACCTAATTCGACTGGCCAGGTGATGGCTGTACCTCCATCCCAGATCATTTTGGATGACAAGACAAGGCTCACCAGTGCTTCTCGAGATAGGAAATGGAAAGAAGCTATATCACTCTCATGCAGGGAGCTAGTGTGTAGAATGAATAAATCATAGCAAAACCACAACAAGTATTATGCCACATTCATTTAAATAAAGAGAGCTGACATATTTTCCCAGGCTGGAAACAGTTCAATTCAAATTTTTCTTACCCCATATTAAAAATCATATACCTCTCTGCATTCCCCTAAATATTTTCATTGGTACACTATAGTCTGGATGTGTGTACAATCTTTGTTACCTCTCATCTGGGTGTAATTTTCCATAGTCTCCCTGATGATCTGCATTTTCTTCTTCAAGTTCCTCCTCTAAACCCACTTCTGTGGATCTTGACTTCACATTATGCCATTAAAAGCTCCAGCTGGAAGGAAGTGCCTCTGAATGCAGTCCAAGAGAAGAAACAAAGAAGATGGAAACCAGATGCCATTTAAGTCATCCCAATGTGAGTCATCATTTTCTCCTGGAAAGTGTCTATCTCCATCCCGTGCATCTTCTCAACTTGAAGCCCAGGACCCCTTCCTCAATCTAGGTACATTTGAGCCATCCTCAGTAGACATTAAGTATTTTTAAAGCTATTGGCATACAGTAAATGGACACATAGAACTGACAACAGATAAATATTTATCAGCTATGTTTTAGATCCAACATAAGATAGTCATTTCCTTCATCGGTCTTTTACCCACTCTTATTCCAGGCCCCTTGCTACCATTCTATGCCAACTACCGTCAGAATTTGATATGAAGGATCTAGTGTGATAAGAGTTTATGGTTTAGAATTGTCCAGGATTAAAAAAAAAAAAAAAAACAGAAAAAGAAACAAAACAAACAAAAAAACTCTACCCTCCAGAGTGTGGAATCCATTGATTTTCATATGTACCTTTTCCTGTTTCCTAAATGGCAATTTGAACTGATTTCTGTGTAATGGTTCATATTATCCCTAAAGTTGAAATTTGAATCATCTATTCATTCTGGAGGTAGTAGAACAAATAAGCAAGCAAACAAACCAAAAACCCAGTTAATGTTATAAAAAAGAGATCCAGAGGAAGATTCCCTTTTTCCCAGAGCTACTTTAAGAAACAACTTTCAAAACTCTTCTAGGATGGTATTTAATTAAGATGGTGGCAAAAACCAAAAACATAAATGGCAATGTGCAATTTTGTTCAAAAAATAATATGCATATATGTATATGTACAATATTTTATATATATATGCTATAGTTCAAGGTAGTGGACTGAACACATGCATTTATCAACCCTCCCAGATTCTGCTGAAGCATCAGTAAAGGGAATAAATTCATAACTATGCCAAAGACAGACAAAAGAGTCATTAGTGCACCAGAGAGTCTGATGATTTTCTGGAAGATGGAAAGGAAGTAAATAGTACTGATGGATGAAGCAGAGCGGAGGAAGCAGAATTCCAGGTATATTTAGGAGAAGGTTGTAAAAATGATGGGAATGTTCTCTCCAAAGGAGACTCAGGGAATCTCCACATTGGGCATTAACAGATTCAGGGCACAAGGACTAGAAAAAGGAGCCAATTCAAGGTGATTCACTGAAGGTTTCTCAAAGGATGCCCATACCATTTGACTTTCCTCATCCCCATGCATGTAGATGGGCTGATGAGAGGGGATTCATAAACCCTCACCCCCTCCCCATGATCTGCTTTATGAAATAAATAAATAAAATCTCTGCCTGAGGAGAACTAAAGCTCCTTGTGTGGGTTTTGGCAACCCATAGTAAAGTCCTCTGTTTTTGGCATTTCTAGGGGAAAAGAAACTCATTTTCCTGATTCCCTATACTTACATCCAAAACAGAAGCTTATCAGTTGGCATGTCCCACCCATGTACACAACCAGTCCTCCTCCCTTCCAAGAGATATGCTTATTGAACAAACCAACCTACCCAGTAGCAGAGAATTGCACTTCCCCCTCCACAGCTAGCCACTTTTATTAATTAACCCAGTTCTTTATTCAAAAATGTAAACAAACAACTTGAATGATCAAGCTGATAGAAGTGGTAAATGAGACGTGAAAGAGAAGAGGGGATGAAAGACAACTCTTATGAGTATATTGTCAAGGAATACTATCTAAAACCAAAGGCTCAAGAAATACAAGTTTAAGTATATTGTTTAAAGTTATGGTTGTCACTGTGGTTTTTCCATTTTGCAACCATTTCCCCTTCACATGGTTAACAGGATCCTGATCTTGGTTTGGGGTAAACATTCCTCCTTCATCTTAGCCAACACACTTGGAATGAATCTAACTGCAATCTCTGCTTCCAGGGTTGGATTTGAGACCAATGCTTAGGCCAAAGGGTACAATCCATGCCCTTGGCCACAATCACTATTTTGAAATGAGCAAACCAACCTTATCTCTTAAGTGATAGATAAAATTATTGTTCAGAAATATTCTCTTTCTCCTCTTCATTTCCACAGAAAGAGTATACTTCCCCATTCCATTGATTTGGGGCTCAGTCATGTGACTTTCTTTAGGCAATGGGATGTTAGCAAACATTACAGCATAAGTTAATTCATGTTTGTGTAGTTAGTCTTGTTCTCTTGTGTCTCTGTCACCACCATGAAAACCTGTTTAGGGTAGGTCACCAGTGCCAGGAGGAAGAGGAGAGACACATGAAGCAGCATAGATGAGCAAGCCTAGAACAGTCAACTTCAGTCAATCCTCTGAAGCATGAGTGAACCCAGCCAAGATCAGCAGAACAACTCAGGCAAGCCCAGCCTACACCAGATGACCCCAGCCAACCCAGATATGTGAGTTAAATAAGTTATTTATTGTTGTATACCACCAAGGTTTTGTGGTTTTTCTTACTCAACATTGTTGTGGCCATAGTTAAATAACACAATAAAACACACACACTTTCTTTTCTGCTAATCTGAAATCTAAGAGGATATGAAGCGACTGCAGCTATGTGGTCATTACGTAGAACTTGAGGATGAAGCCTACAGACTGAGGAGAGCTGAGCTGAAATTGAGTCCTGCTCACAGTGTTTGAGCTCTAAGTCTGACCTTGTCTAATGCCATTTCTACCTCTGGATTTCCTGGTTATGTGAGCCAATAAATTTCCTTTTTAATTGTTCAAAGCAAATTGATTTGTTTTGTTTTGTTTTTTTTCTCCCACTTGCAATCAGAATCATTTTAATTGATACCAAAATATATAGGTAACCACTGGAGGAACTAAAATAATTAGCAAAAATTGGAAGGGGAGAGAGATGTGGGGGTGGTGCACAAGAATTAATTCCTAATCTTGCACGCAAAGTCATTCTAATAATCTAAGTAGGTAAATCGAGAAATATAAATATAGACATATTTTCTGGACTTAATAGAGATTAACATGAGAAAGATCTGAAATCAGAAATAAAGGTGATTACCTCTGATTACTAGGGCAAGGAGCATGACAAAGAGATGAGGCACTCCATTTTTTTTTTCTTATGTAGTAGATCTGTGCTGTCCCATGCTGTGGCCACCAGCCACAGGTGGTTATTTAAATTTAAATTAATTAAAATTAAATATACTCTAAAATGCAGTTCCTTGGCAACAGTATCCACATTTCTAGTGCTCAATAGCTACATATGGCTAGGGGCTGCTGCACAGGACAGAGCAGATATAGAATATTGCCACCATCACAGAAAGTTCAATTGGATGGCATGTAGCAGAGTGCCAAGGGACGCTATCTAACATCAATGAATCACGTGGCAGAAGTTAAAACATATTCAAAATTGTGCTGTAGGGGTTTAAAGGTATGAGCCCTTGAGACAAAACCTCTTGGGTTCAAATTCCAGGTCTGACACATAATAGTTACAGAACTTTGGGCAGGTCATTGACCTTTCTATACTTCACCTGTCTTATCTGTAAAAGGGCAAAATACCCACAGGCCATCTCACAAGGTTGTTGTGAGGATTTAATAAGTTAAAGTGTTTAATAAGTTATTATATGTTTTGTGTTTCTAAGAGTGCCTAGCATATATTAACCAAAACCAAACCCCTTGCCGTCGAGTCGGTTCTGACTCATAATGACTCTATAGGACAAAGTAGAACTGCACCATAGGGTTTTCAAGTCTGTAATCTTTATAGAAGCAGACTGCCACATTTATTTCCTGCCACATCTAACCTTTCGGTTAGCAGTCGAGCTCTTAACCACTGTGCCACCAGGACTCCTTCAGTAATAATTAGTTATTATTTTTTATGTTCTACCCTTCTGTAAGTTAAATTTTTATTTTACTATATGCACATATTTTAAATAAGTTATGTATACTTATATATATGTGAGATGTCTATATCAGCATTTATATATAATATTTAACATATATGTACACACATAAATCTCAGCTCGAGTTCATGGGATTATAAGTGCTTTCATTTTCTTCTCTATACATTTCTACATGTTACAAATTTTTACACTGATCATGTAGTGCCTTTATCATCAGAAAAAAAAAAGTTTCTTTTTTTTTTAAGGACACCAATGTATTTTGAGATGAATAACGTGCTACATCTGGATAGTTTGCTTTTGCTGATTTGGTCCACAGGGGCCCGTTATATAATCTGCATTATTAGGAATTGGGGCTTCATGACCTCTTTCCTGGACTATTACAAAATCCTCCCGGCTGCCCCCTCCCTCTGTTCACCTCCCTCCTGGCCTTCCAGTCTAGTCTCTACGGTGCTGCCAGAGCCACCCTACCAGAGCATAACACTTAGAACACTTCCCTACTTAAAGCTTGCCCGTGTTTTTCCATCTCTTAGAGGATAAGCACCTAGTTGGTGGCACAACCCACCACAGCCTTCCCATTGTAACCTTGCCTGCCTTCCCAGTCTCACCTCCCCAAATGTATCCAAGTCTTTGCCCACCAGCTGCAAAGAACATTCTCCTATCCCTTCTCCATCTAGGGAACTCCCATTTATTTTGCAAGATCCACCTAATATCCTGCCCTCTGTGAGGGCCCCGCTAGTCTCCCAAAGCAGAGCCCAGAATTCCACCCCAACTGGTACCTCTCAGAAGTACAGTGTCAGAGCCTATTTTACTAAACAGCGATTAGTTGTTTACATTCCTGTCTCAGCCTCAGTTATGTGCTCCTTGACGGTGTGGCATCTTTACCTTCCTGTACCCAGCCTGGAGACTGACCCCAAGTTGTTGTTGTTACTGGATATTGCCAAGTCACAGTGACACCACACACAATAGGATCGGATCATTATGATCCGGACGGTTTTCATTGACTGATGTTTTGGAAGCAAATCATCAGGCCTTTCTTTTTGACCCCAAATAGTGCTCAATAAACAGTTGTTACATACATAAATTCAGGAAGAAATTATTTTAAAATAACCTTTAATGCCTTAATAAAGCAATGAAGTTTCACTGTAAAAAAATTAGAAAGCTCAAATAAACCAGAAGAAAATATAAAGCCACATAATTCCACCTGTCAACAACTTTTAACACTTTGCTATGTGTTCATATCCTAGATCAGAGGTTTCAAGCTTTCTCTTTCCATGGCGCCCTGAGTGTTTCAGTAATTTTTTTCTAGTACTTTGAACCAAAAGAAATATCTAACAAGTCTGTGTATTCAGTAGTTAGGTCCAAAAAGCTTAGTAAAAGTAGTTCAACACTGTCCAAAGATGTCTCTGTGTTACCCTTGAAATTTGAAAATACTCTGTAGAGTGCCTGTGAGTTCAGTATAGCACCATGGGGTGCCTCGGCACAAAATATTTTCTAAAAGGACCCTTTAAAAGAGAACATACTGTTATACGGAGCCCTGGTGGCGTAGTGGCTAAGAGCTTGGCTACTAACTAAAAGGTCAGCAGTTCAAATCTACCAGCTGCTCCTATGGGGCAGTTCCATTCTGTCCTATAGGGTTGCTAAGAGTCAGAACCGACTTGACAGCACCTAATAACAACAACAAATTACTGTCATACTGTTAACTTGCTTTTTTTTAGTTAATAATATATCATAAACAATTTCCTTGTTGGTAGTTGCTTATCCAACAATAGCTAATATTTGATGAAGATCTAATATGTGCCCTATGAGGAAGGTACAATACTACATCATTATCTTCATTTTATAGATGAAAAAACTAAAGCGCTGAAAATTTGAGAAACTTGCCCAAAGCTAGTAAAGTGACAGAACCAGTCTGTGAACCCAAGAAATCCGGTTCCAGAATTCCTACTCTTAACTACTTCACTCTACTGCCTTTTAACTTTCACAGTATCATTTCAGTGGGGAGTCAGGTACAATGATATTCTATTATCATTAATATTCTAATATCATTAATGATATTCTAAGGATGTACTATAATTTATTTTACCAAATCCCAAATATTAGACATTTACATTATTTCCAGATCTTCACTATATTCAACAACTATGAAATGAACATCTTCGCGGCTAAATCTCTGCATGCTTTCATGTTTATTTCCTTGGGAAAAATAATTTCTAGAAGTAGAATTTTTTGTCAAAATGTTGTTGTTGGGTGCCTTTGAGTCAATTCTGAATCATAGTAACTCCATATGACATAGGAGAACTGCCCCATTGGGTTTTCTTGGCTCTAATGTTTATGGAAGCAGATCACCAGGTCTTTCTCCTGCAGAGTGGCTAGGTGGGTTCAAACAGACAAGCTTTCAGTTAGCAGCCAAGGGCTGAACCAGGGCTCTAGTGTAAGATGTGCAAAATCCAAGGCTTTAGAGCCACCAGGTTCTGTATAACAGTATATTCTCTTTTAAAGGGTCCTTTTAGAAAATCTAGACCTGTGGTTCTGAAATTTTGTGCCGAGGCACCCCATGGTGCTACATTGAACTCACAGGGACCCTACAGAGTATTTTCAAGTTTGAAGGGTAACACAGAGACATCTTTGGACAGGCTTTAGGTATATACTATCAAGTTATTTTACCAGAAAGTTTGGATGTATTTTTATTTCACTCTTTGTTTTATCCCATACTCAGTAATACTTAGCATTTTCATTATTTAAAAAAAAAAAAAAAATTGTTACCAACAAACCAAAGCAAAAACTTGGTGACTTACTATTAGGTTAATTTGCACTGCTGGATGTTTGCTGAGGTTGAGTATTTTTATCTTAATAACCGGAATTTATTTTTCAATTCTGGTAGCAGAGACGGTGTTGGGAATGCCCCTTGCTGGAGCTGTCTAGGTTCCATTCACATTCAATTCAAGTTACTTACTCCACAACCCATGTCCCGTGTTGTCTTTGGCATGAGTCTCTATGCTTATCGTAACACACAGTCTACACATTATCCAAGACACCATTGTTTCTCAATCCTAGTCTTCCCAAGGCAGGAAAAGGTATTCTCATTTTAGAAATAGTTCCACAACAAGGAAAGGATTTATGGAATAGTGGAAAGAACAGTAGACAAGAAATTAGAGGATTATCGGCCCAAGCCCCGCTCTGCTACCACTTAGCTGTGATATGTGACTGCTCCCATAAAGATTACAGCCTACAAAACCCTATGGGGCAGTTCTACTCTGTCACATGGGGTAACAACGACAACGTTTTACTTTGTCTACTAAAATGGCCAGTATCTCACAGGTATCACAGAAATAGTCAAAAGACATAAGAGAGTGAAAAACGTATTCCTAGAGTTAGATATCAGAGATGCACTGACCCAAAGAGGGCCATTGCAGATGTGCAATTTTTCTCTTTTTAAAATTTCAGGCAAAAATAATGCCTTCTTCATATGATATTGATGTTTTTAATAGCTAAGCACTGTTTTTGTTTGTTCTTTTGTTCTTCTCATATAGAATTGGTGCTCCAGGGAGATGTGCCATATTTTAACATATAGTTTCAAGGACCCCTGACACACGGTCACGTACTCCACTTTGAGAAAGAAAGAATCCTCTCCAAATTCTTTCAAACTTGGAGGTCTAAGGTTCTAGAAAATAAGACCTGCTTTTCAGTTAATCATAAAATGTGAGGCCCTTATTCTGAGGGGTGGCTAATTTTCCTAGACGGGTCAGGCACTTTTCCTTTACATCAAGTACCTTGGTCTCTCATACAGAGGCAATCCCTCCAGTCTGCCCCACCTACTTGGACATCACTGAATTGGCCAACAATTTAGGTCCACATGATAGAATCTTTAATATGAATATTTCTTCCTTCACTCTGAAAGCAACACCTCAGCTTTCTTAAATAACTTCCTTCTTTCTACTCTGAAATTGTTTCACTGAACGTGATGCCGTGATGGATAAATACTTTGTTCTTGGCACGGGAAATTCTAGGCTGAGATCCTGACTTCACCCTTCAACAGGCCTTAGGCAATTCACAACTCCCCTGAAACTCAGTTTCTACATCAGCAAAATAGAAATAATAATGGCTGTTATCCTGCCTGCCTGACACGTGTGTGAGGAAGGTCATATAAACAAACCTTGGGGCTAGGGGTAAGTATTGTTTTTACTATTACTATCCATCTTTAATCCGAAATGAAGAAAAATTACTTATCATGACAATCCTTCAGTTTGGAATGCTGGCCAGTTGGGAACTGTGTTCCAGCTCTGTGAAGGCCTGAGTCCTCAGCTGGATGTGCTGAGGACCTGCCTGCACAAGTTCAGGGAATACACAGGTGGAAGCCCATTTGGAAACAATGATGGGTATTGTTGGGCTGGGTAGGGCACGAAGGGAAATGTCAGTAACTATCAGTGAACCTTAGCCAAGCCCCTACGTGGCAAGAAAAGCTCTTTCTCCTGTGATCAGATTTTCTGATTAAGAAGTAACACTAAAAGTAAAAGGTAAAAGATTTAAAACTAGTGAGGCATCTAAGCTTCCAAGCTCTCCAGAGGTAGATGGTGCATGCCTCAGCGGGTCCAGAGGAATGGATGCTGGCGCCTCATCAGCAGCTTCCACTTTATTGCTGCCACCAGCCCTCAGCCTTATCCTCCACTGAACAAGTGACACCGGGGAAGAGAAAGGACCAACCTTCCTCTTGCTGCCAAGCAAGGAGGACCCTTGAGGCCAGATTTGACAAGCTATTAACTAGCAGCTCAAACTGAACAACTTGAGCAAGCAAACAAACACAGACCAAGACCACAGGGAAAACAAGGACAAAAACTGAAATAGGGTGAAAAAGGTAGCCGCCAAAGCAATCAGCGGAAAAGGGAGCCTCCAGATCCAAATCAGAAAAGGTGGGAAACGAAGACGCTACAGGAAAAAGAAGTGGTTAAAACCTTTCCTATATCTCACCCGTACGGGGTTTCTCACACAGTTGAGCTTTCCTGAATCTGTAGCCACTGATTACCGGATGCTTGAGAGCTCAGCTGCTAACCAAAAGGTCGGCAGTTTGAATCCACCAGCTGCTCCTTGGAAAACCCATGGGGCAGTTCTACTCTGTCCTACAGGATCACTATGAGTCAGAATCGACTCGATGGCATCCGGTTTGGTTTTTGGGTTCTGTACTGTAGCTTCATTTGGGGAAAGGTGTGGAAGGGGGCGGGGGAGATGAGTTTATATGTTTAAAAGCTGACAATGAAGTACTGTGCCCAGGTGGGAAAAACTGTGCAAATCTACAGATTACATCCTGAGTTCACCCCTCTTGTCCCCCAAATACTGGTTTATTTTTGAAAAAACTCTTCCCTTGACTACACTGGTTGAGTCTAGAAAAATGAACTTTATGTCATAAGAGTATATGCATTTCCTAAGGAAGGACAAGTCTCCGTTATTAATTTTATTTACCGTGAACAACAGCCAGAAATTGTTAATTTAAGCACAAGTCACATGTTTTCTGATTACTCTTCCCAGACTGGTTTCTTACTCTCTTCAGTTACGTGCATATGCCACATCAGCTGCACGCCTGTTACTAGTTTTCTTATTTGTTTGCTTTGGGTGTTTTTGCTTGTTCGGGTTTGTTTTTACTGTTTTGTATAATAGCATAGCCTCTGGGGTCAGAGGCCCTGCTTAACCCCACCAGGCGTAATTTACAGAGCCCAGTGCAAAATGAAAAGTAGGGTCACTTTCTCATAAAGTGTTAAGAATTTCAAGGCAGTGACCACAGAACATTAAACTAAGTCTAGACCCTCCGGAGCCTGGGTGACTTACTGGCTTGCATACCCAAGAAGCTGGCCTTGTCACCCCCTACTGATTGTATTCCTTAGAAAAGACACCTTCACAAGCCTCTGTCTTCTTATCTTTAAATTATGGACAATAATAGTACTTACCTCACAGAGTTGTGGAATGATTGAATGAGATAATATTTGTAAAGTGCTTCCCACAGTGCTTGGCACAGAGCAAGTACTTAAACATTATTAGCTTTTTTTTTTATGTTATTAGCTTTTGTTGTTATTACCTACTTATATCATAATATAATTAAAAAAAAAAAAAAAAAAAAAAAACCATTGCTGTCAAGTTGATTCTGACTCACAGTGACCCTGTAGGACAGAGTAGAACTGCCCCGTAGTGTTTCCAAGGAGTGGCTGTTGGATTCAAACTGCCGACCTTTTGGTTAGCAGGCAACCTCTTAACTACTGCACCACCAGGGCTCTAGAATACTATTAAGAACCTCAGTATACAAACAAAATGGGAAATTGGGGCAATCATTAGGTAATGCAGGACAATCACACCACTACATTCTTTTCTCTGCTTTAAAAATTTTTTTTTTTCTGAACAAGAAAGCTTTAACTTAAATTACCCAAATAATTACTTTAATTATCCCCTTCACTTTGGCAGTGAGTAGACCTGCTTAGGTAAAATTTAATATGAAGTTGTAAAAATTTAAAGCAAAGGTCAGATATCCTAGAGAAAAGGAAGCAAGCTAAAACTCATGCAAAAGAGGTGAGGAACTGGAAGATTTGGAGACTGAAGAACTAACTTGAGGGGCCAGTATAGAGGAAAATGGTGTTAGCGACAATTTGAGAATGACTATCATTTCCTTCATGGCGACCCCGTGTGTGCAGAGTAGAACTGCCCGTAGGGTTTTCAAGTCCATGACTTTTCAGAAGCAGATCGCTAGGCCTATCTCCCAAGGCACCTATGGGTGGGTTCAAACAGCCAACTTTTTGGCTGGTAGTTGAATACTTAAACGTTTGTGCTACCCAGGGGTTGTCATGAGACAGAATTGACTCAATGACAGCTAACAATAACAATCATTTACTTCCACTTTGGACACGTCTTAGAAATGGGAGCCTGAGTAAAAATTCTGTCCTTTTAATTTTTTAAATTAAAATTTAATATTATGAACTATTCCAATGCTACAGAAAAATATAGAGAATAATTAAAGAACACTCTTATAGCGCACCCACCCCCTTAGCTTTATAAAATCTTAACA
This sequence comes from Dugong dugon, assembly GCA_030035585.1. Lineage (NCBI taxonomy): Eukaryota > Metazoa > Chordata > Mammalia > Sirenia > Dugongidae > Dugong > Dugong dugon. The sequence goes on from CM057475.1 coordinate 28,061,362, forward strand.
TCCTTCCATATTATCAGATTTGAAAATACTTCTATTGTAAAAGAAAACACTAAAACAGAAATCCCACAAAACAAATATATAGCTTAATATAAGATAGACACCCTTGTAACCACCATTTAGGTCAAGAAACAGAACTTGGTCATCCATCCCAGATGTCCTCCATGGGTCCCTTCCCATCCACAAGCCATTTTCTTCCCCCAAGAGTACGAACAATTCTGACTTGTATAGAAATCACCAAGGAGGAATTTCTTTTTTATTTTGGTCTGAGACAAAGAGAGAAAAAGAAATTCTGACCATACAATACCAAAATCATACAACTGACAAATAGTATCATATGCAAAAACTAAAATTTAAAAAAAGTAGAAATTTCTCTTGAGCAATAAAATATTTCCTTTACTCCCCCTCGAAAGATTGAGAGCCTTCCTCTCTTTTCCGTCTTTCACACATGGACTCAATATCTTCCAGATTGAAGCCATTTTGGCATTTTGCATCCTGTCCCACCTCTAATAGTGAAAACACACTACCTCTGTTTCTATAACTATTTAGCCCAAAGCCACAAAAACTGGTTAATATTCAAAGTTGGAAAGAATAATTAGCAAATCAATTAGTTTTCTACTTTTAATATCAGTACCTGTACTTCTAATATCAAGGCTATCATACATCATGTTTTTTGCTTTTATTTTTATTTAAGTTAAAGGTTCTTATTTGAATAAAGAAGCTAGTATACAAACCTGTTCCTTACTCCGTACATATAATGGATCCACAGCCAGGATCCAGGAAAGGCCAATGCTATCATGATATTAGATCCATAGTCTCTTAGATTTGAAAAAGAAATCTTAGGGTTGTTTAACCTCTCCCTACCTAATCTTGACTGTTGCTATAGACACATAATATCTTACTTAAAATTCAAGGGGAACGTCTATATCATAAATAGGACTCTGGTGGCAAGTAAAAGAAAACCAACTCAAAATAGTTTAGGCCAATATGGTAATTGATGTGCTCATGCAATGAAACGGCAAAAAAAAAAAAAAAAAAAAAAAAAAGGCAGAATGACTACAATCCTTTTAAACTTATTTTTATCTCTAATTTCTTCCTCCGCATCGGTGTGTCAGCTTTTCTTATCCCCAGCTGGCTTTCAGAATCTGAAGGCTGGAGTCATGGCTGCCTCTGATTTTGTGTTCACATCTTCTAGCCTCATCCTCCAAAGGGGAAAGGGGCTCTCTTTCCACCTCTGATGAAAATAAATCCTGCGTGTGTACATTTGACAAAACTCTGCAAGTGTACAATTCTGTGCATTTCATTGCATGTAGTTTTTACATCAAAATGAAGACCACTGTACACAGATATTGCACTCTAGCTGATGAATGCATGCCGGAATACTTAGGGACGATTTACTTTGAAACGCACAAACAATGATTTGAATTAATATCTGGATAGAGGGTTGAATAAACCTGTTGCCATGGAGTCAATTCCGACTCTTATGGATAGATACGTGATAAAGCAAATGTAGTAAAGTATTCATTGCTAATGGCAGAGGTTAGCTGGGGGGTGTTCACAATAAAACATTCATATATAACATTCATAATAGAGTGTTGGGCAGGGGGATAAATCCTGAGGAAGGGCTCTGGTTAGACTAACTTAGATCTGGTTAGACTAACCCAGACCCGACCCAATGTGGGGAGTGAGGCACTGACCACCCAGTGTACGTCAACAGCCTACCCTTAAACCAACCACTGGGACCAGGGGGCCGTTGTCACACAGGTCCTGTTCACAATGCATGTGAGTGCAGGGAGTGGAGAGGGGAACTTGCAGGGAAATGTTTCTCCCTGAAGAAAGGGGTAGGGCACAGACATGGCTCCTAGAGGACATGGGGAGAGGTAGGCAGCCACCCCAATGTGACTCCCCCACAGGCTTGAGAAAAGGAGCCCTGGTGGCTCAATGGTTAATTGCTCAGCTGCTAACTGAAAGGTTGGCAGTTTGAACCCACCCTTCAGCTCCATGGAAGAAAGACCTGGTGATCTGCTTCCATAAAGGTTACAGCCAAGAAAACCCTATGGAGCAGTTCTACTCTGTCACATGGGGTCATGGGGTCACTATGAGTCAAAATTGACTCCACCGCACCCAACAACAGCAACAACAAAATAGCTTTGAGCACAAGAGGTGGACAAGAGGGTAAAATGGAGCCCTTGTACTGCAGCTCTGTAGCTTTCTTTGCCTTTCACAAATCACAACTAGCAAGAAAAGATCTGACTTTTCTGGGCTGCTGACTTTTAAATATATGCCACAAGGAGTGTGAAAAATAGGCAGAATATGCCAAAGAGTGTGAGTGATGAGTATTTCAGAGTAAAGACTTACTTGTCTCAGGGTGGGCTAGCTTTCAGTAATTTGCTAGATATTGCTAAAGAGTGAATTCGTTTACGTCATTCTGCATCTGGCTCCTGCAAAGCCCAGATCCTATGTTTAAAAAACAAAAATATTTACACAAGGGTTTTAAGCTGGAGTCTGAAGGTGTTGGCTAGGTTAGGTTAGGTTAAGTTAGGTTAGGTTAGCTTGTGTGGGTAAAAAAGAGAGGTTAGCCTTTTCTTCTAAGCCAGAGGAAGATTTAAGCAATTGTACTTTAGTGTACAATTATGTATTAATATGTATATATTTGTACTACAGTATTAAGAGGCCCAAATTTCTTTCTTTCTGACTCTCCTTCTGTCTTACTGTCCAATTTTTGGAGACTGGATTTTATCAGGAATTGTAATACTCAGCATTAGGGGGTAATACACCCTTGCCTAGAAAATTTAAAACACATTTGCATAGTTTTTAATTGACAGAAACATGAGGTCAAGTTTGCTAAAGGAAGTCGTGTGTCCTTAAGTTGGCTGAAAATTGCCATATTTAAGCCAAGGCCATTTGGCATTTGGTCTTTCTCTGCTTGATTTAGGAGCATCCTCGATGCTCTTCTATGCTTTCTTTCACTACCACTTCCCACACATCAAAGCCAGTAACTTGAACTTTTCACGTCTGTTCCAGGCCAGAGCAAGGGAAGAACAGTCCCAGATATGGCCAATCCTTCCACCATGTTAGGTCAGGTTAGGTTAGGTCAGCTTGTGTGGGTAAAAAAGAGACGTTAGCCTTTTGGTGCCAAAGCCCAGCATTACACAAAACCAGCAGCAGGAGAGTCAGCCTCAGCAAACTTTTTTGAATGGGTCTCTTTTCCCCCAGATTTTACACTTGACTGCTAACATAAAGGTTGGTGGTTCAAACCCACACCACAGCACTGAGGAAGAAAAGGCCTGGTGACCTGCTTCTGTTAAGGTTACAGGCAAGAAAATCCTATGTTACTTTGTAACACATGGAGTCAGAATCAACCCAATGGCAACTAATAACAACAGCAACAACAATTTCTGCAAGATCCACAGCAGCAGTTCCCAAACTTACGTCTTTAAAAAAATCCCAGAAGCTCTATATCTGAGATGGCTACTACGTTTTCTTCTGCCTAGCCCTCCAAAGTTATAAATGTAATTATGAGTAGCAATAATGATAACAACATCAGTTAGTGCTTATATAGTGCTTATTATATTCCCCAACCAATCCCATTGCCATTGAGTCAATTCCAACTCACAGCAACCCTGTAAGACAGAGTAGAACTCATCATAGGGTTTCCAAGGAGCAGCCGGTGGATTTGAACTGCTGACCTTTTGGTTAGCAGCCCTAGCTCTTAACCATTGTGCCACTAGGGCTCCCTGTTATATTCTAGGCACATTCTATTCACTTTATGTGTATTAACTCATTTAATCTTCCCAACAACCCAACGATGTGGGTTCCATTAATATTTTCATTCTATAAATGAAAAAATTGAGAGAAGGGCAGAGAACGCATGTGGAGATCAGAAAGAGGTAGGAAACAGAGAATAATAAGCAAGGCAAACAAGTCAATTCCTCCAAGCCCGGAAGTGAGAGGAAATGGTCGACTTCTCCCAGTCTGATGCTTCCCAGCCTTGAAAGAAACCAAGAGTCACAGTACAGGATTGCCTAATCCTTGGTAATACCAGCCACAAACCCTTGGCGTAGATGGCATTGAGTACGCTCTGGTGTAACAGCCCTGGCCCCCAGACTCATGTACCCCTTTCTTCAAAGTCAAGCTACTCCAGGGGGGCAAAATTCAAAGACTGTAATCATTACCTACTTAAGTTGTCACTGTGGACAAGCCTGGCTAAAATTTTCTTTTTTTTTAATTTAACATTATTTATTGGTCAGAGGAACATTAGTTCTCAGTATAATGCAGTTATAGGAGACTACTTCCTTGGTGCCATTTATTCTCAATCTACCAACTAAAAGGACAACGCAGGAGTTCTGATCACAGAAGTTTTATGGAGCCCATTGACCCCTTGAAATCTTGGGGATTTCAAACGAACTCTATTATTTGCAAGTTGTTTAAAAAGCTACCATTTCATTTTCAAAGCTACAATCAGATTTATTTTCTGGTTAAAAAGCAGAACAAATAAGACTCTGCAGGTTGAAATTAATGTTTTTAACTCCTTCCCTCTGGGACAGAAACACCTCTAGGCTTTGGAAACACAGGGAGCAGTGTAAGTCCGTATATTTAGGCAACTGTAATATGACCTGGGAGTCCCTGGGTGGTGTAAAGGGTAAACACACTCAGCTGCTGACAGAAAGGTTGAAGATTCAAGTCCACCTAGAGTTGCCTCTAAAGACAGGTCTGGCAATTTACTTTTGAAAATCAGCCATTGAAAACCCTATGGAGTGCAGTTGCTCTGACACACTTGGGGTCGCCATGAGTTGGAGTCAACTCCATGGTAACTGGTTTTAATAAGACCTGAGCATCAGAACACGAGGCAGAAGAACCCAGGAAGTCAGGTGAATTCAAAACAGGCTCCTTCAAAAGGATCATTGACAAAGTGGAGCATATCCAAAGGAAGGGATGATCAGAATGACAATGGAGTCTGAGGGGATCCATTTTCACCCCACGAGGGAGAAGTTGATAATTGTCTGATTCATTCACTGCTTCAGTGCCTAGCTCAGGGTTTGTCATATAGAGAGCACTCAATAGTATTCGTTGAATGAACGATAATTGCTGGCATTGGTCAGTGGTGAAACTTGCCACTGTCAGGTTAGAAAGCTACATTTCACTGAACTGAGAGAGAGCCTGATAAACCAGATTAAAGTCTGGATGATTACTGTAGACAACACTATAGAGAGCATCCCTGTGCCAGACAGGAAATTGAATCTCATCTGTTTCTGCAATTGGTCAATTCTAAAGCTGGCACCACTCGGTTGATCAAGAACTTGGTTGGGGGGAAGCTAAGGAAGTTATCAGGGCAAGTCTCTCCTCATTCTTACAGACAATTAGGAGTAAATGGTAAATCTTATAAATCCTTCTGATGTGGGGGATAAATGTTACCTCTCAGATCAGGGAAATAAAAGCCCAGTGTGGAGAATTCCTGGGAAGGCATTTGAGTATTTTCTGTTGGTAGAAAAGAGGGAGTCAGGAGTTGAGTTCATGACAGACTGTGCCTGGGAGTCCTATCTCCAGAAACTTTCTTTAACAGGAGCTTACATTTCACGAGGCAAGACAAAAGGCATTTCCACAAGGTGCAGGCACAAGAAGGTCAAGAGGACCATTTACAAATTGATCTTTAAACACCCAAAACAAAATCAATCCCTCCAAACTTCTAAGGGTAACAAACAAGAAATGAATCTAGCATTTCCACAATCTCAGTGTAAGCCTGTGAGTGTCTCCCCCAACCACATCCACCACCAAGTGAACACCTTTAAATATCCTCTTGATTTTGCACACAGATAAGTAAAGAATGTGGCTTGATTGCTCATCTCATCTGTTCTGTAGTTGTGAGTCAATGTATGAAATTTATAGTAAGGCTGTGTGGTTCATCTCTGAGCATTCAACTTAGCAGGGAAATTTTCCTTTTCTATTTCTACTTGGGGTCCTAGCTCTTTAAATTCTATCCTTATTGGCAGGCCGTTGTCATGGAGAAAAATAACTTTAAGTAGCTCTTTGAAAAGCTTTGAGTTGCTGTTCCCTGCTATTTAAAGATCCCCCAGTACAGGGAAAAGTACTCTCTGCTTCCATATAAGGCACTGCCACTCCAAGGCAAGAGTGTCACTGGGGCTTGGGTTCCATGTGCTTATAGCAGTACAGGATATGTCCCGTGCACCTGGGATCAGATTTACTAAGCAGCTCTACCCAGCTCAGGAAAGCAAGAGAAAATCAGAAACCAGGAATTTGCTGTCTAAAATCTTTGGCTGAACTGGGCTGTTTTTATGTACTGAAGCTAATGAGACCAATCAAATCTTATAATCACTGCCTATTTTGGCTCCCACCTGGAGCATTTGCTGTTATGTAGCCTTGGACCTAATTGCTATAATCCATTTCCCCAAACACCTCCTAGTCAAATACTCAGTATTTTAAACTTCTTTTCAATTCAATTCACAAGCATTTACTAAGCACTTAAGATATATAGGAGCCCTGGTGGTGCAGTGGTTAAGAGCTTGGCTGCTAACCAAAAGGTCAGCAGTTTGAATCCACCAGCTGCTCCTTGGAAACCCTAAGGAGCAGTTCTACAGTGTCTTATAAGGTTGCTATGAATTGGAATCGACTCATTGGCAATGGGTTTGGTTTTTCTTTTGTTTAACATATGTATAGCTCTTGGCTGCACTTAAAATATATCTAGCTCTTTGCTGGACACTGTAGGGGATATTGGAGTATAGAACAAGGTCCTCATAGAGTAAGATTTGAGAAATAAGACAACAAATGTGGAACAGAACCAGTTGATATAGTGATTATATTATTATAATAAATAATAATATATTATATATTATATATATTATATATATATATAATAATAAATAATAATATATTATTATTATATTATATCATTATAGTGATATCAGTGATTATCAACCTTGGCTGACGACTGGGCTCAATCACGGAACTATTTTTAAAACACATATTCCTGCATCGTTGCCCTTGACTTACTGAAGCAGTAACTCCAGGAATGGGCCCCAAGAATCAGCAAGGTTGTGGAAACACTGCTCTGTGTGCATGATTGAGTTCTTTATGACCTCTGACAAGGTCCTCAATTTTGTTATCTGTAAAATAAGGGAGTTGTGTAGTTGGCTTCTGAAGTCCTTCTTGCTCTAATACTCTATGATTTTTTTACTTAAGGTACCAATCTGTGTGGTTTAGACAATAACCAATGTAAAAAGTCAAAGATGGTTTCACGGACAATGTGGGACTTGAAGGAACAAAAAGAATCCAATGAGACAGAATCAGACAGTCTTGGGTTTGCAACTCGGATCTGCAACATACTGGCTGAATGATCTTAGCCAAGTTATTTAATCTCTCTGATTTTCTATAAAATGAAGATAATAAAAGTACCTACCACTTGGAGTTGTTATGAGGCGTCAAGGAGAGAATGTATATAAAACACATGGTAACTGGTTGCTGATTATTATGAGTATTATTCTCTTATTATTGGTGAAAAGAAAAGAAAAGAAGAAAGGATTCCAGCTGGAAGAAAAGATCTTGATCAAATGTATAAAGGCTGGAAAGAACATGGCATGTTGGGCTGAGAACAAGAAACTGGCAGGATTCTGGTGAGAGGAGAGGGCTATGTTTGGACAGCTAGGGTGGGGCTAGATTATCCAGTTTGTTGTGCAAGCTACTTGGCTAAAGAAAACCTCTTCACTCGCTCCTGTCAAACAGATGCTTCATCACTTCCTTCAAAACTGATCCCCAAACATCAGCTATTCAAGCAGGAGCTTCCTCTCCTCCTGCACCAAAAAAAATTCCAATGGTGCCTCCTTATATGATCAATCTGGTTATGCCAGGGTGGTGCCCACACAGCATAACCCTACAGCATGGGAGGAGAGTACAAATCTTTGTAACCACAGCTTTAAAGGAAGTGTAACAGTGACTGTCATCAGGATAATTCAGCCTGCCACTGGGTCAGAGAGCTAACGCCAAATGACCACTTTAAAGAGAAATATGTATTTACCATTTTGTTAACGGTAGATATCTCTGTCTTAGTCTAGAAAGTGAGCTCATTCTTCAGTGAACTTGTGACTGAATCTAGTTATACCTGGGGTGGGGAGAAGCATGTGTCATAAAGAAATAACCAGAGATGTCCAAAGGGTTGGGGACCTAGTATATTTTTTGCTAATTTCTAAGTGCCCAAATATTTTTAAAGAACCTTTATTATTGGTTTCCATTCATTTACATTTGAGACAAAGGGAATCACTTAGTTGTCTTCTTGGTTATCAAAAATATATTTTGCCCATGAGAAAAAGGAGCTTTTTAATTTTTTTAAAGAAATATTTTTCCTCATTAAATAATATAATAAGTTTTAAAGGGATGAAATTATTTGGTGGGAGAGAAAGTGGGGACAGGACAAAGGAAAAATACATACATTGTACATACTTATTTAGCCACTACTGTATCAAGCACTGGGCCAAGTTCTAAGGGGTGACAAAAAATGAGATCATATTCTTGAGAGATTTTAATATTCAGATTGTGTTGGTTAAGATGCATTTGACTCCCAGTAACAGTATTATAGTGACATTAATAATAAAGGCATTAAATTAAATGATACGGTAACAAGCTGGAAGTTGATGCTTCCAGAGCTGGTTCATCAGCTCCAAATTGTCAAGGGCACTGGGGTGGCATCTCCAAAAGTCTCTTGGGCTTCTCATTTTGTTCAAAGATGCTTCTGCAGATCCAGGCATTGCATCCCTCAAAACTTCATGCAAAGGCACGGCAAGAGAAGAGCCAAAGCTGTGAGAGAGCCTCCACATATGCCTCTTCCTTTTGTCATGGAGAATATCTTTCTCAGAAGATGCCCAGTACATTTCCCCCTTACATCTCATTGGCTAGAACTGGGTCACATGTCCCATTCCTAGCTGCAAGGGAGGCTGGGAAAGGCAGGGATTACTGGGTAGCCATCCAATATTTTTTTGCTACAGAGGTAAAATGATTATAAAATCTAAGAAAACATTACTTAACCAGTTGCTTGATTACACAAGTGCCTCCAGAATAAAGAAAAGGAATGACACTCAGGGAAATTTAAAGAGAGGGAGAGATTCATTGGGATTGAAAAATGAGGAGGACTTAAACTGATGGGGAATAAAGGAAGAAGGTTTTTCAGGCAAGGGAAGAAATCAAGAAAACAGGAAATGGAATTAAATTATCTTTAATGACTAGAAAGCACATGTGCACTATCAGCAGAACCAAAGTTTTTGTCTTGCCAATTTTTATATCCAATTAGGATAATTTCCTTATTTTCCATGCTAAATTACTAACTTTAAGTGAATAATATTTCTTTTTAGAAATGGAGTGTGTGTGTGAGATATTTTTCAAGAATGGCTCCAGCTACGTAGACAAAATGGAGGCAGGTTAGCCAGAAGTCAGCCAGGCTGTATAGCACAGAATATAAAGAGACCAGGCCCGTCTACCTTGTCTGACGTCTCTCTTAATGAAGCTTTCCAATTACCTTTGAGAGGAGTACTGAGGAGGGATGCTGAGGCTAGACAGCACCCATCAACGATATTCCAAGCTTTGAAGGAATCAAACTGCTCAGTTATGAGAATTTTGCCAGAATCTATGGAAGTGAAAGACAACCAAAGGAGGGTATGATGTGTCTCTGAAGTCTGCTAGTCAGAACGGAGACTAGCAAAAGCTTTAAAACCCATTGCGGTCAAGCCTTCTCCAACTCATAGCGACCCTATAGGACAGAGTAGAACTGCCCCATAAGGTTTCCAGGGAGCGGCTGGTGGATTCAAACTGCCAACCTTTGGGTTAGCAGCTGAGCTCTTACCCACTACACCACCAGCTTTAGATAAGGTAACTGTCTTGATCTAACGTAGTATATCTTCCCCGACTCCAGTTATTCTATACCTCGCTCTCAGGTTTCTTTCCTTTGTGTCTTGTTAAAAGTCACAATTATTTTATTTGTATGTTTGTTCTCCTGGTGTTTGTAATATCCTCCATTACCATAAAATCCCCGTGAGGACAGATATTATATTCTGGTTCACCACTGTATCCCCAGAGCCTGTCTCTGGGCACCCTCAATATTTCCAGACATAGTTGCTTGAAATGTGCAATGCTGTCCAGCACTAGCTGTGCTTCCATTAGGCCCATGCTGTGCATCCCAACGGGAATGGGGCTGGGAGTGGAGCACGTTCGGCAAATAAGATGCATCAAACCAGATATCACCAGGCAATCAATAAAAGAAGAAACATTACTCCAATACGTGTAGCTTCTCTTACTTTAACAAAAGCTGATTCATTATCAGCTGTCACCCCCTAGTGGTAAACAACGTGCTTTTCAGGGTTCCACATAAATCGTCATTTTCAAAACGAAAGAAGCCAGAGGCTTTTGCAAAAAAGAGTGCTTTTCTGTCCATCTCATGACCTTTGAATGGCATAGGTGCGTGTGTGTTTGTGTGTACACACGTAATATACATATGTGTATATTTATATACGTGTGTGTGTATAATAGTTTGTGAGTTGCAACTTAATGATCTGGCTGTTTGTCCACTTACTGGAAAACATAGCTAGAGATGAAAAGGAGTTGCTTGAAATTCCCTTTGAACCTTGTCTGCTTATGTCATTACATTTGCTTATGGAATCATTTCCTAAGAGATATTTAAAATAGCTATTTATTCTCAAAGACTTTTGGAGAAGAATATTCATTTTCTATTTATAATTTGACATTTACTCTGTGACATGCATAGAACCTTCCAGAAAGGAAGAAAACCATGGCCAAATTTTCTTAAAGCTCGATATAGATCAACTTTTTAAGGTGAATTTCAGCAAAATACAGGGTTTTTTTAAAAAAAAAAAAAAAAAAAAAGGAAAGTTAAATTCATCAAACTAGTACTTACAAATCATTATTTGCAAAACAGTCAATTGTTAACTAAATTCAACCATATTTCCCTGCTTCCACCCAATCCTATCCCCTGAAACACCCGCAGACCCCTATATTTGTATCTAGAGAGATAATCAGTTGCCCTCGAGTCAATTCTGACTCATGGCAACCCCATGTGTGTCAGAGTAGTGCTGTGCTCCATAAAGCTTTCAGTTGCCGATATTCTGAAAGTAGATTGTCAGGCCTTTCTTCCCAGGTGCCTCTGAGCGGACTTGAACCACCAGCTTGCCGGTTAGCAGCCGAGTGTGTTAACCGTTTGCTCCACCCAGGGACTCCATCTATGGCTATAGATAGGTATAAAATAAATCATCCAAAATGGTCTCTAATTCTGAAATCACTGAGAACAAAGCACACATTTTTTTTTTTTTTTTTCATGCATACGTTTCAGTTTGGAACTTGACCCTCCGTCTTACCTAAAGGGAAACACTGGTGGTGTAGTAGTTGAGAGCTATGGCCGCTGACCAAAAGGTCAACAGTTCGAATCCACCAGGCGCTCCTTGGAAACTCCATGGGGCAGTTCTACTCTGCCTACAGGGTCGCTATGAGTTGGAATCCACTCGACGGCAACAGATTTGGTTTGGGTTTTGGTTTTCTTACCTAAGAAGTCCATAGGAGTTGCTTGAAACACTTGGAATGTGTGTGTGTTTACTAACAACATTCTTTTGAACATCAATTATGTACCATGAAATTAACTCTCCTAACGGACCTATGAGGACCCTGGGTGACACAAAAAGTTAATGCACTCAGCTGTTAACTGGAGCCCTGGTGGCACAGTGGTTAAGAGCTATCTATGGCTGCTAACCAAAAAGGCTGGCAGTTCAAATCCCCCAGCTGCTCCCTGGAAACCCTATGGGGAGTTCTACTCTGTCCTATAGGGTTGCTATGAGTCGGAATCAACTTGACCGCCACGGGTTTGGGTTTTTTTTTTTTGTTTGTTTGTATGTTTGTTTTTTGGCTAACTGAAAGATTGGAAGTTCCAGTCCATCCAGAAGCACCTCAGAAGGCCTGGCCATCTAGTTGCCAAAAAATCAGTCACTGAAAACTCTACGGGGCACAGTTCTCCTCTGACACAGATGAGGTTGCTATGAGTCAGTGTCGACTTGAGGGCAACTGTTAAAAACCGGCTTATGAAATAGACTATTATTATCATCATTTTACATGTGATCCTGTCAGAGATATTAAATTCCTGCCACAAGATTTCCAACTGTGGGGTTAGATCTCACTGGATTCCAACATGCTATCATTTTAGCATTGGCTTCTTCAGTTAATTGGTTCTACTCGACAACGGTCGGGAACTTAGCAAGTACAATGACACTGGTCATCAAGACAGCCGGACAGGATTCAGAAGGCTTCAGGGAATCTTTGACTCTTAATCATTAACAACTGGTTGATGAAAATATTCCTGCCTTAAGAAGTATGAATCTAATTAATAAATAATGTCTTACAGGTTGTCGTATTATTCTGCTGAACGTTACATCTTTTATGTGCTATTACATGCAACCTGGATATAGTTTATTTTTTTTATTTTTATTTTTTTGCTTAACTAAATCTCAATTATCACTTTGTTTTGCCAGTTGCTTTTTTTTCCTTGTAAATACAAAATATGGCATCTTGTGCCTTTTTCAACTATCAACAAAGCTGATAATTCATTTTAATTCAGAATTTTAGTTAGCTTAGTACCAGTTAACCTCGATTTTATTCTATTAAATCTTTATGGCCATTGGAACTTTCCCCTTCTGCCTAGAAGAACATTCCCAGGGGCTGGAAAATTGGGCTGCTGGTGGTGCTGTGGTTAAGAACTTGGTTGCTAACCAGAAGGTCAGTAGTTCGAATCCACCAGGTGCTCCTTGGAAACTCTATGGGGCAGCTCTACCCTGTCCTATAGGGTCACTATGAGTTGGAATCGACTCGAAGGCAACAGGTTTTTGCTTGATGGGATTGCAAGTTACATACTAATTGTAGTATCCTCTATAATACACCAGATGGCGGTGGCTCCTTTAAATGTGTGTAAACAAACTACACAAATATGTTCAGACTAGTGCATTAGTAAGGCTTGTTAAGAAAGGAAAGATACAGTCTTAAAATATCACAATATAGCAATCCAAATACCAAAGAGGCAATAATTTCAATGAGCCTCACAGGTGTAAAATCCTACCTTCTAAACATCAAAGAAAAAGAAACACAAAGTACCATAGAACTCACTAGAATGAGTAGCTTGTCTCTTATCAATGGTGAAAAAAATCATTTTTGATACAAATTATCTTTTGTTAAATATTTCAGAAATGGCATCATAGTTGAGTATACCATTCATTGATTTTTCCTTATGGGCCACACGACAGAACAGATTGAGTCAATACATTTTTAAAGAAATAAGCTGCTTTGTTTTCTTGCAAATAGAAGGATTTAGGCATTGCCAGGAGTCTGAATGGAAGTGTTATGATGAAGAGCTACGGTAACAACTTTCATGCTATTTCACAGAAAGGATGAGAATAGGGACTGATTCACTTTTGGTGATCAAACCAATCTGGAGACAAACCATTTTCCCATAGTTTTTGTTAGATGATGTTAAATATGTAGAGAATCCCACTATTATAAGGCTCATAGTTGTCCCTTAATCTCCTGAAAATGGGCTACTAAGATTCTTCAGTCTTACACTGCTCCAGATCCCTAAGTTTATTTCATCACCCAAACCCCAACTAGTGACCAACACAATAAAACTCAGAGAAATACATAGAAGGAACCATGTGAGCCAAAAATAAAACCACCTCACTGGGAGTATCATTCAGGTTAAGTTTATCAGAGAAAAAAAAAATCCCTCCAAACACTAGGAAACCTGGACTATAGTCTCACCATTTCTTGGGTATGTACTTTATCCCCTCTGGACCTTAGTTATTTCACTCACCAGATACACAATCAGGTACTCTTCTGGGGGTGGGGGAGGTCATGTCTAAATGTGCCTTTCTGAATCTCCTTAGCAAGACCTATAGAGTAGGCTGTACATCACCACCACCCTCCCCTGCATCAGAAAGACTGTTTTTCTATTTTGTTTCCATCACACCACTTACCATCCTCTGAAATGTTTTATTTATTGCCTATTTCCCCTTCTAGAATACAAGCCCCACACATCCAGGAGCTCGTCTTGTTCACTGACGTATTCAGAGCACCTAGAACAGTGCCTGGTGCTTAGGAGGACTCAATATATAATGATGAATACATGAAAGAATAAATTTATGATTTGTGAATTTTTGCTTTTCTAAACCAAGTTTCCCTGATGTCCCTTCTTAGCAGATGGGGCCTGAAAAGAGATTAAAACTGCTCAAGGAAGCGGCCCAGAGCTCGTTTTCTATAATGGCAGCACTGATTTTGTTCTGATTTCTGATATGCTTCCTTACTTGGGGCATGAAGTTCCTATTTCACTATCCTTGAACCTATGCAGGCTCCCCTTCTTCACATAGGTGAGGTCGTTGGATAATTTCAGTGCTTGTCCTGCTTGCTGATATTGTTGATGTCTCAGTTCCATTGGCTTCAGGTCCCTAACATGCCAGACAAAACTGCAAGAAGGCTCCTGAGCTATGAACTGTCCAGGGTGAAAGAATTAAACAGGCCCTTCCTGAATAGAGGTGTTAACTGGAAGCAGAGACAACATGCAGTCGTTGAGTATCTGAGGTTGAGTATGCCCAACATAATCTTCATACACATTATAATTTAGTCACAGACCAAAAACAAAAAAAAAAAGCTTTGCTGCCGAGTCGATTCTGACTCATAGCGACCCTATAGGGCAGAGTAAAGCGGCCCCATAGGATTTCCAAGAAGTGGCTGGTGGATTTGAACTGCCAACCTTTTGGTTAATAGCCAAGCTCTTAACCACTGTGCCACCAGGAACCCAGTTGCAGACCACCCCCTCTAATATCTCTCCACCTATAAGCTACCTGAATTTGTTTTCCATTTGATTGTTATCTCACCAATTTGGTGAGAAAAACAAAAAAAAAGACTTGTTGTTTTGAAGGATCACTGAACAAACTTAGAGCTGAAAGAAATCTTCCTGATCATCTAATCCAATGTTTCCCAAATTTACTAGAACATAAGAATCATCCAAAGTGCTGGTTAAAATATAAATTCTCAGGCCTCACCAGCTTGGGTAAGGCAGATGTATTTTTAACAAGTGCTCCAGGTGATCTTTATGGTCTAGCAAGCTTGGGAAACACCACTGTAATAACAACTCTTTCATTTATTGGATGAAGAAACTGAGGCTTCAAAAGACCTGGATGTTTATCTGGGTCACATAGCTTGCTAAAAATCTTCAGTTGCTTGACCTGGATTCTTTCCCTTATGCCAACCTGCCTCCACTAAATCTCCATCTCCCTAAAACACTATACGAACACATTCTGCAGGAGAACGGAGGACAGAAAAATGCCCTATACTTCCTCAGTATATCCAGTGAAAATGTTAGCTGACTTCTTTGAATATTTCCTTGTTATGAAACTATTTTTTTAAAGCCTCTCTGATCATAATGTGTATATGACCTAGATTATCATCTAAACTTTAAAAGCAAACTCTGCAAGTGGCAACTCCGGGTGCACTGTGGACCTGTCTTGTGACTCTGTGGAGTTGGACCACCATTCTCTGAAGTCCTCATCGGCATCCTTATCAAGTACCACTCGGTTCATCTGGTGAGTAAAGAATCCAGCCAGGGAGGTACTCAGATCAGTTTTTTCATCATCAGAAACTAAAAACAATGACTAATCTGTGTTCACTAATGTAGCCCATCTGTGCATGAGCAATTTGTGTGGTTGTTCTTAAGGACATCATACCCTCTATATATGTAAATGCTTAATACTCGCAATCAGGGAGACAGAAATAGCCAGCCAGCCCCAGTTCTTACAGAACAGAGCTGAAAGCAGGTGATTCAACTGACTCTCAATGATTCAGCCTGCCTTGTGGCCAAGGTTGGTGAGTCATTTGTCTACTGCCTGTGGGGAATTCATTTCAGGAACCCAAATTCTGGGGGCCTCCAAGAGCTCATTAAGCTCCTTAGTAACTCATTAGCTCTATTTGAGTTAGTCTAGTCTTTTCCTTCCCCCTCAGTGTTCATCCATCCTCGAAGTAATCCAGGTAGGTCTTAAAAAAGGAACATCCCACAATCTAGAGTGAATTTGTGCTTCCTTTTGTTTGATTTCCCTGGTAATGTGGGCTTTCCAGGGAAACACAAAGTGTGGGGTGGTTTTGCTGAGGACAGCTTCTTAGATTTGCTCTATCTCATGATAAATGAAGAGTGAGTAGGTAGAAATGCCTGGCTTTAGGTTTCCTGGGAGAGGAATCAATGCAAATTTTGAAATTTAGAATAGAATATTCTGGGGAAATAGTCTTTTTTTTAAAATAGTTTTTGAGATAAGAAGTTATTGTTACTATCACAGTTCTCCTAAATCTTACTGACATATCTTAAAGTCTTTCAGGCTCTAAACTTTTTCTGCTCTTAAAGGGGTCTTGCAAAATTGCTACTCTTCTGTCATAATAATAATAGTTACTATCACTTATTGAGCATTTACTTTTTACCCAGAATTGGGATAAATTGAAATACAGGTGACTATTTTACTCATAGTAGTCTAAAAAGGTAGTTATCCTTTAAGGAATCTTTAGAAACTGTTTAAGTGAGGGATTTAGAAAGAGAACACAGAAAATATCGGTGGTCAATCTATCCATGATAACTTTGTAAACACCAAGGTGCTAATTTCGGTGAAATATTTTCTAGAAATCAGACTCTAAAATGGAAAACACCAAAGTCACTCAAACCATGGAAGCAATACTGACAATTAGTCATTTCTAAGATCACACCTTGAAAAAAAACAAACCAACCAAACCCATTGCTGTCAAGTTGATTCTGACTCATAGTGACTGTATAGGACAGAGTAGAACTGCCCCATAGGGGTTTTCAAAGCTGTAAATCTTTACAGAAGTAGATTGCCACATCTTTCTCCCACAGGTTTGAACTGCTGACCTTTTGATTAGCAGCTGAGGGTTTAACCACTGCACCACCAGGGCTGCTTGGATCACTCCTTACTAGGAAAGATTCTGAGGGGTGTATCAAGTAGAGTGTTGGCCCAAATTCATCCTGGAGCAGATGAGCAAATGTCTGGGGCCAGAATGACAGTGACAATCTGGGAAACATGAAAAACGTTCTCCCAAAATGCCTTATATTTGTCCTTCAGCACTCAGCAGTGCTAATCTGGGCAAAGGCTGGACTCCTCACCAACAGAGTCTGTGCACATAAGGCCATGCATTCCAGGTTTAACCAGCATCTGCTCATTCACAATACCACCAGAAGTCCTAAGTGTCAGACAAATCGCAGAAAACCGAACTAAAAGATAACATGAAACTCTTCCAACTCTTCCAACACTTTTTTTTTTTTAAGAGATGAGAAAGTTGAGACCCCAAGAAGTGATTTGCCCAAGATCACATTGTACATTAGTATTAAACCATAACATGACCTTGGGTATCCTATTCTTTTGTCTACACCAAACCTTCTTTTATAACTGTCATTCTTAAATCCCAATATCATTTTTGGAGTCTCTATTTGCTCTGGGTACTTTAAAAAATGGAAAATAAACAACAACAAAAACGCTACTTAAGCCTCTCTAACGAAAATGACAGAATCGAAAACTTACCAGATGGTTCTTTTCATGAAATCCTCCTGAAACTATTACCCAGTCTTATATTCAGAGGCATATTCTTTGTTTTATTTTGTTCTTATCATTGAGAGATGATTTTGTTTCAGATGCCCTTTGGCCTAGAAATTTATTATAGATATACATTCTCATAAGTATACTGGGATCTACATTATGAAATTGATTGGAACCATCAAAAATAGAATAGGAGGGGACTGGCTTAAGAAAAATGATATTAGAGACATGCATAGGCCATGTTGCTTTTTAAAATAGAAAAAGAAAATCTCTACTTATTGATATGAAGACATGTTTGTGATACATTATAAAGTGCAACAAGAACAGTATGCATGTCTGTAGGATGACTTCAAGTGAGTGTTTTAAATGGTTATATACAGGCATACTGTATATCTTATTTTCTGCATAGAAAATTCTGGAATAATACACAAGAGAAATACTATTTTTATTATTAGTATTATTAGTTTCTTAATAATTTCATAACTAATAAAAAAAAAAAGAGCAGAGCAGAAGAAAAGGCCATTGTGTTTTTGTAAATTTTGGGCTGTTGGCCAAAATCAATAGCTTTGACCTATTTTTAAAATGAATTTAGTCTTCCCAGGTGGGGCTGCTGGGACTACAACCAGGAAAATGTGATAGGGACAGATGGTGAAGCATTTGACCTTTACCAACAGCTTTGGTTTTCTCCTTTGGCCAAACCCATTAAGAGCCATTTAAAAGGGAAACACTACAATTACACCCTACATGACAAATAAAAACACCATTGAAATGATAGGCTTAGACTCTTAATCCTTATTTCCACCTCGTTAGAAGCCTGCTATGACAGCCACTCATTCAGGAATACACCTGAGGCCACACCTGGTTTGTCGTATTACATCTTGTTTGTCAGATACCTTATGCTTGGGTGTTACAGCAGAAAGAAAAATAACCCAAGACATTCCACTCAACCAGCTAGCCAGGTTAGCTGAGATTTGCATAGGCCCTGAAACATTGCCAATGTTCCTTTACCTCTTCCATTTGTCAGCTTGCACTTCGGTGATAGGTGATTGTTTATGGAGTTGTCACCAAAATAGCATTTCCTGTTTTGTTTATGGTCTTAGCTTTATGGCAGATAATGCTTAAGCTAAAAACCTCACAAAGGTCTATTCTATTCTATTTATATTGTATTATTAAAACAAGGAAGACTTTCACCCTCTTTTTTTTAGCAAAGTGGGAGTTTCATGGGTATTCAGCCTGGTAAAACTTCCCACAAAGTCAGTTTCAGGTCTGTAAAACAAGAACCATAAACATGTCTTTATTTTTTGATCCAACAATTTCATCCTAATTAAATATCACAGATGTAGGTACAAGATTTAGGTACAAGAATGTTCCTTAAATAATTATTACAAAAGTGGCACCATGCTTATGTTGAATAATATGAGTAAAATCAATTACAGTACATTCATATGATAGGAGAGTACACTGTCATTAAGGGTATTAATGACAAGATTCATATAAACTATGGATATACAATATCATTCTAACTTGATTATTTATATGCTGTCTCTATTTCTGAGGTTGGGGGTGGTTTATGCTTTTCTGTATTTTCTACAGTAAATGTTTCAGAAAAACAGAAATGTAAAGATGTTACTGTTACACGAGACCAAAAACAAAAGTTTGAATTTTGCCCAAAAACAAAATTCAGAAGGCAGGGAGGGTTAGAAAAGATGGGCAATTGGAAATAGGGAACTCAGGGAGAAACTGGGTACAGTGCTGTCACATTGAGGTGATTGCAACTAATGTCACAAAAAGTGTATACATTGTTGAATGGGAAACTATTTTGCTTTGTAAACTTTCACCCAAACCACAATAAAATGTTCAAAAAAAAAAAAGAGTCCTTTGCATGTTAAAGAAATCAGCCCTTACCTAGCATTAAAACACAAACCAAACCAAACCAAACCTGTTGTCGTCGAGTCAATTCCAACTCATAGCGACCCTATAGGACAGAGTAGAACTGCCCCATAGGGTTTCCAAGGAGCAGCTGGTGGATTCAAACTGCCAACCTTTGGGTTAGCAGCTGAGCTCTTAACTGCTGCGTTACCAGAGCTCCTTACTTAGCATATATATTTAAAGTATTTTCCCCAGTTTGTCATTTGTGCTTTTATTTCATTCACATTGTGAGCATATAGCTACTTGTCATATATTTAGACATAGTTGCCATACAGAAGTATTATATTTTCATGTAATAAAATATATCAACCTTTGTTTATGGCTTCTAGGCTTTAATGTCTTTTATTTAGAAAGGTCACCCCCCACTCTAAGAGTATTAAAAAAAAAAATTACTGTCTTTTCCCATCTATTAATTTTATGGATTTTTGTTGTTGTTGTTATAGCATTTAGAACTTTGATCCATCTGGAATTTATTTTGGTGTAGTAAATATGGCAGCTTTTGCTGTCTGGAGTCTCTCGGTGGTGTAAATGGTTAATGTGCTCAGCTGCTAACTGAAAGGTATGAGTCCCCACAGGCACCTCAGAAGAAAGTCTTGGCAATCTAATTCCAAAAAATCAGCCTTGAAAACCCTATGGATCAAGTTCTACTCTGACACACATGGAGTCACCGTGAGTCAGAATCAACTCAATGACAATTGGTTGTTTTGTTTGTTTGTTCAGTTTTTGCTGTTTAAAAAACAAGAGACTCTTGAAATAGAAAAACTTTGATGACCCAAAAGAATGGATTTCTAAAGGTGATATAGCAGGCAGTTTGGGTTGAAATTACTTGGTGTCTCAGTTATCTAGTGCTGCTATAACAGAAATACCACGAGTGGATGGCTTTAACAAACAGAAGTTTATTCTCTCACAGTCTAGTAGGCTAGAAGTCCAAATTCAGGGCACTAGCTCCAGGAGGAAGGCTTTTCTCTCTGTCAGCTCTGGGGGAAGGTCCTTGTCATCAATCTTCCTGTAGTCTAGGAGCTTCTTTGCAAAACGACCCTCGGTCCAAAGGACAGGCTCTGCTCCTGACACTACTTTCTCGGTGGTATGAGGCTCCCCTGTCTCTCTGCTCGCTTCTCTCTTTTATATCTCAAAAGATATTGACTCAGGATACAATCTAATCTTGTAGATTGAGTCCTGCCTCGTTAACATAACTGCCTGTAATCCTGCCTCATTAACATCATAGAGTTAGGATTTACAACACATAGGAAAATCACACCAGGTGACAAAATGGTGGTCAGTCACCCAATACTGGGAATTATGGCCTAGCCAAAGTTGATACACATTTTGTGGGGACACAACTCAATCCACAACACTTGAAAAGGATCCTGCACAAGCCTACATTCTCAGATACCCCCAGCCATTCTCTAGGGTCTCATTTCACAAAGTATTTCTGTGGCACTCTAGTTCCGGGAGATGACTCCAGGCATTAAGCAAAAAAAGTTTTTCATATTAAAATAACTTTAAGAAACTTGAGATAACTGTTGTTGTCATTTTTTTTAGTTATAGGACAACAGAGATGCTTTATTATGTTGATATCGCTGGACTTTGCAAGAGTAGTACATATTATGCAGTGTTTCCCAAGCATATTTGGCCATGGAAACTGTTTCAAAAGGCATCCTGGAAATCAGTGTTCCATATCTGGAGCAGTCGTTCCCAGATTCGGTTATATCAGAAACATCTAGAGAGAGTTTTATAATACAGATTGTTGAATCCCACTCCTGATCAACTGAATGAGAATCAATGAGAATGGCATGCAGGAATTTTTTAAGCTCTCATTGACTAGTGTTTGGGAATTAGTAATCTAGAGCAACCTCTCTGTGATGGTTAAGATTGTGTGTCAGCTTGGCTGGGCCATGATTCTCAGTGTTTTGGTAGTCTCATAACGTTGTGATCACTTCCCTGTTGAGATTTGATACATGATCACCCCCATGATGGCATCTGCTGTGAGTCGGTACTGGCGGGCAGGGCCTGTGGTGGCTCACCAACCCCCTCGCCTTCACCTCTCCACACTCCTCCACCATGCTCTTCCTTCTCTCCTTGCGGGGGCTTTTTGCTTGCTCTGGATCCTACAGCTGGCTCCTGTTCATCTGACCTCCAGTTCTTGGGACCTGAGCTAGTAGCTTGCTTTCGGTCTTTCCTGCCTATCTTGGGATTTGTTGATCTTCACAGCCTGTGAGCCAGAGCTCTGCTCTCCGGCGGCCTGCTGATCTTGGGTTGGCTGGAGCCCCTACAGCTGCGTGAATCAGGAGAAACCTCTATCCTGACCCATGAACTAGGATTTTGCAGCCTGTAAGGCCACGTGAGCCATTTCCTTGATATAAATCTCTCTCTCTCTCTCTCTCTCTCTCTCTCTCTCTCTCTCTCTCTCTCTCTCTCTCTCTCTATATATATATATATATATATATATATATATATATATATATACACACACTTTACTGGTTTTGCTTCTCTAGAGAACACAGCCTAAGACACTCTCAAAGTTTCACAAGAAAATTAAGCTCTACAGAAAATTATTGGAATGACTATTTTCTCAATTCTCATTTCCCAAAGATGGAGCCTAGCTAGTACCATTTTAGATGCATAAGAGGAAGTTAATTCATTACCTGCAATGGATTCCTTGAGAGCATTATGGTTTAATTCTCTACCAGAACCCCCAATGAGAAGGGCTGGTCTACAATATCATGTAATAGCTGCAATAGAGCTAGACATAGTGCTTGCAACAACAACAAAAATTCTATCCTATTATACCTTACCATCCCCTCACCTCATATTCCCTATAACCAGAACATTAAATGTTGAATTTGATAGCAAGGGTGGGTAATAGGATCAAAATTAAACTAAGGTTCATTGGACAGACTATTTGTGGGCTTCTCAAACTAATTTGTTGGTGGTGTTATTGTTGTTAGGTGCCATCGTGTCGATTTTGACTCATGGCAACCCGTGTGGCAGAATAGAACTGCCCTATAGGGTTTTCTTGGCTGCAATCTTTTTGGAAGCAGATCGCCAGGTCCTTCTACCGCGGAGCTCCTGGATGGGTTCCAATAGCAAAATTAATAGAGTTCTCATAAATTTGGCCTGACCAATCATTTTTTATTCTTTCTACAGATAATAATGTTTGATGGTCTGTTATAAAAGCTCATTAATAAGGCAAGTCATTTATAGTAAGGTCCAATCTTTTTTTCTTTATCCTAACCTCATGTCCCCTGTCTTGTTTACAATTCTTTCCCCCCACTATTGTCTCAAAGAGAATATACTTCAGATTCCATGAACTTCAATGCATTGTTCAGAACTAGGTACATCCAGTTTTGAAATTAAGTGTGATTTTAATAAACTGAATAACTTAATGTGTAATCATAGTGCCATATATCATGCATATTATTATAATTATTTCTCTTCCTAAATCAATTGTTTTGTAAGATCAAAGAGTGCATTTCATTATATCCATTAATTGGATCCACAGAGCTATGCTCTCCTTGTAACCCTAATCCCTAAAACGGAAAAATCATTAAATTTGATTTATACATTCTTTTTGGGTAGTGTCATCTACATTGCCCTCATAGGCAAGGATTTTCTATTAAAAACTCTTTCTGAAAATTCTAGTCATTTAGAATTACCAAGATGAGCACATTTTACATCCTAATTAGGGTAAGTATAAAAATTTAACACTTTCATTCTTGGCTATCAAAACTAATATTCTGTCAAAGCCGGAATCATTTAGAACCACAATTCCCAAAGTGGATTTTGCAAAGCATTACTACCATGTAATGCTCTGTGAAGAAAAGAGGTAGGGTCAATTAAGTTTGGGAAATGCTGAAATTCAAAATATATCTTAGTATATTAACTCCTTTAGAACCCCTGCAGTTTTTACTAAAATATTTTGATGTAAATGTTTTTAAGCTTACTAGACTAAGGATTCTTTTTGAGTATTTTATTTAGTGACATCCTACAGAATACGGTTTGGAGGTTGCTGATGTTGACTGACTTTTATAGAGCAACCGTTACATATGTTAGTTCTTACAACAAATTTGTTTAACAGTTACAATAGTCCCTTTTGGCGTGGTGCCAACATACTTTTTGAAATCATCCATGAACAGGCCCAGATATCTCCTTTCTCAGACAAGCAGTCATAGGGAACTCCTTAGGAAACTAGAGATGTGAGCTGAGAGAGAGAGAGCAACGCAGCAGGAGGAGGTACCGTGGGAGTCTAAGCTAGCTTCTCAAACAATTTTGTTGAATCTTCAAAATCTGCTTGACTTGAATCTCATATACAGCTCTTTCTCTTTTTTGTGATCATTGAGTGCTCTGTGAACACCAATTTTATGGTTTAGTAGATGAGATAACACCTAATTCATGATGGGCTACTCAGGTTGCACGGTCATTTGGTAAGCTATTTCAGGTATTCGGTCTCTACTAGGACTTAGTAGAAAGCTAGGAGCCATTTCATAAATAGGGGATGATTACTTTCAGAAGAAGGTATAGCTTCACTAAAAATCCTAGGTATCTGCACTGTGATTCTCCCACTGGGGTTTCTCAAAGTTCCATACAGCATCTCTGCTGGGTCATAAGGCCCAAATAGCAGAGCTGCTTGCACAGCAGTCTGGACCAGCTGCAGAGCCTCTCTTATTCTAGGCCCATTCAAAACTTATGGGTTATTACCTGGTAAATGGGTCAGAGCACCACACTCAATGTGGTATGTGTTACCTTCAGAATCCAAAGAAGCCCACCAAATATTGTGCAGAGCTCTTTCCTAGTGATAAGGATGCAAGGTGTAGTAACATTTTCCAAACCACTAGTCACCTAGAAATTTCACCAAGATGACCAGGATGGCATGCCTTTGAATTTTCATGGGGTATTTCTCCTAACTGTGACATGAATATATTTTACTAAGGCATCTGAAGCACTTGTTACTTCCTACTCACCTGGTCCAATCAGCATGAGTCATCAATGTAATGGATTAGCATGTTCTCCTACAGAATGGTGAGACAATAATGGTCTCTGTGGACTAGATTATTGCAGAAAACCAGAGTGCTGGCATAGCTCTGAATTAAGATGATAAAGCTATACTACTTTGCCTTGGGAGCCCTGGTGGCGCAATGATTAAGAGCTCGACTGCTAACCAAAAGGTCAGCTGTTCAAGTCCAACAGCCACTCCTTGGAAATCCTATGGAGCAGTTCCACTCTGTCCTATGGGGTCACTATGAGTCAGAACAACTCGACGGCACATAACAACAACAACACTTTGCCTTGCAGATAAAAGACAACTGCTTCTAATATTCTTTGCTAAGCAGAATAGAGATTTAAAAAAAAAAAAAAACTTTATACAGATCAATATCTGAGTACCAGCTATTGTTTCCATAAGAGTCCACATTTATAACATCTGCAATTATAATTGAACCTACTTATTTTGGCAATAACCCACCATCATTATACCAGATCCGTCTATATTCTGCATTGGCCAAGGAGATGAGTTAATGTTGACATGAAAGGAATCAATAACCTTTCAGCTTCCAAGATTTTGATGGTGGTACTAATCTCTGCAATTTTCCCAAGGATGTAGAATTATTTTTTTTTTACTGTTTGGGTGGAGCAGTTCCAAGGATTTTCACTTGGACCTTCCTATCATAATAGCCTTTACTTCAATGTGGGGATCCTGCTGGTAGCTAATTGAATCTATTCCAACCATAGGAATAGATTGGACAAATAAGTGCAGTGTGGTTTTGCAGACCTACTGTGATATGGCTCATGGTGATATGGACTCAGGTTAAAATTCCATTTATCACTAAGCCCCAAAGCCTCCACTCTGATATGCCACAGGGGCATTTTGGATTCTCGGGGATTTGCATCAGTTCAGGCTCAGTGAGAAGTAACCCCTGAAAGGTCTAGGTATTTCCCTTTCCCCACTGTAAGTTTACCCTGGTAAGCAGCCATAAATTCATTTTGTGAAAGGCTTACAGTACGTGATTGTGCGAATGTTATAGGATCCTTCATCAAGGTGATTAGAGTCTGTCCATTCACAGGACTCTGTGAACTAGCTCATCTTGGGAAAACCAAATGGCTACCTATCTATTTTAGACGTAGGGAAATCATAATCAATTAGGTACTACCCAAGATGTCTGTGGGTAAAACCATTCTGATTACTCCTCTTGCCCTACTACCCATTATAGTGACCACACCTACTTTGTCTCTGGAAGGTAAGTCTGCCACTTGACTGCTACCACTTTAGGATCCCATCATCCTCATTAAAGAGCTCTTTTCAATGATGGTATTTCCCACCCTCATCCTTGAACTCCAGAGGACAGCTACTGCAGAGCTTTCCAAGGACACTTAACCTCCATTCACCAATGTTTTTCTCATTGGTTATGGGAGTGTCCAGTGGGTCCTTCTGTGAGGATTCCTTCTTCTACATTATATTAAGGATGTTCTAGCAACTCAACTTTATTTAATGTAGGTCACCATCAAGTCCAGTTACAACCAACTGAGTAAACTGTAAAGCCACTCCCAGTTACTTGAGCTAACACACTCCAGAATTTCTGTAAGAATCTCATGAGAAAACAGTGGCCTATCCCTAACTGGTCTGACGTAGTTGTTAGGTACCATTGAGTTGGTTCTGACTCATAGTGACCCTATGTACAACAGAACAAAACACTGCCTGGTCCTGTGCCATCCCCACAATCGTTGCTATATTTCAGCCCATTGTTGCAGCTACTGTGTCAATCTATCTTGTTGAGGGTCATCCTCTTTTTCACTGACCCTCTACTTTACCAACTGGCCTAGCACACTTATAGTCAAATCCTACTTATATTCTCCAAGTCTCTGCCAATATAAATCAGCAACATTATGCAATTCTTTGGTGTTTAATCTATCCCCTATGGTTTGGACTTGGTCATTGTTCCCGTGTAGAATGCTGTGATCTCACTCTGATTATGGATCTAGAGACAATGTGGGGTAGGGGATAGGTCTTAAGGAAAATCAACATTCCTTTTCATAGTGATTGCCTAAGATAAAATTATAATTGAGTCTTCAAGCAAGGAGAAAATAGCGTTTTCCAACAAGAAAGGAGGAAGGCTCAGTGGGATTTGAGTAATTTAGATTTATCCATACTCATCCAAATTTCCCCATTCCAATTCTCTGGATTTCAATGACTGCTCTAATTTTCACACATACACACACACACACACACACACACACACACACAAATACAAATATCTACATTTACACTATAATTCAGCATCCTGCAGAATCAAACTTTGACTGTGGTTTCGCACCATAATTACAAAAGATAATATATTCTTTTAGGACAGTCATACTTTTCTTTAACCATGTCTTAACCCAAGAATTAAGAACTGAGTTTGTCAATTCAGTTAAAATTTACCATGTTCCTTTCAATTATTATTTATACCATAATAATCCACTGACACAGTCATTTGCCCTCAATTGACACTTTGTTCCTTGCAAAAATAAATGAATTTTGTCAGTGTATATCATTGACTACCCGTACCAGTTTTCAGTGCATTTAAATGTACCTTTGAGCTTTTTCCAGGAAGTAGTACTGAAACAAAATGCTTTATCAGTCAAGAGTCAGTCACAAAAATAAAAACCGCTCTAGAAGGGATTAGGTTACGAACCTACTTAGGGAATTAACCAAACACCAAACCTGTTGCTGTCAAGTCAATTCCGACTCATAGCGACCCGACAGGACAGAGTAGAACTTCCCTATGGAGTTTCCAAGGAGCGGCTGGTGGATTCGAACTGCTGACCTTAGCCATAGCTCTTAACCATTGCACCACCAGGGCTCCACTTAGGGAATTAGGTGCTTACAAAACCATTGGAGGGGCTGGAAGAGAGGAGGTCAGGGGCCATCACTTGTTCTAAAGTTCACTGCCAACTTGCAAACTATCAAAATATTCCTTCTGCAGTCCAGGCCAAGAAGTCCGAAAGTTACCAAAGACAGTAATGCCAAGTATTCCATTTGCTTTCTTATATTTCCCAGACTTCTTGAAATCATTTGGACCATGTAAGTAGTACTGACCAATGAATTGTGAGAAGGTATGTGTATAACTTCTGATTTAAGACAGATAAAACCCCACATGTAATTTTCTAGTCTCTCTCTTTCCATGACATGGTTATCTAGATGGATACATGTTTTGGTTTGTGTAGTTACAAAGATGGTGGAAGTTCCATCAGTCTGAATCCCTAAATAACTATTTGGAGCAAAGTACCCTATACAGGAATAACAGAGAAGATGGGCAGGAATCGTGCTGAGTACCAATAGGCAATGCAAAATAATGCCTAAAGAAAAAACCAGAAACTTAAAGATGGCAATATGAAATGACACATTACAAAGAACAACAAAATTTTTTGAAAAGAAAAAAAACTGAATGTCAAGAAATTTTTAAATATCAGATTTAAAACTCAAAGCTCAGTGGATTAACTAAATAACAAATTAGACATAGCTGATGGAACTATTATTGAATGGGCATATAATGCCAAAGAATTTATCCAAAATGCAACTCAGAAAGAAAAAGAGATGAAACACATGAAAAGGAAGTTAAAGGAAAGAGTGAGAAGGTTTGTCATATGTATACTCAAATTTACAGAAGTAGGTAATTTAGAAAATGAAAGAAAGCCAATCCTAAAAATAACATGGATTGAGATTGTCCCAGGATTGTTGAAAGAAGCCAGTCTTCAAATTCAAGAGTCCCAGTGAACCCTAAGAAACATAAATACAAAAAAATTAATAAATAGGCCTGCTGAATACTGCAGCAAAAAGAAAAACTCCATACATTTTCTCTCATATCTGAATAAAACAATGTCAACATAAGAAAGGAATCTTACAGGCCAATAGATTTCAACCTAAATGCAGGCATATATATAATGGCAAATAAGATTTATTAAAAAAATTCAAGTTGATTCAATGTCAGAAAATAATATAATTCACTGATTAAGAGATTAAAGGAGAAAAAAACTCATTAAATACAAAAAAAATTCATTAAATTCATATCTATTTGTGATACAGATTTAAAAAAAACTCCTAGGAAACTAGGAATTGAAGAGATTATACCTGAAAAGGGTATATACCAAAAATCCTATAGCAATTATCATACTCAATGGTAAAACATTTATTAATATATAAGAATATCTCCATGACTCTGGGTAGGGAAGGAAACAAAAGAGCATTAAGCATAAAAGAAAGGACTGACAAACTTGACTACATTAAAATTATGACCTTCTGTTCATCCAAAGACTACGTAAAAAATACAAGAAAAACAAAGAGTGGGAGAAGATAAAGAATTTCTATGGGTAAATTTTTTTAAAAAAGTAAAAATTACCCAATAGAAAAATAGGCAAAGGACTCATTAAACAGGTACTTACAAAAAAAGAAATCTAAATGGTCAAAAACATAAGAAAAATCTCAACCTAACTTGTAATCATGGGATGCAAATTTAAACAAAATTGAAGTACCAATATATAACCACCGAAATGGCTATAATTAAAAAGACTGAAAATACCTAGTGCTGCAGGAAAGTAGAATAGCAGCAATCCTCACACATGGCTGGTGTGATTGTAAGTTAGTTCAGCCATTTCAGAAAACAATTTTTAATTACCCAGTAAAGTTCAATGTGCACTCTACAACAAAATCATTTCAGTTCTAGGAATATGCGCTAGAGAAATTCTTATTCATTTGCACCAAGACAAATGTATAAAAATATTGCTATCGACATTGCTAGCAATAGTTAAAACTAAAATCAGTGCAAATATTCATCAACCGTAGAATGGACTTTTTAAGTAATTGTGGAGTCTTCATACAGAACATATCACAATATTGAAATGGAGTGAACTGCAGCTGGTAAGAATGAATCCTATATAAAGACATGTTCAGAAAAAAAGAAAAACATCAATCACAGAAAAATATATACAGTAAAATCTCATTTTTAAAAGATGTCTAAAACAAGCAAAACTAAAGAAAATGTTGTTAGAGCTGTATACATAGATGGTAACCAGTAGCCAGTTGCCGTGGAGTCAATTCCAACTCATGGTGACCTCATGTGTGTCAGAGTAGAACTATACTACATAAGGTTTTCAATGGCTGATTTTTCTCAGAAGATCTCCAGGCCTTTCATCCGAGGCACCCCTGGGGGACTTGAACCTCCAGCCTTTTGGGTAGCAGCTGAGCATGTTAACCATTTGCACTACCCAGGGACTCCACATAGGTGCTAAATCTATACAAATAAGCAAGGGATGAGTAACACTAAATACAAGAGAGTGGTCACCTCTAGAAACATGATAGGGGAATGCAGGAGCATCAAAATTCCTTATAAATATTCTATATCTTAAGCTGGATCCCTGGTGGCATAGTAGTTAAGAGCTCAGCTACTAACTAAAAGTCAGCAGTTCAAATCCACCAGCTGTTCCTTGGAAACCCTATGGGGCAGTTCTACTCTGACCTATAGGGTCGCTATGCATTGGAACCAACTCGATGGCACCTAACAGCAACAGCAACATCTTAAGCTAGGTAGTGGGTACCTGAGTGTTCATTTTATTATTATTTTTAAATATACCCATATATGAAATATACTGTTTTGTGTTATAATTATTCATACAAAATGTAAAATACATATTAATTTACTTTCAATTTTCAATTGCTTTTACTTGTTGAAGCAGTTTTCCTTTACTTAAATGCTAAAATGTATTGAGCCTTTACTATATGCCTGACACTGCTAAGCTCTTTACATGGATTATTTATATTAATCTTCATAGCAACTCCATGATGTAAGAATATTTTTATGTGTACTTCTTACATGTGCAAATGGAAGCTCAGAGGATTTTAGAAACTTGCCCAAGGTCACAAGACTAGTTAATAGTTGATCTGAAACTAAAACCCAAACAATCTGATGGTAGAGCCCTAATCAGAACCAGTATATAGTACCATCTTTAAGAGTGATCCTGAGATTGGTCATGTAACCTTCATTACACTATCTTTGGGAATAGACTGTATCGAAGCAGAATGCACACACTTGCTGCTGGTTTTCCTCTCATTAGAAATACAGATGAGTTGAGTCTTTTCATTGTGACAGTCAAATATCACTACAGCAAGGTAAACCACTTAAAATCATTCCTGACAATATACTATAATCATATGGGATTCTATTTTTTATTCTTTTAGTTATTTTTGCATTTTTGTCATTGTTTTGAATATTTAGGGATTAGTTAATTTTGGTTTTTAATTCTGTAAAATATTTACTTGATGCCAAAATTCAAATCATAAAACAAGATAATTCAGAAAAGTCTTAGTTTCATCCCTGTCTCCTCTATCCTGTTCTCTTCTTCCCTTCAGAAGTAATTGTTTTAATTAGTTTTTAGTTTATCTTTCCATTGTTTTTTTTTTTGCACACACAAGGTAGCATACTATGCGTACTATGCACACTGATTCTGATTTATGTAATATACACATAGATGCAATATATACTTTATAGAGAAAAGCAAACATTGCCCAACTTGTTGTTTTGGACATATTATCAGAGGAATCAGTCACTGGAGGAGGACATCATGTTTTGTGAAGGTGAAGGCCAATGAGGGCACAGGAAACCATCAGTGAGATGGAGACCCTCGGTGAGATGAATGGGCACAGTAGCTGCAACAATGGACTTGAACGTGCTGGTGATTGTGAAGATGATGCAGGACCAGGCAGCATTTTGTTCCATTGTACACGGGGTCACCATGAAGTTGACTCCCACGGTAGCTAACAATAACAACACAGAACAGAGAAAAGCAAGTTTTTAAGGAGCATCAAGTTTAAGCAAATTAAGGAACTCAGGCTGTAGTTCTTTCTCTGCTAACTCTCTAGCTGATTTTTGGAAAGTCACTCTATCAAACTAGTCTTGGTTTCTCCAGGTATAGAAAAGGAAAGAGACTAAATGATCCCTAACCTCCAGTCCTTCTCCTTGGCAAAGATGTACCAACAAGGTCTGAGTTGTGGATGTTCAAGCAGGTCTAGCTTGAGTTAGATGTGAGGAATATTAGCAATTTGTCCAAAGTTTTTATTAAGATGAGCTGATTTTTACTTTCCCTCTTTTTCTATGCCAACCCTTCAGAGGTAAAAGCTACAGGAGAGAAATTTAGCTGAATCAAATATGGCATTAGCAAAGAAATGAGAATGGACATTTTGTTCATATTTATAATAGGTTCTATTTATGAAAGACTGTTGAATGGCTTATCCACTGGGATCATTACTGGTATTTAAAAAAATTACTTCTGGGGCACAAAGTACTAAAATAGTCTATTCTTATCACTTCAGACAGGATGCACAATAATAATCAGCATTCAACTGATGCACGCACAAACACCATAGTGACGCAAAATAAGGAGACAGAATAATATGTTTAGCTCAAGTAGACTCAAGGAGCTGATGACCAATGTTGCAAATTTTTAGGAACAATATAAGTGGTCACTTGATAAACAAAGTAAGTATACTTATTAATGTCCATTCTTTTAAATAGGAATACATATTTTAATATTATTTCCAATGACTTATGCTAACAAAATAGGTCTATTAGATCTCAAATTGTCTGAAATTTTCTGGGTTACTGAGCTACAAAGGAACTTGCCTTCCAGGGTTCTTATAATTGGCTTGGAGAAGCACATTAAATTATTGTAATAACCCCATGCTCTATGATTACATGCCTGCTCAACTTCCTTTTATCTCTCTCTGTTGTTATAAGATTTTAATGGGTATGTAAAAATTTTGTTTTAAGCTGCAAATTGTCACTTAATATCTCAGGATCCATCACCTTTCAAAAATCTTTAAATTATTATTTTTCCTATTTTCTGTCATCAGGAAATCAGGAATAATATGTTCTCCCTCTAAGATATCAGATACTTGTTGTTTGGATTCACGATTAGCAAAACCTGGAGATACTGTAGATAAAAAAGCATTTTTCAGAGAACTAATCCCGAGTGAAAATTCTTCCCATTCTTTTGTTAGGAGAACATTACCTTGGGTACAAATAATTGTTCTTTCAAAAGTCATTTCTTGTATTTGACTGTCTCTTTGTTCAGCTTCAACTGAGTCTTAGTTTCATAGTAGTTGTCTCTGGTCATCTCCTATCTGAAAAGTGGAAACTGAGGCAGTTGACCTTGAGTGGGTACCTGGGCTGGGGGAGGGATTGAGAAACTTTTACAGCTCAGAGTGAAAGTAATCCAAGAAATAGTATTCAGAGGTGAAAATAAAGTAAAAAGTCAGGGAAATTATGTGAGCAAAGTGTCAATCCAAAAGGCAAGATAAGAACATCCAGTTATGAGTAGAATGGAATAATTTGTGGCTGACCAATGCTTCCTTCAAGAACAACTAGATAAAGTGGGCAAAATAGAGATTTATCTGCTTAAAGACATCAGAGATCTGCTGAATCAAAAATGACAAGAAAGGCTAAAATTCTCAGGAGGCAAGAACTTCAGAGAGATGAGTTGACAATCTGCAGCCAGTTATTCCGTAGGGGCATTTGCAAATTCTAAGAGACTGGCAAATCTGAGATTTTCCCAGACTGCTGTGGGACAGAGAAACTAGCAGAGATTTTATTGGTCCTGTGGGGCTGTAGAGATGTAACTGAAGACTTGAGGGGTGTCAAACACATAACCCCTCAAAACATTTGCCAAATTATGAAATTGCAAAAAGCTAAGCAGAAAACTTCTAAAACACAAGATAGAGTGTTCCATAGTCTTATGATACTAATGAGACAAAAATTAGACTTTAGGACTTGCAAGTTAGACAAAAACCTCTGAAAATGAGATGCATTTTCCACTGTTTCATGATGTTGAAGTGACAAAGATTAAATCCCACAAAGAGGGGTGGGGAGGGGAGGAGGAGTCCAGTGAACACACCAGGAATTCAGTTGAAAACCCCGGAGGAAAACAGCTTAGTAATAGAAACAAATCAGAGGTAGACTGAGCCTTACCAAAACTGAAAGTCAGCCTCAACTCAGCTCAATCTCTGACGGGTTAGTAATGATCAATACCAGTTTCATCTGCCTAGCAGAGGAAAGAGTGAACTCTCTATGGAAGAAGAAAAAGTCATTTGGAGCCTATACAATTTTTATACACAATGACCAGCATTCAATATAAAATTTCTAGACCTGTGGTGAGTCAGGACTATACTACTGAAAACCAAAAGAAAAACATACAATATAAACAGAACCACAAGTGACCTAGATATTGGAGTTAGCAGACAAGGACTTTAAAATAACTATTGTCTCAAGAGAGAACATAGATTTTAAAATGGAGACTTTCTCAGAGAATTATAATCTCTAAAAAAGGATCAAATAGAAATTCTATCATTCAAAAATACAATATCTGAAATTAAGGATTTAGTAGAGATTAAACACAGGAGAAAACAGGATTAATGAACTGGAACACTGGTCAGTAAAAAACTATCCAAGCTGAAGCACACAGAGAGAGTAAGGATGAGAAATATAGAAAAGAACACAAGGGACATGTGGGACACAGTGAAAAAAATGTAACATACTACGTAATATGGGCCCCAGAAGTAGAGGAGAGAATGAGGCAGAAGTAATATTTGAAGACATTAATAGTCAAGAATTTTCCAAATCTGAAGAATGACATAAGCCCATAAATTCATGAAACTCTGCCACATATTCAAGAAGAAACTATAAGCAACATATATATGAAGAAACCCACACTTAAGCACATCCTGATAAAACTGCTAAAATCCAAAAGGCAAGACAAGGAAGAAAACCCAGGTACATAGTAAAAGGCCAGCAACTAGGGGAAAGCCATATTAACAGGAAAAAAAGAGGATGGATTACCTGAATGATCCACTGGGTGGTATACTTGGCAGAGTTTTTTTGTGTTTTGTTTTTTTTTAGTGAGAGCTCTTAAGAGCTAGATAAAATACCTTGAGCTTCACTCTTTGTCCCTTGTGCTAAGAAGCCTAAAAACAATGATAAAATCGCAAGTAATTTTGGCACTAGTTAATTCGTATTCTCTCCTTCTCCCTCAGGAAACTGGATGGAGCTGCTGTCTCCACTATCTTCTATCACCAGACTGGATTCTGTGTGCCCCCTGCCTCTTCTAGTTAATTCCTCCGGATTACAGACTGGGGTGGACGTGTCTGATAACAGAACCTAGGCCACCTGCCCACTCCAGAGCTTCAAGAGAGGGTGGAAAGATGAGAATGTGGAATTTTCAGCTTCTATAGTAAGAGATGGCTCTACCTCATTAGATGGGGAATCTCCCTGCAGACATAGGAAGGAGGTTCCAAAAAGAATAACAGATGTTAACCAGGGTTTGGGTAGAGATGATATTCTGTCACTCGACAACACCACAACCACCACAAATAACTGATATTTTGGTCTTCATCTGTTGGACTTGTGCATCATAATTCTTGGTTAGTTCAGAACTTGGGAAGGAAATTTTATTTATTGGCCCATGATCCTCAAAAGATGATGTTAATATTTGTCTTTCTGATAGTCCCTTTTAAGTTTCCATGTCTAACAAACTCTCCCTTAAATATATAAATATGTGTGTGTGTGTATATATATATATATATACATACATATATATATATATTTGCTTTTTATTTTAACACTTAGGAAAGACTCTTTTCTATTTTCAAGTTCTTGAGTGGGGAGTTGGTAGGGATGAGGGGAAACTTCATGGTTGTCCTCATGTACTGCCTACTTGGCCAAGGCAAGACATCATTCTGTCCATTTTCCAGATGAGGAAACTGGACCCACAGTCACGGAGAATATAGGTTGCAATTCAAATGGGTTGCAATTTTTGTGCCAAATCTTATTTAGTTAGTGTATTAGTTTTTTATGGCACACAAACTTAATGGCATAAAACAACACAATTTATTTTCTTACAGTTCTCTAGTTCAGAAGTCCAAAGTGGGTCTCTCTGAGATAAAATCAAGGTGTCCGCAGGAGGTCTAGAGGAGAATCCATATTCTTTCCTTTTCCAGCTTCTAGAAGTTCCTTGAATTCCTTGGTTCATGGCCCCTTTCCATCTTCAAAGTCAGCAGTGAATGGCTGGTGGATTTATTACATCAAATAGTCTCTGACACTGACTCTTCTGCCTCCCTCTTTCACATGAGACCCTTGTGATTACATTGGACCCACCTGCGTAATCCAGGATAAACTCGTCTTAAGAAAGTCAACCTTAATTCTATCTATGTTAATTCACTTTTGCCATGTAATCTAACATAATCACAGCTTCCAGCATTAGGATGTAGACATCTTTGGAGGACCATTATTCTGCTGGTAACAGCTGTGTTGAGAAAAGTTCTGAGGCCTCGTCTGGGCTCATCAGGAAAGATAACCAGTACCAATTAGCAATTTCCACCATGGATTCAGAAGAAAATGCCATGTATTTTCCATCCTACCATAGATGCAGGTCAAAGGAAGGAGAGTTTCAAAATGCCTACTGCTAAGTGGGGTAATCAGCCAATCCACGTGTGCGCTCACCTCTGGCTGGAGGGGCCATTATAAGGGGAGTGCTTCAATGATCTGCCTTCTCTTCTTTTGACTGGAGCTACTTGTCCCTCACTGACAGCATGAGCCCCATCCCAGGCTCTAGGAACAATACCATCCTTTGTGACCTTCTAGCCTGATCTCCCAAATGTCTACTCAGCACCAGGTCCAGTGCTAAGTGTTGGAGACACCAAGATAGGTCCAGCACTTTCTTTGTGCATGAGAGGCTCACTCTCTTGACAGGGAGACAGGCAAACAACTGGCCACACAAGATGAAATGACTTTACTTACCAGGCCCTCACTTGTCCTGTGTTGTCCCACCTTTATGCCTTGGCTCACACTGCCTAAAAACCCTTCTCCCTTCTGCTAGCCCCAATCCTACTCATTCTTCAGATGCCACTTCCTCTTTGATCCTCTCCAGCTGGAAGAAAATCTACTCTTTCTAGGCTCCCATTCTACTTTCGTTTTGTTTTTTAATATATCTGAACCCACTGATGCTCACAAACTCCACAAAACTGTGTGCGCTAAACTCCAACAGACTTAGATCTGAAACTTTGGAATTCCCTGACAAATTGGGGTGGGTCTGAAATTGGGGGGATGGTGACCTAGAGATTTAAGGATGGTAACATTTATATCCCCCACAGTGCTTGCATAAAATAGGTGCAATGACTGATAATAAATATTAAACCAAATTTTGGGACACTGAGTACTTCTGCAAAATCACCAAATGCTTGTATTTAGGGCCATTTTCTGGAACTTTTGTCAATGAGTAAGCATGTCGTGAGAATGGCAGTGGCTGAGATTCAGGAGGACAAGGTTCTGGTTCTCAGCCTGGGTCTGTCAAGAAAGGGCTTTTGGACCCCACACAACTCTTTCAAACCATCATCTTCACCATAAAACACAGTAGAGTCACCTTCTTAAGTACTGTCATAAGACAAAAATTATATATTTTTTTATATATGGCTGGAAAATGGCTGAGAAAGGCATGATGTTGGAGCCTGACACATTGCACACCATCTCTCACTAAGACCAGCACTGCCAATTTTTCCCCCAGTATTGGAAAGGATTGTTGTTGATTCAAGGAACACCAGATGAAATGGCTGGCTTGCATTCAGGAGTCATTTGAAACAAAAAATGCACCTTCCCTTTAAACACTAAAACCACATTCAGAGAGGTGAGATGCTTCTGTTCCAAGAAGTACATGGTCCTGAGGCAACAGTGCCAGATGCACATCTACTTTCCCAGCTGCTGTTTCTCTACCTGGGAAGAGAAGAAAACTATACCTCCTCCTCCCTACCTACCTCAAAAGGATTCTGTGAGGATAAATGTGAATACATGTTACAGTGACCTTAAAAAACATCCAAGTGAGCAAAACAATGGAAACAACCTAGATGCCCATCAACAGATGAATGGATAAACAAACTATGGTACATACACACAATGGAGTACTATGCAACGAGAAAGAACAACAATGAATCTGTGAACCATCTCATAACATGGATGAAACTGGAGGACGTTATGCTGAGTGAAATAAGTCAATCACAAAAGGACAAATATTGTATGAGACCTCTATTGTAAAAACCCATGAAAAAGTTCACACACAAAATGTAACAATCTTTGTTGGTTACGGGATGAGAGGGGTGGGGGGGAAATACTAAACAGGCAATAGCTAAGTGGTATCTTGGGTGAAGGGTGAGACAGTACACAATACAGGGGAAACTAGCACAACATGTACAAGGAAAGATCATGGAAGCCCCATAGACACATCCAAATTCCCTGAGGGACTGAATTGCTGGGTGGAGGGCTGTGGGGACCATGGTCTCAGGGAACATCTAGCTCAATTGGCATAACACAGCTTATAAAGACAATGCTCTACATTCTGCCTTGGTGAGTAGTGTCTAGGGTCTTAAAAGCCTGTGAGCGGCCATCTAAGATACTCCACTGGTCTTATCCCTTTGGGAGCAAGGGAGAATGAAGAGAACAGGATACAAGGAAAAGAACAGTCTGAAGGACTAATGGTCCACAGCTACCAAGGCCTCCACCGGACTGAGTCCTGTACAGCTAGATGGTGCCCGGCTACCACCGACTGCTCTGACCAGGATCACAACAGAGGGTTTTAGACAGAGCTGGAGAAGGATGTAGAACATAATTCTAACTCACAAAAAAAAAAAAGACCAGATTTACTGGCCTAAAGGAGACTGGAGAAACCCCAAGAGTATGGCCCCCACAAACCCTTCTAGCTCAGTGGTGAAGTTATCTCCGAGGTTCACCGTTCAGCCTGGGAGTGGACAGCCCCATAAAACGAAATGAGACTAATGAGGTACAGGAGTCCAGTGACAAGGGCCAGAAGGCAGAAGGGTACAAGGAAGCTGGTGATAGGGAACCCAAGGTTGAGTAAGGATATTGTTGATGTGTTGTGAGATTGTTAACCATTGTCATAGGGCAACATTTGTAGTAACTAAATGAGAAACTATTTTGTTCTGTAAGCCTTCATCTTAAGTGAGAATAACAGCACAATTGGAAGACAATAGTCAATGTCACTGACCATTGTCATAGGGCAACATTTGTAGTAACTAAATGAGAAACTATTTTGTTCTGTAAGCCTTCATCTTAAGTGAGAATAACAGCACAATTGGAAGACAATAGTCAATGTCACTGAACTGTGCATGTAGAAATTTTTGAAATGGTGTATCTTTGGCTATGTATATTTTCACCAAAAAAAAAAAGGCTGAGAAGTTAGAGGGTTGACATGTTGTGGGGTTGTTAACCAATGTCAGAAAACAATATGTGTACTACTGTTTCATTAGAAACTATTTGTTCTGTAAGCCTTCACCTGAAGTACAAAAAAAAAAAAAAAAAAAGCAGCCAAGTGAAATAAAATTTCCAAAATCAATTTGCCACAGCAACACCAAGTTTTATGTGGCCAACATTTATAATAATACAGTTATCAGTGCACAGAAAGAAAGAATCCCAGGGGTCAAAGCATTCTTAGAAGAACCCAGTCCAATTCCCTACCCAGAATGTAATCCCATCTACCGTAAAGGGAAGAGTGGCTCCAGAGACAGGAAGCTCACCATTTCACCAGATGAGCCATTTCATATTGCCCTTAGAAATTTTTTTGTTCAATGACCTGATGTCTGCTTCCTGGGAACTTTCTCTCATCGATTTCATGAATGCCTTTTGCAGCCACACAAAGTTGTCCCATGTAACAACGCTTCAGATATCAGAAGACAGTGATCACATCCTCTCTTCTCACACATCATAGGTACAAAAGTCCTCATTCACCATCCTAGGCACCAGCCCCCACCGCAGAATTTCAGCGACCCCATTACAGTGGAGACAGGAGAGCTTAGCCTGCCTATACATGAGGTTGCTTTAGTGGAAGAAGTGATTTCAGTAGCTGCAGAGACAGAATAAATCTACCACAGGGCTACAGTGTGAAGATCCTCTTTTTTAAATGAAAATTTCCAATGTGTCAGCTTTACAGATACAGAACATGGTCGAAACAAAGGGAAAAAATCCCACCACTTTAATTCAACAGAAAGGAATCCAACTTTAAAAATCCCCATCATTTAAGTATTTGAAATTGCTCCAAGGCTTGTGTTTGGGATCCTATATGCCATTTCTGGAATTCCTTTCTCAAGGACCCAGACTAAGCAGAATCAAGATCCTGAGATTTGTTTTCTAATGCACAAAAATGACTGAGAATATCATAGCTATTTCTAAAAAGTATTATCACTTGGTAAACCCATTAACCCTAACAGAAGCAAGCTTAAGAGCAGTCCAAGATCATCTTCTCAATAGTTCCAACAGCTCCTGAACAAATGGAGTTCCCTACATTTTCCTGATTCCATGGGACTTAAAAGACTGATGGCTGTGTACTTCTACCAGCGATGCACTTATGTTATCTATCCCGACAGGCTCCCTGGGCCTCACAATGACTAGGATATATAGCACACATAAGTTGGAATATATACTATGAAATTGCACATAGTCTTTTTTCGGAGTTGACAAGTTTAAATACACAGTGTAGGAAAATTACTCATGGCTGTGGAGGAAGATGGGCAAAAACTGCCAAATGGGCTTTTAATGAGGACTTCACAGTGTGAGCCTTTGCAAAAAGAACTTACAGATACAGGCGTTATGACAAACAAAAATGATCACACTAAGTTTTCAAAGAAGCTTACAGGTGTACCAGATCATGGTGATTACATGCAAAATGAACAGTGTATTCAAGAAGGACCATGTGGTTCTTGGACCAACATACTTGGCTCCCCATAAACACTTCAACTAGAAAAAACAGCCAACACATTAGTCAGAAATATAGCTTTATTATTAGAATATTTCATAATCTAAAAACTTTTTTTAATTCTGGGAACAGAATATCCAACTTTTGTACAACTGACTGGCCCTGCAGAATACTGGAAAACAGACTCTAAGCAATCTGAACTTTGCCATTAAGAATCTGTAAGCTAGCTTTGGGGGAGAAGGGCAAAGGAAGTTCAAATGAAGATTTCTTCCCTATAAAACAAATAATAAAATTAGATCCATTCTTCAGTTTAACTTTCAACTTGTTTTCCCAGAAACTTTGGTGATTTCTTCAAAAAAGCAACTTCCTTAACTCTAAAGTCTATCACCTTTGTGGACAAAGAAAAACATTTAGAAATAAGACACACAGTGGGACATGGCACCTGGCTCGGGTCATGGCCATGTACGTGGAGTATCCCGTAGAGTGAGCCAGCTCCTGTATTTCAGTTGTAAATTCATGTCTTTAAAGAAGCACAACATACATGACATGTTTCCTTTTATGTGGCTCAGAATTTAGTTGGAGCATTAAATTTTTTTAATATAATAAATAAATCTCAAAAAATTCATTTGTCTTGTGTAATATGTATAGAGTAGATATGACATGACGGTGCTTTCTGGAGGTCACTGGGTACCACTGTACAAGAGGGCTGTCTTGCCCTCCAGGCATGTTTTTTAAAAAATTTGAAAATGTAAGTAAGATTAAATAAAACAAACGAACAAATATCTGGCTATTATACCATCTTCAAAACCAAGTTGTTGTCATTGCACACAAGTTACAGGACAAAGAGCATGCAATACAACTAACAGAGTGTTGTTTTTTTTTTTTTTCCATGTGTGAAGGACTAAAGTGTGATCATGGTATTAACATCAATAATAAATTGTCTCTGGAGTAGGATAATTCTCCAAATAAATAGCTTTTACATTCAAATTTTTACCGTGTTAGCCTAAACAGTGGTATTCACAGCAATGTTTTTTCCCCTCTTGATAGCTGCCTATATATCACATGAATGTTCCACCCCCCATCAGCCAAAAGTCAAAGAGAAGATTCAAGAAATCAACATTGTCACTAGGAGAGGTTCCCAAAGTGTTTGTATAAGTTACACCTTCTGATTTACTGACATTTTAATTAACTGCTTTATTACCTATTTTTAATACACTGCTAGTCCAATGCTTATTGCAATAATCATAATTCTACTAATGTTAATTAGGTTACAGTGTTAATATTTAAAATGAGAATGCAATTTACATGAACTAACATATATAGTTTAAAAACCACCCACCACAAACACACACCTTTTTCATGAGTATTTAAAAATAAATTATTAATATACCTGACATATATATATTTTATGTATGTTACATACATATATGTATGTATATATTTGTGGACAAAATTATTCTTGTTTCCAGAAGGATGTCAGCACTTGTAAACTCTGCATGGGACCTGATGATACTGCTAATTAAAAAAACAAAAAAGGAACATGGAAATTCATTCTGGAAAAAAATCTTACATCAGGAGGTTCCTAGCAATGCTTTATGGAAACAAAAGCCATTTTAAGAGAGGGAGGGGAGGACAGCCTCAGATTCTGGATCCCACATGCACTGTTTGTTTCAGAAATTACTTTAGAAAGCAGTCTACAGTGAACATTTCAGGTTCTTGGTTAAAAGGTTAAGAACGTATATTTTAGTCACAAAATGGCAGCAAAGCAGCAGGAGGTGAAGCACGCTGCCTGGTGGAAAAGTTAGGCCAGCGAAGAGAAGGTCATGCCCACAGCTCACAGAGAGAGGCCGCCAACAGCGCAAGGGGAGCCAGGCTGTGAGAAGGGCTGGGCAGCATCTGCAGGGCTTCCAGAAGGGCTCCCAGTGTACTGAATGTGCGGCTCGCTGGCATTCCAACCACTCCGCGCCAAGGAGGAGTGGGACCAGAAGGGCTGTACTGCCTTCCCCAAGCATGGCAACAGAAGCAGTGTGTAAGATGCAGGCTGGCACTACGGTCTGAGGGTACAGATTTCTCAGCCAAAGGAAAGAGCAGAGATGGACTGAAGTCTAAAAAAACATGCAACTTAGGGAAACAAAAATCCTACATCAAACAAACTGAAAAATGGGCCTTTGAAACGAGAAAAACTGAAGTCAGCCTGGACAAGCCTCTTGAGCAATTCAAACATTGGAACGTTGATTACACCAGAATACTTGGGGGAAACAGGAATCCTGATGTGGGGGGCTTTCAAATTCATTGAGGGGAAGCTTAAAAGCAAACAAAAATATTTTTATTTTACAGCTATTGACAGAACTTTACATTCCCATTTCTTGCTTCACAATTTAGAGAACAGTGGTCACTGATGAATTTTCTCCTGGTGCCTGATTTCTTGTGCGGCCCTGGGTCTGAGAATTAATGACCACTGCACAGAACTTCAGAAACCCTGGTGGCATAGCGGTTAAGCACTACGGCTGCTAACCAAAAGGTCAGCAGTTTGAATCCACCATGTGCTCCTTGGACACCCTACAGGGCAGTTCTACTCTGTCCTACAGGATCAGGATCACTATGGGTCAGAATCGACCATCCAGCAATGGATTTGGATTTCTGGATTTGCACAGAACCCCATATGCAGAAATGACTGGAGACTAGGCTAATTATTTTAGAAGCTGGAGCTTTGTTTTACTCAAACCTTGGAATAAGATTGCTTAATTTTTTTATTCTTTCTGTAATTTGCCTCTTGCTTCTAAAAGAGGTCTGTACCAACTATGCTTCACTGAAATTCTGGCTTGTTAAATTCTGGTTAATCAAAGTTCTCGTATGGATACAAGATAAACGTATTATGTCCTGTTGCTTTTCCAATATGTCTTACTATGGGATGTGTCCGAAAGGACATTATTATTGGCCCCTGGAACAACATTCCCCAAAGCCCAGCAATGGTGATTCAGAGCCACCCACCCTTTTAGATGATGTTCACAATTGCTGTTGGTTTTTTTTTAGCCATTTTGGGCCTGATGTTGCCTTTCCGGCTAAAACCCAGGGGCTCCCCTTTCTTCGGTGGTCTGCAGAGTTCTCTTGAGGACTCAGCCTGTTCATGGATGGACTTGGCAGGCTGCATGCTGGCTCTGTCATCCTTGGCTTTTTTCAGGTAGTTTCTTCCCTTTGGGTGGAAATGGATCTTGAGATCAGAGTGGTTACACACAGAATGTGCGTGCCCTCGGCTTCTACAGATGGTTGGGAGGTGGGGAGGTGAACAGAAAGAAAGATTTCTTTAAAACCACAGAAGAACAGTAACTGCTCATGGCACAATCACTCCTGCATGTTACAGTGGTGATAATGCTAGCGGTTAAACAAATAATATATATTGGAATTTTTCTTCCAAAACTTCCAGCAGCCTTCATGAAATGATCTCATGATACTAAATTCCCAAGGAGACAGTACAAGTTCTGTTTTACCGGTAAAGAAACCGAGGCCCAGAAATTTCAAAAGACTACCCAGAATAATACATGCAGTTCAACTATGGAGACGATGGGACCAGAACTCCTATCTCCTGACCCTTTAAATGAGTAGCAGGGGACTCACAAACCCACAGTATGATATTATAGGGTTTATGATTTATAATAGAAATATTCGTATATCTCTATCAAATGTAGTAAGCATACTACATTAATAGTACTATAGAGCTATTATGACTACTCTAGAGAGTTCCTGGGTGGTGCAAACAGTTAAGTGTGTTAAGTGCTCGGCTACTAGCCGAAAGGTTGGCGGTTCAAACCCACCCAGAAGTTCCTTGGAAGACAGGCCTGGAGATCTGCTTCCAAAAGGTCACAGCCCTGAAAACCCGATGGAGAAGCTCTACTCTGCTTACTTGGAGTCGCCCTGAGTTGAATCAAGTTGACGGCAACTAACAAGAAAATCTGAATAAGAGAGTTATACTAAATACTATAAAAATACTCTTGTAATACTATCATAATGCCATATACTAATAGAGTATTAGTAGAATTAAAAGTCATGTCAACATTTTACAAATTAAGTATGCATGCAGGTAAATTTTAACCTGAGCTTCTCAAATGCATTTATATTACATATATTATGCAAAATGCAATATGAAAACATATTATACTAGCATTATTAAATGGACCAAGTATAAAAAGGAATACATACAGGCATTTGGATTTCCTATTTGAGGAGATATCCGTAAGCTGAAGGAAAACAAATAGGAAAAAAAAATCACATCACGAGAAGGCTGGACTCAGTTTTGAAGATCTTTTTTTGCTTATGTTTTTAAGAAACTGTATTTGCATTAAGGAATCCAGTGAGTGGTATCTGTGGCATTACCCATGGTGCCATCCATCACACATCGGGGGACAAGAACGTCTCTGCCCAGCCTCTGCTTACTCAGGGAGGCTCTGTGTATACATGTTCTGCGTTTCCCAAAAAGCCACCGTCAGCAGATCTCAACAACTGCAGAAAGTCAAACAGCTTCCCAACAGAGTAACATTTGAAAAAACATGTTTTTACAAACTGGAATGATGTGCCTTTATTTCCTGATGGTTCAGACTGCATTTGTAGCTAATTCACTACAGCTGTAGCTGGTCAGAGTGTATCAACTAAGGGGAAAA
The DNA here is from genome assembly GCA_030035585.1 of Dugong dugon. Lineage (NCBI taxonomy): Eukaryota > Metazoa > Chordata > Mammalia > Sirenia > Dugongidae > Dugong > Dugong dugon. Next base: position 28,106,348 of record CM057475.1, read on the forward strand.
TTGGCATAAAATGTTTATTGCCCAGAATACATCATTTCTACAATGATAGTGTATGAAGACCAACTCCGCAACTGTCCCTGAGGCCATCTATCATTGAGATTATTTTCCACCCCTAATAAATCATGCAATGGAATACCTGCATGCACTTTTGTGGCTGGGCTCAGAATGACTTCATTTGCAGCATAAATTGATAATTATCGTTTTGTGATCCAGCTGTCACCACCCAGTTTATGGGCAAAGTCCAGGGTATCCCCAGCCTTCAGTTTCTGCTCTCCCACATGTAGCCTTCACTAAAAGAAGTGGTGTCACGTTAGTTGGAAGAGAGACGGAAGAAGTGGATGACAAAGGAAATGTGCAGAAAGAGCCACTTTGGTGTTCAGGCCCAGTTTGGCCAAGACATGTATCCCCACTATACTAAAATAGTCTAGAAAGCCAAGCTCAGCCTCACAGGCTCACTGCCCCAGTTCTTGTCTGCAGCTTGAGCTCTAGTCAACAGCACGACAGAAAGAAGGTTTCTTAAACAGATTTCCGAGGACCCCCAAGAAGGCAAGATGGGATTCTTGCTTTTTGCCTTTTTATACAATCTGAAGTTGACATTATTTTTGACCTTGCTCACGCTGGCTGGGTTTGGCATGAGATTAGCAAACTGTGAACAGAAAAAAGCAGCATTCTGGCATGGGGGTGCTGAGGTTACACAATGTACAATGAAGGTAGGACAGCTGGTGGCTTCTGGGGGACCGGTAGGCAACAGCAATTCCCTCTTTCATGCTCCTGAGCTGGGCTTTTTGAATGGACTTTAGTGAATATATAAAGTGTAAAAATGTACAGGGTTTTTCCTTATTTTATTATTGAGGTATAACAAAGTGCTCCACTTCACTGTATTCATGGTAAGTATACAGTTTGATGAGTTGTTGCGTGTATTTACATAATACCCTTTGTAATTTGATGCAAAATTAAGTGTGTGTGGTGGGGGCGGGGGGGCAAAAGTGTCATCAAATGCTCAAAGGAGTCCTGACTTCAAAAAAGCTTAAGAAACACAAACTTAGGGCCTATGAGTATCAATAAGGGACTAGGCTGGGACCTCAGGAAATTTGAGCAAGTTACTATGTCTTACAGGAAGGGAAATGCATGAATAAAGATCGGTTAAGATGGCCATGAACCTCACATATACACATTATACAGGCACCATAAATTGTGCATGTCTGAACATCACACACTGGGTTAAGCCCTTACCATATACAGCCCCAATTAACCCTCAAAACAATCCTACGAGTTAAGCATTATTATCCCCACTTTACAGATACAGAAACTGAGGCAGAAAAGTTTAATAACTGCCTCTAAGCCTCAATGCTCTACCAGTGTCAAGGCTGGGCTTCCAACCCAAGTTAGCAGACTCCAAGCCTGAACATGCCTTCACTCTGTACTGGCTAAAAAGTATGTGTTTGTTATATAAGGACAAGAAAGTGTGTGCACAGGAAGTGGAACTGACAACTGGTTTAGAAGTTCTCCAATAAACCAATAAATTATGAGGTCTGGAAGTGGAGCCAGTGTCTGTTACTATAGCCAGCACAGGATTTCATGTTTTCCTTAGCTACACAAGTAGCCATCGCTCCTCCTGGCCACCCCCCGCCCCCAGCCTTGCCTTTCACAGAGGGAAAAGCTCATCCCCACTTAACTCGTCTACCCACCTCCGCTTCTCCTAGTACAGCTACTTTTCTTCTCGTCTAGAGAGAAAAGGGTGTTAAGATGAGGATCAAGAGATCCCTTGATCAGGGCTCCCGGTTGGAAAAGGATAAATGATCTTATTCGGAGAACCACCCTGAGTATTTCTAAAGTACAAACACGGCATTTCAGGTTATTACAGGCTTGGAACTGCACACCTAGCCCTCCTCCAACATCTGCTTTTTGGAAATAACAGCAATGTACGCCCAGTTGTTCAGACCAAAACCTTGGGTTCATTCTTAATTCCTCTCCTTCCTTCTCCCACCAGATCTAATCCTTCAGCAAGGCCAATTGGTCTTGTCAGTTCTACCCACAGAACAGATCCAATAGCCATCACTTCTCTCCACTTCCACCTTATCCAGGCTGCCAACCTCTTATTTGCCATGTGACTATAGCCTCCTAAATGGTCTCTCATTCTTGTGCTTCTCTAGTCAATTCCCCCACAGAGCAGCCCGAGTGATCTTGCTAAATCATAGATCACCTCCTGGTTAAAACCTTCCAATGGCTTCCCCGTGCACTTTGGAATAGATCTAAACTCCTTACGTGACCTGTAAGGCCTGGCATAATCTAGATCGTTCCCAACTCTCTGCCTTCATTTCGGACCACTCACACACACCAAGCTTGTCCCCTCCTAACGCGCTTGCTATTCCTTTGCCTAGAATGATCCACTTCAAAAGTTTCACAGGTCTGCCTTCTTCTGGTCATTCAGGTCACAACTCAAATGTTAACTCCTGAACAAAGCTTTTCCTGGCCACAAAGGGCCCTGGTGATACAGTGATTATGCGTTTGGCTGCTAACCAAAAGGCTGGCAGTTCGAATCCACCAGCTGCTCCTTAGAAACTCTACAGGGCAGTTCTACTTGGTCTGACAGGGTTGCTATGAGTCAGAATCAACTTGAAGGCAACAGGTTTTGTTTTGTTTTGTTTTAGGGTCACTATAAGGAACCTCGGTTAAGCACGCAGCTGCTAACCCAAAAAGTTGGCCAATGGAACCCGCGCAGCAGCTCTGTGGGAGAAAGATCTGGTGATCTGCTCTTGTAAAGATTACAGCCTATGAAACCCTATGGGGCAGTTCTACTCTGTCACATGGGGTCACTATGAGTCAGAATCGACTTGGGGGCAACAGGTTAACTCTAAAGTAGTTCCCTACCCTGGGAATCTCAAACACACCATCTTATTTTTTCTTTTCTTTATAGTAGTTAGCACTATCTAAAATTATCTTCTGTATTTGTTTACTTATTTATTGTATTCTCCTCCTTACTGGAGTGTAAGGTCTGTGAGAGCTAGGACCTCATCTCTCTTGTTCACAGATGTTTCCTCAGCACACAATAAGCGCTATGCCCCCAATAAATACGAGTTAAATGAATTACTGGTAGTCCTAACTTAGCAACCTGCAGGAAATAAATGTAACGCTTAAAATAAGATTACCCAAGCTGTTTCATGACCTTCCATTCGAGCGGTTCTGTGAGAGACTGTGGCAGATGGGATATTAGGTCACTTTGTGCCTAATTCAACAGCATTTTTCAGAGCATATGGATAAAATATCTAAGTAAGCATATTACATTTTTAGAAATCAGCCAGGCGAAAATGAGCATAAATGCTCAAGGGGACGAAGGGAAAGACACAGATGCCAAAACATTATTTCAGAAAAGCCACTAAATATGAAGGGAAGGAAGTTTTTTCTAGAGCACAGAAGAATCTTAAAGCTAGAAAGCACCTTAGAAAGAAGCAACTTAGAAGAAGTCAATCTAGAAATTTCACTGGAGGTGGTAATGAGAAAAAGAACGAAGAGGAAAGAGGAAGTGAACTGGGGTGGATGAAAGAAGGGATATGAAGAAGATGATTGTCATGGGTTGAACTGTGTCCTCCAAAAATATCTGTCAACTGGGCTAGGTCATGATTCCCAGCATTGTATGACTGTCTATCATTTTATCATCTGATGTGATTTCCCTATGTGTTGTAAACTCTATCACTATGATGTAGTAAGATGGATTAGCGGCAGTTATATTGATGAGGTATACAGGATTAGGTAGTGTCTTAAGCCATTCTCTTTTGAGATATAAAAGAGAGAAGTGAGCAGAGAAACATGGGGACCTCACACCACGAACAAAGCAGTGCCGGGAGCAGAGCACGTCCTTTGGAACTGAGGTTCCTGCACTGAGATGCTCCCAGGCCAAGAGAAGACTGATGATAAGGACCCTTCCTCCAGAGCCGACAGAGAAAGCTTTCCCCTAGAGCTGATGCCCTGAATTTGGACTTGTAGCCTACCGGACTGTGAGAGAATAAATTTCTCTTTGTTAAAGCCATCCACTTGTGGTATTTCTGTTATAGCAGCACTAGATGACTAAGACAATGACACTGACTTTGCAGTACAGCCTTAGTGGCAGCTGAGAGCTGGGCCAGGCTAGGGATGGTAATCCTCACTGTTCCAGAGGAGGCAGCTGAGATGTGCAAGCAAGGGGAGCAGTAGGGCTGGGTCAAAATGTTCTGGTCCATCCTGGATGCACTGGGACAGGGAGCTATTCCGGGTAGGGCTGAGCTTCCAGAAGCCTGGGTGTCTGAGTTCTCCAACCCATTCACTAAGCTGGCCAAACAGGTTAAAAAGCATATTATCCCAAGCTTTTCATGTTAAAAAAAATCCAAGTTACTCTGTGTCTCTACAGTCACAGATGTCCTGGGAGGCCAGGACTAGTTAGCACTTTCACTACAGCAAAGACACGGCCCTAATTTTACAGGTGAAATATGTATTACTACAATGGAAGAGTCCAAGTAACAAGGAGAAATAGTCCTAGAGTCCACAGACAGTCTTCTGTGGTACAAAATAGAGTTTAGAGAACTACATATGAAAATAATTAGTGTGCCATATAGATGAAACTGCTTTGAACAGAGTTATGGAAACCTCACAGATACAGCAAATTTACTCCCTTTCAGCCTATTTTTGTCCCTGACTGGAAAGTTCTAGGGTTTACATGACTAGGCTGCTCTAAGGCTGTGTGCACATTGTTACAGTAAGCTCCATGTTAAATTTCTTCATTTCTTTTCTTCCTCCCCGCTCCTTTCCACTGTGTCCCTCCTTTCTGTCTGTCTCCTTCTCCTGTCTTCCTTCTCTTATCTACCTGCCTTTCATTTCACTTCTTCCTTTCACTTCTTTCCGATACCTCATTTTGTTACATAATCATGTTTCCTTTTAATCTTGGCCTCCAGAAAGCACAGCTAAATTTTGTCATCAAACCAGCAGCAATTTTATTAAGCTTTTGCTTAGCATAACATTTATTAACCTTTTGCTTAGCATAAATAACCTTTTCCTATTTTTCTTTGCCTTAGGGTATAGTCTATTGGGGGAGATGGGGAGGGGGAGGAAAAAGAAATAACCATTCTAAAATCTTTTGGGAAGGAAGTAAGCATACGTAAAGATCAATAAATAATGGAAATCTTATAAACAAACTCCTCTGGGGCTCCTAAAGTCTTGCCTTTGGCTTTGTTGTTTATATTGCCAAAGAAATTGTACAGACAGCAAATAGGACTACCCACCTGTCTCACCTAGAACATGGTCATCTGTATCCATTCTTCCCAAGGATGGGCTAATAAACATCTGTAAGGGATGTCCTGAAGTCTTTGTTTACTTATTTATTGTGTCCCCTTCCTCACTGGATTGTAAGGACCATGAGACCACGGACCTCATCTATCTTGTTGACAGCTGTTTCCTCAGCACCCAATAAGTGCTATGCCCCCAATAAATATGTGTTAAATAAATTACCAGTAATCTTTAAGGAGACTAGAGAATCTTGAATAAGCCATTTTTGGAAGTTTGGAGCTTCATCCATATCCAGAGTTCTCAACTCAATTATAGGAGGTTCTTAAGCCCCTGAAACTATATATAAAATTGTACGCAAAAAATCTATTCTAGAACTATCATCTGTGAATTTTTCCAAATCTAAGACCCTACAAAGAACGTTTAACCTATAGAAGCTGCTGAATGGCTTTTACTTTCCTGTTAAGGAAAATAAAAGAAGTATATGTGGCTGGATCTTGCTTTACTGAGAAGGATCAAAGCTTTCCTAAGATTGTCTTAAAGTGCTCCATGATCCAAAAAAATATAACGACTTCTGACCTACTTGAACACCAAGACTGGGAGAGATTATTTCTTTGGATACTTTTAACTCCACTATTATACAAATATAAAAATATGTTTACCAATTCAGCTTGGCCTGGGCTAGGAAGCTAATAAAGAACTGGAGATGGTGCAGCCAGAATTTTGTGTACTTCCAAGTGCCCTGGATGCACCAGTATCACTTCCATAACATAAGCATGGCCCAAGCAGTGCTTTGAAATGGTGTCTACAGATTCCCTGCAAATCACCCCCCCAGCTCCATTAGCGCTGTCATCGGGTCAGTCTCACCATACACAGGGACCTCACACTTGGTGGCTGGACTGATGTGACTCACCACATGCTCACTGATGTCACGGCAGAGGCCGGCGGCCTGCTGGCTCTGATAATACTCCAACTGCTTTTCCGCCAGTTCTACCCGCTGCAACAGATTCTCGATGAAGTCCTGGAGTCGAGCTTTCCCTTGAACCTCCTTCTCAGCTGCTGCTTCCAGGAAATGGTTGAATGTAACAACTTCTCTGCAAGGCAAAAATATCAGAACAAAAAAAAAGGAAGAAATGAGATAGGAATTGATTCATTCAACACATATGTATTGAGTGCTAACTATGTGTTGGGTACTCTTCTATGCGCTCTGACCAGAGATGACAAAACAGATAAATTACATTTAACTGACTACATTTTAAGTAATCTCTGATGGTAGTAGGGGAGTCCCTGAATGATGCAAATGGTTATTGTGTTCACTGCTAACTAAAAGCCTGGAGGTCTGAGTCCACCCAGAGGCACCTTGAAGAAAGGGTCGTGATCTACTCCTGAAAGATCAGCCATTGAAAACCCTGTGGAGCGCAGCTCTACTCTGACACCCATGGGGTCGCCATGAGTCGGAATCAACTTGATGCGAACTGACTTGGTTTGGTTTTTTAATGGTAGCAGAGGGATACAGTCACTATAAAATATACAAATAAATATTTATGTCAAATGGTGACAAGTGCCAAGAATAAAATTGGAACTGAGTGCAAAGAGACAGTGAGAAAGGAAGGGAAGAAGTGGGTGATAGTTTAGAAAGTCAGAAATGTCCTTTTGCATAAGGTAACATTTGAGCACAGACTTGCAGAAAGTGAGGAATAAGCAATGCAGATATCTGGGGGAAGAGCAAACCAGGCCACCACAGGAACATCCAGATGTGTCTCAGGTACAGCAAGGAGGCCTGCATGGCCACAGCAGAGTGGCTGAGGAAAGGACAGTGGGAGCAGAGAAGCTGGTAGGGCCTCATAGGTCACAGTAAGATTCCAGATTTTATTATAAATGAGATGGAAAACCACTGGATGCTTTTGATTCAAGTTCTGACTTACATCTTAAATGTCTAGCTCTTGGGAGAGATTATAGGGAAGGTGTGGTAGCAAGATATCATGATAATCCCCCTACTGTATAAAGTTAAGTCACCTTGTCCAATACTATATTTTTGAGCTAAGAATGAACAGCCCAAGAAACCCTTCCTGAGGCAGGCCCAAGGTCCATCTGGAAAGCTATTCCAGGAGCAGCAATGGGCAGGTTGCCCTCCCCTAAAAAGTTGAGCAAAATACTTCAAACAACACTCTTTTCTCTACAAAATTCTATGTGGATTCTCAACTCCAGAAATCTTTTAATGACTTTGTTACCATTTTATATTTTCATTTTTTTATGAAAATAGTATTTTTTTCAGATTTATAAATAAGTTCTTTTTAAAGAATTCAATCACCACATTCAAAACATAAAGAAGAAAGGAAATACCACCTGAAACCCTATTATCCTGAGACTATCACCATTAACATTTTGGTAGGCATCTTCATGAGCATCTCTTTATGAACATACACACACACCCCCACACCCCACACCCCCACACCGTTTTTCTGCTTTTCATTACCTTACTTCCCGCCCAATTCCCTTCCCTCCCTTTTTCTCAGGCCAAGGACCAGGTAATCAGCACTATCAATAGGTATGTACTATGACAGTTATCTTAATCCTATTTTCTACATTAATAAGAAAACACAGAGGTCGTTTTAGCCATCCCCTTTATATGTTCTGCTGCCCTCTTTCAGGCTAATGAATTCTGTAATTTTACCACTCATTAGAGATTAGTATTTCTTTTCATGTATCTTCAAAATCTCTCTCAACCATCAAAGAGTATCCCCTCATTTTTCTGGCCATGTTCAACTTATGCAAAGCCAAGATTCTAAAGACTTTGATCATTGCACCCTTTGCTTCTTTCTTTTTAGATTAATGAATCCTAATTTTTAAATCTAATCTTAAACGTAGTTCTTCTAGACGGCCAATTAAGTTCATGGCCTTCTCTATTCCTTCTCAACCACCACTTGATTTTCTTTTTTACTTTTTTTTTAATGTACTTTAGATGAAGGTTTACAGAGCAAATTAGTTTCTCATTAAACAATTAATACACATATTGTTTTGTGACACTGGTTGCCAACCCCACAACATGTCAACACTGTCTCCTTCTCCACCCTGGATTCCCCCATTACCATCTTTCCTGTCCCCTCCTGCATTCTTGTCCTTGTCCCTGGGCTGGTGTGCCCATTTAGTCTCGTTTTGTTTTATGGGCCTGTCCAATCTTTGGTATACCTCAGGAGTGACTTCAGTACTTAGTTAAAAGGGTGTCCGAGGCCATACTCTGAGGGTTTCTCCAGTCTCTGCAAGGCCAATAAGTCTGGTCTTTTTTTGAGTTAGAATTTTGTTCTCCATTTTTCTCCAGCTCTGTCCCCAATCCTCTATTGTGATCCCTGTCAGAGCAGTCGGTGGTGGTAGCTGGGCACCATCTAGTTGTGCTGGACTCAGACTGGTGCACCAGTTGATTTTTATTTTCCACTATGAGTCAGAATCAACTCGACGGTAACGGGTTTGGTGGCTTTTTTAAGCTCCATAATTTCTTGAGAGTAGAACTTCAAAGAAGTCGGATCTGTCACAGAGTTTTGTATAAGGCCTCTGGAAAATAGTTGGTTGTGGCTTCCAGCTCCTTTTTTCTGTATCACCTCTTGGTGAGACACTTTTACAATCAGTTTTGATTTTTCTCCTACAAATATGTCATACTTGGCCATACCGAAACTTTCCTGATACTTCCTATGGAGTCACACATCTCTGCAAAATCTTGTGAACTATATGTTTATAAAAATAGGAAAGAAATTGGTTCTAACAATGATTCAAAGAATTGCTCATTACATCAAGTCCCTTTATGCCAGTGTTCTATCCATAAATCCCAATTGTATAATAATCCCATTATTTTTCAGTAGCTAAGAAACAGCCATATAAGAGAAAAAAAAAAAAAAAACCCGCTGCCATCAAGTCAATTCCTACTCATAGCGACCCTACAGGACAGAGTAGAACTGCCCCATAGGGTTTCCAAGGAGCCGCTGGTGAATTCGAACGGCCAACCTTTTGGTTAGCAGCCAAGCTCTTAACTACTGAGCTACCAGGGTGCCAAAAAGAGTACTTTTTAAAAAGAGTTTCTTTCATCATCATGTTTCAAGTTTATTTCCAGATGTTTCCATACAAGCACTTAATAGAAGACGTACATTTTCCAAGCACACTAGCTGTTCAGGCCATGAACACAAGCCGATTTTCAAGCTCTATGTCATTTAGCTTCGGCCTGCCTCCTGAGTGAGCCCCAAGCTTAACTAGCAGCAAAATAGTGGAGGGTCCGTCCAGGTGCTACACCCAGCCCCTTCATGGCTCCCAGTTATGGTTTAGATCCTTTTGATGGAGTATTTTCACAGCTCAAAAGCACCACTGAAAACATAGCCCAGGAAAACAGCTACTACTTCACCTTTCCAACATTAAAGCTTCAATTCATCTGGCGTCAAGCCCATGGTAGAGATATCTTGGATGATATTTAGGATGACTGAATCATGTAACAGTCTCCAAATTGTACTTACAGGGAAAACAACCAAAACCCCTCACCCTAAAAAAAAACCGAGAGAAAGAGAGCGAGGCCTGGTTTGTTTTTGTTTGTTTTTTAACTCACATTTGTTTACAATATTTACCATATATTTTTATCTTATTACAAAAGTAGTTAACATTTATTATGAGAAATATAAAAATTGAGCTGTTGGAGGCTCCAACTGGGTGGGATCTGAGTCAGTTTTTTGTTTTTTACCCTATGCCCAAGACTCAGTACAGTACTTGACACATAATATTCAATAAATATGTGTTGTAATTAATGTTTAAAAAAGTTAAGGAAGAAAACAGAAATGACTCATAATCCCACCACCCAGAGGTAACTACTGTCAACATCTTAGTGAATTTTTTCTAGTCTTTTTTCTCTGTGCATGCTTACCATTCCTGGCTTCTCTGGATATACAATCTAGCATATAAGAAGACAGCAACATTTGACAACTTAATCTCACAGAATTAACATCACAGAAGCAAGAGAACAAATCTGACTGCAACAGTTTACAGCTATGACTATATTTTTAAATCATGTAATGTTCTGCTACTGGTTCCATATAAAACTTTTAAAAATTAATATTAATACTCCTAGCTGTTCGTGGAGTGTTATGCCATAGAAGAGAAGGACCTTTTTCTAGTATACTTTGTGCAATTATTTTGAGCCCTGAAGCTGAAACACTAATACCCTTTGTATTTTTCAACCAGCCTGGCACCAATGTTAACCTAATTTCAGTTTGTGGCTATTTCACGTAAGCTAAAAGACAAAAAAAAAAACAAAAAAAAACAAAGGACAGTTGAAACAGTCCTGAGGATTTAGTGTGATTTTGTTTTAAAGGAGAAGATACACAAGTGTTAGAGAAGTCCCCATTCTGAGACTGTCATATGGTATCCTTGTTAGATGAAAATAATATCAAAACCAGGTGACTAATTGTGGAATTAGGAGGTATGTGACTTCAGTTCCCTCTTTCACATCTTATTCAATGTGGATAATCAATATCCAGAAATACCTCTTATTTCTCCCCAAGGAGTCTTGGAAATTATCTGAATGGAAAGGAAAGAGGTTTAACTACATTGCATTTGTACCCCATCTTTAATAACTATATTCCAACCAGTAAAATATCCATTTCAAGTACAAGATTGACCAACAGATTTCAAGAGAAAAATACGAGAGAACGAAATGTTCACTGATATGCTTTCAGATTCCACACTGCAACTAACCTTCAAAAAATTACCATTTGTTGAATTTTGGTGCAGTATCAAATAAGAATACCCATGATTACCTGAAATGGCTATTCAAATGCCCTTCCATTTTCCTACTATATATCTCTGGGAGGCTGGATTTTCTTCATATATTTCAACCAAAAAAATTAATTTGCAACAGACTGAACGCAGAAGAGCTAGTAAGATCCAGCTGGCCTCGGAAGAAAGGCCTCGCAATAAACTTCCAAAAAATCAGTCATTGAAAACCCTATGGAGCACAGTTGTGGACATACACGGGATGGCCATGAATTAGAAGCAACTAAACAGCAACAGCTTTGCCTCTATTAAGCCAGACGTCAAAAAGATTTGTAAAACTATAAAATACCACCACTCCTTTCACTAAATTGTTTTTTAAAAACTAGTTATTTTTTCATAAAAAACATGCTATTTATATTAACATGTAATTGGTTTATTATTGCTTATTTTAAACAAATTCATAAATTTTTGTAAATTTCTAAGTTTTAGTTTCTAATACAGTAAATACTAATACGTATAACCCTCAAAAACAAAAGCTCTTTGGGGTCTTCAAATTTTTTTAGGAGTGTAAAAGAGAAGCGAGACCAAAAAGTTTGAGAACTGACCTCATCTACCCTCAGACCAGAAGAACCAGATGGAGCCTGGCTACCACTACTGAGTATTCTGACCAGGAAGACAATAGACGAATCTTGATAGAATGGGAGCAATATGTGGAAGAGAACTCAAATTCTTAAAAAGTCCAAACTTGGGAGCCCGGCAAGATGGCGCTCTAGGCAGAAGCACCACGCCGTCCCTCCACAGCAAAGATCTGAAAAACTAAGCCAAACAGAGAATCAACAATCCTGAAACCCTAGAACATCAAATGAAGAGATAAAGAACTCAGCCAAACACCAAACGGAGTGAGAATACTGAAGGAGAATGGAGAGCGAGGAGAGATTCATGCAGAGGTCCCCTACCCGCTAACGCAGCGCGGATCCACCATCTTGGACTCCTATCGGAGACCAGCAAACGGGAGAACAGGAGAGCAGCCTCGTGGAGCGTCCAGTGGGAGACAGAACAGCCGTCTCTCATCTGTCCATTCCAACGGCAAGCTCCCCTAGCATTCTTTTATGTTTGCATGTTTTTCGCTCCTGCTCCTCTCTCCTCTCTCCCATATCCAGCTTAGCTTCACACATAACCATCTCCCCGCTGCATCCTGCCTCCTGCACCGTGCACTTGACATCACACCACCAAGCTGTGCATGCACGCCCTATTGGAACCTGCCCAGCACTGATTACCGACCGTCCTGGTGGCTACGGTGAGTGCCACAAACAACCCGTCCCAGTGGCTCCTCTTCAGCTAGACCTGCCCAGCTGTACCACAAGGATGAAACAAAAAAATCCACAATCAGTAAATGAGAGAAATATCTACTGAATGCCCCAAAAACAGCAAACAATATCAAAACATTTACAAAAACAAGACAAGACGGCTCCAATAGGCGTCCAAATTAAAACACCAGATAACTCTCCTGTGGAAGAAAATGCACTAGAAGTACCTCATAGGGAACTCAAATCACTAATATTCGGAATTTTCCAAGAACTGAGGCAAAAAGCTGACAAACATGAGGAAAAAATAGACAAATTTATGGAAAATACAGACAAAAAATTGGAATAATTCAGGAAGATGATGCAGGAACAAAATGTCAAAATAAATTTACAACTCGAAATTATACAAAAACAACAATTAGAAATCCAAAAGATAAACAACAAGATTTCAGAAATGGATGATGTCATAGAAGGGCTGAGAAGTAGATTTGAAACCGTGGAAGACAGGATCAGTGGAACTGAAGACAAACACTTGGATACAACTGTTTCAGGAAAACTCAGAAAAAACAACAAAGAAAAATGCAGAGACCCTGAGAGTTATGTGGGACACAATTAAAAGCAAAAACTTACGAGTAATTGGCATCCCAGAACAGGGGGAGAAAACAGAAAACACGGACAGGATCATTGAGGAACTGCTGACAGAAAACTTTCCCAATATCATGAAAGATGAAAAGATGGCCATCCAAGAAGCTCAACAAACCCCATATAGAAGAGACCCCAAAAGAAAATCACCAAGACATATCATATTCACACTCGCCAAAACTAAAGACAAACAAAGAATCCTGACAGCAGCTCGTGAAAAACAAGAAGTCACATACAGAGAAGAAACAATAAGACTAAGCTCAGATTATTCGGCAGAAACCATGCAGGCAAGAAGGCAGTGGGATGACATATATAAAATCTTGAAAGAAAAGAATTGTCAGCCAAAAACAATATATCCGGCAAAACTCTCGTTCAAATTTGATGGTGAAATTAGGTCATTTCCAGATAAACAGAAACTAAGGGAATATGCAAAAGTCAAACCAAACTTACAAGAATTATTAAAAGGAGTTCTTTGATCTGAGGACAAACAGCTTCAGCCCTTCGGCAGGACCTAGGACACAGGTTCATATGAACGAGATACCATTCTAGGAAATGAACTATCAAGGACTATCCAAAACCAAAAGAAATACAACAGGGAATCAGAGCAATCAATCAAAGGATGACAACAACATCAAAACAATGAAAGAGGGAACAAACGGCACAGGTATAGAACCTTCTAACGGAGAGGAAGGCAAGGCGATAACAAGTAAGGGTAGACTGCTTCAAACTTATAAAGATAAGGGTAAAATTCATGGTAACCACAAAGAAACTTAACACACCAACTCATAAAAATAAAGATGAAAAACATAAAGACTCAGCAAAAACAAAACCTACAAAAACAAAAGAAATGAACACAAAATCCACAAACAAAAGTAACTCAGCACAAGAGAGTAAGAAGAACAAAGAAAACTTCAGCACCACAAAAAAAAGCACTACAAAATGACAGCAACAAACTCACATCTATCAATAATTACACTGAATGTAAATGGACTCAATGCACCCATAAAGAGACAGAGAGTGGCAGAATGGATAAGAAAACAGGATCCATCAATATGCTGTCTACAAGAGACACACCTTAGAAACAAAGATGTGAATTTATTAAAAAACAAATGTTGGAAAAAAATATATCAAGCTAACAACTACCAAAAAAGAGCAGGAGTGGCAATTCTAATCTCAGATAAAATAGACTTTAAAACAAAATCTACCATAAAAAACAAAGAAGAACACTATATAATGATTAAGGGGACGATCCATCATGAAGACATAACCTTAATAAACATCTACGCACCCAATGACAGGGCTCCAAAATACATAAAACAAACTCTAACAACATGAAAAGAGAAATTGACAGTTCCACAATAATAGTAGGAGACTTCAACACACCACTCTCAGTAAAGGACAGAACAACTAAGAAGAAACTCAGCAAAGATACAGAAGACCTAAAGGACAAAATCAGCCAACTGGACCTCATAGACATATATAGAACAATCCATCCAACCGCTGCAAAGTACACATTCTTTTCCAATGCACATGGAACGTTCTCCAGAATAGACCACATCTTAGGCCACAGAGCAATCCTCAACAAGATCCAAAACGTTGAGATAATTCACAGTATCTTCTCTGACCACAATGCCATCAAGGTAGAAATTAACACTAGAAAGAGCAAGGGAAAAAAATCAACTACATGGAAACTGAATAATACTCTGCTTACACATCAATGGGTAATAGAAGAAATCAGAGATGGAATTAAAAAATTCCTAGAATCAAATGAAAATGAAAACACATCATACCAAAACATTTTGGACACAGCAAAGGCAGTCCTCAGAGGACAATTTATAACAATAGATGCACATATCAAAAAAGAAGAAAGAGACAAAATCAAAACATTAACTACCTAACTCAAACAAATAGAAAGAGAACAGCAAAAAAAAGCCTACAACCACTGGAAGAAAGGAGATAGTAAAGATCAGAGCAGAAATCAATGAAATAGAGAACAGAAAAACAATAGAAAGAATCAACAAAACCAAAAGTTGGTTCTTTGAAAGAATCAACAAAATCGACAAACCACTGCCCAGACTGACAAAAGAAAAACAGCAGAGGGCACAAATAACCCAAATAAGAAATGAAATGGGGGACATTACAACAGACCCAACTGAAATAAAAAGGATTATAGCAGAATATTATGAAAAACTATATTCCAACAAATTTGAAAACCTAGAGGAAATGGATAAATTTCTAGAAACACACGGCATACCCAAACTACAACAAAGTGATATTGAAAATCTGAACAGACCCATAACAGGAGAAGAGATTGAAAAGGTAATAAAAAAAACTCCCAACCAAAAAGAGCCCTGGCCCAGACTGCTTCACTGGAGAATTCTACAAAACATTTACAGAAGAGCTTGTACCAGTTCTACTCAAGCTATTTCAGAGCATAGAAGAGGAAGCAACACTTCCAAATTCATTCTATGAAGCCAGCATAACGCTGATACCAAAACCAGGCAAAGACATCACAAAAAAGAAAATTACAGACAAATATCTCTCATGACTATAGATGCAAAAATTCTGAACAAAATTCTAGCCAATAGAATTCAGTATCATATCAAAAAAATAATACACCACGACCAAGTAGGATTCATACCAGGTATGCAAGGATGGTTTAACATTAGAAAATCCATCAATGTAATTCACCACATAAATAAAAGGAAAGAAAAAAATCACATGATCATCTCAATTGACGCAGAAAAGGCATTTGGCAAAGTCCAACACCCATTCCTGATAAAAACTCTCAATCAAATAGGTATAGAAGGGAAATTTCTCAACATAATAAAGGGCATCTATGCAAAACCAACGGCCAACATCATTCTTAATGGAGAGAAGCTAAAAACATTCCCCTTGAAAACAAGAACAAGACAAGGATGCCCTTTATCACCACTCCTATTTAACATTGTGCTGGAAGTTCTAGCTAGAGCAACAAGGCAAGAAAAAGAAATAAAGGGCATCCAAATTGGTAATGAAGAAGTTAAACTGTCCCTGTTTTCAGATGATATGATACTATACATAGAAAACCCTAAAGACTCCACGAGAAATCTACTGGAACTAATAGAAAGATTCAGCAGAGTAGCAGGATACAAGATAAACAGTCAAAAATCAGTTGGATTCCTATACACCAGTAAAGAGAAAGATGAAAAGGAGATCAGGAAATCAATACCATTTTCAGTAGCCCCTAAAAAGATAAAATACTTAGGAATAAATTTGACCAGGGATGTAAAAGACCTATACAAAGAAAACTACAAAACACTACTGCATGAAACCCAAAGGGATCTACATAAATGGAAAAACATACCATGCTCATGGATAGGCAGACTCAACATTGTGAAAATGACAATTCTACCTAAAGCAATTTACAAATACAATGCAATCCCGATCCAAATACCAGCAACATTCTTCAAAGAGATGGAAAAACTAATTATTAACTTTATATGGAAAGGGAAGAAGCCCCGAATAAGTAAAGCACTACTGAAGAAGAAGAATAAAGTTGGAGGACTCACACTACCTGACTTCAGAACCTACTATACAGCTACAGTAGTCAAAACAGCCTGGTGCTGGTACAACAACAGAGACATTGACCAATGGAACAGAACTGAGAACCCAGATGTAAATCCATCCACCTACGGTAACCTGATTTTCGTCAAGGGCCCAAAGTCCATCAAATGGGGAAAAGACAGTCTTTTTAACAAATGGTGCCGGCAAAACTGGATATCCATTTGCAGAAAAATGAAACAGGACCCATACCTCACACCGTATACAAAAACTACTTCAAAATGGATCAAAGACCTGAATATAAAGCCTAAAACTATAAAGTTCATAGAAGAAAAAATAGGACCAACACTTCAGGCCTTAATACATGATATTAACAGGATATAAACCATAACCAACAACACACAAAACCCAACAGATAAACTAGATAACTGGGATCTTCTAAAAATCAAACACCTATGCTCTTCAAAAGACTTCACCAAAAGAGTCAAAAGAGAACCTACAGACTGGGAAAAAATTTTTGGACAGTACAAGACAGACAAAGGTCTAATCTCCATAATTTAAAAGAAAATCCAACACCTCTACAACAAAAAGACAAACAATCCTATCAAAAAATGGGCAAAGAAAATGAACAGACACTTCACCAAAGAAGACATTCAAATGGCCAACAGACACATGAGGAAATGCTCGCGTTCACTAGCCATTAGAGAAATGCAAATTAAAACCACAATGAGATACCATCTCACCCCGGCATTACTGGCATGAATCAAAAATACTGGAAATAACAAATGTTGGAGGGGCTGCGGGGAGATGGGAACTCTTATGCACTGCTGGTGGGAATGCAAAATGATACAACCATTTTGGAAAATGATATGGAGTTTCCTCAGAAAGCTAGAAATAGACATACCATTCGATCCAGCAATCCCACTCCTAGGAATATATCCTAGAGAAATAAGAGTCGTCACTCGAATAGACATATGCACACCTATGTTCATGGCAGCATTGTTCACAATAGCAAAACGATGGAAACAACGTAGGTGCCCATCAACAGATGAATGGATACACAAACTATGGTACATACACACAATGGAGTACTATGCAACGAGAAAGAACAACAATGAATCTGTGAATCATCTCATAACATGGATGAAACTGGAGGACATTATGCTGAGTGAAATAAGTCAATCACAAAAGGACAAATATTGTATGAGACCTCTATTGTAAAAACCCATGAAAAAATTCACATGCAAAATGTAACAATCCTTGTTGGGTACCAGGGATGCGGGGGGAGGGGGGGGAATACTAAATAGGCAATAGATAAGTGGTATCTTGGGTGAGAGGTGAGACAGTACACATTACAAGGGAAACTAACACAACCTGCACAAGGAAAGGTCATGGAGGCCCCATGGACACATCCAAACTCCCCGAGGGACTGAGTTGTTGGACGGAGGGCTCTGGGGACCATGGTCTCAGGGAACATCTAGCTCAATTGGTATGACACTACTTATAAAGATACTGCTCTACATTCTACCTTGGTGAGTAGTGTCTGGGGTCTTAAAAGCCTGTGAGCGGCCATCTAAGATATTACACTGGTCTCATCCCTTCGGGAGCAAGGGAGAATGAAGAGAACAGGATACAAAGAAAAGATTAGTCCAAAGGAGTAATTGTCCACAGCTACCAAGACCTCCACCTGACTGAGTGCAGTACAGCTAGATGGTACCCGGCTACCACCGCTGACTGCTCTGACCAGGATCACAACAGAGGGTTCTGGACAGAGCTGGAGAAGTATGTAGAGCATAATTCTAACTCACAAAAAAAAAAAGACCAGATTTACTGGCCTAAAGGAGACTGGAGAAACCTCAAGAGTATGGCCCCCAGACACCCTTTCAGCTCAGAGGTAAAGTTACCTTCGAGGTTCTCTGTTCAGCCTGGGAGTGGACAGCCCAGTAAAACTAAATGAGACTAACGAGGTACAGGAGTCCAGTGACAAGGGCCAGAAGGCAGAGGGGGAGTAGGAAGCTGATGATAGGGAACACAAAGTTGAGTAAGGATACTGTTGATGTGTTGTGAGATTGTTAACCACTGTTATAGGGCAACATTTGTAGGAACTGTTAAATGGGAGGCTATTTTGTCCTGTAAGCCTTCATCTTGGGTGAGAATGGCAGCACAATTGGAAGAGCATAGTCAATGTCACTTAAATGTGTACGTAAAAAGTTTTGAAATGGTTTATCTTTGGCTATGTGTATTTTCACCAAAAAAAAAAAAAAAAGCTGAGAATTCAGAGGGTTAAAATGTTGTGGGGTTGTTAACCAAAGTCATAAAACAGCATGTGTACTACTGTTACATGAGAAAATGTTTGTTCTATAAGCCTTCACCTGAAGTACAATAAAATATTAAAAAAAAAAAAAAAAAAAGTCCAGACTTACTAGACCAGTTGAGACTAGAGGATTCCCTAAGACTATCGCCCTGAGATACTCTTTAAACCAATACTATTCCATGAGAACATCTTTTAGCTGGCTAAATAACAGATCAGCTCATAAAATAAACAACATCGCCCATGAGTACTGTGTTCCTTTAAAAAAATCATCTATATAAGACCAAACGGTCAACATTTACTCTAAAGCAAAGACAAGAAGGTAAGGGGGCAGGGAAACTAGATTACTGGAAATGGAACAACCAGAATGAAAACAATGAGAAAGTTTGACACACTGTGTAAAACGTAACCAATGTCACGGAACAAACTGTGTAGAAATTGTTAAATGAGAACCTAAGTTGCTGTGTAAACTTTCACCAAAAACACAATAAAATATTACTAAGGAAAAAAAAAGTTTGAGACTGCCGCCATAATGTGTACCAGAGGGATCCTGAACCTTCAGGACTCTGAGGATAAATAATGTGGGCTAGAATTCCAGTAAAAGGGACCACAATACACTCATGTATTGATTCCATTATTCACTAATTCAACAAACATTTATTGAGTGCTACCAGGACTCGGGGTATTGGTGGGGGCATTGGTGGCTCAGTGGTAAAATTCTCACTTTCAATGGGGTAGACCCAGGTTCGAGTCCCAATCAATGCACCTCATGAGCAGCCACCACCCATCTGTCAGTGGAGACTTGTTTGTTGCTATGACGCTGAACAGGTTTCAGTGGAGCTTCTATACTAAGACAGACTAGAAAGGCATGGTGATCTACTTCTACAATGGTCTGGATTATGATGGTCCAAACCACAACCGATTATGAGGATGGCACAGGACTAGGCAGCATTTTGTTCCACCGTGCACAGGATCACCATGAGTTGGGAGCTGACGTGACTACAGCTAACACCACCACCAGGTCTTGGGCTTGGTGACATGGGGCTCACTGATAAATCCATGGCTATCCTCATGAAGCTTAATGTTTGGCCTGGGCATCAGCCAACTTCTTCTGTAAAGGACCAAACAGTAAATAAGCTTTGTGGGCCATGTGATCTCTGCCACAATTACTCAACGTGGCCATTGTAGCATGAAAGCAGCCATAGAAAATATGTAAATGAATGAGCATTGCTGTGTAACAATAAAAATTTATGGACACTGAAATTTGAATTTCATATAATTTTCACATCACAAATTATTTTTCTTTTGAATTTTTTCCAACCATTTAAAAATATAAAAGCTGTACATGAACAAGCAGTAGGTTCGATCCGTCCTCTGGGCAAAAGTGTGCTGACCCCAGTGTAGCGGGAGAAGCAGACATTATAGAAACAAATACATAATTACAAAACTGAGCTCAACGCTATGAAGAAAAAGAATAATATGATGTTATCAGGCAGAACAGTAAAAGACTTGTGTGGTTTTATTTAGTTCTCTCAACTCTGTGAGTCAGAATAAAGTGTGAGAGCTGCAAGGTCAGACAAAAACATAAGGGCAAACCAGAGTGAAATTCAGAGTTTGGGGAAATTATCTTCAACTGATTCTAGGTCACTTCCGGCCCCACCTTTGACTTCTTATTTGTTTAAGATATAAAACAGGTTAAATATTGTTAAATCCAAGATTTTAAACTGTACTTGAAAATATGCTTATTCAAAGCAACATTTGATACTAAAGGGAAAAAATACTAGTATATTATAACAAAAGAATCTGAACTGGACTTGAAGCTCATTATCATGCAGAATGATCTGCAGACCTGGAAATCTGTTAGTATCCCAGAAGCTTAGGGGCATTCTGAGAAATGAGAAGCCAACATAGCAGAAGGCGACACCGGGTGAAAAAGGCCCTTCAGTACAATCAATGTTTTATTTAGGAAAAATATTCATTCACTCATGCACTCTTCATTTACAGAGTGGCCATAAAGCCTGAAACACAGATTATTTTATTTTATACAGATTGAAGCCCCTCTCTAACTTTTTCTGGGGTTGGCCAAAGGCACGGGTGTATTCATAAAAATCAAAGTCACAAATCATATGAGCAGCACACCACAGAGGAACATATAGAGATTGACGGAAATGTGCATTAATGCATCGTGTTCACTACAATTTTGCAAACCCACTGAATGATGCATTGTTAACAAAGGACAACACATTGAACATGTCCTGTATAGTAATCATGGTAATCATGTACCAATAAACCATTTATTATGTCTGTTCACCCATATTTCTAGCTTTCATGACCATCCTGTAGTCTCATGTTCCCTTCCTGCCACATCTCTGCACATCACTGCCCCCTACCTCAGCTCCAGTCACAGTGAGATCCTTTCATTCTTCCACGAAGCCATACTCTTACTTTTGTACATGCTGTCCCCTCCACCAGGGTCACTCCCCCTGCCCTTCCCAAGCCCCTTAGTTATCCCTCTAACTTCAGGGTTCTCCATGACACCCCCAAGGAAGGGTCAGACGACCTGCTGTGTTCTCCGACAGTTCTCAGATCCTCTCCCAGCACACTGTGCAAAGGACTAGCTTTGCCATTTACCCCATTAGACTGCAAAGTCAGTGAGTTCAGGTACCTACTCTGCTTGTTCACTATGGGACCCCTAGCAACTAACATGAGTCTAACACACCATAAACGTTCAACAACTTTCTGCTGAATGCATGCAATGTGCAACTTCATCTCTAGTTGAAAATCTTTAACAGACTAAAAGCTTTGTAGATGTTTTTTCTTTTCAATTTCTTTTTCCAGGCAAGTACTAGGGCATAAAACCAATGAGTAACCCAGGTATCTCTCATAAGGTTGAGGGTAGAATCAAGGTACCTCCTATAGGGTTGGGGGTGGGAACTAAAATCAATGCCTCTCTTCTATTCTTAAACAACACTCTGACGTCAGCTTCTTCTCCCAAAGGCAAATCTCTACCAAGATATTTAATTTTCCATTACTGATTTATGAACCTTTTCAGAGGTATATGAAATGATAAAAATACCTCCAGCTAAAAATAGCCTAGCTATTGATCACAGAGCTCCTCAGGCAGACTGTAATGTCAGCCACAAAGCAAACCTTGAAGCTGGAGTCAACCTTCTCTGAGTCCCAGGAACTTGGCTGCAACCTTGGAGCTCAGAGTCAGCTCATGCCCTCTGCTAGGCCCCATGGGGTAGAATCTGTGTCCCAGCCCCACATCTGGAGCCACATCACATAAAGACTTTTGCTGGCCCTTTGCCTCATCTTTCTTTTTTGGCTTCTTTGATAAGAAGTATACACCTCTTGTTAAGAAAAAATAACCCTAAAGAGAAAGTTAAAATATCTTTATTGGTTCTAAGTGGATCAACAGCACATTTTAAGCCCCTCAGGCCTGAAAAAAAACAGGAAGGAAGGCAAGGAGGGAGACAGAGAGGGGAAGGAGGAAAGGAAGGAGAGTGGGTGAGGGGAAGGGAGGTAAACAGAAAAATTTCCTGCGTCTCCAAATTCATGTGCCATCCCTAAGAGAGTTTGTCTGACATCTGGTTTATCCTACACTAGCTCGTAAGTTTGCATGGAACGCTGTGTGGAAAGAAAGGATTCCATTTGCGTTAATAATGTAGAGCAAACAGATCTCTCCCTGCTCCTCTAAACTCTACCTCTGACACAATTTTTCCTTCCCTGCTTCTAGCTATGGATCAGTCTGGGGACAGGGTTGTCCACTCACAGCTTTAGCTGATTGAAAGTGGGAAAATGATGCAATTAAATAGCAAGATGGTTTAGTTGTGCAAAACAAGTTACCAAGTCAAACTTGGCTGCTAAAGGCCAGCATTCCACAGAGAGCTTTAGACAGAAACCTAAACGGGTATTTTCAGCTCAGGCTGCCCCTATTTGTCTCTCTTACCACACCCCTAGCAATCTGTTTGATACAATAGCCACAACAATGGGCTCAAACATACCATGGTCATGAAGAAGGTACAGGACTGGGCAACGTTTCATTCTGTTATACATGGGCTCGCCATGAGTTGGAGCCAACTCCATAGTAACAACTGTGATCCATCTAATGTCTTTTCCCTTCTAGTCTGTAGGCTCCAAGAAGGCAGGGAGTAGTAGACTCGTCTGGTTTAGCACTGTGTAACCAGAACTAGAACAGTACCTGACACTCAACAAGTGTGCAATAAAGGTTTCCCTTCTGGCTGATCCGGGGCTGGACATAGGGCAAATGATGAAAGAAGCAAGGGAAGCAGATTATACCGTAGCTCACAAGGGAGTAGGATGGAAATTAGAGATGGGATCACAAAGAGGCCCCTCACGGCAATCACAGGCTGGCAGCAGAATAGGCCCTCGCCTGACTGCACATGAAAACCCAGAGAGTTAAAAGCCCTTGTTGGAGGACGAGGCCAAAATCTGGGCTGGGTGTTCTGGAAGCTTAGTATCAGGACCATGTTTATGACGCCACCGTTTCCCCATTTCACAACTTTGATGCCAGCTGACATCTTCTTTAATCACATCTGAAAAATAAATGATGTCACCAGAGTAGGACTCTCAAAATAACAAAGAAACCAGATTCAGCATTATATAAGACTTTATGCTTTGGGCAAATAACACATTTTCAAAAGTCTGGCTGGGAGGTAGTGAATTAATGGAAAAAAGCACTCAGCAGAGAGACAGGGAATTTGGGTTCCAGTTTCAGCTTTGCTACTCAATTGTTTTCCTTGGGTGAGTCATTCCACTGCTCTGGGCCCTGTTTTCCTCATCTGTAAAATGAGCGTATTATCTTGAGGAGATGGGGCATCTTCCAGTTCTGTAAGTTACACGGTCCCCTGAGAGGCCATCTTTAACAGCCTCCTCCCTACTGTCCTTCAATATCACCCTCCACTTGCCACCAGTACAAACCCCACCCTTCTTCTCACTCCCTTGGTACAATTTCTCCACAGAAAAATCTGTTCTCCAACATCTGACTATCCTGAAACTGTGGCTTAGAGCTAAGAATTGGTTCAAGAATTTGCCCTGACTCTGAACATTGGTGTTCATGGGTATATTTTATTCTATCTATGTAGAGCATAAACTCCTTTAAAAACAGAAAAAAAACCCAAGAATTTTATGGCCACCACCTCCACCCATCTACCCACTCCTAGTACAGTGCTGGTCACATCACAGATTTTCCAACCTTACCAGAGGAAGAGTGTGTAAGCAAATTTTGGATTACTATTATTACTCTGGGAGTCCAGGTGGCATTCTAGCTAAGAGCTTGGCTATTAACTAAACGGTTGGCAGTTTGAATCCACCAGCCGCTCCTTGGAAACCCTATGGGGGCAGTTCTCTGTCCTTATAGGGTCACTATGAGTTGGAATTGACTCCACAGCAACGGGTTTGGTTTTTATCATTACTCTGAAGCTCTCCAAACCCCAGGGCATCAACTAAGCCAGAACTCTGCTATGATCTAAGTATGTCCTTTCTCATTAAGGGATACCTGACAGCAAGGTTGGCTGGGATTGATTTACCTGATTACAGGCAGTGCTACCCATCAGCTCTGAATACTCTTGAATAAGTAAATATCTGTTTCAATAGGACTCTTAAAGTTATATTGACTTTGGAAAGATGATAAGCAACTTCTTTCTTGGATTTGCACTATATAAACATATAAATACCTCTCTACTGAACGAGAGGCTAGAAAATACTGTCAACTCAAAACACCTCCTCTGTAACACAGTATATAAAAGCCGAGGTGATTCAGCATATAGATGGCCTCAGGGCAGAATCAGCCCTGGAGTCTTTTATTTTGGTTTGAAAGAAAAGAGTTTAAAGTTGTGGGAAAGATTCATAAGCAAGAAAGCCTCATGAGAATGTTAAAATACTAGATGTATGCACTTTTTTTTTAAACCAAAACTATCCCGTGTTTCAAAGCATCTCCAGAGTTTAAGTCAATTTCAGATGGGACCTTAATAACCTACTTGCTCTCACAAACGGGCCTTGAGGGCTCATTTGCAGGTGTTTAGCAGGAAAGTGGAGTCCCTGGGTGGCGCTAACAGTTAAAGCGCTGGCCTATTAACAGAAAGGCTGGAAGTTCAAGTTTGCCCAGAGGTGCCTTGGAAGAAACGACTGGTGATCTATTTCTAAAAGTCACAGCCTTGAAAACCCAATGGTGCACAGTTCTACTCTGCAACACATGGGCTCACCAGGAGTCAGAATCAACTGGATGGCAACTGGTTTGCCGGGGGAGACCAGCTCCTGATACGTCCTTGGCCAAATATGGGCTTCTGTTTTCTGGCAAGGTCACCTCTTTGGTGGAGGCACAGATCTAGGAGGGACCCGAAGGGAGTGGTGAGGAGGGAAGGGGTATGGCCCAGCCAAGCAGCTCAGTCAAATCAACCTGGCTATCAACAGAGTGGCAGATGGCAGCTGCCTCACTCCGCACCCCCCGTTCTGATGGGGGGTGGGGCTGGTTAGACACTGAGGGTGTTGTCCACAGTCACTTTCTCAGACCAAGAGCTTCAGTGTCCTTAATGGAAACAAGACTCTTTCAGTCCCATTTTAGGTACAGAAAAAAGGATTATTTGAGGCTTGAATACAGAAATGGATGGGCTGGGTCCAAACGAAGGCTTTATAAAAATGAAGACTTTGTTTATTTTACGTTTAAAAATTTAAATATTTTCATTCCATTTTTATTAAAAGTCTTTTTTAATGCCACTGCTTTTTTCTGTTAACCCAAAAACAGTATATGAAAAATCAACTCATAATTTACCCTTAGATATACTCACAAAAACGTGCACAAAGATATATGTACAAAAAAAAAAAAAAGATATATGTACAAGGATGTTAACTGAAGTGCTATTTTTAATAGTAGGAAAATGGAACAAAACTAAGTATTCAATTGCAAACTGGTTAAATAAATCATGATGCAGTCACACCACGGAATACTATGCAGTAGTCAAAAAGAATGACATAATTCTGTATTTAGTGTGTGAAAGATACCTTTGATACATTACAAACTCCACACACAGGTGCCAGAGAGTATGTATCATGATTTCATTTGGGAAAAAAACAGCTCTATATATGTACATACATTACATATGATTTTATGTGCACAGGAAATGTCTGGAAAGACTCTCACAGAACTCTGGAGGATGAGGGGGACCATGTCTGTGTGTTAAAACACCTCTGATTTTTCAATTGGTCCTCAAGTGACAGCCTTGTATTAATCATAACCACTGGTTCATGACACATCAGCATTATTGGTCCATGCAGAGCCCACTTTTATTTCATTAATCAGTTACTCTTAATAAGAAATCACCCTTGATCTCATAAGCAAAAATGAAAATTAGATTCTTAACAATAACCTAGATCTAACCACATGGTCCTCCCATCCTTGTACTGGACTCCTCGAAACCCCTGCAATCACTACCCCAAATCCCATGTTCACTATTACTTTTACAATTAATAAAACAAATAAATACACAAGATTAATTTGGCTGCCTTTTAAGCTCACTGCTCTTGAACCAAAGTATTAATTCTAGGCTTTTCTCTGCACATAGAGCAGCCCCATCTGCCATTTTCCAGGGGTGATGGGTTGGTTGTCCTAGTGACCATGACGTGTCAAGACACTAACTTCCTACCAGCAAGCACCAGAAACCAAGAGAGAAACATTTTTCATTAAAGCTCATTTCCCTAGGAGAAAAGTAAATCAGTGGCTTATTCAAATACGTCCTAACTATGTAATTAAAAAAATGTCTAGTCTGAGCAGGGCCGACTTTCCCTCTAGGTAGAATATAAGCATTTAATGATAGCGAGTGATGATTTCTTTAATATATAGGGTTTCTGACCCTCATATGGAATGGAGGAAGCTTTAATTACACATTTTAAGAGACAACACGCTATAGAAGAGTGCCAGAGGGCAAAGAAAGTATGAAATTAAATCAACCTCTATAACAGACTTCAAATTATTCGAAAAACTACCTTCTAGCATGTTTTAGTCTATCAGTTTTCATGTCCTTAGATCCCATGAATTCTGAACCTTTATTTAAAATGAAATCTAACATTCTGCGTTTGGGAAATATATGGCTTTGTTACGCATGCTGTTCTAGTTTGAGATGAATCCATACTTATTGACGAGGAAATTTTTCTCCAGGTATGATGATTTTTAAAGTAATGGCTTCTATAACTTGTGAAAGCCAGCGTCAACCCTTTGCAAGGGGTTAAGACTTATCACACATCACTTTGTAAAAAGTAGAAAATTCTCAAACTGAAATCATAGAAGCACAATATTAGAAAGTCTGTCATCTGCGTTTCCTGATGTTTGCTCCCTCTACACATAAATTATAGTTTAATGGATTCTCAGCTATTAACATCTAATTAACACGGACAGATAATCCAAAATGGCAGATAAGTCAAAATTATTTGCATTTGGAGCATCTTTTTAGACTTCAATAAAACAGTATCTCATGGAGACTGTCAATGAAGGAATGGCTCTTCCAGCATGTCCTATCTGCCATCCCACTCCACTCACCTTTGCTTACCAGTTGGTGCTGGAAATGGACCCCACTACAGTCAGACTGTCCAACTCCTCTAAAAACATCTGTAGCTTACACTTTCCAAGATGAGAAGGAATGAGATGTTTTGATTTTAACGTTGCAGGGTTGCAGGCCACGCACCACCACTACCAGTTGCCACCTAGTCAACTCCAACTCATGGCAACCCCAGGTGTGTCAGAGTATAACTGTGCTCCACAGGGTTTTCAATGGCTGATGTTTTGGAAGTAGATCGCAGTCCACGCAGAGAGAGAGTAAATAATATCAAAAGCCTTATGTCTCTTGGGTTTAACTATATCAATGGGAAATGCTGCCAAGGCATCTGCAAACAACAACAACCGAACCCTGCTTAACATATACTGGTGATGTGTGTGTGGTTCGGGGTGGGGGGAGGAATGCCTGAAGCAGCAGGGTTACCATCCTGTTTCAGTGCCACTTACTCGTCTTTCCTAAGAAGCTCCTCCTCAGATTCTGTCAGGCGTTGCCTCAGGGCAACAATCATCTCCACCGCCACGTCCACCTGTCTATTCAGGGCCCGCTCTCGCCTCTGAACTTCCTGCTTTTTCTGCGTCAGCTGCACAAAAGCTGCCTGAACTTCCAACAGTTCAGCAGTTTTCTGGGCCAACTCTTTGGTGAGTTTATCGATTCGCTTCTCGATGGTCCTATCCACGGCCTCGACCATCCGATTGAATTTTTCTCTGACGTGTGCCTCAAAAGCAGCTTTGGTGTCGGAGGTGGGAAGCCCAGGACTCGATCGTGGTCCATCCAGTGAGTCTGCACGCAGGTCCATCGCAGTGAAGGTCTGCACATAGGACACAGGCCTCTCTGCTACCACCTCAAATGGCTTCCTGTCCTTTGAGTGTTCATGCGAAATGCTATACAGGTTCACATAGCTCGGTTTCTGCTTTACCACATTGCCGCTGCTCTGCAACTTTCCCTGTTTCAGGGGTTCTGAGGAAGTGACTAGGTCTGTGTCTCTGAGGGAAGTAAAGAGGCTGCATTTTGTCAAGAGGGTTCTTTCCTCGTAGCTGTGACTGAATTCCAGATGGGCCCTCAAGGACGACAGGCTTCTAAATCTGGTATGGTCTCCACACCTCGGGCAGCGGAATGGCAGGCACACAGCAACATTCTCGAAGGACTCCTGCCAGGGGTATCTGTTTTCCTCAAAAGCCTTCTGTTGCATTACTCAAAAGTCCTGGGCAGGGGAAAAAGAGACAAAAATCATGTCGTTTAAATGTCTGTTCAAAAAATTCTACTGAAATGACTATTGCTGCTTATTTCCATGAGGGCAGAGGCTTTTGGGTTTCAAATGACTTCTGCATATATGTTAAAATGAAAACCTACAGCCTCCATGGGCCAAATCCAGCCACATCCACTCGTTTCTGTATTGTCTGCTGCCAGATGTGAGTAGTTGAGATAGGGACTCTATGGCCCGCAAAGTCAAAAATATTATTATCTGACTTCCACATAAAAAGTTTTCCAACCCTTGCCGAGGATAAGAAAGGTAGGTAACCTTCACTCCTCACAGATGAGAAAAATTGGAGCCTGGAAATACGGATGTGGAAATGAAGTTACCAGCCCTCTGGAATTCAGCACAGTAAATGCAAAACTGTGTCCTATTTTACTGATACAATCCTAATAAATACAAATACCAAAAAATGAGGAAAACTCACATGAATTGGCAAAACAGGTCATAAGAGAGCAAACTCAGCAATCTTTCTTTCCTCGAGTATAAGCTAAGCACGGTGACATTAAGCATACTGAAAAATTTTCAACCTGAGATATTTTTACCTTTCATTTTGTCTCTTAATTATTCTGTGATAACATAGGCCGATGTATCATCATACCAATAATGCCCCCCACCACTGGTGCAGTGGTTAACAGCTAAGGCTGCTAACCAAAAGGTCGGCAGTTCAAATCCACCAGCCGTTCCTTGGAAATCCTATGGGGCAGTTCTACTCTGTCCTGTAGGGTTATTATGAGTTGGAATCGACCCGGCAACGGGTTATACTCCAGTTTTACTGAAATTTGGGGACCCAATGTATCAAATATTAATGTGTAAGTGAGGCAATGGCCATGGCCAAGATTTAACTATAATAAAGAGTTCTGGATGCGTTTGTCTTGTCTTCTGATCCTGTTTTAACAAGACAACCTCTACAGACAGCCACTGTTTGAACCAAGTACGTATCAGCAAAACTCTTTCAATAACAGGAAGTTCTTGACTCGTTGTAGGAATTTATTATCTCAGCCCTAGCAACAGATGACTACTAGCAACCCAATTCTGCAGGCTGTGCAGGTCTAGTCCCTCCAGGAATGGTTTCTACTTAAACATAACAAGCATTTGGCCTCCAGAAGAGCTGGGAGTCTCAGGCTGGAAGTCCTGTCACTGGGCTCTCAATCTCATCAAAAGCAGAGGTGTAAACAGTCCCCAGACAGCTAGCTCAGCGGGCAAAGCTTCCAGGTTAGTAAGCCTCTGGGCCCCAGAGACGGGAAACTCTTCCTGTGCCACACCGGGCTGTTTAACCGCTGGTTTTCTAAGGGTGGGATGCAAACCTTGGACCAAAGCAGGGCTAAAAAAAAACCACTGGCGACAAGTGAAAGAAAGGGCGGTCAGGATTCTAGGGAGCAACGGGAAACGGGCAGCATCCTTGCACGAGGAAAAGGAGTATCACGCACTCCGGGGCACGCAGGCTTTCATGGGCCCATCAGAAACCCCAATCCACAGGGTTGGTGGAGAAGCCCTAATTTACTCTGCCTGGGTAGGACAGGCTGGCGATGACCCAGCCTCAGGGATCCCAACCCTCCGCACCCCCGCCGGGTTCCGTGCCAGCCCAAGGGTGCCAGAGTGGATACGTGCGCACATGAGTTCCTGCAGGTGGGGGCCGAGAAGCTGGCTCTCCCAACTTCCCGCGGGGCTGGGAGGACGGGGACCCCTTCCTCACCGCCAGCAGTCCCGGCTGGACCCCTGCCCTGTGCCGCGTCGCGACCCCGGAACCAGGCCACGCGCTCAGCTGCCACCACTTACCCGACTTGTTGCTGCAGCTGCAGCTGCTGATGCTGCCGCGGCGGCCGGTGCTGATGCTGCGGGAGAGAAGCGGTTTTCAGCAGAGCCGTAAATCAGGCTGAGTCGGGCCCGCTCCCACCCCCGCCGCATCCCAGCGCTGGGACCAAGCGGCGACCAAGGCGGAGCGTGGCGCGGGCCAGCGGGGGCGGCGCCGTGGCAGCCCGGCGCGCCTCCGGGGCCCGAGAGCGAACTCCCCAGCGGATCCTGGGGCGCGCTGCCCCGGGGTCGCCACCGCGTGGGTGGCACTCCCGCTCAGCCCAGCCTGCGGGAGTTCCGTCTGTCCTCCCCCTGCCTTGGAGCGGGATCCGGCTCAAGATTCCACTGACATCACGGGGAGAGATGCTGGGCTCATTCCCGGAGGAGGAAGGGGAGAAGCGTGCCAGACTTGGAGGCGCTGCGCTTCTGCAGGCCCTGGCAAGCTTTTTACACTTTACAGTTACTGGGGAGCGGGGAGGTGGATGTGGATGAAGCATGGCTGGGCATCTTTGAAAATCTGCCTGCAGGAACGTCCGGGTATTTATATCAGGAGCTCTTCATCCTAAGCAACCTGGAGAGGATGTCCCAAAATAATTAAGCTAGGGAGCCTACTCTAGTCGTGAGTGCCCTGTAGCTAAGTAACCGCAGAACTGAATCTAATAAAGTGCATGAGTTGTGGATAAATAGTTAAAGCAACCAGATTCTACACCCCCACCCCCATCTCTGAAGGGCACGCCCCTTTCACCCGGAGAAGGGGAGATTCTCATTCTAAGGCAGGTTTCTTTCCTTCTGAAGGACCCTGACGACTCAGCTTTAAAAAAAAAAACAAACTGTCTTCGGAAACTCCTAGTCCAATTCTTGAAATATGAAGGTAGGATAAAAGTTATTGTTGGGTTTTCTTGTCAAAAGTGAGATTCCGTTCTGTTCATTGGTACACAGTTATTTCATGCATCTTCTTGACTTCAAGGTGTCTCTGTTTTCAGAGCCTTAATATTACTTATTTCAACACTGACTTTTTTTTATTGTGGTAAAACATATATAACAAAAAGTTTGTGATTTTAACCATTTTTAAGTGTACAATTCGGTGGGATTAATTACATTCACCATAATGTGCTACCATCACCCGAAACAGAATCCCAGTAGCCCTTCAGCAATAACTCACATCTCCTCTTCCTCGTCAGCCCCTGGTGATGACTTTTGTCTCTATGCATTTGCCTACTCTAGATATTTCATATAAGTGGGAACATATAATATTTGCCCTTCTCTTTATGGCTGAATAATCCATTGTATAGCTATATCACATTTTGTTTATCCATCCATCTGTTCATGGACACTGATTTTATTTTAACTGTAAATAGCTCCATAATTATCTTAGAGCAATAGCTTTTTTCTTTTTTAACAGATGAAAACCTGACACAGGCATATATGCCTACCAGTTGCTGTCAAGTGGATTCTGACTCATGGTAACCCCATGTGAGCCAGAGTAAAACTGTGTTCCACAGGGTTTTCAGTGGCTGAGTTCCTGGAAGTAGATCACCAGGACTTTGCTTCTAAGGTGCCTATGGGTGGACTTGAACCTACAATCTTTTGGTTAGCAGCCAAGCACTTAACTGTTTGTACCACCCAGGGACTCCTCTTAGACCAGAGGGGCTGTTTAAATTTTTTTTTAATCCGTTTATTAAATATGTTGATTAAATTTGCCAAAAAGCTATTCAAAAAAAAAAAAAAAAACACCATTGCCATCAGTCAATTCTGACTCATAGCGACCCTATAAGACAGAGTAGAACTGCCCCATAGGGTTTCCAAGGTAGATTTGAACTGCCAACCTTTTGGTTAGCAGCTGAACGCTTAACCACTTGCCACCAGGGCTTCAAAAAGCTACCCTAGAGGGACTCAAAAAAGATTCACTAAGGTGTAAATAAAAGTCCCGCAATGGGAGCCCAGGGTCAGATTCCTGTTACCTTTTCCATGTCTGCAACACACTTCTGGGTGAAGTCAGATCCTTTGTGGAAGTCTTCCCCTAACTTGCAGGCCTAGTAAGTGGCCTGAAGATTAGAGGCAGCTTTACGGAATCAGACAAATCATTTCACTCACAAACTGTTTAGTAATTATTAAAATTTAGGGCTACACCACCTCCCAAGGAGGATGTGAGTAAACTTGCTCCAAACCGACTTCAAGTAGTAAATCAGTTCTTTGCTGCTGCCTCTTCTAGCTGCCTCCCTGATACCACTAATTTCATCTGTGTCTTCATTCTGTCTTTTAACAATTATTGATGCTGTGCCTACTATGTGCCAGTCCTATAACTTGCATTATTTAAGGTTCACAGTTAGAACTATAATCTGGCTTTAAAGCCTCCACCAGAGTAATATACTAGAAAACTCTATTTCCATTTAATTTTGTTGGCATAGCAACCACCAAGCAACACCATGGAGAGTGCCTTAAATCCCACAGCAGTCTGTTAGGCAGAGTGAGTCTGCAGGGAGCAGGCCATCTATAGAGGTTAAAAATAGACAACCTGTGGCAAAGGGGGCTGCCCAGCTTGGAGGAGCAGTGAGAATTACTTTCACCCTTTGGTGAGGTGAGATGTGAGTCAGACCAAGAGGACAGGCTAATCTTCCAGTTTGCAGGTTTACCCACCCAGCCTAGTGCCTGGACTAGGAACATAGAGAACCAAGGTCTAATATCAGCTTTGCTTCTAATTAGCTGTGTGAATTTGGATTCAAGCAAAGAATATTGAATATACCATGGACTGCCAGAAGAATGAACACATCTGTCTTGGAAGAAGTACAGCCAGAATGCTGCTTAGAAGTGAGGATGGCGAGACTTTATCTCATGTATTTTGGACATGTTATCAGGAGGGACCAGTCCCTGGAGAAGGACATCATGCTTGGTAAAGGAGACGGTCAGCAAAAAAGAGGAAGACCTTCAACGAGATGGATTGACACTGGCTGCAACAGTGGGCTCAAACAGCAATGACTGTGAGGATAGTGCAGGACAGGGCAGTGTTTCATTCTGTTGTACACAGGGTTGCTCTGAATCAGAACCAACTGGATGGTATCTCACAACAACAACAGCATCTCTGGGCTTAGTGTCCTTATTTGAAAAAGGCAAGAGTAGGAGTGGACTGAGGATTTTCTAGTGCTACCACCCTGTGGTATTGCTAGTTCAGTTAAATGCCTTTGCCTTTTACTTGTTAGCATGGATGGGGCTGCTAGAAGAAAGGAGATGGTAGACAGTCGTGGTGGTGGTGAAGAAGTTTTTCAGCAGGCAATTTGGCAAAGATCATTAGGTGTCTTTTCTTATAATAGCATCTGACACCTATTGAGTGCTTACCATGTGCTATGGATGAGTCTAAGTGATTTTCACATAATATGCCATTTAACCTTCCTAAGAAGGCTAGGGTAGGCCTGGTGGTACGGTAGTGAGGAGCTTGCCTAGTAACCAAAATGTTGACAGTTCAAATCCACTAGCCGCTCTGTCCTGCAGGGTTGCTATGAGTCAGAATCAACTCAATGGCAACAGGTTTGGTTTGGGGCTTAAGAAGACTAGGAGAAAGGTATTATTGGTATCCGCCTTTCATAGATGAGTAAACTGAGGCATAGAGAGGTTAAGTAAAAACAGATCGTGTTTACAGTGATAGTAAATTATATAGCTAGGATTTGAACCCAGGCTGTCTAAATTTAGAACCATTATCCCACTATATCTTCATGCCTGGAACATTGCTTGGCACCCTGTGAGCCCTCAAAAATTAATTGTTAACCATGGGATGAATGGCGGCTATGCTAGATTTTCAGTACCTCTGGTTCGCAAAGCTTCCAGCCCTTGCCTTTCTTGGTGGCTTAAAATGCAGAGAAAAACCTTTGAGACATCTTCCTTCAGAGAAATGGGTGTGGGAGAGCTAGAAAGCATGTTGCTATGGAATCAAATATACAAAAAAAGATACAGTTAAAATATGGGAACTGTTAAATAATGAGTTCGAATTATGTAATTATGTGAGAATGAATTATGCAACTGATGTTCTGTCAAAATAGTTCTGTTTTCTAGGACACGGAATACATCAGAAATTTTATTCTACTATTTTAAGTGAAAAACGGCATTCATTTTTAGAAGCAAAGAGGAGAAAGGGAACATTTGTGACTACAGGCAAAGACCAAGAGCACTGAACCTGAAAATAAATACCTAGACCTTTCTCCTGTATATAAAGGAAGCACATGGTATAGTCTGAAAACCTTAACCTCACTTAAAACCCAAAAATATAATAGGAATCTTTTTTTTAACATTATACCCAAAGGCAGATGTTTGAATCACTTAATTGAAGCCATTTTTACCCTTCTTTGCCTGTAGAAATAATTCTTCTGCTTGAGAAGAAGAAAAGGATCACCCCCACCCCCATCAGTACAGGAATGATTTCCTAAATATGTCAAGAGATAAATTTTACTAGTTGACTCTTGGCTAAGATCATAGGTGATTTAGAAAATAGCTTCTTTGGAACACTGTTGTTAAAAGGTGAAAATACATTGTGTTCTTTGGTTTCTGCCTTCTAGTTTAATTCCTCTCCAAAATTTATTGGTTAAACTTTTTATTGAAGGCTAATATACATATAAAAAGTTCTCATATCATGTCATCCTAATGAATTTTCACAGATCTGACACCAAATCAAGAAGCAGAACAATACCAATTCCTCAGAACATTCATTTGCATTCTTGTCAATCATGTGTCCCGCCCCTTCCCCCAAAGGTGACCATTGTCCTGACTCCTAACAGCATGGACTTACATTTGCCTCTTCTTAATAATGGAGTCTTATTCATATCAGTGATTATAAATGAAATCCTATTGTATGTACTCTTTTGTGTCTGGCTTTCTTCATTCAACATTGTATTTGTGAGATTCATCTGTATTGTGTGTAGTTGTAGTTTGCTCGTTCTCATTGTGGTATAATATTTCATGTGTGAATTAAAAACAAAACAAACACACACAAAAAAATGATTGCTGTGGAGTTGATTCCAACTCATGGCTACCCCATGTGTTACAGAGTAGAACTGCTCCGTAGGGTTTTCTTGGCTGTAATCTTTATGGAAGCAGACCACCAGGCCTTTCTTCCCTGGTGTTACTGGATGGGTTTGGACTGCCAACCTGTAGGTTAGTACTCCAATATAAACCATTTGTTCCACCCAGGGTCCTATTGTGTGAATACATCACATTTATTTATGCATCTGTTGTTGATGAGCATTGGGTAGTTTTCAGTTTGGGGTTATTGTGATGAGCTGCTATGAACATTGTAGTATGTCTTTTGGTTGAGTATGCATACACATTTCTGTGATGTATATACCCAGGAGTGAAATTGCTAGGTCATAGGGTATGCATATATTTCGTTTTGGTGGATTCTGCCTAATAGTTATCCAAATGTTATACCAAAGTACAAACCGAATAGTAATGTATACGAGTTCCATTTACCATCCATCCTCTCCAACTTGGAATATTCTGGCTTTAATTTACCTGTTCTGGTATCTCACTGTGGTTTTAATTTACATGTCCCTGATGGCTAATATAGTTGAGCATGTTTTCATATGTTTTTTGACATGAGGATATCCTCTTTTATGAAGTATCTGGTCAAGTCTTTTGCTCATTTTCTCTTGGGTTGCCTGTCTTTTTCTTATTAATTAGTAAAAATTCTCATGTATTTGGGATAAACATCCTTTCGCAGATACACGTATAGCAATTTTTCCTTTAGCGTTAGCACCTTTTATGTCTTGTATGAGAAATCTTTGCCTACTCCAAGGTCATGAAGATGTCTTCCTATGTTTTCCTCTCAAAGCTTTATTCTTTTACTTGAGTAAGCAAACCTTAAACTGGGGCACTTAGCATGATTAAAAAGAACTAATCTCAAGCTCAAATTACAACTCCATTTTGCATTAAACTGAAACCTTCACTTCTACTGTTCTGAACAGACAGTTTAGCTTCTTGTAAAAGTTTAACTGCTCGTAGCTCAGCAAAGAAAGGTTAAGACTTTAGCTTGTACAAGGAATTGTTTGTTAGAAGGA
Organism: Dugong dugon; assembly: GCA_030035585.1. Lineage (NCBI taxonomy): Eukaryota > Metazoa > Chordata > Mammalia > Sirenia > Dugongidae > Dugong > Dugong dugon. The sequence goes on from CM057475.1 coordinate 28,142,803, forward strand.
GTCTTTTAAGAATGCTTGCCAGCTTGGTCTGCAAGGAATACCTTGTTCAAACATGTTCCCAGAGGTTAGGAAATAGAACTGATAATGTTAAGTCAAAGATGAGGCCTGCTATTGTCTCGTAACTCTGTAACCAAGATTTAGCCTTATAGTCCCTGATTCTCTACTCTGACTCCCTCAAATTAGAGCATTTTAACACAGACTCCATCCTAAATCACTCACTGAGAATTTGCTTCATTTCTGCTGACTCCTTGTAAATCTGTAACTAAAGTAGAAACATAGCTTATTGCTTTAGGATATGAAAAAAAAAAATCAACCTGCAACTGTGACAGAAAATTGACTCAATTAATCCTGACAATGCTTTGTTAAGCAAACACCAGGATATTAACAGATAGACTTACTGATGTTAAGAAAATGTTTAAGATTACAATTTAATAAACTTTTGCCATGTATCCCCATGCCTGTGACAGCCGTTCATTTGCTTCACCTGATAAAAAACCGCTCTCCTTGCTTTTTGGAACACACTGCAGCATCCTGCCTGGGTGCTTGTGTGTCTCCCATTTCGTGAAACATTTTTGTCCTTGAGTAAAACTCTATGTTTTTATTTCTAGCAAAGTGTAAGTCTGTTGTTGCACTATTACATACTTTTCTTAGATCAACAATCTTTTTGGGATTGACCTTTAAGTCATGATATAGAAAGGTCTGGATACATTTTTTTCCCACTTATCCGATTAACCCAGCTACACTTAATGAAAATGCCATTCTTTTACCACAGTACTGTTGCCTTCGTCACAGATCAGATAACCATAGATGTGCGGACTCTCTCGTGCAGTTCTTTGGTTAGTTTATCTATCCTTGTGCCAATACCACACAGTCTTCATTACTGTAGCTTTATGATCGGTCCTGTTTTCTGGTAGACTAGGTCGTCCAGCTTTGCTCTTCCTCTCCAATTGCCTGGATATACTGGGCCCTTTGGATTTTCATATGAATTTTAGCATCAGCTTGTCAATTTCTGTAAAAAGAAATAATTCTGCTAGGATTTTGATTGGGATTGTGTTAAATTTACAGATTCATTTGGGAAGAACTGACATCTTTATAACATTGAGTCTTCTAAGTATTAAAAGTATATTTCTAAATTTATTTAGATAGTTAACTTCAAGGATGTTTGTTAGTTTTCGTTCTAGAAAGTTGTACATTTTTGTTAGATTATTCCTAGATAGTTGATATTTTGATTATATTCTAAATGATATGTTTTTAATATAATTTTCTCTATGTGGATGGTATATAGAAATACAATTTATTTTAGAATAATGACCTTATTTCCGGCAACATTGTAAATTAAGTTATTAATTCAAATAGTTCATACGTTCTTTGGGATTTTCTTGGCACATAATCATAAAGTCTGAAAATAATGATAGCTAATATTTAATCCTTTCTAATCCTAGTATCTTTTTTTTTTTTTTAATTACACTGTGTAGGACTTCCAGTAAAGTGTTGCATGCAAGTGGTAATAACAGGCATCCTTGTCTCATTCCCAATCTTCGAAGGAAAGTTTTCAATATTTCACCGTTTAGTATGATGTTTGCTGGTTTTTTGTTTGTTTATTTGTTTTTGTAATACTCCTTATTTGTTTAAGAAAGTTGCCTTTTTTTCCTAGTTTGTCAAAGGTTTTTTTAAAATATATAATAATAATTTTGTGAAATTATGTTCTGCAACTATAAAGATGTTTCTAAAATCTTTTTTTTCCTCCCTGCTAATGATGTTGGATTAATTTTAAATGTTAAGCAAATCTTGCATTCCTAGAATAAACTCAACTTATATATCAAGATAACTTATATAGTTTCAATTTTCTAATATTTTTAAAAATATTTTTCCACCTATGCTAACAAGAGAAATCAGTCCGTAGTTTTCTTTCTTAAAAAGATACTAAATATTTTTAATAGATATTGAGCTATTCCAACTTTCTACTGACAATTTTGGTAAGTTATATTTTGTCCATTTGTCCATTTAATCAAAATTGCCCAATTAATCAGTGGGAAATGGTTTATAATATTATCTTATCATCTTTTTTATGTCTATTGGATCTGTGCTAATGTCTCCTTTTTTGTTTTTGATTATAACATTTTGTGCCATCACTCCTTTTTCTTGCTGTGGATTTATACATTTTATTAATTTTTAGAAAGAACCAACTATTGCCATTGTAAATTAATGGCTGATTTTCTTAAGTGTGTGTTTGCTTTTCTCCCCCCACGTGTCTGTCAGTTTGTCATACTGTGGGGGCTTGCATGTTGCTGTGATACTGGAAGCTATGCCACTGATATTTCAAATACCAGCAGGATCACCCATGGTGGACAGGTTTCAGCTGAGCTTTCAGACTCAGACAAAGTGGGAAGAAGGACCTAACAGTCTACTTTTGAAAAAAAAATAGCCAGTTTAAACCTTATGAATAGCAGCAGAACATTGTCTGATATAGTACCAGAAGATGAGCCCCTCAGGTTGGAAGACACTCAAAAGATGACTGGGGAAGAACAGCCTCCTCAAAGTACAGTCAACCTTAATTATGTGGATAGAGTAAAGTTTTGGGGACCTTCATTTGCTGGTGTGGCATGACTCAAAATGAGAAAAAACAGCTGCGAACATCCATTAACAATGGGAACATGGAATGTATGAAATATGAATCTGGGAAAATTGGAAGGTGTCAAAAATGAAATGGAACACATAAAGATCAATATCCTAGGCATCAGTGAGCTGAAATGGACTGGTATTGGCCATTTTGGATCAGACAATCATATGGTCTACTATGCCGAGAAAGACAAAAAGGAATGGCATCGAGTTCATAATCAAAAAGAACATTTCAAGATCTATCCTGAAGTACAACGCTGTCAGTGATAGAATAACATCCATGAGCCTACAAGGAAGAACAGTTAATATGACTTTTATTCAAATTTGCGGACCAACCACTAAAGCTAAAGATGAAGAAATTGAAGATTTTTACCAACTTCTGCAGTCTAAAATTGATCAAGCATGCAATCAAGATGGATTGATAATTACTGACGATTCAAATGCAAAAGTTGGAAACAAAGAAGAAGGATTGGTAGTTGGAAAATATAGCCTTGGAGACAGAAACGTTGCCGGAGATTGCACGATAGAATTTTGCAAGACCAACGACTTCTTCATTGCAAATACCTTTTTTTCAGCAACATAAATGGCAACTATGCATGTGGACCTGGCCATATGGAATACACAGGAATCAAATTGACTACATCTGTGGAAAGAGACAATGGAAAAGCTCAATATCATCAGTTAGAACAAGGCCAGGTGCCGACTGTGGAACAGACCATCAATTGCTCCTATGCAAGTTCAAGTTGAAGTCGAAGAAAATTACAACAAGTCCACAAGAGCCAAAGTATGACCTTGAGTATATCCCACCTGAATTTAGTGACCATCTCAGGAATAGATTTCACACACTGAACACCAGAAGAGTTGTGGAATGACATCAAGGACATCATGCATGAAGAAAGCAAGAGGTCATTAAAAAGACAAGAAAGAAAGAAAAGACCAAAATGGATGTCAGAAGAGGCTCTGAAATTTGCTCTTGATCATAGAGTAGCTAAACTGAAAGGAAGAAATGATGAAGTGAAAGAGCTGAACAGAAAATTTCAAAGGGCAGCTTGAGAAAACAAAGTGTTATAATAAAATGTGCAAAACCTGGAGATAGAAAACCAAAAGGGAAGAACATGCTCAGCATTTCTCAAGCTGAAAGAACTGAAGAAAAAATTCAAGCCTTGAGTTGCAATGTTGAAGGATTCCACGGGAAAGTACTAAACGACGTAGGGAGCATCAAAAGAAGATAGAAGGAATATCCAGAGTCACAGTACCAAAAGAACTGGTCAACATTCAGCCATTTCAAGAGGTAGCATATGATCAGGAACCGGTGGTACTGAAGAAAGAGGTTGAAGCTGCACTGAAAGCACTGGCAAAAAACAAGGCTCCAGAAGTTGACAGAATACCAACTGAGATGTTTCAACAAGCCGATGCAGCGCTGCAAGTGCTCACTCGTCTATGCCAAGAAATTTGGAAGACAGCTACCTGGCCAACCAACTGGAAGAGACCCATATATGTACCCGTTCCAAAGAAAGGTGATCCAACAGAATGCGGAAATTATTGAACAATGTCATTCATATCACACACAAGTAAAATTTTGCTGAAGATCATTCAAAGGCGGTTGTAGCAGTACATCAATAGGATACTGCCAGAAATTCAAGCTGGATTCAGAAGAGAATGTGGAACAAGGGATATCATTGCTGATGTCAGATGGATCATGGCTGAAAGCAGAAACCAGAAAGATGCTTACCTGTGTTTTATTGACACTGCAAAGGCATTCGACTGTGTGGATCATAAAGGATTATGGATAACATTGCATAGAATGGGAATTCAAGAACACTTAATTGTGCTCATGACGAACCTGTACTTAGACCAAGAGGCAGTCGTTTGAACAGAACAAGGGGATACTGTGTGGTTTAAAGCCAGGAAAGGTGTGGGTATCCTTTCACTATACTTAGTCAACCTGTATGCTGAGCAAATAATCTGAGTAGCTGGACTGTGTGAAGAAGAATGGGCCATCAGGATTGGAGGAAGACTCATTAATAACCTGCAGTATGCAGATGACACAACCTTGCTTGCTGAAAGTGAAGAGGACTTGAAGCACTTACTGATGAAGATCAAAGACCACAGCCTTCAATATGGATTACTCCTCAACATAAAGAAAATAAAAATCCTCACAACCGGACCAATAAGCAACATCATGATAAATGGAGAAAATATTGACGGTGTCAAGGATTTCATTTTACTTGGATCCACAATCAATGCTCTTGGAAGCAGCAGTCAAGAAATCTAAGGACGTATTGCATTGGGCAAATCTGCTGCAAAAAGACCTCTTTAAAGTGTTAAAAAGCAAACATGTCACTTTAAGGACTAAGGTGCACCTGACCCGAGCCATGGTGTTTTCAATTGCCTCATATGCATGTGAAATCTGGACAATGAATAAGGAAGACTGTAGAAAAATTGATGCCTTTGAATTATGGTGTTGGTGAAGAATATTGACTATACCATGGACTTCCAAAAGAACGAACAAATCTGTCTTGGAAGAAGTACAGCCAGAATGCTCATTAGCAGCAAGGATGGTGAGACTTTGTCTCACATGCTTTGAACATGTTATCAGGAGGGACCAGTCCCTGGAGAAGGACATCATGCTTGGTAGAGGGTCAGTGAAAAAGAGGAAGACCCTCAACAAGATGGATTGACACAGTGGCTGCCAACAATGGGATCAAGTATAACAACGATCATGAGGATGGCACAGGACCAGGCAGTGTTTTTTTCTGTTGTACATAGGGTCGCTAAGAGTCATATCAACTCTACAGCACCTAACAACAACATGTTTGTTTTGTCTTTCACTGATTTCTGCTTTTACCTTTATTATTTCTCTCCTTCTACTTTGCTTAAGTTTAATTAGCTGCTCTTTTTCTAACTTCTTGAGACTGGATTTTAAATAATTAATTGTGGACTTTCTTCTTTTCTAATGTATGTGTTTAAAGCTATACGTGTCTTTTAAGCACTGCTTTAGCTTTATCTCATAAGATTTGATATAGTGTATCTTCATTATCGTTTAGTTCAAAAGATTTTCAGATTTCTATTTTAATTTATTTACTGATTGATAGTTGATTTAGAAGTTATTGTTTAATTTTTAGGCAATTGACATTATTCTCGTTACTTTTTTATTGATTTATAGCTTGATTCTATCATGGAAAGACAACACACAGTGAATAATTTTTATTTTTCAATTTTTGGGGGGCCTTTTTAAAATAATTTTGGTAGGAGATCCATTTGCACTTGAAAAAAAGGGAAATTCTATCGTTGTTTGATGCAGTATTCTATTTAGGCCAGTTAGGTCAAGTTGGTTAATTGTGTTGTATCTTTACAATTTTTTGGTTCATGTATTTTATAGCTCTTTAGTGGGTTATGTTAAAGTCTTCCTTATGAATGTGGATTTATCCATTACTCCTTCCAGATTCTATCTTTTTTTTTTTTGCTTTGAATTCTCTCGATGTTTTGCTTTAATATTTGAAGCTGAAGCTCTTTATTGATTGTGGTAGTTTCCTGCAGGATTGGCCTTTTTATTATTATGAAATGTCCCTTCTTATGGTTATTCTTGTTGAATTAAAGTCTACTTTGTCTGATATTGGAGCCCTGGTGGCACAGTGGTTAAGAACTCGGCTGCTATCCTAAAGACTGGAGTTCAAATCCACCAGCCACTCCTTGGAAACCCTGTAGGGTCACTATGAGTTGGAATCGAATTGCAATGGATTTTCGTCTGTATTAGTATAAGTATATCACCTTTCTTTTGTTTAGTGTTTGTGTAGCATATTTTTCCCCATTCTTTATTGTAAACTTTTCTGTCTTTATATTTAAAGTGCAACTCTTGTGAGCACCATATAGTTGTTGTTTTTAATCTAATCTGACAATCCTTAATCTTGGTTTTATGAAGTCCACTTACAGTTAAAATAATTACTGACATAGTTGTGTTTATAGCTACTGCGTTAATATTCATTTTCTACCAGGGCCATGATTTTATGTTCCTTTTTTTCTCCTTTCTTTTTTTTTTTTCAATTACTCAAACTTTTTAGTATTATTATGCCATTTATCTTGTAATTATGAGCCTTTAAATATTCATATAGTGGTTCTCCTAGATATACAACATAATGTCCTTGACTTTTAATAAACTAATGATAAATTATTACTTTTACTATTACCTCTCTCCCACTTTTGTGTTGTTCTACGTATAACTTAAACTTCACATGACATTACAACTATTGTTTTATACAACTACTACTCATATATGCTTGCCAATTCATTTTCTCTTTCTAGTGTTAATTCCCTCCTGCATTTTCACATTTCTATTTGGGATCACTTTCCCTCTGCCTGAAGGTATTTCTTTAGTTTTCTTTTAGTAAAGACATTCTACCAACCAATTGCCCTATTTTTTGTTTGAAAATGTGCTTATTTCACTTCCATAGTTAAAAGATATTTTCACTAAACATAGACTTCTGGGTTAGCTATTATTTTATTTTAGCGCTCTGAAGATTTCATTCAGTTCTTTTCTAGCTTCCATTGTGTAGGGGTTGCTGTGGTGCACCACTTATGCTCCTCCTTTAGGACTGAGGCATGTATTTGTCCTCTTGCCAGGGTTATTGCATGCTGATAGCTCATAACAGAGCATCTCTCCAAGAATTGCCCTTGGTGAAGAGAGGGCCTTGCTCAAGGCTATAGCCCCTCTCCAGGGGGGAACACACATCCAATGACTCCTGGATGTGAGTGTACAAAGTCAGGCCTCAATTCAGGACATATCTGAAGAGGTATCAGCTCCAGAGCTCCCCATCGGATTAATGGAGGCTTCTGTTGAAACTGCATCATATTTCAACTTCTCCCTCTGCCCAATGCTGGCTTTTTCATTCTCTCAAAAGTATCATTCCTGAGAGCAAGTCCAAACAAACTTCCTGCACACACAAAAATCTCCATCTGTGTTCTTCAGACCCCAAGATTGTTGCAATTGATGCCCATCCCTTGGTATTCACACCCTTGTGTAGTCCATTTCACATTAAGTCAGAGTAGATTTGTGTTATCAATAGAAGAGTATGGAAGTGATGATGTATGACATCTGAAGCTAAGTTATAAAAGGTGTTCCAGCTTCACCTTGTTCTCTTGGATTGCTCGCCATGGGAGAAGCAAGCCACCATGTCATGAGGACTCTTAAGCATCCCATTGCAGAGGCTGGCATGAGGGGGAAAAAAATCTAGCATCTATTTGCCAGCTTTGTGAGGGAGCCACTTTGGAAATAGATCCTCCAACCCCAATCAAGCCTTCAGATGACTGCAGCCCCAGCCAACATCTGACTGCAATCTCCTGAGAGACCCTAGGCCAGAACTTCCCTCACCAAGCTGCAACTTAATCCCTGACCTACAGAAACCATTAAAGATAATAAATGACTTTTGTTGTTTTAATCTAGTGAGTTTGGGATATTTTGTTACACAGCAATAGATAGCTAATACAGATACGGTAACTGAATGTGGGCTGCTATCACAACAAAAACTTAAAAATACGGTAGTGGTTTGGGGATGAGTTGATGTGAAGAAACTGGAAGTACCTTGAAGAGGTTATTACTGGATGCCTAAAGTCCACTGGAGATGGTTAGTGGAAACTGGATGGCACTCAAGGAGGATCTGAAGTGAGAAATTGAAGAAAATATTAGAAGTTTGAAAAAAGAGGACACTTGTTATGGAACAATGGGAAGTTTAGCCATACTGCTGCCTGAGATAACATGAAAATTATAAAATGTGCCTATTGAACTAGAAGCTCTAGCTAAGAGGGCTTTAAAGTAGCGCGTTAAAGGTGTCACCTGGCTTCTCCTTGCTATTCCTAGTAAAATACCAGAGAAAAGAGATAAGCTAAGGGAAGGAACTCTGAAGGATAGTGAATCCAGAACTTGCTGAGTTTAAAAATAAAATCATTTCCTATTTCAAGCCTTTACAGATGACAAACAATGCTAAAATTAAGAAATGACTTCCAGGCATATATCAATCCAGGGCACTCTCAGGAAAAACATGCTTTAAAGATGAAGCAGATGGTGTCACTGTAATATCCTTTGTTAACATCTCAAAAAAATGTATAGAAATTTCTCATTGAACTATTTAGTTAGCCAAAAATCCTTCTTATAGTTTTAAGGATGTGCCTCATAGAGTCTCTCTGTTAAATACAAGGCTTCTAAGAATACTTCGTATATTGTCCTTCAGCAGTTTCAGAAGAAGTCTAAGCTTGAGAAGGACTCATAGAAAAGACATTTGTGAGTGTGACTTTTTTCTAATGGAGTAAACTCCAATTTGATTCATAAGACATCCACAGAGTTTTTAAGAGAATCGTATTTGTAGGCAACAGTGCTTACATGGACTGAAAGGGACAGACAGTACAAAAGATGAGGCCTTTGGACCCAAAAATTTCTAGAGTAATAAAGTAGGTTAAAAAAAAACAAAACAAAACCATACTCAACTGTAAATATGGGCTACCCTTTATAGAAGAGGAGGGATGATTCAGAGGGTAGAACTAACAGCCAGAGAGTGGATCTAAGTGCCATAGATAATCATTTCCAGGCAATAATAGCAGTGAGTCTCAGAAATAAACTACCAACATGTGCCCAGCTAGATTTCAGATTTGCTAAGTACCTGTGATTCCTGTATGCCTCTCATTTTCTCCCATTTTGAATCGGAGGGTATATAGTGGTTATCCTATTCCTGCCTCATCATTGTAAGATGGGTGTGTGGGGAGCAGAAAACTTGTCTCTTTACTCCATGGGTCTTTGGATTAATGGAAACTTTAATCTAGAAGGTATACTTCAAGAACTGCAACCAAGGAGCCTCACCTATATCTGGACCTGATTCAGATAATGAGGTTCTAACCTTCAGGCTGAAGCTGTTATGTGATGAGACTTTTGAGAGCCTTGAGAGGGGATGAGTTTATTTTGCATGTGGGAGGGACATGAATCATTGGGAGCCAGAGAGCAAACTGTAGTAGCCAATCTACACTGCCTCTCACTATTCACATTCTTATTTAACGCTTTCTGTCTTAGCCTGGGTTCTCTAGAGGAGCAAAACTAGTGACCCTTATATATATATATAGTTAGATAGATCGGTATATGTATATAGATAGATAGATAGAGATTTATATCAAGATTTATACGAAGAAAATAGCTCACACAGTTGTAGAGGCTGGAAAGTCCCAAGTCCATGAGTCAGGCTGCAGACTTCTCCTGACTCATGTAGCTGCAGTGGCTGATGAACCCAAGATCGGCAGATCAGATGTCAGGCTGCTGGCTTAAGCCCTAAGAACTGGAGGTCAGATGACAACGAGCTGAATGCAGGAGCCAGAACAGAGGAAAAGCCAGTGAGCTTTGCCAGAAAGTCCAGATGTATTGGATGCAGGCCACACTCCCAAGGAAACTCTCTTTCAACTGATTGGCTGCTCATAGCAGGTCTTGTTATGGAGGTGATTATATCATGCCATAACTGCCAAACTACATCATAACTGCCAAAGCACTGAGCATCATGGCCCAGCCAAGTTGACACACAACCTTAACTATCACGTTCTCTTACACTGAAACAAAGCCAACCTGTGGATCTGATGGTTTGTGGTTTTCTAGGCTAGGTCATAAAAAGTACAGAAATTTTTTTCTTGATCCCTTGGATCACTCCCTATGGAGGATGATAGCCGCCATGCCATGAGGACACTCAAGAAATTCCATGAAGAAGCCCACGCAGAGAAAGAGCAAAGGCCAGCACTAACTTGCCAGTCATGTGACTTAGCAGCCTTGAAGGTGAATCTTCAAGCACCAACTGAAATAAAAAAATCTAATAACTGCAGCCTCAGCCAACATCTGGCTGCAACCCTATAAAAGACTCTGAATTGTAACTTTCCAACCAACCTCCTCTCAAATTCCTGATCCATAGAAACCATACAAGCAATAAGAACACTGGTAAATGCTTGTTACATATATTTTTACCACAATTTAAAAAAAAAAAAAAGCACTGAACTGTTTTAAAAAAAAGACTGCTACACAAATGTGTTCTGTTCAGAGTAGTGAAAAACTCGAAGCAGTCCAAATGTTCATCAACCAAAGAATGAATTAGCAAACTGGTGTACCCACACGATGAAATATTAGTCAGCAACAGAAGAAACAAACAACTGATACCTGAAACAACCTAGATGAATCTGAAAAACATTATGCCAAGAAAGACTACATGCTGTGTGGAATTTCATGTATTTGAAATTTGAGAAAGAGCAAAACTAATTTCCAGTAAGAAAACAGATCAGTGGTTTCCTAGGTCCAAGGCAGATTGCAGTGACTACAAAGGAATACAAGGGAATTTGGGGCAGTGATGGAAATGTTTTATATCTTGATTATAGTGGTGGTTATATGAGTGTAAACATTTGTCAGAACTTATCAACTGAAGTGTACATTTAAACTGAAAACACCCAAACGCATTGCTGTCGAGCGATTCCAACTCATAGAACCCTACAGGACAGAGTAGAACTGCCTCATAGGGTTTCCAAGGCTGTAATGTTTACAGATGCAGACTGCCACATCTTTCTCCAGAACCTGCTTATTAGCATATCCTATATTGACTTTTTTCCTTTCCCTCTCTCCCTTCCTTATTCCCTTACTAATGTTTCCTGGATTCCTCCTAGATAAGTTTGTTGTTGTTGTTAGTTGCCGTTAAGTCGATTCTGACTCATGGAAACCTCACATGTGCAGAGTAGTACTGCTCCATAGGGTTTTCAAGGCTGTGATGTTTCAGAAGCAGGTTGCCAGGTCTGCCTTCCAAGTCAACTCTGGGTGGATCCAAACCATCAACCTTTGGGCTAGTAGTCGAGTGTCTAACGATTTCCAGTGTCCAGGCCCCTGTGTAAATCATCTCTCAATAAAATTCTTCTAAAAGGAAATATGTGTGGGATATTGAACTGTAAACAACAACAAAAAAACACATTGTGGTCGGCTCAATTCCAACTCATAGTGACCCTATAGGACAGAGCAGAACTGCCCCATAGTGTTTCAAGGCTGTAATCTTTACGGAAATAGATGGCCACATCTTTCTCCTTCGGAGCAACTGGTGGGTTCAAACCGCCAACCTTTTGGTTAGCAGTCAAGTGCTTTAACCATCGAGCCACCAGTCCTCCTTATTGGATTTTGCCATTCGGATATTCAAAGCCCTCTCTCCAGCCTCCCTGCCCACCCCACCCCTACTGCAACACTACTTCAAATCTGACGAATATCTTCAAGTGTAGACTGGCCATGTGCTTGAGATAGGACCTCTTCCCTGGTTGATCTTTTTTCGTAAGTTATGAAATGCAGAAAATGTCACTTTACCCTTTAGAAACCTTTATGCTAACTCCCCAATCTCCTACATAGCTCCAGAATTCACAGTGCTTTTGTGACCCCTCAGTTTCCAGTTTCTTACTCCAGTCTACATGGCCACTAAATGTTTTACTGGTTTCTCTTTCCCACAGCAGAGGTACTCCATTTAGGTTAAGAGCAGTCTTTATCCTTTACCCAGGATGAGCACATGCCTCCAAGGAAAGAACAGCTGAAGATCTACAACTCATCTCGAAAAGATTCTTCACTCTCTGTGAATTCATCTCATTCGTCCTCATTGCTTCTCTGATGCTTTTAAAAATATGATTTGGGGGATTTATTTGACCGTTTCTAGTTGTTGCAATGGAGGCATTGGCCTGACATGAGCTACTGCATCTTACTGCGAAGTGGTTTTGTTGAGTTTTTTTAAACCACATTTTATGGTACTCTCGATATATAAATTATTTATTTGGTTTCATTACATGCCTAATGCCCCCCAATATCCAAATGCTTCTTCCATAGTAAAGGAACCCTCAGCTGTTAGCTGAGTACATAGCATTTCAGAATAAAGACTACATTCTCCAGTCTCCTTTGCAGCTGGTAGGATCATGTGACTAAGTTTTTCCTAATGGGAATAAACAGAGTCATCTGGAAAATTGCCTGCTGGTATCTTCAAAGGGACAAAGCCTGCTTTCCCTTCCCTCTTTCCCTCTTTCTCCTTATTGGAATACACATGTGATGGTGTGCCATCTTGGACTAGGTGGACAAAGCAACTCCTTGGGAAAGAACAGCAAAAAAGAAGTGGGCCCCTGGCATTTTCAGGAAGCAGAGCCACCAAACCAGCTCAGACTTTCATTTGAGAGAGAAATTTACTTTTTTCTTGTTTAAGCCATCGGTATTTTATGTTTCTGTCACATGCAGCAGAATTTGTATCCCAACAAATATACTTACAATGTCCTCATTATCTGGGGTTAGAATGTTTGTATTTGTGAATGAATATATTGTACATTCAAGAAAGTATTTATTATGTGTTGTGCCAGGCACTGATTAAGCAAACTTGCAATCTTCTGGCCCACAGACTAAATTTGAACGTCAGATACATTTTATATTGCCCCCAATTTTTTAGCTTAATGTTATGGATTGAAATGTCTCCCCCCAAAAATTGTGTCAACTTTGCTAGGCCATGATTCCCGTTATCAGGTGGTTGCCTGCCATTTTGTGATCTAATGTGATTACCCTGTGTGTTGTAAATCCTAACCTCTGTGATGTTAATGAAGCAAGATTAGAGGTAATTGTGTTAATGAGGCAGGACTCAATCTATAGGATTAGGTTGCATCTTCAGTCAGTCTCTTTTGAGGTATAAAAGAAAGCAGCTAACAGAAGGGAGAGGGACCTCCTACCACCAAGAATGAAGAGCTAGGAGTGGAAAGGGTCCTTTGGACCCAGGGTCCTTGTGCTGAGAAGCATCTAGACCCAGGGGAAGATCGATGAAAAGGACCTTCCCCCAGCGTCAGCAGAGAGAGGAAGTCTTCCCGTGGACCTGGCGCCCTGAATTCAGACTTCTAGCCTCCTAGACTGTGAGAGAATAGATTTCTGTTTGTTAAAGCCACCTCTTGTGGTATTTCTGTTATAGCAGCACTAGATAACTAAGACACCTAACATAACAATTGCCTGGAGCTGAGTAAAAGTTGTCCCCTTTAGAAGATGCTTTCACTTTTTTATCCAGCCTATTTCACTTATTTGAATTGCCTCCTGGTCATTATTGGAATTAAAGTTTGAGACTGCTGAGTTAGCGGTTCCAAGGTATAAGACATACTTCTTGCTTTCAATATGCTTACACTCTAGAAGAGAGATAAACAGGTATGACAGTCACTGTACTATCGCATGGGTTGGCAAACTGTAGCCTGTGGGTCAAATCTGACCTGCTACCCCTTTTTGTAAATAAAATTTTACTGGCACACAGTTACAGCATTTTGTGTGTGTGAAAATATATACAGCAAAACATGCATCGATTCAACAATGTCCGCATGTACAAGCCATTTGTTTACATGTTCTCTCTGGCTGCTTTCATACTTCAGTGGTAGAGATGAGTAGTTGTGACAGAGACTGCATGAGCCACAAAACAGAAAATATTCATTATCCCACCCTTTACATAAAAAGTTTGCCAGGCCTTGCACTATAGTATACTGCAAAGAAGGCCGTCTAACACGCACTGATAGAAGTGGGGAGATGAAGAACGCCTTTCTGGAGAAGATGACATTTGAGATGAATCTTGATGGTTGAGTACAAATCAGCCAGGTTTGGCATGTGCTGGGGAGATATGAGAGTAGATAATAGAGGAGAGATGCTTCCGGCAGACTGAACAACACGTGCAAGGCCCAGAAGAATGAAACTGTGTGGTAAGTAGGTAAATATAAGTAACTCAGCATGACTAGCACATCAGTTACATACGGGAGGGAGGCAAGAGTCAAATCATGAAGAACTGTAGAGTAAACCAATATTACACAGAACAGTGATGAATTTTAAGCTGGGGAGTAAGATAATGAGATTTGCGTTTTATACGGATAAGTGACACCAGCATATAGGAAATAAATTAGAGAAGAGCAAGAGTTGACTCAGCAGACAACTAAAAGGCCATTATCTCCAGACTTCCTGGAGCCATGGGGGCTAGATGAACCCCTGAAACTATTGCCCTGGGATAATCTTTAAAACTTAAACCAAAAATATCCCCTGAAGTCTTCTTAAAACCAAACAATAGCTTAACTTAACTAGTAACAAATGTCTGCCTTCAGCATTTTGCTCATTTAAGAATTATCTGTATGGACATGGAGACCCAGGGTGGAAGGGGGGAGTGTGCTGTCACATTGTAGAGATTGCAACTAGTGTCACATAATAATGTGTGTATAAACTTTTGTACAAGAAATTAACTTGAGCTGTAAACTTTCACTTAAAGCACAATTTAAAAAAAACGAATTACCTATATGGGATCCATGAGTCTGAATCGACTTCATAGGAATGGGTTTGGAGTTTTTTTGGGTTTTTTTGTTTGTTTGTTTGTTTATATGGGGTCAAAGTGGCAACAGCAACTTAAAGATTAGATAGGAACTTTAGGGAGTAGTGAATTTATGTTAATGGTGAAGGAATAACTCAGAAAAAGAGGGCGAGAATGGTTGCACAGCTGGAAGAATGTAATCAATGTCACTGAATTGTACATGTAGAAACTGTTGAATTGGTGTCTATTCTCAACAACAACAACAAAATAAAAAATAAAAGGCTGTTAACCAACTACCCACAAGTCAAATCTGACTCCTGGTGACCCCATGTGTGTTAGAGTTGAATTGTGCTCCACAGGGTTTTCGATGGCTGAATTTTTGGAAATAGATAACCAGGCGTTTCTTCCGAGGTGCCTCTGTTTGGACTAAAACTCCAAACATTCAATGGGTGTGTTAATTGTTTGCACCACTCAGGGACTCCAAAAGACTGTTATATGAATTTAAAAGTTGTAAAAAAGGCCTGAACTAAAGTGGTGGCAGTAGAGATGGAGAGGATATGGAATTCAAGTGTTATTTAGGAGGTAGAATCAGTAGGACTTGGAGACACATTTTCTCTGAAAGTGACAGGAGTTGGAGAGATAAGATGGCTCCCAGATGTCAGGCGTGAGAAAGTGGGTAGATGTCTGTGCTGAATATGGAGATAGAAAATACAGAAGAGCAGATTTGAGGAGAAAGATGGTAAGCTCCATGGCATATCTGCTAAACTTGATGGTAAGATGATGTCTAACATTTTGAGTATGTTTACATTGTGAATCTCCAAGAAAATCTATTCAATAATTCCTTATATCCATCCACAAAGGACCTAAGTCCATTAAATGGGGAAAAGACTCTTTTTTTTTTTTTAACAAATGGTGCTAGCAAAACTGATGTCCATCTGTAAAAAAATGAAACAGGACCCATACCTCACACCATAGACAAAAATTAACTCAAAATGGATCAAAGACCTAAATATAAAACTAAAATAGTAAAGATCATGGAAGAAAAAATAGGAACAATCCTAGGGGCCCTAATACATGGCATAAATACAACCCAAACCAAAACTAACAATGCATAAACAACAGAAGATACACTAGATAACTTGGAGCGCCTAAAAATTAAACACTTATGTTCATCAAAAGACTCCACCAGAAGAGTAAAAAGAGAACCTACTGATTGGGAAAAAATTTTTGGCTATGACACATCCAACAAGGGTCTAATCTCTAAAATCTAGAGAATACTTCAACACATCAATACCAAAAGACAAATAATCCAATTAAAAAATGGGCAAAGGGTATGAACAGACACTTCACTAAAGAAGACATTCAGGCAGCGAAACACACATGAGGAAATGCCTATGATCATTAGCCACTAGAGAAATGCAAATCAAAACTACAGTGAGATACCATCTCACCACGACATTACTGGCACCAATAAAAAAAAAGCAGAAAATATCAAATGTTGGAGAAGTTGCACAGAGATTGGAACTCTTAGGCACTGTTGGTGGGGATGTAAAATGTTACAACCGCTGTGGAAAATGATATGGCACCGCCTTAAAAAGAGAAATCGAAATACCACAGGATCCAGCAATCCCACTTCTAGGATATATATCATAGAGAAATAAGAGCCATCACACGAATAGACATACGCACACCCATGTTCATTACAGCATTATTCACAATAGTAAAAAGATGGAAACGACCTAAATGCCCTTCAACAGAAGAATGGATAAACAACTTATGGTACATACACACAATGGAGTACTACGAAACAATAAAGAACAATGATGAATCTACGAAGCATCTCACAATGTGGATGAATCTGGAGGGCATTATGCTGAGTGAAATAAGTCAGTCACAAAAGGACAAATCTTGCATGAGACCACTATTAAAAAATTCAAGAAAAGGTTTTTACACAGAAAAAAATAATCTTAGATGATCACGAGGGAGGGGACTGGTGGGGATGGGAAATCACTAACCAGATAGCAAACAAGTGTTAACTTTGGTGAAGGGAAAGACAACACGATATAGGGGAAGCCAACACAACTTGACAAAGGCAAAGTCATAGAAGCTTCCTAGACACACCCAAACACCTTGAGGGACCGAGTTACTGGGTCTGAGATCGAGGTCTTAAAAACTTGCAAGTGGCCATCTAAGATACATCTGTTTGTCCCATCCCAGCTGGAGCAAAGGAGAATGAAGAAAACTGAAGACACAAGGAAAATATTAGTCCAAAGGACTAAATGACCACATGAACCACAGCCTCCACCAGCCCAAGCCCAGAAGAACTAGATGGTGCCCAGCTACCACCACCTACCCCTCTTAGAGGGATCACAATAGAGGGTTCTGTATAGAGCAGGAGAAAAATGTAGAACAAAATTCAAATACACAAAAAAAGACCACACTTACTGGTCTGACAGAGACTGGAGGAACCCCCGAGACTATGACCCCCAGACATCTAGCTAACTCAGAACTGAAGCCACTCCCAAAGTCCACCTTTCAGCCAAAGATTGCTCATTGTTAGGTGCACTTGAGTCAGTTCTAACTCATAGGGACCCTATGTACAACAGAACAGAACACTACCCAGTCCTGTGCCATCCTCACAATCATTGTTACGCTTGAGCCCATTGTTGCAGCCACTGTGTCAGTCCATCTCATTGAGGGTCTTCCTTTTTTCGATGACCCTCTACTCTATCAAGCATAATGTACTTCTCCAGGGACTGGTCCCTCCTGATAACATGTCCATAGTAAGCAAGATGAAGTCTTGCCATCCTTGCTTCTAAAGAACGTTCTGGCTGTACTTCTTCCAAGACAGATTTGTTTGTTCTTCTGGCAGTCCATGGTATATTCAATAATAGCCAACACCATAATTCAAAGGCATCAATTCTTCTTTAGTCTTTTTTTTTCATTGTCTGGCTTTCATATGAACATGAAGGGATTGAAAATACCATGGCTTGGATCAGGCGCACTTTAGTCCCCAAAGTGATATCCTTGCTTTTTTAACACTTTAAAGAGGTTTTTTCCAGCAAGTTCACCCAATGTAATATGTAGTTAGATTTCTTGACTGCTGCTTCCATGGGCATTGATTGTGGATCCAAGTAAAATGAAATCCTTGACAACTTCAATCTTTTCTCCATTTATCATGATGTTGCTTATTGGTCCAGTTATGAGGGTTTTTATTTATTTTCTTTATGTTGAGGTGCAATCCATACTGAAGGCTGTAGTCTTTGATTTTCATCAGTAAGTGCTTCAAGTTCTCTTAGCTTTCAGCAAGCAAGGTTGGGTCATCTGCATATCTGATGTTATTAATGAGTCTTCCTCCAATCCTGATGCTGCATTCTTCTTCATATAGTCTAGCTTCTTGGATTATTTGCCCAGCATACAGATTGAATAAGTATGATGAAAGGATACAACCCCATTGCACACCTTTCCTGATTTTAAACCCCGTAGTATCCCCTTGTTCTGTTTGAATGACTGCCTCTTGGTCTGTGTGCAGTTTCCTCATGAGCACAATTAATTAAGTGTTCTGGAATTCCTATTCTTTGCAATGTTATCTGTTAATTTGTTATGATCCATACAGTTGAATGCCTTTACATAGGCAATAAAGCACAGGTAAACATTTTGTATTCTCTGCTTTCAGCCAAGATCCATCTGACATTAGTAATGGTATCCCTCCTTCCACGTCCCCTTCTGAATCCGTCTTGAATTTCTGGCAATTCCCTGTTGATGCACAGCTGCAACCCCTTTTGAATGACCGTCAGCAAAATTTTACTTGTGTGTGATGTCAATGATGTTGTTCGATAGTTTCCACATTCTGCTGGAGCACCTCCAGTGCTGTATCTGCTTGTTGAAACATCTCAATTGGTATTCCGTCAATTCCTGGAGCCTTGTTTTTCACCATTGCCTTCAGTGCAGCTTGGACTTCTTCCTTGAATACCATCAGTTCTTGATCATATGCTACCTCCTGAAATGCTTGAACGTTGACCAATTCTTTTTGGTACAGTGACTCTGTGTGTTCCTTCCATCTTCTTTTGATGCGTCCTGCATCGTTCAATATTTTCCCTGTAGAATCCTTCAATATTGCAGTTTGAGGCTTGAATTTTTTCTTCAGTTCTTTCAGCTTGAGAAATGCTGAGCATGTTCTTCCCTTTTGGTTTTCTAACTCCAGATCTTAAGCAAGATTAGACAGGCCTATAAAGCCAACAATAACACATGTGAGGAACGTGTTTGTTAGTTCAATCAAGTATATGAGACCAAAAAGGCAATACCTGCCCAAAAGCAAAGGCAGGAAGGTAAGGGAAAACTGAACAAATGGACACAGGGAACCCAGGGTGGAAAAGTGGAGAGTGCTGACACGTTGTGGGGATTGTAACCAACATCGCAAAGCAATTTGGGAATAAATTTTAGTACGAGAAGCTAATTTGCCCTGTAAAGTTTCATCTAAGGCACAATAAAATTAAAAATATTAATAATAATTCCTTATATATGTTTATCTGGAGATCAAGGGAGATCTCAGGACTAGAAGTATAGATTTCATTATTATTTTTTATCCCTGTTGAAAATTATATTTTATTAATTGTCGTTACCTGTTCAAAATCCTTCCATGTAGAGTGAAATATTCATTTTCATTACCTTGGCAAGATGAAAGGACAGTAGGAAGTTATTCTTTATAATTATATTATGATATATTCATTACTATTAAGTAATGCAAATCAGCATCACTTCACTCCTGTTTTTCCTCCTACTTAACACTAATTAGTACTCAAACCACTCATGAGTAAGAGCTTCACAGAGATTACTCAGCTACTTCCTGGTTGCTGAGATCCACTCCATCCACACAGTAGAATGGGTACACAGGAAGTGACTAACATATGTGTTCATTTGCATGATAAAATAAGCAAAGCAAATAGAATTTCCTAATAAGAAAAACTCACAAGAGAGAAAGAAAAATTTTCCTTTTGGAATAGGTGTTCAGATATTATCAAAGACTTGATTATCCAGTTTGTAGCTTATCTGACATATGTCTCGTCTCTCTGCTTGTTGCCCTCTTGTACCCATTTGCAGATAGTTTCTGTGACATCACTCATTCATTCATTCAGACATTGTGTTACCCAATGTGATCTGGGCCCCTTTGTTTGCTGGGTCCTAGGCACCAAAACTGGGTTTTTTTTAAAAATACATCATACTCTTTCTGACCTCAAAATGATCGGAGAGCTCTTGCCATCATCATTCCCAAATGTCCTAGCCTTAGATTGACTCCTTCTCATTCTTAGGTTAGAAAACCTTTCTCCAACAATGCTATCTTTATTAGTTCACCTGTGTTATTTTACCATCACAGAATCCTGTTTACTTCCTTCTTAGAATCTGGGAAAATCGATAATCATCTACTGTCCCGATTTTTTCTTAGTGAAACTCAAGAGGAGCTTAATTTTATTGATCTTTTTCACTTTGAATTTATCTTTTGGCTTTTTTATTTTCTTTATGAATTTTTGCCTTTATATGTTAAAATCAAGCTTTCTAGTTCTTTTGCTTTATTTTGTTGGTCTTTTTTCAATATTCTTAAGATGTATACTAAAAGACGATTCTCAAATTCAAGTAGAATTGCAAGTGACCCTGAATCGCCAAAACCATCTTGCAAAAGAAGAATAAAGTTGGAGGATTCACACTTCCCAATTTCAAAAATTACTATAAAGCTATAGTAGTTAAGATAGTGTGGTACTGGCATAAGGAGAGAAAAATAAATGAATGGAATAGAATTGAGAGTCCAGAAATAAATCCATAAATCTATGATCAATTGATTTCTGACAAGGGTGCTATGACCACTTCATGGGGAAAGAACAGTCTCTTCAACAAATAGCACTGGGACAACTGTATTCCTACATGCAAAAGAATGAAGTTGGACCCTACCTCATACCATGTATGAAAACTAACTAAAAACAAATCAATGAGTTAAAACTATAAAACTACTACAATAAAACATATAGGTAAATATTTATGACTTTGGATTTGGTAATACTTCCTTACAGATGACACCAAAAGTACAAAACACCAAAGAAAATAAATACATTGTACTTTATCAAAATTTAAAAGTCTGTGCATCAAAAGACACCCTCCAAAGTTAAAAGACAACCTACAGAATGGGCTAAAATATTTGTAAATCATGCATCTAATAAGGGTCTAGTATCCAAAATATGTAAGAATTCTTTTAACTCAACAACAAAAATTTAAACAACCCAATTCAAAAATGGGCAAAGTCACATGGGGTCAGTAAAAAAAAAAATATGGGCAACAGACATGAACAGACATTTCTTCAAAGAAGATACACAATAGTCAACAAGCATGTGAAAAAATTTTCAACATTATTAGTCATTAGAGAAATGCAAACAATGAGATACTACATCATAGGATGGCTATAATAAACAAACAGAAAATAACAAACGTTGATGAGGATGTGGAGAAATTGGAACCCTTGTACATTGCTGGTAAAAGCAAAACCAAACCTGTTGCCATGGAGTTGATTCCGACTCATAGCAATCCTAGAGGACAGAGTAGAACTGCCCCACAGGGTTTCCAAGGAGAGGCTGGTGGATTCGAACTGCTGACCCTTTGGTTAGCAGCCATAGCTATTAACCACTGCACCATCAGGGCTCAGCAAGGAATGCAAAATATTGCAGCTGCTGTGGGAAACAGTTTGGTGGTTTTGCCATAAATTAAACGTAGAATTACCATAAGACCCAGCAATTCTACTCCTAATTATATACTCAAAAGAATTGAACAATGATGTTCAAACCAAAAACTTGTACAAGAATATTCATAGCAGCACTATTTAGAATAGCTACGGAAAGATGGAAACAACCCAGGTGTCCATCAGCTGATGAACAGATAAACAAAATGTGATACACTGGAATATTATTCAGCCATAAAAAGGAATGCTATGACGTGGATGAACCTTGAAAACATTATCCTAGGTGAAAGAGATTCACAAAAGGTTACATACTATATGATTCCATTTATATGAAGTATCCAGACTAGGCAAATTCATAAAGACAAAAAGTAGATTAGTGGTTACCAGGTGCTGAGGGGGAGCGGAGAATAGGAAGTGACTGCTTAATTGGTACGAGGTTATCTTTTAGGGTGAAGAAAATATTCTGGAACTGGATAGCAGTGATGGTTGCACAGCATTGTGAATATACTAAATGGCATTGAATCATACACTTTAAAATGATTAAAATTTTAAATTTTGTGTTGTGTGCACGTCTTAGTCATCTAGTGCTGCTACAACAGAATTACCACAGGTGGGTGGCTTTAACAAAGAGAAATTTATTTCTTCACAGTAAAGTGGGCTAAAAGCCCAAATTCAGGGCATCAGCTCCAGGGGAAGGCTTTCTCTGTCGGCTCTGTTGGCCTTCTCATCAATGTTCCCCTGGACTAGGAGCTTCTTCGCGCAGGGACCCCGGGTCCGAAGGACAGGCTCTGCTCCTGGCACTGCTTTCTTGGTGGTATGAGGTCCCCCTGTCTCTCTGCTCACTTGTCTTTTATATCTCAAGAGATTGCCTCAGGACACAATCTAATCCTGTAGACTGAGTCCTGCCTCACTAACACAACTGCCACCCATCCTCCCTCATTAACACCATGGAGGCAGGATTTACAACATATAGGAAAATCACACAATACCAGGAATCATGGCCCAGCCAAATGGTTACACACATTTTTGGGGGGACATAATTCAATCCATGACAGTGCATTTTACCATGATAAAAAAGCAAGTGAAATAAAAGTATCTGGGTTCTTTTGGGGTCATTGCTTCTGCATATAAGTTTTTTTACATGAGTCTGTCAATATCCTTGACATCACTACAGTATTGAATCTTTCAATCTGTTAACATAGTACCAAAAATAGCCCAAACCAGACCCGTTGCCATCGAGTCGTTCCTGACTCATAGCGACCCTATAGGACAGAGTAGAACTGCCCTCATAGGGTTTCCAAGGAGCAGCTGGTGGACCCAAACTGCCGACCTTTTGGTTAGCAGCTGAGCTCTTAACCACTGAGCCACCAGTCTTCTTTACGTCTGTCATTACAGTTTTAATTTTTTCTCTCTAAAGAAGTTGCATATTTTTTGTTAGATTTATTTGTTCTTGTTGTTATGTGCTGTCAAGTTGATTCCTACTCATAGTGACCTTATAGGACAGAGTAGAACTGCCCATAGGGTTTCCTAGGCTATAATCTTTTTTTTAAATAATAACATTTTATTGTGTTTTCACTGAAAATTAGGTTCCCATTTGACAATTTCTGTACAATTTGTTTAGTGACATTAGTTACATTTTTCACAATGACTCAACATTCTCTTTCATTGCTTTCTGTTTGTACTGTTTCTGGTACTCCAGTTTTCCTGCCACCTTATCATCTCCTCTTTGTTTCAGAGTAATTGTTGACCTTTAGGTCTCATATAGATGTTTTGTTTTTTAATAGAGCACCACACTCACAGGTAATATCCTTTATTTTGTGCTCTGCTTTGTTATTTCGGTAAAAGGTGGCCTCGGGATAGTTTCAGTTCAAGGTTTAAAATGTATCTCAAAGTGACAGTCTCAGGGAGTCCTCCGGTCTCATTTGATCCAGGAAACTGAACTTTTTAAGAACTTGAGTTTTATTCGATGTTTTTCTTACCTTCTATCAGGGTTCATCTACTGTGGCCCTAATCAGAACAGTCAGTAGTGGTAGCTGGGCACTATCAAATTCTTCTGGTCTCAGGATAGATGAGGCTGTGGCTTGTGTAGGCTATTAGCCCTGTAGACTAGTTTCTTCTCTGGAACTGTGGTTTTCTTCTTTCTCTTTTGCTTCTGACAAGTAGAGACCAATAGTTGTAATTCAGACCGCTGCTTGCAAGCTTTTAAGATCCTAGATGCTACTCACCTCACTAGGATGTAGAACATGAACTTTGTGAACTATATTATACCAATTAACTGAGTTGTCCCACGAGACTAAGGTCCTAAGCCCTCAAACCCAGAAAACTAATGTCTTAAGGTATTTGGTTATGTCTAACAGGTATCTGTAACTATATCTTCTATGAATATATGTCTGTACACATGTATCTTTACCTACACGTATACATAGTTACTTCTATCCGTGCACACGCATATATACACCTGTACCTACCAGTACACCTGTATGCCCATATACACATACATATGTGACCATACACTTGTTTTTTTGGTCATTGTTGGTTTTGTTGCCAAATTATATATGTCAAATTCTTTAGTACAAACATCCTTTTCTCTCCTAGGCTGTAATCTTTATGCGAGGAGATTGCCAGGTCTTTTCTCCTGCAGAGCACCTGGTGGATTTGAACTGCTGACCTTTCTGTTAGCAACCAAGTGCTTAACCGTTGCACCACCAGGGTGCCTTGATTTATTCCTAGGTACCTTATATTATACTGTAAATTTTCTTCATAGTTAAAAAAGAGCAAGTTCTTATGTTCAGCTCCTTAGACTAAAGGGAAATAAAAGTCATCTTTCTGGAAAACTTTCTTATTTCACCATAACCTTTTCTCTCTCCTTGGGGTTTATTAAGATATAGTAATTTCCAGGGGAAAACATTAAACTCCATCAAAATAGAATCTGAACAAGGTTCACCAGAGTAAATTGAGACAACTGAGAAATAAATTTCCTTTAAGATTTTTATACTAAATGCCTCTTCCTACTTACAAAGAAATATGTGATAAATAAATCAAGCTGATTGTCTTCACATGGAAAGTCGGCCTGGTATTTGTCAGAGGCCTTAGTCGAATGTAGACAAAGACTATTTTTTACCACTAAGAGATGACTTTTCTATTTCTATCCATGAACCAACAAATATTTGGGGAAGAAATAATTCAGTATATACATTTCTGGTTGGGTGGGAATATATTCAGTGTGAAACCAGATAACCCATGGGGGAAAAAAATTAATTCAACGTTTCTTTAAAAAAAATAGTAGTCTGACTGAGGGGAGATGTCTGAATGAAAGAAATTTGCTAGGATGTAAGCCTGTCCAAGGATATGAGCCAGCAGTCTTCAATTCAGGGATCAGCTAACAAGGCTGTGAGCATAAAGATATAAAAAGAGAATACCTTTGGGAGGGCATTCAGCTAGAATTGTCTTTTGTAGGCTGATCATGGAATAGATTTACTGGAAACTAATATTTCCCTCTATTCCACGAGTTGTGAAGCACCCCTTAAGTATAGATCCTAGGACATTTGTGCAGGGATATTAAAAATACCATTTACCAACTGTTGGAGTTCCATTCTTTATAGCCAAGATAATGTCGTTGTTGTTGTTAGGTGCCGTCGAGTCGGTTCCAGCTCATAGTGACCCTATGCACAGTAAAGCGGAACTTTTTCCCATTTTCAGATGAAGACATTGAAATAGAGATAGGAGACTTTCCAAGTCCACACAGATGGTTGATAGGGTAATAATACTAGCAACCCTTTGCTGAGCAACTACTATGAGGCAGGCAGTATACCAAGTACTTTACCAACATAACTGTCCTCATGATGAGCCTGCAAAGAAGGTATGATTATATCTGTTTGACAGTTGGAAAACTGAGATTCAGAAATCTAACGTGACCTGCCTAAGGCCTAAGTGCTGTGTGGCTGTGTTTAATCCTAGATCGGTCTAGCTCCAAACCCTGAACACATTCTTATACATCAGAAAGCCTCTGACTGTCTGGTGTTTCAGGTTAAAGTGATCATTTAACTACATTCATATGGGATTGTTTTAGAACACAGTACCTTTACATTTGTCTTTTTCCTTTTCTTTGCTGATTGTTTTTTTCTTTGCCATTTAATTTGTTTTTTAAAAATTATAAAAGTAATGCTCACTTATGGTTTAAAAAAGACCAAACAAGAAAGGTATAAAGTCAATAGTAAAACTTCCTCCTTCTCCATTCCATTCTTTCCCCAAGATGATCACTGTTAAATTTCTTGCATAACTCGTTTCTGAAATTATATATATACATACATTTGTGTATATATTCAAGCACACATTGTTTTCTTTTACTCAGATGAATTCCTATTTTGCATACTGCTCTGCACCTTTCTTTTTTCACTTATCATATCTTGCACATCTTTCCATACAAGTGCATACAGTTCTACATTTTTGTTTTAATACCAACACCAAACCCGTTGCCATTACGTCAATTCCAACTTATAGGGACTCTATAGGACAGGGTAGAACTACCCCATAGGGTTTCCAAGGAGGAGCTGGTGGATTCAGTCTGTCAACTTTTTGCTTACCAGCCGAGCTCTTAACCACTACGCCACCAGGGCTCCTTTAATAGCTATAGATAGATAGACAGATATTCCATTATATGGATGTACATAATCCATATAACCAATCCCTACTGATGCTTCCTTTTTCTTATTGCAAACAGTACAGCAAAGATCAGTCCTGTATGCATATCTTTGCATACTTATGTGAGTTTGTCTGTCAAATCGAATCAGATACTTACAAAATCAAAGTTTGCCCTCTAAGCAAGTTCTAATTTCAGTTATGATAAGTTATGGGGCAGAAATTTCAGGAACACCAAATCCAGAAACCAATTTTAAAAAGTTTTTCTGTTCTTTATTGTCTACTCAAAGTAACCTTACTCAAAACTCAAATATTACCAAATTGGCATCAGTCCACTGCTGGTGGACAGAATCCTTGCAAATATCTAAGCTATCTGGACTTGCCATGTTTTGCCAGGTTGCTCACGGAGGGTTTGGCCTATATGTGAGTGACGGCTTTAAAGGGTAGGTATGTTCTGGCTCTTTTCATTGCTGTCCTTAAGGCAGAAATCATGTAGGGGGTCTCTTTGAGGCTAGTTCCATGGGAATGACCCTCTTGCTAATTTATTAAAGTAATATTAAACAGCATCTGGAACAACTTTTTTAACAAAATTTCCAGAAACTGTGCAATTATTACATGTTCAGTTTGTGGCAAAATGTGAAGTTGTTCTTTCTGAGAAAGGGCCTTGTCAATCCTGATTACCTCCTTGAGAACAATAATTATCTCACAATTTGATATTTCTCTTTTTCCTCAGAGAGACACACACTCAGGAAAACCATTAAATATATGGTGAGTGTTAAAAAGGGGCATTTGGCTAAGGATTTATTGGGATAAGGGTGAATTCCTAGGAGTGGATGCTGAGTCAAATAAGATGCAATTTAAATTTTGATAAACGTTATCAAAATGCCCTCTAAAAATTGTTTATATTCCCACAAGTTTGTATTACCCTCTACCCTGCCCACACCGCCCCTCAACACACACCATTTTAATCCTGGATATTATTGACGTTTTAATGGTAGAAAATATAATTTAAAAAATACAGTATCTTGGTTTTGAATTGCATTCTTAAATTATGAATGAGATTTAACATCACGTACTTCTTTACTTAAGAACCGCCTGCCTTAGAATTTATTTTAAGCATCTGAAAGCAAAGTGGGGGGGAATCATCTCATAATGGGTAAATATGAAAGAAGACAATTTCAAATTCCTTTTGAAAAAAGTTTCTTTTCTGCAGGTCAGCTCAGAATTTTTAGTGTACTCACTGGGAGTCTCCAAGAGGGGATGTGCAAGAGAAGGACTGTTTAACTCCTCTTGCTTTCTTATGACAACAGTTTATAATGACTCCATCTATGAAGTCTCTGGGTGGCATAAATGGTTAAGTGCTTGGCCACTAACTGAAAGGTCGTCAGTTCAAATCCACCCAGTGGCACCTTGGAAGAAAGGCTTAGTGATCTACTTCTGGAAAAATCACAGCCATTGAAAACCTTAGGGAACACAGTTCTTTTCTGACACATAGGGGATTTTCATATGACGGAGATGACTTAACGGCAACTTTTTTTTTGGTATAATTCCTAGATGCTGTGGAAATCATATTTATGAGTGTATACTATTATATTTGGGATCCCTGGTGGTGCCGTGATTAAGCACTTGGCTGCTAACCAGAAGATCAGTGGTTCGAACCCACCAGCTGCTCTGCTGGAGGAAGATGTGGCAATTTGCTTCCATAAAGATTACAACCTTGGAAACCCTATGGAGCAGCTCTATTCTATCCTATAGGGTCACTAGGAGTCAGAATCCATTCAACGGTGGTGGGATATATTATTATATTTAAAAATTATAAGGTAAAAGATTATTTGTTGTTAAATATATTATTCAGTTATGTTATGTATTTATCTTTAAGAACTGTCTCAAATGATGACAAAAAAAGTGGGTTCAGATAAAATGGTAAATAGCATGGTAGATTGTCTGCAGAGATGACCATCAAACATTTATCCCATCCTTATACAAACAGATAACTCCTTCCATCAAAAGTGGAGTCTATTTCTCTTCCTCTTGACTCCAGTTGGCCTTGTGATTTGCTATGAACTAATAGTCTCCCCAGCCTAAGTGCTCGATATGTGGATGAAGCCATCTTGGGCCTTCCAGCTCAACCTAAGATCCCTGCAGATTGCAGTCACAGAAAGATCCTCATCAAGGCCATGTCAAGATGAAGAACTGCCCAAATGAGCCCAGCTAACTCACGGAATCATAAGAAATAAAATGGATAACTGAAAAACTAAAGTAAGGACTAAGATAGTGCCCAGAGAGAAAAGTTATCTGAAATATGAAATAAAAACCAACTGTCAAGACACAGGGAGCTCAATGTAGATGAATGGGGGAGAACCCAGACCAGTGAAAGAGTACAAAACTCATATCCTGAGTGAAGATTCAATATCTGGGATCAATATCCTAAACCAGTATTTTCTGAGAGAACTTTCTGTGGCTATTGAGCACTTGAAATGCGGCTAATGCATCATCTGTGGAGTTGAATTTCAAATTTCTTTCATTTGAACTAATTTACATTTAAATAGTTACATGTGGCTAATGATTCTCATATTTAACAGTACGGTCACCACATTATATGTGGAACTTCACCATGATAAAAGTCTCCAACAACTCACCCCAGCATTTCGTCTCCTCCAACTAATTTGCTCTCAGAATTCTGAAAGGAACCTCCCTACTCAGACCTTGGTTTGCTTAAAAGTCCCAGAGAGCTGCTTTAGAATTACCGCAGAATCTGTCAGCATCCCCATATCCAAAACCAAGAATGAAAAGAACAGGGCCCCCCTTGTTGTGGTCTCTGAGTACTGAATTGAGATAGGGCTGGGAAGAACAAATTTTAAAGAAAATCTGTCCCTGTCTTCATTCTAAGCCTTCAGAGTCTTGAAAGAAAAAAACCAGTTTGTTATGAAGGAAATTTCTAAGAACTTTAACTGCAGTACTTGAATTCAAACCCAAACTTATATATATATATGTATGCTGTGTTTCCCAAATCCTTTCAATATAGAAATGTTTTTGTATGTATGACCTCTATTAACCTCTTGCAACAGCAACAGGACACATTTTGATAATGCTCTTTTAGAAAACCGCAGAAGAATTTTTATTAAACTGGGCTAAATGTCATAATGAAATATTGAACACTTCAACCATGAATACTACATGATAACTTTTCAAAATCAATTCCATTTCCCTAATTAGAAAATTAATCATTTGAGATTATTAAACAAATATGAGGCAAGATTAAAATGATGATTTTCATTTCCTTATAGGTTAATTTTTAAATATTTAACAAAAAATAGAATAATACTCTTCTCAGAGAAGGCAAGATTGTAGCTGAGATTTAATTTTTAATTACATGATAACTACGTTCCAAAAATTTTCAAGCACTATTTTTAAAATTCCTACCTTCTAAAGGCAATATTGACATTTACATGATTAAAATCATCATTCTTCTACACCCACCTGTCAACGAGCCAAGATTTTCCAAGGAGCCAAGAACAAATAACTATTTCAAGGACTCTTTCTGCTAGAGAGAAATTCTCACTTTTGGGGGACAACAGAATTTTTTCTGCTTCACTGTCTAATTTAAAACCCTGAAAATGTATTATTTCTACTTTCTATGAGTCCTTAATAGACTCTCCTACTCTCCACAGTATGTTCTGATTGGATCATCAAATGAAAGTAAACTGGCTAATGACTCCAGTCAGTTAAAGATGAGGTTAAAATCTGAGAAGGTGTCTCTTCTCCCAGATTCTATTCATGGTATTTTATTGTTGGTAAAAGCCCTGAAAGATCTTCTTCATTCAAGATTCTCATCCTGGCTGTGTATTAAAATAAAATTAGAATAAAAGGTAGGGAGAGGAGCTTATTAAAATGCTGATTCCTGGGCCTCACCGCGATGAATCTCAGACATAGATATTGTTAAAGTCACTCAGCATACATATATAACTGCAGTGCTTGAAATTCAAACCCAAACTGCTCACTTTGTGGACCTGGGACTAAGGGCCAGCCCAGAGCATTGTTGCCTTTTCATCTTTTATTCATGAGGAGTGGAGCACACTAAGTCTCATTTCCAAGCTTGTTTACGAGTCACCAGGGCTACAGGGGGGTGCTACAAGGGGTGTCTCCAAGGCCACCTAAGGCGGTGAAAGGGGAAAAGTGAGGGAGGAGGTGGCTCCTGCTCTCCCACCAGTGCACTCCTCATACCTGGATGTATATTGTTGTTGTTGTTCGCTGCCTTCAAGTCAGCCCCCCAGCTCATAACAACCCCACAGACAACAGACTGAAATGCCTCCTGGTCCGGGACCATCTCCATGATCAGCTGGGGATCCAACCATTGTGATCCATAGGGTTTTCATTGGCTGGTTTTCCAAAGTACATTGCTAGGCCTTTCTTCCTAGTCCGTCTTAGTCTAGAAGTTCCACTGAAACCTGTTTAGCATCCTAGCAATCCATAAGCCTCCAACAACAGATTGACAGTGGCTTTACGTGAGGTACATTTGCTGGGACTCCAATCTGGGTCTCCCATATGGAAGGCAAGAATTTTACCACTGAACCACTGCTGTCTCCTCTTTATATTGAGGTTCTTAAGGTTTTGTTTGAAAAGAGGGCCCCACTGCTAAAATAAACCATCTGAAAATCACTCTCTAAAACTGGGAACATGCTGTAAAATGTCCATTTCTGAAATGTTTATCAGAATATCTTAGGAGCCAGACACCAGTTCAAATATTAATGAAATGTGAAAACACTTAAAAGAACAGAGGAGTGTTTATTCTCAAGTCACATTTGTTCAGCTGTTTGATGAGCTCTCAGGGGATATCTGAGCTCAAATATTTGCACCTGTGAAAAATGTGTAGCAGGTAAGAATCTCAGGCTAGGAGGGCAAATTTTTTATATGTATTTAACGTTTCTGCAGTTGACCTAATTTCTATTTCATGTTCCATAACCCTGATACCTAATATTGAGGGTACCTTACACCTGCTCCGTGGTTGTGACTAACCTGGGGGGATTTCAGTGGTGCCACAACAAGAGGGAGGGGCTCTGGTCTCTGGTCCTCACCTGTCATTGCTGGCATTGTCTGAGACATGCCCCTTCCCTCCTAGCCTCTGGTCACAGGTACATGCAGATCCCTTTTATTCCTGATGGCAAGGATCTTAGGTCCAGTTCTCTATCAAGGGCTTCTGCCCAATGCCTGGTCTCTCAGGAACCCAGCCCTCCCAGGTTTTAGGGACCATGTGAGAGTGTCTCAGGGTCCTCTGCTCAGACACCACTCCACCATTTCTGCTGTATAGATTCCCCACAACGCTGGCAAAAGGGGGACCCATTCAGGATGCTGCGTCTCTTGGCTCCACATTGGAAATGAGGCAGAGTTCTTCTCTGATGGTGGTTCTCCAAAGCCCTATCGAGACCAGCCCCAGTGGTGTGGACCAAGGCACAGAGTCCGTCTCCAGAGAACACCAGTGTCTAAGCTTTTTTCTGTCTCATCTTTCTTATGGAGACTGTAGTCGAGGGGGTGGGATAACAGGCATGAACTGAGAACATTTTCTTCCAAAACCAGTATTTTTTTTTTTTTTAATATATATTTTATTGTACTTCAGGTGAAAGCTTACAGAGCAAATAGTTTCTCATGAAATAGTAGTACACATGTTGTTTTTTGACATTGGTTAACAACCCCACAACGTATTAAGCCTCTAAATTCTCAACCTTTTTTTTTGATGAACATTACAGCTGGCCAAAGATACACCGTTTCAAAAATTTCTACATTCACAGTTCAGTGACATTGACTACGCTCTTCCAACTGTGCTGTTATTCTCACTTAAGATGAAGGCTTACAGAAAAAATAGTTTTTCATTTAACAGTTAGTACACATGTTGCCCTATGACAATGGTTAACAATCTCACAGCACATCAAGAATATCCTTACTCCACCTTGTGTTCCCTATCACCAGGGGGCTTCCTTGTCCCCTTCTGTCTTCTGGACCTTGTCAGTGGACTATTGTACCTCTTTAGTCTCATTTGTTTATTTATTTATTTATTTTTATTTTATTTAAACACCATTTCAAAACTTTTTACTTACACATTTAAGTGATATTGACTATGCTCTTCCAATTGTGCTGCCATTCTCGCCCAAGATGAAGGCTTACAGGACAAAACAGCCTCCCATTTAATAGTTACTACAAATGTTGCCCTATAGCAGTGGTCAACAATCTCACAATACATCGACAGTGTCCTTATTCAATTTGTGTTCCTTATCATCAGTTTCCTACTCTCCCTCTGCCTTCTGGCCCTTGTCACCGGACTCCTGTACATCGTTAGTCCCATTTAGTTTTACTGGGGTGTCCATTCCCAGGCTTAACATCAAACCTTGAAGGTAACTTCCCCTCTGAGCTGAAAGGGTGTCTGGGGGCCACACTCTCGAGGTTTCTCTAGTATTCTTTAGGCCAGTATATCTGGTCTTCTTTTTTTTTTTTTTTTTTTTTGGGAGTTAAAATTATACTCTACATCCTACTCCAGCTCTGCCCAGAACCCTCTGTTGTGATCCTGGTCAGAGGAGTCATTGGTGGTAGCCGGGCACCATCCAGCTGTACTGGGCTCAGTCCCGTGGAGGCCTTGGTAGCTGTGGACCATTAGTCCTTCGGACTAATCTTTTCCTTGTATCCTGTTCTCTTCGTTCTCCCTTGTTCCCGAAGGGATGAGATCAGTGGAGTATCTTAGATGGCCGCTCATAGGCTTTTAAGACCCCAGACACTACTCACCAAGGTAGAATGTAGAGCATTATCTTTATAAGTAGTGTCATGCCAATTGAGCTAGATGTTCCCCGAGATCATGGTCCCCAGAGCCCTCCATCCAACAACTCAGTCCCTCGGGGGGTTTGGATGTGTCTATAGGGCCTCCATGACCTTTCCTTGTGCAGGTTGTGTTAGTTTCCCCTGTACTATGTACTATCTCATCTCTCACCCAAGTTACCACTTACCTATTACCTATTTAGTATTCCCCCCCCCCCCCATCCCTGGTAACCAACAAGGATTGTTACATTTTGCATGTGAATTTTTTCATGGGTTTTTACAATAGAGGTCTCATACAATATTTGTCCTTTTGTGATTGACTTATTTCACTCAGCATGATGTCCTCCAGTTTCATCCATGTTATGAGATGGTTCACCGATTCATTGTTCTTTCTCGTTGCATAGTACTCCATTGTGTGTATGTACCATAGTTTGTGTATCCATTCGTCTGTTGATGGACATCGAGGTTGTTTCCATCGTTTTGCTATTGTGAATAATGCTGCCATGAACATAGGTGTGCATATGTCTATTCGAGTGATGACTCTTATTTCTCTAGGATATATTCCTAGGAGTGGGATTGCTGGATCGAATGGTACGTCTATTTCTAGCTTTCTGAGGAAACGCCATATCATTTTCCAAAATGGCTGTATCATTTTGCATTCCCACCAGCAGTGTATAAGAGTTCCCGTCTCCCCGCAGCCCCTCCAACATTTGTTATTTCCAGTATTTTTGATTCGTGCCAGTAATGCCGGGGTGAGATGGTATCTCATTGTGGTTTTAATTTGCATTTCTCTAATGGCTAGTGATCGCGAGCATTTCCTCATGTGTCTGTTGGCCATTTGAATGTCTTCCTTGGTGAAGTGTCTGTTCATTTCCTTTGCCCATTTTTTGATAGGATTGGTTGTCTTTTTGTTGTAGAGGTGTTGGATTTTCTTGTAGATTATGGAGATTAGACCTTTGTCTGACTTGTACTGTCCAAAAATTTTTTCCCAGTCTGTAGGTTCTCTTTTAACTCTTTTGGTGAAATCTTTTGAAGAGCATAGATGTTTGATTTTTAGAAGATCCCAATTATCTAGTTTATCTGTTGGGTTTTTTGTGTTGATGTTTATGGTTTGTATCCTGTTAATGCTTTGTATTAAGGTCTGAAGTGTTGGTCCTATTTTTTCTTCTATGAATTTTATAGTTTGAGGCTTTATATTCAGGTCTTTGATCCATTTTGAAGTAGTTTTTGTATATGGTGTGAGGTATGGGTCCTGTTTCATTTTTCTACAAATGGATATCCAGTTTTGCCAGCACCATTTGTTAAAAAGACTGTCTTTTCCCCATTTGATGTATTTTGGGCCCTTGTCAAAAATCAGGTGACCGTAGGTGGATGGATTTACATCTGAGTTCTCAATTCTGTTCCATTGGTCAATGTCTCTGTTGTTGTACCAGTACCAGGCTGTTTTGAGTACTGTAGCTGTATAGTAGGTTCTCAAGTCAGGTAGTGTGAGTCCTCCAACTTTATTCTTCTTCTTCAGTAGTGCTTTACTTATTCGGGGTTTCTTCCCTTTCCATATAAAGTTAATAATTAGTTTTTCCATCTCTTTGAAGAATGTTGTTGGTATTTGTATCGGAATTGCATTGTATTTGTAAATTGCTTTAGGTAGAATTGCCATTTTCACAATGTTGAGTCTGCCTATCCATGAGCATGGTATGTTTTTCCATTTATGTAGATCCCTTTGGGTTTCATGCAGCAGTGTTTTGTAGTTTTCTTTGTATAGGTCTTTTATATTCCTGGTCAGATTTATTCCTAAGTATTTTATCTTTTTAGGGGCTATTGAAAATGGTATTGATTTCCTGATCTCCTTTTCATCGTTCTCTTTACTGGTGTATAGGAATCCAACTGATTTTTGAATGTTTATCTTGTATCCTGCTACTCTGCTGAATCTTTCTATTAGTTCCAGTAAATTTCTCGTGGAGTCTTTAGGCTTTTCTATGTATAGTATCATATCATCTGCAAACAGGGAGAGTTTAACTTCTTCATTACCAATTTGGATGCCCTTTATTTCTTTCTCTTGCCTTACTGCTCTAGCGAGAACTTCCAGCACAATGTTAAATAGGAGTGGTGATAAAGGGCATCCTTGTCTTGTTCCTGTTTTCAGGGGGAATGTTTTCAGCCTTTCTCCATTAAGAATGATGTTGGCTGTTGGTTTTGCATAGATGCCCTTTATGATGTTGAGAAATTTCCCTTCTATACCTATTTTATTGAGAGCTTTTATCAGGAATGGGTGTTGGACTTTGTCAAATGCCTTTTCTGCATCAATTGAGATAATCATGTGATTTTTTTCTTTCCTTTTATTTATGTGGTTGATTACGTTGATGGATTTTCTAATGTTAAACCATCCTTGCATACCTGGTATGAATCCTACTTGGTCGTGGTGTATTATTTTTTTGATATGATACTGAATTCTATTGGCTAGAATTTTGTTCAGAATTTTTGCATCTATATTCATGAGAGATATTGGTCTGTAATTTTCTTTTTTTGTGATGTCTTTGCCTGGTTTTGGTATCAGCGTTATGCTGGCTTCATAGAATGAAGTTGGAAGTGTTGTTTCCTCTTCTATGCTCTGAAATAACTTAAGTAGAACTGGTACGAGCTCTTCTGTAAATGTTTTGTAGAATTCTCCAGTGAAGCCATCTGGGCCAGGGCTTTTTTTGGTTGGGAGTTTTTTTATTACCTTTTCAATCTCTTCTCTTGTTATGGGTCTGTTCAGATTTTCAATATCACTTTGTTGTAGTTTGGGTAGGCCGTATGTTTCTAGAAATTTATCCATTTCCTCTAGGTTTTCAAATTTGTTGGAATATAGTTTTTCATAATAGTCTGTTATAATCCTTTTTATTTCAGTTGGGTCTGTTGTAATGTCCCCCATTTCATTTCTTATTTGGGTTATTTGTGCCCTCTGCTGTTTTTCTTTTGTCAGTCTGGCCAGTGGTTTGTCGATTTTGTTGATTCTTTCAAAGAACCAACTTTTGGTTTTGTTGATTCTTTCTATTGTTTTTCTGTTCTCTATTTCATTGATTTCTGCTCTGATCTTTACTATTTCCTTTCTTCCGGTGGTTGTAGGCTTTTTTTGTTGTTCTCTTTCTATTTGTTTGAGTTCTGTAGTTAATGTTTTGATTTTGTCCCTTTCTTCTTTTTTGATATGTGCATCTATTGCTATAAATTGTCCTCTGAGGACTGCCTTTGCTGTGTCCCAAAGGTTTTGGTATGATGTGTTTTCATTTTCATTTGATTCTAGGAATTTTTTAATTCCATCTCTGATTTCTTCTATTACCCATTGATGTGTAAGCAGATTATTATTCAGTTTCCATGTGTTTGATTTTTTTTCCTTGCTCTTTCTAGTGTTAATTTCTACCTTGATGGCATTGTGGTCAGAGAAGATACTGTGAATTATCTCAGCATTTTGGATCTTGTTGAGGATTGCTCTGTGGCCTAAGATGTGGTCTATTCTGGAGAACGTTCCATGTGCATTGGAAAAGAATGTGTACTTTGCAGCGGTTGGATGGAGTGTTCTATATATGTCTATGAGGTCCAGTTGGCTGATTGTGTCCTTTAGGTCTTCTGTATCTTTGCTAAGTTTCTTTTTAGTTGTTCTGTCCTTTACTGAGAGTGGTGTGTTGAAGTCTCCTACTATTATTGTGGAACTGTCAATTTCTCTTTTCAGTGCTGTTAGAGTTTTTTTTATGTATTTTGGAGCCCTGTCATTGGGTGCATAGATATTTATTATGGTTATGTCTTCATGATGGATCATCCCCTTAATCATTATATAGTGTCCTTCTTTGTCTTTTATGGTAGATTTTGTTTTAAAGTCTATTTTATCTGAGATTAGAATTGCCACTCCTGCTCTTTTTTGATAGTTGTTAGCTTGATATATTTTTTTCCAACCTTTGATTTTTAATAAATTCACATCTTTGTTTCTAAGATGTGTCTCTTGTAGACAGCAAATAGATGGATCCTGTTTTCTTATCCATTCTGCCACTCTCCGTCGCTTTATGGGTGCATTGAGTCCATTTACGTTCAGTGTAATTATTGATAGATGTGAGTTTGTTGCTGTCATTTTGTAGTGCTTTTTTTTGTGATGCTGAAGTTTTCTTTGTTCTTCTTACTCTCTTGTGCTGAGTTCCTTTTGTTTGTGGATTTTTTGTTCATTTCTTTTGTTTTTGTAGGTTTTGTTTTTGTTGAGACTTTATGTTTTTCGTCTTTATTTTTATGAGTTGGTTTGTTAACTTTTTTTGTGGTTACCATGAATTTTACCCTTATCTTTATAATTTTGAAGCAGTCTACCGTTACTTGGTATCGCCTTGCCTTCTTCTCCTTTAGAAGGTTCTATACCTATGCCGTTTGTTCCCTCTTTCATTGTTTTGATGTTGTTGTCATCCTTTGATTGATTTCTCTGATTCCCTGTTGTATATCTTTTGTTTTTGGAAAGTCGTCTGTAGTTCAGTTCCTAGAATGGTATCTGGTTCATGTTAACCTGCATCCTAGGTCCTAGGTCCTGCCTGAGGGCTTAAGCTGTTTGTCCTCAGATCGAAGAACTCCCTTTAATAATTCTTGTAAGTTTGGTTTTACTTTTGCATATTCCTTTAGTTTCTGTTTATCTGGAAATGACCTAATTTCACCATCAAATCTGAATGAGAGTTTTGCAGGATATATTATTCTTGGCTGACAATTTTTTTCTTTCAAGATTTTATATATGTCATCCCATTGCCTTCTTGCCTGCATGGTTTCTGCTGAATAATCTGAGCTTAGTCTTATTGTTTCTCCTCTGTATGTGACTTCTTGTTTTTCCCGAGCTGCTCTCAGGATTCTTTGTTTGTCTTTAGTTTTAGCGAGTGTGAATATGATATGTCTTGGTGATTTTCTTTTGGGGTCTATTCTATATGGGGTTCGTTGAGCTTCTTGGATGACCAGCTTTTCATCTTTCATGATATTGGGAAAGTTTTCTGTCAGCAGTTCCTCAATGATCCTCTCTGTGTTTTCTGTTTTCTTCCCCTGTTCTGGTATGCCAATCACTCGTAAGTTTTTGCTTTTAATTGTGTCCCACATAACTCTCAGTGTCTCTTCATTTTTCTTTGTTCTTTTTTCTGAGTTTTCCTGAAACAGAGTTGTATCCAAGTGTTTGTCTTCAGTTCCACTGATCCTGTCTTCCATGGTTTCAAATCTGCTTCTCAGCCCTTCTATGACACCGTCCATTTCTGAAATCTTGTTGTTTATCTTTTGGATTTCTAATTGTTGTTTTTGTATAATTTCGAGTTGTGAATTTATTTTGGCATTTTGTTCTTGCATCATCTTCCTGAATTCTTCCAATTTTTTGTCTGTATTTTCCATAAATTTGTCTATTTTTTCCTCATGTTTGTCAGCTTTTTGCCTCAGTTCTTGGAAAATTCCGAGTATTAGTGATTTGAGTTCCGTATCAGGTACTTCTAGTGCATTTTCTTCCACAGGAGAGTTATCTGGTGTTTTAATTTGGACGCCTATTGGAGCCATCTTGTCTTGTTTTTGTAAATGTTTTGATATTGTTTGCTGTTTTCGGGGCATTCAGTAGATATTTCTCTCGTTTATTGATTGTAGATTTTTTTTTTTTTTCGTTCTTGTGGTACAGCTGGGCAGATCTAGTTGAGGAGGAGCCACTGGGATGGGTTGCTTGTGGCACTCACCGCAGCCACCAGGACGGTCGGTAGTCAGTGCTGGGCAGGTTCCAATAGGGCGTGCCTGCACCGCTTGGTGATGTGATGTCTAGTGCACGGTGCAGGTAGGTAGGGTGCAGCGGGAAGATGGTTATGTGTGAAGCTAAGCTGGATATGGGAGAGAGGAGAGAGGAGAGGAGCAAAAAGCGTACAAACATAAAAGAATGCTAGGGGAGTTTGTCGTTGGAATGTACAGATGAGAGACTATGGGATGGAGGAAACCAGAAGGGGGAAGAGAAAGAAAAGGAAAGAATGACCAAATGAAAATCAGAAAAGTTAAAAAACTGCAAAGTTCCCAGGGATCGCACCGATGCAGCTATGAGGTCTGGG
This sequence comes from Dugong dugon, assembly GCA_030035585.1. Taxonomy (NCBI): domain Eukaryota; kingdom Metazoa; phylum Chordata; class Mammalia; order Sirenia; family Dugongidae; genus Dugong; species Dugong dugon. The sequence goes on from CM057475.1 coordinate 28,181,967, forward strand.
GGAGTCGGTCTCAATTTTCACAGCTCAGCCTGGCCAGAAGGTACAGAGGCATACATCGCCTGGTATTCAGGGATCAGAAAGAGAAGGAAGAGATAGAGGGACAAGAAATTAAGCAATGAAGAAAGACAAAAGAGAAAAAGAGGTAAAATATGACAAAACTAATCAAAAAAGGAAGAAAAATAAAATTGAGGAAAAAAAAAAAGGGCAACACCAGCAGTCAGTGCCTACAAATGGGACCCAGAGAGCCCCCACTCAGGGGCGCGAATTCCAAGAAGCCGATAGTCTCGGGGTTAAGTGACCGTGGCCACGGGAAGTAGAGGGGCCAACGAACAAAGACCCCAGGATCCCACCTGCGCGGGAGCCCAGACCTGGAAACAGCCACACGCCGGAACGCAGCCCCACAGCCCCGCAGGAGAGAGCAGAGACGGCCCTCGGACCCAGGCACCCAGGCAAAAGGAGGGGGAGGCGGCAGAAAAAGGTCCGCCAGGCGCCAGCAAACGGCTCCCAGAAAGCCCCCAGCCCGGGCGCGCGGAACCCAAGCACCGGCGCCCCCCCGCCCAGGGACCCCGGCCACGGAAAGCCGGGGATCCCCAGCTGAGGCGGAGAGGGGTGGGTGGTGGGAGAGCGCGCACCGCAGTTTACCGGTCGTTCTGTCTCCGACCAGATGCTCTGCAAGGCTGCTCTCCCGTTTGCTGGTCTCCGATAGGAATCCAAGATGGTGGATCCGCGCTGCGTTAGCTGGTAAGGAATGTCTGCCTGAGTCTCTCCTCGCTCTCCGTTCTCTTTTAGTATTCTCACTCCGTTTGGTGTTTGGCTGAGTTCTTTATCTCTTCATTTGGTGTTCTAGGGTTTCAGGATTGTTGATTCTCTGTTAGGCTTAGTTTTTCGGATCTTTGCTGTGGAGGGACGGTGTGGTGTTTCTGCCTAGAGCGCCATCTTGCCCCTCCCAAAACCAGTATTTTTGTCCTGAAGCCTTCAGAAGCCAGGCTCTTGCAACTCAAAAAACCTCTTCTCTCAAAACAATTATTTCTGCCATCATTTCAAAAGCCTATTTTAAAACTCAAATGCAGAGAATTGCTTGCTTGTTCTTCTTTTCTCTTCTGTCCTCTCTGCCCCAGTGGAGGTGGGGAGAATCACAGGAGACAAAAAGAAGACAGAGAGAAAAAAAAAAACTTTCATCAGTTAATGCATCTATATTGTGTCTTTCTGCACATGCATAAAGGGGAAATATTGGTCAGGTTCTCAACAATTCCTTTCTTCTTCTTGCATATATTCTCCAACCAGGCCTAACTACATAATTTGCAGGGCCCAGAGCAAAATAAAAATGTGGGACGTCTTGTTAAAAAGAAGATTACGAATTTCAAGACTGCAACAGCAGAACATAAAACCGTGCACAAAGCCCTTCTGAACACTTGGTCCTGTGCAACTGTACAGGTCCCATAGCAATGAAGAGGGTCCTGTTACTAACCCTTAAAGCGTCTCTCTCCTTGATTTTCATTAAATTGTTATGTTTATTATCAAAATAATGTAAGATAATCTAAATGTCTATCAGTAGGAACTAATAATATAAATTACAGAATTTCCATATGATAGAAGACTGTGCAGTTGTTTATTATCACGTGGAGATAATAAATGACATGGAACAATGTTATGGGTCTTCTATTGGAAATGGCGGTGTGCCTGCCCTGACCACTCTCCCTGCCTTGTAAGGGAATGTGCCCCACCCACCGCTCTTGCAGCCAGGCGAGCGGGACCATAGCCTACCACATGGCTCCTCCCTCCACTGCACAGCTCATTGGCTCGCGGCGAGCAACAGATTCAAGAGCAACCAGTCTGTAGACTTGCCAGCAATCTATTACCCGTAGAGCTTTGATGGCAAAATGACTGGGCAAATTTAGAGATGTGTAATAAAAACCCAGAAAGTAGGAACCAGTAGGAGTGGGAGTTCAGTTGAAAGGTCACAAGGTGAAGCTGAGGCCAGAGGGGCTGCTGCAGGAAGTACCCGTTGCCTTATGAGTCGATTCGGACTCATAGCGACCCTGTAGGACAGAGTAGAACTGCCCCACAGGGTTTCCAAGGAGCAGCTGGTGGATTCGAATTGCCAACCCTTTGGTTAGCAGCCTGAGCTCTTAACCATTGTGCTGCCAGGGCTCCAGCTGCAAGATGTTGTAAACTGAACTATGGGGGAGCAGAAATTAGGAATGAATAGAGAAAGCAGATTGGAAGCAAGCCAAAAAGAAGGCGTAGGGAGGGCACCCAGTCATGTTGCCGGCCCAGCTATGCAGCAAGGACCCAGAGCTCCTGCGGCTAAGATCTCTGGGCTGTTAGGGGCCAGACACACACTCCATTCCTTGCTCCATGAGGAGTCCACCCCAACCCGGCTTCTGTTCTTGGCTTTCCAAGACAATTCCCTTATCGTTCCCTATAAATCCTTTCGATAAGCCATTTAGATGGACTAGCTTCAGAGAGTCTTGATCTTGCAACTATCACAAAAGATTATGAACTCAATTTTAGTTTTTAAATGTGTGCTTAGATGTATGTATGGATATGAAATAAAGTCATAAACTTACAGTATTCTTAGAAGTACCAAGTTTACAAAAAAAAAAAACAAAAACCCATTGCCATTGAGTCGATTCCGACTCATAGGGACCCTGTAGGACAGAGTAGAACTGCCCCATAGGGTTTCCAAGAGTGGCTGGTGGATTTGAATTTCTGACCTTTTGGTTAGCAGTGGTAGGTCCTAACTACTGTGCCACCAGGGCTCCACCAAGATTAGATGGCTTCTTTATTTCTCCATTATCTGGTATGATCACCTAAAAGATACTGCCTACCAGCTGCTGGGGACAATTAGACTTGCCAACATCCCAATCTTCAGTGACATAAATGTCTCCTTTCGGCATACACACTCAGCTATTTAAAGTTTAACCCCTTAGGTTTTTGTTAAAGATATACCTGCATGTATGCAAATAACATATTTGAGACTATTTATGCAGTATGATTTGTAACAGAATTTTATCTATTTCCATCAATAAGGAAAGTGCTAAATAAATTATTAAGCATACACAATGAAATATTCTCCAGAAGACAAAAGAATGAGCACAATTTCTTTATACTAATATAGAAACCTCTATGACTTATTTATGCTACCTTTCATTGAAGACAAGGAAAAAATAACATTAACACTATATATTCACATTTGCTAGTAATAACATAAAAAGAAAACTCTGGAAAGATATGTAAGAAACCAATTAAAATGGCATCCTTCAGAAGGAATGCTATTGGGGGACTAGGAATGGGGTAAATGAGAAGAACAATTTTTTTCCCATAAACCTCTGTATATTGTATCAATTTATGAACCATGTGAATATATTACTATAAAAGTGAAGCATATTTTAAAAAGTAATAACATTCAACCTCCTATCAGAGAGATTTAAATAATATCTTTCTTGTGACTCTGATTAAAATGACAAGTCCCTCAGATTTACCTAAGCCTCCCGGAACAGCATCTGGTTGGGGGTAGATTAAGTCATCTGTGGCAGCAGAGTGAGGAGAACTTTTCTGCCTGGTCATGCTCTCTGCTGACATCTGCAGCTGAAGTTGGCAGCTGGTGTACGTCACTTTTCTTTCTCAATGTTGCCACGGTCAAGTGGAGCTCTCATGCTGACTTGGCCTTACCTTAGCTGTTGCTGATGCTCAAGCCCCCCTGGTGTCTTCCATATCCTCCTTCTGGTCCCTGCTTTAAGCCTGATCCCACAGCCTCTGCTATAGGGGCATCCTACCCAGGCCTGCTGACTTCCACTGAGCAATCTTCTGATTCCACCCCACTCCCTTCCCTACCTTCCCCTATCCTTGGCTTTCAGGAACCCCTGGGACTAATCCACAGCACACAGAAATGAGAAGAGCTTTGGAAATCTAAACCTCAGTCTTCCCTATATCGACCATGGAGAGGATCTCCAAGTCCGCAGTGATGTGACCAACCTCCAGGTTGGTGTGTGGGAAATTTGCAAAGCTGCAAAGCTGCTCCCCCACCAGACCCAACGTGAATCTGAGAAAAAACCCTGCCCTTAGCCTTCTCCTCCACTTTTCTTACACATTTGGCTTTAGCCCACAGAGGGGGGATTGTTTTATATTTTTAATTTTAAAAAAGGAGCAAATTTTTTAAAATGTTCATTTTCCAATATGACTTGTAGAAACATGGGAGCTTGATGCATTATTCTTTGTACTTTTCTGAATTATTTTTCTTATTTAAAAAAAATATTAAAACAAATCAATTCTTATTTTCAAAAACTGTAAAGACAAAAAGTGCAATTCAGTCCTAGGTCTACTGAGGGTTCAGGGCCATTTTTAGAACTATTTTGGGGGACAAGCTGGGATTTGATGCAACCAAATGATTGGTTTGTGGTCTGCACAAGAAGTGTGGGAATTAGGAAGGGGCTTAGAAAAATTAAAAATGGGAAATTGTGTCTCCAATAGCTCAGCCATTGTTTATTTTTCTTCTACTGTCTAGACAATTGTCTCAAATGACTAGTTTATTTGGCTAGTACAGACCCAGTCTAGGAAACAGTTAAAGGAAAATAACTTATATGGCTCTTTCATAACTGTCTTTTCTCAGGAAACAAAATTTGGTCTTGCGTGTCCATCCTGTTTGACTGAGAGAATGCTGACCTTATTCCTTAGTAAAAGCAAATTTTATTTAAGGTAACAATGCACTCATAAAAAGATCACCTTTTCGCACTCCTTTATGGATAGTTGTGTCCATTGACTAAATCCTGGGCAATAAGATATAAGAGGTGGTGTTATATGAGACTTGCAGGAAAACAGCTTAGAGAAAGCTGGCTTCCCTTTCCTCTCCCTCCTTCCCCTTTCCTGAAATGTGGACATAATATCTGGAGCTCTGGCAGCCATCTTGGACCATAAGGTAAACTCAAGGATGTTGCTAGCCCAATAGAGCAGAAAGAAGAAGGAACCTAGGTCCCTTTTGACTTCATGGATCCCTCATCCCAGTGCTGGAAAGTCAACCTCCAGATTTCTTTTATATATAAAAAAACCATTGTGTTTTTAAGCTATTGTAGTTGAGTCTCTTTTAATACCAACCCAATTCAATTCCTAACTAATACAATCATTCATTCATTTATTCATTCATTCAACAGATTTTTATTGAGCATCTAGGTTCTAGGCACTGTGCTAAGAATTGAATATTCCAGTATTAGACACAGGAATAATAAAAACAATAATAACAATTATTATGGATACTGTGCTGCATCTCTATTCCATCTCTTCCTACAAATTCACTCCCCTACAAATCCTGCTTTGTACCCCCGGGGTGCTGACCTAAATAGATGTCATCAATGGGCTCCCTTACACTCTGACCTCTGGTTGGATTCTGTCAGTGAGGAGTACAGTGGAGGACCAGAAGGAAAGAGAAGAGTGAGGATGGGGTATTTATTCCTCCAACTCTCTCCCTGTGGGATTGGTATAAATTGGCTTCATCCTCTACTCAAAATCACAGCTCCTGCCAGGCAGCCCTCTCCACACAATTCTGTCTCCAGGTTCTGGTAACTGCACCCTTTTCTTGTCTCTTCAGGCCTTGGGTGATCATAGCAGTATGATGCTGGGGCTTTCACTATACCCTTCCCATGACTTCATAAGATTTCTTTTCAAAACTTTCCTCAATTAATCAGTTGGAGTGGGCTGGACCATCTCCTTCTTTCTGGGGACCTACCAACACAGCTATTGTTTATCAAGATCTCCTTTCATGCCAGGCATTGCTAGGTGTATCATATCCTTGAATCTTTACAATCCTGCCCACATTTTACAAAAGAAGGCTGAGGAGTAGAGGAGTTGAGTTTGTCGTACTGTGGTGTCTTGCATGTTGTTATGATGCTAGGAGCTATACCACTGATATTTCAAATATCAGCAGGGTCACCTATGGTGGACAGGTTTCAGCGAAGCTTCCAAACTAAGACAGGTTAGGAAGAAAGCCCTGGTGATCTTCTTCTGAAAATTGGCCAGTGAAAACCTTATCAATCACGACAGAATACTGTCTGATACAATGTTGGAAGATGAGCCCCCTAGGTTGAGAGGCACTCAAAATACACAGTAGCCACACCAAAGGACGCCGGCATACAAATAGCGAACATGGCACCTGACCAAGCAGCGCTTTATTCTGCTATACATGGGGTCGCCATGAGTCAGAGCCGACTGGACCGCAACTAACGACAACAAAAGTAAATTATAACCAAGCTGTTAACTAGTTGTTTTGTTTTTTTTTTTTAATTTTCCTAACCAGGAAACTTACAAAGATAAAAACCCATTGCGGTTGAGTCGACAGACACTCCATCGTCAGAGATAGACTCGCCCTTATATAAAACAAACCAATCAGCATTTTACCATACGCGTACCCTCTGGGCCTATACCCCTGTCTCCCATCACCCTCACCCCGCCCCTGCCCCGCCCCGCCCAGCCGCTGCTTTCCCTTCTGTGCTTCTTGTTCGTAGTATCCCGGAGCTACCTCTTCAAGTTCAAGGTTCCCAGCCATGGAGCCCTTTTGTGGTCTGCCCTTCCAGCAGTGCTCCTTGCTCCACAGTCCACATCTATTGTCCCTCAGCTACAGTCACCTTCCCTGTGCCCCTAGCTCTCAAAACGCAGCCCTCCCTTCCCTTCAGTAATGGCAGTTACCTGGATAATAATACCGAGCTCTACAGCACTTGCTGATGATTATTAATTATTTCCTCTCTGGAGGGAAACAAGAACACTACCTTAATGTAAACAAAGGGCTTAAAATGTACTAGTAGTTTCACAGACTGATGTGATGATTAAAAGAAACATTTTGGTGGTTATGTCCTCATTGGCGGCCGACCAATTTAGTATAACGTGGTCTTGTGCAAGACACAAGAAAAATCTGTCATATTTAGCTTTGTGAAAAAAAAGTCAGTGACAGTTCACCAAAGTAATCTGATTCCTGACACTGTTTTCCTTTATGTGTCTTTAAAAGTTCTGAGTGATACAGTCCACACTAGGAGAGAAATTCTCCAGGCAACATGTGGAATTAACAGAAATTTTAAAGAGAGAGAGAGAGAGATCATTTTTAGTGGAACAAGACTCCCTATTACCTTCGATTCGTGTAGAAAAAGCCCAGACAAGTCCATTTATCGTTATCAACTGACAATATGTAATCTGGCCTTCTAAACGTTTTCATATTGTCTTTCCACATAATGATACATTTTTCAAAAGGGTTGGCTGTGTCAAAAGTGCATTTAATATGTTTCCCCAGACAACATATACTCAATAGTTTAAACTTACTTGTTTCTTTAACCGGGAGGCAGAAAAAAAACATTCAAATGGTGCGAGTGGCATAACCAAACCTACAAGCAAGGAACTTTTACAACCACGATTCCAAAAACAGCCCTCCAAATATGCATTTCCTGTTTCCATTATCCAAACACTGCTTGAGTGATTTAGCAGCACATCCTCAGCCGAGAAGGCTTGTTTATACGGAATGATCCTGATGGCAAAAAATTCTGCCAAAAATATTCTGTAACAGAGGTGATATATTCTGTAACAGAGATGTAAGGCTTGCTTTAAGCACAGAACTCAAGAGACCCAGTAATCGTTTGGTTTGGCTTAGTGTATTTAATCCTGATTTAAAATTTTCAAGGGAGTATGGAATTCCTCACAATATTCTCATCCTATTACAGTGGAGGGAGATGTTTTACTCAATTCTACCAATGTTCATTGACTTTCTCCAGACTTCTGCAGTAATATGGCAAACACTGAATAGTACAACAACTGTGGCAGTTTTCAAACATGGCTGCAAATTCTTTGACATTCCTCCCATTGAGAGGTGGGGTCTCTTATCCCTCTCCTTGAATCTTGTGCCAGCTTCGACTAATAGAGTATGAAGGAAGAGATGCTATGTGGTTTCCAAGGCTAGATCATAAAAGGCCATGCAGCTTCTGCCTTGTTCGCTGGAACATTCTTCCTGGAGTCCCAAGCCACCATGTAAGAAATCTGACTACCCTTAGTTTGCCATTCTGGAGAGGCCTGGTGTAGGCACTCCAGTCGGCAGTCCCAGCTGAGTCCAAGCTTCCAGGCAGGCATCGATGCCAAGATGACAGACATATGAATGAAGCTGATTTGACCTCCCTAGACCAGCCCATTTTCCAGTTGAATACCATCAAGTGAACAGAAGGAAAAAAAAAAAAAAGAAAAGGTGAACCCTGCCTGAAATCCTGACTGACAAAATCATGAGATGCTATTTTGGCCACCAAGTTTTAGGAAGTTTGTTTCATAGCAATAGATAACTGTCTTGTGGGGATTTTATTTTAAAATAAGAGACATGCTCAGGTTTGTTATGCATAAACTCATTTAGTTTATCGTAAGGTAGTCATGGCACAGCACATAGATAAGACTCCAAGACATGCGTTTAGACCTGGAGAATCAGGGTAGGGTAAGGTTAGTTCAGTAATTAAAGTCCAAATCTTCAGGCGTTTACCTTTAATGAGAGGTCTTAGGAGGAAGGCTTGACCAACAGCTCATCCTTGGTGGAGGTCCCTCGTTGCTAGGGTCTAAGGTCGGGGCAGCCGGCAGAGTCTCCAGCAGAGCCTCCCAGCAAAAGCCTCACTCTTCAGAGAGGGTCAGAGACTCAGTAGACAGTCATTCTGCTCTCAGTGGAAGAGCAAAACCCCGGGGGTTTTATGTGGTTCAGTCCCACTGGTTTTGCATTATAAGGGTCTTATCACGGAGTGTCCAGCTCACATTGCATCAAGGTAACTCACGTCATAGGTTTATAATCAGGGGTGCACATTTGGAGTGTCTAACTTAGACAAAGTAAGGGTCATGTCACACTATATCACAGCAAAGTAGTCATCTACTTATAAGATTAAAAAAAAGCAGTTGCTGTTGAGCCCATTCCGGCTCATAGCGACCCTATATGAAGGAGTAGAACTGCCCCTTAGGGTTTCCAAGGAGTGGCTGGTAGATTCGAACTGCTGACCTTTTGGTTAGCAGCCAAGCTCTTAACCACTATGCCACCAGGACTCTGCCTCTAAGATTAGAAATTGTTTATGTCAGAAAAGTTGTTTAGTTGTTTGTTGGTTTTAGATTGTTCACAATTTAGCTTAAATGTTCAAGTCATACATTACATGTTTCATACATACGTAATTTGGGATCACTATATTATAAGCATACACCACAATAATCAGAACAATTACCTTGTAAGTCATGTAGTCATTGACAAACAACCCACAATTGTTGTTGTTGCGTGCTGACGAGTCAATTTTGACTCATAGTGACCCTATAGGACTGGGTAGAACTGTCCCATAGGGTTTCCTAGGCTGTAATCTTTACGGGAGAAGATCACCAAGTCTTTTCTCCTATACCACAGCTGGTGGGTTCGAACTGCTGACCTTTCAGTTAGCAGTGGCGTACTTAACCATTGTGCCACCGGGGCTCCATGCTCCACTATTAGGCAATATAATTCCATTTGACAGAAAGAAACTGAACCACAAGGTCACATAGTAATGCTGGACCAGAGATTAATTCTAGTGGTCATTAAGAAACTATGTGCTCATTCTTCATTACAATATCTCTTCGCGTTGGTCATAAAATGTTTAAACTACGATGTATAAGATAACTAAATCCATTGGCTCTCAAATTGTGTTCTCTGGAGCCTTAGGGTTCAGAAAAAGGTGACTTAAGGCTTGCCCTGGGCGAAGAGACAGTTGGGGTAGGATAGCCAAGCAAGGGGAGTTCCGGACCTGTTTCAAACCAAATCGTTCTGCTTTTAGTAGTTGTATAAAAAAATGTTGGCATTCCACCTAAGATATCTTTTGAAAATGTTCCATTACTAAAACAAAGAGTGAAAAACAAAAAAGTTTTCAAAGTAGTTACCTAGTCCAAGTTCCTCATTTTAAAATTAAGAAGCTACATCCTGAGAAAGAAAGCATCTTTCCCAGCATAACATCTAGTTATTAGCCTAGCCACACCACCCATCAGGTTCCCTGACTCCCAGTCCAGTGATTTTGCCACGTTTATACAATTAGCCTGTATCCTGTGTATTAGCAAGAGCCAGTTGAGGTGAGTTCATTTATCCAAACAATATTTATCACACACCTGTCAGGTACCAGGCCCCATACTATGTCCTGGGTACACGGTGTTGAACACTGTGGACATGGTTGTTGAGTGCAGGTGGGAAATAATTATTGGCCAATAATCCTTGAGCTTCCTGTCAATAGCTTCAGCTTCTGCCCCCACCCCCCACCCCCTTATTCCTAACAAGAACTTTCAATAGAGAAACTGTTAAAGTCAAATTACTTGATCTCTTGCTGAGGACAGAAGTCAGGACGTAACAGGGGAAAGGAAGGAAATCCATCCAGTTGATGTCGAGTCGCCTCTAACTCATGGCCACCTATGCGTGTCAGAGTAAAACTGTGCTCCATAGGTTTTTCAATGGCTGACTTTGCAGAAATAGATCTCCAGGACTTTCTTCTGAGGCACCTCTGGGTGTACTGGAACCTCCAACCTTTTTGTTAGCAGCCAAGTGTGTTAACCATTTTCACCACTCAGGGACTACATAATAATCCGGAAACAAGAATAATTAGATGGCAGTTAAGCAAAGTTGGGCCATGTGTGTAAGATCGTAAGGCAATACAGATTTTTTAAACTGCTATAAAATTGCCAAATGAATTTTCAAGAAGTTCTATCCAGTTCTTTGTATTGTTTATTCAGTTTTGCTTGAGAATTCCCCCTTAATTATTTCAAGAATTTTAAGTACCACACTATTCAGGTAGCATTTTTATAAGATGCCTTGTAAAGCTCAAACTAAGTACAAGTAGGAATGTGAGACAGGTTTTAAAAATAGAAATAGGCTGCCTGAGAGGCTATGTGGACGTGGGCAATTTCTAAGTATTTACTGCTATAAAGACAACAATCAAAACATCTCCCGACAGTTCAGTCATAAAAATTCAAGCCCTTCTGGCAAACCAATTGTAGAACCTGTGAACCAAATAACTGCTAATGAGTATGGCAACACCGTGGAGTCTTTATTTTAAAAGGTGCAAAAGCAGTACTTTAAACTTCTAATTTTCATTTTAATTTAAATAGATAAAAGCTCTTTTTCAACTCTTGAGAAATTCGAGCTGTAGGAACAACCTGTCCAACTCATACTCTTCTTCAAAAGATTTCTGTTTTGGCAAAATCATCTTTCAATTCATCACCAAAACAATAATTCATAATTTAGCTCAAAATTTCTTTTTTTTTTTTTTGAATAGTTTGAATTGTGTCCCCCAAAAATGTGTGTCAACTTTTCTAGGCCATGATTCCCAGTAGTGTGTGGTTGTCCACCATTTTGTGATCTGATGTGATTATCCTATGTATTGTAAATCCTTACCTGTATGATGTTAATGAGGCAGGACTCAGTCTACAAGATTGGACTGTGTTGAGTCAATCTCTTTTGAGATATAACAGAGAGAAGGGAGCAGAGAGGAAATGGACCTCATACCATCAAGAAAGAAGCACCAGGAGCAGAGTTCATCCTTTGGACCTGGGGTCCCTGCACTGAGAAACTCCTAGACCAGGGGAAGATTGATGACAATGACCTTCCCTCAGAACCAACAGAGAAAGAAAGCCTTCCCCTGGAGCTGGTGTCCTGAATTCAGACTTCTAGCCTCCTAAACTGTGAGAGAATAAATTTCCGTGAAAACCACCCATTGGTGGTATTTCTGTTATAGTAGCACTAGATAACTCAGACAATAGAGAAAACTCAATTATCTGGCATCATCATCATGAAATAGTATGTTTTGGCAACGAAACCTCTAGAGAGTGAACCTATTTACCGTATATGAATTATTGGTTTTCAAATCTATAAAATACAAATATTTCACACAAATTTATACTGACAATTATTTAATGTCTGGTGATTGAAATGGTACTCCAAAGATTGGGCTTCAGCATCACCGTTGTGAATGTTTATTCGCCTTGTGTTAGATAATAGATACAAATGATGAAAAAGATCGGTCTGGGTCTCTACTAATACACTGGCAAACCTTTGAAAAAACTGCTTTCTGTCTCTAAACATCATCCTTCAAACACCACTCCCTCTCCCTGAGTTGCGTTGAAGAGAAAAATTAATAACAGACTTCTTACTTTGATTTTTTAAGGTTTTTCTTATCCACAAAACCAAATATTAACCATAAATAAAAAGCCTGTCCCAAACTGCAAGAGCCTGCCAGAAGCTGCTCTATAGCAATGTAATTTTTGTCCTGTCCTGTTAGAAAAAGGTAGTTTGTCAAACCATTGCTTCCTAATTTAAATCTCAAAAAGCCTCATGGCTGCAGGTGTGTAGAGGGCCAAATTATTAGCAGGCAGGCCAGAAGTAAACCGATACTAGTTGATCTCAGTAAAGGCAAAAGGCAGGCTTCAATTAATCATGTTAAGATTAGCCAATGGTTGATCTTCTATGTTTATCCCTCCTCTTGTCTTTATAAGCCCCATTGTACCTAGCTTCTTGGAGCCATTGGCTTTTCCTGAAATCAAAATGGCCTCCCTATATGTATATAGAATAACTGCTTAGAATAAACCTTATGTTCAAATTTCGGTGAGTTTGGATTATTTTTAACAGTTGTTACAAATTTGTGTGAGTAGTTCACCTCTATTGTCAGCCTAAAATTTGTTTTTGTTTTTAATAAAATGGTGATTGTCTTAGTCATCTAGTGCTGCTATAACAGAAATACTACACATGGATGGTTTTAACGAAGAGAAGTTTATTTCCTCACAGTCAAAGTAGGCTAAAAGTCCAAATTCAGGGCGTCAGCTCCAGGAGGGAAGGCTTTTTCTCTCTGTCGGCCTTCTTCTCTTCAGTGTTGCCCAGACTAGGAGCTTCTCTGTGCAGGGACCCCGGTCCAAAGGACAGGCTCTGCTCCCCGCACTGCTTTCTTGATGGTATGAGGTCCCCAACTCTCTGCTTGTTTCCCTTTCCTTTTATCTCTTGAGAGATAAACGGTGGTGCAGCCCACGCCCCAGGGAAACTCCCTTTACATTGGATCAGGGATGTGACCTGGGTAAAGGTGGTGTTACAATCCCATCCTAATCCTCTTTAACATAAAATTACAATCGCAAAATGGAGGCCAACGACACAATTCTGGGAATCATGGCTCAGCCAAATTGATACACACAGTTTTGGGAGGACATAATTCAAACCATGACAGTGATCAAACCAAAACCAAAACTCCCTGCTGTTGAGTCTATTCCGACTCATAGCGACCCTATAAGACAGAGTAGAACTGCCCCATAGGGTTTCCAAGGAGCAGCTGGTGGATTGGAACTGCCAACCTTTCGGTTAGCACTGAACTCTTAACCACTGTGCCACCAGGGCTCCAAATGATGATCAAATGTCAGGAAATTGGTAGCATCCTGCCTGATCCTATGCTGCACAATTTGGAGAGAGGATGTATCCACTACGTGGAGAACAGTCTGTGAGGTTGTGGGTGGAAGACAAGAGAAAGGACAGAGTTCCCTGTCCCCAGTGGGCATGGAACATCTGTTCCTTTATATTAAACCAGCCTCACCACAGCACGATAACCAGCTTTAGGGCTACAATTGGATATTTAATGTTAAAAATAATTTATATGCTCTGTAAAAACAATTTTTTCTTGGCTAGTGGGACTTTACTTTGGAAAGTAAATAAACTCTTATCGCCAATTCAAGATTGGATCTCAACAGAGACCTAAAAGTGTTTTTACTCGTTTAGTCTTAAGATATTAAACAAGGAGATGGTCCTCTCCTCTTTACGCCCCTGATCTGGTTCCCAGGTGCACATATTTGTGGACAGATTTTTATTAAACCAATAGGAGCTGAGCATCTTTTTATTAAACCAACAGAGCTGAGCATCTTTTAATTAAACCAACAGGAGCTGAGCATCTTTTTATTAAACCAGTAGGAGCTGAGCATCTTTTTATTAAACCAATAGGAGCTGAGCATCTTTTTATTAAACCAGTAGGAGCTGAGCATCTATTAAGAGCCATACACTGTGGGTGGAGATGATGGTGTCCCAGACCAACACGGTCCCTGCTTTTGGGGAGCCGATACTCTGGAGGAAAGTGACATAGTGAGATAACCATCAAACCAATAAATGAATAAGCAGAAAAATAAATATCAGATAGAGATGAATGCTGTGCACTGTATTAAAAACCCGTTGCCATTGAGTGGATATTGACTCATAGCGACCCTACAGAGAGTTAAAACAGATTGATTTGAGAGCCATTTAGATTGGGTGATCAAGGAAGCCATCTCTAAAGAGGTGTCATTTAAGATGAGATCTAAATGACAAGAAGTAGCCAGCCATGGAAAGGTCAGGGAAGATCTTCATTCCAGGAAGAGGAAACACCTAGGTCAAAGGCCCTAATGCAGAGTAAGTGAAACATATTGAGAACAGAATGGTCAATTGAATAAAGCAGAACGAAAGAGGAAGATAATGTTGGTGAGGTGGGCAGAGCCAGTTCACACCGGGCTTTGTAAACTGGGGTAAGGCATTTGGATTTTATGCTATTCATTGTTATATAGGATCCATTGTAAGACTATAACTTCGTTTTATTTATCCATTTTACTGTTGATGGCATTGAATTATTTCCAGTGCTATAAGGAAGGATTTTATAATGAAGGGGTGTGTATATGCACCCCAAACTCCCTTGCATATACTTACGCTCCTAACCCCTAACACACATGCAGCTAGGGTTCCATACAATTTGTTTTCCACTTAATACGTAATATATGTTCTTCCTTAAAATATGGGGAAAAAAAAACAAAAACAAAAACAAAAAACTGTAAAGAAGAAAATCATCATCACCAATAATCCTATCACTCAGATGTGCTGCATACCTGAAAATCTACTCTCCCATTCTCTGCCCTGCTCTGTGCCCTGAGAGCCTGATCTGTATAGACTGCTTTGACCACCTCCCTTGCTTTCTGGCTTCCTATTGGGTTTGACCAGTGGGAGGCATCAGCAGGGGATTCCAAGGGTTTGCTCCTGGTTCACTCTCTGCTGGGTCTCCTTATGTTGGTTGTGTCTTTTTATAAAACGCCTCAGCTTCTGGCAGGCAGTCCTCTGCATTTAGCTACTCTCTCTGGGTTCTGGCAATTGCTCTCTTTAAATCCTGACCACACCTTTACTCCCTTCATTAAACTCTCCTCAAAGCACCCAGTCAGTGTGCCATTCCTATTCTGTCAGGAACCTGGCTGATAAATAAAAAAAACCAAAGCCATTGCCATCAAGTCTATTAGTCACCCTATAGGACAGAGAAGAACTGCCCCATAGGGTTTCCAAGGAACGCTGGTGACACAGTGGCTAAAGTGCTCGGCTGCTAACCAGAAGGCCAGATGGTTCAACCCACCAGCTGCTCTGTGGGAGAAAGACAGGGCAGTCTGCTTCCCTAAAGATTTACAGCCTTGGAAACCCTATAGGGTCACTATGAGTCAGAATTAACTAGACACAGTGAGTTTTTGAGAATCTTTACGGAAGCAAACTGCTTCATCTTTCTCCCATGGAGCAGCAGGTAGGTTCAAACCAGCAACCTTCTTGTTAGCAGTCCAGCACTTTAACCACTGCATCACCAGGCTGATAGACCAGAAATAATATTTTGTAAAGTTATTTCCAATATATTTTCAGTAACTAGTACTTAGAGTTTGCGTCATGCTTTTGTAATTTAATATTACATTGAACACAGAGTGTTTCCAATTTTTTTGCCATTATAAATAACTCTGAAGAATATCCTTATCTGTATTCCTAATTCTCCTATTTTAAAAGATCTTTCCCTGTTCTGAGGTCATAAAAATATTCTCTTATATTATCTTCTAAAACTTTATTGTTTTATCTTTCATATTTAGATCTACAATGTACCTGGAGTTGATTTTTCTTCCACGTGGACACTCAACCTGTGCCATTTATTGAACTGATCATTCTTTTTCCACTGTTCTGTAATGCCACCTGTTTCTTAAATGTCAACATATGCATAGAGAAGCAAGGATGGCAAGACTACGTCTCACATACTTTGGACATATTATCAGGAGGGAGAAGTCCCTGGAGAAGGACATCATGTTTGGTAAAGTAGAGGGTCAGCAAAAAAAAGGAAAACCTTCAACAAGATGGACTGACACAGTGGCTGCAACAATGGGCTCAAGCATGACAATGATCGTGAAGATGGTGCAGGATCTGGCAGCATTTGGTTCTGTTGTACACAGAGTCGCTCTGAGTCGGAACTGACTGGATGGCACCTAACAACAACATATGCATAGACCTGTTTCTAGTCTGTTCCATCCATCTATTTGTCTATTCTTGTACCCATATCACTCTGTTTTAATTAATATAACTTTACAATAAGTCTCGATATCCAGTAGAGTAAGTCCTTCCACCTGGTTCTTCTTTTTCAAAATTGTCTTGGCTTTTATTTATTTGTTTTTAGGGGATAAAGGGTGCTGGAAGAAATTTTCTGTTTTGTTTTTTATTTTACTTTTTAACTTACCATACAGCAATGTTGACTTTTTTTAGGGGTATAGTTCTACGAATTTTAACTTAAGTGTAGATTTGGGAATTCCAGAACACTTAATTGTAGTCATGAAGAACATGTACATAGATCAAGAGGCAGTTGTTCAAACAGAACAAAGGGATACTGCAAGGTTTAAAATCAGGAAAGTGAGGATCAGAGTTGTATACTTATTCAATCTGCATGCTGAGCAAATGATCTGAGAAGCTGGACTATATGAAGAAGAACACAGCATCAGGATTGGAGGAAAACTCGTTAGCAACCTGCAATATGCAGATGACACAACCTTGCTTGCTGAACGTGAAGAGGACTTGAAGCACTTTCTGATGAAGATCAAGGACTACAGCCTTCAGTGTGGATTACATCTTAACATAAAGAAAACAAAAATCCTCACAACTGGACCAATAAGCAACATGATGATAAATGGAAAAAAGATTGAAGTCGTCAAGGATTTCATTTTACTTGGATCCACAATCAATGCCCTTGGAAGCAGCAGTCAAGAAATCTAACAAAGTATTGCACTGGGCAAATCTGCTGCAAAAGACCTCTTTAAAGTGTTAAAAAGCAAAGATGTCACCTTGAGGACTAAGGTCCGCCTGACCCAACCCATGATATTTTCAATCACCTCATGTGCTTGTGAAAGCTAGACAACGAATAAGGAAGACCAAATAATTGATGCCTTTGAACTATGGTGTTGGCGTAGAATACTGACTAAACCATGGATTGCCCTGGTGGCACAGTGGTTAAGAGCTTGGCTGCAAACCAAAATGTCAGCAGTTCTAATCCACCAGCGGCTCCTTGGAAACCCTATGGGGCAGTTCTACTCTGTCCTATAGGGTCGTTGTGAGTCAGAATCAACTCGATGGCAATGGGTTTGGGTTTTTTTTTTTTTTTTGCTAGAAGAATGAACAAGTTTGTCTTGGAACAAGTACAGCCAGAATGCTTCTTAGAAGCAAGGATGGTGAGACTTTGTCTCATGTACTTTGGACACGTTATCAGGAGGGAACAGTTCCTGGAGAAGGACAACATGCTTGGTAAAGTAGAGAGGGTCAGTGAAAAAGAGGAAGACCCTCAACGAGATGGATTGACATAGTGGCTGCAACAATGGGCTCAGACATAGCAACGATTATGAGGACGGTGCAGACAGGGCAGTGTTTCATTCTGCTGTGCATAGGGTCCCTATGAGTTGGAACCAACTCAACAACACCTAAAAACAACAATCTTTTGTCTATGGTGGAGACCAGACTTTTGACACTTCCTGCAGCAACAAACATATAAATGAATAATTTCTTTTATAAGGATCAGCACAAAGCTGGTTCCTATGAGGTGGAGGTTAAAGATGTCTTAAATGCCCAACTTTTCCAAACTGCTGTACCACTCCATCATCTCTAACATTAGCTACTCCCTCTCGGCATTCTCCTGCCATCTTTGGGTTCCATAATTCGCTTCGCTGCAATGTCTCAGAACTCACTAACCCTATCAAGGAAATGGCTCACATGGTTGTGGAGGCTGGCAAGTCCCAAATCCATGTGTCAGGTGTAGGCCTCTCCTGATTGACCTGGCCACCAGGCTGACAAACCCAAACTGGCACGCCAGAAGACAGACCACTGGCTCACAAGGCTGAAGAAGCTGGTGAATCAGGTCAAGGATAGACTGCTGGCCCATGTGGCTGCAGAAGCTGGCAAATCCCAGAATCAGCAGGTCAGATGGCAGGCTACTGGCCCAAGTCCTAAGAACCGTAAGTTAGACAGTAACACAGGATCCAGGTGCAGAGAGAAAGAGCCCTGCCAGAGCACCCACATGTATACCTTAGATGCAAGCCATACCCCGGGGAAGGATGTAACTTGAGTAAGGGTGGGACTTGATTCCCACTCTCTTGCAAGGTTATGACTCAAGATACATGCCACACTAACCTTGCCTCATTAACATATCTTTGCTGTTGTGTGCTGTCAAGTCAATTCCAACTCATATATAGAGGTTAGGATTTACAACACAAAATGGAGGATAATTATATCAGATCACAAAATGGAGAATGACTACACAATACTGGGAATCATGGCCCAGCCAAGCTGACACATAACTCCAACCATCACAGGTTCCATATACCTCATTTGCATAGTCCCACTCAATCATTGTATGTGAGTCACAAAGACCATGGCTAGAAGGGCCATATTAAGTAATTCATTGCACTGCACATGTTACACACAGACATTCTACTCTAATTGGAAAGCAGTGCAGTGGACTTCAGAATCAAACAGATTGGTATAAGTACTAGCCTGGTTGGCCACTTATTAGCTGTGTGAATTAAGCAAGTTTCTTAACTTTTCTGAGAATAATTTCTTCTGTGAAATTTATCCACTTCAGGGTTAAGATTAAAAGAGATAGAACAAGAAATTGGAACACTCATCCAGTGCTTGTAGGAATATAAAATGTTACAGTCGCTATGAAAAACTGGAAGTTCCTCAAAAAGTTAAACAGAATTACCATATTACCCAGCCATTTCACTCCTTGAAAGCAGGGACTCAAATAGATATTGATGTTATTGTTAGTTGCTATGAAGTGAATTCTGACACATAGAGACCCCATGTTGTAATTTCCCCTATTAAGAATAAGGGAAGACATCCCTCCCCCGACCCCTTTCCTTTGAGAATTTACTACAAAAAACTTAAAATTGTAGGTGCTTTCTTGGTCTTTTTGAAAAGCATGTAAATCTATGCTGTTTCCTCCAGGACCAGAGAGTCATCTCATTTGAACGTAATCTTCAGGAAAATTCTCCCCTATCTCCCAATTTCCTGGAGTAAGGTTAACATAACTTCAGATGGCTCCACCTACCTCTCCATAAAGATAATAGAAAATTACGATTTTATCTTTAAAACATGAATGTAAATAGGTTGTATCCACTTAGCTAAATAAAGAATAAGATTTCTTTCTTCTTTCCAATCTCTTTAATGGATAGTCTGTGATGAATCACATTCTGGTTTAATGCCTATGCAATAATAAAATTGTTTTCTTTCTTTTCTATTTTTTGTGGAGAGGCTTTCTGGTTTGGGAGTAGTTTTGTTTTTAATTATATTTCCCCAACATACACCAATGTTTATGACATTATTTACAATAACCAAAAAGTGCAAACAACTCAAATGTCCATCAACAGATGAATGAATGAACCAAATGTGGTTTATGTATACAGTGGAATATTAGTCAGCCAGAAAGAGAAAGGAAGCCCTGATACATGCTACGAGAGTAATGAACCTTGAAAACATTATGCGGAGTGAAATAAGTCGGACACAAAAGGACAAATAGTCTATGATTTCACTTACATGAAATGTCTAGAATAGGCAAATGCATAGAGACCAAAATCAAAACCAGGGGCTGGGAAGTGGGAAGAATGGGGACTTAATGCTTAATGAGTACTGAGTTTCTGTTTTGGGTGATGAAAACGTTTTGGAAATAAATAGTGGTGATGGTTACATAACATGTGAAAGCAATTAATGTCACTGAAATGTTTACTTAAAACAGTTAAGGTGGCAAATTGTATGTTATATATATTTTACCATATATAGCTTGTTTTTAACAACAAAATAGAACATATAAATCACCAGGCATGAGACCGAAAAACAAAAAATACTGAGCAAATATTAGCTGCTGCTGCTGCTGCTGTTGTTATATGCTAAGTCTCTGATACTCATGTCATAGGGCTACTGAAAATAAAATATTATTATCTAAGTGTATAGGCTCCACTTCCATTTTTAAGTAGAATATTTAAAGGGTCTAGAAAGCACTAAAAAAAAAAGTATGCTGTTAATTTATTTCTACTAAGGTCCATAGAAATAATTTAAGAGTAGACACACAAGCTAGGAAGTCAAAGCCATTAGGAAAAAAATATTCTACTTGTCACTAATGTAGGTGAAAAAGGAATTGACCCTATTAAGTTATAATGATAAACTTAACATTAAGAATAACTGGTTGGTGTGATTTTTCAAAAAAGAATTGTGTTTTCAGGATAATAAATTCCACTTATCATTGTTCTGCAGTTATTTTCACATTTTTTTTTTTCCATTTTAACATTCATCTGTAACTTAGCGATTGGTAAATGAAGTGGTAAATTCTACAAACACAGAAAGGGAATGAACTTTCTCAAATATAATAGCCATGGAAGAAGGTTAACTGTTTGTCAGGAAATGGAATCTCTTCAACATGCCTAGATTTCAAAGGTTTTTTAACCAGTCATTCAAATACGGTTTTCTTCTCTCCCTTGCTAGATAATTATGATTATTGTTAATATTATATCCTCTGCTAAATGGATAAAGAAAATCAAGTAGTTTGATTTTTAATCTCTTCAATTCTAACTTAATAGAGATTTGTGTACCAAATATTGGGTCACAGAAGTCCAAAACAGGACCGAAGACTGGATTGAATTATGTCCCCAAAATATGTGTCAACTTTGCTAGGCCATGATTCTCAGTGTTATGTAATTATCCTCCATTATGTAATTATCCTATGTGTTGTAAATACTAACCTCTATAGTGTTAATGAGCCAGTATTTGAGGCAGTTACATTCATGAGGCAGGATACAATCTACAGGATTAGGTTGTATTTTGAGTCAATCTCTTTTGAGATATAAAGGAGATTAAACAAACAAGCAAAGAGAGGGATCTCCTACCACCAAGAAAGAAGAGCTGGGAGTGGAGTGCGTCCTTCAGACCCAGGATCCCTGCGTTGAGAACCTCCTCGATCCAGGGGAAGGTTGATGCCAAGACACATGGAGATCTTCAAGGAATGCCAGGTCCACAGATATTGAAAGGAGACAAAGACATTTCCCCAGAGCTGACAGAGAAAGAAAGACTTCCTCTAAAGCTGGTGCCCTAAATTTGGGCTTCTAGCCTCCTAAACTGTGAGAGAATAAATTTCTGTTTATTAAAGCCACCCACTTGTGGTATTTCTGTTGCAGCAGCACCAGATAAATAAGACAGACGTTAATGTCCTCATTTTATACTTCTAGCTAGATATATTGAAAATAAGTCCCCCAGTCAATAGTGTAATAATGATGAGGCTGTTTGTACCCCCTTAATAATGATGTAGTCCGCTAGTAATGAGGAGACTATGAAGTCAAATGTGATTAATTTTAGGATAAATATATTTATACAGAATGTATTAGAAGTAGAACTAATAAAATTACTGAGGTATATTAATATACAAAAATTAAAAAGCAAATGAACGTATCAAATTTAAAGGATGAAAACATGATCTATAATGTCTAAAAGGATTAATAGCTTATAAAAGAACAACTCATTTCTCTAAACAGTTCTTCTATATTAAAAAATATAAGTGTGAAATGACTAAGACTCGTTTTGTATTGACCTATTTTAGAGGGAAGCAAGTTAATTATTAGGAAAGCAAATGAAAGCCAAGAGAAATAATCTATCCTAATTGATCATTAATTAATTTTGACTGGTTATTCTTGCTAGACATCTGTATGAAATTATAACATTGAAAACACTTCAATAATTTAGCCAAGTATTTGACATAAGTTATTTTAATGATACATGAAAGACATCTTGTTAACATTCTGGAACGAATAACTTTGTTCATACAGTGTAAATAGGATGATCATAGAAACAGATCCATATTTGTACTCTCATTTTTTTAAATTGATTACTATGGCATAAGTCTGACATTTACTTAGTGTCATGTAACTTTTTGATATGAGTTTGTTAATGTGAGTTTTGAAATGTAGCTGCAGAAATAAATGATAGTGACCCTGATAAGTTATTTAATTTAACATACAGAATTTAATTTATCATATAGCATTTTACTAAATATATGGGAGTACTGAAACTGCGGGTGGAGGTGGCAAGATTTTTTGCTGTTAGTTTTCATCTGAAAAATTAAAGACTAGAAATTCAGCAGATGAAATAATATGTTTAGTTATACTTCTAACCTCTCCAATAAAAGCTGGAAATGAATTCAGCTCTGTTGAGGCTGACTCCTGACTTTAGAGAGATAGATGTGTCTATTGTTCAAGTCCTCTATCTTAAAAGCTAGATTATGCTTTATTTTTGAAGGGAAAAATTGCTGCTTACTGTAAGGGAGACAAAAAATGACTTTCTCAGTGGACGAATGAATATGTTTGCTGTGTGACGGGTGCAGCTGCATCACTGTGCTGTCATGGTATTATTAAAGAAGCATTTTATTCCACTGAGCTCCTGGTTGATTAACGAATCTCACATAAACTATGACAGTTGGGTACGGAGGGCAGAAAAACAAGTAGCACAGCAGGATCTTCAGCAGTGGGATTTTTTCTTTCTCACTCTCTCTTTTCTTCCCATTTAACTGTCTATACCTTCAACTGCACTTACAACTTTCAGGCTCACAGCTGGAAGGACAAACCATAGCAAGAACCCTTTAGACATCAGTGTAGCTGAGAGATGAACACAATGCGATGCCCCTGGGTGAAATAATGCATTGCTACTTGCAGAAGCCTTTGCCAATACTTCAAGCAGTCATTTTAAAATGATGGAAAAATATTGTGGTAGCCCACCATTAACAACCAATTCATGTCCTTTAGTAAATGTTATCATCAAAAAGGCTACATCAGAAAACCACTTTGTGAAATGTTCTTTTATCAGGTATGGGAATTGTACTTCAAGATAACCTATAGTACACCAATGTTTATAAAAATACATAATAAAAGTATAATAGCAATTTGTCATATTAGTAAACATCTTTAGGGAGAGATGGCCAATAGGTGCCAGTAGTGTATTAAAGGTAAGTTATTACTCCTTACTACTACGTACTTAATAAATAGTAACTTCTTTTGCTAGTTGCACAACATTTTATAATGATTACAATACACCTACCCTGTTCTATAAAATTGTGGAATAGAACTAGGCAGATAATCTCTAAGGCTTGTTCTAATCTCTAAAATCTATGATTGAATCTTCTTTGCTCTGAAAGCCCCCTAACACCTTTCGCCAAGTCTTAAAAATTCTAACTGATTAAGCCATTAACAATTGACGTCAATCTAAATCCCTTTTGCTAACATTGCTACACAATAGGTTTTATTCTGTAGCTTGGACAATTGTAGCATAACATTCACTTTATACATTTGATAATAATTATTAAGTCATTCTTATATTCAAAATAAAACAAAACCTGGTGCCAAAGAGTTGATTTGGACTCATAGAGACCCTATAGGACAGAGTGGAGCTGCCCCATAGGATTTCCAAGGAGCAGCTGGTGGATTTCAACCGACCTTTTCGTTAGCACCCGAAACCCTTAACTACTGGGCCACCAGGGCTCCATATTCAAAATACGTATGGTAAAATCTTCTTATTATTCAACAAATCTAACCAGTCATATTAAAATGAATTTTCTGGGATAACCTAAACTTACATCTTTCCATAAAAATGTTTAGCAGGAAATATTTTATTTGAATAATAAAATTTATAAACATGCTTTCTTTCTCTTTTTGGTTTCCTCTATTAATAAATTAAGGAGCCCTAGTACGGCAACAGTTAAGTGCTTAGCAACTAACTATAAAGTTGGCTGTTCAAACTCACCCAGTGGCTCCACAGAAGAAAGACCTGGTATTCTGCTCCCATACAGATTACAGCCTAGAAAACCCTATGGAGCAGTTCTACTGTGTCATATGGGGTCGCTATGAGTTGAAAAACTGACTTGACGGCACATAACAACAACAGTATTAATAAATCAATAGAAAAAAATCAATAAGATACACTAAGGGCTATTAAGAATTATTTGATTCCTTTCTACAGACATTTTCAATTTCTAAAATTCATTTTTGTTAAAACTACATAATGTTAAAAATAGTTTTATGGTAATCTTGATTTCTTTAATTATACCTTTTATTTTATTAATTTTATGAATTTGAAATACCAGTAATAAAAGTAAATTTAGTTTCAGTAAATAAGTAATGTCCAAAAAAGGAAAAACCAGTTTTAATTTAGACAACAAAATGTATATCATTCTGTATGTAATTTCTATAATTAGCTCAAATATAAGAAACTATTAAGCAAAGAAACACTAAGTAGTATTTCTATGTAGAAAACTATATAGAAAAAAAGTATTGGACATAGAAAATCTTTTCAGCATGGAGATTTCTATTTCTATTTGATATTTATACAGTATCTCTTTCTGGGTGCAGAAACATTTTAAAAGCATATTTGGATTAGACAGTTTTCAAATATGAATCAAGTGTATGACTAGTATACAGAATTCTTCAAAGTATTTAGAGCTACACAGTAAAGAACATACTTTAAAACTGTAGGTAAAATCTTACATGATGGCGCAGTGGTTGAAGTGCTTGCCTGCTAACCAAAAGGTCAGCAGTTTGAACCTACCAGATGCTCCGCAGGACAAAGATGTGGCGCTCTGCTTCCATAAAGATTATAGCCTTGGAAACCCTATGGGGCAGTTCTACTCTGTCCTATAGGGTCACTATGAGTCGGAATCAACTTGACGGCAATGGATTTGGTTTTCCTTTTTCCTTCAGAGAGAGAGAAAGGTTGACATTGTTATACCAGTTTCCACAAAACAAAAAGGGGAAACTCCAAAAGATGAAGATATTGTTAGGACATTAAAAAATGAAGATGTGCATTTGGTGACTGTATACTCCAGCATGCACAAGTGTCTTTCAAGAAGTCAGAGCCCACATTATTTGGATTACAATGACAAAAAAAATTCTTGTAGGTATTATACACTATCTTACACTTCAATGAAAGAATTTAGCGCATGGATGATTGCTGTTGTTGTTAGGTGCCATTGAGTCGATGCCACTAGGACTCCTGTAAATCAGAGAAATGGCTTGAAAAGTGAAATCTTATTCATGGCAGAGTTAATAGATGAAAAGGAAATAGAATAGTGACCAGCAAAAAGTAAGCTTTCACTTAGTGTTAGCTAATATTTAACACCTAATTTGAGCATAAAGTCCCTGGGTGGTATAAGCAATTTGTGCTTGACTACTCACCTAAAGATTGGCAGTTTGAGCCCACACAGTGGCACCACGAAAGAAAGGCCTGGTGATCAGTAAAGTTTATACAGCTCAAAATGAAACTTGAATCATTTAGATTTCCCCATGCAAAACTAGGAAGGACGGAGATAAGTAAGCAGTTCCAGATGTCTTAAAAGAGAAGGAGCCCAGGGTTTCAGGTACAATTATTCATGACACATCATCATCATTACTCTGATAGCACCAGTGAACACAGTACTTTATAAAATTAATAGGGAGCCCTGCCCAACCTGCCTGGCAATTCATACCACAGCAAATGCCAAGCCTAAAGCAACAACCCTATATGGCCCACAGTTCCTTTTCACTGACAGTTTTAGTGATCTGTTCATAATTTTCATTAGCCAATGAAGAACTACTAAACAGGCTCACATCGTCTGGGAAGTGGTCACAGGATGTTACTTGCCTTTCAGTTTTCAGAAAACAATAGGAAAGGCATTTTATATGACTCTATAATTTGTTCTTCTTAATGTGGTGATTTCAATGGGAGACAAGGGTCAACCCCGGGGTGTCAGAATTTTGGGGTGAGGGAGAGGCAGATGTAGTTTGAAAACAAGCAGTTTAACAAGCTTGACTATAGAACTTATGGTAAGCAAGTCAATTCAATGCTCACCTTGATATCACACAAAGCTACAATGCTTGCTAAGGTCAAAATAAACATTTCTTCTTCTAAAATTACCAATGGTTTTCTTTTTATTAGACACATTTCTTAAGTTGCAATTGAATTTCAAGCATTAAAGACTCTTCAAAAGAAGTTCATGATTATAAAAGAAAGTGTGCACAGTCATTTAGATATTTTAGACAGAAATACCAGTACTTCGTGCTAACAATATCAAGTCTCATTCCACTGTTATCTGACCTAATCTTGAGTTTTCATAACTCCTTTAATATTTTCTTCTTGGGAATGGCATTATATAAGTGGGAATAAACCAATTCAAGATTCTTAATGATACTACTGTCGTGTTTTTGTACAGGCTTCACATTTTTTCAAATACTTCCACATATCTAGGATATCCAAAACAAGGCTGTGAAATGGGCAGAGAAAAAATTATTAGTACTACATTACATACAGATGAAGAAACATAGATTCAGAGAGAAACTCAGGTTCAGTGACTCACCATATGGATATCAGATAGTAGGGCTAAGACTAAACCTTAAATCCTCTGTCTCACAGTTGCAATTGGAACCCACCAGCCACTCAGCAGGAGAAAGATGTGACAGTCTGCTTCCATAAAGATTTATAGCCTTGGAAACTCTATGGGGCAGTTCTACTGAGTCCTAAAGGGTTGCTATGAATTGTAATCCACTCAACCGCAATGGGTTATCTTCCACTTTGGTACTCATTATCAGTCAGGATGAGCTAGGTAATGCTGCTACAACAATCCCCAGATCACAGAGTCATAAAATAACAAAGGTGCATTTTTTTATTTTTTTTATTTTATTGTACTTCAGGTGAAAGCTTACAGAGCAAATAGTTTCTCATGAAATAGTAGTACACATGTTGTTCTATGACATTGGTTAACAACCCCACAACGTATTAAGCCTCTAAATTCTCAACCTTTGTTTTTTTTTTTTTTTTTTGATGAAAATTACAGATGGCCAAAGATAGACCGTTTCAAAAATTTCTACATTCACAGTTCAGTGACATTGACTACGCTCTTCCAACTGTGCTGTTATTCTCACTTAAGATGAAGGCTTACAGAACAAAATAGTTTTTCATTTAACAGTTACTACACATGTTGCCCTATGACAATGGTTAACAATCTCACAGCACATCAAGAATATCCTTACTCCACCTTGTGTTCCCTATCACCAGGGGGCTTCCTTGTCCCCTTCTGTCTTCTGCAAAGGTGCATTTTTTGCTCTTAACACAAGTCCATCACAAGATGGCCTGGGGCTCTTGTTAGTTCTCTCACTCTAAAACCCAGGATATTGGATCATCAACTGTCTGGAAAGTTGCCTGCCACTGGGTCAGAGAGAAAGAAAACAATAGCAAATCACACACTTACCCATAAAGCTGCTACACAGACACTTCTGCTCATGGTTTATCAGCCAAAGCAAATCACATCATCTTGGCTAGCTTCAAACAGACAAATCTATGAGGAAGTAAACCAAACCAGAAATATTTTGTAAATATCACTAATTACAACAGTCAGTCCTTCTAGTCACTAAATATTCAGTTCACTTTTCTTACCATAGGCAATATGTACTTACCCCCTCCCTGAAGGAGAAAACTCAAAAGACTTATTTAGTGAGAATATCAAGCCCAAGGAACAAGATCTTTGGGTGACACGGAGAGATGCACATCATATCTGAATGTGGCTCCTTATGAATCAAAAACCTATGAATAAAAAAGACAAGTCATCTGTTCCCTATATAGCCAATATACACAGGTGAAACCTGTTCATGGTAACCTCAACAACAGTTCTTATTCAGAAAGGGGAAGACTGGGAGGCACACAGCAGGCCCTGATCTGTAGCAGTCATGAAATCCCAGTGGGCAGATATTGTAAGAATCCTCTAGTATAAGGTGTGAGGAATGTTCCTTGATTAGATCCTGAAAGGGGCTCTTCAGTCCATTGTTCTCCATGGTTCTTTGTTCTACCAGCTGAAAAACTATTCCTTTTCCATTCTTCTCCTTGGCCATATTCAAACAGGACATGAAGGAATATGGCTGAGACGCTGAGCAGCTTTTCCAGTCCACTGCACTGTAGGAGAAAAACAAAGAGAACATGGTGGGTTCTCCTTAAAACAAAATGTGTTAAGCTTAAAAGACTGCTCTTTATTCTGCACTTATGTACTCTCTATACTTCTGGTGTGAAAATGTACTTTCCTGAGGATGTCTACTTCAGCAGTATGGTGAAATTAAGGAATAAGGTGTCCTCCCACTATGGAATAATTTTGCATGAAGTATAATTTTTGCATGAAATATAACTTTTGCAGTATTGTTGGGATCCCAGGAAAGAAGAAAAACCTCTAAGGGGTTAAAACTAGAATAACAATAAAAACAACCAACCAAACAAAAAACCTTGAGTTGAAACCAGAGCTGTCATCATGTGTGCATGTATAAATGGTTTTGCTCTGCCACTGGCAAGTGGAAGGACCACCACTTGAGATTCTTATATTAAGCCTAGGAACCCGGGCTAATTGTCCAATTCAGTTGCTTTAGACATGTCATCAGGAATGATTAATGACTAGAGGAGAACATCGTGTTCTGTGACATGGAGAGCCAACAAGGATGTGGGAAACTCTCAACGAGATGGATTGACACAATAGCAGCATCAATGGACTTGAACATGCTGGTGACTGTGAGGATGACGAAGGACTGGGCAACATTTCGTTCTGTTATATATGCATGGGGTCACCACAAGTTGAGGTTGCTATGAGTGGAAGTCAACTAGGCAACTATCAACAACAACAACCTAGACCCCTTAAGTTTCCCAGGAGAACTATATGCAAATCCTCTCTGGAAGAAAGTTTAGATTAGCTAAATATAAATATCCAATCAAAGATTAAAAGACACAAGGAAACAAATCACTATGGGTGTCAGTGGAATCAACATCAAATTAAGACTCCACTAACTACAAATATGGGAATGATTAGATACAGAATATAAAATAATCGTAGAAAAGATTTAAAGAAATAAATGATAGAATCACAGAAATAAATAGCCACAAAAGATTACACAAAGTAACCAGGAAGATTTTAAAAAGTAACTAAAATAGAGCTATTATAAAAGAAAAATATAATTACTGAAATAAAAAATAGCTCTCAGTGGATGGATTTAAGAATGATTAGACACAGATAAAGAAAAAGGAATGGGAAGATACAAAATAAAGTACTCAGAATGCAGTACAAAAAGGCAAAGAAATAGAAAATATAAAAGAGAAGTTAGGAGGTAAAGAAGATAGAAGATTTAACCTAGGTCTAATTGGAGTTCCTGAATGAGACAATAGAGAGAAAGGTAGAGATGCAATTTTTGAAGAGGTAATGCCTGAGAATGAAGGGCATAAATCCAAGGCTACAGGGTGAACAATGTATATTTAGTAAGATAAAGAGATGGTTAAACATTAGAAACATTCATTTTAAAATCAGGAAGAAGACAAGAATGTCCACTATTACCACTTCCACTTAATGTTGTATTGGCAGCCCTATTCAGTGCATAAGATAAGTAAAAAGAACTACAAGAGCTGAAAAATAAAATTGTCATTATTCACACTTGGTTGTCTACATAGAAAACCTCAAAGAATCAAAGAAACTACAGACAATTATTATAAATAATAAGAGAATTTAGCAAGGTATCTAGATATAAGATCAATATACAAAAATCAGTTTTATTTCTATGCACCATTCACAAAGAGAAGATTTTTTTTAAAGTATTATTTACAAGAGCAAAAGACATCTAAGGAATTTAAGAACAAATTGAACAAGGATGTGCAAGGCCCACGTGAAGAAAATGTAAAACTTCATCAAAAGACATTAAAGATCTAAATCTGTGTCATATATGATGTTTATGAATACCAAAACCAAACCCATTGCCGTGTAGCTGAATTCCAACACATAGAGACCCTACAGGACAGAGTAGAACTATCAGTGGGGTTTCCAAGGCTGTAAATCCTTAGGAAGTGACTGACACATCTTTACTACTGTGAAGCAGCTGGTAGGTTCCAACCACCACGTTTCAGTTAGCTGCCGAGCACTTAATCATTGCGCCACCAGGGCTCCCTCGTTCACGAACAGGAATACCCGATATCCTAACTATATGATTCATTTCCAAATTCAGTGCAATTCCAATTAAAAATTTCAACAGAATTTTTTTTTGTTCCTTCAGAAGCTGATTCAAAATTTTACCTGGAAGAGCAAAGGTTCAATTTCTCTTGAGAATAAGATGGTGGGTATCTATAAAGAAGACATTTCCAGAACTAAAGTAAGAAGAGAAGGATTGATGGTATTAACATACCTTTAAAAAAAAAAAAAGTTACCTTGGGAAGGAGCTGGGCCGGTCCTGGAACCTAAACCTGTTTCCATTCAGTTGATTCTGACTCATGGTGACCCTATAGGACATAGTAGAACTGTCCCATAGGGTTACCAAAGAGCAGCTGGTGGATTCAAACTGCCAACCTTTGGGTTAGCAGCCAAGCTCTTAAAGACTGCGCCACAAGTGCTCCTTTCTGGAATCTAGAGGTGCACATCTGAGAAAGCATGAAGGATAGCAGGAATGGAGGAAGAAGTATCAGAGAAGAAAAATTTGAGGAAGTGAGTCTGGTCCCTTCTGCAAGTCTTTCTGTTAGACATGAATGTGTCCAGATTTTCTAATGATACTATTAGACAGTTAAATCAGCAATTTTCAAAATTTTTTGCTCAAGTATCCCTAAGATTTTTTTTTTTAACTTTTTAACTTTACACATTTTTAAGAGGGTATTTGTCATATTTTAGCATAAGTTCAAATACTTACAAAGGATGTCATTTCTGGTATATTGAAAATAGTAACTATGTAAAATGAAAAAAAATTATCTTTTAGGTGTATCCAGTAGAATCTAAAATTTAATGATTTGGTACTCACCGTCATCCATTTGGAGCCCTGGTCGCACAGTGGTTAAGAGTTTGGCTGCTAACGAAAATGTTGGCAGTTTGAATCCACCAGCCGCTCCTTGGAAACTCTATTGGGCAGTACTGCTCTGTCCTATAGGATAGCTGTGAGTCAGAATCGACTCCATGGCAGTGGGTTTGGATTTTTTGGTTTGGTATCATACATTTAAAAAATATATAAACAACTTTGTCTTCAGCAGTCAGAAATGTTAAATTGTTCCTTTTCCTATTTGAACATATATTTTTATTCCAGTTACCTCACAGAATTTTATGCTAATATAAAATGTATTTATGCTTGAGAAGACTTTACTGCTTACCGTATTTCTCTGAAACAAGCATATGTATGTAAATAGAAATTTTATAAAATTTTACATTTCAGAGGACCGTAAGATTTAAATGTCAAAATTTTTCTTTGAAAATGATCTATTATTAGTGTAGTGCACAATTGATGAAAACCAAATAAATGTATTACAAATTATAGTGTAACAGTATTTAACATCAAAGGTAAAATTTTACTGGAAATGAATCTTATAATGAGATAGATGAGGCTTCTTTCCCCTCAATTAGTCTATGTATCCACGAATAATTATTGCTTAGTGCTAGAATGAGACAGGGTCAATATCAACTCCACATCTATTTTTCATTTTTATAATGTAAACACTGAGCCCTTGGCTCACTGCTTATAGCAATTTAAACACCAATAATCTTAACTGTCTTCTCAGCCCCAGGAGGTTTTTAAGCCCTGGGGCGATGCAGTAGGGTTAGGTGCCAAATGGGAAAGCCAAGCCCAAGCCCCTAGCAGATTTCGACTCATGGCGATCCATGTGTTAGAGAGTAGATCACTCCATAGGGTTTTCTTGGCTGTAATCTTTAAGGAAGCAGATCATCAGGCCTTTCTCTGCAGTGCCGCTGGATGGGTTCAAACCGCCAACCTTTAGGTTAGTAGTCAAGCACAAACTGTTTGCAGGACCGCAAGTGGGAAAAAGTGATTATAAAAAGGGAACTAATTCCAGGCCTGGACAGCAGGCAGGTTGTTAGGCAGATTAGTTTTAAGACAGGAATCATAATGAAGTTGAGAATCTTGAAAGTGATTCTCTTAAAACTGTCCAGGTCTACATAAACCTTGGAAAGTCTTGTGTGCCTCGGTTGGAGGACCACTGATTCAAGTCTTACAGCTAATTCTTCTGGCTGATTTGCTTGCTCAACAAGGAGCCCTGAGATTAAAATACAACTTAAATTTCCTCAGGCCTGGGTGTAACAAGCAGGTCACATTAACAGTAATAACTCAAATTGCACTTAATTGTGTCCCCACCTGCTGACAAGGCCTTCCATCTCTTGACAATTCCACTCATCTCTAATACCATGGTGTCTCTTAAGTGTTCACAGACAGATATATCCACATGGCCAATTCTCCTGCACCTCTCACTGGGCACAGGCACCAATGCATTACAGCTGTACTTCTCACACTTTTGCCCAGTAAAATTTTACTGGAAATAATGAAATGTCAAATCAAATTTTGTAAACCAAAAAAAAAAAACAAAATTATTACTATTTTGCTATGTAAGGATCTTTCAAGAAGTCCTTGTGGCACAGTGGTTAAAGTGCTTGGCTGCTAACTGGAAGGTCGGTGGTTTGAACCCACCAGCTACTCCATGGGAGAAAGGTGTGGTAGTCTGCTTCCATAAAGGTTACAGCCTTGGAAGCCCTATTGGACAGTTTTACTCTGTCTTACTATGAGACCGGTTGCTATGAGTCAGAATCAACTGGACTGCAATGGGTTGGGTTGGGTTGAAGGATCTTTCAAAATATCATATACATTAGTTTCCTAGGGCTGCCATAACAAAATACCACAAACTGGGTGTTTTATAAGAAAAGAAATTCATTGTTTTACAGTTTCAGAGGCTAGGAGTCTGAAACCAAAGTGTTGACTGTGCTGATTCCTTCTGAGGACTCTAAGAGAGAATCTGTTCCATGCCTTTCTCCTTGCTTCTGATGATAGCTGCCAACCCTTCATTTCCTTGACTTATAGATGCATCTTCACACTGCCATAGTCTCTCTGTTGCTGTGTTTCTTCTCTTTTTTTATAAGGACATCAGTCGTATAGGATTAGGACCCAGTCTACTTTAGTATGACCTCATGTTAACCTAAATGATAGCATCTTCAGAGGCCCTATTTCCAAACAAGGTCACGTTCACAGGTATAGGGGTTAGGACTTCAACATATTTTTAGGCAGATACACAATTCAATCCATAACACCATACATTATCACCATTGTTGGATTTTTACAAGGATATTTTAAATATTTTACAATTATTTCTAATTATGTAATGTTTGATCCATATAAAAGAATATATGTAACATATATGTAAGATACCAAGTGTCTTAGTTATCTAGTGCTGGTATAACAGAAATACCATAAGTGGATGGCTTTAACAAACAGAAATTTATTTTCTCACAGTTTAGGAGGCTAGAAGCCCAAATTTGGAGCACCAGCTTGAGGGGAAGTCTCTCTCTCTGTCGACTCTAGAGGAAGGTCCTTGTCTCTTCAGCTTCTGCTTCCTGCTTCCTTGGAGATCTCCATGTGTCTTGGCATCAAACTTTTCCCATCTCTGCTTCTTTCTCTTGCTTGTTTAATCTCAAAAGAGACTGACTCAAGATACACTCCATACTAATCCTGTCTCATTAGCATAACAAAGACAACCCATTCCCAAATGGGATTATAACCATAGGCATACAGGCCAGGATTTACAACACATATTTTGGGGGGACACAACCAATCCATAACACCAGGTAACCATTAAAATGAATACCTGTAAGCCTATCTATCATCCAGTGTAAAAATTAGGACATTGACAGTAGCTTTAAATTTACATGCTCAATCTCTATCCCATTCCCTTACCTTTCTCCCAAGATAGCCATTATCCTGAACTTTGTTTTTATCACTTCCTTCCTTTTTAAAGGTAAACTTTTATCACATGTATGTATCCCTAAACATTGATTGCTTACATTCTCTTGTTATTCAGCTTTACAAAAATTAAGTTCTATGGACTCTTCTGCAGCTTTCTTCATTCAATATTTCTAAGATTCAGTCATGTTGTTATGTGTAGCTATACATTATTCATTTTTACTGATACATAATATTCCATTGGGTATATCATCACAATTTATTTATCTATTCTCCTGAAATTTACATTAGGATTGTTTTAATACTTTGGCTATTACGAGCAATGTTGCTGGAACAAATTTGCAAGAATTTTTCTAGGATGTATACATAGAAGTATACATACCCAGAAATTGTTGGATATATACATTTTCGGCTTCATGAGATAGTTCTAAATTTTTTCAAATTGACTTAACAGATTTACATCCCCTTTACCAGTGTAAGGGGCCTTGGTGGCAAAATGGTCAACTGTTTCACTGCTATCGAAAGGTCGGCAGATCAAATCCACTGTCATGGTTTGAATTATGTCCCGCCAAAAATGTGTGTATCAGAATTGTGTGGTTGTCCTCCATTTTGTGATTGTAATTTTATGTTAAAAAGGATTAGGCTGGGATTGTAACACCACCCTTACCCAGGTCACATCCCTGATCCAATGTAAAGGGAGTTTCCCTGGGGTGTGGCCTGCACCACCTTACAAGAGATAAAAGGAAAATGAAGCAAGCAGAGAACTGGGAACCTCATGCCACCAAGAAGGCAGTGCCGGGAGGAGAGCGTGTCCTTCGGACCCAAGGTTCCTCCACAGAGAAGCTCCCAGACCAAGGGAAGATTGATGACACGGACCTTCCTCCAGAGATGACAGAGAAAGCCTTTCCTTAGAGCTGATGCCCTGAATTTGGACTTGAAGCCTACTAGACTGTGAGAGAATAAACTTGTCTTTTTTAAAGTCATCTACTTGTGGTATTTCTGTTAGAGCAGCACTAGATGACTAAGACACCCACCTAGGGGCTCCATGGGGGTAAAAAATCTGGCGATTTACTCTCATGAAGATTAACCCATTGCCACTGAGTCTATTCCCACTCATAATGACAGAGTAGACATGCCCCACAGGGTTCCCAAGGACTAAGGTGAGACTGATCTAAGCCTTGGTATGTTCAATCACCTCATATGCATGTGAAAGCTGGACAATGAATAAGGAAGATGGAAGAAGAATTGAAACATTTAAATTATGGCATTGGCGAAGAATATTGAATATACCATGGACTGGCAGAAGAACAAACAAATCTGTCTTGAAAGAAGTACAGTCAGAATGCTCTTTAGAAGTGAGGATGGCAAGACATACTTTGGATATGTTATCAGGAGGGAACAGTCCCTGGAGAAGGACAACATGCTTGGTAAAGTAGAGAGGGTCAGTGAAAAAGAGGAAGACCCTCAAGGAAGTGGATTGACACAGTGGTTGCAACACTGGGCTCAAACATAGCAACGATTGTGAGGATGGGGCAAGAAGAGGCAGTGTTTTGTTTTGTAGTACATAGGGTCTCTGTGAGTTAGAACTGACTCAACAGCACCTAACAACAACAATCTTTACAGAAGGAGCCCTGGTGGTGCAGTGGTTCAACCAAAACCCAAACCAACTGCTGTTGAGTCAATTCTGACTCATTGTGACACTATAGAACAGAGTAGAACTGCCCTATAGGGTTTCGAAGGCTGTAATCTTTACAGAAGCAGACTGCCACATCTTTCTCCCTTGGAGCAGTTGATGGGTTTGAACACCAACCTTTTGGTTAGCAGATGAGCTCCTAAACGTTGTGCCACCAGAGCTCCTTCCCGTAAAGATTACAGCATAGGATATCCTATGGGTCAGTTCTACTTTGTCCTGTAGGGTCCCTATGAGTTAAATAGATTCGATGGAACACAATTACAAAAACAACTACCACTGTATAATATCTACTTGACTCATGTCTTTAGCAATCATTAGGATTATCAGACTTTTTAATATTTGCCAATTTAGTGACTATAAAATATCTTCTTGGAGTCTTAATCTGCAGTTTGTAGACTAATAATAATGCTAATCATTCAGAAGGATTCTACTTCCATAAAGATTACAGCCAAGAAAACCCTATGGAGCATTTCTACACTGTAACACATGTTGTTGCCATGAGTCAGAATTAACTCAACAGCAACAAGTTTGATTTTTGGTTGCCATACTATTGACCATTTTCCAACTGGATTTTTTTTACTTCTAAGAGTTCTTTATATATATTCTAGATACTAACTATTTGTCAGTATCTAGGTAGGTGATATGAGTACCACCTCTCATTTAAGCAAATGCTGCACCTCTGCTTAGCATCTTTACCTTGGTTCCTTCTCTCTCTTCACATATATATATAGTTGTTATTGTCGGCTGCTGTGGAGCCGGTTCTAACTCATAGCAACCCCTGCCTGGTCCTGCGCCGTCCTCACAATTGTTGCTGTTTGAGCTCATTGTTGCAGCCACTGTGTCAATCCATTTCATTGAGGGTCTTCCTCTTTTGCAGTGACCCTCTATTTTACCAAGCATGACATCCTTTTCCAGGGACTGGTCCCTCCTGATAACGTCCAAAGTACGTGAGAGGAAGTCTCGCCATCCTTGCTTCTAATGAGCATTTTGGCTGTACTACTTCCAAGACAGATTTACTCGTTCTTCTGGCAGTGCATGGTATGTTAAATATTCTTCACCAACATCATAATTTGAAGGCATCAGTTCTTCTTTGTTCTTTCTTATTCATTGTCCAGCTTTCATATGCATGTGAGGCAATTGAAAATACCATGGCTTGGGTCAGGTGCACCTTAGTCCTCAAGGTGACATCTTTGCTTTTTAACGCTTTAAAGAGGTCTTCTGCAGCAGATTTGCCCAACATGTCATTTGATTTCTTGACTGCTGCTTGCATGGATGTCAATTATGGATCCAAGTAAAATGAAATACTTGACAACTTCAATATTTTCTCCGTTTATCAGAATGTTACTTATTGGTCCATTTGTGAGGATTTTGGTTTTCTTTATGTTGAGGTGGAATCCATGCTGAAGGCTCTAGTCTTTGATCTTCATCTGTAAGTGCTTCAAATCCTCTTCACTCTCAGCAAGCAAGGTTGTGTCATCTGCATATCTCCGGTTGTTAATGAGTCTTCCTCCAGTTCTGCTGCATTCTTCTTCGTATAGTCCAGCTTCTCTGATTATTTGCTCAGCACAAAGAATGAATAAGTATGGTGAAAGGATACAACCATGGCGCACATCTTTCCTGATTTCAAACCACACAGCATCCCTTGTTCTGTTTAAACAATTGTCTCTTGGTCTATGTGCAGGTTGCGCATGAGCACAATTAAGCGTTCTGGAATACCCATTCTTCAAAAATGTTATCCATAACTTGTTATGACCCACACAACAATGCCTTTGTGGATTCAATAAAACAGAGGTAACCATCTTTCTGGTATTCTCTGCTTTCAGCCAAGCTCTATCTGACTTCAGCAATAATATCTCTCCTTCCAAGTCCTCTCCTGAATCTGTCTTGAATTTCTGGCAGTTCCCTGTTGATGGACTGCTGCAACCATTTTCGAATGATCTTCAGCAAAATTTTACTTGCGTGTGATGTTAATGATATTGTTCGATAATTTCCAGATTCTGTTGCATCAATTTTTTTTGGAATGGGCACAAATATGGATCTCTTCCAGTCAGTTGGCCTGATATCTGTCTGCACTTTCTCACCATAGACAAATGAGCACTCCAGCATTGCATTCATTTGCTGAAACATTTCAATGGGTATTCTGTCAATTCCTGGAGCTTTATTTTTTTGCCAATGCCTTCAGTGCAGTTTGGACTTCTTCCTTCAGAACCATCACTTCTTGATCACATGCCACTTCCTGAAATGGTTGACTGTTGACCAATTTTTTTTGTTACAGTAACTCTATTCCTTCCATCTTCTTTTGATGCTTTCTGCATCATTCAACATTTTGCCCATAGAATCCTTCAATATTGCAACTTGAGGCTTGAGTTTTTTCTTCAATTCTTTCAGCTAGAGAAATGCTAAGCATCTTCCTCCCTTTTGGTTTTCTAACTCCAGGTCTTTGCACATTTCATTCTAATACTTTACTTTGTCTTCTCAAGCTGCCCTTTGAAAACTTCTGTTCAGCTCTTTAAATTCATCATTTCTTCTGTTAGCTTTAGCTTCCCTATGTTCAAGAGCAGGTTGCAGAGTCTTCTGACATCCATTTTGGTCTTTTCTTTCTTTCCTGTCTTTTTAATGACCTCTTGCTTTCTTCATCAAATGATGGGTTCTAAATATATTTTGATCTGCGTCTTCAAGCTATGTGTGTTATATGATAAACACTACATGTCTGATGATGATCTGTTTGTGTGTGTATTTCTTTTATGAGCCAGATAGTACACTAAGCTTGTTTAGCTCATGTTGAGTAGGGGATAATTACACCACAAAGTGCTAAGCCTAAGGAGAAAGGTGTGCACTGGGGAAGGGGAACCTAACAACTGTGGAATTTAGATCTGTGTTTGGAGAGAATGAGGTAAACTCTGTGTTTGTGACTTTAAGCGCTACATATTTTATCACTGTATGTAAGGATATGGGAGGTGTCATTCTTAGCTGGGCAGCTTCTAGTATCACCTAGTTCAAACGGCATCAAAGATGAAAATTACCCACTTGAGACTAAGGGCAGCCATTATATTTTCAGAAGTGCATCTTCAAAACACACTGCTTAGATAAGGTGACCATATAATTTAATATCTAAACTGATAAACGTTTCCTGGGACAAGTGGAAAATGGGTGAAACATTGAGACAACAGGCCCAAACAGGGACTGTCCCAGGCAAATAAAAACCATGGTCACTATTTACAGAAGGAGAGGTGCTCTGGGGCCTTCTCTGAGGCGAGGATGGAGCGTTAATTTTGGAGAAAAAATGGTAGAAGCCCAAACAGGCCTCCTTGTCTTTACAAGGAGAAACCAGGATCGGCCAGGGACAAAAAATTGTAAAAATCTTACAAGAGTCTGAAGTCTTTACCACTTCAGTTTTGATTTTTCAACATCCCATATTTCCCCCATTGATATCAAAACCGTTTTATTGAAAACGGTCTTTGTGCTGATCTTTAAGGGCAGCAAGAAATTGAGCTCTAGTGAAAAAGTACCTCATTTTGCTGTCACCTTGGATGTTGGTGGGAGAATTACAAGGAAAGAGTAGGTAATGAATGGGGTGTTTTGCACAAGAAAGGAAAGAGTACTTGGGGCAGGGAGGGGAGATACATCTGGGATTATCAATAAACACAGGAGGCAAAACAGAACATGCTGTGAGTTGCCTAACATGGTGTCCTCAGAGACTGACTAACAAGGCTGTAATATCTGAGTACCCTGGATGCCAACCAGGTGTTGTGTGAGAGGAGAGTAAGCTCTATGTCTGACAGCGATGTCACCTGGTTGTCTGGGAGCGTCATGGTGGGCTCCAAGTGACACCATGGGTCCTTGAGCTGTTTTTAGGCGCCCAGTGACAGCAGCCCGGAGTCGGCCGGCCCCTGAATGCTTGGGACTGAGTTTGCTGGGATGCAGGCAGAAGAGAGAAATCCCAGCATAAAGGGCGTATCATCGAAATCGCCACTCTAAATCCTGCGCTGGGTCAGGTCGGCTCAGAGCCGCGGACGCTTTCTTTCCCCACGGTCCCGCCCACTCCCGTCCGTCCACATCCCAATCAGTCCTTTAAGTCAGCTCGCGGCTCCTCACTTCACCGCCCGGCTTCAACTTCGGGCTGCTTAAACTTCTGGCGCCAGGAGCCGCGGGCGCGGGACGTGCCCACTGCGCGTGCGCGCTCCGGCCCCGCATCCCCGGGCCTCTTCCCCCCCGCGGCCGGGACTTGGTAGGGCCGGGCGGTTGGCGTCTTCTGTGTCTTCCAACCAGGAGCGGGCTTTTCAAATCGTCCCCTCGGATGAGCTGCAGCACCCTGGGCTGTTTGCGCTGGTAATGGAGGGACAGGCCCTGAGGGGTCCGGAGCTCGGCCTGGCGGGGCTTCCCGCCCAGCAGGTGAGTAAGGAGGTGTCCCGGCCGCGGGCGGAGAGGGGGACCCGGGCTACAAGCCCTCACGTCTGTCTTTGTCTCGTCGTCGGAAAAACCCCACCCCCCGCTCCCCGCCGCCGGGTCTGCTATTCAGCTGTGGCCAGAAACACAAAGAGAGCCTCGGAGACTGCACTCTTGGGGCTGTAAAGGAGCTTGGAAATCTGCGCACACACTCCACCACCCCCGATTTCTTACGGAAGAAACTGAGGCCCGGAATGGGGAAGGGATGGCTGGAGTCTCGCGGCGCCTCTGGACGCACCTGCTAACAGCGCTCCGGAAGGATTGGACGCTTGGTCTTTTTACAGGTGTGGGTGTCGCACGGGAAGTGGGAGCCGCAGGATTTCCAGGAAGCCCACCTCAGGCTAACGTTTGCCTGTTACTGGATTTAATGGAAAGCTCAATTATTGGAGCAATATTTGCCATGCAAACTACGGGGCGGGGTGGAGAAACAAACAGCCTGTGAATTTAAGAGAAGGAATCAAACCACAAACTCTGAACTTAAAAAGTTGAAAGTTTGATAGTGGATTCTTTCACAAATAGAAACGAGAGGGGAGAACATTTTGAATTAGAAGTTTTACGTTTGCTTTTTAGCCATTAAAAGGTGTGTTAGATACCTTTTTACTTGACATAGACCAACTTTGTTTCTTGACAAAGTCATTTATTAAAATGCTATATTATTATTGTACTTTCCACTCCTAATCGTAACTTTAGAGTCTTAAAACTCTGATGCCTTTAAGCGGAATCTTCACTTCCATTTTAATCTCCACCTTCTCGTACTTGTGTCTGAAGTAGATTAAACCATATGAAATTGCAAATATTCTACCAATTCTGAGTTAGTAATCCAGCAGCTTCATATTGTTTAACCTAATATCTTTGTTCAGAAACCTGGAATTTCCACAGTGGGTAGAAAATTGTTAGGAAGTCTTCAGTAATACTGGGGAAAACCAAAACAAAACATTAAAAATCATTATGCAAAAAAAAAAATCCAGTGCATTTATCAGAAGTTTATGCTGTTTATGCTAACATTTTCAAAAATTTCAAAGATTTTGATGTACTTTTCTGTCCTTTCCTGTTAACGAACTTTGGCTGTCCTGATTGTTAACAAAATCTTGATTTCTAGTGAATTGGTGATCTATTGAGGATCTTATATGTATCAAATGTTGGTATAGTTGTTCAGTGTAGTTATTGAGCTAAATGTATCAGTAATATCGAGGGATGGAACAAAAGAAACAATAGAATAAATTCATTAAAGAAGTTTAGTTGCATGGAACAAAAATAAAGGTTTAAATATTAAGTGTACATAAAAACCTGTTGTCTTCTGCAACCCTACAGGGCAGAGTAGAACTGCCCCATAGGGTTTCCAAGGAGGGCTGGTGGGTTTGAACTGGCTACCTTTTGGTTAGCAGTCCAGCACTTAACCACTGCACCACCAACGCTCTAAGTGTACATAAAGGCTGGATAATTTACATGTGGGAAGGTACAATACTTAATGATTTCTTGGGCAGGATGAAATCTAAATAATTGAGATGTTTGGATCTTGGAGTAAACTTGCAAAGTAATAATAGGTGTCAACCTATCAGGAATATTGGGGGTCGATATGAGAATTTTATACTTGGTTAACAAAGAATTGCTGTTTGTATTTCCCTTGATATTAATAAAACTGCTATCTAACTGGGATAGGGCTAGACATTTTGAGGTCCTCAAACCTTAACGAGCCCTGGTGCCACAAACGTTTAGCGCTAGGCTGCTAACCAAAATGTTGGGAGTTGAACCTGCCCACCAGCTCCACAGGAGAAAGACCTGGTGATTTGCTTCTGTAGAGATTACAACCTAGAAAACCCTATGGGGCAGTTCTACTCTGTCACGTGGAGTTGCTATGAGTTGGAATTGACTCCATGGCACCTACCAACAACTCAAACCCTGATCTGTGATTCCTAATAGCAGAGAAGAGTGGCTTTGGAGTTAGATGAAGGTGAAATCCCACTTGTTGTGTGACCTTAAGTAAGTTACCTGTCCTTTCTAAGTCTCTTTTTCCACAGCTGTAAAATGGATATAATGCCTACCCGAGAAGGTTGTTGGGATTTGAGAACCTCTCTAAAGCACTTAGCATAGCACGCAGCGCTCAGGACATGCTTGAGAAGTGATTATTCTTATTATCCTTTGTCGCATTCATCTGAGAAGTTAGAGCAGTCTCCTCCTTCTTCTTCTTTTTTTTTTTAACAAATGTTTAAGCATTTGAAATCTCAATAAAAATAAAATTTCAGAAGTGATACTATCTCTGCAGAAAAGTCAATGTATACAGAAGGAAATGAATTTAAGAATTCCCTCTCCAATTTCATTCCCCAGAATGATAATTATTAACAATTTACATTTTTTCTGTCATAAACACATCTTAAAATTCTTTTTTTTTTTTTTTAAAGAAAAGTGAGATCATACTGTATATCCTTTTCTGCAATCTTTATCTTGGTCTCTTAGCCAATCTGGTTTAACCACATCCATCAAGTGGATGATAGTTTCCGTCTGGATTACTGTAGTTGTTTTATCAGCAACCTAACTTCAATTTTCTTTTTGTCAGTTCTTAATACCAACACTAAGGCCATTTTCTTTACACTTCCTTTGTACCATTCTAGCTCTTAAAATCTAGTAGGTTTCTGTTTTCTATATATTCTAGATTTTTACTTTCAAACTACTGCCCTATTTCATTCTAGCCTAGCCCTATTATTTTTTTAATAGACTATTTTTTAGAGCAGTTTTAGGTTTACAGAAAAATTGCACAGAAAGTAGAGAACTCCTATATACTTCCTCTGTGCTGCACACAGTTTCCTTTATTATTAACATCTTGCATTAGTGCGGTCCGTTTGTTAGAGTTGATAACCTAATACTGACATATGTTTATTAATTTCCGTTCATTGTTTACGTTGTTTCACTCTGCTGTGCAGTTCTTTGTGTTTTGACAAATTCCTAATGGTATATATCTACCATTGCAGTATAATGAAGGATAGTTTCATTGCCATAAAATGCCCTGTGTTCCACCTATTTGTCCTTCCCTCCTGCTCATGAACCCCTAATCTTTTTAATGTCTTTATAGTTTTCCCATTTCCAGAATGTCATATACACCTCGTCACTTATTGACTGTCTCTTTATCTGACATTTCACATTTACAACAATAGTAAAAAGTCTGCTATCTGACTAATTTGCACATTAACAATATACATCTGGCAGTAATGAACACCTAGGTGCAAGGTGAGAGTAACGGTGGCTGTGATGATTAAGATTATGTATCAACACGGTTGGCCATGCTTTGCAGTCGTTTGGCAGTTAAGT
The DNA here is from genome assembly GCA_030035585.1 of Dugong dugon. Lineage (NCBI taxonomy): Eukaryota > Metazoa > Chordata > Mammalia > Sirenia > Dugongidae > Dugong > Dugong dugon. Next base: position 28,225,462 of record CM057475.1, read on the forward strand.
GATGATATAGTCATCCTCCATTTTATGATCTGATGTGGTCGTCCTCCATTTGCACGTAATGCCAGTTTCGCCTAACAACCCAGTCTTGGGAACCTAACGGTGTCAATAAGTGAGGAGGGAGTGTAGTTGGAATCATACAATATGTAGTCTTTTTAGTCTGGCTTCTTTCACTTAGAACTGTGTATTTAAGGTTTCTTCATGTGGCTTGATAGCTAATTTGTTTTTATCATTGAGTAATATTCCATTTATGGATGTACCATAGTTTATCCATTCATCTATTGAAGGACACCTTTTTTGCTTACAATTTTTGGTAATTATGAATAAAGCTGCTATAAACATTCCTGTGTAGGTTTTCACGTGGACATAACTTTTCAACTCATTTGGGTTAAATACCTAGGAGCGTAATTCTGGGTCTTATGGTAAGACTATGTTTAACTTTGTAAAATACTGTCAAATTGTCTTCTAAAATGCCTGTACCATTTTGCATTCCCACCAGCAACGAATGAGAGTTCCTCTGGCTCCACATCGTCACCAGTATTCAGTGTTGTCAGTGTTTTGTATTTTAGCCATTCTAAAATGACTAATAGGTGTGCAGTAATATCTCACTGTTGTTTTAATTTGCAATTTCCTAATGGTATATGATGTTGTGCATTTTCTCATATGCTTATTTGCCATCCAGCTGTATATCTTTGGTGAGATTCTGCTCAAGTCTTTTGCCCGTTTTGTAATTTGGTTGTTTTTCTTGTTGAATCTTAAGAGATCTTTGTATATTTTGAATTCAAGTCCTCTATCAGGTAGATGTTTTGCAAATATTTTTTCTCAGTTCTGTTATGTCTTTTCATTCTCTGATCAGTGTCTTTCACAAAGAAATTTCAACTTATCTTTTTTTTTTTTCATAGAACATGTTTTTGGTGTTGTATCTAAAACCTCACTGCCAAACCCAAGGTCTCCTAGATTTTTTTATATGTTATCTTGTAGACATTTTATAGTTTTGTGTCTTACATTTAGGCCTATGATCCATTTTGAGTTAATTTTTGTGTAAGGCCTGTATCTAGATTCATTTTTTTTTACATGCGTATGTATAGTTGTTCCAGCACTATTTGTTGAAAAAACTACCCTTACTCCATTGAATTGCCTTTGCTTCTTTGTCAAAGATCAGTTGACTATATTTTTGGGGTCTATTTCTGGACTTCCTGTTCTGTTCCATTTATCTATTTGTCTATCCTTTCACCAATACCATACTGTCTTGATCACTGTAGCTTTATAGTAAGTCTTGAAGTCAGGTAGTATCAGTCCTTTGACTTTGTACTTCTTCCGTATTATGTTGGCTACTCTGGGTCTTTTGCCTTTCCGTGTAAACTTTAGAATTAGTTTGTTGATATCCACAAAATAACTTCCTGGAATTTTGATTGGAATTATGTTGAATCTGTAGAAAAAATTGGGAAGATTTGACATCTTAATAATATTGAGTCTTCCTATCCATGAACCTGGAATATTTCTCCATTTATTCAGATCTTTAATTTCTTTTGTCAGCGTATTGTAGCTTTCCTCATATTGATCTTATACATATTTTACTAGATTTATATCTAAGAAGTTCTTTTTTTGGTGCTAATGCAAATGATCTTGTTTTTTGGTTTTTTTTAGGTTAGATATTTATTTATCCACAGAAGTTTCACTTCTGGTGGAATCATTTAACAAAGCTCAGCAGTGAAATTTCAGTTAGCTACTCGCCTTACGTATAATATGATGTTGCATTTTTAATTTCAAATTCCAATTGTTTATTGCTGGTGTTTAGGAGAGCAATTGACTTTTGTATATTGACCTTGTATCCTGCAACCTTGCTATAATCACTTGTTAGTTCCAGGATTTTTTTTTTGTTTGTTTATTTTTGGGAGGATTTTCTACATAGCCAATCATATATATCATCTGCAAACAAAGACTTTTTTTTTTCCTTTATTTCCAACCTGTATACCTTTAATTTCCTTTTCTTGTCGTTTTGCATTAGATAGAATTTCCAGTATGATATTGAATAGGAGTGGTGTCATGGATTGAATTATGTCCCGCCAAAAATGTCTATCAATTTGGCTGGGCCATGATTTCCAGTATTGAGTGGTTGTCCTCCATTTTGTGATTGTAATTTTACGTTATAGAGGATTAGGTTGGGGTTGTAACACCCTTACTGGGGTCACATCCCTAAGCCAGTGTAAAGGGCATTTCCCTGGGGTGTGGCGTGCACCACCTTTTATCTTACAAGAGATAAAAGGAAAGGGAAGCAAGCAGAAAGTTGGGGACCTCATACCCCCAAGAAAGCAGTGCTGGGAGCAGAGAGCGTCCTTTGGACCCAGGGTCCCTGTGCGGAGAAGCTCCTAGTCTGGGGGAACATCCATGTGAAGGCCTACAGAGAGAGAAAGCCTTCCCCTGGAGCTGACACCCTGAATTTGGACTTGTAGCTTACTTTACTATGAGGAAATTAACTTCTCATTGTTAAAGCCATCCACTTGTGGTGTTTTTGTTATAGCAGCGCTAGATAACTAAGACAAGTGGTAAGACGGGACATTTTTGTCTTGTTCCCAGTCTTAGGGGAAAACATCTAGTTTCTTACTATTTTAAGTATGATGTTAGCTGTAGGTTTTTTGTAGATGTTCCTTTATCAAGTTGAATAAGTCCTCTCTATTGCTATTTTGCTGATTTTTTTTTTATCTTGAACAGATGGTGGATTTTGTCAAATGCTTTTTCTGCATCTGTTGATATGATCATATGACTTTTCTTCTTTAGCCTGTTGATGTGTGATGGATTATATTAGTTGATTTTCAAATGTCAAATTGGCCTTGCATACCTGGAATAAATTCCACTTGGTTGTGGTGTATAATTCTTTTTATACATGATTAGATTTGGTTTGCTAATATTTTGTTGAAGCTTTTTCATGTATGTTCATTAGAGGTATTGGTCTATAATTTTCCTTTCTTATAATGTCTTTGTCTGGTTTTAGTATTAGGGTAATAAAAACCAAGAAACCAAACCCACTGCTGTCGGGTCAATTCCAATTCATAGCGATGGTCTCATAAAATTAGTTGGTAAGTATCCCCTCTCCTGTTTTTTCTGAAAGAGATTGGAGAGAATTGGTATAATTTCTTCTTTAAATTTTGATACAGTTCGCCCATGAAACCATGCTTTCTATTTTGGAATGTTATTAATTGTTGATTCAGTTTCTTTAATAGATATAGGCTTGTTCAGATTATCTGTTTCTCTATGTGAGTTTTGATAGATTGTGTCTTTCAAGGAAGTTGTCCATTTCATCTAATTTATCAGATTTTTGGACATAGAGTTGTTCATAATATTATCCTTGTGATCAGTAGTGATGGCCTGTCAGTTTATGTTTGTCTTCCTGACTTTAAGTATGTGTAAGATAAAGACAGTGGCATAGGATTCTGTTTGACTTGATTACAAGCAAACCCTTAGTCAGAAAATCAAAAAGGAAGAAATGGCAAGAGATGACTTTTCCCCCCATCCTCTGCTCTTCCTAGAGACTTACATTCAAACACTTCTAAGAGGCCGTATACAAGAAAACACGCTTTTGTCATTGGTCCTAATCGTTCTTGACTTTTATCTGTCAGGCCATTATGGCTGAGGCAGCAGTAGTGATGATTTTGGCTCCCTGCTTCTCTTCTTTGAGGTCAGGGTGCATCATCATTGAACACTCATTACGTCATTGTTCTCACCGTGGATAGCACTAGACATCATTTCTTTCCCCAGAAGCACTTTGCAGTGGATAGCACTAGACATCATTTCTTTCCCCAGAAGCACTTTGCAGCCCTATTAACGAAAGACAACTCCCGTTGCTTCCTAAAGCCTTTCTGGGCTAGAGCTAGTCTGAATTGACCAGAAAAGAGTTTTTTCTGCATGAAGTGTATATGTGTACTTAAAGAAGCACATGGAGAATATAAAAGTGACTAAAACCACCCTTTCTTTTTCACTCTGAATACATTCAGAGCTGTACGTATAGTAACCCATTAATTCTGCTTGTGTCAGCCCTCCCAAAGCCACTTTGGTCACATTAGCCTGAGACCTGCCTCTGCAGGGGAAGTGGGGTTATAGTGTACTATATATGTTAATTTGGCTGGGTTATGGGTCAGCAAACTATTTCAGTAAGAATCCAGATAGTAAATATTTTCTGTTTTGTGGGCGTTCTAGTTTCTGTGTTGAAATTACTCAATTCTGCCATTATATTTTGAAAGTAGTCATAGGCAGTATAAATGGGTTTGTCTGTGTTCCAATACAACTTTATTTGCAATAGCAGGCAGAGGACAAGCCATACTTTACTGACCCCTGCTCTAAAGGATAGAATTCTAATACTAATATTTGATAAACATAATTTGTTTCCTTTTGAATATTAACTTAGTCTTACAAATAAGATTTAAAAAAAAAAAAGCTATATTTAGATTTCATTTCTTCACTATTGCTCAAGCCTCTGTAGTTTTATGCTATCTTCACCAGTAAGGGTTGGAAAGAACACAATCTTTACATGATTAGAAACTCTAGCAGCTGAAACTGATTCCTCTGTGTGGCTGTTGCCACCTGCTGGTTCCATAAGGTTGTTGCAGCTGTCAAGACTGCTGTGGAATTTGAAATAGTCTGGCAGTGGTTTTCTACCCTGGCTGCACATTGGATTGTCCCAGGAATTTAAAAAAAAAGAAGCAGCTCAGGCCCCACTGCCAGAGATTTTAATTGGTTTGAGGTAGGTCACAGGCTTAGGTGTTTTTTTATAAGGCCCTTCCTCTCTGCCCTAGGTGATTTAATGTGCAGCCAGCTTTGAGAACCACTGTGCTAGTTCAGCTGGCTGCGTCACTGCAGCATTTAAAAAGCAAAATTGAATTTAGTAGCACCAGATGGTATTTGTTTATATTTGAGTTGTGGGGTAAAGCTATTCATTCCAGCTTCACGTTGTTCCCTGTGTACACTCCCCAGTACTAACCGGCTTGCCAGGGTATATTTCCATAGACATACGGGTCACATAGATAATTCTTATAATTAATTGCTAATTACATTAAAGAAGAATTTACTTTGGGACTGACAAGACATAAAAAGATGAAATGGAGTTGTTGAAATTCAGTGATGTGTAAAGAAGAAAGCCAGCAAATGGCTACATTTATATAGCACACCAGTTTTGAGTTACAACACTGCATGAGAAGGTTTTTATGTGGTAATTACATGATGTAATTAGAAAAAGTAATTAAACATATCTGTTTTCTGCATGTGAATAGTACAGTTGATTGATTTGAATAGTCCAGTTAAATTGGTTACTGCAGCCTCTCTCTTTTTAGATCGTCTTTATAAAATTTTAGCTCTCCTAACTTTCAGCTTTTTTCTTTTTTGCCAAGATTGTCTTTTTCATATCTGAAACTTTTCTTATTATATTCCATTTATATTTGTTAAGTTTACATTTTGATCTAATTAAAAAGCAAACGATACTTCTCATTTTTTATCACAGAAGCTTAGGATGGTCACTTTACTTTTAGAAATAGACTTACTGGAAGCAATATTACATGTTTGTAGAATAGTGAAAAGTATCCTATGATTTATAATTTTAAAAATGCCACTGTGAATTAAATCAGGATGGTATAGCCAGTTTATAAAATTTTAATGTTGCATATAAAACTTGTATATAGAAGCAAGCTATTATAAGATTATTGAATAAAAGACTTTCAGAACTAAAATGTTTTGGTAGTTTCACAGTGACTCTTAAAACTAAAATAAATGGCTCCAGAATGATATTCTAAATCTCTATCCCAGGTTGCCAAGGCTTCTGACATTTTCTGAACTCAGTGCTTTCACTCTGCTGCTTTGAAGATTTTTATTTCCTCTGTTTACAATGACAAATAGCCTGTCACCTCCTTGCTGCCAAACTTTGCCTCCTTTATTCAGTACCTGTTCTTTCAGAGTTCTTCCTCAGTTAACTCAGCGTCACCAACCACATCTTGCCATCCTGTAATGCAGCTTATATAATGTCTACACATGCTGTATGGTTGACGTTAGTTACCGTGCCATAACAAAGCACCATCAACTGACTTAAACAATAGAAATTTATTCTCTTACACTTCTCGAGTGCAGAAGTCTGAAATCAAGGTGTGGACAGGGCCATGCATCCTCTGAAGGCTCTGGGGAGGAATCCTTCCTTGCCTCTTCCATCTGCTGTAGTTGACGTCAATCCTTGGCATTCCTTGTCTTGTAGATACATCACTCCCGTCTCTGTTTCCATTTTCACATGTCATTCTCCTCGTTGTGTGTGTCTCTCTGTGTTTTCACATGACTTTATAAGGACACCGGTCATTGGGTTTAGAGCCCACCCTAATCCAGTATGACTGCATCTAAATTACATTTATAAAGACCCTATTTCCAAATAAGGTCACGTTCACAAGTTCCCAATGGACATGAATTTGTGGGGGGACTTTATTTAACCTAGTAGCGTTCTGGTAAAGGAGCCTTGGTGGTACAACGGTTCAGTGCTCTTCTGCTAACCAAAAGGTTGGTGGTTTGAACTCACCTAGCGTCTGCATAGGAGAAAGACCTGGTGATCTGCTGCCATAAAGATTACAGCCTAGAGAATCCTATGGGCCAGTTCTACTCTGTCACATGGGGTCTCTGTAAGTCGAAATCAACTCCACAGCACCCAGTAACAATAATAGTTAAGGTAAGAACGTGTAGCATTTCTCACCTTTGCTTCTGTTTTATCTAGTAGACTGGAAAGACTTCCTAGTAAAGTAAGGAATAAAAGATTTTGTAAGAACATTTAAAAATAGGTATTTCTTTAATACTATCACATATTAAAACTTTGTTGCTTTCTCAATGTGGTATAAAATTATAATGACATTTAGTACATTTTCCTTCTACTAAGTGAAAAAAAAAGAAATGTTATAAAGTTGGATTTCTGATATCTTTTTAAAATAAGGTTTTTTTTCCTTTCGTTTAGGACTGCAGCATTCAAGAAAAAATTGACTTAGAAATTCGAATGCGAGAAGGAATATGGAAACTCCTTTCTTTGAGCACTCAAAAAGACCAGGTTTTGCATGCAGTTAAGAATCTCATGGTGTGCAATGCTCGAATACTGGCTTACACATCAGAGCTACAGAAATTAGAAGAGCAGATTGCAAATCGAACTGGAAGATGGTTAGTAGCATAGCTTACCTGTGGATTTTAATGTACTTAAATAGTTCATTTAAAAACGTAATATCATTTAACCTTAAGTACAAATGTCAAATCACCTAAACTTTTAAAAAATGAATAGACTGAACCAGCAACAGAGACTATAAACATTCTTTTGACAGTAGAGCTCGGAGTGAACTTACTATTAAAGCACCATTTATTGCTAGGTAGTTTTGTTGTGTTCAGTACTCCAGACTGTAAAATGAAAGTGGTTAAGAAGCAAAGAAAGAGAAAAAGCTTTTAACAAGAAAGGACCAAGAGTGATAATTGAGTATAGAAAAATATAGATTTTAAAAAACTGATTGCTTAGAGATAGCTCTGGCACTACTGAAAAGTTTCTTTAGACATTCATGCCTATTGGGCTGGTCACAGTGCACCTCCATTAAATTGTTGAAAAGTAAGATAAACATAGGTCAGAGAAAGGAATTTCTGTAAAAACAAAATATGATGCAGTTGTGATATAATAGAGACCTGGGTAAAAGGTGACCGATATTTATTACCCGGGGATAGGTATTTAATCATTTTGTGTCTAAGTTGCTTCATCAGTACAATGGGGATGATCATATTTACATTTTGAAAATTGAGATTATATATATAAAAACCTAATACAATGCCTTTTGCATCCTTAATACTCAACAAATATCCAATAATCTTCATTATTATCTGTCCCAAGCATTGTAAAATAAAATTATTCTATTAACATAATCTAGGAAAATATTTTTTAGATAGGCATCCACTGATTTAAGTCAGTGCCTCTCAAACTGGATCATATGTATCACTGGGAGATGTCTCAGTGAAAAGCTGTATCTCCCAGTGATACACGTGGCACATCTTTTTAGAGCATCCATTTTAAGCTAGTGCCTGAGAAATTTAGTATTGTGGCATAGTTTTGGGTTATGATGCTCTCTTACTATGGGGATCTATGTTCTTTATCCTCAGCCTTTATCAGGGTGTTTTTTTTTTAATATTTTATTGTACTTCAGGTGAAGGCTTACAGAACAAACAGTTTCTCATGTAACAGTAGTACACATGCTGTTTTATGACTTTGGTTAACAACCCCACAACATTTTAACCCTCTAAATTCTCAGCTTTTTTTTTTTTTTTTTGGTGAAAATACACATAGCCAAAGATACACCGTTTCAAAACTTTTTACGTACACATTTAAGTGACATTGACTACGCTCTTCTAATTGTGCTGTTATTCTCACTTAAGATGAAGGCTTACAGGACAAAATAGCCTCCCATTTAACAGTTACTACAAATGTTGCCCTATAGCAATGGTTAACAATCTCACAACACATCAACAGTATCCTTACTCAACCCTGTGTTCCCTATCATCAGCTTCCTACTCCCCTTCTGCCTTCTGGCCCTTGTCACTGGACTCCTGTACCTCGTTAGTCTCATTTGGTTTTACTGGGCTGTCCACTCCCAGGCTGAACAGTGAACCTTGAAGGTAACTTCACCACTGAGCTAAAAGGGTGTCTGGGGGCCAGCCATACTCTTGAGGTTTCTCCAGTCTCCTTTAGGCCAGTAAATCTGGTCTTTTTTTTTGTGAGTTAGAATTTTTATCAGGGTGTTTTGTCAAAGAGGCTCTGTTTCAGTGGAGAAGTTTGAGAAACACTGATATAAGTAAAGAGCAAGACTAAGCATTCAATACTGTGTAATTTCTCATAGTTATCTGGAATATTCTTCTGATAACCATCTGCCCTCCATATTTAATGTTCTTTAAATATTTACAATGAATTGTTAATCAGTCATTTTCTTAATTCTGCATCATGACTTTTCTGAAGTTGCTGCTTTGTAAAAATGTTAAATAAGCATGATTTCTGTTGGATTTATAAAGCAAAGATGGAGGAAAATACCTGTGACTCTTAACTGAAAACGTGTGTGATTTTCAGTTTCTTTGCTGATTATCTTTGGTAGATGAAAGTAGCTCTGTTGCTACACACACACATGCACACTCTTTCTCACACACACATATATTTGCTTATTGTTTCCTTTAATTATTGAATTATTTCTGGTATTTAAAAAACCTTGAATATTATATGTAATTTCTTTCATTTACAACTTCATTGTGTACGTACAGATATAAGCTGATCAAATGTAACTGGAGATTGTAGTATTTGCCTTCCATATTACAGAAACCTGATCTGAAAATTATGAGAGTCTTGTGATAGTTTTCTGAATTCCTTGAAAAGAGTGATGTAAATTATGCCATTCGATTAGTCAATCAAATATTTATCAAATATCCACCATTTGCAGGACACTTTTTAAGTACTATGCTATGGTGTCCAAATTTAAAGATCAGAATTTGTCAAAATCCGAGAATACATGTGTCTTACTTTCCTAGGGCTGCCATAACAAAATAACACAAAAGTGCGAGGCTCTAAAGAACAGTAATTTATTTTTTCACAGTTCTGGAGGGTAGAAGTCTGAATTCCTGGCGTCTGCAAGCCTGTGCTCTTTCTCTGTCAGCTGCAGGGAAAGATCCTCCCTTGTATCTTTCAGCTTCTGTAGCCATGGGCATTTCTTGGAGTTCCTTAGTTTGTAGACAGATCTTCACATGCTGTCTTCCCCTATATGTGACGTTGTTTTTGTGTCTCCTCTTTTATGAAACACCACTTAGAAAGGATTAAGATTAAGATGCACCCTACTCCATTATGACTTCATTAATTTAACTGATAACATCTGCAAAGAACCCTGTTTCCCCAAACAAGGGTATCTTCACCAATGTAGAGATTAAAACTTAAGTATATTTTTTGGGTGGGACACAATTCAGTCCATAACAATATGTATATTCAGCAGTCAAATATTTTGCCTTTAGAGGCCCAGCAGTCTGCTCCTTAGCATGGTTTTGATAATCTCTAAGATATAAAAAATGCTGTTTTTTACTTTGTTACCAGATTTATCTAAATCTATTAGTAAACTGGTTAAATAAATAGCAGTTTAATGAGAACACTAGTCTCACTTCTCGAAATTTTGAAGACAGCTATGTGGCCAACTGACTGGAAGAGATCTATATACATGCTAAAGAAAGGTGATCCAATGGAATTTGGAAATTATCAAACAAATCATTAATATCACATGCAAGTAAAATTATGCTGAAGATAATTCAAAAATTATTGCAGCAGTACATCAACAAGAAACTGCCAGAAATTCAAGCAGGATTCAGGAGGTGACATGAAAGGAGGGATATCATTGCTGATGTCAGATGGATCTTGGCTGAAAGCAAAGAATACCAGAAGGGTGTTTACCTGTGTTTTATTGACTATACAAAGACATCCGGCTGTGTGGATCATAACAAATTATGGATAACATTGTGAAGAATGGGAAATCCATAACACTTAATTGTGCTCATGCAGAACCTGTACATAGACCAGGAGACAGTTATTCAAACAGAGCAAGAGGATACTGCATGATTTAAAATCATGAATGGTATGCCTCAGGGCTGTATAGTTTCACCATAGTTATTTGATCTGTATGCTGCGTATATAATCCAAGAAGCTGGGCTATATGAAGAAGAACACGGCATCAGGATTGAAAGAAGACTCATTAACAACCTGCGATATGCAGATGACACAACCTTGCTTGCTAAAAGTAAAGAGGATTTGAAGCACTTACTGATGAAGATGAAGCCTTCAGTACAGATTACACCTTAACATAAAGAAAACAAAAATCCTCACAACTGGACCAATAAGCAACATCATGATAAACAGAGAAATATTGAAGTTGTCAAGGATTTCATTTTACTTGGATCCACAATCAAAACACCCATGGAAGCAGCAGTCAAGAAATCAAATAATATATCGCATTGGATGCATCTGCAAAAGACATCTTTAAAGTGTTGAAAAGCAAAGATGTCACTTTATGGACTAAGATGTGCTTAACCCAAGCCATGGTATTTTCAGTCACCTCATATGCATGTGAAAGCTGGACAATGAATAAGAAAGACCAAAGAAGAATTGATGCTTTTGAATTATGGTGTTGACAAAGAATATTGAATATACCATGGACTGCCAGAAGAATGAACAAATCTATCTTGGAAGAAGTACAGTCAGAATGCTCCTTAGACGCGAAGGTGATGATACTTATCTCACATACTTCGGGCATGTCACTAGGAGGGACCAGTCTCTGGAGAAGGATGTCATGTTTGGTAGATGGTCAGGGAAAAAGAAGAAAACCCTCAATGAGATGAATTGACACAGTGACTGCGACAGTGGGCTCAAACATAACAACGATTGTGAGGATGGTGCAAGACTGAGCATTGTTTTGTTCTGTTGTACATAGGGTCGCTATGAGTCAGAACCAACTCTATGGAACCTAACAACAACAACATTAGTGATCTGCTTAAATACAATTTAAGGAGAACCCTAGTCTGCTTTCTCGTAACTTTTATAATAAAATGTAAAATAAATAAACCAATCTAGACTTTTTCATAGAAAAATCAATATGAAATAGTGGAGTTAAGAAACATCTGATGTAAGAATTAGGTCTGGATCTGCTAGATCATGAAAGATGGATAGGGTTTGGTTAAGTGAGTAGGAGGAAAACAGCATTCCAAGAAAGAGAGTAAAAAAAAATAAAAGCTTAGGATGAAAGATGGGCTTGAATTATTCAAGAGCAGTAAAGAGGTATGTTTGGTTGAGCTGAGGCTCAAGCCAAAGATGAAAAGGAAGGATGAAGCAAGATTCAAGAAAGCTTAAAACATTGTGGAGTTAATTGGTATTCCTGAGAACCTTTCTGTGTGCCACGTGTTGAAAACTGAGAAAGGTATAACCTTTTATTGAAGAGTAGGAAACTGGGACTTGCAAACATTAGATAACTTTTTCAAGGGTACACAGTAACTAAATGGCTAGAACTTGAACCCAGATGACTTAAAAGCCCATGTAATACCCCATCCCCACCCCCTAAGAAAAAGCCCATGTACTTTCTACTGCCTCAAGCTGCCCTGGTGAGCCTTTATAGGTCTTTACATTTATTTATCTAGCAATTATTTTTCCTTTATTGTTTTATTTTAAGCAAAGAGACATGATAAAATGATAAAAGGTTATCAGGCAGTAGAGTATTTGAAAGGGTGGTAAGAGAAAATATTAATTGAAATAACCAGTTTTTAGGGAAAATATTTAAGAATAGGCAGAAACAATAATGAAATAAGTTTTGAACAGAGAAATTAAAACTAGTGTGTGAGTTTCTTTAGGGTTTTTCTAATAGATCTTCATTCGAGGTACATGCTGTGCAGAAACAACCTTTCTGCCAACAGTTTTCAGTCATTTCTCAGTTTGATGAATTTCTTTTTTAAAGTAAGCAAATAACCTCACTTCATTTTACAGCCTTTTTAAACTATGAGTCCAGGAAAGAATTAAACCTTAATGTCCTATGACATCTTACATGAAAATGATTTAACTTCTGTATAGCTAGAATAGTGACAGTTTTGTACCATCCTTGGGAGAATTAAGAAAATAATCACCCTGGGTTAGATAAGAGCCCTATTAAGAAATCTGTGATATAGTCTTATCAGTTTTTTTTGGGTTTTTTTTTAACCACGTATCTTTTCTGAGAATGTTGGTAACTGGTTAAATGTTCCATTACCATATTCTAATAATGAGCAAGCACTTTGTTCTCCTAATTTGTGTTTAGGTATGAAACACCTTCTGTTACACTGCCTTTTTTTTTCATGCCTGAATCTGTAAAAGATACCCAGCTTTGTGTATAATTTATAACTCAACGTGAACCACAAAAGTGGAATGTAGAAGGCTTTGTGGGTTGGGTAGATGGTACATATGTGGGGTGAGGGATAGAGCACAGACTGCTTGCTGCCTCGGTTTAGAGGGTAGGATAGCTTGCTTAGAACAATCTATTAATTTACTGGTCTTAATTAGTAAACCACACAATTTCCCTAGCTTTTTCCTGCATGCTATAACCAGATGTATCTGCTGAAAAGACTCCTTGTATCAGTCCATTTCTCAAAAAAAGATTAATAGTTTTCCTTTACTAAAATTCCTTAGTCATCCCAAGATCTTTGTGCTCTTATCCCAAACTACTTTCATAGTCTTATCTCTTAAATTTCTACTTTACAACTTCAGTTTGGCCAAATATGAAACTTTTTATACATTAAAAATATAAGGATAGTACAGTGAACATCATGTACATTCTCTACCTAGATTTAAGTTAATAGTTTGCCATATGTGTTCATGCTTCATCTGTATCCCCCAAACACTGGATTTTTCCATCTCCATTGCCTTTGCTTATGCTGAAGTGCCCTGTTTTCTATTCCCACTTAACAAAACCCCTTTTGTTCTTCAGCATTCAACCTGCATCATCAGTTTCCTTGACGATCATTTCTTCCTTTATGCCTGTATTAAGGATTCAGAAAATGATTGTTTGCTTCCTCTTAGTTTTAGTAGCATCTGAACCATATCTCATTGTAACATGCTACATTTTAATGGAGCCATTTATGATATATCTTTGAAATTAAATTATAAACTTTTGGAGACAGGGACAATGTCTGGTTCTTATTTCTTATTAGTGAAATAAGATGGTATCACCACTCCCTTCATAGGGTTACTGTGATGATTTAGTGCCTGGAACATAGAGTCAAAGTCAAAGCTGAGGCAACTCAATTAATGTTGGTTCTCTTCCTCCTTCTCTATTGTTTCCTCCTGAACAGCTAACAGTGCTGTACACTTACGTAAGAACAATCTAACATGCACTTCATAGATAGTATTTTTCCCTATCTATGTATATGGTGAGTAAATAGGGCTTAGAACTTAAGAATCGTTAATTATATGCCAGTTGACTTTTTTTGGTCATTTCCTTCCATATTCTCAGGTTCTTACTGTCTTTTGGTCTAAGCCTCCATGTTCACCGTATTCCAGATTGTCATTTACTCTCTATTTTGCCCACTTTTTTTAATCAACATTTTATTGTGAAATTTTTCACACATTAAAAAGTTGTAAGAATAGTACAATGAACATCATATATATTCTGCATCTAGAACAGTTAGTAGTGTACCATATATGTTCATCCATTCTCCCTCTCTTTCTATACACACACATACACATTTTTCTTTTTTGTTGTTGATCCATTTGTAAATAAGTTGCAAGCAACATGGCATGTACAACTATATAGTTTGGCATGCATCTTCTAAAATTAAGAACATTCTTCTACATAACCAAAATGTAATTATTGTACGTAAAAATATTAATCAAAATTCCATAAAAATCACCTAATATTCAGTCCATATTCAATTTTACCCAGTTATCAAAAGACAATTCTTTATAGTAATTTTTTCCCAAAACCCAGATTCAGTCAAGATTCATGCAGTACATTTGGTTATGATTCTTTGTTGTAGTTAGGTGCCGTCAAGTTGGTTCCGACTCATAGCAGCCCTGTGTACATCAGAACAAAACACTGCCCAGTCCTACGCTATCCTCACAATCGTTGCTATGTTTGAGCCCATTGTTGCAGCCACTGTGTCATAAGGTTTTCACTGGTCAGTTTTTTTAGAAGTAGATTGTCAGGTCCTTCTTCCTAGTTTGTCTTAGTCTGGAAGTTCCATTGAAACCTGTCTATCATGGGTGACCCTGCTGTTATTTGAAATACTGGTGGCAGAGCTTCCAGCATCACAGCAACATGCAAGCCACCACAGTACGACAAACTGACAGACAAGTGGTGGTATGTCTCTTTAGTCTCTCTTAATCACCGTACCTTTTTGTAAAATCTGCCTGCCACTAATGCTTTAGAGTCTAGACCTTAAAAAATATCGCACGTTCTGCATTTGTCTAAATTGTTTCCATATGGTATCATTGAACATTTCTCATACTCCCTGTTTTTACTGTTATTGGAAGTTAGGTCTAGAAACATCATCAGACTCATGTTAAATCTTTTTTTCCAGAACTTTCTAGGTTATGTTAGGTACTATAAACTCCCCAAAGCCAAACCCTTGACGTTGAGTCAATTTCTACTTATAGCGACCGTATAGGACAGAGTAGAACTGCCCCATAGGGTTTCCAAGGAGCAGCTGGTGGATTCGAACTGCCGACCTTTTGGTTAGCAGCTGAGCTTTTAACCACAGTGCCACCAGGACTCCATGGCATATATACTCCTAATTTGAAGCAATATGATATCTAGTTGTACTTCTCTATAAATGATGCTGAGTTTGATCCCTTGGTTTAGATCACAGTTACCAGCTTTCTCCTTTGTGATAGAATGGTCTTCCTTTGTGATTGATAAGCAATTCTACTGGGACTGGGCAAATATTCTGTTATCCAACCACCTTTTACTTAATGGTTTCATGATCCAATTAAGATCCTTGCCTAAATCATTTACAATGGGGGTTGCAAAACAGTGACTGTCTAATCTGTTATTCCTTCTACATTTGTTAGCTGATAGTCTTCTCTAAGGATATTATGCTGTAATCCTTTAGAAAATACTTTTGAGATTCACTGTGTGGTAGCATGTTCCTCTTAACTGGTAAGTACTATTTCACTGTGTGAATATAGCAGAGTGCCATTTCATCTTCCAGTGTTGACTCCCGTCCACTGTCTGCCTACCTTTGGTCACTTGCCAGGTCCTTCAGATGCTTGGTTTTAAAATATTTTTTCTAGATTTTATATTGCTTTCTTTGGGAGAATTACTCCACTATGAACTACTCTGCCATTACCAAAAGAGGAATTCATTTTGTTGCATCTTGATCAATAAATTTTAATTTTTTCCATTTTATGGAATATTTTGAGATTTTCTTTGTGATTTAATATGGTCCATCTTCATGACTGTTTCATCTACTCTTGAAAATATTACATTTCTTTTTATTAGGGAACAAAGTTTATTATATATATTCAAAAAATCTATATTACTGATTTTGTTTTTAAGGTCTTCTATAACCTAACTTATTTTTTGATCACTTGACCTATCTTGGACTGAAAGAGATAAGTTAAGCTTTTTTGTTAAGGTTTTTCTGTCTTTATCCATGTGTTTCTTGTACTTACTGCTTTATAAATGTGCTACTGTAATATTTAGTACATTAGTATTTGTTGTATGTTCATTATCATTTGCAGCCTTTAGCATTATAAAGTGTTCTTTTGTAGTTATTTTTATTGCTCTTGTCTCATGTAGTGCTTTGGGGCCTGAATTCTGCCTTGCCTGATAACAAGAGCACATCTCCTGCTTTCTTATTGTTTGCATTTGTTTGATATTTCTCTGTCCATCCATTTTTAGCCTTTCTGAATCACTTTGTTGAAGGTGTGTTGTGGGGATATATGCCATTTAAACGTGGCTGCACTGTTGGCAACTGCAGTCCCCACAGGCCTCTATGCTGTATACACTTGTCAGCGATAAGAAAGAGATTAGGCACGACTTGTTTTCCCAAACCTATTGTCCTGTTACTGATTGGCTTGTTTACCTGAATTCCTTCTCCCTTGCCGGAAACTTATTGTTACTCACCCAAAGCTGATTGTTCTGTTATTTGCTTCACTGCTTGCTGTATTGACTATAAATAAACTCCTGGGACTGGAGTCGGGGTTCGACTCCTCAGAGTGACCCTCCTGGCCCCACTTCTCTGTAAGAGTTGTGGAATTGGTTATTGTCTCCGCCGCCCCTACATTCGCCACCGCTGCGACAGTGTGTTTCTTGTATTCATCCTAGGAGTTGGGTTTTACATTATGAGTGAATTTGAAAATCCTTCTAATACCTAATATGAAAGTTAAGCTAATTTACATTTACTGATATGACTGATAGATTTGGTTTTAGTTTTGTCATATTCTTTATGTTATACTATGTATGTGTACTTTTAATTATGCTCTGCCTTTTACTATATGGTCTATTTTGATTTTTTTTCTAATTTAGGAAGGGTTTTTTTGGTCATAGTAGTTACTAGAACTTTATATTAAAAAAAACTTTGTAACTGATAACTTATATTATACCCTTAGTTATTTTTTTTTCTTACTTAAAACCAAACCCATTGCTGTCGAGTCAATTCCAACTCACAGCGACCCTATAGTACAGAGTAGAACTGCCCCATGGGGTTTCCAAGGAGCAGCTGGTGGATTCAAACTGCCGAGCTTTTGGTTAGTAGTCGAGCTCTTAACCACTGATTTTCTGCACTAAATGATAACATTTTGTTCCTATGTCTTATTTATGTAGAGATCAATGAATTTACTGTCTTTTCTCCTTTCTCTCCTCCTCTACTCCTTTTTTTTTTTTTAAGCTGTGTTATTTCTGCTTTGGTGTAGTGGGTAATAGTTACATAATAATCTTGCACCTGTGTCTCCATCTTTGTTTTAGTCTTTGGTCTGCAATTAAATACGTATAATGTAAAATGACTGATTTTCTTCCTTGGTAAATGACTTTGTCTTTTTGCCTGAAGGTGCAAATAGTTTTCTTTAATTTTAAGGTCTGATAATTTTACTGGAATATGTTTAAAGCCAGTTATTTTGACTCATTTAGGGCCTTTTCAATATGCATATTCAATTCTTTCTTTCCAGAAAGTTTTCCTGAATTATAAATTAAAATATTAATTCTATCTCATTTGTTTTTCTTATTCAGGAACTCCAATTATGCATAAGTTGGATCTTCTTTGCCTGTCTTCTCTATCTGTTGCTTTCTCTCTGATCTTTTTTAACTACTTCACTGTTGTTCTTTTGATTTGTTATATTCCTATCCACTATGTCTATTCCTTAGTGTATTTTCAGTTTTATGTATTCTTCCTTGGACACCTTGCACCATTTTAATCTTCATTTCTGAAATAACTTTTTTTTTTTTTTTAACCTTTTCCCTCCTCACAATTTCTTTCATTCTTTCCTTTTATTGCATATATGCCTATTGCTTACCCATTACTAGTCTGAGGTTTTAGATTTCAGATTTGTTGTTTCTTTCATATTTGCAATAGTTTGTTTAACTGCATTTAATTGATTTTGGAATATCATATTACAGTTTTTGTTGCATCATTTTTGGAGGGAGTTGATATGTAGAGTATTTTTACCAGCTGAAGAATTTTAGTTATTTTTGTTTTTATTCATATTTTATATGGATGTTGGGATCCTTTTTTTATCTTTAATGAAATGTACAGAATTTTCCTGGGTTAGGTGATCCATGGGAGAGGGAATAGTAGAAGGGCTTACTTGGTTTCTTAGTTCAAAAGTGCTTTCTATTAGAGCTGTGAAGAACAGTTTCTTTAATAAATGGTGCCTTTCGGGATGTTGGTTGGTTGGTTTTCTAACTGTTTGATACTATTTTGTTTATTGGTGTTTTTAATTTTAACTCCTTTCTTCTTTTTCATTTCCAAGCCTCCAAAGGATACTTTCTCTGTTGTGTCTTTCTGTTCTTCACAGTACTAATACAGAGTACTTTTGAAGCCTCTTTCTTTCAACTCTCCAGGAACTAGTACTATCATATCCACCACCAAGTCTTATAACCATTCTCTCTTTACCTAGGGGAGACCCTAAGTTGATTATTATTTGTGTTTTGCAATACCCACCTGACTCTTTACTGGGATAGGCCTCTAAGAGGTGGCTTTCATGGTTTCAGATGTTAATTTCTCTACTAACATGTAAATTGAAGTTTATAGTAGTGTCTATTCTAGTTATGTTGTAGGGTGGGCTGTAGGTGATTTTATTTGCTTTCCTTGTTGATATAAAGGCTTTTGGAGAGTGTGTGAAGAAATTCTGGTTTAGGTGGCTACCATCATTTTACAGGAACTGAATAGTTATACTCTAATCACTTTAACAGATATGTTAGTGCCTGTTATGCATATGCTCCACGCTAAGTACTGGGGTCAAAAATATAAATACTCACAAAGTAATCTTTGCTTTTATGTAACATTTTTTTTAAAATGCCATACATTTAAAAAAATAATTGACTCAATAGCTCTGTGAAGTAGGTAGATACTTCCTCATTTTACAGATTAGGGTGCCGAGGCTAAGCGGTTAACTGCAACTCACTAACTAATAATTATTTATTGATGTATAAGATTCAAACCCAGGACTTTAGAGTCTAAATCTAATATCTTCTTCATCAAAATGACCATATTCTTATTTCACTTGATTCAGTATTCACTAAACATTTATTCAGTGCCTTCAGATATACTAACTTTTATGCCAAACATTGATGATACAGCAGTGTACAAAATAAGCAAAAATGCCTGTGCTCATGGAACTTATATTTTAGCGGTAATATTCTACTCTACTTCCCATCCATCTCCTCTTGTCTTAGCTTGGCTTTGTAAAAATAATACTAACTAAAGTCATTTATACGACCTAGTTATGCATATACCAAATAATTTTGGAGAACAGTTACCTGGCCAATTGACTGGAAAAGATCCACATTTGTACCCATTCCAAAGAAAAGTGATCCAACAGACTGTGGAAATTATCAAAACAATATCATTAATATCACATGCAAGTAAAATTTTGCTGAAGATCATTCAAAAGCATTTGCAGCAGTACATCAACAGGGAACTGCCAGAAATTCAAGCCAGATTCAGAAGAGGATGTGGAACGAGGATATCATTGCTGATATCAGGTGGATCTTGAATGAAAGCAGAGAATACCAGAAAGATGTTTACCTGTGTTTTATTGACTATGCAAAGGGATTCTACTGTGTGGATCATAGCAAACTATGGGTATAACATTGCAAAGAATGGGAATTCCAGAACACTTAATTGTACTCATGTGGAATCTGTACATAGACCAAGAGGCAGTCATTCGAACAGAGCAAGGGGATGCTGCATGGTTTAAAATCAGGAAAGGTGTGCGTCAGGGTTGGATCCTTTCACCATACTTACTCAGTCTGTGTGCTGAACAAATAATCCGAGAAGCTGGACTATATGAAGAAGAATGCAACATCAGGATTGGAGGAAGACTCATTAACAACCCACGATATGCAGATGACACGGCCTTGCTTGCTGAAAGCGAAGAGGACTTGAAACACTTACTAATGAAGATCAAAGACTACAGTCTTTAGTATAGATTTCACCTGAACATAAAGAAAACAAAAATCTTCACATCTGGACCAGTAAGCAATGTCATGTTAAATGGAGAAAGATTGAAGTTGTCAAGGATTTCATTTTACCTGGATCCAAATCAATGCCTATAGAAGCAGCAGTCAAGAAATCAAACGACGCATCACATTGGGCAAATCTGCTGCAAAAGACCTCTTTAAAGTGTTAAAAAGCAAAGACGTTACTTTGAAGATTAAGATGTGCCTGACCCAAGCCATAGTATTTTCAGTCACCTCATATGCATGCGAAAATTGTACAACGAATAAGAAAGACCAAAGAAGAATTGATGCTTTTGAATTATGGTGTTGGCAAAGAATATTGGATATACCATGGACTGTCAGAAGAACAAACAAATCTGTCTTGGAAGAAGTACAACCAGAATGCTCCTTAGAAGCAAGGATGGCGAGACTTTACCTCACATACTGTGGACGTATTATCAGGAGGGACCAGTCCCTGGAGAAGGACATCATGTTTGGTAAAGTAGAGGATCAGCAAAAAAGAGAAGGACCCTCAACAAGATCGACTGAGACAGTGCCTGTGACAGTGGGTCCAAACATAGCAACAATTGTGAGGATGGCACAGAACCGGGAAGTATTTCGTTCTGTTGTACACAGGGTTGCTATGAGTCAGAACCGACTCAGCAGCACCTAACAACAGTAATTATGGGTATCATTCAACATAATTGTGATTTAATCGTGCCAAAATAACTTCACGAGTTTTATGTGATTACTATGCTAAATAGTCTCTTATACTTCAGTTTCCTAGTTTATTGCTTATATACTGTAACTTAAAAAAGAAAGCATAGGTTGGAAGTGAAAATTATTTTTACTCTTGGTATTTTATTTCCACAATAAAACATGAAATATTTAGTGACATTTCTGATTTTGTTTTTTAAGCTTTATGTTGTCTAGTGTCTGTTCAAGAGAATTTGTTATGTCAAGATTTGAAGTAGAAGGCTTATTTGCCCAATTTAAGATATTTTTGAAGCTGTTAATTTTATGTCACATAGTTTTAGGATGATTTAAAATTTCACATTAAGCGTTTTGAGTGTTTTAGTTTTCACTTATGTGCATAAAGGTGAAGGATTTTATAACCTGCTTTCAAATAATAGAATACTATTTAAAATTATTTTAGTTCTTCATTAAGAAAATATAAAATATTTTAATCATTGTGCTTTTTCCCATTACAGCTTGTTAATTTTGGGAAAGAAATGCTATTTTAAATTCCTGTCTAGAAAGTATAAATTAGGATAATCTTTATTTACTCAATTTTAAAATAGTTTTTGAGCAACAAAGTGGCTAATTGGCACCCTCTTTTGGTCATTTTATTTACCTACAGGGAGAAATATCTTAGAAGTAATAAAACAAAAAGTTAAAAATTTGTCCTTTATATGCTTACCCGTCTTTTAAATTTCCTATCCTTACCTAGATAACTCTCTAAATAGGGTCCGTAAGAATAAGGCACAGTATTATTCAGCTGGCTTTTGTTTAGGTAATTCTGTGGGTATTTGCTTTTTCCTCAGGCTAGCTCTCTAGTTGTAGCATTCAGAATTGGCATTAACATTGCAGATTTTCAAAACAAGCATTTGTTTAACTGTAACAGACTATTAGCTACAGTAGCACATTATTAAACAGATAATGTTTAATAATCTTATTGTCAATTTGGATTAATTAGAAAAACTTCACATTTAAGCACTAAAAATAACAGTTCTGGGAGATATTTGAATTGAAAGTAACTCAAGCTTCAGAAAGTTGAAGCTGAATTTCTTCAGCTTGTCTAGTCTCAATTTTTAAAAAGACAGCCTTAATTCTGTATGATTATGTGGTTAATTGGATTCATATTTTGTTTTGATAATATTTGCATATAATGAATTTGCTGACTGGCCCTAGAAATCCCTTTGCAAGTAATTTTTAATTGCAGGTAAGAAACTGTACTCTGCCATGTGGTTGAATAGTTTGGAAGGGAAAAATTTTTTTTTTTTTGGTAAAGAATAAGTTTACTTCTGGTGTTCCTAGTATTTCAGAATTTCACTTGCCTGCCAAAGCCTCAAGTTTAATTCAATTTAATAATACCTAATGGATCTTAACTGTAACATAATCTATGGCCTAGTCTGTAATATCCAAGTTACTCACCATATTAGAGCTTCCTTATCTTTTTTCACTAAAATAAGTAGTATATGAATTTATATTATGCATTACTCATATAGAAGTAATTTTTTAAAATGTTACTTACAAATGCCAACAATGTAAATACAAATGTATTTATATTGTATTTCTTGTACCAATTTGAAGAAATTGAGATTTGTGTTTGATTTCAAGTGGGCCTTTCAGTATATTATTTTCACCAAAATATAAAACAGATAATTCAGTTGAATTTTTTCACACTGATGAGCTAAGCAAGCTAATGTGAGGCATAGAAGATATTGAACTTGACACTCTTTTTATTTTATGATTCATTGGAACATTATTTTGAAAAAACATGATTTTGAATCAGTGAATACTTATATTTTTCATTAAGTGTAGTCTATTTTAACTTATATACTAGGTGTGATCATAAAGTAATTAGATAGGATTCTGAGAATATATGGCTTTTAATCTACTACAGTGCTTTAGTCATACCTAGTATGTGGTTCTATAAATACCCCATATAAACTTAAGTACCTTAGTAAATTATTTTAGCTCATTTGAAATATACTTCACATATAATACTTGTGTGCTTAATCCGAAAAAGGGATTAAAAAAAAAATCATGTTTCGTCATCAAATTTGGAACCATGATAACGAATACATAGATAGTCTCTTGTACAAAGCTACTGACATGCTCTGAGATTGGGCTAGTAATTAGAGTAACCTCCCACTCCATACTTCCACCTGGTCTTTTTCCAGAACCCTCTTAGAATCAAACAGTATTAAAATGAAGTTTTCATCTTATCACATGTTTGAAGTACCTAATTAAATTATCTGACAGTTAATTAGCTAACCAAATAGAGACTCCTGCCCCCCCCCCAAAAAAATGCAAAAAATGCTCTTGGAAATATTGCCTGAGAAATAGAGTGCTAATCTATAAATGCAGGTTATTAGAAAGTAGGATATTGGGGAGCTATTTAAGGATGGAATTGAACTTGTCTAGGAGGAGATACCATTTTTTTAAAGTTTTTTTATTGTAGTAAAATATCTATAACAAAATTTGCCATTTTAACCATACGTAAGCGTTCAATTCAGTAGCATTAATTATAGTCACAATGTGCAACCGTTGCCACTATTTATTTCCAGAATGTATTCATCGCCCCAAACAGAAACTCAGTATTCCTTCGGTAATTACTTCCCATTGTCCCTTCCCCCAGCTCTTGGTAACCACTAATCTACTTTCTGTCTCTATGGGAGATATCTATTTTGAAAGATGTTTTTTTCATGGTAATAGTACACTCCAAAATCAGATCTGGAAATGTCGTATATCCCCGGAGTTTCCTTTGAAAATTTTTTCTATTGTCATGATAATATTTTCCTCTCTACATTTTATTTTCTCTTCAGAGCCACTCCCTTCCTTTCCCACCTTAGTTAGTTAATTTATTGTTTTAGTATCTGCTTAGTTCTTTGCAATTTCGGAGAAATGAAATATAATATTAACTGCATATAAACATATCGTTAGTTGCCATCAAGTCCATTCCGGCTCATGGTGACTGCATGTATGAAGAGTAGAACTGCTCTGTAGAGTTCTCAAGGCTGTGATCTTTTGGAAAAAAGTGCCAGGCCTATCTTCTGAAGCACCCCTGGGTGAGTTTGAACCACCAACCTTTCAGCTACTAGTTGATCGCTTAGCTGTTTACACCACCCAGGGACCCTTTATAATAAAAAATATAAAAATATATAGCAGAGAGAAATTTTCTGATAAAAATTACAAATATATAGCAGAGAGAAATTTTCTGATAATCCGTCAAATTCTGTAAAGATAAGTTACTCTTGGTCAGTAAGTTACCGGATTGGGAAGTTCATTAACTTTTTCAGGCCACTGTATCCAGTAAGCTGGAAATGTAATTTATGAAATGGTACTCAAAGGTACTATACTTTTGGAACCTGGGCAGATATTATACTTCTTATTTATGAGTGTAAGTAATCACAAGGGATTTCATTATAGAGTAAGCTGGTATGCAGTCAGCAAAGAATATAAAGTTTATATGAAAAATGAAAGAGAATGGCTTTGTGTATTTCTGTTAAAACCAGCTAGCTGTTGAGTAAATGTTTTTTAAAAAAAAAAAAAAACCCACAGCCGTAGAGTCGATTCCAACTTTGAGTCAAATCATTTACATTAACTGGAAGTCATTATTGTTTATAGGTATGTGTTCATTTTAAAATGTATTTATTTGTGAAAACTGTTAAAACAATTGATTTTTGGAAAAGATATATATATATTTTTAATCAGGCTTTTTCTTTTGACAGCAGTGTAAGTTTTGAAAGTAAAGAACGAACAGCATGTAAAGGGAAGATTGCCATATCAGGTATGCTATAGATGGATTATTTTTATATTGCTTAATAAATTCTATAAAACAACTTCCTCAAGTTGTTTTTGTTAACTTCCTGCTTCCCTTCAGTTTTATTTTGCATATCTCTGTCAGAATATTTGTCCTAAAACACTGTTTTCATCATTATGCTCTACATTTGTGTAGAGCTTTACAGTTTAGGAAAACTTTCATATACATTACATATATTACACAGTTTTATCCTCAATGCAGCCTTGTGAAATAAGTAGGGCAGTTCTCATTTTCTACATACTCAGAAGTTAAGTTACTCACTGTAACTGGCTGAGCTGGGCAGCAAACCCAAGTCTTTTGACTCTTCATTCCTTTTCTGCTCAGAAGCGTTAATGTTTTTTAATATTGTCTAGGCTAGAAGTTCACGAGGGTTGGAATCTTGTTTGTTTTGTTCTTCACTGTAGACCCAGAAGCTAACATAATGCTTAGCACATAGTAATTTCTCAGTGAATATTTATTTATTGGGTAGATGACTGCTATTTATTGACTGCAGGATAAAGACCAAACTTTTTTTCCCCAGAGTTTTCCATTCTGACTCAACTATTTTCTAGGCATATCTTTCACTATACGTAAACTGTCAGCTTTCACCAGGCATTTCTCTCTTTGTCTTGTGAACTCACCCCATGATCCTGGTATCCAATTAGCTCTTGAAATAACTGTATTTCTTTCAAGATCTACTTGCTCGTCCATAAAGCCTTTCCTGTTATTCCAACTAGGAATGTTTCCTTTCTCTGACTTCCTAATGCAGTTAGGAGATTCTTCACCACTAGATGGCACTTATGCTGTGTAGTCTCAGTTTCTCCAGAGTGTTAAGGAAGCTAAAGACAAAGTGTCTTGGAGATGTGACAGATTGAAGTGAACACGTGGCTTACTTGTGTGTATAATCATTAGATAATTCACCTTCTACAAACATTATTTCATCAGCATATTTTGGAAACAACAGTATCTGCCTTTGTGGGTCCTTAAGTACTAACTAGGTGTCTTAGTTATCTAGTGCTGCTATAACAGAAATGTCAGAAGTGGATGGTTTTGACAAACAGAAGTTTATTTTCTTCAGTTTAGGAGGCTAGAAGTCCAAATTTAGAGTGCAGGCTCTAGGAGAAGACTTGTTCTGTCTGCTGGCTCTGGAGGAAGGTCCTGTCTCTTCTGAGCTTTTGCTCCTGGGCAGTCTTCATGTGGCTTGGCATTTCTCTTCCCCATCTCTGCTTCTTTCTCTTGCTTGTTTAATCTGTGTTATATCTCAAATGAGATTGATTTAAGACATACCCTATACTAATCCTGTCTCATTAATATAACAAAGACAAAAACCCAAACCAAACCCACTGCCATCAAGTTGATGCTGACTCATAGTGACCCCAAAGGGTTTCCAAGGCTGTAAATCTCTACAGAAGCAGACTGCCACATCTTTCTCCCATGGAGCCACTGGTTTCAGACCACCGATGTTTTCATTTAGCAGTCGAATGCTTTAACCACTACACCACCAGGGCTCCTTTAACAAAGACAAGTCTTTCCCAAATGGGATTATAACCACAGACATAGAGGTTAGGATTTACAACACATTTTTTGGGGACACAATTCAGTCCATAACACTAGGTTATTTCATTGACCAAAAGCCTTGTTCTCTTAGTATCAGGGAGCCTGCTGCTACATTTCAGGCCCTCTCACCCAAGGAACTGTTTTTAGAAATGTTTTTTATGAAGAAATAAAAATTCTTATTCAGGAAGAATAGATCTAAATCTTATATAGGATATAATTGGCCCAAATCAGAGGAATTGCTGTCCACTAAGCAAAAAATTCTTCAGAAAAATAACTATATAAAAATCTGTTTCTTGTTTTATACTTATTTATATGCGTGTTTTCATCTTTTCAATTATAAGACTGGGATAAAACATGTTTTATACCTCTTTGTATCCTTTTGATACCTAACATAGTACATTTACATGTTAGGTATTCACTATGTTCAATACATTTTAACATGAATAAATAAAATATTATGTCTTTAAAGATGATTTCTAAAAATATTTAAACATAATCCTCCATTTCTTGCTTCTAATATGGTACCATATAGTATGCAAATGAGATATGTTAAATTGCTATTGAAGACTCAAATGACATGATAGCGTTAACATCTGTTGTCATTTCTTAGTTTATTGATTATAGCAATACATGATCTTGGAATTAACTGTACATTTAGAAGGGTGTTTAGGTAAAAGCTTCTAAAGTAAAATTTTATTTTCCCACATTTTAAATAAAATGTTTTCATGACCACAAATGTTCAAAGTGCAAAAATGAAACATTTCTATATGTGTTCCTTCTTTCCAAAAGATAACTTCAAATTAAGTATCTGAAAGTCTCAGAAAATGGAATATATATGTAATTTCTTTTCCTCTTTGCCTAGCCTTAATTATATTTTGTCTATATATTGGTTAAAAAAAAAGGAAAATAAAAAATTCACCTTTATAAATCCAATTTCTTTTGGCATTGGGGTGGAAGTGTGACTTGTTTTGGTCAAAATGAATATTTGTAACAAAGTTTCATTAATTTTTCTGAGATTACATTGATAGCCAAGAGATACCCAGGTTTTTCATTTCCAGCTTTACCACTCACTGGCCAGTTGTTTATAAAAGTAAAGGATAATAATTGAGGTATTTATTCTTATTATTTCTGCTGAATGCCAAATAATTGTGTTGCAGTAGTGTCTCAGTTTATTCACTGATTACTGATTCTATGACTACAGCCAAATTAATTCTCCAAGTACCTCAGTTTTCACCTTTGAAAATGATAGACTTTTAGGTTCTGATAGCATCAAGCTAGGCATCCTATTATGGCTCTCTCAGTTTACCAATAAAATATCAGTGAAGATATAAAAATGACAAAGGCAAGAATCCTGTAAAGTAAAACTGAGTCAGTAATTTCCAAGAATCTGCAAAGAATTTCTACCATCTGAAGCTGGATTGAGAAACATAATTGGTGGGTTACACATCTTTGGCTGTCTGGAAACTATATGACCACCTGGGAAATAGATAAGAAATGTCCACCTCCCCTTCTTGGGGCTCTGAGAGGGTAAGACTGACCAACAGCTTTGGGTGTACAGCAACGGAAGTCAGAGAGTCCTTGTTCCTTTCATGATAATGTAAATAGTGCCACCCTAACAGTAAGAACAGCTGTGAACAAGAGCAGTTGAGACATGTGCCAGCAACTGTGGTTAAGCAAAAAGAAATGGGCTCATTTAACAGGAATTGGCCAATCATAATTATTAAAAAAAAAAAAAAAAAAAAAAAACCATTAAAATCTAGAACAAAATAATGATGTCTGTTTTCATCAGTGTAATTGAACACTGTTTTAGAAATTCTTGCAAAAATAGTAAGAATAAAAGATGAAACTATTGAAGAGAAATAGACATTGAATGCCATTTGAAGATAATAAGTTGCAGACCTAGAAAATCTAAGGGAATTTACTGAAACACTGTTTGAATCAATAAAGAATTTAGTAAAAGTGGCTAGATTTAAAATAAATATACAGAAAACTGTATCTTCTCTCAAAACCAGCAATAACTAAGTAGAAAACATAATGGCAAAAAATATTCCACTTGCAATAACACCAAAAAACAAACATTAAATACCTGAGGATAACCTTAACAAAAGTGTAAGGGTAAATGTGCCATGCTACTGTCTGTCAAACAGATTACTATAAAGATATTTCCCAAATTAATTTACATGATAGAATTCTAATGAAACATGAGGTCCCTGAGTGGTGTAAACAGTTTGCATTTGTCTACTAATCTAAAGGTTGATGGTTCAGATTCACCCAGCAATGCCACAAAAAAAAGACCTGGCAATCTTCTTCCATAAGGATTACAGCCAAGAAAACCCTATGGAGTAGTTCATAAGTCAGAATCAGCTCGATGGCAATGGATTTGTTCCTTTTATTTATTTTTTTAATGAAACATTTGGGAGGGAGGGATTTTGACAAAATAGCTCTAAAACCCATTTAAAGAACTTAGCAAGTAAGAATAAGATGTTTTTGAAAGGATATACCTTTTCTAACAAATATTAAAGTATATTATAAAGGTATGATGATTATGATAAACAGAGTAATTGATCCATAAAACATATAGCCAAAAAACAGACACTAAGAATGTTATATAGATAAAGGATAGTATCATAAATCGGAAGAGAAGGCTATTGGATTTATAAATAGTGCTGGAACAGTTATTTTTCTAAGAAAATTTGTATTCTCACCTCACATACCCACCAATTTCACATAGACTAAATAGTTAACTTTTGAAAGTATAGACTATAAATAATGTCTAGAGAAAATGTAGATGAATAGTAACTTATCTGTGTCACCAAGAGACCTTTGAAACATAAAATAATGAAAAGATTGGCTTATTTCATTGTGTAAAAATCTAAAAATTTTTAAAAATATGGTTAAAATACAAAAGGGACCAACCACTAGGAACTATAAACAGTATGACAAAGCAAGAATATTTTTATTAAGTGAAGAGCTCCTAAAATTCAATGAAAAATATTCAGTAGAAAAATGGTTCATGGATATGAATAGATTCACTAAAGTGGCCAAGAAATATATTAACGTTTTTGTTAATCAAGAAAACGGAAATCTAAACAATGAAATCCTGTCACCTGGTTATTAAATTGGTAAATATATTTTTTAAATTATTACTGAATGACATGTATGTAAAATGCTTAGTTTGGACATGGGGAAAGCCCAATAAGTATATTTATCAGGATCGATAAATACATATCTGCTGGATTAGGTGATGGTGGGGAGGGGGACTAATATAAAGCTTTTCTAAAAAGAAAATTGGAAATAGGTATTAAGAGCCTTAAAAATAGAAGTCTGAAAAAAAATAGAAAAGTAGACAAAATCATGTGATCTAAAAAGAAGCACATAAATCTAGCTGAATACCTTAATTTCTTAAAGATTTGTAATTAATTGAAAGTGGCAATAATTAATAGGCATGAAAAATTTGCATATAAACTTCCTAAGTGGTAATAGGGAATTGTTTTAGAAAAAGAAATTTTCCATACATAAATTGAAGAGAAAGTTTGAGGTGTATTTATGTTGTTGCTGTTAGCTGCTGTTGAGTTAGTGCCTGACTCATGGCAACCGCATGCACAGTGGGATGAAACTCTTGCCCTGTTCCGCACCATCCCCGTGATTGATTGCAGATTGGACCATTGTGATCCATAGGGTTTTCATTGCTCATATATACTCTCCAGGGAATTAAAACTAATTTCACTTGTCCATTGAAATCTCTTTACTGTGCTGTGTTATACCGTAATTCATACATCTTTATCAATCAATTTGGTAGAACCTTGATCTTCTAACTTTGAAAATACAGAATGTCTTAGTTATCTAGTTCTGCTATAACAAATATCACAAGTAAATGGCTTTAATGAACAAATTTATTTTCTCCGGTTGAGGAGGCTAGAAGTCCAAATTCAGAGTGCCGATCCTAGGGCAAGGATTTCTTTCTCTCTTGGCTCTGGAGGGAGGTCCTTTTCTCTTCAAGCTCCCACTCCTGGGTGATCTTCTTGTGGCTCAGCATCTGTCTTTCCTCATCTCTGCTTCCTAGCTTGCTTGTTTAATCTCTTGTATATCTTAAAAGAGATTGACTCAAGGTACACCCAACACTAAGCCTGCCTCACTAACAACAAAGCCAACTCATTCCCAAATGGGATTTTAACCATAGGCATAGAGGTTAGGATTTACAACACATATTTTTGGGGAAAACAATTCAATTCATAGCACATATCAAGAGGATGTGATAGGAAAATTGTTACTATTATCACCTGGTATTAAAAGTAATGGCGAGGCACTATTCACGATAGCCAAAAAGTAGAAACAACCCAAGTTTCCATCAACAGATGAATGTATAAACAAAATGTGACATATGCATATACTGGACTATTATTCAGCCTTATAGAGAAATGAAGTTTTGATACATGCTACAACATAGATGAACCATGAAAACATTATGCGGAGTGAACTAAGTCAGACACAGAAGGACAGATATCGTATGATCCCACTTAAACATGAAATATCTAGAACAGGCAGGTGTAGAGAGACTGCAGTTTATTAGTGGTTACCAGGGGCTGGGAGGAGTTATTGCTTAAGGGGCTGAGAGGAGTTATTGCTTAAGGGGTGATGAAAAACCTTTGGAAGTAGATGGTGGTGATGGTTGCATGACATGGTGAATGTAATTAATGTCACTAATTGTACATTTTAAAGCGGTTAAAATGGCAATTTTTGTTACATACATTTTACCACAATAAAATAAAACAATAAATAAAGGGGAAAATGGAGGAAACTAGGAAGTAAAAATTTAGAATATCTTAAAGTTCTAGATTAACTTCTGGAATGAGGACCATTAGCACAATTACTTTAGCGTTTAAAGACTGAATAAGAGAAAATACGTTTCAATCACTTCTAGAGCATATGTCTGTTTATTGGCCTGAAAATAGTAGTATATTCTTCTCTCTAGTTTTATTTCTTAAGGAAAATACTACAGTGTGCACATGAATATATAAAGATCTTCAAATTATTTAGTAGATAAATCTTACTGGAAAAACCTTGGATCTGGTTGTCAAGAGCTGGGTCTCTACCAAAAACCAGTGATCTTAGACAAGTCCCTTATTTTCTTTGAAGTTTGCATATTGGACAAAAGCACTAAAGTCACTTCTACATCTACTATTCTATGTCTTTAAAATGTATTTAACTACAGTTGCTCTTACTGCTTACCAAAAAATAGAAATTCAACAAACTGGATTGCCCATAATTCACCTATTTTTAAAATGTAGATCACAAAATGAAAATGTTATGGTATAAGCTTATTATAGATCACTTAATAAATCAATTATTTGAGTAATGATTGTAAAAAATGGTGTGGCAGAGACACATGACCTCCTCTAACTTCATGATGGGGAGAGAGAATCATTATCATCATGAACAGCCCAAGGCTGATTCCTGTGAGGCTGAAGTCAGATATACCTCCTCTCTCCAACCTTTTTAGCAATTCTGACATGAGCCATCCCTCCTGTGGCTCACTCTACTTCTCTGCTGGGTTTGGTAATTCAGTGCAGTGGCCACTGAGAACTCACAGACAATACTCACAGTTATGGGGTTTATTAGGGAAGTAGCAGGTTACAATTTGGAGCCCTGGTGACACAATGGTTAAGAGCTCAGCTGGTAACCAAAAGGTCAGCAGTTCGAATCCACCAGCTGCTCCTCAGAAACGTTATGGGGCAGTTCTACTCTGTCATTTAGGGTCACTATGAGTCAGAATCGACTCAATGGCAATGTGGTTTTTTTTTTAGGTTATAATTCAGAAACGATTCAGGATATAGTTCTTCGATCAGGATAGCCTCTTCTCAGTTGTACTCACAGGCAGCCCTCAGCTCCTCGGCCCCTCGGCCCAGCCTCTGCCCTGCTTGGGCAAGTGTTACAAATCTCTTTAGCTCCGCCATTAAGTGCCCAGGGGCACCCCACTGCAGTAAGCCTCAGCCCAAAGGCGCTCAGCACTTTCGCTCCATGGGTGGGCAAGCCTAGCTTCCTCAACAAGTGCCCAGAGGCACCCTACTCTGTTAGCCAGCCTCCTACCCAAAGGTGCTCTGCTTTCTCACTCTTGGGCCAGGAAGCTCACCATGCTGTCCCCTGCTGATCTACTCATAATGATGCCTTTGCTGCCGCCATTTATCTGTCTCTGCTTCTCGCCGTCTTGCCATCTTCAGTGTTACAGCTTTCTGTCCCCTGGGCCTGGGAGGATCTAAGTGGAGAATCGCAGCTCCAAAGGATGGGTTCTGCTCTCATCTCTCCTTGGTGGTAGTCAGGTCCCCCTTTTCCACCTCTAGGATGTCTCATTTTAAGCCTAGCGGGATCATACACCTTATTTACGTGGTCCCACCCCCACATGGGTGCCATGCACCTTATTTACATTATTAGCAAATTATCCAGTTCTCTTGGTGGGCCACAAGCACCTCATTTGCATAGTTCCACCTGTTCATCTCATGGAAGTTACAAAGACTATGGCTAACAGGGCCATGTTAAGTAATTCAGTGCAGTGCATTGGTACTTTTGCTTTTTAGTAGTTTTTTAAATAAATGTAACTGATTTTATGTTCCTAATCCATTATGGAATTATCAGAATACATTAGCAAGTGCATCATGGAATCCATAGGTTCGTGTCATGTTAAGAAATAAAACTTAGGAAAAATTATATTTGACATTTCTTTTCCACTCTTCTGTAGATATTCGAATACCACTAATGTGGAAGGACTCTGATCACTTCAGCAGTAAAGAACGTATGTATGATTTTAATTTACAATTGAAATGTTTTCTTTAGTATATAGTAAATTTGTGATTATCGGAGGAAAAAAAGGCTGCTTCCACACTGAAATAAACTGGTGCCGTTTGATAGAATAAGCAGGATCTTGTGAAACTGGTTTTTCTGATTTTTAGTATAAATGTGTTATAGTCACTTGATACAAATTAAGATAATGCATATCTAGTGTACTTTTAGTTGTTGATGGGAAACTGTACAAGGACTGTAAGTAGCAGGTGGTGGGGGAGGGTAAAGCAAAAGAAAGTTTAAGAAGTAAAAGTAGAGGCAGCATTTCTTTTATTTGACCAGAATCTGGGAGATCCTTTTGTGCCTTATTTTGTTATTTCAGATTATTTAACAGGATGTACGAGGGAAAGATTTTTTTTCTTCAGCATTTTCTGGCTTTATATAGTCTTTACAAATCCATGTATTGCTTAAGTCATGGAAATTAACCTCAAATTATTTCTAGCTGTTAGAGGCAAAGCAGAAAACATATGATAATTCTGTTTCTTTCTTGTCTGTTGTGATAGCTTTGCTCCTCTTACTTTAAAAACTGAATCATATTGGGCATAATTAGTTTTATACGAAGAAAACAAAATCAATTTAGTATATTATTCAATTAAGAAGTATAATTTACTTTAAAAAGAAATACAAGTGGGAATAAAGTAAATCTTTCTGATTATTATAGAGAATCAGTTTTTCTGGAGCAGCATTTTTTCAATAAGGAGGACTTAGCCCTTTAATTACCTGATAGTTTTTTTAAAACATCACCATATTAAAGGACCCAGCAGCTATGTTTTCAATGTTCCCATGACTATTTTTTATTGCTTTTTGTGGTTTCCTCTCTTGCTTTTAGTTTCGTGGAAATTGTTTTGCTGTTGTTAATGTGCCTACTCTGAACCTCTTCTAATAAGAAACGTCTTTTCTTAAGTAGACTTAGAAGCCCAAATGACAAAGGTAATAGTATATCTGTAATAATATGTTTGCTATTAATTAAAGCTTAAAAAATTTTCTAGGAATAATATATATATGAGTTGGATGGTTTCTTTAGGTTGCTGAGAGGCCTATATATTTATTTTTTGGTACTCCCTAGTTTAATTGCTGTGTTCTAGTTGAGTGTCCATAGTTTCTCTATAAGTTTGTTGTACTGTGGTGGCTTGCATGTTGCTATGATGTTAGAAGCTGTGCCATCAGTATTTCAAATACCAGCAGGGTCACCCATGGCAGACAGATTTTAGCAGAGCTTCCAGACTAAGACAGACTAGGAAGAAAGACCTGGCGATCTACTTCCAAAAAGGATTGGCCAATGAAAATCTTATGAATAGCAGTGGACCATTGTCCAATACAGTGCCAGAAGATGAGCCCCTCAGGTTAGAAGGCACTCAAAATATGACTGGGGAAGAGCTGCCTCCTTAATTACATGGATGGAATAAAGCTTTCAGGACCTTCATCTGCTGAGGTGGCATGACTCAAAATGAGAAGAAACAGAGCTGCAGATATCCATCAAGAATTAGAATGTACAATGTACCAAGTATGAATCTAGGAAAATTGGAAGTCATCAAAAATTAAATGGAACACATAAGTATCGATATCCTAGGCATTCATGAGCTGAAATGGACTGGTATTGGCCACTTTGAATTGGATAATAATATGGTCTACTTTGCTGAGAATGACAAATTGAAGAGGAATGGCGTCGCATTCATCATCAAAAAGAACATTTCAATATCTATCCTGAAGTACAAAGCTATCAGTATTACGATAATATTCATATGCCTACAAGGAAGACCAGTTAATACTACTATTATTCAAATAGTGAAGTAAAAGAGCTGAACAGAAGATTTTAAAGAGCAGCTCAAAAAGACAAAGTAAAGTATTATAATGAAATGTGCAAAGACGTGGAGTTAGAAAACCAAAAGAGAAGAACTCGCTCAGCATTTTTCAAGCTGAAGGATCTGAAGAAAAAAATTCAAGCCTCGAGTTACAATATTGAAGGATTTTATGGGCAAAATATTGAATGACACAGGAAGCACAGAAAGAAGATGGAAGGAATACACAGAGTCACTGTACCAAAAAGAATTGGTCAGTATCCAACCATTTCAAGAGGTAGCATATGATCAACAGCCTATAACATTGAAGGAAGAAGTCCAAGCTGCATTGAAGGCATTGGTGAAAAACAAGACTTCAGGAATTGACAGAATACCAGTTGAGATGTTTCAACAAACAGAATGCAATGCTGAAAGCACACCCTCATCTATGCCAAGAAATCTGGAAGACAGCTACCTGGCCAACCAACTGGAAGAGATCCCATATTTGTGCCCAACCCAAAGAAAGATGATCCAAGAATGCGGAAATTATAAAACAATAGCATTAATATCACACGAAAGTAAAACTGTGCTAAAGATCAATTCAAAAGCTGTTGCACCAGTACATCAACAAGTAAATGCCAGAAATTCAAGCTGGATTCAGAAGAGGATGTGGAATGAGGGTTATCATTGCTGATGTCAGATGGATCTTGGCTGAATGCAGAGAATACCTGAAAAATGTTGAAACCAAAACCGATTGCTGTTGAGTCAATTCCGACTCATAGCGACCCTATAGGACAGAGTAGAACTGCACCATAGGTTTTCCAAAGAACTGCTGGTGGATTCGAACTACCGACCTTTTGGTTAGCAGCCAAACGCTTAACTGCTATGCCACCATGGCCCCAAAAGATGTTTACCTGTGTTTTATTGACTATGCAAAGGAATTCAACTGTGTGGATGATAACAAATTATGGATAACATTGCGAAGAATGGGAGTTCCAGAACACTTAATTGTCCTTATGTGGAACCTGTACATAGACCAAGAGGCAGTTGTTCCAACAGAACAGGCAGTTGTTAAACAGGATACTGCGTGGTTTAAAATCAGGAAAGGTGTGTATCAGGATTGTATCCTTTCACTATACTTATTCATCTGTATGCTGAGCAAATAATCCGAGAACCTGGACTATATGAAGAAGAACACAGCATCAGGATTGAAGGAAGATGCATTAATAACCTGCAATATGCAGATGACACAATCTTGCTCGCAGAAATCGAAGAAGACTTGAAGCACTTACTAATGAAGATCAAAGAATACAGCCTTCAGTATGGATTGCACCTCAGCATAAAGAAAACAAAAATCCTCACAACTGAATCAATAACATCATGATAAACCAGGGAACAATTGAAGTTGTCAGGGATTTCATTTTACTTGGATCCACAATCAATGCTCATGGAAGCAGCAGTCAAGAAATTAAACGGTGTATTGCACTGGGAAAATCTGCTTCAAAATACTTCTTTAAAGTGTTAGCAAGCAAAGATGTCATTTTGAGGATTAAGGTGTACCTTACCCAAGCCATGGTATTTTCAATCGCCTCATCTGCATTTGAAAGCTGAACAGTGAATAAGGAAGACCAAAGAAGAATTGATGCCTCTGAATTATGGTATTGGCAAAGAATGTTGAGCATACCATGGACTGCCAGAAGAACGAACGAATCTGTCTTGGAAGAAGTACAGCCAGAATGTCCTTAATAGCAAGGATGGTGAGACTTTGTCTCACGTACTTTGGACATGTTATCAGGAGGGACCTGTCCCTGGAGAAGGACATCATGCTTGGTAAAGTAGAGGATCAGCAAAAGAGAGGAAGACCTTCAACGAGATGGATTGACACAGTGGCTGCAACAGTAGGCTCAAGTGTAGCAAGGATTGAGAAGATGGTGCAGGACTGGGCTGTGTTTCCTTCTGTTGGATATGGGGTCTCTATTAGTCAAAACCGACAGGAGGGCACCTAACAACAACAATTGGTTGAAGTATTACTATCTATTAACAGAGCAGTCACTATAAAAAGTTGAGTTGCAAGGTGCAATATGTGAAAGCAAGAATCTGTTAACAAATATTTAAGGCAATATTTTCATGTTCTGTTAGATTTTAACATAACATAGGTAGGCATGATTTATCACATGGATCTTTGCTTAAAATGTTTTTCTTCTCTAGGGTCACAGCGCTATGCCATTTTTTGTTTATTCAGAATGGGAGCTGAAGTTTTTGACACTGACTTGATGGTTGTGGATAAAACAATCACAGATATATGTTTTGAAAATGTAACCATATTGTAAGTATGTTTTTAATCTTCGGAGAATGAAAATAATCTAAAATTCTACCTTTTTTTTTTTCATGGAAGGCATAATTACTGAGTTTTGGATTATTTTGGAAGCATTAAGATCTTAAAAGTTTAAAACAGTTTTTGAAAATTACTTTATTTCAAAGAAGCCCATTTCTACATTTGAAATTTTTCTATGTAAAATAAAATGGTAATCTTGTCATTAAACAAGTAGTAAATATTTGGCTCATTGGATGTGATAAATTTTGGAAATTTTATAAAGATTTATAGTTCATGCTTACCGAATCTGTGAATACAATGGAACCTCACTTAATATAGAGTAAATTGGAGCATAAAACAGGTTCTTTTGTCTCATATAGGAGATTTAGTTAGAGGAATACTAAAATGGTATAACAACTTCATTTATAAGGTGGGAATGAAATATGTACCATAAGAAAAGCACTTTAGTAAAATTTCAATGTGTTCTTGTTTCTTATGGTGCCCTTCTTTCATGTACTCCAAAACAATAAAATTCGGTGATCCTCAGGGCTGTTTTTATTGCCTCTGCTCTTTTACAGGCTCATTTTATTGTGGTCATAATACAGAACCAGAAAGAACTCCTCAGATAGCCATAGAAATCACTTTTAACTGAAATAAGTTCTTCTGGCCCTTTCAAAGGTTCTATTGGCCTAAAATCAGTTTGTGATTTGTGTATCTTTCAGAGTTTCAAAGTCACCATCATCATGTCTACATGTTAATAGCTACTGAACTGTTAAGATAAAATCAATCTACATTTTTTTTTTGCCATATTTAGCTATGAAGCTATATAGTTGCAATTTGAAAGTAGTAGTTTTGCTACTCACATAACGTTAAAAAAAACTATTGCAAACCATATTTTATGGCTTCTGTCCAGTGTCCCATAGTAATTGTATGGCACAGAAAAATAAAATGCATTGTTCTGGCTTATTAACAGTAATGTAGACCTTCTTACTCACAAGCTGTATTGTATCAAAGGAATTTGTTTAGAATCCCCACAATGTCCCCAAATGCTTAGATAATTGAGGCTAAAAAATGAATTTTCTTTAATTGTCTTAAATGTATCTTAATTATACATTTATTTCCATTATTAACTATTGCTAGTGGATTGTTTTCCACCAAAATCATCCTGTTAATGAGCTTTTTTCTTCATCTCACTTTGTTATTGTTTGTCTTTACCACAAAGACAAAAATCAGAATTTTTTTTCAGGGAAAGACCAGTGCAGGTTACACATGATTTGTAATTTTTAAAATATTCTGTAAATATTTTTAAATTGTGTTAAAAATAACTGCTGACAAATGTTTTAAATGTTTAAAAATGTGCTTTTTGTTATGATTGTTTCTTTTAATGAGTATTCAATATTTATGAATCTTTGGTTTTCCTCTAAATATTGACATTTGGTAGTCATTACCAGGAATACTGTATGTTTAAAAGTTGCCAAATAGTAAACTATAAAAATATCTGGAAGTTATTTCTTGGATTTATTCAAAGTATAGATTGGCCATTTAAATCTTAAAAAGTCTGTGCTGCATTTTTAAAATCTCTGAGGCTGATGGGTCTTCTGTCTGTAGGCAACATCTGCTGCTGATGGATCTCTTTTGCGGCTTTTGTATATTTTATTGTTAGTAACACCACCACAGTCTTTTATGGTAAAGGTAGTTCACTGTGTCTGGAAAAGGGCAAAGCCAATCTTAGCGTTTGCTAAAATGGCAGAATTTCTGCATATTGATTTAATAAGTATGTACTGAGTATCTTTTATCTTGCAGGCACAGTGCTCGGTTAAGAATAGAGGATTACCAAGACAGCCCCTGCCCTCGAGGAGTTCATGCCTTGAAATATATGTCCCTTTATATTGTTTTTTCCCTATATAACCAAGTAGTGAAATGTTCTTTATAGCTGTTTGGTACAAAAGCATAGTGGGTGTTGAGGGGCAGCTGTGAGTGGACTATAAATGAGTCCTTATGAAGAAGAAATGAGAACTAAAGGTTTCAGCAGATTTTGTTTTGAAACAATAGTCATTTCAGAAAATTACATGTATAATGTAAATACCTTAAAAGTGGTGATATTAAAGGAATTACAAGGAGAAATGGCATTGGTAACAGGATGACCAGGCCATTTTATTCTGTTTAATTAATATGCCTGTATGTGTTGGTTAGCTCTGAAATTGCAGTGACTCAGGCCATTTAGATATTAAATAAACAGGGAGATTTTTATCTCATTAGCATATATTAACATCAACTTATTTCAAACACAGATTTTAAATGTTATGAAAACATCAAAGGATGTTATAATTTTATTTTCTACTGAGTTAGATTTCTAACATTACAAATCTCTTGTTTTTAGTAATGAAGCTGGGCCAGACTTTCAGATAAAGGTGGAAGTATATAGTTGCTGTACAGAAGAATCTTCTGTAACCAACACACCAAAAAAGCTAGCTAAGAAACTTAAGACATCTATAAGTAAAGCTGCTGGGAAGAAAATAAATTCAGTGCTTCAAGAAGATGATCGTGAAACAAACTTGTTCTTCAGTTCAGCTATTTTGTAAGTTTCTAATAAAATATTTATGGTAACATAATATGATTATATACTTGTGAGGTTTTAAAGTATTGCATTTGGAGTATATGTTTACATTTTAAAATGTTAAAAAAAAAAAAAAAAAAAATCCAGAAACAAAACTCTGTAGTCTGACATTCACCCAGCTGAGTTATCTTTAATACCTACTTTTGAAGATGGGAAGTTGGATAACAGTATGTTTTTAGTGATTTGGAATTCCAGTTTCTACCAGAAGAAAATATTTTCCTTGAAAAGGGACTGTCTGTACATAAAAGTATTTACTACATATCATTTTACTAATTGAATTTCTACTTGTGTATCATGCTTTATTCTTACAAGGTTTCAAGAAACATTTTTTAAAAATAAAACCCTGTTACCATTATCACAGCTATCAAAAAAATAAGTCCTTAATATTATCTAACATCCAGTTTGTATTCAAATTGCCCCAATTCTGAAAAACATCCTTTTGCAATTTGTCTGTTCAAATCAGAATTCAGACAAGATCTGTATGTTGCATTTAGGTGAATCTTTTGTCTCTTTGAATCTATAACGATTCCTGTCCTTGTTTTTGCCATTATTTATTGAATAAACCAGGTCTTGTAGAATTTCCCATAGATTGAATTTAGCAGATTATATCTTTGTGGTATTTTTTAACATCTTTTTCCATCACCTATGTTTCCTGTAACTGGTAGTTAGATCTAGAGGACTGATTAGATTCAGGTTCTCTTTTGGGGTAATAGTACTTCGTATTGTTATATATACTTCCTATTGTATCCCACTTTTAGTGATGTTAAAATTCATCAGTGGGTTCAGCTGTTACCAGCCTGATTCATCATTAAAAAGTTCCCCGTCTACCTTTTATCTAATGGTTTTAGTAGCCATTGCTAATCATTCGTTATTTCATTAGGGTTATAATTTGGTGATTTTCTACATTTGTCCTGCATTTTTTTTAAAACCTGGAATTCTGTAAAGAAGAATTTTCCTTCATGAACTCTCTGGATAGAGCTGCAATATTGGTAGAGGAAAGTAGGGAGAACATACTTTATTCTTTCCTTTTATATATCAATTTTTAGAAAAATAAGTTGGTGCCCTTGTAAGCATGGAAGCAATCAGTGTTTTGTTTTATTTGAACTCTTGTGTTTTTATATACAATCATGTGCCACATAACGTCTATTCAGGCAACGCCCTACCACATATACATCCATGGTCTCGTAACGTCATAACAGAGTTCAGAAATCCCGATTGGAAAAGGGGACATAATGGACATAACCTAACGTAGCAAACACAACAGCTTCTTGCACTCAACACGTTATCTCGTGTCTCTTGTATACAGAGGATTGTGCTGCCAGGCATATAATATACAGTACATTGTAGAGGGAGGTTATTTGCCCCAGCAAATACTATGGTGTTCACACAATGTCCAAATCACATAACATCCTGTTTCATAGAATGTATCCTGGACATTAAGTGACTCATGACTGTATTTATGTTTCAGTCTATTATAATTGGTGCCTGAATTGTCCCATCTTTGATCAGTTGGAATCTTCAGGTTGTTGCCTGTATCCTTCTGACACAACCCTAATCTTTGATAGCTCCTTTGCTTTCTGATGCAACAAGATGTCCTAGTCTCACCTTGTATGTTATTCCCAGGCTTGGAATTACCGTTTCTCCAAGGAGCCCCAGTTTCTCTTGGATACCTTCTTTAAATATTATGTTTGCTGCCTGACAAGTTTTATGTTTATATTTCTTTGCAAAACCAGTGATCAGGCTGTGTTCCTAGAATTTTTTTTGCATGGTTAGTAGAGTTGGCTCTTCAGCATATCAATACTTTCAGAATAAATACAAAAAGCAAAATATTTTAGGTATAGAGCCTAGAAATGGCAGTCATCAAAATGTAATCAAATAACTCTCTTTGTGTTAGATCTATTTAGATATAAAATATGCCTTGGAACTCTAGTACAATGACTTTCAATCTATGTTGATTGAGGCCCACACTAAGAAATATTTTACATCATGACTGAGTACATAGCTACCTAAGTAGATCGATTTCATGGTCAAATACTATATTTACGATATAGTTACCAGATATTTTTTATTCTAGTTGTTTTCAATCTTTTGAAAACCATTATATTGGTTTCATGATCTAATGAGTCCAATCCCACAGTCTGAAAAACAGTCATAGAATTCAAGTCTTTCCTAATATAAGTATCATTAAAAAGAAGGAAAGGATCCCTTTAATTTTCTTCCTTTAGAACTAAGACCATCCTAGAAACTTTTCTAGGTTAAGGTTATGCTAAGATTTGCTAGAAGGTACTTTAGTTCAATTATAAGATAGTGAAACTATTTATTTTTAAATGATCAGATAAACAAAAATATTTCCAGGTAGAAACAAAGATTTTAGAACTGAAAGAGACATTAGAGATAATCGCCTAGTTCCAGTAGTTTTAAAACTTTTTTAAGCTTCAAAATTCTATATTAAAAAAGTAAATCTTACAGAAACCTTTAAAGCATGTAAAAGTAATGAGTGGACTTCTCGAGCAGTTTAAGAGTTCATTGTTTGGCAGTATATACTTAATTTTTTTTTTTTTTTTATAGAACCCTAGAAATGTCTCTAAAGAGCCTTTGGGAAAAACAAAAAGGCAAAGAAAAAAAGAGATGTGTCTAAGCATCTTCACCTCTTGTATAAGAAAATTGAGACCCAGGAAATAATGTAACTTGTGCAAGGTATTGGGTAATTAGCTAAGAGATACTACTGTCCTCCTCATTTATTACTTGTGTGACCTGGGGCAGATTGATTTACTCTCTCTGGGTTTTGTAGTTCTCTCCACAAAATGAGAATGATAATAATACAATAATACCTAGCCACGTAGGGTCATTATGAGATTCAGTAAGATGATTCATAAACCTACCCATAAAAACTGGTTGCCATCGACTCATAGTGACTCTGTAGGACAGAGTAGAACCTCCCTGCGGGGTTTCCAAGGAGCGGCTGGTGGATTCAAACTGCTTTGGTTAGCAGCTGAGCTCTTAAACACTGTGCCACCATGAACCTGCAGTAGGCTTTTAATACATTTAGCTCTTACTATCATTACTATTTTTACTGTTCTCAGATCAGTACTTTTTCTGAACTTTTTTTTTTTTAACTCATTCTGAAACATTGCAGTTTAGAAACTTGATATAGGATTATAAAATGTAGACAGATTTTTTTTTTTTTTTTTAATTTCAAACCATTGTTTATAATTACATAAGAGCATGAAAATAATCTAAGTCATGGTAGAACTAACATTTAACCTGTATTCCTCTTTGAAGCCTAGAGGAATTTTTGGGAATAACATTGTTACTGTAGACAGTATTAAGTTCTTTTTAATAGGGATTAGTATATTTTTCTTGAAATAGTTATTCTCCTGTTTAAATTTGTCATTCTTCTTGGTTTATCCCTGAATCCAAACACTAATTTTCTTTATGAACATTTGCTATAAAACCTGCATGCCATTTGCTTATTTTACACTATTAAGGTTTGGTCAAAAGATAATAGTAAAACCTTTTCCAGCATTTCACCAAATCATGTTTTCCTAATACCAGCTGTTAACTTTCTGGTGTGAATGCAAAATATACAGGGTTAAACTTACAGCCCAGGACTGTTCTTATCTAATAACTTCCTTAACTGACTACTGCAGTACTGTGATAGGAATTTGAGAATAAGCATAAAGAATTAGAATAAGGGAATCAACTTTCTTTCTTTAATAGTGGTCTAGTTCATTTAGAAGATTTCTAATATAGCTTTTAGTCTTTAACCAAAATGAGCATAAAAGGTCAAAGTTGGACAATATGCATCTTCCCTAGTAATATAGCATGTGACCAAATATAGCTGTTCTTCATGAAAAAAAAAGTGAATTTTTTTCAGGCTGCCATTTAAAATCATCATTTATTTTTTCATAACGTTTTTCATAATATTTGTATCCCCAAAAATGTTATAACAATTGGCCTGTTTGATAGAAAAAAAATGTGGCTGATTAAACTTTTGAGAACTCAGTATTAGGGTTGGCTGAAAGGAATGAGTGTAATGTTTTAGAAAGAAAATATTATCCTGACAAGAATGCTTTAAAAGTGAGGTCATTGTTGATTTTGGAAGCATTGGCATTATAATTAGTCATGGTTTAAAAATGAAGTAACTTGAAATATCACCACAAAGTATTGTTTGATTTGAAAGAAGATGGTGAACATTTTTGGTAATTTTTAGTATGCTCCCTAATGTGATTCATTTATCCATTTCATTTGTGGAATTTAGCTTACTGAAATTCCTTTAGCTAGATTTTCCCAGTGCCTCTAATAGCTGAATTAACTGTTTTATGTCCCCTGAGAAATATTTAGCACATTATCCTTCACTGTATAGACATAATTTTAAACAATCATCTCATGAAAACTGATAAATCTGTGAGTGATTTTTTACTTGATAATAAGATTTATTAATTTTTTTTCAAAATAAACCGCCATACTACATTTTAAATTAGATCTAAGTTACGAAACAAGTATCCTAGCACTTGTCTGGAATAAATGGATTATTTTTGTTTTGAGGAAGAATGATGTTAAAAGTTTGGTGCGAAAGATAATGCAGTTTTCAAACATAACTAAGGAATTAGCTACTGAGTATAATTTATTCATTTATTCATTTGATCATCCAAACATGATTATTCAGCAATTATGTCATGTGGTACATTGGATTAAAAGGTTAATAAGTCATGATCCCTACATTCAAAATTCTTGGATTATAGTAAAATCTGAGTCATTGTGTATATTTTAACAGAAAAAATCTTAATTTTAAATAATTTCGT
The DNA here is from genome assembly GCA_030035585.1 of Dugong dugon. Taxonomy (NCBI): domain Eukaryota; kingdom Metazoa; phylum Chordata; class Mammalia; order Sirenia; family Dugongidae; genus Dugong; species Dugong dugon. The sequence goes on from CM057475.1 coordinate 28,270,066, forward strand.
AATGAAATATAAAGATCCTATGGTATAATGGGATTCTCTTTCCAATATGCCGCTTACTAGCTGATAGGCAAGTCAGCTACAGCCTGTCAAGTTCTCTCAGCTTCAGCTTCCTCATAGGAAAAAGTGGACCAGAGTATCTGCCCTACCTATCTGAAATTGGTGTTGTGAGTATTAAAAAGGGTACTGCATGTCAAAGTGCCTTCAACTCTTCCGATGTAGTATTATAATGCTTTATGTTTCTCTGATTTTTAGAGTAGTTTTTATCCTACTACTTCACCACATTTATTATTACATTATAAAAGTAAAATAAACTCGAGAAATAAAACTTAGAAGAGAAAAAGTTACTCCTAGTTCAGCCACTTTAACCCGAATACTTTTTATCATTTTGAACTGATATTTTCTTCCCAGATTTTTAAACACCTAGGTTTGGGGGATATTTAGATACTCGGAATTATACTATCTTTTCTCCACAATAAACAATTATAACTGTGGCGCCGTGGTGGTTCAGTGGCAGAATTCTCCCTTCCATGTGGGAGACCTGAGTTTGACTCCTGACCAGTGCAACTTTTGGGCACCTGTCTGTCAGTGGGGTCTTGTGTATTGCTGTAATGCTGAACAGGTTTTGGTGAAGTTTCCAATAACTAACACAGACTAGGAAGAAAGGCCTGGTGATCTAGTTCTGAAAAATCAGCCAGTGAAAACCCTTTGAATCACAACGGTCCAATCCCATCATGCATGGGGTTGCCGTGAGTCGGATGCCAACTCAAGTATAGCTAACAAAAGCAATTATACTGTGCTTTCAGCTTTCTTTTCTGAAGTTATCATGTAGCCTTCACATAATCATTTAATGGCCACATTACCTATCAACTGGATATAAAAAGCAAAACTAAACCAGTTGCCATCAGATTGATTCTGACTCATGGTGACCCCATATATAACAGAGTAGAACTTCTCCATAGGGTTTTCAAGCCTGTGCCCTTTCAGAAGCAGTTTGCCAGGCCTTTCTTTCAAGATGCCTGTGGGCAGGTTCCCCAGCCTTTCAGCTGGTGACTGAGCACATAACTGTTTGCACCACTCCTATCAGTTGGATAGGTCATGGTTTATTTAACCATTCTTAGAGGAGGTTATCAATAACTTCTTTCATATTGTTATTTTCAGATATTCATTGAAAGTAGAGGTAAATGTCTAACATATTTACTTTAAAGCAGTTAAGGAAAAGATGTCAGTAACAGTCATTTCCTAGGCCCTGAGAAAAAATTTAAACATATCGCTTTGTCATCAAATAATTTTAACCTACTCTGCCACCCAAGTTACTTTCTAAACTTGTCACCTCTCCAGGGTACCTAGTGCATATCACAGCCTATAACATGGTTGCTTCTTGTGCACGCTAATAGCAGCATTTTATATTCCACTGTATATTGGAATGACTATTCCTAAAGTGAAGACTGCTGAAATTCTTTTGGTGGCCAGTGAAAACACATTACAATGTCAATCCTAAAAATAAAATTAAAAAGTGTCTCTATTTCTCTCCCTGCCTCCCACCATTTCAGGCATTATTCTTGATAGACTTAACATGCATGAAGAAAATGCATCTAGTACCTTGGCCTCTCAGTTTCATGACCTCCTTGCGCCCAGTCATCTGATCTTGTAGCCCGTGTCAGCCATCTATCCCGTGATTGTATCCTAGATCTTGTCATTAGTAATTGCACACGCTTTAACATCTGTATAGCAGGCATCCCACTCTGCCCACCACCTCCCACGTTTTCAGCTTCCTCTCTTTAGTACTCTGGCTTCAGTCCTTAGCTTAGACTCCATGATTTATCATTTTATTCTTTCATAGCATCTCTGTCCCTTTGTCACACTTACCTTGGGAGAATCCCAACTTTGGTTAAATCTCACTTTTAGTTCTTCCGCACATGCACTCGAGTAGATGAGAAGCTGGAGAAAAACACAGTAATACTGATAGGTCTCACCGTAGATGCATGATCACTCCTAACTTTCAGTAGGTTCTGAGTTTCCATAGCTTTCCACTTTACCTCTCTTCAGGGTGAGTATTTCACGCATAACCTTCTCTCAAACCTCCAGTATCCTGTCTCCACTCCTCATTCATAGCTGATGACTTTGCTTCATATATCATTGATACAACTGAAATAATCGGAAGAGAACTTGCATATCCTCTGTCCACCAGATCCATCAGCTTGCCTGCATCTGTTTCTGTATTTGCTGCTTTCCTTCCTTGTGAACTGCCTTTGCCCCAACTAAGGCTATTTGTGCACTAGATACCATCTTCTGAATTACTCATCTAAGGTAGCCTCCTTCACTTATTCCCCCTCTCTCCTACATTATCAGTTTTTCTTCTGCTACATCATTCCCACAAACATATAAACATGCTGAAATACCTCCCATTTCTCCTGCCTGATTTCACAACTGTTTACAGGTAGCTGTCTCTACTTCCTCTCCTCCCGTTCTCTCTTGAACCGCTTCAGTCTGACTTTGATCAGGTTACCCCCACCCCCCACCCCTGCACAGAACTGCTGTTAGCAGAGTCAACAGGGATCTACATGTTGCCAGATCTGATGGCTGGTTATCAGTGCTCCTTTCCTGAACCTTTCAGCACTACTTAACACAATTGATCACACTACTGGGAACGCTTTTTTTGCTTGCCTTCTAGGATAGTACTTTCTAGTTTTTTCTTCTACCTCAGTGATTGTTCCTTGCTTGTCTCCTTTGTTCATTCCTCTTAAACGTAATAATCGGAAATGTTGTTTCCCAGAATTTAGTCCTTGCGCTTAACTTTCTAGTGAGTCTTCTTTATTCCTGTGGCTTTAAATTTCATCTATATACTGATGACATCCACATTTATATCTCCCGTACCTATTCCTCTCCTGACTCCAGGCCCATATTATCTCTGTTTGCCTTCCCCACAATGCATCTCAGATATCTAAAACAATCTTGTATTTAACATTTCCAAAACTAAATTATTACTTCCCAAATCTATTCTTTTCTCAGTCTGCCTCATCTCAGTTAACAATTCAATTTTTCCAGTTGTTCAGGCCAAAAGCCTTGGTATTATCCTTAACTTATTCTTATCTTTCACATCCCATGTCCACACTGGTTCACCTTTAAAAATACAGGCAGAATCTTACCACTTCTCACCCCCCCTACTGCTGGCACAGGAGCACTGGCGGCACAGGGGCTAAGCACTCGGCTGCTAACCAGAAGGTCAGCAGTTCAGATCCACAGGAGAAGGATGTGGCAGTCTGCTTTCGTAAAGATGACGGCCTTGGAAACCCTATGAGGCAGTTCTACTCTGTCTTATAGGATTGCTATGAGTTGGAATAGACTCGAGGGCAGTGAGTTTACTGCTACCACCGTATTCCAGGCTGATATCAGCTCTTGCCTAGACAATTGCGGTAGGTTTCTAGTTCGCTTCTCCATTTTCACCCTTAGCCCCTGTGTCTTTTCTTCACACAACAGCCAGAGGGATCATTTAAAAATACAAGTCAGATCATAGCATGTTTCTCTGCTTAAAATCCTCCATTTGCTTCCCATCTCACTCAGAATAAAATAAGTTGTCCTTTCATGCTCTATAAGGCACTGCAGTGTACAGTGTCTGCCCCCTACTTACCTTTTGTACATCTCTTATCACTCCCTCACTGTGCTCCAGCCATACTGGCCTTGTTGTTAGTAAACACACCTAGCATGTGCTCACTTCAGTCTTTGCGTTTATTTTCCTTTACCTGAAATGCTCTTCCATCTGTTTTTCTTTCTCATGGTTCATTTCTTTCATTCAGGCCTTGGCTCACATGTTACTTTCTCAGGCCTTCCTCTCCATTGTCCATCTGAAGTAACAACCTCCCATCACCTTAACCACTTTACTCTGCTTTACTTAACCTCATAGACCTAATACAACTATATATTTATTTATCTGTCTTCATTTTATTAATTGTTGCACCTAGAAGTTGTTGTTTGTTGCCATCGAAGAGTGCCGGGTAAATGCAAGCAACTCTCACTTATTGTCAAGGGTCTGTTCCTGAAAATACCACATTTTGCACAGAAATGCTGACAGGGATCCTATTTTTCATTATCGTAAGAGGGAAAAATTATAATGCTTTATCAAGTTAAAGCTCCCACCCACTTTTCTAAAATATCACTCCATAAAACCTTTATAAGAACAACAAATTACTATCATGTTGATAGCCCTGGTGGCGCAACAGTTAAGCGCTTGGTTGCTAACTGAAGGGTTGGTAGTTCAAACCCACCCAGCTGTTCCATGGAACAAAGACCTGGCTATCTGCTCCCGTAAAGATTGCAGCCTCAGACACTGTGGGGCAGTTCTACTCTGTCACATTGGGTCACTATGATACGGAATCAACTCAAACGTACCTAACAGCAACAACTTTGATATTTTGAGTTTTGAGATTTTACTGTTTTGGAAAATAAATAATAAAACCAAGAAAGGTCATAAAATTAAGATTACTAGCACAGAAAATACAAGTATTATTGAATAAAAACTCACTTTTTATCACCACAGAGTGCCAGGATATGAAATTTATTCCTAGATTTTCTTGGTACTTTAAGCAGCATAAAGGGATTATAATGGAATGGAAAAAAAGTTATTAGTAATGAAGTCTATCTTTCTCACACTATAGATAAAAACCTCACATTTTTGAAGTAGATAACCCAAACCAAGGAAATTAATTCTTACTGCCAGGAAATAAATATGAATCAGTTCCTATTACTCCCCTTCTTAACAACCTTCAGTGACTTCCCATTACACTTAGAGTTAAATCCACCCTTCTTCCAAGGTGCACAAGGCCCTGCGTGACCTAACTCTGCCTGTATTTCTAACCTCGTGTAGCACACGTTTCCCACTCACTCACCATGCTCCAGCCACACAGGTCCTGTTTGGACCCTCCTTTTGCACATGCTGTTCTCTCTGCTTGGAATGTTTTTCTGCATTCTTTGCTTGGCCAGCTCCTTTTATGACTGCATAACTGTTACCTCCTGAGACACCTTTCCTAGTTCCCCTGCCTAACATAGGTCCTCAGTTTTCTCATCCATTTGTTTGCTTCATAGAAAAAGTTGCATTACAACTTGCAAATACCAATATATTTTTTTTTCTCCCTGCCTGTACCAGAATATAATGCTGGGTCTTGTTCATCATTAAATGCTCATCACCTGGCCCATATTAGGTTTTCAGTAAATATTTACTGAGTGGATGGATGGAGATCCTTCAGAGAAACATTTGTATATGAATTCAACCAAACAGTTTGCAGATTTTATTAAGACAAAACTTCGTAAAGAGATAAATGTGTTAAATTTATTAATAACGTATGTTGACTACACTCTGTCATCTTTAACATTCGAATGTTTCACGTAATAGAAAACATGAAAATATTTAAAACATGTCTTGTTTCTCACTATTAGTGGTGTGAAGTATAATTTGCTAGCTCACACTGCTCTGACCTTGGAAAGTACTGAGGATAGCTTCAAGACGCATAATCTGTCTATTAATGGAAATGGTAAGTGCATTTTGTACATTATATGTTTTACTTATTACGTATATTGTGCGTATACATATGTGGTGTCAGTAATTTCTAATTTTAATATGTTCCCCTGAAACAGATATTGGTTTAAATATTATAAGCATGAGTGACCCTGTGGGTTCTTTTAAACGTATCTATCCCCTTTTGCCAAAGGAGGAAAGTTTATTTTCCTCTCTCTATGCTCTTTGCCACATAGTTGTTTGTGAAGCTAACTTAGTGACTACAGAAAGATTTTAGGTGTTCTGAGTCCTTGTCTTTGACTTCAAATTGACGACCTCACCACTCTGGCAAACGAAGACCTATTTTACTTTTAAATTTGAAATTGAGGCAGTTAACCCTTCTGTTGGTAGGAAGCAGAGGATATAAAAGAAGATAGGGCTAGGTTAATCATAACCTTTTTCTCTCTGGAGATAGTAATAGCTTCAGTTTATCCAAGAGAAAGGTATAGGAAGGTGAAGAAGGTGATCAGATGATTAGGGAGGTTTGTAAAACTTGGTGTGAGCACTCTCCACTCTCCCAAATTATTTTTATCTGTGATGAAAAATACGGTAAAGTATTTTGGAAAGGTAATTTGGATTATTTATTTTTGTTTATTTTCTGAATATGTTAACTATGTGGTAAGTGTACTCATTACCTTGTACTACTTTAACTTTGTAAAGATTGGTGGCTCCATACTGATGAGATTTATGGTTTTACAACAGTATTTTCTTTTTAATTTCCTAATGAAAGTTAAAAATAGAAGTCCATAAAATGTAAATGTACAGTTTAACAAATAATTATGAGATGAATAGCTGTGTAACTACCTCCCATGTCAAGAAATATATCATTGCCAACACTAAAACTCATACCAAACCCGTTAATGTCAAGTCAGTTCTGACTCATAGCAACCCTGTAGGACAGAGTAGAACTGGCCCATAGGGTTTCCAAGGCTGTAATTTTTACAGAAGCCAACTGCCACATCTTTCTCCTGCGGTGCAGCTGGTGGGTTCAAACCACCAACCTTTCGGTTAGCAGCTAAGTGCTTAACCACTGCACCACCAGAAACTTAGTTACCCTGGGGGTAAATAGATGTCATCTTTTATGGTATTTGTTTCCTTTTTTTCTCTTTGTGGTTTTACTACCTATGTAGGCTTCCCTAAATAATATAGCTTAATTTTGCCTAGTTTGGACTATGGAATCACATTGTATGTCTTATTAATGACTTGCTTTTTCTGTTCATCTTTGTGTATGTATGCATTTTCATTGCTTATATTATTTCATTGTATGATTATATCACTATCCCTTATTCTGATTCTATTATTTTTAAAAGTTACAAGAATCTTCAGGTTTTCTGTTTCTTCTTGAGTCCATTTCAGTAAATTATATTTTTCTATATATATATCCATTTGTTATAAAATTTGAAATTTATTAGCATTAAATTCTTCATGATATGTTCCTGTCTATTGAATTTCTGCAGCATCTGTAGTGATGCCCCCCCTTTTCAATTCCTGGTGTTAACTTTTTGTGCCTTCTGTAAATTTTTTTTTTGTTGTTGTTATTGTTGTTGTTTTTCAATCATTCTTGCCAAATGTTTGTCAATTTTATTAATCTTTTCAAAGAGCCTTCCTTGGACTTTAAAAAAATTTCCATTATAAGTTTTTTTTTACTATTCCATTAATTCTTTTTTAATTTATTTAATTTCTTTCCTTTTACTTTCTTGAGGTTTATCTTGTGATACTTTTTCTGTCTTCTTGAATTGGATGCTTAGCTCGTTGATTTTCAGCCTTTCTTGTCTAATATTAATATGTGCATTTAAATTTATAAATTTTCCTATAAATACTGCTGTATTTATCCCATGAATGTTGCTGTATTCCCTACATTGTGATACATAATTTTTCTACTTTAGAATATTTTGTAATTTCTACTGTGATTTAAACCTTGAGCTATTTTTAAATGTATTTTCTAATTAACAAAATGTAGTGTCATCTAGTTTTCTAGCTTAATTTAAGCATTGTGATCAAATAATATAGTTTATCACTTCAGACCTTTGAAATCTGTAGAGACTATTATGGCCCAGTATATAGCCAGTTTTTATAAATGTGCCATTTACTTGGAAAAGAATATATTTTTTGAAATTATTCTATATATACTAATTATTTGTTAGAAATATTGTACAAATTTTCTGTTCTTAATGATTATAGTCTACGTATTCTATGTTACTGAGAGAGGTATGATAAAGTTTCCTACTATGATTATGGATTTTTCTAATTCTCATTGTTCTGTCCACTTTTGATTTGTATAACTTGAGTCTTTGCTATTTAATGCACAAGGATTTAAATTGTGTGTTTGCTTCTGTTTTTTCACCCTAACATTTACTTATTTTTAAGTTATAGACATGCCCGTCCAGATAGCATTATATTGGATTTTTATTTTTATCCTTTTGACAGTCTCCTTCCTTTTTACTGTAGCATTTAATTCTTTTACATTTAATGTCAAATAGTTGCATACTTGGTTTAAATCTACCATCACACTCTGTGCTATTTGTTCTCCCAATTCCATGGTTCTTTTTCAAGGATTGATTACTTTTATTATTTCAAGTTTTCCTTGTTCTAATTGAAGTTATACATTTTTTTCTCATGTTTTAGAATTACCCTTGGATTTCATTAATCATACTTATTTATCTAAAGTTAAAAGATAGTTTTACCTTTTTCTCAGACTTATGCTTAAAACACCAAAGCCTAAAACTGTTAGCCAAACTTATTTGACATTGGAACTTGTAGATTCCACAGAACAAATTTTAAGAAACACCAGCTTCTATGCTTAACTCTTTTTATGGGATAGGCATGTTCCTGGAAGTGTATGTGTAAATTGATGTCTTATAAATTAATCATATTTTGAAAAAGAAGAAAGCCTGTTATTAAAAAGAAAAAATTTTATGAAGAAAAGAAAAACCCCTAATTTATTCATTAATAAAGTCTGTATGTTAATGTAATGGGCTTACCTAAATAGATTTATGCCAATATCTGCTAAATACTGTACTGTACCATACCCATTGCCGTCAAGTCGATTCCAACTCATAGCAACCTTACAGGACAGAGTAGAACTGCCCCATAGGATTTCCAAGGAGCAGCTGGTGGAGTCAAACTCTGACCTTTTGGTTAGCAGCCAAGCTCTTAACCGCTGCACCACCAGGGCTTCTCTAAATACTATAGAATCAAGATAAAATACAAAAATTTTTAAAGTTATAACTCAGTTTTATTGTTCTTGCTAGTTGAAAGGAACAGCCAAAATGATATCTTAAGGTTTATATTTGGAGTCAAGAAATTTTTATACTTTTTATAGGATAATGAAACCACATTACAAAACATTGACTCATACAGAACTGAGATGTTATCTGGCTTCTTTCTCCTGCCTGTTTTTCTCATTGTTGTTGTCTTTTTTAAAACTCCTTGTTCCTCATTTGGAAATATGGATGAATTACATAAAATCTTCAAGTAATGAAAGTCAAACTTCTCTTTCTCTTCCTGTTTCATTTCATCTGGCCCTAACACTTTCCCAGGTTAGAAAAGAAGAATTAAATATTTTGATTAGTATGTTGTAAAAAGACTTAAAGGAAGCATTGAAAAATGGAAAGGGCATGGTTTTGGGAGTCAGACTGCCCTGGACTGGAAATTATGGAAAGCATCTATTTTATCTCAGACACAATAATAGATGTCATATATACATTATCCTATGCCATTTTCACAACAACCCCCTAACTAAGATGAGGTGGTATTTTAAAAATGACAAATTGATTCTCAGATAGGTTAAGTGACTAGTTTAGATGCCATAATTCTTGCCTGGGAGTTAGAGAAGAATCTGTGACTCTACATTTTATTCCACAAATGGTCCTGCATTGTAGAGAAATCTAGGTTAGAAGTAACAGGTAATTGCAGGTATGTAGCAAGAGAACTGCGGAGCAGCAAATTCTAAATCCAGTATCCCTGTCAGGAAGTATTTTTCTTGTTCTACCGTGAAATCTGCACTTATTTTACCAGAGAAACAAATTTTTACACGTGGTATTTAGGTTCCGGATGCATTATTGATTGCACAAACTTTATGGACTGGTCTGAGAATTTAATCATTTATGATTCAGTAGCTTTAGGAAGTGCATTCTAACTTAAAAACAGCTAGCTTCAGATATGTAGAACATAAGCCATTCATAAATCAGGATTGCCTGTATAAAGAATTTTACTTTTAAACTTTAAATTCATAAATCAGAAAGTTGATTTCAGGTGTATTACTCAGATGCATGCTTTTATAGAATTCTTATTTATTTATCTCTCTGTTTTGGAATCATTGCCTATATTGAATATATGAATGTATTTCTCCCAGGTGAAACCTTCTGTTTCTAAAAGCTAACAGCTTTAACAAGGTATTAATAAATAATTAAAAAAAAAAAAATTGTTTTGAAGAGTCCAAGAAAATTTGTGTGCTGTTCTATAGTAGAATGTTGGTATATAAGTTGATAAAATCTTTTTTAGTTTACTTGTACTATTGATTTAGATTGTTGTTCTTTTGCCTTTAACTGATGTACCAAGCCTTGGCTACCTTGCATCTGTATAGTAAATAACTATTTTTACCAATTTTTTTTTTTTTCCTAGAGTACTAAGGTTTTTTGGTAATAATACTAACAGTGAGTAGCTAGCCATTTTATGGTACTACCAACAGGGGTGCAGCAAAAAGCTTTGAAAACCGTTTTTGTGTGTTCCAGTGTGGACCAGGACCATGTGTTGGGTTTGTATTTATGCTCTGATGTACAGAATAAATTATCATATTCAATGCTTTCCATATAGGTAAGAAGGCCATATACCTACCTGCAGACTACATCAAAGGAATGTCTTAGTGTTTTTTGAATTTTTTTTCACATTTACAGAAAAGTTGCAAGTTGAATGCCAAATCTTTTATTACCAAAAAATATATGAGAACAAGTTGTTCACATGGTGATGCGTTACCTTCCAATACGTTAATATGTATTTCCTACTAACTGAACATCCTGCTACATCACCGCAATGCAACTATCCAAGTCTAGAAATGATACTGATACGTTCCTACCGCCTAATCCTCAGACTCTACTCAAGTGTCATCCTTTGTCCCAATAATGTCCTTTATGGCAAAAGGAGCTAGTGCAGAATCATGCATTGCGTTTAGGTATCATGCCTCTTTAGTTGCCTTTTATCTGAAATGGTCTTTACTTTTACTACCTTGGCATTTTTAGAGATTATAGTCAGTTATTTTGTAGAGGTCCCTCAATTTGGACTTGTCTGATGTGTTCTCAGTATTAGATTCAGGATATGATCTTTGGCAGGAGTATCACAGAAGTGATGCTGTGTTCAGAAGTTATGTGCCTGTCAGGTGGTACATAGTTCTTATTTGCTCTATTACTGATTATGTTCACTTAGATCACTTGATTAAGGTAGTGTCCACCAAGCTTCTCTACCGTAAAGTTACTCTTTTTCCTTTTGTAATTAATTTGTGACTTGTGTGTGTGTTGGAGGGGTACTATGTAAGTATCCCATCCATTGTTAGACTTTTTCAATTTACTCATTGATTTATTTATATCAGAATGGACTCATTTTTCTGTTTTGATTCAGTGGGTCATAATCTGTTAATATCATTATTTATCTTGAGGTTCATATTGCCCCCGGTCGTTTGGCCCATGGGGGCACATTCAAAATGGCTTCTGTGTCTTTTTGACATATCACCATAATTCTTTGGGCACTTCCTTGCTTTATGACATAGCAAGATATTCCAGGCTCATTGTGTACTATCTGTTTCCCTGCCTGAAATCAGCCATTTCTCCAAGGACTCCTGGTTATTTTTAGTGGAGAATTGAATTTAAAAGACAGCATCTGGGCTTTAGGTACAAACCCATTGCTGTCGAGTCAATTCCGCCTCATAGCGACCCTATAGGACAGAGTAGAACTGCCCTATAGGGTTTCCATAGGAGCAGCTGGTGGATTCAAACTGCCAACCTTTTGGTTAGCAGCCAAATGCTTAACCACTGCACCGCCAGGGTTCCGGGCTTTAGGTATACTCATTGCTGTTATTATTGTTGTTAGCTGTCATTGAGTTGGCCTCCAGCTCGTGGCAACCCCATGAACAACAGAAACGAAATGCTGCCTGTTTCTGCACCATCCCCATGATCAGTTGTGGATCAGACTGTTATGATCCATAGGGTTTTCACTGGCTGATTTTTGGAACTAGGTCTCTGGTCCTTTCTTCCTAATCCATCTTGTCTGGAAACTCTGCTGAAACCTGATCAGCATTCATAGCAACACACAAGCCTCCCCTGGCAGATGAGTGGTGGCTGTACATGAGGTGCATTGGCCAAGAACTGAACCCAAGTCTCCCACATGGAAAGCTAGAATTCTACCACTTAACCACTACAGCCCCCCTCATTGCTGCTAGGGCATTGCTATTCCTAGATTCTCTCAGTGGACAGAACTAAACACACACACATGTATATTCCATATATATTTATTTCTATAGCTCTGTATATTGAAAACCATGAGTTTTCAACATATGCAGTTCTAAACCAATATCACTGAGTTCACTCTAATTATTAGTAACTCCCTTCTCTTGACCATGAGAAACCTATCTTCTAATGTCCTTAATACATTTTCTTTGATCAATCTCCCTGAGAGTGCCAATTGCCCATTTCCTCCAAGTGAATGTTTTCCTCTCACTGCTGGGGCTCTGACTCCCCACTCTGGGTTGCCCCATCCTTCTGTGGACACTCCTTACCTTGCTCAGGCTCTGACAACCTACAGCAGACCACCCCCTGCACAGGGCTGGCCCCTTCACCCTGCTGAGGCTCTAACTCCCCACGCCCGGCTGCTCTCGCTCTCACCTTGTGTGAACACCCTCCTCAGACTGCTCCTCTGCTTGATTGTCATTCTCACATGGCTCAGGGCTCTGACACAGTGCTCTGAGTCACCCCATGCATGGATGGCCTCCTCACTACTCCCATGGCTGCTCTGCCCCCCCATCCCCCCCACTGCCCCGCCTTAGAGCTCTCCTTACTTCGTTTGGGTTCTTACGCCTTACGTGGGGCAGCCACTGCACCTAAACACCCTCCTCACCCTGCTTGAGCCCTGACTCCCCAGCTTAGGCCACACCTCCCTTAATAGACACCCACCTTGGGCTCTGATGCCCTAACTCAGGTTGCCCTTCCACAGTGACACCCTCCTCATCCTGCTCAGGACGGACCCCCTACTCCAGGCTGCAATTGTCCTCAGCCTGTTCAGGCTCTGACACTTTGTGCCAAGCAGCCCTCCTGCTCACCCACCTCATCCTTCCTGCTCCAGTACTCCAGCACAGCATAGCTTCTCCTTCAGCCCCTGGCACAGATGCGGATCTTGGTGGGCTCCACCTGATGGCTTAAGACTATGTGTCTCACAACTCAGCTCAAACTCAACATATCCAAAATTGATCTTATCATTTCCATTCCACTCCCAAAAATTCTTCCTTTCATCCTTAATTCACTCTTCCTTTCATTTACTATATCCTATCTAACACAAAGTCCTGCCATTTTGTTCTCTAAATACCACTCAGGTGTTTCTCTTCCTCTTCGTTTCTGCTTCTAACCAGCCCTCATTTCGGACTTCATCTCTCATCTCAGTTGTTGCCAGATGTGTCACTTGCTACACTGCTACCATGGTTCCGAAATGCCAATCTGTCCCTCCTGTCGTGGATGGCAGAGCTGAGGAAGGGAAGGGGAAGGGCCAAAACAGTCTGTTAAATTATTGTTGTAAAATTGTGTACAACTTTGATTAATTACTTCATTAAAGATCAAAAAAAGAGATTAAGAGACTAAAGGTTTCATGTCTTATTCTAAGTAATAGCATGCCATAAACCAGCAGTTTAATTTTATCCTTTTCTTTCCACATTCTCTTATTTGATTTTCTCATTAAATATGGTGCCAGTATTTTGAGTAGGACGAACCTTTACATAAAAGTAATTTAAAAACATGTCCTTGTACAAAGCAAAAAAAAAAAAAAAAAAAATGTAAAAAGCAATTAAAATGTATAATGACCTTAAGTAAACACATATTTGTAACTTGATTTTTTCTCTCTCCTTTAATTAGAGGAGTCTTCATTTTGGCTTCCCTTATATGGCAACATGTGCTGCCGATTAGTTGCCCAGCCAGCCTGCATGGCTGAGGATGCGTTTGTGGGATTTCTTAATCAGCAGGTTAGAGGACTTCTAATACTGAGAAAAGTTCTTAAAGTCTTTTTTAAATGTCCGTTTTCTAAATGTTATCAAACATAGACTGTAAAGGGTCTGGGGGTCAGAAGAGGGTACAAGGTGAGGGGCCTAATGCAGTTTTCATGGCTAAGGAGTCATGTCTCCCTGTTCCCCTGCTGCATTAATAGCAGTAACAGGATAATGAGCACAGCAGAGGACTCCCTGTGGAAACTGATGGGAGCTACAGCACAACACCTTTTACATAAAGGCCTTTCTGGCAGACAGCTTTTTGCACAGAGTAGCCCTCTGGGCTTCCAAAACTGCCTCTGTGCCACCTACTCCTGATTTATTTATAACCGTAGTTATTTATATCCAGTAAATAATTAATTATGAGCTTCAATGAATCAATAGCTTTTTCTAAAAGATTCCATTAGGAGGAAAGAAAATTTGCATTCTTACATGGTAGTCAGCATTTTCCAGGGTTCTGAGAACAGCAAGGGAAAATTATATTTTGAGCATTGAGAGTTATTTTTGTAATTTTCCTGAGTCACTGGATAAATTGCCATGGAATTCTAAGCACTAATTTTTAATAGACTGGCTTTTCTAAAATTGCAGTGATTTATGATTTTATGTGTGTAAAAGTTATTTGATAATTATTACCTCCATTTTGCTTAGTGCTTTTAATGCAAACTTCTGTGATGATAACTTACTCTGATTTGGGGCAGTTGTCTTATTGCTCAGTAAATTCATAGGCAATTCTATCACATTTTAAAAGTCTAGAAATGAATTTGATGATTTAAGTGTTTTGTTGAATTTAGTGTTAAAATTATAAATAATGATAAAGTTGATAGTTTATTGATTGCTTTTCTTCTTTTTCAGCAAATGATAGAAGGTCTGATTAGTTGGAGAAGGTTATATTGTGTTTTGAGAGGGGGTAAACTCTATTGTTTTTACACCCCAGAAGAAATTGAAGCTAAAGTGGAACCAACCTTGGTAGTGCCCATTAACAAGGTAAATGAAATGCTGTTTTGAAAATAAAAATGTGACATCATATGAAGTTTGTCCTTTTCTATACAGTTTACATCATTACCATCTTATAAATAAAAGGGAACAACTGCTAAATATAGGTCAGTTCATAAAAATAATTAAATCTGTTCTTGCTGTTTTTCTTTTCATTACAAAACTTATCAGTTAAAGGAAATACTGCATATTTTGTAAGAAAACTTAGTAATGGCAAATCTAAACCAGTAAATAGCTTTTAAACCAAAGAATGTAACTCTGCATTAGCAGGATATTTTATATTTTTTATGGGTTAATTTAATCAAGATTATATAAATAGAAATTGTTAGTTCACATTTTAGTAATGCTCTTTTTAGTTACTATTCAAATGAACCCACCGAAAGACTTTCTGACTTCTTATGGGATTGATGGGCAATTATCTAACCTTCTGTCAGGACAGCAAAGCCTGACACTCTGTTTATATTGAATAGTTTAGTGCTTGCACTGCATTTAAAAAGTGCTATCCCACCTGTAGCATCTTATCAAGTATATATGTACTGGTTTGATACAAAGGAGGCTATTAAAATTTAATTAAAATATTTTTACCTGAAAATCTGTAAGAAAACTTGTCCGTAAAAGGCACACTTATTTTCTCTTATTCCACTATCCTAAATTTATCTGCTTCTGTCGTCCCAATCTAGTGTTTATTAAAGAGTTTTTCTTTTTTCCCCCTTTTTATAGCAGTCCTACTCTAGAATACTTTAATGGCATTTCTAGAGCTGAATACCATGTTTTCTGCCTAGGGACTGCACCTAATTGTTTCTAGTGGTTTACATTGCTTGCGTTTACAGTAGTTAAATTGAAGTGTATGATAAAATATGAACCTGATGGTTAACATCTGTTAACTGTATGTGTTCTACTCGTATTTGAAATTTCTTTTAAAGAAGTATATAGTTGTGTGTCCTTTTACATAATAGTTGTAGTCTTGAAAACATATGGGTACCTGTCTCCTAATCTGTGAGGACTTGAGTTAATTTCTATGCTCTTTTCCATCAATAACATTTTTGTCTACTTTTATCCTGCTTTTAGAAATTCTACTGCTTGTTACTTAAAATAAATCCTTCAGTGAGATCTTTTATTATATCGTTAACTCCACCAAATTTATCTGCTTTGTGTATCAGGAAAATTAGTGTTGCTCTTAAATAGCATAAATAAATAATACCTTAATATTATAACATAACATAACCCTGGTGGCACAGTGGTTAAGTACTCAGCTGCTAACCGAAAGGTTGGCAGTTCAGACCCACAATCCGCTCCATGGGAGAAAGATGTGGCAGTCTGCTTCTGTAAAGATTTACAGCCTTAGAAACCCTATAGGGCAGTTCTGCTCTGTCCTGTAGGGTCGCTATGAGTCGGAATTCAACTTGATGGCAATGAGTTTGGTTTTTGGTTTGGTAATGTTATAACATAGGTAGTTTATTTTTGTTTAGAAAATTAGGTTTCTAAAATGTATTATTTTATTATTGAAAAATGAATTTGTTTTATTTCTTGCCTAACTTTTTATTTTATTTTGTGGTTTCTTCTACCCACTTTCCCTGCCTTATTCTTCTTTTGAAAACTTTTAAGCATACAGAGAAGTTGAAAAAATAGAATAACGAACATCTATATGCCCTTCACCTAGATTCTTTAGGTATTGTTGTTAACATTTTGCCACATTGGCTTTTTGTCTAGACAGTTTAAAAAAAAATTTTTTTTTAACCAATGAATGTAAATTGCAAATAGTATAACATTTCTTCTCTAAATAGTTCAGCATGTTTCTCTCAAAGACAAAGACAATTTCCTTCATAACCATAGTATTATTAAATGAATTGTTGCTAAGATAATATTATCTAATATGCAAAGCATATTGTCCCAATTGTCTTCAAAATGTTATTTCTACTTTTTGTTTATTGCTTGATGCAGGACCCCATCAAGGTTCATGTCTTTCAATTCCTTTTCATCTGAATTGGGCCCTTCACACACATGCACGCACCAGTTTTTTTGTGGAAAGGATGTGGCCTCTTTCATTACATTGACGTTATGGTAAAGTCTAGGACAATTTTCTTCTTAGAGTATTCCCAAATCAAGATTTGACTAATCATTTCACTAAATTCAGGTTAAATATTTTTGGCAAGAGTTCCACATAGGTGATTATGTCTAACGTGATTTTTACTGGATAACAGGATAATAAGAATAGAATCCTACCAATTTAATTTTTTTTCCCTTACATACTGGACCGTGGAATATGGATAGCCATAAACCAAATTAAAACATAGTTTAAACAGATGATTTTTTAAAATAATTTGTTTTATTTGAAGATAGTTTTCAAAGTATTCATTTCACCTTCTCTCAGCCATTTATGGTGGGCCAAGCCAGGTATGTTGATAACTGTTTTTAAAATACATTATTGTTTTACAAGTGAAGAAATAGACTCTGAGATCAGATTGAACTTGCCTAGCCAGTAAGGAAAATTACATAGCTCACTCTTTTCCTAATGGGTAGAAAAAAAAAAAAAAAGATAAAAATTCATGGGCTGTTTTCCCGTTTCCTCAGAGACCTATTCCTAAACTGTATTTACGGGACGAAATTAGACTTTTTCCTATCTTCATACTCAGTCTGAATCAGAGTTTTGAAAGTAAAGAAGTATCTTTGAGATGAGATTCTGAGCCTGAAGCCACAATTGACCTATAGACAATGGCTTAGGCATGTGTTTAACTTTATCACTTAAATTTGAGAGGACGGTTGTAATGAAACTCCTGTGTTATTGTAGCTAGTGCATCTGTATTTTTCTGTCTGATGGTAAGGATTTCTTTCCAGAAAAGTGACAACAGTGTTTACACGGCCTGACTGAATTGACCTTTTTCCAATTGATTCATTTTTTCCTGTGGTAATAAAGGCGGATGGCCAGGCAATTGATGGGATTCTGTAGTCAATCAATTCCATTATTAAGATGACTGAAATTAGCACAGTTAGAAATCCCTGTGGTTCCACAGTTGACCATTACAAATTCACAGAAAAATGATTAATCTAGTAATTTGTATAGACTTGGCCTTAGACTTGAGGACAAAGTGGGCTATATTTGGCCCTGAGGACTGATGACATAAATATTTCTTCCATTGTACATGACTTTTCTTTAAAGTACAAAAGAGAATTTTAAGATTAAAACATGAAGTAAGAGTTACTATTGGGAATATAATTTAATTGCTGATCTCAAAGGTGAAACTGATGACAAAATCTTCCATTCTCCAACTTTGAGATATTGTCATCATAATATTTTCTATTCTTCTTCGATCTTTCTTATTCGTTGTCCAGCTTTCTCATCCATATGAGGCAACTGAAAACTCCATGGCTTGGATCAGGCGCATCTTAATCCTCAAGGTGACATCTTTGCTTTTTAACACTTTAGAGAGATCTTTTGCAGCAGATTTGCCCAATACAATGCGTCGTTTGATTTCTTGACTGCTGCTTCCTTAGGCATTGATTGTGGATCCAAGTAAAAAATCCTTGACAACTTCAATCTTTTCTTCTTTTATCATGATGTTGCTTTTTGGTCCAGTTGTGAGGATTTTTGTTTTCTTTATGTTGAGGTGCAATCCAAACTAAGGCTGTAGTCTTTGATCTTCTACAGTAAGTGCTCTTCACTCTCAGCAAGCAAGGTTGTGTCATCTGCATATTACAGGTTGTTAATGAGTCTTCCTCCAATCCTGATGCTGCATTCTTCATATAGTCCAGCTTCTTGGATATTTGCTCAGCACACAGATTAAATAAGTATGATGAGAAGATACAGCCTTGATGCACACCTTTCCTGATTTTAAACCACGCAGTATCCCCTTATTATGTTCAAACAACTGCCTCATGATCTTTGTACAGGTTCCTCATGAGCACAATTAAGTGTTCTGGAATTCCCATTCTTCACAATGTTATCCATAATTTGTTATGATCCACACAGTCGAATGCCTTTGCATAGTCAATAAAACACAGGTAAACATCTTTCTGATATTCTCTGCCTTCAGCCAAGATCCATTTGACAAGAGCAATGATATCCCTCATTCTACATCCTCTCTTCTGAATCTGGCTTAATTTCTGGCCGTTCTCTGTTGATACTCGGCTGCAACTTCTTTTGAATGATCTTCAGTAAAATTTTGCTTGTGTTTAATTTTAATGATATTGTTTGATAATTTCTGCATTCTGTTGGATCACCTTTCTTTGGAATGGGCACAAATATGGATCTCTTCTGGTCTGTTGGCCAGGTAGCTGTCTTCCAAATTTCTTGGCATGGAAAAGTGAGCGCTCCAGTGTTATATTCGTTTGTTGAAACTTCTTAATTGTTATTCCATCAATTCCTGGAGACTTATTTTTTGCTAATGCCTTCAGTGCAGTTTGGACTTCTTCCTTCAATACCATGAGTTCTTGATCATATGCTACGTCTTGAAATGGCTGAATGTCGACCGGTTCTTTTTGGTGCAGTGACTCTGTATTCCTTCCATCTTCTATTGCTGCTTCCTGTGTCGTTCAATATTCTGCCCATAGAATCCTTCAGTATTGCAACTCAAGGTTTGAATTTTTTCTTCAGTTCCTTCAGTTTGAGAAATGCTGAGCATGTTCTTCCCTTTTGGTTTTCTAATTCCAGGTGTTTGCTCATTTCATTATAATCTAGTTTGTCTTCTCGAGCTGTCCTTTGAAATTTTCTGTTCAGCTCTTTTACGTCATCATTTCTTCCATTTGCTTTAGCTACTCTACGTTCAAGAACAAGTTGCTAAGGTATATAAATAATAATTCTCTTATTTTAATCACAGAATCTGTTCTCCAGCTATAATTCTTGTACTTCTAAATGACATTTCCTGTAAAGCTAAGTCACTTCATTAATTTTTGTAGGGAGCCATCTGTGGAAATAGTCACATTAAGAGAAGAAAAGCCTAACAGCTGTTCCCCTCCCCTTTTCGATCCAAATTTGAAAGGGTGATTTACTTCAAAGTGATTGCTTCAACTTCAAAAAAACTTCACTATGAATGTTGTTGAGCAAGACATTCTCAATAATGGGTACTTAACTGGAGTCACTGAATCGTCTATACATTGTAGAAAGCATTATATTAGCCAAAGCTTTATCCATTGCCAGTGAGGGTTGAGGGTGAGAAAGAGAAGTGTGGGTCTTTGAAATCAATAGTCTTTTCTTGATTTAAATAACTATACATCACTGCATTTTAATTAATAATGAAATTTGTACTAAACAAGTCAATAGCACTACTTGCTATGATAGACCTCTATTAAATTACCTTGAAATTACTTTTAACTATTGTATTTATCATGGACCTGGAAAACAAAATTATTATGAAGCACATAGGATTTTCTCCTGATTATTTTAGTCTTCTCAATATGTGAACCCTAGCAATTATTCGAACAGTACCCTATTAAATACAGCAAAAGTAAGCTTTTTTAAACAGCCTTTCCCTTAGGAGTTTCTCTTATTTTATTGACATAAATTGAAAATAATTATATCAAAGTGATACTAATCATACCTAATGCTGGGTTAATTTATGGTTTGGTTTTATATATTTCAAACATTCCTTTCTATATATTGTGGAAGTATTCTTTGTTGTTAGAGTACATAAGATGTGAGGCTTGCTTTTAACCAACATTTTGTTTGTCTTCAACCCTGATTAACAGGACTTTAGATCTAGTACCTTTCAAAGAACTTGACATTTTTCACAGGTGTTATCTCGTTTATCCTTATGATATGTTTGTGAGTTAAGTGTGCAATAAATATTATCTCTGCATTATAGATAAGAAAGCAAGCAGTTATAGACTTAACATTGTTTTTTGTACTTGTATTTTATTTTTAAAATTGTTTTATAGAAAGTTTCAAGATAATCAATAGAGAGAATAATATAAATGAACCCATCTGCCCTCTCACACATTGCCTCTAACCTAGAATTATTTTGAAACAAATCCTAGAGACCATATCATTTTATATTGTAAATATTCCATTTGTCACACTTAAGTATATTTATAGCCTTAATATCATCAAAAATCTAGACTGTGTTGAAATTTCCCAGTTTCATAAATTTTTTCTTAACACTTTTGAATCAGGATCCAGATAAGTGCTGTCCATTCCAGTTGGTTGATTAGATTGATTAGGTGTCTTAAATCTTTTAGCTTTGCTCTCGCCACGCCCACCCCCCACCCCCCACCCCCCACCTGCCTACCTCTCTTGTCTCTTTCTCTCTCTTATCATTTATTAAGAAACTGGGTCATTTATCCTACAGAGTTTCTATAGTCTGGATTTTGCTGATTGCATCTTCAGGTTTTTGTTTTTTTTTTTTTTCCCTCTCTTCTATTTTTTGATCAGATCCAGGTTGTTTGGTTTGTTGGTTGGTTGGTAATAATGCTTCTTAGGAAGTGTTGTGTACTTTTATCAGGAGGCACATAATATGTGTGGATCTTCTGTTGATATTAACATTGATTAGATCTTTATTTCATTAGGAATTACAAACTGATGCTATTTTTATATGTCTTCTTTGGTTTATTAGCTGAGATACCCCTACTTCATCAGCTATTTGGTTACCCTGAGGTACAATTATCCTGTCTTATAGGAAAGATAGGATAAATGCTTGATTTTTTGCGTTTAGTTTCAGCTATCAAACAATAAGGTGGTTCTATCAAACAATAAGGTGGTTCTTTAGAATCCTTCAAAATTGAGCAATGAGTTATTTTTTAAATATCATTGTGAATTTATGGATTTAAAGGTATTTTATGTAACAATCCATTGCCGTTGTTATCCTTATTGGTGCTCAGATTGTCCCATCTTTGGCTAGTGGAAGCCTCTTCAAATTGACTCGAGTCCTTTTGACACAACCCTAGTGATCTTTGATTTCTGGTAGCACAGATGTTCCAGGATCATCTTTTACATTCTTTGATCCAGACTGGGAATCAGACATTTCTCCAAGGATCTCTGATTCCTTTATAGGAAAGAATATTTAGAGACCATAATCGGGGTGCTACAATCAAAAACCAAATCAGTTGCCATGGAGCTGATTTTGACACATGGTGACCCCACATGTGTCAGAGTAGAACTGTGGTCTGTAGGGTTTTCAATGGCTGATTTTTTGGAAGTAGATTGCCAGGACTCTCTTCTGAGGCGCCTCTGAGTAGACTCAAACTCCCAACCTTTCAGTTAGCATCCAAGCACGCAAACCATTTGTACCACCCAGGGACTCCCTATCTGGGTGCTAGGTGTGTTCATTTCAGAAGTAAACTTTTTTAAAGATCATGTAGTCAAAAGTAAACTAAAAAAATTCATAAATCTATTATCCACAGAAATGGAGAGGTAAAATACAGTTTTAATTCAGAGTAATGAACAACCTAAAAGAAACTTTCCTTTGAATTCATAATTTGTCGTATTTTGTTGTTACCTCTTTTTTGGCATGCTGTCTTTTAGTTTAAAAAAAAGTTTCCCATTAATTACGTTATTAGAGATGATAAAATATAGAAGTTAATTTAAATGTTTTCTTTTGCCTTTTACTTGCAGCTTTTAAAAACCTCTCGTTTTAAAAATTTAGTTGTATATGGTTATCAGAATTAATGGAGTACATAGCATTCATGAGTATATTGCTACATTGTATTCTCTTAGGAGAATATGAATGATTCAGCTCATCACATTTTCTATGTAGCTGTTTTCATTTGAAATGATACCTTAGCATTATGCTAAATACACATTTCCATCTATGAAAGTCACATTTTCATTATTCAAGTGTTAAATTCATTTTAATCCTGTATAGAAAGGTAGTCAGAAATTTATATTAAAATGGATTGGGGGGGAACACAATTTAAGTTACAAGAATATTTTATATTTTATTATTTTTAATACCAACAGAAGTAGAGGATCACCCCCCACCCCCGTGATTCAGCTTTAATAGCATATTAATGATTCTTCCTGGAGCTTAAGTCATTCTCTGCTAGTGATAATAAGCTGTGTATTTAAAGAGGTTGATTACATGTGTCTTTCGGCTCCAAGGATACCATTTAGGACAGCATTTTTTATATTGTATAAATAGTTACTTATAAGAGTTAATTTACAAGGTCTATTACCAAGTCATAGGAATGTAAAAACACCTTATTATGATAAAATTAAAATGCTGACTATAAGTCCCATTATAATCCACTGAAGACTCACATTCCTGCACGTCTAAAATGACAAGATAGACTAATTATCTCTGAGGTTGCTACCAATCCTTATATAGTCACGCGCCGCACAACATCCATTCAGGCAATGTCTGACTGCATCTACATCCGTGGTCCCATAAGGTTAAAATAGTGTCCAGGAATCCTGATTGGAGAATGAGACGTAGCGGACATAACCAGACGTAGCAAATACAACAGCTTCCCACGCACAACGTCTCTCATATACAAAGGCATTGCACTGCCAGGCATACACTCAAAACCAAACCCACTGCTGTCAAGTCAGTTCCAACTCATACAGTATCCCATAGAGTTTTGCTAAGTACAGGCAGTCCCCAGGTTATGAACAAGTTCCGTTCCTAAGTCTGTCTTTAAGTCGAATAGGTACCTAAGTTGGAACAGTTAGATACAGTTTGTATCTAACATCAGTTAGTAAAATGTTTGTCTTAGCATATAGTGTACCTTTTTATGCATAAAAACGTTAAAGAAACACTTCCAGATACACTAAAACATCTTTAGCATAATAATACAGTAATAATAATAATGTTTTGATGCACGTTGCAAAGTAGTGCTCGTTATTATGAACCTTAGTGTGTACTTTGAATTTTTAGTATAATCGGCTTTATGGGGGTTGGTTCGTGACTACACATTGTACATATGTCAGACATTCGTAACCCAGAGACTGTCTGTATATAATATGGTGTTCACACAACATCCAAATCATATAATGTCCTATTTCACAGAATGTCTCATGGATGTTAAGTGACACATGACTGTACAGTCTTCTTTGATACTCCAAAGGTTCTAAGTTATGTTGCAACTTTATACAGCGTATGTTTTGCCCATGTGATTTTGAATAAAAATTTCTTCCTTCAGAAATGAACTTCTTGTGTCATATATATGGTGTTCACCTGCCTTTATGTACCCGTTTTCAGGGAATGGTTAGCTTTTCTTCATAACTCTTTTCTACTTCTCTAATACCTACATAGACATCTTTATACACTAAAACCTGTTAGAGCCGTAACTCGACAGGACTACCTTGCTTTTCTGGGTCTCACAAGCTTTCCACCTTTGACAGGGTGCAGCCTTACTACTTTTCTGTTGCCCTCTATTAGTGAAAATATTTGAGTTTTCCTTCTGTGGCATGTTTCTGCTTGTATAAATGGCATGGGGGCAGTGTCTGTTCTCTAACTTCAGAAGGGAGAAGGAGAACCAAGATCAACAGCCCAAGGCTGATTCCTATGAGGCAGAAGTTAGACATGCCTCCTCTCTCCTCCCTCTCTACCAATTCTGAAACAGCACTCTACTTTTCTGCTGGATTTGATAATTCATTGCAGTGGCCACACAGAACTCAAGTACAATACGATTATGGGGTTTATTAGGGAGGTAACAGGTTACAATTCAGGCTCAGGAACACTTAAGGATACAGTTCTTCTGTCAGGACAGCCTCTCCTAGCTGTGCCCAGACATGCCACTCCCTGGCTCTAGGCCTCTGCCCAAAGGCACTCAGTTTCCTCTCTCCATGGGCAGGGAAGCCCACCACACTGTCTCGTACTGCAGGGTCTCTGCCGTTGGGTCTCTCCTGCCACCACTTCTCACCGTCTTCAGGGTTAAATTTCTCTCTGTCTCCTGAGTCCAGGAGCTTCTCAGCGCAGGATCCCAGGTCCAAAGGACATGCTGGCTCCTAGCTGTTCTTCCTTGGTGGTGCTGAGATACTCTGCTCTGGAATTGGCTCGCTTTTAAGGCAAAACTGACCAATCCCCTTGTTGGGCCACAATTATCCTATCACACAGTCCTGCCCAGTCACCTGGGTGGGAGTTAAAACACCTTGGCTAGAAAGCCACACAGACGTAATCAATACCATCGTACTGCCTTATACACGTTCCGGCTTTCTCAGGTTTTATTGTATGTGTGAGTATATGGGTCTTAGTGTATGTCTGTACATACAGTCTCTTCACCCTTAGTCACCTTTCTTAACTGCTACCCAGAATATTCTTCTGGCTACATAGCATTAGGCTTAACCATGTTCTTCTAGAATGCTCTGTCCAGTAGAGAAGCCACTAGTCTCAAGTGGCTGTTAGGCACTTAAAAGGTGGCTGGTCTGAATTGAGATGTGCTGTTAAGTGTACAGTACAGACTTGATTTGGCAGACACTTATGAAAAAAGAATGTAGACTGTCTCATTAATTTTCATATTGACTACATGTTAAAATGATAATATTTTAAAAACAGAACAACCAGATGGAAATAATGAGAATATTCACACAATGTGAAGATTATAACCAGTGTCACTGAACAATTTGTATAGAAATTGTTGAATGGGAGCCTCAACTGCTGTGTAAACCTTCACTGAAAACACAATAAAATATTTTTTTAAAAAAGATAAATATCTTGGATATGTTGGGTTAAATATTAAAATTAATTTCACCAGTCTCTTTTTACTCTTTTTAAAAATGTAACTACTATAAAATTTTTTATTGCATATGTGGCTTATATTTCTATTGCGGATAGTATTGTTCTAGAATAATGTAAAACTAATCATAATTCAGGCTGCTGAATCCCTATTTCTGCATAATATCAAGTTCTGTTCCAGACTTTTCTCCCCCAGGACTCCTTGGCCTAAACTACATGTGGATTCTAGTTTGCCATGTGGCGTGGCTGTGCCTAGTAGTGACTTAGGAATAGACTGTTCTCTTCTCCATGTAGACACATTAAGTGTCATCACAGTGTCATGCATAGTGCCCCTCAGAAAAAAAGGTTGAGACAATCGATACAGGAATGAAAACTTTGCCTTTGTTGTATCTTTAAAGAACAAGAAGAAAAGAATTTTAACGTGAGAGTTATATTGCTTTATGGATCTTTAGCTATGAGCTCTGTAAATGAATGTTACATATAAAATAAATGTTTATGAGGAAACCTAACTGTTTCGTTGCAGTAAACATTAAGTTATGGTTTTCCTGCATAAACTGATAATATTGTATTTCATACACAAATATTAAAATAAAAACATGCTTTTACTGACTTTTTTATGACTGTTGGAAATACAGTTAACATATAATCCACATTACAATTATGATATGCTATATTTGTTTTATTGCAAATTTTAAGGTGTATATAAAAGACAGCAGACTCCCACTTGAACTGAGATAGATCAAAACAGAGGTTATGTTTTAACCACATGTAATTTTGCATAACTGCTGTATGTAGCATGCCTTGAAACGTTACCTCAGCTTCTTGAATATAAAACATTTTTTAAAAAACCTTCTAGATTTGAGGTTGAATATTAAAACTTCTCAAAATTACATATTTTAAATTTCAGATGATCAGCAATAAGATTATAATTTCATCTGGTATAAATATGGTTGCTAAGCAATAAAACATTTGTTTGATCATTACAGAAATGTTCTCTTATAAAACACCAATTTTGTTTAATTTAATTTGTTTAATTTTCAGGAAACTAGAATTCGGGCAATGGATAAGGATGCCAAGAAAAGAATCCATAATTTCTCTGTTATCAACCCTGGTGCTGGACAGGCTATAACTCAGATTTTCTCAGCTGACAATAGAGAGGATCTTCAAAAGTGGATGGAAGCCTTCTGGCAGCATTTCTTTGATCTTTGTAAGTAGATGTTTGGATTTTTAGTAGTATATTCAGGTAGCATGAAAAGATGCACACAGCAATCTGAATATTGAAATTTTAATCTCACTGTTTGATAAAGATAATTTTCTTTTATGCTTTTTAATAAAATTATAGTGTATCATCAGTGCACTTGTGCTTTTTTCTCACAGCTGCTCCCTAAAGACACACTGACTAGTATCCCTTTGAATTCCTAGCATCTCTACTTCTTACATTTAAGTTCCTGTAGTCTCTAAAACGACCAGATAACATTTTCTCAGAACTGTAGATTTTAACAGCTTAAGCAAGTGTATTTTATCCAAGGGATAAGGAGCCATTTGAGAAGTAAGAAACTTCTTCAGGATGCTAAAATGTTGAAATGTTCAGAGGAGCCTCATTTTTATGTAACCTTCTGTTAACTCCAGATTCATTATAATACCATCTTGGACATCATCCAAAGAGTTGTTTTTTTTTAAACCGCACATATGGTTTTTCAGTCTCAATAATACAATCCAATGGCGTGGATTATAAAAACAATCTGATAGTCGTAATAAAGTTCTAGTATGTAAAATATGTGAAGTTCTAATTTTATTTCTCAATTTAAGGAGGAATTTCAACAGGAAAATATTAAAATTTTAGCAGGGTTTTTTTTTTTTTTTTGTACTGAAAACTTAGCAGTTTATTTATTATATATAATTTTACACTGAAAATGTAGAATATTGACAATGGCTATTTCTAATCAAAGTAAAACTGTTAGGTTCAACCAGGATTTTATGTCTTTAGAATGCTTTTCTATAGAATCACAAAGCAGAGAAATAGCCATGATTTTTCAAAGCAGCCATTTCCAGACAACTAAAAGTTATTTCTACAACTCTTAGAAATAATTCTGCACACATTTTTGGAATTCCTACGAGCTGTTTTTGGAACGCTGTAGTTATATACCTGTAGTCCTCAGGTTAATTTTTATAAAGTCTGCTCTGATCCATGTCCTGGTTAAGAATTAAATTGATGGTTGGGCAGAGGGGCAAGTAAGGGAACCAAATGTATTGTTTATCTCTCATATACCAGATGGGTTCATTTATTTCTCATGCCTGTGAGGTAGAAATAGTTTTTCTCTGCTGTATAGATAAGAAAACTGAGCCCTGAGGAGGTTTCTGATTCACTGCAGGGAACCAGAAGATTCCTT
Source organism: Dugong dugon (assembly GCA_030035585.1). Taxonomy (NCBI): domain Eukaryota; kingdom Metazoa; phylum Chordata; class Mammalia; order Sirenia; family Dugongidae; genus Dugong; species Dugong dugon. The sequence goes on from CM057475.1 coordinate 28,297,837, forward strand.
CCATGGCATTCTTGGACTGTTTAGGACTTTTTTTCCTTAAGTACTATCCCTAGGCACTCAACAAATGTTCATGTACTACATTTCTTTTTTTTAAATTTCAGTGAATCTTAAGCATGTAACTCACAAGATAGCAGCTTCCTTTCTTTTGTTGATCACAACTAAAATTTTAACTGTTTTCCTTAAGGCTCTGATTTAGCGTCTCTCATACAAAAACACTATTATTTCTAGAAGTGATTCTGGTATTTTATAATTTTTATGTGCATAAAAAAGGAAGGAAAGGGATAAGTGCAGGTAGAAATACAGAAACATAGTAGTATGGATATCAACTACAACTTGATGATGATCTCATGTTTTCATTCCCTAGATTATGTGAAATAATTTATCAAGCTAAAGTAGGGAGTTGGAGGGATAAGAATCTCATGACAGTTTGGTACTGTCAAAGTAATAAGAAAGTGATGACAACTAGGTTCTCAAGTCTGGTTATTTCTTTAGTATTTAATGCTTCTTGAATAAAATCCACCGATGTATTTAATTCTTAAAGGAAATGTTCCTTACTATTATGTTTACAGTTTGGAATTCATTGTTTGGAGAAATGAAGCAAAGATGGAAGTATTTAAACTGTCCTAAAAATTGACTTGTATTTTAAAATCTTTTACCCAGGAGCCTGGTGGTACAATGGTTAAGCACTCAGTTGCTACCCAAAAGGTCGGTGGTTTGAACCCACCAGTCACTCTGCTGAAGAAAAATGTGGCAGTCTGTTTCCGTAAAGAAATTACAACGTTGGAAACCCTATGGGGCAGTCTACTCTGTCCTATAGGGTCTATAGGGTCGATATAAGTCGGAGTCGACTTGATGGCAACGGATTTACCTTTCTAGTGGTAGATAGGTGTAATCTCGTGATCTTAGTTGAAGTATGGTGTATAGTACAAAGTTGAAGATAGATAGGGGAAAATAAAGTAAGAATAATTTAATATCTGGACCAGGGTTCAATTCTTTGGTTCCACTTTAAGAGCGGAAAACCAGGAAGATGAGATAAGTAGAAAGCACGAGGAAACATGGAGAGAACTAGGTTCGTTTAGACTAGAGAAGAACAGCAAGGGTGATGATGGTGGGGAGGAGGGAAAATAATAGCTATTTTTAATATTTAAGAGCTAATAAACATGTAAAAGAGGAGTGACACCTGTTCTGGATGGTCAAAAGGCATGGAGTTGGGAATGATGGTTCAGAGATACAGAAACTTAAAATAGATTTGGAACATTAATTTTCCCCAAATATTTAATAATATAAATAATAAATATAAATTATGTATTATTATATATTTTATAAATGATATAGAGTTCCATTCACAGCTTAGCATAATGGATCGTTTTGACTGGGAACATTATAACAATAAATAGTATTGTGAGAAACATTTTCAATATACACATTATTGTGTGAGCAAAACATATCCATTTAATATTTCAGATTGGGCCTTTGTTTTCGTGTTAGCATACTATCACATATAACTATGCATACTAATTTATTCACTGGCAAAATAAATGTTTCAATTGTAAGATCTTGACCAGTGAACATGCCACATTTGCACCTCTGACTTCAGTAACACACAGGATAATGTGGCATTATATTCTGATTTTCAACAAGATTAGTATTCTGCTACTAGCTTAACAGTGAAAAGCTTTCATCTATCAATGTAGAGAAAATACTGTACTTTATAATTTGTCTAAGAATGTGACATAAAAATATTTGCTAGTCTAAAATGTTCCATTATTTTTCCATTAGATAAAGGTTTTTTGTTTTGTTTTATGTCCCCAAGAAGCAAAATCTGGCTTTTATATATTTATTTAAAAAAAAGGAAGTGGAGGGGAGGAATAAGTTAACAGATCTCAGATCCTGCTAGATTTAAATTCTGGGAGAGCAACCTTTGAAGCCTTATACTGACAGTTTTATACACTTTTATGAGTTGCTATGTGGGCTATTTGAAATTTTTACTTATAAGTAAATAAAATATAAGTATATTCTATACTTAGCATTGTAACAGATCACACTGGAAGGTTTTTATTTCTTAGCTATTTAAGGTGATGAATTTTAAATTTATACGTATGTTACTATGACTATTTGTTAACTAAAAACAATACAAATGAATAATTCGACTAAAAATGTAATGGCTTTAATTTTTAAGCCATGGAAAATAAGTTGAATATGTGGTATATAGACAGATGGTATCTGGTAGTTGCTAGCTTTCATGCAGGTGTACGATAAGTATGTGAAAGATTAAATTTTTTATATCCAATCAAGAGAAATAAACCTGAGAGTTTTATTTTAAAATGAAAATAATAAAACATAATTTAAAAGAAAATGTTTCCCACACTTATTTAACTTACTAGTTGAAACCAGTTATTCAAGAGTATTTTTTTTTCCTAATTTGTAATGACTTTAAAGTATGCATCCTAAAATAAATTAGACCCAGTTACAATTTTATTGAAATGTCTTTGTAGTGATAGGCTTTTATGAGTATCTTTTATTTAAGTGAAAATAGTGTTTTTCTATAATTATATAATTTTTAAAAGTATGATGATCATCTTAAAGAGAACAATTGTTAAATAAACAATTCTTATTTCTTAATTAAATTTTTCACAGTTAAAGCTGTTTTTGAGAACCACCACTCCTTGTTTTTTCTATTTGCTTCTACATAATTATATTTCAGTGGATTTTTACCTTTCAGCTGCCTTAAATACTGGATGTTTTCACTGATTATTTAAAAGAAGAGAACCTTTACAAACCTTTACCATAAGTAGAAATTTTCAAGTAATTACTAGCCTAGAGATCTTAGCTTAATATCTATACATAGAACTTTATTTTTTGAATAGATTACTTTTATTCCTTGACTTGGACTTTGAAATTATAAGGTAGTACTAGCTTTTTGTGCAAGCTTGCTTAAGCAATACTTCATAAATTTACTGTTATTTTTGTAACAAAAAAAAGTGTTTATATCTGTTGAAAATGAAATTTATATCTTCACATTTATGTTTTAAATTAGCCTACCTTTTCTGTCTTTCTTAGGCCAATGGAAGCACTGTTGTGAAGAACTTATGAAAATTGAGATTATATCACCACGGAAACCGCCTTTGTTCTTGACAAAAGAGGCGACCTCAGTCTACCATGATATGAGTAAGTGGGGTTTGTCTTTCTAAGCTGCAGGGTAACAAAAACAACATTGTCCGTATTCAAGCAGCTTATTCTATTGACATTAAAATGCTAACATTTTCAGGGCACAGTCAAAATGAATGAAAAAAGACTGTGATTATAGACTAAGGAATTCATGTTTAATAGATGAATTAATACAAAATTAATGAATACACATTTTTTTATAGTTTGAATGCTTAAGATCAAACAAAAATTTTAAGGCTTCAAAATGAATAAAGGTGCAGTGGAAATACATACTAGCTGAGGAGCTGATGAAAATTCTGAACATGTAAGCTTATAGATTCTAGAATATGGCCATGTTCATTTTTCTGTATTTTATTGAATTTGTTTTTAAGTAGTCTTGGTAAATGAATATTAATGAGTGGAAGCTTTCATCTCAGTCCAAAAAAAATTGGTTAAGTTTACTACTTAGGAAAATTTAACATTTCTGGACTCGTTAATATTCCATTTTTCCACATGTTGAAGGGGGTTATTTATCCTTGTAGGATTGCCTCAGTGAATATGTGGTGAACAAGCACAAGTCACTGCTAAATTCTAGTCTAATTCACCTCTAATGTACCTGTACTTACATATACTTCAAAATGTTAGATTAAAAATGATAAATTTGGGTTTATACATTTGAAAATACCAGTGGTTCACTTAATAAAGATATTTATCTCTGTTCTCTTTTTTTCCCCCAAGGAAAATTTCAACCCACACCCTCATCACCATAGTGATATCAGAGCTTTATCTATTTTTTTGTTTTTTCCCTTCACTCTATTTCCCTGGTTTGGGGGATTTTTTTATTTTTTCTTTTAACAGAGACTTTGCTGACTTACAGGAAATAATACTAATCCAATTACAGTAGTCCTGGTTTTTATGTCAAGCTTTTGTAAAAAAGGGAATCTACTCTTACATAGAATTCAGAATAGGTTTTATATCCAAGAAAAGTTATCTAATAAATACTTATAGAACCAAAAAAACACTCATCTGACTCCACTCTTTTGAAATCTAGATTTTACTCATTTGTTTAGGAGTGTGTGTGCATAGATAGATAGAGAAAGATCAATAGATAGAAGATAGTTAAGAACAAGCTAGCCAGCCTACAGAATCTCTCCCTAATATTTGGTTCTACTGATATCATTATTTTTAAAAGTAAATGTTTCATTGCTTATGCTAGTCTAAATTTTTGATGATCATTATACTAGCATATTTGTTTAGAAAATAATAATTTATTCAGGTAAAGAAGTATATACTGGTTTTGAATTTTTCCTGTGTATTTTTTCCTAAAATTACTATAGGCATTGATTCTCCTATGAAACTTGAAAGTTTAACTGATATAATACAAAAGAAAATTGAAGAGACAAATGGACAGTTCCTTACTGGTCAGCGTGAAGAATCCTCACCACCTCCATGGGCCTCACTCTTCGATGGAAATCATCAAATGGTCTTTCAGAAAAAAGTATTATCTCCTACAAGTGAGCAGTTACTTGATGGGAAAGGGAAAAAGAGACGAGCTCCCCTTCTTCCTTCTGATAAACCTCCATTCAGCTTAAAAACACATTCCGGCACAGATCAATTGGTTAAGGACAAGTGGGAAAAAACTAGTGTATCTCAGACCTCGCCTTTGGATGCCAAATTATCGACCCTAATGCATCACCTGCAGAAACCAATGGCTGCTCCTCGAAAACTTCTTCCTGCCAGGAAAAATAGTTTAACTGATAGTCAACACACAGACACGACAACCAATTCTGAAGCCAAGCCAGTGCCAGCTCCAAGGCAGAAATCCATCAGAGACATTTTGGACCCTAGATCATGGTTACAGGCACAAGTATAGAAAGCTCTTGATATATAAAACATTTATCAAAATCTGTAACTGTGAGGCTTAATTCAGAGGCATTACAGATGTAATGACATGTAATTATGTAGGTGAATGTGACAGTGATTTACATCAATAATTAATAAGCTGTTAGTTATAGAAAAAATATAAGTGATTTCCCCAGCAGAATGCAAGAGACAGTTTCTAGACAATATCCTAATTGTCGGAAGGGTTAATTTATTCCTAAATTAGTACCAGGAAGTGAACAAGAACTAGGCAGAATAAAGCATTCAAATTTCTTTTAGGGAGAGACTGTCTAGTAATTTAAAATGTGTTAAATATGAGCCCTATTCTCATTGTGAAAATTTTAATAGTAATGGAATGTTTCAAATGTTTTCTTCAAGCCACAAATTATAGAATCTACCCAAAAAAATTTTCTTCTTAGCATTCTGGAATTCTCATCTAATGGTTCACTGGCCTCATCTCTTGTTCAGCTTGCTAGTTTATAGGCCTGACCTTTTAAATTCCTGGGATATATTTTGGAATATTAAATTCTTCCATCTTTAAAGAGAATTTTTAACATGTTCAAAGTTGTTTCCTTGAAGAGCCCTGACATCCTGTTGACATTAACTCTTATTAGTGAAACATAACATTTATTAGTTTAGAGAAATGGTAGATGAAATATTCTTTACATCCACTTTTCTATGTGTGGTGCTAATTTCCAGTGTGCTTTGGAATTTGGGGAAGTGGGTAGCTGATCAACACCTTAAGATTCATTTAATAATTATTTAAAAAGCAGATGGCAGATTCAAGAATAACAGAAAAGTTGGCTATGTTAATAATTTTCAGGATTCTTTTTTTTTTTCTTAATTACCATATTTTTATGCAATTAATGCATACGTTCTGTGTGTTTGCTGGCCATGCCTCTCCCCCCACCCCCTGCAAGGTATTTTCATAAGCACGCTATACTTTTTTTTTTTTTTTTTTACAGCAATGTGGAAGAGAATTGGCATGGCAGCCTTTGAGGGTGCCTCATAGGGGAAGAGCGCCACCCAGAAACAAACGCAGAGGGTGTGTGTTATTTGTGTAAAAATACAGTAGATGTTAGCTATTGATATTATTCATTTATAGTCATATTCTTAACAATAGTGACATAGGAATCATTTTCATAGGAGGTAATTTCCATAGTAATTAATCATGGTGACCCAAACAGGATTATGAAATCAAATGAGGAATAAATAACAAGAAGATGAAATTTCATTTCTTATAGTAATGTTGCTTGTAAACAAGAGCGTAACAGTTTTGAAAATCTAATCAGAATTTCCAAATAAAGCAGTTTCCATAAGGTGTCACCAACAGCACTAAAAATCTCAAATCATACTGAACTCTTAATGTCATTGGAAGAAATAAAATATGTGAATTAAATTACTGCCCTATGGGTAATATTTAGAGATCTTTTTAAAGCTAGTAAGGGCTCTATTTGGATCAGAACTGCATTATTTTAAAGTAAAACGAATACTTGTCAAAAGTAACTTATTAATTTAAATTGAACCTTTCGTTGTTCTTAGAAAGACATAACTGCCGTATTACTCACGTGCTTGGCCAGGACTCCTCGTAAGAATTGGGACTCAAGGGAGTAACGATACAGAAGGTCTCTTGTGGTGGCAGCACCAGGACAGACTTGGTGAGAAGAAAACCGTAATAGTTGCCCAACGTAATTTAGAGACAGTCACGTGTGTGAAAACTTTAAAAAGGAGGATTAATTTATTTTTATAACCAGAAAGATCTCATAAATTTCTAGTGTGATTACCATTCCAGTAAAGGACATATTAAAAATCAAAAAGATATTATTGTTTGATTTTTTTTTGTTTGTTTGTTTATTTTTTAAACCTCAGTGCTGTTTTTGACAGCATTTGTGACTGTTGTTGCCACTAAATTATAGAGCTAGAAAATGCTGCAGGCAAAATTGTTTCTGAAACTGACATCCAAGGAATTCTTTTTTTCATAGTTGGTGCCTTCTTTTATAATGAATTAGTATTAAGACTTCCAACCTATGTTCTTTCATTTCTCCTCATGCAAATTTTAGCCAAAAGGATTTAAGTAAATCAAGTAAGAAAACTTTTTCGTAGAGAACTTACTTAGCAGTTGTACCCTCAGTGTGGAAACTCTGAAACAGGACTGAAGCCCTTCTTCTTGGACCCGTGTAGGTGAAGCCTGAGCAAGGACTAACCACTCCCACCCCTGAAAACAATGTTGTTTGTTTTGTTTCTGGGAGACCCATTTCACTGCATGCGACAAAGCCTTTGAAATCATCCTGAAGCTCCTAAGCTGCACATCCTTGGACTGTTTAAAAAAAAAGTTGTCCAGTCGATTCCAACTGATGGTGACCCCATGTGTTGCAGAGTAGAACTCTGCTTCATAGTTTTCAAAGTCTGTGAACTTTCTGAAGCAGATCACCAATCCTTTCTTCCGAGGAGCCTTTGGGTGGGTTCAAACCGCCTACCTTTCGGTTAGTAGCTTAACTGTTTACACCATCCAATAACTTCTCTTTGACTATGAACCAAAAAAAATAAACCCATTGCCGTCAGGTCAATTCTGACTCATAGCAACCTTATAGGACAGAGTAGAACTGCCACATAGAGTTTCCAAGGAGCGCCTGGTGGATTTGAACTGCTGACCTTTTGGTTACCAGCCATACCTGTCAACCACTACACCATCAGGGTTTCCTCTTTGACCATAGTGATCATTAAATGCTAGTACACTACCCCACAAGAGGTATTTATAAAACAAATTTGATTTTTTCTTCTTTTTTACTCTTCTTTTTCCCTTTATTTTTTACAATTAAAAAAAATTATCTAAAAATGTTGAGTTAAACACTTTGTCAAGGAATTAATCAAAAGAAGTATTTGTTTTCTCATTTGCTAAACCAGAAGCTTGTAACAGAAAAATATGTCATGTAATAAAAGATGTTTCAGCTTTTTATGAGCTGGCTTTTCATATTCCGTGTTTGCCCTTTTATTTCTTGATATATGAAGATGATAAACTTGAAACAAAGAGTTAGCAGTCAGGTATTGATAATAATATAATTGGAGAAACATAATACAAACACAGATATTTCATGATATCGTGATAATTCTGATGATCTGAAGATAATGTTTTAGACAATTGTATTTCTATTTGAAGCATGAGGATATAAATTACTTAAAACAGAATTAAGATAGTCTTGTTCTTAATTGCTGCAAAGTGGTGAGCTTTTTGTTCAAACATCTTGCAAGGACAAAGAAGGCATTTTGTTAGTATAAACCTCCTAAGGTAAAGAGTCTTCAAAAATATCAGGCATGCCAACTCTCGCTGAGTTTTGTTAAATCCTCCTTAGCTATCTGCAGTGCCCCATGACCTCTTTTAAGTGGCTGTGAATGTATGTGGAAAACGAAATCCATTTATTATAAATGCCTTTTCTATACCCTTTAGGGTCCTACTAAATGTATTTTACCTGGTATTATTTATTAAAAATGGAAGTTGCTGTGATTTAGAGACAACTCGTGTAAGGTAGGTTAAGCAGTCAAGTATTTCTTCAGGCTTATGTTCAGCACCTCAGCCACCTACTGAGAAGTTAATTAATTCGGTCCAAAATGGAATTATAGTGCAGTTTGGTGCAGTTTATGTTAAATGCCATTTGAATGTAATCACCTGTGTTACCATGAATGAGGAACGGTACTAGATACAGACTGCAGCACCATGAATAAGAAGAGAAGTGTTTTTGCAGAAAAAAATGTCTGTCCCTATGGCCAGAATTTATCAGAAGGCACTGTCTTTTTAAAGAATGAATTATTGAACAATAATTAAACTTTAACTGATGACCATTTATATTCTAGTGGTTATCTTCAGCATTCTATTAGTCTTAAACTATAATATAGAGTTGATTTTGCACTTAATTTTAGGGGTGTTATTTTTAAAATGTTTACATGTTTTGTGTAATTCTGTTTCATTGCTACTAGTTATATGAAAACGGTTTATTCTGGCTCATGCATATTTTTAGTTAACCCTAGGAAGGATGTTACCTTTTAATTATTAAAAGACGAGATTACATTTGAAAATAAATTAGGGTGCGTTATTTTCTACGACATAACTTATGTAATTTGCATTGTTTGTAATTTTTGTTTTTTAATGTGGTCAAACTTCTAGATTAAAAAGTATTATATCATGGACATACGTTTTCTTACAGCACTAGAGGTATTTGGTAAGGAAGCCAACGTCATGTGATTATAACTTCTCTAAATTAGAACTGATTTATAAAGATATTTTCTAGCTTTTTTTTCCCCTAGGATACCTTGTTTAGGGCTAGACTGATCGAAGCAAAGAGTGTGTTGGAATCAGTTTAATCAGAGAAAGACATACCCAATAACTGCTACTAGTTATTGTAAGACTAATATCCTGATATCCTTGGTATAATTAACATTTATAAAATATTTGCATATAACCATTTTTACAGTATACTCCTTTAAAAATTCATTGATGTAACCTTTCTTTTAGTTTAGTGATCCAGAATTTCCCCAGAGCTTAAGTCACTCTGATAAGAAATTAGGCACCTAGAATAGTCAGTCACCATTAGCCACAAGGAGACTCCTTATTTTAATGTCCCTTTCTCAGTACTTAATTTATTCTCATGGAGCACCTCGGGAGGGGGAGAGAAATGAGTGATGCTGCCTCAGTTATATTGTCTCATTGTATTTCTAAATCTGCAATATGACCAAAAATATTTTACATTTAACATATCTTTTTAGAAAGACTTCCTTTTCTCTAAGTAGAGAGGCTTACTAATCAGTGTATCCAGAAAAACTAAATAGCTTAAGTTTCAGTTAGCAAAAAATAAACTATTACGGAAATAGTAACAATTGTATTTATCTGAGTATAGGAAAAAAATACAAATCCTGGCATGTTTGATAATTAGAAAGCCAGGCAAGATCATTTCAAATTTTACTAAAGTTTGTATTGTACTTTAAATTGTAGAAGTTTGCCATTACTGAACATTTTGATCAAAGACTTTATAGAAGAATCCTGATCAAAAGGGGGAAATTGTAGAACAGAATTTAAAATTTTCATGGAATCCAGACTTTCTGGAGACATTGAGGCTAGGTAAACCCCCAAAACTGTCACCCTAAGATAATCTTTAAACTTTAAACCAAAAATATCCCCAAAGTCTTCTTAAAACCAAACAATAGTTTACCCCACTAGTAAAAAATGTTAGCTTTGAGCATTATGCTCTTTTAAGAACTATATATGGGATGCAATTGACAACAGCAACTTGAAAGATTGAATAGGAACCTTAGAGGGCAGTGAATTTTTGTTAATGGGGGAAGAACAACTCAGAAAAGGCAGATGAGAATGGTACAATTCCAAAGAATGTAATCAATGTCACTGAATTGTGCATGTAGACACTTGGGTTGGTGTATATTTTGCTGTGTATATTCTCAACAACAATAACAAAATAAAATTATATAAGAAAATTGTAGCAGTTTGCTTTGAAAGATATGAGTCTCTTAATGTAACTACTAAAGGAGAGGCAGATTGAAAAGATCTTGAATATACATAATTATGCTGTGTCAAGCATCTTTCAAGATATCAAAATAAATTGTTTTGTTGAAAATGTGTTATGTATCAAATACTTTTTATCTACTGTTAGGATTGACTTGTGTCCTCCAAAAATATTTGTCAACTTAGCTAGGCCATGATTTTCAGTATTGTCTGGTTGTTCACCATTTTGTGATCTGATGTGATTATATGTTGTAAACTCTAACCTCTATGATGTTAATGAGGCAGGATTAGAGGCAGTTATGTTAATGACGCGGGACTCAATCAACAGGATTAGGTTATGTCTTAAATCAGTCTCTTGTGATATAGAAGAGAGAAGTGAGCAGAGAAGAGGACCTCATACCACCAAGAAAGTAGCACCAGGAGCGGAGCACATCCTTTGGACACTGGGTTCCTACACTCAGAAGTTCCTAGACGAGGGGAAGATTGATGACAAGGAACTTCCCCCAGAACTGACAGAGAGAAAGCCTTTCCCTAGAGCTCGCACCCTGAATTTGGATTTCCTAAACTGTGAGAGAAAAAATTTCTCTTTGTTAAAGCCAGCACTGTTATAGTAGCACTAGGTAACTAAGTCATCTACTCAGAAGAAAACAAATTAGTAGCCAGTGAATGAATGCATTTTTGTTGAATTTAGCAGTCTTAATAAACATATTTTAATTAATTGTGGCAATTTTACAGTTTTATATTAAGTGGTAGAATATTAAGAGGAATTATTCAATTACCTCAAATATTAACATATACATGTATACACACAGACATACTGTTTGAGTCTTTAAAACAGGTATTTTCAGTTAGTTTTCTAAATAGTTTAAAAATACATTGCCACTGCTAGCAGAATATAAATCCAAACCTCTTTCCGCACCTTACAGAAGTTATTGCAACCCAGCTGCAGCCTGCCATACCCTACTAGGCATGTTACACTCTTGCTGCTCTGAGCTTTTGGACATTGCCTCAAAAGTCTGTATAGTTTCTGCTTGTTCATCATTTTCTTATACTATCCTCTGTGTTCTTAGAACGCCTTTCCTCTCTTTCTTCATGCCACCTCCCCCTAACCCACAGTCAGCAAACTTTGTTCATCCTTCAAATGGTTTGTTGTTGTTTCCGTCAAGTCGGCTCCAACACATGGCAACCTTACGTATAACGAAATGAAACGTTGACCAGTCCTGTGCTATCTTCATGATTGCTGGTTTGTTTGAGTCCATTGTGGCTATTTTGTCAACCCATCTCTCTTGGTTATCTAGTGCTGCTATAACAAATACTACACGTGGATGGCTTTAACAAAGAGAAATTTATTCTCTCACAGTCTAGGAGGCTGGAAGTCCAAATTCAGGGTGCCAGCTCTGGGGGAAAGTCCTTGTCATCAATCTTCCCTGGTTGAGGAGCTTCTCAGCGCAGGGACCCCGGGTCCAAAGGATGCGCTGTTCTCCTGGCTCTTGTTTCTTGGTGGTCTGAGGTCTCCCGTGTCTCTCTGCTTGCTTCTTTTATATCTCAAAGGAGATTGGCTTAAAACACAACCTAATCTTGTAGGTTGAGTCCTGTCTCATTAACATAACTGCCTCTAATCCCGCCTCATTAACATCATAAAGGTAGGATTTATAACACATAGGATAATCGCATCAGATGACAAAATGGTGGACAATCATGCAATACTAGGAATCATGGCCTAGCCAAATTGACACATTTTGGGGGGACAAAATTCAATACATGACACCATCCCATTGAGGGTTTCCCTTGTTTTCGCTTACTCTCTACCTAACAAGATGTCCTTTTCTTGCAATTGGTCTTTCCTGATGACATGTCCAAAGTATGTGATCCCAAATCTCACCATTCTCACTTCTAAGGAGCATTCTGGTTGTATTTGTTAAAAATGGTAGCACCTCTAAATTTCCAAGACCTCACATCTTCCTCATCCCCTTCACCTAGGTAGAGTTACACTCCTTCCTTTGTGCTTTATATCTCTCTTTATATCCTAAGCCCTTGTTTATATTTCTGTATTCCCGTGTATTGGTTTTGTGGATTTATCCCTTGTGTAACAAATTACCATAAACTTAGCAACTTAATACAACACCTACTTATTATCTCACATTCCTGTAGATCAGAAGTCTGAGTGAATTCGGATGGGTTCTCAGGATCTCACAAGGCTGAAATCAAGGTGTGTTGGTCAGCTCTAGGGCTGGAGGGGAGGGTGGAATTCTCTTCTAGGTTTATTCAGGTTGTTGGCGGAATTCAGTTCCTTGAGACTGTAAGACTGGCCATTGGCCAGGGGTCACTCTCACCTCCTAGATAACCACTCTTCAGTCCTTGCATGTGGCCACCTCAATCTCCAATGAAAGTAGATGCATGTCAGATTCTTGTGCTCTGAATCTCTGGCTTTCCCTTCTGCTACCAGCTGGATTCATGTGATTAGATGAGGCCCACCAGGATAATCTCTCCTTTGATTACTTCAAAGTCCACTGATTAGTAACCTTAAAATTAGAAAACCCCTTTCGTGTATAATGTAACAATCAAGGGCATGATCTCTCATCATGTTTATAGCATGGGAAACCTTGGGGTGCCATTTTAGAATTCTGCCTACCACACCGTGGTAGATAGATTTTTCAAGGGCAGGGAGCATGTCTGGTTGACCTTTTAACCCTGTTATAGTATAGTGTAATGATATTGAGTGCCAATTATTGTACGCTTATTATTCATAGGAGCCCTGGTGGTGCAGTGGTTATAAGCTTGGCTGCTAACCAAAAGGTCAGCAGTTTGAAACCACCAGCCGCTCCTTGGAAGCCTTATGAGGCTGTTCTCTGTCCTGTAGGGTGTCTATGAGTTGGAACCGACTCGAGGGAATGATTTTTTTTTTTTTTTGTAAGGTACTGTGCTATACTTTAACTCATTTAATTCTTACCATAGCCCTCCTATGAGCTCCATTTAACAAATGTAGAAGACTTGCCCTGGGTCACACTGCATGGTAGTTAAGAGTATGGATTCTGGAATTAGACCTGGGTTAAATTCTAGCTCTGCCACAATCTAGCTGTGTGGTTTGGGGCCTTTTCTTTTTTCTATCTTTAAGATAAAAATAGTATTTACATTATAGGATACTTGTGATTATTAAACAAGATTATTCATGTTACACATAGCCCACGGCCTGGCACTTAAATTCTTGCATTGTTTCTACACCGTGGCATGAGCATGTTACAAATGTATAAAGAGGACAGTGAGAAGATGTAGCTGCCATGTATATAGGATGACTTAAAATAACTTATAACCCCTCTCCCACACAGAAGTTAAACACATTTTCATTTTCTGCTTCATATGAACATGTTGGACTTAATACAAAAGAATTTAGGGTATGTGTGTGTGTGTATCCAAATGTTTATTGCCTGTTCTTTTTAGAACTCTATATTAGGCACTATTGGGGCCTATAAAATTACAAGAATACTTATTTTTGAGATGCTCAATTCCAGTTGGTGGGACCAACTCTGTTAGAGAATATTAAGATGAATTGCTGCTTGACCTGCCTCCTGAACATCTAGCATAAATCCATCTGGATACAGACATTTAAAACAATCCTTACTTACCATCAGGGAATTTAAGAATCTAGTTGAAAAGATTAAATAATATATAAAACAGCAGTGAGCAATATAAAAAGAGTAGAAGGTAAGCATTAATTTTAAGTGCAATGAGGGATTAGTGAAGGATATGAGAACTTTTACAAAGCAATTCTTAACTATTGCAAAAGGCCTTGTATCTTTTTATTACTGAAATAATGGGTTAAGCAGTACAAAATTATGTACTGTGAGTATCTTGTCAAGACAAGTCATATTAGAAAAATTTTTTAAATCTGGAAGGAACAAGTAAAATACACGATTCATCCAATAGGTTCCTGGAGGAGTTTAATTTTACAGCATTCAAACTTAAGGGCAATTAATAGTCATAGAAGTCATCAAAAGGAATGGATTGGATAGGGCAGTTGGCCAGGAAGAATGGAGTGAGCATATTGTTAAGGCAAGAATTAACAAGACGTGCCGCCGAGTTGATTTCAGCTCATAACGACCCCATGTGACAGAGTAGAACTGCCCCATAGGGTTTTCTAGGCTGTAATTTTTAAACGGGAGCAAATTTCCAGGTCTTTCTCCTGTGGATCCTCTGGGTGGGTTTGAACTGTCGACCTTTCAGTTAACAGCTGAGTGCTTAACCACTTTGCCATTAGGGCTCCTTCAATAAAACATGTACTAAAACAAATAGGTTAGCATGGCTGAAACAAAAATGGAGATCGGCGAAATGCAAGGTATGTTAGACCACATGGAGGACCTCGAATACCAATTCAAGAAAATAGGTTAAATGAAGTAGGAATACTTGACATCAGGACTAGGGTTGGCAGAGTTAGTAGAAAGAGCACTTCAGTTTCTCAGTTGGGGGAACTGGATCTAGTCCCTGCTCTACCAATAACTAGCCACATTGCCTTGGTCAGGTTATTCTGTTCAACTCCCTTATCAGTAAAGCAGCAGGAATGGCTGTGAGTTTGCCCAAACTAATCTCGAGAGACCTAGGCTGCTGAGTTGATGCCCTTGGACATGGCAATTACTAAGGGTCATCCCAAGTGAGCGAACCTCTAGATCGCTCCTAATTCAGCTACAGCAGCTCATAGTTTATCTGTTTTTATAAAGTGTGGCCTGTGTAAGATTGGTTTAAACAAAAGAGTTTTTCCATTAATGTTAAGGCAGTGGTGGTTCGGTGGTAGAATTCTCGTCTTCCATGTGAGAGACCAGGGTAGATTCCTGGCCAAAGCAAAAAGTTTACAAGCAAAACATAAAAGGGCTTTGCCATTAAAGATTTGAAAACTGCTAGACTAGATAAACTCTGGGGCCCCCTTCATATCTCTAATAATAATAACAATGACAATGATAAATTCCTTACCGGCACTGTTTTAAGTGCTTTGCATATATTAATTCAGTCATTGAACAACCCCATGAGGTAGTAGTATAGCAATCTCCATCTTACAGATGAGCAAATTTAGACACAGAGCGATTAAGTAACTTGCAGGATAAATGGTGACAACAGGTTTTGAACTGAATCAGTCACGATGCGATGTCAGTGCTCGTAACCTCCTCTTTGTTCTAATGGTCTCTGATAAATGCGAAACAACAACAAAACATGGAGAGCAAATTTTGCCAGATAGTCTCCAAACTCTTTTTGTCCCTGGAAATGTGGTCAGTTGGTACATCTGCATTAAAGCCCCAAATGAAAATCCATTCCGTTTATAATTAGATCTAGCCTATGCTAGTCTAGCATTTGGAGCCCTGGTGGTGCAGTGGTTAAGAGTACAGGCTGCTAATGAAAAGGTGGGCAGTTCAAATCCACCAGTTGCTCCTTGGATACCCTATGGGGCAGTTCTACCCTGTCCTATAGGGTCACTATGAGTCAGAATGGACTCCACGGCAACGAGTTTTTTTTTTTTTTTTTTGGTTAGTCTAGCATTGGAGCCTTGGCAGTGCAGTGGTTAAGAGCTTAACTGCTAACCAAAAGGTCAGTAGTTGGAATCCACCAGCCACTCCTTGGAAACCCTATGGGGCAGTTCTCTGTCCTATAGGATCACTGCTATTGAGTCTCAATCAACTTGACAGCAGTGGGTTTGGTTTTTGTTTTTTGAGTCTAGCATTATGCTTGGCTCTGAGTGGAGGGAACATTTGGGTATATGTAAACCTGACTTTACTACCAGACCGTGGAAAGTGTTAGAAGTATGAAAAGGAGGAAAAGATAAATTCCATCCAAGGAGATGTGGTAGAATTGGAAGGCATGGCCTTTGAGCCAGGCATTGAAGTATGAGTTGGTCTTCGTTAGTTACATTTCTTTGGCGGAAAGCAACAGAGACTGCTAACTTAAGCAAAAAAAAAAAAAAAAAAAAGGGTAGGAGGAGGGAATTTACCGAAAGGTTATTAGGATAGCTCAGGGGATTGAGGATGCCTAGGGAAGATTGGACAGGACAACTCTGGGATCCTCATCAGCCTAGTAAAATAAAAATTGAAAGAAGAAAGTCTGCTATTCTTCTGCAGTGACTACACCAACATGTTATATTTAATATTGGAGATTCTAAATGCATCACAGAACTTAACGCCTTCCAACGGTGGTTCTCTACCAGGGTGATTTCCCCACCCCCCGCCCCGGGGACATTTGACAATGTCTGGAGACAGTTTTGATTGTCATGATTGGAGGGCGTGTGTTACTCGCACCTAATGGGAGGAGGCCAGGGATGCAGCTACAGGCCCTTCGATGCATAGGACAGCTTCCCACAGCAAAGAATTATCCAGCACAAAATGTCAGTCGTGCCGAGTTGAGAAACACATGCCTGGAATGCATGAATTATGATAATCTAAGATAAAAAGCAATAAATGTAGTAAAAGATGCAGAAAATATAATGGGCATACAAAGAAAGGAAAGCAATTAGGGAAGGCATTTTGGGAGAAGTTAATAGTTGAACAGGACCTTGAACGTGGGAAAGGGCATTCTGAGCAGAGGGAACAGAACCAATAAAGGGACAGGAGCGTTTGGATGGTTTTAAAACATACTCACAAATTCTTCAAAAGTGAAGCCTAACTCTCCTCCCCTTCAATATGAGCCAGGCTTTAGTGACTCACTTCTAACTAATAGAATATGGTGGAAGTAGTGCTAGGTCACAAGAAGGATAGGTCATAAAAGGGACAGCTTACATCTAGCACTCTCTCTCTGGGATCACTGGCTTTGGAGGAAACCAGCGGCTGCTCTCAAACACTCCTGGGAGAGAGCCACGTGAGAGGAACTGAGGCCTCCCACCAACAACCATCGCCACCTTGTGAGTGAGCCACCTGGCAAGCCGATCCTCCAATCCTAGTCATGACTGCAACCTCATAAGAAATTCCAAGCCAGAATCATCCAAGCAAGCTGCTCCTGAACTCTACACCCACAGAAACAGTGAGGATAATAAATGTTTAAGTCATTAAGTTTTGAGGTAATTTGTTTCACAGCAATGCATAACTAACCAACTAGTTGCTGTCAAGTCAGCTCTGACTCCTGGTGCTCCCATATGTGTCAGAGTAGAACTGCGCTCCACAGGGTTTTCAATGGCTGATTTTTTGGAAGTAGATCGCCAGGGATTTCTTCCTAGGCACCTCCGGATAGGTTCGAAATACCAGTCTTTTGGTTAGTAGCCAAGTGCTTAACCGTTTGCACTTTAAGAAGGCATAAAAACATAGGGTATACCAAGAACATGAAACAGTTTCATTTGCTATGTAGGCGATTTGTGAGAAATAAGGTTTAGTAGGCAGGTGGGGTCAGATCATGTCAGGCCTTGAATGTCAAGCTAAAGCGTTAGCCATGCAGGCTTAGTTTATCCAGCTCACATCCTTGACTTATTCTCTACTAGGGTAAAAAGGGCAGAAACAGCTAACAATAGTGTCAGGAAGCATATTCACCACTAAATTGTCTCTAGAAAGATTTTTTTTAATGGCCTAAATGCCACTGCTACATATTAAGTTCAGGGAGGACAGGGACCATTTTTTCAGACATGCTTTGTCAATATAAAGGTACTGAGAGGATCAGGGCTCGCCTAGCTTTATAAAAAAATTGTTTTCAAAAGTCTTCTCACTAGTATCCAGGTCACTAATGTGACACCATTGGCTTGGGTCTTCTTACCTGCCAGCTTTTTGCAAGGGGAGGGTGACTTTAAATTGCACGCACCTGTGACATCTTGGCTTGACTGAGTTTATCCAATTCACTTCTCAATAGCAAGAGGGAAGGAGAGAGGCCTGGAGGGCTGTAAAAGGCGACACAGAGAGGGGAACAGATTGAAGGGAGGAAACGTTTAGGGGCCTCGGGAAACCTCATTTACATGCATCCACACAAGGGTTCTGAATGGAGTCCACATTCCTGCTCCCCTCTGAGGGAAATGCAACCGCACATTTTTTTTTCGTAATTTATAATAACAAAAATGTTCCTTAACTAGTCAATCATGAGAACAAAACTGCCATCATCCTCAAATCAGTATCTCAACGTCTCTCTGAGACATTAGCGTAGCACGCCTGCTGTGCTTCCCCCACTCTCTTTGCTATCTCATGCAGCAAAGCATCCCAAGAAATTAAATTCAATAGAACTTTGGAGATAAGATTCCACTTTAGATTTATTTGAACGAAAATCAATTACTAAAATAAAATACTTAGAGTGGAGAACTGGGAAAGTGTTGGACTAAATGTACCACACAGTCTTATCAATACCAGTGAAAATACTCTGCTGTTTAACTTTCTCCCGTGAACTTCCTGGGAGGCAGTTAATAAACTTGTACTGTATTAAGCAAAATATTTGAGAAACCGTATACTCAGCCAATACATTGCTAACTCGGTGGCTCTCCTGTCAACTCGGGCTCATGTCCTTTCAAGGGCCGATTTTTTGGAAGTAAATTGCTAGGCCTTTCTTCCAAGGTGCCCCTGGGTGGACTTGAATCTCCAGCCTGTTGGTTAGTAGCTGAGCCATTTGCGCCACCCGGGGATCCCCATTATAGACAGGACTCTGCTGGCTGCCTGAGTGTATGAAGATGGAGGATGAAGGCCAGTCTATCCTCATAGAGATTGTAAATCAGTTGGATTGATTCATGAGGTTTAGTTCTAGGGTCAGAAAAAGTTACAAATGTCTTTCTGTCCAATAATGAGCACTGAAATGACAATTGTACTAAGTTCTGGGCTTTTTGTTGTTATTTGTTTGTTTTAGCAGCAGAAACCCATTTCCAAACAAAATCTTCTGCAGGCCTTTAATATAAAACACATCAAAGTGGAACTACTCTGGGCAGGGAAGGGAGGGAGGAGCACTTAGCCTCCCCACCTCCAACCTCAGCGTTCCCAGAAGGACCTTAGGGTTTCCCAGAACAGTTTGAAACCCGCTGGCCTAATGTATTGCTTGATTAGTCTTAATGAAATCCTGCTATTCATTCAATTTAGACGTTGACAGGCTTTAGACTAATTCCACTTTTTCTTGTTGCAGTTAATTGGCCTTCTAGAACCTTGCATTTTGACTGGGTTATTTAGTAGCCAAAACTAAACAATGTTCAATCCAGCAACGTGCACACATGTGCGTGTAAGACAGAAAAAGAGAGAGTGACAGATTTTTCAATGAGTAAGAAGGGGGAAAAAAAAAATTTTAATTTTAGCACATGTGTAAGTTTTATGTTTTAATGAGTTGGTATTGTCTGCTTCTGTCAAGATTACAGCCTTGGAAACCCTATGGAGCCGTTCTACTCTGTCCTATAGGGTCGCTATGAGTCAGAATTGACTCAATGGCTATGAGTTTGGTTTGGGTTTACTGTATTATTTTTAATTATATTCGGGGGTGGGCACCAAAATGTTTTCAGTGCTTAAAAACCAAACCTGTTGCAGTTGAGTTGATTCAACTTATGGCGACCCCACATGTTACAGAGTAGGACTGCTCCATTGGGTATTCTTATCTGTAATCTTTATAGGAACCCTGGTGGCACAGTGGTTAAGAGTTTGGCTGCTAACCAAAAGGTCGGCAGTTTGAATCCACCAGCTGCTCCTTGGAAACCCTATGGGGCAGTTCTACTCTGTCCTGCAGGGTTGCTATGAATCAAAATTGATTAGATGGCAATGGATTTTGGTTTTTCATAATCTTTATGGAAGCGGATCGCCAGGTCTTCCTCCCATGGAGCTGCATCATGGGTTCCAACCTCCAACCTTTAGGTTAGCAGCTGATTGCAAACCACTTGCACCACCCAGGGACTTTTTTTCAGTGCCCATTGCCATGGAGTCAATTCCGACTCAAAGCGACAGAGTAGAACTGTAGGGCAGAGTAGAATTGCCCCATAGGGTTTCCAGGGTGCAGCTGGTGAATTTGAACAGCCGACCTTCTGGTTAGCAGTCAACCTCTTAACCACTGCGCCACCCTCCTAAATGCTTAATCCCCTGACTAATCAGCCCTCAACAGATCCCTAGAACCACAAATCAAGGAGCGAACTCATCTCCTCTCACAGAGCTGACAGCGACACTCCCTATTGCTTCCCACCGCCTTTCCAGTTAACAGGCAGAAAAATGTGAAAATGTTCACTATGCTGTCTTCCTCCATGGTTGCAAAGTCTTCATATTTGTCACCTTTAAATCATCAATCCCATTTCTAGTAAATTGCCCATTTACCCAACCTTCTTTAGCAAACCATAACTACGTAGATATATAGAAAGGAACTTTTTTGGAACTCTTTTTTCTTCTCGATATCTGGATGTATTAAGTAAAACACAACAAAAACCTATATATTGAGAACAGGTGCGAGCGAGAGCCCCAAGGTGAGGAAGTCAGGGATGGAGTAGAGAAAGACAAAGGCAGGATGGCCAGCTTCCTCCTGCGGTCAGTCACATACATCTCAGTCTCCATCCTCCGCAGCGCAGAAAGCACACGGACCTGGGTTTGACCGAGGCTGCCTTAGCTGACTGGCCTTAGGCCAGAGAACCTAACTGCGCTAAGCCCAGATCCTGTATAGATGGTAGTAATAGGACTTACCTCAGCAGGTCAATGGAAAGATTCAATAAGAGAATGTATATAAAGCAGTCTGTGAAGGTCCAAGAAAACAGTAAGTAATCAGTAAATGTTAGCTACTATGGCTATTACAGAGCTCTGGTAGTGCAGTGGTTAAAAGCTTGGCTGCTAACCAAGAGGTCGGCAGTTCAAATCCACCAGCCGCTCCTTGGAAACCCTACGGAGTGGTTCTGCTCTATCCTCTAAGGTTATTATGAATCAAAATCCACTTGATAGCAACGGGTTTGGGTTTTTTTTTCTTTTTGGTTTCATGGTGTTTTCAATCACCTCACGTGCATGCAAAAGCTGGACAATGAATAAGGAAGACCAAAGAAGAATCAATGCCTTTGAATTATGGTGTTAGCGAAGATACTGACTATACCATGGACTGCCAAAAGAATGAATAGATCTGTCTTGGAAGAAGTACAGCCAGAACGCTCCTTGGAAGCAAGGATGTTGAGACTTTGTCTCACACACTTTGGACATGTTAATAGGAAGGATGAATGTCTGGTGAAGGACATCACGCTTGGTAAAGCAGAGAGTCAACGAAAAAGAGGAAGACCCTCAAGGAGATGGACTGACACAGTGGCTGCAACAATGGGCTCAAGCGTAACAACAATTGTGAGGATGGTATGGGACTGGGCAGTGTTTTGTTCTGTTGTACATACGGTCGCTATGGTCAGAACAGACTGGACGGCAGCTAACAACAACAACGTGGGTATTATTATTGTCCCAACCCCAGAGGTTGTTCTAAGCACAAGAAACACCTGATATGCTATTTAGGAGACCCCCAGTTTAGTATGGCTGCAAGATGAAGGGTCAGTTGTCACATGTTACTATACCGTGAATTCTGCTGTTAAGCTAATCTGTTCTTTTCCTAAAGGAACTAAAAACCCAGAGCTTCCTCCTGTGATATCTCACCACAGTTTCAAAGTGAGACAGTGCCTTTGCCAAATGATTGATTTGAACCAGAGCCCAGGGACCTGATGTAATCATGTGCTTATTAGGAAACACTAGTCAACTTGGAGAGACTGCCAACAAAAATGTGAGTTTTTATTTTTACCACAGGGGTTAAAAAAAAAAAAAAAAGTTTGCCTTCGAGTAGATTCCAACTCATGGCTACCCCATGTGTGCAGAGTAGGATTGCCCTCCATCAGGTTTTCAAGGCTGTGACCCTCTGGAAGCAGATCGCCAGGCCTTTCTTCTGAGGCACCTCTAGGTGGGTTCAAACTGCCAACCTTTTGGTTAGTAGTCAGGCGCCTAAGGGTAGGTCTTATTTACAATAAATTATAGAAACAAGGCATGGCAAGTCATGCTATCATAAGACAAAATGAGAGTCATCTGAAGTTGGTACTGAAATAAAAAATGTGAGTGGCAAATGAGTTACAGCAGGAGAGCAAAAGCCATGGAAAAGATGTCAGCAAGATGGCTGGAGAGTTGAGGGTGGCGGTGGTGGAAGCGGGTTGCCATTTACCCATCAGTGGTTTCCCTATTAGATTCCACAGACTTTTTACCACTGAATGGTAAGCTTTCTAATTACGCTTAAGGTGGTAAAAGTTACTTTTATTTTATCTTCAGTAATTAACAAGTCCCGTTTGTTTTCTTTACTCATCTCTTGTTTGAGGTCATTGTTAAATAATTGTAAAATATAAATAGAATATTGGCATCTTGGGTGAATTTGGTCATTGGGAAATCTTTCTCTAGAGAAAATATAATTTTGCAGTTGTGGTATTTATTTATAAGCCCCTTAGATGATGAAGGAGAGTCCCTGGGTGATGCAAATGGTTAACACTTTCGGTTTCTAATAGAAAGACTGGAGGTTCAAGTCTACCCAGAAGCACCTCAAAAGAAATTCCTGGCAATCTACTTCTGAAAAATCCGCCACTGAAAACCCTATGGAGCACAGTTCTACTCTGACACGCATGGGGTTGCCATGAGTCAGAATTAACTTGACAGCAACTGGTAGACTAGGAATAAACCTCAAAGGTAATCTACTTCAATCTCCTTCCCTAGGTAGAAAGGCCTCCCCTCCCCCGCTATAGCCCATGTTCAGTAAATTGCCAGCTCCATTTGACATGTTTTTTTGTGGGAACTTTTTTATATTTTTTTCTCTCATTTAGGTTATTTGTTTGTTTTTAGAAATTTCATCTTAATTTAAGTTCTTGTTCTGAGAAAGGTCTTACATATTGAGATGACTTGTTTTTTCTGAAACTTGCAACCTTTTGCATTGTGATTCCGATTGATGGTGGCTTTCTGGTTTTCTCCTTATATTTGTGTGATGAAAGGGCTCACCCTGCAGATTTTTTCAAAATAATAATAATCAACTATATAATTTCCTGAAACTGATACTGCCAGAAACCTCCAAATTCTTCACATAGCACCTCAAATACTTCATTAGAATAATCCTGCAGACATTTGAAATACCTTGTGCCATTTCTCTGGCAGAAAAGAAGCTTCGTGAAGGAAACAGCATGAGTTTTCATCCTGTGTTACTAGCACCTAATATACTACCTGATACATAATAATAATTAATGCCCTTAGAAGAATATTTGAGAGGCATTAAATGAATGGTTTGTGGAGCTGTCATTCATTATTTTTAGTTCAGCATTTACCAGTAACTTTTGTTTAAATATGTCTGCTATTTGGACAGTCATTTCATTGTTCATTAGCACATTACTTTGGTAAGTATAACTTCTGTGAAGAGAAATATTATAACAAACTATTATGGCATTCAAGAGCGGTATTTCAGTTACTCAAGTAATCCACCCACTGATGAGTGAACTTTGAGTTAAATGCTTTGAAGAGTCGAGTCAAGTAAATCTTGATAAAAATCAAAGGCTGAGGAAATCTTGTTTGACAGAAGGCATGAACAAAAACACTAAAATGAATGCTGTTTGGGGAGAAACACTTATCCCACAGCAGACTAAATGAAGAGTAATAGTTCAAGAATATCAAAACGCTTATGTGATTAAAAAGGCAGGAACAGCTTCTTTTGACTGTGTCTTTTAATATTCCAGGACTCACAATACTCTGCCTTCTTAGCACCTGTCTTTGTGGTAACTCAAAATATTTGAACACCTTATCTCTTCCAACCTCAAATTTCCTGTGAGGTAGGTAAGCGCTGAGAGCTCTGAGTACTGTTTTCAAGATGAGGTAAGTGAACCAGAGAGTCTCTTCACACGCTCAGAACTTGATGGAAGCCTGAGGAGGAAGTGAGGGTAAGAAATAGCAGTTAACTCCTCGTCATAGACATCACTGTCAAAGCTGGAAACGACGTTGTGGAACTCATTATCTGACGTGGGCTTTCCTGATAAGATTTTTATTTCTGGTGACTAGATTCATTTCACCAACCACCCAAATTTTAAGTAATTTTTTCCTTTTTTTTTTTTTAATTTGTGCTTTAAGTGAAAGTTTACAGTTCAAGTCAGTTTCTCATACAAAAATTTATACACACATTGTTATGTGAGCCTAGTTGCTCTCCCTATACTGTGACAGCACACTCCTCCTTTCCACCCTGGATTTCTCGTGTCCATTCAACCAGCTCCTGTCCCCTTTTGCCTTCTCATCTCACCTCTGGACAGGAGCTGCCCATTTAGTCTCATGTATCTACCTGAGCTAAGAAGCACTCTCTTCACGAGCATCATTTTATGTCTTATAGTCCAGTCTAATCTACGTCTGAAGAGTTGGCTTCGAGAATGGTTTCACTTCTGGGCTAACAGAGAGTCCGGGGGCCATGTCTTCCGAGGTCCCTCCAGTCTCAGTCAGACCATTAAGTCTGGTCTTTTTACTAGAATTTGAGTTCTGCACCCCACTCTTCTTCTGCTCCATCAGGGACTCTCTGTTGTATTCCTTGTCAGGGCAGTCATTGGTGGTAGCCAGGCACCATCCAGTTCTTCTGGTCTCAGGCTGATGGAGTCTCTCGTTTATGTGGTCCTTTCTAGCTCTTGGGCTAATGTTTGTGTTGTGTCTTTGGTGTTCTTCATTCTCCTTTGCTCCAGGTGGGTTGGGACCAATTGATGCATCATAGATGGCCGCTCGCTAGGTTTTAAGACCCCAGACGCCGCTCACCAAAATGGGATCCAGAACATTTTCTTAATAAACTTCGTTATGCCAATTGACCTAGATGTCACCTGAAACCATGGTGCTCAGACCCCTGGCCCTGCTACTCTGTCCTTTGAAGTGTTTGGTTGTATTCAGGAAACTTGTTAGCTTTTGGGTTAGTCCAGTTATGCTGACTTCCCCTGTACTGTGTGTTGTCCTTCTCTTCATCTAAGATAATTCTTATCTACTATCTAGTTAGTGAATACCCCTTTCCCTCCCTCCCCACCCTCATAAACATTAAAGAATGTTTTCTTCTGTGTTTAAACCTTTTCATGAGTTCTTATAATAGTGGTCTATTACAATATTTGCCCTGTTACAACTAATTTCACTCAGCATAATGCTTTCCAGATTCATCCATGTTATGAGATGTTTCGCGGATTCATCGTTGTTCTTTATCGTTGCATAGTATTCCATTGTGTGAATATACCATAATTTGTTTATCCATTCATTCACTGATGGGCACCTAGGTTGTTTCCATCTTTTTGCTATTGTGAACAGTGCTTCAATGAACATGGGTGTGCATATATTTTTGTGTGATGACTCTTATTTCTCTAGGATATATTCCAAGGAGTGGGATTGCTGGATCATATGGTACTTCTATTTCTAGCTTTTTAAGGAAGCGCCAAATTGATTTCCAAAGTGGTTGTACCATTTTACATTGCCACCAGCAGTGTATAAGTGTTCCAGTCTCTCCACAACCTCTCCAGCATTTATTATTTTGTGTTTTTTTGATTAACGTTAGCCTTCTTGGGGTGAGATGGTATCTGACTGTAGTTTTGGTTTGTATTTCTCTACCTGCTAATGATCATGAGCATTTCCTCATGTGTCTGTTAGCCGACTGAATGTCTTCTTTGGTGAAGTGCCTGTTCATATCCTTTGCCCGTTTTTTAATGGGGTTATTTTTCCGTTTGTAGTTGAGGTTTTGCAGTATCTTGTAGATTTTAAAGTTTAGAAGCTGATTGGATTTGTCATCACCAAAAATTTTTTCCCAGTCTGTAAGCTGTCTTTTTACTCTTTTGGTGAAGTCTTTTGATGAGCATAAGTGTTGATTTTTAGGAGCTCCCAGTTTTCTAGTTTCTCTTCTGGTGTTTGTACATTGTTACTTATAGTTTGGATTCTGCTTATGCCATGTATTAGGGCTCACAGCATTGTCCCTATTTTTTCTTCCATGATCTTTATCATTTTAGATTTTATATTTAGGCCTTTGACCCATTTTGAGTTAGTTTTTGTGCATGGTGTGAGGTATGGGTCCTGTTTCTTTTTTTTGCAGATGGATATCCAGTTATGCCAGCACCATTTGTTAAAGAGACTGTCTTTTCCACAAACAACAGATTTAGTCAAATATCAGCTGCTCATAGGCAGATGAATTTACATCTGGATTCTCGGTTCTGTTCCATTGGTCTATGTATCTGTTGTTGTACCAGTACCAGGCTGTTTCGACTACCGTGGCGGTATAATAGGTTCTAAAATCAGGTAGTGTGAGGCCTCTCACTTTGTTCTTCTTCTTGAATAATGCTTTACTTATCCGGGGCCTCTTCCCTTTCCATATGAAGTTGGTGATTTGTTTCTCCATCTCATTAGAAAACACTATTGGAATTTAGATCGGGATTGCATCGTATCTGTAGATCGCTTTGGGTAGAATAGATGTTTTCACGATGTTGAGTCTTCCTATCCATGAGCAAGGTATGTTTTTCCACTTATGCAGGTCTCTTTTGGTTTCTTGCAGTAGTGTCTTGCAGTTTTCATTGTCTAGGTCTTTTACATTTCTGGTTAGATTTATTTCTAAGTATTTTTTCTTGGGGCCTATTGTAGGTGGTATTGATTTGGTGATTTCCTGTTTGAAGTTCTCCTTGTTGGTGTAGAGGAATCCAACTGATTTATTATTATTATTATTAAAATATTTTATTGTGTTTTCAGTGAAAGTTTACACATAAATTAGTTCCCTATTTAACAGTTTCTACACAATTTGTTGGAAAACCAAAGAAAAATTGACACCTTTGAATTGTGTTGGCAAAGAATATTGACTATACCATGGACTGCCAAAAGAATGAACAAATCTGTCTTGGAAGAAGTACAACCAGAATGCTCCTTAGAAGCAATGATGGCGAGACTGCGTCTTACATGCTTTGGACATGTTATCAGGAGTGATCAGTCCCTGGAGAAAGACATCATGCTTGGTAAAGTACATGGTCAGCAAAAAAGAGGAAGACCCTCAACGAGATGGATTGACACAGTGGCTGCAACAATTGGCTCAAGCATAACAACGATTGTGAGGATGGCACAGGACTAGGCAGTGTTTCGTTCTGTAGTACATAGGGTCACTATGAGTCAGAACCAACTCGACGGCACCTAACAACAACACACAATTTGTTCAGTAACATTGGTTACATTTTTCACAGTGTGTCAAGTTTCTCATTATTTCCAGTCTGGCTGTTTCATTTCCAGTAATCTAGTTTCCCTGCCCCCTTGCCTTCTCATTTTTGCTTTTGAGTAAATGTTGACCTCATATAGATGATTTTATTTTTTTGGTGTGGATACAGTTAATTTATTTTTGGTTTTTTTTTTAAATTGTTGTACTTTAAGTGAAAGTCTACAATTCAAGTTAGCCTCTCATACAAAAATTTATACATACATTATTATGTGACCTTAGTTGCTCTGCCTATACTGTGACAGCACACTCTTCCTTTCCACCCTGGATTTCCTGTGTCCATTCAACCAGCTCCTGACCCTCTATGCTTTCTCATCTCATCTCCAGACAGGAGCTGCCCATTTAGTCTCATGTACCTACTTGGACTAAGAAGCACACTCTTCACAAGTATCACTTTATGTCCATAGTCCAGTCTAATCTTTGTCTAAAGACTTGGCCTCAGGAATGGTTTTAGTTGTGGGCTAATGGAGGGTCTGGGGGTCATGTCTTCTGGGGTCTCTCCAATCTTGGTCAAATCATTAAGTCTGGTCTTTTTACTGGAATTTGAGTTCTGCACCCCACTTTTCTCCTACTCCGTCAGGGACTGTCTGTTGTGTTCCCTGTCAGGGCAGTCATTGGTGGTAGCCAGACACCATCTAGTTCTTCTGGTCTCAGGCTGATGAAGTTTCTGGTTTAGAATCTAACTTATTTTTGTATGTTTATCTCGTATTCTGATACTTTGCTGAAATCTATTAGTTCCAGTAGCTTTCTTGTGGATTCTTTGGGGTTTTCTATGTATAAGATCGTATCATCTGAAAATAAAGATACTTTTACTTCTTTCTCACCAATTTGGATGCCCTTTACTTCTTTTTCTAGCCTAATTATTTGCTCTGGCTAGGACCTCCAGCACAATGTTGAATAAGGGTGGTGATAAGGGGCATCCTTGGCTGGATCCCATTCTCAAGGGGAATGCTTTCAGACTCTGTATTTATGATGATGTTGGCTATTGGCTTTGTATAAATGCCCTTTATTATGTTGAGGAATTTCCCTTCTATTCCTATTTTGCTGACAGTTTTTATAATGAATGGGTGTTGGACTTTGTCAAATGCCTTTTCTGCATCAATTGATAAGATCATGTGGTTCTAGTCTTTTGTTTCATTTATGTGATGGATTACATTGATTGTTTTTCTAATGTTGAGTCATCCCGGCATACCTGGTATGAATCCCACTTGGTCATGGTGAATTATTTTTTTGATATGTTGTTGAATTCTATTGGCTAGAATTTTGTGGATGATTTTTGCGTCTATGTTCATGAGGGATATTGGTCTGTAATTTTCTTTTTTTGTGATGTGTTTATCTGGTTTTGGTATCAGGATTATGCTGCATCATAGAAGGAGTTTGGGAGTATTCCATCCTTTTCTATCCTTTGAAATACCTTTAGTAGTAGTGTTGTTAACTCTTCTCTGAAAGTTTAGTAGAATTCTCCAGTGAAACCATCAGGGCAAAGGCTTTTTTTTTTTTGTTGGGAGTTTTTACATTACCCTTTCAATCTCTTCTTTTGTTATAGGTTTATTTAGTTGTTCTACCTCTGTTTGTGTTAGTTTATGTAGGTAGTGAGCTTCTAGAAATTTGTCCATTTCCTCTAGGTTTTCAAATTTGTTAGAGTACAATTTTTCATAGTATTCTGTTATGATTCTTTTAATTTCATTTGGGTCTGTTGTGATATCACCCATATCATTTCTTATACGGGTTATTTGCGTCCTCGCCTGTTTTTCTTTTGTCAGTTTGGCCAGTGGTTTATCAATTTTGTTGATCTTTTCAAAGAACCAGCTTTTGTCTTGTTAACTCTTTCAATTGTTTTTCTATTCTCTATTTCATTTAATCTGCTCTAATTCTTATTATTTCCTTTCTTCTGGTGCCTGAGGGCTTCTTTTGCTGCTCTCTTTCTACTTTCGAGTTGTAGGGTTAATGTTTTGATTATGGCCCTTTCTTCTTTTTGGATGTATGCATTTATTGCTATAAACTGACCTCTGAGCACTGATTCTGCTCTGTCCCAAAGGTTCTGGTAGGATGTGTTTTCATTCTCATTTGATTCTGTGACTTTCTTTATTCCATACTTAATTTCTTCTATAACCCAGTAGTTTTTGAGCAAGGTGTTTTTCAGTTTCCATGTGTTTGATTTGTTTTCCTTGCTTTTTCTGTTATTGATTTCTACTTTTATGGCTTTATGGTCAGAAAAGATGCTTTATAGTATTTTGATGCTTGGGTTCTGTTAAGGCTTCTTTTATGGCCTAATATGTGGTCTATTTTTAAGAATGTTCCATGTGCATTGGAAAAGAAAGTATACTTGGCTGCTGTTGGGTAGAGTGTTTGGTATATGTCCATGAGATCAGGTTGGTTGATTGTGGCATTCAGATCTTCCATGTCTTTATTGAGCTTCTTTCTGAATGTTTTGTCCTTCACCAAAAGTGGTGTGTTGAAGTTTTCTGCTGTTATTGTGGAGCTGTCTATCTCTCTTTTCAATGCTGTTAGAGTTTGTTTTATGTATTTTGGAGCCTGGTCATTGGGTACATAAATATTTATTATGGTTATGTCCTCCTGGTGTATTGACCCTTTAATCATTATATAGGGTCCTTCCTTATCCTTTGTGGTGGATTTTACTTTAAAGTCTATTTTGTCAGACATTAATATTGCCACTCCTGCTCTTTTTTGAGTGTTGTGTGCTTGATATATTTTTTCTCATCCTTTGAGTTTTAGTTTGTTTGTGTCTTTAAGTCTAAGGTGTGTCTCATGTAGGCAGCATATAGACGGATGGTGTTTTTTATCCAATCTGCCACTCTCTGTCTCTTTATTGGTGCATTTAGTCCATTTACATTCAGCGTAATTATTGATAGGTATGAGTTTAGTGCTGTCATTTTGATATCTTTTATTTGTGTGTTGAAAGTTTCTTTGTTTCACTTAATTTTCTGTGCCGAGTCATTTTTCTTTTTGTATTTTCTTTTCTTCTTTTTCATTGTTGTTGATTTTGTGTTTGCTGAGTCTTTATGTTTTTCTTGTTTTTTTATTTTGATGTGTAGGATTGTTAGTTTCCTTTGTGGTCACCTTAATATTTAATAATAATCAAATATTAATAATTATTAATAATAAAACATTAATAATTAATAACAAAATATTAACAATATTTTCTAAGTTTAAACCACCCTTTTGTTTATTTTTATTTTATATTTTATTTTTATTTCTTTATATCGCCTTGACTTCCTCTACATATGAAAGATCTATGACTATATTTTTTTAGTCCCTTTTTTTTGTTTTAAAGTTGTCATCTTTTACATATTGACACCTCTGTTTCCCTATTTACACTGTTTTAGCCTTGATTTACTTTTGTGACTTCCCCATCTGGGTTGATATTTGGTTGCTCTGTCCTGTGTGCTAGTCTTGTGTTGTTATCTGATGTTATTGATTTTCTAACCAGAGAACTCCCTTTAGTATTTCTTGTAATTTTGGTTTGGTTTTTGCAAATTCCCTAAAATTCTGTTTATCTGGAAATGTCCTAATTTCACCATCATATTTGAGAGACAGTTTTGCTGGATATATAATTCTTCACTGTCAATTTTTTTCCTTCAAGGCTTTATGTATGTCATCCCATTGCCTTCTTGCCTGCTTGCTTTCTGCTGAGTAGTCTGAGCTTAGTCTTACTGACTTTTTGTTTATCCCTAGCAGCTCCTAAAATTCTCTCTTTATCTTTGGTTTTGGCAAGTTTGATTATAATATGTCTTGGTGACTTTCTTTCAGGATCTACCTTATGTGGGGTTCAATGAGCATCTTGGATAGATAGCTTCTCATCTTTCATGATATCAGGGAAGTTTTCTGCCAACAATCTTCAACAATTCTCTCCGTATTTTCTGTTGTACCCCCTGTTCTGGTACTCCAATCACTCATAGGTTATTCCTCTTGATAGAGTCCCATATAATTCTTGGTGTCTTCATTTTTTTAAATTCCTTTATCTGATTTTTCCTCAAATAAGTTGGTGTCAAGGGCTTTACATTCAATCTTACTAACTCTGACTTCCATTGCCTCAGTTCTGCTCCTGTGACTTTCTATTGAGTTGTCTAATTCTGAAATTTTATTGTTAATCTTCTGGATTTCTGTTTGCTATCTCTCTATGGATTCTTGCATCCTGTTAAATTTGTCATTATGCTCTTCTATAATCTTCTTAAGTTCCTCTGTTGCTTTGTCTGTGTGTTCCTTGGCTTGTTCTGTATTTTGAATGATCTCCTTCCTGATCTCTTGAAGAGTTCTATGTATTAATCTTTTGTATTCTACCTCCGGTAATTCCAAGAAGTTCTCTTCCTCCAGAAGATTTCTTGATGCTTTGTTTTGGGAGCTTACTGAAGTCATCATAGTCTGCTTCTTTATTTGATTTGATATTGACTCTTCTTTTCAAGCCATCAATAAGTTACTATATTTATTTATTTTATGTTTGCTTACTGTATTCTAGCTTCTTGTTTTGATATGCCCAAATAGGCGGCTTGTGTGCTCTAGTTTGATTATTGGCACCTTTGAAGCTCTAATGTCCTGTCACCAGGTGGTTAGATTTGTTACTAAGTGTGCAAGCCCAGGAGTCCATTTCCTTTTCTGGTATGGATCCAGCTCAGTGTCCAGGTAGCCAGTCACCAAGTGTGTGGTGTAAGCTCTCACCTACAGTCCTAGATGGGCAGGGGTGATTGGAGTAGTCCCAGGTATCTTTCTTCAGTAGGGAGTCATGTGCTGAGCAAGGCAGGGGGCTGACAGCTGCCCCCAAGTGTCTGGGAGGAAAGCGTGTCCCTGTTCTCTAGAGTATGTAGGTGGGTGGGGTTTGTAGCCAGACTATGGGCACCCAATGCTGTTGGCTGTAAGGACTGGGAGGAACCATTTATTCTTGGACCCCTGTCACAGGTGGCTTGGTGGCATAGGTGGAGCCACCAGTCATCAGGCCCCTGATGTGGGTAGGTGGGGACCCTGCTTAATCGGCAGAGCGGTGTCAAATGTCATGAACCTGCCACTCCACCATAGAGCTGATACAGTTGAAGGTAGCCTTCAGGTATATACCCTGTTGTATTGTGCTAATGTGCTGTTGAAATGGGCCCACAAACATCTATGCAGGAGGGAAAGGCATTCAGAGTCTGTGGACTCCCTATGCCTGTGCCTAGGCAAAGGATCTATGCCTGCACTGCATTCCTGGCTTAGGGGAGCTGGCAGATTATTTTTTCCCTGTTTGTTAATTTGTTCCCTCTCCAAGGCCGGGAGGATGGCTCAGGGTGCGTGATGGGTCCTACTTCTGGCCCAGGGTATGCAGAAATCATTGAAGCTGGCCCAGGACCCAGTGCAGAATGGGGAGGAGGCAGGTAAATGGGAAAAGGTTCTTCCCAAATGGGGTGTTTTTTGATCTGTGTGGTGGGTTAGGCACATGTACTTATCTTTTGCCAGTTGGGCCTCGATTTTCACTGGTTCTGGAGGCTTGAGTAGACGCTCCACCACTTGGTCTCTCCCAATGTGGAAAATGCGTCCTGAGCACCACCGCTTGCCTCACTGCACGTGCCAGCTGATCCGGCCTTCAGGGTGCTGGTTCCCACTGGGTCATGTCTGGAAACTCCTCAGTGCTTCCAAACCGTGTCTCCCTCCCCCTGACACTCAGTCCAATTCCTCAACTTTGCCTTTGATGTTCAGGGCTTCTTGATTGTCACATATAATCGATTCACTTGTTTTTTCGAGTCTTTGTTGTAAGAGGGACCACAGGAAGCGTCTGACTGCTCAACCATCTTGGCCTTGCCTCTTTAAATAATTTTTTTAATCATAAAAGTGATACACAGTCATGGTAAAATAAAGAACTCCCTCTCCTCACATCCCAGTGTCACTCTTTGAAGAGTCCTGTTACCCAGGGGTAACCACTGCTAAGTTTCCTTTCTTTTTAATTTTATTGTTCTTTAGTTGAAAGTTTACAGTACAAATTAGTTCCTCATTCAAAAATTTACACACAAACTGTTTTGTGACATTGGTTGCAATCCCCACAACGTGTCAGCACTCTCCCCTTTCCCTTTCTACTATCGGTTCCCTGGGTCCATTTGTCCAGTTTTCCTGTCCCTTCCTACCTTCTCATCTTTGCTTTTGGGCAGGTGTTGCCCATTTGGTCTCGTGTCCTTGATTGAACTAAGAAGCATGTTCCTCACGTACGTTATTGTTTGATGTATAGGACTGTCTAGTCTTTGGCTGAAAGGTGAGCTTTGGGAGTGGCTTTAGTTCTGAGTCAGCAGGATGTCTGGGGACCATAGTCTCAGGGTTTCCTCCAGTCTCTGTCAGACCAGTAGTTGTGAATTTGAATTTTGTTCTACATTTTTCTCCTGCTCTGTGGTGGTAGCTGGGCACCATCTAGTTCTTCTCTGCTCAAGATGGTGGAGGCTGTGGTTCATGTGGCCTGTTAGTCCTTTGGACTAATATTTTCCTTGTGTCTTTGGTTTTCTTCATTCTTCTTTGCTCCAAATGTGATGGGACCAATAGATGTATCTTAGATGGCCACTTGCAAGCTTTTAAGGCCCCA
The DNA here is from genome assembly GCA_030035585.1 of Dugong dugon. NCBI lineage: Eukaryota > Metazoa > Chordata > Mammalia > Sirenia > Dugongidae > Dugong > Dugong dugon. Next base: position 28,332,045 of record CM057475.1, read on the forward strand.
GATGCTACTCACCAAAATAGGATGTAGAAAATTTTCTTTATGAACTGTGTTGTGGCAATTGACATAGATGTCTCCGAGATCATGGTCCCCAGCGCTCAGCCCCAGTAACATCACACTTTGGCTCTCGTGGACTTGTTCTAATTTTCTTCAACTTCAACTTCAACTTGCATATGAGCAATTGATGGTCTGTTCCACAATCGGCCCCTGGCCTTGTTCTGACTGATGATATTGAGCTTTTCCATCATCTCTTTCCACAGAAGTAGTCGATTGGTTCCTGTGTATTCCATCTGGTCAGGTCCACACGTATAGTCACCATTTATGTTGTTGAAAAAAGGTATTTATAATGAAGAAGTCATTTGTCTTGCAAAATTCTATCATGCGATCTCCCACATCATTTCTGTCACCAAGGCCATATTTTCCAACTACTGATCCTTCTTCTTTGTTTCCAACTTTCACATTCCAATCACTAGTAATTATCAATGCATCCTGACTGCATGTTCGATCAATTTCAAACTGCAGAAGTTGGTAAAAAATCTTCAGTTTCTTCATCTTTGGCATTAGTGGTTGGTGTGTAAATTTGAATAATAGTCATATTAACTGGTCTTCCTTGTAGGCGTATGGATATTATCTTGTCACTGACAGTGTTGTACTTCAGGATAGATCTTGAAATGTTCTTTTTGATGATGAATGCAACGCCATTCCTCTTCAAGTTGTCATTCCCAGCATAGTAGACCATATGATTGCCTGATTCAAAATGGCCAATTCCAGTCCGTTGCAGCTCACTAATGCCTAGGATATCGATGTTTATGAGTTTCATTTCAGTTTTGACCATTTCCAATTTTCCTAGAGTCATACCTTGTACATTCAACATTCTGATTATTAATGGATGTTTACAGCTGTTTCTTCTCATTATGAGTTGGAACCAACTCAAGAGCACCTAACAACAACAGCAATGGTGTCTTAGTCATCTAGTGCTGCTCTAACAGAAATACCACAAGTGGATGGGTTTCACAAAGAGAAATTTATTTTCTCACAGTCTAGTAGGCTTCAGATCCAAAGGACTCGCTCTGCTTCTGGCATGCTTTCTTGGTGGTATGAGGTCCCCCATTCTCTGCTTGCTTCCCTTCCCTTTTATCTCTTGAGAGATAAAAGTGGTGCAGGCCACACCGCAGGGAAACTTCCTTTACATTGGATCAGGGATGTGACCTGGGTAAGGGTGGTGTTACAATCCCATCCTAATCCTCTTTAACATAAAATTATAATTGCAAAATGGAGGACAACCACACAATTCTGGGAATTGTGGCCCAGCCAAATTGATATACACATTTTTGGGGGTACATAATTCAAACCATGACAAACGGGAAGCTTCTATGGCTTCCCTTGGTCAAACTGTGCTGACTTCCACTATATTGTGTGTTGTCTTTCCCTTCCCAGAAGTTAACACTTGTCTACTATCTAGTTAGTGATTTCCCTTCCCTACCACTCCCCTCCTTCATAACCATCAAAGATTGTTTTTTCTGTGTGTAAACTTTGAGTTTTTATAATAGTGGTCTCATACAATATTTGTCCTTTTGTGATTGACTTATTTCACTCAGCATAATGCCCTCCATATTCATCCATGTTGTGAGATGTTTCACAAATTCATCATTGTTCTTTATCATTGAGTAGTATTCCATTGTGTGTATGTACCATAATTTACCCATTCATCTGTTGTTGGGCACTTAGGTTGTTTCCATCTTTTTGCTATTGTGAATAATGCTCCAGTGAACATGGGTGTGCAAATGTCTATTTGTGTGATGGCTTTTATTTCTCTAGGATATGTTCCTAGGAGTGAGATTGCTGGATAGTATGGTATTTCTATTCCTAGCTTTTTAAGGAGGTGCTCATTGTTTTCCATAGTGGTTGTACCATTTTACATTCCCACTAGCTGTGCAACCTCTCCAACATTTGTTATTTTCTGTTTTTTTAATTAGTGCCAGTAATGTTGGGGTGAGATGGTATCTCAGTGCAGTTTTGATTTGCATTTCTCTTACAGCTAATGATCATGAGCATTTCCTCATGTGTCTGTTAGCCACCTGAATGTCTTCTTTGGTGAAGTGTCAATTCATATCCTTTGCCCTTTTTTTTTTCCATGATACTTTCTCTTTTGCTCATTTTTTGATTGGATTATTTGTCTTTTTGTTGTTGATGTGTTGAAGTGTTCTATAGATTTTAGAGATTAGACCATTGTCAGATATGTCGTAGCTAAAAATTTTTTCCCAATCTATAGGTTCTCTTTTAGGTTTTATATTAAGGTCTGCTAACAGTTTCTAGGAGCCCAGCAGTGGTTAAGAGCCACAGCTGCTAAATGAAAGATCAGCAGTTCAAATCCACCAGCCACTCCTTGAAAACACTATAGGGCAATTCTACTCTGTCATATAGGGTTGCTATGAGTTGAAATGGACTCGGCAGCAACAGGAACAGTTTCTAATGTGTATTTCCAAAAATTTTCTATGCATGTAGAAGTGTATATGTGTGTATACATGTACATACACACAGAATTATATGTTCCATCTCCTATTAAATATCTACACTTGGAGTCTCCTTCAAGTCTTAATGTAACTTCTTAGTAAGGTCCTCCCTGGCCTCTCTACTTAAAACTATAACTCTGTCCCCAACCTCACACTTCCTACACCCTTCCCTGCTTCAGTTTTTCTCCTTAAAACATACCACTTTTCTCTTTAGAATTCATTTTTGGTTATTTGTCTTACTTATTATCTGTCTCTCTGTGGTACATTTTGTTTCCAAAGATGGTTACAACATCAGCTCCTATCCCACATGCTCTTTTCTAATATCACCTTGCAACTCCTCCATCAAGAGATGGAGTCTGTTTCTTCTCCACTTGAAAAGGGGGTGGACCTGTGACCAGTTTTGACCAGAGAAAAGTGGTGATGTGTAACGTCCAAGGCTGTGTCTGAAGACATCTGCAGCTCCAGCATTTTATGCTTGAAATGCTTCCTCGTCGAAGCCAGCAGCTGTGAAAGAAGACTAACTACCCTGAAACCACCATGATGCGAGAAAGCCCAAGCTAGGCAGGTAGAAAAAGTCCCTATGGAGGATGGCTCCAGGCTCCAAACCAAGGCTCCAGACATATAAAGCCTTCTTGAGCTTTCCAGTCCACCACAGCCACCAGCTGAATGGAATCAAGTGAATGACCAAGTGACACTATATGAAACAGAAAAACCACCAAGTCAGACCTTACCTGGATTCGTTTCTGATAGCCTTGTGAGGAAATAGATTTGTTGTTTGAAGATGCTACATTTTGAGGTATTTTGTTAAGCAGCAAGAGATACTTGAAACATTCCCATACTAGAAAGTAAACTCCATAAGGATGGGGATTTTTACTGGTTTTGTCCACTGCTGTATCCCCAGTGTCTAAAATAGTGCTTGGTACAGGTAGACTTTTAGGAAATATCTATTGAGTGGATGAATATATGAATGAATGAGAGAGAATGTAATGAAGAGAAAATTACTAGTGGATGTGTGTTGCTTTTCAATGCCATGGAAGAATAAGATATTATGGCACTGAGAAGAGAAGTTAGTGGCTGCGCACGAACGAGCTCCTGCAGGGCCAGCTTCCCAGGCTGGCCAGGGCACAGAAGTGGCTCAGCACTGCGGCTCAGAAAAACTAGTTGCACAGGCATTGTTTCAAAATTTTTATTTGAGACAATCAACATTTTCATAAGCCAAATAATCTTTTAGCATAGAATTTGTCTTTTCAAGCATAAAAGTAATACAGGTGCATGGTTAAAATTTTAAACTAGCACAGAAAATTATGCATCAAAAAGTGAGTTAACAGTTTCTTTGGTAGTAGCCTAGAAAATGTCTAGACACAAAATAGCATGTTTTTAAATTGTATTTATTACACGTGTCAAATAGAAAACAAATCCAGACATTGATAGGGAGAAGCTATATTCAGAAAGAAAAGAGGGGAAAAGGAAAGGGGCTACTGTAGTGGTGGGGAGGGTGACTAGTTCAATAGGGGGAATAAAACCAAAAGAAAACCAAACCTGTTGCCCTTGAGTCGATTCTGACTCATCCAACCTGAAGATCTGCAAACGGCTCAGAGAAATGGGTAAAAAGCATTTTCTTTTATAGAGACTGAGAGTAAACAAGATTAGGAAAAATCCAGGTGTGGGGAAGTGGGATGAGCAGGTCACATCCTTGGACAGTAAATCAGAATGTTTTACGCTTACGTCAGCATATTCTCCAGGATGGTCCCTTAGAGAGGGGTGGTATGTTGGCCCAGGCTGAGCGTGGGCCAAAGTTCTGGGACGTGGGAGAAGGAGAGACACTTAAGTTTGTTTGGTTAAGCAAAGTTTGGTTAACAAGCATTTTGTTTCTGATTAATCAGTGGGGAAAAGTAATTCAGTTACTCGGTTAAGAGGTAAGGATTGGGAATTTGGAGGGTCAAGGAGCCCAGTTGTTAACCGCTCAGCTGCTAACAGAAAGATTGCTCCACAGGAGAAAGATATGGCAGTCTGCTTCCATAAAGATTACAGACTTGGAAACTCAATGGGCAGTTCTACTCTGTCCTATAGGGTTGCTATGAGTCGGAAACGACTCATCGGCAACAAGTTTGGTTTTTGTTTTGTTTTGTTTTTATTATGTCTTGCCTTGTCATAGGTGAACAAGGGGGCAACTGTGAGTCTTACCTAAGTCATTTGGGAAGGGTGGTTATTTGCAGTAAGCCATTTTCCTGAACACAAAGAGTGGGGAATTTCTTTAACCATCCCTGTCTTCCAGTATCACAGAGTTCGTGTAAAATTTAAATACACAAGTGGGGACTTAAGAGTCATTCTGCTTTATTCCTTGCTTTTTTTTTTCACTCTACATAGTATATTAAAGAGGTTTTTCTAAAGGTGTGTGCAACAATAGCTACCATTTATTGAACACTTACAATAACCCACACACAATAGCCCATTCACTCCCCTCTAATGAGATGGGTATCATTATTCCCACTTTATAGATGAGGAAATTGAGGCTTCAAGAAATGACATAACTTGCCAGATGCTGAAGGCTTTGGAAGTGATGGGTTCCAACTCTGGCTCCAGAGTCTATGCTTTTAGCTTCCTTCCTCTACTGCTTCTGTCACAGAGAATCCAATTCATTGTCTTTAACTGTTGCATTATTGTGTTCCGTTGTACTGACTGACAGAGCAAGAAAATATATGTACGTGTACTAACCCATGTATATATATAGATCCATTAGTATTTCCATACATAAGCACCTATATCTACATTATGCCAAACATGAGTTCAAACTGATGTCTCCAGCTCCAACCCATTATCACATGGATCATTCTAGCCTCCTCCCCTTGCTTATCTGTAACCTCCCATGCAAACAATGAAAACCTGACTCCCACTATCCACCTCCATTTACCTGTTTGATTTCAATATACACGTATGATGGTGGTCAGTCTTTCTAATTTTAGCCATTCTAATGGGTATGTACATTATCTCTTGAGGTTTTAATTTCCATTTCCCTTATTATTAAAGATGTTGAATATTTTTTAACGTGCTTATTTGCCATCACTATCTCTACTTTGGTGATGTATCTGTTCAAGTCTTTTGTCCAATATAAAAATTGGATTTTTGTTTTCCTATTATGTTTTAAAAGTTCTTTATATAGTCTAGGTACAAGTCCTTTATCAGATATAAGATTTGCAAATATTTTCTCCCAGACTTGTGGCTTGTTTGTTCATTTTCTGAACAGTGCTTTTAATTTTGATGAAGACCAATTTATCTGTTTTGTCTTTCATGGACCATGCTTTTGATGTCAGATCTAAAAAATCTTTGCCTAACTGACCATCCAAGGCACAACAATGGGTCTCTATTCACCTGGAGCAGCAGAGGAAGGAGAGTTAGGAATAGAAGGAGGATATGGAATGTCCAACTGACTAAATGCCTCCATGAGCAACTGCCTCGTTTGCCGTGAGACCAGAAGAACTGGATGGTGCCCAGCTACCATTACTGAACATTTTGATCAAAGATTTCATAGAAGAATCCTAATCAAAAGGAGGAAATGCAGAACAGAATTTCAAAATCTCATGGACTCCAGACTTTCTGGAGCCATGGAAAGTGATGAACCCCTGAAACTATTGCCCTAAGATAATCTTTGAACCTTAAACCAAAAACGTCTCATGAAGTCTTCTTAAAAGCAAACAATAGTTTAGCTTAACTAGTAAAAAAAGGTCTGCCTTGAGCATTATGCTCTTTTAAGAGCTATCTGTCTGTGTAGGATCAAATTGACAACAGATAGGAACCTCAGGGGGCAATGAGCTTATATTAATGGGGGAGGAAAATGAGGGTGAGAATGGTTGCACAACTCAAAGAATATAATTGATGTCACTAAATTGTACATGTAGAAACTGTTGAATTGGTGTATGTTTGGCTGTGTATATTCTCAACAACAAAACAAATAAAATTATTAAAAACCAAAAAATCTTTGCCTAACCCAAGATGACTGAGATTTTCTCCTCTATTGTCTTCTAAAAGTTTTATAGATTTTAGGTTTAACATTTGATCTGTGATCCATTTTATAGTTTATTTTTGCATATGGTGTGACATATAAATCAAAGTTCATTTTTTTACATATGAATATCCAATTATTTCTGAACTATTTTTGAGAAAACTAACCTTTCTCTGCTGATTGTCTATGCATTTTTGTGAAGACTCAATTGTCCATGTATTTGTGAGTCATTGTAGACTCAGACATATGGTCATTATGCACTATCCTTTCTAATAAAATTTTGTTAGAAAGTTCTACCTCTCTATTCATGAAGGATATTGGTCTGTATTTTCTTTTCTGGTAATGTCTTTGTTAGAGCTTGCTATCAGGGTAAAGTGAGCCTCTAAGAATTAATTGGGAATTAGTGTATCCTCTTCAATTTTCTGGAAGAGTTTGTATAGACTTATTATTTTTTCCTTCTTAAATATTTGGTGAAATTCACCAACGAAACCATCTTTCTTGGAAATTTTTAAGTGACAAGTTTAATTCCTTTAATAGATATAGGGCTATTCTGGTTATCTATTTCTTCTTGAGAGATTTGGTAGTTTGTGTCTCTCAAGGAATTTATGTATTTCATGTAAGTTGTTGAATTTATTGGCATAAAGTTATTCATACTAATCCCTTACTACTTGTAAAATATCTGTAGACTCTATAGTGATGCCACAGATATAGGTGGCTCTCTCATTCCTAATATCGGTAATTTGTTCCTTCTCTTGTTTTTTCCTTATCAGCCTGGCTGAAAGTTTATTAATTTTATTGATCTTCTCAATATACTGGCTTTTATTTTGTTGATTTTCTTTATTGTTTTGCTGTTTTCAAGTTCATTGATTTTTACTTGATCACTATTGTTCTCCTTCTTCTGCTTAGCTTTGATTTTATTTGCTTGCATTTTTCTAGTTTCTTATGGTGGAAGCTGAAGTCATTTATTTGAGAACTGTCTTCTTTTGTACTACTATAAGCATTTTGTGCATAAATTCCCTTCTAAGTACAGCTTTAGCAGAGTCCCACAAATTTTTATATGTTGTGTTTTCATTTTCATTAAGTTCAAAATACTTTCTAATTTCCCTTTTTATTTCTTCTTTGATCCATGAATTATTTAGAAGAGTGTTACTTTATTTCTAAATATTTGGTGATTTTCTAGAGATCTTCCAGATGTTGGTTTTTAGTGTCAGAGAACATATTTTGTATGGCTTGAATTCTTTAAATTTATTGAGATTTGTTTTATGGGCCAAAATGTGGTCTCCTTTGGTAAATGTTTCATGTACATTTCAAAATAATGTCTCTTCTGCTGTTATTGGGTGGAGTGTTCTATAAATGTCAATTAAGTCTAGCTGGTTGATTGTGTTGTTCAAGTCTTCTATATACTTAAACAACTTTTTTTTAAATCTACCTGTTCAGTCAATTACTAAGAGAAGGGTATTAAAATACCTGACTAAATTGTGGATTTGTTTATTTTTTCTTGCAGTTCTGTTGGTCTTTACTTCATGTATTTTGAAAATTTGATATTGAGTTCATAAATGTTTAGAATTGTTCTGTCTTTTTGATGAACTGATCTCTTCATTGTTCTGAAATGATCTTCTTTCTCCCTGGCATTATTCTTTGCTCTGCAATCTACTTTATCTGATACTAACATCATCACTTCAGCTTTCTTTAGATTAATGTTAGCATGGTATAGCTCTTCTCATCCTTTCACATTTAACCTATTCTTTATACTTAAAGTGCATTTCTTGTAGGCCATATATAGTTATAATCTTGCTTTTTTATCCATTCTGACAATCTCTGCTTTTTAATTGGCCTGTTTTGATCATTTACATTTAATGTGATTATTGATATGATTAGGTTTAGAATCTATCATTTTGCTATTTTTTTTCTGTCCCATCGCTCCCCCCCCCCCCCCGCCATTGATTCTTTATTCCTCTTTTTCTTCCTTCTCTTGGATTAACTGAATTTTTTATTGCCTTTGTTGGCTTATTAACTATAGCCTTTTGTTGTTTTAAATTTCCTTTAAGGTGTCTGGGAGCCCTGGTGGTCCAGTGGTTAAGCATTTGGCTGCTAACCAAAAGGTTGGCAGTTCAAATCTACCAGCTGCTCCTTGTATACCCTATAGGGCAGTTCTACTCTGACCTGTAGGGTCACTATGAGTCAGAATTGACTCGATAGCATTAGGTTTGGTTTTTTGGTTTAGGGTGTATAGTAAAGACCATCTTGTTAGATAACCATTGGAGTTTTTCTGACTATATCACTGCCTACCTCCTAAAAGGAAACCCCGGTGGTGTAGTAGTTAAGAGCTACAGATGCTAACCAAATGGTTGGCAGTTTGAATCCACCAGACACTCCTTGGAAACCATATGGGGCAGTTCCATTCTGTCCCATAGGGTCGCTATGAGTCAGAATTGATTCAACGGCAATGGGTTTGGCTTTTTTTTTTTTTTTTTTTTGGTTACCTCCTAAAAAATTTTACAGGAATAATGTTTTTTAGTATCTATTATGTGCCAGAAGGAGCCCTGACGGTGCAGTGGTTAAAAGCACTCGGCTGCTAACCAAAAGGTCGGCAGCTCAAACCCACCAGCCATTCCACAAGAGAAAGATGGGGCAATCTGCCTCTGTAAAGACTTACAACCTTGGAAACCCTATGGGGCAGTTCTACTTTGTCCTATAGGGCCACTATGAATCTGAATTGACTAAACGGCGGTGGATTTGGTATTACGTGCCAGGCATTGTTCAGTACTTTAAATACATTAGCTCATTTAACACAATAAAACTATAGGGTATGAACTTTTACTCCCATTTTAAACATATGAAAACTGAGCCCCATGAGGATGTGGTAACAGTTGCACAAGGTCACACAGCTAGTAAAGGGCTGGGCCTGGATTAAACTACTCTTTTCTTAACTTTGGATCTGAGTCTTAGTAAATTCATAGTGGTGAAGTCCAATCAATTCTATGTGTGGTAAGTACCTCCTTTGAAAATTTAGTTTTGTTATTGTTTTTATTATTATTGTTTTAATTCACAGACCATTTTGTGGTAGCTTAAGCATTAAGGATTTCCTTGCATTTTTAATTTTATGTGATTTGGAACATTGCCATACCACATGGCTCCTGGTGTGGCCCTCTCAGTTCCTGTAGAGTAATCCATCAAACAGAAACCACAGCATTTACTGTTCTAAATATATTCTCCCACTGTGTGTTGTGTTGAACCTCTATCATCTCTGAGGTTCTTTACCAACTTTACAAGTCTGAGTTTTTAAAAATCTCCCCAGAACTGATGGCCAAAAATTTATAATTTTTTAAATGTAGAATTTTCCCACTTAATCTGTATATACATTTTTCTTGTTGACAGAAAGTTATCATGCCAAAAATATAAGATTCAATTGTCCAGTGATTTAAACTAATATGAAAGCATATTTAGCAGATTGAAGTATAACCACCCAAAAAAACCAAACCCATTGTCATCAAGTCAATTCTGATTCATGGTGACCCCATGTGTTACAGAGTAGAACTGAGCTCCATAGGGTTTTCTTGGCTGTATTCTTTATGGAAACAGATCACCAGGCCTTTGTTTCATGGCACTGTTGAATGGGTTCAAACCACCAACCTTTTGGTTATTAGCCAAGTGCAAGCCATGTGCACCACCCAGGGATCTTCGAAATATAACAGTGGTCATCAAAATGTGGTGTGCAGATCTTTGGTGGTGAGGTAGGGGGTTTGTGAGGGTGTGCCTCTGAGATAGTTTTGGCAGAATAAGTGAAAGCTATTTTCACAATAATATGAAGAGAATATTTGCGTTCTTCACTTTGTTGACATTTGGAGTAATATAAAAAAGCAATGATGAATAAAATTGCTGGCACATTGCATGAACCAAAGCAGATGCACCCAGCTATGCTAGTAGTTATTGTATTCTTTACTGCCAGGAATCCACAAAAGAAAAAAAATGGACAGTTTAATATAATGCCCTTGATGGAGCAGTTAAAAACATATTAATTTTATTAAACACTGACCCTTGATTCCATGTGTTTTTAATATTCTGTCTGATGAAATGGGAAGTAAGTATAAAGCACTTCTTCTGCATACCAAAGTATGATGGTTGTCTCAAGGAAAAGCACTTGTGTGATGCTTGAGTTGTGTGCTAAACTAACCTTCTCTTATTTTTTAAATGGAACATTATTTTCACTTAAAAGAATGACTGACAGACAAATCATGGATATTTAGATTTGGGTATTAGGGAGACATTTTCAAAAATGGACAAAGTCAGCCCATTCCTACATGAAATACAATTAATGGTGTTTATTGCAGATGCTGAAATGTAAGCTTTCAACTGAAAATTAGAATTTTGGAAAACTTGTATCTGTCCCTTTGAGCGTGACAACTTCCTGGTGCTTTAAAAATGTTTCTGATGAGATTGGTAGTGATATTAGAAAATTTGTTTGAATACGTTATATTTTATAATGAAATGTATCAACATTTGGAGAATCTGCATGACTCAGTCAACCAATATTTTCCAAATGACTACTGCAAGATATTGCAAAATCAGGCATGGTTAAAAGTGCAAGATAAACCGATTAATACCATTGTAACTGAGTACAAAATGTTCACTGATCTGATTTCAGATTCCACATTACAGCTACCACTTGTCAGGTTTTGGTATGCTATCAAAAAATAATATTCATTATTATATAAAAGGCTACTAAAATATTCCTCCCTTTCCCAAATATATATCTGGGTGAGGCCATATTTTCTACACATACTTCAGCCAAAATGACAACACATTAAATGCAAAAGCAAATATGAGAATCCAGATGTCTTTTATTAAGCTAGATGTTAAAGAGATTTGTAAAAATGTAAAACAATGTCACTCTTCTCACTAATGTCTTTTTGTTAAGGAAAATACAGTTATTTTTAATAAAAATACCATTGATGTTAACATATACATTAATAGGTTTATTACAGTTATTTTAAAGTGAATTAAAAATTAAATGTTTTTTAAATTTCTGTTTTAATTTCTAATACGGTAAATATTGATAGCTATAACCAACATAAGCAAAAGCTTTTTGGTGTCCTCAATAATTTTCAAGACTGTGAAGGAATTCTGAGACCAAGCTGAAGAATTGCTGGTGTAGATTTCCCAACTCACATGGATCCTTCTTCTCTGATAATTGCCCCTCCCTCTATGCATAGGGGATATTTATTTAGCTAGGATATGATCTTTCTCCTCCTCCCTGGGTACAGTTTATTGGTGGACAGAGGAGTTGAGGAGTAGAGGGATGAATGCCTGACCCCAGGTAGGCTTATCTCATCCTCCTCTCAATAATTCAAATGGGACCAAAACAGTGTTTGGTGTCTCTCTAATGCCTGATCCTATAATACATGATGTCGGTTACCATGAAGCTCCTCGTTTTCTACGTAGTGGAGAGAACAAGGCAGAAGTTAGGTCACAGACTGAGAAGGGAATGAAGCAGACATACAAGGAGATGTAGAGATGCAAAGATTTGCAGAGTTTCCTGCAGACCTCCACTCCCTGATACCAATTTATGCCTGATTCTGGGCTTGGGTGCTGTGAAAGAGTCCAGTATCATAGTAATAAATATTATCTTTTCCTTTAGCTAGCTTGAGTGGATTTCTCTTACTTGCAACCACATGAATCATTCACAGCTAATAAAGTAGGACATGCGTGATCTGTTGTCAAACTTTGTAGTTTGTGATGTGCTATACATTTTAGGATATGATTATGCTAGAAATACAAAGCCAAAGTTTCCTGGAAATGCAAAGATACTATTTCTATACTGAAGTTAAGAAGAATTACCATAGGCTACACACATGGATTAATTACTATCTTCGAAGAATTAGAACTCTATCGAACATTCTTACCACAAAATTATGCTGAACAAAATTTAATCTTTCTGTGACTATTCCACAGAATTTAGGATCTTGTAGTGCTCCAGGGACATTACCATCTTTTAAACTGCACAAAAAAATTCTCATTATTTCAACTTTCTAGTAGTTTGGATTCAGAATAAATGGGAATTTACTGTAATACTTTGAATTATTAAGTTCTGGGGAGCTCAAAGTACTTCAAATATACATGCATTATATCACTTATCTTGCTCAACAGTAGGATGAAATTTACAAATGGAAATAGTAATGGGTGGATTCAGGATATGAAGTCATGTTTCTCGATGTTCTAATGAATAATCTTCCATTTGGCTGGTCTAAACTAATACTGGCTTCTTTTTCTGTTTCAAAATATCTTTCTTTTTCAGCTAACGATCAAATCTAGCTGAGGCCAACAGCAAAGAATTTATGCTATAATTTTATTTTACTATTAAGGACATATTGATTTGATTATAGTTTTCAGCTCATAAATTTTTAGATGAATCTGGATCTCTGCAGTTTATTTTCACACAAAAAAACAAAAGGTCAAACTAATGGTAAAAAAATATCAAATGCATTTACATATACTCCTGACTTTAATCAAAACTAAAAACATAATTTAAAATGTGCAGGAAAAAGAACCAAAAAAAGTTTTTTTATTAAAAAATGTTTGCTCTAGCCTTCAACCTCACCTCAGTACAATATAGTTTGACTTTCTATTTATGGATTATCTATGACAAAACATAACATGTTTAATATGTAAATGACCCTCTTGTCACCCAAGCTCTGTTCTAAATGTGTCGCTATCTTACAATGTAATTAGTTTTTTTCTGCTACTAAAAATCTTAATGCTCTCCAAAGCCAAAGCTTACTTCTGTATCACCTGCTGTTTTGGAGTATCTGTACTTTTCCTCCTGCCGGTTAGTGTGGATAATCAAAAGTGAACTGTAAGAAGAAATCTTCCATTTAAGAAACATCAATTTGTACTAAGTCTAATCTAAAAGATTAATATGGAGCATGTGGTACATTCAACAGGAAAATTGCATTTAAATATTAATACTATATAAATACACTGTTGCTGCTATCTTTGATAATTTATAAGCCATACACTTCTAGCTGGAAGTAAATCACTTTTTCTTTTTTAAAAAATGCTGTTGCTCAGTTACATTATAAGGCAACATGTAAAACAAGGGACTATTTTTCCTAGTCAGATCTGACAGGGGAAGTAAAACCCTGGGGTCCAATTTCAAGCTCATTTCCTTACAACCTAGACTTGTGTCACGTGCTCGATCCTAACTCGTGCTTTCCCAATTAAATGTATATTTCTCAAACCAATATCTTAAGTGGTAATGTTCCAACAGTCCAAATGTCAATCACCAAAACAAACATTTGTTTCTCTAGCAAGTGTTTTCACACAAAAGCATTTGATTCGTGTACTGCAGCAAACAAACATTTGCTTTAGGCAGTTAAGGCAGCCAAAAGTTCTTGCAGAAACATTTCACAGGCGGGCTGGCATCCCTCCCTGGAGCAGGGCTTGCTGATGTCCGAGAATGTTTGTGAGGCCAGTTGCTGACCAAGAGAATCCTTTGCAAGATATTGAGGCCGTTAAGACACTCAAGAATTTCCAAAACACATCTTTTTCGAAAATGTGCTTCCAGTTACGATGCTTCCATTAGAAAATGTCTTCACATCCTCACAATTCTTCGTTTGCTAATAAATTCAGCCTTTGATGTAATCGCAAAGCCAAATTCTTATGAAAGTTCACAAAGGCGGTTTTCACATTAAAACATTAACATACTTCAGGAATCATTATTTATGTAACAGCCCATGAGAGTTTACTACATAAATAGTCCTATTACTACATCAGAGTATTTTTCTGTCTTGAAAAAGATGTAGATTTTCTGTGTAAATATGTTTTTCTTAAGTGCACATTTACTTCACTGTCAAGATATGACTTCCATATAAAAATCCTCGTTTTCCATGTAATTTAAATGCTTTCGGAATGAATCAGTATTTCTGAGGAAGTCATTTACCGAATACATGTTCTTTAAAGCATGGAGAAATTGATTAACCTCTGCTCCAAAGACAAGGTTTCCTACTACCTGGCTCAAGATTGATTCTTTGCTTAGTTCTTAGTTGGGAATAGTTACTACCCTACTTGAAGGCAAACCCAGGGGAGTTCTTCTTAGTAAAATAAATGAACAGACAACAAAAGAAATGCACACACAGGCACACAGGAAGTGTCTGAGTGGTATTTGATAGAGTGGTATGACAATTTGGACCTCTAGCTAATCAACCTGTAAGAAGAGTTTGTTGAACAACTTCCCTGGGTTTGATTCTATTTTGGCACTCATGGATGAGACGGGACAACTATGGTGCCAAGAATGGGTAAACAACCATGATCATCATAGTAACTATTGACTTAATACATATAGTGGGCCAGTGCATACAGATAAAGTAACTTGAAACACAGGTAGAAAATGGCAGAGTGAGGTCCAACCCAGGTTTGTCTGTTGGTAAAATCCTGTAAAGTATACCTGTTGCCGTAGAGTGGATTCCAACTCATAGGGACCCTATAGGACCGAGTGGAACTGCCCCATAGGGTTTCCAAGGAGCGGCTTGTGGATTCAAACTGCTGACCTTTTGGTTAGCAGCCAACCTCCTAACCACTGCACCAAATTTCTATAGGATGCCCAAATTCTCATCTTCAAAAAACTTTCCATTTGATTGTAAAGAAACACACCCAAAGCAATTAGGGAGCAATCTGACGAAGTAGATGTTTAAGGGTTAATAATATTAAAATAAGGAGCCCTGGTGGCACAATGGTTAAGTGCTTGGCTGCTAACCAAAAGGTTGGTGGATGGAACCCACTCTTTGGCTCTGCAGGAGAAAGACCTGGCAATCTGCTTCCCACAGGGTCCCTATAAGTCGGAATGGACTCCATGGCACCCGACAACAACCATATTAACAAATGCTAGCGTTTATCGAGCCCTTCCTTTGTGGTATAAGTTGGAATTGACTCCACGGCACACAACAACAACTACCACTTGGCGGCAGGGGCTGTGCTAAGGACTTGACACCAAGTTCAGAGAGTTTAGAAATGAATCCTAGTGATGGATGAAGACCTCATGGAGGAAATGGAACTTGGACGGGGCCTTGAATAGGATGGGAAGCCTGGCAGGTTTGAGATGATGGGTTGATGTTGGGGAGTAGCGCTAGATGGTGAGTCTAGATTATGAAGGGCCTTGCAAACCCAGGAGGAAAATGGGAACGCATTCTAAATTCTTGAACATCAGAGACATCAATCCCCCTATAATCACTAAGACAAAGGGAATATGCATTTTGGATTGAAATAGCTACTGCCAAAGTTCCCTTCAAAAGGCTTGCCATTTCCACTACCACCATACGCCAACAGTATCTTAGAGTGCATTTGCCCACCTGCATAGTTTGAAACGTTTTAATATCTGTTAATTCTTTTAAAAATGTCTCATTTTTTAATGCGCATGTCTTTGAGTTTTGGTATGATTGTACACCGACATATGTTTATTGGTCATCTATGTTTCTTTTTCTGTGAACTGAATTTTTTAATCTCTTTGTTTAAGGATCCCTGGTGGCGCAGTGGTTAAAGCGCTCAGCTGTGAACCAAAAGGTTGGTGGTTTTAACTCACCAGCCGCAGAAGAAAGATGTGGCCGTCTGCTTCTGTAAACATTACAACCTTGGAAACCCTATGAGGCAATTCTGCTCTGTCCTATAGGGTCACTATGAGTTGGAATCTACTTGACAGCAATGGATTCTCTGGGGGGTTATCTCTTTGTTTTCCTGTCCTAATGGGTGTTGTTCTTGTTGAATACCGTCAAGTCCGTTCCAACTCATAGAATGGGTAGTTTGAGGTTTTCTCTTGTTAACTTATAGAAACTCTTTATATATTGAGTTCTGTCTCTTTGTTTATCATATACTTGGAATTTCTTTCTCCAGAGTATTGTTTGTCTTACATCTTGGATTACAGTGTATTTTTTTCCATATAAAAGTTTTTAATATTTAGCTAACTTAAGGTACAAATTTTTAAATATATATATGTAGATTCTGGGCTTTATATGCCTAGAAGGAAATGCCTTACTTATTCTGAAATTACAAAAAATATCCCAATATTTTCTCCTAGTATTTAAAATTTTGATACATTCATATTTTTAATCCATCTGGAATATATTTTGGTTTAGGTGTGAAGTAGAGATTTATTCTTATTTTTGCTGCTGATTTTGAAATGCCTACATTACCATATGCTAATTTCCAATATATGGATCTGTTTCTGGTCTCTATTTTGTTTCCTTCCTCTGTGATGATATGGCACCACACTGGTTTAATTACTATCATTTTGTTAAAAGTCCTGATACAGCATAGCATAAAGCAACATAGTAGATAAGAGCATAGACTCTGGAGCCAGGTAACGCTTACCACATACTAGTACTGAGACACATTGTCTAACCTCTGTACTTCAGTTTTTCCGTCTTTAAAATGGGGATCACAACAGGGTGATGGTGAGGATTTAATGTTCTACTAAGGAGCCCTGGTGGCACAGAGGTTAAGAGCTGCTTGACTGCTAACCAAAAGGTTGGCGACTGGAACCCACCCAGCAGCTCTGCAGGAAAAACACTTGGCTATCCGATTCTGTAAAGATTACGGCCAAGAAAACCCTATGGGACAGTTCTACTCCATCACATGGGATCGCTATGAGTCAGAATCGACTCCACAGCACACAACCACCACCTATGTAAAGTGCTTAAAACGGTGCCTGGCACATAGTAAGTACTTACAAAAGGTGTTGGCTGTTATTATTTGCAGTAATTTTTTTCCCCAAAATTTTCTTGCTTTCCTCACTCATCTTCTGGATGAATTTTAGAATCAGTCTCAAGAAGGCTTATCAAGGGATTGCTCATAGACAGATCCCTTCCTATGAGGAATTCTGATGCCAGCTGTTAAGAGAATTCTTTTTATCACCTGGAATATAGCTACTGGCTAATAGTAAGTGCTCAATAAATGGCAGTCATTATTATAGTTATAATTATTATTTTTGAAGGAACAGCAATGGTGCAAAGTTAATACATTCTCCTCCAATATCTCTTTCTCCTCAGCCCCTGTTGGGGCCTAGAATCATGTAGAGGGGAGAAGAAGAGAAAGCAGGGGGTTGGTGTCGATGGAGCAGTTTCTTTTAAATTCCCTTGGAGGACTTTGTAAGTCAGGATCTCTCTTGCCCTCCCTGCAGCCTCCTATGGCTCCTGCCTTTACAGAGTTTTTGTGGAAATCAGAAAAATCTGCTCTGTACTTCATGCCCCCTCTCTCCAGGCCAGATACAACATTTCCTCAGAGACCAGCAGAAGATGATACTCCCCAGAAATGCATTTTGGGATTAAAATACTTTAATCAGTAGTTTCTGTGGAGTTGATTCTGACTCATGGCAACCCCATGTGTGTCAGAGTAGAACTGTGCTCCACAGGGTTTTCTTTCTTTCTTTTTTTCATTTTATTTATTTTGTTGTTGTTGTTGTTGAGAGTATGCACAGGAAAACTTAGACCTATTCAACAGTTTATACATGTACAATTCAGTGACCTTGATTATATTCTTCAAGTAGTGCAGCCATTCTCACCCTCCTTTTCTGAGTTGTTCCACCCGCATTAACATAAACTCATTGCCCCCTAAGTTTCCTATTTAACCTTTCCAGTGCTGTTGTCAAGTTGATACGGTATAGATAGTTCTTAAAAGAGCATAATGCTCAAGGTGAGTTAAGCTAAACTATTGTTTGGTTTTAAGAAGACTTAGGGATATTTTTGGTTTAAGGTTTAAAGATTATCTCAGGGCAATAGTTTTGGGGGTTCATCCAGCCACCATGGCTCCAGGAAGTCTGGATTCCACAAGAATTTGAAATTCTGTTCTGCATCCCCCCCTTTTGATCAGGATTCTTCTATAGAATCTTTGATCAAAATCTTCAGTATCCATAGGGTTTTCAATGACTGACTTATTGGAAGTAGATCACCAGGACTTTCTTCTGAGGCACCTCTAGGTGGACTCGAACTTCCAACCTTTCTGTTAGCAGCGGAGCTCATTAATCTTTTGCACCACCTGGAGACTCCACAGAGACTTTAGCATAGAGGTATTCAATTTTTAGCCCTTGCTAGACACCCAGATAAAGATGAGATCGCAGGTCAAACACCTACAGGGGCCACCAAACCAAAAAAACCTATTGCCAGCAATTTGATTCTGACACATAGCAACCCTATAGGACAGGGTAGAACTGTCCCATAGGTTTTCAAGCCGTAATCTTTATACTAGCAGACTGCCACATCTTTCTCCCGTGGAGCAGCTGGTGAGTTCGAACTGCTGACCTTTCAGTTAGTAGCCGAGCATTTAACCACTATGCTACCCAGGCTCCTTATTATAGAGGCCAAGAGCAATGCAAATCAGTGGTCATCAAACTTTTTGCTCACAAACCTCGTAAAAGAATTTAAAAAAACTATGTACCCCTTATGATATTTTAGGTTAACGTCTAAAATTTTTAAATATAAGTTTAATACTTATAAAAAATATGATTGTAAAGAGTGACATTCTAAAATAAAAATTTTATATCACTCTAATAGAATTTAAACCTTATAACAGATACTACCAAAATGGTATCAGTTTGTGACATAAAAATACACAAACAACTTCTTATCTTACACACAGAAATTTTACTTTTTTCCTTTTTCTCCTTGCATTAACATTTTAATTCCTCTTCCCCCACAAAACTATTTTAATATATGTTTGCTTTAAAGTATATTACTCATCATACTCTCAGACTTCTGTACAACATATAAAATACAAGTTGAAATTTTATTTCCTGTGATCATAAGACCTAAGTGTTAAAAAATTTTCTTCTAAAAAAATTGATCAAAACAACCTAAATATGCTTTACAAATTTTGATAAATAATTATTAAACATAAAATCAAAATCTAATTAAAAACACATACCTGTGTGCAATGAATAGGGTTTTCTTTTTTCCCATTCGTTCATGTAGGCATGAGTATTATTTAATGTTAGAATGAAATCAAGTCCAGCTCCAAATCTGTTCCCAGCTTTGGTGTTTATAGATATAAAAGCTGAGAAACCTGGCTTATAAAAATAAGTAAATGGGAATAGGAACAGTTTCACTATAGCAACATCAGCATCAATATTTTGAGTTGTCTCATTGCCCAGAATACTGTAACACCTGGGTAATGCACCATAGTAAGATTTGAGATGGATAAAAGTGGGGGTTTGTTTTGCATGGCAGATTTGGTTCTCCAGTAGCAGACACTGAGACAGAATGGGGGGTGCAAGATGTTTATTGGGGGTCAACACCTGCCAGAGAAAGGGGAGGAAGCTGAGCTAGGTAGAGAAGAAATTGGGGAAGTCTTGGCCAACCCAGCATGGAGTCCCTGGGTGGTGCAAACAGTTTAAGTGCGAGGCTACTAACCAAAAGGTGGTGTTTTGAACCTACCCAGAGGTGCTTTGGAGAAACACCCGGCAATCTGCTTCCAGAAGATCACAGCCTTGAAAACTTTATGGAGCACAGTTCTACTCTGCAACACATGGGGCCACC
This sequence comes from Dugong dugon, assembly GCA_030035585.1. Classification (NCBI taxonomy): domain Eukaryota; kingdom Metazoa; phylum Chordata; class Mammalia; order Sirenia; family Dugongidae; genus Dugong; species Dugong dugon. The sequence goes on from CM057475.1 coordinate 28,352,072, forward strand.
ATGAGTTGAAATCAACTCGACTGCAACTGGTTGACCAACCCAGTGGGGGAGCTCTGGAGCTAATATTGCCCATTAGATTTGCTTGGTAACAGGTCACAATGGTAGATCTTTATATCCCCTCCCACTCAGTCTCCAGGTGGGGGCTGTTCTGGGGAGAGTGTGACCTCAGCCAGCGTGGGTCTCTGCAGCTGAGGTGGACCCTGAAGGAGCTGACCCTCAGACATTGTTGGCTAGCTGAGCTTCCCACAGGGTATTAGTTTCCTGTGGCTGCTATAACAAATTACCACAAACTTGGTGACTTAAAACAACAAAAATTTATTTGCTCACCATTCTGGAGCCCAGAAGTCTGAAATCAAGATGTCAGCAGTGTTGGTTCCTTCAAGAGGTTCTGAGTGAGAATCCATTCCATGTGTCTCTCCTAACTTCTCATGGCTCCTGGCAGTCCTTGGCCTTTCTTGGCTTGTAGACACATCATTCCAATCTCTGTTTCCATCTTCACATGGACTTCTCTGTGTTTCTGTGAATGGTTTCTTCTTTTCAGTCTCTTATAAGGATACTCATCATTAGATTTAGGATCACTCGAATCCAGGATGATCTCATCTCAAAATCCTTACCTTAATTACAGCTACAAATACCCTTATTCCAAAGAAGGTAACATTCTGAGGTTCTGGGTGGGCATATCTTCTGAGGATTACCATTCAACCCACTACAGGCAGCAAGTCCTTTGTTGAAGGGGTATCTGGGCCACACACCTCCAAATCTACCTTATTTTCCAAAGTGGGAGAAGGGTGATTGTAAAGGGGCACTGAGAAAGGAGAGCAAATGTGAGGCTCAGAGGGCAGCAAGTTGCCAAGCACATCAGCTTTAGAAAAGAGAACGTGGAAGTTGAGTGTCTAGAAACTGATACTCCTTGGAAAGCCTTTGTAACCTGCAGGGTTATAAGCAACCCAGTTTGAGGATTCAGTTCAAGCTGATTATCTTTTTGCATGACTACAAGCCTCAGGTTGCTAGATCTCCAATTTTTTAAGACAATTAGAAATTCACACTTTAAGTGTTATCTCCTTATTTTTAAATGTCATCTACTAATTAAAAACAAGCAAATTGTCTAAGCCCAAGAAAAAATGTTCCTGGACTGAATATGGTAACTGAGGTGACACCTTTGCTTTGAAATATTTCTATCCCCATTCCTGCCCGAATAAGTAGAACAAACATCAGTCATCTTCCTTTGATGGCCATGGTTCTTGCCCTCCCACCTTAGGAGCCATTACTCACCATGTGGAATTGAAGAAGCTGAGAAATGGAAGGGACCATTCAGATTAATTGGCTTAATGGCTCCCCGTGGTACAGAGGAGGACAGTGAGGCCCAGCCACGCCCAGCCAGGGGAAGTGACTTGTCCAAAGTCACACAGCTGCTAGTGGATCAAACACTCAAAGCAGTGCTTTGGTCTCCCAGCACAGTGTTGTTAGTTGCTTTTGAGCCAGCTCCGACTCATGGCAACCTATGTACAACAGAAGGAAACATTGCCCAGTCCTGCATGATTTTCACAATCTTTGGTATACTCAAGTCCATTGTTGTGGTCACTGTGCATTTTTAGTGCCTTCCAACCCAGAGGGTTCATCTCCTACATTCTACTGGACATTATTCTGTTGTGATCCATAGGGTTTTCTCTTTTTTTAATTTCATTGTGTTTTAGGTGAAAGTTTACAGTATGAATTAATTTCTCATTCAAAAATTTATACACAAATTGTTTTGTAACATTGGTTGCCATCCCCACAATATGTCAGTACTATCCCCCTTTCCACCCTGGGTTCACCATGTCCATTCATCTAGTTTTCCTGTCGCTTCATGCCTTCTAGTCTTTGCTTTTGGGCAGGTGTTGCCCATTTGGTCTCATGTACTTGACTGAATTAAGGAACACATTCCTCACATGTGTTATTGTTTTATACTCCTGTCTAAACTTTGGCTGAAAGATAGGCTTCAGGAGTGGCTTAAGGAGTTAGTAAGGTGTCCTGGGGCCAGTCTCAAGGGTTCCTCCAGTCTCTCAGACCAGTAAGTCTGATCTTTTTTTGCGAATTTGAATTTTGTTCTACATTTTTCTCCTACTCTGTTCAGAACCCTCTATTGTGATCCCTGTAAGAGCCATCAGTGGTGGTAGCTAGGCACCATACAGTTCTTCTGTGCTCAGGCTGATGGAAGCTGTGGTTCTCGTGGTCCTTTAGTTCTTTGGACTAACATTTTCCTTGTGTCTCTGATTTTTTTCATTCTCCTTTGTTCCGGATGGGACGGGACCAACAGATGTATTTTAGATGGCCGTTTGTAAGCTTTAAAGACCTGCTCACCAAAGTAGGATGCAGAAAATTTTCTTTATGAACTATGTCATGCCAATTAACCTAGATGTCCCCAGGACCATGGTCCCCCGCTCTCTGCCCCAGTAATTCAGTCCCTCAAGGTGTTTGGATGTATCTAGGAAGCTTCTATGGCTTTGCCTTGGTCAAGTTGTGCTGACTTCCCTTATATTGTGTGCTGTCTTTCCCTTCACCAGAGTTAACATTTGTCTACTATCTAGTCAGTGATTTCCTCTTCCCACAGCTCCCCTGTCTCACAACCTTCAAAGATTGTTTTTATCTGTATGTAAACCTTTTCTTGAGTTTTTATAATAATGGTCTCATACAATATTTGTCCTTTTATGATTGACTTATTTCACTCAGCGTAATGCCCTCCAGATTCATCTATGTTGTGAGATGTTTCTTAGATTCATCATTGCTCTTCATCATTGTGTCGTATTCCATTGTGTGTATGTGCCACAATTTGTTTATCCATTCATCTATTGATGGGCACTTAGGTTGTTTCCATCTTTTTGCTGTTGTGAATAATGCTGCAGTGAACATGGGTGTGCATATGTCTATTCGTGTGAAAGCTCTTATTTCTCTAGGATATATTCCTAGGGATGGGATTGCTAGATTATATGGTATTTCTATTTCTAGCTTTTTAAGAAGGCTCCATATCATTTTCCATAGTGGTTGTACCATTTTACATTCCCAGTGCATAAAATTTCCAATCTTCCTGCAACCCCTCCAACATCCGATATGTTCTGTGGGTTTTTTGGTTTTTTTTTTTGTGTGTGTGTGTATGTGTGCCAGTAATGTCGGGGGTGAGATGGTATCTCATGGTAGTTTTGATTTGTGTTTTTCTCTAATGGCTAATGATGTCGAGACACAAAGAAATGTCTTCTTTGGTGAAATGTCTGTTCATATTCTTTGCCCATTTTCTAATTGGATTACTTGCCTTTTTGTTATTGAGGTGTTAAAGTATTCTATAGATTTTAGAGATTAGATTCTTGTTAGATATGTCATAGCCAATTTTTTTTCCCCAGTCTGTAGGTTTTCTTTTTACTCTTTTGGTGAAGTCTTTTTATGAGCATAAGCGTTTAATTTTTAGGAGCTCCCAGTTATCTAGCTTACCTTCTGCTGTTAGTGCATTGTTAGTTATAGCTTGTATTTTATTTATGCCATATATTAGGGTCTCTAGCGTTATCCCTATTTTTTCTTCCATGATCTTTATCATTTTATGTTTTACATTTATTTCTTTGATCCATTTTGAGTTAGTTATTGTGTATGGTGTGAGGCACGGGTCCTGTTTCATCTTTTTAAGGATAGACATACAGTTTTGCCAGCACAATTTGTTAAAAAGACTGTCTTCTCCCCCATTTAATAGATTTTGGTTCTTTGTCAAAGATCAGCTAACTAGATAGATGGATTTACATCTGGGTTCTCAATTCTGTTCCATTGTTCTGTGTTCCTGTTGTTGTACCAGTACCAAGGCTGTTTTGACTACTGTGGCTGTATAAGTAGGTTCTGAGATCAGGTAGTGTGAGGCCTCCTCCTTTGTTCTCTTTCTTTAACAATGCTTCGCTTATCCGGGGCCTCTTTCCTTTCCATATAAAATTGATGACTAGTTTTTCCACCTTGTTAAAGATGCTGTTGGTACTTGGATAGGGATTTCACTGTATTTGTAGATCACTTTGGGTAAAATGGACATTTTTGCAATGTTGTGTCTTCCTATCCACGAGCATGCCATGTTTTTCTATTTATGTAGGTCTCTTTTGGTTTCTTACAATAGTGTTTTGTAGTTCTCTTTGTATAGGTCTTTTTGTCCCTGCTTAGATTTTTTCCTAAGTATTTTATCTTCTTAGAGGCTATTATAAACGGCATTGTTTTCCTGATTTCCTTTTCATCGTTCTCTTTATTGTTGTATAGGAATCCAACTGATTTTTGTATATCTATCTTGTATCCTGCTACTCTGCTGAATCTTTCTATTAGTTCCAGGAGTTTTCTTGTGAAATCTTTGGGGTTCTCTATGTATAGGATCATATTGTCTGCAAATTGTCTGTTTAACTTCTTCCTTTCCAACTTGGATGCCCCCCCCCTTTTTTTTTCCTTGCCTTATTGCTCTAGCTAGGGCTTACAGCACAATGTTACACAGAAGTGGTGACAAAGGGCATCCTTATCTTGTTCCTGTTCTTAGGTGTAATGTTTTCAGCCTTTCTCCATTGACAATGATAATGTTGGCTGTTGGTTTTGTATAGATGCTCTTTATTATGTTGAGAAATTTTCCTTCTATTCCTATTTTACTGAGAGTTTTTTTTTTTTTTAATCAGGAATGGATGTTAGACTTTATCTATGCCTTTTCTGCGTTGATTGAGATGATCAGGTGATTCTTTTCTTTTGTTCTATTTATGTGGCGGATTACTTTGATTGAATTTCTAATGTTGAACCAAACTTGCATACCTGGTATAAATTCCACTTGGTTGTGGTGTATCATTTTTTTGATATGATGTGGAATTCTATTGGCTAGAATTTGTTGAAAATTTTTGCATCTATATTCATGAGAGATACTGGTCCGTAATTTTGTTTTGTGTGGTGTCTTTGCCTGGCTTTGATATCAGGGTTATGCTGGCTTCATAGAATGAATTCAAGAGTATTCCTTCCATTTCTATGCTCTGAAATAGTTTGAGTAATACTGGTGTTAGCTAGCTCTTCCCTGAATGTTTGGTAGAAGTCTCCAGTGCAGTCATCTGTGCCAGGGCTTTTTTATTGTTGTTGTTGGTCCACAGGGTTTTCATTGGCTTATTTTTGGAAATAGATTGCCAGGCCTTTCTTCCTAGTTCATCTTAGTTTGGAAACTCTGCTGAAACTTTTCCACCATGGGTGTCTTAGTTATCTAGTACTGCTATAAAAGAAATACCATAAGTGAATGGCTTTGACAAATAGAAATTTATTCTTTCACAGTCTAGAAGGCTAGAAGTCTGAATTCAGTGCACCAGCTCTAGGGGAAGTCTTTCTCTCTCTGTAGGCTCTGGGGGAAAGTTCTTGCCATCAGTCTTCCCCTGGGTTTAGGAGCTTCTCAGCACAGGGACCCCAGGCCCAAGAATGCTCTCTACTCCCAGCTCTTATTTCTTGGTGGTCAGAGGTACCACTCCCCTCTGCTCAATTTTCTCTTTTATATCTCAAAAGAGAATGACTCAAGGTACAACCTAATCCTGTAGATTGAGTCTTGCATCATTAGCATAACTGCCTCTATTCTTGCCTTATTAACATCCAAGAAGTAAGGATTCACACCACATAGGATAATCACATCAGATCACAAAATGGTGGACAATCACACAATACTGGGAATCATGGCCTAGCAAGTTGACACACGTTTTGAGGGGACACAATTCAATCCATAATAATGGGTGAGGCTGCTGGTATTTGCAATACTGGTAGCATAGCTTCCAGCATCATAGCAACATGTAAGCCACCGCAGTACAACAAACAGACAAGTGGTGGCCCAGTGCAGTACTGTTTCCACTACTGTACTCTTATGCAACTCAGTGTCTCAGGTCCAACATTAGGGCATTTTAGAGCATGGAAAGTCCCTTAGAGGCTGTATGGCCCAAACCCCTCATTTTACAGATGAGAACAATGAGGTCTAGAGATGTCAAACCATTAGAAGCTGAGTTTTTTTGTTCCCCGTTCAGACCATTTTCCACCACAATACTTTGCCTTCCATATGAGAGACAGATGGTTAGGCTCAAAGTCAACTAATTCCCGTAATGTTTTTTTTTAAATTTCAAAGCATCTTCTCTAATAGGAGCTAGTTTTGTTATCATTGGCTTCCTATGAGTATATTAGTGAACAAAACAAAACAAACAAAAACTGCACTAGTCTGATTAATTGAAAACTGAATTTGTTGGGTTCCAGTGAATGTTTTTCCTGAAATTTTTGTTGATATTTACTGGTTATATTTCTGGAACAGCAAGACCAAGAACTGCCAAGTTTCTTTATGGCTAGGACATTGAACTTCCTCACTTTCTGCTGCAGTAGTTGTTTTCCCAGAAGACCACACATTTTCGTAGATCAGATCAAAGTGAACTCCAAGTCTAATCAGTGTTATGCCATATTATACCTATTGCTGTGGCTCATTCAAATATCATAAGTCGCATTTTCAAATTACCTTCTCCTATCATATGCCCCAAACTTAGCTGGCCACAACCACACAGGCCAGAGAGAATTGTCCCTACTGTTAAGTTTTCTTATTTTCAAGTGTGGTTGTAATTCAACCTAACATGCATGTTTACGATCCCAGCACGGTTGGAGATGGTCAAGGGCATATAAGGATGATGAAGGGAGGCCAGTTTGAGGCTATCTAAGAAGTGATGCCAGATTTGCTTCTGATTTCTGAGGTCCAGAGGTGAGAGGGAGTGATATCCCCAGGCATCTCTGGGAATGGTAATGGTGAGCAAGTTGTTCCTTTTCCTAACAGTTCTGTGATGAAGCTCCCACTTTCATTTCCAACAAAGCCTTGACATTTCTAATGCATTTTGCTTATCATCTGAGGAAGGTATGAAATCTGAGGCTGTTTTGTTTGTTTGAGAGAGTAGGAAAAAAATGATATATTTACAGGGCTCAGCTGGAGGAAATGCAAATTTCTAAAGCCAGATAATCTCCTTTTCCTCATGCTGCCCCTTCCTCACCCTTAATTTAAAAACAAGGAGGGGGAGGGGATTTAAGAACGAATATAATTTTACAGTAGCATGAAACTTACTGTTTCTTTAAGTAGGGAGGGGGACAGCCAAGTCTCTGTATACCAAATATCCTCTGAAATAACAGTGAAGGAAAAATAATTTAGCAAATTCTATTTATTTTCACAGCCAAAGTCACGATTCTCTTCCCACAGGAATCAAGGCCTAGAATCCTGATATCAAATTTAACAATACCAAATTCTTCATTTTCCAGGATAAATAGGTTTGGGAAATGGCCAGTGGAATTTTCCACTTCAGTTAGCCACAGTGGGGAGTTTACGTTGTTACACAACTGCAATGGAGTTTAGTAATGAGCATCACAATGGAAAATTAATAAAAGCTCAGTGTAGCCTGGTCCATTCAAGTAATTGTCAATTAAGGCTCCAATCAATACCGAGGTAATAGCTCATGAACAAGGATAGTTGGATACTTACTTCATTAACGCTGCAAATCGATATCGACCGTTTGGAAGTAAGTGCAGAGAAATGAGCTTATATATTGGAGGTAATCATAGTTGGGGAATTTTCTGGCTAAAAGGAGACTTAGGGAACAGAGACTGCAAAGAGACAAATGTCAGGGAATGCCCCATCTGGTTAATAGAATATTCTGGTCACTATAAGGCGAAGTCTTCTTTGCTTCGACCCTTGATACAGAAATCTTTTGAAAGTACCTTAGTCTCCTTTCCTACACTTGGGGCACTGCTCCATTTGCATTTATTTCTTCCTTCCTGCTGTTTGCCTTGAGTTCCCTATAGATATTTGTGGTTTTCCCCTGCTATAATAAATGGCTATAAATATATTTTTTCCATAGTCCTTTGTAGCACCTGGCAACCCCCGCGAGCTATGCCTGTTTATTCAACAGGCGGACCTTCAGGAGGCATTTGGTTAGAGAAATAAACTCATTAGAATTAGCCTTGGCAGGTGCCGTGTCTTTCTCCTCTCCCCATCAATAGCACCTGAAACAAATATGCTTTTGTGTTATTAGTTGCTGTCAAGTTGGCTCCAACTCATGATGACACCATGTAAACAGAACAAAACGTTGCCTGGTCCTGTGACATCTAAGGATTATTGGTGTGTCTGAGGCCATTGTTGGGGCTATTGAGTCAATCTATCTCGTTGAGAGTTTCCTTCTACTGCACCAAACATGATGTTCTCCAGCTATTGGTCCCTTCTTATGATGCATCCAAAGTAAGCAAGTTGAAGTCTCGGAAATATTCCATAAGGTTATCACTGACTAATTTTTGGAAGTAAATTTCCAGACCTTTCTTCCTAGTCTGTTTTAGTCTGGAAGCTCCACTGAAACCTGTCCACCATGGGTGACCATGCTGATATTTGAAATACCAGTGACATAGCTTCCAGCATTATAGAAACAGGCAAGCCACCACAGCATGACAAATTAACACAGGTGGTAAAAACAAGTACGTATGTAATATGAAATCAGAAGGTCTTCCCAAACCTGGAAATAAATTATATGCCTAATGGAAGGAAAATGATCACACAGATAGTACCCCAAATAGTTCATGATTGCTGACTTTCCAATCTAAGCTGAAAAAATTTATCAGTAAGAGTATATCATACTAATAAATTCCAAGCACCTTATTGTCATGCAAAGAATTTATTCACTTGGTCTTATTGTCTGAGAATTTCTGGATTCCATTCTTGCCTCATATTCCCACCAGAATGTGTAGGCTGTGGTCTATACATGTGGTTGCATCCCTGTCTCTGTTCTCCTTGCGGACACTCACGGTTCCATCCTGTTTGATAGTTCTCTCCAGTACCTCCGTTCAGATGTGAGCACCCACAAAACCCTTATGGTACTGGGAATGGTTTCTGGAAAAGAAGGGCATGGTGATAAGTCTGGAGTCACAGATCAGAAAGCTAAGAGGGATTTCTAAGGCCAACCTTGTAGATTTGAGGCTCAACAATCCTCCATAATCCTAGTTAGTTCTGAAGCACTTTATGAAGAACAAATGTTTAGAGCAATTCCACTTGGGACTCATGGAAAAACAGATATCTGGACAAAGTGGAAATAGCAGCCTAGGACCATGTAAGCAACTGCAATTTTATCTCTCAGACTAAGAATATCTCTTTAGTAGAAAAGTGGGGAAAAGGAAGGCAAAAGGTAGGGGAAATAAATAACTACTGGGCTCCTGTTGCTAGTGTCAGGCACTGGGCTAGCTGCTTTGTTGACAGTGTTGTTGTTGGGTGTCATCAAGTCAGTTCTGAGTCATAGCGACTCCACGTGACAGAGTAGAACTGCCCCACAGGGTCTTCTTGGCTGTAATCTCTACAAAAGCAGATCTCCAGGTCTTTCTCCTGTATACCCACTGGGGTTAGAACTGCCAACCTTTCGGTTAGCAGCAGAGCACTTAACTTTTGTGCCACCAGGGCTCCTTTCTGTTGACATTATCTCATTTAAAGAGCTTTCAACTAGGAGTTAAGAAATCGGAGATCCAGGAACAATCTTGTGTGGCCTTGGAGAAGTCACATAACCTTGGCTGAGACTCCAGTTTCTCGTTCACCGGTGATGTCAGGATCCAAGAAGACAATGCACTTGGCAAGAGAGAAAACTCCCTCTCGTCTAAAATGTTCCCCATCCTTTAAACATAGCCCCAGTGATGTCTGCACACACAAATCTGGGTAGAAAATCTAGTGAATGTAAACAATGGTTATTATTATTAAAAAATAACAATACAAAAGAGACAGGATTTTTTTGTACTGAATTCACTATGATTTTCTTCTCCAAACCAAATTGTTAGCCTCCTCCATGAAGAAGCCATTTGGAGTTCATAATTACACAATAGCTCTGGAGTCATCTGCCCTTGCTAATTCCAGAGGAGCTGTAAATTGGAACACACAGATGCAGCCAAAGGAAATCGTTTCCTTGCCTGTCACCTCGTATGTCAGCCGTCAGTCACAAGCACGTTTTTATGGCCCCAATATAAAAGCCAGGAAATAGGAACCCTGACAGAGCCCCAGCCAGGCCCTGGATGACCTTGCCACTCACTGCACGCATTTTGTAAACTTGCTTGCCAGGAGATGCTTTCTTCACAGAATTAAAATATGCAGTGTTTACTATAGCACCTCATGAAGATTCCTCGCTCCACAGACCCCTCCTCTATGGAAACCTCCCTCTCCCTCATTTTGTCCCAGGAAGGCAGAGTGGTCAAAAGTCACTCCACACAGAGTGTAAGGGAAGAGATCTTCTGCATTCTGTGTTGCTCCTTTGTAAAGGTGTGCAAGGTTAAACACCAAGCTTAAACACCATTGAGTCCCAGCCAATCCGATCCTCCACTACTCCCCAGCATTCCTCCCCATCCCTGTAGTACTGTTCCTTGTAGTTACCAGCAAGCTACCTCTTTCTCCATGGCCCAGTTGCCTGGATGTAATTATGCTCAGATATGTCTTGTTAAAGCTCTTGGGGGGCAGAAGGGAGGAGAAGAGTTTAAGAAATAGCCCTTTGAGTCTCAAAACTGTATTTCTTTTTTAGGAATGCCGTCATTTACTATATTACAGAAAGTTTCTTTATGAGGACCCATCTCTTTGACTCAGTACTAGAGAAACCAAAAAAAAAAAAAAAAAAAAACCCAAACCCATTGCTGTTGAATCAATTCCAACTCATGGTGACCCCATATGTGTCACAGTAGAACTATTCCTTAGGGTTTTCTTGGCTGCAATCTTTATAGAAGCAGATAACCAGGCCTTTCTTCCTTGATGCCACTGGGTGGTTTGAACTGCCAACCTTTATGTTAGTAACCCATTGCTGTGGAGTCGATTCCAACTCATAGCAACCCTATAGGACAGAGTAGAACTGCCCCATAGGGTTTCTAAGGAGAGGCTGGTGGATTCCAGCTGCTGACATTTTGGTTAGCAGCTAAGCTCTTATCCACTGCGCCACCAGGGCTCCTTTAGGTTAGCAGTCTAGTGCAAACCACTTGTGCCAATCAGGGACATAGTACTAGAGAAGAGTTAAGTTTTTCCTGGGTTACGAGCTTCTTGTTGTTGTTAACTTTATTTCTGTGAATCTAGCAATTGATTTTACTCTCTTTTCTCTGACTGCTAGAAGACTGTGTAATTCTCATCCATTCAAAACTACTGATTAAGGAGTTTTGATCACTCACTTTAACCCTGATTTGATCTTATTTCCCTAACTTCACATCCCCTCCCTTGGATTTTCCCATTTATTTTTGTGTTTTAATAATACGTGTGGCTCTGTACACAACTTCAAAACCTTGTGGGACTGGGCAGAGCATAAATAGTAAAGCAGATCTTCCATTCCAGCAATTATATTGAGCCCTTACAGGCACTGTGCTTGGTGCTGGGACACTCAGATAAAAGTAACGTGGACATCTGCTCTTGGGGGGGATCCATGACCCAGGTTTGCTGCAGCACCCTGTAGACTTTAGAGACTGGAACCCCCCATCCCCAACCAGGCAAACTACATTAACCTCAAACCGTGGAGATGTGGGAGCCAGAACCACAACAAGAAAGGGTTGCTTCTTCTGGTTCTGTGGCCTATGAGCCATCATTTCCTTCTCACACTCCCTGCAATGTGTGGGGATTGGTCTTCTACTTCTTGTCTGTCTGTGTCTGGCTTCCTCTAGGGTGCAAAATCTCCAGGACAGTTTGTACCCTCAAGTGCCAGGCAACAGGAAGTTCCCACTAAACGTTAATTGACAGGATGGATGGATGGATTTCACTTCTCAGCCTAAACTCTCTAGTTTTGTTGGGCTTTTTGTATGTTTTAAATCTTACTTAGTAAAAATCCAAACTCCCTACATTAGCCTGGAATGAACTACATGGTCTGGTCTCTCCCCACTCCCATGTCTCTGACCTCCTCTCCTCTACTATCAACCTTCCTTATTTTGTTATTGCCTGTGTCTGGAATGTTTTGCCTCCAGGATACTTCAAGCCCAGCTTGTTCTCTTCATTCAGGACTCAACTCAAATGTTGTCGTCTTTGAGAAGCTTCTTTAAATGAATTACCACCACTACCAACCCCACCTCTATCTCTACGTGCTTCTTTATAGCCCTCATGTTGACTGCTGATTCCCCATATACCAAACCAAACTCACTGTCACTGAGTTGATTCTGACTCATAGAGACCCTATAAGACAGAGTAGAACTGCCCCATAAGGTTTCCAAGGAGCGGCTAGTAGATTCCAACGGCTGACTTTTTGGTTAGCAGCCGAGCTCTTAATCACTGTGCCACCAGGGCTTCGTTCCCCATATAGACTACTGAAGTAATATGGTGATTGCACAAAGCCAAGTTTACTACTTAGCTTGGTAAGGGAAACCACTACTTTGAGGGAACCGTAGAAGCATGTTGGAAGGGGGAGGCCAAGGGCAAGATATTGATAAGATTTGAGGGGTGTGGTCTAGCTTAAGGTGAAGGAGCTCTCGTGGCAGACTGGTTAAAGCGCTCGGCTGCTATCTGAAAAGTCAGCAGTTCAAACATCCCAGCCGCTTCATGGGAGAAAAGACCTGGCAATCTGTTCCGGTAAAGATTTCCGCCTAGGAAACCATATGGGGCAGTTCTACTCTGTCATATAGGGTCACTATGAATCGGAATTGACTCTACGGCACACAACAAGAAGAAGCTTAAGGCGAGTCTTTCAATGTGGCAACCTGATTGGAAATGTGCAATATCTGTGATATAATAGTCTAGGACTGATGCATGCAGTGAGGTGAGGGTTTTGCTGTGAACCTTGGAGAGAAGACAGACCGGCTGAGTTTTCTGAGAAGGGTGCCACTACCTTGATGAAAGTATCTGTTTGCTCAGATAAGTGAATTTTCAGGAAGTTCCTGAAATAAACAATAACATTATTTGCAACTTCATCTTTTCAGGCTGGACTTTTCTGGAAAAACATAGTCATGTCAGTGCGTAGTGTCAAATAGTTGAATCATATTAGTATGGACAGTAAGCTGTATGGCTAAAATGGTTTCAGTTCTCATTCATCACTGTAAGAAATTATGTTTATTTAATTGCTCCTTTAGTGTGTGTCTCTCCATCACCACCACACGCATGAATGTAATTTCACATAAACATAATTCCTCTGTCCTGTTCATTTCTGTATCCCCAGTACCTACAATGGAGCCTGACACAAAATGGATGCTGACTGTTTATGAAATTAAAAAATAAATCATGGTTTTGCCTATGTCCAACACAACGGGGCAGATACTGACTCATCAACTCCTTGTTGAAGTCCAAGTCCCTCCTCTTCCATCCAGCAGGAACCTGTACAGTGGGTATTGTGTTTGAGCTAGGTGCCCGCAGCGTCAAAAGGGGTTCATTCACTTATTTATTCACTCAATCCTCACATATTTCTTGAACCCTTCCTACAGGTCTGGCATGGTGATGGGTGTTTGCCATATCAAGCATCTGATAGCTAACGAATGAGCTAACAGCTGTTCGCAAAAATGGAGGGGGTCAAGGAAGATCCGTTCTTCTCACTCCTGTACATGCCTAAGTGTGAGGATTTTTCAGCCTTTAAAGGAATTGCTAACGAAGGATATTTAAAGACAAAATATATACCATTAAACAGATATATAAAATTGATAAAAGCAACTCAAAAGAGTAGATAGGAAACTTAGGTCGCAGTAAGTTTACGTTAATGGGGAGGAATAACTCAGAAAATGAGAGTGAGAATGGTTGCAGAATTCAACAATATAATCAAGGTCACTGAATTGTACATGTAGAAACTATTGAGCTGATACATGTTCTGCTGTGTGTTCTCAACAACAACAAAATAAAATAAATTTAAAAAACATGTATTACGATACGTAACATAAAGCATTATGTATTAATGCTTTACATTTTATATTAAAGCATTTTATAGTAGTATATTATATATAAATGTTATAGAGAAACAGCTTAATACAAAGCTGTATATGTGGTATAATCCAAATTTATAGTTTTGGTATAATCCAATTTTATACATAATATATGGCTGATAATAAATTTAATACACAGTGACTGATAAGGAATAGACCAAAATGTTAACATCAGTTAACTCTGGGTGGTAAAATTATGACTGGTTTTTATTTTAAATTTTCATACTTCCTTTGCTTCTCTGTATTTTCAACAGCAAGTATATTTTTTTTAGAATGGTATTTTAAAATGTCAGTTTCCTGTTTGAGGGTGGGGAGGGTGATAGAGCTGCCAGATGAAACACACAATGCCCAATTAAATTTGAATTTCAGATAAACTTGTTTTTTTAGTGTAAGTGTGTCCCAAATATCACATTGTTGTTGTTGTTGGTTGTCATTGAGTCAATGCCAACTCATGGCAACTCCAAGCGTTACAGAGTAGAGCTGTTCCATAGGGTTTTCTTGGCTGTAATCTCTTTTTTATAATAATTTATTTTATTTTTTGTTTTTATTGAGAGTATACACAGCAGAACATACACACCAATTTAACAGTTTCTACATGCACAATTCAGCGACATTGATTACATTCTTCAAGTTGTGGAACTACTTTCACCCTCCTTTCCTGAGCTGCTTCTCCTCCATTAACATAAATTCACTGCCCCCTAAGGTTCTAATCTTTTCAGTTACTGTTGTCAGTTTGATCCCATATACTGTAGATAAATCTTAAAAGAGCACAATGCTCAAGGCAAACATTATTTACTAGTTCAGCTAAACTATCGTTTGGTTTTAGGAAGACTTTAGGAGGTATTGTTGACTCAAGGTTTAAAGATTATCTCAGGGCAACAGTTTTGGGGGTTGGCTGTATCTTAACAGAAGCAAATTGCCAGGCCTTTTCTTCCATGGTACCACTGGATGGGTTCAAACTGCCCACCTTTAGGTTAGCAGTCAAGCAAATATCACACAAACCCATTGCTATCAAGTCGATTCGGATTCACAGCCACCCTATAGGACAGAGTAGAACTGCCCCATAGGGTTTCTAATGCTGAGATCTTTACGGAAGCAGATTACCACATCTTTCTCCCATAAAGTGGATGGTGGGTTCAAACCACTGACATTTTGGTTAGCAGCTGAGCGCTTAACCACTGCGCCACCAGAGCACCGTAAATATCACATAGGACATATGTACACTAAAATGTATTCATTGTTTATCTGAAATTCACATTTCTTTAAGCATCCTGCTTTTTAATTTGCTAAATCTGGCAACCTTAGCTGGTAGGGCAGCTCATTAAAATCATCTGGGGAGGTTTTTCAAACAGGTTGTCTGTGTTTCCCCCCAACCAGATTCTGATGTGTCTACCCACCTACATTCAGTCTCCTTCCAAAGTTATGCCAGAAGCTGGGGTGAGGAACGGTGCTGCAGGGACGCTGTGCAGAGTGCTGTGCTATGGTTCCACGCTCCCAGGCTGCCTCAGTCCAGTCTCTCCTTCTCCTAGTGGAACTTACTGCATTGAACACTGTGAGGGTAACAATTGGGAAGCCGTGGGACCCTCCTGACTGTTCTGACTGGGCTGTTTTTATAGTTCTAACCCCCAAGGAGGCATTGGTGAGCCCATCAGCACTGGGGAGTCTACCCCGCAGATACGGGCAAGCTGTTTGGCAGGGAAGCTCTCTAGGCTGCCTGAGGCATCCTGGCTTAAAGATCCACCTTTGATTTCTAATCTCTGATGAGTCAAGGCTTGGGATGGAGGGAGGGCTGCCTCCCTTGAATACAGGCGTCTGGCAAATCCACCCACTAAAGGCAGGGAAGCCTACTGAACCGTTCCCAGCCTCTGTGAAGCTCTCTCCTCCAGCTCCATCACCATGGCCATGGCAGAATGCATTTCTACCAGAGGACGTATGTGTCCAGAGAGACTAGCCTTCTCTCAGGAAGGATGTACTTGGGACCCAGGGCCAGTGGCCATGCGCTGGCTTGGCACCTCTGGGGAGCTGTGAGGAATCCACATCATTGCCCTTTTAGGAGACCATTGCACAAGACCTGAAACAACCCCTTGTAGCACTACCTCATAAAATAACATTGAAGGTGCGAACAGCTAAACATTAGCTGGGATTTGTAAACACTGACTTTAAAAAAAGGTGATAATTAACGAGGTGTAGGGCAAAGAACAACAGAGGAGAAACAGCAGGCTTTGAACAAGGCCCCTGAGCCCTCTGGGCCTCAGTTTAATCATCTGCAAAATGGGTGGGTTGAACAAGATGATATGAAAAGTTCCTTCTCATTTCAATGTTCCGGAATATTAACTTCGGGAGTTAACTGGAGTCAACTTTCTGAACCAGGGAATCAGAACGATGAATCAGGTAATCTTAACATCATTTACTGACACTGCAGTACAGGGGGGAGAGGAAAGGACTAGTATTTTTGAGGTGTTTACTTGGTGCCAGCCATTGAACGGGTTGGATCTGACTTCTGCACTTTATAATTGCTCTCAGATGTCAATATCATTATCTTCATTTCATATCCAAGGAAATGGAGTCAGAAAGAGGTTAAGAGATTTTCTCAAGGCCACACAACTAGCAAGTAGTAGGGCAGAATTTGAACCAAGCTACCCTTCTGCTGAACCTGATGCCTCATCCACCATCCCAAGTAGCCTTCCCCTGGGCACTCTGTGAAGCTGAAGTAACCAGCATTCCTGAGCTCTCACAAGCACCAGGTGAGATACAGAGTCTGGGGCAGGTGGATAACCATCCAGAAAGACAGCGACTCCCCCTTCACTGTGGTTTATCTACAAACTCTCTAAATAAGGAATGGCCTACAACCAACTTTTACCTACACAGGGACAGACGCCAGGGGGTATATTTAAAAGCCCTTGTTCTCAAACTTCTCCTCATACCTATTGTCTGGTACTTAAAATGTTATGAACAAGGTCCAGAGCTTTCCATATGTAGTGAAAGAATATATTTTAATTAGCCTGGCCTTCCCCTCTCCATCCCTTACTGAGAGAAGAAAAGTAGAAACTGTGCATTTCCATCATTGACTGGTTTAATTATTTCCCACGAATAGGTTTTGACTGGGCAAGGGGGGAGAGAGAGAATGAAGGCACTGAGAGAAAGATAGAGGCTGGAGAAGGGGAGTCAGAAAGGCTTAACTGACATCGAGAGTAAATATTCAAGCACGCTTACTTGAAAAGAGTGATCAATCAAATGAATTCTTTGGCTACTGCGGGCCCTGCCCTTTTCAGGCTTGTGAGGGTTAGTCACAAGAAAAATATTAAGCAAAGTGGTTGGAAACAACCAATAGCAAAGAGTTTGGGCAGAAATAGAATTATTTGTTTATTTATTTATATGAGAAGCTGCCATTTAAAAGAGATCAGCCACTTCCTTGGAGGAAGCCAATCCCTTTGGAGTAGTTTGAGGGGACCCTTCTAGTTATAAGGATAGAAGACATTCACTGCCTTGGGCCCTTTGGATAGTGTCTTAAGCTGAGCAGACTCTGAGATGAGGAGAATGAAGAAGTGGTTGATTAAGGAAGTGGTCCTGGGAGAGATGGGTAAATGTGTAGAGGAAATAGAACAAGGAAGGGAAGGAAACCTAGCAAGGATATGAGGAAGCTTCAGCGTGATCTCACAAAGGAACTTTACAGTGTAAATTATACCTCACAGTTGTCCAACCTGAGATATGGGAACTGGGGTTCTACAATGGTAAAGGGCTATTTCGATAGAGGGGAGGAGAGAGGAAACCAGTAACCAACCACTTGCATTAGAGTCCTGACAACCCCAATTCCAACTCATGACAACCCCGAGTGTGTTAGAGTAGAACTGTGCCTCATAAGGTTTTCAATCGCTGATTTCTCAGAAGCTGATGGCCAGTCTTTTTCCTAAAGTGCCTCTGGGTGGACTTAAACCTTCAGCTTTTTGGTTAGCAGCTGATCAGACTCAGGGCGAGTATAAATTTCTGGACATTTCTAGTTCGATGTAAATGCATTCAAAGTGACTCAGCCTCAGGTAGTCTACTGAAGATCTGAAGATGCCTTAACTATGCTGGATGTCCCTGTACCCACTGGTATACAGAATTAGTCTTTGGACAGCAAGTGAGTAAATCAAATGGATCTAGATCCAGAGCTCTTCCCCACCCCCCTCTCCTTATTGTGGTAAAATACACACACAAAGCACTGTTTTAACATTAATCACGTTCATCATGCTGTGGAACCAACATCACTATCCATTTCCAAAAAAAATTTTGTCACACTGAAGAGAAACCCAGTATCTCCCCATTTCTTCCTTCTCCTATTCCCTGGTAACCACTGATAATTTGTCTCTATGCATTTCCTGTTCTAGATATTTCATATAAGTGGAATCATACAGTATTTTCCTTTTGAGGTCAACTTATTTCACTTAGTATAATGTTTTCAAGGTTTATCTCTGTTGTAGCATGCATCAGAACTTTACTTTCTTTAAGGGTGAATAATATTCCTGTGTATGTATGTACCATATTTTGTTTATCCATTCGTCTGTTGATGGATAAGTGGGTTGTTTCCACCTTTTGGAACCCTTCCTTTTTGAAGTTCTGATAAACTGAGGTGGTCTTGACTGAGGTCTGTTTATAGGAAAGGAAGGTCAAGTGAGAGGGAATTCACCGTGAAAGTAGGGAGATTTGGGTTGTATATGCCCCCGTTAACTTATCTACCCTAGCATGCTGGGTCCTCTTTGCAACATTGGTTGAATGTGTGAGTGAGTAGTTATAACCTCAGGAGACCAAGGGTGGAACACACATAGGCAACTGTGACACTGAGGTAATAGAATCATCCTCCTTCAAAAGTCTACTATAGTCTAAAGTGTGAGTATCATTATGGTAGCAGGGGACAAGGATGCAGTGGCTGGGAGGACCATCTCTTTTCAACAGTAATGACATAGTTTAACATAGTCATGGCAATGACACAAGCAACAATGGATGAAAAGGATAATCTGTTACTGGACTAATCAGTTTCTGCAGTTCCTCCCAGGGAAATATTTGAGAACTCATTTACTAGACTGCAAATTCTTGAGGATCTTGGACAAGCCACCTATGAGAGTCCAAGATAAAGATACAGGACTTTCTGCTAATATGAACATATGGTGACTCAAGATGTTAATTTAATGATCAAAAATAACCTGACAGACCTTAAAATGATAATAAAATGATTTAAATTTTTTGATAAAATGGACAAAATTCTTGAAGAACAGTTTACCAAAATTGACATGAGTCAGAAAATCTGAATAGTCCTTTATATGTTAAAGAAATTTAATACATAATTTAAAAACCTTCCCACAAAGAAATCTCCAGGCTCAAATGGCTTCACTGGTAAATTCTTACATTAAAGAACTGGTAAATTCAACCATTTAAAGAAGAAATAATATAAATCTTGCATAAATGCTAGAGAATAAAGAGAAGAGAGAGAAAACACGTCTTAACTAATGTTATAAGGCCAACGTAACTGGATACGAAAACCTGACAAAGACATTAAAAAGAAGAAAAATTAGAGGCAAATACACTCAGTGAACATAGACACATAAATCCTACAAATTTTTGCAAATAGAGTTCAATAATAACATTTAAGATGGAATTTGTTCTAGATATACAATGTTAAATGTTAAACAATAATCAATATAATTAATAATATTAATAGAATGGAGAAAAACCATGTGATCATTTCAGTAGATTCAGCAAAACATTTGTTAGAATTTAACATTCATTCATTCATTAAGAAAAAAAAACTTTCAGTAAAAAAGGAATAAAGAGAACTTCCTTAATCTGATAAAAGGTACAGTTAATATTATAGTCAATGCTGAAATATTGAATATTCTGCCTTTGAGATTGGGAATGAGACTAGGATTTCCACTATTACCACTTGTATTCAACATTGTACTGGAGATTCTAGCCAAGGCAATAAGGCAAGGAAAAGAAATAAAACGTATAAAAATAGAAAAAGAAGTAACACTTCCTTTATCCTCAAAAGATACACTTGTGTTCCTAGACAATCCAAAAGAATCTAAAAGAAAACTATTATAATTAGGAAGTGAATTTAGTGAGGTCACTGGATACAGGACCAAACTACAAGAATCAATTTAATTATATTTTCAACAAACAACTAGAAAATGAAATTTTAGAAGTATCATTTACAATCATATACCAAATACCAAATGTGTAGGAACAAATCTAGTGAAATATGTAAAAGACTGCTACATTAAACTAAAAATGATTGTTTGAGAAAAATTTTAAAAGACCTATACAAATGGAGATATGTATCATGTTCATGAATTGGAAGATTCAATATTGTTAAGATGTCACTTTTCCCCAAATTTATTAGATTCAGTACAATCCCAACCAAATCCCAGCAGGTTTTTACTTGTGAAAATGGATAAACACATCCTATTTTTTAGATGAAGCTGCAAGAGACCCAGAATAGTTAAGAAAATCTTGAAGAAGAACAAAGTTGTAGAATTCACACTACCAGATTTCAAGACTTACTATAAAGTTATAGTATTTAAGACAGTGTGATGTTGGTATAAGGACAGACAAATAGGCTGAAGAGACAGAATACAGAAGCCATAAATAGATCCACATATATGCAGTCACTTGATTTATGACAAAGATACTCCCTTAATTCAATGGGGAAAGGATGGCTTTTTCAATAAATGGTGCTGGGATATGTATCCATATGTAAAAAAAAAGAAATTTAATCATTACCTCACATCATGTACAAAAATTCATGCAAAATGGATATAGACTTGTGATGGTTAACATTGTGTGTCATCTTGGCTAGGCTATAATTCTCAGTAGTTTGGCAGACACTGCGTAATCACCTTCTGTTTTGCAATCTGATCTGAGCAGCCAGTCAGTTGAAAGGGGAGTTTCTTTGGGGGTGGGGCCTTCCTCCAGTATGTAAATGGATGTTCTGGCAATGCTCACTCTCCCTTTCTCAACCCTACACTCTTCTCATTGCCTGACATCTGGTTATTGGGACATAAGCCTGCAGAAGTCTCTGGCCTGCTGCCTGACCTGCAGATCTTGGATTTGCCAACCCCCAGAACCCTGTGAGCCAGTAGAGGCCTCCAGCCTGCTGCATGACCTGAAGATTTTGGGTTTGTCAGTCCCTGCAACCACATGATCCAGTAGAGGTCTTCAGCCTGTTGCCTGACCCACAAATTCGGGACTTGCCAGCCTCCACAATTGCATGAGCCATTCCTTCCCAACTGTGTGAGCCATTTCCTTGAAGTAAATTTCTATATCTGTATAGTTATATACATTTCACTGGTTTTGCTCCTCTAGAGGACTAAGACGAGACCTAAAGCTGAAACTTTCAAGAAGAAAATATGGGAGTCTATGTTAATGATCTTGGGGTAGGCAAAGATTTTTTTTTAAACAGGACACAAAAACCACTAACAATGAAAAAGTTAATAAATTGGAACTGATTAAAATTAAAAACTTCTGGTCTTCAAAAGACTTCATTAAGAAAGTGAATAGGCAAGGATTTGAATCCAGAATATGCAAAGAACTCCTACCAATGATTATAAAAAAAGACAAAAAATCCCCACAATTAAAAAATAGCAAAAGCCTTGAACAGGCAATTCAAGAAGAGAATATCTACATAATTAATAAGCATATGAAAAATTACTCAACACCATTATTCATCAGAGAAGTGGAAGCTAAAACCACAATGAAATACTAGAACATACCCATCGGAATGACTGAAATTTTAAAAACTGGAAATACCAAGTGTTTTTGAGGATGTGAAACAACTGAAACTTTCATGCACTGCTGGTGGGAATGCAAACTAATTTCAACACTTTCTAAAATGCTTTGGTAGAAACCACTAAAGCTAAATATACACCTCCCCTATAGAAATTTCACTTCTAGATATCTACCCAAGAGAACTGAGTGCACATATTCATAAATAGTCATACATAAGAATGTTTATAGCACCTTTGTGCATCATCATCCAATCCTAGAAACCACCAAGTGTCCGTCAACAGGAGAATCTATAAGTCTAGTGTGGTCTATTCACACAATGGAATATCATTCATCAGTAAAAGAATAAACTACACACCCATACAGCGACATTGATAAATCTCAAGAATTGTGTTAAGGAAAGAAAAAAGACTCAAATCCATACAGTTGGACTGCATTTATGTGAACTTAAAAAACAGGCAAAATTAATCAATTGTAATAAAAGCCTGGGGTGGGGAGAGATGACTGCGAAAGGAATTTGAGGAAAGCCTTCTGGTGATGAAAATGTTCTCTATCTGTATTTGGGTGATGGCTCAAGTGTGTGTACATGTGTGAAAATTCATCAAACAGCACACTTAAGATTTGTGCACAACACTGTAAAGTATACCTCAGTTTTAAAAAATAGAAGAAAATAAATTAGACCTAACACGTAGCAGGCATTCAATAAATATTTGTGAATGAATAAATGCATGAACTTCAAATGGCATTAAGGATTTGTAAGATGCTGGGTTAGAAATCCTCAGAAGCCTCTTCTAATGTGAACACTCACATTACTGATGAGGATACTGAAGTGAGAATGACTCTGAGGCTTTTTTGCCCCTGAGTTGGAGACAGGGCTGCGATACAGCAGGAGTTCCTTAATTCCTTCTGCAGGACTCTTTCTACCATGCACTGCCTACCTGAGAGAGCCCGAGACCATGCATTTTCTAGAAGTAGACCTTCTAACTGGGTAGGTTTAAAAGGCCTTTGTGGCACCAAATAATTGCTCCATTGCTAGAAAGTCCATGATTATAATTTCATTCTTTTAAATCAGAGACTCCTGAAAGACCGCAAAAGCAAATCAGGTCAAGGCAAGGAGGAATTCCAGGTAAGAATCCTGCCGAAGGGTTAGGAAGCATTCTCATTAAGGGCACAGGTTTCAGAGGCAGACAGAGCTGAGCATGAGGCCCAGTTCTGCCACTTGCTTGCTATGTGACTTTGGGGTAGATACTTAACTTCTCTGAGGCTCAGTTTCTTCATTTGTAAAATGGGGATCATAATAATACCTACCTCAAAGAATTATTAAGATGATCAGTGGGATCCTATATTCAATGCACTTAGCAGGGGAAGAGAAGAGAGACCTCGAATTCTCTTTTTCAGGCCTTCTTCCCTGTTCCAAACCAGACAGGCTCATGGGTCAGGGAGTAGAGCCTGTGAGTGTACTAGGAGCCCTTCCAAGCCAAGGTCTAGGGACCTGAGTCAAGGAAACTATGGGCAGAGCCAAAGGCAGAGGTGGGCAAATGAAAAAAGAGGGGCACTTCTTTCTAGAAGGGTCAGAGTTGGAAGAGATGCAAAGAAGGAGAAAGGTGATGTGGCCTTCAGAACCAGACTGGAGGAAAAGATAATTTAGTAGCGCTGAAAATGGAAGCTCCATAAAAACCGTCTGCCTTCTTAGTTCTTCTAACCCAAGAAAAATGTTAGTGAAGCGGGCCCACACCAACACCCAGCAGGCTCTTTGGGTTTTCACTTTTCTTATATAAACTGCAGGAGAAAAATCAGATTAATGTTGATTTTGATTTACATCTTTATTTGTTCACCGGTACCCACCAGTGTACGTGAGACTTATTTAAAGAGTTGGCTCATGGTTAAACTTGACTTCGAGTGCTGGCGAGGCCACACACCACCATTTACTTACTGAATGTTATAGTTAGCACTCACCCCTCCTTCTCCAGTAGGCCACAGCTCCTGACACCAAACCCTGCCTTGGGCTTTAAATGTGATTCCAGCTGCCTCAAGCACTGAGAAAGGTCCTGCATGCCTAATGATGGCAAGTCGGTTTTATCTTATGCTAACACCCACTTGCTGATATTATAGTTACAGAAATGTGTTGAGAAGGATCCTGAGCCCGCATCTGGTCTCAGAGGGAAGATTTTGTGATGTCTGTTTTGAGAATGATAGTAAGAGTTACAAGAATAGGTCACAACTGGCCATCTCTGGATGATGCAAGGAAAATGCTTATTTGAATCAATAAATGAAAAGCCTTTGTCCCATTTTTAAAAAGCTCCATTGAAAATTTAAAAAGGTTCAGTGAAAATAAAAGTTGTTTCTCTGCAATTTAGTTTTATTTTTAAAACATCAATCACCTTCTCTCTGCATTTTAAAGATCATGCTAGTTGTCCCAAAAGGTTGTAGCAAAATACAGTGCAACTGAATCTCCTTGTAGAGGATTTCCCTTCCCTTTAATTTGCAGGACCCCTGGAGGCACACTGGTTACAGCACTCGGCTGCTAACCAACAGGTTGGCAGTTCAAACTCACCAGCCACTCCATGGGAGGAAGATGTGGCAGTCTGCTTCTGTAAAGGTTACAGCCTTGGAAACCCTACAGGGCAGTTCTGCTCTGTCCTATGGGGTCGCTAGGAGTTAGAATTGACTCGACAGCAATGGGTTTGTTTTGGGTTTTAATTTTCAAAGTTTCATGTTATCATTCTTTAGGTAAAACACTAGATGGAGTACACTACATTTCATTAAAATATACTTACAGATTTATTCCCAGTAGTATTGTCTGAACAGAAATTCTAACAACTTTCAAGAACAGACACAAAGAATGACCTTGAGATAGCTCAGTGTGCCTACCAAGCCTCTCTGAAGCCCTGGAGGAAACAGTACCTTTGGGGAGGTTTTTCAAATGCACAGTTGGGATTGGCTCACAGGTAGTTGGCATTGACCTCCCTCTCTGCAGGAGCAGGAAGCCCTGATCTTACTGTGAATCAAGTGTTTGGGCAGCTTTTCATTGGAGGCTTTGAAGGACTCGCATTTGGACAAAGATGCATTAGACTTGGTCCCTGCCCTCAAGGAGAGCTGCCAGTTGTGTCGAAGAGACCCAGCAAACTCATCAGAAGCGATAGGTGAACAGTGTATTCTAGGCTACTGAAGAGAAAGTAAATGCATTCGGTAGGGCTGGGGTCACCTGTATGCTGCCTGCAGGCAGTGGAACGCACTGAAGACCTCTGGGGCTTGGTAGGTCTGAGAGGTGTATGGCAGAAGGGCAAGTGGGAAACCTTCCTGACAGTTAGAAGAGTCTGAGGATAAGGAGGAGAAAATCAATCTGAGGCATTCACGGCCTCATTATAAAGTGTCTAAAAATCAACAATAGGACCTTTAACGTTATCTTTTACTCGAAGTGGAGGTTTCTGAGCATAAGGGTGACACCATCAAACTGCTGACTAGAGGATTGTTCTAGCATCAGAGTGGAGATAAGACAGAAAGTAGAGAGCAGGTAGGAAGGCCTGTGTATTCTGTGAATGAGGGGCTCCAGACTTCAGACTACCCTGGCAGAAATAATAAGTGCTTCCCATAAACACATCCCCCTCTGTGTATATTTACTTTCTGCCCCTTTCTGTTCTGTTACCTGGTGCCCTTAGGCCTCTAGCCTCCTGACAGCCCATGCCTGTCTTCTGGTGAGCCAGTGCTGCTGGGCACAGTCTTCCCTGCCTTCCTCTCTTCACACTGGTTTTCTCCTTCTCTCTCCCCAGCAAACCACCCACTGTAGCAGGGAACAAGCCCATGGAGGAGTCAAACTAATCCTTGTAGACACTCCAGTACAAGACTTTCAGACTGACCCACAATCTTGCCCATTTTTTGAGTGATTGCCTTAGTCAGAGGGAAAAAATCAGAAATTACAACTAATGTAAAAGAAGAAAATAAACAAAAAATATATATATGTATAATCCCTATAACCAGAAGTGTCAGTCAGGATAGATTAGGTTTTGCTGAGGTAACAAACAATCCCCAAATATCAGTGCCTTAAAACAACAAAGGTTTTTTTTTTTCCCCTCAAGCTACATGATCATCACAGGTTGGCTGAGGATCTTCTCCAACCTCATCTTCTTCCTCACTCTGGGACCCAGGAAGCCAGAGCTGTTCCTACCATTTGGAACACCGCTTGCTGTGGCAGAGGGAAAAGAAGAGTGCTATGGAAAGACGGAAAGTCTCACCCCAACAATTAAGTGCTTGGCCCAGAAGTGACACGTGTCACTACCGCTTACAACTCATTGGCTAGAATTCTTACATAGTCCCACCCAACCACAATGAAGCTAGGAACTACAATCCTGCTATATGCCTTAAAGGTGGAAGCCAGAAATATTTATCCAGCAGCACAAATGACTATCATACGAGGGACAATTAGAGCTATATGGCTAACATTTTAGTGTTTATCCTCCAGGCCTTTTTCTTTATGGACGTGTACCTACACAGCCATCCCCACGCAAAAACATAGACGTTTTGTGTTTGTTTTGTTTTTACATAAATGGATTCATAATATATGTACTATTCTATAACCTGCTTTTTGTACTTAATATATCATGATTGTATTTACTTATCACTGGGCACATTTAATGGCTGAATAACATTCCGCTATATGAACGTTGTGTTGTGTTGTTTGCCGTTGAGTTGATTCTGACTCATAGCGACCCTATAGGGCAGAGTATAACTGCCCCAGAGGGTTTCCTAGGCTGCAATCTTTATGGGAAATCACCAGGTCTTTTCTCCTGCAGAGCCATTGGTTGGTTCAAAGCACCAACCTTTTGGTTAGCAACCAAGCACTTAACTATTGTGCCACCAGGGCACTCTGTGAATATCATTATATTTACCCAGTCCCCTGTTGATGGACATTTAGATTATTGTCCAGGTTTTACTATATTAAATAATTCTGTACTGTATATCCTCAAAGGAGGCCTGGTGGAGTAGTGGTTAAGCGTTTGTCTGCCACCTGAAAAGTCAGCAGTTCGAACTCACCAGCCACTCTGCAGGATAAAGATGTGACAGTCTGCTTCTGTAAAGGTTAAAACCAATCAAACTCCCTTCCGTCAAGCTGATTCCAACTCATAGTGGCCTTATAGAACTGAATAGATCTGCCCCATAGAGTTTCCAAGTCTGTAATCTTTACGGGAAGGAACTCTGATGTCCCAGTGGTTAAAAGCTCAGCTGCTAACCAGAAGGTTGGCAGTGTGAATCCATTAGCCACTCCTTGGATAGGCTCGTTATAAGCAGGATTAGACTTGAAGGCAACGAGTTTGGTTTGGTTTTAGATATTCTCATACATATGTCTATATACTCTTGTGCTACTATTTGCTTAAGATACATTTCCAGAAGTGAAATCACTGATCCCAAAGGTGCCATATTTTATACTTTGATCGGTATTGCAAAACTGTACTCCACTGATGCGTGCCAAGTTAAATTATAACAGTGGCATTTCAGAGTCCCAAGAGCCTGGTTTCTGAAGGCCTCTACCAGATATGCAGCAGGAGTGATTTGGTTCCCCCAATAAGTGCTTTCATAATAACAGTGATGTTACTTACTAAACCAGGCCAAAACCCAAAACACAACCCATTGCCATCAAGTCGATTCCAACTTCTAGCGACCTTACAGGACAGACTAGAACTGCCCCATAGGGTTTCCAAGGAGCGACTGGTGGATTTGAACTGCTGACATTTTGGTTAGCAAGAGAGCTCTTAACCACTGTGCCACCAGGGCTCCACTAAATTAGGCAGTATAAACCAGGCAGTATGCTAAATATGTGATGAACATTATCTCATTTAATCCTTACTATGTGTATGATGCTTAATGTTATGTGTCAACTTAGCTAGGCAATGATTCTCAGTGGTTTGGCAGACACTATATCATCACCTCCCATTTTGTGATCTGATGTGAGCAGCCAGTCAGTTGGAAGAGGAGTTTCCTTGGGGGTGTGGGCTGTATCCAGTATATACAGTCACATGGGGTCACTATGAATTGAAATAGACTTGATGGCACCTAACAACAACAGGCTCACTTGTACCTGACTTGATGGTTCCTATGTGCCATGAAGTCTCTCAGCCTGGGCCCATGTGGGCAAAGTGAGGGGATGCCATCACAGATTTGGGGTAGTGGTCAGGAATCAAGAGGCTCAAGGAAATACTTCTGCAATGAGGACGAGTCTGGAACCTAAGCAGAGGATCAGGCTAGAAGTTCAGACAGAGTATGAATGGTCGTCACTTTACCCTAAGCACAAAGGTTATCACTCAGTGGGGCTTTCCCTGACCCATGCCTTCTCGACTACCTGCCTTACTCCCAATCATGCTCCATCCCATTACCTGGTCTTATTTTCTTCTCCATAGGGCCTATTGCTTTCTGAAAATATGCAATTGCTTTATGCTTGCTCATTTATTGTCTGTGTCCCTCATGAGGATATAAACCGTGAGACTAGGAGTTTGTCTATTCATTCATGACAGTGTCTCCAGTGGTTAATCCAGTGCCCTGTACAGGGTGGGTGCTCAGAAGACATTCATGGGAGGAATGCTCCCTCCTATGCCCCAAGGACTTTAAGAAACTAAAAACAGAAAGCGAATGAACTCTAGACCTTAACTAAGCAACTCTTCCCCTATCTCCCACCCGCTCTCACACCTCCATTTTACAGATGAGGAATCTGAAAGCTCAGAGAGGTTCGATCATCCAAGAACACCAACTGGGCAGGATTGAGGGACCCCTACTCTTCATTTAACACATCACACCAAGGTGCTTTCTCCCACTGGGAGGGAACAGAAGAATTCAGAAATCTTCTATTGTGGGGTCAAATATTAGAAGGTTGAAAAACCAGGCCCCATCATCTCCCCACTGTGAGTCAGACAAATTGAGTCTGCCCTACCTGATTTTGAAATAGTTTTGACCTTTGAAAGGAATAGAGAGAAAAGGAGAGAAGGAGAAAGGAAGGTAGGGAGGAAGGAAGAAGGAAGGGAAGGAAGAAAAGAAAAGCAAGAAAGGAGAGAAGACAAGAAAATGTTAACGGGGACATTTCTTTCTCTTCCTGTTGTTGGAAAGCCTCAGGAGGGTCTGCGGCCCTGGGCTTAAAAACTTCCAGGATTCTCCTGGGCCACACTGATTCCAAGTTAACACTTGTCTACTATCTAGTTAGTAATTTCTCCTTCCCACATTTTCCCTCACTCATAACCATCAAAGATGGTTTTTTTTCTGTGTGTAAATCTTTTCTTGGGTTTTTACAATAGTGGTCTCATGCAATATTTGCCCTGTGATTGACTTATTTCAACTCAGCGTAATGCCCTCAAGGTTCACCCATTTTGTGAGATGTTTCGTGGATTCATCATTATTCTTTATTGTTGCATAGTTTTCCACTGTGTGTATGTACCATAATTTGTTTATCCATTCATCTGTTGATAGGTACTTAGATTGTTTTTGTCTGTTTGCTATTGTGAATAATGCTGCAATTAACATGGGTGTGCATGTGTCTATTCATGTGATGGCTCTTATTTCTCTAGAATATATTTCGAGAAATAGGATTGCTGGATCATATGGTATTTCTATTTCTAGCTTCTTAAGGAGGAACCATATCATTTTCCATAGCAGTTGTACCATTTCGCATTCCTACTAGCAGTGCATAAGAGTTCCAGTCTCCCCACAACCTCTCCAGCATTAATTATTTTCTGTTTTTTGATTGGTGCCAGCAATATCAGGGTAAGATGCTATCTCATTGTAGTTTTGATTTCCATTTGTCTAACAGCTAATGATCACTAGCATTTCCTCACGCATCTGTTAGCTGCCTGAATGTCTTCTTTGGTGAAGTGTCTGTTCATATCCTTTGCCCATTTTCTAATTGGACTGTTTGTCTTTTTGTTATTGAAGTGTTAAAGTACGCTATAGATTTTAGAGATTACAACCTTGTCAAATATGTCATAGCCAAAAATTTTTTCCCAGTCTGTAGGTTTTCTTTTTACTCTTTCAGTGAAGTCTTTTGATGAGCATAAGCATTTAATTTTTAGAAGCTCCCAGTTATCTGGTTTATCTTCCAGTGTTTGTGCATTGTTAGTTATGGTTTATAATGTATCTATGCCATTAGGGCCCCTAGCATTGTCCCTATTTTTTCTTCCATGATCTTTATCATTTTAGGTTTTATATTTAGATCTTTGATCCATTTTAAATTAATTTTTGTGTATGGTGTGAAGTACGGGTCCTGTTTAATTTTTCTACAAATGGACATCCAGTTTTGCCAGCACCATTTGTTAGAAAGACTCTTTTCCCCATTTAATGGACTTTGGTCCTTTATCAAAGATCAGCTGACCTTAGGTGGGTGGATATACATCTCGGTTGTTGATTCTGTTCCATTGGTCAGTGTGTCTGTTGTTGTACCCATACCAGGCTATTTTGACTACTGTGGCAGTATAGTAGGTTCTGAGATCAGGTAGTGTGAGGCCTCCTCCTTTGTTCTCTTTCTTTAACAATGCTTCGCTTATCCGGGGCCTCTTTCCTTTCCATGTAAAGTTGATGATTAGTTTCTCCATCTCCTTAAAGAATGCTGTTGGTACTTGGATGGGAATTGCATTGTATTTGTAGATCACTTTGGGTAGAATGGACATTTTCACAATGCTGAGTCTTCCTATCCATGAGCATAGCATGTTTTTCTGTTTATGTAGGTCTCCTTTGATTTCTTGCAAAAGTGTTTTGTAGTTTTCTTTGTATAGGTCTTTTACCCTACTTAGATTTATTTCTAAATATTTTATCTTTTTAAGGGCTATTATAAATGGCATTGTTTTTCTGATTTCCTTTTCGAAGTTCTTTTTGTTGGTGTATAGGAATCAAACTGATTTTTGTACATTGATCTTGTCTCCTGTTACTCTGCTGAATCTTTCTATTAGTTCCAGTAGTTTTCTTGTGGAATCTTTGAGGTTCTCTATGTATAGGATCTTATCATCTGCAGATAGGGATAGTTTTACTTCTTCCTCTCCAATTTGGATGCACTTTACTTCTTTTTCTTGCCTTATTCTAGCTAGGACTTCCAGCACAATGTTAAATAGGAGTGGTGATAAAAGGCATCCTTGTCTTGTTCCCATTCTCAAGGGAAATGCTTTCAGCCTCTCTCCACTGACAATGATAATGTTGGCTGTTGGTTTTATATAGATGCTGTTTATTATGTTGAGGAATTTCTCTTCTATTGCTATTTTATTGAGGGTTTTTATCAGGAATGGGTGTTGGACTTTATCAAATGCCTTTTCTGCATTGATTGAGATGATCGTGTGATTCTTTTCTTTTGTTCTGTTCATGTGGTGGATTACGTTGATTGATTTTCCAATATTGAACCATCCTTGCATATCTGGTATGAATCCCCATTGGTTGTGGTGTATTATGTTTTTGATATGAAGTTGAATTCTACTGGCTAGAATTTTGTTGAGAATTTTTGCATCTATATTTATGAGAGATATTGATCTGTAATTTTATTTTTTTATGATGTCTTTGCTTGGTTTTGGTTTCAGTGTTACGCTGGCTTCATAGAATGAATTCAGAGTATTCCTTCCTTTTCTATGCTCTGAAATAGTTTGAGTAGTGCTGGTGTGAGTTCTTTTCTGAATGTTTGGTAGGATTCTCCAGTGAAGACATCCAGGCCAGGTTTTTTGTTTTTGTTTTGTTTTGTTCTGGGGGAGGGTAATTTTTTTTTTTTATTACCTTTTCAATCTCTTCTCTTATTATGGATCTCTTCAGATTTTCTATCTCAATTTGTGTTAGTTTAGGTAGGTAATGTGTTTCTAGAAATTTGTCCATTTTCTCTAGGTTCTCAAATTTGTTAGAGTATAATTTTTCATAGTATTCTGTAATGATCCTTTTATTTTAGTTGGGTCAGTTGTAATGTCCCTTATCTCATTTCTTATTTAGGTTATTTGCATCCTCTCCTGTTTTTCTTTTGTCAGTTTGGCCAATGGTCTATTTTCTTGATCTTTTCAAAGAACCAAATTTTGGTTTTGTTGATTCTTTCTATTGTTTTTCTGTTCTCTATTTCATTTATTTCTGCTGTAATCTTTATTATTTCCTTTCTTCTGGTGCCTGTGGTCTTCTTTTGCTGTTCTCTTTCTATTTGTTCAAACTGTAGGGCTAATGTTTAGATTTTGGTGTCTTCTTTTTTTGATGTGTGCATTTATTGCTGTAAATTGACCTCCGAGCAATGCCTTTGCTGTGTCCCAAAGGTTTTGGTATGATGTGTTTTCATTCACATTTAATTGTAGGAATTTTTTAATTTTCTCTTTGATTTCTTCTATTAACCATTGTTTTTAAGCAAGGTGTTATTCAGTTTCCCTATATTTGATTTTTTTCCCTTTATTTTCCTGTTATTGATTTCTATTTTTATGGTCTTGCAATCAAAGAGAATGCTTTGTATTATTTTAATGCTTTGGATTTTATTGAGGGTTGCTTTGTGACCTAAAATGCAGTCTATTCAGGAAATGTTCCATGTGCTTTGGAAAAGAATGTATACTTTTCTGCTGTTGGGTCAGGTGTTCTATGTATGTCTATGAAGTCAAGTTGGTTGTTTGTGGCCTTTAGATCTTCTGTGTCTTTGTTGAATTTCTTTCTAGATGTTCTGCCCTTTACCGAGAGTGGTGTGTTGAAGTCTCCTGCTATCATTGTGGAGCTGTCTATTCTCTTTTTAGTGTTGTTAGAGTTTTTTTAAATATATTTTGGAGCCCTGTCATTGGGTGCATAGATATTTATTAAGGTTATGTCTTCTTGGTAGATTGTCCCTTTAATCATTATATAATGTCCTTCCTTGTCTTTTATGGTTGATTTTGCCTCAAAGTTTATTTTATCTGAGAGTAATATTGTCATTCTTGCCCTTTCTTCTTTACTGTTTGCTTGATATATTTTTTCCATCCTTTTATTTTTAATATATTTATGTGTTTGTGTCTAAGATGTGTCTCTTGTAGACAGCATATTGATGGGTCATATTTTTTAATCCATTCTGCTACTCTCTTGTCTCTTTACAGGTGCATTTAAGCCATTTATATTCAGTGTGATTAAAAACAAGTATGAGTTTATTGCTGTCATATTGTTGTGCTTTTCCTTACTGTGAAGCTGACTTTTCTTTGTTTCTCTTAATTTCCAGTGCTGAGTTCCTTTTGTCCGTGGATTTTTATTTTCTTCTGTTGTTATAGATTTTGTGTTTACTGAAACTTTATGTTTTTCTTCTTTTTTATTCTGATAAGTAGATTTGTTAACTTTCTTTGTGGTTTACACTTATCTTCCTAAGTTTGAACCAGTTTTTTATTACCTGATATCGCCTTGACTTCCTCCACATTTGAAATTTCTGTACCTACACCGTTTGCTACCCCTTTTATAGTTTTGACATTGTCATCATTTACACATTGATATCTATGTTTCTCTGTTTTAAGACTTTTAGCTTTGTTTTATTATTGAGAATTCTTTACCTAGATTGATATCTGGTTGATTCTGTCCTGTGTCCTAGACTATGGTTGTCGTCTGATGCTGCTGATTCTCTGACCAAAGGACTCCCTTTAATATTTCTTGTAAGTTTGGTTTGGTTTGTACAAATTCCCTTAATTTCTGTTTATCTTGAAATATCCTAATTTCACCATTGTATTTGAGTGTTTTGCAGGATATATATTCTCAATTGGCAGTTTTTTCCTTTCAAGGTTTTATGTGTCATCCCATTGCCTTC
The DNA here is from genome assembly GCA_030035585.1 of Dugong dugon. Classification (NCBI taxonomy): domain Eukaryota; kingdom Metazoa; phylum Chordata; class Mammalia; order Sirenia; family Dugongidae; genus Dugong; species Dugong dugon. The sequence continues at coordinate 28,385,454 of CM057475.1, forward strand.
TTGCCTGCATAGTTTCTGCAGAGTAATCAGAGTTTAATCTTATTTTTTCCCCCTTTATAAATGAGTTTTCATTTTTCTCAAGCTGTTCTCAGGATTCTTTCTTTGTCTTTGGTTTTGGTGAGTGTGATTATGACATGTCTTGGTGACTTGCTTTTGTCGTTTATCTTATGTGGGGTTCATTGAGCTTCTTGGATGGTCCTCTTTTCATTTTTCAGGGTATTTGGGAAGTTTTCTGCCAGCAAATCTTCAACACTCTTCTCTATGTTTTCCATTTTCTCCCCCTGTTCTGGAACTCCGATCATGTGTAAATTTTTGCTGTTTATTGTGTCTTCCATAATTCTTAGGTTTTCTTCATTCTTTTCTCTGATTTTTCCTCAAACAAGGTGGCATCCATGGATTTTTCTTCAATCTTGTTTCTGTCTTCCATTGTTTCGAATTTGCTCCTAAAACCTTCTATTGATTTGTCCATTTCTGAAATTTGGTTGCTTATTTTTTTAATTTCTAGTTGCTGTTTTTGTATGATTTCTAATTGTTTATTTATTTTGATTTTTTATTTTTGTATTATTTTCCTGAATATCTTCTATTGCTTTGTCTGTGTTTTCCTTAATTTTGTCTGGTTTTTCCTTGGTTTTGTCTGTGTTTCCCTTGCTCTCTTTCCTAATCTCTTGGAGAGCCCTAAATATTAGTCTTTGGAATCCATATGAGGTAGTTCCACTGCCTTTTATTCTATCAGAATGTCCTCTGATTCTTTATTTTGGTCACCTGCTGGAGTCATATTGTCCTGCTTTTTGATGTTTTGATATTGTTTGCTATCTGAGAGACATTAAAGTAATATTTTATTATTGATTGATTGCATGTTTGTTTATTTCATCCTGCCTTTTTGTTTCATTTTGATATGTCAGAGCAGGCAGGTCAGGTATGCTTTCCTGCTTGCTTGTCTGTGGGCAGGATAGCGCTCACCACCTTGTCTTTTTGGGCAGGGCAGCGGCAGGCAGGGTGGGCCCACTTTGCTGTACACTGGTTGTCAAGGTGGCTGAGGGCATACTAGGCAGGTGCTGTCTGCCTCCTGATGTTGGTCCAGTGGTGTGGGAGCATTCACAGCCCCTCGCCAGATAGGCAGGGGTGTTGTACAGGGAGCGGTAAGTCTCCCTTCCCACTGTTAGCAGCTGGTCGAGTGGTGGGAGGGGAGGGGTGGTGCAGGTCCAGTACAGTGGCAGGCCTGAGCACCAGGCATGCTCTAGCCTCGGCTGCATGGCAAGGGTTGGTGGGAAGGGGATGTGGCTAACAGGGCTAGGTGAGGGAGAGAAAGAAAAGAAAAGAGACAGAAAAAAATAAAAAAAAAACAGTAGCCAGTGGGTGGGGGCAGTGGTCCCAGAGGCTGGCAGGAAGAGGGGGGAGGTGGTATATGGGGCTAGGTGGGAGGCAGAAATTAAAGAAAGAAAGAAATGTAAAAAGAATAAAATAAATATGGCACAGTGGGGGCTGGCAGGTAGGGGCAGGGAGGACCTGGAACAGTAGCAGGCCAATGCGCTGGTGGCACTCTTACCACTATGGCACAGTGGGGGCTGGCAGGAAGTGGGGAGGGTTGGCCTATGGGGCTAGGTGGGAGGGAGGAAAAAAGTAAGAAAGGAAAAGAGAAAAAAGAAAAAAAATTACAGTGTAGCAGAGGCCAGCAAGTCAGTGAGGGGCAGACCAAGGGTCCATTGGGAAGGCAGGGGATGTGGCTTATGGGGCTAGGTGGGAGGGGAAAAGAAAAGAAAGAAAAGAAAGAGAAAAAACAAAATGGTGGTGTAGCAGCAGCCAACAGGTAGGGGGTGGAGCAGAGCTATGGTTGTGGCATATCAGTGGCTCTCTAGCTGAGGTAGTGCAGTGTGGCCTGGCAGGAAGGGGTAGAGGTGGGGCATGGGGCTAGGTGGGAGTGAGAAAGAAAAGGAAGAAAGGGTGAAAAAAAAGATGGCATGTTGGAAGCCAGTGGGTGGGATGGGGTGGATATGGGGTGGCGGCGGGCTGGGGCTCTCTAGCCAAGGAGGCACAGCATGGCCTGGCGGTAAGGGGTGAAGAAGGCGTACCAGACTAGGTGAGAAGAAGAAAGAAAAGGAAGAAAGGGGACAAAAATAGCACAGTAGGAGCCGGCAGGTGGGGATGAGGTGGACTCAGGGTAGTAGTGAGCCAGTGGCTCTGTAGCCAATGTGGCGTGTAGTGGCCCAGCAGGAAGGAGTAGAGGTGGCATGGGGGCTAGATGGGATGGAGAAAGAAAAGGAAGAAAGGGAAAAAATGGCATTGCAGGAGCCAGCCAGTGGGGGCAGCGTGGAACCCAGGGTGGCAGTGTGCTGGTGGCCCCTCAGGAAGGAGTGGAAGCGGTATACAGGGCAGAAGGGTGAGCAGTGGGAAAGCGTGTTTCTCCAGTTACCAGGTGCTCTGTCTCATGTTGGTAGCTCTGTGAAGTTGCTTTCCCATACTCCCTGTCCTGGGTTGTTGCTGGCTGTGTTCCAAGATGGTGATGCTGTGCCATGTTAGTTGGTAGGGGACCTCCACTCTGCATCTCTCCTCGTTCTCTATTTTCTGTCTGTTTCTTCTACCATTTGGTGTTTGATCTAGTTCTTTATCCCTTCATTTGATGCTTAGGGTTCCAGGATTGCCTTTTATCTGTTTTATTTGGTTTTTTGGGTCTTTGCCGCAGAGGGACAGCATGGTGCATTGGTCTACGATGCCATGATGGCTCCACCCCTCAGTGATTCTTTAAGGGTAAAGAATATGGTTTACCATCTCTTGTGCCCCACATGGTGCTAACCCCAGACCTGGTCTCAGAAAGTGCCTTCAGTACACATTGATTGGACAGAGAAGAAGAACCTCAGAACTAGTGATGAGGAGAGGAGATCCAGCCGGGATCACAGGACCTGTTCCTGGGGTTCTGGGATCCAGCTGAAGCCTGCTGCATGTTTTGGCCCCTAGGGTATGCAGGGCCCATAAGAAGGTAGGATGACTGTAAGCCATTTTAGTCTGTCCAGTTCAGTGGAAGGGAAGCAAAGGCATGAGGTGAGCCTATAACTGTTTTTGTAATCTCACTCATGGCTATCTGTAGAGAGGAAATGCTTACACAAATCATAATGACATTCTTTTTTAAGCCTAATTTCCTTTGATTTATTTTAACCCTCTTGATGGTGAAGCCAAGTTCCCTGACGGTTACATCTGAGAAGCCCATCATTATATGAGGTAATTGGGGAAATCTGCTAAGTGTTGGGAAGTCCCCTCCTCTAGAAATACTGCTGGGGCTCTAGCAGTGGTGCAGATGCTGCCATTGGAGGTTTATTCCTTTAGGTCACAATCTTGCCCTTAATTAATATAGTTTTATTTATGGCTACTCACCCCACCCCACCCCCACATGTATATATTTTTTAAAATAGAGAAATTTAAAAAAGAAAAAAAGTTCATCATCCCACTAACCAAGTAATCTATGTGGACATTTTAACAAATGAAAGTTATTTATTTACATATTTAAAAACTCCAGCAGTAGAGCAAAATATAAAATGAAATGTAAAAGCCTCTATCCCTCAGCCCTGTGCCTCTGCCCAAAGGGAATCATAGATAAAATATTTTTTATTGCTTTCAGCAAATTTGTTCATGCCTACACCAGGGTGCATGTCTGTCTGTCTGCCTATTATCTACTTATCTGTGATGATTAATTCTGTGTGTCAACTTGGCTAGGCTGTGGTGCCCAGTTGTTTGGTCAAATACTAGTCTAAATGTTGCTTTGAAAGTATTTACACGTGAATAACATTTACGGTTGATTTTAAGTAAAGCAGATTACCCTCCTTATTGTGGGTGGGCCTCATCCAATCAGTTGAAGTTCTCAAGAACTGAGGTTTCCCAACAGAGAAGGAATTCTGTCTCAAGACTGTAGTGTAGAAGAATGGCATGATTCAATCAATCACGTCTATGTAACGAGGCCCCAATAAAGGCTCTGGACACGGAAGCTCCATGTACTTCCTGGTTGGTAATAGACACATGGAAGGGTAGGATGTCCCTGTTTGGGACCTGGAAGCTCCATACTGGGAACCCTCTTGAACCTCGCCCTATGTGTCTCTTCATTTGTATCCTTTTTGCAATAATAAAACTGTAATCATACAAAAAAAAAAAAAAAAGATTCTAGTGTAGATATCCTGCCAGAGTTTCCAGCCTGCCACTTGACATATGAATTTTGAACACAATTGTGTGAGCCAATTTCTTAAAATTCTCTCTCTATATATATATAAAGGAATATATATATATAGAGAGAGAGAGAACATGTTCACTCTTTGCACCACACCCAGGATTACATATATATGAAAGTGTATATATATATATATATATATATATATATATATATATATATATATACACACACAACTATATATACATATACATATGTGTGTGGGTATGTGTGTATATATATATAGGTGGTGCAAACGGTAAATATGCTCAGCTGCTAATCCAAAGGCTGAAGTTTGAGTGCACCCAGAGGTGCCTTGGAAGAAAGTTCTGGTGATCTACTTCTGAAAAATCAGCCACCAAAAACCCTGTGGAACGCGGTTCTACTCTAACACACATGATATATATGTATATATCCACCCTGTTGACTGTTTCTTTAAAGAGCCCTGGCTAGTACACTATCATCTATTTATCTATCCCTCTAAAAATGAAACAAAAGGTTTAATGCTGTACACATAATCTTGTGCCTGTTTCCTGGTTTCTATAGACACAAAACTACTTCATTCTTTTTCATAGCTGATAGTATGCCATTGTAAGGGAGTACCACACTTTATGTAACCCATCCCTTATTGGTGGGTTACTTTTTTTTGCAGTCACAAACATTGCCACAGTGAACATACCTGCACATCTATCTCTTGACCAAGGTTTGCTGTTTGTTGTTAGTTGCTGTCAAGTCCATTCCAACTCATGGTGACCCCATATGTGCAGAGTAGAACTGCCCCACAGAGCTTTCAAGGCTGTGGCCTTTCAGAAGCCGATTGCCAGGCATGTCTCCCAAGGCGCCTCTGGATAGGTTTGAACCAACCTTTCAGCTAGTAGTCGAGAGCTTAACCATTTGCACCACCCAGGGACTTCTGACCAATGTTTGCAAGTATATTAATAGGCAAGTTCCTAACAGCGGAACTGCTAAATTAAATGACGTGTACCTTCAAAATCACATGGATTTTGCCAAGTTTCTTCTAGAAACGACCTAGTTCACCAGACGCCATCCCATGACAGTGTATAACAGCGCTTGCCTCTCCACAGCCGTCTCAGAATAGAGCCTCATCACTTCAGTTTTGGTGCAAAAATCAGACTCTTATTGCTGTTTAATTTGCATTTCTTTTTTATGAGTAATTTGAGCATACTTCCATATTTACTGATTACTTTTTATTTCACTTTTTGGTAATTCACTACCGATAGGCTTTGTCCTTTTTTTTTTTTTTTTTTACTATTGGAGTGTTCTACGTTTTTCTGTTCTATTTGCATGAGCTTTTTGGAAATGAAAGAAATTAGCCTATCATATGAGTTATTTTCCCAATCTGTCCTTTCTCTTTTCTCTTGGTTTATGGTATATATATATTTTTTAAATTCCCAACTTTCATACAGACAAATTTATCAGTCTTTTCCTTTATGACTTCTGGGTTTCGGGTCCTGTGTAGAAAGGCCTTCCCCATTCCAGGAGTATAAACTCAGTCATTTGTTCTTCTAGAACTTTTATAGTTTCTTTTCTACTTTTAAATCTTTGATTCATTTGGAATTGATGTTAGTGATATAAGTGAATAGCGATCCAGGCTTCTTTTTCTCCTATCAGCCAGTTGATCTGAAATGAACACCATTTATTAGTTCCTCTCTTTTTCTTACAGTCTTGAAGTGCCACATTTTCATGTGTCTTAAATGAATTTGGTTTCGTTGATGGACTCTCCATTCTTTTTCACTAACCTATTTTTCCACTAGTACAAAATGGTTTTCATTATTGTAACTTTAAAATAGTTTTAGTATCAAGCTGGGCTAGTTCTTTTTGATACTTTTTTTCCGCAAGAATTTTCTAATTAATCTTCATGATTAGTTTTACAAATGAATTTTAGTATCACTTTGTTAATTTAAAAAATATTATTTTAATTGGGATTTCATTAAATTTGTAAATTAATTTAGAAAGAACTGACATCTTCCCATTAAAGACCATATAGCTTTCCAGTTTCTTAAGATGTCTTTAAGTCTGTCAATAGACTACTAGGGTGTTTTTAATAAAGGTCCTGAAAATTACTTGTTAGATTTATCCTTAGGTTTCTTTCCGGTTGCTATTTAAAATGAGATCTTTCTTCCACAACTTCTAACAAGGTATGGTTTAGGAAAGCTACTGGCTCTCTCTATTTACTTTGCAACGCATCTGTTCTATGGATTCTCTTATTCTTATCATTTTACAGCTGAGTTTAGTATTCTCTATTAGAATGTAAATTAGCCTATAAGGGGTAGTATTTGTTAAATCGTTTACTCAACAAACATTTGCTTAAAACCAAAAAAAACAAACCCGTTGCTGTCCATTCTGACTCATAGTGACCCCGTAGGACAGAGAAGAACTGTCCTATGGGGTTTCTAAGGCTGTCATCTTTATGCAAGCAGACTGCCACATCTTTCTCCCGCGGAGGGGCTGGTGAGTTTGAACCACAGACCTTTCCCCTTTGGTTAGCAGCTGAGTGCTTAACCACTGCATTACCAGGGCTCCCTTACATTTAATTAGCCTGTTTTATTTGAATTTGTGCTATAGTTGCACTACACTAATCTATCCCTTCTTAAGCTTTCCTACTTCTGCACTTTGCCAGGGTACCTACAACCACCACCTCTCTGCTTTCGCAGCACCTGGAACACCCTATGCTCTCTCGTTTGTGAGACTTGACATGTCTTATGTCTTCATTTGTCACCTCCCAGATCTCTGCTTAAAAGTTACTTCTTTCAAAAAGCCTTTCCTGGGCCCTAACTGGTGCTCCATTGCCCTTGCTCTGGGCTCCAATAGCTCTTTGACGTTCTCTTTGGTAGATTCAACACTTCTAGAGGTGCTGCTTTCATGTCTGTCTTCTCGTGGCACTTCACGCTCCCTGAGAAGCAGGAAGGCACCACTTCCCTCAGGGCTGTGATCTGGAGCCCTGCCCAGGGCCCACAGGAGGTACTCGATGATGATTTGTTGAATTATAGGCCAAAGCAGCAGGATGCAAGTTTGACATTTTTTGATGTCTTTGATTTTATCTTAAAATTTGAAGAATGTTCCTTTATATTATATATATTTTTTAAAAGTTGCTGTCCAGTCATTTCTGACTCATGGCGACCTCATGTGTGCAAAATAGAACTGCTCCATAGGGTTTTCAAGGCTGTGAACTTTTGGAAGCAGATCACCAGTCCTTTCTTCCAAGGCGCCTCTAAAAAACCCCAAAACCCGTTGCTGTCAAGTTGATTCCAATTCATAGCGACCCTGTAGGACAGAGTAGAACTGTCTCCCAGGGTTTCCAAGGAGCAGCTGGTGGATTTGAATTGTGAACCTTTTGGTTAGCAGCCGAACTCTTAACCACTGCTCCACCAGGGTGGGTTTCAAAGCACCAACCTTGTTGTTAGCAGTTAAGTACTTAACCATTGGTTTCTCTCAACAACAAAAACAACACCCTATTGCCATCGGGTTGATTCCAACTCACAGTAACCCCATAGGACAGAGTAGAACTGCCGCATAGGGTTTACAAGGAGTGCCTGAAAGATTCAAACAGCTGACCTTTTGGTTAGGAGGCAAACACTTAACCACTGCGCCACCAGGGCTCCATAGTACATAATACATCTGCGTTATTTTCAATATAAAAATAATGTATCATTTTTATGATGGAGTAAATTAACAGCACAGGAGATGATCATGGGTGAACTGCTACAGATTTAAACTGTTTTTAAATTTAAAGACTAATTCTAAAAAAACAAAAAGATGAACGCTGATGTAGTTTCTCAATGGAGTCCCTGTGTGGTGTCCATGGTTAACATGCTCAGCTGCTAACTGAAAGGTTGGAGGTTCGAGTCCATCCAGAGGCACCTCAGAAGAAGGGCCTGGTGATCTACCTCCAAAAAATCAGTGATTGAAAACCCTATGGAACACAGTTCTACTCTGACCTATGTGGGATCACGAAGACTCAGAGTCGACTTGATGGCAACTTTTTTTTTTTTTTTTAGTTTTCCAATTAAGTGATATTATCGTTGAGGTTTTTTTTTTTTTTTCTAAAACACTCACAATGTGGGATCAGCATGTGCTAGTGTGAGATGGGTGGAGGGACCTTATCATTCACACTTAGCTGTGGGCTCCTCCATGCCACCCACATGAGGCGGGACACAGAAGACGAGGTAATGAAGGAAGGTTGGTGCGTTGGAGTGGGGTACCAGCTGGCAGAGGAAATGGCCTGGCAGAAACATGCTCAGCCTATGTGTGGCGATACGGCATGACTGCCTGATGAATAAAAAAAAAAAAAAACCTGCCCAAAGATGCGGGGCTGGGCGATAGACCCAGAGAAGCTGAGAAAGAAAAGTCAGCAAGAGGTCTGCTAGGAAGAGCCCAAGGGACTGGGTGCAGGCTTCACAGTTGCTCAGGACCAGGAGCCTGGCAGAAAGGATGCAAATTCTGAATTTTGCTGTTACAGTTGAGGGTGGAGGTTAGGCACAAGGACACTGGAATGGAATGGGCCTGGCTCAACCCTTGGTTCTTCTACACTCTTCTCCCCTGGGGCCTGGGGAATCACACTTAGTCTTTCTATGCTGGGGTCTACTTGCTGGTGAAATAGGGATGATAATAGTGCAGCACCTGTCTCTTGAGGTCATTGGGAGGATTACATGGGATAACGCAGCTGAGGCTCTTAGCAAGGAGCTGACACATGGTAGGAATTCAGTACATTTCACGTGAATGGCGTCTCTTGGAGTTGTGCATTGCAGCAATGCTGAACATCAACAAAAATAATAACATTAGCTGTCTGGAACTTGACTGCTTATTAAGTATTTTTATGTCCTGACAACAGAGAAGAAGACTGGGCAAAGATTATTTATCCTCATTTTACAGAGGAGTTAACTGAGGCTCAGAGAACGCAAACTCACGTCTTTACTCCACATACAGCATTCTAAGCCAACTAGTTTATTTTATAAAGCGTTAACAATTTCAAATATATTATACTACATCATAATATCTCAAACCATATCCTTTTCAACCATATTCAATAAACATTAACATTTTGCTATTTTGCTTCAGATTTTAAAAGAAATAAGATGTTACAGACAGATCAAGGCCACCTCCTCCCCCATCAGATCCTCCCTCCTGGAGATAGCCTGATAGTGATGTGTTGAGGTTTATGTTTTTGTACATTCGTTAAATATGCTCATTAATAGTCTGCACCCTGTTATTTATCATTGTCATGATAAACGGAGAAGAGATTGAAGCTGTCAAGGATTTCATTTTACTTGGATCCACAGTCAACACCCATGGAAGCAGCAGTGGAGAAATCAAACAAAGCACTGCACTGGGCAAACCTGCTGCAAAAGGCCTCTTTAAAGTGTTCAAAAGCAAAGATGTCACTTTAAGGACTAAGGTGTGCCTGACCCCAGCCATGGTGTTTTCAATCGCCTCTTATGCATGTGAAAGCTGGACAATGAATAAGGAAGACTAAAGAACTGATGCCTTTGAATTATGGTGCTAGCGAAGAATATTGAATATGCCATGGACGGCCAGAAGAACGAACAAGTCTGTCTTGGAAGAAGTACAGCCGGAATGCTCCTTAGAAGCAAGAATGGCAAGACTTCATCTCACATATTTTGGACATGTTATCAGGAAAGACCAGTCCCTGGAGAAAGACATCATACTTGGTAAAATAGAGGGTCAGTGAAAGAGAGGAAGACCCTCAATGAGATGGATTGACATAGTGGCTGCAACAATGGGCTCAAGCATAACAACAACTGTGAAAATGGTGCAGGACCAGGCAGTGTTTCATTTTATTGTACATGGGGTCGCTATGAGTTGGAAACAAATCAACGGTGCCTAACAACAGCAACAACAACAACAACCCTATTATTTTATGTTTTTCAAAATTGGACACAAACCCATGAATCTTGTGCTGTGTGAGTCCTTTTGCAACATGCTTTTTTTTACTCATCATTAAGTTTTTGATGCTTGTTTATATTGATACATGTTGTTGTTAGGTGCCATCAAGTTCATTCTGACTCATAGTGATCCCATGTGACAGAGTAGAGCTGCCCTGTAGGGTTCCTGGGATGTAATTTTTACGGGAGTAGATCACCAGGTTTTTTTGTCCACGGAGTGGATGGGTCGGATCAAACCTCCAACCTTTCGATTAGCAGCCAAGCACTTAACCATTGTGCCACCAGGGCTCCTTATATAGATACATATATATTTAAAATATTCATTTTAACTACTGTGTAACCTAAACACAAACCAGTTGCTGTCAAGTTTATTCCAACTCATGGCGACTCCATGTGTTGCCCAGTAGAACTGTGCTCCATAGGCTTTTCAAGGCTGTGGTTTTTAGGAAGCAGATTGCCAGGCCTTTCTTCCAAGGCGCCTCTAGGTGGGCTCAAATCGCTAACCTTTCAGTTAGTAGTCAAGTGCTTAACTTAACCATTTGTGCCACCCAGGGACTGTGTAGCATTCAATTTATTTGTGTATCTGTTCTTCATTGATGGACGTTTATATGACGTTTTATGTCTATGTGTGTCTCTGTGTGTATTGACAAGTGTTGCTTCAGTGAGCACCCATACCTACTCCTAGTAACCCAAGTGTGAAGGTTCTCAGTATATACTTAGAAGTGCTCTTGCTGAGTGTATAGCAAGCATATCTTCAACTTTACTGAATTTAGCTAAGTTGCTTTCAAAATATTGTGTTAGATTTTTTCTCAGGCACCTTATGGTTTTATTGCCATTATGCATGGAAATCTTTTAAAAGTACCCTTTCAGTTGTTGCAAATGTCATGGATACTGGTAGCTTAATCTCACATTAAGCAAATTTGCTGAGCTTTCTTAGTTATTGTAATAATTTATCTGCAAATTCTCTTGGATTTTCTGGAGAGATAATCGTGTTGTTTATGAAATATATCAGTTTTGTTTCTTCCTTTAGAAACTTTGTAACTTTTATTTCCTTTTCCTGTTAGATTACACAGCAAAGGATCTACAGTACTATGTTAAATAAAAGTAGTGATGTGATAGAGAATCTTTGTGTTCCTAATTTACAAAAAAAATGCTTAAGACAGACATAGCTAATTGATGGTGATAGAAATCAGAATAGTGTTGGCCTCCTGGTCAGGGTGGGCCAATGGCTGAAAGTATCATGACGGAACGTTCTCCTGAAACCGAATATACTATATTTTGATCTTTGTCATGGATACATGGATGGACACATTTCAAAATTTATTAAACTGTACATTTAAGATTTTACATTTTACTGTCATTTGCATGTTTTCTTCCTGATTTCCAGGACCTCCTCATACATTAGAGATTAGCCTTTTGTGCCTTGAATTGCAAATATTTATTCCCAAAAAAGCATTTGTATTTGGACTTTGCTTATTTTTTGCATGAAGAAATTTTATTTTTATGTAGATAAATTTTCAAACTTTTATAGTTTCTGAAATTTGAGTAACAGAATGGCTTTTCCCACTCCAATTTATAAAATAATTCTCCTATGTTCAGGTTTTCTTATGGTTTCATTTTTTTACGTTCGATCTTTGATCCCTTTTCATTTCACCTGTGTATTGTTTGAGGTATGGATCCAACTTTATTTTTTTTCCAGATGGCTCTCCAGTGTTCCCAAGGCATGTTTTTTTCATTAGTAGACTTTGTGAGGTTTCACCGTTTTGCATTTCTAGGATAAATCCTTCTTGGTCATGATGTAATATTGTTTTTAATACATGGAAATCTATATGTTATTTTAATATATGTGCATGCATGTGTATGTACATATGTATGTATGTATATGTGTGTATATATATATGTAAACATTTACATTTTGTCAATATTTTGCTCAGGATTTCTGCATATGGTTTATAAGTGACATTGGTCTGTGTATTTTTTCCTTTTTTCACTATTTTTTTTAAATTTTGGTAACAAGACCAAAATAAATGCGTAAAAAGAGTTGGGTATCTTTTCCTCTTTTTCAAGTCTCTGAAACAATTCTTAAAACCATCCGGGCCTGATGCTTTCCCTGTGGGGATATATTTGACACTTAATCAAATTTCTAATCATTGTATGAATTTTACATTTCTGCTTGGCATAATGTCATTAATTTATATTTTTTTGAGAGAATAGTTTCTTTCCTCAAACTTTTCCAGTTTATAGACGTTTATGCAATATTGCTCTCTAGTAATATAAAAAGCCTCTGCTGCACCTGTTTTCCTTTCCTCATATGTTTATTGGCGCCTCCTCTCTTTTTTGCCCCATTAATTTGTAAATAACCTTGGTGTGTTCTGACTCCACCTTGTTAAACGGATCATTTTGGTGCAAGGGTGGGAGGAAACGCAGGAGAGGAGATCCAACAGTAAGAATGAACTTAAGGAAAGAATCTTCTAATACTCTACAAAGCAGATGCTGCTCTTTTTGATTGGTCATCAAAAGCCCATTTATGCTCCGTTTTCCTCAAGTGTAAAATAAGAGTATATATAGTATCCACATCATGGGATGATTTGAGGATCAAATGAATTTATACAGGAAAACTATTTAAAACAGTGTCTGGCACATACGGATTTGTCAGTCAATGTCATTAATTGTTTTTAGTTTTTATCATTATATGTAAATGGGAACTAAAGCAACAGACCCAGGATTAAAGTACTAGGATCTGGACACAAAAAATATGTTTGTCGAGTGAGGTTCAAGGAAAGAGGTGGGTTCCTTCATACTTGGTCTCTAGGCCATCCACTCTCCACCTGGTCATCTCCATCATGCTGAATGTCCTCCCTGTCTCCAAGGACAAATGCTCAGTTACCACGGAGGGAAGCAGTGTGCCTTAAATATGACCACAGACTTCTGGAAGTTGCATCCAAGTCTCTCACAATCAGATTTAACATAAAAGGCTAGGCTGGATTATAGATGCCATAATTATAGACTTTTTTTTTTTAATGCTCTCTCCATCCATTCAATAATACAGAATGGATCATTTATTCGTTTATTAATTATTTAAATGCCTATTGTGTGTGAATTCTGAATGAAAAATAGTGTTAAGTCCATAGTTATCATGAATAAACAAAATTTTGCCAAGAAGAGGCACAATGTTGCCTGCGTTAGTGTTTAAGTTAAGGTTTATGTGCAGATATTGACCTAGCTACAATCAGGTCCATCCATATGCACATTGGCCAATCGAACCTTCTACAGCTGTACTGTCCAATATGCACACATGTGGCTATTTAAATTAAATTAAGATTAAATAGAATTAAACAGTCAGTTCCTTCATCACACTAGGCACATTTCATTGCCTCAGTAGCCACATGTGACTCGTGGCTGCTATATTGGAAAATATAGAACATATCCGCCATCCCAGAAAGTTCTTTTGGACAGTACTGTTCTAGAAGGAGTTTCAAGAATAAGTAACCAAACCAAACCCATTACCGTCAAGTGGGTTCCGACTCATAGAGATCCTATAGGACAGAGTAGAAGTGCCCCATGGGGTTTCCAAGGAGCAGCTGGTGGATTTGAACTGCCAACCTTTTGGTGAACAGCCGAAAGCTTAACCACTGTGCCACCAGGAATCCAAGAATAAGTAAAGTAGTAATAATTCTTGCATGGGTGCTTCAGGGAACAGATCACCTTGTCTACTAGGCTGGCTGAATGCCTATGGTTATGGCTTCTTCTTGTTGTTAGGTGTCGTTGAGTTGGTTCTAACTCATAGCGACCCTATGTACAACAGAACAAAACACTGCCCAGTCCTACACCATCCTCACTATCGTTGCCATGTTTGAACCCATCATTGCAGCCACTGTGTCAATCCATTTCATTGAGGATCTGCCCTGCTTGACCAAGCATGATGTCCTCTACTTTACCAAGCATGCTGTCTTTCTCTAGGGACTGGTCCCTCCTGATAACACGTCCGAAGTACGTGAGATGAAAGCTCGCCATCCTCACTTCTAACGAGCATTCTGGCTGTACTTCTTCCAAGACAGATATGTTCATTTTTCTGGCAGTCCATGGTATATTCAATATTCTCTGCCAACAAAATACTTCAAATGCATAAATTCTTCTTCAGTCTTCCTTATTCATTGTCCAGTTTTCCTGTGCATATGAGGCGACTGAAAATACTATGGCTTGGGTCAGGCACACCTCAGTCCTCAAGGTAACATCTTTGCTTTTTAACACTTTAAAGAGGTCTTTTGCAGCAGATTTACCCAATGTAAGAAATTGTTTGATTTCTTGATGGCTGCTTCAATGAGCATTGATTGTGGATCCAAGTAAAATGAAATCCTTGACAATCTTTTCATTGTTTATCATGATATTACTTCTTGGTCCAGTTGTGAGGGTTTTTGTTTTCTTTATGTTGAGATGGAATCCATACTGAGGGCTGTAGTCTTTTATCTTCATCAGTAAGTGCTTCAGGTCCTCTTCACTTTCAGCAAGCAAGATTGTGTCATCTGCTATTGCAAGTTGTTAATGAGTCTTCCTCCAATCCTGAGGCCGTGTTCTTCTTCATACAGTCCAGTTCCTCAGATTATTTGCTCAACATACAAATTGAATAGGTATGGTGAAAGGATACAATTCTGATATGCACCTCTCCTGATTTTAAACCACACAGTATCCCCTTGTTCTGTTGGAACTACTGTATCTTGGTCTATGTATAGGTTCTGAATGAGCACAATTAAGTGTTCTGGAATTCCCATTCTTCACAATGTTATCCATAATTTGTTATGATCCACACAGTTGAATGCCTTTGCATAGGCAATAAAACACAGGCAAACACCTTTCAGGTATTTCCCGCTTTCAGTCAGGATCCATCTGACATCAACAATACTATCCCTCATTCTCATCCTCTGCTGAATCCGGCTTGAATTTCTGGCAGTTTCCTGTCAATGCATGGCTACAAACATTTTTTAATTATCTTCAGCAAGATTTTACTTGAGTGTGATATTAATGATATTGTTTAATAATTTCCATGTTTTGTTGGATCACCTTTCTTTGGAATGGGCATAAATATGGATCTCTTCCAGTCGGTTGGCCAAGTAGCTGTCTTCCAAATTTTGTGGCATAGACAAGTAAGCGCTTCCAGCGTTGCATCCATTTGTTGAAATATCTCAGTTGGTATTTTGTCAGTTCCTGGATCCTTGCTTTTCGCCAATGCCTTCAGTGCAGCTTTGACTTCTTCCTTCAGTAGTTCTTGATCATATGCTACCTCCTGAAATGGCTGAGTACCGACCAATCTTTTTGGTACAGTGACTCTGTGTATTCCTTCCATCTTCTTTTGATGCTTCCTGTGTTGTTTAATATTTTGCCCACAGAATTCTTCAGTATTGCAACTCAAGGCTTGATTTTTTTTCTTCATTTCTTTCAGCTTGAGAAATTCTGAGAATGTTCTTCCCTTTTGGTTTTCTAACTTCAGGTCTTTACACATTTCATTATAATACTTTACTTTGTCTTCTGGAGCTGCCCTTTGAAATCTTCTGTTCAGCTCTTCCATTTGCTTTAGCTACTCTATGTTCAAGGGCAAGTTTCAGAGTCTCTTCTAATATCCATTTTGGTCTTTTCTTTCTTATCTTTTTAATGACCTTTAGTTTTCTTCATGTATGATATCCTTGATGTCATCCCACAACTCGCCCAGTCTTCAGTCATTAGTGTTCAATACGTCAAATATAATCTTGAGATAATCTCTAAATTCAGGTGGGATATACTCAGGGTCGTACTTTGCCTCTCAGGGACTTGTTTTCATTTTTTCTGGCTTCAACTTGAACTTGCATATGAGCAATTGATGGTCTGTTCTGCAGTTGGCCCCTGGCCTTGTTCTGACTGATGATATTGAGCTTCTCCATTGTCTCTTTCCAGAGATGTAGTCGATTTGATGCCAATGTATTTCATCTGGCAAGGTCCATGTTTATACTTGCTGTTTATGTGGTAGAATAAAAGGTATCTGCAATGAATAAGTTGTTGGTCTTACAAAATTCTATAATGCAACTTCCAATGTCGGTTTCTATCACCGAGACTATATTTTCCTACTACTGATCCACCCTCTTTGTTCTAACTTTTGCATTCCAATCATCGGTAATTATCAGTGCATCTTGCTTGCATATTGGATCAATTTCAGACTGCAGAGGTTTGTAAAAATCTTCAATTTCTTCCTCTTTGGCACTAAGTTGGTATGTAAATTTGAATAATAGTCGTATTAACTAGTCTTCCTTGTAGGCATATGGATATTGTCCTATTACTGACAGCATTGTACTTCAGGATAGATCTTGAAATGTTCTTTTTGATGATGAATACGATGCCATTTATCTTCAATTTGTCATCCTCGGCATAGTAGGCCATATAAATGTCCGATTAAAAATGGTCAGTATCAGTCCATTTCAGCTCACTAATGCTTCTTTACGTGTTCCATTTCATTTTTGACAATTTCTAATTTTCCTAGATTCATACTTTGTATGTTCCATGTTCCCATTATTAATGGATGTTTGCAGCTGTTTCTTCTCATTTTAAGTCATGCCACATCAGCAAATGAAGGCCCCAGAGCCTTACTGCATCCACATCATTAAGGCCGACTCTACTTTGAGGCGGCAGCTCTTCTCCTGTTGTACGTTGAGTGCCTTCCAACCTGAGAGGCTCATCTTCCGGCACTGTATCAGACAAAGTTCCGCTGCTATTTGTGAGGTTTTCACTGGTCATTATTTTTAGAAGTAGATCCCAGGTCCTTCTTCCTAGTGTTAGTCTGGAAGCTCAGCTGAAACCTGTCCACCATGGGTGACCCTGCTGTTATTTGAAATACTGGTGGTCTAGCTTCTAGCATCACAGCAACGGGCAACCCACCACAGTAGGACAAACAGACGAGTGGTGGTGGTTATGGCTAGCAGGATGAAAAATAGTTTGTTGTTTTAAGCAGGTTAAACAAATTATTTGGAATTTTATTTATCCTGGGAATTTGCTTGGCAACGCGGTCTTTATATATCCTGGAGATGCCAGAATTCAAGAATTCTGAATTCGTGAAGTTCAAATTGATTATATTTACTATAGTGCCTAGGTCATTCTTGAAGGATATGCTTTCTTTTCACACATCCCCGGCCTGAGGTCACCCCTACCCCCACCCTCTGCCATTTATATACTTGTTGCTGTAAATAATCACCCACTTCCTGGTCACTATCAGTCCTAAAACATTTGTCAACTTTGGCTACTTTCCTAAAATATATTACTGGGCATTTTCATTGTCTTTACTTTGTAAGTGACATCTTTAGCAAAATCACCCCCCTTCCCACCAGTATTTGCCAACCAGGCCTGGTAAAAATAACTTATCATGATGTTTCCTGTTGTATACGAATTGAGTATCTGATCTACAAATGCTGAATGTATCATAGATGGAAGAATGTTCTTTTGATGGACTCAGCAATTTGCATGATATGGTGAAATGTAAGTACATGAATCAGAATAAGGGCAAGGAGGCAGTGGGGCTAGCAGATCCTCCTGTGTTTGTGGGGTGCTGCAGTAGTAAAAGGAGGACATTCAGCAAGAAAAGGGTGAAGCCTGTAATGTGCTGCTGCAACCCCTGTTGGCCTGAGAGGGGTAGGCAGAGGTTTCCAGGGAGTCAGCTATGAGGAGAAAAGGGATCCGTGGCTTTAATTTAAAAAAAAAAAATTTCCCCAAGTTATGGTGACATGCTTGTAGCAGCGAATTCTCTTCTGTCTATTCAAAGCGCATCCTGACCAGGCAATGTGGTCAGAAGCCAAGGCACTCAAGGAAGTCCTGTCCCCCATCTCTGGGACCCATTAAAGGAGGTGCACAGGGTGCTACTTTGTGAATGCCTCTTTTCAACTAACACGCTGAGCAAAGCCAGCAGTCTGGAGGCAGAGGATCAAGGGAAAGAGATCAGAAATCTTTTTCTATCACCACCAGGTCTATGATGACTACGCTGAGTGTTTTGCTAACTTTTTCATCCTTCCTGAATATCCCCCACCAACCCTCCCATCAATTCCATCGCCAAGTCTGTTCTTCCAAGTACCTCTGAAACGTGTCCACTTCTTCCGCTCCGTAAGCCCAACAGAACCGTCCACCCTCTTGGCCTTAGATTGCTCTCCCCATGCCCCAGCCCGCCTCGCCTCCAGCAATCTGCCTTCACACAGCAGCGGGAGTGATTTTTAAAAAGACAAATCTGAACATATCACACTCCCTGCTCAGTTAGCCCTTCCATTTGCGTAGGAGAAAAACTGAAATGCTCGACTTGGTCTATTAGCACCTCTCTGGCTATACTTCCTAACCTTACCTCAGCCTCATTCCCTCAACCCTATGCTTTAGCCACACAGGCATTTTCAAGTCCTATAAACCAAACTCATTCCTGTCTCAGGGCCTCTGCACGTTTCTCCTAATTCCCTCTCCCCTAGTTAACTCATACTCATCCTTCATACTCATCACTTCCTCTCCACACCTCACTTTGTCACCACACCCCTCTCTCCTGAGGTTTTGTATTTATACGGGTGACTGTTTGATTAACTCTTTTCCTATGAAACTTACATGCTCCAGAGACAGTATTTGTCTTTTACTCACCATTGTATTTTATTCCCAGCTCCTAACCCTGTGCCTGACAATTGAGACACAGTAAGTCTTTGTTGACCAAATAAATAAGCAGTAACATTTACCTGCCAGGATAGAAGCATGGTATACAAGGGAAATGCAGCAACTTAAGAGCCAGGGTTCAAATCCTGACTTCGCCATTTATTAGTCAAGTGACTTTGGGTAAGCTGATTTTACCCATCTAAGCTTTAGTTTTCTCATCAGTAAAATGGACGTAACAAAATTTACATGAGGTTGTGAAGATGAGAGACATGTACATCAATTGGGCAGCTGGTAAGTTCTCAATGAACAACAGACATCATCATCCTTACTATTCCTGTTATTATACGATTTGGGGCAGAAAGTCCTCTGGCGAGGCCACCTGGCTCCTCAGGAAGACGCGACAGAATTAGCACTCACACCCAAAAGGAAACAGATAGTAACATTTTTTATTAAATATTACAGTGGATCAAAAAGTACAAAATATCTCTTGCCTGCTATGTGATTGGGAAACTATTGGCACGTAATACAGTATCAAAAGCAGTAATAAGTACAATTTGGAAAACATACAAAATTGAGTGTTTATAGTTGGCTCAGCGTTCTTCTGGTAGTGTTTAAACGAATGCAAAGGTTACTCAATAACCTCTCCATTGGGAAATTATATAATATCACTGGGCCATGTTGCTATATACAAATAATCACCTTACAGAGCATAGAGGTTACATAGCTGGAATCACCAAAAGTATACAATATTTACAACACAGAAAGTTTAAAAAAGTATAAACAGCCAAGAGATTATGCTGCTATTCTTCAGACATATTTCAACCATGGGGAGACAAGCAGAATATCAAATACATCAACAGCCAACACTGGAGTTTAAGTGCTTAAGATAATCATTGCAGTGGTGTGGGTCTCACCAGGGCAAAAATCTTTCCCATTTCTCTTTAAAATTGGGACAAGAGTAAAACCGGACCAGATGGAACTTGGCTGACCACCACCAAATGTGACTTTGTGGAACAACAAGTGAAGAGAAATAAATGGTTCTCTTTGAAGGCACACTACATAAAATATTTTTTTTTTGTGGGAACACCTTGAAATTTCCATCAGACACACCAACACAGTGAAATACAGTACTTGAGAATTCATGCACCAGGTCAGAAAGTGGTAAAGTCAACACTGAGTTTTAACAAACCCTTCTGTATATGCCCTGATAAACAAGTGAACTTAAGAGCTTCTAGCTAGAAAATAAATTAAGTCAGTCCTGTGGCAAATATTACAAGTTCGAATCACTTACTAGAATACATAATTCTGAAACTCGGTTGGGCTCTGTTTTTATGTTGCGTTGCCAAAAGTTAAACCAGAAGTTGCATGGAAAGCTTTTAGAAAATATTTAAAATCTCCAAATCTCCAATAAATCACGTACTTAGTGCATTTTGAATTGCAACATTTCTTGGATGCCACACTCACTAAATAGATTTATGATTCCATTGCCAATTAGATTCCACAGTTTCCTTTACAAAACTACCAATAACAATGGTTTGTTTGCACAAAGAAAGGCTTGTGCAATTCCATTCAATAATAAGGCCCCTTGAACTCAAACAATGCAAACAAAGCCCTATTTAAGACTTTTTAAAAAAGTAGTTCTCAGCCAGTGAAGAATTCAATGGTCTTTCTGAAAGATTTCCAACATTTCTGTTCGGAGCTTTTTATATAACACACTGCTTCTGTTGGCAATGTATATCCCCATTTCTCTTTATTTGTCCTGATGTTTTGCTGAGGGTCTGAGCTTCCTCAGACAGTAACAGTGAGTCTTCTCTCAGAAGAAATGAGAAAAACAAAAGCTGGACTATGTTAACATTGTTTGAAAATGGTGTGATCGAATTCCAACATGATGAAACCAGACTGAAATCACTGCAGTGGGGAAAAACACAAGCCCCCTCTCCCAAATGAACAGGTGAGCTCCAACAGGGCCAGCCTCCACTGTCTTTGAGAAATGAATCCTACACACCAGGTACAATCTAGCCCATGTCTGCTGCAGAACCCCCGGAGTTTCTTTTTCTTCCATGTCCTCCGATTCTGTGACCATTCAGTCTAGTGCAACTTTCTTACATGTGTCCTGGCTAGCGCTTTGCTAGCTGGAATTGAGATTTTTTTCCCCCTCTACCTTGTGCAGTAGCAGGATAATCTGCACTCACACATTTATAATCTAAATTCTACTAGTCTATCTATTGTTCTATTAAATATATATATATATATATTATTCCACAGGAAGGTAAATAATTAATTGAAGCAAATGGAACTCTTAACACTGGATCTCTACATTCTTTTGTTTCCACCTTTGGATATTATGTTACATTGAATATTTGGCTTCATATCATGGAGACATTTCGATACAAATGGATGGCATGCATGGCTTTGTTTAAGAACCACAGTTTCATTGTTATCAGTTTTGCTTATTTTGCAGTCGAGTTACCTATTTCAAAGATGAAAATTGTCATCAATTTTCATAGAATAAAAAATCTCGGAGGTAAAAGACTTGGTTAGCTATGGTCCTAATGTCTACTGGTAGTGTTGGGGGAGGGGAAGGGTGGGCTGGGGAGTTCATCAAAGCAGTCTTCAGCAGGGATGGAACTTGGAAAGAAAATCCACTCTCTGTATCGTTCGACTTTAATACACTTAGACAATGTGTCCACCTGGATGTTACATCTCGGTAGCAAATGGGATGAAGTGGCAAGAATGACAATATACATTCTCCACATCTTTTGACCGCTCGAACAGCTTGACCATTTATTTCCAAACAATAAAAGAAATCATAAAGCGGACTGTATTGCCAGGTGGTTTTAAAAAAAAGTGAAACAAGCCACCTTACGTGCGGGCACGCACACAAAACTTACGCCCCACAAACCCACAGATGACGACTTGCTTTTGAAATGACTAATCCAATATGCCAATTATACCCAAAGATGAGGCCTGGGAGATTCTTCTTGGGAATGAAGTCGACTTGATGAAGGCAATATTGCTACCTATTACTCAAAAGACCCCAGTCTAGGGAAAGGATCTGACGTTTATGCCTCCAGTTGCTGGTTCTCTTCTGGATAGTTCAGCTCCATCCTGTTCCCAACCCCCTTTCCCAGACCACTTAAA
Source organism: Dugong dugon (assembly GCA_030035585.1). Taxonomy (NCBI): domain Eukaryota; kingdom Metazoa; phylum Chordata; class Mammalia; order Sirenia; family Dugongidae; genus Dugong; species Dugong dugon. The sequence goes on from CM057475.1 coordinate 28,407,342, forward strand.
GGGATCGGTGCCAACACCAATGTAAATCATTTTGGCTCCTGTTCTAATTTCTGAAATTCCTAAAATATCTGCGCAGCCCACAAATATGTCCTCTAGACTCTTGTTATTCAGCAGCTTGCTGCCAATGAGGTTTTTGTTTTTATGATTCCTCTGGTATGTAGGACAGTTTCACAGCCTAGATAAGGTAAGTACAATGCTCAATATTTTCACATAGCCCAATACTTCAAAGCAAAGCATTTGGCCGGGTAAGCAGTGTATAAGCTCTTTCAACTATGCCATTTGTGAGGAACGAAATCCTTAAAGTTGCCGATCTGCAAAGGAACGCTCTTTGCACTATGGTGTGCTCGACTGTTTCTTTTCCAATTGTTCCACTAGAATCAGTTGCTTCAATTTGTAAACAATAACTTTACCACCCAAAGCTGCTCAAAATGATAAGATGTGGAAAAATCACAGACACACATCAACAACTAGGACAGTCAGTCAGCCTTTGAAACAAAACCAAACCAAAAACAAAAGACCTGCAAACAAAAGTGATACTGTTTAATTAAAAAAAAAAAAAAAAAAAAAAAAAAAAAGGCATTGGGAGGAAATGAAACTACCTGTATATAAATTAGGTGAGCAAACAGTGATACGGGTAGTTTTAAGAAGCAAAAATATACAGTCAATTTAACAGTGTTTTACTTCTCTGGATTGTTTGATAGTGTCAACAGAAAGGTCTACTGAAGTTTCACTATACATTGCATTGATTGAACCTTGGAGAGTTTGATGAAAAGGGGGGCATCCCTTGGCGGATGTTGGTCAGCCTCCTTGCCCCTTCCTTTGAAATGCCTGCCCCTTTTTTGCCCCTGATTAGGGACTGACCATCTGAACACAGACTGATGGGGTCTCCTAAGTTCTTCCTGGATACCCATAAATCCCTTCTCAAAACCCACTTGGCCAAGTTGAAATGACCTGGGGGTGCAAGGGCATCCATGTTGGAAGGGGGTCAAGACGGGCCAACCAAGGCAGGAGTCACCCCAGAAAAACCAGGCATAGTCACCTCACCTTTCAGCCCCTTTGGCTGGGACTGCTCTCACCCACAGATTAGAAGGAATACTGACTTCTAATTCTACAAGACATCCTCCCAGGGTAAGCAGTGAAGCTCTGTTAGCCACGCCGTTTGGGGATGCTGGGCAGAGCTGGGCTTACAGTTTTGTACTGGGGTGTACGGATGACAGCTGGGAAGATGGAAAGGCAGCTTGAGGATTTATAGCAGCTAAAGGGTAAATGCTGTTGTGCAAAAGGTCACCGTACGAACTTCCTACAGGTGTGGCCGCGGCCAAGTGTCTGTACAGCTGCTGGGAATTTGTCGGTGACGTGAAGATTCCTCTTTGCATCACAAGTGAATGGAAAGCCAGGGGTTGCATGAGTGGAGAAAGCACAGTCTGGTTTTTCAAGTACTGCAGAGAATGAGAATACCCAGCTGGGAGCCTGGAGTTGAGGCCCGAGTTACACAGGCTCCCAGAATACAAACCTGGGAAGATAGGTGAGGAGAGGGGAAGCTTGTGGCCTTCCGCCCCGCCCCCAGAATGCCCACCATGCGCCACCTTGCCACCTTCGCTCTCCTGGTCAGAGACCTTCTCCTTCCCAGAAGCCTCCTTGGACGTGTCCAAGGGAGACACTGCCCGGGCCTTTTTCCCAGCAATGACCAGGTCCAAATCCTCCAGGCTGCGCTTTATGGGACGCGCCGAGCCAATGTTCTGAGGGCTCATTTTCCGGTGCAGGATGGGATGGACCATGCCTTCCATCTTCCTGAAATTCTCCAGTCTCACATGGTGAGACTTTCCCGATCTTGAAAGTGACTCAGGGTATTTTTTAGGGGCCGACATGGTCATGGGTGATACCCGGCAGGCTTTAGGGTGACAGTCTCGACTCTGGCTGCTTATGACCTGGAACTGGGAGATGCCTTTGCTCTCCTGGGGCCCTGGGGCCGAGTGGGCCAGGCCCAGGACTTTGCCAGGTGGTTTGTGCGGGTTCTTGGGAAGGCTCAGATCTGTTGGCTGATCATCTGTGGGGCCTTCTGCTGTGGCCGATTTTTTGTCTTGCAGATGCAGAGACGTGAGATAATTGACATGGAGCTTTTCCTGGTGTTTGTGGGAAGGGAAAGAACTGTTTTCTGATTCCCTGTACATGTCCCTGGAAGGATATTTGGATGTCTGCTCGTTATGAAGATGGTGTTCGGTGTGTCTGTAGAGGCTGTGGAGATGAGGCGACGAGTAGAAATCAGCCAGGAAGCTGGGCATGTGGGAATGGGGGAGTGCCCTTTTCTCTAAGAGTTTATCCTTGCCCTCCTGAATCTCTTGCTTGAGGACGTAGGAGTCAGCAAGAGGGCTCAGGTGATGCTTGGAGAAGCTGCAGCGGTAGGCATCCGATCGACTTAGTTTGTCATGCTTAAAAATGTCATTGATGGTCTTCCTCTCCTCAGAGGGCTTGCTTTTGAAACTCTGGACATGCTGGATCACAGATGGCCGACTGACTGCCGTGTGGTCAGTGCTGTGACCATGATGGGCCTGTGACAAGCCTGAACACAAGTCATCCCTGGCGATCAGCTTCTTTTTGCTGATCAAAGGGGGTGGGGAGCCGTAGGGGTAGCTGCTGGAGAGGCTGGCCCCGCTCACTTGGGACAAAAGCTTCTTCTTGGCCAGTGGGGACATGATGCCTGGGTTGCCCCTTGAGTAGAGGAGGGGAGTGTAATTGAGCCCATGGTTCTCATTCATGGGTCCGGTCAAGTCTTTGTCCTTGAACACATCAAATGACTGGACCACCAGGACTTTTGGGGTCTGCTTGAGTGCATTGTGGATGTCATCACTGCCTAGCTGGTCCACCTTTACGGTGCAGTTGGCGATGTAATCTGCCACAGCCGGCAATTTGTCATCTTCCATCTCATTTGGGTTGGCCAGTGGTGGCTGTGTGGTGGGCAAGCCAGGGAAGGATGCTTCTTGGAGTTCACTGTCTGGGCTCTCTGTAAAACAGCAGGGTTTGGGGTCTTGTTTTGAGTCCACAAGGGCACTGGGAGAGGTGAGTGACTGTTTGCTAGCCCCTGGGATCACGGCTGGGTCCCTTTCTGCGGCCAGAGGCGTACTTGGGAGTGGAAGTGCAGGCCCCTTCTCTGCTGCCTCTTCTGCTGCCTTCTCATTGCTGGAACCTTGGTCTGTTTCACTGTCCTTTTCTGGGTCTGCTCTGGATGCTGGGGGCCTTGCTGCAAAATCCTGGTACCCTTCCATTTTCTTCTTCATGTCTGCCACTGGGAGAGGCTCAGTGACACTTTTCTGGTTTAAAGTCTCTTGTTCCTTCTCTTGCTCTGATGAAACCTGATAAAATATTTCAAAAGACCATCAGAAGGAAGCCAAATACACTGACATATTTTGCTATGAAATAAAATATTACACGCAACAGTTTTTCTTGAAAAGATGCTTGTCAATCAGCTCACTGAGTTTCTGTAGAGCTTTATTACTCCCCAGTCACAGCTCTAAACAAAGAAATCTAAATTACAGACACATTAGGGGGGGAAATATGCATATTTGCTATAGTCCCTTATGAGACACCTATCAAAATGGCAAAGTGCTACGTACTGATGGTGTACAATCATATCACTCCCAGATTCTAATATATAGTTTAATTCTGAGGTTGTCTTCTTGTCAAATCAGTCAATTATCCAAATGGGTTTAAATTACATGTTGTGTTTTATGACACTATAGAGAAAGATTCTTTTAAGTGTCTCTCTTTCAAAAACCCAACCAACCCCATGTCAACAGCAAACAACAAACTTCCTTTAACTCCCTGCCTTCCTTTGAGAGAGCAGAACCCTTCCTAATGTGTTCAGTATGACCATTGATAATTAGCGATGCTTAAGCGTTAATCATAATTTCTACTTATTGCTACACGGCATGCAGACAATGCTAAAACACTGAAAAATTATGCAGATGCAACGGCAGCCTACCCACCTGACAGAGAGAGAGGATACTCTAAGTCATTCTAGACCGTGGCAACCTACATTTCTATTAAAGCTAAAGATGAAGTCGTCAAAACTCAGGCAGTGAACAGCATTATAAATACAGCTTTTACTGTTCGCTGAAACAAATTATGAAATGACATTCTTTATGTGTCTCTATGGATGAAGATTGTGGGCACAATTTAACCCATTCATCGCAGTATGTAGCCAAGTGGACTTAGACCTGAGAAGATTATTCTAACTTTCCATTTGTGACCCAGCTGACTGACAAGCCCTTCCAAAACTGCTGTTATTCTGCCCCGACATGTCTAGGTGGAGGACAGTCACAAACAGTTGTATTGAGCTGGCCTTTTTTTTTTTGTTTGTTTTGGTTATCCATCTCCTCCCTTGAACTTTGTTCTTCTTTGTTAGGAAAAGAAGCATCATTCTTCGGACAAAGATTCGACTGGACTATGGGACATAAAATGATGCTCGTGAAGAGTGTGCTTCTTAGCTCAAGTGGATACATAAGACTAAACAGGTAGCTCCCATCCAGAGGCAAGATGAGAAGGCATAGAGGGTCAGGAGCTGGTTGAATGGACACGGGAAATGTGGGGTGGAAAGAAAGAGTGTGCTGTCACAGTATAGGGAGAGCAACTAGGGTCACAAAACAATGTATAAATTTTTATATGAGAGACTAACTTGAGTTGTAAACTTACACTTAAAGCACAGCAATAAAAAAATAAAAAAAAGAAAAGAAGCGTCAACCACATTAGCATCTCTGGGCAAGACTCAGGATGGCAGTACAGGGATGCACAGGAAGGAAGACCTGAAGGAATTATGCCCATTTTATACATGCTCCTCCCCAAATCCACTTAAAGATAGCACTTTTTCAGGAACGTGTCATTCCTAACAGTCTTTATCGTCTTTTTAGCTGCATTTTCTAGTACAAATGTCGTTAGTTGTTCTATGTCAACAACCATCATTGGTCTCCTGAGCTTATACGTTACATGAAAATACAGAAAAATGAGTAAGGCAAGGGGAAAAGACAAATAACATTTAATTGTTAGTTTTTGAGGGGGTTGTAGTTTGATGTGGAGCTATAGGGGATACTCAACCCCAGCGAGGTTTCTATGACCTAGGTATTTAGTTACATGGAGTCCTATACTTCTTATCCTAACCAGGTTAAGGAGGCCTTTGAAAGCTAGGCAGAAAAAAAACTGAAGGATCCTTTTTCTTGGATGGCATTTTATGACCTGCCTTAGTATGTTAAGTGTTACCTTCTCACCACGCAACTTGAAATCCAAGTTACCAGAGGATAGTGGGATTTGACTGTTGTTATTACGTGCTGTGGAGTCAGTTCTGACTCATGGCAACCCTATAGGGCTTGAACCCCTCTTGTCTCCATTGAGTTCACTGCTTTGTACTGAAAATATTGACAATTAAAAACAATGAAAACAGCAGTGGAAACAATGAAATTCAAACAAACAAAAAAACAGAATCAACAAGTAGAAATATTCCTGATAAATAACATGAGTTTATGTTGGGGGTGGGGAGCACTTATTAGAATGTCACCCTTGAAGAGAGTGTGAAATTCCCACCTAATTCAGATAACCTGATTATGACCACCTTTTGAAATCTGAGACACTGATCGCTCCCTGAAGGGAACTGTTGGGTCTTTAGGACACACGGAGCATTAGCTTTAGGGATTGCTATGGACTCCAGGCCAGTGAGGTACCATTCCCGGGAAAGTCAATCTCCCAAGGTGACAGACTCAGTGTATGGGCTGAGGAGTCCTCCCACAACTCACCAACCCACTGTTTGAGATCTCATCCCCAAAGTGGAGCCATTCGAAGGTCAGCTGGCCCTTGGTCCTCAGCTCGTCCCTTGGGGCTTTGACAACACTATACATACGGGACCTAATAGAAACCACTGATCCGAAACCCTGTAATAGATCACCAGGCCCACCAGATGAAGGAAGAATGGAATGCAAGCCTTAACTGGGAATTTCCTTGCTTTTGGCCATTTATGTTCTAAGCTTGCAGATGTTTAGAAATCTCTGCATCATCTCCCCGACTCCTTAATTTTAAAATAATTATGAAACTAAGAAGACAAAAATAAAACTAACAAAATCCTCCTCTTGGTATTAACACTATCTTCTTATATTGGAGTTAGTTGGTAAGTTAATTTCTAGTTAGGAGGGTGGGGTGTGTGTGTGTGTGTGTGTGTGTGTGTGTGTGTGTGTGTGTGTGTGTGTGTGTGTGTGTGTGTGTGTATGTGTGTGACTGTGAGAGAGTGTGAGTGCGTGTGTGTTAAGCCAGTGTTTAATTAGGGAGTCTCTTATGTATTCATTATAAACCTGATTTTTTTAGGGGGTGTTTAATATTAGCAGCAGAATTCCCTCTGGGGTTGAATCCTAGAACATGCTGTCTCCAAATGTGGCTGCTAAGTTGTTTTTTTTTTTTTTTTATGGGCAGCAGGGTTTTTTATTATTCATGTTGAAACAGAGCCCAGATCAGCCTCCATGACGGGCTGAATGCTGACAGTAATGGCTTCTACCAAAGAGCTGCTAGGGATTGCGGGGAGCTGGGGCTTGTTTTAAAAGGTTCAGAAACTACCTGTTAACATGAGAGATAATAATGGTTTCAGAGGAACCATTTCAAAATTTCCCTACAAATAATACCTACTTAAGATGTTTCTAAATAGGTCTCAACTCAAGGCTGTTGCACAGAGGACAATTACAGGAGGCAAACAAGCCTCTAAAGCTTGCAGGACAGTCCTGCAGAGGCATGGCACATCAATTTCAATGTCCCCCTCTTTCCAGACACCCAAAGAATTTTTTTAAAAGTCACACCAACTCCTCAGGTAGACTAGGTGTGAAATGGCAAAGAGGCCATCACTGGAGGACTTGGTTTCACTGACTTAAAAAGCCCTAATATTTCTGTCTCCAAGTCTGAGCATGTGCTACTAGTTTTCTACAAAACATTCACATCCTTCTGGCTTTTATTCCTGACCTATCCCAGGCAATACTATGTGCTGCCTTTCAGCTCCTGAGCAAACTCAAAGGTCCACTCTTTGGGGGGCTGTGAAGTTTAGAGGATTCGCTTCCTTATTCTAGCGATGCAGCTTTGCAGGGACACAGCCATGCCATTCAGGGCTCCAGAAGACTCCGAGGTAGGCCATGTCCCTCAGAGAGGTTTCCGTGGAGGAGAGCAACTCACCTCTGATGCTTCCTGCTGGGGCTTCGGGGCATTCTCTTTTTCTTTCTTGCTCTTCGGGTTTTCATGTTTGACGCGCTTGGTTCCTGATACTTTCGTTTTATTGTCATTCTCCTGTGAAGTGTTCTCCTGCTTCCGAGGTTTGACTGGAGGCAGGGGCTTATCTTCCTCTCCTTTAATAAACCTCTCATATGGGAGGATTAATCTAAAAGGATAACAGGATAAACGATTGATCAGTTAAGGTACTTCCAGTAGCATTGATGCGATGGGGTTTACTTTCTTTTCTCAATATAAGCAACTTGTTGAATGATTTCATCTCCAATGAATTTCTAGATGCATTTCTAGAAACCTACTCCATCCACAGTGGAGTGGCCTACTTCCTTGTCAGAATCAGTACCTGGTAACTGACATACCTCTCTGTAAGCCCTACTTTTGGTTTTGTGAGTCTATAGATCAAGGATAACAATGAAAGCATCCAAGGCTGACAGCAGCATCATCACTGCCCACAGCACCTGGCGAAGCGCCAACAATAACATCACAACAATAACAGCAACAATGATGATTGTTGCTGTTGGTTGTTGTCAACTCGATTTTGAGTCATGGTGACCCCACGTCTACACAGCAGAACTTCTCCATAGGGTTTTCATGGCTGTGACCTTTCAGAAGCAGATGGCCAAGCTTTTCTTCTGAGGTACCTCTGGGTGGGTTCGAACTGCCAACCTTTTGGCTAGTAGTCGACCGCTTAACCATTTATGCAACCCAATGATTCATAACAATAGCTGCTATTTATTTACCATTCCATCAACAACTATTTATTGAGTACTACTGTGTGCCAGGCAGTGTTATAGGCAATGAGATACAGTAGTGAACAAAACATTCAAAGTCCCTGACCTCATGAAGCTTATACTCTAGTAGGTACTAGTATGTGCTAGGTGCATTATACAGATTATTCCATGGAATCCCCATACCATCCTTATGGTATATTATTAAATTATTTTAAATAGATAAGGCAACTGAGATCCAAAAAGACCAAATGCTTTGCCTCAGAGTCACCTCATTTGTTAGAGGTGGAATTTGAACCTAGCTTTTCTCCAGAGGAAACCCTGGTGGTGTACTGGTTAAGTGCTACGGCTGCCAAACAAAAGACTGGCAGCTCAAATCCACCAGGCACTCCTTGGAAACTCTATGGGGCAGTTCTACTCGGTCCTGTAGGGTCGCTATGAGTCGGAATTGACTCGATGGCAGCGGGTTTGGTTTTTTGGTTTTTTTCTCCAAAGCCTGTATTTTCATTTATGTCAAAATGTAGACCAGACCCTTAAAATAAAAAGGTCAGTGAGAGACACGGACAGTGTGGCTGAGGGACAGCTATCTTATTCAGCACCCCCAAGGAGTTGTTGACTCCAGCATGAAGAATTCTACTCTGGGGTGACCAAATCCATTGCCATCGACTTGATTCCGACTCACAGCAACCCAATAAGACAGAGTAGAACTGCTCCACAGGGTTTCCAAGGAGTGGCTGGTGGATTCGAACTGCAGTCCTTTTGGTTAGCAGCTGAGCTCTTAACCCCTGTGCCACCAGGGAGCCTCTGGGGTGACAGTCAAAGAGAAAGGCCACCCGGGCCTCAGTGAGAAGGAAGGAGGACAGAGCACTCCAACCACAAGAAGCAGAGGGCTGAAAAATTCAGGCATTTTAACTGTATAACTTTTTTAACTAAGTACATAAAATTGCTTTAAAAAGAGGAACATCAAACAGCTCTAGTTTTAATCTGTTTTCCCTTTGTAATGTAGCTCTTGATCCGAAAGGGAAAAATAGCTGATGTAATTAAAAGGGATGGATTGCAGTACAATCTCAGTTTCAACTTTAGTGATTAAAGTTTTTATAATGCATTTGGTATGATTAATGACTCACTGTGGGATTAATACAAAACTCAGCCTTAAAAATATGAACTTTCATACAGCAAACATAATTTGTTTTAAATAGGACAAGTTGACTCAATAAAGAAAATGTACTTGGCTTAAAAACAACACAAATCTGTTCAAATATTGGGACTCCTAATTATTTTTAAACTAACACTCCCAGGCCAAAAAATAAAAAAAATAAAAAATCCTTTGGTTTGCATATTTGTCAGCTATCCTCAAATTGGTCTCTAACTATGCAATTTGGATCTCAACTACTTAAACATACGCACTGTTCAAGTCCAGGAGTAGAGACGTGGGGACATTTGTGATCACAGTATTTCCCTCCTTAATAAAAAGCCACGTAAATTATGGGAAAATCAAATCCCAATTTATAGCATATTAGAAACAAAGTTCATTTACTGAGCATGCTCAGACAAGGTAGTGCAAGGAGGCGTGAATAATACTTCTGAGCCTCAAATCTGGCAGTGGGCCAGCCACGAAGATCAACACAGCCCATGGGGAATAGTTATCTTCAGATCCCATTACAAACTGAGTTTAAACATGTTACAGCTGCTAAAACTGGAAACTGTTCTCTCTATGTAGACTTACTAAAATAATATATGGTTGCCAAATACCTGCTTCCCACTGTACTATTACAGTTAATGTTTATATAATAAAAAGCATAACTAAGCAAAAGAAGAGAGAAAAAAGCAATCTTGTTCATACTTGAATGTATTGTCTCATCTGTAAAGTCCCCAACATTCCCCCCAATTCCTTTTATCTGTGTGGTTCTGCCAGGGACTTTATCCCCTTCAACATCAGCAGGTTGGGGAGTTTTGTCAGGGAGCACAAGGCATTCAATATCCAGAAGGCATTAAACTGGAGAAAAATATTTTAAATTGACTTTAACACAAACATATTTTCATTGGGGATAATTGCTGGGACAGATAGGTTTGTTTTACTCTTGTCTGGTTGCCATGGGAACCCAAGGAGCATTGAAGTCTGGGTATTCCAATGGTCACTATTTGTTGTTGCCACCCTTCCCCTCAATCCCATTCTCTAATTGAGATGGTGACACCATGAGGGATTCTCTTTATAGAGAAGGATTACCGCATTATTTCGGAGTGTGGGGAGGGCGAGGAGGGGAAGCAGAGAGTCAGAGAGTGCCAATGTGGGTCTCCCAGAGGACCCCTCCCTCCAGGTTCTGATGGTCCTGGGTCAACATAGCTCTCTAGGTGGGTGCTTAGGAGACTTTGATTTCCTTTTTATAATTTTGCAAGTTCACGAGGCAGGGCGACATTTTCATTTCAGTTCTTCTTCTTCTTTTTTTTCCTCCCTTTTCTTTCTTTTTTTCTCCTCCCCTTCACTCAACTCAGCAGCTGGCTGGCCGACAGCAGTAAAAATGTATTTCACTTTGCTGGTCAAAGGCCTAAAGCCAGAAGCAGGAAATCTGGAATTAAATGTTTCTTGTATCTGGAAAGAGGCATGACTAAGGTAAAACTGAATTGAAACACAAGCCCTGTTTGTTCATGGCTTCCAGAGAGAGAGTGCATGTGAGTGTATGTGTGTGCGAGTGTGTGCGTGCATGAGCGTGAGTGTATATAAGCGGAAAGGTCAATCAAGTATTATTTTTTCCTTCTATATCATTGAAAGATAATTATAGTGGCTCAGGGGAAAAAAAGTCTCCCAAAATAAAACAAGAAAAGCAGGAGCTGAAAGGAAGCAGGTAGAAATATGACCAGCTAGGCTCTGAAGAACAGGGCATGGTCTCTCATGGCACACAAACAATCGCTGCTTCATATAGTGATTTCCGTTTGGTGTCGTTTTCACTGAATGTTTTTTCAGTTATCCTGTCACGGTACAACACAATTACCCCACAGGATATGATCGTACCATTTGATTATTAGTAGTTTTTACAGGACAAGGGGACAAGAGCTATTATAGGTTTCTGAGCATTTAAAGATTCAATGCACACGCGGTACCATTAAAACAGGTTAGCCAATATAAGGTCAACATTGCCCAAGGAAGGAAGTCGAGGAGTTTTGTATTGCATAAAGAATTTAACATAATGCAACATGCTCGAGCCTTGCTGACGATTATTCCTCAAATATTTGTAGTACAACAAAGACCTAATCAGTTTCTCAACTGTACAGATAAAAGCAAAAATGTACCCCATCCCCTCAGAACTCATAACATTGGAGAAATATTTTCAATGTGCTGCAGCTCTAAGAATGCTGATTGGGTTTTAGGTGGGTGGAAGTAATGGGGAAAGAAAGCAATATATTCGCTAGAAAATCCAGAGAGATTTGTTCCCCCACCCCGGATCTCTATTTAGTCTGGGGATTGAAAGCTAGGCAAATAAATGGGTCTTTATTATTATCCAGACTTCACATTTCAGATTAGCAAAACGCTCACTTACAATGCCATTAATGGCTCTGAAATAGGTAAGCCATCATGTATTAAAAAATAACATCTTTCCATAGGCGTAAGATTTGTAGCAGCATGAGATTTTATTTTTCCCTAGGAATAGTACAAGAATAACATTTTCCACCCCAAAGCAGAAACAGTAGGGGAGCCTTTTGCTATCACAGAGATTCTTATTAAATTCAGTCACTGTGAAAAGCAAGGCTTTTTTTCCTTCTCTCTCTTTTTTTTTTTTAAATAAAGACGACTTAAAATCAACCCAAGTTAAAATTAACAAATCAATGGCATTATAACCTTGATTTATTAGCGCCTGAGCCACTAAATTATCATCATACAAGAAATTGCTGGTTTGAAAAGATTTCGGCTTTGCTAAATCTCAAGTTAAATAACGGTGTTTGGTAGACTAGGTTTTTAGATCTGCCTCATCTGATATTATGAAAAATTCAATACATTTCTCTACAGCAGAAGTCAGGGGTCAGCAAATCTATTACTGTAATGTAAGTAATCTGGCAACCTGCCAACTCTTTCTCCCTTTTATTATTTTTTTTTTAAACACCAAGGCAGATAATTTTATATTTACAAATTCTGAAATTCTCCAGGGCCTTGCCTCTCTTTCTCAACAAAAAGCAGCCACCTCACGTTAAAGAAATGTATATCACACATGCCTTTCATTCCAAAGAAGAAAAGACCCATTGTCTTTATTAGGCAATATTCCTCTCCCCTCCCCACGAGCAGAGGAAAAATAATGTCAAATCTCATCTGAACACGTAATCGCTAATGTCTCCTGTATTGACTAATGCTCGCATGGAATGATTGAACTTTTTTGGCCAAAACATTTAGCAAACAGTGCTTAAGAGGAGATGAGAATCCATCTATCTATAGAGCTCTCGAAAATGATATTATTAACAACGTCTGGAATGGATTCAACCCAGAAAGTGGAGGGGAAAATGGGAAAGCTTTAGGATTGTATCAGAACCTCGAATTCAAAGATTAAATCTTTGTTGTTACTTCATAGGCACTCTCCTGGTATCAAATCAGTGAAAAAGATCCGGGCCCAAACGTCTGCTGGTGCCCTTAGAACAGAATATTTTAGGGCCAGAGGGAAATAGAGTCAGTGTTCATGTCAGGTTAAAATGCTACTACTATTCTTAGACTATTAGGTTTTTTAGTGACAGTAGAAAATAAATGACATATTGGTTCCACTGGGGCTTCAGACCTGATCTGGTCCCAAACGGAGTCATTATATCTCTGAGTTGATTCCAGGGTTGATAAATTCTAAGGCTTGGCCAGACGGTTTCCCTTCTCAGCCAGGAATTGAAAATATAACTTCACTGTGAAGTGTGGGAAGCAATCTTTCACCAAATATGGAGCCAATAGAAGGTATATTTTTCCTTTTTGAAGATAAAGTATATACACACTGGTTAAGATTCCAACAAATCTATAAAGTTTCTAATCTCACATACGTTCACCTCTCCGGGTGCTAGACTATGAGTATAAAAATGGTGGATGAGTCTCTGCGGTGGGTGGGGTAGGGGGACGAAATAAAAGCCAAATACACAAATGTGCTATGGAAGTGCCTTGGTGGGCACAAGACTCACTGAGTACAAAAGCAACTGTGCTGCTTTGCTCCTGTTTTTTAAAGTCAAACTCCATCTGAAAAAGATGTGGGCTCCAGATAAAGAGCTGCTATTTGATGGTATGAGTTTCAATGGAGCTGCCAAATAGTGTGCAAAGCGTGGGCAGCAAGATAACAGTAACCAAGAGAGCAGAGAAAATGAGGCCTCTGATGTCACCTTCCAACAGATGAGACTTGGGAACTGAAAGCTCTGAACATCAAACCCTGGAGGGAGGTGTCATGTTGGCATATTGACCATGGAGAACAGGCCTGTGGCAGTACCCAACTGAGCCAAGAAAATGGCAAGGGGAAGGCAACACAGATCCTGTGCAAAAGACTTGGCTTGCCCACGAGCTACTAAGGGTAAACTACTGTGCTCCATGATAGGGAAGAAGGTAAAAATAACATATTCCATGCTAAGATAGGTAAAAGGTGTAGGCTTAATACCATCAACAACAAAACATGGCCACTTGCCTTCAGTAAAGCTCTCTTCTTTGGGAAAATTATCTTATCACTAGGGGCTTCATTACCTACTCAAAGGGAATGATAAACAAGGAAACTTTTTAAAGGCATTAACACTCTCTCTCCACCTGCCCCTGGAAGTAGTGGAAAAGTTGTTCCTTAGGACCACTGAGAACTCTGACACCTCCCTCCAGGTCCAGGAGTGACTATGACCCTAAGCAAAGCAAAGAAAAAGGCACATGCTAATAGAACCCAGCAAGTTGGTGGCTTGACTTCCATAGCTCAGGGACGTCAGGTCTCCTAAACTGGGATTACATGGGCTTCAAGGGCTTGAATTAAAGGTGAGGTGGGTTGGTGGAGACAGAAACTTCACATTGCTCTTTATTAATTGTTGTCAGGTGCCACTGATTCGGCTCCAACTCACAGCAACCCTCTATGACATCACAATAGTTAAGTATGTTTGAGCCCACTGCTGTAGCCACTGTGTCATTCTACCTCATCGAAGGCCTTCTCTTTTTTATTGACCCTCTATTTTACCAAACACGGTATCTTTCTCTAGGGCTTGGTTTCTCATGATAACATGTCCAAAGTAAATGAGATGAAGTCTTGCCATCCTTGCTTCTAAAGAGCATTCTGGCTGTACTTTCTCCAATACAGATTTGTTCATTCTTCTAGCAGTCCATAGTCTATCCATTATTCCTCGCCAACACCATATATATTCCCCAAAACATTTATTATTTTGATCAAACTTTATAGTATTACAATAAGGACATCCACTGCTTATTTGATGCCTCTTGGCCACTTTTAAGAGTGTCTAGATTGGTGTTAGCCCCGTGACTTTTCAACAAAGGCCACATTAAACGAAGTATGAATGCACTTATAGAAGGCTCCCTTTATGTCCTGGAGGTTAAATACATATCCACAACAGAGGGCATGGACCATAAATAGCACCCGTCTCTACCCTGCCCTCCCCAATGCCAGTCTGAAAGCTGGCAGTGATGACTCTTCTTAATAAGAAGACAATGACTAACTCAGAGTTGAGTTGCACTGGATCAGTTTCAAGGGCAGATGGATATTATTTCAAGAAGAGTAATGGTCTACCACAACGACAGTGTTTTCAATGTGAGTGCACCCTACAAATGAAGGAAGGCAGCATCCATATACAAAAGCAGACAAACAACTATTGCACTTAAGTCCCATGTGTGTTAGATACCACTGATTCCAGAGTTGCTGAAATGTTTGACAATTCCTCAAAACATTTATTATTTTGATCAAACTTTGTAGTAACTTGTACAAAAACAAAATGTTCCAAGAGGTTTTCAATGGAAGAGTTACGGATATATTTTAATGGTAAACAATTACATTCTTCTGTCATCTGATACTTCTTTTTTCCTCCTTTCTTTTTGGAAACATGCTTTCTGAATTTTCAATAGTTCCTTTGTGAAGGCATCTGTTACTCACATAATTGAAAAGATGTTTGTGCTGTGACATGCTTGAAAGTACAGTTATTTAATCTTAATGATAAAGCCCTGAGGACAGAAAATCATAAGTAGAAACCTCTTGTTATGTATCAAAAAGAAAAGGGGCTAAGACAACTAATCTATTCTCAAATTTAAATTCATGCTTGATGAAAACTATCAATAAAACACGGGACCTGCAAAGTTCCTTAAATGCTATAGCATGGTTCAAGAGGAGGAGGGGGTGTTTGGGGTGCAAACAAAAATGAGACAATAAAGGGAACTTGACAAAGAAAAACTGCTGTTTGGCAAGCTTTTTTTGGGTCAAACAAAAAACTTGTGTAGTTTACAGCATGACATACACACTTGATTAGTTTGTGCCTGAGGGTGTTTTTACACTCAACAGTGTAAACTCCAACTTCTATTAATTACAACTTGCATTTAGAGGCAAATTTAAGAACTTCTAAATAGAGATTTTTCAAAGAATGTTGTTTATTTATTTATTTATTTTTAAACAAAAACCAGTTTTTCTACTCTGGGACCTGGCTAGGGTTTTGTTTTTCTTCTTAAAAGTTTCTTGAAATATCCAGGCATTGGAAAGTTATCAGAGCATTTGAGGCATGCTGAGTGATGTAGAGTGTGAGGCTCCTGCGGATGAAATTGCCTGACTGTTGTTTGGGGAGAAATTTTTTACAGATAAGAAGCTACCCTGGGTGCTCACACTAGCCCCTCCTCAGGTCCCCTGTGAGGACAGGCTGCGGTGGGGCGGGGGGGTGGGGGGGGGACGGGGTGGGGGGGGTGGGGGTGGGGGGGCGGTGACAGATGGAAGAGCTGCAGCACAGCCTCAACTTGCATAACTCTGAGCAACTTGGGTTTGAATTCCTGGGTTGCTGGGTGTTGATAAAGGCCAGCAGGCCTCCTGTGGGTGTTGGAAGCAAGGAGATGAGAGAGCCTGGGTGGCCATGGAACAAAGGTATGGCTTACAGAGAGGCTTGTTGGCTAGGCCCTCCTTACCAAGACAGTGCTTGGAAAGAAAGTGTAAGTCCATAAATTGGTCTTCACCATCAACCGAAGCATGAGTGAGGCAGGACATGGCCTACCCATGTGACATTATGTCTAGAGAGTTAATAAACATCGAGAGGATAAACTCTATAAATAATACCTGCTTGGTATATCCAGTTTTGAAATTTAGCTTAGAAGTCTTCCGACAGATCCTTCCATCACCTCATTTCTTATCTCTTCATACACATTTTGTAAACTACCCTTTTTGTTTGGATTTAATTTCATTCATTCAATCCATATTTCCTGAACCCCTGAAGCATTTATAATGCTATACTAGCTGCATTGGGGGAAGCCTCAAGGGAGGTAATATCATGTAGTTCTTGCCCTAAAAAGAATTTCATTGCTGTTCCTGAATTCTACAGTTCATTTTTTAGGCAACAGAATGAATGATGATCTATCCTAAGTTCTAATCCTAACTCTTCAAGGTCCAGTTCAAGTTCTAGATCCTCCAGGAAGACTGATTATTCCAACTGCAAATTCTCCCTTCCTTCTTTAATCTCTTTTGACCTTATGATTTTTATCTACAACTTACCTGGTTTTTATAACCTTAAATATGTCACTCTCTTTCATGTGTGTATGGCCTGTAAGTCAGATCATGAGATAAGTAAGCCAAGGATTGCAGCACCCTCCAGTTCTAGTCAGTCAGTAGTGGCTGCCTGCAGGTGCCATGTTGAGAAGGCTCTCGAGGCTGAGCCTGGGCTTGTGGGAAACAGCACCACGTTCTCTTAGCCATCTCTGCCGTGAGTGTGGCAGCAGCGGCACTTCCTTATTTGCTTCATACGTTCTTGTTATCCTTGAGAATGTATCGCACGTGGTAGATGTTCAAAAAATACTGATTGGCTCTTGAGGGCAGTAGCAAAAAAAGAAAGAAGGGCAAATCTGTCTGACCCAAGGAAAAGAAAATGATCACTAGGAGAGGGCTTCTTAACCAATTTCAAATGTAATCTTAGACTATACTGATAGACTGACACAGTCCACATTCCAAGAAGTACTCTGTGTCACACTGGAGTACAGTTGGGTATTCTGAGAGACACACATTGGAGGGGTCTACCCAAGAGCAAGCCAACCTGGTGAAGGATCCACAAATCATGCTCTGAAGCTTGACCGAATGAAATAAGGATGTTTAATTCAAGTGGGGAAGACCTGAAGTGAGAGAGGAGCTATGCCAACCACTGGGAGGTCCATTATAGAGAAAAGGGCAGAGTCAGCCCCAAAGGGCAAGATAAGATCAATGGAAAAGCACAGAGGCCTTTTGCTCAGCATGAGGAAGAGTGTTTACTGAAGAGGGCATTCAACAGCACAGCTTCTTCTATGCCCACTGCAGGACATTAGAACAGAGCCTGAAACCCAAAAATACCCGTTGCCATCGAGTCAATTCTAACTCATAGCAACCCTATAGGACAGGGCAGAACTGCCCCATTGGGTTTCCAGGGAGCGGCTGGTGGATTTGAACTGCTGATCTTTTGTTTAGCAGCTGAACTCTTAACCACTGCACCACCAGGGCTCCTGAGCAGAGCCTAGGTAGCCCAAGATCAAGGGTAGTTCAGTTCTCATGGAACTTGGCAACCTGAAGGTGACATTTTTTTTGTTTTTTTTTTTGCCGATGGGCATATTTGGTTTAACATACTTAAAATGGTTTCAGAAATATTGGAATCAATTATTTGTAAAGTCAGGTGACTTCATGTAAAAATTAACTTGGAAATACGGAAGGTCTGAAGTACAGGGATTGTATCTGCCTAAGGCAACAGTGTTGGCTGAACCTACTGGACTTCTCTGACCAGGGCTGTGCACGTCAGTTTCCCACCTTCCCACCTGGCCCTCTGCACTCACCTATGCTACCTGCCTCTGTAAGCTAAGTTTGAGACCACTGGTCTAGAGCAGTGCTTCTCCAATGACCTGTGGTGAAGGACTGGTTTCCTCAATTTCTAATCTGTCACTAACTGATGCTTTTAAAATAAAATTTTTAAAAAGGCATACAAAATTCAAGTTCCATTTTTATTATTAGATTCAGCATACATAAGACTATCCTGACAAATTCGTATGAAGTATGTAAATACTTATTTCTCAGTTGCTGTACTTAGCTCATCATGGGCTAGCAAAAGTTCATGGCGGGGTCAGAAAACTTCACTTTCCGTAGTACTGGTCTAGAGGATCACAAAGGGACCTCTCAGATCTACAATTCTGAGATTCTGCCTGTGACTTTCTGAATGGGGTATTTATAAACATTAATGGTATCAAAATGAGCAAGACTATACCAAGTCACGTCCTGAACATAAATAGAACTGTAAATCACCTTACTTTCCCTTAGCCCTTTTGCAGATATGATTAGCTGAGTTCCTTAGAACCGGATGTATTTTTGGTATTTACCTTAAAGCACAAGCTTGTTATGTGCTGCTGAGTCCATTGTCGACTCACAGTGACCCCATGTGACAGAGCAGAACTGCCCCATAGGTTTTCTAGGCTGTAATCTTTATGGGAGCAGATTGTCAAGTCTTCTCTCCCGTGGAGCTTCTGGGTGAGTTTGAACCACCAACCTTTTGGTTAGCGACCAAGCGCGTTTAACTATTGTGCCACCAGGGCTCCTTATCTTACTCAAAACATGAAGCCTTCACACTCTGCCTCTTACCTTTAGAGAAGAAAGGCAGAGATTCTAGCTGACTGTCACTCAGCTTCTGCCCAAGAGCATCTGCTGTGGGCATAGCTCACCCGATGTCATTGCAAAGGAAACCACCTCGGCCACTCAGCATGACATTCTTGCCCAAGAAACACTTACAGGAAAAGCTAAAGGTTAGAATTTGAAATCAGGCATTAAGTATGCAAGAAGATGAAGGGTAATTGCTCATTTCCCCCACAAACAAATACATTTGTTTATGATTTCGAGTTTCTAAATACTCAGAAACACACATCATAAAGTACTTTTGCCTTAATGCTCCTTTTAAAATCCCTAATAACAACTTCATGTGCTCCACAGAAACAGACCATGTAATTTATTCAGGAAAATTAAAACCAGTAATCTGGTATTCTGTGTAAAGATTTTTTTTTTTCCCCTGCATGTGCTTAATTTTTTTTTTTTTTTAAGTAAAGAAATCCTCATGTGAAAACAAAGCCTTTAAAGCAAATTACTCTCCCAGAAAATCAATTACGAGAATTCCATAAAAATAGCCATTGTCCTTTTTGGTCCTTTACTGATAAAAGAAAGCAATTTGGGGCACCTTAAGAGTTGGACAAGAAAGAAAATGTTCAAGTTAGAAGGGTTCTGCCATGGAGGAGGTAGGCATTTTTTTTCTTTCTAATTTACAGTCATTTTATGCATAAATCCAGAGCAAGAACCGTCCAGAATAACCAGAGTTCACAAGCTTTGCTGAATTTGAGACATCTATATAGCAACAGCCTCATGATGGGGAAATGTGAATGCTTTTTATATTGGTAATCATCTGTAACATGAGCAATTAAGTATAGTACTAATGGACTATGGCCAGGAGCCTGGTACTAATATTAAAAACTGACAGAGATGAATAGGTTTGGAAGCAAAACCAGGCTGACAAAGACATTTTTATGAAGTGCTTGGACCTATTTGATTTAAACCAATCAGAGGCAAGTTCGGACGCGTAAGGCCTTCAGCGACAATGATGCATTCACAGGCATTGTACCATTTCTGCTATGCCTTAAATAAAAACACCCATTGATTCCTTTCAACAACCCGCACTTTCATTATTACACTCATTAATAAACCAAAGGTGCCCAACCAATACACAAGTAACATTTACTGAGGAACCAGCTACTTTTTTTCCTGTTTTAAAATGAAAACATTTACTGGAAACATGAACCACACTGCATGAAAAATAAATCAGTGCATAATGCATAGTAGATCGCTCATTTCTTTTCCATCTTCTAGAAAAGCACACTGGTGCTGGGGAAGTAAGAAAAGGACTAAGCCTCTGTACCAGAGTGAAAACAATGAGAGACCAGAGGAACAACCAGCAACATAGGAGAGACACTAATCATTCCAATCTGGTTTGGAAGATCAGAAACCTTCCAGGGTTTTAAAACTTTCCAAGGGCATACCAAGACTAGATGTTTGCCCACAAAGTTCTGACCCATCTCATCTCCTTGAATCGTCTTGCAAATGGTGGTCCTTCATCAATTCTGCCATCTCTCTTTTATCTGTGTCAGTGCAGTCTGTGACTCGCAAGAATGAATGAAATCCACCATAATCACTAAATCTAGTTTTAGCCAAGAGCTTCAGCCTCTTTGATAACCAAAGCAGAACTGTTTCAAGTCCCCGGATAGATCTGTGTATCCTCTGTCCTACTCTGGTAGAGAAGTAAGACACCTAGAGCGGTAGCTCCCAGCTTTTTCTCTCAATCACAACACAGGTTATTTTTGTTAGTTGCAGAGCTGATTCTGGCTCATAATGATCCCAAGTGTGCAGAGAACAGTTCCATAGGGTTTTCAAGGCTGTGTGACTAGGGCGGATTAACTAGTAAGCAAGATACACACAGGCTTACAGTAAGCAAAGATGTGGTGGAATCACGTAAAATTGTTCACTACAGATTAGTAAGTAAACACAAGTAAGCCCTTGTTTACCTTGCTTATTGGGTAACCCGTCCCTGGCTGTGACATTTTGGAAGCCGATCGCCAGGCCTGTCTTCTAAGGCACCTCTGGGTAGGTTCGAAACCAACCTTTTGGCTAGCTGCCAAGAGTTTAACCCTTTGCACCACCCAGGGACTTTTACCACAACACATAGCATATAGGATTATGGGTGATTTCTTTGAGATCATGATTGGTTCAAATGAGTGACAGTGGCATTATTATAAATCAATTGATTTTAAAAAATCAATTGTCCACAAACTGTGGTACGTTAACTATTAATTACTGATTATTCAAGACACACGTTGCATCTAATTACAACAGTGTGAGTGGAGCCTAGATGGAAAAAGGACAAAGAGGAAATGCCAAGAAAGGGTTAGAGACCTAGCTAATCATCCTGGAACACCTGTGCTCAGGGTGAGTTGGGGTTTTAGGCTCTGCAGCCAGTGGTGGTTTATCTGGACATATGGAAGAGCCTTCCAAGCCAGGGGCCCCAGGTGGGGCTCTAAATCCACCCTCCTGTACTCTGCTTGGGGATGCTGGGCGTGGGTCTCTGCAAATTACATGTCTCTTTGGTCAACTCTCTTACTGTTGGGTGCCGTAAATAGGGAGGATTGGAAGGCAGGGGGAGAGTAGAAGAGACCTCTTCCTTTCTGTGTGCTTGCTGGTCATGTCAGCGTCAACCCAATAATAACTTAGCAGCAGCAGTTGGTCCCAGTCTCTAGCTTCTTTCAACAATTCCCAAACAGTTTCAGCGCATTCCCTTTGCGGTCTAACAGCAGTGAGGAAGGACTGCCTCCTCCGGTGAGCCTCAGATCTATAAGGCTCCTTCTCTGAGCTCCTGTAGTACTAGTGCTAGTTGAGTGGCTCCCTCAGTTCCCATGAATCTGAGCCCCAGTTCTGAGAGGTTCATTCTCCAAACATCTGAACTGTGATACCCCAGCCTTTTCTCTCTGTGCTCTCAGCTTTAGGGGAACCTGCAGTTATTACCTCTGTGTTATCTTAGTGTTCCACACCAACACCTGTTCAACCAATTCCCTATAGTAAATTCTCTGTGTTGAAATACCTAGTGTGGGTTCTTTTTTCTTGACCGTTCCCTGAGTGATACACTACCAAACAAATTCTGGATTCGGAAGTGTGACAGCTCTTCAAAAAATCCTATCCAGCATGAGACCAAACCTTCATGAAATATGCAGTCTGTTTGCAAGAATGAGTAGAGAAGGGAAATTTTAAAACGTTGCTGAAGTTTGAGGTTTCTCTACTACAGTTTTTCAATTTGACTGATTGAAGCATTTGGGTTTCTGCCACTTCAAGAAGAGGTAAACCATGAGACAAAGTATACAATCATCAAAAGAATATATCTTGATATTTCATTTAAGATTCAGGCTATTTTTATACACACAACTGCTTGAGTAAATAAAATACACATACGCTAATACAGAGCCAATCCTTCCCTTAATCCCAAACCTTATCTATTTATTTTCTGACCACGTGATACTTTGTACTTAGTTTGATTAATGTTTTCATTCTTTAACTAGGTTAGTTAGCATTACCAATTTTTAAGAAATCTTCTGGACTACAGCATTGTCAAGTAAGGCAATCTCTTGGGAATATTTTTTGGTATTTTTTCATGGGATACTGAACCCAATTCAATTCACTATGATTATTCCACCAAATATATTCCAAGTATTTGTTGAACGGCCATATTAAAAGAGGCGCAGAATTAAATGCAGTACAATAAAAGTGCAACCAAATCTGGAAGAAATATGACAAGGAATTGATGAGTTAACTGGCATTATCTGAGCGTGTGAAGGGTCTTGTTGAAGTTGGAATGGGAACTGACTATGAGAAAAACAGCCAGCAAACTTAGCAGTTAATTGTGTTTTACCTTTCAAACTTGCAACCCAACTGGCCTGTTTGTTCAGCTAATGGGCTCTGTCTTAACTACATTCCATCTGTGGCCATCATCCAAACACACACACATACACAACACACACACACACATCCCCTCTCTACCTTTGGCCATCATTCAAACACATATACACACACACACACACACACACACACACACACACACACACACACACACCCTCTACTTGGGTCTCACAAGCTCTGCATTTAAAACCAGAAGTTGAGTTGAGTCAACACTTTATCAGGGAAATGCCAGGGATAAGGAAGTAAGTACAACTTAAACAAATTAAGTGAGAACTTCAAGCATAAAGCAAGGATAATTCATGAATTTGCTAATTGGCCTTCAATGGTATCTATATTAGAGTCTAATGCAAAGAGGAAACACTCCTGTGGATACAACCTTCATAGCAGGCTAATTTTGTATTACTTTTTGTTTGCATCATTATTGTTCCGAAAGGGGCTGAAGTTGTTTGAAAACTAAGCCGCACAAAGCCTGGCAAGAAAGGATTTCCTAGGTCAAAAGCATACCTGTAGAAGCAAAATACCAAGATGGGAAAAAAACAACCGAACTTATCTGAGGCCAATTCTCCTATTATTAGAAATGTTGATACAGCTACATCAAAACCTCATACTAACAGTTCAGACCTGTTTTCTAGAAACTGAAGGTTCTCATATTAAATGAACCTATAGAGAATGCGCTGAATAACCTATGCTTGTGGAGGAGGGCAGGGAAAGCCTGTTCAGGTAGATGGTCATAGAATAAAACCAACTAAAAGAACACTCATTTTAGCTGTCTAACCAGGGAAAGCCTCCTCACCTTAAAAAATCACAAAGTAAAATGCCAGAGGGATCTTTTCTGTTTCCTAAAGAGTCCTTTAGACTTCCTTTGTCTTATCCTTGACCAGAAGAGCTTCTTCCAATGAACACACTTTTAATTAAGCCAGGTAAGGGTTTCTTACCTTTCATAATGTCTGCGAGTACATGTGGCGGCGCTGGTGCTCCCAGGATTACCACCTAATTCATCATAAATATGTTTCCATTGACGGCGGGCCGTTATCTGAAAAAATGGCAACGGGAAATTCAATTGTACATCGTAAAAGAGTCACGATACCAGGCGTCAATACATATGCAACAGTCAGGAGAGACGGTCTGTTCTGGAAGCCCAGAAACAGCGAAGTTCAAATGAGTATATGGGGAAGACTTATGGTCTTATGGGAAGATCTCACTTTCAGCCCTTTGCTTTACAGTAACGATGAAATTCTACCTATGGCTCTATATTGTTAACCTGAGTGCATTTTCATCTAAGGCATCTTCCTGAATATCCACAGTCATTTGCCCCCAAGGTGCCAAACTCATAGCCTGTTCTTTTATGTCATGTGGTAACGCATTAAAATAAAACCAGATTTTAGCTAAAATGTCTCTTCGCTCATCAGTTTAAATGAATCTGAATTAACATTGGTTGCCTGAGGGCTGTGGAAATGGGTGGCTGGGGACATAGATGAAGAGAGAAACGTTTCACCAAACATGCTTTTGTATCTTCTGATTTTTGAACCATGGGATGTGTTTAAAAAATGAAACAGAATGACGATAAAAATTAATTAAAAAGATCAAACTGATTGTGGAATTTATAGTCATCTCAGGCTAAATTTTTATGCTAGCTCCTCTAACCATCAAAACAAAACCAAAATCTGGAAGTGTGTATGTCACAAGCTGTTTATTTTTATTCACTTAGGTCAGAAAAATGGGATATTGATCAAATTCTATGAAAACTAACATATTCCAAAGTTAAAATGTAAACTAGGTATATTATTGAGCTTGGTGCATAAAAACAAACAACTTGCAATACTGACATGGATACTATGGCCTTTTTTTTTCTTTAATTTTATTTTTGTACATAAATTAAGATTCTACAAAATAACAGATGCAAAATCTGGCATGTGCTTACTTTGGGGAAACCACGTCATTTACTACATCCAAGCAAGTCTAGTGTTTCCTTGAAACTAGGAAGATAAAACAAGCGCTAGGGTCCAACAGGGTTACAGGAAAATTCTGTTACTGGAATGTGTAGAAGACAAGGCGTGGCAAAGGTGCCAGTGGCATTTAATACAATCAGCGCAAAGGCTTCTTTTGAAAAAATACCCACAGAGCTGCCAGCAGAGTTCACCAAGGGGCTAAAGGCAGCAATCAGCAAAAAAGAAAGGGAAAAAAAACACACACTCACAAACTCAACTTGCAACCCAAGCTCTATAATTGTAATCTAAGGAGGAGGAAATGGGTAGTTAAATATTATAGGGTAAATGGTACCTTTCCCATTATAAATACAAAGAACCCCTTTACTTCCATAAACCCTTCTCAACAGGCCCAAGGAGGACCTTGAGACAAGGCTATTTTTGCATTGTTCAATTCCCCATGAAGCATTCTTGAACCAATTGGTTTTGGTGGTTCTCATTAGAAAGAACCACCTCTTACATCCACTAGCAGGTATAACTGAAAATAAAATCTTTCTTTATAGCTTGGCTGAGATTATAATGAATGGTTTCAAAGCCTTTTCTAATACACTCAAAACACGTATTTTGATAATTATTTTATATTCAATTACAATCTTTCTCCTACCTTTTAACTAATACAATCTCAGATTGATCTATTCAAGAGCCTTGTGCATCAAGCAAGAAGAAACAGGATCCCACTCTTGTTACTCCTCAAGTGTCTATGTTATTCCTCAAAACCCCTGGAATAATAACAAAACAGTAGCTGTCGGGTCAACTCCGACTCATGGAGACTCCATGTGTGTCAGATTAGAACTGTGCTCCACGGGTTTTTTTCTATGGCTAATTTTTTTTGGAAGGAGATCCCTAAGACTTTCTTCCAAGGTGCCTCTGGGTTTGACTCAAATCTTCCGGACTTTTGCTTAGTAGCCAAGCATGTTGACCATATCTGCACTATCCAGGAATGCTAGGTGCCTTGAAACACACCTCCATAATCCCCTCACCCAAATGAGGTATGTGGACCCTGGGGAGCCCAGCAGAGCCAGAAAATAGCCTACATATGTCTCTGCAATCACTTCCAAAGAAACCATCAAAGGAAGTTAGACTCAGAGATGTTGTGTGACTTGCCCAAGGACACACAGTAGCAGAGTGGCAAAGCCAGGACTCATAGCAATGTCTTGTGGCCCGAAAAGCAGGCTTCCTTCCACTATATCAAAGCAGCCTCCACATCAGAACAACGTAAGAGATCTCTCAACTTCAGGGCCCTTTCCTTCAAATGAGGCAGGTGACTTTGGGAATTAGCTTCTGCTACAAGTTCTCAACTTTGAGTTCTGGGTCTTCTACCAGTGGGGAACTATCAAAGCTATGAGATCAACAAGAATCTAAGTGGGGTGGGCTGGGTTGGGTTAATAGTGCTCCAAGACTTTACCCTCTCGAAGTATCAGGTAAAACTAGGGTTCCTTTCACCCTGGCCACTTGCGTCTATAGTTAGAACAGAAGTTCTCTATTACATTCACCACCAAGTCACTGACGAGTTTTAATTCTATCAGAATCCATCCACTCCCTCATCCATTCATTCACCAACAACTTCTTGAGCATCTCCAGTTTGTTGGGGCTGTGCTAGTAGCTGAGGATACAACAATGAAAAACAGACCCAACACCCACGAAGATTGCATTCTAGTGGAGAAGGCTAACATAAATAAGCGAACAAATACGTAAACAAAGTAAGAACAGATTGTGAAAAACGCAACGAAGGAAAGAGTCCACTACTGATAGGGTCTTTTCATGTGTGAAAACTGACCGTGTCTTCCTCTCACAACCCACCACCTAGGCTAGGGAATGCTCGTTAAACATGTGCTGATCACGGAAATGACAAGACTTCTTTAAGAATAAATAATGAACTATCAAAAGGGAAAAAGTCTTCCTCACACAAGGACTGAAACCATGACAGCTGGAAGCCACCATCTAGCACCATTCGGTGGTAATAAGCCACGTGCAGCTGGCCAGGGGTCTGTCAGCCCCCTGCTAGCAGGTTCTGGTGTTTAAATACAGTTTTTACCAGTGTGGGTAAAGAAGAAAGTGCTGCACCTTTGATAAAGTGGTCTCTCTGTTTAATGAGTTTCCACTGGACAGCCTGGATAAATCAGGTTATTTTGAGATATTTTCTTTCCACAGGAAAGTCATAAAATGTGCTCTTCCCAACTATTAAGTGCTTTTAAGTATACAGTCCTCCTGGGTATGCATTTCTCTCTATTTTTGTCTCCTCATGCACTTTTAATTCAAACGCTAATCTCAGGTGATAAGGCAAAAAATATCTAAATCCTCCCATTTTCCAAAGCTACAACGGGCCTCAGAGCCCAGTAAGGAGAGGGGAAAGGGCCTGAGAGCTTCTCCTGGGCTTTATGCTCCCATGCCCATAAACCTGCCCTTTGTAGCCAAAAGGCCTTAACCAGTTGCCATTGAGTCCATTCCGACTTATGGCGACCCGCATGTGTGGAGCGGAACTGCTCCATAGGGTTTTCAAGGCTGTGCCTTTTCAGAAGCAGATCACCAGGCCTTTCTTCTGAGATGCCTCTGGGTGGGTTCAAACTGCCAACCTTTCAGAGAATAGTTGAGCGCTTGGCCGTTTGCTCTACCCAGACTTCCCCAATATGCCTTTGTTGTTGTTGTGCGCCGTTGAGTTGATTCCAACTCACAGTGACCCTACGTGACAGGGTAGAACTGCCCCATAGGGTTTCCTAGGTTGTAGTCTTTATGGGAGCAGATTGCCAGGTCTTTCCTCCCATTGGACCAGTTGGTGGGTTCAAACTGCCAACCTTTCAGTTAGAAGCTGAGTGCTTAACTGTTTGCGCTACCCAGGGATTCCCCTAACATGCCTGAGTAGTGCCTAGTTATGTATTTGTTTAGGATTCTCATTCTGCTCTCCAATGTCTTCTCTGGATGTATGTTAGCTTTAAAACCCCATCTGGAGCAGAAACAATATCTGCCTGCTGTTATCTAGCTCCCAGGCCCATTTAGCTGCAAAATTTGATACGTTCTGGTGCTAGTTTGATTAATTCTCTTACTAAGTCCGAAGCTTCCTGGTCACCATTCAGGTTTCAGTCTGGCCGTATTTTAGGTTTTTAAGGTTACAAAGAACTTCTAGATCTTTGTTTCCTAAAGAAAACTGCTAAATCCATCCAAGCAGCTATTTCTCTTGGATGGTGCATCTCCTGTCACCCCCTACAAGGCTCTCACTTAGGTGACAGAGATTCATGACATCGACCCATCTACTGTGGCATATCCTTACAGGGCACAGTGCTGGGGACAGAGGCACAGAGGGGGTTGGGGGATTGGAAGGTGGAGGATGGAGAGATACCGTGAAAAGAAAGAGGTTACTGCTTTCAAGGGCTCATAATGTAGCCGGAAGCATAACCCCATACAAGTAATCATAAAGCAAGATAAAAAGTTGAGCAGACCACGCCCAAGTAAAATAAACCAATCGGGGTGCCTGTGAGATTTTAACCTTTCTTTGAAGATACTTGAATATTCTTTTCCTAGTGTAGGTAAGATCCAAAGAACTCTGTGAAAAGCACTCGACACCTCTTATCTTCACAGTGGTTTTATTGCTTACTAATCGAGCGGTGCTCAAACTGTGTGCTTCAGAGCCCAGGTGTCTTAAAGGTGGTCTGCAACTAAGTCTCCACACATCCCCCCATTCCTGCCAAGAAAACGGGCCCGGTGAATGGGAAAGGAATCTGTTCCTTCTACAATAATTTGATCTGATGAAAATATCCTGTCGCTGAAAAAAAAAAAACAAAGAGAAAGCAGAAAACTACTATTTTAACCCAGCACATTAGCTTGGAGACTTGATTTCTCCGCCATTTAAAGTTGCATAAAAGAAATAACCATGGTATTTCTGAGCCCAGGTAAAGAAACAGCAATCAGAAATCTTTTAGGACTCATGTTCTGCCGAAGTGTAAGAACATGTAGGAAACGCGAAGCCAGAGGAGTTTGCCTGTAAGTGGTGTTGCCCGGGTGGCTCGGGGAAACAGCCTCGTTCTCAGAACACCTTGAAGGCGGCCTGAATTCAAGGAAGATGACTTTTTTTTCCTGGTAGTACTCCAGGAACTGGAACCTTTCAAAACTGCATGACATCATCTTTGGCCTTGAGAATTCTGAATTAAGCAAGAGGCTTTGTCTGTCCAGAGACCAGGGTTAGATTCAGAGAATGTCTTGAAAATGATGTCAAGACCAGAATTTGATGTCAAAGCCAAATCCGTCCAGCAAGAAACCAGGTGACTTCTTCTCCCAGATGAAAACTAATGGTCCTGTCTCATCTGTGGGGAGGGGGCTACAGCTGACATTCTTAGAAGGCACCCCTGAGCACCGTCCTCGGCCTCTAGGATAAGATTCACTCAAGACCCATTTCCCTACTCTACCTTCTCTCCAAATACTGCATCTGGCTTGCCATTAATGGTTAGTCAAATGGAAATCACTTTAGCAAACCACTCTCAACAGGCTGCATCCCAAGCTACTTTGCAGCTTTAATTGCTTCACCAGTCACTAACTACAGTAAAGTCCTCTTCAGCTCATTGGGCAGAGCTTTATCCAGTTCTGCCTCTTCAACTGTAGGTGACCCATGCGCCAACATGTTTGGTAGGAAAAGTTGGATATATGACTGCAAATGAAGGGTCCTCACTGCCAACCAATCAGAATGCCAGGATATTGCTTTTTAGGAAATCAAATCCAGTCAACACATTTATGATCTTTAAACTCAAGGATGAAGCGATACCATATGCATTTCCAGAAAAGGCAGAGGAGGCCAAAAGAATAAAAAATATAGCCTTTAGTCGAAGGCTATAAAGCTTAAAATAAAACTTCTGCTTCTTTTTTTTTTAATTCAATTTGAGGGTTGTGAAGGACTGAAATGAAATAATCCGTAATCCGCAATTCAAACCAGAAGGTTTGGAATAGTTTATAACCACAAACAAAAACAAGCCAATTAAGATGGCCTCTTTTTATAACCAGAAGGAATTCCAGAGAGATGTCTTTATCCAATCGCAAGTTAACAGCAGACACAATACATCTACAAATGTTATACTTGCAATTTTTTACTATTACTGGATATTTACCCTTATCCAGACTTCTTAACTCATCTCCAAAGTTCACACATTCTTCTCAAGAATCAGAAAATCTCAGCTAATTAATATATATGGTCAGGTTCACATTAGGTACAAAAAAGAACTGAATGAAAGATGCTACTAAGGAATGTAGTTTAGATCCTTTTTCCAAAACATCACTCAAAACACACAGACATTGGTCTAGATACATAAGAGGTTTCTGGGAATGGAAGGCACAAAGAATGGTCATTTCTGAATCTCTTTCTTTCCAATAGCGCTATGGAGGTTCAGACAGCTGCATACAAAATTCTCAGCAGGTCAGAATTTGAAGAACCCCACAATGACCTCATGCAACTCCTTCCATCTCCTTGTGCCTCAGTTTTTCTCATTTGCAAAATGAGAGTTTGCCCTAGAGCAGGGCAAGCAACCTTTTCTGCATAAAGGCCAACTCAGGAAAAAACAAACATGAGGGTGCTCCACATTCCCTTATTCAAATGCAAATAGTTTACTGAATCCCAAAGAAAAATAATGTCTGCTATTACAGCTTAGATTACCACTTTACCGAATGGAAAAACACTAGTCGGAAACTTTGTGCTGTTCTCCAGCCAAGCAAATGTTGGCACTCTGGCATGTTTGTACAGTAGAAGCATGGAGACAATTTTCTATTATTTGATACTTGACTTAGACGGGGGCGACATTTTGAAGCTAAGAGCCATGAAGCTAAGTGTTGATAATCATGCTACCACTGGCTTCGAATTAACATCACCTGGGAAGCTTAAAAAAAAAAAAAATTCTCTGGTTCTCAGGCCCAGGCCCCACCATAGTAAATATCTAAGTACCTCAGGGTGGGGGCGCAGACAACTACATACACTTTACAGTTCATCATTGAAAACTTGGGCACCTGCTCTTAGACTAGCCTTTGGGAACCACTGATCTAGAAGATTCTAAAATCTCTTTTGAACTCGAAATGATTACAAGTCCACACTTGCTTCAGATATCAGATTAATCTCCCAGATAAGCATCCTCTAGTAACTTTGTGATCACCACTTAAGTTCTCAGACTTTGGATATTATGCGTATATCTCTTGGACTAACTTCAAGATTAAATCTCATAGAACATCTCATGGTTTTATTAGTCAAAAATACACAACAGAAAAATATATTCTGTACTTAAAACCCAAAAAACCAAACCCGTTGTCATGGAGTCGATTCGGACTCATAGTGACCCCGTATGACAGAGGAGAAATGCCCATAGGGTTTCCAAGGCTATAATCTTTACGGAAGCAGACTGCCACATCTGTCTCCCACAGAGGCTGTACTTAGGAGGTTCAAAAGTATAAACGTAGAATGAGAGTGGCAAAGTTAAGTGTCTACAGCGTCAATAAGTAGTGTAAGACATTTATAAAAATAAAAGTAGCTATTTCTTCAAAAGCTCTGTTTAGGTCAGACAAAATCCCACCAATGGGCCTTATCCAGTATAAAAGCCCAGCTGTAGATTTTATATTAAGATGCCTATGTAGATTCACTGCCTGAGATGAGAGAAATGACAAAAAACAAAACCAAACCCTAGGATGTCGTGAAGAAGACAGGGACTCCATGAATAATGAGGAAGGTGAAGGGTGAGTAGAGAACGAAGGAGGAAAGGGCAGTGCCAGAGGGTGCCAGTCCTCTCTGGGGCTTGTCTGAAGGGGCATGAAGCTCATAACCAGATGGAAGGCCAATTCTAATTTGGCTTTCAATATTCCCTCTCCCCAGCCTCTCTACACCCACATACACACACTGAAGCTGAATAAGTGGCAAAGCACAACTCTTAGCATGGGTACACCCCTCCCCCTGCCTACTGAATAACTCCAGGGCTCAGCATTCAACAGCCTTCCTCAACTGGCCCCATCTTCTTTTCATCTATCTCTCTGAAGACTCCCATTCATGCTTGCTTGTCCCAGCCATCTAGTCATTCTAAGTTACTCAGATTCTACCTACTTTATTCTAACTCCACACTTTTTTCCCCCATTTGATTCTCTTTTCCTAGAAGACCATAAGCATCCCTGTCTAAATTCCATCCATTCCCCAAGATTCTGATCTAATGGCATCAATGCCTTCCAGCTTTCCTTTCCCTCATCTCTAAATGAGGAAGTGCTTTACATGTAGAGGGCACTAATCTTTTCCCACCTTGTTTATAATTATAATTACCACTTTTCCCAGATGGTAAGTAACTTACGGACCAGAACCACTGGCCTAGATGTTTTCCTATCTTTCAAAATGCTTTGTACACACAAGGTACTCAGTACATGTGTGGTCAGGTGGCTTGCTGAATGTGTGGTCATTCATGCATCCATTCAACAAGAGAATAAATACTCTGTTCAAACAGTACCTCTAATGCCCTGAAACTTATCAGAAGCTTCTTCTGTACATTATACACCATCTTGTTGTTGTATGGGGAAAAAAAAAAGGAAAACAAACCTCATAAAGACACAGAAGATGCAAAAGCAGGAAAAACTGATTCTGTGAAATTTGCTGGCACTCTCCCTATCAATGAATAACAAAAAGTTCCCGGGTTGCAAAAGACATTTCACAATATTGTGCAATATCACGTAACTATCTGCAGTCACAGTTCATAAAAATGTGTATCCCTATTCGTAACAATAAAATACTGGGCTATGGGGTTGATTCCTAAATTTATGAGACTAACCCTGAATGAGTAATCATATTCTGCACATGGATGAAAGCTATAATTAGCTCAGGATTTTGCAAAACTACGAGCTCTAGTGGTGAGGAGTCCTGGTCCTATCAACAGACCCAACCAAGTGAAAAATTACAGTATTTATTTGTGTATAGGGCACTTGATAAAATAAATATTTCAAGTAAATTCATGTCTATGAAATGCACATTTATATGTACTTCATTTGAGCATTATATTCTCTTATAAACACATACATATACACTATATATTAAATAAAACATTTGGTATGCATATATATTTACATAAATTTTTTTTAAGTCAGAAATCATGGCACATATCTCTACTCTAAATACCAGATTATCTGAATACCATAATGCTTGCCATCTTTTTCTCATCCTGAGTCCCTGACATCAAATCATTATCCAAGGATGTAGAACAATATGCTTTATCTGGCAAGAAACACTGGCTATTCCATTTGAGCTAAAATAATTTCATTTTCTTGACTTTGTGTCTCTTACTGTCATTTTACTACAGTACAGAGATATCCCAGATTACTTCTTAAGGACAGAAAAAAAACAAACGATTTCTTATTCAATTGGAGAAGAAACTGCACAGCTTAATCTGATCATTGCGTGCAGGAGAAATTATTCCCAATGATGACATCTTCCTATGTCAATTGATTTTATTATAGATTCATCTCTGTGTGCTATATTAATGCAGTTCTTTCTTCTTATTTCAAGATTTTAATCTTAGTTTGCTTTGCTAACATTTTACCGGTTGAAAATTCATGCTATAAAAATCCGGGCCATCAAATTTTCCCGTGGGCTAAAAATAACCCGTTCCTGTCAGTTAGAATTAGCTGATAAAGAGTGTCAGAGCCTGTTCTGAATAAGTTTGATAACTTCCTGTTTATGTGGCATTGACCCTTGTCTAATAAAGCTTCTTTGCTCTAGAATGAGAGAAGACTCTGCTGCATTCTATTCCTTAATGGCCAATGCTGATTACTTTTGAAAGCCTTTAATACATTTCCCATATTAGACGTGAACAGATGTCAGGTATGTTGCCAAGGGAAATTTCTTTTATGCAATCTTGGCTTGTTGTACAATAATAGCCCTTTCTCAACATGGGAAAAAATTACAGACCCAACTAATTTCCCTGACAGGGGAGAGTTACATATGTTTTCCAGTTGTAGTTTTTACGACAAGTTTACAATTTTGCCAAACCTGGAACTAATTGGGACCATTTCCAAAAGCGGCCCAATAAACCCCCAAAAGTGTAGAACCATTTGAAAAGGCAGTCAATGATGGTTTGCTTTTGCATTTTCTCTATTTTGGTCGGGGGCGGGGGGGGGGGCATATTGCAAAATTATTTCATTTAAGTTGCTTAAACACTTACTGTTTCATATCCTCCCAGTTTTTGAGCAGCTTGAAACATAGTCCAAAGGTTAACTGTTAGAGGGACAATAAGTATTTAGATAAGCATTGCATTAACATATTTCCAAGAAATGTCAATTAAAACATCTTATTTTTCAATGAGAAAGAGAAAAAAAGAAATACCAACGTACCCCAGAGAGCTAACTTTTCAGGAAACTATTTGCCAAAGGGCATTCAACAACAGGATATATTATCACTACTTAAAATATTTCTTAAGAAACAGTCACAAAACTACGGAAATGGTTCTACTTTTAGGATAAAGGACAACACAAATTTAGTCCTGTTGCCATCAATAAGGCAAGAAAAGCTAAGCTAGATTGTCCTTGGGAAAAAAGTGTGTGATTTCTAAACTGGGGTTGCTTTCGTTCAACCCTTAAAAAGAAGACATTAAATGGTAGTACATAATGCTTCCCTCAGATAAGAACTTTCCATAGTAAATAAATAACAGCTAATACAATTATGATTGCCTTCATAATAGAACACCTGATGGGAGCACTATATTAAAGGCTCATACCGTATTTCGCCTACACACAGTGCCTTCCAATGACTAGGTAAACAAATATTCCAAACAGGAGGCGGAAGTGATACAACAGATCAAAGCCGGCCGAGGAAGACATCCGTTCACAAAGGAACTGAGTGATGAAACCACTTAGTCCCCTAACTTAACTGTGAACTGATACATATATATCACATATATATAATATATACAAGTTTCTATTTGTAAATATATATTTAAACAGGTTTCTCTTTACAGAGTTTGCATATGTTTACGCTGTTAAACAACTATGCCAAATCGTTAGCAACCCTGTTCATTTGTACCAAATATCATGGATTGGGGCTGCTATGGATTTGATTCTTTTACAAGGGGGAGAAAATTGAACTTCAAGTAATTCCTTAGCAAGGGAAATGAAAATAATAGTAAAAAAAAAAGGCTGTTTGACACAACACGTTCTCAAAGCCTCATTGAACCTTGTACTATTTCAAAGCTATCAAGAGCTCTGCCTCGGCCTTGATTTAATCTGAACCAATGCATAATGCAACAAAGCTGTTCATAGTACATTAATTTTACTTCTATTTCAAGCAACCAGTTTTCAGACAAACATTGTAATCATTCGTAGTTATATAAGTCTATAATGGCTGCGAGTGTTCTGTTGCAATCAGCGCCAACTGCTATTAGGTATGTAAATTGTTATGTAAAACATACAGGTTTGACATTCTTCATCAAAATGACACATGGTTTTAATCTAGGAAGATATGTTTGGAGAAAATAATATTTCAAGCCAGGGGCTCATCGCTTTGTGAGCCACTAAATCCGGACAGAGGCAAAATATATATTCGGTTGCAAAATCAGCAGAGGATCTGGATTTCTTCTATTTTTATAAGGAATTCTGCTCAGCTCTGTGTCCCCTGTCCTACTTACAAATAAATGATGTCACTTAAAACATACACATCCAACTAACTCAACATAGGGCCCCCTGTTCAAATTTGTGTACTTCTTGTTTCCTCTGAAGCCAGATTTTTCTCTCTTAACCACTGCGGGCTTAGGGAATATATTTTCTCTTTGTGGTTGTTTTGCCCACCTTTAAACGTCCTCCTTTTAAAAGCTGCCTTTTTACAGGCAACATCTGTGCCTGATAAAGCTACGTCATATTATTATCTCAGAAGAAAGGCGTTAGAGACACTTGAGATTGACAAAACAGAAAATGGGAAACTTTCAACATGTCTATTTCCAGTCATAATCAGTGGATTCAAGCCTATAAATATCTTCCTGCAACTGCCCCAGAAGGGAACAATGTAGCGGAAAAACGCAGGGGAAAAAAATGCCTGGCTGGGACAACTTTTAGATTTAGTATAAACACAGGGAACCAGCCCCAAATTAGGATTTCAACATAACCTCTTGAGTCCATTTTTTTTTCCAATTCAAAGCATCTGAACAGTTTCGATATTTCAGAAATGAAAACAAGTATACTTACTCTGTTTAAACCCTAAATAGGGTATCCGCTCTATCGGCGTTTTCCTTTCTTTCATGTATTTATAAAGTGCCACAAGGAAGGCCTGCTCATCTGCCCTGCACTCTTCACCAATGGTAACCTTTGGTTTTTCTTCATTTGAGACTTTTTTACAGTTATTATGGTTATTCTTCGGTTTGGTCAAGGCTGACCTGGCCTCACATTTCACCTGGAAAAGAGAATTGGCACGTCAAATTAGGCACAGCCTCGGAATGCTTACAACGACGTCGCTAGTGATACTTTTCACTGAATGGGAAGTCTGAACTAGCAAATCACTCCTGTTCTATAATAGCTTTCTAAAGACATCACTAAATATGAACTGTCTTAGACCAGGGCGTGACAAACTTTCTATAAAGGGCCTAATAATAAATATTGTAGGCTTTTAAACCACACAGTCTCTGTCACAACTACTCAGCTCTGCTGGTGTAGTGTGAAAACAGTCACAGACAACATGGAAACAGATGGGTGTGGTACTTCAATAAACTTTATTTATGGAAACAGACGGCCAGTGGGCCACTGTTTACCAACCCTCTTTTAGACTCCTCTGTAGCATGCTGACGTGAAACCAGCAACAGTGTTTGATCCAATTGGGTCCATTCTTCTTGCTCCTTTATCACTTTATTTTCCTAAGGGGCACCATCAGTTAACATGCCCTTGGACAAGCCTGCCTTCTTACCATTATAGTCCCATATTTGGCACTTTGCATCAAAATGACAGGCAAGTTTATTTCTTCATAGTAAACTCATCTTGTTGATATTCTAGCAACCTTGAAAAATATAAGCATGTCAATGCCAGGAGACACTGGCATCTAGGAATAGCAGAAAGGTTCCAGCTGTCTGTGACCCTAGAATGATGCCCAGACACACTCTCCAACCTGTTGCCGTCGAGCCGATTCCGACTCATAGCGACCCTACAGGACAGGGTAGAACTGCCTCATAGGGTTTCCAAGGAGCAGCTAGTGGATTTGAACTGCTAACCAAAAGGTTAGCAGCTGAGCTCTTAGTAGGATACAAAAGATTCCACACTTTAATGGGGTCTCTTACTTTTCAGTTAGCTCTGGGAATATAACCAAACCAGTCAACCCCGACTCATGGTGACCCCGAGTATCTCAGAGTGGAACTGTGCTCCAACGGGTTTTCAATGGCTAGTTTTTTCAGAAGTTGATCTCTAGGCCTTTTTTCCAAAGCACCTGTGGGTGGACTTGAACCTACAACCCTTTGGTTAGCAGCTGAATGCATTAACTGTTTGCACCACCCAGGGATTCTGAGAATATAATAAGAAGATGTTAACTTGCCACAAGAAAAAGGAGAGGTCAGCTAAAAATCCAAGAAATATTAGTGAAAAGTTCCATAATTAAAAAATAAATGGTGGTGAATGGGTCAGATATTCTTCCTTCCACACTAGAAGCAAACATGGAGCTGGGCATATCTAGCTGCCAACCTAATGTTCCCTCCTTACCGGCGTGTTCTACAAGAGGCCTTTGATGGTTGTTAAATATAACGCTAAGTTGCTGAGCTATTTTAATTGTAAAAGGGGGA
Source organism: Dugong dugon (assembly GCA_030035585.1). Taxonomy (NCBI): domain Eukaryota; kingdom Metazoa; phylum Chordata; class Mammalia; order Sirenia; family Dugongidae; genus Dugong; species Dugong dugon. Next base: position 28,444,697 of record CM057475.1, read on the forward strand.
AGTACAAAGGGTCAGACTTTGACTTCAAGTGCACCCATGGGGAATGTGCACATTCCAATATTCTTTACATCTCCATATCTAACATCAAGCAAGAAGAGGCCAATACTGGAGAAATGTTATGAATAAAAATGCCCCACACAGTCTACAACATTTTCCTTCCTAGATTCTGACCCCACTTTTTCTTTCCTTGCAAATCTTCTTTCCCAAGCACTGAGAACATAAAAGGTGTTGCTTATTTATTAAAGGGAAAAGCATCCTCTGTAAGGGCTTTCTTTATTGCTTATTCTCTCAAGTGAACACGCTACTTTAATATCTTCAGACTGGTCCTGGAAAAATAAAACTTCCTGCACAACTCATTGAACTGGGCCTCTAGATAAGATTTTAATTTTTTAAAGGACTGTAGAAGTGGGATTAAAACTCTCTTTCCGTGTAGTTTTTTATTTACAATATGTTCAAACTTTAGTGCTTTGTAACGTTATCTGAAGAGGAACATCCTATGAAATCTGATGTTGTCATCATTTTTCACTGCCAGATTTTAGGTTGTTGGCTCCAAAGTTCTAATGAAATCTATAATTTAACGGCTTTTAAAAAATTGTAAAATCACTCCAGTTTTAATCTGTATTGCCATTTGGCCTTTTCTGAGTACTTCCTATGTAACTAGGCTCTATTCTAATTTGGCATTTTTCATGTATTATCTCATTTCACTGTCACCATCCTAATGAGGGAGGTTATTATTCTCCTTTTACAGATGAGGAGACTGAGGTACAGAGAGGACGAGTAACATGTACAAGATCATCCAGTTAGTATGTACTGAGTCTGGGATATGAACCCAGATACAGGTAGTCCCTGACTTACAACGGGGTTCCGTTCTGACGACTCCGTCATAAATCAGTTTTGATGTAAATCAAATACTTTTTATTTTTTTTTTAGTTTTTATTATTATTGCCCTTTATTATCAGTATTTTTATAAATCTGGCCTTTGAACATCTGCAAGTGAACGTCTGAGAATGATTAACATCAGCAAGTTACGTGCTGCAACACTGTATGTAGTACATATTACTAATGACAAGATGTAAAAAAAAAAAAAAAGACAATCATAAGTATGGTGCATTGTAACTCAAATATGTCATAAGTCAGGGACTACCTGTACTCTAACTCTAGGGCTTGTCATTTTAAACACTATACTTCACTGAAATTCTTAATAAAAATATTAAATTGCTAGTCAAAACTTTTAATTAAAAAGCATATATTAATTCTAGGCATTAGACAGCCTACAGCTTAGAAATGTGATTTATATAATGAGAGCTAAAAGAATACCAGGTGATTTCCAAAGTTTAAAACAAATCATTCCTTCTCTGATATATTGAGCAAAGAGGCAGAAACAAATATTGATTGAACGCCTACATGGAGCTAGATAATAGTGCTGTGGGCCTTACATATTCTACCTTAACGTTCATAAGAATCCTAAAAGGGGGGTATTTAGTCCCATTTTACAGTCAAGGAAACTGAAGTTGAATGAGGTTATTTAACTTGTCATATGGCTAACGGGGCAGAACTCTGGGTTTCGAACTTAGAACTCAGGTCTGCCTGACTCCAAACCCCATTCTTATATAAACAGCAGTAGATCTGAGATTTGTCTATAAAACTGGCTGAGTCTTTTGTAAACAATTTGCAGGTATAACGGGGCAATTGTCTATATTATTAGGTCAAAAGCACCACTGTTAAGGGTGTACGAGGTTTCTCCTCAGTGTTCAGATAGTTGTTTATTAACCTTCTGTGTCACCTGCATAGTAACACCCAGAAACAAAAGGAAATCACAGAGGGGGTGCACAGATCATCTCCAGGTAATTCAGACGCCCTGCTTCCCAGGAAAGGCTCCAGGTGAAGCCAGGCTGCCACCTACTGAACTCCACCCTGAGCCTTAGTAAGTTTCCCCAGCATGTATTCCTTGGGAGACCAGGTGCTTGGTAAAGAGTGAGCAGTGGTTTCCTTTCTTGGCCTAACTTGATAATATTTCTAACACAAATGAGCACTTTAAGGTATTGTTTTGTTTATGGGTGGGACCAGGTCAGGTTCCTTTCTACATTTTTTCACATTTACCCAAAACATTCTCAACATTTTAAAGAAGTGTTTCCACAAATCTACTAAATTATTATAGTGCGGGTGTCAATGGAAACAGGAGCTAGTCTTCCTGCTGACCTTGAGAAAGATCAACCTTTTGATGGTGATAGTCAATTACAGGATCTGTTTTTCTGAGCCTGAACGCCACACACCTGTCGAGATCACTCCAAGTGCTTTGGGTCTCCTGCAGAATAGTACATCCAAGGTGACTGAAGAAGTGCCAAGTAAAGAATCTACATTTAACGTTTTCAATGAACCACCACCCATTTGATATTAACTACATCCTTCCACGGGATTGAGTTATAACCAGTTTAGCCTTCAACTGGGACATCAAGGTGTACCAAACCATTAATAAAGAAGCTAGAATTCTAATCTCTATTTGGTCACTGATTTGCTAGGTGACCCTCAGGTGGTCTTCAGTAAAATGGGAAGGATAATCCCTAGGGGTATCTGAGGACTAAATGAGATTAAAAATATTGAAAAAAAAAATTGGAAGTATAACATTTGGAAATATTGAAAGTATGTTTGTGATTTAAATGAAAGAACATATTGCACACATAACAAGGTTTCCCTTTTTATGTTGCTTATAGAAGATTATACACTTCTGGCCTTTGGAAAATGCTTACAGGATGTGAGAAGTCATTTGTCTTCTATCAGTATAGGCCATTCATTTGAGACCTAGGCCAAGAAGATTTCTTTGGTATAGAACACCCTATGAACAGGCCTGGGCCCCAGATCTGCTGCTATAAGATGACCCCAGGGAAAGAGCAAGGCTTGAGTTGGACACATTCATGACATCTTCAGAGAACCAACAGTCTCCTCTAGGAAAGCCATCAAATTCTCCCTCCCTTAGAAAACAGAGTCTTACAAAGCTAGTTTCCACGCAGTCATTGAGAGAGTAGAATCTTTTGGAGGTGATAGGCAAACTACTCAATTTGTTTTTGCAGTCATGGACCCAACAAACCCAGTAGGTCCTCAGGAAGTTATCCTTCTCTGTAGTTAGAAATGCTCTGTTTGTGGCACTTTTGGAAAAAAAAAAAATCATACAAGTCGTGGTCTCAAAGTCAAACTACTCACTTTCCTCTAAACTGCTGCTTCCAGTTCAGCAAATCATCAGGTGGTCTCTGGTTTGTAGTCTCTTCTGCAGCATTTCATGAGAAAAGGCCACTTTAAGACCCAAATATCTGTTTAATGTCCTTCTTAGCCCCACACATGGCTTGTTCATTCTGTGGGGATTTTAGACCTCTCTGATAGTGTCAACAGTCAAGCCTGTCATACTTCAAATCTGCCAATCTTTCTCTTCTAGATGAAGCGTTCTCTCCAGAATCACCAGAAGCAACTAAATCAGGATTATAATCCAAGATTCTGAGAAGAGCAGGGGAACTAGACCCATCCCCAGAAGCTGAACGCAGCGTGACATTCATCTATTCACCTTTCAACTCCATTCACCACTGAACACCAACAATGGAAGCATGATCCATTTCCTCATAAAGATTCTAAATGGCAGCACTGGCAGAGGTGGGGTGGAAGGCGTAACTTAAAAATATCCAAGCTTGACTATTATTCCTCCTTAGGAGGGAAGGTCAGTGAACACCAAATACAGCCCATCTGGAGAGCAGGCTGCTGTTGCCTTAGTTTTGTGGGCCTGAGTGTGAGTCCTGAACTGTCTTCCACAGAAAGACACATCAGAGGTACTGCTGTTCAGATTAATTTTATGAGTTTCATAAAACTCCCTGAGGCATACTTTGGGTCGTGACTCCAAATGACATGCTGCAGCAAACACATGACGTCACCCTAAGGGTATGGTGCAGGACGCCAACACAAGACATTGCCAGGCCAAGCTTGGCTAAATGCTTTAGTCCCAGAACCTTCTCACTCCATTCTGCAGTATCTTGCAGGAGCCTGCAAACCACATCACAGGGTGCACTGTTCCTGCTAACATCCTTCAAGAACAAAGTCAAAGGTCTGGGTAGGTAGTTCTAAGGGATGTCTTTCTTGGTATCCATGTGAATTAATTTCCAGAATGTTAAAAGAGCAGAACAAAAATATCTTTAAGCAAAGACAGATTTGTTTTTAACCAGAAAATGGAAAATACACACATCTACTGGTTGATCTCTTCTTAACACTTTGCACTCTTGAAAGATATGAAAACCTCTTAACCAAAAAGTCTTCAAAACTTCCTGATGAAATAACCATATTTGAAGGTAAGATTTGTAGAACGTGAATGCCTAGGATTTACTTCATTACTGGGTGGGGGTGACTGCGTAGCAGACACACGTAAGATCATCAATACGTGACTGGACTCCTGTTCTTCTGAGTAAGATTCTTCCAAATTCATCACTAATCAAACTGCTTCCATTTTCAGAAGTTTAGTCCTTGGGTCTGGAAATATGGTGCCAGTTGAAACGTGGTCTTCAATTTAGGTTCTAAAGGAACAATTGCTGCCTTTGGCACAGAAACACCACCTAAACTCAAACACCCAGTACACGGAACCATGGAAATTTGACCCAAGCCCCCAAAAGTAAAAAAGATAAGTCTAAAAATATGAAATAACACTTCACCCTGCCTGGTGCTAAATATTTCAGGCATGCACTTTCAAGATTCCAAGGAATGCTTAGGCTAAAGAGGGGGCCCTGAAAATAGACTAGAATTTGGATTTTCATTCTGTATTAATAGAGATCTTTAAAAAAACAGATAAATACATATGGGTATATGCATATACATGTACATATATACATATGTATATATGTAACACACACACATATATAAAATATCTTCCTATGTGCCTTTAATTTTACTCTAATGTAAATTAGAGTTGACTTTGGAGAAAGCATAAGCAAGAAAGATTAATCCAAACCATTTCTAATTTCATCCGCTGATAATCTCTGAAACATATTTAGATGAGTACATTCAGAAAGAGGAGGGCTAAGCTGGTCTATTTTTGATACAAGCAGAGTAAACTATGTCATTGTGTCACCTACTATGAAATCTCAGCCTCAGTGACGTGAGCGCTTAATCATCTGTCCTTTACCCAACAGGCCAAACTGGGCGGTGGGAAGTCTTTCTGTTGACTAATCAAAATGCCTACACCTCCCTCCACACCCCCACACACAGGGGGCGGGGAGGTGGCAGGAACAGACACAGCAGACAGCTTCGAAAGCTCAGAATACCAAAGTCAGAGTCTGAATTGAAAACTGCCACCAAGACACAGAAAAATAGAAATAAAAAATAAAAAGGTGCAGCACAATGAATGCCATGCAATGAATGACAGTACCTTGGCAACGGCTTTGCCATCGGAATTATTGTTGGAATCCTTAACGCCACTGAATGAATCTCTTCTCTGTGGGCATGATTTCTTTTTGCGTGGTCGGCCTTTAAGATTTGGCGCTGAAAACAAATGGAGAACAATTTACATACGTTTTATTTGCATGGGTTCCCTTTTTAAAGACTGAGCATCATACTACCGGTGGTTCCCTCTAACTGTGCTGAGAAATGTACACATTTGAGGCAGCCAATCCTCATTTGATGCTTCTCTCTCTGAAGGGTTGCATCTTGGTAGATGATACATTTCTGTACCATGTTTCCCAAAGCTAATCTCTTACACTTTAACATCTCTAATTAATAGAAATAAAATGAAACTCTTAGTTCTAAAGAATGATGTTAGAGAAAATGCACGGTCCCATTGTTGGAAAAGAAACATTTTGGATTGAAAGACAACCCCGAACCGGCTCCGAGATTATGCTTTGTTTTTTGTTTTGTATTCTATTTTCAGAAACCTAAGTGATATGCCAGCCCATTATGGTATCATAGTAATGTAATGTTTGAAAATATCTCACTTCGAAAGAGTCTGGCGGCATCAAATTATGCAGAGATGGGTGGATAGCTAGCTATTCAGAGAGACACATACGGTAACAATCTGAAAAATATTATCACATGTATTTACTAATAATATTACGACCAGCATGTTTCATATCTTAACAAATCTGGCAGATACATTTAAACCAGTATGCTTCTCTTTTCTTTTTTAATATATTTGTTCATGAAAATCATGAGGGTTGTTTGAAACAACTTCCAAAGATAACATCGAGGTAAGCCTGAGTCTGTGGGGATTTATACTTTTTAAAAACCGTAGATAAGATGCAAATCAAAGTTATATTTCATCCTTGATGCTAAGTTTGATTCCCTCTAAGATCCACAGACAAAAAAATTAAAAAAAATTTTTAAAAGGCTGCTATTTATTGAGTGTTCTGATTGTCCGGCTGCATCAACTTTCACATTTAACTTCATCAGTCACCCAAGTCAAGCAAAACTAAAACAAACCAACTAGCCAACCAGCCCTTGAATAAATACCAGACTAATGAATTACACCCCTAACAATTCATTTCAAACCTTTCAAAGGAGCCACACGTTTTTATCACTTTAAGGACTGATTATCACAATGCCAAATCTGAACAGCACACACGCTCGTAATTGTTGTTAATCTTACTTAAATGTCATCCAGTTAACCAATGTTTTCAGGACATTTCACATTGTGCTAATTTTACAAACCCAATTAATCCGACTCATTTAGCTTTTCTACTGTGGATAACAGTTTGCTGTTGATAAAGCTCAGGAAAGCAGAGCTGCCTTTACAATCAGAGAGGCCAAAGTTTCCAAAGCGGACTGGGGCTCTGGTTTTCCCTCCCCAAGCCGCTCTCCTCCCAGCCGCAAAACATTTGTCTGAAAGAACATTCAGAAAGCCAGCAGGGAATGATCAAAGGTAAACAAGCTCACAAATAAAATCAAGCGAATACAAAGTCGCGATTACCCATTCCAGTCGACAAACATCTGCCTGACTGATGCCTGTGCTCAGGAACGCTCCAGCATGTGACTGCTCCGCTGCCACATCCCTGGAAGTCTCGACTTGGTGTGGATATCAGCTTTCCTCCAAATGAGAGCTGTGAGGCTCCGCGCGCGGCTTACAACTCCCTTCCCCCCACGGCTCCATTACTCATGTAAACACACGGCAGTGACTCGCACCGACAGTGTGTGGGATGAGCTCTGAGGACTTTGCTGGAGTTGCCAGACCGGCAGGGAGGGCTCTGCTCTCTCCACCTCCCTTCACGGGGCTGGTGATTTCATCCGGCTTGTTTTGTGGCTCCTGACCTCTTGCTCCCCTGTCAGAACGTGATGCCACGTTCCATGAATCTGATACAGCCTGGAGCCAGGGTGTGGACTATGTTGTTTAGAAGACTTGGGGTAGCACAGAAGTGTTTCCACAACTGACCCACGTGATAAGACTTTAATGACCATGAGGGAAGGAGAACTGTGAGGGAAGGATATACTTTCACGTCCCTTATCAAAATGACAGCCGAGCAGAATGCTGACAGAAACAAATAGAGCTTGGGGTTATGGGGTAGGTAGGACACGTTTCGTGAAAGGAACACATATAGTCTCTCTTCTAAGACTTGTTACTCTGATCTTCCTTTCCTAACGTTTTGATGAAAAGCATTTAAAGGTAAAAGGCGTTTATTTCCAGAAAAGCATTCAAATTCAAAAGGCCTTTTAGAGAGATAGGACTTGCATTGAACATGCTGTCTTAAAAGAAGGCAAAGGTTCCAGGAACTGACAATCACTCATCCCCAGCTCGGATCTGTTTTCTCTATTCTTCAAGCTGTTTTCAGAGCCCCAGAAAAGTACATGTCCTTCCCCAGTAGATTCTGAGAATTACAAATTTAGAATAGACTAGCACCTAATATTCTGGTCACACAAACGTACACTCTAAATGGGATTTGATCAAGAAAAAGGCCATTTGTTCCTAATAAGGCAAGTACACTGGTATTTCAGGTATGGTTAAGTAAATCCCAACAACTGCTCAAGGTTCAAATTCAAGTACTGCTGTAGTCTCTCCCCTCTAGGCTCTTTTACTGGCCTTCTCCTTTGAGTGTATCACCTTATTCCTTGTATTATATACAGTTGTATTTTACGGCTTATAATCACATTCGACTGGAAAGTCCTTAAGGGCAGGACCATGTTGGGTTCATCTCCCATCTGTCCCAGCACCACACACAGGAGGCAGCATTGCATAAGATGAATTTGTTGAATGAACAAGTGACTAATGGAAATACAGATGCCTACATACTCAACTTTCATTTCCTCATGAGCTGGGCCCACCAACCTCACCACGTGGTATTCTTATCACATTGGGCATTTGTTAAACAGCATTCACCTTTGCTATTTATACTTAAACTCTGGGAACATAAGCCAGTGACTTGAGTTTGTGATGGAAACTGAAATAGGAGAACTAAGGCCTTTGGCCCCTGACTTGCTATTTAGCCATTGTGTCTGGCTTCTCAGTAGGACCATGCTCTTGTCCCATGTGCAATGCACCGATGCCCTAAAGGGCAGATGTTCAAAGTCCCAGTGATCTCAGAGCATGCAGGATTGGATAGGAGCCTCAGAGAACTTTTGGATATGTAAGACCCCAGGGTGAAGCTTTGGGACTGAGGGGCTGGCCCTTGGTGACAAAATTTCTAGTCCCAAAGCCAGTCTTTTTTTACCCCTCCAGGGTCAAGAAACCAAATCATTTCCTATGTGGATGAGTGAAAACAAATCCATGATGGTATGGTGGTCATCGTAGGGTGTGGAGTGGAGTCAGAGTAAGGGGTCTGGCCTTTAATTCTTTTATATAAGAGACAGTCCCACCTCCTCCCAACCACCCTGGATGGACCTATATCTGATATCTTCTTGAAAGATAAAGGCTATGTACCTACTGACAGGGCCAAAATTCTAAGACTCCAGAATTAGACCAGCTCCAGTGGTTTAGGGGAGACTGATCTCTAGCAGCAAAGCCATGCTGAGAGGCCAAAAGTACACCTACTGATATCATATTTGGTTCCAAATAGTTCTTAAATAATAATAATAAAGCAATAACTGCATGTTATTTTACATGTGTCGCTTTAATATATGTCTATAATCCACTGCCCAGCACTGGCTTGGTTCATCATAGATTCCACCAAATGTTCTTTGCACAAATGTTCAATACTATACATGAATATTAATAATAAAAAACCCATTGCCATCGAGTCAATTCCAACTCATAGCAACCCTATATAACAGTAGAACTGCCCCCAAAGGGTTTCCAGGGAGCAGCTGGTAGATTCAAACCACCAAATTTTTGGTCAGCAGCTAAACTCTTAACCATTATGCCACCAGGGCTCTGACTATTAATAATAGGTAATAATAATAGCTAACACTTATCACTTTCTCTGTGCCAGTCACTGTTCTAATAAGTGCTCTACAGACAACAGTTCATTTAAAACTCACAAGAAGCTAATGAGGAAGGCACTATTATTATGCCCATTTTACAGACTAGGAAACTGAGAGAAAGATGAAATTACTCATCTCAGGTCGTGCAACTGGTTCTTGGTAGAAGGATTCCAGCCAAGCAATTGGACTTTATCCAATTCTCTTATTATAATAACAGCCCCTGTTTTAAGCAACTTATCTCTAACAGACACAGACACATACACTCACTCTCATAATGAGGTATTTGTATTATTAACTTGGCATCAACAGGGAGCTTTCACCAAATAAAAGGACACTCAAATAGCACATGGCACGAGGTCGCTGCAGCCTGTCCCTGGCAGCAAACAGCATCACAATGGCTTGACAGCAAGCAGGGTCCCCATCAGTCCTGAATCAGCAATAGGTGACAGGGTTTCCACTAAAGCCACGGAATCCCTATAAAACTTAGAAACCGAAGGGGCTACAGTCACAGCGACACACACGTTACCACCTCACAATGGGCCATTGACTCTTCTGCCTAAATAGTGAAAGATCTCTGGCTTAAAAAAAAATCTTTCCTCTTGGACTGCCCATCTGTTTCTCTTACTCAGTGCTATGAAATTAACAAGTACTCACCTTTGTGAAGTCACTGCTATTTCTATAGACGTCAATCCCAGGAGAATCAAGCTAGCTCTCAGTGCTCTGGGCTAGTTTGACATCTAACCCTTTTATTTTGGGGGGGGGGGGTAACACACTCAAATGTTAATGAATTATAGTCTCTATTTTCTTGACAATATAGCAAACCATTTTTTTTTTTAAGGTTCTAGCAGCTTAAGGTTGCTAACATTAGTTTATATATTTACTTCAATTTGGGCTCAGACAAGCTACGTGGCGGGGCAGCGCAGGTGTGGGAAACTTTCATCTCAACCCCAACTCTTGCAATAATAATAATAAAACAAAGGAAATGTAACCAGTTACTGGCAAAGTAAATTGCTTTTGGCTTAAATGTTCCTGTTTTTTTCTACTGAGTTCTTCCTGTCATGATCGTCTCTCTCTCTCTTTTTTTTCCCTAACATTTATGCTCTTGGAAATGCCACGGAGATAAACTGCTATAAAAGCTGGATTGACTCATCAGTTAACAACTCTTTCTTCCCATTCTGTAGAGAGAGTTTTGTTGCCAATGCAGCTACATATTCTCTTGAGAAATCTTTGTGAGCTTCCACTCAGAGATAGGACTTATTTGCTGGTGGGGATGGAGTCAGGGGAATGGAAAACCAGGCATAATTTTTCAAAGAGTTTGACACCAGGGGTCAATGTCTAGAGGAAGTCAGCAGAGCATTAACTCATTTGATTTGCAAGTTGCGTGTGTGTGTGTGTGTGTGTGTGTGTGTGTGTGTGTGTGTGTGTGTGTGTGTGTGTGTGTGTGTGTGTGTGTGTGTGTGTGTGTGTGTGTGTGTGTGTGTGTGTTTTAAACACCAGCCAGAAGACAAAACTCCAATGACTGAAGTATTAGGAACCGACAAACATTGTTCTATGTACAGTATGCATTACTGATAATACTTTGCATTTCTGTAATGCCTTTCCTCTGAGGATCTCAACGTTCTGATACTTGTTCTTTACAGACAATAATCTTAAAATACTCTGGCAAGTTTCAGCATGGAGCATTGCTTTTTCTGGAAGAAAAAAAAAAACCCACCCTAATTTAGTTATCATTTAGTGTGTTCTATTTTCAATGTTTCCCTTTTGACTATTTAGAAACTTCCTCTTTCACTACAACAAAAATAGGATGAGTGTTTTTAAAGTTATTAATGTATGAGTAAAAGATTTAGAAACCAAGAATGGCAGAAGGCTTGATCAAAGCCACTCCTGAAATTTACGAGTGTAATAAAGGCATTTCACAGACAATCTCTTACAGAATTTCAGTTTTCAAATACTTGCGGGCGGGGGTGTTAAGAAGAAAACTAGAAGCCCTCAGTCCTGGTTTTGGCTTTAAGTTAAAGTCAACATCCTTTTTTTTTCCCTCCTATTTTGCATGTACCTTTTTTAAGCCCTCATTTTTAACTTAAAAATTAATTCAGTGATTCCCTGAGATTTTTATTTCATGTCCACAATTATATTCTGTACACTCATACCCTACACCTAACAGAGCAGTGCCAGAAACAGTGCCCCCTGGCACTCAACATCCTTTGATTGGTTGACTCTTTTTGTGAATTCACAAAGCACCTAACTACATACAGATTTCGGAATACTCAAGTTTGCTTCTATTCCATTTTCCTATAAACAGTCTTCCACACCCAACAGAAATGTTTGAAGCAACGGCGTTGTCTGGGCTGTGAACACACAGGGTCATGGACAAGCACAACTGGATCTTGTGGAACATTCTAACTTATGTGATGACTTTTAAGCAATAGGCACGTAAAGCAACGCTGTGAGGGTGTTATCATTTGGTAAATGTTCTGACAATTCCCTTTGAAGAATAATTTTTAAAAATAAAGGCATTAAAAAGATGAGCCCACACTCCAGTGTCAGCCCTAGATGTCCTAACTCTCAAGTACCACTGAGACCCACAGCCCTGGACAACAACAGATGGATGTACCTCAGGGGAATTATCACTCTCTCCACAATGGAGGTAATGGCTGGGTAAAGACCTGAGCTTTAAGTTTCCAAGTTTGACTGAGCTCAAGCCATACGCCAGTGTTGCCCACGAATTACAGTGAGCTACACCCTCACAGAATCCAGGTCCACCTTCCACCCATGGTGGAAGGGCGAGCAGTTGTGCTGTTAGAAAGAGGATGAAAAAAAAAAAAAGAAGCTGGATTTATATGTGGTCCAGTCACTTTGGCTCTTTGTCAAAATCACTGAGATCCCCAAGAGTCACTAATGAGAGTGGAATGTATTATTGCCTTTGTCATACCTGGCCTGCTCAGATAGTTTAAGTCCAAAACAGCCTTGGACTTCATTGACTGCTCAACAAACCATGTAAGTAAACACTCTTATAATCCCTTCCAAAACATACCCGGTCTAACTCATTCTGTTTCATACTTGTGAATGCTGGAGCAATTGTTAATGCCCCTGATCAAAGTTTTAGTAATTTCATAGGCATGTGATTTGCATAGCTATTTCCTGATCTGCCTTCTCTCTCTGCCCTGGAGGTCTTCATTTCTCAGAAACACTTACAAACACAGATTATTTGATTCCTCCCCTTCCTCCAACCCATAAATGGAACAAGACTTGCTAGCTCATCTGTATTGCTAATTGGTTTGAAAGCATGTGACTTCATGAGTTCTTGCCATTAAAAGGCAAGTGAATCTCTTTTGTAGTCAAGTTTTACCAGCAGTGATGGGCAGATATCTATCTTTATTTCCCCTCTGTGTCTTGAGTGAGGGAAGAAGTTTAAATGACCAAATGTTACCTACATATTGTTCTGAAATCATGTGGTAAATTCTAAGGGAATACAGAAATGTTCTAAAAGTCTATAGTAGGGTTATCTAGAAGGACACTGGTAAAGAAGAATGGAATTATAGATGTTTTTCACTATCTCTTGAGGAGTAAGGGGGAAATCAAGGAGCTGAATGTAAGTGTAGAGTTGGAAGAAATTCTGAGTTTTCAGAGGGTTGACTCTCTAAGGGAAGAATTTTGGAAATAGAAAAGGAGATTGAAACACATGTCAGCCCTTTCACACTCTCACCTTCTTTCTGGTTTGTTCTGGCTACCCACAGCATCCTCCAGCAGAAACCATTCTCAGAAGGCCCCTTCAGGATCTGTAACCACCACCCATCTGTCAGTTTGTCGTACCGTGGTGGCTTGCATGTTGCTATGATGCTGGAAGCTATAATACCAGTATTTCAATTACCAGCAGGGTCACCCACGGTGGACAGGTTTCAGTGGAGCTTCCAGACTAAGACAGACTAGGAAGAAAGGATCTACTTCTGGAAATCAGCCAATGAAAACCCTATGGATCAAAACAGAACACTGTCCAATACAGTGCTGGAAGTGGAGCTCCTAGGTTGCACCAAACCAAAAGACCAAACCCGTTGCCATTGATTCAGTTCCGACTCATAGCGACCCTACAGGACAGAGTAGAACCACCCCATAGGGTTTCCAGGGAGGGGCTGGTGGATTCAAACTGCCAACCTTTCGGTTAGCAGCCAAGCACTTAACCACTGCGCCACCAGGACTCGTCTAGGTTGGAAGGCACTCAAAATACACAGCGGCCCCAACAATGGACTTGAGCATACCAATGATAGTGAAATCTGGTGCAGGACCCCGCAACCTTTGGTTCTGTTGTACATGGGGGTCTCCGTGAGTCAGTCTACTTGATGGCAACTGGTTGGTTTCAGGAACTGTAAAGGGTGGAGGTAGTGGCTCATAGCTGGTTTGCAAACACTTATTCTGCTTTGAGTTATGGGGTCTATACACCATGGTCTATACACCACGTGTATGGCCTACATTTTCCTGTGGATTAGGAGCCTATGGAAAGCCTTCCTTGTCACAGAATCCCAAATATCTTATAAAGATACATCAGAGCAGAGTCGAAGCCTAGGGACTTAGCTTGGTCCGTAGGGTAAGAGTGGCAGTGATCTCTAGGTGCCAGTACTGCTAACAAAGGGCCCAATTCTCTCCCCCAGCTGTACAGCCTCATTATGAAGTCACAAACCCAGCAAAAACAAAAGTGAACTCTAAAAAATGCCACAGTGGCTTAAGCTTTCACTTTAACATCTACCTGACAACCCCTTTCTCCTACTATTTATCTTCCCTGATGTCAGCTATTCACAAGCCATTTCCAGGCACCAGCCCCAAGGCTCTTCTCTCAATGGAGAAGATCATTCTAGACATAGAGAAAAACCTATTACAATTAGAATAAGTGTGTTTAAATGCTACACTATATACTTTTTCTAAGGATTCAGAAATATTTATTTATTTAGATATAGCTCTCATGTTTTTAGTTTTTTGTCTTTTTTCTTAAACCTATTCACTAAACACATATCTAGTCTTTCTTAGTATGGCAACTAGCTCCCTGGGAGGCGCAAACAGTTTGCACTCAACTACTACCCAAAAGGTTAGCAGTTTGAATTCAAAGGCATGTGGAAGAAAGACCTGGCAATCTACTTCTATATGATTACAGCCACTGAAAACTCTATGGAGTACAGTTCTACTCTGACACACAAGGGGTCACCATGAGATTCAACAGACTCAATGATAATGGGTAGTAGGGCACTATATAAGAAGAAGAGAATATTAGTTCAAGATACTTGTCTTTTTTTTCCAGGCTGTTTAAAGATCCACTCTGGCAATGCTTTTTAAGGACAATTTGATTTCCACAATTTCTGAAGGTTTTAAAGATGGAATCTCTTAAACATAGATACTTAATTTTTGTCTCTCTCTTGCTCTTTCTTTGTTACAATCAATAAGCCGCTCATTCTAGTCTATGATTGATATGTTCTGTGGCGTTACTATTGAACATGACAGCACAGAAGTGAAAGCTACATTTTGTATTTACTAGCCTTGCAAGGAGCAGTAAATATCAGAACAGTCTTTAAACCCATATATAAACAGAACATTCTTGTTCAGCCATTTCTCCAGGTTTGGAAACGAGATATTCCATTTTCAACATTGAAGATAATTGATTTGTTACATCTCTATTTCCCTGCTTGGAAAGAAGTAAAAGACATTTTGTGTGTGTTTGTGTGTGTGTGTATGTGGATGAACATGGAGATATTTAACTTATTACAGACTTGGATTAATATGTTATAAGAGACATTTTACTTTTTTAAAACACATACACGTAAGAAAAAAAGTAAAAGGTCATCAATTTCTTTTAAAAAGGCCCCTAAAAGGAATTTGCACTGAAAGGGAATTTTTACTCTCCTTCTGTTTTTCTACCTTCCAGAAAGAATAATTTAACAAGTAGGTTAGTTCCTATTTAAAAGTAAAAGGATGACTATTCTTGGGTGCCTGAGACTCTGAGACACTTTTCTTCGCTCAGATAAATCCATCTCAACCTTTCCTCTTTTATGAGTACCAGTGCCATCTCTGACAAAGTACCTCTGAACTTCATTTGTCTGAGGATGTACACAAGCCACAATACTGGAAAATGACTTTAAAAACCCTTCTGTAGCACCAAGGACCTCGCAGATGGTAAGAAGAGTGTGTGTTGGAACACAGTGGAGTGAGGGTACAAAATGAGAGCAGAAAAAGGTATGCAGGGAGAGGCAGGAAAAGATCCGTATACCTGGCGATGCATTAACTAAGGATAGACGGATTATAAGCCAGCGGGGCTGTGGTGGTTCAGTGGCAGAATTCTTGCCTTCCATGTGGGAGATCTGGTTTTGATTCCCGGCCAGTGCACCTCAGGGGCAGCCACCATTTGTCTGTCATGGAGGCTTGTGTGTTGCTATGATGCTGAACAGGTTTCAATGGAGATTCCTGACTAAAACGGACTAGGAAGAAAGGCCCGGCGATCAACTTCTGACAATCAGTTGATAAAAACCTTCTGTATCACAAAAGTCTTATCCTGTTGTGCATGGGGTCACCATGAGTTGGGGGCTGACTTGATGGCAGTCTACAACAACAGAGTAAGCTAGAGTGCTCAGCTCATCGGAGTGAGGGTAACACCATGAAAAACCAATGGATGAAAACCATCAGAAACCCTAACATAAATCTCACGTGGAATATAATGAACACACAGAAGAGGTCAGAACTCCTTCTTTTTTTTTTTCTTCAGTGTAAGATAAAACATTTCTATGACTGTTTAGAGTTGCTCTGTCCAATATGGTGCCACTAGCCACATGTGGTTATTGAACATTAGGAATGTGTCTAGTCCAAATTTAGATGCGCTACAAGTGGATTTTGAAGACTTTGTACAAAAAAAGAGAAAAGAACGCAAAAAAAATCTCATTAATAACATTTTTATATTGATTGCATATTGAAATGATAATATTTTGGATATACTGGATTAAATACAGCGTATTATTAAAATTAATTCCACCTGTTTCTTTTTACTTTTTTAAAATGTGGTTACTAGAAAATTTAAAATTACATGTGGCTCACATTATATTTCTCTTGGACGATGCTGGTTTAGTCAACAATTCAATGATATCATTATAGATATGTCCTTGGAAATCCGTGTTAAAGAACAAACAGAACAAGATTGATATCTGCAGTTAGAATAATCAGCCAAAATCACAATTCTAAGTTTCAGTGCAATTTAGGATTTTAGTTACTGTTACGGAGGATAGTTGTGTATAGACGTTCCTATCTGGAAATTTTGCCAAAGCTGAGCTCTCCCTTGTAAACTCGAATTTGATAATCATTTACTCAAGGCTACTAAACGGCCCCGATGAAGATGTTATTTCATTAACTTCCTTAACTAAGATGTCAAAGAAAATGTTAAGCCTTGGCAACAGACTGGGGGTGGGAGGGAGTCTGTCTAATTATTTATTTCACTAATTATTCTCTCCCGCTGCCAACAAGGGTTGAGTCGAATGTAAGCTGTTTTCATTATCCAGTGCAAACTGAATAAGAGAAAACGGAATTTGAGTGATTTGGGCTGGTTGGAGACAGAAGTTTCTTAACCACAAAGTGCTGCATAAGTTTACCTTCTAATTGTGTTCTCTTTTTAGATTTCATCTGAGAGTTAGGAGAGAAGTCCAATATCGTCGGGCCTAAAGGTAGGGACATGGCCTAACTGGCTTTGTCAACCTGGGCAGAGTCTCATGTTTTATAAGACAGAAAGTAAGACTTGTGGATGACAGGTACTCCAATAAGCCCACAGACGTTGACAAAACAAAAAGGTGTGAACTCTGGGGGTGGGGCATACCAAAAAAGATGGCCGCCCAGAGCCCAGCTGGACCAATGTCCTATCCTCCCAAATCACTGGTCACAGCGGATGAAATCAAAGCCAACTCCCTCCACCCCATCACCTTTTGATTTCTCTGGCAGCAGCAACACACAAACGTAACTAGATGTAAACAGTCCTCCAAACCCAACCTACCAACTAAAGGGCTACACACCCACCTACATTCTTTTGTGGAGCCACTAACCCCCTTTTAGGGCTTCCGTTGTAAAAACAAAAGGACAGCAATGGTGGTGGTGGAAATAAGCTTAAGAAATGTTTTCTTTTCTTAGAAGGCAAGAGTTGCCGTAACAGTTAAAGCAGTAACACGCAAAGAGATTAAGACCAAAATCTCTGCAACAGCAACAAAACATATGATGAATAACATACATTCCACTTATAATACTTAAAATAACTTTTATGAAATTATTTGGCAGGTTCCACCCATATTCCGTGAAGCAGTTTGTACCCTCTTGTATGTTTCTGCTATGTAACTATAGCAGTATTTATCTTTGTCCTCCAAGCTCTTTAATACCACATGGTATGCATATTTCAGCATCCAACATTATTAACTCATGACCAACTGTCAGTTGATGGTTATCTAACACATGGGGTCTCCACAAAAGGGATCCTTATTTGGGCAAAAGCTCTTGTCTGCACCAGTCTGTCTATATTTTCCCTCAGAAGAACTTTATTTGGATTATTATTCGCTGTCAGTGGAAACTCAGAGGCTGCATGTGTGGCAATGGGAAGGCAGGGAAATAAATCCTTAGTGAGTTATTAAAACACTTAGCTGATATTAGAACCATTTCTAGCTTTGTTAGCTGAAAGCAAACTCGTCGTTGCCCTCTTGTGGTGAATCTGTGCGATGCGGTGCGAAGACCATAAAACCCCAGAAAATAACAAGAGACTTTAATCAAATGCAGGTAAGAACATTCATCCTTGACAGAAACAGCCACAAATCACAACCTTATGTTGTTTTATATGTTTTAGAATTTACATTAAGCAGCTCTCCTATGTGGAGATGGACTGGTGGTGGGGAGTAGTGGGAAGGAGAGCCTTGTAATATGGAAATTAAAACTCTTGTCTTTCTGGAATACAATGACTTCACCATATTTACAACCATAAGCTGTTATATAAGTGGCAAATTGATTTTCATGAGATTTAGAACCTTAAAAAAATCATGCCCACTTTTAAAAGTTCCTTCATAACCAAAAATAGACTGATGTTCCAACTGGTTTGGAATCATAGGAACCAAGGAAAGAAGTCTGACTAATTCCCTAATATGGAAGAAAAACCACTTTTTTTTAAAAAAAAATAAGAAGCAGTTTATTTGTTTCTGATAATAAGCAACATATGGAAACTTAGAATTTATAGAACCACAGGTAGGTACAGAATCTATCTTTCCATATCCTCTAAAACTAAAATTTTATAAAATTCTGAACTCCAAATTTAATAGCCTCCTATCCCATTTTTAATTTATCTTTTAAAAACACCACTTACAATTTCTGTTGTACTTCCTTTAGGCAATTTCCTGCCTAACAGACCCATCCCCAAAAAAGCAAACAAACCTGGTATTAAAACAGATTTAAGAAAAAGCTGGGGAAAAGAAGAGAGAAGTCAGGACAACGGACACAAGAACATAAACTATTTTTCATCTTATCACCAATAAATGTACCATTTCTCTCTTTTATGTCTCTTTTATTTAAATAAAAGCCGCCGCCCCTCCAACCAGCATTAACAAAACTACTCTGTGTTTTTAATATGATTTTAGGGGCAGATTAATCTTAACTTGGCTTCTTCACTCACGTCACATCACATGTGGAAGCTCAGTTTTGCAACAACAGTTGTTTGATTTTGTCTTTGAATTAGCGAAGTTCTTAAAGTAATTTTACTATGAAATTAAACAGCTGTGAGCTCTTCAGCAGAACATGATGATTCTTGTTGTCCTTTGTACTATTGTGCAAGTTGAAATACCCTTTCTTTTATGTCTTTTTATTCCAAAATGAATTCCCTAGTTAGCCTCGTTTAGCTTTAAAAAATAATAAAGAAGGCGGGGGGGGGGGGTGGTATTTGCTAACCTCTGAAATTCGTCAGCGTTTAAGCACAGCGTGTTTACACAAGGTGTGTACTCAAAGAGCCTTTGTTCAACTCCTATTATGGAATGAAAAATAATTGTCTGCCCCAATATAATGCCAATCCTTGCGTACAACAAAGCCGGTCACAAATATTTCTGGGGAGCAAGGCATCTTATGCCTATTTTGCAGATGGGAAAACACACACTGCTCAATGTTGAGGAAGCTGGGAATGAAGACGTTCATAGAAGCTGGTATTGAATTCAGAATTTGACTCTAAGCCCAGGACTCTAACCATGTGAGGGCTCTCACTCTTTGGAATCAACAGAAGAGCAATTTTAAAACATTCTTTTGACATTATTAACCACAGCCTCGGGCTCAGGGATGTGGGGGTGGGGTACAGGGCCTGGAACGTAACACAGAGCTGCTAGGTGACAGGTTCTTGCGACATTGCCTAATAACATGGATTGCTTGATCCACTGAGCTGTATATTCTAGGAATATTCCGATGCTTAATAATTTCCATTGTATCTTGAAAAAAATAAAATCTAGATTTGAGGGCTAGTACAGAAAAAGTCCCCTAAAATACAGTCATTACAAGACATGAATTGTGGAAAGTGGTTCTTGGCTTTTCAAAGAATTGGAGCCAAAAGCCACTGCTAGAAGTTGCTGAATCCAAAGGTGTAATGGCAATGGACTAAATTACAGAACGACAGAATTCTAGAGCTTAGAGAAAACCTTGTGTGGTTGTTAGCCGCCTTTGAGTCAGCCCCCCATTCATGAGGCCCCATGTAGAACAGAATAACTGCCACTGGGTCCTGTGCCATTGGGCAGTTGTGATCCATAGGGTTTTCATTGGCTGAGTTTTGGAAGTACGTCACCAGGCTTTTCTTTGTAGTCTGTCTTAAGCCGGAAGCACCCCTGAAACCTGTTCACCTCGCAGCAACAGGAAGCCTCCACTGACAGAGGAGTGCAATGGCAGGGAATCGAACCCGGGAAGCATGGCAGTGAGAATTCTACCACTGAACTGCTGCCACTGCCCTCAAGAGAGGCTTAGACATCATCTAGTCCAAACTTTCATTTTACACATCAGAAAAGGGCGGCCCAGAGAGTCTGCATCTCCCCCAAAGTCACACAGCCCGCTGCAGAGCTGCGACAGACTCTCGTTTCTGTTGGCCCCATGTGATCAGCAGCAGAGCCTTGGCTTTCGAACAGGCCGAATACCCCTACTTGGGTCTCTGCACAGCAAGCACAGTCATCCCAAGACCACATTACCGAAACACACCTTCCAAGGAACAGCAATGAATAAAGTCAGTGGGAGCTGACAAGGACATTCCCACTGTGTTCAAACGCCAAAACATACAACCAAAAAAGCTCATTTGGAGTGCTCAGACTGCGGGTCACGCTGGCAGGACTTCTGTGCACCACACTCCCAGCTGTTTGCTCAGACCCAACTGTGAGGGACTAAAGGGAAAATGTTTGCAAAGTCATCAGGGCAGTGCTTCGGCATTTGGCATCAACTCCTGCCACCTGCTTGCTTTTGTTAGGCTGGGCCACAAAACCAAGGCATCCTCCTCAGGGTGAGGAAAGCTTTGGGAATCTGGGACCTCTGGAGCCCTGGTGCAGTGCCCTGGAGGCACAGTGGTTAAGAGCTTGGCTGCTAACCAAAAGTTCATAAGTTTGAATCCACCAGCCCCTCCTGGGAAACCCTATGGGGCAGTTCTACTCTGTCCCATAGGGTCACCATGAGTTGGAATCCACTCGACAGCAACGGGTTTTGGGCTTGGAGCCCTGGTGGTACGGTGGTTAAGAGTTATGGCTGCTAACTAAAAGGTAGGCAGTTTGAATCCACCAACCTCTCCTTGGAAACCCTACAGGGCAGTTCTACTCTGTCCTATGGGGTCACTATGAGTCAGAATCGACTTGACGGCAGTGGGTTTTGGTTTTGCAGGGCAGAAGAAAGGGACCACACTCTACCTTGCTAAGGAGGGTCCTGGTAACCTTCTAACAGTGATGAAAGCCTTAGAAGTCTCTAGCACCTTGCGTTGTTTCACACCTGTGTGCCTTTGTTTCTCTGATGTAATACACCCTTCCCTTTTCAGCTTTGGCCCTCCTGCCCCAAATCCTCTAAAAAAACCAAACCAGTTGCCAGCGAGTCAACTCCGACTCAAGGCAGCACCACGTGTGTCAGAGTAGAACTGTGCTCTGTAAGGTTTTCAATGGCTGATTTTTTTGGAAGTAGATCGCCAGGCCTTTCTTCCAAGGTGCCTCTGGGTAGACTTGAACCTCCACCCTTTCAGATAGCAGCCGAGCTAAATGTTTGCACCACCCAGGGCCTCCAGCTTCTCTAAAGAGTTTCCCAATCTCCTTCATCTCAGCTAGGTGAGCAACATTTGTCAGTAGCTCCTTTATCAAGTATGCTTCTACCCCAGCACCTGTTACTCTGTATTGAAATTATTTGTCTGCATGTCTCTTTCCCTCACCAGACTAAAGAGATTATGTCTGCCTTGGTCACTGTAGCATCTTTATAGTAGGTATTCAATAAAATCCTGTTCTGAAAGCAGTGTCTGGTACTTAAGGGTCTGGGAAATGTTTGTTAAACTGCTCATCTTACTGGAGAAAATATCTCTGGAGAGGGCAAGGTGGCTGTCCTCGGTGGTCCCACCTTCCTGTCTGGAGCACCTTCCCTTGGTCTCAGTCACCATTAACAAGGCAAAGACATGAACACTCGCATCTTAATTCCCACCAGATGACTCTGAGACCCAGCTACTGTCAATCACTTAAACGCTTAACAGAAACCTGTCCTGTCTGTGAACACCCACAGATCTGACCTGGCTTGCCAAGATACCCTCAAGCCCACAGGGACCCCGGTTCTCCTGGAGCACCCTTAAACAGGGAAAAAGCCAGCAACACCTAAGAGGAAGAAGGTTTCTGGAGAAGACAGGAGATTGCCTGGTGAGTATTACTTTTTAAGCAGCCCCATCCCTGTAAAGCTTCCTAAAAAAAAAAAAAAAAAAAAAAAAAAGTGCCTGCAGATGAAAGTCTGAGCAAATGTATAATGTAGATATTAAATTTAAATTCCAATAAAGATTTTTAACAAAGATCAATAAAATAGGAAATTGATCTGCAGTTAAAAGTTCCTAGTAATGGGATAGCCTAGAAATTTCATAAATAATGCTTTTATCTGGATTGCAAAATAATCCCCTGCCACAAAAACAAGGCGAATCAAGGTAGGGAATTGTTCCACGGGAATTAAAATGTCACACTTTACACAGAATAAAGCATTGCAATCACCAGGGTAACACACACTGCAAATGTGTTAACACAAAATTACATACATCACTTAATTATATAAGCGCATAGCTCCAGAGTAACCCATTAGCTAAACATGTCGGGCTGCCGTTGAATATATACATGCAATATTTTTAGCACAGAGGGGATGTAACTGTGTCAGGCCTGGCACCATAAAGCCTGAAATGGCAACTGCTATTAAACTGAGATGCAATCATGTTGAAAAGGAAACATTAACAAACAGCAGACAATTGAGAAGAAAATACAGTGAGCTTGTGTTCTACTACATGTGCTTCCAAAACCTTATATAACCATTCATTGTCTATTTCGTCTGGCTTGCAGCCCAGTTTGTTCTATGCTGTACTAATTTTATAATAATAAACTGCTACACCAGTTTTACGAAATCACGAACACAGAGAGGGTGAAGATGACATTATATCTGATTATCTTTGCCAGCAAAGGACAGAGCCTCATACAAAATCATCTACTTCCTTTAAAATGGCCTCTGGAGTTTGCTTCTGAAAAAAAGATACATTGTCTTTTCTTTCATCTCTGAAATGCTAGTGAAGATGGTAAAATTGCAGCTGGACACCCAAGGTGCACAAGGAAATAGAGAGGGCATGGGCTTCAAGAGCAGGGAGAGTTTTGTATTCACATTGGAGATCAGGCAACTGTATGACCCTGGGCAAATCATCACCTTTCTCTGGTGCTCAATTTGCCTATCTATCATAATATCTCTATCTAGAAAGATTATGATGGAGATCACATGAGATATCATTAGATATGCCCAGCACAGTATTTAGCACACAGAGACATAAACAATTGGTGGATGCCATTACTATTACTATTATATTCACAGACACGTGGAAGTAATACATTACTTCAAGTATTTCAAGAAGTCATCAGTTCTCTAAACAGATGGAAGAGTTACTGAAACTCTAGAAACAGTCAACCACTCAGCACAGAGGTAAGCACCTTGTAGAACCCAGGAAGAAAGAATAAGTGCGTTAGAACTACAGAATCATTTGACACAACCATCTGGCATATCTAATTGAAGGGTAAACTACTGTCTACCCTGGCAAAGCCTTCCAATATAGAGGAACAAGTTGGTTGTTAAAAGGGGAGAACATGTCTTGGTGATAATGGCTTCTGTGTTTTGGGTGACTTTAAACTTCAAAGCAAAAGGTGAAGAAAGGAATTACCGCACAGTAAAATACTGCCTAAATAGAAAAAAAAAAAAAAAAAAAAAAAAAAAGAGAAGACTATGCCAAGCTGTCAAGGACTTCATTTTACTTGGATCCACGATCAATACCCATGGAAGCAGCAGTCAAGAAATCAAACAACATATCTGCATTGGGCAAATCTGTTGCAAAACACCTCTTCAAAGTATTAAAAAGCAAAGATGTCACCTTGAGGACTGAGGTGCACCTGACCCAAGCCATGGTATTTTCAATTGCCTCATATGCATGCAAAAGCTGGACAATGAATAAGGAAAACCAAAGAAGAATTGATGCATTTGAATTATGGTGTTGGTGAAAGTTATCGAATATACTATGAAATGCCAGAAGAATAAGTAAATCTGTCTTGGAAAAAGTACAGCCAGAATGATCCTTAAAAGAGAGGATGGTAAGACTTTATCTCACATACTTTGGACATGTTATCAGGAAGGGACCTGTCCCTGAAGAAGACCATCATGTTTGGTAAAGTAGAGGGTCAGCGAAAAAGAGGGAGACCCTCAATGGGATAGACTGACACAGTGGCTGCAACAATGAGCTCAAACTTAGCAATGATTGTGAGGATGACGCAGGATTGGGCAATGTTTCGTTCTGTTGAATGCAGAGTTGCTATCAGTCGGAACTGACTGGATGACACCTAACAACAACAACATGCCAAGTATCCTCTTCTCTGAATTAATAGCAGGAACTCAATAAATAGACAACAAATTGAACATAATGGAATATATTAGGCAAGAAGAAAAGCAACTTGTTAACTATAAGGAGTCCCAGTATAGACAAATCCATCTTTCAGAACAGTTGAGCCCCTGATAGGGTCCAAGGCTTCTCCTCTTAGTTTTTACTGGAACATTCCTATTCAACAAATCTCACTTTAAACAAGCCACAATGTGGCAAAAGAGAAGAAAAAATTCTACCTATATAGAAGTTAGGCTAACTAGAGAAGTCATAGGTCACTTAGGAGAAAAAAAATGTAGTTATTTAAGAAGAATCTGAAGTTAAGATTTCTTACTGGCAAAGCCAAGTACTGGTTTTGGTGCTAACATTCAATATCCATTGAGTCAATAAATATTTATTGAGTGACCATGATACTGTGCTAGTCCAGCTGGGGATAAAACAGAGAAGGCGGCAGAGTTTCTGGCTTTGAGAAGTTCACATTTTCACTGATTTTGAATAAGTATTCACACTGTCAAGATCCCAGGTCCCCATGGACCAAATCTGGCTTGTGGCATGGTTTATTTAGCTTGAGAAGTTTGCCATCACTTCAAAGTGAAATTTTCACATAAAAACCAGTATGCCCGGCTCTTCTTGAAGAATTGAGAGATCTGGCAACACTGGGCTGGTGTTCCTAAAATACAGCAAGAGACTGGAGCTGAAAAGCAGCTGCCCCTTTAGACAAAGCGTGAGTATCCCTTGCTTCCCAATTTCGTACAGGATCCACCTGCCCTTCTACCTCTAGATTCCTTGCAGACATCTCCGGGCACCTTAGTTTGTGACTTCTGATCTGCCAGTTCTTTTAGGTTCTTTTCAAGTAAGGCATGACTGTGAAAGCCAACTCATGTTGTCAATCAGTCAACTGCAGAGAAGGGGATAATTCCTTGACTGACCCATGCTTTTTACCTAGTGGTCTCAGTCCAAAGGTGAGTTACCAGCAGAGGTGATATAATTCTCCTTCTTAAGAGTTTTCCAAAACTCCATTAGCTACATATCTACTTGGGATTAAACAGGAGACAGTCTTGCCAGAAGGCAGAGAAGTGGACCAAGTGATACTTAGAGGTCCCTTTTATATTTTACATATTCTGTCTCTGCATATATCCAAGATGAAGAGGGCATTTCTGTGGGTCTCTAAGGGTGCCAGACCAGACCTCTTTACTCTTAAAGATGCATAGCCCAAGCCTGATTCCTGGGGGATCCGCTTTGAAACTGGTGACAGAAATTCAGTGATTCAAACTGTATTTGCCCTTCATTCATTTTTAGACCCTTTGCACTACGAAAATGCTTCTTGATGGTTGCTAGGCAACTATTGTTGAATACATGCAAGAGGAATTAATTGTGTGAACATTTTCAAAAATGGGAAAAACTGTTAAAAACTGAGGACAGTGTCATACCTAAAATAAGACATTTCCTCTTTAGGCAGCTGCCCAGAATAGGGCCACTGCAGGCTGCTGGTTTCTGTATGTCAAGGGGTAAGATGATTCACCAAAAATTATTTATATTTCTCTGTCTCCCAACATCCCTCTTCAGCCCCACTCAAATATGTAAGTAGCCTCGTAACAAAGCCTTGTCTTATTAAATATATTAAATATTTTCTTCTTTTCCTGCTGTGTGGTTCCTCATTGACCACGTTTTTCCTGACATGTGTATTTCATACTTGCATATCCTCAGGGCAGGACAACTTGTGGCTCGTCAATTATTACATCTAGCTTTAGAATCCACTAAACTCGTCATCAAGTGATCAGCTCCTTCTCTAACCCAAATGGAAACAACAAGGAACTCTTCCATTTTCCACATCAAAGACTAAGCTTTCTGCCCATGCCAAATTCTCTGTGCTTCTTACCAGTAAACACAGATTTCATTTTATAGTGTGCTTTCCCTACACTTTTCTTTTTTCTTTTCTTTTCTTTAACATTTCAATGTCATGATCAAGCCACAAAGACAGAGACTTCTATAAACTGAGTCAAACATCTACACTTAGCAGGGGCAGACTTTGTGGCAAGCTGATCTCCCTCTTTTGTTGGATATTAAGTGCAGAAAACTAATTTTCCATTAGGATGGAGTCCTAAGGGCAAACTTGGTGAATTATATACTTTTTTTACAATATAGTTCAGATGGGCAATCAGGTTCCTCATCTGTAAAACGGAGGTAATGATTCAGGGCTCAGAACAGTGCCTGACACGTAATAAATGGTATGTAAGTATTGGCCATCATTGTTATTTCTAGGGCACTTGTCTTCCCATTATAGGCCATATATCTCATTTTGGTTAATTCCATCCAAAGATTATGTCTTCGCTATGAAATCAATTTGGAAAGATACTGAAGATAATTGACCTGCCACAGAAACACAGAGATTGTTTTCAGAGATACAAGTAAGTTGAATAAACATGGTTCTCAATTTTCAAGCTGACTTTTGGGAAGCCACAGAGGCAAGAGAGGGCCTGGCATACCTGGAGCGGAGAGCAGTCTGTATGATGGATGCAAGTGTTGGCGTGGCAGGAGAAGAGGATAAAAATGGAAGCAGGAACATCACAGATTTGCTCTG
Source organism: Dugong dugon (assembly GCA_030035585.1). NCBI lineage: Eukaryota > Metazoa > Chordata > Mammalia > Sirenia > Dugongidae > Dugong > Dugong dugon. The sequence continues at coordinate 28,471,774 of CM057475.1, forward strand.
GAATCTTCTGGACAGGTAAACCCTGGGCCTTCCTACTGCTACTGCAAACTCTCCCACAAACAGTTCTGAAGAGCAGATGGAGCTAGTAGATCTCCCTTGATTTAGATAGTTGCAGTATATATTATAAACCTCTGGTAAGTATTTTATGCCAGGCACTGTACTAAGTACTAGCACTTCACTTAATCCTTACGTAATAGTCCCATGAGGTCAGTAGGATCATTACTGCCAATTTAAAAACGAGAAAACTGAGGCTTGGAGAGGTGAAAGTCATTACCCAGGGGCACACAGGTAAAGTTAGAGTAAGACTGAGACCCAGGCCCAGGTGCCTCCGAAGTCCGTCTTCTCGGCACTGTGCTTCTCTGCCTCTATGCTCAGCCTGACCAAGACCCTACCAGGGAATAAACGTTCTCTGAGATGAGAAGGCCAAGGAGGAGAGATGCTATAAAGCAGAAAGCAGTGACAACTGGTACATGCTATACATATTATTGCTCATTCGATACTATAAGCTAGTATTTTGAGTTACATAACTCCCTCAAACCAAGAAAGAAACAAGCCCAAGCTCGTTCATTCTTCTCCCTGGCCCACACACCGTTAAAGAAAACTCTTCTCATTCCAAGCTAAGGTAAATATATCACCAGGATTAAGAATTATTTTCAACAAATACTTCTTGGATACCAATTAGTCCTTGTGAGGGTCACTAAAGAAACAACACCAGATTCTTGCTTTCCAGGGACTTAGGACTGAGTTGTTTGTTGAGAGATCAGAGTTGACATATAGCCCTTTGCCAGTCATTCGTTACCTAGGATGTCAGGCTACGTGGTGAGGGGACAGGGGTGTCCAAGACATGCCTCATCCTCTCCCTCACAGAACTGAGGCTCCAGCATGGAAAAGACAGCAGCTCAGTAGGCTGTGATGTGTGTGATCGAAAGGGAAGTATAGGAGCTCTGGGAACACTGGGGGAGGGAGGGAGGGTACCGAGCTCATCGAAACATCAGGAAATATCTGCCTAAGGAAGCGATGCTTGAGCTGAGATCCAAAGGATGGTAGAGGAGTTGGCCAGTTTGAGGGGAGACATGGTGATGAGAGGGTTTCTTTTCCAGGGAGGACATACGCAATGATTTAGATTCAAGGGAGAGAGAAAATGAACAAGCAAACTCATTGCCATAGAGTCGATTCCGACTCATAGCGACCCTGCAGGACAGAGAAGAACTGTCCCATAGAGTTTCCAAGGAGCGGCTGGTGGATTCGAACTACCAACATTTTGGTTAGCAGCAGAGCTCTCAACCACAAGGGAGAGAAGGAGGTCAAAATCTGAAAAAAGTCTCATATTGCTGGGCTGTATGAAGCACAAGAAGTACCAGGGTGAAGCTAACAGTTAAGAGTGCAGCTGCTAACTGAAAGGTTGGTGGTTCAAGTCCACCCAGCGCCACTGAAAACCCTACGGAGCACAGTTCTACTCTGATGCACATGGGGTTGCCAAGAGTTAGAATCAACTCGATGGCAACTAGTTTATGGAGCACAAGGGATATTCTTACCAGATACCGTGAGACAAATGCAACATTATGGTTCAGACCCTCAATGCTGTAGGCCTGTAGGAGACCAGGGGACTCAAGGCAGCTGGCGGAGGGCTTGCAGCAAGCTGGGGTTTGAAGGACTGGCAGGATTAGGAGAGGTAGATTAGGAAGAGAAGAAACGCACACTGTTTCCTTCCCTGTGCTTTCGTGCTGTATTATGCACATAGGGTAAAACCCTGGCTGCTGCCTGCCACCAGCCTCCTTACCCCAGCACCCTGTCACAGTGACATGACTCCCCATTCACACATGTCATCCTCAGGGATAAAGGGTTCACAATGACTTCTTTCATTCCCTACCAGCCCATGTTCACTACTTCTGTTTTAACATGTGATTCTTCATTTATTCATTTTCAGCTGGCGAACAATTTTTAATTAGCCTGCTCTTTATTAACGACAGGGAACAGGTTATTAACTAGGTGTATTTTCGGGTCTTAAAAAAGAATAAAAAAGACAACATCAATCTGTGTGTGATGTTTAGAGGTTTAACCGGTATTAGTCAACATATTTAGAGCAAATCTCATCAAGCTCCATTTTAATCCCTGACTCAACTGACAATCCCACGAGGCAGCAGGGAAGAGTGGGATTAATATATTAGTCACTTGCAAAACTTGCCAGTCCCTCAATTACGTTAGTTCCAGTAAAATATTCAAGGGAATAATTTTTTTTTTTTAAAGTGTCGTCCTCCCTGTCTAGTGAATCTGACAAGAAGGCTCCACTTAGCTCTATTACAGTACTTAAATACTGTTGGCATTGTCTATTGAATTACAAAAGTCCCTTACTAGAATGTGAGTGTCTCAAAGGTTAGCATCATCTTGTGTTCTTTATTGCACTATCCCTAAATCCTTGCATAAGGCTTGATGCATAGTAATCAATAAATGTTGGCTGGACAAATGAAAAAATGAACAAACCAATTGTCCTTACTACAGCTATCTGCTAATATATAATGCAGGAAACCAGGGGGGTCAAAAGCACCACACCAGCTCTCAGTAAGATGGAAGCAAAAGCCTGCAGATTCCTCTGGCTAGCAATCCACCCTGGCCAGTTGTCCTGTATGGTTCTATTTCTCCCACCAAGGACTGGGTAAATGTCCTCAGCATGAGTCTAACTCCACTAGCGGAAAAATTACTTAGAATCTGGATCCAACTGAAGGGAGTGAGAGAAGGAGGTAGATTTTTTGTTAGCTGCTGTCGAGTCAGCCCCCTACGCATGGCGATCCCCTGTACAACAGAAGAGAACGCTGACAGGTCCTCTGCCGTCCCCATGATTGGTTGCAGATTGGACCACTGTGATCCATACGGTTTTCACTGGCTGATTTTCAGAAGTAGATCGCCAGGCTTTTCTTCCTAGTCCATCTTAGTCTGGAAGCTATGCTGAAACCTGCTTCTTATCATAGCAACGTGCAAGCCTCCACTAACGGATGGGTGGTGCCTGTGCATGAGGTGCACTGGCTGAGAATCAAACCCAGGTCTCCTGCATGGAAGGCAAGAATGCTACCACTTAACCACCCATATCATCACCTTATTAGAAAGCCAGCCTTTTATACTCCACTGTTTCTTTATTATCCATTCTGAGGCATATGTCAAAATTTGCAAGGCCAGAGACTTTGGTGTATCTTTACTAGATACAAAATCTCTTGAGTGCCCACTTAATGAAAGCCATTCTGGAATATGTTTATCAAAATATTTCAGAAAGGCCTTCCAATTGCCAGAGTTAAAAATGCAAATAAGCTTTTCCCTTGCTTCAACTCCCTTGGCCCAAGTCAGCCTACATGGAATGGCCTACTTGATTATACGTATAAAACTTGAAGGACTTAAATACATAGAAGGGCTAGGATATGATCACAGGGTGTTCCCATACTTCTCAACATGCAATGACTTAATCAAGGGTGATTTATATTTAGAATTTGTTCCCAGTTACACCTCTGTTGTAATATCTAGCAGCTACTGTAAGAAGTATACAAGCAAACAGAGGTCATCCAGCTAATTCCAAGGCAACAGCTGCCAAGTGTGAATACAACAGCAAGACCGCAACTTAAGTACAAATGCTCAAGCTTGTTACGGGAGATTTATTAGGAATAAAAGCAGACAAATTCAGACTACCTTCCCCAAAAGCCATTAGAAGCTCTCTTTAAAGATATTCATGTAAATCTTTAAAGATATTCATATAAATCTGTCCAAAGAAACGTCACTGACTTCAATGGCCAAGATAAAGAGGTTCCTTTACTGTGAGATTTGTCGTAGTGAAAATAAGGCGCAGATGAATCACAAAGAGGTAAGATAAGAACTGTGTGGAAAACGCTGTGATAGATTACACATCTCATTAAATATAATTTTATGTGATTCGTTACTGTATTGCCCCGTTTGATTTATGTACACTTTAGGAAGCTTTTTGCTGTTCGGAATGTAATTATATACTTTATAATTGAGTACATAGCTGATTAATTACAATGTTTATAGCTATTCCTATTAAAAAGCTGGATATCAGGCCCGTGGTCAGAAACCACCGTCCCCATGTTTAAAACATTGCTTCTACAAATGATGTTCTACAAAAATTAATTAAATTTTCTACTCAAGCACTGCTTCCAGTAGGGCTTATATAGCATAATCAAGAAGTTTTCCTTTTTTTAGATAATTCTCTATTCCTCAGTACAGGGTCATTCTCAATATTTAAAAAATGCTTTCCCCACAATTTCAGAACAAGAAAAAAATAACAATAATATAGACAATAATTTGCATCCAGTGGGAACTCAGTCAATATGTAAACTTTTCTGGATTTCTCCAATTCAGTGGTTTGGTAACTTTTGTACTCTTTAAGAAGAACAATGAGAAGTTAATCTCCCTCCTTTAAAGAAAAAATCAAAAACATAATTTTGTCAAAGCTCCTTCAAAGGAATTTCTTTTCTAGCTTCTTATCCGCTCAAAGCTGCTTAAGATATAGCAGTCAATATCAATCAGGAAACATTTGACCCAAAGAGATAAAGTCCTGAGGTATGATCCTTTGATGAATGGCTTGCCCTTATCAGGTTGTAATTGCTATTACAAACTCAACAGAAAGGTTCCTTCCACTCTCCTTTCTGAAATAAGCCTCAAAGAAAAAGCGGCAGTGGTATTGCCATTAAACCTCTGGCACCGAGCACGGGCAGCATCCGCTGGCAGCCACAAAGACAACAGGTGTTCTGCTGGTCACAATTAAGAGTCTCTTCAGTTCTACATTTTACAGCCTGCGAGCACTTTTACAGACATTATTTCATTTACTCCCCACAGCAATCGTTTTTGGATTTATAGCTCTTACCACGGCATGAAATTCTCTCCCTGTGTGTGTGTGAGAGAGTGTATGTATTTACTTGCTTATTTCCCATATCCCTAGACTCTAGACTCCACAAGGACAGGGGAATTATGTCTGTTTAAGTCACTAAAGCTTACTCAGGGTTTAACTTGGTATCTGGTACCTAATACGTTTCCCCTTAAATATTTGTTAAATTGATGAATGGCATCTTTAATAGAAAGATGAACAGATGAATGAATGAATGAGTTACTCTGTGCTGAGGGGATTATCATCCCCATTGTAGAGCTAAAGAAACTGAGGCTGGAATATGAAAATTCAATTAAGCTACTTGTGCAAGAGGACGGGCACTTGAATCAATATGTTCCCTATCTTTGTTGTGGATATTGCTGAAGCTGCTAAGAAACCTCTTACCTTCATCCAAGAGGCAAAAGGAGAAGGGGCAGGAGAGAAGACACTACTTACTCCATCTCTGTGTGACCTTGATCATAGCTACTACCATTGTTTATTTCAAGGCTACAGGAGCAGTGCTCGATATTTTCCATACATTATTTTGTTCAATCCTTAGGACAACCATAGGAAGCAGGTGTTCTTATTCTTACACATGAGATGAGAAAACTCAGAGAAGTTAATTAACTTAAACAACAACAACAGAACAAACAAAGGAGACTAAGCATTAGGCAAACCTCAGGGTAATTTTATTACCTAAAGGTAGGTAGACAACAGCAATGGAGAAGCAATGGCCTCATTTGTGAGGGCCACAAGAAGCCTCTAGCTCAACATCTCATCACTAAAACACAAGAAGAGTAGCAGTGTTTAAACCAAGAGTGGGTATATTGCAGACTCTGCCACTAACACATTTTATTCCGTATGTCCCAATAACACAGTTTCTGCATCTGTGATAATGGGCTCCTGTTATTTCCCTTCAGCCACTTAAAGGACTCTTGGGGGAACAAAGAACCACGATTATCAGCTAAACGCTACAGTGACAATTTGGAAGGGAGAGGGTCATTGGTGTGAAAATTACCCATAAGGCCCTCATAATCTCCAACCAAAGGTTTCATCCAATTAAATGGGTGGCTTTGTGTTCCAAGGACTGCTTTACCATCATTTCACTCCATCAACCCCACAGCGTGGGGCGATCAGCCATGCTGACTGCCCTGCTTTACAGGTGGGCCATAAAGGCTTATCAGGTTCAAAGCTGATGTCAACAGAAGTGTGCCCGTCAGTGTGGACATACCTCAGTCTTCTAACTCTTCCTCCCTGGACCCAGTTAAAAAAGCTGCCCTAACTATCCCGGCCCCCACTACTATCTGTTTTCAATTACTGTATGTATAGTCTTCATAACACAGCTAGCCCTTTATTCCTCTATGCAAGACTCCTTTTACAAATTAGTTCAAATGTAATTACTCAGTCTCCTAAAATAGGCTGCGTCCTCTAATGTGTTTGGAACACGTTTCAGGGCAGAATGGCCCTCAATAAATACTTGAGCCTTGACTGGGAGGTCAGAAATATCCCTCTTAACTTTATCCAGAAGTTGCCATTCTTGCCAATTTGATAAGTTTCCCTTCACTTGATTACTATTCCATCTCACCACACTTCTTTCTATTCAGAGTTACAGCTATCTTATCCTTCTTTTTCTTTCTTTCTTTCTGTTCTGAACAAGAGTGTTGTTTCTGACTTGATCTACTCCAAAGCCTCAGCTTCTTCCCTTTTCCAAATCAACCTTAAATTGACCAATCCCTTTAGCTCTTCAGTACTTCATTCTTCTGGCACAAGAATATGCCTCAAAATACAGCAATGACTTTCCCACATGTATGATTGTGGCATTTGGTCAAGCTGGTGCGAGGAGACTTAAAAGGACTCTTCATCATGTATACCACATGCACAGAACCCTGAAGACAGCAATAATTCTATCAGTGCTCGTCAATTACATATTATGAATGATAGTGGCGAAGCGCTCCCTAACTCATTTAAGGAGCAAATCCATAGACAATCTAAATTGTTGAATAGTCTAACAAGCATTTTGTTATTTTCAAAAATTTGACTGTCTGCTAACAAAGCATTTCCAAACAAAAGTGCTGCTTTAATGACAGATATGAGTTCATAGCAAGGGGCTCAAACTCGCCAACATCAATGGGCTAAAATCCTCAAAACCGTCTTCTCTGAATGACAGATCATCTGACACCAGGTGCTTCTGCCACTCTGATTAGATGCTCAGGAAAGGTCAGTAGCCTTCTCCTAGTGTGTTTAAAATCCAGATGGGGGAAAGGGACAAACACAAAGGCATGTCTCTTTGGCTTGCCTGCAGTTATTTCCTTAATAGAAAGACTGTATCAAACCTCTTAAGAAAATGGATGGGAAGTTAGTGAATTGGCTCGATGGATTTTGCTGCCCTGGTCAGTGAACAAATTTAACCTTGCACTCCAGTTACAAGAGATCTCTGTGGATTAGCCACACTGAGGTTGTTTTGTTTTGTTTTTTAATTTAAATTTTGAGGGAATTTTCTTGCCAGGAAGTATGATCCTAGTTCCTTTTTGCCATTTCAGTTTCTGACAAGACCCAGGAAATATTGGTCCACGTAAAGCACACTGATTTTAATATTCCTTTCATGGTGGCCCCCAAAGCATACAAAGGCAGGGCCGAAGCCACAAGTAAGGGATCATGGTTGCCATAAGGCACAAATAAAGGGGGTGGGATCTTCAAAGGACCCCCATACCCTGGGTTGGGGGTAGTTAACATAAAACCATGATGTCCCTTATCTGGAAACCAGTATGCTTTCCAGAGAATCTCCCGTGTAGAATGGGTTTTGGAACCTCAAGAAGCTGGTGTTTGGAGGACCTTAGAGCTCATCTAGTCCAGCCCACAGGGCACTCCGGCAAACTTCATTGTATCAGCTGTTCATATCACAAAGAATTAATTCTATTTCAGAAAAAAGAAGAGGATTAGAGAAAGCAGGGGAGGGGGAAGTACCCTGGGGCATGAAAGCCACTAAAATAATCACAAAACGTGAAGTTTAGAATTGAAAAGAGCTATGTTAGATTGGGAGCCCTGGTGATCGGCTGCTAACCAAAAGGTCAGCAGTTCAAATCCACCAGCTGCTCCTTGGAAAGCCTATGGGGCAATTTTACTCTGTCCTGTAGGGTCACTCTGAGTCAGAATTGACTCGACGGCAATGGGTATGTGATACTGGCTCTTATTTCTACTCTTCCCAAAAGGAGAAAATTACAAATCACTAGTAACCTCCCTTGTCTGACTCCTCTCTGTGTTGCATCATTTCCCAGTTACCGTGATTGTGCTGATGATACCAGTAGTTTCTTAAAGGCCCAGCTCTAAAACATCTGGACTAATTGTTGAACAGAACCAGGGAGCTACTAACCCGGAAGTAGTACAATACTTCCATTTGTCCTGTACTATGTCTACACAATTGGGTTTGTACAGCTCCAACTCATGCCTTCAGATGCAAATAAATTAACTCCTTTATTTGGGCATAAACACATCACACCCCAGAAGGGGCCAGAATGGACGTTTCTGGTTCACACATTCAATCCAGTGCACAGGGAGATATTCCTTTGTACATATTGCTATCCATAATCTGGATTCTCTAATTTCTGAAACCCATACCTCAGATAGAGTAATATTCATAGAAAATGAAATTTGGGTTTTTAATTATGCCAACTTTCTCTTTCATAATTTGAATGTTCCATATATTCCAGAACGTGTTTACAGAACTTCCCTATATTTCTAAATAAATACGCAAAAGAAGTTCTGAAACATACACATTTTAAAGATGACTTTGCACGCACCAAGTTGTTCCCAGATGTTTCACATTCCGAATTTCTCAATAAATGAATAACATGCTAGGAAAGCAAACACGAGCTGACAGTATTTAGTCTAAGTTGTTTAAATGGTATAACATGTGTAGCTAAACACAATTTTCAGTAACTGTATTTCACTATCAGCAGTTATTAAAGAATCCAAAATGGGCGTTCGGGGGCTTCAGCTTAGAAGTCTTATAAATGTGGTCTTTAGCTTGCTTTTAATTGTTGGTGCTTCTCACAACCACACTGCAGCAACAGCTCTTGTCTTCTGAGTTTTATATATATACATTCATGTGACAAACCCATGATCCCAGTTCACTGCCACAAGTGCTCATTAACACGCATCGCAGCCGTACAGTCAGCTCTGGGAGTTTTGAGCCTGAGCCAGGATGAGGGCTACAGCAAATGGCAGCCTGGCCTTTTCACTTTTTCCATTTTTATATTAAAAAAAATAGAGTGAGAAAACTCCCAATAACTGCTCCTTTCACACCTTTTATCTCCTTTACAAATTCGTTAATATTCACTCATTAAATCTCAAACTTTCCTACATTCTTATGTAATGCTTAATTCTCTTCTCCTCTGATGTTGGCTTGTGAAATATCTTTAATTAAAAAAGCTAAAAGCACTCTAAATCTGGATGGCAGACTCATTTCCAGGGCATTCAGGCATGTTGTCTAATTTTAAAACTCTGACAGGATACATGTAAATTTATGCAAGTTTCATAAAAGTCACAATTTCCTCCTTGAATTCAAGCTAAAGAAAATGCCCCCGAGCTCTTTTCAAAGCTGTTTGTTTTACTGGAGAGCTCATTTTGCCCATTGTGTTGGAGGTGATTATTCTAAAGATTATCCAGTGTCAGAGTCCCATCAACCCAGTAAGAATTAAGGAGTTAAATTTCCTGACTATTGATCAAACAGGCTTTTTGATCACTATTTTATGGCTCTTAAACAAAGATGGGGGAGGGAGAGGAAAATATTATCATGCAAATTGTTTTGGTTGACAGTAATTAAGAAATTATATGTTAAGAAAATCAGTAATTGTTCACATGAGTCATTAATGTGTTTTCATTCTTTGTAAAACTTTCTGGCACGCCCTTCCTTTCTTGCTTTAAATAAGCAAGGACTGGAAAATATGCATAGTATTTGGAACCCAGGGGAGTGACATATTAATTCAGAGTTTGCTTGGAAGTGTAGCTTTGTGGAAACTCAAACGTGTTCCCATCCTTTCTTTTTCTACACTGCTCTTTACCAAAGACTTATTTCCAGAATGTGGGGGTAGCCTCTTAGACTGGGGTATAGGAGGGTGGGGGGTCTTCCATAGGTTGGGCCTCTTCTGTGCCCATCAGAAGGCCATAATTAGGAGACTAAGTGCTTAGTAAATCTGTAAGGCACACCACTAACCAGGGGAGTCAGAACCAGCTCAGTATGGGCAATTAACCAGTCCTGGCTAATTCTGTGGCTCCCCAGAAGCAAATATTCATTCTGAATTAAACCTTTTGCCTAAGTTTGTTTTGGAAAGGTCTTAAATCCACAGGAAAGAGACTAAAAGTATATGATGGAAGGCTGAGACAGGCTTTCAAACGGTGGGGACACCTTTGAATGAACTCAGGTTAGCTTACAAATCACCGATCCCCAAAAGAGCGCAAACTAAAATTACATTTGTTTTTATTGAAAGACAGCCTCAAGTGCCGACATGTAGTGCATGACATGTGATACATAATAATACTCTTAAACCAGTTCTGACATAATATCTCCGGCGGCCTAATAACCACAAATGATTGCTTTAGTTAAGAACTAGCCAGAAGCAAAATAGATCCATGTAAAAGGAGCTTGAACCATAAATACCTCAACAATATTTTATGTCATTTTGTACAAGTTGAAGGAGTCCTATAATAATTAACAACAAAAACGCCATGTTCTTTACTATTGTGCGATGGTTGTGAAAGGTTATTTCGAAGTCCCGAGGTTGCCAATGCCATAAATTATGCAGGCACTAAGAAGAAATAATAGCAATTTAAATGAAGGCTGATGTAATTCATGATAAACAGTCATTGGAAAATATTACAATGTTGTCTTTTTTGAGTGGGTTTAATCAGAAGAATGTGACCATATTCTAACATAAACCACTTCTCTTTTCCATTGTACTGGCACTTGGAATGCTGGCACTCACCGTGACTGCAAGGTTCTTATTCACAATAATTGCTGAATCCAGAGCTCCCACACCTCCAGGGAACCTAACAATGTAAATTTGGTATTCTGATTAATGGAAGGAGCTTCCAAGATAAAGCTCAAAAGCTTTGGCCTGCGTGGTGGTCCAAAACGGGGACTGAAATTTGAGATGCATGTAGCCAGGATGCCTTCAAGAATACATATCAAAAAAGATGGCTAAGTAATGCAAACACTGAAGAATTACTTTATTGTCCCGTCTAGTAGAACCTTGAAATGCGGTCTAAATTCAGCAGCTGTCCTGATAAAAGCAAACCTTTGTCACAGATTGTTCTGGGTGAACTGTAAATATAGCAACACATTAAGAACCAACTACGACAAGGAAGACTAACCCTGCCAACTTTCATTAATGCAAAGTATCACCAGGTCAGGATCATAAGACACGATCACAAGACATGGTCGCCAAGCAGATGTTTATATCTGAAAGCAAAAAAATAGTTACCGTTAATATGGGGGGCGGGGGGAGGTCCTGTGCATACAAACCAGTTGGGGGCAGGTAAAAAAGAAAACTCAAAAACACATCTCATGCCAGCATGGAGACTGGACAATATTTACCTCTCTGGAATTCACCCAGTCTTTGGGAGTGTAAAAAGAATAATGTTTCTGCTATTGTAACCGCAAAGCCTTCCAACCAAGAGTTCATTTACAAGTTTTTAAGCCAACTATTGATCATTTGTGTTGATGACGGAAGGCAAGGATAAAAGAAAACACAGAAAATCCAAGTTTATTTTTCCCACTGGTTTCTATTTGATTCATGATCCATTCTTTCCAAAGGCCATTCCGAGCAGTAGAAGTGATTTCAGTTTTTCTTCTCCTTTTCTCTGCCAACCTTCGGGGGAGGTGCTAACGAGATGGAATACACTCAAATGAAGGAAGGGGAGTTTGTCCAGGAAATTGGGGACTTAGATAATCTACATAATGGGGCCTCTATCCTTGATCATCAAAAATTAACTGCCACCTTCCAAAGATCATTTAAAATAGCCATTATACAGCAAAACAGACTATTTTTGACTCTGGATCTTTTCTTCCAACTACATCTATTTAAATCGTCTCCAAGGTCAAATATCTGGCCACTCCTTTAAAAATACTCTTTCCAAAAAAGATAAATGGCTTTCTTTGGCATGTATACCAATAAAAATGTATTTTATCTCCTCTTACCACACAAACCTTACTTTCTCTAAATAGCCCATTGCGCACATTTATCAGTGAATTTTGCTCAGTGTACAAATATTTTATGTATTACAATACGTGGCTGAACGCAAAACTTGCAAATATTTATTTTTAGACAGATGGGAAAAAAAGCAATTAGAACTAAAAATGTGAAGAATGAAGAACTCACTTAGAAGCAGTTACACTAGACATGTAAACTGTTCTGCCATCAAACTTTTATTCAGATGCTGTAGAGCACATTAAGAAATATTACTTGCACACAGAAAAACTTATTATTTCACAACAGAAAAAATCCAATCACTATAAACAACATCTGGGGGTCATTAATAACTTACTCTGGAGATGAATTAGCCAACTAGTTAGTGGCCTGACTCCGAATTCCTAAATTTCTATTTTTGAAGAAAAAAAAAAAGAGAACAAAAACAAAATATAATACCATGACTTATTTTTGCAAATATGGATGCACTCGGGGCAGTTTATGTGAGTGTACAAATGTGTGTATGTATAATGGACAACTTGTGTACACACACAAGGCACATTCGGTTCATGCATTAATCACTACTTCCCCTTAAGTGGGGTCCTGCTTTTATTTTGAGGAAGTTTAAAATTGTAATATTGAGCTCACTCTCTCTGTTCAGAGCCGTGTATATAATTAGCATATTTTTCAGACTGGTAAGAATCTGACATAAGAAGCATCTGAGAAGATTCTCATTCCAAACTACTACAAAGCCTTTCGTAGCCCCATAACACATTTTAAGAACAGGCATACTGTTCAAATATTCCAGCCCTAAGATAAAAGAACTAATAATTTTGCTGCCACACAACCCACTGTACTGAAACACCCTAAATATTTATACTAACAGGAGTTGAAAATAGTATCAGAGGACAATGCCAAAATATTTCTTCCACTCATTATTAGCAACTGTCTTTGGGAAGACAGATGCCAAAAAGCCAGCACTTTTCTAATTCACTGGGTCTCATCACATGGTCTGTTATTAAAGGTCTCAGGGGGGTACCGGTAGACTGGCTAGCTTAGGTAAGGCAGGATAAAATAGTCTTCAAGACAATCCATATTTACTTTTTTTTTAAAATGCCTCTAAGACATCCCTCCAAAAAGGATGGAATTACAATGATTGCAAGCTGCACTTTTTTTTTTTTTAATTATTTCACATACAGAAGCCATGGTCTTCGGATGGATGGTAACTTACAACTATAATCGGCAATGGTTTTTATTCCTTAGCGGTACATGTAATAACGGTGTGTCTTACAAATGACGTTGTCTTAAAACCAGCTGCCAGAATAGATCCTAATTCCTGCAGAGCCTGTGAGTGTCAGAGTAGAACTGTGCTCCATAGGGTTTTCAATGGCTAACTTTTCAGAAGTAGATCTCCAGGCCTTTCTTCTGTGGTTCCTCTGAGTGGCCTCCAACTGCCATAATTTTGGTCAGCAGCCGAGCATTACCTGCTTGCACCACCCAGGGAATACGATGTTGCCTTAGATTTGATGAAATATAATATACCTAACTGAATGGTCTATATCAGGAGTCAACAAATTTTTTTCTGTAATGGGCCAGATAATAAATATTTTTGGCTCCATGGATGATACTCAACTCTATCATTTTATTGCAAAAACCATCACAGATGAGATGAAAAGCCATGATCGCAGCAGTGTTCCAAGAAAACTGTAAAAACAGGCAATTGACCTTGTGTGGCCTGCAGCCGTGGTTTGCCATATGTAAACTAGATTGTAAACAGCGCACTGACTTACGAGCACAGACCCAGAGAATGGAACCGCGGCCAACGCTGAACCCGCTGACGGCAGAAACCCTGTCATACTCCAGTTTCTTCCCGGTCCCACAACTTGCCCACAGCAGGTGCTCAACATCGGCCAGATCAGGCTGGGGCAACTGACCATGTTTAAACGCACAGAAGTTACTAAATGGACACTATTCAGGACAGAGAAGCAAAAACTCTGCAGGTGAATGTGAAAAATGTACCCAGCTATCCCTGAGGAACACTGCTTTATGTATTTGACAAAAGTCCCAGATATTCTGAACATAAGTCAGATTCTTGTAACCATTCTTTGAATTAGAGTAGTTAAAAGACTACTAAAAAGAGCAGCAGAGCACATGGTTAAGGGCATCGGTTTTGAAGTACACAGAGATGGGTTCGAATCCCAGCTCCACCACTTAACTAGCTCTGCCGGATGACTTCCTTAAACAACTCAGAGGCAGTTTTCTCATTTGCAAAACAGGAATAAAATACCTACCTCTAAGTATTGTTGTGAGATTTAAATGAGATAATGTATACAGTAGGTGCTCAATAAATATTAGATAAATTTGGCTTCACTAAGTCTTTCACTAAAGTGATTAATCATAATAAACAAATGGTTAATTAAATGGGTATCATTTAGGGATACAAACTGTGTTTAGACACATTGCATTGGGTAAATCTGCTGCAAAAGACCTCTTTAAAGTGTTCAAAAGCAAATATGTCACCTTGAAGACTAAGGTGCGCCTGATCCAAGCCGTGGTGTTTTCAATTGCCTCATATGCATTCAAAAGCTGGACGATGAATAAGGAAGACCAAAGAAGAATTGATGCCTTTGAATTCTGGTGTTGGCAAAGAATATTGAATATGCCATGGACTGCCAAAAGAATGAACAAATTTGTCTTGAAAGAAGCACAACCAGAATGCTCCTTAGAAGCAAGGATGGTGAGACTACATCTCACATACTTTGGATGTGTTATCAGGAGGGATCCGTCCCTGAAGAAGGACATCATGCTTGGTAAAACAGGTGTTGACGAGATGGACTGACACAGTGGCTGCAACCACGGGCTCAAGCATAATGACGATTGTGAGGATGGCCCAGGACCGGGCAGTGTTTCGTTCTGTTGTACGAGGGTCACTATGAGTCGGAACTGACTCAACGGCACCTAACAACAACAACAACACGGTGCCTGGTACATGGTGAGCCCACAGTAAAAGGTAGGGGCTACTGTTATGTATTTTGAACTAATCAGGCTTCTCAGGAAATGAGCTGTGCTAGTTAAGGAAGTGAAATGTTTACTGAGAATCATTAAGAGCAACTTTTTGTGTGTCACTGATAAATGCAAGCATGTGCAACAGAAAGGGATCTTATAGATCACCCAGTCCAGGGTTCTTAATCTAAGGTTCCACATAGTCTATGAATCCCTAAAAATATATGCAGAATTTTCTGTATTTGCTCGATATTTTCATTTTTGCTAATAACATTATTCAGAGCCATTATGATGATGATGATGATGGTGATGATGATACCTGTACACATATCTTTATGAGAAGATTCATAGCTTTCATCACATCCTCAAAAGGGCTTAGAATCCAAAACAGCTCAAAAACCTGGTCCAACCTTTCATGTCACACATAAGACATATGAGAGGTCCAGAGAGGGTAGCTCAGCTGCCTAAACTCTCTTCTCTATTTAGCATGAGGGTCAGATTCTGAACTCAGGTATTCTGACACCCAATCAAGTGTTCTTTTAAAAGTACATTATGGTTTTTCTTAAATTTCTCAGTAACTGATAGCATTAGGGTATATCCCTCCTAAATAATATGTCTGTACTTCTATCTAAGGCTAGGCCAAGTTGAGCCTGTAACTGCTCCAGGAACATAGCCTACCTTCTGTTGCTACTTCTCACCACACTCTAACACTCATATCCACCACCAGGCACCACTGGACATTTCCTCCTTACACCTGAAGAGAAGCAATTAAGGAAGGAGGAGCTGCTGGTAATAAGTACTTTGTTAGCTTCTACTCTACATTATCGTCACTGACTTCAACTTCTGGCATTCCTACAGCACTGGGTCTCAATCTTTAGTGTGCATAATTACCTGGGAATCTTGATTCAAATATTGCTAACTGGGCATTACTCATTCAAATTTAGCAGTTTTGAGGTAGACTTGAGGAGCCCTGGTGGTGCAGTGGTTAAAGTGCTCAGCTGCTAACCAAAAGGACGGCAGTTCAGATCCATCAGCCGCCCCATGGGAGAAGGATGTGGCTTTCTGCTTCTGTAAAGATGTACAGCCTTGGAAACTGTACGGGGCAGTTGTACTCAGTCCTACAGGATCAATATGAGTCAGAATCGATTTGACGGCAGTTAATTTTTTTTGGTTTGGGGTAGAACCCAAGAATTGGAATTTTTAGTAAGTTCTTCAGGTGACTGATGCAGGTGTGAAAATCTTTGCCTGAACTCATTTTCCAGCCTAAGCCAGATGTTCACTGAAGAATTTCTTTTCCTCTTGTGATTGTAACTGTTCTCCCTCATCTGTAGCTGTGGAAGGCTCAGGACACAAGGACACAAAGCCCATACCTGGCATTGACTATTGCTTAGAAGGAAAAATATTTTGGCCACAAGAGATTCCTGGAATCTACCCTAAATAAATCATCAGAAATGCTGATGGTTTTATACATAAAGATGCTCATCACAGTGTTAATTATACATCATACAAAACAACAATGAAACGCCCTGGAGGAAATAATACAAAATTCCGATAGAAAGAGATTATGTAAGCTGTGATAAATTTATTTTATTCAATTATTATACAACCATTAAAATACTGTTTATAAAAATGTTATAATAATATGGGGAAATGTTTATTTTATAATAACTAAAATTTTAAGATAAAAGTTGCTTATGTGAAATGTTCTCAAGTAAATAAAAATATGTTTTCCAGTGGAAAAAGGCTGGAAGGAAAAAACATCGATGAGATCATTGATGAAACTTAGGACGGCAATACAAAAGCACAGATAAGCATACCAGCTTTGAAGCCAGACAGACCTGAACTGAAATCCAGCTTTAGCACTTACTAGTTGTGTGACTTTGGGCTTGTTTAACATTCTTAGCCTCTGTCTCATTGTTTGTGAAGTGATGGTTAATATGAACTTCCTTACGGGGTGCTGGAAGGATTAAGCAAGATAATGTATGTAAAGGGTCTAACATAACGTCTGACATGTACTTGCTCACAGAAGAGTGGCAATTATTATTATTATACCTGTACTTTCCATAACGGAAATAATTTCATAATGAGAAGAATGTTTTGAAAAACATATGAGCTATTTTTTTTACAATTTACTTTTTTTTTTTCTCCTTGAAATATTGTACAAAGGGAATGGGAGACTGGGAACATGTGGTTAACTGAGGATTCTGATTAATTAGGGTTAATCTTGCAAATGTGGCACCATGTCCTTCAGCAGTGGGACACATTTGCCACCACCACTCATCAGGTGGGATGGCATTAAGAGCAAGGGGGGCCTGTTCTTCAAAAAGTTGAGCATAGAACTACCATAAAAACCAGTTGCCGAGCAGTCTATTCTGACTCATGGTGACCCCGTGTTGCAGAGTAGAACTGTGTGTGCTCCAGAGGGTTTTTAAAGCTGTGATCTTTCAGAAGCAGATTGGCAGGACTTTCTTTCAAGGCACCTCTGGGTAGGTTCGAACCAATAACCTTTTGGTTAGTAGTCAAGTGCAAACTGTTTAGACCACCCAGGGACTTCTAGAATTACCATATGACCCAGCAAGTCCACTGCTAGGTATATACTCAGGGACTTCTAGAATAACCATATAACCCAGCAAGTCCACTGCTAGGTATATACCCAGGGACTTCTAGAATTACCATATGACCCAGCAAGTCCACTGCTAGGTATATACTCAAGAAACCTGAAAGCAGCAACACAAAGAGACACACACACACCAATGTTCACTGCAGCACTATTCACAATAGCCAAAAGGTGAAAACAACCCAAGTGTCCATCAACAGATGAATGGATAAATAAAATATGGTATATCCATACAATGGAATATTACTCAGCCATAAAGAGAAATGAAGTTCTGATACATGCTATGGTATGGGTGAACCCTGAAAACATTATGCTGAGTGAAGTAAGTCAGATACAAAAGGACAAATGTTACATGATCCCACTTAAATGTCTACAAAAGGCAAATACATAGAGTCCAAAGTATATTAGTGGTTACCAGGGGCAAGTGGGAGAGGAAAAAGGAGTTACTGCTTAAGGGGCACTGAGTTCATGCTAAGGATGATTAAAAAATTTTGAAAACAAATAGTAGTGATGGTTGCCCATCATGGTGGCCGTGTTTAATGTCACTGAATTATACACATAAAAATGGCTAAAATGGAATTTGATTTATCATATATATTTTACCATAATTTTAAAAATTTGAAAAAAAAAAAAAAGGATCATGGGCCTAGAACCTGATGTCTGAGTCCCATGTTAGTCTAACTACTGTTGGACTAATGTTTAGCCACTAACTTTCCTGATGAGCTTCAACCACCAATTGACTTCCATGACACTTTTCTTCCCTGTTATACAGAATTATTCGGAGGCAAGGCATAGAGTAAGACAGCTTAATGGGACAACAGTCCCTAGGTTTGTTCTAACCTTGACACATCTCAACTTCCTTTCTTTCCAGAACCATGGGACAAAATGTATTTTCTATAGCATGGTACCTGTCATCTGTGCTACAGTAAGGATAAATCTCAGAAGAACCAATTAGTGCCAACATCCTTTCTCTTTCTGAAGGAGTATGTGCTTGGGATGGGGCAGTAGTTAGTGCCCTGATAAAGTACAATTTTGGGTACTGTGTGTAATATCCTTGTTAAAATATTTGATCTCCTATTTCAAAGGCATAATGTTCATGCCTGGGACTGTGAGGAAGAAAAGTATAACCAGCTAACCCTACATGTTGTGAACTTGCCTCATCCAGGATCCTCCACAAAGCTCTCCTGAGGGAGACAGAAGGCCTCATCCTCACCTATAAATAACATGGAGCACTTCAACAATCCATAAAGCATCCTTAGGGCATGAGAGCCATCCACCAAGTAATCTGCCACATAACGAACAGTGTACTGGCTAAAATTTTTCTTCCTGAAGACTTGCTGGAATGATTCCAGTCTGAACTGTGATCTATATTGGATTTGTTCCTAATCCATAAAACTCACATTAATTAGAACCTATCAGTGCCCACAGGCTAATGGCCTAGCTACTGTTCCTTGATTTTGACAATGAATTCAAATATCTGTGGGTTAGAGGTTGGAAAGCTCAAAGTGACAACCTTTGGATACAGGCTACCATTTGTCCTAATTCAAGGATGCACCTCAACTTCCTAAGAACATCCTTCTAGGATGTGCAGGCTCCAGGGTCTGCTTAAGCTTTATAATAAGTTAACAGTCTTCAACCAAAGACACTGACCAATTTATGAAGAATGTTTTTCTCATTTGAGTTCCTTGAGTAACTGTAGGAAAAACCAAGTTCCTTTGAGCTAGACATATTTCACTTGTGAATTAAATCAACTGGCAATAAGCTAAGGCTTAAAGATTGAAGTAAAAAAATACTTGGCTCTAAGAAAAGAGATAAGATGATGGAATTCTGAAGCCCTCTGGAATCTAGCAGAGTTTTTTTTTACCATTTCAAAAACATATGTTGATAGAAAGATGAGTAAGACATGATTCTTACCCCTCAAGGAGCTTAGACTCTAGTGAAGAGAGAGGCAACATAAGGTGTTAAATTTAATAGCAAGCAGAAGGAAAAAACTTCAGAAAAGTACTAGTACCTCAGAAGGGACAGGGAGTGGAGTGTAAAGATGATTTTTCTGAAGCCATCCTTTGGCCTAGAAGCAGCTTGTTAAACAGCCAGGAGACCAAGCCGGTACTTCATTCCTCTACCCCCTACCACTCAGTTGGTGCTTCCCTCCTCTTCCGTTTTACAGACCCATGGGAAAGATCCAATTTAATAAGAGACCAGTTCATTTCTCCTTCCAGAGGCTTCCCCTGGGTCTTAACCACAATGAGGTCTGTTAGAGAAGGGCTCAGGAGAACATGCTAAAAGTGGTAGAGGAAACCACCTCTTTCTTTGAGCTTCAAAGTCTAGAGTATTTTCCACCTCCTCACCTGAAATAACTTCCTCCTTTTTGAATCCTCTCTGTCCTCAAGGTCCAGCAGAAGATCTGTTTTCTCCAACAGGCTTCCTCTGACCATTAGGGCCCTCTTTCATAAATACCATAACTCCAGCAGCACCTACGGCTTGAACCCTTTCTACCTTGGCCCTTGAAAGTCTCCCTTGCTGTGTCCATTAGATGACAATGCTTTCCTATTTACAAAGCTTTGGCAGGTATCATCATTTCCTCTGAACCTCAAAATAACTCCTGACTCTTAACTCTTAACTTTGTAGCAGAAAAGTGTGCCCACTGGGTCAGCAAAAGGTGCTATCCTGCACTTTAGCAACATGCTAGGTCTGTGACCTTGCTGAAGCTACTTAACCTCTCTGAAGCCACCCTGGGGTAAAATGCAAGGTTGTTAAGAGGATCAGATATAATATTTGTAGTGTACCATTGCTCCCTGTCCTATCTCACCCAACTTGACTTTCAAGTGTCTTGAGAGCAGAGACAATGTCATATATCATTATCCCAACAATGCCTGGAGCTGTGCCTTAAGCATTGTTGGTGTTCAATGAATGAATGAATTAGCACACCAGAAGCATTAGAATGCACTAGTGTTTTTCTGCCCAAATCCCATCTGTTCTTTAGTCCTCCAAGATGGCGACTGGAGAGACAAACAGGCCGTGTGGAGAAGAGATTCCTAGGGAGAGAATTTCTAGGCAATTTCCAAAGGACACATAAAGCTCAGATGATGGAATCAAGGCCCATGCCAGCCCGCAATGAGAAGATTTCCTGAGCAGGCAGTGCAGCCAGCTCTTGTGCCAAGATCTTGGCTACTCCGCCTCCTTTGAAAACCTATTACCAAATCACGGCAAGTGAAATTTAATTTTAAAAAGGGAAATGATTTATGTGCTACAGGAATAAAGAAGTGACAGAAGCAGGAAAGCTTGCATACATTTCATTTTTTGAAATCAGACCTACAATTTTTTCATTAAAGAAGAATGCCAAGTTGGGGAAGCCAATGTGTTCTGAGCAGAAAATTACAGACAGGCATATAATGAAAGTCCTGTTAGCATCACAACTCCATATCTTAGAGAGTCCATGAGAACACAGGGCAGTTTACTATCTTGCCCCTTCAACTTTCAAATATTTCCAGCTCTTAAAGGGCCCTGTCCTCATATCTCCTTCTCTGATGAGATGAGAAGTCATTGGGAGGTTGGAGGCTGGAGTGTTGAAAAGGGACTGCAGGACAGTAAGAGCCGAAGTGGGAAGACTGGTAAAATACAGATGAGAGATGATGGTGGCTGGCATCAGAGCTCCTTGACCCCACCAGTAGTTTCCAGATTTTGAAGCTTTATGATCACTTCTTTCCTAACCACCCCAACATACACCAAATTCTCTATTTAAATCCTACAGAACCTACTGTCTACTTACCATCTAGAGAGCTGGTGATCAGTTATCTGTTTCCAAACAGCTTGATCTCAGGAAAGACTGAGGGCTCTTTCTGAGAAGCCTCCAAACTGAGAGGCAGCTTAGTGTGATGGTTAAGAGCATGGATACTGAAGCAGACTGTCTAGGTTAAAATTCTGGTTTTACTACTTGATAGTTGTGTAATGGAGTCCCTGGGTGGTGGAAACAGTTAATGAGCTCAGCTGCTAACTGAAAAGTTGGCAGTTAAGTCCACCCAGAGGTGCCTTGGAAGAAAGGCCCGACAATCTACTTCCAAAAAATTAACCATTGAAGACCCTATGGAGCGGGGGTTGTCATGGGTCAGAGTCCACTCAACAGCAACTGGTTTTCTGAGCTGTGTGATGCTGCTGTGCTTCAGTGTCCTCATCTGAAATACGGGAATAGCCATAGTACTGACACATAGTACACACATATCTATTCCTTAAACCGATATTGATTACTAAGCACTGTTCTGTCCCTGGGCACATGACTGTGAAAAAGACAGACTAGTTCCCTGCTCTTAACAAGCTTACATTGTAGTATGGGTGGGAATGGGGGAGACAGACCATAAACATGTAAAGAAACAAATATAGGAGTTAGTTTCAGATAGTGATGAGTGATATGAAGATAATAACACAATGTGTTGTAGGACAGACAGTGGATGGTCAGAAAAGGAGACATTTGAGCCATGGTCCAAGTGACAAGAAGGAATCAGACCTGTGCAATTGGGGTAATGCATTCCAGACAAAGGGAGAAACAAGTATTTCTGGAATGAATGAATGGTTGTTGTCTTAGGCTGGGTTCTCTAGAGAAGCAAAACCAGTGAAGTGTATAAATATATATAGAGAGTGAGATTTATATCAAGCAAACAGCTCACGCGATTGTAGAGGCTAGAACGTCTCAAGTCCGTGGATCAGGGTAGTGGCCTCTCCCAAGTCACGCAGCCGCAGAAGGTGGCAAGCCCAAGATCGGCAGGTCGGAGAGCAGGGCTCCTGCTCACAGGCTGTGCAGATCGACGAATCCCAAGTTCTGCAGATAAGCTGACAGCTCAAGTCCCAAGAACCGGAGATGAGACGATGAGGCAGCCGCAGGATCCAGAGACAGCAAAAAGCCAGAACGTCTGCTTATATTCAGATGCAGGCCACACACCCAAGGAGACTCCCTGTCATCTGACTGGCTACTCACAGTATATTCAATCATGGGAGTAATCACATAAAAACACTGAGAATCATGGCTCAGCCAAGTTGACACACAATCTTAACCATCACAATTGTTGAATAATTTTTGTAACAAATGATAGTTCTATCTCTGTAGGTATGAAAAATTTTTGTGGGTATCTTTTGAGGATCTACTGTGGGCCCAATATGTGGTTAAGGTTGTGTTTGACGTGGGGTTATGCAAGAGGATTGGGTTGTTAACACCTAAATAGGACTTGCAATGCATCATCTAAGTGCTTTTACTCCTTAACTCATTTGATCTTCATAACAACCCTGGGAGGTATAGTCCAGGGCTATATGTCCATTTTCCAGCACTGCATTCATTTGCTGAAATATCTTAATTGGTATTTTTTATTTTTTCTCAAACAAAAATTTATACATAGTTATGTGACTTTAATTGCTCTCCCTATACTATGACAGCACACTCCTCCTTTCCACCCCTGATTCCCCATGTCCATTCAACCAGCTCCTAACCCTCTCTGCCTTCCCATCTCACCTCTGGACAGAAGCTGCCTGTTTAGCTTTTTTTGTCTACTTGAGCTAAGAGACACACTCCTCACGAGTATCACTTTATGTCCCACAGTCCAGTCCAATCCCTGTCTGAAGAGTTGGCCTCGGAAACTGTTTTAGTTCTGGGCTGATAGAGAATCCAGGGCCCATGCTTTCCGGGGTTCCTCCAGTCTCAGTCAGACCATTAAGTCTGGTCTTCTTACCAGAATTTGAGTTCCGCACCCCACCTTTCTTCTAGTCCATCTGGGACTCTCTGTTGTGTTCCCTGCCAGGGCAGTCATTGGTGGTAGCTGGGTACCATCTAGTTTTTCTGGTCTCAGGCTGATGGAAGTCTCTGGTTTATGTGGCCCTTTCTATCTCTAGGGCTAATACTTTCCTTTTGTCTTTGGTGTTCTTCATTCTCCTTTACTCCAGGTGGTTGGGACCAACTGATGCATCTTAGATGGCCGCTTGCAAGCTTTTAAGACCCCAGACGCCAATTCACCAAAGTAGGATGCAGAAAATTTAATTGGTATTCTATCAATTCCCAGAGCCTTGTTTTTCGCCAATGCCTTCAGTGCAGCTTCGACTTCTTCCTTCAGTACCACTGTTCTTGATCATACACTACCCTCCTGAAATGGTATAGTGACTCTGTGTATTCCTTCCATCTTCTTTTGATGTTTCCTGCATCGTTTAATATCTTCCCCTTAGAATCCTTCAATCCTGCAACTCAAGGCTTGCATTTTTTTCTTCGGTTCTTTCAGCTTGAGAAATGGCAAGCGTGTCCTTCCCTTTTGGTTTTCTATCTCTAGGTCTTTGCACATATCATTGTAATAATTTACTTTGTCTTCTCGAGCTGCCCTTTGAAATCTGTTCAGTTGTTTTACTTCATCATTTCTTCCTTTCACTTTAGCTACTCAATGTTCAAGAGCAAGTTTCAGAGTCTCTTCTGACATCCATTTTGGTCTTTACTTTCTTTCCTGTCTTTTTAATGACTTTTTGCTCTCTTCATGTATAATGTCCTTGATGTCATTCCATAACTCATCTGGTCTTTGGTCATTAGTGTTCAATGCATCAAATTTATTCTTTAGATGGTCTCTAGATTCAGGTGGGATATAGTCAAGGCCGTACTTTGGCTCTTGTGGACTTGTCTTAATTTTCTTCACTTTCAACTTGAAATTGCATACGAGCAATTGATGATCAGATCTGCGGTTGGCCCCTGGCCTTGTTCTGACTGATGATATTGAGGTTTCTCCATCGTCTCTTTCCACAGATATAGTCAATTTAATTCCTGAGTATTCCACCTGGTGAGGTTCACATGTTGCTGAAAAAAGGTATTTGCAATGAAGAAGTCATTGGTCTTGCAAAATTGTATCACGCAATCTCCGGCATCATTTCTATCAGCAAGCCATGTTTTCCAACTACCGATGCTTCTTCATTTCCAACTTTCGCATTCCAATCACCAGTAATGCGTCCTGATTGCATGTTCGATCAATTTCAGACTGCAGAAGTTGGTAAAAATCTTCAATTTTTTCATTTTTGCCCTTAGTGATTGCTGCATAAATTTGAATAATAGTCATATTAACTGGTCTTCCTTGTAGGCATATGGATATTATCCTATCACCGACAGCACTGTATTTTGGGATAGATCTTGAAATGTTCTTTTTGATGATGAATGCAACACCATTCCTCTTCAAGTTGTCATTCCCAGCATAGTAGACCATATATGATTGTCCAATTCAAAACGGCCAATACCAGTCCCTTTCAGCTCACTAATGCCTAGGATATTGATGTTTATGCTTTCCATTTCATTTTTCATGATTTCCAGTTTTCCTAGATTCACATTTTGTACATCCCACATTCCGGTTATTAATGGATGTCTGCAGCTGTTTCTTCTCACTTGAGATGTTTCAACAAACGGATGCAATGCTGGAAGTGCTCAATCATCTATGCCAAGAAATCTGGAAGAGAGCTACCTGGCCAACCAATTGGAAGATATCCGTATTTAAGCCTATTCTCAAGAAAGGTGATCCAACTGAATGTGGAAATTATCAAATAATACCATTAATATCACATAAAAGTAAAATTTTGTTGAAGATAATTCTAAAGTGGCTGCAGCAGTATATTGACAGGAAACTGCCAGAAATTCAAGCTAGATTCAGAAGAGGACATGTAACCAGTGATATCATTGCTGATGTTAGATGGATCCTGGCTAAAAGCAGAAAATACCAGAAAGATGTTTACCTGTGTTTTGTTGACTACGCAAAGGCATTCGACTGTGTGGATCATAACAAATTACAGATAACATTGCAAAGAATGGGAATTCCAGAACACTTAATTGTGCTCATGAGGAACCTGCACATGGATCAAGAGGCAGTTGTTTGAACAGAACAAGGGGATACTGCATGGTTTAAAACCAGGAAAGGTGTGTATCAGGGCTGTATCTTTTCACCACACTTATTCAACCTATATGATGAGCAAATAATCCAAGAAGTTGGAGTATATAAAGAAGAAGGGACATCAGAATTGGAGGAAGACTCTAACAACCTGCAATATGCAGATGACACAACCTTGCTTTCTGAAAGTGAAGAGGACTTGAAGCACTTACTGATGAAGATCAAAGACTACAGCCTTCAGTATGGATTACACTTCAGTATAAAGAAAATAAAAATCCTGACAACTGGACCAATAAGCAACCTCATGATAAATGGAGAAAGCATTGACGCTGTCAAGGATTTCATTTTACTCGGATCCATAATCAACACCCACGGAAGCGGTAGTCAAGAAATCAAACGACGAATTGCATTGGGCAAATCTGCTGCAAAAGACCTCTTTAAAGTGTTTAAAAGGAAAGATGTCGCTTTGAAGACTAAGATGCTCCTGAGCCAAGTCATGGTGTTTTCAATCGCCTCATGTGCATGCAAAAGCTGGATGATGAATAAGGAAGACCGAAGAAGAACTGACACCTTTAAATTGGTGTATTGGCAAAGAATATTGAATATACCATGGACTTCCAGAAGAATGAATAATCTGCCTTGGAAGTACAGCCAGAATGCTCCTTAGAAGTGAGGATGATGAGACTTCATCTCACGTACTTTGGACACGTTATCAGGAGGGACCAGTCCCTGAAGAAGGACATCATGCTTGGTAAAGTAGAGGGTCAACAAAAAAGAGGAAGACCCTAAACGAGATGGATTGACATAGTGGCTGCAACAATGGGCTCAAGCATAACAATGATTTTGAGGATGGCACAGGACCGGGCAGTGTTTCATTCTGTTGTACACAGTTTCGCTATGAGTTGGAACTGACTCGATGGCACCTAACAACAACAATGCCCATTTTATCCCTCCACCCCCAACCATACTACAGTGTAAGTTCTTTAAGAATAGGGAGATTTTCCGTCTTATTCAAAAGCCAGTGTCCAGGAACCAGAACAGTACTTGGCACATAGTAGGTGTGCAATAAACACTGGTTAAATGAACAAATGGATATGTGTGTACTATGTGTCAGGCACTGTGCTAAGCCCTAACCATCCCCAGACAGCCTCACCTACAGTCCAAGGAACTTAAATCAATCCAGTTCCCCTGACAGAATAAAATAAAAAGGATAAGAGAGAATCTTCATTTATCAAGAGGATTTTTTAAAATCAAGTGAATATAGACTTATTTTCAGCTGCATTCCCCCACTTCTAGTGCTTTTGCTTGTGATTTTTCAATGACGTGGCTCATTCCTGTAGTGTGTATGTAAGTTTTTTAATTGATAAAAATATCCATTTCACCCTAGAGAGGAATATGTTGATCTTGCTAATGTAATGGGATATAACTTTCTTGCTTTTCTGGATGAAATGCTAGGTGACATATTATCCCATATAGACACAAATCCTTTCTTCTGGGGTGAACAAGAGTTTATTGTACCCGTGAGTCCAAATAGTTTTTAATAACCCATTGAGTCCACTCAGCTACAAAAGTAGTACAGTTATTTTAAAATCTCCTTTCAAGTTCCAAAAATAGACAATAAATCCACTAATCCTACCATTCTATATATCATGACTCTGTAAATTAATTTATAGTAGCAACGTAAAAATTCCTTTCACTAATATCCAAAAGAGATGGTACCCTGGCTTCCAAGGCCTCTGCCCAAGTAGGTCTATTCTCTGACCCTCCTTGCGTGTTACTGTCCTGGAAGCCAGGCCCATATGTTAATCATTACCTGTACCACAGAGGACATCTGATATACCTCTACCCCCAGATTTGTTTGGGTTTGCTTCAATACGTTGTATGAAGACTATAACATTCTCTCTATCACCAGTTTAAAAAAAAAAAAACCCCAAACCCATTGCTGTTGAGTCTCTTCCGACTCATAGTGACCCTACAGGACAGAGCAGAACCGCCCATAGGGTTTCCAAGGAGCAGCTGACGGATTCGAACTGCCGACCTTTTGGTTAGCAGCCATAGCTCTTAACTCTTGCACCACCAGGGCTCCATCCCTACTTTAGCAGTATATAAATCAAGGAGAAGGTACCAAGAGAGGTCTTGGGTAGAGTATTTTCTAATGATAAATAAAATCTTTAGAAAACTTGAAAGACAAAGGAGTCCTACAAGTGAGAACTCAGAAGATTAAGGTCTTCTACATAAACAGCAATATATAAGAAGCACAACTCCTTTCCCACTCGGCTTCAACTAAAGAGAAATGTCTGCCTCGTTATCATTTGGGGGATTGGCGGGCACCGCAGGCAGGTAGCAAAAGCGTGTTACGTGGACAGAGGCCAGGAACAAAGCCATTTGATCATCGAAATCCACTGTGACTATGAAACCTATTTTGGCAAGGGAAAAAAAAGTTTACTCACTTACAAATTCCCATGATCCTTAACAAAACAACTGCCTTTCCTTTCATTTCCAGCAAAACATGTGATGCTTAGAGGGGAAGCGGCAGAGTCCAGCTTCAAAACAATTTTATACGTCCTGAGTTTTCTTTCAATGAAATCCAAGATTTCACTCCTCTTTTCTTCTGTTCCTCTTCCTCCTTTTGCTTTTCCTTTTCTTTTTTTGGGGGGATGGAGTGGGGTAGGGTGATGTAGGGTCTATAATGATATTGTTTCATCCAACAGAAAAGGAAAGTTCAGAGGGGATTCAAGAAAGCATCCTAACAACATATTGCAGCAAGTAGAAAACTTTTCTTTTCCATTAAGGTTCTATTAAGAGTCCAGGAGCTATAGGGAAATAGGTTCCTTTGTTGTCCAAAGACCAAGACTGTTGTGGATGACTACGAGTTGTCCAAGGTCTAACACTAATAGGAACAGAGCATCTAGGAACCTGGTAAGTTGGCTGTTGTTACCCGACGGTACAGATGAGGCAAGTGAGGGACCTGCCGTGACTTGCCCAGAGGCATAGAGAAGCAAATGGTGGAGCTCTGATTTAAACTTGGGCCATTCGCCTCTAAGCCTAGCATCATTTTACTGTATTGTGCTACTTCCCTAGCAGGGTATATGTTTTTAATATTGACATAGACATCTTTTTCTTTCTGAAGATCAGAACTCATGGTATTCTGCACATGGATCAACTGCCAACGTGACAGTACATCTCATCTCTATTCTTTTTGAGAGAATGACCACATCCTTCCTTTAACCTCATCCCATTCCTTGGTCACACACACACACACACACACACACACACACACACACACACACACACACCCCAACTGCCAAAGAACTTAGAAGCACGACTTCTTATGTCTCTTTATAACCCAAACCCCAGACCCAACAACCATATCTTAATCCATGTAGTCCCACCACGTTTAAGGACTGATTTCGTCTCATTTGTGTACACTGGATCCACCTTATATTGCTCTGATGGAAGCCAGTACCTTAAAGTTATCCATTTATCTAGCGTACCACCTGTGCCTCTGTTTAGAATTTAGCTGTCAACACTTAGCACATGTGAAATCAATCTGTGTGATATTAATGTAAACATATGCCTTACAAACCAGTGGACATGTTATTGTTCTAGCAGCAAAAAGAGACAACATGTTTACATATGCATATTTTCTCTACAGCACAGAAAATAACACAATATAAATGAGAGTATGCGTTCTACACCAGAGAAATCAAATTATAAAAGAGGTATAAAAGCAAGGTGGGAGGTTGTCAGAGAATGCCTTACATTAGGAAATTCTAACAGGACAGTGGGGGCAGGAATTATGCATAAGGTAAAGATATTTATGGAAAGAAAACTTGCCATCTATAATGTCACTTCCCCTTCATTGTTATTACAATCTCATTTCCTAATTGCAGGCACAATACAACCAGTTTTCATGATGCTTTAGTGGGGAGTCCATTGCTTTAGTTTAAAAAATAGTCAATTTTCTTGTGCTAAGAAAAGAGCACACTACCTTTAAGAGCATTGTAACTGACAAGATGGAAGAATGCGGGCAGGATGTCAAAGCTGAAGTTTTTCAATCACCCACCATTAATATGATTCAATTTATGCTTATGTCATAGGTTTAGACATTGCA
Source organism: Dugong dugon (assembly GCA_030035585.1). Taxonomy (NCBI): domain Eukaryota; kingdom Metazoa; phylum Chordata; class Mammalia; order Sirenia; family Dugongidae; genus Dugong; species Dugong dugon. Next base: position 28,501,442 of record CM057475.1, read on the forward strand.
CAGGGCTGTAAGCAAGGAAGGGGATGGAATAAAATACAGTGAAGAAAGCAGATGGTATGCTATCAAAACCCTTCAAGCCTAAAATAACCTTTCCCAAGTAAGAAGGATAGTTAATTAGAACCAGGATATATTTACTCTATTCTGAATATCTCAATGTAAATAAAAATCAAAATGACACTGCTGTAATGTTGGACTAAATGATGAAATTTCATCTATTCTATTTTTCTTTAATAGTTTCTAATCAAACTTTTCATTAACCAGCTTCATAAAATTCCATGGAGAATTTATTTACAGGGTCTCATTGTGGATTTTAAAGCCCTACTTTTATTGTTCAATTAAACTTGTTATTCAGGGGACAACATTAAAAGGACGGGGGTGGGTTGGCCTGGGTAGTTGTGCAAGCTTGTCACACAGAGCAAAGTCTATTTTCAGAGAAGAACCTAGTGGAATGCAGGTAACCCACTGCCGTCAAGTCGATTCCAACTCATAATAACCCTGCAGGACAGAGTAGAACTTCCCCATAAGGTTTCCAAGGAGTGGCTGGTGGATTTGAACGGATGACCTTTTGGTTAGCAGCCAAGCTCTTAACCACTGTGCCACAAGGGCTCCTCGTAAACTACATAGTAAACTAAAAAAAAAAAAAAAAAAAAACAAACCAGTTGCCAATTGAGTTGACTCTCACTCATGCTCATGGTGACCCCTATGTATCAGAGCAGAACTGTGCTCCGCAGGGTTTTCAAATGGCTGATTTTTCGGAAGTAGATCACCAAGCCTTTCTCTGGGCGGACTGGATCTGCCACTATTTTGGTTTGCAGTCAAGCTCTTAACCATTTGTGCCACCCAGGGACTCCCAAGGTATATAGGACATGGTGCCAATGTGAGGCCATCCCTGTCCAAGAAAGGAAGCCCAGTTCCAGGTAGAGCTCCAAAGCCACTGCCTGAGCCTCTCCCAGTCCTGGTCCACTAACTCACATTCATATCCCACTGGCAGAGAGGGGATCAGGCCATTTACAAAACTCACCCAAAAGGCAAGACCTACTAAGGGTGGTGACTAAGGGCAGAATAAACATAAGAGAGAACAACAGTCGACCCATGACGAAGGCAGCCATTAGCTAACACAGAGAGTCAAGACATGAATTTGAAAGAATTAGACATTTCCAACAGTTTTCTAATAAAACCTCTCTCTCTATCCTTTAAAACCAGATAAAGCCCTGCCTCTTCCATGAAGCTTTCCCTAGTGCCCCCACCTGTTCCTTAACCCCCCACCCTCACCCCCTCCCCATGCTAAATTCCTACAGCATTTTCTGTTTGGACCACTCGCTGAATATTTAAACACTGACTTTCCTGAAACATTAGTTAACCTTTCAGGTGCGTTAATCCTGTCTTCCTCAATTAGATTTTAAATCCTCAAAGCAAGCAAGGACCATGTTTTATTTATCTTTTGAACACCCCCCTCCCCAACTCCATGCTCTCATTTAATAGAATAAATCAAAAAATATATTAGTTAATAAAAGAAACATTATTCAATCACAGGAAAGCAGACACTGTCCTTTATAGAAGGGCCTTGGAGGTATTTTACGGCAATTTATGAATTTCATGTGTCAAAGGTGTAGCTGCTAAATGCTATAAACTCTTTGCCATCAGCTCCACTATTCATCCACCTGGTGATATGGCTAATAAAATTTGATTTTTACAGCCTAGGCATACTGTTACCTCAATTACATTTGACCAATTACTGAAGTCACCAAACGTGTGGTACAGAATATATACTGTGTAGAAAATTCATCTGTGGGCCCCCTGGCACCCGAGGTAATCTGACAGAAGTGTTTCAGTCATCTGGCAGTGTTTAATATTAGGAACATCTGTATAATGCTAGTCACTAATTAAATCTATGTTCTTCCACCAACTGTTAGTTGGTTGGAGAAACCCAAGCCCACATTTTCACAAACTCTTTAACTCATTTTGATTTCAACTATAACCAGTCGGAGGTTTAAAAGGGTGTTCTCTGGAAATGTAGCTGTGTGACCAAAAGTGGAAGGTGGGGGACAGGGGCTGAGGAAGGTGTTCAAATCAAATCAAAATAAGCTATTTTATTCACTTAAAGGTAAATTCTATGAGAACTTGAAATACAAATTTAACTAAAAAGAAAAAAAATCTAACATTCTAATTATTAAACTAGCCAGCTAGAAGCTCTTTAAAGGTACCTTTATTCCAAAAGAAAGCTTCCACTTTAAGAGGCTGGAGAAGAAAAACAGCATTAAAATTAGCCATACCAGAAGAAAGTTCAGGAAACATTCAAAAGTCAGATGCTTGTGTCTGTGAGAACACTTAAAACTAATTTAGTAACTCTTAACAACCATTGTGATCACTGTTAAATTGGAACTTCTATTACCAATTCTAGACGCAACAGCTTTGAAACTCAGTGACTAATAACTCTTAAATTAGCCAAAAAGGTTAAAACATTTTTGCATTATATTACACTGTGAAACTCTAATTTTGAATACTTTTAAACGGGGGAAAGCATTCTTTCAATTTGAGTCAGGAATTTATAGATCTGTTAAGCAGCAAGTAAGATGAAAGGTTTGGGAGTAGGGGATACGGAATAAAAACTCCAAACAGAAATATTGAAAAAGGAAGATTTCTAAATGCTTATCTGAAAAGAGAAAGTATTTTTTTTAATGTACTGGATGCATTCATCTACTTGAATAAAAATGTTATTTGAATATTAAAAATATGACAATAAATATTTCTTTGAAGAAGGAAAAAATAACTTGTTCAAACACTGTTAGTCTCGTACAGATTGGCAGCATTTAATAAACCAGAGTTGTGAAAGACATCTAAAAAAAAAACAGTGTGTGAGAAACAAACATGTCATGGCCTTTAGAGCCCAGTGAACTCAGACCCTTTTGTTCCCCTTCCTCTCTCTCCTCTCTTCCTTCTTTTATCATCTTCTCCCATCCCCTCATTCTCACCTCTCCTCTGCCCACACATCTACTTACAAAATCTCTTCAGCAGCAGCAACAGGGCTGCTGGACTCATGAAAAACAAAACTTGAGGGGCCACAGTGAACCCCCCAAACCATGCCCAGGTCTGCAATGGTTAAGCAGAAGGCTCTGAATAATCCGCAAACTACAGATCCTTGGGGAAACGTCAGCCAACAGAATCAAGGAATGTTCCAGGTGAAAGGGGCCCTAGGTGCTCTCTAGGCAAGGGGTCTCAGCTTCTCTACCCAGGCACCTGTGAGGGATTCAACATGGTTCAACCAACACACTCTACCGTGCTGATTCCCAGAGGAGTGGTGGGGTGAAGTAGGGGGTGTTTAGGCCTCTGTAAGTACAGGAATTTCCAGGGAATATGGGTAGTTTGATAAAGCACCCCCAGAAGATTCTGACATTCCTATCCAGCCCATTTAGAACCAATGATATGAACCTATCTCTTCAATTAACACATGAGAAACTGAAGATGTGAGAAGACTAGTCTTGACTTGCCTCCGGTCATTCACTGCGCAGGACAACTTGCCCAAACTGGCGATGTGATATCTTCTCCCCATCCCCTTCTGTCTATAAAGACAGATGATGAGTCTGCTAGACAGAGATGCAGATAAAGATATGTATGCACATATCCATCTTTGTGGGCACAGTGTATAAAAATTACATATTAAAAAAAAAAAAGCTGCCGTTGAGTTGATTACAACTCGTGGCAACCCATATATATACATGCATGAAAAATAGGAGCATGGAGATCAATCAGTCTGTCTACCTATCTGCCTTATAGTACTAAAGTGGTTACGAGCAGTGCATTTTAACAGTACCTTACAACAGAGGAAAGTGACTGATGAGTTAAATAAAAAAATCAGCATCACAATAGCCAAAGCCTTTTAAGAAAGAGCTAACGTGAAAGCTTCCTGTCCTAAAGTCCAATTTCAAGGTCGACCTAGCAACTTCAGAGTATATTGAAAACACAGAGTCTAAATAATAACCTTTTAGCCATGGTAAACAGAGGCTGCCAAGAAGGCAATGACGCCTTCTGCTGCAATAATTTGGGGGATGGGAGGGGTGGGGTGGCTTATTCAGTTTGTGAGAATGAGCGCTGTTCCCCATCACTGCTCTTCACAAGAACTGAAAACAACTAGACACGCATACAAGTTTCATATAGAAAACAAAGACTCACCAAACTCATCGCATACACTCTCATTTTCTATGAGAGTTGGGTGGTCAAAGGTGTCCCGGCAGTACAGGATCTGAGGATTCTTGCTGACCACCGCAATGCCCCCCAGGGCTAATGCAAACTGGTCCGTTAGAATGGAAGAAGGCTTATCCTGGATGCGTTTCAGCATCGAGCGGTACCGGCAGTACTGAGGGTAGCTGAGGACTATCACATTCGTTTCTTCCTCGTCCTCCCCTAGACAAACAAGAAAATACTTCCATTACCCTCTTCCCTCCAAAAAAGAACTTTCATGGCCATGGCATAATTTCAATAATCACTTTTGGTTTTGTATTAAAAATGTAAATTTCAATAAGATTCTTATACTAGTTCATCTTGAGCAGAATCTGGCTAGTGCCAGCATCCTCTCAGCCCAATCTCACCAGTCCATCTCCGTAAAAAACGCCTCAGGCTACCTCTGCTGATCTGAGGCTACACCTGCAGATTGTCACCTCTTCGTGGAGAAAAGAAAGAGCTGGATGACCACATAGACAGATTAAGTAATGTTCAGGTGACCAGTAAGCAGGGAACCAGAAAACTGTTTTAAAACAGTCTGATATATTTCGTAAGTGTCAAAGTTATCATTTTAAGAAAAATCAGAACTTTGTTACCTTCTTTACTGGTATTGCTCTTATTTTCAATTATGTGATCTTTTCAGTGCCTGGGGCCTCTGAAAAGTGATTGTATCCCAGAGAGATGTCCATAGGTCTAAGTAGCATCATCATCTGCTCTGGTGGTCGTTAGCGCTGTTTGACAAGTATTTCCTGTTCTCCTTGTGGACACGTGGACATACTTCCCACCCCTTGGAGTTGAGTGGCAGTAAGACTTGCTTTGACCAAGAAATATGACAGAAGTGGCTGGTTGCTTTAGGAGCCAGTGTGCAACTGACCACACTCTCTTTTTCCCTTTGCTGTGGAGATCTGGAATGTTCCAGATAGGAGCTCCTCTGCCAAGATGGATCTTAAAATGAGAATAATGTGGAGCAGAGGCCCTGGCTGATCCGAAATGGATGTACTGTATAATGTAAGTAGAAAGTAAACCTTTGTTGTCTTAAGCGACCATGATTTAAGGGTCACTGTTACTGCAGCATGATCTATCCCGATTTGATTGATACATCCCTCTTTTCCGCCCTCCCCACTCCCCCTACCCCCTTATCTTCTAATGTTCCTCAAATCCATCTGGTAACTTGGCGCATCTCGGAAAACCACGCTGAGAGGACTCCCCAAGTGTCCTTGTGAGAGAGCTCCATCAGAACCAACTTAACTCAGGAGAACATTTCAGCAACTTTAATGAAGCTTCCCTTACAATGATCTTAATGCTTGTTTACACCTCACTATATTTCATACTCATTTATAAAAACTAGATTCTGCATCTTAAGCCTGAGAAATGGCAAACAGCCCCCTTTGGTGGCCTGCCACCTGTACAACGTCAAACTGAATTTAGGCTTCATGACCTAGGTTGCCATCATTCTCTCCAACCACACCATCAGGGCAGTTGCTAGCAACTCCCAGACATGTCACTTGCTTATCCAAAGGGAAAACACTCAATATTTCGAGCCCTTACCATGCTGCAGGGAATTGCACAAGACAGTTGTTAAGGATACAGACATTATCATGGCCATCTGGTAACCAGTGGGAGACGAATGAGTAAGGACAGAACGTAATGATGGAACATAACCAGTACCAATGCAAGGTGTGCGTGCAACCTTTTCCGATAGGAGGCCAATACCCAGATGTATTTCTAATTATGTTCACTTAGTTCCTCAGGCTGGAGGCTTCTCTGTGAATAGAGATGTTTAGCTGCTTGCAAGATGACATCTTTTAACAGTTTACATTTCTTAGACTCCTGCCTGGTTTGTGGGTAGCCACTTTGTCAACTGACACACTCAATTAAAAAGAAATTATGTTCTCATTGAAAGCAAGTCCCCAAATGAAAAGTAGCTTTGAGATGCTGATATATGTCCCAAGACATGCCAATCACCGCATTCTAAGACACTAGTTCACCTTTTAGGAGCCCTGGTGGCTCAATGGTTAAGAGCTTGGCTGCTAACAAAAAGGTTGGCAGTTCAAATCCACCAGCTGCTCCTTGGAAACTCTATGGGGCAGTTCTACTCTGTCCTATAGGGTCACTATGAGTCAGAACCAACTTGATGGCACTTAACAACATTTTCCTACGGAAGACATGGTGGACGAGAGTGTAGGGTACAACTGCACCTAATATCGTCCCCTGTAGGTAGTAAATACTGTGAAAATATCTGGATTCCTAAATTCTGTCTTGGTTGTGCCATTGGCTTTTTGTGATGGGGGAAAGTTACATCAGTTTCTCCAAATATTCTTGAAACGAAACGGAGGAAGTTGTGCTTTTCAGGTTAAACGAGGGAGAAAGAATGGATGTTTCAGAGTTAGCTTCATGGTAGAAGATATCATCTGGACTCTTGGGACCACTCAACTTTCTTCCTGTTCCTTAATTCTCCTTTTGTTTTTCTCTGACAGTTTTGCATGACAAGGCCACTCCTAGTCTCTTCCTACTTCTGTTTTCCACATGGAGTCAGCTCCCTGGCTATCTTCTGTGCTTGGAAATGGCTTCCTTTTTCTCTCTCATCCTAGCTCAAAATGTATATCCCTCTTTGCTTCATGCAGTTCTGAAAACACTATCGACGCTTTCCCTTTCTACTGGGAGAAAGACGGCAAGTTCCTTCTGACCCCAACTTACGGAAACAAATTCTAAGATTGTCCCTTCATTCTGGAGAACTTTGAGAACTACGACTTCTGAGCCTGAGCTTAGCTTTTTGCATAGACCTATACTAATTTATTTGGAGCCCTGGTGGCTCAGTGGTTTAAGCGTTTGGCTGCTAACCAAAAGGTTGGCAGTTCGAGTCTACCAGCCACTCCTTGGAGACCCTATGGGACAGTTCTACTCTGTCCTATAGGGTCACTATGAGTTGGAATCGACTCGACAGCAATGAGTTTGATTTTGGTTTTGCTATAGTGATTTATTTAGCTTGAGTTTTGTTCCATATGTTTATTTATTTGTTATTCCATTGTCAGGTATATGCTTCTGTCCTTACTTCTCTTCTTAACCCCCAGGACCTACAGCAGAATACAGGACCAAATTCTCTGCTCCCGCTACAGAGGACAGCAAATGAGAAAAACCCTCTTAACCAAAACTATGAAGGGCTGAGGGCCTGTTTTCCTGTTTAGGAAGCAGAGTAAATAATACTGCTATTTCTGGTACTAACCATAAAACACTAAAATTTACAAAGCTCATTCCCATAAGTTACCTCTTCTGTTCCTCGCTATAACCCTATTAGTAGTACCACTGCTTGTTAAAATTCCCCAAGTCAGAGACGGGACAATTGAAATTCAGACATCCTAGTTCTCAAAGAACTAGAAAGCGATGGAGGTAAAAACTACAATCCGTTGTAATTCCAAGTTTGATGATCTTTCCATTGTGACAAAATGTTTCAATTATTATTTATTATTAGTCAACTAATTTACAGTCTTAGGGATGAGGAGGGTGGTCATCACTGAGTCTCACTGAGTAAAATATGAGACTTTTATTTCACAGAGAATTATAGAATTCAGCCAGGTTCTTATGGACTGAATTATGTCCCCCAAGAATATGTTGTAAATCCTAAACTCCATGCCTGTGGTTATAATCCCATTTGGGAATGGGTTGTCTTTGCTGTGTTAATGAGGCAGAATTAGTGCAGGCTGTATCTTGAGTCAATCTCTTTTGAGATATAAAAGAGATTAAATAAGCAAACAGAGCAGAGAGACGGGGGGAAGAAACATGCCAAGGCACATGAAGATTGTCCAGCAGGAGAAACTCAGAAGAGTCAAGGACCTTCCTCCAGAGCCAACAGAGAGAGAAAGCCTTCCCCTAGAGCCGGCTACTGACAATTCAGACTTCTAGCCTCCTAAACCATGAGAAAATAAATTTCTGTTTGTTAAAGCCACCCACTTGTGGTATTTCTGTTACAGAAACACTAGATAACTAGGGCACAGGTATAAGCCAGAATTTTTCTGCTGTGATTATGTTAACCAGTTGCCATAGAGCCAATTCCAATTCTTGGTGACCACACGTGTGCCAGAGTGGAATTGTGCTCCACAGGGTCTTCAATGGCTGATTTTCGGAAGTGAATCACCGGGCCTTTCTTCTGAGGTGCCTCTCGGTCGATTATAATTGCCAACCTTTTGGTTAGTAGAAGAGTGCATTAACCGTTTGCATCACCCAGTCATAAGCCAGAATTCTTCTACTTTAATTATGTTAGTTCGTTATTGTTTTACACCACAGCAACTGCCACTGTAACAATATTCACATTATTGGCACATCTTTCATGTGCGTCACCCAATCTTCTTCAAGCCTAGAAAGAGGCTAGAGGCACAGCTGGGACCTGGTCCCATGTAGCAATGCTTAGTGATGCCAAAGTAAAAATTAGCATAACTTTGTTCCTTATGAACAGAACTACCGACATGGACCGGAATTTTGGCCTTGTTGGGTCAGACGTAAATTTCCAACCTGGCAATTAGACTCAGAGGACTTGGCTTTCATATTTACAACAACCAGAGAAAGCCCATGAGACCCTAAGGAGTCCCGTGAGAGTGAACAATGCATTCTAGGTGAGGGTAAAGACAAGGCCTAGAGCAAAGGTAAGATCTAGAGGAAACACCAGCTCATCTACGTCAAAGTTTCACTGAATGAAGACACCTGGAGCCTCTTCTGTATAGTTTAGGTAGATATATTCATTTAACTGAGAAACATTTTTTTCTTAAGTCAAAGTGCAGTCACCTTAATATGAAAGTTGTGTATAACAGAGTATAAAATCATGAGTTTGGAAGAGCTCTCCATATCTAAAATTCCATAATCCTCTAACTTTTTCCTAAGTCTCTGCATTAAATTAACTTCCTCCTGAAACTGCTATGAAAAAATATTAAATTGTTCAATGGCTGACGTTTTATTTTGCCCTAGTATACTGAGAAACAAATAAAGCCAAACAACCCTTTCAAGAATTCTTATTTAAATTCCTCAGCTACTTCCTTCCTCCTTAGAAATTTCATATACACACAAACAAACATTCCTATGCAAAGTTACCCATGCAACAAAGCCTGCCAATAAATGCTTTGTAGGACATTTTTCCCTTTCCAACTTACAATAGGTCTAGCAGATAAATCTAAGAATGGATAAATTGCACATTTGTTTACCAAAAGACAAACAAAGTGTTCCAGGAACAAAGATTTTCTTTCAACCACACCCACATAGGAAAAGAAATCAAAATACTACCCTAAGGAGTTTTCCTCTAGCATACTCTAGTAGGCTGTAGTTGGTTGGGTTATATATATATTACTTAATTTCTGTCAACAGAAATGATCAGCAATAAATTACTGGTACTCAAGATTGAAATTTTAAACCACAATTATGACATTCTATTAAAATGTCATCCCATTCCTCAATTCCCCCCTCCTCTAAAAAAAAAAGAAAAGAAAAGAAAGAAAAAAGAAAATGTGAATATGCCTATTTTAAAAGGAATTATTCCTAGGGAATAAGAGACTCAAAATTACTAAACCTCATTTCAACTTCAATAAAAAGAACTTTGCCTATTAAAAGTTAATACCTAAAGTACACTGCTTGTAATGCTCAACCGAAATTACTCTAATCCTGTGCTTATATCATAATTACATGTTTTGCTAACCTCTCTCAATGTCAATTTTTCACTTATTTATATATTTTCAAAGTCCAAAACAGAATTCCACAGAGAAACTGTAATTATAACGTGCAACTCCACCCAAGCTTTTCAAAATGTAACTGTATACCATTGCTTTAATCCTCAGAGTTGGGCTGGGGGAGTGGGAAAGAAGTAGACGGGAGAGAGGGGAAGAGCAGGCATTCATTCTGAATAGCACATTGCTCAAGCTGTCTTTGTACAAAGAGATGCATGAAATAGCAAACACAATAAATTAATGGAGCATTGACTTTCAAATATCCATAATGCTATTTTTTTAAATAGATAATGGTGACCAAATGCACAGAAGGCTGAAAACATAAATTCTGGAGGAGAAATTTGCTTTTATCTCTTACACAAAAATTTAGAAATGTAACTTTCTTTTTGATTCTATGGGGAGGACGGAAGGCTTGTTTCGGAAACATCACACTATTATGCTTACTGAAAACTATTATAATCTACTTCTAACATCAGTAAGCTTCAAAAAAAAAATCTTTAAAAAACCTTCACACCAGGATTTTATAGAGCCTGGTGGAAAAAGTATGCATGTTCCTTCCTGCACCTAATTACCTCAACTGAAAAATCTGCCAAGTATTTTGCTCTTTAGTTCTCTTAATCGTATTAGGGCAAATGCATTTGGATGCCAATAGAAACAAACATTTAAAGATTTTCGTTTAAAAGATTTCAAATATTTATGAAGGCTATGTATGAGACACAATGTCCTTACTGCTTCAAAGACAACACATGTTCTTTTTTTTTTTTTCCAAGCAAATATGAATTTGCTCATGTTATAAAACTTGATGTCTAAGTTTTGAGGCAATTTAAGTAAAATCATGTCAATATGAGAAGCTCTCACTCACCATGATTTATGCTTCCTTCTGTTGCTTTACTACATTCAGCATTCCTTTCTCAAAGTTTTATACTTTTTGCTGTGCTCCTAGCAACCAACCAACAGCAAAGCATCAACTTTATATACCTGGCACCAATCCAATTTTACTGTTATTGACAATTATATTGAAGTTTCCATTTAATTGGCACTCTGTGGTGACACCGACTGTTTGTCATAATCAGGTACTTCCTATTTTCTGCCCATTCATTGCTGATTATTCCTGAAAATGAAATTTTTTTTTTTTTATTCCAGAAAACCTAAGCATGACAATTCTACAGATAAGAGTAGCTACAGCTGTTACTATCATTACCAACATTGTAACATGCGAGGGGAGGGGGGGGGGGGAAGAATATAATTTCTCGGAAGGTAATTTTCCTTTCAGTCTAAGTGCTCTTATTCATCTTACAGTTACTCAATGGTTTCCTGTTCTAATTACAGGACATTATACAGAAAGACTTTTGTAAAAGGAAAATGCAGCAGTGCATATGACTAAATAGTTTGAATTGGTTCAAAGTGTTTAAAATTCCAAAGTTGTACATCAACTTTTATCAATTCGTGGCTACAGCTCTGTGTGTGTCTCGCCACAATTCTAAATCCCTCATAAGGCAGTAAACTTAGTACCCAAAGTTAGTACACATCAAAGGGGAAATACATTTGCAGTTAAACTGATGTCAGGGAGTGGCGGTGGGGGAAGATCAGTTTGTGTGTTTTCTTCCCCCCTCATCAAAGCTGTTAAGTTGGAGGCACGCCAAGACAAGGGGTGGAAAATATTAATAATAAAAATAAATTAAATGCCTAATTAAAAGGGAGAGAGAACAAGATCCCATCAGGAATAGAAATGAAAATGCCACAAACTATTTCATAAAAACATACTGTGACGTAAATTACACATCAGTATTGCACTGTTGTGGTTATTTTGAGAAATGGTTTGTACTGTAAGTCAGCTGGTGCTGCTCCACCCGTAATGATTTTGTAATTCACTACACAGTAAGCAAGTGGGGCAGCCTTGAGTTTGCTAAGACAAAAAACAGACCTAGCCATACAGAGCTGGCAATAAAAAGATAATGTACTTTTAACATAACAGAACAAGAAGATTGGCTTTATTAACTAAAAAACAAAAAAACTACTTTAAATGGTCCCCAGCTTGCCATTTGTTTTGATAAATGGAAACACAGATCTTCACAGGATAGGCAACAAAAACATTACTGGAGAACTTAAAAAAAACTGGAAAAATATATTAGTGCATGGTTTGCAAACAAAACAAAGAATATTTCAAATGCAAATGCTAAGGTTTTAACCAGCTGTTTCCAAAAGCAGTCCATTTAGGACAGAACGACACTCAAATGTAAAAAAATATGTATTAATATATAAATATCAGCTTTTGCCCTTCCTGTAGCTTCATCCCTCAACAAAACAAAACAACACAAAACTAAAGGAAAACCAAACTTGGCTATCACTTCAAGTAACAAATGAACCCACAAGGAAGCAATGCTTGCTCTGCCTCCAGGGTTCTCCCAAATGACCACTGAATTCTAAGTCACATTCAGGAGCCATTCAGTATTTTATCTTGAGAGTTTTGAGATTTTTTCCTATAGGGTTCACCTCAGCCAAATGTAAGTGTCACACAAGACAGGGATTACACATTTAAGCAGATCTACTTGGGTCAGACTGATGCATAGGTTAAGCGGTGAGCACACCTGAAGTATGATTCTAAGGGCCTGACCTACCTTAACTCTCCTCCCCTTCACATGAGTTAACCACTAAGTTACTGTCAGCCATTCACTTTTAGTATAAATTAGTTTCAGTACCTAAGGAAGAAAATATGAAGACCACACCAAGAGGCCAAAGTCTAGACAAAATTCTTTCTACTCTAAAACTGTGCCTCAAGTTTTCTCAGAGAGAGACTTATGCATTTATTTATTTGCTAGTGACCCAGATAAGGCCTATGATATGGGATTTGAATTCAACCAAACTCAACTATCTCTTGGTTTACAAGGAGCTACCACTGACAGCCAATCGGCCCCTATAGCTTCCATAAGGTTGCTACAGTCAATGAAAACTTGCCCATCATTAGCAGAACCGGCTTCAAAAATCATAATAACTTCTGCCATCATTCCCCTAGGAATACCTACACAGCTTTTTATTTTTCAAGCCGTTGCAAGAAACTTATGTTGTTGCAAGAATCACAACTCCATTATTTCAGCTGCTGTGTAAACCCTTGACATTTGAGAGATCCTCCTCAGCCCCCAAACTCATGGATACACCTAATTAAGTGCACTACCGGGCAGGTCAGTAGTGAATGATTCACTTCTACACAACAGTCTCTCTGCATGTAAGATCACAATCTGTGCCTTAACAAAATCACAAGTCACTCCATGTCATGACTTTCATGGACCTGATGATTTCACAAATAGTCAACACTCATCAGGCTAAATCTGAGAATTTCCAATATGGTTTATATCAGAAGAAAAATGTGTGTGTGAAACTAAACACCAAACAATGTAGCACTGACTAATATTGAATACATAAGGCTATACATATGTGTGTGTATGTACATATACATACACATATGTGTGTATACAGGTAGTCCCTGACTTACAACAAGGTTCCATTCCAACAACTCCATCTCAATTCTGATGTAAGTTGAACACCTCTTTTTTTTTTTTCAGTTTTCATTGCTCTTGCCTTTTATTATCAGTATCTTTATAAATCTGATCTTTGTCTCTGAGGATTGGAAACAGTACATATAAACATCTGTGAGTGAATATCTGAGAATATAACATCAGCAAATTACACACTGCAACACTGTATGTAGTATATACTACTAGTAATAAGATCTCCAAAAAAAAAAAAAAAACACACAGATGGTCGTAAGTGAGGTCATTAAGTGAGGTTTATCATAACTCAAATACGTCATCAGTCGGGGACTACCTGTAATTTTTTTTTTTTTAATGGAATCATTCTACTTTCATCAAAACTATGTGCCCATTAAAAGTAATTAAATATTTCAGGTCATGCAAAGATGCTTCTGTTATATTGTTAAGTAAAATAAAGGAAGGTATGAAATAATATATTCAGCCCCACTTCTTTTTTAAATAGCTTTACTGATATAATTCACACACCATACAATTCACTCTTTAAAGTATACAATTCAATAACTTTAGAATATTCATAGAGTTGTGCATCCATCATCACAATCAATTTTAGAACATTTCCATTACCCCAAAAAGAAACCTTGCACCCCTTACTTCTCACCTCCTCAACCCCTCACCCCCCTAGCACTAGGCAACCACTAATCTACTTTCTGTCTCTGGATTTGCCTATTCTGAACATTTCATGTACACGGAACCATAATAGAGGTGGTCCTTCGTGGCTGGCTTCTTTCACTTAGCATAATGTTGTCAAGGTTTATCCATGCTATAGCATGTATCAGTACTTCATTTCTTTTACTGCTGAATAATATTCCATTGTACTGCTATATAGTCATGCACCGCATAACATCCATTCCAGCAACATCCAACTGCACATACATCAGCGGTAACATAAGGTTTTTTTTTTTTTTTAAAGGGAATGGAGCTCTCCTTTTGTTTATTATTTTCCCCTAATAGTTTTAAAGGCCCCAAACCCCCAGAGTGAATGAGCAGTGGGGGCTCCAGGGAGCATCCCAATCCCCACAGCACCTCCTCCTCCTCCTCCCCCTCCTCCTGGCTTCATTCACCCACCCAGCAACCATGCAGCCCTTCACCATGGAGCAAGGCAGTGCCTGCCAGGGCTCCTCCGTTCCTGCTGTGGGCACTGGTGGGGATGTTGGCTGGGCCCCCGCCTTAGCGGGCTCCCGGCTGCGGGCAACAGCTGCACATGATCAGGAAGCAGCTGTACCAACAGGGCGGCAGTAGCCAGGGCCTCTACTGCCAGCTCCGCTCCCTGCGCCTGCTCCTTGCCTGGTCCCCGAGGCCACTTCTCCGTGCCTCCTCATGTGCTCCCCGTCCTGCACCCAAATGTGCACGAAGTCCTGATCTGGCTGCTAGTGCAGTCCCCACCTAGCCCACAGCCACATACTGGGCAAGGCTGGCCTCTTGGATACAGCTCTTGGGCTTTGTCCGGCAGGCAGATGGTGGTGGGGGCTGCCGGACCTGGGCTGCTTCTACTCCTCAGGCAGGCAGAATAGCAGGCAGGGCTGGGCAGTGACCTGAGCACTGCCTGTATATAATATAGTGTTCGCACAATGTCCAAATCTCATAATGTCCTATTTCACAGAACGTGTCGTGGGCATTAAGCGACACCTGACCATCACATTTTTCTTATCTAGTCATCACATTTGGGCTGTTTCCACTTTTTTTGCTAGTATGAATAATGCTGCTATAAACATTCATATATAAGCTTTTAAGCGGACATATGTTTTCATTTCTCTTGGCTGTATACTTACGAGTGGAATTGCTAGCTGGGTCATGTCTTAACTATGTTTAACATTTGGAGGAACTGCCAGATTGTTTTCCAAAGTGGCTACACCATTTTGCATTCCCACCAGCAGCATATGAGGTTGCTGATTTCCCCACATCCTGGCCCATGCTTGTTGTTATATGTCTTTTTTACTACAGCCATCCTACTGGGTGTGAGGTGAATTGGTAGTTCAGTGGTAGAAGTCTTGTCTTCCATGCGGGAAACCTAGGTTCGATTCCCAGCCAATGCACCTCATGTGTAGCCACCACCCATCTGTCAGTGGAGGCCTGTGTGTTGCTATGATGCTGAACAGGTTTCAGCATAGCTTCACACTAAAACAAGCTAGGAAGAAAGGCCTGGAGATCTCTTCCAAAAATCAGCCAATGAAAACCCTGTGGATCACAACGGTCTGATCTGTAACTGATCATGGGGATGGTGAAGGACCAGGCAGTATTTCACTCCATTGTGCAGAGGTTCACCATGAGTCAGGGGTCACCCTGACAGCTGTTAACAACATCAACAATGAGTGTGAAGTTGTATCCCGTGTTCATTTTTTTAACACTTAAAAATCATTAACTGTGGGTGCCTACAGGTTTTGGAACTATCTGCAATTTTTACTTTCTCCTTTGGGTTGTCTGCATTTTCAACTCTTTGATTTTTTATAAAAGGGGAATATCTGGCAGGGGTTTTATTTTATTTTCTGTGTGGATGCACTCTTCACTGTTTCTTGGGAGAAGTGTCTCTCCAACTAGCAACGAGTATATATACTCCTAGAGGGCACACAACCCAAAATCAAACCCATTGCCATTGAGTCGATTCCGACTCAGAGCAACCCTATAGGACAGAGTAGGACTGCCCTATAGAGTTTCCAAGGAGCACATGGTGGATTCAAACTGCCAACCTTTGGGTTAGCAGCCGTAACATTTAACCACTACGCCACCAGTGTTTCCAGAGGGCAAAGAGCCAGTGTCAATACCTTGGTATCCCTCCTAAACCTTTGAAAGAGAGTGTTAACTAATGCCAATGCCTGTTGACAGTGCTGCAATAGACATATGGCCTTCCATCAAAAAGAGCAGTCATATCATTAGTTTGCCCTAGACTCTGGACCAACAGCTCTTCCTAAAAGGAATAGAGAGAAAGTTACCTGCCGAACGACACTGAAGGCATTGGCTGGCAGGCCTTTTCAGATGAAGAGTCATGAGTTTAGTCAGTCATCTCATTTACATGACTCATTTTTCAGAATAATCTCACCACTCACAGAGTTTATCCGGCACCCTCCAAGGGCGCTCCAAACAATCGCACTGACCTCTGGGAGCTCACATCCTCAGTGACAGAAGCACTGTATACATTACATTGTTTTCTTCCATATTATCATATGGCTTCTGGAGTGGCTCAACAAGGAAAGGAGGGCAAAGGTCTTTTCTATCACTGACTCATCTGAAATCGGTGGTCTTTGAACTGGTGACTCTATATCCTGAGAGTTCAAGAACACTTTGCTGAGGGGAACTGTTAGAGGTTGAATTGTGTTCCCCATAAAGATATGTTGAAGTCCTAACCCCCGTTACCTGTGAATGTGACTTTGTTTGGAAATAAGGTCTTTAAAAATGTTATTAGTTAACATAAGGTGATACTGGAGTAGGGTGAGCCCTAAATCCAATACGACTGGTGCCCTTATAAAAAGAAGAAAAGAGACACAGAGAGAAAGAGACACGGAGTGAAGACATCCATGTGAAGACAAAGGGAGAGACTGGAGTGAACCACCTACAAGCCAAGGATTGCCACCAGAAGCTAGGAAGAACCACGGAAGGCCTTTCCCTAAAGCCTTCAGGAAGAACATGGCCACGCTGACACATCGATTTTGCATTATAGCCTCCAGAACTGTGCTTTACAACAGTAAATTCCTGTTGTTATAAGCCACCTAGTTTGCAGTACTTTGCTATGGCAGGCCTAGGAAATGAATACAGGAACCTACGCAGGGATGGGACAGATCAACTTCTACAGTACTCATTTCTCAAGTTAATCTGTCCGAGAATGAACCCACATTCAGCACAGACAATCTCCTTCTTTACCCTTCACCCATCCCTAGTCTTATGGTTACCAAAGAGATAAATCAAAATATTGGTTTCAGGGAAGCTTGCTTTATTGATGAATCAAGGCCCCTTAAACCATAAGCTTTTGATCTTTCCCTTCTTGTACATATTTCTATTAAAGGGGAAGGCTGACAGCAGAAATTGAGTCCTTTGGCCTGTGGTAGGATACTCTAAATTCAGACAAGCCAGAGCAATAAAGGCTAATGATGCTGATCCCTTTAAATGTAGCTGGAATGTTCTGCCAGACTACTAGATTTTTGAAAATAAATTGGATAAAACCCATGGATAAAAATTTTACATGATTTATTTCAGGACAGTTATGCTTTATTAAATATAGTTGTTAAAAATGTAAGATTATATAAAAACATATAAAATGTTTATTCTAATTATAGTCAATCATTATCTTATTTCACTCTGTATTATGTTTAACATTTTCTACCTCCTATTAATAAAAAGGAGCCCTGGTGGTACAGTGGTTAAGAGACAGAGCTGCTAACCAAATGGTTAACAGTTTGAATCCACCAGCCACTCCTTAGAAACCCTATGGGGCAGTTCGACTCGATGGTGATGAGTTCAGTTTTTTTAATTAACAAAGAAGTCCCCGGGCGGTGCAATGGTTAATGACCTCGGCTACTAGCTGATAGGTTTGTGGTTAAAGTCCACTCAGAGGGGCCTCAGAAGAAAGGCCTGGTGATTTACCTCCAAAAAATCAGCCATTAGAAACCCTGTGGAGCTCAGTTCTACTCTGATGCACACAGGGTCACCATGAGTCAGAATCAACTCAGTGGCAACTGGTTTGTTTTTTTTGTGGTGGTGGTTTTTTGAATTAATAAAAAAAGTTTGAAAAACTTCTGATAAAAAGTTTAGATGTCCACTTACAATTGGGCAAAGGGATAATACAGTTTTCTCAAAAATCTTTTAGAGCAATGCTATTCAAAAGAATATAATATGAGCCACATACATAATTTTAAATTTTCTAGTAGCCACACTACACAAGTAAACAGAACATAGGCAAAATTAATTACAGCAATCTATTTGATTTACCCAATAGATGAAAAATATTACTTCAACATGTGATCAATATAGAAACTTACCAGTAAAATATTTTACATTATTTTTTTTCATAAGAAGCCTTCAAAATCTGGCATGAATTTTACACTTAAACAGTATCTCTCAATTCAGAGTAGTCACATATCAAGGGCTTAACAGCCACATGTGGCTAATGGCTACTGCACTGGACACAATAGTTTAAGAGAATTTCCTAGAAAAGAAATTGGAAGACCACTGTATTGGACAACCTCAAGAGACACCTGAGGGGAATGGGCTGTTCTGGGCAGTGGCATAGTTCCCAAGGTGCCTTTTAGCACTGGACTCCAGGGCCTTACAATCTTAGGAAAAGAGTTTCAGAAACAGAACTGGGAGAAGACACCAGAACAGGACAAAAAGTCACTCAAGTAACTGCTATTTCATTGTTCTGATAACCAGAACTCTAACGAAGGTCAAACGGTAGCTTCACTGTGTCGTTATTTTAGGAGAGATACTTGCTCATCATCTTTTGGTTTCTGGTGAATGGTAAAAATAAATTCAAAGTAAAATTAAACCAAAAAATGCTTCAATGGTAAAGCCTAGTAATGGAGCCCGCTGGACCTCCCCTCTCCCCTGGGTTATAACTATTCTCTTGCAGCAACTAGTTATAAGTTCACCTCATGCTATTTCCACTGTCTGATCTTTTTTTCTGTCACAATGCCAAGAGAACATCAGTTGTTCAGAATGGGTTTTTTTTTTTTTTTCCTTTTCTTTTTTTCCTAGTATCGCAATACTAAAATTAGTTTAACATCTGAAAGGAAGAGATACTTATGAAACCTACTGGAAACTGAAACCACTATTCAATCTCACGGCAATGCAGTCATATAAAAACTCTGGCATCTTCTAATGTGCTCTCATAGCGCACCATGGAAGAACATCATTGAAAGCTGATGATATGGACACGCTCTGTTTTACTTCTTTTTTGTGTGGTGTTAGTACTGAATAAGCTGATGTAAGACAGGAGGAGGATGGATCTGGTGTATTCACATTTCCCATAATGCCTATCATCTGCTGAAATCATTTTCACTTCAAATGTCTTCCTTTACCCAATCTCTAATAGCCAAATCTATTTCCCTTTTCTCATAAAAGACAATTAACAATTTCCTGGTGACTAATATATTAATTCCAGTTATAATTCTGTGGTTTCTTACCATGAGTTACCAGTGCTACAGATCCCTATTCTGGGCATTTCTTAAATATTTCTATGAGATGGTCTACAGTGGAGTAAGGGCTGGCAAACTATTGGCAAACCTGGCCCACTGTCTGTTTCTGTAAATAAACTTTTATTATAACACAGTCATGCCCATTTGTTTACATACTGCTTATGGCTGCTTTTGTGCTACAACAGCAGAGTTGAGCGGTTGAATTGGAGGCCTAAAATATTTACTCTCTGTCTCTGTTGAGCCCTGCTCTAGAAAATAGATTATTGTGTCTAGAAATCTGCTACTTTGGATCTTTGATATAAGCGTAGTCCCTAAGACAGTGCCTCTGTAACATTTCACTGCTATTTATCTATTCATGTTGGGCTCCCCTTTCCAGACTGAGTTCCTTGAACGGCAAAAGGGCTGGGTTTTTAGCATGTCTGAATCCTTAACACCCTGGAAACAAGTAAAACACATGGTAGGGTTTATATTAAAATGTTGGTCTTTTCCTGGTTATTCACTGTTTGATGGTCTCCTACCCTCATGTTCCCCTGAATCCATCACCTATCCTCTCTACCTTGCTCCATGACTCCTGATGATTGTACCACTAGACTCCATCACAGGCTAACTTCTGCCTAGTTCAGGCAATGGAAGTCACCAGCAGAAGATCAGTTGGCAGGGAAAGAGAAAAGTCGAAGTATTTCTTCCCTGCTCCCTCCCAGCTCTGCCAATACAGTTCTGGCAGTGGCTGTGGCCCTGCATCATTGCAGCTCCACCATGACAGCATTTCTCACCAAAAAGCACACTTCCTCCCCTTGCTCCACTAGGTCTAAGAGGGGTAAGTAACTGCTTCCTGCTATTGCCAGTCCCTGGGTGCCTCAACCACCCTTCTTAGTTCTCTTCACCCTAACTGCACCTCTGTAAGTCTTCCCTTCATTTACATTTCCACAATTGAACCTTCTGAGTAGAATTCTACTTCCTGCCTTTACCTTGATGGATACATCTCCATGGTTACCATCTGGCAAGTAGATGTCCCCACACTGAGAGATTAAATGAGTGGACATGTGTTCTGTGCACCAGCCACATCAGAACCCCTGAGTGGCTTGTTCAAATAGAGACTGCTAGGCCCCATACCTGACATGCTGAATGAGGATATCTAAGCTGGGTCTCTAGACTGGTGTTTTTTAATAAACATTCCAGGGATTGCCAATGCACCTACTGGAGGAGACAGCAACATTCAGGTTTGAGGGCAGGATGAAAATGAGAAACAGAAAACCAATCTGAAGCAACTGTAGAGTATCTGAAAGATCCTGAAGTCAGATGTGTAAATACCAAAGGATTAAGCGGAAAAGGTGGTCAGAGTTACAAGAGGCCCACACAGGTGGTGCTGAAGCTAAAAATGGGAATTACCCTTTTCTCTTGGTAAACAGTATAGCCCTTTAAAGTAGGCTACACATTAAAAAAAATCACATATTCCATAACAGCTTCAGTGATCTATCTACTTGTCAGTACCAGCATAGTGGCAAGCATGAAGATCAACTGCCTTGAGAGTTTGAAATGCAAGAGTCCTACGGTTCAATCATTTGTAGAAGGATTTAATAAGGTAACGTGTGTGTAATGCTAGAGCAGCAGAGCAGAGGCAGAAGGACATGATGTTAACCAATACTAACTATGTCAGCTAGGAGCGCTGGTGGCACAGTTGTTAAGGTGATCGACTGCTAACGGAAAGGTCGGTGGTACAAAACCACCAGCGGCTCTGTGGGATAAAGTTGTGGCAGTCTGCTTCCATAGAGCTTTACAGCCCTGGAAACCCTATCGGGTCGCTGTGAGTTGGAATTGACCCAACGGTGGTGAGTTAACTATATCATCTAGGAAGCGACAACCTCTCAGAGTCTTTCTTGGGTTTCTGATCTGTATAACAGGCCATAGACCTTTCTTGGGAGGATAAATGAGTTAAAAACTGCAAAGTTCCTAGACTAGCATAGGGTGTAGTAAGCACCCAATAGATAATTCACTATTATTATTACTGCTTTACAAGTTGTTTCCCAAAGTATGTCCCAAGGATCACTAGTTCCTGGGGGAAGAAAGGATGTTAGCAAATGCTATGTGGAAAAAAGAGTTCCACAGTATGGGAAACAGAGTTTAACAACCTTACACAGATAGTCTCCTTAGAGGCTTTAATACGCTAATAGGAATTGTAATCTATAGGAGGAAACATGCTGCATTTCCTAGATTTATTTTAGCATGAAATCCTCTCCCACTCTCTTTCTGGTGCCCTACCCATTTAATTTTTGGCCATTCACTACTAATCTCAACAGGCTAGTGTTTCTCTGAACACATTTTAGGGAATACTCACCAGGCACATAATATCAGAACCCAAATGTTAATTACAACAATCCCCCAGCTCCCCTCAATGCTCCTTCCCTGCAGGCACACCTCACTTAACACTAAGTAAACACATGTAGTTTGTTACATGTAGTATAAATCACTCATCTGTATAACACTTCTGGATTTATAAAGCCCCTTCCCAAGATTAGATTCACTTAATCCTCCCAGAATCCCCCTAGAAGTCTATCATGGCTACCCTCATTTTATACAAGAGGACGGGGAAAGCTCAATGAGGTGAGTGACTTGTCCAAGGTCACCCAGCTAGTGGCAGGGGCAGGTCAGCTGGCTCTAAATCCCACGTTGTCCTATCACACCCCAACTGCCTTCTGCTCGATCCCAAACCTCTGAGAAGGGCTCTGGTAGATTCAAGATGTTCTCAGTCAATTATGAGAGACCTCCAGTGGGTTGGTGGCCTTGAGAATCCTCATGATTTTATGAACTAACGAGAAGTAAACTTCTCATTTCTAGTCTTACTACTAAAGTATCCTTTGCAGTCCCTTTTCAAAACAATCCCTGAAGTGAAGCTTTTTTGCCGTATTTGGAAGACAATCTCAGAAAGAGATTGCCATTGTATAAAACACCCTGAACCAGCACACCTCTTCACTTTTAACCCCTTAGGAAGCAAGTTTTAGGTTCAATGAAGCCAGTGGTGTTGTTTTCCTCCATAAACTCCCTCTTTGGATTATAGGACAAAGACCCACACACCATATGATCCTCATCACACATACTTCTCACACAACTGCACCTTCTGAATCACCAAAATGATGACATTTGACATCAAAATGGTCATTCATCCATTGATCTGTCAGACAACTGAGCACTTCCTACTGACTAGGAGGTGGCAGGCATACAAAGACCAAAGACCCACCATGCTTCCTTTCCCCAGTCTAGGAGAGGTGGTGGGCATGTGATCAAATCTATCAATAAATGTTCTGACAAGAGACACAGCAAAGAATATCAGGGAAGGAAATGCTTGAACTGAGTTTTGAAGGATATATAGGTACTCCTCAGGCAGATAAAAACACCACCATTCATTGAGCCCTTCCCATGTGTTGCTCACTGAACACATTCTCTCTCTTCTTCTAGACA
The DNA here is from genome assembly GCA_030035585.1 of Dugong dugon. Taxonomy (NCBI): domain Eukaryota; kingdom Metazoa; phylum Chordata; class Mammalia; order Sirenia; family Dugongidae; genus Dugong; species Dugong dugon. The sequence goes on from CM057475.1 coordinate 28,524,491, forward strand.
AACCTAAAGGAAGTTATCATTAGCCTCATTTTCCAGATGAGGAGACTGATAGAAAGAGAAATTAAGTGCCTTGCCAATAGGCACATGGCTAAGAGGCCTGGAGAATAGATATGAGCCAAGTGCCAACCTCAGCTTGTTGCTGCAGCCTTAAAAGGAGAGAAAAGCATCTCCAATTCCAAGTGGTATGACTGGTGTGACCCAGTAATGACACTGGAATTGAAGTGCTGTGGCTGGAGGACAGGCTTGGGGCATGGCAAGAGGTGACGGAGAACTCCCAAAGCCACGCTATGGGGTTGGCTATGACCATGCTGGGGTGCCATTCAAACACGGTAGTGACATGTATGATTTCCATACATGTAAGAGCGGAGGATATATTGGAGGAGAGCTGCATCTAAACTTCGGCCTTCATTTTCCTCATCCCAGGTGACGGAGGCCCCCCACCTGTCCCCTACAGCGTGAGCAAGGTATAGGCCCTGATTCAGGGGAGATAATACTCTGTGTCCTGACCAAGTCTCTTCAAGGGAGAAAGAGGTTATGATGGCCAGTGTTTGGGGGCAAGATCCTAGGAAGGGCTTTATCTGATTAACTGGATATACAAGAATAAAATATTTGTGCTTTAGTCATTCATTCAATAAATCTTCATGTAGTTCCTACTTAGCACCAAGCACTGTGCTCAGCGGTGAGATCACGTTACATTGGTGAACATGAAGAACAGGACCCACCCTTGAGCATCTCACAGTCTTGAATTCCAGTTATGAAGAAGACAAGAAATTAGACTCCAGGCTAAGGAGCAATTAGTGGCTCCGAAAGGAACTACAGAGCCCAAAGGACAAAGAATTGAAACATAAAGCATGCCACGGAGCTCAGCACTTGCTTTGGAGGTGTTTACGCCCCAGCTCTGAAAGAGATGTTTTTTTATTTCATCTTAGAATCTGAAGTTTCAAAATCTGTGGTCGCTGATATAGTTAGAACCAAAGGGGGTTTAAAAAATGCAGTTTGGATTATGGCCAGGTTCATGCAGAAGAAAAACAGATGCATCAACTATGTTGCTTACAATTTAAGTGCTTCCCTCTTTATTTTTATTTCTGGCACTTGGCTTTCAAATAACCCACCTCTTCAACTGGGTAAGTAGCTCACACTCTGTGCATGTTAGCAGCCAAGATCTCTATTAATAATGAAGGATACTATTAATATATTTTGCCTTAACTGAGGTTCAGACCCAGTTTGATTTCTTTCCTCAGGTAGGATACAGACAGTGAACATCTAGGTAATAAGTGTTATCATTCACGAGGCCAAGACTGAACCAATACATTGTGGCTAAATGTAATTCACAAAATACAATGCAACAGCTCCATTTAGTGAGGCTTCACCATCAAGATGATTTCAACAGACTCTGAACGCCAGCCAAGACACCACCAAAGTATACTTAAATACCAGCAAATATTACATGTTTTTAAAAATTTCATGTTTCTGTCCTCCTCTGACCTAAGAAAATCACTCTCTTACTCTACCTTAAGACAAAGCCACTGGAACTCTTCAACTGTAAATGGGAGGAGGAAGGGAAGAGCTTTGATGAGGAAATCAAGCTTTGCTCCTTCCTAAAATTACCATTCATCTTCCTCCAACTCTCGTTTTATTGGCTGTTAAGCTGTCAAGTCCTTACTTCAAGCCCACTGGGACACCCATAATATCCTTTCCTTGTGCCAGTAACAAATCTTGAAACTTAGAGGATTCCAATCCAGTTATTCTTGGGATTTAGTCAGAGGCAGCTCAAGAGCAGTGTCTGAGGGAGACTCATTACATGGTCTTAGGTAGCCAAGAAAGAAGCTCTAAGATCCATCAGATCCCTCTACTTTCCCACATCCTTCAAATCTATCAGGCTGTTTCAAGTCATTCTTGCTCTTTCTGCTCAGAAGACCAGTTTATAAACTATAATGCAACATAACGTATCACGCTGAGTGGTTTTTCCTTATTATAAGTTTCTTCATGTTTTGAAATCTAGAGTAAATGCTCATCCTCCCATGTGCAATAAGGAGAATGAAAGCAAGGGTCTGCAGCTCTGTCAATTCACAAGGCTGGCCGAATCGCTTCTTGCCTTTCTCTAACAGTGCTGGGCCTCAGAGCTAGAACAAATGTTGTTATGCGCAGGTTAAACCAGTAACCAGTTACAGCGGAGTCTATTCCGACTCACGGCGATCCCACGTGTCAGAGCAGAACTGTGCTCATAGGTTTTCCAATGGTTGACTTTTCAGAAGTAGCTCTCCAAGCCTTTCTTCCGAGGCACTTCTTGGTAGACTTGAACCTTCAACTTTTCCATTAGTAGCCAAGGGCATTAGTGGAAGAGATTCTTTCAGTAACTTTTCTCATCACATAATATCTTGGGTTCAAACGCTCTTTTGTAACTCTCAATGAGCTACTCCTTCATGGGCAACCATGAAGGGACTGCTTCTTTAACCAGAATAAATGAGGTAATTCTTTTATCTTTGCTCACACATTCTTTAAAACCATTTTTTTTTTTTTTGATTTCAAAACTAGTATATAAACATGTCCTTATAGTAAAATAAAAGTGAAGACTCCCTTGACCTCTCAAACCCTTATACTTTAGTGGAGTCTTACATGACCCCTCTGGTGGAGCCTGAAAATCAGAGAACCCTCATTCTCTAAACATGAAGGGTCTGGCAGAGAAGGATAAAGAAATGGTCCAGCAATTCTGCTGTGTTCTGACGTTTCTGACTCTTTAAAAAGCCACAGTGAAAAAAACAGCTCTCTTAATTCTTCTAGAGTATAATTCAGTTAGTACACACACACACACACGCACGCACACGCACACACACACGCACACACGCGCGCACACGCACACGCACACACACACACCCTACCTCCATGGTACACTGACAAGTTAGAGCACACAAGCAGGACATGAGTGTGTGTGAAAATAATCAGCTCCATCTAACCCCAACTCTCCAACTGTGATGCTGCCTTTTCCAACACATGGAGAAGTGAGAATGATTACGTTTTGTTGAAAGTGTCTCATTACATTGATTGAAATAAGATTTCTAAACCTGCAAAGAGAAAAACATTTTAAAATGCCATTTGTTTCAAGCAAGACACGATTAAGGATCGTCAGTGAAACCCTTCAGAAATTCCAGTTGGTGGCGACTGAAGCTGTCTCCTCCTGTGGACATCTGACAGAAGGAAAATGGAGTTTAGCAACACCTAAGTCAGGTGTTTCTTTTATGCTTAATGACTCCTCGTAGGCCCAACCTAATGTAACAGACAAGTGTTAAGAGACCTTCATCGAGGAGTAGATGTTGTAGGCTTTGAGGAATTCTTAAACCTGGTGAACTTGCTTCATCTTTGGCAACATTCAAGTGCAACTAACCTAGAACCATTATTCTCAGAAGATCTCACACACTTGGACAGGTACGATACAGGCTAGTTTACAAAATGCCAAGCACACTTCCTGGTGTTTATTAACACCACAATCATCACAATGCTTGATGCCAAACTAAAGAAAAAAATAATCTTCAAGCTACCTGTCAGCGTGTTCAGTTATTGAAAACTGTCCTGCTGTAGTACAGCTGCCATGTGTTGAACATACAGTATAGACAGGCAGGTGCTAAGCCCTTAATGTGTATTTAATCACTGCAACAACTCTATGAGGGATGTGTTCACTGCCTCCATTTTGTAGATGAGGAAATTGAGGCTTAGAGAGATTAAGTAGCTTGCCCTAGGTCACAGTGGAACCCAGGTCTGTCTGATTCCAAAGCCTGCAGTCATAACCACTACTTACAACTTCTCGGAGAAGCCTCCGCCTCAGATAAACCAACGAGACAAAGGCAGATGCCATTAAATCAGGACAAGAACAGAGCTATATGCTGGGCAGGCGAGATGCCCAGAGAAGCAACCTGTTAGTTAAGCGCTGCTGTTCGGGATCCAGGCATCACTTAAAACGGAGCACAGGAGTCTCTGTCCGGGGAAGCCATGGTCCTCTCCTCTCCTGTTCAGGGTCAACACAGAACCTGCCACCTCTGAAGAGGCAGGAGGGGGCCCATTCTGGTTTTGCAATTATAATTCCTTCACTCCCCGCTAAGCAGGGCAGGTATTTACTGAACGCCACAACACTTCTTATTATTTTAAGAGAGGCCTTTGGAACCAGGAAACTCGATGAATTTATGAGATCAGCAGCTATTTTTCCACTACGGTTATAATACAATTCATTTCGTTTGCAGCTGGTTTAACGTGAAACATTGTTTAAGAGAGACAAATAAACAACAATTCACATTTGCTGAGCTTTTCTCCTCCCTACCCCTCCCAGCTGTTCCACAGGAAATTTTTTTATTGATTAAAGTACAATTACATTATGGTTGGGAAAAACCAGCCCTGGAATAAATCGTTTTAAGAAATCTCCATACTGTCTGTTGAAGAAGCAGCATGTGGAAAGGGATACGAATCAGGTACTGGTTTTGTGACCTGGGGCAAACTCTCTTCCTTCTCGGGGCTTCACGTGCTTCCTCTGCAAAATGCTGGGGTCACTTCCTTCTAAGGAAGATGGGGCCAGGTAAAGGTAAGCACCATTATGACTTTCGTGGGCCCTGAGGTACTTTTCCCTTCTTGGGCCCCTTTCTCCACAGAAAAATATTAAACATTACATTTTACAACTGCACTGGTATAAATACAACTATATTAATGTTATATATTAATTTTTTTTTTAATCTAAAAGTTACTTTTTCTTCTGATTTTCAAAGAAATTTAAACACTTTTCTGGGCCTCTAAAAGTATCGTGGGCCCTAGGCACAGCACTTGGACTCCCTGGGTGGTGCAAACGGTTAATGCATTCAGCTGCTAACTGAAAGGGTAGAGGTTCAAGTCCATCCAGAGGTGCTGTGGAAGAAAAGCCTGGCAATCTACTTCCAAAAGATCAGCCATAGAAAACATATGGAACACAATTCTACTATGACACACATGAAGTTGCCATGAGTTGGAGTTGACTCCACGGCAACTAGTTTAGGTGCCGTACTTACTGGGGTTACTAGTAAGTCAGCCCTTGGTAAAGGGGGGCCCCTGTTTGCTGAAGGCCTGAAAATGGGGAAGCAAATTTTGAGGGGCTGAGCCTGGGCAATGTTGCTCTGCAAAAGGTGTAGGTGGGGGGTGTGGGGGTGGTGGAGAGGAAGCCTCTAATTGGTGTGGCCAGTTGAAGAGACTGGGAGAGAAGAGACACATGGGTGGGAATGATAACTTTGGAGCAATGTATGGGGTATGGGATGTAAACCAACCCCTCCTCCATCTCTCCCATCTACTCTGAGAAATCCTTAGTAAGATCCACTGTTGCTCACCAGGAATGTTTAATTTAAAAAATAAAAACAAAATAAGGAGATTGGATTCCATGATCTCTCTCTGTTCCCGCTCTAATATTAGACTTTTCACCACAAGTATTTAAATAACTATTTCACAATGCCAAAAGCTGCTTCCTCTCCCAGAGGAAACTCACTAATGTAGGAACTAAGAAGGGACTTTGAGGAACCTGGATAACCAGCAAAGAGGCGTCACTGTCCAACGCCGTGGAGTTACAGAGGCAGGGCCACCACGAGCAGCCAACATGCAGCAAAGGCCTCCCAAAGCGTCCTCCAGATGATCTGTGCATATAAAGCTTGGTTTGCTGCCTTTCCCACCAGTGCATCTGCAAGTTTCTGTCACATGAACCTAGATGAATTTTGATAACTCAGAATGGACATGTGAAATGCTACATAACACAAGGTCCCGTTATGGCAAGGAGCTCTTTACTCTGTACTTTAAAGTTTATAAATCCTGCACTTTTGTCCACTGCGCACTGATGCCCCCAAACTGCCTCTCCTCTCTCTCTCTCTCTCTCTCTCTCTCTCTCTCTCTCTCTCTCTCTCACACACACACACACACATACACACAGAGAAAACAGTTGCTGAGTCCGACTTATGGTGATCCCATTGTGTCAGACTAGAACGATCCTCCCCAGGTTTTTCAATGGCTGATTTTTCAGAAGTAGATCACCAGGTCTTTCTTCCGGGGCACTTCTGGGTGGACTCAAACCTCCAGCCTTTCGGTAACCATTTGCACCACCCAGGGATTCCGCTCACTAGGGGACGGCCAAATAAACATCCCTAGCTGGCTTGGCTGAGGTGTTCTCCCATCCAGCCATTTTGTTTCGGCAGTGCCACGTCTTTGCCTGATCACCAGAGTTTAGGCACAATTTGAGTATTTTATTCATTTTTCCCATCAACACACACCAATTCCCTGTTTCAATAACATTTATGCTAAAAAGCAATTCATTCATTTTTCCACTGGCATTACCCAAATACCAATTTTCTGAGCTTTGGTATTGTGCCTCCTTAAAGAGAATAGGAACATGGGTGATTTAGTTTCCATGAGCTTACAAAATGCTCAGCGTTACCACTACTGTCTGAACTAGCAATTAAACTAGCAAGTCTTTACTCTGAAGCTGAGCTGGCCAATACAATAGCTGCTAGTCTTGTGGGGCTATTAAAGTCAAATTAATTTAAAATCAAATAAAATTTAAAAATTCTGTTTCTCAGCTGCAGTAGCCATATATCGAGTGGTCCACAGCCACATGCAGCGAGTGGTATCTTACTGGACAACCCAGATACAGAACACTTCCATCAGGGCAAAAAGTTCTTTTGGAAAGTGCTGCCTGAAGGCTTGAACACTTGCAAAGGCAAGGACTACATCTCTTTCACCATTGCCTACCACAGAGCCTGCCCGGCATGCAGCAAAAGCGCCAATAAATGCTTACTCATTGCTGTCAAGTTGATTCTAACTCATCGTGACCCTTAAGGAACAAAAATTCTTCATCTCTAAACATGGGAACAAAATGTTATCCGCAAGAAATGTTAAGTTAGACAAGAAGTAACAAATACAAAGGAAGGGCTATATCGGGAAAATTGTTTCCATAAACAAAAACTAGAAATCGAGTGCTAGCACCAAAAGACTATTCCTAGACCTGTGTTTTATGAAAGCAAAGAGTGAATGAGACTGCGGCTCAGAATTTACATTTACGTATGCTATCCATAATATTAACAGACAGGCAAAGCTACCAGAGCTATAATAATAACACAGTTTATAGAAGTAGTAACAATGCAATATAGAGCATCTTACATTTACCAAGCCCTTTCACATTTTCTCTCATTTAAATTTCACAACAATCTAGTGAAGTTGATATTTCTACATACCCATTTTATTGATGGGAAAACTGAGGGATGGAGAGCCAGTGACTCGCCTAGGATAACCCAGCAGGCAAATCAGGGGAGCAGATGCCTAGGCTCAGGCATTCTGACCCCAGGTCTTTCTGCTCTACCACAGCTGCCTTATTTTGCCCCGAAACTAAGCACTGGGCTATTCCTACTTTCTGTCTATGCCATTAAGTGAATTGAGATGCCTTAACAAAAGCAGACCCACACTTCCAGTGCCCCAGATAGTCAACTAATCGATTGTCCTCTGTAATCACAATTTTTGACTTCTGCAATATTGAAGGGCTAATCTTTGGTAACCATAGGCTCCAGAAAATGTGATGAATTTATCACGCAAGAAAACCATTTGTTCTGTGGATTATTAATCTCCAACAGTGGTTCTGAAGCACAGGCGTGATATACAGTGCTCTGGGCTGCACAGCTGCTTTGCATTTCGAATTCTTTATTTATAGAACAAGTCAAATTAATAACTCAAAAATGTTGTTTCAGGCAAAGTAATGGACACACAATAAAACTATTCATTTCCTAAAAGGTCACTCCAGGAGATGCATACATTGTTTAAAAGCCTACCAACAATGCTATTATTCCTTCGAAAACTGAAAATGTATAATAAGCAGTTAGCGCACATTATCTGCCCCAGAGACCCCAGGCTAATTTAAAGCACAATCACAAGGCAATCAATCATACTCCAAAATTACTTCATTTTCCAAACTGTTTACACTTTTTAAGTTACAAATCCACTTTCTGCTATTTCAACTCACGATTTACAACTACAGATTTAGACCGCTTGGCGGGCAGCCAAGCACTAGTCATGAGGGAACTAATGATATGAACAGATCAGTGTTTTATAAAGGAGAAAAGCGCATGTAAATTTCCAGTGTGTCTGCAAGTAATCAAGGCACTGCTGACTATAAATGAGACCGTCTCAAATTTATTTTAGGAGAACTATCTTAAAGCTGCACTTTCTATCCAGGCCAAAAAAAAAAAAAAAAAAGGTTTAGGAGGAACTCTGAGATTACTCAAATTATGTAAATAAATGGTTATGGGAACAAAATGTAAAGACTCGTGAAATAAGTGATTTATTTCAATAAGTGACTTAGTTCGGCATTTCTGTCGAATGTGCCCTTATCGTGGTTTCTAGAATGCTAGAGTTAATGGGAAAAGAGGAAAAGATCTTCCCATCTTGCCCTTTCTCTCTCTCTTCTTTTTTTTTTTCCTTCCTTCCTTTCAAATGCTGTTGTTAACTGTAGCAGCAAATCAAGTTTGTTTTAATAGCCAAAAATGCTCTAAATAAAAAAAGAAGACCCTGGGGGATACTGTTTTAAATTAAATATGATCTTCATTGTTTCATTACAATGGCACACAGCCAAATAATCACTTTGTGTTATTTGTACAAATAATGTAGGATGCTCATTTTCTGGCGGAAATAATTAGTCTATCATATTCTGCTCGTCGTCAAAACCTCCCCCCCTTTGCTGTCACCAGGCATGTGCACTAGACTCAGGAAGCTAAATTTAGCCAGTTTCATGTGTTCTTACATATTAAAGCAGAAAGCCAAGTAAGCATATTCAGATGTGAGGGTGCCTTGAAGAGAGAAGCTCAAAATAGCCTCACAGTATAGACATCGCAAAATTCCATTCGCCATGATTGATATTTCAGTTAGAGAATCATTACATGACTAAACTCAATTTTATAATTGGATAAGGCCAGACACAATAAACCGGTGCTGCACTGCTAACGCATCCTACATCTTAAAACTATCTGTAACCGTAAATCAACCTAATTATTTGAAATACTGTCATGAAGTGGAAAAGAAAAGAAATTAAAATAAACTAGCTGCCTGAATATCTCATTTTATTTTCTAAGGACCAAAGCTTTTTATTGGACTTGAAACCCAGCGCCACAATGGCTGGTAAACCATACTCTTTATGTGTGGTTGCTCAGTCCTGTGTTCTAGTCTTGTGTTGTTAGCTGGTGTTATCAATTAGCTAACCCGTAGGACTCCCTTTAGTATTTCTTGTAATTTTGGTTTGGTTTTTGCACATTCCCTGAACTTCTGTTTATCTGGCAATGCCCTAATTTCGCCATCATATTTGAGAGACAGTTTTGCTGGATATATAACTCTTGGCTGACAGTTATTTTCCTTCAAGATTTTAAATATGTCATCCCATTGCCTTCCAGCCTGCATAAACCATACGCTTTAGATAAAATTGTGCACACAGAAAATCAGTGACAAAGATTAAAAGCTTCCCACCCCTTTTTTATCCCAGCATCTGATGTGTGTGTGTGTGGGGGGGGGTCACATAACAGTCCTATTTTATTAAAACTTCTATTTATCCTTGTTTGTGTCACACTCAAAAAAGGCAGTAAGAGGGGAATGAATGTTCCCAGTTTTGAATGATTTCATAATAAACTCCTCTCAGAGAAAGCTCCCTGGAGCCTGAGCCTCTGATATCACCACTGTGACATCATTAGGAAAAATGTTCACTGGCTGCGACGGCCTTTTAGGTTAACTCTTTCACAAATGTCCCAGCCTATCACTCGGCTAGTTCTCTAGATTCACCTGTGAGACCAAGGAGAGAATGGGGAAGAGCTCCCCCTTCCCTTCCCATAACCCCCCCACTCTGAGACACACACACACACACACACACACACACACACACACACACACAGCATGGAGCCAGGACATCCTCATGGGCAGTGGATGGGTCTCTTCCACTAGAAGGCTTGGTGAAATTAAACTAGTAAGCCAGGTGCCGTGAAGTTGATTCCAACTCATGGCAACCTCGTGTGTCAGAGTAGAACTGTGCTCCTTAGGGTGTTTTCAGTGGCTGATTTTTCGGAAGTAGACCACCACGCCTTTCTTCTGAGGTGCCTCTGGGTGGACTCAAACCTCCAAACTTTCCATTGGCAGCCAAGAGCATTAACTCTTTGCACCACCCAGGGACTCCCTGGTGCAAATACAGGCCCCTTAAAGGGGCACTGTGGGAGACTGTGGTACGTGGAGAGGGCAGCGTTTAGGAGCTCCTGAGAGTTAGTTTCCTAATCAGGGTCTGAGAGCTGGAGATAGAATTCTGGGTATAGAAACATGTTCTCCCTACAAAGTACAAGTCTGCCCAAGATTGGCTATCTCTAAACTTGCCCAACAGCTATTGAAACTTGATGACAAATTTATTCATTTCACGTTGGTTTTGGCAATGCCAAGCACACAGGGATTTTCAGTATACACAATCTTCTAATTCTATTGCCAATGTTCTTTACAATTTGACCATCACCTAGCAAAATTCTTAGAATTCTGCTTATCACCTTTGACTTCACAATTCCCACTTCTAGGAATTTATCCTAAGGAAATAATCAAGAATAAAAATAAAGATTTAACTACAAGGATGTTCCTGAGAGCACTGGTTATAATAGTGATAAGCTAGAAAAAAACCCAAAAGTCCAACAATAGGGGAATAATCAGATAAATTAGGCACTTCCGTATAATGGAATACAATGGAGTCTGTCACTAAAAATGACGCTGCAGGTGAATAGCTGTTGTGTAAAAATAGCATATGAAGTAAAAAAGTATGATCTAAAACTCAAAGTACAATATAATAAAAAAAATTAAAATTTATATATAGGCAGAGTAAAAAGACTGGAATGATAGACAATAAAACATTAACCCTAGTGATTTCAGCATGAAGGTATTACAGGTCATTTAAATTTTTTTTCTTTCTTTTTCTTTGCCTTGCCTTAACATGATATGCATGCATTACTTTTATTATAAGGAAATAAGCATAATTAAAAGAAATAAAGAAAACAAAATGTGGACATGGGAAGAAAATGACCCCATATAAATTCTCCAATGTTGGATGGTCCAAATATATGCTCAGACCTTCAAATAACATGCTCAACTTTTATATTTTTGTAGCTCTGATAAATTCCTCTAAACATACCTAGTAAGGGAGTGTTGTTGTTGTTGGATGCTGTTGTGTCCATTTCAACTCATATAACCCCATGTGACAGAGGAGAACTGCCCCATAGGGTTTTCAAGGCTATAATCTTTATAGGAGCAGATTGCCAGGTCTTTCTCCCGCAGAGCCACTGGGTGGGTTCGAACCACCAACCGTTCAGTTAGCAGCTGAGTGCTTAACTGTTGCACCACCAAGCCTCCTTAGTAAGGGAATACAATCCAATAAGTATATTTAACTAATAATAGTGGTAAAATAGCTGCACAAAAGATATGAAAAAAAAAATAGATTTAGATTTGCATGCCACTGGCATATATATCTTTGTTGTTTTACTGAGATTGAAAACTTCCTTCCAATCACAAATATTGTCTTCACGTTATTAGAACAGGTAAAAACATTATCAGCAAACCACAGCACAGTCCAAGGTACACAGACAGCTACACAACTTTAGCAAAATTAAACAATCATTATTCTTTTGTGCCAGTTCAAAGGGTGGCTGTATAAAGAGATAAAACTTTAGACGGGCTAGTCTTTTTCTCTGAAACCTAAGGAGAAGGAATAGTGACTTAACTTTCCTTCTTCTCGGTTCAAAATTCAGAATTACTATTCAATTACAAGACAGTGTGTCAAGATATAATAAACTGAACAGAAAAAAGGAAAAAGAAAACACGCTCTTTTTTCCTATAAACGAGGTTCAGAGCTTTTGCCCATTAAAGTAAACCAAATACGTTTCTCTCAAAAATTCCAACCAAAAGGCAGGGTGCCAAACACACTTAACAGATAAATCACTGTTCCGGGGTCTCTCTTTTTCTCTCTTTGCCCTCTTTTCTTCTTCCTTTCTCTTTCTCTTCCTACATACACACAAACACACAAGAACACACATTTTTAAAAGCAAACAGAAACCCTCCCCCTCTTCTCAGTCTTCTTACAGAAAGATAAACCAAAGGAAACAATTACTTTTGTTGAAGAATGCATTGTTTAGGGGAAAAGTCACATTAAAATAAGTTCTACCTTCTTCATCAGAGATTAGCATTTCATATCTTGGGATCAAGCCATTGTCCTGCACACGGTGTGTAACTTACTGTAGTTAATTTATCACCAAGGTCACTGTAAACTAGGAAGGAGTTTGTAAACAAAAATGAATCACAGGTTTCATTTTTGTATCCTTTTCCAACTGGAAGACCTAACAGTTTCCTGTTCCAACATACAAAATAGTATTTGCTTCCATCAACCTCCTCAGCCTTCTTGCCAGCAGTTTCCACTTAATTAAACTGACAGCAAAACAGGGCTTTGGCTAATGGGATCCAGACCATTTTTCCTTCAATGTAAATTCCCAGGCATGAAATTACATCTGAAACAGACACAATAATCCTCCTATATCTTTGACATACATTTAATCGATAATAACAATTCCTTTGTCTATATTACAGTGTGTTTTAGGTTTCAGTGAACCTCGTTATAACTGGAATTCTCAAGCATTATCCAATTTGAATTCACCTTAGTGTTCCTCCAATGCCCCTGTATATCATCAAACCATAGATTATGGTTCAAGACTAGATGCCAAAGGCTAATGTCCACAGCAAGGAGGAATAATTATAAAATGAATGAACGATGTTTCTGTTTGCGTCCTTGCTCTCAAAGTCAATTTATTTAAGTGAGAGCTTTTTCATCAATTGTTGACTCTAAGTAAATAAATGCTATTGGCATTTATAAGCGTATCTGAATTTCATATTACAAGCCAGGTTTTCAAGGATTTAGGGCAACGGGCTTTTTTGGAATCAAGGCCGAGGAGCCTTGGCGGCACGGTGGTTAAGAGCTCAGGCTGCTAACCAAAAGGTTGGCAGTTTGAATCCACTAGCCAAACCTTATGGCGGTGGTTCTACTCTGTCGTACACTGTTGCTATGAGTTGGAATTGACTCAATGGCAACGGGTTAATCAAGGGAGAAGGAGCCCTGGCGGCGCAGTGGTTAAAGCACTTGGCTGCTAACCAAAAGGTCAAGCAGTTCAAACCCACTAGCTGCTCCATGGAAGAAAGATGTGGTAGTCTGCTTCTGTAAAGATCTACAACTTTGGAAACTCTATAGGGTAGTTCCACTCTGTCCTACAGGGTCGCTATAAGTCAGAATCGACTCGACAGCAGCGGGTTTGGTTTTGGTTTAATCAAGGCAGAATATGTTGATTAAATGAAGCTTGGAGACCTGATCATATTAACATAATTAATGGACTGGCTAACTATTTTTCTCTGCTAGGCTATTAGTCACTTTTCTAGTAATGGTAAGACATAAAAATGCTTAAAACCTGACTCTAGTGTTTTAAGCGTAATTATGAAAAAATTCGTTTACTGGATGTATCAGCTGGACACAGGGAAGCTTGCCAGGTAATTTAGCACGAAAATCAAGTACTTTTAGGACCCTCCCCCCCCCAAAAAAAAGACAAAAGAAGGCTACTTCTAAACAAAATTAAAGAACCTAGAGAATCGAATGGGGGGAAATGTCAATTAAAGCTGATTGTGAGATAATAGAACATGATGATCCCATGAGTGAAAATGGGTTGGGTGAAGTGCCATTAAAAAGTTGAACCTCTTTTAAACTCGTGGCAGGTCTGGAGATCAGCAGCAACACAAAGTGTAAGAGTATATAAATAATTTGAAAATGCTAAGCCCTAGAGTTAAGGAAGACTGATGGGCAAACTCAATCTAGTCTTCCTCAGCACCTTGAAGAAATGGCCGGTCCACTGTTATGCTTTGCCCAGCTATCAGGAAAAGGCCTGGCTATTTCAACAAAGGAAGGAGGGTTTGTTGTGGATACCGCCCTAACCCAGGGGGAGGGAAAAAGGACAATGGTTTTGCCCATATGCAATATTTTAGGTTAAATTCTTCTCCCACATCCAGAGGGCTACTGTCCTGTTTGACCATCCCACAAAACTTGCAACTCTTGGTAGGCAGAGAATCTAAGAAGATAATCCTATAAGCAACTTCATGGAACAAAGAAACTGCTAGAAAATAAGCATTTTAGGACTTGCTGAAAAGTGTATCTTCACATATAAGAAATAATGTCATTGTTCTCTTGGAAAATACAAAGCAAGGCATTTTATTTTTAAGGGAGGGGGGTGTAGAGCAGTGAAGGAACTGTCTTCTGAATATCCTGACAGTCTCTTTGAAAATGAAACATTCCATTTATACAGCAGAAGACAGTTGTGGCAAGATTAGAAATCATTTCAAATCTCTCAGGCAATCAAAATACAATCTTTTCATGTGGACGGAAGGTCTCTTGTTTTACAGAAAATGCTAAATAAACAATTCTATGGACAGAAATGTGAAAGCAATTTATTATTGTTCTATTCACTTTGGTTAAAACTTTAGAAACAACATGAAGCCTATAAATAGAAGCGTTTCTTTGTCTTTGGGATGTTGAAAGGCAGTTTCTTTTAGGTCCAAGGCGAATAGGCAGGAAATTATTGCTCTATCTCCACCAAGGAATAACACATCGATTCAGAGAATGCCTAAAAGATGGATCCTTTAAAAACACTATATGGTAAGAGCAGCAAATCTGTCCACGTCTTTTGAAAAAAAAAATCAAGGACACTGTATCATAAATGGACTACACTGTGGGGTTTTCTTCTCATTTTAGACATGGACAGCTTAATTACACATGACAATACTTTATATTAGATTACCAAAGAGAGCATAGAAATGTACCAGTAATGGTGCCTTAGAAATAGGATATCTTGAAAGGGTTCACTGCTAGTCTTTGGAAAAGAAACACAAGAAGACCTGTAGGCCTTGTTTTAGGGTTGGGAATAACTTAAGTAGTAATTATCCAAATTCTGATCCATAAGCACTTAGTAAAGTTTGAAAATAGAGTACTTAGCCAGGAAGAAGACATCAGTGCAAAATTATTATTTCTAGGTCAGTGTTTTTTAAACTGAGATTTGCAATCCATTAATAAGATTCCAAAATCAGTTAGGTGTGTTGCAATTTACATTTTAAAATAATGAAACAGAACAGAATAGAAAGGAATGGAGATTTCAGACTGCATCATTTGTAATAGGACTAAGCATTGTTTTATGAAATTACTGTTTCAAATATATATATATACATATATATGTAAATATATTATATATAAATATAATGTGTGTGTTTACGTACTGGCTTACCATGTTAAATTTATTATTATTACGGAGCATTTGCTTAGGTCTATTTGAAGACCCACACATTCTTACCTAGAGGCTATTTCTGAAATGAGCCATCCTCAATATTGCCATACAATAAGACAATTAATATTTCAAGAATATTTCTAAAAAGCTAAACCCTGTTGGAGCCTGTGCATTATAGGCACTTAAGCATTTATTGAGTAAACAAGTGAACGAATAAATAAATGGAAGAACGTACAAACAGATGGTTATCTACATGAATACAACAAGCATATCTCAACCAAAAGGTTCCATGAACTACTCCATGGGCCCGGGCAGCTCCCCATTATTATATTGATCTATACTTCCAACACTCTGTCAAAATAAGATGTCATCATCACTCTCTCCATTGTAAACGGCACACACATTAGCAGAAGAGACATTAACACTTACAGATACTGAATGATATCTGTGGAGGCTGTGTCTATATTCTAGCAAAACATCTGCTTGGAAAGGGAAAAGCTGAGTTAAATGTCTGAATATTTGTCTATACCATATAAATCCTCTAGCTGAAAGATGGGCATTGACCCATCATCAACCAGCTCTGCTTATCATTCTGTAACAAAACACATAATGGAAGATTTTTTTCCCTTTTTTACTAGGATGGGTGACATTGTATGAACAACTTGCAACTAGATACACTTTGTGGTCCCACACCACTTAGTTTCGCTTTGTCCATTTACAAAAAATTGTAGCAGTGGCTGAAGGAGGGAAAGGTAGACACACAATTCACTAACAGCCAATGGATCCGTCAAAAATTTTACTCTGAACTGGGGGCTCTGGACAAATACAAATATCTAGTAGTAAGGCAAGCTTCTTCCCTTAAGACACTTAAGAGTCAGGTTAGGGAACACATACCTTACAAAGAAATTCAAGTAGGAATATGGTGACATCCAAATAGTAAGAATGAGTTGTGTTTGTTTTGTGGTTGCTTGTTTTAATCAACCACTTGAGTAAAGACACAGATTTCTCTAACCTGCAGATGACAAAGTTGGATGATATGCTCCAAATGCATTAGATTCAAGAGCAAAAAGCTCTTAAAAGGCTGAAAAGTGACCTAAATCTAATAATGTTCAATCTAATAGGGATAAATGCACTCTCACACTTAGTTTTTAAAAAAGAAAAAAATTACTGTACAAGGACAGGATGATGGTTGCATATCTTAACAACATCTTATACATGTGTAAAAAAAAGAAGCAAGTTTCTTAGCTAATCCGAATTTATATATAAACCAAATAGAGTACTGCTAAGGAGAAATAATAACATGCAGGCAGAATTCATGGAAATATTAGTCCAGAACAAAGAATGTAGTAGTCTTATTATATGTCACACTGGTTAGATAACACATATACATAGTCTGCAGACAGTATTTTAAAATGGACATTGATTAACTGAAGCATATCCAACAGAAGAGGAGTATAATAAACCCTCTATCTTGAAGGCACCAGAGTTGTTTAACCTAGAAATTAGAAGATGTCAGACGAATCAAGAACTCCTAGAGGCTCTTGAGAGCAAGTTTGGTGTTGTTAGCTTCCAGCAAGTCAGGCTCTGACTCCTAGAAGTATCCATAGGGTTTTTACTGGCTGATTTTTGGAAACAGATCACCAGGTCTTTCTTCCTAGTCCCTCTTAGTCTGGAAGCTCTGCTGAAACCTGCTCACCTGAAACCCACTCAGCATCACAGCAACACACAAGCCTCCACAGAGGAAGAGGTGGTGGCTGCATGTGAGGTGCATTGCCTGGGAACCAAACCCAGGTCTCCCGCATGGAAGGCGGAAATTCTACCACTGAACCACCGCTGGCCTCGAATGCAACAACAGAACTGCCTTTAAAGTAGCCGAGGAACTTTCATATGTGTAAAGAGTTTATATCCTTATCCTGTTGGGGTTCCAACAGAACTGGTCGCAATGACTAAATGTGGCAGAGTGATAGTATTTGGTTCGGTATAAAAACAAAGAACTTTCTAAAATTCAGAGCATATCAAAAATAAAATCCAGGGTTATGTGACGTAAGAAAGCTCTATATCACTGGAAGAACAATGAAAGGATTACTGTGATGCGTGCAAAATAGGATTAGACGAAATTGTTGAGATTCTTTACAATTCTAAGAGTCTTGGATTAGGAGAGGATTCCCTGTGCACCAGGAACGTACGGAGAAATATGTCTTCTTGGAGAAAGAGGATCAGAGTTGGGCCTTTTAAAACCAATTCTAAAATGTACTCCCTGTCCCCACTTGTCACTTTTTAATTTTCTGAAATCACCATGTATCTTAAACTTCTGTAAATATTGGGAATGAAATTATTTTTATTCCCCAAAATAAATGATGCATCTTTATAACCAGTGGCATCTGAGTATCCAGAAAAATACAGTAAATTGGAATTTAACCGTTAATAGAGGTAGCCTCCAGGTAGTGGGACCATAGATGATTTTTATTTCTTCTTTTTGTATATCTTTATTTCTGTAATAAAAACATATACATTTGTAATGGGAAAATTTGTAAAGGCTGATTTAAAATTACATTAGATTTTTATCTAGAAAAGTCACACTTGCGAAAAATAAGAGATGTTTATATGAAGCCATTTCAATGTTTTCCAGAAAATACATACAGCTTTCGTTAAGTCAAAGCATTTACTTTTGCAGACTGGTGAAGAGCAACCCGTGGCCTATCTCTATGATTACAGCCTCCAACCTAATTTCAAGATCAATGACTGAAAAGTTTCCTTTCTGTTACTACTCCTCAAATATACCCATGTATGAACATTTTAGGAGCCAATGGACTACTGACATTCTCTTATTTACTGAAGTAGTTAATCTAAGTTGTAAAACTTGAGCCTCCAGGGACTCAAAAAAGCCATTTTTGTTTTAAACAGGGAAAAAAATACAACACGGTAACATTTTTATTTTTCATGAATTGGCCTACATGCACAAAAGCTTGAGCACATAGGGACATATCTTGACTATACTGTAGCAGCAGTAACGTACTGAATACTAATTTGTCTACTTGCCAGAATAATCATACTACCCTTAATATTAATTTTCAGAATGTGGGGGGAGGGGGTGACCATATCTAACTCTGTGGGTTCGTGAACTAGATTTTTAAAAATAATTTTCTCTTCCTCTACGTTAATACAACGTTAAAACCAGTCGATATTTAAGGTCCCACACCCCCTACAACATACAAATGAATGTGGAAAATATTTTCTATTATCTTTAAAGAAGGATGTTCAAAGAAGGTGCAGGTTTGAAAAATATAACTCTGGATATACAATCTTCTTTCAATAAAGGCTGGGCAAGGGTCATAAAACTATAAAAAAAAAATATGCTCTGCCCCTTTGGACTGTAACAGCTAATCATTAGCCATCCATTCGTAATGTTTACCTTTTAGTGCATTATTTTCACATTTTTCTTCATGGGGACTAACCGTTAGTATCCCCCTAAGACTAACAAAAGCACATTCATTGCCTGTTGGCAAATGATTTCCGACCCCAAAGCATTTGCTGGTAGAAGAAGTTAAAGTATATCTAGGCTTATATTTCTATTACTGTTGGGCATTAGCAGCAGCATAGATTTTTCTTCCTAAGAACCTCTTTCTAACTGACTTCACATATAACGATAAAGAAGGTACCCAAATTCATGCAGACTATTTATATGTTTATGAATCAAATATAGGCAAATATAAAAATTTAAACATAGTGTCTTGGAAATCTTTTACTAAATAGACATATTTTAAACTCATTCTTTATTCAAACCCACTTTTCTTTACCCCCCAAAAGAATCCCCCAAAGCACCATCAACTCCTAAATTAATATTCTTCTGCATTTTAAAAAGGGAGTTTGTTTGCATTTAAACATGGCTATGTAAACAAGGTATCTGACTGGGGGAGATTTTCTTCTCAGACTATTCAAGAGCTGGAGTGAAGCTGTTTAAAGAATGGAGTATTCAATTCCTTAGGCCAGATGCTAGTAGAAATATGAAACTATGTTCACACTGCAGATGAAACTATTTTTAGTCAGTGCATTTTGAAGAGCACTATTTAGTCAAGCATTGTAGGGTGGGCTTTCAGTAAGCTACAAACAGAATCTAAATTGATTCTCACCCCTATGTTAACACAGTGACACCAGGGCTGTATGGGGCTGCCCTTCAGCTGGTACACACCAGTATGACCTCACCAGTTTAAAATACCAAAAGACCTCCATGTTAGGTTGGTAAACAGCTGCTGCCCCAGCCCCTTTCCCCAGTACTCCAGTCCACGCCCTGGAGGATCCAGGACACCCTCACAGTCCAGGCACTGAAGGGTTAACTCCTGCCCATCAGGGTTCCTGAGAGCTGATCTAGCCCAATCTGGAGGTCTTCTGAGTGCATTCTGACAGGTGCCTGCCTACAGTTGCTAATGTGCTGATTGATTCTCACCCATGACTGTATCTGATTATCCAGCAAATTGGACGCTATCTTTCACCCCAGACTTCAAAATCAAGAAAGGTGAAAATCTAAAAGGGATGTGAGGACCACAGGAATGTGCAAAACTAAAATTACTCTGGGGAAGATCCTGACAATGTTTTTCACACCAGGCACATCCGTCCCCACCTGTAAGCTCTGTTAACTGTTGCTAACGACGCCAAGGTTGTAGGTGGGCTGGCTAGACAGGTCATTTCTTTCCTAGTGCCTGGCACACGCTAAATACAATTACAGCAGGTACACACAGAAGGGGCTCAAGAAACACAGGTAGTCAAGGATGATCTAAGTTTCCTGAAACAGGGATACAGGCACAGGAATCAAGAGGGCAACTAAGAAGCAGCAAGCAATTCTCAACACCTCACCCACAGTGGGACATGCAGCGTTTTCCACAGAATTTTCTGACGGGCTAATAGACTCTACAAGGAATTGTCTCGTTCTTTAAATGTAGAATGCTCTGCCAAGCCAGTCCTGTTGGGCAGTGACACTGTCCTGGAGATCACCTGTCTGGCTGGGTCTTCAACTGAAATGCTGTGCTATCCCAAGACTGTGGTTCTGGGCACAGTCACAGGCTCACAGTCCACCGACAGGCCACCCTTCCCGTGGCTGTGAGTCCAGCAAGTGTGCAGGTGTGGGATGGTGCCTTCTCAATGTCTCCGCCGTTTCCCCACTGTAGGTAACGAGGTAGGGAAACAAAGTCCAGGGCAAGGGCACAATTCCTTACAGTAATTAATGCTTTACTTTATAGAATCTGAACACGAGAGACAAACCAGCCCAATGAGGGACCAGCAGCTAAGAGGCCTGGGACCCTACATTGTTGTCTTTTCTTCATAGAAAATTCATTCGAAGAAAAGGGACTAAAAATGAGGTATCTAAGAGGAAGACAGGAAGGAATGTTTTATTTTTCTCTAATTGTTTTTTCTATTTGTTAAATGATTCATGCATCATACAAGTGAAGGCCTAACCTCTTCTAGAAGGTCAGTATATTCTCATTGGCCCAATGGAAAAGGGTTGCACAGTTTTAGTAAAAGACCAGTTCCTTCCACCAAAAATGAAAATAGTAATAACTGTGGTGCTGCGCACACAGCTTTAAATATTTTTCAAGGTTCTATAAACATTAGAAACCACTCTAGCTCCTCTCGTGGTTTATTATGATATCACCAAATCCCCTCCATGTATTTATAGCCTTGTAAGTCATAATTACCAATCATTGACTCTAAGACCATAAATGCTTTTTGGCAACTTAAACGGACAGCTAATACTATTAGTCGATGGATTAAGGTAGGGCACGTGGATGGGAAAATTTATTCTAGTCCAAACTTCAGGAGTTAATTTGTCAGATATTTTACGCTGCCGTTCTCTTAATGATTCATTTACCTTTAGCAATATTTGTATTCAGAACCATGGTGCTTCTAGCCAACGGTGCAAGACTTGGCTGAATTATCTTTTTCTTTCACAGCATAGCAGAGTGCAGCAGTCAAATTGAAGATGGCCTTCAGTACACTGTCGGAATCAGACTGTCTGGCAAACACATCCAGGCCCATTTCTCAAACCACATGTAATGTTCTGACTACCAGTGTACCCACGGAGTCATTAACCAGCATCCTAAAACGTGCTGAACATAATTAAACGTTTAGGAGAGTAGTAGGGACAATGAGCCTGTTTCCAACGGTGCTTTGGCTTTTATCAATTATGCAACACAACACAGATGTCAGCCTTCACCTTTCTTTTTCCTGAGCTGCAAAGGTACTCTCCCCTTTAAAACAATATCTATTTCCTTTTGCTTAGCTTGAACCTAATGCTTGAACAAGGAGTTGTTGCAATCTAGACAATCTGAAGGATTCAACTTCAGCTAATGACTTACGTCTGGACAAATTTCCAAATAAACTATTTTACTCAGGACTCGGTTTTGCAAGGTTATGCAATAACTCTTTGGGCCGATCAGTAATAACAATTACCCTTTTTCTCACCCCATTGGGATCTGTGTTCAGAAACTACCCAGAGTTAAGATTCTTAGGCCCCTACCTCCAATCAGGGGCTGAGTGTTAAACCTTTGGTAAGAGTGCGGGCGTCTCAAAGGCAGGGTTCATGTCTTTACTGTGTCCACGGCATCTAATCTACGCGTACACAGTTAACACTGTAACTGACTCACCAAAAGGGCAGGTGCATGGAGGGTTATTTTCAGACTTCACATCTGTGGCAGTTACACTTCTGAGCCTGTAGATTAATGCAGTGGAACTGGTTCCAATCCTTCATAGCTTGCTGTTAACATGAGGCCCACCATGGCCTGAGAAGGTCTCACTGCTCTCAATAGCCTAGGCTGGGCTATTGCCTCAGAGGAAAGCCTCAGAGGAAATGACTTAAGTGTGGTATACACATCACTAGTGGTACTCAAGTCAATTTTAGGTAGTAGATGGATAAACATATTTTTTTTTATTTTAAGAATTAAAATATATTTATCTTTACCATTATTTATAGCAAGGGATACAGATTTTCCATTTACAGTAGTGATATAAAGTTTCCTGTTAAAATAAAGTTATTTAAGTAAAAGAACAGTTAATTTAAGAAAAATATTAAGTAAATAATAAAATAGGGAGTGTACCGACACCGTAAAAACTGTGAGGTTGGTATACAAATGACTAAAGTCCAGGATATCCTAATTTAAAGCCTGAAACTTTAAAAATGTTACCACTTATTAAGCACTTTATTGTGCCAGAGGTCTTCTTAAGCACTTGGAATGCAATATGTTATTAAATCCTCAAAACAACCCTGCTGTTGTTAGGTGCTATTGGGTTGGTTTTGACTCATAGTGACCCTGTAACTACCCAGTGAGGTAGGAATTATTATACCCATTTTACAGATGAGAAAGCTGAAGCTAGAAACTGGGGGCCCAGGGTTCAAGTTCAAGTCCTTACCCTATGTTATGCTGCCTCTAGATATAAGATTTAAAGTCTAGTCATCCATTCATCCAATACATGCACTGAGCACCTATTACATGTTTGACAATATTTAGGGGGAAGGAGCTTCATTTCTCCCCTTTAAGTAGTTCAGTCTAGTAAATAGCAAATGGAATCTTTATTAGAGAAAAAAAGAAAAGGTCTCTCATCTTGGGCTTTAACCAGTACTCCCAGAAAATTTGCCAAATTTAGAACCATAAACAATATGCAGAGGTCCCTAAGTAAAGGACAAATGTCATTATTTTATAAATATTTAGACTATCGAGCATGAGATTATTTCACATGATAAACATATTGCTGTTGGTGTGGCTACTGAATCAATCTGACTTTCAACGATCTGGCTTTCAACAGAATTCTTAGGCAGGCCTCGTTTTATGAAAACCTGACATATAAAATCTAAACCTTAGAAAAGTTTGTTCTACTTTACCAAAGAAGGTCCCTGGGTGGCACGAAGAGTTTGCACTCAACTGCTAACCTAAAGGTTGGTGGTTCAAACCCACTCAGCAGTACTGCAGAAGGAAAGGCCTGGTGATCTACTTCCATTTAAGATTACCCATAAAAGCCATTGTCATCAAGTCAGTTCTGACTCATAGCAACCACATGAGACAGCACAACTGCCCCATAGGGTTTCCAAGGCTGTAACTCAAGAGCAATGGGTTTGATTTGGGTTTAATCTTTACAGAAGTAGATTGCCACATCTTTCTCCTGCAGAATGGCTGGTGGGTTCAAACCACCAGCCTTTAGGTTAACAGCCAAGCACTTTAACCAATGTACCACCAGAGCCAAGAAAACCCTATGGAGCAGTTCTACTCTGTAAAACATGGGGTTACCATCAGTCAGAGTTGACTCAATGGCAATTAAAAACTAACAACAACTTTACCAAAAGGGTTTTTCATAGGGCTTCCCAATGTTGCAAGTTTCCCTAGAACACTTTAGAGAGGAAATAACTAATGAAAATATAACATGAACACAGCATATCCAGATTATAGGTGGTAGAAAACCAGATTAACCTATTATTCATCCCTCCTGTCAAAATTTATAATCTGCAAATATAAATGAGATGAGAGAGGCATGTCTTTCCTTCCCTCACGTATATGAAGAACAGAAACCTTCATATCTGAAAGCGGAATACCACTAACCCTTGAGGGTAGACGCACATCCTTGTTTTTCCTCATCATACCATGGTGGTTTTGTACTCTTTAAAGGGAGTCAACCAGCAGTCCTTAACCAAGAGTACTTGGACCAATTTCAGAAGGGTGTTCATGAATGTCCTAAAGTTCACTGAAATTTTGTGGATGTAAAAATTTTCCGGGGAACAGGTTCCGTGGTGTACTTTATCTTCTCAAAATCACCTAGGCCAGCACCAAAGGTTAAGCGCTACTCCAGCCAGTTGCTGTCACGTCGATTCTGACTCAGGGAAACCCCATGTGTGCCACAGTAGAACTGTGTGTGCACCACAGGGTCTTCAATGGCTGATTTTTCAGAAGTACATCACCAGGCCTTTTTCCGAGGTGTCTTTGGGTGGACTCAAACCTCCAAATTTTCATTTGGCAGCCAAGCACATTAACCATTTGCACCACACCCAGGGATTCCTTTAAGTATCACTAGAACAGGCACATCCAATTTTCTGTGCTCCCTGTTAACAGGTGCATAGACTATCACGAAAAGATAGTAAGTAATATTTAGCTGAAATTTTTGAGGGGTGTTTTTTTGGGAGGTTAAGTGAAAATAAGGCATTTTTATAAAGTAATTCATAACCTTTTTATCATCATAGACCTCTTTCTGAATCAGATGAATGCTATGAATGATCTCCTGAGAAAATGTATATGTATTTACTTACGTACAAAATTCTGCACATCGATTTGGCAGGGAGAAGTACATTTCCACAAAAATGTATCCATTGGTTCTTTTTCTATACATAAAATTTTATTTATTTTGTTGTTGTTGAGAATATACACAGCAAAACATACACCAATTCAGTAATTTCTCCATGTACCATTTAGTGACATTGATTACATTCTTTTAGTTGTATAACCATTCTCATCCTCCTTTTCTGAGTTGTTCCTCCCCTTTAACATAAATTCACTGCCCTCTAAGGCTCCTATCTAATCTTTCGAGTTGCTGTTGTCAATTTGATCCCATAGAGCCATGGGTTCTTAATTGAGAACTGATGTCTTCGATAATTTCCTAGCAGAACATTAAGGCACTTGCCTTATAGTCTAAGTTGTGGATTTACAGGAGGAGTTCAGGGATGATAATTATTGCAAACCTCCTGCCAAATTCTGAACTCTCTATCTCCATACATGTATCTCATTATACCCCTACCTTCACTCCTGGAATAGAGATATGATAGGGGAAATTCTAATCAGCCCATGGTGAACTGTCTGATTTTGTGGGATCTAAGATTAATATTGCCTTTGGGAGGAATTATTTTATATATTGATTTGATTAACCAACACTAGCCCCATCTGCAACTATGAATAATGGAACGAGGCAGAAAGTTGACATTTTCATGGAAAAGTTCTATCATTCGCCATCTAAAATTGTTAACTTTTTTTCTTTACTTGTAAGTTATGCCCTAAGAATACAATATGAAAATATTGCTTTGGTGAATCAAGGACACCTAATGACAGGATAAAATTTAACATTCTGAGATTCAACTGATACCCATTTATCGCCACAGCACGCATTGGTAGGCATGAAAGGTCTTCACAGTTATGAAACAAAACTCAATACATCCAAATAAATCAAGAAAGAGCCTGAAGCTTAATGATCTTCCCTTCAACATCTCAGAAAACTTTCTGGGCAGAAATGCTAAAGCTTTGGCAGAATGTTAGGAATTGCAATGAAGAACATGCAATATTTTTCTTCTGTTAACCAGACAGGCTGTACTGATACTACAGTACCATGTATTTACCAGAGGCAGTGAAAGATCAGCATTTAACATCAAGCACAGGATTCCCATCTAGAAAGCCAAGACTGAACTAAGCCCAGATTCTTAGTTGGATGAATAGACTCTCAAAAAAAAGATCTATGAGAGATCTAAGAGAATGAGATTCTTCATTTCCAGTAATACCCTGATAGAATAGGAAGATCACATGGGATGGGAATCTCCCCAGTTATTCAAGACTGATGCATATGAGACAACGGCCAAAGAAATAGGAGTCACAATGCCTGCTCTTTAAGCATTTACAAGCTTGCTCACAGGCAAGACATGTATTTAGGAAATTTCTTTCACGCTCTCAATGCACTTTGCTTACACCTTCATCCATGCCCTGGCAATACTCAACTTTATAACATAGTTATGTCTATCTGAACTGCTACGCTGCGTGTTCCTGAGGGCAGGGACCAGGTCTCCTCCATCTTCATGTTCCTTCAACAGCAAGTATAGTGCCCTGGCCTTATTAAGCACTCAGTACCTAAACAGTGATGCCACTTCAAAACAAAAACCTTGGCTAACCATCCCAGCTGCCCAAATCTCTCTAGGTCAGCACTGTCCAATATAAAAATATAATGCGAGCCACAGATATAGTTTAAAATTGTCTAGTCGTTACATTAAAAAGAAATAAAAAGGAAAAGGCAAAAGTAATTGCAATAATATATCAATGTTATTTATATCAAAAATATATGTCAAAATATTATTATTTCAACATGTATTCAATATAAGAATTATTCACGAGTTATTTTATATTATTTTTTGGGTTAAATTTTTGAAATCCGGTGTATTGTTTCACACTTATAGTACATCTGATTTGCATGCTAAATCTTCAGCAAGTAAAGTAAAATGTACTCTCACCAAAACAATGTTTAATACAAAAAAATTATTTTACACTGTTTCAGTTTTTAATTTTAAACGTAAATGTATTGAAATTAAATAAAATTAAAAATTCAGTCTCTTAGTCGCAGGAGCCACATTTCAAGTGCTTAATAGCTACATATAGGTAGTGGCTGCCATACTGTAAAGTACAGTTCTAGGCCTCCTGTTAAACACTGATAAGAACAAGTTATAAAATAATGCACACAGTAAGATTTTATTTTTAAAGCAAAACAATTTACACACACACACACACACACACACACACACACACAGAATACTGGAGGAATAAGCACCACTGTAAGCAATGTGTTGCTTATGGAAAACCAAAAAAAAAAAAAAAACCCAAACCCATTGTCATCGAGTCAATTCCGACTCACAGATACCCTATAGGACAGAGTAGAACTGTCCCGTATGGTTTCCAAAGAGCACCTGGTGGATTCAAACTGCTGACCTTTTGGTTAGCTTATGAGAAAAGGAATAAATTGGGAAGGAAATAAAAAAGGACTTTTATTTCTATATAATAAAAAAGGACTTTTATTTCCATATGGTTTAAATTCTTACATTTATTGTTCAAAAAGTAAAAATATGGAGAAAAACTAGATTGAAGTATTACCTCTCTATACTTTGAGAGTGAAACAGACAACTTAGACTTACTTAGATAAGGGTCACCAGAAAGGGGAAGGAACTAGAAATCACACCATATAAGGGATGTAGGATTAGAGATGTTGGTATTTGAAATGGAAAGCAAAAATTTGGGAGTGGTTGCAGAGAGAGGTGAGAAGGCTGGCAACTATTTTGAAATATTTGAAAGGATATCAAGAACAGGAAAAATTGGATTTGTTCTATGTTAAAACAGGAATAGAACTAGGAACAATTGTTGTTGCTAGCTGCCATTGAGTTGGCTCTGACTCATGGCAACCTTATGCATAACAAAGACAACACTGCCAGGAACAAATACTATAAAGTTAATACTATGGTTTATACTATAAAACATACATTTAAAATTTAAGCTCATCAAAAGTAAGAGATGGATGGCAGATGGAATGAGATTGCCTCATAAAATGATGATTCCTATCAAATATTCAAGTCAACCGGGATTTCTGCAGAAGGCATTTAAGTAGTAGTAAGTGAGGGAAAGGTGTCAAAACTACAATCTTGTAATCAGATTATCTGTAGTTCCTTTCAACCCTGAGATTTTATGATTCTATGAGACTTATCAGTATCCTAAATGCATGTGGCAGATGTTTACCAATGTTCACCAACATCCAGTTGCCTTCTCCTTCCAAGAATGTTGTAGGATTGTATATTGTCACCTTGTTGAAGTAAGACATGGCCGTGATAATAAACTCATTGATGAATGACATGTGAGTGAAAACAACGCATGTTACTAATGAGTGTGAACATGATGGTATTTAACTCTCCCCTTCTCTCTTTTCCGCTTCCTACGTGATGATGGAAGCATATGTGGATATGAAGATCAATGCTGAGCCATTACAGGGGTAAGAACTGTTCTATAGATTCCTGTACATCACAATGAACTTTGCATTAACAAGAAATAAGCCTTTGTTGTGTTAAGCTACCACGATTTCGAAGATGTTTGTTACTGCAGCTTATCCTGACATACACCGAAAATT
The DNA here is from genome assembly GCA_030035585.1 of Dugong dugon. Classification (NCBI taxonomy): domain Eukaryota; kingdom Metazoa; phylum Chordata; class Mammalia; order Sirenia; family Dugongidae; genus Dugong; species Dugong dugon. The sequence continues at coordinate 28,552,735 of CM057475.1, forward strand.
CTCATTCATAACCTCCAGGAGAAAATAACACACAAAACTGTGGCCACATCAGTGTGGGCTGGTTTTTTTTTAAAAAAAAAAACAAAAAACTAAACAATGCAAGGACAAAAGAGATTTCCGGTTTGGGTCATCTCACAAGCTCGCAAGCACATTCACACACCTACCCACGTTGTTGCTGTTGGATGCCCTTGAGGCAATTTCGATGCTTAACCACCCCATGTGACAGGGCAAAACTGCCCCCGCAGGGTTTCCTAAATTGTAATCTTTATGGGAGCAGATCTCGAGATCTTTTCTACCACAGAGCAGCTGGTAAACTGCAACATACCCAGTTCACAGCCAGATACCCATTAGGTGAGGTCAGCGATTATTTCACATGTGATATCCCAAAGCACATTGTGAATTCCTAGCACCGAATTTTCTAACCAACTAAGATCAACTGTCAGTTACGATATAGACAACATTGCCACTTCAAAGGAAGTAAAAAGCAGATGGTTTGCAAGACGATACGGACTTAGGTAAATTCTAGCATAAAAAACTAAATTAAAAAAAAAAAATCACGTGAAAAGCACTTCAAAATAATCCTGAAGGTTTTCTGGACTCAAGAGAACTGACACCGTGGCTTACTCAATCCTGAATCAATTTCAGTGCTTTGAATAAGCAGTCCAAGCAGAATTAAAGCTTTTTAGGTCGTACAGCTTATGGGGTCAGCATTCGAATCCAGGCCCATCTTATTTCAAAGCCCATGCGCTTTCCACTACAACAGTGGTCAAAAAAGAAGCTATCCTAAAATAGCAGCTTCCATGTTTGCTTAGTATTCTAAATCTTTGATTGAAAACATTAATACAAAATAATGGGAACTAAATGAGCATTCTCAATTAAAAAAAAATATATATATATATATATAAACCCACCCAGAGGCTGTACATGTGAAAAGCCTATATTTACACACACCGTCATCACGTGATGGGTAATTAGCCAGGTAACTATAGGTTTTTCTGTTAGAAAAGTATACGTTTCATCATGCTTTGAAATCTGCCTTATTATCACCAGTGCTATGAAAACAATGTTTTACTTCTTATTGAGGGAATAGTCCGGGCACAAAGCATTGTTTTTGTAGGGCCTAATAGAATACTTTCTTTGTGAACCAAAGAAGTAGAACGGGTAGTTGGAAGGTGGAGAATATCCTCCACCATGATGACCAAGTAACAATTTTAAGGGAGGCAAGGATTAAAATAGTGCAATTGCCTAGAATAAGAAACATTTGATGTCGTGCTAAAACCATCTCCTTAATAACCCATCACCTAAGAAAGAGAGATTATAAACAAGCTGATAATAAAAAAGATAAGGCAGAGCGAGTCCAGTCTGGATTTGTTTCTTTCTCTGCACATTTTTGTCCCTTCTATAATCCTGAAACATGAAACTCATTCCCTTGAGGAAGAGAGGAATTAATAAATGCCAGTATTAATATGTAAAATGTCCACACACACACAAACCCCTCCAACAACAAAAATTCTCAGCTAAAAATGCTAGCTTCGAACATATTCAAAAGCTCTCTCGATAATTTTCCCAGAATGAGTCTATAGATGGCTGACTACCCGTTAGGCCAAGAATAATTAGCAACTGAATCCTCCAAGTAGTTCCCTTCTCAGACCGAGTACCAATGAGACATCCCCTCCACCAGAGGGTGTCTTAGAAAGTGCTGTAAAAGGAATTAAATCAACCTTCAAATGTACCTAGACGTGTCAAGTAGACTAAGAGCAGAGGACTCCAGAGATTTCAGAGGAGGCTAGTCATAAAAGGTACATGTTTACTTAGCCTACTATGTACAGCTTTGAAGTTAGAATCCCTACACTATAGAGTTAAGACTGTAACTGGGAAGATAAGACAAACACATAAAAAAAAAAAAGAGAGACTGCATTGTATTGGTAGTTACAGAGTAAGGTGTTCAGTAAGGTGGCAGAGACACTAAGTGTGATAAGGTAAGAGTTTAATAAAAGGAGGACAAATCCTATGAGCTAGATGGTTAATAAGGGTTCCAACGGCTTGAAGCGAGTCTTAAAAAGGGAAAATTGCCACAGGTAAAAGTCCTGGAGGGTGCATTGCAAGAGTAAGCAAAGGCAACGAGCTACTCACAACCTACCAGAGTGTATGAGATGCAGAGTAGTGGGTGTGCGTGGTTAAACAGAAAGAAGACCAAGGAGTTAGACAAGTTAGGCTAAAGCAGAAGGTCTATGTCGGAGAGTAGTAAGAGATAATGTTAGACAGAGAGCCTGTATTAACATTCTGTGTGCACTTTGAGCTAGCAATTCTCCTCCTATGAATGTATAAGGAAATAGTCATGGATATGCACAAGAATTTCACAGAATCTGTGCAAAATCATTTCCCTTAACTGAGATGCCCAGCAGAGAATCAATATGAAACACCTCTATAATAAAACATTATGCAGCCGGATAAGAGATGGGGAGAGGAGTATTTTAGAGCATGGAAACATAGTCACAATACATCTACACAAATTAAGCTGTGGCTCCTAAACAATAGATTTTATTTTTATGGGGCAGAAAGCGTATGCATATGAATTCTTGCAAATATACACATTCATGTACATTGGCACATGCATAAATGCTAACAGTAGTTACTTCTGGGTAATAAGAAAATATGTGCTTTACATTTTCTGCTTTTTGTTTGTGTGCACTGCCTACATTTTCCACAATGACCATGGAAAATACTGGTAGCAAGAAAAACAATGAAAGTAATTTAATAAAAAAATTTTAAAAAAGAGAAATGGGGGCTGAGACTAAACAGGTAGTTCATCGGATGCTCTCCTGCAGCATTTGTATTTTATCCAGCAGGTTACTGAAGAAAAGGAATCCTGGCGATGCAATAGCTAAGCACTGGGTTGCTAACCAAAAGGTCAGCAGTTTGAACGCACCAGCCACTGTTGGAGAAAAGACCTGGCAGTCGGCTTCCATAAAGATTAACGGCCTAGGAAACCCTATGAGACAGTCCTACTCTGTCATACAGGGTTCGGTATGAGTTGGAGTCGACTCGACGGCACACAAAAACAACAGGTCATTGAAGAAAGGGGGCGGTTAAGGTTGACAGCTAATTTTTAAAGAAGGTCAAAAGTATAAAAAGTACTGGAAATGATTAAAAATAACAAAAGCAAGTGGGCAAGTCCAAAGGAAGAGGCAAGGTATGGCTCTGGGACTCTATGGAAGGAAGAAACAACTCCCCTTCATCCCAGCATATTAAATGAAAATGCACAAGGCTAGGCAACTAGGAAAACCTGGAACCAGCAGCACTATTTGCTCAGCCCCTACTGTGCATGAAGCACTTCACAAAGCCTTTGAGAACCCGCTATTATTCCATCTGTCCTAAATAAATATATTTATTTAAATGGAGTAATAGTCCAAACCTCAGCAGTCCTCTGCAGTGACCCGTACAAACTACAGACTTCAATACATAATGTTAGAGGAGAGAAGGGGAGTGAATCTTTGACATTTAGGAAAATTAATGTTTTGCAATAAAACCTCACATTTAAAGTACTCTAGGAGATAAACGAGCTGTTCAGAAGAATCCGTGTCAATACTAAAGAGTATTAAGCCTAAATGCCCAAATCAAATATCTGCTCACAATACCCTCGGGAAAAGCCACATCAATTCACATGTAGGATGAATGTGCTTTATATTCAAGGTGATGCTATCCTGCCAACAGCCATAATAATGGCCTACTGTCAGGAATCATGCAGTGGCTAAAGAGATGACAGGCAGAAGGCAAACAAAAACATTTTAGAGTTACAAAAAAAGAGAAAGAGAAAAGCATCATGCACCTCCAACTAAAAGGGGAACTGTTCAATCAAACTTTATTTTAAAAGCACAGCTAAGGTGTGGAGCCAATGCTGTACTTTCAAGAGATATTCAACAGATCATTGGGGACCAATCAGGCTTCTTCTTCACAGTAGACCCACTCCTATCACCAAATGCAAGTAGAATTATTGCTCCAGGTTTGCAAATCTGCCTAGAATATCAGAAATTTATGAGCTTATATGAAGCCAAGGCTGCCCAAAAGACTTTTCCAGTAGGCCTAAGATATATATCCAGAGACTACATACTTATACAGCAAGGGAACCAGGTTACAACTGAATTTATCCCTTCATCATTAGTTATCTTCCCATCAGATGGTAACAACCACAGACAAATAATTATTTGACAATTCACATTTCTCATTAATGAAGCTGAAACAAAAACATGGGTTAGCTGCTTCTCCATCATGGTCTTTTCTCCTTTTATCACAGATGTGGCCATAAAATACCTGATCCAAAACAAAGCACCAGAAAACAAACAAACAAACAAACAAACAAAAATGAAGGACAGCTGGAGTCCAGCAGGATGATAATGAATTAAGCTGCCATTTATGATAATTTGGTCTTTATCTTATTTGGTTGGAGCAGCTTAAACAAGCTGGACAGCATGCTGGTCTTCAACTATGGACCTTAATTAAGACAAAAAACAGTTTGGGCAAGTCCTACCCTAAATGCTTCAGTATACAACTATGGGAACTACAGAAGCTCAAAAGACACACCATCAATATCGAACCGTCATGGCTCTGCCATATTAGTTAAAAACGGTGCTTAATAGATAACAATTTGCACTTAATGCTACTGTGTTAAACAAACAAAAAGGCAACTAAACTTCAGAAAGTGCAGGTGCTGAATCCCCCTTTTTTGCTCTGAGAAGTAGAAAAGTCAGGGCCATAGAGCTCTAGGGAAGAGAATCTAATAGTTCTGCCAATGTCACACCATCCCTGGAAGATGTCATGCTGGCCCCTAGAGATCTGGCCCTACATGATGACCTCTATTCCACTGGAAGCCATTCCTAATCTAGCTCTAGGTTTCTTAGCAAAGATGAGCTCTTACAAGGTCAGTGAGTAAACTCGTGTAAAAGAACATCCAAAGTGTGTCCTAAGATGAGTAACCTGGATAGTAAGGAATTTTGGGGCCACATCCTAGAGAAGATGGAAAAAAAAAAAAAACTGGGGTAAATATGACTGAGGACTGTTTAGAAGTAGAGGGGGAAGAAACACCAACTAGACCAACGTCCCTGAAGGCCCCTGCTAGCCTGACAATTTTATGAAAAGCTCAAAAAAAAGCATGAGTTTCTTACCTTGTAAGAAAGGTAAGAGGAGGATCATACATCATATCTAAGAGGTGAATACCGTTAACTTGGATCCTAAAAGTAGCACTAAAAGTTCCAATTTTATACATCTTCCCTGACATCTCCAATTCTAAAAGTAAGAACAAAATTCCTAAATTCAATAAGCTCTTCTTTAGTTGACGGTCCATCTTCAATCCATCATCAAAAGAGCTACAAATCAGGAATCCTGAAAAGCACTCATTGCTCTAGGAAGCACAGGAAGATCCGTAGGTCAACAGAAATTTCAAATGAAAGGGTCTTAACTTGGAGGGCACCTTCATGCGTGATGGCAACGTGAGTGTCTAGACAGCAATATCAATGATCAGCTCTTGACTGGCTCAGACATGGTTAGATTTTGTAAAGACTTCCCTTCTAGCAGGAATAGCTGAAGTGCAGACAACATACAGGAATGCTATTTATTCAAGGCACTTTTTTTACTGTGGTAAATTTGTATGTAACAAAAACACTTGCCGTTTCTATAATCTTCACATGTACAGTTCAGTGAATTAATTATGCTTATATCATGTTGTTCAACCATCAACATTAACCGTTCCTGAATTTTTCCATTATCCTTAACAGAATCTCAGGGTCCCCTATGCATGTCAGGACAGTTTTTACTCACTCATTCTACTGAGATTTCAGGACACTGTTCAACTATTTTATTAGACGACCCAGCTGAATGTTAATGTACGAATGAAATGGACTAACCTCCCTCATGTGTTTCCAATTTCTTAGAAAATATCCTATCACTGGGCTGCTCGAAAGGTTTGAATGTCTTGGATGCTAATTCTTGGAAATATGAATTTGGCCCTCCTCAAAAGTTCTTTGGGCTGTCACTTTAAATGACACAAGACAACCTCCTGAAGAAGGAGCCATGTTGGCACTTGGACATCATGCTTCTCCAACGTTAACTGTGCTATGATTAGAATGTTTAAAGAATGCATGATATACACAAAAATGTTGTCAGAGGACTTTGTGAAAAGATCCTTTGGAAAGTATCATTACAAGTTTTCATATGCCCCATCTGTAAATGATTTCTATCCTGAAGTGAAGGGTGCTATAAAGGCAAGATCTGCTTCAGTGAGGAGGCTGTTCTATAGGGGTTCCTCATGATAGTCATGAATAGAACAACACAACAATATATCATACAAAAAACTTCCCAAATTACTGTATAAGGAAAATGGTATAGATAGCCTACTGGAAGTTAAAATATAAACATATAAATATCCCTTATGAGGCTCTTTAATACACATACAAAATATAAACTTATAAAATAAATAAATAAAAGGGGGGGAGGGAAATAAAGGAAGAAAGAATTGTCCTGGTAAGAATCATGCCTTCAATCCTAATAAGTTCATTAGAAGTCTCAAGTGAAAAATCCTTAGCGTGACTAACTGTCAACAGCTTAGTATGCTTCTTATTGGAGACATTTGTATTGTTTTATTCAACATTAAGAGGGGATCTCTTCCATGGCCTTATCCCTGGACATATCAAACTCAAAAGTGATCAGAAACAACCATTCAAAATACAAAACATCCAGAACTTCCCAAGCAAAGATCTTGGGTCAATTTCTAACCACTTATACCACTGACAACATATGGCCCATCTTATTTTCACAGAAATTTCAGGAGGAAAAGGTTGTGTTTGAGATATATACGTGTACAAACAAACAAATGAAAACAACGAATTAAAAAAAAAAACAAAAAACAAGCAAGGACCTGAAGGACTTTAATGACACTCTTCTATTGAGGCAGACAGTAATGAGGGTAAAGCCTGTCCTCAATCCCTAGAACGTGTGACTAGGGAAATTCAAAAGGGATAAATCAGCTAACATTGTAAACATTGTATCACTGAGTTTTCTATCATACTGAGCCTCCTTCTGATAATATAACGATAATACCACCTTAGCCTTCATTATCACAAATGCTTCCATAGATAGTAACTAATTTGTTCTCCGTTAATCTTCTAAAAAACCCAGTGAGATAAAGCAAGGTCCATCTTATGCCTCATTCTACGCACAAGGAACCCGAAGCTGTAAAAACACAATGACTTCTCCAGTGAGTCATAGACCTACAGACAGAGCCCAGATTCTCCTGATGTCCCCTCCTCTACTCTTTCAACACCACCATGCCGTGTCTACTCTCAAAAGTACACTGAAAGTCCCAGCAACAGAAGTGGCTGGGGAAGCTACTCATTCTCAATTTGATGGGCCTATAGAAACAGAAATTGAACTGAGGGAACCCCCATCATTAAATTCAGCCATACCCACACCCACAACCTTTTGATCTCTTTTCTCGATTTCAGCTCAGACTCCTCTATATGTTCTTTCTTTTTCTAAAGACATATTTGGAGATGAAACCATTCATAACTGCCCATCCACAGACAGTTTGTGGCAGCATAACTGACAATGGATCTGCGACAAAAAAATGAAAATGCTGTTTTAATAATTTTAGCCTAAAATACATTCTGTTGTATGCCTCAAAGGGTTTCAATAAAAAGTCAACCTGTAGAGACATATTTTCTTGGCTTAAACACCAATCCAAAGCATATAAATGTAGTCCAACTATAATGACATATTTATAGGCCAATAGAGCTTACACTGCAGCTTTCATACTTCACTTAAAGAAACTCTGTAAGAAGCAGTGTTACATAAAATAATTTGAATTTTTTTTCCAAACTATAGCCCGAGGAATAAAAAATGCAAGTTTGCTATGTTTAACTGATAGTGTTTATATTCCTTTGTTGCTAAAAATTTTGCAAAATGAAACAATTCTTCATTCGACGACTTCCAACTGCCATACCAAATAAGGGCATCAACTCCACTTTATTACAAAAGCTAAGTAGTGTAATTCTAAAGACAAAAATAAATAACTAGAGGCCTGTGTAGTGAATGATTTAATCAACCCAATTCTTCTGGAAAAACAGGTTCTTGTGTTCATTATTCTTATGAATAATACATTCCTTAACCCTTTTATTTTAACATAGTTATTTTTTCTTTTCTTTTTTTTTTTCAATAAACCTCCGTATGAAACAGTCTGAAAGAAGGTAAAACACCTCACCAAGTAAAGTCACAAATTGCGTTGGTTTCACGTTGAACTTTCTTTGAAAAGGACAAAGAGGAGGGAAAGGGATGAGTGCACGCCACCACATCTCAGAAGTGTTTTTTAAGGTTAGTTTTTCCACTATCTAGATCTGTAGTTTTAGTCACCAGTTATCTAGAATCTTAAGTGAAAACTCCAGAAGTTTTTTTAAAAGGCAAACATGACACATGCAAATATAGTCCAAATGTATTTCTTGAAGGAGGAAGGGGATTAAAAAACGAAAGAGTTGTTGTGATTTTAATCAGAGCAGTTATTGGAAGCTGCCATTTGGGGCAGAGTTTCTCTTTGCCGAGTATTAATTTGTTGGCAGATACACATTTGTGAGAACGTTCTTGTTTTTTCACTATTCAGAGAGAGACAGGAAGTGACACAAACTGGGACTAAAGGGAATTTATTTTACCTAAACACTGAGCAAAATGAGTTCTTTAAGTTTTGTATTTTAAAATCCCTTCTTTAAGAGTCAGTTTAATTACTTTGTTACTATTGATGTTTTAATATGATGAAATGACTCAGTTATAAGAAAACATATTGGAGTTTTATTTTATCCGTAGAAAGGTGAGATCTTTCCATTCTTTTCTTACTTCCACCAGAAAAAAGAAAGAGGGGGGTCTTAAGTAATCTCACAGTTCATCTTCTTTCTTTGGTAAGAACAATGAGGAGTTGGAAGGGTTCTACAGAAGGAAAAACCTAATAAGTGTGTGAACTTCCATTAACAATGTGGTACTGGAGGTGGTTTCAGTGTGACCAACAGAAAGGGAGATAAGAAAACCACTGTGTAGAAAGAAAAGTACAGACAACAAATATTTTGATATTGCAGACGGAGAAAGATAGAGGTTGAAGAGAAAGTTGCTGGGACAGGGATGCATACACAGCAAATAATACACCACATCTCCGCAGTGTAAATCCAGGCAGTGTAGACTTGTAAACCTTAGATCAGGCAGATAATGGAGACTCATTACATTAAGGAAAGTTTTTGTTTCTCTTTCCACATTATTACAACACAGTGTGCATTCCAATTACAAAAGCTATTTGTCTCAAATTCCCCACAGCTCATACCAACTGAGTAGAATTTCAAGGCCCCAAATTCTATCCTTAATGAGGTATTTTACATTAAAAAAAAAAAAAGTACATGGTGTTGCTTGCCCACCAGAGACAAACCTCCCAATCAAATCTCCTGTTGGTTTTCCCTTCCGCCATAGAGCTGTCTCCCAAGTGAGGCCAAAAAAATTGGAATCACTTGGGAAGGCTTTTATCAGTACAGATTCCTTGGCCCTGCCTCAGGCTACTGAATGAAGAGTCTGTGGAAGCTGGACTCAGCAATCAGTATTATTTTTTTTAATTTCCCTGCTGAGTCTAACCAGCAACTAGATTTATAAACCACTAATCTAGATTTTCTAGGGCCAAACCACTTGCAAGTACTTTGAATATTCACTGTAATCCACTTTCCTGTGGAATCAACTGCAAAAAGTAGATCACGGGCCTTTTTTTTTTTTTTTTTAGAATTAAAGAAGATCAAAGCCCTTAGATCTTTTGATGGAATTAAGGGACTGGATTTCTTTTCATGTTCATTAATAAAGTATTGATGTTAAATATAAAATGACACTGCTATAAATGTGCTTGTTTATGTGGGTGACATCAAGCTTAACCATCTACATATCCTTTTGTCCCCCCTGGGTTTCATGCTTCCTTTTTTATTAGTAACAGTATATTCCGTAACTCAAAAAAAAAAAAAAAAAAAAATCAAACAAACAAAAGAAAGGTTTTTAATGTTAAGGAAAACACAAGACAATGGCAATACAGCTTAGATCAGGCATTGGGAAAGCAACACACCAGACATATTATTCAGAATCACTGCACGTCAGAAGACTAGTCACCGTCCATTTCACAAAACTGGGGGTGTAGCGGCATATAGAGGCAGACTACTTTAAAAAAAAAAAGGTCTTTGGTTTCAGAAGGAAAACTACGAGTTTAATAATTTTCTCTAAATGTGCACTTGACGTGAGGCAATCATGTCCAAAATATTACCATCTGACATCTACCAAAAGCTGCCAGAAACCTGTTGATTATTAAACTTAAACTGTAAGAAAATATTAATGTATCCCGAAACACAGCACAGCTTATCATAAACCAGAATCGCATGAAGGACAAAAGCAGTTAGGGGTATTTTTTGGTCTCTTTATGCCAATTAAAATAAATAGTCTAGGTTTGTGGTAATAGTTAAGCTCTAGGTTTAAAAAAAAAAAACCCACAAAACAGGAAGTTGTCCCATTAAGCATAAAATAGAGCTGTGAAAATCAGCATTGTGCTAAAATGAAAGAAAAAGATGCTTTAATATGTTAAAAGTGAAGCTCCTCTTCGCCAAAAGAGGAAGTAACTAGTCTAAATCAGCGGTCAACAGCTTTGGTCTTGAGCAATGCTAGAAGAGTAAGTCAGTGAATGCCAAAGAACAAGGACAGGGCACAAAAAGACACTGGAGGAGAAAGAGTTAAGGGAAAAAAAAGTCCCTCTTATTTGCCAGGCACTGTACTACACCCTTTATATCTTACATCTTACAATGACCCTGTAAAGTAACCCTATTTTACAGATGGGAAAACTGAGGCTTACATACTTATACACACACACACAAATCAAATCAAAACTGTTGCCACTGAGTTGCTTCTGACTTATAGAGACCCTATAGGACAGAGTAGAGCTACCCTATAGGGTTTCCAAGGCTGTAATCCTTATGGAAGCAGACAGCCACGTCTTTGTCCCATGGAGCAGCTGGTGGGTTCTAACTGCCAACCCTGCAGTTAGCAGCCAAGCGCTTTAACCACTGGGCCACCAGGGCTCCTCAACTGAGTCTTAGAGGTTAAATTATTTGTCCAAGGTTACACAGTTAAGTAAGCAGCAGAATCAGGATTCAAACGCTTATCAGAATGACTGTTCGGAAGTCCAAGCTCTCCTTTAAACTTATAGTGAAAGAGAAGAAGGAAGGAAGGAATAGCTGATGATAATCACTGAATGCTGAACTCACAGGGAAACCTATGCCCTAGGTTGCCATCCGGCAGGTTCTTCTGCTTTGACACTGCTCTCTTGCTCCAAATTAAATAAGTCATCTCTCTTCTTCACTTTGCTTTCTATCTAACATAAAACATGAAATTCTGACATGATATTGACAGATGTCATAATATCTACTTATAACAAATATTTAAACTCTTCATTAATACAATTTTAGGTGCCCTAAATTAAGTGTTAACCCTTGACACTGCCCTAGAAGCTATGGGTTATATCACCCAGTATCCAGCACAGGGGTCCACACACAATGTAATAAACAATATCCATCCCTTAGCCACCCAGTCATCTGTTCATATATATTCTAAGGTTCCTTTTAGGTTAAAGAAATTATATACATTGGACTGGGTTTCCAGAAAAATTTATAACAAAAAAAGTAGGTTACTATGTATGCCCACGCATTAGATTTAGAAGCAGAAATTATATTTACCAAGATCAGCCTTTTCCTTGAGAACGTCTTTGAAGTTGAGTCCACTGTTGAGGGTTGACTGCCTGTACTTCAGCAGAGCTTCCTTCTGTCCATTCCTCCCCAAGACCTCGGTTTTCATCGACCCAGCATGGAGGCCACATCTCCACTTGGAGAAATCAGAATGTACCCACTTGACCAGGTCTTCAAGCTTCACTATCACCTTTTCGGAAACTGCAATGACTTCGTCCTACAAGAGGTGGTTGGGGAAAAATAAAAACATTATTTGTGAGTCGAGGTAAATGATAAATTTTCAATAGATTCCACTGAAAATAGCATTCAAGTGGTTAAACCTTATGCTAGCAGACACTGTGTTTTTCAGTGACAGAGAATCTCCAATAACTCAATTCTTCCTATGGTTTTTCACTATTGTTTGTTTAGTTGGGGAATAATTAATACGATGTATTTGTTATATGACTAGAAAGTATCCAAAAATAGAGCAATAATTCTAATAGCCATTTTTTAGTGCCAGTTGCCAAAGCTTTCTCTGCCTATCTGACCACTTAGGTGAAAGCTAATTTTTTAGGTGCAGTTAATTGCCAATGTAAAAAGTGAAAGCTAGATGATTAATGGTTAGTCTGTCTCTATATAAAGGGTCTAAGTAAATCTGGGATTCTTGGAACTCTGACTCACCCCAAAATTCCTATGTTTATGGTACATTTTCCCTTGGCTTATACACAAATATCGAATTTAACTTTTGTCCTAAAAATTAAATAAAACTGTGATGTAATCCCAAAAGAAATACTTCATAAATGTTATGTGAAAGAAAGAAAGAAACTTACACATTCTCATGTTTCTTAAAAACTCTGTAAGTTGAGAAATGAACTGACTTTTGCTTTTAATACATTTGGGGTAGGGGGAGAGGGAGAGTGAGGAGAAAGCCTTTGAATCTAAGAAAAGTAGTTGAAACTTAAGTTTCTCCTCTGGATCATAAATTTTAATTTTAAGCATCTCTAATTCTTTCCAAGAAACAACCAACTTTTCTGACTCAGAATTAATCCAGCAAAATATTTAATAGATATCCATCCACACACGGAACAAAAGAGGCCCCTCACCAGAAGATTCTTTGGGAAAGGCTTAAAAAGATCATCTCTCTGGTTTAAGTTAATTTGAAGCATTTGACATTTCAACTTGAATTGACTTCTTTCATTTCTGTTTACTTCACATTTCTGAAGAAAGCTTAGCTGTGAAAACCCCTAAGTTTACAAACTCTTAGAAACATTTTTTGACAAACAACAACAGGAAGATGTCTCTGAGCTCTTAAACAAAAGCATTTACAAATAATTTGGCTAATTTTGCTGTTAAACATGACTCTTTCCTCCTCCCTCCCCCTCCCCCACCACCTCACACACTACTCCAAAGCAAACAAAAAAAGGGTTCATTAAGATAAGCTTCATACAATAAGCAGCACTGGATTTAGTTTTTTTTTTTTTTTTTAATGTTTTAACGTAGGATCTAAAATTTCATTTTTCCTCGTCCAGCTCCAAGCTGCTTCTGAGCAGAAAGTTTGTTACGCAGCAGCAAAATAACAAATACTTTATCAAAAATGAAAACTAAAGCTTGCGTAATGGAATCCTTTCCCTTATCATGATTAAATATGAACTTCCACTAAATGGGAGACACAGTGGAAAACTGTTTTTATCCTCTGCTCATGAAAAAACGTCAATACTTGATAAACAATGGAGCTCACTACAAAGCACCATTTCAACGGATGATTTCACTCAGTTTCACTACACCATCCTCTTGAAATAAAAGCTCTGTAGTCGTCATGCATTTTATAACTATTACATGGTGATTATGAAATGTCAGAATAAAAATTCAGCCTGGGTATTGTTTCAAAGCATATGGAAACAGCTTCTGGACAGGGCACACCAGAAAAAAAGCTTAGAATGTACTGGAAAATAATTAAGTATCATGGTACATAAGTCTTAGCATTAGGGAAGATAGAATTTGGCAACGTTGTTACCAAATATGGTTCCCTAGACTAGACAAGTTTAGAGATGAGTGTTATTTTCAAATAAGCTCTAACTGTGATCAAACGATTATCATTTCAATTATCAGTTGCTTCAGACCTTTTCCAAGAAATGGCACGACTAGCTCTGGCTGGCTTACAACGCCTGCCAAACAAATAGTTTATTAACCAAGAGAAAATACAATTCTTATGATGTCATTAATGAATAAACCCATCCTTCAAGATTCAGTCTATAGATTTCTCCCTCTTCCCTTCTCTCTTTCTCTCTCTCTCGTCAATAGACTTTTCTGAATATACACACATACATAGAAATAAATGCAGGAATTCATATAAACATGCATAAACCATAAACTCAAGTTTGGATTAATTGTGAAACCACCAGTTATGTTTTATTTTTGATTCTCAGAGGAACTGGCCCTGCAACATTGTCAAATGCCAGGTTTAGAAGGAAATCTGATAAGCAGAGGAGGGGGAAACAACAAACCAGTCCAAGAAACAAAATAGCCAACACACAGAAAAAGTCTCAGGAAACATTACTTTGTACACACATGCCGTAAATCACATGTTGGTATTTACTATTCTGAGCAAGTGCTGACTAAAGTTCCTAATACTCACCATTCTTGGGCAAGTCTCTATGACTAAGAAAAGAATTTCAATAAGCTCATCTCATGATTGCATTAGCTCTCTGCAAACTGAGAATTAGCACCGGATAAATATTGCTGATTTATTCTAATACAACATAAAAGGAACACACGGAAGTACACTTTATTATTCTATTAATGTACCTTGGCTTTTCAATTAACCTAGTGCATAATCAATATTTATGTAGGCTGTGTTGAGACCTTCTGTGTCTGTATCTCCTTTCATCACTGTTTTAAACTGCCTATTTCTGTAATTTGGATTTAGCTTCTATCACTGTACAAAAACAGCTCATTCAATCATGAAATTCTCTAAGTCAGAGGAGATCATCTATTCAGAAGTCACAAACCACGAAGCCCATTTGTACGGTTGGCTCCTTCAAGTATTCTAAAATTAGGAAATTTTACACAAACATATCTAGAATTCCATATTCTCTTAAAAATGGGGTGGGGGGATGTCTGGTATACTACAAGGTGAAAACCAATTGGACCTGAGTAGCAGTTGCCTGCTTTAGAAAACATAAGACTTATAGTTTGCAATAGTCCCCACCACCCCGTTGCCCTAGAGTCATTTCACATTTTTCTGTCTTACTGGCCCTGAGTTAGGTATCAAACATTTCAACCTGCAAACCCTGATTTATTCCACATTCTTTATTGTTGAGGACAATGAGGTTCAGTGACATGTCCTAATGCCAAGTTCTGGCAAAATTTAGACAAGAACCTAGGTTTCCTATCTGGTAAAGCAGTATTCTTCTAGAAATCTGGAGCAGACTAGCGGACTGCCTGGGTTCAAATCCTAGCTCTGCAACTTACTAACTATGGAACACCGGACAACTTCATTCACCTCTCTGTGCCTCTACTCTTTTTTTTTTTTTAATGAATGTAAAAAAAGAGAAAAAAATAGTAGTATCTACCTCTTACCATCCAGCTTAACTGTATCAAGAATGTGGCATCAGGATTGGAGGAAGACTCATTAGCAACTTGCATTACGCAGATGACACAACCTTGCTTACTGAACATGAAGAGGACTTGAAGCACTTGCTGATGAAGATCAAAGACCACAGCCTTCAGTATGGATTACACCTCAACATAAAGAAAACAAAAATCTTCACAACTGGGCCAATAAGCGTCATCATGATAAATGGAGAAAACACTGACGTTGTCAAGGATTTCATTTTACTTGGTTCCACAATCAGTGCCCGAGGAAGCAGAAGTCAAGAAATCAAACAATGTACTACATTGCGAAAATCTGCTGCAAAAGACCTCTTTAAAGTGTTAAAAAGTAAAGATGTCACCTTGAGGACTAAAGTGTGCCTGACCCAAGCTATGGTATTTTCAATCACCTCACATGCCTGCAAAAGCTGGATGATGAATAAGGAAGGCCAAAGAAGAATTCATGCATTAGAATTATGGTGTCAGCAAAAATTATTGAATATAGCATGGACTGCTAGAAGAATGAACAAATCTGTCTTGGAAGAAGTGCAGCCAGAATACTGCTCATAACAAGGATGACAAGACTTCATCTTGTGTACTTTGGACATGTTATCAGGAGGGACCAGTCCCTGGAGAAGGACATCACGCTTGGCAAAGCTGAGATCAGAGAAAAAGAGAAAGACCCACAATGAGATGGACTGACACAGTGGTTGCAACAATGGGCTCAAACATAGTAAGGACTCTGAGGATGGCACAGGACCAGGCAGTGTTTTGTTTCGTTGTACATGGGTTTGCTATGAGTCAGAACTGACTCGATGGCACCTAAGAACAACAACAACCTCCTACCATGTTATTGTTGTTAGGTGCCATCGAGTCAGTTCCGACTCATAGCGACCCTATGCACCACAGAATGAAACACTGCCCGGTCCTGTGTCATCCTCACAGTCATTGCTAGCTTGAGCCCATTGTTGCAACCACTGTGTCAGTCCATCTCATTGAGGGTCTTTCTCTTTTTTGCTGACCCTCTACTTTACCAAGCATGATGTCCTCCAGGGACTGATCCCTCCTGATAACAGATAACATATCCAAAGTATGTAAGACGTAGTCTTGCCATCGTTGCTTCTAAGCAGCACTCTGGTTGTACTTCCTCCAAGACAGATTTGTTCCTTCTTTTGGTAGTCCATGGTATATTCAATATTCTTCACCAACACCACAATTCAAAGGTGTCTCTTCTTCAGTCTTCCTTATTCATTGTCCAGCTTTTGCATGCATATGATGCAACTGAAAATATCATGGCTTGGGTCAGGCACACCTTAGTCTTCAAGGTAACATCTTTGCTTTTCAGCACTTTAAAGAGGTCTTTTGCAGCATACTTGCCCAGTGAAATGCATCTTTTGATTTCTTGACTGCTGCTTCCATGGGTGTCGATCGTGTATCAAGTAAAATGAAATCCTTGACAACGTCAATGTTTTCTCCATTTATCATAATGTTGCTTATTGGTCCAGTTGTGAGGGTTTTTGTTTTATGTTGAGGTGTAATCCATACTAAAGGCTGTGGTCTTTGATCTTCATCAGTAAGTGCTTCAAGTCTTCTTCACTTCCAGCAAGCAAGGTTGTGTCATCTGCATAACACAGGCTGTTAATGAGTCTTCCTCCAATCCTGATGCCCTGTTCTTCTTCATATAGCCCAGCTTCTCCAATTATTTGCTCAGCATACAGATTGAATAGGTACGGTGAAAGGATGCAACCCTGATGCACACCTTTCCTGACTTTGAACCACACAGTATCCCTTTGTTCTGTCCGAACAACTGCCTCTTGATCTATGTACAGGTTCTTCATGAGCACAGTTAAGTGTTCTGGAATTCCCATTCTTTGAAATGTTATCCATAATTTCTTATGATCCACACAGTTGAATGCCTTTGCATAGTCAATAAAACACAGGTAAACATCTTTCTGGTATTTTCTGCTTTCAGCCAGGATCCATCTGACATCAGCAATGATATCCCTGGTTCCACGTCCTCTTCTGAATCTGGCCTGAATTTCTGGCAGTTCCCTGTCGACATACTGCTGAAGCTGCTTGTTAATGATCTTCAGCAAAATTTTACTTGTGATAGTAATAATACTGTACAATAATTTCCACATTCGGTTGGATCACCTTTCTTGGGAAAAGGCATAAATATGGATCCCTTCCAGTTGGTTGGCCAGGTAGCTGTCTTCTAAATTTCTTGGCATAGATGAGTGAGCACGTCCAGTACTGCATCCGTTTGCTGCAACATCTCAATTGGTATTCTGTCAATTCCTGGAGCCTCCTTTTTCACCAATGCCTTCAGTGCAGCTTGGACTTCTTCCTTCAGTACCATCGGTTCCTGATCATATGCCACCTCTTGAAATATTGAACATCGACCAATTCTTTTTGGTATAGTGACTCTGTGCATTCCTTCCATCTTCTTTTGATGCTTTCTGAGTCATTTAATATTTTCCCCATTGAATCCTGCACTATTGCAACTCGAGACTTGAATTTTTTCTTCAGCTCTTTCAGCTTGAGAAATGCTGAGAGTGTTTTTCCCTTTTGGTTTTCTATCTCCAGCTCTTTGCATATGTCCTTATAATACTTTACTTTGTCTTCTCGAGTCGCCCTTTGAAATCTTCTGTTCAACTCTTTTACTTCATCATTTCTTCTTTTCACTTTAGCTGGTCAACATTCAAAAGCAAGTTTCAGAGTCTCTTCTGACATCCATTTTGGTCTTTTCTTTCTTTCCTGCCTTTTTAATGACCTCTTGCTTTCTTCATGTATGATGTCCTTGAGGTCATTCCACAACTTGTCTGGTCTTCAGCCATTAGTTCTCCACACATCAAATCTATTCTTGAGATGGTCTCTAAATTCAAGTGGGATATATTCAAGGTCGTACTTTGGCTCTCGTGGACTTGTTCTAATTTCCTTCAGTTTCAACTTGAACTTGCATATGCGAAATTGATGGTCTGTTCTGCAGTTGGCCCCTGTCCTTGTTCTGACTGATGATATTGAGGTTTTCCATCATCTCTTTCTACATATGTAGTCGATTTGATTCCTGTGTATTCCATCTGGCAAGGTCCATGTGTATAGTCACCATTTATGCTGGTGAAAAAAGGTATTTGCAATGAAGAAGTCATTGGTCTTACAAAACTCTATCATGCAATCTCCAGCATCGTTTCTATCACCCAGGCCACATTTTCCAACTACTGATCCTTCTTCTTTTTTTCCAACTTTCACATTCTAATCACCAGTAATTATCAATGCATCCTGATCGCATGTTCAATCAATTTCAGACTGCAGAGGCTGGTAAAAATCTTCAATTTCTTCATCTTTGGCCTTAGCAGTTGGTGCGTATATGTGAATAACAGTTGTATTAACTAGTCTTCCTTGTAGGCATATGGATATTATCTTATCACTGACAGCACTGTACTTCAGGATAGATCCTGAAGTGTTCTTTTTGAGGATGAATGCAACGCATTCCTCTTCAAGTTGTCATTCCCGGCACGGTAGACCATTATGATTGTCTGATTCAAAATGGCTAATACCAGTCCATTTCAGCTCACCAATGACTAGGATATCGATGTTTATGTGTTCCATTTCATTTTTGACCACTCCCAATTTTCGTAGATTCATACTTCATACATTCCACGTTCTGATTATTAATGGATGTTTGCAGCTGTTTCTTCTCCTTTTGAGTTGTGCCACATCAGCAAATGAAGGTCCCGAAAGCTTGACTCCACCCATGTCATTAAGGTCAACTCTACTTCGAGGAAACAGCTCCTCCCCAGTCGTCTTTTGAGTGCCTTTCAACCTGGGGGGCTCACCTTCAGGCAATGTTCCACTGCTATTCATAAGGTTTTCACTGGCTAATTCTTTTTAGAAGTAGACTGCCAGGTCCTTCCTCCTAGTCTGTCTTAGTCTGGAAGCTCAGCTGAAACCTGTCCACCACAGGGGACCCTGTTGGTATCTGAATACCAGTGGCATAGCTTCCAGGATCACAGCAACATGCAAGCCCCCACAGTACGACAATCTGACAGACCCTTGGGGTGTCTTACCATAGTCACAGGATTAAATGGGTTAACATAAATGAAGTGCTACATCAGTGCTAGCTATCGGCATCATTATCAGTGTCATTGTCCTTCTTCCTATACATTGGTTATTTCCAAAGTGTGGCATGCAGAGGGTGGTTTTAGATGGGTCATGGTAAAATTTTTTAATAAATTATTCATTGCATAGTTATTTTTGTGGTTACCTTTTATTTATGGAAAAGTGGTACTGATTTTCCATTTACAGGACATACAGAAACTTTACTCTCGATTTAATTTAAAATGAGTTTAAAAATGAGTCAATTTAAACAAAACCGTTAAGTAACCATGCTATAGGGGACATGTGAATATGATTTTAAAAAAATTGTTCAGATGCTAGGAGAATGACTAAAATGTAGAACAGTATATTATATCAGTGGTTCTTAGAGTGTGGTCTTGCAACCACTGGAAATCCTCAAGATGATTTCAGGTGGTTCACAGGGACAAAGCAATTATCATAATAATACTAAGACATTATTTGTTCTTTTCACTCTATCTCACCAGTGTACAGTGGAGTTTTCCAGAGCCCATATGGCATGGCAACAGAGTGAATACAGACGCAGATATGAGAATCTAGCTAACTTCTATTAAGCTAGACAGTAAAGAGACTTACAAAAATGTAACACAATACTACTCTTTTTACTATTTTTTGTTTGTTTTTGAAAATAGTTAATTTTCATAAAAATGTGTTACATTAAAATAATGGGTTTGTTATTGTTAATTTTATTTTTTTGATTAATTTATAGTACAATTGACTTTTTTTGGTACATAGTTCTATGAGTCTTAACACATGGATAGATTCGTATAACTTCAATCACCATAATCATCAGGAAACAGAACAGGTCCATCATCCTGAAACACTCCCTTGAACGTACTATTCCTTGGTAATCACACTCTTCCCCATTCCCCAACCCTGACAACCACCGATCTGTTCGCAATATAGTTTTGTCTTCTTCAGATGTCATATAAATGGAACGGACACTATGACACCTTTTTAGAGTGTTTTCTTTCACTCTGCAAAATGCCTTTGGGATTCTTCCACGTTGCTGCGTGTATGAATTGTTTGTTTTGTTTAGTTTTTTCTTTTTTACTGCTAAGTAGTGCTCCATGGTATGGATGTATCATAAAGCTTGTTTATCAATTCACCCACTGCGGGATATCTAGGTTGTTTTAAATTTTGGCAATTACAAATAGAGCTGCTATAAACATTCATGTACAACAAAGAGAGCGGCTGTCAGTGTTTGTGTACAGGTTTTTGCGTGAACACAAGTTTTCAATTTTTTAGAGTAAAATATCTGGGAGTGGGATTGCAGAGTCATATGGTAAGAACATATTTAACTTTATAAGAAACCACCAAACTCTATTCTACAGGGATTGTACCATTTTGCATTCCCACCAGCAGTATATGGGACTTCCAGTTGCTCCTTATCCTCACCAGCACTTGATATTGTCATTATTTACTGCTATTTTAGTAGGTATGTTAATGGGGCCCCAAGCAATAAACACTCAAGTATTATCAGAGGTGTTGGTGCCGGGAGGGGAGATGAAATGAGAACAGTAAAACACAGTATAGTCATCTCGACCTTCCTTGAGCATCTCAGATTTTAGAAATGTTCTTTGTAGTAGTTGAAACATGATAAATGTTGGGAACAGGAAACACGATACGTGATATTAGCTAAATAAATTGGGTCCATTGAAAAAAAAATTGCCATAGGAATGGGAATTTTCATCAAGACAGACACTACAAATGAAGGAAAACTGTATCAACTTCGGAGAAGACCAACCACAACTTGTACCCTTGCACTGAATCATTCTGGTCAGGCACGTGTGTTTATCAGGTACACCAATGGGCACACGTAAGAAAAGAAGAACGTGTCACCTTTGTGCCTGGTTAGGCTGGCCACTCCTTGTGCTTTCAAGCCTCCTTTAGACAGTCTGCAATTTGAGGCCCCATATCCCTTTGCCAAGGAGCCCTAGTGGCGCAGAGGTTAAAGCACTTGGCTGCTAATCAAAAGGTCGGCGGTTTGAACCCACCAGCCACTCTGTGACAGAAAGATGTGGCAGTCTGTTTCCCTAAAGATGTACGGCCTTGGAAACCCCATGAGGCAGTTCTAACTCTGTCCTATAGGGTCACTATAGGAATTCACTCAATGGCAGTGGGTTTGGTGGGTATCCCTTTGTCCTAAGGAGCCCTGGTGGTGCTGTGGTTAAATGCTGGGCTGCTAATCCAAAGCTCAGCGGTTCGAACCTACTAGCCACTCTGCGGGAGAAAGATGTGGCAGTCTGCTTCCGTAAAGATTACAGCCTTAGAAACCCCGTGAGGCAGTTTTACTCTGTCCTATAGGGTCACTATGAGTTGGAATCCACTCGACAGCAATGGGATTCCTTTGCCCAACTGCTCTCTTTCTTATACATTAGTGTGTTCTACAAGTCAAAGATAGTCACACAAGACAGAACGGACATGTGGGTCAACAAGATGAAGCTTTCACTGGCTGGAGTGAAATGAGAAAAATGAGGACAATGCAGTAAGTGTTTGATGAAGCTAAATACACTAGACTTAAAGGACTATCCTTGTATCGGCCAGGGTCCCAGCAGGAAGTAGAATACTCCGATTTTAATAATCCAAGGAAGAGGAGCATTTATTTATGAAATGACTAATTACAAAGGTGTTGGTGTGATGTAGGGAACCATAAGAGATAGACAGTGCAGGAACCTGGGCTAGAAGCTGCTGAGCCATCACCACTCCAAGGCCAAAGGGTCAAAGGGTTGCCAAAGTGGTGGCCAGGACCAGAGCAACTGTTCTCACAGCAGCAGTGGCTCTTTGTTTGAGCAACACGACCAGCCTGGAGGGACTCCACAGGAAAGGAACAGAGAATTTCTTCTTCTTCCCTCTCCCTCCTGGAGGGACACCTCTGTGGCTATATCCCACCAGAAGCCACAAGGCCCAGGAGCCCTGTTAATGGAGCCAACAAAGTCAGCCTCCCAGGGCAGAGAGCAGAGACAAGAAGGGAAGACTGTGGATTTGGATGGGGGGCTCCCCACACAGTCCCCCCTTTGTCTGGTATTATAATATCCTTCTTTCTCTGAAATGAGAATGGCAGTAGATGGCAGAAGTTGTGTTGTTTTTTCTTTTTAATATCCTTACTAGGCAAAATAAAAAGATATCAATTCTAAATTGGTCCCCGAACTGGGAATTACTGTTCTCATTATCTGCGACATAATGTTAAATTTTTATTAGGTGTCAGTACTGGTTGCTGAATTGCATAATACTGTCTTCTACAGTAGTCACCTAAACGGCAAACACTATTTAGAGGCAGGTACCCTTGCTGAACTTGTACTTCTCTTGTACCTCCCAAAGAGTCAAGACTATGCTGAGCCTAAAATACTCAACAAATACTTATTTTAATAGTATACCATCTCTGATCTTTCCATGTTAGGAGAAAACTAAGCAATAGCTGAGAAGATGCTGGCTTCTGAGTCACATGGACCTGGCCCAAGTGTTAGCTCTACTGGGTTTAATGTCCAAGTCAACCTTGGAAGTTCCATCCTGCTGATGTAGGATAAAAGAACCAGCCTCAGTGAGTAGTCAAGATGTTGATGTTGTTATAGTACAATGATCGATATAGAGTAGGTGTCCAAGAAATGATGGCTATTACTATTATTATATAATATCATTTTAGCTGAAAATGAGGGAACAGAGTATTCAGATGTCACCTGTGTGACACACTAAGCGTGTCCCTAACCCTTTTTAAATCTCTGCCTAGGAACAATAACACCCTGTAACTCCTGCTGGGCACCTCCAAGAGAAAGTTAGGCCAGAAAACAAGGAAACAGCAGTGGAAAAGTCTGAGATGTTTACTTTGCCCAGACACTAACCTACGTACTTTAAGGATATTATCTGATCTAATCCTTACAAGGACTCTCTGAGGTAGGTGTTCTTAGGACCATTTTAGTGATAAGAAAACAGAAGTGGAACCAGAAACCAGCTTGGAAGCACCATCTTCTTTCTGGGAAATTGGGCTATTAAGTGCTATGGGTAGCCAACACCCTACCCTACTCCCATCCTGGGACAACCAAACCCTCTTTCCCTCCCTTCCATCAATTCCCTACGGTGGGTGAGACTTAAAGTTACTTGACAACAAAAAGAATTTACATTTTAATGTTTATTGTGTTTCTGCCCCCAAAGTAAAACTACAGAAATTGCCAATCATACGCTAGTAAAGAATTTTCTGTTGGCTGAGCGCTAACAATATACTCTCAAGTATGCGCTGGTTTAATTTGACTCCCTTAACGTGATCTGAAATGGATTTGCCACGGAGGCTCATCAGTGTATTGGGTTCCCACTTCCCAGGCCAGCCCCTCTTCCAATTTTTTTGCTCCCCTTCACCAGACATTTGGGTGAAGCTTATGGCTTAATGACTTTTGGAAATCCATCCTAGCACAATTAGAGGAAGTAAGCAAACACAAGGCTGCTCCGAGGCATTATTCGTCCAACGTAATGCACCCATCCTTCAAGATACAGCCAATAGCATTTGCATATAAAACAAGTAATTCAACAATCCTAAATAGTTTATGTTCTTAAATGCATTTTTTTAATATACACTAATCTAAAATCTGTTCAGCTGCAGCCTGCTCCCCTGACCAGGAGACCATCTCCAAAGAAATCTCCAGAAACATCCTCTCATTAATTTCCAGATTTACTTCTTTCCTCTTGGATTAACCATGCATGCACCTTTTTCTGTCCTAAAATTAAAGGCAATTTACACAGAGAACAAGAAAATGCATCCCAGTGTCCTAGACTTTTCCTCTCTAAACATCTGACATATAAAGAGATTCCTTAAGGTAATAGTTATGCTTGCCTACCCTTCCCTTGGCAAAATTAATAGGGTACTAACTTCACAGTCTATTTTCTAACTACTTTCAGGTTACTATAATTAAAATTAGCTTAAAAAAAACTTTGCCTTCAAGCAAATTCCGGCTCCTAGCAACCCTATACGACAAAGTAGAACTTCCCCATAAAGTTTCTAAGGAGTGGCTGGTGGATTCGAACTGTTGACCTTCTGGTTAGCAGCCGAGCTCTTAACCACTGCGCCACCAGAGATCCAAAATTAACTTAGCACCCAAATACCTAATGCTAGCCATTAAAATATAAGCAAAAGAAGATAAATGAGCCCAATTCCAATGTTAAAACTCAGTTGATCTACTGTAAGAATGCCCTATAGAAACAAAAATAAATAATAACAAAACCCAAACCCGACTACCACCCAACCCAACTATTCTATTAAACTGAATGACTCCAAACCGTGATTATTACAATACATTTCCTGATCTTTTTCACCAAGTTTTAAAGGCACATTACCCTCTGCCCAGGTATGCAGTTCAGCAGGGTATATATTCCATAAAGACCCTAAAAGGAAGAAGAAGATACTCTGCCCTGGTTGGTAAAAATCAAAGTGGAAGCCTCTTGAATTATTAAAGGTTACTGGTGATCTGGCATGGAGTCTTGACATACCATTGTCAGTCATTAGAAGAGCAGTCTTCACAGAGAAGGGCTGAAAGCTTACACGTATTTAGAAAGCTTTAATGTAGAAACCAAGTAAATCTTCCTGTTTCGTGTAGCCACCACTTAAACATAAACATATGATTTAGACATGCTCCCTCTTGTTAAACATTTTTTTTTGCTCTGTTCACTTAACACAGTTTACATTAATATCTTCACACGTACAATGGCAGCAGAATAATTTAAGACCCACAGCTTTATTAAATAATGTAATTATCCTATATTGGATGACTTAAAGGGGCTTTGTATTCTTAAGTTCTAGTTTTTCCTATACTATTGATATGCTCTGCTGTGGTAAATGATCCAGACTTCAATCAGAAGCCCTAAACTCAGTTTGGAAAAATATTGAGTGTTTTTGAATAAGCCAGGATTAATACGAGAGCCAATTTGAATCATAGCTGGTGACCTTTCTACTCCTGTTCAAAGACTACGGTGCAAAGACCAACACAGAGGACATTTTCCAGCAACTACAACAGCCTGATTCCAACACTTTTGCCACCTCAGGGGGGTTATACAAGCCAGAGAACAAAGCCCGAGTTTCCTCAAGGTGAGCTTTCTGAAGGCAGAACTGATAATTTGTGTCACTTTCTATCCCTTGAAATGCCCTGTGCACTGCCAGGTAGAGCCTAAAGAATGAATACATGTATGCATGCATGCCACTGGATGTTCTGACAAAACAAGGAAGTGCAGAAGGGAATCCAGAAGGATCCATCCCTGCCACCTTTAACAGAGCATTCGCAAGCTGAACTTCATCCAGGGTTGCTGTCAGGAGGGATTTTGTTCTAGCTTTTCTCCAACTCAATTCAATCCAATCCAATTAACTTGTATTGACTGTCTGCACTGTGCCAGGCACTGGGCTGAGTATCAGCCATGGAGAGATAAGGATAAATAAGACACAGGCGCTGCCCTTCAGTAACACAGTCCCGGGGGCCTCCTGTTCCTTGCCTGGGAAGTGAAGGTCACTCTTTCCAGTCCTTTGTCAAAGGGTTCATTCACTCCTTCATTCTCAATGTCCTGAGCACCTACTATGAGCCGTGCTAGGGGCTGGAGGGGGACAGGTGGAGAATGAGGCCCTGCATCGTGGGACATCAGCCTGGTGGGGGAAGAGAGACAGTAAACAAGAAGCCCCTGGCTAAATGTGATTTACAGAATGCAAAACTATCAGAAGTGATTTCATTCATTCAATTAATATTTATTGACCACCAACTGTGTGCCAGGCACTGTGCTAGAGGTATAGTCAGGAACAAAACAGACCTCTGCCCTCCTAAAGCCTACAGTCGTGTGTGTGTGTGTGTGTGTGTGTGTGTGTGTGTGTGTGTGTGTGTGTGTGTGTGTGTGTGTGTGTGCGCGCGCGCGCGCGCGCGCGCGCCGGCGTTTGTGTGCATGTGCACACATTTGTTGGAGGAGAAGGGAGGGGACAGAAAGGCTGGATGATAAACAAAATCTGAAACAAAAGAATTAGAAGAGGCAATAATGGGGGGTAAGGGGTAGAACTGGGGATGATTTTAAATCCAGCAGTCAGGAAAGGGCTCTCCGCTGAGACCCTAAGGAAGACAAGGAGCCAGGAGATTAAGGTAGGGAAATGTTATGGATTGAATTATATTCCCCAAAAATAAATGCTGGAAATCCTAACCTCTATGCCTGTGGTTGTAATCCCATCTGGGAATGAGTCTTCTGTTATGTTATTGGGGTAGGATAAATGTAGGGTGTGTCTTGTGTCAATCTCTTACAAGAGATAAAAGGAGATTAGGAAAGCAGAGATGGGGGAAGAGAGATGCCAAGCCACATGAAGACTGCCCAGGAGTAGAAACTCAAAGAGACAAGGACCTTCCTCCAGAGCCAACAGAGAGAGGAAGCCTTCCCCTAGAGCCAGCGCCCTTAATTCAGACTTTTAGCCTCCTAAACTGTGAGAAAATAAATTTGTTAAAGCCACCCACTTGTGGTATTTCTGTTATAGCAGCACTAGATAACGAATACGGGGAAGAACACAGGACATTCCAGGCAGAGGGAACACCACCACTGCAACATAGGCACTAGCTCAGGAGGGACATAGTAAAAAAAAAAAAAAAAACAAGAAAAGAGAAAAAGCTTAAAGAACGAAAAAAGAAAACACACACACACATCCCATGTTGATGCATGCTCCTAAATTTGAGTCCAGACCCCTTTCCTCCAAGCACTAGATTTAGGATGGAAACAAACTGATAAACCAATTTCTATCACTAAAAATCTACCAGAATCTATTTAGTGCCACCTTTTCCCCAAACAGGAGTCCCTGGGTGGTGTGCAAATTGTTAATGTGCTCAGCTGATACAGGAAAAGTTGGAGGTTCAAGTCCACGCAGAGGCACTTCGGAAGAAAAGCTTAGTGGATCCAGTTTTGAAAATCAGCCACTGAAAACCCTATGCAGCACAGTTCTACTCTGACACACACATGGGGCCACCACGAGTCACAGTCGACTCCACAGCATCCCCAAACATATGTATATTTTGAGCACTTGGCTGAAAGCCAAGCTACACCCTTCCTGAAAGAGAAATAGATGAGTTTTCCTGTGAAACAGCTAATTTCCACAGGATTTAAAAGATGGAAGGCCAGCTGCTCTCCTGACATGCACAAGGTTGAAGAGCAGCTAGGGGATGCTCACAGTCTGTAGATACACTCACTAAAAACACAACCCAGGACAACAGTTCCCTCCATCTAGATTTTGAGGCCTCACCTTAGGTTTTCTTTATGTGGGCATACGCCACCTTCACTTAAAGACACCCCTACCCGAACCACTGTGAATGAAACATACCTATATTTTCTTACGCATCAAGGAGCCTGTTTAATTATAGCAGCTACAGGACTTCTCCCTCCCCTTCTTTCTTCAGATTCATCATTACACCAGACACAAAGCCCTGTCCAGCAAAACTCTCCAAATCCACTAAGACTCTAGGTTAAAAAAAAAAAGACCCAGTATGGCTTGCTGACATACTGTAAGACTAACAAATCTTTAACAGATTAAAGCAATCTGCTGTCTAGTATGTATGTCATCCATAATTATATGCCCATGAGAGGTGAGGTATTTGTGAGGAACCACCCGAGAAGAATAAGTAAATAACAATAAAAGAGAAAGAAGAAAATCTTTCCACCCTTCTCAGATTAGCTGTACGCTAAAGTGATTGGTTCTGTTGCTGACTGCGGTAGGCAGCTCTTGTGTAATCTCCTCCCTCGAATGTGGGCTGGACATTATGTCTCACTTCTAACAAGCAGAATCAGGCAGAAGTGATGGGATATCACTTCTGAGGTCAGGTTACAAAAAGGCTGCGGCTTCTGTCTCACTTGAACGCTTGAGGGAAGTCAGCTGCCATGTTGGGAGCTGACCTACGGAGAGGCCCATGTGCAGGGAAACAGAGTGAGGCCTAGGCCAACAGCCAGCAAGGACCGGAAGCCCTCTATCAAACAGCCAGTGAGGACCTGAGGCCTACAACAGCCAAGTGAGTGAGCCTGGAAGTAGATCCTCCCCCAATATAGCTTTGAGATGACCACAGCCCCAGCTGACAGCTGGCTGCACGTTTTAGAGACCCTGAGCCAGAGGCACCCAGCTAAGTCAAGCCGAGGCTCCTACCCACAGAAACTATGTAATAATAAATGTTTGTTGTTTTAAGCCTCTAAATGGGGGTGACTTGTTATGCAGCAATAGATAACAAATACACCAAGCTTTAACATGGGACACGTTTGCACATTTTTTGTGTGACAATGAAATAAAGTCTGTGATGCGAAGGGCTAACTACTAGTTTCAACTATGCCTGGAAATTAGATTAATTTCTGCTAAGAGGTTGACAAACCAACAGAAAAATGCCTCTTCTAATTGCTGAAATCCTGAAACTACTGCCTAGAAGAGGGACGTTTTCTTTTTTGGGTACCCATAGAAATTTCCAAATATATGTACTATTTAACAATGTGCATGTACCTTTCAGGATGGAAGGGGCAAAGTAAAATATGATTTTACCAAGTAAGGCTACCTTGGATATGTTTTATCTCCTCTCTGAGAGATATAAACAACTTAGAGCAAAAAGGCCTGATCTTATCCCTCTCTTTACCACTCCCCACAGCACCCTGTACGTAGTCTACACTAATAAATACTGGGTAAATGAAGTGGAAAAAAGGTTGCAGTTAAAAGACCTATATTTAAAAAAAGAAATGTTATGTTTTTCAAGAGCAATATTATATTAGATCCTTTAAATACGTCCCTGCTGTCTAAGCAACCAAGATGAGCGACTGGAAGACCCAAGTCTTGTATTAACTGACTCAGCACATAGTGACACCCTTAAATACCAAACAAGAATCCCGAACCTCATCTCTCTCCTCCTCCTTCCATCCTTTCAAGATTCATCTTTCAAAGGCCCTTGGTACAGCTGACCAGTTAGAACTCTGCTGCCTATAAGCACTGTCTGCTTGTCCTATAGCCACACAACCTTCAATCCTCCCTGTCAAGAGAAGGCAAGGCTTCTCTTTGCTTAAAAAAAAAAGAGGGGGGTGGGTGGGTGGGTGGGCAGAAAATAGCCTTTAAAATTGAAGGAAAAAAAAAATTAAGGAAACTGAGATATCTCAATATTCTGACATGCTGAGAATGTTTTCACTCCACTGCATTTGAGGGGTCATTTGAGGAATTCTGGGGGTCAGAAGTGATTTGAACACCTGCTTGGCTGTCTATTGATACTGATCTAGTAACATCAAAAATGTGGAGTGAGAAACAGGACCGATACTGTTAAGGAAAAAAAAAAAAAAAAGAGCCCGTTGATAATTTTAAGAAGACACTTCCATTTACATGATTTGAACAATTTGCATTACAATAATAGTTTCAGTCTTTTTACTAGAACCTTCTTTTGGCTTGCCCAGATAGTTGGGGGATGCATACTTTACAACCCAGTGCATTGTTGCTGAACACACATTCAGCCCAGGAGCACAAAAAACAATTAGACTATTATGGGAAATATTCACAAGAAACAGAATGGAACAGACTATTCCACTTCAGATACACAGAATTCAATTATTTTGTGTATTTATAACCCATGTACACTGGATTCTGGCATAATTTGGTGAGGAGACTGAGTTCTATAGCAGTGTTTTCATTTGAATTCTAGTAATCTGATAGACACTGTGGGATTAACCCAAAGCAAGAGGATTTAATGGCCCAGTGGGCCGTCTCTATTTTGAAGATCCTTCTTCTAAGATCCCCCAGCCATTCTGGCTGGAACTCTTTTCCTTTATATCCTTTTGCTGATGCTTTTTTGCTTTTTAAAGACCCTGGCATGCATATCTTAAAAGAGTTGGTCTGGAATACCATACTCATCACCACCAAAAAAAAAAAAAAAAAAGAGAGAGAGAGAGAGAAAGGGGTGAAATAAGTTTTCATGTTAGCGATGTCTTGAAGAATAGGAAAGAGGACACACTTTTGAAAAATGGAGGAAAAGCGAGTGTATTTGAAATCTGCTTAAATTCAGTGTTGTGCATATTCAGCAGATCCACACCAGGTTTCCTGGTGGTTGCATCACGAAAGGCAGGAACCTAAAAAGCACCAGGTTTGAACTTTCTTCAGCAAACTGAGATGGGACGTCTGGAACACAGGTTTTGTCTCTTGACACCATCATTCTCCCATCTTATTTTATTTTGCAGTGGCTGATGGAAGAGATTCCCTTGAAGGTCCTTTAGACCTAACTGCAACAGAACAGAATGGGCTTGACGGTGTCCCCTCCACAGTGACAGGAACCCTCAAACATGGATCAAGAATGTTGGACCTAAGCTCAAGAACTGTCTCTTGGGTCAGATAAAGAACCAGGAAGCTTAACTCTATTTAAATTGATAGTTTTCTTAGTTGTTTTTCACACAGTATTAGTAGACCAATGACTCAACCAATAAATTACTTATTAAGGGGCTATTGTCTGGCACCATGACAGGCTTCAATGGGGCAATAAAGTTAAGATTTTGTCCCTGACAAAGAAGAGCAGGATTGATAACAAAGATCTGCTAAACTGTCTAGGATAAGCCTGGCCATGGTTTGGTGCTCTCATTTGATATTCATAGCCCAGCAAGATTAACTCATTTCACAGATAAAGAAACTGAGACTCCACAGAGATTAAGCAAATTGCCCAAGATGACGCACAGCTATTAACTAGCACAGTATATATTTATACTTGGTTCTACCAGGCTTCAAGACTAAGTGTGTATTCTAACTAGAAAGTGAAAACACACATGAAATTATTAATCAACAAGATACATCTACTTAAAAACTTCCAATGGCTTCTCCATTCACTGCCTTTAGACTCAAGTTCAAACTTAAGCTGGCATGTTAGACTTTCTGTGGTCTTGCCTCAGTCTACCTTATTCCCTGCTAGACCCCTGCTCTCTTAACCAAACCCAGACCATATCCAGTATTGCTATTTCCTTCCTTTCCACTTGCCTATGGTTTTTCTTCTGCCTCTTTTCCTGCTCTATTACTCCTCTTCCTCAAATATCTCCACCCATGAAAGTCCAAGATATTTTCAAGGGGCTTCTCAAATGCTCCCCTTCCACAAGATGCCCTCCGGGGTAGCTACTGGCCACCTTCGCACTCCACATGTCTGTCTTCCCACATGTCTACCCTTTCACAGGCCTAAATGTGGGCGCCAGAGCAAAGCCAGTTCTTCTCCTTCCTCATCCATTCTGTCTCTTCAGACTCCAGAACTCTGGCCAGAGAGAATGGTGAGGCTGCTTCCACCCCTTTCCTTGCTGCCTCTTTAAGGCCACCAGGTTCCTTTTGCTTTAATTACAAAAAATGGACCAAATATGAGAAAGAAAGCTTGCAGTATGATGGATCACTTTTATATGGCCTTTCTTACCATGGTCTTGTATCTCCCACCCAAGTGACTGGGTGGGAGTATACAAATAAGGTAATTGTGGCCCACCAAGGGGACTGGATAGCTTGCTAATAATGCAAATAATGTTCATGGCACCTGTGTAGGTGTAGGACCATGCAAATAAGCTCTATGGAACCCTAACAAAGGGATTGGTCAGTTTTGCCATCCCACTAGGCTTAAAATGAGCCATTCCAGAGGTGGGACAAGAGGATCTCACCACCACCAAGGAAGAAGAGCCAGGAGTGGGGTGTCCTTTGGATCCGGGATCCCCATGCTGAGAATGCTCCTGGAACCAGGAGACGGAGAGAGAGAGACAGTTGTAACACTGAAGACAGCAAGAAGCGGTGGGAGAGAAATGGCAGGACACCAACAGGAGATCAGCCCATAGAGTGAGAAAGCTGAGTGCCTTCGGGCCAAAGCTTACTGGCAGAGTGAGGTACCTCTGGGCAGCTACCCGCAGAGCTAAAAGAGCTTTGTAACACTACCCCGAGCAGGGCA
This sequence comes from Dugong dugon, assembly GCA_030035585.1. Lineage (NCBI taxonomy): Eukaryota > Metazoa > Chordata > Mammalia > Sirenia > Dugongidae > Dugong > Dugong dugon. Next base: position 28,585,121 of record CM057475.1, read on the forward strand.
GAGGTCAAGGGCCAGAGAGAGGAGTGCCTGAGGGCACGGCATGGCTGAGAAGAGGCTGTCCCGATCAGAAGAACTGTATCCTGAACTTTCTTCAACCTGAATTGTAACCTGTTAATTCCCTAATAAACCCCATTATCATTGGGTGTTGTCCATGAGTTCTGTGTGGCCACTACAATGAATTATCAAACTCAGCAGAGAAGTAGAGAGTGCCGTGGGAGAGACGGTTGGTGTCAGAATTGGTAAAGATGGCGGAGAGAGGAGGCATGTCTGACCTCCGCCTCATAGGAATCAGCCTCAGCTGTTGATCTTGATCTCTTTCCCCCTTGTGAAGTTAGAGGAGGTCAGATGCCACCCCCACATCATTTTTACAAAGCTTTAAATATTATAATGGTCAAAGGCCTTATCTTTAAAGAGATTGCAAGGGGGTAGCCTGGGGACCACATCTGGACAGAAGACCTCTTTTGTTTGGCCCACAGTGTATTTTATAAAAATGAATTGACCTGCCAACTGAAATCACACAAAATATGGATTTCTAGCTTCTCTTGAAAGATTGAAAGATCTGGCAATATCAGATAACATTCCAACAGCAATGAGCAGCAGGACCCGAGGAGCAAAACTTTAGAGGCATGCCTCCAATGGATCATGTGCTCCTCAGTTCTCCCAAACATCATATTGTCTCCAGCTTGGTTCACTTCACTTTTCCATTTTACCTGCCTAGCTAATCCAATGAGCATTTAAGCATGTGCCTCTGCTCTAAGGCTGCCTTCTCCCCTAGACAGTCAGTAGAAGGCTTCGTGGAAGAGGTGTCTTTAGAGTAGAACCTTGAAAAATGACATAGCAGCTGTTGTGCAGTTTTAACTTCCCAGAGTAAAACCCCAGCTAATTTTACCGTCCCTTTTCATTGGCTCCCCATTTTCTGATACCACTTCTGTTTCCTCTATGTATAAGCAGGACAGCACAGGCTTCTGCTGTCTGTGTTTTGGAATCAAGACAGCTTAAGTTTCCATCTGATCTCTGTCATTTACTCACTGAATGAATATGGAAACCTGGACAAATAACCTCTCAGGTCCCCATCTACAAAATGGGGATGACCCTAGAAACTATCTCACGGTATTATCATTGTGAGGAGTAAATAAAGGGTCACATATAAAGATTTTAGCAGTTAATTATACCATTATCTTCATTAATATTATTTTAGACCAGGGGATGGCAAATTTTTTCTGTAAAGGGCCAAATAATAAATATTTTAGGCTTTGCACATAATAGAGTCTCTGTTGCAACTACTTAACTCTGCCATTGTAGCAAAAAAGCAGCCAGAGACGATTAGTAAACAACTGGGTGTGACTGGGTTCCAATAAATCTTTATTTACAAAAAAACAGGCAGTGGGCCATATATAGCCTATGGGCCGTGGTTTGCCAATCCCTTTTTTGATCAGCTCTGCAGGCAAGCAGCTCAAATCAGCTCTGAAGATGCCACCTAGGTATCTAGATGATGTCTAGAATAACAGGTGCCTCTAGCGGGCATCGGTATCTCTGACAACCTGTTTATCGGATTCGTCAGCCCAGGCCCAGCCCAGGAATCATTCTGTGGAGATGCTACTCTCACCTCCAGGTCTTGCCTATAAACTTGTTCTCAATCTTCACCCCAGGATCCCTTTAGACCTCAGCTCAAATATTTCTTTTAAAATGCCTCCCCAGGCTGTTTTGTCCTGTAAGCCTTCATCTTGGGTGAGAATGGCAGCACAATTGGAAGAGCATAGTCAATATCACTTAAATGTGTAAGTAAAAAGTTTTGAAATGGTGTTAAAAAAAAAAAAATGAGACTAATGAGGTACAGTAGCCCAGTGACAAGGGCCAGAAGACAGAAGGGGACAAGGAAGTCCCCTGGTGATAGGGAACACAAGGTGGAGTAAGGATATTCTTGATGTGTTGTGAGATTGTTAATCATTGTCATAGGGCAACATGTGTAGCAACTGTTAAATGAGAAACTATTTTGTTGTTCTGTAAGCCTTCATCTTAAGTGAGAATAACAGCACAGTTGGAAGAGCACAGTCAATGTCACTGAACTGTGTATATAGAAATTTTTGAAACGGTGTATCTTTGGCTATCTGTATTTTCATCAAAAAAAAAAAAAAAAGGTTGAGAATTTAGAGGCTTAATATGTTGTGGGGTTGTTAACCAATGTCATAAAACAACATGTGTACTACTGTTTCATGAGAAACTATTTGTTCTGTAAGCCTTCACCTGAAGTACAATAAAATATAAAAAAAATAAAATGCCTCCCCAGGTATTCCCGATTAGATCAGGAACCCCTTTCACAGGTCCCTGAATCTTCCCTCCATCACAATGATCACATCACAAAATCATCCATTTATTGGGATAGCTTGCTCAGTCATGCATGTGCTCCCCTACAACAGTAAGGTCCATGAGGCAGGGACCGCCTGGTTTTCCACCTCTGTCTCTCCAGGGCCTTGTGCTGGGCCTGCCCCCAGAAGGCACTTAGAAGGTGCTCAGGTAGAGACTCCTACTCCTCTCCAGGGAAATATGTGAAAGGCATTTTGTGCCTACTGTGGGGTCGTGGAATTTAAAGAGCTTTTTTAAACATTTTATTACACAAGGGCATGGTATTATTACTGAGTTATCTGCGTATCAATCGCCACTTTGCTTATGACTTCCTAGAGAGCAGGACAGAGGCTTTCAAAAACCATGCTGAATACATGAAGGAATAAAGGAAATAGTATTCAGAAAGTTTCAATTAGAGAATAGGTCAGTATGTAATGAAAGTCCCAATGTTGGGAGCTCTCAATATATTGTAATGTTACAGGGGGACAATGAAGATCACTGGTCCTGGCAAAGTCAGGGAGAAGCTGGGTTTCAATCCTGACTCTGAGTCTTGCCTATATGGGACCTCAAGTTACTTAACCTTAATCTCAGTTGCATCATCTACAAAATATGGAAATGTCAAAATAGTACCAACCTTACAGAATTTCTGTGAGAATTCGATAATATATACCTGCAATGTCTGACACATAATGTGGTTGGCTGCTGTCGAGTCAGCTCCGGCTCATGGAGACTTAATGTATGACAGAACAAAACGTTGCCTCGTCCTGCACCATCTTTATAATTGTTGGTATGTTTAAGTCCATTGCTGTAGCTGTTGCTGTCAATCCATTCACTGAAGGCTTCCCTGTTTTTGCTGATCCTCTACTTTACCAAACATGATGTCCTTTCCTAGCAATTGGCCTTTTCTGATGATGTGTCCTGACACATAATAAATACCAAATAAATGGACACTGTGTGACTTCATTGAAAACACTATGGGTGAAACCTTTGCAGATGATTTCAGGAAAGAGATAGCTGGGCATTTTCTCTGGGCTGTGGATACATAGGGAGGGGAAGGGAAAGCACTCTAGAAGAAGGAAGTGTGCCAATGGTTCTAAGAATAAAATATGAAGATGATCTTCCCTCCATTTTGGATAAATCAATTAAGTTGCTTCTTCCTTCTTACTACAAGAGAGTGGGCTCTATGAGAACAGAATTATCTGTACGTTAGTCACTTTGTTCACTATTACATTCTAAGTGCGGGGAACAGTGCCTGACACATAGTAGGTACTCAATAAGCAGTTCTGAACGCATGAAGCCCTCCATGATGGTGGCAGAAAAGTCAATTCTGTTTGTTACCAAGAGTGCCACCTTGGAAAATCTTTTATTAGACCAACATAAAAATATCCCCATCAGAGGACCCTTCTCGCTTCAGGAGAGAATATGTATAAATGCTGATGAGGTCTGCCTGGGACCCTGCCTATCAGGCTAAGTCTCTGTGAAATTACTGACCCTTCGGTAAGTATCTTGAATTTAGAATAAAGTTGTACTATACACTAGTGATTTTATAAAAGTGATATCCCTCTGTGGCACCATCCGCAGATCCAAGACGGGGCAGTGGAATGGACCCACTCTGAGCACACTAATGAGAGACACTCACCTATTTTTCTCAGAGCATAACCTCAAGAGAGTGGCCCCTTCCCCAAAGCAGCAGACCACTGTGACTAAGGGCACTGGGCTCCAGCTCTCCTTCTGTCACTCACTTACCCTCAGCATGAGCCCAAGACTTTTCTGCGCCTTAGTTTTTGTGTCTGTTAAATAAAAGGGGCTGGACTAATTCTCTCAGATCTCTTCGATCTCTTATATCCTAAGTATATTAACTGTCTATGGCAAAGTAAATACGAGCCTTTTTCTTAGGTAGCCATAGAAAAGTCCTCTTGATCATCATCTTTTTCAACAATACCCAGGGACCAAACATGCCCATGCAGATGGCAGAGCCAGGAAAACCAGTTTCCCCTATGGATACACCAACATGCCAGTCAAGAACTATCTATATTAGCAACGCTCTCTGCATCTGACCTTCACTGAATGTCAGCAACCTTCATTCTACAACACAGACTTCCAAACAGAAGTTTGCCAAAGTTGGGTAGTCACAGAGGAGAAACAATCTGGGTCCACCATTTAGGAAAGTCTCTGAGGACAAGGTAAGGACAACGTTTGTAATCACTGGTATAATATCTGGTTCATTTGCTTTTTTTCCAATGGAATCTGATGTGAGCTCAAATCACATGATGGCAAGAGATGTTTGGACCAAAGGGAAAATAGAATTCTGTCAGAAAGGTTTCTATCTCAGATGTTCCACAGAGAGCTTGGGGCAGGCCTACTGACAAGGAACTGGCTGCAACTTGGCCTACTGTCTCTGTACCATGCAAGGCCTCCCTTATAGGGGTTAAAAAAAATGTATGTGCGTATGAGTGTGTGTGTGACAAAAGAGAGAGAGTGTGCGTGTGTGTATACACTTCTTAAGGGATGAATATGGAATACATTTTATGTATACACACACACACACACACACACACACACACACACATATATATACACATATACCAAAAAACCCAAATCCATTGCCAGTAAGTCAATTCTGACTCATAGAGATCCTGTAAGACAGAGTAGAACTGCCCTAGGGTTTCCAAGGAGCAGCTGGTGGATTCGAACTGCTGACCTTTTGGTTAGCAGCCGTAGCTCTTAACCACTGCACCACCAGGGTTCTCACTCTCTCTCCCCCTCCCTCTCTCTCTCTACACACACACCCCTAGTGGCACAATGATTAAGCGCTGGGCTGCTAACTGAAAGGCTGGTGGTTTGAACCCACCCAGCAACTCAACAGCTCCATGGGAGAAAGGCCTGGAGTTCTGTTCCTATAGATTACAGCCTAGAAAAACCCTCCAGGCAGTTCTACTCTGTCACATGCATTTGCTACCAGTTGAAATTGACCCAATAGTACCTAACAACAAATACATATGTGTGTTTGTGTGTGTGTTTGTATGGTTATATAGCACACACACATATGTATATATAATACATATTTTAAAACAGTCCTCTCTTAAGAAAAATATACAGAATTAACAGCTTTAAATTATTCACACTTAGTTCTTTGTCTCTAGTTATACTGTGTTCTTTCGTGCTGGTAAAACAACATGTGCTTTAATTAGCAAATATCTGTAAATAATTTACTTGCTTTTCAAATACAACAGAACAATGGGGTCAATTTTCACATACATTTACCCAGCATGTATCCTGGGTCCTAAGCTAGACTCTCCCATTGTTCAATAACTATAGCAAGCTGTCCTATCTTGCTGCCCTCCTTGGCTGAGGGTGGGGGGAGGGGGTAGAAACCCCAGTTCTGTAGCAACATCTCATTTAGCAAGACCCTAGAGGGCAAGAACATAACAGTTGTCCAGCCCAAGCTAAAACAAATTTTTATGATCTCTAACCCAAGGAACGTGGAAGTGTACCAAGGACGAAGGGCACTGGAGGAGTGGCCGGAAGATGCAGGCATTCTGCTGACCCCCACTCTGCTCCCTGCCCCGAAGTGAGCTTAAAAAACACAAGGCACAACACAGGAGACCTGTGAATCACAGAATCTCATCTAGCCTCTGCAGGGTTAAAACTGGGCGCTGCACGGGCAGAGCGAAGAAAGATGTTAAATCAAATGAGAATGACTGCTCCAGGACTGGAGGCACTATTATTTTGAATAAGATTGAAAAGGCCAGAAAAAGCAATTCAAAAACATTTCAATTATGTATTTCCCAGAACTACATCTCTGAGCAACTAATGCAAACCTTACCACCACAATAAAACTTCTTCCCACATAAAAGCATATAAAACAGGTTGAGCAGCATATACTTTATATATCATATGCATATGTTTGACTATTAATAAAAAATTCAAAATCTATGTATGCTTTACTTTCCTAAGCAATACAGTAATTATGATTAAGGGACAAGCAGCACAAAAAGAGCCAATTTATCTTACTCGTGCTCAGGAATACTATTGTGTAACTAAGCAACTAAAGACAAAATATGGTCTAATTAATTCACTCCTATGCTTATTTAAAAGACACAATTAGAACATTTTTATTTTCCAGCCTGCACAGTAGCTCAACATGCTTGAGGGTGTAGAAAGCAAAGCCTATTATTCTCAAAGACAAGAGTTTAATGTTTAGTGCCACTGATCAAGCTTGGAACACAACTATGGGAGGAGGGGGTGTGCTTCACAGCCTGATATACTCAGAGTCATGAAAAAGGAAAGGTAGGTGAAAGATGCACAGGGGGCCATTAGATTGACTAGCAACACGTGGCCCCTGGGGCATGAGGATGGAGATGGGCCTGTGAACTTGATGGCCATACACGCATGTACAAGGACACACACCACTGTGCGCCTATTTATACAGCCACCAAGATCCTACCAAAAATTCACAGAATTAACTATCCTTCCTAGTCTGCGTAATAAATGTCAAATATCCATCTTCAACACTGCTAACAGTACCTCTGATTTTAAAAGCTGAATTAATTTACGAAAGTGTGTGCTAGAGATTGATGCCATTAGCATGATTCTAAAGCACCCTTTCAATAATAATCATCATCTGCATGTTTGAAATGTCTTGTCAATACTGACACTCACAGTTTAGGACATGAGCGATGCGCTCTGAGGGCTAAGGCCTAGGCTCTAATCTCCAGCAAGCCAGTTAGGATCACTGGGTGGCTTGAGAAAACCATCATGGTGCAAGGCCTCACGAGCTGACTTCTCAAGAAACGCAGGAATCCATAACCACATTTCTGAGAGGCAAATGAGTCCTTAAGCCAACAATTGATAAATTTGTTTTAAATTTCTTTAAAAGCCAAGCCAACAGGGAATCACTAGCTACAATATTATTCTGAGTAGAAGATGGCAAAGATCCAACTACCCGGGCTATAAAAAAATGACAAGCAAATGCATTTGATTCAAGCAATTATATTCTGGATATCGGTTAAAACTAGACTTTGATAAATGAGCTTGAGTCGTGTATCACTAGATGCCACTATGAACAATGGTATGCTTTATTAATAATTAATAATGAAGTATTTACATGTGTGGACTCTTGTACTTCATAAAAATAACATTTCCTTAGTATGTGCCTGACAGTCTAAATGTCAAGAGAGATTTTAATTGCTTACAATTTTGACTTGCTGTCAAGCATGTGGCCTAGTTAAGACCATCAGCCTGAACAACATGCTGATTTGCATGAACTGTCAACCAACACAGGTGAAGAACGACTCTTCTTCCCTAAAGTCTAGTCTCTTCATAGGTTCCCACCCCAAAGCCCTGATTTTTTATGGGCTGATGGCTGAAGATTGGAAACATACCCAAAGAAATGAAGATGCTGTTTCCAGCATGAGCATTCAGTCCCAAATATTCATTAATTCCTTTGACGAGTGCTCCTACAAACAATCCTTAACACATTTTCATATCCTACAGTGTCAAATGACTATCGATTGTAGAGGAGGAACAAAAAGTATGAGATGGGGTGCTGGAGCTGGCCCACATGTGAATGATGGATCATAGGCCCTCTGCCAGAAAGAAACTGGGCCAAGCTTAAAGAAATCAGAGGGCGGGCAAGAAAGAATGTCATCTATGTTGCTCAGTCATTCAATAAATACTTAGTGAATAGCACAGAATACTCTGAGGAACACAGGGGTGAATAAGACACACCCTCTGCCCCTAACAACTACTATGTGTTAAGAGGTATGTGTGTCATAGGGGGTGGTTGACAAGGCAAAGGAACAGCCCTAACTCTAATACAAAACACAATGTGCAAAGGACATAGAGGTTAAAACCAACCCCTGGACTGTAAGCTCCATGAAGGCAGGGATTCTTATCTGTCTCCTTCACTGCTGTATCCCCAGTGCCTAGAACAGGCTCTGGCACATAGTAGGTGCTCCATAAATATTTGAATGACAGTTCAAAGATGAAGACAGTAGTTTTTAGTTTCCAGAAAGATCATGAAAGGCTACAAATAAATAGTGACCTTAGCTTATTCTCAACTTTAACTTAGGAACGCAAACAAAAAGAGTCTGGAGGCTTTTCTGAATACTGACCAGTGTTTGTCTATGGGCGTAGACCGTGAGCTCTTTGAGGGTAGGGGTCAATTCTCCTTCATCTCTATATCCCCAGTGCCCAGCACATAGTAGGTCTTCAATCAACATTTGAGGAACTGAATAAATTCTCTTTACAAAATCATGCTGATCACGAGCCTTCCTTTGAACACATATTACATTTATCGTCAGTACAATTTACCGACATGTTATACAGTGTCTTACATTGTTTTTACATTTGTTTAATGTATGTTGATCTCATCTCACTATCAAGATTGATAAGATTCTTAAGAAAAAGGGCCACATGACTTTTCGTTCTCCTCTGCACCCAGCAGAATGCTAGGTTAGCACTCAGCAAGCTGTTCTTCATTAACTCAAGACAGAACACACCAATATTGGCTGGAGTATGACTCTTAACCATACAAAATATAATTTTGTACATCTACCGCACCTTCTCAAATTTTAACATCCTGGACCTGACGCTGAAACAGAGATTCATATATGTAAATGCTAAACAGAAAAATATTAAGGTTAAATTAATTGTTACATTCCTAGATCTTGCCCCAAACCCAAGTAAGAAACAGAAACAGGTACACAATTGCATACCTCACTTTAGATCAACCCCATAGGCCAGAGGTCGGCACTGTAAAGTGCCAAACAGTAAATATTTTCAGCTTTGTAGGCCACATAGTCTGTCGCAACTACTCAACACTGCTGTTGTAGCGTGAAACCAGCCACAAACAATATGTAAACGAGTAAGTGTGTCTATGTTCCAATAAAATTGTATTTACAAAAACACGGGGTAGGTGGGTCAGATTTGGCCCTCAGGTCCTAGTTTGCAGACTCCTGTCAAAGTTTAATAAATTCCCTTCATAAAATTCATTAGTTCTCACCCTATTCCTAAAGGGCCTGCTAGGCAGAGAGAAATGATAATCCCTCTCTTAGCTTAAGATGATTACTAAAATAAGTAATAATCATTATAATTGCATGCATCATTCATTGAGCTCTCATGGATAGGTACTATGCTAGTTGCCAGACCCTTTTCATTATTATTTCTAATTTTCTCAATAATCTTACAAGGTAGAGACCATTAAATCCATTTTACAGATGAAGAAACTGAGGTTCAGAAAAGTTAAAGAAATTGTCCAAGGCCGGTGAGGTCACTTAAGAGGTCTCTGCAATCTCTCTAAAAAATCAACTTATGGATGCAGACCAGACTGACCAGACAGAGAAGACCAAGGCCAACGCTGCACCTCTTTGACTCTGGAATGTGCTGCCTAGCCCCAAATGTGATAAGATCAGACAATCTTTAAGAAATCCTGCCAATCCAGATGACAGCATAGGTAAGTAGGAAAATGCAAACCCTTAAGAAGCCTTTTATTTCGGTGACACAGTCAAACCCAACATATGGATGAAAGATAGCTTATTCTGGGGGAACCTGGATTGGCCCTGGAGCCCTGGTGGCACAGTGGTTAAGTGATACGGCTGCTAACCAAAAGGTCGGCAGTTCAAATCAACCAGCTGCTCCTTGGAAACCCACAGGGCAGTTCTACTTTGTCCTACAAGGTCACTATGGGTCAGAATCGACTTGACGGCAATGAGTTTGCTTTGTTTTGTTTTTTGGCCATGAGTTCTAGCAAACTAACCTAGGTGCCCCCCTTTCTCAGAGAAAAGCTTTCTTCAGGAAGGTCATGGTAGTGGTCTCAAACTTCAATGAGAGCAATAACATTAATATTAATTATAATAATAATAGTCATACATTATTGAAATACCTAGTATGTGCCAACCTCAACTGTAAGCACTTTACTTTAAACCTTAAAATAATCCTGTGAAGTAGGTACTACCACGTTGCAGATGAGAAAACAGGCACAGAGATTTTAGAACTTGCCTAGATCCCACAGCTAGTGCAAGAGTGCTTAAAATGTTTAAAATATAGAATCCTGGATCCCACCTCCAGAGATTCTAATTGAGTTGACTGCAACTGGGACCCTGGAATCTGCTTCTTTAACAAACGTCTTCGTGATGCTGGTGATGGCCAAACCACTTTTAGAAATCCTGGATGCATGCTAGATGGAGCCTGTAACATCGCAGGGATGCTTATCTTGACCTCCTGACATCATTACTTTAACCATACCTATACAGTTGGCAAACCTTGTAGAACCCAGGTCATGGCTGGTCCTGCTGAAATCCAAGCTAACACATCTACCTATTTTAAGAGGGTATACTGCCAATAAATTAAGCACTTGGCAATTTAAAATTGAATGTCATCAGAAGTTACCCAGTAACAGAACCAATTACCCACCTACTTTGCCATTTTCCTCCTCTGAAGAGCTGCTAGCTCAATGTGGCAATTGTGGGAAATTACTAAAGAGCTTAACTCCAAGCACATGGCCCTGCTGCTCACTTCCATGGTAATTTAAGACAGTATCATGATAAGGGCCAGTAACCTCCACACAGACATAAAAGTTACTAAGTTCTGTCATTATTTATAAAGTTAAGACTATCTAGAACAAAAGACACCATAATTATAACTCCTTTCTATTTATGTAAGCACTTTAAATATAGAGCATTTTTGTCATAGAATGCCTCCTGATCTTCACAACAATCCACAGGTAGCCTTAACACAGTTCGCATCTTGCAGCTGAAGAAACTGAGGCTCAGAGTCTCTAAGATTCAAGGTCAAACAAATAGTAAGTTGCAGAATCAAAATGTGACTCTTTCTGGAATGCTTTTCCTCAACACCACTCTGCCAGCACTGGAAGTATATAGAGGCTGCAATGTATATAAGTAAACAAGCTATTATCTTAATTATTAAAAAACAAATAATAAATTATTAATGATTATTAATAAGAGTATTCAAAATATAACTATTGTTATATTTCACTGGCTAGAAATAGCTGAACTTCATAAAATAAGAACGGTTCTGATACATAGATATCTGGTGATCTTTGGCAGAGCTGACTGACTAGTCACAGTTTTAAAATGTACAAGGGGCTGCCCACGTTATTACATGCTTTTAGAACATAATATGATGCATTCAGGCTTTGGTTTTAACTGTAGGTTTCAATGGAAAAAACACACACACAGACACACACACACAAGCTTAAGGAGGTCTCAGTTCTAGCCTGGTAACCTTTGACAAAACACATAACCTCTGGAAGCCTATGTCTCCATCTGTAAAATGGGGATATGAAGTCCTGCCTTAGCCAGCCTCAAATAATTGTGGCAAGGATCAATGAGAAAATATTCCCAAAAAAGCCACTGCAAACCACCCAAAGACGTTATTTCTAATCTCACACAATTATCAATTTCCTGCTTTTAGAACCGACGTCTTCACATTTCAAGAAATCATGAAAAGACAATGATTCTCTTAAACCAAAAAAGCATTCTGAGTCCTGGCTGTCCTTTTGCAATGGATGCTGATGTCAGCTCAACCAAGAAATTATTAACCTCCATTTGGTTACTTAAAATAAACTGTACTGGCTGATTCAATGTGCTGAACATTTTCTCCAAATAACAGGGCATATCACCAAGAAACCCTTCTCTTTCAGTTACACATTGCAAACGGCAAATGCATCATTCAAAACTATTTAAAATCAATAATAAAATCATTTCAGTGTATATAAACAAGTTAATGGAGTAAGCGACAACAAAGCAAATTTCTTAATGAGAGGGCCCTGTTGCCCCCTCTAGGTGCCGGCAGTAAATGCCGGTTTCCGTAGCCTCTCTCTAGAGGAGGCTGCTGCTGCTAGTCAGCTAATGAATGACTAACTTAGGCCAGGGGGGAAATGACATCACCAGGGTGGAAAACCGATCTGCTCTGGGAAACTTTCTACCTGCTTTACATTTGTCATAATTATTTTGCACAATGCAGCCTGCATTTGCATAATTTTGAGGCGTGTCATTATCTCAATTGAAAATTGTTTTAATATGGCTGAATAATTCACAATGACATCAGCCAAACTCCTAATGAAATATACAAGTATAATCATACAGCTAATTACCAGCCGTTAGCATTAAAAAACAAATCATGCATAATATTAGACGACGTATATGCAGCTGAGGATTATAAATAGAGCCATCTCCCTCCGCAGACCCCCTAGAGTTTACTTTTAAATGGCAAGATTAATTTTCTCAGGTATGGGAATATAGCAGTGACGAAATGCACCGATCATTACAATGGTTCGCTTTCAATTCCCCATAATGGACAATTAAAAAGAAATCGTGTATTTAAAAATATATCTATTCACTACCAGCAGTTCTAGCAGATGCAATCCTCGGCTAATATAGCTTTCATTCTTAAGTCAGAATTCACTATTTCATTACACCAACAGAAATTAAAACCGGATCAAGTGGGGTCATCCCGGGGTCTTTAAAAAATATTCCAATTTCAATTCTTAAAGAAAAAGGTGACCACAAAATATCTCATAAAACACTGCATAATTTCCTCCTGGGTTTAGGCAGAAGTCCATTAGGCACCAGCTCTTTTTTGGATATTTAATCCTTCCCTTTTCCAGATCACAGGCCATGTTGAAGTAATAAATTTGAAAAGCAAATAAGAAATCAGGAGGGGAAAGGGGGAGAAAGACAGCTGCGCAGGAAAGTTGGGTCGGGGGAGGGGGCCGAGCGAGACCTTGGGAGGGGGAAAGAGCTCAACCTGTTGGTAGGTTGCAGGATTTTTCACAGTATTTCCAAACAACACCTTTGTAAAATTGCTGGCGGATGTCGGGAAATATGAACGTTTAAAACCCAAAGCTGATCGCGGACGGGGGGAGCGGACCGGGGAGGGAGAGCGGGGCGGGGGGGGATGCTGTTCGGGGAGGAGGGTGGGGCTTATTTCCGAAGAGGCAGATTCGAGGGCGAACGTTTTGAAGAACTCCAGTAATTAACCGGCATAGACCACTGATGGGTAATTCGATCCTGGAGATAGGGAGCGGACTGGCGATGCCAAAAGTACAATCAACTCCATCGGACCAAGAATTCGGGAAGGGCTGGCAGCTCAGAGCCCCGGGATGAGTTAAAGGGAGAAGCACTCATTTAACAAAAAGATCCTTACACCTACCTCGAAAGCTCGGGAACCTGGCACAGAGCTAGCTGCCCTCAAAAGTCTCAGTTTGATTACCCTGCTCTTGGTTTGGCAACACAAAGCCTTGCCAGGCGGCCGTGCGCCCTCCCTCCCCGCTGCGCCGTGGGCACAAGCGCCCCAAAATAGTTCCCCCGGTTAGGTACCACGGCGCTGCGGTCGGTCAGCTGACGAGGGGAGCCCGCAGAACTGCGGTCACACATGAAATGACAGAGCCGAAGGGAGGCGGCCGCCCCGGCGCCCGGTGACAGCGGGCTCACCTCGGGCGTCCTCCCGGGAGCGCGGCAAGCGCCCCCGCGGCCGCCTTGAAACGTGCCGAGGGAGGCTCAGTCCCTCCCCACCCTCCTGGGAGCGCCGTCTGGGCACAGAAAACGCTGGACCTGCAGGGCCAGTGGGCGAGTACACACCCCTCTGCCCTCCCCTCCCCCGCCTCCGTCCCACACACCCCCAAATATCGTGCTGGAAGGCGTCCACTTTGCGTGGAGTAATTTAAAACTAGAACATCAAATGGCTTGGGGAGGGGTGGGGGAGGAGGGGGCGATAGATAGCTGTTAATGCTTAACGTGTTTGTGCCGGTTACACGACCGCTTTGAAATCCGCCCGGGCAGATCTGCAAGTTATTTGAATGTATTATTCCAGTACCTGTCATTTATCACTTTATTCAACACGTCTTTGCCAACTCAATAGCTTTTGATCTCACTCTGCCTCCATTTCGTAATTTCCGCCCTCTTAAACATATCAAATACTAAACTTAAAAAAAAAAAAGTGAACAATATCGAAACCCACCGAAAGAAATCCACCCAGCCCCGATCGAGCCAGACAAGAAGGTAAATTTTCAAAAGACAAAAAATATTTTAAAAAGCATGTGATGTTCAAGCAGCAGTAGGAGAGCGAACGATCTGACATACACACACAAATCCTTGAACAAAACCCTTCTCGAACAAGTTATTTGATCTTGACTAAAATCGGCAGTTGGATCCTCTTTGTAAAGCTGACAGCCAAACTCTGACAATGGCAAAATACTCGAGCCCCAGCTAGTGGCGCTACCCCTTTAAAAAAGGAGTCGATCTTGCTCGCCTGCTGAAGTGAATACAGTATTTTCAAGCTTGCCCTGTAATAAGCATTACGAGGGGGGGAAATAATAAGGAAAGAAGAGAGGGAGAGATAGGTTTACCACCTCGCCATGGTCGCTATTTCTGCCCTGGGGAGTGTCTTCTGGGAGGAAATAAAGTTTAGAGCTGGATAAAAGTTGCCGGCTGGTCCTCTCTTCCCACAACAGCTGGAGCTCCGCTATGCAAATCGGATCCTTTGGCGTACATCTTACAAAGAAAAAGTCGCCAAGGGACAAAATTCTTGGTTTGCCTTCAAGGTGGAATTGAAAAGCCTTGTAGAAAATGTAAGGTCCGTGCAAGCCACACGGTGAGCCGACCCACTGCAGGGGGGGAAAAAAAGGCACCAAATAAATAATGTAGCCATCAGAGCACATACATCTATTCCCAGACACATTTACACACAGACATCCACACTCTTAATACAGACGAGCCAACAGATATAACGCTGAGTGGAAAAATAATAGAGCCCACAAATCTTCTGCTTCCCTTAAAAAAAAAAAAACTCCAGGGCCCCCCACCGCCACCCCTCCCCATCTCCCCATTTGAGGCGGTAAAATTACATTATGTATGTATGATCAGTGCAGGGATTTTTTTTTAACAATAAAAATGATTTGGGGAGATGCAGAGGGTAAAAGTTTGGTGAAAAGTTTGTGGGGGGTGTGGGTGGGTGCAGAGGTGTGGGTGAGCTGGGGGGCTGGGGGGTGCCGGGGGGTGCCGGGATCGGAGGAGCGGAGGAGAGCAAAATACCTGGAGTGAGTTGGGCTCCATCTCGACGTTCTGAATTGATTGAACTCAACATTCTCTCCAAACTTGTTGGCTTGAATGGATTGCATCAGGTCCTGGCAGGGAAAAACATTCTCTGCCTTCAGCCGGCGTAATGTCTCAATATAAAACTGAGCTCTTGCCTCCCCTTCGGCACCAAAATGATTGAAAATATGTCCTAATATTTTTCTGACGACTCAATTTTCAGCTCCTGTCAAAACTGTGTGGGTTTCCTTCCAAATGTGGGTTGATCAAATTCATAATCGGGAGAAAGGCTTCATCCGATCTCGGCGGGAAGCGGATGGATCAAGGCAAAAAACATACAGGAAGATTTGTAAAAATAAATTCCGCCCTAGAACTACGTGAAGATGCAATCTTCCTCTTCCCAACCGCCCCAGTCTAGAGGTGCCGCCTAATGAGATTTTTGAAGGAGCCGAGGGCTAGTGAGCTCCGCTGTGCATCTGACAGGACCTGCTTGTATATGTCTAATATAAAGAACATTTCCTGCAGAGATTCCGGGGCGCTGCTCCTCTTTCTAATGCTCCTTAGCAGATTTGCTGTTATTAGACATGTAGATTTGTTTGATAGTTAAATTAGGTTTCCTCACTGCCATGTTTTCGAGAACTAATCTGTTAAATTATCTTCTGATGCCTATTTACATGGAAGGGAAAAGTGGGTTATCGATTATATAAACATATAAATATTAATGCATTTGTTCGCTTCGCAAAAAAAAAAACTCAGAAAAAAAGGAACAGAAAGACAAGTGAGCAGTGCACACACATCTCAGGATTTTGCAAACAATATTGAACGGACAGCAACTGCATTTAGGGACTGGAACAATAAACGATGCATGATAAATCAATAAATGCGAGCAGCGAGTCTGCTTGGAATATGAATTCAACCTCCCGGTTCTGCGTGTGCATTCTTTAATTTTGAAGTATATACACTAGTACGTGTTTACAATGCTGATGGACGCCAAGGGCGCTCTCAAATGATAATGTGTTTATATAACCCAGCGCTACAGGAATAATATACCGACTCCTACCCCACCCCCACCCCCTCCCCCGCCAGAAAAGGGAGGGGAGCTTCCTCAATAATAGTTTGAAACTGAAAAAATCCATTTGCAAACTAGTTAAATACACCCAGAAATTAAACTGTTGAAAACCGGGGGCATGAACCGTAAGACAATAAAGGCTTTAAATGTGTATATTTATTGTTCTGGAGCCCTGGAGCATTGCGAGGTTTGCATGCACGGCTATTATGCAAACACAGAGAAACTTAAGAGCGACAGAACAAGGAACAGGCAGAGACTGCAAAGCCCTCGCTCGCTCCCACCCAGCTGCCGGTCCTCCGCCAGGCTAGATTGCATTTTCGCAGTGTTGATGTAAAATGGTGTACTCGCTTCCCCCACGCTCCCCCACCCCCTTCGCCGCTCTCCTCCCACTTCTTCCAGTACGCCCCTCACCCCCCACCCCGGATTTTATTATATTGGCACCAATCTTTCCAAAGTGGGTCTGGCATGCTAAGAAAGTAAACATGTAATATATGGGGAATATGGTCTGTATAGTATGACAGTTGAAACTTGATCTGTGATAAAATTACAGGATGTTGAAATTACTAGTAAGCTATTTTTAACGCTTTCGCAACGTTTCACCTCTAGTCACAGCATCTAGTTGAAACAGGATTACTTTAATGAAAATTATATTCACATGGCTGAAGTTAATACACCCGGCAGAGCACAAATGCCTCATATTCAGTGAGTTGAGGTGGAAAGACCCTCTGTGTGTATTTTTATGCCTTTTCATAACGTCTGCGTCCGCTGCAGTAAGAATTAGGGCACTTAAACATTATCTAAACCACATTTTTGATTCAGAACATGGGGAAGTAATAAAAGGCAAGATCTATCTCGCTTCTTTACACACAGAGATAAACGAAAGAAAATGGCAGATCTTCCAATTACAATAAGTAATAAAAGTCCATGTCAAAAAGCCGCTATTGCGAAAGCTGTGGAAAACTATTTTAATAATTTAAAGTAATATCTCAACTCTGTCTGCACCATTGAGGAAGACAATGTAACAATTCGCAGTCTCCCATCTTTTGCATTAGCCAAATTATGACTTGCACATCACTCTTTAATTATCTTCCTTGAAATTTCATCTGATCTTCCTATTTTATAAACATGGGTTACAAAGAGAAATTACAGCTTTCTCGCTCTTTTTAACTTTATGATGCATACTGCAGACGTTTGATTAGAATAACCCATTTTGTTCATTTTTTTTTACATATGAATGGACCTGACTGAAGGACATGTTAACATTAAAAAAAAAAAAAAAAAAAAAAAAACCTGAGTGACGCCTAAGGCTCTGTCTCTGTCCTGTTAGTGTAAATATATACATCCAGTTCAAGAAATCCTATATTAAAAATCTTAAGTTGCAGTATTTTGACAAGATCATATTTGAGATCGACTCTGAGTCAGTTTCCTGTATGACCAATGCAGCAGCATTTATGCAGGAAACCTCAACAGAATGCCTGAGGGTATCCCTCGATTGTGTATTAAATCTCTCTCTTAAAAAATACACGGTTCTTTATAGCATCTAAGCAACTTCTGTTGTCTTCGGTGCCATAAGTCTTTAAGTGTCTGTAAGGGACTTTATCTAATTTAGAACCCCTGTTTCTATGTCTCTTCAAGGTAGGCGCTGAACTAGGCTGCATGCTGCATAATCTCGCTTCTCGTAAATTCTCTGATAAGGTTTTTGATATGTTAACAATTGCAGGGATCTAGGTCTGAATATTTCTGAATATCTAAAGTCTTTTAATCAGATGAATGCTAAATTTCAAAACTGAATCAAGGGGTATCTTCCCCTTCTTTTTACATCACCACCACCGCCCCCATGACCATAATAAATCTAATAAATTAAACCCCCCGTCCAATCCTCTAAATGGCTTTTAAAATTACAGATCACAATGGTGTGTGTTTACCAAAAAAAAAAAAACCCTCTATTTTACCTCTTCTTTAATGTGATGCTTGGTAGGCACCTGTAAATTATCTGTGTAGCAAATATCCATACAAAGAAAGTTTCAATTAAGATAAGGAGATTGTATTCAAACAGTTCTTTGAAGTAATGTAGTTAATAGCCTGTTTGATTTCTGCTTGTGAGAGAGTAATAACGTGGATTCAAGGCTCCATCAATCACAGAGCAGATGTAAGACTTGAGACACCGAAACCCAGGGGAATAGAGGCAAACTCCTGCAGTGCAGGGTCCCTGGGCTAATGTAAAGTAAATACTCATAAACAGATTGAATGTTGTAAGAAGACAATCCATTCAGGACAGTTATAATCATGAAAGCAACTGCTTTATTTATCTCTCTCTATATATTTAAAAAAAGAAAAGCTTATAGCTGGGACTTGCTGTGTATAAAAGAGGATTGGGGAGGAGAAGCTGTTTCTTGGGCTGTTTCTTGTACTGAAACGGAGGAACCTATACTCACACATCTATATTCCTGCTGCTTTGCTAGCCAAAAATCTAACTCTCTATCTGGTTTATTTAAAAGATTAAAAATTTAAAAATCATCCTCATCCCTCAAGGGGGGTGGGGAGGCCGTAGACACATTATTCAGTGTCTGTGAATCGTTTGATAAAGGATCAGGCGGATTAAGTTAGTTGCAAAAACCAGCAGTGACATAATTAGGCAGCTTGGACTATAATAAACAGGATCTTAACAAAATAAAATAAAATGAAAAGTACAGTTTGAAGAAAGAGGGCGACCATTTCGAAAATGCAAATCTCTCTGCACACCCTTAGGCCTTCCCCTCCCCCAAATTGCAAAAGACAACTGAAGGATTTTTGACCTTGGCTACAATAATACTTCATGGTTTAGCACTTTAGTCAGCATTTTATCTACTAATTGCTACACACTACCGCATGTGGCTCGAATCTGCCACTGCAGCTTTCTTTCATTGGTGAGCGAATTGCTTGATAAAGACTGGGAATTCAACCTGGCTGTCTCCTCGGTTGAAGGAGCCCTTGTGGCGCAGTGGTTAAGAGCTGGGCTGCTTAACCTAAAAGTCAGCGGTTCGAACCCACCAGCAGCTCTCTGGGATAAAGATGTGGCAGTCTGCTTCCGTAAAGATTTATAGCCTTGGAAACCCTGTGGGGGCAGTTCTGCTCTGCCCTGTAGGGTCGCTATGAGTCGCATCACTTGATGGCGGTGGTTTTTGTGTGTGTTTGTTTCCTCGCTTGCTCCCCCTCATCCCCCAACTAGTTTCCTTACTTGCTCCCCCTCATCCCCCAGCAAGAAGCTGCTAATTTTTCCAGAAAATACCACATAGATCAGAACAGGGACGGTGTACCGTTCCTAATCTCCTTCCACTGGTTAAGCCTGGGTCACTTAGTCGATCGGGAGGCAAAAGGGGGAGGGGGGCAGGGATGAGTGGGAACGAAACGCCGAGGGTAGAGGGGGAGTCCGGGACTGACGCCAGGTGATTCTGCACATTGGCCCCTTGGCTAGTCCATAGTTGATTGAAAAGTCCGTGAGCTTCCGCGCTCTCCACCCGGGGATCTTGGTTTAGGGGCTCTCCTCCTCCTTTGGTCAAGAAGTCGGGTGAGAAGGGGCAGTCCCGGAGGCTGCAGATACATTCGTGCCCTGGCTTTCTAGGGTTAGCCACCGCCGGGTTCTCTCCTCCTCCAAGCCTGGCGCCATCATGGGGAGGTGGGTGGGTGGCGTTATTAATAAGGCGGCCTCCAGCAGAGCCAGCTCGCCAAGTCTTAGAGCAACAAGTCTATTGGTTTGAAAGAGGATAAACCGGGTTATACGGGTCATTGCTTTCGAGGAGACCTCTAGTGGTCAAAGGTTGAGCTACATCTTAAACTTAGGGCTCTTACTCGTTGTCTAAGAAACCCTGTCAGCACAGTGGTTAAGCGCCGGGCTGCTAGCCAGCGCGAACCCACGAGTCGCTCAGCAGGAGAAAGATGTGGCAGTCTGCTTCCGTTAAGATTTACAGCCTTGGAAACCCTATGGGGCAGTTCTACTGTGACCTGCAGGGTCGCTATGAGTCAGAATCAACTAGACTGCAGTAGGTTTGGTTTTCTGGCTTATTTGTCGCCTGTCTCTCGGGCTGAATTGGGGGTGGCGCTCCAGCTCAGGTTCTAAAGGCTGGTAGCTTCAGAGGGACAAGAATGGGAACCGATTTTTCAGGGACTTACAGCCAGAGGCAAAGAGGCGCAGGCAACTAGGAGCAAGGGATCCCCTGGGAAAAATGATGCCCTTTGTGGGCCCTGGAGCCCCCAAGTTCCTCCGGTCTCAATACAGATGGAGACTTCTTAGCTTGATTTTTCTCCAGAGTCTGAGATTAATCAAGTATTCTCAGGGAAGTTGGATTAAATGTGCCCAAGCCATTTCCAGTTACAATAGCAATTGCTGAATCTGTTTAGTTTTCCTAATTTGTTTGTAAATTAAAACCGAATCCCATTCTCTCACCCCAATCACATATACACCCAAACGCCTCTTAATTCTAAACAATTCATTGCCTTCAAGTGCCCTTGACATTTATGGGTTATTTAGTTTAGAAATAACTAAGCTTCTTTTTCGTCTTGTTTTTTTCAAATTGCCTGCACCGGAGTGGTATATGTGACTTTTGACTAAATTGTGACCTTGTCCCTTTATCCAGAATGCCACACCATTTCATCTCAGATGGCAGGTGCTGGAAGAAAGGGTGATGGTGACTTGCAGGGTCCTTGTTCTTCAGATTCATTTGTGATCCACATATTAATAAAACATTTGATCACACTGACCCCCAACATGGCATTTACGGGATGGTTGGGAATAGCTATCTCAGATCATACTAAAAGCAGGGGTCTCAGTCATCTGAGGATATTAAAACATCTTACCATACTTGATTTAAAAAAAAAAGACAAGAAAATGTACAGACACCGAGTCTTGGCTCCACTGGGGGACTCATATACTGCCTACTAAAATTTTCTTTGGGTAGTTTCATGTGGACATTAATGATGCCTTGTATTTGGTGCTTTATAATGGAAAATTACTTGACAAGCGTTAAGTAACTCATTACTTAGAAGCAGAGTGGGTATGGTAGGTAAATCACCGGACTGAAAGTCAAGGGGACCATTCTTCACTGATTTTCTGTGTCTCCATGTCCATGGCTATAATTATCTTCAGGACCCAGACCCTAATTCTGGCTTTGTTGGAATTTCTCAGGTAATTGTGGCAGAATTATCCAGATTCGTCATCTGCACAGTGGCCAGCTCTTGTGCTGCGACATCGGCCAAACCCACAGAAGCACCAGCAAGTCCCTTGATTGCCTCCACCTTCACTTCGCTATGTCAAAGACTGGTTATTTTATGACATGTGACTGCAGGTTGAAATACGTAAATGTAGTAATTCACTAAGGGCATGGAGATCTAAGTACTTCAGAAGAAAAATAATACCATGAATAAGAATAGTGAGATTGCTTCTGTTGTCATCTTCAATAAACTCTGGCCAAAAGAAAACTGGGTGGGCTTTCCACAAAGAGGTAGGGGACCAGGTGACTCCCTCGGAGCTTACAGAGTGCCATTCTCTGGATGTACTGAAACTAGCTCTTACAGACTCGCCAAGGTTGATTGTTACATGTTCAAGAATTTTGTAAACTAACTATTAAACACGTCCATTATTAAACATTATATAAACTCACAATTAAGTACATGGTATTAAAAATCAAAGTTAATGCATACCCAAAACATCACTCTAATTACTACATTTTATTATTGTCTATACTCTTGAGGTTATTTATATCTATTGTATTTTTCAGGTGGAGATACTATGTAATGCTACCAAGCATTTCTTCCCAATCCTTGTTCATTAGCATCATGTTGGTACCTTGAAGTTGGCTGTGGTGGGATTATTTAGACCACCAAAACCCAAAACCAAATCCGCTGCCGTCAAGTCGATCCCAACACATAGTGACCCTTTAGGACAGAGTAGAACTGCTCCATAGGGTTTCCAAGGAGCGGCTGGTGAATTTGAACTGCCGACCTTTTGGTTAGCAGCTCTCAACCACTGATCCGCCTGGGCTCCATTTAGACCAGAACTCAGTAAATGTTCAAATATGGGCTTGGGTTGATGGAGAAAATATTAATATTACAGATTAAACTTACAAGGGTGTCACATTTGTAGTCATTACATGGTGAATTAGAACAAAATACTGAGGAAGTATTTGAAAGCTGTTAAATCAGATTCAGCAAAGAAGTCGTTCACACCATTGATGAGAGAGTAAAGTTCTGGGATACATATTTGTTATTTCACTTTTGTCTTACTCCTTAATATAAATGAAAATATCAACTAACATTCCAGTTAGTTGTGAGCATAGGTTAGCTATGGATACAAGAAAAAAAAGCTTGTTGCCGTCCAGTCGATTCCGACTCATAGTGACAACAGAACGAAACCCTGCCCGGTCCTGAGCCATCCTCACAATCGTTATGCTTGAGCCCATTGTTGCAGCCACTGTGTCAATCCATCGTGTTGAGGGTCTTCCTCTTTTTCGCTGACCCTCTACCAAGCATGATGTCCTTCTCCAGGGACTGGTCCCTCCTCATAACAAGTCCAAAGTATGTGAGATGAAGTCTCCCCATCCTTGCTTCTAAGGAGCATTCTGGCTATACTTCTTCCAAGACAGATTTGTTCGTTCTTCTGGCAGTCCATGGTATATTCAATATTTTTTCACCAACACCATAATTCAAAGCCATCAATTCTTCTTTGGTCTTCCTTTTTCATTGTCCAGCTGTCACATGTATATGAGGTGATTGGGTCAGGCACTCCTCAAAGTGATATCTTTCCTTTTTAACATTTTAAAGAGGTCTTTTGCATCAGATTTGCCCAAAGCAATACATCATTTGATTTCTTGACTGCTGCTTCCATGGGTGTTGATTGTGGATCCAACTTACATATACGTACGTATAAATTAACACATAAAAATATACACATATAAATATACACTATACATACACATATTAGACAGTGGTGTGCCTCTAAATACCTAACAACTAGCTCTTGCTTTTTGGGGGTGGAGAGCTAGTTGTTAAATATTTAGAGGCACACAACTGTCTAAAGTTAGCCTTAAGCATGACATTCAACCTTCTAGAACAGGAGTTAGTAACTATGGCTCATCACTTGCTTTTGTATAGCCCATGTGCTAAGAATGGTTTTTACAATGTTTAAATGGTTGAAAAGAAAATCACAAGAAGAATAGTATTTTGTGACACATGAAAATTATATGAAATTCAAATTTCAGCGTCCATAAGTAAGTTTCATTGGAACACAGCCATGCTCATTCATTTATGTATTGTCTATGGCTGCTTTCAAGCTATAAAGGCAGAGTTGAGTAGTTATGACAGAGACCGTATGGCCCTCAGAGCCTAAAATATTTACTATCTGGCCCTTTGTAGCAGAAGTTTGCCTACACTTGTTCTAGAATATGTAGGTACAGTCCTTGACTGTGAGTCGTAGACTCAACCAAATGACCTTTTGAAGTCTTTTCTTGTCATTGATCCTAGCAATCCTTCCTCAGTAAAGATAGAGAAAACGGAATACTCAGAATTGTGAGGGATTCAAATCGTTGACCCAAGGTCAAAGAGAGAGCCAATGTCATCATAAAAGTAAGAAAGGAGCAGAAGATTTCCCACTCCTTGGTTTGTGTTCCAGCCACTGGATGACAGCACTTTTCTTCCTTACTGCTTGTCCTAAAGCACTGTATAATTTTGTTGGGCACTGTTAAATTATTTATTGAGTTTCCCCATCCAATGTGGTTCAGTTACTGTGTGTCTGCAAGTGTGATGGGACCCTTCAGGATTAAAGGTGCTATATAAATAGAGGATTATTTTATGACTTGTTATTGCAGGTTGAAATATGTAAATGTGGTAATTCACTAATGCTGTATCAGTGCATATATCTGGGAAACTGGAATGCATTATCCTGCCATTTGAATCTAACATCATACATTCTTTTTTTTTTTATTATTTTTTAAAGAAAACACCCTATCAATTTTTTTTTTTTAAATGAGGGAACGCAGTGGAGGGAAAAAAAAAAAAAAAACTTCTTTAATGCAATACTTCAGCTGAAAGTTTAATGACACAAAAGGCAGGCAATTCAAAGTTACAGTTCCCACAGCAACTGTAACTCTGCTATATAGCACATTTAGGCATAGATTTCACAGCATGTACTGCAATACAAAATACTCCACTCTGGGCATGCAAGGGGGCAGAGTTATGGTTGCTATGGGTACCATGACTTTGAATTTCCAGATTTTTTGAGAGTTTAAATTCTCAACCAGAACATCACATTAATAGTTCATTTTTTTTTTTTGCATCAGAAATAATAAAGGTTGTATCACTGTTTCCCCTGTCAAACCCATCTCCAGCTCAGTCCACTGCTTAGTATAAATACCTACCCAAACATATTCACCCTACTTGCTAAAATTAAACACATGACCTCAGCCCAGGGAGTATTTTAGTTTGCAAATTTATATGCTATGACTTTCACTGGATTAACTAAATCTGTTCCCTCCTCTTTTCTCAAAATCACCAACAAATTCAGATTAACCCTTTCAGCATCCTGGTGCTGTTCATAAACTGAGAGAGTATGATAATCATATTCATTGTACATGGATGTGTGATGTATACATTTATAATTTATACTCTGACTACCTCCAAAAAAAACTGAAGGCATCTAACTGTATTCATTTATTCCTTGAATAAGCTAGGCAATTTCTTGCCTCTAAGACCCTTTTTACTTTAAAAAATTATTGAGAACTCCAAAGAGCTTTTGTTTATGGTAGTTATATGTACTGGTATTTAGCACTATTAGAAATTAGAATTGGCATATTTAAAAATATTTATTCATTAACTCATTTTAAAATAACAATAATAAACCCAATATATTCTAACATATTTTTATGAAAAATAACTATATTATCCCAAACAAAGAAACTCAATGAAAAGAGAGACATTGTTTTACATTTTTACAAATCTCTTTAATGTCTGGCTTAATAGAAGACAGCCCTTAATCTACTTCTGCATTCCATCTGTTGCAAATCACAAGTCACATACTTCTAGAAAACTCTACGGTACACTTTTGAAAAATAAGAATGAAAAACAGCAAATAACCTCTTAATATTATTATACAAATAGTTTTGAACCCCTGGACTCTCTGAGGGGCTCTGGTGGTGCAGTGGTTAAGAGCTCAGCTGCTAACCAAAAAAGGTCAGCAGTTCGAATCCCCTACGCACTTCTTGGAAACCCTAGGGGGCAGTTCTACCCTGTCCTATAGGGTCACTATGAGTTGTAATCAACTCAACAGCAATGGGTTTTGTTTGGTTTGGATTCTGAAAAAAAGTACAAGGATTCTCAGGGATCACGCTTCATGAAACAGTGTTCTTTGCCTTTCCTTATGCTGTTTTCCCATGCATGAACCTGTCCCTTGCCTACAGGCAAAATTCCTACTCATGCTTAAAGACCCTAGGAGGAATCAATTGCTCCCTTAGTTGTATTCTTATAGCACTTTATACACATACCAATCAGAGTGTTTATTATGTGGTATTATAACTATGTTTAAATGTCTATTTGTTGTTATTGTGAGTTCCTTAAAGATAAGGGCCTTGTCTTAGACTTTTTCCCCCTCATTTTCTAGCATTCTATATGTATAGAATATAAGAATTTAATTCAACCAGCAAGCAATAAAATAGCTCCTGTTCGTTGAATCCATAATATATATTAGGCACTATGCTTTACATGAGTGATCTCGAATTTAATCCTCACAAGGCCATGAAGTTGGTACTATTATTATCAACATTGTTTGAATGAGGAGACTAAGACCTACCCAAAGCTGAAGGGCTAGCAAACGGCAGAGCCCGATGAGTCTAACATATGCAAAGAAATATGGGGCATAGTAAAAAGCAGGAAACAGAGTCTTTGCCTTAAAGGCATTTACAATCTACTTTGGGAGACAAGACATATTGCACAAAGGAAAGGCAAATAACAATATAAAAGTTAGCTAATAGCAGACCACAGTGACCATAATTAAAGAAATGCCTGCTTAGTAGAAATAGCTTCTTATCCAATGAATTATTTAAATTCAAGCTTTTGGAGAATATATGCCTATCAGAAAACCCTTGTTTTAGAAAGTACACCAGATAAATGTATATTTACTCATAAAGTATGTTTACTATTGCACAATCTGTTACAAATAAACTAATATATACTAATATACTCCAAGATATACATTGTCAAGGAATTAAAAACAACGAGGCAAACATACATATAAAAAGACATTCTGAATTCTTTTAGAACCCTGATGAATCATCTTGAACCACCCCTGGGTGCATGCACCCCTGGAGACAACATATATAGACCAATGGATCTCAACTTCGGCTGCATGTTTGACTCATGTGGGATTTTTAAAGATACTATGCTGGGCCCCAGCCCAGGTCAATTAAATCAGAATCTCTGAGGGGTGCACAATTCACAGGTATTTTTTTAACCTTGTCCTCTGCTTACTCCCAAGCGATTCTAGCGTGCAGCCAGACCTGAGTCACTGCGGCACCCCGGAAGAGAGATTAGTGGACTTCAGTACCTGGGAAGACATCACAAAGATGATGTTAAAGGCAGTGTTATGGATGAAATTGTGACCACACTCTCCTCCAAAATATGTGTTAGACTCCTAACCCTCGTACCTATGGATGTAATCCTATTTGGAAATATGGGTTTTTGTTATGTTAATGAGGCCATATCAGCTTAGGGTGTATCCTAAACCTAATCACTTCTGAGTGATATAAAAAGCAATGCAGACACAGGGACAAGCAAGCACAAAAAGACAGATGCTATCTGAAGGCTGCTGAAGCAGATGAATCTACAAGCCCAGGAACTCCAAGGATTGTCCACTGCTAGAAACTAAAGTAGACAAAGAAGAACTTCCCCCTAGAGCCATACTCTGAATTCGGATAAATGGTGAGAAAAATAATTTCTGTTCTTTATAGCCATCCACTTGTGGTATTTCTGTCATGGCATCACTAGGTAACTAAGACAGGCAGCTTTGAAAATTTTACATGTACGTATTGAAAAGTTTTGTTTGTAAAGCTGGGCAACTCAATTTCTAATCCCTCCTCATCTAAGTTAATGCCCATGTTTACATTTGTTGAAGTAGTGCCCATTTTGGGTATGCCTGGCTTGTTAAGGTCTGGGAAAGAGGAGCCCTGAGCTGTATTCTTTGTCTGGCTGAGCGTTTGTGCTGAGCCCTTGGGCTATTTTTCAATAACGATAATTATGGGAGCGGTGATTTTCTGTAGTCATAAAGTATTTTGTCTCAGTAAAGTATTTTCTCAGAGCCAATATATAGGCCCGCAAATGGAATCCTGAAATGTTTGTTCTGGAAGGCACCTTTAGAACAGTACTCTTGTTTTATATATGAGGAAACTGAGACCCAGAGATGGTACATGGTGTTAGGTGACTTCCGTAAGGTAAATCTCAGAGAAGAAAGGCTTGGAAACTCTGTGAGGAGAGCAAGAGGAGGCTCATTGTCATCAGACAAATGTTTTTCAAAATCTCTGCCACGGAATTCCACCTTCATAAAGCACCTCAGGCCATTCATGGACAGATGTATGAGCAGAATAGCTTCATTGTGGCTCCTCCATCTTTGTCTGATTACATCAACATTGGGATTGGGTTTTTAAAATTTTAAACAACTGACACTGGAGACTCCCAAACTCCAAAAGTCAGAAAGCCCCTGAGCTCTCTGCTTCTCCATTCTTGGTTTTGTTTTGACTATAATGATCTAGAATCTTCTCTGTAAATGAGGAGGTTGAACTAGATGAGCTCCAAGATTCCTTTTTGACCTGCAGTTGTGACTCCCTGAAACTGCTCGGTCTGTGTGCGTTTCTGAATAGTGCCATCCAAACCTGAGGACACTATTAGAGCACAAAATGGGGTTCTAATAACTTCCTGTTGTGCTGTATACCAGGAAAGGTATCATTTTGAGAATCCAGAGACTTGGGTCTATAGGTTTCTGGGGCAAAAACATGCCTGCTCAAAATAGTTCATAGTAGGTGAAAACCTGCACGATCTAGGAGCTGCTAGAGCTACGGGGACAGTGTCACGCATAGAATAAGAAAACTGCACGTTGGTGACCTGTTGAAGTTTTTTGCCATATGGTTTAAATAGGGTTTCATAGTAGAAAACAAAGCATGAAACCATTCCCATTCTTCATTCTTCAAAACACATGAAAATATTGGGAAGTTTCGAATATAGCAGCTAGCATGATACTTCATGTACCCTGTGCCTTTGTTTACACCATTTCTTCATCTGGATGTCCCTCATCTTGCATTCCTCACCATATCCACCTAGAGATGTCCAACACACCAATTGAAAAATGGGCAATAAATAACTGTAGCTCACTGTTCTAAGTGTTTATGCTGTAAGCACTAATATTATCCCCATTTTAGATGAAGACACTGAAGCACAGAGAGGATAAGCAATTTGCCTAAGTTTGCATGGCTAAAAAGAGGTAGAATCTGGATTCAAACACAGGTAGTCAGTGCCCAAAGTCCATGCTCTTAATGGCATACTTTATCATCTCTTTGATAACATTGTCAGGGATGTCATGGAAGAAAAAATTCAAATGTTTGATGAATGTATGAGAAAGTTTTCATCATTACTTTTGATTAAAAAAATTTTAATTAAAGAAAGATAACATTGATGACCTAGCAAACTAGCAAGAAATTTAAATAGTACCTAGTGTTGGAGTGGAAGTCCTTCCTGGCTGGCACAAATGGTTAAGCATTTGGTTACTAGCCAAAAAGTTGGCAGGTTGAACTTACCTAGAGGTGCCTCGGAAGAAAGGCCTGGCCATCTGCTTCCTAAAGGTCCACAGCCTTGAAAACCCTATGGAGTAATTCTACTCTGCAACACACGGGGTTGCCATAAGTTAGAATTAACTCAACAGCAACTAGTTTTTTTTTTTTTTTTTTTTTGGTCAGCGTGGAAGTAAGGAGATAGGATTTGCTCCACTTGTTGAAGTGCCAATTTGTATAGTCCTTCTGAAAGACAATTTGGCAATATATACTAAATCTCTTAGATACAAGCATACCCTCAGGACCAGAAATTACACTTCTATGAATTTATCCTGAGAAAAAAATATGCACAAGTTCACAAAAATGGATGTGCAACTATTGTTCCAGAACATTGTTTAAACTTGCAAAAAGTTGGAAACAACAAATAATCAACAATGGGGAATTAGTTAAATAAATAATTTTTCCTTAAAAGGAAAATACACAGATAATAAGAATGTAATGGAAACATGTTTATTGACGTAGAAAGATATTCAAAATAATGTTAAGTTTAAAAAGGACAGTCTTTTTTACTTAACACATACAGGTAAGTTTATGTCATAGGAGAATAAAGGCAGCCATAAGTTATCTTTGTACTTTTTGGTAGTTTCAAAAATTTCTACACTTATGATATTAAAGAAAAAGTACTAGAAATTCCACTGGAAAACTTTTTGCAGATGTGCAAAACAAGTAGTAACTTTCACCAGAGCAGGTTCAAAGTAAAATTAATAGCTAACATTTATTGAGCACTCATTATGTGCTAGGAGCTCTAGTAAATACTTTAACCGTATTATTTTATCTAATCCTTACAATTCTTATGCTGTAAGTACTCTCAGTAGTCCCTTTTAGCAGCTGAGAAAACTGAAGCATACAGAGATTAAATAACTTGCCCAAGTTCATTGAGGAGACAGCTTCTAAGGGGATGTGAATAATTTGGAGGATTCAGAAATAAAGGAGTAAAGTTGACCTTAGGGTGTTAAGGCACCATCTCCTGGGTGACAGAACTTTAGCTAGCTAAAGCAACACAGAGGATCAGTTTCTCTGGTTAAAAATAAAACCATTCACTATTAGAGATTGAGCCCTGAGGGAACTTAGATGAGTAAGTGACTCTATTGTGTGAATTTTGACAGGGTAGTTAACTTCTTGCCAGAAAGTCCTTTACTGGTAAGATTTTTTTTTTTTTTAAATCAGGTGTGATGCAAAGGTTATGTAATCTTCCTAAAAGGCTAGGAGTAAACAGATTCAGTTTAATTTTGGTGATTTGGGGATTTTGTGGCTTGGCACCCCGGTCCCCCTCCAATACTTCTCTCTATAACTATTGATCTTCTCATCTACACTCGTGAGGGTCTCCACCTTTGGTATCTTGTATTTCATCATTTAGTGATTGGGAGAACAGAGGCACAGAGGTCCTAAATGCTGTAGTAACTCTAGAACTTCCAAACAATAGGCCTTAACGGGGTAGTACAGTTAGAGGGGGGGCCCTGGTGGCATAGTGGCTAAACCAAAAGGTTAGCAGTTCAAATCCACCAGCCACTCCTTGAGAGCCCTATGGGGGCAATTCTACTCTGTCTTATAGGATCCAGGGGGTGACTAAGGACTCTCTTAAAGTTGTGTTTACATAGCACTTAGCATAAGAATGAGAAAACATCATTTGTGTAACTCAAAAAAATGGGCCACAGAGAAGTGATTTAACCCCAAGGTCAAGAAATGAATCGGTGACCAGGTTACAAAGGAAATAAGCCAAGTACCCTAATACTTGGGATTTTGCCTAACCTCAGGGAGCCTTAAGACCAGAAGAGTTGTTCTCATTGTTGTGTTTGATGATCCTCAAAATTCTATCTCAGTGTGGGAACAGGAATTTCGTTGTTTGTTGCCATCGAGCAGCACCCCGCCCTCACTCATGGCAATCCCATGTGTTACAGAGAAGAACTGCTCCATAGGGTTATTTCTTGGCTGTAATCTTTACAGAAGGAGATTGTCAGGTCTTTTTTTCTGTGAAGCTGCTGAGTGGGTTTGAACTGCCAACCTTTAGGTTAGCAGAAGCCGATCACAAACCACTTGTGCCACCCGGGCTCCTTCAAGAATCTTGAAAGAACAGAAAACCCTTCATGACTTCCATGCTTTTATTCATGACATTTCTGCTCCCAGAATGCCTGTACTCATTCTTCCCTTCTCTCCCTTATTCAGTGAAACCCAACGCAAGGTCTCCTCTTTTCCCTGGTGATCCCAGCTGAGAATGAACTTAATATTCCTGGAACTCTATAGGCAGTACGTACTGCATTCCTTGGCAGTGACTTTTGAATATGTTTTATAGTTTTATTCCCTTTCCCTGGGAGACAGGGACCCTACTAAATCACAACAACAACAAAACAACAGCAACAAGTGGCAGAAAGCGAGCCTATTTATTTCAATAAAGAGAAGCTTAATGGTTTAACGCAGACATCATCTACCAGACTAAGCCTTCAGTACACTTGGCTTCAAGTAGTTTGAAAAGTTTAGTGTACTGGGAACCTATTCTGTGCAGGAGGTTAACTGACTTCCAGTTCTAGACTAGAGGAACCTTGGTGGTGCAATGTTTAAGTGCTGGGATGCTAACCAAAATGTTGGTGGTTTGAGCCTACCAGCCACTTCATGGAAGAAAGTTGTTGCAGTCTGCTTCCATAAAGATTATATAGCCTTGGAAACCCTGTGGTGCAATTCTACTCTAAGATTACAGCCTTGGAAACCCTATGGGGCAGTTCTACTCTGTCCTATAGGGTCATTAAGAGTCAGAATCGACTCCATGGCACACAGCAACAATAGTTCAAGACGCAGGTAGGAGATACAGGTTGTAGTCTTGGCTTGATCATCATTAAGACATAATCTTGGTTACTTCTTGGAGCTTGAGGTCCCTCATTTGTCAATGGGACAAATGACACAGAGCCTGAAATAGAACTGTTGTGAGGATAAAATCACAGGTGTGAAAAGCCTTTAATAGGGTGAAAGCACTAGGCAAACTCCATGCATTACTGGGCATTATTGTAAACCACAAAGCAAATCTTATGTTGCAGAGGAGATTTCTATGATAGGTATGTATAGACAATACCTAGAATTCACACATAATCAATGAAATCAACCATCTGTGGAAAAGTGTGCGTGGCTGAGGAGGGAGATGAGGAAGGTCCATATCCAATCAAGGGGGAATATTAATATTGCTGGAAAATGGAACACTGGCAAGCTTTCCTAACATTTGATCTGTAAAACAGGTTTTTCAGGAAGAAATATGGGTCCAATAAGTTTAAGTTGAACAAACTCTTTAGAATGCTAGCATTACTCTTCAAGAGGGAGATAGGGAGGCAGAATTAATCTTCTCAAGGACAGTAACCTGGCCAAAACTGAAACTCAACCCATTGTATTAGGCTCTGACTGGAGAGAATGTGTTCATGATCTACCTGGAGTTTCTGAACTGGGAACCAAAAGAAGAAGACAGGAATGATGTTCATCCAGCACTATAAAGGATAAGAAGACTTTGATTTTGGCAGTGATGAGAACCTTGGTCCTTGGAAAACTGGACTCTATCATGAGGAAGGGGGTTGGTTAGTCAGACACACTTGAGTCCAGCAGAAATCTCCCTCTGGACAACTGCTTAAAACCCATTGCCGTTGAGTCGATTCCGACTCATAGTGACCCTATAGGACAGAGTAGAACTGCCCCATGGGGCTTCCAAGGAGCGGCTTGTGGATTCAAACTGCCCTTTTGGTTAGCAGCCATAGCTCTTAACCGCTGTGCCACCAGGGCTCCAGACAACTGCTTCCTATGCAGCAATTAATTCTCTGCTTATCCCACCAAAAATCAACAAACCAGTGCCATTGAGTCAATTCCAACTCGTGGAAATCCCATGTATTTCAGAGTAGAACTGCACTCCATAGGGTTTTCAATGGCTGTGATCTTTCAGAGGTAGATTGCCAAGGCTTTCTTCTGAGGTGGATTAGAACCACCAACCTTTTGGTAAGTGACTGAGCACTTAATGGTTTGTGCCACCCAGAAACTCCCAAGCCTTCTGATGATTGATTCAGCTCCCAGGTACTGTGATGATGGGGAACACCTAAATAATGGCCAGCAACATCCTGTACTCTGGGGGAAAAAATGACCATGAATTAAAAACTATTAAACTAGTGTTCAAGTTTTTCCTTATCGATTATTCATTATAAAACTGGCGCATAATTCACTTAAAATTGCAAATGAAGAAGTATAGAGTTGGAAGTGGAGGTTCTTTCCCCACCTATCCCCATGCCACTCACTGATACATAGTATAGATATCAACCAAAAACCAAACCCACTGCCGTCCAGTCGATTCCAACTCATAGTGACCCTATAGGACAGAGTAGAACTGCCCCATAGAGTTTTCAAGGAGCAGCTGGTGGATTTGAACTGCTGACATTTTGGTTGGCAGCCGAATGCCTAACCAATACGCCACCAGGGCTCCTGGTATAAATATATCACACTAAAAAACAAAACAATTTTTGCATATGCATACTATCTCATAATTTATTTAACCATTTTGGTAGTTTGCACCTAACTAAAATGTCTCTGTTACTGGACATTTAGGTAGTTTCCAATTTTCCATTACGGCAATAGGTGTTGCAATAAACTTGAATATATACTTTTGCATATACATACAAGTATTTTCTGTGGGATAGACATACAGAGTGACAGTGCCATGTCAAAGTATAAGTAAACTTACCATTTGGCTATGTGCTGCCAGACTGGCCATATAAAGATAGAATCAACTTATGCTTCGAAAAGGAGCATATGAGAGTTGCTTAGGCATTCAATCAATTGGATTATGAAGTTGCTTGGGACAGATTATGTCTGCAGCAATGACAAAGTTATCTGGACGGCAGTCTCTGAAATTTGGTAATGAAAGAGCTGCTACTGTGGAGGGCCTCGTGTAGGGGTCAGCAGGTCTGTCTGAACGACATTGACATCACATCTCTAACCGTAAACTGGAGTACATTGCTGCCCCTGAAGTGCTTTAGATTGCACATTAATTTCCTGTGAAAATCCTTATGAGTTGCTATTTTGGAGGTTTTTGAGGAACTCAATAAATAAAAGTTTTTTTTGGGGGGGTGGTGGCAAGGTCTAAGTCGACTAGAACTAGACAAAAGAATAAACAGAAAGAGCCAGAACGTCACCTTTGTTATTGTTAAAGTTGATATTGAAGAATGTGAGTTGTATCTGCTTACTAGTGGACTTCCCTGTTCTTACCTCTGGCATTAAAGAAACAACAACCATTCTCAGGCAGCGCTGGATCACTGTGGCTCTCCTCTACTGGCCAAGGCCTTCACTGATCAATTCATCGGCTGGTAGAAAAGAATCAGGAGCACATGCTATCTATGAGTGTGCACTCTCCAAGAGGAAGGGGCTTGTCGACCCATCGCCAAGGTTTCTTTCAAAGCTCACCAATAAGATTATGTCTTTCTTCCTACCCTAGGGAAGAATAAATGAGGAGATAATGAGAAACCGGGAGTCCTTGGCTGGTGAAAAAGTTAAGTTCTCAGCTGCTAACGGAAATGCTGGCAGTTTAAATCCACTCAGAGGTGCCTTAGAAGAAAGGCCTGATGATCTATTTCCAAAAAATCAGCCACTGAAAGCCCTTTGGAGTGCAGTTCTACTCTAACACACATGGGATCACCAAGAATCAAAGTTGACTTAATGGCAACTGGTTTGGTTTTCTTTTTTCTTAGCTATAAACCAGAACTTTTACACTAACTGCATTCCTTCCATATGGAAGGAAACATCAGAGATACGGGAGATTCCTGCGCCTTCCACACCTTTCCCTCCACCTTATTCCAACAGTATTGTCTGCCTAGAATGCTTGTTGGAAAAGAGTCTGATTAGCGATGCCTGCCATGAGAGTATGTGGGGGGAGTTGTGGCACATTTGTCATACTTGTTTTTAAAATTTTTTTCGTTGTACTTTAGATGAAGGTTTACAAAGCAAACTAGTTTCTCATTAAACAATTAATACACACATTGTTTTGTGACATTGGTTGCCAACCCCATGACATGTCCACACTCTCCTCTTCTCGACCTTGGGTTCCCCATTACCAACTTTACTGTCCCCTCCTGCCTTCTCGTCCTTGCCCCTGGGATGGTGTGCCCATTTAGTCTTGTTTTGTCTTATGGGCCTGTCTAATCTTTGGCTGAAGGGTGAACCTCAGGAGTAACTTCATTACTGAGCTATAAGGAGTCCAGGGGCCAAACTCTTGGGGTTTCTCCAGTCTCTGTCAGACCAGCAAGTCTGCTCTTTTTTGTGAGTTAGATTTTTGTTCTACATTTTTCTCCAGCTCTGTCCAAGACCCTGGATTGTGATCCCTGTCAGAGCAGTCAGTGGTAGTAGCTGGGCACCATCTTACTGTGTTCGACTCAGTCTGGTGGAGGCTGTGGTATTTGTGGTCCATTAGTCCTTTAGA
Source organism: Dugong dugon (assembly GCA_030035585.1). Classification (NCBI taxonomy): domain Eukaryota; kingdom Metazoa; phylum Chordata; class Mammalia; order Sirenia; family Dugongidae; genus Dugong; species Dugong dugon. The sequence continues at coordinate 28,620,857 of CM057475.1, forward strand.
CAAATCTTTCCCTTCTATCTTTGGTTTTCTTCATTCTCCCTTGCTCCAGATGGGGTGAGACCAGTCGAGTATCTTAGATGGCCTCTCACAAGCTTTTAAGACCCCAGACACTACTCACCAAAGTAGAATGTAGAACATTTTCTTTATAAACTGTGTTATGCCAATTGATCTAGATGTTCCCGGAGACCATGGTCCCCACAGCCCTCAGCCCAGTAATTTGGTCCCTCAGGGAGTTTGGATGTGTCTATGGAGCTTCCATGACCTTGCCTTGGACGAGCTTTGCTGGCTTCCCCAATATTGTGTACTGTCTTACCCTTCACCAAAGTTACCACTTATCTATTGTCTATTTAGTGTTTTTCTCTCCCTCCCCTCCCTCGTAACCATCAGAGATTGTTTCTTTTTGTGTGTAAACCTTTTCATGAGTTTTCATAGTAGTGGTCCCATACAATATTTGTCCTTTTGTGATTGACTTATTTCACTCAACATAATGCCCTCCAGATTCATCCATGTTGTGAGATGCTTCGCAGATTCATCATTGTTCTTTATCGTTCTGTAGTATTCTATTGTGTATGTACCATACTATAGTTTGTTTATCCATTCTTCTGTTGATGGGCACTTAGGTTGTTTCCATCTTTTTACTATTGTGAAGAATGCTGCAGTGAACATGGGTGTGCCTATGTCTATTCGTGTGACGGCTTTTATTTCTCTAGAATATATTCCTAGGAGTGGAATTGCTGGATCATATGGTATTTTTATTTCTAGCTTTTTAAGGAAGCGCCATATCGTTTTCCAAAATGGTTGCACCATTTTGCATTCCCACTAGCAGTGCATAAGCGTTCCAGTCTCCCCGCAGCCTCTCCAACATGCGTTATTTTCTGTTTTTTGTATTCATGCCAGTCATGTTGGGGTGAGATGGTATCTCATTGTGGTTTTGGCTTGCATTTCTCTAATGGCTAGTGATCATGAGCATTTCCTTATGTATCTGTTAGCCGCTTGAATGTCTTCTTTGGTGAGGTGCCCATTCATATCCTTTGACTATTTTTTAATTGGATTATTTGTCTTTTTGTTGTAGAGATGTTGAATTTTCTTATACATTTTAGAGATTAGACCTTTGTCAGAGTTGTCATAGCCAAAAAATTTTTCCAGTCTGTAGGTTCTCTTTTTACTTTTTTGGTGAATTGTCATACGTTTTCAACCCTGTAATAATGACACAATGAGTAATATGTGGTTCCCATAAAAGTTAGGTGCAATTGTGTCTCCTGAATTAAAAAGGGTTTCATTCCAGATCAGCTAGCCCAGTACAGACTTTTTGACTCTCCTTTATTCCAAGTCTCTCTCCTATAGTAGGTGGAGAGATAGTTAGCTCTCAAGTAATTTTTAACAGTCTAGGCTTTGATACTTCTTGGTGCTATTCCCAGTATAGAACTGATATTTTTCTTGTAATGGTTTATAATTAAGGACTCACATATCAAAATCTCCAACTTCTGTACTTGGGTAACAGAGGCAGAAAAATAAAAAAGCCAGTGTTTGTCAAGTGGCTTAGGATAAAACTGGTAGGGGAAAAAATTAGATTTTTATGCTCTTAAGAATTTATTACAAACAATGGAGCATTTAAATAAAGTGAAGCTGATATTGTTTTTCTAAACACTTGGAGTTTTCTACTTTGTACTCTTGCTGATATTCATTCTTACAGAAGGAATTTTTATTTGTTTTTTGCAAGCAGATACTTTCCATTTCCTGTACTAAGAAGAGCAGAAAATTTTTACTTGAGTTGGGTGACTTCAATGCTAAAGAGAAGAGCTAGATATATGTCAGTGTCCAGTTAAGCTGGATTTAAAAATGCATGAGCTTCCCAGAAAAAGAGAAAAATAGTAGATGCTAGGTAAGATGAGGTTGGGAGACAGAAGGGGTGTATTGAGGAGAAAATACTGAGAAGACAAAAAGAGAAGAGATCTGTTTTTTATTAACATCTTTTCCTATTGACACTTCATTATTTCTGGCCCTTTCCCATATTCCACCAATAAGATGGCTGCTCCCTGGGGTGGGGTTTTAATTAACCCACTGATGGAATAAGCCCTTCCAAAGAACATCCTTCTTCAAACCAATGTTTCTCAAACTTCAGACACTGGCATATTTTTCTTCCTAATTTTTGCCATATTAATTTGCCACCTGTAGTGTTTTCCCCCAATTATCGTTTATTTATTTTTATTTTATTGACTCACATTTAAAACTTTTTATTGCTACTGAAAAGGAAAAATTAATGTCACTTGTAGTGAGTAAAAGGTAATCATAAAAAAAGCACAATGGAAACAAAGAAATGGTTAAAAAGCTTTAAGAAATAAAATATTGACAATGAAAAATAAGTTAATGATAAACCTGGTAGATTCACACATTTGTACACCTAAAATAAGTTCCTCGATGAGAAGATAATGTATATATTGATTTTTAGCAATGGAGGAATATTCAACTTATTAGTACTTAACCAAAAAAACCACACAGGTTGCCGTCAAGTCAATTCTAACTAATCGCAACCCTATAGGACAGAACAGAACTGCCCCATAGGGTTACCAAAGAGCAGCTGGTGGATTCGAACTGCCCACCTTCTGGTTAGCAGCCGAACTCTTAACCATGGCACCTATTAGTACTCAGTTCCACCTAAAACCATGTCATCGTCTACAGTTTGGGAAACAGACTTTTCTCGGAGGCAGTTAACGTGTGGTGAGAAAAGCTTGGGATTTCCGATCAGACAGAACTGAATTTGGATTCTAATTCCAGCTCTTACTGGTCCCTCACAGTAAAAGTAGGATGATAATAACTACTTCACAGGGCTGCTGTGAGGCCAAAATGTAATTATTGGAGAGTATTTAAGATATATTTAGGAAATTGCAGTTTTACTCATTTTTACCAATATGGTACTTGTAGATGATTCCCAGCTTTGGAGTATTTTGTTCTGTGTGGAGAAAGGCATAATAAAGCACAGAATCACAGAATTTGAGAAATGGAAAGGATTGCTCAGAAAAAATAAACAATGTTTACGGGCTGTATTTATTTTCCATTCAAAATAAAAATAGCTTTATCGAGTCCCATGGGAAAAATATACTATCTTAACAACTTATATTGTCTACTTCATTGACTAGAAGCACATCAAGAAGAAAATTGTCGCTGTTTATAGCCATTCAGTGTTAATATCTGGTGTATTGTAAAAGCAATATGCATTTATTTAACCTTAAATTCAAAGTAGACCAAAGAGCTATGTGGGACCCCTGAGCCTCAGCAGCCCGTTGTTTTACAGCCCACTCCCCTAATTAAAAACCAGTTGCCATGGAGTTGATTCTGACTCATGAAGACCCCATGTGTGTCAGAGTAGAACTGTGCTCCATAAGGTTTTCAATGGCTGGTTTTTTGGAAGTAGATCACCAAGTCTTTCTTCCAAGGCACCTCCAACCTTTTGGTTAGCTCCTGAGGGCAGAGACTCCTCTAGAAAAATAGAATGCTCAGTATGGAAGGAATTTCAAGGCTCACCTAGTTTAGGGGTGAGGCAGTTAACATTGAGAAGTAAAGTAGGCCTGAGGGCACTGTGAGAACCAGACAGAACAAGCTACCTAGAAAGTGGGCAGCTGTCACTCAGCTTCAGCTAATTATCTGCATTTGAGACTTTGGACTCAGTGTTGCCAGATCTGACTTCTAAACAGTAGCCAGAAATTTGGGTTTTTATGTGAAAATTTATATATTGCTCAACTAAACAACTAAGCACACACACACACACACACACACACACACACACACACACACACACACACACACACACACACACCCTTCTATGCAGTCCAAACTAAATATGTCCATGGTTTCCATCAGCTCTGAGTGCTGCCATATTGGTGCCTCTGATCTGGTTCAGTTGTCTTCTATCATAGATGAGGAAACGGAGATACAGAAAGGAGAAGTGGCTTACAAGGTCATGTCAGAAACCTCTTTTCTAAAGCCTCCTATGAAAAGTTAACAGATCTTTAAAAAATTATGATAGAATAAAACTGGAATCTGATAATTTACAGAACAATAATTCTGAGCACAACTCTACATTTAATTGTCTTTAAGGCACATAATCCAAGCTAGTGAGCATACAAAGTTAAGAAAGTGGACACCTGCAATGAAGAGTTTGTAGGGGTGGGTTTGAAAGCAAAATGGAAGTATTATTTGGTGCAAGATCCTTCCAGAGATGAGCCCCTACTGAAAAATCATGGACCAGCAGTTAAAGTAATATGGAAGTATGCCAGTGGTTTACCCATGGCCCCAGAGAACGAGTTAAGTAAGATAATGCGTATTATTTGCAATTCCACGGAAGAAAAACCCATTTACATTCTGCATTAATCTTTGAGGACAGATTAATAGATGGATGATTCAATCATTAATTAATGTAACAAATAATGATTGACCCCTTATTATCTACAAGTCATTTGCATTGGGCAAATCTACTGCAAAAGACCTCTTTAAAGTGTTCAAAAGCTAAGATGTCACTTTGAGGATAAAGGTGCATCTGACCCAAGCCATGGTCTTTTCAACTTCTTATATGCATGTGAAAGCTGTACAATGAAAAAGGAAGACCAAAGAAAAATCGATGGCTTTGAATTACAGTGTTGGCAAAGAAAATTGAATATACTGTGGACTGCCAGAAGAAACAAATCTATCTCGGAAGAAATACAGTCAGAATGCTCCTTAGAAGTGAGGGTGGGAGACTTTGTCTCCCTTACTTTGGACATATTATTAGGAGAGACAATCCCTGGAGAACAACATCGTGCTTAGTAAAGCAGAGAGTCGGTGAAAAAGAGGAAAACCCTCCATGAGATAGACTGACACAGTGGCTGCAACAATGGGCTCCAACATACCTACTATTGTGAAAATGGCGCGTTTCGTTCTGTTATACGTAGGGTCGCTATGAGCTGGAACCAATTTGACTGCACCTAACACAACACTGTTAAGACACTGGGAATACAACCTGAGCAAGAAAACATAATCCTTGCCCTAATGTGACTTATATTCTAGTGGGTTCAATTTGCTGCTTAGGCAATTCTCAATTGGCTAAATAACGGATCAGCTTCTCCATCTCTTTCAGTCATGCCAACAAGAACAAGAAAGCTGATGGTGGCATTGGGAACAAAAGGTTGGCTTTCTCAGTCCAAGTCCGATATTCTATCGACATGGCAATGATATGCTTGATGGTCTGGTGTGTGGCATAGACCTTTATATATTGAATCAAACTCTAAAAATACCGGGAGGCAAAAGATACTGTTAACAGGACAAAGCAGGGGAACTGATATCAATTTACTTCTTTGCTGCCTACGCCTCCCTTAGAAAAATATCTCAAACCGAACACAAATAGGGCGTGAACCTAAATTAAGCCCATGGTCAGCTTTGCTGGGGAGAGATGCATTTCTGTAAGTGATTCGTCTTCAGCCCTGTTGGCTCTGGCAGATTTATAGGGGTTATATTTTCACACACAAATTATCCTTGAACAATTTCTTCACTACCTGGAACACTGCTCCGTCCTCCCTGCCCCCTGTCAGATGTGCCCATCTGCTGTCTCCCTCCCAAATTTTTTCTTTAATAACAAAGTAATTGTTGACATTGTAAGAAAAATCCAATTCTCCACTGAAGTTTACGTTCCAGAGGGTCTCTCTTTGGGGAGAAAATCAGCAGCGGATAGAGTTGCACATTCCTGATGTTGGGGCCAGCTCCCTCTAAAGCCTGCATTACCGTGAAACAACTGCACTGCTCTTCTCTTTTCTTTCCTGGGAGGGATCAAGAAAGACTAATGCTTCTTTGCCTGGCCTTCAAAGACCCTTTACCCTCTCCTTTAAGTGCCAGGGCTGCTGAATGGAGCAATGGCAGCAGAGAATTGAGGGAAAGATGGTAGATGAACCTAATAAAAAAACCAGTTGCGATTGAGTTGACTCCGACTCACATGTGTCAGAGTAGAACTCTTCTCCATTGTTTTCAATGGCTGCTTTTTTGGAAGTAGATTGCCAGGCCTTTCTTCCAAGGTCCCTCTGGGTGGACTCAAACACCCAACCTTTCGCATTAGCCGTTTACACAACCCAATAGCCCCTGAGTTAACCTGCCGATGGCCACTTACCTTTTGCTTGGTGATTTTGTGGCCTTGCACAGACCATTTCCTAAACTTATCAGTTTTTGGACAGTGAGGGGAACTCGGAAGTCATCATGAGTATCAAACCTCCCCACGGCATCCACAGATATGGCGCCCAGCCAGGTTGAATGGACTTTACACTGATTTGGTCAAGCGTTGCTTTTGTCTTCTAGGAACATATCACCTGATGGTGTGAAAACTGACCCTTTTGGCATATATCATTGGAACAAAGTCCATACTAAGTCGAATTAACTGAATAAAAGTTAATGTTCATTAAGAGACAACCTAGAAAAATGGTTAGTAGTAAGGGCTTTAGAATCAAATAATCCTGGGTTTGTATCCCAACTCTATCACTTTGTAACACTGGGTGAGTTCAGGACGCTGGGTGAGCCCAGCTTTCATGTGAATAACAAGGAAATAATAGCTCCTACCTTACATTGTGGAGATGCTATAGTGGTTGCAGTAGATGGTGTTTGTAAACATGGTTAGAACAGTCACTTGACAACAGTAAGCACTCAATAAAAGGTAATGTTTATTCTTGGTACAAAGTCTAAATTATAGAATTTTTTTTCATTGTGTTTTAGGAGAAAGTTTATAACTCAAGTTAGTTTCTCATTCAAAAATTTATATACATTTTGTTTTGTGACACTGGTTGCAATATCCACAATGTAACAGCATGCTCTCCCTTTCTACCCAGGATTCCCTGTGTCCATTCATCCAGTTCCTGTCCCTTCATGCCTTCTTGTCTTGCTTTTGGACAGGAGTTGCCCATTTGGTCTCATATATTTGATAAATTATAGAATATGTTAAGCAAATACATTTATAACTAAGAAAACTCATCTAACAAAATCTTCATGAGTAGGCCCTTACAGGACTTGCTATAATAAAAAGAGAAGAATGTTTCAGAATTGCTGTATCACTTATTTATAGTACAAGGTTGCTTTGAAAATATTAAAGTTCTGGGCAAAATGCTTTTAAGACTGGCTCAAGAGTAGGACCAACACTCTCCTTGAAGCCTGGTTTACACATTAGGTCCTTATTTCATAATCGGTGCAAAGGTACATTTCAGTTGAAATTCTGAATTTGCCATGTCTGAGTTCCTGAGACTTTACTGTTATCCAAGGCCTTAATTTCAGAGTTGTTGTTGCTAGGTGCAGTTGAGTCAGTTCCGACTCATAGTGACCCTATGTACCACAGAGCAAAACAGGGCCCGTTTCTGAGCCATGCTCACAATCACTGTTGTGCTTGAGCCCATTGTTGCAGCCACTGTGTCAATCCATCTCACTGAGGGTCTTCCTCTTTTTCACTGACCCTCTACTTTACCAAGCACGATGTCCTTCTCCAGGGACTGATTCCTCCTGACAACACGTCCAAAGTATGTAAGATGTAGTCTTGCCATCATTGCTTCTAAGGAGCATTCTGGTTGTACTTCTTCCAAGACAAATTTGTTCATTCTTTTGGCAGTCCATGGCATATTCAATATTCTTCACCAACACCACAATTCAAAGGTGTCAATTCTTCTTCAGTCTTCCTTATTCATCATCCAGCTTTCGTATGCATATGAGACGATTGAAAAACCCATGTCTTGGGTCAGGTGCACCTTAGTCTTCAAGGTGACATCTTTGCTTTTCAAAACTTTAAAGAGGTATTTTACAGGAGATTTGTCCAATGCTATGCATCTTTTGATTCCTTGACTGCTGCTTCCATGGATGTTGATTGTGGATCCAAGTAGAATGAAATCCTTGACAACCTCAATCTTTTCTCTGTTTATCATGCATGACATTGCTTATTGGTCCAGTTGTGAGGATTTTTGTTTCTTTATGTTGAGGCGTAATCCATACTGAAGGCTTTGATCTTCATCAGTAAGTGCTTCAAGTCCTCTTCACTTTCAGCAAGTAAGATTGTGTCATCTACATAGTGCAGGTTGTTACTGAATCTTCCTCCAATGCTGACACCCTGTTCTTCTTCATATAGTCCAGCTTCTCAGATTGTTTGCTCAGCATACAGATTGAATAGGTATGGTGAACGGATGCAACCCTGATGCACACCTTTGCTGACTTTAAATCTGGCAGTATCCCCTTGTTCTGTCTGAACAACTGCCTCTTGATCTATGTACAGGTTTCTCATGAGCACAATTAAGTGTTCTGGAATTCCCATTCTTCGCAATGTTATCCATAATTTGTTATGATCCACACAGTCGAATGCCTTTGCACAGTCAATAAAACACAGGTAAATATCTTTCTGGTATTCTTTACTTTCAGCCAGGATGCATCTGACATCAGTAATGATATCCCTGGTTCCACATCCTCTTCTGAATCTGGCCTGAATTTCTGGCAGTTCTCTATTGACATACTGATGCAGCCGCTTTTGAATGATCTTCAGCAAAATTTTACTTGCATGTGATATCAATGATATTCAGTAATTTCTGAATTCGGCTTGATCACCTTTCCTGGGGATAGGCATAAATATGGATCTCTTCCAGTTGGTTGGTCAGGTAGCTGTCTTCCAATTTTCTTGGCATAGATGAGTGAGCACGTCCAGTACCGCATCCGTTTGCTGCAACATCTCAATTGGTATTCCGTCAATTCCTGGAGCCTCCTTTTTCGCCAATGCCTTCAGTGCAGCTTGGACTTCTTCCTTCAGTACCATCAGTTCCTGATCATATGCTACCTCTTGAAATGGTTGAACGTCAACCAATTCTTTTTGGTATAGTGACTCTATGTATTCCTTCCATCTTCTTTTGTTGCTTCCTGCATCGTTTAATATTTTCCCCATAGAATCCTGCATTATTGCCACTCGAGGCTTGAATTTTTCCTTCAGTTCTTTCAGCTTGAGAAATGCCGAGGGTATTTTTCCCTTTTGGTTTTCTATCTCCAGCTCTTTGCACGTGTCATAATAATACTTTACTTGGTCTTCTCGAGCCTCCGTTTGAAATTTTCTGTTCAGTTCTTTTAGTTCATCATTTCCTCCTTTTGCTTTAGCTACTTGACATTCAACAGCAAGTTTCAGAGTCTCTTCTGACATCCATTTTGGTCTTTTCTTTCTTTCCTGTCTTTTTAATGACCTCTTGCTTTCTTCATGTGTGATGTCCTTGATGTCATTCCACAACTTGTCTGGTCTTCGGTCATTAATGTTCAACGTGTCAAATCTATTCTTGAGATGGTCTCTAAATTCAGGTGGGATATACTCAAGGTCATACTTTGGCTCCGTGGACTTGTTCTAATTTTCTTCAGTTTCAACTTGAACTTGCATATGAGCAATTGATGGTCTGTTCCACAGCCGACCCCTGGCTTTGCTCTGACTGATGATAGTGAGCTTTTCCATTGTCTCTTTCTACAGATGTAGTCGACTTGATTCCTGTGTATTCCTTCTGGTGAGGTCCATGTGTATAGTTGCCGTTTATGTTGGTGAAAAAAGATATTTGCAATGAAGAAATCATTGGTCTTACAAAATTCCATCACGCGATCTCTGGCATCGTTTCTATCGCCAAGGCCATATTTTCCAACTACCGATCCTTCTTCTTTGTCTCCAACTTTTGCATTCCAATAGCTAGTAATTATCAATGCATCCTGATTGCATGTTCAATCAATTTCAAACTGCAGAAGTTGGTAAAAATTTTCAATTTCTTCATCTTTGGCCTTAGTGGTTGGTGCGTATATTTGAATAATTGTCATATTAACTGGTCTTCCTTGTAGGCATATGGTTATTATCCTATCACTGACAGCGTTATACTTCGGGATAGATCATGAAATGTTCTTTTTGATGATGAATGCAACGCCATTCCTCTTCAAGCTATCATTCCCGGTATAGTAAACCATATGATTGTCAGATTCAAAATGGCCATTACCACTCTATTTCAGCTCACTAATGCCTAGGATATCAATGTTTACACATTCCATTTCATTTTTGATGATTTCCAGTTTTCCTAGATTCATACTTCGTACCTTCCACATTCTGATTATTAGTGGATGTTTGTAGCTGTTTCTTCTCATTTTGAGTCATGCCACGTTAGCAAATGAAGGTCCCTAAAGCTTGACTCCATCCATGTCATTAAGGTCGACTCTACTTTGAGGAGGCAGCTCTTTCCTTTCCAACCTGGGGGGCTCATCTTCCAGCACTATATCAGACAATGTTCCACTGCTATTCATAAGGTTTTCACTGGCTAATTCTTTTCAGAAGTAGACTGCTGGATCCTTCTTCCTAGTCTGTCTTAGTCTGTCAACTCAGCTGAAACCTGTCCACCATGGGTGACCCTGCTGGTATCTGAATACCTGTGGCATAGCTTCCAGCATCACAGCAACACACAGGCCCCCACAGTACAACAAACTGACAGACAACCAGTGGAAAGCCTGGTAGCGTAGTGGTTAAATGCTTCAGCTAACCAAAATGTTGGCAGTTCGAATCCACCAGGCACTCCTTTGAAACTCTATGGGGGCAGTTCTACCCTGTCCTATAGGGTCGCTATGAGTTGGAATCGATGGCAATGGGTTTGGTCTCCCCCCATGTGTCTGTCAGTTTGTCGTATTAATTTCAGAGAGATCCTGCATACTTTAAAGCTGAAATTACTATAATTTTGTATCTAGTATGGTTGACCTATAATATGCCTTGTCAATGACATGATTTTTAGGTATAGGTCTTGGTGCTGATCTTCACTAAATGACAATAAAAATAATAATAATGATAATACCTTCTGCATTTGCCCATGTTGGAAATGATTTCATTTGTGATTCACAACAATACTGTGTAGCAGGAAAAAAACACATATTATTACCCACATTTTACAGTTGAGGAAATTGAAGTTTAGAGAGTTAAGTCATGACACTTGCCTTGGCGCTTTGCAAACATTTTCATAGCTATTTAGTTGCTGAGTGTGACCCTGGTTGGTGCAAACTGTTAAGCCCTTGGCTGCTAACTGGAAGGTTGAAGGTTCCAGTCCACACAGAGGCATCTTGGAAGAAAGGCCTGGAAATCTACTTCTGAAAGATCATAGAAATTGAAAACCCTGTGAAGCACAATTCTACTCTGACACACATGGGTCACCATGAGTTGGAATCAACTGAGTGGCAACTGGTTTGGTTTCCTCTTTCTTTCTTTCTTTTTTTTTTTTTAAGTTCAAAAGTCCTTCAGAAAACAAAATGTTCTCTGAAAGAGAAAACAATGATCCAGGTAACAGCCTAGCAGTCCTGCTCTCTTGTCCTACCTTAACATTGACTGATTCTAAGTGATTGGAGGTGAGATGACAGCCTTCTTTGACAATGCTCATGATAGTACAGACAAGAGGTCATGAGAGAGAAAGAGTAGCTCCTTGCTTTCAGATTTCTACATGACCTCTAAGTCTAGTAAGAGTTGTGGAGATGAGATCTGCCCCCTAAAGTTGATGGAGCTGCCCTGGTGAGTAGAAACATTGGCCTAGAAATTGGCTGTGTGGTATGGCCCAGTACTGCAGACTGATAGGCTCTGCTCCCTGCCCACTCTTGACTAAAATTCTGATTCTTGGCTAATTGATGTACCTAGGGAGTAGCAGAGTTTCTAAAAGTGGAAAGACCTAGTGTTGGTGATGCTAGTCCACATGGAATAGGAGAGAAAGAAGACTGGTGTTTCTGAGTTGGGGAAGTGGCAAAGTGGCCAATGGGACATGGGGTCAATTTTATAAAACCTTTTTTTGCAGTCTTGTAGATAGATTGGAATTCTTTAGATACAATGATACTGCATATTCATACCTCTCACTGGTTTTGAGCACAGGCACACATTAGTAGGAACCTAGCTAGCTAAAGAGATACATAAGTCAACCATTATTGAGTGCTTTATGTTATACAAAGCACCTCCAGATATACATGCTCAGTTCATTGTGGCAATACAAACTACTTGGTGCTTCATCAATGTTGGTTGAATGAATAAAGAAACAACAACATCTGCAAAGTAGGTATCTTTATCCTTATTTTACAAATAAGGACACTGAGAGATTAGGTGATGCGTCTGGGGTCACACAACTGGAATAGGGTTATCTGACTCTGAATCTGGTGACCTTTCCACTACAGCAGTGCATGTGATCCTTGATGCCTTTGTCATTGCATCACAGAAGCAGACTTTTCGTGCTACAGTGAGGCTTAGACCATGTCTAGTCCATGCTCTGTATTTGTCTGTAAGGAAACTAGGGCCCAGAGGAGTTTACAGTCAAGTGTACATGGAAACATACTCTCTTCCTCTAAAGAGATTTGAATTTTATCTTATTGCAATTTATAATGTACAGAAGCTTAGAGATGCATGAAAAGTACTCAGGAAAAATGCAGATATTCAAGAAAGGGAAACGTGACATGGCTCTGATAAGGTAAGGGATATGTATTAGGGTAACAGCAGCTGTAACAAACTCTATAATACCATAAAATTTCATTTCTCACTCACGTACCAGTCCAAGGCAGGTGTTGCTATTAGTAATGATGGGTAGTTGCTCCATGCAGTCACTCAGGTATCCAGGTTGATGGAGTCTCCACTATCCTCAATGTGCGGCTTCTCAGATCATCCTGGGCAACAAACAGGTAGAAGGCGGAGGATTATGGGGGTCATTTGTAGGAGGTTTTCAGGGCCAGACCTGGAAAACATCACTTCTTCCCACATATCATTGTCTAGAACTCAGTCACATGGCTATATGTGACATCAAAGGAGGCTGGGAAATGTAGTCTATCATGCTCCCAAGAAGAAGAAGAAAGAGGTTTGGTGTCTAACCAGTAATCTCTGCTACAGGATACAAAGGCAGGATGGATATTATGGGGAAGTAGACAATCTGCTCAGGGTATAAGAAAAAAAATTCCTGTGTACCTGGCCTTTAGATGGAGTTCTTGGAAGATCAACATTCTAACTTACAGCTTTGACCAGAAAGGGTGAGGAAGTAGAGGAAAGAATATCCAAATTATATTCATCCTTTAGTACCCATATCATAAACTTTTCCTGATCAGCTTAGCCAGAAGCAATAATTTCCTCCTTTGGGTTCCCATATTACTACTTCCTCGCCTCCCGTTCATTCTATAGCCTTTGGAACATGGGAGTCCCTCTAGACTCCAGCTTTTCTCTCACTCCCAATATTTAAATTGTGACTGTAGAGACGGTTTCATTCCTTTTTAAAAAATAGTTACTGCCCTCTTTGCTGCACCCACTTCTCCAGAACCTCTTCCTCTGCAGGACCCCCTATTAGTGGGTGGAGTATATTCCAACCCCATTGGTGTTAGGCTTTGTCATGTGAATTGTTTGGTCAAAGGAATATGAGTGAAGTGTCACATGCTGTTCCTGAGTAGAAGCTTCAGGAGCCATTGCTTTCTTCCCTCTATCATGGGAATGCAATGTCCCAAACAGGAGCTGATCCTTCAGCCTGAATCCTAGAATAGAGAAGACCCAGGGAGCAGAATTGCAGCTGTCCTGCAGCTAACATGTAGTATGATTGAGAAATAAGTCTTTGTTATCATGAGCCACTAATATTTTTATGGTTGTTTCTTACTGAAGTGTAGCCAAAATATGTGTCATTTGGGGCACCATTAGCTGTTAGCTGTAATAAACCATTAACTGCTATTGGAGACTGGAAAGATGGCAACCCATGTTATACAGAGGTGAAATATTTGGCAGAAATGTCATCTGGCATTACTTCAAAGTATGGGGTTTGGGAAACAGAATATTGCTATGCTTTAGTTCTATTGGTTGCATTTGACAAGGAATAGATGAGTTCAAAATGATTTGACAGGTTTACAAGCAAAATCAAAAGTGCGTACATAAGCCTCCAAATTCCAGGACTTTTGGAAAATGGAAATATTTCTCATCTACAACTGGTAAAATACAAAACTAAGAAGGCCTTTGAGTGACAAAGTCTAACTAAAACTTCTTACAACAATACAAATGTTATTAGAGCTATTGAATGATTGCTTTTGTAGTGACACTTACTGGACAATTACTTTTGACTAACACCTACTGTGATGGTTAAAATTGTGTGTGTCAGCTTGGCTGGGCAGTGATTCTCAGTGGTTTGGTGGTTGTGAGATTCATCAGCCTCTGCAGCCTGTGAGCCAGTGGCCTGCAATCTTACCTCCCCATCTTGGGATTTGTTGGCCATTGCAGCCTGTGAGCCAGTGGCCTGTTGTCTGATCTGCTGATCTTGGGTTCGTCAGCCCACGTGGCTATGTGAGTCAGGAGAAGCCTCCAGCCTGACATCTGACCCACAGACTTGGGACTTGCCAGCCTCTACAACCACATGAGCCATTTCCTTGAGATAAATCTCTCTCTCTCTCTATATATATATATACACACATATTCACTTCACTGGTTTTGCTTCTCTAGAGAACCCAGCCTAAGATACCTACCTTCTCCTTTATTCTTTTATCAAGTTTTATTTAAAAATCTTAGAGATTTTTAGTTATCTGTTTTAGTCACAAATGATAGTGACTATAACATGGTGCCACCATATGTCTATCAGTTTGTCATACTGTGGTGGCTTGTGTGTTGCTGTGATGCTGGAAGTTATGCTACTGGTATTTCAAATACCAAAAGGGTGGTAGACAGGTTTCAGCAGTGCTTCCAGGCTAAAATAGACTAGGAAGAAGGGTCTGACAACCTACTTCTATAAATTAGCCAATGAAAACACTATGGATCACAACAGAATATTGTCTGAAATACTGCTGGAAGATGAACCGCCCTAGGTTGGAAGGCACTCAAAATACACAGTGACTGTGGCAATGGATCGAACATACCAACAATTGGGAAGATGGCACAGGACCGGGCAATGTTTCGTTCTGTTGTACATGGAATCACTAAGAGTTGGAGCCCACTTGGTAGCAACTAACAACTAACAGCAACATAACATGGTCTATTAATTTATTCAACACTTATTTATTATTTATTGAGCATTTACTATGAGCAAGACATTGTTCTATGGAATCAGGATAAAGCAATGAACCAAAGACACAAAAAAACCCGGTGCTAATAAAGCTTACAATTGATTGTATGAAACAAACAGTAAACTTTAGCAAAAAGAAAGTAGACTCTGGAAAGTAGAAGAGTGGATATAGTTAGTTTGGAGTTGACTAAAAAGGAGATAGCATTTGTAGACACTCATTTCAAGAAACTTAGCAAAACAGGAACTAGAAACATAAGCAGTAGTAAGATAAATATGTTGGGTTATTGGGCCAAGGGAGGATTTTTTAATTTTTAATTTTGTTTCTTTGTTTTAAAGATGAGCGCCAATAAAACATATTTTAGGGGACAACGAATGGAATCTATAGAGAAGGAGAGTCGGCAGATGCAACAGGGAGGAAGCTTTGCCACTTACTTCTCAATATGTCCTTGGACAAGTCATTTCAATTCTAGTTCTTGGTTTTTCTTTTTCTAAAATACGGGTATTGGACTAGATCAGTGGTTTTCAAACCATATTCAGGGGTTTTACAATGATCTAATTGGAATCTTATTTTAAAGTACATTTTTATTCAACTTTAAGACTTATAATAATAATAATCACATTCCCCAAAATTCTACACAACAAAGTTGATCCACTCTTATTTGTGTGGCCAGGTTACTTTGTTTCTGTGAAGATCTTGGAATAGCGGTATCCTTTGACATTTGAAATTTTTGAATGACATTTTATGATTAAGCTTTTTTTTAAAAAACCTATTTTATACTACTTTTTTCTGCAAGTAATGGTATTCTCAATATCAATAAACTAGATAGTTATAAAACTGTGAACTACCGTTCATAATCCAAAACGTCAGCATTCGGGGTTTATCACATCAGCCTTACCATTCTCATTGGTTGATTTTATAAAAGGTAAATTGTTAAAATTAGGATTTTTTTCTTGTTTAAAAGGAAATTTATAGCAGTGAAATAGTGTTAACATCAGATTTGTATATTGGAGTTCTACGTATGATCTCTTTAACAAAAAAACTTGCAAGTTTGAAAGCTGTGGGACATGATAATCTCCAAAATACCTTTGAGCTCCACCAAATCTACAGTTCTGTCGACCTGACAACATAACCCAGATTTAGAGGAAAATTGCCAGCTTTCTACTTCCCTTTAAACTTGGACCAAACTAAGCAAGAAGAAGATGGAATAAATGGCCAAGAGTGTAGGACAGAGAATTCAACTGAACTTAGTGAAACTGACTCAGCTGTTCCAGAAGATATACTAAAAAACCAAGTGAATTCACCCATAGTGAATCAGGAAACGGATTCCCCTTCGCAGGCCATATCTGCCTCTTATAAATAACTCTAATTCAGTTGGTCACATGGATAGAAACTCCATCCAGGGGCTGTTTTGAACTGTACCAAACGGAATTCTACTGTTATCTAACCCAACCCTTACTCTTCAATCTGTCATTGTGTAAGTATATGGTTTTTGCTTTCTCTGAATTTGCATAAACTCCAGCAGTCTTTATTTTTTTATTTGTCTGGTTGATAATAGTGTTTGTGTTAAAATCACACCTTCCTTTGATTTCTTGCACGCATATAGACTTTTCTTGAGATGTACACATAAGTGCTTTTATCTCACTCTGCAATCAGTCACAACCCAGGGTGGAGGCAGGGAATGTTTGGCACAATATTTCCTATATAAACAGTTTCACTGTAAAAGGAACAATATGGCTCTAATTTTGATGTATGATCAGTTTAGAAATATGCAAACGCATTTGAATATACATCCTGTACATGACAACAGCAATGTGAAACTGGATACACAAAAGGATTTTTTTTTTTTTTTTTGCTATGGTGATTTCCCTAGCCCTCCCCCAACCAGATAATATCAGCTTTATTTCCAAGCTTTTAAGTGAGAATGCCTGCTTTGATAGCTTTCCCAAACTGATAAAAATATATGTAGTCAAACAGAATTTTTTTCAATGGTCAAGTTGTCCCCTGGCACGAACACTCTATCTTATTCTGCATACAAATAAAAGCAGCCTAAATTGAAGAGGGTTTAGAATTTTCCAATGTTGCTGTGAAGTAAAATTGGAAGTGGCAGTTGTAGACACACAGCCCAAGGATATTTAATATGCATTTGTTCTGTGTGGGGAGAAAAAGCACTTGGCTCATTAGGTCCTATTTGACAGTGCCAGGTGGGAGGCGAGTCTTTGTCCCTCTGGTTCAGGCAGGAGCTGCTCAGGTGGGGCTTGGCTTTGATCGGGTAGCCTAGTGCTGGTGGTGCCTTTGCTTTTCTATTTCTTTCCCACAATACAGCCTTGGGGGTGAACAATAGGAATGCGGAGAATGTAGCTGTACTTTGGCTATTCCCGGTTTCTATTAGTGAACAAA
The DNA here is from genome assembly GCA_030035585.1 of Dugong dugon. Taxonomy (NCBI): domain Eukaryota; kingdom Metazoa; phylum Chordata; class Mammalia; order Sirenia; family Dugongidae; genus Dugong; species Dugong dugon. Next base: position 28,638,272 of record CM057475.1, read on the forward strand.
GAACGATCCTTTCTTAAAAGGAGAAAGCATCACCCATAATCCTATCACCTTAATACCAGTACTATTTATTGCAAATTTATAGAATACCAGAGACAGCTAAGCCAGTTGATGAGATTGGTACTATTATGAATATCCCCATTTTTCTGATAAGGCAAATGAGGCTTAGAGAGGCAATGTAATTAAACTAAGACAATAAAGTTGGGAAGTGGCAGAGCTGGGATTAACATCCAGCTCAATGGACTCAAGAGCTAATGTTCTTAATCTCTGCTTCAACTGCCTTTCGACCTCAACACAGTAAAAATTAAACTTTTCCATGCTTTTACTCATCTTTGCCTATAAACTTATATAATTTTTCTTACTTGAAATCAGAATGCATAGACACACACACGTATATTCACCATTAAAATATTTTAAAATTATCCTCAAGGTTTCTTGATGTTGCTTTTATGACTTCGTTATTTCCAATGGCTGCATAATTCATATTAAAAATATATGTGCTGCATGATTTAAAATTATGTGCTAAGCACTATGCTTTTATATACTCTAGTCATTTTGACACTCCCCCTCCCCTCCCCAAAAAAGAAATTTTTTTGGAGTATGTTTTATTACCTCCACTTAGCAGATGTGGCAGTTGAGAATCACAAGACTTAAATAACTCGCTCAAGATTGCACAGCTGGTCAGTGGCTGGGCAGAAATGCCAAGCAAGACTTTTTGACTCCATGCCCAGTGTTCTTTTCACTATTTCACAGTCGCCTTCAGGAAATTAGCAAACTGAATTGTCCAATACTTGGGGATGAATAAGTGGTGTGTCCTTTGTAAGCATCAGATTTACCATGTTGATGGCATCTGAATGTAACAATGAGCATTGATTTTATTCCTAGTCAAAGCTGACCTTACAGACTCCAGTGATAAGATGTGTGTTTTGGATGAGTGTTCCAGTGATCACGATGGAGTTGGGCAGATCCATCCAGACCCAGCAATCTGTTAACAAGCAGTACGGGTTTTCAGGGCCTATGCCTTATGTTTCTTGGGGAGTCTGTTTTGGGGTCAGAAGGACATCAATGACGATCAAGACATCTTGATCACCAGACTTAAGTCCTTAATTTGCTGTGTGTATATACTGAGGGGAAGACTTCCCCTACCTCCCAACCGTGGACCAGACAGAGTAGAAACGCTTTTCTACAAATGCCCTGGTGGTGCAATGGTTAAGTGCTTGGCTGCTAACTGAAAGGTTGACGGTTTGAACCCACCCAGTGGCTCCATGGGAGAAAGACCTGGCAATATGCTTCGTGTAAAGATTATAGCCTAAAAAACCCTATGGGGGCAGTACTACTCTGTCACATGGGATCACTGTGAGTTGAAAATCAACTCAATGGCATCTAACAACAATAGCTATCTTTTCCTCACTTCCCTTGGTTTCTTCTTCGTCTATATCTTTCTTTTCCTCGTTCAAAAATTTACTTACAAATTGTTTTGTGACATTGGTTGCAATCCCTGCAATGTGTCAGCACTCTTCCCTTTTCCACCCCGGGCTACCCGTGTCCATTTGTCCAGTTTTCCTGTCCCTTCCTGCCTTCTTGTCTTTGCTTTTAGGCAGGTGTTGCCCATTTGGTCCCCTACACTTGATTGAACTAAGAAGCAGTTTGCTCAGGTATGTCACTGTTTGTGGCATAGGCCTGTCTAACGTTTGGCTGAAAGGTGGACTTCAGGAGTGGCTTCAGTTCTGAGTTAGTAGGGTATCCGGGGGCCATAGTCTCGGGGTTCTTCTTCTATATCTTAAGGCAGGGTTTCCCAAAGTGTGGTGGGGGGATGACTGGTGTTATGCATGAGACAAGTTTTTGGGTACCCAGATGAACATTTAAAAATTTTAATAGTTACACACTCAGCGGCTAGCAGAAAGGTTGGTGGTTCAAACCCACACAGTGGCGCCATAGAAAAAATGCCTGGCAACCTGCTTCTGTGAAGATTGCAGGCAAGAAAACTGTATGGAGCAGTTCTACTCTGTAACACAGGGGTTCACGATGAGTCGACATCAGCTCAAAGGCAAAGCTTTTTTTGTACTTATTTTAATGTATGTTAGAAAAAAATACATAGTTACCTCATGAAACAAAGACTTCACCAATATTTGCTTAGAACGAGGCTAAATTACAGTAAAAATTGAACCGTTTAAAGAAAAATATTACGTAAATAATAATAAAACAGGTGGCACTAGGATGTGGTGACAATCATGAAGGTGGTTTGGGAGTGACAGAAGTTTGGGCAACACTGTTTAAAAGATGTATCTGTTTCTCTGTCCTCTTATTCTTCACCGCCAGCCCTGGCCGTCATGCCAGCTTCATGTCTTCATGATCTTTCCGTCTGGATGTGGTCTCCCTAAGGGCTGGAATCTTGCCTTGTTTGCCGTTTGACTCAAACATTTCTCTGCTCCAGCTCTTCGCACAGTGCCCAGCACACAGTAGGGCATTAAGCTGGACTCCTCAGTTTCTCGGCGTATACAATGGCAAACAGGCCAACCGGCCCCCTGCCGCTGCTCTGCCTCTCCGCAGCAAGTACAGAAATCCAGAGCTCCCGAAGTCTGATCCTCAGCGTAGATACGGGAAACCAGGGCCAGAAATAGAACAAGAAATCTTGAACACAGATAAAAGGCTTTTTGATATTTGCATGAAATATGCTTCTTAAAGAGGAACTATTTTTATAGTATTATCTATAAGAGATTATAGGCAGAAATTAATTTTCTAAGTCTTTATACTTAAAACAGTCTGTGCACAGGAGGAATTTAAATTCCTCCTTTAATAAAAAATCACGTATTGTCCTGCAGGCAAAGGGCTAGGTTTCTTTGTGTGATTATTTTGTGATTTCTGAGGCCAAGAGAAATTTGTAAAATGCCATAAAGACTGCTGTGCTTACCTCGCTGCATTCCCGACTTTGTCTACGCTTCCTCATAAAGGATTATTTTTTGGGGGAAGGGCAGAAATATTACAATGTACCAATTCAATAAAGTGTTGTAAAACCATAAAATACAGCAAAGATAGGAACTGAAGCTTTCTAGGTGAAGGACTAACTGCCTGAACTCAATAAATAAACCAAACCAAACCTGTTGCCCTCGAGTGGATTCTCACCCATAGCAACCCTATCGGACAGAGTAGAACTGCCCCATGGGGTTTCCAAGGAGCACCTGTTGGATTTGAACTGCTGACATTTTGGTTAGCAGCTGAGCTCTTAACCACTGTGCCACCAGAACTCAATGAATAAGAGGCCAATAATTGAGCTTGAAACAAACTGAAAGTTGAACCAAAGGCATTTGAAGTGTTAATTTATTAAATAACCCTTTGCTTTCATGGCTTACAATAAAAAATATTTGTGGTCAGGGAAGTTAGGAGACAGGAAACTGGAGTCTTCTAAGCCCATTTTTGTGTTTGGAATGAAACCAAACCTTTATCCAATCATAAACCTTACGTGTTTATCTGCAAGGGAGTGCAGGGGGAGAAAGAGAGGGCAGCAGTATTTGATTTCTATTTAAAGCACCTCTCTTCGCCCAGGATTTCGGTCCTAATGGGGAGTCTTGGTGCAGCGTAGAGGAGACTGCTGTCTCCCCTGCCTTGATCGGCGGCATCCACCCGCACCGTCTGAGCGGATGTGCATGCGTTGGCTCAGTTTCCCTGCTTTGGTGAAAATTCACAGGGAAGTGGGGAATGGTTTACTGATCAAAGCGGAACTTTGTCTTTATCAAACGGATCCTTTCTATCCTGGAAATCTGAGCCACTTGAAAATAGTTTAGATCCACGAGAGAGACTAACCCAACTGTCCATACAGGCCAACTTGAAAGGAGACTGGGGCAGATCACCAAACCTGACCCGTCTTTAATACCATTGTCTGAGAACAGTGTGATTGGGAGTCAGCCATCATCCTTATACTCGCTTTCAACAGCGCTGCATCCTGGTCTGTCTCAGTGACGAATTTGATGAGGAAGATGCCTGAGGGCCAGAACAAAAATATGAATTTCTTACATGTGTGAATATTTAAGATATCCTTATTATTATTTTTATTTATTGAGGTGAGAGTCACATAATATAAACTATTTGAAAGTGAACAGTTCAGTGGCACTTAGTACGTTCACAATATTGTGTAACCACCACCTCGATCTCATTCCAAAACATTATCATCAACCCCAAAAGGAAACGCTGTTTCCATTAAGCAGTTGGTCCCCATTCCCCCTCCCTCCCCACTGACTGCCCAGGTTCTGGAAACCACTGATCTGAGTTCTGTTTTTATAGATTTACCTATTCTGAATATTGTAGAAAAAACAGAATTATACAATCTATGACTTTGTCTTTTTAATGACCTTTTGCTTTCTTCATGTATGATATCCTTAATGTCATTTCACAACTCATCTGGTTTTCGGTCATTAGTGTTCAATGCATTAAATCTATTCCTGAGGTGGTCTCTAAATTTAGATGTGATGTACTCAAGGTTGTTCTTTGGCTCTCGTGGACTTGTTCTAATTTTCTTCAGCTTCAACCTGAACTTGCGTATGAGCAATTGATGGTCTGTTCCTCAGTCAGCCCCTGGCCTTGTTTTGACTGATGATAATGAGCTGCTCCATTGTCTCTTTCCACAGATGTAGTCAATTTGATTCCTGTATTCCATCTGGCAAGGTCCACGTGTATAGTTTTCCTTTATGTTGTTGAAAAAAGGTATTTGTAATGAATAAGTCGGTCTTGCAAAATTCTGTTATGAGATCTCCAGCATTGTTAATATCATCAAGGCTGTATTTTCCAACTACTGATCCTTCTTCTTCTGCATTCCAATCACCAGTAATTATTGATGCATCTTGATTGCATACTTGATCAATTTCAGACTGCAGAAGTTCGCAAAAATCATCAGTTTCTTCATCTTTGGCATTAGTGGTTGGTGAGACTTTCTCTCAGTACTTTGGATATATTATCAGGAGAGACCTGTCCCTGGCGAAGGACATCATGCTTGGTAAAGTAGAGGATCAGCGAAAAAGAGAAAGATCCCCAATGAGATAAACCGACACAGTGGCTGCAACAATGGGCTCAAACATAACGATTATGAGGATGACACAGGACCAGGCAGTGTTTCTTTCTGTAGTACATAGGGTCGCTACGAGTTGGAACCAACTCCACAGCATCTAACAACAACAACATGACATTTGTGTGTGACTTCTTTCATTTAGCATAATATTTTCGAGGTTCATCCACATTGTTGTATGAATCAGTGCTTCATTTCTTTCAATGACTAAATAATATTTCATTATATGTATCAGATATTCTTATTTGATGGATGAAGAAGCTGAGATCACAGGAGGTCTCGCTCATAGCCCTAAGATTGTAGTGATGTGTACCCACCAAGGAATGAAACTCTCTGTTTGAGTCTTGTCCGACAGCAGAACAATCTTGAGCAAGTGGCTTAACCTCTCGCAACTTCAGTTTTCCCATCCTTAAAATGGGTATAAGACAGTTTCCACTTGCATAGATTGTTTGTAAATGTCTAAATTTTTGATTCCCAGTCCAAGGTGCTTTCTGTCATACCACATTCAACGGTATAATTTTGCCTTTTCTTTCAGGTGTTAACCTCTTTTTTCAAAGCTTCAGAGGGAATGGTTTGATACAATCTGCTCTCTTTTCCCAGTAGCATTATGGGACAAGGTTGGCTGGAGTTGGTACATCAATAAGAATGGAGATAAAGAAACTTAAACTTATGAAATGTCTACTGTGTGTCAGGTACTTTACGTGTATCATCTCATTTAATGTCTGTAAAAATAAGGAGCAAGCTTATGTGGTAGGGATTATCATTCCCATTCTCAACTGGGAAAATGGAGCCTCCAATAGCTTATGTAACCAAGGTGGCACAGCCAAAGGCCCACCAGTTTTCAAACCAGGTCTCTCTTATCTCCAACCCCAAAAGAAACCAAACCCATTGCCATCGAGTCTATTCTGACTCACGACAACCCTATAAGAAAGAATAGAACTGCCCCATAAGGTTTCCGAGGAGAAGCTGGTGGATTCAAACTGTTGGCCTTTTGGTTAGCAGATGATCTCTTAACCACTGTGCCAGCGGGGCTCCCTCTTGTCTCCAGAGCCTAGATTTTCCACCGCAGTGCATGCCTTCAGTGGCAGAATGGTGGTGGAGGCAGAGAAGATGAGAGAGGGAAATGATTACCCTGGGACTCTCGGTGCTGCTCAAGTACCGTGAGATTTTCCCTTGATTAGCTACCGAGGAAAGTACATTGTGAACCAGATCTCCTGGCACATAAGGAACATCCAGATTATTTGTTCAGCTCCTGGGAAAGATGCCTTCAAGATTGCGGGGACTGTATTGCATATGACTGTGATTTACTGAGCATCATCTGTGGGCCTGGTGTAGATGCTTCATGAACATGACTGTTACTTCACTATCACACTAGCCCAATGAGGTGGGCATAATAATAAATTGAGGCTTAGAGATGTGAAGTGGCTTGCAGAGCCAAGATTCAAACTGGGTCCGTCAGAGTCTAAAGTGAGTACTTTCATTCCATTACTGTCAAATAATTTCATGGCAGAGCCTGTGGTGGGAAAGAGATAGCTCAGTTCTCAAGAGGCCTGGGTCACAAGTTCGATCTTTTAGTCCAGTTGGATTTACTTCAAGGGAAACTCCTTTCACACATTATTGGTGTTTTTCTCTTTGCTGGAACACAGCATGGCAACCATGTTGGGGGACATTTAGGAGACTGGGGAGATTTGGGCAGGACATGGAGAAAGTCTCCACTGCTGTGTAGGTAGAAGTTAAGAGCGTGGGCTTTGCAATCAGTTATTTCTTGCTTGAGTTCTAGCTCTGTCTCCATCTAGCTATATAACCAACCAGTTGCCCTCTCGATTATGACTCATAGCTACTCCATGTGTGTCAGAGTAGAACTGCACCCCACAGAGTTTTCAGTAGCTGTTATTCTTCAGGAGTAGATCCCCAGGTTTTTCTTTTTAGGTGCCTCTGGGTGGATTTGAACCTCCAACCTTTTGGTTAGCAGCCGAGTGCATTAACATGTTCCACCACCCAGGGACTACATCTAGCTATACATGAGGAATGATTTACGGAATAGTTCTAAACTGGCTTCCTCTGTGATAAAAGGGAATCATACTAATACTTAATTCTTGGGGTTGTTTAGAAGGTTAAATGAGAACATATTTATAAAGAAGAAGCAAACTAGAGCAGGATCCAACCCATGGGTGGCTGGCAAGGTGTTTTGAAATGCTTTAAGTAGGTGTGAACTTCTTAAAATCATGAGATGCCACTGACATTATCCATCCATCCATCCATCCATCCATTCACTCACCATCTACCTGTCTTCTTCTTCATCATCATCATGATCATCATCATCTCCTCTTTCTTTACATATAAAACCATGATGCAAAGATTTTCTTTTGAAAATTTAGAAGATCTGGCAGCAAAAGGCCCTTGTTCCCATGAAGTAATAATCAAATAAAGATAAACAGCAGCTACTGCCTTAGAAAGAGCTGTGTGCTCCAGTTTGCCACAGTCTCTGGCTCTCCCTACTGTCTACTTTGTTCATCTGGTCCCTGTATACTACACAGGGAAGATTCTGACATATAGTGTTGTACTTGGCATATAGTAATGTGCAGAAAGTAGCAGAATCAGGGTTTGATCCTGCCAGTCTGTTACAGAGTCAGTGAGATTAACCCGGGGCTTCCAACTGGTTCCCTGCTGAGAATCTGCATTTCTAACAAGTTCCCTGCTGAGAATTTGCATTTCTGCCCCCAGATATACTGAATCAGAATCTACCTTTTAACAAGATCCCCAGGCAATTCTTATGCATAACTTTCTGGGAACTTGTTAGTTTGAACCAGTTCGAAGCCCTGAATTAACCATTCTACCTTCTGGCCTTGTTACTCAAAGTATGTTCCACAGACCAGCAGCAGCATCAACAGCACCTGCAGCTTATTAGACATGCAGAGTCTAGGCTCTCATTCATGGCCTACTAAATCAGAATCTGCATTTTAACAAGCTCCCCAGGTGATTCACATCCACATTAAATTTTGAAAAGCACTGCTCTGTAGAGCTTATTATCAACTGAATGTCCGGACCCCCAGTTTAACGGATAAAAGGCAGTTAAGTAGGTGGAACACTGGCCTAGGAATTAAGAACGGTATACAAGTATATTTGTTTTGTGACCTTGGTCAAGTTTACCCCAAGCCTCATCATCCATCTCTGTAAAATGAGAGGACCGAGCAATATTTATAATTTGCATTCCACAGAAACACTTACTAACCACATGACCCCTGGGCAAGTGCCTCCAACACCCTGTTGGGTGCTGAGAATACAAAGTTTGATGAGGCATTGGCAGCCCATGCCTGTCCTCCGGGACCTCTCAGTTCAGAATGCCAGAGAGACAAACAAATTAACAATTACAGCACTTATAACAAACATATGTCAAGGTCTCACTGTTGCTAATACTTGGTGATCCCCAAACAGTACCTAAGATACACTAGATGGTTCTCAGAGTCCTGACCCAGGTAAGAGAGCCCCCACATGTGTCTGAGTGACTCCCCAGCACAAAACGCCCGTTCAGTGAGGAAATAGATGTGATGGTTGTACCATATTTATATCCCTGCAGTGAGATTTGTCCCCAGGGGCAAACCTGTGTTGGACTGGCACATGGTAAAGAATGTAGATCCCATGGACCTTTATTTATTAACATTTTCTCCTAAGGGGAGAATGCTTTTTTAAATTTTATTATTATTTTTTAATAAAATAACGCCTCTAAGCTAGCCCTGAATTACAGACAGTGCTAATTTGGTTCAATTATTTTGCTCATTATGGGCAGAAACACAAGTGACATTACAGACCCAGGACTGAGAAACCAAGTCCCAGATTATTCACATAAAAATACAAATGGGATTTAAAAATGTATCAAATAACTAGATGTCACACCTGATTAATACCACCCAATCTAAGAGAGGCAGCCATTGTGTCTTCTAAAATGTCATTAAAATATCAAAAATAAAGAGTTCATGTAATTAAAGAAACATTATTTTGTTCACACAGCCTGAAACAATGTGATGAGGCAGCAGTTCTGAAATGGTGATATTCAATCAGGTAGGTGTCTGTATACCAGCTCAGAGGAGCAGATACTGCTGGTTATGTAAAATGTTGCCTCGTTACATGCTGCGTTAGGACAGAAGGCAGGGAGAGGGGGAGAGGGAAGTGAGGGCATATAGTTCATTCACTCTGAAGTCATAAGAGTGGAGTTTTTTTGTTTCAAAGTCAAAATAGCCCTGTTTTATCAAATAAGCTATCTGGATTGCATTTCCTGTCAGCAAAGCGACAGGATCCACGTTGATGCTTGGGCTCCAAATAAAACTGATTTAGTTATTCTGTCACTAAACACAAGCTACATTTCCATTCAACAAAAACAAGAATAATTGGTTTGGTTTTAGAAAGACAAGCAATCATTTTTCATTAGAATATGCAGGAATGAAGCATGCTGTTGGTTGCTAATGTATGCTCACAGTGGTGTCAGGGGATGAACACGCAAACTCCATTTTGCAATCATGTTTCTGTGAAATAATTTTCTTAAAATGGGAGCTCTGTATAAAACGGAGTCTCTTAATCAATATATCTATGTTGGCTCAAGCTGTTTGCCAAGAATAGACTCCTATTTGTTGTGTCTTGTTTATAGTAGGCACTCAATAAATGTTGGTTGAATTAATTTACAGGAATGAGTAGAAATTGGTTTAAGGAAACACTATTTTCTTGTAGTTCGTTGGCTGCATAATTTAGCCTTGAAAATAGAGGATGACAAGAATACTGAAGCTTGATAATTGAAGTCCTGGCTGGTGTGTGCAGCCAGCCTTATCCAGGTAATGTACTTCTGGAGAGAATGCACTGGAAATTTTTCTTAGTCCCTGGGTTTTCCAGCATTGGTCAATGAACCAGCTATTCTCTGTGTGTAAGTGAGATATTTTGTGAGGAATATTTACTCAAGCAGTGTGTCTACCCAATGCCAAAGCAAATGGTTGAAAAGTGAAAACTCAAATCAGTCAAACCACTGATTTGACTGTGGTTGTCCTGAATTTAGGAGACCCTGAGTGGTGCAAACGGTTAAGCGCTGGGCTACTAACTGAAAGGTTGGCGCTTCGAACCCATTCAGAGGTGCTTTGGAAGAAAGGCTTGGCGATCTGCTTCTGAAAGATCCCAGCCTTGAAAACGCTATGGAGCAGTTCTACCCTAACACACATGCGGCCTCTATGAGTTGGAATCGACTATTGGCAAATGGTTAGTCCTGAATTCAAGAGTGGTTTGAAATGTCTGTGAAGCCCAGATAGAATCAGTGATGGTGGCTCCCTGTACAGAAGTAAGAAAACTCGGCACAGCCATAACCCCAGAGTGTTGGTTGACCCCTGACCATACCTGAAGGGGATGGTGGTGCAAGTCAGGCTGATGCTTGGACATTGGAGATTCAGTCTCCAAAGTGGGTGTTAAAAAAGCAAGTAAATATACATTTATTAGGGACGTGTGCCCCAAAGGTTTTCTAATGATGGCTGCAACATTTTAAAAAGTTTAGAGATTTTGTACTTGGCCAAGATCTGTGAGGGCAGGGATGATGTTAGTTAGATATATCTTAGTATATCCATTTTTTAGCACAGCACACAGAAGACACTTGTAAGACTAAAAGTTCCTAGAAAGCAAGTTCTCTTACTTTTGTTTAATATTATATTCTCAGTACATAGCACAGTCCTTGGAACTTAGCAGGTACCAAAAAAAAATTTTTTTTTAATGAAAACATGTTAGATAAATCAACTGCTCCAACAGAAGTTTGTCTTAGTTATCCAGTGCTGCTGTAACAGAAATACCACAAGTGGATGGCTTTAACAAATAGGACTCTATCTCTCACAGTCTAGGATGCTAGAAGTCCAAATTCAGGGTGCCAGCTCCAGGGGAAGGCTTTCTCTTTCTGTCGGCTCTAGAGGAAGCTCCTTGTCATCAATCTTCCTTTGAGTGTAGGAGTTTCTCAGCACAGGGGCCCAGGGTCGCACTCTTCTCCTGGCTCTTCTTTCTTGGTGTTATGAGGTCCCTCTCCTCTCTGCTTGTTTCTCTCTTTTATATCTCAAAGGAGGTCGACTTAAGATACAACCTAATCCTGTAGATTGTGTCCTGCCTCATTAACATAACTGCTTCTAATCCTGCCTCATTAACATAACGGATGGCTCACTCCCAAATAGGATCATAACCACAGACATAGAGGTTAGGATTTACAACACATAGGATAATTACATCAGATCACAAAATGGAGGACAACCATACAATATTGGAATCATGACCTAGCCAAACTGACACATATTTGTGGGGGGGACACATTTCAATCCATGCCAAAGGTATTAACAAATTTTCCTTACAGAATTGAGGCTCTCTTCCTGTAAGACTTTTGGAAGCATTCTGGACACCCTGAATGACCTATTTGTCCAAACATTTGCAAACAGAGCGTAAGATGTGCTCTGTCTTTTATACAGGATCTGTACACTGCATCCCTTAAATTGTAAGTCAGACTTATTTTTAAGCAATTCTGATCAATTAACATCCAGATTTAAATTAGGGTGCGGATTTGCTTTTCAAAGTTAAGATTCTTCACTTTGCAGAAGGATAGCATAAGATCCCTTTTTAAATAATGGATACCCCTATAGAGAAGACATGACTAATAAAAAGTAATTAGTACTCACATTTTAGGAATACTTTTATGTGAGGCAGACCTTCAGAGCTGTTTAGTATAATAACATGTCTTAACTGGATAGAGGAGCGGAATGACCCAGAGAGGTCATTTAAATCTCAAAATAAGGTATAGAGATTACGTGCGCCTGCATGCACGCATGCGTTTTCCCTCATCCACGCTGTGCCAGGTTTTATTTTATTATTTTTATTGTACTTCAGGTGAAGGCTTGCAGAACAAATGTTTCTCATGAAACAGTAGTACACATATTGTTTTATGACATTGGTTAACAACCCCACAACATGTCAACCCTCTAACTTCTCAACCTTTTTTTTTTGGTGAAAATACACATAGCCAAATATACACCATTTCAAAAATTTCTACATGCACAGTTCACTGGCATTGACTACGCTCTTCCAATCGTGCTGTTATTCTCACTTAAGATGAAGGCTTACAGAACAAAATAGTTTCTCATTTAACAGTTACTACAAATGTTGCCCTATGACAATGGTTAGCAATCTCACAACACATCAACAGTATCCTTACTCAACCTTGGGTTCCCTATCATCAGCTTCCTTGTCCCCTTCTGCCTTCTGGCCCTTGTCACTGGACTTCTGTGCCTCGTTAGTCTCATTTGGTTTTACAGGGCTGTACGCTCCCAGGCTGAACGGTGAACCTCGGAGATAACTTCACCACTGAGCTAAAAGGGTGTCTGGGGTCCATACTCTCGGGGTTTCTCCAGTCTCCTTTAGGCCAGTAAATCTGGTCTTCTTTTTGTGAGTTAGAATTGTGTTCTACATCCTTCTCCAGCTCTGTCCAGAACCCTCCGTTGTGATCCTGGTCAGAGCAGTCAGTGGTGGTAGCCGGGCACCAACTAGCTATACTGGACTCAGTCCGGTGGAGGCCTTGGTAGCTGTGGACAATTAGTCCTTTGGACTAACCTTTTCCTTGTATCCTGTTCTCTTCATTCTCCCTTGCTCCCGAAGGGATGAGACCAGTGGAGTATCTTAGATGGCCGCTCACAGGCTTTTAAGACCCCAGACACTACTCACCGAGGTAGAATGTAGAGCATTGTCTTTATAAGCTGTGTCATGCCAGTTGAGCTAGATGTTCCCCGAGACCATGGTCCCCACAGCCCTCCACCCAGCAATTCAGTCCCTCAGGGAGTTTGGATGTGTCTATGGGGCTTCCATGACCTTTCCTTGTACAAGTTGTGCTAGTTTCCCCTGTATTGTCTCACCCTTCACCAAGATACCACTTATCTATTGCCTATTTAGTATTCCCCTCCCCACCCCTCCCATCCCTAGTAACCAACAAAGATTGTTACATTTTGTGTGTGAACTTTTTCATGGGTTTTTACAATAGAGGTCTCATACAATATTTGTCCTTTTGTGATTGACTTATTTCACTCAGCACAATGTCCTCCAGTTTCATCCATGTTATGAGATGCTTCACAGACTCATTGTTGTTCTTTCTCGTTGCATAGTACTCCATTGTGTGTATGTACCATAGTTTGTTTATCCATTCATCTGTTGATGGGCATCTAGGTTGTTTCCATCGTTTTGCTATTGTGAACAATGCTGCCATGAACATAGGTGTGCATATGTCTATTCGAGTGACGACACTTATTTCTCTAGGATATATTCCTAGGAGTGGGATCGCTGGATCGAATGGTATGTCTATTTCTATCTTTCTGAGGAAGTGCCATATCATTTTCCAAAATGGTTGTATCATTTTGCATTCCCACCAGCAGTGCATAAGTGTTCCCATCTCCCCGCAGCCCCTCCAACATTTGTTATTTCCAGTGTTTTTGATTCATGCCCCTAATGCCGGGGTGAGATGGTATCTCATTGTGGTTTAATCTGCATTTCTCTAATGGCTAGTGATCGTGAGCATTTCCTCATGTGTCTGTTGGCCATTTGAATGTCTTCTTTGGTGACGTGTCTGCTCATTTCCTTTGCCCGTTTTTTAATAGGATGATTTGTCTTTTTGTTGTAGAGGTGTTGGATTTTCTTGTAGATTATAGAGATTAGATCTTTGTCTGACTTGTACTGTCCAAAATTTTTTTCCCAGTCTGTAGGTTCTCTTTTTACTCTTTTGGTGAAGTCTTTCGAAGAGCATAGGTGTTTGATTTTTAGAAGATCCCAGTTATCTAGCTTATCTATTGGGGTTCGTGCGTTGATGGTTATGGTTTGTATCCTGTTAATGCCGTATATTAAGGCCTGTGGTGTTGGTCCTATTTTTTCTTCTATGAACTTTATAGTTTTAGGCTTTATATTCAGGTCTTTGATCCATTTTGAAGTAGTTTTTGTATACAGCATGAGGTATGGGTCCTGTTTCATTTTTTTTCAGATGGATATCCAGTTTTGCCAGCACAATTTGTTGAAAAGACTGTCTTTTCCCCATTTGATGGACTTTGGGCCCTTGTCGAAGATCAGGTGACCGTAGGTGGATGGATTTACATCTGGGTTCTCAATTCTGTTCCATTGGTCAATATATCTGTCATCGTACCAGTACCAGGCTGTTCTGATTACTGTAGCTGTATAGTAGGTTCTGAAGTCAGGTAGTGTGAGTCCTCCAACTTTATTCTTCTTCTTCAATAGTGCTTTACTTATTTGGGGCTTCTTCCCTTTCCATATAAAGTGAATGATTAGTTTTTCCATCTCTTTGAAGAATGTTGTTGGCATTTGGATCGGGATTGCGTTGTATTTGTAAATTGCTTTGGGTAGAATTGTCATTTTCACATTGTTGAGTCTGCCTATCCATGAGCATGGGATGTTTTTCCATTTATGTAGATCCCTTTGGGTTTCATGCAGTAGTGTTTTGTAGTTTTCTTTGTATAGGTCTTTTACATCCCTGGTCAGATTTATTCCTAAGTATTTTATCTTTTTAGGGGCTATTGAAAATGGTATTGTTTTCCTGATCTCCTTTTCATCATTCTCCTTACTGGTGTATAGGAATCCAACTGATTTTTGAATGTTTATCTTGTATCCTGCTACTCTGCTGAATCTTTCTATTAGTTCCAGTAGATTTCTTGTGGAGTCTTTAGGGTTTTCTATGTATAGTATCATATCATCTGCAAACAGGGACAGTTTAACTTCTTCATTACCAATTTGGATGCCCTTTATTTCTTTTTCTTGCCTTATTGCTCTAGCTAGAACTTCCAGCACAATGTTAAATAGGAGTGGTGATAAAGGGCATCCTTATCTTGTTCCTGTTTTCAAGGGAATGTTTTTAGCTTCTCTCCATTAAGAATGATGTTGGCCGTTGGTTTTGCATAGATGCCCTTTATTATGTTGAGAAATTTCCCTTCTATACCTATTTTATTGAGAGTTTTTATCAGGAATTGGTGTTGGACTTTGTCAAATGCCTTTTCTGCGTCAATTGAGATGATCGTGTGATTCTTTTCTTTCCTTTTATTTATGTGGTGGATTACGTTGATTGATTTTCTAATGTTGAACCATCCTTACATACCTGGTATGAATCCTACTTGGTCGTGGTGTATTATTTTTTTGATATGATGCTGAATTCTATTGGCTAGAATTTTGTTCAGAATTTTTGCATCTATATTCATGAGAGATATTGGTCTATAATTTTCTTTTTTTGTGACGTCTTTGCCTGGTTTTGGTATCAGCGTTATGGTGGCTTCATAGAATGAATTTGGAAGTGTTGCTTCCTATTCTATGCTTTGAAATAGCTTGAGTAGTATTGGTACAAGCTCTTCTGTAAATGTTTTGTAGAATTCTCCAGTGAAGCCATCTGGGCCAGGGCTTTTTTTGGTTGGGAGTTTTTTTTATTACCTTTACAATGTCTTCTCTTGTTATGGGCCTGTTTAGATTTTCAACATCACTTTGTTGTAGTTTGGGTAGGCCGTGTATTTCTAGAAATTTATCCATTTCCTCTAGGTTTTCAAATTTGTTGGAGTATAGTTTTTCATAATATTCTGTTATAATCCTTTTTATTTCAGTTGGGTCTGTTGTAAAGTCTCCCATTTCATTTCTTATTTGGGTTATTTGTGTCATGTCGTGCCAGGTTTTTAATCTCATGACTGAAAACAGCAAAGTATAGAGTTAGGAAATCCCAAATTCCAATTTTAGCTGTGCTGTTTATTAGGTTTAATTTGCCTACCTAAAATGATGTTTTGGAACCTTAATTTCCAAGCATTATTTCCAATAATACCTCCTTTATAGGTATATTGATAAAGACTCTTGATTTGCAAGTTTCAGAAAACATAATTCCAACTGCCTTAAGTTGATTTGCTCATGTAAATGAAAAGTTCAGATTATAAAAGTGGCTTCAAGCCTGGCTTAGTCTAGGGCTTAACCAACATCATAACTTGATGCCTCTCTCTCTCGGCTCTGCCTTCCTCTCCCTTGGCTTCACTCTGAGGTCCAGAGGGACAAGATGGCTGCAGTAGTTCTGGCAGTACAATTTCAGGGGAAGAGAATGTACATCTCCTTTAGCAGCCTAACCACAAGCCCCTTTGCCTCTCGGTGGCTCATTTGATCATGTACCCATCTCTGAAACAATGACTGAGGCCAGGGGAATGTAGTACGCTATTTGGCTTTAGCCTTGGTAATATACCCACCCCACTGCTGGATGCTATCAGCACCCTTTGCCCCACTCAAATCACTTGGTCCTAGGGTAGGGTGATGGGATAGTCTATGGAGAAAAAATGGGGTAAGGTTATTAGATGAGGGAATGGTGGCTGTTAAAAGGAGGTAAAAATACCAGCTGTCTACTACAGCCAGTTTGTGGGGAGATGAAATGAAGTCATATATGTGAAAGGCCATAGCATGTAGATGATCAGTAAATGATCAAAATAAGATGAGCAGGTCAAGAAAATCTGAAGAAATTAGGTACAGAAGAGAAGTAGGACAAGTTTGAGATTAAGAACACAAGGAACCTATATACTTGGTGTAAATTCACTGAGTTCATGAAACATTTCTTCAGCACCTAAGTTGTGCTAAGTGTTGTGTGTAGGCCTGGGGATACTGAGATTTAAAAAGAGTTGGTCTCAGCATTGGATTTGCTTACAGGATGCAGGTGTGTATGCCATTTCAATGCAGTGTGGAAGGTATTTGATGGATGTGCGCTCAGGAACCTATGGGAGCATCAAGCAGGAGCTCCTAACACAGCTTTGGGGGTGGGTCAAGAGATAAGAAGGCATTAAGGGAGAAGGTCCTGAGGAGAGTTTTGAACAGTTACTAAGAATTATCTAGGTGAAGAAATGAGGTGGGAGAGGGCTTTCTGGACAGGAGAACAGTGTGGGTAGAGATGTTGGTGTTGTTAGGTATCATTGAGTGGGTTCTGACTGAGAGATGCCCCAGATATAACAAAACAAAACCTTGCCTGGTCTTGCATCATCCTCACAATAGTAGGTATGTGTGAGCCAATTGTTGCAGCCACTGTGTCAGTCTGTCTCATTAAGGCTCCTCCTCTTTTTTGCTGACCTTCTACTTTACCAAGCATGATGTCCTTCTCCAGGGATTGGTCCTTCCTGATAACATGTCCAACGTAAGTGACACAAAGTCTTGCCATCCTTGCTTCTAAGGACCATTCTGGCTGTACTTCTTCCAATACAGATTTGTTTGTTCTTCTGGCAGTGCATGGTATATTTAATATTCTTCACTAACAGCATAATTCAAATGTGTCAATTCTTCTTTGGTCTTCCTTTTTTTATTGTACAACTTTCACATGCACAGGAGATAGTGAAAGTGACATATTTGCTTTTTAAGATTTTAAAGAGATCTTTTGCAGCAGATTTGCCCAACGCAATATGTTTGATTTCTTGACTGCTGCTTCCATGGGCATTGATTACTGATCCAAGTAAAATGAAACCTTGACAACTTCAGTATCTTCTCCATTTATCACTATGTGTCTTACTGGTCCAGTTTGTGAGGATTTTGTTTTCTTTATGTTAAGGTGCAATTCATACTGAAGGCTGTAGTCTTTGGTCTTTATCAGTAAGTGCTTCAAGTCATCTTCACTTTCATCAAGCAAGGTTGTGTCATCTGCATATCTCAGGTTGTTAATGAGTCTTCCTCCAATTCTGATGCTGTGTTCTTCTTCATATAGTCCAGTTTCTCAGATTATTGCTCAGCATGCAGACTGAAGACGCACACCTTTCCTGACTTTAAACTGCAAGTATCCCATTGTTTGGTTCCAGTGACTGCCTCTTGATCTATGTACAAGTTCTGCATAAGCACAGTTAAGTGTTTGAGAATTCCCATTCTTTGCAATGTTATCCATAATTTGTTATGAGCCATGCAGTCAAATGCCTTTGCATAGTCAATAAAACACAGGTAAACATCTTTTTGGTATTCTCTGCTTTCAGCCAGGATCCATCTGACATTAGCAATGGTATTCCTGGTTCCACGTTCTCTTCTGAATCCGGCTTGAATTTCTGGAAGTTCCCTGTCAATATATGCTGCAGCCATTTTTGAATGATCTTCAGCAAAATTTTACTTGCATGTAATATCAATGATATTGTTCGATAATTTCTGTATTCTGTTGGATCACCTTTCTTTGGAATGGGCAGTAATATGGATCTCTTCCAGTCAGTTGGCCAGATAGCTGTCTTCCAAATTTCTTGGCATAGTCAAGAGAGTGCGTTCAGCGTTGCATTTGTTTGTTGAAGCATCTCAATTGGTATTCTGTCAACTCCTGGAGTCTTGTTCCTTCAGTACCATCAGTTCTTGATCACATGCTACCTCCCGAAACTGTTGAATATCAACCAGTTCTTTTTGGTACAGTGACTCTGTATTCCTTCCATCTTCTTTTGATGCTTCCTGTGTTGTTCAATATTTTGCCCATAGAGTCCTTCATCATTGCAGCTCGAGGCTTGAATTTTCTCTTCAGTTCTCTCAGCTGGAGAAATGCCGAAATATTCTTCCCTTTTTCTAACTCCAGGTCTTTGCACATTTCATTGTAATATTTCACTTTATCTTCTTGAGCTGCCCTTTGAAATCTTCTGTTTAGCTCTTATGTCATAATTTTTTCCTTTAATTTTGGCTACTCTACCTTCAAGAGCAAGTTTCAGAGTATCTTCTAATATTTATTTTAATCTTTTCTTTCTTTCCCGTCTTTAATTGTGCTTTAGATGCAGGTTTACAGAGCAAATTAGTTTCTCATTAAACAATTAATACACATATTGTTTTGTGACATTGGTTGCCAACCCCTCTTCCCTGACTTTGTAATGACCTTTTGCTTTTCTCATGTATGATGTCCTTCCACAACTCTTCTGGTCTTTGGTCATTAGTGTTCATTGCATCAAATTTGTTCTGATGGTCTCTAAATTCAGGTGGGATGTATTCAAGGTCGTACTTTGGCTCTCGTGGACTTGTTGAATTTTCTTCAGCTTCAACTTGAACTTGTATATGAGCAGTTGATAGTCTATTCCACAGTCGGCCTCTGGCCTTGTTCTGACTGATAATATGAGCGTCTCCATTGTCTCTATTCACAGATGTAGCCAATTTGATTCCTGTGCTTTCCATCTGACAAGGTCCACCTGTATAGTCATCATTTATGTTGCTGAAAAAAGGTATTTCCGATGCATAAGTCATCGGTCTTGCAGATTTCTATCATGCAATCTCTGGCGTCCTTACTATCACCAAGGCTGTATTTTCCAACAACTGATTCTTCTTTGTTTCCAACTTTTGCATTCCAATCACTAGTAATTATCAATGCATCTTGATTGAATGTTTGGTCAATTTCAGACTGCAGAAGGTTGTAAAAATCTTCAATTTCTTCATCTTTGGCTTTAGTGGTTGGTGCATAGAGGTGGGGAGATAAACATGCACAACGTGACTGGCAAGGGCAGGAGCAGGGGCTGAGGTTCATCTGCTGTCTCTAATGTGCAAAGGTGGAGGCAGAGAGTGGCAGGAGATGAGGCTGAAGACACATTCATACATAGGAGTCCAATCATTGAAGGCCCCATGTTCCATGTAGAGGAGACTGGATATTTTTCTTAGGTGATGTGTAGCCACTGAATGGCTTCAAAAACAGGGAATTGACATGGTTCAGTTGCAGCTTCTGAAAGACTACTTTGGCTGGAGTTGGGGAATGGATGGGGTGGGCCCAGGTGGACTTCAGGAAGCCCAGGGAAGAGGCTGCTGGAGTAGGCTAGGAGAGAGATGTGGGAGAGCCTGGACTGGGGAACTCGTAGTAGGGATGGAGAGGAAGAGATAGGGCAAGAAGGTTAACAGTTGAATCAGTGGGACTCAGTGATTGGTCAGATGGGTGGAATTAGGGAGAAGGAGGAGTAAGTCAGGCATATGACAACTATTGGGATGCATATGGCCCCTTCCTTCTGATAAAAGATAAAGAAAGGCAAACAACTGAAATTGGACAGGTTCATCAACAAGGGAATTTTAAATGTGTAATGGTGTTTCCATATGGTAGGCTAAATTTACTCTGCAGAAGTAAAAAATAATATTTTTATAAAATGTTAATGGCTTGGAATATGCTCATGATATATAAAGTGAAAAAAAATTCAGGCTATAAAATTGTATAGCAGTATGATCCCAATTTATGTAGAGTTAGTTATAGAAACATCTACATAATATAATTCCAGATGACTTACACCATGATGTTAGTAGCTTTTATCTCTGAAATTACAGAGCATTTCTGAATGGCCCATTTTTAAAAACAATGAACTTGCAAAACTTCTAAAAATTAGAAGAACATAAATGTTATACTATAAAAGAAAACTTAAATAGCAATTTCTGGAATAAGTCGACCTTCCAGGACAGTGGTTCCAAGAGGAAATGGGCAACTGGGCTTTGGCCTTATGTCCAGAGCATGGAGAGAGTGCCCAGTTTTGGCCTAATGTACTGATGGTGAGAAATGGTTACTCACATCATGGCTTTTGAAGAGGTGTACTAGGAAAGACTAATGCCAGCAATCATGGGGATGGTATGAGACTAGGCATAGTGTCATTCTGTTGTACATGGGGACACTATGAGTTGGAGTTGACTTGACAGCAACTAACAACAACAGCAATTATTTAAACAGCAACTGGACTAGTGTTTTAGGAAACAACTGGGCCCCATAGTCTAGCCAAGCTGACACATATAATTGACCATCACAGACTCTAAGTTCCTTTCCAACCCAACCTTGACTTTCTGTGGTTCTATTCCAACCCTGTCAGTTTTAAAGAATATTTAGTTCTCTCCAGCTCTCAGTTAATTACCTCTTTAATCTCATAATATTTCTCTACTAAAATAATTCAATAAACATGAACTTCCCTTAGATAAACGTCATTAACAATGTTCTCCTACGTATGGTCCTAAAACTACAAACATATGGAAACCTCAGATAAGGTCTACTGACATTCTGGATTCGTTGAATTTTCTCATGTAAGTAATTCTATTATCAAGGAACAAATAGAAATATGAGGCTGTCAGAATTGCAAGGGATTTTAATGGTCATCTGGATTAACTCCCACATGATACTTGAATTCCCTCTACAATATCCCTTCCAAGTGGTTGCCCAGTCTGTGTCTGCACATCTTCAGTGATGGGAAACTCATCTCCCTGGAAAAGAGGTAAATAGCACAGTGTTTGAGAGCATGGGCTATGGAGTAGGCCAGAGCCTAGGTTCAAATCCCAGTGCAGGTCCTGGGATTTTCTACTATACAGAGAAAGCTGTGGGCCCTTGGGAAATTACACAACCTCTCTGAGCCTTGGTTTTCTTATCTGAAAGTGGAGAAGATAATGTTTCGTGTGTCATATGGTGATGTTAACCTTAAATAAGATCTAAAATGCTTGTAACATTGTCTGACACATGGCAGTCAATAAATGGTAGCTCTTTTCCTTTTGAGGCAGAACTACCTGTTAGAGTGACTATTAGAAAAACTTCCCTTATATAGAGTTTGTCTTCCTGAAATATAGTTTTTATTCTGGAAGATCACATAGGTTTAATCTCTAATGTCATCTTTAACCGACTGAATGTGGTTTTCTGGAGATGGTTATTCAGAAGGATTGTAAGGCCTTGTCCAGTGGGAAAGAAAGACAGGGTAGCTTAGAAAATCTGCCATGATGTAGGAAATGGGGAACAAGGAGGATGTAGGAATATAGTAAGGAGCCCTGGTTGCTCAGTGGTTAAGCGCCAGGCTGCTAACTGAAAGGTTGGTGGTTTGAACCCACCAGACGCTTCATGGGAGAAAGATGTGGCCATCCCCTTCCATAAAGATTACAGCCTTGGAAACCCTATGGGGCTGTCCTGTACGGTTGCTATGAGTCAGAATCAACTTGATGGTAGTGGGTTAATGGGTAGGAGTAGTAAGTGAAAACACTATGTGGTTCGTTTGCTAGTTCTGCCTAGTTTTCCCACTTGGAATCCCACAGAATGTGCCTCTTCTTTCATGTCCCCCTAGTGCTCCTCATCTCATGATCCCTGCAGCCAATACTTGTGCAGTATCTTTCATGTTCTGTTGCTGACTGGCTGCTCTCACATCAATAATGCCCGTCTTACTTGGAGAGCAGGAACAAGCTCTGAGGAGCTGTCATAAAGCCCTTGCTTTTAATGAATTTATCAAATCCAACAATGACTTACTGAAAGCACAATATGAATAAGGAGAGGCAGGTCTCACTTTCTGATGCGAACAGAGTGACAATTAAACTTTCAATAAGGAAACACAAAGCTCCAAAACATGACCTAAGCACCACCAACAAAGAAATCTTCAGATCTTTTAGCATCAGGGTCAACAGCTCTACTTGCCTTGATAACCCTACGGGTTTCATTATGTAATATCAGAGTACAATAACTGGCGTGCATAAAGTTGTCTAATCATCAGGAAAACAATAGATTATAATCCTTGTACTCGGTTTAAGAAAGTGGGGAAGTCTATAAACTGTTTATGAAGGTTTTCAACAATTAATTAAAATAAAGACGTTTTGTTGCTGAAAAGAAAACTCAGAAAATTTGGTTATGTGGAACACCCCATTCTTTGATGATATTGCATAATTATAAATTCTTTTAACACAGCCATGTTTAGGTGGCCTGTGGCATTGAAGGGCTACCCAGTGCTATAGGGATGATAAATTAAATAGATAAGAAGCCATAAATATTGGGAAAAACAGTTCATTAGGAGAGATGATAAATATCCATTTTATTTTATTTCTACAAACATTTATTGAGCACTTATCATATGTCAGTCACTGTACTGGGCCCCAGGACTATGAAAGGAATGTGATGTGATTGTGGTTACTTGCTCAGAAAATTCACAGTCAGGAGAGACTGACAGGTTGAACATAACTATAGCACAAATGAGGGAAAATAATTCTGCTGGGTGAGGGATAAAGGGTGTGGCTAAGAAAAAAGGTAATATTTGAATGGGGTATTGAAGGATAAAGGGAGCCCTGGTGGTGCAGTGGTTAAGCGCTTGGTTGCTAACCGAAAGGGAAAGGTTGGTGGTTTGAACCCACCAGGCACTCCGTGGGAGAAAGATGTGACAATCTGCTTGTAAAGATTTACAGCCTCAGATACCCTATGAGGCAGTTCTACTCTGTCCTACAGGGTCACTATGAGTTGGTTTTGGTTTTACTGAATAAATGGTGTAGCTGTTAGTTGCCATTGAGTCGGCTCAATCACGGAGACATTATGTATAACAGAACGAAACATTGCCTGCATCCTGAGCCATCTTCATGATCACTGGTATGTCTAAGTCCATTGTTGCACCTATTGTGCAGAACCTTCCAATGTACAGGGCTCATCTTCCAGTAGTATATTGGAGAATATTCGGTTGTGATCCTCAAGATTTTCATTGGCTAATTTTTGGAAGTAGATTGCCAAGCCTTTCTTCCTAGTCTGCCATAGCCCAGGAGCTCTGCTGTAACCTGTCCATTACGGGTGACCCTGCTGGTATTTGAAATATCAGTGGCATGGCTTCCAGAATCATAGCAACACAAAAGTCACACAGTATGACAAGCTGACAAATGGGTGGTGGGAAGGATAAATAGGAATTTGCTATTTGCCAGGTATGTAAAATAATAAAAAGGCATCCCAAGAAGTCATAAATTTTTCTGTTCTTGAGATATCACCCTGAGCCATATCACCATTAAAAAAAAAAGAGTAGCCCAAAAAGGTTGGTTTTTTTTTAAGTGGGTAAAAAAGAATTTTAAGAATGCTTGTAGGAAGGAAGGAAATATTGGAAATGAGTCTGGCAATATGCTTCAGTTATAAGAGGCACCATGGGGGTGTACTGAGGGTCAATGGAACTGAAAATGAATCAAAAGGATGGGGACACCCCAAAACATTTAAACCAAATGAAAGACTAGAGATGGAGCTGAATTTACATGGCGGAGTAAAATATGTGCTTGGACCAAGTCAGAAGGACCACATTTTAGTGGGATTAGAGCCCTGACTGAAGGAGCCCGGGCGACATAATAGTTAAGCGCTTGGCTAGTAACCGAAAGGTTGGGAGGTTCAAATCCACTAGCCGCTCTGTGGGAGAAAAGACCTGGTCATCTGCTCCAGTAAAGATTTCAGCCTAGGAAACCCTATGGGGAAGTTCTACTCTGTCCTATAGGGTCGCCATTAGTCAGAATCAACTTGACTGCACACAACAACATCATAGCCTTGACTGCTATATAATACTGAGCAAGTTATGGCCACCTAATTCCTTCTTCAGGTGCTCAATAAGGGGCTGAACCAGTTTGGAATCTATCAGTTTTCTTCTAGATCCCAAATGCCCCAATGTTCTCACAAGACTAGAAACAGGGAGCTTGGGCAGACACAGTGCCTGGAGCATAGTAGGTGCTCCATGTATGTTAAAGAAAGCAGTTCATAGCCTTCCCTTTAAGAGCTGGAGGTGACTTGTGGTCTAGTGAAAGGAAATGGAATGGCATCAGGTTGAGGCAAATGGCTGATTTTTCCTGATATTCTGTAAGTGGACTGGGGGTTGGAACTCAGTCCAAGTCATCGAAGCAATGAGATGATGACACTAATCATAGAAGGCGAAAGGGAAATATCTGGATAGTCATTGCCCTGGGATCGGAAAGAAGGAAGAGACCAAATCTTGGTAGGAGCGTCAAGGTTCAGGAATGCTGTTCTGGGACTTGAGGAAGTGGTTTAACCAGCAATTTAGCATTTAGGTCCCTATACTGAGGTTGTGCCCCTGGGGTGTTGGGTTAGATCAACAGCATATGTAATGACCAAGGGCTCTTTAAATTTCAAGGATGATGATAAGCCATGTATCCATCTTGTCCAACAGAATATTTATGAGACTTGGAGGGGAAGCCAGGACAGGCTATTACACACCTGATGGAGAGCATTAAACCTAATGCCAGCCACTAGCCTTTCTAATGCTTCTGATTACATTTTATATTCTTCTTAACAAATTCCTCAACACTTTGGCAAAGACTTTATTTGATTAGTCCATAGGGATCAGTGACTGTGTGCCATGGGGGAGAGTCCCAGGAAACCAGTGATGACTTATAGTTTAGCAGCAGCACTCAGCGTCCACCCTCGGAAGATTTCTCAGTTGTCAGAGGCAACAGTTTTGTTGGGAGCAGGTTCCTAGAAACCTGAACAGAAAGAGGCAATAGCACAAAAAGGCATTTCAGGGCAAGGAAAGGGCTGCCTTGAGCATCATCTCGTCTTGCTATGATCACAGAGGGTTTGAGGGCCTAGAAGTTAAGTAATAAAAGTGCAAATACTACGACCGAAGTGAGTAGCTAGCAATCACCCTTGAGCACAACACTCTCAAATGTATCTGTGATGGGTTTGTGGTTTATGAACGGGGAATTTGATGGATCCGGGCCGAGCCCTTTGATAAATGATATTGTCTCAACCTGGGATGACTTCTTTTCTAGGGGAGGGGGAAGGGTATTCTATCGAAAACCATAAAGAGTTAAAACTACTCATATCAGCACCCCTTTTTATTAGCAATTATATGAAATTAAACATTAACAATTAAAAATGGTAAGCATCTTTCCTGAGTTATTTTTAAGTCAGTCTTTTTTTCTTTCTTCTTCCTCCCTCCCTCCTCTCTGTCTTATCTATCCACCTATCATATATATACACATAGATCTCCTTAAGTGGGATTATTCTACATACATTAGTCTGAAACTATGGATGTATTGTGGATATTTTAACGTAATGATAGGCATACATTTTCAACATTAAAAGATATAGCTGCACAATGTTTCACTCTATGTACCATCATTTATTCAGTCAGTGCTCTACTAATGGACATTTGTGTTGTTTCGTTTTTTCTTTCTAGTTTTTGATGCAAGCAATGCTGCAACAAAATCCATAAATGTAATATTTGGGCATTTATTTCCACAGGCTAATTGTTAGAAGTGGGATTAGTAGGTCAAAGAGTATACACATTAAAAATTGTGCTTTCCGGACTGTGAGACGTAAAACGATACTTGTCAAGAGTGTGCTTCTTAGCTCAGGTAGCTACATAGACTAAATGGGCAGCTTCCATCCGGAGGTGATATGAGAAGGTAGAGGGTCAGGAGCTGGTTGAATGGACATGGGAAATCGGGGATGGAAAGGAGGAGTGTGCTGTCACAGTATAGGGAGACCAGTTAGGGTCCCATAACAATGTATGTATGAATTTTTGTATGAGAGACTAACTTGAAATGTAAACTTTCACTTAAACTACAACAATAAACAAACAACAAAAAATTGTACTTTCCAAAAAAGTTGCATCAATTAGCATTCCCACTGTCTGTGTATGCGAGTGCCTGTTTCTGCGACCTGTCCACCCTTTAGTGTAACTATTAAGTTTTTGCCAATTGGAAGGCTGAGAACCAGTATCTCATTGGTAATTTAATTTGTAATCTCTGAAAGCTAGAAGCTTGTACATTTCTCTGTGTTTATTGTATGTTTGCGTTATCTCATTTAATTGCTTATTTATCTTCTTTACCTATATTTCTATTGAGTTATTTGTATTATAACAATTAATTTGTAGGAATTCTTTATATATTGGATATTAATCCTTTATTAACCCTTTCTTCCAAAGACAAGCGATTTTCAAAAATAAATTTCAAGTTACGAAACCTTTTATTCAATGGGAATCTCATGTCAAAGCTCAGTAAACACAATAGTAAAAGTGGGCTGCAGAATGTGGCCTTTAAATACCATTGCTCACTAAAATTAAACCAGGCTATTTGGAAACATGGCTAATTCCAGATCTGGGACAGAAAAAGTACAAAATGTGCCTGGAACATCTTGACATACTAGAAAAAAAAAAACCCAAAAAACAAAAAACCATTATCAAAGGCTATTGGGTCATATAACAAGGATCCAGGAGTCAATTTGAGTCAGTTCACACTGGCAAAAGATGGGATAATATGAGAATCAATAAGGATATTAACTGCAATGAATTGAAACACATAAAGTTGTTTAAATCCATGGGTTCATAACAATACCTACAAAAACCTACACTAAGGGCTACACTAATAGCCCTTAGAGGATGCAAAGAAACCAACTCATTTTGAAAACTAGTAAATAAAGAGATCAATCAGTGGTCCTGCATTTCCTGTATGAACTGTACGGAAAGTCCCTAAGGGTAACCAGAGAGCTGACGAGAAGTTTTTTTTTAAATCAATCATAGAAGTACTCCAGCTGTGAAATAAAGTTATTAAAATTAGAATATTACCATTTGAAATAAGAGAGCTAATGCAATAATCCTCATGAATCATCCTAGCGATTCGCGAATCATCTCATGAACTCCTAGTGAAACAGGGGATCTCGGCATTGATTGATCATCCACGGCTGCTAACATCACAAAGAGATCAACATCGGCCAGACATCACAGGCCTCCTGATAGGCCTTTGAAATACTCCTGCCAAAAAATTAAAACCAACTGTGATCAAATCTCTGGCTTTAACTACCACAGTACAGGAAATACAGGGGACAGAGAAGGAACATGTTAAATGACACCATGGGGATGCAATCAGCAAAATCTAGACTCTGCAGAATAAAAGACACAGTTACAGCAGCAAATAAATTTCAAAACCCCCCCCCAAAAAAAAAAAAAGAAAAAAAGAGGGGAAGGGGAGAGTGTCTTAGGGTTTTCTAGAGAAACGGAACCAATGAGATTTCATTTATTTAAAGGAACCGGCTTACATGATTGTGTGGGGCTGGCAAGTCCAAAATCTATCGGTCAGATGACAGGCTAGAGATTGCTGCAGGTTTGTGTCCCCAAATCCATAGGTTAGGCAATGGGAAGAGGGAAGTATGAGGAAATTCTGCCAAAATACTATTTATAGTCTAGGCAGAACACACCCTAGGGAAACTCCCTTTTTGCTTTTAAGGCCTTCGACTGGTTAGATGAATCTCATCACATTATGGAAGGTAATCTACTTTACTTAGTGCCAATTGATTTAATCACATTTAACTACTTCATGACAGCAACTAGACTAATGTTTGGCCAAACAAGTGGGCAGTAAATTGACACACAAAATTAACCATCACAGTGGGGAAATCTTTAGATTAAAAGAGATTCAAGAAATGTAGCAACTAATTTCAGTGTGTGAACCTTATTTTGATCCTAATTTGAATACATACACTTAAAAAAATGTTTTATTGTACTTTAGATGAAGGTTCACAGAACAAATAGTTTCTGATTAAACAGTTAGTACACATATTGTCTTATGACAATGGTTAACAACCCCATGACATGTCAACACTGTCCCTTCTTGACCTTGGGTTCCCTATTACCAGCTTTCCTGTCCCCTCCTGCCTTCTAGTCCTTGTCCCTAGACTGTTGTGCCCCATTAATCCCATTTGGTTTTATGGGGCTGTCTAATCTTTGGCTGAAGGGTGAACCTCGGGAGTGACTTCATTACTGAACTAAAACGGTGTCCGGGGCCATACTCTCAGGGCACCTAAAATATTTTAAAAAATATTTTTAACTGAGAAAGTTGGGCAAATTTTAGCACTGACTGTAAATTTACTGATATTAGAAAATGTTAATTTTTAAGTGGGATAATGGTGGTTTTTTGTTTTTTTTTAAATATTAGATCTGTTTTAGAGATACATTCTGACAATATTTACCAATGAAATGATATGATGTCTGGGATTTGTTTCAAAATAATCTGGGTGATAGGGGTGAAAGTGGGTATGAAGTAAGATTAGCCATGAGTTGATAATCGTTGAAACTGGGTGAGAGGCACATAAGGTCCATTTACCACTCTCTCTACTTTCGTCTATGCTTCAAAATTTCTATAATAATTTTTTTTTTAAGTGTGGCTGTTTTATTAAAGTGGGGTTGGGGGTGACCCTGGCTCCATTGGCCCAGTCCCCATCTTTTTATCCCCTGCGACATCTGGAAACTATCTGAGAGCCTCTAGAATAAAGTCTAGAATAAAGAGGCAGGGATTTTTGTTTTCATCTCTGATCTATTGCCCCCTCCCCCACCACGTTTAGAATGGCGCCTGGCACATAGTAGGTCCTCAGTGTTTGTGCAAGGAATGAATGGTTCTCAAACAGACTGGTATCGGGCTAGTTTCATCTGAATCCTTCAGAGGAGCATGTTACACGACAGAGGTCTGCACAACAGCCCTGATATACAGGCCTCTTCACACTCTAGTGACTGTTGGCGCAAACAAACTCAACGGCTTATTTACAAAACTGGAACATCAGAGATCGGTATCAAATTGCAAGCTGAGGAGATTGACTGCCTCGTGGCTCCACGTGGCAAGGCGGGCCCAACCCACTAGGTCTATAGCAGTCCCACTGTGTTGTTTCCAAACCAGAGGTTCTCAACATTGGCTGTGTAGCAGAACCATCAGGGGACGTGCTAAAAATACAGGTTCCTGGGCCCCACCTCCAGAGACTCGGGTTCTAGTTTGCGTGGGCCGGGCTCGGGCAAGCTATTGTAAAACAAACTTCCACAGGTGATTCTGAGAGTTAGAAACGCAGAAATTATTTTACCCAAATTATTTCCTCAGCTCTGTCCTGGCTTTGGCCCAGAAAGCAGTGGTCTAATAACAACATTCCTATATGATCTCCCTGTGGGACAGGAGGCTGAATCACCTTCTCCCATAAAGCATCTGAGGAAGTTTACGCGTACACCCAGTGTTGCGGGTCCGTCATGTTTTTTCTGCAGCTACTCCTCAGCTGAGCTGTATTTGTTTTCTGAAGTGGGAACATTTTGCTCTTTATAGGGCATTTACTCCATATTCTCAGTAGGCAGCCCTCTTGCCTCAGAGCTGAATTGTCCCGCTTCTTTGTTTTTAACTAGCATTTTTAACTAGTTTCTGGAGGTGGGACTTCCTGCTGCTACAGTTACTCTCTGGGCTAGTGAATTCAATTGATACTCTCCCTGCGAGTTACCTCAGAGATAAGACTCCTCCATGGCTTCCAAGTCTGGCTGATTTCTTCCTGGGGCGTTGACCGACTTTTGCTTTCCTATTATATAACCTTATTGATTAATCAAAACTATTTTTCACAGCTGCTGGTTAATAGATGATGGCACTGGAGTTTGCCTGAATACAATTATTTATTGCTTTATTGATGTGCTACTTATTACTCTGTTAAGTACCATAGGTTGTTTAATTATGTGAAGGGGAACTGCAAAGGCAGCTGCTGAAAGCTGGAGTTAAAGAGGCCCGATACCTGAGTTCCTGACAATGTGTCATAAAACAGATTTAAAACACATGCACACAGAGAGAAAAACCCCATTCCAAAGTTTAACAAGCTTGGAAATGGATTGGGCTGGGGGAACTGCCTTGCCCCTTTGTGGCCTGATATTAGCCACGGCACAAACAACAAAATCTGAATGTTTTAAATGAAAGGGAGACTTTTTTTGGACTTTCAGACATTTCTTTATTTGTTGCTCTTGACTGAAGTGGAGCCTGTAATAAAAGCTACAGCTAGAGGAGTAGCTGATGGGACTGGAAAGTTGCTCTTGTTAGAAAAGCGGACCCTACCTGGCCCCCAGAGTTCCAGGAATCAGGGCTGGTTTCTGGTTGGTAGCCAACTCTCGCCATTCCAAAGGGTAGCCACGTTGCACCAGGAAAAGCTTGTGAAAGAAACACGTCACTGGACTGCTGGAGTAGTCACAACATTTTGCATCCTATTCTGTCCCTGCCAAAACAACAACAAAAACCAAACCCATTCCCATGGAGTCGATTCTGTTACAGAGTAGACAGAGCTCCCTAGGGTTCTCTTAGCTGTAATCTTTATGGAAGCAGATTGCCAGGACTTTCTTCCATGGCATCACTGGGTCGGTTTGAACTGTCCATCTTTCATTTAGTAGGCTAGCTCAAACCATTTGCACCACCCAGGGACTTTCTTTCCCTGTCAATGGGGATGAAATCCCTAGCATCATGCCAATGAGTTCAATGCCTCAGAGGCTTTGGCGAAGGAGAAGTTTGTGCCTGTATTCGAGTAGCTCACTACTGCTAAATCTGAGTCCTAGCTGACAAAGGGGGAGAAAGTTTTATTGTTTTAATTCTTTAAATCGGAGATTTTCATATTTTGTTCTGAGCAATCCTCTTTTCAAAGATGGGTAGCCTCACTCACTATGTGCCAAATTGAGGCAGCAGGATCTTTGGGCAAAGGCCCTGACAGGGGGCCTGGTGGGCAGCCTTCTTGGAAGCCCCTTGCACCATCCCCACTTCCAGAAAGCCCAGGTTTTCCCTTTGTAGATCATCTCTACCCCAGGAATCTCTCTCATCTCAGGAAGGCACCCTTTCCACAGTTTGGATTCAGGGAGGGGAAATATCTTTTTTCTTCTAGTCTCCTATGGAATCAGGAACAAAGTATAAATTAATATCTCAGTAAATAATTTTATTCCAGAGAAATAATTAATTTGTATGATGGGTTCATCTGATAGTGCAAAGAACTCAGCTTGGAGTGAGAAAGAGCTGAAATCCCACCTCTGCCACTTTTCAGCTATAGGACCGCGGAACAGTCACTTAATTTCTCTCAACATTTCTTCCTTATATGTAAAAGGGAAAAAATAATAGCTTTAACAATAATAAAAGCTTGTTGCAGGTATTAGCTGAGATAATAGATGTAAAAAGCCCACCTCTGTCCCTGACATATGGTAGATGAGCAACTATTGTTATTCAATTTTTTTCCTGATAATACATGAAACTCTTGCTCTTTTTAGCTAAGAAAAAAATACAGATTTTTTTTTTTTTTTTTACTTTTAATGTATTCCTATCTAGACTTTTTTCCACGTTGAATGTTATATAGGTTTAATACTCATAAACTGAAAAATATTGGGATATAAACTTGCATATAAAATGTGATATTTTTTAAAGTATATTTTTACAAACATATATTTACTAAATGTTTTAACAATTATTTACACAATTGGAATCATATACTGTATACCATTACACATCCTGCTTTTTTTATACTATTATATATATAATGAACAGGCTCTGTTTTGGAACTTGGCTTTGTTTTGGAACTTAAACTCTGTTCCCAAGAATTCCTAAGAGCTAGGTTTTGCCCAAGTATATTGAAAAAAAAATTGTTTACAATACTTAAAAGTCCAGATTTGTTCCATCTAACAGGGACAAATCTAAATGAAAATGGGAACTTACCCATCACTAGGAATCAAGACTTGGGAGGAGACACAGCACTGTGAATGAGTGAACTGGATCAGAAATGAGGCAGTCAGGATTTGAACCTCTGTTCTTCCACTTATTAGCTTTAACTTGACCTTGGAAACTTCGGTTTCACCAACTATAAAAGGGAAGTCCTCGAGTGATACAAATGATTGAAGTGCTTAGCTGCTAACCAAAAGGTTGAAGGTTCGAGTCTACTCAAAGGTTCCTTAGAAGAAAGGCCTGGTGATCTATTTCTGAAAAATCAGCCATTGAAAATCTTATGGAGCACAGTTCTACTCTGACACACATGGGGTAGCCTTGAATTGGAACGGACTTGATGGCACCTGGTGGTAATAGAACCTAACACAGAGGACTGTTGTGAGGAATAAATGAGATAACTTAGGTAAGGTATTTAGCCCAGTGCCTGGCTCAGACTAAGTGCCCAGTAAATGAATAATAAGCTACCAATTATTGATTCTTACCAAAAACCAAACCCACTGCTGTTGAGTTGATTTTGACTCATAGCAACCCTATGGGACAGGGTAGAACTGCCCCATAGGGTTTCTAAGTCTCTAAATTTTTACCGAAGCAGACTGCCACATCTTTCTCCTGAGGAGTAGCTGGTGGGTTCGAACCACCAACTTTTTGGTTAGCAGCCAAGCACTTTAACCACTGTGCCACAAGGGCTCCATTCTGATTCTTAGATTCCCCTAAATCAAAGAGAGCTCACTTGCAACAAAGGGAACTGATCACAAATAGGACTAATGACTTAAATTTCTTCTTGTGGACTTGGCTGAATTCTGGTTGAAGGCTGAGGAATACCTTAGGCTAAGAGTATTTGGACAGCAGTGACCATGACGTTTTTTTCTCTTGTAAAATATATTCAGGATTCAAGTGGTCAATCCAGTGACAGCTAACACTTTGTTGTAAAATATTTTTTTCCCTCAGGAGGCTTAAAGTTAAAAAAAAAAGTCATGGATTAGCTTTTATTTATTTATTTTTAGTATTTATTATAAGAGCTATGGCTGCTAACCAAAAGGTCAGCAGTTCGAATCTACCAGTCGCTCCTTGGAAACCCTATCGTGCAGTTCTATTCTGCACTATAGGGTCACTATGAGTTGGAATCAACTTGACGACAACAGGTTTTTTTTTTAAAGTTATATTTTTTGTACAAAGTCAGTGTAATACAGTGGTTTAAGATCCTGTCTTTGGCATCAGGCAGATCTGAGCCTCAGTTTGTGTGGCCTGGGGCAAGTGACTTTTCCAAGCCTCAGTTTTATTTGTGAGAGAGGGTAACAAAAAGACATTCATCTGTGTATCCTCCACATAATTAGTGCTCAGACATGCTATTGGAATCACCCCCTGGCTATGCTCTAGGCTTCTATCTCCTGGTTTGGTGTGCACGAGGCCCTTCCTGCCTGCCCATTCCAGTCAGTCCCACGCAGATACCTGGTCATGTGACTTCACTGGTTCAGTGGTGCTTGCTGTAAACACCAGCCTTGCTTCATTTTGAATCTCCACAAACACTCTAGCCTGAGCATGAGTTTGCAGGGGCTACTTGGGTCCCTGCTGGAGATGAACTCTAATGCTCACCCTGCCTGCCCAGCCACCCATCACTGCATCATTGGTGAGTCAAACAATTCCCTCTGGGCACTGTGTGCAGCTCTGTAAGTCTCTGGATCACCCCACAGTCCACAACCTCATCCAAACACAAATCAGACTTTGGGACTTTTGGAGCAAATGGAGAAGCCCTTCCCTGCATTGGCAGAATGATTTGTGAGTTCAAAACCCTTTCCTGATCAGAAATGAGATGATGTATATCAAAGGCCTGTGTAAACTATAAAGTGCTCCATATCAAAACCTGTTGCCATCCAGTCAATTCTGACTCATAGCGACCATATACGACAGAGTAGAACTGCCCCGGAGGGTTTCCAGAGAATTCACCATGTGCCACTTATTGTACTAAACCTTACATTGCTTTACAAGCCTTACATCATTTAATACTATGAAGTAGGCATTTTATAAAGGGAGAACTGAGAATCGGAGAAGTGAAATGACTTGCTCAAGGTCACACAGCTGGAAAAGTGATGGAAATGGGATTTATACTCAGGTCTGTCTGAAACAATGCCTAAGCTTTGTGATAGCTTTCTGAGAAAAAAAAATGAGCTATTTTGATATTAAATAAACAGAGTAAACCATATGTGGAGTCCCCGGGTGGTGCCAACAGTTAAGCCCTCGACTATTAAGCCTGGCAATCTGCTTCTGAGAGGTCACAACCTTGAAAACCCTATGGAGCAGTTCTGCTCTACACATATGGGGTCACTGTGAGTCGGAATCGACTTGAGGGCAGTTAACAGCAACAAACCATATATGTGAAGCGTTAAAAAAAAAAATCCATGAACTGATGTCTGACTATTCTTTTTTTCTTCGTTCAGCAAATATTAAGCCCCTACAATATGTTAGCCACAATGCACTACACAACACCGCAGTGAAACTTCTCAGAATTACGGCTAATCAAGAAACTCCACCAAAGGGGTCTGTCAGTGCCCTGCACATAGCCCCTCATCTCTGTGATGTCAGAATATGCCAGCTTGCTTCCCATGCCAGCTTCTGAATTTCTTTGCTTGAGACCTTCCTTAGCCACCAAAACCTCCTTTGCTGTCCATGTGACTGGCTGCAAGTACCAGGAAATTATTGCTGCTCAGAAACAGCCTCATCCGAAGACTGGTAGAGGTTGATGTATAAATACTCCAGCTCTCACCTTTCTGGTGGAATAATTCTGAGGTGAGTGTTCTACACTGGCTCCCAGAGTTTCCCGTTGGGATTAAACTCCAGTTGCCCACAGTGGTCACCCACTTGATAATAATACACCTTAAATTGACTGTCATCCCTATCTTGTCTCACTTTCCTTCTCCCCTATTAAACTTTCCTTTACCTCCCAAATGAACTTCTTCCGCTCAAATCCTTGTCTCATTGTCTACTTCTGGAAGTACCTAAATTAATAAAGAGCTCCTAAGGGTTTCTCTGTTCTATCATCGGTGGGTATTTTGAATCTTAAAAAAAATAGGCGACTATATTTAAATTGTCTTAGGAGTTAAATCTTGGTATAATAGTGGCTTAATTTACTTTTACCTCAGCGTCTCCATGAGTTATGTGGCGTTGTTGAGAGCGTCCATCTACTATATACTGGACCCTTAATAGATATTGAAAAAATGATGTACCAAACATTCTCCTGAGAGAAAACCATTCTTACTTTTCAGGGGTTCGCTTTGTAGGGCTCTCTGGGGCAAAGGATATTTAGAGAACAAAGTTCTTGAATATGGCATTATGTTTCTTTCCTCGAATCTTACCATTTCAAGGGAGGTGCTTATTGCTCTCATAGAGAAGGGAAGCACATACTGTACTTATGCTGGTTTTCATCCAGTAAAGAGCAAGTCTGAATGGGTGAAGCTAGGAGCCATCCTTATCTCCTCAGAAGCATTTTCATTCTGCTCTTATGGGTTTGAGCCTCAGCGTAAGCAATGTAAAATATACAAACACACAAAATGGATAAAAGGCACAATTCCTTCTAGAGGTTCATGGGGCTGGATACAGCAATTGAAATACCCCTGTTCAGGATCTATTTGGGTGATAATACATTTTATCCTGGACAACAATCAAAAAATCAAATTGACTTTAGGTTTGCTTGATTTTAAAAACATAATCTCAGGGGAGAAATGGCCTGTCTGTGAAGACAAATGATTACCAATCTCAAAATGGTTTTTACTTTATTTTTTACTCAGCCAACAAACATTCTTTTCTGGAGTCCTAACCGCATTTCTCAGAGTTGCCTGGCCTATCTTTCTCCTCTAATTTTAATGTTCTGCCCAAGTCTTTAAGTCTCACTTGGTTAATGTTTAATGCTCTCCATGACTAGTGCTTGATGTTTACACTTTATTCGGCTAACCAAATTTGTAGAGCAAATTAAAAGTGTGCAAGTCTTTAGCAAGCCACGTTTAGATATCTGTTGCTCAGAAACCATCTCCTTGTTCAAGATTGCATGGCCCAAATCGTTTCAATTAATTGTTCTCTTTTCCTGGCAATATCGGCAGCTCTCTGCAGTCGCTTTTGGGGAGATATTACTTCCTAGATTTGCAGATGTTACAGCCTCATGCCCCTCTGTTTCCAGAGAGCGTGTCACAGCAGAGAGCTCCACTTCCATGTGAAGTGAGAGCGTCAGCAACAGGTAACCTATTAAACCAGATTGACCAAAGACCAGAAAAATACACTGGAGGGGGAGCAAGGAAGCTGGGAGTTGAGGGCTTGGGATGTGTGTGGAGGAGGAAGGAGTGAGAATTGAAGGGTTGGTATCTTTGTTTAAAAAAACAAAACACTATACACATACTCTTAAGAAAACGTACAGGTGTAATCACACAGGTGGCGAGCCATTACTATAATTATCTGAAGAAATATATTGTTTTTCTTACTCATGTTCTTTTTGGAACAAACTGAAAGGGCTGTTTGGTATCTCACCATGGACAGGTTTGAGGAAACCAACACTTGGGTTCCAGGTCTGGCTAGGTCAGGACTCCTGATATGACCTTGTCCAAAAAAAAAAAAAGAGTAGAAAACCAAACCAGTAGGCGTTGAGTTGATTCTGAACTCATGGCAACCTCGTCTGTTTCAGAGTAGAACTGCACTCCATAAAGTTTTTAATAGCTGTGATCTTTTGGAAGTAGATAGCCTGGTCTTTCTTCCCAGGTGCCTCTGGGTGGATTCAAACTACCAGCTTCTGGTTGGCAAACAAGGGCTTTACAGTTTGTACCACCTCTGGACTCCTTGTGACCTTGGCCAAGACTTGTACTTAACCTCACTGGGTCTCATCCACGAAAAAAGAGAGTTGGCCATGATCTTCCAGTTGGGACACTTTGTGATTTGATCCTATTTTTAGACCCAATCATAACATTTCTGGAGACTAGAAGGAAGAGCTTACAAACATCTTCTTAAAGGACACCAGTTTCACAAATAATTGCCTGATAGAATACAACTTAACTTTTAATTTTCCTTCAGGAGTGACTTGATTGAGGCTGGTTCATAGCAATCCTTTCTTCGTCTTTCCGTACCAATATTCTCTTACAGCCTTGCTGTGAGACACCCGGTGTTGACGCAGTGTGAGAAAATGTTAAGAAGTTTTCTGGGGTTTAATCAACACATGAAAATGGGGAATCCTCAAACTGCAGGGTCATTGATGGACTTGGGGGCTCAGGTTTCCTGAGGGTCAGGTTTCCTCTGTCTCCTCAAGACTACCAGAGAAATTCAGTCCGGGTCCAAATGAAGGCTGCTTTCCTGGCACATCACCAGTGGCTGAAAGCTAATGTGTTTAACAGTTGGACTTATTTTTAATCTACTGTATTAGGAGCACAAATTTAATCAAGAACAAAATGTTACCAATATTGTTTTTGGTTCCTGCATCTGCATATATCCTTAACACTGTTTTGCATTCCTTTGTGCTAGAAAGTTCTCCATCTGACATCTGACTTATTTCATAACATTAGTTTTTTTTTTTAAGTGCAAATATATGTGGAGGAAAAAGAGAGAAACAAGGAGCTGAATTTCCACTCAATGCAGCCCCCCTGCTTTAAGAAGTAACTGCAGTACAGATTTTAACAATTAACATTCCTGCAGTGCAGATCGTTATGGATGGAGCTAATAAATGTTTTCAAACACTCCGGCTCAAATACACGTTCGGCTTATTTTTTGTCATTTGATGGCATTGGTGGGTTGAGACATTCCTCTAAGCTTTTTTTTTTTCTCTTCTAGTTGAAGAAAAAGATCTTATCTCCCTGCCCCTCCTTACTCCCCCCTTACTCCCTTTCTCTGCCCTCCCCTCCCCACCCGTCCACCCCCTTACTGAAACCTGACTTACAGGTCATCGGGCTGGTAACAGATTAATTTTACTCTGTGAAGAACACCGAGCATTTTGGCCAGGACACATG
The DNA here is from genome assembly GCA_030035585.1 of Dugong dugon. Taxonomy (NCBI): domain Eukaryota; kingdom Metazoa; phylum Chordata; class Mammalia; order Sirenia; family Dugongidae; genus Dugong; species Dugong dugon. The sequence goes on from CM057475.1 coordinate 28,676,495, forward strand.
AGAACCCTGTTATAATATTACCGTTTTTCTAAATTAAATATTAGGAAAAATTAAACCAAATAGTGGTGCATAGTGCAATGGAAAATATTTCTCTTCGAAACCCCCCTCTGTGATAAATGCTTGCGTAAGAGGGAAAGCACAATAAATATGCACTGTGTTTAAAAAACAAAAAACAGAAAGCTAGATTATTCAGGTTTTAAGACATAGCTAAAAGTGGTTTAATGTTTCATGCCTAATAATAGATTACTCCTATCACATTTCTAACCTTTATTTCTCCTCGCTTTGAAGTCCAGCCATATAAAGGTTGTTTGTAGAACCACGCGAAAGTTAAAGCAAATATTACTTAGAGTGATTCATACCAGCAAGAATTTGCAACGAAGGCAGAGGTTTTGTGTGTGTGTGTGTGTGTGTGTGTGTGTGTGTGTGTCTGAATCAAAGGAAATGAAATGTTTGTAATATTTTTTGGTTGATAACTTTATTAAAACATTTTAGAGGCTTGTAGTAGAGGCGCAGCTGACATATAAACAGACTGACTGGAAACAGATTATATTCTGCTCTGTGGGGGAGGCAGAATTTAAAAGGGGAAAAATTCCCTGGATTTCAAAAATTGACACCAGGTCACAGCGATACTTAATTAACTGAATACATTAACAGAGGACTATAACATAGATGCTTAAAAACTGGGAGGTAGGGGGTGGGGAGAGTGAGGGGCACTAATCAAGTACATTTAATCCTCTGTTCTTTGCTTACAGGTTAGCCTTTCCCAATGAGCAACCTGATTTTTTTTTTTTTAAAGGATCCATTTACTTTCCAGAGCTTTTCATAGTAAAACATTTGCATGGTTGCAAAAGAAATTAATTTGTTGCCAGTTGCTGCATACTGGCAGGAATTCTGAGTAAAGAATGTAAGCAATCTATCTTTGTTTGCAAGATATAATTAATCTGGCAGTTAAAATTCTTTGGAAATATTCTGATGACTTATGTGGAAAAGTAGGGCCGCATTTTCAAAGAAAACTCTGAACTGTATGCAGGGGAAGATAAAAGGTATATGAAGTGTTTGTTCTAAGCGATACTATTCATTTAAAGATCATAATGTAACCCCACCCTAGCAATTATTGTGAAAAACAAGACAAATCTCCGTATATAGCTCTCTGACACAGTCTTGATTTGAGAAACAAAATAAGCACATTACTGTTATAGTCTAATAGACTGCAAGCTGTTTTATTAGAGTCAGCTGAATCCTGTTTTGCATAAAAAAGAACTCTGTTTGCTATCAAGAACACATTTACATTAATATGACTTTGACAGAGTAAAATAAAATCGAATTAAGATGATGTAAGTAGATAAGACAATGAAATCTCTGTGAGAGAGTTTTGGCACACTAATTACAGTCAAGTCCCTGCAGGAAAAGAACATATTTTTACACCAACTATCCATGTGTTTGAAAATGTAGAGAGCTCCAAATGCAATCCTTGGTTTAGGTATTTCCTGAATACATTGTGTTTCTGAGGTGATTTTTTTTTTTTTTTTTTTTAAAGGAGCCTGCCTGATAAATAACACTTTCATTTACAATAATACAAGTTTCTTTTCTGAATACTAGCCTGTAATCATCCTGATTATTTTAAGGGACTTTCCAATATAGGGCAGCTGAAAACAAGGTTTTAGATTACATGGTAATTTAGGAATGCATGAAAAGCTAAGCAGTTACCATAAGAGAGTTCTGGATAAACTTCATGGTTTTTAGAGCAAAACGTAACAACATATGTTTTGTGATTTGTTTCAATGATTTTTCTGTATTTTCTTGGTTCAGGTTCTATCAAAATATTTGGAGGCCTCATCTGCATACAGCGTTTTTATAACCTTATTTTGAAAACTTTGATGTCTCTTTTTTTTAGTTTAGTCGTTCAAAGAAAGGCAATGATGAATGATGATAATGTTGCGGATTTTATGACTAATCAGTACTTGGCAGTGGCCATATTTCTTCCATAGTGAAACTTTAATATTCCTTTGGCCTTGTATAGGCTGAAAAAAAAAATAATTTTTTGGAACTGTGTCACACCAGCTACTTATTAAGCATTACTAAACTGTTATTGCACAAAAGTTAGTACTCTGATTTAACACCTGACAAAATGAAAACCAGGAAAGAGATTTTCTTCTCTTTTCCCGGCTTCTCACAAAGTTTGGGTGCCTTGTAATTGTGTTTTTCTCCGTGTTTTAAAGGCAAGAATATGGAGGAAAAACTATTAAGATGGTGGAAAATTTGAGAGGGAAGAAAGAGACTTCCAGGGGTGAGATCGCCGCCATTTGCATTTCCTCCTCAGTTGTCTTTGTGATGATGCAATTTTTATTAGGAGCCTGATTTTCTGCCCAGAGTCTTTGATGTATTGTTCTTGAAGTTGCAACAACAAACACCAGGTGTCTCCACTTAGCTGAGCTAAAGGTCTGAAAAAGAAGGCCACTTTGCCAGGAAAAGTTGAAGCTGCCTTCTCTTTCCCTAATGTTCCTGGACACTGCCTGTATAAACCCAGAAGGGCGGGCTGGGGGCAGGCGAGGAGAGTCCATTCTTTCATGAGCTTTAGGGTTAGAGCCTATTGACTCATATGTCAGAACTGTAAGGGAACGTTACTTTTGTGTAGAAGTCATGAAGACTCTGGCTCTCCTGGGGACACTGGTATACTGGAGAAGAAGTCTAGTAAACCAGGCAGCTGTGGCCCAGAATACATGACTGGTCTTATCTGACAAGGACTTGCCATCTTCAAAGGCAAGAGGCCAACCCACTGCCATCGAGTCGATTCCAAATCATAGTGACCCTATAGGACAGAGTAGAACAGCCCCATAGCGTTGCCAAGGCTGTAAATCTTTATGGAAGCAGACCGCCACATCTTTCTCTTAAAGAGCAGCTGGTGAGTTTGAACTGCTGACCTTTCAGTTCGCAGTCGAGCGCTCTAACCGTGGCGCCACTGGGCCGCCTGCAAGAGGCCAGTACTGGGTATATGGGAGCCTTCTTCTCTTGGGAGAGCCAACGCCTGGAGTGGGGGGCGGGGGGGTCTTCTGCTTAGGGAAAACCAGACTGTGAAGGCAAGTGTCTGAGTTGTTGGCATCAGAGGGCTTCTCTACCGGTGGCCAATGCCTCAAATTCCAAGTTGTAGGTTCCATTAAAATATATTCATTTCTTCAACAAATGTTTATGTACTCCCCACTGTACTCCCTACAGGTACTATTCTAAGCAGTGAAAAAACCAACAAAAAACCTCTGCACTAATGTACACTGCTTTCTCTTGGTGCCAGGGTAACCCTTAATACCAGTGTTTCCCAAAATGATTTTTGTGGCGTTCCAAGGATGATGACAGGAGTTATGCTGAGAAAGGTTTTCCTCACATTCAATTATGCTCTGAAAGTGCTGGATTAAATAAAAGTTGAACAGGTTTATAGACGTATATCTTCTTAGTAGCCTCTATATGCTAATTTGCATTGTTCCTTCCCAAGAGATGTCCTATTTCCCGAATGTATTTGGCCAAGGATTTTTTTTTTTTTTAAACCTAGAAATAACCTGAGGCACAAGTGATTATTCTGAGGAACATATTTTATGAAAAGTTGCTTTAAACTGATGGACACGTACAACCTTTCCCCAGCTTGAATGAGGTAGACATGAAGTAAGATTTGGAAGGTATAAAAAGGCAAAAAACAAAACAAAAAACCAGGGCTAGGAGGCCACCTGTTAGAGAAGACAGAGGTTTTCTCTGGAGACTGTGACTGTAAAAGAGGTTCCGGTCTCATGAAGTGGAAAGCTGGGTTCTCCATCAGGTTCTGTGACCATTAAACAACAACGTGGAAGATGAGAAAGCCAAGAGATAAGGGTTCTAGGCCCAGCACTGCCCCTAGCTAGCTGTGCAATCTTGGGTAAATGGAGTATCCTTGTTGGTCTTATTTCCTCATTCCTAATAATATATGTTCAATACATATTGTCATTTAATCATCAAAACAGCCCTCTGAGGTAGGTCATGTTTTACTTATATTTTACAGAAGAGGAATCTGAGATACAGAGAGATTAAGAAATTTGCCCAAGGTCACAAAGCTAGAAAGTGATGGGGCCAAAAATATCAAATGACAATGTTGGACCAGATCATCTCTAAGGTCCCTTTTGAGATCTAATATTGTATGATTTTTAAGAGAGTGAATTTTGCTGTGTCTCATATCTGTTGTGATTGGGCAGTTGATCCTCTAAGCTGAAATCAGTCATTAGTTAACAGATTTATCGAGCATTTCCTCTATGCCAGATATGAGCCCAGGCCCTGGGGAGTCCACAAGGAACAAGACAAAGTTCCTGCCCTCAGGAGCTGATAGTCTTGTTGGGGAAAGGAAGGGGGCAAGTGAACAGGTAGTATACCTGTGTAACAAAAATAATAATGATCACTAACATTCCTATAGTGAGTCATATTATTAAAATATAGGCTATTAATAATAGTCAAAAGGGGGAAACAACCCACATATTCATCAACTGATGAATGGATAAAAAACTATGGTATATCCATACAATGGAATATTCAGCCGTAAAAAACAATTAAATATTGATGCACGCTACAACATGGTTGGACCTTGAAACACTAAGCTATGTGGAAGAAGCCAGACACAAAAGGCTGCATATATGAAATATTCAGAATACAGAGACAGAAAGCACATTAGTGGATGCCAGAGGCTGAGGATGGGGTGGGAATGAAGTGTAGGGTATTTCCTTTTGGGGTGGTAAATTACTCTGGAACTAGATAGTAGTAATGGTTGCACAACACTATAAATGTACTAAAAAAAACCCGTTGTCATCAAGTCAATTCCGACTCATAGCCACCCTACAGGACAGATAGAACTGTCCCATAGGGTTTCCAAGGAGCCGCTGGTGGATTCGAACTGCTGACCTTTTGTTTAGCAGCCGTAGCTCTTAACCACTGTGCCACTAGAGCTCCTGTAAATGTACTAGTTGTCACTAATGGTAATTTTTTTGTTATGTGTATTTTACCACCATAAAAATTTGTAAAAACTATAAAGGTAGATAAGGCCAGGCCTATTATTCCAATTTCAGGTTAAATCCCTGCTCATCATCTACAGTATGCAAAAGTGGGTTTAGCAGTGTTGTGGATATAAAGGTGAATAAGATATAATCCCTGTCCTTAAAGATCTTACAATCTACTTATTGGAGGAGATAGAAGATCACCAATGAATTACAATAAGGCATAACTAAATTGGCATTATAACTGCAGAATAGGCAAAATGCTAAGGGATATCTGGGAGAAAGAAACAATTCATTTTCAACTGAGGTTATCTGGAAAATCCTTGTGGAGGAGGTGGTGGTTCGCTTGTCTTGAAGGTTGAATAGAAATCCAGTAGACAGAGAAAAGGAAACCGACAGACAGGAGATATAACTTGCTGAATGTCATAGAGCAGTGACAGAGTGGAAATTGAATCGTGGGTTCCTATCCTAGTTGAATTAAAACGAACAAACAACAAAAAAAAACCCCAAACCCATCGCCGTCGAGTTGACTCTGATGCATAGTGACTCTATAGGACAGAGGAGAACTGCCCCATAGGGTTTCCAAGGAGCAGCTGGTGGAGTCGAAATGTCAGTCTTTTAGTTAGCAGCCGAACTCTTAACCACTACGCCACCAGGGCTCCCCTAGTTGAATGTATTTCTCATTATTGTCTACTGCCAGGTTTGGGATTTGGCCATTCCTTCTCTGCTCATCGCCGTTCTTCTTATCACCTGACAAACACATACACGCATATGCACACACACAAGCATGTACACAAACATACACACACGACGCATGTACACACCTGCACACATACACATGCATGCATGTATACATATACGCACACAAACAGGTACACATGTATACACACATGCACTTACATATACACACGCACACATATACACGCACGCACTTGCAGCCAGCTGCATAATTTGCAAGATCCAGAGCAAAATGAAAATGCAGGACCTCTCGTTCAAAAGTTAATACTACTTTTAAGATGGCAACAGCAGAGCATTAAGCCACTTGCGGGATCCTGCTCACAGGTCTCATGCCCATGAAGCCCCCTGACTTCTCCCTCCGCCTAAACAGTCATGTCCTTACTTCAGGGCTGTGTTTTTTTCCTCTGGGACAAAGAAACTCTGATAGTTGTTTACCCTACGTCATTTGAGATAGGAAGTTTACCAAGCCAGTCGGACTTAGCAAATGTCTCCGGGGAAGAGGGTAATAAGCTTACAGACACACAGTCTGTGACCCTGTGGCAGAAGGGTTGGTTTGGCCTTTGGCCTCCCGGAGTCAAGTGACTTGGACGGACTTTCATTTTCTCATTGACAACCAGCCAGATTCACGTGGGCTTGTATGTCAGAGCTAAACAGAGTTGCAGTGCTCCCCTCTGTCTCTCATGAGTCCCCTGGGCCACATTCCCTGAAATAAGTCTCCTTAATGATTTGATAGGTCTCAATTTAGCCTCCTTGGAGTTCCTGGACAAGGCTCGGTCTTGGCAGTCTCTCACAGGCAGCCTTCATTCCAGATAGTTGTGGAGACTTCCAGGACAGAAGCAGGGGGAGGGTGTGTCACTAGACTTCTGAAGAGGATTTGCTTGGCTCAGAATTTGCCTTTACAAAAGTTGTGGCTTAAGTCTTAAGTGAGGAAAAGAAGGGAGGGGAAAGGGTAGACTTTCAAAAGCAAATTGCTGAAGGCAGGTCCCTGGAGTAGCATTTCCTTATCGTGGCCACCCTCACCCCTGCTCTCCCTCTGACTTAAGTAGGAGTCGCATGAAGTTGGGGAAAGCCTTAAAGACTGTGAGGAAGCAGATTTGAATTCCTTTTGGAAGGGAGGATCCAGAGACAATTGCTGGGTTCACTGATTGCTCCCTTGTTATTTGCAACTGTCTTCTTGTCTCTCCTTTGCAGAGTTGTCTTCTTTAAGAAAGTCTTCTAGCCTTGGTCAGGTAGGACGGTGTGGCAGGAGTGAAGAACAGAGATGATATTTAGCAAGGTGGTGCTGATGGAGGTGGGCCAGACCAGGGTACAGAGTATAGAATGGGAAGAGGTGGGACTTGAAGTTTTACACGTACTGTGGACCCAGACTGTGGACTCCTTTGAAGGCCGGGAAGAGCAAATTCAGACTCACTGTGGAAGGCAAGTGGGAGCCAAGGTAGATTCTTGAACTGGGTTGTATCATTGGGAAAATGGCATTTTCGAACAATGACTCAGGCAGTGAGTCAGGCATTGACACCTCACACACACACACACACACACACACACACAAGCATATACCCTGAAAAGGTATGTCAGCAGAGGCAGGAGCCTCTAATTGGAGTCCTGGCTGGAGCTGGAGTGGAACAGAAGATAAAAAAGAGGGTTTGATGACTTAACTGGATTCAAAAGATGAAAATAAGGGAATATTAGGGATCAGGATCTGGATTGATAGTAAAGTTGAGAAGGAAAACAGGTGTGTGTGTGTGTGTGTGTGTGTGTGTGTGTGTGTGTGTGAGGGTGGGAGCATGTGTGCACATGTGTGCATGCATGCACATGCTCAGATAAAAATCTTGGTTTGGGATGTACTGAGTTTGAAATGATGTTTGGCATCTAAAGGGATACGTGACCCATTAAAAGGTCAACGAACTTTGTTTCTGTAAAGGGCCAGAGAGCAAATATTTTAAGTGGGCCGTATTATCTCTGTTAGGAGCCCTGGTGGTGCAACGGTTAAGTGTTTGGCTGCTAACATAAAGGTTAGTCGTTCAAACCCACCCAGCCACTTTGCAGGAGAAAGACCTGGCAATCTGCTTTTGTAAAGATTTCAGCCAAGAAAATCCTATGGGGCAGTTCTACTCTGTCCCATGGGGTCACTATGAGCAGGAATTGAATCCAAGGCACCCAACAATTGTCTTCTGTTGCAACTACTGAACTCTGCTGTTATAGGACAAAAACAGCCTTAGGCAATATGTAAATTAATGGTTGAGGCTCCATTCAAATAAAACTTTATTTGCTAAAACAGATAGCAGGCTGGATTTGGTCTGAAGGCTATAGTTTACCCTCCCCTGCTCTAGAGAATTGGAGATACGACACAACCCTAACTTGTTGTTAGGTGCTGTTGAGTCAGTTCCGACTCTTAGTGACAAAAGAACAAAACACTGCCTGGTCCTGCACCATCTTCATAATCATTGTTATGCTTGAGGCCACTGTTGCAGCCACTGCATCAATCTAGCTCCTTGAGGGTCTTCCTCTTTTTCGAGGACCCTCTACTTTACCAAGCATGATATCCTTCTTCAGGGAATGGTCCCCCCCACCCCACCACTGATGACATGTCCTTAAAAGGAGAGAAAACATAGAAGTCCTTTAAAGGCCGGTGTTGTGATGTCTTTAGGAATGATGAATGTTCAATACTCAATGGGAATCTGTAGCATTGAGTGAGACTTCATTCATCTATCATGCAACAAACATTTTATTGAAAATCAACTAGGTGCCAAGTGTGCTCACCTGTTGTCACAACCACCCTTCACTGACAACTTTGTGAGGTAGGCAACTGCTATTCCGATTTTACAGATGAGGAAACATTGGAAGCCCTCAGTAAGACTCCTGGAAGTTGTTAAGCTTTCTTCTTGACTAGCGAGGTTAGCCATTCTCTGGGTAGAGTCCTTGTACTCAGGCAAGAATACCAGCTAGGCTCAATAATTTGCATTATGCAATGTCAACTTTAACATTTACTTATATGTTGTCAAAATTTTAACTCTGCACTCAATCAACAGTCTTTTAGGACAATTGCATTCTATGCTCTTGCTAGAGAGTAAGGTCTTAAAATTGCTTAATATCTATAACTTTTTGACGTGCCTGGGAGAGAGAAGAATTGAGGGAAGATAATTTAAGGGTCATGTAACTTGCCCATTTCTCTAGATTACCTTTTTTTCCCCCTTTTTTTTCTTTGATCAAGTTGACTTCTTGGTCCCTCATTGATCTTCCTCATGAAATTCTATTTTGAGTTAACATCTTCATCTCTTAATTAAGACTGCTACAGAAAAGTGTGTATTTTGCTCCCGGTTTAGCTAATAGTTTTTACTGAAAATATTGTTTATTATATCTGCCCACATATTATTCCTTGTGAGAAAATTATTTCAGAGTTTGACATAAGAAAAATCTTCTTATGAGAAAATTTTCTTCTGAGAAAATGTTTATGTTTCTTACCTAAGAAATCCATGCAATCAATAATTGTATTTCCCTTTTTGACTGGGCTGCTAGGAAGCTCAGAGCCATGTTTAAGGTGCAAAGACAGCAAGTATTTACACTTATTATCAACGTGCTTTCATGTTTCTTCAAGGATTCATTCCATCTTTTTGTTCCTATTTTGTTTATTTTAAGCCCCTCCCTCCTCCTCCCTAAAAAAAAAAAAAGCTGCTTCAAATACTTCTTGGAGACAAATGAGTGTTTAAAAAATTATTTTAAATTGAATTGATTCAGCATCAAGGTGAAGAGTTTTTCAGTCAATCAAGGTAGTAACCTACGTTTCCTTAGACAGGAAAAAACATCGAAAATGCTTTATGATTACGAGGCGATTAGTTATTTGCTTGGCTAACTCTTAGAAGTCACATGGTGTTTGTTCTATGCTGCCAAATTATTTCACGTCTGCTGAGTGACCTGCCTAAACAGATGATTGTATACATGTGCCCTAACACTAGGTGTTGGGTGATACACTGAGCTGGAAAAATCGTAATCTTGAGTTAGAAGATCAGAGAATTTTTTCAGTTCTGCTACTAACTACTCATATGACTCCAGGCAGGTCACAGAACCTCAGCTGGATGATTCTGAATGTTACTTCAAGTATAACCTTCCAGAATCTATTATATACCTGCTGCTGTCTGACACCCCCTTGCATTGTTATCAAAGTGTTCTGCAAGTAAGTTGTATTTCTCTAGGAAGAAGGCAAGCATCTGGGGTCAGGATCAATATCTGGGCTAGGTTCTATGTCTATGCTAAGTATATCAGCTCATTTTTATATGTATTCATTGAGTTATATATATATATATCTCACTGTTACGGATTAAATCATGTCCCTCTAAAATGTGTGTTGAAATCCTAACCCTTATACCTGTGGATGTAATCCTGTTTAGAGATAGGTTTTCTTTGTTATGTTATTTAGATCATACTCAGGTAGGGTGGGTTTTAAATCTAATCACTTCTGAGTTATAAAAAGAGCGATTAAAAACAGAGATAAGCATACACGAGGGGGTGGGGTGGGGGGTGGTGGCGTAGGTGTGTGGGGACAAATGCCATGTGAGGATTGCTTATGAGCCAAGGAACCAAGAAACACTTGGAACTACCAACTATAAGGAAAGAACCGACACAGCCAAGACCTTGATTTAGACTTTTAGCCTCTAAAATGGTGAGAAAATAAATACCTGCTCTTTAAAGCCACCCACTTGTGGTATTTCTGTTATAGCAGCGTTAGGAAACTGAGACAGCCACCTTATTTGAAAAATACTGAAGGTGACTTACAAAGATGCATGCGATAAAATAAGATACATTTAAAAGCAATGATGAAAGGATCACACGGGACAAAGAAGACTGAGACTGGAGAGGTGAGAAGAAGGTAGATAGATAAGCAGGTAGGTAAGTTGGTAGGTAGGAAGGTAAGTAGATAGACACCTGTTGAAGAAAACACCAGCATCCATCTGCCTTCAGAGAGTACATTTTGTTTCTGCACAAACACAAATTGCCTTGGAAACTGAAGAAAAATGGAATAAGAATGTGAAGAAATCTCTTTGTCTTAAACTAAATTTAACTACCACATGATAGAAACATAGCATATATTGATTGAGTGTTAAGTCAGTTGCTGAGTCATTGATCTATAAAGGTACTTCTTACTGGATGTGGTAAATGGAAATCTCTCAAAAAAGGGCACAGTGGAAGTTCAGGAGAGACTTGCTTCAGTGGGACAATGAGAAGAGAAATTCATGTTAGAAGGAAAGTGTTTCACAGGGAAGACATTTTGGCTCATGATGGCTGCCTCTGGCTCCCACAGAATGAGGGATTGATTCAGGAGCAGAGCAGAGAGTAGCAGCTAAAGTGAAAAACAAGAAGGAAGCAGTCTGGGGGGAATTCAGCAAAGAGTACTTCTTATGAAATTAGTAATAAGGTAATATAAGGATCGTTCCTTTTTATGGGCAGTGTTCTCTGTCTGGTAAGCTCTTCAGATGGAAAATTCTCAAATACTGTAATGCACTGATATGAAAGATTTATGTAGCAAGAGACCTTAAAAGACAGCAGAAGAGATTGGAAATTATGAAGGGTTGGCAGTCCTGCCATTAATACTTCATTCATTTAACAAATATTTATAGAGCCCTTACTGTGTACTAGATGCTATGCCAATCACTTGAGAAAATGGGGGCAAGGGAGCAAATAATGAGTAATACACCATGTCTGTCTTTCAGAAACTCATATTCTAATGGGTGAGATGGTGTGAAATAAATCTTATTAATTGATGAAAAATATTTATGGAGCACGTATTATGTCCCAAGGCAGTGCCAGGTACTAAGCATATAGTGGGAACTAAAATGAACGTGATCCGTTTTGAAATGTTAAATTAGAAATCTGTAGATCAGGAGTTCTAAGAGTCACAATTTTGTTTTCCTATCTCGGCAGAGAATTAACACATAATGACACAGGCTTTGACTGGTAAGACTGAACAGCAGAGATTGGACAGGATTAGAGAGTGCCCAAGAAGACATGTAATAAAGCAATAAGGAGAGAAACAGGCCAGAACTTTGAGGTCCTTTTTCTCTCCTGGGCTATTTCCTGATATACTTAAAAAAAAAAAGAAAAGAAAGAAACCAAACCTGTTGCCACTGAGTTGATTCTGACTCATAACGACCCTATAGGACAGATTTTTTACGCAAGTAGTAAGGCTTTCTTTGTCTTGTTGATTGAAGTTGTTGGTTACCTAAAAAACTGACCTCACATGTTGTCTAGTGGCAGAGCCTGCAAAAAACGATCTGGACTGCAGGAGAAGAGAATCCAGAGATAGCAGATATGTGGTATGAATTCCAACACCCACTGCCTCATGTCCAGGGCAGGCATAACTAAGAGATAACAGCACTTTTTCCTGCTAAGCCTGAATATGGCCTCAGATTCCTTCTCATAGCGTACCAGCTAGCCGGAACTGGTCTTGGCACATAAGATGAAGTAGTTTTGTCCTCTGTAAGCCCTTCAGCTCTTTGGATATATCCTCCAGCCTCTCCACACTATGATAAATGGCTGAATACTTTGAGTTTCTTTGTGGCTTTTTCCTTTATTTGTTGTCTCTCTGCCACATTCTTTTTCTTCACAGTTTGGTTGAAACTGCTATCTGGCAGCTGTTGAAAGTTGATGTTAATCTGTTATGGCTCAGGACTTTCATAGCTTTAGAAAATAATAATAATATTATAATCATCATTAATCACTAACATCAATGTATTAACATAATTAATGTATATATAAATAAATGTATGTGAATTGATTAATGTGTATATTACGCATGTATAACCTCCATGCACTATACTATGTGCTTTGCATACATACATTTTTTATTTAATCTTCACAATAATTCTCTGAGGTTGGAGATGTTGTCCCCTAAAACTAACTTGCTCAAGGTCCTACAACAAGTACTGGAACCTGAATTCAAAGTCCACACCAAATCAGTCTGACTCCAGAGCTGAAGTTCTTCTCTGCCTGCAAAGTCCCTCACTCCCCGGGAAGTAAGGCCGTTCTTCTCAATTAAAAATTTACCCCCTTATTTCTAAACTCAAGGAAGTCATGTGTATTCCCAGAAAAAAAAAACCATAGATATAAATGGGCAAGCCCTTCAAACTCTTACCCCATCTCCTTAATCTGACAGAAGCAGCAAGGTGGAGAAGTCCAAGTGCCTGGCCTCAACAAGGAAGCATAGTTCCAATACGTGTGCCCAGGCCCCCTCCCCCTCTCCTCAGGCCTTCCCTGCCTGTGTCCCTTACTTGGAGGCAACAGCTGATATAGAACACCTGACCTGGGGGAAGGAGATTAAATGTTTGGACCACAAATACCTTTTTCTTTTATCTGTGTTGAGGGCTATTAATAAACTAATTTGAATTCCATTTCTGGTTCCTGCCCCGTACTCATTTTTGAGAAATACAGAAAATAGGTCAAAGTAAGCATTAGAAAAGAGAAGAAACAGGATTTAGAGCCTCATAATCCCCAGATAACCAACAGCTGACACTAAAGAGGAAAAGCCACATTTTATGAGCTAAATAACGATACTGTTTATTGAGCTCTTACTATGTGCCAGGTGCTTCTTTAAGCACTTTACATGGATTTTAAAAGATTGTATAACTATGTTGTTGTTGTTAGGTGCCAACTGAGTCATTTCCAACTCATAGTGACCCTATGTACAACAGAACAAAACACTGCCTGGTCCTGTGCCATCCTCACATTGCTACGTTTGAGCCCATTGTTGCAGACACTGTGTCAATCCATCTCACTGAGGGTCTTCCTCTTTTTTATTGACCCTCTACCAAGCAGGATGTCCTTCTCCAGGGACTGGCCCCTCCTGATAACATGTCCAAAGTATGTGAGATAACGTCTTGCCATCCTCACTTCTAAGGAGTATTCTGGCTGTACTTCTTCCAAGACAGACGTGTTCATTCTTCTGGCAGTCCATGGTATATTCAATATTCTTTGCCAACACCTTAATGCGAAAGCATCAATTTTTCTTCTGTCTTCCTTGTTCATTATCCAGCTTTCGCATGCATTTGAGGCGATTGAAAGTACCATGGATTGGGTCAGGTGCACCTTCGTCCTCAAGGTGACATCTTTGCTTTTTGACAGTTGGAAAAGGTCTTTTGCAGCAGATTTGCCCAATGCAATACATCCTTTGATTTCCTGACTGCTGCTTCCATGGGTATTGATTGTGGATCCAAGTAAAATAAAATCCTTGACAACTTCAACCTTTTCTCCATTTATCATGATGTTGCTTATTGGTCCAGTTGTGAGGATTTTTGCTTTCTTTATGTTGAGGTGTAATCCAGACTGAAGGCTGTGGTATTTAATCTTCATCAGTAAGTGCTTCAAGTCCTCTTCTCTTCAGCAAGCAAGGTTGTGTCATCTGCATATCACAGGTGGTTAATGAATCTTCCCCCAATCCTGATGCTGTGTTCTTCTTCATATAGTCCAGCTTCTTGGATTATTTTTTTAGCATACAGATAGAATAAATACAGTGAAAGGATACAGTCCTGATGCATACCTTTCCTAATTTTAAACCATGCAGTACCCACTTGTTCTGTTCGAACTACTGCCTCCTGGTCTATGTACAGGTTCCACATGAGCACAATTAAGTGTTCTGGAATTCTCATTCTTCACAATGTTATCCATAATTTGTTATGATCCATAGAGTCCAGTGCCTTTGCATAGTCAGTCATGATCCATCTGATATCAGCAACGATATCCCGCATTCCATGTCCTCTTCTGAATCTGGCTTGAATTTCTGGCAGTTCCCCATTGATGTACTGCTGCAACTGTGTTTGAATGATCTCCAGCAAAATTTTGCTTATGTGTGATATTAATAATAATTTCTGCATTCTGTTTCACTTTTCTTTGGGATGGGCACAAATATGGATCTCTTCCAGTCAGTTGACCAGGAAGCTGTCTTCCAAATTTCTTGCCGTAGAAGAGTGAGTGCTTCCAGCGTTGCATCTGTTTGTTGAAACATCTCAGTTGGCATTCTGTCAATTCCTGGAGGCCTGTTTTTCACCAGTGTATAACTGTAGGGGATGGATATGCTTTTTCTGTTTTGTAGTTGGGGAAAACTGAGGATCATAGAGGTTAAGAGACTTGCCCAAGGTGACATGAGCATAAACGGTCAACTCAGGAATCAAACCACGGTTCCTCTACCACTGAGGCTCTTAACCAATTTTGTAACTTCACCAAAGTGAAAATATTCTATAAACTATCAAGCACCAAAGAGTGTGTTTACCATGAAGACAATGAAGCTTAAGCTTCAGAGACCTTCACTTTCTAGGGTTCTTTCCAAGACCCTTAAGGATCCCTAGTAGTTTTTTATTCATAATTTGTATTATTTTACTTGAAGAGGGCCCTTCAAATTACATAAACCTTAAATTAAAAAACAAACCTGATGTAGTAGAGTTGATTCCAGCTGAGAGCAACCCCATGTGTGTCAGAGTAAAACTGTGCTCCATAGGGTTTTCAATGGCTAATTTTTCAGAAGTAGATTGCCAGGCCTTTCTTCTGAGGCACCTCTGGGTAAACTCAAATCTCCAACCTTACATCCAACCTTTCAGTTAGCTCAGTGCATTAACCATTGTACCACCCAGGGACTCCACATAAGCCTTGTTGTTGTTGTTGTTGTGTGCTTTCAAGTTAATTCCGACTCACAGAGACCCTATAGGACAGAGTAGAACTGCCCTATAGGGTTTCCTAAGATGTAATCTTTGCCGGAGCAGATCACCAAGTCTTCTCTCCTGTGGAGCAGATGGTAGGTTCAAACTGCCAATCTTTTGCTTAGCAGCTGAGTACTTAACCATTGTGCCACCTCAAAACCTGAATCTACCCTTAAAAGTGCCATGTTATTCTCAACTAGATCATCACATGACCCTTCCGTTCTTATCTTCCACCATCTCATGGAGAATCTGAGATGAGTAGAGCCTCTAAAGTTCTTGGATGCTATGATTTCAAGTTCTCTTCTCTTAAGTATTACTACCAAAACCCAAGCACTTTGCCATTGAGTCGATTCCCACTTACAGCGACCCTCTAGGACAGAGTAGCACTGTCCCACAGGGTTTCCAAGGCTGTAAGTCTTTATGGAAGCAGACTGCCATGTCTTTTTCCCGTTGAGTGGCTGGTGGGTTCAAACTGCTGACCTTTCTGTTAGCAACCGAGCGCTAAACCACTACACAACCAGGGCCCCTCTGGGGCATTGTTAGTCATCCAAATTCCTAGTGTTTTCCTTCTCTGAAATCTGTTTTTTTTAGACAGTAAGTTGTACTGGGGGCTGACAGCTTCTAGCCACTCAGCAAAAAAAAAAAAAAAAAATTAATTTTCTTTCTGGCACCTCCCTTATGACATCACAAATGGTGTGTTTGTAACCCCCTGTGAAAATGGTCAGTCTTTTAACTATAGTACAGCCAAGGAAAGGGCCCAGATTTTAAACAAACAGCCATGAATTCTGTATTTGCGTGTCATGCTCCAAGCACATCTTTTTCTGAGTCACTGATTATTTATTTACATCAAGCCACAAAGAGCATCTTGGTTTTTCTTCATTTGGGGCCTTTGGGAAGGGCAGAAAAATTATAGTCAAATATCCTAAGAGATTCTGTACTTTTCAAAGTAAAACGTCTTGGTAAACATTAATAGCTCTTGAGTGACTACACATTTAGGACAAGAATGTATTCACGTTAAGTGAACTGTATTTCCAGAAGATAATATAGAATGTGCAACTATTAGATGTTTCAATGAACACTTTAAAACACTGTATTTGTATAAAACTTGATTTGGAAGATAATTTGAACCACATGATTATTGGGACGAGCCTTATAAAATAAGTATTTCTTACTCTCCACAATGAGTGTGTGTGTGTGTGTGTGTGTGTGTGTGTGTGTAAGAGAATAGCAGTTTAAACAAGAGCAATGTCATTAATAAGTTGTGTGACCTGAGACAGCGGTGATAATGATGATGTTGGTGATGAAAGGTAGTATTTATTGATGGCTAACTATGTCAGACAGTCGATACTGTGCTAAGCACTGTGTATCCATTATTTCATTTAATCCTCACCACCCTTTGCCCCTATTTTTCGGATGAAGACACTGAGGCCCAGAGAGGTTGATTGACTTGTCAAGGTCACCCGGTAAGTTGTAGACTTGGACTTGAACACGGTCTGTCTGGTAGCAGAGCCCAAGCTCTCAATCACTGTGCATGTTATTTCGCCTCTCTGGGGCTCAGTTTTCTCATCCGCAATACGAGAGGCTTGGCCTTTGCTGATCTCTGCTGTTTCCTTCTGCTCTAAATCTGTAGGATGCTATGATTTCAAGTTGTAATCCTCTGGCAGCAGAAGAGCTCTTGTTTTCTTTTTTTACTAATATGTTTGTTTTTCAAATTGATCTCTGCTAGCTCAGAGTAATTAAAACCCCACAGTTCTTACATTTCCCAAATAAACAGAGGCGTGCACGCTCACGGCCCCTCACAGCAATGCACATGGCTTTGCCACGCATGGCACCTAAGATCAAAGCCAAATATATGGTGGAAAGTAGCAAGCTCTGTGCGAACCAAGGAATAAATGTGTGTACACCCAGCCTAATGTACTGTAAGGTTCTTCTTATTTATTTACTTATTTACTGGCAGCACTAAGTGTTTGACCTGATCCAAGGCTCCCATAAACAATCTCTGATGTTCTGTGGGTAAATAGTTTTATATTCACGGTAAATATGCAGTGGAAGGAATTGTAGGTTTAGAGAAGGCAGACTATCATTCAGCAGCTTGCAATCCAGGCAACCATTTATTATGGCCATGATAACAGAATTAACAATGTGAAAAATGCTCCACCTTTCTGGATTAGTATACTATTGCGGTAGAAATCTTCATGCACAGCCTTAGTTACCATGGGAATCAGGAAGTAGAATGTTCTAAGTTCTTGGCATCTCTGGGTGGTGAGTGTTTATTTACCTTTTGTATAAGAATATCATGCCTGAATGAAGGCAGAAACAGAACAAGATTTCCAAGGTGGAGCCTGGTTAAAGCATCTCACTAGGTAGCAAGGGTTCTTTAAGTACTGCTGACTGGGACAAGGAATAGGACCCTTTGTTCATTTCATAAAGTTACCGAATACTTCTTTTCCTGGCCTTGGGCTGGGTGCTTTGGCACTACGAAGATGAAGCAGATGAGGCCTTGCCCTCAGGACAAACTGTGTATAAAAAACTATGTGTATGGTTACTATGTGGGTACCCTTCTTTTTCTGGTTTGTATTATTAAATACTATGGGGATAGGACAGTCCCTGGGTAGTACAAATGGTTAATGTGCTTGACTGGTAACCAAAAGTTTGGTAGTTCATATCCACCCAGAGACACCTCAGAAGAAAGACGTGGTGATCTACTTCTAGAAAGCCATCCATTGACACCTGATGGAGCACAGTTCTACTCTGACACACATGGTATCACCATGAGTAGGAATTGACTTGATGGCAACTGGTTTTCGTTGTTATTGTTGTTATGGGAATAGATGTCAAGGAAGCTTTATGGAGAAGATGGCATCGGAATTAGGCCTTAAAGGAGAAGAAACTGCACATACGTAAATTGGGAGGAGGGTGGAAGGGATGAAGGTGGGAAAAACGGTTAGATGAGGCAAGACAAGGCGATGTGGGAGGAGGCTGGGCCTGGACCGGCCTATCTGTGTTTTTTTATGGTAGCATCAATATAGTTTTCATTGTTTGTGTTATTATTTGCTCATTGATTATCTTCCCTGGTGGATTGTAAGCTACTTGAGAGCAAGGACTGGGGATGAAATCTGTCTTATTCATTGCCATATCCAAGTGCCTGTGACCATGTCTGGTACATAGAAGGGGCTCAGCAGATGTGTATCATGTAAAGGGAGAAAGGAGCATTTGGAATGGGACTGGCTGAGGTGTGGGGCACATGCAAACCCTGGGATCAAAGACACATAGTGGTTCAGATATCCAGACAGTTAGGCAGGACTTTTTTAAAAGTCTAAGCTCGGAATGGTCGTAATGCTGGGTAGGAAGACAGCAATAAAGGAAAAAAAAAAAAAAAATGAAATCATTAAGACTAGGCAACAGGGATCAGAATGGAGGGCAGTTAATTCAATTCAGCAAACATGTACCAACTACCAGCCAGGCATTATGAAGAGGCAAGGGTAAGAGAGTGCATAAGAGAGGTCAAGATCAACTTCAGTGGGGTTTCAAAGGAGGGAAGATTGTATCCTTTGAGTAAATAATAGTTTCACAGAAGAGGGAGTATTTCAAGTAGAATTTGAGTGATGGGTAGGATTTTTCTAGAAGGGAGGTGGAAAGGAGATGGGCATTCTAATTAAAAAAAAAGAAGTGAGTAGAGAAATAGCATTTATGAAGAACCTAATCCTTTGCTAGATACTTTGGAATGTACTTTACTTAAATTATCTCATGTATTCTTTGCAGATCCAACATAACATGATTATAGATGAGGAAATTGACCTGCCCAGTGGAGCTGTGACTTGAATCCAGGTTGGTCTGACTCTAGTTTGGCAAGAATGATGATAATAATAGGTGACATTTATTGAGCTACCTTCTTCCTTATCCATTTGGGAAACCCCATCCTATATGAGCCAACTCAAGCACCACCTCCCTGATAATCTTCCCTGTAAATTTCTGCATTAAAAAAAAAACAACAAAAACCAAACTCATTGCCATCGAGTCGATTCCAACACATAGCAACCCTATAGGACAGAGTAGAACTGCCCCATAGGGTTTCCAAGGAGTGCCTGGTGGTTTCAGACTGCCACCCTTCTGGTTAGCAGCTGAACTCTTAACCACTATGCCACCAGGGTTTCCAAATCTCTGCATTAAGTGCCCTAATTAGTTGTCTTGCTATATGGCAATTATCCAAGGACACCTGTTTGGAACACACTAGACCATGAACTTGATGAGGAGAGGAACTGGATGTATCTGCCACCTTCTGCACCAGAATGGACTCTGGATGGCACTTTCTTATGTATGTAACCAAGTTTTGAATTCAAAGTCTCGTGTGAGATCATTAGAGTCTGGATTAAATGGCTGTTCCCTAGCTGCAAGGGAGGCCAGTAAGGTGAATTTCTGGCATCAGTTTTGTAGTGAGATGGACTAATACTTTGGGGAATTTCCCAGTATAAGTATGGTGCTCAGAAGAGCTGAATGTCCAAAAAGAAATAAAGAAGGCCACTAGAGAAGGCAAACTTGTTAAATAATTCCCTGAATCACTCCTAAATAAAACATAGACCCCAGTTTGGGTGTGGATTATGGATAAAGGAAGAATAGTAGAAATGACAAAGGAATTACATTCACTGCAGAGACTCAGATGAGCCACACTAAGTGGAGGCAGTAGGTTGCAACGTTTACCACCTCAAGTTCAGTACGTGCAGCACTGTTTGGACATAGTATGATTTTATGATTTAAAAAAATACATTAATACTTATATATTTACTTTAATGCATATCATAAAAAATAATATAATTATCACATCAAACCTATAAGTTTACAACTGTTATTACTTGAGAAAAGGTTAACTTTAGTTCCATTTTAAAAGAGTAATTTAACATTAAGTAAATAATATAGGAGACGACACCTGGATATGACATGATTTGTATAAGTAGCACAGGGATGGCTGCAATTTGTAAGCAGAAGGCCACAGCTCCACTCACCACCAGTGTGTCTTTACCTCCAACCAAAACCAAACCCATTGCCAATGAGTCAATTCTGACTTACAGCGACCCTATATGATAGCTTAGAACTGCCCCATAGGATTTCAAAGGCTTTAGTCTTTACGGAAGCAGACTACCACATCTTTCTCCTCAAGAGTGGCTGATGAGTTCAAACACAGACCTTTTGTTTAGCAGGCAAGTGTCTAACCACTGTACCACCAGGGCTCCTTTGTCTTTACCTCGCTGGGCCTCAATTTCATACTTAAGTGGGGAGAGACAATCTCAGCTTCCCAAAGGTAGGGTCAGGACTAGATGTCTTGTCATGTCTAGGTGACACTTCATTTAGCTGCCATACTTGCCAAGACTGCTTGTCAATTTTGGGGAACTCCTGCTATTCATCTCATCATTCACCCATGCCTAGGAAAGGTCAGGCCCCAAAGTTATCAGTCTTTAAATGTATGTCTGCATTTGAGTGGCCTTTGGGGAAGGAGTTGTCATGAGTGGGTGTGTTTATGCATTTGATAAATGATTTAAGCTCAAGTTTTGATTTGGTCTAGATATGGGTCTGCTTGCTGGCTCAATTTGGCCTCCTCCGGCTTCCCCATCCATAAAGCCTTCTTTTGAGTTGCTGGCCACTCTCTGCACATTGTGAACTGGTTGAGATCCTTGGTGGATATAGAAAAATATCCCCTGAGAGTGGACGTTGTTCTACTTTTCTAAGTTCAGCTCTTAGGAAATTATATTAACTTTCTTTATACCCCTCAAGAATCATTTAATTACTTCTTGGGGACGTTTATGGTTCAGAAAAATCTGCTACTTCAGGAAATAAAGGAAGAACAAAATGGAGACGGGAAGAACAATGTAGGTTGGGCACTGCAGAACAGTTTGCATTGGTGAAAATGTTGGAGTAGGTTGAGAATGGGGAGAATCTGGCTGAAAATGAAGTCCTAGCAGCAAGAACAACCTGAATTCACTACTCTGAGTGCTTGTGAAATGGTAGCTAGAAAGTTATCTCATACTTGGATCTGTGCATAAGAGAGAAACATGGATATACTTAAACATACTCCTATTAGGGGCTATTCTTAAATAAAGCTTGGATTGCATTATCAGGGGCTCTTAATCCTGTTACTTAAGCTGTGTCAACTCCTAGACTAAAGAAATTGGGGTTAAAGACTGTATCCTCAGTAAGCAAGCCCTGAATCATTCCTTTCCCCTCATGGTTATGTGAATAAGCATGGGATAAATCCTTGGATGAGCTACCCAAGTAATTTTGTCTTTTAGCATGGTTGAAAGGAGCCCCAGTGGTGCAGTGGTTGAGTGCATATATCGGCTGGTAGTTCGAATGCACCAGCTGCTCCGCAGGAGAAAGATGTGGCAGTCTGCTTCCATAAGGATTTACAGCCTTGGAAACCATATGAGGCAGTTCTGCTCTGTCCTACAGGGTTGCTATGAGTCAGAACAGGGTTTGGTTTTGGGTTAGCATGGTTGATGGTATTATTGTGCATCGACCAAATATTCTGGCTTCCTTGTGGTATCTTTTCTGCAGAAGCATTATACCTTCCTACCTATTTAAGTTCACGAGTGGCCCTCTGATTTGCTTTAGTCAATTACATTTGAGCAGTAGTGAAGCGTAACTCCTGGACAAAAGTTTTAAGAGCCAGCATGTCTCTTTTCTCTTTGTCAGCAGTGTTCCAGCTTTGGTCCTAGAGCAAAGACTGCTTGGCAAAGCCACAGCTGATGCACAATGGATATGCAATGAATTCAAGAAATAAACCTTTGAGGGGCGGGGCCAAGATGGCAGAGTAGTCAGATGCTTCTGGTGGACGCTCTTACAACAAAGATCCGAAAAAACAAGTGAATTGATTATATATGGCAATCTGGAAGCCCTGAACATCAAAGGCAAAGCTGAGGAACCAGACTGAGTGGCAGGGGCAGAGAGAGATGGTTCGGAAGCAGTGAGGAGTTGCCAGACCTGACCTGGCGAGAGTCTGAGTCCTTCAGGCCTCAGCAACTCAGGGGTGAGCCGTGAGGCAGGCAAAGGGTGGTGCTCAGGAGGCACGTTTCAACACCAAGACAGACCCAGCACCAGAGAGTCTATACGGCTACCCAGAACCAGTGAGAAGCAGCCCTGGACTGGCAAAAGATAAGCAATTGCGTACAGCCTACCCCCGATCAAAAACAACCCCCTTAGGGAAAAACCTCTCTCCCATTTACCTACCTACTCCCTGCTCAGCACTGGGTACTAGACCAGCTTCAGCAATTGCTGAGTCCCCTGGACTGGAAGTGGGATCCGTCGCACGCCCAGAGCCATTCTCCCTGCCTTGGAGAGTGAACAAATTAACAGAGGAAAAAATAAACTGCCAGCTCCCCTAAGCCAGGAACCCAAGGTAGGCATAACTCCTTTGCCTAGGCACAGGCATAAGGAATCCACAGACTTTGAGTGCCTTTCCCCCTGCATAGACTTGTGTGGGCCCATCTCAGCAGCATAGGCCCTCATTACCACAGCACAATAGGGTATATACTGGAACTCTAACTTCTACTGTTTCAGCTATGAATTGGCAGGTTCTTGACATTTGATACTGCTCTGCCCATTAAGCAGAGTCTTCACCTACCCATATCAGGGGCTTGAGGACTGGTGGCTCCACTCATGCCACCTAGCCACCTGCGATAGGGGCCCATGAATAAGAGGTGCCTCCCAGTCCTTACAGCCAACAACATTAGGCGCTCACAGTCCAGCTGCAAAACCCACCCACCTATGCACACTAAGGCACAGGGACACGCCTTCCTCCTGGACACTCGGGGGTGGCCATCAGCCCCCTGTCTTGCTCAGAGTGTGTCCCCCTGCTGCAGCCAGATGCTTGTGCCTGCACCCATCACCCATGCCTATCTAGGACTGTAAGTGAGAGCCTACACCACACACTTGGAGGCTGTCTACCTGGGCACCTGAGATGAATTCATACAGGAGGAGTGGGCAGACTCCTGAGCTCACATACATCATAACAGATCTAACCATTAGAGCTTCAAAGTTGCCAATAATCAAACTAGCTCATATGAGCAGCCATTTTGGGCATATCAAAACAAAACAAGAAGCTAGGACACAGTAGGCAAACACAAAATAAATAAATATAATAACTTATTGATGGCTTGGAGACAACAGTCACTATCAAATCACACAAAGAAGCAATCCATGATGGCTTCAGCAAGCTCCCAAAGTAAAGAATCTAAAAATTTTTGAGAGGAGGGAAATTTCTTGTAATTACCAGAGGCAGAACACAAAGGATTAATATACAGAACTCTTTAAGAAATTAGGAAGGAAATTAAGCAAAACTCAGAACATGCAATAGAAGAAATTAAAAAGATTAGAGAAGAGCATAATGACAAATTCAACAGGCTGCAAGAATCCATAGAGAGACAGCAATCAGAGATCCAGAAGATTAACAATAAAATTTCAGAATTAGACAATAGAAAGTCATAGGAGCAGAACTGAGGCAATGGAAGTCAGAATTAGTGAAACTGAAGATAAAGCACTTGACACTAACTTATTTGAGGAAAAATCAGACAAAACGATTAAAAAAATTGAAGAAATCCTAAGAATTCTGTGGGACTCTATCAAGAGGAATAACCTAAGAGTGGTTGGAGTACCAGAACAGGGGGGGATAACAGAAAATACAGACAGAATTGTTGAAGATTTGTTGGCCGAAACCTTCCCTGATACTGTGAAAGATGACAAGATATCTATCCAAGATGCTCATTGAACCCCACATAAGGTAGATCCCGAAAGAAAGTCACCAGGACATATTATAATCAAACTTGCCAAAACCAAAGATAAAGAGAGAATTCTAAGAGTGGCTAGGGATAAACGAAGTCATCTACAAAGAAGAGTCAATAAGAATAAGCTCAGACTACTCAGCAGAAACCGTGCAGGCAAGAAGGCAATGGGATGACATTTATAAAGCCTTGAAGGAAAAAATCTGCCAGTCAAGAATTATATATCCAGGAAAACTGTCTCTCAAATATGATGGTGAAATTAGGGCATTTACAGATAGACAGAAGTTTAGGGAATTTTCAAAAACCAAACCAAAATTACAGAAAATACTAAAGGGAGTCTTCTGGTTAGAAAATCAGTAACGTCAGTAACAATCCAAGACTAGAACACAAGGCAGAGCAACCAGATACCAACCTAGATAGGGAAATCACAAAAGTAAATCAAAGCTGAAACACTGAAAATAAGGAAACAGATGTCAAGCTGTAGAAGATAACAACATTAAAACAAAAAAGAGGGACTTAAAAAATATAGACATAGATTTTTCATATGGAGAGGAAGTCAAGGCGATATAAAGAAATGAAAGACTGGTATAAACTTAGAAAACTAGGCATAAATATTCAGGTAACCACAAAGGAAACTAACAATCCTACAAGTCAAAATAAAAAAAACTAGAAAAGTATAAAGACTCAGCAAACACAAAATCAACAACAACGAAAAAGATGAAAAGAAAATACATAAAGAGAAACGACTCAACACAGAAAATTAAGTGAAACAAAGAAACTGTCAACACACACACACACAAAAAATCAAAATGACAACACTAAACTCATACCTATCAATAATTACACTGAATGTAAATGGACTAAATGCACCAACAGAGACAGAGAGTGGTAGATTGAATAAAAAAACACGATCTGTTCTATATGCTGCATATAAGAGACACACCTTAGACTTAAAGACACAAACAAACTAAAACTCAAAGGATGGAAAAAATATATCAAGCACACAACACTCAAAAAAGAGCAGGAGTGGCAATATTAATCTCTGACAAAATGGACTTTAAAGTAAAATCCACCACAAAGGATAAGTAAGTACACTATATAATTATTAAAGAGTCAATACACCAGGAGGACATAACTATAATAAATATTTATGCACCCAATGACAGGGCTCCAAAATGCATAAAACAGACTCTACCAGCGCTGAAAAGAGAGATGGACAGCTTCACAATAGTAGTAGGAGACTTCAACACACCACTTTCGGTGAATGACAGAACATCCAGAAAGCAGCTCAGTGAAGACACGGAAGAGCGAAATGCTACAATCAACCAACTTGATCTCATAGACATATACCAAACACTCCACCCAACAGCAGCCAAGTATACTTTCTTTACCAATGCACATAGAACATTCTCCAGAATAGAACACATATTAGGCCATAAAGCAAACCTTAACAAAATCCAAAGCATCTTTTCTGACCATAAAGCTGTAAAAGTAGAAATGAACAACAGAAAGAGCAAGGAAAAAAAACAAACACATGGAAACTGAACAACATCTTGCTCAAAAACTACTGGGTTACAGAAGAAATTAAGAATGGGATAAAGAAATTCATAGACTCAAACGAGAATGAAAACACATCCTACCAGAACATTTGGGACACAGCAAAAGCACTTCTCAGAGGTCAGTTTATAGCAATAAATGCACACATCCAAATAGAAGAAAGGCCATAATCAAAACATTAACCCTACAACTGGAACAAGTAGAAAGAGAGCAGCAAAAGAAGCCTTCAGGCGCCAGAAGAAAGGAAATAATAAGAATTAGAGCAGAATTAAATGAAATAGAGAATAGAAAAACAATTGAAAGAGTTAACAAGACCAAAATCTTGTTCTTTGAAAAGATCAACAAAATTGATAAACCATTGGCCAAACTGACAAAAGAAAAACAAGAGAGGAAGCAGATAACCTGTATAAGAAATGAGATGGGTGATATCACAACAGACCCAACTGAAATTAAAAGAATCATAACAGAATACTATGAAAAATTGTACTCTAATAAATTTGAAAACCTAGAGGAAATGGACAAATTTCTAGAAACTCACTACCTACCTAAACTAACACAAACAGAGGTAGAACAACTAAATAAACCCATAACAAAAGAAGAGATTGAAAAGGTAATTAAAAAACTCCCAACAAAAAAAAGCCCTGGCCCAGACGGCTTCACTGGAGAATTCTACCAAGCTTCCAGAGAAGAGTAACACCACTACTACTGAAGGTATTTCAGAGCATAGAAAATGATGGAATACTCCCAAACCCATTCTATGAAGCCAGCATAACCCTGATACCAAAACCAGGTAAAGACACCACAAAAAAAGAAAATTACAGACCAATATCCCTCATGAACACTGATGCAAAAATCCTCAACAAAATTCTAGACAATAGAATTCAGCAACATATAAAAAAAAAAATAATTCACCACGATCAAGTGGGATTTATACCAGGTATGCAGGGATGGTTCAAATTATAGAAACAATCAATGTAATCTATCACATAAATAAAACAAAAGACAAGAACCACATGATCTTATCAATTGATGCAGAAAAAGCATTTGACAAAGTCCAACACCCATTTATGATAAAAACTCTCAACAAAATAGGAACAGAACGGAAACTCCTCAATATGATTAAGGGCATTTATACAAAGCCACCAGTCAACATCATCCTAAATGGAGAGACTTTGAAAGCATTCCCCTTGAGAACAGGAACCAGACAAGGATGCCCTTTATTACCACTCTTATTCAACATTGTGCTGGAGGTCCTAGCCAGAGCAATTAGGCTAGAAAAAGAAATAAAGAGCCTCCAAATTGGTAGAGAAGAAGTCAAAGTCTCTCTATTTGCAGATGATATGATCTTATACACAGAAAACCCCAAAGAATCCACAAGAAAACTGCTGGAACTAATAGAAGATTTCAGCAAAGTTTCAGGATACAAGATAAACACACAAAAATCAGCTGGATTACTTTACACCAACAAAGAGAACCTCAAAGAGGAAATTACCAAATCAATACCATTTACAATAGCCCCCAAGAAGATAAAATACTTAGGAATAAATCTAACCAGAGACATAAAAGACCCATACGATGAAAACTACAAGACACTACCGCAAGAAACCAAAAGAGATCTGCATAAGTGGAAAAACATACCTTGCTCATGGATAGGTAGACTCAACACTGTGAAAATGTCAATTCTACCCAAAGCAATCTACAGATACAGTGCAATCCAGATCCAAATTCCAACGGTATTTTTTAATGAGATGGAGAAACAAATCACCAACTTTGTATGGAAAGGGAAGAGGTCCTGAATAAATAAAGCATTACTCAAGAAGAAGAACAAAGTGGGAGGCCTCATACTACCTGATTTTAGAACCTATTATACCGCCATGGTAGTCAAAACAGCCTGGTACTGGTAAAACAATAGATACATAGGCCAATGGAACGGAATTGAGAATCCAGACATAAATTCATCCACCTATGAGCATCTGATATTTGACAAAGCCCCAAAGGCCGTTAACTGGGGAAAAGACAGTCTCTTTAACAAATGGTTCTGGCATATCTGGATATCCATCTGCAAAAAACTGAAACAAGACCTATACCTCACACCATGCAAAAAACAAAAACTAACTAAAACTGGATCAAAGACTTAAATATAAAATCAAAAGCGATAAAGATCATGGAAGAAAAAATAGGGACAACGCTAGGAGCCCTAATACATGGCATAAACAGAATACAAACAATAAGTAACAATGCATAAGCACCAAAAGAGAGACTAGATAAATGCGAACTCCTAAAAGTCAAATACTTATGCTCATCAAAAGACTTCACCAAAAGAGTAAAAAGACAACCTACAGACTGGGAAAAAATTTTTGACTACAACAAATCCGATCACCATCTAATCTCTAAAATCTACAAGATACTGCAAAACCTCAACCACAAACAGACAAATAATCCAATTAAAAAATGGGCAAAGGATATGAACAGGCACTTCACCAAAGAAGACATTCAGGTGGCTAACAGACACATGAAGAAATGCTCACGATCATTAGCCATTAGAGAAATGCAGATCAAAACTACAATGAGATATCATCTCACCCCAACAAGGCTAGCATTAATCCAAAAAACACAAAATAATAAATGCTGGAGAGGTTGTGGAGAGACTGGAACGCTTATACACTGTTGGTGGGAATGTAAAACAGTACAACCACTTTGGAAATTGATTTGGTGCTTCCTTAAAAAGCTAGAAATAGAAGTACCATACAATCCAGCTATCCTACTCCTTGGAATATATCCTAGATAAATAAGAGCCGTCACATGAATAGATATATGCACACCCATGTTTACTGCAGCATTGTTCACAATAGCAAAAAGATGGAAACAACCTAGGTGCCCATCAACAGACGAATGGATAAAGAAATTGTGGTGTATCCACCCAATGGAATACTACACAACAATAAAGAACAACAATGAAACCATGAAACATCTTATAACACAGACAAAGCTGGAGGTCATTATTCTGAGTGAGTTTAGTCAATCACAGAAGGACAAATATTGTATAAGACCACTATTATAAGAACTCAAGATAAGGTTTAAACACAGAAGAAAACATTCTTTGATGGTTACGATGGTGCGGAAGGAGGGTGAGGGTTATTTACTAACTAGATAGTAGATAAGAATTATCTTAGGTGAAGGGGAGGACAGCACTCACTACAGGGGAAGTCAGCACAACTGGACTAAACCAAAGCTAAGAAGTTTCCTGAATACAATCAAACACTTTGAGGGACAGAGCATCAGGGGTAGTGGTCTGGGGACCATACTTTCCTAAGACATCTAGGTCAATTGGCATAACAAAACTTAAGAAAATGTTCTGCATCCTACTTTGGTGAGTGGCGTCTGGGGTCTTAAAAGCTTGCAAGCAGCCATCCAAGATGCATCAACTGGTCCCAACCACCTGGAGTAAAGGAGAATGAAGAACACCAAAGACACAAGGAAAGTATTAGCCCAAGAGACAGAAAGGGCCACATAAACCAGAGACTTCATCAGCCTGAGACCAGAAAAACTAGATGGTGCCCAGCTACCACCAATGACTGCCCTGACAGGGAACACAATAGACAGTCCCTGATGGAGCAGGAGAAAGGTGGGGTACAGAACTCAAATTCTGGTAAGAAGACCAGACTTAATGGTCTGAGACTGGAGGAACCCCTGAAAGCACGGCCCCTGGATTCTCTATCAGCCCAGAACTAAAACAGTTTCCAAGGCCAACTCTTCATCCAGGGATTGGACTGGAGTGTGGGACATAAAGTGATACTCATGAAGAGTGTGCCTCTTAGATCAAGTAGATACAAGAGACTAAATGGGCTGCTTCTGTCTGGAGGTGAGATGGGAAGGCAGAGAGGGTTAGGAGCTGGTTGAATGGACATGGGGAATCAGGGGTGGAAAGGAGGAGTGTGCTGTCACAGT
This sequence comes from Dugong dugon, assembly GCA_030035585.1. Classification (NCBI taxonomy): domain Eukaryota; kingdom Metazoa; phylum Chordata; class Mammalia; order Sirenia; family Dugongidae; genus Dugong; species Dugong dugon. The sequence goes on from CM057475.1 coordinate 28,706,186, forward strand.
ATGGGGAGAGCAATTAGGGTCACATAACAATGTATGTATAAATTTTTGTATGGGAATAAAAAAGAAACAAACCTTTGTTCCTACAACCTACTGAGATTGTTTTGTGTTGTTTGTTATGGCAGCATAGTCTAGTCCATCCTGGCTGATAAAATAGGAATGGTCATTAACTCCAGCAATAAGAATACTGACATTTATTGAACACATACTATGTGCTATGCTCTCTCTGTGTTAAGCAGTTTACGTGTTCTTTCTCCTTTAATCTGGTAACAACTTTTTGAGATGGATGTATTTTCCTCCAGTTTACAGATGAAGAAGTTGAAACTCAAAGATGTTGAAAAAGTTTCTCACAGTCACATTTCTAGTATATGTGGTTAGGATTTTAACTGGCCTTTGCTCTTAGCTGCTTCACTTTACTGTACATTCCCATCCCAACAACTTTGTTAAACTCTCCGCCCACACACTTGGTGCCAAAGCTTCAGATCTCGGATACACGGGGTATGGATCCTTGCATGGAACAAACCTCCAAAAGCATAAACCAAAAACAAACCCATTGCCATTGAATCGATTCCAAGTCATAGCAACCCTAGAGGACAGAATTGAACTATCCTATAGGGGCTCCAAGGATCCAGCTGGTGGATTCAAACTGTTGACCTTTTGGTTAGCAGCTGAGCTCTTAACCACTGCACAGCATAGCCTCCTGTAATCTGGGAAATGAAATAAGAGAATGTAGCTAATTTATTGCTCACAGCCTATAAAAACCTATTATTTATCTTACAAGAGAAGACTAGAGTCATACACACGATTTCTTACAATATAACAATGCCCTACACCTGTAAAAATTACCCAATAATTGTATTGTACTGCTAAACTGTTAATATATTGGAAGTAATATAAAGAGCACAAATATTTATCATTAACAAAATGACATTGCACAAGAAAATTTGGGAGACAATGTTTATATATATGTAACCTACTTTTGAAATAATAATCTGGATGATACATAGTTGAATCACAGTATGTATATGCCTTCAAGTCTAGTTATTGGAAAATTATAGGCCGAAAATACTTCTGATGCAAATACGCCCCACATACACAGTAGGGTTCACCAAAAAACCCACAACAAACTAAATTAATAAGGAAATAATGAAACCACAGTAATTTGTAATTAAAAAACAAGAATAGCAGCAATTTAAAAACCACAACCAACCAACCCAAGACAGCACTGATAATAGGCTGACAACAAAGGATCCTTCCTGAAACTTGTGGGAATTCCAGCTCTGTGTGTTGGAGCTTGCTATATTGCCAAGCATTGTGTGGGAGCCAGAATTGTTAGCAGAGCAATGAATGAGCATCCTCCATAGACTAGTAATGTGCTGTCTTGAATTTACAAAGACTAAAATTGTGACCCCTCATTGTCCATTTAGTAATAAGTAGTCCTTATGTTTACGGATTATATCAGGGTCAGTTTTCATCCATTCAAATGGCAGCCCAGGGTGACCTTTCAATAGGTATACAAAACTAAACTTCAGGTCTCACACCCCTCTCCCCTAATCCCAGCGATCTGTTCTTCCAGCAGTATTGTCTTCACAGTACATGACGATTGCCCCTTTCAGTCACTTAGACCCCAAATTTGAGATTAACTTCTAATTCATATTTCATATTCAGTCCATCAGAAAAGCAAGATGTTGACTTGTCTTTCAAAAGGAATCCAAAACACAGTCAATTCTCCCACCTTCACCGCTCACTCTTTGGTCCAAGCCACCATCATCTTCCACTTGGTGTTTTCAATAGTCTCCTGATTGTTTTCCATGTTTCAGCCCTTGCCACTCTACAGACTTACCAAGCAGCCTGTCTGATGACTGATCCTTTTTTAAAAATAACAGTTTGATTAAGATATAATTTACGTACCATATGACTCATCCATTAACAGTGTACAATTCGCGTGTTTTTAGTATATCTACAGAGCTGGGTAACCGTCACCACAGTTTTAGAATATTTTCATCACCCCATGGGAGAAAGGCCTGATGATCTGCTTCTGTAAAGATTACAACCCATAAACCCATATGGAGCAGATCTACTCTGTAATCATGGAATCGCCATGAGCTGAAATTGACTCATAAGCAATGGATTCACCACCACTCTCCAAAGGAAACCCCATACCCATTAGCAGTCACTTCTCATTCTCCCCAGCCTTCCCCATCCCAGCGCTAGGCAGCTACTTCTCTCCTTTCTATCACTATAGATTTGCCTATTCTGGACATTTCAGATAAATGGAATTGTATAATATATTTTTTTAATGACTGTCTTCTTTTACTTAGTATAGTGTTTCCAAGGTCCGTCTATACTGTAGCATGTATCGGTACATCATTCCTGGTAATTGCTGAATAATCTGTTGTATGTATATACCACATTTTGTTTATCCATTCATCCCTTGATAGAGATTTGGGTTGTTTCTACTTTTTGGCCATTATGAATAATGCTTCTGTAGAGATTTTTGTATGGACATATGTTTTCATTCCTCTTGGGTCTATACCTCTCGGAATGGAGTAGCTAGGTCATGTGGTAACTCTATGTTTAACGTTTTGAGAAACTGCCAGATTGTTTTCCAAAGCAGTGGCACCATTTTACATTTCCACCTGTAAGGTAGGAGGGTTCCAATTTTCTACATCCTTGCCAACATTGGTTATCTGACTTTTTAATTATAGCCATCCTAAATCCAAAACCAAACCCATTGCTGTTGAGTCTATTATGACTCATAGTGACCCTATAGGACAGAGTAGCACTGCCCCATATGGTTTCCAAGGCTGAAATCCTTATGCAAGCAGACTGCCACATCTTTCTTTGAGGAGCAGATGGTAGGTTCGAACCACTGACCTTTCGGTTAGCAGTTGAGTGCTTAACCACTGCACCACCAGGGCTCCTTCATAGCCATCCTAAACCCGTTGCTGTCGAGTCAATTCCTGCTAAAAACCACCCTATAGGACAGAGTAGAACAGCCCCATAACGTTTCCAAAGAGCTACTGGTAGATTCTAACTGCCAACCTTCTGGTTAGCAGCTGAACTCTTAACCACTGTGCCACCAGGGCTCCCCGTAGCCATCCTAGTGAGTATGAAATGGTGCCTCATTGTGTAGACGGATTCTTTTAAAACGTAAGTCAAATAAGGTGAGGATGGTGCAGGACGGGGCAGTGTTTCGTTCTGTTATACATAGGGTCACTGATTTGGAACTGACTCCATGACACCCAATAACAGGACCTCCTCTAAATCCTCCAGTGGCTCATCACTTAGTAAATGTAAAGTCCCTACAACAGCTTTAAGGCCCTTTATGATTTGCTTCTTACCCCTGACACCTCCCTCCCCACTTCAGACCCAACTCTTTTACCTCATTTCCTGCCACTTTCCCTGTTTCTCTAATCAGTTTGGCCTCACAGACTTCACAGTTACTGTTCCTTCTGCTTAGAACATGCTTCCTCCAGAGAGCCACACGACTTGCTCCCTTACCTCTGTCAGGTCTCTGTCCAGTTGATGCCTTGTCAGTGAGATCCTTCCTGATCACCCACTAACTCCTAGCCATCTCTAGCACCTTCCCTTAATTTCCTTTCCTCCACAGTTCTTATCACCATCTGACTCACTCTGATTTACTTGTTTATTCTCAGTCTCTCCTCCCCAAATTTAAGTTCCATGAGAGCAGATGTTGTGACTTCTTTTTCTCTCGTCCTATCTCTTGTGCTTAAAATGGTGCCTGGAACATAAAAGGAGCTAAAAACATATTGAATGTACATATAATTAAATTGCAGAAGAGAACTCTGTGCAACTTTTTTTTTTTTTTTAAGCCAAAAGAATTATGCTTGTTGTGGCATTTTAGACACCACAGCCAGCAAATGAAAATATTTCGGACCAGGGAGACCTTCCAATAGGTACAGCAAGCCACATGAATCAGTAGTTTACACCTCCTTCTGATAATGTCTGCACTGCTTGTGGCCTTGCCTGAACTTGGTACATAGATTTTAAATAATACGTTTGTTTGTTGTGTGCTCAATTTTCTGAGTTCCTTTAGGATGAGCAAAACTTGGATGAAGGGGCAATGACTATTGGGTAGTCTATCAGCATATCTTTCAGAGAGAGTTAGAATTGGAAATTTGGCTCTATTTGTTCCCTAGGCCCAGGAAAGATGGTGCCTTGTTACTACCTGGAACAATACAGGATGATGGGTGTGGTGGGGAGAAGGGGAGTGAAGGAAGGAATTGGGGAGAAATATATCTATAAGGCAAGGGTTCTAATTCCTGCCTTGTTACTAATTTGCTGTGTGAGCCTGAGTAAATCACTTAACCTTCCTAAGCATATTTTCCCTCTTTGTAAAACTATAGGCCCCCTCTATCCCTGACATTATATATTCCGTCACACTTTTCACCTAATGAGATATTAACTCTGACTTGATTTTAGACCTTGGGGTCCTGGGAACTGGCAGCTATCAGCAAAAAATCTCCAAATGCAATCTGAACAACAGAGAAACTTAATGTATTTTTGTATCTGGGTTTTGAGAGATCAAGCTTTCTGTTGGCAGTATGGGAAATTCAGTTAGTATTTTTGACAAGCGGTTGGGCTTATTGAATGATACATTGCATCTGGCAGCATTACTGACGAATCAGGGAACAAGGACAGAGCTAAGAATTTCAAAATAGTTGAAGGACCTTAAAAGACTGACCCTAATGAGGACACTGGGTTCTTTTAAGAACCATGGGGTTGGTCTTGCAAAATTCTCATTAAGCAGAATGAGCTTCTTAAAGACAGAGGAGTGAGATGGGATAAGGGTTGAAGAGCGGCTGGGAGGAAGAGGGGAGATTTGCGAGGCTCAGGGGCTAAAATGGACCAGGCAAAAAGACTATTACTTTCACTCATAATAGATTAGTTGATTCCTTGCTAGGGTATGTTTGTTGGGAGGGGAGGAAAGTGGCGCCCATGTAATTGAGAGAGCAGAAAAAGTTGGGCATGGTGGGTCTTCTTGATGCTTGTGGAAACACAGGCTTTTAACCCTGTAAAACAAAAGGGCCTATGAATACTAGGTCTTGAGCAGTTAATTTGCACTGATGTGATGATGACATAGTCTAACTTTGGCTTTCTCTGTGATGACCTCATCCTGTGTGGTACCTTAGGACCACCTCAGCCTAGGGGTTCCATAGTGGGCCAGGTTGAGGATGGATGGGATGGAAGCCTCGGCTTAAGGATGGAACCACTGGTCAGGAACTACCAAGAGGTAGAGAGGATGAAGAGCATTAGAGAAAGTGGATGGCAGGGGCACACAGTCTGGAACCTTGTCCTCAGCAACTGGGTGTTCCTATGGTCTTGCTGATGTCATGTGCTTTTAGGATATCTATACATAGGAGTCACTGGGGGCTGCCTTGGCTTGTGATTCTCCATACATAGTTCTGAGCATACAATCACAGCCCAGAAATGATCTGTAGGTTTCATGATTAGTGTCAATGTTGATTAATTAATAATGATTTCCTGAAGCACTGTCTTAGTCATCTAGTTCTGCTGTGACAGAAAAACCACAAGTGGATGGGTTTCACAAAGAGAAATTTACTTTCTCATAGTCTAGTGGGCTAGAAGTCCAAATTCAGGCATCAGCTCCAGGGGGAGTCTTTCTCTCTCTGTCAGCTCTGGAGGAAGATTCTTGTCATCAATCCTCCCCTGGACTAGGAACTTCTCCATGCAGGAACCCTGGGTCCAAAGGACACGCTCTGCTCCTGGCACTGCTTTCTTGGTAGTAGGAGATCTCCAACTCTCTGCTTGCTTCCCTTTCCTTTTGTCTCTTATAAGATAAAAGAAACTCCCTTTACATTGGATCCGGGATATGACCTGAGCAAGGGTGTTACATCCCACCCTCATCCTCTTTAGCCACAGGCAGAGATTATGATTTATAACACATAGGAAAAATCACAAAATGGAGGACAATCACACAATACTGGGAATCATGGCCTAACCAAGCTGACACATATTTTGGGGGGACAAAATTCAATCCATGACAAGCACTGTGTTGAGAAGGATTCTAAGTTTCTTATCTAGGTTCAGCAGAAAGAAGTACCTTCATACATTAATAATGTCTTTCGTGATTGAGAATGGTGAACATATGTGCAAACCATGTATTTGTAATATCTGACCTAGCTCATTCCACCTCATTTTTAGAGGGAAAGTTGAGGCTAAAAGAAGAGAAGTGACCTGGCCAAGGTCACACAGCTAGTTAGAAGGCTTGGAATGAACCGAAGTCTCCTTCTCATGCCAAAGTATTTTCTGCTTGTCATGCTGGAAGCTATTTTCATGAAGACTTCTTCTCCATGAGGATATTCACAAGGAGCATAGGAAAACATGAAGCCAGAATGACTGGGCATGTGACGACACATAAACACCCCACTATGAGCCATTTCATGAACTCTACTTTTGTTCTTGTTTCAACAGGGCCCCAAAACAGCACACGTCTCCTTGCGTTGTCTGTGAACGCTGCAATACTATGGACGCCGTGGCAACACTGTCCTCTGAGCAATTAACCTTTTTAAAGGAAAGTTCATTATTTTATAGACACATCAAGTATTTAAATTTCTTTCAAGTATTTTGCCCTCATAATTCATGATTTTAGACCTTTATCCCCTGGAATTCTCGGCATTTTCTTTTCTCCTCAAAGTGTAATTGTTAGCCTAGCCTTTTGGAGATTTTAATTTTATTTTAAGGGTTTGTATCTGAGTGAGTGGGCTCTGTAGTGGATAATGGTCCCCATTTCAGGATGAAGGCACTCATGCCCCAGGCTACTGGGAATGTGAGCTGTTCTCCAGGAATTGCTAAAGCGAGCTGCATTGCCCATGGTGTGTCGTCTCCCTGTGGGTAGTCTGCATCCAGGGATTGGTCCATGAGGGGGTTCAAGGGCCACTGTAAAGGTCCATTCTGGCTCCAGTCCTCCCATTGGCTTAGCTGAGGCCTCTGCTGCAAGTCCAGCAGTTAAACATCTTCCTATGCTCAGTCCTGCTTACCTCTCCTTTTCACAGGTGTTGTTCCTGAGGACATGCCAAAATAAGTATCCTGTATTTAAATCTTTGTCTCAGAGTCTGTTTTACAGGAAATGTATCCCAAGACAGACTGGATTATGAGGGTACTGAACCAAGAGGGATGGAATATAACGTTGAAAAAGGGAGAGTTTATTGATATAAGAATACTCTCTAGACATAGGATTTAACACATCAGCAAGGACACCGGGGTATATGTTAGGATGGCTCTTGGAATATTGGACAAACCAATGGCCTACATCAAACGAAGCAGAAATGTCCAAACTGTCTGAGACGTTGGTGGAGGAAGTGATCAAAAGGTTTAGAGAAGTGAACCTGCTAGACTGGCTATACGTAAGTACAGAAAACCCCTTATCTGATTGTTTTCTGTGGAAGGATCAGAACACTCTTTTATCAAAGCAATAAGGAATGTGCTGGTAAAGAGAGCACTGGTGTTGCTGAGAAGCTCAGTGTTGTCTGTCCTCTGTAGTTAGGGTGACTGTGAGAGATGCTATTACAGAACTGGGCTCCTTAGTAATAGTGCTGATGGTAGAATCCCCAAATAATAGAGGCCATGTGGTGGCACTTAACCACCAGAAGCAAGGCAGGTGCAGTTATTGTAATGAGTGGCAAGGCAGAGTAGCAGCCAGAGAGCTTGACTTGTGGAGAGCTTAGGAAATGTTTAATGGAACATGGTGTTTTTAGGGACAAGATACATAGGCAGCCAACAAGGGTATTGCTTAATTTATATAAATAATAATACTAAAAGTCATGATTCTTTAACCATTTTCTAGACTTGAGCTGGTTCTTGGACCTGAAGCCCATTGACTCAAGGAGAGATTGGGTCCCCATGAGGAAGAATGCTATGACACCACACCAAGTGTATGCAGTATTAATTCCCTTAGTCTTTCACTAAATAGACCTCTGGCCATTTGCTTTGGGTACTCTGGGGTAAGGGATTGCCTAGACTTTCAAGCAATGTTGGACACAGGATTTGAACTGACATTAAACATTGACCCAAAACATCACCATCGTTTCCTTAGTAGAGAGAGGATGTTTGGGGGCCAGGTAATAAATGGAATCCTATCCCAGTATGGTTCATGGTGGGTCCTCTGAGTCCACCCAGTGGTCATTTCTCTGTCTCCAAGTATATAATTGAAACATACTTGGTGGTTGGCAGAACTGTGACATTGGTTTCTTGGTCAGGGAGATGAGAGCTATCTCAGACCAGAAGTTCAAGTGATGCCTCTGAAGCTACCTCTCTCACCTACTCCAAGATTGTAAATCAAAAACAATATCACATATGGGGGGAATGGCAGAGATTAGCTGAGGCAGGAAGTGTCCTTCTCCAGACGTGAGGATAGCCATAGCTGTTGACACCTGCTGTCATCTCATACCACTTAAGTATTCCCTCAATACACTCACATATAAACATTCACAGAAAACCTGGAAGCCTTCCTCTGATATTGGCTCCTAGTTCATTTTGACTCTGGTCTCTGAATTTGTCCTCTAACCCACCCTAGGCCTCACCTGAGAAAGAACTAAGGGCAGCTTCCTGAGACCGTTGGCCTGCTCACTTCGGCACTTGACTTCTGGACTTCTGATTGCAGAGGACCTTGTATACTGGTTCAGGAGGAATTTGTGGACTGGGGACTGCAGGTGTTCATACCATTGATGGATGGAGGTGCATGGCAGCATATCATGGAAGCATGATATGGGGTGAATTGTGTCTAACTTTGCCTGGTGGTTTGTGCCAGAATTGTTTGCCGAATACGCTAGTGAGTACTGAGCTTATATTTACTGCATAGTTTAACTGTAAGTTATGCTGTTTGGGTTGAACATTGTCTGTACTCCAGCGTCAAGGTAAGTAACAAGGCCCCTTATACCTTAATCTCCATCTCTGACAGAGGGATGACTCCATAGGATGCCAGGAGGGTCGTTGCTTTGCTAATATTAGGAATGTTGTCCTTTCTGTTGGGGATGTGTGTGAAAATATTTATCATCTAGCAGCTTATTTTGCTCTTTTTTTTCCTTGGAAATATATTGCCAGCTTCTCCTTTGCTTTTGGTCTCACAAAAGGTTATATGTTGTTTTAATAGTATGTGTATATAATGCCCATTAGTACTAACAGGGCTGTGTTCTTTCAATGGGACATAATCGCCAGTAGCATGTAACTCAGCACATTCATCCTTCTTGAACATTTTTTGGAGCTCTTTTCTTGGACAGCATATGGTCTCTAGTCACCTCCTCAGTCTGCTCAGAAAATTTTCCATTATACATCTTAATTATCGATTTATTTATTTATTTTTTGCCCTCTGCTTAAGAAATGAATTAAGGCAGTAAAAATTGGGATGAAACCATTTTTAGATTGAAAAGAACCTCCTGTCCTGGCTGCCAAAGCCCACTGTTGCATTTTTCTTTCTTTCTTTCTTTCTTTTTTTTTTACGTCACCAATTAGCGCCTCAAAGTGATTTTTGCGTCTGGCATGCATGGGGTGTGAACTATAAAAATTTCTAGTTTCAAAGCTTCTCATGCTCTGTTCTGTGAAAAAATTCCCCTTATCAAGAAATTGCTCAGGCACAAGGGATAATAGTTTAAGATGTATCACGAACAGTACTGGCACAGGCAGTCAAAGTAATTTTAGAAAATGTGTGGGTCAGATAAAAACTAATTTGATGAATACACAGAAAGAAGAAATTAACATTGAGCGAGCACCTACTATGTGTCAGGTGCCATATATACCTTGTATAATTTGATTTTCTCAATAGACAAGGCAACTCAAATAACTTCCCAGGGTCATTCATTAATTTAGACATTCATTCTTTCACCAGAAGTTACCCGTCACTAGTTGATTCTAGGCATTGCTTTAGGACCTGGAGATAGTATGAAGAACGCGATAGACTTGATTCTCTTGGAGCCCGCAGTCTAACTGAAAGGACAGACAAAATATAACAAAGAAATAAATCAACTAAAAATAAATGATGGTAAGTACCCCATAGGCAGTAAATAGGGTGTTGAGATAGAGAATAATTGAGGTTCCGGGTATGAAGACCTCCCCTGACCCAGGAGGCCACATTGCAAATAGGGACTGGAGTCTTGATTCGATCAAGTGAGTCTGGTCTCAAAGCCCTTCGATCCATTACACATGTGCTGATTGGGCAGCCCTGGTCCAAGTTTTGATTATGACAATGATTGCTGGCATTTCCTGAGTCCTTGCTGTGCTCTCTATAATATTATGTGTTTCTTCAGCTACTTTGTTGTTGTTGTTAGTTGTGGTCGAGTCAATTCTGACTTATGGTGACCCCAAGTGTGCATAACAGAACTGCACCCCATAGGGTTTTCAGTGTGATCTTTCAGAAGCAGATTTCCAGGCCTTACTTCTGAGGTACCTCTGGGTGGGTTTGAACCACCAACCTTTCAGTTAATAGCCTAGTGCTTTACAATTTGTGCCACCTAGGGATTCCTTCAGCTACCCTATGAGATAGGAATTATTCCTTCCCATTTCACAGATGATGAAATTGATACTTAAGAGAAGTTAGCAACCTCTCCAAGATGGTGCAGTACCATTTTCATTTCAACACCAATGCTCCTGTTCCTAACAGCTAGATTTTGTAGCCCCCTTTGCTCCTTGGGAATAGAGGCTTAGACAGTGTGGTCTGGCTGATGAGACATTCTCTCTCTCTCTTGCTCACTCTCTCAAAAAAAAAAAAAAAAAGATCTATGCTTGGGCACTGTGGGGTTATGAAAAGTTGGCAAATTTTTCATGAAGCTTTACTTCTTCAGAAACACCATAAATTTTTTTGGATTAAAAAAGTAAAACTGTATGATACTGTAATGGTAGACACATGACATCGTACGTTTGTCAAAACCTACGGGACTGTAAAACACACAGAGTGAACCCTACTGTAAACTACGGACTTTCATTAATAATAATGTATCAATATTGGTTCATCAATTGTAATAAATGTACCTCATGAATCTAGGGTGTTAATAATAAGAGAAACAGTGCAGAAGGGAGAAGGTTAATATGGGACCTCTGTACTTTCTGCACAATTTTTCTGTAACTCTAAAACTGCTCTAAAAAATCTATTTTTTAAAAAAAAGAGGGTACAATTTATATGCAAGTGCATTAAAAAAAGTTGTATGTGCTCATTGACGGCAATTGTGGGGGAAGAAAAAGGACAGAAAAATGTAGATAAGAATAAAAACCACTTACAGCCCCACCACGCTGAAATGGCAGTATTTCGGTTACTTGCGGTATTTTTTCTATTGTATAATAACAAAGATGGCTGACACTTACTATGTGCCAGGCAAAATTCCATGCTCTTTATATATACTGGAGCCCTGTAGAACCCTGGTGGTGCAGTGGTTAAGTGCTACGGCTGCTAACCAAAAGGTCAGCTGTTGGAATCCACCAGCCACTCCTTGGAAACTCTATGGGGCAGTTCTACTCTGTCCTATAGGGTAGCTATGAATTGGAATTGACTCGATGGCAATGTTTTTTTTTTTTTAAATATATATTAATTCATTTAATTATCATAATAACCCTATCTGGAAGGTACTATTATTGTCCCAATTTTATAGATGAGAGAAAACTGAGGTGAAGAGTGGTTAAGTATCAATCCTGAGGCCACAGGATCAAATCTACCCAAGCAGCCTGGCTCTGGAATCCATGCTATGAATCATCCTACTATCCCACCTCTACATAAAAAGAATGTATACATTCTTTTATAAACCTGGGATACAATTTCAGATTCGCCTTTTTAACTTAACATTATTTCATGGGCATTTTTCCGTGTCCTTAAATAGTCTTCAAAATATTTTTAATGGACACATGGATGTGTTTTATATAACCACCTCCTATTGTTGCACATTTAAGTTGTTTCCATTTTTATTATTATTAAAAAAAAATGCAATGAATGTCCATGTACATAAATCTTTGATCACATTTCTGATTGTGTCGTCAGGACAGATTCCTGGAAGAGGACGACTTGCCTATTCCTCTCAGACCTTTTGACATTTCTTCAAATCTCTTGTGGAGCTGAAGAAGAAAGAAGAAAAGAGACGAGATGTGAGGCACAGATCTAAAACATCAACACTCAGGAAAGATAGAGATCTGTGTGGACTAAGGAAAAAGAAATCAGGGAAGACTTCCCTCAGGAGGTGGAGTGGAGTGTGAGCTGGGCCTGCCGTGGAAAATAAGAGGTCAGCGCCTGGTGGCGAGGAGGGGAAGGGAGAGCAGAGGTTCTCTAAGGCTCTGGGCACCTTTCTTCCACAAGCCAGTTGACTTAGGGCAGAGGGACTGGTGAAAGAAGGCTTCACGGAACAGGTCTTGAAGGATAAAAAGGGATCTCCAAGGCCGACAGGGGATGTGAGAAGAGGAGGTAAGTGGGCTTGTTAGGCAGTAGGCACAGCATAGGAAGGCCCAGAGGTGTGAGACAACATGGAGGACTTCTGGAACCAAAGATAGCTGATGCAGGGAAGATTTGGGACATGAGCTCAGAAGAGGTAGGCTGAGGCTAGATCATGAAAAGGCTTTCTACGTCATATTAAGGAACATAGATTTTCTTATGGAGGCAACAGAGAGTCGCTGAGGAGTTTGGCCTTAAAGAGAGATGTAGCCATATTTGCATTTTTGATAGATTATTATGGTGCCAGGGTGCAAAGGACAGAGGGAGTAAGACAGAGGAAGGCCCAATCGGTGGACTGTTTTGGGGACTCAGGGGAAGGTCCCTGCCTGCACATAGTCATGCTTCAGGTAGCTTTGCCCTTCACCATTCCTCATGCCTTGTTGAGAGGAGCACAGACTGAATATTCATAAAATACTGACATGGTGGTGAAAAAGCTGCAGAAACAGAGAGCACAAACACTTCCTGTATATTGTTGAGAGTTCACATCACGAGGAATATGCATGTACGTCGGAGCAGAAAATAATGACGCAGTATACTTTCTGAAACAGATTCAGTTCATCATCGCCAGACCCCAGCGGAGGGGGAGGTGGGCTGAAGTGGCACCTTCCATTGTCAGCCCAGGCTGCACTGTTCCAAGCAGACAGGTCACTCAATGCCTTCTTCCAGGCAATTATTTTCAGGATGACTGGAGATTTCGATCAACCAATCAAGCTTTTATAGAAGCCACTTTCCTTGATTATGTCCCAGATCTTTAACTCAGGGAGAGATTTTCCTCAGTACGGCTTGACAGCCTCAAGTTTTCAGTTAATTTCTCTCTCCCCACCTCCTGCATCTTGCGTTTGCTTTCCGTTGGGGAGCAGCAGTGTTTACAGGCTCACACAAGCTCCCGACATAGTTTGTGTGTGTTTAAAAGGCATCTGAAGCCTCTTTCTGGCTTTCCCGCAGTGGAGAACGTCCTATGACAGAACAGAGGGACTTGTAAGCATAGAAGCTGAGTGAACAAGGGGACTTGAGTAGACCAAACTGTAGGGTGGAGAGGATTTTGGTCTCTGGGATGCCTGGATTCAGGACCAGCTCCAGAGACATGCAGAGCAGCGGGGCAGTGTGGATTAGTGCTTCCAAATGCAGGAGGTATATTCTTGCTTCATAATATGCTGACGAATATTTTGAATTTTGATGGTACATACCTATTTCAGTGTGATTTAGTCCATGGAAATTATTGCTTTTCTTTTAAAATAAAATTATTTGTGTAAAAAATAAATGATACAGATAAAAATGTTAGGCAAATCTTAGTTCATATGTTGTATGGAATATGCCAAAATCTTGAAGGTGGCACATGAATGCCTTAAGATTAGGAAACACTGGTATAGTGGGAAGAATTTTGGAATCAGAGACATGGGTAAAATCTCTTTTGTCCCTTACTAAATGTGTCCCTGTGAGAAAATTGCTTAGCGTCTCTGAGCCTTAGTTATCTATAAAACAAGAATGATAAAACCCACTTTTAAGCATTGTTGTGGGGTTTACAGATCCATTCAGAGTAAAGACCTTGGGTTTTCTTTTACCAGCGTTAGGGAGAGGGATAATGATGCATGGTACCTATTAATAGCGACAAACTCAATCAGTAGTTGAACAGCTATTTACTGGGTGTGCAACATACACGGAGCTCTATGTTAGGCACCCAGGTTTGTGGGGGATACCGAGATAAACTGGAGGGAGGAGCTTACATTCTTGATAAGGAAACAGTAGTCTCGTCAATTAATACCTAACATTCCTTAAGTTCTTACTATGTGTCAGGCATAATTGCAAGTTTTTTAATGTAGTAGCTTGTAAAGCAAAATTACATAATGAATTATTAACCCCATATTACAGGTGAGGGAGCTGGGACACAAAGAGGCTTACTACTGTGCGTGCTGTCTCTCAACTTTAAAAGAAAGCAGAGTGAAGTAAAAGTGCTATCCCTGGGGTCAAAGTGCAGTAGGAGTGCAGAGCAAACATTACGCCAAGAAAGGACAACACTTCTTCACCAAGGAATTGAGTGGTGCACCCCCACCCCCCTGCACATACACACACTCACTGTACCTACTAAGTATGTGATGGTGGACACATTTCTTCCACCCATGAAATGGGATCAATAGGTGTATCCATCCTATAGGGTTGTTGTGAAGATTAGATGAGATAATGCAGGTGACTTGCTTTTGTGCAGAGCCCTGGCACATGACAAATATCTCTCGAGTTTTAGCGATACACATGCAAAGGACTTCATAGAACTGGTCGCCTTGGAAAGGCTTCACAGAACTGGTCACCCTGGCCCCTGGTGTTGAGGCTTGAGAGAGACTTTGATAAGAAGCAAAGGTAGAGAAGTTAATTTTAGGTTGATAAAGAACATCTCAGGAAATTAACAGAGCATTGAAAGTCCATGGTATGACTGGAGTGTGGGACTAGTGGTAGGTGAGGGTGTAGTGGAAAATTCTATTAATCCATGACATTGAGGAAACCTTGGCTACCATCCTTAGGAGATTTTTTTATAAGCCACTAGGAGGCTTTGATTGTTTCAGCTTAGGGGAGCCTGTGATCTGACTGTGCTTTTACTGATACGCCCAGCACAGTGTGAGACTGCTGCACAGACCAGATGATACGCGCTGAAATTTGGACTTGACACAGTAGGGTGCGGTGCAGAGGGGTGATGACAGATGAGACATAACACAGGTGGAATCTACAGGCCTGATTTCTGCTTTCTCCAGCCTGATTTCCCCAACTCCTTGGAGCCACGTGAAAAGAAAGCAAGAAAAATCTAGATTTGCCCCACCCCCGGCCTCATTCCATGTACCCCTGGGATGAGTCTACTTATAGCTCCTTAGTTTTCCCATCTGTTAAGTGGGAAAAATAAAGCAGTCTCTCATGGCTCCCAACGGGATATAGTCATATGTTACTGAGAATTCTGTGGTAATGTAGACTGGATTCATTCTTCCTGCTAATAAAAAACTGTCTTTCTACAAGAATACAGTACCAACAAACTTGCATTTTCTGAGTCTCAGAAAGCAATGCTTTGGGTTTGAGCTATTCACTCACTTATGATCTGAGATTATTCTAAAAAGACTTTGCAGCTTAGTCTAATTGGGTAATTGGGATGTTTCCAGATGAAATTCGACTTGTATTTTTAAAAAACGCTTTGAAGAACCGGTTGCCATGGCGCTGTTCTGCTGACAAGATCCTTCACTCGCTCCCACTAAGCAGCAATAATGGGCTTCTGTTTATTCTAAGTTTCAGGTTACCTCACCAGAACATGCTTCTGGAAGGAAGCAAGGTGTGGACTTGGAAGAATTAGTGAAGTCCTTCCCTAGTTCTCTGGGAGGAGGGTATGTCCTAACAAATAAGGAGAGTTGTCATTGCAGGGACCAGAGGGCCATGGCCTAACTACAGGGATCTCCCTCCCAGGTCGCTTTACTTCTGGGCAACTGGGAGTTGAGAAGAAACCACTGTAGATTTGCCACAGTGTAAACTGGGTGGCTGTTACAGGATATGAGTCCTAATCCTCTCATATTTGTGGGCAAATAGATGTCTGGCAGAGAGAATTGTCTTTATTTTAAGAAATAACATAGTTTAAAAATTAATATTAAAGTTTTTATAGTATTACTGGTTTAAAATTTGAGAAGGCCTTGGTTGGAAGTCAGTTTTTCAACCTAATGGACATTATTTTTTTACCCATCATCCTGAAACTTCTTGTATCCGAGTGTTTATTATAAAATGTGAAACATCTTCCCCAGATGCAGGATTTTTGGCTTCATTAAAAGTTTTTCTAGTTCCTCTTCAGTCATGTCAATATTTACCTTGGACAATTCTTTGTATCCTTTTGTTTATAATTCCAGAATTCTCCAAGACAAACTGATTATTCACGACTCTCTGGCCCTGGTTATAACTTAAACATACCTTATGTTGACATTTGGAGAGTACGAGGCCCCCAAACTATTTCCTCTACTTCTCATACGTTCGTAATTTGTAAACTTCTATACTCATTTCACGCCCTGTAGTTTTTCTCTTTGCAGGCATTTCCCAAGCAAGCCTTTTTTGTTGATTATATTCGTAGAATATTAAAACCCAAACATTTTTCTTCCTTAGCTTTTAAAATCCCAGAATCCCTCTGCCCTGCCAAAGATGCTTCTATAACACTATGCTGTGCCACTGTTCTTTGAACACTTCCATTGTTTTCCTGGAGAGCACATTCTTTCATGCTGTTCACCTCCACTTTTTAAATTTCTGGCCTCTGATACAGAGGACACATAACCCGTCTTTACCACCTAGAGGCTATAATTTAAACCCCCCCACATGAGTCAAAGGATGCCTTAGTGACTGTATCAGTCAGTATATGTATATATGGAGTCCCTGGATAGTGTAAATGGTTAAGCGTTTAGCTAATAGCCAAATGATTAGTGGTTCAAATCCACCCAGAGGTGCCTCAGAAGAAAGGTCTGGTGATCTAGCTCTGAAAGATCACAGCCATTGAAAACTCTATGGAGCAATTCTACTCTGACACACATGAGGTCCACATGAGTTGAAATTGACTCAACTGCAACTGGTTTTGGACATATATATACATATGCGTATGTAGATGTATATATGTATATGTATGTATAAATATACACACACACGCACATATATATATATACATATACATATATATGGAGCCCTGGTGGCACAGGGGTTTAGAGCATGGCTGCTAACCAAAAGGTTGGCAGCTCGAATCCACCAGCTGCTCCTTGAAAACCCTATGGGGCAGTTCTACTTGGTCCTATAGGGTCGCTGTGAGTCAGAATCGATGTGGCGGCAATGGGTATATGTGTATATATGTATATATACATATATGTGTATATATGGGTATATATATACATATATACACATATACCCATTGTCACATATATACATATATATGTAATTTAATTTTTTTAAAGAAATTGGCTCACACGATTGTGGGGACTGGCAAGTATGAAATGCATATGGCAGGCCAGAAGGCTAGGTTTCTATGTTATAGCCTTGAGACAGAATTCTTCTGCTCTGGGAGATCTCAGTTTTTGCTCTTAAGGCCTTGAATTGATTGGATGAGGCTCATCCACATTATGAAGGGTAATCTCCTTTACTTAAAGTCAACTGACCGTAAATGTTAATCACATCTACAAAACACCTTCACAAGAAACATCTTGATCAAACAACTGGGCACCATAGTCTAGCCAAGTTGATACATAAAATTAATCATTACAGTGGCCAAACAGACATAATAAAGCTAAAGCACATTTTTCTTGAGAAGGCCACTTACTCGGAACGAGTATTCTTTCCATAATCACTCGGGATTTTATAAATCCATGTACTTCTTTCTCTACACATACCTTGCAGTTGTAAGTGACTTTAAACTTACAAAGTATTTCACATACATTATTGCACTTGATCCTTATAACAGCTTTGTGAGGCAGACCCAGAGAATTAAAGTGACCTGTTTAGGATCACAAAGCAAGTTGAATAAGAAACAGTTCTTGCCCTCAAGGATATTTATATTAATAAATGATATGAGTTTATACAGGTCTTTCTGCTCCTCTAAAACAATGTACTTTTTCTTGGTTTGGAGACATTGCTTGTGCTGTTTCCTTTGCTTGGACAACCCAGCTTCTTCCTTTGACTAGTTAAACTCCTACTCATTTTTCAAACCTCAGTTTCAATTTCACTTCTTCTAGGAAACATTCCCCGATTGCCCAAGTCTGGACTAGGAGGTCTTCCTTTGTGCTCCCAGCACACCCTTAAAGATACATAAACATGTTTACCACAGTGTCTGTTGCCTAATAAACAGTTAATTAGCATCCAAAACCCAAAACCAAACCCATTGCCATTGACTCTGACAGAGTAGAACTGCCCCATATGGTTTACAAGGAGCACCTGGTGGATTCCAACTGCCAACCTTTTGGTTAGCAGCTGTAGCTCTCAACCACTACACCATCAAGGTTTCCTTAAGTAGCGTTGGTTGTATGCTAATAGTATGCCACTACCTAGCTCTGGGAGGTACTCAATAAATAGATGCTGAATAAATAAACTATGCACGTTATACCTTCTAATTGATGTAGTCTTGGATCCTTTAACTCACGAACAAACGCCAGAGAGTTCATCAAGAGGGCCAGAGAATTTTAGACTTTTCCAAGTCCAGTTTACAGAACACCATCTGAGTATTGGTAGCTCAAGTGGCTTTCTATTATTTTCCTGCCCAACAACCTTTTCTCCTTACTTTGCCATCACTTCTCCAAGTTTCCTTTGGGGAACTGTTCCCCTCCCCACTTCTAAACAGTATTGTTGGAGTGGAACTGACCCACACCTCAGGTCTGGCAGTGGGCCTATTCAGCATTTTCCATCCCGCAGTTGCAGTGACAAGCTTAGGATGGGCACTCAACTCGGGGACTGTTGGACACTGTTGGGCACCCAACTGATGGGCATTGTAACTCTGGGACTTCCATAGTTCCCTGGGTGGTGCTAACGCTTT
The DNA here is from genome assembly GCA_030035585.1 of Dugong dugon. Taxonomy (NCBI): domain Eukaryota; kingdom Metazoa; phylum Chordata; class Mammalia; order Sirenia; family Dugongidae; genus Dugong; species Dugong dugon. Next base: position 28,725,145 of record CM057475.1, read on the forward strand.
GCACTGGACTATTAACCTAAAGTTTGGTGGTTCAGACCTGCCCAGCGGCACCATGGAAGAAAGGCCTGCTTCCATAAAGATTACAGCTAAAAAAACCCTATAGACCTCAGTTCTACTCTGTAACACATGGGCTCACCATCGTGAATTGGAATCAACGTGATAGCAATGGTTTTTTTCTTTTTTTGGTTTGGGACTTCTACTGAAACTTCTGTTTGAGAGAGGATCTCTTTTCCTTTGAAGGTTGTGAGCAATAAAAGCATGCCTGGAAGTGCTAGTTCTTTGGGACCTTGTGGAGAGAGAGCAGTGAAGTTAACACAGAACTCACAATACAGAGCAATCAGACACCTGAGATTCAGTGTTGAGTAACTGATAGATTTCCTCTTTGGTTGCAGCTAGTTGCGTTGCATTTCCATGCATCACCCACAACTGATAGACTTCTGACTAACTGAATGGGAAACAAAGTACTGTGGTATTTTTATTATTGACATTGGTGTTTTCTGTTCCTCGGTAGCTTTGATATGTACTTGCACTTCTTCCTATGTGTTTTGTATTCATGTAATTTGTCTTGAATGGTTAATTGTGAGAGGAATAAGCAACCATGTGTTTGATTTATTTTCCCCAAATCCAATGTTATGCTACAGCTCGTTGTAGGTGCCATGGTTCATATCTGAGCTGAGCACATGTTTGGCATTCTTTTTCCAGGAATGATGATGATTTTATGTGAATCCTCCACACTCCCATACCCTACCTCTTGGCCACCTGGGGTAGGTCAATTGTGGGAGGGAGAGCGGGCTGGGAGCTGGGAGGATGCCCTGTGATCTCAAAGTAAGGCATAGCTGCTGGGTCTATGGGATCAGATGCTCAGAACTGTACCTGACTGAGCTTGCCCAGCTTTCAGCAGATAGGGCCTTCAGACCATCTTTGGAGACAACTTACTGTTCTCTCAGGAGGCCGAGGCATCAAAAGGAATTGCAGGCTATTTGGAATTCTTGATTGAAGGACATTGGTCTCTAAGTGCCATAGTGACTCTGTGGCACTGTTCTTTTTGTCTTGACGGACCAAACAAGGGAAACATCTCTCTTTCTCAGTAGCCCACCCACCCCCCACCAAAGTGCCCACGGAAGTCCTTATGGGTTTTATTTTTTTCCAACCGTAATCAATAAACTCATCAGCTGTACTCTGTGTCCTTTCACCACACTTATTCAATCAGTTTGCTGAGCAAATAATCTGAGAAGCTGGCCTATATGAAGAACGTGACATCAGGATTGAAGGAAGACTCCAATAAGCACAACCTTGCTTACTGAAAGTGAAGAGGACTTGAAGCACTTACTGATGAAGATCAAAGACCATAGCCTTCAGTATGGACTACGCTTCAACAGAAAGAAAAGAAAAATCCTCACAACTGGACCAATAAGCAACATCAGGATAAAAGGAGAAAAGACTGAAGTTGTCAAGGATTTCATTTTACTTGGATCCACAATCAACGCCTATGAAAGCAGCAGTCAAGGAATCAAACGACACATTGCATTGTGCAAATCTGCTGCAAAAGACCTCTTTAAAGTGTTGAAAAGCAAAGATGTCACCTTGAGGACTAAGGTACGCCTGATCTAAGCCATGGTATTTTCAGTCGCCTCATATGCATGCAAAACTGCATAACGAAAAAGGAACACCAAAGAAGAATCGATGTCTTTGAATTAAGGTGTTGGGAAAGACTATTGAATATTCCATGGACTACTAGAAGAATGAACAAATCTATCCTGGAGGAAGTACAGCCAGAATGCTCCTTAGAAACGAGAATGGTGAGACTTCATCTCATGTCCTTTGGACATGTTATCAGGAGGGACCAGTCCCTGGAGAAGGACAGCATGGTTGGTTAAGTAGAGGGTCAGTGAAAAAAAGGAAGATCCTCAAAGAGTTAGGTTGACACAGTCACTGCAACAATGGGCTCAAACATAGCAACTGTTGTGAGGATAGCGCACGATCAGGTAGTGTTTTGTTCTGTTGTACATAAGGTCGCTATGAGTCAGAACTGACTTGACAGCACCTAACAACAACAACCTGATCCATGGAAGTGAGGCAGGAGTCTCATTAGGAGAAATTCAGTCCTTGCTTTTTGCCAAAATGTACTCCTACATACTGGATCATTAAATGCATCAGTTTATAATGGGTAATATTTCCCCATTCAAACAGTGTTATATTTGGGAGTTGCATCCCTGAACAAGTACACAGCTTCAAATATATCAGATATGACCTTTCATTGTCACCAAATCCAAGATACAAACTACAAAATTTTAAGATAATGACATTAGGATCTACTTTCTGTTACATTGTAAAAATTTAAAATAACAAGTTTAAAATGGGAATAAATGTTCCATAGCCATTGTTTATGTTAAGTACCTCAATTTTACGTGAAGCAGTCACACGTTACAAAAAATCCATTGACTATTATAATTTAAACTAAAAGACAATGTGCTAATTATAAAAAATTATATTATTATTTAGTATCCTGCCTCATACTTATGAGTTAAATTGATTTTACTTGTTGTCTTAGAATTTTGAAGGGTTTTGAGAAAGATGTTTTGGATGGTTTGGATGTCTTTAAACTGCTGTCCACTGACCTTTGAACTAGCCCTCTGTCTTAGTCAAGGTTCTCTAGAGAAATAGAACCAATTATACACACACACACAAACACACATACTTAAGGCCGACTGATTTAATCATACGCAACTACTTCATAATAGCATCTAGACTACCGGTGGTGTTTGAGTAGGTGATTGGCCGCCATAGCCTAGCCAAGTTGACATATAAAGTTAACCATCACACCTTCTTTTACATTTAGTCTATTGCCATGACTGACTGTGCTTGAAAATACTTGTTGATGATGATATCGATGGTGGAGGTGTTATACTACTTGAACCTGGTAAAGACATGGGGAAGTGACATGCAAATTGTCATTTGTATATAACAAAATTTGAATCAACGGAAGATATAAGTTATCCATTAATTCAAATCCACTTTTACCGTGGACCACATTTATAATGAAGAGGTGAAATCTTCATGAGGCTGAAGCAGGCAAAGTTCAGGACTCACATCCATGTGGAACATAGCAAGGTCTTTTGTCCTCTCTTCTCGTTGCTCATGTTTTCTTCTCTGCTCTTCTGTCGTCTGATGTCTTAATGATAAGATATAGGTTTAGGCTAATGGGCAGGGAGAAGACCCAGAGGTCCTGAGCTGAGACATGGACTTCACCTCGCCCTTTCAGAGAGCTCTGTCTAAGGACTTCGGAAACGAGCACCACTCACAAACAAGTGCTATTTGCTTTTTCTTGTCAGGACTTCTTTTGCGTATAACTTCCCAAGAGATTGCCTATGGACCTAGGTTCCTGAGTCTCCACGGCAAAAGTCATCTTCGTTGCGTCAATATCTTGTAATAATTCTCAACAGAACTGAAAGCGAAGAAAAGTTTTCTGTTTTGCCCCCAGTTAACCTGAAAATTCAATTAAACAGCATCCTCCAAACTTCATTGAAGTTTGACTATGCAGATTCTTGGAAAGGCCAAACTAAATGAAACTGACATTTTGAAAGCTGTAGTTTGCAGCGAGATGAAAATTGAAATAGGAATGTATTTTTGCTTGCTTGTTTTGATAGCATTTTACTGATAGAAAGTGTAGGGAGAAGGATTCGAGGGAGCAAATAGCTAGCTTTTGGTTTATTATCAGTGAACGTTTTCCCCAAATTGTACTCTGTTGCTTTATTTACATATGGTGCTTAACAAAATTATATTTTTGCTTTGGAATTCCGTTGCTGCTTTCTCTCTTGCTTACCTAGAAGAACTTTGGATACTTGAGGGTTGCACCGAGATTAGTGTCAACTTCTGCACTGGAGAATTTTTCTTTAACTTTATGCCCAAATTAATGAGCACAACAAACAGCTGTGCCAATCGACCCATTCTGCTTGGTGACAGTCTTGCAAGAGAGATTGACAGATGGTCTGTCTTATAGATGATTGCAGAGGAATGGGGAAAATGCTTTTAGGAGAGTGGATCCTACTTATTTGAAGCCAGGTTCCTCCATTTTCCCCCTGGTATTTAGGAGCCCTGGTGGTGCAGTGGTTAAGCTCTTGGCTGCTAACCAAAAGGCTGACTGTTCAAACCCGCCAGCTGCTCTGTGGGAGAAAGACTTGACAGTCTACTTCTGTAAAGATTTACAGCCTTGGAAACCCTATGGAGCAGTTCTACTTTGTCCTCTAAGATCGCTAGGAGCCAGAATCAACTCGATGGCAATGGGTTTTGTTTTTATTTAGTATACTGCCTCATTTTTCCCCCCCACTTTCATTAGGGGGCAGCCCCTCTCTGCCGCTTATATATTTACACTTCAGATGTATTTCTCTTTCCATTCCAACATTTTTATTCCTAACGCCGAAAACTTTGCCCAAACTACTCTTGGATGAGTATCTGGGGCTACTATTCCATAAATCTACAGCTTGATTCAATCTGATAAAATTACAGCCGGAAAACAGCAAAGTGAATAAAAGGAGACAAGGGGCGCTAACTGAGTGACAAAGACAATCTTGTCACAGCAGCATTATTGAAACTGATAGACTGGACGCAGAGCCCGTGCCTGTTCTAAGATGGCTGCACTGGTAGTTTTTCTTTGCTTTGTACTATCATGCTTTGCATGCAATTACCTGTTGCATATCTTATGTTCCGCTTGGAAAATATTCTAGAGTCTAAGAAACCTATAAATAATAGGTTGCAAGTGTCTAGAAGACAATGTATTCTTTCTTTGTTATTTTATTTTATTTTTTTGGTTTAAAAATGTCCTTGAAGGAGAGGAAAGGAAGCTTCTATTTCTTTCTTTAAAAAAAGATCCCTGCCCCCAAATACCTCCTGGAAAGCCAATGGCCCTAGAGACAGGTGTGGACGTGTATATGTATATTCAGTCATCCCAGATCAGAATTTTATCCTTGAGTTGCTTGGTCTTCTCTGTTTAGAGTTCTTTCCTGGTCATTAATTATCAGTCATTCTTTTTTTTAAGCTTTAGATAGTTTACCCACCCCTATGGGAGACATTCTTGCGTGGGAGTCGGTTTTGACGATCTCAAGATGGAAAACAAGGGCTCTAAAGCAGAAGACTTTAAGGTATTGAAGCCACCTTTGACACGGGTTGCTAAAGAATGTTCTTGGAATCCAGACGCTGTTGCATATCTTATGTTCCTGCAAGCACTAAGAGGGATTATCAGGAATCCCTATACCTAACGGACACTCTGATAACCTGACACTAAGAGTTCCTTCTCGTGCTTGTATTATGCAGGAACGTGGGTGTCCTTTCTTCCACAACTTCTGTTACAGGTGGAGGAGATCTAGCTTTTGCTTGAATGTCTTCTGTGTCAAGGAATTCACTACTTTAGCATGGCATACTATTTGGAGTTTGTGTAATTGTGATAATTCCCACCCCAAGCCTAAATCTGCCCCTTACAAAAAAACCAAAACCCACTGCCGTTGAGTCAATCCCGACTCATTGTGACCCTATAGGACAGAAAGTAGAACTGCCCCGTAGGGTTTCCAAGGCTGTAATCTTTATGGAAGAAGACTGCCACATCTTCCTCCTGTGGAGTGGATAGAGTGTTCGAACTGCCAACCTTTTGGAAAGCAGCTGAGCAGTTTCACCACCGAGCCACTGGGGCTCCAATCTGCCCTCCCAACCCCTTGTAATTCCCACTGAGTCTCTCTTCTGTCCTGTGGAGCAAACAAGGACTTGTCAAATCCCTCTTCATGTGGCAGCTCCTCATTGTTGACAAGTCTTCTTTAAGTCATTCTTCCTTGGGCTAAATGTCTCTAGGGTGTTCACCACTACTGAGACCCTTCATCATCTCAACCACCCTTATCTATAGGGACCACAATTCGTCAGAGTCTATATTAGAAGGAAGCGTGAAAAACCTATAGTGTTCAGGTGAATCGAAGTGTAATGTCTAGACTGAGGGTGGTATAGTACCCCAGCTGTGGAGGAACTAGTGCGGAGCAGACAGGGGTTAAGGAGGTCCTTTCCGGAAACTTCTCACGTTTTTGTTTATAGGAGAAGCATCTACTTACAAATACTGAAGTGGCTCAGGCTTATAGGCAGTGCCCAAGATTCCTATTTGAGATTTATTTTTGGATACTCAAAGAGCTACTTAAATCAAATTTTCCTAAAATCCCAACCATATTCTCTAAACTGATGTCAAATTTGCTTCCTCCTCTTGACTTTGCATTTCTGAGAGTGGAGTCCACGTTCTTGCAGTTAACTCTGACTCCTCCTTTTCTTCCATCACCATCTTCCAAGTGGCTATCATCCCTTCTCCATGGGGTATATGACATCCATCTTGCTCTTCCTGCCCCCAGTCTCTTTCCCAGTTCCAATCCACCCTTCAGCTGATACTAGAGTGTGCAAAATCCTGGGTGTTTCTGTAATACTTTACAAAATCAGATTTTCTATTCTTATGAGGTAAGGGTTGCTACCAACAAACAAACAAACAAACAAAAAAAAAAAAACACCTGGCTGTTTGGCAATGCTAATCTGCATTTTCCTAAAACATATACACAAGAGGGAAACGGTGCATGTGGCAAGAAAAAGGTGGGGAAGGGAGTTATCCATTTTCTTCAAGGGCCACGAGAGGCAAACATTCTCAAACTGAGTAATCATCTACAAATAGTTCAAACACAAATCCTCCCTCTACCCAGAGGAGTGGAACAGAGGTTCTGATTGAGAACTTTGATTTCTCACAGATTCTTTGAGTCTTAAAGGAAATTTGGAAAAGTTCCCTGACATCAAAGGCTACTCCTTTCGGCTAATCGATTGAGTACGTTGTGCCTGCCCCCTCCTCCACCCCCCTGCACCTGGGAACATATGTCAGATTCTCTCTTTGCCAGTAATCTGGAGGCTTATGACAATAAAATTTCCTTTTTCTAAGTACAAGAAAGCATGTTCCTGGAGAATGTTAAGGCAGCGGAGAATAGCAAAAAATTACTCTTCCTTGAAACACACACACATACACACACACACACAAAGCCTGATCAATCCATAGCTGAATATCATCTGCATAATTTGAAAATAACGCATTGAAGGAACAGGCCCAACCTCACTCTCCTGCTCACATTCACATCTGGAACAGCTTCCGGGGCCTCTCAGAGTTGATTTTGTTCAGTTCTGCAGGGATGACTTGAAACCCAAGCAGAAAATGAAAGTGAGCAAATTTACCTCTGGCATTCAAAGAAATGCTTTTGGTCAAAGTGAGTATTTCTGACCATGACTCATTTTCAAAAGAAGCATTGAATTCGCTTTGTCATCTTTGCCTGGATCGGGCTCAATCGGCCCTTTTATGATTTTTAAAATATCCTATATAGCCGGGATGGCATTTATTAGGCTTCCGCTATTCAATATTGTATTTCAATGTATAAAAGTCACTGTTCAATTGAATATTGAGTGTTCTAAGGAAGTAAACCTACAGAAAAGAAATTTGCAAGAGTCTAAACTAAATGAGTTTGAGGAAGATCAAACTGCCCTTTTGGCTGTTTCAAAGATCAAAAGATTCCTCTTTTACAGAAATCAGGAGCAGTTTGAATAGCCACTTCCCTCCACTGCAAAGCCCGGTTTTTCTCCACAATCACTGACAGCTTGGGACTGCTCCATAATGGTATGAAAGGCCTTGGGGAGGAGGGAAGACGGTTTCATTCCCAAAAAGCACCCAGGACTTTTGCTTCTGAAATAGCAGCCTTTTAATGTAATTTAATCTGGAGCCCAGGAGAGTGAAGGAATGAAAATCTGTTCTCAGCTCCTTCAGGAGCAGGGGTGGCCTTGAAGGGCAGAAGAGGTCTCCCCAGTGACTTTTTTTTTCTTTCAAGTCTGCTGAGTATCTTTGTTTCTACCTCTCAGGGAGGCTGGATTATATGTAAGAGCACTATCTTTGAAGTCAGGTACGTTTGGATACGAATCCTAGCTACCCTACTTTCTGCATAACTTTGGAAAGTTATCTAAGTCTCAATTTTTCCATGTGTAAAATGGGATAATAATACATACCTCATTGGCGGAAGCTTCTTTCAACCTCAGGGCCTTTGCTCATGCTCTTCCTTCTACCTGGCTGACTGGTACTCAGCCCCCAGGGCACACACAGCCTGAGTAGTTTTTCTTCTGGAAAGCCTTCCATAAGCTCCCAAGCTAAGTTATGCCCATCCCCTGTTAGATAGTGTGCTGTGGTTTTCCTTTGTAGCACCCGCCTCTGTTGTGATCAAGAACATTTTGTGTGAGTATCAGTGTCATGCCTGGCTCCCTCTATAAGGGAATAGGAAGCCTAGCTTCTTTTTCAGAGTCTAAAATAAAAACAAAAACAAAAACAAATGTTTGTTGAATGAATAGAATTAATGTAAATAAAGTCCTTATTAAATGCCCAGCAAACAGTAAGTGATTAAGAAATGGCAACTTCTATTGGGACCCTGGTGGCACAGTGCTTAAAAGATTGGCTGCTAACCAAAAGATCAGCAGTTCAAATCCACCAGCTTCTCCTTGGAAACCCTATGGGGCCGTTCTACTCTGTCCTATAAGGTCACTATGAGTCAAAATCTAGTCGACGGCAACGGGTGTTCGTTTTTGTTTTTCTCTTTTTATTGTTCACCCGCACTGTGAGCTTCTGGAGGCCAAGATGAGCCTCACCAGCCCACCACGAGTGCACAGGGTGGTGCCTCAGCCAGGTAGCTGATCCAGGGATATCTGTGGGTATGAAGACGGACGTTGTCAGTCATCTCTCTCTATCTAACTGCCTTCTTCTCCTGCTGCTTGTCTGTCTTCCCTCTGAGAGTGAGTTACCAACTTCCTGGGAGATGCTGGAACCCTTGTTCATCATCTGTGATGGTTAATTTTATGTATCGACTTGGCTAGGCTATAGTTCCCAGTGGTTTGGCCAAACACGAGTCTAGTTGCTGTTCCATCATGTAATCTTAATACAATGGAATGCAATCAACTTCCATGATATAATCTAATATAACGCACTCAATCTGTCAACTGAAAAGTGAATTTCCGTAGCGTGTGTTCTGCCTGCAGACTACAAATAGACAGTTTGCCAGAACTCTTTGACTTTTCACTCTTCCTATCGCCTGACCTACGGATTTTGGGACATAAGCCTGAGGGAATCTCTGGCCCATTGCCCGACCTACAGATTTTGGACTTGCCAGTCCCCCACAATTATGTGAGCCAATTCCTTAAAATAAATCTCTATCTATCTGTCTGTCTGTCTATCTATCTGTCTATTTCACTGGTTCTTTTTCTCTAGAGAACCCAGACTAAGACAGATTGGGATGGAGTATAGTCAACCAGTCTAAAGGTTCTACTGTGGTGGCTAACTGGGGGTGCCAGGAGAACATTTCTGTGAAAGAAATGGACAGAGGGTTGAGAACAACCTTGACTGAACTCATAGCTTTGCCTAGAGCTGGTACTAACTATAAAGATGGGGCATTTTAGGAACACCACGTGAGGGAGACATTATTATTCTCTTTGGGCAGGTGGTTTTGAGGTCTCCGTGTAAACTTTCTTGAGTAAATAGCCTCCGTCTTCTATACCCCTGACATTTATGGTGGGGCTGTTCTGGTGTCCTTTTCTGCTAAAGGGATGTTCCTATGCCCTATTCAGACTCATCTGCACCTGGGCGATCTTCTTCAGGCTAGTGTCCATTTGACTGAGAAAATGCTGTCTTGACAGTGGCTGAAACAGAAGTTTTAGATGCTACCCAGGAATTTGTGCCCTTTTTTTAAAAAAATGGTTATTTCCCCAGTGAGAAGACCCAGACCAAAGTCTCCAAGTTACTTATTTTGGATGGCTCATGAAAGTCCCTCTGGATTTGAAAGCAGGCCATCAGTGACTTTATCCTGCCATCTTTTTAACATTCAATCCTGCAAACACCTTAAGCTTTAATAAACATTTTCTCCTTTAATAGTGTTGACTCCTAGCTAATAAGGCAGCTAGCGAATCAAGTGAAGGTAAATTTCTCATTAACAATTTATTTAACTTTGTTGAAGAGAGCAATTGCAACTTCTCTAATTGAGTTTGTAACAGAAAGATGGATCCATTTTACTACCACCCTCAGGACCTTAATCAAACTCCAGGAAAGGTAAAGTAACTCTCATTAGCAGACAAGAAGGTAAAATCCAGGAAGGAAAGGAAGTTGCCAAGCACCTTTAAATTCCCAAAACTTTGACAGGATTACATAGCAGACGCACAGACTGCTGTTTCACAGTGCTTTGGATTTTATTTGCCAGAGGAAGAGCCCTTTAGACTGGAAGCTAAAGCCATGTGTAAGACTTTGAAGATACTGGCTTTAGTTTGTGGATGACGTGTTCAGTCTACGTCCCCCCCTCCCCTTTTATTTAAGATCTCTCTGTGGAATCTGGAAAAACGCACTGGGTGGACTTGTAAGAGGACTTGCCCTTTTCAGCCGATTCAAAGACTTTTCCTCTGGCTTTAGGAGGAGACTGTAATTTAGGAGTTTCATAAGGAGTGGCTGAGTGGGCCTGCCTAAAGTGACAGCCCACGGACAGAGAGACGTACGGCGCATCTGTGATTGGCCCGTGATCGAATTTGAAGGGATTTAATAATTCTTGAAATTCTCGGCTTTTTCTTCAGCGTTTCCTCTGGAAGCCGGATTAAATGCGTATTATTTCTTCTTAAGTGATTTTACAGGTCGTTTATTTTGGATTTATGAGCATCAACACATTTTAAAAGGTATTAGCGAGCTGTACTGCTGGATACTTGTTTTCTAAATCATTTTCTCAACTCTCTATAGCATCACATAATAAGATATCTTTCAAATATTACATTGTTTTTTCTTCCTTTGTCTTCATTCCAACAGCAAATATTTTTAAAAACCTACTGCGTGCCAAGCTCTATGCTATGCTCTAGGAATACTCCTGTAAGCAAGACAGACATGGGCCTTGCCCTCACAACATTGTAGAAATATTTAAAAAAAAGTTTGGTAAAAGTCTATATTATTGTGATGTTATAGGGTTGCTCTGAGTCAGAATCGACTCAACGGCACCTAACAACAACAACATGGTGAATAATTTTAATTAATCTTCCTTCCCATTCAACTCTCCATCTACTGCATCAAGGTGTCTATGGAGAGGTGGGGAGCTGGATGTGGGGTCCTCTGGGTTTTTGACATATGCTTGTGTCTGGCAACGTTTACGGTGGGAAGAGAAGGTGATTGGAGGAAAAAACTATCCCTTCTCCCCTCATCGCTTTCTCCTACATTCACTAAGAATTTGAAATTGTCCAATTATTCTAAATGTGTAGCTCCAAAAGAGAAAATGTCCCCAGTGCTGGCGGAAATCATTACATTGCCCATTTTGGGAGGCACATCTCAGCCTCCTACATCCACATCTGGAACTTTCTGTCTGTCTCTATCCCATTCACAGGGCTGGAGGGTAAGGTGCTATGACCAAGTTGATTGTATAAACCAAAAAATCCCAAACCCATTGCTGTCGAGACAATTCCAACTCACAGCAACCCTATAGGACAGAGTGGAACTGCCCCATAGAGTTTCCAACCCTGTAATCTTCATGGAAGCAGATTGTCATGTCTTTCCCTATGGAGCAGCTGGTGGGTTCGAACCGCTGACCTTTCAGTTAGCAGCTGAATGCTTAACTACTGTGCCACCAGGGATCCTTGACCGTGTAAAGGGGGTACGATAAAGCGAATCACTTGAATCATTATGGAGAAGAGAATCATAAGGCCCAAGCCAAATACCTGATACTACCTGTAATCTGGAGGGGTGAGGCAAATAAATGCAAAGGTTAGTCACAAGGTCCGGAGCAAGGTGGGTCAAGGTGAGAGGTTCAGAATGGAGGCTATGAAAAATGTTAGGGAGGTTGAGTCTCTGTGTTTATATGAAGTCATGTTTTTTACGTGTCATGGGTAGGGGCTGCTTAAAAAGTTCTTGTTGGGGCCGCATACCTGGAGCCCACTGGAAGCAGCAGCTGTAGTTTCTCGCCTTAGAACAGCCTGTTCATTTCTCCCATGGCTTTGGGGAAACCTAGATGAAGAAGAGGAGCCCTAGTGGTGCAGTGGTTAAGCACTTGGCTGCTAACTGAAAGGTTAGTTGTTGGAACTCACCAGCCACTCTGCAGGAGAAAGATATGGCGGTCTGCTTCTGTAAAGATTGCAGCCTTAGAAACCTTATGGGGCAGTTCTACTCTGTCCCGTAGGGTCGCTATGAGTTGGAATCATCTCGACAGCAATGGGTTTGGGTTTTTTTGGTTTGGATGAAGAAGAATGTGGGAGAAGAGTCAAGGATGCCACCATTTTCTTAGGAAAAACAAATAAACAAACACTGGTTAGCCCAAGACAGAGGAGACTTCAGTAGACTTTACAAAATACTTTCCCACCCTCCTCACTTGTCCTCCCAATAGCTCTGGTGTGCAGAGAGTGCTAGAGGGAAGGCGGTTCTCCTTAGCTGGCAGATGATGAAGCTGGGGCCAGCAAGATTGAATGAGTTTAAAGTCACATAACTACATAGAGTCAGATTTAGGGCTTGAGCTCAAATCTCCTAATTCTAGCTGCATTTCTCTTGGCATTACAACTTACTTCGTATTAAAATGATATGTAAAAAGAAATAAATGGTGGATCAGAGCATTGCAAACATATTGGCTCATTAAAATGTAAATTTAAGCCTGTAAACATGGTCCCTGTTATTCCTTTGGAGGCTTTAGCAATTTCCCCTGGCCATCTCCTTTTTGCCCTGTCTGGTCCACACTCAGAAGAAAGTCCTGGTGATTAACTTCCAAAAAATCAGCCATTGAAAACCCTATGGAGCACAGTTCTACTCTGACACACATGGGGTCACCACAAGTCAAAGTCGGCACAATGGCAATGGTTTTCTTTTATTTTCTGTTTGACCCTGGGTGGTAGAAAGAAATGTGCCCCTGAGCACTTACTACACCTGTTCCCCCAACACATTACACTGTCACTCTATGGCCACAGTCCTCAGGCTAATTAAGATTGTGGAGTACCAGGGAACATTTCATCCAGTAAGAGTCTGCTCATTTGCTATTTCAGTTGCCAAATTACCTTCCAGGACTAAATCAGGAGGTTTTACCATTCTATTTGCTTGCTTTAGTCGGGAAATCAGAGGGAAATGAGCTTAATTCACCTTTCACATTTCTCTCTAATTAAAACTTTTTACATTTCAAGCTTTTTGACAGAAAGAAAAGGATAGGAAGCATTCTGTGGAAGGCAGCCTTGGGAAGACATGATCCGTGTGTAACTGCTATAGCTCATGAAGGGTTAAAACAGGCAACGACAAAAAGCCTGCTCTTACAAAAAAAAGAAGAAAGAAAAAAACCACCTCAAACCATCTCCAAATGTAGTTTAATCCATTTTCAGACTCTATACATTATGCATCAATATTTTGTACAAGAAGAATTTGAGAGGAACGTTTGCATGAAACCACTTCAGTGGATTAAATTTGCAGTTCAACATATTAGACTCAAAAAGTATACAAGACATTTTGAGAACTCTGCCTCCTTCTTTTATGTGAACGCTTCCTCCTTCAGGTAAATAACTTTTTAAGAATGAGTGGCTTCTAACAGCTGTCTTAAAAAAAAAAAAAAAATTAAGAAAGGGTTTAATCTTCCTGCCATTTAGCTCAGCAATGACAATGAATGCTTGAAGAACAGAAAGCATAGCTGAAATGGTTCATCTAAGTGGTCCTGCAGAACCTGAGGTTCTTTCAGACAAAGCCACCCTTTCCAAGGCAGAAAAGCTAATGTGAAAAGACATTCCCAATAAAAGGAGCTCACATGGGTAGCTCTGTAATAACTGCAAACTCCACTCAGATTCAGTCTGGAGCTGAGCTGCCACTATGATAAAACATTTGGATGAAAAGCTCAGAATTGGTCAATCATCCAGATGTTTTCACCTAGTGGATGCCAAATCTCGTTGAGACCACCTCTGGGCATTTACAGGGCCGAGGCCATTTTTATTTTCCATTGTTTAAATAACAAGTAATTAGGGTTTTGGAAGGAGTCCCTGGGTGGTGAAAATGGTTAAGTGCTCAACTACTAGCCAAAAGGTTGGCAGTTCGAACCCACCCAGAGGCAACTTGGAAGACAGACCTGGAGATCTGCTTCTCAAAGGTCATAGCCTCGAAAACCCAAAGGAGCAGTTCTACTCTGCACATAAGGGGTCATCATGAGTTGGAATCAACTCAAAGACAACTAACAACAACAATAAAGGTCTTGGAAGCATAGTATCTATTCTCTCTTACTCCAGAGACCATGCCCACCTGGAGGCAATGAGGCAAGGGTCAGGAACACCCAAAAAGCAATCCATTTCTGGGCTGTTAATGATGGGAGACCATAAATTTACAGGCGGTGTCTGACCCTGAGACATCATTACAGTTGTAAACCACGACTGCCCAGACAATCTAAACAGTATCTGAAAGTTTCTATAATAACATCTATTTTTTAAGTGTTGAAAAGTTCCTAGCAGTGTGGTGGGTTGCCTGGGCTACAGCATTGTGTTGATAGCCCTGGTCCTTTTCCTGGCAGCTGAAGATCTGGACAGTGACCGATGAGAGAGCAGCCTTCTACTCTCAACTCTCCATTAGGCTGGTGATTCATTTTGAGACCCATTTTTTATGAATGCTGTGAATTCAAAGCAATGTAGCTGTTGAGGTGTATACATTCAAATTGGATTCCATTAACTTTATGGTGTGATTAAATGTCTGAATCGTAGGGACTCGGGTTGAATTTATGTGCCTTCTGAAAGCACTTTTGAAGACTGGCAGCTTCAATGAGCGTAATTTGATGCATGGATTTGGGAGAACAAAACTAAAGGGATGTCCACTCAAATATAACAAGGATCTGAGAATCCAAATTTGCCAGTTGAGGGGGGTGGTCACCCTCCAAAATACAAAGTGGAGCTGCTATGCAGCATGCATGGTTTTCCCCTCAGAATCCTCAGTTTTTGGCATTTGGTGGTTTTCCATTGCAGTAGTTTTCAAAATTTAAGGTATCTAAGCATCAGTTGGAATGCTTGTTAAAAATGATGATTTCCAGAACTGCCTCTGATTCCGAAAGGCTGAAGTGAGATGCAGAAACTCTAGACCTCATTGGGAGAAAGACTGATTTAGTTATTTTACATTTGGAGACATGGTTTACCTCGTCCATTGACTGGTAAGAGAGTCAAGACCCAGACCATATCTCTTGATGTGTTCCTCAGGGATTTTTTATTTGGGTTGATATTTATGGCATGGAACTGTCAGTGGTGTGTATGTCTGTTTGTGGGTACACATGTGCAGTTCACTACCATTTGATGTAGGTGGTTAGAGGATGATATTTTTTGAGTAAACATTTGAAATTTTGTGAAAGGCACATATGTCATGTTAGAAAAGTAAAATAGGACATGCAGTGGTAGAGAGAGTGAGTCAGCTGCATTTTTCAGTTTACCAAAATAAGTCTGACATCTTATTTGAAAACAGAAAATACTTCATAACCCATAAGGGCTAAGTGGAAGATGCACAAATCTTCCATATTTCAGTCAATTTTTGGCAGTTTCCAGCATTGCAGATATTTCTGGCTTTAAATACACTGAATGTAGAGTATTTGGAAATTCTGGAGTTTTAAAAATTAAACAATTTTTAATGATTGCCGACAATCTGTACTTATTCTTTAATTCTTTAATTTGTGAATTATTTTTTTAAAAAAGATTCTTTATAATTTTTCTCTTGGGTTGTTTGCATTTTTTGTATTGATTTTAAGGAGCTGTTTACATATTAGAAGCCCTGGTGGCACAGTGGTTAAGAGGTCAGCTGCTGACCAAACGGTTGGCAGTTCGAATCCACCAGCTGCTCCTTGGAAACCCTATGGGGCAGTTCTACTCTGTCCTTTAGGGTTGTTATGAATTAGAATTGACTCAGCGGTAACAGGCTTGGTTCTGGTATTTACATGTCGTAGTTATTAACTCTATATCCATTATATATATTGCTGAAAAAAAGTTTTTTAGTTTGTTGTTTTCCTTTACTTTTATTTACAGTAGTTTAACATGAAGCAGTTTAACTCTTTTCTGTGGTTAAAGTTTTTTTTTGCCTATTCTTTTTGATGTGATGTGTTTCATTACTTTTTTCTATGAAAGCCCTTCCCATCATAAGATCAGGAAAATAATCACCCACAATTTCTTATAACTATTTTGTAGTTTTAATATTTGCACTTAATGTTTTCAATGTTTTGGTACACTCTGTGCAATATAAAATATAAATATATGCTACATAAATATATCCACCATGCACCTGTCAGTTGTTGTACTGTGGTGGTTTGTCTGTTGCCATGATGCTGGAAGCTATGCCACCTGTATTTCAAATGCCAGCAGGGTGACCCATGGTGTGCAGATTCCAGCTGAGCTTCCAGGCTAAGACAGACTAGGAAGAAGGACCTGGCAATCTTCTTCTGAAAAAATTGGCCAGTAAAAACTTTATGAATAGCAGCAGAACACTGTCTGATATAGTGCTGGAAAATGAGCCCCTCAGGTTTGAAGGCACTCAAAATATGACTGGGGAAGAGCTGTGTCCTCAGAGTAGAGCTGACCTTAAGGATGTAAATGCAGTCAAGCTTTCAGGACCTTCATTTGTGATGTGGCATGACTCAAAATATGAAGAAACAGCTGCAACTATCCATTGATAATCTGAATGTGGAATGTATGAAGTATGAATCTAGGAAAATTGGAAGTTGTCAAAAATGAAATGGAACACATTAAGATGGATATCCTAGGTATTAGTGAGCTGAAATGGACTAGTATTGGCCATTTTGAATCAGAAAATCATATGGTCTACTTTGCTGTAAAGGACAAACTGAAGTGGAATGGCGTTGCATTCATCGTCAAAAAGAACACTTCAACATCAGTCCTGAAGTACAAGGCTGTCAGTGATAGGATAATATCCGTGTGCCTATGAAGAAGACCAGTTAATACGACTATTGTTTAAATTTATGCAGCAACCACTAATGCCAAAGATGAGGAAATCGAAGATTTTTACCAACTTCTGCAGTCTGAAATTGATCAAACATGCAATCAAAATGTACTGATAATTACTGGTGATTAGAATGCAAAAGTTGGAAACAAAGACAAAGGATTGGTAGTTGGAAAATATGGCCTTGGTGATAGAAACAACACCAGAGATCACATGGTAGAATTTTGCAAGACCAAACGATTTCTTCATTGCAAATACCTTTTTTCGACAACATAAACAGCTACTATTCACATGGACCTCGCTGCACGGAAAACACAGGAATCAAATCGACTACATCTGTGAAAAGAGACGATGGAAAAGCTCAGTATCATCAGTCAGAGTAAGGCCAGGGGCCAACTGTGGAACAGATCATCAGCTGCTCATATGCAAGTTCAAGTTGAAGTTGAAGAAAATTGAAACAAGTCCATGAGAGCCAAAATACAACCTTGAGTATATCCCACCTGAATTTGGAGACCATCTCAAGAATAGATTTGATGTACTAATGACCAAAGACCAGACGAGTTGCGGGATGATACCAAGGACATTGTACATGAAGGAAGCAAAAGGTCATTAAAAAGACAGGAAAGAAAGAAAGGACCAAAATGCATGTCAGAAGAGACTCTGAAACTTGCTCTTAAATGTAGAGTAGCTAAAGGGAATGGAAGAAATGATGAAGTAAAAGAACTGAATGGAAGATTTCAAAGGCAGCCTGAGAAGACAAAGTATTATAACGAAATGTGCAAAGATCTGAAGTTAGAAAACCAAAAGGAAAGAACAAGCTCAGTATCTGTCAAGCTGAAAGAAGTGAAGAAAATATTCAAACCTCGAGTTGCAGTTGTGAAGGATTCTATAAGGAAAATCCTGAATAATGCAGGAAGCATCAAAAGATGGAGGTAACACATAGAGTCACTGCACCAAAAAGAATTGGTCAATGTTCAAACATTTCAGGAGGTAGCATACGACCAAGAACCAATGATACTGAAGGAAGAAGTCTAAGCTGCACTGAAGGCACTGGTGAAAAACAAGGCTCCAGGAATTGATAGAATACCAAATGAGATGTTTTAACAAAAGGATGCAGCACTGGAGGTGCTCACTCATTTATGCCAAGAAATTTGGAAGACAGCTGGCCAGTCAACTGGAAGAGATCCATATTTGTTCCCATTCCAAAGAAAGGTGATCCAACACAATGTGGAAATTGTCGAACAATATCATTAATATCACACGCAAGTAAAATTTTGCTGAAGATCATTCAAAAGAGGTTGCAGCAGTATATTGACAGGGAACTGCCAGAAATTCAATGAGGTTTCAGAAGAGGACGTGGAATGAGGGATATTATTGCTGATGTTGGATCTGATGGATCTTGGCTAAAAGCAGAGAATACCAGAAAGATGTTTACTTGTGTTTTATTGACTGTGCAAAGGCATTTGACTGTGTAGATCATAACAAATTATGGAAAACATTGCGAAGAATGGGAATTCCAGAACACTTAATTGTGCTCATGTGGAACCTGTGCATAGACCAAGAGGCAGTCATTTGAACAGAACAACAGGATACTGCATGGTCTAAAATCAGGAAAGGTGTGTGTCAGGGTTGTATCCTTTCACCATACTTATTCAAACTGTATCCTGAGCATACTTTTCATGGGTTTCTCATGAGTAGGAATCAACTCTAATGCAACTGATTGGTTACTGGATCCCCCTCTCCTCCCCTCCACTGAAATAACCCTTTACCATTGTAGAACAGTTGTTCGCACAGAACAAGGGGATACTGCATGGTTTAAAGTCAGGAAAGTTGTGTGTCAGGGTTGTATCCTTTCACCATACCTATTCAATCTGTATGCCGAACAAATAATCTGAGAAACTGGACTATATGAAGAAGAACGGGACATCAGGATTGGAGGAAGATTCATTAACAACCTGCGTTATGCAGATGACACAACCTTGCTTGCTGAAAGTGAAGTTGAAGCACTTACTGATCAAGATCAAAGACTGCAGCCTTCAGTATGAATTACACCTCAACATAAAGAAAATGATAATCCTCTCAAGTGGACCAATGAGCAATATCATGACAAACGGAGAAAATACTGAAGTTGTCCAAGATTTCATTTTACTTGCATCTACAATCAATGCCCATGGAAGCAGCAGTCAAGAAATCAAACACCTTTCATTGGGAAAATTTGCTGTGAAAGACCTCTTTAAAGTTTTGAAAAGCAAAGATGTCATTTTGAGGACTAAGGTGCGCCTGACCCAAGTTATGATGTTTTAAATCACCTCATACGCATGTGAAAGCTGGACAGTGAAGAAGGAAGACTGAAGAAGGATTGATGCCTTTGAACTGTGGTGTTTGTGAAGAATATTGAATGTACCACGGACTGGCAGAAGAATGAACAAGTCTGTCTTGGAAGAAGTATAGCCAGAGTGCTCCTTGGAAGTGAGGATGGGGGGACTTTGTCTCAAGTACTTTGGACATGTTATCAGGAGGGACCAGTCCCTGGAGAAGGACATCATGCTTGGTAAGGTAGAGGGTCAGTGAAAAAGAGCAGGACTCTCAATGACTTGGATTGAAATTGTGGCTGCAACAATGTGCTCAAATATAGCAATGATTGTGAGGATGGTGCATGACCAGATAGTGTTTTGTTTTGTTGTACATAGGGTCGCTATGAGTTGGAACCAATTAGACAGAACCTAACAATAACATATAAATATAGAACATTTTTCCTTAAATAGTTAATTGTTGTAGAAAGGCTTCTGGTGTATTTCTTTGCTTTCCTGTTAGTTTGTAAAGGATATGGTAACTAACCTTTATTGTGTACTTAGGTACTGTGTATTTAGGTACACTATTGTGTACCTAATACAATATTATGTGCTAGGTACCATCCTAAACATTTTAAATGTATTTACATTTTTAATTTTAAAGACTATACATTTCATTTGATCCTTACAATAATAGTCTAATGTAGTTTTTTATTAGTCTACATTTTACAGAAGAGTAAACTGAGGCTTAGAAAATTTAATTGGCCTGTGTACTAAGGGGCAGAGCTGAGAGGGGATCTCAGAACTGAGTGACTCCAAAGTCCATAGTAAATTTAACCAGAAATGAAATTCTTAAAAATTAAGACCATTTCTGGTTTCTCTCTTCTTCTTTTCTTTTTTTTTTTTTTTTTAACTTGTTCTGGTTTATTAACTTGCCTGATATTATTGCACTAATATCATACTTCTAATGTTTTGGTTTTATAATGTTTTTAAATATGAAAATCCTTGACTCTCATTACTCTCTCGGCTTCCTTATCACCCCTTTACTTGTTCAATATTCATGCAAACTGCAGACTAACTTTAAAACCAAAAAACCTGTTGCTGTTGAGTTGATTCCAACTAACAGTGACCCTGTAGGACAGAGTAGACCTGTCCCGTTGAGTTTCCAAGGAGCGGCTGGTGGATTATAACTGCTGACCTTCAGTTAGCAGCCAAGCTCTTAACCACTGCCCCGTTACTTTAGCAAACACAAAAATATTTACTGAGATTTTCAATGGAATTGAAATTAGAAACTTGACGTCTTTACTATATTTAAAGTTTTCATCTAGCAAAATGCCCTTTAGGAGAGTTTTATAATTTTCTTCGGTTAAGCCCTTCTCATTTCTTATTGTCATCCTAAGTATTTTATGTTTGTTGCTATTGTAAGTTTTTTTTTCATTATATTTCTTCACTATAATTTATGGAAAATCTATTTTTTAATATTTATTTTTATTTGACTTTTTATTGTATTTTTATTATTATTTTTATCATGGGTTTTTGATGTAGATAATTTTATAATCTACAAGCAATAATCATTTCACAATGAATTCATCAATTACAACCCTTATCGCATTCTTGCCTTTATTGGAAATGCATCCAGTGTTTCACTTTTAAGCTGATTTGAGTTATTCTTTAACAAGTTAGCGTCCTTCTAAGGCTAGTTTTCTCATCTTTTTAAAGTCAAGGATGCCTCTTGAGTTTTAGGAAAAGGTTTCTCAAGATTGCCTCCTTTCACCTCTTATTAACCCAGCCATTTTATGAATGATAACCCCGAGGCTCAGTAAGGTAATTTGACATACCCAACATCCTGCAGTTCGCTGTGACAGAATCCTCACTGGAATCCAGTTCTAGAGGTCATCTCAGTTCTACCAGGGTAGTGTGTCTATCTGTCTGATACCATGGATCTGCCAATGTATCCAGCTTAGATCGGTGGCTTCTTCAGAGCAGGAAGCGTTTCTGGGAAGCACTTTGTGCTTTCCTGTGTCCCAATAGTACCTGCTGCTTTCTAATGATTGCTACTGTAAAGACTCCCTAACTGCCACAGAGAGGGTAGGGACGATACCCAAGCTTCTAGTGGGTTGGTCCTTGTCATGGTTTGAATTATGTCCCCCAAAAAATGTGTGTATCAATTTGGCTGGGCCATGATTCCCAGAATTGTGTGGTTGGCCTCCATTTTGTGATTGTAATTTTATGTTAAAGAGGATTAGGGTGAGATTGTAACACCACCTTTACCCAGGTCACATCCCTGATTCAATGTAAAGGGAGTTTCCCTGGGGTGTGGCCTGCACCACCTTTTATCTCTCAAGAGATAAAAGGAAAGGGAAGCAAGCAGAGAGTGGGGGACCTCATACCATCAAGAAAGCAGTGCCGGGAGCAGAGCACATCCTTTGGACCGGGGTCTCTGTGCAGAGAAGCTCCTAGTCTGGGCGAACACCGAAAAAAAAAGAAGGCCGACAGGAAGAAAAAGCCTTCCCCTGGAGCTGACGCCCTGAATTTGGACTTTTAGCCTGCTTTGACTGTGAGGAAATAAACTTCTCATCATTAAAACCATCCACATGTGGTACTTCTGTTGTAGCAGTGCTAGATGACTAAGACAGTCCTGAAGCTGGCAAAAGGACAATGACACTCAAGGCTAAGGTATAGCATAAACCTATCAGAGGCGGTTTATTCCTTCTAGTTAGTAAAAAAAAAAAAAAAAAAAAGAGTTAACATAGAAAATATGAAAACTATAGAAAATATAAAGAAAGAAAAGATCATCTGTAATTTCATCATCAAGAGATAGCTTCCTTTTTGTTTTAATGCTTCTTTGTCTGTCCATCAATTTTCCCCCACAAAATTCATTTTATGAAATGACAAGAAAAACCAAAACCAAACCCATTGTCGTCGAGTTGATTCTGACTCATAGCAATGATATAAGACAGGGTGGAACTGCCCCATAGGGTTTCCAAGGAGCGGCTGGTGGATTCGAACTGCCAACCTTTTGGTTAGCAGCCAAACTCTTAACCACTGTGCCACCAGGGCTCTGAAATGACAAGAGTTTGCCTTTTCTTCTTTTGTATTATATCATGAACAATTTCCCAAGTGTGTAACTGCCTCATCTTTTTGTTCGTTTTGTTTCCCCTGTTTGGCCCTGGCCCATGATTTTTACTTTGCAGTGTTCTGGCTATTCATCTGGTTATTCATTTTGAAATAGTTTTAACAAATAAAGGAACCTGTGAGGACACCTTGAATAAAGACATGAAACTAAATCCGAAATGGCTACATTTGGCTGAGTGAGTGATGACCATGTCATCAAAATTTCAGCAGAAAGGAAAAGGTAATAATAATTCAGTATGATGCGGGTACCTTAAAAGCTGAATAGGTTTGGTTTAAAAAATTTCTAGCTCTTTTTCATACGCATGTTGGAATGCGGTAGCTTCTTCTATGGCAAACATTTTTAAACCACACCCACACTTAGAGATAATAATTAGTACTAGTAGCATAATCTTTGGAAACGAAAAATGTGTGTGTGTGTGTGGCTAAATTTGAAAATGACAAATGCTGAGAATATTAGGACACACTAAATTACAAATCCTATGGGAGACGGATCACTTAGTGGAGTAAAATGGCAGTTGCTTACCCAATAATCATTCTCTCTCTCTCTTTTTTCATCTCTCACTGAATGCCAATTTTGTTCAGCTCTTGGCCACCATGTGTTTCAGGACCCTTTCCCAGGCTCAGGAAGTGAATCCTGACTCATCTAAGTCAGTCATGATAATTCTGTTTACCTGACCAGTGTCTGGTTTAGGATTGGCCATTTGGCACAATTCTGGTCAACGGGACCTGAGAAACTCTTCTTACAGGCTTTGGGAAAGGTTATTCTTGTGATTAAAAGGAGACGTAAGAGAAGAAAAAACATCTCCTTTGAGCCATCGGACCTTGTTGTGTGAGGGTATGGCTGTCATCTTGGAACTAGGAGAGAACAACCCCAGAGACAAAGCTAAGATGCTGAAGATGGCACCACAGACAGTCATAATCTGGGTTCTCGATGATGTCATTGAGGTTCCCTACCTTTGGACTTCTCTTTTTATTACATAATATATTTTTGTTATTGTTTGAGCCATTTTGGTTTTAGGATTTTGCTATCTTGCAGCCCAAAGCATTCTGATTCAATTGGTGACTCATAACAAGTGAGCTACTAGACACCACACACGTTGAGGGAGGTAAACATTAAGTTCTGTTTCTATTCTCAACTCTATCCGTGATCTGACTGTGCCTTTTATTTTCACCTATGGAACTCTCTACTACCCAAATTAGAAAAATACCCCAGGAATGCATATTAGCCTTTAGAATTTGATATAGTTAATGTCAATTAGCATCTGACAATAGTAAGGGGTATAGTCATGTTTCTGGAGTAGGTATTCAGTAAATAATTTTTTAGTGAATTAAAGAGTATTTCAGCTGAAGAAATAACTTTGGCCTAAGGGAAAAACTATAAGAAAATTAATAATTTATACTTTTCTTGTTATATTATAGAAATCCCAAATCAACCATAAAAATTTAAAAAATTACTAGCTTCACTTAAACTAGAAAGTGTTTAAGGTGTGGCCCCTTGTAGGAAATTTTTGAGCATGCAATTCATCATACTTGTGAGGCTCAGTTGATTATTTCATAGAAAGTCAGTTTAGTGGGGACTGTGGGCTTACATAAACTAAGAATTAATTACCTTAGGTAATAAAACTATAAGCAGGTACCTAGTTAATGACTCTGTCAATTGTTTTCCCAGTTTATAGACATTGACCCACATAAGACATATTGCATATGCATAAACACAAAGACGTATCCATCAAGTTAATTAGGGTAAGCTAAATTGCTGTAACAGATAGACCAAAGAATGAAGAGACTCTAAAAAAATGGAGGTTTATTTCTCACCAATGAGACAGTTCAGACGTGCACTCCAGGGTGGTGAGTGTCTCTTGTCCCAGGATCCCATCCAGGATACCATGTCACTTTTACTTTTCATGTTAGGTTGTTCTTGTCTATGACAGTTTCTCAGACTTTCTTTGTTTTTGATGACCTTGACAGTGTTGAGTAGTAGTGGTCAGATATATTACAGGATGGCCTCTACTGGAATTTGTGTGATGTTTTTCTTATAATTCAACTGGGGTTCTGCTTTTTGGGGGAGGAAGATCACAGATGTAAGGTGACATTCTCATTGCATCATATCAAGGATAAATACTATCAACATAACTTATGATTGTTGATGTTGACCTTGTTCACCTAGCTAATATAAGGTTTATTGGGTTTCTCCACTGTAAAGTTACCTCCCCTCCCCCTTTCCATACTGTACTCGTAGGAAGGAAGTCATTATGCACAACTCAAACTTAAGGAATGGGAGGGAGTTATGCTCCTCCTCCTTTAGAGTGGAGTACTGCATAATTTATGTGGAATTCTTCTGCAATGGAGATTCGGACCAAGGTTCTTTTAAATAGGCAGGCTTATTTGGGTTTGGAGATTAGCCTGATAAGTATTGTGTGGCTATAATTCTGCATGTTTCTTTCTAAACAGTAGGACGATATAGCCATAGCAATGTGGTGGAGAGGAAAGAGCACTGGATGAGGAATGCCAGTGTCTTAGTTTATGAACCAGCCTGGTCACTTCCCCAAATTGTGGCCTTGGGCATGCCTCTCTTCTCTGGATGCTGCTTTGAATGGTCAGAGGTTCTACTTGGCAACGTAACACATAGGCCACTTTACTGCTGTCTTCAAGGCCTGGGATCAGTGTTCCTCTGTGCAGCCTGTGGCTGGTCCCTACTCTTCTGCTCTCAGCTCAAAAGTAACCCCTTCCAAGAAGAGTTCTCAGATCATTCCAGCTAAAGTAGCTCTCCCATATTCCTGAAACATCTATCTCATGGGCTTGTATTATTTAATTCATATCATTTATTATTATCTACAATTGCTGTATTTATCCACTTGTTTATCATCTGCCTCAATTACGGGCTAGATTAAAAACAAAACAAAATAAAAAAAAAGCCAAACACCAAAATCACCATTGGAGACATCTATATTGAGCAATCTCTGAAGCTAAGAATTAAATTAAATAACACAAAACTCTTTGGCAACTCTGACAGGTAAAATATGATATAAGCCAGTCTTCTCCACTGCTTGCTCTTCTATGAAAAAGGAAGGGATCCTAAAAGCAAAGGAGATTTTTAGCCTCTCTCTTTGTTTTGGAACTTGAATTCCAACAAGTTGGGATTATTTTGATCCAGATTCTATTTTCCTTAAGAAATTTAAATTAATGGGTACTTTGGCTGCCGTGAATGGGTCCTGACTTCTTGTATTTAAAAAAAATCAATGTCCAGAGAAAAAATGACTTTGATGTCCAGAAAAGGGATGTCTTCCTGAGAATCTATGAAATTTGAGATGTCAGAAGTATTTCTTTTCTACAATTGTTGGAAAAAGGAGCACGTTTATTCTCTAGAGGAAGTGAAGCATAATGAAATGTAATCTAAGAACATGCAAACTTATTATCTACCAGGATGGTTGAACGGTTCCAATCAAATGGAGGCTAGAAATAAGGGCTTTATATTCGTATTTTGGAAAAATGACTCCACAGTTATATTTAGGCGCAACGGTGCTTGCAAATACCTGGAATAGTGGCAGTCCTGTGGCTTGTTCATAGCTTAATGAGTATATTTTCTCTTTGAAACTTATAATAGGGGCTAGGAAAGCTCTCCGAATTATTCCTGCAAATGGAAGAAACATATCTTACTGTGGATGATAAGAGAAAGACTGTTGCTTGCTGAAGGGGTAGGTTGGTATTGTTTTTAATTGACTTGAGAGGGCTGCCTTTGTGGCAAAGACTGCCTAGAGTAGGTGGACTTATGATTTTAAAAAAAAAAATCAAGATTTTTCTTTATTTCTCCCACTCTTAGAAATTGCTAAGTAGTGGAGCTTTATCATCATTTTTATTGTTAGTTGCCGTCGAGTCGATTCCAACTCATGGCAACGCCAAGTGTACAGAGTAGAACTTCTACATAGGACTTTAAAGGCTGTGTGACTTTTTGGAAACAGATCGCCAGGCCTGTCTTCTGAGGTGCCTCTGAGTGGGTTCAAACCACTAACCTGTGGGCTAGTAGTTGAGCGCTTAACCATTTGCACCACCCTCAGACTCCTAGCACCATTAGCAGTAGGGATCTCTTTATGAAAACACTCTTTTTTTCCAAGTCTCTATGAATAGAAATCCTGGCACCAGAAGGATGATCTTTTAAAAAACCCAAATTTGATGTCACCTGCTGCTTAAAAATTGCCAACAATTTCCTAGTGCTTTTAGGTTAAAGGTCAAAATCTGTAATGTGGTGTAGAGAACAGTGTGAAAGCTCTGGTTATGGCCACCTTGTGTCCCAGGGACTTTGCACATGCTTCTCTCTCTGCCTGAAGTGCATCTCCCTTCACCTTCCCTTGTCTAGTTAAATTCTAATTATCCTTCAGATCACAGCCCAAATGTTAGTGACTGTGGGGAGCTTCCTTGATCTCCCACTACACAAGCTCCTCTGTTCTATATTCTCATAACTGCCTGTAGTTTGCCTTTATCACAGTATTAACTGTCTCCCCCCACTAGATTATTAGGGCAAAGACTTTCTGTTTGGTGCACCACTGAATGCCCTGACACATAGGAGGTGCTCAATGAATATTATATGAGTGAGTGAAGGAATGAATGAATGAAGTTGGGTTATGTAACCCATCCCTGCTTAACTTTTCTAAATTCCTCATATACTAACAACATAAATAAGTTTATTCCCTTATCATAACTGTCTTAGTTTGCAAGGACTGCCATCACAAAATACAACAAAGAGGGTGACTTTAAATAACAGAAATTTGTTTTCTCACAGTTCTAGAGGTTAGAAGTCTGAATTAAGGCCATCAGCAGAACTCTGCTCTCTCTAGGGGAAGATCTTTCCTTGTGTCTTCCAGCCTCTGTAACCCTGAGCATTTTTTGGTGTTCCTTGGCTTGTAGACTGATCTTTATATGCTGTCTTCCTCCTGTGTGTGACTCTTTCCATGTCTGTTCTCTTCCTTTTATAAGACACTAGCCAGCCATATAGGATTAGGATTAGGACCCACCCTACTCCTGTATAATCTCATTTGATTTAACTGATAGCAAAAGGGAAAGCTTACTGCCAAATAAGGTCACAGTCACAGGTATAGGGGTTAGGACTTCAACACATCTTTTTTAGTTATGCAATTTAATCTATAACAATAACTAATAATGAAAAAGAAGGCCAGTTCTCTATTTTATGTTGATCATGAGATGGCTAGATGAAGATAGAAGTTAAGTACAGGGGTTTCATAATCAGACAGACCTAAGTTCAAAATCTGGTTTTACCACTTGCTGTGCATTTGTGGGAAAGTTACTTAGAATTTATCTCTGCTCTGGTTTATTCATTTGTAAAGCAGGTGAAACCTGAATTTAAAGCCCAGATCCACAAATTAATAGTAGCGCAACTCTGTTCAAGTTAATAATCTCTCTAAACCTAAATTCCATAGCTACAAAATGAGGATAATATCTATCTCTCAGTATTGTTAGAAGGATTAAATGAGTATTTTTGATATCTATAACTATATATATTTGATATATAGATATATATTTATATAATATATGTAATAAATATATATGTATTATATACTTATATTTAGCTTATAAACATATGGAAAGTATTCAACCCATGAGAAATAAAACAAAAAATATTAAATTAAAACAACAATGTAACATTATTTTCTATCAATCAGAATACCAAATGTGATGGTAGATTGTGTCAACTTGGTTGGGCCATAATTCTCAGCGTTTTGGCAGTCATATAATATTGTGATCACTTCCCTCTTGAGATTTGATATGTGACTACTCCCATGATGGGATCTGCTGTGAGTAGACAATCAGTTGAAAGGGAGTTTCCTTGGGTGTGTGGCCTGCACCCAAATATAAGCAGATGTTCTGGCAAGGCTCAAGAGCTTTTGCTCATTCTGGATCCTGCAGGTGGCTCCTGTTTGTCTGACCTCCAGTTCTTGGAACTTGAGCTAGCAGCTTGCCTGTGGTCTTGCCTGCCAATCTTGGGATTTGTCTATCTTCGCAGCCTGTGAGCAAGAGCCCTGCTCTCTGACCTGCTGGTCTCAGGTTTGCCAGCCCCTATGGCTATGTGAGTCAGGAGAAGCTTCCATCCTGATCCACAGACTTGGGATGTTCCAGTCTCTACAACCACATGAGCCATTTCCCTGATACAAATCTCTCTCTGTGTATATATTTGTACACTTTGCTGGTTTTGCTTCTCTAGAGAACCCAGCTTAAGACACCAAATATAAAAAATTGCCTGATGCATGCTATTGGTAACAGTGTGTAGAAAGAAGCTCTCTCATACATTGTTGGTGGGGGTAAAAATTGGTGAAATATCTTTGGAAGGCAATTTGAAGATATCTATCAAAATCGAGATGCACATACAAATTGGCCTAGAAATTTCCCTTCTAAAAATTTATTCTATAAGTGTAATAATATATGTTTACACAGATTTATCCATAGGATGGCTGATACAGCCTTGTTTGTGATAATGAAGTTCTGGAAACAGTAAAAAGTTCATCAATAGGACTAATAAAAAAAATGAAGTTGATAAAATGAAATACTATGCAGTCATTAAAAATATACTGACAGGGAATTATCTCCAAAATTATTATTTGGTCAAAAAAGAAAAAAAAAAAAGAAATGTAAAGAAAAATGCATATTGTGCAAAAAACAAAAACAAAAACAAAAACAAAAAAACAAACTCCACACACATCCAATTGTTTGAATAGGCAAAAAATATTTTTCTAAGGATTTACTGGAAGCTGGGGTTATTTCTGGGGAGAGGAATATGGGTATGTAGAGTGAGAGTTATTTTTCATTGTCTGCACTTTGGATTTTTTTTTTAATGAAGTACTTACATTCCTTTATCAATTCCAAAATTAATTTAAAAAGAGTAGAGACTATAAACTAAATATTGTGGATATTATTGCTATGATAGCTCTTCTTCCTTGTCATGGATTGAATTGTGTTCCCCAAAAATATCTGTCAACTTGGCTAGGTCATAATTCCCAGTATTGTATGATTGTGTACCATTTTGTAATCTGATGTGATTTCCTTATGTGTTGTCAGCTCTATCACTATGATGTAATAAGATGGATTAGCGGCAGTTATGTTGATGAGGTCTACAAGATTAGATATGTCTTAAGCCAATCTCTTTTGAGATATAAAAGAGAGAAGCAAGCAGAGAGACATGGGAACCTCATACCACCAAGAAAGCAGTGCTGGGAGCAGAGCACGTCCTTTGGACCTGAGGTTCCTGTGCAGAGAAGCTCCCAGACCAAAGGAAGACTGATGACATGGACCTTCCTCCAGAACTGAAAGAGAAAACCTTCCCCTGGAGCTGACACTCTGAGTTTGGACTTGTAGCCTGCTGGACTGTGAGGAAATAAATTTCTCTTTGTTAAAGCCATCCACTTGTGGTATCGCTGTTATAGCAGCACTAGATGACTAAGACACTCCTATTATTATTAGATCTTAACGTTCGGCTGTCACAGAGACTCCTGGGTTGCCCCAACATGAAAGATGTAGGACAGCAGAGTGGCAAAGTGGACATTGTGACATGACTTCAACAGAGTAGGGGGACACATGGACTCAAAGGTGCCAGTGTAGAGACACAGAAGGCTGAGAATTCTGGGAAAGAGGCTGACCAAACAACTGGGCAATGGTCATTAAGAATGGGCAATGGCATTTGGAGTCGCTGGATGGCACAACTGAAAGTCCTAATGATCTACTTCTGAAAGGTCACACAGCCTTTAAAACCCTATGGAGCAGTTCTACTCTGCACACATGGGGTCACTGTCAGTCAGAATCAAGTCAACAGCAATTAGTTCTTTTTTTTTTTTTTGGTTTGAAAGAGGTAAACATGAACCAAATCTTACAACAAATGTCTGTTAAAATCAATTTACTGAATTCTTAACCTAAAAAAAAAGTTGTTATCTCCACTTTATAGATAAGCAAACAAAGGTTGAGTAGCTTGTCCAAAGTCACATTTTTGTCGTAAGGTTTGGTTTCTGGTCACTTCTTAGGATATCCAAAAAGCCATTGCCGATTCCTAACGACGATTTTCCAGTTGTTTGGACTAGCCATTGGAGAAGCGAGTATCACAGCCGTAGGCCCCATCGTGAGCCTTGCTTATATGATATTGTCTCTGTGAAGTGTTTAGGGCTCCTAGTGCTATTTTTTTAAGTTTCGGTTTTAAACTTCTAATATCTCTCTCTGCTCACAATAAGCATTCCTTATTAGAAATGCAGGTCTACTCTGTGCCAACTATTGGATTTGAAGCTGTGTTTAGTTGAATGTTCCTTAGAAGTGAGGATGGCAAGATTTCATCTCAGGTACTTTGGACATGTTATCAGGAGGGATCAGTCCCTGGAGAAGGGCATCATGCTCGCTAAAGTAGAGGGTCAGCGAAAAAGAGGAAGACCCTCAATGAGATGGATTGACATAGTGGCTGTAACAATGGCCTCAAACATAGCCCATTATATTGTAAGGATGGCCCAACGTTTCGTTCTGTTATATGTAGAGTTCCTGTAAGTCGGAACTG
Organism: Dugong dugon; assembly: GCA_030035585.1. NCBI lineage: Eukaryota > Metazoa > Chordata > Mammalia > Sirenia > Dugongidae > Dugong > Dugong dugon. The sequence continues at coordinate 28,756,091 of CM057475.1, forward strand.
ACTCAACAGCACCTAACAATAACAACAACAGAAGCTCCTTTATTACCCATGTTCGGTTTCCCCTTTTAGTTTTCCTTGGGGAAAAGACTGCTTAATGGAACCCAGACTTGTGAGCCCTCCTAGGGGTCTCCCATGGCTGTCAACATTTTCAATTCGGATGGACAGTTTAGGGCAGAAACATATTCCAGCACATCTCCAGGCTTTTCAAAGCTGGAACTGCATGAGCACCAAACATGGCTTTATCTTAAGAGCTACTCTTACTTTGTTCATCAGCGCATAGTCAGAAAATTATCAAGTGCTGTCAGATCTATCTCTGACCCAAATGAACAGTTTTTTGGGCAATTCTTTTGATACTCATGAAAAAGGTGAATTTTAGCCCAAGATTAGAGCACAGACGAAACATATTCAACCAAGTGCCACCTGGATGCAAGTACAGAATAAACTGGAAAGTTACTGCAGGGACTGCCCCCTCCTAACAATGCTCTCCATTGTAGAATGCTCTGAAGTCTAAGCAATTTGGAAAGACAAAGGACCTAGGTAGTAATTAATTTAGTTTGTCAAATGAGGGACTACTGGTTAGCAAATGGATATTTTTCTTTTGAAATTATATTTTAATAAAGGTATTTAAAGGCTTGAGACATTTTCAATCATTCCACCGCAATATAATGGTTAATTTTAGGAGTTCCGTGAGTTTGATTTATATTTAAGATTTTTACAATCTATATATAGGTTGGTCTTTAATAACCATTTATACAATCCTTCTTTTTATATAGGTCATGTATTCTCCTGGGAGAGTAACAAGATTAGAAATAAATACAGGACAGAATAAATTAAAGTGCTTCAAACTGCATTATATAATTTCAGAAAATTGGTTTCACACTGAAACGTTTAAATAAGAAAACCAAATGATTTGAGGGGGGAAAAAAGAAAAAAGCAACCCTTGTACATGCGTTTGAATTGCCATGGTTTAGCAAGTTTTATCCTTCTGTATTGTTGTACTGGTAGCTTTACACGGTGCTCCAACAATGTGGCATTTCATTTGGGTCAATGTGGATAAAATTATTATTATTTTTTCTTTATTTCTGGTTGTTTAAAAAAGTTGGCTTCATTCTCCTTGAAGATGAATAGCGTTTATTCGTCGAAATGTGAAAGGCGTATCGTAAAAGTAATTGTATTTTTATATATAATTCTCCAAACTCTTGTATACAAAACGGTCTTATTACACTGAGTGCAATAAATTCAGAGGCTGTTATGGGACAGGAGATAGCAAAATTGGGGCCAATACTTTTCTAATTACTTAGGATAATAAAAGTGGGGCTTGGTTTTCTTCTCACAACTAAATGAAGGAGGTTCGCTGCTCTACAGTCTACTATTCTGGCTGGTTTTGTTTGTTTCTGTGAAGTTTAGCGTCACTCTCCTTGCACCGAGTCCTCAGGCCTTTTTCAATTTTTCTATTCGTGCATTAAAGGCCTCTTCCTGTATTTGCAGCTTTTCGTTTATCTCGGTCTGTGAAGACAATCATAAAAAAGTGGTTATGATGGAGCTATCTTTTGCTGCACATTGTCTTTGTGGTTTTGACATACTATAGTGCCTAAAGACAGACATTATCCCTCACACACCTTCCTGTTTTGCAGACATAGCCGTGTTTCAGCCTGTAGTGATGTGATAACACTTTATCATATTTCTCTGCACATTCCCAATGTATAGCATGTCTGCTATGAACAGGAAGTGGTATTTCGACAGCCATTTTTCACATAGCCTTGTGTTGGAAGATAGGATAATTTATCTGTATTTTCAGACAGACTTTACCAATAAGCACCGAATCAGAATAACTGCTCTGGGCTCAGTTACTGCATTGCTGTTGGTCCTCCACCCGTTTGCAATGGATGTTTTAGTCTCCTGGGTAATCCATTCTAAACGGGAACCCAGAAAGCTTCTGTTGTGAAATAAATAACAACACAAATCATCTCACGATTAGGACAATTCTCATTATTAAGAGTACTCATCATACATTATAACTGTTGGAATTATGCTCTTTGCAGTATATTTTTGGTAGAAAAAAAGTAAGTGACTGCTGACAGGTTTTAGTGATTGCCGTGGCTGTGATAGCAGTTAGCCTGCAGCAGTGATATTCTGTGGACTAACATTGCTACCTGCACAATTCTAGAAATACTTTCAGATTATCTGAACATTAGTAGTCCTGGAAATGTCTTCCCTTTTTCACAACGGATAATAAAATTATATTCAAAGATACTAACGGTGGGGAACATAGTAAAATTGCTTTTGTTATTGCTGTTTCGTCAATTTTAAAAAATTCCACAAGTTTATGAGGAGTAATCTGTACATAAAAGTGTTAATTTAAAGCTCAGAATGTTAATATTTATACTATAATTGAGGTCTTCAGGGTAGCTGTGTTTTGAGATTTTATTGCTTTAATTTAGACATACAATGTTTAAAATATCAAATATGGATTGTTTATTTTTATTTTTTTAGGAGTGTGACTCTTAATAGGTAGTTTTGAAATTTCCACACTGATTGTCTTATCTGATGAGATTTTGCTTTACCTTTGATAGTTGACAGTCCTGATAAGATCATATTAGTATCAAACATTTTGAATTCTCACGTGAATATCAGTCTCTTCTGGTTCAAGTTTTAGTAAGCCCTTAGATCAAGCTCCGGCCTCTGGCTTCTCATCTTTTCCTTTCTTGGTGGTTGGGTGGAGGAGGCTTGGATGCATGAAAAGTGGCCCTCCAGAAACTATCATTTTTAGGAATCACTAATCCCCTCCTGCAATGGTTTTGGTAGAGTGAAAGGAGTTCTAGTCTAGGAGGGTAAGACTTAGGTTTTAGTTTAGGTGTGTGGGCTTGGGCAAGTCACTTAACTGCCCTGGGCATGAGTTCTTATCTGAAAAATTAAGCAGTTGAACTAGATAACGTATAACATACCTTCTTACTTTTAAATTCATGAACTCCAACTTCCAATTTGGTGATATACTTCGCTAGTGTCATATATCATTGATATAATATTATGAAATCTTTTAAAAATAACATGTTAATAATATTTCATTAAAATAAATTTACAGCATAGAACATGTTGGACCATGTAGAGATTGCAATGATTTGAAGAAATAATATTGTCACTATTTCAAAGGATTGGGAATCATTGCTCTAATTCATCAATTGACTCTTTCCACTTTCAATTAATGCTCTTCTATATCTACCAATGGAGACCTGGTAGTGCAGTGGTTAAGAGCTATGGCTGCTAATCAAAAGGTCAACAGTTCAAATCCACCATCTGCTCCTCGGAAACCCTATGGGGCAGTTCTACTCTGTCCTATAGGGTCGCTATGAGTTGGAATCAACTCGACAGCAACATGTTTGGTTTTTGGTTATATCCACCAATAGTGTCATTTCTTCTCAACTAAGGAAAAATGATCTTTTACCAGGTTCTGTTTTACTACTTCACCAGGGTTTTCAGATTAACCTGGAAATTTTTCTGGTGTTTCACTGTAACAATTCATCCAATCAAGGGTGGGCCTTGGGCAAAAGGTTCATTAAAGTAACCAACCAAACCAAACCTGTTGCTATTGAGTTGATTCCAACTGCAAGCCTAATAGAGTGGTGTACTAATAGAGGAAAATAACCTTTTGAATCTCTAGACAGTGATGGTCAGTACTTCAGTTCAGGCACAACTAGCAGAGCCCAGATCAAAAGACTCCATGTCAGGTCAAGAACCGGTTGTCATTAGTGTGCCATGTTTCCTTGTATTCCCAGGAACACTGCTGAACAAAAGAGCTATCCTATAACCACTAGGGCTGTGGCTGGTTCTGTTTACTTCTAGGAAAGAATGGAAAACCCATGACCTTGTTTCAATAACCTCTCATTGACCACTACCTTGAAATGATCTCATACCCAGTTTTTCTAACCTGCAAGTTTCAAGTTGACCTAAAAATACCGAGGGTCCTCAAATGGCAAACTTCCTTCAAGGTTTTTTCATTATTTTACGATATTGTTTGGACAGAGCCAACAGCCAATGTTTATTGCAAGAATTTAGTGTTAGTATTCATAATTCTCTGAAACACAATTCTTTAACTATATTAAAGTTTGCTCTGTTGGGCATAATTTTTATTATACAAGTCAGGGCCAAAATAACTTCATTCTGAATGTATCTTTAAAATTAAAATGCCTAAACTATATAGGTTTAAAAGGGCTTGCTCTATTCAGTATAATTTTAATTAACATCTCAGGGCCAAGATAACTTCATTCTTAATAAATCTCTGAAACTATAAAGTGAGCCAATGGGAAACCAAATGGATTTACATTAAAAAATTTAAGGATTCATACCACATTTTCAGAAACTTCTGAATTATGGAAAGTGAAATATGCCTGTAACTACTGAAAAAGGAGCTCTGAAAAAATTATACTTAAAACATGGATTCTCTACTGCCCTCCCCTCTAAAAACTGTAGTAAGTGTATGACTTTTTAGAAAAGCAGAAGAAAAACTATGGAAATTTTTAAAACATCTCATAAACAAGAATTCATTGACTTTTGCTATACTCAGGAAAACAGGTTGGTGTGTTCAGAAGGCTTGTACACACTGACCACTGACATCTGATGTGCAGCTACCTTTGAAAAGGGGATGTGGCAGTTTTTAAAGCCAGGAACACTGGAAGTCAGGTTTTAGAAGTGGAAAATAACTTACCCATCTAAAACAGGAGGAGAAATTTAGGTAAGCAGAGAGTAATTACCCAACTTGGAATCTGACCAAGACACAAGGGTAAACACTGAAAAAGTGCCACACCACGGGAGTATTAAAACCCAGAGTAGTCTGGTCATGATATTAGAGGTTATGTGGTTTTTGTGGATAACACTGGAATTAGGACTACAGCCCAGTTCTCAGCTCTCATTCAGGGCCTTTCATCAGTTTCTGGCTCTGGAAACTGGACAAGTGACTTAGTCTTTCTGTATCTCGCTTTTCATTTTGTTCATCGGGGTACAGTACCTGCCTAACCTGCATGCAGTTTACTAAGATTATTGATAGAAAATACATAAAGGGGTTTTCTATCTTAAGATAATGTATAAATCCACATCATCATGCCATTTTGTAGAAAACTTGGCAGTCATTTGGCCCAGGCTGATGCCCATGAATCCCCTTAATACGGAAATAACCGTGGCACCTAAAGGATCCCCATCCCTCAGCTCTGGTCCAAGATCTTCCTATGCCTAATTATATTTAGATGCGCAAGCTAGTGAACTTCTAGGCCCCGAAAGGGTGGCTTGAGGCCAAAAGGACATAACACACACATACAGCAATCATATTCTTTCTGTTACAGAGTAGTGGTATAAATGCTGCAGACGCCAATATTTAAAAAAAAAAAAAAGAAACTCAATGAACAGGTGAAAAACATACTGCTCACTACGTGGAACATGGCCTTGCTAAAGATGTTTTCAATTTTTTGGGCCTACAAACAATTCTATTACTGTCTAGTAGTTACTCAGCAATAATTTCAGAGTTGCAGGATTGCAAGGGGCCCAAGGCGATGATTATACATAAACTATATTTAGATGAAATGTTATCAAATCTAAAAAGGAGATACGTTATGAACTCAGCTTAATTCAACTGCACTCTGCCCTTCTACACAGTAACCAGTTATTACATTCATGGGGTTGTTAACAATAAAGCTTTGTGTAAAATGTGTTCTTCCACTATTTCTGGTAAACACTAAACACCCCTTATTAAGCTGAGGACTTTGGCTAATTCCGTTGGCACCAAATCAGTGTGTTCATGTAAATAGTGCAATAACATTCGATGATTAAACAAGTAGCAAGGTATGCTTATGCCAAGCTAATCTTTTGTTCTTTCTACATTAGTTGTTAGTACGGTGTGCTTTTTATATATGGTCTCATGTTCAGATAACAAATCAAGCATACCTTGAGATGCATTAGTATTTTAAATATTCAGTATGTTGTCCAACTGATTCGTGGTAATTTCCAAAATAACTCAAAATTTGCAATTCACTTATTTAATCATTTGCCTAGGAAATGATGTGAATTTCTACAAAACTTTGTATCTAGGTAGAAACAATTGATTTTTTTTTGTTGTTGTTGGACAGAATGGAAAAGAAAAGCATAAAGCTAAGTTGGCTGATAAGTCACTGGCAGCTGTTACAGTCACCATTTTCATGCAGCCACTGGTGTAAATTGCTTAGCTATTAGTGACATGTGCAAAGGAACAAACCATCTGAAAGGGAGTTCAAAGACTCTAAAGTCTCTCCTTAGAAATCTGGTGAGAAGACAGCTCAGAATTATGGTTTGGCCTTCAGTGTTTACTGCTTACAAATGTACTCAGATTACTCCAGCATGAGCAGTGTTTACAGTGGGAGAAGGCACGAAGTTTTCCTGTGTTATTTTTTGGGGTTTTGATGCTGAATGGTTTTGTAAACTGATAATACACCCTACACTAGATGCTGTTGGCAAATCTATTTGGTGATCTTATTAATCTCAGAGATTCAACTGAGAGTTATGTTGAGATGTTAAATTGAACTTCTCCACCATAAAGTTCACTCTTGCTTGCAGAGCGTGGGTAGTGTTTACAAATGTTAAGGTTGAGGTTGGCTAATTAACCAGTAATAAAATAAGTGAGCACACTGTCAATACTGAGTACCTGAATGCTGAGTAGAACATCATCTGTGACGTGACCCAGCACTGATTTTATGTCTTCAATGGTGAAACCAGCTAAAGGATCCATGTCTAACGCATCAGTTGCTGGCTGGGCCTCTTCGGCGCCTTGTTCTTGACTCAACCTCTAGGATATTGAAAGCAAACAACGCTCAAATGATTTCTGGAGGATTCAATGAGTTTTATGTAATCTCAGACTTCTACTGGCTCCTTTTCTACCAAAAACGATTCAATCTGGAGGGAGCTTTGATCTGACGCTACCCTGCATTTTCATTTTCTGTTAGGGCCATGATAGACCGAGTCTCGCTGCCAATGCAGTGCTGACTTTTGGAAGAGTAAAGGTGGAGATCAGGGACGATGGGGTGGAAGAGATTAAAACTGCCAAACAACTTTTAATGGGTCCATCTGTGAGCTAACATTAAAAGAAATATTTTGTATTTGTTTAGGAAAACTCAGAAGGAAAAAAACTGCAAGGATATTTCGTTCCTTCCCCTCAAGCCCTCTTCAGAAAATATAAGTCTGAGGTAGGGTGAATTAAAGGGGGTAGTGGTGGGGGGAAGGAAGCATACCTTCATATCTGTAACTGATGTTGGGGGTGGCTCAAGGAGTGATGAGTAAACATCAAATGAGATGCCTTCTTCTAGAGGATTTGGGAAAGGGCTATCTGCAGGCTTCACCACCTCTATTACTTGCTGGAGGAGAAGAAAAGTGATGTAGTATGACATAGACTTTGGTGGGTAACCACAATTTCAGCTAATTCCCTTAATGAATGTAGACCTGAATAGTTCCAGGTCTATTATCTTTTAAGTGCCATCTCCTCTGTGAATTCCTGAGGCCACCTGCCCTCTCGGTTTTCTAGCGCTTTTTGCACTCCATACCTTACAGTCAGCATTTTGTCCTTTCTAGTGTTTTATTCCCCTTCTATACTCTGTGGTTTAATACCAACAAGTGTGAAGACCAAACTCTGGAGATACATAAATTCATCAAATTATTACCATCCAGGGATACTCGCAAAAACTCTGAAATCATTTTACATTCATGACTAACTTCTCCACAACATCTCAAGTAAACAATAATGTTAGATTTCATCATTTAAAAATTAATTTTTTTTATTTAGGTAGGTTTGGAAATGCACTGGAATCTAAGATATTACCATATCTAAAATACGGTGTATATTTTCCTTTGAATTCATATTATTAATTTTAACTTGGTTTTATACAAAGTTAGCTGCTTGGTGTAAATATTTAGAAGTACTGAAGCGTCCTAATTTTATAGGCAAGACAATTAGGAAACAAAGAAGTTAAGTGAGTGGCTTAAGGTCAAATGATTACTCACCAACAGGGCTGGGAGTTAAAACATGGCATGCTGACTTCCTGGCCTATGTAGTTTTCAGTAAACTGTAATATGTCATCATGTTCCCATATTAGAAATTATTGCTATTATTAAGCATTTAATTTTTATTTTATTAAGTGACATCATTCTAGATTGTTTACCTTAAGTTGCCTCAATGTTAATCAAAATAAAATATTGCAAAAACATTTTTGAACTGTTCTTGTTTCTCATCATATTCATAAGCCATTATTTTTTTCCTAAATGGGCCATACAAGTATTTTCATCTTCCCAGAAAATTATTTGTACTTTTTTCCACTCTTGTGTTTCATCCTTCCACATTTGCTATTGCTCTTTATTTTACCAGACTAGGGAAAGGAAAACAGCTAAACATATTTTAGTACCCTCTGAAACATTATAGGTAAAATAAAGAAGCTTCATATAGGAATCCAGAGACAAGGGAAGATGATGGGGCATTTACTTATTGGTATAGATTTTAATGCGGGGTGAGAAACGGAAAGTTTAACGCAGTGAGGGAGACATCAAAAGGAAACAAAACAAGAAGAGAGAAAGGAATTGGTTGGAGTTTAAGGAACACTGCAGGCTTAATGCAAGGTTGTAATGAAGCAGTTGTAATTTTCTTTTAATGAAGCAGAATTTTATCTTCTCTGCTGTTGTCATATTTGTCTCGTTTTTCCATGCACAGAATAGGCCTTTCAGCTATTTTGCCCTCATTCCAGTGGAAGTTGTCAATAGATTGCCTCTCCATCCTGGTAGTGGCAGGTTCTACCATCCACCCACTTGTGTCTTTTCTTCCATCTGAAAAAACCAACCAGTTGCCGTCACATTGTTTCTGGCTTATGGTGACCTGATGTAGGTCAAAGTAGAACTGTGCTCCATAGGGTTCTGATTTTTCAGAAGTAGATCACCAAGGGTTTCTTCTGAGGTACCTCTGGATAGACTCGAACTTCTAACCTTTTGGTTAACAGCCTAGTGCATTAACCATTTGCACCGTCTAGGGACTCCTTATTTATCTGATGACACACTTCAATGCAAGCAGATATTTGTGTTCAAGTTTCTCATTCATCCCTCACACCTGTCCCCACCCCAAGCCTAACTCTCCATGGTCTGGATTTCTTTATAAGTCTCATTTGAATTAATTGTCAACTACTCAATTTTGCTGGTCTTTGCACTGTGGGGTGTGTGTGTGTGTGTGTGTGTGTATACTGGGCAGTAGGTTAACAACTTGGAACTCCCCAGCTCCACAATCATCATTTGTTTGGTGGAGTGAAGCTCACATTTATCCCAAGAACCTGAAGTTCTGACTGAAAGCTTCAGGGAGAGCTGGGCTTCCCTTTACTTTGATTTTTTTATGAGTGTAGATCATACAGCTATTAGTTTGATTTGATTTGTGCACAAGAACTGGGGGTAAGAATTTATTTTCTTCAGGGTGTTTCGCATACTATTAATGAACCAAACCGTGGCTATGTTTTTGACTTCCCTGAAGAATTACATTTAGCTATGTTACTAAAATACTGTAAGAAAAAGAAATGCCCCGATTTTAGACAAGGGAAAATATAAAGTCCTTCTGTTTACAATAAGAAGGTACACTATCAAATATATAGTTTGAAATAAACATAAAGCCCAGAAGTGCCACAGTAATTTTCCCCCATAAGTAGCCTTATAAAAAAAAAAACAAGTTTAAGAAAAATTAGAATCAATAATTGTGGTGAAAGCACGGAGCCAGCAAATATGTTTAAATGAGACCGTCTGATGCAATACTTTCTTTAAAAAAATACAATTAGACCTTTGTGTTTTTTTTTTTAACAAAACCTCATGTTTTACAACATCATTGGTTCTGTAATAAAATCTATTTAAAACAGAGAGACATGGTCAGCTTTATTAAGTTAGATTTTCTGAAAAAACACTATAATTTCCTCAAGTCTATGAATAGTTGAAGCAAATTAAATAAAGCTAGTTTTATAACTATTTTTATACATTCCTGTAGAATTCTAATTGTCTCATTTTTTTTCCCCTCAAAAGTCTAATATGCTACCACTTAAATCTGGAAAAATAAAAACAGAAAAAGGATCAAGTATGTTTATTAAAAAAGCACTTCTATTTGGTAGCCTGATTTAGCAACCCCCTTGTTCTGTATGAGAGCAGCACCCATAATTTTCAGATCAGGAAACAAAGGGAAAGACTTTAAGTGACTCGCCTGAGGCGTAATGCTGAGATTAAAAATCAGGAGTGTCTGATTATACACATACATCCATTTGGCCAAATGATTGGTTTTGCTTGACTTTCAAATACCCCCTAAATATTACGTTGAATGTAAAGCAATAAATGTGTTTCTCTTGCCATTTTTGAATGCTTGCACACAATGGATATAATAAAAACAATTATGTTGTTCCATGTGAATGCCATTTATATTTTTTCTGATAATGAGCAGACCATTTGAACCAAGGTAAGTACATTAAAAGCCCTAATAAAGAAGAGAATAGATTTTGAAACAGAATAATCGACTGTTAAGTGAACATACAATAAATAACTTCTACAGATGTGGTCGCTAGAAAATTAGTTTTGCGTAACTTACCAATATACACTTCCCCCAGATGTTATCTGTTACATGAAAATTAACTTGGTTATATTATTCATTATGTGCACATTGCATTAATGTTATTTAAGATGGTTTACAATCAGAGCTTAGTTGAATTGTGCTGCAGTATTTAAAGAATATCAAGTAAATGGCTTTTTGGCTTAATTTAATACTCATAAGTACAAAATTTCATTGCCGAACATTACGTAGATTTAAAAAATTTGAGCTCTTTACTTATAAGCCAAATGGACTCACTAGAAATCTTTTAAGAAATTACATATTCAATATGAAATGGACATCTACCATGGGAATAAATGATAGGAATTTTGAACCCCCTTGGACTAAGTACAAGATCAGTTTGGGTCTAAAACCATGCTTATAGGAATTAGGACCTCCTTCCACATCTTATCGTGTTTGAGAATATAAAGATTTTCTCTGAAAAACTGTATTAGTTCATACTTTCCTTTTCTACTCTATGCAATTTTATTAACTCTGGTTTATTGTTTTTTCTCTAGAAATGCTTCTTTGGAGAAAGAATTTCTCCAAATTTGTGAGTAGTGTTTGTACCACTGAATTCTATAATTTGTGGGTAATGTTTGCACCACTGAATTCTACAATTAAGTGGCAATTATTCTATTATAAAATTCAATTATTACATTATTCAAGATATTAAAAATGTTACTGAGATTACAACTTTCCACTATCTTGAATGGCAGAAAACAAGATAAATCTGTTCAACCTTTTTTGAGCTACAGGCACACAGACAAAAAGCTGGTTTGCTTTAAAAAGACATTTGTTGGGATTTGTCAGCTTGATGACTTCATATGTAAATCAGAACTTACTAGAAAATGTAAAAGTTTCAGAAAGACAAACTTAATTGCAAACTTTCTCCAATTTTAACTGAGGAAAAAAGGCATGGAAATTCCTGTAATGTTTTAACTTCTTTTCCCTCTTGAGAAAAGGCATTATCCATTTGCAAGTCTAATTTAGAAGTACTTGGGTGGTTCTGGAAAATTTTAACAAAAAATTGTAACCCTTTGCCCACAATACACTACACATAAAGTCACAACATATGAATGCCACCTGCAAAATGCAATAAACTCTGCTAATATCATAGTGCGGCCATAAATTTAAAATGAAAAGAGAGGAAATTTAAAAGCTAAGATTATCAGAGAAATTTAATTAATCCATTTCCAGAGTATCTTTCTTTCCTGGGGCCATTACATACTTCTTAATACATCTTGTAAATGTAGAATATCAATTCTGCTACAAGAGTCCTCCTCCCCCTTAGCATTTTTGACTTGGAAATAAATTTGCAAATGCAGCACATTAATTTTCTTTTCTATGCTTAATATGCAGTATTTACATTTTGAAAAGGTTCAAAATGTTGCCAGGCTTCTGCAGGGTATGAATAGACATCTAATAGCAACTTCTATTTTTATCCACAGCCTACTGGTAGTTTGAACATTTATAACTTAATAGAGCTTTGAGACCATCAAATCCACACATGCTAATCACCTAAACATTGAACGGTAACACAGCACAACAAGTTAGGACAGGAAGCGAAGACTACCCATTCTAGCTAAAGCTGCAAGAAGGAATTTAAGTTGGCATGCCACAGTAAACCAATTTGCAATCTGGCTAGGACGCCGCAGTTAACACCTTGTGTCCATTTTTATTTATATATCTTGATTTGATCTTGTTTAACATGAGCTTGAAATAAAAAATAAAAAGTTAGATAATTAAAGAAATAGATTCCAGAGCATTTCAGACATCTTTAGTATTTTTAAGTGTACTTCTGCTTAGGGCCAACAGCACAATCTGAAAAGAAATCTGAGTATGCCTGTTTTAATGACCTCAGACAATAAAATCCTCTCTAACGAATCTGAAAGGGAGTACCTTCTTGCAGCCTAAATGCAATTTAAAAGAAAGGAAAAATGTTTTGATCTGGTTGTGGTACAAACATTTCCTGAGGGTTAAAACGGTTCTTCAGATACCCAGATACTTCCTAAAGATGGCAATAATCAAGAAGATATATCATTGAATTATGGGCTCTGGACTTGGCTCTATTCCTAATTGTGTCATGCTAAGAAAATCCCTAGGCCTCAGTTTATTTATCTGTAAAAGGAGGATAATGGTAATTGGTACCCGGCTACTTCATTGAATTGTTTTAAGAACAAATTAGATAATGTGGATGAAAATTCTGGGCTTTCTTCAAAGCAAAGGTTATTACACCCTAAGATGTATTATTATTACTATTTATAATTACTGTTATGATTGAAAGGATCCTCTTTACAATGCCAGCATTGGTATAGACTAGAGTACCTCTCTTGAGGACACTGTTCCATGTTATTTCTATATGTAATTGTTAATATTGTCCAAGCAGTGCAATTAACTCCGAAGAATTTGTTAACGAGGACCTACCATTACTCTCTATCCATATGGTCACAGCCTTTAAAATATCAAACATATATCCAACGCCATCTTATTTGAAGAGTTCTTTGGACCCAAACAAATTCTCTTTTGAGAACTTGACAGCATGTAATAATCAGATAGTTACGTGGCATGATCAGGTCTAAGGCAAATCGTCTACTTAGAAAAGGAAAGTGTTTACACCTAACTTCCAAAATTGGGAAATCTGTCTCCCCTCCCCAATTTATCACTCTCTTAATCTTTTGTCTGTCAGTGTAAAGTGAGGCCAATGCTGCCCAGACTAAGGCTCATTTAAAAATGATTCCTTTTAACAAATTTTGTCCAAAGTAAAGGGTTAGGGTACACAGGGCGAACTTTCACTACGTATTTCTTGTGAAAACGGAAACGCCAAAAGCTGCTGAAATTACTAAATTCAGCATTGCACTTCTGATTCTTAAGTTGACCTTATTTGCAACTTCCTCAGGGTGAGAGAAGGAAAGCATGGTTCCATTATAATTCCTTAGAAAATACTTAATGCTTTTCAAAGATGCTATCTAGAAGCTACTCAGAGTATATTTGTTTTGCTTACTAGGTTATACTCGAAAAGACATACTCTTTAAGTGTAAAATATTGCAAACAGTTCCAATCACAGATAAATTTTTGTTTGGTCTCATCTAGGGAGTTCTACTTAAATTTCAGGATTTTAATATTTAAAATTGAGGAGATACTCCAAATTGTCTCTCTTTTTTGAGAATTTGAAATTAAAATACAAGTATCTGTTAACTAGTCAAGATAATAAAAATGAGTTATGCAATTATCTTTGTGGAATACTGTTTTAAAATGTAACAAATATAAACTTAAAAATTTGATTCTACATATATTACAGTTTAATTACATCTTATGATAGCTTATACAAAGATGAAACTATTTCATGGCCTTCATATTTGAGAATACTCTTTTTTGAGTAAGTGCCCGTAATTTTCAGAAATCATATGAGATACTAAATCATAATGGTTAGAACAGAAACTACAATGGAAGAACCCTAGGTCCTTGGCTCTAAACTTTCTTTTTTTCCCATGAACTTCCTGTTATTTTGACAGTTTAAACTACCTGAATAAGAGGAGGCTAAAACCATTTGGGTAAAGCTATACATATAATTTACTTGACTTCAAAGCATACTGATTGAACTGTATTTCAGTGCTGAAATCATCAGTTAGAAAGAAAAAAAAAGCTTCTTAAAACTGTATTGGAACTAATTTCATTTAAAAATAAAAAGCTTTTTTGGGCCAAACTAGAAAGTTTGTAAATTGCTATGAAATCTGTAGAGAAGTCAACGTAATACTGTTATTCCTGATCTCCTAGACCCAAGATGTCTATTTTAAGTAATCTGACATTAAAAATGTGCTGACAAATATAGATTTAAAAAACAACACAGGAAGTTGTAAATCAGTTGGTAACCCTTAGCATCAAGGAAATAAGAGACCACGAAAATGTAGTCATTTACTTTAGTCAACCTCAACCTTAATTTTTAACTAAAGAAAATTTGCAAAAGGCACGATGTTTACATTTTGGATATTTTATTCATAGCTTGTGTGTTTCCTTTTTTCTCCAGTTGGCTCATAAATTATTACAAGGAAACTCTGTCACAGTTATAAATATTTCTTTCTGCTTAGCTCCCTCCAAGCCCCCCCACCCCTTTTTAAAATATTCAATAACTGATTTTTTAACTGTATTAGGCACTCTTCTTTGGTGAGCACGACAGAATTTTTTGTCTTGGAGGAAACTGTTGCCAATGACTCTCCTGTTCCTGCTCATCAAGAAACTGAGCGTTCTCAGGAAGCACCCAAGCCCTTCCTCCCATGCAGGCAGCCTCTTGTTCCACACATAGGGGAGGTCATTCTTACATTATTTCAGTGACCTGCAAGGAGTCATATCTTCCCTTGTAAGGAATAACTAGGTGCTCTAGGGTTCCTGGCCTTTTTATGGAATCTGAATTCTTGGAAATTAGCTACAAAACTGATTTTGTGGACAATTCTCAAAAAAGACCTTTCACCTACAATCTGTAAATCATGCTAGTTTAGTTCTCAAGAAAGATCTTTCACCTACAGTCCGTAAATCATGCTAGTTTAGTTAAAAACAAACAAACCAAAATAACAACAGCAGCTCTGAACAATTTAGGTAGTATCTTTTATTCCAGATTAAAATGTTTTAGAGACCAGGGTATTTTCCCTTAAATGTGAAGTCAGAGCCCTGGATTGGCTCTGCCACTTCGTGGAGTGTCTGTTTGAGGTATGGTTTCATTTGTAAATTAGGGGGTTGGACTAGGTCATCTCTGGTCAAGTTACAGATGTTCTTGCCTATGATACTAAATTTCAAGTGGCTTTTTCTCTATTTAAACAAGACTCAAAGTCACCGGCCTGTGCAGATCCCCAGATTAAGTATTTTCCTGCCATGATGTAGAGGAATACTTGGATCACACACTCAGTGCTTACTGGAATCATAGACAGGCTGTAGCTTGTCCAATTATTCTACTTAATTATCTTCCCCAAACCTGCTCCTCCTCCATCGTCTTGATCTCTCAATGGTTTCACCAGCTTCTCAGTTACCAGGCTCAAAATCTTGAAGTTGTCTTCATTTGTTCACTGTGACTTGTCTTTTATATTAAATCAGTCACAAAGCTCGTTGGGGACACCTCTGTGATATCTGTCACAGGTGCTCCCTTCTTTTCAATGACAATGCCCAATTTGTAGCCTTCAAAAATCTCAGTTCTTGCTGTCACAGACCTTAAACCTCAGCCACACTCGACTACTCACTCTTTCCCAATATGCACAATGCCTGGAACATAGTGGGTGCTTAATACATCTTTGTTACATATATTTTAAAAAGTATAGATGAGGGTGCTTTCCTAGCCTGTGTCTTGCCTGTGCTGCTCCCTCTGCTGGGAGTGCTTTTCTCCCTCATCCCGGCCAGTCAACATTCCATCTGGCCTTCCCAGCAGCTCATCAGCCACACCCTCAGTAATGATTTTCCTGATCTCACTTGTGCTCTCAGAGTATTTTCTTTGCTCCTCTTGTGTGGTATTTGTCATATAGTAGCTTGAATTATAGCCGCCTATGAGTACTCTCGCTGCTATTTCGTAGAAGCAACTTGAGGGCAGGAACCACAACTTATTCATCTTGAGGGTCCCTAGCTCAGCTCTTTGTATATAGGAGGCATTTGTTAAATGTTGAGTATTCTGTTAGGGTATCCATTCATTTACAAATTTTCAGGGCTGCCAGCTTGTTTGATCTGCGACAGTTAGGTTATAAAAGTTTGTCATAAAAACTGATAACACTTGGAGAAACAAATCTAGTGACTTCATTGTTGCATGAGTAAACCAAAAAACTAAATCCATTGCCGTCATGGATTTCGACTCACAGTGACCCTATAGGATAGAGCAGAACAGCCCCATAGAGTTTCCAAGGAGCACCTGGTGGATTCAAACTGCCAACCTTGTGGTTAGCAGCCATAGCACTTAACCACTACGCCACCAGGGTTTCCATCTCATCAGGGCAATACCTGTATTTCTCAGTTATCAAAGGCATTCTAGAGTAAGCACTTGTTTGATTAGCATAATGCCAAACAAGCCAACAGCTTCTCACTGATTTGACTGGATTGTTTTAACTGACAGAGAGTTGTTTTATGGACACAATGTAGTTTACAATTCTAAAGAGTCCCCCAGAGATACCACTGCCCCCACCTAGCTCCTGTTGAAGGTAACGCTAGGAAAGTTCTAAGGGAGTTGCTGAGTTGCCCAACTCCATAGGCCATGGTTCACATTGCTTTGTGTGTGCTGGGATCCCTGGAGAACAATGCGAATGGTACCCACTGGAGTCATGAGAATGGGAGACTCTGAGGGCAGCACTGGTCCCTCTACGGGAAAATAAATATTGCTGAAGATGACTCTGCTGATGATTGAAAAACAGCAGCCCTTGTTTATTGAGGACGTACTCTATGTTTGGCATGGGCTGATTAGAAAACACATTGCAAATATTATGTCTTTTAATTCATACCATGTTGTAAGGAGAAGTTTCATTGACCCCCATTTTTTAGATGAAGAGTCCAGTGCTCAAAGAGGTTAAGTAACTTGGCCAAGGTCACACAACTAGAAAATAGGGAATTCAGTCAGAACTTGAACTGAGATTTATAAGACTCCAAAGCCCATGTACCTAATCCTTCGGGGCAAGTGGAAATCTACTGGCTTTTTTGGTTCCCCCCAAAATGCTCATCTCTAGTTTATGATGAGGAAATAGAAGTTCAGAAAGTGAAATGACATGCACACTAGGGATTTGAAAACCTAAGTTCTCAGGTAATTTCAGAAAGATAATTTTTTCAGTAGTTCCTCACATCACTACAGCATATTGCTCCACATAAGTCAACACAAGTACGGCACGGACGACTGAGGTTTTTTTCTTTTTTTATGACAAGATATAAAAAGCATTGGGTTTATAAGGAAATCTGAGAACATGCTTAATTCATTTCTGTTATTAAACAGGAAAGTACAGGAACATCAGTTTGGTTTTGTAACTAAAACTGCATGTTCCTGCTCAAATAGCGATTTGTCCTATTTGTTGTGATTGTAATTACTGTTTTCATTGAATTCACGGTTTTCTCTAGGAACAGACATGCAGAAAAACAACCAATAACCTAAACAGTTAAAACACACATTGAGAAACGGGCATGGTTGTGTGAACAAATCTCTTGTGATTATTCTTCTACTGTGTGCTGTAATGGGCTTTAAATCCATTTCCATATTTTTAATTAACACTGAGTTCCAAAAAACTTTCTGGAGGCCATTTAAATCATAAATGGGGGGAGAAGCAAATTTACTTTATCAGAAAATTGACTACGGACTATTTTGGTGGCTTTTATTATTTTTACATTTTAATGATTAAAATTAAATATAGCACGATTTACTCACGACAGAAGACAGTGAAATAACTTTCATGGCTGATATAATTTTAAAAGTCAAACCTGGGTGAATAAGATATTAGTTCTGTTGTGGAGCACTTTTATTGTCCATCCTTCGACTATAATTTCTGATCAGTTCCAACCATTTAATAAAAGGAATTATAGAATGGTACCAAGTTACTCTTCTAGGAGACACCCAGAAACACTACAATGCCATGAAAAAGTGTGACTTTATCTCAATAGCTGTCCTATAGGTACTACAGTGCTATTTCCATCCTACCCCATTTTCATGGTTTTGAATTATTCATGTCTTTGAGTGGGAAACACAGAATGCAATCCTACTCCACAAATCTTATTTTAAAACTCCTAGCACCAAACATCTATATAATTAGCTATATGGAAACTTTGTCATTTTCATGAGTAAAAGGTATCACTGCACCACTCTAAGGATGCTTAGTCATCCATGGTCCCACAGGAAGGGCCTCTGTTTCCTCACCTAGAAAATGGTAAATCAGTAGCTGTAAACCACCTTTTACATGGTGTCTGGCTTGTAGGAAGAGCTATAAGTGTGAGGTTTTTTTTAATGTCATGTAGTTATAGCTGCAACAACGCTTCAGTAGAAGCTCTTTGAGAGCAGGAGCTTCATCTGTTTTGTTACTCACTTTGCTGATCAGCAACCCGTTGCCATTGTGCTGACTCCTACTTGTGGCGACCTTATGTATAGCAGAGTAGAACTGTGCTCATAGGGTTTTCAGTGGCTGATTTTTCAGGAGTAAATCGCCAGACCTTTCTTCTGAGGTGCCTCCAGGTGGACTTGAGCCTGCAACTTTTTGATTAGCAACCGAACAATCAATTGTTTCACCACCCAGGGAACTGGCAAGTGGCTACAAATAGTGGGAAAGTAATAAATATTTATTGAATAAATAAATGTAGGAAATCACTGTGGTCTCATATGGTCAATAAATGACTTTTCTTTTCTTCTGCTTGATAGTTTCGTGACCTATCGGGTGCCAGATTCTAAGCTTTTTTTTTCCATTTCTTTCACCCCTCAATATGACCTATAACTCAGGATGCTCATTATCTGGGTGCCCAGTCTTGCTCCTTGATTTTAAATATTCCTTCCAGCCAATGGTTAGGTCCTTCCAAACGGTGCCATGCGCGATGGAGTTATGCAAAATGAATAGACTGTGGCTGTCAGATTGGAATACTGAGGACGAGTATAGTCTCAATAGCTGTCCCATAGGTATCATAGTGCCACTTGTGTACCTGATGTGTTGCCTGATGAGGGAATTATTCAGGCCACAACAACCCTGGAAGGGTGGTTCTGGTTTTCACACTGCTATGAACATAGCCTTGGTATGAGGAGTTGCTAACGAAGCCAGTGAATCAGGCACAGCATGTTAATTTACTCGGTTCAAGGAACTTCCCGGTATTTATAAATGAACTCTGTACATTAGGGAACCGATGTTTAGATCAGAAAATCAGAAAACAGCACATGATGCAATACAGTACTTCCACAGATTGTAATATCAATCAACTCTAGCAAAGCTAACATCATTTAAGTAATCAAAAGCAAGGACAATGAGTTACTGTTTCAAAATTCTTCTGCTAGAAATAAGAAACCAGGGCTAAAAACATTCAAGTAATAAAGGTGTGTTGCAAAACGAAGGCATAGTATTAATTGGGTTGCTCCAATTATACAATCTACAATTGAGCCTTAACATATTTTGGATTGCTAGTATCATCATTGCCCCAGGAGAAGGTGAAGATTTTACCTTCGAAGGATCTGGTATTTAAGGCATGTTTGGGGAACATATAGACTATCAAAATGTTATGAAAACACACGTTCTATTTCTTTAGCTTCTGTTTATATTTGAACCATTTTATTCTTATTTTGCTTAAAAAATGATGTTAAGTATTAAGAAAATATCAGAAAGACAATATCATTACAGTAATCTTTAATCTAAAAATCCAATTTCCTTGCAGTTTTTAAAAATTATAATTGGCTTATTTATTTACTAGTAAAACTAATTTTATTTTGGCTTCAGACACAGAAATACGACATTGTAACTGATTTATTCTTTTAGCAGCTCCATTTTTCTATTGGTAGACCATAACACGTTTTATTATTTTAACAAGATTTTTAAAAAAGCGTTTTGCTGTTACATCTATGAACTTCACCATCACACCAAAATCTGTCAGATTTAATCACCTACAGAACTACCTTATAAAGATTACCTTATCAGAAAAAGTGTCATCTTGTGAGTTTAGGTGTGAGAATTGCAAAATAAAGCTGAGCTACTCTAACAACTGCTGTGCTAATTTATTGTAAATTATGTTTTTTTTGTTAGCAGAGATAAGACATGAGAAGTGTTTCTATTTAAATTCATTTCCCATGATTTCAACATAAATACAAACCAGCTTGACACAAAAAGTGAGAACACAGAATATTCCTTAAATAGGTTCTAGTGACAGTGAAATTTATTTTCTAAGCTATCGGTTACCAGTTATATCAGATGGTTCTAGGTGCAGAAGCAGACAACACAATTAAGACAAAACATGGATGCTTAGAATGCTAGATGGAAGATGGAAGTTCCTGATTGTCATGTGAAGAGTGATGATTTATAGTATATAAACTGGAAATAATTGCGTAGCAAGACAGTCTACAACAAAGCTTTAATTTACTAGGCTGACACTATAAACTCATAATCTGTTGATCTGGCACCAGCAATGATAGATTAAGTTTGTTCAGAACACATCAGCATGTCCCTTTTGTGAGTATTCTGGGAACCGTAGTTTAGATGACCTCAGTAAAAACAATGGCAATGATTTTAACCAAGCTGATCCTCTAAGAAACATAAAAATCACAATGAGTCATTATATTATTAAAATTCAGAACTGAGTGGCAATGAATCACATCAAATTATCACCTCTAAATCATCAAAGAGCATAAAGTGGGCCCTATAAAGCAGAGTCTCAATGCATTTTTAACAAGATGAACCTCCTATATAAACAATATTTCATTATTATATTTATAGTTAACATTATTAAAACTAGAGTGAAATTTAGTGCCCGTAAAAGTGAAGGGCTAATGGTGCTCACTTGAACCAAAAGGAATATAGACCCGTATCTGCAGACTCCTTTATGTAGCTCTGCCAATATATTTCCACCTACTCTTATTCTTGTGCATCAATGCCAAACATGGGAATTTGTTTGATATTTAAAAAAGGCGTCAATGGTGGGACATCTGATTAGAGGCCCTCTAAGCTATTTTGTTTTTTGACCAAAACTAGGATTTGAATGCTAGTCTAAGAGAACCAGTTGTAAGTCCGCTCACTGTTTCATCCCCTTTTAACACTTTGGGTCTTTCAAAGAAAGGCAATTGAAATGTCATTGAAGAAAAAAACTGAAAAACCATTTTACTGGATTTTCTATGACTCTCTGCTAGTAAGCTTTATGCTGTATACCAGCTCACTTGTTTAAAAGAAGAGTTTTGCCTCTAGTGTAAGGTTTAGGTTTCAGTTCTATTTAATTTATCTGGCACATTCCAAGTGCTAGACACATTCTTGCCCTCGCAGAGGTTACAGTCTGGAGGTGAAGTTAGACGGCAGGGGATAGGAATATATGTACACTAAATTCTAACACTATGTAAAAATGGCTACAATTGGGCTAAGATAGTGGTCTATGGGGCTAAAAACAAAAAACAAAAACGCATTGCTGTGGAGTCAATTCCAACTCATAGTGACCCTATTAGGACAGAGTAGAACTACCCCATAGGGTCTCCAAGGAGCAGCTGGTGGATTCAAACTGCTGACCTTTTGGTTAGCAGCTGAGCTCTTAACCACTGAGCCACAAGGTCCCTTATTTAGCTGATATTTGAAAGAGACCAATTGCGGCTCAGTCAGACAAAGACAGGAACAAGAAGGGAAGGGCATGGTGGAGTATGTGGGCGTGGTACCATCGTCAGTTATTTGTTAGCTAGCTACTCTTCATAATAATTACCCAAAGCTAGAGGAAAAGCTCACTTGGAATATAAAAACATGTCAAAATAAACTTGGCTCTTGAAGAAGTCGAGCATAATTGTTAATTTCTGATAAATATTGCCTTGATTACAAAGAAAAGAAAAAAAGTCGTTGCTCAACGGTTATTTTTACTTTAAATGTTTATAGTTGGAGGGATACAAATAGATTTCTGGTCATGGATTATGGGAAATACATTTGATAGCTAAATATAAAAAAAAATCCAAATATTAATAACTACTGACATTTATATAGTCCTTTCCTCCCAAAGCTCTAGACAAACATTACTGACTATACACACACAGGAATAGCACTGAAATGCTGCTACCCTTGCAAAGGATTAGATACTAATCCACGAAAAAAGTAGCAAAAGGCTGATCTACTCAAAATATAGGTCTACAGAAAGAAGTGTGAATTTGGAAATGCAAACTCATGCCACAGCCTCTCCCTCCCAGAATGGATGTCATATTTTACTTCGATTTTTTGAATTACTGGTCTTATTTGACTCCATCCTCTTACTGACTCACCCACGGTTTTTCTATTTTTTCTTAGATGGGGCCTGAACTAGTTTATGATTGCTGTGAGGAGGTGAGTGAGTTAACAGGATTGATGGCACCTCCTTTCTGAGGACAGCAGCTCTGGCTCTTTAGCGCCTCCTAGTGCAAGGAGGGCAGATATGCCAGAGCAACACAGGAGTGCCATCTACTGAAGGAGTAGTTCTGTTTCCCCATGAGTCAAGACTGTTCTTAGTTATCTGGGGAAAATATTCTGGTTCAAACAAGTTTCAATTATGAAATACGAGATCAAATAACTTGTTGATCTTATGCTTAATGACGCTGATGAAGAGGATGCTGTTTGTCATAGGTGCTTGAATTTTTTTAAAGGCTGGAAAGTATAAACGGTCTAATGTACACTTTTAGGCCCCTTACTGTAAAATATTATTTATTTTATTGCATTCTCGAAGTATGACTGGTAATGACAAAAAGATTGAGGCTGTTTATATTTCTTATCATGATGTTATAATTTCAATTCAGGGCTTATCCCAAACCACTTGATTTAAATTGTAACATTCCTCCTTCTTTCTTATAAATCCAACATATCTTCAAAAGTTCAGCTAAAATCTCAGCTCCTCCTTAAAGCTTTCTTATTTTTTCAGAACGCAATCAACTCTATGTTTTTAAAATTCTCACTCTGATGTATTCATTTTCATTGTACCTTCACTGAGCAGGTACTACAAGCCAAGCACTGTCCTAGGCCATGGGGATTCAGAGAAAAACAGTACACAGTCCTTAACTTTCAAGGAGGTCACGATCTAACGTGTAGGTGGGGGCTTGCTCAGCATGACATACAAGGTCATTGGCAAAGTGAGGTAATTATTAGAAGTATATGAAAAAAAAAGATATATATGCAGGGTGTTCTAGAAATATAGAGGAAAGGGAGCCAATCCATTCTGGTGGGAGAGGAAAGGGGAAGAGACGAAGGGAAAACTTAAAGAGGAGATGGTGCTTGAGTGGAATCTTGTGGATAAATAGGAGTTAGCAAGCAGATGAGGTTGGATAGGGAGACAAAATCCCAGACAGGTAGACAGACAGACAGAGGAAATGGCATGTACAAAAGCATACAGGAATGAGAAGAACATTCTAGGACAAAAGATGCATGTAATAGTGGTGAAGACTGGAGTCAAATAGGCCTGGGTTAAGCACTAGCTCTGGTATTTAATCACTATATAACTTTTGGGCAAGTCATTTAATTTCCATAAACCTTAGTTTTCCCACCTGTTAAATGGGGCTAGTAGCCTGCTGATTGGCAATCATCCAATTGGTAGAACCAACTTTGGGGGAGATTTTTTGGGAACACATATCAAAAATTTTAAAATCAGAACAATGGAAATAAAAATACAGTCTAGCAACAACAAAATGAAATTTAGTTTGATGACCATTTATGCTTTAAATATTTAAATGTAAATGTTTTAAATTTAAAATGTAATTTAGTTTTTTTAGAGTAAGTCATGTCTAGAAATAAGTGTATGTTTTTCTCTTCCCATAGTTACCTTGAAAAGATGGAGAAAAAAAATAAAAAAGGAATCAGGGGATTTATTTTCCTTATGTCCAAATAATATTCAACAATTTTTAAAACAATTTTAGCCTAAGTTAGAACAATATATTTCCCTCATCATTTGCTGAGAGGAAGCCTGCTTGATTAATGTAATTAAAGGGTTGCTTGTAACTCAAGACTCAATTAAAAAAATAAATTTGGCCTTATTACTTTACTTCCAACTAGTGGTTTTCCTAGTGTGATTTTTGAGCTAAAATCTGCGGCTGCTTTGTTCATGACACATGAATTGTTTTAGCACATCCTTTCCCCTGCTGTGCATATGATTAAGAAAGCAGAGGTTAAACAGTGCAGTAAAGAATTGGGTAAATTCATTCTGTTTTTGCTCACAGCGCTTTTTAGTTCCCCCTCTCTCATTTTTAGGACTGGAAGAGTGCAGAAACCTATTATCTTCTCTTTGAGATGTGTTCTTATGCTGAAAATGTAACTTCTCTCTCTCAACATTTCTCACTACACTGATTTGGTGTTGTCTGTGCTATCACTATTGTCTGCATGGACGAGACAGCCAAATACAAGTGCATTCTACCATTTACGGAGAGCTCACGTAGGGTGGGGATTTGTGATAAGCATTTTGCTTACATTGTTTCATTTTTTCTTTGTGATAACCCTATGAGGTAAGGATAATCAGTCTCATTTTCAGATGAGGGACAAGAGGCCCTGAGAGGTTACGTTGCTTTCGCAAGGCCACACAGTAGGGGACAGAACTAAGGTGCTAACTCTGAACTCTTATTCATTTGCATTTTTTATAGCTATAGTTTGAATAGCTACAGGATTTGAATCCAGTTCTGGTAGACTACCTTGCACATAGTTGGTGCAACACATATTAAATTCAATTTAATGGAAATCTTATGCTTATCAGGGCAATGATCAGTCAGTCCTTGTCCTCATTGAGTTTGGAATCTAATGTAGGTGTGAATATAATATAATAATATGATACAACCAAAACCAAAAGCAGACTGCCAGGCCTTTCTTCCACACATTTTCTGGGTGTGTTAGAACCATCAATCTTTAGGTTAGCAGCTGATTGCAAACCACTTGTGCCATTCAGACTCTTATGATATGATATGATAAAATGTAATATAATATAAATATAATATAAACCCATTGCCGTTGAGTCGATTCTGACTCACAACAAACCTATAGGACAAAGTAGAACGGCCCCATAGGATTTTCAAGTAGTGGCTGGTGGATTCAAACTGCTGGCCTTTTGGTTAACAGCCGAGCTCTTAACCACTGCACCACCAGGGCTCCTTAATATAATATAAATAATGTAATAATAAGCATTATTATAATATATACTATAATATGATAAACAGCACGGAAGGCAATGTAGTGTAGTAGAAAAGCATGACAAATTTAACATTCCAAAGCAGAACTCTTAATTTCTTCTCCTAAACCTGTTCCTTCCCCAGTCTTGCAGGTAATGTTGCTAACAGCCACCCAGCTGTTCAAACTAGAAACCTGGGAGGCATCCTGGATTCTTCCTTTCCCTTACCCTTTAAATCTAATTCTTCAGTAGGTCCTGTCAGTTCTGCTCTGAAATTCACTTCTCTCTACCTTCTCTGCCACTGTCTAATTCCAAGTCACCCAGACCCCGTTATCACCTTCTCCCTGGTCTGCCTGCTTCCCTCTGCCCTCCATCCCGGTAAGAAATATTATACAAACAGCAGCCAGAGCAGGTTTTGTGGAGCCTGAAGCTACACTGTATTACAAAATTAGGTATAAAAGTGAATCTACAGAATTTTCAAAAGCAAATATATACAGCATAATACAAGAAGTAATAACAAATTACAAATATTAAAAAGCTGTAAAATTTCACATATCACAAAATTAAAAAATAAATTTAAAAAATTAACTGCTTTATTAATATCTATAACACATTTTCCCCTACCTTTTGGGCTTCATACTCTAGTAATCTCTTCAGATAACAATTTAATAAAATTTAAAGAATGGAAAGGGTATTTAGTCTGTCCTCTAGCTTGGTTAATAGAAATTCTAATAATTATTGATAGTTTCAGCCTTATAAGTCAATGTCATGTACATTTTAGAATTGATGTCAAAATTCTGAAAACCTTCAGCAAGTTTCCTTCATATATGAATTATATTTAGAAGCTTTTTAGGTTCTCTTACATAGTGAACAGACTTTAATATCTATTCTTTGACTGAATGACTCGCTAATCAATTTGTGCTGATGTCCTCATTGTAGACACATATTATACAATTTTAGGTTATCTTCATTGATATCAGTACTTTTTATAAAAAATGGAAGAAATTTAAATCTTATTATAATGTGTTCATATGATTTAATCATCATTAGTTGGATTATCAAAAAATACAAATCCATTGCTTCTTCTGAAAATACATCTCTTCCTCATACAGGATTACTACTTTTGTTATGATCTGATTGTTTTGGGGTTCCAATGCATTTCTTTCTTTTTTTTTTTTTGGATTATGGGTTTTGTTTTGTTTTTTTAATTGTGCATTAGGTGAAAGTTTACAGAGCAAATCAGTTTCCCATTCGATAGTTAGTACAAAAAGTATTTCACGACCTGGTTTCATTCCCCACCACGTGTCAGCACTCTCCTCATATCCGCTCTGGGCTCCCTATTTCCTTTAGTCCTGATTTTCTACCTCTTCCTGCCTTCTCGTCTTTGCTTTTGGGCAGATATTGCTCTTTTTATCTCCTATAATTAATTTTTCTAAGGAGTAAGTTCCTCTCGGGTGCTGTTTATCTTATGGACTTGTCTATTGTTTGGCTGGAAGGTGATCTCCAGGAATGGCTTTAGTTCCAGGTCAGAAACTTTGGGCCATAGTCTCCGGGATTCTTCCAATCTCCGTCAGACCAGTAAGTGTGGTCTTTTTTGTGAATTTGATTTTTTGTTCTGCAATTTTTCTCTTGCTCTGTCTAGCACCCTCTGTTGGGATCCCAGCCAGAGTGGTCAATAGTGGTAGCCAAGCACCATCTAGTTCTTCCGGTCTTGGAGTTGTGTAGGCTGTGGTTCATGAGGTCTGTTAGTCCTTTGGACTAATTGCTCCCTTGGGTCTTTGGTTTTCTTAATTCTCCTTTGCTCTGGATGGTAACAGACCAATAGTTGTATCTTAGATGGCCACTCACAAGCTTTTAAGACCCCAGACACTAGTCACCAAAGTACAGTGCAGAACATTGTCTTTATGAACTATGTTGTGCCAATTGACGTAGATGTCCCCCATGTCTATGGTCCTTTGTTTTCTAGCCTAGGAACTTCATCACACAAGGTGTTTGGTTATATCTAAGAGGTTTTCCTGACGGTACCTCTTGTGTCCTCTATATGAGCCGCACCTACAGTCATGCATTAGAAATATCTACCCCCAAACCTGTATCTGCCAGTAGGTGTATTCCCTTACACCCTTTCATGCCTCTTGGCATATCTATCTACCGATTCATCCATTTGTAAATTATTATTTATTAATACTATTGTTGCAAGATTGTCTAAGCTATAGTAGTTATTGTAGCTGCCCTTTATTCTTGCATCCCTCTCAGTGTCCTCTCTTGCCTTGGTCATGTTTTTCTGACTTCCCCCATAATATATATTGCCTCTCCCTTCACTGCTATTAACACCTATCTTATACCTAACTGGTAATTTTCCCTCCCATCCCTACATACCGATTGCAGTCAAGTTGATTCTGACTGATAGCAACCCTACAGAACAGAGTAGAACTGTGCCATAGGGTTTCCAAGGAGCAGCTGGTAGATTCGAACTGCTGAGATTTTGGTTAGCAGCCAAGCTCTTAACTACTGCACTACCGGGGCTCCCTCCCATCCCTAGTAACCATCAAAGAATATTTTTTCTTTTTTTCTTGTGTGTAAACTTTTTGTTGTTACTTTATAATAGTGGTCCCATACACTTTTTTGTCCTTTTGTGATTGACTTATTTTACTCAGCATAATGTCCTCCAAATTCATCCATGTTGTGAGATGTTTTGCAGATTCATCGTTATTCTTTATCATTGTATAGCATTCCATTGTGTGTATGTACCACAATTCATGGGCACTTGGGTTGTTTCCATCTTTTTCTATCGTGAATAATGCCGCAATGAACATGGGTATCCATATGTCCACTCGTATCACGGCTCTTATTTCTTTAGGGCATATACCTGGAAGTGGGACTCCTGGATCATACACTATTTCTATTTCTACAATGCATTTCTTGGTGTCAGAATAATTTTTATTGATTTCATTGCTCATCTCTAGTGCTTGTTTTATATATCACTATTTTTAAAATTAAAATATAACCAAAAAACAAACCCACTGCTGTTGAGTCGATTTCGACTCATAGCAACTCTATAGGACACAGTAGAACTGTCCCTTAGGGTTTCCAAGGCTGTAAATCCTTACAGAAGCAAACTGTTACATCTTTCTCCCACGGAGAGGCTGGTGAATCCAAAACGCCAACCTTTTGGTTAGCAGCCAGTCACTGCTAACTGAAAAGTTAGTGGTTCAAACCCACCAGCTGCTCCACAGGAGAAAGATGGGGCAATTTGCTTCCGTAAAGATTACAGCCTTGGAAACCCTATGTGGCAATTCTGCTCTGTCCTATAGGGTTGCTATGTGTCGGAACGGACTCCACAGCAATGAGTGTGGTTTTTATTTTTAAATTTTTTCTAAAGTCTGTAGTAGATAAATTTGAAGACGTCAAAAGAAGGTACCCTGCATATAATTCCAAATCATAAGCTGTAATGTCTCACTTACTGAACTAGAACATCCCAAAGGTCTTCCCAAATTAAAATGGCATATTCAAAATTTATTGAAATAAAATGCTTGCATCTCACTTGTATGTGGGTTTCTATTCTGTGTCTTCAAAAATATACTTTTGAGTTCTTAAAATGTCATTTAACTCACATTGCAAGACTTGAACAGCTTTTTATCCCTTTGATGATTAGAAGACTTTTTCATAGACTAGCTTCTAGCCCCATACATTTCAAACTTGGTTTCTCATCCACTACTCACACATGTCCAGTGCCGAGCCCCAAAGGACATGCTCACATACAATAGGATCTTGAACCCCAAATCTTTGTATCATGATGTCACACTGGATAGTAGGAGAAGCCATACCTACACAAAGATGGCTAGATATCCATTATTAGAAAAGGGTTTCTTCCCCTAGTTCAAGCAATGACCTCCTAATATACTTCCCCAGCCCCAAATTTCCAATTGTCTTCAGTAAGTTTACATTTTGTCATCCCAATATCACATTAAATTTAATGTATTTAAGACTAAACTCGACATTACAATTCTTACTATCATTAAGAAAAATTGGCCTTTCTAATTAGGTCAATGACACATTTTACTCTTTTAGATCCTTCTACTCAAATCTGTGCAAGTTTTAACTCATGCTAGCCTCTTAGTCTTCCATATCCAAATGGTCACCAACTCCTATGTTTAATATGCTGTATAATATTTGCTACATATATCCATTCCTTTCCACTTCCCTGGCACATCCTAGTACTGGGTTTTGTAATTTCTCGATTTATTAGGGACCTCCTAATTAGTTTCTCTGTACCTAATCACTTTTCATTTCAAAATGCTGTGCATAACGTCGCCACGTTACTTTGCTCAAAATACTGTTTTTATCACATCAGTCTCATGCTTAAAAACTGCAATCTGGAATTGCTGTTTGCAGCACTTAGATGAAGGCTCTTACCAAAGATGGTATTTAAAAAAAAAACAAAAAAACTTCAAATTTCTAAAGAATTAAAAAGTTAACTTCTGTATCTATTAACTATTATTCATTTGGATGAATAGAGTGGAAAACCAGCCTGAATTTGAGAGCGGCTTAAATTATGGAATATTTTCTAAAGAGAACTTTATTTTCAAGTGTAAGTTTGCAACCTCTCAAGCAGGATACCCAGAGCATTAAGCCCTCATGCCCCGAGGGATTGTTTGTACCGAATTAACTTCTCTCCTATGCATCCACAGTGTTACTAGCTATGTACCATCTTTGAGAGAATTAAGAAAATAGTCACTGAAATAATTTTCTGTAGGACTTAATTCTCTTGAAGAACCTTGATTAAGAAAGGCTGGTATAGTGGCTGAAATAAACTGCTAACAAAATGTTACAAACAGAAATTCTGGATCTATCTTAATGACTTAAAAAATAAAACCAACACACCATTTATAATTAGCCATGTCCATTTGCATATAAACAGTGAATATTGCTAAATTCAAACCCTGCCCTACTTAAGACAGCAAGTGGCTGTCTATAAACAGCCTCCATGTAATATTGTCTGTATTGTAAGTATAGTCTCTGTTCTTTTATAGAGCAAAGTTTACTATTAAAACTAGTGCAGACCAGGTCAATATGTCTGAAATTGAAAGTTATTTGAGTCTGAATTAATGAGGTTTTTACTGTATATAACTTGTAAGAAGATTCAAAGCATTACAACATATAGTGCCCAAGATAATTGCTAACGTAACATAACTTAAACTACAATAATTTTTTTTATGTTAGAATTACATGATAATGGCATGTTTTTGAGATGAGAAAATATTATATTATTTTGATTCTGGAGCTATCATTAAAAATGTTTTCTAATTTAAATATTTTAAAACTAAAAGTGGGTAATATTTCTTTGTTAACAATATAAAGTAGTTACACTGGTATATTTGGATAGAAAATGTAGTGACAGAAAATCTAAAATTACAGCCACTTTACAAGATAGTGTTTTATCTTGCCTTTACATAGAAGTTCAGAAACAAGCAGTACAAAGCTGTTGTTGTGGCTCTGCTGTTCACCAAATGTCTTGGGACCTATGCTCTTTCCATCTTCCTGCTCCTCTTCTCTGGCCTCCACTCCTAAGATTACCTCTTGGTCCAAACTAGTTCTCCAGCTGAAGCCATCACTTTGTATTCCAGCCAGCAAAAAGGAGCAAGGCAAAAAGATGTGTATGCTCCTTTCCTTTAAGGATAATTATATTCTATCGGACAAAACTTACTAACATGGCCACACCTTACTCCAAAGGAGATTGGAAAATGAAGTCTTTATTCTAGTCAACTATTTGCCCAGCTAAATTTTATTTCAAAAAGCACTCCAGGTGATTCAAGTACATGGTCAGGTTTTTCACAGAAGCACTGGCATCCCTTGGTGGGCCTTCTGAACCATATTATTTCAGAACTGGTAAGAGAAGAAACCAGAAGAAAGATTTACTCAGAATCGTTAACAAGTCTTCAAATTGTCCCCTTTCCTCCCCTCATTTAGCTGACTTAGCTATCCATTCTTTCTTCTCCAACTCTCATTAAGCCTTCTGCGCAGTTTTGCCACAGCTTACATGATAGAAGAATAAGACAGGGGAAAAGTAATTTAAGATTTAAAAAAAAAAAATGTTTCCTGCAAGGAACTAAGCTGAAAAATAACAGATCACAGTCACAGCTATAAAGTGAGCTCCAAGGCCTTGGGCTTTTTCAAGAGGACCTCTAGGGCCTACAGCATGGTAGAAGCTTGAGAAATTTCGGTGTTGGAATAAACAAGCTGTATTATTTCCAGACTGGAAGCTCCAGGGCTCTTTGTGGGACCACCTAGGACTCAAGATTTTAAGGATACCTTTACCTAGTCTTAGATGCTTTCACCTTGATGACTTTATGTGATTTTATCGATAGAAAACTGCTCTTAGATCTTCCTGTAATCTAGGAAGACAGCAATTCAAGTTCCTGCTGATGTTGAATTAGGTTTCTGAGGAGGCCATGTTCTGAGCTCCACAAGTTCCCTTTTGACCATGGACCATGTGATACTCACTTTGTAGATGGCTTTTTAGGGGTTCATCCTGGATCCCTTTGAGGGAAGAGGCTATTTTCAAGCTGGGCCGCAACAATTTTATTCCACTGATTTTAGACTGTTCTACAAAGATAGGTATCACCTTTGCTCTTCAATGAAACTTCTATATTCCTGGCCTTGGAAAACTCTATTCTTGTCCTGATTCTCTTTAGAACATAGAAAAACTAGAATGTTTAGTATTAAACATACTTTATCTAAAAATTTAAGGTTATTTTTAGGTTAGGTCGAGTTCCTTAACTATGTTTCTAATCTAACCCGGTTTCACTAAATAAGCATTTTAAGGGGTTGGTTGCCATTTCTTACTAAGAGAAACTAACATATCATCCTCCACTCTGTTCCACATTATCTCATTCTATTTTTGTTTTTCTTTTAAGATTTTGTCCAGCACTTCTAGTTTGGATGAACTTACTATTAATCTCTTTGATCATGGCTATTGCTTCAGAAAGAGCTCCACTTACTTCCCTAGTTATGAACGTTGCCAGTTACCTAATAGTCTGTAATTACAGACATTTAAACTTTGAAAAACCAGTGTTTTTCCCTTCCCATTTGCAAGCGACAGATTTAAAGAGATTTATGAGAAGAGACAAAAATCCACTGTATTTGTTGTTGACATAAAATGCTGCAGATAGCTTTCTGGTTTTTCTCTCAGCTTTTCCCTCCTTTAGTGTTTTCTTCCCCCCCACCTCTTTTTTTTCTTACCACGTCTGGAAGAAAGTCTTAATTAAGTTTCAGTGATCCTTAACACCTGTTTAATTTCCCATTTAAGGAGGAAGGTGGGCTTTAGGTTTTGAGTAGTTAGCAGGCATTAGCAATTAGCAAATTGGAAGAGGTGGGGTATTCAGGCAGTGGACTAGTGGAGGAAAAGACAAAATACAGTAAGAAATATTAGACACTTAAATCTATCAATCTGAGAATTTCATATACATTGAAATTTAATTAACAAATGTGCACCAAGAGTTAAAAGGTATTGGGATATATGCATGCATACATTCATGAATGTGTATGTGTGCATGTGTATGCATTTATGCACACACACGTGGTAATTAAGTTTACATTTTCCAGACCCCTGGAACTAAGTGTAAAAGGAAGTTTAGGACTGAAGGGGAAAACAAAACAAACAAGACAAAAATTATTTGAGATAAATACCTAGTAAGTAACATTATTTTCAGAAAAAAAATGTTAAATCTTGAGCTGGGGAAAAAATTAACATTTGAAAAAAGTTGAGTTTTGCATTTTTGTTTTTGAAAAATACAAATGAGGGTATATACTAAACTAAAATTTTATTGTCTTTTTTTGGTAATTTAAAAATATTATAGTCTTTAGGCTTCTAACAATAAAGCTATTTTCATTACATAAACTGGAAAATGTCTTGGTTGATGAATTTGTCTTTCTAGTTAAGGATTTGATTATGCTCTTTCTTCTTTATCATTGAATTATTTAAGTAAAAATCAAGGAAAAAAATCCATTTTAATAAGATAATTAAGAAATGTAGATAAAAGCCAACATACTTCAATTTGTTATTTTGAACTGCAAATCTTCTGAACTGTGAATGCTTTTATATTTTAAAAGTAATTTAATGCCTAGTTACTAAGGAAAAAATGATTGAATATTGAGCTTCAGTAATTCTGGATGTGAGGACTCTCACTTTGAAAATCATTCTCATGGGCAGAAAAATGAAGTTTTAACCAAATCTCCACAGGAGGGCACTACAGTGTGATTCTGGTGTAAATTGTAACTAGAGCAACCTGTCCTGTTAGTTGTTAAGTCCCTTGATTAAACATCTAAAATAGTAAAGCCTTCTTCTGAAGTAGAAAATTCTAGTTTTCAAAACTCAAGATAGATAGGTTTCAGATGTGGTAAATATTTTCTTTAGTAAAAAATGATTATAGGTAATTTAATCTTTCTCTTGAGACATGTATTCAGCATAAAAGCTTATCTCCAAATATAGCAAAACTGGTAGATGGCATGGTCTGAATGAAGCAAAATCTCAATAGGTAGAAATTATATAATATTTTCAAAAAATAACAGGAATGTTTTAGAACTATCAGGTTAAGCAATCAAAACAAAAATTACAACATATAAATGCATTTATTATAAATGGCATGCATTTATAAATACTTACAAATGGCATGTAAATATAAATAGTATTACCTATAAATCATATCTATTACTTACAATGTATGTCTAGCTAACTAGACAGTATATAGGTAAGTCAATTTTAGTGAGTATAGAAATAAAATAAAAACATAAATACAAAGCATTTCCAAACTGGTTCACCTTATCCAAATAAAGGCTCTAAAAACAGTCACAAAATGAAGATTTGGCCCATATGAAGATTTAACCTCCCTACCCTTGTCCTAATTTTCAGTTTCTCTGGTACATTTTCAAGTTGCTCTTTAGGAGATAAAATATTTTAATATTTTACTTGTGTTAAATCAATACAAAAGTCATTGTAATCTTGGCAGTTGCCATGTATCTTTGTGAGCCTTGCCTTATTATTTTGAGGACTAGCAGAATACCACACAACTCCAAGAAAGCTATATTGAATAGACAGTTTCATTAAATTTGAAAAGTAACAGAAGCAGTGGTTTAGATATATAGTTCTAATAACTATCTGAACCGACTTGACAGCAACTGGTTCGTTTTTTAAAAAATAACTGTTCACACAACAAATCTGTTTTCATTAGGGAATCTATTCATTTCATTAGAGTTTTGCCAAAAAAAATTTCACTTAGGTAAATTCTAGTAATGGAGGGAAAATCTGGTGGAAAGTTACAGTGGCAACAACGTCCTTATTAACAGGGTTTTGTCTTTGGGGGGTACATATTGTTTTTACAGTCAAATATTGATAGCTTTAATGATCTGGGAATTTACAGTTGAAACAAAATAATGTAACCACAGTATAAACCTGAAAGTTTTCTAAATCCGTATGCTGTATTGGAAATTGATGGCATCTTTTTTTCATACCAATGCCAAGTACTTGCTTAAAGCAGAGTTGTCGTCTAAATTGTTGATGGTTCACACCTGGGTTGAATAATTTGTTCGTAATTAAAATACTAGTTCATCACTCCCTTGGGAAATCAAGACAGACTGTTTTAAATATTTTTTCTTTTAGCTCATACTTACAGATCTTTATGCCAATAAAGAACTCAAAAAGTAGACTTACAAATGAATTTAAAAATAAGAAAATAAGACTTGGAAAATCTGCATATAATAAAAATTACTTTTCAACATTACTGTTACATAAAATTGGCAAATCATACAGGTATTTAAATAATAGAATCCTATATAATCTAAGTTTTCCTTTGCTTTTTAAACTGGAATCTAGCTAACCACAGCACTTAAATAACTAGATTCTTTGTTGTTTACAACTTTTAGAAGACATAAGTTGTAATCAAATGGCTTGATATCAGTAATTCAAAATAATGCAAGTTTTGGGATATGTATTAGGGTTAGGGCATGTTTCCACTGAATTTTATATCCCGCTGGGATACTAAAATATCTCCCTCAATGCCCCACCTCCAAGCTTTAGTCAGTAAATGTTCTTCCTCTAGCCCTCCCTCCCTTCTTTCCTTCCTTCCATTTTCTCTCTCTCACTCCCTTGTTTTTATTTTTACTAAAGTCAGGAATGGGTACCAATAGATTTTTTCACAGAATCTCATGTGTCAAAATAAAATCAAATTTTGCTTAACCAAAGTGTTCCAGTCCTTAAGCACTAATCAAAATTTGCAGCCAATATTTATTTAATATCCAACTTTGACTTCACTAAAAAGAATCAGTATTTTGAGGGACAACTGTTGTTTCTATCTTAAAACAAGAAAAAGCAGAAGATGAAATATGAGGTTACGTGAGTACTAGAAACCTCCACAATACAACAGGGATAAAGAAGAAGATAACAGGAAGTTTACAAGCTTGGATTTTATATGTGCTTCATCTGCAGAAGAGGAAATGATACAACTGTGCCTTCTAAGGTAGTATTATGTGATGGAAAAAGGAGCCAGTATGTGTGGAAGCATCTTCTCCTAATAGCCAACATGAATATTCCAGTGTTTCCACTGATGTAGACGTTGAGATTTTTAAATATTACATGGAATTTTGGTCAAAATTGTTTTTTTTTTTTAATTTGTTTTACTTTTTTATTTTGTAATAATTTAAAATTTACCTTTAAGTTTTAGAAATAATACACAGAGCGCCTGTATAACTATTGGGAATAAATTTCAGACTGATACTGCATTCCTTGTAATACTTCAGTGTGCATTTCTTAAATGTGGTGTTATTTTCCTATGTAACTGTAGAAGAGCTATTAAAATGAACTTTGATCCAATATTATCCTATGACCTCCAGACTCCAATAAAATTTTGCCAATATCCTAATAATGTCGTTTGTAGGTCCAGCACCCAATCCAGGAGCATATGCTTAATTCATTGTCATATTTCCTTAGTTTCCTTTAATTTAGAAGCATTCTTTAGTCTATTTGTTGTGATTTTTTTTTTTTTTTTTAATGTTGAAAATTTTAAGAGCATAGAACAGTTACTTTTTAGAATAGTCCCCATTTTGGATTTGTCTGATGTTTCCTCATGATTTATGCATCTTTGACAGGAATACCACAGAAGTGATGTGCTCTTCTCAGTGCATCATATCAGGAGGCAACAATGTTAATTTACATCATTACTGGTATATTAATGTTTATTACTTGGTTAAGATGGTATCTGCCAAGTTTCTCTGCTGTGAAGTTAATTATTCAGTATGTTGTATTTATTAATTAATAAGCAATTAATAAAATTGTATGAGAAGATACACTGAGAGTATGCAAATATTCTTATCCTTATCTGACACCTACCAGTTTTAGCATTCTTTGATCATTCATGCCTAAATAAATTATTATTGTGATGGTTACCAAGCAGTA
The DNA here is from genome assembly GCA_030035585.1 of Dugong dugon. Taxonomy (NCBI): domain Eukaryota; kingdom Metazoa; phylum Chordata; class Mammalia; order Sirenia; family Dugongidae; genus Dugong; species Dugong dugon. The sequence continues at coordinate 28,792,903 of CM057475.1, forward strand.
ATATTTTAATTCCATTATCCCTTTTGAATTTGTTAGTTGTCATTTTACTGATGTGTTCTCTTCTCTTCCAAATGTCTTTTTTTTTCATTCATTTACTTGTAACAATAGGGTTTCATGGATTTGTGTTTTACCCAAAGAGCTACAATCCATTAATATAATTTATTTTGATGTTCAAATTGGCCAGTATGAGTCCTTTCAAGCTGGATCCTGTGTCCTTTGGACAAGAACCCATTATTCTTTGGGTACTTCTTTACATTCTGGCACAAAAACATATTCCAGACCCATCTAGTTTTTTCTCTTCCTAAACCCAATGCCAGCCATTTCTTTAAGGAGACCTAGTTTCTTTTATTGGGTATTTAGAAATCAAGAGCTGGGTACTAAGTGTGTTCATTGCTATTGAGGTATAATTGTTTTGGACACTCTCAGCAGTAAAAGCTTACATTTGTTGTTGTTAGGTGCTGCTGAGTTGGTTCCAACTCATACTGACCCCATGTAGAACAGAATGAAACAATGAAACACTGTCCAGTCCTGTACCATCTTCATAATTGTTGTTACGCTTGAGCCCATTGTTATAGTTACTGTGTCAATCCATATCTCTGAGGGTCTTCCTCTTTTTTGCTGACCTTCTACTTTAGCTGGGACCTTCTCCAGGGACTGGATGTCCTTCTCCGGGGACTGGTCGCTTCTGATAACATGTCCAAAGTATGAGAGACGAAGTCTCGCCATCCTTGCTTCTAATGAGCAGTTTGGCTGTACTTCTTCCAAGACAGATTTGTTCATTCTTCTGGCAGACCATGGTATATTCAATATTCTTCACCAACACCACAGTTCAAAGGCATCAATTCTTCTTCAGTCTTCCTTACCCATTGTCCAGTTTTCCCATGCACATGAGACGAGTGAAAACACCATGGCTTGGGTCGGGCACATGTTAGTCCTCAAAGTGACATCTTTGCTTTTCAACACTTCAAAAGGAACTTTTGCAGCAGACCTGCCCAATGCAATGTGTCATTTGCTTTCGCGACTGCTGCTTCCATGGGCACTGATTGTGGATCCAAGTAAAATGAAATCCTTGACAACTTCAATCTTTTCTCTGTTTATCATGATGTTGCTTATTGGTCCAGTTGTGAGGACTGTTGTTTTCTTTATGTTGAGGTGTAATCCATACTGATCTTTGATCTTCATCAGGAAGTACTTCAAGTCCTCTTCACTTTCAGCAAGGAAGGTTGTGTCACCTGCATATTGCAGGTTGTTAATGAGTCTTCCTCCAATTCTGATGCCGTGTTCTTCTTCATATAGTTCAGCTTCTTGGATTATTTGCTCAGCATACAAATTGAGTAAGTATGGTGAAAGGATACAGCCCTGACGTATACCTTTCCAGATTTTAAACCATGCAATATCTGCTTGTTCATATATATATACAAAATCTACCCATCTTAAATTCCATTAGTTCACACTGTTTCCTCCAATTCCAATCCAACACCACATGATTTATTCTAGTCTTCCCCCTTTTCACATACATATATAATATATATATATATCTACTCCTAGCCCTCGTGGCGTAGTGGTTAAAAGCTCTGCTGCTAACCAAATGGTCGGCAGTTTGAATCCAGCAGTCACTCCCTGGAAACCCTTTGGGGCAGTTCTACTCTGTTCTATACGGTCGTTATGCACTGGAATTGACTCGACAGCAATGGGTTATAGTGACAAAGGCTATCCATTGTTCTTGACATATTTACTTATCTGTTCAGTTCCCCCATATTTAACTAAATTTCAAAGCTGTGCCAGTCAAAAGCTTGAGCTTAGACACATGCTGCCCTCTTCCTCTCCCCTATGGCTCCTGGCCGGGCTCCAAGAAAGGGAAAGGGAAGGTGATGAAGAAACAGGGAAGACAGAAGGGTTAGAGAGCTTGTCTTTGGTCACATCAACTCCTATACTGCTGCCAGGTGTGTTGACTGAAAGTTCGACCTCAGGATGGAAATACTGTTCCCCAGCCCTCTGCTGAATGTGCTGGCAGAATCTCAGTCTGATCAAAAATTCTGAAGCTCTAAATTCTGAAGCAACTTTTGGGATCCACTCAATATTAATTGAAACAATCAAGTTAACCGTGAAAGCATATAAAAGAAACTGATATTGTTAGTTTCCCTTGTAATCCCTTTCTTGTAATCTTAAATGTTCAATATATTTACTACCTTTGAAGGAAGACATAAAATGCATAGAGATAACACAGGTTACTTTGTCTTTTAAATGGACAAAGGGAGCATCTAATGCGTTTATGTATTAGGAGCCCTCCTTATGGGTACATTTTTGCCCAAAGGTCTGCCCTCCCCTGCTGACTTTTAGTGCTGCTGTGCAAAAACTGGCGGACCAATGGCAGTACTGACGGATCTGTCTCCTATTTTCATATTCCAATAAATATATTTTTATTGCTCAAAATCCGAGAATTGATATGCCAAGTGTTAAAAGCTTTGCACATTAACATAGGTCAGAATTAACTTTGTATATTTAAAAGGAAACCAAAATAACAATAAAAGATAGAAAGCAAAGCTAAGCAGCACACAAGAAGACTTAGAGAGGTAAAAGAAACCTTAAGAAGTCAGAAAGATAAAAAATAAAAATAAAAAAGAAATACAATACTTTGATCTTTAGATGCATTCAAAAGCATGTTGATACAATGGAAAGATTCAAAGAGGGTTTTAGTCTTTCTGACATTATGGTCTACAAACAATGATGTCTGTGACCCACAGATTTTAAGGCTTTGGAAATAAAATTTAAAATCAATTCTGTAACAGATGCTAATGTAAATGGTGCTTACAGGCATTGATAAAACACTCTTCCTTCCTTCTACTAACATATTCCATAATTATACTGTGATTTAAATAGTTTATATATAGACAGATAAATGTGGAACAGGAGAAAAGTATTCATACATTAGCATTCAGAGTAAGTAATTCAAACAGCTAATTGTTCCAGCTCAAGGAATATTTAAAAATATTACCAGTTAGGTGTTCAAAATTACTTTGATTTATTTTTTATTGAGTCAGGCTGATGATTTGCAGAATTAGAAAATATTCTTGATCAACATAGATGCACATTACAGAAACTACAGAAAAGCAGCAGAATGACAGACAATGATCAAGAAAACATCTCTGACTTTCTCTTATCCTCAACACATGCAACAACCATTTTTTTAAAAGCTAAGCTTCTGCTATTTGAAGAAAGCGATGGATGAAAACAGACATTTCGAGTTAATTTTTTGTTTCCACTGGAGAGGAATGCTGTGTGTAAGGGTTTTTACTGTACATTCTTTGAACCCGAGAGCTCTTTTAGATGCATTTTATTTAACTTGAAACAATTCAAATTTCTTTCTTCAATATTCTGATAACACTAGTGAAAATCTTACTATTGTACACATTATTCCTGAGACTTATGCAATGGGTGATTTATGAATCCCTTTGTAACTAGAATGATTTGACAATTTAAAATCTCTGAAAATTCTAGTTTTATTGGTATAGGTATATAGATTATGATTTTTTTTTTTTTTTTGGTTGCAGACGTACAATTGAATCAACTCAATAAATATTTACTGAGTTCTTTCCCTAGGTTAAGATATGTAGGAGAGTCAAATAAGAAATAGTCCAACCTTCAAGAAGTTTATAATCTGATAGAAAGTGACAACTCAAAAATTATACTCTGTATTACAATTTATACAAATGCCATAAATGGAGTGCTTTGAGAGTAAAAAGGAGATCATTCAGTTCTGGAAAATCATATATGATTCCACAAATAGTAGTATTTTATAGAGATTATGAATGAGAAAACTATCCCCTATTATAATATTTTCTCCACAAATGAAAAGGGCTTTATTGCTTTTTTGATAATAAAAATGAGTGGAACCATTATAAAATATTTCCAGCAATTCAAAATAGTAAAAATATAAAAGGAGAAACTAAAAGTCAGTCTAAATCCGACAAATCACTGTTAAAATTTAGATAAGCATTTTCCAGATATTTTGCTATGCAATTAAATATGTACATAAATATAATTTCATGTATTTTCTATTGCTACATTTAACATTATACTTGTGGAGTATTTATTTATCTTAAGAAATGAGATCATACTATATATGTAATCTTTCCATGGCAATCTCACATGGAAAGGCATGAACTCATCGTTTTTAGTGGGTTGTTGTTGTGTGCTGTCGAGTCAGTTCAGATTCATATTGACCCTGTATGACAAAGTAGAACTGCCCCATAGAATTTCCTAGGCTGTGATCTTTCCAGGAACAGATCACCAGGTCTTTTCTACTGTGGAGAAGCTGGTAGGTTAGAACCACTGACCTTTTGGTTAGCAGCAGAGAGATTAACCATTGCACCACCAGGTATGTAATCTTAAATTGGATGGATGTTCCAAAAGGTGTTTAATCAGTTTCTCATTGACAAATAGTATTTTCCAAATTTTCACGACTGTAAATAACAACATTAGGACAAAATTTCTCATAAACATAACTTCACACACATTAAATTATCTTTTGGAGAAAAACCTTAAAATTAGAATTGCTAAGTCAAAGGATATGCCTTTCCAAATTTTAACAAACTGTACTCCAGCAGTATATTAATTTTAAATTATTTTAAATTATGGCATTGAGAAATAATACTGAATATACTATGGACTGCCAGAAAAATGAACAAATCAGTCTTGGAAGAAGTAGAGCCAGAATGCTCCTTAGAAGTGAGCATGATGAGACTTCATCTCACATACTTTGGATATGTTCCCAAGAGAAACCAGTCCCTGAAGAAGGACATCATGCTTTGTAAAGTAGCATGTCAGTGAAAAAGAGGAATACCCTAAATGAGGTGGATTGACACAGTGACTGCAACAATGATGGCACTGGACCCGGCAGTGTTCCGTTCTGTTGTACATAGGGTCCCTATCAGTTGGAACCAAGTGGATGGCACCTAACAACAACAACAATCTATTTTTTTTATTACACTTTAGAGGAAGGTTTACAGAGCAAACTAGTTTCTCATTAAACAATTAATACACATATTGTTTTGTGACATTGGTTGCCAACCCCATGACATGTCAACACTTTCTGTTCTCAACTTTGGGTTCCCTAGTACCAGCTTTCCTGTCCCCTCCTGCCTTCTAGTCCTTGCCCTTGGGCTGGTGTGCCCATTTAGTCTCATTTTGTCTTATGGGCCTGTCTAATCTTTGGCTGAAGAGTTAACCTCACGAGTGACTTCATTACTAAGCTGTAATGAATGTAAGGGTGCCTGGGGTCATACTATTGGGGTTTTTCCAGTCTCTGTCAGACCAGTAATTCTGGTCTTCTTGTTTCTGTGAGTTAGAATTTTGCTTTAACTTTTTCTCCAGCTCTGTCTAGGACCCTCTATTGTGATCCCTGTCAAAACAGTCATTGGTAGTAGCCAGGCACCAGCTATTTGTGCTGGACTCTCTCTGGTGGAGGCTGTGATAGTTGTGGTCCATTAGTCCTTTGGACCAATCTTTTCCTTGGGTCTTTGGTTTTCTTCATTCTCCCTTGCTCTAGATGGGGTGAGACCAGTGGAGTATCTTAGATGGCCGTTCACAAGCTTTTAAGACCTCAGATGGTACTGACCAAAGTAGAATGTAGAACATTTTCTTTATAAACTATGTTATGCCAATTGAGCTAGATGTCCCCCAAGACCATGGTTCCCAGCCCTCAGCCCAGTAATTCGGTCCCTCAGGGAGTCTGGATGTGTCTATGGAGCTTCCATGGCTTTGCCTTGAACAAGTTGCGCTGTCTTACCCTTCACCAAAGTTACCACTTATCTATTGTCTATTTAGTGTTTTCCCTCCCCACCCTTCCCCTCCCTTGTAACCATCAAAGATTGTTTCTTGTTGTGTGTAAACGTTTTCATGAGTTTTTACAGTAGTGGTATCATAGAATATTTGTCATTTTGTGATTGACCTATTTCACTCAGCATAATGCCCTCCAGATTCATCCGTGTGAGATGCTTCGCAGATTATCATTGTTTTTTATTGTTGCTTAGTATTCCATTGTGTGTATGTCCCATAGTTTGTTTATCCATTCATTTGCTGATGGGCACTTAGGTTGTTTCCATCTTTTTGCTATCATGAACAATGCTGCAATGAACATGGGTGTGCATATGTCTATCTGTGTGACAGCCCTTATTTCTCTACAACATATTGCTAGGAGTGGGATTGCTGGATCGTATGGTATTTCTATTTTTACTTTTTAAGGAATCGCCATATCATTTTCCAAAATGGTTGTAACATTTTGCATTCCCACCAGCAGTGCATAAGAGCTCCAATCTCCCCACAGACTCTCCAACATTTGTTATTTTCTGTTTTTTTGATTCATCCCTGTCCCATAAAGTTGGAATGAGATGGTATCTCATTGTGGTTTTTATTTACATTTCTTTAATGACTAGTCATGGTGACCATTTCCTCATGTGTCTGTTAGCCACTTGAATGTCTTCTTTGGTGAAGTGTCTGTTCATATCCTTTGCCCATTTTTTAGTTGGATTATTTGTCTTTTTGTTGTAAAAGTGTTGGATTTTCCTGTAGATTTTAGAGATTAGACCTTTGTTGGATTTGTCCTAACCAACAATTTTTCCCAGTCTGTAGGTTATCTCTTTACTCTTTTAGTGAAGTCTTTTGATGAGCATAAGTGTTTAATTTTTAGAAGATACCAGTTATCTAGCTTATCTTCTAGTGTTTGTGTATTGTTAGTTACAGTTTGTGTCCTGTTAATGCTGTATATTAGGGTTTCTGGCATTGACCCTGTTTTTTTTTTCCTATGATCTCTATAGTTTTGTGTTTTATATTTAGGTCTTTGATCCATTTAGAATTATTTTTTGTGTATGTTGTAAGGTATAGGTCCTGTTTCATTTTTCTGCAGATGGACATCCAGTACTGCCAGCACCATTTGTTAAAAAGACTGTCTTTTCCCCATTTGATGGACTTTGGGCTTTTGTTGACGATCAGGTGACCATAGATGGATGGATTTACATCTGGGTTCTCAATTCTGTTCAACTGGTCAATGTATCTGTCGTTTTACCAGCACCAGACTGTTCTGACTACCGTAGCTGTGTAGTAGGTTCTGAAGTCAGGTAGTGCAAGTCCTCCTACTTTATTCTTTGTCTTCAATAGTGCTTTATTTATTTGGGGCCTATTCTCTTCCCAGATAACCAAAAGGTCAGCAGTTCGAATCAATCAGGTGCTCCTTGGAAACCCTATGCGGCACTTCTACTCTGTCCTATTGTGCACTATGAGTCAGAATCGACTCGATGACAATGGGTTTGTTTTTTTTTTTTCCCTTTCCATATAAAGTTAATGATTCGTTTTTCCATCTCTTCAAAGAATGCTGTTGGTATTTGGATCGGGATTGCACTGTATTTGTAGATTGCTTTGGGTAAAATTGTCATTTTCACAATGTTAAGTCTACCTATCCATGAGCATGCTACGTTTTTCCATTTATGTAGGTCTCTTTTGGTTTCTTGCAGCACTGTTTTGAAGTTTTCTTTCCATAGGTCTTTCATATCTCTAGTTAGATTTATTTTTAAGTATTCTATTTTTTTAGGGGCTATTATAAATGGCATCTCTTTCTTGATTTCCTTTTCACTGTTCTCTTTTTTGGTGTATAGGAATACAACTGATTTTTATGTTTATCTTGTATCCTGCTACTCTGCTGAATCTTTCTTTTAGTTCCAGTAGTTTTCTCATGAAGTCTTTTGGGTTTTCTCTGTATAGTATATCATCCACGTATAGGGACAGTTATACTTCTTCTTTACCAGTTTGGATGCCCTTTATTCCTTTTTATTGCCTTACTGCTCTAGCTAGGACTTCTAGCACAATGTTAAATAGAAGTGGTAATAAAAGTCATCCTTGTCTTGTTCCTGTTCTCAATGGGAATGTTTTCAGCCTCTCTCCATTAAGAATGATGTTGGTTTTGTATAGATGTCCTTTATCATGTTGAGGAATTTTCCTTCTATACCTATTTTTTGAGACTTTTTATCAGGAACAGGTATTGGACTTTGTTGAATGCCTTTTCTGTATCGATTGAGATGCTCATGTGATTCTTTTATTAATGTGGTGGATTACACTGATTGATTTTATAATGTTGAACCATCCTTATATAACTGGTATGATCTCACTTGATCATGGTGTATTATTTTTTTGATATGATGCTGAATTCTATTGGCTGGAATCTTGTTGAGAATTTTTGCATCTATATTCATGAGAGATATTGGTCTGTAATTTTATTTTTTTGTGGTGTCTTTGCCTGGTTTTGGTATCAGGGTTATGCTGGCTTCATAGAATGAATTTGGAAGTATTCCTTTCTTCTCTATGTTCTGAAATAGTTTGAGTAGTACTGGTGTAAGCTGTTCTCTGAATGTTTGGTAGAATTCTCCATTGAAGCCATCTGGGCCAGGCTTTTTTTTTTTTTTTTTTTTTTGGGGGGGGGAGTTTTTTTAATTACTGTTTCAATCTCTTCTCTTATTATGGGTTTGTTCATATTTTCAACTTCAGTTTGTGTTAGTTTGGGTAGGTTATGTGTTTCTAGAAATTTGTCCATTTCCTCTAGGTTTTCAAATTTGTTGGAGTATAGTTTTTCATAGTATTCTGTTACAATCCTTTTTACTTCAGTTGGGTCTGTTGTAATGTCCCCTATTTCATTTTTTATTTGGGTTATTTGCATCCTTTCATGTTTTTCTTTTGTCAGTTTGGCCAACGGTTTGTCGATTTTGTTGATTCTTTCAAAGAACCAACTTTTAGTTTTGTTAATTCTTTCTATTGTTTTTCTATTCTCTATTTCATTTATTTCTGCTCTGATCTTTATTATTTCCTTTCTTCTGGAGGCTGTGGGTTTCTTTTGCTGTTCTCTTTCTATTTGTTTGAGTTGCGTAGCTAGTGTTTTTATTCTGTCCCTTTCTTTTTTTTGACGTGTGCATCTATTGCTATAAATTGACCTCTGAGCACTGCCTTTGCTGTGTCCCAAAGGTTTTCTTATGATGTGTTGTCATTCTCATTTGATTCTAGGATTTTTTTTATTCCATCTTTGATTTCTTCTGTTACCCAGTGGTTTTTACGCAGGGTGTTATGCAGTTTCCATGTATTTGATTTTTATTTTACTTGCTCTTCATGTTATTAATTCCTACTTTGATGGCATTATGATCAGAGAAGATACTTTGTATTATCTCAGTGTTTTGGATTTTGTTGATGGTTGCTTTGTGGCCTAAGATGTGGTCTATTCTGGAAAATGTTCCATGTGCATTAGAAAAAAAGCGTACTTTGCTGCTGCTGGGTGAAGCATTCTAGATATGCGTGTGAGGTCAAGTTTGTTGTTTGTGGCTTTTAGATTTTCTATATCTTTGTTGAGTTTCTTTCTAGATGTTCTTTAAAGATGTCCTTTACCGAGAGTGGTTTGTTGAAGTCTCCTACTATTATTGTGGAACTATCAATTTCTCTTTTCAGTGCCGTCAGAGTTTTATGTTTTTGGAATCCTGTCATTGGGTGCAGAGATATTTATTATGGTTATGTCTTCATGGTGGATTGTTTCTTTAATCATTATATAATGCCCTTCTTTGTCTTTCATTGTGGATTTTGTTTTAAAGTCTATTTTATCTGAGATTAGTATTGCCACTCCTGCTCTTTTTGGTAGCTGTTTGCTTGATACATTTTTTTCCCAACCTTTGGTTTTTAATAAATTTATGTCTTTGTTTCTAAAGTGTGTCTCTTTTAGACAGCATAATGATGGGTCCTGTTTTTTAATCCATTGTTTCAACTCTCTGTCTCTTTATGGGTGCATTTAAGCCATTTATATTCAGTGTGATTATTGATAGGTGTGAGTTTATTGCTGTCATTTTGTAGTGCTTTTTTTGTGGTGTTGATGTTTTCTTTGTTCCTCTTACTCTTATGTGCTGAATTCCTTTTGTTTGTGGATTTTATTTTCCATTTCTCCCATTTTTGTAGATTTTGTGTTTACTGAGACTTTATGCATTTTTTTTTTCTTTGTTTTGATGAGTAGGTTTGTTAACTTCCTTTGTGGCTACACTGAAATTTACCCCTATTTTCCAAGGTTTAAACCAGTCTTTTATTACTGGGTAATGCCTTGACTTCCTTTCCATTTTAAAGTTCTATACCTACACCATTTATTCCTTCTTTTATTTTTCTGATGTTGTCATTTACAGATTGACCCCTCTGGTTCCCTGTTGTAAATTTTTTAGTTTTATTTTATCCTTGAGAGTTTATTATCTAGGTTGGTATCTGGCTGATGATGTCTTATGTGCTAGATTCAGTTTGTTGTCTGATGCTGTTGTTCTCTAACCAAAGGGTTCCCTTTAGTACTTTTGTAAGTTTGGTTTGGCTTTTTACATACTCCCTTAATTTCTGTTTATCTCGAAATGTCCTAATTTTGCTATCATATTATTCTTGGCTGGCAGTTTTGTTCTTTCAAGTTTTTATATACGTCATCCCATTGCCTTCTTGCATGTATGGTTGCTGCCAAGTAATCAGAGCTTAGTCTTATTGTTTCCCCTTTGTATGTGACTTTTTGTTTTTCACAAGCTGCCCTCAGGATTCTTTCTTTGTCTTTGGTTTTAGCGAGTGTGATTATATGTCTTTTTCTTTTGGAGTTTACTCTAGATAGAATTCGTCGAGCTTCTTGAATGGTCAGTTTTTCATCTTTCATGATATTTGGGAAGTTTTTTGTCAGCAATTCTCCAGTGATCCCCTCTGTGTTTTCTGTTTTCTCCCCCTGTTCTAGAACTCTGATCACTCAAAAATTTTTGCTTTTGATTGTATCTCACATCATTCTCAGGGTTTCTTCATTTTTCTTTGTTCTTTTCTCTAATTTTTCGCAAAGTGATATCCAAGGATTTGCTTTAATTTCGCTGATCCTGTCTTCCATTGTTTCAAATTTGCTCCTAAAACTTTCTATTACACTGTCCATTTCCGAAATCTTGTTTATCTTTTGGATTTTTAATTACTGCTTTTGTATGATTTCTAATTGCTTATTTATTTTGACACTTTGTGCCGGTATTATTTTCCTGAATTCTTTCATTGTTTTGGCTGTCTTTTCCATGATTTTGTCTGTGTTTTCCATGACTTTGTCTATTTTTTCCTTATTTTTGTCTGCATTTTCCTTCATCTGTTGGAGAACCCTGAATATTAGAATTTTGAATCCCCTATCAGGTAGTTCCAGTGGTTTTTATTCTACTGAAAAGTCAACAAAAAAAGAGAAGCAACAAAAAAGCCTATATATATATATGTGTGTGTGTGTGTGTGTGTGTGTGTGTGTGTGTGTGTGTGTGTATAAACAAACAAGAAAATGCACTGAAGGGGCCAGCTAGTGGGGGTGGGGTGGACCCCAGCAGCAGTGAGCTAGTATCTCTCCAGCTGAGCAACTGTGGCCCATTGGAAAGCAGCAGAGGCCATGCAGAGGGAAGAAGGATGGGGGGTGAGAAAGCATGTATCCCTGGTTATTGGGTACTCTGTCTCCTCCTAGGAGCTCCACAGAGTTGCCTTCCTATACTGTCTGTCTGCATTCTTTGGTGGCTGTAGTCCAAGATGTCAAATCTGACCACATTAGCTGGTAGGGGACCTCCACTCCGTAGTTCTCCTAGTTCTCTGTTCTCTGTCAGTTTCTTATTCCATTCAGTGCTTGATCGAGTTCTTTATTCCTTCATTTGGTACTTAGGGTTCCAGGACTGACATTTGTATCTGTTTTACTTAGTTTTTCAGGTCTTTGCTGCAGACGGATGTCAAGGTGCTTCTGTCTATAGCACCATGTTGGCTCCACCTCCCAACAACAATCTTTAAGGAAGCAGACTACCACATTTTTCTCCTGTGGATTAGCTGGTGGTTTGTAACCATCAACCTTTTTGTTATCAGCCCAGCATTTAGCCAGTGTGCCACCAGGGGTCCTTTCATGTTGTTCTAATATGGTTTATTTATTAAAAATTATTTATCTGGAATTATTTCTGATGTGAAGAGTGAGCTGATGGCATTTTTTTCTATTTTCTATATTTTAATCATGGATTTGAGTGCTGTCTTTATCATATATTGTTGTTTGTGCCATCAAATTGGTTCTGACTCATAGTGACCCTGTGTACAATAGAATGAAACACTATCCAGTCCTGCACCATCCTCACAATTGTCGTTATGCTTGACACCATTGTCGAAGCCACTGTGTCAATCCATCCCTTTGAGGGTCTTCCTCTTTTTCCCTGACCCTCTACTTTACCAAGCATGATGTCATTCTCCAGGGACTGGTCCATCCTTATAACATGTCCAATGTATGAGAGACGAAGTCTCACCATCCTTGCTTCAAAGGAGCATTCTGGCTGTATTTTTTCCAAGACAGATTTGTTCATTCTTCTGGAAGTCCATAGTATACTTAATATTCTTTGCCAACACTGTCATTCAAAGGCATCAATTTTTCTTCAGTCTTCCTTACTCACTGTCCAGCTTTCATATGTATATGAGGTGATTAAAAACACCATGGCTTGGGTCAGGTGCACCTTCGTCCTCAAAGTGATATCTTTGCCTTTAAACACTTTAAAAAGAGCTTTTGCAGCAGATTTTCCCAATGCAATGTGTCATTTGATTTCTCGACTACTGCTTCCATGGGCATTGATCATGGATCCATGTAAAATGAAATCCTTGACAATTTCAATATTTTCTCCATTTATCATGATGTTGCTTATTGGTCCAGTTGTGAGGAGTTTTGTTTTCTTTATGTTGAGGTGTAATCCATACTGAAGGCTGTGGTCTTTGATCTTCATTAGTAAGTGCTTCGAATCCTCTTCACTTTCAGCAAACAGGTTGTCATCTACATATCACAGGTGGTTAATGAGTCTTCCTCCAATCCTGATGCTGTGTTCTTCATACAGTCCAACTTCTCACATTATTTGCTCATTATATAGATTGAATAAATATGGTGAAAGGATACAACCCTGATGCACACCTTTCTTGACTCTTCTGAATCTGGCTTGAATTTTTGGCAGTTCCCTGTCGATGAACCGCTACAACCACTTTTGAATGATCTTCAGCAAAATATTACTTACATGTGATATTAACGATATTGCTTGATAATTTCTGCATTCTGTCGGATCATCTTTCCTTGAAATGGGTATAAATATGGATCTCTTCCAGTCAGTTGGCCAGGTAGCTGTCTTCCAAATTTCTTTGTATAGACGAGTGAGCGCTTCCAGCACTGCATCAGTTTGTTGAAATATCTCAGTTCCTGGATGTTTCTGCCAATTCCTGGTGCCTTGTTTTTCACCAGTGCCTTCATTGCAGCTTGGACCTCTTCCTTCAGTACCATCAGTTCTTGATTACACGCTACCTCCTGAAATGGTTTAATGTCTACCAATTCTTTTTGGTACATTGACTCTGTGTATTCCTTCCATCTTCTTTTGATGCTTCCTTAGTCATTTAGTATTTTCCCTGTAGAATCTCTCAATATTGTAACTCAAGGCTTGAACTTTTTTTTTCAGTTGTTTTAGCTTGAGAAATGCTGAGTGTGTTCTTACCTTTTGGTTTTCTACCTCCAGATCTTTGTACATGTCATTAGGATACTTTACTTTGTCTTCTGGAACTGCTCTTTGAAACTTTCTGATTAGCTTTTACTTCATCATTTCTTCCATTAGCTTTAGCAACCCTACATTCAAGGGTAAGTTTCAGAGTCTCTTTTGACATTCACTTCGGTCTTTTCTTTCTTTCCTATCTTTTTGATGAACTCTTGCTTTCTTCATGTATGATGTCCTTGATGTCACTCCACAACTCATCTGGTCTTCTCTCATTAGTGTTCAGTGGGTTAAATCTATTCTTAAGATGGTCTCTAAATTCAGGTGGGATATACTCAGGGTCGTATTTTGGCTTATTCCCCCTGCAACCATCAAACCCTGTCTTCCTAGTAGGTATATGGATGGTATCCTATCACTGACAGAGTTGTACTTCATGATAGATCTTGAAATCTTCTTTTTGATGATGAATGTGATGCCATTCCTCTTCAATTTGCCATTCCCAGAATAGTAGACCGTATGATTGCCTGTTTCAAAATGGCCAATACCAGTCCGTTTCAACTCACTAATGCCTAGGATATCGATCTTTACATGTTCCACTTCATTTTTAACGACTTCCAGTTTTCCTAAATTCATACTTCATACATTCCGTGTCCTGATTATTAATGGATGTTTGCAGCTGTTGGTTTTCATTTTGAGTAGTTCCACCTCAGCAAATAAAGGTCTCAAAAGCTTTACTCCATCCACGTCATTTGGGTCAATTCTACTTTGAGGAGGCAGCTCTTCCCCGGTCGTATTTTGAGTGCCTTTCAACCTAAAGGGCTCATCTTCCAGCACTATACCAGACAATGTTCTGCTACTATTCATAAGGTCTTCACTTGCCAAGTTTTTCAGAAGTAGACCACCAGTTCCTTCTTCTTAGTCTGTCTTAGTCTGGAAGCTCCAATGAAGCCTGTCCACCATAGGTGAACCTGTTGGTATTAGAAATACCAGTGGCATAGCTTCCAGTATCTCAGCAACACGCAAGCCACCACAGTAAGACAAAATGACAGACGAGTGGGATATCATATATTAAGATCCTATATATGCATACAGCTATTTCTAAACTCTTTATTGTGCTATGTTGATCTGTTGGTCTTTTCCAGATCCTGTGCCACTGTATCTGGTAGGATAAGTTTCTCTTCATTACATCATACTTTTATTCTTCCAAATAGAAAATTATTTTTGTTATATTCTCTCCTCTTAGCCCACATACTCCATAATAGGGTCACCTCAGCTACAAATTTTATTAGGATTTTGATTGGCATTGCATTGACTTTATACTTTAATTAAGAAAGAACTTAAATTTTTAAAATATTGGATATTTTTCACAACAAAGAAAGTACGCTTCTTCTTCTTCTTCTTTTTTTTGCCCAATCCTTCCTTTATGTTCATAGGTAAGAGTTTTCAGTTTTATTCATTTGGGTGCAACATTCACTGTTGGCTTATTTAGAGCTATCTAGAAATCTTCTTGCTTTTGTGAATGGAATTTTTTTTTTTTATATTTTATTGTACTTCAGGTGAAGGCTTACAGAACAAATAGTTTCTCATGAAACAGTAGTACACATGTTGTTTTATGACATTGGTTAACAATCCCACAACATATCAACCTTCTAACTTCTCAACCTTTTTTTTTTTTTTTTTTTGGTGAAAATACACATAGCCAAAGATACACTGTTTCAAAAATTTCTACATACACAGTTCAGTGACATTGACCACGCTCTTCCAATTGTGCTGTTATTCTCACTTAAGATGAAGGCTTACAGAACAAAATAGTTTCTCATTTAACAGTTACTACAAATGCTGCCCTATGACAATGGTTAACAATCTCACAACACATCAACAATATCCTTACTCAATCTTGTGTTCCCTATCACCAGCTTCCTTGTCCCCTTCTGCCTTCTGGCCCTTGTCACTGGACTCCTGTACCTCGCTAGTCTCATTTGGTTTTATGGGGCTGTCCACTCCCAGGCTGAACAGTGAATCTCGGAGGTAACTTCACTACTGAGCTAAAAGGGTATCTGGGGACCGTACTCTCGAGGTTTCTCCAGTCTCCTTTAGGCCAGTAAATCTGGTCTTATTTATTTATTTATTTTTTGTGAGTTATAATTATGCTCTACGTCCTTCTCCAGCTCTGTCCAGAACCCTCTGTTGTGATCCTGGTCAGAGCGGTCAGTGGTGGTAGCCGGGCACCATCTAGCTGTACTGGACTCAGTCCGGTGGAGGCCTTGGTAGCTGTGGGCAATTAGTCCTTTGGACTAATCTTTTCCTTGTATCCTGTTCTCTTCATTCTCCCTTGCTCCAGAAGGGATGAGACCAGTGGAGTATCTTAGATGGCCGCTCACAGGCTTTTAAGACACCAGACACTACTCACCAAGGTAGAATGTAGAGCATTGTCTTTATAAGTAGTGTCATGCCAATTAAGCTAGATGTTCCCCGAGACCATGGTCCCCAGAGCCCTCCGCCCAGCAACTCAGTCCCTTGGGGAGTTTGGATGTGTCTATGGGGCTTCCATGACCTTTCCTGGTACAGGTTGTGCTAGTTTTGAATGGAATTTTTATTCTATTTTCTAGGTATATTGTTTAAGCATAAAGATATTGTTGACTTTTGTATTTTAATTTTTAATAGCCACCATACTGAAGGCTACATTTTCAATTCAATAATTTGAAGCTAATCATAATTTTGCCTTCCCCTTTCCAATATAAATACTTTTTATTTCTTTCTCTTATTACATTGGTTACCAAGTCACAAAAAATATTATACATAGCAGGAGTCCTTACATAATCACTATTTTTAATGAGAATGCTTCTAATATTTCATAATTTAGCATCATGTTAGCTTTTGGTTTGGGAAACACATACTTTTAAAATGTTAAGTATCCTTCAATTCCTATATCTATATGTGATAACTTATGCCAATGAACCACCCTCACATTCCTGTCGTAACTCCACTTGATCATAGTGTGCCATTCTTCTAAAGTATCTCTGAATTATATTTGCTAAATATAACTAACTAGGTCATTTGCACCATTATTTAGGGTTGAAATTTCTTTGTAGTTTTCTATTTTTATACTATCTCTGACAGGATTTGGAATCATTATTTGGCTTCATAAAAAACATGAGTAGGTTTTCTCATTTCTCTAGTCCTGGGGGAGTTTAAATATATTTTAAGGTTGAAAAAAATCACCTCTGCAGTTTGCTGTCAGCTTTCTCCTTATAATTATAGGTTGGCTTAGGCTTTCAATTTCATCTCAAGCCCACATTGATCATTTTTTTTCTTCCCTCCCAGCCAGGTTTATTGGCAGTGTTCTATAGCCATTTCTGCTTTCTCAGTCATAATTTTTTTAAAAAACTGGTGCCCTTTCTTTTCTTTAAATTTAGGTTACATAGCATTTTACATGAGTGGTGCAAACAGTTAATGTGCTCAACTTCTTATCAGAAGGTTGATCGTTCGATTCCACCCAGAGGCACCTAAGAAGAAAGGCCTGGCAGTCTACTTCCAAAAATCAGTCATTGAAAACCCTACAGTGCACAGCTCTACTTTGACACATGTGGGGTTGTGATGGGTCGGAACTGACTTGATGGCAACTGGTTAGTTGGTAGTATTTTACCTAGTATATTTTCTTTTTGAAGAAATTCTTAAATTTAATTCTACTGCTTTTCTTTTAAAAAAAATCAAATAATTTATGTACTGTATTAACTGTAATGATGATGAACACATGACATTATACATTTTTCGAAACCCACAGGACTATACATTGCAAAGTGTGAATCCTAATGTAAACTATAGATTTTAGTTAATACTGTATCAATATTGGTTTATCAATTGTAACAGATACACCACACAAATGCAGGATGTTAATAATAGGAGAAACAGCAGGCTGGAGGGAGAGGATAGTATATGTGATCTTTCTGCACAATTTGTCTATAAACAAAAAAATGCTCTAAAATAGTATATTAAAATTAATTAATTTGTGCTTTTATCTATATGAATGACTTTCTTCTGATTTCTTTACTTAGTGTTGCTGTTGTTCCCAAACTTTTGAGTAGAATGCTTTATTATATTTATTATTTAGTATTAAAACAATATTAAAGTTCTTAGAATAGCTTTGGTGTGTCTCATTAAGTTTTGACAATCAGTTGCTTAGATTGCTATTTTTCTAGAAATTTTTGGTTGAACTTTTTCATTAGCCAAAGAGTTGTTTCAGAGAATTAAAAAATTTTTAAGAGGCTACTGTTTCTTCATTCATTCCTAATATTAATGCATCATTGTCAGACAGCATATCATGGACTATTTATAATGTAAGAATTTATTGAGTTTTTCTTTGTAGATTAAAATATTGAGTTTAAAAAAATTAGGTGGCTGCTATAAAGAAAGCTGTCTTCTCTATAGACAATAAATGAAATATAAATACAAGTGTCCAGAGCCTTGGTGGCGCAGTAGTTACAAGCTCGGCAGCTTGCCAAAAGGTCAGCAGTTTGAATCTACCAGTTGCTCCTCAGAAACCCTACGGGGCAGTTCTACTCTGTCCTATAAGGTCACTATGAGTTGGAATTGACTCGAACAGCAATGGGTGTATTAGACCAACCTTAATGATATAATCATAGAAATCAAATCAGCTGCCATCAAGCCAATTCTGACTCATGGCAACTCTATGTGTGTCAGAGTTGAACTGTGCTCCACAGGGTTTTGATGGTTGATTTTAGGGAAGTAGATTGCCACGCCTTTCTTTTGAGGTGTCTTTGGGTGAACTTAGACCTCCAACATTTCTTTTAGCAGTGAAACCCATTAATCTTCTATACAACTTAGGGATTCTTTTATTATATAGTATATTCTTTATCATTCATAAATAGCCCTATTTAACATTTTAATGTCTTCACCTTGAATTCAAAATTCACTGATGTATTTAGATCCCTAGTGTTTGTCCATCATTTTATTTTCAAGTTTTCTGAGTCATTTGTTTCTAGAATATAGTTTTGTTTTGCTTTGTGGCCCATTCTGAGAATCCTTTTCTTTTAAAAGGTGAGTCTACCTCATATTCATTGTGATGATAGATATTTTTAGTTTTTTTTAATTATCATTTTCTATTCTGTTTCTGCTTTTACTGTCTTCTTGCTATTTTCTGTTTTCTGTCTTATGCTATATTGCATGGGTTGAGTTGACCCCCAAATTTTTTTAGTAATTTTAAATAGTTTAAGAATACATGGTTATCTTTATAACTTTAAATATCATACTGCACAGATCATATGGTGCACATTTTTCACTTATTAACATGCAGCAGTTGTGAAACAGTAGCCAGTAGTGAATGGAAGACTATCAAAAGCACCACACGTCACAAGGGCTTGGAAGGAAATCATAGAGACAAAGACTGAGCATTCTTAATCTATGAGAAATAAAGGATTGTGGGGAGGGAGTAGAGGAAGCGATAAGACTTGTCTGGAAACATCTTTTAAGTGGTAGTCAAAACTACTGTAGTATCTATAATTGTAAAGGTGGCTTAAGAGCTCAGTTCAATGGCTTTTCATTCTTTCTTGGGTTCTTTTTTAAGAAATGCTGCATCCAGTACTCTTTACAGCACAGAAGTTTATTTGGGTGGAAGTACATGGACATCAATGATTCTTAGTTGAAAAGTGATTCAGAACAGTTGGATTCTAAATCTGAAGAAATTTTAGGAATGCTTCAACTATTTGTTCTGCTTCTTTTCTCCTTTTTATGCTTACATTGATATATGATAAAAAAAATCCATCACTAGTAAGTCTAATAGAGCTCTTTTAATAACTACACAATAAAAATTATTAGTGACAAGAGAGCCCATGTCTTAGTTTAATTGTCAGTGTTTTTCATTTTTCCTTCTTAGACACACAAAATAATGCTGTGTCTTACAATCAATACCATCTTAGGTTGGATGAAATATTCAATTTGTCAACTTCAGCATGGAAATAATATATTTTGGTTCCCTCCTATAAAAGATAAGGATATAAGTTTATTTTACCTCCTTCCACATCTGTCATCTAGCCTCTGGTGGCTACGCTGGTTTTTCTCTGTTTTCCCCCTTAAATCCACTCTCTGCCTTTTTCTACTCTGTTCTGTGCTTCAAAGGCTGACAGTGGCAGTCATGAGGAAGCACCTCATAGATCCGCGTTAAAGAATAGACTTATTGCCCAGCTGCAGGGAGAGTAGTTATCTGACAGACATCATTTGTCAGCTCCTTTAGGTCTGCCTCAGTTGTAGTAAGATATCTCACCCAAGGTTACACCTTTCCTGAAGTAGTCCACATCCAGTGACCGAGCAAGGTACAAGTATAAAAGGCTAGACATTTAGCACAACACGGGACATTCTGATGGGCAATACTCACTTCAAAGTTTCCCTCTAAATTGGTGTGGGCTTTGCGGCACTTGACTTCTTATGCCCGTACTTGCTTCTTCCCTGTGACCTTCACAGGTGTTAATACCTAATAAAGACCTGCAACCCAAACTCCATCCTCAGTGTCTGTTTCTGGAGAACTCAACTCGTGACAACTAGTTCCAGAAGTGGTCTGAGAAAGCAGGTGGTAAGATGAGGATTTAAAGCTGAACACATACCCTATCCCTGGTGGAAGTAGAGCACAGAAAGCTCCAGATACAGGGTGATGTTCCCCATCGTATTTCTGTTAATTCACCAGTCTGTCCCCTGCAGAAACTGGATGGAACCTTGAGGATGAGCGTACACTACTGCAATCTCAAGCAAGTAATAACTCCAGTTGCAGCTGCTGTGCCAGATGTGTAGACTTTTCTGGAGTATATTAATATGGCCTCAGGTAAATGATAGACTGCCATTGACTGGGAGAATTCAGAAAGAGTTCTCATTCACATTCATGTGGATGTTCAAACATGTACATTTCCAGGTTTGTCTTAGGGCTCTGTTAACTCTTCCTTCCTCTCTCATATTATATTACAAAGAATCCTGCAATATCTGGACATCCTGTAGAACATTACATTGATCCATTACATAAATGACATATTGATCAGACTGGATGAGTAAGATGTGGTCAACACTCTGGAGGGCTTGGTAAGACACATTTACTCCAGAGGTAGAAGATAACCCTCTGAATAATGGGTCTATATCAATACAATTTTTAGTGGTCTAGTGGTTGGAAGGCCCTCAATGAGATGGATTGACCCAGTGGCTGCAACAATGGGTTAAAGCACAGGAACGATTGTGAGGATGGCAAAGGACCAGGCAATGTTTCCTTCTGTTGTACACAGAGTCACTATGAGTCGGAATCAACTTGATGGCACCTAACGACAAGAACAACAACAACAGTGGTTGGAGGCATACAAGGACCTCCAAAGTAAAAGACAAGTTATTGAAGTTTGAACTTTCTACCATGAAGAAGGAAGCTCAATGCCTGGTGGGTATCTAGAACAGAGGTCAGCAAACATTTTCTATAAAGGGTCAAACAGTAAATATTTTAGACTTTGTGGGCTATATTATCTCTGATTGTAGCAAGAAAGAAGCCACAGAAAATACATTTAAAAATGGGTGCGGTTGTGTTCCAACAAAACTAAAACATAGGTAGCAGGCAGGATTTGGCCCATGGGCTATAGCCAAAGACTATGAAGGCCTGTGAAAGCAGTGTATTCCTTATTTAGTGATACTGCTTTGGCCCAATAATTGGGTGACATGAAAGTTTGCCAGCTTTCATTGGAGCCTACAACAGAATAGGTCCCTGCAGCAGGTACGTCATGGTATGCAATCAGTTCTGACACTTGGGGGCGAGTAGACCTTAAGGTGATGGAGCTATAGTGCTTGGAAAATATGCCTTGTGGAGTCTGTGGTAAGTACCAGTGGCAGAATCACAGTGCAAATCCTTGGGGTTCCAAGCAAGCCCATGCCATCTGCAGTGGAGATTAATCACCTTTTGAAATGAATTACTGGCGTTCTACTGGGCCCTGGTAGAGACAAGATACCCGATCATGCATCACCAAGGACCATACAAGAAGAACTGATCATCATGAGCTGGATCCTGGCAGACTCAAAGAGTCATAAGGTTAGGTGGGCCCAGCAGCAATCTATTGTAAGATGGCACACCCAGAATTGACCATGAACAAGACTAAAAGGCACAAATAAGCTACATGACCAGGTATCCCAGACCCTCATGGCACCCAACACTATCGCACCAGGAGCCCTCCTTCAGATTACATCTATGGCTGTGTGGGGGAATGCTGTAGGGGCAGCTAAAGGAGGAAGAAAACTTTTTGACTGGCTAATGGATGGGCCAGCCTGGTGTAAAAAATGGATGGCAGGTGCATCACAGCCTCACTCAGAAGTGTCCTTCAAAGACAGTGGTGTGGGTACACTCCATCCCCACCTATGGGAACATCTTCAGGTGATGAACGTGGATGTCTTCTTTATGTGGAAAGAGAAGTGATCCAAGGTTAAAACATATACAGAATCAGGAGAAGCAAATGGCTTGACTGGCTGGTCTGAGGCATGGAAAATATTAGAAGACTGGGAACAGGCAGTTTTGGGTAGTGGCATATGGACGGATATAAGGTAGTGGGCATGGAGTGTGAAGATCTTTATTCTGCATGTTAATGCTCACCAGAGACCATCCATCATGGACGAAGCACTAACAAACCAAGTAGACAATATCACCCAGCCACTTGATATCTGCTAACTTTTGCCATCAGCCTTCCCAGTGCTGGCATGATGGGCACATGGCTCTGATGGATTACTCTTGCTCCAGACCTCCCCTCTGTTGGCGGCAGTTTTGTAGTCATTTGCTGCATTATAGTTCAACTTCTTTCTCTGTCCAGTCTTGCGTCTTCCTCCTTCTCTTTACAGGTGCTGATCCTCAATAAAGATTTTGCACCTCACACTCCATCTCAGCATCTGATTATGGAAACTATAACTTGTGACACTGAATTCTTTGGAAGCCCTTAGTCCTCTGCTTCCAGTTGGAGTTTGCTAAAGGGTGCAACCAGCAGGATGTAAACGGAGGTCAGGAGGAAAGAGAAGTCAGGGCATTAATTCCCCCATTCTCTACTGTCTCATTACGGTTCTGGCAGACCTGGTGCTCCTCTTCGACTTCAGCTCCTGTTTTGTGAGTCTTCTTCCATGATTCCCTGTCTTAAAAGACTGTATCCCCTTGCTTTCTCCTTGCCAATTCAGGCTTAAGAGGAATTTACTAGTGAGAGAAGCCTATGTTTGCTGCTGTAAAAAAATTACTTCCGAATCTCAGTGACTTACAACCTCAAAGGCTATCTATTATTCATGCTGTGTGTCCAGCATGGACTGGCTATGGGCTCTGCTTCTTGTCCACTCTAGGGCCCAGGCTGATGAGAAGCACAAACTGACTTATAAAGCTTCTTCTCATCTCTTTCATGACACTTTAGCTCACATTTTATTGGCCCAACAGGTAACCACAATGAGACAGGAAAATATAAACCTCCTTAGAAAGGGGAAATGGGTGAACAGTAATACAATCTACAAAGATATTAACGCCTTCTTACTGTTGTTTGTAAATGACTTCCTCAGGAGCCCAAGGAGGTTCCTGGCCCTATGTAAACAGACCTTTCTTTAAGTTTGTTTCTTTTCTTTTCTTTTTTTTTTTTTGAGGGTGTGGTATGTTTCATGGCCAGAATCTCTGAATCTTTTATCATACTCTATCCTCCCCTACCTCCATCATCTTGTTTTTCTTTCAGAAATTATAATAATTACATTGTTTTATACTCTGATAATTAGTTATTTGTCTGTATTTTTATTTTCAACTGAATTCAGTACTTACCAACTATCTCTAATCCTGTAACTTCTTCATTCCCATAGTTTTTATTTGGATTAATCTCTGTATTGGTTGGATTGTGTTTCCAGGTAGATTTTTCCAAAAATTTACCTGGATACCTGGGAAATATGCTTCTTGAAACTTCGTGTATTTAAGATGATTTTCTGTTGCTTGGACATTTGAATACCAATTTGATTAAGTATACAATTATAGACTCAAATCTTTTTTCTAATACAACTCTGTCAACATTGTTCCACAATTTTCTTGCATCTAAAGTTGCTAAGGATAAGTCTTAAGTCAGAGATTTTACTTTTTCCTTTGTTAATGACTCATTTTTATTACTTGGATGCTTATTGTATTCTTTCTTTAACCCTAAAGATCGGTAACTTCACTAGGCTATGTCTCAGAGTTTGTCATTATTTACCTTTTCCTTCTAGAGAAGTCATTCCTTTTATTCTTAAGATCCTGTCTTCCATCATTTCAGAAAGTTTAATTATATCTTTGAATTATTTTATTTATTCCATTCATTCTGTTCTGCTCTTCAGATGTAGCAGTTCTATGTATGCTGGCTCTCCATTGGCTCTCTTGTAATCCTTGTTTCCATGGATTCCCTCACATTTATTGTGTGGTTTTCTAAAGCTTGTCCTTCATGTCACTCACTGGTTAGTTTTTCTGCAGTGTCATTTTTGCTCTTTACTATTTCTAAAAATTTTAAATTATTCAATGTTATAATTTTTCTCACTTTAGAATTTCAGTTCTCTTGTTTAAAATTCTGTTTTGAATTTTTATATGTCATAAGTATTTCTTTAATTTCTTTGAGAATACAAGTATTTGTAATTTAAAATGTTTTCTCCAAAGTAAATCTTTTTCCGCTATCTTTAGTGGACCTATTTGATTTTCTTCCCTCTTCCTCCCTCCCTCCCTCCTTCCTTTTTTCCCTTTTCTCTCTCCTCTTCTTTTTTTGCTAAATAGGGCCAATGTGTGTGCATGTTTTGCCGCTTACTTATTTTTATTTGAGGGAATCTCTTTTTGGTGTCCATTAATACAACCTCAGATTCAGTAGGTGGAAACTAAAGAGCACACACCACACAACAGGACAAATTCCTAACACAGAGAAGCAGCCTCCAGTTAGGAGTTTCAAAAAATTTAGAGAAACACGCAGAAAGCTCTCATTCCCTGCAGCTTAAAGTTTGCCCCAAGACTGCACCACTCTTGATGAAAAGGACAGGTCAGAGATAACATGGTGCTGCTTGGTGCAGCCAGCAGACCCAAGGGTGA
This sequence comes from Dugong dugon, assembly GCA_030035585.1. Lineage (NCBI taxonomy): Eukaryota > Metazoa > Chordata > Mammalia > Sirenia > Dugongidae > Dugong > Dugong dugon. The sequence continues at coordinate 28,817,515 of CM057475.1, forward strand.
CTATTTTCTGTCTTTTTCAAAGCTAACAACAACAGTGGAGATGTTTATGTTTTCTATCATGTACCACTTGCAATTCTGTATTGTGTTCATAAACCTGAGAGTTATATGTTGTCTCTCAGTATCCTCTCCAAATATGGTCCAAATAGTTTTGGATCTAATAGATGTTCCTTAGTCGAAGATGGATATCAATGAAAGGAGTTTTGTAAACATGTCCTATATATTACCTTTCCAAGAAGTCCCTTATAACTTTCATAATTTATTTTACTAAGACTTAATGGTTGGTTTAAGATACAGGAAATCAGGGCCTTATTAGTATTCCTTGAAACTCTGAGGCATTTAGAAGTAAATTATATATTGGAATTATTTTACTCCATTAGTAAGTGTACCCAAAAGGTGATTTATTTAACTAATAGTTTTCTGAAAAATTAACAAAGTGTTTTGAAAGCATATTTATGAAATGAAATGAGTAATTGATGAAAGTTTTACATTTAACAATTTTGCTGGGCTTTTTATTATGAATTGGAAATCAATTTCTAAGTACATAGAAGATCATAGGGCATTGGGTAGAAATTAACATGTTTTTGTGACAAATATGCCCTATAGAATTAGTCAAATTTATTTCTGTAATAGAGTAACAAGTTGTTAGATCTGATAAAAAAAAATACATATACTAATACCCTTCTTAGATAAACTTGTGGTGGCTTTTCACAATGAATAGATAGATATTTTATTTGAAACTTAATTGTTTGAGTTTTACAGTGAACTATTTTGTGGTTTCAAATGATCAACTTGACTGGTTTGCTTGACATGATGTAGTCCTAATCTGCCTCCCGACACGCACTTTGGAAATTAACACATGCGTGCACACACGCACACACAGACATGCACACCCAAACTCTGAACTTTTGCTTCACGTTTAAACAATAATGTCTTTATGGGAAAACATGCTTATTTTTATACCTTTCTTTAAACAAACGGTGGTTAGTTTTCACAAATAATTTGTAACTATTTTAATTTAAACTGAGTTGATTGAGCTTTTTCCAGGAGATTGACTACTTCTTGGAATGAAATGAACAGCTTGATTGACTGCCATGGCACTGCATAGCCCTAATCTGTCTCCTGACCCCAACTTTGGAAATGAAAACACCTGCACACATCAGCATGTTCATGGACACAAATACACACCTAAACTCTGACCTTTGCTTCATGTCAAAAATAATAATCTCTTTATGGAAAACCATGCTGATTTTATGGCAAACAGTTAGGAAGATTTCATTCCAGCTGCGTTTCAGGAAGAACTTTCCTATATTAAAACTTAGTGAGGTCCCCTTTAGTTCGTTAAATACTCTCAGTCAAGTATGAAAACGACTTCAGATGTTTATTGTACAAAGTCGGAACCAAACTGACTACCATACATTTAAGGCTTGTCATAATCTAGCTTATTTTATCTACTAAATTATATTTTTCAATACTGTCTGATACACAGCCCTACTCAAAACCAGTAGCTTTTTCCTCAATTTTCCAGTTAAGGTGTAGTAATACTTATGCCTCTGTGCCTTTGCTTGTGCGGTTACTAACTTCCACCTTCTCAAATCTGAGATGTTCTTTGCTAATCTTTACAAATTCTATCATTTTTGAAGGTTCACCTCAATTCCTAACCGCTCTATCAAAATTTTATCTTGCTGATACATTTCACAATGATTCCTCCATTTCCTGACCTCTTGCCTCATTTTTAAACTAATTTCTCTGTTAATTCTCCTAAGTAATGACAACTTTTAGTCTTTTCTTTTCAAATAGACTGCATATTTGATGGAAGGTGCCATATTACACTCCATTTTTATTTTTTATCAGTCATAAAGCATAGTATTGGACACATAATACTTTTTGGTTGTTAAATAAAAATTTCAGAATATTGTTTAATTCTTTCTAATAAGTAGACTATTACCTCTAAGTACAGCAGAATTTGTTACAACTAAGTTACTGTACACTATACACAAAAACTAATTCAAAATGGATCAATTAATACAAAACCAAAAACTATCAAGATCATAGAATAACAAATAGGGTCAATGCTAGAGGCCCTAATACCCTAATACACAGCATAAACAGGATACAAACCATAACTAACAATACACGAACACCAGAAGATAAGCTAGATAACTGGAAGCTTCTAAAAATTAAACACTTATGTGCACCAAAAGAGCAAAAAGAGAACCTACAAACTGGGAAAAAAAATTTGGCTATGACAAATCCAACAAAGGTCTAATCTCTAAAATGTATAGGAAAATCCAACATCTCTACAACAAAAAAAAAAAAATGGGCAAAGAATATGAACAGACACTTCACCAAAGAAGATATTCAGGTAGCTAACACACACATGAGGAAAAGCTTGCCATCACTAGCCATTAGAGCAATACAAATCAAAACTACAATGAGATACTATCTCACCTCAATATTACTGGCACGAATCAAAAAAACAGAAAATAACAAATGTTGGAGAGGCTGCAGGGTATTAGAACTCTTATGCACTGCTGGTGGGAATGTAAAATGAACAACCATTTTGGAAAATGATATGGTACTTCCTTAAAAAGCTAGAAATAGATATACCATATGATCCAGCAATCCCACTCCTAGGAATATAGCCTAGAGAAATAAGAGCTGTCACACGAATAGACATATGCACACTCATGTTCACTGCAGCATTATTCACAACAGCAAAAAGATGGAAACAACCTAAGTGCCCATCAAAAGATGAATGGATAAACAAACTATGGGATAAACACACAATGGAATACTACACAACAATAAAGAACAATGATCATTCTGTGAAACATCTCACAACATGGATGAATCTGGAGGACATTATACTGAATGAAATAAGTCAATCACAAAAGGACAAATATTGTATGAGACCACTATTAGAAAAACTCATGAAAAGGTTTACACACAGAAAGAAACAATCTTTGAAGGTTACCAGGGAGGGGAAGGGTAGGGAGGGAAAAACACTAACTAGATAATAGATAATTGGTAACTTTGGTTAAGGGTAAGATGGTACACCATACTGAGGAAGTTGGCACAACTTAACCAAGGCAAGGTCATGGAAGCTTCATAGACACACCCAAACTCCCTGAGGGACCGAATTACTGGGCTGAGAACTGAGGACCATGATCTCAGGGGACATCTAGCTCAATTGGCATAACATAGTTTATACAGAAAATGTTCTACATTCTACTTTGGTGAGTTGTTAAAACCTTGTGAGTGGCCATCTAACATACTTCTCTGGTCCCACCCCATCTGGAGCAAGGGAGAATGAATAGAAAACCAAAGATAAAAGGAAAAGATTAGTCCAAAGGACTAACAGACCACAACTACTATAGCCTCCACCAGACTGAATCCAGCACAACTAGATGGTGCCTGGCTATCATTATCAACTGTTCTCACAGGGATCACAATAGAGGTTCCCAGACAAAGCTGGGGGAAAATGTAGAACAAAATTCTAACTCACAAAAAAAGATCGGACTTATCCGTCTGATAGAGACTGGAGAAACCCCAGGAGTATGGCCCCCGGACACCATTATAGCTCAGTAATGAAGATACTCCCGAGGTTCACCCTTCAGCCAAAGATTAGACAGCCCCATAAAACAAAACGAGACTAAATGGGCACACCAGCCCAGGGGCAAGGACAAGAAGGCAGGAGGGGACAGGAAAGCTGGTAATGGAGAACCCAACACAGAGAAGGGGAGAGAGTTGACATGTGGTTGGGTAGGCAACCAATGTCACAGAACAGTATGTGTATTAATTGTTTAATGAGAAACTAATTTCCTCTGTAAACCTTCAAAGTAAAGTTAAAAAAAAAAAAAACACTGAGCTATTGTTAAGCTTCACTTTTTCTACATAGCTGGTTAAATGATGTAACATTATATTAAAAAGTTAAACTAAAGTAAGTTGAAGCCCTTAAAGTTCCAATAGGCAAAAGCTGGTATTTTTGTTTTTCAAAATAAGGATGAATGAGATAAATAATACACCAGATAAATATGGAAACTGTAGATTCAAATTTAGGAAAGATGCCCCCCCCCCCTTTTTGTTTCAAAGTCATTTCCTAAATACGTTCTTAGGATTTGGCTTCCCTCACCACGCAGCCAACTGACATCAGAATTTCAGAAGTCTTGAAGCTGCTCAGGGTCCTACAGGATATATTTTTCTGGCTCTTTTGTTTTTCCTTGTTTGGTTATTTTTTTCCTTAAGAACCTTGTAGGGCTGTTAAGAGGATAAAGTGCTCAGAGTTGTGCTGACACACAGTTAAGAGCTCAATAAGTGTTAGTCACCATGTTATTTTCTCTTGCTTCTTTTTCTTATGAATTTAAAAAAAATATAAAACTTGTAAAATATATACAAACACCATTTAGTATCATTTTGCCTTTCTGTATCTAGGAAAAATATGACTCAGTATAAGGAAAAAAATAGCAAGGCAAACGCCCTTAGAACTAGCTAGTATTGGCTTAACAAAAAGTATGAATTTTTTTTGAACTATTCCCTAAATAAATGTTTATTGAGCATCTCAATGTGCAAAGGAAGGTGGGGAGGCACACATTATTGAGAAATGGATTCTGCTAATTTTTTTACAATATAAATTTATAATTTTGGCAACCAGAAATAAGTGTTAATTAAAATGTAAAAGAGGTAATACTTATATAAATAATTCAAGGTTGAAAGTTAGAAGTGCCCCAAGAAAGGTACAGATAAAAGAAGAGCTCACAGGGGGAAATGGAGGCGCTATTTTCAGTTTAGGGGGTTAATAATTCATAAAAGAAAGAGGATTTGAAATGAACTTTGGTTATAGAGCTGGTTTTGGACAAGCATAACTTTGAGGGAGGTGGGAAGATGTGATGGATTATGGATACCTACAAATATTCTCTGTCACTCCCCACATTACGAGGTGAAGTTTATTAACCCTCCCCTTCAATCCTGTCTGGTTCTGTGACTCCATTAACCAGTACAACAGGGCAGAAGTGACACTGTGCCAGTTCCGGGCCTAACCTCTAAGAGGACTGGTTGGTAGCTTCCACTTCCTCCCTCTTGCAACCCTCACTTTTGGGACCCAGCCACCATGTAGTGAAGCCCAGCTAACCCATGGAGAGGCTATGTGAAGGGACCATATAGAAAGAGGTTCTGACCATCCTTGTCAAAGTGCCAAACATGTTAGAGAAGTCATCTTGGATGTGCCTGCCCCTGCTGCCATCTAAAGGAAGCCATGTGAGAGACTCTAAGCAAAACCAAGAGATTTCCACACAACTCACAGAGCTGTGAGAGAAAATTAAGCCACTGAATTTTGAGGTAGCAGTTCCACAGGAGAAAAGACCTGGTGATCTGCTCCCATAAGATTACAGCTTAAGAAACTCTATGGGGCAGTTCTGCTGTCACCTAGGATTGCTATAAGTCGGAATTGATTCCATCGCACACAATAGTTTATGTTGTAAAAGATAACCAAGCTGACAATAACAACAAAAAGTAACCAAAAGAAAGAGCAAGGAGCCCTGGTGGTGCAACAGTTAAGAAATCAGCTGCTAACTGAAAGTCTGGTAGCTCGAACCCACGCAGTGGCTCCACTGTAGAAAAACCTGGTGATCTGCTCTCATAGAGATTACAGCCTAGAAAACCCTATGGGGCAGTTCTACTTTGTCACATGGAGTCACTATGAGTTGAAATAGACTCAATGGTACCTAATAACAACAACAAAGAAAGGGCAAAAAATCATAAAGATGTAAAAAATGTCAGGATCTTAGATAATTGTGGGGCTTGCATGAAGAATAATGTATAATTAACAAACACATAATAGTGCACAATAGATATCTATGGAAAATGGATGACTAGGAGTATAAGGTGCCTGAAGAGGAGTGACCAGTTGGAAAGCTGGGCAGTAAACCCTATTTTTTATTTTTATTGTACTTTAGATGAAAGTTTACAGAGCAAATCAGTTTCTCATTAAACAATTAATACACATATTGTTTTGTGACACTGGTTGCCAACCCCACAACATGTCAACACTCTCCCCTTCTTGACCTGGAGTTCCCCATTACCAGCTTTCCGGTCCCCTCCTGCCTTCTCATCCTTGTCCCCGGGCTGGTGTGCCCCTTTAGTCTCGTTTTGTTTTACTGGCCTGTCTAACCTTTGGCTGAATGGTGAACCTCAGGAGTGACTTCATTCCCGAGCTATAAGGGTGTCCGGGGGCCATACTCCCAGGGTTTCTCCAGTCTCTGTCAGAGCGAACCCTATTTTTAACACTTAAATTACCTTCTTTATTAAACTAATTGCACTAAGGCTCTAATTTTCTCTAAGAGCACACCACACGTTCACCTGAACTGATGTTTGATTGTTGAAGCTCCTCAAGGGCGAGAAGGCCATCTAGCACAATGCTTCACGTGCAGAGATAACTAAGAAATATTTGTTGTGCTGACCTAAATGCTGAACTTGATTATTAATGACAAATGGATTCAGAAAGTTTATAAAAAAAACTTTTCTCAAAGCATACTATACATATAGAAAAGTACACAAATCATAAATATACGGGTCAATGAATTTTTACAAAAGAAACATGTGTAGCCACTGCTAAGATCAGGAAACAAAACATTGTCAGCAATCAGAGGCTGCCCCTTGATCAACTCCCAGACATTATCCCTCCCATTCTCCCATACCCCAAAAGCAATTACTTCCAGCGTATCAATTATTGATATAAGTAGAATATTACAGTATCTGCTCTTTTTTGTTTGGATCCTTTATGTTTGTGTACCAGTAACTCATTCATTTTTATTGCTATAGAGATTTCCGCTCTATCAATATACTGCAGCATGTTTACCCTTCCACTGCTGGTGGAGATTGTAGCTGTTTCCTATGTGAGGCTGTTAACATCTTATACATGCATTTGATGCATATATGTACGCTTTTTTTTTTTTTTTTCCAGTACATACCTAGGAGTGGATTTGCTGAGTCACAGGGTAAGTGTATGGTTAGTTTTGATTGTCATTGTTAGATGCCATGGTGTCAATTCTGACTCACAGTGGCTCTATGTACAACAGAACGAAACACTGCCCAATCCTGTGCCATCCTCACAATGGTCGTTATGTTTGAACACAGTGTTGCAGCCACTATGTCAATCCACCTCATTGAGAGTCTTCCTCTTTTTGGCTGACCCTCTGCTTTACCTAGCAAGATGTCCTTCTCCAGGAATTGGTCCCTCCTGATAACAAGCCCAAAGTAAGTGAGACAAGTAAGTGTTGCCATCTTTGCTTCTTAGGAGCATTCTGGCTGTACTTCTTCCAAGAGAGATTCTTTTGTTCTTCTGGCAGTCCAAGGTATATTCAATATTTTTCGCCAACATTGTCAAATAGTTTTCCATGGTGCTGGTACCCATTTACACTCCTATCAGCAGAGTATATCAATTGTTCCACATCTTTACCAGTATTATTTTAATTTAGCCATTCTAATTTTTATTTTCCTGATGACTAGTAAAACTGGACACATACTCTTACTTGGCTGTCTTCTTTTGTGAAATATCTACAGTCGGCCTTCCATATTCGCAGGCTACAAACAGATGGAATATATGGGTGGCGGGGGGGTAGGGTGGAGCTCAAAGGCCTAGAGGCAACGCGGAGGGCTGCACAAGGCATGACAGGGTTCCGCAGGAGAGGAGTGGTATGTGGCTATGAAGAACGAAGCTCCCAGGGGGACGGAGGCAGCAGCATCCGACACAATTTCGATAAGAGAGGACACTAGGAATGGGGTCGTGAACTTACGCTCAGGTGCTTCTTGGCCTGACTGAGGATCTGACGGAGGATGTTTGTAGCAGAGGTTTGGAAGGCGAGAACGAAGATGGCAGGCCCAGGACCTGGCACTCTCTGCACCGTGTAAGTCACCCAGGACCTCTTCCTTGAAGGAGCCCTGGCTCAAATGGCAGCCTGTGGCGTGAGGGTCCAAATGAGGCTGTCCTGAAAGTGCTTGCTTTGATCCAGTGCCTCAGACATCCGCCCTAACCTGGCCCACCATGGCCCGACCATCACTATTCCACTTCAAATTGAAACACTGTTCATTCTTGTGCTGTGTATGTATGTATGTATGTATAAACAAGCCAAAAAAAAAAAAAAAAAAAAAAAACAAAAAAACCTGCACCATTTTATATAAGAGATGAACATCCCTGGATTTTGGTATCTGAAATCCACAGGGGTTCTGGAACTAATCCCCCCAAGAGGGAGGACGATATTCAAGTTTTTGCCCATTTTTTTCAATATTGGTTTGTCGGTCTTTTGTAGTTCTTTATGCATCATAGATATGTCTTTTGTCACACACTAGGAAAATATCATCTCCCAATCTACTTGAAATTCTGCTTTCTTAATGGAGTCTTTTGTTGAAAAGAAATCCTTAATATTAATGTAGTAGAGTTTATCAATATTTCCTTGATGATTAGAATTTTTTGTGAGCTGTTAATGGTTGTGATATTTTCTATGTTTTTACAAGCGTAATTGTTTTACCTTCAGGTTTAGATTGATAATTCATCTGGAATTGATCTTTGTTTGCATTGTAATTTAAGGGTCCAGATTCATTATTTTTCCTTATGGAATATACACTTAATTAGCATCATTTATTGAAAAGACCATCCGTTCCCTTCTGCATTACATTGTCACCTTATCATAAACTAAGTGACTGTTTAAGTGTGAGTATATTTCTGGAGTATGAAAATTCAGATATGTTGTTTATACTACCCTCATTATCTTTTCAATGTCTCTATGATCTTTAGAGATACCCCTTTTTATTTCTGACATCGCATTTTGTGCCTTCTCTCTTTATTTTGATTAATCTTGCTAGGAGATTATCAATTTAATTAGTATTTCCAGAGAATCAACTTGTAGCTTTTTTAAGCTCTATACTATGTTTTCTTTGCAGTATTATCCATAATTTGTTATGATCCACACAGCCAAATGCCTTTGCATAGTCAATAAAACAGATACACATCTTTCTGCTATTCTCTGCATTCAGCCAGGATCCATCTGATATCAGCAATGATATCCCTGGTGCCATGTCCTCTTCTGAATCCAGCCTGAATTTCTGGCAGTTCCCTGATGACATACTGCTGCAGCCACTTTTGAATGATCTCCCGCAAAATTTTACGTGCTATATTAATGATATTGTTAGATAATTTCCGAATTCAGTTGGATCACCTTTCTTGGGAATAGGCAAAAATATGGATCTCTTCCAGTTGGTTGGCCAGGTAGCTGTCTTCCAAATTTCTTGGCATAGATGAGTGAGCACTTTCAGTGCTGCATCCATTTGTTGAAACATCTCAGTTGATATTCTGTTAATTCCTGGAGCCTTGTTTTTCGCCAGTGCCTTCAGTGCAGCTTGCACTTCTTCCTTCAGTACCATCGGTTCCCGATCATATGCTACCTCTTGAAATGGCTGAACATCGATCAATTCTTTTTGGTATAGTGACTCTGTGTATTCCTTCCATCTTCTTTTGATGCTTCCTGCATCGTTTAATATTTTCCCCAAAGAATCCTGCACTATTGCAACTCAAAGCTTGAATTTTTTCTTCAGTTCTTTCAGGTTGAGAAATGCTGAGCATGTTCTTCCCTTCTGGTATTCTATCTCCAGCTCTTTGCACATGTCATTATAATACTTTACTTTGTCTTCTTGAGCTGCCCTTTGAAATCTTCAGTTCTTTTACTTCATCATTTTTTCCTTTTGCTTTAGCTACTCAACATTCAAGAGCAAGTTTCAGAGTCTCTTCTGACATCCATTTTGGTCTTTTCTTTCTTTCCTGTTTTTTTAATGACCTCTTGCTTTCTTCATGCATGATGTCCTTGATGTCATTCCAAACTCATCTGGTGTTTGGTCATTAGTGTTCAACGTGTCAAATCTATTCTTGAGATGGGCTCTAAATTCAGGTGGGATATACTCAAGGTTGTACTTTGGCTCTCGTGGACTTGTTCTAATTTTCTTCAGTTTCAACTCGAACTTGCATATGAGCAACTGATGGCCTTGTTCTGACTGATGATACTGAGCTTTTCAGTGATCTCTTTCACGGATGTAGACAATTTGATTCCTGTGTATTCCATCTGGCGAGATCCATGTATATAGTCGCTGTTTATGTTGGTGAAAGAAGGTATTTGCAATGATGAAGTCGTTGGTCTTGCAAAATTCTGTCATGCAATCTCCAGCATTGTTTCTGTCACCAAGGCCATATTTTCCAACTACCAATCCTTCTTATTTGTTTCCAACTTTCACATTCCAATCACCAGTGATTATCAACGCATCCTGATTGCATGTTCGATCAACTGTAGACTGCAGAAGTTGGTAAAAATGTTCAATTTCTTCATCTTTGGCCTTAGTGGTTGGTGTGTAAATTTGAATAATAGTTGTATTAACTGGTCTTCCTTGTAGGTGTATGGATATTATCCTATCACTGTCAATGTTGTACTTCAGGATTGACCTTGAAATGTTCTTTCTAACGATGAATTCAAGGCATTCCTTTTCAAGTTTTCATTCCCAGCATAGTAGACCATATGGTTGTCTGACTCAAAATGGCCAGTACCAGTCCATTTCAGCTCACTAATGCCTAGAATACCAATGTTTATGCATTCCATTTCATTTTTGATGATTTTCAATTTTCCTAGATTCATACTTCATACTTTCCATGTTCCTATTATTAATGGATGTTTGCAGCTGTTTCTTCTCATTTTGAGTCATGCCACATCAGCAAATGAAGGTCCTGAAAGCTTGACTCCATCATTAAAGTTGACTCTACTTTGAGGAGGCAGCTCTTCCCCGGCCTTCTTTTGAGCGCCTACCAACTGTTCCTGAGCAACCTGTACATAGATCAAGAGGCAGTTGTTCCGACAGAACTAGTGGATACTTCGTGGTGTAAAGTTAGGAAAGGTGTGTGTCAGGGTTGTATCCTTTCACCATACCTAGTCAATCTGTATGCTGAGCAAATAATCCAAGAAGCTGGACTATATGAAGAAGAATGGCGCACCAGGATTGAAGGAAGACTCATTAACAATCTGTGTTATGCAGATGACACAACCTTGCCTGCTGAAAGTGAAGAGGACTTGGAACACTTACTGATGAAGATCAAAGACCACAGCCTTCAGTACGGATTACTCCTCAACATAAAGAAAACAAAAATCTTCACTACTGGACCAATAAGCAACATCATGATAAACAGAGAAAATACTGAAGTTGTCAAGGATTTCATTTTACTTGGATCCACAATCAGTACCCATGGAAGCAGTAGTCAGGAAATCAAAAGACACATAGCATTGGGCAAGTCTGACCTCTTTAAAGTGTTGAAAAGCAGAGATGTCACCTTGAGGACTAAGGTGCGCCTGACCCAAGCCATGGTATTTTCAAATGCATCATATGCGTGCGAAAGCTGGACGATGAATAAGGAAGACCGAAGAAGAACTGACACCTTTGAATTATGGTGTTGGCAAAGAATATTGAATATACCATGGACTGCCAAAAGAACAAACAGGTCTATCTTGGAAGAAGTACAACCAGAATGCTCCTTAGAAGCAAGGATGGCGAGACTACATCTTATATACTTTGGACATGTTTTCAGGAGGGATCTGTCCCTGGAGAAGTACACCATGCTTGGTAAAGTAAGGGGTCAGTGAAAAAGAGGAAGACCCTCAATAAGATGGACTGACACAGTGGTTGCAACAGTGGGCTCAAACATAACAACAATTGTGAGGGTGGTGCAGGACCGGGCAATGTTTTGTTCTGTTGTACATAGGTCGCTGTGAGTCAGAACCGACTGGACTGGACCTAACAACATAACTACATGCTATGTTTGTTTTGCATTTTGTTAATTTCTGATATTACCTTTTTTATTTCCTTACTTCTTTATTTGGATTTAATTTGATTTTTTTAGTGTTTTTTTTTTCTCTAACTTTGGAGATGAATATTTAGTTCATAGTTTTTCAGCTTTATTTTCTTACATATAAAAAGACTTTAAATATTCCTTTAAGCTCAACTTTAGTTACTTCTCATCGATGTTCATGAGGGACACTGGTCTGCAGTTTCCTTTTTTTAAATTAGGGTAATGCTGGACTCATAAAATAAATTCAGAAATATTCCCTCAGCATCCATTTTCTGAACAGTTTGTGTAGAACGATATCATTTCTTCTTTAAATATTTTGTAAAATGCAATAGAGACGCCGTCTATGTCTGAAGTGTTTTGTTGTGGCTGGAAGGTTTGTAAATCATATTTTAAACTTTCTATTTTGAAATACTCATATATTCACAGGAAGTTGCAAAGATAGTACAGAGAGGTGTTGGAAAGTTTTTAACTACAAACTAAATTACTTTAATAGATGTAAATCTCTTCAGATTATTCATTTCTTTTGGGTAAGCTTTGGTGGTTTATGCATTCAAGCAATTTGTTGAATTTATTAGCATAATAATGGTCATAATTGTTAGGAGAAACCTGCTCTTGTGGGCAGAGGCACACTGACTGACATTATTCCAGACTTTCTTTTCAACAATAGTTATATAGTGCACCGTCTTGTAAGATAGAGATAGTGTCTCCTTCCTTAGCAAAGGACAAGCATGCTTATTGCCTATGACAGAAGATTTGGGTTCCCTAAACTCAGGGTTCCTTCCCTCTAACACAACCCACTTCAGGTGTAGGCATCCATTTGGACCCATCCACTTTGTTTCTGTGGGACTGGGGGGCAAAGGGAACTAATGCAAATATGCTCACATGTGAAAAATATAGTGGTATTGAAATTTCCACTGTAGTTGTTGATTTGTCTATTTCTCCTTGCAGTTCTATTTTTGTTTTATGTATTTTGAATCTGTGATTAGGTACATAAACATCTAAGACTGTGATGTTCTCTTGATGAATTGACCCATTTATTGTTATGAAATGATACTCGTTCTCATTGGTCATATTCTTTACTCTGATATCTATTTTGCTTGATACTTATAAAGCCACTCCCGCTTTCTTTTGATTATTATTAGCATGGTATGTATTTTTCCATCTTTTCAATTTTAATGTTTTTGTGCTTTTTATTAAAAGTGTGTTCTTTGTAGGCATCAGATAATTGGGTCATACAGTTTGGCAATCTGATCATCTTTTCTTTTTAACTGGTTTGCTACATTTAATGTGATAATCGATATGCTAGATTTCCATTTCCATTTAATGTGACAATATAAGATTTAAATTTGTTATTGTTGGCCACTGTCAAGTGAGCTCCAACTCATTGCGACCTTATATATAATAGAATAAAATATTGTCCAGTCCTGTGCCATGTTCATGATTGTCTTCCTCTGACATCCACAGTATATTCAATATTCTTCATCAACAACACACTTCAAATGTATCAGTTCTTCTTATGTCTTCTCTTTGTTGCCCAATTTTCATATACATATAAAACAATTGAAAAAAATATGGCTTGGGTTCCAAAAAAAAAACCAAACCTGTTGCCATCGAGTCAATTCTGACTCATAGCAACCCTATAGGACATGGTAGAACTGCCCCATAGAGTTTCCAAGCAGCAGCTGGTGGATTCGAACTGCTGACCCTTTGGTTAGCAGCCATAGCACTTAACCACTATGCCACCAGTGTTTCCCCTTGGCTTGGGTTAGGCCCACATTAATCATCAAAGTGACATCTTTGCTTTTGAAAACTTTAAAGAGGTCTTTTGCAGCATATTTGCCCAATGAATACATTGTTTGATTTACTGATTGCTGCTTTCGTGAACATTAATTATTGATCCCCATAACCTAAAAAAAAACCATTCCTGTCGAGTCCACTCTGACTCACAGCGACCCTACAGGACAGAGTAGAACTGCCCCACAAGAGTTTCCAAGGAGCTGCTGGTGGATTTGAACTGCCCATCTTTGGGTTAGCAGCTGAGCTCTTAACCACTGTGCCACCAAGGCTCCTATCAGAATGAAATCATTGGCAACTTTTAAATCTATGATCTTGTTATTTGTCTCGTATGTCCTTTGTTCTCTTTTTTTTTTTTCTTTTTCTGCCTTCCTTTGAGTTAATTGAGTATATTTTTATTTCATCTCCTCTGCTTGCTTATTAGCTATAACTCCTTGGTTTGTATTATAGTGAAGAAGAACGTGGCATCAGGATTGGACAAAGACTCATTAACAACCTGCGATATGCTGATGACACAACCTTGCTTGTTGAAAGTGAAGAGGACTTGAAGCACTTACTGATGAAGACCAAAGACTACAGTTTTCAGTATAGATTGCATCTCAACATAAAGAAAAATCCTCACAACTGGACCAATAAGCAACATCATGATAAACAGAGAAATATTGAATTCTCAAGGATTTCATTTTACTTGGATCCGCAGTCAACGCCCACAGAAGCAGCAGTCAAGAAATTAAATGACGTAGTGCACTCGGCAAATCTGCTGCAAAAGATCTCTTCAGTGTTAAAGAGTAAAGACAGCACTTTGAGGACTAAGGTGCACCTGGCCCAAGCCATGGTATTTTCAATCACCTCATATGCATGTGAAAGCTGGACAATGGGTCGCTATGAATCAGAACCAACTCTATGGCACCTAAGAACAACAACAAATATTAAGGATATAGTTTTTTTTCCTGGTCTGACGATCTTTGTCTTATAATTAGTTAAATTAATTTATACTTCATGAAAGTACTTTATATATTTGTACTCTACCATATTTTTGCTTTCTATTTGTACCACCACTATATATTTCATTATCTTTCTTTTCTGTCCTACCTTTGTATTTATCAAACATTATTTTACTATTCAGTTTTTCCTCTTTATTATCTTATTAGTTTATACATATTTCAGTATTCTTTTAAAGATTATCCTAGAGTTTATAATATGCATTCTTGATTTAAGAAATCCCAATACAAATTAGTAATTTTACTACTTCTTGGTCAATACCAGAACCTTAGAACATTTTAATTTCATTCTGTATCACCACCCATTTGTTGTTGTCATGCATTTTAATTCTATATATATTTTAAATATCTTTACTTTAGAATATGTTGTTATTATTGTCTTTTACAAGTACATACGTATTCTAATTATTATTTTAATTGTACCTGATGTATTACTTTGTACAGTTATATTTATTTTAATTTAATCATACACTTTCTACTTTTTCTTGCTCTTTAAGCATTTCCATGTTTCTACTTGGGATCATTTTGTTGTTGCCTGAAGAACTCCTTTGATGTTACTTTTAATGTGAGTATGCTGGTGACATTTTTTTTTTCTAATTTATGTTTGCTCTGGAATTGTCTTAATTTTGCCTTCAGTTTTGAAAGATATTTTTCTAGGTATAAAATTCTAGATTGACATTTATTTTCTTTTAGCTGTTTGGAAGATACCGTTCAATTGTCTTCCAGCTGCCTATGTGAATTCAGCTCTCAGTCTTATTATTGCTCTTCTGAAGATAATTCATCCTCCCCACTCCATGCCCCTTTGCTTTTGAGATTTTTCTCTTTGACTTGGTTCTAAGCTAAGTAGATTTATTACTAATGTTCCCGGGTGTGGTTATTTTTGTATTTATCCTGCCTGGAGTTTGCTGAGCAATGTGAGTATCTTGCTTGATATTTTTCATTGGTGTTGGAAAATTCTTGACAACAATCTCTTCAAATATTTCTTCCGTCCTATTCTCACTCTCCTCCCTCTCTGAGATTCAAACTCCATATATTTTAGATCTTTCACTATTTCCCACGTGTCTCTTTCATTGCTTTCCATATTTGTATCCTTTTTTTTCTTTTTTTTTACCTCTCTGTGTCTTCAGGTTCGATATTTACTACTAATAAGTCTTTCAGTTCACAGTCTCCATCTGTGTTAATATACTATTAAGTCCATTTATTGAATTATTGATTTTACTGATGGCATCTTTCATTTCTGGCACTTCTATTTTATTCTTTTTTACAGAGTCAAGTTTTCTCATAAAATTATCCAGCTAGTCAGTAATTTTCTGAATTGTATTAATCACAGCTATTTTGAATTTCATGCTTTATAATTCCAATATTAGGATTATCTGAGGACCTATTTCTATTCTCTGTTTTTATCTTTTGGTCCTATTTCTTGGTATAGCTGATATATTTTGATTGACTATCATATTTTCTGTATGAAAAATTGAAGACTCTATCTTCCTCCAGACAGAGTTGGAGTAGAAGTGGATCACGTCAATCCAACATGAGCTGACTTGGGGATGGTTTACAAACATTTTAAGACTAGGTATGCCTTCAATTCACCCCTACTCTTAGGGCATCGCACTCCAGGGGTCCCAACTGACCAGGATCCTCTTCCCTCTTGGTTTCTAAACTTTAATTCTTTATGCTCCTAGCGCTGTAAGAGTGCTGAAAGCTTTGTTCTGCTATACAGATGCTTTCTGCATAGCCTTTGAGTCACTGCCTGCCACAGCTTAAGAACAAGCAAATGTCTAGAGTGGAAAGCTGGCACAGAGTGCCAGGCTCACTTCTGTGCACCTACCTTCTTTTTGCCATTTTGGCCTTCTAATTCCTGGCTGCCTCAGCATGTCATCCTCTAATTTTTTTGCTTTCTTAGCCTTATGAAGATGCCAAAAGTTCTGTTGGTTTTTCTGCCTCTTAGAGGCTGCCTTCTGCCTGCTTCTCAACTTCTTGCCTGTGTTTCTTAAGACTCAACAAATGGCCCGATGGGAAAAGCAGCACACAAATATTGGGCTCACTTCAAAAATCTTCACGTCTCTCTGAGATCAGATCATGGCCTCTTACATTCTCACTGCCTTGTAAGGTCTTCCAAAGCCTTTCAATGGATTTCTAAAAAAAATACCTACTTTTCTATTTGTTCTTGATTAGAGCATGGTCTGTTACAGGCCATTCCATCAGAGCTGGAAACAGATGTGCCAGAATGATTATTTTTTGAATGAAGTATTTTTCATATTAGAAAGATACGAAATTATTTGCAAATTTTATGCTTGATGGTTTAATGCCAAAAAGGAACATATTTCCACTGTTTGATAAGTGAGAATATTTTTGTGTTTACTGTATGTCCAGGGAATATCAATAGCATCACAATTGCTTTTAGAATCCAAACTGTGCACAACACTGTCTTAGGGTCTCTCTAGTTAACTCTAAGGGCCCCTTGAAAGAGGCTTTTAAAAGGAAATCTCTCCCTTTCTATTTATATCTCTCTCCAGTTCAGTCTCGATCTCTATCTATCTCTAGCTCTATCTTTATCTCTACATATATATGCAGTTGGAATTAATCCAGCATCACAAGCCTCCAATCACAATGCTGTATCAGGAAATGGGAATTTATGACACAGCACAAAAAATTTCCACTGACTATATACACAAAAAAAGCTCACTGTAAAATTCATTTATAATGGTAATTAGGTAAATTTCTTCTTGCTTTTGGCAAAATAACTTCATACAAAAATACCCTCAATATCCATCAGAAAGCATTATGTTCTTAAATTACTGTCTTCATTTCAAAGTAACAAAAATTTAAAGGTACAAATTGTATAAAATGTTTGTTATGAAGTCACTCATGCTTTAGTTCATGTCCTTCCCCCTTTAATTCACTTTATAATTTTGAAATGGCAAATGGATCTTGTGTTACCACAAACATTTTCTTTAATCTGAAAAAATGTGTGTGTCTTGAAAAGCCACTCAACACAAATGAGGCTACAAACAAAGCTCTTTTTCTAAAGCAGTTTAAATTAGTTACATTTTAGATATCGACGCAGTGCCAGCCTCTGAAGAAAAAACAGAGAAATGAGGGGAAATGCTATTGAGCTGTTGTAGATAGTTTTTTTTTTTTTTTTTTGTCTATTTGAAGGAAGAAGAGAAGCCAGCCACTAGTGATTTAAAGGACTTTTTTTTTTTTTTTTTTAATTCTCTTTTCTCTTTTTTATTTTGTTTTTAGTGGTTAAGTGGTTACTGAAGTCCCATTTTGTATGTAAGGTGATTTTGTGATACTAGGGCTACACATTTACTGTGAAAATATAACCAAATTTTTATGGTTGTGACATAAAGCTAATACAATAACTCAAATATTGTAGCCATGTTTTAATCAAAGGTGACTATCTTAAGCTGACTTAAATCCAAACGTCTGGCCTTATTTTACTTTAATGGCTCTGTGTTTAAGCAATAATCTAATTTTAAACCTTTTGTTTATTCCAAGTAAAGTCAAACAATATGTGCATTTGTTAGGAATAATCTTTGGGCAACACTTGAGTTGATGTATCCTGCTAGAAATTACTCTGGGAGCCTCTTTTGGATAACCTATCCCAACATTCTTAGAGTTTGTAGAAATAAAAGGGATAAAAATAACCACATAACCCTCCTATACAAAATTAACTGTTGAGTGTGAAACATTTTCCACATCTATCCATTTTGGATTTATTGAAATAAGTTTCAGAAGTGGAGCCTCTTCCAAATTCTGAGAGCATTTTACCCATAAAAGGCATAAAAATATTTTGTGAGGCCATGGGCAGTAATCTGATATTTATGAGTTTTAAAAAAAGGAATGAATGGAATATAAGTTTCAAAATTAGAACTTCATGCATGATTCATAATAGACATTTATTTCAGTGCTTATAATGTGCCAGGTGCTTAAGACACAAAGGGGACAAGGGAAAGGGAATTAAAATTTATGGCGTACTCCCTATTTTCCAGTTATTTTATCTGTTATCTAATTTATTTCCCAAAACACTTCTGTGAGGATAGGAGTTGTTATCCCAGTTTTAAAGATGAGGAACCTTAGGCCAAGTGAGGTTAAGGAACTTGTCCATCATTACAAAAACTGCAGGTGGAGACGTGGAGTTGAAACACAGGTAGAGGAAAGAAAGGAGGGTAATTGGTAAACTGACCCACATCCGTTGCACCCTCACAATGACACATTCACTCATTCATTCAGTCATCTGCACAGTTAGCATCTGGTATGCACACTGTAACTGGGTAATTCGGAAGGGCTTAACATGTACTTAGGTCCCTGGGTGCGCAAGTGGTTTGCGATCAGCTGCTAATTTAAAGGTTGGTGCTGTGAGAGAAAGCCCTGGCAATCTGCCCCCTTAAAGATTACAGCCAAGAAAACCCTATGGAGTAGTTGTACTCCGTAACACATGGGGTTGCTGTGAGTCAGAACTGACTCGAAGGCAACCGTTTTTTTGTTTATTTGTTTGTTTTAATATTTATTTAAAGCGCAAGCATAATATGGTGCCAACAGGGCTTAGGAGAAAATAACAAGGCATGATGCAGCACCCCTATCTGTTCCCATCACCGGAACTACTGGGGCAAGGGGAAGGAGCAATTTCCAGAATCCAGAGACAGGTGTCGTATAGATAGGACAGAAACATCCAACCTGCATCGACCCAGCAGAGAGGGAGCTGGAGAAAAAACCACATTGGCTTCATTCTCCTTCTACCCATGTCTCCCACCAGCCCAGCTGGAAGCCAGACGGTAAAGGAGCCCATTGACGGTTTCTGTAAATGTTGGTCTTCTGAGACACAGAATAGGGTAGAAAAGGGTAGAAAGTGGATCTAGAGGGGTAAACAGAAGATACCCAAGCAACAGGCCAAATAGTTAATGTAGGATTATTTATGTTATTTAAAATATATTTGGGAAACACTTATGTTCAATTATAATTGTTTTTATCTAAATAACTAATTTATGGAGTCCCTGGTGGTGCAAATGGTTAAGCACTGGTCTACTTACCCAAAGGTTGGTGGTTCAAACCTACCCAGAGGTGCCTTGGAAGTAAGGCCTGGAGATCTGCTTCCAAAAGGTCCCAGCTTTGAAAACCCTATGGAGCAGTTCTACTCTGCACAGGTGGGGTTGTTGTGAATCAGACTTGACTCCATGGCAACTAACAGCAACAACAGATAACAAATTACGTTGAATAGGTGACTGCATTCCTTTTGAGAAAATGCGACAATTAAATATTCAAAACTTTATCTGAAGAGTTTATCTTAAGTAATATTTCAAGTTTAAAAAAATTTACCTTTGCATCAGAGTTATGCTCATTTCCGTTTAATGATCACAGTATTTCAAAACATTCATTATTTAACAAAAAATAATAAACTACTTCCCCTCCTCTTTTCCCATTTTTGGCTTTAATTTAATATACAGTATAGTGTTTGTTTTCATAAACTGTACATAAACTGAAACACATTATTTGGTTAGTAGTACTTATTATATACAAAAGAACATCATGAGATTTCTGGTGGAAGCATAAAGAAATTGAAAGGACCGTAAAAGTGATAAATAAAAATAAATTTGCTTTAATATTATTTATATTATCCATTTTGGGAGTGTAGGCTTGGAAGGTAATAAAGTTAAACTGTGTGGTTTTCATTTTTGTTTTAATTGTTGAACTTCTCTGGGGAGTTAATATTATCATATGCTGCTTAACTTAAAAGCGATCCCAGCAGTCTCTTTCATTCAAGCTTGCTGGTGCCTCTGAGGATTAAATGAAAGCCTTTGCAGAGGGAGTATTGTACAGTGGTTAACCATGTGGACATTAGTTCTCAGGTTTCATATCTTTAAAATGTGGTTAAAATGGTGCCTACTTCCACAACTGTTGTGAAGATTAAATGAGTTAATACTTACAAGTATATAACCAAAAAAAAAAAAAAAAAAAAAAAGAACTAAACTCATTGCTGTCCAACCGATTTCAGTGAATCTAGAACTGCCCCATAGGGTTTCCAAGGAATGACTGGTGGATTCAAACTGCTGACCTTTTGGTTAGGAGCCAAGCTCTTAATCAATGCACCAGCACATCTCCTACAGTATCTAGTATATAGTAAATGCTCAGCTAACTTAACTTTCCTTCCACCTACACTTTTGCCTAGTTAACTATTATCCTTGAGATCTTCACACAAAGGAATCTGGCTCAGAAGACCCTTCCTTGATTCACACTGATCCCCACATAAGAGAAAGTGCTTGAATACATCTCTTTACAGTAATGAGTATACTTCATTCACAGTACTTGGTTTGTAATTATATGACTGTGGATTTGTTAAATTAATGTCCATTTCTCCCACTAGGCTGTTGGCTTTATAATTAACTGTGGGGTTTTTTTTGCTCACTGCAGTCATATAATAGTAGTATATGTAATATTTGTAAACAAACTTATTGACTGACTAGTAATAAGTCCTTAGAGTACTTAGAATGTTGCTACGCATACTGAACTTGTTTAATAAATATCTAGATTATCAGGTGACAACAAACACCTAACTGGAGATTACAGGCACCCCCTAAAACTGGAAATGGCTTTAAGAGAAAGTGATCTTGACCCTGGAATTTTTCCTTTGGGCAAAATCCCTGTTGAGCTTTTACTGCAGTGCAGTTTTGCCCAGGTAGAACTGAAATGCATGCCTGTTACTGTTCCAGAAGCCAAAGACTGCACTGAGCCCACTATCTGCCTGGCTCAGGCACCAGGTGGAGTTTTACAGTTATTAGTTGCAAGCCATGCTTATAAAAGGTTTAGCTTCAAACACTTAAGCACTTCTCTCTATAATCTAGTCTGAGTTGGTAAGAAAATATTGTTTTCAAAATGAAGTCTCATGAATAATTCTTGTTTGCACAAGCCGAGAGAAATTGAAATGTGGTTGTACTATGAAGGGATATTTATTAAGCACCTATTACGCACTATCTAGTTTGGGAGATGAGTCATATGAATATGGTGTAAAATGTTCTTTCCTTACCAGAATTCTGAGGAGCTTCTCTGGGACAGAGAAGAACAGTCAGAGCAGACCAGAGTGTAATTTCTAGGGCTGCAGATAGCAGGTGCACAAAACAAAAAAACCAAACCCATCACTGTTGAGTTGATTCTGACTCAGGGCAACCCCATGTGTTCCAGAGTACAGCTGAGCTCCATAGTGTTTTCTTGCTGTAATCTTTATGAAATCAGATCATCAGGCCTTTCTTCTGCAGTGCGGCTGGGTAGATTCAAACCACCAATCCTTCAGTTAGTGTTAGTGCAAAGCATTTGTGCCTCCCAGGGATTTCTAGCAGAGACTCAGGGAAGCAGAAAACAAAGTAAGCATTTTGAGGGTGACTGTAATATGGGGCAAAAGTGAGAGATTTTCAGTGGATATTGTGAATGGAAAATGTATCAGTTATCTGTTGCTGTGTAACAAAGTACTCAAAATTCTGCAGCTTAAAACAAACATTTAGAATATCACAATTCTGTGAGTCAAGAATGTGGGAGCAATTTAGCTGTTGGTTTTGGCTCAGGGTCCCTCATGAGGCTGCAGCCAAGCCGTCAGGGCTCCACCGGGGGAGGATTCGCTTGCAGCTCCTCACACGGCTGCTGGCAGGCCTCAGGCCCCTGCCATGTGGGCCTCTCCAGAGGCTGCTGACTGTCCTCATGACATTGCAGCTGGATTCCCCAACAGCAAATGATTGGAGAGAGAGAGATAGCAAGGGTGTGCCCAAGACAACTGAAGCCACACTTTTTTGGTAGCCTAATCTCAGAAACAACATCCTGTCACTTCTGCCATATTCTATTCACTAGAGGTGAGTCACTAACTCCAGCCCACACTCAGGGAGCATTAAGCTCCACCTCTTGAGGGGAGGAGTATTAAAGAATTTGTGTTCATATTTAAAAACCAACGTAGGAAACTTGGGAGGGAAGGGGGGACATCCAGAACTAGGTGATGCATGACGTGTAATCTCTGGGCTGATCTTTTAAAGAAAGCTAAAGATACACAGGAAACAGCCACCTCTTTCCTCAAGGCTCCTAGGAGTCAACTGTGTGCATGCGTGTGTGTGCATGTGTGTGTCTGAGTGTGAGTGTGAGTGTGAGCATGTGTATCAGAAGGCAGAGGCGGGCCTCAAGGCAACCCAACTGTCATTAGATTACACGTAAACTAACATTGTAGGGCACAATATTTCACGTGTCAAATCAGAACAGTAGTCTATAGGAGGGAGAACTCAGCATGGTCCATGGAAGTCAGGAAAGGCTCACAGAAGAAACAAGAAGTTCAAGACCATGAACACTAATATGTGATATTTGTTTAATATATTTTGCTTCTTATTGAGTAAAAGATAATTCAAGTCAGATTTTCACTTCTTAAATAGAGCAAAATACCTGCATTCATTGGTTACTTGCATGTATCTTTTTTCCCATATAAAATGCTGATCTTGTTAGCTGGAAGTCCCTCATCCTTTAAGTTACTGTATATCGAATAAGGGCAGAAAAAATTTCTTGAATAATGGATAGTCTATTCTTTTAGTTCTTCCCGTTTAAAGTTGTGTACGTGTGTGTCCCCATAAGCACTGGCACGTTTATATAGTACTGTTTGTACAGGCATGTGAATCCTGAAATAAAGGAAAGTAGGCTGCTGCACCCATCTAAATCCTTATTAGTCCAAAAGCCATGTTCTGGGAACTATGAAGACTCCATATTCATCAGTTAAACTTGCCACTGCTGCTATGGTCATTAGTACTACAGGCAAACAGAAGAAATAAGCAAAAAACAACACTCTACTTCATCTACCCTTATATTATTTCCTTGATCAAACACAGAACTTTGCCACAGAGCACTTCGTTGTTTTTTTCTCTTCATCCCCATAGTGTCAATGGTGCTGATGCAGCTGCATAATTTGCATAGAAAGTTGCCCAATTCTGTAGTCAGAATACCAATAAGGTGGCCTCTTTCAAGCATGTTTATTCGCTCTTGATTGACTCTTTACTTGCATGCTTTTCTGCACAATGCATACTTACTTGCATATTCTCAGCCATCTGTCAAACACTCTCCAAGTTTTAAGGGTGGCCCAGCAATCACACTTGAACACTTAGGAAACTTTGATGGATGACCCAACATTATAGAACCGTAACCAAAAAAAAATTTTCTTAAAGAAAGTAATCAATAAAAACGTATCACCCTAGAGTCTAAAATGACATATTTGATTACACTTATTAATATGTAAGTGTGGATCACCAAGATAGACCTAGCTATAAATTTATGTATGGTAAATGATCTCCTACCTATAAACAACTGTAGTTCTCTATCCACACCAGCTGTAGCAGTCCAACATGATTTCCAGTCCATAGAAAAGAATACACTTTATCATTTTATTAGTTATGGTACCCAGAGTTAGACTGGCTCATCATAAATTTGGAACTCTACTAATGAGAACACTATTTGGGAGTATACTCATGAGAAGAATAGGACTAGCTTAAATTGGAATTGTCCTGGAAAAAATCTGGGATGGATGATCACTCTTATGGATTAAATTGTGTCCCTCAAAAAAATATGTTGAAGCCCTACCACCTGAACATGTACGTGTGACCTTGTTTGGAAATAGGGTTTTTCTTTTTTATGTTAATGAGGTCATACTGGAGTAGCGTGGGTCCTAAACCTACCCCTTCTGAATACTGTCTTATAAAAAGAGAAAATAGACAAGGGGAAGAGACCACATGAGGATCTGTCTATAAGCCAAACAATGCCAAGATATGCCCTGGGATGCCATAAGCTGAAAGAGACAAGAAAGGAACTTCTCCTAGAGCCAATATCCTGTTTTGGACTTCTAGTCTCCAGAACTGTAAGACAATAAATTTCTATCCTTTAAAGCCACCCACTTGTGGTATATTTGTTATGGCAGCACTAGTAAACTAAGACAGTCACATACGTATAGATCATCTAGTCCAATCTCCCATCTTAAACAACTTCACAAAATATGATTCAACAAAAATCATACAGCTAAACTTGGGGAGACTTCATCTCAAGTACTTGGACATGTTATCAGAAGGGACCAGTCCCTGGAGAAGGACATCATGCTTGGTAAATTAGAGGGCCAGCAAAAAACAGGAAGACCCTCAACAAGATGTAAAGACACAATGGCTGTAGCAATGGACTCAAGCATAGCAATGATTGTGAGGATGGCACAGGGCTGGGCAGTGTTTTGTTCTGTTGTATGGAGGGTGAGTATGACTCGGAACTGACTCAACGACACCTGTTATGGATTGAATTGTGTCCCCCCAAAATGTGTGCCAACTTGGCTAGGCCATGATTCCCAGTATTGTGTCATTGTCCTCCATTTTATGATATGATATAATTATCCTATGTGTTGTAAATCCTAACCTCAATGATGTGAATGAGGTAAGATTAGAGGCAGTTATGTTAATGAGGCAGGACACAAACTACAGGATTAGGTTGTATCTTGAGTCAATCTCTTTTGAGATATAAAAGAGAGAATTGAGCAGAGAGGAGAGGAACCTCCTACTACCAAGAAAGAAGAGCTAGGAGTGGAGCACATCCTTTAGACCCAGAGTCCCTGCGCTAAGAAACTCCTAGACCCAGGGGAGTACTGATGACAAGGACCTACCCCTAGACCCAACAAAGAGAGAAAGACTTCCTCTGGAGTTGGCACCCTGACTTCAAACTTCTAGCCTCCTAAACTGTGATAGAATAAATGTCTGTTTGTTTGTTAAAGCCATCCACTTGTGGTGTTTCTGTTATAGCAGCACTAGATAACTAAGAGAGCACCTAACAACAACAAACTTGGAATATGTTCAATGAAGATATGACTTACTATCTCCCATTAATTTAGTAAAATTAATTAAGTGCCTTCTGTTTCCCAGACTCTGTGTTAACAGTTGGCAATAGAAAAACGAGGAAGGCATGAAATTCTGCCCTTCCGTTTCTGGACATTTCTATTAGTTAAAAAGTGATTGCATACATTTAATCAAAATTTTCCTTCATAATAGCCATCTACTGGCCTTCAGTCTGCCATCTGGGAGTTTATGCAGTTAAAATAAATCTCTTTGTTTTATCTTGCAAGTCCTTTAGCTATCTGAAAACTGTTATTATATTCTTATAGAATCTTTTTTTCTTCAGAGGCCTCTAGCTCCTGACAATCCAGGTTATTCTTCTCTGAACAAATTTTGATTTGAAAGCATCCCTTTTCAAATGTGGGTTGCTAAACCTGATATAGTCTGTTTTAGACATGTCTGGAAATCCTTGAGAATAATGAAAATATCACTTTTTCTTTACACCCAGAAGCTCAGATTACTACTGTATTTTATGCAAATAACACATCTTCTGTGTTTGTTTGCTGGCTGTGTCCCCCCGGCCAGGTATTGTCATAAGCATGCTATGCTAGTTTTTTTACAGTAGCATGTGAAAGAGGACTGGCATGGTGGTGCTTGTGAGGGTGTTTCATGAGTGGACAGTGGGGCTGGCAAACAAACGCAGAAGGCATGCATTATTTGTGTAAAAATATGGTAATGAATTTTGCTGGGTATGTAATCATTGAATGGGGCATGTTGATTTTTATTAGACTACTTCATCACCCCATTTCTTGCCAACTATCGGCTAGGTAATATCTTAAATATTAGAGTAAATCCCTGTAGCTAAAGTTCTTGTTTTCTAGGTCTTATTGTGATCGCCCTGGACATTTTCGTGATTTATATAGCTCGTGAATAATAAGATGTTCATCCTTGAGTAACAATTAAATCTTCATTTGCAATAGAATCTTTTGCTTTAGGGGAAAAAGAGCATTGCCTAATCACCTAAACATGAAATGCACCTCTTCAAAACAAAACAGACATTTTCATAAGGATGCACAAACTTTTAAACAAGCAAGAAAAAAAAAAAGAATGCTGAATAAGGAAAAGAAGGGGAATGGAGTAAAACTTTGTTTAAGACTTGACTCTTAAAAAACAGCTACATGCTATAATAATGCTGATTACAAAAAATAATTTCAAGACATATAAACAAGTATAAGAAAAGCAAAGATCATCTGGTATACCATCAACATCAACTAACCGCTGTTGTGTTGTTACAGGCCCTTGAGTCGGTTCCAACTCATCACGACCCTATGTAAAACAGAACAAAACATTGCCTAGTCCTGCACCATCCTCACAATCATTGCTATGTTTGAGCCCATTGCTGCAGCCACTGTGTCAATCCATCTCCTTGAGGGTCTTCCTCTTTTTCAGACTCTCCATCTTACCAAGCATGATGTCCTTCTCTAGGGACTGCTCCCTCTTGATAACATGTCCAAAGTATGTGAGATGGAGTCTCCCCAACCTTGCTTCCAAGAACACTCTGGCTGTACTTCTTCCAAAACAGACTTGTTCGTGCTTCTGGCAGTCCATGGTATATTCAATATTCTTCACCAACACAATTCAAAGGCATCAATTCTTCTTTGGTCTTCCTTATCCATAGCCCAGGTTTCGCACGTATATGAGGCAATTGAAAATACCACGTTTTGGGTTAGGAGCACCTTAGTTCTCAAAGTGACATCTTTGCTTTTCAACACTTTAAAGAGGTCTTTTGCAGCAGATTTGCCCAGTGCACTATGTCATTTGATTTCTTTCTTTTTTTTTTGTGCTTCAGGTGACAGTTTAAAGAGAAAATTAGTTTCTCACTGAACAATTAATACACAAATTGTTTTTTGACATTGGTTGCCAACCCCGTGATGTGTCAACACTCTCCCCTTCTCGACCTCAGTTTCCCCATTTCCATTCATCCAGTTTTCCTGTCCCTTCCTGCCTTCTCATCTTCGCTTTTGGGTTGGTGTGCCCATTTAGTCTCATATACATGGTTGAACCACTTGGATTATTGTTTGTTTTATGGGCCTGTCTAATCCTTGCCTGAAGGGTGAACTTCAGGAGTGACTTTAGTACTGAGTTAAAAGAGTATCCAGGGATCACACTATTGGGATTTCTCCAGTCTCTGTCAGACCAGTAATACTGGTCTTTTTTCGTGAGTTTGAATTTTGTTCTACATTTTTCTCCCACTCTGTTCAGGACCCTCTATTGTGATCCCTGTCAGAGCAGTCGGTGGTGGTAGCCGGGCACTATCTAGTTGTTCTGGACTCAGTCTGGTGGAGGCTGTGGTAGTTGTGGTCTACTATTCCTTTGGACTAATATTTCCCTTGTGTCTTTGGTTTTCTTCATTCTCCTTTGCTCCAGATGGAGTGGAACCAGTAGTTGTATCTTAGATGGCTGCTCACAAGCTTTTAAGACCTCAGCCAGATGTTACTCACCAAAGTAGGATGTAGAACATTTTCTTTATAAACTATGTTACGCAATTGAGCTAGATGTCCCCCAAGTCCATTGTTCCTTTAGCCCCAGTAACTCAGTTCCTCACGTGTTTGAATGTGTTTATGAAGCATCTATGATCTTGCCTTGGTCAAGTTGTGCTGACTTCCCCTGTATTATGTACTGTCTTACCCTTCACCAAAGCTACCACTTGTCTATTGTCTAGTTAGTGTTTTTCCCTCCCCCACTACCTTCCCTTCTAACCATTGAAGATTTTTTCTTTCTGTGAGTAACTTTTTCATGAGTTTTTATAATGGTGGTCTCATACAGTATTTGTCCTTTTGTGATTGACTTATTTCACTCAGCATAATGCCCTCCAGATCCATCCATGTTGTGTGATGTTTCACAGATTCATCATTGTTCTTTATTGTTGCATAGTATTCCATTATGTGTATGTACCGTGGTTTGTTTATCCATTCGTCTGTTGATGGGCACTTATGTTGTTTCCATCTTTTTGTTATTGTGAATAATGCTGCAATAAATATGGGTGTGCATATGTCTATTTGTGTGATGGCTCTTATTTCTCTAGGATATATTCTTGGAGTAGGATTGCTGTATGTTATGGTATTTCTATTTCATGTCATTTGATTTCTTGACTGCTGTTTCCACGGGCACTGATTGTGGATCCAAGTAAAATGAAATCCTTGACAACTTCAATCTTTTCTCCGTTTATCATGATGCTGCTTATTGGTCCAGTTGTGAGGATTTTTGTTTTCTTTATTTTGAGGTGTAATCCATACTGAAGTCTGTAGTTTTTGATCTTCATCAGTAAATGCTTCCAGTCCTCTTTGCTTTCAGCAAGCAAGGTTGTGTCATCTGCATATTGCAGGTTGTTAATGAGTCTTCCACCAGTCGTGATGCCACATTCTTCTTCATATACTCCAGCTTCTCAATTTTATGCATGTTCTTCAGGATGTATTCTCTATGTATACATACATAGATATGGATTCAAAAGTAACCCATAAAATCGTAATCACAATATATACCTTTAGTATCCTATTTTTTCCGCATAACTAATATATTGTTAATAACTTTCCATCATAAGTACAACACTATGTAAGTACTCTGAATGATGACAGAAATACATTACATAGAGGCACTATGACTTTTTTAAATTTTTTCCTAGTGATAGACATTTACGTAGTTCATAGTTTTGTTTTGTTTTCTATTATAAGCCAATATATACACCCACATTTCTGCCCATTATCTGATTATCTCCTTGGGATAAATTCATAGAATACAAGTGTTGGTTTAAAAGGTAAGCACATTTAAAATCTTGATATATCTCGCCAAACTGCTCTTTGGAAAGTTTACCGATTTATATTGCTATCAACAGTATATGAGAGTACGCAGTTTATTATACTCTCACAAGACAATGTCTTATCATTTTAATTTTTGGAAATCTGATGATTTTAATTTAATTTGCATTAAAATAAACTTTACATAAGTTTACTGACTGTTTATATAGCTTCTCTTGTAAATGTGCTTTGGTGTTTTTTCTATTAGAATGGTCACCATTTTCGTATTGATTTGTTAGAAATTATTATATGAAATATTAAGACTGTTATACCTTTTCTATAATTTATACTGTAAATTTTATTTCTAGAGTTTGATTTTTAAGTTTCTTTATGGAGTTCCTTTCCCCTAAAATAGCAGTTTTAAATTTTGATGCAGTAAAAAATATCAGTCGTCTCTGTTGTCATCTTTAGAGTCTCAACTTAACATGGGCTACAATTAGACATTCCCTAGATGGTCCATATAAAGCAGGTGCTCCATATTAAAAAATGACTAATGTAAACGTAATTTCTTTTAATAACACAATTTAATGGTATTGGACTTTATGTCATTGGGCTTAATGATTGCTATTTTAAAAGATTGATTTAGATATTTTCAGGTACATGCCAAATACTCCCCAAATATAATGTTTTGAAAGGTTGATTTAGGTATTTCTGGGTACACACCAAAGAATACTCCCCAAATATAATGTTTTGGAACTAGTTAATGAAATATAACTTTTATTCTTTTACATTGATTGATTTAGTAAACAACTTTGAGCACTATGTGAATGTATACAGTTCCTATACTAAGAAAAACAAGAGAAACAATGTCAGTTACCTTGATCTAATGAAAGTATATCATTAATTCCATGAGATTTTGCTACCTAATTAGATGTAAATTTATATGAAAAAGAATGATGACAGTGCTCCCTCACAGAGTATTTAATGCTGAGGAAGTAAAAGTAAAATGTGATTTTGAGAGAAGATAGTTCTTTTTGTTTTTCCCCATTTCTCCTTCTCTCCCTTTCTTCCTTCCATTCCTTAAGAGAAGTGTCTCTCAAATTGAGCTGTGAGGGAAATAGGTTTGGGGTGGCAATAAAAAAGGTTGGAGAATATTTCATTCAGTAGGAAGAGCTTCATACTTCAAGGCAGAAATAATTAGGAAACGTGTAATATGAAAAGACCAACCTAGCTCAATCAGAGATCTGGTCACAGAGGAGCTGACATTGATGCTAGTGGGCCAACCGATAGAAGGACTTGAGTGATAGGCTCAAGAGTTTAGATGCCATGTAGTCTGTGATAGAAACCATCTTTAAATTATGCTCCTGCCATTTATCAATTATTTTACTGGAGACAGATTCCCTGAATTTCTGTTAAAAGATTTATATTTAGGGAGGGATGATTATTTTTCTGTGCTTTGGAGAAAAAGGACTAGAGTGAAATTTGATAAATTGTATACTCAAGAGTCAACCATTTTCTTTAAATGATAGATTCTAAAGTCAGTCAGTCACATATGCCAGGTAGAGCAGATGGAGTTATTTTAACACAACAATTTCTGATTGATTTTCTTTAGCAACTCCCAATGTGAGTAGGTCAAACTACAAATTATGCCCTGTATGATTTTCCCTTATAGCGGTTTGCTAACAGCATCATCCAACAAGAAAAAAGAGCCCTTTTCAAGATTAAAAACATCTTCTGTATAAGTTTAGATTATTTTGATAGGTACATCTCAAGGGTAAACTGAAGAGAAAAAAGATATCTTTACAGCTATGCTTCAATTGCCTTCTTCCTTTCCAAAATATGATCAGACATGCAATGCTGTTTTTACTGCTTTTTTTTCTTTAAAAGGGTTAGTGTTGACATAACTCTCATATTTTGTTTATTCAAGACACTATAACTTTAAAAAAAGAAAATAAAATTTATGTCTCTATCTGGTTATTCTCCCCAAAAAAGCTAACAATTTTTAAGTACAGTGTCATTAACACACATAATCTGTATGGGTTTTGAAATAAGGAAGGAAAAAAACATGTTTTCTTTATTTTGGCTGTAGGAATAAGTGCTCTGAACATTAAATTATATACAGTTGAAATTCACTGATTTTAGAGAGTTCTGAATTTTCTATATTTGCTAACCTTAAGAGGTATTATTTCGGGTTATGAAAGGCTGCCAAAATATGACTCTAGACAAGGTAACAACTTAGGTATATTTATAATTCCTTTAAATATCTTTCTAAGTATATCACATTTATAATAATGAGATCTCCACAAATGGCTGCACAGGCTGTGCAATGCACAATTCCATTAATCACACAGACTATGATGTGAATGGTGCCCCCTGGAGTTGTGCAGTGGGAGCCTGTGTGAAGATGTTCATGTTAGGAATTAAAATTCTGAAGTATATTCAGTGTGCTGGCTTAAACAGGTAGAGATAAAACTATACCTACTGATCACATTCTTTCAGTTAGGATAATTATTAAAGCAGGCTTAATCTTAGGAGATTTTTAACATCCAACTGCAATTATGTACGTGTGTGTTTAAATATGGATATATAATACAATCTTTGAAAGTACAAATGATTCAAGATTTGATGTGTTGTTACTTTGGTGAGATTAAACTGCTTATATGCATAATTTTTATGTGCATTATGTGCATAATTCATGATATCAATTTTATTTTCTTGGGGAAAATTTGGGATGTTACAGCAGAACCCCAAATTTTTACCCTATAAGAGACTTTTCAGCTAAACTTAGCTTATACACAAAATTTAAATATGATAGCAACACTTGTATTTAATTTTATAGATTGATATTTTATCTATTTTGCCCTTCATCTTGTAAAAACCCAGGTGATGTTTTTCGGTATATCTGTCAATATGTTAGACTATAAGCATATATGCCTGCGCTTATATAAATAGGCCTCATATTAAATATATTAAATAGGCCTCAATACTTCTTTGGAATGAACTAGGGAAAAATTGTATTATTACACAAGTAATAAATAAAAACTTTCACATTGCAAAATATCACCATAAATATGAAATATATAGAATAAAATGTCTTTCTTTACATCCTAAGTCCCAGTCCCACTCCACTGCCCAAAGGTAAACCACATTAATCATTACTGTAGATCTTTCTAAGGAGCCGCAATGGCAAATGGTTAAGCACTGGGCTGCTAACTGAAAGGATGGTGGTTCGAACCCACTCAACGGCTCCATGGGAGAAAGATATGGCAATCTGCTCCTGTAAAGATTACAGCCTAGAAAACCCCATGGGACAGTTCTACTCTATCACATGGGGTCGTTAGGAGTCAAAATCGACTCAACAGCACCCAACAACAGCAACAACAATAAATCTTTTTAGTTCTCTTATTACTCACTTAAATACATGTACATGTCTATATATTTTCATATTTATCTGCATTTAAAAATAGATAAATATGGACACTATTCACATTGTTCTACACTTGCCTTTTTTCATTAAGAATATGTTTTACAGATCTTAACCATACACATGGATCTACCGCATTCCTTCAAAAGACTGAATAGTTTTTAACAATGGCCCTTCTAGTTGATCTTCTGCAATTTTAGCTATTATAAACCATGCTTTGATAAATATATATCTACAAATAGCTTTATAAAATAAGAGTATTTCCACAGGGAAGATTCTTAGGATTAAAATTTGGGGGACAAAAGATACTCACTTGAAAAAATGTTATAGATTTTGCCAACCTGCTCTCCAAACTGGCTCCACAAATTGTATATAGATACAATTGGCTTCACCAATTGTATATAAAGTCATGTTTTCTTGAATCCTCATTAATATCCAATATTAAGCAGCCTTTTTACTATTAGCCAATCTTATAGCTGAAAAAATCTTTTTTTTTCAGTTTCTTGATGACTATTAAAGTTGAAAATCTTTATATTTATCTGTAATGTATATTGCCTGTTCATACTCTTTACCCATGTTTATGCTCTTTTTTTTTTCTTTTATTTGTAGGAACTATTTGTATACACAATTTTTTTCACCTTTATATGTTAATTTAAGGAGCCCTGGTGGCACAAATGGTTAAGCAATCAGCTGCTAACCAAAAGACTGGCAGTTCAAACCCACCCAGCTACTCCAGAGGAGAAAGACCTAGTGATCTGCTTCCATAAGGATTTCAGCCAAATAAACCTTATGGGGCAATTCTACTGTCACATGGTGTCGCTATGAGTCAGAATCTACTCAATGACACCCAAGAACAACAATAACATATGTTAATTTGCAAATGTTTTCTCCATGTTACTTTTTTTTTTTTTTAACTTCTTCTGTGGCATCTTTCCTTAAACTTTTGTTTTAATTCTTAGGTGGCCAATCCCACAACTAAATGTAATCTAACAATTAACAATATTTACCTCTGTATTTTTCTCATGCTTTTAGTGTTTTGTATTTTAGATTTAGCACTTTAAATCATCTGATTTTATTATTCCCTTTTTGTCCTCTATTAGCTTAGCACTTATTTATTTATTTAATGGTTATTCTAAAGATTACTAAATGCATCCTTGACTTATTAAATGTTTATAAATCAGTAATTTTACTTTCCTCAGACAATGCCAGAACCTTAGAACACTTTAACTCATTTAGCTCATTCTCAACTTATATGCCATTGTCATTATGTCTTTTAATTCTCTGTGGTTTTAAGCCTCACTTTATTGCTAGCATTCAATATCTATCATCTGTGTATCTATGTATCTATCTCTCTCTCTATCAATCAACCATCTGTCTAAACCATTTTAGTTACTCTTCATTCCATCCTATTTCTCTGACTTTTCATCTGGAATAATTTTCCTTATGGTTGGAACACACCCAAGTTTCTGTTTGTAATGCATTCTCTTACTATTTGTTTGTCTTAATATACCTCTATTAAAATTTTCATTCTTAAAGGATATTTTTGCTTGATGTAGAATTCTAGATTGGCAATTATTATTTTTTTTAGAACAATTTGCAATTATTTAGTTGTCTTCTAGTTCTCATGGTTTCTGTTGAGAAGTCAGTTGTCAGTATTATTGTTATGTCTTTGAAGGAAATATGTCTTTTTCCTGCAGCTAATTTTAAGATTTTCTTCATCTTTGATTTTTATAAATGGTATATCCAGGTATAAGGTTCCTGGGTGGTGCAAATGGTTTGTGCTTGACTAATAACTTAAATCTTTCAGAAAAAAAAGAAACAAAAACCAAACCCGCTGCTGTTGAGTCAATTCCGACTCATAGTGACCCTATAGGATGGAGTAGAACTGCCCTATAGGGTTTCCAGGGAGCATTTGGTGGATTTAAACTGTAAACCTTTTGTTTAGCAGCTGAGCTCTTAACCACTACAGGAGCCCTGGTGGCGAAGTGGTTAAGAACTCGGCTGTTAACCAAAAGGTTGGCAGTTGGAATCCACAGCTGCTCCTTGGAAACCCTATGGGGCAGCTCTACTCTGTCCTATAGGGTCGCTATGCATCGCTATGCCTCAGAATTGACTCAGTGGCGATGGGTTACATCTTTCAAAGGAGGAACATTATTCTCTTCACTAGTCACTTTTGATGGACACTAAGGAACCAACTCATTATTTTGAAACGTGTTAAATAAAGAAGAACTATCCTGTCTTTTTAGAATGAACTGTACCTCAGTTTAATTAAATCATGGAAGAGTGAAAATTTCTATTCATAGAAGTGTACAGCTCATAAATGAATGATAAAATAGAATATCACCATTTTTTTTTATCTTAATGAAACAATAGATCTAGGCAATGATGATCAGTGGCTGCTAACATTTCAGAAACACAGACGACCAGACATTATGTGCCTCCTAATAAAATTATACAAAACCGTCTATGAATTGTTCTTGCTAAACATTTGAACTAAGATCTGGCCAGTCTTCAAACACTAACTCCTTTACTCAAAATATTGAAGACAGAGGTAAATATTAAAAGACAGCACAGATATGCAATTAACAAACCAGACTGTGGGAAACTCTATAGATTAAAAGACCTGGTTTCTTCAACAAATAAACTGCAAAGAAATTTTAAAAAATACAAAGGGCAAGCCTATAGATTAAAAAAGACTTAAGAGGCTAACTGCAATGTAGCTATGTTATTTGAACCCTACTTCATATAAACCAATAGGTATACATATAAACTAACAAATACAAAGCATTTATGAGATAATTGGGAATTTGAACATTGGCTGAATATTTGAGGATATTAAGGAATTATTTAAAATTCTTAATCTTTTAGAGTTATATACTAAAATACTACTACAATGATATGATGTCTAGGAATGTGCTTCAAAATAAAGCAGAGAAAGGACGAAGTGGGTTGGTGGGGGATATAGATGAAATATAAGATTGACCATGGGTTTATAACTGTTCAAGCTAGGTTACGGACATATGAGGGTTAATACTATTCTTTCTAATTTTGTATACAACTGAAATGTTCCACAATAAAAAATTCAAAAAAAAATTTTTAATTACTTGGTGAAGTCCTGCAATAATCACGGCATAGTTTTGATTGGAATTTCATTGAGTTTACAGGGTAATTTAGAATGACATGATATCTTCACAAAATCCAGTCTTCTCAAAAGGGAAGAATACAGTCAGCATTTCTTAAGCTGAAAGAACTGAAGAAAAAATTCGAGCCTCAAGTTGCAATAGTGAATGATTCTACAGGGAAAATATTAATGGCTCAAGCATAGCAACGATTATGAGGATGGTGCAGGAACGGGCAGTGTTTAGTTCTGTTGTACATGGGGTTGCTATAAGTTGTAACTGACTTGACGGCACCTAACTACGACAATAACTGGGAATATGTTTGTCTCTCCATTTAATCAGAAATTTTTTACAATTATCTTTACTGAAATTTCTTAATTATTTTTCATATCGTTAGACTCATACCTAAATATTTTATGGTTTTAATTGTTACTATCAATGTGGTCCTTTTCTAATGGATTATTACTAAAAACATAGGAAAATATTATTTTTTTCAGTGTTGGTTTATCATACCATGTGCAAACAACGGCAGTTTTGTATCTTATTGTTTAATAACACTCTATTTTCTTCTACTTTTCACTTCTTTTTTGTTTGCTTTATTCCATTGGAAGAATGCTGGGTAAAAATTATTATCCTTGTCTTGTTCCTTTATGGTTATCCTAATGTTTAATCATTAAGATATTTCTAATTAATTTCTTGGGTCTGTATATTTTATGAGTTAAAGATGTAATTCTATGTTCCTGAAGAAATAGATTCTTTTTAAAGTCAGAAATGGATGTTGAATTTTATCAAATGTTTTGGTGTATCTACTGAGATAATCACAAGATATTTCCCCCTTAATTTGATTATGTACTGAAATACATTAATAGGTGTCCCAGTGTTAAATCATCCTTCCATATCTGGAATAAACCCTATTTAAATATCCAATCCACTGCTATATTTATTTCACTCTCTAATATTTTACTTAAAATCATTTAATCTGCTCACATAACTAAGATTAGCCTATAACTTTGTGTTATTCTTTTCCGGTTTTGGTTATAATTTATTATCAATCCATAGAATGAGTTAAAAGCTTTCTCAGGGCTATAATAACTTCAAAGAATAAGTTGAACACTTTTCATCTTTCTACCCTTTGTAATATTTTATATAAAAGGGAATTATTATCTACTTCTAGAAATTTTGGTAAAACTGACCTGTAAAAACCTTCTAGTCCTGGTCTCATTTTTAAGTGTGGATTTTTCAATATCTTAAGTTGTTATCATTCTATTTTATTTATTTATTTATTTATTTATTATTGTACATCAGGTGAAAGCTTACAGAACAAATAGTTTCTCATCAAACAGAAGTACACATGTTGTTTTATGACATTGGCTAACAACCCCACAACATATCAACCCTCTAACTTCTCAAACTTTTTTTTTTTTTTTTTTGGTGAAAATACACATAGCCAAAGATACACCATTTCAAAAATTTCTACATGCACAGTTCAGTGACATTGACTACGCTCTTCCAATTGTGCTGTTATTCTTACTTAAGATGAAGGCTTACAGAACAAAATAGTTTCTTATTTAACAGTTACTACAAATGTTGCCCTGTGACGATGGTTAACAATCTCACAACACATCAACAGTATCCTTACTCAACCTTGGGTTCCCTATCACCAGCTTCCTTGTCCCCTTCTGCTTTCTGGCCCTTGTCACTGGACTCCTGTACCTCGATAGTCTCATTTGGTTTTGCAGGGCTGTCCACTCCCAGGCTGAACAGTGAACCTCGGAGGTAACCTCATCACTGAGCTAAGAGGGTGTCTGGGGGCCATAGTCTCGGGGTTTCTCCAGTCTCCTTAGGCCAGTAAATCTGGTCTTTTTTTTGTGAGTTAGAATTATTCTCTACATCCTTCTCCAGCTCTGTCCAGAGCCCTCTGTTGTGATCCTGGTCAGAGCAGTCAGTGGTGGTAGCCGGGCACCATCTAGCTGTACTGGACTCAGTCTGGTGGAGGCCTTGGTAGCTGTGGACAATTAGTCCTTTGGACTAATCTTCTCCTTGTATCCTGTTCTCTTCATTCTCCCTTGGTCCCGAAGGGCTGAGACCAGTGGAATATCTTAGATGGCCACTCACAGGCTTTTAAGACCCCAGACACTACTCACCGAGGTAGAATGTAGAGCATTGTCTTTATAAGCTGTGTCATGCCAATAGAGCTAGATGTTCCCCGAGACCATGGTCCCCAGAGCCCTCCGCCCAGCAATTCAGTCCCTCAGGGAGTTTGGATGTGTCTATGGGGCTTCCATGACCTTTCCTGGTAAAAGTTGTGCTAGTTTCCCCTGTATTGTGTACTGTCTCTATATCCTCTAGAATATTGGTAATTTATAATTCCCTGAGTACCATTTTGTCTAGATTTTCAAATCTATTAATAAAAAATTATATTTGATATTTTGTGAAAAGTTTTCAAATATTATTTTAAATTTCTAAGATCTCTATTAGTTCATTTTTTAAGAATACAATTAGCTTTCAAATTTTCTGAGAATATTAATCAGACTTAACATCTTCTTACATTTGCTCTATCAATTCTATTCCTTAGCTGCTGTTTTGTTTGTAGAGTTTTGTGCCCCTCTATTTTACTTTCCTCAACTGTTGGGTGATTTGGGGTTGCCAGCTAACCTTTACATTTGAGTTATCCCCGTTCACTTGTCTGCGGACACTTCTTTTGTTTGCCTCTAGAGACTGCAGAAGTCCTGGCGGCACAGTGGCTAAGAGCTTGGCTGCTAACCAAAAGGTTTGCAGTTCAAATCCACCAGCCACTCCTTTGAAACCCTATGGGGTAGTTCTACTCTGTCCTATGGGGTCACTGTGAGTCAGAATTAACTTGACGGCCATGCGTTTGGTTTTTTTAGAGACTGTAGGAGAGCAAATGCTGACTAGGTATGCCAGTAGTTTGTGTTCAGATTCTCCTGAAGGTCAGCCGTAGCCACTTAGGAACTACCCTCCTCTTTGGTGTCAATATCCACATCAGTTTCTTTAGCTTTGAAGCAAATGTTGTAGAGTCCCAGTGTTCAGCACAAGCAGCAGAGAGTGAAGGGACTGAATAATGCAGTTTCTTTAAAAGCAGTCTCCTAGTTACTTTTTTTCCCTTCTTATGCTTCTTCCATTTCTGTATCAATTGAGGATCCCTGAGGAACGTTTATTAACTTTGTAGCATCTTCTTTGTATATTTGGGGCAACGGTTTCAGCTAATCTATATAATTTTAGATGTTATAAAATTTCTTATCCATAGCAATTTGTCTTGTCTTCTATACCATGAATTTTGAAATTTTTGTCTCTCATGGGATCTTGGATGGAAGGGGAGTTGTATATGTGTGCTCAGTCTGCTGTTTTGATCAAATCACTCTTCTCTTCCTGTAAAAGCTCTTTCTGCTTCTTTTGGGGATCTACTTGTCCTCCATCATCCATTCAATGTGGCCCATTTGGGTCTTTTAATGAAATTACCCCATTCTCTGGCCACAGTGATTAATCATGAGGGGACACAAGACATAAACACCAATAATATTTGTATTGAGAAGAAGAGTTTCTCTTTCTTTTGGAGTTGCTAGACTGGAGCCACCTGTGTCATATCTCCACCAGCTGGAGAAAGCCTGTCCGCAATAGGAGAGAATGAGTCCAGTATGGAGAGAATCAGAGAAAATAAATGAAAGGGAACCAGGTGAGATAAAGGAGCCCTGGTGGCAAAACGGTTAAGTGCTTGGCTGCTAACCAAAAAGTCAGCGGCTTGAACACACCAGCAGCTCTGCAGGAGAAAGATGTGGCAATTGACCTCTGTAAAGATTTATAGCCTTGGAAATCCTATGGAGCACTTCTACTCTGCCCTATAGGGTTGCTATGAGTTCTAATCGACTTGACAGAAATGGGTTTGGTTTTGATTTAGGAGAGATAAAGGAGCCCTAGTGGCAGAGTGGTTAGACACTCTGCTACTAACCAAAAGGTTGGTGGTTAGAACTCACCAGCTGCTCCACAGAAGAAAGATGTGATGGTTGGCTTCCCGTAAAGACTTATAGCCTCGGAAACCCAGTAAGGGCAGTTCTACTCTGTCCTATAGGGTCATCAGAAGTTGGAATCAACTCAGTGGCAACGGGTGGGTAGGAGAGACAAAAACTTGAGATCCATCCATGCACAGACACACTCACACGTATGTACACACTTAATAACAGTGCTTGGCTACCTACATCCAGTTGATTTTAGTCCAGATCGTCTGTGTTTACCAGTTAGTGACTAAGTGGCCCTCCACTTTTTTTTTTTTTTTTTTGCTAAAACTCATTTGAATTGAATTTCTGTCACTTGCACTCAAAGGAATTATGAATAATACACTGAGCTACTTGTATCTCCTGGACTAATTCATGATCCTTTCTTCTCTAGGCATACTTTTCCCTCTACCAGGACATTTCTACTTTTATATCACTTTACCTGGCTAACTTGATCACAATCTTTAGGTCTCCTCATAGATTCCACCTGTTCTAGGAAGCCTCCTAAGAGCCCTAAGTCTGCAAGTTAGATGTTTCTTTTGGTGGATAGGTTTCAGGTGTGCTTCCAGACTAAGACAGACTAGGAAGAAGGAACTGGAAGTCTACTTCTGAAAAAATTAGCCAGTGAAAACCTCATGAATAGCAACAGAACATTGTCAGATATAGTGCAAGAAGATGAGCCCCTTAGGTTGGAAGGCACTCAAAATACGATTGGGGAAGAGCTACCTCCTTAAAGTAGAGTTAACCTTAATGACGTTGATGGAGTCAAGGTTTTGGAGCTCTTATTTACTGATGTGGCTGAAAACATCCATTAATAATAGGAACGTGGAATGTACAAAGTATGAATCTAGGAAAATTGGAAGTTGTCAAAAATGAAATGGAATGCATAAACATCAATATCCTAGGAAATAGTGAGCTGAAATGGACTGGCATTGGCCATTTTGAATCGGCAATCATATGGTCTTCTATGCCGGGAATGACAAATTGAATAGGAATGGTATTACATTCACTGTCAGAAAGAACATTTCAAGATCTACCCTGAAGTACAATGCTATCGGTGATAGGATAATATCCATATGCCTACAAAGATGACCAGTTAATACAACTATTATTCAAATTTATGCACCAACCACAAATGCCAAAGATGAAGAAATTGAACATTTTTACCAACTTCCACAGTCTGAAATTGATCTAACATGCAATTAAGATGCATTGATAATTACTGGTGATTGGAATGAAAAAGTTGGAAACAAAGAAGAAAAAACAGTAGTTGGAAAAAATGGTCTTGATAGAAACAATGCTGGAGATTGCGTGACAGAATTTTGCAAGACCAACCACTTCTTCATTGCAAATACCTTTTTTCAACAACATAAACAGCAACTACACACGTGGACCTTGCCAGATGGAATACATAGGAATCAAATCAACTACATCTGTGGAAAAAGACGATGGAAAACCTCAATATCATCAGCCAGAACAAGGCCAGGGGCTGATTGTGGAACAGACCATTAATTGCTCATACGCAAGTTCAAGATGAAGCTGAAGAAAATTAGAACAAGTCCACGAGAGCCAAAGTACGACCTTGAGCATATCGCACATGAATTTTGAGACCACCTCAAGAATAGATTTGATGCATTGAACACTAATGACCAAAGACCAGATATGTTAAGGAATGACATCAAGGACATCATACATGAAGAAAGCAAGAGGTCATTAAAAAGACAGGAAAGAAGAAAAGACCAAAATGGATGTCAGAATAGACTCTAAAACTTCCTCTTGAACACAGATCAGCTAAAGTGAAAGGAAGAAATGATGAAGTAAAAGAGCTGAACAGAAGATTTCAAAGGGCAGTTTGAGAAGACAAAGTAAATTATTATAATGAAATACATAAAAACCTGGAGTTAGAAAACCAAAAGGGAAGAATACCTCTGCATTTCTCAAGCTCAAAGAACTGAAGAAAAAATTCAGGTCTCGAGTTGCAGTATTGATGAAGAGCAAAGACTACAGCCTTCAGCATGGATTACACCTCAACATAAAGAAAACAAAAATCTTCACAACTGGACCAATAAGCAACATTATGATAAACAATGCAGGAAGCATCAAAAGAAGATGGAAAGAATACATAGAGTTACTGTACTGAGAAGAATTGGTCGATGTTCAGCCATTTCAGGAGGTAGCATACGATCAAGAACCAATGGTACTGAAGGAAGAAGTCCAAGCTGCACTGAAGGCATTGATGAAAAACAAGGCTCCAGGAACTGATGGAATACCAGTTGAGATGTTCCAACAAACAGATGCAGTGCTGGAAGTGCTCACTCATCTAAGATATTTGGAAGACAGCTACCTGGCCAACCGACTGGAAGAGATCCATATTTGTGCCCATTCCAAAGAAAGGTGATCCAACAGAATGTGGAAATTATCAAACAATATCATTAATATTACACACAAGTAAAATTTTGCTGAAGATCATTCAAAAGCGGTTGCAACAGTACATCGATAGAGAACTGCCAGAAATTCAAGCCAGATTCCGAAGAGGACATGAAAAGAGAGAGAGCATTGTTGATGTGAGCTAGAACTTGTCTGAAAGCAGAGAATACCAGGAAGATATTTACCTGTGTTTTATTGACTATGCAAAGGCATTTGACTGTGTGGACCACAACAAATTATGGATAACACTGGGAAGAATGGGAATTCTAGAATACTTAATTGTGCTCATGAGGAGCCTGTACATAGATCAAGAGGCAGCATTCAAACAGAACAAGTGGACACTGCATGGTAAAAAATCAGGATTATATCCTTTCACCATACCTATTCAATCTGTATGCTGAGCAAATAATCCGAGAAGCTGGACTATATAAAGAAGAATGCGGTATCAGGATTGGAGGAAGACCCACGATATGCAGATGACACACAGCTTTGCTTGCTGAAAGTGAAGAGGACTTGAAGCATTTATTGATAAAGATCAAAGACTACAGCCTTTAGCATCGATTATACCTCAAGATAAAGAAAATCCTCACAACTGGACCAATAAGCATCATCATGATAAACAGAGAAAATATGGAAGTTGTCAAGGATTTCATTTTACTTGGATCCACAGTCAACACCCATGGAAGCAGCAGTCAAGAAATCAAATGACGCATTGCATTGGGCAAATCTGCTGTAAAAGCCTCTTTAAAGTGTTAAAAAGCAAAGATGTCACTTTAAGGACTGAGGTGCACCTGACCCAAGCATGGTGTTTTCAATCGCCTCATATACATGTGAAAGCTGGACAATGAATAAGGAAGACTGAAGAAAATTGACACTTTTGAATTATGGGGTTGGTGGAGAATATTGAATATACCATGGACTGCCAAAAGAACGAAGAAATCTGTCTTGAAAGAAATACAGCCAGAATGCTCCTTCGAAGCAAGGATAGCAAGATTCAACTCATATACTTTGAGCATGTTATTAGGAAGGACCAGTCCCTGGAAAAAGACATCATGCTTGGTAAAGTAGAGGGTCAGCGAAAAAGAGAAAGACCCTCAACGAGATGCACTGACACAGTGGCTGCAAGGATGAACTCAAGCATAACAACGATTGTGAGGGTGGCTCAGGACTGGGCAGGGCTTTGTTCTGTCATACATAGGATCACTGTGAGTCAGAACTAACTCAAGGGCACCTAACAACAACATTTTTTCCAATAGAATCATAACATTTTTGGCCCTATATTGCAATTCTTTATTCATCTCTCTCTTCTCTCTAGACAGTGAACTTGAGAACATGAGTTGTTGCTTGTTATTGTATATTCCTGGAAAAGTATTAAATATTTCTGTTCTCTATTAATAATTACAAATTAACGTTATTGTTGTTATTATTAGGTGCCATCAGGTTGGTTCTGATTCATAGCGACCCTGTGT
The DNA here is from genome assembly GCA_030035585.1 of Dugong dugon. Taxonomy (NCBI): domain Eukaryota; kingdom Metazoa; phylum Chordata; class Mammalia; order Sirenia; family Dugongidae; genus Dugong; species Dugong dugon. Next base: position 28,861,245 of record CM057475.1, read on the forward strand.
GCAACAGAATGAAACACTGCCCGGTCCTGCGCCATCCTCACAATCATTGTATGTTTGAGCCCACTGTTGCAGCCACTGTGTCAATCCATCTCATTGAGGGTCCTCCTCTTTTTTGCTGACCCTCTGCTTTACCAAGCATGATGTCCTTCTCCAGGGCCTGGTCCCTCCTGATAACATGTCAAAAGTATGTTAGACATAGTCTCACCATCCTTGCTTCTAATGAGCATTCTGGTGGTACTTCTTCCAAGACAGATTTGTTCTTTTTTTTTTTTTTTAATTTTTTTATTGTACTTTAGATGAAGGTTTACATAACAAATAGTTGCTCATTAAACAGTTAGTACACATATTGTTTGATGACACTGGTTAACAACCCCACGACATTGTCAACACTCTCCCTTCTCGACCTTGAGGACCTTTTTTTTTTTTGGTGAAAATATACATAGCCAAAGTTACACCATTTCAAAAGTTTCTACATGTACAATTCAGTGACATCGATTACATTCTTCCAGTTGTGCTGCTATTCTCACTATCTTTTTCCAAGTTATTCCATCACCATTATCTTCAACTCACTGCCCCTAGGCTTCCCATCAAATCTTTTGAGTTGCTGTTGTCAATTTGATCTCACATAGATAATTCTTTTTTTTTTTTTGGTACCTTAGATGAAGGTTTGCAGAACTAATAGTTTCTCATTAAACAGTTAGTACACATATTGCCCTATGACAATGGTTAATGACCCCACAACATGTCAACACTGTCCCTTCTCAACCTTGGGTTCCCTATCACCAGCTTTCCTGTCCCCTCCTGCCTTCTAGTCCTTGTCCCTGGACTGCTGTGCCTCATTAGTCCTGTTTTGTTTTATGAGGCTGTCCAATCCCCAGCTGAATGGTGAACTTCAGGAGGGCGGGAGGGGCTTCACCACTGAGCTAAAAGGGTGTCCAGGGGACATACTTTTGGGGTTTCTCCAGTCCGTCAGGTCAGTAAATCTGGTCTTTTTTTGTGAGTTAGAATTCTGTTCTACATCCTTTTCCAGCTGTGTCCAGGACCCTCTATTGTGATCCCGGTCAGAGTGGTCAGTGGTGGTAGCTGGGCACCATCTAGCTGTACTGGACTCTGTCTGGTGGAGGCTGTGGTAGCTGTGGTCCATTAGTCCTTTGGACTAATCTTTTCCTTGTTTCTTGTTCTCTTCATTCTCCCTTGCTCCCGAAGGGGTGAGACCAGTGGAGTATCTTAGACGGCTGCTCACAGGCTTTTAAGACCCCAGATGCTACTCACCAAGGTAGAATGTAGAACATTGTCTTTATAAACTGTGTTATGCCAACTGAGCTAGATGTTCCCCAAGACCATGGTCCCCACAGCCCTCCGCCTAGCAATTCAGTCCCTCAGGGAGTTTGGAAGTGTCTATAGAGCTTCCATGACCTTTCCTTGTACAAGTTGTGCTGGCTTCCCCCGTAATGTGTACTGTCTTACCCTTTACCAAAGTTACCACTTATCTATTTAGTCTCCCCCCACTCCTCCCATCCCTCGTAATCAACAAAGATTGTTTCTTTTTGTGTGTAAACTTTTACATGAGTTATACAGTAGAGGTCTCATACAATATTTGTCCTTTTGTGACTGACTTATTTCACTCAGCATAATGTCCTCCAGTTTTGTTCCTCTTACTCTCCTGTGCTGAGTTCCTTTTGTTTGTGGATTTTTTTTTCTTCTGTTTTTGTAGGTTTTGTTTTTACTGAGACTTTATGTTTTTCTTCTTTATTTTGATGGGTAGGTTTGTGAACTTCCTTTGTGGTTACCGTGAAATTTACCCTTATCTTCCTAGATTTGAACCAGTCTATTACTACCTGGTATCGCTTGACTTCCTCTCCATTAGAAGGTTCTATACAACGTTTATTCCCTCTTTTATTGTTCTGATGCTGTTGTCATTTACAGATTAACCTCTCTGGTTCCCTTTTGTAATTCTTTTGGTTTTGAATAGTCCTTAAGAGTTCATTTCCTAGGTTGGTATCTGGCTAGTACAATCCTGTGTCCTATATTCAGCCCGTGGTCTGATATTGTTTGTTCTCAGATCGAAGGACTTCCTTTAATAATTCTTATAAGTTTGGTTTGGTTTTTACATAGTCCTTAATTTCTGTTTATCTGGAAATGACCTAATTTCACCATCATATTTGAAAGAGTTTTGCTGGATATATTATTCCTGGCTGGCAACTTTTTTCTTTCAAGGTTTTATATATGTCATCCCATTGCCTTCTTGCCTGCATGGTTTCTGCTGAATAATCTGAGCTTAGTCTTATTGTTTCTCCTCTGTATGTGACTTTTTGTTTTTCTTGAGCTGCTCTCAGGATTCTTTGTCTTTGGTTTTAGCAAGTGTGATTATGATATGCCTTGGTGATTTTCTTTTAGGGTCTATCCTATATGGGGTTTGTTGAGCTTCTCGGATGGTCAGTTTTTCATCTTTCATGATATTGTGAAAGTTTTCTGTCAGCAATTCTTCAATGATCCTCTCTGTGTCTTCTGTTTTCTCCCCCTGTTCTGGAACTCCAATTACTTGCAGATTTTTTCTTTTGATTGTATCCCACATAATTCTCAGGGTCTCTTCATTTTTTCTCATTCTTTTTTCTGATTTTTCCTCAAACAGCGTTGTATCCAAGTGTTTGTCTTCAATTCTGCTGATTCTGTCTTCCACAGTTTCAAATCTGCTCCTCAGCCCTTCTATGACACTGTCCATTTCTGAAATCTCGTTGTTTATCTTTTGAATTGCTAATTGTTGTTTTTGTATAATTTCTAGTTGTGAATTTATTTTGGCATTTTGTTTCTGCATTATTTTCCTGAATTCTTCCATTTTTTTGTCTGTATTTTCCATGAATTTATGTGCCTTTTCCATGAATTTGTCTATTTTTTTCCTCATTTTTGTCTGCTTTTTGCTTCAACTCTTGGATAATTCTGAGTATTAGAGACTTGAACTCCCTATCAGGTAGTTCTAGTTCCTTTTCTTCTACTGGAAAGTCATCCAGTGTTTTATTTTGGACGCCTACTGGAACCCTCCTGTCCTGTTTTTATAAATGTTTTGATATTGTCTGCTGTCTTTGGGGCATTCAGTAGTTATTTTTCTCATTTATTGATTGTAGATTTGTTTGTTTCATCCTTTTTTTTTTTTTTTATTTGGCTATGTTTGAGCAGACAGGCTGTGTGTTCTTTGTTGTTTGCTCATCTGTGGGCACAATACTTTTCACTTCCTTCTCCAATTGGCAGGGTCAGTCACTCATATATGGTACTGCAGGGCAGGTCTAGCTGAAGAGGAGTAGCTGGTATGGGCTGTTTGTGGCACTTACTACAGCCACCAGTGCTGGTCGGTAATCAGTGCAGGGCAGGTTCCAGTAGGCCGTGCCTGTGCTGCTTGGTGATGTGATGTTAAGCACATGATGCAGGTAGGGAGGATGGAGGGGGAAGATTGTGATGTGCGGAGCTAAGATGGGTATGGGAGAGAGGAGAGAGGAACACGAGCCAAAAAAATAGAAACAAACAAAGAAGACTGCTAGGGGAGCTTGCCATTGGAGTGGAGAGATGAGAGAATATGAAATGGAGGGAAACAAAAAGGGAAAGAAGAAGAAAAAAAAGAAAAGAATGAATAAATAAAAATTAGAAAGAAAAAAGAACAGCAAAGCTCCTAGAGATCCCAGGGGTGCAGCTACAAGGTCTGGGGAAGTTGTTCCCAGGTGTTGAAGTACAGCCTGGCTAGGAGGCATAGAGGTATTCAGTGCCAGGTATCCAGGGGATGGGAAGAGAAAGAAGGTATAGAGAGACAAGAAACTGTGTAATGAAGAAAGACAAAAAGGGAAAAAGAGGGAAAAGAAAATAAAACAATTTAAAAAAAAAAAAAAGAACAAGAAAAACCCCCAAAAAAAAACAGGAAAAAAAAAAACTCAAAAAAAGAAATGTTCTCAGGGATCCCTCTGCACATCTGCGCAAGCTGAGGGGGTAAGTCCCAAGCCGCGCAGCACCACCCGACCACAACAGGTACCCAACTCAAGAAAAGGAAAAGAAAACAAACAAACAAACAAAAGCCCTGGGATCCCACCAGCGTGGCAGCTGGGCTGGGAAGCAGTTCCACACTTGAAGGGAGCTCAACAGCCCCTCAGGAAGAAGCAAAGATGGTGTATGGAGCCAGATACTTGAGCAAAAGGAGGCGGAGGTGATGAGAGGTAAGGAAGAAATCAAAAGAAGCAGAAAAAAGCAACACCAGCAGCCAACAAATGGCACTCAGGGAGTCGGCCAGTGCGGGCAAGTGGACTCCAAGCAGCTGGTGCTTCCTGGCCAAGAGACTGTGACCGCAGGAAGCAGAGGAGGCTGAGTGGGGGTGAAGAAGGGTGGGGGGTGGGAAAACATATATCGCCAGTTACTGTTTGTTCTGTCTTCTGCTGGAAGCTCCATGAAGTTGTTTTCTCGTACCCCCTACTTGCTGGTCTCTGACAGGAGTCCAAGATGGCGGATCCATGCTGTATTAGCTGATAGGGGACCTCTCCATGTACGTCTCCTCACTCTCTGTTCTCTGTCAGTTTCTTATTCTGTTTGGTGCTTGGTTGAGTTCTTTATCTCTTCATTTGATGTTTAGGGTTTCAGGATTGCTGTTTTCTCTGTTTGGCTTTGTTTTTCAGATCTTTGCTGTGGAGGGACGGCATGGTGCTTCTGCCTAGAGCGCCATGTTGCCGGAGGTTATCAGATTTGTTCATTTTTTTGGCAGCCCCTGGTATATTCAATATTCTTTGCCAATACCATAATTCAAAGGCATCAATTCTTCTTTGGTCATCCTTATTCACTGTCCAGCTTTTGCATGCATATGAGATAGGTGAAAATACCATGGCTTGGGTGAGGCACACCTTAGTCCTCAAAGTGACATCTTTGCTTTTTAACACTTTAAAGAGGTCTTTTGCAGCAGATTTGCCCAATTCAAATTAATATTTTATCAATTATTCTTCCAGAGGATTTATGTGTTTTGAATTAATCTCCTATCCACAAATTAAGAAAGAAACTGAATTTTATTCTGGAACAAAACAGAAAGAAAGAAACCAAAGACTCAAAGAAAAAATTAGTTTATAAGACTAATAGTCTACAAACACCATGGCCTCATCTACCCTGAGACCAGAAGAACTGGATGGCACCCAGCTACTACTACCAAACATTCTGATCAGGGCCACAATAGATGGAACAGAACCGCAATTTCTTAAAAAACCCAGATTTCAATCCTACAACAACCGTAATAACAAACAATAATTTATGAGTGGATCATAGGTAGATATGTATGCTGAATAGGTGTGGGAGGGCGTATGGGAGTACACTTATATGCATATATAGGTTTGGCTGTGGATATGTCTACATACATATTTATATGTGCAGCATGTATATTCACATATATAATAGAGCATATGGGGGCACAGTCGTGGACACATCCTAGACATAACTAAACACTTTGTGGGACTGTGTTACTGGACTTGAAGGCTAAGGATCATAGTCTGGAGGGATAGCCAGGTCAGCTGGCATAACATAGTTCATAAAGATAACATTTTATATCCTACTTTGATGAGTAGCATCTGGGTCTTAAAAGCTTTCGAGTGGCCATCTAAGATACAACTATTGGTCTCTTTCTGTCTGGAGTAAAGGAGAGTGAAGAAAACCAAAGACTCAAGGAAATAATTAATCCAAAGGACTAATGGACCACAGGAACCACAGCCTCCAGTAGCCTGAGACCAGAAGAACTAGATGGTGCCCAGCTACACTACAGGCTGCTCTGACCAGGATCACAATAGAAGATCTCCGATAGAGTGGCAAAAAAAAGTAGGACAAAATTCAAATTCATAAAAAAGACCAGATTTACTGGTCCAACAGAGACTGGAGAAACTCCCGAGACTGTGGCCCTTAGACATCCTTCTGACTTGGAACAGAAGCCATTCCCAATATCACCTTTCAACCAAATAATAAATAGACAGGCCTATAAAATAAACAATAACACCTGTGAGCACAGTGCTCTCTCTTAGAACAATCATCTATATGAGATCAAATGGGCAACATCTGCCCAAAAGCAAAGATGAGACGGCAGGAAAACCAGACAAATGGAAATAGGAAACTCAGGGTGGTAATGGGGAGAGTGCTGGCACATTGTGGGGATTGCAACCAATGTCACAGAACAATCTGTGTATAAATTATTGAATGGGAAACTAATTTGCTCTGTAAACCTTCACCTAAAGCACAATTAAAAAAAAAAAAAATCCAGACTTACTGGACCAGTTGAGACTGAAGGACTTCCCGAGACTATTGCCCTGAGATACTCTTTAAACCTTGAACCAAAACAAACTCCTAAGGTCACCTTTTAGCTAAATAACAGATTTGCTCATAAAATAAAGAATATCATCCATGAGTACTATGCTTCTTTAAAAAAACCATCTATATGAGTCCTAACAGTCAATAATTACTTTCAAGCAAAGATGAGAAGGTAAGGGGACAGGGAAACTAGACTAATGGAAACAGAACAACCAGAACAGAAATAATGAGAATGTTCACACATCGTGAAGAATGTAACCTATGTCACTGAACAGCTGGTGCAGAAATTGTTGAATGGGAACCTAACTGCTGTGTAAACCTTCACTGAAAACACAATAAAATCTCATTAACTTTTTTTTCTTCTCTTACCTTCTATTATGCTTGCAGTCACAGTATGTTGTTGAATTCTTTCATGTTAATACCTTTAAATATGTATTCTAAACTTTTCCCTTCCTGTATTTTTATTAGATTTAAAAAATTATATCCTTGTATTATTTTTATCATGATATCAAAATAAAGTTATCTTTTAAATGTTGGGGGGGGGGGAGAAAGAAAGAAGCTGAATTTCATCAATGCTATCTAACTTGAATGCTTGCCAGGGAGTTAAATTTAAAACATTCATGCTGTGGTCATGTGGCCCTTGTGTGGCTCCAGGGCACTGAGGTCAGCATGAATAATCATATTAGCGGGGCAGGTCCATGACTACTCCATGAAAGGCTGCTAATTTAGAAAACAGATACTTGCACCAAAGGTTATCAGACACTTCTGAAACACCATAAAATAATGTAGTATAAAACCTGCTTTGGCTAATCCTCTAAAATTCCGGGAGTGGTCTGATTTTTGGAGACCCAACATCCTTTCTTTAAGGATTGATTTTTCATAGCTCTGGTCAGCTTGGTGAAAATACAAAAGACAATGGAAAATAAAGGAGCCAATCCCTGTCTACTTTCTCCATTTTATCTTTCCATAAGCATAAATGTCACCTAAATATATCCTTACAGCATAGAAGAAAGGCATGATTGTGCAATTAACAAAGGGAAAGGGAGTTGTTTCTGAAATTTTTTCTTGATGACCCTAAATATCTATTTATGTCACTATTAAAGCCACTGTCATTTTCCCAAAGTTTTGCTGAATGGATGAGATAGAGTTATATCCCAAACTGTTAATTATTGCAACACTGTCACACTATATGACACAATTCTGAAATGAAAACGTTTTCAGTGAAACTTTGTCAAGTAACACCCAATTTAAGTTACAGTATGCATCAGGTTAAAGAGATTGCCAAGAAAAAAATTTAAGGAAAATAGAAAGCAAAAAGGGTTCCTTGTTTCTGTAGCTCACTTTGAAATGGCTGGCCTTCGAACAAGTGCCCAAATAGAGGGTGAGTAATGGTGACTGAGGTGTTTATGATATAAGCAATTCATAAACTCCAGAATGACAACACTCTGAAAGAGAGAACATTTGGTGTCTTCCATCTGGTTTTAATATCAGGAAATGTCTTTATCATGTTATAAAGATAACATGAGTATCCCTTATTCACCTGTTTGTTTCTGAGCTTGGCCACTCCTGTTTCTGATACTTCTAGGTAATATAGCCTCCCAAAGTAGTTGAGAACCTATGCTGTTAGTTGCCATGGAGTTGACTCTGACTAATGGCGACCTTATGTACATAGAAGCTATGTTGTTATTGTTAGGTGCTGTCGAGTCAGTTCTGACTCATAGCAACACTATAGGACAGAGTAGAACTGCCTCATAGGGTTTCCAAGGAGTGGCAGGTGGATTGGAACTGCTGACCTTTTGGTTAGCAGCCCAACGTTTAACCACTGTGCCACCAGGGCTCCATAGAACCTATAGGAGCACTTTTTATGGCATCTTTAGACTCCTTAAGATGTTCTTCTATCCAGTATTTATTTCTAGTAATTACAAATACACAATCACGTGTCAAGGCTGTTCAAAAATGTCTCAAGGTACAGACCATTTATTGTATAGCTGCTGATAGTTCTTGGTAATATAGCCTCCTAAAGTAGTTCTATCCTGTCCTATAGGGTCGCTATGAGCTGGAATCGACTCAATGGCAACAGGTGTTTTTTTTTTTTTTTTTTTTTTTTTTTAGTTTTAAAGTAGTTGAGAACCTGTGGTGTTAGTTGCTGTCGAGTTGGCTCTGACTAACGGCAATCTTATGTACATAGAACCTATGTTGTTGTTGTTAGGTGCCATTGAGTCAGTTCTGACTCATAGCGACTCTATAGGACAGAGTAGAACTGCCCCATAGGGTTTCCAAGGATCGGCGGGTGGATTCCAACTGCTGACCCTTTGGTTAGCAGCCGAGCTCTTAACCACTGAGCCACGAGGACTCCATAGAATCTATAAAGACACTTTTTATGGCATCCTTAGACTCCTTAAGATGTTCTCCTATCCAGTGTTTATTTCTAGTAATTACAAATACACAATCATGTGTTGAGGCTGTTCAAAAATGTCTCAAGGTACAGATCATTTATTATATATTTGCTGCTCTATGCACTGCTACTAGATCACTTACATAGTATCAATTGAGAGGCATTATACTATACGCTGTGGTAGAAAAACAGAAGGTGATCCTTGTCTTCAAGAAAATTACAGTTGACCATTACAGAACCACGTAAGATAGTTCACATTTATATACTTATTTGTATGGTAAGAGTAACCTGAATTGATCAAGAAGAGATCAACTGGAATAAAATCATAGAACGTGATTAGACAGTTTGCCCAAACCCTTCATTTGAGATGCAGTGAAATCAATGTGCTGCTTCACTGAGGAAGTGGGATTTGAATTAGGCCTTAAACAATGAGCAGACTGAAAGTAAATGTGAAATTAGAAGAGATTTAGCTAATTAATTTATCTTTCTTTTCCTGATTTTATTGGTATGAAGACATACGTAGTCTATCCAATTGAGCTTTGTCAAATAATCCATAAACACATAAAGTACATGTGATTAACAATGCTTTTAATGCCAAAGATAGCTTATTTTCTTAATCCAAAGCTCATTTTATGTAATTATCTTTTTTTGCAAACTACTAGTTGGTTATATTAACACTTGAGTAATCTTGACAAGAAGTTGTTTTAAGCAGTTAAAGATCTAGATGCTGATCAGCATGCATTAAGTAATTCAGCTTAATTGGTTCCATCTAGATAAATTACTTACCTTAGTTCCTATCACAATTTCTTCCCTGGTGGAATAGAACAGAAACTCATATAGCTTGTAGTGTTGAAATAAGCTGAAATACAAAATAAATGTGCAACTTTGGTAAATTTATTTCAGAGAAAAAGCAAATATGTTAGGATATTTATTAAAGAAAAGTTATTCATATTGACCAAGCTAAAGACATTAAATACTAATATAGAGTTAGCCACCTCCTTTATTCCTAAGGAAACTGTCCAGAAATGCTAAGAAAGTAAAGGTTTATTTTTTGAGATGTTGAAAATATAACACAGTACTTAAAAAATAAAATCAGGAAATTCATCTGCGGTGAGTGAATAGGTTTGGGATAAGGGAGCAATTAGACTGCATCCTGAGTTTTCCTGACTTAAAACCAAATAATACCCCACCCCTACATAACACCAAACCTCACATTATTTTTCATGTTTTGCTCCAAACTGGAGTCAATTTCTTCTGGTATGAATGACATGAATTCTGTATTTTACTTCCTGACATATCAATTACTTCCTCTCCCTTTCCTAAACATTAATCAAGATTAATCTCCAATAGCATCTGAAAAGTGATGTCAGATGAAATGAAATTCATTTAGAAAAGCCTGATTTTCCTGAAAAACATTAGATCACAAACAGAGGGGGAGAATAGGAGAAGCCTGGTGATTTGCTCCTGAAAGTCACACCATGAAAACTCTATGGAGTGCAGTTCTACTCTGAAACTCATGGGGTCTCCATGAGTCGGAATCAGCTCAACAGCAACTGGCTTGGCTATCAGTTACTTCCTCTCACGTTCCTAAACTGTATCAATTAAATTAATCTCTAACATTTGAAAAGTGATGCAAGCTGAACTGAAACCCATTTAAAAAAGGACTGATTTTCCTGATTTTCATCACAAACAGAGGGGAGGAATTAATTTAAGAAAGCTCATTTCTTCAGTTTCTATCCTAAAAACCAGGTGATCAACTACAAGAAAGCCAAAGAAGGTCTTGAAAATAAATATTTTTTAGTAAGTTTAAAGATTTCAGAAATGTAGAATTGGGAGTTTGAAATTTTGTGAAAGGCTGACTTCTAATATCCTGTTTGTGATAATATTTGAATATTTCTAATTCTCTTCCTGCTGGTTAGGAAAATTAATAGACTCATAATACAGCAAAATGCCCAAGAACCAAAAAATAGACTTAGTGGTTTCTCTTTCACTCTGGTGCCTTTTGCTATTTAAGAAATTGATTTTAATATAACTGAGAAATTAACATTTACAAAATGTAACTACTGAGCATGTATAGTAACGGCTTCTCCTGAATGCTGTAATGGATCAAAGTTTCAATTCATTTGAAATCATTGAAGAAATCCTCATGCAGCTGGGTCTCTTTGAGTTATATTAGCAGTTGATCTCACTACTAACACAATCCATTAAGAAGTGATGGGTGTGTGCAGACTCAGTCATGGTATTTCTTTTATTTTGGGCGGGGGGAACCTTGAATGTTCAAATTACTCATCAACATTCAGAAAACCAACTTAGCTTTTGACATCACTTTGATTTGTTGGCTAGAAAATATGTCAAGATTAGTGAAGTTTGATATTTTCAATGAAGCAAAATAAATTCAAACCCTCCTTCCCTTATACTGGTTACCCAGAGAAAAGCTTTAAGCTCAAAAGCATTACATTGGCAATAACTGATTTTGAATAGAAAATATTAAAGACAGCATTTTGGAAATAGCTTGGCTTCCTTTCAGTGAACTAGTGTAAGACTTTCCTTTCTCTATCTTATGTCATACAAAGAGCTTAATTCATAAATCTTCCTTTCTGCAATTTTGTAATCTTTCAGTCTTATTCTCCTCACTGCATATGGGAATGAGATCATCCCATGTCAAAAGGGAAATTCACTTCCTACAATGAAAATAAAATGCATGACTTGGATGCAGTGGTTAAAGATGCAGAGTTGGGGGCAAAGCAGGGACTAGGGTGAGATGAGGCAAACACCTCAGGAGGTGGCTCAACTCACGCTCTGGCCAGGGCGCCTCCCTTGCCTCACCCTAGTGGCCTTTGGACTGACTAAAGCTCCTGGACTATTTGGTCGAACATCTAGCCTTAGGTCTAAATGGAAGAAATAATACCCCGACTAAAAACAGATCAAGTCATCTGGCTCCATGGCCGGAAGTGTAATGCCCTGCTATGCACAGAGGGGCAGGGCTGATTTTTTATACTGGGCATATACCTGTACATATTACCTTCACTTAATTCCCAGAAAATAGGTAGAAGACACAATGACAGATGTGCATCCAGACCAGACATATTATCCAAATGATGTTTTGTATTAAAAAGCTGCAGTTGTATTTATACTTGTATATGTTATACATTCACATATACAAATGTGTATATTGTACATGCACAAGTAAAGGGGGTGAAGATGCGGAAGTTTGGCATTGGTTTTTCTCAACTCACAGAAACATGACCAAATATACAATTTAGAGTTTGCTAGGAGTATCACATGAAATTTCAAGTTCATTGTCAGTTAAGTTTCAGGTGCTATGGATCATGTTTTAAAAACTGCTCTTCCTAAATTGACTAGGGTGAACTTAATGTCAGGTTAAATTGAAGCATGCTCATACTTCCAATAACTGAATTAGCTTTATATTTATAAAACTCTATTGTAGTCATCAAAATGAAAAGTATTATATGATTCAGCCCCCAGACACCCTTTTAGCTCAGTGGTGAAGTCATCTACGAGGTTCACCGTTCAGCCTGGGACTGGACAGCCCCATAAAAACCAAATGGGACTAATGCGGTACAGCAGTCCAGGGACAAGGGCCAGAAGGCACAAGGGGACAAGGAAGCTGGTGATAGGGAACCCAAGGTTGAGTATGGATACTCTTGATGTGTTGTGAGGTTGTTAACCATTGTCATAGGGCAACATGTGTACTAACTATTAAATGAGAAACTATTTTGTTCTGTAAGCCTTCATCTTAAGTGAGAATAGCAGCACAATTGGAAGAGCGTAGTCGATGTCACTGAACTGTGCATGTAGAAATTTTTGAAATGGTGTATCTTTGGCTACGTGTATTTTCACCAAAAAAAAAAGGTCGAGAAGGGAGAGGGTGGACATGTTGTGGGGTTGTTAACCAATGTCATAAAACACTATGTGTACTACTGTTTCATGAGAAAGTATTTATTTGTTCTGTAAGCCTTCACCTGAAGTACAATTTAAAAAAAAGTATATGATTCAGTGATATCATTAAGCTTACATTTGTGGACCTATGAGGGATTCTAGACAGGTGTTGTAGAAAAGCACATTTTCCTTTACAGAAAAATAAAATATCAGTATCAACCCCTGACATTTTATTTTTCTGTAGCAAGGATTTTTAAAACAGGTAATTTCTTTGAAATCTCAGTATGAGGCTCTAACAGCATCAAAAACAGTTCTGATTTACTTTATTTGCCTAATCTCTCAAATATTACTCATTTTTGGAGAAGTAATACTGGTGATTTTTGGTACACAAAGTGACCCTGGTTAGGAGTTAAAGGTGACGAACCCTGGTATCTTCTCCTAATGTAACCATTTTCTGAAAGAAAATGTTGAGAACATTTTCTCAGAGAGATCAGATGAAAGGGAAAAGAGCCACCACCCTTCACCGTCTAGAAAGTGTCATTGTCGTGCCTGCACGGTTTGTACTGCCGTGGTTAACTATCAGTCCCCATGCCCACTATAAACCTCCTGGGCTAAGAGCTCAGCTGTAAAAATGTGTTCTGCAAGAGAAACCTGGCAGGTTCACATAGAGAGAGATGGGAAAGAAGAACGTTCGACAAACGTGCAGAGCAGAACTCCTCTCTCCCAGTGATTCTCAAACCCTGAGGGGCAGAAAGACCTTGCGGACCAGGTTCTCCTCCAGTTCTAGATTTCTGCTCTCCTCCCCCCTCCAGGTACCTTGCCTTCGTACTCTAATTGATATGAAGAATAATGTGGCTTTTAGTGAGAGAGACACATTAGGAGGTATACCAAGAAATCATATCAACTGCCATTACACAAAAAATACATTACATCATATGCTGTTATTAATTCATGCCAGAAACAAGTGTATAAACTTTAACATATTAAACATATTAAAGTTTAGAAAGCTTCCAGACTACAACCAGGATCCTTGCCAAGCAAATCCATGAGCATGGATGTCAAGGATGTCATTCAGCACCCTTTATTTTGGAATTTTAAAATTTGAAAAGTAGAAGACACTAGAGTATGCAGTATAAGACGTATAGAGGCATTTCTCCATAGCAGTTTTTAGTTAGGCGAAAGATTTTTACCGACTCTAGTTTAAATATTTGCAAGCTCTAAAAATGTCCACTTGGTGAGATTCATGACTCTAATTTGACCTTGTGACAGATTATATAAAAAGACAGATTTCTTTGTTCAACAATGAAGAATCACTGTAATAAAAAATACTTTCCCTCCATCCACCACCAATTTCTAAGCAGAAAGGAAGACTTAATGAGTTTAATTAGGTAACACAACAAAACATTTCAGGGCACACAATAAATTTTAGGAAGGATATTCCTAAATCTCTTCAATTTTTAATAAAAATCATTTAAAAGAAACTTTTAAACGGAAATGAATGTTGCTCTTTAAAATATAAAATGTTGATGTCAAGGTCAGCTAAATCACTGTACCTAAAATACAGAGTCTATTGTAATAGAGTGATAGAAACTGTTGAAAACATTTTACTTGCCTTGTTTTAAGAACGCAAAGTTAGTCAAAATGTTCAATGCCTTGACTTTTATTTACTGGATGGAATAGTTGTTGTTGTTGTTGAGTTAATTACTATATAAATTCTGTAAATGTCTGAATTTGTTAAGATAAAATAGTTTTATTTAATAGACATTTTCAAGAAGATATGAAATGAAACCAACACTACTGGAACAATCCATACCTGATTTTTAAGTAATCAATGATAGCATTGGCTTGCGTTACATCAAACATATTCCATTCTTCATTTCTTTCTAAATGGGATGGTCCTATTTCAGCCATAACTTCTCCCAGCCATTTTATGCTATCTTCTAAGGACATATGTAGTGCTGAAATAAAATCCATGGAAATCTTAAGCATTATTTTGACAGATGTTTTCAGAGCAAAATAATCCAACACTTTTAATGTGCAAAAATTACTTCAGTATTTGCAAGGGCAAATGGTAAAACTTGTTTCTTCATGAAATAGTTAATACCTACTTTTTGTGTAAAAGAATAACAGCTGATGAACCCAACAATTGTAAATTACTGTTATGCTACACAATTGTCTGAAGAGTTGATGTTTCCATTTTAAAATGAAAAAAAAAATCTATCTAGAGATTATTTCAAGTGGAAAGGAAATTTTTCTGATCTTCGAATAAGAACATACCTGAAAATGACAAAAAATTGTTTGGTGTAGCTGGTGAGCAAGGCTTAGAGTAGGTTCAATCATTGTAGACAGGGGACTGAATTCACTGCTGAAAATGTAAATGGATGGATTCAACCAACACCTGGCTTTAGCTGATTGTTACCATGTGGGATTTCGGGCCTGAAGATTTTCAAAAGAAGCCAGAAATAAGGATTTTTATGTAAAATATCAAGATTGTTTTCTTTTCCACAGCTACAGACTTATAACTCATGTAAACTGTTTCTCGACTCTATGCCCTGTGGTGACAAAGAGAAGGCAGCGTAAAAGGGTAACACAACTTCACCATCATTATCAAGATTAAACTGCTTAATGATTCTAGTCTATTCTTTTATAGCTAAAATTGTAAAAACTAAAACCAAAACAAAACAAAAAACCAACCAACCAACCAACCAAACAAACAAAAACTATCTTCTTTGAAGAGAGCAACACTGCTCTGCCTTAGAGGAGAGGATTAGGGTCGGGGAGCCTGAGAGTTGGAGGTAGGGAGTTGTAAAGGCTCTGGAGAAAGTAGGGCTGTATTGTCTGCTTGGAGGGAAGACGCGAAGACACCACCATGAGGAAATGTCAGCTGGAAGCCTGGATGAGCTTTAGGGGGAATTTGAATTTGATGTTCGTTGTGAATTCCACTCACCGGATCTCAAACAAACCTTTGTCTCTCTTATGAAACCATCAGGAAAATTTTCACTTCTTGTGAATGGAGTGGATTTTCTTTTGGGGAATGTAGAAAAGTTCTGGGAAGATAGGCTGATTCCTGGACCCAGTCACCTCTGAGTTACACAGCTACTCTTCCTGTCTGGGAATGCAGATGCTGTACCCTAAACACCAAAATTACTAATAAAATGATAGTAAAGTAATTTAAATTTTAGGATAGATATGATAAGCACTAACTTGTAATTCATTTAGTCTAGATTCTTTTCTACTTGTTGTGTGCTGTCGAGTTGATTCCAACTCATGATGACCCTACAGGACAGAGCAGACCTGCCCCATAGTGTTCTATTTGTAGGAATTAGAAAGAAGCATAAAACCATACAATAATTACAATCTGGTTTAATGAATTACAGTTGGTCCATTTCTCATAGCCTCCCTCCAGATAGTCTCGTATGTATGTCAGATACACTGGATTATTGCTGGATGACTATACTTTCCTACATCATTCTAAGTGGAGCCCAATTACTGTATCACGTTTCTTTTTCCATTAAAAACTTCTTTTGAAAAGAGTAATTTCAGAAATAAAAAAATCTGTTGGATAAAAGCAATTCATAAATGAATGGATTAAAAATCTGAATCATTTTATTAATAAAATGGTATTAATTAGAGATGCAGTGAAAAAACAATTTCTTAGATAACTGATTATAATTCTACATGAAACTATACTTATTAAACACAAAAATACATGTACATCTCTATTTCCTCATGTTGGAATATGACTGACTTTAAAAATGTTTTCCTATGTCTAATGTCTTTCTAATGGTTTTAAGAACTCGGAAAGTTATTTCATTTATCTAACTGAAATATTTGCTCTTTTAAAAATCACATTTAGTAATGTAATTAAAACATGAAAGATTAAATCATGTAAACAGTAAGGGCTGTTAGAAATAAAATGTATCCTTAAAAATTTAGGGTAATGTAAGAACACACTAGACTTATAATTAGTTGGAAGACTTAGACTGGTATCTCATAACTGCCATTTACTAGCGAGGTGACCTGAGTCTCACTTTCCTTATCTGTAAAATGAGAGTAACACTCATTTTCAAAATTATAGTGCTATTGTGATGATCAAACAAGAAATGAATATGAATCTCTTAGTAAACTGAAAAGATATATATGCTAGTACATTACATGTGTATAGTGCTTTCTAGAATTCAGCCCAGTGCCAGGCATATTTGGTGTAATAGTTAGGAGGATGGGCTCTGACTGACTGGGGTTGACCCTGTGTGACTTTAAGGAGTTGTTTAACATTCTCTGTATTTCATTTACTTTTAGCATTTTTAAAACGGAGAGAATAATACAGCTATTTACTAAGGGTGTGTGTGAACTGAATAAGACAATATTTATAAAATGGCATCATGGCTGGCACAAGTTAAGCTTCCATAAATGTCACCTATAATAATAATTATTATTATTCCTATTTGGGGGAGAAAAACCCAATTCAGGATTATAGAAATGACTAAAAGTATTCTATGGTTATCTACTAAGATGCTTATTATATACAGGGTAATCTAGACCCACGAACCTGGACAAAGGCCAAATATCCAGTCTAATACCCTACAGCATATCTGTGGTTGGGCCTAGAAAAACTGACCTGAAAATATGAATTGCTAAGATAACTCTACAAATCCTATGCTCCATAATCCTTTAGTTTGATCTAATTTTATTCCAGGTGGGTAGTCTGCAGAATGCCTTATAGATATGTCACAAGTTTGAGGCAAGGATCAGAAACCGAGTTAGAATAAAATGTAGTTCCTCTATTAAAATTTTACTAATAACGCTTGACCATCCTACAGTTAACAGCCCAGACTGTGTTCGTCAGTGCGTTTTCTATGAAGATGTTGCCAGACTGGAATGCTAAGTACTCAGGACTCTATTACCACTCAGCTGACTTCACCTCCTTCCTTGTCACACTTGGCTAAGATTACATTCTTTCCTGACAATATACCCTGACTATACCCTCGCTAACTTCAAAAGATTTAAGGGGATTTTTTTTCCTCTCAGAATGGAAAAGCTAGATTTCTTGCTTTTTTTTCTGGTTAGCTTCTACATACGCACTTTCACTGTCTTATGGCTTATGAGCAGCTGGATGGATCCAGCTCAAGTTTTAAAAATCAGTTTTTGAACTGATGTCAACAATATAAAGTTGTACCTAAAATAAATATTTTGAGACAGTTATAAGTTACGGAAAACATTTAAAATGGAAATATCTTCTCAAATTTGGTATGTCAGGTTCATGAAATTTTTACTTTTCTTTATTCTCTTTCTAGTTTGTGAATGTTTAGCTCAGAGGTTGCAAATGCTTAGAACAGTCCATGCTATATAACTTGCACTTAAAAGTTAATTTTAAGTTTTCGTAGGTGATATATTCACATGGTTTAAAACAGTTATAAAGATACATTGTGAAAACATTTCCTCCAACATCTGTTTCCCATGTACCCAGTTCTCACGACTCATCCCTATAGGTAATTTTGATTATTCGTTTTTTTCTGTATTCTTCCAGAGTTTCTTTGTTTAGATAACAAACAGAAACACACACATTAAAACCTGTGAACGCTGGTATCTACATAAGGTGGAAATCTTTCAGAGAAGGAAAACTCAAATATTTTCCACTAACGGAGAGTGACAGAAAAGTGTTAAGACGGTAACTGTCCAAGGCGGAAAACTTGCTAGACTCGGAAAAAGAAAGCAGGCCCATCAAGTTCCGGATCTCACAAGTTTCACTGTATAAATGCTTATTTTCCCTCCTTTATAAACAAAAACACACATTTCTATACCTTGGTTTACTCACAAAACAATAAACCTTCTACATTTTCCTATCAATACACAAGAAGCTTCTCTTTCTTTCATTTTTACAGCTGCATAATTTTCCATTTTAGGTTTGGACCAATACTTAACTGACAAGACTTTTTATTTCAGAATACTTTTAGATTTATAGAAAAGTTGCAAGGCTATTATAGAGACTTCCCATTTATCCTGCACTCAGTTTCTCCAATTGTTAACATTACTATGCTGCATTTGTCATAACTTATGAACCAATATTGATACATTATTATTACCTAAAGTTCTTATTTTATTCAGGTTTCTTTAGTTTTTACCTAATGCCCTTTTCCTGTCCCAGGATCCCATCTAGGATACCACATTACATTTAGTCATTATGTCTTCTTAGGCTCCTCTAGACTATGTTACTTTCTCAGACATTCCTTGTTTTTGATGACCTTGACAGTTATGAGGAGTATTTTGTAAAATGTCACGCAATTTGGGTTTATCTGATATTTTTCTTATGGCTATACAGAGGTTATTGGTTTTGCGAAGGAAGACCATAGTGCCATTCTCATCATATCATATCATATCATGTGTACATGTTATTAACATGATTTATCACTTATATAAACTTTAATCACCTGGCCTAAGCAGTGTTTGTCAGGTTTCTCCACTGCATAAAGTTACTCTCCCCACGCCCAACCCCACTTTCCATATTATGGAGCCCTGGTGGTGCAGTGGTTCAGAGCTCTGCTGCTGACCAAAAGGTCAACAGTTTGAATCCACCAGTTGCTCCTTGGAAACTCTAGGGGGGAAGTTCTACTCTGTCCTATAGGGTCGCTATGAGTTGGAATTGACTGGACGACAACAGGTATGTTTTTTTTTTGGTCTTCCATATTGTACTCTTTGGAAGGAAATCACTATTTGCATCTCACGTTTAAGGGGTGGGGAGTTAGTTTCCCCCTGTTTGAGGGTGGGATATTTACATACATTATTTAGAATTTTTCTACATGAGAGATTTGTCTATTCTCCCCCATCTAATTATTTATGCAATTGTTAATTTATATCAATGTGGACTCATGGATGTTTATTTTATACTTTGATTATAATCCAATACTATGTTATTTTGTTGTTCAAACTGTTCCAATTTTGGACATTGGGAGCTTTTTCAGTTGGCTCCTGTATCCTTTGACATACCCCTCCTCTGTTTGGGTTTTTTTTGAGCACTTACTTTGTGGCACTACAAGACGCTCCAGGATCAACTTTTATATTCTCTACTCCAGCCTTAGAATCAACCCTTAGAGTTCTCTAAGGAGCCCTGGTTCCTTTTACTGGAGAATGGAATTACAAATGCAGATCTGAGTATTGGGTATGCTGGTTCCTACTGGGGTATCATTACTGCTAAGCCTCTTAGCAGTCAGAACTAAGAAACATTATGTGTGTAAACCAACCCAAGTATATGTACAACCCTGCTGGCATAGTGGTTAAGTGATAAGGCTGCTAACCAAAAGGTTGGCAGTTTGAATCCACAATGTGCTCCTTGGAAACTCTATGGGGCAGTTCTCCTCTGTCCTGTAGGGTAGCTATGAGTTGAAATTGATGGCAACAGGCTTGGTTTATAATTATTTCTGTATATCTCCATATGTATTTATACTATGATAAACATGACATCATACGGATGTCTCCAGCTGATGTTTCTGATCTTTTGCATATACAATGCTGCAACTAATAAGTTTGCATATATATTAGGTTACATGTGTGCAAGTGTATGTGTAGGACAAATTCCCAGAAGTGGAATTACTTGGTCAAAGGGACTATACATTTATAAATTTCATAGATATCTGTTAAGCTACACCTCCCCCCACCCAAAAAAAAACACACTGCCGTTGAGTTGATTCCGATTCGTAGCAACCCCGTAGGGTTTCGAAGACTGTAAATCTTTATAGAAGCAGACTGCCACACATCTTTCTCCCACAGAGACACTGGTGGTTTCCAACTGGCCACCTTTCAGTTAGCAGTCAGGCACTTTAACCACCGTGCCACCAGGGCTCCTAACCTATTCACAGAGTTTTTTCCAATTTATAATTCCATCAGCAATATATGAGGATACCTTCTTTCTAACAGCTTTGACAACTGAGAATGCTACAAAACTTTTCCCGTTTTGTCAATTTAATACGTGACAAATGACATTGCCATGTAGTTCTAATTAGCATTTTTCTTATCATTAAGGTTGAACTTTTTCATTTGTTTAGGAGCCATCTGTATTTCTTTGGTCATATCCTTGGTGTAGTTCTTGATTGAATTGTAGGTATTTTTCTTTTTGGTTTCTACATTCTCTTTTTTGATATTGACTAAAGTGCCTCCTTACATTGGGCATTCTGAGGTACCCAGTATTAGACGTGAGATCGAAACAGTTCAGATAATGAAGAATACCTTGGCAAATCTGAACTACTTGACGGGGCTTTTTGGGTGAGGGGTGGGGATTGGAAGGCACTGATAGGATCTTAAACGAAATGAAAATATCTTTCCCGAACTAATTATTTAAGAAGACTTTAGTCTTGCTAAGTATTATTCGAGGTTTAACAACTCAGTGAAGATATGAACTGTATCTTTGCTATACCTAGGAAAGAAACATAATTTTCATTGATGGGATTACAATAAAATTAGGAATTTTTGCTGAAGAACATAATTTATAATGGACTTAATGTCATTTTCTTAAAAAAAAAGAATGTACTTACTTTTAAGATTATGAAGTAACATAGCTAGCAAAGTCATAAATTTTGAATACTGAATAACAGAAAAGTCCATTTCTTTAGCCCACAAAAATCCAGATACATAATAATCCAGTAGAATAGCTTCCTTTAAACAAGTTTGAAGATTTTTGAAATCCAAAAACTCTTCCAATTTTCTGTAACAAAAAGGGAAATCTAGATATTAAAATAAAATGAAATACTTAACAGTTTCTTTTCTAATTAAAAACTTAAATATTTTTCTTGAATGAAAAGTCTACAATGCCCATAATGTAAAAATAAAAAACTCAAACCAAAACAGTTGCTGTCGAGTTGATTCCAACTCACAGTGACCCCAAACCCCAATGTTTCAGAGTAGAACCATGCTCCACAGGGTTTTCAGTGGCTGTGACCTTTCTGAAGCAGACTGCAGACCTTCCGAGGTGCCTCTGGGTGGATTCAAACCTCCAATTTTTTGGTTAGTAGCCGAGATTTTAACCATTGGAGCTATCCAGGGACTCCTGATCTAAAAATAGTCATCGTTATATCCAAATCTGTAAGTCCAAAATAATAATGAAGTGCAAAACTGAGAGACAGAGAGAAAGAAAGTAAACTCACAGGGCACCGCTGAAGGTCAACTGTTTCACCAGTTCCTTACTCTTACGATCTTTTTGCAAAAATTTCTAAAAGCGAGGTTGTTGGGTTACATTTGACATGGTGAAATACACTGTTAAACTTCTCTCCAGAAACGCAGTGCCAAGTTAGTCTTCCATCAACATCATTAAAAAAAGCCTGTTTTTCCATACCTCCATCTGGTTTGGGTTTCGTCAGTAATTTTACCGTCTATTAATCTGGTAGGAAAAAATACTATCTTCTGCCTTTCTTTACTTGTTAGTTAGATTTGAATCCTTTTAATGTCCTTCTCTATTGGTTGCTTTTTTTCCTTATTGATTTATAAGAGCTTTTTGTATATTTAGAGATATTAATCCTTTATATTTGTGATACAATTTTTAAAAAAATATCATTTTGTTATCTGACATTCAATTTTATTTATGGTGAGAGGAGGAAATTAGGTTACATTTTTTTCTCACACCCTATTTTTGTTGACCTGTTCTAGAATAATTAGTCCAGTCTATTATTATCATATTAGACTTTATTTTAATTTTAAATGAGTCCCATGCTTAATACCAAGGCTTTTACGTCAGTTTCTCACTGACAGTTTCTTTGTTTTAAATTCACCAATGAACTGATTCATCTTTCTGCTGAGTTATGAGTACGTTTTTTAATAAGACCACACGGATGCTCTGTTCTCTGAGTCATCACATACATTCCAAGTCTTATTGCCATTAACTGTACTCATGAGGGACCCGTACATAGATCAACAGGCAGTCGCTCAAACAGAACAAGGGGATACTCTCTGGTTTAAAATCAGGAAAGGCGTACATCAGGATTATATCCTTTCACCATACTTATTCAATCTGTATGCTGAGCAAATAATGCCAGAAGCTGGACTATATGAAGAAGAACACAGCATCAAGATTGGAGGAAGATTCATGAACAACCTATGATATGCAGATGACACAACCTTGCTTGCTAAAAGTGAAGAGGACTTGAAGCACTTACTGATGAAGATCAAAGACCATAGCCTTCAGTATGGATTACACCTCAACATAAAGAAAAAAGAAAAAATCCTCACAACTGAACCAATAAGCAGCATCCTGATAAACGGAGAAAAGACTGAAGTTGTCAAGGATTTCATTTTACTTGGATCCACAATCAATGTCCATGGAAGTAGCAGTCAAGAAATCAAATGACATATTACACTGGGCAAATATGCTACAAAAGATCTCTTTAAAATGTTAAAAAGCAAAGATGTCACTTTGAGTACTAAAGTGTGCCTAACTCAAGCCATGGTGTTTTCAATCACCTCATATGCATGCGAAGGCTAGACGATGAATAAGGAAAACACAAAAGAACTGATGCCTTTGAATTATGGTATTGGCGAAGAATATTGACTATACCATGGACTGGAATTTTTGCTGAAGAACATAATTTATAATGGACTTAATGTCATTTTCTTAAAAAAATGACATTAAAAAGAATGAACCAATCTGTCTTGGAAGAAATACAGCCAGAATGCTCCTTAGAAGGGAGGGAAGCGAGACTTCGTCTCACATGCTTTGGACATGTTATCAGGAGGGACCAGTCACTGGAGAAGAATATCATGATTGGTAAAGTAGAGGGTCAGTGAAAGAGAGGAAGACCCTCAGTGAGATGAACTTACACAGTGGCTGCAACAATGGGCTCAAGAATAGCAAAGATGATGACGATGGTACAGGACTGAACAGCATTTTATTCTGTTGTACATAGGGTCACTATGAGTCGAAACCCACTTGATGACACCTAACAACAATAACAACAACTTTGCCATTACAACTGAACAACAACCTGAATTAGTATTTTATTCTGGGATCACATTCTTTTGACTTGCCAAATTTTGATTACTTGTTACTTCACTGATTTCTGATGCTTAATATTGCTAAGAAAATGTCTGATGCCTGACTGATTGTATCCCTCACTAGATAAATGGCTTTATCCAAGATAAGGTAATACATGAAGTTTTATTCTACTAAAATAAAATTTAAAATAAAAACTTATTTTACGAGGTTTAAGTTATTTTTTTCTGATTCAGTATGTTGGATGTTTACTTTAACCCTTTGCTGTGGAGTCGATTCTGACTCATAGTGCCACCATATGCTACAGAGTAGAAATGCACCATAAAAAAAAAAAAAAAAAACTCTGTTGCCGTCGAGTCGATTTCGACTTATAGCGACCCCAGGGGACAGAGTAGAACTGCCCCATAATAGGGTTTCCAAGGAGCGGCTGGTTGATTCAAACTACTAACCTTTTTGGTTAGTAGCTATAGCTCTTAACCACTGCACCACCAGGGCTTTGAAATGTGCCATAGAGTTTTCTTTATTAGCAGATTGCCAGGCCTTTCTTCTGCTGTGCTGCTGAGTGGGTTCAACTTTTATTGGTCCAGCACAAATCAACTGCTATACCCAGGGACCATGATGTGTATTCTACCATCTTCTAATTGCTTTAATCTGTGCATTTTGTATACATCTTAAGTTGATCTTCCACATTAATGACTTGATTTTCAGCAAGGTAAGTTCTACATTGGTTTTATTCTTTTACCCTTTGTTTCTTGCCTTAGTTCTAAAAGGTTCTTATTTTCATATTTTATCAACTCTTCTTTAATCCTTTGTTGCCCAGAGTCAATACCCCCTTTAATTATCAGCTTTTGTGAAACATTTTCTTCTGTTTCCAGCAGGTAGTCTTTCTTAAGTATACTCTTCATATGTTTTCTGCTAGCTATGTCATTTTAATTAAAATTTTTACCTGAATATTTGCATGTGTTCTTTGCTTTTTATTTTCTTTTTTTCTACGTTTAATAATATTTGAATGAAGACAACTACTTGCCTAAGACTATTGTGGTGAAATCTTTTTGACCTTCCCAACTTTTGCTCTCCCCCACTCCTCTTCCACCACTTTACCTAGTACCATTTGAATATTTCTCTTCAACTTGAACTACAGGGATGAATATTTATCATTTCTATTCTTTGCTAAGTCATTCCATTCCAAAAGAGATTAAACAGGGAGGAATTTGGAACAATATACTGCTGCAATTTGAATGCAATGTTTGCACACATTACTGGCAAATTTGTAGACACTTTTTCTCTGGCAATGAGGGGAAATAGGGCAGGGGAGAGGGAGAGATGGCCACAGTGTAGGGTGTGAGAGTACAGGGCAGAGAAAGATGCTTAGCAGTGTTTTAGGAAGTTTTGCTATAGTGATAGGTGATGTAACTACTTTGTCTCACCAAAAATTTCACTAAGAATATTACATTCTTGCATGCTTTTGAATATGATGACATGCAGAAATAAGCCTTAAGGCAAGAACTGAACAGCTCATGGAGGCCCAGTTAGAGAAAGGTTATAAAAAGATCTCACAGTGTTATTTCTGTGTTTATGTAGTCATTTTCAATTTAGTCCATATCCTCTTTTTAAAAGAGAATTTGAGGTGGATCTTTAAATAAAGTCAGGGCTACATTAAAACATGAATGATTGATAGCAGCTGGGAGATAGTGAGAAATGTACTCGGACATTTAACTTTGCTTAAAGTGTACTCTAGAAACATGTTTTACTGATACTTGAATGATTCATTTGGTTGGCTGCTTTCATGGAGAGCAATTTTTAATTTTAAGTGGTAGGGAAATGTGCTGATTTCTTATAATTTATTTAAACAGGTCTCTAGCTTTGTAGACAGCAGAATTTTGGCATACTTCTGTCACTTGGTGTCAGGATACCTAACTTATATTTCTGTCATTTTGAAAGACATCTAATCCCCATTTATAATGGTGCTATTTTAAAATGAAAGTGAGTGAGTGATTGCAAATATAGTCGGCCCACCATATCCTCGGGTTCTGCATCCACAGATTCAATCAACCTCGGATCGAAAATACTCGGAAAAAAAAAAGTTTCTGAAAGCAAAACTTGAATTTGTCACCCACTGAGCACTATGCTGATATGCTGAATCCACGCAAATGAAGTGATGTGTAGGCATCCCCTGCTGTAGCCTCCCACCATTTAACAGATTCTCAGTCTCTCTCCAGCACTCATTGTTTGAGCATCCTTTGTCTCGCTTCTCATTTGTTCGCTACTTGTGTTGAGTGCACCCTTTGTTTCTGTGAAAAAATGGTTCCTAAAAAAAATTAAATAGTCAAAGCAATCCCTCAAAGGCTAATAGGAAGCATAAAGTGCTATCTCTCCATGAGAAAATAAAAATTTTAGATCTTTTGAAAAGCACCATGTCGCTTGCTGAAGTCAGCCGTGAGGTCTCTAAGAATGAATGGGGCATTCGCACGGTAAAGTAAAAAGAAGCTGAAATTCATGGAAGTGTTAGTGCTTCCCCTACAACCCCCTACAACGCAAAAATGGTCTCTCTGGTTCATGGTAAAGTGCTTGCAAAGACTGAGAAGGCATTAAGTGTTAAGTGTAAGCATTAACAACTATTTACATATCATTTACACTGTATTAGGTGTTGTAAGTAATCTAGCGATGATTTATATTTGGGAGGATGTGCATAGGTTATATGCAAATACTATGACATTTTATATAAGGGGCTCGAGCACCCACAGATACCTCCGAGGGGGTCCTGGAACCAATTCCCTTTGGAAACTGAGGGATGGCTGTATTTCAGGATTACCGATACAAAAATCACATTAAGTAGCTAAAAAAATTCCTTTGCAAAGAAATGGCACCTGACATAACACTGGTGTCTTTTATCCAAAATTAGTGTCCTAAAACTTGAGATTATTTCAGGTGATTTCTACATTAATGAGACAGTCTTAAATGTGGTAAGAAATAAGCAAGTTTAAAAAGCATTTGTTTACAGTATCTTTTATTTAATATGATTAACTTATAAAAATATATTGGAAACTACATAAAATATCTGTCATTTTGCATTGTATTCTTTTGCCTAGTATTAGCCAACTAGCATTTTGCATTGCAATAACCAAACATTTGGGGTTACCTGAAAATGGACAAAAAAAACTAGATAGACGTATAATCAGTGATGTTAATACAACAAATGGATGTTACTTGTCAGTTCTCACACTAAAAACTGGAATTCCCAATGCACATTCATTTCTATAAAAATGGTAAAATCATCATGAAATAGTTGTTTAAAATACATGAAAATTTTTTATTTATGGAGTAATCCTTGCAGATCTGTGGATATTAAGCAGTTTATGGCTGAATCCAGATCATCAGGATTTCTAGCTGGGTTTGCAAGCACCAGCGGCAAAGAACATCTTTGGGAAAGGCCTGTCAGTGTCATTTGCTCACTCTTGATATGCCTTCCCTTCTCAGACTTCTCTTTCCAGCCTATACATCTGTCATGTTTCCTTCTCAGTAGCAAATTGCCTCTGTTTCCTAATATTTGTAAGATTTTCAAATGATAACCACTGATGGCATCATTTTCTTTTTGTCCATTATGGTTCACAGTACCCTATTTGTGCCCTGAAGACTGGCCTGCAGGGACCTTATAGCAGGACATTACAGCCAGAATCACATCATCCCCACTCTCCTCACATTATGGCCAGTCAAGCTTTCCTTATTAGAGGGAGATAATTTTAAAATGGGTGATCACGAGAAACATCTTTTAGGGAATTTTGCACGTGAATGTATGACTAGAGTTCTAAATAAATGATCCACTGTAGAAATAAATGCCTTGAGAGTAGGATGCACAAATAGAAGAATTACTGCCTATAAATTCAGTTATATTCATATTTTTAAACAACTTGTATGAAACCAGAGTTCTTAGAATGGCTTCATTTCCAGTATGGGGTGGGGGGATGACTAATATTCATGAATTTCTAAAATAATAAGATGTGTAGACTATTAATATTATAGGAAACACAACTTACTCTTCCCATGATGAGGTAATTGTGCATATTGATAAATCAGTTTTATGAACGAAAGAGAAAAGAAGATGGCATATGCTAGAGGCTGCTTTTAACAAGAAATCCCTAGTCTCAGTTAATATCAACAAGTTGGTTTGGAAATATATTTCTCTTATGAAGAAGGCTGTAGAACAGTGCAAAAAAGACATTTATTTGAGAATTTTTGTGTTCTGGAGTCTGGGTATACGTCAGTGCACAAAATAATAACAAATATTTTGAAAAAAGCTTTAAGTATATAACAACAAAATCAAAAACCAAACCAAACCTGTTGCCATCGAGTCAATTCTGACTCATAGTGACCCTACAGGACAGAGTAGAACAGCCCCATAGGGTTTCCGAGGAGTGGTTGGTGGATTCAGAAAGCCGACCTTTTTGGTTAGCAGCTGAGCTCTTAACCATGCACCACCAGGGCTCTGGTATAATAACATGTCATGGTCATTTATAAATGTAGAGCTAAAACTTTTCTATATCTGGTTGTAATGTTGAAGTGCTTACTGTTGAACTCCATTTGGGTCTGCTGCTAGCAAATCAGTGATTTGGTCAATTGAAAGAAAATCTGGAGACAAGATTGTCTCATGCTCCTGGGATTCAGCATCTCTCTGCAATTAAAAAAAAAAAAAAGTAGAATGAGTTATCTCAATCATGTTTTATGTATTAATCTCACAGATATAAAAATGTGTTCTTATTGTGGTCTAGTTGCTGTCAGGAAGAAAACGCAAAAACAACAGTACTCTAGATAAAAAGTTTTCCTTTTCCTTTTTATATAATGGCACCTCTCCTCTGAAGTTTCAAATGGTTGGTCAATCTGTCATTTGAGCATATGTAAACTGGTGGTGGTTTTCAATTCAACAACTATTTATTGAAAAGCTGCATATTCCTCATTGAGTAGGAGGCTCAAGAGGAGGCAAAAACAAGTTAGAAATACTTGCTAACCTCAAGAAGCTTAATATCTAGTGAAAGGAACAAATCAAGAGTGACTTTAGAGCAAGAAAAGAAAATTATGTGTGATAAGGAGTCCATAATCAATGTGTCATTCTGTCTAAAAGAAAAGGACAGAACAAGATAAGTCTGTAGAGAAGAGGTCCAGGAAGGGACCTTATGGAACTCAGGAGGGATAATGCCCCAGGTGGATGAATCAGTAATAGCAAGCTTAGGAAGACAGGAGAGCTGGGGGTTGGTTCTGTAAATAGCAGGCAGTCCACAATGATGTCTAGAGCATGCAGACAGGACTAGTGGGAGCTAGGTGAGAAATAGAGGTTGGGAATATATTATGGAAGATATTACAATTTAATAATTCAGAAAATATTTACTGAGTGCTTACACCATGCAAGATACTGTGCAAATATTTCAGACCATGGTTCATTGAAGAATGACACGCTGAGGGGTTTGTTCTTAATAACACAGGTAATGGGGAACCAGTGAAATTTTTGAGCAGTGAAGTGACAAAATCAAAACTGTGCTTTAAGAGATGTTAATCTGACAGCAGGATTAAGGAAAGACAGGAGCAGAGAAAGGTCACAGGTGGAGTTAAATTAATAAATAGGTCGTTAAAATTATTCAGGAGAAGGCACTGGACTACACCGGGATCTTGACTGTGTGGATGAAAGAAGGGGGTGAATGCAACATATTGTATATGGGGGACAAAAAGGGAAAAGGGAATCCCTGAGTGGTACAAATGGTTAATGCCCTCAGCTGCTAACTTGAAGTTTGGAGGTTTGAGTCCACCCAGAGTCATCTCAGAAGAAAAGCCTGGTGATCTATTCCCGAAAAACCTGCCACTGGAAACCCTGTGGAGCACAGTTCTACCCTGACACACATAGGATCGCCATGACGAGACTCAATGGCAACTGGTTTAAAAGAAGAAAGAATGAATAAAGATTCTGAGTTTCTGAAACAGGTGGCTGGGAGACCATGGTGGTGATACTCAGGGCCTTCAATAGCAGATACGCCTCCTTTATGTGCATTAGACAAAGGCATCCTGTCTGGGTGGCAAAAGTACTAAAAGGCCCCTTTTCCCAAGGCTGACCCAGTCCTGTGCATGAGTGCACCACTGGTGAACAGAGTTGAAGTACTGTCCAGCTCTCACTGACCCCTCAGCTGGTGCTTTTATTCAGATTATGACGTGCATAACAACCGTATGTGGTGCCCTAGTTGCATCAACAGAAACAGGAGCATTCGAAGATGATACTAGTTTTAAGAAGACAAGATGATGAGTTTGGTGTTCAGTGGTTGAGTTTAAAGTGGAAGATGCATATCAAGGAAGAAACATTTAGAAATCAATTAGAAAAGCTGGAAATGCTGGAGTCAAATTTAAAGATGGTGGTGTAGGAGTCAACTCCAAGTACAGCAATGGATGAGATTGCCAGGGCAGAAGAGAAGAGCTCTGAATGAGAGAAGGAGAAGACTGAGTAGTTGAGGTTAGAGAGGTGAGAGAGAAAAACGGCCTCATGAAAATTAAGGATTGTGTATTTTAGGGGAGGAGAGGCAAGTATTTTTTAATTCAGCAAATAGCTATTGAGCCTTCCATGTGAATGGGCTTCAACAAGTAGGAACAGGAGGGAAATGCTTTGCTATTATTAACCAGATCACATCCCAAATTTTCCTTATTTCCTTTCCCAAACCCAACACTCACTGGTAATGATAATTGACTTAATATTTGTAATTTAATATTAGATTATTACTTATTTTAAAAATCTAGTTTACAAATAAAATATGCTACTTATTAGTTATCTTATTAGCTATCTTTTTGTAATCTAGCATGAACAAATTAACCTAACCTAGGTCAGACTATTAGATTTTAAACTCATTAAGAAAAAAATATTAGTGATCTTATACACAGAAAACCCCAAAGAATCCATAAAAAAACTACTGGAACTAATAGAAGATTTCAGCAAAGTAGCAGGATATAAGATAAACATACAAAAATCAGTTGTATTCCTCTACACCAACAAAGAGAACTTTGAAAAGTAAATCACCAAATCAATACCATTTACAATAACCCCCAAGAAGATAAAATTCTTAGGAATAAATCTAACCAGAAATGTAAAAGATCTATACAATGAAAACTATAAGACACTACTGCAAGAAACCAAAAGAGACCCATATAAGTGTAAAAACATACCTTCCTCATGAATAGGAAGACTAAACATTGTGAAAATTTTAATTCTACCCAAAGCGATCTACAGATACAATGCAATCCTAATCCAAATTCCAATGGCATTTTTTAATGAGATGGAGAAACAAATCACCAACTTCATGTAGAAAGGGAAGAGGCCCCAGATACGTAAAGCATTACACAAGAAGAACAAAGTGGGAGGCCTCACACTACCTGATTTTAGAACCTATTATACCACCACGGTAGTCAAAACATCCTGGTACTGGTACAACAACAGATACATAGACCAATGGAACAGAATTGAGAATCCAGATGTAAATTCATCCACCTGTGAGCAGCTGATATTTGACAAAGGCCCAAAGTCCATTAATTGGGGAAAAGACAGTCTCTTTAACAAATGGTGCTGGTATAACTGGATATCTGTCTGTAAAAAAATGAAACAAGACCCATACCTCACACCATGCACAAAAACTGAAAATGGATAAAAGACCTAAATATAAAATCCAAAACAATAAAGATGGTGGCAGAAAAAATAGGGACAATGCTAGAAGCCATAATACCTGGCATAAACAGAATACAAACCATAAGTAATAATGCACAAACATCAGAAGACAAAACTGGGAGCTCCTAAAAATCAAATACTTCTGCTCATCAAAAGACTTCACCAAAAGTCAAAAGACAACCTACAGATGGGAAAAAAATTTTGGCTATGACAAATCCGATCAGCGTCTAATCTCTAAAATCTACAAGATACTACAAAACCTCAACAACAAAAAGACAACCCAATTTAAAAATGGGCAAAGGATATGAATAGGCACTTCACCAGAGAAGACATTCAGGCAGCAAACAGACACATGAGGAAATGCTCATGATCATTAGCCATTAGAGAAACGCAAATCAAAACTACAGTGAGATACCATCTCACCCCAACAAGGCTAGAATTAATCCAAAAAACACAAAATAATGTTGGAGAGGTTGTGGAGAGACTGGAACACTTATACATTGTTGGTGGGAATGTAAAATGGTACAATCACTTTGGAAATCGATTTGGTGCTTCCTTAAAAAGCTAGAAATAGAAGTACCATATGATCTAGCAATCCTACCCCTTGGAATATATCCTAGAGAAATATGAGCCATCACACAAATAGATATATGCACACCCATGTTCATTGTAGCCCTGTTCACAACAGCAAAAAGATGGAAACAACCTAGGTGCCCATCAACAGACGAATGGATAAACAAATTATGGTATATTCACACAATGGAATACTATGCAACGATAAAGAACAACAGTGAATCTGGGAAACATCTTATAACATGGAGGAAACTGGAAGACATTATGCTGAGTGAATTTAGTCAGTCACAAAAAGACAAATATTGTATAAGACCACTATTATAAGAACTCAAGAAAAGGTTTAAACACAGAAGAAAACATTCTTTGATGGTTACGAGGGTGGGTAGGGCAGGAGACGGGTATTCACTAACTAGGTAGTAGACAAGAATAATCTTAGGTGAAGTGAAGAACAACAAAAACTACAGGGGAAGTCAGCACAGCTGGACTAAACCAAAAGCTAAGAATTTTCCTGAGTACAACCAACCACTTCAAGGGATAAAGTAGCAGGGGCAGGGGTCTGGGGACCATGGTTTCAGGGGACATCTAGGTCAATTGGCATAACAAAGTCTATTAAGAAAATGTTCTGCATCCCACTTGGTGAGTGGCATCTTGAGTCTTAAAAGCTAGCAAGCGGCCATCTAAGATGCATCAATTAGTCCCAGCCCACCTGGAACAAAGGAGAATGAAGAACACCAAAGACACCAGGAAAATAATTAGCCCAAGAGACAGAAAGGGCCACATAAACCAGAGACTGCATCAGCCGGAGACCAGAAGAACTAGATGGAGCCTGGCTACCACCAATGACCGCCCTGACAAGGAACACAACATAGAGTCCCTGATGGAGCAGGAGAAAAGTGGGGTGCAGAACTCAAATTCTAGTAAAAAGATCAGACTTAATGGTCTAATTAAGACCGGAGGGACCCCAGAAGACATGGCCCCCGGCCTTTCTGTTAGCCCAAAACTAAAACCATTCCCGAGGCCAACTCTTTAGATGAAGATTAGACTGGACTATTAGCAGGTTCAAACGACTTGCCTTAGGAAACCCTGGTGATGTAGTGGTTAAGTGCTAAGGCTGCTAACCAAAAGGTCGGCAGTTCAAATCCACCAGGCACTCCTTGGAAACTCTATAGGGCAGTTCGACTCTGTCCTATAGGGTCACTATGAGTTGGAATTGACTCAATGGCAACGGATTTGGCTTTTTTTTTTTTTTTTTGGTTATGGGACATAAAATGATACTTCTGAAGAGTGTACTTCTTAGCTTAAGTATATACATGAGACTAAATGGGCAGCTCCTGTCCAGAGGCCAGATGAGAAGGCAGAGAGGGTCAGGAGCTGGTTAAATGGACATGGGAAATCCGGGGTAGAAAGGAAGATTCTGCTGTCATGGTATAGGGAGAGAAACTAGGGTCACATAACTAGGGAGAGCAACTAGGGTCATATACCAATTTATAGGGTATAGAAATTTTTGTATGAGAGACTAACTTGAATTGTAAACTTTCACTTAAAGCACAATAAAAAATAAAAAACATTAGTACCTAATATAATACCCTGCACCTAGTAGGCACTCAGATGCTTGTAAATTGAATTAAACATACTCAGTTTTGAGAAACAGTAGTTTCTTGGTCCATAATGTATAGCTATATATTTGTTTAAATGCTTGTTGGTTACATAATTTTTATTATTAGCACTAAAGTGTAATTATTCCCGTACTGTCAATTCCATTAACCATAAATTCCTCAAGGACAGTAGTTCATTCTTTCATTTCTCTTTAGAATTCCACAGAACCTGGTTGTCAACACAGGTTGCTAACTGACTGTCTGAATTCATCCCCTCATCTGATGGCACTGTTAGATAATAGAGCATGATGAAAAGCAAGACTGAGAGGAACCTGGGATCTCAAGACAGCTCAGCTAGTGATTAATTTTGTGGCTTAAGGCAAGTCATTTGAACCTAAATTTGGATTCATGTTAAAAAATCATTTTGATATGTTTTAATATAGACAAGATTGCTAACATTATTTATTGGGAATAAAGATATACATGAAAAGTGAATTATCCAGACATTCAGATCAATTTTATTTGATTTAAAATGTTTCTGGTTGGAAGAAAACTAGGTCACACAAGAGCTACGTGAAAGAAAATACAATAATCTTAACCTTTTGGACGATAGTAATTCTAGCTAAGATACCTAATATTAGTGCGTCATTTTCTACTAAAACTTGCAGGCTTAAGATAATCCTCTTTTAGGAGAATTTACTTCTAGGCTTTTGTTTTGTTTTAAATTGCATTCTTGGAACAATTTTAAACAAGAGTTCTTTTTGTTTGTTTATATACTGTCTTGCACTAGAAAGGATATAAGGTGGTCAGAAATCTTTAGTCTTTCAACACATACATTCTGATTTGTAAAAATTAAATATACAATAGAAAACTCATGAATAGGCTACTAAAAATGTGGCTATGTAACTGTGGCTTTCTCTGTAAAATTACATCTCCGACTAGGAAAGTATGAAAGCTAAACTACACTGTAACTCATTTTATTCCACCACCTGGTGGATTTTAGCAGCTATTCCAGGAGCAATAAAACTGTAAGTCTGATATTATATGCCAGATAATATTTTCTCTGATTTTTTTCCCTAATGTCACTTAAACTTTCCACATTGCATTACTTAGCTTTGTATATACAGCTTCCTTCCAGAATGTAAGCTTTCAGGGGCAACTCGGTAGCCATCACTGGTAGTGCCTTATATAAAGTAGATTCCTCATAAATGTTCACTAAAAGAAAGATAACTGCCTGTACCAAATATTACTAAAGAGAGATTTCATAATCACAGAGAACATAGAATGGCTACAAATTTCAGAATCTGAAAGGCTTTCTTAAAAGCTAAGCATAAATGAACTAAGGAACAGTGCTGTGTCAAGTCATATTGGAGCCTGAATCAAGAGGAAAAGTTAGTAATAATAACCCTGTCTATATTTAAAATTTTGCTCTATCATGGTTTTTTTGCATTAATTTTGATTTTTAAAAATACTGCATTAAAATACTATTTATCTTGAGTACTGGTATTCTTGGCACCCCCTTAAGTTTTGTGCCCAAGGAGAGTGCCTCACTCATCTTAATCTAGCCCTGACCCTGTTGAGGAGCCAATGTGAGGAAAAGATAAGGATAAAAATAAAACAAATAGATGAAGGAAGGATAAATAAAAGCAAGACCTGCTCTTTAAAATAATGAACAAAATAGGCAAATCTTTGGCAAATGTACTTAAAGTATAAAGAAAGAAGGCCACACTAAATGGCAATATATTTGAAAATGCAGAGGAAATGGGTGATTTCTTAGGAAAACATAAGTTATCAAAATTGACCAAAGGTAAGGGAGAAGATTGAACAGACAAACCATGAACTAAACTGGAAGTCTTCTACTTTTTAAAAAGCCACCATGCTCTGATGGTTTTAAAGCTGAAGTTCTACCTAACCTTCAAAGAACACATATATTCTATCTTAGTCGAATAATTAGATTGTAGTGAATTCATTTTTTTTCTTTTTTATTGTAGTTCAGGTGAAGGCTTACAGAACAAATAGTTTCTCATGAAACACTACTACACATATTGTTTTATGACATTGGTTAACAACCCCACAACATGTCAAACCTCTCCCTTCTCGACCTTTTTTTTTTTTTTTTTGGTGAAAATATACATAGCCAAAGATACACCATTTCAAAAATTTCTACTTGCACAGTTCAGTGACATTGACTACACTCTTCCAATTGTGCTGTTATTCTCACTTAAGATGAAGGCTTACAGAACAAAATAGTTTCTCACTTAACAGTTACTACACATGTTGCCCTATGACAATGGTTAACAATCTCACAACACATCAACAATATCCTTACTCAACCCTGGGTTCCCCATCACCAGCTTCCTTGTCCCCTTCTGCCTTCTGGTCCTTGTCACTGGACTACTATACCTTGTTAGGCTCATTTGGTTTTACGGGGCTGTCCACTCCCAGGCTGAGCAGTGAACCTCGGAGGTAACTTCACCACTGAGCTAAAAAGGGTGTCTGGGGACCATATCTTGAGGTTTCTCCAGTCTCCTTTAGGCCAGTAAATCTGGTCTTTTTTGTTTTTTTTTTTTGTGAGTTAGAATTATGCTCTACATCTTTCTCCAGCTCTGTCCAGAACCCTCTGTTGTGATCCTGGTCAGAGCAGTGAGTGGTGGTAGCTGGGCACCATCTAGCTGTACTGGACTCAGTCTGCTGGAGGCCTTGGTAGCTGTGGACAATTAGTCCTTCGGACTAATCTTTTCCTTGTATCCTGTTCTCTTCATTCTCCCTTGCTCCCGAAGGGATGAGACCAGTGGAGTATCTTAGATGGCCGCTCACAGGCTTTTAAGACCCCAGACACTACTCACCAAGGCAGAATGTAGAACATTGTCTTTATAAACTGTGTCATGCCAATTGAGCTAAATGTTCCCCAAGACCATGGTCCCCACAGCCCTCCGCCCAGCAATTCAGTCCCTCAGGGAGTTTGGATGTGTCTATGGGGCTTCCATGACCGTTCCTTGTACAGGTTGTGCTAGTTTCCCCTGTATTGTGTGCTGTCTCACTCTTCACCCAAGATACCACTTATCTATTGCCTATTTAATATTTCCCCCCCAACCCTCCCATCCCTGGTAACCAACAAAGATTGCTACACTTTGTGTGTGAACTTTTTCATGGGTTTTTACAATAGAGGTCTCACACAATACTTGTCCTTTTGTGATTGACTTATTTCACTCAGCATAATGTCCTCCAGTTTCATCCATGTTATGAGATGCTTCACAGATTCATTGTTGTTCTTTCTCGTTGCACAGTACTCCATTTTGTGTATGTACCGTAGTTTGTTTATCCATTCATCTGTTAATGGGCATCTAGGTTGTTTCCATCGTTTTGCTATTGTGAACAATGCTGCCATGAACATAGGTGTGCATATGTCTATTCGAGTGACGACTCTTATTTCTCTAGCATATATTCCTAGGAGTGGAATTGCTGGATCGAATGCTATGTCTATTTCTAGCTTTCTGAGGAAGCACCATATCATTTTCCAAAATGGTTGTATCAGTTTGCATTCCCACCAGCAGTGCGTAAGAGTTTCGATCTCCCCGCAGTCCCTCCAACATTTGTTATTTCCAGTGTTTTTGATTCGTGCCAGTAATGCCAGGGTGAGATGGTATCTCATTGTGGTTTTAATTTGCATTTCTCTAATGGCTAGTGAACGCGAGCATTTCCTCATGTGTCTATTGGCCATTTGAATGTCTTCTTTGCTGAAGTGTCTGTTCACTTCTTTTGCCCATTTTTTAATAGGATTATTTGTCTTTTTGTTGTAGAGGTGTTGGATTTTCTTGTAGATTATGGAGATTAGACCTTTGTCTGACTTGTACTGTCCAAAAATTTCTTCCTAGTCTGTACGTTCTCTTTTTACTCTTTTGGTGAAGACTTTTGAAGAGCATAGGTGTTTGATTTTTAGAAGATCCCAGTTATCTAGCTTATCTGTTGGGGTTTGTGCATTGATGGTTATGGTTTGTATCTTGTTAATGCCGTGTATTAAGGCCTGTAGTGTTGGTCCTATTTTTTCTTCTATGAACTTTATAGTTTTAGGCTTCATACTCAGGTATTTGATCCATTTTGAAGTAGTTTTTGTATACAGCATGAGGTATGAGTCCTGTTTCATTTTTTTGCAAATGGATATCCAGTTTTGCCAGCACCATTTGTTGAAAAGACTGTCTTTTCCCCACTTGATGGACTTTGGGCCCTTGTCAAAGATCAGCTGACCATAGGTGGATGGATTTACATCTGGGTTCTCAATTCTGTTCCATTGGTCAATGTATCTGTCGTTGTACCAGTACCAGGCTGTTTTGACTACTGTAGCTGTATAGTAGGTTCTGAAGTCAGGTAGTGTGATTCCTCCAACTTTATTCTTCTTCTTCAGTAGTGCTTTACTTATTCAGGGCTTCTTCCCTTTCCATATAAAGTGAATGATTAGTTTTTCCATCTCTTTGAAGAATCTTGTTGGTATTTGGATCGGGATTGCGTTGTATTTGTAAATTGCTTCGGGTAGAATTGTCATTTTCACAATGTTGAGTCTGCCTATCCATGAGCATGGGATGTTTTTCCATTTATGTGGATCCCTCTGTGTTTCATGCAGTAGTGTTTGGTAGTTTTCTTTGTATAGGTCTTTTACATCCCTGGTCAGATTTATTCCTAAGTATTTTATCTTTTTAGGGGCTATTGAAAATGGTATTGTTTTCCTGATTTCCTTTTCATCATTCTCCTTATTGGTGTATAGGAATCCAATGGATTTTTGAATGTTTATCTTGTATGCTGCTACTCTGCTGAATCTTTCTATTAGTTCCAGTAGATTTCTCGTGGAGTCTTTAGGGTTTTCTATGTATACTATCATATTATCTGCAAACAGGGACAGTTTAACTTCTTCATTACCAATTTGGATGCCCTTTATTTCTTTTTGTTGCCTTATTGCACTAGCTAGAACTTCCAGCACAATGTTAAACAGGAGTGGTGATAATGGGCATCCTTGTCTTGTTCCTGTTTTCAAGAGGAATGTTTTCAGCCTCTCTCTATTCAGAATGATGTTGGCCATTGGTTTTGCATAGATGCCCTTTATTATGTTGAGAAATTTCCCTTCTATACCTATTTTATTGAGTGTTTTTATCAGGAATTGGTGTTGGACTTTGTCGAATGCCTCTTCTGCGTCAATTGAGATGATCATGTGATTCTTTTCTTTCCTTTTATTTATGTGGTGGATTACACTGATTGATTTTCTAATGTTGAACCATCCTTGCA
This sequence comes from Dugong dugon, assembly GCA_030035585.1. Lineage (NCBI taxonomy): Eukaryota > Metazoa > Chordata > Mammalia > Sirenia > Dugongidae > Dugong > Dugong dugon. Next base: position 28,899,950 of record CM057475.1, read on the forward strand.
TACCTGGTATGAATCCTACTTGGTCGTGATGTATTATTTTTTTGATACGATGCTGAATTCTATTGGCTAGAATTTTGTTCAGAATTTTTGCATCTATATTCATGAGAGATGTTGGTCTGTAATTTTCTTTTTTTGTGACATCTTTGTCTGGTTTTGGTATCAGCATTATGCTAGCTTCATAGAATGAATTTGGAGGTGTTGCTTCCTCTTCTATGCTCTGAAATAGCTTGAGTAGTACTGGTACAAGCTCTTCTGTAAATGTTTTGTAGACTTCTCCAGTGAAGCCATCTGGGCCAGGGCTTTTTTTGGTTGGGAGTTTTTTTATTACCTTTTCAATCTATTCTCTTGTTATGGGTCTGTTCAGATTTTCAACAAGTGAATTTATTTTTAAGAAATCAGTATAGTCTACAAACAAAAACCTGAACTAACACAAATGGAAATTATAAACCCAAATCACTAATGAATACCGATACAAAAATTTCTAATTAAAATACATATTAGAAAATCCAATCCAGCAGTGTACTAAAGGAATAATAAGCTATCATTATGGCCAACTAAAAGGGAGCCCTGGTGGCACAATGGTTAAATCTTGGCTGTTAACCTAAAGGTCGGCAAGGTGATTTGAACCCATGGGCGGCTCTGTGGGAGGAAAGACCTGACAATCTGCTTGCCTAAAGATTACAGCCTAGAAAACCCTATGGGATAGTTCTACTCTGTCATACAGGGTCACCATGAATCAGAATTGACTCAACAGCACACAACACATATAAACATACACATATATAAAGATATCCCAATGTATAATGGAATGGTTATATAACATCTTCCTCCCATTAAGAATGGACTGGCTGCCACTTTATATATATAGTGAACACTGACAAGCAGTTCATTTTTAATGGGAGGGGATGGTTTATATAGTAAATGGTACTGGCATAATTTGTGATTCAGCTCAAGAAGAAAACGATATTAGGTCCTCATCTCAAATATACAAAATACATCTATTAAAAAAATTTTTTTAGCCATATTAAGGACCTAATTTTAGGAAAATAAAAATTTTAAACGTTAGAAAAAGATTGAAGATTGTGTACCTTGAGGAGGAGCGGGGAGGGGGTACTTCTTAAAGCAGAGACCAATGTAAGAAGACAAGCCTAAATGTTTGTCAGTATCTCCATGGATACAACTGGTATTAGCAGGGGGTCTATGTGTCTGATAAATAATATACAACACAATAGCATTTTTAGTTTCATTAATACTATCTTCTCAATAATATATTTAACTGGTTTTTCTTGCATCCTCCTCATAGCCCTGCACAGGTTGACCTACATGGTGTGATTGAATATCCTCAGTAAATACCTCTTGAATGATACTGAAATTACCAGAATCTAACCATTTTGCTGCTCAAGTGGAGCCCCAAGTGTTTCTCTCTAAATTGCCAATGCTGAGGTAAGAGCCATTCTCTGAAGTTTGTAAGGATCATCTAACATGGAGAGAAGGGTGAATGGACTCCTCTTGGATATGCTGACAATCTCTAAGACAAGTGACATCATCCTTCCAGTCAAAACTGTATAAGTGCCTGTCCTGTACAAGGCCCCAAATGCTCAAATGCACTGAGAAAACATTACATAATAGGGTATGTGATTATGTTTTAAAAGACACTATTCAGAAGAAGCAACTGGGAGAAAATAATTTGTATTTTCTTTTAGGTCTCTGATGTTAATTGAAGTATACTCCTTTTAAGTATACTGCTTAAAAGATTATACTTCCCAAATAGTATTTCTGAAGATATTAAGAAAGTCAGTTTACGATCAAACTATTAAGAAAAGGCTGATCAGGAAATCCTAAGTATACATTATAAACTCCTTCCACTTATAAACTACATATAATGAAGATTTATTTTCAGATTTTTGTCATTTTTCTGTTCTTATGCATTAATATAGATATCTGCCAAAAGTTTAGTCTTACCTTTTAAAAGGCAGCATTTACCTTAATGTTACTAAAGAACCTGGAATGTTGAATTCAGAAAGTTGGCAAGTACAGTTTATGCAATGTCACAGAAAAAAATATTTTCCTGGATCTGGATCTCATGTCTGCTTGTTTACAGTATCTCACAAGGTAGATTTTATTCTATGATAACTATCTTTCCTAGTATACTTCAGACCAGTCATGATCTTAATTGGTTACTTTAACATATTTACTGCGTGCCTACTGTATGATTGGGATAATTGGTTGCTTTTACTGCCTAAGTGTTTGCCTATAAACAACAAATGGGAAACCTCAGACTATTGGAAGCTTATGCTTTATTTTCAATAGACTTGACAAGAAAAAAAAAATTCACTAATGATTGTCTCAGCTGGCTAGATGGCCTGCTGGCTAAGTCAGTCTGGAGACAGAATTATTAGAAATGACATTATAAGGGACTAGGTCTTAGGGGATAAACTCTGGAAAGTATATGATCTGAAAAGCAGCATTCAGTATCTTACTAAAAAGCTCAGGCCTTGGGGAAAGAGACTCCAAGAGAGAGAAATATTTTGCTGCTTTCCATCTAACCCCTGAAGCCCCTAGTTAGCACAAATGGGTGGCAGGCAGGACTTGTCATTCTAATGAATGACACAGCTCTATGGATCAACTGTCTTCTCTGTGAACTACAGGAACTCTGCTTTCGTTAGAATGGGAAATTAGATTTCCACCACGCAATGTTTTAGCTTGTTAGTAAATGAGCACAGCTAAGTGAGTCCAGGTTACAATTTGATTTCTTCAGTTTGTTACTGACTAAAAGATTGACTATATCCTGAACTGCATGCCATGAGGAATACCTGCTCCTGGAAGAAGTTAACCAAGCGCAAACTGACAGTGCTATGGTGGTGATTATCTAAGCTCTATAACTAAGAGTCCTTTGTTAAAAATTACGGGGTATTTCTTTCATTTTTTTTAAAGTGTCGATTCATAAAAGACCCCAATTATCAGCATTTTCCTAAAAAGACATTATTTACATGGGTAAGGGTGCGTATGTGTACACTGACAATTTTACATTCTCATAATTTCTTGTACATATTTAAATAACACAATTTAATTGGGAAATTTCCTATGCCACTTTTGAAATTGTATTACTTACATGGGAGATCACAAGGGAGTAACTGGCTTAGTAACTACTTTATCACATTAAAATGTGTTTTTAATGTATGCTAATTTCAAAGGCTCATATGAGAGTAAACATCTTTGTTGTTGTTATGTGCCAGTCAAGTCAACTTTCAACTCATAGCAGCCCCACGTGACAGAGTAGAACTGCCCCATAGGGTTTTCTTGGCTGTAATCTTTATGGAAGCAGATTGCCGGGTCTTTCTCCTGCAGAACTGCTGGGTAGGTTCAAACTACCATCCTTTTGGTTAGCAGTCAGGCACTTAACCGTTGAGTCACTAGCATGCTTTAAAATCACTGCTGTTGAGTAGATTTCAACTCATAGCAACCCTATAGGACAGAGGAGAATTGCCCCATAGGGTCTCCAAGGAGTGGCTGGTGGATTGGAACAGCCAGTCTTTTGGTTAGCTGGGCCACCAGGGCTCCAGCATGTTTTAGTGGTCTGCATATAGTATTGGGAAGAATCTGAATAGGGAGCAACTTGTAGATCTCTGAACAAGGCACCAAATTATTGACTCTGTATTTCCTCATTTATAAAAATGCAGCTAATACTCATCTTCTGCACAAAGAATGTTTAGACTAACAAATGATTTATAAAGGGAATTGAGCAAAGGAGTGTTAATCATAACGTTATTCACGTTTAGGGCCTCAAAAAACTTGAAGGAAAAGAACTTCCTAGGAACAAAAGATAAACTCAGTGAAGATTTAAGCATTCTTTTGGTAATATCTGGCATAGCAGATATGTTCTTAATTAAAATATCACAATACTAAGTTTATGACAAATTAAATTAACCTAAAACCCACTTACTATTGACAGTTGGTGTTGGTAGGGGCTTAATGATAGAAACGCTTATTTTATGCACAAGGCCACTGGGTCTGAAGATGGTTAAATGACTCTCCTAATAACAAGATGATGCTGAGTAACTAAGCCACGAGCAGAAATAACGTTCCCAGCTGCTCGGCCTTTGTCCTATCTCCTATTACATATTCATTTATTTAGTTTTAGAGAAATGCAAAATAATAACGGAAACACCAAGCTGCAGTCCTTAAATATTAACCAATCCATTATGGATGAAAGGCTATTATTAAATCCAGGGCACCTTTTGAGAAATTGGAACTGCGATCATTGCAAAAAAATGAATCCAAAACCAAACCCATTGACTACGAGTTAATTTTAACTCATAGCGGCCCTATAGGACAGGGCCCCAGAGGGTTTCCAAGGCTGGAATGTTATGGAAGCCTACTGCCACATCTTTCTGCCGCAGAGTGGGCCTGGTGGGTTGGAACTGTCGACCTCTCTGTTGGCAGCCTACCACTTAACCATTGAGCCACCACGAATACTCTAAAAAAAAGAATAGCATTTTCTAAAAGGCACTAGCCCGTTTTAAACTCTGAGATTATTTTTGGTTTTCTTTTTAAGGACAGAGAATCCCAAGAGAAATATGTAGTTGTAAGGTCGTTTTGGGCATGGAACCGTCAACTGGATGACTATCTGTTCGCAGGACCCCTCACTGCGCGGCTGCCCCGGCTCACCGCCCTCTGGGGCCGCGCACCGGCGGGGCTGGGCCTGCGGCGCCGCCCTGGGGCCCGGCCTCAACTTCTACCAGACTGGGCAGAGAGCTTGGGGGTCTCAGGAGGGAAAGGGGGGGCGTACCTCCGTCTCTGGCGTGGTCCCCGCGGGGGTTATCACCGAGGGGGTCGCCCTCAGAGGGGTCATCGCCCCGGGAATCGTTCCCAAAGACGTCGCCATGATCCCGCCCGCGCCCAGCGGCCCCTCGTCGCCGTGGCGACAGGGGTGGGGCTGCGGTCCTTGGGTCCTAAGGAAAGTGACTCCCGGATCCCAGAGCCTCCTGTCCCCGGGAAATGGCTGGGGATGGGGCAGTGGCAGCAGGCGCTCTGCTGGCAAGGCCTAGAGCAGTGCTTTGAATCATATGGTAGACAGACTTGTTCCTCTGAGAGGAAAAAAAAAAGCAAACAAACCGTATAAATGAACGGATACATATGAAAGTGCCTAATGCTGGCATGCAGAAAGTATGCAATAAATATTAAAAAGAGAGAAGTTCTTAGAAATCTGAACACTGACTTATATATGATATTAAGGAATTACTGAAAATTTTAAAGGTATTATGATGGTATTGTGGTCATGTTTAGGAAGGAAGAAGTATGCTTATCTTTTAGAAGTACCCCCCAAACCAAAAGCCAAATCCTTTGCGGCGAAGTCGATCTGGACTCAGAACGACCCCATAGGACAGAGTAGAACTGCCCCATAGGGTTTTCTTTACGGACGCTTACTGCCACAGCCTTCTCCCACAGAGCAGCTAGTAGGTTCCAACCACTGACCTTTCGGTTAGCATAGAGAAAGATTTAGGGATGCAGTAATATAAATTCTGGGATTTGCTCCAAGATAATGGGGACAAGGCCCATGAGAAATGAGTGGAGATACGGTAAATGAATCAAGATTGGCCATCAGCTGGGTGATGGAGACATAGGAGGGATCATTATACTATTTCTTTCTAGTTTTGTGTATTTGGAAATTTTTCATAATAAAAACATTAAAACCAACAAGATCTAGTTAATGGCAGTACGGGTAGGTTGTTTTTTTTTTTTTTTTTTTTTAATGTACTTTAGGTGAAGGTTTACAGAACAAACTAGATTCTCACTAAACAATTAGTACACATATTGTTTTGTGACGTTGGTTACCAACCCCACGACATGTCAACACTCTCCCCTTCTCGACCTTGGGTTGCCTATTACCAGCTTTCCTGTGTCCTCCTGCCTTCTAGTCCTTGCTCCTGGGCTGGTGTGCCCCTTTAGTCTCGTTTTGTTTTATATGCGTATATAATCTTTGGCTCAAGGGCGAATCTCAGAAGTGACTTCAGTACTGAGCTAAAAGGGCCTCCGGGGGCCATGCTCTCGGGGTTTCTCCAGTCTCGGTCAGGCCAGTAAGTCAGATCTTTTTTTTTTTTTTTCTGAGTTAGAATTTTCTTCTACATTTTTCTCCAGCTCTGTCCGGGACCCTCTATTCAGATCCCTGTCAGAGCAGTCGGTGGTACTTGGGCACCATACAGTTGTGCTAGACTCAGTCTGGTACAGGCTGTGGTACTTGTGACCCATTAGGCCTTTGGACTAATCTTTCCCTGTGTCTTTGGTTTTCTTCATTCTCCCTTGCTCCAGATGGGGTGACACCAGTGGATTATCTTACATGGCCATTCACAAGCTTTTAAGACCCCAGATGCTACTCACCAAAGTAGAATGTAGAACATTTTCTTTATAAACTCTGTTGTGCCAATTGAGCTAGATGTTCCCCAAGACCATGGTCAGTATGAGTAGTTTTGACCTGTCTGGATGATTAACAGTTGCTTTGAAAATGAACTGTACTTCGATTCTATCTACCTGCATGGCTGGTGCTGTGCAGGACTGATTACTGTAAAAGTAGGACATTGTTAAATGCTCCAGTTTCCACATCTGTAATATGAGATAGTAAGGGTATCTGCCTCATAGGGTTACTTTGAGGATTAAATGTGCTAATATATGGAAATATTTAGAACTGTGTCAGGCAGAGTAAGTGTTCTATAAATGTTGGTTATCAGTAGAATTAGCATTAGTATTGTGTTTCTCCTGAACTTAGTCCATTCTATATACAGCTGTAAGGATAATTTTTCATCACATACCTCTCCTTCATATTAACTCATTGCCTTTCAGATCAAATTTAACACTTAGCTTTACATAACTCCCTGATAGTTGTGCCTTTCCTTCAAATTGTCTCATGTTCAAACTATGCACGAAATTTGTACTGTCAACCAGTGCTAACAGGTTGTCCTCAGTTTTATACTCTTTATGAGGATTAATGCTCTTCCTCTTTGCTTGCTATCTTCACCCCTAAAAGAATGACTTGAGTTATCATCACAACAAATATGTTTTATATGACTTGACTTACAATCCCATTTAAAAAGGATATTAGAACTTCCTCAATTAGTGAAAATATAGTCATTTTTAAAGTGATTTTCAGAGTTAATAAAAAAGCCACCACCTTGGAAACTCATTACAAACTTATTCAATTATTTCTTTTTGATCTCTGATTCAAGGAAATTGAAAATAGCCAGTCACCTTCTGCTGGGTAAGAACTCTTCATATCCCTTAAATTTATCCTTTGGTAAGGCTATGCAGCTTTTATGTCTCCAAACTGTAGCTCTAGTTTCCTCAAAGATCTGATTTATTTTTCCAGTCTTCAACTGTTCTGCCACTTCTTTGACAATCTTTATGGTTTCTATCCCTCTCTTCGGTTTTGAACCCCAGAACTAGATACAGTACTCCATTAAAGATGGGATCAATTCTAACAGTAAGAGGAGAGTTACCTCCAAGGTGGGGGAAATGCTGTGTAGTAATTTCACTTTTCCTGGATTTAAAGTTATTATTTATTAGATAAGTCAGTTTTGAAAGGATAATTTAATTTTATGGGGCACACAGTTATCTCCCAGTAAGGAATTGTGAAGAAAGCCTATTAGCCTGAAAGTTACTTTTAATGTGTACAAACCAAAGCCAGTTTGAGCCCCCACTCATTTTGTAGGGAGATGCAACCTATAAAGATGAATCTCAGAAGTTGTGCATTTTTACACTGAAAGGTCAGGTAAGTCTTCCTTCTTTGGTCTCTTTTGAAGGTAAGAACTTCTAACCAAAGCCTGCAAAATTTCGTTTGTTATCGTAGGTTATTGTTTTAGGACTGGAAAAGAAAAGAAAATATATGGCTCTTATAGTTTACAGCTATTAAAAAAAAAATCTAACTTTTATCACATCACACGGTGAAATATGGGGTAGCTTGATACTATTAGTTGATTAATTGAATTGGCCCCTGTTGTAGTGAAAGTTTGCCAATCTATACACCATGAACAGCATATTTTTCAAATGGAATCAGATTTTCTTGAAGAAGGGAATTTTCATAAATTTACCAATTCAAGTATTGCATGTTTAAAATAAAGCATACTTTCTAAATGCCAGAGAAATGTTTAGGAAGGGGCTGGATATTTTCTTTTTTTTTCCATAGTGGCTGTAACTTTTTTTTTTTATTATTGTAGTTCAGGTGAAGGCTTACAGAACAAATAGTTTCTCATGAAACACTACTACACATATTGTTTTATGACATTGGTTAACAACCCCACAACATGTCAAACCTCTCCCTTCTCAACCTTTTTTTTTTGGTGAAAATATACATAGCCAAAGATACACCATTTCAAAAATTCCTACATGCACAGTTCAGTGACATCGACTATGCTCTTCCAATTGTGCTGCTATTCTCACTTAAGATGAAGGCTTACAGAACAAAATAGTTTCTCATTTAACAGTTACTACACATGTTGCCCTATGACGATGGTTAACAACCTCACAACACATCAACACTATCCTTACTCAGCCTTGGGTTCCCTATCGCAAGCTTCCTTGTCCCCTTCTGCCTGCTGTACCTCATTAGTCCCGTTTGGTTTCATGGGGCTGTCCACTCCCAGGCTGAACGGTGAACCTCGGAGATGACTTCACCACTGAGCTAAAAGGGTGTCTGGGGGCCATACTCTCAAGGTTTCTAGGAGCTGGATAATTTTATGATGGATATTGATGGTCTGGTGTGGCAGAACAGCGCAATGAATAGTGATGCTGAGATTTCAGTTGTCTTCTCAGGGTGGGTAAACATTTCTGTGCCACTCTTCATGGTTCCCATGTTACTGCCTCATTTTAAGTTTGCATGAGGTTTGTTAACAATAAATAAAACAATGTCACTAATGAGATTAATTGCATTAGTAATTCAAGCACTGTGATTTCTGAGGTCTTCATTCGATTAAGTGACACCTGTGATAGTCTGAAGAGGCTCAGTCTGGAAAAATGCCAGTTTATCCTTTAAATGCTGGTGAGACCAGAGAATTCTGGAGATGGATTTTAGATAGCACATTGTGTCTTAGCTTTGACATTAAAAAAAAATTTAGATCTAGGAGGTGTGGTCAAGATGGCGGAATAGTCAGATGCTTCCTGTCATCCCTCTCACAACAAAGACCTGTAAAAACAAGTTAATCAATTACGTGTGACAATCTAGGAGCCCTGATCATTAAAGACAAAGCTAAAGAATCAGACTGAGTAGCAGATGGAAGGAGAGACAATACAAAAACAGCAGAGAAGTGCCAGTGGCGAGGTTGCTGGCACCCTGCTGACTGGGTTGGCCAGTGCACATGGGCTGAGGTGAGCAGCAGCATTCAGGACACATCTCACTAAGTCGGGAGAGGCCAGGCAGCAGCTAGTCTGCACAAGCCTCCAGAGTCCTGTGAAAGTGGTGATGGACCTGCGAAAGTCAAGTGCTAACCTACTGTGTGGGGTCAAAATAACCCCTCCCCCTCCAGGAGTTTCACAGTGGAGAAGTGCCTCTTTCCCCTCACCTACCCACTCACCTCGCTCTGCTCCGGCACCAGTCCAGCAGTATTCAACAACTACCATGTCCCCTAAGCCAGAATTCAGGCCTATTCACACCCACACCAGTCTCGAGGTTTTAAAAAACTCCATGCCTCCAAGCCAGGAATTCAGGGCAGGCCAGGAGGCCCCGCACTTCTGTCCAGCCACTGGCATAAGGGATCCACAGACTTGCAATGCCCTTTACCACTGCCTAGACCTGTGTGGGCCAATTCAATACCACATGCACTCACTAGCATAAAACAACAGGGCATACACCTGAAGCCCATTTTCCACTGCAGCAGCCAAGGGGGGAGCTGTGAATTCAAGACATTTGAAACTGCCCTGCCCACTAAGCAGGGTCCTCACCCACCCTCATCAGGGGACTGAGGGTTGGCAGTATCACCCACTCCATCTAGCCACCCATGAGAGCGGTCTGAGAATAAGTGGTGCCTCCCAGTTCCTCAAGGCAACAGCACCGGCTGCCCAAGGACCACCTGCAATACCCAGCCAATAACCTCTCTAGGGGACAGGGACATGCCCTCCACCCAGGCACCTGGGAGCAGTTGTCAGCCCCCTGCCTTGCTCTGCACATAACCCCCTATTGCAGCCATATACTTGTGCCTGCTCCAAACACCTGTATGCAGCCCTGCCCATCTAGGACTGTAGGTGAGGTTCTGCACTACACACGTGGTGACTGATGACCTGGACACCTGTACCACACCTATATAAGAAAAGTGAACAGACTCCTGGGCTCACATACCCAGTAGCTGCTCTAACCACCTAGAGACAGGATGTGAGAGCTTCAAAGATGCCAATAACCAAAGTAGCTCACATGCACAGCCTGCTTGGACATATCAAAACAAAACAAAAAGCTAGGACACAGTAAACAAACATACAATAAATAAATATAATAACTTATTGATGGCTCAGAGACAACAATCAATATCAAATCACATAAAGAAGCAGGTCAGGATGGCTCCAGCAAGTAACCAAAATAAACAACCGGGAAACCTTCCAGAGGAAGATAAAGTCATGGAATTAACTGAGATAGAGTTCAAAAGACTAATATATAGTGCTCTCCAAGAGATCAGGAAGGAGATCATTTAAAACTCAGATCAAGCCAAGGAACACACAGACAAATCAATAGAGGAATTCAGGAAAAAAATACAAGAACAAAATGACAAATTTAACAGGCTGGTAGAAACCTAAAGTGACAGCAACTAGAAATCCAAAAGATTAAAAGTAAAATTTCAGAATTAGACAACTCAGTACAAGTTAATAGGAGCAGAATTGAGACAATGGAAGTCAGAATTAGTGAGACTGAAGATAAATCCCTTGACACCAATTTATTTGAAGAAAAATCACATAAAAGAATTTTAAAAAATGAAGAAAGCCTAAGAATTATGTGGGACATTATCAAGAGGAATAATCTAGGAGTGACTGGAGTACCAGAACAGGGGAGGATAACAGAAAACACAGAGATAATTGTTGAAAGTTTGCTGGCAGAAAACTTCACTGATACCATGAAAGATGCAAAGATATCTATCCAAGAAGCTCAATGAACCCCACACAGGGTAGCTCCCAAAAGAAAGTCACCAAGACATATCATAATCAAACTTGCCAAAACCAAAGACAGAGACAGAATCTTGAGAATGGTAGGGATAAACAAAAAGTCACCTACAGAGGGGAACCAATAAGACTAAACTCTGACTACTCAGCAGAAACAACGCAAGCAAGAAGGCAATGGGATAACATACATAAAGTCTTGAAGGAAAAAAAGTTATATATCCAGCAAAACTGGCTCTCAAATACAATGGCAAAATTAGGTCATTTGCAGATAAACAGAAGTTAAGGGAACTTGTAAAAACCAAATCAAAATTACAAGAAATATTAAAGGGAGTCCTTTGGTTAGAGAACCAACAATATCAGACAACAACCCAAGACGAGAACACAGGACAGATCAATCAGTTATCAACCCAGATAGGAAAGTCACAAAAACAAGTCAAAGCTAAAAGACTGAAAATAAGGAACCAGAGATGTCAGTATGTAAATGATGACGACATCAAAACAAAAAAGAGAGAATAAACAGTATAGTCATAAAACTTCCATATGGAGAGGAAGTTAAGGCTATATCAATAAATAAAAGATTGGTTTAAACTTAGAAAAATATAGTTAAATTTTAAGGTAACCACAAAGGAAGATAACAAACCTACCCATCAGAATAAAAAAGAAAACATAAAGACTCAGCAAACACAAAATAACAACAATGAGAATACATAAAGAAAAATGACTCAGCACAGAAAATTAAGTGGAACTAAGAAACTGTCAACACCAAGCAAAAAAATACATCAAAATGATAGCAGTAAACTCATACCTGTCAAGACTGCATGTGAATGGACTGAATGCACCAATAAAGAGACAGAGAATGGCAGAATGGATAAAAAAAACACGATCCATCTATACGCTGCCTACAAGAGACACATCTTAGACTCAAAGACAAACAAACTAAAACTCAAAGGATGGAAAAAAAATATCAAGCAAACAACAACCAAAAAAGAGCAGAAGTGGCAATATTAATCTCTAACAAAAATAGACTTTAAAGCAAAATCCACTACAAAGGATAAGGAAGGCCACTATATAATGATCAAAGGGTCAATACACCAGGAGGACATAACCAAAATAAATATTTACACCCCTCACCAACACCATGTAGTTCTTCTGGTCTCAGGCTAGTGGAGGCCGTGGTTCATGTGGTCTGTTAGTCCTATGGACTAATTGTTTCCTTGAGTGTTTGGTTTTCTTCACTGTTCTTTGCTCCAGATGTGAAGAGACCAATTGTTGTATCTTAGATGGCCACTCACAAAATTTTAAGACCTCAGCCCCTACTCACCAAAGTAGGATGTAGAACACTGTCTATATGGATTATGATATGCCAATTGACCTAGATGTCTCCTGAGACTGTAGTCCCTACTCCTGAAGCCCAGTATCTCAGTCCTGGGAGGTGTGTGGTTATGGCTAAGAAGTCTTCATGACCGTGACCCTCATGTGCACTATTGCATATGTTGGTATATTTGCAGCAAGTACACACACACACACACACACACACACACACACACACACACACACACACATATATATATATGTGGGTGTACTCTCATATGCCCTCCACCCCCCATTTAGCTTATATATCTACCTATGTATCCACTTGGACATTATTGTTATTACTGCTGTTGCAGGATTGTACATGTATTCGTATTTATCATTGTTGCCTTATACTTTTGCATACCTTTCAGTGTCTTCCTTTACCTTGATTATGTTGTGCTGATTTCCCCCATATTATCTCTCCCTTCATGAAAGTTAGTACATATCTAGTATCTAGTTAGTGGTTTTCCCTGTCCTCCTCCCATCCCTGGTAACCATCAAAGAATGTTTTTGCCTGTGTGAAAACCTTTTCTTGGCTTTTTGTAATAGTGGTCTCATACAATATTTGTCCTTCTGTGATTGACTTATTTCACTCAGCATGATGTCCTCCAGGTCATCCACGTTGTGAGATGTTTTGTGGATTTGTTATTATTCATTCACTTTGCGTAGTATTCCATTGTGCATACGTACCACGGTTTGTTTATACATTCGCCCGTTTATGGGTACTTAGGCTATTTCCATATTTTTGCTATTGTAAATAATGCTGCAATGAACATGAGTGTGCATATGTCTATTGGTGTCATGGCTCTTATTTCTCTAGGATATATTTCTAGGAAGGGGATTGCTGGATCATATGGTATTTCTATTTCTAGCTTTTGGAGGAAGTGCCGTATTGTTTTCTATAGTGGTTGTACCATTTTATATTTGCACCAGCAGTGTATGACAGTTCCAATCCCCCCACAGTCTCTCCAGCATTTGTTGCTTTCTCTTTTTTTGATCTGTGCCATTATTACTGGTGTGAGATGGTATCTCATCGTAGTTTTGATTTGCATTTCTCTAATGGCTAATGCATCTCTTCATGTATTTGTTGGCTGCCTGGATGTCTTCTTTGGTGAAGTGTCTGTTGATGTCCTTTGCTTATTTTTTAATTGGGTTGTTTGTCTTTTTGTTGTTGAGTTGTTGGAGTTTTCTATAAATTTTAGAGATTAGACCCTTGTCATATATGTTGTGGCCAAAAATTTTTTCCCAGTCTGTGGGTTCTCTTTTCACTCTTTTGGAAAAATCTTTCAATGAGTATAAGTATTTGATTTTCAGGACGTCCCATTCATCTAGTTTATCTTCTGCTGTTTGTGCTTTTTAAGTTATATTTCGTAGTCTATTTATGCCATAAATCAGGGCTCCTAGGTTTGCCCCTATTTTTTTTCTATGATCTTTATGGTTTTAGGTTTTACATTTAGGTCTTTGATCCATCTTGAGTTAGTTTTTGTTTGTAGTGTGAGGTATGGATCCTGTTTCATATTTCTGCAAATGGATATCCAGTTTTGCCAGCACCATTTGTTAAAGAGAATATCTCTTCCCAATTTAATGGATTTCAACCCACTGTTGAAGATTAACTATTCATAGGTAGATGGATTTTTTTCTGGGTTGTCAATTCTGTTCCATTGTTCTGTGTCTATTCTACCAACACCAGGCTGTTTTGACTACAGTGACTGTATAGTAGATTCTGAGATCAAGAAGTATGAGGCCTCCTACTTTATTCTTCTTCAGCAATGCTTTACTTATCCAGTACCTGTTTTCTTTCTACATGAAGTTGGTGATTAGTTTTTTGTTAAGAGTCTCGTTAAAGAATGTTGGAATTTGGATTGGGATTGCATTATTATCTGTAAATAGCTTTGGGTAGTATTGTCATTGTCATAATATTAAGTCTTCTTATCCATGAACATGATATGTTTTTCCATTTATGCAGGTCTTTTTTGGTTTCTTGCACAAGTGTTTTGTAGTTTTATTTGTATAGGTCTTTTATGTCCCTATTTAGGTTAGTCTTCTCTTTTCAATCAAATGACTTAATCCATTAAAATTAAATGTGGGATCATTTTAAAATCTTGCCCTAACAAAAACACATTTAGGAGATAACTTAGTAAACCTACTATGGCACATTCCGAGAGCAACAAATTATTATTGAGGATTAATGATTTCCAATAAATAGTTAGCACTATTTTTACATTATTCATGTAATATTGCAATTTGCCTTCAAGGCTCTTTTTTTTTTTTTTTAATCTGAAAATACTGTCTTTTCCTAATCCAGAGACCTCTTTAAGAGAGTATTGTAATTTGTTCTTTCCCTTTCTGATCAACTTATTGAAAAGAGGGTCTCTTACTCATTGTTTCTCCTTAACCCCTACATGCCCTGCTGTCTTTTACTTCCTTTGCTTTCCTAAAGTCACCCTCTTAAAGGTTACCACTGGTTCCTGTCTTCCTTGGTATGTGAACATTCTCTGTTTTGCCCTTATATCCACTCTATACCCTTCTCCACTTGACTTTGTGCCCTGAAAGGCTGATCTTTATGGGCTCCACCGACTGAATTTGCCATATTCTTTGCCTTCTGACTTGTGGTTTGGTTTGGCCAATAGGAGCACCAGTAGCAGGTTGAAGAATGAGAGTTAGGCTTCCTCCCCACACCATTGCAGGTTGGCAGTAGCTGGTTTCCTACACCAAAGGTCTTGAAGGCCTGTCCCTCAGGCCCATTCACCGCTACAACTCTCTCCCAGTTGTGGTTACCATCTCTTCCCTTCCCCCTTCAGATCCAGGGTTAGTATTGGTACTCTGGGATGCTTCACCATCCCTTGTTGGCTTCCCTTATGACTGCCTACATCTTTGTAAATAGTTTCTTTATTAAAGTCTGCCCAGTTACCACATTTATGCCAACTGCTTCCTGCTAGTACCTTGACTGATACCGGCAAAATTTAACTCCTGAACATTTACCAGTAAAGACTTCGTCTGTTTTTTTCAGCACCATAGTTGATGTCCACCACTTCCTTGTTGTGCAATGAGCAGTATTGTCTATAAGTAACCTTGGATATTCACTGTGGGTTTCCTGAATAATAATCTAGATAAGACTGTACCTCACCTCTACCAGTTCACCCAGCTAGAGAGTCTGTATCCACTGGCATCATTACGATTGGTGTCACCCAGTAGTAACTTATGGTTACTACTTGTAACTTCTGGTTACCCCTTGCTAACTACCACTATATTGTAGCTAAAACAACAGAAAATTTGACAAAATCAGCAACTATAAAAACACCAGCAGCAACGAAAACAAGTGTGTGCTTGTAGTGCGGGCAGATGAAACCACGTGATTCAGAGCATCACTGTAATCAGGTAATAATGACAGCTCTGACCGGAGGGCATTAGAACATTCAAGAAGTAAATCAGCATAGAGTTTTAGCCCTGTAGGTATATTGATACATGTAAGCTAGGCTTATAAAATTTCTTCTTGTTGTAAGTAACTACAGGGATATTTTTATAAGAAATAATAAATTTCTGCTGAAACACTGCACAAAAAATTTATAGACAGTCATTTTGATGTCAATCCCTCTGACAGTGTCACCCAGTGCAGTCTGCACCCCCCGCACGCCTGTAGTGATGCCACTGTCTGCATCTATGCTCAACTCCCTCAAGACTGATGGCAGGCAGGGCAGACTGTGACTACCCATGGTACCTGCAATATACACATTCTGGGCAGCCGGCCCTCCCAGACAACTTGTATAAACTGCTGGTCCTCCAGATCCTAACTTCCTGATGCTAAGAATCCTGTGTAGTACCCCTGTTGACAGGACTGTTTTAAAATTTGCCCAGTGAAAAAACAGAATAACAGATCACCTCAGCCTAGCATGCCTCTCCGTGGGGTGACAGGGAAAAGGGAGTAGTGCAAGGAGCAGTGCCTTCTTTGCTTCTTGCTGACCTTGGCCTTGAAGGTTTCACCTTTCCCAATAAAACTGATTCCAATCCATGTAATGTGGAATTTTTCCTGCATGCAGGAGGGGCTCACTTGGCAAGGATAGCTGCCTCTGAGAACACATGTTGTTCACAGATTCATTTGTCCAAGCACATTTAGATTCCTAAGCTATATTTGCAAATAGTGTTAATTATTTCAATTTACTAATTGTTCATTATTGTAGTGTTTATGTTAGTATTTTCATCACTCCTTTTGCATTTCAGTGAACCATTTTAAAGTCATGGATCCATATTTGTGAACTGATAATCTAAGGCAAAAACCAAGTTAACAAACCCAAACAATTACATACATATTATATGAGAAAGCTTCAGCTATGGAACAACTGTACTGTTTCCAGAACGTTAGCCAAGGCAGACTGACCTAGATTCCTAAGTACATGCAGAATCTTTAAAGAACACATGATTTGAGCTAGCCATAAAGAATTATTGTAAAAAATAAAATTTAAATGAAACTTTTAATTTTTGAAATATATATGATCAAAATAGTTTTCACTGATTTTTTTTTTCCCCCTCCTAATACTGCCTAAAAAGTGCTTGGGTGTCACCTAACTGATAGCCAGGGACTCCATATTTTGAACATATTCTGAGAAACCTATCGTGGGGGACTCTGGAAAGGGTCTTTTTAAAAACTTTATTGTGCTAAATACATATTTATAATAGAAAATTTACATTTTAACAATTTTTTCAGTATATAATTCAGTGACATTAATTACATTCACCACATTGTGCAACCATCACTACAATCAATTTCCAAAACTTTTGTTGTTATTGTTGTTAGGTGCCACAGAGTCAGTTCTGACTCATAGCAACCCAATCAACAAGGGAACGAAACACTGCTGAGTCATGTGCCATCCTTACAATAGTTGCTGTGTTTGAGCCCGTTACTGCAGCCACTGCATCAATCCATCTCCTTGAAGGTCTTCCTCTGTTTCGCAGACCCACTACTTTACCAAACATGATGTCCTTCTCCAGGTACTGGTCCCTCCTGATAAAGTGTCCAGAGTACATAAGACAAATTCTCATCATCCTCCTTTCTAAGGAGAATGCTGGCTATACTTCTTCCAAGACAGATGTGTTCATTCTTCTGGCAGGCCATGGTATGTTCAATATTCTTCGCGAACACCATAATTCAAAGGCATCAATTCTCCTTTGATCTTCCTTATTCATTGTCTAGCTTTCGCGTGCATATGAGGTGATTGAAAATACCATGGCTTGGGTCAGGCACACCTTAGTTGTCAAAGTGATATCTTTGCTTTTAACTTTAAAGAGGTCTTTTGCAGCAGATGTGCCCAAAGTAATACGTCATTTGATTTCTTGTCTTGACTGCTATTTCTATGGGCGTTGATTGTGGATCCAAGTAAAATTAAATCCTTGATAACTTCAATCTTTTCTCCGTTTATCATGATGTTGCTTATTGGTCCAGTTGTGAGGACTTCCGTTTTCTTTACTTTGAGGTGTAATCCATACTGAAGGCTGTAGTCTTTGATCTTCATCAATAAGTGCTTCAAGTTCTCTTAGCTTTCAGCAAGCAAGGTTGTGTCATCTGCATATAGCAGGTTGTTCTTTATTCTTCCTCCAACCCTGATGCCACATTCTTCATATAGTCCAGCTTCTCGGATTGTTTGCTCAGCAACAGATTGAGTAAGTATGGTGAAAGTATACAACTTTGAGGCACACCTTTCCTGATTTTAAACCACGCAGTATCCCCTTGTTCTGTTCGGAACAACTGCCTTGTGGTCTATGTACAGGTTCCTCATGAACACAATTAAGTGTTCTGGAATTCGCATTGTTTGCAATATTATCCATAATTTGTTATGATTCACACAGTCATATGCCTTTGCATAGAAAATAAAACAGAGGTAAACATCTTTCTGATATTCTCTGCTTTCAGCTAAGATCCATCTGACATCAGCAATGACATCCCTCAATCCACGTCCTCTTCTGGAATCCAGCTTGAATTTCTGACAGTTCCCTGTGGATGTACTGCTGCAATTGTTTTTGAATGATCTTTAGCAAAATTTTACTTGTGTGTGATATTAATGATATTGTTCGATAATTTCCTCATTCTGTTGGATCACCTTTCTTTGGAATGGGTACAAATATTGATCTCTTCTAGTTGGTTGGACAGGTAACTGTCTCCAAATTTCTTGCCATAGATGAGTGAGGTTTTCCAGCCTTGAAACATCTCAATTGGCATTCTGTCAATTCCTGGAGACTAGCTTTTTGACAATGCCTTCTGTACAGCTTGAACTTCTTCCTTCAATACCATCGGTTCTTGATCATATGCTACCTCCTGAAATGGTTGAATGTTGACCAATTCTTTTTGGTACAGTGACTCTGTATATTCTTTCTATCTTCTTTTGATGCCTCCTGCATCGTTCAATATTTTGCCCACGGAATCCTTTAACGTTGCAACTCGAGGCTTGAATTTTTTGTCAGTTCTTTCAGCTTGAGAAATGTCGAGAGTGTTCTTCCTTTTTGGTTTTTTAACTCCAGGTCTTTGCACATTTCGTTATAATACTTTACCGTTCTTCTCAAGACACCCTTTGAAATCTGTTTAGCTCTTTAGCTTCATCATTTCTTCTATTTGCTTTAGCCTCTCTACATTCAAGAGGAAGTTTCAGAATCTCTTCTTATATCCATTTTGATCTTTTATTTCTTTTCTGTCTTTTAAATGACCTTTTGCTTCATTCATGTATGATGTCCTTTATGTCATTCCACAATTCGTCTTGTCTTCAGTCATTAGTGTTCAATATGTCAAAGCTATTCTTGAGGTGGTCTCTAAATTCCGGTGGGATATACTCAAGGTTGTTTTGGCTCTTATGAACTTGTTTTAATTTTCTTCAGCTTCAACTTGTACTTGCACATGAGCAATTGATGGTTTGTTCCACATTCAGCACCTTGTCTTGTTCTGAGTGATGATATTGAGCTTCTCCATCATCTCTTTCCACAGATATTGCCAATTTGATTCCTGTGTGTTCCACCTGGTGAGGTTCACGTGTTTAGTCGCAGTTTATGTTGTTTAAAAAGGTATTTGCAATGAATAGGTTGTTAGTCTTGCAAGTTCTATCATGTGATCTCTGGCATCATTTCTGTCAGCAAGGCTGTATTTTCCGACTACCAATCCTTCTTTGTTTCCAACTTTTTCATTTCAGTCACCAGTAATTATCAATGCATCTTTATTGAATGTTTGATTTCAGACTGCAGAAGTTGGTAAAGTCTTCAGTTTCTTTATCTTTGACATTAGTGGTTGGTGCATAAATTTGAATCATAGTCATATTAAAGTTTCACATCACCTCAAATAGCAACTCAATACTCTTTCAGTAATAATTCCCCATACACCTCCTCTTTTCAGCCCCTTATAACAATAACTTCTGTCTCTATGCATTTGCCTATTCCAGATATTTCATATAAATGGGATGGTACAATATTTGTCCTTATGTGTTTGACTTATTTTACTTAGCATATTTTCAAGATTCATCCATATGGTAGCATGTACAGAACGTCATTTCTCTGAAAATATTCCATTTTTTATATATAACACATTTTGTTTATCCATTCATCTGTTGATGGTTATCTGCACTGTTTTAACCTTTTGGCTATTGTGTATCATGCTGCAATGAACACTGGTGTACAAGTATCTGTGTGAGTCCCTGCTGTTGAATTCTTTTGGGTATAGACCTTAGAGTAGCATTACTGGGCCATACTGGGGAATGTCTTGACTGAGCAAGCATTGTCTTCTTTTCTGCACTACTTAACACCCCACCTCACTTTTAAATATAGCAATTTTTCAGCTTTATATAATGGAATTCTTGTAAATTTTGTTAGAAGGAAGGATTTTGAGCTTTAAAGAGTTTGAAAGCCACTAGACAATCTCTAGCGAACCCCTCATCTCTGAAAATTTTATTACAATATAATTTCCTAAAGCATTCGCTGTCTGAAATGTTCACTTTGGCAGATGCACAGTATTACTGTTGTTAAACATTTCTTATGCACGTGCGTTTTCATGCTTCTAGGGAAGGAAAATAACATACATTAGTTCATTTAATCATCAGAACCACACTAAGAGGTAGATGGTATTTTTGTTTTATATATGAGGAAACTGAGGCTCCGAGAGCCTAGGTGACTGAACTAATGTCTCGGGGCTAAGTATGTGGTAAGTTGACTCAGGTATGAACTAGCTGCTGTGACTCCGCAGCCTATTCCCTCTGCCTGACTACCTTACACCTGAGTTGTGCTGTATACTCAAGAAATCAGGGGAGTAGGTAAAGTTTATCTCTGGAGCCTTTCCATCTTCTCTTCAAGACCTCTTCCCCTGTCCCCTACCACTTCCCACCCCCTAACCTCAGTGCCTTAACAATAATTCCTAGTTCATTTAGTGTTTTACTCTTGGCAGGTTATTAACTAAGGTATATGATAATAACTAAAGTGTGATATGATATGTCTTAACACCTACTGCGGGCATTTGTATTTTACTTGAAGATTCCTGAAGATGGAAAATTGTTTTGCAGTTCAAATGAATGAGGCTTTAGTAGAAGATTGATAAGTTGTGGGATTTATATTTTGGAAAAAGGAGGTCTTTTCTGGAGTCTTCTTAGACTTTATCCTATAGAGAGCTTTATTCCACCTCCTAATATTATTGACTGTTATTATGATTTCTTCTACCCTCCTCGGCATCTGTTACAGTACTTTGGTAAGCGTCCAATAAATATGTGGGTAATAATAATGAAAAAACTTAAATTAATCAATAGGAAATATTCTTGTAGCTATGGTTATTCCTGATTCTACTGCAATAGATGGCATGATTTTAAACATTTTTGTGTATCACCAAAAGGCCCAAGTGTGTCCTTTTCCGATGAAATGTGTTTTTGTATGTCTCAAAGCTGCATTAAGCATCTACATTATTGGAATTTACTGTGTTGTTGGAGACTACAGAGTCCTTGTAAAGCTTTCAGAAGAGTACAAAAAAAATAACACAGAGTTTACCATGATATTTTCCATTTTGTTTTATAATATCAGAAGTCACTAACTAATTTTTTTGGAAGGGCTTGTTGTCTACTTGTGCATGGAGGTTAAGGTCTGTAAATACCACATGAAAATTATTTGTGGTATTTCTCAAACTTGATATCATAGCCTATTGGTGGTTAATGGTTGGTTTATAGCTTGTTATGTGATGATGTCCCACCATGTCCATTATGGTGCTGTTTCATGGCTGCCAGTATCCTGGTAGGCATAATAAACTGGGTACAGGGGAGGACAGTTGTCATGGATTGAGTTGTGTCCCCCCAAAATATCAGTCAGCTTGGCTAGGTCATGATTCCCAGTGTTGTATGATTGTGTAATCTGATGTGATTTCCTTAGGTGTTGTAAACTCTATCACTATGATGAGATTATTTGTGATCTCCTTATGTGTTGTACATTCTATTACTGTGATGAGGTTATAGTGATGAGGTTGACAAGAATTAGATAGTGTCTTAATGCAATCTCTTTTTTAAAAAATATTTTATTGTTCTTCAGGTGAAGGCTTACAGAACAAATAGTTTCGCATGAAACTGTAGTACACATGTTGTTTTATGACATTGGTTAACAACCCCACAACATACTAACCCTCTAACTTCTCAACCCTTTATTTTTGGTGAAAATACACATAGCCAAAGATATACCATTTCAAAAATTTCTACACGCACAGTTCAGTAACACTGACTACGCTGTTCCAATTGTGCTATTATTCTCACTTAAGATGAAGGCTTACAGAACAAAATAGTTTGTCATTTAACAGTTACTACACATGTTGCCCTATGACAATGGTTAACAACCTCACAACACATCAACACTATCCTTACTCAACCTTGGGTTCCCTATCGCAAGCTTCCTTGTCCCCTTCTGCCTGCTGTGCCTCATTAGTCCCATTTGGTTTCATGGGGCTGTCCACTCCCAGGCTGAACGGTGAACCTCGGAGATGACTTCACCACTGAGCTAAAAGTGTGTCTTGGGGCCATTGTCTCGGGGTTTCTCCAGTCTCCTTTAGGCCGGTAAATCTGGTCTTTTTTTTTTGTGAGGTAAAGTTATGCTCTACATCCTTCTCCAGCTCTGTCCAGAACCCTCTGTTGTGATCCTGGTCAGAGCAGTGAGTGGTGGTAGCCGGGCACCATCTAGCTGTACTGGACTCAGTCCAGTGGAGGCCTTGGTAGCTGTGGACAATTAGTCCTTCAGACTAATCTTTTCCTTGTATCCTGTTCTCTTCATTCTCCCTTGCTCCCGAAATTGAGCAATTCAGTCCCTCAGGGAGTTTGGATGTGTCTATGGGGCTTCCATGACCTTTCCTTGTACAGGTTGTGCCAGTTTCCCCTGTATTGTGTACTGTCTCACCCTTCACCCAAGATGCCACTTATCTATTGCCTATTTAGTATTTCCCCACCCACCCCTCCCATCCCTGGTAACCAACAAAGATTGTTACATTTTGTGTGTGAACTTTTTCATGAGTTTTTACAATAGAGGTCTCATACAATATTTGTCCTTTTGTGATTGACTTATTTCACTCAGCATAATGTCCTCCAGTTTCATCCATGTTATGAGATGCTTCACAGATTCATTATTGTTCTTTCTCGTTGCATAGTACTCCATTGTGTGTATGTACCATAGTTTGTTTATCATTCATCCGTTGATGGGCATCTAGGTTGTTTCCATCGTTTCACTATTGTGAACAATGCTGCCATGAACTTAGGAGTGCATATGTCTATTCGAGTGACGACTCTTATTTCTCTAGGATATATTCCTAGGAGTGGGATTGCTGGATCAAATGGTATGTCTATTTCTAGCTTTCTGAGGAAGCGCCATATCATTTTCCAAAATGGTTGTATCATTTTGCATTCCCATCAGCAGTGCATAAGTGTTCCGATCTCCCCGCAGCTCCTCCGACATTTGTTATTTCCAGTGTTTTTGATTCGTGCCCCTAATGCTGGGGTGAGATGGTATCTCATTGTGGTTTTAATTTGCATTTCTCTAATGGCTAGTGATCGCGAGCATTTCCTCATGTGTCTGTTGGCCATTTGAATGTCTTCTTTGGTGAAGTGTCTGTTCATTTCCTTTGCCCATTTTTTAATAGGATTATTTGTCTTTTTGTTGTAGAGGTGTTGGATTTTCTTGTAGATTATGGAGATTAGACCTTTGTCTGACATGTACTGTCCAAAAATTTTTACCCAATCTGTAGGTTCTCTTTGTACTTTTTTGGTGAAGTCTTTTGAAGAGCATAGGTGTTTGACTTTTAGAAGATCCCAGTTATCTAGCTTATCTGCCGGGGTTTGTGCATTGATGGTTATGGTTTGTATCCTGTTAATGCCATGTATTAAGGCCTGAAGTGTTGGTCCTATTTTTTCTTCTATGAACTTTATAGTTTCAGGCTTTATATTCAGGTCTTTGATCCATTTTGAAGTAGTTTTTGTATACGGTTTGAGGTATAGGTCCTGTTTTATTTTTTTGCAAATGGATATCCAGTTTTGCCAGCACCATTTGTTAAAAAGACTGTCTTTTCCCCATTTGATGGACTTTGGGCCCTTGTCGAAGATCAGGTGACCGTAGGTGGATGGGTTTACATCTGGGTTCTCAATTCTGTTCCATTGGTCAATGTATCTGTCATTGTACCAGTACCAGGCTGTTTTGACTACTGTAGTTGTATAGTAGGTTCTGAAGTCAGGTAATGTGAGTCCTCCAACTTTACTCTTCTTCTTCTGTAGTGCTTTACTTATTCGGGGCTTCTTCCCTTTCCATATAAAGTGAATGATTATTTTTTCCATCTCTTTGAAGAATGTTGTTGGCATTTGGATCGGGATTGCATTGTATTTGTAAATTGCTTTGGGTAGAATTGTCATTTTCACAATGTTGAGTCTGCCTATCCATGAGCATGGTATGTTTTTCCATTTATGTAGATCCCTTTGGGTTTCATGCAGTAGTGTTTTGTAGTTTTCTTTGTATAGGTCTTTTACATCCCTGGTCAAATTTATTCGTAAGTATTTTATCTTTTTAGGGGCTATTGAAAATGGTATTGTTTTCCTGATTTCCTTTTCATCATTCTCCTTACTGGTGTACAGGTATCCAACTGATTTTTGAATGTTTATCTTGTATGCTGCTACTCTGCTGAATCTTTCTATTAGTTCCAGTAGATTTCTCATGGAGTCTTTAGGGTTTTCTATGTATAGTATCATATCATCTGCAAACAGGGACAGTTTAACTTCTTCATTACCAATTTGGATGCCCTTTATTTCTTTTTCTTGCCTTATTGCTCTAGCTAGAACTTCCAGCACAATGTTAAATAGGAGTGGTGATAATGGGCATCCTTGTCTTGTTCCTGTTTTCAAGAGGAATGTTTTCAGCCTCTCTCCATTAAGAATGTTGTTGGCCGTTGGTTTTGCATAGATGCCCTTTATTATGTTGAGAAATTTCCCTTCTATACCTATTTTATTGAGAGTTTTTATCAGGAATTGGTGTTGGACTTTGTCAAATGCCTTTTCTGCGTCAATTGAGATGATCGTGTGATTCTTTTCTTTCCTTTTATTTATGTGGTGGATTACGTTGATTGATTTTCTAATGTTGAACCATCCTTACATACCTGGTATGAATCCTACTTGGTCGTGGTGTATTATTTTTTTGATATGATGCTGAATTCTATTGGCTAGAATTTTGTTGAGAATTTTTGCATCTATATTCATGAGAGATATTGGTCTGTAATTTTCTTTTTTTTGTGACGTCTTTGCCTGGTTTTGGTATGAGCGTTATGCTGGCTTCGCAGAATGAATTTGGAAGTGTTGCTTCCTCCTCTATGCTCTGAAATAGCTTGAGTAGTACTGGTACAAGCTCTTCTGTAAATGTTTTGTAGAATTCTCCAGTGAAGCTATCTGGGCCAGGGGTTTTTTTTTGGTTGGGAGTTTTTTTATTACCTTTTCAATCTCTTCTCTTGTTATGGGCCTGTTTAGATTTTCAACATCACTTTGTTGTAGTTTGGGTAGGCCGTGTGTTTCTAGAAATGTATCCATTTCCTCTAGGTTTCGAATTGGTTGGATTATAGTTTCTCATTATATTCTGTTATAATCCTTTTTATTTCATTTGGGTCTGTTGTAATTTCCCCCATTTCATTTCTTATTTGGGTTACTTGTGTCCTTTCCTGTTTTTCTTTTGTCAGTCTGGCCAGTGGTTCGTCGATTTTGTTGATTCTTTCAAAGAACCAACTTTTGGTTTTGTTGATTCTTTCTATTGTTTTTCTGTTCTCTATTTCATTTATTTCTGCTCTGATCTTTACTATTTCCTTTCTTCCAGTGTTTGTGGGCTTTTTTTTGCTGTTCTCTTTCTATTTGTCTGAGTTCTGTAGTTAATGTTTTGATTTTGTCCCTTTTTTCTTTTTTGATATGTGCATCTATTGCTATAAATTGTCCTCTGAGGACTGCCTTTGCTGTGTCCCAAAGGTTTTGCTATGATGTGTTTTCATTCTCATTTGATTCTAGGAATTTTTTGATTCCATCTCTGATTTCTTCTGTTACCCAGTGATGTGTAAGCAGGGTATTATTCAGTTTCCATTTAGTTGATTTTTTTTCCTTGCTCTTTCTATTGTTAATTTCTACCTTGATGGCGTTGTGGTCAGAGAAGATACTTTGAATTATCTCAAAGTTTTGGATCTTGTTGAGGATTGCTCTGTGGCCTAAGATGTGGTCTATTCTGGAGAACGTTCCATGTGCATTGGAAAAGAATGTGTACTTTGCAGTGGTTGGATGGAGTGTTCTATATATGTCTATGAGGTCAAGTTGGTTGATTGTGCCCTTTAGGTGTTCTGTATCTTTGATGAGTTTCTTCTTAGTTGTTCTGTCCTTTACTGAGAGTGGTGTGTTGAAGTCTCCTACTATTATTGTGGAACTGTCAATTTCTCTTTTCAGTGTTGTTGGAGTTTGTTTTATGTATTTTGGAGCCCTGCCATTGGGTGTGTAGATGTTTATTATGGTTATGTCTTCATGATGGATCATCCCCTTAATCATTATATAGTGTCCTTCTTTGTCTTTTATGGTAGATTTTCTTTTAAAGTCTATTTTATCTGAGATTAGACTTGCCACTCCTGCTCTTTTTTGGTAGTTGTTAGCTTGATATATTTTTTTCCAACCTTTGACTTTTAATAAATTCACATCTTTGCTTCTAAGGTGTGTCTTCTGTAGACAGCATATTGATGGATCCTGTTTTCTTATCCATTCTGTTACTCTCTGTCTCTTTATGGGTGCATTGAGTCCATTTACATTCAGTGTAATTATTGGCAGATGTGAGTTTGTTGCTGTCATTTTGTAGTGCTTTTTTTGTGGTGCTGAAGTTTTCTTTGTTCTTCTTCCTCTCTTGTGCTGAGTTACTTTTGCTTGTTGATTTTTTTTCATTTCTTTTGTTTTTGTACACTTTGTTTTTTCTGAGACTTTATGTTTTTTGTCCTTATTTTTATGAGTTGGTTTGTTAACTTTCTTTGTGCTTACCATGAATTTTACCCTTCTCTTTCTAAGTTTGAAGCAGTCTACCATTACTTGGTATTGCCTTGCCTTCCTCTCCATTAGAAGGTTCTATACCTATGCTGTTTATTCCCTCTTTTATTGTTTTGATGTTGTTGTCATTTATTGATTAACCACTCTGATTCCCTGTTGTATTTCTTTTGGTTTTGGATAGTCCTCAAGAGTTCATTTCCTAGATTGGTAGCTGGCTTATACGATCCTGCGTTGTAGGTTCTGCCTGTGAGCTGAAGCTGTTTGTCCTCAGATCGAAGAACTCCCTTTAATAATTCTTGTAAGTTTGGTTTGACGTTTACATATTCCCTTAATTTCTGTTTATCTGGAAATGACCTAATTTCACCATCAAATTTGATTGAGAGTTTTGCAGGATATATTATTCTTAGCTGACATTTTTTCTTTCATGATTTTATATATGTCATCCCATTGCCTTCTTGCCTACATGGTTTCTGCCGAATAATCTGAGTTTAGTCTTATTATTTCTCCTCTGTATGTGACTTCTTGTTTTTCATGAGCTGCTCTCAGGATTCTCTGTTTGTCTTTGGTTTTGGCGACTGTGAATATGATATGCATTAGTGATTTTCTTTTGGGTCTCTTCTATATGGGGTTCATTGAGCTTCTTGGATGGCCAGCTTTTCATCTTTCATGATATAGGGGAAGTTTTCTGTCAGCAGTTCCTCAATGATCCTCTCTGTGTTTTCTGTTTTCTCCCCCTGTTCTTGAATTCCAATCAGTCGTAAATTTTTGCTTTTAATTGTGTCCCACATAACTCTCAGGGTCTCTTCATTTTTCTTTGTTCTTTTTTCTGAGTTTTCCTCAAACAGAGTTGTATCCAAGTGTTTGTCTTCAGTTCCACTGATCCTGTCTTCCACCGTTTCAAATCTGATTCTCAGCCCTTCTATGACAACATCCATTTCTGAAATCTTGTTGTTTATCTTTTAGAGTTCTAATTGTTTTCTTTGTATAATTTCTAGTTGTGAATTTATTTTGGCATTTTGTTCCTGCATCATCTTCCTGAATTCTTCCAATTTTTCGTCTGTATTTTCCATGAATTTGTCTATTTTTTCCTCATGTTTGTCAGCTTTTTGCCTCAGTTCTTGGAGAATTCTGAGTATTAGAGATTTGAATTCCCTATCAGGTAGTTCTAGTGCATTTTCTTCCAGAGGAGAGTCATCTGGTGTTTTATTTTGGACGCCTACTGGAACCATCCTGTCCTGTTTTTGTAAATGTTTTGATATTGTGTGCTGTTTTTGGAGCATTCAGTAGTTATTTTTCTCATTTATTGATTGTAGATTTGTTTGTTTCGTCCCTTTTTTTAAAAAAAAATTTGACTATGTCTGAGCAGGCGGACTGTGTATTCTTTGTTGTTTGCTCATCTGTGCTCTCAATACTTTCCACCTCCTTCTCCAACTGGCAGGGTCAGTCACTCAGATATGGTACAGCAGGGCAGGTCTAGCTGAAGAGGAGTTACTGGGATGGGTTTTTTGTGGCACTTACTACAGCCACCATAGTGGGTCGGTAATCAGTGAAGGGCAGGTTCCAGTAGGCCGTGCCTGTGCTGTTTGGTGGTGTGATGTCAAGCGCACAGTGCCGGTAGGCAGGATGCAGCGGGGAGATTGTTTTGTGTGGAGCTAAGATGGATATGGGAGAGAGGAGAGAGGAACAGGAGCCAAAAACATACAAAGAAACAAAAAAGAATGCTAGGGGAGCTTGCCGTTGGAAAGGAGAGATGAGAGACTATGAAATAGAGAAAAACAGAAAGGGGAGGAGGAAGAAAAGAAAAGAATGAGTAAATAAATATCTGAAAGGTTAAAGAACGGCAATGTTCCCAGGGATCCCACCAATGCAGCTATGAGGTCTGGGGAAGTCGCTCTCAGGTGTTGCAGTACAGCCTGGCTAGAAGGTATAGAGGTATACTACACCTGGTATTCAGGGAACAGAAAGAGAAGGAAGATATAGAGAGATGAGAACTGAGTAATGAAGAAAGACAAAAAGGGAAAAAGAGGAAAAAGAAAACAAAACAAATTAAAAAAAAAAAAGAATAAGAAAGGCCCCCCCAAAAAAAGAAAAATAAAAAACCAACGAAAAAAGAAATGTTCTCAGGGATCCTTCCGCATGTCTGTGGAAGCTGAAGGGGAGTTCCTTGCCACACAGCTCCGCCTGGCCAGAAGGGGCTCCCAACTCAAGAAAAGGAAAAGAAAACAAAGAAAACAATTCAATACAAACAAACGAACAAGAGCCCCAGGATCCCACCAGCACGGTAGCCCAGACCGGGAAGCAGTTCCACCCTCGAATGGAGCTCCACAGCCCCTCAGGAAGAAGCAAAGATGGTGCACGGAGCCAGGCACTCGAGTGAAAGGAGGGGGAGGCGGCGAGAGGCAAGCAAGAAATCAAAAGAAGCAGGAAAGAAAAAAAAAAAAGCAACACCAGCAGCCAACAAATGGCATCCAGAGAGCTGCCTGCTTGGGTGTGTGGAATCCAAGCAGCCGGCGTGTCCCAGTCAAGAGACTATGGCTGCGGGAAGCAGAGGAGGCTGAGCTGGGGGGAAGAGGGGTTGGGGGTGGGAAAGCGCATACCGCAAATTACCAGTTGTTATATCTCCCGCTGGACGCTCTGTGAGGCTGCTTTCTCGTACCCCCGTTTGCTGGTCTCCGATAGGAGTCCAAGATGGTGGATCCGCGCTGCGTTAGCTGGTAGGGGACCTCTGCATGAATCTCTCCTCGCTCTCCATTCTCTGTCAGTTTTCTCACTCCATTTGGTGCTTGGCTGAGTTCTTTATCTCTTCATTTGATGTTTTAGTGTTTCAGGATTGTTGTATTCTCTGTTCGGCTTAGTTTTTTGGATCTTTGCTGTGGAGGGACGGCGTGGTGCTTCTGCCTAGAGCGCCATTTTGCCGGAACTTAATGCAATCTCTTTTGAGATATAAAAGAGAGAAGCGAGCAGAGACACATGGGAACCTCATACCACCAAGAAAGCAGTGCCGAGAGCAGAGCGTGTCCTTTGGACCTGAGGTTCCTGCACAGAGAAGCTCTGAGACCAAAGGAAGATTGATGACACAGACCTTCCTCCAGAGCCGATGGAGAAAGCGTTCCCCTGGAGCTGAAACCCTGAATTTGGACTTGTAGCGTACTGGACTGTGAGAGAATAAACTTCTCTTCGTTAAAGCCACGCACTTGTGGTAATTCTGTTAGAGAAGCACTAGATGACTAAGACAACGGTGAACCCTGTTAAACACGACTTTTGACCAGCTAAACAAACTTAGGAAAAAGTGACTTCATTTTCATGTAACATTGATGGTTGTGCTTAGAAAAACTTTAAACAGTTTCTTATGTTAAGGCATATAAACTTAGAACGTTTGCATAGAAAAAAGAAAAATACATGAGATTCAAAAGAAAGAAGGGAAGGAAAGGCGGACAGGAGAAGAGAAGGGATGTTCAGACTTTGGAAAGTAAAACTGGAGTCAAAATAAAAAAGCTGAGTCTAAACCTCTAGGATATTGGACCTTATTTGGACTGAGATCAGAGTGTTCTAGTAGGTTCTGCTTTGTTCTAAAATCACCTGGTAATTGGTAGGGGGGTCACTAAACAATCCCCTCTTTGGCAGCTAGATTCTCTCAACAAAGGACATTAAAATGATACTTTATTTTTGGTTTTAGTGGTTAGATTCTCTCTTAAACAAGTTGATTCCATGGCAATAGATACAAAGCTGACTGATGCAACTTGATTATAATTCACCAGCTGAGTTAAGGTATTGAAGCAGTGTTTGAAATGTACATTTTTGAAAAGATTAGTGAGTTTCCTGGGCGGCCCACTCCTGAATCATGGCCATTCTTTTTTTTTTTTTTAATAACTTTTTTATTTTATTGTTGTACTTTAAGTGAAAGTTTACAATTCAAGTTAGTCTCTCATACAAAAATTTATACATGCATTGTTTTGTGACCCTAATTCCTCTCCCTATACTTTGACAGCACACTCCTGCTTTCCACCCCTGATTTCCTGTGTCCATTCAACCAGCTCCTGACCCTCTCTGCCTTGTCATCTCACCTCCAGACAGGAGCTGCCCATTTAGACTCATGTAGCTACTTGAGCTAAGAAGCACACTCTTCATGAGTATCCTTTTATGTCTCACAGTCCAGTCTAATCTTTGTCTGAAGATTTGGCCTTGGGAATGGTTTTAGTTCTGCGTTGACAGAGAGTCCAGGGGCCATGCCTTCCGGGGTTCCTCCAGTCTCAGTCAGACCATCAAGTCTTGTCTTTTTACTAGAATTTGAGTTCTGCACCCTACTTTTCTCCTGCTCCATCAGGGACTCTCTGTTGTGTTCCCTGTCAGGGCGGTCATTGGTAGTAGCCGGGCACCATCTAGTTCTGGTCTCAGGCTGATGAAGTCTCTGGTTTATGTGGCCCCTTCTGTCTCTTGGGCTAATACTTTCCTGTGTCTTTGGTGTTCTTCATTCTCCTTTAATCCATGTGGGTTGGGACCAATTGATGCATCTTAGATAGCCTGTCATTAGCTTTTAAGACCCCAGAAGAATACTGGTCATTCTTGATGTGGTTATGTAGCCTTCTCCTTGAATAGTTGGCCATGCTTAAGAGGAGTCAGACCACGTAATGGATTCCATAGGTGGTAGAGCCCAGTGAACATAAGTCCAAGGTCAAGGACAGCCTGAGACAAGAGGGTAGGATATGCTTCTGGTCTATCATTGCCGTTGTGTTTTCTGAGACCCATTGGCAGCACTGCTGTTCCTCCTTTAACTGAATAAAGAGGATTTCATTTTTCTTATGGACACATAGGCCGTTGGAACAATTCTTCCTACGCTCCTCTGGCAGCAGTATGTGCTAGACTCTGCTAGAGAGGTGAAGCACTATAAATTTTAGCTTCCCTATTTGCCTAGCAGGAGCCCTGGAGGTTTCCCTTTCTTCCCCGCTGGGATCCTAGATTATGAGAGGTGCCAATGAAACTTACTTGAGTTGCATGCATACCTGGAGAGACTCTGTATTAAAGCCCGCTTCTAACTCTGTCTGTATGATTTAGAGTTTAATTATATCATTATCCTGAGTTTTAGAGACAGAAAATGGAGTCAAAGAAATTTCTCCACAACTTAAGACAATATAAAATGGCTGATAATATGTACCCCGACATTTTCTTACTGTCTTCATTCATTCATTCAACAAATATTTTTTGACTGCTGATAGGTGTCAGGCACTGTTCTAAGCATTTAGTGAACAAAAGAGACAAAAACTCCCTGTCCTCTGAGAACTTCCATCCTAGTGAGTAAACAAACCTAGATTCTCTTTCAAAATATAAGAAGTCACTAATTACTATTTTTGGTAGGCTTTTGGTCTACATGTGTCTGAGAGGTTGAGATCTGCAAAGACCTTGATAGCATACAAGATATTTCTTTTGCTGGGAATCATATGCTACTGGTTGATGGCTAATAGTTTGTTAGAAAGTGATAAGTACTACAGAAAAAAAAAATAGAGAAGAATGAGGGGAATCAGAAGTATGGGGTTGACAAATCTGGGCATGTTCCAATTTTAAATAGGATGGTCAGGACAGGCTTTAGAGAAAAGATGACAGTTGAGGTAAGACTCGTCATCACCAGTATCATAGGGAGCATCCTGCTAACTGCTTCCTATGTATTAACTTAGTTAAACCTCACAAAAGATGTGGTCACTGAGGCTTAAAGAAGTTAATTAATTTACCCAGTAGTACACAGCTATTAAGTAGAGACGACAAGATTTAAATTCAGGAGTATCTGAGTAAGAGCCTAAGTTATACCATACTGTACCACATTTCAAGGCAATAGTTTTTAAACTGTGTTTGGAGGTCTACCAATATTTATTTGACTTAATTTTTTAATACCATATTAAAAAAGATATATGAAAAAAATTTCTGAAATATGCTATAACCTACATGTTAACATATTGGTGGCCCTCAACAAGTTAAACTGTGTGTAAGGTACTTTTTGCAAATGCAGTAATCTTTTTTGTTCCTCTCTGCATATATTTGAACATGTGTGAATGCGTCTTTGGCTGAGAGTATTTTAATTTTGTATGATTAAAAAAAATTAAAACAAGAAAACTCTGACCTTAGTGTTTCTGTTCACACTGAATTGTACAATAGTTTTGAATGTAGCAGAGTCTAGGATTAGGCATGTCTGCTGGGTGCACATTCCCATCATAGTGGAATCATCAACTACTCATAAAAATCATAACAAGTTTTTATGATGTCATGTTAAAGTAATTCTAGTAGTTTGTAAGATTTAGTTGAGTTTTCCCTGACTTATATTTGAGAATATAATTAGTGATTAAACCTTGATTTTATTTTAAGTTCTGAATTATTTAATAGAAAATCCTGAAACTACAGGCAAGTTTTCTTAAAAAAAAAAAACAAAAACCCTACCATTTGCCATTACTTATCTATATGGATCAAGGTTTTTTCACAACTATGAAACCAAATCAGAATATTAAGATAAATTGGATGTTGAGATAGACATGGCTGGGATAGTTTCATTATCTGAGTTTTATAAAGTCATAAACAAATATACGTTATAATAAATGCATATTTGTTTATATTTATGATGAATAAATATTAAAATAGACCATTAAAAAAAAAAAAAACCATTGCCTTCAAGTCGATTCTGACTCCTAGAGACCCTATGTACAACAGAACAAAACACTGCCCGGACCTGCGCCATCCTCACAATATTTGTTATGCTTGAGCCCATTGCTGCAGCCACTGTGCTAATCCATCTCATTCAGGGTCTTCCTCTTTTTCGATGACCCTCTAACTTTACCAAGAATGATGTCCTTCTCCAGGGATTGATCCCTGCTGATAACATGTCCAAAGTATGTGAGACATAGTCTTGCTATCCTTGCTTCTAAGGAGCATTCTCATTGTACTTCCTCCAAGACAGATTTGTTCCTTCTTTTGGCAGTCCATGGGATATTCAATATTCTTCACCAACACCACAATTCAAAGGCATCAGTTCTTCTTTGGTCTTCCTTATTCATCATCCAGCTTTTGCATGCGTATGATGCGATTGAAAACACCATGGCTTGGGTCAGGCACACCTTAGTCTTCAAGGTAACATCTTTGCTTTTTAACATTTCAAAGGGATCTTTTTCAGCAGATTTGCCCAATGCAATGCCATCATTTGACTTGTTGACTGTTGATTCCATGGGTGATGTTTGTCAATCCAAGTTAAATGAAATCCTTGACAACTTCAGTCTTTTCTCCACTTATCATGATGTTGCTCATTGGTCCAGTTGTGAGGATTTTTGTTTTCTTTATGTTGAGGTGTAATCCATACTGAAGGCTGTGGTCTTTGAACTTCATCAGTAAATGCTTCAAGTCCTCTTCACTTTCAGCAAGCAAGGTTGTGTCATCTGTACAACACAGGTTGTTAACGAGTCTTCCTCCAAACCTGATGCCTTGTTCTTCTTCATATAGTCCAATTTCTCAGATTATTTGCTCAGCATACAGATTGAATAAGTAAGGAAAACATATAACCCTGACTTACCCTTCCTGGCTTTAAACCATGCAGTGTCCCCTTGTTCTGTTCAAATGACTGCCTCTTGGTCTACATACAGGTTCCTCATGAGCACAGTTAAGTGTTCTAGAATTCCCATTCTCTGCAATGTTATCCATAATTTGTTATGGTCCACACAGTCAAATGCCTTTGCATAGTCAATAAAATACAGGTAAACATCTTCCTGATATTCTGTGCTTTCAGCCAGGATCCATTTGACAACAGATATCCATCTGACATCTGACAGCCCTTGTTCCATGTCCTCTTCTGAATCTGGCTTGAATTTCTGGCAGTTCCCTGTAGATATACTGCTGCAGCCACCTTTGAATGATCTTCAGCAAAATTTTACTTGCGTGTGATATACGTATATTTATTTAGTAAAAGAAACTGGAGCAATTTTACTAAAATATTAAGTGTGTTTAAGTGATTTCTTCTTTTTTTAATTTATACATTGAAAATTTTATGTAATAAATATGCAATACTATTTTTACTTTTTAATGGAAATTTTCAAATATACACAAAAGTAGAAAGAATATTATAGTGAACCACATGTATTTATCACTTGATTTCAACAACTATCAGCTATAGCTCTTATTTAAGAAGTCATAAAGTTCAGCTACACAAACCATTGTGTTCCAAACCTCCCAGAGCTACTTATTAATTGCTAATTAATCCTCCAGAAAGAATTTATTACATCTTCCTTTGAAAATCATTTTGTTTCCACTGCCTAAATCCTGTTTTCAAAACATTGGCTTAGTCAACAAAATTTTTAAGAAAGCTGAAAGCATTTCAGTGTTGTTAATGAAAATAGTAAATCAGTAATGTGTTTTCTCATTTTTATCAAAGTAAAAACAAAAAAAAGTCTCTGTTTTCTGGCAGTTTATCATTATTTCTTTGAATATGTAAACAAGAAGCTTATGAATAGTGAGATCCAAAAGGCCATCTGGCAAGTTGTGTGTGGTCCTTGCCATCTCTTTCCTCATCTCGTTTAGGATTTGGGGAAGAACTGGTAAAGCACATTTAAGTAAAGGGTTTCTATGTACTCTGCCATCACTTTTGGAAGCACTTTCATTCTTGAATTTGGAATTTGAAGTACAGCACGTGCTGTGCGTGCAGATGTTGATAAGGCGCTTCTAGAAGAAGTTAAGAGCCATGTTTGTTCCAATAGGTTTATGTGCTTACATTAGGGGGAAAAAAAAAACAGACCCCAGTGAGTTTAAATATTTTGTACGCTGAAGAATAAAAGACACAAAAACGTGCAACAGCCACCGTCTAGTATATTTATAACTAAAAACCTTTCCTTCAGACTGCTGTTTTTCCACCCAGCTTTAAAGGCACATTTTTCACAGTGTGCGTTAGTGGGTGTGTATGCATTTTGATGGGCTAACCCTGTAAAGAACTTTAATGTGTGCTATTTTTTAAAAATCCTGTATAACTTGCCTTTGGAAAGTGGAAAATTGTTCATATTTCTTTTATTTCCGCAAGGCCCAATACTATGGTTCCATTGCACTCAGTATAACTGGACCATAAAAATAGTAAATGTGTGACGACATGAGTATAAACATAATAAATGGCATGCTTTCACATGGCAAATTGTCAATATCTATTGACATTTGTTCTTATGGCATCTATTAAGGCCACACCATATTTATCAACTCTGGTTTGATTACACCGCTCCATTAACTTGGTAATTTCATTATAGTTTAAGAGGGATTTTAGCTGCTGGATTCAGTTGAAATTTTATGTACAAGCCCAGAAGTCCTTGGGCTGTGAGCACATTTCATATAAATCAAATAAATAATTAATGAATAAAAGCTATTCCGGAGAAGCAGAAAACAGAATCGGATAACTTCTTACTAACACAAGCTGAGAAATTACGCACAGACATGGAGGCCATAAGCTGTGTCAGGTGTATTCATGTGCTCCGTAGTGAAAAATTTTGGTGCAGAAATACCCACGTCAGAGAGAAACATCACTTCAGTCAGAATGTAGACGTTACATCCATGAAGACAGTGTGAAAAGTGAAGAGAGATGCTTGCATAAGAGCAGGAAGCTGAGTAAATTTGCTTGTTTCTGAACTGATTTTAAACATGACGTTGCAGAAATTTGATGACAAAAACGTTCTCCTGCAGAAAAAGCCTACAAATGCTTCAAAAAGGACCAGTTAAGAGAGAATATATTAGATAAGGGCTTCTTTAGCCAGTAGTGGAAACCCTGGCAGCATAGTGGTTAAGAGTTTGGCTGCTAACCATAAAGGTCAGCGGTTTGAATCCACCAGGTGCTCCTTGGAAACCCTATGTGGCAGTTCTACCCTGTCCTATAGGGTCTCTAGGAGTTGGGATCTACTCGATGGTAATGGGTTTTTTTTTAGCCTCTAGTGAGCCTCACCTGTAAAATATTATGTACAATATAATTCTGTGTTATTTGAACCATTGTCTATTAACAAGTCACAGATTACACCTGAGTTTGACCCTTCTATTCTCAATCCACTTATTTAATTTATTGTCCTCTTTGAAGGCCCTTAGAACATCAAAAGAGAATGTTTTAAAGGCCTTGAAAAGAAATGAATAAACACAAGCTCAACTTATCATTTCGTCAGGCTGAACAAAGCTATTTGGATGTGCTTAGCAGCTCTTGGATGAAGACAAACATAGTCAGTTAAATAAATGAACTATTTCATGGGGATCAGAAAGTTTCC
The DNA here is from genome assembly GCA_030035585.1 of Dugong dugon. Classification (NCBI taxonomy): domain Eukaryota; kingdom Metazoa; phylum Chordata; class Mammalia; order Sirenia; family Dugongidae; genus Dugong; species Dugong dugon. The sequence continues at coordinate 28,937,199 of CM057475.1, forward strand.
GCAGAAGCGATTAACTTTTATGAGTATTAATTCTGACGAAATCTATGCATTTGACATAACCTGTGTATCTGTAAAACCCTGCCTCCATGGTAACATCAAGAATAGGGAATCAGGCAATTCAGATAAAAATTGCAGCACATGGTAAAGACTTTACAATGGTTGGAAGATAGGCCACAAATTATGTTTGTAAATTTCCACATTGATTTCCAGAAACACATTGCAGGCTAAATGTTTTATACGGTACGTATTGTTAGCAGGTGTTGTGAGTTCTTTATTTCACACAGTGCTGACATTTTACTCCTTTACACTCTTCAAGGGAACAAGCAGCATAATTGGAATTCCTTTGAGAATGATTTGTTAGTTATTTTGGACCTTTACAGGGAGTAAATAAGAGCTGAGTTTTGGACATTACTATCTATTGGTTGAACAGATTATACTGTAAATTTTAAAAAGGGAGGGCAATTTAGGCAATAATACCTAACAGCTGCATGGTTATTGTGTAATAGTGGCCCACCTGGGCTGAATTGTGAATTGCAAAACAAAGCTGAATGCTTTCAATTCCATGATGTATTATGCTACAAGGGAAGCTCTCAGCTAAGCAAAATGTAGAGCTACTGTCAGACCATCTCTCTGCGAAATTACTACTGCTCTGAAAAATGACTGCAGTGATATCACTTGTTGAGATCATCACAGTCTACTTCTCTTAATGTTTCCATCGTTTTGGATCCCAGTTTTACATCTCAGTAATTTATTTTCTGTAATGAAATGTTTTCTCCTCCTTCACTTTGGTAGTGCTTATATTAATTTTTTTTTTTTTTTACCCATTCGGCTATCTTTTTGAGAATAAGAGCACATGAAGTTTCTTCCACCGTCATCATGAACAAGTCTAGGCAAGAAGTTGCATGCTATGATTTATATATGCAATGCGTGATAATTTTAAACATAGAGGAATGTTCTTATAAGTGAGTCAAACTCAGCAAAGGAAAACCTTTTTCCACTTAATAATTTAGTACCAAATGATGTGATGGATTACCTGTCTACAATTTCACTTGTAAAAAAAGAAGAAAGAAAAAAAATGTATTCTACACATCCATCAACTCTGCATTTCTCTAATTTTCCTCCATATTCCCTACTGTTGAAGAGAATAATGGAAGATTCCAGAAACACATGAGTTCTTAGAAGAGAAAGGAGTTGAGACATAGGGAAACCATGTGGTCTTGCTATGAATCATCACAAATATGAGCCAAAGAAAAGCTGGGCATGATATCAAGCATTGTTTTCTTTCCAGGTTTTGCTAAATCTGGCTGAGCTTTACAAACACTTCAGCGAAAGTTCAGAGTTCTGCGTTTTATTCCTAGATCCTTCATATGACCCTGAGAAGTCACTTAAGCTTGCAGATGTATTTGAGATGGATTTTAAACCACCTTTCAAAATATGTCAGTAATATCAGGTGTTCATTTGGATCCTTTTTCTTCACATACACTCAGACAAAACATGGAAACAGTGTTATATTTTGATGTAAAGAGTAACTCCAAATTTTAATAAAGCCAAATGGTTGCCTGGATAAATCTGTTAATCAGTTTTCTTTTTACTTGTTTTCTTTCAGTAATGTGGTTTCCATCATACACTTCAATTTTGTTTCATGGCTGGTGAGCATCTGTTTTAAAATGCAGTTAAAAATTGGTACTCTTGGTCCAATTCCAAGGGGCAAAATCAGCAGGAATAAGTAATCCCACAGCCTTAAGAAGAACTCCTAAACCATGAAAAAAAGTAATAAGTACTAAACTTTGAATAAAAGAGCCATAAATGAGTCCGGAAGCCTCATTTACATTGTAATGTGCATACCAGCATGATGTCATTATCAATTAGTGTGAGTATTTTCTAACAGCCATCTCTTCCAAGTATGTAGTCATTTAGTTTATGGTTATGATTGCGGTGTGTACGTGTGTTAGTATCAGAGAGAACACTAAAGCAGAAATGTCCACGGCAAGTAGTAATACAGAAAAAATTTATGCTGGCCATGAATCAGTCCTACTTCAGTTAGTGTTATTTATTGATACGAGGTAAACGTAGTACCTCAGTAATCTATGCATGTTGAATAGAATAATAAAATCTGGCTGTAATATCACCTTTCTACTGTATGAGTCAAAACAAAGTAAACATATATGTATTTTCCTTTTTTGTCAGCCGTAGCACAATGTCATTTTTTTTTCTTTTGGATTTTGAAATGCCATAGGTATTGTCGAGACAAGTATTTCATTCTCTGTATTTTAATGTCTTGTTCAGTCTGTTTTGATTACGTTTCAAGAATCTTGGTGCACTGATTAGTGTCATGCTGTTTGAGGCATGAGGTGAGGCTGTCCTCTTGAGTTTAGGGTTTCTTTGTAACTGTGCTCCCTGAAAGAAAATAGGGCAGTTGCTATGGACATTGATGTAGATGAGTAGAGCAATCTTGAGACATTGTGCTTCTTAGGCCTGGTTTCTTGGCTTTAAGTTGTGTTTTCAAATTTAATTTTATTTGTGTCTATTTTCCTTCTCTATGCTCTGAAATATACCATAGCTTGTTTATAATTTAAAAAAAATTTTTTTAACCACTTCTACTTTGTTGCATTTCCACGTTAAGTAATCCCAATGATTAAGATTCTTAAATTATTATTTATGAGTTCAAAACACAAAAACTTATGATGACTGAGACTCATCAGTGAAAGGTATCTGGGCAATTTGTACTCTTGTGGGGAGTATTTCTATCAATGTTATTGAAAAATATGATAGCGTAACCTCAGAAATGTACACCTTTTTAAAAAAAAGAAGACCTAAAAATGACGTTTTGTTTACTTGTACCGTAAAGGAAAAGAACAGTAAATAAGCAAAGCAAAGTAGCAGTGGCACAGACAGAACCCTTTTTCTGATTGCTCTGAGCGTTTTCACCGGCAAGGCTGTTTTTCTTTGGAGGGTGCATCCATCCAGTTCTCTCTGTTCTCAGACTAAGGCTATGGTACTTCGCTCTGAGCATGCTGCAGTTTGGTGATCTGTGTAATGTTCTGTGTCTTTGTTAATCACACAATGGAAGGATTCAACTTACTGAATCATTTGCTTTATTGCAACTCCAGTACAGCACTGTAACTGCCTCATGGGAACTTCCTCATAGGCAGTTATTCTGGAGGCAGTCACCATGTAAATACACCCCTCTAATTCCTGTAAATGGCTCCAGTACATTCTGCTACAACTCAGTTAAAAAACAAAATAACCCTTTTGATTAGCTTTCCTAGTGGAGGTTTTTAATGCTGCATTTAATAACTTCATGGTATTAGCACACTAAATTGGTCGGGTGGTAATTGAATGAGAGAATGTTTATGAAAGAATTTTGGTATGGTGCTGGGGAGATGGTGAGCACCTGGTGTTGTTACTAGCTGCCGTGGAGTTTGCTCCCAACTCGTGGCAACCCCATGCACAACTGAACGAAACACTGCCCATTTCTGTGCCATCCCCATGATCAGTTGCAGATCTGACCTTTGGGATCCGTAGGGTTTTCATGGGCTGATTTTCAGCAGTAGATCACCAGGTCTTTCTTCCTAGTCTGTCATAGTCTGGAAGCTCGTCTAAAACCGATTCAGCATCATAGCAACACATACACCTCCAATGACAGATAGGTGGTGACTGTGCATGAGGTGAATGGGCTGGGAATCGAACCAGGTCTCCCACATGGAAGGCGAGAATTCTACCACTGAACCACCAATGCCCGGTAAAACCAGTTGCCATAAGTTGATTCTGACTCGTGGCAACCCCATGTGTGTCAGAGTAGAACTGTGCTCTACAGAGTTTTCAATAGCTGATTTTTTTGAAGTAGATCACTAGGCCTTTTTTCCAAGGCACCTCTGAATGGAGTAGAACCTCCAACCTTTTGGTTAGCAGCCAAGCATATTAACCATTCAAATCACGCAGGCACCTAACACATACTAAATATTCAACTATGATGCTGGCTGTTGGTCATGTTCACATCATATATTGTTGTAAACGGGCGTTCACCTAAACTGCTTTGTTTAAAAACTTGAATGCCACCTCCCTTTTTTAGCATGGAAATATGTATTTTTTAAGCATATATAAAATTCTTTCACCTGATCCTATCCTTTCTCACTGTTTCCTAGACTTTGCTCCATCAGAATCTCAACTGGTGTCACTTCAGTCTCTCCTGCTCCATCATCGTTTTTTTTTCTGCTACCTATGAACATGCTCAAGTCTCCTCCCAAGCCCTGTCCATAAATCATAATACCTCTCCCTCATCCAGCCTTCTCTTCAGTTTGGCTCAGGTTGATTCTTTTTTTCATAGTCCAACTTAGTAAAAGAGCCACCTATTTGATGTCACCCTCCTGGCTTTCTATGTAATTTGCAAAGCAATGAGTGGTACGGCAGAAAGAATATAAAGGTATAGTGGTATACAAAGTACATCAGTGATCAACTGCAGATTAAATGTTAATCAGAAGATGAAGAGGCTGCCTCTGTAGGTCAGCTTTCAAGTATCTAAATTGTGAGCCTAGATTGTAAGAAATTGTCCTACATAATACGGGGAATGCCAAGAGAGGCTAGGCCTGGTTCCTATCTCCAAGCTGTTTATGGACTAGTTGTGGAGAGGACCACTCATGTAGGAAGATAACTGAGAATGAAGGGGAGGGCCAGAGGAGTGGTACAGGCAATCAATAAAAAAAACAAACCCATTGCCATCGAGTCAATTCCAATTCATAACAACCCTGTAGGACAGAGAAGAACTGCCCCATAGAGTTTCCAAGGCTATAATCCTTACTGAAGCAGACTGTCACGTCTTTCTCCCTCTAAGCAGCTGGCGGGTTCAAACAACCTGCCTTTTGGTTAGGAGCCAAACACTTAACCACTGCACCACCAGGGTTCCTTAGGTACAGGCAGTATTCATTATGAAAGCAAATGAAACAGGCAAGTCAGTGCCTGTGGAGGCATATTTGTAAACATCTGAGGCTTCCTGGGATCATGAAGATGAGGATTCCAAGGTTAAGTCAGAGAAACATCATTTGGTTGAGGGGAGGGTGGTGATGAGATCAGAGCTGGGTCTAAAGGCTGGGTAGAACTTGGTGAAGTGGAGGAGATACAGTTCCCGTTGAGGGAATAATGTGTAAATGGTGGTTTGAACCCATCCAGCAGCTCCATGGGAGAAAAGACCTGGTGGTCTGCTCTAGTAAAGACTGCAGCCTAGAAGACTCTATGGGGCAGTTTTACTCTGTCACATCGGGTCACTATGAGTCAGAGCCAACTCGATGGCACCCAGCAACATGGGTAGTAATAAAAAAGTTGAAATGTGTGTGGTAGACAAGAGGGGAACAATGTGCCTAGAGAAGAAAATTCTTATAGGAGAGTAGTGCAGGTCATTGCTAAAATATAACTTGATGTGCACTTTATTGAATAAATGTGTTCCTGGGAAGTACAAGGAAACAAGGACCAATGAATCTAGTTATCTTGGAAATAATGGAAACCAGTTCTCTCGTAAATGAATTAATGCTATCTTAGGGTAAATTAGGCAATTGCATTAACTCTTTCAGGCCTTTAGGCTGTCTATCATTTACTGCATAAATAAATAACTAGCATTTGCCATTTAATATACTAATAGTATGTTGTGTTATGTACAAGGGAGAGGGCCTTGGGCCTGCTAGATGTTATTTCAATAAATATTTTAATGCTATTCATGTCAGCCCTATTTTTACTATTAACTATCTCAATAAATCCTTGTGTTATGTGGTACTTTGAGGGGCCAATTTAGGGAGGAACTACACCAAATTTATAAATTACTAGAGATCTCACAGGCCCAGGGTGATTTTCAAATTATGTAAAATTCATTCAATTGATAAGGCTAGGGCTAAAAAGGGGCTCACCAGGTTACCCAGGATGTAACTTATTCCTCAAAGCTATATATCAGATTTTACATGGCTGGAGGACCAATAAATATATTACTTCTTCAGTGCACTAGATAGGACCCAAGAGACCTGTCATTGTTAATGTGGCTTCCAGTCATCCACAGATTTAGTGTGCTGATTTATTGCTCTATGGCAACATTTTATTGATATACTATATGTCAGTTTGCCAGATTGGGTCATTCTGTGGAATACTGCAAAACACCCTTGATTTTTTTCCTCCTTCTGAAGGATTGTGTTCCTCTAAAGAGCTTTGGTGGAATTACTGCACTCGAGTACTTTTGAGGGGTGATGGGGCTGGGGTCTAGAACTCTGAGGGGTGGAAGGTGTAAGTAGAATCCATTTGCCAATTTACATGCAAACTTGTGAATGTCTGAGAGAGAGTGTTGTTATTTTTGAAAGTATTAAATTAGGTCTTAATTCAGTGGCTTGGGTTGTACGTTGAAATTAGCCTTTCATCTAAAACATCATAGTCAGAGGAACAATAGGACACATTTCTCCAACACCGATCCTTTGAAAGGAATCAATCAGGGTCAAATTTCCCTTTAACAATTGAATTTGACCTAGAGCTGCGAAGTCAGCTTGGAATAAAGTGTGTTAAGACTAAAATGACCAGACTCAACAAAAAATATTCATCCTCTTCCTGACTTTCTTTTTGGAAATTCGGAATCATAAAATTATTGGCAGGAGAATTCCCAGTGTTAGAAGTAACGTATTTTAAAGATATACATAGTGTACTATAACACAATCAGCCACCAACTGATCTGAAAAATCAGAGCTAGACCAAACAGTAATACATATATGGAAGAAAAGCAGCCAAATATTTTGGAGCAGAGTCTTATTTTTCCTGGTCGTATCATTCCATGTATTAATTTATCTGGGATTGAAATTGTCTAACTATGGTCACAATCTTTTTGATGATATTATAGACAGCAATATTTACTCAATTATTAGTCAAAATGGATGGTTTTAGTCCTGTATTTAAATACTCAAAATGTAACTTTACACGTGGTTTCAGTGTCTTTGACAGAGTTCTCTAGAGAAACAGAACCAGTAAGAGTATATGTATATAAATTCTTCAAAGTTTAATCAGTTGATAAGAATAGGGCTAAAAGGGGGCTCAATTAGTCCAGCTTACCCAGGATGTAACTTATTCCTCACAGCCATATATCAGATTTTACATGGCTGGAGGTCCAATTAGTAAATTACTTCTTCACTGTATATACACACACACACACACACACACACACACATTATATGTATACATATATACCTACATTATATATATACATCTATACATACATTATATATACATTATAATGTATTATAATGTTGTTGTTGTTAGTTGTGCCCGATTGGTTCCCACTTATAGCAACCCTATGTACAACAGAACAAAACGCTGCCAGGTCCTGTTGGGATCCTCACAATCATTGTTATGCTTAAGCTCATTGTTGCAGCCACTGTTTCACTCCATCTCCTTGAGGGTCTTCCTCTTTTTCCCTGACCCTCTACTTTACCAAAAAGTATGTGAGACATAGTCTCACCGTCCCTGCTTCTAAGGAGCATTCTGGTTGTACTACTTCTAAGACAGATTTACTCATTCTTTTGTCAGTCCATGGTATACTCAATATTCTTCACCAGCACTCAATTCAAAGGTGTCAGTTCTTCTTCAGTCGTCCTTATTCATCGTCCAGCTTTCGCATGCATATGAGATGATTGGAAACACCACGTCTTGGGTCAGGCTCACCTTAGTCTTCAAGGTGACGTCTTTGCTTTTGAACACTTTAAAGAGGTCTTTTGCAGCAGATTTGCCCAGTGCAATGCGTCTTTTGATTTCTTGACTGCTGTTTCCATGGGTGTTGTTTGTAGATCCAAGTAAAATGAAATCCTTGACAACTTCAATCTTTTCTCTGTTTATCATGATGTTGCTTATCGGTCCACTTGCGAGGATTTTTGTATTATAATAATATAACAATAATAATATTATATATATATATATATATATATATATATATATATATATATATATATAAAGAGAGACTTATTTTGAGGAATTGTCTCATATGATTGTGGGAACTGGCAAGTTCAAAATCTGTAGGTCAGGCAACAGGCTGAAAATTCTGGCAGTCTTGTGTCCCAAAATCAGTAGGTCAGGCAGTGAAGGGGAGAGAATAATTCTGGCAATATGTCTATTTGTAGTCTAGAAGTAGAATCTTCCCTTAGGAAACCTCCTTTTTTGCTCTTAAGGTCTTCAACTGATTGAATTAGGCCCCCCCACATTATGGCCTCGTAGTCTGCTTTACTTAAGGCCAACTGATTTAAATACTAATCATATGTAACTACTTCATATCAATATTTAGACTAGCATTTGACAAAGCAACTGGGCACCATAGCCTAGCCAAAGTGGCACATAAACTTAACCATCACACTGTGACACCTTACTTTTTGGCAATACTTAACAGACGATTTTTTTAGCCTACCTGGCCATTTGCCGGGTAAGGAACCTGATGCCCAACTTCCTGCAGCTAGTCCAAATCTCTTCCATGTACCATTCTACTACTAGCCGGAGAGCATAGCATTCTGAAAGTTCTCTAAGGTTCTATGGCCCCATCATTTTGTCATGCTTTGGTATCATTTGGTTCTTCGATTATTTTTCTTGTGAGTGAGGAAGTGTATTTCCATGGGAATACAAACTACTTATCTATTTATTTATTTATGTTGTTGAGAATATACACAGCAGGACATACACCAAATTCAACAGTTTCTACATGTACACTTCAGTGACGTCAATTATATTCTTTAAGTTGTGCAACCATTCTCATACTCCTTTTCTGAATTGTTCCTCCCTCATTAACATAAATTCACTGTCCCCTAAGTTTCCTATCTAATCTTTTGAGTTGCTGTTGTCAATTTGATTCCATATGAACAGTTCTTAAAAGAACGCAATGCTCAAGGCAGACATTCTTTAACAGTTAAGCTAAACTGTTGTTTGGATTAAAGATTTTAGGGGTATTTCTGGTTTAAGGTTTAAGATTTAAAGATTATCTCAGGGCAATAGTTTTGGCAGTATCCAGCTTCCATGGCTTCAGAAAGTCTGGATTCCATGAAAATTTGAACTTCTGTTTTCCATTTTCTCCCTTGATCAAGATTCTGCTATTGAATCTTTGATCAAAACATTCAGGAATACAACCTACGTTTTTAGCAATAATTGTATTTAGTTTACTGCAGAACCCAGCCTACTGGTTCAGAGCATGGATTTTTCTGTCTAACAGACATGGATTGGAATCCAGGTTTTGCCACTTAATCAGTAACATTTGACAAGTTACTTAACATAAGCTTCACTTTCCTCACGATCAAATAGTGTTTGTTTATTATTGTGAGCATAGCAAGTAGTCAATAAATATTGCCTTCATAGTTATCACTCAATAAATTCTTATTGGCTGGTTGAATCCAGAAAAAAATTCTGGTGCTTCATTACTAACTTTAAAAATATTTCCCATTCCATATTATTAAAAATTGCTAGTGATAGTAGTTAAAGATAAAATTTGAGATGTGTTCAACTGTGCTCCCTGTTGGTAGTATTTCTACATTTAAAGAGTCCACAACCTACCTGTGGTGGCCTAGTCTAAATGATACAGGAAAAAAAAAAAAAACCCTCCCAATGTAATCTATTGACTTATTGGAGAGACAACCTTGTGTCAGAATTCAAGCAAGATTTGATCTAGAAATTAAACCAAAGTTGTCATTTTCTTTCTGGCATTCTCTTTGCCTATCAAAGTATTTGTTTCATCCAAGAAAGGCTCAGCTTGGAGCTAATGAATGCTTCCTAATTCACATTAAGCAGTAAAATAGAAAACATCTCATCTGAAAGCTCTCAAAGTAGAGAGTGGAAGCTTATTTCCTCAGAAACTCAGAATAAACACCTTCTTGTGTTTTACTGACCCTGGTCTCACCATCTGTCTGTCAATTTGTTTTACTGTTGTGGCATAAGTGTTGCTATGATACTAGAAGCTATGCCACCAATATTTCAAATACCAGCAGGGTTGCCCAAGGTGGACAGATTTCAGTGGAGCTTCCAGACTAAAACCAACTAGGGAGAAAGGTCTAGCAATCTACTTCCAAAGATTAACTAAAACCAAACCAAAACCGTTGCTGTCGAGTTGATTCCAACTCATAGTGACCCTGTAGGATAGAGTAGAACTGTCCCATAGGGTTTCTAAGGAGTGGCTGGTGGATTTGAACTGCTGACCTTTTAGTTAGCAGGTGAGCTCTTAACCACTGCAGCACCAGGGCTCCCTTCCAAAGATTAGCCAATGAAAATCTTATGGATCACAACAGAATATTGTCCAATATAGTGCCAGACAATGAGCCCTCTAGACTGGAAGACACTATACAATGGCCTTTACAGTGAACTCAAACATGCCAACAGTCACGCAGATGGTACAGAACTGGGTAATGTTTTGTCTGTTGTACATAAGGAGCCAACTTGATGGCAACTAACAACAACAACAACAGGCCCTGGTCATTATATCAGAAATTGGACATGCTGATTAATTTTAGCTAGACAGGATCCACCTCTGGAGACAGAAATGGAGAAAGCTTCTCCTGTGCTTTTGCGAAAGATATGTAAAAGGAATTTAGAGTACTGTTAAATTGACGTGTGGATGTCAGGGGGAGGAGAAAGAACCAAGATGAACATCAGCCCAAGAATGATTCCTATGAGGTGGAGGTCAGACATACCTCCACTCTCCAACCTTTTTTTCCCAATTCTGATACTAGCCATCTCTCCCATGGCACTCTACTTCTCTGTTGCAGTCAGTAATTTGTTGCAATGGCCAAACAGAACTCACAGATCATACTCACAGTTATGGGGTTGATTAGGGAAGTAACAGGTTACAATTTATGATCAGGATCAACTTGGAAGTAAAAAGAACTACACAGGATACAGTTCTTCAATCAGGAGAGCTTCTTGTTGGCTGCTGCCACCAGGCCCTGCACTCTCGACCTGGGCCCTGCACTCTCAGCCTTTGCTCCTGCTTGAGCCTGGCCTCTGACCTGTTTGAACAAATGTTACAATATTTTGCTCTGCCAGCAAATGCCTGGAGGCACCTCACTCTGCCAGCAGGCCATCTGCCTGGAGGCCTTTGGCTCTCTTGCTCCATAGGTTGGCTCTCTTGCTCTGTAGGTTGGCTTTCTCACTCCATGGGTCAGCGCACCCACTGCTGTCTCACATCGGTGTCCTAGGTCTGTTGCTGACATTTCTCTGCCTTGTTTGCCGCAGCTTCTTGCCATCTTCCGCCTTCTCTGGTGTTAACAGCTCTCAGTCTCTTGGGTCTAGGAGGTTCTCAGCATAGGGACCCCAGGTCCAAAGGATGTGCTCCGCTCCTGGCTCTTCTTCTTGATGGTAGTGAAGTCCCCCTTTTTGTAGCCCCTGGGATTGGTTCATTTTAAGCCTAGCGGGATAGCAAAATTGATCAATCCCGTACAACAGTTATATGCACTGTATTTGCATAATCCCACCCTATAGGAGTTCCATGCACCTTATTTGCATTATTAGCAGGTTGTCCAATCCCCTTGGTGGGCCACAAGCACCTTATTTGCATATTCCCACCCAATCATTTTTGTGATAGTTACCAGATCATGACTAGAAAGGCTATATAATAGTAATTCACTACACCACAGCTATTCTTACTAAGAGAAAAAGACAATGGCTAATGGGCAGATCAAAATGTCCACTAAACTTTCCAAAAGCTATTGGTACATCCCAAGTTTGAGGTAAAATGTTTAATGTGATCACAGCTCTTTATTTTATATAGCCTTAAATTTGTTCCTTTTACATACATTAATAAACATTTTGAACTCATAGCATAGAGATATTTCAATAATTATATGTTTCTAATCAGCATTTCCCTATCTCCTCCCAAATCAGTGACCTATGGAAGAGGTTACTATTATTGGACAGAAGGTCTAGATTAATTGTGTTAAATATAGCACATTGCAGAATCTATGGTGGTGCTAGAAGCTATGATCACAAAGACAAATTATCTGTATTATTTTGTATTATCATGCAACTGAATTTTCTTCTTTGGAAAAAATATCTTATTAAGCAAGATAATAATGAAAGTGGAATGAATCAGGAATCATTTTGGCCACAAACATGATTTCTACACTTAGTAGATCATAGTATTAGTAACATGTAATCTTTATTTTCACACATATTATAATTTTAAAAAAATAGTATTCAAGTTGGAAATTCTTTTCTCTTGCTAAAGAGGAAATGTATGCTTTCAGTCCTGACATCCTCTAAAACCTTATGGACCAGACTGAGGAAATGTCTAAGGATACACCATATATCCAAGCTGCAGTAGACTAAAAATGAGTATTGCTCAAAACTAGTTTGTATCCCTGTGGAGAATATACTTCATACTCGCAGGAAAATGAATCAGAGAACCAAATGATACCAAAGCACAGCAAAATGACGGAATCATAGAATCTCAGAGAACTTTCAGAGTAAGGAATTTGACTTACTTTGGACCTCATGATTTTTGAGTGCACCAAAATCCACCATAATGATGGTGATGGAGTAGCCTAGAAGAATGCAGTATTTTGGGCAGTCAGTTAGTACTTGGAGTCATGAATTCTTTGAGAGCCAGATGAAAGCTATGAATGCTCACACCAGAAAAAAATGTTCCTCTACATGAAACTTCATATATAATTTTGAGGGACCATGTTGTTGTTGTTGTTATCAGGTGCTGCTGAGTCAGTTTCAACTCATAGCAACCCTATGTACAACAGAATGAAACACGGCCCAGATATGTGCTATTCTCACTATACTTGTTATGCTGGAGTCCATTGTTGCAGCCACTGTGTCAGTCCATCTCGTTGAGGGTCTTCCTCCTTTTTGCTGACCCTCTACTTTACCAAGCATGATGTCCTTCTCCAAGGACTGATCCCTCCTGATAACATGTTCAAAGTATGTGAGACATAATCTTGCCATCCTCGTTTCTAAGGAGCATTCTGGGTGTACCTCTTTCAAGACAGATTTGTTCGTTCTTTTGGCAGTCCATCGTATAGTCAATATTCTTCACCAACATCATAATTCAAAGGTGTCAATTCTTCCTTGGTCTTCCTTATTCATTGTAGAGCTTTTACATGCATATGAGGGACCATAGACTTCTTAAAGCTCATTTCGAATCCTTGCTTAAAAAACTTGTTTGTCTATATGACAAGAAGCATATAGAAAACATTTTTGCCAAAAAAAAAAAAAAAAAAAGAAAAACACTAAACCCTTCTTCTGTGAATTTTAAAATTTAATATCTAGCTTCTTCCAGGCATAGCTTTAGGGATTTGAGAGAACTCAGTTCATTATTTCCCAAAATATATTTTTAGTGTTCAGTGTGATAGATGTAAGAACTTGCGAAGGAGTAAGAAATGTGGAGTATTAATGGATTCCTCCAAAGTCTGGCACATAGTAGGTTCAACGAATGTTGTATAAAGTAATAAAAAATCAGTCTTAGAATTATGCTGAGGTAGCAGCTTAATTTCAATGTTACAAAAGTCATACTAAGCAAATACTCATTAAACCAATTATTTTTGTCATCAGCAAACTAGTTCATCATTATACAAGTTTTAGGCTTCTAAATAGAGGTTTCTTAACATGTGAAGTCATTAAAATATGCAAAAGAGTCAAAGTCCCTGGCTGGTTTCCTTCAGTTTCTTGCCTTTAGAACTTCAGTGAAATGTTTTTTTAAAATAAATAATACGTTATGTTTATGGGGGTATTCAAGAAGTTCCATGAAGAATGTTCTTTATATTTTACTTTTTAAGGATTATTTCAATTCTGTCTTTTGATTTTTATAATCTCTCATAAATTGAACACTTTCAACAATCAGTGTTCTCACTGGTGATGATCCAACATGTCAACTCAAATGGCAGAAAACACGCGATTGGTCCTAACACTGGGTGAAACTATGCAGGAAATTTGTAATGATTTGTAAACATTTTCACACTTATTATGATTCAGATATGGACTGTGGCCCAGAAAAGATTGGGATTTATTTTGATAGTCCCTGTAATTAGCTCAGCAATGTTTTTCTAAGATAGGATTTCATGCTGACTATTAGAAATTGTACACCGTTGAAATGCCACATGCAAAGAAGGTATGGGGTTTCATGGTAACAATTAAAAACATTATAAAGTAAGCTCAACAAGACTTCAAACGAAGAAAACCCAACAAGACTTCAAACCAAGAAAACATAAAGTAAATGTGGCATAAATAGAGTTGAGAAGAAAAATGCTATCTATTCTCACGTTTCCATAAAATTCTAAGCATATAGCCCAGCTTTATCGTGAACAAGTGGAGCAAAACTGCAGAACTGATGAAGCAACAGAAAACTTGGACTTTACTACTATATGATCGGCATCAGTATGAAATTAAGGAAGCATGCTCTCTTCCAAATGCTATACTACTATTAATTTGTTTTCTCCTGGGGTGGGTGACAGGTAGGACTGGCTATGTAATTTGTGGGACCCAGTGCAAAATGAAAACGCAGCATCCCTTTCTCAAAAATTATTAAGAATTTCAAGATGGCCACAGAAGAGCATTAAACCAAGTGTGGGGCTCTTCAAAGCACGTGTGATTGAGACAGGGAAAGAAGGGGGTTGTAGAGAGGCTTCTGAATTCTGTGTCTCCAGTCTCCCGCTCCTCGTGAGCTCTGAGGAGATCCTCTGGCTAAGTCCAGGGGAAGGGCCAGGGTTCTGTTTGGCGCAACTTTTGAAGACAGTTGACTTGACAAGGGCTGCTTTTTCCTGAAATCTATCCTCTTGCTAGGTTGTGAGGATTAATGAGTTAATATCAGAAATTGCCACAGGGCAAATCGTCACTTGCCTAAAAGAACATAAAATTTTTATTTTGCCTTTTATGCTTTCTGACAATCCCTTCGGTCTGCCACTAGGCTTTTAGTGGAGCAGGTGGAGAATTTAGGACAGGATGATGAATCTTACTCAAGGGCAGTATCGATAGCTTTGCAAACCTAATGCAATAACGTAGGTCTTGGGCCCTGTGTCATGGAGTAAATGAAGACAACCAAAACTTCATATAAAACAGGCTGTAGCTCATCTGTTGTTATTATTTAGAAGACAAATTACAGCAATGATTTTTTTTTTTCCTTAAAATCCCTTTTATCATTGCATGTCTACCTAATTTTATTTTGAGCAACTAGCAAGCTATAAAGATACTTGATTGCGTGTTTAAGGCGGAGTTTTATTTTAAACAGTACATCAAGAATAACGTTTGGCCCCTTAAAAACAAACAAAAAAGCTAGGTTGTAAAACTTTATACTGGGTAAAGTCCCAGATTGAAAGATGTTGGAACAGCTGGGGCAGACACAAAGTTGCAACATCCTTTTGCATGTACTTGAGAGGTGCCAGAGAGAAGTGAGAGCAGATTCCTGCCCCACCATCACAGCCCAGGCTGTGCCTGTGGTCTTAAGAGCCACTTGAGGGCATCTACTGTTCTGAGTCACTAGCAAAAAGGTGATAATGAGGCATTTAACACCTGTACTCCAACAACCTAGATAAAAAAGATAGGCTGCCTACAAGCACAGGAAGTAGCTAGAGGCAGCTATGTGGAACAAAAGGGGTGGGGGGGAGTCACGATACCACAATCAGTTGAAGATAGTGACCAGATTCAACATTTATACTTGGAAGCTTTTCTTTTTTTGTCATGTGTCCTTTGCTGTGTACTTCATAACGTGTGATTATTAGTTAGCTGATCTGTATAAGAAAACTTAACAACAACAACAAAAAGTTGTGATGGATCCACTTATGGCGATCCCATGTGTGTCAGAGTAGAATTATGCTCCATAGGATTTTTAATGGCTGATTTTCCTGGAAGTCGACTTCCAGGCCTTTCTTCTGCGTTGCCTCAGTGGACTTGAACTTCCAATCTTTCAGGTAACCGTTTGCACCACCCAGGGATTATAAGCAAACTAACCAAAACCCAAATCCGTTGCCATCCGGGCAGTTTCAACTCATATCGACCCTACAGGACAGAGTAGAACTGCCCCATGTGGGTTTCAAGGCTATCATCTTTATGGAAGCAGATTGCCACATCTTTCTCCCGTAGAGTGCCTGGTGGGTTCGAACTGCCAAACTTTAAGTCAAGGAACACTTGGAGGACTGCATTTTGCTTGTGTCTTTGTGGGATAGAGCAAATCACTAAAAGTCTTTAAGGAGCTTTCAAACTTGTGGAGGAGTTAACGACATCAATAAGTGCAGAAAATTACTAAGGAAGGTGTAAAGGTGTTGAAGAGGAAGGAAGGAAAGGGTTAAATGAGGAAAAGTTTACTGAAGGAGGAGTTTGGGGGGCCAAATCTTGAACTGTAATGGGAAAGGGAGCAGAAGGGAACACAGACTCCATTAAGGAGAACTATTGCCGAATACCTACTACTGGAAGAGGCTGCCTAGGCCCAGCTCGCTATTATTTACTCCCCATTGCTAACTGCCACATTGTCTCAGGATTTTGTTTTCCCTCTGGTTCCAGTATCTAAAAAAGGTTTAAGATTAACCGATGCTCCTCCTTGGAGGGTGGAAAACGAGTGATAATGATCTAATGATGAAAAACCGAACAAAGCACTCATCTTGTGACAAGAAAAACCACGATGTCATGAGAAAATCCCCAAGAATGTCACCAGATAACCCCCAAGATTACCAGTAAAAGATTAACTCATCTGAGATAGGACCACCTCAAGGGAGAACTAACACAAACTTCTAAGACCCATAATCTTGTCCCTAGAAAAGCCTTCAGCTGATCTCCAGTTGGGGAGACGAGTTTTTTGGAGGAATCTATTCCCCTCTGTCTCCTGCATAGAGATATATAATAAACCTCTTGCTGCTCACCTCACCCGTGTCTCAGAATTGGCTATTGGAGCAGGTGGCTCCGAGCCACGTTATTGCAGTAACACTACAGGCCAGGACCATGCTGAGCACTTTTCAGAAATTAGCCTCTTACAATCTTCACGATAGCCCTGAGAGCCCCATGCTATTAGAGACAGAAAACACTCAGTCAAATGGGGCATGATTAAGATCCTTAGAATAGAGAAACACCAAAAATATTATGGTGCCCACCTATCTATAATTCAAAATAAAAATAATACATAATATATTCACAAGCATGCTAGAATTAAAAATAACATTTTCAGAGTTACAACTAAATTCTGAGTAAGTTCATTCGTGGTGGATTTGTATTAGGTTTTGGAAGCCCTTGCTCTGCTCATCTTTAATTACGTGCTCTTCACTGGCTTATTGGACAGAATAGCACTGCACCCAAGGTTGGCAGAGCCAGTGAGTGGCAGAGGAAGGATTCAAACTTAGGTCTGACTCCAAAGCCCAGGCTTCTAATAATGTGGCTTTCCCAGTGAACCATGCCTGATGTAAGTCCACCTCCTGTGGGTGCTCACCTCAGGAGGATCTACTGCTTGGCATATCAGCGCCTGTGGTACTCATTAAGACCTCCTGGGAGTAAGATTCTCTTAGAAGTACTCAAAGTATCTCTTTCTTAAAGAATGAAGTCCCCATATCTCCATTAGAAAGGGTCCCTTAAAAACAGTCATCACTCTGCAATACCTTAAAGTGGCAAGAAAAGTAGGTTAGCATGTAGGGAGTAGAATTAAGCATGTGGTAGCAAGTGTTTAAGAGCTATGCCTTATCTAGTTTATGACTTAATATCAGCAAAACCCTCCTTTCCCCTCTGTCTTCAGAAAATGTGCACAAGAATTCTGGAACGTCATACTCTATTAATTTTTAAACACTGCTGGAAACTATTGCTTTTAAAAAAATTGAAATATTAAGAATCTTTCTTTACCCGATACAGACATTCTTATTTTAGAAACTGCTTCTTCTCCAACTATCATGACATTCATTTGCCAGGAGTTAGCAAAAAGGGAGTAAAGATTTTTCTGCATTGCGGGTCTTCTCTTTTCTGGTTCAAGCCACAAATCAAGAATTTTGAAATTTCTGAGTCATCATTGGAATAGCATGTTCTACATGATCCTGAAGAAACATTTCTTGATGAGACGTTGGTTACCACAGTCCTAAATGATTATTTCTGGTACACTGTCTAGCGGCCATATATTCCCACCCATTTGTCTGAGTAATTTTAGGCTTCAGAACAACATATGGGCCATATTCACAACTTCTACCAATTTCAGAGTTTATCTTCATTCCATCAAATTTCTTAGGAGTTCTTCCCATTTCCCTTATGTCTCTCTATTCTCTTCTATTTTCTGGAGTGTGCTGATGAGTAATTCATTTTTGCAGAGCTCCAGTTTTAAAGTTTGTGGTATAGGCAAGCTCAGTGATAAGAAAATGGTAAATCAGTAGACGAAAGTGGACTCTATTATTACTTAACTTTAACAATTCTTACAGGTCATTTAACACCCCTGTGGGATACTTTGGAAAGTCAAACCACTGAGAATTTAAGGCAGCATGGCATAACGTCTTGAATAGAAATAGTAAACATGACTATGATTGTCAATGCCCTATTACCTGCCAGGAACTCACCATGCTTTGTGTTAATTACATGATATTTCATAGGTATAATTTTCTCTATTTTTTAAATGTAGACGAAGAAATTTAGATTTGGCTTGTGAAAAACTAGCCCAAATTCACAAAATTAGTAAGAAGCAACACCAACATTTCAACCCAGTCTGTATCTAAGATACACCCTTGTTTTCAAGTAGTTTTTCTTTTTTTTAACCTCAATAAATGATGGCCAATATAGTTTTATTTATTTATATTCTTGGTTGCACAGTTAGGCTTTGTTATAAAAGTTTTGGAATATATAGCAATTCCCTGAATAAAATTTGATCTAAGCTTCTTAATGTCACATGTTCATGCCTCAAAGAAGATGGTAATTTCAGAATTTTAGGGGCAAACAAAGGACAGTCACTCGCCGCATAACGTCTGTTGTGGCAATGTCCAACCGCACAAACGTCTGCGGTCCCGTAAGATTTTGTTTTTGTTTTTTAAAGGAAAGCAGCTCTCCTTTTGTTTATTATTTTCCTCTAATGGTTTTAAAGACCCCAAGCCCCCAGAGTGAATGAGCAGCGGTTCTCCAGGGCATATCCCAATCCTCACAGCTCCTCCTCCTCCATCTCTTCCTCCTCCTTCCCCTCCTCTTGGCTTCAGTCAGCCGTGTAGCAGCCGTGCAGTTGTTCACTCCCGTCACTTCTGGCACAGGGCAGTGCCTGCCACAGCTCCTCCACTTCTGCTATGGGTGCTGGTGGGGCGAGGGCTGGGCCTGGGGCACTTGCGGGCTCCCGGCTCTGGGCAGTAGTGGCAGCTGCACGCGTGCTCAGGAAGTGGCTATACCAACAGGGCAGCCAGCTGCACTGCCGGCACCTGCACACTCGCTTCCTGCCCAGCCCCGCAGCCACGTCTCCCTGCCTCCCACTCCTGGCCTTGCCCCTGGATGTGCCCAAAGTCCCGATCCAGCTGCTGGTGTCCCCCTGCCCAGCCTTCAGCTGCACACCCAGCAAGGCTAGCCTCCTGTATCCAGTGGAGACAATTCTTCGGGTTTGTCTATGAGGTTGTAATATGATAGTCTTTACCAGGGCTGGTTCATAACTATGGGTTGTACGTGGACTGCCTGTACATAATAGGGTGTTTGTACATCTTGGAACACACCCTAAGTTCCTTTTCCATAGAGCGTATCCTGGACGTTAAGCTACGCATGACGGTAGTGGAGTGTGGCTTCTCATGTGACTTTAAATACCAGTGCCACAAAGGAGTTCATGCTGTATCTAATCTATAGTGATAGAAAGGAGATCAGTAGTTTCCAGGGACCAGGGAGTGGTTGGAGGTTAGCTTGGAAAAGGCACAAAGGAAATGTTTGAGTTAGTAGAAATGTTCCATGTCTTGACTGTGGTGGTGGTTACACAGACACATACATTTATCAAGACCTATTAATCTCTAGACTTAAAATGGAAACATTTTATTGTTGTTAAATATGCCTCAATAGACTTGATTTTAAAATTACAGCTGCCATCGTTTACTTACTGTCTGACTGGACAAATCACTTGTCCTCTCTAAGACTCATATTCCTCAATTCAATATTTTGAGGAAGTAGTCTGTTAGATAATCCACATAAAGTGCTGACCATTGGGCATGTCTATCATATGCACTCAACACAAGTTTATTTAACAAAAATATGGAGACCTGTTATCTGTCAAAGAGTGTTCTAGGTGCTGAAGAATCAGTGTTAAGACAAAGTTTCTGTCTTTACGGAGTTTATATACTCGACCGAAGGAGGCAGACAATAAGCAAGTCAACAAAGAAATGACTAAGATACTGAAAAATTACAGTAAGGACTGTAAAATCAGTTAAACATAGTGTAACTGTAGGGATGGTGGCCATTTCCCTGAGTGGTCAAGGAAGGACCCTTTGAGGAAGTGATATTAGAACTAAGACCCAAATAATATCAAGAAGACAGCTACAGGAAAATTTGGAAGCTTGCATTCCAGGCAGAGGGAACAGAATGTGCAAAGGACCCAATGTGGGGGGCAAGGCTTTGTTCACCGGGAAGAAGGCAAGTGCAGCTGGATTAAGAGAGTCATAGACATGAGATCGGGGCAGGGAAATTCATCTATGCAATGGACAGACACTGAAGGATTTTCAGCCAGTGATGACATGATCTGATTTACATTTTTAAAAATTGCTTTGGTTATTGTGTGGAGAATGGATTTTAAAGGGGTGAGAGAAGCAACAAGGAGACCAGGTGAAAGATAGCTGTGCTTGAACTAGGATAGTAGGAATAAACTAAAAAAAAACCCAAACCCTTTGCCATTGAGTCGATTCCAACTCATAGTGAACCTATAGGACAGAGTAGAACTGCCCCATAGGGTTTTCAAGGAACAACTGGTGGATTTGAACTACCGAGGATTTGGTTAGCAGCCGAGCTCTTAACCACTACACCATCAGGGCTCCATGGTAGGAATAGAGATGGTGAAAAGTGACCAGATTTGGGGTCTATTTTAGGGTAGACAAAAAGGATTGCCAAACAGTATTGTTTAGATGTGGCAAAAACAAAAACAAAACAAAACAACCCAAACCCATGGCCATCTAGTCGATTCCGACTCATAGTGACTCTATAGGACAGAGCAGAACTGCCCCATAGGGTTTCCAAGGCTGTAAATCTTTACAGAAACAGACTACCACATCTTTCTCCCTAAGAGTGGCAGGTAGGTTCAAATTGCCAACCTTTCAGTTAACAGCCAAGCTCTTCAACCACTGTGCCACCAGGGTTCCTTTAGATGTGACCAGGGATGAGGAAATCATTTTCTGGCTTGAACAAGTAGGTGTAGGTTGATGCTATTTATTAATTTGACATTTATTTAGATTTAGTTGTAAGTATAATCATTTCATTTATTCATTTAGTGAGATGTTAGGTATGATACCATAATGTGTTTCTGGGCTAACTACCAATATAATGTGTTTGTGTGCTAAGTACTAGTTTGAGGCCAAACCCTTAGCTTTAGTCTTAGGCTACCTGTTAGGCAACCAAATGATTATGCTGGAACCATTTCTAAAGTCAGAAGTCCATTTGTGCTTGTGTGTGTGTGTGTGTGTGTGTGTGTGTGTGTGTGTGTGTGTGCAAGGCTGAATATGTGTGTGTGTGTGTGTGTGTGTGTGCACTGTGTTATTGAAGATACTGAGCTCTGCTCAATTCTAGGGCAGAGCTAGAATTTCTTACCAGTTGGTAGCACATTGGTTAAGTGTCCGGCTGCTAGCTGAAAGTCGGCAGTTTGAACCCACCCAGTGGCTCTGCGAGAGAAAGACCTGGTGATCTGCTTCTGTGACGATTACAGCCTAGAAAACCCTACAGGACAGTTCTGTTCTGTTCTGTTCCATGGTGTTGCTATGAATTGAAGTCAACTCGATGGCACCCAATAACAACAACAGTGGTCTTAAAGATGCCCCTTGCTCACTTGCATCATCTTCCACTCTGCAGAACTTTCCAGAGCTAACTATGACTTTCTCAGCTGAGGTTTCCTTATAACTGTTCTGTTTCTAAAACAACTAGAATTCCACCAATCTTCCCCAGTATATCTGGATGGCAAATGGGAAAAATGTCCAGGAAACTCTTATAGTTTTCTCACATAGTTTAGAATTTAGAGGCTGGAGCTTAATTTTATTGTTTTTGGTAGACAGGTTCAGAGTCAACATTGCAGTAGTTGATTAGTAGAGTTTTCTGTCCCACCTCTACTTCCTTCCTCACTGATTATTCTTCCTGTTTCCCTCTCTGCCTGTGTTCCCTCCTCTTAGAACCAGTGGAATTTTCACTAAGTATGAAAAACTACTCTGGGATAAATCAATAAACTACATTCCCCAGGGGATAACTGACAGCTGATAGAACCTTTAATTCAAAACAGTAATAAGTCACTGTCCTCAGTTGAGCACATACTCCCTGCCAGTGCTTTACAGAAATTATCTCTCTTAATCCTTCCAGCAAATTTAAAATCTCTCTTGTACAAACTTGTAGATCTCTAGTATTTTCAATTTCTAATTAAAACAGGCTCAGAGAATAAAGTAATTTGCTGAAGGCTACACAGCTAATAAGTGACAGAATTGGGATTTCAACTCAGGTCTGACTCCAGACTCCAAATTTGTAATCACTAAGCTGTAGAGCCTCAACCCATCTAAAACTTTGAGTATGGGATGTGACGTCAAGATTCTCCCAAATCTTGGCTGGTTACTAAATCAGTTACTGCAGTGTTGACCAAGAAGCTCAGAGAGAAGTACCTCAAACATGGCGGCTGCTGCCTTAATGAAAGGCCAGATTGTGTTGCTTACGTGGCAGGATCTGTTATGCCTTGGCCGTTCACAAGGCATGGGTAATAACATTTCCTTCATTTTCAGACTCAAAGTTCTCTGATTTTTTGGTGACTGGTTTTTTGTTTTTTTGTTTTTTTTTTAAAGGACGTTTTTAACCCTTGGGTTCACTAAAAGAACTTTCCATACATTATTAACCCTGAATTTTTACACACCTGAAAACTCAGTCAGATTGAATGTTTGTAATATTTCCTGTCCTTATACAAGCAAATTCATACATGTGATGCCCCGTAAGTTCAAATAGAGGCATTGCTGATTGACAAAGGAACAAACAACTGTTTTTCAAAAGAACTTATGAAAAGAAACACACACACACTCACATACAATACAGAGAGACAGAGAGAATATTATAGCATTCCTGCAGGGAATATTGTTTGAAAGCATGATCTTAGGAGATTTCCACCCCCACTTTAGCAGCATCAAATGCTGTTTGGTTTATACAGATAATCAAACATGAGATGCTGGCACTAGAACCAGCCCAAACAAAACCTGCAACTCTTCCATGGCTACTTGCAAACTTTATTTGTTGGCATTGGGGGCCAAAGACTATTCACCCTCCCAGGACAACTTACTATTCAGTGACTGTGTCTTTATGTGACTCAGATGTACTTCATTCTCGTGATGGAGACATGAAAGTCTGAATCATAGATTGCTAACAAAGCAATGCAGATGAATCTATTAAAGTATACCTCCTCACTGTTTTGTTTCTGACTTCCAGTTGGCACTTTTTCTTGCCTCTCAGCTTTGAAACTTGAGAATAACACACTTCTGGAAACAAAGCAAAGCAAGCTGGAGTGTGTGTGTTATACAGAATACTGAGAGAGAGCTTTGTACGGTGCACAGCTACAGCTGTCACTGATCTTTCATCTACAGTAAGGTCAGCCAGACAAAAAGACCTAAGACAACACATTCAGTCACATCTTTGTTCTCATTGTGGTCTAAAAGAGGTAACGTCTCAAGGTGATTTCCAGTTACACTCAGAGTGATTTTTTAGCACATCATTGGTTTGGATATTAATAATTGGTCATATTAGGAGTTCTTTCAAGTTCCTAGAAGAAAATAAATGTTGCTTTCCTGAAAGATGTAGCTCCAGAGGTAAATTACTTAACTTTCCTCACTGGAACCTGATTGGTTTACCCCTGAATTGTTTTGTGGGGTTAAAGATTTGTTAGTAATTCAAGTGATTTTCAATCATAAAGAGCCTACTCTGTTATTCAGCATTTGATGATATAAATACTATTGAGATTTTTTTGCTCAGCATTGCTCTGTCGTCTTTGTGGATTTTTCCCAACCCTTTCCACATCAAATGGCTGGATGGGATCAACCTTCTATATTACGTACCTAAGGAAGGAGGCGGAACAGTTAAAGGGAGATGAGGGGGTTGTTCAGTGATGGCTGCCATCCATCCCTTTCTAATTACTTGTAATTATTAAAGTGTAAATTTTTTTGGACATTATTTCCTTTCCAGTGATACAAACCATAACACAAGCTAAATAAAAAAAATATATATTTAGGGAACTTTTAATCCTGGTCTTCAAATTTTATGATTTCAAAGACATAACTTGGAAAACATCTTTCTTTCTTGAAACATTTGACACAATAAGGATGTTTATTTTTGGTGATTAAACAAAATAGGGAATGCCAACTGAATTTTTTCCAGTAGATTTTTTTTTTTTAATTTCAGTTTGAGTGGAGCTCAGTATCTCCTCCATTTTCTTTCTGAAGGATTGTTTCATGTTTTGTCTACTTCCAGAATATTAGATTTTATAGAAAGTTCTAAGGGAAGGAATTGCACACCGTACCAGGACAAATGTAAAAGAATATTTTCCTTGTGTTACTATTTCTGTTTCTCTCTCTGTTACTCATGTGGTTACGAACTGAATGGAAAGAGGTAATGCAAGCCTTCACAGACCTTAACATCTATAATTAAGAACTGCATCTGACAAGATTTTTTTCCCAACTGACAAATAAATGTCAGTTTTAAAAGGAATATTACAGGAAGAGTGATAAAAAAATAGGCAAAAGGGCAAAATTTGTTCCCCGTCTTGTTCATGGCAGAATACAAAGAATTTTTTTTTTTTTTTTGGTAAGTACTTACGATGACTACACTGTTGACTTGGCATGCAGATCAAAAGACTGACAGATTTAATTCATGTTTCTGTGCTATACAAACAATGACATGTACGAGCCAATCTGGGCTGCTTTCAGCAAGTAATTGAAGGTAGTGCAAACACAGACTTTAAAAGATCAGTGGTGCACAACTGAACTGTTCAACAAAAGGCGATCCGACAGTGCGGATTCTTTTTACTGTTTCGTTGAGATTCCTTTTTTCCTGCCCTGTGCCCTGCCCTTACTCTCTTGGAATTAACAGCAACTGATAGCCCGTGCATTGTGTCAACAGAAATGGATACATACACACTGTATATTAACTAACTTGTCTGCTGCTGGGTGAAGAGATAAACTCTGAGAGTGCCCAAGAATAATCGGAAGACATTTGTAAGTTAACCACAAGAAATCAGTGTTTGCATAAGCTTCCATTACACAGGTATCTTTGGCTTTATAAGGCCGGCATAGTCTGAATAATCAGGTAATAAATTCATCTGCAGATGGATAAAGGATAACCCTGCAAGATTTTGACATGACATTTCCTGTGGATCTAACTTTGTTGGAAACTACAGGCAGCATTTTTCTCCAGTAATTTGTGTACTTGATGTATTTTTTTTTAAATTGCATGGTGCCAGCAATTTGGTTTTTAAATACAATAGTCTTTTGAAAAGTACTGAAGAAAATGAATAGAAAATCACCAGCATCATAGCAAATTATCCTAGGTCAACACATAATGCCTTCATTTTCCAGATGTCTCAATTCAGGCAGCTACTTTGGGCGTTTTTGTCTGAGGATGCTTATAAGTACTCCAAGTTTAATAATACATTTTCTGTCGTGTGCTACCGTAGGCTAACATCTTTGTATGTGTGTTTTCCACTTTAAGGTTCCCAAAGAAATGGGTTTAAAACAAGGTATCCAGAAGCAAACCTTTTGCTTGAATGTTTCAAAAGGATTCTTTGTTCAAAATTCTTGCCTAGACTTTCTGGTCATAGATAATTTCTCAGGACTCTGTCTCAATTATAAAACTATAATTGTTTTAAGTATAATTTCCAAGTTTGTTAATGCTCAGAACTGAAACATTTGAAGTTGTCCGGACCATAACAATTAATTGCCCAATTGATTTAAGAATATTGGGTCTTTCTCGTGATTGTCTTAAAGAGTTACATGAGCAAGGAAAGCTCAAGGTGGAAAAAATTAAAAGTTTCAAATAAACAGATAAATGAAAATTATCTGTAATACTTTCACCCCCAGAACAATCATTATTAACGTTTGGGTGTCTACCCCTTCAAGCTTTAAAATAACAATATT
Source organism: Dugong dugon (assembly GCA_030035585.1). Taxonomy (NCBI): domain Eukaryota; kingdom Metazoa; phylum Chordata; class Mammalia; order Sirenia; family Dugongidae; genus Dugong; species Dugong dugon. Next base: position 28,963,436 of record CM057475.1, read on the forward strand.
ATGCCCAGTCTTTTAGGAAGTAAATAGGAACCCTGAGTCATTGTTGGGGGAGACATACATATGTGTACAATACAGATACATAGGTATATCTTTTTTCTCCTTCCCTAGAGTTGGGCAAAGTAGTTGGGTTGGTAAGCCTGTTTCTCTATACTTGTTTTTTTCTGTAGTTTTCTTAGAATTAAAAGAAGTAGGAAGGTTCATCCTGTGCATCTCTGCATCCTATGCATCGAGTAAGGAATTGGTTAAGTAATATTCCCAGGATCATATGGGCTGGTTGGTGGCAAGGAAAGAAACTGACAAAGTGGAGTGATTCTTAAAAGCTTGGAAAGGAAGGTGAAAGATTTTAAAGCTACGGCTATGAGGGATGACTAAAGAAACTGGGTATGTTTAGTCTGAAGAATGGGAGCCCTGGTGATGCAAAATGGTTAAGCGCTCAGCTGTTAACTGAAAGGTTGGCGGTTCCAAACTACCCAGCTGCTCCACAGGAGAAAGACCTGTCCGTCTGCTTCCATAAACATTACGACCAAGAAAACCCTATGAGGCAGTTCTATCGTCACATGGGGTCACTATGAGCCGAAATTGCCTCAACGGCACTTAACAACAAGAAGTCTGGAGAAAGGGCTTACGAGGAATTTGGTAGCTGTCTTTTATTTGAATAATTTCCGTGTGGACTTCTTCACAAGTGCTCTGGAAAAATAAAAATAAAAGTAGAATTCAAGAGGTTACTACAGAGGAGGCTTGGGATCTTACTGAAAATGATGACAGATCAACAACTAGAAATAGCCAACAGTGGTATCAGCTGTGTTGAAAATCCCGAACCCCTCATGAATGAAGGTGACCAAGGGGATGCTGACTGGCCAACTGTCAGGGATGTTGGAGAAGGGTACACTGCATGGAGGGAAATGTTTGACTACTGAGAAGCCCCTCCTTCTCCAGGACTTTACGTTCTTCAGGTCAAGTCCAAAGGTCCCAACTCTGTAAAGTAAGGTTGCACGTCGAAACCTAAATTATATCTGAGAAAAAGTTAAGAGTAGATACAAAATCAGTTCCAGTTTATATACTTATTTGGATAAAACTTCAAATTATCAAAATATCAGCAGCTCTTTTGCTATGCTAGATGTAGGTGAATATTTTAATTCCAAAAACACAAGATTTGCAAGCTTCAAAGTAATCATTGGGAATTGTCAGGGTTTCGATTTTGACAGCAAAGATTCCATATTCGACATCAGAGAAGGAGGCCATGAGGAAGCCTAAAGAAACGGAATTATTAGCAACCTACTTGATTAAGTGAACTGTGTTCATTTCTTTCTATGCAGAATTTAATCAGTTAGTCTATATATGAAAGCATTGCAGTAATATAGTCTAGAAGTAAGCAAAACATAAATCACCACTTTGGCAAAAAAAAAAAAAAAAAAAAAAAAACAATAGGGAACAAAGCATAGAGATAATTCTTTGGCAGTAGAATAACGGTATAACCCAAGATGGTTTATGTTATTCTAGAGACAGAACGGGGTTGAGCATTACTCCTAAATACTGCACAATATCTGTAAAGGTGAGATGATCATTATAAATTAGAAGGTTACAAAGAGAAGAGAAGAGCTGTCGCTAGAGACAGATGCTCCAATTAGCAAGATATCCATTTTCAAATTATTATGTTTTCAAATAAATTCTGACATGCAATTTCTGAACATTGGAAAATAATACTAAACCAGCCCAAGTAGAAACAGGAAGTAAATCTTGGCAGAGCTTCACACCCTCATACTATTCTAATAATTCATTTCATTGCTGAGAAAGAGAGTGAATAGAATGATTTTAAAAACCAGCCTTTGACTTGAGATGGTTTTCCGAAACTTGGAGTTATAAATCAAAACTAGCAACATAAGAAAAAAACCTTGCAATTACTAAAGCAGAGAATTCATCCGGAAAGTTTAGACTGATCTATAAGGACCCTCATCTTCCAAAATATCAAAGACACCTGAAAAGTCTTATGAGCCTAATTTTATCCTCTGGTACATGGCATGCATCATTATGCATCTTAGAAAATCTATCCTGTTCCTAATGTAGACATAAAACTCAGCTTTCTTTTCAGTAGATCCATTCATGCTTACAGTTAGCACCAACATAGATACATAAAAATATTAACCCCACTTCCACCCTCCCCAACCACAATGTCTATCAGCCATTGCTTCATAGAGAAAGGGAACAAACATGTTGATATATGTACTAACTCCAGAAAGCTGTTTTCTTTGTAAGATGAAAGAAAGAGGAGGGGTAAGGCAGTGTTTTTCAAAGTATGATTCATATATGCTCTATGCAAGAATCAGCTGTATTGCTTCCTACTAAAGCAGTTTTCTAGGCCTCATTCCAGACTTTCCAAATCAGAGTCTGTGGGGGGTAGATAGATAGACAGATAACTTCTGTTCAGTCAACTTTGACTCATGGCAACCTTACGCACATCGGAATGAACATTGCCTGATCCTATTTCATTCTCATGATTGCCAGCATGTTTGAGTCCATTGTTTCAGCTACTCTGCCAATCTACCTCACTGAGGGTGTCCTTGGCACTTGCTGACCCTCCACTTCATCAAACACGCTGTCCTCCTTCAGCAGTTGATCCTTCCTGATGATGTGTCCAAAGCAAGCGAGGTGAACAATATTTTGTTGTGACCCATAGGGTTTCCATTGCCTAATCTTTGGAAGTAGATTGCCAGGCCTCTCTTCCTAGTCTGTCTTAGTCTGGAAGCTCTGCTGAAACCTGTCCACCATGGGTGACTGCTCATATTTGAAACATTGGAGGCATAGCTTCCAGCATCACAGCAACATGCAAGCCACCACAGTACGGCAAACTGACAGATGGGTGGTGGTGTGAAAATAGTACCTGCATTTTAAATAAGCTCCCTAGAGATTGTTAGGCCATTAAATTTTGAGTATCATTGGCTTAAGTGGGAGTGTGAGGGTTCTCTTCCCGAGCACTGTTCCGTAACTTCTAGAATTTGTGGGTGCTATATAATCAGTGTAAAGAAATGAGTGCTGGGAGATGCAATGAGGAAGGAAAACTTGAAGAATGACAAGTTTAAAGATCAAATAATTTGAAGTCTGAATGTCTGAGTACAGACTAATGTATGACATATGTAGACATAAGCTATTGAAATCAAAAGCAGCGGGCTGGGGATAGTGCGAGGGAAGGACATAAAATGGCTGTGTTCTTAAGCTGTCATTGATGTCAGTCTATTGCTTGTCACTGGAAATAAGCTGAGAATCCCCTTTGTATCACACAGCGATGAATCTTGGAAATTCTTACAAGCATCTTTAAGTGCCATGTGAAACCAGCTGAAGCTTTTCTGTTTCAGTTCAGTTTACATAGCTGTTGCCAATGTGAAAATAATAATCTTATTTAATCTTCACAACACTGCTCTCAGGTAGATGCTATTTTTCTTCCTGTTTTACAGGTGACAACACTGAGGTCCAGAGAAGTGGAATACTCTGCTCAGGGTTTCAGTTACGTGGCAACAGAGCCAGGCCTTTAAACACAAAAGATTGACTTCAGAGCCTGTGATCTAAACCAGGATGCTGTTCTGTCTCAAACTTCAGGACCACATTGTATAGGAGGAGTCAATCAACTTTTTCTGTAAAAGCCTAGACAGTTAATATTTTAGGCTTTGTGGGAATATGCTCTCTACCATTATAGTGAAAACCATAGACAAGATGGAAATGAATGGGTGTACTGTGTTCCAATAAAACTTAATTTATAAAAGCAGGTGGCAGACTTCGGTTTGCCAATCTTTGTGCTGCGATATTTTAAAAATATCCACATTCTATGGTGACGTAAAAGAACTCCAAGTTTCTACTTTCCAGGTAAGACTTCTGTGAACGGATTTTATATTCTCTTATGGCATATTTGAAAAATTTGGCCTCTTCTTATTGCCAAGAGGCAAAAGGGCATATGCTTAGATGTGCCTTTCAGAAGTGGTGATGAGTCTGTTTTAGGGAGTTCATTTTGTCACCTAGCTGTCCCTGTGCTTAGAAGCATGTTCCTTATGAAACAGCTAGCTGGGCTCAAACGGTAGGATTTTCTAAAAGGGAAGCCAATTTTGCACTGGCAGGCTGTAACTTCACCAGGAGAGCATCAGAGCTGTGGTCTAGGCATCCTTATTCTCATGCTTTAGTCCAGTGAGGTGCCCAAACCAGACAAGGTCAATGATTCTGAGGACCATGTGAGTGCACGTGCTGCCAACCTCCTTCCTTTGCAAATGCATATTCCAACTGAACATTGCTGGAAAACATTTGTTTCCTATTTCATCAGAATGGGGGGACCTATCCTGTCTAAATTCTTTCAGATGGCCTGTTACTGGGCAACTTGCTAATAATATCATGGATAGTGGCTTTCAGAAATTCTCTAAACTCTCTAGAATTTCAGTTTTCTCCTTCTGTGAATGGAGACTGTGACAGCTGCCATAGTCCACTGAGCTGGGAAGATTGAATGAGGAAATAGATAAACAAAAGGCCTTGGTAGTTCACAGGGCTAACTAACTCCTATTGGTACAGGTATTGTTTACATTGTTTGTGGCCAGGTGATTGCACTTACTCCCTATGTGTGTATGTGGGCTTGGTAAGTTGATAGCAGCAAAGTAGGATTCTCAATATAAAACGGCACTGGACAATATTTTTAACAGTTCGTGTAAAAATGCGTTGGTTATAGTCATTGTGGAAGACCCTGGAATTGTTCATAGGTAAATCTATATGCACTGTAAATGGGGAGTGAGGGCTCTTAGGTGCGCTGTGACCAAAAATGGCAAGAGTGGATATGGACTGTGAATTCAAATGCCTCACAGTAGTAATTGCTTTTCGGTTTGTTAGTTTTTTTAAAGCAAACCGTTCCCTACGTGTTTTAGAAAAAAGGCAAAAGCAGCAGCAAGTTTGTCATCATTCTAATAAAACTGGAAGAAGCTGAGCTGCCATCCATGAAGAGAGTTGGCAGAGAGAATGATCCCTTTCCTTGCTTTTTGCAGGCTTTGCTTTTGGAAATGTTAGCATTCATGTGGGCAAGGGCCTGGACTGTCCCAGTCTGGACTGGACCAGCAAACACTTGGTGATACTGGGGAGATTGATGTCCACATAAAGGAAACAAACCAGCTGGACTGTATGTAGCTCCTTGAAGTGTTTGCACATGGTTTATAGCTAAGCAACTGAGGATTTTTACTTATGTGAGTTTTGAACTCTTTGGTTTTTTTTTTTAAGGAGTTTGGATCTATGAAGGTAACGTAAGCTCAGGCAGAAATAACGCAAAGGGTGATATGACCATGGTTGTTCAATAATAAAACCACTAAGATACTAAATAAACTCAGGTTCTAATTATTATTATTATAAATAGTCTGATTAGTGAACACTTCCTCTGTGTTTGGGACTATGATAAGGGTATTACATAAATTATTTTATTTATCTCCATGAAAACTCTATGAAGCAGGGGGTTTAATTTTTCCCATTTTTACAGATGAAGAAAATGGGCAGAGGCACAGAGCTAGTAAGGGGTAGAGCTAGGATTTTAACCATGATTTGTCTAACATCAAAAACCTTGACACTTAAACACTACTTAGTAAAAAAAAAAATACATGGTACCTGGGAGCTGAGCTTGGCTTATATAGAATGGTAACTAAGGGAGTAGAGCTCTTCAGTAATTTTGATGATATAATTAAAGAAGAAGGAAAGACACAGCATTTATTTTTTCTTTTGAGAAGGAAAAAAGAGGTCACTGTGGAAGACCTCTTCCCAGCTGAGAGCCCCAACCAGGGTAAATGTGCCCTCCTCAGACCTTCTCTGGCCACTGTATTTAAAGTAGCAGCCAGACATTATTTCTGCTCTCAGCATTCTGTTTGTTTCTATCATATGACCTTTCACAACTTGAAATTATTTCATTTATGTATTTGTTTTATGTTTATTTCCCTCATGACATTGTAATCTCCATGAGTACTTGTTCCTCATCTATCTTGTTCATGATTGTATCCCAGCACCTACCACAGCCCCAGGCACATGATAAACACCCAATAACTGACTGGAAATAATACACTTATTGAGCACTTACTATGTGCTAAGTGCTCTTCCAAACACTTTATATGTATTATTTCATTTAATCCTCACCATGACTCTCTGAGGGAGGTACCATATTAGAACCAGGGGGAGGAAGTGACTGCAATCTTCAAGGGTTCTTTTACCAGTTATCGGTCCTTCCCATTCCCTACTCCGCACTCCCACTGCCTCCTGTATAAATAAATGTGTTTCCTTCCCTAAGCCCACAACAAAATGGCTATTTATTTACATTTGTATTTTATATATGTGTGTGTGTGTATGTGTGTGTACATATATATAGTTAACTCTACTCTGGGACACCTTGCCCATCATGAATGCAGATGTAACACATTTTCCCTATGTAGCTTTAAAAAAAACAAAACCCATGGATGTCAAGTCTATTCTGTTTCATAACTGCCCTGTAGGGTTTCCAAGGAGCGCCTGGTAGATTTGAACCTCCAGCCTTTTGGTTAGCAGCCATAGCTCTTAACCACTATGCAACCAGGGTTTCCTAAGTAGCTTTAGGATAGAACAAATAAAAGCTGGGGCAAAGGGACACAGGGAAATATTAGGTTTCTCTGATACCTGGAAGGGACCACTGTTTCCTAGTTGATCATTGTAGATTGGTCTTTTCGAAAGTTGAAATAAAATCAAGGAAAGTTGAAATAAAATCATTTTCCTATATCAGGTAAAAAGGGAGAGAATAAATTCAGATGCCAGGAAAGAAAGGAATTGAGTCAATTTACTAGATATTTGTTGAGTGCCTGGTCTATTAATATCCCTGTATTTGTGAAGAATAGAAGTGAAATTCAAGATTCAGTCCCACCATTAAGAAGTTTACTATTTTTTAAAGCTGTGAAGGTATGGGCATTCTTAAGAAAAGCCTTTTGGGCAGATGAATCACATGTCTCTTGAGGTTTGCACAAAGATGTCAACTTGCTGGTAAAAGGGATTTATGAGGAACTATAGTTCGTAGTTTAGTAAATACATGCCCCAAATAACTACCTAGTGTACATTTGAATGGAAAAAATGAGCTTCAGATGACTAAGGGCAAATATTTAATGTAACATTATATTAGAATAAAACGGGAAAGTAGGAGCGGTACAAGAAAATGATTTTATTTCAACTTTCCTTGATTTTATTTCAACTTTCCAAAAGACCAATCTACAATGAGATCTAGGAGGGATAAGAAAAATAGGCAAATGTCAGCTAAACATTAGACAAAGCTCAGCTAGTTCATGTACAGAGGTGAAATTATTAATAGAGCTTATGCATTTAGAACACATTCGATAAACATTTATTTCGACTGATCTGAAGAGTGCTTATGAAAAGAAATGGCCTCCCTCTCCACCCACATGTCAGTACTAGTCTTTCACTCAAGCAGAAGGAACGATTAGTAGTTTGTTTTTAATCATCCTTGAGAACAAAGCTCACGGAAGAGATCGCCTTATTCCCTTATCTCCCCGCACCATCCCACACTTTGACTGTCATAAATCATTCTCTCTCCCTTCCTCCGTTCTCTGCCCGTGGGACCTGTGAGTCCCATTCTTAGACACATCTATGCCATATGGGTAAAAGAACAAAGTGAGGAGTCATTTCCTTTATCTGTTTCTGTAAACAGCTCAGGAACACTAGACTCTGGATGTAAGGAAGTTTATATAGGGAAATGCATGACTTTCTTGAGTGGTGGGCTAGAGTATGGAGCATGACTGAAAGAGATTAGAGGTATCACCTTAAGAGAGTTTAAAGGGACACTGTCATTTGGACAGTCATGTTATTAAGAGCTAATCATTAGAATTTGTTTAAGATTTAAATCAGTCTGCTTTGCTTTTTTCACTTGTTTAAAGAGCACCACTTAAAGGCATGCCAAACCCATTGCCCTCGAGTCAATTCTGACTCACATCGACCCTATAGGACAGAGTGGAACTGCCGCCTAGGGTTTCCAAGGAGTGGCTGGTGGATTTAAACTGCTGACCTTTTGGTTAGTAGTCGAGCTCTTAACTACTGAGCCACCAGGGCTCCAAGGCTTGCCAGGAGCCTATAAAAGACATGAATGTAAGAGTTAAAATCTCCCACTTGAAAAATATTAGGGAGTCATTGGTAGATGCTATGCCAAAAAGATGCTTCACATCACGTTTTTGTTGTGTAGAGACAGGGGAAAGCCCCTGACATGTGCTTGCCACACAAGAGCTGATCTCTCTGTTTTCCCAAGACGGAAATCTGGAATGGCAGCTTTGGGAGCAGCTTGATTTATTGGAATGTGCATTGGACAAGAGGCAATGTCTTTGATGGCTGGTTTATGGATCATCTAATCAGGGCTGTAGAGATTTCACTGCTCAAATTGACTGGAGGACAAATAAAAAAGTAGGCAGATGGTCATAGCCTGCATAGCACCACAACCCGGAAAGTTTGCGTCCAGGCACACGCTCACCACTCTGCCCCTTAAGAAGGAGGAAAGGTAGAGTAGCTCCAAGGAGAAGATCTTACAAAGGAATCCTTCCTTGATAGCAGTGATCTCTCATGCATGCACTTATGCAGGCTACTTAGAATAAAATGTACCCCCTCTCTCTCTTCCTGCCCACTACAGAAGCGTTAAGAATGTTCTACTATGTACATCTGTTTGTGTCCCTCTATTCTTTTCCATTGGCCTTCCTCTTCCTCTTTGTCTATTAGCAACTGATAAGATTTACCCATATGTGGCACATTTTCTCTTGTAGTATGTTCATTATATTTGAAAATTGAACAGGGCCTAATAGATATATAGTTATATAACAAATACTTTGGAAAGGGTCCGAAAAATATGGAGCTAAGTGAATTAATCAATTAGGCATCTGCCAATATTCTAACTCAATTTTGGGGGATGGTAATTGGAATAAGAATGTTTTCTTGAATATTTGAACCGTTTAGTAGCCTAGGAAGACAGATAGTCTTTTTTTTTTTTGGAGTATTTTGCAGTTATTTGATAATAACTCTGGTATTAATCAGAGAGAAAGGGATTGAACTTGCTTTAATTAAAAAAACATTACATTAAAATGTAATTATTCCACTGGAAACTCAAGTGTTTCCCTTCCCTGTTGGAGAGCAGAAAATGTTGGGGAATTTTTCCCTTGACTCTGTCGATATTTTCTAGGACATGTGGCAGGGTGGGGGTGGGGGGGGGCAGTAATTTCAGAATATTAGAACTAAAGGGCACTTGAGAGACACAGTTCAAGGGAAAGAGTGGATGGCCTGGCTGATGGCACACTAGCAGGAATAGTGTGGTTGGGATGGGAAGAAGGCCAGATATGAAGTGAAAAGGATTGGTCGAGAGTTGAGCCTTTTTAGGGCTGTGCTCTTACACAAGTGACTGATTGACTCTCTCGCGGAGCGTCTGTTTCCTTCTGTGCAAACAAGATTCTAACGAGGCTGTGGTGAGGGCGATAGAAGAACTACGTACCTTTCAGAGTACTGTACACATATGAAGTATGCAGGTGGGAGCTTACATGCAGTAATTGGATGGGAACGTCTAATCTCGTTCTCCCCCCCCCCCCCCCAAATGAACTATTTAGCCAGGATGTGCTGGATTCACTGCTGGCTCCTTCTCTGAAGGACCATTGAGCCTCTTAACATGGAGTTTTTAATTAACCTTCTGGGGTCATAGATTTCTGTGAGAATCTGATTCAGATAACGGACTATCACTCCAGAGAAATGTGCCTATGTGAACACACACACATGCCCGCACTCACATTTTACATGCATATATAATTTCCTGCCTTGCAGCCGACAATTCCAGCATGGCATGGTGGGCTGAGCATAGACTTTAGTGACTGATAGACCTGGGTTCTCCTTGCCAGGTCCATGACTTTCGATAAGTTATTTAACTTTTTTGAGCTTCATTTAATTTGCTCCACTCTAATACAGACATAACACCCGCTTATACATCTTGGAGAAGCTCTGGTGGCACAGTGGTTAAGCACTTGGATACTAACCGAAAGGTTAGCAGTTCAAACCCATCAGCTGCTCCGCACGAGAAAGATGTGGCAGTTTGCTTCTGTAAAGATTACAGCCTTGGAAACCCTATAGGGCAGTTCTACTCTGTTCTATAGGGTTGCTATGAGTGGGAATTGACTCAACGGCAGCGGGTTTGGGTTCGGTGATACAACCTGGCATACAGCGGGCTGCGTGTTTGGTTCTCTGTAAACGGTAAGGAAGGGTCGTTATTATTACTCTTAGTATTGTTACTACCTGTGTTTTCATTTATCTTGAGGCTTTGGCTTGGTCTACTGCTCATAAGATTCTGCTGTTGTGGCACTTGGAGTGATGTATGGATAAAATTGCCCCAGGGAAAATTTTGAGAATTGTCAAATTAGAGCAAAGAAAGTTTTAGCAAATATTTAAACCCCACCAGTGAAAATATTCCCATCTAACTTGGGAAAATTTAGTAACCATAACTGCTAAAAATGTTTTTACTGGAAAGGGTAGATAAAAATGTATAACAGAGTGACAAATACAGCTGTAACATTTAACATTTTTAAGACAAAACTCTTGTCGGAATCTGGGCAAGGCATATCATGTAGACTTTCCTGGAGATATACATTTGTATTATATCTAGGATAAAACAGTATGAAGTCAATTAGACCAACATAAAGGCTTGTGTTAATGGAACATTTCACCTTCCTGACTTTGTCAGTTTCCATGACTTTAGTAATTTTTCTTTCCCCCTATGTTGAATATACCTCAGTTTATAGCAAACCTTTCTTTCCTTATGGGCCATTTCTGTCTCATTTTTTCTTTTAATTGTTTCTTTTCCAGAGTTTCTGATGTTAGTCAGTGTAACATTTAACATAATTTGGATTCCCCTTTTCCATTTGGTTTTTAACAATCATGTCCAGATGTTGTTTTCATTACAGCCTGATTCTCATTCAATAAAGTTTGTGTATTTCAGAATGTTTTACTATCAAAACTTCCCTCACGTTCCTTTCAGTTCACAGTGATTTAGATTTTCCCATAATCTATTTGTTTCCAACACAGGGTCATAGCACTGAAAGGGACTTTAGAAGTCATTTAGTCCAATCCCTTGCTTTAGAGATGAGGAAACTGAGGCCTTGAGAGACTTTGTGACCAAGGCTAGGAATACATCTGATATTTGGAAAATCTAGGAATAAACCATGGATCTCATTTCCCCCAGGCCACTCCAGGTTTGAATATTACATGGTTGACCACTAAAATATTTTTGAGCTTTTGTTTTACATTTCTCTCATTTTCTAACTATATATCCTAAATTCAATCCAGAAAGATGTTTAGAAATCCTAGGGAATGACTACAAATAAAGATGTTACATTTTTACTTTTCTTTCAGTGTATAACTTCTAAAACAAATCATTACTTCTAAAGCAAATCATTACTTTTGTGCCTCTGGATTTGAAACAAAACATGCAATTCTTTAATTTCTATGTTCTTTGAACATTTTAGACAAAGAGGTCAATCTTTAAGCAGTAAGTCTTTGTCATGCAAGAAGTTTCTGCATGTGAAATCTGAAAATGAAGAGCAGTGAAGTCATCAATATATCACATGTCATTTAGGGGCTTGTGTAGAACTGCAATATTTTCCTTCCTGGAAAGAGAAAAGTTTAAAATCTAATTCATGTGGAAAGGGAGGACCAAGAAGAGCTAAACCTTTTATTATGTGAGACCAAAAAGAATGTAATTTAGAGAATGTATACTGTAAATGCTAGTGCATAAAATGTACCTCCGTTTTAATTACAATCTACTTTTGATTTAACTGGTATTGATATGAAGAATGCAGAGGTAAATTTCAAGTCAGTTTTTTTTTTTTTTTTTTTTTTTTTTGGTAATGGGATATCTGTCAACTACTAGCAATTGAGTAATTATTTTTCCTCACAGGGCACTCTAGGCTCATTGGAATATGTCTTAAGATAATAATCAGATTCAATGAAATCCTGATGCCAATATGATATTGATATTGGTCGTGATACTCTCTTTTCAGTAAAATATTGAGCTACACTTAGAGAAATGTTCCTATTCTATTTAGCAGGGTGCACTATAGATCTTCAGATGGGTAGGGGCGACTTCCTTTCTGCCACTAGCTCAAAAGTCTCAGTGCAGACTTTTATATATAGGCTTATAAAACATTGATTTAATCATCCATCCCTCCTCTCAATAATAACCCACCATTTGCACACCCACCATTTAAGGAGTACTGTGTGCGACACTGGAGATCAGAAGTTGATTCTACGTAAATCAGTGTTACCCCCAAGTGTGTTCAGTAAAATTTTATTTTTTTGAGAAAATAAAATAAATGGGAATCTACATAAATCAACAATAATAGCTGACATGTATGCTCCAACATTACATAACTTCAGCTCATTGAACACTTGTAGCAAGGCAAAACTTTAGTAATTGGGAGAAGTTTAAGATCTGCAATATCTAATATATGGCTCAGACCTTGCACATTGGTCTCGATCACAGGTTGTTCTGGGCCATACACACATTTTCAAACAATTGAGAGTTTGAGAATTTTGAAAAAGATTGAACTAGCCTGTCATTTGTTCTTTGCCTCTAGATTGGAGAATTGATACTGATGTCAGTATGAGATTGGGCAGCTCGCAGAAAAGTCAGAGTTATCAAAAGTGATGTTCTTACTTCCTTGTTGTTTATACTATCTAATAAACAGCATGGATGTGATAAAGAACTTTTAGTATAACATAAACCAAAAAAACCAAACCTGTTACTGTCTAGTCGATTCCAACTCACAGTGATACTGTAGGACAGAGTAGAACTGCCCCGTAGGATTTCCAAGGAGTGGCCAGTGGATTTGAACTGCTGGTCTTTTGATTAGCAACTGAGCTCTTAACCACTGCACTACCAGGGCTCCTAATTCTGAATATTCACCTTCTAACTTCCACAAGCTCATTTAACCCCATAATACCACTTTTCGGTAATCACGATCCACAATCTATGCCAATGGAAGCAGCAGTCAAGAAATCAAGTGGCGTATTGCATTGGGCAAATCTGCTGCAAAAGACCTTTTTAAAGTATTAAGAAGCAAAGACATCACTTTGTGGACACAGGTGAGCCTGGTCCAAACCATGGTATTTTTAATTGCCTCATATGCATGCAAAAGCTGGAAATCAATAAGGAAGACTGAAGAAGAATTGATGCATTCGAATTACGATGTCGGTGAAGAGTATTGAATAGACCACGGACTGCCAGAAGAACAAACAAATCTGTCTTGGAAGTACAACCAGAATGCTCCTTAGAAGCAAGGATGGCGAGACTTCGTCTCAAGTACTTTGGACATGTTATCAGGAGGGACCAGTCCCTGGAGGACATCATGCTTGGTAAAGCAGAGGGTCAGCGAAAAAGAGGAAAACCCTCAAGGAGATGGATTGACACAGTGGCTGCAACAATGGCTCAGACAGCTATGATTGTGGGGATGGTGCAGGATTAGGCAGTGTTTATTCTGTTGTACACAGGGTGGCTATGAGTTGGAACTGGTTTGATGGCAGCTAACAACAACAAAGTGTATGTGAAATATGTACGTGCTCACACAGGAATAACTGATCAGAAATGAAATTTCTCCTTTCTTCATGGCTCATTGACTTATTAAAAAAATTATTATGAAAATTTTCAAACATATTTAAAAAAGAGACTAATGCAATGAGCCCCCAAGTGGCATTTCACAATTTAACGGTTATTAACTTCTGGTCCATCTGGTTTCATCTATACTTTATCATTCCCCTGCTCCCCAGGTTATTTGAAGCAAACCCCAGGTATTATATTATTTTATCCATAAAGATTTCAGTATATGTTTCTAAATGACAAGACCTCCTTTAAATAAAAAAAAAAAAAAACACATAATCACACCACCATTATCACACCCAAAAAATTAAATAATTCCTAATAACATCAAATATATGGTTCATTGATGTCTTAATTTTCACCAAGTTGCTTGTCTTCATTTTATCAGAGTTGAGCTTCTGCCTAGTGGATACTGAAATTGTCAAAGCCAATTAATTTATATATATAAGATTCAGAGATGAGCTAGAGGAATATGCTTTGTCTTTCTTTGGAATTGCTACACATTAAGACTTTCCACAGGCAAAATCTGCCTTTGCCCATCACTCCGGGGCAAATGCCTTTCTCTGTGTTTAGAAGTACAAGACCCTAGAACTCACAGCAGACCCACAATTCTGAGATGTGGCAGAGGCAAGCTGGGTCAAGACTCCATGAACTGCAGCATTAAGATATTAATCTGCCACATAAACAATGATCCATCAGTCAGGAATCCTATCTATACACCCTGGTTGTGGGTTATAGTCTACCCAAGGCCACAGCTATGAAATAGAAGCAGTACCACTAGTTGAGATAGAGGAAATTAATGAAAGTGAAGGTTCCAGGTAGGAGAAAATCTACTCTCATCAAGGCAAAATGTTAGAGACTCACTGATTACATCATTGCATATTTATGCTGATTTTTTTTTCTTTCTTCCCTCACTTGGGAAAAATTACACTACTTGTCATTGAAATCATACTGTAGTCTTTCAAATAATTGTTAAAGGCCTCTAAAATTATGTTTTGACATAGAAAATGTGTGTTTATCTAACCTATACAAATAAAAGACTGCTCTTCCCCTACTCTTTCTACTGAATAGTTATAGTTTTTGAGAATGCATATTTTGTCCTGCAATACAGAGCTGTACTTGTGGCAAATTTAGCAAGTGTTGTGTGTGTGTGAGTCAAATTAATGTTTTCATCTCTAAATTTGGTAACCCCGATGTGTACAGTGACATGAAGTTAGACAGAATACAGAGTATGTGAACAAGCACAACACTGACCAGGCTAATTGATTAAGAACCATTAGAGCAGTGGTTCTTAAGCACGTGTTCTTGGGTAAATTTTAGGGACGCCTGAAAACCCTTGAAGTAACATGTAAACATTTGTGTGTTTGGATTTAAGTGGATATAACAGTTGTCCTTATCCCTTGGTATCTGTGGGGCATTGGTTCCAGGACACTGCCCCAACCCATACCAAAATCCTTGGATGCTCAATCCCTTACATAAAACGGCACAGAATCTGCGTATAACCTAAGCCCATCCTCCCTTATACTTTAAATTATCTCTAGATTACTTACAATACCTAATACAATGTAAATGATATGTAAATAGTCATTTCATCACAATTAAAGAATTACTCTGGAAGGTAGCCTTTCTCTTCTGTGAGTTTCTCAAGCTCTTCTGGGAACACTGATGCTGCCTGGACAAAAACAAGCCGATTCACCCATGATCTCAAAGTTCTGGAGGCTGGAGCACGTTACAGAGCTAGCCATTCATCCCTTACTAGCCTGAAACTCCTTCCTCTCGCTCTCCTCAATCCCCTCACACTTAGCCTTTAAGGGATTGCTTTGATCACTTCATTGTTCTTTAGGAGCATTTTTTCACGGAAACAAAGGGTGCAAACAACACAGGTAGTAAGGAGTGAGACCCGAGGTGAACAATACTCAAGCGATGAGAGCTGGAGAGATTGAGGGTCTGTGAAACCAGGGGAGGCTACAGCAGGGTAAACCTACATATCACTTCACTCTCGTGGATTCAGCATAGTGCTCACTTCCTTTTATTTGAATATTTTCAGTCCGCAGTTGGCTGAATCCACGGATACGGAACCTGTGGATATGGAGGGCTGACTGTGTATAATTTGTTCCTTTGCTTTATTCTGGAAGAGCCATTGCTTTCAACAATTTCTCCAAGGGTTATGTAACCCTCCCCTGCAAGTGGTTACAGTGATTTGAGGGTTTGACAAGAAGAGCCACTGAAATTCATTGAAAATAATGTTGATTTTCTATTTGCTTATCTATCAGAAACTTATAAAGGCCAGGAACATAGCAATATTTGTTGATGAATAAATGAATACGTGAATAAGTAGCTATGTCTCTCTTGCTCTCTCTTTTTTTCTTTAATCAAGTCATAAAAATTTTGGTCAAATCCTTAACCCTTTGTTTTTGAGTTGATTCTGACTCATAGCGACCCTATAGGACAGGTTTCCAAGGAGCGGCTGGTGGATTTGAACTGCTGATCTTTTGGTTAGCAGCTGAGGTCTTAGCCACTGCACCACCAGGCAAACTGATTATTTGTTGATTGCTCCATTGAAGACCCCAGTGTGATGGTTAATGTTACGTGTCAAGTTGGTTAGGATATGATTCTCAGTGGTTTGGCAGACATCGGACTGGTTGCTCTTCCGTCATGTAATATAATGTAATCACTTCCCAAGATGTTATCTGATGTGATCAGCCAATCCGTTGAAAGGGACGTGTCCGTGGGGGCGTGGCCTGCTTCCAATATATAAATAGACGTTCTGGCAAAGCTTGTTCTCTCTCTTGCTCTCTCTCAACCCTGCACTCTTCTCATTACCTGACCTCAGGTTCTTAGGACGTAAGCCTGCAGAAGGCTGTGGCCTGCCAACTGGCCTGCAGATTTTGGATTTGCCAGCCCCTACAACCCACAATCCCATGAGCCAACAGAAGTCTCCAGCCTGCTGCCTGACCTATGAATTTGGGACTTGCCAGCCCCACAATTGTGTGAGCTATTTCTTTGAACTATTGCAAAGATATAGTAGTTCTATATCTATATCATCTATCTATGGCTATATATTTCTGCTGTTATGGATTGAGTTGTGTCCCCCAAAAACGTGTGTTGTAAATCTTAACTTCTATGCCTGTAGTTATAATCCCATTTGGGAATTGGTTGTCACTGTTATGTTAATGAGGCAGGATTAGTGTAGGATGTGTTTCAACTTAATCTCTTTTGAGATATAAAAAGGTTAAACAAGAAAGCAGAGTTAGGGGAAGATAGATGCCGAGCCACATGGAGATCTCTAAGGAACCAGGAAACAGAAGCTGAAAAAACAAAGACTTTCCCTAGAGCCAACAGAGAGAAGCTTCCCCTAGAGCTGGCATCCTGAATTTGGACTTCCAGCCTCCTACACTGTGAGAAAATAAATTTCTGTTTGTTAATGCTATCCATTTGTGGTATTTCTGTTATAGCCGCACCAGATAACTAAGACAACTGGTTTTGCTCCTTTAGAGAACCCAGATTAAGACACCCCGTAACACCCTTAGTGTTCCATAGGAGGCCTAAATGTAGAAGATTATATGTCCCTCATGAGGTGCAACACTTCCAGAGGTCTCATGTCCTTGTAGAGCATTACTAATCTGTAAGTGCCTAGCAGTTGATTTTGAAGTTGAATTTAAGGATGCAGTTGAGTGATTCTCTATCTGTATATGAGAACAAAAGCTAGACATGATTTATATCCACATAAGAAGATGTGTTTGGTATGCTGGATACAGTTTGGACCTATCTATCCACTTTCCATTAACCTTCTTAGAGAGATGAATAATTGCAAATGCAAAGTATTTCGCAATCTAAAGAGCTGTTATTTGGAGAAGCCCAGAATACAGTTAAACTCTGAAGTTGGCAATTTCTTTGAGATTGTTGCTAATTGTGTAATTCTGTGTTTTATTAATTCTAGTCTCTTAACTCATCAGGAAAGAGTAAATTTCTATCCCTAAATCCAAAATGTGTTACCATTAAAGACAGTAGACTATATAAATAGTATCAAGAAATTAACACTGGCCATCTCAGGGGATTGGCTGGACATTTTGTATTGACACTAAAAAAAAGTATATAAATCATAATCTCTTCAACTCCTACCAATAAAGAGCCTACTCAGAGTACCCAGATTCTGAACAAAGCTGCTGACACAGTTGCAGAGGTCCTATGATACACACCTTCTAACAGCAAATTGAGGCAGGAAATGAAGACTCTTAGGTTTAATTCAAATCCAAGGTAGTCTTGTTAGCTGAAATGTTAGCATTTAGTCAGAATACTTACATGACAAGTGACATGGGGTCCTTAAGGGTCCTTAATGACAAATCTACATCTTATGTGAAAAATGGAAGTCTGAAAACAAGGGAGTAATCTTGTTTGAGTGCCCCTTTCAATTTGCATTTTGGAACCAAAAAAAAGAAAATTAATTTAAATAGATTAACTGATGACAGGGAGTCAGACTTATGAAAAGAATATTTAAGCTTTTTACCAGTGAATGGAAGAATAAAATACATTTCTTACTGGAGTATAATCTTTGTGAAATTAGACATGTATAATGATAATACTCCAAACATATCAAGAAGCCCTATAATAATAGTGAGGTAACAAATGGAAAAGGTAGGAAAAGCATGATCTCATCAAAGGGATCGCACGCTTATATATGCATTCATATACTTCGGCAAATTGTTCATCCAGATTAATAGGTTTATTGTATTATCGGATAGACAATAAGATTAACGTTAGGGAAAAATCGGTTCCAAATTTCTCTTAAATAAAATCGAGGTGAAATATTTTGCTTCACTACGCTGTGAACTTCACAGATGGTCAACAGATACCTTGATGAAAATGATGCAAAAATATTGCCTCAGATTTGGCTTTTTTTTGCAACGAAATTCAGCTCCCTAACATTCTGTTTCCTTTTCATATTTAAATATGTCTTCATGAATATGGCTGCCCAGATAAAGTATAAAAGACACAGAAATCAAATCACCTATGCAACAACAACCTGTTGCCATCGAGTCGATTCTGACTCATAGTGACCCTATAGGACGGAGTAGAACTGCCCTATACAGTTTCCAAGGAGCGCCTGGTGGATTCAAACTGCCGACTCTTTGGTTAGCGGCCGTAGCTCTTAACCGCTGTGCTACCAGGGTTTCCTAATCACCTACAGTGTGTTGGAAAAGACAGAGGACTAGGAGGTTGGAAGCCTAGACATTTGTTCTTCCTCTGCTGCTAACCTAGTGGTGTGACTTTGGGCAGGCAGTTTAATCTCTCCGAACCTTGATTTTCTGAGCTATACAACGAATTAGTCGGACTAGATCTTTCAAGTGTCCTTTATGTTCTAATAAAAATCAAATTCTAAATTGCTCTGCGAGTTAAATCAACATTGTGAACCTGGTTAATTCTGAGCCTCCAGCCCTTTAAAATGCAGAATAGTTTATGTGAATTAAACAAAAAAAATTGATTCATCTTTTCTCCGCTCCACTTTGCCTTTGAACACACAGTCTCAGATTTTAAGTTTGTATGGTGGCGTTGTGGGCTTATTTATTTTTCCAAAGACCTTTTACTCTGATGATATGATAAGAAACAATATTTTTTTTCAAAGGTATTGAGTTATTCCCTTGGTTTATATTAGGGTAGATAAGTCCTTCAAGTTTTTAAATGAGTTTACATTTTCATTCCATCTCTTTGATTCAAGTTTGACGGGATTCTAATTTTGGCTATTTTATCTTTTTGCCCCTAGGAAAGCCAGACTTTAAGTTATCCCATAGGTATCACTGGCAGCATTCCACACCATCTGTAATGTATAAATATATTCAGTTATTCAGTATAGTCCAACTTAGCTAGCTCTAGTAACTTTATATTATTGGGGTCTTTGAGGAGAAAGACATTCATTCTCTACTGATTTATTCGTTACTGTTAGTGCTGAACTTTTGATGCAGCTGACAAGTAATCTAATACAGAAACAAAACGCTAAGATTTCTCACAATGAGTTGAGTAACAGAAAGTTCTGGGGCTCGTTCATTGTCTTTATTGCAGTTGACTGGCTGAATACGTTTGAGTGTCCTTGACAGATTCCAGATTTGAATTTAGGAGAGTTAAGGCAAGTCAAATCATTCTCAATAAAGGGTGCTTGTCTTTGGCTCTACTCACTGGATACAGCCTTTGTTTACCTTCTGGGCATGGTATCACATTGGTTTCTTTGACTATTTCTTCTCTATTTAAAAATTCCTATTTTCTTTTCTTTTCCTATCACTGTAATAAAAGAAAACTCACTTCCCTCCTATAAGTGCATGGTTCAAAAAACGAACGTTTTGCATTTATATATTAAATATAGACTTTTTTAGACTTTCATAATACACAGCTCCATCTACATAAAAGTTCATAAGTACAGAAATGCTTATATATCATAGGTAATCTCTTGTAGTGTTAACTCTTAGTCAACGAAGAAATACAATGGAGAACAAGGTACGTTCTTGGAAAATGCACGGGCAATGGTAAGAAAGACAAGAGTTCTAGTCTTAGCTCTCCTATTTCTAGTTGTTTGACTTTGAGAATGTCTTAACTTTCTCAGCCTCAGTTTTTGTCATCTGTAAAATGGGGACACCTGTTGTAAAGACTAAATTACATGAATCTATAAAATTTACTGTGCAGGGTAGGCTTTCAATTATTAGAAGTTATAATTTTTAAGAGCCTCTTGTGTATGTAATCCTGTGTTTGCCTTCAGATAGGGTACTAAAAAATCACAAGTTCTGAATATCCTTAAGGAGTTCACAATCTAATTGAAGTGTATAGTTTACTTAGATTGAAGTAGGCTTCATATCACATTCATTCATTCTTTCATTCATTTATTAACTCATTCATTCAACAGATGCATCTTGTATCCTAAATACTATCCTTATGGTCTGTGGGGTATATTAATGAACAAAAGTACATAAATAGAGTTTATAAAAACTTATAATTACAACTGACTCCTTTTTCCCCACCTAGACATAGCACATTTGGTATATTAGAGTGGTTATGAAGACACTCTGGCTTCATCATCTAGATATAGCTGGGCAAGTTATTTTTAACTGCTCTCTTTAATTTCCTAATTTAAGGAATGAGATACTATTAATGTACCTTCATGTAAAGACTAAATAGTATATATAAAGTACATAAAATAATCCCTGGCGTATAGCAAACACAATAAAACATTATCTATATTATTGCTGCTGCTGTTGTTGATATTCAGTATTTTCAAGATATCAGACTATCAATTGTCTTTTGTTGAACAACCTCCTCCCCATTTTCAGTATTTGGTTTGACCTTCATGCACATCTGTGATTTAGGCTTAAGCTAAATGTTGTTGTTAGGTGATGTCAAATTCAGCTCCGATCCATAGGTACCTTATATATAACAGAACGAAACATTACCCGATCTTGTGCCATCCTCACAATCATTGCAATTTTTTAGCCCATTGCTGCGGCCACTGTGTCAATTCATCTCACTGAAGGTCTCCCTCTTCTTTGCTGACCCTCTACCAATCATGATTTCTTTCTCCAGCCACTGGTCCCTCCTGATGACACATCCAAAGTAAGTGAGACAAAGTCTCACCATCCTCGCTTCTAAGGAGAGCATTCTGGATGTACTTCCTCCAAGACAGATTTATTTGTTCTTGTGGACATCCATGGTATATTCAGTATTTTTTGCCAACACCACAATTTGAATGTATCAACTCTTCTTCAGTCTTCCTTTTCCATTGTCCAGCTTTTTCATGCATATAAGGTTGTTGAAAATACCATGGCTTGGGTCAGGTGCACTTCAGTCATCAAAGTGACATCTTTGCTTCTTAAAACCTTAAAGACGTCTTTTACAGCAGATTCACCCAATGCAATATATTGTTTGATTTCTTGACTGCTGCTTCCATGGGCATTGATTGCTCATCCAAGGAGAATGAAACCCTTGACAACTTCAAACTCTTTGCCATGTATCTTTATGTTGTTTATTGGTTCAGTTGTAAGGATTTTTGTCTTCTTTATGTTTAGGTGTAATCCATACTGAAGACTAGTCTTTTACCTTCATCAGTAAGTGCTTCAAGTCATCTTCACTTTTGGCAAGTGAATTGGGCTTAAATTAAATGTTGTTGTTGTTGTTAGGTGCCACTGATTTGGTTCCAACTCATAGCAACCCTGCATACTACAGAACAAAACACTTCCCGGTCCTGCGCCATGCTCACAATTGTTGTTATGTATGAGCCTGTTGTTGCAGTGACTGGGTCAATCCATCTCGTTGAGGGTCTTCCTCTTTTTCACTGAGCGTAGTCCATTTCCTCAGCTACGGTGAATGATTGAGTTAGGACCAAAGCAAGTCAATCAAGTTCAACCAAAGTCTTTTTTTTTTAGGGCTTTTGCATGAGTGTCCAGGAAGGTGCATGCTCTCTTTACTAGTAGAATTGAACTGGAGTTAACGAACCTCTAGAGTTCCTAGCAACCTTCTTATATGGAGCCAGATAACGAAACTGTCATGAAAGAGGGTAGAATAAGGAGTTGTGGAGAAACCAGATACCAATGATAATATCAGACTCTGGTAACAACAATGTTTAAGATGTTACTCCTGAAGTTCTCAGTTACGAGTACCAACAAATTACAAATCTTGTATCCTATTTTATTGTTAGTGTTTGGCTAAGTTAGCCAGTGTTGTTGTTGTTGCTTACAAGTAAAGAAACCTAGCTGATAAACAACTCAGTTACTTAGAGGTTGATGCAGGTTTTAGATGATGAAATCTCTTTCCTTCCTTCCTTCCTTCCTCCCTCCCTGCCTCCCTTCCTCCCTCCCTCTTTCCCTCCCTCCTTTCCTCCCTCCATTTAACATAGTCTTCTTATGTCATTTTACCAGCATTTGCACAAGTTTCCCTTTTGTATAGAAGCCTGTGATTATGTTTTCTAGGACTAGAGCATTCCCAAAATCTTGGCAAGGTAACCAAAGTACATAGGAAGAAAGGACAAGGTAGAGAAAGCCATAGATTGATTCACTTGTGGGTAAATGGTTTGTTTGTTTGTACTTGAAGAAAAAGGAAAATTAAATGGTAGAGGTTTGTTAGTCCATATGTAACAATATAAGAGATCCTGAATATTTATTCTAGAAAAACCATAACTAGCCTACAGAGCACAATCAGTTAGGCTATGAAAATAAATGTATAGTTGAACACTTTGGTAAGTGATATGAGAGAAAAATATAGGATGTAAAATATTAGAATAAAAAACCAGAACATTGTTTCTTAATATTTTGTGGATATGAAAGAAAGCCAGCCACTTTTGAAAAGTGCCGAGTGACATGCCTAGTCTATGACTTACTTTATTATTATTTTCGTCATTACTACAACCACCCAAAAGCAAAACCAAGAAAACCACCACTAATAAATGATAGCTGACATTTGTTGAGCACTTAAGTATGTTGAATACTTGCCAAGTGCTACATAAATAACCTAGCAGTCCACTGGAATATCCTGTCCTTTGACATTCACATGAAATTCACCTGACCTTTCACCCCATATATGGGAGAAACTCAAGGATCCCTCTCAGTCTCTCTAAAAATTCTTGGGTTTGGAGACTTAGGTTTCTGTGGCTCCGAAACCATTCTTTCACTGATTTTTTTAAATATCTTTTCTCCTGAGCTACTGTCACTGATTTGTCACCTCCAAACTAAATTCCACTTTGGTCCCTTATTTTTCAAAGGACCAATGATATAAAAAGCAGTGTGGAAAGAATTTTTCAAAAGTTGGAGATGGATGCAGAATCGAGCCAGGTATATATGAGTATGCGTTACATCCCCTTATTGAATGATAAATGTCTTTAATAAGAACATATTGCATCCATGATCCAACGGAAGCCTCTCAGCCATTGTTATTGACCATTGTCCCTCTGATAGCCATAGTTTCTGTGCATCTCCATCTTGTTAGGTTTCCTCCCCCTCACTCCTCTCTGGGTACCTTCATCTCCTGAGCTATCTACTAAAACAATATTATTTTACTTAATACAGTCACCTTACATGCTATCTCTATTACTAATATCAGATGAATAAATTTGCTCCACTCAAGTAATTTTGGGCTAGGAATTATCAGTTCAGGTTGAGGCTAGGGAAATTCCTTGGTATAATATTTCAACATCTGACAGAAGAAGGAAGAAGACTTGTACCTTCATGATTCCCAAGTAAGCTGGTGATACTAGGTGACATATGCAGCAGAGGGCTAGTGGAATGCGGGAAGTTTAGATTACCGATAAAATAAAATAAATTTAAAAAAAATTAAAATTTGTAGGTTTATAAGTAGAAGAAGGGATTAATAAACTGGGAAAATAATTGAAAACCTAGGGACAGATGCAAAGAGATAGAAAGAACCCTTTCTCCTTTTCTTTCATGGCAGAGCCATAGCTTGAAAATTCATTTTATATGACTATGAAATCAAGGTGCATTGTGTTCTTGAGACAATTAGTTCTTATTTGCTTGGGTGAGTGTTTTAGTCTTTATAAGGAAAGAATGGAAGAGTTTCTCCCATCTACTATTAAATTGGAATGCTATGTTAAAAACTGGAATGTTCTGCTCTTTCAAATTTATTTCCTAAATGGTGATCACAGCTGAGAGCGTCTCTACAGTAATTGTGATGATTATGATAATAATGGGTAATATTTATTGTGCATTTATTGAATGGCAGGAATTGAGCTTTACACATGCACTATCTCATTGAAGTCTCCCAGCAACTCTATGTCATAGATACTATTATTATCTCCGTTTTAGTTTTGAGCAAAAGGAAACAGACAGAGAGCAGTTAAATGACATGTTTAAGGTCACATAATGCAAACAAGGAGTCAAATTGTATTTGTGTAGTGAAGGCTATCACCTTGATTATTTCTTTTTTCCTCTTTCATTGGCTGCTTCCATGGTTGATTCTGCTGGAAACTGGCATTTCATTTATATCATCAACTGGTGAGCTGGTCACCACTAAACCTTTCCTTTCCATTTTATAATTAACGATTCCATTTTGAAGAAATGAGATGAGAAAAGGACAAAGGGTGGGGGGAACCCCACAGAACCAGCACCAGAAATATATAACCATAAAAATGTTAGAGCTAAAAGTTTCCTTAAGAATAGTTACTAAAACATCAAGAAATTTGAGGCACAGAAAAGTTGACTGACTTGCTCAAGGTCGAACAACCAGTTATATAATCATATTTCCCTTTGTCAAAGAAATTAAGTGTTTTAAGTAACTAATTTATTTTAATGCTGGGAGATCCTTATAAATCTTCCTACATTACTTGGATAAATAATTCCCCACTAAAATTGTCTCTCAGTAATTTTGTTTGGCTATTTTAGTGTGTGTTTTTCATAATCTCTAACATTGAATTTCTCATCAATTCAGTCCTCCAGATTTTATTAGGTTTTGTGTGCTCGGGAAATAACACCATCAAAGCAGAGTTATCTTCACATAAGCAGGACAATTATATTGATATATCATGTGCTGTATTTTAATTTCAAAATTATTGCCTCATTGTTTTCTCCTGGAGACCAGTTTTATTTCTTTCTTCTTATTTTTAAAGGTACAGCGACAAGTAATTTACTCTTTACAAAGGCAGAGGAAAGAAAAGTTTGCTTACAAAAATGTAGCTAGCAAAATCTCCCACAGAGTGAAACCCCATAGTGTTACGGAGGATATAAATTGAGCCCAGTGTGATTCAAACAATCAAGTTACATATTTTAATTTAATGGTTTGTTCTTTTGAATTGTTAGACGTTCACCTGATTGTGCAAGTTGTGTTTGAATGGGAGAAAATTAAAATGTGTTGAATTTGCCCGAATCAGGTTATTCTGGGAGGTCTGATTCACAGGCTGAATGATAGCCTAAAAGGAATCAATCAATATATGCAAGAAGAGTAGCCTGAAATTATTTCACTTTAATAATAATGACTCTATTATCCCTCAATATTTTAGAACTTAAATATTTGATTTTTGTGGTGGTTATATCATTTTAGCAACTTTAATAGGTTTGGGAAATTATCTTATTTTCATTTTAACATAACCCAGAATCCCACGTTATTTGGTATGTCAGTCAGAAACCTCAGTGCCTCATAGATTAGAAGGCTTGTGAATCAGTCCCTGCTGGAATAAGTTGGTTGTGGTAAACAAAATGCTGAAGGAAGAAAAAAAAATGTTGGATGGAAGAACAGACGAGAATAAGAACCAAGTGCTTTTTATGGCATCTTAGAGAATAGTTCAATAAGCCAAACAGGTCGAGACAATCATGGCTTATGTTTGCAATTACAGTTGTAAGAATTTGGTAAAATACAGTTCCTTTTCTTGGAAAGTAAGAAATGATACATAAGGCCCATCAAAAGGAAAGTAACTTGGTTATAAGGCGTTTTACATGTTTACCCATAAATAAAAAATGGTAATAAAGTGAGTTCTTTGACAGTAAAATGGGGTTCCTACCACTTATTCAATCCGTATGCTGAGCAAATAATCTGAGAAGCTGGACTATATGAAGAAGAACGTTGCATAAGAATTGGAGGAAGACTCATTAACCACCTGCAGTACATAGACGACACAACCTTGCTTGCCGAAAGCAAAGAGGGCTTGAAGCACTTACTCATGAAGATTAAAGACTACAGCCTCAGTGGGGACTGCACCTCAACATAAAGAAAACAAAAATCCTCACAACTGGACCAGTAAGCAACATCATGATAAACAGAAAATATTCAATTTGTCAAGGATTTCATTTTACTTGGATCCACAATCAATGCCCATGGAAGCAATAGTCAAGAAATCAAATGACATATTACACTGGGCAAATATGCTGCAAAAAAGTGTTAAAAAGCAAAGATGTCACTTTGAGGACTAAGGTGCACCTGACTCAAGCCATGGTAGTTTTAATCGTCTCATACGCATGCGAAAGCTAGATAATGAATAAGGAAGACCAAAGAAGAACTGACGCCTTTGAATTATGGTGTTGACTAACAATATTGACTATACCATGGACTGCCAGAAGAAAGAACAAATCTGTCTTGGAAGAAGTACAGCCAGAGTGCTCCTTAGAAGCAAAGATGGTAAGACTTTGTCTCACATACTTTGGGCATGTTATCAGGAGGGATCAGTCAGGAGGGAGAAGGACACCATGCTTGGTAATGTAGAGGGTCAGTGACAAAGAGGAAGACCCTCAATGAGATGGACTGACACAGTGGCTGCAACAATGGACTCAATCATAACGATTGTGAGGATGGCGCAGGACTGGGCAATGTGCGTTTTGTTGTACATAGGGTCGCTATGAGTCGGAACCGACTCGGTGGCATCTAACAACAATAACAACAACCACTTAGAGGCTTTGAAAGTTAGCTATAGTAAGGACTTTATAACTACATATATTGTTCAACTTCATTTCATAGATATTGGGACTAAAGCTCAGACATAGGTTGTCCCATGCCAGTCACACTGGTACTGGCTCAGTTAGAAAAGGTATCCCTTTTCTTCCCATGCTGTGACATTGCCTTGCCTTCTCTTGGGAGAGCTTATGTCTCAAATAGTTTAATTTTGATGTTAGTTTATAGCACATGCCTCTGTCCTTTTGAGTGACCATAGCCACGTCACACATGTGGTGGCATAATTATTTCAACCACCAAAAACCAAACCTGCTGCCATCAAATGGATTCTGACTCATGGCGATCCCATGTGTTACAGAGTAGAACTACTCTGTAGGGTTTTCTTGGCTGTAACTTTAACAGAAACAGGTCACCAGGCCTTTCTTCCAAGGTACCACTGGGTGGGTCCAAACCGCCAACCTTTTGGTTAGTTGTCAAGTGCAAACCATTTGTGTCACCTAAGGACCTTTATTCTAGCCACAAGCACTGATGATACAAATAGCTCCAGATCTTTTTACAGTCAATATGGTTCTGAAAGTCTCCAGCCCCTCTGCAGGAGGTCCAACTCCTGTGTTTTGCTAACTGAGACCAAAATTATGTTCTTCAGATCTAGGGGGATAGCAATGACAAAGACAGATGATCCCATCTACCTTATTTCAGTACTTACAAAAGGCATTTCTCATGTGTTGATGAAACCTGTTAATGCAAACCAATTAGGCCATGCAGAACAAAATGAAACGCTTAAAAAACAAACACTTTAATAAAGATGGAATATTCAGTCCATGGTACTATCTTACTAGAACCCCCCAAAGCCAGGAAACTCATGGTACTAAAGAGCTAAGTGGCATTAAGTCCCTTGATTTCTCTGAGTCTCAGTTTCCTCATTTATAAATAAAGGGTCTAGATTAGGTTATTTGTAAGACCCTTTGTGTTCTAGCAAGCTTCTTTAAAACAGACATTTCTGTTATCATTTTTGAAGTGTAGAAAGAATTAATAAAATTATATAGACTGATAATTTTTTTTTTAATACTGATTGGAAAATTTCTCTCAGCTTCCCATTGGGCCCTAGTCCCTTAACAAAAATCTGGATGCTTTTCAGTTTAATATGTGTCAACAACATATTTGTTCAGTGCTTAGGACAGTGATTTTAGGAAATACTTTTCCTCTCTAGAATTCTCAACAAGCAATCCTTAAGCACCTACTGAGCGCCGGTCGCTGTTGATGTTGAGAGTTTAAGGATTATAGAGTTTGGTGGGGATTCTCGGGGGGCTTATAGTTCTGTTACAGGGAACAGAATTATGATTGAGGACACATTTAATTAAGTGGCAAATAAGTATCTAGAGAATAATTGCTATTTGTAGTTTGTTTTTATTTAACCACTTAATTTTCATACATAGAGGATTTCTGATCTTTAAACTCTCTTTACCATGGTTGAAATAAATTTATTGAGTTGACTAATCTAGCAATGAATAACAGTTTTCTTTGAGATAATCCTCAAAAATTTGTTTCAAATTTTCTTGACTTTTGAGTCTAATGAATGATGGGTGTGTGAAAGAAATAATCCCAACAATTATTTCTAAAGAATATATATATAAATAATATATAATAATATATTATTATATATTATAAATATTATATATAATAATATATTTAATAATAAATATAGTATATAATTATAATATATATAATATATGTATAATATATGTATAATAATTATAATATATATAATTATAATATAATAAATAATAAATATAAATAATAAATATATTATAGATATATTATAAATAATATATAAATAATATATAAATAAATATATATGTATATATACATTTTCCCTGCTAGTCCAGCACTGCCTTCCAATCACAAACCAAGAAAAACAGAGAGTGTAGAAGTGATTGGGCAGCAATCATATCTAACGTCTGGATAATATTCAAGCTATTGCAACACTGCTAGTTATCTATATCTATGTCATACGTTTGCCCCTTCTTTACTAACTGATCTTCAGTTTTGCTTGGTGTAGCAATGTGCACAGCTTTAAAAAATTACATTTCCCAGTTTCTTTTGTAGCAAACGTAACCATGTGACATAATCTTGTCCAATGAGAAAAAACATAGGTCATAGAGTGGGGTGAAGGGAGAGGCTGACCCAAATGGCGTCACTTTTCCCCTTCTTTAGAGTGTGGATTCAATGATAAATGTAGAACTGTCATGCAAGGTAACTATGTGGACAATAGTGACGTCTCAAGTATGGCAGAGCAGAGAGCTGGACAGAGCCTGGGTAACACATGGCATTGTGGGCCTGTCACACCAGTCCTGGACTCCTTACCTTTAGAGCTCTCATTCAGTGAGGAAAATGCAACTTCTAATTCATTAAAGCCATTTTAGCGGGATTGTTTCTATTACATGTGACTGAGCACACATTCTAACTGATATGAATACATACCACACACAAAGTGCTAGATCCTGTTGGGTATATAGAAAGCCTTCCAGGAGTTTTAAAAATCTCATGAGAGAGACAGAAACATATATACAATATTTTAATACTAGTGGTGGGAGTGAGTCCGAAGAACTGGCTCCATGAACATGAAAGGAGAAATAATAAGAAGAGATTAACCCTGGCTAATGAGATATGAGAAGGCTTCTTCGGAGAGAATTTGCAAGGTTTTTAATCTTTCTTCTAAAGGTTGATATATAACATCCCCAAGCAGGGACTGGAAAGTCACTTGGGACAGAGATTTTCTGGTTTAGTCTCGCCAACAGATCAAACATATATAAAGTATAGTATAGAATGTTTTCAAACTGTCTTAGTTGGTGATGGTGCAAATCACAAAATTGGTTTGAACTGGAAGGTTCGATTGCAGTTCCAGTTTACATGTGATTCCTATATCAGCTTGTTTCTTGATCTACTCCTTAACTGGATAAAGGTCTAGCCTTGCTTTGTTGTTGTCTTTAGCTCGTATACTGCAGTCTGCAGGGAAAGCCACAGTGGATTAGTGTTGGGAGGAAGAGAACTAAACACCCATTTCTGCTTTTGGCAATTTGACTTGTTTTGACTCACTTACTTTTAATCCCCTAGGAAGTTCCATGTAAGCTTGCTGGTTAAAATAAATTTGAGGAAAAACAACTGTCTCCCTTTTGAGAGATTTCCCAGTCCTTCATCTCTTTTATGTCCAAAATGTTAAACATCAAGGAATTTCTAAATTAGAGGAGGGTGAGAGTTGATATTAATTGGTATGGTTTATGGACTGATATATTTATAGACGGCATTCACCTCAGTGTAGTCATTTAGATGTCAGTCATGCTTATTTGAGTATTATACACACAAATATATATTCAGATGTTATCCTCTGGAATCTGTGTAAATGAGTGGTTAAATTCCATATGGCAACTTGTGGTGCCAGGAACTTTATCTTTATTTGAAATTCTCCCTTGAAACACTGCTTTCCATGCTCAATTTTCTGGTTTCTTTCTTGTATTTATCTGACTTTACAAGATACATGTGGGCTCATGGGAGTTCCATAGACAAGTAATTTGCATGGGTTTGTAACAAATATGCTAAATATTTCCCTTCCTCCCTTTCCACGTATGTACTTATGGAATGCATCCCTGATGATTCAGGGCACTGTCCCACTGAGGTTGGGCTGCCACACAATCTGCCTCAACATAGTGCTCCAAGGGATGGCAGTAAAAATACGTGAATTGAAACTTAAGATGAAAGCCATTTTCCACCCATTAAATAAGTAGGAGGCCTGATATACTATTCCTTAGCTACAATCTGAAGCAAGACTTGACCATGGTCTTGTGTATCCAGAAGGTGACTTTTGTATTCCATAAACCTACATGTTTCTCTCAAGGACATGAAGACCATTCTCTCATCAGATGGCTTCATGGAATAACTTCTGTCTAGTTATGGCCCTAAACCTGCAGGGTCATCCATAATGCA
Source organism: Dugong dugon (assembly GCA_030035585.1). Lineage (NCBI taxonomy): Eukaryota > Metazoa > Chordata > Mammalia > Sirenia > Dugongidae > Dugong > Dugong dugon. The sequence continues at coordinate 28,994,421 of CM057475.1, forward strand.
TGTAGTTCACAATACCTGTGAGCAGGTAATCTCATTTTACTTCTCTGATTTATAAACAGGAAGCCGTTCCCTTTAAAATTGTGAGAAAACTGGTGAAATACCTGCAGAAATGCTGCTTCTTATGTAGCTATTTATGTTTCCTCTTTCTGTTATGTTTCCTATATATCTTCTTCCACCATGTGTCTGTCAGTTTGTCATACTGTGGTGGCTTGTGTGTTGCTGTGATAGTGGAAGCTTTGCCACCAGTATTTCAAATACCAGCAGGGTCAGCTGAGCTTCCAGACTAAGACAAACTAGGAGGAAGGATCTGGCAGTCTACTTCTGAAAAAATTGGCTAGTGAAAACATTATGAATAACAACGAAACACTGTCTGATATAGCCCCAGCCTCAGGTTGAAAGGCACTCAAAATATGACTGAGGAAGAGTTGCTTACACAAATTGGAGCTAACCTTAATGATGTGGATGGAATCAAGCTTTTGGGACCTTCATTTGCTGATGTGGCACAACTCAAAATGAGAAAAAACAGCTGCAAACATCCATTAATAATCAGAACATGGAATGTACGAAGTATGAATCCAGGAAAATTGGAAGTCATCAAAAATGAAATGGAATACATAAACATCGATATCCTAGGCATTAGTTAGCTGAAATGGACAGATATTGGCCATTTTGAACCAGACAATCATGTGGTCTACTATGCCAGGAATGACAAATTGAAGAGGAATGGTGTCCTGTTCATTGTCAAAAAGAACATTTCAAGATCTATCCTGAAGTACAACAATGTTACTAATAGGATAAAGTTTTAGGCTGGGTTCTCTAGAGGAGCAAAACCAGTAAAGCACGCATATATGTACATATAGAGAGACTTATATCAAGGAAATGGCTCATGCAGTTTTTAGAAGCTGGGTAACATCCCAAGTCCGTGGGTCAGGAAAGAGGATTTTCCTGATTCACGTAGCCACAGGGGCTGGTGAACCCAAGATCAGCAGGCCAGAAAGCAGGGCTGTAGCAGGCTATGAAGATCAACAAATCTCAAGATCATCAGGTAAGCTGCTAGCTCAAGTCCCAAGAACCAGAGATCAGATGAACAGGAGCCAGCTGTAGGATCTAGAACAAGCAAAAACCCCGGCAAGGCAAGCAGGAAAGAAGTAGGCAGAGGAGGGTGGAGAGATGAAGGCTGAGGGGGTGGTGAGATGCCACAGGCCCCTCCCCTACTGGTACCACTCAGCAGCTTGCATCATAGGGGTGATCAGGTATCAAATTTCAACAGGGAAGTGATCACAACATTATACAACTGCAAAAACACTGAGAATCATGGCCCAGCCAAGCTGACACACAGTCTTAACCATCACAGATAATATCCATACCTCTGCAAGGAAGACCAGTTAATACGACTATTATTCAAATTTACACACCAACTACTAAGGGCAAAGATGAAGAAATTGAAGATCTTTACCAACTTCTTAAGTCTGAAATTGATCAAACATGCAATCAAGATACATTGATAATTACTGGTGATTGGAATGTGAAGGTTGGAAACAAAGAAGAAGGATTGGTAGTTCAAAAATATGACCTTGGTGATAGAAATGATGCCGGAGATTGCATGATAGAATTTTGCAAGACCAATAACTTCTTCATTGCAAATATCTTTCTTCAACAACAGAAATGGCGATTATACACGTGGACCTCGCCAGATGGAATACACAGGAATCAAATCAACTACATCTGTGGAAAGCTCAATATCATCAGTCAGAACAAGGCCAGGGGCCAACTGTGGAATGGGCCATCAATTGCTCATATGCAAGATCAAGTTGAAACCAAAACCAAACCAAACCCGTTGCCATCGAGTCAATTCTGATTCATGGCAACTCTATAGGACAGAGTAGGACTGCCCCATAGAATTTCCAGGGAGTGCCTGGTGGATTCGAACTGCCAACCTTCTGGTTAGCAGCTGTACCTCTTAACCACTACACCACCAAGGTTTCCAGTTCAAGTCGAAGTTGAAGAAAATTATAACAAGTCCACAAGAGCCAAAGTACAACCTTGAGTATATGCCACCTGAATTTGCAGACCATCTCAAGAATAGATTTGATACATTGAACACCAATAACTAAAGACCAGATGAGTTGTGGAATGACATCAAGGACATCATACATGAAGAAAGCAGGAGGTCATTAAAAAGACAAGAAAGAAAGAAAAGACCAAAATGGATGTCAGAAGAGACTCTGGATCTTGTTCTTGGACTTCGAGTAGCTAAAGCAAAAGGAAGAAATGACGAAGTAAAGAGCTGAATAGAAGATTTCAAAGGGCGGCTTGAGAAGAAAAAGTAAAGTATTATAATGACATGTGCAAAGACCTGGAGATAGGAAACCAAAGGGAAGAACACACTTGGCATTTCTCAAGGTAAAAGAACTGAAGAAAAAATTCAAGCCTCGAGTTGCAATATAGAAGGATTCTATGGGGAAAATATTAAACGACGCAGGGAACGTCAGAAGAAGACGGATGGAATACACAGAGTCACTGTACCAAAAAGAATTTGTCAATGCTCAAACATTTCAGGAGGTAGCATATGATCAAGAACCGATGGTACTGAATGAAGAGGTCCAAGCTGCACTGAAGGCACTGGTGAAAAACAAGGCTCCAGGAATTGACAGAATACCAATTCAGATGTTTCAACAAACGGATGCAGCACTGGAAGCACTCACTCAGCTATGCCAAGAAATTTGGAAGACAGCTACCTGACCAACCGACTGGAAGAGATCCATATCATCATGGCTGAAAGCAGAGAATACCAGAAAGATATTTACTTGTGTTTTATCAAAGTATAAGGTAATGAATTTGTGTTGATTTAAGCAACTAAGCCTATGGTAATTACAGCAGCAATAAGAAACATAAGAAAGCATATGTTGTTGTTAGATACCATTGAGTCAATGCCAATTCTAGTATTCTCTGCTTTCAGCCATGATCCATCTGACATCAGCAATGACATCCCTGGTTCCACATCCTCTTCTGAATCTGTCTTGAATTTATGGCAGTTCCCTGTGGATGTTCTGCTGTAACCACCTTTGAATGATCTTCAGCAAAATTTTACTTGCGTGTGCTATTAATGATACTGTTAGAAAATTTCTGCATTCTGTTGGATCTACTTTCTTTGGAATGGGTACAAATATGGATCTCTTCCAGATGGTTGGTATTAGAAGTATAAGATAATGAATTTGTGTTTTTTGAAGCAACTAAGTCTATAGTAATTTGTTACAGCAGCAGCAGGAAACATAAGAAGGTATATGTTGTTGTTGCTGTCAGGTGCCATCGGGTCAATTCCGACTCATGTCTTATACTTCTAGAGGTCAAAAGTCTTAAAAGTAATGTGTTGGTGGGCTGTATTTTCTTCTGGAAGCTCTAAGGGAGAATCTGTTTCCTTGTCTTTTCCAGTTGCTGGAAGCAGACTGCATTCCATAGCTCATGGCTTCTTCCATCTTCAAAGCCAGCAGTACAGCATCTTCAATTCTCTCTCTGACACTCTTGTCTCCCGCTTGTGATTACATTGGGCTTATCTGGATAATCCAGAATAATCTTCCCATCTCAAAATCTTTAATTTAATCACATCTGCAAAGTATTTTTTTTCCATATAAAGTAGTATATTCACAAGTTTGGGGGATTAGGACTTGGACATGTTTGGAGAGCCATTTATCTACTATAGCCACTCAATCACTTTTGGTCATTTGATTTCTAACTCACCTTCACTACTTTATGCACAGATATCCATTGCTCATGATATTATCCTAACACATAAATAGGAAAGCTAGATGCAGTTATCCCCTTTGTCTGGAAGAGGAAATGGATATTTAGAAAGATTAAATTAGTTGTCCAGAACATAGAAACGGGGGAGGTGGGATTCAAACTCTATATGTCCGAGTCTGAAATCCCAGGTTTTAACTAGTGTACTATATAATCCTCAGTTTTCATTCACAATAAGGCAGTGATTTTTCAAACTTACTTTAGCAGCAAAACCTTATGTTAAATGAAATCTTACACATGTAAGCCATATGTCTCACTTCACCAGATGGGGGTTCAAAACAAGGTCATTTTTCTATTAATATTCAAATTAAGTGACTCCAGGCCCCATTTTGCTGTCATGGAAATGTCTTTCTTTCCTTCTTGGACCCTCCTTCCCATAACAAGCCCAAGAACACTAGGGGTGTGTATTCAGTCCATGACATGTAAGCCACCACCACATAGAGAAGAAAATCTGAAATAGTCTAATGCATTTACCAGGAGCCAAGATCTCCACTACTGTTGTTGCTGTTGCTGCCACATGGTGTCGCTGGTGAAGCTGGGAGTCCAGCAACCACTGCAGAGTTTACTCATGGGAAGAAGCATGGCAGAGACCTACACACACACACACACACACACACACACACACACACACACACACACACACTGAAATCCCTGGCTGGTGGTAGGCTTTGGATGAGAAACCAACTCTTTCACATAGTGTTAGGCAGAGCTGATACAGCTTTTCTGTGAAGTTGTTCTTTCATAATACAATCCATAGCCATTTTCTTGAGGTGGTCCCACAGTGTCAGGGGATCTGGGACGTGAGAAGTTTCCTATCTCAGACACAGCTCACATCCAGAACCAGTCTCCCTTGTAATACCAGCATCTTAGCTCTTGAGATTAGAGAAAGTTCCTCTGCACTCTCATTCCTGTCTCATTTACTGCATCCAAATGAATGATGTTTCTTTAGAGATGTTAGTATTAGATTAGGCTGCAAGTAACAGAGAACTCCAAATGCAAGTGGCATGAACAAGACACAAGTTTATTTCTTTCTCATGTTCTATCTTATCATTTCTCTATGTGTTTCTTCTTTTCCCAAAGTCAACTCATGGTCCAGGGTATTTGCTAAAGCTGGAAGCTGCAGTTATCATATTCACATTCCAGCCAGCAGAAAGAGGAAGAGTCAATGTATGAGTTTTAATATGTATTAGTTTTCTTTTGCTACTGTAACAAACTCAGTGGCTTGAAACAACATAAATTTTTTATCTTTCCGTTAGAAGTCCTACACGGGTCTTACTGGGCTAAAATCAAGACGTCAGCAGGCTGCATTCTACATGGAAGACTTGTCTATTCTCCCCTATTTATTTATTTGATCATTTTTTTTCCATCAATATGGATTCATGATGTTTATTGGGTTATAATTCAATACTCCTTTGTTATTTTGTTGCTCAAATTGTTCTAGTTTTGGCTACTGGGAGCTCTTTCAGTTGGCTCCTGTGTCCCTTTGATATAACACTTCCTTATTTTATGCCATTACAAAATGCTCCAGACTCATCTTGTATATTTTTTTGCCCCACTCTTACAATCAGCCAATTCTCCAAGGAGCTATGGTCCTTTTATTGGAGTATGGTATTGAGAACTGAGATGTGGGTACTAGGTGTGCTTGCAGTCCAGTTTTCGTACTTTTACATACATATATTAACAGGACTGTCATTTTAACAGGATGTAGGTTCGATATGGGAGCCCTGGTGGCACAGTGGTTAAGAGCTATACGGTTGAGCTATGGCTGTTAACCAAAAGGTTGGTAGTTCGAATCCACCAGCTGCTCCCTGGAAACCCTATGGGACAGTTCTGCTCTGTCTTTTGGGGTTGCTAGGAGTCGGAATCGACTTGTTGGGAAGGGATTTGGTCTTTTGGTTTATGGTGGTTCTGAGTAGGAATTGACTTGACAGCAATGGGTTTGTTTTGGTTTGGTTTAGTCATAAGCTAGCAGGTATGAAGTTCTGTGGAATTTTTAGCATTAAGGGAAAAGTGGTGCAATTTTACGGCGTGGCTCTTGGGGCTACTTCCCCCTTCAAATCCCATCATGAAAGCAGTCACTTATTCATATTAGAAATTAAGCTTTCTTTGATTCACAAGCTCCTTTTGAGAAGTTGCTGAAAGGTAAACAGACCTTTTGCCCAGGAAAAAAGTGTTTATATAAAAACACAAGCAGAATTTTGTCCACGATTTCTGAGGTTCATAGGCTCCCTGAAGTTCTGACCTATGGTGTGAGTGACCCCTGGTCAGGGTATTCGGCACTAGAGGAAGGACCAGTAAGCAGGAAGCCCGCATGCCGAGTTTGCTGGTTTTCTCAAGCCCCATTTCCTTTGTGACCTCTTTACTGGAGCAGGAAATGGTGTCGTTTAACATATAAACCAGAAAAGCCTGATCCAATAATATAGTTTCTTCACTGGTTGATTAGAAACATTTTATTTTAAGCTGCTCCTTTTATGTAAAATCATGATGAAGTTGTTCTGGTTTCTTTTTTAGTTTTTATGATTTAAAGAAAAAAATCAGAGGTAATTTACATGGGTTCTTTAACCCATATCTCTTTCATTTTGGTTTATGAGTCACTTCCACTTTGCATCAACGATTCTCATTTAAAACAGTACAGTCGGGAAGGGAGCACATTTAGCATAATGTTGTGCCTGTGAGAATTGACACTGGTGCAGAACTGAAAGAGTTAATTGAGTTAAATCGCAGTACATTTTTCTGAAGCCATGTTTAACACTGATTATTTCAAGGTGGTTTTTATAATCACTTCCAAATGTTTTAATGAGGCTGCTTTTCATTTTTCTCAAGACTTCTTTTTAAAAATTTTTTCCTTTCCATATTGATTTTCCAGCCACTTTCCTTAATGCGGCCTTTGGCAGGCCTGGTCATACACTTCTACCTTTTGTTCCGGATGCTTCGCTCCACCTCCCAGCCCTGTCTCTCTTCCTGTCTCCTGGGCGCTCTTTGTCCGTGGAGAATGCTCTCCTGGTCTGATTCCTTATAGATTCTTTTGCAGCCCTTGTCCCAGGTCGTGTGCAGTTTTTATTTCAATCTGTCAGTCTTTGTCATAGCTACTTCCAGTTGTCATTATATTTCTTTAGGATCCTTCTGAAACATAATATGCAAGATTTTTTATTTTATCTAATGTATTTATTATGAGCTTCTGAAATCGTTTTGATTCATGCTTGCATTTCTTTGGTTTCAGACTTTGCTTTAGAAACACTTTGCTTTACCCTTCTGGGTTTCTGCAGATTGGTGAAGGGCCCCTTCCCTACTATATCAGGTAACAGTAGTCAATTAGGCTGCACAAGGGAGGCAGGGCCATGACACTTGTCACATGCCACAGCTTTCGGACAGCTCTGTGTAAACACATATTACCAGCCAACCCAGGCTGATGTCAGAGATTAGAGTCAGAACGCGCCTGCCATTCCTTCAGACAGAGGTCCTGTTAGGTCTTGGTAAATAGCCTGAAGATGTATGGTCTCCCAAAGAGGAAAACCAATTCCCTAGACTATTGCTGGGAGTGATATTGGTACGCTGGACACTCTCCTTGCTAACATCATGACACAGAAACAAGTCACTCATCAAACGTGTTGTTATAACTTGGTGCAAAGAGTGTTGGGTATTTTCTCAAAGGCAATAAATAGTAAATGGGCTTGCTTTCCCTATTTCCTTTGCTTCACTTGTCTCCTTGAGTCCTAGTCTCAATTTAGCTCAAAATATTTGCACATAGAGCTTTCCTCCTGAACTATATTATTTACACAAACTTGTTGAGCGGTTATGCATTTTTATTTTGAAGTCCAAGTGGTCAGTGGACACAGGTTTTTATTGGAGAAAGAAGGCGTGTTTCAGGTTGATGTCAACGTCTCTGCCAAGGTCAGCGTAACTGAAAGCATTAATGTGGTGCTTTCTATGTGTATGCTTGGACATTTAAGCTTGTAGCTTGGCCACTCCACAGGATGAGGAACCTTTTATGTATACATGATGTTAAAGTAGCTCTACCACTCAGTGGATGGAGGGTAAGTTAGGTAACTTGTTTTAGAACATTCCTTTGTTTAAATTTTGGCATAACATTAAGATTAATTTTCTATTAAACTACCACTTTTCACTGTAGTAGAATAGTGAAATAACAGTAAATTAAAGACAAATAATAGGAATCCACATTTTCCTAGAACCATTCAAATGGAACAGTGAAGATTGTGTGAATCATTTTGAACCAACATTGCCCACCAAGCCCAGATGTTTTCTCTACACAAATCTAAACATCTGAGTATTTGCAAATACCTGAGTATTCGGTCAGTTAGGAGCTGGTATTTTTCCTTCCAACCAGGTGTGCGGCATCCTGTGCACAGGGCAGTTTTCTAGCTGTGTGATTATAAATTCTGTACTAAGAAAATTCACCAGCAGCAGAGGTTGAAGGACAAAAGCCCCTGCGGAGAAAGATCTTTGGAAAATCACAGGATAGGGTCTCTTTAACGTGAACTGGGTTTGCAGGCGACACACTTTCATGATTTCTTCATTAAGGGAGGTGATTGATTTGATTCTAGCCCTGTTTTGCTTGAGCTATTCCAAACTCAAGGAAAAAAACATTACTTGAATCTGGGGTCTCTTATTAATAAGATTAATTAGCATAAAATTTAATAATTGAGAAACGATACCAAAAAGAAAGATAAAATAGGGGTCCTAATTAGAAGCAGATACCCATCCCCAAGGAAATAAATGTGAGCACAGATGGAACATTAATACAAAGAAAAGGAAAAGATGTGTAGCTGCAGCATGTAGTGGCAAACTCTCTTCCAGGGCTATGTGCTGGCTTCTGACTCTGTTCCCCTTATTATCTCCAACTCAGAAAAATTCTGCTTTTGGAGTCGAAATTCTCCATGCTTTGTTTCACCCTAAGGAAATGCATTCAATTTTTCTAGGAAGTTTTTATTTTGTAAAAGCAAAATCTTTTTTGCTTTTATCGAGGCAACGATGTATTTTAGCAAACACAGGGCTGGCAGCCGTAGCAACAATTAGTCCAGTCTCTGCGTCGTCCCACGTGGGGATGGGAAACACCAGCTCGCTCTCGCTGGCATCTGTATCCTCACTTGTGTTTTATCTTTTCTGGAAAGCCTTTCCTTCTTTTTGTTTATCTGACTGTGGCCAATCATAAGGCCAGCTTGAATTCCATTTGCTCCATGAAGCTTTTCTTAAGGGTTCCAGTGTCCTTGATCTCCCTTTCTTTCAGCTCTGATTGACACGGACTTGTGATTTAGCCCCTGGTTATATACTATCTTCTCTCTTGCCTGACATATGTTAGCCTCCCTCATCAGCAAGACTGTAGTCTGCTTGAGAGGCCAGAGGGGTCTCTTCATAACTGCAAGCGTGAAGCGAGCATGTAATATCATAATATGTGCTATGTCTTCACTTGCACGTTTGATGGATGTGGGTAACCAGGAGAAATTGCTCCTTCTGGAGAGGCAGGAGTCCCCTGAAGAATTTATTTGAAAATATTTCCTAGTTATACTGTTAATAGATTACAAGAGATAACGGGGCTTCCTGAGAAAGTTGTCACAAGTTAATTATTATTGCTTATTGTAAATAAATTTTGAAAATGCTTGAGGCCAATTATTTTAGACAAAATTATCCTAACATCATTGTTTCAGCAAAGTATCCAATAAATGCTATCTTTTCGTAATCTCTTGGGACACCTGAACTGAATCAGCTCAAGTGTTAAAATCGGATATACCTGTATGTCATGGATTGAGTTGTGTCCCCCAAAAATATCTGTCAGCTTGGCTGGGTCATGATTCCCAGTATTGTACAATTGTGTAATCTGATGTGATTTCCTTATAGGTTATAAACTCTATCACTATGATGAGGTTATATGTGATCTCCTTATGTGTTGTAAATTCTATCACTGTGATGATGGTATTATACTGATGAGGTCTACAAGGTTAGGTAGTGTCTTAATGCAATCTCTTTTGAGATATAAAAGAGAGAAGTGAGTATAGACACATGGGAACCTCACACCACCAAGAATGCAGTGCCAGGAGCAGAGCGCCTCCTTTGGACCTGAGGTTCCTGTGCAGAGAAGCTCCCAGACCAAGGAAAGACTGATGCATCACAAGGACCTTTCTCCAGAGCCGACAGAGAGAGAAAGCCTTCTCCTGGAGCTGATGCCCTGAATTTGGACTTGTAGCCTACTGGACTGTGAGAGAATAAACTTCTCTTTTTTAAAGCCATCCACTTGTGGTATTTCTGTTGGAGCAGCACTAGATGACTAAGACAGAATTTGGTACTGGGAATGGGGTGCTGCTCTAACAGATACCTAAAATGTGGAAGCAGTTTTGAAACTGTGAATGGATAGGGGTGCAGCAGCAGCAGAGAACCTGCAGCAGCAGAACCAGGAGTCCAGTGCCAGCGCTGGAGCTGACCCACAGAGCAAGAGAGCTGAGTGCCTGTGCACAAGAGGCTTCCTGGCAGAGTGGGGTGCCTCCGGACACTTATCATTGGTGGAGCTACAGAGCTTTGGAACACTTACCCCAGCAGGGCAGATGTGGGCCTGAGGCCCAAGGGCCAAGAGGCCACAGGAAGTAGAAGCTGAAGAGACAAGGAACACAAGAAGCCAAGCTGCCTCAGTCTCAAAAGGTATGGCCATGACCTCTGGGATTTCAAAGGGTGGAGCCATGGCCTCTGGTGTTTCTAAGGGTGGAGTTGTCACTCCAGTAGACTAGGCGAATGATGCTCCTGAAGCCGAGGGAGCAGAGTTGTTGTCCCAGTGGGCCTGGAAGGCAGAGCTGAAGCCTAGGATCAAGGGGTCTCCACTCAGAATCCAGAGACTGTGGCCAATACCTAGAGTCTGGAGGGCAGGGCTATTGTGTGAATGGTCTCAGAGAACAGAAGATTATATTCAAAGCCTTGAGGGCTAATGTAATGTGTTCTGCTGAATTGCTTGGTGCCTGTTAACTCTTCTTCTCCTCCAGTTTCTCCTATTTGTAATGGAAATGTCTAGCTTGTGCCTGTTCTGCCATTGTACCTTTGGAAGCAGATAACTTGTATTCTAGATTTCACAGATGAAGAGGAATTTTTGGAATTTGGACTTGGAGTTAAGACTTTTGCTGTGATACGATGAGATGAGTATATTTTGCATGTTGCAAGGACATGAATGGGGGCCAAAGGATTGAGTGTCATGGATTGAATTGCGTCCCCCAAAAATATCTGTCAACTTGGCTGGGTCATGATTCCCAGTATTGTATGACTGTGTAATCTGATGTGATTTCCTTATGTGTTGTAAACTCTATCACTATGATGAGGTTATATGTGATCTCCTTATGTGTTGTAAATTCTATCACTGTGATGAGGTTATACTGATGAGGTTTACAAGGTTAGATAGTGTCTTAATCCAATCTCTTTTGAGATATAAAAGAGAGAAGCGAGCAGGGACAAATGGGAACCTCATACCACCAAGAAAGCAGCACTGGGAGCAGAGCGTGTCCTTTGGACCGGAGGTTCCTGTGCTGAGATGCTCCCAGACCAAGAAAAGACTGATGTATCACCAGGACCTTCTCCCAGAGCCTACAGAGAGAGAAAACCTTCTCCTGGAGCTGACACCCTGAATTTGGACTTGTAGCCTAGTGGACTATGAGAGAATAAACTTCTCCTTGTTAAAGCCATCCACTTGTGGTATTTCTGTTATAGCAGCACCAGATGACTAAGATACTGTATTTAAGAAATGTGACTTAAAATGATTCATAATGCCACTTTCCCAGTTGGCCCAGATTCTGTATTGCATTAAACCAGTGTTTTTCTAAGAATTGTTCTCACACTTCTGGGACAAGGTGGATGAAGTGTTTTGGGGCAATGCAACAATGAGCACTTTGGATTTTAATAAGAACAGATTTATTTTAGTATGTAGTAGAAAAGATATATCAGGCATGTTGAATTTTACTGGTATCATCACTTAGGACAAAGTATATAAAAACATTGTGAACTAGGTTAAAGAAAATTATCAAGTAATTTAGTATTTACTTACATTTTATATGTTGGTGCATAGATTTGGCAAAAATGAATTTGGTAGAAGAGCTCTGACTTACAGGAAGCACGGCTCCAAAGCAAGACTGGGTGATGTATGAAGATGAGAGAGAAGAAGAGCTCACTAGTAAACAGCCCTGGCTTGACCAGTGAGAGAGAAACATGTTCCTAACATGGTTCTGGCCCTGTTAATTCCCGTGCATTCCTATCGAGTTCCCTCTGGGTGACTGCGTTCATAGGCTTACTATAGGTTGAACACATTCTGAAGTCACTGATGACCTAGCCGTCCCATGGCGGTACAGTATGGCTAGAGAAGAAAAATTGTGGTGTTACTACACATTGGTGTGTCTACAAAGTATGTCACAGATAATTTTGCTAATAAGAAGCATAATAAGACAGGGTTTTCCTTTAGTTATAAACTAAAGTAGATCTGCTGGCATCTCAATAAATATCATTGAGTTCACTCACATTCCAATACTTTTTCCTGAATGAGAGATAAAAGATGGGGAGGCATAGGAGAGAGATGAATTGCCTTTGTCTCCAGGTTCAACCTTGGGATCGTGTCATAATCATGACCATCATCCATCCTATGAAGCCTACCTTCTAAAGCATCTTATCATAAGCCCTACCTCCTCTTAACCATGTCTGGAAACATGGCTATATCACCAAATGTATTTTTAAAAAATTGATGGCAGATAAACCCCATCTTTGGCTTTTCCCAGTGGTATAAAACTTGGGAAATTAAATGAGTATTCCTTGTTCTTTCTAAGTACCATTTTGAAGAATACAAGGGGTGATAAAGAGTAAGTCACCCATGACAAGTTGCTTAGTCAGCATTACACAAGGCAGCCATCCTGTATCTAGTCAAGCTACAGAATTCAGTGACCATTTTTCTGATGACCAGATGCTCATTATTGATTTAACTGTTTGTTGGACCTGAGAAATATCCTTTCAGAAGAGCTTCATGAAGAATTGCGCTAATGAGACCACCAGTAGAAAGTTACTAGTCCTCAGTGGAAATTCTGAACTCTCGTCTACTCCACAGAGATGCTGTATCTTATTCTTCAAGGAATCATTGGTACCTAATGCAGAGCCTGACCTGTGGAGGTACTCGATGACTGTTTGATGAGTTTTTATGAGCCTGAGGCAGGGAATCAATGAATGGAACCTGAAGCAGGGAATCAGCAGAACTGGGTTCTACCACCCACTCTGCCATTAGTTGGCATTTAATATTGAAGAAGTCATTCCCCTTCTTTGGAAATCAATTTCAGATTTGCCATATATGTGTAAAATGAAGGTTCTTGGAATATATGATTTTTATGGTATAAAATATGCCTAGGTTTCAGATTATTTCTATTATATATCTTGTCTGTTTGTGACAAAATAATAATAATAATCACAACCATCACTTTATATTGAACACTTACTATGTGACAGGCACTTTACTAAGGATTTTATGTATATTATTTACTTTGATTCTCCTGTCACACTTATGAGGTTGTCATCACGTGCTGTCCAGTCAATTCCGACTCAGCGATCCTGTAGGACAGAGTAGAACCGCCCCACAGGGTTTCCAAGGAGCAACATTTCTGTCTTACACATAAGGACACATTGAGCTTGGAACCATTACTTGCAGAAGAGAACAAAATGGTTAAGTGGCAGTGGCTGGATTGGAGACCAGGTCAGCCTGACTTCTACATCTTGGCCTGAAACCAATTTACTGCCTCCCAAAATGCGAGTTTTGTTCATCAGTCATCAAAACATTGTGTTATTGTTACTTGTGATTTTTAAATTTGTTTATTCATACATTTATGAATGTAGTATGTGCAGTGTTACAAAAGACTAATTATGTAGCTGATAGGTGGTCCTGCCACTAATTGAAAAACTGGGTGGAAAAGGAGGAAGAAAAGATTTGAGGGGCAGAGGTGGTCATGGCAATCTAAATTTATTAATGATTTCTTAATTAGATCCAAACATACCTTTAATTACTGAAAAAACAATCTTTAAGCATAAATGAAAGTTAAAAATATTGTTAAGTCATTGTTTACAGTTAGTTTCTCTTCACTGACTTTAGTAAATCATAATTATTCTCCATAACTCTGATACTAAAGGGGAGAATTTATTCAATATTTTAGTAACTTTTTAAGCAAAACAAAACATTGATTTAGGCTGAAACAAGAATTCATATCCTTCTCATTCACTATGAACTCTCCATTAAGCACAATTGGATAATAATGGAGTGTGACCACTTTGGTTCTCCATCTCCTTTTGCTTCCACATCAAGACAGTAGTTCTCATGATTACCAATGCGCTCATTTAAAATCAGAAATGTTACAGAATTGTTAAAACCAACAGTTTTAAAGTTTACAGATCATTAATGTGACTTAAATTGATTTAGTGACTCAAATATTGCAATTATCCACTGCTGAAAGCCTCAGTGGGGGATTTGAAAATATTGTGAATGAAAGTGCTGATTTAGAACTAGAATCTGAATGGTTAATCTTTTCTCCCTCTCTCCCTCCTTCCTTCATTCCTTCCTTCCTTCCTTTCTTTCAGTGTAACTAGAGTTGGCATTAATTTCACCCATAGACTGCTCTGGTTTAAATATTTGAGGAAATGAAAACAATATTTCTGTTTACTGTTCTTTCTTAATACAGGGGCCTGGTTTATAATGGCAAACATTTCTTCTGATGACAAACATTCTGCATTAAATGTTTATTAAATTACCTACAAACCTTAATTTATTTGTGCAAAGCTGAAATAATACAAAGGAAAACCAAAATAATTTGATTATAAAGACACATTTCAATTTGTGAAAAGTCATAGAAACTGGCCAGTGATGTTTGTGTTAAATGCAATTTTATTTACTACTGTATTACCTGAGTGAATTTAATGAATCAGTAATTTAGATATCTGAATTCTTCTAAGACTGTGAATTTTGAGTGTTCTTATTACATAAAAAAGCATCCTGCAGTGTTCTTTGCTTTGGGAGTCCAACTGGTGTCTATAAAGCTTTGCAAGGTTGTCTTGGTTCACCGCAGGGGGCTGTAACAAGTAAGCAGACAGGGATGTTTTAAAATGAAAAGGAAGAAAAACTTACTCTGTCATGACAGTTCTATAATACTTCTGAGGAACAATGTTAATGACCAGCACTGGCAGTAGAGATGATGATTTGGGGGTGTGTATGTGGGTGTATGAATGATTTACATTTGCAAGGGCGTTTAATAACTGTGCAGTAGTGACTTGCAAAAAAAAAAAAAATGATACCAGTGTTGTGCAAAGTAATGCTTCTTCCCCGACTGCTGCTTCTGGGACAGCCTGGAAATGAAGAACTTCTGATATAGGCATCGCAGGGTTCGTGCCTAGAGGTGTTCTCTAGGGATGGTCAAGAAGCTCCTACCCACAACCTTCTACCTTACTGGTTTTTCTTTTTAAAAATTTAAAATAGTAGAACTCCCTTTTCTCCCTTAAACCTAATTCAGAACATCAACATGAAAAAGCAGAGTAGCTGCTTTTGAGATTGTGGTAAGAACCTTGGCTCTCTGGCCACTGAGGCACTCTGCTGTCCAGGGTTCTCTGGAAAACCATTTCCTCTATGTACCTTTCTAGAGTATGGGGTATCATGATTCATTCATTTGGGCTAAGGCACCAAAGGCCTTAGCTACAATGGAAACAACTGGAAAGATTTTCACATTCTGCCATTACTTACCAGCCATCCCTATCTTCAGGGCCCTGGTGGCGCAGTGGTTAAGTGTTTAGCCGCTAACCAAAAGGTCAGCGGTTTGAATCCACTAGCCAATCCTTGGAAACCTATGAGGCAGTTCTACTTTGTCCTATAGTATAGGGTCACAATGAGTTTGAATTGACTCAACAGCAATGTGATTCCTATCTATATTCTCTTTTGTTAACTATTAACAAGCAGAGTGCTGGGAGGCTGGGATGGAGGAGAGGTGAGCTTTACTCGGGGGGGATGAGTGAGGAGAAAAGTAAAACATGTTGGGCTGTGTCAGAGAAAACATGAAAGGGCTAACACAGTAAGAGGGACTAGGCATTTGGGAAACAGTCTTAGAACACAATTGATAGAAGGGCATATGTAGACCAGAGAGAGAGGGAACTGAAAGAGAGAAAGTGGGTTATGAATTTATACTGGTACCTGCCTTTACATTCAGGCAATCCCTAGACTTGCCAATCTGTTACTGTGTTTGCTGCATTTAGTGAGAGGCCTCGTTATATTTGGAGACCCTCTAAGGGTTTATTTTGCTGAGGTAATGGCCTGAGAGACCAATGTAGTACTCCAGAGAAGAAAAATTGATCCAAACTTACCAAATGTTCCAGATGTAGTTCTTGGCTGTCGGGGCACCTTTGCTTTGGGAATCTACTTGGGAATATTCTGGAGCTCAACTAGATAACAACTGGTATCTGAATTGATTCCTGGCTTAGGTACATATCCTTGAGAATGCCTCAGAAATAAGGACAGGCAGGAATACATTGTTTTATATGTGTCCTTATTTCTGCCAGAGCTTCAAATTCTTTTCTTAGCTTTTATTGTGAGTCGGATGAAAGTTCTGACAAGTTATTCTCATTTCCAATAATGGTGGTAGAGGGGGTGGTATATATGTAAAAGAATTCAGGTAAGCAACTCTGTAGTAGGTCAGTGACTGATTTGCTTAGAATTTATGTATATAAAAAACAATAGAGAGAATGAGAATCAAAGTGAGCTAGTTTTCTCCACATCATCTACTGAACAGTCTGTTTCCCCTCACTGTCTTGTCCTGCTTATCTTGCACATGTATGAGGGGTGACTCAGTATCTCTAGATGCATCTATTTTTTCTGAATGCATTTACTCTAAATGCTTCTGTATGCAATGCCCTCAATGCAGAAATTTTCACATATGATTTGTATTTTTGAGGTTTACTTTAAGACACAAGAATGTCTTCTAATACTATGTATTAACATTTTCTTTAAATACTTTTTCTGCTCCATTCTATCTCTCTCTCTCCTCTTTTTCTAGGAAGCTAGTTACAGATATTTAAGGCCATTTGATATTGTCCTACAGGTCCTTAAAGCAATGTTACCTTTCTCTTTAATATTTTTTTCTCTTCCTCAGATTGTATAATTTCTATTTACTTCTTTTTTTTTCTCTGTCATTTCCAGCCATGGGAATTTTTATTTTAAATATTGTATTTTTCAGTTCTAGAATTTCCATTCATTTCTTTTTATAGTTTTTATTTCTGTGCTGAGAATTCCTATCTTTTTTATTCTTTGTGAGTATATTTTTCTTTACGTCATTGAAGCATAGTTTAATAGCTACTTTAAGATTATTGTCTGATCTATAGAGACCAAAGTTTATTAGTGGCTACTAGGGGTGGGAGGGAGGGGGGAAAACGGGTTTAATGGTGATGGAAAAATTATATTAAGGTAGGGTTGCACAGCTGATTACTGTAATTGCTGTCTATAAGTTGTACACCTGTAAAAAGCTGAACTGCAAAAGTTGTGTGATAGATATATTTACAACAATGACAAAAAAAAAGAAAAAGAAAAAGAGAAGAAAAAAGTTAGCTGCTAAGGCTGCTTATGTACCACCAAACATCTCATGGGATTTGGTTCCTTGGCTTGGAAGTTTAGGGCCATAGTTTCATGGGACATCCCAGTTAATTGGCCTAATAATGTGTTTAGTGCTTCTGTTTTACATTCTGGTTCGTTGTGTTGTATAGTGCCTGGGGGTCTTAAGAGCTTATGAGCAGCCAGCCAAGGCACAACAATTGATCTCTATTCACCTGGAAAGAAAGCATGAGAGTCAGGAACAGAAGCAGGATATGGAATGTGTGGCTAATTGTCTCCATGAATAACTGTCTCCCTTGCCATGAGACCAGAAGAACTGGATAGTGCCCAGCTACCATTACTGAACATTTTGATCAAAGATTCTATAGACGAATCCTGATAAAACAGGGGGAAAGTTATAGAATAGAATTTCAAATTCTCATGGACTCTAGACTTTCGAGAGTCATGGAGACTGGATGAACCCCTGAAACGTTTACCTGAGATAAACTTTAAACCTTAAACCAAAAATATCCCCTACAGTCATCTTAAAACTGAACAATTGTTTAGCTTAACTACCAAAAATAATTTGATTATAAAGAAACATTTCAATTTGTGAAAAATCCTAGAAACTGGCCAGTGATGTTTGTGTTAAATGCAATTTTATTTACCTGAGTGAATTTAATGAATCAGTAATTTAGATATCTGAATTGAGCATTATGCTCTTTTAAGAGCTATCTATATGGGATCAAACTGACAACAGCAACTCGAAAGATTAGATAGGAACCTTAGAGGACAGTGAGTTTATGTTAACGAGGGAGGAACAACTGAGAAAAGGAGGTTGAGAATGGTTGCACAACTCAAAGCATACAATCAATGTCACTAAATTGTAAATGTAGCAACTGTTGAATTGGTGTATGTTTTGCTGTGTATATTCCCAACAGCAACAACAAAATAAATAAAATTTAGAAAAAAAAAGATTATTGTCTGATAATTCCAGGGCTGATCTGCATTTAGTATCTTTTCTCTTGAGAATGAGTAGCATTATCCTGTTTCTTCATATCTTAAGTAATTTTAGATTGTATTTTGGACATTGTAAATGATATGCTGTAGACATTCTGGGTTCTGTTCTATTCCCCCAAAGAGTACTGATATTTTCCCCCCTTTTAGTAGGCAATCACATTGGCTTAACTTAAACTGCAAAACTGTCTCCTCTTGTAGATGGAAGCTCTAATTTCAGCTCAGTTCTTTTCCCCTTAGCTAGGCTGTTAAGTTTATCCCATGCATGTGTTTACATATCAGTTAGATATTTGTGCAAAGTTTGGGAATCCCACTCTCTGACTTTCTCCCTCCTAGGATTTTTCCCATCACTTTCCAGCTATGTTTGTCACTCTGAATCATGTTCTCTGGGTCTTCAAGCCAGCAAGTCTATACTATAAGCTTTGCATCAGAGTTTTAGTCAGCTCACAACACTGATTTATGTTTGCCCTAAAAAAAAAAAAAAAAAGGAAACTCACCCCATATCTTTCTCTTATTCCAAGTGGTAACTCCCCTCTGGCATCATCTTGCTTATTTACTCCCCAGGGCCTTCAAGTAGTTTTGTTTTATTTTATTTGTTCAGAGTTTATATTTGTTTTCAATTAACTTTGTAGTATTACCTTTCACATGTAAGTGTTTAATCCATCCCAAATCCACCTTTATTGTTAGTGTTAAGTGGAAGTCCAGTTCCCTACCTCCCATAGTAAGAGAGTTTTCCCTACGTTATTTTCAACAATCTATCTCTTCTCCATTGACATGTGTTGTCATTTTTATCATATAAACTTCCATATATACAGAGTATGTCTCTGAGGTTTTTTTTATTCTGTTTTATTTGTTTGTTCTTGTTAGAATTAGAATACGATTTATTTTTCATTACAATGTGTTTGTAGTATGTCAGTATCTGATAGAGGAAGTTGCCCTTTTTTGCTCTTCATTTTCAGATTTGACTTATTCATTTACATTTGTTTTTCCATATGATTTATAGAATAAATTCATTACATTCTTCAACAGATTTAGGGAACATGGATATTTTTATATTTTGTAAGTCAATACAACCAAGAGTATGGAATGTCTCCCTGTATGTTCAAATTTATTTTATGTCTTTTTATAGTTCTAAAATTTTATTCTTAGCAGTCTTGTGCATTCTCTGTTAATTCTTAGAATATTTATAGCATTTTTTACACTATTATGAATGACCTCTTTCATTTATTATGTCTTCTACTATTTTATTACTAGTGTAGAGAAAAGTTACTGATTGTGTTTATCTACTTTTTAATCAAATCACACATAGTAAATTGCACTGATCTTCAGAACTGTAAGAGAATAAATCTGTGCAGTTTTAAGCCACTCAGTTTGTGGCAACTTGTTAAAACAATAGCAATCTAATACATTGCTGATACTGGTCATGGTTTCTAGGCCTCTTCAGCAGACAGAGCAGGCAAATATATGTATTTTCAGAAGTTAAAATACATTATGTGTTTTCACTGTTACTTCCAAGTCAGATTCAGGACTATTGAGGTTTTACTCAACCACACTGAATTTACATCAGTATCTATTTTCTCCCATGCTGATAATCTCAGTTCTCAACGAGAAAAGAAAGTACTTATTTTCTGTATTCTAGATTACAAATATATCAGTTTTAAAATTATAATACCATTACTATCACCAGAAATGGTTTATTCTTAGATTATATCCCACTGAATGTGTACAATCAAATTCCTGTGTCTTAAAGGTATTGAAATAGATCTTCTCTGTTTCATTATGCCACCAACTGGAGATCCATGTACTTCATTTATTTCATTTTTAGATTTTTCATGATTGTCTTTTGATTGAGTTTTATTATATATGTAAATATTTTTATGGTTCCAACATTAAACCTACAAATCAGAGACGTTTGACTTCTATCCCTGTCCTTTTCCTCTCTATATTTTTTTGATTGTTGGACAAATGTTATTAATTTATTTCAAAAAATTAGCTCAGAGAACACTTGCTCTTTACTATGTATTAGTAATATAAATTAAAAAATGTGATGTTGGAAATTTTAAACCACTTTAGACGCTCACAGAAAAAAATTATGAACCCACTTGGACTCATCACCAATTTTACAATTATCAAATGATGGCCAATGTTTTTCATCTATATCCCCCTGGTCAGTTTTCCTGCACTTGCATTATTTTGAAGCAAAACCCCACATATCACATCATTTTGTTTATCAACCTTTTAGTAAGTGTCTCTAAAAGATAAGGAATCTTAAAAATAAATGCAGTGATTGCATTTAAAAATGTATCAGTGATTCCTTAATAGCAAGAAATATACAGAAGTTAAACTTCCATGTCATAATTTACTTTTATAGTTCTTTTTGTTTGAACTAGAATTGAAAAAAGGTCCACCTATTATACTTGTTTTTTTTTCTTTAAAAATCAATTTATCTTAATCTCTAGGTTCCTTCCCCACAGTTTTTTTTCTTTTTTTTCTTTTTGCTATTGTTGATAAAACCGTATTAGTTGTCTTGTAGATTTTCCCACTGTTGGCATTTTATGATTGTATTCCTGTGATATCACTTAATATAGTTCTCTGTCCACTGCATTTCCTTTAATTTGGAACTAGAGTCTTGGGATGACTTCTTCAAAAGCGGTGTTTCGTTTTTCAATCAAGAGGCACATAGTATCTAGTTTTCTCTATTTTTTTGTGATAATCAGTTCCTATAGCCATTAACTCATTAGGGGTTACAAAATGATGATATTCTAATTTTATCTTGATTTTCTTCATTTTTAGCTGGAATTCTTCCATAACGTGAGGCTTCTTATCTACTATTCGGTTACACAGAGTTCATATAGAAAGCAGGATAAATGTTTGAATCTTTCCTTTAATTTACAAGTTTTCAAAATAATGAAGTGGCTCTCTGGCATCCTCAATTGGAAATCACTTCCTTTTTCTTTTTCATTATCTTTTTAAAAAAAGTAATCATGAGCTCAGTATTTAAAGATATTTCGTGTGTCTCAACCCATTGGAATTATTTTCATTATTTATTTATTGTACTTTAGATGAAGGTTTACAGAACAAATAGTTTCTCATTAAACAATTAGTACATATATTGCTTTACGACAATGGTTAACAACCCCACGACACGTTAACACTGTCTCTTCTCAACCTTGGATTCCCTATAACCAGGTTTCCTGTCCCCTCCTGCCTTCTAGTCCTTGTTCCTGAACTGTTGTGCCCCATTAGTCCCGTTTTGTTTTGTGTGGCTGTCTAATCTTTGCCTGAAGTGTGAACTTCGGGAGTAACTTCGTTACTGAGCTAAAAGGGTGTCCGGGGGACATACTCTCAGGGTTTCTCCAGTCTCTGTCAGGCCAGTAAGTCTGGTCTTTTTTTGTGAGTTAGAATTTTGTTCAACATTTTTCTCCAGCTCTGTCCAGGACCCTCTGTTGTGATCCAAGTCAGAGCAGTCAGTGGTGGTAGCCAGGCACTATCTAGCTGTACTGGACTCAGTCCAGTGAAGGCCATGGTAGCTGTGGTCCATTAGTCCTTTGGACTAATCTTTTCCTTGTATCCTGTTCTCTTCATTCTCCCTTGTTCCTGAAGGGGTGAGACCAGTGGAGAATCTTAGATGGCTGCTCACAGGCTTTAAAGACCCCAGAAGCTACTCACCAAGGTAGAATGCAGAACATTTTGTTTATAAACTGTGTTATGCCAATTAAGCTAGAAGTTCCCTGAGACCATGGTCTCCATAGCCCTCCGCCCAGCAATTCAGTCCCTCAGGGAGTTTGGAAGTGTCTCTGGAGCTTCCATGACCTTTCCTTGTACAAGTTGTGCTGGCTTCCCCAGTACTGTGTACTGTCTTACCCTTCACCAAAGTTACCACTTATCTATTGTCTATTTAGTATTTCTCCCTCCCACCCCTCCCATGCTTTGTAACAAACAAAGATTGTTTCTTTTTGTGTGTAAACTTTTTCATGAGTTTTTACAGTAGTGGTCTCATATAATATTTGTACTGTTGTGACTGACTTATTTCACTCAGCATAATGTCCTCCAGTTTCATCCATGTTATGAGACGCTTCACAGATCCATCATGTTCTTTATCGTTGCATAATACTCCATTGTATGTATGTACCATAGTTTGTTTATCGATTCATATGTTGATGGTCATCGAGGTTGTTTCCATCTTTTTGCTATTGTGAACAATGCTGCAAGGAACATGGGTGTACATATTTCTATTTCTTACGATGGCTCTTATTTCTCTAGGATATATTCCTAGGAGTGGGATTGCTGGATCATATGGTATTTCTATTTCTAGCCTTCTAAGGAAGCTCCGTACCATTTTCCAAAATGGTTGTATCGTTATGCATTCCCACCATCAGTGCATAAAAGTTCCAATCTCCCCGCGGCCTCTCCAACATTTGTTATTGCCAGTGTTTCTGATTAGTGCCAGTAATGCCAGGGTGAGATGGTATCTCATTGTGGTTTTAATTTGCATTCCCCTAATGGCTAGTGATCGCGAGCATTTCCTCATGTGTCTGTTGGCCGCTTGAATGTCTTCTTTGGTGAAGAGTCTGTTCATTTCCTTTGCCCGTTTTTTCATTGGATTATTTGTCTTCCTGTTGTAGAGGTGTTGGATTTTCTTGTAGATTTTAGAGATCAGACCTTTGTCTGACTTGTAATGTCCAAAATTTTTTCCCAGGCTTGTAGTGCTTTTTTTACTCTTTTGGTGAAGTCTTTTGATGAGCATAAGTGTTTAATTTTAGAAGATCCCAGTTATCTAGCTTATCTTCTGGAGTTTGTGTGTTGTTGGTTATGGTTTGTATTCTGTTAAAGCTGTGTATTAGGGCCTCTAGCATTGATCCTACTTTTTCTTCTAAGAACTTTATCGTTTTTGGCTTTATATTTAGGTCTTTGATCCATTTTGAGTTAGTTTTTGTATCTGATGTGAGGTATGGGTCCTGTTTCATTTTTTTGTAGATGGACATCCATATTTTCATTATTGAAGCTAAAATTTTTCCAACCTTGGGCAGCAAAAGCCTCTCCAATTTAGCTCCTATATCCTTTTGACACAATCACAGTAGTTTTTGATAGCTTCCTTGCTTTTTGGTATGATATTTCATGCTTGTCTTGTACATTTCTTGCACTGAAACTGGAATCAGTCATTTCTACAGTGAGCCCCGTTCTTAGAGGAAAATGCTATTTCAAGACCATAATCTGGGTGTTAAGAGTGCACATCACTTACTAGTGAGTTGATCATTATTTTTAGGCCTTTTCTGTAGGTACAGGTGGGAACATATAATTAATTCTTATTGTTTTAATTCAGGACCACAGTGGTAATGTTTGCTTATTAGTTTTCTTATTTTTCTTCTAATTTTTTTTTTTTTATATTACATCTACATTCTCTCTCCCACTATGAGAATCCCAGGTGCCAATAAAAATGGGCCTGATAAGATGAGTATATAGAATAAGGACTCACTTGCTGATCCCACATTAAATACAAATAGTATCAGAACAATATGCATATTACCAACAACAATATGATTATTAAAACAGCTTAAGATTCTTTTATTTCTGTTTTTTTTCCTTATGATATACCCACTAGACTGTAGAGTCAAATTACTATGTTTTCAAGTCACTTGGTATAGTTTCTCTATGAGTAGTAATGCCACCAACTGAATACCCATATACATTCATTTGTTTCATTTTATTTTCACATTTTATAAATTACATTGTAAAATTCAATTTTGTCTTATAATTTACATTATTCCAAAGTCAATACACACCATGGAATACATATTTAGAAAAGTCTAATTTTTATCTCCACCCCTCCATCCTGTTCTCTCCCTTCCCTTACAGGTAGCCACTTCAAAAATGATATAGCTTCTTGTTTTTTTAGATAAAAAGTTGTATATGTATACGTACATTTCTCTTGTTTAAATGCATTGGTCATTACCTCCAATACAATGCTTAGTAGCAGAAGACCCAGTGGACAAACTTTTCTTTTCCCCACAGTCTGTAGTGTTTCCCTATTAAGATACCAGCTTTTGGATGGATGGATGGATAGATAGACAGACAGACAGACAGATAGATAAAATCATGTTAAAAATATCTCAATGAATTCCTATTTTGAGTGTTTTTTATATGAATGGCTGTTGAATTTTGTCAAATGCCTTTTCTGCCTCTATGGAGATGATAATATAATTTATCTCCTTAACTTGATTATAATGATAAATTATATTAATGGATTCTCAGTGTTGAAGCACACATGCGTTCTTTGAGTTAACCCTGCTTATTTATAATAATCGCGCTTTAATGTGTTGTTGGATTCTGTTTGCTAATATATAATTTATTGTAAAATTAGGCAGCATTATTTGTAAATGAGATTACTCTGCATTTTTTTCAAATAGGGTAATTTTTGTTAGGTTTTGGAGCATATTATATTTATTTCACACAAGAAATTAGGAAATTATCCTACTTCCTTCTATGCTGTGGCATAGTTTCAGGTGCATTAGGACTATATGATATTAGAGTTGGTACATATATTAGATACACATATGCGTATTGACACATACATATAACATACAAATATTAGAACTGATGTAATCCCTTTGTGAAGCCATCTTCACCTAGTGATTTTGTGTGAGAGGTCCCTTCAACTACTATCTCTATTTTTCCTATGGAAAATGGTCAATTTAGACTTTCTGTATTGGGATTACTTTTTGTAGGCTGTACTGTTCTAAGGAGAAGAACAAAAAACTACTCATTTCATATGGATTTACTGAACTTCTATACTTTTTCCTCCAAAATATAAACATTATCTCATGTGTTGTTTCTGAACGCATTAATTTTTCTAGGATTTAAATTCCAGTTTATTTTGGATGTACTTTTATTTGTGTTGTCCTTACTTTTTTAGAATACAAAACATTTTAAAAAATGATTTGATTTACTCTTTTCACTTCCCAGATTACTTTGCAGAGTTCTTCAAATATCCTTCCATATTTAGCTCTATTTTTATATGAGTACTTTCCCTAAAGGGGATTTGAAGGTGGAACTTTGGCAACTTCTGAGGCCTTGTAAGCTTGAGAATAACTTTTTTTTTCCCCTCTCAGATTCTCATGAAAATTTGGAAATTATAAAGTTTTACGATCAAAAATTTTTTCTTCTGTAGATGAGAAGTAAGAATGTATTGTCTTCTTGTTTCTTTCTTTTCAGCCTAATTATTGTTTCTTTTTAATATATCTGTTCTTTCATTACAGCTTTTAGAATGTTCTCTTTGTCTTTGACGTAATTAAATTTTACTACAATGTGTCTAGGTATGGGGCTTTCTCTATTATTTGGTACTCTACAGGACCTCTTTTCAATTGTCTTTGAACTGGGAAAATGTACTTTGTTTACTAAATATTTCTTCCTCTCTATTTTTAAAAAGCTGAATCCAGAACTTCTATTATCCATTTGTTTTTACTTCTATTTCTAATCCAAATACATTTCATTTTCTTTTATATGTCACATCAGATTATCTTTTCTTTCTGTCTTTTAGGAAAGCTCCTCAATCTAATATTGCAGCTCCCTAATTTGTTTTACAAACTGACATTCTTTCTTCAACTATTATAATTTTCAAATCTCCTATTTCACCTTCTTTTTTCTGCCTTTCTGGTACTGCATAACACCATATTCCTCTGTCCTCTGTCTGAGAATATTCATTATGTGTATTTGGATCATCCAATAGTTCTTCTTCATGTAATTATTGTTTTTCAGTTTATTGCCTTTATTTTATAGAGTTTGTACTCCTCGGGTGTCTACACCGTCAGGTTTCCCTAGAGATAAAAGCCATCTAGGAGCTCGCTAGGTTGGAATACACCACACAATGGCCACAGCAATGGACTCAAACATACCAATAGTCATGAAGCTGGGGTAAGACTGGGCAGCATTTAGTTCTGTTATACATAAGGTCACTATGAGTCAGAGCCAACTCAACAGCAACTAACAACCCACCTAATCATCAAGTTGATTCCAACTCATAGTGACACTCTAGGACAGAGTAGAACTGCCCCATAGGGTTTTCAAAGCTGTAAATCTTTACAGAAGCAGACTGCCACATCTTTCTCCCTCAGAGCAGTTGGTCGGTTTGAACAGCTGACCTTTCGGTTAGCAACCAAGCGCTTAACTACTACTCCACCAGGGCTCCAACTAACAACAACCCAAAAAACCCAACCTGTTGCCATGAAATTGATTGCGACTGATGGCAACCCCACGTGTTACAGAGTAAAACTTGAAACCTGGACAATTCCAACTCATTGGAGTAGAACTGCCTCATAGGGTTTCCAAGGAGAGGCTGGTGGATTCAAACTGCTGACCTTTTGGTTAGCAGCCGAACATTTAACCACTGCACAACGAGGGCTCCAGAGTAGAACTGCTTAATATGATTTTCTTGGCTGAAATCTTTACAGAAGCAGATCCCCAGGCCTTTCTTGTGTGGTGCCACCCAGTGGGTTCAAACCTCCAACTTTTCCGTTAGCAGCTGAGAGCAAACCATTGTGCTACTCAGGGATCTTAACAACAACAACAGGACTTTCAAACCTTTTTGATCTTACTCTACAGTAAGAAATACATTTTAACTTCATGACCCATTTGATACACATTTACACAAAATAATATTTACCATTATGTTAAACAATGCACTCTGGTATTTTCTAGTCAATTTGATTTTATTGAAAAATACTAGTCACCATGCACTACACTGATTTAATCATCCAGTAATGGGTCAACACTCACAGTTTTGAAGAACTCTGTGGAAATGTGTATGGGGGGAGGCTGGAGGTCAGGCAATAGTTATGAAGGAGGGATCAGAGGAGTAACTGCTACAGACCAGGTACCAGAGAACCCCTCAGACCCATCCAGTTTGCTCTACTCAATTGGGCAGTATCTCTGTTTAAGCATTCACTCCTAAACTTAGACAGGAGCAGCACTATGAAATGGAAATTCCTATAAGTTACTAGACCGCGGAGTTTGGAGGGGAAGGGGTTGGAGAAATGAATATCCAAGGATGTCTGGTCAGTTTACACATACATCCGTTCCTCAGCCTCGAAGACTGCCCTAAGACTATCACACCCATGGTCCTGGACAGTTAGAACTGATTTCTGAGACAAAGGAGCAGGCAATGATTATCCCAAGGCAATGGAGAGGTAAGACAGGGGCAGAACTTTAAAAATCTGCCCCAACCTATACTTCCCGTGCTGCAGCCAGTTTGCCCTTTGCCCCGGGTCAATTCCCTATGCCTCCTAGACAAATTCACAACAGCCTTCAGTCTCCCTAGGTTTCTCACCATTTTTATGTTATTTCTTCAGATAAATATTTCTTTTCCTTCCATAGTTTCTCCACAGTTGATTTTATTTGGGAGAAACCAGCAGCCCTGTGTTAGGATTTTTCAGGAACCCTCAACATGTAAAAACTCCAAAATTTATATAGTTTCATGGTTCAGGGCATCAGTGATCAATCTGAGACAAGTCTATCTCAGAATAGAAATCAGGGTAATAGAAAGAAGATATACAGTTTTACTTTTTATTTATTTTTTAAACATTATCTTTGCATTTTATCTTTTTCTGTATTGTCTGGGTCGCATTCATTCTTACAAGCTCCAGGATAAGCTTCAGTGGTACAATTTGGCAGTGTTTGTACAACCAAGACTAAACAGGGGACTTCAGTCACTAATGCACTGGGAATGTAGTCAATCTGAATAGCTTAGGGGAAACAGTCTCTGCATTTGTCTGAATCAGTGGCTCATTAAGGATAATTCAGGTCACTGCTTTTGCTGGAGTATGTTATGGTCCATGTGTGGAGATTAGAATTCATTGGGGTGATCCAACAAGAAAATAGGGTTGGCCTCTAACTCTGTATAGTATGATCAAAAGAGCTCCAAAAAAATCACTTCTCCCACAAAGAACTTTCATACCTGCTCTTTGTTTTTCTGTAGTTTGGTCTTTATTTCTCTGTCCTGGTTTGAAATTTTTGTTATAACACATAGTCCCTTTGAGTTAGCAAAGACTATAGAATAATTTCTAAATGCCACTGATAAAAGTTATTTCAGACATTAGCACACATTAAAGTATCAGCGTTGTTAATGATCACCCTCCCTCCATTCCAATTCATCAGGTAATCTCTCCAGTAATATGATTTCATAATCTTTATACACACAGATGCTTTTCCTTCCCATGTTCCCCAGACCTGTACATGCCACTACCATCCACCCTGCTTTCCAAAGTGATCCTTATCTTTTTCCTTGCCTAACCAACCCACACCCAACTCCTGTTACTTTTAACTTCTAAATACCTCTAGAATCCATACAGTTCTCTTCATCCCCCTGCTACCACCCTAGGCACCTCTCGCTAGATATCTACCACAGCTTTCTGACTAGTCTCTGTGTCCCTTCAGTCTTATTTTCTTCTAATCCATTCTCAGCATGGTGGCCATAGTGTTTTGACCATGTCAGTACTTTGCTGAAACTCTTCAATGTCTCCCAATAGTCCTCAGAGTGGTTTTCAGATGTTTTGTCCCCCACTAAAATATACCCTAGAAGTATAACGCAGTTCCATTGGTATCAGCAACTAAGGCAATTAATCTCACAATTTCGTCTCATACTGAACTGGGTAGAGAAAGATATGGGGGCATATCTGAATCTCTGGAAGGAGAAGGACATTTCTGGAATATTGTAGGTATTTAAACATTTCTCAAGTAAGTGGATGAATGAGGGAGACATAGACAAGGTAAATTTGATAGCAAAAAGCAGCTGGAGCCACGTTCGGAGCATAAAGTATTGTGAGAAGAGGGCAGCGGAGAATATTGGGAACATAAGAAAGCTAGTTTGGGATGTGTGTGTGTGTGTGCACACACACGCATTTGTGCACACATGTACTCACACATATGTATGCATATATGAGATGGCTATTCAGTGCTCTTCATACGGTGGGCTCTCTATCCGTAATTGTCAAATAGAAATAAAGTATTAAAGATAAAATAGTAATACAATTTTTCCTGGGCCAACCTGACTTCTCACCTGGTTTGTGGGGCCACCTGTTAATAAATGAAAAACTGAACTCACTCTAAAAGCACAATTTAATACAATGTTTCCAAATATCTTATTTGTAGGGGTACTTCTCAAGAAAAACAGGCTTCTAGAATGTATTAGTTTTCTATGGCTGCTGTAACAAATTACCACAAACTTAATAACTTGAAACAACACAGATATATTTATTCTCTTACAGTTCTGGAGGTCAGAAGTCTGAAATGGATCACGCTGGGCTAAAATTGGAAACCCTGGTGGCATAGTGGTTAAGAGCTACGGCTGCTAACCAAAAGGCTGGCAGTTAGAATCCACCAGGTGCTCCTTGGAAACCCTATGAGGCAGTTCTACTCTGTCCTTTAGGATCACTATGAGTTGAAATCGACTCAACAGCAGTGGCTTTTTTTTTTTTTTGATGTTTTGAGCTAAAAATCAAAGTATCGGCGGGGCTATGTTGTTTCTGGAGGCCTCAGAGAGTAGCTGTTTCTTCCTTTTCCCGGCTTCTAGAGGCATTACTTGGCTTATGGCCCCTTTCCATCTCCAAAGCTAGCAATATCCAGTTGAGTCTTTCTCACGCTGCATTACTCAGTCACTGACTCTCCTGCCTTCCCCTTGAGTATTGTGCTCTTTTAAGATCTATCTATATGGGATCAAATTGACAACAGCAACTAGAAAGATTAGATAGGAAACTTAGGGGGCAGTGAGTTTATATTAATGTGGGAGAAACAACTTGGAAAAGGACGGTGAGAATTGTTGCACCTCTTGAAGAATGTAATCAAAGTCACTGAATTGTACATGTAGACATTTTTGAATTGGTGTATGTTCTGTTCTGTATATTCTCAACAACAACAACAACAAAAATAAAATAAATTATTAGAAAAAAAAAACTTTTGGTTACATTGCGCCCACCTGGATGATCCAGAATAATCTTTCCATCTCAAAGTCAGTTGATTAGTAACCTTAATGTCGTCTGTACCTTTAATCCCCTTTGCCATGTAGCATAACATACAGGATCCAGGGATTAGGATGTGGACATCGTTAAACCAAACCCACTGCCAGTGAGTGGATTTTGACTCATAGTGACTCCATAGGGTTTCCAAGGTTGTAAATCTTTGTCTGGGAAGCAGACTGCCACATCTTTCTCCCGAGGAGCCACTGGTGGTTTCGAACCACCAACTTTTCAGTTAGCAGTTGATTGCTTTAACCACTGTGCCACCAGGCCTCCTGTGTGGACATGTTTGGGGGGCCATTATTCTGCTTACCACACACGGTCATACTCTTGCTGAGAGATTCTTAGAAATTGCAATGTACTTCATTAGCATATTGATGTTGTTAGGTGCTGTAGATTGATTCAAACTCACAGCCACCCCATGTGACAGAGTAGAACTGTCCCATAGGGTTTTCTAGGCTGTAATCTTAGCGAACCCTAGGACATGACTACTACTTGTGATTGTTCTGACTATGCCCTGCACAAAGGTGCCCAGCTGAGGGGGTGCAAGCCGAGAGAGGAAATCTGGCTCTGCTCCACATAGCAGACCTTGCACTCAGGCAGAGCTGAGTCAGCCAGAGCAAGAATTTGCATGAAACTGCTATATGTGATTCTGCCTAAGAAAATCTACTGAACTTTGTTTTCTGTAATGTTTCCAAACGTATTTGATTGAAGTTTTTTTTTTTTTGTCTAACATCTAATAGCATCCTCCAGGTGTTCTGAGGGATATGTTAATGTTGTCTACCAGATATTAAAAGATATATAAAGTTATAATAATTAAAGCAGTACGGTACTTGCATAGAATAGACAGCATAACAGGACAGAATAGAAAGTCTGAAATAGATACTTGCATTTTTAAGAGTTTAGTAAAGTCACTTTTCAATTTTCATACCATACATTTTGTGCACAGACATCCCTAAACTCCTTCACCTCTGCCAAACCTGAGTTTTTCTAGATCAGCTAATCACCAATTACTTTGTTCTAGAACATACTTCTAGTTTATAGTATAATTTTAGGAACATTGTCAATATGTTTGCTTGTGGAATTTAGGATGCTTTGAGATTATTTCTAAAAAATTGTCCCTAGGATATTATAATGAGGTGAAAATAGAAATACAGAAGTATTGATATTAGTAATAATAGATTTTAGGTAAAAGCAGAAATGATCAAATAAGTCAAAAGTGTTGCATCTTTATTTTCTATAGTACGTTTATTGGACTTCAGCTAATTAACTATCTGTTGAATTGTTGAAGTAATATAACAAAATTAAAGGTAACGAACTGAATCATAGAATTATATTATAGAACATGTGGTTTTACTCCCTAAAACAAAAATGTATAGTGATGAAGAAAATAGAGATTTTTAAATTATGCATTCCATCTTTTTCCACATAGGTTATTATCCAAATACTTTTTACTGTACACCCTGTTAAATTCCAAAGGGACCAGAAATGCAAGTGGATAAATGTTAAAAAAAAAAGAGCTAAGCAAAACTACAAGTACTGGAAGAAAACATGGGTGAATTTCTTCATAGCCTGAAATTTGGGAAATCATTCATAAATATGACTGAAAATCTACAAGCAATCAAAGAAAAGAGTAATAAATTTGATTACACAACATTAAATAAAAAATTGCAAGAAATCACAATAAAGGGTCCCGGACAGAGCTGGAGAAAAATGTAGAAAAAAATTCTAACTCGCCAAAAACAAACAAACAAACAAACTTACTGGTCTGATGGGAAAAACCCCAAGAGTATGGCCCTCAGACACCCTTTTAGCTCAGTAACGAAGTCACTCCTGAGGTTCACCCTTTAGCCAGAGATTAGACAGGCAAATAAAACAAAACAAAACTAAGTGAGCACACCAACCCAGGAGCAAGGACGAGAAGGCAGGATGGGACAGGAAAGCCCGTAATAGGGACCCAAGGGCAAGAAAGGGAGAGTGATGACATGTCACAAGGTTGGCAACCAATGTCACAAAAACAATATGTGTAGTAATTGTTTAATGACAACAATTGGTTTGTTCTGTAAACCTTCATCTAAAGTACAATAAAAAAAAATTGCATAGCTAATTCAACACAGTAAAAAGACAAATTAATGACTGGGGGACATATCTGCAATTTATCACAGACTAAGGCTAATAATCCCTAAAATAAAAAGAGTTTCTTAAAGAAGAAAAAGGCCTTACAGAAAAATGTGCTAATGATGTGAACCAGCAGTTTACAGAAATAGAGATTCAAATGACTCTTAACCATATGAAAAGATGCTTAACCTAATTGATAACAAAAGATCTGCAAATTAAAAGTAGAATTAGAAACATTTCTCACCTATCAGATGGACAAAAATCCAAAGTTTGACTGCATTTCTGGTTGAAAAGGCTGTGGATAAATACAGTTTTGTATACAAATGGTGATAATTAAAATGTTACAGCCCCTAAGGAAGGGAATTTTCCAGCAATCACACTAGTAGGATTCTATTCTAAAGAAATACTGGAAAACATTTGAAAAGATGCATAAGACTGTTTATTACAGTATTAGAGGCAATGGAAAAGACAGTTGTTGTTAGGTGCCGTTGTTTTGCTTCCAAATCATAGTGACCCCATGTACAATAGACGGAAACACTGCCTGGTCCTGTGTCATCCTCACAGTCCCTGTCATGCTTAAACTCATTGTTGCAGCCATGGTGTCAGTCCATCTTGTTGAGGGTCTTCCTCCTTTTCACTGACCCTCTGCTTTACCAAGCATGATGTCCTTGTTCAGGGACTGATCCCTCCTGATAACATGTCCAAAGTATGTGAAACAAACTCTTGCCATTGTTGCTTCTAAAACATTCTGGTTGTACTTCTTCCAAGACAGATTGGTTCATTCTTTTGGCAGTCCATGGCATATTCAAAATTCTTTGCCAACACCATAATTCAAAGGCATTAATTCTTCTTTGGTCTTCCTTACTCATCGTTCAGCTTTCGCATGCATATGAGGCAACTGAAAACACCATGGCTTGGGTCAGGAGCACCTTAGTCCTCAAGGTGACATCTTTGCTTTTTAACACTTCAAAGAGGTCTTTTGCAGCAGATTTGCCCAGTGCAATGTGTCTTTTGATGTCTTGACTGCTGCTTCCATGGGTGTTGATTGTGGATCCAAGTCAAATGAAATCCTTGACAACTTCAATCTTTTCTCAATTTATCATGATGTTGCTTATTGGTCCAGTTGTGAGGATTTTTTTTTTTTTCATTATGTTGAGGTGTAGTCGATACTGAAGGCTGTAGTCTTTGATCTTCATCAGTAAGTGCTTCAAGTCCTCTTCACTTTCAGCAAGCAAGGTTGTGTCATCTGCATAAGGCAGGTTGTTAATGAGTCTTCCTCCAATCCTGATGCCCCGTTCTTCTTCAAATAGTCCAGTTTCTCTGATTATTTGCTTAGCATACAGATAGATTAAGTATGGCGAAAGGATACAACCCTGATGCACACATTTTCTGACTTTAAACCATGAAGTATCTCCTTGTTCTGTCCAAACAACTGTTTCTTGATCTATGTACAGGTTCCTCATGAGCACAATTAAGTGTTTTGGAATTTCCATTCTTCACAGTGTTATGCATAATTTGTTATGATCCACATCCACACAGTTGAATGCCTTTGCATAGTCAATAAAACACAGGTAAACACCTTCTGGTATTCTCTGCTTCCAGCCAGGATCCATCTGACATCAGCAATGATATCTCTGGTTCCATGGCCTCTTCTGAATCCAGCTTGAACTTCTGGCAGTTCCTGTCGATATACTGCTGCAGCCGCTTTTGCATGATCTTCAGCAAAATTTTACTTGTGTGTCTGATATTAATGATATTATTCGATAATTTCCACATTTGGTTAGATCACGTTTCTTGAGAATAGGCGTAAATATGGATCTCTTCCAGTCGGTTGGCCAGGTAGCTGTCTTCCAAATTTCTTGGCATAGACGAGTGAGCAATTCCAACTCTGCATCCATTTGTTGAAACATGTCATTTGGTATTCCATTAATTCTTGGAGCCTTGTTTTTCGCCAATGCCTTCAGTGCAGCTTGGACTTCTTCCTTCAGTACCATGGGTCCCTGATCATATGCTACCTCCTGAAATGGTTGAACGTCCACCAGTTCTTTTTGGTATAGTGACTCTGTGTATTCCTTCCATCTTCTTTTGATGCTTCCTGCATCATTTTATATTTTCCCTGTAGAAAATATTAAACTCAAGGCCTGAATTTTTTCTTCAGTTCTTTTAGCTTGAAAAATGCTGAGCATGTTCTTCTCTTTTGGTTTTCTATCTCTAGGTCTTTGCATATGTCATTATAATACTTTGTCCTCTTGAGCAGCCCTTTGAAATCTAATGTTCAGCTCTTTTATTTCATCATTTCTTCCTTTTGCTTTAGCTACTCAATGTTCAAGAGAGATTTTGAGAGTCTCTTCTGACATCCGTTTTTATCTTTTCTTTCTTTCCTGTCTTTTTAATGACCTCTTGCTTTCTTCATGTATGATGTCCTTGATGCCATTCTGCAACTCATTTGGTCTTTGGTCATTAGTGTTCAATGTGTCAAATCTATTCTTAAGAAAGTCTCTAAATTCAGGTGGGGTATAATCAAGGTCATACTTTGGCTCTCGTGGACTTGCTATCATTTTCTTCAACTTCAACTTGAACTTGTACGTGAGCAATTGATAGTTTGTTCTGCAGTCAGCCCCTGGACTTGTTCTGACTGAATGACATTGAGCTTTCCCATCTCTCTTTCCACAGATGTAGTCGACTTGATTCCTGTGTATTCCATCTGGCGAGGTCCAGTCATTGATTATATTGGTGAAAAAAGGTATTTGCAATGAATAAGTCGTTGATCTTGCAAGATTCTATCATGTGAGCTCCGGCATCATTTTTACCTCCAAGGCCGTATCTTTCAACTATCAATCCTTCTTTGTTTCCAACTTTCTCATTTCAATCACCAGTAATTATCAATGCATCCTGATTGCATGTTCAATCTATTTCAGAAGTTGGTAGAAATCTTCAATTTCTTCATTTTTGGCCTTAGCAGTTGGTGCGTAAATTTGAATAATAGTCACATTAACTGGTCTTCCTAGCAGGTGTATGGATATTATCCTGTCACCGACAGCACTGTACTTCAGGACACATCTTGAAATGACAATGAATGCAACACCATTCTTCTTCAAGTTATCATTCCTGGTATAGTAGACCATATGATTTTCCAATTCAAAATGGCCAATACCAGTCCATTTCAGCTCACTAATGCCTAGGGTATTGCTGTTTATGCGTTCCACTTCATATTTGGTGATTTCCAGTTTTCCTAGATGCACACTTCATATATTCCACGTTCCCATTATTAATGGATGTTTTCAGCTGTTTCTTCTTATTTTGAGTCGTGCCACATCAGCAAATAAAGGTCCAGAAAGCTTGACTCTATCCACATCATTAAGGTCGACTCTACTTTGAGGAGGCAGTTCTTCCTCGGCCATCTTTTGAGTGCCTTCCAACCTGAGGGGTTCATCTTCTGGCCCTATATCAGACAATGTTCCGCTGCTATTCATAAGGTTTCACTGGCTGATTCTTTTCAGAAGTAGACTGCTGAGTCCTTCCTAGTCTGTCTTAGTCTGAAAGTTCAGCTGAAATCTGTCCTCTATGGGTGACCATGCTGGTATTTGAATACTGGTGGCATAGCTTCCAGCATCACAGCAACCCTGCAAGCCCCCCTAGTATGACAAGCTGACATACACATGGGAGAGAAATGACTAGAAAATTTCAAATATCCATCAATAGGGGATCAGTTGAATAAACTACTGTACAGCTGTAAAATGGAATGAGAAATATCTTTCAATATTCTTATTGCGTGATCTCCAGGGTATATTGATAAGTGCAAAAATAATGTGGTAAAATATGCTAATGTTTATCTAACGAAGAGGGGATATGGATATTTATTGACAAAAAAATGAAAATACAACCATAAAATAAAAAGTAAAAAAAAGCTTATCTATAGCGGGAGGGACAGAATCAGGTGGAGGAGGTAAATAGACTTCTTTAAATATAACTTGTGCTATGGATTAAATTTTGTCCCCACCCCCACAAGAAAATATGTACTAGAATCCTAATATTTATTCCTGTAGATGCAATCCTGTTTGGATTGAAGCCATACCAGTGTAGGGTGTGTCCTAAACCTAACCACTTCCGAATTATAAAAAAAAGCAGATTAGACACAGAGAAATGCACAGACTGGGGAAGACAGATGCCAAGTAAGGAATGCCAAGAAACAAGGAAAGCCTGGGGCTACTGACAAGGAAGGAATTGACATGGCTGAGACTCTGATTTGGACTTTTAGCCTCCAGAAATGTGAGAAAATAAATATCTGTTCTTTAAGAAACCATTTGTGGTATTTGTGTTATAGCATCACTGGCTAAGTAAGATTTTTTTTTTTTTTTTTGGAGATTTGACTTTGGAATCTTAAAATTTTTACATTTTTATAAAATAAAATTAAATAAGAAAGCACTCTTACTTTTAGGTCTTTGATCCATTTTGAGTTAGTTTTTGTATATGGTGTGAGGTGTGGATCCAGGTTTATTCTTTTGCTTGTGGAAATCCACTTGTCCCAGCACCACTTAGTAAAGACATTGTTCTTTCCATATTGGATGGACTAAATCATAAAACTCTTTTTTTTTTAATTGTTGTAATTAAATGAAGTTTACATTTCAAGTTAGTCTCCCATACAGAATTTTTTTTAAACTTACATTATTATGAGACCCTAACCGCTCACCCCATTCTGCAACAGCACACTCCTCCCCTCTGCCCCTGATTCCCCATGAACATTCAACCAGCTCCTAACTCTCTCTGCCTTCCTCTCTCATCTCTGGACAGAAGCTGCCCCTTTGGTCTCTTGTATCTGCTTGTCTGAGAGGCATATTCTTCACAAGTATCACTTTATGTCCCACAGTCCAGTCCAATCCCTGTCTGAAGAGTTGGCCTCAGAAATTTTTTTTAGTTCTGGGGTGATGGAGAGACCAGGGGCCATGCTTTCCAGGGCACCTCCAGTCTTAGTCAGACCAGCAAGTCTGGTCTTCTTACTAGAATTTGAGTTCTGCATCCCATCATTCTACTGCTCCATCAGGGACCCTCTGCTGTGTTCCCTGTCAGGATGTTCGTTGGTGGTAGCCGGGCACCATCTAGTTCTTCTGGTCTCAGGCTGATGAAGTCTCTGGTTTATGTGGCCCGTTCTGTCTCTTGGGCCAGTACTTTCCTTGTGTCTTTGGTGTTCTTCATTCTCCTTTACTCCAAGTGGTTGGGACCAATTGATGCATCTTAGATGGTTGCTTGCAAGCTTTTAAGACCCCAGACGCCACTCACCAAAGTAGGATGCAGAACGTTTTCTTAATAAGCATTGTTATGCCAGTTGACATAGATGTCCCCTGAAAGCACGGCCCCCAGATCCCGCATCCCTGCTTAAACCATAAAACTCTTAGAGGAAAACATAGGGGTGATCCTTAGGGATCTAATTTTCTTTTTACTTTTCAGATAGTACATATATTTTATATATGATCTTTTTTTTTTTTATTGGGCTTTAGGTGAAAGTTTACAGCTCAAGTTAATTTCTCATTCAAAATGTATACACATATGGTTTTGTGACATTAGTTGCAATCCCTGCAATGTGACAGCACACTCCTCCTTTCCACCCTGGGTTCCCTGTGTCCATTCGACCGTTCCTGTCCCTTCCTGCCTTCTCATCTTGCTTTTGAACAGGAGCTGCCCATCTGGTCTCAAATATCTGATTGAACTAAAAAGCACATTCCTCACATGTATTATTTTTTGTTTTATAGTCCAGTCTAATCTTTGTCTGAAGAGTGGGCTTCGGAAATGGTTTCAGTTCTGCGTTAGCAGTGCATCCAGGGCCATAGCTTCAGGAGTTCCTCCAGTCTGTCAGACCATTAAGTCTGGTCTTTTTACTAGAATTTGAGTTCTGTTCTATATTTTTCTACTGCTCTGTCTGGGACTGTCTGTTGTGCTCCCTGCCAGAGCAGTCATTGGCTGTAGCCGGGCACCAGCTAGTTCTTCTAGTCTCAGGCCGACATAGTCTCTGGTTCATTTGGTCCTTTAGTCCTTTGGGCTAGTATTTTCCTTGTGTCTTTGGTTTTCTTCATTCTCCTTTGCTCTGAGTGTCATGGGACCAGCCGATGATCTTAGATGGCTGCTCACAAGCTTTTAAGACACCAGATGCCACTCACCAAAGTGGGATATAGAACATTTTTTTTAATAAACTATGTTATGCCAGTTGGCCTAGATGTCCCTGAAACTGTGGTTTAGGAGCCTAAATTTTGACAATGGATTCTTAGGTATGACACCAAAATCACAAAATAGATAAATGGGACCTCATCAAAATAAAAAAAAAAAACAAAAAAACTTTTGTACATCAAAGGACACTATCAAAAAAGTGAAGAGACAACCTATAAATTGAGAGAAAAATTTTGGAAACCATGTATCAGATAAGGATTTAATATGCAGACTATATAAAGAACTCTTATAATTTAACAACAAAAGGACAAACAACCTAACCAAAAAAAAAATGAGTGAAGGACTAAAATTGACATTTCACCAAAGAAGTAATTCAAATGGCCAAAAATCTCATGAAAAGATGTTCATTATTACTAATCATTAGGTAAATGCAAATTAAAATCATAATGAGATCAATTCACACACAACAGGATGGCAATGATTTAAAAAACAGAAAACAACAGGTGTTGGCAAAGATGTGGAAAAACGGGAACCCTCATCCATTGCTGGTGGGATTGTAAAATGGTGCAGCTGCTGTGGAAGACAATTTGGCAATTTCTCAAACAGTTAAATATAGAATTACCGTATGATCCAGAAATTCCACTCTAGGTGAAAATGGACATTTATTGATAAAACAATGAAAGTACAATCATAAAAAACAAACAAACTGATCTATAATGGGAGGGAGGGAACAGGGTAGTATGGACAACTAGACTTCCTTAAATATACCTTGTGTTATGGACTGAATTTTGTCCCCCTTCCCCAAAATATGTACTGGAATCCTAATACTTATTCCTGTAGAAGCAATCCTATTTGGAAATAGGGTTTGGAATATCCAAAAGAATTAAAAGCAGGAACACAAACAAATACTTGTACACCAATATTTATTGCAGCACTTATTCACAATAGCCAAAAGATGGAAACAGCCTAAATGTGTAGCAACAGATGAATGGATAAACAAAATGTGGTACATAAATACAATGGAATATTACTCAGTTACAAAGAGAAATGAAGTCCTGATAATGCTACAATATGGATAAACATTGAAAACACATTGAGTAAAATAAGTTAGTCACAAAAGGACAAATAGTGTATGATCCCACTTATATGAAATATCTCAAATAGACAAGGGTATAGAGTTTGAAGATTATTAGTTGTTACCAGGGCTGGGCAGGAAGGAGGGGGGAAAGAAAACACAATGCTTAGGGGACACTGAGCTTCTGCTAAAACCAAAAAAACCAAACCTGTTGCCGTCGAGTCCATTCTGACTCATAGCGACCCTACAGGACAGAGTAGAACTGTCCCATAGGGTTTCCAAGGAGCGGCCGGTAGATTCCAATTGCTGACCCTTAGGTTAGCAGCTGAGCTCTTAAACTCTGAGCTTCTGCCAGGGGTGATGGAATATTTTGGGAATGGTTAAGAGTGATGGTTAAACATCATTATGAATAAAATTGATGTCCCTTAATTGTACCTATGAAGACAGTTAAAATGACAAATGCTTTGTTACCTATATATTTACCACAATTAAAAAAAAAAAGTGAAAAAAAGAAATCTCTTACAATCTAAAACAAAATGGAAAAAAAATGAACCTAATTCTATATCCAGTTGACATAATCATAGAATTATTCCAAGTGACTTTAAAACTCAGTAACTTGTCTATATACTATGAGTAGGCTACACCCTAAGGAGAAAATGAACTGCAAAAATATTTTTAAACTCTTTTAAACAATAATATTGTTGTTGGTAGTGGTACTACTGTTATTCTAAGACTATATTATGTGTGGTGTAAGATAAAGCAAATAACTATTCATTTCATTGGCTGATTTTTCAGAAGTAGATTGCCAGGCCTTTCTTCCTACTTTGTCTTAGTCTGGAAGCTCCACTGTAAACTGTTCAGCATCATAACAACATGCAAGCTTCCACTGACAGATGAGAAGTGGCTGTGCTTGAGGTACATTGGCTGGAAATCAAGCCCAAGTCTCCCTCATGGAAAGCAAAAATTCTGCTACTAAACTTCATAACCAAAAAAACGCAAAACCATTGCTGTTGAGTCGATTCTGACTTATAGCTGAACTTCATACTTACTGCCAAATTTCCCCGAGAAGTTGTGTGGATTTCTACCTGTCCTAGCAGTATACAGTACTAAAACTACTACCATCGAGTCGATTCTGACTCACAGCGACCCCATACGATTTTCAAGGCTGTAAATCTCTATGGAAGCAGACTGCCACACCTTTCTCCTGGGGAGCGGCTGGTGGTTTCAAACCACCAACTTGCCTGTTAGCAATCGATCAAACTCTCCAGCATTGCCAATTTGATATATGAGAAAGCGTCCTCTCATTCTTGTATTAATTTGCACTTATTTAATTACAAGCAATTATATATGAACTTTTGTTTACATGTGTATTGGTGATTTGTAGTTCTTCATTTGTACGTCATTTATTGGTGCCCTTAGTCCATTTTTCTCTCAGAAAGATCATTTTTCTCACCTATTTGTGTTCTCTTATTATATTAAAAATATTAATTCTTTATCACATTTGTTGCAAATATTTGTCAGTCATTTGTCTCAGAATCTTTGGCTGAAATTTTTATGTCTTCAAATCTATCAATCGTTTTATGTGGTTTCTGCCTTTATAGCATATGAGAAAGTCATTCATCAAAATAGGTTATATAAACATTCATCAATATTTTCTATTATATTACTTTCATGGTTTCATTTTTAAAATTTGACTGTTTAATCCATATAGAATTAATTTTGGTATAAAATGTGAAATAAGGATACAATTTGATTGTTGTCCCAAATGGTTTGTCAATTAGAACAATACATCAAAGGTACAATCAATTCTTTGTTCATGAATGTGATTTTCCAACTTTATTATACAAAAATAATTTCCTGATTACGTATACAAAGCCTTCTTAGAAATGTGTAAAACAATTGAATGTCCAGGTTGAATAATGAACGTATATATTAAAAGGGAGGAACACTGGTGGCACAGTGGCTATGAGCTGGGCTGCTAACCGAAAAGCGCGAAATTCAAATCCACCAGCCACACCGTGGACAGTTCTACTCTGTCCTACAGGGTCGCTATGAGTCAGAATCGACTCGACAGCAACGGGTTTGGTTTTTCGGTTTCATTAAAAGGGTGGGGGTGATTCCTTAACAGAGATCTAAAAATAGTAGAAAGAATTCTAAATATGATATATATG
Source organism: Dugong dugon (assembly GCA_030035585.1). Lineage (NCBI taxonomy): Eukaryota > Metazoa > Chordata > Mammalia > Sirenia > Dugongidae > Dugong > Dugong dugon. The sequence continues at coordinate 29,036,337 of CM057475.1, forward strand.
TCTAGTTTTTTTCAAAACTTTGAGTGTTAGGCAATGTATATAAAATTGTTTTAAGCCTAGATTAAATGTGAAATTAAACCATAAAATTATATTTCCAAAGTTAGTTCTTCCCTCAAAATCTAGTTCACTCAGTTTACTTGAAATGATTTGTATGAAATAGAGGAAATTGATTGGAAAGAAAATTTGCCAGTGTTAAGCTTGAACGAGTAATAGTGTTTCTGACTTTAATGACATCTTATTAACTTCCTAGAAACATTAATCAAGAAAAGTTAAACATCAAAATTCTTCTCTTGATAAAGGAGTTCTCATTGTTGCTATTAGTAACTACACAAACTGGAATTAATGGAAACATTTTTGACTTTTTATTATGGAAATTTTCAAACACAAACAGAAGTAGAGAGAACAGTATAATTACCCTGACACACACACCATCCAGCTTCAACAATTCTTTAACTCCTGGTTAGAGCTCTTGGTTTACCATAGGCACAAAACCATTATCACTGCAAAAGAATAGAAAACATTTTCCTAAAACCTTCAAATTTCCATCAGTGTTCACATATTCCCATTTGCCTTTTTTTAATTTACTTTTTGGATTGGGATTCAGATAAGATGTATATAGTGTGATTCATTGATATGCGTCTTGTCTCTTTATAGATTTTCCTTCAATTTCCTGCATTTTTTCCCTTGCTGTCATGGATTGAATTGTGTCCCCCCAAAATATCTGTCATCTTTGTTAGTCCATAATACCCAGTATTGTGTGATTGTCCACCATTTTGTAAACTGATGTGATTTTCCTATGTGTTGTAAATCCTACCTCTACGATGTTAATGAGGCAGGATTGGAGGCAGTTGTGTTAATGAGGCAGGACTCAATCTACAAGATTAGGTTGTGTCTTAAATCAGTCTCTTCTGAGATATAAAAGAGAGAAGTGAGCAGAGAGATAGGGCGAACTCATACCACCAAGAAACAAGAGCCAGGAGAATAGTGCATCCTTTGGACCTGGGGTCCCTGTGCTGAGAAGCTCCAGGGAAGATTGGTGACAAGGACCTTCTCCCAGAGGCCATAGAGAGAGAAAGCTTTCCCCTGGAGCTGGCAGCTTGAATTTGGACTTCTAGAGTCCTAGACTGTGAGAGAATAAATTTCTCTTTGTTAAAGCCATCCACTTGCTGTATTTCTGTTAGAGTAGCATTAGATAACTAACACACTTGAATTTTTGTTATTGCTGTCATTGAACAAATTCTTTTGTTTTGTTTTTTGCTTTTAAATTCTCCCACAGTCTGGATTTTGTTGATTTCCTGTCCATGGTGAGATACAGAAGATTAATAAGATTCAACATAATTTTTTTTTTTTTTTTTTTTTGTGGCACGACTACTTCCTAGGAGGTTTTGTGTATTTCCAACAGGAGATGTGTGATATCTATTATCTCTCATTTTTTATTATTAGTAGTCATTGATTATCAAGATCCACTGACCCAATACTGGTAATATTCTAATTCTTCCATTTTTTTCTTCATTTATTAGCTGAAATACATCCATAAATAGAAACTTGGTTTTGTCAATTATTTAGATACTGTAAGATACTGGTCCTCCAGGAAAGCCAGACTAAACACTTGATTCTTTACCTTTGTTCTCCAGTTTTCACTGCTACCCATATCTGTTGGTTTGTCTGACTGTGGTGGCTTGCGTGTTGCTATGATGCTGGAAGCTATACCACTGGTATTTCAAATACCAGCAGGGTCACCCATGGTCAACAGGTTTTAGTGAAGCTTCCAGATTAAGATAGACTAGGAAGAAAGGCCTGGCCATCTACCTCCGAAAATTAGCCAGTGAAAATCCAATGGATCACAAAGGTCAGATCCTGCTGCGCATAGGTTTGCCGTGAGCTTGGGCCAACTCAATGGCAGCTAACAACAACAACACTATGAAGAGCTTTAACATCTGTATAGCTTTTCACACGGCCAATTTTCGTCTTATTCATTCTTAAAAAGTAACGAAGCGAGTGCAGAAACATTTAGCATAAATGTTTATTGTAACATTGTTCATAATAGCAAAAAAGCTGAAAGCAATCGGAAATCAAGGACAGGGTATTTGTTCAACCAGTTAGATACACACAGGGCAGACAGTAAAATGATGTTGAAGAAGTGTATTTATTAACATAAAGCTGGTGATAGGTATTGTTAGAGGAAAAGAGAAGGGTTCAGAGCAATATATACTGTCATCCCATTTTACACATATATGTATTAATTTATTGGCATTTTATACAAGAAACATAACTTTCATAATAAATGAATTTTTTTTAAAAGACCTTGTGTTTTCTATTCATACTGAAAAGTTTCTGATATGACTCTGTGCTGTCAAATGTAACTATAGGAAAGATCATTCAGACATTGTAATGCTCATTCTTTTGAGGCAGAGTGGCTGATGGGGCAGCTATAGCCCCAGAGGCCGAACAAAGAGTGTCCAGGAAACTGCAGGATATAAACTCACGTCTGATTTTAAATGTCATAAAGAAAAGAAATACAATACTTTTTTTTTTTTTTGGTAGCTTTAAAGAAGTGGAACATGGATAAATTTTTAAGTCCAGAACACACACTCACAAACACACACACCACACACACACATATATAAACCAAGCAAAAATTGCCTGTCAAGGAAGCTTGGGGCAGATAGTAAAGAAAGACTAATGCTTCATATTGATAAATACTAGCAGTTAATAACTGAAAGACTTTTAACTCAGTGTTGCACCTAGCCCAGAGGTACAGTTATTTGCTATGATCAGAAGTCTGTAAAATATCTAGTATTTGAAATTGTTCCAGGAAAATACCACAGCTCAAATTAAGCAGATTTATTCATTCAATATTTATTAAGCACATGTTATGTGCCAGGCCTCATTTCAGACTCTAGAATACTGCCCCTCATGAAGTTAACAGTAAAGATTATCAAGATTATCAGATAAATTATATCTTTATAGAAAAAGTAATAGACTTTTTTTTTAAACCAGGTCTCCTAGTCATCTACACTCACTAAGGGTGGAATCACAGGCAGTATGCATCACAAAAAAAAACAACACTATGACTTTAGGTCTCTTATAGCTCTGGTGGCTCAATGGTTAAGCGTTAGCTGCTGACCGAAAGATCAGGGGTTCGAACCCACCAGTGGTATCTCGGGAGAAAAGACCTGGCAGTCTGCCACTGTAAAGATTTCAGCCTAGGAAACCCTATGGGCAGTTCTACCCTGTCCTGTAGGGTTGCTATGAGTTGTAATCAATTCCACAGCACACAACAACAACGACATTGTCTAGTGGAGACAAATAACCTCCATAGCAAGGCTTCTTAACACGGAGTGCCCTCGGCTTACTCTCTCCATCCTGCAAGGACAAAAGAGAATCATACCCAGGTGCCCAGGTCATTTCCATTTAACTCACCCTCCCATTTCTTAAAACACATCCTCCCTCTCTTCTTCCCAATATCTAAATGGTCACTAGGTTCTGTTTATTTTACTTGTAAATATTTCTTGAACACGTACTCATTTCTCACAATATGCACTACGGCCACCCTTCACAAGTACCATGATGTCTTGCTGAGGCCATTGCAATCTCTTCCTAACTGGTTTCACCACATTCACTCCTATTGAGCTCCAATCCACACTCTACACCTGGGCTATTCCATATGCATGTCCACCGCTAGCCACAAGGGGCAAGTCCCAGTTGAAATGGGCTGTAAGTGTAAAATATATACCAGATTTCAAGCAGTTAGTATGAAAAAAGAATGCACAATATCCCATTAATAATTTTTATATTGACTACATGTTGAAATGATAATATTTTGGATCTTTTGAATAATTAAAACATACTATTAAAAATTAATTTACCTGTTTCTTTTTACTTTTTTGTCATATACAAAAAAAAAAAAAAAAAACTCGCCGTCAAGTCAATTCTGACTCATAGCGACCCTATAGGACAGAATACAACTGCCCCATAAGGTTTCCAAGAAGCAGCTGGGGGATTCGAACTGCCAACCTTTTGGTTAGCAGCTGAGCTCTTAACCACTGCGTCACCAGGGCTCTAGCTACTAGAAAATTTAAAAGTAGATGTGTGGCTCACATTCTATTTCTGATGGACAGTGCTCTATATTGTAATAAAATATCTAATAATTATGTCATCCCTCTGCTTAAAATGTTTCAATGTCTTCTTTTTACTCTTAGGATAAAGACCAAAATCCTTATCATAGCCTATTAATCTCGGAAGCTTCTTCCTCCTGCCTGCCACACCATTTCTACCACTTCCCACTCTTCCTCTGAATTTTTAGGCTCCAGCCAGACACCTTCTTTCAGGTCCTCCAGCACAATGATTTTCTAACTGTAGACGGGGAACTGATAGTGTGCCATGAAATACATTTAGTGAATGAGGACCAGCATTGAAAGAACATGATAGAATAGGATAAAAAATATCAGAGTGCATCACAAGCAAAAGAGTAAACATTATTTAATGAAAATGCTTTTTAGTGTGTGTGTATGTGTGATATTTACTGGATTATGGTGTAAAATGCATTTCTTACTGAACTAAGAAGTGTTTGAGAAACATTAGTCTAACATAGGCACTATTAGTATTTCAGCTGGATAATTCTACATTGTGGCAGTACTACCCTGTGCATTGTAGGATGTTTGGGAGTATCCTTGGTCTCTGCACACTAGAGTACCCTCTCCTCACCCCCTAATTGTTGCAGTCAAAAAAGTCTACAGGCATTGCCAAGTGTCCTGGCTTGAGAACCATTGTTCTAACTCAGAATGTTTGATCTTACAGCAAAGTTTTTTCACATGTGGTTCTCCGTTCCAGAAAGGCACATTCACCTCTCCTCTTCTGAGCAACTTATACTCATCCTTCAGTTCTCAGCTCAGTTCCACCCTTCTTGGAGAAGTCTTTCCTGAGTCCTCCAGGTAGGTCTTAGCTTTCTGTTATGCTGTCATAAAATCACGTGCCTCTACTTCAAGAACATATCTGTGATTATTTGATTAATATTTGTATCCCCACTAGGCTATTAGATCCATGATATCAGGAATAGTGTCTGGTTTTTCCCACAATACAACACTAAACAAATATTTATTAAATGTTTATTGTGTTTATACAACCCTAGGCCTGTTGCCAACCCCGTTGCTGTCAAATCGATTCCGACTCATAGTGACCCTATAGGACAGAGTAGAACTGCCTCATAGGATTTCCAAGGAGTGGCTGGTGGATTTGAACTGCCAACCTGTTGGTTAGCAGCCAAGCTCTTTACCACTGCGCCACCAGGGCTCCATATAATCCTATACTAGACATTAAGTGCACATGGGTAGCCAAATAAGAGAAGTCCCAGCTGATAGTCTTGAGTAGCTGATCGTCTTGTTGGGAAGAAGCAAAATACAGAAAGCATATAGACCAATATTTAATGTAAGTGAGACATAGAAATGATGCTAAAATAAAGAATAAGGTTTGGAGTTAGAGAGACCAATTTAGATAGAATGGTCAGGGGAAAGAACTCACTGAGCATGTGAACTTCAAGTAATATGGAAGGACACAGTGGTATTAAAAGGAGGAAAAGAATACTCCCCCAAATATATATATATATATATATATATATATATATATATATCATCTTGCTCAAAGATTTTATAACATATTTCAACTAGGTTTATAAAATATGACTCTGCTGTGAAGAGAATGCATTGAAGGAAAACTAACAGAAAAGAAGCAGAAGCTATTTAGGGAGTCATATTGTTCAGGCAAAGTGTACCCGGATGGCACAAAAGGTTAAGCACTTGACTACTAGTCAAAACGTTGGCGGTTCAAAACTATCCAGAGGTGCCTTGGAAGACAGGCCTGGCGATCTGCTTCTGAAAGGTCATAGCCTTGCAAAGCCTATGGAGCAGTTCTACTTTATAAATACGGGGTCACCATGAGTCAGAACTGACTCTTAACAACTAACAATAGCAACAATTGTTCAGGCAAGGGCGGTGGTGTCTTGGACGAAGGAGGTAGCGGTGGTAACAGAAAGAAGTGTATGAAAAAATGTATATACATGAAATATACTGTATTTTTACACAAATAATGGGTGTCTTATACATTTTTTTGTCAATGACACCCTCCCCCCTCGAGGTATTTTCATAAGCGAACTGTGCTAGTTTTTTTCACATGTTGCTGTCAAAAAATTAGTATAGTGTGCTTAGGAAAATATCTCACGGGGGGGAGGGCTTGGTTGGCAAAAAATGTATAATACATGGATTATTTGTGTAAAAATACTGTATATGAATACCAGAAATAGATATATGTTCTATTCTGCACACATGGGGTTGCCATGAATTGGAATTGACTCCATGGCAACTAACAACAGCATATGCACACTTGGTATAGATATATGAAATATATATGTATATCAGAAATATATATATGTACACACTTAGTATATACACAGTTAGTAATATTGAGTAAATGAATTCAACATTTACTAACATAATTTGAGGGAGTAACTTTTATTTTTGTCACTATATCTGACTCTTAAATCTCAGTTCAAATTTTATATTGTCTAAGGAGAATTTCCCTATTCTCCCACATGAAATTAATCTGCTTCCACAGCTATACTCTCACAGCAAATTCATTCTAGCTCCGTTGTAGCATTTATCACTGTCTGCCTTAGATAAGATATTTATGTGTTCATCTGCCCAACTATGTTATGGGTGCAGTGAAGGCTGATAATTTTTTTTTTTTTTTTATCATTTTGAACTCTGATACAAATAGACTGTATATAAGAGACATTTGATACTGTTGGTTAAATGGAATGAAACCCATGAAAAATTACTTGGAAAAAACTCAGTCTTTTAAAACTTTGCTTTGATGACTCTTTAAGGCAAAAAATAGTTTCCCAATGGACAGGAAATTGCTTGCTCTTCTTATTTCAAATGAGAGTTTATTTTGAAAAATCAGTGTTTTAAAACATGTGTCAATTCCAGAAATACCGAAGGTTAGTTTCACTAGTATAAACAGCTTTTGATAATGCATTTTGCTATGGAAGCTAAGGGAACATGTAGTTTCATTACACTTAGATAAATCTATGAATTGAATTGTTGGGTCATAAGGTAAGTGTATGCTTAACTCTATAAGCAGCCACCTAATCTTTTCCACAGAGATTTACCACCAGCTATGTATAAAAGTTCCTGTTGTGCTACATCCTTGACAATTTTGTTATGTTAGTCATTTAAATTTTGGCTATTTTAGTAGGTGTGAAATGGTGTCTGATTGAAATTTAATTTTCATCTTCCTAAAGATGTTGAAAGCTTCTTCATATTCTCATCGGCCATTCATTTATCTTCCACTGCAGTGTCTGTTCAAGACTTTCATCCATTTAAAAAAAAATTGTTTTAAAACAAATCAGATCAGGAATTCTAGATTTTCTCTTTATTATTGAATTGTAGATGTCTTTTATATATTGTGGATATTAGTTCTTTGTCAGACGTAAGTATTGTGACTTTCTTCCAGTACGTAGCTTCTCTTCACTTTCTTAATGGAGGCTTTTGAAGAACCAAAAACCAAACCCACTGCCGTGGAGTCAATTCTGACTCAGCAACCCTGTAAGGACAGAGTAGAACTTCCCCATAGGGTTTCCAAGGCTATAAATCCTCACAAAGCAGACTGCCAGATCTTTGTCCCGTGGAGCGGCTGGTGGGTTTGAACTGTCAACCTTTTTGGTTAGCAGCCAGGCTTCTTAACCACTGCGCCACCAGGGTTCCTTTTTGATGAACAGAAGTTTTTTATTTTGTTTATGTTCAATTTGATAGTTTTTTTCTTTCTTTCTATGGTTTGTGTTTTCTGTGACCTATGTAGGAAATCTTTGCTGACTCCAACTCATGGAGATATTATTCTGTTTTCTTCTAGAAACTTTGTAATTTAGCTTTTATGTTTAGGTCTATGATTTATATAAAATTGTGTGTGTGTGCGTGGTGTGAGGTGGAGATGATGGCTTATCTTTATTTCCATACAGATACCCAAATTTCTCAGAACTATTTGTTGAGAAGACTTTCCTTTCCCTGATCAACTGCTGTGCTGTTTTTGTAAAATTTTAATTGACTGTAAACAGGTGAACTAATTTCTGGACTCCAGATTCTGTTATTTTAATCTATTTGTCTATCCTAAGCCAATATCACATTGACTTGATTTCTTTGGCATTATAGTAAGTCTTGAAATCAGGCATTTAAAAGTCCCTCAACTTTGTTATTTTTCAGAATTGTTTTGGCTGTTTTATGTCTTTTGAATTTCCATAACATAAAAAAAAAAAAAAAATTCCTGTTGGGATTTTGAATGAGATTATGTTGAATCTTTGGATCAATTTGGATAAATTGCCATCTTAATTCTATTGAGTCTTCTGATCCACGAACCTGGGTTATTATTTGTCTATCTCATTTATCTCTGCTATTATCTTTATAACTTCCTATCTTTTACTAACTTCTGGTTAAATTTTGATAAAGCCTAATGTGACAATTTTGTCTCTCACACCCTCCTCCATTAGATGAGAAACCATTTGGGGCAGGAACAACAACTAATGCTTGACATGTAAAATCTCAACAAATATTTGTTAAATGAGTCATGGGAGGCCAAACTGGGAAGCTTCTAGTTCTCCAGCACTTCACATAGTTAACATTTGTAGTATTTATCTACTACTGCGTAACAAATTATCCCAACATTTCTCGTCTAATGGGTGTGTGTGTGTGAGAGGGGGCAAGAAATCTAAGAATATAATTAAAAGTCAAAATAAAAAATGCTGGAGGGGTGTGGTAATGCAGAAGGAGCAGATATATGGAGCTGGCCAGAGTAGATCCAATTCTAGTCTCTGGATGTGTGATTTGGGAAACATTACTTCTCTAAGCTGTAATTTCCTCATCTTAAAATATGGCAATACTACCTCTGAAAAATTTGTAGGATTAAGTGAAATCGTGTATGTAAAACACCTGGCATGATGCCTGTCATGTATTAGGAGTTCAAGGAATACCATTTCTATCAGTCTCAGTGTCTTTTGAAATTGTGGAGTAACCATCTGTGTTCTCAGAGTAGGACAGTTGAATGTATGGGAAAAGATACATAAACAAAATACTTAGCACAGGGCATGATCAGTTTTAGATGCAACCAGAATATAAACTCCTGTTAACCAAAAGCTAGTTGCTGTCAAGTGGATTCTGACTCATGGCAACACCATGTGTTTCAGAGTAGAACTGTACTTCCCAGTGTTTTCAGTTGTTATGACCTTTTGAAAGTTGATCACCAGGTCTTTCTTCCAAGGTGCCTCTGAGTGGATTCGAACTACCAACCTTTCAGTTAATAGCCGAGCACTTAATTGTTTGTGCCACCCAGGGACTCCTAAACTCCTGTTAGTGTCTACAAAGCTTGGAAATCATGTTATGGCTATAGAAGTTAAAAAGAAATCTGTAGACAATGTTTTGGGGTTCTAGTTTTTGTTTAAAATCTACATCTTGCTTCTCCAACTGATGATTTGATTATTTTTGCAAAAGGCCTAGCTATGAAGCAGTGCTATATTAAAGAAAGATGGAAAAGAAATAAAGAATGGGCATCTAAATCAATCTTTGGACTACCATATTGAATGAAGTAGGGTGAAAGCCGATAATCGAAGATCAGGAATTCTAGATGCTCTCTTTCTTTCTGAGTAGCCATCAAATGGGGTTATCAACTAGTTTTAGTCTCTTAGGAGTTTTGTATCTTCAATAATTGGTCCCCTATCACATTGTTGTTTATAAAGCAATCACATCACATTTGTATTACAACATGAAGGGTTAGTCTTAATCATGATTTTACTAGAATCTGACCAATTTGCATCACCATGAACATTACCAAAGAAATGTTTGTGATTGGAAAGACATGCCTCACAGTATTGACTTCTGCTCGCTTATTATCGGCCAAGAATCTCATGATCAATTCCACGGCACACAATACCCGCTGTGAATTTAAAAATCTATTTCTAATAGAAAAACAGAACTGCTTATCAAAGGGTTTGCTCATTCTCTTTACTTCTGGGCCTTAAAAGAGCTTCCAGCTTCAGACTTTAAGCTGAAAACTGATTGATATAAATTCATTCAACACATAATGTAGCTAACATTTCTATTGCCCGAGCTCTGCCATAGGGTTTCTAAGAGCTTTACACATATTACACATATTTATTCCTCAAGATAATCTTAAGACGTGGATATTGTTATCTATTTTACAGATTGGGAAGTTAAGGCACAGGGAGGTTAAATGGTTAGGCCAATGTCACATAACTGGAACTCAAACCTAGATGGTCTGACTCCAGAATCCTCCCTCTTAACCAGTACAGCATGTTGCCTCTCAGCTCAGAATAGGCCTTTAGCAAACATTTGTTAAGACGTATGTATGTGCCAGGCTAAGTCGGGTGTTCTATCAGCCCTCTCAGCCCTCATAGAGTGTATGTGTTCGAAGCTAGCCATTGTTGTCCTTGTCAGCTGCCATGGAGTTGGTTCTGACTCATATCTATCCTATGCACCGCAGAATGAAACACTGCCCAGTCCTGTGCCATGCTCACAATTGTTATGCTTGAGCCCATTGTTGCAGCCACTGTGTCAATCCATCTCATTGAGGGTCCTCCTCTTTTTCACTGACCCTGTACTTTACCAAGCATGATGTCCTTCTCCAGGGACTGATCCCTCCTGATAACATGCCCAAAGTATGTGAAACAAAGTCTTGCCACCCTAGCTTCTAGGGAGCACTCTGGTTGTACTTCTTCCAAGACAGATTTGTTCCTTCTTTTGGCAGTCCATGGGATAGTCAATATTCTTTGTCAACACTGCAATTCAAAGGCGTCAATTCTTCTTCGTTCTTCTTTATTCATTGTCTAGCTTTCACATGCATATGACGTGATTGAAAATACCATGGCTTGGGTCAGGCGCACCTTAGTCTTCAAGGTGACATCTTTGCTTTTCAACACTTTAAACAGGTCTTTTACAGCAGATTCGCCCATTGCAATGCATCTTTGATTTCTTGAGTGCTGCTTCCGTGGGTGTTGATTGTGGATCCTGCCATTAGGCAGGAAGAACAGTGATGGACTTGAGAAAATTCTTCACAATGCATCAAAATGTTTCAATACTGTATACATTAGGAAAGAGTGTCCTATATATTGAATGTTTTTTTTTTTTTTTTTGTAATGTTTCCACGTAGGGCCCTAACATATAAGTAATTTCTGTTGCTCAGTGTTTTTAACCTTTGTGTAAAAACTCAAAATGCATTATTTTTCTATTTGGGAAGAGAAAAATGTTAGCTTTACATGGCTGCATAGAACAAAAACAATAAAAATAAATCAGTAATGTGTGCTAAGCTGACTCATTTGTCCTGCACAAAACTCATTGCCATCGAGTCGATTCTGACTCAGCAACCCTATAGGACAGAGTAGAACAGCCCCATAGGGTTTCCAAGGCTACTACATCTTTATCCCACACAGCTGCTGGCGGGTCCAAACTGCGAACCTTTCAGTTAGCAGCAGAGCACTTAACCAACACACCACCAGGGCTCCTTTTGTCCTATCCAACTTCCTATTTTTTGATCTTATGCATCCTCATACTAATAGCAAATAATAATTAACAGATGGATAACGGAGACACAATGGGAAATCATAAGCAATTTCTTATTCTCTGAAAATAATTTAATTTCCTCAATTCTATGTTTTAGGAGCCAAATTCTACATCTGGTGCCATATGTTCAATAAATAATTTGATTGTCTATGCAAACTACGACCCATAGCCAAATCAGGTCTGATTCCTGATTTTATAAAGTTTTATTGGAGCAGAGCCACACTTGTCATACATGACAAGTCATGTATGAATCGTCCATGGCTGCTTTTGCACTACAGTGGCAGAGTTGAGTAGCTGCGACAGAGACAGTCTGGCCTACAAAGCCTAAAATCTTTACTATCCGGCTTTAAAAAAAAAAAAAGCCAACCAATCTCTGGTCTATAAAGATGAAACCAGTTGCTGAACCATTGACAATAAGTCAGGTATCTGAGTGCTCCTTAGCCTATGATCAGTATTGATGTAGCCACTTTTTTTTTTTTTTTTTTTGCTTTACCTTGCAAATCACTACTAACACATGCTCAAAGAAGGGCCCACTAAAAATACAATGAACAGAGCTCTAGTCCCATCAGATCATTAAAGCCCGCATCCCCAGTATCACTGACCTTATTCTCAAATAATAATCATCAGTACTAATTTACTATTAAGCATCTTTGTTTTATAGTGCTGTGCCAAGCACTAGACTTATTTCTATTGATCACTGCTTTCCATGTTATAGTCTAAATACCTAAACTAATAATAAATGAAAGAAGACATCAAAATTCCTTTTCAGCTAGAAATTTGATTTCTCTTTGTTCTGAGTACTTGATAGAAATTATAAATAGAAAAACTTTAAGAAAGAGAATTCTAATGAAACTTGCATGCCAGGAAGTTGTGTCCTGTTTAATTTTGAGGGGAAGAAAGAAGGGTGAGTAATTTTAGATATTCTTTTCTTTAAAACAACAAACCAAGCTTAATTAAGGAGACAAAATATTGATTTGCAAAGGCAAGCAGAGATGAATGCCTAATATAATCATTTTCTTAGCTTTGAGTTAACATACCAGCTGGCTTGAACTGTGGGTGATATACACAATTAAAGCTGAATAAAAGACTTGAGAATCTTACTTATCTGGCTTCCTATTCCTTTTGATGTTGCCCAAATCACAACCCTGACATCTTCTCTGAATAATAAATCAAGTAGAAATTCCTGTTGATTTAATGAATGTTTTATTTTTTCAGATATGACCATTGCTGTATGCTGTATTTTCTGCAGGCAAAAGTGTAAATTAATGAAGCAAGTCACTAAAAATGGTAATGTTCTATTAATTATATGTCAATAAAAAAAGAAAATTCAATAGCTAAAAGGTGATATGCTATCATTTTATCCATTTTGACTGAATTAATAAATTTCCAATCAAGGCTGTCAAACAAGTGGCTTGTATTTCTCTAATTTTTTTTCTAAAAAATTTCAAACATGCAGAAAAATTGAACAAAAGTAAATATCCACTATCAAGATTCAGCAATCGGTAATACCATATTTGCATTTGTTTGCTTTATCTCTAGTGTTTTAAAATCTACAACAGTCTCCCCAGATTTTAATTTGTGTATTTAATTGTATTGACTTTAAAAAAAAAGAGCACGGCTGTTTTTTCACAGATTGTCCCACTTTCTGAATGTATTTGATTGTTTTCTCTTGGTGTTGTTCAATTTTTTCTCTATCTCCTATTTCTGGAAAACTGGAAGCTTGGTCTAAAGACTAAATTAGATTAAAAATAAACATTTTAAGCAAAAATATTTTATAAGCAATGTTGGGAACTTCATTTTGCATCATATCAAGAGGCACACAATGTCAGGATATACCAGCTTCAGCGACCTTAAGTTTGATCACATACTGTAGTTGGTATGATAACCAGCAGATCTCTCCATTGTAAAGATACGTTTTTCTTTGGCAGTGTGTGTACATCTTATACCCCATAAACATTTACCTAATGGTTATAACCTCTATATGATCTATACCTGAATTAGTTATTTCATTTGGAAGATCACAAAACTGTGATTTTCTATTTTTTTCTACGTATATCAACTGATATTATTTTGCGAAGAAATAAATAAAAATTGCTCAGCACCTCCTCTTCAATTGCCAGTTGTCAGAGTAAGGAACTGGTGTAACAGTAGGATGACTAGTATGTTCTTGTTTGTCCAGGACAGTACTGGTTAGGCCAATTGCCCCAGTTTAAATATCATCACGGTCTCATTCACGCAAAAAATTTTACCAGATTGAACAATAAATTATAAAATTATTCTATGTATTGATGTTGTTAGTTGTAGTTGAATCAGTTCTGACTCATGGCAACCCCGTATGTGCAGAGCAGAACTACTCTATAGGGTTTTCAAAGCTGTGACCTTTTGGAAGGAGATTGTCAGGTTTCTCTTCCAAGGTGCCTCTGGGTGGGTTCAAACTGCCAATCTTTTGGCTAGTAGTCAAGGGTTTAATGACCTTCTCTCTCTTTCACTTTCAGAATCATTATGGATGTCTACATGTTTATCTATTCAACGTTTTGCAATCAGTTATGCCTTTTGTGGTAAAATGAGTTCCTTTACGTGGCCTTTTGCCTTGGTTCTTTGGAAAAACAGCTTGAGTTTCCCCCTAAGCCCCGAGGAGTTACCTTTGTCCTAGTTTTCTACCCTAGAGTATTTGTTACTTTTGTCCAGGTTGATTGACATTTCCTGTGTAAGTTGTAAACAACTTGTTTCGATACTTTCTGCCTGACCCTGAGCTGCAACCTGCCCTGTGATTGGTATGCACCTTGCAGGGATTGGTCAATAGATGATGCAAAGAAGTGAGTTTTAGCCCGCCTGCACCTACTATGCAAATGATGTGCTTACAGCCTACTAAGAGTGGATTGGCCAGTTTGTGGTCCCCACTAGGAGGGGCCGTGCCTTGAAAATGACAAGGAGCTGTGTATGTACATATGCAGCCACCCCCGCAAAAGTTGAGCAGATAGAAAGAAGCAGGAAGAGAAGCAAAAGAAGAAAGAAGAGAGAAGAAACAGAGAGAGAGGAGGCAAGGAACCTCCTGAAAGAGCTGTAACATAGCTCAAGGGCTGTAGCACTGAAGACTGTGACAGGTCTGGAAGGGGCCCAGCAGCAGAGCTGGCAGCGACAGGTGACAGGACCAAGAGGAGCCTGTCCTGAGGGGGCTGAGAGGATCCTGTCCTCAGGGGACCAAGAGGAGACCTGTCCAGAGAGAGAGATCTGCATGGCCAAAAGGGTTGTCCTGCACTGAAGAAGGAAGACTTTACCTGCATGCTTCTTGATCCTGATCCTGAGTTGTAGGCCCGCTGATTCTGATCCTGAGTTATACCCTGTTACTTCCTTAATAAACCACTTAACTTTAAGTATGGTCTGTGAGTTCTGTGTAGCCATTGCAATGGATTGTCAAGCCCAGAAGAAAAGTAGAGAGTCCTGTGGGAGGGATGGCTGGTGTCAGAATTGGTAAAAATGTTGGAGTATGGAGTTATGCATGACTTCTACCTCATAGGGATCAGCCTTGGGCTGATCTTGATTTCCATTATCCCCCATGAAATTAGACAAGTTCTGTGATGCTATTACTGCTACTCTGATCATTTTACACCTTTTGATACCCAAATTTTTATTTTTAAGAAATTATAGCAAGTATCCCTTTTGATACTGAAATCTCAATACTCAAGTATCAAATGTGGTCTGTGTGAGCCTCTTAAATCTGGCTTCTGTGTCCTTTTGACAAACTCTAGTGCTATTTGAATAAATTCTTGCTTTCTGGAACAACAAGATGTTACAGCTTCACTTTGTATTTTCTATGCTTCAGATCTGAATTTAGCCATTTCCTCAAGAACATCTGATTATTTTAGTAGGAAATAGTAGTTAGAATATTTTCTGAATATTTCTGAAGTTGTCAAGGATTTCATTTTGCTTGGATCCACAATCAACGCCCATGGAAACAGCACTATAAGAAATCAAATGACATATTGTTTTGGGCAAATATGCTGCAAAAGAACTCTTTAAAGTGTTGAAAAGCAAAGATGTCACTTTGAGGACTAAGGTGTGCCTGACAAAGCCATGATATTTTCAATTTGCCTCATATGCATGCAAAAGCTACACTATGAATAAGGAAGACTGAAGAAGAATTGATGTCTGTGAATTATTGGTGATGGCAAAGAATATTGAATGTACCATGGACTGCTAGAAGAACTAACAAGTTTGTCTTGGAAGAAGTACAGCCAGAGTGCACCTTGGAAGCAAGGATGGTGAGACTTCATCTTACATACTTTGGACATGTTATCGGGAGGGACCACTCCCTGGAGAAAGACATCATGCTTGGTAAAGTAGAGGGTCAGCAAAAAAGAGGAAGACTCAACGAGATGGACTGACACAGTGGCTGCAACAATGGGCTTAAACATGGCAACAATTGTGAGGATAGTGCAGGACCAGGGGATATTTCATTCTGTTGTACATAGGGTCGCTATGAGTCGGAACCGACTCAATGGCACCTAACAACAACAGTAGTTGTTAGAAACCAAGATCTCAGTGCCAGGAGAAGTCAGTTTTACCAGGGTGGTATTGCTCCAAGACCTTTTCATAAAGCTAGGCTATATCTAAATACAGATATATTTAAATATAGTTTTATAATTTCCAATTAAAATTTAACATTATGGTGTTTTCTTAATTTCTTTGATTTTGTATTTATATTGTTTGCCTCATACTGAAAAGCTCGGTATCTAATAAAAAATTTACCTTACCCACAATGTGCATAAAATGGTTACAAAATTAAAATACCAAAATGTTTAGTAACAATAAAACTCTGAGTATGGTTTAAGATTTTTGTTTCAGTTCCTTTTTCTGCTTGGAATATGTCTTACTAAGGATATGCAGCCTAAATACTGGGTCCAAAGTCATTTGAACAGCTGCCTGGTAAAAAACACCACAAACAAATTGAAGAGCCATGATAAACTGGAAAAATGTTTTTAGTTTATATCCTACACAGAGTTAATATTTCAAACATAAAAAGAGGTAATATGAACAGAAAAATATCAACAACATCGTAGAGATATAAGCAGATATTCACCAAAAAAAAAAAGGAAAGAAATGCAAATGACTCTTAACATATGAAAATGGGCTTAACCTATATCATAGTAAGGTAAGTGAAATCAAGACTTCATTGAAGTACAAATTTTACTTATCATACTGGCAAAAATCCAATGAAGAAAAGATAACTGAAAAATGCCCAAATATTTGGAAATTAGTCAACATACTTTTAAATTACCCTTATGCCAAAGAAGAAGTCACAAGGGAAATTAGAAAATATTTTGGGCTAAATTGACTGGACAGCAACTGGTTTTTTGTTTGTTTAAGTATAAGGAGAACTAATATGTTTCAAAATTTGTGGGATGCTGTTAAAGCAGTGTTTACAGAGAAATGTGTTTTTTAAATGCTTATACTTGTATCTTAACAGGTTAAAAAGAGAGCAAATGAAACCCAAGAAATCTGAAGCAAGTAAATAATAAATATTAGTACAAACATAAGTAAAACAGAAAATGGATAAATAATAAAGATCAATGAAATTAAAAGGTATTTTTTTTTTGTGAAAGGTCAATAAAAGTGATAAATGTCAAGTAGATGGATCAAGAAAAAAAAGAGAGAAGACACAGGTTATCATTATCAGTAATGAAATAAGAAATGTCACTATTGATCTCACCATCACTGAAAGGATAATAAGAGATTATGATGAACAACTTTATTCCAATAAATTTGAGTACTTAAATGAATTGGACAAATTCCTTGAAAGGCATAAAATACTAAAAGTGAATCATGGAGAAACAAATACCTGAATATTTTTATATCTAGTAAAGTAACTGAATTCATCATTAAAAAGCTCTCCAAAAGTCATCTCCAGGACCAGATGACTTCATTAGAGAATTCTATTGAACGTTTAAGGAAGAAATAATACCAATTTTACATGAACTCTTTTAGAAAAAGGAGGAAGAGGCAACATTTTCTAAAGAATTTTGAGTCCAGCATTAGCTTGACACCATATAGAGACGAAGACATTACAAGAAAACAAAGTTAAAGACCAATACCCCTCAAAAAACCGGATGCAAAAATCCTTAACAAAATATTAGCAAATCAAATCAAGCAATGTAAAAAAAAAAAAATACACATACTCCTCACCAACTATCTCATTATCCAACATTTTGCACTTATGACAATAGTGAATAATCTACTATCCGACTGTTTTTTTCACTAATGATGTACATCTGGCAGTAATGAACACTGAGGTGTGAGGAGAGAGTAACGCTGGCTGTGATGGTTAAGGTTACGTGTCAACTTGACTGGGCCAGGATTCTCAGTGGTCTGGCAATTACATAATGATATAATCTGGCAGTTATGTAATGATGTGGTTATCTTCCATTTTAGGATTTGATGTGGTCATCCTCCATTTTTGCATAACTCTGATTTTTGCATAACGACCTGGTCTTTGGAGCCTAACCATGTTAATAAGTGAAGAGTTGGTGTAATACATGATGACCAAGGGGAATTATCCCAGGATTGTAAAACGGGTTTAAATTCCAAACTCAATCAAAGTAATTCCCTATGTAAAGTGCATGATGAAGAAAAACATATGATCATCTCAATAGTTGCAGTAAAATAATTTTATAAAATGCATCACCCATTCATAATAAAAGTTCTCATCAAAATATAAATATTAGGGTAATAGAAAAAACATTCAGCCAGTATCATACTTGATGGTGAAAGACTGAATGTTTTCCTGCTAAGATACAGAACAAGGCAAGAATGTCTGCTCTTACGTATTCTATTCCCATTGTATTGGAAGTCGAAGCCTGCTCAATAAATAAGGAAAAGAAATAATATACATATATTTATTGGCAAGGAAGATGTAAAACTGTTTTTATTTTTTTATATCCAATTATATACATAGGAATTCCTAAAGACTCTACCAAAAAAGTTTCTCTAACTAGTAAATGAATGCAACAACATCACATGACACAAGAGTTATACCATACCAAAATCAACTAAACAATTTTGTTGTTGTGAGGTGCTGTCGAGTCAGCTCCAGCTCATAGAGACCTTAATTTGGATACTTAGAACAAAACATTGCCCTCTCCTGTGCCGTTGTCACAATTGTTGCAATGTTTGAGCCCGTTGTTGGAGCCACTGTGTCAATCCATCTCATTGAGGATCTCCCTCTTTTTTGCTGATCCTCCACTTTACCAAGCATGATGTCTTTCTCCATCTATTGGTCCCTCCTTATGACAAGTCCAAAGTAAGCAAGACAAAGACTCACTTCTAAAGGGCATTCTGGCTGTACTTCCTTCAAGACAGATTCGTTTATTCTTACGACAGTCCACAGTATATTCAATATTCTTCACCAACATCACAATTTGAATGTCTCAATTTCTCTTTGGTCTTTGGTCTTCCTTTTTTTCATTGACCAGCTTTTACATGCATATGAAGGGATTGAAAATACCATGGCTTAGGTCAGGTGCACCTTAGTCATTAGAGTGATATCTTTGCTGTTTAACACTTTAAAGAGGTATTTTGCAGCAGATTTGCCCAATGCGATACATTGTTCGATTTCATCAAAAAACAAAGTGATAAGAGATAGCTTTAACAAAATATGTACAATACCTATACACTGAAAACTACAAAACATTGTTAAATAAAATTAAAGGAGATCTAAATAATTCAGGAGACATACAATGTCTGTGAATTGGAAGACTGAATATTGTTAAGGTACCAGTTCTCTCTATATTTGTAGATTTAACACAATCAATTAAAATCCCAGAAGATATTTCTGAAAAAATTGTTAAACTAGTTGTAACGTTTAGATAGAAATGCAAAGAATATAGAATGTAGAATTTTGAAAAAGAAGAACACATTTAGAGAACCTATACTGCCTGAAGGTGTCCTGATGGCACTGTAGTTAAGCACTTGGCTGCTAACTGAAAGGTCAGTGGTTCAAACCCACCAGCCACTCTGTCATTGATTGAATTTTGTCCCTCAAAAATATCTGTTAATTTGACTGGGTTGTGATTCCCACTATTGTATGATTGTGTACCATTTTGTAATCCAATAATTTCCTTGTGCTGTAAACTCTATCACTATGATGTAATATGATGGATTAGCTGCAGTTATACTGGTGAGGTATACAAGATTGGATGGTGTCTTAAGCCATTCTCTTTTAAGATATAAAAGAAAGAAGCGAGCAGAGACACATGGGAATCTCATACCACCGAGAAAGCAGTGCCAGGAGCAAAGCGTGTCCTTTGGACCTGAGATTCCTGCGCAGAGAAGCTCCCAGACCAAGAGAAGATGGATAACACGGACCTTCCTCCAGAGCCAGCAGAGAAAGTGTTCCCTTGGAGCTGATGCCCTGAATTTGGACTTGTAGTCTACTGGACTATGAGAGAATAAACTTCTCTTTGTTAAAGCCATCCATTTGTGGTATTTCTGTTATAGCAGCACTAGATGACTAAGACACCCTCTGAGGAAGAAAGATGTGGCAGACTGCTTCCATAAGGATTTACAGCCTTGGAAACCCTATGGAGTAGTTCTAGTCTGTCCTACAGGTCACTAGGAGTCCGAATCGTCTCGACAGCAATGGGTTTTTTGGTTTTTATACTCCCTGATTTCAAAACTTACTATAAATCTACAGTAATAAAGATAGTAGGATATTGGTATAATATAGACACATAGACAAATGGAAGAGAATTGAGGAGTGAAAAATACACCTATGATTATATGGTTAATTATTTTTTTACAAATTCCAAGATAATTCAATGGTGAAAAGAATTTCTGTCAACAAATGGTGCTGGAATAACTGGGTCTATGTATGAAAGAAAAAAAAGAAGAAGAAAGAAACTTAGCACTTTCCTTATAGCGTATACAAAACTTGATTCAAAATGGATGATAGATCTAAACATAAGAGTTAAAACCCTAACACTTCTAGAAGAAAACGTATGAGACTATCTTCTAGCTAATTATTTTTTTCATACATTCAATATTGATTTTGTAAATCTTATGTCTTGATACCGCATGGAATTATATTTTTGTTTGTAATCGTATTTTCAGTGATTCTTTTGGGACTTCCAATCAAACCATCATAACTGGTATGTAGATCATTTTATCTTTTCTTTTATAATTATTATACTCTTAATTTTTTTCTGCATTATTACTTTGAATAATAAGAGTAAACAGTAATGGACATGATAGGCTTCTTTGCCTTATTCCTGTCTTAGTGAAAATTTATCTAGCATTTCCTCATGAATAAATGCTAGCTTTTGGCCTGAGGAACACACACATACATACACACATGTAATCTTGTTAAGGAAGGATTCATTGAATCTTACTTCATAAGAATTTTTTTTTAATTAGAAATTGAATTTTGAAATGCCTCTTAAGCATATAGGGAGAAAGACATATCATTTCATTTCCTTAAATGTGTTAATGTGCTGAATTATATTAATGGATTTTTCAAATGTTGAATCATTCTTGTATAATGCATTCTTGCATTACAGGAATAAGCTCTACTTGGTTAGGATATACTGTTTTTTAATGTGATGTTTAATTTTGCTTGCTAATATTTTATTTGAGATTTTTTTCATTGATATTCATAAATAAGATTGGCCTGTGGTTTTCACTGTTTTGGTTTCCAGTCTTATAGCTTAAATGTTATAGTCACCTCATAAAATTAATTTGGGTGCTTTCCTTCTTTCAGTATCCTCTGTGATGTTTGTTATTTGCTATTTGCTTATCTTCTTAATCTGTATGTTTTTGGGGAGGATATATGTGTAGACATTAGAATTTGCTAATGGCCCTTATATAATAGAAACCTGAATTATTTTTATCATATTACACAACCAGTGCATGGTTGTTGAAGAAAACTTACAAAGTACAAATAAGAAAAAATATAATAAAATGATAAGGTTAGTAAAAGCAACGATCTTTTCTACTCTCAATAATTTGTTCACCAGGTGATAATGAATACGTTGGTGCTCTGCTTCAGAAAAATTGTGTTTTAACACACCTTCTTTCAGTATAAGTTGTCCTGAGAAAACTAGCTTGCAATTTATTAATGCATTTTTATTGCCTTTATGTTAAAAATGTTTTAAAATATTTTGAGATACATGATTCTTGTAATAAGCTAATTCTATAAAGTGGTAAAGGTAAAAGGTGGCCCTTTAGGACATAGAAAGGATCTAATTGTAGTCCAACTGGAAGGGGCCATGATTATAATATTATTTATATGAACAACAATTAGCTAGAATGAAGACTACTATTAGGAGATCAGGGAAATTTCCTAGAATGCTCTCCCTTTAAAAAAATCATCTGTACACTCACTGAACTTACACCCTAGGCACTAGTGTCCAGATTTTGCTTTATGACTAGTTCTGATGGCCAAATACAGGTAGCCATTACATGGATACCTGACATGTATTTTTTAGGACAGGAAAAAAAACGTCTTCTGTTTTTTCCCTCTGTTTCTCTTTTATTATCTGCCTGTGGGCTGTTTGAATATATATATATATTTAGGATTCCATCTTGATTTATTGATAGTACTTTTGAATATATCCTTCTGTATAGTTTTAATAGTGGTTGTTCTGGCTATTAGAATATGTATAAATGACTTATCACAGCCTACTGATATCAACGTTTTACACTTTGGGTGAAGGTTAGAGAGCTTACTTCCATTTATGTCCCTGTTCCCTTCCTACTCTTAAAACATAATTGTCTTAAATATTTCCTCCATATACATTGAGCACCACATAAGACGGTGTTAAAATTTTTTAGTTCAGTCATCAGGTATGATTTAAGAAACTTGAGAGAACTAGGATTGCCTACTATATTTACCCCTGTTATTACCCATTCTGATGTTCTTCATTCCTTCCCAAAGTTCCAAGCCTTCTCCCATTATCATTTGTTTTCTGTTTACAGAATGTTCTTTAGTCATTCTTTTAGGTAGGTTTGCTAGAAACAAAATCTCTTACTTTTTCTTTCATCTGAGAATGTCTTTACTTTTCCTTCATCCTGAAGGATATTTTCACTGGATATTGAATTTGTGGTTGAGTTCCTTTTCTTTTTTTCAGTACTTGGCAAACGTTGTGCCACTTCCTCCTGGTCTTTATGGTTTCAGATGAGAAATCTATTGTCATTTGAATTGGTGTTTCCCTATAATGTGTAATTTCTCTCTGGCTGCTTTCAAGATTTTTTCTGTCTTTAGAAGTTTAATTATGATGTGTTTTGCAATGGGTTTCTTCAGTTTTATTCTATTTAGGATTTGCTCAGTTTTTTGAATCTATAGGTTTAAGCCTTTCATCAAATTTGGGGATTTTTTTAGTCATTACCTCTTTGAATACATTTTCAGTTTCTTTCTCTCCTTTTCTTTTGAGACTCTAATGATAATGAAAGTTTGCTCTTTTGTTAATGTCCCATAGATTCCCTGAGGATCTGTTTATGTTATTTTCAGTCTATTATCTCTCTGTTGGAAAGCCTGGTTGCATAGTGGTTAAGAGCTATGGCTGCCAACTAAAAAGTCAGCAGTTTGAATCCACTAGGTGCTCCTTGGAAACCGTATGGGGCAGTTTCACTCTGCCCTATAGGGTCGCTGTGAGTTTGAATCGACTCGACAGCAACGGGTTTGCTTTTTTAAAATCTCTCTGTTGTTCATAATGGGTAAATTCCGTTGTTCTGGCCTCAAGTTTACCAATTCTATCATCTGTTATCTCCGCTCTACTATCAAGCCCATCCAGGGAGGTTTTTTTGTTCTTTCCAGTTGTTGTGTTTTTCAGTCCTATAATTTACATTTGGTTCTTTTGTTATAATTTCTATTTCTTTGCTGAGCTTTTCTATTTTTTATATGTTTCAAGAGAATTTGTAATTGCTCATTAAAGCACTTTTTTATGATGTTGTTGTTGTGGTTGTGTGCTGTCAAGTTGATTCCAACTCATAGCAACCCTATAGGACAGAGTAGAACTTCCCCATAGGGTTTCCAAGGAGCAGCTGGTGGATTCAAACTGCCCACCTTTTCGTTAGCAGTCAAATGCTTAACCACTGTGCCACCAGGGCTCCTTTTTTATGATAGTAGCTTTAAAATCTTTGTCAGATTGTTCCAAAATCTGATTCATCCTAGTGATACTTTCTTAGTGAAAATGAGGCATGACTCAGTACCTGGTTTCCTCTGAGGAGTGGAGAGGAAGCTCTCAGCTCCCCACTGGACCTACTAACACTAGGGGAGGAGTGGGGGAAATGGAGTTTTAATTTTCCCTACCTCCTACTGCCTCCATCTTTTTGATGCCAGGTGAGGTAGCTCACCTCATTGGGAAGCTCAGTTGGGCCCTGCTGATGCCAGGGGAGCGGGTGAGTGAGACAAGTGGACTGTAGACTACCCTTCTTTATATGACTACCCTTCCTGGTATCAACTCATTCCACCTTCTTGATGCTGAGTGAGTGTGGAGGTTGAGTTCTCTACTGGGCCTCACTGACACCTGGCGTCTTAGTTATATAGTGCTGCTATAACAGAAATTTATTCTATCACAGTTTAGGAGACCAGAAGTCCAAATTCAGGGTGCTAGCTCCAGGGGAAAGCTTTCTTTTTCTGTTGGCTCTGGGGGAAGATCCTTGTCATCAGTCTTCCCCTGGTATAGGAGCTTCTCCATGCAGGAACCCCAGGTCCAAAGGATGCACTCTACTCCCAGCGCTACTTTCTTCATGGTATGAGGGCCCCCATGTCTCTCTGATTGCTTCTCTCTTTTATTACTCAAAAGAGATTGACTTAAAACACAACTTAATCTAGTAGATTGAGTCCTGCCTCATTAACATAACTGCCTGCTGCTAATCCTGCCTCATTAACATCATCATAGAGGTAGAATTTACAACACATAGGAAAATTGCATCAGATGACAAAATGGTAAGACAGTCACACAATACTGGGAATCATGGCCTAGCCAAGTTGACACACATTTTTGGGGAACACAATTAAATCCATGACACAACCTAATCCTGTAGACTGAGTCCTTCCTTATTAATGTAACTGCCTCTAATCCTGCCTCATTAACGTCATAAAAAATGAAAACCAAATACACTGCCATAGAGTCGATTCATAGTGACCCTATAGGACAGAGTAGAACTGCCCCATAAGGTTTCCAAGTTGCTGCTGGTGGATTTTAACTGCCAACCTTTTGGTTAGCAGCCATAGTTCTTAACCACTATGCCACTAGAAGTTAGGAGCTACAACACATAGGATAATCACATCAGATCAGAAAACGGCAGACAACCACACAATACTGGGAATCATGGCCTAGCCAAGTTGGTAAACATTTTTGGGGACAGAATTCAATCCATAACATTCTACCTTATGGCCCCCCAAAATTCATGTCCTTGCCACATGTAAAACACATTCACCCCATCATATCATCCCAAAAGTCTTAAATCAACTCTAGGTCCAAATTCTCATCTTCTGCAAAATTCCTCTTCATCTGTGAAATCTAGAATACAAGTTATATGCTTTCAAAGTACAATGGTGGAACAAGCACAAGGTAGATATTTCCATTACAAATGGGAGAAATTAAAGGGAAAAAAGAAATAACGGCACTAAGCAAGTCAAAAATCCAGTGGAACAATTTATATTAGCTCTCAAGGCAAGAAAATAATCCTCTGTTCTCTGAGACCATTTAGGCAATGGCCTTGCCCTCCAGACTCTGGGTGTTGGCCACACTGTCTGGATTCTGGGCAGAGGCCCCTGGGCCCTGGGCTTCAGCTGCACCTTCCAGGTCTACTGGGACAGCAATTCTGCTCCTTGGGCTTTGGGTAGCCACATTTTCCTAGTCTATCTGAGTGATGACCCTACCCCCTTGGCGCTGGCAGGCCTTGCTCTTCTGCCTCTTGGGCATAGCAACCCCACCCCCTCAGCTTTGGGCTGTGGATCCAGACCCATCCACTGGTACTCATGAATGGCAACCCCACAGTCCAGAACTGAGCTGATGAAGATCTATGTCTTTGAAACCTAGGAGGCTGTGGCCCCACCCTTTGAGACTGAGCAGACCATGGTTACACCCTTAATACCCCACAGGTTGTGGCCCCACCCTTTGAAACTGAGGCAGCTCAGCTTCCTGTGCTACTTATTTCTTTAGCTTCTACATCCTGGTTCTTGGCCTCTCAGCCCCTCAGGCCTCTTGGGCCTCTAAGGCTGGCCCGGCCTCTGCCGTGCTTAGGCAAGTGTTACAAAGCTCTTTATCTCTACTGATAAGTGTCTGGAGGCATCCCACTTCGCCAGAAAACCTCAGGTGGAAGGCACTCAGCTCTCTTGCTCCACGGGTTGGCTCCTGCACCATCTCATGCCAGTCTCCTGGTTCTGCTGCTGCTGCTTCTCTGCTGCTGCTTGTCACCGTCTGTACCATCTTTGGTGTTACATCTCTCCTCACTTCCTTCTGAGCCTGCAACAGAATTGCCTTTGATGTCCATAATTCCACCAACAGTCTCTTCAAGGCAATATAGGCTTTTACTATTAGGCACTTGAAAACTCTTCCAGCCTCTACCCATTCATAGTTTCAAAACTGTTTCCACACTGTAGGTGTCGGTTAAAGTAACACCCCACTCCTGGTACCAAGTTTTTTCTTAGTTATTTAGTGCTGCTGTAACAGAAATTTCTTCTCTCATACTTTAGAAAGCTAGAAGTCCAAATTCAGGGTGCCAGCTCCAGGGGAAGGCTTTTTCTCTCTGTCAGTTCTGGGGAAAGGTCCTTATTATCAATCTTCACCTCATCTAGGAGCTTCTCAGCGCAGGGACCCTAGTCCAAAGGACACGTTCCACCCCTGGTTCTTCTTGCTTGGTGGTAATGAGGTCCCTCTCCTCTCTGCTCAATTCTCTCTTTTATATCTCAAAAGAAATTGAATCAAGATACAACCTAATCCTGTAGATTGAGTCCTGCCTCATTAAAGTAACTGCTCTAATCCTGCTTCATTAACATCATAGAGGTTAAGATTTAAAACACATAGGATGATCACATCAGATCACAAAATGGCAGACAACCACACAATACTAGGAAACACGGCCTAGACAAGTTGATACACATTTTGGGGGGACACAATTCAATCCATAACACAATGGTTGAGGGGAAAGTGGAGTACTTATTAGCCCCAGCTGGCACCGCCTTTTTCAGTCTCATTGATGCTGGGTGGGAGTGGAGGTTCAGCTCCCCACTGGGCTCCACTGCCGCTACCTTGTTGTGAGAACTGAAGCACTGCTTCCACCAGGCACCAGCTGGAAAATCAGCTCCTTGTTCAGTTCCTCTGACATCAACCAGTGGTTGGAGAATCAGAGTACAGTTTGTTTTTGCCTGGGTAGGGGGTTGAGGTGGAACATAAACTTTCCACTCAGTGGCTGAAACTGGTGACACGGGGTGTAATTTTTTTCCTATGATGTTTGGCTAGAGTAAGGCAGGTATTACCAGAAAGGTTTTCTGTCATTAGACCACCCTTTTGCTGGCCCTCTGGCTTGGGGAAAACAGACTTTTCCTGGAATTTTTTTGGTCTGTTTCTCTTGGCACTTTTGGTTTGGCAGCTTCCATAGCACCCTGCACGAGCTATATGAAACATTTATAAGGAAATCCAGGGAACTCACCACCATGGTACTCCTCAAATCTCAAGATACCTACAAAGCAAGCCTTCTTTCCTTCTTACAAAGAATTTCGATGCTCGTTTGTTGTGTTATGTACAGGTATATGTAATTATAAAGGGGAGAACTTAGGAGGAATGGGGCAGATATCTTGTCAGATATCATAAAAATATTTAAAATTTGTAACAAACGCGATTGGCCTTTTATTTTTTCTTTTACTTCACGTGTTGCCATATGAATTCCTAGCCAGTGATTCATTTGGCTGCCCAATCTTCCTTGTCAAATCAGATGCCAAAAGATCAAGGGCAGACTAGGTTTAAGTCATCATTAATCTGTTAAAAGAAGGTGAAGGGAAAACCTTTTCCCTGAGTAACTAAGGCAGAATTTTTAAAAATGTCTTTAGATGATAAATGATAAGTGAGAATATTTGATCTAGGGATAAGTGTAATATTTCCTCAGGATTTATATCTACCATTTAGCTCTACCAAGTTCAATTCATGAACACATTTAATGATAAATATCACTTTTAGGTTAATTTTTCTACATCTAAAAAAGTGGCCCAATGGGAAGCAATGGCCACTCCATTCCCAATGCCTTCTGGTAGGGAAATACTGGGCTCAACATCAATCTTGTGCTTCAGTCCTCTAGGGAAGATTATCTTTATAGAAGGTTGTAAAGCTAAATAAATTTAAAAGATTATCAAAGAGAGATTATAAATCTAAGCAGAGGCTCTCAAGTCTGGGCTCCCATTAGAATCACCTAGGGAATTAGAAAAATTAATACTAATGGCTTGCATGGTCCCCAGACCAATTAAATGAGAATATCTTTGGTGAGAACTGGGCATTGGTATTTGTAATGCTCTCCAGTTGATTTTAATGCACAGTCAAGATTGAAAATAATTTATATAGGTTGGTGTTGTTTTCCTTGACAAGAAAATTTGCATGGTACAACAAATTTCATCTACCATACCAGATAAAAACTCAAGATTGAATGTAAGACATCCTGGTGATATGAGATAGACAGCTCAAAAGCTGTCCCTTTAAGGTTGCCCCTCCCAAGTTTGCTAGTGATTTATTTTGCTACCAGGAAGTCCTTTTCAAGCCAGGAGAAAGAGTGGACAACAGTCTACAAATATTTCTCCCCGGTAGAAAAATAATCAAATGCTACAAATATGGAGAGATTGATGTCCAAAAATTCATTTCTGTTGTAGAGAAATTGTGTTAGTATTCATTGAATTCAGTCCATCAGGTTTCTCAACTTTGGAACCCACACATTCTGATTATGTAACAAAAATTTTGAGCTTTTGAAAAGTACACAGTAGTGAGCCTGTTAAGTTGTTAGGTGCCGTCAAGTTGGATCCGACTATAGCGACTCTATGCACAACAAGAATGTAACACTGCCCTGTCCTGCGCCATCCTCATGAATATTGCTATGTTTGAGCCCATTGTCGCAGCCACTGTGTCAGTCCATCTCGTTGAGGATCTTCCTTTTTTTGGATGACCCTCTACCAAGTATGATGTCCTCTTTCTCCAGGGACTGGTCCCTCTTGATAACATGTCCAAAGTACATGAGACAAAATCTCGCCATCCTCGCTTCTAATGAGCATTCTAGCTGTACTTCTCCCAAGATAGATTTGTTCATTCTTCTGGAAGTCCATGGTATATTCAATATTCTTCACCAACACCATAATTCAAAGGCATCAATTCTTCTTTGGTCTTCCTTGTTCATTCAGTGAGCCTACCAGGAGTAAAGCATTGATCCTGTTGGATTCGCTGTGTAGTGAGCATTCCCCTAACACATTGATCCTGGTGGAGAACCCACCTTGCACCTGGCAAAATAAATTCATTTAGTCCATGTAGAACATTCCTAAACAGGAGTTGCCATTTTTGAAAATTCAGGCCTTGTGGTCTGATTACCTCTACTGGTGAGTTAACTCACTTAGAAAATGATGAAGGACTTTCACCTAAGGCAGTGCTGTGAGGCTAAGAGGGAAGACAGCAAGACTATTCAGTTCCTTAATGTGGAAACATCTAGGGGAAGGTGTCAGTTCCTGAAGCTGGGTACAGGTACAGGCCCACAGGTTATCTATTGTGTCAGGGCTTTCATTGAAACAAACCTCGGTGTGGTGAAATCTCACAAGGAGACTTCATAGGATTTTCTAGTGGGAGAACACTGCATAAAGAGAGAGAGATTGTTATTAGAGGAATCCCTGGGTGATGCAATGGTTAATGTGCTTTGCTGCTAACCAAAAAGTTGGCGGTTTGAGTCCACCCAGAGGCACCTTGGAAGAAAGGCCTAATGATCTACTTCTAGAAAATCAGTCATTGAAAACCTTATGGAGTGCAGTTCTACTCTGACATACGTGGGGTTGCCATGAGTCAGAGTTGACTCTAAGGCAACTGTTTATTTATTTATTTTTTGTTGTTGTTTATAATTTGGGCTTAGACAACAAAGGTTGTTTAAATCACCCTTTAGAGAATGCAACTGCTACAGATCATCATCTTACTCTCCCTCAGGGATATGTACAAGGATTGGAGAACATCAGCCAGAGCCATCTTTTCCTAAAAGAGAGGAGACCTATCGATTGTGATAAAATGGATCTCCTCTTCTCCTTAAGTTCCAATAGTCTATATTTGCCTGAATGGCCTGTCGTGCACTCTGACAAATTAAGAGGGCTTCTACAACTGATCTCATTTACAAAACTCTACTAGTATTTCACTCTTCCCAGGCTCTCATTTCTTACTGATACTGCCAAGTAACTGCATCAGCTGGCCCAGGTGTCTAGGTATTCTTAAGAATACCATGTTCCTGTTAATTTTAGGTTTAAGATTTGGGGTTTTCTAATTAAATAGCTCATTTTCTTGGCTTAACAAAAATGGTAGGAAGGCTCAAAGGTAGCATAAGAATTATACAACTTATCGTCTAGAAACTTTAAAGGTAAAGTTAACAATCACTTACCATTCACATACCTAGTTGTGCATTTAGATACAACCAGAGAATTCCTTGGGAGCTGTGTCATCCCCAGATTTCATGGAAGGACTAGTAGCTGACTTAATTTTCTGGAAACAGTGTTGATTCGGTTTAACAAAAATCTGTTGAATGCCTACTGCATGCTAATATACAGAAACGGATAAAATATGGTCTCTGTTCTTGAGAAGTTCACAGCTGACCACAATCTTTCTATTTTCAGCCAAACTTGGCCCTGAGAGGTGCCCCTAGTTTCAGAAAGTGTTACAATAAAGTTCAACTTCTGCTTTATGTTTCACCAATCATTACATAACTGAGGAAGGTCCTTAATTCTAGCCTTGAATATAATTACTGCTGGTTGACTTAACTCTCATTTTGCATATTTTACATTTCATATTTATTCTGTATTCACTTTTAATTTTATATATTTCTATATAAAGGATTATATCAAGATGACTCACCAGATCAACTGTATAAAGTATACTTGGTGGCTTTTTAAGGTCTTAGCAGCCAGTCACCAACATTCTCAATATTTATTGGCCATTTCTTTCATGTCTATGTCCAAAAAAGTAAGAGCTTCATTGTCTAAATCTATGAGGAGCTACATCACACGTGCATTATCTAGAGATCATTGCATGATTGATTAAGTCTCCAAATACATCAAGTGGGAGTGAAATAAAAACAAAATTTCATGATGGATACATATAACGCATGAGAATATTTAATTCATTTTCACTTAATGATAGTTGCAGAAAAATTAATAAAGACTGTTACCTTAATGTATGTTAGCTATTGGAGCAGAAACTGAGGAGAAAGGAATTCCATTTGGACTCTATAAGCAAATGAGTGGTAAAGAGATGTCAGCTGCATTCCATTACTACTTTCCATAGTGGCTAACTAAATTATGTGCTCATTAGTTTATTGGGTTAATAAATGAGAGGCTGAAAAATGTACACACTCTTACAAGTGAAACATTTTCACAGAGGCAAAGGAAGCCTGACTAATTTGAGTTAGATTTAGATCCTATGTCTTTTATAATGATTAATTCCATGAGAGAATGAAAGAATAATCAGCTACTAATTCTGACTTGGCCAGTGATTCACCAAGAGAACTTGGGAAATTTTCTTAACTCATTAAGGCTGCATCTCCTCACCTGTAAAAGGGTAAGAGTAAACTGATTCTTGGTGATCCTCCTAGTTCTGTGATTCTATGTCACCAGAAAACTATTCTAAGGGGTTTTAGATATATAACTTAATTTTGTATGTAATAAAACCAATCTGATGTTATTAAAGCATATTCTTATAGGGTCAAGGTCATTTAAGGACTGAGGCATATCCCAGGCTGAGAAACATTCAAGGGTCAAGACTCATGATATAGCTGCTGTAATTAAACTGCTTAGCTCCCAAAGGACAATGAGGCTAGTGATACATTATCATGAGACATGATGATGGAAATGAAAATGCTTTGCAAACTATTTGGGGCTATATAAATGTCAGGTGTTAGGCATTATTAT
Organism: Dugong dugon; assembly: GCA_030035585.1. NCBI lineage: Eukaryota > Metazoa > Chordata > Mammalia > Sirenia > Dugongidae > Dugong > Dugong dugon. The sequence goes on from CM057475.1 coordinate 29,068,080, forward strand.
TATCTTCTCCATTTACTCAAGGACTAACTGTGAGTAGGAATTGGCTCGATGGCAACGGATTTGGAACTTACAGAACTGACTTCAACAAGACTAGGTACCAAGTCAGGGCCAATTTGGAAGAAAATCCATTCTTATTTTTTTACATTCCTTTTATTCCTTTATTACATCAATATTTATTGAGCCTCTTCTATTTGTAAAGTGCCAGTGGGGGAATTAAGCTGCATAAGGCACTATCACTATCCTCAAAGAGTTTGTAATCTACTAAACGTATATCAAACAGCACCATCTATTTTTCTTTAATGGTTTTATGTGTAGAAGGATTTATTTTCCTTGATTAGGTTTTAAGTTCTTTGAAGGCCTAAACTATATTTTTATTTCTTTTGAACTCCTTTACAATGTTCAATACACTATTGGGCACATTGATCTTAAAAAATATTATTTGGTGGAAAAATAAAAAAATAATCTCTAGTAATGGAGTTTAGATCCTCTAAAGTGCCATGTAAGTATATATTACTATCATTATATATGTTTGAAACTTTCTCTACTGCAGCTCAAGGAGACATCTAGACACTTAGGATTCCATAGACTTATAAATGATAGTGGACCAATAACGACTAATAATACAAAGAATAACAACTAACTGTTACTGAAGACTAATAATGTACCAGGCACTAAGTTATGTGTTCATATTCATTATCTTATTTATTCTCCACAACAATTTTCTTAAGTTGGAACTATCATTATCCCCATTCTACAGATGAAGAGACTGTGGTATGGAGATGATAACAAAAATCATGTGGTTAGTGAGTGGAAGAACTAGAAAATGAATTTAAGCAGTACAGATGCCAACACACGAAAGGGGACACCATTACTGGGATCTACATCTATTTAATTTACCACATTAAATAATACCTGGAAATTTAGATCAATCTACACCAGTGGTTCTCAGTGGAAGGTGATTTTGTCACACACGGGATACATAACAATGTCTGGAGACTTTCGTGGTTGTCTCAACTGCAGGAATGCTCCGGAATCTAGTGGGTAGAGGCCATGGATGCCACTTACTGTCTTGCACTGCAGAGGGAAGCCCCCCATAACAAAGAATCATCCAGCCCAAAATATCAAAAGAGAGCTGATCTTGACCACTCTTTACATCACAGGATACCACTGCTGTAAATCAGTGACTTCCTATTATGACTCAGGCCACTATGAACAGCCTAACAGTCTAGCGCAAGAGCTCAGATAAGCCCAACGTGCAGTTTGTGATCTTAGAGCTGCAATGGAAGGCACTGTGATGGGGGGTACTTTTTTTCCAAAAATGTAGAACATCCTGCATTGATATTTATTACTTTTTGTTTGAATTTGGAATATGTAAATTTTTACTTAATAAATCATCATCTTACTCTTGTTGTTGTTATTGTTAGGTGCCGTTGAGTTGGTTCCAACTCATAGTGACCACATGCACAATAGAACGAAACACTGTTCGGTCCTGCTCCGTCCTCACAATATTTGCTGTGCTTGAGCCCATTGTTGCAGCCACTGTGTCAGTCCATCTCATTGAGGGTCTTCCTCTTTTTCGCTGACCCTCCACTTTACCAAGCCTGATGTCCTTCTCCAGGGACTAGTCCTCCCTGATATCATGTCGAAAGTATGAGAGAAGTCCTTGCTTCTAAGGAGCATTATGGATGTACTTCTTCCAAGACAGATTTGTTCATTCTTCTGGCAGTCCGTGGTATATTCAATATGCTATGCCAACATCATGATTCAAAGGCATCAATTCTTCTCTGGCCTTCCTTATTCATTGTCCAGCTTTCACATGTATATAAGGCAAATGAAAATATCATGGCTGGGGTCAGGCGCCTTAGTCTTCAAAGTGACATCCTTGCTTTTCAACACTCTGAAGAGGTCTTTTGCAGCAGATTTGCCCAATGCAAAATGACATTTGATTTCTTAACTGCTGTTTCCATAGGTGTTGATTGTGGATCCAAGTAAAATGAAACCCTTGACAGAGTCAATCTTTTCTACTTTTCTTCATGATGTTGCTTATGGTCCAGTTGTGAGGATTTTTGTTTTCTTTATGTTGAGGTGTAATCCTTGCTGAAGACTGTGTGGTCTTTTATCTTTATTAGTAAATGCTTCAAGTCCTCTTCACTTTCAGCAAGCAAGGTTGTGTCATCTGCATATCGCAGGCCCCTCCTCCAATCCTGATGCCTCGTTCTTCTCCATATAGTTCAGCTTCTCGGGTTAGTTTCTCAGCATACAGATTGAATAAGTACGGTGAAACGATATAACCCTGATGCACAACTTCTCTGACTTTTAACCAGGCAGCATCCCCTGGTTCTGTTTGAACAACTGCCTCTTGGTCTTTATACAGGTTCCTCATGAGCATAATTAAGTGTTCTGGAATTCCCATTCTTCCCAATGTTATCCATAATTTGTTATGATCCACACAGTGGAATGCCTTTGCATAGTCAATAAAACACAGGTAAACATCTTTCTGGTATTCTCTGTTTTCAGCCACGATCCTTCTGACATTAGCAAGGATATCCCTTGTTCCAAGTCCTCTTCTCAATCCGGCTTTAACTTCTGGCAGTTCCCTGTCAATGTACTGCTGTAACAACTTTTCAATGATCTTTAGAAAAATTTTACTTGTGTGTGATATGAATGATATTGTTGGATAATTTCCATATTCTGTTGAATCACCTTTCTTTGGAATGGGCACAAATATGGATTTCTTCCAGTCAGTTGGCCAGGAAGCTGTCTGTTTGTTGAAACATCTCAATTGGTATTCCATCATTTCCTGGAGCCTTGTTTCTCGCCAATTCCTTCAGCGTAGCTTGGACTTCTTCCTTCAGTACCATCAGTTTTTGATCATATTCTACCTCCTGAAATGGCTGAACATCAAACAATTTTTGGTACAACGACTATGTATTCCTTACACCTTCCTTTGAGGCTTCCAACGTAGTTCAATATTTTCTTCCCCAATAATCCTTCAAAATTGCAACTCGGGGCTTGAATTATTTCTTCAGTTCTTTCAGCTTGAGAAATGCTGTGTGTGTCCTTCCTTTTTGGCTTTCTAACTCTAGGTCTATGAATATTTCATTGTAATACTTTGTCTTCTCGAGCCACCCTTTGAAATCTTCTGTTCAGCTCTTTTACTTCATTGTTTATTCCATTTGTTTTAGCTACTCTACTTTCAAGAGCAAATTTCAGAATCTCTTCTGGCATCCATTTTGGTCTTTTCTTTCTTTCCTGCTTTTTAAACAACCTTTTGTTTTCTTCATGTATGATGTCCTTGATGTTATCCTAAAACTGGTCTGGTCTTTGGTTACTAATGTTCAATATGTCAAATCTATTCTTGAGATGGTCTCTAAACTCAAGTGGGATATACAAAAGGTCATATTTTGGCTCTCATGGACCTGTTTTAAATTTCTTCAGCTTCCACTTGAACTTGCATATGGGCATATGAGCAATTGATGGTCTGTTCTGCAGTCAGCCCCTGGCTTTGTTCTGACTCATGATATTGAGCTTCTCCATTGTCTCTTTTGACAGATGTAGTCAATTTGATTCCTGTGTATTCCATCTGGCAAGGTCCATATGTATAGTTGCCACTTATATTGTTGAAAAAAGGTATTTGCAATGAATAAGTCATTGGTCTTGCAAAATTCTATCATGTGATCTCTGGCATCATTTCTATCAATCAGACCATATTTTCCAACTACCTGTCCTCTCAGTACTTGTTGCTAGTTTAGATCAATGTCCTATAATTTTTAAAATACAAAACATAGAAGTCTTTCCTATATTTGAGACTCTTTCTATCTAACAGTTATATGGCTTTATCTGTGAGCAGCTAAGATAAATAGCTATAGCAATTTCATGGTACTTAAAGTTACATTTCTTGATAATCTCTGGATTTTTCAGGGGCCATTAGAGATCCCTGTGTGAATCTTGAAATGATGAAAAGTATATTCTAGCAAATACTTTAAGTACTCTGCTATTGCTGAGAAACACATTTCTAAATCAATTTCTTTTTTTTGCATTTTTAACTTGTAATGAAATAAGTCTTAACAAAAGTGCCCTTTGCAATCTAAATGCTTAGGTTTGAGAGCAGCAGGCCAAATTGAGAATTAATTAACATTTCAAAGACAGAGTGCTATATTGTTTAATGCTAAATTGTACTTCAAATAGGGATTGATTTCTATGCCATAGAAAAACATCTTTTCCCTCTTTCCATGGGCTTTTTAATAAAAAATATGGATAGTGTATATTTAGAGAATAAGGTTAAATAATGTAATCATAAAATGTTTTTGATGAAGCCATAATAATATGCTATTATAGAATCCATGTTCTTCAGTCGTCTTTACAACTTTGAGAAAACAATTATTACTGAATAAGTGAGACTGAAAACCAACCAATACTGAGTGCATTAGTATAATTTATGTATTCATAAAACTGATAATAGACATTTATTTCTAAAAATCTTTAAAGCACAGGTAATAATGGAACCAGTCAGCAATTTGCCACTTGCAATTAATCACTCTTCATAGTCACAACGTTCAATTTTTCTTGCTATTTGAGAGAGTAATGATTAATTGATAAAAGTTTAACAAGTGCACTAATAGCAGGTGTTCCTAATTGCAAAGTCTTCAGAATGATTCTCCCCAAACCTACTTTATGCTAATTTGTACAGCATTAGTCATAACACTTTATGATTTTACTTTTAAAACGACTTTTCTTTTAGTCACCCTAATTTAATTAAGAATTTTAACTAGTTACATGTATCAAGAACACCAATGAATTTTAAATTTGTGAGTTTTATTACCATAAGAGATTAACAAGAAGTCTCATAAAAATGCAAGGCTGCCAATTAGAAGCATCAACGCTGTGTAAATTAGAATTTGTTAATTGGTTTAGCAAATGTAAATTCAATTTTTTGAAATTTTATGAACTGAAAAATTGCTTATATTTTTGTGAGCCTCCAGAAATATCTTATTAGTGCTGATATTTGTTTCAGTGTTTCTGAAGTTATACTTGTATTTTAGCTACACATTTCTATTCCATTTATTTCAGAAATATCTGATTTTAGCATTCATTTTTCATCCACACATGTTTGCCCCTCACCATCCGCGCTGTTAAATGAATAGTTAAGTACACATTTTTCTTTCATCCGTCTTCCTCTCAGCAAGACAGATAAAATATGCATTCTAGGTAAGATTTGTTATTTTGTACTTTCAATATTAAAGTGCATGTAATTAATTTAGTTCCCTTAAACACTATGAGTTTATGACAAAACCTAGACACTTTTACAAAGATGTCTATTGCATAAAGCATTTCAGGTATGCAGATTAATACTGTTTGGAAATAGACTCAGTAGTCTTGCATTTTATAATTATAAGAACCGGGCTATACTTTAGTATATACCATGGAATGGGGAGGTCGCTTAGCAATGTAAGATCAAAATCTATTCTCAGTGAGGTACATGCACAGTTGGAGTACTAACCTTCCAGCAGTTACTCCCATGCTGAGTTTCAGCCAAGAAATGGAGGGCAGAATTTAGGACATGCCTAAAATGTTCTTACAGCTGAGTCTACATAATCTAAGTGAGGAGGTGGAGGAAGGAGTAGGGCATCGAATTATCTGGAAACTCAGCATTCTCTATTTTCCAGATAATTTGACCCGTTTGGTGGCATAGTCATGAACACTGACACTCTGCCCGCTAACTTCTCCAGCCCCTCCTAATTTCCCAATTGAAAATCATCATGCCAGATAATGTCTCCTAAAGACTCAGCAAATAGTTGTTTGGACATTCAAAGCCTCCTGTATGAATTTGTTATTCTGAATTAGTTTAATTAGATTACTCCACCCATGATAAGGAGTCCTGGGGTGGTGCAAACTGTTACCGAGCTTTGCTGCTAACTGAAAGGTTGGAGGTTCCTGTTCACCTAGTGGCAGGTGCTTTGGAAGAAAGGCCTGGAGATTTCCTGAAAAATTGGCCACTGAAAAACCTATGGAGCACAATTCTACTCTGTACACATGACATCACCATAAGTCCAAGCCAGCTCAACAGCAATTGGTTTTCCATGATTAGATCCCAGAGGGATGAGATGCAGGACAAGACCAAAGAGTAAACGAAGTGTGATCTTAGTGATCAGTGGGCATAGAAAGGGAGTTAGCATTTAGATAGAACATGCTACCTGCATATATAATTCTGTGCATTGTCTTGTTTAAGCAGATACTGAAGCACACACAACTAGACTTGGGAACCAAGTAGCAGTAGAAAGGAATTTGATCAGGAAGGGCTGCTGCAGGAACTCTGGGTTAAAAGAGATGCAGTAGCTAGAAATCAACTGAGTGGTAGGGAACAGAGCAGCCTCCCACCCACCACCACTACTAAGAAACAGGCTGGGTTTGTTTTTTAACCCTGATACCTTCCTCCTTGCTTCACTCTTCCTCCCCTACTTTATCTTCATATTTTGCTAGTTTTTTTAAAAAAGTGGAAACATCAACTTCCAAAGACAAAAGCTTGCTTAGATAAATTTGGATATTAATGGAATAGAATGCCTCTATTAAAATAGTGATTCCAATATGTATTTATTGACATGAAAATATGTTTTCAATTTATTAATTCATTGAGTCACCAAGTATTGTTGCATGACTACTGTGTGTTAAGCTCTGGTCTAGGTGTTAGAGATTCAGTTTACATTCTAGTGGGAGATTTGGACAATTAAAAACTAAACAAACAAATATAATTACAAATATAATTACTATGAAGAAATATAAACCAAGGTAAGAGATCAAGGGGGGTTGGGAATGACAGTTGAGTAGAGATTGGAATGGCATGAGGGAGAGATTTGTGTAGATATTGGAATATTCCTAGCAGAGGGAAAGTCATAGGGATAGAAGGAAAGACTGGGGCTGAAAAAGAAGGAAAGTAGGAGGAGGGACAAAGAATAGAGAGAAGCAACAGCAATTATGGCAGTGAGTTGGGGATCTTCTTGCACCCTCACTAAGCTATCCTTTTCAAGGATGGTTCTTTGAGAAAGGAAGTATCTATCACCTACCCTGAGCTGGTGGTGGCTCTGAGTGTAGAAAGGCTTTCCTCAATGGGATGCCCCAAAAGTGTTAATAACCAGGGGTGTCAAATGCATTGTCTTATATCCCACAGAGAGTGGACAAATGTGCTTACAGTCTAAATATTTTCAATTAAAATTTAAAAAATTTGTGTAGGCAAAATGGAAATCCATGTGGCTCTATGGGGCCTTTGGGCTGGGTGATTTTACCCCCATGTTAAACCCATTTAGTGACTGTTCCAGGACTGAATGTGCCGGAGGAATAGGGATAATGTAGTCAAAGGACACTTTGAGTGGGAGGCTTTCTCTGGGAGTATAGCCACTTTCCTTTCAAATTCCTCGACCTTTCCCTCTTTTCTACATGAACTCCAGGGCATTTTCTCTAGTAACACAAAAAGTAAAATAAAAATAAAACCCTTCTCACAACGGAGCACTGAGAACTTTCCAGCTGTGTTTCTGCTCTGTAAATGGACTCTGATCCCCTAATCTCCATTTGGGATATTTTGGGGGAATCCTGAGCAAAACCACTCCACATCTTGAAGTCATAATTTCTTAGTCTATGAATGAGAAGAATAATATTTATCTTTCCTACAGATGGTGTGCTGGTTGATTAATAAATGCTTAAAGAGTGTTTTGAAGATTACAAGTGTCAGCTATTATTGTGATTATTATTAGCTGATCCTACAAACCAAAATTAGAGTCAGCACCAGGTTACGGCTGACACTTTCATCTCTTGTATGTACGTTCTATCCACTGGAAGAATTAAATTTAAGCCAGGCATAATTAATTAATGTTTATGAAGCATGTTGTTAGTCTCAACTGCTCTAAGTGCCAAGTGCAGTGATGAGAAACACCATAGCTTTGGTTTGAACCTTGTAATAGTATTAAATTCTGATTGGCTTTATTTAGATTATAGATCAAGTCCTTAGGATCTCATTTCTATATTCTGTGCAGTATCTGATAGCCTACTGGCATATCATAACTGTCCAATAAAAGCAGTAATAAAGTTGCAATCTCTTTTCCTTTTCTTTTTATTTGCCTCCATACTTAAAAACTAATAGACTAGACAGGAAGAAAGATGGTCTCTTATTTTTGGCAAAAGATAATTTAAAATCCTTGCTAATGGAATATGGAATATTCTTTCTCCTGCTTACCAATCAGGAAAATGAAAACTATTTACTCTGGAAAGTCTGGTTGTATCACTCTTAAATCATTTATAGTCCACTAAGTGCTTTGAATAATGGAGGAGCTAGGAGAGCCCCTGATTTAATTTTGTCTCCTGTGTTTCTTTAGTATCTTTGTGCTTTCTTACATTTAGGAGAATAGCACAGAAGAGAGAGTTAAGATTTTTTTTTTTTTTTAGAAAGCTATTAAAAGTTTTACAAAGGACATGAGCTTTAATAAAACCTCTCTGTATGCAGAAAGGCCAAATCTCCAGGGATGTGGAAAGGGGCAACCTCAAAGTTAAACATTTGAAAAGCAAACTAAATTCATGACTTTAACATTGGTTCTTCTCTTCTCCCGCTCTTATCATCATTATATAGATACAAAGGTGTTTCAGTGCATTCTTTAACCCAAAAGTCTCCAGTATATCACAGTATCAAATAGTAAGGGCACATACTTGCCTGATATTTTAGTTTCAAAAATGCTGCTTTACATATGTATTAGTTTTCTACTGCTGCTGTAACAAATTACCATTCATTTAGCAACTTAAAACAATAGCCATCTATTTTTTCACCGTTCTATAGGTCAGAAGTTCAGGAATGAGTTGTCTCAGCTGGTTCTCTGCTCCAAGTTTCATAAGGCTGAAATGAAGATGTTGGCAGGCTGTATTGCTTTCTTTTTTATTGTGATAAATAAATATATATATGTAACAAAACATTTGAAATTTCCACAATGTCATATGTACTGTTCAGTGAAATTAATTATGTTGATCATGTTGTTAAGTTTGATGGTATAATTTGGGAACAAATAGGGGTAATAGTTGTATTGCTTTCTTAAGGCTTTAGGGATTAATTCGTTGCCAAACTCATTAAGGTTGTTGGCAAATTCAGTTCCATGCATTCGTAGGACTGAGGTCCATTTTATCACTGACTGTTGGCCAGGCATCCTTCTCAGCTTTTAGAGACTATCCGCATTCCTTGGTTGTGACTCCTTTTCTCCATCTGTGAAGCCAGTAATAGTGACTCAAATCTTTCTCATGCTTCAGGCCTCTCTGACCTCCCCTTCTGGCACATCTCTCCTCTTCCTTCCCCTTCTGCCTCATCTCTCTTTTACTTCCAGCCAGAGGATATTCTCTTTTTTTAAAGAGCTCGTGTGAGTATACTGAAACCACCTGGATAATCCGGAATATTATTATCATCTTAAGGTCTTTTATTTATACCTGCAAACTTTTCTTTTGCCATGCAATGTGACATATTCATAGGTTCTAGGGATTAGATATGGATATCATTAAGGGGTCATTTTTCTGCTCATTATCATATGGGCAGAATTACCATACTAGGCAAGGTGGATACTATTATCCCAGTTTTATAGGTGAAGAAACTCAGGATCTCAGTAGCATAAGTGATTTAACCCAGGTCACAGAGCAAGACATGAACCCAAGGATAATGACTACAATCCTTTTGTTATTTCAGTTATGCCCTGTTTTTAGTAAACATACAGAGTGCTTAGTAAGTGTAAGGTTCTGTACTAAGCATGGGAATACAGGGATGAAAGATAAAGTTTCTACATTCAAGAGGTTCCCAACCTTGCAGGCTAAACTGACAAATACACAAGCAATTTTAATAAAGTTTCTGAAGGCTTGATAAAGGATACAGAAAGAGTACAGTGTCAGGGAGGGGAATAAGTGGGCATTAGGAAAGGCTTCCCAGAGGAGGTGATCTTTGAAAAGTAGGAGTTCTTCAGTGAGATATGTGAAGTATGATGGGAACTGTATGAGCAAAGGCCTGGTGGCAGGAGAGGCTAGGACTCCTCCAAGAACCAGCAAATGGGTACAGGGTCCTGGTAGAAAACAATTTACAGATAAGGGTGTAAAGGTAGGTGGAGTCATATTGTGAAGAACTTTTAAAAAGCCTTCCTCCCACCCTCATGGTAAGGAATAATTGAAGTATTTAAGCCAGGTTTAACATATCCAATGTGCATTTTAGAAAGATATAAAATGAGCAGGGTCAATTAAATGGGGGCTGAGATGGTGAACAACAGTGATTGTGATAAGCAAGGCACTCTGCTAGATATTGTGAGGGTTACAAAAATATAAATTATACTTTGTGTCCTTGCAGATTTTTCATCGTACTTTAGAACTTTTTGACTGCAAAGAGCAAGAAGCCAATTCAGACGACCTTCAGCTCAAAAGAAGAGACTATTCAAGTTACTGAAAATCTACGGGTAGATAGCACCTCGAATGGTACCATTAGGTGTCTATCTCTCTCCTTTACTGATTTCTGATCACTTTTTTCAGCATCATTTCAGGAGGGGTTGCTCCATGTTACGTCAGTGATGACCAACCACGAATTCTAGATCTACATTGTCTTTATAGCTAATAATTGCAGAGAAAAGATCATTTCCTTCCTCCAAACATTCATGTCAATTTTCAAAAAGGACTCCAATTGGTCTTGCTTAGCCATACGCCCATGGATGGACCAATCACTCTGTTCAGGCAGGTGGGGTACTCTGAATCATTTACCCGAGTTATGTCTACCTCCGTAGCAGGAAAGGGAAGCCTACCACAGGTGTAGCCACTGGGCATTTTCTGAAACAGAGAAAACTGAAAGGGATGATAGCTAAACAAAAATACCATTATACCCGAAAAACCCGTTTGCAAGGAGTCAACTCATAGAGACCTTATAGGATGGAGTAGAACTGCCCCATAGGACTTCCTAGGCTATAATCTTTATGGAAGCAGATTGCCACATCCTTGCTGATGGGTTTGAATTGCCAGCCTTTCAGTTAGCAGCCGAATGCTTAACTACTGTGCTACCAGGGCTCTTCCACTATTCCCAGTGCATGCAAATCACCTGGGTAAAACCTGAAATCATGTATTTTTAACAAGTTCCCATGTGATGCTGATGCTCCTGGTTCATGGAACGAACACATTTTGAGTAGCAAGACTCTATACTATCTATTGGGGGAGCCAAGAAGAGTATGTGGAAAGAAAACCACAATAAAAAAATGCAATGATGATTCAAGATGATGACAATGAGATGTAAAAAGAGGTGGTATCAAATAAATTGTAATAACAATAAGTACCATGGGAATCCAAAAAAGAGAGAATGTCCTTTAGAGTAGGTCAGCAGATCTCAAATTGGTTTCCAGATCCTTGGGGGTACCAGGCACCTTTTCAAGGAGTCCATGAGATCAAACTATTGTCACAATAATGCAGAGATGTTATTTTATTTTTTTCTTCTGTTGTCTCGTAGTGATGGTTTAAAAAAAAAAGATAAGTAAAATGCTTGTGACTTATAATGAATCAAGTTTTAGACACAAAATCAAACAAGTGATGCCAGTTTTACTTAAGAATGTCCTTGATAATCAGTAAAAATTATTAATTTTATTAAATCCTGATCCTTGAGTAAATGTCTTTTTAATATTCTGTGTGGTGAAATGGGAAGTATGCATGAAATATTTCCACCACATACCAAAGTATGATGGTGGTCAGGAAGAAAAGCACTTTTGTGATTGTTTGAGTTGCTAGCTAAACTAACCATGTTTTTCCCCCTATGGAACATATTTCTTACTTGAAAGAATGACTGACAGACAAACTACGGTTATTCAGATATAGGTATTTGAAGATTTTCTTAAAAATGAACAAGTGAACCTCTTACCTTAGGGAAAACAAATGACGGGATTTGTTGCTAATGATAAAATTTGAGCTTTTGAGGAAAAATTAGAACTTTGGAAAACATTTATCTGTCATCATAAGCTTGACAGAATTCCAATTCTTAAAGATTTTTCTAATGAGATTGATGATGTATTAATAAATGTGATTTTTGACATTGTTGTGTCATCATTTGGATGGTCTACATAACTCTGATTCAAATTTTTCAAATGACCAATTCATGTAATGAAATTATGTATGAGGAAAGATTCATTCAAAGGGAAAGGCAAACCTACGGATATCAATATAACAGTGTACAAAAGCTAATTGGTATAGTTTCAGATTCTACATTGCAAATAACCTTTAAGAAACTACCACTTGCCATTTTTGGGTGTAGTATCAAAGAACAATATCCACATTATCTAAAAAGGCTATTAAAATACTCCTTCCATTCCCAAATATAAATCTGTGGGCCAAATTTTCCTTATATACTTTAACCAAAAGATACATTACAATAGATCGAATGCAGAATCCAATATGAGAACTCAAGTTTATTCTCTTAAATCAGACATCGAATGAATTTGAAAAATTGTGAAACGATACTATTCTTTTACAAATTTTTATTTTTGGCTTTGGAAAATATAGTTATTTTTTCATAAAATTATGTCATTTATTTTAACATGTATTAGACTTATTGTTATTTTAAATTGAATTGCCACAAATATTTTTACATTTTTTCAGTTCAAAATTTTCTGAATTCTCTTATTCATATAATCCATATAAACAAAAGCTTTTTGAGATTCTTAATAGTTTTTAAGAGTGTAGTAAAGCTGTCTTGAGACCAGAATATTTGAGATCCACTGGGCTACGTTAATCAGAAAAATCTCAATTGCTAGGTATTACCACTAAATGTTGTTGTTGTTGTTAGGTGCCATCAAGTCAGTTCCATCTCATGGAGACCCTATGTACAACAGAATGAAACACTGCCCAGTCCTACAACAGCCTCACAATCGTTGCTATGAGTAAACCCATAGCCACTGTGCCAATCCATGTCATCGAAGGTGTTCCTCTTTTTCACCCAACCTCTACTCTACTAAGCCTGATATTCTTCTCCAGGGACTTGTCCCTCCTGATAATATGTCCAATGTACTTGAGAAGAAGTGTTGCCATCTTCACTTCTAAGGAGCATTGTGTCTGTACTTCTTCCAAGACAGATTTGTTCATTCTTCTGGCAGTCCATGGTATATTCAATATTCACCAACATCATAATTAAAAGGCATCAATTCTTCTTCTGTCTTCCTTATTTATTATCCATATTTCTCATGCATATGAGGTGAATAAAAATATCATGGCTTGGGTCAGGTGTACCTTAGTCCTTAAAGTGACATCCTTGCTTTTCAACACTTTAAAGAGGTCTTTTGCAGCAGAATTGCCTAATTCAATACAACATCTGACTTCTTGACTGCTGCTTCCATGGGGATGATTGAGGATCCAAGTAAAATGAAATCCTTGACAACTTCAATCTTTTCTCCATTTATCATGATGTGCTTACTGGTCCAGTGGTGAGGATTTTTGTTTTGTTTTGTTTATGATAAGGTGCAATCTACACTGAAAGTTGTAGTCTTTGATCTTCATCAGTACGTGCTTCAAGTCCTCTTAGCTTTCAGCAAGCAAGGTGGTGTCATCTGCATATCACAGGTTGTTAATAAATCTTCCTCTAATCCTGATGCTGCATTCTTCTTCATACGGTCCAGTTTCTCAGATTATGTACTCCGCATACAGATTGAATAAGTAAGGTGAAAAGATACAACCCTGATGCACACCTTTCCTGACTTTAAATCACTCATTATCTCCTTGTTCTGTTTGAACGACTGCCTCTTCTTCTATGTACAGGTTCCTCATGAGCATAATTAAGTTTTCTGAAATTCCTGTTCTTTGCAATGTTATCCATAATTTTTTATGATCCGCATAGTCGAATGCCTTTGCATAGTCAATAAAACACAGGTAAACATCTTTCTGGTATTCTCTTCTTTCAGCCAAGATCCATCTGATATCAGCAATGATGTCCCTCGTTCCATGTCCACTTGTGAATCTGGCTTGAATTTCTGGCAGTTTCCTATGGATGTACTGCTGCAACCACTTTTGAATGATCTTCAGCAAAATTTTGTGTGTGATATTAATGATATTGTTTGCTAATTTCTGCATTCTGTTGGATCACCTTTCTTTGGAATGGGCACAAATATGGATCTCTTCCAGTTGGGTGGGCAGGTAGCTGTCTTCCAAATTTCTTGGCATAGAAGAGTGCGTGTTTCCAGCATTGTATCCATTTGTTGAAACATCTCAATTGGTATTCCATCAATTCCTGGAGCCTTGTTTTTTGCCAACGCCTTCAGTGCAGCTTGGACTTTTTCCTTCAGTACCATCAGTTCTTGATCATATGCTACCTCCTAAAATGGTTGGATGTTGACCAATTCTTTTTGGTACAGTGATTGTGTATTACTTTCATCTTCTTTTGATGCTTCCTGAGTCATTCAGTATTTTGGTCATAGAATCCTTCAGTATTACAACTTGAGGCTTGAATTTTTTCTCTCGTTCTTTCAGCTTGAGAAATGCTGAGTATTTTCTTCCCTTTTGTTTTTCTAACTCCGGGTCTTTGCACATGTCATTATAATATACTTTGTCTTCCTAGGCCACCCTTTGAAATCTTCTGTTCAACTCTTCTACTTCATTGTTTCTTCCATTTGCTTTAGCTACTCCATGTTCAAGAGCAAGTTTCAGAGTCTCTTCTGGAATCCATTTTGGTCTTTTCTTTCTTTGCTGCCTTTTAAATAACCTCTTGTTTTCTTCATGTATGATGTCCTTGATGTCATCCCATAACTTATTTTGTCTTCAGTCATTAGTGTTCAGTGTGTCTAATCTGTGCTTTAGATGGTGTCTAAATTCAAGTGGGATATACGCAAGGTGATTCTTTTGCTCTCATGGACTTGTTTTAATTTTCGTCAGCTTCAACTTGAACTTACATAGGAGTGATTGATTGTTCTGCAGTCAGCCCCTGGCCTTGTTCTGACTGATGATATTGAGCTTCTCTATCGTCTCGTTTCACAGATGTAGTCTATTTGATTCCTGTGTAAACCATCTGGCTAGGTCCACATGTATAGTTGTCATTCATTTTGTTGAAAACAGGTATTTGCAATGGATAACTCCTTGGTCTTGCAAAATTCTATCATGTGATCTCTGGCATCGTTTCTATCATCAAGGCCATACTTTCCAACTACCAGTCCTTCCTCTTTGCTTCCAACTTCCACATTCCAATCACCAACAATTATCAATGTATCTTGATTGCATGTTTGATCAATTTCAGACTGCAGAAATTGGTGAAAATCTTCAATTTCTTCGTCTTTGCCATTAGTGGTTGATGCACAAGTTTGAATAATAGTTGTATTAACTGGTCTTCCTTGTAGGCATATGGCTGTTATCACTGACAGCGCTGTACTTTGGGATAGATCTTGAAATGTTCTTTCTGATGATGAATGCAATGCTGTTCCTCTTCAATTTGTCATTCACAGCTTAGTAGACCATATGATTGTCTGATTCAAAACTGCCAATACCAGCCCATTTCAGCTCACTAATGCCTAGGATATAGATCTTTATGCACTCCATCTCATTTTTTTTGTATTGTGCTTTAAATGAAAGTTCACAGTGCAAGTTAGTTTCTCATACAAAACTTTGTACACACACTGCTATGTGGCCCTAGTTGCACTCCCCATACTATGACAACACACTCCTCCTCTCCTCCTCGGATTTCCCATGTCCAGTCAAAGAGTTCCTGTCCCTTTCTGCCTTCTCATCTCACCTCCGGATAGGAGCTGCCCATTTAGACTCATGTATCTACTTAAGCTAAGAAGCATACTCTTCAGGAGTGCCATTTTACATCTTATAGTCCAGTCTAATCTTTGTCTGAAGAGTTGGCTTCAGGAATGGTTTTAGTTTTGGGCTAACAGAGAGTCTAGGGGCTCCATCTCACTTTTGATGGCTTCCAGTTTTCCTAGATTCATACTTCATACATTTCACATTCCAATTATTAATGGATATTTGCAGCTGTTTCTTCTCACTTGAGTCTTACCACACACCAAGAGAAGGTCCTGAAAACTTGACTATATCCACATCATTAAGGTCAACTCTACTTTGAGGAGGTAGCTTTTCCCCAGTTGTCTTTTGAGTGCCTTCCTACCTGAGGGGCTCATCTTCTAGCACTATGTCAAATAATGTTCCACTGCTGTGTATAAGGTTTTCACTGGCCAATTTTTTTAGAAGTGGATCACCAGGTCCTTCTTCCCAGTCTGTCTTAGTCTGGAAGCTCCACTGAAACCTGTTCACCATGAGTGACCCTGCTGGTATTTGAAATACCAGTGGCATAGCTTCCAGCATCACAGCAACACACAGGCCACCACAGTATGACGAAGTGACAGACAAATGGTGGGAACAGCCACTAGACAGTCATATTCCTAAAAATAAAACTTAAGAAAATTCAAACTTTAGTGTTCCCCATACAAGGTTTATATGGGAGGGTCTAATGATGATTAATGAATATATTCAGATCATGGAATCTGGTGAAAAATATCAACACACACATATATATAAATATTAAATTCATAGATTTCCAAGTTTCAGTAGAAAGGGTCTTGTACCAATGTCATTTTGTTCAATAGAACAAAAGGCTGAATTCTAAATATCGCCCGTCTATTGCAAGATGTCAATCAAAAAGAGTTAGGTTGATTGCTGATTTATATAGGCTAAGTCAAAATAGTGAACACGTTTTGAAGTAGTATTTTTAAATCATTAGCTTATAAATAAAGTTGACAGTCTTCTACTTGATTTTTTAGATGAAAACCTTATCTAATGGTATATATTTTTAAACTTTCAGTTTTCATACCTTTGACATTTTCGTATTTATTCTTTTGCTTTAATAGTACAGTTAGCCTTAATGAATATTAACCCCTTGCTGTCCAGTTGATTGCAATTCATATTACTGAGTCAAGTTTGAATCCTAAGGAGATACTGTATTTTCTATTAATTTAATTTATTTATGAAACACATACACACTACTTACTATATTTCAGGTATTGTTCTAGGTGCATTACACGTGTTGACACACTTAAATCTTGTAACAAAGTTATGAAGGACTGATGAAGAGATTGAAGGCACAGAGGTTAAGTTACATGCTCAAGGTTACAAAGCCATTGAGTGGTAGAGGCCAGACAATCTGATTCCAGACATATTTCCTGAACCAAGACACTATGCTAAAATAGTGCTTTAATTGGAGATAAATGAAAACGTAACTTTCCAAATGAAGAGTTGCTTCATTTTGGGGGGAGTAATCTTAATTAAAGAAGCTCTAGGGGCACAGATGGCTAAGTGCTCAGCCATTAACTAAAAGGTTAGCAGTGGGAACATACCCAGTGGCTGCAAGGGAGAAAGAGCTGGCAATCTGTTTCCACAAAGATTACAGTCTAGAAAACCCTATGGGGCAGTTCTACTCTGTCATATGGGGTTGCTATGAGTTGAAATTGACTCAACGTCACCCAGCACCAACAACAGTCTTAACTAAGGAGGCCATGCATGCTTCAAATGGTTAAGTGCTTGGTTACTAACTAAGTTTGGCATTTCCAACCCACCCAGAGGTACCTTGGAAGAAAGGCCTGGCTATCTGTTTCCTCAAGGTCACAGCCTTGAAAACCCTGTAGAGCACAGTTCTACCCTGTACACATGGGATCACCATGAGTCTGAATTGACTCAGCGACAACTGGTTTAATCTTAAGTAGGATTTACTTGTGCACTGGACACATATCCTTATTTATAAGATTTCAGGGAACAGATTCTATAGAGGCTGAGGCTACAGAGGATAGAAGTTTCAATAATTTAGAGTTGACTAAAATCTTCTAGCAATGCCTCTCCAACTTTGCCAACAAAATACCCTTCAGTGGCAGAAGTATGTAAACCATACTGACCTAGGTATATCGGCTACATGTGACAAATGTCTTCAAAATTTTATGCTTTATTTTATAAATGTTCTTCAATTCTGCATAATGTAATACCATATTTTAATATAAAAATCATGTTACTATCCCAACCTTAATTAGAGAAGCTTGTTGGTGTGTGCCATTGAGTCAATTCCAACTCATAGCACATGCTATAGGACAAAGTAGAACTCCCCCATAAGATTTCCTAGGCTATAGTTTTTACAGAAGCAGGTAACCAGGTATTTTCACCCAAGAAGTGGTTGGTGGGTTCGAACCACAGGCTTTTCGGTTAGCAGCTGAACATTTAACCATTATGCCACAAGGGCTTCTTTAGAGAAGCTTAGCTCCATAGAATCCTTTTGGAAGGCTATAGGGAATGATCTCCTTTCTACCTCTCCTCTCTGTGCACGATTACTCAGGGACTCTATACTAATGTGAACTTCATTGCATAGCTCTGGAATGTAAAGTAATAGCAAGAGGGTGCCAGAGGGCACCACTCTGTAAGCTAATTAGGTTTGGTGAAGTCACTGAATGTTTCCCCTTTCAGTGCCCCTTTTAACTACGTCAGCAGTTGTAGAGTCAGATGTCCAAAGAGACTAGGCAGGTAACATAAATGAGTGAAATAGGCCAAGTGTGCGTACTGTAGGAAATGCTGGGGACTCTGGCACACTGGAGAGTACATATACCATTTAACATGGGGTGAACTACACACCTCCACCCCAGTAATAACGAGGGCCAATTGTGCCAGATAGTCTTATTTTTTAAATTTAGTAAAACAAGAAATTCATATTATTATCAAAAACAGAAAAGAATTAATTTTGGTCAACAATTCAATTTTATAAAATACGTGGCTAAATAAAGGTATTTCAGAGTTCTGGTCTCTGCTGTACATTCTTCCAGGAAAGGGGGCCAACATTTCTGTTGCACAATTGTGTGTGTCTATGGTTAGAGATGGATATTCTCTGTGTGTTAGGGAAGGTGTCAGAAAAGGAACATTTGTCCTCTAATGATCTTAATGTTTTTGTTGCTGACTACTCACAAATCCCAAGAGGGAGAATTAAGATGGCTCTTCTTGAATAGGATACAGAATGACCTCTTTACCATTTTTGTGTTATTATCCTCTGAGGAATACACATTTCTTTTGTTCTCTTTTTAGTGGAAAAGAGGAACAACTATTTCCCATCCTCTGAAAAACACTCCTTGTATTTTGAAATAGTTATGAAGGCTCTCCTTGCCCACATCTTTGCTTTCTTCAGATAAAATAACCCCAAATCCTTAAATATTTCCTCAAGGATTTCTTTTCATCTTACTTTTTAATCATTTTCATTATAGACCTCTGGACAGTCTCCAAGTTTCCCATATCTTGCTTATAATGTGGTCACACTGGAATGACTGGTTCTTATAAAAGTTCAGCCAAAGCGGAATACAGATAGAAGATTATTTTCAGTTACAACATGTTATGTCTTTGCATTATTTTCAAACATTGCATTTCTGGTTGATACGTAATTTATAATCTTCTATAAGCCCATATCATTTACACTACATTTATGTATAGACAGTCGTTTCTTAACCTTGTGCCATGGTTTGTGACTTTCCTGGCCTTATAACTCACCCTATAGAATTTTCTTCCTGTTTACTTTTTTGTTGTTATTGTCATCATGGCTGAAATGCTGGAACTTTAATGTCAATACCTACATAATGCACAACACACAATAGGTGCTTAAGATATGTTTGTTGTGTAAAACAACGAAAATATGTTTCAGGTAATATATTGCATAACAATTCTGATTAAATCTGGTAAAAGCTTCTGGTACCTTTTCCCAGAATTGGCTAAAGGCTCGGGTTCTACAGAAAGATCAGTGTCTAAGTCTTGGCTCTTGCTTCTGATTAGCTATATGATTTGGATAAATTATTTAAATTCTCTAAACTTTTGTTCCTTAATCTAGAAAATGTGCTTAATATCTATCTGTAAAGTTATATGAGATATTGCATGGAAAATACTAGAAAAGTTCTTGGTACATAATGAATTCTACCCCAAATGCTAGATTAGGAAAAAAACATATAATACCTAAAACATAGAGCAGCACGTCTCAATAAGTTAAAGAGTGGGATGTTTTCTTCAATTCGTGTTTTCCCTTCTGTTAGGTCTTATGCTGGAAATTATTTCTGGACTCTAAAAATTCTCATTCATAGCATTTTCTCCTGATGCTTCACTTTTTCATCTTTCTGCTTAAATTAAATGCACAGCAGAGATATTCAGTCCCAGTAAAATACTCAGTACACAATCTTAACCCTTCAAAATCAGCAGTTTTATCTTTTCCTGCTAGCTTCGTGAGGTAAGAATCTAAATAGAAAATATATCCTACTGATGCTAAACAGAAATGTATAATGCTATCGAACTAGTTTAAAGAAGAATAATGTACTTGAGCATTCAAAGAAGAGGGATGGGCACTTTGCAAGTGAAGAACCATATCTTATCCAGCGTGTACCCCGGAGTAGGGGCTTGGTAAGTGTTCCTTGGTTGATGCTGGTGGTGGTGGTAGCATGGAGAGGCTCCCATAACATAGAAAAGAGGGCTTGGCAACTAGAGAAACAATGTAAAAGTACTCCAGTGGTATCACACTAAGGCAAAGCTGCAGGAATAACAGGAAAAGTAAGAGGAAATGACAGTTCAGAAGTTTTTCACAGCAACATGCAAGTAACAAACTGGCAGACTTCGTGGATGCTGAAACTCACAATTCTAAAACGGCCACTGGTACGTAACTCCCGAAATGTGTGCCTCAGCAGAAACTGTAGTTTAAAGTGAAGATTTACAGTTTCTTTAGCAGTAAAGTCGCTCCGGAGCAGAACTTTTACAAGGCGTATTAATTGTCGTCAAATGATAGTAGTTAGGTATGGCGTCTGTTAGCACAAGTTACTATAGGGTGATAACTCACATAAAGTTTACGTTAAGCTTAGGATTCATTAGAATAATTTTAGAAATCCAGATGACCTTGCAAGATGATTTTCATTTTCAGCCACTGTAGCAGATCATTTTCTGCTCAGAGCTACTTCAAAATTATAATGTGTCCCAAGGATACAGTGAATTTTATTTTTATACCTTTTTGATTTTACCTTTTCTGGAAAAAAGGTCATTGGCAATGAGACAAATAAAATCAGAAGATCCTGTAGTCATCACTCTCACTATTAGGCTTATTCTTAGATTAATTTTTTTTCCATGTTGAGAAGTCCAACGCCCTGGAACTTATAATGTACTTCAGGCCTAAACACTTACAGGGCCAATTTTTTATGTATATAACTTGGAATGATTGAATATGCAAGTGCCTGGAAAAATAGAGAAGCTAACACTAGTTTAGGAATCAAATGACTGAATTTTGCATTGGTTTTGCTATTTGCTAGCTCTGTGATCTTAGGCAAATCCTTTGAGTTTCACTTTGCTCTTTAGTTAAATCGGAATGTTGTTTGACGGACCAAAGGAGATAATGCAAGGTCATTTAAAAGCAATAAGGGCTGAGCATATTTCAGGCAGTACTACTGCTGTTAGCTACTTCTACTAGTTCTGTGAAGTCCCTGGGTGGTGCACACAGCTAGGGCCTTTGACCACTAGCTGAAAGGTTGGTGGTTCAAACCCACCCAGAGTATCCTGGAAGACAGAGCTGGCGATCTGCCTCTGAAAGGTCACAGCCTTGAAAACCCTATGGACCAATTCTACTCTGCACAGATGGGATCGCCAAGAGTCAGAATCGACTTGACAGCAACTAGCAACGATAACTACTTGTACTATGATTACTGTTACCACCACAGCTTCTACCACCAGCACGTTACTTTTATTTTAGGTTCGCTTCCTTATCCTGGCTTTTAATGTAATTGATATGTAGGTGAACTACATATATACATTCCTTCCACACCTGAATAATTAAAAACAATAAAAGACATTGGAAAACATAGTAATATGCTTTTATGTATTGGTTTTTAAATAAAATTAACACATTCTAATTGTAAAAATTTTCCAAAAAAAAAGATACAAAATTATGAAGTAAAGTATTTGAATAAATGGAACAATGAATGGAATTCTCTTAGCATCCTCTCCCAGTCCCCCTTCCCAGAGACTACTCGGGAGATAACATTTTCCGCGTACTGCTCTCAAGGCTAACTGTTTTAGAAATACAATAAATAAAGTTTAAATATAAACAGTGTTCTTCGATACTATGAAAATTTCTAGACAAGTTAGCAGATAGGGACCTTCAAATATTTTGCCTTTAAGTTGGAGGACAAAACATACATTGACAAATTCTGAGTGTCTGTCAGGCACAGGGCAGAGTACTAGATGCACTGACAAGTCTGAATCCTCAGCTCTCCTCTTTGCTAAACTTCATGTAGGCTGTTGTTCTTCTGTCTACATTGACAGTTAAAATATAGTCTTTTTTATTTTTAATGGATTTTCAGATTATCCCACAATTCCAAATTAATAATTTGTTTCTTCTGGACTAGAGTCATTTTGTTTTCAGAATCAACTATACCTGAATACTATTATAGGTTTCCTAAATACAGGTAATACCATCCATCTTAAATGGGGTGCCAAAGGGTCTGAGTGAGAGGCAAGATAAGGTAGACAGGTAAGTAAAATGGACCCACCAAAGCTGACTAAGGTTAAGATGGAGTGGCTATATTGAGGTAAAATCTGATTGCTGATGTTGGAATAAGATTTGTGTACTTTACCGTATACACAGATATTATAATATATAGTGATATATGTTATTCTTCAGTTGAAAAGTGCAATAAAATAAAAGATAAGCACATTTTAATTTTTCATAAAAAGAGTCATATTGTACTCAAAAGCTATCACAATTTACATTTTTACCAATAATATATAAAAGTACTCTTTTTTCCCCATGCCTGCATCAACTCGCTATTCCTACCAATAAGGCAAGTGAAAGATAAAATTCCGTTGGTATCTAAATTTGCTTCCTTGATTATAAGTGAAATGGAACAGGCATTTTTAATCCATTTGGATTTATTTCAGTGTGTGATATAAAGATTAAATTTATTTTTTCTAACCTGTTATCCCAGTACCATTTTTGGAATACTGTTTCCCTTCCTCTTTGATTTGTTATGCCATTAATCTTTATCATACTTTGTGATGTCAATGGCCTTGATAAAATAATAAATTCTTGTATATAGTAGGATCTGTTTCTGAGTATCTATTCTCATCTATTCATTTGTCTCATTATTGCTCCAGTGCCATGCTGATTAAGTTAATATAACTTTTAAAAAGTCATCTTCATTAATCTTCTTTTTCAAATGTAAAAAGAATCTTGATGCTTTAAATGATGTTTAAAATGGTTTTGTCAATTTAAAAAATACCCATGGAGATTTTGATCTGCAATTCATCTTAGGCTGGGTTCCTGGGAAACAGATACTGAGACGGAGATTTGCATGCAGAAAGTTTATTTGGGAGTGCTCATAGGAATCACACCTGCGAGAGAGTGAGTGAGGGAAGCAAAGCGAGAAGTTGAACTGCAATGAGGTTGCAGTAGAGGTTTTGGCTGAACCCACAGGGAGCTATGGAACTGAGATGGTTCTTCAGTATTGACCTAATTGAAACCAAGGGGCTACATTAACCAGTCAACGAATGAAGGCTGTCTCCAGGGGCAGGTACAATGGGTAAGGCCAAGGGCAATTCCTCCGGAGTGACTCAGCTGTGAGTTGTCAGTAACCAACACTTTCACCCTCTGGGAAAGAGTGTCTTGATCCTGAATGGAGGATCCTGTGGGGTGGTGCACCACAGCATCCACTACATGATTTTTGCAATACTGCTTCCTTTTCCAAGAAAATGATTAGCTTTTCCTTTTATTCAATTATTCTATTATCTGGAATAACTTTCTCAGGCTAAAAATACAAAAGAAGACAATTGGAATAATTTGGTAACTTTTCTGTACAATGACAGGTAGTCAAAAAATAAACTCAGTAGACAGGAATAATGAGCCCACATCAACAGAAAAAGAAATTAACAGGAATAAGTGATAATATTTTTCCTAAATATTACCTAAAAGCATAATGAGGTTCTTAATTTAAAAAAAAAAAATACATTCCTTTGCTTCACTTTGGTTTTTCCAAACCCTTTTCATCCTCCTTGAGTTACAAGCAGCTTTGAAGAGCCTCCTCTCATTCTTCTTCCTACTAAAAATCTGTGTTTCGTTTCACATAGATGACCCACCAACACCCAACATTTGCAGGTCGAAATGTCTGCTGAGCATATTTTTTATCTTAATATATTTTTTATCTTCTCCCTCAACCCACTCCTCCCTTATGTTCTCTTGGAGCCATCTTCAACTCCTCTCTCACAGCTTAATTTCAGTTTGTGATCAGACCCTGCCATGAGATGTGATTGAACTTTCCTTTTGTTGTTATTCTCATCACTGTGGACTAAGTTCATGTCAATATCATTTCTTGTACGGGCTGACCCTGTAAACTCCTGATGCTCGTGTCTCTAGTCATTCTCATTTCAAACTCATTGTCACTGACGACACCATTATCACCACTCAAGCTCAAACACTTTGATGACTCTCTTGTTCATAGAGTAATAAAATTTAAGTATTAATGTGGAAGTTAAGTTCTGCACACCATAGCCCTCACCTTGAGTTTTGGTCTATAGCCTCATTTTACTGCACCACTTGAACTCTCATCCTTCTTATTCATACTGCTTTCCTCTGTCTTATTGCCCTAAAAAAAAAAGTGACTACCCCATATGTGTCAAAGTAGAACCATGCGCCACTGGGTTTTCAACGGCTGATTTTTCGGAAGTAGATCACCAGACCTTTCTTTGGAGGCACCTGTGGGTGGACTCAAACTGCCAACCTTTTGGTTAACAGCTGAAAATTTAACCATTTGAACCACCCAGAAACTCCCTTTATTGCCCTATCCACCTTTAAAAGTACTTCTCTCTCTGTCCCTACCCAAAGACACTGTATTCATCTTCAAGATCCAGTTCAAATGTCACATCAGTGAAGTATTCTTTTTATTTATTTATTTATTGGACTTTAGATGAAGGTTTACAGAGCAAAGTAGTTTCTTATTAAACAATTTATGCACAGATTATTTTGTGACATTGGTTGCCAACCCCTGCATGTCAACATTCTCCCCTTCTTGAACTTGGGTTCCCCATTGCCAGCTTTCCTGTTCCCTCCTGCCTTCCTGCTCTTGCCCTTGGGCTGGTGTACCCATTTAGTCTTGTTTTGTTTTATGGGCCTGTCTAATCACTGGCTGAAGGGTGAACCTTGGGAATGACTTCATTACTGAGCTATAAGGGTGTCCTAGGGTCATACTTTCAGGGTTTCTCCCGTCTCTGTCAGACTCGTAAGTCTGGGTTTTTTGTGTGTGTGTGAGTTAGAATTTTGTTCTAATTTTTTCTCCAGCTCTGTCTGGGGCCCTCTGTTGTGTTCCCTGTCAGAGCAGTTGGTGGTGGTAGCCGGGCACCATCAGTCTGGTGGAGGCTGTGGTAGTTGTGGTTCATTAGTTCTTTGGACTAATCTTTCCCTTGTGTGTTTGGTTTTCTTCATTCTCCCTTGTTCCAGATGGGGTGACACCAGTGGAGTATCTTAGATGGCCACTCACAAGCTTTTAAGACCCCAGATGCTACCCACCAAAGTAGGACATAGCTAGACGTTCCCTGAGATCATGGTCCCCACAGCCCTCAGCACAGTAATTTGGTCCCTCAGGGAGTTTGGATGTGTCTATGGAGCTTCCATGACCTTGCCTTGGACAAGTTGTGCTGGCTTCCCCAGTACTGTGTACTGTCTTACCCTTCATCAAAGTTACCACTTATCTATTGTCTATCTAGTGTTTTTCCCTCCCACCACTCCCCTCCCTAGTAATCATTAAAGATTGCTTTTTTTGTGTTTTTATCATGAGTTTTTATATTAGTGGTCTCACTAATATTTGTCCTTTTGTGATTGACTTATTTCACTCAGCATAATGCCCTCCAGATTCATCCATATTGTGAGATGCTTCGAAGATTCATCGTTGTTCTTTATCATTGCATAACGTTCCATTGTAGTGAAGTATTCTTGGATTCCCACAGAAGAAATTAATTTTGCATCCTTTAATTTCCTATAGTGCTTTGTTTATAACATTCTTATAACATGTATACTAAACTTTTATGTATTTATTTGTATGTGATGTTTTGGGAGACAGAAACTGCTTATTTTATTTATCCTTGTATTATTCACAAAGCCTAGCCTAGCAAAATATTTTATTGTGCAAAATATATGGTTGTGGAATATAATCTTGATGTTTAAGACAAAGACATGATTGTTTCATTCACTGTCTTCACTGGAATGCATCTAGAGCTGCTTTGCCCAATAAACTAGCCACTAACGTGGTTATTTAAATTTGAATTAATTAAAACTAACTCATATTAAAAATTCAATTCCTCAGCCATATTAACCACATTTCAAGTGCTCTATAGCTACATGTGGCTAATGGGCTACCATATTGGGCAGCATAGATATGGAATATTTCCACCATCACAGAAAGTTCTATTGGATACTACTGCTCTAGAACATTTGCATCAGAATGCTTCCAAATGCAGGTAACAAAATAACTAATTTGTTTTATTTGGGTTCCTCCAAAGCAGACCCTGAGACAAGCTCTTGGGCACATGTAATTTATTTAGGAGCTGATCTTAAGGTCAAAGAAGGCAAATTTGAGGAAATGGGAAAAGTGAGACAAAGAAGGGACAAAGCTAGTAGAGTATGAGTCAAAGAAGGTTTCTGCTGTGGGCAACTGGGACTCAATGTCATTGAGTTTCTCTGAGAAACTGTGAAAAACACTTCGAAAATTTCCTATCAGAGAGTAGGGAGGCTAGAATACTTACCAACCAAATCTCATTCTCTACTGGTTGAGGCTTAGGGGGGAGGGGCTTTAACTCCTCCTACCCTACTTTAGCATTACACCTTCAGGCAAGGAAGACGAGGTGCAGGCGCTTGAGGTGTAAAACCGCCAGAGTGCTGGAAACTAGCTATTGCAGGAGCAGGTCAACTCAGGTGGGCCGAGAAGATGGGTTGGGGCATCAATAACCTCTGCCACACATCTAAATGTGGCTTCAAAAATAACTAAATTTTGTTGTCTCACACAAAAATGTCCATAAAAAGGAAAAATTAATGTTTGTTAATTCAGTGTCCTGGTGGCACAGTGGGTAGAATGATTGACTGCTAACTGAAAGGTCAGCAGTTTGAAACCACCAGCAGCTCCATGGGAGAAAGACATGGCAGTCTGCTTCGTAAAGATTTACAGCTTTGGAAACCCTATGGGGTCACTATGAGTCAGAATTGACTGGACGGCAGTGAGTTTTTTTTTTTTTTTTTTTTTAAAGATGAGGGAGCCCTGTGTTAGTGGTTTGCAATAATCTTGGCTTTCCTACCATCATCTCAAGTCGGCTGCAGCACCGCGAAGCATCACAACTTCAGAAGCAGACAACCAAAGGTAGGGAAGGGTGAATCCTGGTTTTGAGTCTCTAATAAAATGTTGGTCTTGAGTCTCTCATAAAGCATGAAGAAAACTTTCCCAGAAGACCCCCAGAAGACTTCCATTTGTATATCAGTGGCTAAGATGGTATCACATGCCCATGAGTGTAGCAGGGTAAAAAAATTTCCATGATTGCTTAACCTAATCAACACTCACCTTCTGGGTTCAAGAAGGGGTTCACCTTTCTGGAGCACACTGTACTCCAATATCTGAACAAAATAGGCTTTTAGTGGCAAGGAAAAGGGATAAGTGGGTTAGGGATATTTTGAGCTAGGCATACAAGAGTCTGTCACAGAATTGTATTCAGGTATAGGCATCAACTCTTAAAGGGAATATTAAAAAACCCAAGCAAATGCAGAGAAAAACAATCATCATTTTCAGGGCCTAGAAACTACATCATATTTTGAACAGATAATGGAATCAGGCACAATCCAGAACTCTAATGTCATTAAAACACAGAATTAACCAACGCTTGAATTTTTCTCTCTAGTATACAGAATAGAAAATATAAAGTGCAGCATGATAGCTATCATTTAATATTTAAGAAAATACCATTGGAAAGTAGATTAAATTTAATTCTATAATGTCAAGAAATTTGGAAGACAGCTACTTCGCGAACCTACTGGAAGAGATTCATATCTGTGCCTATTCCAAGAAAAGTAACCCAACAGAATGCAGAAATGATCGAACAATATCGTTAGTAACACACAAAAACAAAGTTTTGCTGAAAATAACTGAAAGACACTCACAGAAGTACATTGACAGGAAACTGCCAGAAATTCAAGCCAGATTTAGAAGAGGATGTGGAACAAAGGACATCATTGCTGATATCAGATAGATCTTGGCTTAAAGCGAAGGATACCAGAAAGATGTTTACCTCTGTTTTATTGACTAGGCAAAGGCATTCAACTGTGTGGATCATAAAAATCGATAACATTGCAAACAATGGGAGTTTCAGAAGACTTAATTGTGCTCATGTGGAACTTGTATGTAGACCAAGAGACAGTCA
Source organism: Dugong dugon (assembly GCA_030035585.1). Taxonomy (NCBI): domain Eukaryota; kingdom Metazoa; phylum Chordata; class Mammalia; order Sirenia; family Dugongidae; genus Dugong; species Dugong dugon. Next base: position 29,096,520 of record CM057475.1, read on the forward strand.
TCCCAGCAGAACAAGGGAATACTGCATGGTTTAAAATCAGGAAAGTTGTGAGTCAGGGTTGTATCCTTTCGCCATATTTATTCAATCGGTATGCTAAGCAGGTAATCTCAGAAGCTGGAGTATATGAAGAAGAACGTGGCATAAGTATTGGAGTAAGACTCATTAACAACCTGCGATATGCAGATGACACAACCTTACTTGCTGAAAGCAAAGAGGACTTGAGGCACTTACTGGTGAAGATCAAAGACTACAGCCTTCAGTATGGATTACACCTCAACGTAAAGAAAAACAAAATCCTCACAACTGGACCAATAAGCAACATCATGTTAAATGGAGAAAAGATTGAAGTTGTGAAGGATTTCATTTTACTGGGATCCACAATCAAAGCTCATGGAATCAGCAGTCAAGAAATCAAAAGACGCATTGCATTGGGCAAAGTGCTACCAAAGACCTCTTTAAAGTGTTAAAAAGCAAAGATGTCACTTTGAGGACTAAGGTGCGCCAGACCCAAGCCATGGTATTTTCAGTCGCCTTATATGCGTGCGAAAGCTGGACAATGAATAATGGACACTGAAGAAGAATTGATGCCTTTGAATTATGGTGTTGGCAAATAATATGGAATATACCATGGACTGTCATAAGAATGAATGTAACTGTCTGGAAGAAGTACAGTCAGAATGCTCCTTAGAAGCCGGGATGGTGAGACTTTGTCTCACATACTTTGGACATATTTATTGGGAGGGATCAGTCCTTGGAGAAGGATATCATGCTTGGTAAAGTAGAGGGTCATTGCAAAAGAGGAAGACCCTCAGTGAGATGGATTGACATGATGGCTGCAATGGGCTCAAACGCAGCAGGGATCGCAAGGATGGTGCAGGACTGGGCAGTGTCTCGTTCTATTGTACCTAGGGTCGCTATGAGCTGGAATTGACTAGACAGCACCTAACAAGAACAACAGCCTTTCAACAGTGCTTTACATTTCAAAGCATTATTCCATTTGATTCTTAAAACTCTTTCAGGTGGCACTATGCAAATACTATTATATCCATTCTCCTTATGGAGAGAATGAAGCTCAGTAAGTTTAATGTTTGCTCAAGATCGTGGAGCTAATAAATTGCAAAGAAGTGACTCACATTCAAAATTCTGACTCAGAAATACTGATAATTCCTAAAACTTTATGACTATTTGGCTATTTAAATTTTTATCTAGTTGAATGTTTTAATAGACCTGGATTTGACTCTGTTTCAACTGCTTTATTTCTTATTACTGACCATCTTGTTCCCAGGAATGCCTATCATTAGCAACTTATTCCTCTTTTCCTTGGTAAGAGCAACGCTGCATTTTCTTAGCCCCTACTGCTATATTTTCATCTCCCGTAGATTCTGCCTGTGCTCCCTTTTTGCCGAAGATGCTTCATTAAAGATTAGTCATTATGTGTATTTCCACCTCTTCGCAGTAGTCTACTGGATTCTGTTGGTAACTAAGTGAGAGTATAGCTGGAGGAAGTAAATCTCGGTCTCTTCTTGGCCGGTTGAATTTTCTTCCTTTCTTTCATGGTGGGTTCTGGTTTATTTCATGATTCATTGGAACATAATATACTCTCTCCTTCCTTTCCTTTGTACTGGATATTAAGAATAAGAATCGATGTTCCAGTTACTCTTTCTTCTGTTGTTAACTTCTTTACTATAGAGAGGTCCATGCCTTCCATACAGCCAGCATCCAATGAATATCTCTTCAAAATAAATTGTAGAACTCTAATCTGAGATGTGGGATTCCTTGATTCAGTTCTAGGTGTTGCTTTAAGCTTTTTTTTATGTTAGTACAAACATATTACTTCTCTAGTTCTTGAGTTAGACTTTTTAACAATCATGAAAACGTCAAACTTTGCATGATCTGAAGTAGACCAGGTACAAAAAAAAATACATCTGAAACATGCTCAATTCAGGGTTTTCCTTCAGTTCCATCTATGGGTTAGTTTCCAGTCAGGAAGATTGTTGATCCTGTATGGTGAATTCAGTGTATGTTATTTTGGGCTACTTCAGAGAAAGCCTAAGAATTTTTAACTCCAGAAATAAAGCAAAGTACACGTCAAAAGTTATATATTAGGTGAATGACCTTATAATTATTGCAGTGATGTTTGTTTCTTAATATTCTCTTTGATGGATATTTTCTACTAATCACAACTTTCTTTTACAGTGACAACAACAATAATAATAAAGATAATAATAATATCTAACATTTATTTAGAGTTTATTGTGGATGAGGCATAATTCTAAGCATTTTCCATATGTTAAAACAACAACTTTGTCAAGAGACTAATGTTGTTATAGGCACAGAAACATTAAGTAAATTGTCCAAAGTCACACAGCTAGAAAGTGGTGAAGCCAAGATAGCGACCCAGACAATCTGCCTCCAGAACTCACACACTTAATCGCTATGCTGTATTATCATCATCATTAAATCCGTTCTCCAAATTGGAATTTTTGGAAGACTGGGAATAAAGCACGAAGGAAACTCATTTCCTAGAATGAGTTGATGTATTTCTTCATTTTTTTCAGACTCCCAGTATTCAAGCTTCCATCTTTTCATGTTGGCCAATTTTAATATTTCATATTTATTGATTTCTAGAATAAATTAGAATTGCTGTCTACCTGTCTATCATCTCTATACGTATACACACACATATATATGTATAGATATTATAGGAAAAGAAAACAAAGATAAATTATTAGAGGAAGTACTTCTGAGTAAGTCCTCTGTCCAGATTGTAAAATCTCTAGGGCTTGGATTGTGGCTTGTGAATTTTCTGAAGGGCTGACTTGACCTGTCTTTGGACAAAGCCCAAACCAGGAAGTGAAGGTTAGCGAGAGAGACAAAACTAACAAAAGGAGCAGTGGTGAGAAGGATGCTAGTAGTTTTAAGGACAAAAAAAGACACATGACTAAAGGAGATAAAAAGTTTATATTAGAGGTATTAAAAAGGAAAAGAAGTTAATCGTATAAATACTCTTATATAAGGGGAAAATTAGGCATATTTAGAAATAAAAGCCAGTTTAGAGCATCAGAAACATAGGATGAACTTTTGTAAATCAGAGAAAATAAAAAAATTAAATTCCTACAAAGAGATACTGGTATATTTAACACCCCCCCCCCAAAAAAAAACCTGTTGCCATTGAGTCCATTCCGACTTATAGCGACCATATAGGACAGAGTAGAACTGCCCCATAGGGCTTCCAAGGAGCAGCTGGTGAACTGTCAACCTTTTGGTTAGCAGCCAAACGCTTAAGCACTGCACCACAGGTATATTTAGGAAATAAAAATTGAAAGCATTACTATAGAGCCTCAGAAAAATGAAAGAAAAGAAGAAAGAAAAAGTAAAAGAGATGAATAGGCAAAGTATGTGGCAAAGCAATAAAAGAAATACACGAAAGTATAGACAGGCAATAGTTACAGAGGAATTCCTATGATTTTTTTTTTTTTAATATTTTATTGTACTTCAGGTGAAGGCTTACAGAGCAAATAGTTTCTCATGAAACAGTAGTACACATGTTGTTTTATGACATTGGTTAACAACCCCACAACATATCAACCTTCTAACTTCTCAACCTTTTTTTTATTTTTTTGGTGAAAATACACATAGCCAAAGATACACCGTTTCAAAAATTTCTACATACACAGTTCAGTGACATTGACTACGCTCTTCCAATTGTGCTGTTATTCTCACTTAAGATGAAGGCTTACAGAACAAAATAGTTTCTCATTTAACAATTACTACAAATGTTGCCCTATGACAATGGTTAACAATCTCACAACACATCAACAATATCCTTACTCAATCTTGTGTTCCCTATCACCAGCTTCCTTGTCCCCTTCTGCCTTCTGGCCCTTGTCACTGGACTCCTGTACCTCGTTAGTCTCATTTGGTTTTACTGGGCTGTCCACTCCCAGGCTGAGCAGTGAACCTCGGAGGTAACTTCACCACTGAGCTAAAAAGGGTGTCTGGGGACCATATCTTGAGGTTTCTCCAGTCTCCTTTAGGCCAGTAAATCTGGTCTTTTTTGGTTTTTTTTTTTTTGTGAGTTAGAATTATGCTCTACATCTTTCTCCAGCTCTGTCCAGAACCCTCTGTTGTGATCCTGGTCAGAGCAGTCAGTGGTGGTAGCTGGGCACCATCTAGCTGTACTGGACTCTGTCCGCTGGAGGCCTTGGTAGCTGTGGACAATTAGTCCTTCGGACTAATCTTTTCCTTGTATCCTGTTCTCTTCATTCTCCCTTGCTCCCGAAGGGATGAGACCAGTGGAGCATCTTAGATGGCCGCTCACAGGCTTTTAAGACCCCAGACACTACTCACCAAGGTAGAATGTAGAGCATTGTCTTTATAAGTAGTGTCATGCCAACTGAGCTAGATGTTCCCCGAGAACATGGTCCCCAGAGCCCTCTGCCCGGCAACTCAGTCCCTCGGGGAGTTTGGATGTGTCTATGGGGCTTCCATGACCTTTCCTTGTACAGGTTGTGCTAGTTTCCCCTGTATTGTGTACTGTCTCACCCTTCACCCAAGATACCACTTATCTATTGCCTATTTAGTATTTCCCCCCCCACCCCTCCCATCCCTGGTAACCAACAAAGATTGTTACATTTTGTGTGTGAACTTTTTCATGGGTTTTTACAATAGAGATCTCATACAATATTTGTCCTTTTGTGAGTGACTTATTTCACTCAGCATAATGTCCTCCAGTTTCATCCGTGTTATGAGATGCTTCACAGATTCATTGTTGTTCTTTCTCGTTGCGTAGTACTCCATTGTGTGTATGCACCATAGTTTGTTTATCCATTCATCTGTTGATGGGCACCTATGTTGTTTCCATCGTTTTGCTATTGTGAACAATGCTGCCATGAACATAGGTGTGCATATGTCTATTCGAGTGACGACTCTTATTTCTCTAGGATATATTCCTAGGAGTGGGATTGCTGGATCGAATGGTATGTCTATTTCTAGCTTTCTGAAGAAGCGCCATATCATTTTCCAAAATGGTTGTATCATTTTGCATTCCCACCAGCAGTGTATAAGAGTTCCCATCTCCCCGCAGCCCCTCCAACATTTGTTATTTCCAGTGTTTTTGATTCGTGCCAGTAATGCCAGGGTGAGATGGTATCTCATTGTGGTTTTCATTTGCATTTCTCTAATGGCTAGTGATCACGAGCATTTCCTCATGTGTCTGTTGGCCATTTGAATGGCTTCCTTGGTGAAGTGTCTGTTCATTTCCTTTGCCCATTTTTAAATAGGATTATTTGTCTTTTTGTTGTAGAGGTGTTGGATTTGCTTGTAGATTATGGAGATTAGAACTTTGTCTGACTTGTACTGTCCAAAAATTTTTTCCCAGTCTGTAGGTTCTCTTTTGACTCTTTTGGTGAAGTCTTTTGAAGAGCATAGATGTTTGATTTTTAGAAGATCCCAGTTATCTAGCTTATCTGTTGGGTTTTGTGTGTTGATGGTTATGGTTTGTATCCTGTTAATGCCATGTATTAAGGCCTGAAGTGTTGGTCCTATTTTTTCTTCTATGAACTTTATAGTTTTAGGCTTTATATTCAGGTCTTTGACCTATGGAATTTCTATGATTTTTAATGGTTAAAAGCCACAGATACATAAAATGCAAGAGAAAGGTGGAGCTGCGTCATTCCTACAGTTGGCTGCTGAAGTAAAGGCTGCAATGTTTCTCTATTATGACAGTTGACCAGCCAGATAAATTATGATTCAGTAAGTTACTGCTGTGGGAAATGGAGTGGAAACGTACAAGTGACTCAGCAAACTATAAAAACTGCACTAGATTGATCAGTAGACTCATGTTGAGTCCATCTAGTTGATGAACATCCTTATCAGCCAGCAAATATAAATGACTTATGGGAATAATATTTCAAGTCATAATGACATGGCTATATCTAGTATTCTTCTAAGATCTGGGTTATTAAATATTAAATATCAAAGCTGTAAATTATAGTAGCTGCTTTATATAACTAAATTACATTCAAACAAAACCTAATTTCCTTAATCATTGGCTGTAATCCTCCAGGAACATACGCTATTAACTCAGCTACAAAAGGCACAGAAATTGTATGACTTCAGTTAAGTTATTTGATATCAAATTCTAATCCAGGGCAGACTTCTCTCTAAATCTCCAATAGGGATTTTAATATTTTTACAATCACATTGGCTTTTTACAGAGTAACTAATCTTTTCATATTCTTATTTTTTCACGCCTTTACCCAATTTCCTTTTCTTTTTCTCAGAGCATATTCTAGGTCAATTTTTTAAACAGACTTTGTGGGATTTTCTTTTTATTTTTACAGTTTTTATCCAGAATTATCACAATCTGAGATTTTACACAGAGAACTAATTAAACTCAACAGAATATTTATAGATCAAATTAACTGTCTGTGGCCATGTATGTCAGCGCAAATCTAAAACAGCAAAAAACTGATCAGTATAATTTGGCCCATTGTTCCCATGGCCAAATGTTTATCACAGAGTTTGTTCAATGATAAAGTACATTGTGTATATTGTAGTTATGAACAATTGGCTGGAATGAATTAATTTTGTGCTTTTCATAGACAAAAGTTAACCGTTTTTTGAACAATGCATATTGGGCATAGACTAAATAATACATGCTTAAGAATTTAAAGTTCTTGAAAGTAAAATAGTTTGAAAGAGAGAGAAGACTTTGTATTATGGGGATGTACATAGCGGTAAGGAGTTGAGAGTCCTTGAGAAAATGGACGCCTGAGAAGCTTGGGCTTTTGTTCATAACCAAGGTAAACAGTGATGAGGGGCAAAGGAAGATTAGTCTTGATAGACTTTTAGAAGAAGGAGGATAATTAGGTCAGGTTTTAGCCCTAAGTGTTAGGCTTCCTGAATGTAAGGATGGTGCTTACCTTGCCTGACAAATAGAGTGGCTCTGGCTAGGCATAGTGAATCAGGGAGAGTCAAGGAGGTAAGGTCAGAGAGGAAGCAAGGGGCCAGGTCACACTACTGCCTACTGTCTATCCAGACCATGAAAGGGCATTGGGTTTAAACTGAATCTGACAGGAAGCCACTAGAGCTTCAGTGTGGCATGAGCTGAGTTACATTTTTTTAAAAAATTACTTTGTGGCTGCTCTGACAGGGATCACAACAGAGGGTCCTGGACAGAGCTGGAGAAAAATGTAGAACAAAATTCTAACTCAACAAAAAATGACCAGACTTACTGGCCTGACAGAGACTGGAGAAAGCCCGAGAGTATGGCCCCCAGACTCTCTTTTAGCTCAGTAATGAAGTCACTCACAAGGTTCACCCTTTAGCCAATGATTAGACAGGCCCATAAAACAAAATGAAACTAATGGGACACAACAGCCCAGGGACAAGGACTAGAAGGCAGGAAGGGAGAGGAAAGCTGGTAATAGGGAACCCAAGGTCGAGAAGGGAGAGTGTTGACGTGTCGTGGGGTTGTTAACCAATTACATAAAACAATAACTGGTTAATGAAAAACTATTTGTTCTGTAAACCTTCATCTAAAGTACAAAAAAAAAAAAAATTACTCTGGTTGTTGTAAGGATAATTGACAAAGGGCTAGAGGTTGGGATAGCAAAGAGACAGGTAGGAGGTTGTAGTTCTAGTCCAGGTGGCAAATGATGGTGGCTTGGATTAGAGTGGTAACTGTGAGGTGATGTGAACTAATAGGATATATTAGGATTTACTGATGGAATGGATGTGGGGCTTAAGAAAAAACAAGTTTAGTTAACTCTGTTTGAAACGTGGTCTGAATGTTGGTTGCCTCACAAATGATCTCTGTTGTTTATGAGTTCATTGCCATGTATTCAAGGGTAAATACTTTTGTTGGTCAATCCTTTATAAAATTTAGTTTGTTCTTAATAATCTTGATAAGTGTTTTAATGTATCTCTTCTCTTTGAGTCATGTTGTTGCTGTTGTTAGGTGCTGTCAAGTCAGTTCCGACTCACTGCGACCCTATGTACAACAGAATGAAACACTGCCGGGTCCCGCGCCATCCTCAAAATTGCTATGCTTGAATCCATTGTTGCAGCCACGGTGTCAATCCATCTCGTTGACGGTCTTCCTCTTTTTCACTGACCCTGTACTTTATAAAGCATGATGTCCTTCTCTGGGGACTGATCCCTCCTGACAACATGTCCAAAGTATGTAAGACGAAGTCTCGCCATCCTTGCTTCTAAGCATTTTGGTTGTACTTCTTCCAAGACAGACCTATTTGTTCTTTTGGCAGTCCATGGTATATGCAGTATTCTTCACCAACACCACAATTCAAAGGTGTCAATTCTTCTTCGGTCTTCCTTACTCATTGTCCAGCTTTCCAATGCATGTGTGATTGAAAATACCATGGCTTGGGTCGGGTGCACCTTAGTCCTCAAGGTGACGACTCTGCTTTTGAACACTTTAAAGAGGTCTCTTGCAGCAGACTTGCCCAATGCAGTGCGTCTTTTGATTTCCTGACTGCTGCTTCCATGGGTGTTGATCGCGGATCCAAGTAAAGTGAAATCCTTGACAACTTCAATGTTTTCTCCATGTATCATGATGTTGCTTATTGGTCCAGTTGTGAGGATTTTTGTTTTCTTTATGTTGGGGTATAATCCATACTGAAGGCTGTGGCTTTTGATCTTCATCAGTAAGTGCTTCAAGTCCTCTTCACTTTCAGCAAGCAAGGTTGTGTCATCCGCATAATGCAGATTGTTAATGAGTCTTCCTCCAATCCTGATGCCCCGTTCTTATTCATATAGTCCAGTTTCTCAGATTATTTGCTTAGCATACAGATTGAATAGGTATGGTGAAAGGATACAACCCTGACACACACCTTTCCTAACTTTACACCACGAAGTATCCCCTTGTTCTGTCGGAACAACTGCCTCCTGATCTATGTAGAGGTTCCTCATGAGCACAGTTAAGTGTTCTGGAATTCCCATTCTTCACAATGTTATCATCATTTGTCATGATGCACACAGTCGAATGCCTTTGCATACTCAATAAAACACAGGTAAACATCGTTCTGATATTCTCTGCATTCAGCCAGGATCCATCTGACATCAGCAATGTTATCCCTGGTTCCATGTCCTCTTTTGAATCCAGCCTGAATTTCTGGAAGTTCCCTGTATATATTCTGCTGCAGCCGAATGATCTTCAGCAAAATTTTACTTGTCTGTGATATTAATGATATTGTTCAACAATTTTTGCATTCAGTTGGATCCCCTTTCTTGGGAATAGGCATAAATATGGATCTCTTCCAGTCAGTTGACCAGGTAGCTGTCTTCCAATTTTCTTGGCCTAATGAGTGAGCATTTCCAGTGCTGCATCCATTGGTTGAAATATTGCAATCGATATTCCATCAATTCCTGGAGCTTTGTTTTTCGCCAATGCCTTCAGTGCAGCTTGGACTTCTTCCTTCAGTACCATGGGTTCCTGCTCACATGCTACCTCTTGAAATGGCTGAAGGTTGACCAATTCTTTTTGGTATAATGACTCTGTGTACTCCTTCCATCTTCTTTTGATGCTTCCTGCATCGTTTAATATTTTCCCCATAGAATCCTTCACTATTGCAACTCAAGGCTTGAATTTTTTTCTTCAGTTCTTTCAGGTTGAGAAATGCTGAGCGTGTTCTTCCCTGTTGGTTTTCTATCTCCAGCTCTTTGCAAATGTCGTTATAATACTTTATTTTGTCTTCTTGAGCAGCCCTTTGAAATCTCCTGTTCAGCTTTTACTTCATTATTTTTTCCTTTTCCTTTAGCCACTAGACATTCAAGAGTGAGTTTCAGAGTCTTTTCTGACATCCATTTTGGTCTTTTCTTTCTTTCCTGTTGTTTTAATGACCTCTTGCTTTCTTCATGTATGATGTCATTCTACAACTCATCTGACCTTCGGTCATGTTCAATGGGTCAAATCTATTCTTGAGATGGTCTCTAAATTCAGGTGGGATATACTCAAGGTCATACTTTGGCTGTCTGGACTTGTTCTAATTTTCTTCAGTTTCAACTTGAGCTTGCATATGAGCATTGAGTCATAGAGAATGAAATAATTATATTTTGATGAAGACACTAAAATTCAAAGTTGGAGTGAATTTCCACGGATGATAGAGGCTTAAAACTTGCCTGCTGCTCATTCTTTGTGCCTTAGCTCTGTTGGAGAACAACTTCTCTTTCACACTGTTTTTTTTTTCTAAGCTCAAAAGGGTTACTTTAAAGTGTGCTTAAGAGTGGACACTTCTTTCCCATATCAACTATGCAAAATGTTGATGTGAGTAAAGAAAGCATATGAGTGTCTGAAAATTTGCAATTTGTTAGTGGTTCCAGAAGCCCAGGAAAAGAATGGGTCTGCTTGGTTGTTATGGGATCCGTGCTGGGTTTTTTTTTTTTTTTTTGCAGGGGGAGGGTTTGAACTTTTTTCTGTGTTTTAGGTGAAAGTTTACACAGCAAATTAGTTTCCCATTCAATAATTCATACACACATTTTTCCCTGACATTGTTTGCTATCCCCACAATATGTCAGTACTCCCCCCATTTCCAACCTTCTTTCCCAGTTTCCATCCCTCCAGTTTCCCTGCCCCTCCTTGTCTTCTTATCTTTGCTTTTAGATAAGTGTTGCCCGTTTGGTCTCGTATAGTTGATTGCTCTAAGGAGCACATTCCTCACAGGTGTTATCATTTATTACACAGGCCAATCTATTATTTGGCTGAAAGGTAACCTCTGGGAGTGGCTTCAATTCCAGGTTAAAAGGATATCTTAGGGTACTAGTGTCAGGGATTCCTATAGTCTCTATCAGTCAAGTAAGTCTGGTCTTTTTTTTTTTTTTTTTTTATGAATTTCAGTTTTGTTCTACATTTTTCTCCCATTCTAAATGGGACCTTCCATTGTGACCCTCATCAGAGCAGTCGATAGTGGTAGCCGGGCACCATCTAGTTATGTTCTCAGGCTAGAGAAGGCTGTGGTTCATGTGGACCATTAGTCCTGTAGACTAATTGCTTCTTTGAGTCTTTGGTTTCCCTCACTCTCCTTTGATCCAGATGGGAAGAGCCCAATAGTTGTATCTTAGATGGCCACTCGCAAGCTTTCAAGACCACAGATGCTGCTCACCAAACTAGGTTGTAGAACATTCTCTTTATGAACTGTGTTATGCCAATTGACTAGCTGTCCCCTGAGACTACAGTCCTTAGCCTTCAAGCCTAGTAACTCAGTCCCACGAGGTGTTTGGATATGTTTAAAAAGTTTCCATAACTGTGACCCCCTATGTGCTCTATTATGTATGTGAATATATATGCAGCACATACAAATATGTATACACAAATGCCCACAACTATACCTATATATGCACGCACATGTACTCCCATACACACTCACACCCTTGTATAGCATAAATATCTATCTGTCTAATCACTCACAGATTTTTGGTTGTTATTACTGTTGTTGCAGAATTGTATATCTTATAGCATTTACTGCAATTGTCCTTTAGTCTTGCATACCTCTCAGTGTCTTCATTTACCTTGGTCATGTTATGCTGACTTCCCCCATATTGTGACTTTTCCTTCACCAGAATTAACACGTGTCTACTATCTAGTAAGTGATTCTCCCTCCCTCCCCCTCCCACCCCTGGTAACCATCAAAGAACTTTGCTTTCTGTGTGTAAACCTATTCTTGACATTTTATAGAAGTCGTATCATACAGAATTTGTCCTTTTGTGATTGACTTATTTCACTCAGCATAATATCCTCCAGATTCATCTACGTTATAAGATGTTCCACTAACTCATCATTATTCTTTATTGTTGAGTAGTATTCCATTGTATGTATGTATCACATCTTGTTTACCTATTCATCTATTGATAGACACTTAGGTTGTTTCTATCTTTTTGCTCTTGTGAATAATGCAGCAATGAACATTGGTATGCATATGTCTATTCATGTCATTGCTCTTGTATCTCTAGGATATACACCTAGGAGTGGTATTGCTGGATTGTATGGTATTTCTATTTCTAGCTTTTTGAGGAAGCGCCATACCAATTTCCGTAATAGTTGTACCATTTTAAAAACCCACCAGCAGTGTATAAATGTTCCAATCTCCCCATAGCCTCACCAGCATTTGTTTTCTGTTTTTTTGATCAGTGTCATTTTTGCAGGGGTGAGATGGTATTTCATTGTAGTTTTGATTTGCATCTCTCTAATGGCTAGTGATAGCGAGCATCTATTCATGTATTTGTTAGCTGCCTGAATGTCTTTTCTGGTGAAGTGTCTGTTCATGTCCTTTGCCCATGTTTTTATTGGAGTGTCTTTTTGTTGTTGAAGTGTTGACATTTTCTATAAATTTTAGAGATTAGACCCTTGTCAGATATGTCTTTGCAAAAAAATTTTTTCCAGTCTGTAAATTCTCTTTTTACTCTTTTGTTAAAGTATTTTGATGAGCATAAGTACTTAATTTTTAGGAGGTCCCAGTTATCTAGTTTATTTTCTATTGTTTGTGCATTTTTAGCTATGTTTCATAGTGTATTTGTGTCATAAATTAGGACCCCTAGCTTTGTTGCTATGATACCTTCCAGGAACTTTGTAGTTTTAAGTTTTACATTTAGGTCTTTGATCCATTTTGAGTTAGTTTTCATGCATGGTGTGAGGTATGGATTCTGCAAATGGATATCCAATTCTGCCAGCATCATTTGTTAAAAAGACTATTTCTTCTCCATTGAATGGCCACTTTGTCAAAGATCAGCTGTCCATAGCTGGATGGATTTACTTCTAGGTTCTCAATCCTGTTCCATTGGTCTATGTGTCTGTTGTACCAGTACCAGGCTGTTTTGACTATGGTGGCTGTGTGGTAAGTTCTGAGATCATGAAATGTGAGGCCTCCTACTTTGTTCTTCTTTTTCAATAATGTTTTAGCTATTAGAAACCTCTTTCTTTTCCATATAAAGCTGGAGATTAGTTTTTCCATTTCATTAAAGAATACTTTTGGGATTTGGATCAGAATTGCATTATATTTACAGATGGCTTTGGGTATTATTAACTTTTTTGCAGTGTTAAGTCTTCCAGTCCATGAGCATGGTATGTTTTTCCATTAATGTATGTTTCTTTTGGTTTCTTGCAGTAGTCTGTTGTAGTTTTCCTTGGATAAGTCTTTTAAGTTCCTGGTTAGATTTATTCCTAGGTATTTTATCCTTTTGAGGGCTATTGTAAATGGTATTGTTTTCTTGATTTCCTTTTCAGAGTTCTCCTTGTTAGTGTAGGGGAATCCAACTGATTTTTATCTGTTGATCTTGCACTCTGCCACTTTGCTAAACCCTTCTATTAGCTCCAGTAACTATTTTGTGGAATTGCGGGGATTTTTTATGTATAGGATCATGTAATCTGTGAATAGAGATAGTTTTACTTCTTCCTTACCAATCTGGATGTCTTTTATTTCTCTTTCTTGCCTTATTGCTCTGGCTAGGACTTCCAGTACAATATTGAATAGGAGTGGTGATAATGGGCATCCATGTCTCACTCCTGTTCTCAAGGGGAATGTTTTCAAACTCTCTCTGTTGAAAATAATGTTGGCTGTTAGTTCTGTATAGATGCCCTTAATTATGTTGAGGAATTTTCCTTCTATTCCTATTTTGATGAGAGTTTATTAGGAAAAGGTGTTGGATTTTATCAAATGTCTTTTCTGCATTGATTGAGATGATCATGCAATTCTTTTCTTTTGTTTTATTTACGTGGTGAATAACGTTGATTGATTTTCTAATGCTGAGCTACCCTTGCATCCCTGGTATGAATCTCATCTGATTGTGATTTTTTTTTTTAATATATGCTGTTGCATTCTGTTGGCTAGACTTTTACTGAAAATTTTTGCATCTATATTCATAATGGATATGGGCCTGTAATGTTCTGTTTTCATGGTATCTTTGCCTGGATTTGGTATCAGGATTATGCTGGCTTCACAGAATGAATTATGGAGTATTTCCTCCTTTTCTACATTCTGGAATGGTTTGAGTAGATTTGGTGTCAACTCATCTCTGAATGTTTGGTAGAACTCTCCAATGAAGTCATTTGGGCTGGAGATTTATTTTGGGGAGGGAGGAGTCATTTTTTTATGACGTCTTTAATTTCTTTTGTTATGGGTCTATTTAGGTTTTCTACCTCTGTGTTACTTTAGGTAGATAGTATTTCTAGAAACTTGTCCATTTCTTATACATTTCTCAAATTTGAAATTTTCATAATATTCTGTAACAATCCTCTTTATCTCAGTTGGTTCTGCTGTAATATTGCCCATTTCATTTCTTATTTTGGTTATTTGCATCTTCTTTTCTTCCTTTGTCTGTTTGGCCAGTGGCTTGTCAATTTTATTGATCCTCTCAAAGAACAAACTTCTAGTTTTGCTGATTCTATTGCTTTTCTATTTTCTGCTCTGATCTTTATTATTTATTTATTTATTTATTCCTGCTCTGATCTTCATTATTTCTTTTCTTCTGGTGACTGTGGACTTCTTTTACTGTTCCTTTTCTATTTATTCAAGTTGTCTGGTTAAGTTATCAATTTTAGATCTTTCTTCTTTTTTGCTGTGTGCACTTATTGCTATAAATTTTCTTCTGAGCACTACTTTTGCTGTGTCCTAGACATTTTGGTAGGTTGTGTTCTTTCTCATTTGATTCTAATAATTTTTTAATTTCATTTTTAATTTTTTCTATGATCCAGTAGTTTTTAAGTAAGATGTCATTGAGTTGCCATATATTTAATTTTTTCCTTGATCTTTCTGTTATTAATTTATTGTTTTATAGCGTAATGTCAGAGAAGATGCTTCGTATTATGTCTATGTTTTTTAATTTATTGAGACTTGCTTTGTGGCCTAGAATATTGTCTATTCTGGAAAATGATTCATGTGCATTGGAGAAGGATGTGTGCTGCTCTTGGGTGGTGTGTCCAGCGTATGTCCACGAGGTCAAGTTGGTTGATTGTGTTATTTAGATCTTCCAGATCTTTATTGAGTTTCTTTCTAGTTATTCTGTCCATCGTCGAAAGTAATGTACTAAAGTCTCCTATTATTATTGTAGAACTGTCTGTTTCTCTTTTCAATTCTGTTAGAGTATTTTAGTTTATTTTGGTCCTCTGTGATTGGACATATAAATGTTAATTATTGTTATGTTTTCTTGGCGGATTGACCCTTTAATCATTATATAATGTCCTTCTTTGTCTCTTATAATGAATTTTGATTTAAAGTCTATTTTATCCAAAATTATTATTGCTACTCCTGCTCTCTTTTGGATCCTGTTAGTTTGATATATTTTTTTTTACATCCTTTGATTTTTAACTTGTTTATGTCTTTTTGTCTAAGTGTCGCTTATAAGCAATATATTGATGGGTCATATTTTTATATCCATTCTGCCAATCTCTGTCTCTTGACTCATGCATTTAATCCATTTACATTCAGTGTGATTAAGTATAGGTATGGATTCAATCCTGTCATTTTGTTATATATACATATTTTGTGGTGTTAACAGTTTCTTTGTTCCTCTTAATTTTCTGTGCTGTTATTTTTATATGTGGATTTTCTTTTCCTATGAATTATTGTCATTGTTTTTGTGTTTACTGAGTCTTTCTGGTTTTCTTCTTCTTTATTTTGGTGAGCAAATTTAATACTTTTCTTTGTGGTTACCCTGAAGTTTACCTTAATCTTCTTAAAATTAGAAGAGTCTGTTATATCTTGAAGTTGCCTTGACTTCCTCGCCATATCGAAGTTCTATAACTACATCTTTTATTCCCCCTTTTTGTTTTGAAGTTGTCATCATTTACATCTTAACTCCTATGGTTCTCTAAAGTAGGCGTTTTTGCTTTATTTTGCTTTTGCAAAATCTTTATCTGGGCTAGTATCTAGGTGATACTGTCCTGTGTCTTTATCTCAGGTTGTTGTTTGATGTTGTTGGTTCTCTATCCAAAGGACACCCTTTAATATTTCTTGTAAGGCTGGTCTCAATTTTTAAAACTCCCTTAGTTTTTTCTTATCTGGGGATGTCTTAGTTTCACCATCATTTTTGAAAGGCAGTTTTGCTGGACATGATTCCTGGTTGGTAATTCTTTTCCTTCAGGATTTTCATCCTATTACCTTCTTGTTTGCACGGTTTCTGATGAGAAATTAGCATTTAGTCTTACTGGTGCCCTTTTGTAAATATTTTGTTTTTCATGACCTACTTTCAGAATTCTTTCTTGGTCTTTAGTTTTAGAAAGATTGATTATGATATGTCTTGGTGATTTTTGGGGTGTCTATCCTGTATGCGGTTCTTTGAGCTTCTTTGATGATAACCTTCTCATCTTTCATGATATTTGGGGAGTTTTCAGCCAATATATCTTCAAAAATTATCTCTATACTTTCATTTTTTTCCTCCTCTTCTGGAATTCCTATTATGCATAAATTATCCCTCTAGATGGTGTACTACATAACTTTTAGGCTTTCTTCATTTTTCCTCATTCTTTTTTTCTGATTATTCCTCAAGCAAATTAGTATCAAGGGATTTGTCCTCTATTTAGCAGATTCTTTCTTTTATTGATTCAGTTCTACTTCTGTGTCTTTGAGTGTCACGGAGTTATCTATTTCTGGTATTTTATTGTTAATCTTCTGAATTTCTAGTTGTTGTTTTGTGTGGTTTCTAATTGTCTACTGTCATTTTGTTCTTGTATTGTTTTCTTGAATTCTTTTAAGGTTTTTTCTGTGTTTTCCTTGATCTCTTTGAGAATACTAAATATCAGTCTTTTGAATTCCTACTCAGGTAGTTCTATGATTGTTTCTTCCTCTCGAAGGTTTTTTTTTTTTTTTTTCCCTTTATTTTGCTCACTTTATTTATTTATTGTATTTCAGGTGAAGGTTTATAGAACAGTTTCTCATTAAGCAGTAGTACACATATTGTTTTATGACATCGGTTAACAACCCCAACATGTCAACCCTCTTCCTTCTTGACCTGGGTTTTTTTGTTTTTTGGGTTCTTTTTGGTGAAAATATACATAGCCAAAGATACAGCATTTCAAAAATTTCTACACGCACAGTTCAGTGATATCGACTATGCTCTTCCAATTGTGCTGCTATTCTCACTTTAGATGAAGGCTTACAGAACAAAATAGTTTCTCATTAAACAGTTAGTACACATGTTGCCCTATGACAATGGTTAACAAACTTACTACACATCAACACGGTCCTTACTCAACATTGGGTTCCCTGTCACCAGCTTTCCTGTCCCTTTCTGCCTTCTAGCCCTTGTCCCTGGACTGCTGTTCCTCATTAGTCCTGTTTTGTTTTATGGGGCTGTCCAATCCCTGGCTGAACGGTGAACCTTGGAAGTGACTTCACCACTGACCTAAAAGGGTGTCAAGGGGCCATACTCTTGGGGTTTCTCCAGTCTCTGTCAGGCCAGTAAATCTGGTCTTTTTTTTTTTTTTTTTTTTTTTTGTGAGTTAGAATTATGCTCTACATCCTTCTCCAGCTCTGTCCAGAACCCTCTATTGTGATCTCGGTCAGAGCAGTCAATGGTGGTAGCTGGGCCCCATCTAGCTATACTGGACTCAGTCTGGTGGAGGCCTTGGTATCTGTGGTCATTAGTCCTTCAGACTAATCTTTTCCTTGTATCCTGTTCTCTTCATTCTCCCTTGCTCCCGAAGGGATGAGACCAGTGGAGTATCTTAGATGGCTGCTCACAGGCTTTTAAGACCCCAGACGCTACTCACCAAGGTAGAATGTAGAACACTGTCTTTATAAACTGTGTTATGCCAATTGAGGTAGATGTTCCCTGAGACCATGGTCCCCACAGTCCTCCACCCAGCAATTCAGTCCCTCAGGGAGTTTGGATGTGTCTCTGGAGCTTCCATGACCTTTCCTTGTACAAGTTGTGCTGGCTTCCCCAGTACTGTGTACTGTCTTAACCTTCACCAAAGTTACCACTTATCTGTTTAGTACCCCCCCCCACCCCTCCCATCCCTCATAACCAACAAAGATAGTTTCTTTTTGTGTGTAAACTTTTTCATGTGTTTTTATAGTAGAGGTCTCATACAATATTTATCCTTTTGTGATTGACTTATTTTACTCAGCATAATGTCCTCCAGTTTCATCCATGTTATGAGATGCTTCACAGATACATCATTGTTCTTTCTCATTGCATAGTATTCCATTGTGTGTATGCACCATAGTTTGTTTATCCATTCATCTGTTGATGGGCATCTGGGTTGTTTCCATCTTTTTGCTACTGTGAACAACGCTGCCATGAACATAGGTGTGCATATGTCTATTCCAGTGACAACTCTTATTTCTCTAGGATATATTCCTAGAAGTGGAATTGCTGGATTGTATGATATTTCTATTTCTAGCTTTCAAAGAAGTGCCATATCATTTTCCAAAATGGTTGTATCATTTTGCATTCCCATCAGCAGTGCATAAGAGTTCCGATCTCCCCACAGCCCCTCCAGCATTTATCATTTCCAGTGTTTTTGATTCATGCCAGTAATGCTGGGGTGAAATGGTATCTCATTGTGGTTTTAATTTGCATTTCTCTAATGGCTAGTGATCACGAGCATTTCCTCATGTGTCTGTTGGCCGCTTGAATATCTTATTTGGTGAAGCGTCTGTTCATTTCCTTTGCCGAATTTTTAATCAGATTATTTGTCGTTTTGTTGTAGAGGTGTTGGATTTGCTTGTAGATTATGGAGATTAGACCTTTGTCTGACTTGTACTGTTCAAAATTTTTTTCCCAGTCTGTAGGTTCTTTTTTACTCTTTTGGTGAAGTCTTTTGAAGAGCGTAGGTGTTTGATTTTTAGAAGATCCCAGTTATCTAGATTATCTTCTGGGGTTTGTGTGTTGATGGTTATGGTTTGTATCCTGTTAATGCCATCTATTAGGGCCTGTAGTGTTGGGGTCCTATTTTTTCTTCTATGAACTTTATAGTTTTTGGCTTTATATTCAGGTCTTTGATCCATTTTGAATTAGTATTTGTATAAGGTGTGTTGTATGGGTCCTGTTTCATTTCTTTGCAAATGGATATCCAGTTTTGCTAGCACCGTTTGTTAAAAAGACTGTCTTTTCCCCATTTGATGGACTTTGGGTCCTTGTCGAAGACCAGGTAGCCGTAGGTGGATGGATTTACATCTGGGTTCTCAATTCTGTTCCATTGGTCAAGGTATCTGTCATTGTACCAGTACCAGGCTGTTTGGACTACAGTAGTTGTATAGTAGGTCCTGAGGTCAGGTGGTGTGAGTCCTCCAACCTTATTCTTCTTCTTCAGTAGTGCTTTATTTATTTGGGGCTTCTTCCCTTTCCATATAAAGTTAATGATTAGTGTTTCCATCTCTTTGAAGAATGTTGTTGGTATTTGGATTGGGATTGCATTGTATTTGTAAATTGCTTTGGGTAGAATTGTCATTTTCACAATGTTCAGTCTACCTATCCATGAGCATGGTATGTTTTTCCAATTATGTAGATCCCTTTGGGTTTCTTGCAGTAGTGTTTTGTAGTTTTCTTTGTATAGGTCTTTTACATCCCTGGTTAGATTTATTCCTAAGTATTTTATTTTTTTAGGGGCTATTGAAAATGGTATTGTTTTCCTGATTTCCTTTTCATCTTCTCTTTATTGGTGTATAGGAATCCTATGGATTTTTGTATGTTTATCTTATATCCTGATACTCTGCTGAATCTTTCTATTAGTTCCAGTAGATTTCTCGTGGAGTCTTTAGGGTTTTCTATGTATAGTATCATATCATCCGCAAACAGGGACAGTTTAACTTCTTCATTACCAATTTGGATGCCCTGTATTTCTTTTTGTTGCCTTATTGCTCTAGCTAGAACTTCCAGCACAATGTTAAATAGGAGTGGTGATAAAGGGCATCCTTATCTTGTTCCTGTTTTCAAGGGGAATGTTTTCAACCTCCATTAAGAATGATGTTGGCCATTGGTTTTGCACAGATGCCCTTTATTATGTTGAGAAATTTCCCTTCTATACCTATTTGATTGAGAGTTGTTATCAGGAATGGGTGTTGGACTTTGTCAAATGCCTTTTCTGCATCAATTGAGATGATCATGTAATTCTTTTCTTTCCTTTTATTTATGTGGTGGATTACGTTGATTGATTATCTAATGTTGAACCATCCTTGCATACCTGGTATGAATCCTACTTGGTTATTTTGCTCACTTTTTGAGCCACCTTATCCTGTTTTTTAATATGATTTGTAATTGTCTGCTGTCTCCAAGGTGTTGAGGTGTTATTTATTGATTGATTGATGGATTGTATGTCTGTTTGTTTTGTCCTGATTTTTTGTTTTGTTTTGATATGTCAGGACAGGCTGGGCAGGCTTGCTCTGCTGATCGCTGGTCTGGCAGTAGGGGAGCACTCATCACTGGTCACTGGATGGGCAGGGCAGCAATGGGTGGGACAAGCACACATTGCTGTTCACTGGATGTGTGGGGCAGCTAAGGGTGGGCTGGGAGGCTACAGGACATTGCCTGTTGTCAGTCCAGCAGCATAGAAGTGCATGATGACGCTCACTGGGTGTATGGGTTGGGGACAAGGCGTGTGGCAGACAACTGATGGTGTGGGTGAGCTCACTGCTGCTTACCAGGTGCATGAGGTGGTGGGCGGGGGTTGTGTTGGGTGACCCGTGGCATGGGAGTGGTCTCTGCCTCTCACCAGGTGGACAGGGTGACAGGTGAAGGGGTGTGGAGTGTGGGTGGTGTGGCCAGTGACCAGGGGCATAGGATCACTCACTCTCGCTTGCTGGGTGGGTGGGGTGGTGTGTAGGTGGATGTGGCAGGCAACAGGGGGCATGAGAGCACTCTCTGCTGCTTGTGGGGTGGGCAAGGTTGCAGGAGGGTAAGTGTAGTGAGCAACTGGGGACACAAGAGTGCTATGCTGCTCACCAGGTGAACAGGGCAGCAGGTGGGGGGGTGTAGTGGGTGACTGATTGTGCCGGTGTGTTCACTGCTGCTCGTTGGGTGTGCAAGGCGGCTGGTGAAGGGCTGTGGTGGGTGACTGGGGAGCTAGCATGCTCACTGCCGCTCACCAAGTGTGTGGGGTGGGGGTGTGTGGTGGGTAACTAGGCGTGCAAGAGTGCTCTCTGCCACTTGCTGGGTGGGCAGGGTGGTGTGTTGGGTGATGGGGGTGCAGGAACTCTCTGCAACTCACTGAGTGGAGGGGGTGGCAGATGAGGGGATGTGGTGGGCACCCAGCCGCACTTGAGCACTTACTCTGCTTGTCAAGTGGGGAAGGCGGTACTGGGGTGGCAGACAGGCAGTGTAGGATGGGAAGGGGGGTTTGTATCATAGTCTCCAAGTCGTCAAGGTGGCAGGGGTGGAGGGGTTACACCGCTAATCACTAGGAGGACAGGGGCAAGGGAAGTGTGCTCCTCTGGTCACTGGGTATGTGTGCCTGGGCACTTCTCGTTGGCTACAGCCGGCAATTGGGACCTGCCTCTGACTAACCGTAGCGGGGGGTGCTGCCCGGAATCTTGTTGGGTGGGTGACCTTCTGCTGACACTCTATGGATCTATTACTTCATGTATGCCACCCACCTTAATGGTCAGAGACCACCACTGGTGAGTAGTCTTGTCTCTGGATCCTGGCTCCCTCCCTGCTCTGTGGACACCAGGATCCCTGGAACTCTTGCCCTGCTTTCTGTACTTTTCCTCCTTAGATTTGGTTTATGTCTTACTCACCTTGCTTCACTCTGCGTATGCCTACACAGTTTCTCTGTCCCCTATAGGGAACCCCATGAAATTGCCTTCCTGTGCTCCTCACCCAGGATCGCTGCTAGCTTTATCTCAAGATGGCCATGCTGTGTCAGTCCGACTGGCAGGGCACCTCCACTCCATATCTCTCCTTGTTTGCTGCTTTTGTTCAGTTTCTTTTTCCCATCGGTGTTTGACCTAATTCTTTATCCTTCCCCTTGATGCTCAGGGTTCCAGGATTGTCATCTGTATCTGTTTCACCTGGTTTCTTGGATCTTTGCTGTAGAGGGACAGCATGGTCTATCTGACTAAGCCCTTATCTTAGGCTGGGATCCATGTTGTTTTGGTATATAGTAGAAAGTCAATAAGGATGTGTTGCTAAACAAAGAAGAGGAATGAAGAAGATATGATTTAAGAAAAGGATGCAGCTTATAAAATCTTTGGGGCAAAAGTGATTCCCCTCCATAGGTATCATGAAGGTGGCACAACCTGGGGCACTTAAAGGGCCATTGCTACAAAGAGGAAGGCGAGATTCCAGATTTTGGTGTCTTCAGCCAAGACACAAAAATAGCCACCCATTCCATTATATGATTATACAGATAGTTTCATACATTTTGTTGTTGTTAGCTGCCATAGAGTTGATTTTGACTCATAGCAACCCCACATGACAGTGTAGAACTGCCTCATATGGTTTTCTAGGCTGTAATCTTTATGGGAGCAGATCAGCAGGTCTTTCGTCCCCAGAGCTGGAGAAATTCCACTTTTCTGTTTCTTAATTAACCTTTCACTCAGCAACCAAATGCTTAACTGCTGCATCACCACCAGGACTCCTTTGATATAATTTAGCAAACGTTAATATCAGATAAGCTGAATTTTAAAGAGTTAGAGTTTATATTTATACATGTATGACTGAAAATACAAAATTAACTATGAAAGATGCTCAATTTTGTTCATAAAAAGAGACATGCATACTAAAATTACACTGAGATATCATTTCTTACCATTAGATTGGCAAAAATAAAGTATGACGACATGCTCTGTGGGTGAGGCTGGGAGTAAATAGGCATTCTCATATATTACTGGTGGAAACACAAAATAAAACAGCTATAGCTAAAGGAAATTGGCAATATTTAACAAAATCACATATCCATTTACCCTTTGATTGGGCAATGTTACTTTTAGAAATTTATTCCAACTATTCACTGGCAAAAACATGAAAAGACTTATGCACAAGGCAATTCATTGCCAGACAAGTACTTGTAAAAGCAAAATACTAGCAACAACTCAAATGTCCATTAAAAGGGGCTTAAATGAATAAATTATGCTACATCCACACAGTGGTGTACTCTGAAGCTATAAAAATGAATGAATTTATATTTATACCCACTCACTTAGATAAATAGTAACATACTATATTCACTTTTGTTCATCTTGATTTTTCACTCAATAAAGATGCTGGAAGTTATCCAGGGTATGTGTGTGTATATACACGCATATGTATGTTTACGTTTACGTTTTTACATATGCATATATGTGTATATATATGTATGTATAAGCCAACTCCTAGTTTTGTATTTCTAGCAAAAAATAAAATCAATGCTTTTTACAAGTTAGTGTAGACAATCTGGACCACTTGATCTTTGCATGAGCCAATTGGCTTTGAACACTTTCTTCTCCTAGGGTCCCTCTTACTGCCTGCCTACAAGCACCCCCAAAGACTTAGTCCTCAACTCTCTACTCTTTCTCCTTACAACCTATTCCCAGAATTCTACTATTGCCTTTATGCTAGCGCGGCTTCTGTCCTCAAAGCACAAGAAATACTTCACTAGGACAACATATGATAAGGATTGTGGAATTAAAAATAAAATACCTCTTTCAAAAACACTGGAAATAAATGTTGGAGGGGCTGCGGGGAGATCAGAACTCTTATGTACTGCTGGTGGGAATGCAAAATGATACAACCATTTTGAAAACTGATATGGCGCTTCCTCAGAAAGCTAGAAATAGACATACCATTCGATCCAGCAATCCCACTCCTAGGAATATATCTTAGAGAAATAAGAGTCGTCACTCAAATAGACATATGTACACCTATGTTCGTGGCAGCATTGTTCACAATAGTAAAACGATGGAAACAACCTAGATGCCTATCAACAGATGAATGGATAAACGAACTATGGTGCATACACACAATGGAGTACTATGCAACGAGAAAGAACAATGATGAATCTGTGAAGCATCTCATAACATGGATGAAACTGGAGGACATTATGCTGAGTGAAATAAGTCACTCACAAAAGGATAAATATTGTATGAGACCTCTATTGTAAAAAGCCATGAAAAAGTTCACACACAAAATGTAACAATCTTTGTTGGTTACCAGGGATGGGAGGGGTGGGGGGAAATACTAAATAGGCAATAGATAAGTGATATCTTGGGTAAAGGGTGAGACAGTGCACAATACAGGGGAAACCAGTACAACTTGTACAAGGAAAGGTCATGGAAGCTCCAGAGACACATCCAAACTCCCTGAGGGACTGAATTGCTGGCTGGAGGGCTGTGGGGACCATGGTCTCAGGGAACATCTAGCTCAATTGGCATAACAGTATATAAAGACAGTGTTCTACAATCTACCTTGGTGAGTAGCGTCTGGGGTCTTAAAAGCCTGTGAGCAGCCATCTAAGATACTCCACTGGTCTCATCCCTTCAGAAGCAAGGGAGAATGAAGAGAACAGGATACAAGGAAAAGATTAGTCTGAAGGACTAATGGACCACAGCTACCAAGGCCTCCACCGGACTGAGTCCAGTACAGCTAGATGGTGCCTGGCTACCACCACTCACTGCTCTGACCAGGATCACAACAGAGGGTTCTGGACAGAGCTGGAGAAGGATGTAGAACAAAATTCTAACTCACAAAAAAAGACCAGATTTACTGGCCTGACAGAGACTGGAGAAACCCCAAGAGTATGGCCCCCAGACACCCTTTTAGCTCAGTGGTGAAGTTGTCTCCGAGGTTCACCATTCAGCCTGGGAGGGGACAGCCCCATAAAACCAAATGGGACTAATGAGACACAGCAGTCCAGGGATAAGGGCCAGAAGGCAGAAGGGGACAGGAAAGCTGGTGATAGGGAACCCAAGGTTGAATAAGGATAGTGTTGATGTGTTGTGAGGTTGTTAACCATTGTCATAGGGCAATATGTGTACTAACTGTTAAATGAGAAACTATTTTGTTCTGTAAGCCTTCATCTAAAGTGAGAATAGCAGCACAATTGGAAGAGCGTAGTCGATGTCACTGAACTGTGCATGTAGAAATTTTTGAAATGGTGTATCTTTGGCTATGCATATTTTCACAAAAAAAAAAAAAAAGCAAAAGAAGGGAGAATGTTAACATGTTGTGGGGTTGTTCACCAATGTCATAAAACAATATGTGTACTACTGTTTCATGAGAAACTATTTGTTCTGTAAGCCTTCACCTGAAGTACAATTAAAAATAAAATAAAATACCTCTTTTCTCATGAAAAAAATATGGAATTAAAAATGAAATAATCTGTCTTTGCCATTTCTTAATTAAAAACAAAATAACTAAAACAAAACAAGCAAGAAAGACAAAGGGGGAGTGGGCTGGCAAGCTAGCAGTAAAGGGTCTAAATTTAACACTAATTTTAGTTTTCTGCTTAACGATAAACAAGGTTTGATTCAATGAGGTTTAACATGTTAGTGGTTTGAACTCCTCCAGTAGCTACATAGGAAAAAGACCCAGAAATTTGCTCCCATAAAATTACAGTCTAGAAAACCCTATGAGGCAGTTCTACTCTGTCACACGAGGTTGCTATGAGTTGAAATTGATTAGGCAGAGCCTAACAACAGCACCCAAATATTCCCGGACCTCACCAGCTTGCAGCTTCTAGATAAAATAACCATTCAGAGTCAGTCCCCAAGTCTCTGAGGATAGATGGTTTTCTCACATATACTTGACACTATTTCTGCTCTGTCTGAGGGCCAATGAGTGTTCTTGTGACTACTGATTGGTCTCCAAAAGTGCCAGGACTACTGACTTGGAGATCCTGCTCAGGCTACTCGCATAGTGTTGCTGATCTGCTCAGGGACATTGTCACATTCACACTGCCACTTAGAGATCCATCAGCACTTTGCCTTTCCCATCTCACACTCCATCTTACAAGTGATGTTTCATGATGGAATTGTCAGGTTCTCTAGTGACAGCTGGTTTTAATACTCATCCAAAATATGATTCAGGGCTGGAGAAGTTAAGGAACAGCCTTATAGAGCTCTCAGGACCACAGTTCCCTTCCTTACTCAGGTTGGTCACCAGGGTTTGACTCGCAAGGCCAGAATTCTCCATCAATTTAAGTAAATTATTTCTCTCTAAGCCCTCCTTGCAGTGTCTCTCACTGCAATTTGTCTCCATTGTTATCCTCACCCGCATCTGTCTATATCTCTGCTGTGGACAAAGTTCAAGTTCTTTGAAGCTTATGTGTCCAACAGAAACCTGGAGCATGGCTAGGTCTACTAGTTTGGAATGTGGAGAGTGGGGGCTTAGGAAAGAATAAAGGGTTATCTTCCTCTCTGAGGAGCCCTGGTGACACAGTGGTTAAGAGCTTGGCTGCTAACCAAAAGGTCAACAGTTTGAATCCACCAGCTACTCCTTGGAAACCCTATGGGGAAGTTCCACTCTATCTTATAGCGTTGCTGTGAGTCGGAATCAACTGGATGGCAATGTTTTTTTTTTTTTTTTTTTCTCCGAAACAAGAAAAGCAAATTTCAGTAGCAAGGTGTAGGGTAAGGCTGGAAGTGTGCGCATGTAGTTGAGGAGGGGGAGAGGATTTGAAATGTGTGAGGAAGGGAATTGCCACCTACCTTCCTTGTCAGCACATCCAAGCCTCAACTCTGACCTCAATTCCCTGATAGGTTTAAGTGGTCAGCCATTTCAAGGCTTTCCTTTATTCTCATAAAAATTTTGTTAATTCCATACATTATATCTTTATCTGTGACTAAAATTTTCAACTCTTAGTAGTTTTAGGAGATTATAAAAAAAAATTATCTGGAATATTCGTGCATCAAAATTAGATTGGGTTGAAGCTTCTTGAATTTCTTATAAATAGAACCGCTGTCTATTAACCCATTCCCTACTGTTTCCATTCACTATTCATTATACATTTTACTACTACAATTTTGGGAATTTTTGGTTTTGATAGGAGGGCACCAACTTGACAGAAATTAGTAACCTAGCAGCAGCCTTACTGACCTATGATTTTTCTTAAAGCTTTATGGGAAATACAGGATTACAGTGATGTAATTCTTGCATCTTGAGTTTGTTAAAAATTCTTCCATTTTTTCCCCTATATTTGGGGGATTTAGAAAGATGAAGCAGTAAGAACTGCAGTCAATTTCATTCTCAATACAAAATATTATGAGCTGAGAAGTTCTATACCAGAAATTTCAAAGAAAATAAATAATATATAGCTCATTTTAAAGGAATAAAGTTTACGTTTTCCTTTAGGTAATTTGGAGAGTACAAATAGCTTCAACCATTGCTGTAAAGTGTCCACAACTTTCTGAAGAAAGTTGCTCTTCAAAACACAAACTGCTCTTCAATAAAAAGAAAAACAGATGCTATAGTCATGATATTTGGGCAATATTTCAGCATTATAAACTTTTGATTCAGAAGGAGAAAGGGGAAAAATAAACCTTAGTTTCCCCAAGAAAATTCTGTACCTGTCAATTAAATGAATGTACATTGCACCTATTGGAGAGTTTAGAAATTATTTCACAGAAAAAAGGTATTGCTTTTGATTACATCTTCATAGGTCATCTCTAAAATCTATGAGTATACTACAGTGAAAAATTGAAACACCTTACTGTTGTTATGGACCATTTTTGTGTAACTTTTCCTTAGGACTTACACCATAAAGGTATTATATTGACAATGAAAATATTTCAACAGCTCTCATCAACTTTGTCAAAAATAGTGTTAACCAAATAATGAAAACCACCTCCTTACAAACTTAGGGGCCTTGCAACAAATTAGAGTCCTGAAAGTTGGCTATGTAGTATGATTTAAAACACACACACAGGCACTGTCTTTCTTTGTCTGGTTTATCTTCTAGGCATTCCTCAACTGCAAACCCCTCAGACCACACCTGGCTGGTAGCACTATGTCAAGACATTAGGGTAACAAAACCAAGGTATTTGTTGCCCCTGCTGATAGCTGAGGGAGAAAAGAGAAGAAGAACATCTTCCTTAGTCTTCTTTAATTAGGGTTATATGTGTAGAAGTGCTTTCTGCTAGAGCCTCCAAATAAGAGTTTTAAAATCAATTTTTATCATTACATCTTTACAGATTCAGAGGAAGAAATATTCTATTCCCATGCTAGAACTTAGGTCCCTCACTAGAATAAGAGTAGTGAAAGTGTGTACCTTTCCCCCATTGTATCTCCAAGGCTCAGCACATGGTAGGCACACAACAAAAACTAGTTGACTATCTACTCTAACTCTCAGTCACCCCTTACTATGGACAACTTCACCATGTTGCTTTAGAAACAGCATGGCAAAACCTTCATCTAGGATATTGGTGTAAAAAAACCAGACCAAGCCTATTGCCATGGAGTCAGTTCCAACTCATAGCGACCCTATAGGACAGAGTAGAAGTGCCCCAGAGGGTTTCCAAGCAGAGGCTGGTTGATTCGAACTGCTGACCTTTTGGTTAGCAATTGAACTCTTAACCACTGTGACACCAGGGCTCCATAGAGATCCTAAAAATTATCCTAGGTATCTGGCCAGAGTAAAAGAAGCTGAGATAGAGTTCAGGCTTAGAAATTCATTTTGTGTAGAAAATTTGTAGAACCAGAAAACTGAACTGGTTAGGGCTATTCTCTTTAGATAACTTCACATTTTCAGAAATGAATGCCTTGCAATTACCCTGTGACTGTCGTGTGAATCCATTGCAGTCACTAAGCCAGAACTGAATGTTTTCAGGTTGTTCCTAAGGAAACCCCCCTCCTGTAAACTCTCCTCATCACTAGGTAGTAACTAAGTCAACAAAAACTCTTTAAACCTATCACTGAGTGGTAACTAAGTCAACAAAAACTCTTTTAACCTACAAATGTCAAGTCCCCACTTCTGTTATCCCACCTTTGACAATGATACATCAATGAATAAACCATCAAGATTTTTCTTAGCTTGCTTCCTTCTGTAATAGTTTATAAGTGGCTCACTGACTGTGATTCAGTGGATTCTGCTAGTCGCTTGTGCCCAATACACACTGTCAGTTTCCTCATTTGAATGACTGTCTTTGTCTTGGCTTATAAAAATCTCTTTTGATTAAATCTGAGTCTGGGGTCTTTTCTCCCTACAACAATTGGTGTAGTCTGCAGGGATCCAAAGCCGTATTCCTTCAGCAGGACTTCTGAGGGGCTGAGGACTGGAACAGGTGCCAGCAATGGGGCCTCAGGTGCCCTACCATTTCCACAGAACTTGGGGACCCCACAAAGGTAAGTACTCTTGGTTTGAAACCTGTTATCTATGGCGCAGTTCTCCAAGATTTTTTATTAAGCCTCTTGTTTGTATTTTTCTGTCCAGATTTTTTTGGACAATTTGGAATGCTTTCATTTGTTTGTGTCGCCTAAATTTGAGCATCTCAGTCAGTACAAAGGTAAATCGATTTTCAAAGAGTATTTCTTTGTGGTTTGGAAAAAAACTGAAAGTAATTCTCTGTATAGGTGGTTTGTCTCCGAGATTGCTCAAAAGTGAAGTTTCTCACCATCTAGTGACACATGGTTATTTCTGATTTTAAGGTCATATGTGCTGAACTCTGGTAAGCTACAGAATGCCACTTCGTGGGACAAGAGTGGTCCTCCTGCTAGTACTCTGGCTACTTACAAAATTAAGAACTATGGGTTGAATTCAGTTCAGTTTCTTTGGAAATGGCATGCTCCTACCAGAGGTAAGGAATCAGACCAGTGGCCAGTCTGGGTAAATTTTAAGCTCAGTAAGATTAGCTTTTCTGTGCAGTGGATTAGAAAAAAGGAGGCTCTTAAAAAAAAAAAAAAAGTTTTGGATGCTTAGTAAATTCCCTTTGCTTCTTTGCTGGCCATTTTTTCTCTCTACCTGTCTCTACTTGAAACTAAAAACATCCTTAATTCTGAACTTTCAGCTTTAATAAAAAGGTATCATCTTGACTGGAAAATCACCCCTTCTGCCAAGACAAACAGATTTGACTCATAAAGTAACTCTAACCAAAGAAACACCTTGACAAGTAAATTAATAATTTACAGCCATGGAGCAACTACAAATCCAGCCAAGCAATATATTCCCATTACAAAAAAGAAGCGCTAGAAATAACAATGAGTTCTATTTAAGACTCTAAACTTGACTTCCCCTTTAAGAAAGAAAGAAAACGTCATTTTGAAATGTCTTTAAAAATTAAATACCTTGACGAATAAGACAAACCTCTGACAATCACTTTTCCCACTCATGATCATGATAAAAAGGAGGGAATACTTACAGTTATAACATCTGTAAATATGGCACCTGTATAAAAACCTGTAAGCCTAGTTTATCAAGATTTGTTTTAGTTTATTAATATGTTAGTTGGACCCAGAAAAGCCCAACAATAGGCTGAAGAAGAATATTGAAAAAAAAAATATCTGAAAAGTCATTAATGATTAAACCCAGTGCTTCAGGCATTGAATTATTAGATCAAACAAAAGCAATAGCTAAGTTTTTTTTTTTTTTTTAAACAGCATCTCTATGGGTTTTTTTCTGAGAAAAATTAATTGGGTTAAAGTTCAAGGCTGCAAACAAGAGAAAAAAAAGGAAGACTGTTTATCTTTTAGCCAAACTGTTTACTGAACACTTTAGTTTAATTCAAGCATTACAGGCTTGATTAAGAAACAATGCCCATCACTAAGCTGAATAATTTGGCTTTTAAACACTGAATCCTTTTAATTATCAACAAGCAGTTCCTAAAGAAGAACTTACAAGTTAGAAAGAAGTTGGATACTACCAGTACCCAATCACTAAACTTTGATTGGGATGTAATAGCAAAATTGTTTACCAAATTATTTACATCTTCCCATAATTCAGAGTTTACTTTTACCCTTGCATTTAAGAAGAGATAAAATAATTTCTTGTTAGAAAAATACTGGTAAAGTAAAGAATCCTTTGAACCTACCAACTACGTAATTCTTCATTGTTCTAATTGGCAAGAAAAAAGGGAAGTAAAGCTTAAGGGTGATTTTCTGTTTGCACTCTAGCAAGCTTCTTTTTCTATCTGCTCTCTTGCGGACTTCTTGGTCCAGAACATCAGCTTAAAAATTTCTGGCTGCTGTCTTGCAGATGTTTTGGTTCAGGAAGCCAGCTTTGAAATTTCCTGCATGGTATTGTTTAAGCCTGAATTTTA
Organism: Dugong dugon; assembly: GCA_030035585.1. NCBI lineage: Eukaryota > Metazoa > Chordata > Mammalia > Sirenia > Dugongidae > Dugong > Dugong dugon. The sequence continues at coordinate 29,127,641 of CM057475.1, forward strand.
TTAAATCTAGTCTCACAGACCAGTAAATTTTTGTGGTTTTTGTCTTGTTTTTTGCTTAAGTCTTTTAATATTTTTTAAATATGTTTGTCTTGTCTCAAAAAGCCATAACTAGCAGTTGTTAATTTTTTTTCTTCATAAAACAGTCTTTTAAGTCTTAGAAAAATTATTTATTGTGCCAGGGCTTCTAATAGCTAGTTTGAGGCCTATAAAGCATGCAGAAAATAAGTTTATAACTTTAAAATGAATTAATATATTTGAAAAAATACACTGTAAAGGACAGTTATTCTAAATTACATTCTCTAAAGGATCCTATGAAGCATGCAAAAAACAAGGTTATGAAAATACAATTTCTTACCTCCAGATGGTACTATTAAATTCAATTATAATATTTCCTTAAAGAATTTACTCTAAGTATTTAATGATAAATACGGATTTATATAAATTAAATAGTCCTAATATTCTCAAGAATTGATGCAAATAGTTTTGTTGAGAAAAATATTTTTATGCCAACTTTGAAAACAAGATCTTAAAAACTAAAGCTTTCTAAATAACTTAAGCTAGGTATTATATGAAGTATGTTTTATTTAGGGAAAAGGAATAATTTTATTAATTCTAGAATAAGATGAAAAACGGTTAAACTGCTTACAGTAATTATATTTTGGAATAGCTAAACTTAAATTACTAATTTACAAATATTATACTATGTTAATGGATAGTCATTATATTTAAAGTTTATAGACTCTTACTTGTATGCCACAGAAGGATATATATATATATATATATATATATATATATATACACATATAAATATATATATATAGATCTGATAATGAATATGTTCTTTTTACTCCACTTAAAAGGTTATACTATAAGAAATATGTAACAAAGACAAGAAAGTTGAAAAGCTTATTAAATATTTTTGTTTAATATAATCAAGTTTCTGATTTATTGAAACTAAAGGTTTAATGAGTTAATTCATAAGAATTTTTAAGAGTTTAATGTCAAATAGCATATAAAACAAAGAATTAGATTTATTACTGTTAAAGTAACCAAATTTTCTTTAATTACTAGGTTGAAAGGTTAATTTTATTCTTTATTCAATCTGCCTTGAAGGCAAAGGTTCAACAAAATAAATTCCTGAATCAAAAACAAAGCCACATAGTTAAAAAAAAGAAATCTAAAATTTTACCTTTGCTTTAAATAAGTTTTGTTTGTCAGTAATCTATAATTAACTCCTGACAATTTTGAAAGTAGAAAGACACAAAATATTTATTTCTGTTTAATGGACAAGCACATGATGTTATGTCATAATTTTATTATTTCAGTTGTTAAATTGGTTACAATTTTGTTTTATTTAAATCTAGCATCATCAAAGCCAATGGTTTCAACTAATGAATTCACGCCATTTACCCATATAGTTTTTATTACCATTCAGATGTTTAGCATAATACAGTCTTCATATATCCTGACTATATAGTACCATGTCTCAAGATTATTATGTGTTATATCTGAAGTTCTCTGGAAATGAAGATAATCATTATGTTTAAATACATTTTTGTCTTAAGTTTTTATTTGACTTTATTTGGCTTTGCATTAATTTTGTAATTAATGCCCATCAAGTCTTTTGTCTTTTAAAAATTATTATTATAAACTAACATTTTTAAGTCTGTCATTCACAGATAAATTTTCTCTACAGGTTCACTGAAAACACTTAACCAAAATATTTCAAAGATTCAATTGAACTTAATCAACATTTTTAGAACCTTGTGCAGAAACTGACAAGGTTTTTCAAGTTACTGCTGATCCAGAATAGTATGGAACCAAGATTAACTACATCAGACTGAGTATCAGGAGTTTAAAGTCCTGAAGCACGACAGGCCACTATCTAGGATATAAAGACCATGCTAAGAACATCTCATATTAAGATCAAGGAAGATGTTTGTTCAGTCATAGCATGGTGAATTTACTGCAGCTACCCAACAATCAAGGTACCAGTGATCCCCAACTATGGAAAAAGAGACTCAACACCAGAAATATGACAGGCTTAAACTATGAAGGTTGAGCCACCACTGGGGAGCAGCATATCAACAATCTATGAAGAAGAAAGCAAGCTCATAAGTGTGATCAAAGGATGTTCAATAGAAGTCCTTGATCAAAAGGAGGGAATCACAGAGAGACCCTGAAAATTATCCTAGGCATCTGGCCAGAATAAAAGAAACTGATATAGAATTCAGGCTCAGGAATTCATTTTGTGTAGAAAACTGGTAGAACCAGAAAACTGAACTGGTTAGGACAGTTCTTCCTGCCAAGAACAATGATGTTAGTTTGTTTCCAAGAAGCTTATGTAACTTCTACATTTTCAGAAACGAATGCCTTGCGATTACCCTGTGACTGTTGTGTGAACCCATTGCAGTCACTAAGCCAAAACTGAATGTTTTCAGGTCCTTTCTAAGGAAACTCCCCTCCTGTAAACCCATTACTAAGTATTAACTAAGTCAACAAAAACTCTTTAAACCTATCACTGAGTGGTAACTAAGTCAACAAAAACTCTTTTAACCTACAAATGTCAAGTCCCCACTTCTGTTATCCCACCTTTGACAATGTATCAATGAATAACCTGTAAGGATTTTTCTTAACTTACTTCCTTCTGTAATAGTATATTAGCTGCTCCCTGACCGTGATTCAGTGGATTCTGGTAGTCTCTTGTGCCCAGTTCCCTCATTTGAATGATTGTCTTTGTCTAGGTTTAATAAATATCTCTTTTGATTAAATTTGAGTCTGAGGTCTTTTCCCCCTACAACAATATAGAGGAATTTATATTCCAGCCCATATATGTCTCCAGATTTCCTTAAAAAGTAGGTTTAGGGTCTTTGCCTAGCCTAGAAGTTTAATGGAATGATTTAGCACATGTGGACAATAATTGAACTGGTATATTTTAACTAAATTCCTTCTGCGATGGTGAGAAATACCCCAGGTAGCACTTTAGTCATGTATTTCAAGGATCAGCTATCTCCCGCTTACTGTCACTTAATCATGGTGTTATGGATTGAATTCTATCCCCCAAAAATATGTGTTGTAAATCCTGACCTCTGCTTATGGTTATAATCCAATTTGTGAAAGGTTTATGTTTGTTATATTAATGAGACAGGATTAGGTTATGTTAATAAGGATTACATTATGTTTGTTATGTTAATGAGGGAGGATTAGGGTGTATTGAGTCAATCTTGAGTCAATCTCTTTTGAGATATAAAAGAGATTAAACAAGCAAGCTAAGTAGTAGAGATAGTGGAAGAGAGATGCCAAGCCACATGAAGATCACCCAGGTGCAGAAGCTCAGAAGAGTCGAGGAACTTCCTCCAGAGCCAACAGAGAGAGAAAGAATTCCCCTAGAGCTAGCACCCTGAATTTGGCTTTATAGCCTCTTAAACTGTGAGGGAATAAATTTCTGTTTGTTAAAGCCACCCACCTGTGGTATTCCTGTTATAGTATCACTAGATAACTAAGACACATGGTTTACACAAGTGTCTTATCAATGCTTCCTGTGTGGCCATGCTTATACTTTGTGGTTGCAAAATTTAGGAATCAGAAAATGTACACATATTTCCTACAGTTCTCTGACTCCTAATTTGGATCAGAAATTTGAGTGATTACAAAATATTGGAGAGACTACAAATATTTTCTAAACTCTCTAAATTACTAACAGCATGACCTAGGGTGAATCACTTATCTGCTTTGAAATCTGATTCCTCATTTGTAAAATGAGGATAAAAATGTATCCCATTTCTTTCCTATGGGGTGAAATGATAAAAGTAAAAGAACTTCTGAAAGTCCAAGGCATCAGCACGTGAGTCAGTTCATCAGTGTTACTACATAATACACATGCTGTTGTTGTTAGCTGTCATTGAGTTGGCCCCCAACTCATTGTGACCATATATATAGGCATTTGTTAATGTAGGTTTATTTTGAATTAAAAATCCCAGACCTTAGCAAGCTATTTTGGATAGCACATTCCTTCATTTAAATCAGAGATGACAAATAATTAGCACATGTACTGCTCCTTTCCCATCCCACTGTCATGACAGATATCCAAAATCAACTAGGGAACACTTTCTAATGCCTAGTCTTCCAGGTAGCCACTACCAATGGATAAGGGTAGGCGTACAAGTTGTACTTTGTTGCCATTTCTAAATTAGTTACTAATTAATCAATTCTGTGGGCCAGCCTGTTCTGTCAAGCTAATGTCTAGATTATTGTCCATTTATATAATGGAACAGGGATCTGTGCATGAGGTAGAGAGAGTTGCTGTTGTTTGCAATCAAGTCAATTCCAACTCATAAAGACCCTATATGACAGAGTAGAACTGCCCACATAGGGTTTTTTAGGCTGTAATCTTTATAGGAAGAAGCTCTGATGGCACCACGGTTAAGGGCTTGGCTGCTAATCAAAAGGTCAGCCATCGAACCCACTAACTACTCAATGGGAGAAAGGACCTGGTGATCTGTTGTATAATGATTACAGCCTAGTAAATCCTATGGGGAAGTTCTACCCTGTCTTGTAAGGTCACCATGAGCCAGAATTGACTCAGCAGCACACAACAGTCTTTACGGAAGCAAATCACCAGGTCTTTTCTCCTGCAGAGCAGCTGGGTGGGTTTAAACCACCATCTTTTAGTCAGCAGCTGAGTGCTTAACCATTGCACCACCAGGGCTCCTTACTAATCATAATTATTGCAGTTAGCAATGGGAATTAGAACTTATTTTTAATCTACTTTGCTAAAACATCTCCACTATGTCTCAGCCATTTAAATCTTTGTAGCCAGAAACACAGGCACTTCTGCTCTCCTTTTTACAAATTCTGCTGCTCATGGGAGTTGCCTTTGCAGAAAAGAATTGTTTGAACGGAAACAAGAATTCAGACATACTATGTTCCAAGAGAAGAAAATCAGCTAAACTATCCACCTTCCTCACCAGCCCTCTCTCTCCTTCCTTCATTATAGACACAGATTGGCCTTCAGGCAGGGCTTCAAACTGGTTCAGTTCCAGTTCAAACCCCTGCTGAGAATTTACATTTCTAACATGTTCCCAGGTGATGCTAATGATTCTGGTTAGGGACCAATTCTGAGAACCTCTAGTACAGCAGTGGTTCTCAAATTTTATTATACATAAGAATAACTTGAGGAGTCTTGTTAAAGTGTTGATTCTGGTTGAGTATATCTGGGGTAGAGATGCAAATTCTTAGCAGGAGTTTGAACCGGAATGAACAAGTTCTAAGGATTGCCTTCAGGGAATATTATCTCTATTCTTCTTCAGATTATATAGAAGAAACAAGAGTTCTCTGATTAAAGTAAGCAGAAGGTTTTATGTTTCCTTTTGTCACTGAGTCATAAAAAAGAAACAAAACAAAACACACTCAGCTCAATCGAAACATAACCAATTGCATAGCTTTATTAAACATAGCATCGACAGAAAGAAAATATGTAGTCCTTGCCCAGGAAGGATGGATGCCAAGAACAGAGTAATTTTCTGGCTTTGTCTTTGATATCTATAAATTTTATTCTCTGTGCAAGTTACTAAGTTTCTGAATAGTTATTGATATTAAACATTGGAGAAACTTACAAATGGACATTGAAATGCATTAGGGGTTACCAGATGTTAGCTAGCCACACTCCATCAGGACCCTACTCACATCTGTTTTTGACTGTTCTCCAGAGTATATAACACACTTTCTTTTCTATTATTCTATCTCCTTATTTTTGTGGCCAAGTATATATTGGACTCAAAAACTTGTTCAGATCAAAACTTGGCATGTGAACTCTTGGTTTGGCTGCAATTGGGTTACCACCAATTTGCAAAGTAAAGTATGAATAATAATGCAAGCTGTAAGGGTGAAACGTAAAATAAATCTTTACCATCTTATCAGGGAGTATAAATCAATCTGGCACATAAGTCAACCTTAATTTCTGTGTAAAAGTTCCAGATGTAGTTATTAGTCTATTTCATAAATGTAACCATGAATCTTATGAATGACCTTTTCCTCATAAACATAATCCAAGCCCAGGGCCATGGAATTCTATTGAGTTAACTTGACAACTTTGCCTCTATATAGGTTTCCCTCCTCTCCCAATTAAACTTCTTTACCTTCTCTTTATTTTCTATCATGTATATGCCTCCTCCCTACCTGCAGGAAATAGATTAGCTTTGTGGGGAGCTATCAGGGCCAAAAAGAATACTGTTTTCAGAACATGTAACTGCAGTTGTGATTTGGGATGTTCACCTACACCATTTTTCATGTCTTAAAGTAGGCTTAAATATTCAACTCTTGCTACTTTTGCAAACTTCATGGAAGGCCTTAGCCATTCTGGATCCCCACTGCTGCTCTGCCTACTTGGAACCAGGGGCCTGACCACCACTCTGTCCACTGAGAGCAGACCTTGCATAGACTGGCCAGATCCTACCCAGACCCTCAGCAGCAGTCAACACTGAAAAAGAAAACCACTGGCTCTCATTTATTGTGCATTTACCACCCACTAGGGTGCAGGTACTTTACCTCTTTAGTGTCTCGACAGCCTGTTAGGGCAATACTCTTACAAATAATGAAACGGAGGATTAGCAAGATTAATGTCCTTGCGTTTGGTTACACACTCAAGTCAACCTGATATCAAAGCCCATGTTCTCACCTTGTGATGCTTCTCTCCCTGCTGTATTGTAATATAATACTTTATAAATGCTGTCTTGACCCAGTTTTGAGTCCCTAACTAGAGGCCAGTCAGTTCCCTTTTCTTAAGCAGCTGATTAAATCCATTCTCCAACCACTCTCCTTATAAGTTTCTCACACTCTTGGGCCATTATGTACTTCCCTAATCACCCTGGGACCAGATATTCAACAACTAGGGATAGTCCCTATGCCCCAGAGCATGCAGAATTATTCAAAATACCCAGTCCCCAGGAAGTCTGGGAAATCTAGCTAACTCCATCCTGCTTGCCATACACAAGTCTTCTCTTACAATTCCAGCTTATTGTTACACTTTCCTGGTGCAACTCCCTGGACGGCCCTGCATCATGGGCTGTTGTGAACACCAAGGACTGAGAGTATAACAAATCTTTAAATGTTTCTGGCCTCACTTTCTTGACTTACATTCAACCTTACCATACCTCAGACATTACTATTATATCAAGTTGAGTTGGCCTCCAACTCGTGGCAATCCCATGCACAATGGGATCAGACCGATGTGACCCATAGGGTTTAGAAGCTATCTATTCCGACCCTTCCTCCCATTGCTGTGGTCCTTGTTCACCAAACAAAAGGTATTCCCACCCCATCTCTTCACCTTGGCTTTTCCTCATCCTTTACTACTTTATAATTCTGCACCCCAAAAACTCTAACACCTCAAGTGTGATGATGCTAGGGGAAAGCAAAGTTGGCATTCTCCTGGCATTCCATTGAGCTTCTACCCTCAGGTAAATGTCATCCTCTTTTGAAGTCAATGCCATCTTGCTTTACTGTCCTCTGCCTCTCTTGAACCTCCAGTCATCTCTTTTTATTCATCCAGAAGTTTGGCACCTGGATTAGTCTTTTTTTCTCCTACTCAAACTTAGTATTAAGAGATGTCACCTTTGCTTTTTGGTATCAAGACATCCAGTTTCTTGTTATCTCTATTTTCTTCCTGTCTTTCATCTTCCTCTGTTTTCCTTTTTGTCCTACCCATCTTAGACTTTACAGTCGATTACCAGAACCCACTCTCTTGTCATCATTCTTGGTTCTCTTAGATACTCTGCTCTGCTGATGCTGCTTGGGAAAATGGAATCCTAGATTGGTGCTACAATCTACGTTCTTTGTTTCTACACTCGGGCAGCTGAAGGTTGCTAGAGAAAATTTCATATTCCTATATGCTGGTCTTAATACTAGCTCAGAATTGTTTATTAGTCTTTATGTAGATTTGCTTTGGTTCTACTTTCATTTCCCTCAGAGAAAAGTTCAAATCTTTACCACTTTTAAGTTCCCCACCTAGAGCCCCCCCCCCCCCCCATTGTCAGCACATGGCCTCATATCCTACTTCACTGTGACAAGTGAGGAAATCAGGCTTGATCCGTGTCAACTTCCCGTTTCCCTTCAGTGCTTGACTTATCTAAACTTACACACTTCCTTTCTTCCCTCCAATATCAGAGGATAAGATGTCTCTTATCTTTCCTGGAATACTCTTCCTCTTCACTTGGCTAACTCTTCAGTCATCCTTTAAGGCATGTCAGATGGTCACTCTTTCAAGAAGGCTTCCTTAAGACCAGTGCAATAGTTGGGCCAGGTGACTGTCCTTAGAGCTCTCCCAGCACACACATCCATTTCATCATTGTGTTTACAACATTCTATTGAAAAGCTGCTTAGGTGTTTGCTTCCTACTCCAGGCTGTGAGATCCTCAAGGTCAGAAACCAGATCACTCACCTTTAAAACCTCAATGCCTAGTGCAGGTCTGTCATATAATAGGGACACAATTTGATTTATTTTTATCAAATTTTCTTCCTTTTCTGAGCCTCGATATGTTTCCTTAACAGTCTAGACAAAAAAAAAAAAAAAAGCAAAAAACAAAAACAAAAAAATATAAGACTAGCAGACTCACAAAAGTGAATATCTCATGCTTTTCCTTCTTGTTTCTATTAAAAGGTGTGTGTGTGTGCGTGTGTATAGAAATTTGTATTTTTTCTTGTTTCACATTCTTTACGCAACCAGTAACTAAATAGGTTGAGACTTTGGATAAGTCATCTAACCTTTCAGGGACTCAGTTTGTGAAGTGATGAGGTTGGACTAGGTAAGCTCTATGGACCCAACCTGAAGCAATGATTGTGTGATGACAAGAATAATAAAACAGAGAATATATTTATGGAAGACAGCAGAAAGATAATTGACTCTGCAATTCTAAAACTATTTTCAAATGTATTGTAATAATTCTTTTATCTGACATTTCTAAAGTGAATTTTAAATTTATAAACTGCTTTCAATTAAAATGAAGTAGACAAATAAAATCTTATACTTACGTATCAATCTACTTTTTTAAAAAGTAAACTTTTTATTTTAGAATAGTTTCAGACCTAGATAAAGAGTGCAAAGATAGTACATAGAGTTTCTGTTATACTCCTCACCAAGTTTCCCCTGTGACTGACATCTTACATTATTATACTACATTATTATATCACTAAGGAACTGATGTTAGTACATTACTACTAACCAAATGCTAAGCTGAATTCAGATTTTACTAGTTTTTCCACTAATGTCCTTTTTCTGTTCCAGAATCCCATCCAAGATACCACATTACATTTAGTCATCATGTCTCCTTAATTTCTACTGGTCTGTGAGACTTTCTCAATCCTTTGTTGTTTTTCATGACCTTGACAGTTTTGGGGAGTACTGGTATTCTACAAAATGTCCCTCCATTTGGGTTTGTCTGATGTTTTTCTCATGATTAGATTGGGGTTATGGGAAGGAAAAACGCAGAGGTCAAGTTCCATTCTTATCACTTTGCATAAAGTGTACTCACTATCACCATGACTTATCACTGGTGATGTTAACCTTAACTTCATTTTTACAAAGTATTTTCATAATCATTACCTCATAAGATTCTTTCAATGACCCTGAAGTGGACAAGGCTGGCATCCTTCAGCTCCATTTTACAAAGGAGGCTGGGACTGGAGCTGGGGAGTTATGAGTGTTACTCCACCGGTCTCTTCATAGCACCCCAGCCACCTCCTCTAACTTATATGTAAAGGATGTCTTTCTAAGAAGCAACATCTTATAATGCTTTTCAGTGTAAGCTCATTTTTGCATTCCTGTAGTTAGAAATGTTCATGGTTAAATGAGACTTGTTGTGTTTTGTGCTATACCTATAACACTAGGCTTGTTTGAAGGAGCCCTGGTTGTGCAATGCTTAAACGCTCAGCGGTTTGAACCCAGCAGCCGCTCCATAGGAGAAAAGGTTTGTTATTGTTGTTGCGTGCCATCAAGTCGATCCCGACTCACAGCAACCCTGTATGACAGAGTAGAACTGCCCCATAGGGTTTCCTAGACTGCAATTGCTCTTATAAAGATTACAGCCTAGGAAAGCTTACTACTTTGTCATATAGGGTCACTATGAGTCGGAATCAACTTGACAGCACACAACAACAACAACAAGCCTGTCTGAACAAATTTGGATCAAAACGTCCAATCAACTAATCAAGTAACAACCAACGAACTATACGAAGTAAACATTATTATTCGTTTCAAATGAACTCCTAAGGAATTATTATTTTGTGTTTGATATCATATTTTCTTCAGGAATTAAGCCCTCTTAAAATAAGTTGCCATGGAGTCATCTCCAACCTCATGTGTGTCAGAGTAGAACTGTGCTCCATAGCGTTTTCAGTGGCTGGTTTTTTTGGAAGTAAATTACCAGGCTTTTTTTCCAAGGTGTCTCTGGATGGTCTCAAATCTCCAGCCTTTCAGTTAGCAGCCTAGCACATTTAACTGTTTGCACCACCCAGTGAATCTCAAGCCCTTTTACCAGACTGCAAAAAAATCATCTAAAAGAAGGTGGTTTCCCCATCTGTAATACAGACTTATGACTAAAAAAAGATCCAGTATTTTGGCATTGGTGTGTAACAATGTTGCCCATTTTTCAATCAGCTAAGAAGGGGGACCTGATAACTGTCCCTCTGGAAACTCTAATAACAAAAATATTTTTATTATAATTAGAGCAATAATAACAAAACTAACATAGTGAGTCATTTCTATGAGGCAGGCTCTGTGCTAAATAACTAAATAATGATCTCATTTCAACATCAAATTATTTTTGTTGGGTCCTACTAATATCCTCATTCTGCAAATAAGGAAACTGAGGCTCAGAGAGATAAAGAAACTCATCCAAGATCATACAGATTATATATTCTGAGCTGTTACTCAAACCCAAGCCGTATGACTCCAAAGCCCAAATCTTAGCTACTCTGCTATTCTGGGAGACGAGTCTTACACTTTTCAGTGTATTAAAAACGCCTGCATTTTCAGACTTGCTTATCATCACAGTAGATCATACAGTATTTCCACTAATCAATGATCCTCCTTCACATGATAGAAATGAGGCATTAAGCTGAAACCGATGGCATTTTACTAGCTTTATTATTTATCCCATCATTCAGAAACAGCTGGCCTTAGAAGAAGAATCAGCAATGGTACCAGCTGGGGAATAGCACATTTCTATTTTGAAGTGTTGTTTATTCAACCCGCATTCACTTCTTCATTTATTTATCCAACAAATACTTGTAGAGTCCCAGGCATTTTTCTAAGTACTTTTGAAATACCACCCGATTTAATCCTTACAATAGACTTGAAGGTACTATCATTGTTATTTTGCAAATGAGAAACTGAGACACAAACAGATTGAGTAACTTGTCAACAGTCACATCACTTAAGAGATAGAGCCAAGATTTTAAAAAGTAGCCTGATTCCAGATTCTCCACCTGCACTTCAAATTTCTTTTCCTTGCTAGCTGTAGAAACAGCGGAAGAGTAAATAATTACTACTGACAGTAACTATTTTTTTAAAGAATAGTAATTATTACAGTTATTTCTAACTTAGTAAATCTGTTTTTCTCTATCATTAGATATAATGTGAAATAGTGGCAGTTATATCTGCTATTTTATCCACAAGCTTCAGAATAGTAAAGAGTAATATCTGGGAGTTTTCTGGCGTAAAACGGTAAACTGGGAACTAAGGTTTCTCCTTTGAAATGACATAAAAAATGTGTAAAAACAAAAAGAATACAACAAAAACAGTGTTAGAAAGCACGAAGAAGATGTGAGCCAGGGATGCTGAGATTTCCAGAAAGGTAGAGTACAGATAGGATTGGATTGTTGGAGAAACCACAGAATTGTAGCCTCCCGAACCCTGGTGGTGCAATGATTAAGCACTCAGCTGCTAAACGAAAGGTCAGCAATTGGAACCCACCGGTCACTCTTTAGGAGAAGAAGACCTGGCAATCTGCTCCCATAAACATTGAAAAAAAACCAAACCCACTGCTGTCGAGTGATTCTAACTCATGACGACCCTATGGGATGGGGTAGAACTGCTCCATAGGGTTTCCAAAGCTGTAAATCTTTACGGAAGCACACTGCCACATCTTTCTCCTGCAGAGTGGCTGGTGGGTTTGAACTGCTGACCTTTTGGTTAGCAGCCAAGTGCTTTAACCACTGTGTCACCAGGGCTCACTCCCGTAAAGATTACAGCCTAGGAAACCCTATGGGCCAGTTCTACTCTGTCATATAGGGTCACTATGAGTTGTAATCGACTTGACAGCACCTAACAAGAATATTGTGTATGATTTTTTTCCAGAAGAAAACAGCTTAAGATAGCAGAGGTAAGCACAGTCATTTCTATGAGACTCCCAGAAGCTCAAGCCATAACCAGTAAATACAAAGAGCAGCAGTGCTTAAAGTATTTGTTTAATAACTATATTCAAAATGGTAGAAATGGTTGGAGGCCATGCTTGCTTCCTTATTTAGAGGTATCATCAGTGATACTTGCCCTCAAGTCAAAACGTGGGAGCTGTTCCTTAAAGAAAAGGAATGGGACTCCTATAAGAGTGAAAAGAGAAGCAGAGTGAGTTGGGGGTAGATATAGCCTTCATAACAGCCATAGCTGGGGGGTGGAGTAGAGAAGTTCTCTACCAAGGACTTAGTGAGATGCTCACCAAGGACTGAGTGAGATGCACTAAGCATCTGATCTCAGAGAACCCCTCTTACCTTGATGCTCCAGTTGCTCTTCCTCATTGTACCCCACAGGGAAACTGATCTCACAACTGTGTCCTGCCATAATATCCAGAAACACAGCCAGCTACCCCATTCAACAGACAAACAGCAACTCTAAACACCTATACCACATAAGTCTCCTAACCAGCCCAGTTCTTTCTTTGCAAATACGAATGAACAGCAAAGGATCATCAGATTATTTGAGTATCACCAGATAACAAAATCCAGTAAGTGAAAGACGGAGTTGAAAAAGTTGAGTAACCGACCAAATGAAAAAAATAATCTGGGGAAGACAAAAAAAAAAAAAAAAAAAAAGCATTGACAGAGCTAAATAATAAAATGAAATCATCTGAAGACTAAGTTAGCTGTCTGGAAGATAGTTAAGAAACTCTACCAGAACATAGATCAAAGAGACAAAGATGGAAAATACATGGCATTCCAGAAGGAAAAAATAAAAACAATGGAGAAGAAATTCTGAAGGAAATAACAGAAGAAGATTTGATTAACCTAAAAAAAAGACACAAGATATATGCAAAAAACACCAATATCTAGACACATTCAGATTATAAACATTCCAAGGATAAAGAAAAAAAATCCTAAAAGTTTCCGGAAATTACAACAATACTTATCTACAGAGAGAAAACAATGAGACTTAATCCAGACTTCTTATAAGTAATACTGTATTCTAGAAAATAACTAGTCTTCAAAGTTCAGGGGAAAACATATTACATCTGAAAAACATATTGAATAATAATTACACATTTTAAATATTATTTGTCGATATTAAATTTTATAATCAACCAATTGACTGAACATAATAGACTTCATTTAAGCTAGAAAACAGAATGTCATTATTACAGACAATCACATGAGAAACAAAATTTGGGTAGTGGAGGTACAGTAAGGAAGAAGGCAGGTATTGTAGGAGTGTTGGATTCCTCAACTTTCCAATTAAGATTAATTCCTTTGAGGAATGGAGTTGTATCTTCCTGTAGTCTGTGTGGGGCCCCTGGTGGCACAGTGGTTAAGAGATACAGCTGCTAACCAAAAGGTGGGCAGTTCAAATCCACCAGACCCTCCCTGGAAACCCTATGGGGCAGTTCTACTCTGTCCTGTAGGGTCGCTATGAGTTGGAATCGACTCAACAGCAACAGGTAGGTAGGTATAGTCTATGTACATGATTTTTTCCATGTGTTGGTGTGTTTGTGTGTGTATATAAATACAAATATGTATGTATTTTTTTAAAGAGTGGTGTCTGAATAGGATCACGATGGAGCTAAGGGAGGAATAAACATCACCGGGTGTCTTAGTCATCTAATGCTGCTATAACAGAAATACCACAAGTGGATGACTTTAACAAAGAGAAGTTTACTTCCTCACAGTAAAGTAGGCTAAAAGTCCAAATTCAGGGCATCAGCTCCAGGGGAAGGCTGTCTGTGTCGGCCTTCTTCTCATCAGTGTTCCCCTGGACTAGGAGATTCTCCACGTGGGGACCCCAGGTCCAAAGGGCACGCTCTGCTTCTGGCACTGCTTTCTTGGTCGTATGATGTGCCCCTGTCTCTCTGCTCACTTGTCTTTTATATCTCAAGAAATTGCCTCAGGACACAATTCAATCTTGTAGATTGAGTCTTGCCTTACCAACACAGCAGCCTCCCCTCCTCCCTCATTAACATCATAGAGGCAGGATTTACAACATATAGGAAAATCACACTGTACCAAGAATTATGGCTCAGCCAAACTGATACACACATTTTTGGGGGGACATAATTCAGTCCATGACACCAGGAGACTGTGGCATCTGAAACCAACCTGCAGCTTTGGTGGCCTCTGGATACAGATGTGACTTTGGATTGAGTCCCTGTTGTGAGGTTCATAGTTGCATGTATGATGTTTAGATAGTATTAGGCAGGGACATCTTTCATTTTGTAAGTGTAGTATGTATGCATGTTACCCCAGGACTGGATGGTACTAGATGTGTAGGTCAGTGTGCCTACCGTGCCCCCTCCTCCCCTCCTCAAACTGCCCTGCCCAGGAGCTCTCTTTGAAGGAGGAAGGAAGTAGGATTAAACTGGTCTTTGCACAGGGATGGACAATGACTGGACCGTATCCAATCAATAGCCTGCTCTGTTGCTGCTATGAAAAAGTTTATCAGCTGCAACCATGAGATCCCTGGGGCCTCTTGAATCCATGCTGTCCTCTAGCTACAGTTGTTCAAGGCTCAGTACTATTATACCACCTGTTCTTGATTTTTAGGCATTCCTTCCCCCTTATTGGAACAGGGTATCCTTCCAGTAACTACTCCCTTTTCTCGAGCTAGCTTGAGCAAATCTGGTTTTTTGCAACCAAAATCACCTAATTGAAACAGCAGCCTGACAACCATGTTTACTTTGCAATGAGAAAGGAGAGCTGGTGACTGCTGCATCCTGAGAATAATGGGGGGAGATTCTTACTTTGTAGTATAATCTTAGTTGGTATCAGAAAAACTGTGCATGCGGCTGAGATGACTTTTTCAAGAGGAGTAGTTTTTTGGTTTTTTTTTAAATTACATTAAGGGTTTTTTTTAATTTTTTAAATTTTTTAGGTCATTGAGCTATTGGATTACAGATCTCAAGGTATTTCTCAAAACCACTAGTCTTTTAAAATGGGATTAGCACTGGATTAAAAAGAAATAACTTAAAATTCTCTTTGATGACAGTTTTGTTTTTCAGATCCAGAGACAACAGAATGTAGACTAAATCTAAACTTTGAAAACAGGAAACAATAAAGATGTTTGGAAGATCACAGACTGCCCTCCCTTCTTTTTTTAACCCTTCTCCTAGAGAGCTCATTCTATGAGGCCTAAGAAAGAGAAAAGCAGCCCCAGCCAGCAACTGGCCTGGCATTTGGTATACTCTTGTGAACATAAGCAATCTCGGAGAACATCAGCATCAGAATAGACCACTCTGTGAGCATTATGGCTCAAGACAGAAATAAGACCACTCCGTAATCATGTCTGAACATAGGCAAAACATGAACATTGTCCAAACTACAAAAATGACCAAATATCACCCTATCTAAATAAGATTTGTTAAGGTACCCCATGACAAAATTAACCCCACTTCCTGGCAGCATCCAATCTAAAGTCCCACTTCCTTAAACCTTTCCTAAAGTCACCTAACACAAGTCCAAATTCTTTCTAAGTTTCTACGCCCGTCTTACTGAGACACCCCAAGGTTCCCCAAGGTGTGTGTTCTCCCTTGCTGAATAAGTAATAAACCCAACCTGTTCAACTACAGATGTGTTTCTGGTGGTCTTGGGCTGGAGGATATTGCCAGGCCTCAGGAGTGCCATGATTCTCTTCTCCACTCTAATCATTACTTGTCTTACCTGGACTGTTCACCTGGGCTAACTTTCTTGATCTCAGCAATATTTACCAAGCACTTGTGCTAGGTGCTTTATGTGAATTAACCCATTTGATCCCCACAATGGCCCTAAGAATAGACACATTTGGTCCCCCGTTTACAGATGAGGAAACTGAACTGCAAAGGTCACTGCACTATTAAGTGGCTGAGCCAGGAGCTCAAGGCAGTTAGTGGACACTTAAGGAGCCCTGGTGGCACAACAATTAAGTACATGGCTTTAAACCGAAAGGTTGGTGGTTCCAATCCACTCAGTGGCTGAGGGTGGTCGGGGGGAGTGAAGAAGACCCTCCAATCTGCTTCCATAATGATTATAGACTAGAAAGCCATATAGGGCAGTTCTACTGTGTCACTCAGCGTTGCTATGAGTCGGAATCAACTCCATGGCACACAACAATAATAGTGGGCCCTTGCTGTATCTCCCACTTCCACAGCATGCTGCCTCCCACTACACTAATCTTCTATGCTCCAAAGCGTCCCTGAATAGTGTATAGGTCACTGTACCATCAGCCTACATGGAGGGGCACTCATTGCTGAGTTTCCTGTAAAGATGTTGTGGGAGAATAGAGACCCACAGGAAAAAAAATTCTCCCTGATCTCAGGACCAGAAATAATTGAGCTTCTTCTAAGTAGACCTTTTTTTTCCATCTTATGGAGACATTAATCATATAATCCAGAGTCTTTACACCTGATTTTAGAAAAAGGTATGGGATGATTTTAAATTGAATAAGCCTAAACAAGAAAGATATTCCCCTTGTGATTCGCGCCTTCCCCCCAATTTTACTAATGTGGTAAAAAGAGCATTCCTGTTAGGTAGTAATAGGACTGTTGTTGTTTTGCTGTTAGATGCCGTGGAGTGGGTTCCAACTCATAGTGACCCAATGTGACAAGAGTAGAAGTGCCCTGTAGGTTTCCTAGGCTGTGATCTTTACATAAGCAGACGGCCAGTTCTTTTCACTCTCCGAGCTGGAGCTGGTTGGGGGAGTTCAAACCACTGACCTTTTGGTTGGCAGCCCAGAGCTTAACCATTGTGCCACCAGGGCTCCTTAGTAGTAGAACTAACCAAAAACAAACAAATAAACAAACAAACGAAAAAAAAAAACACTGCCATCTAGTTGATTCTGACTCATACTAACCCTATAGGACGGTGTAGAACTGCACCTCCAAGGAGCCACGGTGGATCCGACCTTTTGGTTAGCAGTCGAGTTCTTCACCACTGCACCAATAAGAGGACTAGCATGTCTTTATTTCCCTTTATAACAAAGAAAGAGGAGGTCTGAGGCACAGAGCTTCGGGAGGCATTAATACCTAGTGAAATTACAATAACTTAGCTTCATTTCATTTTTGTAATTGAGACCAATATGATTTTGTAATTATTGCTAAGACCAAGAAAGTTAGTCCAGGTGAGCAGTCCAGATGGCCTTTTCCATCTGCAACCAGACATACCGGTTTTCCATTTACAAGTGATATAAAGCGTCCTTTGAAAATAAATTTATTTCAGTAAAAATTTAAGTCCATTAAAAAATGTTAAGTCAATAGTAGTGCAGGTGGTAGGAGAGCATAACAAAAATCATGAAGGTGTTTTGGGGAAACCCTGACTTCAGTGTCCTCTTCGCTTTGGATGCTAGAAAGACCAGAGTTTAATTCGTGGGCCATTGATGCTGAGAGTGCAGGTCCCTGCTCTACGAATTCCACTGTTCAGTCTTATTTCTGGCTCTATGTTCTATTTCCTCCCTCACTTGCCCTTCTGCCCTCTTATCTTGCTACCCTGTATCCTTTCAGGAAGAAAATAGTGGTGATGACGGTGGGGGGAGGGGCTGTGGAGGGGGTGACATAATAAAGAAGATCTCTTTGCCTTGATAGCACCATGCCCAAAGAGTCAAAGTGATCCTGGTTACCTATTGTTCTGAGTGAGGTGAAAAGAGGCTTTCAGAAAACAGCGCATCATTCTTCCTTTAGTCCTGGGAAGTTTCAATTCTGCAATGTGGGCTAGAACCGCGTTTCTAAAACGGCTTGGACAGCAATTCTTTGGCCCTCCTCCGTTTTAGCTTCGACAGTCACTATAAGCATGTGCGTGTGAAACGTGTGAGTGAATTAAAGTACTCAGTGGAGAAAGGAGGAGGTGCCACAGGTGCGCCCCCACCCTCACCCCTTCTCGCTTTGCAGCACCTTGACCTTCAGTCCACCTCCCTCCTTCTCTTTCCAACCCCCTTGGAGTGGGGGAGTTCTTGTGGATCCCCTGGAGGCCAGGGGTTGGCGGTGAGAATTGGGGCAGTATTGGAAACTGGCTCCCGGCATGAGGAGGGGGCTGGGCTGCGTTGGAAAATAACGCCCCAGAGCCCCAGAGGCGCAGCCCCAGACTCCCTGGAAAGCCCAGCTGTCTAGAAAAGCTGGGCTTGGATTCCCCCTTCTTTAAAGAGTTCTCAGAAAGTTTGGGGGAGGGGCGAGCGGCGCTCCTCTACCCGCCGCCGAGGGTGAGGGACGACAGCAGCAGCTAAAGGTCTTTCCGCTGTCACGTTCCCGCCCACAGCGGTCTCTGGTGCTTCTGCCGGGTCTGCGGGGTGCCGGCGACGGGCGGCGGGGCGGGCGCGCGGGGCGGCATGGAGCCGCTGGTCCTGCTCAACGCCCTGGCCACCCGGCTGCTGTTCGTGCTGCACTCGCTGGTCGGGGTCTGGCGAGTGACCGAGGTGAAGAAAGAGCCACGGTACTGGTTGCTCGCGTTACTCAACCTCCTGCTCTTCCTGGAGACCGTGCTCACTCTGAAGTTGAAGCGCGGCAGAGGCTACAAATGGTGAGCGCGCCCTGGGGAAGGGAGAGCGCGCTGGGTCCCTGGGTACTGTCTCCCAGCGCACTCGCGGGCAGCCCAACAGCCTATCTCCCCGCAGCCTGCCGATTCTTTACTCTGGTTCGGACCCCACTTTGTCCTCCCTGGGAGCCTCGAAGGCGCGTGAGACGCTTGCGAGGCTCTTTGGCACGCCTGGGGTACCCCGAGGTTTCAGGGTAAGACTGCGAAGGCTGGAGCCGTGGACGCAACCACGCACCATTCGCTCCCAGTTTGGGGAACTTGGAAGGAGACAAAAAAGAGGGGGAGCGCTTGTCTGCTTTGCAGAAAATGCCCCCAAATTGAGGAGTCGTGGGGAAAGGAGGGTGCTGTGTGCTCTGCTGAGTTTGGGGTGTGTGGGTGTGCGCGGGTTGCTCTGCGTGCATGCAGGTTTGGGAATGCCCATTGCTAGGCATCAGCTACCTTTGCAAGAGCTTTTGGGCACCAGACAGCCTCCCGTGGCGAGAAGCCCCTTGCAGCGCGTCTGTGGTTTCAGTCGCTTCTTTTCCTCCCAGTCCCAGGCGCTGTGCGCTCACTGCACTGCATCAGCTTCAGGTTTCTGTGTTGGTGACTTCGGCGCTTGGCGGATGGCCAGACCATCTTGCCAGAGACGGGTTGCGACGCTGGCGGCAGGACCACAGGTAGTGGTTTGGAGTTAACTTCAGCGTGGAAGAGGTTCTGCATGGTGCTTTATTTCAAAGACTTGAATGGCAATAGAAGAACTGAGAGAAAGATTCCCTTGCCGTTTACTACAAAGAGCCCCTACCCCATCCCTCTACTCCCAGTACATTTTCATTCCAAACTTATTCAAATTAAGCCTCTTCTTTTATTCATTTTTTAAAATAGTGAGGCTGTGCCTTTGTATTTGTCCATACTTTTTAAAACTGCACGTCATGCTAGGAGAAAGAAAGTAATATGAACCAATTCAAGGATTACATGCACAATGGCGTTAAGGTTAACCACCATATTGAGAAAATAAAAATTCCTCTCTAGGTTTTTACATATTAAACTAAAAAAGACTATATATTCTATCACAGTTCAACTGAGAGAATGTGTTGTCTCTTAAAATGATGTGAATCTTGCTTAAATTGTCCACTTTCGAAAAATTTCTACAATTATCAATGTAAAAATTATTCAGGTACAACGTTAGTTTAATATAAGGAAGATTAGAATGTTATTTTCCCTCCCCCAAATGGGCAGTTCTTTAAGCACAAGAGATTTGAGTGTGCCTTTTAGAAGTCTCAGAGAAAAATGGTTTTAGCTTTCCAAATAAGCCTTAGGGTTAAAGAAACAAAAGGGGAGGAACATGTTTGTTCACCCAGCAGGTCATATAAAATTAGTTTAGTTTTTACCGAATAGGTTTAATACATTAGGGTAGAAATATCTTTGGTAACAGTAGGATGAAGTCTGACACTGAAAAATATTGCATGTAAAATAGTCCTGCCACCTATCATTAGAGCTTCTAGGAGTAATGTCAACTTCAGAAGAGGGGCCAGCTCAGCAGGACCTGAAATAACCACCTCCTCCCCAAGAGTAGACCAGAGGCCTTCTCTAATGTTAAGTCAAAATACCACTCCAGCTGTGTGGAAATACTGTAGCCAGGGGAACTTTACCTTCATGTCTGTAACATCACTGACAACTGATTCATACAGACATGTAACTTACAACCAAGAGAGGAGAAGAGGGTTGGGGCAAAAATATGTAGATGGTCATTCATAAGTTAGGTTAAGTAGAGGACGCAATGCTTTTTAGAGTGTGAGCTTCATAACTGGACAGATAATGGGAGAATATCTGGGCTTTCCTACTTACTTGCTGTGGGACCTTGGCTAAGTTACTTAACTTCTCTGATCTCCAGTTTTCTCATCTGTAAATATTTATCTCATAAGGTTGCTGGAGAATTAAATGAGATAACCTATGTTGATAGTCAATGAATAAAAAACAAATGATCTGTTGTAGGTCCTAAAGTTTTTGTTTATTTCCTTTATTTTTCAGTATTCTTTGAGTCAACTGGACACATTTTCTGTGTACTAGTCAAGCCACTTAAGGGACTGGCCAATAAACCATTGGTTCAGAGCAAAAGAGTAGGAAAAAATCTTACCTTTATTTCAGAAGAACAGACGTATGATGTATCATATAACACTAATTCGTGAACATCTTGCTGACTCAATGTCTAGACTCATATCTGAAAATAAACAAAGAAGTTGATAGAATTGGCTAATTATGAAATTTCAGGAAGAAATGAGTGTTTGTAAATTACTTACTAGAAATGTGATTAGTAATGCTTTGTTCTGCTGACATTACCAAATACAACTGAGTCTGCAAATATGGTCATTTGTGAGGTGGAGAAAGTCCACACACCACTCTGCCATAAATCTGAGTTAAAAAAAAAAACAGAAGATGGACTGCTAAAAATGTAGGAAACTATCCTTGAAATCACATGGTAACAACTGAAAAGGGTTTGGTTATGGGTACATTTCTACATTGAAGTTTTCTGAGAAAGCAAGGCATTTTTTTTTATTATTGAGTGTGAAGAAAAATTTTGCATCAGAAAATCTAGGCTGATGGAATAAAAAAGTAAACATTTTGACAATACCTATATTTTTATACAGAAAAATATTAATATATACATGTATAGACCTATGCGGAGATCCATAAAGCCAGTTGCTGTAGAGTCAATTCTGATTCACAGTGACCCCATGCCTTAGTCATCTAGTGCTGCTATTAAAGAAATACCACAAGTGGATGGCTTCAACAAAGAGAAGTTTATTCCCTTACAGTCCAGTAGACTACAGGTCAAAATTCAGGGCGTCAGCTCCAGGGGAACACTTTCTTCGTTGGCTCTGGAGGAAGGTCCATGTCATTAATCTTCCCTTGGTCTGGGAGTTTCTCTGTG
Source organism: Dugong dugon (assembly GCA_030035585.1). NCBI lineage: Eukaryota > Metazoa > Chordata > Mammalia > Sirenia > Dugongidae > Dugong > Dugong dugon. Next base: position 29,149,521 of record CM057475.1, read on the forward strand.
CAGGAACCTCAGGTCCAAAGGACAAGCTCTGCTCCCGGCACTGCTTTCTTGGTGGTATAAGGTTCCCGTGTGTCTCTGCTCGCTTCTCTCTTTTATATCTCAAAAGAGATTGGCTTAAGAAATTATCTAATCTTGTAGAGCTCATCAGTATAACTGCTGATAATCTATTTTATTACATCATAGAGGTAAAGTTTATAATACGTAAGGAAATCACAAGAGATTGCAAAATGGTACACAAACATACAATACTGAGAATCATGACCCAGCCAAGTTGACAGATTTTGGGGGAGAAACAATGCAATCAATGGCACCCCATGTGTGTCAGAGTAGACCTGTGCTTCATAGGGTTTTTAACGATATTTTGGAATTAGGTTGCCAGGCCTTTCTTCCAAGGCACCACAGAGTGAACTCAAACCACCAACATTTTGATTAGCAGCTGAGTGCGTGAACTCTTTGCACCACCCAGGGACTCCATGTAAATCTATATAGATATGTAAGTATACATTTTGACCCATTGGTCTGACATTTTGGAATCTATCCTGTAGAACTAAAAGTACCCACAGGTAAATACATATGTACAAAGACATTAGTTTCTAGTTGTTAATGGGAAAAAAAAAAAAAAAAAACCCTGAAAGAAACCATATTATCCATTAATAGAATGGATGAAAAATTGTGATATAGCCCTATTATAGAATATTGTGCTGGTATCAAAAATAATAAGCTAAATTTTAGCTATTGACCTAGGAAGATGTCCATAATATATTGTCAGGAGAATAAAGTTATCGAGTTATATATATTATGATCTCAGTTTTAAAAACATGACTTGTAAAAGAATTACCCTTTGTGTCAATTGAACATATGGTCTTTTTGTGCAAGTCAAGGAGAAGGAGAAAGAATGAGAACGAGAACAAGAGGAAGAAAAAGATGACATCTTCCCATACTGAAAATAAATACATAAATAGAATAACACTTAAATTATGGACTAGACTATCTACACACATAAGGGGAATATTGTAGTTTATTTTCTCTACCATCAGCTCCATAAATCTCCTTTGGACTACACAGGATAGTTAGAATATTGTGATTTTTATGTAAATTTATACTTTTTTTTTTTTTTTAATTGTACTTCAGGTGAAGGCTTACAGAACAAATAGTTTCTCATGAAACAGAAGTACACATGTTGTTTTATGACATTGGTTAACAACCGAACAACGTATCAACCCTCTAACTTCTCAACCTTTTTTTTTTTTTTTGGTGAAAATACACATAGCCAAAGATACATCATTTCAAAAATTTCTACATGCACACTTCAGTGACATTGACTACGCTCTTTGAATTGTGCTGTTATTCTCACTTAAGATGAAGGCTTACAGAACAAAATAGTTTCTCATTTAGCAGTTACTTCAAATGTTGCCCTATGACAATGGTTAACAATCTCACAACACATCAACAGTATACTTACTCAACTTGGGTTTCCTATCACCAGCTTCCTTGTCCCCTTCTGCTTTCTGGCCCTTGTCACTGGACTCCTGTACCTCGTTAGTCTCATTTGGTTTTACAGGGCTGTCCACTCCCAGGCTGAACAGTGAATCTCGGAGGTAACTTCATCACTGAGCTAAAACGGTGTCTGGGGGCCATACTCTCAGGGTATCTCCACTTTCCTTTAGGCCAGTAAATCTGGTCTTTTTTTTTTTTGTGAGTTAGAATTATGCTCTACATCCTTCTCTAGCTCTGTCCAGAACCCTCTGTTGTGATCCTGGTCAGAGCAGTCAGTGGTGGTAGCCGGGCACCATCTAGCTGGACTGGACTCAGTCCGGTGGAGGCCTTGGTAGCTGTGGACATTTAGTCCTTTGGACTAATCCTTTTCTTGTATCCTGTTCTCTTCATTCTCCCTTGCTCCCGAAAGGATGAGACCAGTGGAGTATCTTAGATGGCCGCTCACAGGCTTTTAAGACCCCAGACACTACTCACCACGGTACAATGTAGAGCATTGTCTTTATAAGCTGTGTCATGCCAATTGAGCTAGATGTTCCCCAAGACCATGGTCCCCAGCACCCTCCACCCAGCAACTCAGTACCTCGGGGAGTTTGGATGTGTCTATGGGGCTTCCATGACCGTTCCTTGTACAGGTTGTGCTGGTTTCCCCTCTATTGTGTGCTGTCTCGCTCTTCACCCAAGATACCACTTACCTATTGCCTATTTAGTATTTTCCCCCCAACCCTCCCATCCCTGGTAACCAACAAAGATTGCTACACTTTGTGTGTGAACTTTTTCATGGGTTTTTACAATAGAGGTCTCACACAATACTTGTCCTTTTGTGATTGACTTATTTCACTCAGCATAATGTCCTCCAGTTTCATCCATGTTATGAGATGCTTCACAGATTCACTGTTGTTCTTTCTTGTTGCATAGTACTCCATTGTGTGTATGTACCGTAGTTTGTTTATCCATTCATCTGTTGATGGACATCTAGGTTGTTTCCATCGTTTTGCTATTGTGAACAATGCTGCCATGAACATAGGTGTGCATATGTCTATTCGAGTGACGACTCTTATTTCTCTAGCATATATTCCTAGGAGTGGAATTGCTGGATCGAATGGTATGTCTATTTCTAGCACTCTGAGGAAGCACCATATCATCTTCCAAAATGGTTGTATCATTTTGCATTCCCACCAGCAGTGCGTAAGAGTTTCGATCTCCCCGCAGTCCCTCCAACATTTGTTATTTCCAGTGTGTTTGATTCGTGCCAGTAATGCCAGGGTGAGATGGTATCTCATTGTAGTTTTAATTTGGATTTCTCTAATGGCTAGTGATCGTGAGCATTTCCTCATGTGTCTATTGGACATTTGAATGTCTTCTTTGCTGAAGTGTCTGTTCATTTCCTTTGCCCATTTTTTAATAGGATTATTTGTCTTTTTGTTGTAGAGGTGTTGGATTTGCTTGTAGATTATGGAGATTAAACCTTTGTCTGACTTGTACTGTCCAAAAATTTTTTCCCAGTCTGTAGGTTCTCTTTTTACTCTTTTGGTGAGGTCTTTCGAAGAGCATAGGTGTTTGATTTTTAGAAGATCCCAGTTATCTAGATTATCTATTGGGTTTTGTGTGTTGATGGTTATGATTTGTATCCTGTTAATGCTGTGTATTAAGGCCTGAAGTGTTGGTCCTATTTTTTCTTCTTTGAACTTTATAGTTTTAGGCTTTATATTCAGGTCTTTGATCCATTTTGAAGTAGTTTTTGTATACGGTGTGAGGTATGGGTCCTATTTCATTTTTTTGCAAATGGATATCCAGTTTTGACAGCACCATTTGTTAAAAAGACTGTTTTTTCCCCATTTGATGGACTTTGGGCCCTTGTCGAAGATCAGGTGACCGTAGGTGGATGGATTTACATCTGGGTTCTCAATTCTGTTCCATTGGTCAATGTATCTGTTGTTGTACTAGTACCAGGCTGTTTTGACTACTGTAGCTGTATAGTAGGTTCTGAAGTCAGGTAGTGTGAGTCCTCCAACTTTATTCTTCTTCAGTGGTGCTTTACTTATTCGGAGCTTCTTCCCTTTCCATATAAAGTTAAAGATTAGTTTTTCTAACTCTTTGAAGAATGTTGTTGGTATTTCGATCGGGATTGCATTGTATTTGTAAATTGCTTTGGGTAGAATTGTCATTTTCACAATGTTCAGTCTGTCTATCCATGAGCATGGTATGTTTTTCCATTTATGTAGGTCCCTTTGGGTTTCTTGCAGTAGTGTTTTGTAGTTTTCTTTGTATAGGTCTTTTACATCCCTGGTCAGATTTATTCCTAAGTATTTTATCTTTTTAGGGGCTATTGAAAATGGTATTGATTTCCTGATTTCCTTTTCATCATTATCCTTATTGGTGTATAGGAATCCAACTGATTTTTGAATGTTTATCTTGTATCCTGCTACTCTGCTGAATCTTTCTATTAGTTCCAGTAGATTTCTCGTGGAGACTTTAGGGTTTTCGATGTATAGTATCATATCATCCGCAAACAGGGACAGTTTAACTTCTTCATTACCAATTTGGATGCCCTTGATTTCTTTTTCTTGCCTTATTGCTCTAGCTAGAACTTCCAGCACAATGTTAAATAAGAGTGGTGATAAAGCGCATCCTTGTCTTGTTCCCGTTTTCAGGGGGAATGTTTTCAGCCTCTCTCCATTAAGAATGATGTTGGATGTTGGTTTTCCATAGATGCCCTTTATTATGTTGAGAAATTTCCCTTCTATACCTATTTGATTGGGAGTTTTTATCAGGAATGGGTGTTGGACTTTGTCAAATGCCTTTTCTGTGTCAATTGAGATGATCATGTGATTCTTTTCTTTCCTTTTATTTATGTGGTGGATTATGTTGATTGATTTTCTAATGTTGAACCATCTTTGCATACCTGGTATGAATCCTTCTTGGTCGTGGTGTATTCCTTGTTTGATATGATGCTGAATTCTGTTGGCTAGAATTTTGTTCAGAATTTTTGGGTCTATATTCATGAGAGATATTGGTCTGTAATTTTCTTTTTTTGTGGTGTCTTTGCCTGGTTTTGGTATCAGCATTATGCTGGCCTCATAGAATGAATTTGGAAGTGTTGCTTCCTCTTCTATGCTCTGAAATAGCTTGAGTAGTACTGGTACAAGCTCTTCTGTAAATGTTTTGTAGAATTCTCCAGTGAAGCCATCTGGGCCAGGGCTTTTTTTGGTTGGGAGTTTTTTTTATTACCTTTTCAATCTTTTTTCTTATTATGGCTCTGTTCAGATTTTCAACATCACTTTGTTGTAGTTTGGATAGGCTGTGTGTTTCTAGAAATTTATCCTTTTCCTCTAGGTTTTCAAATTTGTTGGAGTATAGTTTTACATAATATTCTGTTATAATCCTTTTTATTTCAGTTGGGTCTGTTGTAATGTCCCCTATTTCATTTCTTATTTGGGTTACTTGTGTCCTCTCCTGTTTTTCTTTTGTCAGTCTGGCCAGTGGTTCGTCGATTTTGTTGATTCTTTCAAAGAACCAACTTTTGGTTTTGTTGATTCTTTCTATTGTTTTTCTGTTCTCTATTTCATTTATTTCTGCTCTGATCTTTACTATTCCCTTTCTTCTTGTGGTTGTGGGCTTTTTTTGCTGTTCTCTTTCTATTTGTTTGAGTTCTGTAGTTAATGTTTTGATTTTGTCCCTTTCTTCTTTTTTGATATGTGCATCTATTGGTATAAATTGTCCTCTGAGGACTGCCTTTGCTGTGTCCCAAAGGTTTTGGTATGATGTGTTTTCATTCTCATTTGATTCTAGGAATTTTTTGATTCCATCTCTGATTTCCTCTATTACTCACTGATGTGTAAGCAGGGTATTATTCAGTTTCCATGTAGTTGATTTTTTTTCCTTGCTCTTTCTGTTGTTAATTTCTACCTTGATGGCATTGTGGTCAGAGAAGATACTTTGAATTATCTCAAAGTTTTCGATCTTGTTGAGGATTGCTCTGTGGCCTAAGATGTGGTCTATTCTGGAGAACGTTCCATGTGCATTGGAAAAGAATGTGTACTTTGCAGCAGTTGGATGGAGTGTTCTATATATGTCTATGAGATCAAGTTGGCTGATTGTGCCCTCTAGGTCTTCTGTATCTTTGCTGAGTTTCTTCTTAGTTGTTCTGTCCTTTACTGAGAGTGGTATGTTGAAGTCTCCTACTATTATTGTGAGACTCTCAATTTCTCTTTTCAGTGTTGTTAGAGTTTGTTTTATGTATTTTGGAGCCCTGTCATTGGGTGTGTAGATGTTTATTATGGTTATGTCTTCATGATGGATCATCCCCTTAATCATTATATAGTGTCCTTCTTTGTCTTTTATGGTAGGTTTTGTTTTAAAGTCTATTTTATCTGAGATTAGACTTGCCACTCCTGCTCTTTTTTGGTAGTTGTTAGCTTGATATATTTTTTTCCAACTTTTGACTTTTAATAAATTCACATCTTTGTTGCTAAGGTGTGTCTCTTATAGACAGCATATTGATGGATCCTGTTTTCTTATCCATTCTGTCACTCGCCGTCTCTTTATGGGTGTATTGAGTCCATTTACATTCAGTGTAATTATTGGTAGATGTGAGTTTGTTGTCGTTATTTTGTAGTGCTTTTTTTTTGTGGTGCTGAAGTTTTCTTTGTTCTTCTTCCTCTCTTGTGCTGAGTTACTTTCGTTTGTGGATTTTTTTTCATTTCTTTTGTTTTTGCCAAGACTTTGTGTTTCTCGTCTTTATTATTATGAGTTGGTTTGTAAACTTTCTTTGTGGTTGCCATGAATTTTACCCTTATCTTTCTAAGTTTAAAGCAGCCTACCATTACTTGGTATCACCTTGCCTTCCTCTCCATTAGAAGGTTTTATACCTATGCCGTTTATTCCCTCTTTTACCATTTTGATGTTGTGTCATTTATTGATTAACTGCTCTGATGCCCTGTTGTATTTCTTTTGGTTTTGGATAGTCCTCGAGAGTTCATTCCCTAGATTGGTATCTGGCACGTACGATCCTGCATCCTGTGTTCTGCCTGTGAGCTGAAGCTGTTTGTCCTCAGATCGAAGAACTCGCTTTAATAATTCTTGTAAGTTTGGTTTGACTTTTACATATTCCCTTAATTTCTGTTTATCTGGAAATGTGCTGATTTCACCATCAAATTTGAATGAGAGTTTTGCAGGATATATTATTCTTGGCTAACAATTTTTTTCTTTCAAGATTTTATATATGTCATCCCATTGCCTTCTTGCCTGCATAGTTTCTGCTGAATAATCTGAGCTTAGTCTTATTGTTTCTCCTCTGTATGTGACTTCTTGTTTTTCATGAGCTGCTCTCAAGATTCTTTGTTTGTCTTTGGTTTTGGCGAGTGTGAATATGGTATGCCTTGGTGATTTTCTTTAGGGGTCTGTTCTATATAGGGTTTGTTGAGCTTCTTGGATGGCTTTTCATCTTTCATGATATTGGGGAAGTTTTCTGTGAGCAGTTCCTCAAAGATCCTCTCTGTGTTTTCTGTTTTCTCCCCCTGTTCTGGAATGCCAATCACTTGCAGATTTTTGCTTTTGATTGTGTTGCACATAACTCTCAGGGTCTCTTCATTTTTCTTTGTTCTTTTCTCTGAGTTTTCTTCAAACATAGTTGTATCAAAGTGTTTGTCTTCAATTCCACTGATCCTGTCTTCCACCATTTCAAATCTGCTTCTCAGCCCTTCTATGACATCGTCCATTTCTGAAATCTTGTCGTTTATCTTTTGGATTTCTAATTGTTGTTTTTGTATAATTTCTAGTTGTGAATTTATTTTGGCATTTTGTTCCTGCATTATTTTCCTGAATTCTTCCAATTTTTTGTCCGTATGTTCCATGAATTTGTCTATTTTTTCCTCATGTTTGTCAGCTTTTTGCCTCAGTTCTTGGAGAATTCTGAGTATTAGAGATTTGAATTCCCTATCAGGTAGTTCTAGTGCATTTTCTTCCAGAGGAGAGTGATCTGGTGTTTTATTTTGGATGCCTACTGGAACCATCTTGTCCTGTTTTTGTAAATGTTTTGTTATTGTCTGCTGTATTCGAGGCATTCAGGAGTTATTTTTATGGTTTATTGATTGTAGATTTGTTTGTTTTGTCCCTTTTTAAAAAACAATTGACTATATATGAGTAGGCAGACTGTGTGTTCTTTGTTGATTGCTCATCTGTGGGCACAATACTTTTCGCCTCCTTCTTCAACTGGCAGGTCAGTCACTCAGATATGGTATGGCAGGGCAGGTCTAGCTCAAGAGGAGTTACTGGGATTGGTTGTTTGTGGCACTTACTACAGCCACCAGAGTGAGTCGGTAATCGGTGCAGGGCAGTTTCCAGTAGGCCATGCCTATGCTGCTTGGTGATGTGATGTCAAGCACATGGTGCAGGTAGGCAGGATGCAGTGGGGAGATTGTTACGTGTGGTGCTAAGATGGATATGGGAGAGAGGAGAGAGGAACTGGAGCCAAAAACATACAAACAAACAAAAAAGAATGCTAGGGGAGCTTGCCATTGGAGTGGAGAGATGAGAGACTATGAAATGGAGAAAAACAGAAAGGTGAAGAGAAAGAAAAGAAAAGAATGAATAAATAAGAATCAGAAAGGTTAAAGAACTGCAAAGTTCCCAGGGATCCTACTGGTGCAGCATGAGGTCTGGGGAAGTCGCTCTCAGGTGTTGCAGTACAGCCTGGCTAGAAGGCGTAGAGGTATACAAAACCAGGTATTCAGGGAACAGAAAGAGAAGGAAGTATAGAGAGATGAGAAACTGAGCAATGAAGAAAGATAAAAAGGGATAAGGAGGAAAAAGAAAAGAAAACAAATTTAAAAAAAAAAAAAAAAAACAAGAAAGGCCCCCAAAGAAACAAACAAACAAAAAAAAACCAAAGTAAAAAGAAATGCTCTCAGGGATCCCTCTGCACGTCTGTGGAAGCCGAAGGGGAGTCTCCCTGCCACACAGCTCTGCCTGGCCAGAAAGGTCTCCCAACTCAAGAAAAGGAAAAGAAAACAAACAAACAATTCAAGACAAACAAACGAACAAAAGCCCCGCGATCCCACCAGCGCGGCAACCCAAACTGGGAAGCAGCTCCACACTCGAACGGAGCTCTGCAGCCCCTCAGAAAGAAGCAAAGATGGCACACGGAGCCAGGTACTTGAGTGAAGGGAGGGGGAGGTGGCGAGAGGCAAGCAAGTAATCAAAAGAAGCAGAAAAAAAAAAGGCAACACTAGCCGCCAACAAATGGCACTCAGAGAGCCAGCTAGTGCAGGCTGCTGTTTCTGGACAAGAGACTGTGTCTGTGGGAAGCGGAGGAGGTCGAGTGTGGGTGAAGAAGTGTAGAGAGTGGCAAAGTATATATTAAAAATTACCGGAGCTCTGTAGCCCCTCAGGAAGAAGCAAAGATGGTGGACGGAGTGAGGTACTTGAGCGAAAGGAGGGGGAGGTGGGGAGTGGCAAGGAAAAAATAAAAAGAAGTGGAGAAAAAGCAACAGCAGCAGCCAACAGATGGCACTCAGAGAGCCACCTGTTCGGGTGTGTGGAATCCAAGCAGCCGCTGTTTCCCAGTCAAGAGACTGTGGCCACGGGAAGCAGAGGAGGCCGAGTCAGGGTGAAGAAGGGATGAGGGTGGGAAAGTGTATATCTCAAATTACTGGTTGTTTTGTCTCCACTGGAAGCTCTGTGAGGCTGCTTTCTCATACCCCCTGTTTGCTGGTCTCCGATAGGAGTCCAAGATGGTGGATCCGCGCTACGTTAGCTGGTAGGGGACCTCTGCTTGAATCTCTCCTCGCTCTCCGTTCTCTGTCAGTTTTCTCACCCCATTTGGTTCTTGGCTGAGTTCTTTATCTCTTCATTTGATGTTTTAGGGTTTCAGGATTGTTGTATTCTCTGTTCAGCTAAGTTTTTTGGATCTTTGCTGTGGAGGGACGGCGTGGTTCTTCTGCCTAGAGTGCCATTTTGCCTGAATTCTGTGAAAATTTATACTTTTCCCCATACAGATCAATTCTATGGAAATCATGGAACAGTAAACAGAAAATGTAGCTAAATTTTCATGAAATGTAGCAAACATGTTATGCTTGTCCAAGTAATGTTTCTTTAGCTATCCTTCGGAAAAGAAAAATGGAACCAGAAATGCTGAGCTCAGCTGTCCAGAGACAGGCAACATTACATCAACACTACTAACTTGCCAGTTGGAGAAGTTGGATTTGTTGGAATCCTATAGGATAGGGAGGGTGAGCCAACTGCACATACCTTGTTAAACTCAGTAAATACGTACTAGTGGAATTTTACTCTTTCTTTTTTTCAACCTCTATTCATTTATTTCACCTGCATATTCACTTACATTTCTATAAAATGGAAATTAGTATCACTCTGCTTAGTTTTTTCTTTTCTATTGTCTGGGCAACAATCTAATGGATCTTCAAATTATTATTTAGGAAAAGTCAAATAAAAGACAATACTTCAGTTGCTTTCTAGCCAATAGTGATGAAATATTCCTCAGGGGATAGAAAAATTACCAAGATTGTGACAAGTTTGAAGCCTGTTCACTTGAAAGCAGGAAGAATCTGAGAAGAAGTACAAATCTAAGTTGACTTTACTGGCAGAAGTACAGAATTTTAAGCACTTAGTTGTCTTCATCAGAATTTCAAGAATACAAGGGAAATTCAATTGAGTTGGTGGAAATGCCTCATCTATTTGGTCACATTCCTTTGTTCTCTCCCTTTCCCTTTTCCTTTTTTTAAGTTCAGTTGAATCACCTGAAAAGTAAGCCTGACCCTATGTAGACATTGCATAACCAGACAGAAGAAACAGAAAACAAACACACTTGAAATTTTAAAATAAAGGATAGCATGTTGATTTAAGTGTTCGAATGTGTGATAATAAGAATAATCATGAATATTTAGCATTTACTGTGATTCCAAGCGTTTCAAACAGATCTTCCCGTTTTACCCAGGCAACAGTTGTAATTATTTTCTGTTTCTGTTTTCCCCAGTTTTAGATGAGGAAACCGAGTCACAGAGCTGTGAAATCATTTAGCTGGGATCACTTAGTTGGCATTTGGGAGTGCAGAGATGTGAAGATTCCAAGTTCATGTTCTTACACCCCGTACTCTTTAACGATTTAGAAGAGAAAGGATGTGATACAGCGGTGAGGGGCTGGGGGAGGGGGACTTTACCGTATTTGAGATGTAGCAGGAAAAATGGGTAAGATCTGCCCCAGGAGGGGAGCACAAAGGCTGTCTCAATAAGGGGCATCCTGAGTAAGTAGGTAAGTGTAGGGAACCTTGAGTGGATTTATCTGGAGGAAGTATGGAGTCTTATTCTTCATTCAGCAAAAAAGTATGGAACGTCTATTACGTGTCAGACACTGTTCCAGTGCTGAGAAATCAGAGGTGAATGAAACAGGTAAAACCTCGCCCTTAAAGGGCTCACATTTTAGTCAGTTGTTGTTGCATGTGGCCTCGAGTTGATTCTGACTCATAATGACCCTATATGACAGAGTAGAACAGAGAACTCAAAAAATGAAGTAAACACTTAATAAACAAGTGAACAAATAAGTAACAATAAGCAAGTGAAAAAATGAATGATGAGAGCTATAGAGGCCTAAGTAAGTAATATGTGTTATGGCATGGGGGAGTACGCAGGGGAAGTTTCGACTGCATCCTCAGCCTCACTGAGGAAAGGACATTGAGCTGAGACCATAGTGAAGAGAAGGAGCCAGACATGGGAAGAGAGTTCTGGGGGGAAGAGAAAAGCCAGAGAGGGGACAAGCTGAGTGTGCAGTGGGACACTTCTGACGTAACCTAAGAAGACAGATAAATACTGATTTTCTTTCATACTCTTCCCAGTCTCTTCTTTTCTCCTGTCCTCTGCCTCTAAGTGAAAAATTCTCTATAAATTTTATAACTTCACCATATATCGTTTTGTACACTGTATGTTAGAAATAGAAACCCTGGTGGAGTTGTGGTTAACAGCTACGGCTGCTAACCAAAAAGTCAGAAGTTCAAATCCACCAGGTGGTCCTTGGAAGCCTTATGGGGCAGTTCTACTCTGTCCTATAGGGTCGCTATGAGTCAGAATCAACTCGACAGCAGTGGATATGGTATGTTAGAAACTGCCTGGGTGGCTTACAGCTGGAAACAGCAAAGATGAATCAGGAGTCAAAAGAGATTCTATCCTAAATTGATCTCGAATTTAAACCAGTTGTGAAGAAAAAAAATCAACAAAATCTGTTTTGATTACTCAACTGCATGTGAAATGTTGAACAACAGATATTAAAAACCTAGACTTGACAGATACATATCATGGGAAGTCTGATCTTGGTTAACAAGTTTTGGGCAGTATAGAAGAATGTTTTAACAGGATGTAATTCTGTAGTATTTGATAATACGCATCTTCCTCCACTAAAATAATGTTATAAAAATGCCAGAGAGAAAGTTGGGAAATAAGAGCACTCATTCTTGCTGATCCTTTTGGACCCCAGAAAGGATGAGATGGAGGGACTTGGAAGGAGACTCTGTGCCTTCCGGAGAGTCAACTAGAGCACTGGAAATTCTCCTATAAGATAGACTATTTCTCTCCCTCGTCACACTTGCCGTCCAGATTTCCTGAAACATCTCCTTGGAGTTTTAGTCATTCCAGTAACATTGTCCACTGTGCATCGAATTTATCAGCCCCACCTGTTTTATTTATTCATTATTTTCCTGTATGATTAAGTGTATGCGTGTTTTGTATAATGAGCCTTGAGCTCAATGCAAAAAAAGTAACTTAAATTTGTATCATTTTGCAACACTGAGTGATAACATTGAACGTTATCAGCAAATGACTTTGGTTTTAGTGATCTAAGTCACAGTTGAGGAAAGAGAGCATTGTCCTACCTAAATTAGTACTGTGCTTTACTCCCAACAAGAAATCATATTTTCTTCTTTCCTTTCATAGTGGACTTGGGACTAAAGTAATAATATGTCTGCATTTTAGAATGGGAGCTTTAGGAAATTGAACCATTGAATGGTAACCATCCTTACTTCATGGGTATGTTCAACTGAGACATTTAGAACTGAAAATTTACTAATATTTTGTAGCTTCTTGTACTTGACTAGGAGAAAAACGAAGTCCAAATTAGTGTGGGCAGTTCCCATGAGTTAGTAAGATATCCCTAGTTTCAAATTTCATGCATTTCTCCTTTTTCATGGCAGTGACATTATTATGTATACAGCATCAAGACAAATCTGATTAGTTTAACTCTTTTCCTAGTAATGGAAAATTCACATTTACATCAAAGTTTATTCTTACAGCGTGTATGGAAGTGTCGGTATCAGGAGAGTTAGGCCTCAGGTGTATAACTCGTTTTGTTAAAGAAAATCGGTATTTCTTCTCTTTCTTTTTTTTTTTTTTTTGTATTTTTTAAAAAATAGGTTTTTTATGCAAGCACCAAAAACAAAACCCTTTGGAAGTAGCACTGAAATAATGTTAAGGACGTACACATTATTAATATAAAATGCCAAGATGGGCAATGATTCTGTTCCCTTTCTCTGAACATAAACCTGCCCACAGTTGTTTAAAGAGGGGGGTTGCATTTTCTCTTCTGTTTTTCTGACTGACCTCAAATAAGCAGTTAATGTACAATGGACTTAAGGTTTTACATTTATTAGAAAAAAAATCAGTAATCTTTAGACAAAAAAGAACTTCTATCTAATCAATGCTGCTGCCAGCCCTGGTTAGGTCCTGTAGTATTCCTTTGCTTTCTTATTTCCCTGATTGAGTCTCTGATTTCATACACATGTTTTAATTCACCTGAAATAGCCTCCTCATGGCTATGCCATTGTCTGACAGTCTGTGACTGAGAGTGATGAGGAGGATGATGAAGATGATGGTAATTGGGGTGGTGACAGTTATTAATTATTGAGCACTGACAAATGTTCCATGCCTGATTTACATCCACAATCTCATGTAATCTTCACAGTGACCTATGAAGTAGTTCCCCTCTTTGTCACCATTATACGGTGAAGACACAGCTGCACAGCACAGCTAAATCACTTATTCAAACTTACACTTCGTGATAATATATCACAATATCAATTCCTAACATTTGTTGAGCACTGACATGTATTGAAGCAGGTATTTGCATTGCATGCATCGCCTCATTGAGTCCTCACAATAGCCCTGGACAGGGGTACTATTTTTGCTCCTACTTGCTGAAGAGGAAGCCAAGGCTTAGAGGCATAGAGAAGGATTCCCAATTCCAGGACTACCAGTGGCAGGTGAAACCTTGGTGATTCTATGTGGAGGGCCCTGCTAACTTCAACAGCCTATTTGTTGTGCTCTACACTCAATAACCAAATTGGTTTTGCCAGCGGACAGTACAACCACATGATTTTTAGGGTCAAGGTCTTCTTCTAGTGAGGAAAGGGTCAATTTTTTTCCCCAAATTGGGTAAATCCTAGGAGACTTGCTAATGGTACACTGAGGTGAGTTTGCTTAGAACAGAACGTAGAAAAACTCATACTATACACAAACATGGCTCAGAGACACATTTGTGCAAGCAGGTATCATTGTCACACCAAAACAGGAGGTAAAAGAAACAAAGTGAGGGGAAAAATTAAATTTGTCTTTATTTTTGGTTGGGCCTAAACTGAAGGATCAACCTCTTCTACAAAACAGAAATACATACCACTGTCTTTTTGTAGAATGAAATAAATTAATGCATTACATAAATAACATCCATTATGCATTTTATCCTCTCAGGAAGCTTTAAAATTTTCAGTCAACAGCAACTTTAGTTCATTTATTCATTAAACAAGCATTTGCTGTACTAGATGCCATGGTGATGTTCTTGAAGGAATATAAAATATTTGCATTTATATGAGAACAGTACAAAACAACATTCCAAGAATCAAATAATTTTACATAAATTAAGTCCAAGAGTGCAGAAAGGCTGCAAAATATACAATCAGTAAGGCAGGTTGGAGAGGCAAAGAAAGTTTCTGAGGTAAGTAATTTCTGTACTGGCCTTTGGAGGATGGGGCAGTTACACAAGAGTGGAGAAAAGAGACACGGGCTTTTCAAGTTGAGGACTCTCCTGATGGTATTTAGAGTTTTAGTTGGAAACAACTCCATTAGGAGGAGGCCATGATTTATTTGTCTTAGAAATAGTTTATGAGGAAAAGAGAACATAGATCCTAAACTTGATTATTTTGTCCCTCTAACTGATTTAGTCACACTAAAGCACACAAGTTTGCATGTGAACGACTTGGATTTTAATAACACTTATGCTTGCTTTTGATATACTCCTGGAAAATTTTAGATTAAGTGAGGTATATAGTGTACAAATCTTGCCATAAGTTTATATCATGATTTGGGAATGTGACCTTATTTTTTAAAAAAGCAACAATTAGCAACAAAAAGCAATGAAGATTATAGTTAAGAACCCTAATATTCAGTTTAAGAAATATTCTCCCTACAAAACTAAATGTGAGCATTCAAGGGTTTTGTCAAATACAAAGAACATTCCATTGCAATAGGCGATCCCAACCCATTTGAAATCCCTCCTTGTCTCTTCTGTTATTACTTGTCTCCGCTCCCATAAGATGACTGAGAGAACAATCTTGCCATCTCATCTCGGCACATATTAAAACATGCTCGCTCTATATTCAGTTTTTCTTTGGGAATTCTCATCGGTTTTGGCCATTTAATTGTGGCCTCTCTCTGATCCCAGTGGGTGGACAGGCAAAGGGCTCTGGGAGGGGGAGATAATGGTGAGGGAAATGCTAATTAAGAAGACAAATGGGCTGTGTCTGGGGTCAGACTAGTGACTTTCCAGGTGTTCAGAGGCTGTGTGTTCTGCAAGAGCATTGGGTGCATTTTGAGGGATTGCAGAAGGGCAGACCAAATACCGACTCTGTCACATGGGCCATTATCTCCCCCCTCCCTCCACCACAGTACTAATAGAAAGTCCTTGCTGAGTAGCCTACTAGAGATTACTTATGTTAAGGCACACTTACAGAAACCAGTCTTACTAAAAGAAGGACAGACTACCCTTAAATTGAAAGGGTGCCTTGACCTAGTTTCTTGATTTCCATGAAAATAAGCCCATTATTACAAAGTACTCCAGAAATTTTATTGAGGACTCTCAGACAATTTAACATGAGACTTTGAAACTTGGCCCTTAAACCCCACTCTACCTTTTTAGAGTAAAAAACACTGAGAAAAAATATCAATAAAATCTGGATTCCCATTGAAGTGAACATTTGAACATTATTTTTGCTTCATGTAAATGCTACCCATTTTCAGATTTATGGGAATGATTAAAAGAATGGAATCTGTATTGTTGTCAAATAAGTATATATATTCGCAGAGAGAAAAAGCTAGATAGTTAAACAGAGTAGTGGGTGATATTATAGTTAATTTTTCTTCTATTTGCTTACTTATATTGTTATATGTTTCTAAAATGAATGCATATTACTTTTTCAATAAGAAAACAACCCGACTGTCATTTTAGAATGAGGAAAATGGAATCCTAGTTCTAGGCTAATGGTGAGCTAAAGTAAATAAAAGCTACTGCAGGGCTAAATTGCTAAGTGTCATAACATCCTCATTTTATGAAAAACATTATAATTTTATGAAATGATAACTTTGTATTGTAAACCACACTTTGTTTTTCAGATGAAGCAAACTGAAAAAAAAAGAGTATAGCTTTTAAAGAGTTCAGAGCAGTGTCTAGCATGTAGTAAGACCTATATATGTATTAGATTAATAAACAAATAAAATTATATAAACAAATCAGGTGCTAAATCCTTTGAGGATTGTACTCCTATGTGTGTACTATGAAATGAATTGGTAGGTTGGATGAGGGCAGTGTAATTTAAAAAAAAGAAAGAAAGAAAAGCTTCTGTGGAGAGAAGGAACATCTTTGATCAGGTTTTAATTTAGAAAAAAAAAATGCTGAGCAAAGTAATTTGGCATTAATGTATTAATTCTGGGCGACTTGTGACTTGTGTGTTCTGCCAGGATACTGGTAATTGGGATTGGAATAAACTTGAGTTTCTAAATATGGGAACCCTGGTGGCACAGTGGCTAAGCATTCAGCTGCTAACCAAAAGATCAGCAGTTCGAATCCACCAGCTGTTCCTTGGAAACCCTATGGGGCAGTTCTACTCTGTCCTATAAGGTCACTGTGAGGCTTAATCCATCCGACTGCAGCAGGTTTGGTTTTTTTAAAGGCAGAGAGCTAATCAGTAACAGGGCATTATCAATTTTATAAAAATTTCCCACTTGGCCATGTCTTATTGATTTAATCATATATTTATTAGTTTATGAATAATATGTTTCCTTTTCATACACAAGTATCCAGAAACCTGAGTTAAATCATTTCTGCATCTCCCAGACCCTTCTGTGGTATCAGTCTTCATACAAAGTGTTTGACATCTACTTAGTCTTCATGCCATCAAGACTTAAAGACTGCAGTAAAATTATTATTTGGTTGCTCCTGAGAAAGGACATGCAATTTGATTAATCACATAGAAAAAGGAGGGACCAGGCCTGGTTTATTAATTTTTAGAATTCACACTCTTGGTTCCAAAACGGAATTTTACTGATGATGCATAATCAAGAATACTGCAAACCCTCAGAATGATTAAGTAATGGCTAAGGTGTCACACTGAGATATTAAATCTTTCATCGTAGCAGAACAATATTAAATTCATACAAGAACAGAATGATTACATTTCTTTTTGTAGACTTCTTAGTAAGAATCAATTTATAATGATATTTTAAGAAGATATTTCTAGTCAAACCAGCAATAGATAGTCAAGAAAGTAGAAACTGTAAATCAATCAGGGACTAATCCAATCACTAAATATTTGTGGGGAGCCCACTGTATGTGCCAGGCACCAGAGAAGGAGCTGAGGGTATACTGATGAGCAGACAGATGCAGTTCTTATGACTGCATTTCTTAGACTTGTTGGGAGATAGCAATTAAAAAATGGCTGCACAAAAATACCAAAACAAACAAACAAACCCATTGCCACCAAGTTGATTCCAACTCATAGCAACCCTATAGGACAGAGCAGAACTGCCCCATAGGTTTCCAAGGTTGTAATCTTTACAGGAGCAGACGGCCACATCTCTCTTCTACAGAATGGCTGATGGGTTCCAACCACTGACCTTTCAGTTAGCAGCCAAGTGCTTAACCACTGTGCCACCACGCATACACACACACACACACACACACACACACACACGTATTTATAAAATCCAAAAATCTATGAAGTAAAAGAAAAAAATGCTACAGGACAGTATAATAGGAGCTAATTTAGACTGGAGGACAGGGATAGATCTTCTGGAGGAATCCTACATAGCTGGCAAGAACTTTGAGAAGATAATAAGTGAGAAATGAGAGAGAGAGGTATTTTTAGGGAGAAGAAATGCTCGTCTAAAGAAGTCCTGAGTTAGAAAGCCACTTAGCTTTTTTCCAGAATGGAAAGAATGATATTCTTGTAGGAACAGAGTGAGGAAGGAAAGCAAGTGATGAGTGATGAGCCCACGAGCAGCCAGGGTCCTGATTATACAGTCTTGTAGGCCATGATGGGCAAATGGCCCATGCAAACTGCCACTGTATGACAGTAATTGCCTTAGCATCCAATGCAAAGTTAGAAACAATGATGTCTCCAGTAGTATGAACAACTTCCTTGATTTAAGGTCCCTGGGTGGCGCTAGACAAAAGGTTGACTCTTTGATCCCACCCAGAGACACCTTGGAAGACAGGCTTGGCGATCTGCTCCTAAAAGGTCACAGCCTTGAAAACCCCATGGAGCACAGTTCTACTCTGAACACATGGGGTTGCTGTGAGTTGGAATTGACTCATCGGTAATCAGCAAGAAAAACAACAACAAATAGATCTCATTTTGAGAATCATGGTTTAAAACATAATTGATTACATGTTGTTTGAAGAAACAGTCTTTTAACACTTTAACAGGCAATGGAACATATATGCCCCAGTTACATTTTCCACCCCTGGAGATGTATTGCCATGCATTTGAGCCACTTGAGCACATTCTGGTGTCATGGTGGATATTGGTTTAACTGCCTAAAAAACAAAGAAGTTGGTCTGTGCCACATTTGATTGTTGAGAGCGATTCATATGAGGGGATGCTTCCCAGAGGAGCAATTGTTTGAAGCTTTTGTGTCTTTTGGCTTCTTTACAGTGAGATAATGCTTGCAAGTATGTTTACTATTTCCTTTGTGTTATTGGGAAAGTACGGTTACTGGCATTCAGACAGATTCAAGTAAATGAGTTATTTTGGAGGTAAACACAGTTTATGATGCACTTCCTGGGCCATGGTACCTCCTGTGTGATGTGCTTCATGGAATATGGGACTGATATGGCCCTCTTGCATTAGTCACCTCCCTGATGACATTTTTATAAAGTGCTCGCCTCCCTGAAAGCAGGTTGTGATGCACTTCCTGGGCCACGGGACTGATATGTACCACGTTTGTGATGTACTTCATGGAACATGGACTGATACGGCCTGCTTGCAATTGGCACTTCATTTTTTCAAATAATAAAATACCAACAAACATGATTCAGCATCCATTCCGTTAGTGAAAAAACATGACATCACCAAAAATAATTTAAAAAAAAAAAATCCTTTAAAGGGTTAAACTGGTATCCACTGGGTCCCTTTAAATGTGAGTACTAAATAAGATATGTAGTAGCCATGAGCAAATTTGCAGAGCTGAGCCTAGGCAAGGTAGCAGCTAGCATTTATTGAGCATGTACAATGACAGATACATTACACACATTGTCTTGCTAAATCCTCACAGCCACTCTATTAATATATTATTATCTGCATTTTACAGATAAGGTCAATCAGTCCCTAGGGAGGCAGTGAATTTCCAAAGATGGATGAATGGAAGAGACAGGATTCGAATTTGGATTTGCCTGTCTCCTAAGTTTGTAAAAATGTTACTGGATCCTGCTGCAGTGTTAAGAACCCCTCAAAGATCACAACTCAAGGACCACAACTTAAACAGCCAAGCACTTATTCACTGTACCACTAGGGCTCCTTATACTTGCTACTAAACGTTCTGAAATGAGAATAAAACGTCCTTGTAAATGCCAGTAGTCTCCATTAACTCATTTGTTCATTCTTCCCTTTATTTATGCATTCAAGCATTTAAGAATTTGTTTAATAAACATTAATTGAAGACTTCTATAAGACTGTGTAATTGGGGAGAAGAAAAGACAAAGGAAGAGGGAAGGGGTATTATGATATATATACTAAGCACTCGGTTGCTAACTGAAAGGTCAGTGGTTCGAACCCATCAGTCACTCCATGGGAGATACAGCTTTGGAAACTCTATGCAGCAGTTCTACTCTGTCCTTTAGGGTTGCTAAGAGTCAGAATGGACTCGGTGGAGTTGGGTTTGGTTTATAAAATAGTAGAGAATGTTTTGGGTCACAAGGGAAATACATATTAAGATTAATTCCTGTTATGCCCCTGAAATCCAGGTAGGATATTGATGGGTAGAAGTGAAAGAGAAGGTCATTTCAAAACAGGCAGTCATAATTTGGGGGGACATTTACTCTAAGGCCATTTCAAAATTCTTCTCAGAATTAACCAAGCCAGAAGAGTATAGAGTACATTATCTTAACAGTTATCCATGGTTAGTGAAACATATGCTATGCATTTCTGAAATGTATTCTTCACTTCCAATAATAAGATATATCTATACACATTTTAATATTTCCCCA
Organism: Dugong dugon; assembly: GCA_030035585.1. NCBI lineage: Eukaryota > Metazoa > Chordata > Mammalia > Sirenia > Dugongidae > Dugong > Dugong dugon. The sequence goes on from CM057475.1 coordinate 29,169,765, forward strand.
GATGATGGAAACTTGTATTATCTGCACCAGCTTTTAAAATTTCAATTGCACCACTACCTCGGCCTATTACTGCAGACATAGAGAGACAGGAAGCAGTGAAGGAAACCCCTGATTCTGATTTGTTGTTTATCACTTTCCATATTAGCGTGTCATCTGTAACACTATTTGACAGTTTCCTGAAAATCCCGCAAATTCTCTTAGGTGTATGGTTAAGAGTGTAGGAAATATGTGGAAGTTGTGGACTGACTCGAATATGATTAATTATTGGGTCCTCAATATGATTTCTTCTCCTTACCTTCTTTCTTACTTATGTCAAGTCAGTCTAAGAGAGATTGAAATGAGGAGTATTTTCCAGAACATTTTGCTTTTCTTTGTTTTGTGTTAAATACCCAGCACATTTTGGGACTAATGAGTTGCTCAACTTGACTAAAATATAGGATGCATTAAGGGAAAGTGGAGATAAGACTAGATAATTGAGGCTTTGAATAGCAGGTTGTGGACTTTGGATTTTGGATTTTCTATAGCAAACAACAGAGGACTCTTGAGGTTTTTGACATAACCAGATTCATAAACATATGCCAAAACAAGATAGTATTTTTTTCCAATTATAGAAATAAATTTATGCATAGACAATGTTTTCAGTATTTTTGTTTGTTTTATTTTAAACATCTTTTCAATAGCCAATTATGTCTTCAGTCCGTGGTTTCCCTAGATTATTTTTGTAACAGAATTGTCAAGGGACAATTTAGCTGATTAACCCCAAGAGAATCAACAAAATGGCAGTTCAGCCAATATTTGACATATCCAAACAAACCTTTATGTATTTCATCTGTCCCTCCTACTAGAATTCCTTTCCTTTCCCAATTTCACTAAGAAAATACTCTCTCCTGATGTTTCCCTTGATATGTAAGGGCAAAGAATTAATTATTAATTAGTTATTTCTTTTCTTTTTAAGAGCATTTTTAACATGGACTTTTGATATTTCTCTACAGCCCGGCCATCTTCCAAGTCAGATTTTAATAATATCATGACCCATAACCTTTTGTTTCAAAATTGGTTTTTGCACATACTCAAAGGTGGGGAAGTGTCTATATTAAATATTGATTTTTTTTAAAAAAGACCTCTCTTTGTCTTCCTTCCTCCCTTTCTCTACCCAGAAGTTGAAATAAGATATTAGTGAAGGGGTTAATATGCTTTAAAAATACCATTTGAAATTTTCTCTTTTCATTTTGGATTGTTCACTTTGCTTTCCTGGATTATAATAATATGGTTCAGGTAACATTTCATCTCAAATGTTCTATTTGTTGAGCAATTAACATTTATTTATTTATTTATTTTCAGGTCATTTAAAAATATCAGATGTATGTACCAAAAATACATTAATAAAATCATATTGACTTACAATTTACTTTGAGATGTTCTGGAAAGCAAGAATACAATATAAAATAAAATGCAATTTGAAGGGTATATTTAGAAAGCATATTATTATCTTATTTCAAAAATGTAAGGCCATATTTTCATTGCACAATACCCCCATAATAAATAATAGCTATGTATTACTAAATGTCCACCTCCGTGAGGCATTGCTTTTCAAAAAGTATCTTAAAACACCCCTATGAGATAAATGTGACTGTCCCCATTTTGTGGATTGGACAACAAACTGGGAGGTCAGTGGCAAAGCTGGCATTTGAACCTGAATGTGTCTGACTTCAAAAGCCTGCTCTGCACTGCCTTCTGAATTTTGATATTAGTAAAGGGGTTAATACGCTTGAGAAACCAAACCCTTCAGCAGTTGTTTGTTTTTATTTTTACAGGTTTAGCAGAGACACACACGTGTAGTGGGTTATACTCATTCCTATTCATTATCATCTGATTTTTGTGCTCTAACAGGATGTTATTATTTGGGCTCACAGCATTCCAGGTTATTGCTGAAAAATTAGCCAATCTTCCTGAAATTGCAACATAGAAAATAATCCAAGAAGATTTACTATTGCTGTATTTGCTTTTTTGTAACACATATTAAATACAAAATATCCAGTTTTGTGCCTGGAACTAATTGGCAGTGTCCCATTAAACCATATTAAAATTAACATCTATTAATTGGATTAGAAATTCAGTGAGAATGACAGCTGCTAGTGCCTTTTTACAGTTTCTTTGTTTCTCTATAATCCATATGGCAGAAATCACATAATGCTTTTTCCCCCACTGAAATAAACACTTAAGATAAAAAGGTTTGACTCAGGGTGGTCAGGCTATGTGCATTTGTTTTTCTTTTTTTTTTAAAGCTGAACTATCTGTTTTTCCTCCTTTCACAGGTTCTCACCAGCCATATTTTTATATCTGATTAGCATCGTTCCATCATTATGGCTTCTTGAAATGCATCATGAGACCCAGGTATTTCCTTTTGGAAAACAGGAAACTCCTTTCACTGTATGAGCAGATTGGTGTCAGAAATGCACTTTTCTAAGGGACTGGGGTTATCAAGAATTGAATAAATACAAAAGAGACTATCAGCAAAAGGAAGTGAATCCATGATCTGTCAAAAACAATAAAAACATTGCATTTGTTTAAGACTTAAGATTGCACGCCTGCTTAACATCTTTTGTTAGAGGTTGTGTTCCTAAGGCCCTCCCTCCTATGCTAGAGTTTACAGAGGGCTGTGACAAGTTGGTTTGAGTCCTTGCAGCTTCGTTGAGTTTCTATGTTGTGCTAAGAATGGGAAGAGCTTAATAATCTGGCGTCTTGTAAAAGGGCATTTTTATCAACAATAACAACAACAAAACCCATCATCTGTACTCTTACATAATTAAAATCAAACTTGGAGGGGCTATTTTAAAGAGACTGTCTTAAAATACAGGCTATGCAGATTACAGGAGATTCCCTTTGCTGGGGAGGGGTTCCAGAAGCCATTTTAGTGAACAGGAATTCTCTAGAACCCTGAAACCAAGGTTCAAAGAGAGGAACCATTGGACTCACCATTGGGGAAGATAGGCTGTAAGTATTAAGGCCACATTGACCTAAGAAACAAACCGTGGCTTCCCATAAGAGTCCTAAATTGAAAGAATCACAGGTACTGATTTTCAAGTGAGCTGCTTCTTTACAGGGGCAACTCTAGGTAGCAAACTCCAGGTGGAAGTTAGTCAGTCATTGTTATTAGTTCTCCTGTAGAATGCGGATGTCAGTTAGTAAAAAGTCCACCAGAGTTGGGCCTGGACTTCACATCCTCAGAGTTCAGGTTACAGGACTGTGTTACAGAGGAAATACAGTTGTGGTAATATTTTTGGTTCCTCACTGATAAAATGCTTTAGCCAAGATCTGTGAGAATCTGCCCATATACTGCTGTTTTCTTTGCTACAATTGGCCATTTTATGGCAAGGTTAATCCTCCTATATGTATTTCAGATATTCAAAACCTTACTTTCAAAATGCTTGCTCCAAATTTTAGGTACACAGAAAGGAATTTAGTTTTGTGGACTATTTTTGAAGAATTCCTCAAGCGTGTACCAATAATGTAGGCATGAAGAAAACATGTATTTTCTTTAAATCTCCTGTTTGTAATATGTGAAAGTCACAGGCTATCTCTAAGTCTGTAGCAAACAAATTTTTGGAACTGTAGATTGGTTAGTTCAAGTTATCATGGCCTTTTAACACTGCTCCACAAAGAGTAAAGGGGCTGTTTCATTTTTCTTACTACTTACTACTTTCAGAGGTATGGAAATAAGCTCTGGTGATTAGAATCAATTTTTTTTCCTTCACGTCCAATTCCATGACATGAGTATCATCCACAATAACAAGTCATTTCCCCGCATGCTTTTATAATATAAATGTGTTGCAGAGTTAATTGATATATAGGTCAAATCCCATTACAACAAATAGCATGCAACCAAAAGCTCTCTTTTTCGTAAAAAAAAAAAGAGTTTTGAGCCCCAGGCAGTACCTCTCTAATTTTCATACTACAAAAGAAATTGGCCCTTTAGTAGTAATGGATTTGACTCATATTGACACTGAGAATTAAAATGAATACCCAGAGATGGAATTGGGCGGAGTGAGTGGAGAAGAAAGTAGACAAAGAGTGAGAGAAAGAGATACAAAATAGTATTGGAATTGCATTTAAAAAACTTAAAAATGGCAGATAAAGGGAGGTATAGCAATCCTCATAGACCATTCATTTAGTAAACTTTAATGGTAATAATAATCACTTTTCTGCATATAATCCCTTATATTTTTCAAAGTATTTTCAGATACACTTTCTCCTTTATGGTCACAACAACCTCATGAATTAGGCATGCCATCTACATTTCTATTTTATAGAAGAGGACCCTGAGGCTCAGAAAGGTTAAGTACTTCTCCCAAGGCCACACAGCTGATCAATAGCAGTGCTGGGGCTTAGAACCTAGGTCTTGACCCCTAATCCATTAAACCACACTGACTCTCTCAGTTATGTGTTCTGTGTTTTAGAGGAGTTTGCATCAAAATGGCCTGAAGGTTTTCATGATGGGAAAAAGTAATTTAATTTCCTTTCCCATTTTCCATTTACTCTACATCCTAAATGTCCTAACCTATGACGTGGTGTTAGGAAAACATCCTGACCTATTTCAAGAAGGTATTCCTCCTAGATGATCAAATCTGTACCTTTGTTGTTCAGTCTGGCTGGGTCTACATGCATGGAAACAAAATGGTTATGACAATGATTATGACCTTAACTGTTAGTCAGATCTATTTATGAAGTGGCACAATTAAAGAAATAGAAACTATCTGGTCTTGATGGTGTCACAATTGGGTTTGACCCAAAGGAGTATTTCTGAAGCTAATAAGAGTTTTGACAGCATAGCCCACGAAAAAGTGGCATGTTTTTGCCCAGATCACCTACATGTACCTACTTGTCCAGTCCTGGAGGTGAATAATATTACCATAAAAACAATCCAAGTCAGGTTAGGTTGTAGGAGGCAAACCAGTCATTCACTTTTTTACTTCAAGTAGCAGTCCTTATGTAGCTGCCACTTAAGAGTCTCATCAACTTATAATAAATAGAATAAAAAGAGTCAGAAAGGATTCAGATAGGTGTTGATCCCATAAGACTGGCAGTAGACAGCAACCAATCAAACATAAACTATAAAACTATTTGCTTCCAAGTTATTTCATGCTGCATTACAAAATGACCTTTTAAAAAATAACAGTGTATTAGGCATTTTTACTGATGAAGATGCCAAGAACATATCAAAGTCACCACTTTAAATATACAATCTGCTTTCATGCCTGCAAAAGAAGTGGCCAAATTTTGTTAACTATTGACCATTACAGTTCTTAGATAGAGTCACAAAATTTCTCTGCAATGAGGATTTGCTGCTTGGTGCAAAGATTTAATTCTTTATCTTCATTATCTTTGCTTGGAGCCTTAGCTGCACAAAAACAAAAAAGAGTACAAACAGCTGTATTTTTCCTCTTAGAAATATGGTACTTGACCATTTTTCTTAATTATCCTTGTCATTTCACCCATAACACTGGTTGTTTTGATAGAGGGCAGGAAAAAATAGCCTCTTGACAGACTTGCTTTTCTACTTCTTCAAGTAGCTCATAAAATGACAGATGAAGTATCCAGAATAATTAAGAAAAATACACTTCTCACAGCTTCAGCATTTTTTTAAAAAAATAGTTTCTCTCTAAATTCAAATGCGTGATTGTGGATATGTGTTTCAAAAGTATGTTAGCACTACAGGTGTTTATAAAAATCTTCAGCCTCCTATGTACATATACATATATTTAAAACCAGTTTGTAAAATAGCATTGGCATTTTCCGGAGCCACCCCTTTCCTCTCCTATATACTTTTTCCTTCTCTGTCTCTAGCTCAGATCCCCCAGTATCTGGCTGGATAAAAATCATAGACAGTTCACTAGCAGAAATTCACATGCAAAATGAAGGAACAAGAAGGGGAAAAAAACCATTTATTTCTATTGTTAAATTTTCCATCAACCTAAACTGGCTTCTGAGCTGATACCAGCATGTACACTTTGGTGGGTGAACATGATAATTTTCTGGTTGTTTATGGTGCTATATCAGGCAAGATTGGAAGTAATTGGCTTATTTACGTAAGCAAAATACTGTTTTACCAAAAGAGGCTTCTGTCCAAGAAACCAACTTTTAGAATGAATGCTTCTCACAAGGATTATGCATGTTTTCCTGTTGTTGGTTTATTTTACAACTGTTTCAAGGTTCAAGAAAGGAACCCCAATTATCAATCCATGAATTTTACAGCTCTTCACAATGACTCAAAGCGCCTATGTTCTCGTAGACCTAGGGACAAATAAGACACATTTAGTTCATTCTCTTCTCACACTAATTAAAAAGTGGTTTCCTATCCGAAGCTTACAATTGGATTTTTGGAAATGTTTATACATACCGTATGAAACATCACATTGACTTATAATCTCATGGATAGATTGAAGCCATTTAAACTCTACCTTATTGTGGATTTTTTTTTCTTTTTTTGCATATTGCCTTTTTTTTTCCAACTCTTAGCATTGCAATAGCCAATCTGAAGGAATGACTCAAAATACCAGTAGCAGAGAAGACTTCAATCGATCTCTGATGTCAAGTGAACAAACCAATGGAGCGGATGATCTCATTCAGACAGTGAGTGCTTTTCTCACCCTATATTAAAGGATCTGGCAAGTAGTGGACCTATTCTTTCCTAAACAAATCTGTCAATTGTTTAATGTAGTGCAGAAATTCAAAAAAGAAATGTAGTTTTATATCATTAAACATATTTAACATGCATGTTAAATATATTACATACTATACATATTATGTATATGTCATGGAATTCCTCAGTGGTGCAAATGGTTAACATGCTCGACTACTAACCAAAAGGTTGGCAGTTCAAGTCTACCCAAAGGTGCCTCAGAAGACAGGCTTGGCGATCTACTTCCAAAAAATCAGCCATTAAAAACCCTGTGGAGCACATTTCTACTCTGACACACATAGGGTCACCATGAGTCGGAGCTATGCAAAAGGAATTCTTTTTAATATACCATATATAAATAATGCATAATCATATAATTATTTAATAGATATATTTAACCTGCAGCATTAAGAAACCTATAACACATATATCAGACAATATATGCACAAAGAGACACATATATTTGTGAAGGAATGATATAATTAAAAGACTGGGATCTGTCCTATATATTTTTTAAGGGTCTATATTAATAAAATAGGGAAGAATTCCAGCCAAAATAGAAATCACTTCCTTGTTCTGCACATGCCTGATATTTGGCAAACTAACCATGGTCTATTAGAAAGTGGTGTAAAGGAGAGACTCAATGTCAAGGCCCCACCACTAAGCCCTGTTCTGAAAAATAAGATAGGCCATTGATTCTGTGGGGTTTAATAGAACAATTAGATATGCAGAATAAAAATAATAAATTTATAATTATTCTCTTTCTTTACATTTAGGTAACAGATAATTTTTCTTTCTAGTTAGATACAGTTAAGTTTTAAGGCAATAAAAACAAAAGAGGAGATTAGAAAAAATATTCCCAGGTTAGTAAATTCAGATTTGAAATCAATAAAGAATAATTTATGAATTATTTGTGGCTCTAATATGCAATTTGTAAACTTTTGCTATTTATTATACAGTATTACAGAGTATAATAGTTAGAAATGATTTTTAAAAACATTTGGATATGTGACTATAAAATTGGCTCTTAAATATGATATCATATGACCTCACTAGCAAATGTAAGGTTTAAATTACTTGCTAGTTACAAGGCAACCTATTTTAGTTTTCTAGTGCAGTTATAACAAAAAATACCACAAGCGGATGGCTTTGACAAACAAATTTATTTTCTCACAGTTTAGGAGGTTAAAAGTCAAAATTCAGAGAAACCCTGAGAGTATGGCCCCCGGATACCCTTTTAGCTCAGTGGTGAAGTCACTCCCGAGGTTCACCATTCAGCCGGGGGTCAGACAGGCCCATAAAACAAAATGGGACTAATGAGGCACAGCAGTCCAGGGACAAGGACTAGAAGGCAGAAGGGGACAGGAAAGCTGGTGATAGGGAACCCAAGGTTGAGTAAGGACAGTGTTGACATGTAGTGGGGTTCTTAACCATTGTCATATAGGGCAATATGTGTACTAAGTGTTTAATGAGAAACTATTTTGTTCAGTAAACCTTCATCTAAAGTAAGAATAGCAGCACAACTGGAAGAGCATAGTTGATGTCACCGAATTGTACATATAGAAATTTTTGAAATGGTGTATCTTTGGCTATGTATATTTTCACCAAGGAAAAAAAAAGATCCTCCAAAGCCGAGAAGGGAGATTGTTGACATGTCGTGGGGTTGTTAACCAATGTCATAAAACAATATGTGTACTGACTGTTTAATGAGAAACTATTTGTTCTGTAAACCTTCACCTAAAGTACAATAAAAAAAAAAAAAATTAAAAGAAAAAAAGTCAAAATTCAGAGTTCTAGCTCTAGGAGAAGGCTTTCTTTCTCTCTATTGGCTCTCGAGGAAGGTGGTTGTCTCTTCTGAGCTTCTGCTCCCGGACAATCTTCATGTGGCATCTCTCTTCCCCATCTCTGCTTCTTAGCTTGCTTGTTTAATCTCTTTTATAACTCAAAAGAGATTGACTCAGATACATCCTACACTAATCCTGCCTCATTAACATAACAAAGACAACCCATACCCAAATGGGGTTATAAAACCCTGAAAAAACCCTTTGCCTGACTCATAGGGACCCTGTACAACAGAGTAGAACTGACCCATAGGGTTTCCAAAGAGTAGCTGGTGCATTCAAACTGCCAACCTTTTGGTTTACAGCCATAGCGCTTAACAACTGCACCACCAGGGCTTCAACCCAGGCATAAAGGTTAGGAATTACAGCACATATTTTTGGGGGACACAATTCATTCCGTGACACAGCCCCATCTTGAGGACTATATTAGCTTCTTTTTCAGAGTGTTCAGTTGAAAGGTGTTTTGATTTTTTTAGTAAGTGAAGAATAACTACTGAAAATGCCACTCAGCAAAAGCAAACTGTTAACTGAAAGCCGTGGTGAAGAAGGCATTTCTCTCCAAGGGGACAGGTTATCATCTTTCTGAATGTGTGACATTTCTGTTAAACAGGCCAGAGTTTTTGTAGGTACCTTATCTACAGTGTGTGAGAAAGTTTGGACTTTGGGACTCCATCAAACATTCCTGTTAATGCTAATAATTGGAAGATGGCTTCTACCCATTGGAGGCGGGATCACTAGGGACCAACTCTCTCAACTTCTCCTTATGTTTGTGGGAACAGCTGCTGACATACTGGAATTCACGAGCGAGACGTTGGAAGAACAAAATGTGAGGTAAGCATGCACTGTGGTGAAGTTCTTTTGGTTGAGGTCAGGCCCACAACACTCGTCTCTTGGCTTCTTCATTTATATTCTGCATGAATAAGGATTTTTGGTATATTATATGTCCAATGGTAGAATAGTAGAGCTCGTGGAATTTTCTACTGTTTAGATAGACATTAGGCACCGTCCCAGTTTATATAATATTTTTTAAACACATAAAGGAGGCCTGGTGATGCAGCGGTTAAGCGCTCAGCTGCTAACCAAAAGACCAGCTGTTTGAACCTACCAGCCACTCTGTGGGAGAAAGATGTGCCAGTCTGCTTCTGTAAAGATTAAAGCCTTGGAAACCCTATGGGGCAGTTCTACTCTGTCCTATAGGGTCACTACGAGTTGGAATCAACTCGAGGGCAATGGGTTTTTTTGTTTGTTTGGCTACAGAAAAAGGGCATATAATCTTTCCAATTATTGAGAACAAAAAATTTCTGCATGTATGCATGACCACAGGTCACATCATGGATATCTGAAGACATTCTAGAGGTGGAATGGCTATCCTTGGCTCCTCTTTCACATTCGAAGTGTCCAAGAACAGACCCAATCTTAAGATGCTATTGTAGAGCAAAGCATAACCCCAATTCCAAGAAGGAACCTAGAAGAGACATGGAGAAATCTCTCCACTATCATGTTGGGAAATTTACATTCCCTGGTGTAAATAGAAGGAGCCCTAGTGGTGCAGTGGTTAAAGAGCTTGGCTGCTAACAAAAAGGTCTGCAGTTTGAACCCATCACCTGCTCCAGGGACTGTAAAGATTAAACCAAAAACCAAATTCTTTGTTGTCAAGTTGATTCTAACTCATAGCAACTCTATAGGACAAAGTAGAACTGCCCCATAGGGCTTCCAAGAAGCAGCTGGTGGGTTCGAACTGCTGACCTCTTGGTTAGCAGCCAGGCTCTTAACCACTGCACCACCAGGGCTCCTCTGTAAAAATCACAGCCTTAGAAATCCTATGAGGCGGTTCTACTCTGCCCTGTAGGGTTGCTGTGAGTTGGAATAGACTCAAGGGCAGTGGGTTTGCTTTAGTTTTCGTTTGGTGTGAATAGAAAATAGAGAAGAATAGGTTTTACTTTACTAAATTTTATTTTTAGTCAGTTTTGTTCAAAGTGCCCAAGGCTGTCTGGTGTAGACGCCTATAAATTAAAACTTATTGAGTTGGTACTTTTATTTTTGCCACAAGCAAGTAAACTCAGAAACCATGATCACATCTGTTTATGGAACTACTTTCTTACCATTAGGGATTTAAGTCTCAGTGCTTGAATGTACTTTCAGCTTGGGTTGTTTTGCACTATGCTGTAAAAATAAATTGGAATGAGGCTAGCTTTTAATGCTACAGTTTACTTCATGCTGTGTTTTTCAAACAATGAAACATAAAGCTGAGCAGAATACACTAACTTACTAACTTACTAAGTAAATTTGATATCCCAATTACAGCCTGAAGTATGTTTATAACCCTGAGTTACCTTTACAAGATCATTTCCTGTTTCATTTATACTTATTTTTCTTATAGCTTATTAAGTTCACACTTTCTTGTTGAAATTGATCCAACCTAAATTGACCCACTGTCCTCAAAATGTTGATTTTAGTTTTGCGGTTTTAATCCCTTACGTTTGGTCAGTGCTTTATATTGCATAATGTATTTTGAAATACGTTAGGATACTAAAAATACAATGGGGTTATGAGAAACACTTGAGGAAATCATGACAGAGCACATTAAAACGATAAGTAACTACAGGCATACTCGGTGACAAGGACACAACAATAGAAAGCTAACTAACTATGGCTATATAACAATAAACACACACATGCTAAATATCTAGGGAGATGGGAGTGAAAGGAGGTATTCAGGTAGAGATATTTTGAGGGGCCACTCTGAAAATCCCATATATCATTAAAATGTGGGAAATGCCAGACTTGGTTATCTTAATGGCCTGTTTATTAGGCCTGTGCAGAAGTGATACCAAGAGGCAGTTTATAGATCAGTGTTTGCCTATAAATGTTGAATATTAACTAGGTTAATGAACAAAATCATAATTGCTTGGGGGAAAAAACTTGAAAACCATAACACATTTATTCATTCACCAGCTATTGACTGATTATCTAATATGTGCCAGGAACTGTGATAGACAGAGATTGGGGGGCAAGTGATAAGTAAAAGGACATACAGTTCTATGCCATTCTAGGCTGTTTCAATTCAACAAGAATTTTTGGAGCACTTGCAATTTTAAGCCACTTCAAACACCTCCAATTTCTTCTGTCATACACCTACAAATTAATCCGAATGCTTCATGAATCTCTTTTCTTTTTTTACATTTTAATTTTTGTATCATGTTCTGAGAAACCTGATTTTAATGGAACCACATGAACTCTGCCATGGTTTATGTTTTTAAATTTTCTTTTCAGTGTTCATTGTTTCAGGTTGAAGTCATTTTTATTTTTAATGTAACTGCATTTATCAATGACCTTCTGTAATCTCTCCGCCACCCCTGCATGTCTCCGCTACTCAAAGATTCTTTAAAATCAAGATTCAAAATTAACTTAGAGTTTTTCTCTCTCCTAAAACTCACCTTCCAAGATTTGATTTTATGATCACTTTCTACCTATACTGCAAGAAGCAACACGGCAAATGTCCATATCATCGAAGGAGACACTAAAACCCTTCCCACAGGCACACAGCCTTCCCCTTTGGCCTCAAAAAGTCAACCATGAAGAATAAACTTAATTTACGAGTAAAAGATATTTATATTTAATAGGAGAGGGCATCACTTCATTATAGCTTACTTAACATTGCCTATTATTATGACATTTATTTTCTATTTTATTTTATTCCATATTTTGGACTGAAATATTTAGGAGAAAGCCTGCAAAGATGTCTATATCACAATGATTATACCTCTTTTTTGTGCTCATACCACAAATCCAATTTTTTTAACCCTGATCAATTTCCTTCCATTTAACATTGAAGTTCATCGGCCTAATTTTCATGAATTTACATAGGCCTGTGAGACCCTGAATTTTTTAACAGCTTTACTGAGTTATAGTTTAAACACCATTCACCTATTGTAATTCTACAGTTGAATGATATTTAGTAAATTTATAGATTTGTACTACCATCACCAAAATTTAGGTTTAGAACATTCACATCATCCCGGAAAGATTCCCTGTGGCTGTTTGCAGTCAGTTATCACTGCCACCACCAGCCTTAAGCAACCACTGATGTGCTTTCTGTCTATATAGATTTTCCTTTTCTAGAAATTTCATATGTGAATCATAGCTGTGTCTGGCTTCTTTCACTTAGCATAACGTTTTGGGGATTCATCCATGTTGTTGCATGTATCAACTATTACTGTTAACTAGTATTCCACTGACTGCATATACCACATTTTGTTTATCCATTCAGTAGTTGTTTTACATTTGTATTGCTTTTTTGCCTTTCTGTATTACTTTTTTGCTATTAAGAATAATGTTTCTATGAACATTCACATACAAATTATTGACTGAATATGTTTTCATTTCTTTTGGGTAGATACCTATGATTAGAATGGCTAGGTTTTATGTTAAGTACATATTTAATTATTTAAAACTGCCAAACTGTGTTCCAACTTGGCTGTACCATTTTACAGTCTCACCCACAATGTATGATGGTTCCATTTTCTCCACATCCTCACCAACAGTCTTCTGTTTTTAGTCCCTTTGATTATAGCCATTCTAGCAAGTATATGGCTGTTGTTAGGTGCTGTCGAGTCAGTTCTAACTCAGTGACTCTATGTACAGCAGAATGAAACACTGCCTAGTCCTGCATCATTCTCACAATCGTTATTTTTGAGCCCATTGTTGCAGGTGTATAGTTGTATCTTATTGTGGTTTTAATTTGCATTTCCCTAATGACTAGTTGTTGTTGTTAGTTGCAAATGGTTAAGCGCCCTACTACTAGCCAAAAGGTTGGCAGCTGGAACCCACCCAGAGGTGTCTCAGAAGACAGGTCTGGTGATCTGCTTCCAAAAGGTCACAGCTTTGAAAACTTTATGGAGCAGTTCTACTCTGCACACGGGGTCACCATATGTCAGAAATGACTTGATGGCAACTAACAACAACAATAAATGACTAATCATAATCATATGCATACTAGCTACTCATATATTTCCTTAAGCAAAGTTTCTGTTCAATTTTTACCCACTTTTTATTGGGTTGTTTTTCTTATTATTGAGTTGTAAGAGTTGTTTATATATTCTGGATACAAGTCTTTATCAGATATATAAATATAAACATTTTCTCTCAGTATATGGCTTGTTTTTTATTTCTATAATATTGTCATTTGAAGAACAAAAGTTTATAATTTAGATGAAGACCAATGTATCAATTTTTTTATACATTGTTATAGACGGAATTGTGTCCCCAAAACATATGTATCATCGTTCCAAACCTCCATGCCTGTGGTTATAATCCCATTTGAGAATAGGTTGTCTTTGTTATGTTAATGAGGCAGGATTAGTGTAGGATTAGTCTTGAGTCAATCTCTTTTGAAATATAAAAGAGATTAAACAAGCAAGCAAGAGAAGCAAAGATGGGGTAAAATAGATGCCAAGATGCATGGAGATCTCCAAGGAACTAGGAAGCAGAAACTGAAGGGACAAGGACCTTCCTCCAGAGCCAACAGAGAGAGAAAGTCTTCCTCTGGAGCCAGTACCTTGAATTTGGACTTCTAGCCTCATAAACTGTGAGAAAATTGATTTCTGTTTGTTAAAGCCACTCACCTGTGGTATTTCTATTATAGCATCACTAGATAACCAAGAATTTGGTACTGGAAGAGTGTGGTGCTGCTCTAACAGATACTTAAACGTGGAAGTGGTTTTGGAATTGGGTAATGGATAGAGGCCAGAAGAGTTTTAAGGTATCTGATTGTAAAAACCTAGATTGCTTTGAAGAGACTGTTAATAGATTTATGGATGTTAAAGTCAGTTCTGGTGAGGGTTCAGAAGGAAGTGAGGAGAGCTACAGAGAAAGTCTCTATCATCTTAGAGAATATGTATGGAGTCAGCAACAGAATATTACTAGAAATGTGGATGTTAAATGTGCTTCTGGTGAGGATTTAAAAGAAAATAATGAACATATGATTGGACAGTGGAGGAAAGGTGATCCTTTTTGTGAAGTGGCAAAGAATTTGTCTGAATTATGTTCAAATGCTTAGTGGAAGGTACAACTTGTAAGTGATGAACTTGGATGTCTGGCTGATGAGATTTCTAAACAAGATCTTTAAGCGGCTGTATGGTTTCTCCTTGTTGCTGTAGTAAAATGTGAGAGGAAAAAGATGGACTTAAAATGAACTGTGCAAAATGAAAACAGAACTTAAAGATTTGTAAAATTCTGTTGTACAAACTAAGGCGTGTGTTCTAGAATGTTCACCAACAACGTGGCTACACAATCTTTTGTTAGAGACTAAGCCTGTGACTGATGGATCTAACCAACTATCACTGCAGAAAACCTATCAGCTTAGACTAAAGGGGATAGAGAAAGAACAAAAGGAAAGAATGCTGTCTGCCTCTTGGATTTCTGCAGGTGGGAAACAGGCCAAATGAGCTACATCTGTTGTCCTCCAACCATGGAGCAGTTTGAAGATCAGCAGAACTGTTGGAAGAAGCACAGGAAGCAGGGCCTTCTCAGTTTCAAAGGGTGGGGCCAAGGTCTCCTGTATCTCAAAGGGTGGAGCCATGACCTCCTAGGTTTCAAAGAGACAGATCTTCACCAATTCAGTTCTGGAGTGTTGGGCTTCGGTTCACGGGTACCAGGGGAATGGGGCCACTGCCCAAAGCTGAGGGGGTGGGGCTGCCATGCCCAAGAGGCAGAACAGGGTCTGTTGGAATTGAGGGGATGGGGTCGCCACTCTGACGGACTAGGAGAATGGGGCTGCCCAAAGCCTAGGAGTAGAGTTGCCATCCCAGTGGGCCTGGAAGGCAGAGCTGAAGCTCAGGGTTGAGGGGCCTGTACACAGAATGCACAGACCATGGCCAATAACCAGAGTCTGGAGGGCAGGGCCATTGCCCAGATGGTCTCAGAGAACAGAGGATTATTTTCAAGCCTTGAGAGCTAATGTAAATTGTTTTGCTGGGTTTTGGACTTGCTTGGTGACTGTTATCCCTTCTTTCCCTTCAGTTTCTCCCATTAGTAATGGAAATGTCTACCTTGTGCCTGTCCCACCATTGTACTTTGGAAACAGATAACTTGTATTCTAGATTTCACAGGTTCACAGATGAAGAGGAATTTTGCCTAAGTTTGGAATACGCCTAGAGTCTTACGCATCTTTGACTTAGATGATTCAGAAGATGAGATTTTTGGACTTGTTGATTTAAGACTTTTGGGATGATGTGATGGGGTAAATGTGTTTTGCATGTGGAAAGGACATGAATTTTGGGGGGCCAAATGGTGGAATGCTATGGATTGAATTGTGTCCCCCCAAAATGTGTATTGTAATTCCTAACCTCTATTCCTGTGGTTATAATTCGATAGATTGTCGTTGTTATGTGAATGAGGCAGGACTAGTGTAGGGTGTGTAATGGTTAAGGTTGTGTGTGAACTTGGTTGAATGCCGTGATTCTCAATGGTTTGGCAGTTATGATGCAGTTTAGCAAATATGTAATGATATAATCACCACCAAAATGATATCTGATATAAGGTGATCATCTCTATGATGAGATCTGCTATGAGCAGCCAATCAGTTGAAAGGAAGTCTCCTTGGGGGTGTGGCCTACATCCAATACATGTGGACTTTCTGGAAAAGCTCACTGCTTTTGCTCATTCTGCATCCTCATCTGACCTCTGGTTCTTGGGACTTAAGCTACCAGCTTACCTGCTGATCTTGAGATTCATCAGCTGCCTCAGGCTGTGAACCTACCAATCTTGAGTTCACCAGCCCCTGCAGCTTCGTAAGTCAGGAGAAGCCCCCAGGCTGACCCACAGACTTGGGACTTTCCAGCCTCTACAAATGCATGAGCCACTTCCTTGATACTAATCTCTCTCTCTCTCTTTATGTGTGTGTGTATATGTGTGTGTATATATGTGTGCGTGTGTGTGTGTATATATATATATACACACACACATACATGTATATATATATATACACTTCATTGATTTTGCTTCTTCAGATAACCCATCCTCTAGTGATTTTCCCTGTTTCAGAATGCATAATTGGAATAGATACACTCAGCAACTGGCAGAACCCTCACATTGGATCCCTGACAAGTGGAGTAAGGATTATTATGGTAGGAAAAGCCAAGTGGAAGTGATTAGAACTGCCCCTACCTAGGAAAATAGTAAACCAAAAGCAATATTGCATTCCTAGAGGGATTGCAGATATTACTGCCACCATTCAAAGACTTGAAGGATGCAAGGGTGGTGATTCCCACTGCATCCCCATTCAACTCATCTGTTTGGCCTGTGTAAAAAAACAGATGGATCTTGGAAAATAACAGTAGATTATCAAAAACTTAACCAGGTGGTGACTCCAATTGCAGCTGTTGTTCCGGATATAGTTTTATTGCTTGACCAAATTAATACATATCCTGGTACCTGGTATGCAGCTAATGCCTTTTTCTCCGTACCTGTTTTGAAGGAACACCAGAAGCAATTTGCCTTCAGCTGGCAAGGCCAGCAATACACCTTTACTGTCCTACCATAGAGGTATATCAACTCTCCACCCTATGTCATAATATTATCTGCAGGGACTTCATGCCACCAAGAAAGAAGAACTGGGAGTGGAGCAGGTCCTTTGGACCTGGGGTCCCTGCTCTGAAAAGCCCCTAGTCCAGGGGAAGATTGATGGCAAGGACCTTCCCCCAGAACCAACAGAGAGAGAAAAGCTTCCCCTGGAGCTGGAACCCTGAATGTGGACTTCTAGCCTCCTAGACTGTGAGAGAATAAATTTCTGTTTGTTAAAGCCATCCACCTGTGGTATTTCTTTTATAGCAGCACTAGATGACTAAGACAGGTGTGTCTGGAGTCAATCTTTTGAGATATAAAAGCGATTAAACAAGTAAGTGAGAGAAGCAGAGATGGGGTAAGATACATGCCAAGACACATGGGGCTCTCCAAGGAACCAGGAAGCAGAAACTGAAGAGAGAAGGACCTTCCTCCAGAGCGAAGGGAGAGAAAGCCTTCCCCTAGAGCCAGCACCCTGAATTTGGACTTCTAGCCTCATAAACTGTGAAAAAATTAATTTCTGTTTGTTAAAGTCACCCACTTGTGGTATTTCTGTTGTGGCAGCACTAGATAACTAAGACATACATTGTGTTTTAGGTGTCATAACTAAGAAATATTTTCTTAACCCAAAATTAGAAAAAAAAAATTCTTCCCTGTTTTCTTCTAGAACTTTTATAGTTTTATTTCTTATATTTAGTTCTGTTATCCATTTTGACTTAATTTTTGTGTATATCTGAGGTATGGGCCCAAGTTCATTTTTTTTTTTTTCCTTTATATTGTCCAGGCACCATTTGTTGAAAAGATTATCCTTTCTTTATTCAATTGCCTTGGCATCTTTGTAAAAAACAAACTGACCACAGATGTAAGGTTTTTTTTTTTTCCTTTCTGGATTTTGTATTGTATTTATTTCTCTATATCTTATCATTATGCCAATACCACACTACTGTGATTACTGTAGCTCTATAGTAAGTCTTAAAATTGGGTATTGTAAGTTCTCCAACAATGTTCTTTAAAAAAAAAAAAGTTTTAACTATTCTAGGTCCTCTTTATTCCTATATAAATCTTATGATAAACTCAACAAGTTCTACCAAAAAAAAAAAAAAAAAAAAAGCCTACTGGAGTTTTGCTAGGGATTGTATTAAATCTAAGGATTAATTTGAGAAGAATTGCTATCTTAACAATATTAAGTCTTCCAATTTGTTAACACAGAAAGCCTCATCATTTATTTAGGTATTCCCTAATTTCTCTCAGCAATATTTTGTAATTTTCAGTGTACAAGTCTTGTACTGATTTTCCTAATTTTATTCCTAAGTATTTTATTCTTTTTGATGCTATTGTTAATGAGATTGTTTTCTTAATTTCATCTTCAGACTTATTATTGCTAATGTATAGAAAAACAATTAATTTTTGAATAATGACCTTGCACCTTGTGACCCTCCTAAACTTGCTTTTAAGTTCTGTAGATTCCTTAGGACTTTCTAGACACAAAATCACGTCTTTGCAAATAAAGATAGTTTTGGTGGTGCAGTGGTTAAGAGCTCAGGCTGCTAGCCAAAAGGTCAGCAGTTTGAATCCACCAGCTGCTCCTGGGAAACCCTATGCAGCAGTTCGACTCTGTCTTATAGGGTCACTATGAGTCTGAATCGACTCAATGGCAACAGGTTTGATATTAATAAAGAAGGAAGATTCAAGTCAATAATCTAATCTTCTATCTTAAGAAACTAAAGGGAGGAAAAGGTAAATTAAATCTAAGCAAGTAGAAGGAAAGAAAAAAATAAAGATCAGAGTGGAAACCAATGAAAGAAAAGACATGATAATACAATTTTGTTCTTTCAAAGATAAACAAAAATGATAAATATGAGCAATAAAAAAACAGAGAAGTCACAAATTATCAAACTCGGGGGGGCATCACAACTGACCCTACAGAAAATAACACAACTATGGGGGAATATTATGGATAATTTTATGCCAAAATTAGACAACTTAGGTGAAATGGAAAGAGAAACATATAACTTATGGGAGTCTGCAGTCACTTAGGCTCAGTTTTTATTTTTCTTTATTTTTATTTTCAGCTTGTCTCCTTGTAACTACATAGCTTAATGATAAGCCAGTAATTTGGGCAGAAGCTGTACTCAAACACTTTGAGCTTGTACACCTCCACCCTCTGACGATGGATCTGTGTATGGATTGGGTAGCACATTCCAAGTTCAGGAAGTTTTCATTTAAAAGTCAGATTTTAATTTCCACCAGGCCCTCTTGGGTTTTTCCTGCACATGCTTGCAGTTTCTCCATCAGCCAGACATATGTAGAGAGCTTATTTAGCTCTTATATAACTCCCTCATTTTCAGATTCTTCCCATTAAATTTCAAGTTAGCCCACCACTCACTTCAGCTGGGATTGCAACCTCAAGGTAGCAAAGCTTTGGGTTTTCCTACTCGTTTCCAACCAAGTTTTCTACTTTTACTAACAAAACCACTGCGTGTGGGATTTCACACTCTATTTCAAATCAAGTGAGCACCTTCTTGCCATGAGGGAGCTCTGGCTTTTATTTCAAAGCACTCTCTAGTAAAACTACCACTCTGGTAAGCTGGAGAGATATGGGAACACCCATGAGCAAGAATGCAGCAGATTCCCACTGTTTTTCCTGAAGTTCTACCAACTTTCCATGAATAAATGTTACTTAATTTGTTGTTTGCCTTTGGTTGATTTCCAGCGCCTCGAAATGGTTGCTTTTGAACACTTTGTCTATGTTTTATGTGTTTGTTGGAGAGAGCATTTGCCGAACTTTTCATTCTGCTATAGCCACTCTCCAATTCTAACAAGTCTGGAGTTCAATACTATTGCCAGGAAGTGTAATGGTAATTTGAAATAGTCATTTAGAAATTTGGAGATCACTCAGTGCAGTTTTTTTTTTTTTTAAATAAATCACTTACTTAAAACAAAAACCTGTTCCCATATCACTTCTGTTGTTGTTGTTGTGTTGTTACTGTTAGGTGCCATCGAGTCACTTCTGACTCATACAAAAAACGAAACACTGCTCAGTCTTGTGACATCCTCACAATCATTGCTATGTTTAGTCCATTGTTGCATCCACTGTGTCAATCCATCTCCTTGAGGGTCTTCCTGCTTTTCACTGACCCCCTACTTTACCAAGCATGATGTCCTTCTCCAGGGACGGGGCCCTCCTGATAACATGTCCAAAGTATGTGAGATGGTCT
The DNA here is from genome assembly GCA_030035585.1 of Dugong dugon. NCBI lineage: Eukaryota > Metazoa > Chordata > Mammalia > Sirenia > Dugongidae > Dugong > Dugong dugon. Next base: position 29,190,065 of record CM057475.1, read on the forward strand.
CACCATCCTCACTTCTAAGGGGCATTCTGGCTGTTCTTCTTCCAACACAGATTTGTTTGTTCTTCTGGCAGTCCATGGTATATTCAATATTCCTTGCCAACACCATAATTCAAATGCATCAATTCTTCTTCAGTCTTCCTTATTCATTATCCAGCTTTCACATGCATATGAGGTGATTGAAAATATCATGACTTCGGTCAGGTGTATCTTAGTCCTTAAAGTGACATCTTTGATTTTTTAACACTTTAAAAAAGGTCTTTTGCAGCAGATCTGCCAAGTGCAATGTGTCGTTTGATTTCTTAATTGCTGCTTCCATGGGTATTGATTTTGGATCCAAGTAAAATGAAATCCTTGACAACTTCAATCTTTTCTCCATTTATCATGATGTCGCTTATTGGTCCAGTTGTAAGGATTTTTGTTTTCTTTATGTTGAGGTGTAATCCATACTGAAGGCTGTAGTCTTTCATCTTCATCAGTAAGTGCTTCAAGTCCTCTAGTGATGGCTGGAGCTGGGAACTATGGTCACCCGCATTAGAGCTCATGTTTTACTACTTCTCTCTACTGCCTTGCAGACAAATTGAACATTAGTTTTTCGTAGAATTATTAAAGTTGGGAATTAAAAGAAACTTCAAGTCACCAGACCAAAAAACCAAACCTGCTGCCATTGATTGATTCTGATTCATAGCGACCCTACAGGACAGTAGAACTGCCCCACAGGGCTTCCAAGGAGAGGCTTGTGGATTCGAACTGCCAACCTTTTGGTTAGCAGCCAAACTCTAAACCACTGTGCCACCAGGGCTCCTCAAAATTGACCATCTATGTAATCTCCATTCTTTCTGACTTGAGCCTTTGAAATCATTACCTATGATCTATGACATTTGTATATTTGCCCAAGCGTGGGCCCTTTCTTTTGTACATTCAGCCATTCCTTCCACAAATATATGTTGAGTGCCTATTATTTGCCAGGTACTGTTCTAGGCATTGGAGATACACTGGTGAACAAAACACAGTTCTTGCCTTCCTGGAGCTTACTGAATTTAGTTTTCCATGTTTTTTTCCAGTTGATGATACTTTCCTTGTACATGCTGAGCTTTTAATTTTTGAGCATCATCTATCCCTCTTGAGATATATTTTCAATTAGAGTCTCAGGATCTTAGGACAATTATCACTTTTTCTTGAAATCAGCCCTCTGAATACCCACATCAGTGTCTAATAGCAAAATGGGACCAAGAGACCTTGCCATAATGCAGGCAGTTTGCCATAATTGCACATGTAGGAACTGGCTCATAAATCTCAACTTTGCTTTTTCACTTCATTATTCCATCATGATCTTCCATGGATTGTTCATGGATTTCTTATATGATCAAGATATAGTGACAACTCACAAGAGGTTTATTGGGGATATACTTAAATATAGGTTGAGAATATTTCTCTTTTCTGCATAGAATAATAATTTTTATTATTAATTTAAAATTTTGTCTGCATTCTAGGAATAGCCCTGCACTAGTCTACGCCATCCTTGTTATATGGACTTGGAGCATGCTGCAGTTTCCACTTGACCTTGCAGGTAAGTGTCTTGATGTTTGCTTTAAGAAAGAGAAAATTACAACTCTTGATTATCAACTGTGCTAAAGTTAAGGAGATAATTAAGAGGATTATTGTGTCAATATCCCAGTGTTAGTTCCAGTTCAGCTTGGAAGAAAAGTAGACCGAAGCTTAGGAAAGCCATTAGTGGATTCACTCTGGTACGGTGAGCCTAAGGTAGTATAGTGGATTAGCTTTAGACCCACTTCAGACAGTTGTTCCATCACTTATGATTTGTAAAATCTCCTGCAAATTAGTTAATGCATCTGTGCCTGAAATGGGAATGATAATAGTAGCTAGCGTTAGGGTTCTTGTGATTACCAAATAAGATGCAGTTGATAAAGTGCCTAGCACAGTTGCTGGCACATAAGTGTTAGCTCTTCGTATTTTTAAGAGGTCATTTTTCATTTCTTTGTCAGAGCCATGTATTAGAACCTCAGAGTGAGTAAGAGCAGTTTCAAGACCACATGGAAAATTAAAATTCCTTTCAGGTGGTCCTTGGAATCTTGTTGGTCTTACTTTAATAAAGAAATAAACTGGCAAGGTTTTTTAAGAAATAAAATGTTTTCCAGGCATTTCATGCTAGTGATGGCCTAGAGCTGCATTGTCTAGTACAGTAGACACCAGCCACATGTGGCTCCTTGAATTTAAATGAATTAAAATTGAATAAAATTAAAAGCTCATTTTCTCAGACACACTAGCCACATTGAAGTCCTCAATTGTCACATATGGCTACCATATTGGACAGCACAGATATAAAACATTTTTATCCTCACAGAAAGTTCTATTGGACAGTACTGATATGGAGTCATCCCGTAATGCATAGGACCCTGTAATTTGATTTGGAATTCTCCTGGATGCCACCTTACCCTGAAGAAATTCTAGGATTTAATAATTACATTTTCCTCAGGTCAGACTTCTTTTTTATTGCACCCTACTCTCATGGACTCAGGATTAGAATTAATCTTTAGAATAGAGTTATTTAATTTTTTTGTTCTGCGTCTTTTTTTGTTCACTTTGATATACCTAGAGGTCTCGAAGGCCATTTTAGATCCTAGCATCAACTTTTTGCAAACAAAATTGTCACCAGAGTGGATAGGAAGAGTCACTGTGTTTTTTTGTTTGTTCTGGTTTCAAATACCAAAAACCTAATTACCAATAATAATGATAAACAAATGTATGTCCATAACATATACAAGCACACACACACACAAACATACAAAGATTTTTGTCCTACAGCCCATAGGTCAACTGAGAAAATATTCAGCATTATCACTTTAGATGTCTAGTAATACCCTCAGAGGGTCCTCTGGGAACCATTTCCTGACCCTAACTTCATAGGAAAGGCTATTTTTGATCCTATATTGGTTTTTCTTCTGGCATTCTGTCTGCTAATCCTCGCCCTCCTCCCGTATTTTGTGGTTTATAGCCTTGCTAAGAAATTTTTTGTTTAAGAAAGAAATTTTGTAAACTTTCAGGGGTGATAATGTTATGCAGCTGTTTGAAAAACAAAGACCAAATGTTACTTCTGACTAAATCACTATTGTATTTTCCAACAAACAGTACATTATATTCCTCCATATCAATAAAGCAGCTTAAGAATATTTGCAGGCTCCAGTAGACGAAAGCTTTCTTTGTTTGAAAACTCCAAATGGAAGGTTTCATTATTCTAAAAGGATTATTTCCCGCCCTTGACCCTGAATTAACTTTGCATTTTAGAAATTAAAACAAAAGGTTCATCTGTTGGTTGGACCTCCTTTTGTTTAACTAGAAAATCAGTAATTCTATTTAGTCTTTTCTTGGAAACTGTGAAACAAAACCATAAGGAATTAGAACAAAATAAAACAACAATGGCATTTCTTTGGACTTCTTTTTCCCACAGTTAGGAAAATATGTTTAACATTAATTAAGTTTGAATTTGAATATAAGTGCTTGAATTTTTCCAGCACAATTTACACACATGGCCAAATGAACAGATAAATAAGTAGATTCTAAAGAGAGGATCCAGAAGGAGTGAGTCACATATACTCTTCCATCTCCCAAACGTATCAGTCAGGCAAATCACTCATTATCACAAGGGAAAGCTTGGGTAAGAAAGCAGAGAGAAGCCAGGAGTGTTACTCTAATGCAAATTCAGCCCTGTATTAGTTTCCTAGAGCTGCTTTGTCTTAGTCATCTAGTGCTCCTATAACAGATATCACAAGTGGATGGCTTTAACAAAGAGAAATTTATTCTCTCACAGTCTAGTAAGTTACAAGTCCAAATTGAGGGCATAACCTCCAGGGGAATGCTTTCTCTGCTGGCTCTGGAGGAAGGTCTATGTCATCAATCTTCCCTTGGTCTGGGAGCTTCTCTACACAGGAACCTCAGGTCCAAAGGATGCGCTCTGCTCCCGGCACTGCTTTCTTGGTGGTATGAGGTCCCCACTCTCTGCTTGCTTCCCTTTCCTCTTATCTCTGTAAGATAAAAGGTGGTGCAGGCCACACCCCAGGGTAACTCCTTTTACATTGGATCAGGGAAGTGACCTTAGTAAGGGTGTTACAATTCCACCCTAATCCTCTTTAACATAAAATTACAATCACAAAATTGAGGACAACCACACAATACTAGGAATCATGGCCCCGCCAAATTGATACACACATAATTCAATCTACGACATGCCTTAACAAATTACCACAAAACCCCATTCTGGAGTCTAAAAGTCTGAAATCAAGGTATCAGCAGAGGCATACTCCTTCCTTGCCTCCTCCTAGCTTCTGGGTGTTGCTGGCAATCCTTGACATTCCTTGGCTTGCAGCTGCTTCACTCCAATTTCTGCCTGTGTCTTCATGTGGCCTTCTTCTTTCTGTGTGTATTTGTGTTGTTGTGTGCCCTCTACTTATAAGTACTCCAGGGATATTAGACTTACGGCCCACCCTATGGCCTCTTGTTAAGTAATTACATAAGCAAAGACCCTGTTTCCAAATTAGGTCACATTCTGAGGTCTGGGAAGACATGAATTTTATTTTTTTATTTTTTTGGGGTGGGGTACTCTATCCAATCCAGTGTAATCCCCATGGAAACAAAATGAGTCAACAAATAAGTGTTCCTCTCCTCACAGATACTATCATTATCCCAGTTTTCAAATGAAGAAACTGAGGCCCAGCAGGTTCAGTAACTTGACTAGCATCTCACTGATAGAAAATGGAGGAGCCAGGAGAAGCAGCCAGCTTGATTGCTTCCCTGCCCTCCAGACCCAAGGACAGACATGCTGGCTTCCTTTATTCTCTTTAGTCTGTTTAATTGTGTTTTATGTGAGAACTCGGAAGTGCTCTGAAATTTTTAAGTGGATGGAAAGTAGAGGACTGACTTTTTTTGGTGTGGTCTATTGGAATGATGACAGCTTACCCATTTTGAATATAAAATGACCTAGCATGTTAAATAGCAGGGTGGTTTCACTTGTTCCACCCAGAATTAAATTATAAAATCATTTACAAGCATAGCACCCATTGTTAATGGCATACCCCCACTGTTAATGACATGCCCCCATCTTATCAACCTGTATGTCTACCTTTCCTAGGACACTTAACTGGTCTGTCTTTCATTTTCAGTACAGTACGTTGTGTGCCCCTCGTCTGTGACAGCCAGGGGATTTACCAGCCTGTTCTTTTGCCAGTACAGTGCTGATCTGTGGAACATTGGAATCAGCGTCTTCATACAAGATGGGCCTTTCCTTGTCGTGCGTCTCATACTAATGACCTATTTTAAAGTGGTAAACCAGATGCTGGTATTCTTTGCCGTGAAAAATTTCCTCGTGGTGGTGTTACAAGTCTACCGCCTGGTGGTGCTGGCCTTGGCAGTCCGAACTTCCTTGCAAAAGCAGTCAAAAGGCCGGAAAGGAGAGGACAACTGCTCTGTTCAACCAGCCGAGAGTGGCCTCTTACCCAGAGGCTGGGAGAGCAATTCTAGGGAGGGCTCAGCTATCCCTTTGCAGACCTTACCGGTCACTTCCGATGACTGCCCCCCAACTCCATAGTTATTTATTCACAGTGGCAAGCATGCTGGAATGGTTGACTTTCTGATTCTTCTCACAGACAGGATCTCCCTTTTTTTTTTTTTTCTTTTCTTTCCTAACCTAGGCATACAATAATTTTCAAAAGAACCACGTACAAAAAAATGATCTTAAACCAAAGCCGAAGGATTTTCTTTTTTCAGCTGAAGGAACTTTGATTAGTGGCTATCACTGCAACTTCTATGTGATGGTATCAGATGTTTTAGTTGTTCAACGACTAAGTGATTTGTTTGTCTTGAACTGTTTGAAAAGCTGTGGACACGGTTACAGTGACATGCCCTCGAAAGAGCTAATGCAGACAAACAGTGCCATGACTGTTACCCGAAAATGCTGAAGCTTTGAACTTAGGCTCCATTGTCAAACTATCTCATCTGATCTTTTCTGCAATGTCCCTCTGACATCAAAAAATGTACATTCAGTGAATGCAGAATAAATGAAGGGAAAAGTGCTTTTAAAATTACCTCACTGTGGGCTGGAAGCAGTGAAAACCTCTGCCCAGCTTCCATGTGTGTCATAGAGAGCCCTATTTATCGCTGCACGGGCCCTCCCAGGAAAATCATTGTCCTGGGCTTATGTGGTATTCTGTCATGGTGCATATGCTCTTACAGAAATTTTATTGCTTTTGGCTTGGGTACTACAGAATTCACAGCAAGCCATTTCAGTTACACATCCACTGGTTGCAAGACAGGAAATACTGGTAAAATGCTAGCAAACTCACAATTTCCATTCTGAACATGATCCGAGGTATTTGTAAGAATGTTTCTTAACCCCACTTTACCATTTTCAATATTGCCAGGTTGGATGACATGCGTTGATGCAGAGAATCACTGAAGCAATGAATGGAGGTGTTAGGCCCTTTCAATGTTATCACAGTTTCTGGGGTCTGCTAGCAGTAGTGAGCAGAGCTGTAGCTCCTCTGAACTGCCTCTGACTTTGGCCTCCGGGAACATGTTGGTGACAGAGCCCTAAGCACGGCCAACTGCCCTTGATTAGTAATGGGGGTCAAAATATGCCACACTATTGTGGAAATGAAGAATTTGCTTTAGCTCCCTGTATTAAGGAGCCCTGGCGGCACAGTGATTAAGTGCTCGGCTGCTAACTGAAAGCTCGGCAGTTGGAACTCAACAGCCGCTTCTCCGGAGAAAGATGTAGCAGTCTGCTTCCATAAAGTTGACAGCCTTGGAAACCGCATGCGGCGGTTCTACTCTGTCCTACAGGATCACTATGAGTCAGAATCGACTCGACAGCAATGGGTTTGGTTTTGGGTTTTTCCTCTGTACTAAGACTTCATTTTCCTGTATTGAAATAGCCATGCTATCCCTGTACACGCCTCTGTACTTTCAAGATGGAGGTGATTCAGAACCTTTTAAAAGTGATTTTTGCTTCTAAAGATACAGCATGAACATTCACCCTGCTCTATAGCAGTAATTATATGAGATAAACAGTTCCAAAACTGTTCTTTTGGGGTTCAAGAATAATTCCTGCTATGTTATGCTCAGAAATTCAAAGGGGATATTAAAGACAAAGCAGGACATGGCCTTAAATTGGGGGTAGCCTATTGACAGCCAGTTGGAACAATTTTATCTATACATCTCTGTATGACCTGATATCTGTTCAAAATACATGATGAAAAGTTTCATAGACAAATTCTATTTTCATACAGAGAAATGCATATATTCCAATTAATGGTTTCTTCAGTGACTGTAATCATAAGTTTCATTTTCTTTCTTTTCTTCCTTGTTTTTCTAATTTAAGCAATATAATGATTGTAAAATTATATATGAAACTAATGGAATACATGTTTAATTTTCCATAATAAGTTTGTGAAAGTTAAAGTCAGAAAATTATATTTATATGAGGTAAAGAACTTGACAACTTTTAAGGACGTGTTATTTAAAATGTTTAGCATTGAAACCACAGTAATAACTGCTGTTTATAAAAATGCCTCAGCAAAATCTGTTTTCATGTCGACTGATGTTAAATGTTTTCTTCCCCAACATGTACGTGCTGCTTATTATTGTGGATTTGCTCATGGCATAGTTTCATGTTTTATTTTTTTATTTTTTTTCTTCCAGTAAAACAAACATTGGGCCTCTAAAAATAAAGTATAAAGTAGTATGGCTGTTGCAAGAATATTTTTAAATGCTTCCAAATCTGAGACTTGGCTTAGCTTCATGAATGAGTTTCTAGTATTTAAGTACAGTATTTTGTAATTAGCACTCTACTGAAGGCCTGGGAAATAGGAAGCCTGTCCAAAGATTAGCTTTACTAAACTGCCAGGAAGTCAAAGAGTGTCCAGGACCATTTTGGCAAAAATAGACACATTCTCTGTGAGATTTTCCAGGAAAATCTGCTAAGGGCAGCATTTGTTAACCTAACTACCAGTACTCCTACTCCTTTGGACCGGCTGTTTTTATAGTAGAAAAAAAATATCTGTATTCACTTAGTTGATTTTAAAAACTCCTTAAGTCCAGGTCATAGCCACAAGAGCCCTGTTGAAAAGTTAAATTTTTATTCAGTTAATTGTATTGTTTAATCGTAGACTGCTAAACATTGCAGTGTTTGAAAACATCCAAGGGTTTGCTATCTAGTGCTAGAACATGCTCATCTTCAATGTGTTGGCATCCTGTAGACTTGCTTACATTTGATTTATAACAAGAGAAATGACTCAGATCATCTGTGTAATGTGATGCAGGCCTTTACCTCTCTACCACCCCCACAAACACATAACACACCAATCCCCAACCACTGGATCAAGTGGCTCATTTGTAGTTGTTGATGGTGTTGTTACGGCTGTTGTTGTTATTTAATTGCTTGCTCAAGCAAATGTCCTTCCTAGAAACCCATTATTCCACTTGTGAGAAAATACAAGTTACATGTTTTAATGACAGTATGTAGAAACACACCTAATAACCATCTTGTTGGTTTCTTTGCCCTTAGTGGATACGTCTCAGAGGAGATGAATTGTCCCATTAATATCTTAATCTCTGTAAAAAATGATAGATCATTACAGGACCCATATCCCCTTCCTTCCTTCCTTCCTTCCTTCCTTCCTTCCTTCCTTCCTCCCTCCCTCCCTCCCTCCCTTCCTTCTTACTAAAGACAGAATGACTAAAAGTTAGGTATCCTGAAAGGTGCTTTTATTAACAGGTAGCAGGCGATTACAAGGCATTGTGAAGTTTCTCCCTGAATTTACCCACACCCTCTCAGTCCCTCTTGTGTTGGTAAATAGAACATTCTACTCCATATAGCCCTTGTTGGAATTCTGCTATAGAAATCCCAAGGGCTGCTACTAGAAGAGAAAAAAACAAAACAAACTTCACCTCTTTGATAAATACTAACGTTTAACTGCCACAAGAGTGCTATTACTTGTAAAAATAAAAGTTACAATTTGCAACTGAATTTTGCTGTACTTTTTTGCCATTATTTGTCTATTATCAGATGATAAGATTAGTAAACTATCTTTGTATTTGATTATTCTGTTAATTTTTATTGGAACTGATAACATAAGAAAATAAAAATTTTTATTGACCAATAATCTTTCCAACCTTCCGAAATGAAGATTATGACACAGTTTTACCCACCGGCTTTGTTATAGTTCCGCTAACATATAGCAACGCTCTAGGCCTTGTAAGACCACACAGATATGGCCAAGAAATATCAGGATTTACTATCGTAATGTAAGTTATTAAGTTATTATTTCATAGAAATGTTCCAAAGCTTTGGGAGGCAGGCATTATAGGTATACATGCTTCAGGATTTTCTACTAGGGCTTCAGAGTTGAACATTGACTCATCCTTTTTGGCATTTCATCTGAATGACTCTTAAGCAACTCTCTTGTTAAAAGAGAGAAAGGATTCAAAACGCCAAGCCTCTGTCTACCTTCACTCTACTCCAAAGCCAAGAAAGTAAGATGTTGAAGTATAGTGCAGAGCCTCAGGATGCAAATGAAAAACCAAACAAACCTGAGTTACATGAAGAGAAGAGACTGTTACTGTGTTACAACTTCAGACTCTGCTTTTTACTGCGTGGATACTCTGATCTGCTCTTGGAACCCTCTGATGTGGGGTTAAGCAGGCAGCTGGAGATGTTTACAGCTTTGAGGCTTCAAATAACTTTCCATATGATGCTAGTAACTCTAAACAATGTTCGAATAATCACCTGCTACAGACTTATTTTTTTATGGTTGTCCATCTTCTGAATCTTTATTACTAGATAACTTATAAGAATATTGTCTCTGATTTATTTATATTTATACTATTTTCTAATGAATGGCCTTTGTATGTTATTAGATACGGATATATTAAATAGTTTGTGCACAACTTTATCTTAATGTCTATTTTTTGCCTACTTTTAATGCCTTTGTTTTCTACTGTAATTCATTTCATTTTTAGTTTTTAAGGCTTGGTTTAAAAAGAAAAAAAAAACTGACCTATTTAGAATATGATTAAACAGGCATTTAAAACTAGTGAGGAAAGGCTGAGCAATTTAACAAATGATGTTGGGAAATTCTGCCATCCATCTAGAAAAAATAAAGTTAGATTTCTATCTCATGCAGTCTACAGAAATAAAACTCAGATGCATTAAAGATCCATATGTAAAAGTGAAAACCATAAAATATTAGAAGAAAACATAGAATGCGCTTTTAGCATTGGAGAATGTGAAAGATCTTCCATAGCAAGACATGAAACTCAGAAGCTGTAAGAGAAAACATTTACAGATTTTCCTACATAAAATAAAGGTTTAAAATTTCTGAATGGCAAAAGTTATCATGAACATATCACTACTATTTTCTGGAGTTGGTGCAATCAGACAAGAGAAATGAGAGGTACGAGACTTGAAAACGAGGAACCAAATTTATCATTTATTCATATGTAATAAGATTGAATACCTACCTTGAACATAAAAAAAAGCCATACAAAAACCTAAAAAACTGTTAAGAATAATTCAAAATCATACAAAAGCCAGTAGATATTTGATAGAAACACATAGTTGACAAAGAGATATCCTTCTATATCAACAAGAACCATAAAATCATAGGAATAAACTTAAGAAAAAATGCAAAAGAACTATGCAAAGAAAACTTTTCAAGGATTCTGATGACTATAAATGAGTAATTTAATAAATTAAAAATATATTCTATTAATTTTTTGGTGAGAAGTCTCAATATTATGAGTGTCAATAATCCCTAAATTAATCTATAAATTTAGCACAATCTTCATAATGATATCAACAGGATTTAAATTTTCAGTAACCACACAAACAGATTCTAAACATTTTATGATAAGCATGAAAGAATTACTGGAAAATTTCAAAAAATCAGAAAAATGAGGGTGGACTTTCAGTGTACTTAAAGATATTATAGAGCTACAATAACCAGGAGAATTAGGTTCTGATACATGAATAGGCAGGTAGAAAAACGGAACAGAATAGAGTCCAGAAATAGGCAGGAATCCATAAAAGATTTTTATGTATGATAAATTATTATCAATCATTTATAGATAGAATATTATAAATTGTTTAGGGTTTAAAAAATATTAAATTGAATCCCTACCTCCATCCTTATGTTCAAGGAGCCCTGGTGGCACAGTGAGTGGTTAAGTGCTTAGCTGCTAACTGAAAGGTTGACAGTTTGAACGCATCAGTTGCTCCTCAGGAGAAAGATGTGACAGCCTTGGAAACCCTAGGGGAGAGTTCTCCTCTGTCCTATAGGGTCGCTATGAGTCGAAATCATCTTGACAGCAAAGGGTAGCCTTATGTTCAAAGCATTTCAGATGCATCAAAAAATTAAGATAAAAATGAAAAACAGATGTAGGGAACTTTATTATAATTGCAATGGTAAGAATGCTATATAAGCAAGATACAAGAAAACACAGAATATAAATTTCAACTTATAAAATTAAAACTTTTAACATAGTAAAAATAGCATAAGCAAATTCAAAAGTTTAACAATAAACTGGGTAAAGATTTTTGTAATAAATATAACAAAATATTAATTTTCTTAATGAACAAACAGTTCTTAAATAAGAAAAAAAAGTAAGCAAATAAAAAACGAGCAAAACCACATATAGTATTTACTGAAAAAGGAATCGTTAAAGAGATGCAAACTAAACCACAATAAAATACCATTTTTCAAATGCAGACTAAGCCATAATGAGATACCATTTTTCACTTATTGGGTTGGCAAAGATACAAACATTTTTTGGAATTCTCTATTACAAAGGATTTCGAAGATAGACATTCTTATTAATTGCTAGCGAGGGTGTAAATTGGTACTTCTCTTTTGGAAGGCAATTTGGCAATATGAGTCAGAATTAAAAATAAATTTATCATCTGATGCAGCAATTCAACTTCTATGAATGTATCCTAGAGATACATGTGTGCAAAAATGTGTATATAAGGCTGTTTAGTGCAGTAATTGCTGGATTATCAATGTAGTGTCCATCAATAAGGTCATAGCTAATTAATTATGGAGCATCTATACTACATAATACTAGGCAGCTTTTTAAAAGAATAAAGTAGATCCATAAGTGATTATAGGAAAATTGCTAAGGTATTTTGTTAGGTAAAAGTAAGAGTGCAAACCAAAAGGGTTAATATATCATTTTTCCTCCCTTTTTTTTTGGTAAATAATACAGATGGTTAGTACTCTTACCCGTTGAGTTAATTCTGATTCACAGTGACCTATAGAACAAAGTAGAACTGCCCTATAGGATTTCCAAGGCTCTAATCTTTACAGAAGCAGAAGGCCACATCTTTCTCCAATGGAGCAGCTGGTGGGTTCAAACCGCTGACCTGTTGGTTAGCAGCCAAGTGCTTAACCATTGTGGCACCAGGGCTCCTAGATGGCTGGTAGACATATGCAATGACATTCAAGTTTCTAAAGATTGTGGACCTTTCCTCCTTTACTTTTCTTTCTTTCTTTTTTTTTTTTTTTTACTTTTATGCTTTTTTATACTTTGAATTTTTGTAAGTATGCATTACTTTTGTAATTTCAACAGCAATAGTAAGTGAAAAAAAAAAAGCCCCACCAATTTATAAACTTTACATGAGCCTGCTGCCATGTATAGTCACTCTAATATCATTTTGCACATAAAGCAAAAGTATATCTATCATTTCCATCCAAGAAAATGAAGGCTTTGTGAATATAACTAAGGATGATCTTTTAAAGCTTTAGATAAATCAAGGCTTTAAGATGTGTCAAATTCTGCTTGCCTTATGAAGGGTCAAATTATCGGGGAATGAAATAATGAATAGATCTATAGGACTACAGAAAAATCAGACTGACCAAAAAGATTCATTGGGTTTTTCTTGATGAGTACCATGGAGACTACTTTGCAACTGCCAGTCTGACACTTTTCACTCTCTGGCATTTTGGGAGCAACCAAAAGAAACCATAGAGAAATTTCACATTGAACTGCACAGTCAGGTTGATTTCTCCAGGACACATGGAGAACTGAAGGAACCCTGAAAGAGGAAACTTAAGAATGAATCCATGCATCTGTTTCCAAGTCCATTTTCAGCCCATTTAATCTGTGTTTGTAAGGTTTTTTGATTTTGTCAAATATTTATTAAATTTACAACTGATTGTGGTGAGTGATCAAATGGATTGATTGTATGTAAATTTGGTGAAGTTACTGAGGAAAACAAAAATTCTTAATTCAACCATATGTCAGGTATCATATAATCTTTGTAGCCAAACTAAGAATTTTGAGCAAGGAAAATTGGATCTATAAGACAAAATATGTTTTCTCTGTGGAGGCTGCCATTCAACCTCTGCCAAATGCATAGCTGGAGAATTCAGATGGTTGTGGTTCTGGGATCTTGGGGGTTGTTTCTACCTCCTGGCTAAGAATGTTCTTTCCCATTATTCAAGGGTTCCCATATGACCTGAGTGAAAGCTAACAGCTGGGTCAAAAGCTATAATTATTTCATCAGTTCTCTTAGTTTTGGTTACTTCCTGTGGCTAATGGCTTTTATTGGTATCTCTAACCCCAACCTCTTTCCTGGGCTCCATGCCTGGATTTGCATCTCCCCCTGGCTATTCTGCAACCATCACAAACTCAATATGTATAAAATGCATATCTTACCACACTCAACCCCGAATCTACTCCTCTCCCTGTGTTCCGTACAACGGCCACCAGCCTCACTGGCCACTCAGGCATCCATGCTAAAACCCAGAGATATCCTTAACCTTTGGCGCTTCTTTCTTATCCCTGCTGCCTAAGTAATCCCTAAATTCTGTCCAATATGCTGCTTATATTTCCTTTCAACCTTTTCCCTACTGTCTCTGCTCCAACTGCTACTATCCAAGAATATCATCATTTCTTGCCTTAGTAATCGTGATCATTTCCCAACTGGTCTTCCAATCTCCTGCTTTAACTTTCCATAATAAACTTCCATACTTCATTCACAGTTGTTCTCAAATGCAAATTTGATCATGTGTCTTCTCTATTAAAAACATTTTGGTGATGCCTCACTGCCAACAAGATAAAGCCTAAAGTCTCAAGAAAGTCATCTAACATCTTTCCCAAGCTGACCCCAACCTGTCTCATCAACTTTGTTTCCTATTACTGTGTTCCTCAACTCATACACATAAACACACACATAGATGCCACCATAAGCAACTATTTGTGCTTCCCTAAACTTGACATTGTGCTTTACATTGCTGTATGTTTTCACACACTATTTCTTTTTTTTTTTTTAACAACATCTTCCATTGCCACCACTCCATTACTAATTTCCTGTCTACTTGTCCCCCTCCTCTAATGAATGGCCCAATTTCCCCATCCAAGGTTGATGGCCAGGGGAGGAAGGACAATCCTAGAAGCCAAGATTGCTCTTCACTCTGTGGGAATCTCAAGAGAGTGGGCATAGACATCCTCCCAGGCTGGGTCCCTGGTTTCTAGGGTATCCTTTGAAACAGCAATGATTGTGAGGATGCCAGGTAAGACATTGTGTATGTAGAACTCTGGGAGTTATCAGTTATCATGGACCCTGACTAGAACCTACAGGAAAAGCAACAGGTCATTGGTCCCAGGAAGTTTCCCCCTTTTTTTCTCATATTTCACTGAACTATGCATTTTTCCTGTATTTACTAATCTAACAGCTTCCATTTATATTGCCTTATCCAAAGCATCAAAATATTACAAAGCATCTTTTCTGACCATAAAGCCATGAAAGTAGAAATCAATAACAGGAAAAGCAAGGAAAACAAATCAAACACATAGAAACTGAAAAAACACCTTGCTCAAAAACTACTGGGTTATAGAAGAAATTAAGGATGGAATAAAGAAATTTACAGAATCAAATGTGAATGAAAACACATCCTACCTGAACCTTTGGGACACAGCAAAAGCAGTGCTCAGGGGTCAATTTATGGAAATAAATGCACACATCCAAAAAGAAGAAAGAGCCAAAATCAAAATATTAACTCTACAACTCAACAAATAGAGAGTAGCAAAAGAAGCCCTCAGGCACCAGAAGAAGCAAACAATAAAAATCAGAGCAGAATTAAATGAAATAGATAATAGAAAAAGAATTGAAAGAGTTAACAAGACCAAAAGCTGGTTCTCTGAAAAGATCAACAAAGTCGATAGACCATTGGCCAAAGTACAAAAGAAAAACAGGAGAGGAAGCAAATACCCGAATAAGAACTGAGATGGGCGATATCACAACAGACCCAACTGAAATTAAAAGAATCAAAACAGAATACTATGAAAAATTGCACTCTAACAAATTTGAAAACCTAGAGGAAATGGACAAATTTCTAGAAACACACTACCTACCTAAACTAACACAAACAGAGGTATAACAACTAAATAAACCGATAACAAAAGAAGAGATTGAAAAGGTAATTAAAAAACTCCCAATAAAAAAAGCCCTGGCCCGGATGGTTTCTCTGCAGAATTCTACC
Source organism: Dugong dugon (assembly GCA_030035585.1). Classification (NCBI taxonomy): domain Eukaryota; kingdom Metazoa; phylum Chordata; class Mammalia; order Sirenia; family Dugongidae; genus Dugong; species Dugong dugon. The sequence goes on from CM057475.1 coordinate 29,205,616, forward strand.
AAACTTTCAGAGAAGAGTTAACACCACTACTACTAAAGGTATTTCAGAGCATAGAAAATGATGGAATACTCCCAAACCCATTTATATTGCCTTGTTGATGCCTTCTCCTGCTCCTTACAAAGATTTTCCTTCTAGCAATGTTTCCCACTCAGCACTGACTATCTTCTTGAACAAAAACTCATACAAATGTCCTCAGAAGACTTTGCGCAAAGATCACATCCTCTTGGTTTCAGAACCCAGGAAGAAACCTCCTTTACTGTGGAGTCATGGCACTTAGTATTTATGTCTACCCAAGAGCTTATCACAATGTATTATAACGATTGTTTTATATGTCTGTACCCCCCATCAGACCATAAGCCATGTCTTATTCTCTTTTACAGTAACCACAGAGCTTCAGACACACTGAATGTTGTCTGTTCCTAGAATTCACTGAGTTTTTTTTCTGTCTGAGGGAATTTATACGTATTCCTTTACCTGGGACATCACCCCCAACATCTCATTTTCCCCGAGCCTGCTTCTTCTCTCCATTTGGATTTCAACTCAAATGTAAGATCCTCAGAAAGCTGTCCCTTTTTTCCTCCTATCATCAGTCCCCATCACATTATTTTCTTCCTAGAATTTATCACTAGTCAAAATAATCTTTATATGTATATTCATTTACTGTCTACCCTACTGTCATGGATTGAATTGTGTCCCCCCAAAATATCTGTCAACTTGGCTAGGTCAGTACTGTATGATTGTCTACCATTTTATCATCTGATGTGATTTCCCTATGTGTTGTAAATACTATCACTATGATGTAATAAGATGGATTAGCAGCAGTTATATTGATGAGGTCTACAAGATTAGGTAGTGTCTTAAGCCAATCTCTTTTGAGATATAAAAAAGAGAAGTGAGCAGAGAGACATGGGGACCTCATACCACCAAGAAAGCAGTGCCAGGAGCAGAGCGTGTCCTTTGGACCTGAGGTTCCTGCGCTGAGATGCTCCCAGACCAAGGGAAGACTGATGACAAGGACCTTCCTCCAGAACTGACAAAGATAGAAAGCCTTCTCCTGGAGCCAATGCCCTGAATTTGGACTTGTAGCCTACTAGACTGTGAGAGAATAAAATTCTCTTTGTTGAAGCCATCCACTTGTGGTATTTTTGTTATAACACACTAGATGACTAAGACACCTACCTATAATGAAAATGTGAATGTCAAGTGTATCTGTCTCTTTCTTCTCTTTCCCCAGTGCCTAGCACATAGTAGCTGCTCAAAAACTATGGTTGAATGCTGTCATGGATTAAATTATGTCCCTCCAAAAATCTGTGTATCAATTTGGGGGCCATGACTCCTGGTAGTGTGTGATTTTCCCATGTGTTGTAAATCCTGCCTCTATGATGTTAATGAGGGAGGATGGGCGGCAGTTGTATTAGTGAGGCAGGACTCAATCTACAAGACTAGATTGTGTCCTGAGGCAATCTCTTGAGATATAAAAGAGAGAAGTGAGCAGAGAGACAGGGGGACCTTATACCACCAAGAAAGCAGTGCCAGGAGTAGAGCCTGTCCTTTGGACCCAGGGTCCCCGCACGGAGAGGCTCCTAGGCCGGGGGAACACTGATGAGAAGGCCAACAGAGAGAGAAAGCCTTCCCCTGGAACTGATGCCCTGAATCTGGACTTTTAGCCTACCTTACTGTGCAGAAATAAATTTCTCTTTGTTAAAGCCATCCACTTGTGGTATTTCTGTTATAGCAGCACTAGATGACTAGGACAAATGCCTTATTTTTTTTCTGTGCTTATCTGTACCTAAAATTGTTTTACAAACTAAATTTATATTATATATTTATGTGCATATCATTTGTTCATTTATCATTTCTTGAGCACTCCCCAATGTTAACTATTTTTTTTAAGAACATATGCCTACCTCCTTTTCCATCATAGGAATGTACAAAAAGACCTAATCACCAAATACTATGGGCTTTCCCAGTCATCATCATTCCTGGCCCTTTGCATTTGGCATGGAATGCCTTTTTCTAGAGGACTCCTCCACTGCTCTGCTGATGTGAAAACCTCCCTGTTCTCATGATTCCTCTTTATTGACCCTTTCTGTATCCTCAGCTCTGCTTACTCCTTCACTCCTTAAATGTAAAAGCCCTATCTTGTCCCTCTGGGTTAATTTCTCCCTTGTGAATTTGCTCCCATCAGTGACCCCTTAAATCTGTATTGCCAGCTTTCTCCCATGCTTCTCTTCCACATTTCCATGTAGATGCCCTTCTTAACCTCTAACTGAACATATCCACAATTGACTTCAAAACATCCCCTTTTCTGGCACTGAGCTTCTGTTAAGGGTCATGGAAAAAACTGGAAACAGATGGTGGTGATGGTTGCGCAATATGATCAACGTAAATAATGTCACTGAATTGCACATTTAAAAATGTTAAAATGCCAAATGTTTTGTCATATATATATTCACCACACACATACACTCACAAAAATCCTTCTTCTAACTAAGCTTCTTTTCTTGATTCTATTGTTCTTCTGTTTCTCAATTTCTGTTAACAGAATCATCATCATTTTGAATCACCCTATTACCCATTTGCTAAATCCTATTTATTTATTTTGCCTAAGAATAGAATTTTGTTGCTTTTCTCTAATTATATAAATTATATATGTCAATGTAATTATTTCAAAAATACAGAAAAGTATGAGAGTAAAATTCACATGAAATCCCACCTTCCTACAATGTCAACTATTAACAATTTGGTGGCCATCCTTTTGTGAAACTCCTATTTCAAATAGAAATATAGATGATAGATACATACATACATACATACACAGACAGAAAAGAGTTGCAAAAATTGTGGTTTAAGTTAAATTTGTGTGACGAACAACTTTGACTTTCAATCTGGTTGGTATTACTTCTAGGAAAGCATATGTAACCTCATTCAGAAATATGAAAAATGTCTATGTTTTAGGCCTTTTGTGAATGTAAAGTCTGGGCCAAATGGTGCCCCTGTGGTAAACTCTGGAATTGGGACCTGGTTTCATTCATCTTTCTATGCCCCATGGAGACTCTCATGCTACATGTGGAATAATAATTTACTCCATGAATGATCAATGGCATCAACAAATACTTTTTAATACCTACTATATACAAGCCGCTGTTAGCTCTGTGAGGGATACACAAATGAATAAGACATTGTCCTTGCTTTTGAGAAAATTTATATACATGATCTTAAATAAATGCTACTATAGCCTCCATAAACTTCCTCCCCATGGCCTTTCCTCCTGTCTGAAAGGCCTCATTTTGTTTCTCTGTGGGTTTTGTGTAGATCCTGAAGTCCCTACCCTTGCTCCCAACATCTGCTTTGAAATATAAGAAGGGATGCAAAAAAAAAAAAAAAAAAAAGAAAGAAAGAACTGAGAGGGCAGATTTAAAAGAACGATAGTTGTTTGTTGCTTGAAAACAGATTTTTGAGGATTGGTGGCTTTTGATCACTGTGGGATGGATACCATAGGATCCTCCAAACATTGAAGTGCTCATCGTGGACCTATAATGATTTTGGCTATAATGTGCTGTCTTCTTTTCAAAGGATGCGGTTCTTCCAGAGGGGCCTCTGTCTAAACTCAGTCATATTGTTCTGCTCACAGTGGCAAGACACTATTCATGTGAAAGTACCATGGAATACTTTAAAGCATTATATGGACCTTCACAATAATCCAAAGTGTATTCCTGGTAGGTGCCTAGGGCAGAAGATGCTTATTTGCAATGACATTTATTTTTGTAGAATCACTGGGCTGAAAGATAGAACACTTGGGATCATCACATTCTAGCAATCCCAATAACAACCAAACTATTTTAAAAGGAAGACATATTTGGCCAATGACTTGAAGAACTGCAATCTCCACATACTTTTCAAAAAGCTTAAAATAATGAAGTGATACATAATATGAAAGCCTTGGAGAAAATGCTAGTCTGGGGAACTTGTCAATCATTGTTTTAGAGAAGATGCCCACCACTTCTCTCTTTTAAGAAACAGCCCATTAAGCTACATGCTGCTGAATCAGATATGACAAAAAAGTTCATGTAGCCCAATTTATTTTGACTTGAGAGACAGCAGCATGAGTGGCAGTGGCTGGTATTTCTGGATCCGCCATTGCTTCTACTTTTGAGACTGTTGAATCAGACCAGAAGAACGCGCAGGCATCACTGGCTCTGCTGCATACACAGGTGCTGCTTCTCAGCCCGAGTGCTGGTGATCTATTGCATCATGGTAATTTGTGTTTTAAAACTGCACGTCTACCTGCACAGATGTACAATCAGAATCAACCAAAATGAACTCACCCTTGAATCTTTGTGTTCTGTATTCTCCCACAGAAAACTAAACATCAGGATGCTGCTCCATTTATTATACTGTACATGGCATCTCTGGAGAGACAGCCACATTCATCAAAGTTCTGGTCCCTCAAAAGGGATGATGTTCAGGAAATATTTGAGCAACTATCAGAAAATTTACCCTTGCCTTATGGCTCTTTTAAAACTTAATAAAAATCCTCTTTTCAATCAGAATCTTCCAATGGATACAGACCTCAGGTCTCCAACTTCTTGGAGAAGCCAAAGCAAACATTTAAGGCTATTATAACTTCTAATTTTGTAATTTCAAGACCTTCTAAAATGTTGTTTCACTTAGTGTCAGGCTGTTGACTCCTTTGCAGATGCTGCCCCTGGTCAAGAATTTTACTCATGATGGACTCTGCTCTTTATTTGTACTTTGAGTCACAAACTCCTGGAGAATTTGAACTTGAAGAGGTGTTGGATCTCCTTGCCTCTTTGAAAGTGAAGAAAATAAGGCTGAGAAAAGAAAAGGGATTGTCCCGGTTGGACATTAGGCTAACGGCAAATTCAAGACTAAAATGCTCTGGACACCAAAGCAAAATAAAGACAAAAATACACAACAGCAACAAAATACCTTTAGATTTCCACTGTTGTTAGTTGCTGTCGAGTCGATTCTGACTCACGGCAACCCCATGTGTGCAGCAGAACTGCTCCACAGGATTTTCAAGGCTGTGACCTTTCAGAAGCAGGTTTCCAGGCCTGTCTTCGGAGGCATCTCTGGGTGGGTTTGAACTGCCAACCTTTTGGTTAGTGTAGTCCAGAGCTTAACCATTTGTACTACCTAGGGATTCCTAGTAACATATCTCTACAATCCTTGAAATAATGGTACTGGACCAACGATTTAGAGTTTACACAACACTTTCACATCTGTTATCTCTATCCTTACAATGACTCTAAAAACAAGTTTGTTTCCTCTTATTTTTAACTAAAGAGGAAACGAGCACTCAGCAAAGTCAAGATACACATGCAAAGTCATATCTCTGGGTATGAACAGGGGCTCAGGTTCAAAGGTTTGGATTCCAGGGCAGGAATGTGTTATGAAATGGTTGTGTCCCATCAAAGAGAAGCAATCAACATGAACGAATTTAAAAATGTAAATAAATTTGTCTTTCCCATCAGTCCAAAGTTTTCCAAACAGCCCTGACCAGCAAAATTATGTTGCCGTCCCCAGAAGTGCACCAAGCCTACCTCCATAGGATGATAACTACGTCTGCCAGCACAATCAGAATGAGATTAAATTACTACTCTACTTCTTTGAGCCTTGAGCTGGTCTGCTCCCAAGAGCTTCCATACTCAGGAACATTCTGACACTCATCAAAAATAAGAAAAGTAATGTGGCTGCCTCTTCCCAAAGAGAAGTTTGCACTAGGCTCATTTGTTCAAAGGAAACTATTGCCCATTGTGTCTGTGGTATTGGGATTAATTATGTCCGAGCATTTTCTTTTGATTGTCTCCTTTTTTATGTTCAATGGTACTGGAAAAAGTAAAACTCATTTTCCCTCTCTCCCACATTGAAACCGTTACTGCATTTTCTAACACAATTAAGATAATAAAAGAAAGGCATGGTGGCAGGGAGTGCATAGGGTTTCTTCACAGAAGACCGTTTGGGTTCTCATGACGCAGACTTCTCCCTTCTCTTCCCTCCCTAGATAGCGAGACTGCAGCAGGAAAAAGTGAAACTAAAACAGCGAGTCTCCCTTTCTCTTCTTCCTCTGACTTCTTTATTCCCATAAATTAAAACCTATTCTAAACTGGCTTCATCTATGTTTCCATTGGCATGAAAATAACGTCTTCAGTGCAGATTAAATGCCTAGTCCCGATGGCGTTGCCTCATTCTGGCTTCTGCTTCCCTAACATTTTCTCCCTCACATTCTCATGGATAACTCTTGTCAGACTGGCATGTCTTTCTGTAAAGCCTGAATTGGTAACCTTGGAAAATCTGAATTGAATCCAAAAGGAATTTATTACTGCATGGGGGTGACTTTGACTTTCCTGAAAACGAACGCTTGGAAACCATCAGCTTTGAAATAATTCATTACACATTTTATTTTATTTTTTTTTCATGGGGAGAGGGATAAAATGTTTTACATAAAAGCACCTCTTGTATGGGTCTCCTGCCTGACCTATCTCTTATGATAGAAAATGTTAGGACAGTCAGCTATTTGGAAACATTGTACGTGCAAGCTTTTATGCTGACTTTCGGTGAGAACAAGATGAATCATGAATACTTGAATTTTTTTCCCCGTGGTTCTGCTTAAATCCTAGTTTAATTGTTTCAGAGAATGTACGTGGGAGACTCCATATGCAGTATGGGCTTGGGAGCTTCTAAGAATTCTCCACATTAGTGGCCAGTAGAAATGCAGCTTCCTGGAATTTTCATCTCTGTTCCTCTCTTGCCTTGTTATTTGGGCAAATATTTTCAACGCTCTTTCAAGGTAAAAGGATACATACCACTAACCCTAACATTTTGAAGATTAACATAAGTTTTAAGATTTTTTCCTTAATTTAGAAAAATTATAGGAAAGTACAGAGAATAAGAGTATGTATCTACACCTAGATTTAAAAATTTTAATATTTAGTCATATTTGCCTCAGATCTTTGTAATAACACTACATTAAATAAAATAAAAATTAAATAAAAACCATGTTTGTATCCCTACTCAATTTCATTCCCTTTTCTGCCTCTGTAGAGGCATACACTTTCTTAAATTTGGTGTGTATTCTGAATCTGTTTTTTATATTTTTATTACCTATCTATAATATTTGAGGTAGACAACTCTAATTGCACACCTGATCGTCATTATACCCTTCTTCCATTCTCCCAGAACCATGATCTTATTCAGGAAGCAATGGTCCAGCAAATCATATCCATGCCCTCTCTCAAGCTCTGTTGTAGCTAGTAAAGGGTCTGGTGTGTGGGGGGTGAGGTGGGGGATAGGGAACTAGGGAAGGATGTGACCCACATTTGGTCATGGAGCTATAAGCAGAAGTTTAAAGGTGAGGCTTCTAAGAAAATCATTGTTTTCTTGGTAAGAGGGGGCTATTCAATTGGAACACAATTTTTATCCCCCCTTCTTTGGACCTGAAACATAGATGCAATGTTTGAGGAGGGAGCTGTGCTCTTGTAATCACGAAGATGAAAGGATAGCAGAGAGGAAGACAGAATGAGCCTTGAGGAATCTGATTGCAGGTTTGAGCTCCCACAAAAATAATTTTTCTATCTCTCCAGCAAGGGTGACTAATTCACCATATTTATACACACAGCTCTGGGTGCCTTTCTGGATCAGACTTCAGACCTGGCCAATTGTACCAGCTTCCCTGCCCCCACTTGGTGGACCGTGACTGATGGTCACCTTCGTCTAGACCACCTTCAACTGGACTCTTTAACAGGACAAAAATTATAAGCTCCTATTTGGTTAAGCTGCTATCATTAGATTTCTTTAAATGCAGACAAATATAATCCTAACTAACAAGGTGCTGTTCTGTTTTTAAGATTCTTATAAAAATGGTGTTACCCTTACAAGCTTTTCTGAAATGTGCTTTTTTCACTCAATATTGTGCTTTCACCTCTACCCACCTTGATACATATCTACTTCATTTATTTTTAAAATTTAATTTTTCTACCCATTTTCTTTGTAATGAATATTTAGATTGCATCTAATTTTTCACAATTAGCACTGATAGTGCTCTGAATATCCCTGTGCATTCATATACACACAAGACTTTATCCACGGTGTGTGGTAGATGTGGGTTCTGATTGATCTTTTCGAGATTCTTATCTTGGGTCCAAGTGGCTTTAAAAAATAGAATTGTAACCAAATTAAAAAATGAGCAAAGGATATGAACAGGCACTTCACCAAAGAAGACATTCAGGTGGCTAACAGACACATGAGGAAATGTTCACGATCAGTAGCCATTAGAGAAATGCAAATCAAAACTACAATGAGATACCATCTCACCCCAACAAGGCTAGCATTAATCCAAAAAACACAAAATAATAAATGTTGGAGAGGTTGTGGAGAGACTGGAACACTTATACACTCTTGGTGGGAATGTAAAATGGTACAACCACTTTGGAAATCGATTTGGTGCTTCCTTAAAAAGCCAGAAATAGAAGTACCATATGATCCAACAATCCCAATCCTTGGAATATATCCTAGAGAAATAAGAGCCATCACATGAATAGATATATACATATCCATGTTCACTGCAGCACTGTTCACAATAGTAAATAGATGGAAGCAACCTAGGTGACCATCAATGGACAAATGGATGAACAAATTATGGTATATTCACACAATGGAATACTACTCAAAGATAAAGAACAATGATGAATCTGTGAAATATCTCATAACATGGCTGAATCTGGAAGGCATTATGCTGAGTGAATTTAGTCAGTTGCAAAAGGACAAATATTGTATAAGACCACCACTATAAGAACTCAAGAAAACATTTAAACACAGAAGAAAATATTCTTTGATGGTTACGAGGGTAGGGAGGGAGGGAAAGGGGTATTCATTAACTAGATAGTAGAGAAGAATTATCTTAGGTGAAGGGAAGGACAACACACACTAAAGGGGAAGTCAGCATAACTGGACTAAACCAAAAGCTAAGAAGTTTCCTGAATACAACCAAACACTCTGAGGGACAGAGTAGTAGGGGCAGGTTTCTGGGGACCATGGTTTTAGGGACATCTAGGTCAATTGGCATAACAAAGTTCGTTAAGAAAATGTTCTGCATCCCACTTTGGTGAGTAGCGTCTGGGGTCTTAAAAGCAAGCTAGCAGCCGTCTAAAATGCATCAATTAGTCCCAATCCACCTAGAGCAAAGGAAAATGAAGAACACCAAAGACACAAGAAAAATATTAGCCCAAAAGACAGAAAGGGCCACATAAACCTGCCTGAGACAAGAAGAACTAGATGGTGCCCACCTACTGCCAATGACCGCCCTGACAGGGAACACAATAGAGAGTCCCTGATGGAGCAGGAGAAATATGGGGTGCAGAACTCAAAATTCTAGTAAAAAGACAAGACTTAATTGTTTAACTGAGCCTGGAGGTACCCTGGAATACTTGGCCCCTGGACTCCCTGTTAGCCCAAAACTAAAACCATTCCCGAGGTCAACTCTTCAGACATAGACTGGACTGTAAGACATAAAATGATACTCATGAGGAGAGTACTTCTCAGCTCAAGTAGACACATGAGAGTAAATGGGCAGCTCCTGTCTGGAGGTGAGATGAGAAAGCAGAAAGAGACAGGAGCTGGTTGAATGGACAAGGGAAATCTGGGGTGGAAAGGAGGAGTGTGCTGTCACAGTACAGTGAGAGCAACTAGGGTCACATAACAATGTGTGCATAAATTTTTGTATAAGAAACTAACTTGAATTGTAAATTTTCACTTAAAGCACAATAAAAAATATATATATATACATATGTGTGTGTGTGTGTATATATATATATATATATATATATATATAATTGTTTGTGATTTTAAAGTCAGGCAGGCAATAGTGGTCTCCAGGGCTCTTCTTAAACTATATCATGCCACATTTCCTTGTTTTCTTACCATATTTGCAAAGTCTCTGACAAAAAAAAAAAAAGAAAAAAAAAATCTGAAAAATATCTAGAAGTGTCAGTATCTAAATAAGAAAGATTTCAATTTTCGCCAGCTCTGCGACAGTCCTTCTGTTTCTCCCCTTCTGGCCACGAAACTCTATAACAGGATTTTTCAGCCTCAGCTCTATTGACATGGGCTAGATAATTCTCTGTTGTTGGGAGCTGCCCTGTGCACTATAGGATGTTCAGCAACATTCCTGGCTCTACTCACTAGATGCCAGTAACATACCCTTCCCCAGATGTGACAACCAAAAATGTCTCTAGACATTACCAAATGTCCCCTGGGGGCGAAATCACCCACTGCTGTACAGTAGTTAATCCTGTCAAATTTAGCACCCATATCTACAAAGAATCCCATGGAGACAATGGCAAACCATGCATTTGTTTGTTTGTGTGTTTAAAGTGGTCATTTTAAGCCCATTTAAGAATGCTGGCACTTGGTTTTCTAACCCTTAAATTGGGGGATTAATTTAGGATATTTATAAAATCTTTGTGAAATAAAAATATAAGAAATAATGACAATAAATGCATTTATCCTGTGCTGGGAATTTTCCTAAATATTTTATATATGCCTACCTATTAAATCTTCACAACCTACTTGTGATATAGGTACTATTTTTTATATCCATTTTACAGATGAGAAAAGTGAGGTACAAAAAGCTAACTCTTGACGTTCCTATAGTTTCTCTTTAATTTGCATGACAAGCCTTCACAGAACATGCTATCACCACCGTTTTACATATGAATAAATTGAAACAGACATTAAGAAAACTAACATGGGCCTCATAGCTATTAAACTGTGAAGTGGGATTAAATAGGGATTAATATGGATATATCCATGAAAACATGATACAAATTAAAACTGGTGTCTGTTTAGGTTAGGGATATGGATCTCTCAAGAAGAATTTAATGACCTTTTTGCAAAAACAGAAGAAGATGATTTTATAATTTGTCACAGAAGATTACATTTGTGTCTATGTTCAGATTCCTTCCTTTTTCTCTTTATTCTCCAACCCTCACATTCTTTTTGGCAAGGGTCTAAGTAAGCCAGTTAAGTAGATGTATAAAGCCAACAAAAAATAATAAAAGCTGTGTAGGAACATAAAGTGGATTTAAAAATGATGAGAAAAACTCTTGCTATAAAGATCTATACACAGTTATGGGAAAACTAAATTAGTACTTTGCTCTCTCATAGTCAATGTGAAAAGGGAAACCTGGTCAATTACACGGTTCTCGGTGTCAATTAAACAAAAAACAAACCCATTACTCAGAAAGAAGTACCACTGTTCTTGGTGCTAGGATAAGACTGGACCTTCTCCCAGTGGCCCTGACTGACAAAGTCACACTGCACGTAGTGTGTTGAACAGCATCCTCTACAACATTCATAAAATAAATTCAGCGATGATTTCATAAGATAGTGCATGTAATCGTAAGTCTCATTAGGGAAAATGTTATTATCAATGGTGAATTGTCCTTTTTATGCCTCCTGAAATTTGCTTCTCTCATGAATACTTCTAAAGTCATCAAAATGTCAAATTGTACAAGAATATTTTTACATTATCCTGACCTTACTTTTTTCAGATCCTCTGGAATCTCCATTTGACACTCCCTTTATACATGCTTTGACAAATTTACTTACATTTGAATGTACTTTGGTTTTACTTTTTTTAAAGCTTTTAAATAAAAATGCCTGATTGTACTTGTCTTCTGAAACTACTGTATTGAGCTATGGTGAGGTCACTGTGGTTTACGCTACTGACTTAATAGTGATTTACATAACTTTATTTCCCAGCCTGCTCAGTTGCTTATATTCTGTAAGGCTCAGAGCACTTTATAAATGAATAATTTTTAAAAAGCCTACAATAGTAGTTGCAAAACCAGCAAAACCCTCAGTGGGCAGATTTCACTTCCTGTTCCAAATTGCTAGCACAGGTCTATTAGCAACCAGAAAATGGTGAGGCTTAAAATGGCTTTTTTCACGTTACATACCTAAGAGAAAATTCAAACAGGGTAGGTCCAGGTGAAAATAGCTGAAATTTCTAGTTCCCTTTGTAATTCAGAAAGTACTGATATTATTATTATTATTATTGTTATTATTCTTATCATTACAAATAGTGAAAGTAAGGATGCATAAATAAAGTCTGCCTCAGGGGCAGCCTGAAGCTATACTCCAGCAAGTTACTGTGCTACAGTATTATGAGAATTTTTATCCATCATCAATAAAAAATGAGCATAGCAGTTATTATGGCAGTTTCCACAGTCACGACTGTTTCTGCTATTATACTTCTTAGTAAAAGGGTGATACACTCTCCATTATACCATGTCAACTTATCTACCTTCCTGACATTAAAGTATAATATACAATCTTTACGTGGATTCTTCGTAGTGAAGTCACATTTCCATGAACTTGGGGCAAGGACACAATGGAGCTAAATTAACTCTGGACAGAAAGTAAAGAAAATTACATTTTTTATAAAACAATAGCGGTACTGAGCTGCCTCCATTCCTTTTTGGGAAAGTAATGGAATTGAAATAAATGTGATCAAATGAATATTTTACAGAGCAGGCCTATGCTCACCAGTGGTGAAATTATGCCAGACCAATGTTCCTGATGCTCTATTGGGCACACTTTCCGGAACCACAAAAGAAGCACATCCTTTTCTACCCCTCAGGCTCTCCAGCACCAGGGTTATGAGTAAGCACGCCTAGCAACCTGCCTGGTCTCCACAGCCATCTTTCCAGAAGCATAGCACTTGGCGTTGGACTCTCAAGACTATTAGAATACCCACCCTTATGTCCTGCTTTTTTTTCTTTCCTTCCCCTAAGGCCTTTTCATTAGTAGTAGTATTTTAACCTAACTACTCTTGCTTATAGCAGCAAAGGGGTAATTCACCAAAGAGTACGTGTGGAGAAGAACAAAAAGCCCAAGATCTAGAATAGAAGACGCCAGTTCAAGTCCCTCTTCTGCCCCTTCTTAAATGAGTTTCTTTGGTTAAATGTCTTTCTCTCTTTGTGATAGGTAGTTTTGAGGGTATATGGCCAGCTCAAAATGATTCCCACTTCTCAAGCCACCCATGTCTTATCTGTGTACTTCAGACTCGTAGCTAACTGGATCTTACCAATGAGATTTTCTCCTCCTGCAGGGTTGATACATGGTAACTGTGTAAGCATTCTCTGTCATGTGGATGAAGGAGCAGAAAACGCCAATCTTTTGGAGAGAGAAGAATATGGTAGAAAGTAAAGAAGAGTAAACATGAGAAAGGAAGACTGAATCCTAATGCTTTCTTAAGCCCTCCTAAGGGAAGGAAGGAGACTTACCTTAGTAGCGTGGTGGCTTGGTAGGTGTCCAGAGCCTCCATTTAGATCCTGCTTGAAACAGGGCTGCACACCTATCCTCAGGTTCTTTTTTTTTTTCTCTGATTTTTTTTTTTTTTGGTTTATTGTTGTAGTTTAAATGAAGTTTACATTTTGAGTTAGTCTCCCATACAAAAATTTATACATACATTGTTATGTGATGTGACCCTAATTGCTCTCCCCATACTGTGACAGCACACTCCTCCTTTCCACCCCTGATTCCCCATGTCCATTCAACCAGCTCCTAAACCTCCCTGCCTTCCCATCTCACCTCCGGACAGAAGCTGCCCATTTAGTCTCTTGTATCTACTTGAGCTAAGAGGCACACTCCTCACGAGTATCACTTTATGTCCCACAGTCCAGTCCAATCCCTGTCTGAAGAGCTGGCCTCGGAAACTGTTTCAGTTCTGGGCTGATAGAGAATCCAGGGGCCATGCTCTCCAGGGTTCCTCCAGTCTCAGTCAGACCATTAAGTCTGGTCTTCTTACTAGAATTTGAGTTCTGCACTCCATTTTTCACCTGCTCCATCTGAGACTCTCTGTTGTGTTCCCTGTCAGGGCAGTCATTGGCGGTAGGTGGGCACCATCTAGTTCTTCTGGTCTTAGGCTGATGAAGTCTCTGGTTTATGTGGCCCTTTCTGTCTCTTGGGCTAATACTTTCCTTGTGTCTTTGGTATTCTTCGTTCTCCTTTACTCCAGGTGGTTAGGACAAATTGATGCATCTTAGATGGCCGCTTGCAACATTTTAAGACCCCAGACACCACTCACCAGAGTAGGATGCAGAACATTTTCTTAATAAGCTTTGTTATGCCAATTGACCTAGATGTTCCCTCAAAGCATGGTCCCCAGACCCCTACCCCTGATGTTCTGTCCCTCAAAGTGTTTGATTGTATTCAGGAAACTTCTTAGCTTTGGTTTAGTCCAGTTGTGCTGACTTCCCTTGTAGTGTGTGTTGTCCTTCCCTTCATCTAAGATAATTCTTATCTATTATCTAGTAAGTAAATAACTCTCACCCTCCCTCCTCACCCTCATAACCATCAAAGAATGTTTTCTTCCGAGATTAAACTTTTTCTTGAGTTCTTATAATAGTGGTCTTATACAATATTTGTCCCTCTGTGACTGATTAAATTCACTCAGCATCATGCCCTCCAGATTCCTCCATGTTATAAGATGTTTCATGGCTTCATCATTGTTCTTTATTGTTGTGTAGTATTCCATTGTGTGGATATACCATAATTTGTTTACCTATTTGTCCGTTGATGGGCACCTAGATTGTTCCCATCTTTTTGCTATTGTGAACAGTGCTGCAATGAACATGGGTGTGCATATATCTATTCGTGTGAAGGCTCTTATTTCTCTAGGATATATTCCAAAGAGCAGGATAGCTGGATCGTATGGTACTTCTGTTTCTAGATTTTTAAGGAAGTGCCAAATCGATTTCCAAAGTGGTTGTACCATTTTACATTCCCACCAACAGTGTATAAGTGTTCCAGTCTCTCCACAACCTCTCCAACGTTTATTATTTTGTGTTTTCTGGATTAATGCTAGCCCTGTTGGAGTGAGATGATATCTCATTGTAGTTTTGATTTGCATTTCTCTAATGGTTAATGATCGTGAGAATTACTTCATGTATCTGTAGCCACCTCAATATCTTCTTTGGTGAAGTGCCTGTTCATATCCTTTACCCATTTTTTAACTGGGTTATTTGTCTTTTTGTTGTTCAGGTTTTGCAGTATCTTGTAAATTTTAGGGATTTTACACTGATCTGATTTGTCATAGCCAAATTTTTTTTTCCCAGTCTGTAGGTTGTCTTTTTATTCTTATGGTGAAGTCTTTTGATGAGCATAAGTGCTTGATTTTTAGGAGCTCCCAGTTATCTAGTCTCTCTTCTGGTGCTTGTGCATTGTTACTTATGGATCGTACTGTGTTTATGCCATGTATTAGGGCTCCTAGCATTGTCCTTATTTTTTCTTCCATGATCTTTACAGTTTTCGATTTTATATTTAAGTGTTTGATCCATTTTGAGTTAGTTTTTGTGCACGGTGTGAGGTATGGGTCTTGTTTCAGTTTTTTGCAGATGGATATCCAGTTATGCCAGCACCATTTGTTAGAGACTGTCTTTTCCCCAATTACCAGACTTTGGGGCTTTGTCAAATATCAGCTGCTCATAGGTTGATGAATTTATGTCTGGATTCTCAATTCTGTTCCGTTTGTCTATGTATCTGTTGTCGTACCAGTACCAGGCTGTTTTGACTACTGTGGTGGTATAGTAAGTTCTAAGCTCAGGTAGTGTGAGGCCTCCCACTGTGTTCTTATTCTTGAGAAATGCTTTACTTATCCGAGGCCTCTTTCCTTTCCATATGAAGTTGGTGATTTGTTTCTCTAGCTCATTAAAAAATGAAGTTGGAATTTGGATCGGGATTGCATTGTATATGTAGATAACTTTGGGTAAAACTGACATTTTCACAATGTTGAATCTTCCTATTCATGAGCAAGGTATGTTCTTCCACTTATGCAGGTCTCTTTTGGTTTCTTGCATTGGTGTCTTGTAGTTTTCGTTGTATAGGTCTTTTACATCTCTTCTTAGATTTATTCATAAGTATTTTATCCTCTTGGGGGCTATTGTAAATGGTATTGATTTGGTGATTTCCTCTTCGAGGTTCTCTTTGTTGGTGTAAAGGAATCCAACTGATTTTTGTATGTTTATCTTGTATCCTGAAACTTTGCTGAAATCTTCTATTAGTTCCAGTAGTTTTCTTGTGGATTCTTTGGAGTTTTCTGTATATAAGATCATATCATCGCAAATAGAGATACTTTGACTTCTTCCCTACCAATTTGGATGTGCTTTATTTCTTTTTCTAGCCTAATTGCTCTGGCTAGGACCTCCAGCACAATGTTGAATAAGAGTGGTGATAAAGGGCATCCTTGTTTGGTTCCCATTCTCAAGGGGAATGCTTTCAAAGTCTCTCCATTTAGGATGATGTTGGCTGTTTGCTTTGTATAAATGCCTTTAATTATATTGAGGAATTTCCCTTCTATTCCTATTTTGTTGAGAGTTTTTTTTTTTTTTAATCAAGAATGGGTGTTGGACTTTGTCAAATGCCTTTTCTGCATTGATTGATAAGATCATGTGGTTCTTGTCTTTTGTTTTATTTATGTGATGGATTATACTGATTGTTTTTCTAATGTTGAGCCATTCCTGCATACCTGGTATAAATTCCACTTGATCATGATGAATTATTTTTTGACATGTTGCTGAATTTTATTGGCTGACACCTTATTTCTTAATACTAGAGTTCTTTCTATTGCTTTTCTAGCTTTTGGGAGTTTTGTTACCTGCAACCACAAGAGTCCTAAGACACTCTTGAAGTCTTCATTTTTCTTTCTCTACCATGGGACAGCAATTCCTGACCCACCATCATCATGGGCTTATTATGAGGGAAAGTGAGTTGATGGGAACTAGTGTTCTTTGTTGTTAATCAGTAAGAAGTTCATCCATTTGTTCGACAAATATTTACTGTGCATTCTCTGTGTGCCTCACACTGCCTTAGGTTTGGGGACAGAGCACTGAACAAAGTCATTGCTAAATGGACCTTATGTTCTGAGGGAGGAAAACAGAAAATAAGGTTTTTAAAAATCAAATAAACACACTGTATGACAGATGGTGAAAAGGATAAAAAAATAGTGCAAAGGTGACAATGAGTGATGGAGGTAAGGGAGTTGTCATTTTAGTAGATTGTTTAGAGACAGCCACAATAATGCAGTGGCATCTGAGACGTGTAGGAAATCAGATAGCTAAATAGGGGGACTCTGAAAAACAGTATTCTGCAGAAGGAAGGGAATTGCAAAAGTCTTAGCAAGAAGTGGATGTATCCTGTTTGAGGAACAGAAAGAAGACCAGACTGACATGGCAAAATATGAGATCACGTTGCAGCTGTTGTGCAATGGTAAAGAATTTTGTTTTCACTTTGAATGACATGGGAATCTACTGGAGGGTTTTAACATGATTTGATTTATATTTGTGTAAGAACAGATGGTAGAGGAGAAGGATGAAACAAGGAAGCCATTATGAAATCACTACATTTGTACAGGTGAGAAGTGGTGATGGCTTGGATGGCTATAGAGAGGTAAAGAAGTATCAGATTCTCATTTAATTATAAGGCAGAAACTATAGGGTTTGCTGATGGTTTAACTATGGGCTAGATGGAAGGCAAGAGTTAAAAAATAATAAAGATTTTGTCCAACTGGAAAGATAGAGCTGTCATTGATGTGATGGGCATGATTATAAGAGCAGCAGGTCTTTGAGTGACAAAAATTAGGAGGTTTAGCCAACAGCTAACATCGTCCTAAATGGAGAGAGTCTGAAAGCATTTCCCTTTATCATCACTCTTATTCAACATTGTGCTGGAGGTCCTAGCCAGAGAATAAGGCAAGAAGAAGAAATAAAGTGCATCCAAATTTGTAAGGAAGAAGTAAAAGTATCCCTATTTGCAGATGATATGATCTTATACACAGGAAACGCCAAAGAATTCACAAGAAAACTACTGGAACTAATAGAAGATTTCAGCAAAGTTTCAGGATACAAGATAAACATACAAAAAATCAGTTGGATTCCTCTACATCAACAAAAAGAACTTTGAAGAGGAAATCACCAAATCAAAACCGTTTACAACAGCCCCCAAGAAGATAAAACACTTAGGAATAAGTCTAACCAGAGGCGGAAAAGGCCTATACAAAGAAAACTACAAGACGCTACTGCAAGAAAGCAAAAGAGACTTACATAAGTGGTAAAACATATCTTGCTCTTGGATAGGAAGACTCAGCATTGTGAAAATATCAATTCTCCTCAAAGAGATCTACAGCTACAGTGCAATCCTGATCCAAATTCCAATGACATTTTTTAATGAGGTGGAGAAACTAATCACCAACTACATATGGAAAGGAAGAGGACCCAAATAAGTAAAGCATTACTCAAGATGAAGAACAAAGTGGGAGGCCTCACACTACCTCATTTTAGAACCTATTATACTTCCACAGTAGTCAAAACAGCCTGGTACTGGTACGACAATGGATACATAGACCAACAGAACAGAATTGAGAAGCCAGACATAAATTCATCAACCTATGAGCAGCTGATATTGGACAAAGCCCCAAAGTCCATAAAATGGGGAAAAAACAGTCTCTTTAACAAATGGTGCTGTCATAACTGGATATCCATCTGCAAAAAATATGAAACAACTCCCATACCTTAACTCCACGTACAAAAACTAACTCAAAATGGATCAAAGACTTAAATATAAAAGGGAAAACGATAAAGATCATGGATGAGAAAATAGGGACAATGCTAGGAGCCCTAATACAAGGCATAAACAGAACACAAGCCATAACTAACAACACACAAACACCAGAAGAGGAAGTAGATAACTGGGAGCTCCTAACAATCAAACAGTTATGCTCATCAAAAGAGTTCACGAAAAGAATAAAAAGACAAGCTATAGACTGGGAAAAAAATTTTGGTTATAACATAACCAATTAGGGTTTAACTGCCAAGATCTACAAAATGCTGCAAAACCTCAACAACAAAAAGACAAATAATCCAATTTAAAAATGGGCAAAGGATATGAACAGGCACTTCGCCAAAGACAATATTCAGGCGGCTAACAGACACATGAGGAAATGTTCACGATCACTAGCCATTAGAGAAATGCAGATCAAAACTACAAAGAGATATCATCTCACCCCAATAAAGCTAGCATTAATCCAAAAAACACAAAATAATAAATGCTGGAGAGGTTGTGGAGAGACTGGAACATTTATACACTGTTGGTGGGAATGTAAAATGGTACAACCACTCTGGAAATTGATTTGGCACTTTCTTAAAAAGCTAGAAATGTAAGTACCATATGATCCAACAATCCCACTTTTTGGAATATATCCTAGAGAAATAAGAGCTGTCACACAAATAGATACATGCACACCCATGTTCACTGCAGCACTGTTCACAATAGCAAAAAGATGGAAACAACCTAGGTGTTCATCAACAGACGAATGGATAAATAAATTATGCTATATACACACAATGGAATACTACACAATGATAAAGAACAATTATGACTTTGTGAAACATCACACAACATGGATGAATCTGGAAGGCATTATGCTGAGTGAAATTAGTCAGTGGTAAAAGGACAAACATTGTAGAATACCACTATTATAATAACTCAAGAAAAGGTTTAAACACAGAAGAAAACATTCTTTGATGGTTATGAGGGTGGGGAAGGAGGGAGAGGGGAATTCACTAACTAGATACTAGATAGAAGTCAGCACAATTGGACTAAACCAAAAGCTAAGAAGTTTCCTGAACACAGTGAAACTCTTCAAGGGACAGAGTAGCAAGGACTGGGGTCTGGGAACCATGGTATTGGGGGACATCTAGGCCAACTGGCGTAACAAAGTTCATTAAGAAAATGTTCTGCATCCCACTTTGGTGAGTGGTGTCTGGGGTCTTAAAAGCTTGGGAGCGGCTATCGCAGATGCATCAACTGGTCCCAACCCACCTGGAGCAAAGGAGAATGAACAACACCAAAGACACAAAGAAAATGTTAGCCCAAGAGGCAATAGGGCCACATAAATCAGAGATTCCATCAGCCTGAGACCGGAGGAGCTAGATGGTGCTTGGCTACCACCAATGACCTTCCTAACAGGGAACACAACGGAGAGTCCCTGACAGAGCAGGAGAAAAGTGGGGTGCAGAACTCCAATTCACATAAAAAGACCAGACTTAATGGTCTGACTGAGACTAGAGTAGCCCTTGAAGACATGGCCACTGGACTCTCTGTTAACCTAGAACTAAAACCATTCCCGAAGCCAACTCTTCAGACAAAGATTAGACTGGACTATAAAACATAAAATAATAGTCGTGAAGAGTGTGCTTCTTAGTTCAAGCAGATACACGAGACTAAATGGGCAGGATGAGAAGGCAGAAACGGACAGGAGCTGGTCGAATGGACAAGGGAACCCCAGGGTGAAAAGGGGGAGTGTGCTGTCACATAACAATATGTGTATAAATTTTTTTTTTATTGTACTTTAGGTGAAGGTTTACAGAACAAATAGTTTC
This sequence comes from Dugong dugon, assembly GCA_030035585.1. Classification (NCBI taxonomy): domain Eukaryota; kingdom Metazoa; phylum Chordata; class Mammalia; order Sirenia; family Dugongidae; genus Dugong; species Dugong dugon. The sequence goes on from CM057475.1 coordinate 29,226,078, forward strand.
TCATTAAACAGTCAGTACACATACTGTTTTATGACTTTGCTTAACAACCCCACAACATGTCAACCCTCTCCCTTCCTGACCTTTTTTTTTTTTTTTATTTTTGGTGAAAATATGCATAGCCAAAGGTACACCATTTCACACATTTCTACATGCACAATTCAGTGACACTGACTATGTTCTTCCAGTTGTGCTGCTATTCTCACTTTAGATAAAGGTTTACAGAACAAAATAGTTTCTCATTAAACAGTTAGTACACATGTTGCCCTATGACAATGGTTAACAACCCCACTACATGTCAACACTGTCCTTACTCAACCTTGGGTTCCCTATCACAAGCTTTCCTGTCCCCTTCTGCCTCCTAGTCCTTGTCCCTGGACTGCTGTGCCTCATTAGTCCCGTTTTGTTTTATCCCCAGCTGAACGGAGAACCTTGGAAGTGACTTCACCACTGAGCTAAAAGGGTGTCTAGGGGCCATACTCTTAGGGTTTCTCCAGTCTCTTTCAGGCCAGTAAATCTGGTCTTTTTTGTGTGTGTTAGAATTTTGTTCTACATCCTTCTCCAGCTCTGTCCAAAACCCTCTGTTGGGATCCTGGTCAGAACATCAGTGGTGGTAGCTGGGCACCATCTAACTGTACTGGACTCAGTCTGGTGGAGGCCTTGGTAGCTGTGGTCCATTAGTCCTTTGGACTAATCTTTTCCTTGTATCCTATTCTCTTCATTCTCCCTTGCTCCCAAAGGGATGAGACCAGTGGAGTATCTTAGATGGCTTCTCACAGGCTTTTAAGACTCCAGACACTACTCAACAAGGTAGAATGTAGAACACTGTCTTTATAAACTGTATTATGCCATTTGATCTGGATGTTCCCCAAGACCATGGTCCCCACAGCCCTCCGCCCAGCAATTTAGTCCCTCAGGGAGTTTGGATGTGTCTATGGAGCTTCCATGATCTTTCCTTGTACAAGTTGTGCTGGTTTCCCCAGTATTGTGTACTGTCTCCCCCTTCACCAAAGATACCGCTTATCTATTGCCTAGTTAGCATTCCCTCCGCCAACCCTCCCATCCCTCGTAACCAGCAAAGATTGCTATTTTTTTAGTGTAAACTTTTTCATGGGTTTTTACAATAGAGGTCTCGTACAATATTTGTCCTTTTGTGATTGACTTATTTCACTCAGGATAATGTCCTTCAGTTTCATCCATGTTATGAGATGCTTCACAGATTCATCATTGTTCTTTATCATTGTATGTGAATAAATTTTTGTATGAGAAATTAACTTGAGCTGTAAACTTTTACCTAAAGCACAACTAAAAAAAAAAAAAAAAAGGGAGCATGCAGAATGTGGAGTGTCAAAGCTGGAGAGATGTAGATATTGTAAATTTGGATATAATTTTACAGATGAGGAGACTGAGGTCCAGGGAGTTCTTGTGGTTTGTCCAGTGCCCTATAGGCTTTAACCATGGAGTCAAATCTGGAGACCAGGGTACTGACTCGTACGTTCCCTAGGGAACAAGGAAAAGATGCCCCAACACAGGTGACAGTTGGAGTTGTGCTCTTCCCCTGGGAATTTTCCTGACTGGAGGATCTGAGGCATTGTTTTCTCTCTTCCACAGATGCTCATCTTAGTCAGACCCTAATGGAGTCTACCCTTGGGGTCATGGTTCCTACTTTCTAAGCTGGGAGCTGCTCCAGCCACTGAGTAACTTCCTGCTTAAGATGATCAGCCCCTTTCTCTATAGCTCCAAAAAATTATGAAGGAAATGGAAATGTGGCAAGGGCCTCACAACATGAAAGGCCTCTGCTGAGGTTTGGGGGACTTTCTAGGCTGTGCGGACACTACTTTGGAGTCAGAAAGGCCAAAGCGGGGGGGGTCTTAGGTACTTAACAGTGCTACACCTAAACCCTCAAATGATCATATCCGCACATGCACACACACCCCCACATGCAAAAAAAAAAAGGAGGTTTGTTTTGATATGGTAAATTTCAAACAACTATTGGACAACCAAGTAGCGAAGTTAAGTAAAACTCTGGATATGCAGGGTGTGGGATCTTGATTCCAGGAAAAAAAAAAAAAAAACCATTGCCGTTGAGTTGATTCTGACTCATAGTGATCCTACAGGACAGAGTAGAACAGCCCCATGGGGTTTCCAAGGAGCAGCTGATGGATTCAAACTGCCGACCTTCTGGTTAGCAGCCAAGTTCTTAACCACTGTACCACCAAGAATCTAAATTAGACAGTTTATATTCCTGCTCCTGATCCAACCCTGTTTAACCTCCAGAGGAACATCCCATTTGGGGCTGCTAGAAGATTGATTTTTTTCTGTCAGTGGGATTAAAATTTTAAGGAGATGACAGATGGTGTGACGGTTTAAGATTAAAGTGTTTAGAAGGGAAACAAGAATTTTTTTAAGCCCCAACTGACCTTCTTGGATTCCTGTAATTAGTTTAGGTCAACGTTATCTTTATCTTTGAGTAAAATACCATTGGCAGCAAAACATCCCATATCTAAAAATAAATTTATTGGAAATACTTGAAACTTTAGTGTCAGAAAACTAACACAGAGATCACTTTTTATAATAATTAGCAAATTATCTCTGATGAATGACTTGTTGAATGAGCATATCAGTGATTGATTTATTAAGCACTGATTTGGGGCTTAATTTTATTAGCCTCTAAAGGCTAATAAAACTAAGTCCCTGCCTTCAAGGAGCTTTCAGGAGAGAGGCTGAAATCTGGAATATTCCCAAAGTCAGCTCACAGCAAATGGTAAATTTGCAAAATCTGACTTTGGTCTTTTTCTATCATCATATATAGAGTTTAACTTATTTATCCTATAGCCCATTTATTTTCAAAACCAATTTCTAAGCCAGAGAGATTGCATAGCAGTTCACAGTCTGGGAATACCCTGAAAATATATGCAAACAAAAAAGAGCCTACTTCCAGCACACCTCAGATATTGGAACACAACTGAGAACCACTACAGTTTGGTGGAAAGAGCACCAAAACAGAGTTGTCTTCTTAATCCTACTCAGCATGTCACCAATCAACCTTATTATGTATGACGAATTCATTTATATGGAACATTTCAATGCTTCGTTGATGCAAGAGTCATAGCAATTGTCCTGCACCAAAGTCATAAGACATTTCTATCTCCAGTTCTTCAAACCTTCTTCACTGCATTACATAGCTTTGTTATTTAATCCTTATTTTAGCAGGATTTACACACCCAACTCCAAAATAGTATAATGCATAATTGTCACATGTGTCTCTCATGAACTCAGTAAACATTTATTGGACACCAACTGTGTGCCAGGTACTATGTTAGGCATTGGTAAAACAAAGAATGAGATGCAGCCCCTCCTTCTCAAGCAGGGAGAAGAAATCACATGAGCAATTTATAACACTTTATGAAATTGCAAAAGTGCATCTTTGCATGGGGTATTATGAGATCCCAGAAAAAGATCCTTATCAAACAGGAAAGGTTGGCAAAGGCTATAAAAGATCTTAGAGAACAGGTGGGAGTTCCCCAGGCCAAGAGATGTGTAGGCTGTGGGTAGGTAGAAAGACCATTTTTGGTAGATGCAGCTATAAGAGACAACAATGAGCCAGCTGCATGAGGTTACGTATTGTTGGAATCTAAATTTCTAGGCAGGGAGGCATGAGAGTTGAAAATGGAGGGATAAGTTAGAGTCAGATCATGGAGGGTCTGATAGGCCAACACAAGGGTCTGGACTTAATTCTGTGCTTGCTAATGAGCCATTTTTCCCTAAGCCAATTCAAATCCATTTTTGTGGAGCACGGCATGTTAAATAACTAAGAACTAAATAAATGAATTAATATGACTACAGAGTTTTCATCTTTTATGTTTTCCTCTTGCCTGGGGAGAAATGATGCAAAAGGCAGGAAAATAAATATTAGGGAAATTAATTAGGATATTGCTTGTTCCATTTAAAAGTCATCAAAAATAATGATGCATGCTACAAGCATCTTGTAAATGATTATTAGAGAGCACAATCAGAAAACATAAATATTAAATCAATGACCTCTGGGGTCCCTTTACCAGTTCTAAAATTCTGTAATTATGACCTTACATTGGTTCTTGTATCTGAGAAATTGCCAGAGGGTAAGTGTCTCTAGAGAAGGAATTAAGTTCTCAGTCTCAGCTTGTGTTGCAACATCTCTCTGTTCTTGGGGCTCACTTCACAGGAAACATGAGGATATTAATCAAAGGTTTCTCAGAAATGAGTTCAAATTTCAAGAAAGTATTTTATAGAAACTGAGGCGATCAGCCAGATAGGAAGTTTATAAGAAAGATGTAAATGGTGTAAAAATAGTAATTTAAATAACACAATGAACTAAGCTTAATAGAGGTATAAGTGGATAGATATATATGTAATATAAAAACTGTACCTCATTAGTGGATTTTATGAGGTATGTCTGATTCTATGACTAAAAATACATCTGCTAATATGCATACTTTTGGTACTGGTACATTGTCATTTTAAAAATCATTCTCCAAATCCTGTAATTACTGAGATTGCTGACCAGTGCTATTTGAAAACTCTTTGTGGTCCAGGTTACTTATCAGGCTGGATAAAAATAGGCAAATGACATCTGCTCCCTTTTAAGAAATAGAGTTCCTGGCTTCATCTAATCTAATTAACTGGTTACAGTAGGCATCCATAAAAACAGAAGCTAGCACTTCAGTGCCCATTAGCATTGCCCCATGAAGCAGTTCTCTTTAGTTGGCTGACTTCCCTCTTTCCCAATCTTAGGATGCTGACCCCTATGTGGCAGATCCCATTCAAATTTCCTTTAATCCTGTGAGTGGTCAGAGTTGGTTGCTAATGAGGTTAAATGATGGGTTGAAGTTGCAAGCAGTTTTTTTGTTGTTGTTTTTCTTTGAGTTCACACATTGCCTCAATTAATTCCATCAAAACCATAACTAAGTAGTAGGTTACATCTACACATTCTCTTTTAGAAAGCACACTATCAATGACATTTCCTTTAAACCTAACACTGAATCTTAAACATCTGTTTCATAGAACACTATTCTCAACAGATACTCCTTACAAAGCAAAAGAGGGAAGGTTGCAAAGTCAACACTAAGAAGTGTTCCATAGAAGATTCTTTCATGAAGACTTCCAATGCCATTAGCATTAAAGGTTCTGAGACTTCCAGCAATTTATGCCCTTCATTTATCCAGAATATCAGAAAAAACTTTTCTGATCAAGGAACTTTTTTATTTCTTGTAATGTGTATTAATATTCTATGGAATTCCACAATTTTGGAAATGCGTATTGAGAGATATTGAATCAGAATTTTGGAGTCCACAGTATTAAAAATTTATTCATTTTACACATTCAACACAAATCCTGTTTGACAGATGAACTGAGGGTAAGGGACATCATTCCAAGGTTGGTTTACTCCAGTTATAGAACCGGAAGTGGCAGCTGAGTTTCCTTATTTACAAGGAATTATTGGTGAGTTTTCCAAAGATATTCTCTTCTACTTTACTAAGGAGGCATAAAATATTTTCTACCAGATTTGGAGTAGGAGTATGTTTGTGATTTTTGGTCTAATAAAAAGTAAAAACAAGTGGAGTAGAGTTTATATTTTTACCAATTCCCTCAGTTCCAAACCCATAGGAATAATAGATAAAATATAATATTAGGCATTCAAAATCTCATAAGACTCAGCAAGATAAACCTTCCTATAGTTGAGAAATAGAATAGAAAAGCAAAACAGTGAGCAAGACTGAGTGCACAAATCCACATGCAGGTTGTGGCAGTTTCTATGGGGGGACTAAAAGAGTTCCACAAGGTATCAGGACCAAAACTAGGCTCATTACCTAAACACAGGGAGATGGAGCCCAGAGTGGGGTTCCCCTGCTTACGGGGAAAAAAACAAAACTGTTGCTGATCTGCTGCCTAGAAATGTGCTGCTATAAGGATGTGGGAGGACAATGACCCAGCCTCATGACTGGCAACAAACTATATTCCCCAGTATTACCATACACATAAGGCCCTTTGCAAAATTGTTTCTGCACAAAGAACTTGGGGGTTGGAGACAACTTTAAAAGTGATAGACAGGGACTGGTAAGCATACATAGAGAGTCAAAAATAATTAAAGGAAGTATGTTTTTCAAAATGAACCTGTACACCCAAATCCTATAGACATAAAAAAACACAGAAACAACCTAATGCTGAGAAAGTAAAGAATATAAATACAAAATCAGGACATGAATTGAATCAAGACAAAATTAATTGTAAAAAAAAGTCCGGCAGACTTTGAAATGAATGTGCTTAGGATGTTCACAAAGATAAATGAAAAGATAATTTCCATCACATAGAACAACAATCCATAAAATAAAAGCATGCAGAAATGAAATAAGCCCAAGGGGAGATGAGGAAGACTGAACTACAAACTTTGGAAATAAAAATACAGTCATTGAAATAAAAAAAAAAAAAAAGATGGAACAACTCTATAGATGTAGTAATACTATTAAAAAAGAGAGAAAATTGATGCATTAGAAAATCATATTGAGGAATTTACATATAATGCAATGCAGAGAGCAAAATAAATATTTAAAGAACAAGCAAAAACAGCTAAGAAATCTGCATGATTGGTTTTACAGGCTCTGGGATTAGAGAGTCAAAGGAATGGTGTAGAAACAGTATCTGAACAGATGTCACTGCAAATTTCTCAGAAGTAAGGAAGACAAAAATACTCATAAATTATTGAATCCTGAGTACTATGCAAGACAAAATAAATAAAGCCACACTAAATCATTAAAGATAATAAAAATGATATTAACAGATGTAGAAAAGACATTATCTTAGAAAAATGATACTTAAATTGTCAAGAGATTTCTCTTCAGAAATAAGAAAACCCAGAAGATAATAAGGTGCTTAAGAAAGATACCTGTGACTTAGAATTCTATATTCAGTTAAACTATAAGTCATTGGTGAATGCAAAATGAAGTCATGTTTTTTAAACACACAAACTCAGTGTGATGGTTAAGGCTGTGTGTCAACTTGGCTAGGCCATGATTCTCAGTGGTTTGGAAGTCGTATGATGTTGTGATCACTTCCATGATGAGATTTGTTATAATGTGATCACCTCCATGATGGGATCTGCTGTGAGCAGTCAATCAGTTGAAAGGGAGTTTCCTTGGGTGCGTGGCCTGCATCGAATATAAGTGGACATTCTGGAAAGGCTCATGGGCTTTTGCTCACTCTGGATCCTGCAGCTGGCTCCTGTTCATCTCACCTCCGGTTGTTGGGACTTGAGGTAGCAGCTTACCTGTGGTCTTGCCTGCCAGTCTTGCAATTCGTCAATCTTTGCAGCCTGTGAGCAAGAGCCCTGCTCTCTGATCTGCTGATCTTGGGTTCGCCAGCCCCTGATGCTACCTGAATCAGGAGAAGCCTCTAACTGGACCCACGGACTTGGGATGTTTCAGCCTCTACAATCTCATGAGCCATTTCCTTGATGTAAATCTTTATATACTTATATACTTTACTGGTTTTGCTTCTCTAGAGAACCCAGCCTAGGACACTAAGTTTAAAAGTTAATTAAAGATTGTCTTCAAACTCAGAAATTGATAACATATGCTGGTAAATTTAATTTGAAAATTTACTGTTTTATGTATTTTTAGAAAGATAAAATTGTAACTCTAGTTGAAAATAACAAAATAGGTTGAAGCGGTGAATGTGTAGTTATAGTCTGACAAGTTCTGTTTTATGTATGAGAAGTGCAGAAATATTATATAGCTTTAGAATTTGTTAGAAAATATAACAAATCATATATGACAAAAACCATTTCAGAGAAGCCACTAAACTAATATAATTAGGACTTCCAAGACTGTAGGGGAAAATAAAAGGGGCTATTAAAATTTTACTAATTCAAAAGAAAAGGGAGTAAAAGAAAAGGATGTGAACAGAAAACATAAAATAAGATGGTAGAAACAAGACTAAACCGATCCATAAATATAATAAACGTAATGGATTAAGCTTATTTAACAAAATATTTTGCTTTATTGAATTAGGTTTATAAAATATAATCCACATAAAATAAAACCACTCTAAAAAATAGAATAAAAGAATGGAAAATGGTATGTCATACAGACATCAACCAAAAGAAAATCGGCAGGGAAACATTAATATCAGACAAAACAAAACTTAACGCAAGAAGAACTGAATGAGGACAAAGAATAATAAAAGACAAAAATACACAAAGAATATATAAAAATCATGAGTTTGTGTGGAACTGAAAATGTAGTGTTTACCTATATAAAGCAAAGCTGACAGAATTAATAGGTAAATTTCACAGACAAATAATCATGATAATATATTCTAACTCAACTCTGTCCAAAATTTGATAGGCCAAGCAGCCAAACAAAAAGCAGTAAGAATATAGAAGTTTTGAATAAAAAACTTACAAATTCAGAGGGAGAGAGAGAGAAAACCCTACAGTAAACAAACAGAAAGTATACTTTCTTTTCAAGTACACATGAAACATTTACTAAAATTGAGCTCATATGTTTTAAAGGCTCTAACTACAATACATTTAAGTTAGTAATTTAATAATAAACTGATCATTAAAGTTGGAAAGTTAAAAATTTAAGAAGGCACTTCTAAATTACTAACAGAAATTTTAAAGTATTTAGAGTTGAACAATAATAAAAGTACTAAAAAATTTTTAAAATTTCAATATCTAATTAAGGTTGTAATTAGAAAAAAACTACGGTCTTAAATGCCTTTATTAAAATACAAGAAAATTTGAAAATAAATGAGTGCAAAATGAATCGAAGAAACAATAGAAAAGATCAACGAAACCGATAAAACCTCTCTGAGTGTACTAATAAAATAATCAAACTTCAATAAAAGTGATCAAGGAAAACAGAAAAAAAAGATGTTATGTACTAAAGAGATATAATCATACGCACTGAATCCATTTTTAAAATATTGAGAGAATACCATGAAAAAATGGAAAGAAAAACTGAAAAACTTGGATGAAATAGAAATATTTCTAGAAAAATACAAATTGTCCGAAAATACTTTAAAATAATAGAAAACTGAAATAAACTAATAATTATTGAAGAAATTTAATTTATAGTAAAAATTACACACCCCACTCCCACTTTCCTTACTTTCAACACAACACAAAGGACTCTCAAACTTATTTTCCTGGTCAATTTTGTTTAACCTTTAAAGAACCAACAAGTTTCATATTATACAAAGTATTTAAGAAACTACAAAAATAGAGAAAACAACAAAATTCATTATATGAGCCAAGCAATAACCTAGAAATCAAAAGCAGACAAGGACAGAAAAAGACGTGAAAATTATGATCATAGATATAAAGGGCCTAAATCAAATACTAGAAAAAAAGAAAATAAAACATATAAAATATGTCTCATAATCAAATAGTATCTAGTCCAATAAATCAAAAACAGTTAAACTTCAAATGAATCCAGTGGGAAAATAGCATTAACAGGCAGTTCACAGAAGAGATAACATGAATGGTCAGTAAAGATGTGACTGACTAGACATTAAACCTCACTAGTATTAAGGGAAGGAGTCCTGGCAGCCTAACAGTTAAGTGCTCAGCTGCTAACTGAAAGCAGTTCTGAGGGAGAAACACCTGGCGATCTGCTCCTATAAAGATTACACCTAGAAACTCTATGGGATAGTTCTCTTTTGTAACACGGAGTCACTAAAAGTATAAAGTCAACTTGACAGCACCCATCAACAACAGGATTCAGGGGAAAATATACAATTAATACTAAAAATAGGGAACATTTTCACACACATTGCTATTTTTGTTAGTGGTGGTCAAGTTGGTTCCGACTCATAGTGACCCTACGTACAAACGAATGGAACACTGCTTGGTCCTGAGCCACCCTCGTAATCATTGCTATGTTTGAGCTCATTGTTGCAGCCACTGTGTCAATCCATCTCACTGAGGGTCTTCCTCTTTTTCACTGACCCTCTACTTTACCAAGCATGATGTCCTTCTCTAGGAACGGGGCCCTCCTGATAACATGTCCAAAGTATGTGAGATGGTCTCACCGTCCTCACTTCTAAGGAGCATTGTGGCTGTTCTTCCAAGGCAGATTTGTTTGTTCTTCTGGCAGTCCGTGGTATAGTCAATATTCTTCACCAACACTATAATTCAAAGGCATCAATTCTTCTTCGATCTTCCTTATTCATTGTCCAGCTTTTACATGCATATTAGGCAATTGAAAATACCATGGCTTGGGTCAGGCACACCTTAGTCCTCAAAATGAAATCTTTGCTTTTGAACACTTGAAAGAGGTCTTTTGCAGTGATTTGTCCAATGCAATACATCGTTTTATTTCTTTGACTACTGCTTCCATGAACACTGATTGTGGAGCCAAGTAAAATGAAATCCTTGACAACATCAATCTTTTCTCCATTTATCATGATGTTGCTTATTGGTCCAGTTGTGAGGACTTTTGTTTTCTTTATATTGAGGTGTAATCCATACAGAAAGCCGTAGTCTTTGATCCTCATCAGTGAGTGCCTCACTCCTCTTCACTTTCAGCAAGCAAGGTTGTATCATCCGCATATTGCGGGTTGTTAATCAGCCTTCTTTCCATCCTGATGTCGTGTTCTTCTTCATACAGTCCAGTTTCTCAGATTATTTGCTCAGCATATAGAATGAATAAGTATGATGAAAGGATGGAACCCTGACGCATACCTTTTCTGATTTTAAATCACGCAATATTCCCTTGTTCTGTTGGAATGACTGCCTGTTAGTTTATGTACAGGTTTCACATAAGCACAATTAAGTGTCTGGAATTCCCATTCTTTTCAATGTTATCCATAATTTGTTACGATACACACAGTCAAATGTCTTTGTGTAGTAAATAAAATACGGGTATACATCTTTCTGGTATTCTCTGCTTTCAGCCAAGATCCATCCCACATCAGCAATGATATCCTCTATTCCATGCTCTCTTCTGAGTAGGGCTTGAATTTCTGGAATTTCCCAGTCAAAGAACTGGTGCAACTATTTTTGAATTATCTTCAGCAAAATTTTACTTGCGTGTAGTATTTATGACATTGTTCGATAATTTCCCCATTCTGTTGGATCACCTTCCCTTGGAATGGGCTCATCTGCCAACACTGTAGCAGAAGATGTTCTGCTGCTATCCAAAAGATTTTTACTGGCCAACTTTTTTTTGTAAATAGATCACCCAGTCCTTCCTCCTAGTCTGTCTTAGTCTGGAAGCTCCACTGAAACATGTCCACCATGGCAGACCCTGATGGTATTTGAAATACTGGTGACATAGCTTCCAGCATTACAGCAACACACAAGCCATCACAGTATGACAAACTGACAGACAAGTGGTGTGGCCATGTAGACTAAGGTAGTGTTAAGTCTCCAAAAGAAAATGGAGAGATTGTTATCAGAAGGAGAAATGAACATTAGACAAAAACAAGAGATTTCCACTACAGCAGCTATTGGTGCTATTTTTGTTGTTGTTGTTGTTACTATTATTACAATTTACTATGAATACTGCCACCATCCCCACTACTACTACACTGTGCAACTACTACAAAAGTTTGGAGGATTACTGAGTGAACAACTAGGCTAACAGGGAAGTAAGAGGAAAACTCATAGAAAGCCGTAACAGGAAAAAAAAAGATCCTGGATAGAAGGAAATAAAATGAAATCACTCCTACTAATAGAACAGAGATCAGTAAAGCTAAGCCTAAAGTGGAGAGTTCTAGAAGATGGTTTCAACATCTTTCAAAATCCAAAGCTATCTAAATGGCAGTGTGTAGTACATTTTACAGTTGCTAAACTAAAAATATCTCAATGTGATTGCTTAAATGAAGCTCAAATGGCCATACAAAGGATGCGTGTTGTACATGCTTGTCCTTCAGCCCTGTTACAGGGATCCATGAAATGAGCCAACAAGATTCCCTGCACAGGAAGGCCAGATCCATAAACGCCTTATTGCAAACACAGTCAGAGGCATCTTCTCCACCTAGGAAACACACGATGGAACATTCTAATTTTTCCTTCCCACTGTTATAAGTGAAGTAAGTAGGAGAAGTGTGTATTGAATTTCTGGCAGCAAGTTCAGGTGCTATAACCTATAATAAAACATTGTTTGGCTATTTGGAAATGCTATATAGTATCCTTGAACAACTGGTTTACTCTAAGGCTAGCGTTGTAATTTTTTTTTTTACCCCTGTTGCTGTCAAGTTGATTCCAACTCATGGTGAACCCCTGTGTTTCAGAGTAGAATCATGCTCCACAGGATTTTCAATGGCTGTGATCTTTCAGAAGTAGATCCCCAGAACTATTTTCTGAGGCTCCTCTGGGTGGACTTGAACCACCAACCTTTCAGTTGTAGCCAAATGCTTAACGTTTGTGCGCACCCATGGAAACCACAAGTGCATAAACATATATAAAATGATTCTATGAAATCAACAATTATAAACTGAACTCTGAACCTATCTACATCTTACATACAATATGTTCTGTCAACAGAATGATCTCTATTAAGCTGTGCTGCACATGGCATAGGAAGAACTTACACATTGCCCCGCTACGAAAACTATGTTCCCAGAAATTTATTTTTCTATTAAAAATCACAGAAAATGTGAAAACTAATGTTAGTAAAATTTAAGAAGTCTGGAAATACCAAATATTAACAAAGACAGGAAAAAACTTGCAGGATTTAGAACTTCCATGTTTGGTGGGAGTATAAATTGCTACAATTACAAACATTTTGTTTAGCAATTAGGAAGTAACCAATATAATTGGAGAAGTGTATATCTAAGGATGCCACATTCTTCCTTTTGCATATTACCTAGAAAAAAGCATTGCAAAAACGCACAAAAATATGCACAAGGTGTGAATTTTGGTATTGTTTACAATAGCAATAAAAATGGAAAAAAACCTAAACGGTTCTCAAAAAGAGAATGGCTAAATAAATTATAGTTATTATTAATATGAAATGGCAGAACACACAGCAGTTTAAATGAATGAATAGAGCTATATATATCAATATTAATAAATGTCAAAAACAATGTTAAGTGAAAAACTAGTAGAATGATACAATATGCAATATATGTAAATTTGAAAGCACAAAGAACAATATTATATATTGCTTATGGATCCATATATATGTAGAAATAGTCCACAAATAGTCATAGAGAATGCTGTTGCTAATAATGGCAGACTAGTGATTTGGATCAATATGTCCACAAAGAAAATCAAGAAAAGCTGGAGATGGTATCTAGTGAGTCTGGCATTTGGGGCTACTTTTCCCAGCAAAGGTCTGCCAATTCTAGAAGAGGCAGGTAAGAAGCTGTGGGTCAAAAAAAAAGATAAAGTAAAATATATTTTGAACTTAATCATAATGAGAATGAAAAGACCACGTATCAAAAATTACTGGTTTATGTTAATGGAGGAGGAACAACTTAGAAAAGGAAGGCGAGAATGGTTGCACAGCTCTAAGAATGTAATCAATGTCACTGAATTGTACATGCAGAAATGGTTGAATGAGTGTATGACTTGCTGTATAAATTCTCAACAACAACAAAAAAATTAAAAAATTAAAAAAAAAGGATCCTACCTCATAAAAACCCAGAAAGCATTTCTTTTCAATTTATAGGACTGGAAAAAAAACTAAACCATTTTTTTATGATTTAAATGCTTATTCAAATTACATACAGATATGTGCATATACTATTCAAACAAAGATATGGGCAAAAATCACTTTTTAATAAAAATATCTAATGTAAAAAAGAAAAAAACTTGCTGGTTGTGATGGTTAAGGTTGTGTGTCAACTTGGCTGGGCCACGATTCTGACTGGTTTGGCAGTTATGTAATGATGCAGCTATCCTCAATTTTGTGATATAATGTAATCACCTCCATGATGTGATCTGATGTGATTAGCCAATCAGTTGTAATGGGAGTTTCCTTGGATATGTGGCCTGCAGCCAGTATATATGGACGTTCTGGCAAAGCTCACTGGCTTTTGCTCACTCTGGATCCTGCATCTGGCTCATCATCATCTGACTTCCAATTTTCAGGACTTAAGCCAGAGGCCTGCCATACTGCCTGCCAGTCTTGAGTTCATCAGTCCCTGCAGTTATGTGAGTCACGAGAAACCTCCAGCCTGATGCCTGACCCATAAACCTGGGACTTGCCAGCCTCTACAATCATGTGAGCCATTTATTTGAGATAAATCTCTCTCTCTTTCTCTCTAAACCAGTGGCTGTCGACTCGATTCCAACTCATATCACTAAGTCACCAGGGTAGGCTATATATAGAGAGAGATATATAAATATATATATACCTTGTGGGTCTTTGGACCCACAGTTCCTGTGTTGAGAACCTCCTAGACCCAGGAGACAAAGAAAGCTGTAACATCCAAGATGGTGTGAAATGGCACAGGACGGTGAGAAGCGATGGAAAATACACAGAGTTCAGCAGTAGAGAAATGGCAGCAGCAAAACCTGGAGACCTGCATGAGATGGTACTGTGGGTTTCCCGGACCATGGAGCAAGGCAGCTACAGTAAGCTTGCTGAGCCATGGACCGAGAGAGCTAAGAGCCTTTGGGCAGGAGGCTTACTGGTAGGGTGGGGTGCCTGTGGGCACTTGTTGGCAGGGTTAAAAAGCTGTAACACTTGCCCAAGCAAGGCAGGGGCCAGGGCCAAGCAGGGGCCAGTAGCAGAGGCCTGCCTGCAGGCACAGCCGAGAAGAGCTATCCTGACTGAATAACTGTATTCTGAGTTGCTTCTGTTACTTCCAAGTTTATCCTGATCCTGATTTGTGACCTGGTACTTCCCTAATAAACCCCTTAATCTTGAGTATGGTCTGTGAGTTCTGTGCGGCCATTGCAAGGAATTATCAAACCTGGCAGAGAGGTAGAGATGCCATGGGAGGAAGGACTGGTGTCAGAATTGTTGAAAAGGGCTGGAGGGTGAAGGTATGTCTGACATCCACTTCATGGGAATCAGCCTTGGGCTGATGCTGATCTTGATGTTTCTCCTCCCTCCCCCTTCAAGAAACTGGAGGAGGTCTGATGTCCACACACCGTTTTTACAGATGTGCTCAAAAAATGAAGGGGTCATGTTGCAATTATACTGTGCCACCTTGAAGAGGCTCCTCACTGGCCACATTAGCGACAAATTTATTCTCTAAATGAATAAGGACAGTTATTACCATTGAATAAAATAAGTACCCATAATCCATTCTGTTAGTAAATTAACAAATAAATAAATAAAAGAGAAGGGAAAGCTCTTCTTTGTAATAACTGCAATGATTAATTCACAAGAAAATCATAAATTAATTTTTCAACTGTTGGGTGAACATCTGAAGAGGAACAGTATATTTACTTAGTCTCAAAGTGTCTCTCCACAGTTTACTCATTAATTAAAAAGAGAAATAAATGTTAACTACGGAGCAGAAAAATCTGATACAAGTCATTTTAATCAAGTGATCAAAGGTAACACTACCAAAATGGGAAAAACTGACATCATGTGCCCCTTGATATAATGCACTGAGAAGGAGAGATTACAGATAGGTAGGTACATAGATAGATGCATAGATGGAAATAAAAATGACATAAACACGTATGTCTCTGTGTATATATATGTGTGTGTGTGTGTGTGTGAAATACTAACAACTGACAAATATGGGTGAGAGGTAAATAGAAATTATTTTCACCAATTTAATAAAATATATGAAAGATCTATACATGGAAAATTTAGAAAAATTGAAGAAAATGTAAACAAAAAGATATATCATGTTTAACTCAAAATTGTAAAAATGTTTAATTATCCTCAAGCAGACCTAGAGGCTCTAAACAATTCTAAACAAAATTCCAGCAGATTATTTTGTGGAAATTGATAAGCATATTCTAAAATGTAAACAGACATACAAAGGCCACAAAAAGCCAGAACAGTCATGAAGAGTGAGTTCTCTAACCTTTTTCTCTTGAACAAGAGGAAAAACTGTGAGGAAAATTACCCCCATCAGGTATCAAGGTCTATTATAAAGCTATACTAGTTAATTAAACAATATGATGTTAACGCAAAGCGGAAAAATAGGCCAATGATTCAGAATAAAGAGAGCAAACACTCTCATCTGTGATATATGATAACAACGGCACTGAAGAACACTGAGGAAATAACGGTATTTTCAATAAATGATGGTGAGTCAATTGGATAGCCATATGGGGAAAAAAAAAAGTTCCACCCCTACCTCACACCACACACAAAAATCAATTCCAAGGAGATTGAAAATCTTAATTGAAAATCACATTAACATTTAATCTAAAGTAAAAGGTAAAGTAACAAAGGTTCTAGAAATATTGGGAGAATATTTTCATGACCTTGGGTCATGTTTGGGCAAGAGACTTGAATAGGCAGTTTGTGTGAATAGACCAATGAACACATAGTAAAAGTGATCAACCTCATTAGTCATCAAGGAAATGCAAATTAAAATTACAGTAGGATAATATTTTATGGTCATCAAGTGGCTAAAATAAAAAGACTGATAATACCAAGTGCCAACATGGACACAGAGCAATGGGAACACTTACACACTGCTGGTAGGAGTGTAAATTGTTAAAATTACTTTGGAAACTGACATTATTTAATTCCATAATCATAGTATTTGATTTAGACCTCCCAAAAAATCTATGAACAAAAATGTTTATAGCACCTTATAGCTGGAAATTGGTCACAAGGCTGATTCCCATGAGGTAGATGTCAGATATACTTCCACCCTCCAACCCTTTTTAACAATTCTGACACCAGTCCTTCCTCCCACGGCATCTCTACCTCTCTGCCGGGTTCAATAATTCCTTGCAATGGCCTCACAGAACTCACAGACCATACTTACGATTATGGGGTTTATTAGGGAAGTACCAGGTTACAAATCAGGATCAGGATAAACTTGGAAGTGACATTTGGAAATTGGTACATTGATACAATTGAATACTACACAGCAATGATAATGAACAACTAGGGCCACATGCAGCAACCTGGATAAATGTCAAGAACATTATTTTGAGCAAAAGTCAGACACACAAAAAAAGACATACGATTTGATTCCAATTATATAAAGAAATAGGCAAAATTAATCTATGGTGGTAGAAAATATAATACTATTTACCTTCAAGGAGATGAATGGGAGGTCGGATTATTACAGGATACAAGTTTTGGGGGCTACTGGGGTATTTGCTGTTGTTAGTTGCCATCAGGTTGACTCTGACTCATAGTACACTTCCCTTATGCAGAGTAGAACTGCCCTATAGGGTTTTCAAGGCTGGAGCCTTTCAGAAGCAGATTGCCAGGCCAGTCTTTTGAGGTGCCTCTGGAGGGTTCAAGCTGCCAAACTTACAGCTAGTAGTCAAGTGCTTAACTGTTTGTGCCACACAGGGACTCCTCTGGGGTGTTAGTAATGTTTTATTTTTTACCTAGATAATGTTTGCATGAGCCTTTTCACTTTGTGAAAATTCACTGAGCTATACAATTAATATTTATGCACTTCTCTGTACAGGCATACCTCGTTTTATTGTGCTTCACTTTATCGCGCTTCGCTGATACTGTGTATTTTACAAATTGAAGGTTTGTGGCAACCCTGCATCAAGCAAGTCTATCGGCACCATTTTTCCAACAGCGTGTGCTTACTTTGTGTCTCTGTCACATTTTGGTAATTCTCATAATATTTCAAACTTTTTCATTATTATTATATCTGTTATGGTGATCTGTGGTCAGGGATCTCTGATGTTACTATTGTAATTGTTTTGGGGTATCACGAACTGCGCCCATATAAAAAGGCAAACTTAATTGAAAAATGTTCTGTGTGTTCTGACTACTCCACAGACCAGCCGTTTCCCGTCTCTCTCCCTCTCCTCGGGCCTCCTTAGTCCCTGAGACACGAGGATATTTAAATGGGGCCAGTTAATAACCCTACAATGGCCTCTAAGTGTTCAAGTGAAAGGAAGAGTCACATGTCTCTCACTTTAAGTCAAAAGCTAGACATGATTAAGCTTAGTGAAGAAGGCATGTTGAAAGCAGAGACAGGCCAAAATCTAAGCCTTTTGCACCAAACAGTTGGCAAAGTTGTGAATGCAAAGGAAAAGTTCTTGAAGGAAATTAAAAGTGCTACTCCAGTGAATATATGAATGATAAGAAAGTGAAACAGCATTATTGCTGATATGGAGAAAGTTTTAGTGATCTGGATAAAAGAGCAAACCAGCCACTACATGCTCTTAAGCCAAAGCCTAACCCAGAGCAAAGCCCTAACTCTCTTCAATTCTATGAAGGCTGAGACAGGTGAGGGAGCTGCAAAAGAAAAGTTTGAAGCGAGCAGAGGCTGGTTCATGAAGTTTAAGGAAACAAGCCTTCTCCATAACCTAAGTGCTGAGGTAGAAGCTGCAGCAAGTCATCCAGAAGATCTAGCTAAGATAATTGATGAAGGTGACTACACTAACAACAGATTTTCAGTGTAGATGAAAGAGCCTTATACCGGAAGAAGATGCCGTCAGGACTTTCATAGCTAGATAGAAGTCAATGCCTGGTTTCAAAGCTTCAAAGGACAGGCTGACTCTCTTGTTAAGGGCTAATGCAGCTGGTGACTTTAAGTTGAAGCCAATGCACATTTACCATTCTGAAAATCCTAGAGCCCTTAAAAATTATGCTAAATCTACTCTGCCTGTGCTCTATAAATGGAACAACAAAGCCTGGATGTCAGCATATCTGTTTAAAACATGGTTTACTGAACATTTTAAGCCCACTGTTGAGACCTCTCAGAAAAAAAAGATTCCTTTCAAAATATTACTGCTCACCTACATAAATGGAAAAACATACCATGCTCATGGAGAGGTAGACACAACGTTGTGAAAATGTCAATGCTACCCAAAGCAATCTACAAATACAATGCAATCTTGATCGAAATATCAACAGCATTCTTTAAAGAGATGGAAAAACTAATCATTCACTTTATATGGAAAGGAAAGAGGCCCTGGATAAGTAAAGCATTATTGAAGAAAAAGAATAAAGTAAGAGGACTTGCACTACCTGACCTCAGAACCTACTATATAGCTATCGTCAGTGTGTCTGTTGTTGTACCGGTACCAGGCTGTTTTGACTACAACAGACACATTGACCAATGGAACAGAATGGAGAACCCAGATGTAAATTCATTCACCTACCGTTACCTGATCTTCAACAAAGGCCTAAATTCCATTAAACGAGGGAAAGATAGTCTTTTTAACAAATGGTGCTGGCAAAACTGGATGTCCATCTGTAAAACAATGCAACAGTAACCATACCTCACATCATACACAAAAACGAACTCAAAATGGATCAAAGACCTAAATATAAAACCAAAAACTATAAAGATCATAGAAGAAAAAATAGGGTCAATGCTAGAGGCCCTAATATACAGCATAAATAGGATACAAACTATAACTAACAGTACACAAACCCCAAAAGATAAGGTAGATAACTGAGAGCTTCTAAAAATTAAACATTTATGCTCATCAAAAGACTTCACCAAAAGAATAAAAAGAGAACCTCCAGACTGGGGAAAAAAATTGGCTATGACAAATCCAACAAAGTTCTAACTTCTAAAATCTATAGGAAAATCCAACACCTCTACAACGAAAAGACAAGTAATCCAATTAAAAAATAGGCAAAGAATATGAACAGACACTAACACATGAGGAAATGCTCGAGATCACTAGCCACTAGAGAAATGCAGATCAAAACTACAACAAGATACCATCTCACCCCGATATTACCGGCACGAATTAAAAAAAAAAAAATAAGAAACACTGGAGAGGCTGTGGGGAGATTGGAGCTCTTCTGCACTGCTGGTGGGAATGTAAAATGGTACAACCACTTTGGAGAATGATATGGCGCTTCTTTAAAAAGCTAGAAATAGAAATACATACCATCCAGCAATCCCACTTCTAGCAATATATCCAAGAGAAATAAGAGCCATCACATGAATAGACACATGCACACACATGTTCCTTGCAGCATTATTCACAATAGCAAAAAGATAGAAACAACCTAATTCCCCATCAACAGATGAATGGATAAACAATCTACAGTACATAAACACAATGGAATACTATGAAACAATAAAAAACAATGATGAATCTGTGAAGCATCTCATAACATGGATGAATCTGGAGGACATTATGCTGGGTAAAATAAGTCAATCACAAAAGGACAAATACTGTATGAGACCACTATTGTAAAAACTCATGAAAAGGTTTACACACAGAAAGAAACAATTTTTGATGGTTACTAGAGAAGAGAGGACTCAATCAACTCGACAGCAGTGAGTTTGGTTTTTTGGTTAGGGGGTGGTGGAAAGGGGAAAACACTAACTAGACAGTAGATAAGTGGTAACTTTGGTGAAGGGTAAGACAGTACACAATACTGGTCAGAACAGCTTCACCAAAGCAAGGTCATGGAAACTTCATAGATACACCCAAACTCCCTGAGGGGTGGAATTACTGGGCTAAGTGCTGGGGACCGTGGTCTCCAGGGACATCTAGCTCAATTGGGATAACTTAGT
Organism: Dugong dugon; assembly: GCA_030035585.1. Classification (NCBI taxonomy): domain Eukaryota; kingdom Metazoa; phylum Chordata; class Mammalia; order Sirenia; family Dugongidae; genus Dugong; species Dugong dugon. The sequence goes on from CM057475.1 coordinate 29,246,670, forward strand.
TTGTAAAGAAAATGTTCTACATCCTACTTTGGTGAGTAGAATCTGGGGTCTTAAAAGCTTGTGAGTGGCCATCTAAGATACTTCACTGGTCCCACCCCATCTGGAGCAACGAGAAAGAAGAAAACCAAAGACACAAGGGAAATATTAGTTCCAAGGACTGATGGACCACAACTACCACAGCCTCGACCACACTGAGTCCAGCACAACTAGATGGTGCCTGGCTATCACCACTGACTGCTCTGAGAGGGATCACAATAGAGGGTCCTGGACAGAGCCAGAGACAAATGTAGAACAAAATTCTAACTCACAAAAAAAGATAAGACTTACTGGTCTGACAGAGACTGGAGAAACTCCAAGAGTATGGCCCCTGGACACCCTTTTAATCAGTACTGAAGTTACTCCTGAGGTTTACCCTTCAGCCAAAGATTAGACAGGTCCGTAAAACAAAACGAGACTAAATGGGCACACCAGCTCAGGTGCAAGGACAAGAAGACAGGAGGGGACAGGAAAGCTGGTAATGGAGAATCCAAGGTCGAGAAGGGGAGAGAGTTGACATGTGCTGGGGTTGGCAACCAATGTCACAAAACAATATGTGTATTAATTGTTTAATGAGAAACTAATTTGCTCTGTAAACCTTCATCTAAAGTACCATTAAAAAAAAAATTTACTGCTCATTGACAATGCACCTGGTCACCCAAGAGTTCTAATGGAGATGTACAAGGAGATTAATGTTGTTTGCACGCCTGTTAATACAACGTCCATCCTGCAGCCCATGGATCAAGGAGTAATTTCAATTTCCAAGTCTTATTATCTAAGAAATGTATTAAGGCCGTAGCTGCCATGGGGTCCTGTTATAGCTGTCATAGATAGTGATTCCTCTGATAGATCTGGGCAAAGTAAATTGAAAACATTCTGGAAAAGATTCACCATGCTAGATGTCATTAATAACATTCATGATTCATGGGATGAGGTCAAAATATCAATATTATCAGGAGCTTGGAAGAAGTTGATTCCAACCCTCATGGGTGACAGAGGGGTTCAAGACTTCAGTGGAGGAAGTAACTGCAGATGTGGTAGAAATAGCAAATACTAGCATTAGAAGTGGAACCTGAAGATGTGGCTGAATTGCTGCAATCTCATGATAAAACTTTAATGGATGAGGAGTTGCTTCCTATGGTTGAGCAAAGAAAGTGGTTTCTTGAGATGGAATCTATTCCTAGTGACAACGCTGTAAACGTTGTTGAAATGACAACAAAGGATTTAGAATATTACAGAACTTAGTTGATAAAAGCAGTGGCAGGGTTTGAGAGGATTGACTCCAATTTTGAAGGAAGTTCTACTGTGGGTAAAATGCTATCAAACAGCATTGCATGATACAGAAAACTTTTTTGTGAAAGGAAGAGTCAGTTGATGCGGCAAACTTCACTGTTGTCTTAAGAAATTGCCACAGCCTCCCCAGCTTTCAGCAACCACCACCCTGATCAGTCAGCAGCCATCAACATCTAGGCAAGACCCTCTACCAGCAAAAAGATTACAACTTGCTGAAGGCTCAGATGATGGTTAGCATTTTTTAGCAATAAAGTATTTTTTAATTAAGGTGTGTACATTTTTTTAGACACGATGCTATTGCACACTTAATAGACTGCAGTATAGTGTAAACATAACTTTTATGTGCACTGGGAAACCGAAAAATTCATGTGACTCACTTTATTGAGATATTCGCTTTATTGCAGTGGTCTGGAACCAAACCCACAGTATCTCCAAGGTATGCCTGTACATGTGTTAAAAAATCAGCTAACAAGTAAAATGCATGGGAATGATAACTATCAAATTCATATCTGTGGTTACCTCTGTAGAAACAGGGTAGTGACATATTTATGAGGGATGTATGGGAGGTCAATTCTATCTGTAATGTCTTATTTCATTTTAAAGAATATAATGCAAATATACCAAAATATTAAAATGGTATTAAGCTGAGGGTTTGTTACATGGGTGTTTGTTCTATTATTATTATTCTCTACAACTAAAAAACCCATTGCTGTCGAGTTGATTTAAACTCATAGAGACCCTATAGGACAAAGTAGCACTGCCTCATAGGGTTTCCAAGGCTATAATCTTTATGGGAGCAAACTGCTACATCTTTCTCCCATGGAATGGCTGGTGGGTTTGAACCGCTGATCTTTTGGTTAGCAGCCAAGAACTTACATATTCCTGTAAATTCAAAATCCTTCACACACAAACAAATACCTATCAGTGAGGTTATCCTAAGTAGTAGCAAATCAATGCAACAGATACTTCCAGGAACATGCCATCACAATATCTAAATTGCTCTTGAGCCTAGAGTCATGGCATCTGAAGATGCCGGTGAAGATTTTGTTCATTACATTTCACAGTGTGTTCTTTATTAATCCGTAGGAGAGACTCCTCTCCGGTCTGAGTATTGAAATAATTGGGCTTCCCTTACTCACGTGTTTATTTTTAACTTAAAGATATTCTGAATTATCATATAATTGACCCTATTTTTACTTTTGCATTATTTAGTATTACTAATCTAATTTAGTACACATTTATTAGTATCGATTTAAATCTTACCCTAATTTTACTTCTCTTAACATTGATTATTGTTTGCCTCTATCCACTTTAATTTTATTTAATCTTGATTCTACTTCTTAGCCTTCCTGCAACATGAGGGCTTATTAAACACGTGGTGAATTTGACCCAATAATTTTTGTTTTAAATGCCCTTTTAATCATTATCTTCTGTGTTTGTGTGCATGAAGAGATCTGCATGACAGAAGAACTGGTCGAAGATTAAATGACAGTGAATTCCTCTTCCTGTCGCAAATATATACGATTCTGTTATTTGTAGGAAAGTGTGATACCTTGATGACTCCTACCGGCATGAGCAGCTTTATGAATTCCTCATCAGAACCACAAACACTTCTGCATGCAGAAAATGTACACACCTACATATATTTCATGTGGAAGGCAATGCTAGTTCCTGACTCTCTTTTCTGGATATCTTGTTTACTGCATTCATGACATGTTTACAGTTTTTTTTAATTACATTTCAGTTATTACATTTTGATTTTTTAAAATGTATTATTTTATTAAATTGATTTATTGCAATTAAGCTATAACTATTAGCCTCTCTGATTCCTCCTGTTTCTCCCTATATTCCTTGCATTTGTATCAATATACATGCTCACAAATATACACATGCATATACTTGGTGGTGCAGTGGTTAAGAGCTTGACTGCTAACCAAAAGGTTGGCAGTTCAAATCCACCAGCAGCTCCTTGGAAACCCTATGGGGCAACTCTACTTTGTCCTATAGGGTTGCTATGAGTCAGAATCGACTCAGTGGCGTGGAGTTTGGGTTTTATACACACACACAGAGTCCCTGGGTGGTGCAAATGAATGCACTTGGCTCCTAACCAAAAGGCTAGAAGTTTGGGTCCACCCTGAGGTGCCTTGGAAGAAAGATCTGGTGGTCTATTTCTGAAAAATCAGCCATTGAAAATTCTATGGAGCATAGTTCTACTCTGACACACATGGGGTTGTCATGAATCAGAGTCAACTCAATGGCAACTTGTCAGCTGGCTTTGTATATGTAGAATAGACCAGATACATATATATATAATACATACAGGTATAGACAGATGATAGACAGACAGATAGACAGACAGACAGATAGATAGATAGACAGATAGATATAGTAAATCAGTGAAAGCCAGAACCCGTGTAAGGCAGAAACCTGTCAGAGAAGGAAAACTCAAATATTTTCCACTAAAATGTGCAATAGAAAAGTGGTAAGCCTGTACCCTGTCAAAGGGGAAAAACTCTCAAGACTCAGAAAAACAAGGCAATCCCACCAAGTTCTGGCTTTCACAGGTTTCACCCTGTGTATGTATGTATATATATATATATATACATACTTATGTGTTGTGTGTGTGTGTGTATAAAATAACCGTGGATGATTTGTACACTGCTTCTATCCCCCTTTTCCATTTCAGTCTCATTAAAATTTCCAAAGTCTACTCTACAGTTCAAGCTTTGGGTCGTGTTGATCTATCACTCAAGAAGTTAATTTAAATTTCTCTTCACTAGGTAATATGGTAAGTTACTACTCTATGTCAATATTTGCTTTAAGTTCTTTTCCACTTGATGGAGTTCATGAGATGTGTAAAGCATTTTCTTGGCTGTTCAAGAATGTGTTACATATGTATTAGAAGTAAAAAGGAAATGAGTGTAAACTTTTCCAAAAGCCCCTCTGAAATGAATGATCATTTTATTATTTTCTCAGATAAAATTAACTCAGTCACTTGAAAGAAATACAACACTCATATTTAATGCAAAGTATTAAGATGAGAGAATGAAATATATCTGTATTTATAATTCATCATAACATTTTATATTCAATTTTCACTTTGCCAAAATGTATCCATCATGGTATTTTAGAAAAATAGAGGAATTGTTAATACTTCATGAATAAAAAGTCAGGGGGGGAATTTCCCTCTGGTTACAGTTTTATTTCAATACAAGTTGTATCTTCAATTCTTTAATGCGGGCAAAAATCCCAAGCAAATGTTTGGATGTTGCAACATGTCATCTTAAATTTTAAAATGTAAGAGAAATAAGTCCCTAGACTTAGAGACTTAGCTACAATAGCAACCTCCCACCTCTGAGCCCATCAACTTTAGGTTCTGACTACAGGATGACAGGAGTTGGCCAGTGAAAGAATAACATTTCTGAAAGTTCATTTTACTCTCGAGTCACTTTTGCATGAAACGATAGCATCCCTCTCGAGGACTGGTCTCAATGCATCTTTAGTAAATTACTTAACATATATCAGTCTTGATTCAATAGACTATAAACTATAGGTGCTTTTCATTGGCAAGAACTTAGGACATTTTTACAATGGAAAATAATGTTCTCCAGCATTAAAACTTAAAAGAATTAAGAGTTATGGACTGCAAGGAGAAACCTACCAGTTCTCTTGAAAAGCCTCTCCCTTTATCTTCTCTTCCAGGCCTCCCATGTATGACCTTCCAGATCTTCTGCTGGGAAAAAAAATGAAAAAAGACAGAAGTCGTAAAAATAATTTCAACTCAAACTTCTTTTACTCAACTTACCTAATTAATTCAACAGTATCTTAAGGTTTCTTTCCCCTTAAACCATTTTTTCCCCTACTTGCCTGATTCTCTAATAGGAACTGGAATCTTCCATTTGAGTCCTTTCGGAGCCTGATTTCATTCATATCATAATATTGGAGACTAGTAAATTGGATTGCATGTTAAACTTATTCTACTTTAGGCTTCTTGAATTTCACTCCTATTGGATATCAGATTCCATTGGTAGCTAAGAAACCAAGGAGATTATAGTACAGAATGCTTTGATATAATCATGAGGATTTGATTCTCCATCATTGACCATTATAAATCATTTCTTTCTGAAACTGTACTTCTGTAGCATTATCTTTACACTGTGTTGTTTTGTTTAGCTTACACGTTTTTTAAATTGTTTACAATTAAAAGTGGGCTCACACTTTATGGAAACTAGGGTGTAAATCCAGGTTCATATACACAGGCAAAGTCCAAATAGAGGTTCAAGGAAGAGTCATTTGGGAAAAATAAGTTCTTATTAAGGTATAAATATTAATTTTGCTTGGAGGATCCTCAGAGGAAAATCTTCACTACCGGAAAAAGATCATCATGAGTCGCACTGCTGACCAAAGTATGCTGCCCTGCCTCTATTTTTCTTCTTTTGCCATGAAGGGGGAAAAAGCGAAGAGAAACCAAATATGAAATAAATAAGGCAGGGAACCTAAAATTGAGAGAGAAATGAAGAATGTTAGAATCTCCAGAACCAGATAGTGAGACAAATGTTAAGACAAATATGATAGTTACTAAATTTCATCATCCTAATAAGCTAAACTTCTCAGTACATGGCCTGGAGCTGTGAATAAAATGTGTGGCTGTAAAGAAGAGAACGTTAGAATTTTTCATTCACAAATGAAAAACAAGACTGAACTTAGTGAAAACGCACCAGTAATGGAAGACCTGGAGTAAATCTAATCACCTTATTAGAAATGGCACTACCAAATTTACACAACTTGTTAGTGTCTAGGATTACAACAGGAGTGTCCTGGAATTTCCATTTTCACCCACGATACCTAAAAGGTTTTGAGCCTTTCCACTTTTCATTCACTTGCATTCATTTGACAGTTACATATTGAACATCTATGTGCCAGGAATTTTGTTCAGTTCTAACGATACCAAAACCTAATAAAGATACAGTCTTTGCATTCATGGAGCTTATAGTCTTGACAAAAACCAACATCAAAACCATTGTTTACACAATTAATTACAACTGCAAAGAATGCCACAAAGATGGGGTGACATAAAAATTTTGGAAATATCAGCAAATCAGCTTCTAGCTCTACTGCTCTGGTGAAATTTCTCTCACTAAGGTCACCAAGAATTGATGCCTTTGAATTACGGTGTTGGTGAAGAATATCGAATAGATCATGGACTGCAGGAAGAACGTGCAAATCTGTCTTGGAAGAAGTACAACCAGAATGCTCCTTAGAAGTGATGATGGCGAGACTTTGTCTCACGTACTTTGGACATGTTATCAGGAGGGACCAGTCCCCCAAGAAGGACGTCATGTTTGGTAAAGTAGAGGGTCAGCAAAAAAGAGGAAGACCTTCGATACGATCGATTGACACAGTGGCTGCAAGAATGGGCTGAAACATAACAATGATTGTGAAGCTGGTGCAGGACTTGGCAGTGTTTCGTTCTGGTTCCGTTGTACATAGGGTTGCTATGAGTCGGAACCGACTCGACAGCACCTAACAACAACAACAAGGTCACTAAGACATTTTTTTTCTTCATTTTATCTGAACTCTCTTTAACTATTGACATTGCTAACATTTCCTTCCCTCTTGAAGCTTTCTGCTCCCCTGACATCACCCTCTTTTGGAGGTGTCTCATCTATCTTCCGAACAAAATAACTCAATACCCAGCCTGGGGTTATGGGCACCAGGCCTAGTTAGAGAGTTATTGCAGGACAGGCTTGTGGCTGCAAACCTCGGACAACACAGGAGTTAAAACACAACTTTAGAGGGATGAATAGGTAGTGCATGGGGCATTTTTGGGGTAGTGAAAATATGCTGTATGATACCGTAATGGTAGACAGACAACATTATGCATTTGTCAAAACCCATAGGACTGTACAACACAAATCGTGGACCCTCATGTGAACTCTAGACTTTAGTTAATAATAATGTATGAACATTGATTCATCAGTGTTAACTAATGTACCACAAGAATGCAAGATGTTAATAATAGGAGGAACAGTGTGGAGGGGGGATGAGGAGATTTGAGAACTCTTATACTTCCTGTACAATTTTTCTGTAAATCTAAAATTGTTGTAAAAGAGAAAATCTGTTTTCACAAAAAGAGTAGAAGCAAGGCTTTGTCAGAGGGAATGATAGCTAACTTCCTAGCAGAATACTCAAGAAGTTTTATACATATCAAAAGAACAGAATATAAATTTCACTAACTGGGCACCCAATGGGCACCAGAGTTTGACTCCAGAGCTCGACACCCTCAGGTGGTCAATGGAGACTCAAAAATGTGCATGAAGACCCTGGGTTCCAACTACTCTACCATCAGGATAGAAAAGCAACCTTTGAAACCAGAAGCTGCCTAGGGAAATGGGAGGAAAGAAGCAGATCTGCTAGGAATTGAAATTTGAATTGCTTTAATAATTTATTAGATAAGACTGTTTCAAACCAAAAGAAATGATTTAGAACTGGAAGGGTCTGAGATTCTGTAATTGGCAAGTTTTGAAGTTCTTTTTTTTTTTTTTTTTTATCATCAGCTGTAATGTGGAACTCAGAGTGAGCTGAAAATTGTTATATATAAAAAAGAAAACACTTTTTTGTGCATACCTGAGTATAGTATAGGCTTTAATGAGATGCATAGTATAGGCTTTAATGAGATGGAAATCAGGAGCAATGGTTGTGTTCATAACCCTTCTCTTTTGTTTGAGTGACTTTGTGCTTTGTTTATCTTAAGAATAATGAGGAAAGTGATGGAAATGTAAGAGCACGGATTAGTGATGGTGCTTGTGGTATGAGAGCAGATACTGCTCTTGAGCCAAAATCTACATGTAGTAAACACTCCACGATATTGTACTCCATGATGCTGCACTTACAGTTATAAAAACCATCATTATTGTGAAATGCCTATAGGCTAAAAGCTGTTACAGAGACTAAAGCACTCAAGCATTTAACCTCTTCTTTCCCACTGAAACAACTGTTTTTATGATAAACTTTTTGATAAGATGAGACTTCCAGTAGCAGAACTATCATGTCGTAGCACAGAGGCCTGCAGGTTAATGATCACACAGACCTCTCTTCTGAAAATATTTTAACTGATTACTATTATTTGAAACAATTGGGATATTTTGCATATGTGTGTACCGATATTTTGTTTTTCTTGAAAATTTTGAGGCGCTCACCATTGGGCTTGTGTTCTCATGTGACAACTATCAGAACTGAGTAATCTCCAGTTTGGCACAGTCCTCGCCTCTCCTGACTGTATCCCCAGCACCAGTTTCACTCATTTTGGGTACATTGACCCCTGTGGGCATTGGAATTCACAAACCCTATCATGGCAGAATGTATGTTATTATGTGTAATAAAGATTATTACACTGGTAAACCATATGGTGTGGCTTACGGGTAAAATCCCCCCAATTTTCCAGCTCTGGATGGCAAATTCCATCCACTCTGAAGGACTGAGGGTCATAGCAAGTGTACCACTACCCTTGAAACAGACTCATTTACTAACCAAGAGGGCGTTATGTAGGTTAGATTATAAAGTGCAAAGTGGTGTGCATACGTAAGGCATCCTGGAGTTTAGTCAAAGTATCTAGAAGACTACTTGATGTTGACGGTAACTTTGTTACTGCAAAGATAGCCCTAGAGACCCCAAATTAGCTAAAAACCGTATTAGGAAAACTGAAAGAGTCTCAAGACACTCATTAAAAAAAAAAAGAAAAAATGAAATCTCTACGTTTGTATTAGGTAACATGGGGCCTCCCTAGCACATAGATAAGTAAAAGCATTCATTTGAAATACGAGTTTTTAATTTTAGTGCATGGCTGTGTTTCTCCATAGCTGTGGGTGCTTTTAGGAAAGCCATGTCTTCAGTCCTTCTGGCTGATTTAGTGGTTTAATTGGACTCTTACTTTACAGAAGGTAAATATGTAACAGAGAAATTAAGCAACTGATTGAAGGTCACACAGTGACTCAAGACAGAAAAAAATGAACCAAGTCTCTGGATTCTCACACATAGTTTTATATTGTGACCTAATTCTTCTCAGGTACCAAGAGCCAGTTACATAAGCTTTTCATTTTCACTTTATAGAAATTGATTAAATAATGGCTGAAGATCATCGTTGAACTTGTATTATTTTAATTGCATAGCTATCAATAGTTATGCAGAGATTCATAAAAGATTGTTCTTGATGTGATGTAAGAATTGATTTTCCTTCAGACCACTGATAACTCAGAGTTTTGAGGGTGAAATTTATTTAGAACTGTACTTTGATTTCTTAATAAGATTATGGTTAATCTCTTGATGAATGGTAACGTAGAATCCTTTATTCCTGCCTTCACATTTTTTAATAGTTCATTTTGTTACACTCTGGTATTATGCATTTTTTTCAGCCCTGTCGATAAGTATAAATGTGTAACAGCCTGAAAACTACTCTCTGCTAGAAAAGAAAATTACTAGTAGAAATGAAATGAAAAGAAAAAAAATAATTTGCTGTTTGGTGTAACGTAAACTCACCACGGGAGGGAAAAAGAGACAATTTGCAAGATTGACTTGAAAAATCTACTTTCCTGGATATTTTTGGCCAGAGGTAGGATATGCAATCATTTGTTATCTTAGTTTCCTGTACATTATTTACAAATTTGTAGTAAGAAACAAAAATGGGACAGTGAGAGACAGTAATGGAGGGCAATGTAAAAACTGAGATTTGGGGCTGTGGCTTGCCTTTGTTTTGGCTGCAACGCAGCTGAGGTTTTCCTCTTAAGTATATTGGAAAATAAGGAAAAAGGAATTAGTGCCAAAAAAGTAAATACAATGATGGCTGAATATATATATTAAATTATTTTCCAAGGAGCTTTTGTATGAGAGCCTGTCTGATAGCACACTTCAACACATTTACATCTTGGAATTTTAAAGGGTCTGTCTATCAGTGTGCTGGTTGAATGGGTTTTCAATTGCACAAATGGTCTCTATCACATGAAAAGCAATACTGTTTTTTGAAAGGCAATGTACTTATTGTGCTACCCACCTGGGACTATCAGTGCCTATTGGCTACCAACAATTACCTTTGAAATGAAAAATATTGTTTGTATCAAAGAACTGTTTGAGTCTAAAGAAAAAGATTTGCAGCCTGTCAATCAGCCCCATATCCTGAGGATTATATTGTTAGGGGTTTATACAATTTACATGCAGAACCTGAAAATTATTCCAGTGAATTATATAACCTCATGGGGTGTTTTCACTCTGGTTAGGTTACATTTTCTGACACTGCTGGTATCAGATTCTTTTTGTGGAGGTAGGAAAAAATGCCCTTCTATTTTTAGATGTCTAAAGTCTGTCCAACAATTGTCATCATCAGTGATTACTTGTAATGCCTCTTTCTTCCTGATTTCAGAAAATCACCTTTATCAGTTCAGCAGGGGATTAAGGAAAACAATTATTATAAACTTCTCCCTAGATTATTGGTTTGGAAAAGCAGCAAACAGAAGAGTGTGTGTCACCTAGACTATCGGAATGAGTTACCACAGCTACTAAATTTCCAGTTACTATCTCAAAGTACAGGGATCTTTGTAAGTAAGTATTTTAGATTTTTTTAAAACAAGGTTCTTTGAAAAAGCTTTATCATTCTTTTGTGGATCATGGATCAGTTGAGCTAGGCTGTCATTCCAAAGTGCATTCCTTGTGCAAAAAAAAAAAAGCATCTATAATTTCTTTAGAGTTTGTAGATGCCATGGCAGCAAACTGTTCTGGAGATATAAGATACACCAATGTCATTGAACAACCCATACACCTTCCTAATGCATGAGAGTGAGTTACTGTAAAGCTTGATGTAAACACATACTTTATTTGATAAATACATAATATGGTACTTAGTGGAAGTTTAAGTGTTACCAGACACTCATGGGGTCTCTTAGGCATTTTTCCAAAGGAACTCTCATCTTAGCCTTGTCTGAAATTAATTATGATTATTAAGAGAAAAAGACTTTTTATTTTAATCAAAAACATACAGACTATATATTACAAAAACTGAAAATTAGGAAGAGGTGAAGAGAAAAAGGGTGAGTGAGGTGGACAGGATATTACAGCTTTCATTTTAAAAAACAAAATATTGGGATTATAGATGTTCACTAGCAGGAGGAATCACACCATGAGTAATGATTCTTTGTGTGTGTGAGAGATCAGGTGTATTTATTTTTTTATATTGTGTATAAATTCATGACCACAAATATTTATATATTGTCGACAGCTATTTAACACTGCATTTTATTTTTTAACACATTCTCAGATTATCAAGAGAATACAGCATGGCCATCAAAAACTCTGTCTTCTTTAGAAGCCTGCTTCTAATTTCATATAAATCCAAAACCACAAAGGTTGGTTAATGAGTATATACTCATTGGTCTATTGAGTGTTTAGGCTTTTGCTATGTGCTGTGACTAATAGGAATATTGCAGAGCATTAAAATTATAAAATTCAACCCATTTATTTAATTTTTCTGTGTAACAAAAATAGATTCCTGTTATTTATAGTTTGCAGAAGAACACCTTGGTACTGATGAGAGAAAAGCATAATTTGAGAGCCATTGTAAAAAGCAGTTACATTTTCATAGGTTCTTGAGTGGGGAGGAGAGGCTGTGATGAAAGCAGTTTTTTTTTGGCAGAAAGCAGGTGTCCATGTTATTACACCATGACTGGTAAACAGCGTCAAGGTAGGATGTTGGCTGGGAGGTCAAGTGCAGGTCAAGGTCTGAAACAGTCAGCCAGAAGAGTGGGAGTCAGCAACAAGTAGATAACTCTGAATCAGCATACACAAAACAGGAACAGTCCAGTCTGTTTTACTCATTTCATTATTTGTTTTTTTAATTTACTTACCTATCTATGACATTCCTGATTTCTAAAAGAAACTAAGGTGTTTACAAAAGCAACAAGGTAAGGTCAGATTCTGGATGGAAAGTCTAGGAACAACTGAGTTCTATGCTCATGGTGTTGAATAGGCAGGGAAATTCAGCATCTAGTCAGGATATTAGTAACCAGGTAGATGATGAGAGTGGAAAGAACAGAGATGGACAAGAAAACTTGGAAGATTAATCCAGCATTTAGAAACCTGTGGAAGAAGGCTTGACCCAAACAGAATAAGAAAGAAGACTAGACTGCAAGAATGTGACAACACTCACTCAATCTCTTCTTGGCAAGAAAGTAGTCTGAGGCTGAATGAAGCAATGCATTGACTCTACCCAGACTATTTGATATGCTTCCCATTATATCAGGGGAAAAAACTCAAGTCTGCTGGGACTTAGAGAAATAGAAGCACGCGGATGAAGTTGGAAGTAAGAGGGAAGTGAGTTGGGGTATTCCTAAGGAGATAGATGGGAACAGGTAGAGATTGAAGGCAAGGATACAGGCATGAACTGATGAGAGTGTAAACCAAGAGTAGTGGGAATGAAGTAGAAAGGAAAGGAGAATCTAAATAAGAACATGATATTGACCCTGAGATATAACTCTATTAACCTAGAAAAGGTCGAGAAGCAGGCTTACCACAACACCATCTTATGCTTACTTTCAGCACCCTTAAATTTTATTCTCACTAGAATTGGCCTAGAAGTATTTCTTCTGTTCCTTTCTCTTCTATCACTCAGTCCTCTCGTCCTGCTGTTGCTTGGGACCTTAGAAAGGCAAAAATTTCTTTTCACGCCCTTCTATAGATATATCATAATTTGAAGGAAACGAGAACAATGAAACTAATCAAAAGGAATACAAGCTTTGTCATGTTCAGAGTCGCCTCAGATATTTAGTTTGGATTAGAGACATTCTCTCTCAACATTCATTGATTTTTTTTTTTTTTTTTTTTACAGTGTTTCAGGCTCTTTACAGGATATAGGGGAAATTGTAGTGAACAGTGTACAGGACCTAATATCTGTTCCCATGGAGCACAAAGTGTATTTAGGAAGTAGAAAACTAGCAGGTAATTATAATTAAATATGACAAGCGTATCAAAGGGCAAACAGTGAGTGCTACGGTAGCACACAACAAGGGTACCTAACATGGTTTGGAGTTGGGGGAGATATCAAGATAGACTTTCCCAATAAAAGTTATGTTCAAGTTAATGATAACCAAAAATCAAACCCATTACCGTCGAGTCGATTCTGACTCATAGAGACCCTACAGGACAGAGTAGAACTGCCCCATAGGGTTACCAAGGAGTAGCTGGTGGATTCCAACTACCGACCTTTTGGTTAGCATCCAAGACGATAATTTGACAAAGGGCATGTGTTGGGGAAGAAAGAGAAGATCAGAGACTATTCCGCAGAGAGGAAGCAGCATATATAATGTGTAAAAGTCAATTTATTCAAAGAATTGAAAGAAATTCAAATAGGAGTAGCCTACAGATTGGGAGTGGTAGGAAAACTGGCAAGAGATGAGATTGGAGGGATAAGTGAGGACCAAAGTTATGCCAGAAATGCAAGGATGGTTTAACCTCAGAGAATATGTTAATGTAGTACACAATATTAACAGAATTAAGGAGAAATCCCAGCATGTTCATATCAATAGATGCAGAAAAAGGCATTAGATAAAAGTTAACACTCATTCATGAAAATTTCTTAGCAAACTGGGATCAGAAAGAAACTTTCTTAAAGGCTATCTCTCAAAATTCTTAAAGAAATATTCTATTTGATACTAAAACACAAAAAGTATTTCATTTAAGATCAGGAACAATGTGCTCTCTGTCACCACCTTTCTTTCACATTATAATACCAGTGTAGCCAAGCAATAAGATGAAAAAATTAAATAAAAAGGAAATAAGAATTAGAAAAATAGCAGGAGCCATCCTCTGCTTAGAAAATTTCCTTTCCAGCTGATCATGATTGGATTGTTAAGGGTTAATCCGACCTTTACTTCAGTTAAGATTTTGATTAAAGCAAATATTTCAATCCACCAAACAGGCCAGTTGATAATACAACTTAAGTGTGGCAATAGCTTTATGTCAGAAAATTATTGACCAAAGTAAATGATCCATGTTTGTCTTTCCTCAGTATCTTACTATCCAATCTGTCTTCAATTTCCTTGCCAGTCACATTTCAGTAGTAACTTGAGGTGTGCATGCAAACTGTAAATGACTGCGGAAATATGCCCTGTAAGAGTCGTTTTTTTAAATAGTCTTCCCAGTATCTGGTGGTTAAAAACTATGATGATCACGAGATTTTATTATAGTAAAGGTCTGTAGATAGAAGTTATGCAAAACATTTTATAACAATGTTCTTCCTCAGACAAACATTCTAAACAATGGTTTCAAATATTAACAGCTATCTTGAATAGAAAAATACCACAAAATATATTACTGTAGTCATCACTGGTTCTTTGCCCTCTAATTAATTTTCTTCACCTTGTTAGTTCTGTTTGCTGGCATCTGTCACAGTGAGGCCAAACTTCATAGGAAACATTGAAATGTTGTATTATATAAAATCCACGGGTTTATGTATTTCAACTTATCGCTATACTACTTAAAAAATTAATCAAAGTTTTACTTAACTTCCAGAAGGCTTAGCTGATCTGTCAAATGTGCATGATAACATCTATTTTACATAAATATTATTAGGATTGAATGAGATTAACATATTCAAGTGCACAATGACTGCTATTTGGGTCTAAGTAAATGTTAGGACATTATGCTTGGTAAAGTAGAGGGTCAGCAAAAAAAAGGAAGACCCTCAACAAGATGGACTGACAGAGTGGCTGCAACAATGACCCCAAACATAGCAACCACCATGAGGATGGTGCAGAATTGGACAGTGTTTCATTCTGTTGTACGTAGGGTTGCTATGAGTCGGAACTGACTCCACAGCACCTAACAACAACAACAAAGTGTTAGTCACTTGTCTTTATTCCTCCTGTCTACAGTATCATGCCCTGGTGCCAAACATTAGCATACTTTCCAACCTTTAAACTATTCGTTGACCTTAAAGACAACAAAGCACAATATCCTAAATCTGGTCACCAAGTGGAAGGAAAGTTCCTAAGATACAACCTTCATGAGGTCAGGGGTCATTTCTTATATCCTGTTATACAGTGTATCCTGTTATACAGTGGAGGCTCCATAGAAATTTACTCAGTGAATCATTTAGCACAACTACCTTATTTTTAATTGAAAGGAAGCTCAGCTCTAGAGATATCACATGACTTTCTAGGTCGTAGAGCTAGTAAAGTTCAAAGCTGGGACACCAACTCTTCTATCTTCCACTCTAGAATACTACTGTGTCACTAATTATGTATGTACCTTTTCTCTTTTTCAGGGATGTATAAGACGATATCCATACGGACTCTGTTTAAGCAGATGATTGAAGGAAGACTCCATTTTTCCAAAATGTATTTCAAGAATAACCGACACTGACAGAGCCCTTCCTTTGTCTCAGGCACTGTTGTAAGTGCATTAGAAACATCAGCTCATTTCATCCTCACTACACCTATGAGATAGGGACTAATATTATCCCATTTTTCAGGTGAGGAAATTGGGACACAGAGAATTTAAGTGACTTACCCATGGTCATACAGCTAATAAATTCATAACCCAAGGATGTTAACAGGATTTAATAAAAATGGGAGGGATTGGGAGTAACAGATTCAGGGAATGTGGAGATCAACAGTTAATCACTTGGGGGACATCTAGGTCAACTGGCATAACAGAGTTCATAAAGAAAATGTTCTACACCCTACTTTAGTGAGTAATATCTGAGGTCTTAAATGCCTGTGAGTCACCATCTATGATACATCTATTTGTCCCATCCCATCTGGAGCAAATGAGAATGAAGAAAATCAAAGGCACAAGGAAAACATTAGTCCAAAGGACTAATGTACCACATGAACCATAGCCTCCACCAGCCTGAGCCCAGAAGAACTAGATGGTGTCCAGCTACCACCACCGACTGCTCTGACATAGATTACAATAGAGAATACTGGACAGAGTGGGAGAAAAATGTAGAAGAGAATTTAAAGTCACAAAAAAAGGCCAGACTTACTGGTGTGACAGAGACTCCTTGGAGGAACCGCCAGGACTACAGCCCCCAGACACCCTGCTAATTCAGAACGAAAGCCACTCCCAAAGTCCATCTTTCAGCCAAAGATCAGACAGGCCTATAAAACAAACAATAACACATATGAGGAAAGTGCTTCTTAGATCAGTGTCTTGGTCGTCTAGTGCTGCTATAACAGAAATACCACAAGTGGATGACTTTAACAAAGAGAAATTTATTTTCTCACAGTCTAGTAGGCTAGAAGTCCAAATTCAGGGCATCAGCTTCAGGGGAAGTTTTTTTCTCTCTGTTGGGTCTGGAGGAAGATCCTTGTCATTAATCTTCCCCTGGACTAGGAGCTTCTCGGCGCAGGAACCCCAGGTCCAAAGGTTGTGCTCTGCTCCTGGCACTGCCTTCTTGGTGGTATGAGGTCCCCAGCTCTCTGCTTGCTTCCTTTTCCTTTTATCTCTTGTAAGATAAAAGGTGGTGTAGGCCACACCTCAGGGAAACTCCCATTACTTTGGATCAGGGATGTGACCTGAGTGAGGGTGTTACATCCCACTGTAATCCTCTTTAACCACAGGCAGAGATTAGGATTTATAACACATAGGAAAATCACAAAATGGAGGACAACCACACAATACTGGGAATCATGGCATAACCAAGTTGATATATATTTTTGGGGGACACAATTCAATCCATGACAATCAATCAAGTATATGAGACCAAATGGGCAACACCTGCCCAAAACAAAGATAAGAAGGCAGAATGGGACAGGAAAATTGCACTGATGGACACAGAGAACCCAGGGTGGAAGGTAAAAGTGAGAGAGTGCTGACACATTGCGGGGATTGCAATCAATGTCACAAAACAATCTGTGTATAAATTTTTGAATGAGAAACTAATTTGCGCTGTAAACTTTCACTTAAAACACAATGAAATTTAAAAAAAAAAACAGTTAATCAGTGTTCTACACTAAAGGACTCTTAAGAACCTTTAATTATCTAATTGCCTTTAATGGATTCAGAGTTTTTAATTGATTAATCATGAATTTTAGAAAGAAGAATATAGTATACAATATTTTTCAAACATGTGAAGGAAGTTTTTAAAATCAATCTTTTGAGATTTAATTTCCATATAATAAATAAACTCATTTTACATGTATATACAGTTCAATGAGTTTTGATAAATGGAATCACCATCATAATTAAGATAGATAACTATTCTATCACCCTAAAAAGTTCTCCTGTGCCCCTTCCCAGACAATTTCCCCACCTCTGGCCTCAGGCAACAACTTATCTGCACTCAATCAGTATAATTTGGATTTATCTCTTCTAGAGTTTTATATGAATAGAATCATACAATATGTACTAATTGAGTCTGCCTTCTTTCATTCAGCATAATGATTCTGAGATTCCTCCATTTTGCTCCATGTTGTATTGTTAGTCCTTCCCTTTTATTCCCAAGAGATATTCCATTGTATGGATGCACCACAAAGTGTTTATCCATTCACCTATTGATGAACATTTTTCTTTTGTTCTGTTTTCATGGAGTATCTCTCACTTTGGAAACAACAAATATGTTGTTGTTGTTGTTAGTTGCTGTGGAGTAGGCTCTGATTCATGGAGATCTTATTCATAACCGAACAAAATGTTACTGGGTTTTCTCCTATCTTTATGATGCTTGGTATGCTTGAATTCATTGCTGTGGCTATTGTGTCAATCTATCTCATTGAGGATTTCCCTAATTTTCACCGACCCTCTACTTTACCAACCAAGACGTTTGTAATCGTTAGGGTTGTGTGTCTACTTGGCTGGGCCATGATTCTCAGTGGTTGGCAGTTATGATACAATTTGGCAGTCATATGGTGATGTAATCACTGCCCTGATGAGATCTATATAATATGATCACCTCCAAGATGGGATCTCCTGTGAGCTGAGGGGGAGTTTCCTTGGGAATGTGGCCTGCATCCAATATAGGTGGACTTTCTGGCAAGGCTTGTGGCCTTTTGCTCACTCTGGATCCTGTAGCTGGCTCTTGTTCATCTGACTTCTAGTTCTTGGGACTTGAGCTATTGGCTTACCTGCTGTCCTGCCTGCCAATCATGGGATTCATTGGTCTCCACAGCCTGTGAGCCAGAGCCCTTCCCTCTGACCTGCCAATCTTAGATTCACCAGTCCCTGCAGTTACATGAGTCAGAAGATGCCTCCAGTCTGACCTATGGACTTGGGACTGTCCAGCCTCTACAACCATGTGAGTCATTTCCTTGATATAAATCTCTCTCTGTGTATATTTATACACTCTACTGGTTTTGCTTCTCTAGAGAACCCAGCCTAAGACAGTGCCCTTTTCTAGAGATTGATCTTTCCTGATAATGTGTCCAAAGTAAGCAAGTCAAAGTCTTGCCATCCTCACTTCTAAGGAGCATTTTGGCTGCATTTCTTCTAAGACTGATTTGGTCATCCTTGTATGTCCATGGTATATTCAATATTCTTTGCCAACAGCCCAATTCGAATGCATCAATTCTTCTTCGTCTTCCTTTTGCATTGTCCAGTTTTCACATGCATATAAGGCAATTGGATCTCTACTAATGGCAGATTCTTGGATACTTATGGACTCTTCTGGAGAACTAGAAACCAGATATGTCATGTAGTCAATTCTCTTGATCATGTGGCAGTTGTCACTACATCCTCTAAGAGAGAAGAAACCGAGCAGCTGGGGAACACTTTCTTCATGTCAGACGTTTTGCTGGGCATTTAACATATCTTACCCCATTTCCTCCTGGAATGAGTAGGAAGGCATCCTGAATACCATCGTCAGAAAGCATACTGGGGAAAGAATGTGTATGTGTCAGTGTGTACACTCATGCATGCATGCATGCATACACACAAGCACATGCACACTCACACACATTATTAAATATAACAGAGAAGTAAAAAAAAAAAGTCTTAACCTCTCTCTGTATGAATCAAGCAGGTTTTTGTGACAGAATGTTAATTTAGCTTCAGCCTGTAGATTGATGGCAAGTGCTTTGTTGAATGTAATTAATAATATGAAGGACTAGATGTTGAGTGTGATATCTGTTCACCTTGTATTCTACAGACCTTACAGGCAATAAAATGTTCCTGTATGTTGTACTGAATCTGTGTCTTGTTTTCACAATTATCTTCGCAACCGGTCTCACTCGGTTACCATTCCAGAGAGCTCCTCTTCCCTATTACAGCACTAATAAATTAGGGGTTCCATAAGTGCCTTTGTTCAGATTCATTTTCTTCTTTCAGTTAATGAACAGCCATCTGCAGCTGCTCCTCGATCTTAATCCATCTGCATGGATATGCCATTGTTATATACAGCATTCTATAAATATTGCTATGTTGACAAGCTGACAGCAGATGGGGGGGGTGATTTTTTTATTATTATTATCCCTGATTAAGAGAGAGGCCAGATTGACAACACAAGGGTCTGAGGTCCCTTCTCTTCTATAAATTGTCTGTTCACACAATTATATTTCTAGTAACAATATTACGGTGTGCATTACAATCATCATTGCTGTTGTTATTTGTTATTTGCTGAGTACCACTTCTGCATTCTGCACTGTAGAAGACACAGCATGTAGGAAGGCAGAATTCAAACTTGAAAGGATTGAATATTCATATTATAATAAGGAATCTTAATCAGCCTAACAGAACTGAGCTGTTAAAACAGATATGGTGTCTTGTGCCATATTTACATGTCATATTTACTATAGCAAAGAAGTTGCGCCATCTAATGCCAATCCTCCTCTTACAGAATGAGATGGTCTTAAGTTCCTAAGGTAAATCAATGCATTAGAAGAGACATATCTTCATTTAAATTCAGAATGTGAATGCTTTTTTAATGAGACAGCTTGAGAAATGACAAGTTTGCAATTAGTGGGAAGAACTTTCATTGCCAATGACTTAGGTTATTTCTACTCAGCAAAATGGGAAAGAAAACTATTGTCCAGGTTGTTTGGGGGGAAAATTCATTTACGGGTGCCTAATATATGCAAATAGGAGCCCTGCTGGTGCAGTGGTTAAGAGCTATGGCTGCTAATCAAAAGGTCTGCAGTTTGAATCCACCAACCGCTCCTTGGAAACCATATGGAGCAGTTATACTCTGTCCTGTAGGGTTAGTATGAGCCAGAATCGACTCGACAACAACGAGTTTTTGGTTTAATATATGCAAACGATCATTTTGGGTGCTGGGAATACATTGCAAACAAAACTCATCTTTCCTGCCTGGGGGGAGGTTGTACTCCAGCAGAGCGAGAAAGACATTGAACAAGTAATCAAAATTTTGATTATGCAGAAGAAGTGCAGGGTGCTATGGAGCATGTTATGGGAAGACCAATAGGGAGGGCGCTTTCAAGCAGTTGGCCTGTATTGAGCGCAGGGCTTCAAATCTGTTTGTTCCGGTTTGAATCCCTGCTGAGAATTTGCATTTCTAACAAGTTCCCAGACAATGCTAATGACGCAAATTAGGGATCAATTTTAAGAATCACTAGTAGAGTGAAAAACCAAAACAAAACTCATTGCTGTCGAGTCTGACTCATAGAAACCCTATAGGACAGAGTAGAACTGCCCCATGGGGTTTCCAAGGAGCGGCTGGTAGATTCAAACTGCCAACCTTCTTGTTAGCAGCCGAGCTCTTAATCACTATGCAACCAGGGTGGTTCCCAAAATTTATTATATATAAGAATCACCTGTGGATCTTGTTAAACTGTAAATTCCGATTCAGTATGTCTAGGGTGGAAATGCAAATTCTCAGCAGGAGTTCAAACTGGAACAAACCAGTTCAAAGCCCTGGTTGAATGGTGGCCTCCAAAATAGTTCCACTCCCTAATTCCCGAAACCTGTGAGAGCTATCTTATTTGGGAAAAGGTTCTTTGCAGGTGTAATTAAGTTAAGGATCTTGAAATAAGGAGATCATCCTGGATTATCTAGGTGGACCCTAAATCCAATGACAAGTACCCTTATACAAGAAAGGCAAAGGGACGGAAAGGAGGAGAAGACACAGAGAAGAGAAAGCAATGGGACCACGGAGGCAGAGATTAGAGTTATGTGGCCACAAATCATGGAACGTGGATAGTCACCAGTAACTGGAAGAGGCAAAAAACAAATTCTCCCCTAGAGCTTCCAGAGGGAATGTGGCCCACCAACATTTGATTTCAGACTTCAGGCCTCTAGAATTTTGAGAGAGTAAATCTGTGTTGTTGTAAGCTACCCAGTTTGTGGTAATTTGTGACAGAAGCCCTAGGAAACTAATGCATGGCCTATGATCTATTTCTCCCTCAATTGCCAGGGGGTACTCATGGGGGAGGGGAGAAGATGGGTGACCCTTCTAATCTTTGAATCTCCCTTTGATAACTGGACCTGCAGGCTAACAGACCAATGGTCTTTGCTAGGAGGAGAGTCCTTATCTAGGGAATCATATTAACAGGGTGTCTTGGTTTAGTATTGCTTATAGTAACCAAAATTATGAGGCATGTTCCCCAGAGAATATGAAACTCTGGTGGTATAAGATGGAGATGTTTCATTACTTCAGTGTAAGCCTCACATGTAGACCATATTTAATATTCTGAGTTGGAGAGTGAATGTCTGATGCAGGGAGGAAGGACCTGGAAAGGCCAATGAGATGTCTCAGACTTCCCACTGATTTGTCCATGCCTTCAATTGCTTGCATTCTAGAAATTATTAGTAAATTTTTGTTACTAATTTGGATTTCTGAGTTGTATGAGTCTGATATGACAATCTGAAACCCAACAAGCTGTGCATAGGGGCATTGCAAGAATCTCTAAAAAAAAGTATGTGTAAGTTGACATCTGGAGGATGAATAGATATTAGCCCATGTGGTAAGCAGAATTCCAAAACGACCCCCAAGATTTTCTTGCCTCCTGGTGTGCACATCCTGTAGAACACCCCGCATTGTGTGTAGACAAGACCTGTGACTAGACTTGTGAATATGATGGGGTAGTCACTTCCTTGATTATGCTATATGGTAAAAGTGATGGGATAGTCCTTCCAGTGATTATCCCTACGTTATGTAAGACTGTCTTAGCAGACTGAAGACAGATTCTCCTGCTGGTCTTGAAAAAATAAGCTGTCATGTTGTGAAGGGGCCTATGAGGCACCTGAGGCAGGCTCTAGCTGCTGTGAGCAGTTCCCAGCCAACAGTCACAAGAAAACTGGGACCTCAGTCATACAGCTGTAAGGAGCTGAATTCTGCCTCTACGAGTTTAGAAGCAGATTTTCCCCTAGTCGCCAGATAAGAATGAGATTCACCTGACACCTTGACTGCAGCCTGGTGATACCCTAAGAAGATCCAACTAAGCTATGCCTGGCCTCCTGGGCCACAGAAACTGTGGGATAATAAATGTGTGATGTTTTAAGATGCTAAGCTTTTGGTAATTTGTTACATAGCAATAAAAAACTAATAAAGTATTGAAAGACAATTTGAGGTTGAGTAGAGTTGAGATTTGAAGACAATAAGTAATTTTCTAAGACCTATGACTATTGCAAAAAAATGGGAATTCCAGAACACTTATCGTGCTCATGAGGAACCTGTACATAGACCAAGAGGCAGTCATTTGAACAGAACAAGCGGATACTGCATGGTTTAAAGTCAAGAAAGGTGCGTGTCAGGGTTGCATCCTTTCACCATACTTATTCAGTCTGTATGCTGAGCAAATAATCTGAGAAGCTGGACTACATAAAGAAGAACGGGGCATCAGGATTGGAGGAAGACTTATTAACAACGTGCGATATGCAGACGACATAACCTTGCTTGCTGAAAGTGAAGAGGACTTGAAGCACTTACTGATGAAAATCAAAGACCACAGCCTTCGGTGTGGATTACACCTCAAGATAAAGAAAACAAAAATCCTCACAACTGGACCAATAAGCAACATCATGATAAACTGCAAAAAGATTGAAGTTGTCAAGGATTTCATTTTACTTGGATCCACAATCAACGCCCATGGAAGCAGCAGTCAAGAAATCAAATGACACATTGCATCAGGCAAATCTGCTGCAAAAGTCCTTTTTAAAAGTGTTAAAAAGCAAAGATGTCACTTCAATTACTAAGGCACACCTACCCAAGCCATGGTGTTTTCAATCACCTCATATGCATGTGAAAGCTGGACAATGAATAAGGAAGATCAAAGAAGAATTGATGCCTTTGAATTATGGTGTGGGCGAAGATTATGGGATATACCATGGCCCCGCCAGAAGAACAAACAAATCTGTCTTGGAAAAAGTACAGCCAGATTGCTTATTAGAAGCAAGGATGCAAGACTTCATCTCAAGTACTTTAGACATGTTGGAGATGAATTGACACAGTGGCTGCAGCAATGGGCTCAAGCATAACAATGATTGTGAGGATGGCGCAGGACCAGGCAGTGTTTCATTCTGTTGTATGGAGCTTCGCTGTGAGTCGGAACCAATTCGATGGCAGCTACCAACAACATGACTAAAGAGCTAAGATTGCATTCGATCTGACACCAAAACTCACTCTCTTAATATACATTTAATGGCGGTTGTTCAATTGTAGAAATTCATTGAAACAACAAAGTTTTATACTTGCTAAGAAAAATTAATATGTGGTCTTTGGTTTCCCCATTACCCTTGGGGCCTTTTTTAAACTTTAGTTTTGAAATAATTATAGATTCACAGGAAGTTGAAAAAGTACAGACAGTTCCTGGTGTACCCTTCACCCAGTTTTCCTCAATGGGTACATCTTACATAACTATAGTACAACATCTAAACCAAGAAATTGGTATTGGTGTAATGTGTGTATAGTTCTATGTCATTTAGTCACATGTGCAACTTTGTGTAATCGTCACCATAATCAAGATACAGAACTGTTCCATCACTACAAAGACTTCCATCATGCTACCTCTTTATAGTCCCACCCACCCCACTTCTCTACTATGCATAACCCTTAGCAATCTCTCATATGTTATCCATCTCTATAATTCTGTCATTTTGAGAATGTTATTGCCTTAGTTATCTAGTGCTGTTATAACAGAAATATCACAAGTGGATAGCTTTAGCAAACAGAAATTTATTCTCTCACAGTTTAGGAGGCTAGAAGTCCAAATTCAGGGTACCAGCTCCAGGGGAAGGCTCTCTCTCTGTCAGCTCTGGAGGAAGGTCCTTGTCATCAATCTTTCTCTGGTATAGGAACTTCTCAGTGCAGGAACCCCAGGTCCAAATGATGTGCTTTGCTCCCAGGGCTGCTTTCTTGGTGGTATGAGGTCACCCTGTCTCTCTGCTAGCTTCTGTCTTTTATATCGCAGAAGAGATTGACTCAAAATACAATCTTATCTTGTAGATTGAGTCCTGCCTCCTTAACATAACTGCCCGTAATCCCACCTCATTAACATCATAGAGGTAGGATTTATAACACATAGGATAATCACAGCAGATGACAAAATGGTAGACAACAACACAATGCTGGGAACCATGGCTCAGCCAAGCTGACACATATTTTGCAGGGACACAATTCAATCCATGACAGTTATGTAAATAAAACATGTAGTATGGGATTTGTTTTTTCACTGAGCATAATGCCTTTATGATCCCTCCCATGTTGTCTGTATTAATAGTTTCTTTTTATTGCTAAGTAGTACTCTTTTTATAGGGGCTCTGGTGGTGCAATGGTTAAGGACTCGGCTGCTAAACAAAAGGTCAGTGGTTCAAACTCACCAGCTGTTCTGTGGGAGAAATATATGGCAGTCTGTTCCCATAAAGATTTACATCCTTGGAAACCCTATGGAACAGTTCTACTCTGCCCTACAGGATCATTATCAGTCAGAATCGATTCAAAGGCAATGGTTTTTGTTTTTTTTTAATTCATGCGATACATGTTTAACCATCCACTTACTGAATGACATTTTGATTTTTTCCAGTTTTGGGCTATTTCGAATAAAACTGCTAATAATGTTCATGTACAGGCTTTTGTGTGGACAAAAGTTTTTATTTCTCTTTTATAAATGCCCAGAAGTAGTGGGACTGTTGGGTTGTATGGTAAGTGTATGTTTAGGTTACAAAAAAACAAAAAAAAATGCCAAACTATTTCCCAGAGTGGCTATATGATCTCACATTCCCGTCAGTAATGTATGAAAGATCCAGTTTTTCTACATCATCACCAGCGTTTGATATTATGACCATTTCTTATTTTAGCTGTTCTAATAGATGTGCAGTAATACCTAATTAGGAGCCCTGGTGGCACAGTAGTTAAAGCCCTTGGCTACTAACCGAAAGGTCGGTGGTTCGAACCCACCAGTCACTCCATGGGAGAATGATGTGGCAGTCTGCTTTCATAAAGATTTACAGCCTTAGAAACCCTATGGGGCAGCTCTACTTTGTCCTATAGGGTTGCTATGAGTCAGAATCGACTCAACGGCAACGGGTTTGGGTATCTCATTGTGGACTTAATTTGCATTTTCTTAATGATGTTGAACATCTTTTTAGGTGCTTATTTCTCATCTCCACTTTTTTTTTTTTTAGTGAACTGTCTCTTCATGTCTTTGCCTATTTTCTAATTGAATTGTTCATTTCATTTATTTTTTTAACTGTTGAGTTTTGAGAGTACTTTATATATTCTCTAGGAGCCCTGGTGGCACAGTGGTTAAAAACTATGGCTGTTAAGCAAAAGGCTGGCAGTTCGAATCCACCAACTGCTCCTTGGAAAGCCTATAGGGCAGTTCCACTCTGACCTATAGGTTTGCTATGAGTTGGAATCAACTTGACAGCAACGGGTTATATATTCTAGATACAGATATGTCAGATATGGAGTTTGCAAATAATGTGTCCCATCTGTAGCTTGTCTTTTCATCCTCTTAAAAAGGTCTTGCACAGAGCAAAAGTTTTTAATTGATTATATATATATACATATACCAAAAAACCCATTGCCATTGAGTCAATTCCTATTCACAGAGACCCTCCTACAGGACAAAGTAGAACTTCCCATATGGTTTCCAAGACTGTAACCTTTACAGAAGCAGATTGCCACATCTTTCTCCTGTGGAGCGCCTGAGCATTTAACCACATGTATGTACACACACACACACACACACACACACACACACACACATACACACACACACACTATATAAATAAAACTGTAGAGACATCAGCTTGGAAGTCTTTCCTAATGTCATTGTCATTTGGTTCAGAAATTCTGCTAGTGATTACAATTCGTATCTTGGCAATAGCACACGAGACAGCAAATGTCACAGTTTACTCTATACCAGGCACCTTAGAATAATATACACGGAAAACTCAGAGGACATGTGGGTAAGCGGCTACTAATCTATGTAAATTGTACATTATGATGGCCTATAGCTTATAAAATTTTTGAAACACTTTCACTCAGGATTGTAACTGTTTCATAAGTAGCATGAGAAGGATTTTTTCAGAGTCTGAGATTACGAAAATTGGAAGGTGGCATTCAGAGAGATAGAAATAATACAGTGCAATTGAGTACACTTTCTTTAGTTAACAAAGTTTGAAGGAAATGGCTGTGCTACGTTTCATAGTCGATTAATTCAAATACACAAATTGGAAAGTAAAATCTAAGCTCTCAGGGACTGTGTTCTATAATTTTCATTTGAGAAGTATCCTTAGAAAGGATAACTCAGTGGGGTGACGAGGTTTCCTGTGGGAGTAAAGAGAAAATGAAGACAATTATCTACCTTTTTAAGTTGCCTGGACATTATTTATTTGCTTGATTTACTGAGATCTCTTTAAGAGTGTTAACATAAAACTAGAAGATGAGTATTTTCACTTGTAAGTATCAGCTTCTGTGTTATTACTTCCAGGTTTCGAGTAACAGATGAACTATACATTGTAACCATGCATGGTGTTGCTTCAATTACTGTCTGGCTAGAGCAGCAGGTAACTTTAATCTATGCACAACTAATCTATTCATCTCTATTAGCTGAGGGGAAACAGTTTTCCTTGGCCTTTTTTTGATCATCAAATGACTTAATCCAGCAATAACCAAATATTCTAAAATCACCTTGTTTTTACAATATAATTTCAATATTTTGTTTGAAATACTTCTTAATATGCATCAAAAAGAGATGTTTCAATATTTTAATTTAATATGTTCAAAGTATTCAGAGTTCTCGCCCCAGGAAAATTTGTTTAAAAGATACTGGTTTGAACTGTAAAGAAGAGGCAACTTTGAAATTAATAGATGCATAGCATATACAAGATTCCATAAAGCTACTATGTTTTACCCCTCTCTATGAGCTACTGGCTTTGGACAAAGAAACTTTTATAGTGGTGTCCAGCTTGTAGAATCATCCGAGACCACCCCTTCCACGAAGTAGAAGTACAGATTCTTGCGGAAATAAGGGGGAAGGGGCACACTAGCTTGAAAAATCAGAACATACAACAGAGGGCAAAAAGCACAGTAACAAAAATACATTCCAGATAAGACTTTCTAAACTCAGAAAAACAAGGTGTCATGGAAAGGGCAGATTTGGAATGACAAAACAATATCCTCTCACTCCAATGATACAATCATTTACTTTGGTGAGTGGCACTGAACTCCAGGAATATATTTTATAAATTAAATACTTATAATAAAACATCAGCCTAATTTATCCCAAAAACGTCTGTAGAATACCTTTCTCTCTTTTATGGTAGGGAAAGTGAAGCTAGTGGCAGTTTGCCATGGTTATGTGATATCCTGGCAAAAAAATCCTGCCTCATCTTATATCACAAACATATGGTCTGGTAATGGTTTTATAGTGTATTCCTGTGGTGTGTTACTCCCATTTTTAGGAGGCCTCTTCTAGACAAGAGCAATATGTTTTCTTGTCAACCTATCACATCAACTGTTAACATATGTCTCTACTCTTAGAGTTCACATGGTTAAAAAGTTAAAACTTAACCTTAACTTGTGACCTAAATTCTGATTATGCAGTAAAGTTGATCCCCGGAGCTCATCTGTGTTGAAGTTACTGTTTCTCTATTTTTCTTTCAGTTAAGAAACTCTCTCTTTCTTTTCAGTGGTTAATATTCCTCAAGTTGCAACTGACTCAATTGGAATGTGTACAAAATATGGCAACCAGCATGGCAAAATGACTTCAAACTAAAGGTCGCAAACTAGTATCCCACAAGCCAAATCTGGCCCACAGATGTGTTTTCTTAAGCCTACCTAGTGTTTAAAGATTTTTTTTTTAATTAGTTGCCAACATTTAAAAATTGAGAGAGTTTCAAATAGAAATCTTGATCCTCAAGTTCTTTGGGAAAAAAAAGAAAAAAACAAAAACACTGGCAGCCCTAGTCCACATTTTCACATGGCGACAACTGGTGGATGCTGCGTAGCAACTGCCTCTTCCCTAGCAGTGTTCCCTCTCTGGTTCTCCTCAGTCCATCCAACAAGCTTTCACTTGTTTACATTATATGTTCAGCCCCTGTGGACATGTGAGTTTGAGATGTCTTCTCTCAACTATGTCATTTGGGGACTTTGAGAAGACTTAGTGCTGCATGGCCATGTGAAATAAATACTCATGAAAGACAAGTAGCTATTCTCAAATATCTGGAGGACTGTTCTTGAGGAGAGTGATTAGGTAAATAAGGTGCTGTTGCCTAAAGCGGCAGAAAGAATCAGCGGTGGTGGTGGTGGTTGTGTGCCTTCAAGTAGAATCTGACTCATAGCAATCCCATGGCCCCATGTGCCAGAGCAGAGCTGCCCATAGGGTTTTCTTGGCTGTAATCTTCATGGGAGTAGATTGCCAGGTCTTTCTCTAGCTGAGTGGCTGGGTGGGTTCAAACCACCAACTTTTTGGTTAGCAGCTGAGTGCTTAAACATTATATCACCAGGGATCCATAAAGAAAGGAAAATTTTGCCCCCATGTAGCAAATAGCACCTTTGCTTTTTACCACTGATAAAGCCTGACCCATGCCATGGTATTTTCAATCACCTCATATGCATGCGAGAGCTGGACAATGAATAAGGAAGCCCAAAGAAGAATTGATGCCTTTGAATTATGGTGTTGGTGAATAATATTGACTATACCATGGACTACTAGAAGAACGAACAAATCCGTCTTTGAAGAAGTACAGCCAGAATTCTTCTTAGAAGCAAAAATAGCAAAACTTCATCTCACATATTTTGGACATGTTATCAGGACAGACCAGTCACTGGAAAGGACATCATGCTTGGTAAAGTAGAGGGTCAGCAAAAAAGAGGAAGACCCTCAATGAGATAGGTTGACACAGTGGCTGTAACAATGGGCTCAAACACAGCTCGAGTTGTGAGGATGGCGCAGGACCCGGCAGCATTTTGTTCTGTTGTATGTGGGATTACTATGAGTCCTAATCAACTGGGCAAACCTAACAACAATAGCAATGGCATCTTGATGAATATGGTAACCAGAAAGGAATGGGCTAGCCTGGGGCTAAGTGAGATTCCTGTCACCCGAAGGGTTCAAGGAGGGTGTGGGCTTGGTGAACCATCTAGCCACTTAGCTCAGATGTTGGGGGATGGAAGCATTGGTTGGTGAGTTAGACTGTTTCATCCCCACCGCCTCCTCAAAAAAAAAAAAACAAAACAAAACAAACTCGTTGCCATCAAGTCGATTCCAACTCATAGTGACCCTATAGGACACAGTAGAACTGCCCCACAGAGTTTCCAAGGAGCGCCTGGTGGATTTGAACTGCTGACCTTTTGGTTAGCAGATGTAGCTCTTAACAGCTACACCACCAGGGTTTCCAACCATGAATCTATGAAATTGGTGTGTTTAACTTTCTCATTGGAAATGTGAAGTGAGGCATCTGCTAACTAGAAAGCGAGTTTAAATTTAAAAACATTATATGAACATATAAATCTTTGACTGACATATTTTCAGACTCACTATGATAAGAGTTAGTCAATGCCCACATTATCCCTTTGAATCTTGGGCAGTGGCCTGATTAGATTTGTTTCAGAGTGTTACTGTCTAGTCACAGGGCATTTGATTTCCTTTCTAATAACACATGGCAATCAGATGTACAGCTTTTCTTCTGGGGGAAAACATTGATTCTTTTAAAAACGCTAACATCAGCACAACTGTCAGAAAAGGGGAAAAAAAAGCACAATGGTTTTGAAAATCACTCTAAATTTTTTATTTGCTGAAGAGATTAAAGAAAGACTATATAATGTCCCTAAAGTCTTTACAAACCACTGAAAAAATTAAATTGCTTTGTAGAGAGACAGTAATAGCTAAAGAATAAGATTAGCGTCTTACGCTTCCATTAAGATTTTGCCTTTTAATTTAGACCAGGGGTTGGCAAACTAATAGCCTGCAGGCTAAATCTGGCATCCCCACCTGTTTTCGTAAATAAAGTTTTATTAGAATAAGACGTGCCCATTCATTTACACATTATTTCTAACTGCTTTACTGCTACAATGGCAGTGTTGAGGAGTTCCAACAAAGACAGTTTGGCCTGCAAAGCCTAAAATATATACTACCTGGTCCCTTAGAGAAAAGTTTGCTGACCCCTGGCATAGAGTAGCTGACATATTACTTATATCACTGTTTCTTGTTAATAAAACAGAAAGTCAAGTGAGGCCTCTATCTTGATGTTGCTGTAGAAGAAAATACCATACATTCCTGTTTCTGGGATAAACAGAAGGCACTTTTTCTTTCAGTCTCTGACTGATATTTCTCTGTTTCCATCTTGCACCTATTCAGACACAAAACTCAGCATACTTTTTGGTTTCCCCTAAAAACTTCATGCATGCAGGAATATCAGTGAGCAATGTAGACTTTACTAAAATATTTGGGAGAGGCTGGAAGACAGATGTCACAGTCCCCACAGTAAACAATTTAACAATCCCTTTTAAAACTCTCTCTAGAATTCCTTCTGCCTGATATCTGTTAAAAATTTAGTGAACGATAGTTTATTACCAATTTTGATTATCCCTGAGATAAGTGTGAGAGAGCAAAATAGGAAGGCTATTTTCTTCCAGAATTGCCTTCGTTTCAGTTTTCCATTTCTTGTGGAGAAGAGTAGAGGACCACTCTAGTGCAGTTTACAGTCCGTTTATAATCTCCAGTCATAGCGTTGAGATCGCTGGTCTCGAGTACTGATCTGGTTCCTTAAAGTGATATCTCCTACTGCCTTGATAAGATATTTTGTGCACAACCTAGAAAGGTAACAGTATTATTGTGCTGCTAAGAGTTACAACTTTAACAGCTATCATAGGAATTACATTTTAGATCATGGAAGGAGAATATATTGTTAAACATAACTTGCGTACAGTATAGTGCTGGCTTTTTCTCAAAATGTGAATATATAGAGGACTTCTGTTGCTGGCAATATGTCAAAGCAGATATAGTTAAAAAGAAAAAAAAAAAAACCTCCTGCTCCAACACTTGGAAATGCTGAATAAGACACAGACATCTCTTTAAAGGCAAAGCTGAGTTCACAAGTGAGGGAAATCGACAAGTGCCAAAAGCTGAGAGAGGAGCCCCAGGAGTTCTTCTCACTTATCTTTCTTCTATACCGCACATAGCTTCCTGAATCTCTCACAGGGAACTTCAACTTCTCCTCTCTATTATGCAGAGACATTCGGCTCTGACCCAGTCTTTACACTCTGTACAAGTTTTCCTCATAAAGAAAGTTAGCCCTCTAATAAGAACCAGCTCTTTTCAGAAGATAGTCATATGACGTGCGCAAGATTTTGACATCTTGCCATCCTACCGACACCATCCCATTAGTGGTTCCAAAGTGTTTCTCCAAACAAGTGCAGTGTTCACCCCAAGAAGTCTGTTATATGGAATTTTCTCCATTTCATTACCCAAGTTGTGAATTGGCCAAGAACAGTCTTCTGTGAGGTAAAGTTGGTGTCATGGGCTCTCTCCTTTCCTGTGAACAAAGGAAGGAGGCTCAGAGAAGCAGCAAGCTGAGGGTAGGGCTGGTAAACACACATCCAACCTATCAGAAGCTGCTCCTTGCATCCCTTCCCAAACCTTTCCTCTACTGCTTCCGGATAGTCATTGAAAAGTGGCACTGATGATGATTTGCAGGCCTATGTCTGCTGATGAGCGGCTCTCTGTTCAAAGCAGACATCAGGCCTTTTGAATGGAGAGTGAGGGCTGTGAAAAGGGACTTTTCAGAACATAGTCATTAACACAGAACAAAGTCAGTATCAGGAAGGGCTTTTCTGGAATCCAAGTGAGGCATGAAAAACTTTGAGATACCAATGGGGAGAATTGGGGACATCGAGGGGCTATGTTAAAATACTCAAAGTTTTTGAGACCGAGCTTGGTTCGGTCTGACTCATACTTCAGCTCTTAGCTCAAGTATCCTTTCTTTAAGGAATGTCTCCTGATACCCCAAAATCTTTATCAGATCCTCCTGTTACTCATTCTCATAATCCCTGGATTTGTTTCCTTTTTTGTCACTTGTGACAATTATAATTGCATAGTTAAGTCATTGTATGATCACTTGTTTAACACATATCTCCCTCTGGAATGCAGAGGAAGGCAGACTACATCTCTCTTGTCCCCTGCCCCCTTTCCAGTGCCTAGGATGCACGAAGCACAGAGTAGGTTTTGTTCAATGAAAGAGCTATAAAACTATTGCAATGATATGGTTACAGTCATTACAATACTACAACGGTTTTTGCAATGCACCTTGGAGCAGTGTTTTTCAAACTTTTTAAAACTGCCATCCAGTAAGAACTACATTATATATCATGACCTGGGTACAAACATACAAACAAAATTAAACAATAACAAAAAAAGTTTCTCTAAACAATACTGACCATCATCACATGCAATTCACCCTAAAAGTTTCTGATCTATTCTATTTCAGTTTTTAAAAGTGCTAGTCTTGACCCTCTAAATTGATATCAGGACCTACTTATAAATTGTAACCAACAGTTCAAAAAACACTGCCTCAGAGCATTTTATCTTCATAAGACACAGTTGATGTATCTTATGATTGGATGTGTTTAACTTTGCCTTTGTTCATCTGTCTCTACATATTTCATAGGATTTAGACAAAACAGTCTTTCTAGATACAGTATAAACAGTTGCTAAGGGCTCCAAAACACCTTAAATTAACATTCAGTTTGCAATGCCCTGCTGAAGGTACTTACAGGTAGAGGGTTCTATGGGAAAGATATTCCAGCATGCTAAAGTTCACTGTGTCTAAAGTAATGATTTATTTGCAGGAATTATAATTTACCTGACATTCTGACTATACATTTGTAATCAGCTTTGGATTTCTTGCCCAGCTTTACTTTACAACAGAATAACATATGCTGTGTTACAGATGGAAGTCCCAGGTTATTTAGCATCAGGGGCTCTGGGGTCTTGTGATTCCAAATTAAAATTGAGTGTGCGCGTAAACCATGCAATTTTGGCTGTGGCCACATGCTCAACATTGCTGAAAAGAAATCAGGCAACAAGTCTAGAAATAAAATGCTTCAAGGCTGCTTCTCCTTGATGGGGATGTTTTTATTAGAGTTGGAGATTGAGGGGTTTTAAAAGTTAACACTAAACTCTTAATTCTCATGACCAGATGCATTGTGTTTTCTTGGCCAGCGAGACAGGCTGGGGTGGCTAGTTGAACTGGTCCAATGTTTATCCATGCTGGTAGTGTGGGAGTAAACTTAGTGAACTGACCAAAATTTTTGTGTGCTTAATATCTGAAAAATAGTTTCCCAGATGGATGACTGGAGTTGTATTCTTCTGTGTGTGATGATGTACCAGTGGAAGGAAGGCTCTGTCTTCTTTTCCCTGCTGGCCTCAGTACCACATAGGTTGCTTAACATCCACTTTGCCAAGAAATTGTCCCAAACGTAGGAGTATTTAAAAAAATATGAAGCCCAAGTCTGGCTGCAGGAAGATCTGTTCAGGCCTAACACATGAGGTTATACGAGGCCTTTTCTCTATGCTACACTGTCTTCTCTTTTCTCCAAGGGTGTCATGCCTTAAAATTTTGAGAGTAAAGTTTGTATTGAAAAGCAAATCTTGTACAAATATTGTATGATCTCATTTATATGAAGTAGGCAAATAGATAAAGACCAGGGGTGGGAGGAAGGGGAAAAGGGGGAGTTATTGCTTAGGGAGCACTGAGTTTCTGTTAATGGTGGTGGAATAATTTGGAAAAAATAGTAGTAATGGTTGCAAAGCATGATGGCTGTAATCAATGTCACTGAACTATACATGTAAAAACTGTTGAACTGGCAAATGTTTTGTTATATGTAATTTACCACAATAATAAAAAATAAAAGTAAATCTTTTAATTAAACTCTCTATAGCAAGTGTACAAATCGTAAGTACAGCTCAATAAATTTTTAGCCAGTAAATATACCCATGAAATGAGCACTCATATCAAGAAACAAAACATGTCTAGTTATGTCAGAAGTACGACCCTTGTCTCATTCTAGTCATTATCTCTTTCCCAAGGGTAACTATTATCCTGACATCTAATATGATAGATCACTTTGCCTATTTTTGCATTTTATATAATTAGAATCATATAAAGTATAATATTTTAAACCTAGCTTCTGTTGCTACACTTTAGTTTGTGAAATTCACCCAGTAGTTGATGATAGCTGTAGTTTGTTCATTTTTATTGCTGTACAGAATTCCATTGTATGGATATAAAATAATTTTTATATCCATTCTACTGTTGATTGGCATTTGGTTGTTTCCACTTTGGGGTGATTATAAATAATATTTCTATAAAGAGTCACACAGGGAGAAGACACCATCTACATGCTAAAGAACTCAAAGAGATGCCGAGGGCTACTGGAAACTGAAAGAGACAAGGAAGGATCTTCTGCTACAGCACACGGAAGAGCAGGGATCTGCTGATTCTCTGAATGTGAACTTCTAGCCTTCAGAACTGTGAGACAATAATATTTTTGATGCTCTTAAAAAAAAAATAAGTAATGCTGTTATAAACATTGTTGCACACTTTTTTTGGTAAGCTTACGTCCACATTTCTGTTGCTATACCTAGAAATGAAATTGTGGGAAAATAAGCTGCATGTATATTCATCTTCAGTAAAAACTGCTAAACAGTTCTTCAAAGTGGTTGTACCAATTTACATTTCTACCAGCAGAATATGCAAGGTCCAATAGCTCCACATTCTCCTATTGACAGTCTTTTTTAATTTTAGCCACTCTGGGGGGGAGTTTTAAATTTCAAGGGCATGGACTTTGGAATTAAACAAACCTGACTTTTATTCTTGTTGTCATGTTCTAGCAGTTTATATGGTGTCAGGCAAGTCATGTTTCCTCTCTAAATCTTGTTTTTCTTATAAGTAAAATGGAAATAAAAGTAGTTATCACATAGACTAGTTGCAAATGTTAGATGAGACGATGTGTGTGAAATAATAATCACACATCATCTCATTTAACATTTGCAACTAGTCTGAGTGGTAATTATGACTATGTACCACTACGTGAAATATTTACCTACACCAGGGAGCTTAAAATACAGCAGTTATAAGCAAAAACAGTAATAATAGATCTGTTTCCCATCGTCAGACTTGTAAACATCTGCATTCTCTAGAGTTGAGACTATGGGTTAGTCTTGTCGTTGTTCCTAGAAGACTGGGTTGCTATATCTTTCCGGATTAAGAAGGTAGAATCTAGTCTTTTATAATCATCCAAAAAATGTTTTGGGACATGTTTGGAGCAGATGTGATTTGGTTATTTCTGTCTGCTAGTCAGGGCTGAGAGTCCCATCATCATATCACAGTGTCATAACAGAAACGGCTTGGAGGAAACCAAGGAACTAGCAGGTGAAGACACATACTTTTATTTCTCACCAAATTAAGAACAAGAAATGACTGTTTTGGGGCATCAGTCATGCTTTCCAAATGCTTTTATAATAGAGTCTCTATACGAATGTAGTCATTTGTCAAAACTTCACCACATCTTCTTCTGCAAAGAGGTGTCATCTTGCCTGAGGAATTGAACAGTAAAGTTGTTTATAGTCTGTCTTCCTACCTAATTTATGGAAGCCAAAAAAGCCCTCAGTGTAAGAAAAATGAGCCCATAATTTTAGAAGACATGGAAAAAGCTTTAGGCTGGCAGATCTCTTTCAACAATTGGTATCAATCTAACAGCTCTTCAAATACCAGGATTTTGTCTACACAATAGGAAAACAAACATTTAAACAAAAAATAAAACCTCAGAGAGAACTGTGGTTGCAGGCTGAAAGTGTACCACTCATTCTCTCTCTCTATAGCTGTATTATTGGGGAGGAGAGGAGGAAAAGGTGGTTTTTATGAGCTTTCTTACTGGCTGTTAGGGACTCACTCCCATTTGGGTTCTCAAACATAAGTCTCTGGGCTCTTATTGAACCATGTTCTCAACTTGTCTTTAAGTTTAACAAACAATTGTAGTGCTCCCCCCAACCCCCACTCCACTACAAGGCTGTTTAGAAACCATGGAAGACCGAGTCTTAAGCTGATAAACCTAAAACACATTTGCCCAACATAGTTTCTTTAATTTTTAAAGGTTTGTATAATTTAAATCCATGTGTTTTTTATTCACTTGCACTGACATCATCAAAATAGCCTCTTAAACAGCTGGTTGAGCCTTTTTTAATAAAGTTCTCTGATGACTTGTTTCTTTTTGAAAACTATATATATATATATATATATATATGTTTTTTGTTTTTTGTTTTTTGTTTTTTGCCAAAGGCAAATGAACTTAAATGCCAAAAGATCTGGATTTAGATCAGATTTCCAAACCTGTAAATCTAGGAGGGGGATGGTGGTGTTGAATTTTTAGCAAACAGGCCTCTGACTCCCCACTGAAATTAGGAGGAAAGAAGGAAAAAGTACCATCTGGATGAAGTTCATGGTCAAACCTAGTGTCAGAAGACTAAATAAATGTCTATATTTTCTGCTTAGTTTTGTGCCAAATCTGAAACAAATCAGTGTACAATGTGTACTGGATTATTATAGAAATGAGATCCACTGCCAAGTAGTTAACTTTTCCACCATCTCTGGTTATCATGAGTAAACCACAACGCCGTACTCTCCAGAGGTTAGAAACCCAGCACACTGTGGCTGCCTGGGTTTGTGAGATGTGATTGCTTTAACAGGGTCATTTTGGAGAAAGGTCCTTCACTAAACATTGTAGATGTTTATTTATATATATATATATGTAGATATCTATCTCTCTGTGTCGATTATATATATATATATATATATATATATATCCCTCGTGACTTTCCTCTTTTAATAAGAATACCCTCCTCTAAAGTCACGGTTAATGATTCAGCAAGTGAAATTATAACTGGTGTACAAAATGTGTAAAGGATTTCAGTTTTTAAATATATCCATATGCTGCAGTTGAAACAAAACTCTGAAGCTTTTTGGTATTAACAATTGGAGACTATTTTTCTCCTTGTCAAAATATATATGGCTAAGCAGTAATCAGAAAGATGTATGGCTGGAAGAAGCTGAGTTTTACAGGAATCTGCGAAGCAAACAGGCATTCCGATCTCTTCAAGCCCTCCAGCAGATCTGCAAAAAACCAATTCTCCATTTGAGAAACAAATGTGTCTGCCACCACAAAACTCAGCTAAGGATAATTCCCCTAGAATAGGAAAATTAAAAGAGAAAAGAAGAAAGGGATGAGTTTCTCTGATTTATTTTACAATTGAGATTTCAAAAGGAGGAGCTTTATATATACACACTCTCACACAAGCGTGCATAAATATTAATAAATTCGGGATTCTAATAAAAATAGAAACCAGAACTTTTATAGTTGTATTATTGCTAACAGATTTGATCCCATCATTCTCTTTTAGTATAGAGCAACAGTTTCTCGTAGGGTAGAATTTGTTTGTAGTCAAAATGGAGACTTCAAAACCACTCTTCAAAATCTAGTTTGTATGGTATTGAAAGAACATTTATGAGTTTTACCAAAATGTCTTCTTTAAGAAACTTTAGTAAGAAAACATTCAGATTTACAAAAAAAAAAAAAAAAAAAAAGATAATGCCTCCTATATATTTTACTACAGGTCAAGGTTTGTCACAGATATTTAATCTTTACAACCTTGTCAAGGAAGTTAGACTGGAGATCATTGTCCCCAACTAATAGAGGAGCCCTGGTGGTGCAGTGGTTAAGAGCTCACCTGCTAACCAAAAGGTCAGTGGTTCAAATCTACCCAGCAATTCCATGGAAGAAAGATGTGGCAGTCTGCTCCCATAAAAGATTTGTAGCCTTGGAAACCCTAAGGGGCAGTTCTGTCCTGTCTGGTGGGGTCACTATGAGTCAGAATCAACTTGACAGGAATGGATTTGGTTTGGTTTTGGTCCCCAACCGATAGCCATAGAAACTCTGACATACAGACATAGAGCAGAATGAATGAATTTTATGTAGAGTCACAGAAATTTTAATGGATTTACTGCAGGGTCCATTAAATAGGAACTTCCATTATGCACTGAAGGACTAGATAAAAGTTAGAGATAAAGCACGTAAATAAGGCAGGAGACAAATTTAAAGGAGATACCACCCATTGAAGATCAAACTCAAATTATGGGCTGCCAGTGACAGATAGCATTTGATTTATATTTTCAAATAATTCTTTTACTGTATAACATGAAGTACATCTCTATTTGCATTGTTAAGCAATAGAAATTTTCAAAAGTGTTTTTATATATTGACTTTTCAGCACAATCTAGCGACGCTATTTCATATTGACAGTGAAATTGCTAGACTGACTTAGCTATGTGACCTTGGCAAGTTACAAACTTTTTATACTGCAGTTTCCTCATTTATAAAATGACACTGATGATATACAGACGTACTGTACAAGAATGAGTGTACTAAAATATGTGAAAGTCTTTTCAGTTCCTTGTAAAATACAAAGATACTACTATGTTCAATTATCTCATATGTATAGTTATGTAGGCATATTTCTCTCTTTCGCTCAAATATTTCTCTCCTTATATAATCGTAAGTTGTCAGAACGGAAAGAGGCCATATCAATCATGCAATTCTATCAAGAGAGAAAATGGAGCCCCCAAAAAATGAAATGATTTATCCAAGATCACAAAGCCACGAAGCTGGTGGTTAATGGTCTAAGTAGGTTTAGGTCCCAAGTCACTGGGACTCCCAACCCTGAACTCCTAGGGAGGCACTCTAGTACAGTGATTAAGAACATAAGACTTGATGACAGACAAACTGGGATTCCACCTCTGACCAACTCCCTGCAACTATAAAATGGGGTTAAAAACAATATCTATCTCCTGGCATTACTATAATGGTGTTAAGCACTTGGCACAATACCTGGAATGTTTTAGCACTGAAAGAAGGTTATCTATTGTTACCATTTTCTCACTGCATTTCACTGTCTCTTGAGACATCTTAGCCTGCAGTCACTTTTCAATTTTTTAGGTGGCCCAGGAGTGTGAAGGGACTCCTAAATGGCCCAGATGGGTCTAGTAAAGAGTAATAAGAGCTAACACTGAGTGCCTTCTACACAACACTTTGAGACAGGTAGTATCGTGATGAGGAAGTAATTTGTTCAAAGGAACGTAGCTACAAAGAGGCTCCAGAGATCATGTTTTTATCATTGTGATGTGCCACAGTTAAAGCAATCACAGCCTCACCAAGTTCAAGTGAGCAGGGATGGAAAGTCACGGCAAATGTAGAGCCTTCTCCATTCACTAGTAACACCTGTAGACAACTGCCCTCTGAGGAATTGTGTGCATGTAACTCCCAATCTGCAAAGCAAATAGTTCCACAATTGCAAGGTGGCAGAATCACCACTGGCCAAATCTCCCAAGAGTGAAAACTAATGGAAAGCTACATCCAAGTCCCCGTGGACGCTCTGTCCAAGGCCAACCTACTGGGGCACTTTCCCTGCTAATGGGAAGCCTGGTGATCAAGCACCCAAGACACTGCAGCTCAAAGTTAAAATGGTTGATTTCTAGGGGAAAGCATGCCCACTGATGCTATCATTCTTGAAGTAATATTCCTCTCTCATTTCTGGGAGCACTAGATTCATGAGCACGGCGGTGTTAAAAAGCTCATTTAAAAACAGAAGCGGACGTTTAATTATTGTTTGATGTGGGGTTATAGCCTTTCATTTTTCAAACATCTTAAAAGCAGAGAATGAAAATTTGTTACCTAAGAAACTATTGAAATTCTCTTAACTCTTCTGGGTATGCATTATGTATTCTGCGAGTTCTCTGCCAGGAATATAAGTCAGAAACTCTCCCGCTGGTTTTGATTACAGCTGCAAAGTCACAGATTTGAACAGCTCTAGAAAATCATTCTTCTGAACCTGCACATCAATATAAAACAATTTTTTATCCTTATCGCATAAACCTTCAACGAGGTTCGCTTCAAAGTAAATTCCAGTTCTCTTCTCACTTATCATTTGAACAATTAGCAAACCACACCTTCTTTTTTTTTTTTTGGCCACAAAGATACCTCATTTGCATATTCAAAGGTCATCGTGCAGGTTCAGGTTAGTTAATATCAAAGTGATGATAATTTAACAATCTCTTTCTCTGGATTTAGATAAAACACAAAATTACCTTTGGCTTTTATATTTTGTCCATTTACAGACACATGGTAAAAATATGAGGTTAAGATAATGGCAGGAGCAGTATAATGAACCATCAGTTAAGCTATGGTGAACTTACTTCATGTCCAGCTTCAGCCCTTTGCACTGCCACTCTGTGATTTAAAACGGAGCCGTCGCATTTCTGTAAGCGATATCAAGAACATAATTTGCTAAGACGCCTCTTTATTTGAGGCCCTGTCAGGACTGGCAATGAGAAATGACACAGTCCCTCAGTTGGAAGTGACAGGCGCCAGTATATCAGTCCAGCGCCTGTGTATTTCTGTGCTGTTTTTTGAAAAATTGCATTTCCTTTGTGTAAGCAGAACAAAAAGAAATAGAAATCGGTTCCGTGTGAATTCTGTGGTCCTCTATATTAAACTGTAATTGTTTCCTGGTAAAAAGAAAAACAAAAAACCAAGCCTGCAGGATTTCCTGAAAAATACTTTACAAGGATGGGTGCTGGGTCCAACTTGCTTTTTCTTCTGTGCTGCCTTGATTGATTACGCTGCAAGGAGCTGATAGGTTTGCTACTGCTGCATATCCAGAAAGTTCTTTTGCTTTAAACAAACTGCAATCTTCCACCAAAAAAAAAAAAAATCTTTACATGGCATTCACTTTTCTAGCTTCTTGGCTCGTGGTTGGTTTTCAACCCCGGCAGTGCTTTGAGGGCCCCAGTTCATATACCCAGTTGCTTCAACACAACCATGAATATAAGTTATTTAAGGCAATGGCCAGGCAGAAATTGGTCATTTGCTCTAGTTAGCTCCATAGTGATGCAAATGGTTAAGTGCTTGACAAGTAGCCTAAAGCTTGGCAGAACCCACCCAGTGGTGCCTCAGGAGACAGGCCTGGAGCTCTGCTTCTGAAAGGTCACCGCCATCAAAACCCTATGGGGGGCGGCCCTACTCTGCCACACACCGGTTACCGTGAGTCAGAATCAGCTTGACAGCAACTGGTTTGGTTTTTTGTTTGTTGGTTTTGGTTTACAAATAATAAAGCCCTAAACATAGTAAATCAGAGCTTTGGGCCCCTTTGTGTAAGGATTCTTGTGTTAATTGATAACAAGAGCTAAGGAATAAGAGCTAACTTTTCCTAGCCCATACTATGTGCCAGTCATTATGACAGGCACATAACACACATTATCTTATTTATTCCTCACGAAAGCATTGTAAGGGTGTATCATTCTTTTCTTTTTACAATAATATTAGCAATAACATTATCGAGTGCACAATAATTGCTAAATACTATCCTAAGCAATTACACACATAATTTTATGTAGCCCTTAAAATAATCCTATGAACAAGCTGTCGTTGTTATCCATACTGAGCAAACTGAGGCTCAGAGAAATGAATTAACTGACCCAAATCGTATGACTAGTCAGTGATGGAATTAGGACTCATTAAAATACCTCCCATCGAAAACATCAGCCCCATTTGTCCTTCTATACCTTTGACCTTCTAGTTTTTGACTTTTTGATCTCTTCAATTCTTGACTCCATTTTAATCTGACTTAATATATAAAAATGTGTACTGGGACTTGGGTGCAGAGGCAGGTGAAATGTGATTTGTTCTGGGGTCCTTGAATCTTCTTCCATACCCCCCATCTCAGTGCAGCCCTGCACACTCTTTAGGATCATACATAGGCCCCAAATCTAGAGGTTCCCTCTCTTACGTCCCTGGATGT
Source organism: Dugong dugon (assembly GCA_030035585.1). Classification (NCBI taxonomy): domain Eukaryota; kingdom Metazoa; phylum Chordata; class Mammalia; order Sirenia; family Dugongidae; genus Dugong; species Dugong dugon. The sequence goes on from CM057475.1 coordinate 29,289,284, forward strand.
GCTTCCAGGTAAGGTCTGGCAGTATAAAAGGAATAAAGATTCATATGTATTATTAAAAAATACATTTAGGATAATGACATGAGCATTCTAATAAACTCCAGCTGTGACAGCTTGATTATATGTTCAACATGGATATTCATACAACAATTTTTTAAAATCATGCCTTGGTGCTTTAGAAGGCAATGCTAATTAATTTCCATATAATCATTTCTCATATATGAGTCACAGACACAAATAATGGAGCTGTGGAGGTGTTGTATCATGAGAAGTAAAGTCGCAAACATTAAAACCTAGTTAATTGAGAAGGACTCATCAGTGAATGTACTTGACAAATTCTCTATCAATTTAAAGAGGACCAAAGAAGCAAAGCAGTGCACCAAGTGAGAATATGGAGGACCCTAAAGGTCGCCAAAATCAGATCAAATAAACACTTACACCCAGAAGTTAGTTATCAGAAAAATTTTGTAGTCAAGGATTTTTGGTTCAGTGGTAGAATTCTCGCCTTCCATGCAGGAGACACAGGTTGATTCCTGGCCAACCCAACGCACCTTATGAGCCACTATTTGTCTGGCTTGCGCGTTGCTGTGATGCTGAACAGGCTTCAGCGGAACTTCCAGACTAAGATGGACTAAAAAGAAAGGGCTGGTGGTCTACTTCTGAAAATCAGCCAATAAAAACCCTCTGGATCACAATGGTTCAATCCCCAACTTATTATGGGGATGGCGCAGGACTGGGCAGCATTTAGTTCTGTTGTGTCTGGAGTCATCACCAGTAGGGGCCAACTGGAAGTAGCTAACAACATCATATAGGGAATCTTTGTAGATAACTTCGTAATGAATACTTAGCTTTGGCACTTGCCATGTGCACAGCTGTGGTAAGGAATAAAGAAGGAAACAGGATGAGATTCAAAGCACAAAGAATGTGCCAGGCACAAAATAGAATTATGCCTGGCACACAGTAAGCAGTCAATAGGTGTTAATTATTATCCTTGCTGTCATGTTATCATACTCTTGCCTTCTCTTTCTAGACATTCTTCACCAACTCAGGGCATGCCCTACCCACTTACCACTACTTTTTACTATTTAAAGGCAAAAGTAAGGGGATGAAACAAAGATGGAAGAGGTAATTAGAAACAAGAAAACAGGGAGAGTTGCTGCCAAGAGTTGATGAACTTCTAACCCTCTCACCTTAATTATTTACAAGGGAGTTTATGAACTCAGGCAGAATACTTATCTCAGTGTGCTCATCTATAAAATGGGAGGCTGGATACTATTAAAGCATTGGCTTCTTCCACGCCAGACATGCTGTTTTATAAACTAAGAATAATAGAATCTCAATGTACAGTTAAAGGAGCAAAGAACTCAGATTTCTGCTGAAACCCCTGAAAGTCAGTGAGAGGCACTATTTGCATGTGCAAGACAACAGTTACACTTCCTTTTTTTTTGCCAGAAATGGAAACAAAATCTTCCTTAAACCTAGCTATTCTTGCTGAGTATGGGCCGTTATGCTGTGACTAAGGAAGTTCTTAAGAACTTTGTGAGGACAAATCAACATGTGATATCTCCCTCTTAATTTTCCATGAAGATAAAAAGCATAATGTAGGCATATACACATATATACACATGTGCTTACAATATTTTTTCATGACACACTCTTGATTTGTACAAAAGCTTTTTGTTTGTTTGCTTTAATAATATAATATACTACCATACAACCAAGCCCAACATGAAAACTAGAACATTAGCAATAAGTTACATATAGTTCATTGGTATTACCCCCATCACATCTCTATTCTCCCCTGAAAATAAGCATATGCTAAATTATGTGTCCAACATTAGCTTGCTTTCCATATATATAATTTTATCATATCTAAAAATTAGTCTCTTGTTTTAATTGTTTTTAACTTTAAAAATGCTGTATCACATCCTGGGACTTACTATTTTTATTTCAAATCATTGCCGTAATTGGTGTATTTTATTTTATGTAGTTATACTGTATTCTTTTTTTTTTTTAATTGTGCTTTAAGTGAAGATTAACAATTCAAGTCAGTATCTCATACAAAAATTTATATGCACATTGCTAGGTGAACCTAGTTGTTCTCCCTATACTATGACAGCACCCTCCTCCTTTCCACTCAGGATTTCCCATGTCCATTCAGCCAGCTCCTGACCCTCTCTACCTTCTCATCTTGCCTCCAGACAGGAGCTGTACATTTAGTCTCATGTATCCACTTGAGCTAAGAAGCACACTTCTCACGAGTGTCAGTTTATGTCCCATAGTCCAGTCTAATCTTTGTCTGAAGAGTTGACCTCGGGAATTGTTTCAGTTCAGGGCCAACAGAGAGTCTGGGGGCCATGTCTTCTGAGGTCCCTCCACTCTCAGTCAAACCATTAAGTCTGGTCTTCTTACTAGAATTTCAATTCTGCACCCCAGTTTTTTCCTACTCCGTCAGGGGCTCTCTGTTGTGTTCTCTGACAAGGAGGTCATTGGAAGTAGCCAGGCACCACCTAGTTCTTCTAGTCTCAGGCTGATGGAGTCTCTGGTTTATGTGGCCCCTTCTGTCTCTTGGGTTAATATTTTCCTTGTGTCTTTGGTGTTCTTCATTCTCCTTTACTCCAGGTGGGCTGGGACCAATTGATGCATCTTAGATGGCCGCTTGCTAGCTTTAAGACCCCAGAAGCCACTCACCAAAGTGGGATGCAGAACATTTTCTTAATAAACTTTGTTATGCCAGTTGACCTAGATGTCCCCTGAAACCATGGTCCCTGGAAACACACCCTTGCTACTCTGTCCCTTGAAGTGTTTGGCTGTATCAGGAAATTTCTTAGCTTTGGTTTAGTCCAATTGTGCTGACTTCCCCTGCAGTGTGTGTTGTCCTTCCCTTTACCTAAGATGATTCTTGTCTACTATCTAGTTAGTAAATTCCCACTCCCTCCCTACCCTTGTAACCATCAAATAATGTTTTGTCCTTGTTTAAATCTTTTCTTGAGTTTTATAAATGTGGTCTTATACAATATTTACTCTTTCGTGACTAACTAAATTCACTCAGCATAATGCCTTCCAGATTCCTCCATGTTATAAGATGTTTCACTGATTCATTGTTGTTCTTTATCATTGTGTAGTATTCCATTGTGTGAATATACCATAATTTGTTTTACCCATTTGTCCATTGATGGGCACCTAGGTTGTCTCCATCTTTTTGCTATTGTGAAAGGTGCTGCAATGAATAGGGGTGTGCATGTATCTATTCGTGTGATGGCTCTTATTTCTCTGGGATATATTCCAAGGAGTGAGATTGCTGAATCATATGGTACTTCCATTTCTAGCTTCGTAAGGAAATGCCAAATCGATTTCCAAAGTGGTTGTACCATTATACATCCCCACCAGCAGTGTATAACTGTTCTAGTCTCTCCACAACCTTGCCAACATTTATTATTTTGTGTTTTTTGAATTATTGCTAGCCTTGTTGGGGTGAGATGGTGTCTTAGTCATCTAGTGCTGCTATAACAGAAATACCACAAGTGGATGGTTTTAACAAAGACAAGTTTATTTCCTCACAGTCAAACTAGGCTAAAAGTCCAGATTCATGGTGTCAGCTCCAGGGGAAGTCTTTCTCTCTCTGTCGGCCTTCTCATCAGTGTTCCCCCGGACTAGGAGCTTCTCAGGGCAGGGACCCCTGTCCAAAGGGTGTTCTCTGCTCCCGGCACTGCTTTCTTGATGGTATGAGGTCCCCCTGTCTCTCTGCTCACTTCTGTCTTTTATATCTCAAGAGATTGCCCAGGACACAATCCAGTCTTGTAGATTAGGTCCTGCCTTACTAACACAACTGCCACCCATCCTCCCTCATTAACATCATAGAGGCAGGTTTACAACATACAGGAAAATCACACAGTACCAGGAATCCTGGCCTAGCCAAACTGATAACACACATTTTTGGAGGGACATAATTCAAACCATGACAGATGGTATCTCACTGTAGTTTTGATTTGCATTTCTCTAATGGCTAATGATCGTGAGCATTTCCTAATGTGTCTGTTAGCCTCCTGAATGTCTTCTTTGCTGAAGTGCCTGTTCATATGCTTTGCCCATTTTTTAATTGGGATATTTGTCTTTTTGTTGTTGAGGTTTTTCTGTATCTGGTAGATTTTAGAGATTAGATGCTGATTAGATTTGTTGTAGCCAAAAATTTTTTCCCAGTCTGTAGGTTGTCTTTTGACTCTTTTGGTAAAGTCTTTTGATGAGCATAAGTGTTTGATTTTTAGGAGCTCCCAGTTATCTAGTTTCTCTTTTGGTGTTTGTGCATTGCTACTTATGGTTTTTATTCTGTTTATGCCATGTATTAGGGCTCCTAGCATTGTCCCTATTTTTTGTTCGATGGTCTTTATTGTTTTTGATTTTATATTTAGGTCTCTGATCCATTTTGAGTTAGTTTTTGTGCATGGTGTGAGGTATGGGTCTTGTTTCAGTTTTTTGCAGATGGATATCCAGTTATGCCAGCAGCGTTTGTTAAAGAGACCGTCTTGGGCCTTTGTCAAATATCAGCTTCTCATAGATGGATGAATTTACATCTGGATTCTCAATTCTGTTCCATTGGTCTAAGTATCCATTGTTCTAACAGTACCAGGATGTTTTGACTATTGTGGTGGTACAATAGGTTCTAAAATCAGGTAGTGTGAGGCCTCCCACTTTGTTCTTCTTCTTGAGTGATGCTTTACTTATCTGGGGTCTCTTCCCTTTCCACATGAAGTTGGTGATTTGTTTCTCCATTTCATTAAAAAATGCCATTGGAATTTGTATCAGGATTGCATTGTTTCTGTCAATCAGTTTGGGTAGAATTGACATTTTCACAATGTTGAGTCTTCCAATCCATGAGCAAGGTACGTTTTTCCAGTTACGCAGGTTCCTTTTGGTTTCTTGCAGTAGTGTCTTGCAGTTTTCATTGTATAGGTCTGGTTAGATTTATTCCTAAGTATTTTATCCTTTTGGGGGCTATTGCAAATTGTACTGATTTGGTGATTTCTTCTTTGAAGTTCTTTTTGCTGGTGTAGAGGAATCCAAATGATTTCTGGACTTTCTGTCCTTCACCGAAAGTGGTGTGTTGAAGTCTCCTACTATTATTGTGGAGCTGTCTATCTCTTTTCAATGCTGTTAGAGTTTATTTTATGTATTTTGGAGCCCTGTCTTTTGGTGCGTAAATATTTATTATGGTTATGTCCTCCTGGTGTATTGACCCTTTAATCATTACATAGTGTCCTTCCTTATCCTTTGTGGTAGATTTTACTTTAAAATCTATTTTGTCAGAGATTAATATTGCCACTCCTGCTCTTTTTTGAGTGTTGTTTGCTTGATATATTTTTTCCATCCTTTGAGTTTTAGTTTGTTTGTGTCTTTAAGTCTAAGGTGTGTCTCCTGTAGACAGCATATAGACAGATCTTTTTTAAAATCCATTCTGCCACTCTCTGTCTCTTTAGTGGTGCATTTAGTCCATATACATGCAGTGTAATTATTGATAGGTATGAGTTTAGTGCTGTCATCTTGATGTCTTTTTTTGTGTGTTGTTGACAGTTTCATTGTCCCACTTAATTTTGTGTGCTGAGTCATTTTTCTTTATGTATTTTCTTTTCATCTTTTTCATTGTTGTTGATTTTGTATTTGCTGAGTTTTTATGTTTTCCTTGTTTTTTATTTTGATGTGTAGGATTGTTAGTTTCCTTTCTGGTTACCTTCATATTTATCCCTTGTCATGGTTTGAATTATGTCCCCCCAAAAATGTGTGTATCAGTTTGGCTAGGCCAGGATTCCTGGTACCGTGTGATTTTCCTGTATGTTGTAAACCTGCCTCTATGATGTTATTGAGGGAGGATGGGTGGCAGTTGTGTAAGGCAGGACTGGATCTACAAGACTGGATTGTGTCCTGAGGCAATCTCTTGAGATATAAAAGACAGAAGTGAGCAGAGAGATAGGGGGACCTCATACCATCAAGAAAGCAATGCCAGGAGCAGAGTGCGTCCTTTGGACCTGGGTCCCTGCACCAAGAAGCTCATAGTCCGGGGAACACTGATGAGAAGGCCAAGAGACAGAAAGCCTTCACCTGGAGCTCACACCCTGAATTTGGACTTTTAGTCTACTTTACTGTAAGGAAATAAACTTCTCTTTGTTAAAACCATCCACCTGTGGTATTTCTGTTATAGCAGCACTAGATAACTAAGACACACCTATTTTTCTAAATTTAAACCACTCTTTTATTTCTTTACATCGCCTTGAGTTCCTCTCCATATGAAAGATCTATGACTACATTTTTCGTTCCTTTTTTTGTTTTTGTTTTAATGTTGCCATCTTTTACATATCGATGTCTCTGTTTTCCTATTTTCAGTGTTTTAGTTTTGATTTATTTTTGAGACTTCCCTATGTGTGTTGATATCTGGTTGTTCTGTCCTGTGTTCTAGTCTTGGGTTGGTATCTGATGTTACTGATTTTCTAACTGGCAGACCCCCTTTAGTATTTCTTGTAATTTTGGTTTTGGTTTTGCAAATTCTCTAAACTTCTGTTTATCTGGAAATACCCTAACTTTGCCATCATATTTGAGAGACAGTTTTGCTGAATATATAATTCTTGGCTGGCAGTTTTTTTCCTTCAAAGCTTTATATGTGTCATCCCATTGCCTTCTTGCCTGCATGGTTTCTGCTGAGTAGTCTGAGCTTAGTCTTATTGACTCTCCTTTGTAGATGACTTTTCATTTATCCGTAGCCACTCTTAAAATTCTCTCTTTATCTTTGATTTTGGCAAGTGTGATTATAATATGCCTTGGTGACTTTCTTTCAGGATCTACCTTATGTGGATTTGATGAGCATCTTGGATAGATATCTTCTCATCTTTCACGATATCAGGGAAGTTTTCTGCCAACAAATCTTCAACAATTCTCTTTGTATTTTCTGTTATCTCTGCCCTGTTCTGGTACTCCGATCACCCATATGTTCTTCCTCTTGATAGAGTCCCACAGAATTCTTAGTGTTTCTTCATTTTTTTAAATTCTTTTATCTGATTTTTCCTCAAATATGGTGGTGTCAAGTGTTTACCTTCAATCTCACTAATTCTGACTTCCATTGTGTCAGTTCTGTTCCTATGACTTTCTATCGAGTTGTCTAATTCTGAAATTCTATTGTTAATCTTCTGGACTTCTGATTGCTGTCTCTCTGTGGACTCTTGCAGCCTGTTAAATTTGTCATTATGCTCTTGAACAACCTTCCTAAGTTCCTCTATTGCTTTGTCTGTGCATTCCTTGGTGTGTTATGCATTTTGCATGATACCCTTTCTGACATCTTAAAGAGTTTTGTATGTTAATCTTTTGTATTCTACCTCTGGTAATTCCAAGAAATTCTCTTCCTCAGGAAAATTTCATGATTCTTTATTTTGGGAGCTTGCTGAAGCCATCACGGTCTACCTCTTTGTGTGATTTGATATTGACTGTTGTCTCTGAGCCATCAGTAAGTTATTATATTTATTTATTTTATGTTTGCTTACTGTGTCCTAGCTTCTTGTTTTGTGTTGATATGGCAAAGAGGCTGCTCATGTGAGCTAGTTTGATTATTGGTGCCTTTGAAGCCCTAACATCCTGTCACCAGGTGGTTAATCTGTTAGCAGGTATATGAGCCCAGGAGTCTGTTTACTTTTCTTGTATGGATTCAGCTCAGCTGTCCAGGTAGTCGGTCACCAAGTGCGTGGTGCATGCCGTCACCTACAGTCCTAGACAGGCAAGGTTGATTGGTATAGGCACAGGTATCTGGTGGCAGTAGGGGGTCAGGAGCTGCACAAAGCAGGGGGATAATGGCCGCCCCTGAGTGTCTGTGAGGAAAGCATGTCCCTGTTCCCTAGAGTGCATTGGTGGACTATGAGCAACCAGTGCTGTTGGCTGTGAGGACTGGGAGGCACCACTTATTCTTTGACCCCTGTTGTGGGCGGCTAGGTGGCGTGAGTGGAACCACCAGTCATGAGGCCCCTGACGTGGGTTGGTGAGGACCCAGCTTAATGGGCAGAGCAGTGTCAAATGTCACGAACCTGCCACTTCACCATATAGCTGATACAGTTGAAGTTAGGCTTCATGTATATACCCTGTTGTACTGTGGTAATGAGGCCCTACACTTTTGAAATGGGTCCACACGGGTCTATGCAGAGGTGAAAGGCATTCAAAGTCTGTGGACCACTTATGCCCGTGCTTAGGCAAAGGAGCTGTGCCTACCCTGGGTTCCCAGCTTAGGGGAGCCAGCAGATTGTTTTTTCCTGTCTGTTAATTTGTTCCCTCTCCAAGGTCAGGAGAATGGCTCAGGGTGGCTGACAGGTCCCACTTCCAGCCCAGGGCAATCACTGAAGCTGGCCCAGGACTGGTGCAGAGCAGGGAGGGGGAAGGTAAATGGGCGAGAGGTTTTTGATCTGCGCGGTAGGTCAGATGCATGTACTTATCTTTTGCCAATTGAGCTCCACTTTTCACTAGTTCTGGAAGTGTTAGTAGACTCTCCAGCTGCTCAGTCTCTCCCAATGTGGAAAACGCCGCCTGAGCTCCACTGCTTGCCTGACCGTGCATGCTGGCCTATCCGGCCCTAAGGGTGCCAGCTCCCACTGGGTCAGGTCTGGCAACTCCTAGCTGCTTCTGAACTGTCTCTCCCTCTGCCTGCCACTCTGTCTGATTCCTCAGATTTGCCTTTGATGTTCAGGGCTCATAGATGGTCATATATAATTGATTCACTTGTTTTTTCAGGTCTTTGTTGCAAGAGGGTCCACAGGAAGCGTCAGACTACTCCACCATCTTGGCCTCGCCTCTGCTGTATTCTTTTTTGACTCCTATATTATTCCATTGTATAAATACACCACATTTTATTTATCTGTTCTTCTGTCAATGGGCAATTGGATTATTTTCACATTTTGCAATCTGCCTGCTTTGTTTCTTAAGCAATACTAATTCAATGAACATCTAATACTTGTGTGTAAGCACTTCTACAGTCTGACGCAAAGCCATGAAACCAGTCAAAGGGAAGGAACGGGGGCTGAGTTCATTTTGGCAAGGACTCCTGTTTGGGGAGGATAATGTGCCTATTAACTTCAATGGATGTATCTCTGCAAGGATTTAGTTTATCACCCCCGAACTAGCCATTTTAAAAAGACAACAATAGCTTTGCCACCTTAAGCAAGTCACTAAACTTTTCTGTGCTTCTCCGCTGTGAAAATACCCAGGCTGAACTTAAAATCTTTAAGACTCCTCTCACATTCTAAGCTTCAAGGGCCTGAAGGAGAGAGCAGGACCTATCCATAATGGGAAAAGTTAACATTTATTGGAGAATTATGAAGTGCATGATACTTTATATTTATCATACAGCATTTTATTTAAAGCTCACAACAACCTAATTAGTAGATACTATTATTATTTTCATTTTGGAGATAAAGAAACTGAGGCATATATACATATATATATAGTTGTTGTTGTTGTTGTGTGCCATCAAGTCAATTCTGACTCATAGTGACCCTATATGACAGAGTAGAACTGCCCCATAGGGTTTCTTAGGCTGTAATATTTACAGGAACAGATTGCCAGGTCTTTTCTCCCTTGGAGTTGTTGGGTGGGTTTGAACCACTAACCTTTTGGTTAGCAGTCGAACTCTTAACCATTAAGCCACCAGGACTCCATATATATATATGTGTGTGTATGTATATATATATATATATATATATATATATATATGTGTGTGTGTGTGTGTGTGTGTGTGTGTGTGTATAGCCCTGGTGGTGCAGTGGTTAAGAGCAATGGCGAGCTACATTAGCTAACCAAAAGGTCAGCCGTTCAAATCCACCAGCCCCTCCTTGGAAATCCTGTAGGGCATTTCTACTCTGTCCTATAGGGTTGCTGCTATGAGTCTAAATTGACTTGACAGCATTGGGTTTGGGTATACATACATACATACATACATATATATATATATATATATATATATATATATATATATATATATATATATATATATATATATATATATATATATATATATATACATACATACATACATACATACATATATATATAAGGTTTTATATAGTTAGCCTACTGAGTCATGGGGTGAGACAGGAAATCCATGCAGCCTGAAGCCAAAACCCACCCTCTTGACCAAAACACTCTGGATTCCTCAAAGCACTCTGAGCCATCTTCCAAATTACCTAGTTATAAGAGTAATCATTGTTAAATTCAACCACACAATTTTCATCCCTAGCTAGAAGACCTTCCTCCCACAAGCCAAAAAATGAAATTGACAGCTTTCTTGGAATAGAGGTTTTTTCATCAGTGTTTGATTTAAAAAAAAAAAAACCCTCATATATCCATTTTTTTATTTGTTTCTGTGAACCATTCATTAATGAACACAGCAGAATGAAAGTTGCTGAGACTGTAGAGGTTGTAAGGAATTCTGATGAAGAACTGTTGTGTACTGGTGTTCCAAACTGTCATATGATGGAGTAGTCTTATAATGCCTTAAATGTTTATTTCTTAAACATCTTCGCATAATGTGACTATAGCATCATAGGAATTTAATTTAAAATGTATAAATTAGTGCAATATTTGAATATTTTGCTGACATGCAAAGCTGCAGCATTTTCAGTTTATCAAATATTATCAGTACATGAAAGCTTCAACTCATTAGGAAGCTAAAAGAATACACTGTTGCCAAGTTCATAATCAGTCAGTCAGTGAACATTCATCATGTGTTGTGTGCGGAATACTGAATTAAGCAGTTGGGTCACGATAACAGAAGCAGAAGACTCTTCCTGTATCAAAAGATAATTTAATTGAGGAAATTATCTAAATTTAAGAGCAGCTTATTAGGTATCAAATAGAAATTTAAATGGTATAAATTGAATTGGTATATACTGAAGTAACCCAAAGTAAAGAGATTTTAGAGAAAACCGGTAAAGGAAATGCCACTCGCACTAAAAATCATAACTTCTTTTGAGTACCTACTATGTGCAAGGCTCTGTATCTCATTTTAATGTTCATAATAGTCCTGTAACAGAGTAATATTTTTGTCCCCATTTTAAAGATGAAGAAACCAAGGACTAGAAAGTCTACCAATATACCTAATGTCACCCAGCTAGTATCAGACCAGTCAGGATTTTAACTCAAGTCAGTCTGTTACTAAAGCTGAAGTGCTAGCCTTTACGTATAGTGCATTTAAAGAAACTGCATTAGGATGGGTGTTGGCTCTGGAGAGATGGAGAGTTGAAGGTGAACACATTCCTGGAGAGTAGAGCAAAGACATGAAGGTGAAGGATTATGGAAAATTGGCCACAGATCACCTTTTTTTTTTTTTTTAATATTTTATTGTACTTCAGGTGAAGGCTTACAGAACAAACAGTTTCTCATGTAACAGTAGTACACATGCTGTTTTATGACTTTGGTTAACAACCCCACAACATTTTACACAGATCACCTTTTTAAAAAAACTTCTTATTTTGAACTAATTTTAGACTTCCAGAAAAGTTGTGGAAATAGTGCACAGAGTTCTCTTATACCCTTTACCTGCCTCCCCTAATATTAACATCTTACATAACTAAAGTACATTCATTAAAGCCAAAGAAGTAAAAGGAAGGAAATGATAAAGAGCAAAATTAATGCACTAGGAAACAAATATACAACATAATATTTTAAAAAAACAAAAGTAAATTTTTATAAGACTAATAAAATTGATAATCCCCTAAGTAAACTAAGTGTTAATAATCGAGAGAAGGCACAAATTACCAATATCAAAAATGAAAGGGAACTCATCAATTAAAATTCTACAGATCTTAAAAAGATAATAAAAAAAGACATTAAGAAAACTTTATTTCAATAAATTTAACACTTTAGATGAATGGACAAATCTCTTGAAAAACACAACTTACCAAAACTGACCAAGAAAAAATGGAACACCTAAATAGTCCAAAATCTGCTAAAGAGTTTGATTCTGTGATTAGAAACCTTCCCACAAGAAAACATCACACCCAGGAGGTTTCATTGGAGAATTTTTCTAACCATTTAAAGTAGAAATAACACAAATCATACACAAGTCTTTCAAAAAAATTGAAAACAGTAACTCATTTTATGAAGTTGTCATAACTTTGATACAAAACCTGACAAGGACATTACAAGAAAATTACTCTCTCTCATGAGTATGTTGTTATTGTTAGGTGCCATAAGCCGATTTTGACTCATAGTGACCTTATGTGACAGAGTAGAACTGCCCCCATGAGTTTTTAGGCTGTAATCTTTATGAAGGAGACCTGGTGGCACAGTAGTTAAGAGCTCGGCTGCTAATCAAAAGGTCGACAGTTTGACTCTATCAGCCAGTCCTTGGAAACTCTATGGAGCAGCTCTGCTCTGTCCTATAGGGTCACTATGAGTTGGAATCAACTCAATGACAATGGGTTTGGTCTGGTAATTTTTACGGGAGCAGATCGCCAGGTCTTTCTCTCATAGAGCTGCTGGGTGGGTTTGAACTACCACTGAATCATGACCAATGTAAAGTTGATTAATATTGGAAAATTGATGAACATAATTCACCACATTAACAGAATAAAGGAAAAAAATCATGTGATTATCTCAATAAATGCAAAAAGAGAGACTAAAAATACCAACACCCTCTTATGACAAAAAACTCTTAGCACATTGGGAATAGAAGGAAATAATCTGGTCAGAGAATCTTTAAAACTGTACTGCAAATACTGTAATTAATGATAAACTATTGAAAGATTTCCACCTGAGATCAGGCACAAAACAATGATGCTCACCATCACTATTTCTAGTCAGCATTGTATTGGAGATCCTAGTCAGTTCCGTAAGGTATAGGCAGGAAGAAATAAATCTGTTATTATTTCCAGAAGATATGATTGTTTCTGCAGAAAGTCCACAAGAATCTTCAGATAAACTGATAAAATTTAGCAGTCATTCAATCTGAAGACAAAATAAAGTATTATAGTGACATATGTGTAGACTTAGAGTTAGAAAACCAAAAGGGAAGAACACACTCGACATTTCTCAAGCTGAAAGAACTGTAGAAAAATTCAAGCCTCGAGTTGCAATATTGAAGGATTCTATGGGCAAAATGGAGCCCCGATGGTACAGTGGTTAAGAGCTCAGCTGCTAACCAAAAAGTCAGCAGTTCAAATCCAGAAGCTGCTCCTTGGAAACCCTATGGGGCAGTTATACTCCATCCTATGGGGTTGCTATGAGTTGGAATCAACTTGAGGGCAATGAGTTTAGGTTTTTTTTTGTTTGTTTGTTTTTGTTTTTTTGTTTGTTTTTTGGTATGAGCAAAATATTGAACTATGCAGGAAGCATCAAAACAAGATGGTAGGAATACACAGGGTCACTGTACCAAAAAGAATTGGTCAACTTTCAGCCATTTCAGAAGGTAGCATATAATCAAGAACCAACGGCACTGAAGGAAGAGGCCCAAGCTGCACTGAAGATACTGGCAAAAAAACAAGTCTCCAGGAATTGACAGAATACCGATTGAGGTGTTTCAACAAACAGATGAAGTGCTGAAAGTGCTCACTCGTCTATGCCAAAAAATTTGGAAGACAGCTACCTGGTCAACCAATTGTAAGAGATCCATATTTATGCCCATTCAAAAAAGAGGAGATCCAACAGAATGCAGAAATTATCAAACAATATCATTAATATCACAGACAAGTAAAATTTTGCTGAAGATCATTCAAAAGTGGTTGCAACAGTACATCAACAGGGAACTGCCAGTATTTCAAGCCAGATTCAGAAGAGGACATGGCATGAGTGATATCATTGCTGATGTCAGATGGATCTTGGCTGAAAGCAGAGAATACCAGAAAGATGTTTACTTGTGTTTTACTGACTTTGCAAAGGCATTCGACTATGTGGATCGTAAGAAATTATGGATAACACTGGGAAGAATGGGAGTTCCAGAACAATTAATTATGCTCATGAGGAAGCTGTACATAGACCAAGAAGCAGTCGTTCCAACAGAACAAGGGGATATTGTGTGGTTTAAAGTCAGGAAAGGTGTACGTCAGGATTGTATCCTTTCACCATACTTAATCAATCTGTATGCTGAGCAAATAATCTGAGAAGCTGGACTACATGAAGAAGAACAGGGCATCAGGATTAGAGGAAGACTCATTAACAACCTGCAATATGCAGATGATACAGCTTTGCTTGCTTAAAAGTGAAGAGGACTTGAAGCACTTATTGATGAAGATCAAAGACCACAGCCTTCTGTATGGATTACACTTCAACACACAGAAAACAAAAATCCTTACAACTGGGCCAATAAGTAGCATCATGATACAGTGAGAAAAGATTGAAGCTGTCAAGGATTTCATTTTACTTGGATCCACAATCAACCCTCATGGAAGCAGGAGTCAAGAAATCGAAGGATGTGTTGCATTGGGTAAATCTGCTGCAAAAAGACCCCTTTAAAGTGTTAAAAAGTAAAGACGTCACTTTAAGGACTAAGGTGTGCCTGACTCAAGCCATGGTGTTTTCAGTTGCCTCATAGCATGTGAAAGCTGGACAATGAATAAGGAAGACCAAAGAAGAATTGATGACTTTGAATTATGCTGTTGGAGAATATTGAATATACCAGGGACTGCCAGAAGAATGAACAAATCTGTGCTGGAAGAAATACAGCCAGAATGCTCGTTAGAAGCAAGGATGGCAAGACTTCATCTCATGTACTCTGGACATGTCATCAGGAGGGACCAGTCCCTGGAGAAGGCACCATCATGCTTTGGTAAAGCAGAGGGTCAATAAAAAAGAAGACCCTCAATGAGATGGATTGATACAGTGGCTGCAACAATGGGCTCAATCATAGCAACGGTTATGAGGATTGGGCAGGACCAGGCAGTATTCCATTCTGTTGTACTTGGGGTCACTGTGATTTGGAACTGACTTGACGGCACCTACAGCAACATTATTGAATATAAGGTCAACATATAGAAATCAATTATATTTATATACACCAGAAACAAACATTTAGAAAATAGAATTTAAAAATAAAATAAAAGCTAATAATAAATTTAACAAAGATGTGAAAGACCTATACAAACTACAAAACATTATTGAGAGACACTAAAGAAAACCGAAATAAATGGGCAAGTACATCAGACTCATGAACTGGCAGACTCGATATTGCAACTATGTCAATTCTCTTCAAATTGGTCTATATGCAATACAAAGGGCTATTTTAAAAATCATCTGATTAGTTGATTTTTAAGAAAGAACAGGTGATAAGCTGTATTAGAGACAGATGTCAAACAATATTTGTCTCATTTGGATGCTTCCTTGTAGAGACAAAAAAAAATAACTATTACAAGTTACCATCTGTATATGTGATTTGTCTTTTCACCATCTCTACTGCTCCCACCTTTGTCCAAGCATCATCATTTTTCACCTGTATTATTCAATAGCCTCCTAACTAGTGTTTTTAATTCCACCTTTGCCCTCTTATGTCCAATCTCTAAACAGCAACTTGAATGAGTCTGTTAAACAGAAGCCTCTGTTTGTGCTTCTCCTGGAACATATTAAGAACATTTCTATCTCAGGGCATTTGTACCCACTGGTCCCTCTCTTAGAAAACTCTTCCTTCAGGTGTTACATTCCTTCCTCCCTCACCTCTTCTAGGTCTTTACTCAAATCGCTTTCTTTGTCAGGCCTTCTCTGTTTATCCTATTTAAAACAGCAAACTTCAGTCTCACCCAACACTCTCTACCTTCCTTCCCTCTTTATTCATCTCTATAGCAAGTATCACCTTCCATTAAACTATGTATTTTACTCACTTATCAGCCTTCTCCCTCTTTACAAAGAATGTAAGCTTCGTGGGCAGTGATTTGTAACTGATTTGTTCACTGTTATGTCCCAACATCTATAGAGTTGCTTTGGGTTGGAACCTACTTGACGGCAATGAGTTTGGTTTGGTTTTATAATAGTTGTCCGGCATGTGGCAAGCCCTCAATGAATATTTGTTAAATAAATTAAATAAATGAACACATCAACAATTTGAATGACACTTGAAACTCTCAAGATGGTTTTCATAGAAGAAGCCATAGTAATTTTTTCAACCAGGCTCGATTTTATTTTCATATTCTTGTTTGGTATTTTTCTCACTAGAGTCCGCACTTAGACCCTCAGGGGCCTACGTTTCACAGTTTGACTGGAATGTTCCATGACACACAGCGTGAGAAGAATGAAGGTGAATAATTCTGCTATGAGAGTAGAGCATTTTAATGTTGGCTTCAATATTTTTTTGTGCATTCATAAAATGTTTAATGAAAGTGTGATTAAAAAAAGAAGAGTTGTTTTATTAAAAGAAAAATAAAAAAATTCTCCCTGTGTTGTTTCAAAGGATCATCTTTTGGTTTGATACTGAAAATGAACTGAAATGAGAGGACAAATATATGCTTGAAAATAACTGCTTCAGTGTGTTATTTATAATCTATACTAGAACATGTTCCTGAGAAAGTAGGTTATTTCTTTATGCACATATAAATTTTAAATTAATACGGTAAAAAGTTGAACATTTTTGGCTAAGGAGGACAGTAAGGTCAGATGTCAAATGCATAATAAAAACGTTCCATAACCAGACCAGAAAGTTATTCTCTGATCTTTTTAGGGTATTTCAGTAAGATTTTCGGATGACATTTCTCCCTCTTTTTTCACCATTTTGATAGCCTTGCTCTTAAAAGACTCATTTCCTTTCAAGAATAATCACTCTAGAGAAAAAAAGAAAATCTCTACATTTCAACAATAGTTGGGTTTGTTACGGTTTTAGCTTTAAAAAGAAGATAAATAAAAATGTCCTTTGGAGACGAATGACTAATCCTGTGCTCTTTAACTATTTGTAGAATATTTATGAGTAATTTTGGCATGCCACCTATAAAATTTTTGTTATGTCTAGAATTAATAATCACTTCAAAATAACTATAACTTTTGAAAGAAAACATTATGTAAACTGGTCAGTTTCTGGCAGCCAACATCCTTTGACCTTCCTCCACATGGAAAATAAAGACTGTTTAAATTATTGTCAAACAAGGAAAAATTATTATCAGGCTTCCAACACACTTAGAAAATTTCCTTCATGAAGTATCTTAGGAGAAGATATTAGTACATTCTAGGGATTTTATAAAAATATCTTGGTGGGTAAAATGATATAGGTAAACTTTTGAGTAATAAAAGGGAGGGGAGCAGAGAGAGAGAGAATAAATTTCCCATATGCACTTCACCCACACCCACTCCCCAGATTACCTGCCCCCCACTCCTCACCTCCCCTCACCCCGCAACTGCAAGGCAACATGGTGTCCTGGACAGATAGGATTTTCAAGACAGTCAAATGCAGATTTAAATCCCAGCTCTGCCACTTACTAGTTGTGTGAACTTGGAAAGCTACTTACCCTCTTTGGGGCTCTATTTACCCATCAGTAAAATGGGTTTGGCAAAACTTCAGAGAGAGCTATTGTGGATTTCTTTGCTTCTCTTACATGTAGAACTTGTGGCATGTCCTTTTCATTCCCAATAACTGTCTTTCCCCTGGCCTGAATGATCTTGGATAAATGAGTTCATTCATCTGGACCTTACTCTCTCCTATCTTCTGTCTCTCTAGGAAATCTGATAATTAGAAATAATAACTAAGAAATATATACTGCTTACTATGTACTATGCACTGGTCTAAGTAAATTCATTTCTTTTTCACACCAGCCTTATGAGATATGTGATCTTATTATCTGCATTTTACAGATGGAAAAAAATGAGGCAGAGAGAGGTTAAGTAACTTGCCCAAAGTTTCACGGCAAGTAGGTGCTAGGAGAGCCAAGAGTTGAACCCAGAGTCCACACTTAAAACTTTTATACTAAAATACACATCATCTATTTTAATTTGATTTCTGAATTTAATCCAAGATGATACCTCAAGACAGTTTTTCTTTGAACGTGGGATTGAAAAAGACAAAACAAAAGAAGTAAACAAGATGGCCCCCAGCAAAAGACAACCATAAACTATGGCCCCAGAAGGTAGGATTACGTGTTGGCCCTTTGCTGGGGTAGACTGTTCTTTGCCTAGAGGTCTTTGTGCAGGACCTAAACAGAGAAGCTGATATGGGAAATGTGATAGCTGAAGATAATGCTTTCTGATTAATTCCCAGCATTTATTGCATTCTTATCAAAATGAATCCAAACTGTGCACCCCAAAAGCCAAATTATAGCTTATGTTTATCGAATACCTATGCTATAGCAGGCTCTGGGCCAAGCTGGTTCTTAGATAATCTCATTGAATCATTACAGCAATCTTATTAAGAAAAAATACTATCATTTTGTGAATTTTAATTGATATGTAAACTGATGCTG
The DNA here is from genome assembly GCA_030035585.1 of Dugong dugon. Classification (NCBI taxonomy): domain Eukaryota; kingdom Metazoa; phylum Chordata; class Mammalia; order Sirenia; family Dugongidae; genus Dugong; species Dugong dugon. The sequence continues at coordinate 29,307,667 of CM057475.1, forward strand.
CAAAAGGGTAACGAAATTGCCTATGATCAAACAGTTGATAAATTGAGGAACTGGGGAAAAAACTTGCTCAACAGATTACACTGACTGAATCAAGGAAGAAATTTCACATTATAGAATATTACAATTGAGTTCCTTAGGTTAAGACTCTCTGATCCATACCACTCTGAAGCTGAGACCAGCGAAGTGACATCCCAAGGCCTGCAGATTTTTAATGGCAGTGCCAGACTTAGAACCCTACTTTCTTATAAGCCCACTCCTGTATTTTTCCACCACACTGTACTATAACCTCTTACCTGGGGTGATAGTATGATCGCAGAATCCATCTGGACATAAATTCTGAAAAATTCTGAAACGTCTGTCTTCTGCAGTTAATTTTAAGGGGATGGGAGAAGAGGAGTCGGTGAGGTTGGAGAAGCTTTGAAGGTGGGTCAAAGAGGATCAAATATGGAGGAAAAGGTCTTAAAAAGTTTCCTTAGCTGGCACCTAGTGAACACTGAAGTGCTTTGTTCAAAAGAACTCAAGTAAAAATAAGCTGGGAAAAGTGCCTCTATAGGAAAAACAACATTTCGTGTGAAAGTATGATTTCAATAAGCCAACTGAGTCCAAGTTTAGACTGTGATTCATTTTACAAATGAAGTTACACCCCCAGATCATGTATGCATCCAATTTCAGACTTTGGCCATATTCTTCATCACTCTTGTGGGACATGTGTTTATTAAATTATAGCCCATGCTTTGTTTTGTGTTGTGGCCTGTTTATCTTGTAGATCTGAAATAACATAATTACTTAAAGCAAGTTTGAATGGCATATTATTAAATTCTCTTCTTTTTTTCTTTCCACCAACAGAAAGTGTTCTCATTTTCTAAATTTAAAATATTTATCTCTTTAAATTTTGATACAGTATTTTGATACATACACAATAACGTTAAAAGTTGTGGGTGTAATTATACTGTCAAATGGTTCTGTCTTCCCTCTTAATCTTCCTCCAGTGTACTCAGCTTCGAAAGAGCAGTGCTGCCAGACTGTAATAAATCATCCCCGCAGGCCTTGAATATTGTGCCATACAAGGGAAATTCGGGAAGGATACATATTTTTTAAGCAAATGCATATAGGTATTTTGTATTTGTACACGTGATTACGTATTGTTGGCCCTTGGACTTAATTGCCTGACTTCTGAATTAAAGAGGAGGCAGTTTAAGGATAGCAGATCTATTCCATGCAGACCCAGCTAAGGCAGTGCTCAATATGCATTGGTTGATTTGACTGTTCTACATTGGATAGAGTGTAGACATAACACTGTAAGTACCAACTATCAAGTGTCCACTATGTGCTAGGTATATTATCTTTAAAGCTCACAGCTGCTCTGCAAGGTAAATTGCTTCAACCTTTTATATTAGATGAAAAAACTCTGGGGCTCAGAGTTTAACCAGTTGAACAAAGTCAAACAGTAAATGTCAGAAACTGGGACTTAATTAACATGGGTTGGAAAACACTTTGGGAAAGGTTGACTTAGATGATTTGAGTAAAGCCAACCCTAAAATTCTGTGATTTTAAAGAGCACGGATCATGTCTGGCTCAAAGGCCCAATCTCTTTCCTTCATTCCATGCTACTTTCTAACATTTCTTAAGGAAAGGAAACTAACACTTATTGAGCACGTGCTTTCTGCCAGTTTCCATGCTGGCCTTTGGACATGTTGGTTGCTTCATTTAAATTTCTGAAACACTTTGGAGCCTCTGACTCTAACCAGTTGCCTTCCACCATGGACAAATGTTAAGACCACTGGGAAGGCAGCCAAAAAATGTGAATTCTGTTCTCAGCTCTGCTACTTTTTAACCCTGTCAATAGGGTAGGTCACATATCCACTCTGCACATGAGTTCCTTCACCTGTAAAATCGAGAATAATAATAATGAAGTTACTGCCTACCTCAGTTTCAGTTAGGAAGAACATGTCAGAAGAGAATAAAATTATACATGTGAACAAAGGTGGTCACATATGCAAGGAAGTCATATTGTATGACTGTAAAGTACACAAAGGTATGTGGTCAGTAAGAAGAGGGAGGCAGGGAAAGCGAGAGAGATGGGAGGTCTGAGAGAAAATAATTTGAACAGGGCCAGTAACTCCTTCTGTCATTCTACTCGATAGATAAGTCTCAGTGAAAAGGAGATGGTCAGCCTCAGTCCCTCCCAGTTCTTTAGTACATCTAGAAGTATGAGCATCTCCCCGTGCTGGGTATGACTTCTAGGGATTAGATACATAGTTTTCTTAATAAGATGGCTGAAGAATGCAAGCTATCTGGTTCTCCAACAAAGAAAAGCTACTTGTTTTAGTGCTACCCCTAATCCCTAGTCTTTAGTTTAAAAGTTAGACAATTGAGTCCAATGTGTAATTAAGTCCAAGTATCAACAATATGTAATCATGTGTACAAATACAAATAGCCACTTGTTTTAATGTCTCTCAATGACAGAAGACATATCCTCAGGGAATTTTCAAGAATAATCTAGACTGTGCTTCTCAAAGCATCAGTGGTGACACACTATTCTTTTTTTGATACCTTATAAAGTAATAGCTGGACAATGACTAAAGAAGACTGAAGAAGAATTAATATCTTTGAATTATGGTGCTGGCAAAGAACACTGAATATACCACAAACTGCCAGAAGAATGAACAAATCTGTCTTGGAAGAAGTACAGCCAGAATGTTCCTTAAAAATGGGGATGGCAAGATTTTGTCTCACATACTTTGGACATGTTCTCAAGGGAGACCAGTCCCTGGATAAGGACATCATGATTGGTAAAGTAGAGGGTTAGCAAAAAGAGGAAGACCCTCAACGAGATGGATTGACACAATGCCTGCAACAATGAGCTCAAGCATAACAACAATTGTGAGGATGGCGCAGGAGCAGGTAGCATTTCCTTCTGTTGTACACAGGGTTGCTATAAGTAGAAATCGACTTGGCAGAATCTACGAACAAGATAAACTAATGCTTTTGTAAAATACAATACAAATTAATTACTAGAAAATAATCACTTTCTTGGTGTCCAGCCGTGTCAAATGGCTTGCTTTCGATTCCAATACTTCTCTCACTGCTGACCAGAAACAAACATTTGTAGGACTTGTACCGGCTAACAAACCATTCTTTGAGTAACACTGATCCAGATGACACACATAATTTAATGCCAGTGCCAATTCTAGAACTCAAAACTCTCTTTAAGACATAGCATTCTCCGCAAATGAGGACTTTTTATTACCCTTTGGTATTCTGCTTTTGTCTTATCTCCTTGCTGTGGAGGGACTCAATGCCCTAAGACTTCTGTTTTACCAACTCAGCCCCTCCCTCCAACTTCTCCATCCTTCATTCTCACTATAGAGCCCTATGTTTTGGAAACCTCTTCCCCAAAACACTCTGTGTTCCTGATCTTTCCTTTCCTTCCTTATTTCCATCAAAATAGACCCATCTTATGGCCCATTCTCTTATGGCCTTCTCTATCATACTTAATAGGCTAGATCAATGATTGATCAATGATTTTATGCTGAGATTTGAAGAGTTCATAGCTCACTCATTTCAATAGAATTCGATATATATGCATCTGTTTATTTGAGCCCGCTGTATTTAAGGAGTTCTACTTGGAAGAAGGAGTCCCCGGGTGGTGCAAATGGTTAACTGTGTTTGGTTGCTAACAGAAAGGTTGGAGATTTGAGTCCACCCAGGGATGCCACAGAAGAAAGCCCTGGTAACCTACTTCTGAAAAATTATCCATTGAAAACACTATGAAACACCGTTCTACTCTGACACACATGGGTACGCATGGAGTCTGAACTGACTTCGACAGTGACTGGTTTTTTTGAATTTGGAAAGAAGTCACAAAAGATAATTCCCGCTCTCAAATAGTTTATCATCATGTTACTTATATCATATTTTAAATCAGCTATCAAGTTCTTCAACATTCTTACCCTACCTTCCTAATCAGATCTCATTTCCCACAACTTCCTAGACTGGCTGGTCTCTTCACTGTTCCCTGAACACGCTATAGTTATTCGGAGGTGTTCTTATTCATGTTATTCAGTCAGATTCTAGATGTCTTCCTTTCTTCCATCCATCTTTCTAGGCCCTCACCAAGCTTCATCTTCATCATGATGTCTTCTAGAAAGCGAAGAGGAGCGTTATAGGGCCACCTGGGTCTCACCCCTGGAATCCTGTGGCGTTTATAGCCATAGCATTCAATGTAGCAACACATCATGTGGTTCTCAAGTTGTCAGAATAGTATTTATCCTTTTCCCTGAGTTAGATTATAAACCCTCCTGAGCAGCATCTTCATTGTCTGGTATAATGAAAATGGATGTTCACTCAACATCTTTATTCATTGCCCACTGAGAGCAAGGCCGGGTCCTTAACTTTCTGAGGGACACAAACATGAAAAAGGTCCTCTGGGCCTTCAAGGAATTTACAGTCTAGGGCTGAGATCAGCTTTATCCTTATATATTCTGTGGAATACCTCTCTTATCTCATACTCCATTTAAAAAAAAAAAATGTGTCAATGGTCAAATAAATTCCAAGACTTCTGCATATTCTATTTCCCTCTTTGAGGGTCACATGGAATTATAGCATATTAAAGGTTTTAAGAGGTCTTTCAGGTAGACAACATGTTAAGTTTTTTAAACATTATTTAACCCAGGAGTTCCTTAAAATTATTTGACCATGAAACTTTTTGTCTAAAAACAAGAGTTAATATCCGTCAAAACTAGTATTCTTCAAAATATATGGTGAGAAACACTGATTGAGTTAAAATTCCAAGGTTAAAGAATTACTATTAATTTTGTTAGGTGTCTTAATGGCATGCGGTTTTGTTAAAAAAAAAAAAAAAGTCCTTATTTAGGTCTTTGTTTAGAGTTACATACTGAAGTATTTATGGGTAAAATGATAAGAAGTTTGACATATGCTTTAAAAGACTTTAGGAAAAATAAAAGATGTGTTAGGATAGATAAAAGAAGGTTGGAAAAATGTTGGTAAACAGTGAACTTTGGTGACGAATACATAGAGGTTTATTATGCATTCTACGTATTTTATGTATTTGAAAAGTTCTGTTATAGTTTTATTTTTAAAGTCTTCAATACTTGAAATACATGAAGTGAATGAAACTTCATTAATTTGGAAATCACCAATTTAAATTCTGCAATCACTAGGACCATATATTAATTTGGTTAAACAGAAATTTGTCTTTGCTTGTAAAATATATTCAAACGTAATGTAAATGTATCAGTCCCTCAAAATATAGCAGGAGAGAGTTTAGAAATCTTCGGGAAGCTATGGAGGTACCTCAGAGGCACTGTGAATGGAGCAGGTGATCACCTGGGCTCCTGCTTCCCCTTCCCCTGCTGTAGCTGCAATCAAAGAAACTCCAATTTAATCTCTTTTATAGAGTAGAGATCTATGTGAGACTGTTTTTGAAAAGGGTTCCACTGGTTTAAAAATGCCGAAGTGCGAAAACCATTGCTGTACTCCATCTGCTTAACCCATATGGAAGTGGTCAACTAGACCCAATGTAGCAAAGCTCTTCATTGTTTTGATTTACTTTGATTTTAAAAACCTATAGATTTAATTACCAGGCCCTTTTTCCTGTGCCTTCCCACAAAGACCAAGGAGAGCTGCATTTTGGTGCTTTGCTGGGTTTGTGGTTTATGGGTTGGCAGCTTGCTAGCAGCCACCATTGTAAATGTTCTGGTGTATGTCACGCCATGATTCTTTCCAACAAGTTGCAGCAGGTCAGGAACCTGTGTGTCTCCAGATGTGATTCCCCACACTGGATTAGCACTTGGCCCAGCTCCACATCACCCCTGAGGGTACAAAACTTGGTCTTATGGACACTCCTTGTTCAGACAACACCAGAGGAAGAGCTTGTCCCTTTCTCTAAAGGAACTTCTTCTTACTTGGGTCTATCGGTCTATTGGAAGTATTTTGAATACCAAAGATTCCTAACTAGAAAGGACGTTATGGGATCAATGAAAAAATAGGAAATACCTGTAAGTGTTCTCCTTCTTCTTTATTAGTTGAGAAATTGGAGGCCCAGTAAGGAGGGGAGCTCTTTCTAATGCACCCCGAGGTTCACTTCCTTATTATAGAGTGTAGTGTAGGGCTTCAGAACACCAGCTGTGGAACCCGTTCATCTCAGGTTCATGCCAACCATGCCACTCCTTACCGTCTGATTTTAGTTACTTAGTCTTTCTAAGCTGCAGTTTCCTAATCTCTAAAATGGGAATAACATCACCTACCTCATAGGGTTGTCCCAAATATTTCTAACTATGCTAAGTGTTTCACACATATTATTGTAAAACGAAAGAACATGAGAAAGTGCACTTTGTATGAAGCCTGAACTGGTACAAAATAGACACTTGATGTACTCTTGCACTTGTTGCTGTTATTGTTCTGGTGAAGGTGGTGGTGGTTACTATTAATAATATGATAATGCACCCGTGCTTCCCCAACAACTGTCTTAGTGAAGCAGCTTGGAGAAGCATGTCTCCCTTTGTAGTCCAAATTAGCTTCCTGGCAGACCTTACTATATAACCTTGGCTCCATGCACACCTGCCCACAAGCAATACAGTCATGCTCTGCAAAACATCCTTTCTGAACAACATTGGACCGCATACACATCAGTGGTCCCATAGGTTTTTGTTTGTTCTAAGGGAAAACAGCTCTCCTTTTATTATTTCCCCCTAATGGTTTTAAAAACCCCAAACTCCCAGAGTGAACAAGCAGTGGGGCTCCAGGGCGCATCCCATCCGCCTCCCCTTCCCCCTTCCCCTCCTCCTAGCTTCACTCATCCACCCAAAAGCCTTGCAGCAGTTCACTCCCAGTGCCGGGCAGCGCCTGCCTTGGCTCCTTCACTACTGTCTCAGATGCTGGCCTGGGCGCTGGGTGCTCAAGGGCTCTGGCTCCAGGTGGTGGCTGCACAGGATCAGGAAGCAGCTGCACCAACAGGGTGGCAGCAGCCAGGGCCACCACCACCAAACTCCTGGCACCCGCACACCCGCAACCTGCCCAGTCCCCATGGCCACCTCTCAGCATCCCCACCCCACACACCCGCATCCTTCACTCAGATGTGAGCAAAGTCCCCATCCAGCTGCTGGCGCAGCCCCCACCAGGCCACAGCCGCAAGAGGTAAGGCCAGCCCTCTGTATCCACTGGAACGGCTCTTGGGCTTTGTCTGGTGGCCAGGCAGTTGCAGGGGCTGCAGCCCAGGCTCCTCCTGTTGCTCTGGCAGGCAGAAGAGCACGCAGGATTAGGCTCATAACCCAGGGACTGCCTGTGTGTAATATGGTGTTTGCACAACCTCCAAATCGCATAACATCCTATTTCACAGGATGTATTGAGGATGTTAAGTGACGCATGACTGTACTTTGAAAGCAAATTGCAGTTAAGGTGGTGACCACAGGAAGTGCTTAGCAGTCTCACTGTGCCCTCCCAGGCTATGCCATTGTCCCTTCACAGTAAGTGATCATCAGGAGAACCTACTGGTACCAGACAGGGATCACACATTTATTTATTGAGTCATTAGCCTCCCTAGTGATTCCATGCTTGAAATAAAAAATGAGATGAATCCAATATAATATTTCTGGAGCAGTTAACTTAATCTAATTATTCTGGCACCACTTTCTGAAAGCTGTAGACACTGGGGCAGATTTCCAAACACCATAGATGGAATACCATTTGCTGCCAGAAAAAGGACAGCAGTCTTTCCAGGAACAAGACCTGATATACAGAACTGGCTATTAGTTGCTGCTCCAGCTATCTCCTTCATTTTGTTTTCTTCTTCTTTTTTTTTTTTTTTTCCTTTTCTCTCACTTCTGATACTTTTTAGGATAGGCAAAAGACATTGTCCCAAACAGAGTTAAGTTTCTTCTATTGATAAATAAATTTACTAAACTGGATGTCTCTTCTGAAAAAGAACATAAATCTCTACAAATAGGCTTCAGTTTGGTTTCAACACACGTGAACAATGACGCAATCTTGGGAGGCCAACTTTAAATACTTTAGAATGAAGCTTCTTAACAAAGACTCCCAAAGTATAGACAAGCAAGTCAAAGAAACTCCAAATGCCCTCCTGGCCCAGCAAAACGTCAAAGATTCTGATAGGAAGGGAAGCATGGGCCTCAAATAATGTATAGGCAGGGAAAGAGGGGAGAGAAAAGAAGAAAGCATCTGATTTATAAATATTTATAAAACATTCATTAGGCATGGCTAGAACATGCAGTTCTTCTCTGAGTTCACTGCTGGGAAACAATAATAAAAAGCACAGAATTATTCAAATAAAGGTGAAAGGAGATTTAATTCTGTATTTTTAGAAATCCACCAGGCTTTCCACAACACATAGGGAGAAAAGGTGGGGCAAATGCGCACCGTGTAATCCCATACTTGGGCTAGGTGCAGGAAACCAGCTCAGCTCTGGATTGCACAGCCACAAATTAGCCTCCAGCACCATCCAGTCAGAGCCTGGACAACGGCATCCCTTGTAATTGGTCCTTTGCTGTTGTCCTCACCCCTTCTTTTCTGAGAGTAAGCAAAGTACACCTTGCCCCACCTACTCATGAAGCACATGATGACTACTCAGAAACCGAGAAGCCAAACCCACTGCCATCTAGTCCATTCCGACTCACAGCGACCCTATCAGAAAGAGTGGAACTACCCCACAGGGTTTCCAAGGCTGTAAATCTTTAGGGAAGCCAAATGCCACATGTTTCTCCCTCAGAGCAGCTAGCAGGTTCCAATCACCAACCTTAGAACCACTGCGCCACAGGGGTGAGGGGTGGGGGGTAGGGGGTGGGGTGGGGGTGGTGGCTGACTACTCAAAACCTGGCCCCAAATTGTTCGTTTTTAAGAAGAGGCCAACCTTTGGTCTCTCTCTCTCTCTCTGTCTTTTTTTTTCCAAGAAGACAGTTTAGTAAAGTGTTTTGAAAAGGACTTCCATTGGTAAAATCTGCCCATCATATTTGTTCTGGGCCAGGCTTACACAAAATAGAGTAGGTGTTAATCTACTTCAGAGTTTCCCAACCGTGGGGACACTGCTCACTGCTACACCAACAAAAGCAAGTTACAACTCTGCCCTGAGATATGATAGGGTGTAAATCTTTATAGAGATAAAAACCAAACTTTTTTTTAAAGTAACTATTCAAGGAGTTACAATAATTATAATTATCTTTCCTGAATGCATAAATTGTTATTTTGATACTTAAGACCTGTAAAGATCTGCCTTGGACCATTTGACACCACCCATTAGTGCAGCTAAATCTTGTCAACAATGACAAACAAGTTCTAGTTTCTAATAAATTTTTTTCATTATATTATTTGAAAATTTTGTATAAATTTGAAATTATATTTTTCCTAAGTTTATTTTTTTCTTATAGTAACTGTATAACTTAAAAAAAAAAAACAAAAAACCTGTTTTCCTCGAGCCCCATATAAAAAATCCATTGCCATCAAGTCGATACTGACTCGTAGCGACTCTATAGGACAAAGCAGAACTGCCACAGAAAGGGTTTCCAAGACTGTAATCTTTAGGGAAGCAGACTGCCACATCTTTCTCCCAAGGAGCTGCTGGTGGGTTTGAATTGCTGACCTTTAGGTTAGCAGCCAAGTGCTTAACAGGGCTTCTTGAAGCCCCATGTAGACATCCTCAAATCAATTTCCCTCCTGTTTACTCCAGTAATACAAATAATATCACTTTCTATGAACAACTTTGATGAAATATAATATCTAATACTTAATTTCAACACTGCTTCTAAATCTGCTCTAAGAACTTTGCATGCATTTACCCTGTCAATGACCACAACAACCCTATGAATTAAGTATTAATATTATTCCCACTTTACAGATGGGAGAACAAAAGCACAGAGGAGTAAAAACACTTGTCCCAAGTCACACAGCCAGGAGGTAGTAGAGCCTCTGGGATTCCAACTCAAAGATTATATTCTTAACACTCGACTATCCGGTCTCTCAAAAAGGTTGAGAAGCCCTGGTCTATGAGCATACATTCTCAGTGGTGGTGATTTCACCCCCAGTACGGTGAAATTTGGTTCTTGGCAGTCTGGAAAATCCTACTTTTTGATGCATAAAGCACAGATTACATATAGTTTATAAATAGATAACAGTAAATCAGTGGCATTAAAATTCTATGGTGGGGGCTATTAGGAAAAAAAATGTGCTTAGGGGAGCAACGATGAAAAAAGATTTAAAAACAGTGGTCTACGAGGTATAGTTAGGAGAATGCTACTGAAAGTCTTTCCCCAGCATCAGTGGTCTCCCTGAAAAACACAGACACATGCACACTCAAACGCCACACCCACATGTACCAAAATGTTTTCTTGATCAGCCAGCCTGCTTAGCTGCCTGAAATTTTCCAAAACAAAGAACCATTCCTTTGGATTATGGTAATGCTGCTAGTAGGGAACTTTTTTAAAATGCAAACTCACTATGGAGGGTACTATATTAATCTCTTCATATAAATTAGTGAAAGTGAGAATAGCAAAGGACTGAGCACAGACCAAGTCAGATTTCAAAAGAAGGGACAAGAGACAGGCCAGGTGGGGAGGATGAGATCTGTAGGGTAGGTCCAAGGGGCAATTCTAGGGGAAGCCTTGATAGGGTGAGGATTTATGAGAGCACTGGATACCCAAAGGCCTGAGAAGCTGGCGCTAAGTGGGGAAAGACAAGCATCACCTCATCTGACCTTTGGCAGCAGATAGAATTAAGTTCACACCTCGGCTTTCCTACCTACCAGCTTTGCATTCTTTGGCAAGTGACTTCCCCTCTCTGAGTCTCAATTGTTTTGTCATCTATATAATAGGCCTTAGGATATAAATGCATGGGAAGTGCCTGGTGTGGAGTAGGCACTCAACAGCTTAAATTTTCGTTCTTCCATCTTCTTACTTGCCATTGTATTCTTATAATAATCATATGATTATCTCACAGTTTTATCCGGAGGTAGCCATGTGTGTAGAACAACTGCATTCTTTCCTTTTGTGTTCAATTAGAAGTCAAGGGAAGGTGCAGCTTTTTCTCACTCCTGTCCCACAATAGCTGATTTCAATGGCGCCTTCCTTTTGCTTCTCAGTGGCTCACTAATTGCATTACTGTACAGACACATCAAGGGCAGCCATCTGGTGTTAGAAAAGCAAATTCTCCTCTTTATTTGTTATGAACTGAATTGTGCTCCCCAAAAATATGCATTGTAAATCCTAACCTCTATGCCTGTAGTTATAATCCCATTGGGAATGGTTTTCTCTGTTACGTTAATGAGGGTAGTATTGGTATAGAGTGTGTCTTAAGTCAATCTCTTTTGAGTTGTAAAACTGCAGATCAAGCAAGCAAGCAAACAAGCACAAATGAAGGGGAGATACATGTCACATGATACCGAGGAACCTAAAAGTAGAAGCTGAAAAGAGACATGGACTTTCTCTCAGAGCAGACAGAGAGAGAGAGCCTTCCCCTAGAGCCGTCACCCTGAATTCGGACTTCTAGCCTTCTAAACTGTGAGAAAATAAATTTCTGTTAGTTAAAGCCACCCGTTTGTGATATTTCTGTTATAGCAGCACTGGATAACTAAGGCATCATTGTTGTAAATATTTCCAATGGGAAATTAAAGGTGTAATTTTTCAGAATCAATTGAGTAATACCAGGAGAGAATAAATAAAGGGCTTTTTCTCAGAAAAGAATCAGCAGTAAGAAAACTGATAATATCCTTTTCATCCTCCAAATCACTGGGGCTTTGATTTCGTCGAACTTAGGTTTACCTGATCTTGACCTATGTCTTCAGTTGTGTAGTTTGGGGGAAAAGATGGTGAACGTGATCTCCTTAGAGAAAAGATGTTATTTATTTATCAAAAAGCTGAAGTACCTGAAGAAGTGGCAGTGATTGCCTTTAAGAAGCCATGCAGTTTCATTTGGGCCAAATCACTGCAATAATCTTTCTACCTGGAGGTATTGGTGGTTTAGTGGTATAATTCTCACCTTCCATGCAGGAGACCCAGGTTCCATTCCCAGCCAATATACCTTATGCATAGCCACCATCATCATCAGTGAAGGCTTACGTGTTGCTATGATGCTGAATAGGCTTCAGCAGAGTTTCTAGACTAAGAAAGACTAGGAAGAAAGTCCTAGTGATCTGTGTCTGAAAATCAGCCAATGAAAACCCCACACAAGGTTCAATTCACAACCGATCATGGGGATGGCACAGGACCAGGCAGCATTTCCTGGGTCACCAAAAGTCGGGGGCTAATTTGACTGTAGCTAATGAGCAAAGCAGAGGCTGTGGTGGCTCAGTGGTAAAGCACTGGGCTGCTAACTGAAAGTTCAGTGGTTTGAACCCACCAGTCACTCTATGGGAGAGAAAGATGTGACCATCTGTTTCCATAAAGATCACAGCCTTGGAAATCCTATGGAGCAGTTCTACACTGTTCTATACAGTCACTATGAGTCAGAATGGACTCAGCAGCATACAACAACAACAATAACAACAACATTTCTAGATGACCATCTTTTTCAAATCTATTATAATTTCCACCACAGCAATGAGTGACAAACATCTATCTTTAATGACTAATTTATACCCAAGCCTGGAGTCAGGAAGGTCCCAGGCTGGGAGAATGTAAATGCCTTCCCTTCCTATTGAAAGGGTTTGGGAAGAAACTCTCACCAAGTCCTAGAAAGAAGTATGCCATCCAAGGAGACCACACGAGCACAAAACTTCATTCAGTCGTCTGTTTCTCATCTGCGCTCTCCCACCATGACCCCAGTTTTCATGTCTGCCCCTTGCTAGGATCAAAGTCAACTCTTGCCAATTTCCTATGAGCCTCTTTATTCCTTATACATGACCCTAATTCCAAAATTCCCTAAACTGACTTAAACAGGCCTTCTTTCACAGTGCTTGCATCCACCTGGCTCTGATTGGGCCTGTTCCTACCATTTGAGGGACCAAAGGAGTAAGACCACTTCACCCCTTTGACTATTCGCCTCTTAGCGAAGGGCATGGCCAGAGAAGGGCCAGAATGGAAATCTCTACAACTGTGCTGTCCAATACAATAGCCATAGACACATGTAGCTATTTAAATTTAAAATAATTAAAATTAAATAAAGTTTAAAATTCAGTTCTTCGTTTGCATTAACTGTATTTCAAACGTTCAATAGCCATATGAGGTTAATGGCTACTGTGCAGATGTAGAACTTTTCTATCATGACAGAGAGTTCTATTGGACATTGCTACTCTGAAGCAAGGGGCTCAGGAAGGGGCCTCTCTTGACCATGCCTAAGGGTGGCATTACTCTGAGAGCCACTGTTGGATTGAAGTCTGTATATCATCCCCTAATCAGACCCTCCTGAAAAAGACCTCCAAATAGCTCTGGGCCCAGGACTTGCCATTTGGAACACTGATTATTCTCTTCAGAAATTTCCCAATTTAAATCAGGTTCTTTAAATGAGTGAGAAGGAAAAAATAATCTGTACATAACCAAAGCACTGAGGCATATTGTTTTCCCTGGTTAAGTCCTCTGCTGTTCCACTTACACTTCACTGTTAAAAAAAAAAAAAAAAAAAAAAAAAAAATCGGTTTTCCTACTTCCAGCCTCACTAGAAGTTTAAGACTTCTAGTGCTATTCTCTTCCTGAAGGTAAAGGAATTGTACAGGCCCTGGCACTGAGTAAATGTGCTATATAAATGTTTGCTATTAATAGTAATAGAAGTAATCTGTTGGATCAGCACTACATGGTAGATGGCCTGAGTCTGGATTTCCTTAACGCATGTGGCATTGTTTCTTCAGCTGCCACATGGGGAAGATGGTCCAGTTAGCAGGACTGGACATTGGTGGAACAGCTGATCTGACTGATCTGATTGCTTTGCTGCATTTTCAAATTTTTAGAAAGTCCTTCATGTATTGAGGACCAATCTGCTTGTGTTCTGCCAGTTGTCCTCGCTCTGCCCCTGGAGTGACACGTAGCCAGTATTTTCCTTTCCAGGTGACATTGCTCTAGTATTTGAAAGTGACTGCTGTCTAACTGTGGGAGAAGGACATCATGCTTGGTAGACAGTAAGCGAAAAAGAGGAAGACCCTCAACAAGATGGACTGACACAGTGGCTGCAACAATGGGCTCAAACATACCTACAACTGTGAAGATGGCACAGGACTGGACAATGTTTTGTTCTATTGCACATAGGGTCGCTCTGAGTTGGAACCAACTCAACGGCACCTAACAATAACAATAACAACCTCTCTTACTATATCTTCACTTCTCTGGGGCAATAATGACTACTTTTTTCTTCTGTTGGTTCTGTCTAGCAGTTTTAAGGTCTTTCCTTAGCCTATTTCCCTTCTCTAGATATATTTTAACTTATTTAGGATCCTTATAAAATATAAATTATGTGACCCAGAGTTGTATACAATACTTCAGATATGGCCTGACCATGGGTCATTTCTTAAAGATTATTGATTATACATAAATAGCTACTAGCTAGACAGATACATATGGTTATCTATATATGTATGTGTGTGTATATGTATATATACTAACTTGACAGGTTTAAGTACACACACACACACACACAGGCTCATTTTATCAATCCAAACACTTTCTATAACTGTGGCACTGGTGTTTTGGTGCACATGTTCTTTAATCTTTAACAGCTCTGAAGAACACACTGTTCTATTAGGTCAGCCCCAGAAAGGTCAGAGGGGGTGACATTATTCTCTTGCTTGGCCGTAGGACCAGACATGTACACCAGTGGGTGTGATGACCTACTGCCTTTCTCCAAAGAAGAACCAAGTCTGTTAGCCAGGGAAAGGGATATTAAGAAGCTTACAAAGCCTGACTTTGAAAGATTTCCATCTTTTAAACACTGAAGTGGCAGTGACTTGTTTGATATACCACTCAGGTGTTAGGAACTTTGTTTTCTCTTAAACAGACTTCGTATAAATAAATAAATAAAAATTAGACTTAGAAATCCACCAAGCATGTGTTCACCTTTTTTCACCTATAATAACCTCATTTTCTCCTTTTAATGCCTCCAAAGCACATGTAAACTCCAATAAGCAAAAGTTTAAAAGTTGGGTAGGTCTTATGCATCTGTGAAACAGGACTACTGGGGGCTTAGAAGAAAGCTATCATCATTTAAAGGAGATCAGCAGCATAGGTTTGCTACAGCTTGATTGAGAAGCTGCTGTTTATTTTTAAAAGAGGGAACAGAGAGAAGAAAACATTGATCTTCAATAATAAAATGACCTTTCTTCTGAACAGATCAGCTTCATAAGTTAAAATGATTCAAGGCTCAATCTAATATCTGGGGAATAGAATCCCGTTTCCAAAGACAGATGTGATTATGACACATAGTCAACAATGTTTTTCTTCATTCTTGTTTGGCCTGAATTTGAAGTTTTCTGGGAGGGAAAAGGAGAAAAGGGGTTGAGGACTTGGAGAATAATGGGAATTAAATGGGAATGCATTTGTGGTTCGATGTCTCTATTACTGAGTTTTATTGTTGGCTTAGGTAAAATATCATTTGGAATTTATCCTAAGAAAGTCTCCCAGGCCTTTTGGTAGACCATTCTCAAATTAAGGGATAGAGTCTGAGTCTCGTGAGGTTGTTTTTCATTAACCCAACAGAAAAACCATAAACTCAGAATGAGCAACAGAAGCCAGGATGTGGGTTTCCCAAGTTACATCACAGAGCAGTTTAGAATGTGCTGTATGTATTATCTAGCTAGCAGTGGCTTTTTGTGAGTGTGTGTACGTGATGTTCAAAAATAGGTTTTTGTTGTTGTCGTTCCATTACCTAAATGATTCTTACAGCTCTGTAACAAGTACTGAATACATAGGCATGGGATAGTAAGGATGTTCCTTGCCCATGCCTCCTAGATACATTTAAAAAAGAGTTTGGAAAGAGAACCTAGTTGGGAAAAAAAAGGAAAACCAGGCTACACGCCTGCCTTCAACATCTACTGGAAAGTCATTTAATTTTTATGTCTCAAATACTAAGTATTTAAAATGGCTACAACTGTATCAAATCTTACCATGTTACTACAATTATAATGATAGTAGGATAAAACAAGAAATAACACACAAAAAAGCACTTTGGAGGAAGGTGGGGCCAAGATGGCAAAGTAATCAGATGCTTCCGATGGACCCTCTTACAACAAAGACCTGAAAAAACAAGTGATTCAATTATATATGGCAATCTGGGAGCCCTGAACATCAAAGGCAGAGTTAAGGAACCAGAGTGAGTGGCAGAGGGAGGGAAAGACTGTTTGGAAGCAGTGAGGAGTTGCCAGACCCGATCCAGCCAGAGCCTGAGCGCTTCAGGCCTGACCAACTCGGAGATGAGCGGTGACACAGGCAAGCATCGGTGCTCGGGAGGTGTATTCCACACCAAGAGAGACTCAGCCGCTGAGAGTCTACTCAGCCAGGCAGAACCAGTGAGAAGCAGCCCGCATAGGCGAAAGATAAGTACTTGCATACACCTTACCACATGGATCAAAAACACCCCCCTTAGGGAAAAACCTCTCTCCCATTTACCTCCCCACTCCTTTTTCTGCACTGGGTCCTGGACCAGCTTCAGCAATTGCCGAGTGCCCTGGGTCAGAAGTAGGATCTGTCAGACTCCGGGAACCATTCTCTCTGCCTTGGAGAGTGAACAAATTAACAAATGGGGAAAAAATAAACTTCCAGCTCCCCTAAGTCAGGAACCCAGAGTAGGTACAGCTCCTTTGCCTAGGTACAGGCTTAAGGGATCCATGGACTTTGAGTACCTTTCCCCCTACATAGACTTGTGTGGGCCCATCTCAAGAGCGTAGACTCTCATTACCATAGTACAACAGGGTATATACGGGAACCCTAACTTCAACTGTTTCAGCTGTGAAGTGGCAGGTTCTTGATGTTTGACACTGCTATGCCCATTAAGCTGAGTCTTCACCTACCCACATCAGGGGCCTGAGGACTAGTGGCTCCACCCACACCACCTAGCCACCTGCAATAGGCGCCCATGAATAAGAGGTGCCCCCGAGTCCTTACAGCCAACAGGATTAGCTGTTCATAGTCTGGCTGCAAAACCCACCCACCTACACACTCTAGGGAGCAGGGACATGTCTTCTTCCTGAACACTCGGGGGCGGCCGTCAGCCCTCTGTCTTGCTCAGAGTGTATCCCCCTGCTGCAGCCAGAGGCAATCACCCATGCCTGTCTAGGACTGTAAGTGAGAGCCTACACCACACACTTGGTGGCCATCTACCTGGGCACCTGAGTTGAATCCATACAGGAGGAGTGGGCGGACTCCTAAGCTCACATACCTAGTAACAGATCTAACCACCTGGTGACAGGACATTAGAGCTTCAAAGGTGCCAGTAATCAAACTAGCTCATATAAGCAGCCTATTTGGGTATATCAAAACAAAACAAGAAGCTAAGACACAGTAAGCAAACATAAAATAAATAAATATAGTAACTTATTGATGGCTTGGAGAGAAAAGTCAGTATCAAATCACATAAAGAGGCAATCCAAGATGGATTCAGCAAGGTCCTAAAATAAAGAATGTAGTAGTTTTCCAGAGGAGGAAATTTTCTTGGAACACTAGAGGCAAAATACAAAAAAAAATAATAATAATACACAGAACTCTTCAAGAAATTAGTAAGGAAATTAAACAAAACACAGACCACACAATAGAGGAAATTAAAAAGATTAGAGAAGAGCATAATGACAAATTTAACAGGCTGCAAGAATCCATAGAGAGACAGCAATCAGAAATCAAGAAGATTAACAATAAAATTTCAGAATTAGACAACTCAATAGAAAGTCATAGGAGCAGAATTGAGGCAATAGAAGTCAGAATTAGTGAGATTGAAGATAAAGCACTTGACACCAACATATCTGAGGAAAAATCAGATAAAAGGATTTAAAAAAATGAAGAAACACTAAGAATTATGCGGGACTTTATCAAGAGGAATAACCAATGAGTGATTGGAGTACCAGGACAGGGGGGAATAACAGAAAATACAGAGAGAATTGTTGAAGATTTGTTGGCAGAAAACTTCCCTGATATCATGAAAGATGATAAGATATCTATCCAAGTGCTTATTGAACCCCACATAAGGTAGATCCCAAAAGAAAGTCACCAAGACATATTACACTCAAACTTGCCAAAACCAAAGCTAAAGAGAGAATTTTAAGAGTGGCTAGGGATAAACGAAAAGTCACCTACAAAGGAGAGTCAATAAGACTAAGCTCGGACTACTCAGCAGAAACCATGCATGCAAGAAGGCAATGGGATGACACATATAAATCTTTGAAGGAAAAAAACTGCCAGCCAAGAATTCTATATCCAGCAAAAATGTCTCTCAAATATGATGTCGAAATTAGGGCATTTCCAGATGAACAGAAGTTTAGGGAATTTGCAAAACCCAAACCAAAATTACAAGAAATACTAAAGGGAGTCCTCCAGTTAGAAAATCAGTAACGTCAGGTAACAACCCAAGACTAGAACACAGGACAGAGCAACCAGATATTAACCCAGATAGGGAAGTCATAAAAGTAAATCAAAGCTAAAGCACTGAAAATAAGGAAACAGATGTCAACATGTAAAAGACGACAACATTAAAACAAAAAAGAAGGACTTAAGAAATGTAGACATAGATTGTTCATATACAGAGGAAGTCAAGGCGATATAAACAAATAAAAGACTGGTATAAACTTAGAAAAATAGGGGTAAATATTAAGATACCACTAAGAAAACTAACAATCCTACAAGTCAAAATAAGAATAACTAGAAAAATGTAAAGACTCAGCAAACACAAAATCAGCAACAATGAAAAAGATGAAAAGAAAATACATAAAGAAAAACGACTCAACACAGAAAATTAAGTGGGACAAAGAAACTGTAAACAACACACAAAAAAAGACATCAAAATGACAGCACTAAAACTCGTACCTATCAATAATTACGCTGAATGTAAATGGACTAAATGCGCCAATAAAGAGATAGAGAGTGGCAGATAGGATGAAAAAACATAACCCATCTATACGTTGCTTACTAGAGACACACCTTAGACTTAAAGATATAAACAAACTAAAATCCAAAGGATGGAAAAAAAATATATCAAGCAAACAACACTCAAAAAAGAGCAGGAGTGGCAATATTAATCTCTGACAAAATAGACTTTAAAGTAAAATCCACCACAAAGGATAAGGAAGGACACTGTATAATGAGTAAAGGGTCAGTACACCAGGAGGACATAACTATGATAAACATTTACACACGTAACGACAGGGCTGCAAAATACATAAAACAAACTCTAACAGCACTTAAAAGAGAGATAGAAAGCTCCACAATAGTAGTAGGCGACTTCAACATACCACTTTCGGTGAAGGACAGAACATCCAGAAAGAAGCTCAACAAAGACACGGAAAAGCGAAATGCTACAATCAACCAACTTGATCTCACAGACATATACCAAACACTCCATCCAACAGCAGCCAAGTATACTTTCTTTTCCAATGCACATGGAACATTCTCCAGAATAGACCACATATTAGGCCATAAAGCAAGTCTTAACAAAATCCAAAGCATCGAATATTACAAAGCATCTTTTCTGACCATAAAGCCACAAAAGTTGAAATCAACAACTGAAAAAGCAAGGAAAAATATCAAACACATGGAAACTGAACAATACCTTGCTCAAAAACTACTAGATTATAGAATAAATTAAGGATGGAATAAAGAAATTCATAGAATCAAACAAGAATGAAAAGACATCCCACCAAAACCTTCGTGACATAGCAAAAGCAGTGCTCGGAGGTCAGTTTATAGCAATAAATGTACACATCCAAAAAGAAGAAAGGGCCATAATCAAAATAATAACCCTACAACTAGACCAAGTAGAAAGAGAGCAGCAAAAGAAGCCCTCAGGCGCCAGAAGAAAGGAAATAATAAGAATTAGAGCAGAATTAAATGAAATAGAAAAACAATTGAAAGAATTAACAAGACCAAAAGCTGGTTCTTTGAAAAGATCAACAAAATTGATAAACTACTGGCCAAACTAACAAACAAAAAACAGGAGAGGAAGCACATAACCCATGTAAGAAATGAGATGGGTGACATCACAACAGACCCAACTGAAATTAAAAGAATCATAACAGAATACTATGAAAAAGTGTACTTTTAACAAATTTGAAAACCTAGAGGAAATGGGCAAATTTCTAGAAATACACTACCTACCTAAACTATCACAAACAGAGGTAG
Organism: Dugong dugon; assembly: GCA_030035585.1. Lineage (NCBI taxonomy): Eukaryota > Metazoa > Chordata > Mammalia > Sirenia > Dugongidae > Dugong > Dugong dugon. The sequence goes on from CM057475.1 coordinate 29,327,934, forward strand.
AACAACTAAATAAACCCATAACAAAACAAGAAATTAAAAAACTCCCAACAAAAAAAGGCCCTGGCCTGGATGGCTTCACTGGAGAATTCTACCAACCTTTCAGAGAAGAATTAACACCACTACTACTAAAGGTATTTCAGAGCATAGAAAAGGATGGAATACTCTCAAACTCATTCTATGAAGCCAGCATACCCCTGATACCAAAACCAGGTAAAGAAACCACAGAAAAATAAAATTAAATATCCCTCATGCACATTGATGCAAAAATCCTTAAAAAATTCTAGCCAATAGAATTCAGCAACATATCAAAAAAACAATTCACTATGATCAAGTGGGATTTATACCAGGTATGCAGGGATGGTTCAACATTAGAAAAACAATCAATGTAATCCATCACACTAATAAAACAAAAGACAAGGTCTGCATGATCTTAACAATCGATGCAGAAAATGCATTTGACAAAGTCCAATGCCCATTCATGATAAAAACTCTCAACAAAATAGGAATAGAAGGGAAATTCCTCAGTATATTTAAGGGCATTTATACAAAGCCAACAGCTCCATCCTAAATGGAGAGAGTTTGAAAGCATTTCCCTTGAGAACGGGAACCAGACAAGGTTGCCCTTTATCACCATTCTTATTCAACATCATGCTGGAGGTCCTAGCCAGAGCAGTTAGGCTAGAAAAAGAAATAAACGGTATCCAGATTGGTAGGGAAGAAGTCAAAGTATCTCTATTTGCAGATCATATGATCTTATACACAGAAAATCCCAAAGAATCCACAAGAAAACTACTGGAACTAATAGAAGATTTCATCAAAGTTTCAGGATACAAGATAAACATACAAAAATCTAATCGATTCCTTTACACCAACAAACAGAACCTTGAAGAGGAAATCACCAAATCAATACCATTTACAATAGCCCCCAAGAAGATAAAACACTTAGGAATAAATCTAACCAGAGATGTAAAAGATCTATACAATGAAAACTACAAGACACTACTGCAAGAAACCAAAAGAGACCTGCATAAGTGGAAAAACATACCTTGCTCAGGGATAGTCAACTCAACATTGTGAAAATGTCAATTCTACCCAAAGCAATTGACAGATACAATGCAATCCCCATCCAAATTCCACTGGCATTTTTTAATAAGATGGAGAAACAAATCACCAACTTCATATGGAAAGGGAAAGGCTCCGAACAAGTAAAGCATTACTCGAGAAGAAGAACACAGTGGGAGGCCTCACACTACCTGATTCTAGAACCTATTATACTGCCACAGTAGTCAAAACAGCCTGGTACTGGTACAATAACAGATACATAGACCAGTGGAACAGAATTGAGAATCCAGACATAAATTTATCCACCTAAGATCAGCTGATATTTGACAAGGCCCAAAGTCCAGTAACTGGGGAAAAGACAGTCTCTTTAACAAATGGTGCTGGTATAACTGGATATCCAACTGCAAAAAACTGAAACAAGACCATACCTCACACCATGAACAAAAACTAACTCAAAATGGATCAAAGACTTAAATACAAAATCTAAAACGATAAAGATCACGGAAGAAAAAATAAGGACAATGCTAGGAGCCCTAATACATGGCATAAACACAATACGAACCATAAATAACAATGCACAAGCACCAGAAGAGAGACTAGATAACTGGGAGTTCCTAAAAATCAAGCACTTATGCTCATCAAAAGACTTCACCAAAAAAGTGAAAAGACAACCTACAGACTGGGAAAAAATTTTCGGCTACGACAGATCTGATCAGTGTCTAATCTCTAACATCTACAAGATACCGCAAAACTTCAACAACAAAAAGACAAATAACACAATTAAAAAATAGGCAAAGGATATGACCAGGCACTTCACCAAAGAAGATATTTAGGCAGCTAACAGACACATGAAGAAATGCTCACGATCATTAGCCATTAGAGAAATGCAGGTCGAAACTACAATGAGATATCATCTCACCCCAACAAGGCTAGCATTAATCCAAAAAATACTAAATAATAAATGCTGGAGAGGTTGTGGAGAGACTGGAACACTTATACACTGTTGGTGGGAATGTAAAATGGTACAACCACTTTGGAAATCGATTTGGCGCTTCCTTAAAAAGCTAGAAATAGAAGTACCATACAATCCAGCTATACCGCTCCTTGGAATATATCCTAGAGAAATAAGAGCAATCACACGAAATAGACATATGCACACCCATGTTCACTACAGCACTGTTCACAATGGCAAAAAAGATGGAAACAACCTAGGTGCCCATCAATGGACAAATGGATAAACAAATTATAGTATATCCACACAATAGAATATTACACAACGATAAAGAATAACAATGAAGCCGTGAAACCTTATAACATGGAGGAAGCTGGAGGTCATTATGCTGAGTGAATTTAGTCAGTCACAGAGGGACAAATATTGTATAAGACCACTATTATAAGAACTCAAGAGAAGGTTTAAACTCAGAAGAAAACATTCTTTGATGGTTACGAGGGTGGGAAGGGAGGGTGTGGGTTATTTACTAACTGGATAGTAGGTAAGAACTATCAGGTGAAGGGAAGGACAGCACACAGTACAGGGGAAGTCAGCACAACTGGACTAAAGCAAAGCTAAGAAGTTTCCTGAATACAGTCAAACACTTTGAGGGACAGAGCATCAGGGGTAGGGGTCTGGGGGCCATGCTTTCAGGGGACATCTAGGTCAACTGGCATAACAAAGCTTATTAAGAAAATGTTTTGCATCCTACTTTGCTAAGTAGCGTCTGGGGTCTTAAAAGCTTGCAAGCAGCCATCTAAGATGCATCAGTTGGTACCAACCACCTGGAGTAAAGGAGAATGAGGAACTTGAAAGACACAAGGAAAGTATTAGCCCAAGAGACAGAAAGGGCCACATAAACCAGAGACTTTATCAGCCTGAGACCTGAAGAACTAGACAGTGCTCACCTACCACCAATGACTGCCCTGACAGGGAACACAACAGAGAGTCTCAGATGGAGCAGGAGAAAAGTGGGGTGCAGAACTCAAATTCTAGTAAGAAAACCAGACTTAATGGTCTGACTGAGACTGGAGGAACCCTGGAAAGCATGGCCCCTGGATTCTCTATCAGCCCAGAACTAAAACAATTTCTGAGGCCAACTCTTCAGACAGGGATTGGACTGGACTGCGGGACATAAAGTGATACTGGTGAAGAGTGTGCCTCTTAGCTCAAGTAGATACAAGAGCCTAAACTGGCAGCTTCTGTCCAGAGGTGAGATGGGAAGGCAGGGAGGTTTAGGAGCTGGTTGAATGGACATGGGGAATCAGGGGTGGAAAGGAGGAGTGTGCTGTCACAGTACGGGGAGAGCAATTAAAGTCACATAACAGTGTATGTATAAATTTTTGTATGGGAAAAATAAATAAATAAAAAAGCACTTTGGAAAGTTAAAAATTAAGTCACAATTCTATTTAGACCATACTATCTGGAATTTAGGAGCCCTGGTAATTCAGTGGTTAAGCGCTTGGCTGCTAACCAAAAGGTCATTGGTTCGAATCCACCAGCCACTCAGCAGGAGAAAGATATGGCTGTCTGCTTCTGTAAAGATTGAGTTGGAACAGACTCTACAGCAACAGGTTTGGCTTTTCTGGTATCTGGAATTTATTGAGCTGTTATGTATCAGGTCCTACACTAAGCAATTTACTGATACTATCACATTTAATCCACATGACAGATTTTATGGGGTAAATACTAATACAAATCCTATTTCATGGATGAGAAATTGAAACATCAGTAGGATCTCAATTATTTAGCAAGGGAGCTAGGATTTGGATCTAGTTTGTTTAACACCGGAATTAGTTTTCCTAACCACTTAGGAGCGCCCACCTCAGCTACATTATAAAACATTCTTGCTTAATATGGAAAGCATTGTTCTGTAATATTACAGAGTTATCCCAAGATTTAATGCTTAATGGACATGTCACTAATGTCATGGTAGGCAGTTTTTGAGATGGCGCACAACACTCCCCATTTCTTAGTATGCACGCCCTTGTGTAATTCCCTGCCCTTGAGTAGGTTGGATTTCGTAAACCACTTCCAACGAATAGGAGACAACAGAAGCGATAAGACATCACTTCCAAGATTAGGTTATAAAAAGACTGTGGCTTCCATCTTGGGCATTCTTTTCTCTCTCTTGGATTTTTACACTCTGGGGAAACAGCTGCCATATCATTAGGTAGCCCCACAGAGCGACCACGTGATAGGGAACTAAGGTTTGCCGATAGCTATATGAATGAGCTCAGAAGAAGATTTTCTGGGTTCTGCCAACAAGCATGTGAGTGAGCTTGGAAGCAGATACTCCCCCAGCTGAGCCTTGAGATGACTGTAGCCTTGGCCAAAATCTTGGCTGTAGCCTCGTGAGAGATTCAGGTAAACTTCTCCTGGATTCCTGACCTACAGAAACTGTGAGATAACAAATATTGGTTGTTTTCAGCCACAAAGTTTTGGGGTAATTTGTTATGCAGCAATACATAAGTAATACAAATGGTAACCAAGTGGCTGGCTGGAGAACTGGAATCTTCCCAAGCCTGCCTCCTGTAACTCATTTAGCAAATACTTATTGGGTTCTTACATGCCAGACATTAGATGTGGTTCCTGCCCTCAAACTGCTGAGGGGGCAGTTTGGGGAGAAATATAGAAAGTAATTTAAAATCAAAATTCTTTCTAAAATTCTGGAGAAAGATTATGGTAGAATAGAAGGAGCCAGCCCGAGGGGCTCCAATTCCAGTCTGCAGATGTGGGATTTGCGGCAAATAACTTCTCTGAACTTCAGTTTGTTCGTATGAACAGATGGTAATACTACCTCTAAAAAGTTTTTAGGAATAAATAAAATAATGCATGTAAAACATCTGGCATGATGCCTGGCATATATTAGGGACTCAAAAAAAGCCAATTCTATGAGTCTTACTGTCCTTCTTGTTAAAATAGGGAGTAATCATCCATGCTGTGCAGGGTTGTTGAGTGTGCTCAAAGATATATGATATACGGACATAAAATGCTTAGCACAGGGCAAGGCCCATTTTAGATTCACCCAGAGTTTTAATTCCCATTAGTTTCTGCAGACCCTATAAATCATGCTATGGCTATAAAAGAGGAAAATAATTTTATAAAAAAACTTCTTGGATTCTAATTTTTGTTTTAAATATTTTGTTTCTCTAACTGAAGTTTTGGTTCTTTTGCAAAGGGCTTCACTGTGAGCCAGTGGGAGGAGATGGAAAAGAGGGATAGGATGTAACATTTGAAATTAAACTTTGGATCACCATAGGCAACAAAATAGAGTGAAAGCTGGTGACTGGGAATCAGAAACTCTGGATTCTCTCACTGCCTCTAAGTGTCCAGCAAATTGGCACCCACCAAATGAGGGTGTCAGAGAGTGTTAGTCTCTTAGGGATTTTATGGCTTAAAACGAAAGGTTATCTAACACAACGATTGTTTATAAAACACATATCTATTACAACATGAAAGATTAGTGCTCCTTATAAATTTCCTAGAATTTGACCAGTCTGAATCACCGTTAATATGAAAAGTAATAAATGAGGCTGGAAAGACATACACACATACATAACACACACACACACACACACACACACACACACACACACACACACACACAACTTCCCAAACCACAAGTGAAAAATCATCATTAGAATATATAGGATTTTATTTCTAGAGGAACTAAAAATGGCCACTAGATGGCACTGGAGTCTGATTTCCATCTTTATTTCCAGAACAGTCCCTAGGAAAACAACTATGAGGCTGTAATAAATTTTCTGAGTCAGTTACTTGCTCATCTGATGTGGTGCAAGGTATAAGGAATTTAAATATTATGTTTTAAGTCCTAGCAATCACCCATCAGTTAAATAAACATACTGCCAACTCGTAACCTCAGGCAAACATCTTCTTGTCCAGACACGTGCATTTCATGATCCTTGAAGAGTTTCCTTTTAATAAATTAAAGTTTCCATAAATGATACAGCTTATAATTTATAAGTAAGAAAAGCAACGTGAAGTGCCTCTGTCACAGCGCTAATTCCAGCTGTTAATTTCCTCCGGCAATTCAAATCTCAGTTCTCACACATCTAGGGCAGAGCTTAGAAATTCATTCCACAAATACTTGTGAAAACCCCCAGTGTTCCAGGCCCTGCTTAGACACTAGGAAGTGGTGGGCAATGCTGGTGGAGCTCACATTCTAGGAGAAGGGGGGGCACAGTTGATAAGGTGATCAGTACTGTTCTTTGTAAAGCTGGCGTTTGAGCTGGAACTAGAACGACCAGATGGAGTCAACCACTTGAAAACTGGGAGAAATGTAGACCCAGCAGGAATGCGTAAGAAATCTTTGAGGAGGAAGAAGAATGAATTCTACATGAGAGCAGCAGACGGAAGGTCATCGTCGCTGTGGCACTGAGAGGGAGGACAGAAGTGGTAAGAGACGAGTTTGGAGAGGCAGGCAGGCCAGGTCATAGTGTCTCCGAGTTTGTATTGTATATGCTTATGGAAGTCACTGGACGGTTTCAAGCAACGAAGTGTAGCAATCTGATTTGCATTTTAAAAAGATCCTGACTGCCAGTGGGGAATGGATTATGTCACAGAGTGACAAGAGCAAGCGCTTAATAAATGTATGTTGAATGAATGAACATGCCCACTGTGTGCCTAATACCAGCTAGGAGCTTATTGTTCATTAAAATTCATTTTCCAAACACTGGTAGAGTTAAGCACTTTTTTTTTTTTTTTTATTACTTCAACGTGCTTTATTTTATTTGAAAGTGAGACCAGCTTACGGTGCACATTACTGTCTCATTCAGAAGTTATACACCAACTGTTTTGTGACATTGGTTACAATCCTTGTCATGTCAGCACTCTCCTGCTTTCCACCCTGGGTTCCCTGTGTCCATTTGTCCAGGATTCCTGTCCCTTTTTGCGGTCTCTGGTTTGGGGCAGGTGCTGCCCGTTTGGTCTTGAATACATGATTGAACTAAGAAGCACATTCCTCACATGTGTTATTGTTTGTTTTATAGGCCTGTCTAATCTGTAGCTGAAAGGTGGACTGTGGGAGTGGCTTCAGTTCTGAGTCAGTAGGGTGTCTGGGAGCCATAATTTAAGGCGTTCTTCCAACAAGTTTCTGTCAGACCAGTAAAGTCGAGTCATTTTTTGTGAATTTGAAATCTTGTTCTGTATTTTCCTTCCTCTCTGTCCGGGACCTTCTATTGCAATCCTTGTCAGAGTGGTCGGTGGTGGTAGCTTTACATTAGTAGATTTACATTCTAGTTCTTCTGGGCTCAGGTTGGTGGAGGCTACGGTTCATGTGGTCCATTAGTCTTGTGGACTAATATTTTCCTTGTGTCCTTGATTTTCTTTATTCTCTTTTGCTCCAGACAGGATGGGACCGATAGATGTATCTTAGATGGCCATTAGCAACCTTTTAAGACCCCAGACCCTACTCACCAAAGTAGGATGTAGAACATTTGCTTTATGATCTATGTTATGCCGATTGACCTGATGTCCCCAGAGACATGGTACCCAGCCCTCAGCCCCAGTAACTTGGTCCCTCAAGGTGTTTGGAAGTGTCTAGCCAGCTTCTATGACTATACCTTTATCAAGTTGTGATTTCCCCTATGTTGTGTGTTGTTTTTCCCTTCACCAAAGTTAATGCTTGTCTACTATCTAGTCAATGATTTCCACTCCCCTCTCTAGTAACCATCGAAGATTTTTTTTTTCTGTGTGTAAAAGTTTTCTTCGGTCTTCATAATAGTGGTCTCATACAATATTCGTCCTTTTGAGATTGACTTATTTCACTCAGCATAATGCCCTCCAGATTCATTCATGTTGTGAGATGTTTCGCAGATTCATCATTGTTCTTAATCATCCTGTAGTAGTCTATTGTGTGTATATACCATAATTTGTTTATCCATTCATCTGGTGATGGGCACTTAGGTTGTTTCTGTCTTTCTGCTTGTCATGGTTTGAATTATGTCCCCCAAAAAACATGTGTATCAATTGGCTAGGCCATGATTCCTGGTACTGTGTGATTTTCCTGTATGTTGTAACCCTGCCTCTATGATGTTAATGAGGAAGAATGGGTGGCAGTTGTGTTAGTAAGGCAGGACCTGATCTACAAGACTGGATTGTGTCCTGAGGCAATCTCTTGAGATATAAGAGACAGAAGTGAGCAGAGAGAAACGGGGATCTGATACCACCAAGAAAGCAGTGCCAGGAGCAGAGCGCGTCCTTTGGACAGGGGTCCCTGCCCTGAGAAGCTCCTAGCCCAGGGAACACTGATGAGAAGGCGGATAGAGAGAGAAAGACTTCCCCTGGAGCTGACACCCTGAATTTGGACTTTAGCCTACTTCGACTGTGAGGAACTAAACTTCTCTTCGTTAAAACCATCCACTTGTGGTATTTCTGTTATGGCAGCACTAGATAACTAAGACACTGCTATTGTGAATAACGCTACAATGAACATGAGTGTGCGTATGTCTATTTGTGTGATGGCTCTTATTTCTTTAGGATATATTCCTAAGAGCAAGATTGTTGGATCGTATATTTCTAGCTTTTTAAGGAGGCGCCATATTGTCTTCCACAGTGGTTGTAGCATTTTACATTCCCACCAGCAGTTAATAAGAGTTCCCATCTCCCCACAACCTCTCCAATATTTGTTATTTTCTGTTTTTTTGATTAATGCCAATAATGTTGGGATAAGATGGTATCTCATGGTAGTTTTGATTTGCATTTCTCTAATGGGTAATGATTATGAGCATTTCCTCATGTGTCTGTTAGCCACTTGAATGTCGTCTTTGGTGAAGTGAGTGTTCATATACTTTGCCCATTTTTTAACTGTACTATTTGTCTTTTTGTTGTTGAGGTGTTGAAATATTTTATAGCTTTTAGAGATTACACCCTTGTGGGATATGTCGTAGCCAAATTTTTTTCCCCAGTCTGCAAGTTCTCTTTTTAGTCTTTTGATGAAGTTTTTTGATGACTCTCCCTGTTTAATTTTTAGTAGCTACCAGTTATCTAGTTTATCTTCTGGTGATTGTGCATTGTTAGTTATGGTTTGTATTCTATTTATGCAACGTACTGGGGCCCTGAGCATTGCCCTTATTCTTTCTTCCACAATCTTTGTCATTGTAGGTTTTATATTTAGGTCTTTGTCCATTTTGAGTTAGTTTTTGTGTATGGTGTGAGGTATGAGTTCTGTTTGATTTTTTTTACAGGTGGACATCCAGCTTTGCCAGCACCATTTGTTAAAAAGACTGTCTTTTCTCCATCTAATGGACTTTGGACCTTTGTCAAAGATCAGCTAATCTTAGGTGGATGGACTTACATCTGGGTTCTCGATTATATTACATTGGTCTATGTGTCTGTTGTTGTACCAGTACCAGGCTGTTTTGACTACCGTGGCTGTATAGTAGGTTCTGAGATCAGGTAGTGTGAGGCCTTCTACTTTATTCTTTTTCTTCACTAATGCTTTGCTTATCCAGGGCCCCTTTTCTTTCCATATAAACTGGTGATTAGTTTTTCATCTCATTAAAGAATTCTGTTGGTATCTGGATCCGGATTGCATTATATCCATAGATGGCTATGGATAAAATAGACGTTTTCACAATGTTGACTCTTCCAATCCATAAGCATGGTATGTTTTTCCGTTTATGCAAGTCTCTTGTTTTCTTGCAGCAGTGTGTTGCAGTTGTCTTTGCATACGTATTTTATGTCCCTGGATTTATTCCTAAGTATTTTATCTTTTTAGGGGCTATTATAAATGGTATTGTCTTCCTGATTTCCTTTTCGAAGTTCTCTTTGTTGATGTATAGGAATTCAACTGATTTCTGTATGTTGATAGTGTATCCTGCTACTCCGCTAAATCTGTTAGTTCCAGCAGATTTCTTGTGGAATCTTTGGGGTTCACAACGTATAATATCATATCATCTGTGAATAGGGATAGTTTTACTTCTTCCTTTCCAATTTGGATGCCCTTCATTTCTTCTTCTTGCCTTACTGCTGTAGCTGTGACTTCCAGCACAATGTTGAATAGGAGTGATAAAGGGCATCCTTGTTCCCATTCGTGGGCGAATGCTTTCAGCCTCTCTCTGTTGAGAATGATGTTGATTGTTGGTTTTGTATAGGTGTCCTTTATTATGTTGAGGAATTTCCCTTCTATTTCTATTTTATTGATAGTTTTTATCAGGAATGGATGGTAGACTTTACCAAATGCCTTTTCTGTGTCAATTGAGATGACAATGTGATTCTTTTCTTATGTTTTATTTATGTAGTGGATTCATTGATTGATTTTTTTTAATGCTAAACTATCCTTGCATACCTGGTATGAGTCCTACTTGGTCATGGTGTATTATTTTTTTGATATGATGCTGAATTCTATTGGCTAGAATTTTGTTGAGAATTTTTGCATCTATATCCATGAGAGATATTGGTCTGTAATTTTCTTTTTTTGTAGTGTCTTTGTCTGGCTTTTGTATCAGTGTTATGCTGGTTTCATAGAATGAATTTAGGAGTATTCCTTCCTTTCCTATGCTCTGAAATAGTTTGAGTATTACCGGTGTGAGCTCTTCTCTGAATGTTTGGTAGAATTCTCCAGTGAAACTGTCCAGACCAGGGCTTTTGTTATTGAGAGTTTTTTTGTTGGTTTCTTTTTCATCTCTTCAATCTATTCTCTTGTTAGGGGTCTGTTCAGATTTTCTGTCTCAGCTTGTGTTAGTTTAGGTAGGTAGCATGTTTCTAGAAATTTGTCCATTTCCTCTAGGTTCTCAAATTTTTTGGAGTACAATTTTTCAAAGTATTCTGTTATGATCCTTTTTATTTCTGTTGAGTCTATTGTAATGTCCCCCATCTCATTCTTCTTTGAGTTATACGCTTCTGCTTTGTTTCTTATGTCAGTTTGACCAATGATTTGTTGATTTTGTTGATCTTTTCAAAGAACCAAGTTTTGGTCTTGTTGATTCTTTCTATTGTTTTTCTGTTCTCTATTTCATTTATCTCTGCTCTAATCTTTATTATTTCCTTTCTTCTGGCTTCTTTTGCTGTTCCCTTTCTATTTGTTCAAGGTGTAGGTCAAACGTTTTCATTTTGGCCCATTCTACTTTTTTGATGTGTTTATTGCTATAAATTGACCTCTGAGCACTTCCCTTGCTGTGTCCCAAAGGTTTTGGCATGATGCATTATCATTCTCATCTGATTCTAGGAATTTTTTGATTCCTTCTTTGATTTCTTCTGTTACCCAGTTGTTTTTAAGCAACGTGTTATTCAGTTTCCACATGTATTTGATTTTTTTTCCTTGCTCTTTCTGTTTTTGATTTCTACTTTTGTGGCATTGTGATCAGAGAGAATTCTTTGTATTATTTCAATGTTTTGGATTTTATGGATGGTTGCTTTGTGGCCAAAAATGTGGTCTATTCTGGAGAATGTTCCACGTGCATTGGAAAAGAATGTATACTTTGCTACTGTTGGGTGGAGTGTTCTACATATGCTTATGAGGTCAAGTTGGTTGATTTTGGCCTTTAGTTCTGTATCTTTGTTGAGTTTCTTTCTAGATGTTCTGTCCTTCACTGACAGTGGTGTGTTGAAGTCTCCTACTATTATTGTGGAACTGTCAATTTCCCTTTTAAGTCCTGTTAGAGTTTGTTTTATGTATTTTGGAGTCCTGTCATTGGGTGCATACTTGTTAAGGTTATATCTTCTTGGTGAATTGACCCTTTAATCACTATATAATGTCCTTCCTTGTCTTTAAAGGTTGATTTTGCCGTAAGGTCTGTTCTATCTGAGATTAGTATTGCCACTCCTGCCCTTTTATGGTTACTGTTTGCTTGATACATTTTTTCCATCCTTTGATGTTTAATATATTTATGTGTTGTGTCTAAGGTGTGTCTCTTATAGACAGCATACTGATGGGTTGTGCTTTTTTTTATCCATTCTGCCACTCTCTGTCTCTTTACAGGTGCATTTCAGCCATTTACATTCATTGTAATTACTGATAGGGATGAGTTAATTGCTCTCATGTTGTAGTGCTTTTTTTTTGTTTGTTTTTTCCCCTGTGGTGCTGACTTTTACTTGTTCCTCTTACTTTCTTGTGCTGAGTTCCTTTTGTTCATTGGTTTTCTTTGCATTTCTTTCATTATTACAGATTTGGTGTTGTGTGTGTGTGTTTACTGAGTCTTTATGTTTTTCTTCTTTTTTATTTTGATAAGTAGGTTTTCTAAGTTTGTGTTTAGCTTGAAATTTCCCTTTCTAAATTTGAACCAGTATTTTATTACTTGATATTGTCTTTACTTCCTCTCCATTTGAAAGTTCTATACCTGCACTGTATATTCCCCCTTTTACTGTTTTGATGTCACCATTTACGGATTGACATCTTTGTTTCCCTGTTTTAAGTCTTTTAGTTTTGTTCTATTATTGAGAGTTCCTTAAGTAGGTTGGTTTCTGGCTGATGCTATCCTGTGTCCCAGACTCAGGTTGTTGTTTGATGTTGTTGGTTCTCTAACTGCAGGACTCCCTTTAATAATTAAGTTTGATTTGGTTTTACAAATTCCCTTAATTTCTGGAATTGTCCTAATTTTGCCATCGTATGTGAGAGTGAGTTGTGAAGGATATGCTATTCTTGTTGGTAGACTTTTTCCTTTCAAAGTTTTATATATGTCATCCCATTGCCTTCTTGCTTGCATAGTTTCTGCCGAGTAATGAGAGTTCAGTCTTACTATTTCCCCTTTGTAAGTGACTTTTAGTTTTTCTCAAGCTGCTCTCAGGATTCTTTTTTGTTTTTAGTTTTGGCAAGCGTGATTATGATGTGTCTTGGTGACTTTTTTTTGGAGTCTATCTTATATAGAGGTCATTGAGCTTCTTGAACGATCAGCTTTTTCATCTTTCATAATATTTGGGATGTTTTCTGCCAGCAAATCTTCAATAATCTTCTCTGTGTTTTCCACTTTCTCCCCCGTTCTGGAACTCTCATGATGCAAAAATTTTTGCTCTTGATTGTGTCCTTCATAATTCTTAGGTTTTCTTCATTTTTCTTCATTCTCTTCTCTGATTTTACTCAAACAAATTGGTGTCCATAGATTTGTCTACAATCTCACAATTCTGTCTTCCATTGTTTCAAATTTGCTCCCAAAACCTCCAGTTGAGTTATCCGTTTCTGAAATTTTGTTGTTTACCTTTTGGATTTCTAGTTGCTGGTTTTTTATTATTTCTAATTGTTTATTTATTTTGGTGTTTTGTTCTTGTATTATTTTCCTGAATTCTTCTATTGCTTTGTCTGTGTTTTCCTTGATTTTGGCTATGTTTTCATTGGTTTTGTCTTTGTTTTCCATTATTTTGTCTATTTTTTCCTTAGTTTTGTCTGTGTTTTCCTTGATCTCTTTCCTAATCTCTTAGAGAGCCCTAAATGTTAGTCTTTTGAATTCTATATCAGGTAGTTCCATTGCCTTTTCTTTTACCAAAAGGTTATCTGATTCTTTATTTTGGGTACTTGTCCTCCTTTTCTATATGTTCTAATATTTTCTGATGTCTCTGAGACATTAAGGAATTATTTTCATTATTTATTGATTGTATGTTCATTTGTTCCATCCTGCTTTTTTTTGTGTCAGGGTGAGAGGGCCAATCGTGCTTTGCTGCTTGCTTACTTGTGGGCATGCTAGCTCTCAGCACCTTGTTCCAGGTAGCTAGGGTGGCAACAGGCAGGATGAGCTCGCTTCACTGTACACTGGTTCTGCAAGATGGCTGAGGGCAGACTGGGGAGGTGCTGCCTGCCTCCTAATGTTGGTTCAGCAGTGTGGGAGTGTTCACAGCCCTTTGCCAGATGGGCAGGGGTGTAAGATGGGGAGTAGTACAGGCCCACTTACTACCATTCAGGAGCTGGTTGAGTGGTGGGAGGTTAGGGGCATTGCAGGCCCAGTTGGCCATGAGCACGAGTGCTGGTGGTGCTCTAGTCATGGCAGCACGGCTGAGGCCAGTGGGAAGGGGGGGAAGTGGCATACAGGGCTAGGTGGGAAAGAGAAAGAAAAAAAAAAGGTGATGTGGCAGGAGACTACAGTGAGGGTAGGGTGGACCCAGGGGCTGGTGGGAAGGGGAGGGGTAGGTGGAGTACAGGGTAGGTGGGGGGGAATTAAAAAATGACAGTGAGGTGGGGGCCGGCAGGTGGGGGCAGGGAGGATTCAGGGCAGTGGTGGGCTAGTGCACCAGTGGCAGTCTGTCCATGGTGGTGAGGCAGTGGCTGATGGGAAGGGGGGAGGATGTTAACAATCAGTTCTCCCAAGTCAATACAAGCCAGCTCTAGCAAACCATTGCCAAGGATTCTAACACCTAAAGGTAGGGAACACCTTAACCTGAAATGTAAGGTCCAAACCAAAACCAAACCCAATGCTGTCGAGTTGATTCCAACTCACAGTGACCCTATAGGACAGAGTAGAACTGCCCCATATGGTTTCCAAGGAGCAGCTGGTGGATTCGAACTGCTGACCTTTTGGGTAGCAGCCATAGTAGCTCTGAACCACTGCACTGTAAGCAAAGCTAGTCATTCATGTTCTTTTGCCCATAATCTCCCCTGAAATCCATTTGCATAGCTGCATAAATGGATGAGAAGGTTCAAGTATAGTGTCTAGCACAAAAGAAAACAAAACAAAAAAAATCAATTTTTCTGTTGTCATAGAGTCGATTCTGACTCATTGTGACCCCATGTGTTACAGAGTAGAACTGCTCCATAGGGCTTTCTTGGCTGTAATTTTTACAGAAGCAGATCACCAAGCCTTTCTTCCACTGTGCTACTGGTTGGGTTCGAACTGCCAACCTTTTGATTATCAGTTAAATGCCAACTGTGTCACCTAGTGATACTTAGCACAAAAGAAGGCCCCTAATTTGTGTTTGAAGGAGAGTCCCTTGCCATGACTATTTACGTTTTATTGAAATGCAAACCTAAAAACAATTCTCTGTAGAATTTTATGCATCATTATAGGAAGTAAGGGTCTTTCTAACACTCCATAAACTGCACCCCTTATACAGCTACCTACCTTTGTCCTTGGTGTTAAAAGAGAATAATCTCTAAAACAGATCAAAGCAAACTTAATTGGGGGTAACTCTGAGGAACGGGGCATCAGGATTGGAGGAAGACTCATTAATAACCTGCATTATGCAGATGACACAACCTTGCCTGCTGTAAGTGAAGAGGACTTGAAGCACTTACTGATGAAGATCAAAGAACACAGCCTTCAGTACGGATTATACCTCAACATAAAGAAAAGAAAAATCCTCACTACTGGACCAATAAACAACATCATGACAAATGGAGAAAAGGATTTCATTTTACTTGGATCCACAATCAACACCCATGGAAGCAGCAGTCAGGAAATCAAAAGACGCATTGCACTGGGCAAATCTGCTGCAAAAGACCTCTTTAAGGTGTTGAAGAGCAAAGATGTCACCTTGATGACTAAGGTGCACCTGACCCAAGCCATGGTATTTTAAATCACCTCATATGCATGCGAAAGCTGGACGATGAATAAGACCAAAGAAGAATTGACACCTTTAAATTGTGGTGTTGGCAAAGAACATTGAATATACCATGGACTGCCAAAAGAACGAACAAATATGTCCTGGAAGAAGTACAACCAGAATGCTCCTTAGAAACAAGGATGGCGAGACTACATCTCACATATTTTGGACATGTTGGCAGGAGGGATCAGTCCCTAGAGAAGGACATCATGCTTGGTAAAGTAGAGGGCCAGCATAAAAGAGGAAAACCCTCAATGAGATGGAGTGACACAGTGGCTGCAACAATGGGCTCAAGCTTAACAACAATTGTGAGGATGGCGCAGGATGGGGCAGTGTCTCGTTCTATTGTGTGTAGGGTTGGTATGAGTTGAAACGGGCTTGTTGGCACCTAACAACAACAACTGAGGATTTAGTGGGTCCACTTCCTTTGGTAGAAGAGTTTGACAGTTTCCTGTTCTCCCCGTACCCCAGTACTCACCCAAGCTTCTGCTCAGCCACTGCACAAGGTTCCAAGGTCTTAGAACAATACTTAGCAATCTTTTCTGACCCTCATCTGACATCACTGTCTACCCTCTAGCAAAAAATGGCTTCTCTCAGGTCCTCTCTCCCCCAGCATGGTGCCTTAGTATGGATAGTCTCTTTGCCTGGAACACTCATCACCTTGTTCAGAATTTCTCAAATTTCCTGGATTGCAAGGACAATCTGGGGCAGTTACAGATTCCCGGATCACACCCCTTGAACTACTGAATCAGAATCCCCAAGAGAAGGAGCCTAGAAATCTGTAATTTTTAACAAGTACCCAGGTGATTTTTATCAGGTAGCTTTAGGAACCCCTGGTTTGTCTGTTTCCTTTTTATTTATGTCTCAGCTTAACCATTGTTTCTTCAGAGAAGCCTTCCTGATCCCCCAGATAAGGCTAGGTCCTCTTCTAATGTGTTTTATGCTCACAGTACTTTGGAGTGCTTCTCAGCCTTTGTTCAAATGAACCTATTGAAAGTCTTCCCCACAAGACTGTAAATGTTTGCAAATAGAAAGCGTATCTTGTTTATGGCTGCATCCTGAGTGCCTAGCACTATCCCTGGCACATAGTAGGCAATTGATAAATATAGCTTGACTGAATAACTCATAGACCCCTTGTTCTACATCTGTGAGCTAGGTGAAATCTAAATATAACGTAACCTCTCAGTCAAGGGGCATATTCATAAGGGCAAGAACATTTGTCTGGCCCCACAACCGAACTGTGTGTCCTTGTACAAGTCCCTTACCCACCCTGGGTCTCAGTTTCCTTAGTTCTAAAAGAAGTGGGAATGGATTAAAAGGGAATACTCTTGAGCTCCCTTTTAGTTATAAATACTAGGGTTTGAAAGTGAGCATTGAAATCCAGACACAAGAAAGAAAAGGGCAGCTTTGCCCTAAGAAAATATACATTTTTGCTTACAGTCCACCATGGCTACGGAGGTGCCTGCACTTCCATTTTGAGTTGATCTCTTTTACTACTGGTACAGTCGCTTGTGGTATTGGTTTGATCAAACTCCTTCATTCCACAGTCTCCATAGGGCAAATGTTCTGCATCAGTTAGTTATCTAGTGCCATGTGTCAAGGGGGTGGCAGTGGAGGCGGAGAGCAAAAAAGAGATGCAGCTCTCTCAAAGAGCACCGTATGTCTTGTTTCATTTCCAAACCAAATGAGATGGGTTAGGGAGTAAATGCAGAACTTGTGTTAACCTCTTGATTCCTAGGGGTCAGAGCTTTAGCTTTATTTTTATCTACTTCTCTGTCTACTCCTGAACCAAATGCTTGCCCTTTTTGTCACTTATTTTCTTCTTGGTCATACTCACTAGTTCCTTTGGCTAAAATCTGGAAGTATGAATCTTATAGGGACGAGATAGCCATTCAATACATATTTATTGCATTCATTCTATATGTCAGACATTGTACCATTGAGCTAACCAAATGGAGTTATTATTGTCAGACATGACTAATAAGGAAGAAACATTTGAGAATTTTCAGTGATTCAAGTTAAATCCATTCCTGGGATTAAAAAAAAATTCTTTATCAAAAAACTTAATGGACAAGAAGGCTCAGATGTTCTAAAGTTGGTCATAAAATATTAGAGGTATAAGGAAGCTGCAAGATTTCTAAATCCTAAAATCACTGTGAGAGTTAGTTTTGTGGTTTTAAAGCCTTTTTAGCCTTGGTTTGAACAAAACTTTATTGGACGCACACTATGTAAAGTGATTACAAGCAGAGCTGCTGAGATTCACAGAAGTAGGGGTTTCCAGAGTCCCATTCACCTACCCCAATGATAGTAGCTGAGGAGACTCTCAAAATTTAGTTTGAAAATCATGTATCTATTGCAAATGCTTCATTTTACAGATGAGGAAACTGAGGTACAAAAAAGGGAAATAATTTACTCGTGAGCACAGAACTCATCAATAGACAATCCAGGCCTAGAACCAGGGTCCCCTTGCTTCCAGTCCAGTGCCTAGTTCACTGCACTGTAGGATACATCCCTTTTAGTCTCAGAACTTCAGCCACTGTTCCTTCCTAACGTACCCTATGCCTAAGATCAGGCCTCTGGTAAGTCGTAGACATTTCCAGAAGTACTTGATACTAGCGTTTGAGGTTAGTATGAAAAAGACAGAAGACAAGCCCAACCCTTAATTAGGTAATTAAATGCTTAATTATATATAGTATCTGGTGTATAAATAGCCACATCGCACTTGTACAGGACCAGAACCTTCACCTGCCCAACATGTAAAATAACTCAGAGAAGTAGAAACTGTAAGATTAAACCACTCTGCCTCCTAAAAGAAATATTCAATGACTCACCCATTGTAAAACTAACTCTCCCAAAGGAATTCACATTTTATGTGGTAGCCAGTTAGGTTCACTGGGATCACCAGCACCTTTGAAGTGAAATGAAGGGGACCTGATGGGGCTTAACAGGTGTTAAGTTTTTCTCGATGCCATTTATGCGGATTTTTCCTGCTGCTTTGTATACATTATTTGACCCTACTCACAACTTCAATACAGCTTCAGGGCGGAGATTATCTGGGCCCAAAACAAATGAATTAATATAACATGATACATTAATACGTGAGACCAAAAAGAAAAGCATTTTCTCTTCTTTTGGTCCAGCAGGATACATATCATTACCTGGAAGAGTAATTTGTGACTCCTGAAAAGGATGCTTTTACTGGTTAGTCCTAACAGACAAATTGTATTTGTCTCTTTGTATTTATTTTTCTATTAATAAAATTGACATCAAAACATAGTATCGTCAGAAATGGAAGTCTGCCTTACATTTAGCCATCTTTCATGATTTTTCTTCCAGGAACTCATCTATACATAGCAAATGCGGTTACTTTGACTCGCCTGCCGCTCTCTGTCAACCACCGTATGTATCTTTTAATTAAGTAGAAAAGAGATCTTAAAAGCTCACATAAGCCCAGGAAACTCTATTTTTGGCTGACAGCAATGTCTCCTCATTTGCTAGCAAAAGCACAGTTGACAGAATAGATCAGGAAAATTGATCGTTACTCATATGCTGCATTGAGTCAATATATGTAAATCCATCGCTATTGCTGGCAGGCACCACGATGCTTGCCATGCAGAGCAGACATAGTTACAGGCTGTTTTCTAGTCCAAATGCCAGCCTTTAGCTTTAATGCAGCAAAACTACAGTTATATACTCAGAAATCTCTTTTGTATTCATAACAACTGCAGTTTGAATGTGGTTCAGGACAGAGAAACTGTATTTATGAGCCACCATCTCTTCTGAGTCAATACAGTTTGCAGTAAATACAGTTTAAGTTAGGGCTTAGGTATAGATGCTCTGGGAATTTTCTTTGTGTTTTTACTACATTTTTGGAAGCATTTTAAATGTTTGCTGCTTTCAAGTTCATTTCTTTAAAGTGAACAGACTCGCAGTTGTTGTGAAGATCAAGTAAAAGAATAAGTATGAAAAAGGCTTTGAAAAAAAGAATAAAAGCATTATGCAAATGTGAGATGATGATTTTGTTTGTTTGTGTCAAGGGTCCTTTTTAAGGGCAGTGCTCCCTAGTTATCCAAAGGCCTGTTTTAATCTTGAATTAGGTAGTTGAACACTCAAAGAAACAGTGCCTGAAACAGAAGGCCTAGGAACATGAAATACACATTAAGCATTTAGTTATCTCGTAATGTCTTCTCAGAGAGGAACAACTGGGAACCTCATAGTATCAAAGAAGAGTCATGTTTCTTTCTTCAGGAGCAGGACTCAATAGTATATGAATTTGAGTTTTTCAAGAGCTCTTAGAATTGCTAGCTTCTTTCCTGAGCCTAACCAACCCGTTTAGAAGCTAAAGACAGTAATCTGTTCTGTGCTGCAAATTGCAGGAGGTCCACAGTTCATAAACAAATATATGTAAACTATCATTCAGGCTGATTTAGCGCTCTCATGATATATGGCAGCAATCACAGCAAAAGCCCTTCAGAAAATAGTTGATGCTGAGTAGTGCAGACTGAACCCTGCTATAACTTCAAGAGACATAGTCCATTAATTCATTTACATCCATTCTAGTCACTACAAACAACACAGAGTTTCTCTTGCTACTACTCTCACCCTAGAAGTGGTAAATACTTAAATTACTCTAAGCAAGTAGCCAGAAGAGTTTGCAGGGGCAGAACTGTGTGTTAGAGTGGAAAGGCGTTTTAAAGATCTTTTATTTCAGGTCCGTCTCTTTACAAATAATTCTCCATCCATCATTTCATCTCCCTTGTATTATTAATGTCTTCCACTCTACTCAGTCCCTCCCCTTCTGCTTATGAATATGCTCAGGACTTCCCTGTTCTTAACTTTGCTGGTCTTTTTGATGCTGTCTTAGGCCCCCTTTACTGCTCCTGCTAAACTTCTTGAAAGGGTAGTCTACTTGATGACCTCCACTTCCACATCATAATCTCTGGCTGGAACTCCTTACAGTGTAACTTCTTCCCTTTCCACCGTCCTAAAATTACTTTCTCAGAAATCATTAGTGACTTCATAATCACCAAGTCCAATGATGTTCTCTACATTGATATTCTATTTTATTTTTTATTATGACACTGTTGACCACACTCTTCATTTTGAATCTTGTCCTTGACCTTGGCTTTGGTGACTTTGCCTTACTCCTTATCTTCTCTTCACCTTCCCCATGTAGGCATTCCCCAAATTGCTGATCTTATCACCTGTTCCTTTTTTCTTTACAATCTCTTTGTTAGTGGAATCATATACACCAGTGACTTCAGCTGTTGGAACAGATAAGTCTCCAAGCTACACCTCTAAAAACAAAAAACAAAAAACAAAAAAAAACCCTTTGCCTTCAAGTCGATTCCAACTCATAGTGATCCTATAGGACAGAGTAGAACTGCCCCATAGGGTTTCCAAGCAACAGCTGGTGGATTCAAACTGCCGACCTTTAGGGTAGCAGCTGAGATCTTAACCACTGCGCCACCAGGGCTCCAGCTACACCTCTAGAATTGACCTTCTCATCTTACTGCCTGGTGGGCATTGTTTCCTTCAACTGTAACCAAAGCTCAAATCATCCACACAAACTAAATTGTTTTCCTCAATTTTCATTTTTTCTTATATTCATTTTTAATCTTTATCACTTTTTTATTAATAACCAAGGCTGGAAAGGTTTGAATATTTCTTGATCTTTTCCTCTTCAACCTGTACCTACTCCATGTCATGTTAGTATTTTCTAAGAATAATTATAAACGTAAAGTACTAGCTAGTTATTTAGTTGAGCCTGTAAGTACTATCATATATCTTTTTAACTTCTTACTATGAAAAATTTCAAATATATACAAAAGGAGAGAAAACAGTATAATGAACTCCCATGTATCCACAGACCAACTTCAACAATGATCACCTCAGGGCCTTTCTTCTGTCTCCTATATTCTGTCTAGTGCCACCCTGGATTATTTGGAAGCAAATCCCAGATATTTTCTCATTTCACCCGCAAATACCTCAATATGTATCTCTAAAACACAAGCACTCTTTAACGTAAACCATTATAACCTAAAAAAAGATTTTTTTAATATTATAATATATCCAGTTAGAAGTGTTCATATTCCCTGATTGTCTTATACATGTTTTGGGGGGTGAGAGCCATATAAGGTCCATATACTACACGCAATTTATTGATATGTCCCTTAAGTCTCTTTTAATCAATAAATCCACCTTCACCCCTTTTAATTTTCTTGATCCTGTTGTTATTGTTGAAGAAACTGTAGAGTTCACCTCAGTCTGGATTTGGCTGATTGCATCCCCTTGATATCATTAAATTTCCTCCTTTGTAACCTGTATTTCTTATAAACTGGTAGTTAGATAATAGAGGTTTGATCAGATTATTTGGCCAGAATACTTTATAAATGTTGTTATATACCGCCATGAGAAAGTATATAGTGTCTGCTTGTCTCTCTTTTTGTGATATTAGCAGTCCACTGATGATCATTGCCTAGATTCATCAATCCACTGTGGGTTTAAGATAGTGATATTCTAATTCCATCATTTCTTCTTAGTATATTAGTTTGAACACTTGATTAAAAAGAAACTTCCTTTCATCAACTATTTGGCTACCTCAAAATACACATCATATAGGAAAGAGAGAATAATCTGATTCTTTCTCTATATTTATTGGTTTCCAAAATAATGAATTTGTTTCCTAGTATCCTTCAAAAGTGACCAATAAAGTTTGTTTGTGTGTTTATATTACCATGAACTCTTGGAAATACTTATTCAATATGCTTGAAGCTACTGCAATTATCCTTTCTGGTGCTCAAATCATTCCATATTTGACCATTGGGAACTTCTGCAAGTTCGCCGATGAGTCTGTTTGACACAACCCTAGTAATCTTTCATAGCTTCCTCGCTCTCTGGTGCATTGCAGCTCATTTTATACATTTCTTGTCTCAGACTTGGAATCATTCGAATCCAAGGAGTAGGAAATAGTATTCTGACATCACAATCTGCATGCTAGATATGCTCATTACTAATAATTTGCCATGGTTTCTACTTTCAGTGGGTAGAACTACAAGGCAATCAGTGAGCTTTTTCTACTTTCATATAATCTCTCCGTTCTCTCATTTTTAAATAGTTACTACATTATCTACGTTGTCATACTAAACTGTCTTCCTTAGAATGATCTTCTGGTCATAATTGTACAGGTAAATTTATATTTAATGTTCTCTACCTACCCTTAGGTTAATGTAATTTTGATTACCTGAAGCTCATTTTTTAGTACAGTTTTTTTTTTTTAATTCTGAAGTTTTATTGGCCAATATTTTTGCAATATACAATGAAAATAAACAACTAGAGACATGATTCATGTGCTTGGATGTCACAGCATGCCACAGTGCTATAAAAGTTTCAAAATGCTTGCTCTTAAATTCTGATTTTATTTCATCCTGGTCTGGTAGATTCCTCAGGAAGGGCACATGAAAACAATATTCTCTGTGTTCTTGCATATTTCCGTCAGCTCACTAGAGGCCTTTATGCTAAAAGATCAGTTTGAGTGACATAAGATTCTTGGCTCACGTTTTCTTTCCTTTTGTGCCTTACACATGTTATTACATTTTCTTCGGTCATAAGTGTTGCTGTTGAAAATTCTGAGGGCAATCCAATTTTCTTCCTATTAGACATTTAGCTAGGATGCCCAAAGGATTTTTTTCTTTCAAATATGGTGTTGGTCATAAAGGGTCAATTTCTCAGTCCCCTCAATATGTAATTTCCAATTGTCTTTTATTTCAGAAAATTTTTTTAAAATAAATTCTTTTCAGGGACTCCTATTATTATATATATAATAACTCCTATTATTATGTAAACAGAGATTACCAAATATTTTGTGCCATGAAAACTTTTAGCAGTCTGGTGAAGCCAATGGACCTTTTATCAGAATAATATTTTACGTGCATAAAACATAATACACAGAATTTTGAAGGAAACTGATTATTGAAAGACAATTATCAAAATATTTTTAAAATTATGATGTAACAACATATTTGTTCCTTTATTAACATATTAAGTAAGACTATCTAGTGGCAGGTGTGGTAACTATAAATTTGAAAAAGTGATGAGCATAAATGACATGTTGAGATATTTTTTAAAACTATAGTATAACATTAAAATATTTGTGATTGTTTTTGGTGACAAAACTACTACTGTGGTTTGATAATTAAAGAAAATTGTAAAATTTCAGCTAGATGTTACTGAAAATAAAGACAATATTTTTCCCAAACAAGTCTAATGGACCACCTGAATTTTATCCATAAGCCCTGAAGCTTATAGACCCTAAGTTAGGAACCCCTCTATTAGACATATATTGACTCTTCTAAATCCATCCTTAGATCCTTTTTTTAACAAGGGCTCTTCATTTCTTCTAGATTTTTTTAAAACTGTCCTCCTTTCCATGCCTTATATCTCTCATTGCATTATCCTTTCTGTTTATTCACTTTTGTGTTCCTCTTGGCTTTGACTTTATTAAGGGAATGATTTCATTACTTTATTTCTAGTTTTTTCTTAAAGTCTATAAGCTCTCTTTTTTACACCTTCCTTAATCATCTCATTGCTGAGTTTTTCTGCTTCTGATTTATTGTCACAGCTTGTAACATTTGCTTAGTTTCTTTTAGCTCATTTTGAAATACTGGGTTTCAGTTTTCATTTGCTGTGTGGGCATGTCTTTCTGTATGCCTCCCAGGTCATAGGGGATTTATTCCACTCCTTGTTCTCTTTATTAGACTGCATACTTTTTCCTTTGCTCATACGTAAGTGGAATGAGTTTTCATGTACTTTTAGGAGGGAGGAGAGGCCAAAATAACTTCTCTAGATTCATGACTCTAGAACTCCCTCTTCTGTTGTTTTTTCAAAGTGATTAAAAAATATGATCTTGTATTTTGTGTGATCTCCCTCCTCTGCTCTCCTATCTCATTTTCATCCAGATTTTCTTGCCCCTCTTTCCCATTCTGCTCAATTTGAAATCTATTCCCAACAGTTTTTCCTCAGTGCAGGGCTTTTTCCTGGAAGGCAGCATTGGCTTATTATTATCAGTAGTTTAGAGGGCTCATAGTGCTCCAACACCACTGTTGTGTTGTTAGGTGCTGTTGAGTCAGTTCCAACTCATAGCGACCCTATGTCCAACAGAACAAAACACGGCCAGGCCCTGCGTCATCCTCACAATCGCTGTTATGCTTCAGCCCTTTGTTGCAGCCATTGCATCAGTCCATCTCATTGAGGGCCTTCCTTCTTTTCTCTGACCCTCTACTTTACCAAGCATGATGTCCTTCTCCAGAGACTGATCTCTCCTGATAACATGTCCAAAGTAGGTGACACATAGTCTTGCCATCCTGGCTTCTAAGGAGCATTCTGGTTGTGCTTCTTCCAAGACAGATTTGTTCTTTCTTTTGGCAGTCCATGGTATATTCAATATTCTTTGCCAACACCACAATTTAAAGGCGTCAGTTCTTCTTTGGTCTTCTTTACTCATCATCCAGCTTTCGCATGCATATGAGGTGACTGAAAATATTGTGGCTTGGGTCAGGCGCACCTTAGTCTTCAAGGTGACATCTTTGCTTTTCAACACTTTAAGGAGGTCTTTTGCGGCAGATTTGCCCAGTGCAATGCGTCTTTTGATTTCTTGACTGCTGCGTCCATGGGTGTTGATTGTGGATCCAAGTAAACTGAAATCCTTGACAACTTCAGTCTTTTCCCTGTTTATCATGATGTTGCTTATTCGTCCAGTTGCGAGGATTTTTCTTTTCTTTATGCTGAGGTGTAATCCATACTGAAGGCTGTGGTCTTTGATCTTCATCAGTAAGTATTTCAAGTCCTCTTCACTTTCAGCAAGCAAGGTTGTGTTATCTACATATCGCAGGTTGTTAACGAGTCTTTCTCCAATCCTGATGCCCCGTTCTTCTTCATATAGTCCAGCTTCTCAGATTATTAGTTCAGCATACAGATTAAATAAGTTTGGTGAAAGGCTACAACCCTGATGCACGCCTTTTCTCACTGTAACACCATTAGGCCTTGCCAAATGCAATCGCCTTGCTCTCACCCGTGATCTGGATCTTGCCAAACTCCCACCATCAGCCATATTTTTTCCAGTGAGTACCTATAGAACTATGGAGGCACTTTGGTGGTACTCAAGACCTTCAGAATATCCATTACTTTCCCCTTATATCCTTCTACAGAGATGCTAGTCCTTTATAGGAATTACAGCTCTCAGGGATGTTTTCTAACCCACTCATTTTGGGGCTTATGGAAATATCTTAACGCCTAGTGAAAGATGGATGATAGCTAGCTAGCTAGATAAGAGTTATTGGGTTTTTGGATTTTACATCCTAGCTGACCATTTTTATTCAGTCATGTGTCACTTAACTTCCACGATACGTTCTGTGAAACAAGACATTATGTGATTTGGATGTGCAAACATGCTTAAATCACAAGCAACAGCATTCACTGATTTTCCACCTATGTGCTGTTTAACAAACTTTTGTTTCACTTCCAAATCAATACTTCTTCTTTGTGTCTTGCTGCTGCTATCACCAGCACTGGTTTTGCTGTGTTTGGAGTCATGATGCAATTCATGGTAATATTTTCAAAAGAAAATTAAACAGAGAGAAACATGCAATACACAAGATTAGATGCTGCCTATGAGTCGAAGCATACACTGTTATTTGGTAAATTTTTTATTTGTAAGTAGGGAAAGTTTGCATTAAAATAATGATAGAAAGTACAGTATATACATAAAAAAGTAACATAGGCATTTATTATGTCTATCAAAACATATGTATTATAGGTTATATATGTACTGTACCATTATATGCCTGGCAGTGCAATCGCTTTGTATACAACAGACATGAAACATACATATTGCATGCAGGAAGTTGTTGGCGTTCATTACATCTGGTTACGTCAGCTACATCCCATTCTCTGATCTGGGTTTCTGAATTCTATTATAACCTTGGAGTCCTGGGGCACAGTGGTTAAAAGCTCAGGCTGCTAACTGAAAGGTCGGCAGCTCAAATCCACCATCTTCTCCTTGGAAACCCTATGGGGCAGTTCTACTCTGTCCTATAGGGTTGCTATGAGTCAGAGTCAACTCAAGGGCAACAGGTTTTGGCATTTTAACCTTACGGGAACATGGTCATATATGCTGAGGGATGTTACCCGAACAGATGTTATACTGGTATGATGGTATAGAGCAGTGGTTGTCAAGTCCGGAGGGATATTTGTCAAAGTCTAGAGGTATTTTTGTTTTTCACAACTGGAGTGAGTGAGCCCTAGAGGCCAGGAATGCTGATAAACATCCTACACTACACAGGACAGCCCTTCATAACTAAGAATTATCCAGCCTGAAAATGTACGCAATGTCACTGAACAATAAGTATAGAAATTTTTAAATGGGAACCTAATATTGCTGCGTAAATTTTCACTAAAAACACAATAAAAATATTTAAAGAAAAAAAAACAAAACTATCCAACCAAACTGTCTATAGTGCTGAGGTTGAAAAACCCTGGTGTACAGGACTTTGTGGAGACTGAAAAACTCTGCCACAACTGACATCATCTACCTCTCAACCTCCTCATCAATTCCTCAACCAAAAATATTGTTTTTATTTCTGTCACCTACTAACCACCCCCTAGTTCAGGTTCATGTTTTCTTTAGCCTGCACTATTGTGGTAGTTTCCTAATTGGGCTGCCTGCAGCCATTCTCACCTCCCTGCAGTCCAAATCATCCTACTCATGATGCCAGAGTAATTCTCCCAAAGCATAGCTCAAGTCACGTCATCCATCTGCTCAAAAAGATTCAGTGAGTCTCTAGTACTTTACAAACAAAGTTGAGTTCATTATCTGGAAATTCAAAATTTTCTGTGTTCTGTCCTCAGATGATCTTTCCAAAATTTTCTCCCTCTTCTCCCCTACACATAACATGTAATGCAGGCAAGTAAGAATCTCCACCATTTGACAAATGTTTCTCTCTACTCTTAATTCTTTGTTCAACTGTTTCCTCACTTTGTAGTGCTTTACCATTATCCCTCAAGACCCAGCCCCAAAGCTCCCTTCTACATGAAGACTTTCCCCTTCCCCCTTCTCCCTTCTCCCTTTACACCAACCAAAAATGCTCTCCTTTGAATATCTTACCATTTTTGATAGGCTTGTCTTATAGTATTTAAATTATTCTAATATATGTATAATTATAAATAATACAATTTAAATTATTCTAATATATATATTTGTATTTATATATGTCTCATAGTAACCCTATAGGACAGAGTAGAACTGCCACATAGGGTTTCCAAGGAGCGGCTGGTGGATTTGAACTGCCAACCTTTTGGTTAGCAGCCAAGCTCTTAACCATTGTGACACCAGGGCTTTAGATATATAATATAATTTAAATTATTCTAATATATATATTTATATATGTCTCCTACTAGATTGTAATTACTCTGTGAGCAAAGATTGTGTGTTTTTCCTCTTGGCATTTTATATAGCACCTAGCAAAGACGCACACAGAATAGATGCTCAATAATGTTTCTAGAATAATATTTGTCTAATTAATTAATTATTTGATCAATTAATTAATTAACATATGGAGATCAATGGAAAAAAATCCATATAATATGATTTTTATGAGTTTAAAATGTAGAACACTGCAGGCACCAAACCATTTTGGAGTAACATCTTAAGGATCTAAAATAAGGTAGGTTGTTTGAGTCTACGGTTTTAATCCACATCATCTCAAAATATTCAAGATCATTCCTTTTTTTCCCTTGGGAATTGAAATTCTTCTCTGAAGTTTAGACTTTGACGTCTCTGAACACTATATATCAATTAATGTTAAAAAAAAAAAAAAAAGGAAATCTGTGTGAAATGTTAAATATGAATTTCTTACCCATCTGGTTATCTCTGCTAGCAAAACAATTTGGGCAAAACAGTTATGATCCTGTTTTAATTTCTTAGCAATTTTCTTCTCAGGAATTCCCAGGCACTTTACACTCTCACTCACTTGCTATCATACCTGGGAGGCAGACAAGATACAGGTAGGGTTCAGGTTTCTCACTACTGTTTTTAGGGTTGTGCCATGCTGAAAGCATTCTTTCATGGTGTCCTTGAAATCTCCCAAAAATGGTACCCACATGGATGGACTCAATTTATGCAAATTCCACTATCTAGCAAATGGCTATGTTTTCTTCATTTGTGTAGACAGAGACAGGGTGGTAGACCAGATTACTGTTCAGCAAATATTCACTTCCTCCCCCCACTCCCAGATCCCTGGAATATACTTCACTGCTCCTTTGATGTTGAGCTTGGCCATGTGACTTGCTTTGGCCTTATGGTAAGCAGAGTGTACTGCCCTGCCTCTTGATTTGGGCTTAGCCATCCATGTGATTTTCTTTGGCCAATGGGATGTTAGTAGATGTGACACAAGACTTGAAACAAGCTTGCATTTCACCATAGGAAGAATATGCCTCGAGCAACCTCTTGTTCAAGGATGCTGAGACACTTGTAGTAGACCTTAATTTAACCCATAGCTTAGAGCCAGATCACCTGAATCCCAGCTGATTCACAGACAAGTGAGAAGTAAATGGTTACTGTATGACAGAAGCATAATTTGGGTGATGGTTAGCTAAGGCTATCAGTAATATGCTGAAGTCCTTACTAAGGGCTGACTACCTACTGCAATTATTTCCCATTTGGCTTCCCTGAATCAGGGCTTCGAACTAGTTCATTCTGGTTCGACCGCCCCTGCTAATAATTTGCATTTTCACCCTACACATACTGAATCAGAATCTACATTTTAACAAGATCCCCAAGCGATTCTTATGTACACATAAGAATGAACTGGTCCGAAACCCTGCCCAGAATCCGGGCTCTACCACCTCAATTTATCTTGCCCAGTATTATCACTTTTAACCTTCAATATCTATCCTTTAATTATGCTACTTCTCTGTGGCATGTTTTGTAGATCTTTGTAATTAAGAGTTTCTTGAACTGTCTCCTGAAAACTAATGTCTCCCAAATAATAATAAATATTCGTTGATAAAAGAATCTGTGATCATATGGATTTGGTAAACACTGGGTTGAGCAAATGCTAAACAAGTTTTTGTCGTATTGTGGTTTTTTGTTTTTTTTTTAAACAACAGAACATTTCTGGGCCTTTAACTTGCATTGTGCTTCTTCTTTAAACTTATTGACCCTGGAACTTTTACTTCCCAGGAATACAGATTAACATCTGAAGGCGCAATAGTGTTCCCCAGAACACAATTTGAGAAATAGTAATCTGTAACACAAAGCCAAAAACCTAGCAGGACATACAAGACCCTCCACAATATAGCCCAAATCTACATTTGTTATCATATGTTTATAACGTTTTTTATTTTCAATTATGAAAGTAGTATAATCTCATAATGAAAATTTGAAAATACAGAAAAATAGAAGGTAAAAAAATGATATACAGTCCCACCATCCAGATAAAAACTAGTATGTGATTTCTATTTTATTTCCTTCCAGTCTTTTTATTATGCATATTTTATCTGCTTGTGATTATACAGCACATTAAAATTGTAAGTACACACTTTATTTTATATTTATAAAAAGATACTTTATAAATAAAATATGTTATTAATATTTTATTTTCATTTTTATTGTGAAATATTTCAAGAAAATAAGATTGTATCTATCATCAACTTTGTCAGATATTATCATATTCACATACATGCCTCAGATTTCTATGTTTTCCAAAGAAATAAAACATTGCAGAAATGTTGGTGTTATTTGTGTTACCCTTACCTCACCAATTTCACACTCCTTCCTTTGCTCCCCAGAGATAACCACAGTTCTGAATCTGTTTATCATCTCCTTGCATGTTTTTATACATATGTTTGTACCCATAAACAAAATAGGGTTCAGTTTTTATGTTTTTTAAACTTACCAATTTTGAATAACGCCATAGATATTCTTCTGTAACTTGCATTTTCTCCCCCAACATTAGGTTTTTTTGGATTTTCCAAAAAATGTTATAATAGTTATATGTAGCTCACGTTCAGTTATTTCAACTGTAATATAGAATAGCTCAGCAATTTTTTACCCATTGTTTTCCTGTTGATGGATATTGAATCCAATTTTTTGTCATTACAAGCAACGCCGCAATGATCTAAGAGTGTAATCACTGGATAATAGATACGTACCTTTTTTTTTTTTTTTTTTACTTTCTTAGATAGTGTCATATTCATCTCCAAAGTGGTTGTGTTAATTTATATTCTAACCAGCACTGTGTGAGGGTTCCCGTGGCTCCACATTCTCACTATTTCAAGTCTAGTCAATCTTTTAAACTACTGTCCATTTTGATGGGTATGAAAGGACATAGTATTGTAGTTTTAACTCCTTTTATTTATTTATGAGGCATAGTATTTTTTTCATATTCACTGGTCATTCAGATCTATGCATTTGTGAGTTGCCTATTCCTATCATTTGAGTGGTATAATTTTTATTCAATTATTTCCTAAATATAAGATTAATATAGGCTCAGTTGCGAAAAACTGCATTAAATTCTAAGGAAAAAATGAAATCATCTCACATTCCACCACCCACTGGAAAATACTGTTAACATTTAGCTGTGTTTCCTACTTTCCAGATTAAATCTCAATGACTGGAGTCATTCAATCTGTGTTTAAAAAATATAAAAAACATTAGTCAAATCTTTGGCATTGAAAATGGCCAAATATAGTTCTTTGTAGCTTTACTTTTGGGCAGAAAAAACAAAAATCCTTTGTTTAGTGACTTTTCAGGCATCTAACCCAATGTTGTACCTTGGTTTGCCATTGTAAACAAGCACTAGTAAAGACGAGTTCCATGAATACTGCAAGGAGTTTCATCTGAAAGAGAGTACAGTAGGGTAAATGGTACAGCTCAGGAGTTATATCCAGTGTTGAGAAAGTGGCAAAAGTATAAGAGCACAGGCAAACCCTGCCAGGATAAGCCTATCCTCATAACCCCTTTATGCTTCAAATTATAAAATCCAATTTACTATTGATTTTCAGATGCAAAGTGTAAATTAACCAGCACAGTGCCTAGAATTCTTCCTTTTATTTTTATCCCTTAGATGTTTATAGTATATTTTTAAATAATAGTTTTCCAGAAGGATATATCAAAGAGCCACATGAATGACCAACTGGACGGTTTTAAAACTCTTTGGCTACAAACTTTTCTCCCAACAATACTAAGATTCTTCTGAAATTCTGGCATTTGGTATTACAGAAAGGTTAAGGTCAGCCTTTAGGCAACATTTTTCTTTTCAGTCTGGATGAATGTAGGATTTTATTTTTATTCTTCCTATTTTGGCCTGTCATTCTTGAGAGTCATTCTTTTTTCTGTGATTTTGTCTAGCATACAGTGAATTCTGCAAATCCTTCTCTTCTGGATACTTAAGTCTTTATATGATTCAGAGAAGTTGTTTTTTATTTAACGTATGTCTTTGATGATTGCTTCATCTCCAATTGCTCTGGTTTTCTCCTCTCAACACCTCAAATCACTGTATTTGATCTCCATTCTCTGCTTTATCTAACCACCATTTTCTCCATCATTTTCATATTTGTATCCTTTCCCTCTGTATTTTGTAAAAACTCTAGAATTTTCCCAAAGCATATAGTGTCTATGCTATTCTTTACTGCTATTCTTTTTTTTATTGAGGTGAAATTCATTTCATATGCAATTAACCATTTAAAAGTGTACAATCAGTGCCACTTAGTGAATTCACAATGCTGTACAACCATCAGCTCTCTCAAGATTCAAAACTTTTCATCAGCTCAGATGAACATCCCATATCCTTTAAGTAATCATTCTCCTTTCCCCCCTCCTCCCATCCTCTGGCAACCACTAATCTGCTTTCTTTCTCAATGAATTTGCCTATTCTGGATATTTCATGTAAAAGTAATCATACAATATATGACCTTTTGCGTCTGCTTCTTTCTCTCGGCATAATGTTTTTGAGGTTCATCCAAGCTGTAGCATGTATCAGTACTTTATTCCTTTTTATGGCTGAATAATATCCCATTGTATGGATCTACCACAATTTGTTTCCCCATTACCCATGATGAACATTTCGGTTGTTTTTATCTTTTGGCTACTATGCATAATGCTGCTATAAATATTTATTTACAAGCTTCTGTATGGACATATTTTTTTATTCTCTTGGTCATATGCCTAGGAGTAGAATTCATCGGCCAAATAATAATTCTTTCCATGTGTCTGTCAGTTTGTCATCCTTTGGTGTTGTGTGTTGCTGTGATGCTGGAAGCTATGCTGCCAGTATTTCAAATACCAGTAGGGTCACCCATGGTAGAAAGGTTTCAGTAGAGCTTCCAAATTAAGACAGATAGGAAGAAGGACCTGGCAATCTACTTCTGAAAAAATTAGCCAGTGAAAACCTCATGACTAGCAGTGGAACACTGTCTGGTATAGTGCTGGAAGATGAACCCCTCAGGTTGGAAGGCACTCAAAATATGACTGGGGAAGGGCTGCCTCATCAAAGTAGAGTCAACTTTAATGACATAGATGGAGTGAAGCTTTTGGGACCTTTCCTACTATGTTGGGAATGACAAATTGAAGAGGAATGGCATCACATTCATCATCAAAAAGAACATTTCAAGATCTATCCTGAAGTACAATGCAGTCAGTGATAGGGTAATACACCTACACCTACAAGGAAGATCAGTTAATAAGACTATCATTCAAATTTATGAACCAAACACTAATGCCAAAGATAAGGAAATTTCTTTTTACCAATGTCTGCAGTCTGAAATTGATCAAACATATAATCATGATGCACTGAAAATTACTGGTGATTGGAATGTGAAAATTGGAAACAAAGAAGAATGGTAGTTGGAAAATATGGCCTTGATGACAGAAATGATACCAGAGATGTCATGATAGAATTTTGCAAGATTAACTACTTCTTCATTGCAAATACCTTTTTTCAATAATATAAATGCTGTCTCTACACTTGGACCTCACCAATGAAATACACAGGAATCAAATCGACTACAGTTGTGGAAAGAGGTGATGGAGAAGCTCAATATCATCAGTCAGAACAAGGCCAGGGACTGACTGCAGAACAGACCATCAATTGCTCATACAGAAGTTCAAGTTGAAGCTGAAGACAATTAAAGCAAGTCCCCAGAGCCAAAATATGACCTTGAGTATACCCCACCTAAATTTAGAAACCATCTCAAGAATAGATTTGATGCATTGAACACTAATAGCCGAAGACCAGACCAGTTGTAGGATGACATCAAGGACATCATACCCACAGAAAGGAAAAAGTCATTACAAAGACAGGAACGAAAGAAAAGACCAAAATGGATGTCAGGAGCGACTCTGAAACTTGAGCATTGAGTAGCTAAAGTGAACAGAAGAAATGATGACGTAAAAGAGCTAAACAGAAGATTTCAAAGGGCAGCTAGAGAAGACAAAGTAAATTATTATGATGAAATGATGTGCAATGACCTGGAGTTAGAAAATCAAAAGTAAAGAACATGCTCGGCATTTCTCAAGCTGAAAGAACTGAAGAAAAAATTCAAGCCCTGAGTCGCAATATTTGAAGGATTCTCCAGGGAAAGTATGTAATGACAGGAAGTGTCAAAAGAAGACAGAAGGAATACACAGAGTCACTGTACCAAAAAGAATTGGTTGACATCTAACCATTTCAGGAGGTAGCACATGATCAAGAACTGATGGTAATGAAGAAAGAAATTCAAGCCGCACTGAAGGGAATGGTGAAAAACAAGGCTCCAGGAATCAACGGAATACCAATTGAGACGTTTCAACAAACAGATGTAGTGCTGGAAGTGCTCAGTCATCTATGGGAAGACAGTTTTTTGGCCAACTGACTGGAAGAGATCCATATTTGTGCCCATTCCAACAGAATGCAGAAATTATCAAACAATCTCATTAGTATCATACACAAGTAAAATGGTCCTGAAGATCACTCAAAAGTGGTTGCAGCAATACTTTGACAAGGAGCTGCCAGAAGTTCAAGCCAGATTCAGAAGAGAACGTGGAACGAGGATATCACTGCTGATGTCAGATGGATCTTGGCTGAAAGCAGAGAATTCCAGAAAGATGTTTACCTCTCTGTTTCATTGACTATGCAAAGACATTTAACTTTGTGGATCATAACAAATTATGGGTAACACTGCAAAGAATGGGAATTCCAGAACATTTAATTGTGCTCATACAGAACCTACACATAGACGAAGAGGAAGTAGTTCGAACAGAATAAGGGGATACTGTGTGATTTAAGGTCAGGAAAGGTGTGCATCAGGGTTGTATCCTTTCACCATACTTATTCAAACTGTATGCTAAGCAAATAATCCAAGAAACTGGACTATATGAAGAATAACGTGACATCAGGATTGCAGGAAGACTCATTAACAACCTGCAATATGCAGATGACACAACCTTGCTTGCTGAAAGTGAAGGTTCATACTTTGTACATTGCACATTCTGATTATTAATGGATGCTTGCAGCTGTTTCTTCTGATTTTGAGTTGTGCCACATCAGCAAATTAAGGTCACAAAACCTTGACTACATCCATGACATTAAGGTCGACTCTACTTTGAGGGGGCAGCTCTTCCCCAGTCATGTTTTGAGTGCCTTCCAACCTAAGGGGCTCATCTTCCGGCACTATAACAATGTTCCACTGCTATTTATAAGGTTTTCACTGGCTAATTTTTTCAGAAGTAGACTGCCAGGTCCTTCTTCTTAATCTATCTTAGTCTAGAAGCTCAACTTAAACCTGTCCACCGTGGGTGACTCTGCTAGTATTTGAAATACCAGTGGCATAGCTTCTAGCATCACAGCAACATGCAAGCCACCACAGTATGACAAACTGAGAAAAGCATAGGGTTATTACTGTAGCTTTGTATTAAGTTTTGACATCAGGAAGAGTGAGTCCTCCAGCTTTGTTTTTCTTTTCCAAGATTGCTTTGGCTATTCACAGTCTCTTGCAATCCATTTGAATTTGAGGACTGGTTTTTCCATTTCTGTAAAATAGACCATTGGAATTTTGATAGGGATTGCATTGAACCTGTAGATTGCTTTGGGGAGCACTGCCATCTTAAGAATATTAAGCCTTCTAATCCATGAACATGGGACATCTTTCCACTTAATTAGGACTCTCTGACCATGCTATTTTATTATTTTAAGACTAACCTCCTTGTTCAGACCTCCAGTTGAAAGAAGAAAAGAGTATTGTGAACAATAGTCAAAAATTTCATTTTTATTACTCTGATAGTTGAAGCATTGCATATGAATGGCCCATATTTACGTTGATTTTTTTTAAATTGAACTTTGCTTAGTATCAAAAATTAAGTAAATATGTATTTAATTAAAGAGTGTATCATTAAATGATGGGTGGAGAAGTTTTGCTAGTGAATCTGATGCTCCCTGACTTCACTCAATATCCTCCTTTCAAAAAATTATGCCTAATCCATGCAATGTCGTCTACGTGTGATCATAGGCCTTTGGATTCCATTCACATTATCTTGCATTTTGCCTATTCAATTTAATCTGACTTATTGCTCAATTAGCTGAATTCTTTTTGGCTCCGTATCGCAAAATTTATCATCAGCTTAATGTCCTTGTCTTTGGAAGACTTGTTTGAAAGGTCACATCTTAGTTGGTAAGAGGACAGAATTTGGTATCAGACAACTCTGGATTCATATGTCAGATGCTACACTCACAAGCTATGTGAGTTTGAACAAATCACAACTTTTCTGAGCCTCAGTTCCTAATTTATCATGATTTTTGGAGAATTTAATGAGGTTATACGTGTAATTCTCTTAGAAAATGCTCAATAAATGTTAGGTCGTGTTATGACTATTGTAGTTGCTGTCGAAATTGTTGTTATTGTCATTACTATTAACAATAAACTAATCCATATTGACCTGTTATTCTCCACCTCAACAACAGATACCTAAACCAAAACCAAACCTATAGCCATCGAGTCAATTCCAACTCATAGCAACCCTATAGGACAGAGGAGAACTGCTCCATAGGGCTTCCAAGGAGCAGCTGGTGGATATGAACGGCTGACCTTTTGGTTAGCAGCCGTAGCACACCATAGCACTTAACCACTATGCCACCAGGACCCCCAACAACAGATAAGACTTCTAAATTAATCCACTGATACCATCAACTCTGAACAAAGAAGAGAGACTGCCAAGGCTTATTCTCTAAATACCCAAACTTTCAATCTCAGTGTTTGATAAATCAGGCTGGCTCCTGCCTGATAGGTCTGCTAACAGCAGGGTATCTTCACTTAAGGAACTTTCAGTCTTATAGAGAAAAACAAACTAGTTACTAGGACCAAAACAATAAAACTTTATGAACATACCACCCAGTGGCCTGCTAAAAGGACTTTCAGCAAATATTTATTTCTAGGACAGGGATAATAATTCTGCCAGAGTAGGAAATGAGTGTTTTGCACTTGGAATATCCTTTGGCTCCTCATGGTATGCACATTTGATTGTGTGTTATGCCATAACT
Source organism: Dugong dugon (assembly GCA_030035585.1). NCBI lineage: Eukaryota > Metazoa > Chordata > Mammalia > Sirenia > Dugongidae > Dugong > Dugong dugon. Next base: position 29,365,041 of record CM057475.1, read on the forward strand.
ATAGGCAACATGATAGATAATTTCCAAAGATTGGTGGGAAGACACACTTAAAGTTACATGATTGAAAAAACAGGTGGAAGAGCTTTGTCATTACCAAAGAGAGTGAAAATTACCTGCTGTATGGTTAGTTGGACAAGAAATCACAGCCAAGTAATAATGGGACAGAGACGTTCCCAGAGCTAAGTGTCAGGTGTTTTTAATACCACCATGGTCCTGCCTAACAGCAAGGGTGGGAAACTTTATATCACACCTAAAAGTTCATAAAACTTGTACAACCACTATGATCCAAAAAACAAAAAGCATTGACTTGTCGGACTGTCATTACCATTTTGGAGGTTGCCCATCAAATTCCTAACGATAGTTATCACTTCTATAAATGCTGGACCTTATTCAGAGACTTATTTCTAAAAAAGAGGACTATAAATAAGGTTGTATTTCTCAAACTTTAATATGCCTACAAATCATCTGGAGATCTTATTAAAATGCAGATTCTGATTCAGTAGGTCTGCATTGGAGCTTGAGATTCTACATTCCTAACAAGCTCCAATGTGATGTTGATGCTGCTGATCCATAAATCAGACTTTAATTAGCAAGGTTAAAAAGATATAACAATGATTTCCATACTATTTCTGAGCCTAGCTGCAGAAAAATTCTCCTAACTTTACTCTCATGACCCTTCCCATAAATCTTAACTTGTGACTATCGGAAGATTATTATGCCTGTCTACTGCCTTGGAATATTTTTCACAGGCCCTGCAAAAGGAGAAAGCTAATATCTAGGATAGTTATACCTTTCGTTTGCATAGGTATCACCTGGGAACATGTTTAAAATGTAAATACCTTGCATTCCTCTCCTTCAGAGATGTGGTTCAATAGTGCCTAAAACCTGCATTTTTAATTTGTAGCCCAGGTAATTCTGATGCAGATGGTACTTGGACCATACTTTGAGAAGTATTGATCAAGTGATTGTGTGAGTATTGTTGCCTGGTATATCAGTTAGTATATAGACTATCCTGCTGTAACAAAGAAACCCAAACACAATGGCTTAAATTAGATGCTGATTTCTCCCTCATCTACCAGTCCAAAGATAAGAATTTCAAGCGGGCAGGGCAGCTCTGTGCCATGACATTATCATTACCAATTTCCTCCTATCTGGTGGCTCTGTTATCTGCTAGAATGCTGTCCTTGACTTCATGGTCAAATCTGAGTCACTGCCACACCTGTAGTCCAGCCCACAGGAAGGGAAAAAAGAGAAAAATTGAAGGGCAAACTATTTTCTTTTTTTCCTATTTATTGTGTTTTTACTTTATTGAAGTATACTTTACCAACAATAAGTTGCACATATTTAAAGTGTGCAGTTCGGTAAGTTTTGACATATATAAAACAACCCAAATGTTTATTCACAGGTAAATGGATAAGCCATTTTTTTAAGTAATAGATGCTGAATTTGTGCACATTATACATTGATGAGAAATTAATTATCTGGCCACACAAGCTACAAAGGAGGCTGAGTAATGTCTCATACTGGGCAACCACAGTACATAGCTTTATCTTTAGTACTACAGAGGAAAGAACAGACTTTTTGGGACTACTAGCAATCTACCACTCCTGGAAAACCTTACTTATGCCTTAAAACTCAAAGCAGATATCTCTTTTAGGAGGTCTTTTCTGACTTCCACAGATGAGTTAGATGCCCTCCCTTTGCCCATTAAAACACTATTCATGCATTTATCACTCCATTAGTTCCCTGGGTGGTACAAATGATTGGCTCTCAACCACTAACCTAAAGGTTGATGGTTTGAACCCGCTCAGCAATGTTGCAGAAGAAAGCTTTGACAATCTGTTCCCTTAAAGATTACAACCAAGAAAATCCTATGGAGCTGTTCTATTCTGTAACACAGGGGGTCGCCAAGAGTCAGAATCAACTTGATGACAATGGGTTTGGTTTGGTTTTTTGGTATCACTAAGCTAAAAACATTGAGTCTTTGAAATGACCGCATTGTATCTTTATCTCACAGATGACAAAAACTTGCTTGTTGAAAGTGAAGAGGACTTGAAATGCTTACTGATGAAGATCAAAGACCACAGCCTTCAGTATGGATTACACCTCAACATAAAGAAAACAAAAATCCTCACAACTGGACCAATAAGCAACATCATGGTAAACAGAGAAAAGATTGAAGTTGTCAAGGATTTCATTTTACTTGGATCCACAATCAACACCCATGGAAGCAGCAGTCAAGAAATCAAACAACACATTGCATTGGGCAAATCTGCTCTTTAGAGGCCTCTTTAAAGTATTAAAAAGCAAAGATGTCACCTTGAAGACTAAGGTGTGCCTGGCCCAAACCATGGTGTTTTCAGTCGCCTCATATGCATGTGAAACCTGGATGATGAATAAGGAACACCGAAGAAGAATTGACATCTTTGAATTGTGGTGTTGAAGAATACTGTATATCCCATGGACTGCTAAAAGAAGGAACAAATCTGTCTTGGAAGAAGTACAACCAGAATGCTCCTTAGAAGCAAGGATGGCAAGACGATGTGTCACATACTTTGGACATGTTATCAAGAGGGATCTGTCCCTGGAGAAGGATATCATGCTTGGTAAAGCAGAACGTCAGCGAAAAAGAGGAAGACCCTCAATGTGATGGACTGACATAGTGGCTCCAACAGTGTGCTGAAGCATACCAACAATTATGAGGATGGCACAGGACCAGGCAGTGTTTCATTCTGTTGTACATGGGGTCACTATGAGTCAGAACCATCACCAGCACCTAATGACAATAACAACAGTTAATTTTTGTCAACAAATAATAAAATTGAACTAACCTGGCATACTTATGAAAGTTGATAATGACCAATATTTTCTTTTCACTATTAATAAAACCAATTTGTCATATAACAGGTGCCTACTATGCGCCAAACACTATTCTGTTGTTATGTGCCATCAAGTTGGAGTGACCCTATAAGGTAGAGTAGAACTGCCCTACGGCTTCCAGAGAGTGGCTTGTGAATTCGAACTGCTGTCCTTTTGGTTAGCAGCCCAGCTCTTAACTATTATGCCACCAGAGCTCCTAGGTTCCTTAAATACATTATTTCTTCCAATCTTCACAAAAATTTTTTGAAGTAGGTGTTATTACCCCCATTTCATTGGTGAAGAAACAGAGGCTTACAGAGGTTACAAAAGTAGCCCATTTACAGAGCTAGTAGTGTCAAAAGCAGAATTTAACCAAGATCTGTCTGATTCCAAAGCCTCTTCTCTCTCTCCTTTAGCATACCTCTTCTTTACTGTCATTGTTATGACGATTTAAAAAAAAAAAAACATTGCCGTGGAGTTGATTCCAACTCATGGCAGCCCCATGTGTTACAAACTAGAACTGCTTCATAGGGTTTTCTTGGCTTTAATCTTAATGGAAGCAGATTCCCAGGTCTTTCTTCCATGGTACCATTGGGGGGGGTTTGAGCCACCAACCCTTAGGTTAGCAGTGGAGCGCAAACCGTTTGTGCCATCTGTGGATCTGTTATGATGATTCCCGTTGCCGTCAAGTCCATTCTGACTCATAGCAACCCTAAAGGACAGAGGAGAACTGCCCTATAGGGTTTCCAAGGCTGTAATCTTTACAGAAGCAGACTTCAACATCTTTCTCTATCGGAGCAGCTCATGGACTCAAACCCACCAACCATTTGGTAGCATCTGAGCACTTAACCATTGCACCTCCAGGGTTCCTTATGATGATCCAAAACCCACTGCCACAGAGCCAATTCTGACTCACAGTGACTCTACAGGACAGAGTAGAACTGCCTCCATAAGGTCTCCAAAGAGCAGCTGGTGGATTCGAACTGCCAACTTTTGGTTAGCAGCAGAGCTCTTAACCACTACACCACCAAGGCTCTCCTTATGATGACAGACCTCCCTAAAAATGAATACTATTTATATTTTAATTTTTTCTAGAAAATTTTAAATATACTATTTGCCCTAGAAGGAAACGTTTATTAATCTCCTTTTCCATAAGTATGCCATTAGAAAAATTATATGTAGGGTATTGCTAATGTAAACTGAGAGCTAACCTAATTTAATATCAGAATCTCATGTTCTAAAAGATTCCAAATTTAGAAATGCAAATCTGATTTACAGCCCATTCCACAAATGGGAAAACTGAGGCACAAAGACAAAATGAATGGCTGGAGTCAAAAAGTTAGAGCACTGGCTCAATGGGCCTCAAGCTCAGGTTTCCAGTCTCACAGGGAGGCAACGTGTATTTGGAAGGAGTGTGGGTTATGTAGCCAAACAGCACGAGATTCAAATACTGGCTCTGCTGCTTGAATATTTGATCTTGGGATTAGTGCTCTAACTTTTCTGTATGTGTTTCCTCATTTGGAAAATGAAAATAATGATACCTCCCTTGTAGAGGTGCTGTGACGATTGGAGATAAAGTATGGCAAGCATCTACTACCATCCCAGGCACAGAGCAGATGCTCATTCAATGTTAGTTCTCACTCCATTACAGTCTAGCCCTTTTCCCTGAGCACACGTTGCCTTTTTTTATTTAAAGGAAGAAAAAGTTAAAAGTGCTGAGCCAATATTTCTACTATTCAATCATTAAATATTAATCGATGTCAATGCATTTGAGGGAGCCTTTAGCTGTGACAGGTGAACTGAAAGTAGTAACTTCTGATTTAACGAGGCCTCCCGGACGCTTTGGCAAAATGTCAGGGTGCAGGGTGTGGTGCAGGATAATTAACTGATAAACAACCTTCTGAAAAAGATCAGTAACTATGAAATTGGGGACAAAGACAAAGCTACTCTTTTTTTCTCCAGAACATTTTTTCTCTTTGGGATTTTTCAGTCCTTTCTCAATCAACCCTGGGTCAGTGCCTCCTGAGCTGGAATGCCCTTAACTGTTTTGTTTAGACTGGGCTATGAAAAGATTAGGCTGTTGAAATGATGAATCAGGAAGCACTGCAGGATTTTCACAGTCTCTCTGAACAATGCCCCATATCACACTTACACTGACAGGCTGTATTTTTATGTTTGACATGTGAGAGGAACCTGGAAAATAACACCCTGACAGTGCCTTAGATACCAGTCATACATCTTCTTAACACAGATTGATGGGTGGAAAAGAATATTATTTAGTAAGCCCTTCTTAAGCTCTCCAAGGAAAATATACAGATCCACCAATGGATTGACTTGAAACTCATATTAACATTCCTCGTGAGCTGGGAACAGAGAAGCAACCCTCATCCATTCTTTGCACTAACAGACAGATCAGAAAAATTAGCAGAAACCAATCCAGAACGTGTACATTTCTCATTGCTGAGTCATAGTTTGCCCCTCCTCTGCCTAGAAATTAGAGTAGGTAGAATCTCTCCATTGAGACACATTAGTCTTTTTCAATTCTAAACTGAAGCTGAAAGATAAGCTGCTAGGAAAACTGAGGCTGCGCAGGGAACTCAGCTGAAACAGAAAATATTGGGATGGAATAGCCATGGCTAACTGCGTGACAATGGGGACACTCGAAGAACCACAGTGGGTGTTATGGTTCCCACATCCTAGGGAACATATGCATAAGAGAAGGAAATGAAAAAACATGCCCCCTGTAGTGGATGCTGTAATGTGCCAGCAAAATCCTCCTACAGGAACGAAGGGATTTATTCCTTCTGCTGGTGACAACCCTAGCTATCAGCTCTCTTCAGGAAGTGCCTGTCCTGTAGAGAGCTGCCTCACCAAACATAAGCTGCCTTCATGGAGCAGCCCACATCCAATGGCTGGTTGATGCAGAAGTATAAAGGTCTCTCCCCCTGCTCCCAACATGGAACACCTGTGGAGGGCCAGCTGGGCTTCAGAGTCCTGTGGGTTGGCTGAGGCTTTCATTGAGACTGCATCAGAGCCCAACATCTCCCTCTTACTAATCCTGCTTTCTTCTCTTTCATTACACAGGTGTTAACCCCATAAGCATTCCCTAATAAATCTCCTGCACATTAATTCCCATTTTAGAGTCTGCTTCCAGGAATTCCCAATTTGTGATATTCCCTTCATCTCCAACTCCCACAATGTACCACGTAACTTAACTATTCCAGAGAATAAAAGTCTTCTGATGCTATCAAAAATGTATATGTATAATTAGCTAAATTATTTTGAAACCCAAGTCACAGTCATTCCAGTTTCACGACAGAAGATAAAAACAGAGAAAGATGACTACCATCTTGTGGAAGGAACTTCACTATAAATTTCAAATTCTCTCTTTGGTGCAATATGGGATTTTTTTGTTTATTTTTGTTTGGTTTTTGTTTGTTTTTAATTATATGCCTAGGTTGAGGCAAAGGCAGGTGAAGGAAAACGTCCAAGAATTCTAATATCAAAGCAGGAATAGAGTGAGAGAAATCTTTTTCCCATGAGTTGACTCTAACTCACGGCAACCCCATACGTGTCAGAGTACAACTGTGCTCTATAAGGTTTTCAGTGACTGATTTTTTCAGATGTAGATCATCAGGCCTTTCTTCTAAGGTGCTTATGGGTGGACTCGAACTGCAAGATGAAACAAAAAGGTCAAGAAAGATTTCTGCATCATTGATTCTTAAGACTGAAGGGTAACTTGAATCCTTGTTTCTAGTGGCAAGCAATGGGTTACGAAGACTTTCAGCTAGCAGTTTACTGATTACAGAATGGAGGTAAATGGAACTAGGAATTTGTTCAAAGGCTGACAGCAAGTCTTTAGCATTTGGCTTTAACTAAGGTACCAAGTCATTTGCTGCTCCATGGTTTTGCCTACATTCCCTAGTTTCTTCCTTCCCTTCTCTTTTCTTGCTTCTTCTTCACTCCCTCCCTTTCTGCTTCCTCTGCTTCTGCGTTATCCTTTTTGGCCCCCTTTCTTATTTCTTCTCCCTAGCACCTTGCTGGATTCTTTCATTGACTGGAATTTCAGTAGTAGTTGCATTGCACAGATTGCTATTCAGCAGCAAAGCACTGATTTGAAAGGGGGAAAGAACTTTTCATTTGTATGTGCAAGTGTGCTTCAAATACAGTGAACTAATTTATTCTGTAAAACTTAATTAAAACCAATAAAAAAGGAGATGGCTGTGGAGGGAGCAGTAACTCCCTTGGCAGGGCCTGGGCGAGATGCTTTCAGTTGGGACTTTTCTACACTTAACATTTGATGTGGCCCCATGATTTTCAGAGGACTTGGTTAGGTTTTATATACTACTAAAATGCTATTAAGTATTTAATGGTTTACTCCAACTGGGAAAAGTTTTGTTAGGTTTCCTCTAAAATTTCCCACAGGAAAGTCTTGGTTCTTTATTCGTGACTGGAATATTTTGTGGCTTTGGAAACAACCACAAAAATAGAAAATGCCATTTTAAGTTTCCCAGATGCAGACAAGTATATTTTCATATATCTTGTATCACATCTCTGGTTTTCAAGTGATTTTGTCTGCCAGAATGAATAAACAAGGTCAGAGTGGAATTTGCAGGAACAGTGACTTAATGTTGAGATCCCTGTGACACTGTGTCTTAGTCATCTAGTATGCAATAACAGAAATACCACAAGTGGATAGTTTTAACAAACAGAAATTTATTTTCTCACAGTTTCGGAGGCTAGAAGTCTGAATTCAGGGTACCGGCTCTAGGGGACGTCTTTCTCTCTCTGTTGGCTCTGGAGGAAGGTGCTTGTCTCTTCTGAGATTCTGCTCGTGGGCAATCTTCATGTGGCTTGGCATGGGTCTTCCCCTGTCTCTGCTCTGCTTGCTTGTTTATTCTTTTCTATCTCAAAAGAGATTGACTCAAGATATACTCTACACTAATCCTGCCTCATTAACTTAACAGAGATAACTCATTCTCAAATGGAGTGATAGCCACAGGCATAGAGGTTAGGATTTAAAACACATATTCTGGGAGCACACCGTTCAACTCAAGACACACTGTAAGCCTCTTGATTGCAGAACTCTGTCTTGATCATTTTTAAAATCCCTAGCGCCAAACAGAGAAATATTAGACACCTATTGACTATCAACTCGTTGGCAATGGGTTTAGTTTGGTTTTGGATGAATGGATGAAAGGGTGGATGATGGATAAATGGATGAATCCAAGAGTGTTGGGATATACTCGCTTGTATTCTTCCGGCTGAATGAGAGAGAGGGGATGAAGCTGCTCTACTAGCCCTAATTAATGGTACAGCAAGACTTGTTGCTGTTGGATGCCACTGAGTTGATTATGACTCATAGCAACCCCATGAGACAGAGTAGAACTAACCCATAGAGTTTACTTGGCTGTAATCTGTATGGAAGTAGATCATCAGGTCTTTCTCCCTATGAGCTGCTGGGTGGGTTCAAACCACCATCCTTTCAGTTAGCAGCCAAGTGCTTAACCTTTTGTGCCACCAGGACTCCTTAGAGGAAGATATGTTTGGAATTTTCATAATAAAATACTGGAAATAATCACAATTGATACTTCTCCTGAAGTACTATCAAGACAAAAGTTTCATGCTGGGTATGAAATTTCGCTGGGATTTCTGAATCTCATAAAACAAGACTTTTTCAGAACAAAACTTTCCCAGAACGAAAGTTTTCCAGGGTAGGAACTCCATAAACGTTGGATAAACTGAATTGTGACCCATATTGATCAAAGTTTATCTTAATAGCACTACAGAAGTGCAATGGCGATTGTTTCCAGTATTTTACTATGAAAATCCCAAACATATACAACAGTTGAGATAATTTTACATGGAACACCCATGTATCTTTGAACCAGAAGGCACCATTAACATTTCACTCTACTTTCTTTGTCACCTAACCCTCCATCTATCCATTCTCCTTTTCATCCATCAAATCATCTTATTTTTTTCTTTTTTTAATATTTACTTATCTTTTTTTTATTGTACTTTAGATGAAGGTTTACAGAACACACTAGTTTCTCATTAAACACTATTGTTTTATGACACTGGTTAACAACCTCAGGACATGTCAACACTCTCCCTTCTTGACCTTGGCTTCCCTATTACCACCTTCCCTGTCCCCTCCTGGCTTCTAGTCCTTACCCCTGAGTTGGTGTGCCCCTTTAGTCTCATTTTGTTTTATGGGCCTGTCTAATCTTTGGATAAAGGATGAAACTCAGGAGTGACTTCATTACTGAGCTGAAAGGGCATCCGGGGGCCATACTCTCAGGGTTTCTCCAGTCTCTGTCAGGCAAGTAAGTCTGGTCTTTTTTTGGGAGTTAGAACTTTGTTATACATTTTTCTCCAGCTCTGTCTGGGACCCTCTATTGTGATCCCTGTAAGAGCAGTCAGTGGTGGTAGCCAGGCACCATCTAGTTGTACTGGACTCAGTCTGGTGGAGGCCATGGTAGTTGTGGTCCATTAGTCCTTTGGACAAATACTTCCCTTGTATCTTTAGTTTTCTTCATTCTCCCTTGCTCCCAGCAGGGTGAGACCAATAGAGTATCTTAGATGGCTGATCACAGGCTTTTAAGACCCCAGATGGTACTCACCAAAGTAGAATGGAGAACATATTCTTTATAAACTATGTTATGCCAATTGAGCTAGATTTTCCCCAAGATCATGGTCGCCACAGCCCCCAGCCCAGCAATTCAGTCCCTAATGGAATTTGGATGTGTCTATGGAGCTTCCACAACCTTGCCTTGTACAAGTCGTGCTGGCTTCCCCAGTACTGTGTACTGTCTTACGCTTCACCAAAGTTACCACTTATCTATTGCCTAGTTAGTGTCTTTCCATCCCCACCTCCCCTTCCTCATAACCATCAAAGATTGTTTCTTTTTGTGTGTAAATTTTTTCATGAGTTTTTATAGTAGTGGTCTCATACAATATTTGTCCTTTTGTGATTGACTTATTTCACTCAGCATAATGCCCTCCAGATTCATCCATGTTATGAGATGCTTCGCAGATTCATCATTGCATAACACTCCATTGTGTGTATGTACCATGGTTTCTTTATCCATTCATCTATTGATGGGAATCTAGGTTGTTTCTATCTTTTTGCTACTATGAACAATGATGCAACGAACATGGGTGAGCATGTTTCTATTTGTGTGACAACTCTTATTTCTCTAGGATATATTCCTAGGAGTGGGATTGCTGGAACATATAGTATTTCTACTTCTAGCTTTCTAAGGAAGCACCATATCATTTTCCAAAATGGTTGTATCATTTTGCATTCCCACCAGCAGTGTGTAAGAGTTCCGATTTCCCCACAGCCTCTCCGACATTTGTTATTTCCTGTTTCTTTGATTCGTGCCAGTAATGCCAGGATGAGATAGTATTTCATTGTGGTTTTGATTTGCATTTCTCTAATGACGAGCATTTCCTCATGTGTCTGTTGGCCACTTGAATGTTGGGTGAAGTGTCTCTTCATTTCCTTTGCCCATTTTTTAATTGGATTCTTTGTCTTTTTGTTGTAGACGTGTTGGAGTTTCCTGTAGATTTTAAAGATTAGACTTTTGTCTGATTTGCAATAGCCTAAAATTTTTTTCCCAGACTGTAGATTCTCTTTTTACTCTTTTGGTGAAGTCTTTTGATGAGCAAAAGTGTTTAATATTTAGAAGATCTCAGTTACCTAGCTTATCTTTTGGAGTTTGTGTGTTATTGGTTATCATTTGCATGCTGTTAATGCCATGTATTAGGGCCTCTAGCATTGATCCTATTTTTTCTTCTATGAACTTTATAGTTTTTGGCTTTATATTTAGGTCTTTGATCCATTTTGAATTAGTTTCTGTATATGATGTGAGGTATGGGTCTCGTTCATTTTTTTGTGGGTGGACATCCAGTTTTGCCAGCACCATTTGTTAAAAAGACTGTCTTTTACCCATTTGATGGACTTTGGACCATTGTTGAAGCTCAGGGGACCACAGGTGGATGGATTTACATCTGGGTTCTCAATTATTCCATCGGTCAATGTGTCTGTTGTTGTACCAGTACCAGGATGTTTTAACTACCATAGCTGTATAGTAGGTTCTGAGGTCAGGTAGTGCAAGTCCTCCCACTTTATTCTTCTTCTTCAATAGTGCTTTCCTTATCCGGGGCTTCTTCCCTTTCCATATAAAGTTAATGATTAGTTTTTCTATCTCTTTAAAGAATGTTGTTGGTATTTGGATCAGGCTTGTATTGTATTTGTAAATTGCTTTGAGTACTTCATTTCTTTTTCTTGCCTTATTGCTCTAGCTAGGACTTCTAGCACTATGGTAAATAGGAGTGGTGATAAAGAGCATCCTTGTCTTGTTCCTATTCTCAAGGGAAGTGTTCTCAACCTCTCTCCATTAAGAATGATGTTGGATGTTGGTTTTGCATAGATGCCTTTTACTATGTTGAGAAATTTCCCCTCTATACCTATTCTATTGAGAGTTTTTATCAGAATTGCTGTTGGACTTTGTCAAATGCCTTTTCTGCATCGACTGAAATGATCATGTGATTCTTTTCTTTCCTTTTATGTATGTGGTGGATTATGTTGATTGGTTTTCTAATGTTGAACCATCCTTGCATACCTGGTATGAATCCTACTTGTTCGTGGTGTATCTATTTTTTTGATATGATGCTGAATTCTATTGGCTAGAATTTTGTTGAGAATTTTTACATCTATATTCATGAGAGATATTGGTCTGTAATTTTATTTTTTTGTGGCATCTTTGCCTGGTTTTGGTTATGCTAGCTTCACAGAATGAATTCAGAAGTATTGCTTCCTTTTCTGTGTTCTGAAATTGTTTAGGTAGTACTGGTGTAAGATCTTCTCTGAATCTTTTGTAGAATTCTCCAGTGAAGACATCTGCACCAGGGCTTTTTTTGTTGGGAGTTTTTTTTTTATTACCTTTCCAATCTCTTCTCTTGCTATGGGTTTGTTCAGATTTTCAACATCATTTTGTGTTAGTTTGGGTAGGTAGTGTGTTTCTAGAAATTTGTCCATTTCCTCTAGGTTTTCAAATTTGTTGGAGTATAGTTTTTCACAATACTCTGTTATGATCCTTTTTATTTCAGTTGAGTCTGTTGTAATATCCCCCATTTCATTTCTTACTTGGGTTATTTGTGTCCTCTCCTGTTTTTCTTTTCTCAGTCTGGCCAGTGGTTTGTTGATTTTGTTGATCCTTTCAAAGAACCAGCTTTTGGTTTTGTTGAGTCTTTCTATTGTTTTTCTGGTCTCTATTTCATTTATTTCTGCTCTGATCTTTATTATTTCCATTCTTCTGGTGTCTGTGGGCTTCTTTGTTTTTATTATTATTTTATTGTACTTCAGGTGAAGGCTTACAGAACAAATAGTTTCTCATGAAACAGTAGTACACATGTTGTTTTATGACATTGGTTAACAACCCCACAACATATTAACCCTCTAACTTCTCAACATTTTTTTTTTTTTTTTTTTTTTTGGTGAAAATACACATAGCCAAAGATATACCATTTCAAAAATTTCTACATACACAGTTCAGTGACGTTGACTACGCTCTTCCAATTGTGCTGTTATTCTCACTTAAGATGAAGGCTTACAGACAAAATAGTTTCTCATTTAACAGTTACTACAAGTGTTGCCCTATGACAATGGTTAACAATCTCACAACACATCAACAATATCCTTACTCAACCTTTGGTTCCCTATCACCAGCTTCCTTGTCCCCTTCTGCCTTCTGGCCCTTGTCACTGGACTCCTGTACCTCGTTAGTCTCATTTGGTTTTACAGGGCTTTCCACTCCCAGGCTGACCAGTGAACCTCGGAGGTAACTTCACCACTGAGCTAAAAGGGTGTCTGGGGGCCATACTCTAGAGGTTTCTCCAGTCTCCTTTAGGCCAGTAAATCTGGTCTTTATTCTGTGAGTTAGAATTATGCTCTACATCCTTCTCCAGCTCTGTCCAGAACCCTCTGTTGTGATCCTGGTCAGAGCAGTGAGTGATGGTAGCTGGGCACCATCCAGCTGTACTGGACTCAGTCTGGTGGAGGCCTTGGTAGCTGTGGACAATTAGTCCTTCAGACTAATCTTTTCCTTGTATCCACTTCTCTTCGTTTTCCCTTGCTTCCAAAGGGATGAGACCAGTGGAGTATCTTAGATGGCCACTTACAGGCTTTTAAGACCCCAGACACTACTCACCAAGGTAGAATGTAGAGCATTGTCTTTATAAGCTGTGTCATGCCAATTGAGCTAGATGTTCCCCGAGACCATGGTCCCCATCTGTGGGCTTTTTTTGCTGTTACCTTTCTATCTGTTCAAGTTGTGTAACTAATGTTTTGATTTTGCCCCTTTCTTCTTTTTTGATGTGTGCATCTATTGCTATAAATTGACCTCTGAGGACTGCCTTTGCTGTGTCCCAAAGGTTTTGGTATGTTTTCATTCTCATTTGATTCTAGGAATTTTTTCATTCCATCTCTGATTTCTTCTATTACCCAGTGGTTTTTAAGCAGGGTGTTATTCAGTTTCCATGTAAGTGATTTTTTTCTTTGTTCTTCCTGTTGTTAATCCTACCTTGATGGCACAGTGGCCAGAGAAGATACTTTGTATTATCTCAGTGTTTTGTATCTTGTTAAGGGTTGCTCTGTGGCCTAAGATGTGGTCTATTCTGGAGAATGTTCCATGTGCGTTGGAAAAGAATGTTTACTCTGCATCTCTTGAGGGGAGTGTTCTGTGTATGCTATGAGATCAAGTTGGCTGATTGCACCCTTTAGCTCTTCTGTATCCTCGTTGAGTTTCTTTCTAGATGTTCTGTCTTTTACCGAGAGTGGTGTGTTGCAGTCTCCTACTATTATTATGGAACTGTCAATTTCTCTTTTCAGTGCTGTTAGGGTTTATTTTATGTATTTTGGAGCCCTGTCATTGGGTGTGTAGATGTTTATCATGGTTATGTCTTCATGATGCCCCTTTAATCACTATATAGTGCCCTTCTTTGTCTTTTATGGTGGATTTTGTTTTAAAGTCTATTTATCTGAGATTGGTATTGCCACTTCTGCTCTTTTTTGCTGGATGTTTGCTTGATACATTTTTTTCCATCCTTTGATTTTTAATTAATTTACGTCTTTGTTTCTAAGATGTGTCTCTTGTAGATAGCATATAGATAGATTCTGTTTTTTTTTTTTTAATCCATTCTGTCACTCTGTGTCTCTTTATGGGTGTATTTAGGCCATTTAATTATTGATAGGTGTGAGTTTATTGCTGTCATTTTGTAGTGCTCTTTTTTTTTTGTGGTGCTGACATTTTCTTTGTTCCTCTGACTCTCCTGTGCTGAATTCCTTTTGTTTGTGGATTTTTTTTCATTTCTTTTGTTTTTGTAGATTTTATTTTTACTCAGACTTTATGTTTTTCTTCTTTATTTTGATAAGTAGGTTTGTTAACCTTCTCTGTGGCTACCTTGAAATTTACCCTTATCTTCCTAGGTTTGAACCAGTCTATCATTACTTGGTAACACTTTGCCTTCCTTTCCAATAGAAAGTTCTATACCTACACCATTTATTCCTTCTTTTATTCTTCTGACATCATTGTCATTTACAGATTAACCTCTCTTGTTCCCTGTTGTAATTTTTTTGGTTTTGGATAGTCCTTGAGAGTTCATCTCCTAGGTTGGTATCTGGCTGATATAATCTTGCATCCTAGATTTAGGCTGTGGTCCGATGTTGTTTGTTCTCAAACAGAAGGACTCCCTTTAATAATTTTTGTAAGTTTGGTTTCATTTTTACATAGTCACTTAATTTCTGTTTACCTGGAAATGTCCTAATTTCACCATCATATTTGAACAAGATTTTTGCAGGATATATTATTCCTGGTTGGCAATTTTTTTTCTTTCAAAGTTTTATATATGTCATCCCATTGCCTTCTTGCCTGCATGGTTTCTGCCAAATAATCAGAGCTTAGTCTTATTGTTTCTCCTCTGTATGTGACTTTTCATTTTTCTCAAGCTGCTCTCAGGATTCTTTCTTTGTCTTTAGTTTTCTCAAGTGTGATTATGATATGCCTTGGTGATTTTATTTTGGGGTTTATCCTATATGGGGTTCATTGAGCTTCTTGGATAATCAGCTTTTCATCTTTCATAATATTAAGAAAGTTTTTTACAATTCTTCAATGATCCTCCCTGTGTTTTACATTTTCTCTCCCTGTTCTGGAATTCTGATCATGCTTAAATTTTTGCTTTTTATTGTATCCCACATAATTCCCAGGGTTCTTCATTTATCTTTGTTCTTTTTTCTGATTTTTCCTCAAACAAAGTTGTATCCAAGTATTTGTCTTCAATTTCGCTGATCCTATCTTCCACTGTTTCAAAACTGCTCCTCAGCCTTTCTATGACACTGTCCATTTATGAAATTTTGTTGTTTATCTTTTGGATTTTTAATTGTTTCTCTATGATTTCTAATTGTGATTTTGGCATTTTGTTCCTGAATTATTTTCCTGAATTCTTCCATTTTTTTCTGTATTTTCCGTGAATCTGTCTGCCTTTTCCATGAATTTGTCTATTTTTTCCTCATTTTTTGTCTGCTTTTTGCTTCAACTCTTGGATAGCTCTGAATATTAGAGATTTGAATCCCCTATTAGGTAGTTCTGGTGCCTTTTCTTCTACTGGAAAGTCATCTGGTGTTTTGTTTGGGATGCCTATTGGAACCATCCTGTCCTGTTTTTTTAATATGTTTTGATATTATCTGTTGTCTTTGGGACATTCAGTAGTTATTTTCTTCATTTATTTATTGTAGATTTGTTTGTTTCATCCTGCTTTTTTATTTGGTTATGTCTGAGCTGGCAGGCTGTGCATTCTTTGTTGTTTGCTTGCCTGTGGGCACAATACTTTTCTCCTTCTTGTCCAATGGGCAAAGCCAGTCACTCAGCTGTGTTGCAGCAGGGCAGGCCCAGCTGAAGGGGAGGGGCTGGGAAGGGTTGTTTGTGGCACATAATAGAGCTGACAGGGTGGTCCAGGAATCAGTGCAGGGCAGGTTCTGGTAGGCTGTACCTGTGCTGCTTTGGGGTGTGATGTTCAGTGCAAGGTGCTGTTAGGCAGGAAGGAGGTGGGAGGTTGTGATGTGTGGAGCTAAGATAAACCATCTTATTTTTTGATGCATTTCAAATGAAATTACAGACATTAGTACTCTTTTACATAAATACTTCAGGAAACATGTCATTAATTAGAGTTCAATATTTGTTTCCAGTCTTTTTCTTTGATGCAAAATTCATCATTCACTGAATTTTGACAATTGAAATCACCTGTGTAATAAAATCACTATCAAGATGTAGAACATTACTGCCACCACAAAAAATTTAGCAATGGAGATTTAAGAGTCTTTGAATTAATTCCTTTACCCAGAAAGAGACTGGTCTTTGGATAACTTAAAGAGTTTTAAATATGAAAGGAACTATCCACCCTCACAAACTGCTTCAGATCTCACATCAAAAAAAAAGAGTAGCTTTCCTTATTTGTCTTTATTCTTTTTTTTTTTTTTTTTATAGCTAAATCCAAACTCCAAATGCAGAGGTGATGGCAGGGGAGAGATTTATTTAGCAAAATTAGAATCCTAATTTATTGTGTGTGTTTTCATTATTTTACTTTAAAATAATATATGAACATTTTCATCAGCTTACAGGTAAACTTTGGGTCTTGATTCACATTATATGAGTTCTTTGTACTGAATTTTCTTAAGATATCACCTTTACACGGAAAAAATAAAAATAAAAACCAGGGAGCCCTTGTGAGATTGTGCATGCTGCCAAGCTGAATCTAATGCCAAAGCTAAATCCCTACCACATGGTACATATAAGTTGAATCCTTTCCAAATGCAGGGCTCCTTCTTACGTAGCTGTGTTGACTAATTACTTTCATCAGGATAATTGCACCTAAGGAAAGGGTACAATTATTTTTACCGGGTGGAATGTTGACATCATTTAATGAAGAATTAATGCATGTGGTGACACACTATGTATTTAGAGAGGAAATAAAGCAGTTACTAACAATCTGTTTCCAAGAAATAATTTTTAAGCATCTCTGGTATACTCTTAAGTATTCATAATGAAGCACATAGTCATTTATACAGCACATAAAACTCAGCCTCTGTCTATGGCGATGCATGCCAATAAATTGCCATCAACCAGGAGCTAATGGGCTCTAAGTCATGGATGAAGAACACAGCAGCAATTACACTGGGTTCAACTAGTTCCACTCACACCACCACATTTCAAAGTGACCTTTTTTCAGTCACCCACACAAATAGTAAACCCATATCATCCTTCTTTATGGGAGTGACAAATTTGAGAAAATTGAAATGCAGAAGGATTACAGTTAAAATTCCAATGTGTTGACAGGGATCTAGAATGGCCACTGATGGATGAGAGCTCTAAAATTCATTTATTCATTCAACATGTATTGTTCAAGCAACTATTATATGGAAGGTACTATTCTGATTGCTGTATAGCACTCCAAAGGAAATCAGAAAAGTAATCTACTATCAAGAGGCTTATAATCCCCAAAGGATTATTCATTCATTCATTCAACAAGTCTCTTTTGGGAACTTGTGGTGCACTGCCCAAATAATCCTTCAAGACGAGGCACTCATTCCTCCCCCACCCACACACACACACACACACACCCGCACCCCCACAAGGAGTGTTGATTGTTGATGGCTCACACCTGGGTTCCTCTCCAGGAATTGCTCTAGGCTACAGGGAACTGCCTTACCCAATGTTACACTCCCCTTCCTAGAGGCATCTTCATCCAGTGGCTTGTAATGCTGGAGGACAAAGGCTGTTAACTCAATTAGGACAACTGTGAAAATCATCACTCTCCCAGAACTCACCATAGGATCAGCTGAGGCCTCTGTTGCAACTGCATCACACTTCAACTTCTCCCTCTACCCAAGCCTATTTCTCTCACTCATCACAGGTGTTTTTACAGAAAGCACACCTCAATTATCCTTCTGCATGCAAATATCAAAGTCTCTGTGCTTGTTTCCTGAGGAAGCCAACCTGGGACAGTAAGTGCCAAAAGTGGTTCTAGGAAGATGACTGTAAAATGAAATTTGGTAGCTGAGTCATCCAGATCCCGTGAGAATTTCATCACTGGTATGCAGTTGTGGTGCAATTGTTAAAAATTCAACTAATGAAGAATTGAGATGGAAATGCAAACCTACAGATGCAGTATCACTAACAAGGTAAAATGTGAACAACAGAGCTATTTGGGTAATATAAAAAGAGAATCTTATCTTCTGAAACCAGAGGACAGAAAAAGCTGAAGATCAGACACAGATGGAGCTACAGAGAAGGCTGAATTCTCAACACTAGTATATCTGCTACCCTAAGAGCAGGGCCCTGATTGGGAAGGGGTGGGACATTGAGAGGTGGGATGAGGACATCTTGGTGGATGTTCTGGAAAGCAGAATATTCCTTCAGATTCCCCTGAACCCTCTAGGCATTCAGAAGTTGTCCATTTCTTCCTCTTCAAGGCTAGCAATCCCCAACCCAGTTTTGCTTGAAGATGATGCAGAGGTGTCTGCCTTGCAAAATAACACACATCCCCTCATAATATACTCCCATCTGCTCCCCCTGGCCACCAGACCAATTACTAGAGAAAAGTCACAGCATGATCCAGCTGGGGAAGTTCTGGATCTACTGAGAGGCTAGAGATTATACGTGGAAGAAGCTGCATGAGCCAGGTGAGTTTTTATGGAACAGCATTCTGAAAGTTCTGGATCAAGGGGAAGAGAATATAAAGTTGGAAAAAGGAGGAGTTTATCAATATGAGAGCACTCTCTTGTGATACCAGAGTTATACCCCATCAAGGACCCTAGGAGATGATGCTAATACACTGCTAGGATAGCTCTCGGAAGCTTTGAAAAAGCAATAGTCCACAACAAATGAAATAGGAATGTGAAAACTGCCTTGACAGATGATGGAGGCCCTGAACAAAAGGTTCAGGGAAGTGAGCATGCTACTCATGTGAATATACTACATAAAGCCAGAAAACTCACCAGCTGACAATGCCCCATGGAAGGGCCCAGAGGACAATCCAGTTAACAAGATGACAAGGAATGTGCTGGTAAGAGAGGCACCAGTTTCATTAAGAAGCTCACTGGCAGCTATCCTTGGTAGAACAAGGCAGTAAGCGACTGTTAAAGAACTGGACTCCCTGATCACAACGGGGATGAAAGGATCCCAGAACAACAGAAGCCAGGTGGCTACATGTAACTGATATATACAAGGTGAACACAATTATCAAAATGAATAGTAAAGTCAAAGACCACTCAAGGAGGCAGACCTGCAAACAGGCATAGAGATTTAAGAACATAGTATTCCCATTGTCAAGATAGACAGGCAGCCTATAGAGTGTTAGTCAAGCTGTAAAACAAAAGAAATAAAAGATGGATCATAAGAAGGCAGGGGGTGATTACCAGAATAAAAAGTCACAAACTCTTATCCAATGTCCAGACCTGAGCCATTCTCAGACCTGGACTACACTGACTGATAGAAAGGCCTTGTCCCCAGGAGGAAGGACCCCACAACACCATGGGAAAGTTACTGAGTAATAGTTACATAGTTACAATTAGTAAACTGAGGAAAGAAGACTATCCAAACATTTTGAGAACTGTTATACAAAGAGTCCAAATTAACACTGATGCCTGGTCACCCAAAGCATCATCATGGCCCCACTGCTAGACTGGGTATACTTGGGGACCATGTAGTAAATGGAGCTCTGGACCAGATCCTGCTTACTGTGGATGCATTCGGGTCCATGGACCTGTTCCATGGTCATTTTTCCTTTCCTTAGGATGAACACACTTGGCAGTAGTCTGAACCCATACATAGCTTCTCTGGCCTGTGGAGTAAGATCTATTCTAGTAGGGAAAGCCAAGTGGAAGCCTAAGAAACTACTTTTCCCCCAAGGCAGCCAAGATAGTAAATCAAAACCAATATTACATCCTAGGGGACTCACAAGGATCAGCACCATACTTAAATATCTAAAGGATACAGGGGTGGTGGTCCTCATTATATCCCAATTTAGTTACCAGTCTGGCCTCTGTAAAACCCAGATGAATCCTGAATTTTGAGAACGGGTGGCTCTCTGAGTGCCATTTGTTGGCTGCTGGTGTTGCTTTATTTCCACTTCTTTTTATTTCTTCCTTGCCTGTCCCCACCTCCCCCTCCTTTCGCTCAAGTACCTCTCTCCATGCGCCATCTTTGATTCTTCCTGACGGGGCTCCAGAGTGCTGGCAATTTGTAATATACGCTTTCCCACTCCCTACCCTTCTTCACCCACACTCGGTCCCCTCTGCTTCCCCTGGACACAGTCTCTCGTCCAGAAGCACCAGCCCACACTAGCTGGCTCTCTGAGTGCCATTTGTTGGCTGCTAGTGTTGCTTTCTTTTTTTTTTTTTTTTCCTGCTTCACTTGATTTCTTACTTGTCTCTCGCCACCTCCCCCTACCTTCGCTCAAGTACCTGGCTCCGTTAGCCATCTTTGCTTCTTCCTGAGGGGCTGTGGAGCTCCGTTTGAGTGTGGAGCTGCTTCCCGGTTTGGGCTGCCACGCTGGTGGGATCCCGGGGCTTTTGTTCATTTGTTTGTTTTGAATAGTTCGTTTGTTTTCTTTCCCTTTTCTTGAGTTGGGAGCCCTTTCTGGCCAGGCTGAGCTGCATGGCAGGGAGTCTCCCCTTCGGGTTCCACAGACGTGCAGAGGGATCCCTGAGGACATTTCTTTTTACGTTGTTTTTTTTTTTTTCCCCTGTTTCTTTGGGGGTCTTTCTTGTTTTTTTTTTTTTTTTAATTTGTTTTCTTTTTTTTTTTCTCTTTTTCCCCTTTTGTCTTTCTTCATTGCTCAGTTTCTTGTCTCTCTATATCTTCCTTCTCTTTCTGTTCCCTGAATACCTGGCATTGTATACCTCTACGCCTTCTGGCCAGGCTGTACTGCAAGACCTGAGAGCAACTTCCCCGGACCTCATAGCTGCACTGGTGGGATCCCTGGGAACTTTGCAGTTCTTTAACCTTTCTGATTCTTATTTATTCATTCTTTTCTTTTCCTCCTCCTCTGCTTTCTGTTTTTCTCCATTTCAAAGTCTCTCATCTCTCTACTCCAAGAGCAAGCTCCCCTAGCATTCTTTTTTGTTTGTTTGTATGTTTTTGGCTCCTGTTCTTCTCTCGTCTCTCCCATATCCATCTTAGCTCTACACATAACAATCTCCCCACTGCACCCTGCCTACCTGCACCGTGCGCTTGACATCACACCACCAAGCAGTGCAGGCACGGCCTACTGGAACCTGCCCTGCACTGATTACTGACCTGCTCTGGTGGCTGTAGTAAGTGCCACAAACAACCCATTCCAGTAACTCCTCTTCAGCTAGACCTGCCCTGCCATACCATACCTGAGTGACTGACCCTGCCAGTTGAAGAAGGAGGTGAAAAGTATTGTGCCCACAGATGAGCGATCAACAAAGAACACACAGTCTGCCTACACAGACATAGTCAATTTTTTTTAAAAGGGACAAAACAAACAAGTCTACAATCAATAAATGAGAAAAATAACTACTGAATGCCCTGAAGACAGCAGACAATAACAAAACATCTACAAAAACAGGACAGAATGGTTCCAGTAGGCATCAAAAATAAAACACCACATGACTCTACTCTGGAACAAAATGCACTAGAACTACCTGATAGGGAATTCAAATCTCTAATACTCAGAATTCTCCAAGAACTGAGGCAAAAAGCTGACAAACATGAGGAAAAAATAGACAAATTCATGGAACATACGGACAAAAAATTGGAAGAATTCAGGAAAATAATGCAGGAAAAAAATGCCAAAATAAATTCACAACTAGAAATTATACAAAAACAACAATTAGAAGAAATCCAAAAGATAAACAACAAGATTTCAGAAATGGACGATGTCATAGAAGGGCTGAGAAGCAGATTTGAAATGGTGGAAGACAGGATCAGTGGAATTGAAGACAAACACTTTGATACAACTATGTTTGAAGAAAACTCAGAGAAAAGAACAAAGAAAAATGAAGAGACCCTGAGAGTTATGTGGAACACAATCAAAAGCAAAAATCTGCAAGTGATTGGCATTCCAGAACAGGGTGAGAAAACAGAAAACACAGAGAGGATCTTTGAGGAACTGCTCACAGAAAACTTCCCCAATATCATGAAAGATGAAAAGCCATCCAAGAAGCTCAACAAACCCTATATAGAACAGACCCCTAAAGAAAATCACCAAGACATACCATATTCACACTAGCCAAAACCAAAGACAAACAAAGAATCCTGAGAGCAGCTCATGAAAAACAAGAAGTCACATACAGAGGAGAAACAATAAGACTAAGCTCAGATTATTCAGCAGAAACTATGCAGGCAAGAAGGCAATGGGATGACATATATAAAATCTTGAAAGAAAAAAATTGTTAGCCAAGAATAATATATCCTGCAAAACTCTCATTCAAATTTGATGGTGAAATCAGCACATTTCCAGATAAACAGAAATTAAGGGAATATGTAAAAGTAAAACCAAACTTACAAGAATTATTAAAGCGAGTTCTTCTATCTGAGGACAAACAGCTTCAGCTCACAGGCAAAACCTAGGATGCAGGATCATACCAGCCAGATACCAATCTAGGAAATGAACTCTCGATGACTATCCAAAACCAAAAGAGACACAACAGGGAATCAGAGCAGTTAATCAGTAAATGACAACAACATCAAAACAATAAAAGAGGGAATAAACGGCATAGGTATAGAACCTTCTAATGGAGAGGAAGGCAAGGCAATACCAAGTAATGGAGGACTGCTTCAAACTTAGAAAGATAAGGGTAAAATTTATGGTAACCACAAAGAAAGTTAGCAAACATACTCATAAAAAAAAGAGGAAAAACATAAACTCTCAGCAAAAACAAAAGAAATGAAAAAAAAATCCACAAACAGAAGTAACTCAGCACGAGAGAGTAAGAAGAACAAAGAAAACGTGAGCACCACAAAAAAAAAACACTACAAAATGACAGCAACAAACCCACATCTATCAATAATTACAATGAATGTAAATGGACTCATTGCACCCATAAAGACACAGAGAGTGACAAAATGGATAAGAAAACAGGATCCATCAATATGTTGTTTACAGGAGACACACCTTAGAAACAAAGATGTGAATTTATTAAAAGTCAAAAGTTGGAAAAAATATATCAAGCTAACAACTACCAAAAAAGAGCAAGAGTGGCAATTCTAAGCTCAGATAAAATAGACTTTAAAACAAAATCTACCATAAAAGACAAAGAAGGACGCTATATAATGATTAAGGGGACGATCCATCATGAAGACATAACCATAATAAACACCTACACACCCAATGACAGGGCTCCAAAATACATAAAACAAACTCTAACAACACTGAAAAGAGAAATTGAGAGTCCCACAATAATAGTAGGAGACTTCAACACACCACTTTCAGTAAAGGACAGAACAACTAAGCAAAGATACAGAAGACCTAAGGGCACAATCAGCCAACTTGACCTCATAGACATATATAGGACACTCCATCCAACCGATGCAAAGTACACATTATTTCCAAGCACATGGAACATTCTCCAGAATAGACCACATCTGAGGCCACAGAGCATTTCTCAACAAGATCCAAAATGTTGAGATAATTCAAAGTATCTTCTCTGACCACAATACCATTAAGGTAGAAATTAACAACAGAAAGAGCAAGGGAAAAAAATCAACCACATGGAAACTGAATAATACCCTGCTTACACATCAGTGGATAATAGAAGAAATCAGAGATGGAATAAAAAAAATTCCTAGAATCAAACAACAATGAAAACACATCATACCAACACTTTTGGGACACAGCAAAGGCAGTCCTCAGAGGACACTTTATTGCAATAGATGGACATATCAAAAAAGAAGAAAGGGACAAAATCAAAACATTAACTACAAAACTCAAACAAATAGAAAGAGAACAGCAAAAAAGCCCATAACCACCAGAAGAAAGGAAATAGTGAAGATCAGAGCAGAAATAAATGAAATAGAGAACAGAAAAACAATAGAAAGAATCAACAAAACCAAAAGTTGGTTCGTTGAAAGAATCAACAAAATCGACAAACCACTGGCCAGACTGACAAAAGAAAAACAGGAGAGGACACAAATAACACAAATAAGAAATGAAATGGGGAACTTTACAACAGACCCAACTGAAACAAAAAGGATTGTAACAGAATATTATGAAAAACTATACTCCAACGAATTTGAAAACCTAGAGGAAATGGATAAATTTCTAGAAACATACGGCCTACCCAAACTACAACAAAGTGATGTTGAAAATCTGAACAGACCCATAACAAGAGAAGAGGTTGAAAAGGTAATTAAAAAAACTCCCAACCAAAAAAGGCCCTGGCCCAGATGGCTTCACTGGAGAATTCTACAAAACATTTACAGAAGAGCTTGTACCAGTACTACTCAAGCTATTTCAGAGCATAGAAGAGGAAGCAACACTTCCAAATTCATTCTATGAGGCCAGCATAATGCTGATACCAAAACCAGGCAAAGACACCACAAAAAAAGAAAATTACTGACCAATATCTCTCATGAATATAGATGCAAAAATTCTCAACAAAATTCTAGCCAATAGAATTCAGCATCATATCAAAAAAATAATACACCACTACCAAGTAGGATTCATACCAGTTATGCAAGCATGGTTCAACATTAGAAAATCAATCAACGTAATCCACCTCATAAATAAAATGAAAGAAAAGAATCACATGATCATCTCAATTGATGCAGAAAAGGCATTTGACAAAGTCCAACACCCATTCCTGATAAAAACTCTCAATAAAATAGGTATAGAAGAGAAATGTCTCAACATAATGAAGGGCATCTATGCAAAACCAATGGCCAACATCATTCTTAATGGAGAGAAGCTGAAAACATTCCCCTTGAGAAAAGGAACAAGACAAGGATGCCCTTTATCACCACTCCTATTTAACATTGTGCTGGAAGTTCTAGCTAGACCAATAAGGCAAGAAAAAGAAATAAAGGGAATCTAAATTGATAATGAAGAAGTTAAACTGTCCCTGTTTTCAGATGATATGATACTATACATAGAAAACCCTAAAGACTCCACGAGAAATCTACTGGAACTAATAGAAAGATTCAGCAGAGTAGCAGGATACAAGATAAACATTCAAAAATCCATTAGATTCCTATACACCAATAAGATGAATGATGAAAAGGAAATCAGGAAAACAATACCATTTATAATAGCCCCCCCAAAAATAAAATACTTAGGAAGAAATCTAACCAGGGACATAAAAGACTTATACAAAGAAAACTACAAAACACTGAGGGATCTGCATAAATGGAAAAACATACCATGCTCATGGATAGGCAGACTCAACATTGTGAAAATGACAATTCTACCCAAAGCAATTACAAATACAATGCAATCCCGATCCAAATACCAACAACATTCTTCAAAGAGATGGAAAAACTAATCATTAAATTTATATGGAAAGGGAAGAAGAAGAATAAAGTTGGAGGACTCACACTACCTGACTTCAGAACCTACTATACAGCTACGGTAGTCAAAACAGCCTGGTACTGGTACAATGACAGATACATTGACCAATGGAACAGAATTGAGAACCCAGATGTAAATCCATCCTCCTATGGTCACCTCATCTCCGACAAGGGCCCAAAGTCCAACAAATGGGGAAAAGATGGTCTTTTTAATAAATGGTGCTGGCAAAACTGGATATCCATCTGCAAAAAAATGAAACAGGACCCATACCACAAGCCATATACAAAAACTACTTCAAAATGGATCGAAGACCTAAATATAAAGCCAGAAACTATAAAGTTCACAGAAGAAAAAATAGGACCAACACTACAGGCCTTAATACACGGCATAAACAGGATACAAATCATAACCATCAACACACAAACTCCAGAAGATAAGCTAGATAACTGGGATCTTCTAAAAATCAAACACCTATGCTCTTCCAAAGACTTCACCAAAAGAGTAAAAAGAGAACCTACAGACTGGGAAAAAATTTTTGGACAACACAAGTCAGACAAAGGTCTAATCTCCATAATCTACAAGAAAATCCAACACCTCTACAACAAAAAGACAAATAATCCTATTAAAAAATGGGCAAAGGAAATGAACAGACACTTCACCAAAGAAGACATTCAAGCGGCCAACAGACACATGAAGAAATGCTCGCGATCACCAGCCATTAGAGAAATGCAAATTAAAACCACAATGAGATACCATCTCACCCCGGCATTACTGGCACGAATCAAAAACACTGGAAATAACAAATGTTGGAGGAGCTGCAGGGATATCGGAACTCTTATGCACTGCTCATGGGAATGCAAAATGATACAATCATTTTGGAGAATGATATGGCACTTCCTTAGAAAGCTAGAAATAGACATACCATACGATTCAGCAGTCCCACTCTTAGGAATATATCCTAGAGAAATAAGTCTTCACTCGAATAGATATAAGTACACCTGTGTTCATAGCAGCATTGTTCACAATAGCAAGAAGACGGAAACAACCTAGATGCCCATCAACAGATGAATGGATAAACAAACTATGGTACATACACACAGTGGAGTACTAGGCAACGAGAAAGAACAACGATGAATCTGTGAAGCATCTCATAACATGGATGAAACTGGAGGACATTATGCTGAGTGAAACAAGTCAATCACAAAAGGACAACTATTGTATGAGACCTCTATTGTAAAAACCCATGAAAAAGTTCACACACAAAATGTAACAATCTTTGTTGGTTACCAGGGATGGGATGGGGGGGGAGAAATACTAAATAGGGAATAGATAAGTGGTATCTTGGGTGAAGGGTGAGACAGTACATAATACTGGGGAAACCAGCACAACTTGTACAAGGAAAGGTCCTGGAAGCCCCATAGACACGTCCAAACTCCCTGAGAGACTGAATTGCTGGGCGGAGGTGTGTGGAGACCATGGTCTCGGGGAACATCTAGCTCAACTGGCATAACACAGTTTAAAAAGACAATGCTCTACATTCTAAATTGGTGAGTGGTGTCTGGGGTCTTAAAAGCTTGTGAGCGGCCATCTAAGATACTCCACTGGGCTCAGCCCTTCAGGAGCAAGGGAGAATGAAGAGAACAGGATACAAGGAAAAGATTAGTCTGAAGGAGTAATGGACCACAGATACCAAGACCTCCACCAAACTGAGTCCACTACTCCTAGAAGGTGCCCAGCTACCACCGCTGACTGCTCTGACCAGGATCACAAACAGAGAGTTCTGGACAGAGCTGGATAAGAATGTAGAACAAAAGTATAACTCTCAAAAAGAGACCAGATTTACTGGCCTAAAGGAGACTGGAGAAACCCCGAGATTATGGCCCCCAGACACCCTTTTAGCTCAGTTTTGAAGTCACTTCCAAGGTTTACCGTTCAGCCGGGGAGTGGACAGCCCCATAAAACCAAATGGGACTAATAAGGCACAGCAGTCCAGGGAAAAGGACTAGAAAGCAGAAGGGGACAGGAAAGCTGGTGATAGGGAACCCAAAGTTGAGTAAGGACAGTGTTGGTGTGTAGTAAGATTGTTAACCATTGTCATAGGGCAACATGTGTACTAACTGTTTAATGAGAAACTATTTTTTTCTGTAAACCTTCATCTAAAGTGAGAATAGCAGCACAATTGGAAGAGCGTAGTCAATGTCACTGAACTGTGCATGTAGAAATTTTTGAAATGGTGTATCTTTGGCTATGTATATTTTCACCAAAAAAAAAAAAAAAGTTGATAAGGGAGAGGGTTGACATGTCGTGAGGATGTTAACCAATGTCATAAAACTATATGTGTACTACTGTTTCACGAGAAACTATTTCTTCTGTAAACCTTCACCTGAAGTACAATATTAAAAAAAAAAAACACAATCCATCTGTACGCTGCCTACAAGAGACACACTTTAGACTTAAAGGCACAAACAAACTAAAACTCAAAGGATGGAAAAAATATATTAAGGAAACAACACTCAAAAAAGAGCAGGAGTGGCAATATGAATCTGACAAAATAGACTTTAAAGTAAAATCCACAACAAAGGATAAGGAAGGACACCATATAATGACTAACGGGTCAATACGCCAGGAGGACATAACCATGATAAATACTTACGCAGCCAATGATAGGGCTCCAAAATACATAAAATAAACTGTAATGACATTGAAAAGAGAGATAGACAGCTCCACAATAATGGTAGGAGACTTGAACACACCACTTTCAGTGAAGGATAGAACATCCAGAACGAAGCTCAGTAAAGACATAGAAGATCTAAATGCCACAATCAACCAACATGATCTCACAGATATATACAGAACACTCCACCCAACAGCAGCCAAGTACACTTTCTTTTCCAACACACATGGAACATTCTGCAGAACAGACCACATATTAGGCCATAAAGCAGCCTTAACAGAACCCAAAGCATCGAAATATTACAAAGCATCTTTTCTGACCATAAAGTCATAAATGTAGAAATCAATAACAGAAAAAGGAAGGAAAAAAAATCAAACACATGGAAACTGAACAACACCTTGCTCAAAAACTACTAGGTTATAGAAGAAATTAAGGATGGAAATAAAGAAATGCACAAAATCAAACAAGAATGAAAACACTTCCCATCTGAACCTTTGGGATACAGCAAAAGCAGTGCTCAGAGGACAATTTATAGCAATAAATGCACACATCCAAAAAGAAGAAAGGGCAAAAATCAAAATATTAACCCTACAACTCGAATAAACAGAAACAGAGCAGCAAAAGAAGCACTCAGGCACCAGAAGAAAGTAAATAATAAAAATTAGAGCAGAATTAAACAAAATAGAAAATAGAAAAACAAAAGAGTTAAAAAAATCATAAGTTGGTTCTTTGAAAAGATTGACAAAATTGATAAGCCATTGACCAAACAAAAGAAAAACAGAAGAAGAAGCAAATAACTCAAATAAGAAATGAGATGGGCGATATCACAACAGACTCAACTGAAATTAAAAGAATCGTAACAGAATACTACGAAAAATTGTACGCTTAACAAATTTGAAAACCTAGAGGAAACGGACAAATTTCTAGAAACTCACCACCTATAAAGTAACACAAACAGAGGTAGAACAACTAAATAAACCTACATCAAAAGAAGAGATCGAAAAGGTAATTAAAAAAACTCCCAACAAAAAAGTGCCCTGGCCTGGATGGCTTCACTGGAGAATTCTACCAAACTTTCAGAAAAGAGTTAACACCACTACTAATAAAGGTATTTCAGAGCATAGAAAAGGACAGAATACTCCCAAACTCATTCTATGAAGCCAGCATAACCCTGATACTAAAACCAGGTAAAGACACCACAAAAAAAGAAAATTAGAGACCCATATCCCTCATGAACATTGACACAAAAATCCTCAACAAAATTCTAACCAACAGAATTCAACAACATATCAAAAAAATAATTCACCATGACCAACTGGGATGGATTCATACTATTCATACTATTCAGCTATTCAGTGATGGTTCAACATTAGAAAAACAATCAATGTAATCCATCACATTAATAAAACAAAAGACAAGAACAACACTATCTTATTAATTGATGCAGAAAATGCATTTGACAAAGTCCAACGCCCATTCATGACAAAAACTCTAAGCAAAATAGGAATAGAAGGGAAATTCCTCAACATAATTAAGGGCATTTATATAAACCCAACAGCCAACATCACCCTAAATGGAGAGAATCTGAAAGCATTTCCTTTGAGAATGGGAACCAGACAAGGAGGTGTTTTTATCACCATTCTTATTCAACATTGTGCTGGAGGTCCTAGCCAGAGCAGTTAGGCTAGAAACAGAAATAAAGGGCATCTAAATTGGTAGGAAGAAGTAAAGGTATCTCTTTTTGCAGACGATATGATCTTATACACAGAAAACCCCCAAAGAATCCACAAGAAAACTACTGGAACTAAAAGAAAATTTCAGCAAAGTATCAGGGTAGAAGATAAACACACAAAAATCATTTAGGTTCCTCTATACTGACAAAGAAAACCTCAAAGAGGAAATCACCAAATCAATACCATTTACAATAACCCCCAAGAAGATAAAATACTTAGGAATAAATCTAACCAGAGACATAAAAGACCTATACAAAGAAAACTACAAGACACTACTGTAAGAAACCAAAAGAGGCATACATAACTGGAGAAACATACCTTGATCATGGATAGGAAGACTCAACATTGTGATAATGTCTATTTTACCCAAAGCACTCTACAGATACAATGCAATCCCAATCCAAATTCCAATGGCATTTTTTAAGGAGATGGAGAGATAAATCACCAACTTCATATGGAAAGGGAAGAGGCCCCGGATAAGTAAAGCATTACTCAAGAAGAAGAATAAAGTGAGAGGCCTCACACTACCTGATTTTAGAACCTATTATACCACCACGGTAGTCAAAACAGCCTGGTACTGGTACAACAACAGATACATAGACCAATGCAACAGAATTGAGAATCCTGATTTAAATTCATCCACCTATGAGTAGCTGATATTTGACAAAGGCCCGAAGTCCATTAATTGGGGAAAAGACAGTCTCTTTAACAAATGGTGCTGGCATAACTGGATATCCATCTGCAAAAAACTGAAACAAGACCCATACCTCACACTGTGCACAAAAACTAACTCAAAATGGGCCAAAGACCTAAATATAAAATCGAAAACGATAAAGATCATGGGAAAAAAACTAGGGACAATGCTAGGAGCCCCAATACATGGCATAAGCAGAATACAAAACATTACTAACAATGCACAAACAACAAAAGAGAAACTAGATAACTAGGAGCTCCTAAAAATGAAACACTTGTGCTCATCAAAAGACTTCACCAAAAAAAGTGAAAAGACAACCTACAGACTGGGAAAAAAATTTTGGCTATGACAAATCCGTTCAGTGTCTAATCTCTAAAATCTATAAGACACTGCAAAACTTCAACAATGAAATGACAAATAACTCAATTAAAAAACAGGCAAAGGATGTGAACAGGCACTTCATCAAAGTAGACATTCAGGTGGCTACCAGATACATGAGGAAATGCTCACAATCATTAGCCATTAGAGAAATGCAAATCAAAACTACAGTGAGAAACCATCTCACCACAACAAGGCTAGCATTAATCCAAAAAATACAAAATAATAAATGTTGGAGAAGTTATGGAGAGATTGGAACACTTATAAACTGCTGGTGGAATGTAAAATGGTACAACCACTTTGGAAATCAATTTGGCACTTCCTTAAAAAGCTAGAAATAGAAGTACCATAGGATCCAGCAATCCCACTCCTTGGAATAGATCCTAGAGAAAAAAGAGCCGTCACATGAATAGACATATGCACACCCAGGTTCACTGCAGCACTATTCACAATAGCAAAAAGTTGGAAACAACCTAGGTGCCCGTCAACTGACAAATGGATAAACAAATTATGGTATATTCACACAATGGAATATTATGCAATGGTAAAGAACAACAATGAATCTGTGAAACATCTCATAACATGGATGAATCTGGAAGGCATTATACTGAGTGAAATTAGTCACAAAAGGACAAATATTGTATGCAACCACTATCATAAGAAATCAAGAAAAGTTTTAAAGGCAGAAGAAAACATTCTTTGATGGTTACAAGTGGGGGGGAGGAAGAGGGGTATTCACTAACTAGATTGTAGATAAGAATTATCTTAGGTGAATGGAAGGACACTACACAATACAAGGGAAGTCAGCACACCTGGACTAAACCAAAAGCTAAGAAGTTTCCTGAATACAACCAAACACTTTGAGAGACAGAGTAGCAGGAGTGGGGTCTGGAGACCATGGTTTCAGGAGATATCTAGGTCAATTGGAATAACAAATGTTATTAAGAAAATGTTCTGCATCCCATTTTGGTGAGTGGTGTCTGGGGTCTTAAAACCTAGCGAGCAGCCATCTAAGATGCATCAATTGGTCCCAATCCACCTGGAGCAAAGGAAAATGAGTAACACCAAAGATACAAGGAAAATATTAGCCCAAGAGACAGAAAGGGCCACATAAACCAGAGACTTCATCAGCCTGAGACCAGAAGAACTAGATGGTGCCTGGCTACCACCAATGACCACCCTGACAGGGAACACAACAGAGAGTCTCTGATGGAGTAGTACAAAAGTGGGGTGCAGAACTCAAATTCTAGTAAAAAGACCAGACTTAATGGTCTGACTGAGACCTGAGGGACCTAGGCTCTCTGTTAGCTCAGATCTGAAACCATTCCTGAAGCCAACTCTTCAGACAAAGATTAGATTGAACTATAAGACACAAAATGATACCCCTTGAAGAGAGTGCTTTTTAGCTCAAGTAGATACGTGAGACTAAATGGGCAGCTCCTGTCCAGAAGTGAGATTAGAAGGCAAAAAGTGACAGGAGCTGGTTGAATGGATATGGAAAATCCGGGGTGGAAACGAGGAGTGTGCTGTCACAGTATAGGGAGAGCAACTAGGGTCACATAACAATGTGTGTATAAATTTTTGTATGAGAAACTAACATGAACCGTAAACTTTCACTTAAAGTACAATAAAAAAATAAAATAAAATAAACAGCTTGGTACTAGTATAATAACAGACAAATAGACAAATGGAATAGAGAGTCCAGAAATAAACCCACACATCTATGGTCAACTGATTTTTGACAAGCATGCTAAATCCATTTGACAGGGAAAGAAGAGTCTCTTCAATAAATAGTTATGCGAAAATTGGATTTCCACATTCAGAAAGATGAAACAGGACCCATGTCTCACACCATACACAAAAACAAATTCAAAATGTATTATAAAGACCTAAATGTCCAAACTAAAACCATAAAATTCTTAGAAGAACAAGCGAAGGAAACACTGTCAGGCTTAGCTTTAGAAACAGGTTATCAAATATAATAACAACAGCACAAACAGAAAAGACAAAATAAATAAACGGATGAGACCTCATAAAAATTAAAGCTTTTGTTCATCTAAAGACTTTACCAAAAAGTGAAAAGACAAGCTACTGGCTGGGAGAATATCTTCAGAAATTGTGTATCTGATAAGAATCTAATAATAAAAATATATATAAACCTTAAACAACTTAACAATAAAAAGACAACCCAATCATAAAATGGGCAAAGGACTTAAGTAAATATTTCACCTAAGGGGACTTTCAAATGGTCACCAAACACATGAAAAATGTTCAGTGTCATTAGCCATCAGAGAGATGCAAATAAAAACCACAATGAGATACTGTGATGGTTAAGATTGTGTGTCAACTTGGCTGGGCCATGATTCTCAGTGTTTTAACAGTTGCATAATGTTGTGATCACTTCCATGTTGAGATTTGATATGTGATCACCCCATGATGGGATCTGCTGTGAGTAGCCAATCAGTTGAAAGGGAGTTTCCTTAGGTGTGTGGCCTGCATCAAATATAAGTGGACATTCTGGCAAGGCTTGTGGGCTTTTTGCTCATGCTGGATACTGCAGCTGGCTCCTGTTCATCTGACCTCCAGTTCTTGAGACTTAAGCTAGCAGCTTACCTGTGGTCTTGCCTGCTGATCTTGGGATTCATCGATCTTCGCAGCCTGTGAGCAAAAGTCCTGCTCTCTAACCTGCCAATCTTGGGTTCGCCAGCCCCTGCAGCTATGTGAATCAGGAGAAGCTTCTATTCTGACCCATGGACTTGAGACGTTCCAGCCTCTACAATGTCATGAGCCATTTGCTTGATATAAATCTCTCTCTATATATATATTTATATGCTTTACTGGTTTTGCTTCTCTAGAGAACCCAGCCTAAGACAAACACCATTTCACTATAGGGTCACTATGAGTCAGAATCAATTTGATGGCAATGGGTTTGGTTTTTAGGATGGCTAAAACAGAATTTAAAAAACTGAAAATAACAAATGTTGGTGAGGACGTGGGGATATTGCAACACTTATTCATTGCTGGTGGGAATGCAAAATGGTAGCAGGCATAGTGGAAAACAGTGTGGTGGTTTCTTGAAACATTAAAATTGAACTACCGTATTACCCAGGAATTCCATTCCTAACTATATATCCAAAAGACTTGAAAGCAGAGACTCATACACAGACTTGTATACCAATGTTCATTGCAGCACTATTCGCAATAGCCAAAAGGTGGAAACTGCCTAAATGCCCATCAACAGATGAATGGATAAACAAAATGTGGTAATACATACAATTGTATATTACTCAGCTAGTAGGAGAAATGAAGTCTTGATTCATGCTACAATATGGATGGAGCTGGAAGACATTATGCTGAGTGTAATAAGTCAATCACAAAAGACAAATACTGTATGACTTCACTTACATAAAAAGACATGAAAAGGCAAGTGTATAGAGAACAAAGTTTATTAGTGGTTACCAGGGGCAGGAGGGAGGGGGAAAGGCGGGTTAACGGTGATGGAAATATCGTATTATTAAAGGTTGCACAGCCAGTTACTATATTTGCTGTTAATAAGTTGTACACCTGTGAAAAGTTCAATTGACAAAAGTTGTGTGATGGATATATTTAGAACAATGACAAAAAGAAAGAAAGAAAGAGTAGCTGCTGAGGCTACTTATGTACAACCAAAAACCTCATGGGATTTGGTTTCTTGGTTTGAAGGTTTGTTTCATGGTTACATGGGACGTTTCAGTTAACTGGCTTAATAACATGCTTAGTGCTTCTGCACTACATCCTAGTTTCCTGTGTAGTGGCAGGGGTCTTAAAAGCTTTCAAGCAGCCATCCAAGGCACAACAATTGGTCTCTATTTGCCTGAAGCAATGGAGGAAGAAGGAGTGTCAAGAACGGAAGGATATGGAATGTGTAGCTGATTGCCTCTGTGAACAATTGCCGCCTTTGCCATGAGACCAGAAGAACTGGATGGTGCTTGGCTACCCTTACTGAATATTATGATCAAAGATTCTACTTAAGAATCCTGATCAAAAGGGGGAAAATGTAGAACATAATTTCAAATTCTCATGGGCTCCAGACTCCCTGGAGCCATGCAAGCTGGATGAACCCCTGAAACTACTGCCCTGAGATAATCTTTAAACTTTAAACCAAAAATATCCCCTGAAGTCTTCTTAAAGCCAAACAATAGTCTAGATTAATTAGTAAAAAATGTCTGCCTTGAGCATTAAGCTCTTTTAAGAACTATCTACATGAGATCAAACTGACAATAGCAACTTGAAAGATTAGAAAGGAACCTTAGGGGGCAGTGAGTTTATGTTAATGGGGGAGGAACAACTCAGAAAAGAAGCGTGATAATGGTTGCACAATTCGAAATGTAATCAATGTCACCAAATTGTACATGTAGAAACGGTTGAATTGATGTATGTTTTGCTGTGTATATTCTCAACAACAACAAAATAAATAAAAATTTTAAAAAAGAACTCATACACAACTCTCTCTCTCTCTTTCTCTATCATTCTCACTCTTTCTCTCTCTCTCTCATCTCAATCAGATCCAACTCAGGAATCTACTTTTTACATGTACACATACATCCTATTTAACTTGTTCCCATCTTTCTATCTTTTTCCCTTTTTTATTTCCCTATCCAACCCTCTCTTCTCCTTCCACCCCAAACTTTGCACCTGCTAAAAATATAAAGAGAATACAATGGTTCAAGATCTTCTGAAATAATTTAAAGAAGAATGGTGCCAAGGAAACAAATACTACGAACCTCTAAATTCCTTACAATTACTCAGAAGTCTGCTTCCGAATCCTGATGATGGTCACCAGCTACTTTTATTACTCTTTCAAGATAAAACATGGTAACATGCAATTTTCTTCTTTCTCTGGTCATGCAAGTGATTGCAAACTATGTTTTCTACTATATTTTTATTTAAAATGCACTACCTGTTAAATAGATAATAATGACCTCATCTGGACTTCTTGAGAACAAAAATCATGTCTTTAGTCCCATGTGCCCTTCCATTCCATGTGCCTTGTACTGTGATTTGCATACAGTCAGAATCAACTTTACAGCACACAACAACAACAGGTGCTCAATTAATACTTGTAAAATTGAACTGATAATAACAATACAGTGAACCTGTGAGAGATGGAACTTGATGGGTCTGCCTTGTTTTTCTGGGTCTTGCAAGTTTTCCACCTTTGACAGAGTACAGTCACCACTTTTCTATTGCTCTTTATTTAGTGGAAAATATTTGTGTTTTCCTTCTTTGACAGGTTTCCACTTTACGGAGATTCCAGCTTTTGCAGATTTTACTGTATTTGGTGGACAAATGTGCTCTAGGTACATATTTAGATAAATGATCCACAACTGTATTTTAGAACACAAGCTGTTTATAAAGTGGACGTGTGCTGTGTGTTCCAGACTTTGTCTCTCCACACTTTCCTCCCAAAGCAAGCAGTGTGACAGTAAGGGAACTAATTGTAGCCATGCAAGAACACAAGCCTAGTGTTGCTGGATCTTCCTATTTCTCTAGAGAAGTTGGAAATATAAGTGATAGTCTAGTTTTAAAATGTTGGCTACTAGTCCTATTTTTTTAAATTGGGGTAGAGGAGTCAAAAGTAACAAACTTGTTGCTGTCGAGTAGATTCTGACTCATAGTGACCCTACAGGACAGAGTAGAACTATCCCATAGGGTTTCTAAGGAGCAGCTGGCGGATTTGAACTGCCGACCTTTTGATTAGCAGCCAAGCTCTTAACCACTGCACCACCAGGGCTCCAAATACTCACCAAAAGCTGGGCCACAGATTGGCAACCTTTGCCCTAAATAGGCATGAAGCCCTTGGAGGAAATACATTGGTTTTATAGCACTGCTTGTGTCATTTCTCCATCCTGCATGTCACCTGTCTCAATGGGTACACTGGCCCTAGGTCATTTCATAGATTGTGATGAAATAGAATTACTATAGTTCTTCTAAAAGATTTAGAATAAGGATGTATCATTAAGTGCCAAACATAAATTATATCATTCAGTGGGAGCTACACACCCATCTGTATATCTACAGATACTACGTACTTCCCTTAATGAGATAACCATCCAGACTGCCTCAGATGTCCTCAATTAAACTATCTGTACATGTTCTATTGCCTCATAAATACTCAGTATTATGGAGGACTGTCCTATTTTTAGTTTTCTTATGGGTTATTCATAAAGAGTATTGTAGACCGTCTGTGTAATTTCTGTAACCTTTCTTCAATTCCCCCAAAGCGATGGATTCCTTTTAGTATACCTGTGTCTCCTGGAAACTGTTTCCTTCCTGTTCTGATTCATTTAGCTAGAATCATCCCGGGTGAATAATAGGCTGGCATCCTCAAAATGCCAATGTATGTGTGTTCAAGTGTGCGCCTGTGGTGTGCTCCCCTGCTGTTACTGAAAATCCAGTGGAGCTGGAACCTATCTTTAAAACTTGGCCCCAAAACTGGAGGCATAAACTCAAATGTAATAGTTTGCCCCTCTCTCTCATAAATAAAAGAAAAGCTTGTTAAAATCCCCTGTTATGGGTTGAATTGTGTCTCTCCACCCCCACCCCGCCTCAAAATATGTGTTGTAAATCCAGACCTCTATGCCTGTGGTTATAATCCCATTTAGGAATGGGTTGTCTTTGTTATGTTAATTAGACAGAATTAGTGTACAGTATGTCTTAAGTCAATCTCTTTTAAGATATAAAAGAGATTAAACAAGCAAGCAAAAGGAGCGGAGGGAAGGTTGATGCCAAGCCACATGGAGATTTCCAGGGAACCAGGAAAACAGAAGCTGAAGCGACAAGGACCTTCCCCCAGAGCTGACAGAAAGAGAAAGACTTCCTCTAGAGCCAGTACCCTAAATTTGGACTTCTAGCCTAATAAACTATGAGAAAATAAATTGTTTGTTAAAGCCATTCACTTACGGTATTTTTGTTATAGCAGCACTAGACAACCAAGTCAGCCCCCAATGCATTTATTGGCTTAGGGCTGAAAGAAACATTATCTAAAACTTTTGCCCCATTTCAGGCTGAACATGATTCTAAGACTGGATACAACCTAGATACAGTCTGGTTTGGGGTTAAACTATATTGCCAAGTGAGAAGGTCTCTTACTCCCTGCCGTTCCAAGGAATAATGAAGTATTGGAACACACTCCACTCTGCTCCAGCATTTTCCTTTCAGGGGGCCTAACAACCTGTTTGTCTAAGCTCACCTTACTCCTGGTGCAGAGGCCAAGCCACTCCTTTTTATTGCTTTTCAAGCACATATAAGCAAATGAGCCAGAGAGAAGAAAGCTTTAGTAGCATTCCTTTGGCTTCTGTGAGTATCAGGTGGCAATCCAGCTCGCAATGGCCTTTCTAATTCTAACCTCCCTCCAGCTGGAGGATGCTTTTTAGATTTTCAGCTTATCCAATTGTCCTGGCTGTCCTCTAAGTTTTGGGCATGGAAGAAAGGTCTTATTACACCCCTTTAACAGATGAGAAAACTGAAAACCTGAGTTAAAAAGTGGTGGAAGAAGGACCAAATATAGTTCTCCTAAGTCAGGCTCCAGACTTCCTTTGCTACTCATGGCAACCTCTCCTAGACATGATCCAGCTTCAAACCGTCAGCACAGTCCAGCCTGGAGGCTTGTACTTTTCTCTGCCTGGAAGGTTGTCATCTTTACATGGCTGGTTGTCTTATCATCATTCAGTCTCAATTCAGGTACCACTTATGTCCAGAGGTCTTTCCTGACCAACTTACCAAATGTGGCTCACACTTCTCTACCGGTCACTCAAGCACATCATCTTTTCTCCCTTTGTAGCACTGAAATTATTTTATGTGTTTACCTCTATAGGTATTTTCTTTCTATTATCGTGAAGAAAAATTTTATCAAGAAGTCAATTAGAGTCAACAGGATTTATTTGAGTGAGAAACTGTTTGCAAACAGGGAGCATCCAAGCCAAAACAGGCAGTGGCTCGTTCAAGCAGCGCAAATACAGACTTTTAAAAGGCAGTCAGGGGATTTTCAGTGGGGAAGTTACAATGATTGGGTCTTAGGTGTGTCTTTAATTGAAGGGAGGGTTTTACAAAGCAGGGGTCTTTTTGTCATTGGTTCCATAGTGACACGTGTCTAATGGGAGTTGGTTGAGTCTGGTACAGTGAGCCAGAATCATTTTTAACTGTCAAGTTGTTCTTTTCTGAAAGGTTTTACAGTCGAAACACTAAAAACTCCCTATTGTCTGTCAAGGTTTGTACCTAAGCAAAAACAGCCATTAATTTTTATTTAATATTTAACACTATCTTTCCTCCCACCTTAAGGTAGGCTCCATGAAAGCCAAGAACATGTCTCTTCATTCCTGGATCTCCAGAACTTAAAATAGTGCCTGGCACACTGGGAAGATTTAATAAATATTTATTGAATAAATAACTTCCCAATAATTCCATGTACTGTACAGTATTAATCAGATACAACATCACTTATGGGAAAGGCCTTGTAGTAGAAGTCAGAAGACTGGGGTTCTAGTAAGCCTTTTCAGTATCTAAAAGTGACCATAGCCTACACAGTTGGTTCTTTGATGGTATTATCTTGTCGAGACATGCTACATCCCCTACATCAGTACTTTCAGCTTCTCTCTGAACTCTGATGTCTGGCCAACCAGCTCTCTTTTAATCACACCATCCTTTCCTCACTTTGGTAAACCTTGACTCTGCAAATCCTTCTTGCTGTCAAAATCTCTTCAACCAAGATGGTGTTCCTGGCCTAGCTCAGGAGGGAACAAATGGCTTTAATGGTCATTTTGGCTTTGACTTAGTCAAATGCTTGCTGTAATGTTACTGATCAATAAAAACATGTATGTCACATCTCTGGAAAACATGTATGTCGCATCTCTGGAAACAAAAGACATAATTGTTTAATAAAAATGTGTACTTTTGATTTGTTTTTAATAAAAATAAGAATCTGTATTACAAAAAACAAAAACAAAAACCTTCTTCTAATGATGCCCATTCTTAGCCATAGAGAAAAGCAAAAATAACTCTACCAAAATTATTTGCTTAAACTTTCCACACTTCACTAGCCTATGAGGCAATGTGTTCAATTCCTAAATCTCGAAGTCTTAAAGGTACCTGACTGTAGAAAGAGTAATATAAGGTTTCCTTATCCACGTATTTCTAGCAATCTCTGGAAAATGTTAATATGATTCTCAAATCTATCCTAACTGTGGTTTGCCACTTTAGCCATGGACTGGACACACTTCACTGTACTGCTTCTCTGCAGATCTCCTCTTGTCATCTTGAAATCATTTTCCATCAGATTGCTGTTCTTTTATACTATACCATATTACTACCCCTCCATTACTGTGTAGACCAAGATGTAGCTCTTAATATGTATCGAAAACAGGAGAGAACAAACAGGAATCACAACATAAAGAATTTGCAAGCAATATAAGGTTGCTCTCAAAATCCACAGTCTTCCACTAGGACTGTCTTAGTCTTCTAGTGCTGCTGTAACAGAAATACCACAAGTGGATAGCTTTAACAAAGAGAAGTTTATTCTCTCACAGTCCGGTAGCCTACAAGTCCAAATTCAGGGTGTCAGCTCCAGGGCAATGCTTTCTCTGTCGGTTCTGGAGGAAGGTCTGTGTCATCAATCTTCCCTTGGTCTGGGAGCTTCTCTGCACAAGAACCTCAGGTCCAGAGGACACGCTCTGCTCTTGGCACTGCTTTCTTGGTGGTATGACGTTCCCATGTGTCTCTGCTCGCTTCTCACCTTTATATCTCAAAAGAGATTGGCTAAAGACACTGTCCAATCTTGTAGACCTCATCAGTATAACCTCATCATAGTGACAGAGTTTACAACACATAAGGAAATCACGTATAACTTCATCCTAGTGAAAGAGTTTACAACACATAAGAAAATCACATCAGATTACAAAATGGTACACAATTATACAATACTGGGAATCATAAACCAGCCAAGTTGACAGATATTTTTGGTGGACACAATTGAATCCATGACAAGAACTGTCACAATTTCTTCTCTTATCTTTATTATATCTTTCCTTCCACTTACTTTGGTTTTACTTTGTTCTTCTTTTATTATCTTCTTAAAGTGGAAGCTTAGGTCCCTGATTTTAGGCCTTTTTTCTCCTTTTCTAATATAAGCATTTAAAGCTGTAAATTTCACTCTAAGTGTTTTAGCTGTATCCCACAACTTTTTATATGTTGTTTTCATTCATTTAAAAATATTTTATATTTCCATTAGGTTTTCTTGATCTATAAGTTAATTAGAACTATGTGGTTTAATTTCCAAGTATTTGAGGGATTTTCCAAATATCTTTTTGTTGCCAATTTATAGTTTACTTTATTACAGTCATATTTCAATTCTTTTAAACCAGTTTAGGTTTATAGCCCAGAATAGAGTCTATCTTGGTGAATGTTCCATGTGTACTTTTAAAGAATATGCATTCTGTTGCTGTTGGGTGAAATGCTCCATATTTGTCACTTAGGTCAAGTTGGCTGATAGCACCATCTTCTAAATCTTCATTGATATTTCTGTATACTTGCTATAATAATAAAAAAGGAGTTTTGAAATTTCCTACTACTACTGTGAATTTTTCTATTTGTCCTTTCAGTTCTACCAATTTTTACCCCATCTATTTCACATATCTGTTATTATGTGCATATACATTTAGGATTATAAAGTTTTCATGAATAATTGACACATATATTATTATGAAAAGTACCTCTTTATCCCTGGTAATATTTCTTGTTCTGAAAGCTTCATTGTTTATTATTAATATAGCTGCTTTAGCTTGGTTAAGTATAGTGTATGCATGGTATATATTTTTCTATCCTTTTATTTTTAACTTATATCTTTCTGTATAAAGTGAGTTTGTTATGGACCGCATAGCTTAGTCTGACTTTTTATCCAGTCTGACAATCTCGCTTTTCAATTGCAGTGTTTAGACTATTTAAATTGAATGTAATTAGCAACGTGTTTGGTTTAATCTACCTTCTTGCTATCTGTTTTGTATTTATCCCTTCTGTTCTTTGTGTCTTTTCTCCTCTTTCCCGCCTTATTTCAGATTGAATATGTTTTCTGGTTCCATTTATCTCTGCTATTGGCTTATTAGCTCTACATTTTATTTTTTAGGCTGGATCTATCATGTATAAATGCATCTTTAACTTATCACAGCCTATCTTCAGATTTCTTAATATATTATGTATAATGTAAATACCTGACAATAGTATACTTTTAATTCTCCATTCTATCCTTTGTGCTATTATTGGCAAGCATGTTATTTCTACATGAGTTAGAAACCTCACAACACATTTATTAATTTTGCTTAAGCAATCAGCTCCCTCTAAAACAGTTTTAATAGCAATCCTTTATATATACCCACTTACTTGCAACTTTCATCATTCTTTATTCCTTTGTATATATATTTTTTCAGCCTGAAAAATATTCTTTAACATTTTTTACAGTATATGTCTTCTACAAATGAATTTATTCAGTTTTTGTTCTTCTAGAAAGTCTTTATTTTACCTTTATTTTTGAAGAATATTTTTGCTGGATATAGAATTTGAGGTTGACATGTTTTCTTTCAGCACTTTAAAGATACTGTTCCATTGCCCTCTGGCTTACATTATTTCTCACAAAAAGTCAGCAATTATTCTTATTATTGTTTCCTTTAGGCAATATGTCTCTTTTCTCCAGCTGCTTTTAAGATTTCTCTTTATCATTGATTTTCAGCAATTTGATTATGATGTGCTTTGTGTGTTTGTGTGTGTGTGTGTGTGTGTGTGTGTGTGTTTATCCTGAATGGTACTCCTTTAGCTTCTTGGATCTGTGGGTTTATAGGTTTCATCAAATATGGAACATTTTTGGACATTACTTTTTCAAATATTTTATGTCCTCCCCCTCTGTTCTCTCCTCCTGGAATTTTAATTACAGTTTTTTTACACCATTTATTGTTATCCCATAGGATATGAGACTCTGTATATTGTTTTCATTCTTTCCCTATGTTTCCTTTTGGATACTTTTCTGTTGCTATGACTGTGCATTCACTGATCTCTTTTTCTGCAGTGTCTAATTTGCTATTAATCCCATCCACTGAATTTTTTATTTCAGACATTTATTTTTCCATTTCTAAAAGTCCTATTTCTCTTATATATTTTCCATTCATCTTCTTACTATTGTAAAGTTTCCTTTAAATATTTGCACATATCGAACATATTTATAAGAGATGTTTTCATATTCCTGTCTGAAAATTTCAGCATCTCTGTCATTTCTGAGTCTATTTATTTTGGCTGATTTCTATTATGATTATGTATCAAATTTTTCTGCTTCTTGGCACAGCTAGTAAATTTTTATTGGATGGTTAATATTGTGATTTTATTTTGTAGAGTATTAGATTTTGTTATATTTCTTTGAAGAGTGCTGAACTTTGGTCCAGCAGGTTGTTAAAGTATTTTCATATTTCCTTGAACCTTTTGAGTCTTGTTTTTAAGCTTTTTGAGTGTGAGTCTATGCTAGCTTTCCCTTGATTAGTGTTTAATGAATCCTTCATGCGTTCACTGAAGTTTCTCCCTTCAGGTTGTCAGGATTCAAATGATTCCAAGACCTGTATAAATTTAGGAATTGTTTGGCTTACAAACCTCCAGTGATTTTAATTTCTTCAGAAGTTGTTCTTTGTCCATGAATGTCATCCTTGAATTTGCAGATTTATATTCAGTCAAAGACTCAAGCACACTCAAATGAATATTTCTGGAGCTATAGCTTTGCATCTCTCCCTTCTTTTAGTACTCTGGCTTGCACATTCTAGCAATCCCAGCCTTTCTGGACTCTATTATCTGTATATCCAACTCAGTAAGAATGCTGGACTATGTTTGGGTTCCCCTACCCTCTTCCATGGTCTGAAAATACCTCCTGGCAGAAAGCCAGGGTAATCGTAAAGCTCATCTCATTTATTTACCTTGTTTCACCATTTATTATACAATTAATGAAAAAAATTGTTTCATATATTTTTTTCCAGTGTTCTAGCTGTTAACAATGGAAGGGTCTATCTAGAGCCTTTTACTCCCTTATGGGAAAGCAGCTTTTCTTCCAGAAATGATTGACATTACAGATGTCCATTTACTCAGGAATTCTTTACTAGGTCCCACAGGAATTAGGTCTTAATATCTGCATCTTCTCACTCTCCTGACATTAACACAATAGTTCAACATTAATACATTTTCCAATGTCTGGTTTATCCATTCTGGAAAGCAGCACATCTGGTACTTTTCTAACTCAGTCAAGACTGAACTTTAGAAATTCAAATCCAATTTCTATCAGGAGGCTTCTAATACTATCAAATGAAAACAATGCCACCAAAGCTTTCCTCCTATCTTCTGGGTCTTTCTTTTTTATCTATGCTCCGATTAGGGGACAAGAACTCATACCTATCTTCTAAGTACGGTCAATAGTTTTCAGAGATAAATC
The DNA here is from genome assembly GCA_030035585.1 of Dugong dugon. Classification (NCBI taxonomy): domain Eukaryota; kingdom Metazoa; phylum Chordata; class Mammalia; order Sirenia; family Dugongidae; genus Dugong; species Dugong dugon. Next base: position 29,409,461 of record CM057475.1, read on the forward strand.
AGTATAAATCTAACATGGAAAATATATTTTTCCTAAAAGAAGTGCTAATTAAAATGGAAATTGACTTTTACATTGTTATGGAGAGCTGTTCAGTTTTTAGGTTCACATTGTTTTGAATCCATTTTCAATTTTGTTTTATCTTTTAAAAATCAAGTTTTATCAAAGTAGTCTTTCAGTTCAAAGAACATCCGCATAATAACTTTATGTCCACAAATTGTATAAAAGGAAAATCAAAGAAAGCCTGAAGCTGTTAAACTACAGTTCTTTTCCAGATTCTAACCTCTCCACCAAAGTTTTAGGGATTCATAGTACTTACTCTAATCCTTGGGTTAAATTACTTTTTTTTTTTAATCTCCCTTTACCTGTCTCTATAAAAACGAATCTTTTCAGAAGCAAATTGCATAAGAAGAGGTGTCCGGTTGTGAGGTGAAGGCATATGAAGATTTCTCCTCATCCTTCAAAGCCAGACTGTCTCCTTGTTCCTGTTGTTTGGTTCAGAGGCATATAGATTACCTGGATCTAATTATACAGTCATTTAATTAAAGTTGGGTGTCACATGTAGACGAATAATATTGAGTGAATTCTCAGATCTCCCTTTCTCATGTATAGAATAATAGTACTACTTAACTCACAAGGCTATTTTGAAGATCAGATGATGTCTTTTAAAGAAATAATGTCTTTTCATATATATATGTATATATATACATTTATATACACCTTTCTGTCTTTTTATGGTTATGTCCAGTTATACAGGTAGTCCCAGACTTACGTCAGGGTTCTGTTCCAACGATTTTATCATAAGTTGGTTCTGACATAAGTTGAATGCCTTTTTTTTAGTTTTTATTATTATTGCCTTTTGTCATCAGTATCTTTGTAAATTCTATCTTTATTTGTCTTTCAGGTTAGAAACGTCACATATAAACTTACAGATATATTTTAATAATACTTACATGCATACATAAAAAATATACAAATCATTAAAATTTACTCTGATGAAGAAGTGTTGGATGACACTGGAATTTTGTCAGTTGCAGTAATAACTCCACTTGTGGAAGAATCATCTGGATTATCCCTGGGGATGGGGATGGCATTTCTAGTCAGAATTAGTGAGAGATGTCTGTATGGTCCCTTTTTTTCTTTTTTTTCCCATATATTTTGCAGTAACATCTTAGTGATTCCCAAATCTACCTATCAACTTTAGCAAAGCAATCAGCATTTGGGTCCACGTTTCAAGCAACTGAACCCCTGATTTAGTTTAGAAAAACTTCAGCTAATCTTTTCACTGTAAAATTTTTTTATAACTTCTCTTCATCCTCTTCCTCATTATTTCTTTCTCTTAGGCATTTCTATCCTCTTCAAAATTCATTACGTCCTGATTTTTCTATTCCCCTTCTTTGTGATCTATGAGCCACATTGGTGATAACAAGTTCTAAATTCATTGTTCTCGACATATGCATGATTTTTCCACGGATATCTTCCATCATATTATCCCGATCAAATGCTTGGAACATACTCATATAACTCAGCAATTTTTTCCATATCCCCTGCATGCATTTTCTCATAACTTCCTCCCAGGAAGATATAATGTTCTGGATACCCTGATGAATATTATAATTCTTCCAGAAATTGTGTAATGTTACCGTACCTCAATTTGTTGCAGCTATTGCCTGAGCAAACATAGTCCATATGTAGTATGCCTTGAAGGTGGCGATTGCACCTTGATCCATAGGCTGAATCACAGCTGTCTTATTGGGAGGTAGATAAATCACTTTCACATCTTGATTTAGATCACCTACATGAGGAGGATGACCTGGGGCATTATCAAATAACAGCTGTTGGGCGCGTGCATAGTTCAGTTGTTGTAGGTCATTAGAGTTGAACATTGTCCAACTTTCTATCCATTATGACTCCCAACACCAACACTGACTTCACTGTAGACCAAGCCATGGCCTGCTATACAGCAGTGTTTTGAACAGTAAATCATAACACTGAACATCTGAGAGTGAACATCTGTGAATGATAACATCAGTAAACTATGTGCTGAACACTTTATGTAGTATATACTACTAACAATAAGATGTCCAAAAAAAAAAAAAAACAAAACAGTGTAGTTCACTGTAACTAGTTCACTGTAACTTGAATACATCATAAGTTGGGGACTAAGTGTATTTAGTTAGATGTTCTATATTCACTGTATGTATGTGTTCTAATAACCATTTTGAAAAGGTGTATAAGAAAACATTTGAACATGAAAAGTCTTTTATATTTTAAAGTTTTCCATGATCTGGAACAGGTCCTTCTTCTCTTAGAAAAATCATCTGGTGAGAGAGCTAGATGTGGCCAGAATTATTTGTGGAGAAAAGAATAGACTTAACAGGGTTGCTATGATTTTACAATTATGGCTTGATAGTAACTTCATGGAAGATCAAAATGTGCTAAAATTCAGAAGTATGAGTCTCCACCCTTCCTATGATCAAGAGATTCCCTCCTGTCTGAGTACAGGGGGGATGCCATCAGACAATGATTTCATCATCTAGCTGTCTTATTTCTTGTATACCTGACCCCCAAAAGACTGAAGCCATAAGGTTGTAGTAGTAGCCTCTAAGATGATCCCTGATGATTCCTGCCTCCTGGTACTCACATCCTTGTGTAATCACTTCCATTAAGTGTGGGTTTGATTTAGTGACCTACTTCTAAGAAACAGAATATGGTAGAGTGATAGAATGTCATTTTCAAGGTTATAAAAAGACTGGCTTCTGTCTTGCATTCATTTGTATTCTCTCTTTCACTCTCTGTTTCTCATCACTTTCCCTGGGGGAAGCCAGCAGTTCTGCCATTCTTTGAGGAGGTCCATATGGTGAGGACTTGAGGCCTGCCAACAAGTGTATGAGTGAGCTTGGGAGTGGATCTTCCCCCATTCTGTTCCTTGGATGAGACCACATCTTGACTGCAATTTCATTAAAGAACTTGAGCCAGGGGCACCCAGTTAAGCCATGCTCAGGTTCATTACCCACAGATAGTATAATACATGTTTGTTGTTTTAAGCCATTAATTTTTAAGGTCATTTGTTATATAACAAGAGATAATGAATACAAGGCTCTACATAATGTCATGATAAAAACAGAAGGGTCCATAAGTCTATAGGTCAGTGTTATGGATTGAATTGTGTCCCCAGAAAATGTGTGTCAACTTGGCTGCGCCATGATTCCCAGTATTGTGTGATTGTCCACCATTTTCATCTGATGTGATTTTCTCATGAGTTGTAAATCCTACTTCTATGATGTTAATGAAGTGGGATTAGAGGCAGTTATGTCAATGAGGCAGGACTCAATGTACAAGATTAGATTGTGTCTTAAGTCAATCTGTTTTGAGATATAAAAGAGAGAGGTGAGCAGAGAGACAGGGGTCCTCCTACCGCCAAGAATGCAGAACAAGGAGGGGAGCTTGGCCTTTGGACCCGAGGTTTCCATGCTGAGAAGCTCCTAGACCAGGGGAAGACTGATGACAAGGACCTTCCTCCAGAGCTGACAGAGAGGGAAAGCCTTCTCCTGGAGCTGGCACCCTGAATTTGAACTTCCAGCCTACTAGACTGTGAGAGAATAAACTTCTGCTTGTTAAACCCATCTATCTGTGGTATTTCTGTTATAGCAGTACTAGATAACTAAGACAGTCAGAAAACTTGGGTGTTAGTCTTGCTTCTATCACTAACCAGTTAGTATGAAAATCTCATTTCCTTTTGGGATTCTAGTTCTCTATTTTTAAGCAAAGTAAGTATATTAGTTGATTTGTTTGTACCACATAGTATTATATTTCTCTTAGGAGCTATGCAGTGGAAGTATATAAAAACCTATGGATTCCCATGCTAAGTTGGATTAGTTTTCATGTATGCCTATGTCACACTTATGATCCAACAATAACAGAGCTCTGCCTATGACAATGGCATGTCATGGTTATGATGAAGAATCTTTGTCCTTCTTGATATCAGTAACAGGTTTTAGATATTAGATGCCTTCTAAGTATCCAATAATTAATCACCAAGTGTGGTGTGGTGGTTAAGAGAACTCAGAGGTTAGACTAGTTCCAATCCTATTTCCAACATGTAATAGGAGTGAGACCTAGGGAAAGTTTAATTAATACCTATACCTTAAATATCTCATCTATACCATAGGGATAGAAAGTGTGAGGTTTAAATGAACTTGTAATTGTAAATTACATAGAAAAATGCCTAGCACATAGTAGGCACTCAATAAATGTTAGTTACTATTTTGGTTATGTATTACTCCTTTGGTTTTTATGCATATCCTATATGTGTGTCACCCTGTTTTAACTCCAAACCAGACTGTATATCTATATTTTAAACATCTTAAAAAAACAAAACAAAAAAACTTAGATTTAAACAGGTGGGCTTTGCATATGCTAGATACTTACCAAGTATTTGTTGATGGATGTTTAAATGAAAACAAAACAGAGAACTGGTTGGAGGTAAATAGAAACGGAGATGTTTTCAAAATGACCTTCTATGTGACACTTCAATGACAATAATCCTACTTTGACTTCCGGCAAAATGTCTCTCTAGGCAGAGGCACCATGCCATCCCTCCACAGCAAACATCCGAAAAACTAAGCCAAACAGAGAATACAACAATCCTGAAACCCTAAAACATCAAATGAAGAAATAAAGAACTCAGCCAAGCACCAAATGGAGTGAGAAAACTGACAGAGAATGGAGAGCGAGGAGAGATTCATGCAGAGGTCCCCTACCAGCTAACACAGTGTGGATCTGCCATCTTGGACTCCTATCAGAGACCAGCAAACAGGGGGTATGAGAAAGCAACTTCACGGAGCTTCCAGAGGGAGACAAAACAACCGGTAATTTGCAATATATGCTTTCCCACCCGCCTCCCTTCTTCACCCCCACTCGGCCCCCTCTGCTTCCCACAGCCACAATCTCTTCTCCAGGAAACACCAGCTGCTTGGATTCCACACATCCAAATGGGCCAGCTCTCTGAGTGCCATTTGTTGGCTGCTGGTGTTGCTTTTTTCAACTTATTTTGATTTCTTCCTTACCTCTCACCACCTCCCCCTCCTTTCGCTTAAATACCTGGCTCCGTGTGCCATCTTTGATTCTTCCTGAGAAGCTCCAGAGGGCTGGCAATTTGTGATATACGCTTTCCCACTCCCTACCCTTCACCCACACTCGGCCCCCTCCGCTACTGGCGGACACAGTCTCTTATCCGAGAAACACTGGCTGCTTGGATTCCACCAGCCCACACTAGCTGGCTCTCTGAGTGCCATTTGTTGGCTGCTGGTGTTGCTCTTTTTTCTGCTTCTTTTGATTTCTTCCTTACCTCTCACCACCTCCCCCTCCTTTCACTCAAATACCTGGTTCCGTGCGCCATCTTTGCTTCTTCCCGAGGGGCTGTGGAGCTCTGGTAATTTGTGATATATGTTTTCCCACTCCCTACCCTTCTTCACCCACACTTGGCCCCCTCTGCTTCCCGTGGACACAGTCTCTTGTCTGAGAAACACCGGCTGCTTAGATTCCACCAGCCTGCACTAGCTGGCTCTCTGAGTGCCATTTGTTGGCTGCTGGTGTTGCTTTTCTTTCTGCTTCTTTTGATTTCTTCCTTACCTCTCACCACCTCCCCCTCCTTTCACTCGAATACCTGGCTCTGTGCACCATCTTTACTTCTTCCTGAGGGGCTGTGGAGCTCTGTTCAAGTATGGAGCTGCTTCCTGGTCTGGGCTGCCATGCTGGTGGTATCCTTGGGCTTTTGTTTGTTTGTTTTGAATTGTTTGTTTGTTTTCTTTTCCTTTTCTTGAGTTGGGAGCTATTTCTGGCCAGGCAGTGCTGCATGGCAAGGAGACTGCCCCCTCGGCTTGTGCAGACTTGCGGGGGGATCCCTGAGGGCATTTCTTTTTTCGTTGTTTTTTTTATTATTTGTTTTGTTTTCTTTTCCTTTTTTTCCCCTTTTTGTCTTTCTTCATTACTCAGTTTCTCATCTCTCTATATCTTCCTTCTCTTTCTGTTCCCTGAATACCTGGCATTGTATGCCTCTGCGCCTTCTAGCCAGGCTGTACTGCAACACCTGAGAGCGACTTCCCCAGACCTCATGGCTGCACCAGTGGGATCCCTGGGAACTTTGAGGTTCTTCAACCTTTCCAATTTTTATTTATTCCTACTTCTCTTTTCTTTTCTTCCTCTTCCCCTTTCTGTTTTTCTCAATTTCATAGTCTCTTGTCTCTCCACTCCAAAGGCAAGCTCCCCTAGCATTCTTTTTTGTTTGTATGTTTTTGGCTCCTGTTCCTCTCTCCTCTCTCCCATATCCATCTTGGCTCCACACATGGCAATCTCCCCACTGCATCCTGCCAACCTGCACCATGCACTTAGCGTCGCACCACCAAGCAGCACAGGTGCGGCCTACTGGAACCTGCCCTGTACTGATTGCCAACCCGCCCTGGTGGCTGGGGTAGATGCCACAGACAGCCCGTCCTGCTGACTCCTCTTCAGCTGGACCTGCCCTGCCATACCGTGTCTAAGTGACTGACCCCACCAATTGGAGAAGGAGGCAAAAGGTGTTGTGCCCACAGACAAGCAAACAAGGAACATGCAGTCCACCTGCTCAGACATAGTCAAATTAAAAAAAAAAAAAAAGGATGAAACAAACAAATCTACAATCAATAAATGAGAAGAATAGCTGCTGAATGCCCTGAAGACAGCAGACAATATCAAAACATTTATAAAAACAGGACAGGATGGTTCCAGTAGGCATCCAAAATAAAACACCAGATGACTTTCCAGTGGAAGAAAATCCACTAGAACTACCTGATGGGGAATTCAAATCTCTAATACTCAGAATTCTCCAAGAGCTGAGGCAAAAAGCTGACAAACATGAGGAAAAAATAGACAGATTCATGGAAAATACAGACAAAAAACTGGAAGAGTTTGGGAAAATAATTCAGGAACAAAATGCCGGGATGAATTCACAACCAGAAATTATACAAAGAAAACAATTGGAAATCCAAAAGATAAACAAGAAGATTTCAGAGATGGACGGTGTCATGGAAGGGCTGGGAAGCAGATTTGAGGCAGTGGAGGACAGGATCAGTGGAGTTGAGGACAGACACTTGGATGCAACTCTGTTTCAGGAAAACTCAGAAAGAAGAACAAAGAGGAACAGAGAGACCCTGAGAGTCATGTGGATACAATCAAAAGCAAAAATTTGCGGGTGATTGGAATTCCAGAGCAGGGGGAGAGGGCAGAAAGCACAGAGAGGATCTTTGAAGAACTGCTGACAGATGACTTCCCCAATATTATGAGGGATGAGGGGCTGGCCATCCAGGAAGCTCAAGGAACCCCATGTGGGAGGGACCCCAAGGGAAAATCACCAAGGCATATCATGATCACACTGGCCAAAACCAAGGACAGGCGGAGAATCCTGAGAGCAGCTCGTGAAGAACAGGAAGTCACATGCAGAGGGGAAACGATAAGACTAAACTCAGATTATTCGGCAGAAACCATGCAGGCAGGAAGGCAATGGGATGACATATATGAAATTTTGAAGGAAAAGAATTGCCAGCCAAGAATAATATATCCTGCAAAACTCTCGTTCAAATTTGATGGTGAAATTAGGTCATTTCCAGACAGGCAGAAATTAAAGGAATAGGTGAGGGTCAGACCAAGCTTACGAGAATTGTTGGAGGGAGTTCTTCGATCTGAGGACAGACAACTTCAGCTTATGGTCAGAATCTGGGGCACAGGATCGTACCAGCCAGATGCCCGTCTAGGAGGTGAACTCTTGAGGACTATTCAAAACCAAAAGAAGTACAGTGGGAATCGGAGCAGTTGATCAGTCAATGACAGCAGCATCGGAACAATGGAAGAGGGAATAAACGGCATAGGTATAGAACCTTCTAGTGGAGAGGAAGGCAAGGTGATACCAAACAATGGTAGACTGCTTCAAACTTAGAAAGATAAGGGTAAAATTCATGGTAACCACAAAGAAATTTAACAAAAATACTCATTAAAAAAAAAAGAGGAAAAACATAAAGTCTCAGCAAAAACAAAACCTACAAAAACAAAAGCTATAGCAATAAGGCAACAAAAAGAAATAAAGGACATCCAAATTGGTAATGAAGAAGTTAAACTGTCCCTGTTTTCGGATGATATGATACTACACATAGAAAACCCTAAAGACTCCACGAGAAATCTAATGGAACTAATAGAAAGATTCAGCAGAGTAGCAGGATACAAGATAAACATACAAAAATCCGTTGGATTCCTATACACCAATAGGGAGAACAATGAAAAGGAAATCAGGAAAACAATACCATTCATAATAGCCCCTAAAAAGATAAAATACTTAGGAATAAATCTGACCAGGGATGTAAAAGACCTATACAAAGGAAACTACAAAACACTACTGCATGAAACCCAAAGGGATCTACATAAATGGAAAAACATACCATGCTCATGGATAGGCAGACTCAACATTGTGAAAATGACAATTCTACCCAAAGCAGTTTACACATACAATGCAATCCTGATCCAAATACCAACAACATTCTTCAAAGAGATGGAAAAACTAATCATTCACTTTATATGGAAAGGGAAGAAGCCCCAAATAAGTAAAGCACTACTGAAGAAGAAGAATAAAGTTGGAGGACTCACACTACCTGACTTCAGAACCTACTATAGAGCTACAGTAGTCAAAACAGCCTGGTACTGGTACAACGACAGATACATTGACCAATGGAACAGAATTGGGAAACCAGATGTAAATCCACCCACCTACGGTCACCTCATCTTCAACAAGGGCCCAAAGTCCATCAAATAGGGAAAAGACAGTCTTTTTAACAAATGGTGCTGGCAAAACTGGATATCCATCTGCAAACAAATGAAATAGGACCCATACCTCACACCGTATACAAAAACTACTTCAAAATGGATCAAAGACCTGAATATAAAGCCTAAAACTATAAAGTTCATAGAAGAAAAAATAGGACCAACACTACAGGCCTTAATACATGGCATTAACAGGATACAAACCATAACCACCAACGCACAAACCCCAATAGATAAGCTAGATAACTGGGATCTTCTAAAAATCAAACACCTATGCTCTTCCAAAGACCTCACCAAAAGAGTAAAAAGAGAACCTATGGACTGGGAAAACATTTTTGGACAGTACAAGTCAGACAAAGGTTTAATCTCCATAATCTACAAGAGAATCCAACAAAATAATCTACAAGAGAATCTACAACAAAAAGACAAATAATCCTAATAAAAAATGGGCAAAGAAAAGGAACAGACACTTCACCAAATAAGACATTCAAATGGCCGACAGATACATGAGGAAATGCTTGCGATCACTAGCCATTAGAGAAATGCAAATTAAAACCACAATGAGATACCATCTCACCCCGGCATTACGGGCACGAATCAAAAACACTGGAAATAACAAATGTTGGAGGGGCTGCGGGGAGATCGGAACTCTTATGCACTGCTGGTGGGAATGCAAAATGATACAACCATTTTGGAAAATGATATGGCGCTTCCTCAGAAAGCTAGAAATAGACATACCATTCGATCCAGCAATCCCACTCCTAGGAATATATCCTAGAGAAATAAGAGTCGTCACTCGAATAGACATACACACACCTATGTTCATGGCAGCATTGTTCACAATAGCAAAACGATGGAAACAACCTAGATGCCCATCAACAGATGAATGGATAAACAAACTACGGTACACACACACAATGGAGTACTATGCGACGAGAAAGAACAACAATGAATCTGTGAAGCATCTCATAACATGGATGAAACTGGAGGACATTATGCTGAGTAAAACAAGTCAATCACAAAAGGACAACTATAGTATGAGAGTTCTATTGTAAAAACCCATGAAAAAGTTCACACACAAAATGTAACAATCTTTGTTGGTTACCAGGGATGGGATTGGGGGGGGAGAAATACTAAATAGGCAATAGATAAGTGGTATCTTGGGTGAAGGGTGAGACAGTACACAATACAGGGGAATCTAGCACAACTTGTACAAGGAAAGGTCCTGGAAGCCCCATAGACACATCCAAACTCCCTGATGGACTGAATTGCTGGGCAGAGGGCTGTGGGGACCATCGTCTCAGAGAATATCTAGCTCAATTGGCATAACACAGTTTATAAAGACAATGTTCTACATTCTATCTTGGTGAGTAGTGTCTGGGGTCTTAAAAGCCTGTGAGCGGCCATCTAAGATATTCCACTGGGCTCAGCCCTTCGGGAGCAAGGGTGAATGAAGAGAACAGGATACAAGGAAAACATTAGTCCGAAGGACTAATGGTCCACAGCTACCAAGGCCTACACCGGACTGAGTCCAGTACAGCTAGATGGTGCCTGGCTACCACCACCAACTGCTCTCACCAGGATCACCACAGAGGGTTCTGGACAGAGCTGGAGAAGAATGTAGAACATAATTCTAACTCACAAAAAAAAGACCAGATTTACTGGCCTAAAGGAGACTGGAGAAGCCCCGAGAGTGTGGCCCTCAGACACCCTTTTAGCTCAGTGGTGAAGTTATCTCCGAGGTTCACCGTTCAGCCTGGGAGTAGACAGCCCCGTAAAACCAAACGGGACCAATCAGGTACTAGTCCAGTGACAAGGGCCAGAAAGCAGAAGGGGACAAGGAAGCTGGTGATAGGGAACCCAAGGTTGAGTAAGGATATTGTTGATGTGTTGTGAGATTGTTAACCATTGTCGTAGGACAACATGTGTAGTAACTGTTCAATGAGAAACTATTTTGTTCTGTAAGGCATCATCTTAAGTGAGAATAGCAGCACAATTGGAAGAGCGTAGTCAGTGTCACCGAACTGTGCATGTAATAATTTTTGAAATGGTGTATCTTTGGCTATGTGTATTTTCACCAAAAAAAAAAAAGGTTGACAAGTTAAAGGGTTGACATGTTGTGGGGTTGTTCATCAATGTAATAAAACAATATGTGTACTACTGTTTCATGAGAAACTATTGGTTCTGTAAGCCTTCACCTGAAGTACAATAAAAAAAAATTTAAAAAAATTAAAAATCCTGCTTTTCACCAAAGTGCCTAGAGAGACATTTTCATGCACACCTTTGTCCCAAGAGAACTTTTTTCTTTCTAAGTGTATTTATACATCAGCATTGAATGTCAGCTAGATTTCTCACTTAATATCTTTAAAATAGAGTTAGAAAGAAGACAAATTAGTCTCACAAAGAAAATGTACTCACCAGGTACTCCCTGATGGAACACAATATCAGTGCTAACAAAAAGTGAAGGGATGAATGTTTAAAGAACAATTCTGAACTCTGATTTGGGAGTGACTTGCTTCAGAGATCATTGATGGGGTAATGTTTCATTGAACTACATATTGACTAATCAGAAAAACTAGGAACCAAAACACAAATAATACTTACCCTTCCTAAACTCTAAAAAAGAGATAACCAAAATTTAATTGCTCCAAACTGAAGAAGTTACACAAGTGTATCAATATAAGACCCATGGATTTTCTAGGAGAAGGAAAGAATCTCATTCTTCCTTCTTAATGATATGATTCATTTATAAATGGAGACGTTGGATCACAATATTTGAGTGTCATGAAGGATAGAATGTCAATGACAACGAGCTCACTTTCTTCTCCCTGCAATGTCCCCTTGAGTTTCCTTCATGAACAAAAGCATATGATTGATAAATAACTCTTATTTTTGGAGCATCATCCAAAGGACTGTGTTGATAATAATAATAATAAACCAAATCCATTGCTGTCAAGTCAATTCTGACTCATAGAGACTCTATAGGACAGTAGAACTGTCCCACAGTGCTTCCAGAACTATAAATCTTCACAGAAGTAGGTTGCCACATCTTTTCTCCTGTGGAGCGACTGGTGGGTTTGAACCACTGATCTTTTGGTTAGCAGCCGAACGCTTAACCACTGCACCACCAGGGCTCTTCTAATAATAATAATAGCTAATGTTAATTACCCCCACACGTCTGTCAATTTGTCATACTGTGGGGGCTCACATGTTGCTGTGATGCTGGAAGCTACACCACTGGTATTCAAATACCAGCAGGGTCACTTATGGTGGACAGGTTTCAGCTGAGCTTCCAGACTAAGACAGACTAGGAAGAAGGACTTGGTGGTCTACTTCTGAAAAAAATTAGCCAGTGAAAACCTTATGAATAGCAGTGGACTACCAAAAGAACAAACAATCCTGTCTTCGAAGAAATACAGCCAGAATGTTCCTTAGAAGCGAGAATGACAAGACTTCGTCTCACATACTTTGGACGTGTTCTCAGGAGGGACCAGTCCCTGGAGAAGGACATCATGCTTGGTAAAGTGCAGGGTCAGCGAAAAAGAGGAAGACCCTCTATGAGATGGATTGACAAAGTGGCTGCAACAATGAGCTCAAGCAAAACATTGATCATAAAGATAGCACAGGACCAGGCAGTGTTTCATTCTGTTGTACATAGGGTCGCTATGAGTCGGAACAAATTCAACAGCACCTAACAACAACAACAATGTTAATTATGTACTTTGTCATTTAATTCTCAAAACTCTTGGGTATAGATATTAATATTATCTTTTTTTTACAGATAGAAAACTGAAGCTTAAGGAAATAAAACAACTTACCCAAGGTCTAATTAATAAGTGATGAAACCGGGCTTGGATATATCTGGATTCAGAACTTGTCTCTCTCCTAGCTGCCAGGACTTCATAACTAAACTAATGATAGCCTTAGGTCTCCATTCCCTTTTGTCTTCTCTTCCATCTCTAATCAAAACTTCTCTATGCTGTGTCCCATTGCCCAAAAGCTTGATTGCTAGTGTGACAATGGATCAGTCACAGAAACGTATTCCAACTGTTAGCCAGTTAATTGTTACCTCTCCACAAAAATACACTGCCTTACATTCAGGTTAGATGCATGAGAGCCCTTATGTAGTACCAAGGGAATCTGAGAAACCAGGACTAATCAGAGGGAGAAACAGTTTAGCTTTGGGAGACAAAGGAGCTTCCCTTCACCATTCAACCAACACTCGTAAGAAGTACATTTACTACCTATAAATGGTCCACTTTGATTTTTAAAGACATTACTATGCAATTTGGGTATCAACTGTCGATATGTGCCTCTTCACATAGGGCAAACAAGGTGAATGCTAACAACACTGAGATGGAAGGGAATAATGAAGAGGCAGGAAAACTTGGGTGATATGTCTATAATATGTCTCAATGTATACTCAATTTGTTGTTTATAAATAGAAAGCAGGAAGGGATGTAATTCCAAAATATGTTTGAAAATGCTGCTTAGTATAGTCATCTCTTGCAAACTTATGAATATAAAGGCTCTGAGAGTCCTGTAGTAAATGAACAAGTTAATCTTTGTTTGAGTCAGTGTTACCAAATGTAATAACCATTAACCTTCTTAGAAATTTGGGTTCCATGGGACACGCTTTGGGAAATGTGAATGTAATCACTGAAGAGAGGAGAGAGAACAAAGAACAGTGGTGGCTGGGTTCAGATAATAAAATATAAGTGGCTTCCATCTGGAATCTGGATTGAGTAAAGTGAAACTAGTATCCATCCAGATGGTGGTTTAGTCACTGTAGGCCTACTACTGTGATAAATATCTTCAAAGTCTCAATGGCTTAGCTGGCAAGCTGATTTATCACTCACGTATAATTCAATGTATTGATTCAGGTACCCAGGCTTCTTCTATCTCGTACCTCTGACATCCCTCAAGGGCCTCCAAGTAACCCACTGTTTTCTTCACATCGCATAGGGAAAGAGAAAGAATAGAGGCTCTCACAGGAAGTTTTTTGGTCTGAACTTAGAAGTGGCATGCATCACTTCTGCTCACATTCTATTATCTAGAACTTATTCATATGGTCACATTTTACTACAATAGAGTCTGAGAAGTATAGCCTAGCTCTGTGCCGCATAAGAAGAGAACACAATATAGGTGTCCACACCACCAGAGATGGAGATGGAATCTTACTGAAGTCCTTAAAAAGCTTGGAGAAATCTTGGCCTCAGGAGACAGTTTTTTCTTTTCTTCAAATTGTCAAATAAACTGCCCATGGAGATGTGAACTTATATTTTCACTTTTGAGCTGAGAATCTTCGGTTAATGACTATCAATCAATGTCTTTGCCTACTTCAAAAAAGAAACTGACTTTACTTCCTAAATTACAGAATAAGAATGCAAGTTATCCTAGAGAAAAAAAGCAATGAAGTTTCACCAGCATTTAAACCTTCCAGTCTGTAAAATAATGCTTTTTGGGTCAGTTAAAGAAGAAGCCTTTCTTAAAAGCCTAAAACCATTAAATAATAAGAAGAATATAAGCATGTCAGTTCATTAACTCAGTGTACAGAGCTCTCCTTTTTCTTCCTTGTCAAGGATCTTACTAAATGTGTCAAGAACATTTTATTCACACAGGAGATTTGAAAAGGTATTATATAAGTGGGCCTTCAAGTTACTGATGACTCACAATGATGCCTCCATTAATTAGAGCATGTGTCATATGTCCAAGTCACAGTCTCTTCATATAGGTAGGTACGTGCACATGCTTGTTATAAGACCCAGTGTCACAGAATGAGGTTCTTATGAAGGAATTATCCATTAATGTAAGTAGACAGTGGTTCCTCTTCACTGGGAAGAAACACTGTCAAAGTTCTACCAGTGGCCTGACATGGCAAAAGACTTTAAGTATGGAGCCAGTCTTATTCATTAAATAGAAAATCCAAGGTATCACAGGAACAGCTGACTTGCTGGAAGTTCTGGGAATACAGTGGTTAGTGGGTAAATGACTGTTGACTTGGCAGAGAGGAGAAAAGGATTTGAAAGGAGGCTTTCCCTAGAATGTCACTGTTGAAGAGAAAATCTTAGTTGGATATCTGGGGCTGTACTCCAGCCAATGCTGGGGGATGAGCCCTGGGATGGGGATAGTATCGCTCCATTTTACAAGGCAGAAAATTGATAGGTTAAGAGGCTTGCCCAAGGGTGCAACTAGAAAATGATAGATACAGCATTTGAACTTATTTTTTCTGGTCCCAAAGCTGGCTTTTTACCTACTGCATGATTCTGTCTGTCTCCTCTAAACTGACTCAAAATAATTCATGGTGATATGTCCTAATTTCTGAACAATCTCCAACCACTGATATCATTTTCTGAAGTATGTCCATGAAAAGCTATTACATTTTGCTATCTCAAGGAGTCCTTTTCTCTCAAGACATTGAATTCTTTTTTCACTAAAATGAGAGTATGCCAAGACCCTACTCTTTTACTTTGTTTAAAGCAACTTCTATAAATGTACATTTTCTGAAGATATTAAAAAGAAATTCTGTTTTCTAAGCTATTGTAACCATGTCATAAAGAATCAGACTGAGAGAATCCTATCAACATCTGAACAACTACTTGAAAATAAATCTTTCATATGCCACATAGACCTTGTATATAGGAAATACAAGTACTCAATAAATATTTATTGAATGAAAATATAACTGGTAACTTTATATAGCATTTGGGAAGGACCTGGAAAAACAGCAAAAATCTTGTCATTGTTTAGTTTCCTCCAAATTTCTGGCTGAGTGGTATCAAATAAGAATCAGTAGATAAATCATAGAAAACAACCTAGTTTCATAACAGATGATGGTTTTCTCTAGGGGTACAAAAGTTGTGACCACAAAACGAGACATCTTTTGAAAAAACATTCCAAATTCTCCTTGTGAAAAATGAATATTATCCTTATAATTTAAGAGGCTGCAACATCATTCCACTAATGATGCAATTTCTTCAAACATTTCAGGATTACCTCAAGTGAAACTGCTTTCAGAGAGGCAGGGAGTGAAGAAAACTGTGGCAGAAGGGAATCCCAAGGGACCAAATCCTGCCTGAAACTCCGAGGAAGTGACCTAGAGCCAGCCACCATAGGTGGTTCCTCACAAGGGAAGTATAGCAGTTGCAGAATGAGAGCAGCTTACCTTAACTACCACAACAAATGTGAAAAATAAATGCTTAGGCCCATAAAGACTTCCTGCAAAATGGCTGTTTCTGACTACAACTTCCTCCTCATTCTTTAGACAGGTAAAAATGGACCTGTGGTCTACCAAAATAAAACCATAGCAAATATAAATGGTTCCTTCCTTCATTAGCTTGGCCTCAAATATTCAAATGGCTATCTGCATAATCTTTACCAAAACTCACCTGAACTCTTAATACTTGAAAAATGTAGAAATCTTCTCCTCTCTATAAGAATGAATAAACAGATTTTAAAAACCCTCAGGCATATTAAAAACACTCAGTATTTCAATAGGGTGTGTATATATATGTGTGTGTGTGTGTGTGTATGTATATACATTTGTAAGTATATATATGTATGTATATGCATATGTATACACACATATATGTATATGTATACATTTGCATACCTACATATATATACATATATATGAAGAAACAAGATAAAAAATTTTCTCTCTCAATTGTGTCAAAGAAATCCAGAAAAATATTAAGTAAGAAATAGTAGCAACATGAGATCAGCAAATATTACTTTCAGATTTAAAAAATTACATGGTTCACAAAAGGAAAAATATTGTATGATCCCACTTGTATGAAATATCCGGAATAATAAGCATAGAGATGAAAGTTCATTAATAGTTAGCAAGGGCAAGTGAGGGTGGGGGAAGAGAATGGAGGGTATTGTTAAGGGGTACAGAATTTTGTTAAGGGCAATGAAAATATTTGGAAACTGATAGTGGTGATTGTTGCACAACACGATAAATATAATTAATGTCACTGAATTGTACTTGTAAAAATGGTTGAAATAATTTGTTACATATATTTCACCACAATAATTTTTTGTAAATTAAAAATAAAAGAGAAAAAAATTACATGACTGTAGTCATTAAATTTATAATGATGAAAGAAAACAAAGAATTGCAAGATGCAGAAGACAGAATTGATGTCAAAATGTTCTTCCATTAATTCACAAGAGTTGCAGATAATGAGAAAATGGGCAAAAGGAAGAAAGAAAGAAATGGGATACCAAGAAAGATAATTCTTTATAACAAAGGGCTTCTACCACATACAGGACAAAACTAAAATACACACTCATTAAGACTCTGAATATTTCCTATATATATTATACATATAAAGAAAAATTATTATGAAGAAATGATTTCATATAATATGGGGAAAAGAACCCAAAACTTATTGGCACCAAACTCTCCTCCTCAGCATAAAATGACAGAAGATGAAGTACTATCTACAAAATTTTGAGAATGAAGATTGTGACCCCAGATTTCTCTACATAATCAAGCCATTCATATGCAAGGGCAGCAGAAAGGCTTTCTCAGATGTGCAAGAAATTTCTTAGTATTCGATAAATATATATGTCCTTATAAAGGAGGGGGGCTCAAAAACTTTAGTAACATATAATTAAAAAGAAAATTACCTTAAGTGAGAATAAAAAAAAAAAAAGAGTGAAAGTAAGAGGGAAAGAAAGGAGAAATTAAACCAGTTAATATTTAAATCATTTTAAATTTAGTGCTTTCTTCCTTTTACCAGAATATCAGTGAAGTTTCTCACATAGCTATGTCATAACTACCATATGAATATCAAGAACCATTGACACCAAGATGAATCCTGATTTCAAAGACGTTACAGCATGAAGTAAACTTCAAAATAATTAGAGTCATTAAGTTCTATATAATTGATATAGCATGTAAATGTCAAAAAGTAATATTGAAAGAAAAGAAACATGTAAAAAATTCAATATAAGATATCCTAATATTACAAAAATAAAAATGAAAGACTTGGAGAAAGAATTGAGAAAGATGTTAAAGTTATTTTAAATTTTTCATCTTAATAAGGGATGGTCAAAAATATGGTTTAATCAATTATATTACCTTTAAATAGAGATAATAAAATAAATAAATACAACATAATTAATGGGGAAAAAAGAAAAAAAACAGGAAGGAATTATTTTCCAAAGAATATATAAAATAAAATTTAAAATGTCAGATTTCACAATAAATGTAAATGGGCTAATTTATTCTATTTAACTGACAAAATTTCCCTCATGT
The DNA here is from genome assembly GCA_030035585.1 of Dugong dugon. Taxonomy (NCBI): domain Eukaryota; kingdom Metazoa; phylum Chordata; class Mammalia; order Sirenia; family Dugongidae; genus Dugong; species Dugong dugon. Next base: position 29,427,573 of record CM057475.1, read on the forward strand.
GTTGAAAAACAAAACCCAGCTATGGATTGCTTCTAAAATACACACTCCAAATGAAACTTTAGAGAAAATTTTACAGAAAAAATATAGGGAGATTTAGAAAGAAGACATTCATAAAAGTCTTAAAAATCATGAAAGTGCCACCAGACCACACATTTATATATATATAGGGTCACTATGAGTCAGAATCGACTTGACAGCAATGGGTTTGGTGTATATATATATATATATATATATATATATATATATACATATATTTACATATCATATATATACATATATGATAAAAAGCAAATGATATCACATTGGTAGAAAAAACAGAAGAGAAAAAATATGCATTTCAATACCATACATAGGCAGAGGAGGTCAGCTTCACAAGAAAGAAGCAATTTTCCCTATAAAGACTTTAAGAACTTGAAAGGAAAATTACAAGAAGTACAGGAAGAAAAAATCAGATAGCTTTTTGAATTATTAAAACATCACTTACAAAAAGCAGCTAAGTCAGTTATGCCCCTCCTAGTATAAAGAATAGCAGCCTCAGGCACTCACCCTTAGTAAAGCCATGAGAACTAAGCTCTTGAAACAATGAGGATCTGCTTCCAGAGCAGTAAGCGTTCAAACAAGAAAAGAGTGACAATTATGGGAGCTGCTGGATATGTGGAGATCCAGAAGGGGGAATTGGAGGATCAGAGAAGAACCACTAACTAGTCCTCCTAAAGCACTGGTTCAGGTGGATAAGTTATAGCTTACAGGAAAATCGGAAAAGCCAAGTATGTGTAGCCATAAATGAGATTACAAAAGGGAGCTCATGGAGAGGACATCAAAAGGTGTTGTCCTGGTATAACTAATGCCCCTACAGGTCTGCAGCCAAATGTCCAGTGGTGGGCCTGGGGCTATTGGTCAGCAAAGCAGTAGTTTGGAAGAAGAGCTAGACATCAATCAGAAAAGAATAAAGACAACCAGGAACCCTCTGAGCACTTCTACTTCCATCTTTCATCATATCTGCTTGTAAAAATCTTAAAAGAATAAAGGTCACTATTATGCTTCTACCTCCCAAAAATCTCATGCAATTTCCTCTAATGACCAAATCTAACTGAGAATCATACAGGGAAGGAGATTCTGAGAAATGTAGCTTTTAAGATAACCAAATAAGTTGATAAGAGAACAATCCAGCACTGTTTGGTTGGTGCTGGGAGAGGGAGATGGAAGTTCCTATGTTGGACATTAAGTCTGGAGACAGAGGGAAAGTAGAAGCTGAGGAAACTGAAAATCCAAAACCAGCAAAGATAAAAGAAAAAAGCAAGACAAGTATGCCTAGGATAAACGTACAATAAAGCACTTTCTATTTCCCAGAATAAACATTTCATTATTGCAGAGTCTAGACAGATTACTACTTTTATCAATATAAAATATCCTTCTTGACATTGATGAAAGGCAGAATCCAAAAATTAGATATAGATGCCATTAACCTTTCCTTACATACAAATATATATGTATATATATACGTGTACACACACATGCACACACACACACACACACACACACACACACATATATGAAGCTCCAGTGGTTGAGCTTCACAGTGACTGAAACGAGAAAGAGGCAGTCATTTTCTGAGTTGCTCATATTCTATCCCCATGCTCTAACATCCATAACACGGCCTCTCCTGGCTTTCTTTCTATGCACATCTGTTCTATTTTCTGCTACAGGCCTGCCTCTCTCGGCACATAGACATCTCCAGTTCCCATTAGGTGTCCTAAGTTCCAGATACACACAGTGACCACCCATCTCTCAGTTCCCATTCCAAATTCCCAGAAGAAATATGATTGGTCCAAGCCATCAGAACACAGTGCCTCACCTGTATGGATTGGTGGGCAGTTTTCAAAGAAATGAGCTCATCCTGAGCTAGGTAGCTTCTTCCAACAGCCTCTACTACAGGTAACATTTTAAACTAGTAAGAAAAGGATAATTTATTCAATAAACTGTCTGGGGAGAAAAAACAAAAATTTAGGAGAAAAAGGATCTAGCCTTGCCATAATTCATAATTCCAAATAAATTATAAGCACATTAAAGATTAAATGTAAAAAATGATCTTAAAATACAGGAAAAAAATAGAAGTGAACATTTATGCTATTACTAATTTAGGTATCTTTATAAAATATTTCAATTATTCCTCTAGTATGACAGCATATATATTTATTGCATATTATTTTAAAATGTTAATTGAAGATTACTTTGGGTCCAGAGTGTGAAAATTTGCCACTCATGATGATGATGTTAATATGCTATGCTCAAGTCTTTGTAAGATTTTCCAAAAATTATTTGCAGTAATATCCATATCATTGGAATTAAGTTAGTGTTTTTAAAAGTGACTACTTTGCATGGTGCACTTCCTCAAATATATGAATCAGTAAGGTTATTTTTAAAATTAATTACAAAATACTTGAAATAAACCTCACTGTTTCAGACTTATGGAAACTACTGTTTCCCTATCTCAGTTTTTGTTTTTTTTTTTTTTTCATTATTCTGCTGCTATTTTAGGTAACTATGTCCTCGCCAAATACTCTATGGTGTTTAAAAAAAAAAAAAAGCCTCGATTTAAATTAGATTGCTCTAGAAAAATCTAGACTACATTCGCTTAATGAAAAAGCTATTCCATAATCTATAGTGAAATCTCAATTAGACTTTTCAAACAATAGGATAATTCTTGTTAGTTTCATTTCTCATTTTAAAAAAGTTGAGGGAGTTCCGGCAAAATGGCACTCTAAGCAGAAGCACCACGCCGTCCCTCCACAGCAAAGATCTGAAAAACTAAGCCAAACAGAGAATACAACAATCCTGAAACCCTAAAACATCAAATGAAGAAATAAAGAACTCAGCCAAGCACCAAATGGAGTGAGAAAACTGACAGAGAACGGAGAGCAAGGAGAGATTCATGCAGAGGTCCCCTACCAGCTAACGCAGCACGGATCCACCATCTTGGACTCCTATCGGAGACCAGAAAATGGGGGTGCAAGAAAGCAGCCTCAAGGAGCGTCCAGCAGGAGACAAAACAACTGAAAAGGGACAAAACAAACAAATCTACAATCAATAAACGAGAAAAATAACTACTGAATGCCCTGAAAAGAGCAGACAATATCAAAACATTTACAAAAACAGAACAGGATGGTTCCAGTAGGCATCCAAAATAAAACACCAGATGACTCTCCTCTGGAAGAAAATGCACTAGAACTACCTAATAAGGAATTCAAATCTCTAATACTCACAATTCTCCAAGAACTGAGGCAAAAAGCTGACAAACATGAGGAAAAAATAGACAAATTCATGGAAAATACAGACAAAAAATTGGAAGAATTCAGGAAGGTGATGAAGGAACAAAATGCCATAATAAATTCACAGCTAGAAATTATACAAAAACATCAATTAGAAATCCAAAAGATAAACAACAAGATTTCAGAAATGGATGATGTCATAGAAGGGCTGAGAAGCAGATTTGAAACGGTGGAAGACAGGATCAGTGGAACTGAATACAAACACTTGGATACAACTCTGTTTCAGGAAAACTCAGAAAAAAGAACAAACAAAATGAAGAGACCCTGAGAGTTATGTGGGACACAATTAAAAGCAAAAATTTACGAGTGATTGGCATTCCAGAACAGGGGGAGAAAGAAGAAAACACAGAGAGGATCATTGAGGAACTGCTGACAGAAAACTTCCCCAATATCATGAAAGATGAAAAGCTGGTCATCCAAGAAGCTCAATGAACCCTATATAGAAGAGACCCCTAAAGAAAATCACCAAGGCATATCATATACACACTCGCCAAAACCAAAGACAAACAAAGAATCCTGAGAGCAGCTTGTGAAAAACAAGAAGTCACATACAGAGGAGAAACAATAAGACTAAACTCAGATTATTCAGCAGAAACCATGCAGGCAAGAAGGCAATGGGATGACATATATAAAATCTTGAAAGAAAAAAATTGCCAGCCAAGAATAATATATCCTGCAAAACTCTCGTTCAAATTTGATGGTGAAATTAGGTCATTTCCAGATAAATAGAAACTAAGGGAATATGTAAAATTCAAACCAAACTTATAAGAATTGTTAAAGGGAGTTCTTCGATCTGAGGACAAACAGCTTCAGCTCACAGGCAGAACATAGGACGCAGGATCATATGTGCCAGATACCAATCTAGGAAATGAACTCTCGATGACTATACAAAACCAAAAGAAATACAACAGGGAATCAGATCAGTTAATCAATAAATGACAACAACATCAAAACAATAAAAGAGGGAATAAATGGCATAGGTATAGAACCTTCTAATGGAGAGGAAGGCAAGGCGATACCAAGTAATGGTAGACTGCTTCAAACTTAGAAAGAGAAGGGTAAAATTCATGGTAACCACAAAAAAAGTTAACAAACCAACTCATAAAAATAAAGACGAAAAACATAAAGTCTCGGCAAAAACAAAACCTACAAAAACAAAAGAAAGGAAAAAAAGTCCACAAACAAAAGTAACTCAGCACAAGAGAGTAAGAAGAACAAAGAAAACTTGTGCAACACAAAAAAAGCACTACAAAATGACAGCAACAAACTCACATCTATCAATAATTACACTGAATGTAAATGGACTCAATGCACCCATAAAGAGACGGAGAGTGACAGAATGGATAAGAAAACAGGATCCGTCAATATGCTGTCTACAAGAGACACACCTTAGAAACAAAGATGTGAATTTATTAAAAGTCAAAAGTTGGAAAAAAATACATCAAGCTAACAACTACCAAAAAAGAGCAGGAGTGGAAATTCTAATCTCAGATAAAATAGACTTTAAAACAAAATCTACCATAAAAGACAAAGAAGGACACTATATAATGATTAAGGGGATGATCCATCATGAAGACATAACCATAATAAACATCTATACACCGAATGACAGGGTGCCAAAATACATAAAACAAACTCTAACAAAACTAAAAAGAGAAATTGACAGTTCCACAATAATAGTAGGAGACTTCAACAGACCACTCTCAGTGAAGGACAGAACAATTAAGAAGAAACTCAGCAAAGATACAGAAGACCTAAAGGGCACAATCAGCCAACTTGACCTCATAGACATATATAGAACACTCCATCCAACCACTGCAAAGTACACATTCTTTTCCAATGCACATGGAACGTTCTCCAGAGGAGACCACATATTAGACCACAGAGAAATCTTCAACAAGATCCAAAACGTTGAGATAATTCAAAGTATCTTCTCTGACCACAATGCCATCAAGGTAGAAATTAACACTAGAAAGAGCAAGGAAAAAAAATCAATTACATGGAAACTGAATAATACCCTGCGTACACATCAGTGGATAATAGAAGAAATCAGAGATGGAATCAAAAAATTCCTAGAATCAAATGAGAATGAAAACACATCATACCAAAACCTTTGGGACACAGCAAAAGGCAGTCCTCAGAGGACAATTTATAGCAATAGATGCACATATCAAAAAAGAAGAAAGGGACAAATTCAAAACATTAACTACAGAACTCAAACAAATAGAAAGAAAACAGCAAAAAAAGCCCACAACCACAAGAAGAAAGGAAATAGTAAAGATCAGAGCAGAAATAAATGAAACAGAGAACAGAAAAACAATAGAAAGAATCAACAAAACCAAAAGTTGGTTCTTTGAAAGAATCAACAAAATCGACAAACCACTGGCCAGACTGACAAAAGAAAAACAGGAGAGGACACAAATAACACAAATAAGAAATGAAATGGGGACATTACAACAGACCCAACTGAAATAAAAAGGATTGTAACAGAATATTATGAAAAACTATACTCCAACAAATTTGAAAACCTAGAGGACATGGATAAATTTCTAGAAACACACTACCTACCCAAACTAACACAAAATGATGTTGAAAATCTGAACAAACCCATAGCAAGAGAAGAGATTGTAAAGGTAATAAAAAAAAACTCCCAACAAAAAAAAAAAAAAAAAAAAAAACTCCCAACAACAACAACAAAAAAGAACCCTGGCCCAGATGGCTTCACTGGAGAATTCTACAAAACATTTACAGAAGAGCTTGTATCAGTACTACTCAAGCTATTTCAGAGCATAGAAGAGGAAGCAACACTTCCAAATTCATTCTATGAGGCCAGCATAACGCTGATACCAAAACCACGCAAAGACACCAGAAGAAAAGAAAATTACAGAACAATATCTCTCATGAATATAGATGCAAAAATTCTCAACAAAACTCTAACCAATAGAATTCAGCATCATATCAAAAAAATAATACACCACGACCAAGTAGAATTCATACCAGGTATGCAAGCATGGTTCAACATTAGAAAATCAATCAATGTAATCCACCACATAAATAAAAGGAAAGAAAAGAATCACATGATCATCTCAATTGACGCAGAAAAGGCATTTGACAAAGTCCAACACCCACTCTTGATAAAAACTCTCAATCAAATAGGTATAGAAGGGAAATTTCTCAACATAATAAAGAGCATCTATGCAAAAGCAATGGCCAACATCATTCTTAATGGAGAGAAGCTGAAAACATTCCCCTTGAAAACAGGAACAAGACAAGGATGCCCTTTATCACCACTCCTATTTAACATTGTGTTGGAAATTCTAGCTAGAGCAAAAGGCAAGAAAAAGAAATCAAGGGCATCCAAATTGGTAATGAAGAAGTTAAACTGTCCCTGTTTTCAGATGATATAATACTATACATAGAAAACTGTAAAGACTCCATGAGAAATCTACTGGAACTAATAGAAAGATTCAGCAGAGTAGCAGGATACAAGATAAACATACAAAAATCCGTTGGATTCCTATACACCAATAGGGAGAACAATGAAAAGGAAATCAGGAAAACAATACCATTCATAATAGCCCCTAAAAAGATAAAATACTTAGGAATAAATCTGACCAGGGATGTAAAAGACCTATACAAAGGAAACTACAAAACACTACTGCATGAAACCCAAACGGATCTACATAAATAGAAAAACATACCATGCTCATGGATAGGCAGACTCAACATTGTGAAAATGACAATTCTACCCAAAGCAGTTTACACATACAACGCAATCCTGATCCAAATACCAACAACATTCTTCAAAGAGATGGAAAAACTAATCATTCACTTTATATGGAAAGGGAAGAAGACCTGAATAAGTAAAGCACTACTGAAGAAGAAGAATAAAGTTGGAGGACTCACACTACCTGACTTCAGAACCTACAATACAGCTACAGTAGTCAAAACAGCCTGGTACTGGTATGACAGATACATTGACCAATGGAACAGAATTGAGAACCCAGATGTAAATCCATCCACCTACGGTCACCTGATCTTCGACAAGGGCCCAAAGTCCATCAAATGGGGAAAAGACAGTCTTTGTAGCAAATAGTGCTGGAAAAAATGGATAACCATTTGCAAAAAAATGAAACAGGACCTATACCTCACACTGTATACAAAAACTACTTCAAAATGGATCAAAGACCTGAATATAAAGGCTAAATCTATAAAGTTCATAGAAGAAAAAATAGGACCAACACTACAGGCCTTAATACACGGCATTAACAGGATACAAACCATAACCACCAACACACAAACCCCAATAGATAAGCTAGATAACTGGGATCTTCTAAAAATCAAACACCTATGCTCTCCCAAAGACCTCACCAAAAGAGTAAAAAGAGAACCTACAGACTGGGAAAATATTTTTGGACAGTACAAGTCAGACAAAGGTTTAATCTCCATAATCTACAAGAGAATCCAACAAAATAATCTACAAGAGAATCTACAACAAAAAGACAAATAATCCTAATAAAAAATGGGCAAAGAAAAGGAACAGACACTTCACCAAAGAAGACATTCAAATGACCGACAGATACATGAGGAAATGCTCGCGATCATTAGCCATTAAAGAAATGCAAATTAAAACCACAATGAGATACCATCTCACCCCGGCATTACTGGCACGAATCAAAAACACTGGAAATAACAAATGCCGGAGGGGCTGCGGGGAGATCAGAACTCTTATGCACTGCTGGTGGGAATGCAAAATGATACAACCATTTTGGAAAATGATATGGTGCTTCCTCAGAAAGCTAGAAATAGACATACCATTCGATCCAGCAATCCCACTCCTAGGAATATATCCTAGAGAAATAAGAGTCGTCACTCGAATAGACATATGCACACCTATGTTCATGGCAGCATTGTTCACAATAGCAAAACGATGGAAACAACCTAGATGCCCATCAACAGATGAATGGATAAACAAACTATAGTACATACACACAGTGGAGTACTATGCAACGAGAAAGAACAACGATGAATCTGTGAAGCATCTCATAACATGGATGAAACTGGAGGACATTATGCTGAGTAAAACAAGTCAATCACAAAAGGACAACTATTGTATGAGACCTCTATTGTAAAAACCCATGAAAAAGTTCACACACAAAATGTAACAATCTTTGTTGGTTACCAGGGATGGGAGGGTTGGGGGGGAATACTAAATAGGGAATAGATAAGTGGTATCTTGGATGAAGGGTGAGACAGTACACAATACAGGGGAAAGTAGCACAACCTGTACAAGGAAAGGTCATGGAAGCACCATAGACACGTCCAAACTCCCTGAAGGACTGAATTGCTGGGCAGAGGGCTGTGGGGACCATGGTCTTGGGGAACATCTAGCTCAGCTGGCATGACACAGCCTATGAAGACAATGCTCTACATTCTACCTTGGTGAGTAGTGTCTGGAGTCTTAAAAGCCTGTGAGCGGCCATCTAAGATACTCCACTGGTCTCATCCCTTCAGGAGCAAGGGAGAATGAAGAGAACAGGATACAAGGAAAAGATTAGTCCGAAGGACTAATTGTCCACACCTACCAAGGCCTCCACTGGACTGAGTCCAGTACAGCTAGATGGTGCCCGGCTACCACCACTCACTGCTCTGACCAGGATCACAACAGAGGGTTCTGGACAGAGCTGGAGAAGGATGTAGAGCATAATTCTAAGTCACAAAAAAAGAAGACCAGATTACTGGCCTAAAGGAGACTGGAGAAAACTCAAGAGTATGGCCCCCAGACACCCTTTTAGCTCAGTGGTGAAGTTACCTCCGAGGTTCACCGTTCAGCCTGGGAGTAGACAGTCCCGTAAAACCAAATGAGACTAACGAGTTACAGGAGTCCAGTGACAAGGGCCAGAAGGCAGAAGGGGACAAGGAAGCTTGTGATAGGGAACCCAAGGTTGAGTAAGGACATTGTTGATGTGTTGTGAGATTGTTAACCATTGTCATAGGGCAACATTTGTAGTATCTGTTAAATGAGAAACTATTTTGTTCTGTAAGCCTTCATCTTAAGTGAGAATAGCAGCACAATTGGAAGAGCGTAGTCAATGTCACTGAACTGTGTATGTAGAAATTTTCGAAATGGTGTATCTTTGGTTTTGTGTATTTTCACCAAAAAAAAAAAAAAAAATGTTGAGAAGTTAGAGGGTTAATATGTTGTGGGGTTGTTAACCAATGTCATAAAACAACATGTGTACTACTGTTTCATGAGAAACTATTTGTTCTGTAAGCCTTCACCTGAAGTACGATAAAATACAAAATCAATCAATAAATAAATCAATAAAACTGCCTTGAAAATACTTTTTTTTTTATTTTATTTTATTTTATTTTATTTTATTTTTTTATTTTTTATATATATATTTTATTGTACTTCAGGTGAAAGCTTACAGAGCAAATAGTTTCTCATGAAATAGTAGTACACATGTTGTTTTTTGACATTGGTTAACAACCCCACAACGTATTAAGCCTCTAAATTCTCAACCTTTTTTTTTGATGAAAATTACAGATGGCCAAAGATACACCGTTTCAAAAATTTCTACATTCACAGTTCAGTGACATTGACTACGCTCTTCCAATTGTGCTGTTATTCTCACTTAAGATGAAGGCTTACAGAACAAAATAGTTTTTTCATTTAACAGTTACTACACATGTTGCCCTATGACAATGGTTAACAATCTCACAGCACATCAAGAATATCCTTACTCCACCTTGTATTCCCTATCACCAGGGGGCTTCCTTGTCCCCTTCTGTCTTCTGGACCTTGTCAGTGGACTATTGTACCTCTTTAGTCTCATTTGTTTATTTATTTATTTATTTATTTTTATTTTATTTAAACACCATTTCAAAACTTTTTACTTACACATTTAAGTGATATTGACTATGCTCTTCCAATTGTGCTGCCATTCTCGCCCAAGATGAAGGCTTACAGGACAAAACAGCCTCCCATTTAATAGTTACTACAAATGTTGCCCTATAGCAGTGGTCAACCATCTCACAATACATCGTCAGTGTCCTTATTCAATTTGTGTTCCTTACCATCAGTTTCCTACTCTCCCTCTGCCTTCTGGCCCTTGTCACCGGACTCCTGTACCTCGTTAGTCCCATTTAGTTTTACTGGGGTGTCCATTCCCAGGCTTAACATCGAACCTTGAAGGTAACTTCACCTCTGAGCTGAAAGGGTGTCTGGGGGCCACACTCTCGAGGTTTCTCTAGTATTCTTTAGGCCAGTATATCTGGTCTTCTTTTTTTTTTTTTTTTTTTTTTTTGGGAGTTAAAATTATGCTCTACATCCTACTCCAGCTCTGCCCAGAACCCTCTGTTGTGATCCTGGTGAGAGGAGTCATTGGTGGTAGCCGGGCACCATCCAGCTGTACTGGGCTCAGTCCCGTGGAGGCCTTGGTAGCTGTGGACCATTAGTCCTTCGGACTAATCTTTTCCTTGTATCCTGTTCTCTTCGTTCTCCCTTGTTCCCGAAGGGATGAGATCAGTGGAGTATCTTAGATGGCCGCTCATAGGCTTTTAAGACCCCAGACACTACTCACCATGGTAGAATGTAGAGCATTATCTTTATAAGTAGTGTCATGCCAATTGAGCTAGATGTTCCCCGAGATCATGGTCCCCAGAGCCCTCCGTCCAACAACTCAGTCCCTCGGGGGGTTTGGATGTGTCTATAGGGCCTCCATGACCTTTCCTTGTGCAGGTTGTGTTAATTTCCCCTGTACTATGTACTATCTCATCTCTCACCCAAGTTACCACTTACCTATTACCTATTTAGTATTTCCCCCCCCCCCCATCCCTGGTAACCAACAAGGATTGTTACATTTTGCATGTCAATTTTTTCATGGGTTTTTACAACAGAGGTCTCATACAATATTTGTCCTTTTGTGATTGACTTATTTCACTCAGCATGATGTCCTCCAGTTTCATCCATGTTATGAGATGGTTCACCGACTCATTGTTCTTTCTCGTTGCATAGTACTCCATTGTGTGTATGTACCATAGTTTGTGTATCCATTCGTCTGTTGATGGACATCGAGGTTGTTTCCATCGTTTTGCTATTGTGAATAATGCTGCCATGAACATAGGTGTGCATATGTCTATTCGAGTGATGACTCTTATTTCTCTAGGATATATTCCTAGGAGTGGGATTGCTGGATTGAATGGTACGTCTATTTCTAGCTTTCTGAGGAAACGCCATATCATTTTCCAAAATGGCTGTATCATTTTGCATTCCCACCAGCAGTGTATAAGAGTTCCCGTCTCCCCGCAGCCCCTCCAACATTTGTTATTTCCAGTGTTTTTGATTCGTGCCAGTAATGCCGGGGTGAGATGGTATCTCATTGTGGTTTTAATTTGCATTTCTCTAATGGCTAGTGATCGCGAGCATTTCCTCATGTGTCTGTTGGCCATTTGAATGTCTTCCTTGGTGAAGTGTCTGTTCATTTCCTTTGCCCATTTTTTGATAGGATTGGTTGTCTTTTTGTTGTAGAGGTGTTGGATTTTCTTGTAGATTATGGAGATTAGACCTTTGTCTGACTTGTACTGTCCAAAAATTTTTTCCCAGTCTGTAGGTTCTCTTTTAACTCTTTTGGTGAAATCTTTTGAAGAGCATAGATGTTTGATTTTTAGAAGATCCCAATTATCTAGTTTATCTGTTGGGTTTTTTGTGTTGATGTTTATGGTTTGTATCCTGTTAATGCCATGTATTAAGGTCTGAAGTGTTCGTCCTATTTTTTCTTCTATGAATTTTATAGTTTGAGGCTTTATATTCAGGTCTTTGATCCATTTTGAAGTAGTTTTTGTATATGGTGTGAGGTATGGGTCCTGTTTCATTTTTCTACAAATGGATATCCAGTTTTGCCAGCACCATTTGTTAAAAAGACTGTCTTTTCCCCATTTGATGGATTTTGGGCCCTTGTCAAAAATCAGGTGACCGTAGGTGGATGGATTTACATCTGAGTTCTCAATTCTGTTCCATTGGTCAATGTCTCTGTTGTTGTACCAGGACCAGGCTGTTTTGAGTACTGTAGCTATATAGTAGGTTCTCAAGTCAGGTAGTGTGAGTCCTCCAACTTTATTCTTCTTCTTCAGTAGTGCTTTACTTATTCGGGGTTTCTTCCCTTTCCATATAAAGTTAATAATTAGTTTTTCCATCTCTTTGAAGAATGTTGTTGGTATTTGTATCGGAATTGCATTGTATTTGTAGATTGCTTTAGGTAGAATTGCCATTTTCACAATGTAGAGTCTGCCTATCCATGAGCATGGTATGTTTTTCCATTTATGTAGATCCCTTTGGGTTTCATGCAGCAGTGTTTTGTAGTTTTCTTTGTATAGGTCTTTTATATTCCTGGTCAGATTTATTCCTAAGTATTTTATCTTTTTAGGGGCTATTGAAAATGGTATTGATTTCCTGATCTCCTTTTCATCGTTCTCTTTACCGGTGTATAGGAATCCAACTGATTTTTGAATGTTTATCTTGTATCCTGCTACTCTGCTGAATCTTTCTATTACTTCCAGTAAATTTCTCGTGGAGTCTTTAGGGTTTTCTATGTATAGTATCATATCATCTGCAGACAGGGAGAGTTTAACTTCTTCATTACCAATTTGGATGCCCTTTATTTCTTTCTCTTGCCTTACTGCTCTAGCTAGAACTTCCAGCACAATGTTAAATAGGAGTGGTGATAAAGGGCATCCTTGTCTTGTTCCTGTTTTCAGGGGGAATGTTTTCAGCCTTTCTCCATTAAGAATGATGTTGGCTGTTGGTTTTGCATAGATGCCCTTTATTATGTTGAGAAATTTCCCTTCTATACCTATTTTATTGAGAGCTTTTATCAGGAATGGGTGTTGGACTTTGTCAAATGCCTTTTCTGCATCAATTGAGATAATCATGTGATTTTTTTCTTTCCTTTTATTTATGTGGTGGATTACGTTGATGGATTTTCTAATGTTAAACCATCCTTGCATACCTGGTATGAATCCTACTTGGTCGTGGTGTATTATTTTTTTGATATGATACTGAATTCTATTGGCTAGAATTTTGTTCAGAATTTTTGCATCTATATTCATGAGAGATATTGGTCTGTAATTTTCTTTTTTTGTGATGTCTTTGCCTGGTTTTGGTATCAGCGTTATGCTGGCTTCATAGAATGAATTTGGAAGTGTTGCTTCCTCTTCTATGCTCTGAAATAACTTGAGTAGAACTGGTACGAGCTCTTCTGTAAATGTTTTGTAGAATTCTCCAGTGAAGCCATCTGGGCCAGGGCTTTTTTCGGTTGGGAGTTTTTTTATTACCTTTTCAATCTCTTCTCTTGTTATGGGTCTGTTCAGATTTTCAATATCACTTTGTTGTAGTTTGGGTAGGCCGTATGTTTCTAGAAATTTATCCATTTCCTCTAGGTTTTCAAATTTGTTGGAATACAGTTTTTCATAATATTCTGTTATAATCCTTTTTATTTCAGTTGGGTCTGTTGTAATGTCCCCCATTTCATTTCTTATTTGGGTTATTTGTGCCCTCTGCTGTTTTTCTTTTGTCAGTCTGGCCAGTGGTTTGTCGATTTTGTTGATTCTTTCAAAGAACCAACTTTTGGTTTTGTTGATTCTTTCTATTGTTTTTCTGTTCTCTATCTCATTGATTTCTGCTCTGATCTTTACTATTTCCTTTCTTCCGGTGGTTGTAGGCTTTTTTTGTTGTTCTCTTTCTATTTGTTTGAGTTCTGTAGTTAATGTTTTGATTTTGTCCCTTTCTTCTTTTTTGATATGTGCATCTATTGCTATAAATTGTCCTCTGAGGACTGCCTTTGCTGTGTCCCAAAGGTTTTGGTATGATGTGTTTTCATTTTCATTTGATTCTAGGAATTTTTTAATTCCATCTCTGATTTCTTCTATTACCCATTGATGTATAAACAGATTATTATTCAGTTTCCATGTGTTTGATTTTTTTTCCTTGCTCTTTCTAGTGTTAATTTCTACCTTGATGGCATTGTGGTCAGAGAAGACACTGTGAATTATCTCAGCATTTTGGATCTTGTTGAGGATTGCTCTGTGGCCTAAGATGTGGTCTATTCTGGAGAACGTTCCATGTGCATTGGAAAAGAATGTGTACTTTGCAGCGGTTGGATGGATTGTTCTATATATGTCTATGAGGCCCAGTTGGCTGATTGTGTCCTTTAGGTCTTCTATATCTTTGCTGAGTTTCTTTTTAGTTGTTCTGTCCTTTACTGAGAGTGGTGTGTTGAAGTCTCCTACTATTATTGTGGAACTGTCAATTTCTCTTTTCAGTGCTGTTAGAGTTTTTTTTATGTATTTTGGAGCCCTGTCATTGGGTGCATAGATATTTATTATGGTTATGTCTTCATGATGGATCATCCCCTTAATCATTATATAGTGTCCTTCTTTGTCTTTTATGGTAGATTTTGTTTTAAAGTCTATTTTATCTGAGATTAGAATTGCCACTCCTGCTCTTTTTTGATAGTTGTTAGCTTGATATGTTTTTTTCCAACCTTTGATTTTTAATAAATTCACATCTTTGTTTCTAAGATGTGTCTCTTGTAGACAGCAAATAGATGGATCCTGTTTTCTTATCCATTCTGCCACTCTCCGTCGCTTTATGGGTGCATTGAGTCCATTTACGTTCAGTGTAATTATTGATAGATGTGAGTTTGTTGCTGTCATTTTGTAGTGCTTTTTTTTGTGATGCTGAAGTTTTCTTTGTTCTTCTTACTCTCTTGTGCTGAGTTCCTTTTGTATGTGGATTTTGTGTTCATTTCTTTTGTTTTTGTAGGTTTTGTTTTTGTTGAGACTTTATGTTTTTCGTCTTTATTTTTATGAGTTGGTTTGTTAACTTTTTTTGTGGTTACCATGAATTTTACCCTTATCTTTATAATTTTGAAGCAGTCTACCGTTACTTGGTATCGCCTTGCCTTCTTCTCCTTTAGAAGGTTCTATACCTATGCCGTTTGTTCCCTCTTTCATTGTTTTGATGTTGTTGTCATCCTTTGATTGATTTCTCTGATTCCCTGTTGTATATCTTTTGTTTTTGGAAAGTCGTCTGTAGTTCAGTTCCTAGAATGGTATCTGGTTCATGTTAACCTGCGTCCTAGGTCCTAGGTCCTGCCTGAGGGCTTAAGCTGTTTGTCCTCAGATCGAAGAACTCCCTTTAATAATTCTTGTAAGTTTGGTTTGACTTTTGCATATTCCTTTAGTTTCTGTTTATCTGGAAATGACCTAATTTCACCATCAAATCTGAATGAGAGTTTTGCAGGATATATTATTCTTGGCTGACAATTTTTTTCTTTCAAGATTTTATATATGTCATCCCATTGCCTTCTTGCCTGCATGGTTTCTGCTGAATAATCTGAGCTTAGTCTTATTGTTTCTCCTCTGTATGTGACTTCTTGTTTTTCACGAGCTGCTCTCAGGATTCTTTGTTTGTCTTTAGTTTTAGCGAGTGTGAATATGATATGTCTTGGTGATTTTCTTTTGGGGTCTCTTCTATATGGGGTTCGTTGAGCTTCTTGGATGACCAGCTTTTCATCTTTCATGATATTGGGAAAGTTTTCTGTTAGCAGTTCCTCAATGATCCTCTCTGTGTTTTCTGTTTTCTCCCCCTGTTCTGGTATGCCAATCACTCGTAAGTTTTTGCTTTTAATTGTGTCCCACATAACTCTCAGGGTCTCTTCATTTTTCTTTGTTCTTTTTTCTGAGTTTTCCTGAAACAGAGTTGTATCCAAGTGTTTGTCTTCAGTTCCACTGATCCTGTCTTCCATGGTTTCAAATCTACTTCTCAGCCCTTCTATGACACCGTCCATTTCTGAAATCTTGTTGTTTATCTTTTGGATTTCTAATTGTTGTTTTTGTATAATTTCGAGTTGTGAATTTATTTTGGCATTTTGTTCTTGCATCATCTTCCTGAATTCTTCCAATTTTTTGTCTGTATTTTCCATAAATTTGTCTATTTTTTCCTCATGTTTGTCAGCTTTTTGCCTCAGTTCTTGGAAAATTCCGAGTATTAGTGATTTGAGTTCCGTATCAGGTACTTCTAGTGCATTTTCTTCCACAGGAGAGTTATCTGGTGTTTTAATTTGGACGCCTATTGGAGCCATCTTGTCTTGTTTTTGTAAATGTTTTGATATTGTTTGCTGTTTTCGGGGCATTCAGTAGATATTTCTCTCGTTTATTGATTGTAGTTTTTTTTTTTTTTTTTTTTTCGTTCTTGTGGTACAGCTGGGCAGATCTAGTTGAGGAGGAGCCACTGGGATGGGTTGCTTGTGGCACTCACCGCAGCCACCAGGACGGTCGGTAGTCAGTGCTGGGCAGGTTCCAATAGGGCGTGCCTGCACCGCTTGGTGATGTGATGTCTAGTGCACGGTGCAGGTAGGTAGGGTGCAGCGGGAAG
The DNA here is from genome assembly GCA_030035585.1 of Dugong dugon. Taxonomy (NCBI): domain Eukaryota; kingdom Metazoa; phylum Chordata; class Mammalia; order Sirenia; family Dugongidae; genus Dugong; species Dugong dugon. Next base: position 29,444,340 of record CM057475.1, read on the forward strand.
ATGGTTATGTGTGAAGCTAAGCTGGATATGGAGGAGAGGAGAGAGGAGGAGGAGCAAAAAGCGTACAAACATAAAAGAATGCTAGGGGAGCTTGTCGCTGGAATGTACAGATGAGAGACTATGGGATGGAGGAAAGCAGAAGGGGGAAGAGAAAGAAAAGGAAAGAATGACCAAATAAAAATCAGAAAAGTTAAAGAACTGCAAAGTTCCCAGGGATCCCACCGATGCAGCTATGAGGTCTGGGGGAGTCGGTCTCAATTTTCACAGCTCAGTCTGGCCAGAAGGTACAGAGGCATACATCGCCTGGTATTCAGGGATCAGAAAGAGAAGGAAGAGATAGAGAGACAAGAAATTAAGCAATGAAGAAAGACAAAAGAGAAAAAGAGGTAAAAGATGACAAAACTAATCAAAAAAGGAAGAAAAATAAAATTGAGGGAAAAAAAAAAAAAAAAAGGGCAACACCAGCAGTCAGTGCCTACAAATGGGACCCAGAGAGCCCCCACTTAGGGGCGCGAATTCCAAGAAGCCGATAGTCTCGGGGTTAAATGACCGTGGCCACGGGAAGCAGAGGGGCCAATGAACAAAGGCCCCAGGATCCCACCCGCGCGGGAGCCCAGACCTGGAAACAGCCACACGTCCGCACGCAGCCCTACAGCCCCGCAGGAGAGAGCAGAGACAGCACTCGGAACCAGGCACCCAGGCAAAAGGAGGGGGAGGCGGCAGAAAAAGTTTTGCTAGCGGCCAGCAAACGGCTCCCAGAAAGCCCCCAGCCCGGGCGCACGGAATCCAAGCACCGGCACCCCCCAGCTCAGGGACTCCGGCCACGGAAAGCGGAGGGGCGAACGAACTAAGGCCCCGGGATCCCACCCACGCGGGAGCCCAGACCTAGAAACAGCCACACGCCCGCACGCAGCCCTACAGCCCCGCAGGAGAGAGCAGAGACAGCACTCGGAACCAGGCACCCAGGCAAAAGGAGGGGGAGGCGGCAGAAAAAGGTTCGCTAGGTGCCAGCAAACGGCTCCCAGAAAGCCTCCAGCCCGGGCGCGCGGAATCCAAGCACCGGCGCCCCCCAGCTCAGGGACTCTGGCCACGGAAAGCAGAGGGGCGAACGAACAAAGGCCCCGGGATCCCACCCACGCGGGAGCCCAGACCTAGAAACAGCCACACGCCCGCACGCAGCCCTACAGCCCCGCAGGAGAGAGCAGAGACGGCACTCGGAACCAGGCACCCAGGCAAAAGGAGGGGGAGGCGGCAGAAAAAGGTTTGCTAGCTGCCAGCAAACGGCTCCCAGAAAGCCGCCAGCCCGGGCACGCGGAATCCAAGCACCAGCACCCCCCGGCCCAGGGACCCTGGCCACGGAAAGCAGGGGATCCCCAGCTGAGGCGGAGAGGGGTGGGTGGTGGGAGAGCGCGCACCGCAGTTTACCGGTGGTTCTGTCTCCGACCAGATGCTCTGCAAGGCTGCTCTCCCGTTTGCTGGTCTCCGATAGGAATCCAAGATGGTGGATCCGCGCTGCGTTAGCTGGTAAGGAATCTCTGCCTGAGTCTCTCCTCGCTCTCCGTTCTCTTTTAGTATTCTCACTCCATTTGGTGTTTGGCTGAGTTCTTTATCTCTTCATTTGGTGTTCTAGGGTTTCAGGATTGTTGATTCTCTGTTAGGCTTAGTTTTTCGGATCTTTGCTGTGGAGGGACGGCGTGGTGTTTCTGCCTAGAGCGCCATCTTGCCCCCGTCTTGAAAATACTTTTGAATTAAACTTTATTGCTGATTTTTTTAAAGAAATGCATTATGCCACCTTCCGATCTTATTAGCTTGAATAAAATGAACATAATTAAATGTGTCTTTGATCATGTAGGAACTTTCAGCTGCTGGGCACCTAGCAGGCATCCAAGAGTGATTGAATTAATAAATGAATGACTAAATGTTCCAATATTTGCATTGACTAGTGTTTTTAAAAAAGATATGAGATAGAGCAGCATTGAATGAATCTGTCTTGGTCCTAGTACATTTCTCTAAAAATCACTTTTTGAAAAATAAGTCCTTGATACAGGCATATTTTATCTTTTTTTTCATATACAAGTTGAGAGCAGAAAATTCCAGTTGAATTTAAATTCTATTGGCTTTTTTTTCATTAATTGATGCTTTACAGTATTTAATCGATTTTTCTACATTTCAATCTGAACCAATTAAATAATCCCAGCAGAGAACAATTTTTTTTTCTTCAAGTGGAAGTGTCTGACATCATAGATGTGAATGTATGCTATAAATTGCAATAATGGTATAACACAAAAAAGTAATATCAAAATATTATCAGTAGTAATACCTAACCTTTACTATTTAATTCATGCCAGGCATTGGGCTAAGTGCTTAATATACATTATCTTATTTAATCCTCAAAACCACCTTCTGAGAAAAATACTATTGTTACTGCCATAAGGAATATGAGGATTAAGCTTAAATGCCTGAGAGTCTCCAAACCATGGAGTTGAGGCTGTAGAAGAATGAATGGTCAGTTTATTTAAGGATGCCTGTTTCTTTCTATCCTTAGTGCTCCAATATCATCCCAATGGGAGATGTATTGAGAGCCAATCGTTGCCTTGATAAATCCCTGCAGATGCCATAATGCAACTATTGGCAAGTCAAACCATGAGACTAAGTGGTTCAAAAACCCAGTTTTAAGACCTTAGTCCAAGCTTTCATGGAAAGTTTCTGATGAAGAAACATGGAGATCCACTTGGAATTTAACACACTGTGGTGAGTGTGCTTTCGGTTACATAGATTCGAATATCATAACTAGAAATAAAAGAAAGCAGAGGACGGTAAAACATTCCCAGCCAACTGTTTCCTGACTGCTGACAGTAGGAGGAAAAGAACTAACGGGGAAACAACTTCTTGTTCAACAAGACAGCTCTTGATTCCGTGAAGAGCAAAATAACACCCTTCTCCCATTGAGATGTAATTGAGTCAGCAAGGAAATGTTTGCACAAGTTTTCTTCTCAGGGTCAAGTGAACAAATTTCACAATCTTACAAGTGAGAAGGAAAGTTAAGTCACTGAGTTTAACAAGCTTCCCCATAATCTATGTTGATTTAACATTTGGAAATCTTATTATATTTTGCTATTTCATCCACTTATTAGCATTACATTAATTTTGGAGGAGGCTGTCATATTCTATTTGCACCCAATAAATCACAATGAAATGATTAAATATCTTACACTTAGCAATTAACAAAGGACTTTGATCTTTTCCAAAATCATTCAGGAACTGCCGGTAGAATGATAATACACAGTAGACTGCTTTCAAATAGGAAAACTCCCTGAAAGAAAAAAGAGAGAGAGAAAAGAACTTCTGTTTTAAATGAAAATAAGAACTGGATTTCTGAGGGCATGTGAACATTAATTTTCAAAGGCCGTGACTCCTTTATCAGATGGCATTATTGGCACCATTGACCTGTGTTACAAGGGAAAGGAGGAAAGCTAACACACATTTGGGTGCTTTGGAATTAAGAGATTAGTTTGATAGCCTAGGCAGGCTGCATTCATTTACTTTAGTCTGCTAAAAAGCTAGAATAAGACTACAAAGAGTCAATCATTTGGGAATCTGAACTCCTTATACTACAATATATACATAAATGTGTTATCACCTTAGACAAATATTTCTAATCATGCTTGTGTGCCTGACATTGCACGGGTGATGAGAACGGTTGTGTTTATTTGATACATGTCTTATAGATATCATATCTGTGTCTGTGTATAGATGTGTATAGATGTATTCACACATACATGCACACAAATTTACACATTTACTAGTATAGTATATATGTATATGTACATATACATAGTAATGTATATAGAAGTCATAGATAGATAGTTGCTGTCAAGCCATTTCCAACTCCTGGCAACTTTATGTATAACAGAACAAACCCTTGCCCAGCCCTGCGTCATCCTCATGATCACTGGCATGTTCAAGCCCATCACTGCAGCTATTGTGTCAATCCATCTCACCAACGGTCTCCTTCACCAAATATGATGTCCTCCTCCAGTGATTGATCCTTTCTGCTGTCATGTCCAAAGCAAGTGAGTAGGAAAAGTTTCTGTTGTGATCCATAAGGTTTTCATTGGCTAATTTTCACAAGTAGATTGCCAGGCCTTTCTTCCTAGTCTGTCTTAAGTCTGAAAGCTCCACTGAAACCTGTCTACCATGGGTGACCCTGCTGGTATTTGAAATACCAGTGGCATAACTCCCACTATCACAGAAACACACAAGCCACCACAGTACAACAAATTGAGAGATGGGTGGTGAATAGAAGGCGTAGTTTACTTTAATGTGTCTGGCACAAGTGAAATTCAATAACTAGTAACTATTATTATTATTGATATTATGAGTAAGAGTCAGTATTGTAGAGAGGTTAACAGTTAGATTTCCAAAATCAAGCAGACTTGGCTTTGAATCTTCACTTCACTACCTAATAGTCTTGTAACCATGGACAAAGAAACGTAACCTTTCTGTACTTCAGCTTTCTCACCTGTAAAATGAGGAAAATAATCCCTATCGATCAGAATTTTGTAGGGATCAATTAAATTAAATCATATACATACAGTGTTTTGCATAAAGCTATCACTCAATAACTTTTGAAAAAATAGTTGCAGACTATGAATTGGAATAATATTTTACCCATTGTTTTATATGCGATTCCCTGGATGTAGGGGATGCTCAGTATGCATTTGTTGAATGGTCCGTTAATTGACAGAGCATGCCTCATGGATCACATATGAGGCATCATCGCTCTTATTCTCAACTATTTTTTTTCTATATTTAATTTGCAGCCTGATTTATTTTGATTGATGTGTGGTAGCCTTCAATTTAAATGCAGACAATAAACTGTCATCATTGGATTTGGGATACTGTCAGGCTGCCCCTGACATTGTTAGGATTAGTTTTCTAGGAATATCCTAAAATGTAGGAAGTAACTAAATAAGAACACAGATGTGGAACCAGGATACACTATGAGTGTGATGTTGTACAAATCATTCACCTCTCTGAGCCAAATTTCTCATCTACAAAGTGGAGAGAATTGATTTCTATGGTCCTTTCATTCTCCAAAATCCTCACGCTTCTCTTTAAACTTACAGCTTTCCCAACTAGGTCTATAATCCATCTCAAACTAAGTTTTTGCGGTGGTGTGAGGTAGGGATTGAGGTTAATTTTTTTCCGTATGCTATCCAGTTGTCCATTTGTTAAAAGAAGTTTCCTTTCCCCATTGAATTGTGTTGGTGCCTTTGTCAAAAATCAATGACCATTTATGTGCATGTATATTTCTGGACTCTGTTCTGTTCCTTTAACGTATTTGCCAATACTATATCATCTTGATTACAGTAGCTTTACAGTAAGTCTTGAAGTTGGGTACTGTGAGTCTTCCAACTGTTCTTCTCTTTAAAGACTGTTTTGGGTATTATACACTCTGTGAATTTCCACCGACACTTTAGAATTAACTTGAGCATTTTTACAAAAGAAAAAAAAGCTGTTTGGATTTTTATTTGAATTGCATTGACTCTATAGATCAATTTAGAGAAAACAGACACCTTAACAGTATTTAGTCTTCACGTTTAAGACGTAGTATATCTCTTAATTTATTTACGTCTTCTTTTATTTCTCTCAGCAATGTTTTATAGTTTTCAGTGGACAGATCTTAGATGTCTTGTGTAATTATTTGAAAATATTTTGTTTTAATGCTATTACAAATGACTTTTTGTTAATTTTATTTTTCAATTGTTTGCTGCTAATACATAGAAACTCGTTTAATTTTTGTATATTTACCTTATATGCAGAAAACTTAACATATTATCTTATTAGTCCTTGTAGTTTGTTTGTTTGGTAGATTCCGTAGTATTTCCTATATAAACAATCATGCTGCCGATGAATAAAAATAGTCTTACTAATTCCTTTAGAAAACTTATGGCTTTACTTTTTTTTTACTTATCTTATTGCACTTGCTAGGACTTCCAATACAAAACTGAATAGAAACTGAGCAGGTATCTTTGTTTTGTTCCTGATCTTGGGAGAAAGCTTTCAATATTTCACCATTAAGTATGATTGTTTTGTTTTGTTTTGTTGTAGGTGCCCTTTATCAAATCGAGCAAAATCCTTTCTATTCCTGGTTTGAAAGGTTTTTTGTTTTTGTTTTTATCATAAATGGATGTTGAATTTCAACAAATGCTTTTTCTTGCATCTATTGATACCGTCATATGGCTTTTCTTCATTATTCTGTTAATGTTGTGAATTACATTGACTGATTTTTGAAGGTAGCTCAGCCTTGCATTCCTGATATAAGGCTCACTTGATCATGCTGTATTACCCTTTTTAGGTATTTCTGTATTCAGTTTGCTAAGATTTTGTCAAGGATTTTTGCATTTATATTTATGAAGCATGTTATCCTTTAATTTTCATTTTTTATAATATATCTGTCAGGTTTTGTTATTGAGGTTATGTTGGCCTTAAAAAATAAAGTGTTCCTTTTTCCTCTCTTTTCTAAGAGTTTGTGTAAGTATACTGTTATTATTTCCTTAAACACTTGCTAGAATTTAACACTAAAAGTATCTGGGCCTGAGGTAGATATTATATTGGGAAGTTTTTAAAATGAAGTCAATTTCCTTAGTGGATATAGAAATATGCAGATTTTCTATTTCTTCTTGTGTAAGGCTGATAATTTTTGTGTTTTAAGGTATTTGTTGATATCTTTTAACTTGTTGATGGGAATTGTGCATAATATTTTCCTATTATTGTTTCCTATGATTTCTTTCTTGGCCCATGGGTTATTTGGAATTGCCTTGTTTAATTTCCAAATATTTGGGGCTTTTTGGATATGCTATTATTATTATTTGTAGTTTGATTTTGTTATCTTCAGAGAACACTCTCTGTATCATTTCATTCTTAAAAAATGATTGTGACTTGTTTTATAGCCCAGCATATGGTCTATCTTAGTGAACATTCCATATGCACTTTAAAAGAATGTGTAATCTGCAGTTGTGGTTTGTTGTTCAAAATGTCTGTATCCTCAAGGATTTTTTTTTTTTTTTGTCTTATCGTATAACTTGCTGAGTGATTTTAAATTCTCCAACTATAATTTTGTATTTGTCTTTCTCCATTTAGATATAACTGTTTTTGCTTCATGAATTTTGAATCTCTATTATTAGGTGCATACACATTTAGGATTGTTAAATCTCCCTGATAAATTTAAATTGACCAGTTTATTATTGTAAAATGCCCCTCCTTATCTCTGATAATATTCCTTATCATCAGGTCTACTTTGTGTGATATTCATATAGCCACACCAGCTTCTTAGACTGTTTGCATGGTATACCTTTTTCCATCCTTTTACTTCCAAATTCTCTATGTTTGTGTATTTATTATTCATCTCTTGTAGACAGTATATACTTGGATCTTATAGTTTTTACCCAGTTTGATCATCTCTTTTACTTGACATTATATATTTAATGTACATTACATTTAATGTAATTATTGATATGGTTGGGTTTAAGTCTACCATTCTGCCATTTGTTTTCTATTTGTTCCATCTTTTCGTTGTGCATCTTCCTCTGTTATAATTTTCTGACTTCATATGGGTTAATTTAATAGATTTTAGTATTCTGTTTTAAATGTCTCTATTGTCTTTTAGACATACCTCTTTTTTGTGTATATGTGATTGCTCTAGGATTACAAATACATCCTTAATTTATCATAGTCTATGAGTTGGAATCGACTTGACGTCAACAACAACAATTTATAGTTAATATGTACCACTTCACATAATTTATAACCACCTTGCAACAGTGTAATTCCTTTCGATTTATTTTCTTTACCTACTGTTGTCATATATTTTACATGTTATAAACCCCACAATACATTGTTAACATTTTTTTAGTCATCAGTTGTCTTTCAAGAAGATTAAGAGATGAAAACAAGTATCCTTTTACCCACGTATTTGCCATTTTCAATGCTTTTCATTCCTTCCTGCAAATCCAAGTTTCATCTGCTGTCATTTTCTTTCAGCCTAAAACTTACTTTATGGATTTTTGCTGGCAACAGATTATTTTTACCTCAGTTTATCTTAAATTGTTAATAGGTTCATCAGAGACATTTATTCTTCACAAAATATCTATGACCTACTCACATTTCTCAGCCTTCTTGCAATTAGACAGGCCATAAGGTCTGTAGGTTTGTTACTTCCAGGACAAGCATTTATGAGCAGGTATGAGGTCTCCATTACCTCTCTTGCCCTGCAACCATGAGGACACATATTTAAAATGTTTTAGCTACAAGATAGTGGAGACTTTGTCAGCTTAGATCCGTTAATGACTCTGTGGAACAAAGCCTGTTCCCGTGATCTGCATTGGGCTATAGGGTGAGTATTATAAAACCTTTCGTTGTGTTAGTCCATTGATATTTGGGGATAATTTGTTACTTGACCTAGCCTAACCTAACACACCTGCTGATTCAGAATCATTTACTGAACTATGACAATATATGGTGTTAGGATTTCCATTCCATTCTGTTGATCTTCCTGTCCTTCCTGATCTCATACCAAACTCTGTCGATTTTTGTACTTTATCATACAATGTGATGTTTGTTGGGAATATCTATTGTCATTATTCTTCTTCTCAGAAATTCCTGAGTATTCTCAAACACATCATCCCTGTAGGGCACTTTCAATTTAATCATATTCCCAAAAAGAGTCAAAATGGGGTTCAATGTACTAATTAACTAAATTAAGATTTCTTATCCAAGTACACATTAGATTTTTCTGTTTATTCACCTTATTTATATCCTGCAGTAAAGTTTTATAGTTTTCTCAGTATAGATTCAGCCCATTTCGTCCTAAGTTTGTTCCTGAGTATTTTATACTTTTGCTGCTATATTGAATGATTCATTTTTCCCATTGTACATTCTTGCTGGTTATTTTATGCATATATTGCTGATTAGCACCTGTATATGGCCCCATTAAAAAAAAAAAACTCAAACCCATTGCTGCTGAGTCGATTCTGACTCATAGCAACCCTACAGGACAGAGTAGAACTGCCCCATAGAGTTTCCAAGGAGCGGCTGGTGGATTTGAATTGTGAGCCTTTTGGTTAGCAGCTGAGTTCTTACAACACTGTGCCACCAGAGCTCCATCAGAATCATCTTCATAGGTACTTCAGCATGCTGCACAATATATATGCAATTCACATGATATGCATTCTGCGTAGCTCACTTAGAATATAGGCTAAATTTTGGAAGTATTTTGTTGTTGTTTGAAAACTGAAAGGGACCTTGAGATCACTTTAGCTACCTCTCCCATTTTGCATGTAAAGAAATAAAGGCTATTTCAGAGAAAACACTTCAGTTGAAGGGCATACTTGATTTCAATTCAACACATACTTATTGAGCACCTACCACGTGTTTGACTTTCTGAGTTTAGGGAGCCTAGAGCGTGCTCCAACCATAATCTGAGATAAGGCACATAGTAGCAGCTCAACAAATGTTTGTTTGATGAATTCAATTGCCTTATTTTGGAATAACATGGTCACTGCCAGGGATCATTGCATATCATATTCATGGAACGCAAGCACTACAACCTTGAAAGTTATTTCAGTGTGTTATTGCATCAATTCATAGTTACCACAAAGGCCGTTGTGAATTTCAGGGAGGAAAATTTTGCCTTTGTAACTGGAAAAATATAAGCCTGGCTGTTTGGAGCTCCTGCAGGATGTAGGTGAAAAATTTCTTTTCTGTCTTGGGCTTCCTGAAGTATTTTCCATCTTACGATAAGTTACACATGGCTCTCTGGCCCCAGAAGCCCAGTTTTCTAAGTTAGTTTTTAAACATGGCAGGGGTTTTCAGACAGCTGCCACTGGAAACATCTATGGTTTTATCCCCTTCAGTGAACAGCTGAATACATTAAGACTTTCCCGAGGGTTGTGTTCAAGCCAAAGGAGATAAGGACAAGACACAACTCATGAGCACAAGAGGTAGCATAAGTTAAAAACAGAAATTGATTTGCAAGGCGCTCAGATTAAGATCCGCGGATAAACAAATCAGTGTGGGTTAGGATCAAAACTAGGATGTACCAGCTAAAATCTCTAGCCTTAAGATTTATTATATAGTCAAAGCTAAGACTACATTCTTTGTAACTCAAGTCTCAACTCTGCCATTTGCTAGCTATGTGACCTTTGCATTTTACTTAACCTCTCTGAACTTCAGTTTCCACACTGGTAAAGAGAGGATAACATTACACCTGCTTTAAAAGGCTTCTGTGAGGATTATATGATATGATTCTTGGCAAAAACTTGCCATGGTGCCTTGTGCACAGTAAGCCTCAATTATGTAATATAGACTCAAGGAAGGCAGTTGAATTCTTTGGTGTGACTCAGGCTGAATAATTATATCAGTAGACAATGAGTCTGAATCAGGAGAGTTGTAATTATACTCATACTTTTTGAAGTCAATAGCTTAAGAGCTGCTTTCAAGTCAAGCAAAACTGAGTGCATCCCCAAGTAACATTTAATTTAATTCGACTACATACAAGTATTCTAGGCACTGCCAATTGCAAAGATAAAGAAGGCATGGTCTCACCTTTCAGACAGCACTAAATCTAAGAAGTTGTCAAGAATTTCATTTTACTTCAATCCACAATCAATGCCCATGGAAGCAGCAGTCAAGAAATCAAACAATGACAGAGCTTGAGAAAAATGTAGAACAAAATTCTAACTCACAAAAAAAAGACTGCACTTACTGGCCTGACAGAGACTGGAGAAACCCCGACAGTATGGCCCCTGGACACCATTTTAGCTCAGAAATGAAGTCACTCCTGAGGTTCACCCATCAGCCAAGGACTGGACAGGCCCATAAAACAAAACCAGACTAATGGGGCACACTAGCCCAGGGGCAAGGACTAGAAGGCAGGAGGGGACAAGAAAGCTGGTAATAGGGAACCCAAGTTCAAGAAGGGAGAGTGTTATCATGCCATGGGGTTGGCAACCAATGTCACAAAACAGTACGTGTACTAATTGTTTAATGAGAAGCTATTTTGTCCTGTAAACCTTCATAAAAAAAAAAATCAAACAATGTCTTGTATTGGGCAAATCTGCTGCAAAAGACTTCTATAAAGTTTTGGAAAGCAAAGATGTGACTTTGAGGACTAAGGTGTGCCTGACCCAAGTCATGATATTTTCACTCGCCTCATATGCATGCAAAAGCTGGACAATGAATAAGGAAGACCAAAGGAGAATTGATGCCTTTGAATTATGGTGTTGGCGAAGAATGTTGAGTATACCATGGACTGCCAGAAGAAAGAACAAGTCTGTCTTGGAAGAAATACAGCCAGAGTGCTCCTTGGAAGCAAGGACGGCAAGACTTCACCTCACATACTTTGGACATGTTATCAGAAGGTATCAATTCCTGGAGAAGGACATCATGCTTGGTAAAGCAGAGGGTCAGCAAGCAAGAGGAAGACCTTCAGTGAGATGGGTTGACACAGTGGCTGCAACAATGGGCTCAAACATAGCAACGATTGTGAGGAGGACTGGGCAGTGTTTCGTTCTGTTGTACATAGGGTTGCTATGAGTCGGAAGTGATTCGATGGTACCTAACAACAAGAGACAGGAAAGGAAAATCACCTGGGAACACGTAAGTACCATTTGACCATCAGAGAACTCTGTAATCTCAGAGTAGAAAGGAATGATTGTGTTAGTTGGTGTAATCAGGGAAAGCTTCATGAAGGAGAGACAATTTGTACTCAGACCTGAACAATCAGTAGGGTTTTGAGAGATGGAAGTGATTGAAGATAGTGTAACTAAAGGAATGAATAGAAAGAAACAGGTCCAGAAGCAAGAAATAAAGGGGTCTGAGCATACATTCATTCATTTATTCATTCATCTGATAAATATTGGGGATCAAAGAATTATTGAGTTTGGCTGGAATAGAGAATATGTGGCAGGAAGTCAGGAATAAATTACTGAATATGTAGGTTAGGTACAGGGTATGGAGGGCATACGGATAGGAACAAGAGAGATCTCAAAATGGTCGGAGCTCTGTTTTAAGATGTCTACCCCATAGATTAGAGGTTCTTAAAGGAGTCCAGGAGACAGGTGATCAGGGCATGGATTTGAGGGTAGCAGTGAGAACACTTTGGAAGTAAAGTTAGTAGGATTAATTACTTGCTAGGTGGGGGCATAAACCCAAGATAAATGAGGTTTTTCACTTGTGTGACTAAGAGAATATCATCTGAAGGTCAGCTGCAAACTGACCTGGTGTTGGGGAAGGGGTGGAAGGAATGATGATGAGGAGGACAAGCGGGCATAGTGATTTTAAGGTGATCATGGGACAACCTGAAGACTTAGGGTGAGTGAAATCACCAAGTAGAGAAGGGGAACAAAGACAGAACCTTGGGTAATGCCTTTATCTAAAAGGTGGAAAGAGAAGAGAAATCATCAGGGAAGGAGCAGACAGAGATATCAGAGGGGAATCTGAAGAGTACAGAGTCACCTAAGTAGAAGGAAATTTCAAGGAGTAGATGATAAGCAAAATCGTAGCTTCAGAGACACTGAAGTTGAAAACTGAGGGAAAATAAACGTTAAATTTATTGAGTAGAAAGTCATCGATGACTTTTAAGAAAACAAAAGGCAGATCATAAAGAGTAGGTGAATATGAGATTAAAAAGTGGTCCTTGGGCTAGATTGCTTCTGAGAAACCTGGCAGTGTGCCCTGAATGGAGTTACAAGAAAAGCACCCAGCCAATTTTATCTGCAATAATGAGTCCTTTAATGTGTTAACTGCTTGCATCCTTTTTGTTCAAAGTGCTTTAATTCACATTATCTAATTTCATCCTCACAACCATCTTGTAAGGCCAGGAGATCAGGTACTAGTTTCCTCATTTATAAAACTGAAATAAAGAGACCCGAAAAAATAAGCAATGCATACCAGGCCACACGGCTAACAACAACAGGGCAGAACCAGGACCCAGGTTTGGGGAGTAGTTCCTATTGTTTACTGTTACTCTTATTATTTATGAGGATGAAGATGATGACAATGATAAAGAGCATGTCATGAAGAGAAGGTGGAGGCACGGGTGGTTCAGTGGTAGAATTCTTGCCTTCCATGAAGGAGACCTGAGTTCAATTCCTGACCAATGCACCTCATGCACAGTTACCACCCTGCATCTATAAGCCAAAGAATGCTAAAGATTACCACAACCACCAAAAGCTACAAGAGGCAAGAAAGAATTCTTTCCTAGAGCCTTCGGAGAGAGCATGACTCTGCTGACACCTTGACTGCAAACTTCTAGGCCCCAGAACTGTAAAAGAATAAATTTTTGTTGTTTTAAGGCACCTAGGTTGTGTAATCTGTTATGTCAGCCCTAGGAAACTAATAGGGGATTGTTAGTTAAGTGAAATAGTTTTAAAGGCTAGAATTACAAGGCAGTGTAAGAAAATTGTCTAAAAACATGTTGGTGCCAGTAAGTATTACTGAATTCCAGTGCCATCATTAGGGCCATTTATTTAATCCTTCTGAAGTCCAGTGTCTCCATCTATAAAATGGGGATTATGACCCTTACTTACAGAATTGCTGTGAAAATTAACTTATATATGTATAGAGAGCCAGTTTAACCGTAACAATTAGACATAGGTCCACAGGGAGAACAAAAGCCACACCAAGGAAGGTCTTAAGTGTCGTGCTAAGAAGGTGAGACTTTATATTATAGACAATAAAGTAATTAAAGACTTTGTGGAGAGGAAAGACAAGGTTAAATCTGCATTTTAAGGAGATCACGGAGAGAGTACTGTGTGGGGAGATTTGGAGAGGGGATGAGAAACAGAAAAAAGGCACCCAGACTAGTGAGAAAACTGTGGCCATAGACCAGGGATTAATGACGAGGCCTGTGTAGAAGCTGGAGCTGAGTGTAAAAATTCCAAGAGGCAGCATTCTCATAGCTTTCTCACAGCACAGATATTTCGATTTATGAATGGAAGGAACTGAGTTCCCCCTGCTGCACCCATGGAGAGATTTTACTTGTTTTTTTTTTTTTTTTTTTTTAAGTCATCTATCCACAAAGTATACCAACTTGGGAAAAAGCTTTGTATATTTTACGATCTCAGCAAATGGGACATCATAGTATCAGGGAAGCTCGAGTTTCTAATGATATCACTATTGCCTTTAATCTCTACTGTTATACTCAGGATGACAAATCTCTTTATTCAAAATAAATAAAACCCCACATTATCCATTATAGCACCGAACCAAAGTGCCACTGTTCATTATCTAAGAGGGTACAATATATCCATAGCAGTGTACCAACAAGGAGGAGAACTAAATTAAGGGTTATTGTTCAGGAAGGATCAGAGGGGATCCTGACTTTATTTGGGGGGCCAAAAGGAAGCAGGCTTAGAGCCACTGCTTTTATGGACACCAGCTCTGAGCTCATTGTTGAATGTGGCTGCCCAGACAGCACTGAAGGAACAAATGAAATGTTTCAGTTGCCCACAACTAATTTAGAAACTCAATAAATACGTATGTAAAACATGTGACTACCCATGTCTTTTTTGGTCTGTGCTTATTCTAACTTGAGTTGTGAGCCAGGAACACAGGAAGAAATTAAGTTTCAGAGAAAAGCCTGAGTCACGAGATGCAAGTAAAACTCTTTGCAATGGTTTTGAAATTATGACAAAAGATTAAATCTGTTCTATGACGCCTCGACTGCAAACTAAACGCATCGGTCTACTTTGGATCCTTCTCCTCTCTTCCTCTTTCCCCTTCCCAGCCCATTTCCAGCCCTGACCTTCTGTCCCTCACCCAAGATCATTTTTGACATTGGATTTAATACTTCATTTCTTCTTTGCGGGAAGGAAAGGTGCCAGCCTCCTTCTGAAATCCAGAGCTCCTAAAACCTGGAATTACTTTCCCAAGAATCATGAGATGGAAAGCTGTGATTTCTACGTCAGAGCTCTATTGATGACAGACGTTATGTATACACAGAGTAGTGCTCAGAATACAATAAGCAAGAAGAACACATCTTACTTTCTATGGCATTTAAATCCATAGGTCATCCCAATGCCTTGACACGTAACAGACTTTGCAAGATGGCTCTGGGAATGTGGGCACCCCCTGGCTTTCACACTTACAAACTGTGCAACTTGTACAAGTTACTTAGCCTCCTCTCTGACTGCTGGTTTCTTCATCCATAAAATGGGATAATAATAGTATCCATATCAGGGTTGGTGAGAGGGTTGACTGACAATATGAGTAAATCTTCAGCCCAGTGCCAGGAACATAGTTAAGCCCTCAATAAATGTTAGCTGGAATCATCACCATAACTGTTTTTGTTGTTAAGAAACAAAATGTCAATAAATTTGTGGAAAAATTCAAAACTTGAAGTTTCTTCAACATTCAATTCAGAGTGATAGGTTTTCACCCAAAAGTGACTGATGCCTCACATACATTGCTTGAAATGTCCAGTCCTTTTAGCTTTGCAAACAATCCCTTCCCAGCCTCTTCCCTTTCTGAACAGTTCAAAGCTAAACCTCAACTCTGTGGGGAGGTTTTACCTAGAAAAGGAACAAGCACAGCTTTGGAGGCAGGTAGTATGAACTCAAATCCTGGTTCTGCCACTGGATGAGATCTTTAAGCACTCCAAATTCTTCCTTACTCTTCGGGGATAAAAATATCCACCTAATAAGTTGGTCGTAATTATTAGACTAAATGAAATAAAGGATGTAAAACAAATGTAAAATGTTACCATGAGAGAATACAAGGCAATGTGTTTCCTTTCCAGAATGATCCCTGAAAACACCCATCTTTAACTCAAAGGAATTCCTCCCTAATGAAATCTCTGAAGGTTGACAAGCACCTAGCAGGGTGCAATGACATCTATTAATGAGCTAGTCTCGTCTATTGCACACCCTGCCCTAGGATGGAGTGAACATTCATGCATCAGGAACCAGGTAAGGTGAATGTTCTAAACACCATCAACAGATTAGGTTCCCACCACCTCTCTCTTTTCCTTCAAGACTCTCTTACATGGTTCACTTTCTCAACGAAACCTTAGATTTAATGGAGAGGGTTAAATACCCTACCTTTTCTTGGGTTATATGGAAAAAAAAAAAAAAAAAAAAACTTCAAGCTCAAGCTAAAATCAGTGAAAGAAAGTCACTCAGTAGCAACTAAATTGTGGATCTTTATTGTTGCCTACTAGGAATGTGAGCCTTGAGGGCACACATCTTTTAAACCTATATCTACTTAGTTATTCTCTGTCTTATGTCAAAATACATAGAATACAGAAGGATAATTCTTTTAAAAAATGAGAACACTGCACCAAAGAGAAAAAAAGGGTAGGAAAATAAAAGAAGATAGGATATAACATAAATTGTTAGAGGTGGACTACAAATTTGGTATCTTACTTCCAAGTGAGAAAAAGGAAAAATGATCAGCTATGAGATTTATAGTACCCACAAGATGAATACAAACCAGAGACTCTGGTGAGGCATGGCTGTCCCTGGTATTGGTACTAGAGCCAGATTTTGCCCATAGGTCTTTATGCAGAAGGACAGGGTCACAGTCTCCCAACTAGACTCCCTGCATCCAGTCTGTCCTCTACTCAGAAGCCAAATTGATCCTCCCAATGAACAAAGTTTATAACGTCACTCTCCACCTTAACAACTTTTGATGTCTTTTTGTTCTCAGGAAAATGTTCCTTCTTAGAAGGGTTCTGTGTACAAATGTTTAACAATCTGCTCTGGGTGGGGGGTTGGAAGGGTGGACCCTGACTAGCAGCACTTGCCAATTTCTGTGGTGTACTCCCACCATGGCTGATTTCAGGCTGCCAACGTGATGCCACTGAAAGTAGACTGGAAAGAGACGCACAGTAGCACACCATCGTATAGCATTTCTACCATTCAGATACAGCAGATATAAATAATCACAAGACCATAGATAATACAAAATGTAATAAAGTAATAAGAAAGTGATGAGTTTTGAGTAGTTATTGTCTTTGTTTTATTTATTGTCTTTAATTTATTTAGTTGTAAGTTTGTATCATTTAAATAATGACTATGTTTAACAATAGCTTGCAAAATTCCTGAATATTTAACAACTCACTCTTTGGAGCCCATAACAAGCTGGTTGTAACACACAATTGCTTCTGAGGCATCACAAGATCTGTCCCCAGCTGTCTTGTGGACCCATCTCTGGCCACATGATCTCTCACATCTTCTGCTCCAACCATCCTGGACTACTGCAAATAATCTGAGCTTTCTCTTGTTTCAAAGTTTTTATTTATGCTCTTCCCTCTGACTGGAAGACCCTGGCTAACTTTTACTTTTCCTGCAGATATCCATTTAAACATTTTGTCTCCAAAAAGCTTCTTTTGTTCTGTGACCTGGTGTGAGTAGCCCTTTTAGGTTTATCTTGTGTTTGCACTCACTATAGTGCAAGTATTGCTGTAGGGAGCACTTGCCTGTTTACCTGCCTGAGATAGGGACACGCCTTGTTCACTGCTTCATATCCTAGACTCCTGGTGAAATGTAGCCACTCAAACATTGGTGGAAGGAATGCAGAGGGGAATATCCTCAACATCTCTATAATAGCCACACCGTTGTTGTTTAAGACTTTTCTTATGGTAACATGAATCAATTAAACTGATGCATAATGAGTGATAACCATTCAATAAAGCCAATTTCATGTGTAACCAAGAAGCATGTCTTTGTGAATCTCTTTCATGATTTGGTTTGATCTAATAATAACATTTAGATTATATAGCAATGGAAGATTATTCTCCAGATAATCACCCATCAGCATTGTTTCTTTCAACTGATCTTTTAATAAAAATCGCACTGAAAAACATGAGATCATGTTTTCTGGGATGTACCTGGAGGGCAGATAAAAGGGTTGGTTCAGAAGTTTCGTAAGACAACTGAGTCCACGGTAGGACTGGCATCAAACGGCAACGCCAGGTGTTACAGGGTAGAGTTGCTGCATAGGGTTTTCTTAGCTGTAATATTTATGGAAACAGATTGCCAGGCTTTTGTTCTGTGGCATTGCTAGGTGGGTTCGAACCACGAACCTTTAGGTTAGTAGCTGAACACAAACTGTTTACACTACCTAGGGACCTTTGGATTTGCACAGACCTGAGAAATTTCAGGCATTCAAATAGGACACTTGGCTGATCAGAAAGCTACAAAGGTAGCATTTACAGGGGAGTAAAAGAACTTGGGAAATGGACCTGGATCTACCATGGACTATGTGATGGGTCGAGTTCCTTACCTCTCTGAACCTCAGTCTTCTCACCTGTAGATTAGGGATAAGAGCGCTGCCTGGCTTCACAATAATGTTGTAGGAATCAAAGGAGGAGACTCGGAACTGCCAAAGCATATAAATAATATTGCTTTTCTACTACTATTATTGTACTAGAGGCACATCCACCTGGACACTTACTTAATGATATTTGAATACTTTGTTGAAAAGTATAAAAATGCAATATAGCAACAAGGTCTACCAAGTATCAGGTCAAACCTGCAGAGTAAGGCAGCAGCTAGTTTTCACTGAGTACTTAACATGTGCCAGATACAGGGAAAATCCCTTTACACTGTATCACTTTATCCTCACAACTCTGCAAGGCACATATACTATTATCTCCATTTTACAGAAGAGGAAGTTGAGGCTTATAGGCATAAGCAACTTGCCCAAGGTCACAGAGAAATAAGCAGAAGAACGGAAACTCCAGCCCAGATTTGACTCTCTGTAAATCCCAAGCTCTTACCACTGCACAGGCCTGCCACTCTGTGGAAGGACTGAGAGACGGAACATGTGTTAAGTTTTTGGTCACTGTGCAAGCTATCAACAGACATTAATCATAGTTCTCTTCAGTATTCACACAGGAGCTAGGTGGGATGAGGAGGGTGGCCTACGGATGTTTTAATATGGAAGGTTTCATCTGCCATTAACCACATCAGTCAAATCCTACAACATTTTTCAGGATCCCAAAGACCAGAAAAGATTGTCAATGGGAAGCTCTGAATTTAAGCCAATTTAAAATCCATTTGAATAGGGGACTGAGAGACAAAATTAATTCATGACAACTTGTTCTCAAACTGTAAATTTTTGGGAACATATCCAATATTCATTAGCTCTCAGATTCACACATCCACCTGTATGTTGAAGAGCTGTTTTATCAGTTCCTAGAGCAAGAAGATAAAATACATGGAGGAAATGTCTACATCTCATTTTTTCCTCTTTAATTTGCAATTTTTAAATGTCAGTAGACAAAGTTAAGGATGGTTTTCAGAAGTCCTCTCACTCCCTAGTCCTCTCTCCCAGTTAAACCTCTATCTAGCCTTCTTCCATTTGATCTTCATGCTCTGGGTTTCTCTCCATGTAGAATCTTGTTTTAACCAAATTTTGTTTGTTAGAAAGAGAATCCTCCTTATAATCGATCCTAGATTTCCTGGCCACAAAATACTACAACTGACCTTATTTTAAAGCCATAAGAACCCAAATGCCCCTGAGCTTGATGCTACAGTGAAATTCTCAGTGCATTTCTGATGTTCAGCACAACTCGTTAGCTGGAGAGAAAGTGGCTGTCATCTGGTCAGTGAATTCACAAGTCTCTTCGCAGGTAGCAGGACTTGGTGTTTTCCCAATGCATTCTGGTAGCTATGCCCAAGTTAAAATTGATCCCCTAATTCTTCCCTCTACTATGCTTACCTCATCATACACGAGACCTATTTCTTCCTTATGACCTATGGCAAACTTGTCCAGGTTGATTAGCATCTCAGCTCAGCCAGGAGTACAGTTTAAAGACATTTTCTTACACAAGGTAACAACTGCTCCCCATCCCCCTACCATAGACCCTACTAATATGTTTGATATTTCACCACCTTGGCAATTTAAAAGTTTCCCATCATTCCCCCTTTATGCTAACTCACACTCAGGGAAAAACAAATCAGAACAGATGTTCTCTATTTCGTTTTCCTGCCTAGCTGACAGAAACAGATTTTGGCAACAGAGACATCAGAAGGAATACTGGAAAAAAGAGATTATAGGGAAGAGAAGAAACTGAAAAGATATTATGGTCAAATCCTGACTTTCCATAGAAATTGGGATGGGCACGGGGGAAAGAAAGGGGAACAAGGAACAAGAGGACAATGTCACTGACCGTCCTCTGTCTACTCTACTTTCCACCTGCATAAGGAACAGCCCTTCTCTCATTGTTCCTTCCTTTCTTTGTCCCTATTTCCTAGCTCCCTTCTTTCCCTTTCAACCATCTCATACTGTCATTTGAGGTTCAACACACCCCCTACCAGAATTTCATCACCCTTTGCTAAATATTTTTGATAAAAGAAAGTCAAGGGTGTGCACTATCTAGAAGACTCCCTCGATTACCTGTTTGCGTGCTCAGTAAAACCAAAAACCCCTTGCCAAGCAGATTCTGACTCATAGCGACCCTGTAAGACAGAGTAGAACTGCTCCATAGGGTTTGCAAGGAGAGGCTGGTGGATTTGAACTGCAGACCTTTTGGTTAGCAGCCAAGCTCTTAACCACTGCACCACCAGGGCTCTGCATGCTTGGTAGATACCAATTAATGTATAACCATGTCATTATGAACAGAAACATATGAACTACTAAAGATATTTCTAAGGCAGGAGTTGGCTGGCTAGATCGACAAGCAGTTATTTACATTCTTTAAATTTAAAAAGGAGACTTGCCAACTAGAAGTTATTTTTTTTAAACACTCTAATTTGATGAGCAAGGGAATAGCTTCAGAGAAATGCAACATAAAGTCACATTTATGTGATGATGAATTTTCTAAACTACAAGGATCTGAAACATGCATTTTAAAATAGCCAGATAGAAAAATCTTGGTGCGAGCAATTTACACTTGAAGTGACTGCTCGGTCTTTAGAATACTGGGCAAAGTGAGGTGTTTAATGTATCTTCCAGACAATTACAAAGCAGTCCTTGATCAAAACCGTCTGTGACGAATATTGACAAACCTGCCCAACTGCAAGAATCCCCTGGAGAGAAAATGATCTCTGAGATTACCTGCTGGCGGATTCATGGGTCAGATTGTCAATATCTAGAGAAGGATCACAGGAATAAACATTTAGTGTTCGCTGTCCTGACATCTATATTTATGGTCTAGTTAAAGCAGTTGGTCAATCAAAACCACTTTAAGCGATTACAATTCTCCCCAGCTACATGCAAGAGAAAGAAACTGAACTCTTTGTGATGAGAAGTCAATATAGCAAGATAACCCAAAATTGCTTTTTATTCATGTGGAGGGAATTTGGTACCATTATACCTTGTCACTTGTAATTGTCTGATTAGATGAATACAGTGAAGACGTATTAATGTAATGAAGTCAAATACTCAATTAGATTTTATTTTTTCTTCTCTTCCTACATTGTTTGAGATCCCCATAGAATTCCGAACAGAATGTTCCTTTCCCTACTGAGTTTGGCTCCTTTATATTTGGCAAATATTTATTCTTTTATTTGTGTTTCAATGGGAACTTCCATGAATGGGTCCATTTTTCTTACGACTTGACTCCCGCTGTCAAACAATATAGGTGATGTTGTTAGGCGTAAAATTAGTTTGGAGACGACATAAATCACTAATGTAAGGCAGATTGTGTCTAGATTCTAAAAGCAAACTTCTTTGAAAGGATGGGAGAAAGTATAAATGGTAGTCTGAAAGAGGCTGTGATTTACGGAAGGTTGACTTAGAACTTGTAGACAGTCTGGAAAAAGATGCATCAATTTCTAAATCTTCTAAAGGGTTAAAAACGAAGATAGGTATAATAAACCAACATCCATTTTGTAAACCTGTTAATCAAATACTTGAATGAGAGGTAATATAGTTTGCTGATTAAAAGGTCATGTTCTAAACTTAGGCAAAACTTCCTTTACCTCTCTTACTAACTGTATTACCTTAAACCAAAAAAACCCAAAGTCATTGCCGTCAAGTTGATTCTGACTCTTAGTGACCCCATAGGACACAGCAGAACTGTCCCATCAAGTTTCCAAGGAGCGGCTGGTGGATTCAAACTGCCGACCTTTTGGTTAGCAGCCGAGCTCTTAACCACTGTGCCCCCAGGGCTCCTGCATTACCTTGGGTAAGTTATTTTACCTGTCTAAGCTGGTGGCGCAGTGGTTAAAGTGTTCGGCTGCCAACCGAAAGGTCAATGGTTCGAGCCCACCAGCCACACCGCAGGAGAAAGATGTAGCAGTCTGCTCTTGTAAACATTACTGCTTAGGAAACCCTACAGGGCAGTTCTACTCTGTCCTATAGGGTCACTGTGAGTCAGAATTGACTCAGAGGCAATGAGTTTGGTTTTTGGTTTTTTTAAGCCTTGCCCAATAGGACTGCTGTGAGTTTTAAATTACATAATCTATGCAAAGTTCTTGTTACTGTGTCTGAGTCATATTAAGCACTCAATAAATGTTCGTTATTGTCATTATTAGAAGGCTGATTGGTGTTCTATCCAACAAGCATTCATTTTAGGTCTTCCATCTATAAGAAACTAGATATATTGCAAAATAAATAACATATCATCTCTGTCCTCAGTTTAGAAGGAAAACCCTAATGGCCTCCACTATTTTAGAAGGTAGCTTGAGACGAGTGTTTAAAAGAGATACTATAAGAGTATAGTATCTTCTTAACGGCCTCTACTTCCATTCTTAATCTTATCCTATTGATCATCATCATATGCCCACCTTTAAGCACTATCTTTGGCACATAGCAGTTCCACAATAAACTTTGAAGAAATGTGTTAAAGAATAATTTTCAAAAAAACTTCAAGTCATGATTCTCAGACAAATACAAAATAGAACATGTTAAAGATTTTACTTAACTCATTATTAATGAGGAAAGCAGGCAGGTGTTAAATTGATTCAAAGGAAAAGGATAGACATGTTTATAGATCTGGAATATTGTGATAAATGTGCAAATGGAGACTGAACTGGGTTTTTCCACAGTGGGGAAGTAAGTCAACTGAGCCTGTATCTAACAGAAATTTTTGCATATCTATAAAGTCATTTTTCATTGCTCTCAGTTGTCTGCAACTTACAGAGTTGTAAAATAGCTCAAAGGCAATGGAAATGTAGAATCAGATAACTCAGAAAGTGTGAGCTCTAAACAATGCAGTTTTCCACTGAGGGAACACATTTTCCTCTAAAAAGTGGTATCTTTTTACCCCTTGTGTTCCCATTCTTCCTCTTTACACCTCTACAAATGAATATATAGTTAGAAACTATGGGGCACATACCAAAACCTGTTGCCGTGAAGTCGATTCCAACTCATAGCAACCTTATAGGACAGAGTAGAACTGCCCCATAGGGTTTCCAAGGAGTGGCTGATTGATTCAAACTGCTGACCTTTTGGTTAGCAGCCAAGCTCTTAACCACTGTGCCACCACGGGGCACACAGGAGGGTACATTTCACTAATTGTGGGGAAATTTTAAGAAGGCTTCATAGAGGAGAAAGAGTTAAGACATGAAACATAGGCAGGATTTCAGTAATAGTGAACCACTAGAGATTTTTGAACAGAACTCTAGAGAAATCTTTCTGTTAGCAATGGGTTCTTGCAGGATTCTTGTACCACAAGACAAGCAGCGATTGGACAGCCTGGGGAGAAACTACTAGTAAAAGGGAAGGAACACCCAATGGCAAACGAGAGGCCCTGAATTCTGATTCTATTACAGCATTTGTTGTGTGACTTTGGATAAGTTAACACATCTCTCTGGACCTAACCTGCTTCCATCCCAAACTCATTCATTTAGTGCCAGGCACTAGGGATACAATGGTGGATAAAATATAGAGATGAAACTTAAAATCTGGCATATCAATTATCTGGATACTAAGGAAAGGCTGATGCACTGAAGGAGCTTCCAAGCTCTGTCGGTGTCCTATTGCAAACAATAGTCCTGTCTATCTGACTATGATGGTTTATTATGTCAATAGTATAGGGAAGAGATTTCTTATCTCATGACTTGTATTTCTGATTGCCGTCTAGTACAAGGGTCAGCAAACTTTTTCTGTAAGGGCTAGATGGTAAATATTTTAGGGTTTGTGGTCTATACTGTCTCCATTGCAACTACTCAACCCTGCTGCTGTAGCTTGAAAGCAGCCACAGACAAACACTGTAAATATATGAACGTGCCTGTGTTCAAATAAATCTTCAATTACAATAACAGGCAGTGGGTCAGATTTGGCCTATAGGCCATAGTTTGCTAACCTCTGTTTTAACAGGTATGTGGCTAGGTACCAACAGAATCATTACAGCTAGGAACCAACGGAGGGTGATGATCATTTGATTATCCTCTGCCGCAAACAGTGCTTTGCACATAAATTCTCAGAAAACATACTGTGAATGAAAGAATAAAATAATCCACCTCTGAACTTTCAGACCACTTTGTAACTCTCTTACAGCATTCATCACACGCTACCTGGTTTTAGAGTTATCTGCGAACACATCTTTATTCCTTACTAGAATCTAAACTCTGAGAGGGTAGAGACTACGCCATTTTTAATCTATGTGCTGCCTGATGCATAAGTGCTAAAAAAAGAAAAATGTAAAAACGTCTCATTAATTAATGAGTGATTTTTGTTGTTTGTTTGTTTTTTCCTTATTTTATTTCAAATCTTTCATAACCTCAATGATGTGCCTTAGTGGACTGAGGGCTTCCCCTTGAACATGCTCAGTGGCATCTCGGCAACTTCGTCTAAGAATGAGACATCTCTTGGAGCAGGACACATCCCTGTGATTATTGCTACGTGTCTGTTCCTCACCATTCTCCCTACTTTGTGGGGCTATTCTTGAATATGTGATAATTTTCTTTCTTAGGAAATGTCCTCTTAGTGGCTGGCCCATGACCCATTTAACATAGTTCAATACAGCATTCATATATAACCCTCCTGGGCTGCTCTCTTCATGCAAATGTCTGAGGGCTTTTGGTTTATGTGAGAAAGGCACAGTGTTTTGTTGAGGGTCATTTTATACACATCACAGACAATAAACTGTCAATAGAAAAAAATATCAGATGCATTCAAATTTCTTTTTTTTTTTTCTTCTCTCTTTCTAGTTTTTCTTACGTGTTTCTTCCATTCTAAGTACACTAAGCCCTCATTTCCCTGTCTAATAGCTTTTTCATGAAGTGATTTTTTTTTTCTTTTTTTCCTTCTTTTTAGCTTTTAAGCAGCACCAGATGTTGAAAGAAACTTTCTCTGATTGGTGTCCAGAGAAAACAAAAAACATGTATCACTTCAAGCCTGATCTGTGCAAGCAAAAAATGACTGCACAAAAGCTGCCAGAATCAAACACACTGCAGATGGTATAAAAGGAAAATTCTAATGTGGTGTCTTTTTACCCTTTGTGCGTCCATTGCTCCTCTTCACTCCTGATTACAGAGTTACTTGTTGCTAAGGAGGAGAGATACAGTAGGGGACAAGAGAAGCCAAAAGAAAAGGATTTTATTTTAGACTCACCTCCTAACTTATTACATGATCCTAGGCCAGAGTTTACCAGAGAAAGATCCACATTCATTCTTTTTGTGGCCAAATAAGTGTGGGTTATTTGTTGGGTTAAAGAATATTTTGTTTAAATATGTTGGTTAAATAAGTTAAACAACAGGCTAACATGCAGCTTGAATCTCCAAACGGGTATAATTTTAGCCATTCCAAATAATCTGACACAGAATTTTTTTTTTCTTTTTTTGCAGAATAGTTTATAGGACTATTGATTGTCCCTTGGCATATACTTTGGAAAGGCTCTACCCTAGGAAAAATAGATTTTTCTGGAAAAATTAGGCCCATGATCTTTAATACCCTGAACTATATGATAGTATAATTGCCGTATGATGTGGAAGACCATAGTCCCAGTCCTTGTCTTCATTCTCCAAAGAGTACGCAGTCTAGTTGGAAAAACACGGCAAACACACCTGAAAAGTTACTCGGTGGTACAGTGCCAAACCAGTGACCTGGATAATAATCTCTACACAATGTTTATTAAATATGTGTCTGGAGCCCTAGAGACTCCCTGAAAGCACTACAGGGCCACCTCTAAGAGATTTTTTTTTTTTCCCAGTTGCTGTACAGTCAATTCAGACTCCTGGTGACCTCATGTGTGTCAGAGTAGAACTGTGCTCCATAGAGCTTTCAATGGCTGATTTTGCTTAAGTAGATCAACAGACCTTTCTTCCGAGGCATCTCTGGGTGGACTCCACCTCCAATCTTTCTGTTAGCAGCCAAGCACAAGAAAGTCAGCTAGGAAGGGTTTAAGTTCCCCACCAATTTGAAATACGATTCCATTGGAAGACAAGATCCTGCTTATTGCAAAGTGTTCAAATTATTAATGTACCCATTTCCACTCAATAACTGAAAGGGTGTTGTTGCCGTCATCCCTGTTTATACGTGTTTCTGCCTGCTGAGCAGAGTGCTCCTTCCTATACTTCTATGTAGGCAGAAACGGGAGAACGAACAGCTGGGAAGGACAGGAACTGAGAAGCGGGAGGAGATAGAGAGTCTGAGAAAAGTTTGGAAGAGCTGCATAATAAGTGGGG
Source organism: Dugong dugon (assembly GCA_030035585.1). Lineage (NCBI taxonomy): Eukaryota > Metazoa > Chordata > Mammalia > Sirenia > Dugongidae > Dugong > Dugong dugon. Next base: position 29,470,922 of record CM057475.1, read on the forward strand.
AAAAAAAGCAAGGGGGAGGAGTGAGAGTGGAAGAGAAAAGGCCTCTAGGGCAGGCGGTGGAGGGGGAGTTTTAGGGGGTTTTCATGACTGGAGCAGTGGTTAAGCGCTTGGCTGCTAAGTGAAAGGTCGGTGGTTCAAACCCACCGGAAGCTCCAAGGAAGAAAGATTTGCTTTCTGTAAAGATTACGGCCTTGGAAACCATATGGGGCAGTTCTACTCTGTCCTATAGGATTGCTATGAGTCAGAATCAACTTAATGGCAATGGGCATGAGTGAAAGGTTCTGGAGTGGTGAGGAAGGTGAAAGAATACTAGAGAGGAGAGAAAAGAGAACACAAGAAGTCATAATGGGATTATGAAGTGGTATCGGTCAAGTGTCTTGGATAAGGAATGAAACTTCTTTTTTTATTATTTCGTTTTTGGACTACACTTTTTTTGAATGTTGTTCCACGCAGATATTGGGTTCTATGGGTTTAGAATTTATAAAGGTAAAACAGATACATGTACCATTTGCATCACTGTCGTCAGGTGCCGTCGAGTCGAGTCAGTTCCCTATGTCCAACAGAATGAGGAACTGCCCGGTCCTATGCCATCCTCACAATCGTTGCTATGCTTGAGCCCACTGTTGCAGCCATTTGTGTTAATCCATCTCGTAGAGGGTCTTCCTCTTTTTTGCTGACCCTATACCAAGCATGATGTCCTTCTCCAAGTACTGGTCCCTCCTGATAACATGTCCAAAGTATGTGAGATGAAGTCTCGCCATCCTTGCTTCTAAGGAGCACTCTGGGTGTACTTCTTCCAAGACAGATTTGTTCATTCTTTTGGCATTCCGTGGTATATTCAATATTCTTCGCCAACACCATAATTCAAAGGTATCAATTCTTCTTCGGTCGTCCTTATTCATCGTCCAGCTTTCACATGCCTATGAGGTGATTGAAAACATCATGGCTTGGGTCAGGCTTACCTTAGTCCTTAAAGTGACATCTTTGCTTTTTAACACGTTAAAGAGGTCTTTTGCAGCACATTTGCCCAGTGCAATGCATCGTTTGATTTCTTGACTGCTGCTTCCATGAGCATTGATTGCGGATCCAGGTAAAATGAAATCCTTTACAACTTCAATATTTTCTCCACTTATATGATGGTGCTTTCTGGTCCAGTTGTGAGGGTTTTTGTTTTCTTTACGTTGAGGTGTAATTGATACTGAAAGTTGTGGTCTTTGATCTTCATTAGTAAATGCTTCAAGTCCTCTTCACTTTCAGCAAGCAAGATTGCATTTGTGTTAGGTTTTTAAAAATATTGAAAATAGCTTGAGAACCTCATTATTTCTGTGAGCATTCTGAGGTGTTCAAGGGCACCAGATTGGAAACTCATTCCTTAGATAATGTTGATAAAAAACTGTGAAGGACTTAAAGTCTCATTTAGAAAGCCCAGTGAGATTAACAGCTTGTATGATGTTTACTGAACTTGACAAACAACCTGAAGTGGTTTGCTTTTTCCTACTTAGAATTTCCTGTCCCCAAGCCTTGCAATTGTCTTTTGCTTCTAGTTGCTATAGAAATGGTACAGAGAATCTTGACTGATTTGTGCGGAATTCATTTCTTTCTGACACCATTGGCTTTAAAAGCAATGCTCAGATTGTGAAAAGCAGGTCACTGTACTGTATCATAATTACAAATGCTGCTATTTTAATTGAAGGCTATGAATAAGACACTTTGGATTTTATCTTGGCTAGGTTTGATGGGTGCTTGAAGTTATTTTTTAATCTGGGTGCTGAAGTTATTTAATCTAGTGCCTAATATAATTCTCAAGCTCCTTCCTTCCTTCCTTACTTTCTTCCTCCCTTCCTTCTGCCCTCCCCTCTCTCTTTTTTTTTTTTTGTAATGTTCCTATTTCCACTTTTTACTGACAATTCCTTCCGTAGCAGTGTATAGTTGACCAAAACAAGGAAGGAACCCTTTATCTTCATCCAAGATGCTTTCTGGAACTACCCATCTTGCTGCTAAGTGCCATTACACCGTCTGCTGTCGTAAGGGATGCGAATTAATGGAGAAAAAATTCATTGCCTTCTTGAATCATCTCCTATCCTGAATTTATGGCCCTTAGGAGGCCCAGGGCATGACGGTGAGGTAATTTTCTCTACATTCTGTGACAAGGATGAACTTTTGAGAACCAAGAGTGTTCTTTTTATGCCATAGGCAGGTGAGGGGGTCAAAATGCCTTCCTTCATTTCTCTCTGATCTCAAACAGAATTTTGGCTATCCATGGTCGTCAGGAACATTCAAAGGGAGTCTTGGGTAACCCAGGCTTGGATGGCCCAGCTCGCATTACCACAGATGAAATGACGACACGTTTGTAAAAGGCTACTGAGACATCCTGTCCAATTTCCTTTTGGCTCCTTGTAGACTTGGTTTCATTCCTCTGCTTAAGCCACTTTATCATCTTAATATGTGAAACTATGTGACCCACTCTGCGGAAAGTATTGTTTTCCACAGAAGAATATTTTTTAGTTTCTGCTACACATTTTTTTTTACTGCATTTTTGCATATGGTAATCTCTGCAGACACGTATTTAACTGTTTAATAAATGGAGCCATTGATTTGAGGAGAATTTATTTTGAACAAATCCTTCAACATTTGTTTTCCCCCAAAGCTGATGAAGCCTAGGTCCTAGGAATCATGTGGCCTAAAGGGAATCCTACAGTCTCTTTTTGGGGAGACTTCTGCATAATATGAGGAGCATTCAGACGTATTTCCCAGGCCCCTCCCCTTCCTCTCCTCAACAAGGAGATTTAGAAATGGCAGTTAAAAGTCTTTCTGCTTTCTCAGTTCTGCTACTGCCAAAGTGAGCACTCTCCATATCCCTTAGACTGAAAGAAAAACAATCCCCTCCCCTTTATTTCCTACAGTTCTCCAGTTATTGGCTTATAAGTGGCTCATTTAGCTGTTCTTCATTTGCAGGAAAGCATTTCTGGGGCCTCCTCAAAGCCTTCTTCTCTCACTTTTCAGTCTCCCTGCAGGTTCCTTTCTTGCTTGCTTTTAAAAATTCTTTTCTTTCAGAGAGGCTCTGAACTTGGCACCCTTCTTTTCTAAAACAATCTCAAACCCATTTCCATATCCAAATTGTTGTGATTTCAAGGAATTGTATTTAGAAGCCTGAACAAGATAAGGGAGCATTGGAAAAATAACACTGTGGTGAGTTTAGTTACTTATTTAAAATGCAACAACACGAAGTGGAGAGGAGTTCGGAGAACTTGCTGGAAACTTTCCAAACTCTGCATCCAAAGCGCTGGACTGGAAAACAAAGCAAGAAGTGCTTCCTCCCACAGACACACGTGCACACACCTCTGCACATGTACACACACATACAAATACACACATATATACACATACACTCATTAACATGCACCACACACACATACACGTGCACATACACACATTCAAACAAAAAGTCATCCTCACACACACATACTACACACTCATCTGGGGATGCAATAATAATCCTTGAGAATATTCATTAGCAAGCCAATGTTTATTTTCAAATTTACTTTTTAATTCACTCACTAAAGAAAATATACCCGAATATTAGAACTAGACTTTAGTTTTAATAAATTTCAACAGAACTAAACAGGAAAAAAAAAACTGGCTTTTCTTCTTTATTCATGTGTCCTTATTCATGAATCACAAAGAAAATCAATGAAAACTAAAAACACCCACTGCTGTCGAGTTGATTCTGACTCATAGTGACCCTGTAGAACAGAGCAGAACTGTCCCATAGGGTTTCCAGAGCTGTAAACCTGTAGAGAAGCAGACTGTCACATCTTCCTCCCACAGAGCAGTTGGTGGGTTTGAATCGCCAACCTTTCAGTTAGCAACTGAGCTCTTTAACCACTGTGCCACCAGGGCTCCAGAAATCAAGAAAAATAGCCTCTAAATAACCTTTACCAAAACAATCAGGTCAGTCAAAATAATCCACAAACATGTTAATCAAAACTGTCAAGCCAGTGTGTCAGAGGAAACAGATGCTGTCTGCGAAGGAGATTACTGTGGTATTTGCCTCATAACCAAATTCAGGCTAAATGCCATTGAGAGACGTGAGCTGAAGGAGGAAGAATCTAGAATCGATAATTTCGCAATCTTACTCTTCTATGTCCAGGGCCCTCCCCACAGAAAGGATTCTTCCTCAATTGTATGCTATTCACTGTATTAGTTAGAGCTGATGGATGTCACGTGTTTATCAATTTCACAACATTTTTGGCTAAACAGCATCTATCATATTAGCAAAATTGCCATTTGCTAAGGTGGGGGGAGGTGTTGTTCCAGACACTGGGTAAATCACAGTTCTCAATTTAGAATGTTTAATAAGTATCACTTTTAAAATTATATTTAATCCACTTAATATTGATCCCAAGATGCCATCCCGGTGGACTGGCCAAAAATTCAACCTCAGAAGTTAGGATCCTCTCCCCTTTCTCTTTTCCTTCTGGCTCTCTTGCCTCCTCCCAAGGTTGCCCCAGAATTGTGTTGTGCTAGGAAAAGGAGAACCAGTAGTTTTCAGTACCCCCTCAATCGGTCACCTTCTGTGTCCTCTATCCAAGTCCACAGTAGTCCCTGGAAGGCCAGATGCTTTCTGTTTACAGACCTGGTGGCGCAGTGGTTAAGAGATCGGCTGCTAACCAAAAGGTCAGCAGTGTGAATCCAACAACTACTCCTTGAAGACCCTATGGGACAGTTCTACTCTGTCCTATAGGGCCGCTATGAGTCAGAATCGTCTCGGCGGCAATGGGTTTGGTTTTTGTTTTTCGGTCTACCGTGGCAAGAAGTCTGCTTGCACCATGTAGATGTCGTCTCAGAGGTTTTCCCATTTCTTTCAGACATCTCCATTGTCCTGGTTACCTGTTGCTGCATAAAAACCTATCCCAGAACAGTGGGTTAAAACAGTAACAATAATTTTTCTTGCTATGGGGGGTGACTGGGCCCAGTGAGGTTGTTCTTGCTCAGGGTCTTTCATGAAGTGCAGTCAGATGGTTATTGGGGCTGGCATCATCTTGAAGGCTTCTTTACTCGCATATCTGGGATATGGGCTGGCAATGTTCAAAAAGCTGGGGGCAGTACAGCTGGACTCCTCGGGCATCTCCTTCTCTTTCTCTCCGTGGTCTCTCTACGTGATCCTTCCACATGGCCACCTCACAGTAACCAGGTTTCTTACATGGCAGGTGAAGGTTCCCAGTGGGAGAGTCCCAAGAAAAACCAGCAGAAGCTACATGGCCTTTTCTAACTTTGCCTCAGAAATTACCCAATGTCATCCCCATTAAATTCTGTTCCTTGATGCAGTCACAAAAGCCAGGCCAGTTCCAAGCAAAGAATGTCAAATGATTTGTAAGATGTTTTAAAACCACCAGAGCCACAGAACATAATGCTAGTCCCATTGCTTCGGGGTCCCCACGGTTGTCTAACACTTGCTAGTTTAGAGAAATTTCTTCTTTCCTAGTATATTTCCCTTTGCCCTCTTCATCTGGGACACCTAGCATTATTCCTACAATAACCTCAGGCCAAGGATGGCAGATAAAAAAAGGGCCTTTTAGGTTTATACCTATATGTATAGACAGTAGAATAAAGAAACAACCCTTTACCATAAAAATAAGTCAAAGTGAAACGATAAATAACAGTAACACTGGAGTTTCATCTCAGGATACAATAGGGAGTAGTGGGGACTGGGGCAACATGTTCAAAGGGGTAGCTGCTATTTATTTTTCTCCAGCCAGTTCTTGCCATGAGAAGTGGAGGCCCTGTTTTGCTAGATTTATCAATTTTTTCTAGAAAAGTCAGAAATCTGGATTTTTATGTGAAACATCCTTAGTTAAATGCTAACAACCAATTCAAATGCTTTTAAAACATTATTTCCTCCAAGCAAAATATGTCACTGGCCATATTCTGGCTTCCAAATACCAGTTTGTGACCCCTGCCTTGGACTTTCAAATAGGTAGGAAGAAAAGCTGCTTTCAGGCTGCTTCTGATTTTTGCCATACCAAAATCCCTGAGGTCAGGAAGCATGAAAGGACTTGTCTACACTTGGGAGATGAAGGATGAGAGTCTACAGGGGAAAAAATATAAATTATTATTTCAATAAAGAATCCTGCCACATGGTGTACATTGGGGTCAGCGCAGCCAATGGGCCAAACCCTGGCCTGCCGCCTGGTTTTGTAAATAAGTCTTTATGGAATACAGCCAGACTCATTCATTTATGCATTGTCTGTGGCTGCTTTCACGCTACAATGGCAGAACTGAGTAGCTGAGACAGAGACTGCGTGACCCACAGAACTAAAGTACTTACTTCCTGGCCCTTTACAGAAAAATTTTGCTGACCTCTGGTGTATACCAAACTGCATGGCATCATTAGGGCTAGGAATCATGCAATTTAAGACTAGAAGCTCTTGACACCATTTGCTAACGTTGAGGCTACAGTGGGGATATTTCCATTCTAAAGAAACGGTCGTGGTTTGTCTGGATTGCTCGTAGCACTGGGGTTTTCCTGCTGAGTTTCGCCTGTAATTAGCAGGTGCATTTAACCTTGACTGCTTACCCTGTGACGTGATACTTAAAGCTCATAACTCAGCAGCTTTGTTCTAGTTGAGAGGAAGAATGAGACACATGCTTTCCATCCTCTTCCATGGCATCTTTACTTAAAAATCAATGACAATTTGTCACTTTAGAGCATTGGTCTTCCCTGTCAAGGCCAGAAAGTTTAGAATGAGATTATAACCCCTAATCTTCAGGTGTATTTAAACAGACCTTTCAAATAGTTTCTAAGGAAAAAAAAAAAAAAAAACAGTTGCTATCTTTAAGGAAAAAAATGCTAACTTCCTTTCTTATGCCTTTTAAGGAGCCCTGGTGGCACAGTGGTTAAGTGCTTTGCTGTTAACCGAAAGGTCAGTGGTTTGAACTCACCAGCCACTCTGCAGGAGAAAGATGTGGTAGTCTGCTTCCATAAAGATTACAGCCTTGGAAACCCTACGGTCTTACATTTTTTACAAAAATAAAAAGCCTGCTATTACATTATATGGTAAAAAAAAATCATGAATCAATGGGTGCTGCTTTTCTCCCAAAGCTTGTAATTCAGAAAGAAGTTAATAAACTTGTGAGGTCTATAAACACTCTTCATTTTCAAATAAAAATGTTATCATTGTCATAGGTTTACTTTGAGGCTATGTTTTAACAATTACACAGAAAAATAAAATAAAATGACTCTAGGACTGAAATTCAATGTAGAATATTTAAGAAATATCACTTTTTAAAATAATTTTTAAATCCCTTTAATATTGGCGCCAAGATGCCATCCTGGTGGGCTGGCCAGAAATTCAGTCTCAGAAGTTAGGATCCTCTCGCTTTTCTCTCCCTCCTCCTCCCAAGAAGATGGACTTTTCCCTATGCTTCCTACTAAGTAAAGTGAAAAAATCCTAGAAATTATATATACAACAAACATAAGAAGATGTTGAAAGGTGGGGAGAAGAAGGCAAATCAGCCAGGGATCTTGGGATCCCGGGAGCAACAGGGTGGAGTCAAGTGAAGGCTGTGTGGGGAACCTAGATGTCCATCTCCATCTGGCAATAACAAGGTATAATCCTCCTTTCCCACTGACATGGTGTCATAGAAGCACTGCTAGAACAGAATATTTAAATAACATCCAAAGTCTCACATTATAATACTCAAAATGTCCAGGATACAACTGAAAATCAGTCATCCTACCAAAAACTAGGAAAATCTAAACTTGAATGAGAGAAGACAATCAACAGATGTCAACACCAAGAGGTACAGACGTACAAATTATCTAACGAGAATTTTAAAGCAATCACCATAAAAATGCTTCAATAAGCATAAACAATAAACATGCTTGAAACAAATTAAAAAATAGAAAGTCTTAGCAAAGAAAAAGAAAAAATAAAGAAGAACCAAATGGAAGCTTTAGAACTGAAACATACAATAATCAAAATAAAAAATTCAGTGGATGGGCTTACCAGCAGAATGAAGAGGGCAGAGGAAAGACTCATTCAACTTGAAGATAAAACAATAGAAATGATGCATTCTGAACAATAGAAAACATAGACTGAAAAAACTGAACAGATCCCCAGGGACCTCTGAGCTCATAACAAAGGATCTAACCTCCCTGTCATTGGGATCCCAACAGAGGAGATACAGGGTAGGACTAAAAAAGTTATTCCCAAATTTGGAAAAAGACATAAACCTACAGATTCAAGAAGATGAGTGAACCCTAAACAGGATCAACCCCACAAAAAATTTATGCCAAGACACATCATAATCAATCTTCAAAAAATGAAGAAGAAAAAAACTCTTGAAATCAACAAGAAAGAAACAGCAACTTACCTATAGGGTTAAAAGAATTTGAATGCAGTAGATTTCTCATCATAAAACATGGAACCCAGAAGGAAGTGGCACATTTTTCACATGCTAAAAGAAAAGAACTGTCAACCCTAATCTCTATATTCAGCGAAACTATCCTTCCAGAACGAAGTGGAAATAAGGACATTCTCAGAAAAAGGAGAGCTAAAAGAATTTATCACCAGTAGACCTACCCTAAAGAAAGTTCTTGAAACAGAAAGGAAATGATAGAAGAAATCTTGGAACATCAGGAAAGAAAAAATAACAGAAAGAGCAAAAATGTAGATAAATACATTTCCTTCTCCCCTTGAATTTTCTAAACCATGTTTGACAGTTGAACAAAAAGTATCACATTGTCTGATGTGGTTCTCAGTGTGTGTTCAGGAAATATTAAGGTAGTTATAGTATCAACAGGGGGAGTAAAGGACTTAAAGGGAGGTAAGTTTCCACACTTCATTCGAACTGGTTGTTACCTTGATAGTGGTTGTGGTTACACAAATTTACACATCATAAAATGTCATAAAACTATATACATACATATTGTACCAATGTCAGTTTTCTGATTTTGATATTGTACTATAGTTATAAGGAGCCTGGGTGGTGCCATGGTTAAGTGCTCAGCTGCTAACAGAAAAGTCAGTGGTTCGAACTCACCAGCTGCTCTGTGGGAGGACGAGGTGGCAGTCTGCTTCTGTAAACATGGACAGAATTGGAAACTCTGTGAGGGCAGTTCTACTCTGTCCTATAGCATTGCTACAGGGTCAGAATCAACTCGAGGGAAATGGGTTAACAGGACTATAATTATGTAAGCTGGAACCATCAGAGGAAACTGGGTGAAGTGTACATGGAATCTCTCTGTACTATCTTTGCAATTTTCTGGAAATCTATAATTATTTCAAAAGAGGTTTTTTAAAAATGACTTTAGGAAGACTGTCTTTCCTAGGATTATCAGATTTGATCATCTGGAAAACATAGAATTGATCCAGGGCAGGAACAAAGGAACACTCTTGGACTGCGTAACATGGGAAATTGAACTGGCTTCATTTCTCTGTACATTTCATTCTCTCAGCATTTAGCATTTTAAATCGATTTATTTTCTTTTTTAGATGAAACCCCGGAAAGTAAACACTCCCTTTCACTTCTCTTCTCCCCCCTAAAGGTATTTGGTGCCAACTGGTGATGAGGTAAAAAGATTGGATTTCAGAAGGGATTAGCATGGGCTGTTTAAAGTAGTTAAGTTAGCTCAGAGGTTTTTAACCTGCAGTGAAAAATGACTTTGAGCTACGATCAAGTTCTACAAGTAGATTAAGCCCTTCTTAGAATTAAAACTAACTGTCGATGCCTAAAGACAGATTACTAATCACCTGGCCTAGTTTTCCACCATTATTTAAAACAAACAAACAAAACTCTCTTGGCCAGACCTTAGTAATTCTTACTAACCTAATTGAGAAATTAACTGTACAACTTTTTAATAGAAGCTTTTGTCTGACAAACTGTCTCCTTTACACATGGTCACGGTTTCTTACACACACAAAAGAAAATACAATTGCAAAAGGAAATCGAGCATCTAAGCAATTCTAAAACCTGTTGCCATCAAGTGGATTCTGACTCATAGCGACCCTACAGGAAAGAGAAGAACTGCTCCATAGGGTTTCCAAGAAGCAGCTGGTGGATTTGAATTGCCGACCTTTTGGCTAGCAGCTTTAACCACTACACACCACCAGGGCTCCTAGTCCCAAGGAAATGTGGGCTGTAGCAGGCAACTGAAACTTCCTTCTTAAACCTTGTACATTTCAGTCTTGGGATTAAATTAAATTTGGCATTTGAATTTTCACAATGAATATTGTTGACTCTGTGAAAAGAGTCCTTGGAAAATCTAATCAACCCCTCATTTTTCCAATAGAACCTATGATTACAGGTGTTCTAGCACCAGAGCAGAAGCATCAGCCTCCTCCAGGAACCTAATGTGTTAGTGGCAGCCAAAGCAACAGATTTCTCTAAGCCTTTATAGATGAAAGAAGTTTTTCTGCCGTTTGATTTCATTCACTTGATTCATGTCCCTGTAAAGTGAATCCCTGAACAATTCTCCAGGCAGAATGTCTGTGAGAGCTGGCAGGGCAATTTTTACTTTCCACGACTGAAAAGCCACCACCACCAATAATCGCTCTTTTATTTTATTTTCATCCCTTCATGTTCCAGAATGGATTTAAGGTAGTTGTAATCACAGAAGCTGCTATTTATTAAGTGCTCACTATGTGTCAGGGGCTGCACTGAGCATTGTTACGTGAGGGTTAAGAACACAGATTCTGGAGCCAAACAAACCTAGTTCAAATCCCAGTTCCACTGCTTACTAGCTAGCTCTGTGACCGCATGCAAGCTACTTACCTATCCCCCTTAGCCTCTTCTTTTGTAAAACGGGGAGAGGGGAGAGGAATTACCGTTCCCTTCCATAGGGTTCTGATGAGGTTTAACTAAGACACTGTAGATACGTTAACACAAGCCCGAACGTGTACAAAGCTCTCAGTAAAGGTGAGTCTCGTTAATTTAATCCTTGCAACTTTATGAAATACAGATAGCATTCTTTCATAGGGCACATGGGCTTACAGAATTTAGGCAATTTGCCCTAAAGAGGCAGGGTTTGAATCTATGTCTGATCCCAAACCCATGATTCCTCCTTCACAACTATGATTCTATTTATTCTTTTCATTTTATTGTACTAGTGATAAAAGCCATGTTACTGGAGTTAAAAAGCCAACCCTAATGTGGGCTCATTAGCTCTCACTACAGCTTTCTTCTCTAGGAATTCTCTTCCTCCACTCACTGTTCCTCTGCCTATGGCTAAGTGAAGATTCTGATGGCTGAATCACAATTGCCTAAACTGTGATTGATCTTGCTGAGAGAGGGTAAAGCTGGAGGATCAAGGATGTGGATTCAGGCTATTAAATACTTAGGCCAACTGCCCATGCTCCGTTAGTCCTCGGACTTTGTCAGCCCGAAGACAGACGGAACTGGGCACTCCATGTGGCCATTTGGCTTAAATGGTTGCCCTATCAAATTGGAGCTCTTTAGGTACACACCAGTCGCTGCCACAAACTGTCACTGCCACTCAGGGTGTTTTATTACATGGCATTCTTCAGTCACCATGACAAACGGGACAGATGACTACTGCCATTGAAATGGCATTGTCAGCCCTGGAATATGTACTCGTGTTCATCTTCCCCACCCTATCACCTTCTCTAACTGAGCTTATTTGTTTGTATATACCTTGTGGGTCATGTTTCACTTCGTCTTTAACTATTACTATTGTTGTTATTATTGTTACTATTACTCCACCACCCATCTGCCAGTGTGTCATACTGTGGTGGCCTGAATGTTGTCATGATGCTGGAAGCTATGTCACCAGTATCTCAAATATCAGTAGGGTTACCCATGGTGGACAGATTTCAGTGGCGCTTCCAGACTAAAACAGACTAGGAAGAAAGGCCTGGTGATCTACTTCTAAAAATTAGTCAGTGAAAACCTTATGGATCACAACAGAAAATTTTCCTACTCATTTGCTTTGGTTATATCATCAGGAGGATCAATTGCTGGAGGGTATCATGTTTGGTGAAATGTAGGGGGCCAACAAGGTGTGGAATGAGATGGATTAGCACAATAGCTGCAATGATGGACTTGAACGTGCTGGCAATTTTGAGGATGATGCAGAACTGAGAAACATTTTGTTCTGTTGTACATAAGGTTGCCATGATTCGGAGTCAACTTGATGGCTGCTAACAACAATAACATTATTATTATTATTATTATTGTTACTATTTGGTTTTCCCATGCCTCTTTAAGCTCATCATTTCCACTTCAAAGCTTCTCTGAACGTTCCCTAAACCTTCCTTAAAAATAATTTTCCATTAAATAAGTAAGGTTGCAAATCCACGCTTGCATCTTTTCTTGTTTGGAGCAGGCTGTCCAATCTTTTTTTTTAAAATGACACCTGTTGCCTGATAAAAACGAATTTTCCCAACTAGTCTATGATCCCCCCCCCCCACTCATCTCATGATACCTGACTAAAAACCCCCATTTTAGTTTTATGACTTTCGCTGTCACCTTTGTAAATTACAGAGGCAGCTTCCTGAGACACCAGTGCAGCCAGGAATTCATTTCAAACTGATATTTTTGGTGTGACCACATGTGGACCTATCTGTTCACGGAAGGCTGCAGGAATGGGGAATATGGGCATTTTAAAATCTCACCAGGCTTTCATCTCTCTTGCTGGGCTGTCCCTTTGCCGACACAGACCATTATTTTCCTCTCACTCACCCAGCCTCTCTGATTTGCTTTCTACAACCCCACATATTCCTCATCAGCTTGTTGTGAGCTCTGACACATCCCAAGTACGTTATTTATTTTGACAGTTGCGTGAGTAATACATCTAATGTGGAACAAACCTAAGAGTCAGATAACCGTTTTTTTTTTTAGTCCCGGGAAACAACTTCATTATCTTGTGAAATGTACTTTCAACACTCAATCCCAGCAAGTAATGAATGATATTGTGTAACACATTTGCGGCAATTACCTTTGAAAATGAAGACTCCCTCTGGAGCTATTGATAGAATGCGATGTGAATCCCTTTTTCTTGTCAAAGTCCAGGGTTTCTGTGCAAGACAAGTGATCATGCAACACAAGCACAGGACATTTGTGAGGCTGGGTTGGGGGTAATGCCCTGTCCACCCCTCTGCCCCACAGCCCTCCAATCCCCACCCACTTCAGGCTCAGCCCTGCCCAGGGCTCAGAAACCAATCCTGATCCACCTCAGAGGGAATTTAAGGAAGGACCTGTAGACCAGGAGCTCTGCAACTTCTCATCAGGGCAGCCTTTAACTGGTTCGGTTCTGGCCAAAAACATTTACTTACATAACTAGACCATAGATATGTCCAGAGGACGCTTGTGGGTGCCTCCCTGTGGCAGATGCTGGCATAACTGGCCTAAATGTGGTTCACCCCAGTCCATATGGAAAGTCCACCCCTCAGCTCTTTACTCCTCTGTAAAGCCCTCTTGTGGTTTCCAGTGAGCCGATTTAAACCCTCGCTGCTCTCCAGCATCCAGGTCTTCTTGCCACACCAACTGGTGCAGATGCTCACCCCTCCTGGGCTCTTTATCTCTCAGGTCCACTATTTCTCTTCTTCATCTTTCTCGAACCCCTGCAACACCACATACAGCAACTTACAAATGGCACAGCATCACCCATCCCTTACTTAATGGGATAAATGGCTTAGCCATTCCTGAACGCATGGGGGTTAGCACTTGTTGAATTCCACCCCAGGAAGGGGAGAAGAAATCAGCTTTTTCCAAAGAGCAACCTTGTCTCCTTGTCTGCATCTTCCTTTAGTTAATCAGGGGTGGGAAGTGGGGGCTGCTGGAATAATCTTGCATTGTAAGAGCTGTGGTGAGGTGGCTGGCAGGCCTTCCCCCAAATTTAGAATATGTGGCACTTTGTGCCCTGTTATCTAGCAGTGGATGATTATCAGCAATTCCTGCAAACCAGGAAAATGCCCTAATGAACACTTTATCCTCTCATTTTATATATATATATATGTTTTTATTGAATGCCTACCATGCTCCAAGCATGTGTTATTTTATTTTAACCGCACTGTTGTTATTAGGTTAGGTGCCGCTGAGTCGATTCTGACTCATAGCGAGACCCTGTGTACAACAGAACAAAACACTGCCTGGTTCTGAGCCACCCTCAGAGTCCTTGTTATGCTTGAGCCCATTGTTGCAGCCACTGTGTCAATCCATCTCATTGAGGGTCTTCCTCTTCTTCGCTGACCCTATGCTTTACCAAGCATGACTGACGGTTCGATAGAGTAATAGTGAACACTCTGGACTCTGAATCCAGTGATCCAACTTCAAATCTCAGTGGGACCTTAGTGCTTAATTCAAATTAAGGATTAATCGCACTACAATCCTGCAAATTGGTATTATCACACCTATTTTACAAATGAGGACACTGGGGTTCTTATAGATTATTGAACTTTGCCCCAGGTTACACACCTAATAAGGGAAATATTTTCATTAATTCTTTCTACAAATATTTGAACAGGTAATATGTTCTAGGGGATCTTCCAGGTGCTGCTGGTACAACCAAGAACAAACTTGCTGCTTTCTCTGGGTCTGTTTCTTGTATGAACCATTTGAAAAGATGTAGTGTGCCTCAATCATCTCTATAACCACTGTGCACATGGTAAGAGCTCAATAATCAAGAGTGGATTGAACAAGTCACTTATCAATCACCCTCTAGGTCAGTGACTCCCAACAGGGGACAATTTTGCTCCCCAGGGTATATTTGACAATGTCTGGAGACAAGTTTGTCATCACTGGCATCTAGTGGGTACAGGCCAGGGATGCTACTAAATATCCTAAAATGCCCAGGACAGACCCCCACAACAAAGAATTATCAGCCCCAAATGTCAGTAGTGCCAAAGTTGAGAAATCCTGATCTAGTTCCCGGCCCTCTCCATTCTATGGCCTGCCAACCACTAGGTAAGCCCTGCCTTAGTTATACGGTTCTTGTTGTAGTTGTTGTGTGCGGTCAAGTCAATTCTAACTCATAGCAACCCTATACGACAAAGTAGAACTGCCCCATAAGGTTTCCTAGGTTGTAATCTTTACAGGAGCAGATCGCCAGGTCTTTTCTCCCAAGGAGTGGCTGGTGGGTTCAAAATGTCGACGTTTCAGTTAGTAGTCAAATGCTTAACCATTGTGCCACCAGGGCTCGTATACGGTTCTTACAACAGAGCAAATATAAAATCACTGTTCTCTTGAGAATCACTTTCTCGTACGAGTCACAACCAATCCAACCCATAAATGAAATCCTCTACTGGACTTCCTCTTCTGAAGCTATGACTTTTCTATTTCCCCGGCACTTTCATTTCTTGAAACTTGGTCTTTGACAAGATTAAAACAGTATTTACTTATGAATAGAATAGACATCACCTCAGGTGACTGCTAAGCTTATGATATTCCTCCTCCTCTTGGAATTGCCCCCAATACACAGAGGTGGGCTGCCAGATCCATACCCACTCCCTAGCCATAGCTGGCAGCCACCTGAGCCAAGCTGAGCCAAGCTGAGCATCTCCTGGCATTTTGAACTTTGATTAGAGAAACACAGGGGTGGAGGTCTTGAGGGCTGAGCTGCTCCAGGCACGGCCCGTGTTTTGATCCTCCTAGAGTCTGGCTCTTCAGTTTTTCTTCAGTTCTGTAAGCATCCATAATCATTCCAATCTCTCCACTTTTGCTTAGTTATTTTCTTGCTTGCCACCAAAATAATAGCTAATCCAATACACAGCAGTACTCTTTATCAATACTTATAGAAAAGATTTGAGGCATCTTAAAATGAGACCAAAAGTTATTAACAGAAAGCAAAAGACAAAACCAAGAAATTCGAAAGTAAGCATATATTTTCTTCAACTTGCTTTTTCCTTCTCTACTTACACCACCTCCAAGAAATAAACACTTCTCTTTTCCTTACTCATGCAAATAACACAATACTCTGTTCTAGATCAGTAGTTTTCAAAACTGTTAGTGAACTACAATAATCTCTATTTTGTTGATCTCCTCCCCCCACCATTACCCCCTCTCAAGACATTCTGATTCAGTACACCTGGGGAGGGGCCATCCATAATTTTCAAGAGCTGCACAAATGATTCTAACATGTAGCCAGGGTGGAGAATCACCTTAGGCTACTGGTTTTGCAGAGTCATGCATTTTAAGGATTCAATCAGAGCTACACACCTCTTTTCCAGAAAAAAAAAAAATGCATATATATCTCTTATTCTACCTTCAATATTAGGAAGTACATAGATGCCCTAAAGTCCACCCAAGAGCCCTTGGTTAAGAGCCTTGCTTCTAGACACTGTTCAGCAATAGATGATGTTAGAGGGTGAGGAGCGTTAAAAGAAAACAAAGCATGATTCTTGCCCTAGAACAACTCATTTTAGCAAAAGGTCATAAACATATAAACAAATAATTTATCTCAGACCCACCCAGTACCTTTCAGCCTTCTTCTTACCCATCTGTCCTACAGTCTTCCAGATCTTTCGCTCATGCTAAGTATAAATGACTGTTTCCTGGAACTCACGAGAGTTTAAATGGGATCCAACTTTTAACAAAGGGCATTGGGTACAAATAATAGTTTGTGTCCTTTTTGTGCTTTTCATGCTTAATAATTTTTAGTAATTATGCATAGATTTATTTACTTATTAGGTTAACATATATGAATTTCCTAGTGTTTGCCAAGAGCTTGCTTGGCAAAAGTACCTAAGTGTATGCATAGGCACTGAATTTGTGTAAACTCCCTGAAGGTAGGGAATTTGGAGAAAAATGGCTTATAAAGTGTGTCTGGTAAAATCTTGCTAAACTTAGCTAACGCTACTCAGTCTCAGGGCAAGTTACACCTCCAAGGAAAAGTATAGTTACGGAAAATTATGCGCTCCCTGGCCCTGAAACCTTAGGCGCCTTTGGTGCAATGGAAACAGCCAGGGATGAAGAGTCAGAGGAACTGGGTTCTAGGCACAACTCACTCTTTTCCAGCTGCATGAATCTGGATAAGTTTCTTTTCACCTCCATCCCTATCCATTAGGCAATGACAAAAGTGATATCCCTAAAGAGTAATCCTGAGATCTCAATGAGACAGCATAAATGAAAAAGTGCTTCATCAATAAAAATTAGACCAAGAGGCAGTTGTTCAAACAGAACAAGGGGATACTGCACGGTTTAAGTCAGGAAAGGTGGCGTCAGGGTTGAATCTTTCCATCATAGTTACTCAATCTGTATATTGAGCAAATAATCTGAGAAACTGGACTATATGAAGAAGAATGTAGCATCAGGATTGAAGGAAGACTCATTAACAACCTGCAATATGCATGTGACAAAATTTTGCTTGCTGAAAGTGAAGGGAACTTGAAGCGCTTACGATGAGGATCAAAGATCACAGCCTTCAGTATGGATTATACTTCAACATAAAGAAAACAAAAGTCCTCACAACTGGACCGATATAAGTAACATCATGATAAATGGAGAAAATATTGAAATTGTCAAGGATTTCATTTTACTTGGATCTACAATCAACACCCGTGGAAGAGGAGTCAAGAAAGTCGAACAATAAAATCAAATTTTCCCAATGCAGTGGGCAAAGCTGCTGCAAAAGACCTCCTTAAAGTGTTAAAAAGCTAAGATGTCACTTTGAGGACTAAGGTGCACCTGACTCAAGCCATGGTATTTTCAATTGCCTCATATGCATGGGAAAGCTGGACAGCGAATAAGGAAGACCAAAGAATTGATGTCTTTGAATTATGGTGTTGGTGAAGAATACTGAATATACCATGGACTTCCAGAAGAAGGAACAAATCTGTCTTGGAAGAAGTACAGCCAGAATGCCCCTTAGAAGCGAGGATGGCAAGTCTTTGTCTCACATACTTTGGACATGTTATCAGGAGGGACAAGTCCCTGGATAAGGACATCATGCTTGGTAAAGTAGAGGGTCAGCAAAAAAGAGGAATATCCTCAATGAGATGGACTGACACAGTGGCTGCAACAATGGGCTCACACATAGCAACTATTGTGAGGACAGTGCAGGACTGGGCAGTGTTTCATTCTGTTGTACACAGGGTCACTACGATTCAGAACCCACTCAACAGCACCTAATGACAGCAACAACAACATTACATATGGTATTACTGGAAGCATCTTGGTAATAAATGAAAGAAGGGTGAGCTTGGAGTTACACAAACCAGGGTTCAAACCTGAGACCTGCCACTTAATGGCAATGGGATCCTAGGCAAGTCATCTAACCTCTATGAGCCTTATTCTACTATTCTATAAAATGGGATTGGTCATTATTGTATAGGATTGTTTTGAGGAGTATATATCAACTGCCTAGCACAGAGCTTGATCCATAGTAGCCACTCAAAAAGTATTAGTTCCTATTATTAATCCTAATAAATACTATTAATGTTAGTTCTTTAGTCATAGAGGTGAGTTTACACCAATCTAGTTATATTCTCTTGTCCCATATCTCGGGAATACATGCTGCGTGGAACACATTAGCAAATAACAGCAGAGTTAAGTGGGCCCTCAGTGGCCCTGCAACTGGCCACAGAAGATTTTACACCCATCTTGGCCTCTGAATACAGGTCTTAAATGATGTACTTGACTTAGAAGTGACTTCTACTAGTCCTAACATAGTCAAAATAGAGGAGGAAAGGTTATTGGCCTAATAAGGTTTGTTCCCTTACAAAGAAGCCCATTTAAAGTCTAGTTTAAAGGAGTGGTATTATGGTGTCTTTTTATATCACTTAAAAAATTCTTAGGGCTTAAGTGATCATAAAAACTCCATTTCAAAAAATAATTGTATTTTTTTAACTGCTGCTTGTGGTTTTGGAGAGTTGCTTTTCTCCTCCTCCAAAAGGGCTTATAGCCTAATGGCAAAACATCTGGCAATTACCTTGGACACTGATTTCAATCCCTCAAGCAATGGAACTTCCTTCTAGTATTCCATTAGGAAATAAAGATTCACTATGACTTCTGACCATTTGTATGTTCAGATTGTTCCTGACCCTGAATTTTTGCAACAACCATCAGTCCATGATAGACATGTTGTATGACTGAATCAGAGCTATACTGAATCCTTTTAACCAATTTCCCTTTATGTTGCTACCCTGATGGGGCAAAGACATTTACTGATTACTAACTGTGTGTCCAGCCATTGCAATCACCCCTGGGGTTAAATGATGAAAATACACATTGTCCATGCCTTTGTATTTTTAGTGTCTAGACTTTACAATCCAAATACAGCTAAATGAACTTCCTTAGACCAGAGGTATAAGGTTGGAATGTTGAGACACCACATAAGGGACTTTAAGCCTGAATCTATCTGAGGCACCGAAGTTTAGTTGAAAGCTCATTTAGTGCTTCCTCCACTGAAAGCCTTTTGACATTATAACCATTTACCTTCTAAGAAAGAAATGGTTTCATCACCAAAACATGGAAGCATGTAGACCTTAAGAGCAATGTCAGTTTTTCAGATTAGATAGGAACCTTAGAGGGCAGTGAGTTTATGTCAATGGGAAGGAACAACTCAGAAACGGAAGGTGAGAATGGTTGTGCAACTCGAAAATGTAATCAGCGTCACTGAATTGTAGAAACAGTTGAATTGGTGTATGTTTTGCTGTGTACATTCTCAACAACAACAAATAATTTTTTAAAAAAAAAAAAAAAGAGCAACGTTAGTCTTTCAGAGAGACAGAATAGGAAGATGGCTGCTTTGATGAACACAGACGTACCCACCTGTTTCTAAATATTTTCCCTAGCAGCAACCCAGTGTGTGCCATTATCCCCACTGAGCTACCTCCTTTGAGCTAAATATTTTCTACAGGACCAATAGCAAACATAGTATAACCCACTTGCTCATCACCCACCATGGGAGAGTAGTTTGCCTGTTGTTTGGCTAAGAGTGGCCCAAATGGAATTACCAATGGGACAAACTGGGACTTTTAATGCTGGCTAGGAAAGGAGGGTCTGAGTACTCAGTTTTAGAAGCTCTTGAGGGACAGGCACTGATGACAAACTGCATCTTCTTCAGAGGTATTCTGACAATGCAAAAGATGTCATCCAGTCCAAGGTCAATAAATAGAGAGAGAGCATCCTTGTCACAACTCTCCACCTACTGCAGACACTGATGCTCAGTGAGACCTTTTCAGCTATGTCAGGATGCAGCCTCACCGTCTCTCTCCACTTGCCCATCCAGGAGGCCATTGCAATCGATCTAAGTTGGCACAGGAGGAGAGATCTGGTTGCCTTCTGAGATCACCTACTTCTCTTTTTCTTTCAGGCAGACCTTCAGGCTAACTCTCCCAGAAAAAAAAAAAAAAAAGTCTCTGTTTTGGAAAAACATTCTGAGAATGAAATGAAATAGAAATTGAATGTTGATTCCATTTTTTAAAGATTTGGTAAATGACTTGTTTTTAGAAATTTCTTCCTGGGATTTATATCATTTTCCTCCCACCTTACCTCTCCTGTGTCCATTTTGGAGAAAAGCACCTCATTTATCTTTGGGAGACAGTAATGCAGAAACTGTAACTGAGCAGATTTTCCCTTGGGGATCAAAATATTTGTGTTAAATGAAATGAGAAATCTGCTAAGTGGCCGTGTGAACCCCCAGGGAAGGGTATTTTGTAATTTTGAAAAATTCCTACTGAAATTCTTCTCTTGCCAAGAAAAGAGGAATGATTTCTATTAAAATTACTTCATGTCTGAATTACTCTCTGCCCCTCGGGAACATATAACATTACAGCTTTTACACTCAGTAATTTAGAAGGACGAGGGACACCTTATTTGGAAAGCACACAGGCTTAACACACAATGTTGAGTATTAAGTATTGTATTCTCACCACAAAAGCCTCCTTTTGAAAATGTTCCCCTTAAACTGTTCCAATTAAAGCTAGTTTTAAGAACTGGGTTCTATAATTGTCTGTATAAGTTCCTTTAACTTTCTACCCGCATCTCACTGTTCCATAAGGCTGCATAGAAAGTCCTTTGATTGGTGATCAAGAGTTTCAACTTTTTGTAGAAAACAGGCTAGATGGCATCATTTTAATAGAGCAGTTGCATGCTTTGAAGGCAGTCAAATCAGTCAATTTTATTAAAACATGCACCTATGCGTGTATATATGTGACTATGTGGACCTGGTGTGACGATTTAGAAAAAATGAGAAATGAAAAATAGGTTTCAACTCAGGGGCCAACTCTGATCAGTTGTTACGGATCTCACAGTTGAGAAAGATTCTGAGGCCAAATTCAAATTCAGCAGAAAAAAACAAGTGCCATGGAAGGCTCATTGTCATGATTCCAGATGGCCAGTGATAAAGCACAAGCACCGAACACAACTATCAGTCCTGATATACGCTAAGTATCAACACAAGTGTTCTCTGGTTGGTAGAATCGGAGTTGTTTTCTAATTTCTGTAGTAAATATGTAGTGTTTTATAATAAGAACTGTTTTTAATATTAACTAAAAAAAAAAAAACTTGATTTGACCATTGTTTTTAAGTTACCCCAAAGCTTGGGGATAGTAATCAAATTATCTTCCTTGTGCCAAGTCAGGAAAAAAGTCACCTTGGAGACCAGTGGAAAGCTTGGCAAAGTACATTTATATTTATACAAAGTACATTTCTATTTGTTAAAACTTAGCAATTCTTTGGATTACTAATTAATTATTTATTATTTGTGTTATCCTGAAGCAAATTCATAGGATTTATCCAGGTAGAGTGCTCCAAATATTATTATGTTAATAAGCTTGTTCTAAATAGGAGCGGACGTAGGATGACTGAAGCAGCAAAGCTGTAAGAGCATGAAGGGACCGGAACCAGACCCAGGCTTTTACTGATTTCTACAAAAATAGTTGCATGCTTGTTCTCTCTCTATCTCTCTCTCTCACACACACACATACACACACACCACACTTTTCTCACCTGTCAAAGGAAGTATCAACTGTCTCACACATTGCTGTGAGGTCCAAATGAACTAATGTATTGAAAAGCACTTTGTATACTATGAAACGCTACAGAAATGTAAATACTATCATTATTAGTAGTGTGATAGTTAAGGCAACTTGGCTAGGCCATGATTCTCGGTGCTTTGGCAAATATTATATAACCATCCTCCGTTTTGTGACCTGATGTGAGCAGCTAATCGGTTGAAAGGGTAAGGTGTGGCCTGCATCCGATATGTATGGATGTTCTGGCAAAACTCGCACTCTCTGGACCCTGCATTCAACTCATCATCCTCTGGCCTCTGGTTCTTGGGACGTGAGCCAGCAGCCTACTGTCTGACCTGCAGATTTGGGGATTTACCAGCTCCCAAAACCCCATGAGCCAGCAGCCTACCACCTGACCTGTCAATTTTGGGTTCGTCAGCCCCTGCAACCACACGAGTCAAAAGAAGTCTCCAGTCTGAGACCTGACCTACGGATTTGGGACTTGCCAGCCTCCATAACCACATGAGCCATTTCCTTGAAATAAATCTCTCCATATATGTGTTTATGTATAAATACACTTCACTGGCTTTGCTCCTCTAGAGAACCCAGTCTAAG
The DNA here is from genome assembly GCA_030035585.1 of Dugong dugon. Lineage (NCBI taxonomy): Eukaryota > Metazoa > Chordata > Mammalia > Sirenia > Dugongidae > Dugong > Dugong dugon. The sequence goes on from CM057475.1 coordinate 29,493,451, forward strand.
ACAGGTAGTAGTTGTAAACATCCTTGATTTCTGTGTTAATGAAGGGAAACAGTGGCATCCAAAAAACAGATAATCTGAATTTATTTTCTCACTGTTTGGTAACTGATTTCTAGTTAGCATAAACTCATCTGTTTCTCTGCATTTATTATCAGAGTATATGTGGTTCAACAAGTCACAGCACAGATGAAGCAAAGTCCCAAAGAAGTGATGATTCAAGTTCACAGTTACAATTAGTGTGGAAGGTGAACTGGAACCCGTGGTTTTTCACTTCCCATCTAGTTTTTCTTCTCAGTATACAATGCTGCTTCTTACTTAACTTTATAGTAATATTTCGCTGGACTATTGGGTTTGAGTAAATGACCTGGGTTTGGTTGGAGATGCCGAAAAGAAACGCAATCACCACCTGATGGAGTCATTATCTAGACAGGTGATATACGATAAAAAACCTTATCTTAAGATGGAAACTTTGATACACATCACCAACATGCAGGTTTGTCCAATATATGGATAAATGCTGTCCAAATGAATAAATAATTGTCTTATGTGGTTAAAAAAATAAAAGTGACCTGACATATCTGAACTTTCATATTCTCCTTCCTCATATATTTAGATATATAATTAGAAAGAAAAATAATAATACTTGATTCTCAGAAGACTTGGCACTGAAGTAACATTAAAAAATAATAGCTATCATTTAGTGTACACATATTTTGTCCCGGGGATTTTAAATATATTACAGATAATTTTTCTGACAGCCCCATGAGTATGGTTATTCCCATTTTATAGGTATGGAAACTGAGGCTCGGAGATATTAAGTAATCTTCTCAGTTACTAAATAGCAGCTATTTAAGGACAGAGCCAAGATCTGAACCTCCACTGTAATACAAACATATTAGTACTGGAGTGTCAATTATTTTCTTTTCCCCAACTAAATTAGTTCAAACCGTGGTAAACATGCTTACCAAAACCAAACCAAACCGGCTGCTGTCGAGTCGATTCTGACCCACAGAGACCCTACAGGTCAGAGTAGAACTGTCCGATAGGGTTTCCAAGGAGCCAGTGGTCGATTCAAACTGCCGACCTTTTTGGTTAGGAGACAAATTCTTAACCACTGTGCCACTAGGGCTCCAAACATACTGATGGGATTTAAAAAAATTAATTTATTTTCCCAAGGTCATGCCATTAGGTAGTGACAAATTCAGGCCTAGAATTCTGTCTCCTGACTTCTTCAGAAGGGTTTTGTCTACTTCTTTGGTCAGTCTTCAGCATGAGCCCACAGCTACATAATCAGGTCACCCACTAGCATCTGTGGATTTCTGATTTAATCCTTCTCTTCTAAAATGGTTCTTGGATTTGATGGAATGGCATCACTAAACAGATTCACAAGCTGAGCCCATGGAGATGTGTGGAATTGTTGCTGACGGGTGGAGAGGAAGATGGTATGAAACTTTAGGCTCCTGAGAAGGATAAAATGTGTTAGGAGAAGGTACTTCAAGGTGACATGGCTGAGCTCCTGAAATGGTCTGTTTCTGAGCAGAGATAATCTCAGGTTTCATAAAAGAGAGATAAAAAGTAGCTGAAAAGAACACTGCTTCTGTGGCCTTGACTGTGCCCTTATACAAGCTACTGGCTTCTCTGTATAATTTTTAAACAGAGATCCTAATATGAATCTGCTTATATCACAGAATAAGAGTAAGGAACAACCAACACAATGATTATAAAGCCCTTATACAAGTTACTGGCTTCTCTGTATAATTTTTAAACAGAGATCCTAATATGAATCTGCTTATATCACAGAATAAGAGTAAGGAACAACCAACACAATGATTATAAAGCAGTCTGCCTATGAAGCATGCAATAAAAGTTATTAAAATTAATGATCTGGGCAGTTTGCACGTAAGGTGCTTGCTCCAATTTGAGCCAAGTTCTTTTAAGTTGTACTTTTTTTTTAAAGAGTTCTGCCTCGATCTGTTGAATTGGATTATTTAAATGAAATATACTTAGTAAGTTCCCTTGGCATCCCTTGATACTTCTTTGCTATTCTTTTTACCTTTTTTGTATTAGATTTAACACCTGGGTAATACTAAGTGCCATGGTTACCATAAATTACGTAAGACTAAATAAATATTTGAGAGAGCAGGAGAGATTTGATTAAATTGCTGAAAATGAAAGCTTGAGTACGATTTCCCGCATCAAATAGACTTTCTTGCTTGAGTGTGCATTGCCAACAGTGGATTTAGTTTTCATAGCCCTAGACATTTTCTAAATGGGTAAATTGCCAGCATGACCACTTCCGTTTTTCTTTCTTGCTTAAGCCTCAACATATTTTTCATCCTTTGACTTTAATCCAAGTTGGTTAAGTTATGGCCAAGAATTGAAGGTTTGATAATAAGGGCTTGTAGTCGTGGAACTCTACTGCAAAATACACCTGGAATGGGCAGGAATATTTATATTACAAATGTGGGTTTTGGGCACAAGAGATTTATGATATGTCAAAAGTATATAGTACAGCCCTTTCTAATAAGTGAACCTAAATGGGAGAACTGCAGCTAAGATGAATTAATAACAATTACACTAATGTAAGGAAATTCAGAACAAGCAAAAAGGATTACTGGGTATCGCCAGTGGAAAACCATGTGGTGTTTAGAGCAGCTAACTTCATTAATCCTGGTCTGTAAATGTGTCTGTTCTTTGGCTTCCCCCTTGAAATTAATTATATCATTTAATAATGAGTTATATGAAATCTTTTACACATGTTCATTTTATATCTGTGTCAGAGTCATGATTTTACCTTTAAAAAATTATCCTTTCATAGTTTTGATAATACATAGTGAATGCTTACTGTGTTAAATTGTAAACATTTATTTTCTCATTTAAGTCATATAACCATATATATAAGCTATATATGTCCCCTTTAAAAATATGAAATGAGTGAGGCTTAGAGAGGTCAAGGAATTTGCCTACTGAAGAGAAATGAGATTGAAATTCAGAGAATTATCCTCTGCCACCCATAAATGTATAAATTTCTGATTAGTTCTTCATCACCTCTGACTAGGTGAGTTTATTAGGTAGAATTCCTCGCTTTGTTTTCCCTTTTGAGAACATATTTTCCCAAAGTGCTTCCTAGTTCACATTCCTGTCTGCTGTCCCACCAAAGTGTACCTTTCTCTGATGGCTGGTAACCTCAGATATCTTCCCAAGATGGTTGTTCATTGAACCCTAGCCTAGGGATTCCTCAAAGGAGGTTGAAAGCTGAAGAACAATAGAAGAAGTTCTGACCCTAGAAGATGGAAAGGAGGGGGTAGCAGAATGCAAATTTCTGAAGTCTTTTCTAAAATTCCGTAGCATGATGGGTCAAGCTACGAGAGGGCATGCAATGGAATTTGCTGTTTAAGGACCTGACTTTGAACTCACAACTCCACTCTCCATGCATTCCAAAGAATTGCTCCAAGATGCCTCCATCACCCCTGGCTTATATTCTCTCTAGAATATAGCTCTCTGCTTTTAGGCTCCGATTCTGTAGCAGGTTATGCACATTCTCTTTACTGTCCCAAATGGAAAAGCTCTACTAGGAGTGACGAGCTGTGAAACCTGAGCAAGTCTGTTATCTTCCCTGAGCCCCAGATTCTTCAGCCAGAAAAAAGCTGAGACTGGAGAAAAGAAAAACAAAAAATACCTTTTCAATGTTAAAATGAAATGATTTATGCAATTAGTCTTCAACATTAATGTAACATAATTCCAAATGTGAAATGAAATATAAACCATTCTTGGGAGAATTTTAACATATTTCTCTACCCCTTTATTTATTTAATTTAATACTCTTCTCATTCCAGAAGGGAGCTGAGCTCACTTACTGGATTTTTGTATAGTGGTAATCCATATGTTATTGTCTGTGAAAGAGATTCAGTGAAAAGTAAGGGAACTGTATTAGGTAGGACTGTTTGTAAGTTTAACAGTTAACAGAGGCGTGAGGAAGGGAAAACTCCCAGAAAACAAGGGGTTGGGATAACAACTCAAAAATGTTCACCATAAGTCCCCTAAAAGAAACCATTATTAAAAAATATAGTGCTTACAAAACTTCAAATTAAGTCATACCATAAACCTTACTATAAACTCAAGCTAGAAGCTTTATACATTTCTTCAGTCCATGGGGACATTTTGACACAATTAAAAGTGATAAAGTAAAACACACTGTATTCTCCCCCTTAATCAGCATCTTTCTTTCTTTCTCAGGGCTCTTGTATGTGGTCCCAATAAAAGTCTCTGCACGTTCCCAAAGAGTTCTTCATCTGTTTTCTTAGCAATTTTCTTTTGATTCTTGGACTTCATTTATCCTATAAAAAAAGCACATTGGAACATCAATGCCTATCTCTGTTTTTTGCAATTGTTCGCTCTGCACAATTAGGCATAATAATTAAAGCATCCTTTTTGTTTGAAAGGCAATTAAAGCACAACTTTGTAAATATGCAACAATAATATTGAATAATGCTGCATTTGTCAGTGAGGTTACTAAATGGGCAATAGATCTTAAAAAGCAAATTGGCCTTCCTTTGTAAACAGATCACTACTGAGGTTACATAAATGGCTGTAATAGGTCCCATACACAACCACTGGCTGCCGTAGCAAGCTTTTCTAGCTTGCTGTGTTTCTATTCCTTTATCAGAAAAGAACACTTTGTGGTAATTGGCACATGTCCATTGATGTATTGATGAAAAACGAGTCTAATACCACTTGGAAATCAGCACACAGCCAAGAAAAGAGCAAGCATTACAGATTAAATATATATATTTGGAAGAAGGTCTTAGAGACAGAATGAGCAGTGATGGATGGTCAAATGTTAAACTATAATATCAGACCCCAGAAACTGAAAGACCACAATGGCGGCTACACTGCAGCTACTTAATAAATCCAGTAATCACTGACCAGCTACAGTTCTGGAATAACTTTAGTTTTTCTTCATTGCATATATCTGTATCCTACACTCTCCACTACAGATAGCCTTCATATGGGCAGGGGTGTTGCTGTTTTGTTCATTATATTATCACAGCTCCTGGAATAGTGGCTGGCAACAGGCAATAATAAATATTTTTGTTTTACAGTGTTTATTTTACTTTTTTATCCAAGTATAATATCCATAGAGAAAAGTGCACACATCATAGGTATAAAACTCTCTGAATTTTCGAAAACTGAGCACACCCATGCAATCAGAACCCAGATCATGAAACAAAATACTACCAGCACCCAGAAACCCCAAATACCCTCTCCCAATTTCTACTCCCCACAAGGGTAATCAGCCCCCCCACCTATACCAATGTAGATTAATTCTGCATAATTTTGGACTCTATATAAATGCAATTGCATTATAAGAACTATTTTGTGTGTGACTTCTTTTGCTCAACACCATCTTGGTGAGATCCACTGATACTGTGTGTAGCCATAGTCCATTCATTCTCATTGCTGTTATCATATTTCATTTTGTGAACATACAACAATGTATTTATCCATTCAACTGTTGATGGGCATTTGGAGACTTTCCAAATTTTGACTATTACAAATAGTGCTTTTATGAACATTCTAGTTTATATTTTTTGGTATACACATTTCTGTTGGGTATATACCTAGGAGTGGAATTGCTAGGTTATAAAATATGAATATGTGCAGACTTAGACATAATTTTTTAAAATATATTGATGATTTTAGCTTTCAAAGAAACTATATTTTAATTGAATTGATGGAAAAATAATACAATCTAACACTTTGATTTGCACATGAGGAAACTAACGGCATTTAAGAGAGGCAATAGAGTGGAACGCATGCTGGTACCAACTAGTTTGTGGTCTTGAGCAAGAATCCTCTGGTCTCAATTTCTTCATATAATTTGAGAAAATTGAATCAGATTATCTCAAAATCACTTACACATTCCAGTCAAAAATTCTATAACTCTTTCATGGTATAACTGTCAGACCCATGGCTAGAAGCCATGCTTCCAAACTCCTATGTGGTAGTCTTTATTTCATATCAGCCTTTATTTTGGTGAAATTAATCATTGATGTAATTAATTGTTATCAAGGTAATTAATAATAATAGCTAATCTTTATTGAATGCTTTTTTCAAATGTTTTCCTGTATTATCTCACTAAATCTTCACAAAACCCCATAAAGCAGTTCTTATAGCTATCCCCATTTTACAAATGAGGAAACTGAAGCACAGAATGGATAAATGCCCAGTCTAAGGTCACACAGCATTTAAGAGATGAAGCTAAATCTTTTGGGCACTACACACAGATAACACATTTACGTGTGACCATCTTTAACCTAAATAACACCCAATATCAAATCATTTTTGCCACAATTTATAAGCTGTTTCTAGTCACTTGTTCCAATGGAAACAAGTTTCTCCTTTCTTCCCAGAGGTGACTTGTAGCATACAGAGTCTGACATAAACCAGACTACAGCAGGTTCTCTCTCCATGGGTACTCCTAACCCGAACCTGATCTGAGCACTAGGTGAATTAGAACGTCTCTGAAATCACCTGATAACATCCTCCTGGTGCTTATCTCTATCTTCAGCAGCACTTGGATGAGTTTCTTGTCTCAGAACTTTATGAAAGCAGCAAAATGAACAAATCAATGGCTGGACCTATACTAAAAAGAATCCTAAGAAAATAGTAAAATGATGAATCACTAGTTACCACAAACTATAAATATTATGCATCAGAGATTTAATGCCAATGGCTGATTCCAGCTTGCTAAGACGCTGGTGAAAACCTTCAATCATGTGGTAAGTGAAATATCTCTGCTCTAATACAATTCAAATTTTTGCTTCCATATTCTTTGTCCCCTCTTCTTCTGTGGGTCTTGACATTAGAAGCTCTAAATTTCATTTTTCTTATATCCCAGGTTCTTGGTTACTCAATTAAGAGAATTCTCAGGTCCTATCTGAAATTGTTCTAATTGCTAATTTTAATGCTCATCAGCTGATTTTTAAAGAGGCCTTACTTTCAGCCAAAATACTTAGCAACAAGATGCCTGTTGGGCATCTTGCTATCTAGAAATCATGCCTTTGTGTAAGGTTCTGTGGTTCACATTCCGTTTCTTCTGTAATTCATCGAAGTCTTCTGGGCAAATTCCGCTGTGGTCTGCACTTAGTCCAGTCCCAATGTTGACAGTAGGAGTGGTGAATGAGTAAGGAATATTAATCTGTAGAATCTGGGGTAGCATGGATTTCTATTCTTTCTGATCTTACAATCAACTTTTAGAGAATCAGATCACACACATATACACAAAGATATCACCCTAATTACTACATAATCCTTTGTCAAAGTCCATGATATGTTTCACCTATTTACCACACAAATAAACTTGACTTTGCCATTATAAAGGAGCTCTGGTGGTGCAGTGGTTAAAGCGCTTAGCTGCTAATCAAAAGGTTCGTGATTCGAACCCGCTGGCTGCTCCATGGGAGAAACACGTGGCAGTCTGCTTCGGTAAAGATTACAGCCTTGGAAACCCTATGGGGAAGTTGTACTCTGTCCTTTAGGGTCTCTATGAGTCAGAATTGGCTTGATGTAGTGGGTTTGGTTGCCATTATAAACACTAAGGATGGTATTTTTACGCAGTCATTTTGCACTGCTACACGTAGATTTTTACGATTTGAAAAGTGGCCCTAGCTTCTCCATCTAAAGAAGATGAGGGTAGCATCTCAGCAAAAGCTGACAATCATGGAGGTTTCCCTCCAGAGGACACTTGTTCTTTGGTAATCTGCACTCTCTGGATCCCTAGTCCACTTGCAACCCCTACCAAAGTTCAACAACTGAAGCTATTCCAGACATTTTCTGATACCTGTGGTTCAACCACTAGTGGACCTCAAAATTCCCTCACCTTGGCCACTAATGATTGGTTGTACTATTATTTAACATTCATGGACTAACCAATGAATACGTGACTAAGAGTTATTTTGATTAGCAGTTTTCTAGTTCTGCAGAAACTTCAAAACATCAACCAAATAAGGTCATTAATTAGGTTCAGGGATTATATATCTACCGGCCACCTCACCAGAGGCAACAACCTCTAGATTCCCTTTCATGGCAGTAGTCTGCAGGGCAGATATTGACCATCAAAACCTGTGCAATAGGGTCAAGAAGACAGGGATGTTCAGCAAGACTGTGACAGCTAGCCAAGTTTCCACAAGTTATGTTCTCCGAAGTGTGTGGTACTCCTGTTATAATAACTCTCATTTTCATTAGAAGTCATAATACTCCTCTTGTTGAAGTGACTTAGCATTTGTATCATTATCTTTGCTTATTAAATTAGAGAAAGGAAAAGTGAATCCTCATGATTTAGAAAGGAATGCTAAGATCCTGACCAAATCCTTTAACAACTATGTATAAATTAAGAGACAAGGGCAGAGTGGTTTAATTGAAATACCCTTTCTCAAACACTTCAGCCCAGGCTGTCTAGCATTCAGTCAGATGCATTAAACTAATACAAATGAAAGCAGATGGGAGCTGAGACACATTAATGGTGAGACACTGGAATGGAATCCACAGGCTCCTGCTGCTGAAATCCCTTAGGATTGCCCTGGTTCTGGATCTTCCTAAAGTATGATTTGGTGATAGGGCAGTATAGAACAGAGGAGGAAGTTATTGCTTTGAAGGAAGGTACAGTTTTAAATACAATATATAAAGTCAGGGAAACATTTTCAGGTCTCTAAGACCTTACAGCAATACAGTCAAAATAATAAGGGGAAATTGGAGGATGTTTATATGAAATAAAATGAGCCCCCATGATTATAGTTGGAGTTCAACCAAATGGACCAGAGGCTCTGCACATAACCAATTCCTTTTTGTCCTGGGCACAAGGTTCATTCTCCATGCTGAAGATGTTATAATAAGAAAAAAAAATACATGAAACTAAAGTAAAATTAAAACAAAATAGGAAGGGTCTGGAAAGAAATTTGGGAGGAGTTAATGACATAGGGGAAAAAATGAAGACATGAAGCAAATTAAATTTGAGAGTTAACTTAAGCCTATATTTTGGGTCTTCTAGGTCAATTGACCTGTCACTTCTCCCACTGACTCTAGTCAAGTCTAAGTGGGTAATAAATCATGCAGTTACATAAATACATTTTCACCTTGTAAAGATCACTGCTTGAAAATAACCATGGACTGAAAGTAGGCAAGAATTTTCTCCAGGAGACTCATATAAGTTGAAGTGAAGGTTGAGCCTGCCCAGATCAAAGAGTAGAACAGATTTCATGTTCTGAGTACTTACAATTAATCTTGGATTCCATGAAATTTGTATACTCGCAAGAAATATCTTTTGACTTAAGCTAGATTCATTTGGGGTATTATTTTTTATATACAATCTCTGGTAAAAATGGGGTCTCAGTTGAAAATAAATTCTCTCATTGGGAAGAAACACACTATATCATTTAGATTCCAATCAGAAAACAGATATCACTCTAGGTATTTCAAACAGATAGAATTTAATCAAGGCATTGATTGCACAGGTGGTGAAAGAGAACTAAGGAACCAAACGAGAGATGGTGAGGTATTCTAGATATTGGCAATAACAATGAGCTGCTGCTATCCTAGAACTAGAGGATCATAGGGAGGAGGTTGTGCTCCCAAATCCAGGAGCCGGGTCCCTGAAGAGAGGTGCTTTCTAGCAGGAGTAGAACCCACAAAAGCACAGAGATGCCACCAAAGGCAGAGAGAAGGAGGAATATGCTGGCTTTTCCTCCTCTTTATGTCCTCCTTGTGCCACTGTATGCCATTGGCTAAATCTACCCAGATGGCAGAGGCCTAGGGGCCTGAGATAGTCTCTTGTAATAAAGAACAGGGCAAAGAAAGAGTATACATCTGAAATCAAACAGGCAAAAAATCTGCCCCATATGGGCTCCAGGAAACATTTTGTATAACACTGTTAAACACCCTACAACAATTCTGGGTGGTCTGTGGGCATGATAACATACTATAGTTTTAATATGTGTGATTCCCCCTACATCTTTACTTTTTCCCATTTCATTCAGCTCCTCATCACTTTGCCTCAGGGATTTTCACAAGATGGAAAATATAAGTTACTTGAAATAGTAAACTCTTCTTATATAAAATAAATGTCTAAACTACTTGCAGATATTATGCTAAAAGTACTAGAGGAGAAAGGAAGAGAGGGATATACCCATGTGAGCAGCAAGTTGGGAAAGTGGGATAATTCCAAACACTTTGAAGAGTACAGACTACAGGTGTCCTGGACACCCTCAGAGGGGATGGATATGTGGTATTGCAGCTAAGCCTGAAACCTACGCACAAGATATCCCTGCCTTGCCAGAGTCCAGATACAGCACAGCTTCTGGGCCTGAAGGGAACATGCCAGCTGAGGTATAATGTGTATCAAATGGAACCAGTGTGAACTGGGACTGAAGACTAGTTGAACTCTCTTGATGCTTTGCCAATGTGTAAGACCCACGACCTTGGCAAAACCCTCACTCAGCAGATAGCTCCAATAATTCCCTATTAGTCTGGGAGAATTGGAGCATCTGAAGCAAGACTACTGTGGATCAGTGGTCTGAGATTCATACCTATCACAACAGTTAAAACATTTCACATGTACAATCACGTGGGCTAGATGCTCACCTTCCACTTAAAAGCTTTGATTAATTCCCCATCCTAGCCTTCTCTACCCAGGCTGAAACTCAGTACCGTAGCAGTCCCCGCAGAAAACAAATGGCATACTAAAAAAGGTTTAACTAAAAGAATATAACAATGTAATAAAACAAGGATGGTAAGGCATCTAGGGACCAATAGCGGGAAGCCATTATGTTTGAGGCCTGAAAGGGAAAAGGAAGAGAATGGCATTACTGAAACCCCCGTAAGAGCTGAAATCACGGAGTAGCAATCTTCTGCCAAGTTCTGAGGACTTAGAGAAGCAAATTCCCTGCTACAACTATAGAAAGACATAAAAGGAGCTAACGGAATTAATATTTCATCCTTCCTTTCCTCTTTCTTTTTGAACTCCTGCTGGTGCCTCTCATTGGGTAAACCCAACTGGAAGCCAAAGAGCAAGAAAGACCACATGAGGCAATCTGCGGAGGTCAATGTACAGATCAGGGCAGAGAAAGGCTAAAAATGGAAGGGACTGCATTAAGAACAACCATAACCCAGTAGCCCCCAATTTTGTGGGGCTTGAAGTTCCTACAACTTGGGGAGCTCTCTTTTAAAAATAATAATATAAAATTAAAATACAAAATTAGGTACAAAAGTTCGTATTTGTCTAGATGGAAGAAAGAAATCATAACAATAAATTTTAAATAGCTGATAAATACCTCAACTATCATAGAATGAAAACAATAACAACATATTCTTATTAACTGCCTAAGATACCTCTATGATATTTTCCGTCTCTACAGTTTTTACTGTAATCTTTCTCATCATCTGTTCATATAACAATTTTCTAATATCTATGTAAATAAAGAGCATAGAAAATAATTTATTCTTTTTCTTAAATGGTTAATCAACTTTTTTTTTTATTATTGACAGCTGAGATGTATAAAACATGCAACTTTACACAAAGATGTGCTTGTTATTTGTAGTCCTTTTGTAACTTTGTGCCCTACAAATCAGGAGTTTTGATAAATTCTATTTTGCATGATTACCATAAAATTTTTCATATGTATTCAGTTTTTTAAATTGTATATGCTACATTATCAAAGATATTCCTGACAGGAGAGCACTTTCATTTTGACTAGGTGTTGATAAGAACTGAATCCTCTGCTTACAATTAGAAGAATTTTCTAGAGACTAGCTTCAGGCTCCATACATTGCAAAGCTAGTTTCTCCCCCAGTATCCACAAGTTTCTGGTTCTGGGAGCCACAGAAATAATTCATACAGTAGATGACAAGCAATAACTTAACTACACTGAAAATCACATAAATGTATCTCCCTAAACCCAAGCTAAATGTATCATGAAGTCAATTTTCCCTAAGCTGGATCTTATAAAAGCCTGGTAACAGGAAATATTGGTCAAGGAGACCTGTAGCTAGGAATTTGAATCAGAATCTAATATAAACTCAAGATATATTCTATTAAAAAAAATTAATACTTAGCTCCATCTACACAAAAGGCATAAAGGAATGGCCAAATCAGTAGCAAGGAGCACCCCTAATGTCTAGATTGTGGATACTAAATACCTTGTCCACCTGAAATAACTTGGCATCCTTGGAGAGATGACTAATCCAGGTCTGGTACAGTAAATACACAATATGATGCTGGAACATCTTGTCATAATAGAGAGCAAAGAAGCTATCTATACTCAGTGGTGTCATGTCAAGAAATAAAGGCACTTATAACTCTGGGCACGTGTACAGACCTGTTGGCTAGACCTTTTGCTATGTATCTTATATATATTACACACATATGGAAAAAGAGAGAGAGAGAGGCACCAAAGGCTGCTAGCCAAAGATGAGACACTGTGTGCATGAAAAAGTAAAATAACTACAATAGATTAAAACACATTGAATATGTTTTTAGAAAATCTATGAAAAAGATTTTTAATTGATTGGTCCCATTTGAAGGTTGCTATAATGCCAATCCCTTAGTCTGAAATCTGGTAAGTAAAGGGAATAAAAAAAATCAAGCATTTAGCCTCCCTGGCCTGTATAAACCATATTTCAGGGTAATCCCAATAGTTGATGAGGAAAAATTCTCCTTTATAGAAGAATTCTACTTACTAATTAAAGCAGATATGATAAAATACCAATATTTTGCAGCCCCTAGTGAAATAATAGCTCTAGGCAATGGTCATCAATGGTAGCTAAAACCATTTCAAGGATTATGCATAGATCAGGCTGACATTTGGTCAGTCTTAATGTTACAAAAAATGAAATAAAGTAAAATAAAATAAAGAGAGCGAGAAACAATAAAACATTACATGCCTCTGTTGTGATACAATAGTGAGTATACGGCATCACCTATAAAATGTTCTTGCCAAAAAGTAAACTTGAATATGGCCAAGCTTCTAGCTAGAACTACAAGTTTACATGAAATACACAGAGGATAGATTAACATGTCAAATGATACCACAGAGATGCAGCCAGCCACCCCCGCCCCCCACCCCCAGAGTATGGGATATTCTAGGGAATGCACAAGATCTGGTTTCTTCAACAAATAAATGGCATTTTAAAAAGGGACAAAAACTGTTACAGACAAAAAGAAATTGACGAAACCCATCAACTGAATGCAATGTGTAAACCTTATTCGAATCCTAATTCAAATAAACCAACTAGAAAAATAAAGTTTATGGGACAATGAGGGAAAGTTTAACACTGGCAGCACTGATAGCATATTCGATGATGTTAAAGAAATAATGTTAACTTTCTTTGGCTGAGACAATGGTTTAAAAAATGTTCTTATCTATTAGAGATAAATACTGAAATATTTAGGGGTAAAGTGATATAGTGTCTGGGAATTACTTCACAATAATCCAGTAGAGTAGAGGTGAGGAGTGGGAGAGAAGGCATAGATGAAACAGGATTGGTCATATTTTGGTAATAGTTGCACCTGGGTAATAGGTACAGAGAGGCTTATTACTATTCTCCCTACTTCTGTGTATATCCAAAAATTCCCTTAATAAACTTAAAAAAAAAAAAAGGCAGTGGAAGAAAAATGAACTCTTCCAGAGTTTGGCTAAGCTGTAAAAAAAAAAAAAATTGCTCCTGTACTATCAAGAGCAAAGTATGCTTAGGCTTTCAGGTCTTAAAGAGGTGAATCGGACTCAACAGCAATTCTCATCTCTCTTTCCAATTCCCAAATACTCCCTGCTATGTCAAGTGTTTGCTGTGAGTCAGAATAGACTTGACAGCAATGGGTTTTTAACGAGTGTCAAATGTTCAAAGCGGCCTCTATTTACCAGAGAACATGTGTAATAACTCGTCACTGGTATTTCACAAAGATTAAAACATTCAGTCATGGGATCCTGACTCAGGTGCTTTGGCAGAACGGAAACTCCACGAAAGATGTCTTTCTGGACCCTAATGTTTGCTCGCCCCTTGGAATGTAATTTGAATTAAGTGATTCTCCACTGTTACTTGAGGGCTTAGCTGAGGAAACGAAGCAATTAAGCCTCAAGAAGCAATCATTAAAAGATATTTATGTCATCAGCATGGTGACAGATGTCTGAATGCCACTGAGCTCAAGATGCATGCCACTTTCCTAACTTCTCTCTGAAATAGCTAAAACACTACAACTCTTTACATGATTCACTTCCTTCCCCTGCCCCACCAGCCTCTGCATCCCGTAGTCTATGGAAACTTAATGTTCAAAGTTTCTACCCTTCTACACTGATAACATATGGAATTAATTAAGATTACAAAACCTTGAAATCATACATAATATTTTTTGCATTTGAATATATCATGTGTTAGACAGTGACACCTATTGGTTAAGTATAATATTGTAAACCAGGGCTACTGAAAACCGTATTTTAGTACTACAGTGAAACCTCTAACTCAGACACAATGGTAAAGGCCAGACAGAACTGGGCAAAATCTATGGTAGGAAAAAGTCATTTTAATAAGCTTTTCACCATCAAATAGTCTAGGTAATTAGACTAAAAGTAAGGTCTCCTAGGCCCTTACAAAAAGTATTTCTGGTTAGTACAGCAAATAATCAGCCTATGCTGTAGTGAGGTTGCCTTAAATTTCAATTCCTTTTTTAATTAGGGTTTCTAAAGTTTTTAAAGTCACTTTGTTTCCTTAACTGGGCAAACATTTCACAACTGTCTTGATAGCATTTTCTCACTGAGAAGTTTTATTTTAAAAAAAGAAAAAAAAGATCCTATCTAAAAGTTCACAAATTCCAAACTTGTGGAATTCAAACTAAAAATAATAATAATGAGTCTCGACTCAAGTTAGAAAAGAGGTAAGAAGATCAAATTGAAGCATTGTGAATATGGAATCAAGAGAATAAGATAAAACAATTCTTACCTCAAACAGGGTAGAAAGGAAGGAAGTATCCTGTCATTAAAGGATTAGATTATAGAAATAAAAGTAAGAAAAATGATAAAAGGAAAATGCCATCCAATTCCCTAAAATGTCCAACATGTCATAGGACTAGCATCAACTTGACCCTTTTCTCATCAAAATTCTTACCTCACTTATTAGAATAATTTATATAACTTATTAGAATTACTTATAACTATATACTATAATATGAATATAAATATATCTATATAGAAGATAGTTTTTACAGTTAAATCAATGGGAAAATTAGGTTCAGTCTAAAAAATTGTTTTGTAAACTTGAGGGAACACACCAATAATATTGTAAAGTGAGCAATACCTGAAATTAGAAACACTCTTGAACCAGTCTTCTCTCTGATATAAAATAATTTTCACTCTCAAATCTCTCATTCATTCCCTTCCTTACTTCTTGATTTTGTTATTATGGGTAGTTTGAGGTTTCTTCATGCTCAGTACTAAACTCACCTTCCCCTGTGTTTCCCTCTCAATTATCTCTCCTCTTTGGAATCCTCCTCTTCTCCCCTCAGTGATGCTATCAAAGCCAACCTTGCCTGCAGTACAGCGCAAAGGAGCAGTGACATTTATTTTCCTCTGCTGCTCTCTCCCTTCTCCTCTCGTTTGTGTTTTAATCAATGCTTGTAGAGTGCTTTGAGCGATCCATTCTCAGGCCCCAAAGTCACTGAGTGGCCAAGTTGCTCAATCACACAGGGAACTGAAAGTACAGTGCAGACTGCAGCTGCCTCCATGACTCTGGAGGGTGCGCAAGAAGCACATAGATACATTGCAGTGGATGTGGTAACAGCATCAAGTTTGTGGCAAGAAGCTCCAAGCTACAAAATACCTAGACTGGAAGTTTTGGGTCTAGGGGGGAAAAAAGAAGAAAGAAAGAAACAAGTCTTCTGAATGATTCATACTCTGCTAATCCTTCCAAAGAAGGAAAACCTGTTAATGACAGACCAGTATGGCAGCCTTGTAGTTAATTTTTATTTTCTGTTACAATTATCAAAGCATGTTTAATGTGTTCCTGCATGGGGCAGGACGATCCTTGCCAAAATGGAAATCAAGAAAAGTTGGCCATCTGTGGAAATGCAAGAAACATGGGAAGAGTTAGACAACAGAGGAGCAAATCCTGGTAAAAGGAAACAGTTCTTTCACTCATGATGGTTTTTTGGTCTGTCCTTATTTAACATAGGATTGCGGGACAGAAGAGTATGGAATCTTTAAACAAATAAAACATTACAATCATGCTGAGTTATTTAGATCATTCACTGAGGAAATTGAACCCGAGAGAGTTAATTAGGATCATCTGGGGCTGAACAGGTTACATTTCCATAGAAGCTGAGTGTACCCATAGTCCTGAGTGAAAGCAGTTGTTGGAAAAATTAGGGCAAGGCTGATGGTTGAGCCTAAGAGAGCTTGTTGGGTTAATGAAATCTTAGAGGAGGAGAATCTTAGTGTATAGTTTCAACGTTTTATTTAAATACCAGGACACTGATAACCAAAAGCTGAGAACACTCTCAGCTGGAAAGGCCCAAGGCTATACTCCTCTTTATAGTAAGACAGGAATAAACCAGTGGTCCTCAAAGTGTAGTCCCCAAATCAGCAGCATCAGCATCCCGTGGGAACTTGTCAGAAATGCAAACTCTAGGGCTCCACCCCCAGTACCTGAATCAGAAACTCTGGGGTTGAGGCCCAGCAATCTGTGTTTTAATAACCCTTAAGGTGATACTTAAGTATGACAGCCACTGGATAAATGATGGAAATGGTTTATTATGGAGTGAGTTGTGTCACCAAAAAATATGTGCGCCAACTTGGCTAGTCCGTGATTCCTAGTGTTGTGTGATTGTCCAGCATTTTGTTATCCGATGTGAATTTCCTATGTGTTGTAAATCCTACCTCTATGATGTTAATGAGGCAGGATTAGAGGCAATTATGTTAATGAGGCAGGACTCAATCTACACAACTGGATTGTGTTGTAAATCAATCTCTTTTGAGACATAAAAGAGAGAAGCGAGCAGAGAGACATGAGGATCTCACACCACCAAGAAACAAGACCCAGGAGAATAGTGTGTCCTTTGGACCCAGGGTCCCTGCACTGAGAAGCTCCAAGACCAGGGGAAGATTGATGACAAGGACCTTCCCCTAGAGCTGACAGAGAGAGAAAGCCTTCCCCTGGAGATGACACACTGAATTTGGGCTTCTAGCCTCCTAGACTGTGAAGAGAATAAATCTCTGTTTGTTAAAGTCATCCATTTGTGGTATTTCTGCTACAGCAGCACTAGATAACTAAGACATGGTTCAAGAATTTTCTCACAACTAAAGTGACTCAAGGAATCTTTTCATCCTTGCTGTTCCATCCGAGTCCAAGCCACCATCGTTTCTAGCCTAGACACCTACAACAGCCACTTCTCTGGTCTCATAATCTCCAGGCTTAAAAAGAAAACCTATTGCCATCAAGTCAATTCTGCCTCAGCCACTCCAATCAATTTCTCACACTGCGGGCAGAGGGAGCATTTTAAATTACAAATCAGGTAGTGTCACTCCCCTGATTTAGTACCCTTCAGTAGCTTCCCATAGCATTTAGGATCAAGTCCAATGAATGACCCGGCATCAGCCTATGTCACTCCACAGTGGGTAGTGTGGTCCTAGACCAGCAGCATCAGCACCACCTGCAAACTTCCTAGAAATACAAATTATTGGGCCCTGAGCCCACTGTATCAGAAACTCCAGGGCAGGGCCCAGCAATCTGTATTTTAGCAAGCCGTGTGGATGACTTTTATACACATTGAAATTTGAGAATTACTACTGTCTAAAATATTTATTAGGGCCCATGCTAACAATGGAACTCTAGGTGTTCTCCCTGCCCCATTAGGGGCATTATAATTTGGGCCTTTGAGTGATAACAGCCCTTCCATCTTTGGTGTAAACCACAAGATTGTCTCTACTGATGGAACTGAAGATCAGGTAGGTGCAGAAGGACAGAGTCGCCCTTTGGAAGCTGACAGCACCACTCACATCCTATCACATAGGAAGTAGTGACAGTACTAATTATATTGCTTGTAATAATCAGGAGTAGTAAATACCGACAATCATTTACTCAGCCCCTATAATACACTTTTATGTACCCTATATATACAACCTTGGGAAGTAGGAATTTTATCTCCATTTAACAAATGAGAAAACCAAGACTCAAAGAGGTCAGATGATTTGCCCAAAGACACCCAACTAGGAAGTGATAGGTCAAGGACTTCAATGTGGGTCTGTTTAGCTCCAAGCCACTAGCTCCACTATACCACTTATTCCTACAAGAGTATAAACACTTTGATCCCTCGGCAAGACCCCGCATTCCAGGCAAAATGTTGGGTTTACGCTCTCTCACCTCCTCCTGCCTTTCTGTCACTCACCAGCCAAGTGTTTGCTTTGGGACTTCTCTTCTCACTGACCAGTGACCGTGATGATGCAGTTTGCATTTTCTGTTGCCATGCAGACAGCTGCAGACAGCGATGTAGTGTATGAGAGAAAGAGCCTTCCAGATGAAATGTAATGGGTAAATGGAAATTGTCATCATTATCTCCTGAATAAATGGAGAAGATGCTCATTGGCTCTAGCAGAACTCGAAGGAAAAATTGGACTGTGAACAAAAGCATTATTAATTTAAGGAACTGCCTGAATTTGCCTCTGGCGGTTTCCTTTGTAAACACTGTTAACATCCTGGAATGCTTGAACTATATCTAAATGCATAGCTTAAATACATAAAAACAGAAACATAGGCATTACTTTCAGGCATCCAGAGAATTGTTTGCTTCTGATATCTGCCAGAACAAAATAAAATTAGCATATGAGGCTTCCAAATTATGAGGTTCTAATGTTTTTTATGAAACCCTTTTATAAGATATAGAATTGTTGACTTCCCCCATCCCAAGACCAGATGTAATTTACAACTGACAAAATATAGCTCTGTAACATTGCTGGTGCAGAACACACTGGCATGTGTATTTTTCTGTAACATGAACATGGTTCTTGGGGTAAATGGCTGCAGCAAAGGGATATCTTTAGGCAACAGGTTTACTTAAGTGGCCAAGTCACAGCTGAATAACTTTGTAAATGAGCCTAGTAGAGCCAAGTCCGTAGAGGAGAATAACTGCATCTTTATGACCTCATTCAGAGATGAAATGCCCTTGACTCGGGCAACCTGGTGGTAGGCATTCAGAGAAGGTATATTTTGGACACTAGAAGCAAATAAGTGATACTTCCCAGAAGAAAAAAATATATATATGTATGATTTTGGTTGAGGTGATTCTAAGTAAAACGCCACCCCATCCTCACCAGGTTCACAGGTTTTGCCAAATAACCCTGGTATGTAAACATGGGCATGGCAGTTCTACTGAGCCGAAAAAACATTTGGGGAAATCCTGTTCGAGTGTGATGTGCTTCCATGTCACAGGCTCTCCCCACTTCGAAGCGAGAGTAGAAAGGAGGGTGGAGGACTCGTTAATAGTTAAGAACCAACCAGCCTGTGGGGCACACTGGTGGTAAGCTACCATCTCCCAGTGCCACTAGAGAATCAAGGCTTGTATCCCTTGCTACAATACAAAACAATACCAACTAACATATACTGGGATCTTACAATGGATGGGCTAAGCACTTTATACATATTATGATTTAATCCTTCCAACAACCTTAAGTAGTTTAATATTATTCCCATTATACAGATAAGAAAACTGAACCACAGAAGTTACAAAATTCTCCCAAGGTAGGAAGCAGCAGAAGTCCCAGGGTGGTGCAAATGGTTTGTGCTTGACTACTAAAGATTGGCTGTTTGAACCCACCAAGTGGCATGCTTCAGGAGAAAGTCCTGAAGATCTGCTTGTTAAGATTAAAAACCAAGAAAAACCAAACCCATTGCTGACAAGTCAATTCCAACTCATAGCGACTGTACAGGACAGAGTAGAACTGCTCCATAGGGTTTCCAAGGAGCAGCTAGTGGATTTGAACTGCCAACCTTTTGGTTAGTAGCCGAGCTCCTAATCACTGTGCCACCAGGGTTCCCCCAATTATAGCCAAGAAAACCCTATGAAGCAGTTCTACTCTGTAACACATGGGGTAGCCATGAGTTGGAATCCACTCCCCAGCATTGGATTTGGTTTTGGTTTAGGAAGCAACAGAAGCCATTTCAAACTGAGTCTGGCTTCAGGGTCTATGCTCTTAACCAGCATAAACATGTTGTCACTAGCAGCGGAAACCCTGCTTGCTTTCAGATTTGAGACCTTGGAATTGACAGTGGCGTCACTAGGGTTGATGTCTTCCCCACCTCCCCCCATGGGCCTCCTTCTGTACCAGACCATACAGAATCCTTAATAATGTTTATTATCAATTTTAATCATAGAATAATATGTAATATAGTTGTAAATTGCTTAAATGTGATATTTCATAGATTATATGAATACTAACAATAAAATTGTTTTGTAAAAATCTTTCTACATTGAATTAGAACATAATTAGTTATAATATTCTTAGTAACTGAGTGGAAGCCTTTTTTTTATTTTTCACCTTCTTTTCCTTTAATTACTACTTCTTTCTCAAAAAAGTTATTGATATAGGTTCACAAATACTAATTACTACAATATTGTAGCAAAAACACCAGAGAAATTGACAAAATCAGCACCTATGAAAACACCAGCAGCAATAAAAACAACAGCATGTGCTTGTAGCGCATACAGATGAAACCATGTGATTTGAAGTGTCACTGTAATTGGGTAATAATAACAGTTCTGACTGAAGCGCATTTGAAGGTTGGAGTTTTAGCCTTGTAGGTATGTTGATACATGTAAGCTGGGCATACAAAAAAAAAATGTTTTTGTTGTTATAACTACAGAGATTTTTTTTTTTAATTTCATTGTTTTTTAAGTGAAAGTACACAATGAATTATGTTCCCATTTAACAATGTTTATACAAATTGTTCAGTGACATTGGTTACAATTTTCGCAATGTGTCAGCATTCTCATTCTTTCCATTCTGTTTCCATTGATCTAGCTTCCCTTCCCCTCCTTGACTTCTCTTCTTTGCTTTTGGGTAAATGTTGACCATTTGGTCTCACATAGTTAATTGTTTAAGGGACATATTACTCATGGATGATACTGTTTATAAGTCAATCTATTGTTTGGCTGAAAGGTGACCTTCGGGATTGGTTTCAGATCGAGATTAAAAGGGTATCTTAGGGTGATAGTCTCGGGGATTCCTCCAGTGTCTATCAGTACAGTAAGTCTGGTCTTTTTTAGGACTTTGAGTTTTGTTCTACATTTTTCTCCCATTCTAACCAGGACCTTCTATTGTGTCCCTGGTCAGAACGGTCGGTAGTGGTAGCCGGACACCATCTAGTTCTGGTCTCAGGTTAGAAGAGGCTTGGTTCATGTGGGCTATTAATCCAACTACAGGGATATTTTTATAAAAAATAAATTACAAATTTATGCTGAAACACTGCACAAAAATTTCATAGGCAATCATTTTGGTGTCACCCCCTCTGACCGTGTCACCCAGTATGGTCCACACCCCTGCTCCCCTCTAGTGATGCCACTGGGAATTGAATTCTTGCTTAGTCACTTGGAATTCAAACGTGACCAAGAGTAAGTAACTTAGCCTTTTTCCTCACTTGTAAAATGGGTAAAATTCTGAACTAACAGGATTGTTATGAATTTACTTAGCACTTAGTAGTCACTCAACTCAACATCATTTTCTTAAGGTACATCATCATCAAATTCACCAACTGCTCTAGGTAAGATCCGGTATTGCAATGGCATTTATCTGTCCCAGATCATTTCCCTAGCTAAAGCTCTGAAAGGCACAAGCACAAGCAGAGTAGAATGATAACAAAATATAAAGGAAAGAATCGTATGCATGCATGCATACAAATATTGCATATTTGTATATCCATACCTTGGATTTCTGTGAACTTAAAAGATAGAAAACACCTGCCTACTATGGTCTTTTGGAGCCCTGGTGGCACAGCGGTTAAGAGCTTAGCTGCTAACCAAAAGATCAGCAGTTTGAATCTACCAGCTGCTCCTTGGAAACTTGATGGGGCAGTTCTACTCTGTCCTATAGATACGCTATGAGTTGGAATTGATTAGACTGCAATGGGTTTGGTTTTTGGTTTACACAGTCTTTTAAGGAGCTCTGTCGGCCTAGTGGTTAAGTGCTATGGCTGCTAACCAAAAGGTCAGCAGTTCAAATCCACTAGCTGTTCCTTGGAAACCCTATGGGGCATGTCTACTCTGTCCTATAGGGTCACTATGAGTCGGAATCAACTCGATGGCAATGGGTTTGGCTTGGTTTTTTTGTATGGTCGTTAAAAATCCTAATACTTTTATAAGACGCCTAGCACATTTAATTCTCAATCTAACTGTTTGTTTGGGGAATGCCAATAATATATACTTTAAACACTTATCAATATATGTAAAACTTTACATACACAAGTATATAAAAACATGAAGTGCAGTGAATGCGTGTGTGTGTGTGTGTGTGTATGTGTCCTATGATCTTTGTTTCTTCCTAGGAAGATACTGTAACAAATTGACCTCACAGCTATAGGCCATTTTGAACCTTTCCCTTGACTGGGATGGAATGACCCAAAACCACTATGAAATGATTTCACTTAGGTTATATTTCTCTGGGATTATTAAAATGAGATTCTTTTTCCTTTTCCCAACAATTTAACAATTTTTCAAACGTGTTGAATGACCCTGCTTTTCCTCCCATCCTTTCACCATATGTCTTGCTGTCACACAACTAGCCAAGGGCATGAGATTATGAATGATATCTTTTTCTAGTTTTTAAAGCAGGAACCATGAAGTAGGATTGTGCATTCCCATCTATTCCCTTGTTATTTGTCTTCCTTCCTCCGTGTTCCTGGGGAAGACAAGGCTATTGCAAGAGTAAAGAAGATTGGTTAATTCTTTTC
Organism: Dugong dugon; assembly: GCA_030035585.1. Taxonomy (NCBI): domain Eukaryota; kingdom Metazoa; phylum Chordata; class Mammalia; order Sirenia; family Dugongidae; genus Dugong; species Dugong dugon. The sequence goes on from CM057475.1 coordinate 29,516,425, forward strand.
GGTGTCCTCCTTCCTTGGTCTGCTAGGCTCTAATCTCAATGGATTCATTTAAAATAACTTCCTTCTCAACAGGGTATTATTGAGGAGACTGCCATTTGGATATATTCTAAGGTGTATTCTTGAGTTCTGAAAGATATAAGACATTTCCCAGGATGTAAAAATTATTCCCTAGAATAATACACTGCCACTCTAGTTTTAGTCAACATCTCCTGCTAAAATGTCTGTGGAGGAAATGAGAATAAGATAATGTTCTGTTTGTCCAGCTCTTTGACAGCCAGGAGCAGAGACTCACTGAAGTCACTTCAAGAAAAGGGACCTAGAGTGGATCATCGCAAGGTAAATGTAAAAGGTACCTGTTGTTGTTGTGTGTCATCAAGTTGATTCTGACTCATAACAACCCTATAGGACAGAGCAGAACTGTCTCGTACAGATTCCTAGGAGATCGCCAGATCTTTTCTCCCTTGGAGTGGCTGGTGGGTTCAAACCAATGACCTTTCAGTTAGCAGCTGAGCATCTAACCGTTGCACCACCAGGGCTCCTTAAAGGTGCATGAGGACATTTAATTCAACTTTCCCTTTAAAAGTACAGATGAGCCATAACCTGTTCTCTCTGGCTACCTCCAGGCTACTTTGTCCTCCCAGAAAGAGTACACATGTGTCCTTTTCTGTCTGAGAAGCTCCTCACCTTTGGCAGCACTGAAGGAGACAGGGGACACATGTTTAGAAAGCCAGATTAACCTGGTCCACTGTGGCAACTGCTGGAGTAAAATTTCATGGCCTGGTCTAGCATGAGTTGTAGGGGCCTCACCTTGAAGCCTGGAGAGATGGTAGTGTCATTTTACTAATGCAGAGAACATAGAAGGAGCAGGTTTGGAGAAGGAGATGATGAGTTCATGTTTGCACATGTTGACTTTGAGGCACCTGGGAAATGCCCAAGTGTACATCTCAGTTTGAATCTCAGGAGAGAGGTCTGGGCTAGACAGACAGGTCAAACACCCTGTCTAAGAAGGCATAGCTTAATGCTGGCGGTAGCACTGGGACTTGAAGGGAGCCAGGCCTGGGCTAGCTCTACCAACCTACACTGCCCATAATACCCATGCCAGGCCAGCCAGTGAAGTTGAGAGGATGCAAATTGCCTGTCTGGCCTTAACCTCTGTACACCTCTTCCCCTTGCTTCCTCTTTTGCTAACTCAACTTGCTTGACATGTCCAGTTAAATTTTAATTTAAGATAAACTATCTGGTGTCCCACAAGAGGATGGGCCTTTGGCCTCCCAGTGTCAAGCAAGACAGAGATGTCCCCTAACATCAAATGGCCATATGAGCTTGGGCAATTAGTGGTTTCTGTATTAGGCCCCAAGGACAAGGATGGGGGTGGTCTAATAACGACTAAAAGTAAGGTTCCTGCCAACCTGTGAGAAGGAGACTCAGGCTGAATTTAATTTTATCTAAAGGAAATAATGTGACATTTCTAACATATCTAGTTTTGCGAAGAAACTTTCATAACTGCAAAATGACAATAATCACTACTAAGCATTGAGCAATTTCTATGTGACACACTCCATGTTAAATACTTTATATGCATTATCTTTTTTATATACTATAAAATTATTATGGAACAAAAGGGGGCGTCCTTTATTAATGGACCATCAGGATTTGGAAGTAGGTGATGGATGCTTCACCTATTGATTACGCTGGCTCTGGCCCCAAAGAAGCTAATTCAGATATAAAGAGAAATGAGTCCAGAAAGATGATTGACTGACAAGTTATAATATTTGTTTCAGAGCCACTACTCCATCAGCCTGCCTTGGCCTTCCAGTTAAAAGGCATTTAGTCTTGATTTGAATATTTAACATATTAGTTTCCTAGGGCTGCTGTAACAAAATACCACAAACTGGGTGGCTTATAAGAACAGAAATTTACTGTCTCACAGTTCTGGAGATTAGAAGTCCAATCAATGTGTAGGCCAGGCCATGCTCCCTCTAAAGTCTCTAAGGTAAGATCCTTTCTTGTCTCTCCCAGCTTCTGGTAGTCCTGGGCATTCCTTGGCATGTAGATGCATCTGCACAGGGTTATTTTTCCTCTGTCTATCTCTTTGTGTCTCTTCCCCTCTTATATAAGGACATCACTCACATTGGATTAGGACCCACCCTATTGCAATATGACCTCATGTTAACTCAACTGATAACATCTTCCAAGACCCTATTTCCAAATAAGGTCATGTTCGCAGGTACCAGAGGTTAGGACTTTAATGTATGTTTTGAGGGGACGCAACTCAATCCACAAAATTTAATTTCCTTGCTTCAGACTTATTTTTTAGATTTACCTCAGATCCTGAGGCTTTTCATATGACTGGGTTAAGTTGTTTCAAGTTCTGTAACTCTGTAAGGAACAGACTGTGTCTTTGGGCCAATGTTTTAGTTAAGACATTATCTTCTGCAATTACTATTCACTTGAAAGAGAGAAAATTTTCTTCCCAATTGACACAGGATCATGCCCCCGGAGCCAAGAGAATTTGTCCATCCAGCACCCAGTGCACCTTCTCTGATAATAAGCAAATAGCCAGCAGCCTAACTTGGAAACACTTTGTGCCCCCCACACACTTTAGTAAGAAGCTTTGAAATTGTTTTTCTTTCACCACATGCTAAAAAACAAATCACAGTCGTCCAGTACTCTGGCACCTGGCTTTGCAATCGCAAAGCATCTTCAACTGATCACAAAAATAAATAATCTTGCTCAACAATGGCTAGCATTGTTATGGCTGTCCATAATTAGGAAGATTGTAAAAGGAGACAGGTCATGAAAGAAAATTTTCTGGTTCCTGAACAAAGGTTCCACAATCATGTTTTCAAAAGGTATTACCATTTAACCTGACAGATGAATTCCTTATAAAAATTTATTGGAAAAGAATTTTGTTTTTTATTTTTTAGGACAGTTTTGTTTTATGGGATTTATTGCCCAGCCAGTAGTCTCTAACACAAAAACCTGATCGCACATATAGTTCAGTAAGAGGTTGGCCTTAAGTATCTCCACGTTGAAGTCAAGGAGTTATCAACATCAATACAAGCATCTTGCACAGAGGGGGGCATCCACCCACCACCAATGAAGGCAGAGTTGATGGATTTTTGTGAAGAAATTGGAAGGTCTATATGTGAAGAGCTCCCTAATCCCACATGTATGCTACAACTGCGGACTTCTCAGCATTGATACCATTCTATAAATCGCCATTAGTTAAAGGCATTCTTCCCTTTAGTAGAGATAACTCAGATCCAGCCATGTCTCCACCTGGATATCTCACAGATTTCTTAAGGTCGAAAAAACTTTCTTATTTCTCTTTGCTTATAAAAATCTATTTATTCTGAGCTTGGTTTCTCACTGTAGGAGAAGAGAGTTACAAATACGGAAGCAGGAAAGACTGGAATGTACCGATTTCAGTATGAAATCGTGATTTTTGAGATACAGAGAGATAGAGAAATACAGACATTCATATCCTAGCTCTGTCCACCAAGGAAGTCTAGAAACAATGACACCCCAATAGCAACGAGTACACCTAGATTTGGGAGCAGTGATGGTTTTGCGGTAGAATTCTCACCTTCCACATGGGATTCCTGAGTTCAACTCCCAGCCAGTGCACCTCAAGCACAGTCACCACCCGTCTGTCAGTGGAGGCTTGCTTGCACGTTGCTACGATGCTGAAAAGGTTTCAGCGAAGCTTCCAGACTGAGATGGACTAGGAAAAAAGGCCTAGTGATCTACTTCAAAAAATCAGCCAGTGAAAACCCTATGGATCACAACAGTCCAATCCCGTTGTGCATGGGGTTGCCAAGAGTTGAGGGGCCCACTCCACGGCCGATAACAATAACATCACCACCACCCAGGTTTTGGTACTAGGAATCAGGGCTACTTGTACAAAAGGCTGATTCCAGGATTGGGGCAAAGGAAGTACAAAATGAGCCTGGAGTATTATATTACTCTGGAAAGTAAGAAAATATTTAAAGAAATGATGGGGGCATATCAAAAAGACACAGGAACCAGCTTGAAGGGACTCCCACTGGTAAAATCAGGGACAAGCTGAACATCAAAATAAGTAGTGACAGTAGTGGATTATAACCCATTTTAAAAAATAAAACTCCACGAGCCCATTCTGTATAAGTAAATGAAAAATTGATAAGGGATCCAGGAAAGCTCTTTCTTATAGTAGAATGCCAACTAATAAATTTAGAAGCAATGATGGTGTAAAAATGGCATGAGGGCAGTATCTGACCTCCTCTAACTTCACAAGGGGAAAGGAGACCCAAGATCAACGGCACAAGGCTGACTCCTATGAGGTAGAGGCCAGACAAGCCTCCTCTCTCTGCCATCTTTACTAATTCTGTCACCAACCGTCCCTCTCACAGCACTCTCTACTTCTCTGCTGGGTTTGATAATTCGTTGCAATGACCACACAGAACTCAAAGACCATACTCACAGGGTTTATTACAAGGGAAGTTACAGTTACAAATCAGGCTCAGGAACACTCAGGATACAGTTCCTTCGTCAGGACAGCCTCTTTCCAAACGTGCTCACAAGCACGCTTCTCCCTGGCCCTCAGCTTCCGCCCAAAGGCACTCGGCTTTCTCTCTCCGTGGGCCAGAAAGCCTACTGCGACATCTTCTGCTGCCAGGTCCTTCCTGCAATGGCTTCTCACCATCTTCAGGGTACAGCTTGCTCTCTTTCTCTCTCTCTGTCTCCTGCTTCCAGCAGCTTTTCAACACTGGGATCCGGAGTCCAAAGGACGCGCTTTCCACTCCTGGCTGTTCTTCCTTGGTGGTGGTAGGATCCTCCTCTCTGCTCTGAAATTGGCTCTCTTTTAAGGCAAAACTGACCAATCCCCTTGGTGGGCCACAATTAACCTATCACACACACAGTCCTGCACAATCACTTGGGTGGGAGTTACAAGACCATGGCTAGAAAGGCCACACACAAAAGTAATTAATCCCACCCAGATGTATTAGAATATCATCAATGGATGCCAAAGCTCTAAGATGAAAGTTTGATAAGGAACATGATATTTATATACCTTCAATACATCTCCCCACAAAATACTAACTATAAAAAGGAAAATTAATAATTTTAAAGAACAAATCTAGTGGACATCTCACTAACCAAGTCGTCAATGTTAACATCATCAGTATCGGAGCAAACCTACCTTATGTGCCTCCTCTTATGATACACTGAGAAGGACATAACCTAACTTCTGTAGTATTTCTTCCAAAAATGCATAATCTGAGTCTAATAACAAAAAGTCATTAGACAAACACAAATTGAGAGACATTCTACAAAATAACTGGCCTGTACCCTTCAAAATGGTAACAGCAAGAAAGACAAAGGAAAGCTAAAGAACTGTTTAAGATAAGTGATAACTATAGGGACAACTAAAGGCAATGTATGACTCTGGCTGGATCCTAGACTGGGAAAGAAAAACCTATAAAGAACACTATTGATACAATAATTTGATTTACTGATACAAAAATTTGATGACATTATTGTGTTAGGTGCTGTCAAGTTGGTTCCAACTCACAGGGACCCTATACAACAGAATGAAACACTGCCAGGTCCCACACCATTAGATTAGATAACAGTATTGTATTTATGTCAAATATCACAAATTTGATTAGTGTACTGTGATTACATAAGAAAGCGCCCTTTTTTTTGAAAAATATACACTCAAGTATTTAGAGGCAGAGAGGCACGAAGTGACCAACTTATTCTTAAATGGTACAGAAAAAAAATCATCTGTATCTGTGTGTATATAAACATGTATATATGTTTACATACATGTTTATATATGTATATATACACATATATGTATGTGTGTGTGTGTGTATCTATATATATGTGTATATATACACCCCTGGATGGTATAAATGCTTAATGTGCTTGGCTGCTAACCAAGAGTTTGGAGGTTTGAATCTACCCAGAGATGCCTTGAAAGAAAGGCCTAGCAATCTACTTCTGAAAAACCAGTCACTGAGAACCCTGTGGAGCATTCTCTCCTCTGACACATATGGGGCCACCATGAGTTGGAATCAATTCAACAGCAAGAGATAGGTTTTATATATATGTTGTTGTGTGCCATCGAGTCAATTTCGATTCACAGCAACCTTATAGGAGAGAGTAGAAACTGCCCCATAAGGTTTCCTAGGCTATAATTTTTACAGGAGCAGATCGCCAGTTCTTTTCTCTCACAGAGCAACTGGTGGGTTTGAACCACTGACCTTTTAGTTAGCAGCCAAGCCCTTTAACCATTGCATCACCAGGGCTCTATATATGTGTATGTATATGGAGAGAGAGAGAGAACCACTGCCTAGCTAAACCCACTGCTGTCGAGTCGATTTTGACTCATAGCAACCCTATAGGACAGAGTAGAACTGCCCCATACTGTTTCCAAGGCTGTAATCTTTATGGAAGCAGACTGCCACATCTTTCTCCCATGGAGCAGCTGGTGGGTTCCAACTGCCGACCTTTTGGTTAGCAGCCAAGTGCTCTGACCACTGCACCACCAGGGCTCCTTAGAGAGAGAGAGAGGGTGCAAATGGGCAACATGTAAACAATCTGTGAATCTGGATAAAACGAAAGTAATTTCTTGAACTATTCTTACAACCATTCTGTAAGTTTGAAATTATATCAGAATAAAAAATTACAAAAATTTACCCAGTCTTCCAGGCTCAACTGACCCCTATCTGTTCCATGAAGCCTTCTATTCTCACTGTAGTATGAAATCACAGATCACAGGATTTTATTGCTGGAAGAAACCAGACACTTTTTTCAGAAAAAATCTTGTAGCACAATGAGTCTGTATATTCAACTGGTAATTAATCAAAAGCCTTCCCAAGTCTTTCTCCTGTCTTGATCTATTACCAAATTCTTCTGCCATTATTCATCTCCCCAATTACAGTGTAAGCTCCCTGAGTCCTAAAAGTGTGTCTTACAAGTTCTTTATCTTCTGAACTCTTCTTTATATTCTCATTCCTTCTCCTATCCCACCCCTCTAGACCACCATCCTCCTTGCCAAAAAAAATAAAATTGGTGAATTCTTACTCTTCTACCCTTAAGGTTTTAGCTTAGATACCACCTCCTCCAACCCTCCATGATAGCCTAGACCGGGTTAGATGATTCTTATACGTATTTCCCTAGTATCACATTCTTATACCATCTTAGCACTTACCTTACTGAACTGAAATGGACCATTTTCTTATCTCTCTCCCTCACCGACTCTAAGCTCCTTGAGGGCTGAGACTGGGGTAAGGGCATAGGGGCTCACTAAATATTTATTGAATAATTAAATAGGTGAAATGGTTTAATTTTTGAAAGTTATCAACTCTTTCCAGATTCTGTTATCATTTTCAGGTAACCTGTATCAAAATCACATGGGTTGCTTGGAAGACAGGCAGATTTCCAGGGTCTACCACAGATATAAGCAATCCGAAGAACAGCTACTAAAGATCAAACTTATAAAAGGCTCTTCAGGAGGCTCTGATGTACATTAACATGTAGAACCATAGACTGAGTAAAATCAAAGTCATTTCCCATTATCCCTCTCCCTATTTCCCACTTGTTGATAGTCATCCTCTAGCATAAAACTCCTCAAAATGTCCCATGATGAGATTCTAGAGTTTTTGCTAAATTTACATCTCCCTGTTGAAACATGGCCTTTGCTGATTTGGCTTTGAAAAGGGCCTCCAAATAGTACCTTTAAAGAATTCTGCAAGCCCCTTGTGGCCATCAAATTTGAGGCCAGTTCAGTTAGTGCTATAAACATGTTGCCATCAAGCTGACTGCAAGTCATAGTGACCCTATAGTACAGGGTAGAACTGTCCCACAGGGTTTCCAAGGAGCGGCTGGTGGATTTGAACTGCTGATCCTTTGGTTAGCAGCCAGGCTCTTAACTACTGTGCCACCAGGGCCCCAAAAGAAGCCCATTTATATATCTAGGAAGATCTTCAGAGAAAATAATTTGAACATAACCAAAGTTATACTGAAAAAAAAAAAAAGCAAACAAACAAAAGAGCATTGAGGACAAAATGGAAAAAAAAAGATTTGCATTCTAGATGTAGTTCTGTAAGAAATGAAAACTTTTCATTTAGAAAAATGACGACTTTGCACTAAACCAACTGTAACATATCCCTTTAGTTATTAGTGTTGCCCTGAAAGTTTCCAGAAAGGGGGGAAGGGAATCAGGGGATATAACGCATTCAGTTTCATCGAGGGTCATAATCGGGTGACATTTTTAGTCTATGAGTAGAAGGTAGTAGGTTAATGCAGCCTGTTTATAAGTTCACTAATAGCCTCTTTTGTTATGTGATTCTAGATGAAGAGTAAAAATAAGACATTCACTTCTTTTCTTATCTCTTAAATGCTATGACTTTATCTTTACTTTAGGGTTTAAGAAATCAAAAGACAGACAAAAATCAATGGACAGCATCTTGAACACTAGGACATAAAGTATCCTTGAGTTAATAATTTACTAGTTTATAGAGCCAAGGGAGATAAAGCAAAGGCCCAGTGTCAGTGAAATAAACTGTGTGATTATTTAAATAATTCATATTTTAATTTAAATTGCTTTTGGAGCATCGGGGTGTTCCAAAACCATTCTGACCAACACACACTTTTATCAACTTAAAAAAAAAAAAGAGTCACCAAATATAATTTTGCAGGGTTTTTGCAGGTCCCCAAGCTGTGGAAACGCCAGTCACATGCTTTCACTCTATGCCCCATTCTATAATTAGCTCACAGTGTCAAGGGGAAGAAACGTGCACTGAACAGCAGGTACACAGTCAGTTTTGCTGCATGAAGCATAATGAGGATTTCAGATTTAACACACTAATACTTGTTTTATTACTGCAGTCAATTGTCCGTGCATCTTAGGATTCATGTTGTGTGTATTGGCTAAGTCATGTTTCTTTCATTAGCTGGAGCAATTAATGTATATTCACCCTTTTAAGCACTATCTCTTTATGCTTTCTCCGTGTGTAATTCAGTTTTCAATGATTAAAATAATTTTTCAATGGAGATGTCACAGCTTAATGAAAAAATATACAGCACTAATGTAGGACACATTTGTAAACATTTTTAGGAGGATATTGTTTGTTGTTATACCACTGTAGCAGCTGGCTATAAAATGCAGTTCAAACTCTAGAACTATCAGAGACAGACCTCAGGGGGTTGGAGTAAATGGGTGGAGGAAGGAGAAATTTTACTTTCTGAAAGAGAATTTAATACCATGTCAGAAATAGCTTTTGGCCTGCCTTTTGGTTTGTATGGATAAGGACTCATTATTATTAGCTAGTGTTTACAATTAATAATTTAGTCTTGTCAAATATTTTAACTACTGAGCACTTACCTTGTGCCAGGCCCCAGGCTGAATATTTTACATACAGCTTCTCATCAATCACAGTAACTGGGAGACACTGAGACACAGAGATTTGCCCAAGAGTCTCATTGCTAGTTAGTCATAGAACTGCGATTTAACTCATGCCCAGCTCCATTTTATTACCTAGCAGAGGTAAGAGCTATGGCTGCTAACCAAAAGGTAAACAGTTCGAATCCACCCGGTGCTCCTTTGAAACCCTAAGGGACAGCTCTACTCTGTCCTATCGGGCCACTATGAGTTGGAAACAACTTAACAGCAATATGTCAGAGTAGTTAAGGAGTCCCTGGGTGGTACAAACAGTGAATGGGTATGGCTGCTGATCGAAAGGTTGGAGGTTCAAGTCTACCCAGAGGTGCTTCAGAAGGAAGTCCTGACAATCTACTCCTGAAAAATCAGTCACTGAAAACCCTGCAGAACGCAGTTCTACTCTGACAACATGGGGTCCCCATGAGTTGGAGTCAATTTGATGGCAAGTGGTGACAGTGGTTAAGCATGTGGACTGGGGAGCTAGGCTGCATGGGTTTGTATCTGTGCTTCCCTACTTAGTTCTGGAACTTTGAGCAAGTTACTTAACCTCTCTGAGCCTCACTTCCTCATCTGTAAAAAGGAGATAGTAGGAGAAACCTATCTGGTAGCACTGATGTGAGGACTGAATAAATTAATATGTGCCAACTTCTTAGAAGCATACCTAGCACATGGTAAACCCTCAGTAAGTGGGTGCTCTTGTTACTACTATCATTATGCTATGAAGCATCTATCCTGCATTATCTGCTTTTCTATTATCAAGACTAATCATTTCTTTGTATTAAGCAAGATGTTATGCTATTATGATGCCGATTAATAAATGAACATGTGTGTAAACAGCCTTGACCATGATTATTTCACACTTGTTACATGTCATAATCAGATTCCAGGTTTAATCAACTTTCTAAATATCTTTCCTAATTTAACAAGTGATTATCCTTTTCAATGCACATGGACAATAATCCCAATAGATATGTTTTCTAATTATTTCACTTGTGTGGGTATGTGATGTGAGATAACTCAGGGCAGGATGCATGTGATGAGACAATGTAACACAGTCTTTGAAAACATTGTGGAATAGTTTCCTTTAGATCCTGAGTCAGTGTAGAACAAAAGAAAAGCCACCCCTGATCTGTGGTGACTGCCAGTGCCCCTTATTAAGGCTAGCTGGCTCCTGAAAGCAAACTCATGTACTCTTCCCTCTGTCGAGCTAATGCTTCCCTGAGTCTATAGCTGACATACACTTGTTCTTCCTTAGAGACCTAACCTAAATTCACCTACTCCGGGCTTACTCTTCCTTTCCGGATAAAATGATCTCTCTCATCTAAATTCCAGAGGCAGAAAAAGCTTGTCCCCCACCCCCAGTAGGTATCCTCTCCTTCTTCCTTGATTAGTAAATTTTCAGTTTTTAGCTGAGCAGATAGATTTGCAGTATAAAGACTATATCGACCTCCCTTGGAACTATGTGTGGTCAGTCATGTGACCAAAGTTTGGTGAACAGGATGTACATAGGCAGCAGCGTGTGTGCTGCTTTTAGGGGAGCGTGCCTTAGAGAGGGCGTGCATCATTCTCCCTCTGTTCTTTCTGCTTGCTAGAATATGGACTTGTTGACCGATGCTTGAGCAGCCATTTTAGACCATAAGGTAGAATTCAAGTGTTGACAATGGCGGAACAACTAGAAGGATCCTGGGGCCCTCCTGATTATCGCCAACAGCCTGGACTGCCTACCTCCAAAATTTTTTTTACATGCGCGAGAAATAAACTTGGATACTCTGTCATTTGCATGTGAACTCAACCTTGACTCATTCAACGCCTTTAACATTTTATATTATTTGTACCTGTATCTCTTTTGTGGCACTCACAATATCACACTATACCTAAGTGCTAACGTACTTTTTTCTATTCTAGATGTGAGTTCCTACAAATAAGGACTGTCCAATAAGCACTCAGCATGGTCCCAGGCTCTTATTAGGTTCTGAGTAAATGCTTGCTGCATAAAGAGAACCTAATTCAGTGTATGGAAGACACCAAAAATACAGGTCCTACATATAGCGTCACTATGAATTAGAATCAATTCAATGGCACGCAGTAACAATGTTGGCACTAAATCAGGAGCATTCTTTTTGTATAAGCGAGAAAGTCTTTCAAGCGCAGATTTATAATGCACAACAGGAAAGGGGCACAAGGTGTTTTGTCTATGGTCGTTGTGTCTATCACAGTGCTCTTATCCAGAATGACTTTGTTGTATTTAAGGACTATTTGTTTAGTTGGAGGATCCAGCAGGAAAACATCAACCTTTGGCAAAGGAACACTCTATTCTGAGAAGATGATCCTCTCTGAGTAGAAAGATTTAGGGATAATCACAAGTAGCTGTGAAAGAGGGGAGGGCCATGGCACCATCACATGATTCCTATATATGACCTAAAGTTTATGGAGTATTATTACGAGAATTATTAGACTTGGCTTGTGTCTTACGTTTAATGCCTTGTTGTCTACTTCTCTACACTTAGTCTAAGCTCTAACTCAGAATATCTAAAATTTTCCAGAGATCCACTGAAATAGATAGCACACATCATTTGAAATAAATAATCTATATTACTATGAACCATAGGATTTAAAAAGTAATAGGAACAGAAAGGAGCCCTGGTGGTGCAGTGGTTAAGAGCTTGGCTGCTAACCAAAAGGTCAGCAGTTAGAATCTACCAGCTGCTCCTTGGAAACCCTATGGGGTAGCCCTAGTCTGTCCCGTAGGGTCACTATGAATCAGAATCATTCGTCGGCAATGGGTTTGGTTTTTTGGTTTAGGAACAGAAAATTTTAGGCTTGAAATGCAATATTTTAGCAGAAGGTGATGCTTTTGGGAATATAGCATTGTTGTTTTTTGTTTTGTTTTGTATTTTTGGAAGAAAGCAATCAACTAAGAAAAAATAAAATGTCTTAGGCTTGAGGACCTTATTGATTTATCCATTCTCTACTATGTTCCCATGACTCTTTTGTAATGCCACAAACTCTGTAATTGCTGTTACGAACTCTGTAGAAAGCATTACTTCAATGGGAATTCAAAACTTTTTTCTAGTAGGAAGTACTTTACTCAGTTCATTTCCCAGTGCTGTTGACATCATGAGGTTCTTCAGAAGGGCGTGAGTGTGAGTAGGGATAGGAAGAGGTTTGTCTGACTTTAGGAGTCTAATTTGCCTGTTTTAGAACGAAAAAAAACTTATTGATGGCAAAGCTTTTTGAGATAAAAGAGTACACTGCTATGGTTGTAAATTTTTAAATGGCAGTTTAGAAAATGAGCCCTGTACTTTTTCTCAAATTCACACTTGACTTGTAGTAAGAATCTTTTCACATCATTTCCTTTGACAAGGGTCATTTTATTCAAAGGGCAGAAGAAAGTAATATTATTTAATATACAAGATCAGCTGCAGAAAATGATCTCACTGCCTTTCTGAAGCCCAAGACAAACTGGAAAACATATGTCCCTCTGATGGCAGAGCCAGTTAACACATTGCTCACCCTCGGTTGAGCGTACTGGGTGGCCGTGCGTTGGCTAGTTTACAAGCCAGTTCACTAGTATCACACAGAAGTACAGTCAGGACTAATTCACTACACCTCGACATGGCTAGATCCTTGTACCCAAACTAAACCTACCGCTGTCGAGTTGATTCCAACTCATAGTGACCCTGTAGGACAGAACAGAACTGCACCGTAGGGTTTCCAAGGCTGTTAAAACTTACAGAAGTAGACTGCCACATCTTTCTCACGGAGTGGCTGGTAGGTTCAAACCAAGCTTTTAACCACTGCACCACCAGGGCTCTCTAGATCCTTGTAAGAGTGAGTGAAATTTCTTATCAGAACAATCATCATCTAAGTTATTTTCAAGGTGATAAATGCTAAAGGAAGTAAAGGATGAAGGAAGGATGGAAGGGAGGAAGGGAAGGAGGAAATAAATACATCTACAGAAAGGTATCATAACCCCCTTGATTTCAAGGACTCAGGGCCAGAAAAACCTGTTTAGAAAAAATCTGATCCCTAAAGATGTAGCTGACCTTTGGATCCTCTGGGAAGGTGCGGTATAGCTGCTGTCATTGATGTTTGTCTCAACGAAGGTCTGGGGACTTAGAGACCATAAATTCTATCTGTGGTTCTGTACAACCCTGGATTCTTGAGACTGAGCAAGTCCCTTCCTTCCTTGGTTCTTTGTCTTTCTTTTATATATATATATATATATATATAAAGGAGAGAGAGGGCTCATAGGAGACAGAAAAGAAAGAAAGAATGGGTAGAATATAGTGCAATAATAATTAACACAGAGTAAGTGCAATAATATAACTCATTTAATTCCCAGGTTCTCATTTTGTCATGTCCGGGAGGCTTTTGGAGCTGAAAATACCCTGGTTTTGAACGTGGGACCACATTCAGCAACGGCATTCTTGCCTTTAAAAACTGCTAACATGTGGTGAGAGTCATGAATAATGGCAGAACTATAGGTGGAAGCAAGCTCCTGACGTACAGGAGCCTGTGTACCACTGAAACTGTAGACCAGTTCTGGCGGCCTTGAACCCAGAAGCATTTGCACAAAAACCCTGTGAAATGCTGGCACTCCAACCTGAAACCATAGCCAAACCCACAGTTTTAGAATTTGTAACCAATCTGAACTTAGGCCCAATTCATAGACACTCATGGACTTTTTCTCCTGGAACGGAGCCAGATACAGGAGCCCCAGTGAGATGCTTTTGATTCAAGGTAAAAATTCTGGATATTTATAGAGGATTCAACCTGAAACTCTAGGGGGAATTGGAAATGGGTGGGAAATAATTCTTCATGAAACCAAACCAAAGATAACCAGAAATTGCATGACTTCTTTTTATGAGACAAAGCCAAACTGTTTTGACGATGAGTTATTCTTTACTCAACTGATGACTCACAGTAACCAAAATAGTCTTCCTCTTCCCCCCTTTTTTAAATGCAGAATGTTTAATCCCTATAAATTGGTAACTAGATTTCAACTATGTTAACAGATAACAGTAAAACCATGGAACTTAAATCTGAGGATTTTTCTGTTTGTTTTCAAGAATTTTGATAATTATAACTGGTAGGAAAACACTTTCAACTCTGTTGAGTTTCCTGTGCTTGTATTTCTGAGTAGGGCTTTCATAGTTTGAGAAGGGCCCTTCCTCACTTCCCTTCATTCTCCAACACCTCACTACAACCTTTCTCCACAAAAAAAAAAAAAAAAAAAATCCTTTTGGCAACTTATTACTTTGGGATAACAAGATACTCCTAGTGGTAATGAGAAAATACGTAACACATACTTGGCTTAATTGGTAATTTTGCCTAATGTTCATTTACCCTAGCCATAAATTTTAAAAATCTGAATGTGGTAGGGAGAATTCTAAGACGGCCCCCAAGATTCCTGCTTTCTGGTGTATCTGTCCTGTATAATCCCCTCCTCTTGAGTATAGGTGGAATTTTGAATATGATGGGATATCACTCCCATGAGTGAGTTACTAATCACTTGACTTTGAGTTAATCAAAAGGGAGATCATCCAGGGTGGGCCTGATGTAATCAGAAGGACTTTTAAAAGAAGACGAACAGTCAGAAAGATATTCTTCTGTGAGCCTGGGATGTTGCCATGTTGTAAGAGGAGGATTTGCAGGTGACCTCTAGAAGCTGAAAACTCTCCCTGGCCAACAGCTAGCAAGAAACAGGAACCTTGGTCATACAACTACTAAAAAATGAATTCTGCCAAGAAGCAGTGGAAGAGGACCCTGAATCTCAGATGTGATCACAGACCCAACTGACATCTTGACTTCAGCCCAGTGAGACCCTGTCATGGATTGAATTGTGTCCCCCAAAAATATATGTCAACTTGGCTGGGTCATGATTCCCAGTATTGTACGATTGTGTAATCTGATGTGATTTCCTTATGTGTTGGAAACTCTATCACTATGATGAGGTTATATGTGATCTCCTTATGTGTTGTAAATTCTGTCACTGTGATGAGGTTATACTTATGAGGTTTACAAGATTAGATAGTGTCTTAATGCAATCTCTTTTGAGATATAAAAGAGAAAAGTGAGCAGAGACACATGGGAACCTCATACCACCTAGAAAGCAGTGCCGGGAGCAGATCGCGTCCATTGGATCTGAGGTTCCTGTGCAGAGAAGCTCCCAGACCAAGGAAAGACAGATGCATCACAAGGACCTTTCTCTAGAGCCAAAAGAGAGAGACAGCACCTTCTATCCTGGAGCTGATACCCTGAAGTTGGACTTGTAGCCTACTGGACGGTGAGAGAATAAACTTCTCTTTGTTAAAACCATCCACTTCTGGTATTTCTGTTGGAGCAGCAGTAGATGACTAAGACAGACCCTGAGCACAGGACCCAGCTAAGCCATACTCAGCCTCCTGAGCCAGGAAACTGTGAGATAATAAATGTGTGCTGTTGCAACCCTCTAAGTTTGTGGTAATTTGTCACACAGCAATAGAAAACTAATACACTTGAAAACACATGTAAAAGCCAAGCAGTCAACAGAATCTGGCATTACTTTATACTGCTGGGAGCAAAAGTAAAAGTTAGACACAGAATCCAATGCTGTATTCTTTTCTTCACTCAATACTAACATGACATAAGTGCTTAGAAAAATGTTTTTGTTTTTTTACTATCACATGCTTTCAGGAACCATGTAATCAACTACTAGAGAGGAAATCGTGGAATGATTCCTTCATAATAATTTACTCAAAGTCAATATTATATTAAAAAGATGATATTCAGCTAATCATTCTGATTAACTGAAAAGTTTCTTTTTTATATTTGGTATCTCCTCAAATACAACCATATTTTGGTCAATTAAAAAATGTGTTTATGAGGAGAGAAATACATATTACCAAATAATACATACGGATTATTTTAACATTCTCATAATTGTATTTATTTGTTCTTTTTCCACTTTTTAAAAACATAGTAATAGTAGTAGGGAAGTGGTAGTTCAGTGGTAGAATTCTTTCCTTTCATGCGAGAGACCTGGGTTCAATTCCCAGCCAATGCACCTCATATGCAGCCACCATCTATCTGTTAATGGAGATTTGGGTGTTGCTATGATGCTAAACAGGTTTCAGCTGAGCTTCCAGATTAAAATAGACTAGGAGGAAAGACCTGGCAATCTACTTCCAAAAATCAGCCAGTGAAAACTCTATGGATCATAACAGTCCAATCCCCATCTGATCGTGGGGATGGCACAGGATTAGGCAGTGTTTTGTTCCTTTGTACACGGGGTCACCATGAGTTGGGGCCCACTCAACAACAGCTAACAGCAACTAGTAAAAATAATCATAATGACAACAACCACCTTTATGGGAGGTTGTGCTTAGTTGTTTTCTCTTGACTGAGACTCCTGAAGGAAATAGACTTAAGCCAAATGAGGATGTAGCACACTGTCAGGAAAGTGCACTGGCCTGGATGTTAGGACCTTGGCTTTATGAACTGTTTTGACATTAATTAGCTCAGAAGTTTTGTTTAATTTTATTGTGGCAAAATATATACAACACAAAATTTGCCATTTTAACCACTTTTAAGTGTACAGTTCAGTGACATTAGTTACATTCACCAGGTTGTACAATCATCACCACTATTTCCAAAACTTTTTCATCACCCAAAACAGAAACTCAGCAACCCTGCAGCAATAACTACCCCCTTCCAGCCAATTAATAAACTTCTGTCTCTCTGCATTTGTCCATTCTAGATACTTCATGTAAGTGGAATCATACAGTATTTGTCATTTTGTATCTGACTTATTTCACTCAGCAGAATGTTTTCAATGTTCATCCAGGCTGTAGCATGTGTCAGAACTTCAGTTATCTGTATGGCTGAATAATACTCCATTGTATGGGTACACCATATTTTATTTATCCATTCTTCTGTTGATGGACATTTAAGTTGCTTCCACCTTTTGGCTATTGTAGACAGTGCTACAGTGAACACTGGTGTACAAGTATCTGTGTCCCTCATGGTTTTAAAAATACAATTTTCTTTCTCTAAGCCTCAGTTTCTTCTATTTAAAAAAAAAAAAAAAAACCAAAGGGTTTAATGAGCTCTCCAGAATTTATAGCGTATAACGCTTGAGGGAATCAAGAATAACAACCTTGGTGAAGGCAGAGATACTGAATGGGGCAGGGAGGTGGGGCTCCAGGGTCTCTATGTCCACTCCCATGGAGATTAGTTGTTCTCTTACCTGCTTTACATATGTGTGCTGGGGGCAGAGGGGGGCATTTCATAACCACAAAGGCTGCCATGGTTTTAAAACAAAAGTTTTGAAAAACACTGGACTAGATGGTCTATAAGATCTTTTCCAATGAAGACTGTATGAGTCTCTCAGAAAAAAATAAACCTGGAGAATGAGTAAACAGCCGTCTTTTCTTCTGACCATCACTTTGGATCTTTGATCCTGGTGAAGGAGGGACAATTTTTTTTCTAAGACTGATGTCCCTTAATCTGCCTGGCATTTCAGCTTTTTTTCTCATGTATATGCTCTCCTTCGTTTTACATTATGGTAGTGCATTTCATAGACAGCACATACAGTAACCACGATTTTCCAGTTCAGTGCTGATTTCATTTAATTTTCACTGTATCAATAAAGCCAATTCATTTCGTGTGATAAAATTGCATTACACTGTAAGTCTGCTTATTTAAATAAATTTGGAAATCAAGAAAAAGTCCCGTCCTTCTGCCTTATTTTTGTCTCTGGTACCTGAATTGATGTTTGATGATAGGGTAAGACCAGCCCCTCCATGAGCAATTCCTCAGTACTCAAGGAAGTTGCATAGACCATTAAAGGGCATGGGAAGAGTAGAAGAATGACCAAGAAAAATGTAGATGAATGGAGTTCCTAGGAATTGATGATGTCAACTGTTGGGGAGCAGAAATGCAATCGTATGTTATTCCTGAACATCTCACTTTCACTTCCATTCTAATGTAACATTGAAAACCACAAGGCAAATACTTCCTATTCTTTCTGCTGAATGGAAGCATTGCCTGATACTAGCTTATCTTATTGAGAAACTAATTATTTTAATAATAATGACTTCTTTTACCAATACTCGTGTGATGGTTAAGATTGTGTGTCAACGTGGCTGGGCCATGATTCTCAGTGTTTTAATGTAATCACTCCCATGATTGAATATACTGTGAGTAGCCAATCAGATGAAAGGGAGTATCCTTGGGGGTGTGGTCTGCATCTGAATATAAGCAGACATTCTGGCTTTTTGCTCTCTCTGGATCCTGCGGCTGCCTCCTGTCGTCTCATCTCAGGTTCTTGGGACTTGAGCTGTCAGTTTATGTGCAGAGCCTCGGATTCGTCGGTCTGCACAGCCTATGGGCAGGAGCCCTGCTCTCTGACCTGCTGATCTTGGGCTTGCCAGCTTCTGCAGCGGCGTGACTTGGGAGAGGCCTCTACCCTGATCTACGGACTTGGGACGTTCTAGCCTCTACAATCACGTGAGCTGTTTCCTTGATATAATTTCTCTCTATATATATATTTACAGTCTTTACTGATTTTGCTTCTCTAGAGAATCCAGCCTAAGACAACTGGAATCACTATGTGCCAGAAACTGTGCTGGGCATGTTATAAATATCATTTTATTTAACCTAATTCAAATCTCCAGTTGCAATATTGAAGGATTCTACGGGTAAAATGTTAAATGACACAGGAAGCATCAAAAAGCAGATGGAAGAAATAAACAGAGTCACTATACCAAAAAGAACTGGTGAATGTTCAACCATTTCAGGAGGTAGCATATGATCGGGAACCAATGGTACTGAAGGAAGATGCCCAAGCTGCACTGAAGGCATTGGCGAAAAACAAGGCTTCAGGAATTGACAGAATACCAACCAAGATGTTTCAGTAAATGGATGCAGCACTGGAAGTGCTCACTTGTCTATGCCAAGAAATTTGGAAGACAACTACCTGGCCAACCGACTGAAAGAGACCCAAGTTTATGCCTATTCCCAAGAAAGGGGATCCAACTGAATGTGGAAATTATCCAACAACATCATTAATATCACACACAAGAAAAATCTTGCTGAAGACCATTCAAAAGCAGCTGCAGCAGTATATCGACCGGGAACTGCCAGAAGTTGAAGCTGGATTCAGAAGAGGACGTAGAAGCAGGGATATCACTGCTGATGTCAGATGGATCCTGGCTGAAAGCAGAGAATACCAGAAAGATGTTTATCTGTATTTTATTGACTGTGCAAAGGCATTTGACTGTGTGGATCATAACAAATTATGGATAACATTGCAAAAAATGGGAATTCCAGAACACTTAATTGTGCTCATGAGGAACCTGTAAATAAATCAAGAGGCAGTTCTTTCAACAGAACAAGAGGATACTGCATGGTTTAAAGTTAGAAAAGGTGTGCCTCCGGGTTATATCCTTTCACAATACTTATTCAATCTATATGCTGAACAAATAATCTGAAAAGCTGGACTATATGAATGGGGCATCAGGATTGGAGGAAGACTCATTAACAACCTGTGATATGCAGATGACGCAGACTTGCTTGCTGAAACTGAAGAGGACTTGAAGCACTTACTGATGAAGATCAAAGACTCTGGCCTTCAGTATGGATTACAGCTCAACATGAAGAAAACAAAAATCCTCACAACTGGACCAATAAACAACATCATGATAAACGGAGAAAAGACTGAAGTTGTCAAGGATTTCATTTTACTTAGATCCACAATCAACATACATGGAAGCAGCAGTCAAGAAACCAAAAGAACACATTGCACTGGGCAAATCTGCTGCAAAAGACTTCTTTCAAGTGTTAAAAAGCAAAGATGTCACCTTGAAGACTAACGTGCACCTGACTCAAGCCCTGGTGTTTTCAGTCGCCTCATATGCATGCGAAAGCTGGACAATGAATAAGGAACACTGAAGAGGAATTGATGCCTTGGAATTACAGTGTTGGCGAAGAATATTGAATATACCACGGAATGTGGTGTTGGTGAAGAATATTGAATATAGCACGGAATGCCAAAAAAATGAATAAATCTGTCTTGGAAGAAGTACAACCAGAATGCTCCTTAGAAGTTAAGGATGGCGAGACTACGTCTCACATACTTTGGACGTGTTATCAGGAGGGATCAGTCCCTGGAGAAGGACATCATGCTTGGTAAGGTAGAGTACCAGTAAAAAAGAGGAAGACCCTCAATGAGATGGATTGACACAGTGGCTGCAACAATGGGCTCAAGCATAACAACGATTGTGAGGATGGTGCAGGACCGGGCAGTATTTCGTTCTGTTGTATGTGGGGACGCCATGAGTTGGAACAAACTCAATGGCACCTAACAACAACAACATTTAACCTACCAACCACCTGTGGGGTAGGTATTATTTTCCCAAGTTTACAAGTGAGAAAACTGAGGCTCAAGGGAAGTTATCTAACTTGTTCAAGTCACATAGCTAATAAGTGACAAGTCTACATCTGTTGGACTCCTAACACTTAAAACACAAATTACACTGTTCCCCAACCACTGAGAGTGAGCTGCTTTGAGGCAAAAGCCAAGACATTTATTGTGGGGTGCCTCTCAACCCCTAGTACAGTGCCTTGCACAACAAGTGACATTAAAAAAATATATTTGCTATTGAAATAACTATCCTATTACTGGTGATAGAATTAAAACTAAATCCACAGGAAGACACAGAAATGTCAATACACTGTTCAGTGGAGCTGATCTTTGCATGTTGACATGATGGCAGCTAAAGCAAACACACACATACACACACATAAACACACACCGGAAAGCTTAAATTTAATCAATATAACCTATTCTTTAAATGGATTTGTTAACATAGGACCATGGTCTTCTCTACATAGAAAACTTTTAATTATCTAGGATATAACAATATTTAAAGAAGAAAATTAAAGCCATCAATCTAAAATAATGACTGATACATTCTGACTTAGTTTGAGATTCATATTAAAATAACATTTAGCTCATTAGCAATAGCAACCTGATCTACTCTCCCTACTTAGAAAGCGTTACGTATGGTATTGGCTGTATTTTCCAAATCCTAAATCAGGGTACACAACATAGGATTGCCAGGGAATATCCAGAACATATGGTTGCCAACATATTATGGAACAGCCACTGAAGATACTTTGGAGTTGCTATTCCTATGGCACATCTGTGTTTCAGAGAATAATCTCTTCTTCTCCCAAAGATATAGCCCAAACCTACCAGAAGCTTTTGAGAGCTGAAGTTAATTATATATCCAGGTAAGTGGGCCAGCAAGAAAGCTCAGAAAACAGCTTGATAATATGAGAATCAACCCTTCAACCATTTCAGTTTAGAGAAGCCACATCAAATCTTGATGAGAAACCACACGTAGTGGTAAATTCTGGCATTTAATTTTATGATTATTTACAGCCATTCTGGCGTATAGTTTATGGCATGGAGTTACCTTTTAAAAAATATCAGAAAGATAAGCTAGGAGGGGCTAAACACATAGAAATCGATATATACAAGTGGCTTTGAGTTTTATTCCTCTTGATAAAGAGATAAGAGGTTTATTTAATCAAGCAAATGAGATAAAAGGGCATAAGCTGTGGGAATAACTCAAACTTTTGGAGCTGTGTGGCATCATAAGTTAGGCATAAACTAGTAACAAATATTAGGAAAGTAATGCAAGTTCCAAAGTAATTTATTCTTAGGTGGATGTCCTATAGTCTGCCAAAAAGCATCATTCCTTTAAATTCTATAGACATTTATAATTCTAATAAAATGTTATAAAATACATTGTAAAGCCTTTCACCTATTTGGTTTTTAAATTATCTTACAAAGTCTCACAGTAGACTTTGGCAATAAAGGCAATATTAAGCTTGATTTATTTCCTCACTCAAGAATAATGTCTCTGCCTATCCAAATCTCTGTGAGTAAAGTTAACAGATTCAAATAAATTTACTTCCAAAATCAATTATTATAATATTTTTCATTAAATAAGTAGGTGAACTATCAGATAGCACATGACAGCAAAAAAGAAAGAAAAGCAGAGGAGCTTCAGCTACAAGATGGAAGACCAGGGAAACATATTCACCTCACTTTGCATCTAAAAATCCACCCAATAAGAGTCTATCAGTACAAAAGAATGGAGCTACAGAACAGAAAGAATGGGAGAAGAGGGCAGTTCTTCATATTTCTGGAGTTGGAAAGCAGATGGAAGCATACTGATAAAACAGTGGAACAATCCATAGCCCAGAATCTACCAAAGGGAGAAACAATGCAAATGGCAGTCAGGGAGCCCAATAGAACCAGAGAAGGTCTAGGGTAGTAGTAAGACTGAGGGCAGAAATAAGAAACAGCAACAGTGCTAAAAATAGAGCACTTGATTGAAGGGACAGTAGAATTGAAGAACAGCTCCAGTTAGCTCCTAGCTCCACCTCCATTCCCAAATCCATTCATCACCAGGTTGAAGGCAGTCAATTATTTACTCCCAGGCAAAAATTAATACATAAATAAAAATTAAGGGGATGGCTCTTGCAGAAAAAACTGACTGGGGGTCAGCCATGCCTTCCTGCATGCTGGCATAAGAGAGCTCATGAAAACACTCACCTCTATTACTGTTACTAGCTATGAATTTAGGGCAGAGAAAAAATAATAATATTGAATTCCTTTTGAAAAATACAGAATTTTCATCCATTATCATTTGAAAATATTGTCCCAAACTTTGGAAACATTTAGAGCCCACTGTGCCTATGCCCAAATGCCTTATGTGGCAGAAAAGTAGGCATTAGCTGGGCACTGACCAGGTCACTGTTTTTCTGAGCTGCTCTGTTTACTTGAAACACTCAACTGGGAACAGCTCTCCTCTTAGCCATTTACAGGGAACGGAAAATAGGGCTTGAGAGAAACCCTGTTAAAGCTGAAGTCCACAGCAGGGGCAGCTGGGGACACATGCAAGTGCTATGTTATCTTTTGAAGTCCCCCAGCTAAACAAAAACAGTTAATTGCAGGCAGTCGAGCATCAAAGGAAAATGTCCCCCATGTGCCCTCTGCTTAGATGCCGGTAACGAGAGCTTCTGGGCTCCAAGTAGATTTTCAAGGTGGGCTATTTTTAGTGTGGCTGCACAGAGGTCTTTAAAGAAAAGCAACTCGCTTCTAGCCACATCCACTCTCTTGCCCTTCCTACCTCCGCTCCCATCAGACCTTTTGCTAACACAGCATAAATAACAATAAGCTTTAATTCAAAATTAAATATTACTGGAACAAGAGATATCACCTATTGATGGCTGAAGGAAATTAACTCTCAAACCCTTAAGCCTCTAAAAATCTACCTTCCAAGAACACTGTCGTTGATTTGTTCCAGAATTTTCTACCCTTTTGTTTTCATCCTGGATCTGCATTGCAATCATCAATGCCTGGACCTCACTTCAGATGAATTAGATGAGAATCCCCAAGGGTGGGGCCAGATATCTTAAACACTGTTCGGATCATTCTAATATGCACCTAGGGTTGAGAACCATTGAGGCTGCCTCTAGTTATAAAGTGATTGCAGGTGATTTCAATGAGTAACTAACAACATTGATGTAGGCATGGGAATGTACAGACACTTGAAGAGCATATAACACCTCAAGTAATACTTCAAAACAGTCTTTAGCCACTCAAGAAAAAAGAGACTATTCTCAGTCGCTGAAGATGGAGATTTAAAAGCAAGCAATTTCAGTCTCAGAAGGCCAAAAGAAGATGGAATAGATGCTGAATCACCAAAGAAGCCAAATTTTTCTTTGGAAATTAACTCCACAGCCACTATCAAGTAGTACACTTCAAATTGACTTGACTCCACTCCCTAGACGTATGATGGAATGACCATGTTACATTGATCTAACCAATCAGACATTTCCTTTCCCTGACCATAATAATTCAATCAAGGATGGGCAAAAGGCCAAATTAGAACAAATAAGATACAATGGAATTTTGTGGCAACTCTGAAACCAAGGCAGGTGCTGTTTCATTGGACTTGAATTTGATTTTAAAAAAAAACAAAAAAACAAACCTAAACTTAGTGGAGCCAATTTTTGCAGCATGAAGGGAAAGCCTATCTTAGAATGAAGCCAACAGAAAGAAGAAGAGCTGACAGACTAACAAAGAGAAATCAGATCCTGATTATATCCTTTGAGTCCTGTATCCAGATGAGCTTGAAGCAAAATCAATAAGTAACTTTTTAAGTTATGAAAGCCAATACTTTTGTTTAAGGTTTTGGTTCAGTATTTGGGAACCAAAAGAATTCTAAGTGAAACACACTTTCTTCCTTTCTCCTTATTCACAGTTCCCATTCCCAGAATAAACATAAGACATTACTTGCAAAGACTCCAGTACTCAATTCATAGGCACAAAATAACATGTCAGCTTATTCACTCTCCATTCTGAAAATTCTCTCAATTCTATCCAGCCCCACATGATAAACAGGACTTTAAGAGTTGCCTCCTTATTACTGCACAAAGAAATAGCCTGATTGGAAGGAGAACAGGCTGTGATTGCCTTAAGCACTGGCTCCTAGTAGAATCTGCCTTTATGTAAGAGTTGCCCAAGACTCGTATTAAAAATAAAGATCCATGTAACTACCGAATCATCATCAGAATTAGTTTATTCTAATGTAGTCAACCTGTACCTGACCTCAGATTAGCAAATCAGTACTTTTAGTCTTTAATATATCTTTATTTAACTCTTTTAACTATGCATAACTCTTTGAGGCCAAAATACAATTTTACATGATTTATTTTGTAATTTGGAATAGTATTTATGAAAGTCATCTGGAAAATAAATAAATGAGCATAGCAAAAGTTGAAAAAGAAGAATAAGGTAGAGCTATTTATATCACCATATATTAAAATATTTTAAAACAACAGTAATTAAAGCATTGTGCTATTAGTACTAGAATTGTACAAAGAGCAGAAATTTTTTTAAACTTACCCAAATTGTATACGTATTTTGGATATGATAAAGAGGCATTTCAAGTTAGTAGGAAAACAAAAGAAGAATTAGCTGATGAATTGAAATTCTAGAATTTAAAAATATAATAGCTGAAATTAGAAACTCAATAGATGGATTTCACACATTAGAAACAGCTTAAGAGAAGATTAGTGAACTGAAAGTTATAGCGGTAAAGAAAATCAAGACTGATACACAGAGGAGGAAAAAAAGAATGGAGAACAAAGAAAAGAGCATGAGATATATACAGTATATAATAAAAAAGACAACATATGTGTAATTAGAGTCTCAAAAGGAGAGGAGTAGAGCAAAAGCAATGTTCAGCTAATAATTACTAAACACTTTCCCAAATTAATTAAAAACATTAAGCCATAGGTGTAAGAAGTGCTAAGAACCCTCAGGAAAATAAATACAAAGATAAACTCCTAGGCATAGTATGGTAAAGCTGCTGAAAACAAAAGACAAAGAGAAAATCTTTAAAGAAACCAGAAAAAAAGCACATTACCTTCAAAGGAGCAATGATAGGACTGACAGCTGACTTCTCAACAATGATCATTAGAGCTGTAAAATAATGGAATGACATATGACGTCTTCAAAATGATGAAATAAACTTTTAACTATAAATTCACTAGGGAAAAATATACATATAATCTACATATATAAAGATTACACATGTGTATTTTATATATAATCTGGCAGTTAGACAATCATTCTGACCATAACCACAAAAACACAAAATGTGAGGAAAAGAAGGATGGCTCTGATCACATCAAAAGTATAAATTTCTATGAAAAAAAAAAATCTATAAAAATGTGAAAGCTATTTTGAAATTAAGAAAAAATATTTTCAGCATGTAAAATAGGAGGCTATTATCCTTAACAGATAAACAGCCTTTACAAATCAATAAAAAAAAGATGCAAGCACCATAAGATTAAAATGAGCAAAGGATATATAGAAATAGGCAATGGCAAATAAAAATGTTTAATAAATATAAAAAGATTTAACCTCATTAATAATAAACATACAAATTAAACAAAAATGTCACAGTTTCGGCTATAAAATGGTCAATGTTTAATATAAATTTGATACTGAATTTTCAACAAAGGTACTGATAATTTGGTCCTTTACCCTGTTGGTAGAGTATAAATTTGAGGAATCTTATGGAGGGCAATTAGGCAACACACAGGAAAAGATTTTTAAAAGACTTGTCTTTTGACCCATTAATTACCCTTCTAGCAAAGAACACTTAGTCAATAATAAAAAAAAAAGTGAGTGATGATTTAGCTATAAAGAGGTTCACCACAGCATTGTTTATATGAATATAGCCACAACTATATCTTCAACAAAAAGAGAATCATTTGAGTAATACAAAATACTTTATTATAAGGTAGGAAAAATTACAAAATAGTAAGCACAGTATTATCCAATCTTTGTTGGATATTTTTGTAGAAGATATATTCTACTTTGTAGAACATCTCAAAGTATAAATATGCTGTATTGGACTCAACTTTTATGCCTCTCTAGATTTTCTTATCCCCATTGGCCTCCTAGGTCTAATGAAGACCCTAGCAGGACACTGATGTGACCAAATTTAATGTGTTTGTTGGTGGAGTCTTTGAGTGTATAAATGCAGGGGATATATTGGGCACAGAAGTGTTCTTTGATAACCTTCAAATCACCCCACGATCTTGCACTTATATCTGTGAAGCCCTGGAGTGTGAAAGTTGGGTGTTCAGAAAGGAAGGATATGAGTCCAATGTGTTCTTGTCTTGCATTACTGTTTTCCGTTTTACTGGTAATGTGGATGAAAGAAAGCACCATACCTGGACTTAGAACAAATTAGAGATCTCCCTGTAATTCAGTATCATTGCCAATTCATGCAAAAAAAGCCTTGAGAAGAGTTTGAAGCATCATCTGTGTTTATGCCCTAAGCAATATGAATCTATGGCCACCCACAGTAACTACCTGAGATGCTTTCTTTATTGTTCCTTGAAAAAAAATTCTTTTCAGTCTTCCTTCTCTTATATACAATCTTGTCTACCCCATCCTAAATATAGGTGGTCTTACATTTTGGTGAGAGTAAGACAGCAAAGCACGAGATTAAAGATTCCTTAATCAAATGTCTCAGAATACAAGCAGATTTACTCAATTTCTGGCCACACCTACGACTTTAACATACTCTCAGAAAAGCCAGTTAAATCTATATAAACATCCTGATGCAGATGATCAAAGTTAAACATTATCTTTTATGACAAGTTTTTGTTACCATGACACAGATTCCCTTTTTTGTAATCTTAATAAAAGAGATAAAAAATAAATTAAAAAAAAGAAACCTCATATAAGTATTTTTACAATGTGCAGCTGAAAGAAGTTATATGAGAATACTAAGCTGAGAAGCATTTTTTAGACTCTTAAAGTTGATGGAACTCCCAAAATATATGAGCCATAAATACTTATATCGTCAGGACTCAGGATTTTTCAATCAGAAGAGAAATCATAAATGTTAAAGGAGGGCAAAAAAAAAAATCTGCCGTACACAACTCAAATGACATTAAACATAAAACAAATTTAAAACCTGCTAGTCTTATCTCTACATTAGGTTATAAGTTCTCAGAGACCAGTAGATGTATTTGTTCATTATCAGAGTTACTCAAGAGTCTAGAATAGCTATCTTTACAATGATTTTTTTAAATCAACAATTTAGCATAAGAAATTCTCTTATTTGCTAAATCTGCATGGAGGGTTCCTTTCTAGTAAATTCATCCCCAATGTACCTGACTATCCCAGAAGCTGCCATGTTAGTGACTTGAGCCCTTTTCAGAAGTAGGCACACAACTCAAATAACCCAATTAATCTTTCTCCTAGAACTTTAGGATGCAAAACAAAGCAGTTTGTAGCCAGTGCCTACCTTGGTGGCCAAAGGTTTAGGATAGGAAATCAGGAAGTTGTAAGCAACCATGATGAGAAAACGCAGTGCCCAATAAGAGCATGGAAGAACATGCAGAGAAAAGCATAGATGGGGAACAAACAGAAGCTAATGGCATTTGTCTCTCATCGAGGCACAGCTGCACCTTTGCCACTCTTGTAGTTATGTGAAATATGTTAGTCCGATCAATAAAGTCCTCCTTTGGCTCCAGTTAACTTCAAGTCAAGTTTCTGTCCCTGTACCTGAAAGACTTCTGACCAATTCACCATTCTTCTCCTATAAATCCTCCCACCCAGTCCTTTCCTGCTCTTTTAATTATAGCCAAACTCAAATTTTATCGCCCTCAAGGCAATTAATTCATATTTCATTAAAAGGCAAAGCAGAGGATACAGGTCAGATACCATGAGGATGAACTTATGTTCAGAATATTTCATTAAATTTTTATTTCCTAGTATTATATCTCATTAAAACAAATGGCCTTTAAAGATGTTTTCATACAGCATATAATACTATAACAGTCATCATTTTAAAAATGTCCTAAACTGAGTTAATTTCATTTCTTATTAAAGTCACTATCTAATTTTCAGTAGGTAAGTTTTTATTTTCTTTCTGATAACAATTTCTCACATTTGTCTAGTAATTGAAATTTTTTAATGGCTTTCACATCTACTACTGTGTTTGAAAGAACCATGGGAAAGGTAGAGTAGACATTACTTACATTTTTGTACTACTCATCATAGAAAAACTGCTGCAATTCATAACCCCAAAATCTCAGTGACTTAAAACAATGAAAGTTTATTTCTCACTGATGTTGAGTCCAGTACAGATCAGGCAGCTCTCAGGGACCCATTTGTGATATCACCATCTTCAACGTCAACACAGCAAGAAGGAAAATTATGGAAAGGCACAACAGACACTCAACCTCGTTGGCTTACAAGTGACACATGTAAGTTCTACTCACATTCCACTGGCCAGAACTTGTCACATGGCCCTGGCTAGGACACCAGTGGAGTGGGAAATGTTTGTAGTCCCTGACCGAGCAGCGGCTTCGCAGAAACAAATCCACTCTGTGGAAGGAAGCATGAATTTCAGGTAGTCAGCTAGCTGTTTCTGCCATAATTTTATGAGTGAGGACACTGAAGGCCACATAGAGCAGAAAGTGCAACAGAGCAGTTACTACAATCCAGGTCTTCTGACTTTTAGGTGGTTTTTTCTACTCAAAGCTAATGTTAAAGCTAGTCACAATGACATGCACTTAAAGTTGACATTTAAGTACCCATATGTCTTTTCTTCTCACCCAATTCATTTAGCTTTTCTTTAAAGACCTTTCTTCTAAGCCAAAAATTTCAATCATTTTAGTAATTGTTTTTTCTGACCTCCTCCCTTTCCCACTCTTGTCTTGCTCCCATCCCATTAACCATGCTATCTCTATTTTTGTGTTTATTAGTATTTACCTATATTGTAATTTTTTTTTCTACAGGTCCGTATCCACCAGTTGCACATGAGTACCTTGAAGATGGAAATTGGGACTTATCCTTTATGCATCTCAATAAATGTTTGCTGACTTTGGAAAAATTTTCTCCACATCTGAGTTTGTTCATCCCCTTGACCTCTATCCTTCAGATTAAACTTCATTTTGCCTTCATTAATAAGGAACATCAAAAACAGGGAGTCAGAGCACACATTACAGATATAAAAATGTAAGCTTATGTTTCTCTATATTTAACACAATTTATTATCATTCTTGTTCAGTAACACCAGCAGTTCATCTTTTTTAAATGTTTGTTTAATCCTACCATTCAGCAGTCTCAAGAGCCAGGGCTCCTGCATTAGCTCTGAGTTGATGCTTGGATGACTCTTAAATCTTCATGTTTTTTGACACCGTGCTGAGACAAACTCTTTGATTCAGGAAAACTGCATACTCTATGGAATACAGCTGAAGCAATTAATCAAATATTTAATTATATTGTAACAGAACACAGTTATCAAGCTTTTAACTAACAATGGTAAAAGGTCCCCAGTGACCCAGGCAACAGAAGGTACTAAGACACAAAAGGTTGTTTAAGCCTCAGTTTGTCTAGTCTCTCTGAAAAAGTGTGGAAGAGCCTAGAATGGATCAGCACCAAAAGGCTGAGAATCCAACAGCCAAGACTTTAAGAGCAGTCCCTTCCCCTGGAGAATGCATGTTCAAGACATCATTGATCCACAGACTGACCTAGCAAGTTTTCGCCACTTTGCACACCCTGAAACATAGCTCCTCACTCCCTTTTGTTATTTGTCTCCTTTATCACTCCTGGAGTCTCTGGTCAAAAATTTAGATAGCATAATCCTGACGTTTTGTGGTTCAATGTCTTGAAGGGCATGCAAGGGCATCATAAACACATTGAGCATTCAAAGGATGTTCTTATTATGTCCATCTCACATGGATATCCAGAAATCGCCACTCTTCGCCTTGTTCTTTCCCTCCTTTTTCAACCTCTCAGATTTAAACTCAAAGTCCTGATTCACTCGGCTGCTATTCTTCTGTCTGAGGCCCAAGAGGCAGGTTCCTGTCTCCCTCCTCCTGGTAAAGTGAAGCTGGTCATTCACATTCTACAACTGGAACTCCTATAAGATAACCCAATTCCTTTCTTACTAATATTGAAAGTGAGACGTGGTATGACTTTGATGAGGTTTCATGCCTAAAGAACTCCTCATCCCGGAGTGAGAATGGGGACAAAACAAGGTGAATAAAGGAACAGATAGTGTCATCTTGCCTCAAAAGTTCAGCTCTCCTCTGTAATCGGAGATAAGAAACACTTTGCCTCTTCAAGGTAACCCTCTCTCACACACATTGAGCTCACTCTCACTTTTCCAGACAAAAAAGAATTATTTTTGCTTCCAAATAAATGAACGTATGAAGAGTGAACTACCAGTGATAGGGCTAAGATTTATTTAAGGATAAGACTTAACTCTGTAGAGCTCTGAAATTGCAAACATTCATTGTAGTTAATAAGATATTTTTATATGATTCTTATGGAGTAGGGAAGGGAAGATCAATGGGTTCCTGCTATGTGCATGACAGTGTGCAAGGTGTTATGAAGGATACAAAACAAAGAATCAAACTTCACTTCTTTCCCTCTCTCTAGAAGGAAAAGTAAGAAATATGCCATTTTCCATATAGCTTAAAATCCAAACTCGTTAGCATGGTATGGTAGAGTAGATTATTGTTCCAATTTTTCACACCTTTTCTGCAAAAAATATACAACCACACCCTTTGCCATGTGATTTTGCAGTGGCACCAAATGTAATAGGAAAAGTACGCAAGCCTACTTTCAGCATGGCCATAAGACTTATTTTGACCAATGGAATGTGGGTGGAAGAGATATTGTGCCAGTTCTAAACAGAGATTTTAATAGGCATTGCTTTCATCCTAAAACTTTAGTCCCTACCATGAGAAAAACACTTCCCAGATATTCTCTCTTTAGCTTGGGTTCAGGAATGAGAAGACACATGGGGCTCCATCAAGATGAGACAAGTCAAACCCAGCCAAGCCCAGCAGAACCACAGTCAACCTGTAGCCCTCGTATAACATGAGCAACAAATAAATATCTCTCGTAGTAAGTCACTGCAATTTTGGGAGTTTGTTATTGCAGCAAAAGCTGGCTTATATACATGGTATTCAAACATTTCACGATCTACCCCCAACATACCTCTCCAGTTTCCCCTGCCAATCTTCTGCCCTCCACAAACTGTCTCAACCAAATATGCTATCTCCCAAATGTGCCATTCCATCTCCATGTCTTTGCTCATGAAAATCCCCCAGCCTAGAATATATGTGTTCTAGTGGAAAGAGTACAGGCTTTAGAGTCAAGTAAACCAGGCTTTGAAATCCAAGACCATGACTCTAATAGCTATGTGGCCTTGGACAAGTTATAAACCTCTCTGCATTTCAATATCTCTACTTGTAAGGGTTAAAAATATGCACCTTGTAGGGTTGTTACAGGATAGCTATGAGTCAGAATAGACTCGACAGCAACGAGTTTTTTGGGTTTTTGCTTTTTTAGGGTTGTTATAAGATTAGTGTTTTTAAAGCACTTAATATAATAGCTGGTGATAAATGGTCTGTATTAGTTCAGGTCCTTCAAGAAGCAGATGCCAAGACAAGATTATAAGCACAAGAGATTTGTTGGGGAAAATTGCTATGAAGGAGAAAGGGGAGGAGTCAGAGGAGTCTAGAGAGCCTTCAAACTGTGATGCAGATCTGACATCTGTGGAGGAGAGAGGGAAGGAAGGAGGAATGGGAAGGAAAGTTTCAGACTGCAGATGTCTCATCCTTGAGCCAAAGTTACCCATTAGGGGAGTCCCACATCCCCCAAGAATGAACCTGTCTTAGTACTCTGCCATGCTCAGTCAATGACTGGGAGCAGCTGTGGAAAGTGTGGCCTGGGCACAAATGTGGTAGTGGTGGATACAAAGGGTCAGCATCCAGGGCTGTCAGTCATCTTTGTTCCAGCAGCCAGAGATCTGAGCAGCACAGTGTCATGGCTTCCACAGGTGTCTATCATTAATATCATCCCTCCCAACTTGTCTGTTAAAATTCCACTCATCAGTCATTTATTCCACAAAATTTATTAAGCATCTATTATGTACCAGATATTAATCACAAAAGAGGTTCCTAGGTAGCACAAACAGTTTGCTCTCGACTACTAACCTAAAGATTGATGGTTTGAACTCACCCATTGGTGCCACAAAAAAAAGGCCTGGTGATTGGCTTCCATTGAGATTACAGCCAAGAAAACCCTATGGAGCAGTTTTATTCTGTAATACATGGGTTGCCATCAGTTGGAATCGACTTGACGGCAGTGGGTTTGGTTTTTTGTTTTATTAGTCACAGATTATCATTTGAGGCCTGATTTAAATGCCACCATTTCAAAGAAGTAATGACCTATATCTCCCTCCAGAAAGAATGGATTTGAGGGGAATGGGGAAAAAAAAAACCACAGACTTTAAAGTCAGACTGACTCATGTTTTCTGCTGATCACTATTTTGAGACAATTACTCCCAGTCTTAGTTTCATGATCGGTAAAATGGTGATCATATGTTGCTGAGAGAACTAAGTGACAAAAAGTTGGGAAATAGCTAGCACAGCATTTGACACTCCATAGATTTTAGTTAAATTTTTGTTGACTGAAAATTTAAGAGTAAAGTGTATGATCTAACCATATAAGCAACATCACAAAGCAATTTAAAATAACTGTCGGATCAATAGACCTACATTTTCTAAATTGTGCTCTGTAGAACATTAGTTTGGCTCAAGATATTAATATATATTTGCTGAGAAAAGTGTTCCATGGTTAAATAGGTTTGGAGAACACTACATAAAACACTTCCCTTTGGAGATTGATAATGCACATTAACCATTAAAGGCTCTCTGGGAAGTCACATGATAAAGAATACCATATAACTTAATTCAGTATTTCCTAAAATTACTTGACCACCCCACCTCTTTCTCCCTATTGGAACACCCATTAACATCTAGTGGGCTACCAATGTTTTTCAGAACATAGTTTGGGAAATGTTGGTAAAAATAACGAGTATTGTAGGAGTTTAGCAGGGAGAATGAAGCCCGTGTTGGCGGAACCAACGGAACTTGCTAAACCTAGATTTAGCAAGTTATTTGAGGAATCTGTAAAATGGTCCATTTTACGCTTTTCAAATTACAGGAGTACAGACAACTTGCTAGTCCAGGAGAGCAGATATCAGAATAACATGGCTAAAGCCTCCAAATCCTGAAATCTGATATGTTCAACTACTACCTCCTCTCTGTCCACTGCCTATGTATCTCTTTCCCACCAACTTCCAACATCTCTCCACTGAGAAGATTTAGGAAAAAATATTTACTTCATGATAATTATTTGAGAGGCTACCAAATATAGAAAGAGTAGGCAATGAACTTTATGACCACTTTGGCATACCAACTCCCTGCCAAGACATCTCCTGTTTAGAATGGATAAATCCGGGAAAATAGGCACATAGATGAGATTAAAACGGTCACTCAGCTCTGTGGATCAAGGACAAAGAGCTAAGGCAACTGATATCATTCCATTAGTCTCCCTCTGTAAATGGTTAACTTGGTTAACTCCAATGCTTGCATTATTCACACACAATGGTG
This sequence comes from Dugong dugon, assembly GCA_030035585.1. Taxonomy (NCBI): domain Eukaryota; kingdom Metazoa; phylum Chordata; class Mammalia; order Sirenia; family Dugongidae; genus Dugong; species Dugong dugon. The sequence goes on from CM057475.1 coordinate 29,550,929, forward strand.
TAAGGATAAAGCCAGCACTGGAGTTAACCATGTGAGAAGGCTACGGTATGTCATTTGGTAGTAGACCTATGATTTTGTCAAGCAGCCAGGTTTTTTTTTGTTGTTGTTTGTTTTGTTTTGTTCTGTTTTTTTAAGGTTATACTGTTTAGGAGAATACTCTAGTACAAATTAATTCAATGCACTATGAGCATAAACAGGATTGAAAATGTAAATGCTCACAGGAGCCAAGATTACCAGACAAATGGATAAAATTACCCAAGTGCAAATGATGGGGGGGGGGGGGGTGGGAATCGTGACAAACTAAGAATACATGCTTCACCTAAACGGGCCCTCGCTCCAGAATTCTAGCCAATATTACCTTATAGATATGTAAGCTGTGTGCTGCCACACCTCCTGAATCTTCCAGAAAAGCTGGAAATCTGAATTTTTATATTAAATGTTCAAACCTTTAAATGTTGGTAACTAATTAAACATTTTTAAAACCCTCTCTATACAGATGTACATATACTCCCTCCACATGTACACACTTATTCATACACATTTGTAGGACAAGTACAGCCCACAGGTGACCAGTGTTTAACCTCTGACATATACAATAATACTTACTAAATGAAGACAGCAAAGCTATCCCAGAACATACTACTTCTCCCTCCAATTGAGAGATCCATCAAGCCTGGTATTTTGAGACCAGCAGCTGAGTTTGTCAGGATGGTACAGCATTACAGTTTTTTAATCTTTGTTCTATAACAAGAATTGCCCACTAAGATTTATGGAAATGACTGAGAGAAGTTGCCATCAAATATTAGTTCTTCTGTGTCATGCACATACTTCATAAAAAGCCCTAGTCCAGATGTCATGGTTGATAAAATAGGTGTGGACTTTTACCACCCAATTCAATGTCAAACTGGAAACATTACTACTCTGTCCATGCTCATGGCAAATATTACTTCAAGATGACGACAATAAGTCATACACAAAAAGTTATATACATATTGAGTCATTAAGATTTAATTGCAGGATGCATTACATACAAATCCATACCTCTCACAATAATCGTTTTTTGTTTGTTTTCCAGGATGGATTATGATTAATCTTGAGAGAAGATTCCTCAAGGGGAAGGAAAGAAACTGCTACCAAATTTTGGAGAATCCATTAAATACTGGTTTTTCTCTGCAAAGGTGCATTTCCTGCATTCCTTGACCCACTACTATCTTTCACCTCTCTTTCACGCAGAGAGCAAACAAGACTCTATGCATTGACAAAGTGCATTTTGCTAATTTCTTGAAAAATTATCTTTCGGACAGTCTTCCCAGTCATTCTTCACTGGAAAGCTAGGAATCTCCTCCCCACCTACTGGACATAAGACCCTCTCTCATAGCTCCATCCCCATGTCCCCCTTCCCCCCACCACACACACACACACACACACAAACATAGACTTGGCAACTGCTGATTGGAGCTTCCCACAAGCTAGGCCAGTTTATCCCTGAAATTGGTAGTGGGATCTAAGCTATAATCCTGGTTCTTCTTCTGAATAGAGGAGATGTAAAATAGGGAACTGTGAGGTGGCCACCTTGCACCAGCTTTGTAGTCTAAGAAATACGATAGAGAAGTGATACAGAGAACTCAAGTAAACTTCTGACACAGAGAGGGAGAAAGTTCTGGGGGCTTCCATTCAAGTTTCTAATCACGTACAAAGGCCTGACAGCATTCATGCCATTGGGCTTCTTGAGACACACTTATACCCTTATAACAAATGCTCCTCTTCTTCATTTTTTTACAGCCAGTTCAAATTTCTTATTATGGACTCATGAGTTCAACGTTAGTTTTATTTTGCAAACCTTACCAAATTCAGTCTGAGAAGCTATACAATTTAAAAACTAAAGTCTCTTTTTTACTTAAAGATGGCTGACTAACAAATCAAATTTGTAGTGTATCTTGAAAGATTCATCCCAAATTTAGTCAAGTATTTATGGAGACATTGAGCACAAATATGGCATGCTGAATATTTAATATAAACAGAGACTTTCTTATTATAAGCACATGAATGTAGAGCAACTGTACATGCAAGCTCAGTACTGTCACATCTGCTGGTTTTTCAAGAGAAGTAAGAGACTTTAGCAAAAAGCTTGTCAAATGTTGGGACCCACTTTCATCTGGGACAGCTGAAATGTAAAACAAAGGAATAGGAGAGTATTCAGTTTAACACTGTCATTGCTACTGTACCAAAATTTGATGTCAAAACCTTGCTGCAAATGATTCCATGTAAGAGGGTCTCTGCCTTTGTCTTTTCACTGAGCCTCGACACTACCTGCAATCTTACCACAGCTTTAGATTTTACTTTTAATTTTGTCCAGCTCTACTCTTAGCTTTATAATGACTTTAACTGTTCAATATTTAATGAACCAATTAATTAAATAACATTTATTATGCTGTAGGACAGTGGTTTTCATATTTTAGTATGCATCAGAATTACCAGGGGAGCTTGTTAAAAACTTCAGGCCCCACCAACCCAGAGATTCTGATTCAGTAAGTCTGGGGTAGGGGGCAGAAATTTCATTTTTTAACAGTCATTCCTGATGCATCTGATCTTGGTGACTGCTTAACTATATTTTAGAACACACTATTCCAGGGATATAGAACTATGAGTCTATATGCTGTGTAGATGGTAAAGAAAGCCGGCAATGGAATACAAATCCCTAGTCCATTACTTATAATTGTATGTTTTGGGTGCAATTTATTAAGTGCTCCATGACTCAGTTTCCTCATCTGTATAATGAAAAAAATAATAATGCCTAAGTCATAGGGTTGTGTGAACATTAAGGGAATAATATAGGTAAAGTCCTTATCTCAACCTACCCTGCTTAGAATTCTTGCTGATTCTAGATACTTCCTTTTCCATCAATCAGCAGTTCAGGAACAATTAGGAAAGAGGGTCAGACTCTGCTAGAAGAAACACAGAAAATTCCAGAAAAGCAAATATATGTATCCCAGTCCATCCATATACTGGAGAGGGAAAGGGAAATAACCTGAGGTAAAATAGATGCGATGTGTGAAATGCCCCCCACCCCCCACCTCAGTTACCTCAGGGAGTGAGAGTTGGTACTTTGTGAAGGTAAACAGAGGTGCTTCCTGCTACTGAGGTGACTGGGAAAAAATGCTGTTGGGACAAGTGACACTTTCCTTCACACCTAAATGGCCCTGTACATGGGACCATTTACAGCATGTATTCATGGATAGCACTGCCCTATTTTTAGAAAAAAATGGGTAGCTGCTGGCCACTGACCTTCGCCAGCCCAGGGTGACCACCTTAAATCAAGAGCTTGCTGTAACACAGCTGAGCTTAGTGATTTTAATGAGAAACCTGGTCCTGCTGGATTACTGTTCCTGGGCCACATCTTGTCAGCAATTCCTCAGGAAATTATTCAACCATCCCCAATTGCAAGGAAACAGATGGTGTATTGGAAAAAAAAAAAAAAAAAAACCTCTCTGAAGTGTATGCACTTGTAAAAAGCAAATTTAAGGACACAAAGGCCAAGTCTGACACAAATACGAAAAGTACTTTTCCCTCAGAAAAATGGACTTGCAGGTATTTTTGTTTTCTCTCCCCTTTTAAACTGTGAACTGCACCAGTTGTCAGCTTGTATACGCAATGGAGAGATTTATTTGACTTTTCAGAGCCATTTAACACAGACAGCTTGTTTTAATAATACAGAATAATACTGATCAAACACCCTCCTGGAAGATCAAGTTTTAAAATTTGAATTAATGTCCTGCTTTCTTTCCCCTAATAGCCTTTAACCAAAAGTCTAGGATCACATTCTATTATGCCAACTGCCCATTAAGAAATGCTGAATTATTATTAAAAATTATCATGGCACCTGAGAAAACAGCAGAGTAACCCTCATGAATATTAAATCTTTTCATAATGATCAGTGTTATTACCATGAATACTAAATGTTACTAATTCATTGCAAATTTATAATGCTTAGTGTGAAAACTTGGCCTGTAACCAGAAAGTCTGAATTATACTTGGCAAACGCTTGAATTGATATTAGTTATAAAACCAGGAAAAGGAAAATGGATAAAACTTTTGACCTTCAGAGTGAGGCTGGTTGCAATTTTCAAATATTTCATGTAATTGTTTAAATCTTTTTCAGTGTCTTTACTTCTGCTTAATTATATCCCAACGAAGAGGAGTCTGAGAATATTAGAAACCAGAGACTAGTACAGTTATTAGTCTGTGGCTGTATTTACACGGTATTAACTTTCAGAGATTGGTAACTACAGCATATCGTGGGAGTAATATTGACTGTAAGAGAAATTTGAAAAAAAAATCATCATCATCATCATTCAACAGGGCCTGGAGTTACTACATTCTAAGACAACTTTTAGTCTTCACAGCTCCCACTGAAGCAAGTGCCAACAAGTTTTGCTTCCATAACTGAATGCCACAGCTACACAAAAAAACCAATATAAAGTATGCTTATTAGGGTTAACTAATCACAAACCTTTGACCATGTGTTTTTATATTTCCTTGACATTCAGGCAAATAAAATGGAATGATTGATTCTCAAGACATTCCAAGAGCAGGGGAACAGACAGAGGTTTAGGTAAAGAGATCTTAATGAAAATCTGATGGGAAAGTGGATCTCTCTCAGGGGTTTTCCAGCTGAAAGAAAAATGTTAAGTGATTTATAATAAACTGAAAGCCTGCATTTCATGGGCATCCCCTAATAGGGTCACTTACAGCTCTGTTCAATGGGCAAGTCTCCTCTTTCATATCATGTGACCAAAAATCATAGCAGCCACGACTTTATAGCCTGCACCAAACTGAAGAAGCTCAAATCCAAATTCTCTGTTTGGAAAATATGTTTCTGAATCTGCAGATATTCAGTTTCCTTCAGAAATTAAGAGCATGCTCAACATAGATTTTAAGTACTGTAATTATATTGCAACTAGTTTGAGCTCTACCTGAAATTTCCCTGAAAATATCCTATAAGCTACGTAAGAACTTAAGAACCGGGGAAAATTTTGATTGATGGACAGATTTAAGCATCTCATAATTTCCTAAAACAGTGTCTCACAGTCTTCAATAGTAAGTTCTTTAAGTTGATGGAGAATAGGGGACAGATGCTAATTTTGCCTCCAGGAATTTCTATGAAGTTCTAGGATGGCACTGAAACTACAAAACAGCAGGATTAAACTAAACAGAACATTAATCAGTAAAGAACAGTATGGTGTGCTTGGAATCCATTCAGAATGTCCTCAGGGCAGATTCCAAGATATTTTCCCTGTAAATTATAAGTCTCATAAGCAATGTCTTGCATTCTTCCAGTAATTTCTTAAGTTATATAATCCTGGCCAATCAAGTGGCTCCTGAGAGTTGCTCAGCTAACAATCCACCAGTAAGAATATTCAGCTCTTCAGGATAACACTCTGTATTCTTCCCAAGGTCATCCAGATTCCTTTAGCATCTTCTGAATCTCTTGGTTTCAGTAATACTTTCACACTTTCAGAACTGCTTCAGAATCTGAGGGTCCCAGATCAGAAGTGGAGATAAAAATTCTTCAAGTCCCAGAGAATTATGTATAATATTTCCAAGTTCAAAAATATCCCCTACTTACTTACTAAGGTTAGAGAACTACAAAATTTTAAGCCAATACTATGGGGAAAGAAAAATTTTAATATTTCAGATTAAATGAAGTCAGATGAGAGAGCATGTAGAGTGAAAAAACGATAAGATTTTTATCCTTAACTTCTTTAGGTCTCTCTTTTTTTATCTGTAAAATAGGGTTAATAGCTACATACTCTGAAGGATTCTTACGAGGATTAAATGACAAAAGATTTGTAAAGCATCTAGCACAGTGTCTAATATCAAATTTTTGGCTGAATAAGCACTTTTTTCCCTAGGATTATAGCATCTCCTCACAAGTTTCTCTGTGTACCTGCAGAGAGCTAAAACAAAGTCAGTCATTTTCGGCAAGATGCCTGTTTACAAAAGCCATTCATTAAGTAATAGATTCTGTCCTTCATCAGAGATGGTGGATTGCAAGGAATAGATACCCACTCAAATTAGCTCAAATAAAGTAGGGCAATTGGAAAGATATGGGAAAAACTCAAGGAAATATACCATTGCTTGGCCTTTAATGACTTAAGAACTCACAAGTTGTCGGTGACCCAGGCAGCTACTCTGCTTCTCTTTTATTCTCTTCCTCTGAAGTCAATTGGCCTATCTTCCCTGATTCTCTCTGCCTGTTTCCTTCTCTGGCCCTTTGAGGGCCAACTTTCTTTACAAATTAATCAGGCAGGCACATGGCTGAAAATGCACCCCATCCGGCCCTATTGTTACGTGACTTCTACATTCAAGCGTGTAGCACCTTATAAGTACATGCCCCAGGTCGTAAATATCGGACTCACAAGATAGGGAATATGATTTGTCTCTAGCAGATTGGGGTTATCTCTGATAACAATAGATTGTGGCAGAAGCAGGAAGCTGGAGAGGTAGTGATATCATGAGTCCATGGCTACACAGGTCCATCACTTCAGCAAGGGCTGTGATGGGGGCAGTTTCAAAAAAAGAAAAAGTAGACTAGACAGGCAATCCAAAGCAGGTCTACTCAACTTCTCAATAAGATGCTACTTTTGGCTTTCTGCTTCTTATTCCTCAAGAGCCTGGAGGCATTAGTGAAGACGCAGCGCAGCGCTGTTAGTCATAGGTGTCCGTAACTGCCATGTCCCTCAATAACTAGGATCATAAGCAGTCTGGAAGTTCACGCCAAGAATAACCATGGGAATTCTCAACCATTTGCAGAGCTAGAAAATGGTGCCCAGATTGTCATCTTTCCCATTTCCTCTCCCACCCATTGCAAATACCTCTAATCACTCCCACACACATTCACTACACAATCATCCCCCTACACAGGCCTATGCCCAACTTACAGGCTGCAGCCAGGCCTGTTCTTGCTACCTTGGCTGTCTTTCCTAAACACATTCTGTTCTCCTTCCCTTCTTTCTTCCCACCTATTATCCTTAGCTGCAAGGATAGTGACACTTTGGCTTTTTTTTTCCCCCCCGCTTACTTTGGCCACATCATTGGGAAAGATTAATTGCTAGAAAAGAACACGATGTTTGGCAAAGCAGAGAGTCAGCGAAAACAAGAGAAAGCCTCAGTGAGGTGGACTGACACAATCACCACAACAATGAACTCAAAGATACCAATAATCATGAAGATGGTGTAGGACTGGGCAACATTTCATTTTGTTATACATAAAGACGCCATGAGTCAGAGTTGACTCCATAGCAACTAACAACAACTATCTTTAACTATCCTTTGTTCATTTCCTAGTCCTTCAGTCCTCAACTCCAAAACTAAGTTTGGATCCATATATTATGCTAAAATTAAATGATAGTGGCCAAATTTTATCAACAGATGTGTGATGGATATGCATTTGTTTAACACTCAGAAGCAAGAAATGCCACCTCACCTTATTTGTCCTAAATCAAATTTACTCTGGTGCTAAACCCCTCACTAATCAGAGTGTTGACACATTGAATCTTGGATATATTTGGAGCTCTAGTCTCCCTAAGGGGGTTATTCAATAGTCCCAGAGGATGTATCCAGCCCTTAATATCTTTGACATGCTTGTTATCCAATACATAAATAAATACACATACACATACACACACACACACACACATACATGTATACACACAGTGGGCTATATGAAAGCAAGTGTTTCCCATGCCTCTTGCCAAGCTGGGGTACAGGATCTTTTGCCATAGATTAGATCTAGTGTACAGTTTCCTTAGGCATTTATCCTGGCATTTGAGGTACAGACATCTTGGGATGGTAGTGAGGAAATTCAGCTTTCTCCTTCCAAGTTCAAGTGGTATCTCCTTCCTCCGGTCCTTGGAGGTCTACTCCTTTTGAGACAGTCCATTTCCTTAGTAAATCTAGATTTTCAAAAACAAAGAACTAGAAACTGCCCCCTGAGGGTAAGAAAGGCCCATCTTCTGGAACTCTAAGCTTGGCTGCTCTCTGGAAGACGAAAAAAAAAAAAAAAAAAAACCTCGCACTTATTTTCCAAGTCTTTTGTAACTGTGAGAACAAGACAGACCTTAATATTACTTGCTTTTCAACTCCCTACAAGTGAAACTTTTTAAAATTATTGTGCTCCAGGCTTCTTCCCAGGATGCTGATTACAGAGTATTCTCCTAGAAGCTGAAGGTGAACATTTTAACCATCTAGTTGGTTTATATGGGTAATGGAAAGGAGATATTTTTGCTGACTTGGACACTGGTAAAGAGGCCCTCAGAAGTATACTCAGGAAGCTAGAGTACAGTGGTGACCACAGAGACTTCATAATCTGAGCCTCCATTTCTTCATTTATTAAGTAGTTATCATACCACATATGGGTGTTGTGAGGATTACATGGAATAACACTTGAAAGTAACTCATATCACAGTGTGTAGGAGGTGACCTAACAGTAACAGTGAGGGTGGGAGGGAAGTATTTAATGGTGTTACACAAGACGTTTCTTATGCTGTACTATGGGGGAGCCATTTTCAGCTCGACTCCAAGCAGTAAGAAAGTATCCTTCAAAAGAGAGTGTAAAAAACCCCTCTTGAGTAGCCAAAGCTTGCAAAGAATGTTAATATTAACTAGATCGGAAATAAAGTAAGGCTAAGACGTTGCACTGAAGGCACTGGCAAAAAAGAAGGCTCTAGGAATTGATGGAATACCAGTTGAGATGTTTCAACAAATGGATGCAATGCTGGAAGCGTTCACTTGTCTTTGCCAAGAAATTTGGAAGACAGCTACCTGGCCAACTGACTGTAAGAGACCCATATCTGTGCCCATTCCAAAGAAAGGAGATCCAACAGAATGTGGAAATTATTGAAAAATATCATTAATATCACACGCAAGTAAAATTTGCTGAAGGTAATTCAAAAACAGTTACAGCAATACATCAACAGGGAACTGCCAGAAATTCAAGTCAGATTCAGAAGAGGAGGTGGAATGAGGGATATCATTGCTGATGTCAGATGGATCTTGGCTGAAAGCAGAGAATACCAGAAAGATGTTTACCTTGGACTAATGGACCACAACTACCACAGTCTCCACCAGGCTGAGTCCAGCAAAACCCGGCTACCACTACTGAATGCTCTGACAGGGATCACAAAAGAGGGTCCTGGACAGAGCTGGAGAAAAATGTAGAACAAAATTCTAACTTACAAAAAAAAAAAAAGACTAGACTTACTGGTCTAACAGAGACTGGAGAAACCCCAAGAGTATGGCCCCTGGACACCGTGATAGCTCAGTAACAAAGTCAATCCTGAGGTTCACCCTTCGCCAAAGATTAGACAGATCCCTAAAACAAAATGAGACTAAATGGGCACAACAGCCCAGGGGCAAGGACAAGAATGCAGGAGGGGACAGGAAAGCTGGTAATTGTGAATCCAAGGCTGAGAAGAGGAGAGTGTTTACATGTCATGGGGTGGGAACCAATGTCACAAAACAATATGTGTATTAATTGTTTAATTAGAAACTAATCTGCTCTGTAAACCTTCATCTGAAGTACAATTAAAAAATTTTTTAAAAGATGTTTACCTGTGTTGTATTGACTATGCAAAGGCATTTGACTGTGTGGATCATAACAAATTACGGATAACATTGTGAAGAATGAGAATTCCAGAGCACTTAATGAGAGACCTGTAAAAAGACCAAGAGGCAGTCGTTCGAACAGAACAAGGGGATACTACGTGGTTTAAAATCAGAAAAGATGTGTATCAGGGTTGTATCCTTTCACCAAACATATTCAATCTGTATGGTGAGCAAATAATCCGAGAAGCTGCATTATATGAGGAACCATAAGGCATCAGGATTGGAGGAAGACTCATTAACAATATCCAGATGACACAACTTGGCTTGCTGAAAGTGAAGAGGACCTGAAGTACTTACTGAAGAAGATAAAAGATCATAGCCTTCATTATGGATTATACCACAAAATAAAGAAAACAAAAATTCTCACAACTGGACCAATAAGCAACATCATGATAAACGGAGAAAATACTGAAGTTGTCAAGGATTTCATTCCACTTGGATCCATGATCAATGCCCATGGGAGCAACAGTCAAGAAACTAAACGACACTTTGCAATAGGCAAATATGCTGCAAAAGGCCTCTTTAAAGTGTTAAAAAGCAAAGATGTCACTTTCAGGACTAAGATGCACTTAACCCAAGCCAGGGTATTTTCAGTCGTATCATACGTATATGAAAGCTGGACAATGAATACAGAAGACTAAAGGAGAATTGATGCCTTTGAATTATGGTGTTGGATAAGAATATTGAATATACCATGGATTGCCAGAAGAATGAACAAATCTATCTTGGAAGAAATACAGCCAGAATAGTCCTTAGGAATGAGGATGATGAGACTTCATCTCACATACTTCGGACATGTTATCAGGAGGGATCAGTCCCTGGAGAAGGACATTACACTTGGTAAAGTAGAGGGTCAGCCAAAAAGAGGAAGACCTTCAGTGAGATGGATTGTCACAGGGGCTGCAAATTGAGATCAAATATAGCAATGATTGTGAAGATGGCACAGGACCAGGCAGTGTTTCGTTCTGTTGTACACGGGGTCACTATGAGTCGGAAATGACTCGATGGCACCGAACAACAAGACATAAGATAAGGACCATTTGCCAACCTCATTCTTAATGGAGAGAGGCTGAAAATCTTCCCCTTGAGAAAAGGAACAAGACAACGATGACGTTTATCACCACTTTTATTCAACATTGTGCTGGAAGTCCCAGCTAGAGCAATAAGGCAAGAAAAAGAAATAAAGGGCATTCAAATTGGTAATGAAGAAGTTAAACTGTCCCTATTTGCCAATGACATGATACTATACCTATAAAACCCAAAAGACTCCAAGAGAAAACTGCTGGAACTAATGCAAAGATTCAGGAAGGTAGCAGGATACAAGATAAACATACAAAAATCAATTCGATTCCTATACATCAATAAAGAGAATGATGAAAAGGAAATCAGGAAAACAGTACCATTTCTAATAACCCCTAAAAAAATAAAATACTTAGGAACAAATCTAACTGGGGCTGTAAATGATCTATACAAAGAAAACTATAAAACTCTACTGCAAGAAACCAAGAGATCTACATAAATGGAAATATATACCATGCTCATGGATAGGTAGACTCAACACTGTAAAGATGACAATTCTACCCAAATACCAACAACATTCTTCAAAGAGATGGAAAAACTAATCATTAACTTTATATGGAAAGGGAAGAAGCCCCAAATAAATAAAGCACTACTGAAGAAGAAGAATAAGGTTGGAGGACTCACACCACCTGACCTCAGGACCTACTATACAACTACTGTAGTCCAAACAGCCTGGTACTGGTACAATGACATATACCTTGACCAATGGAACAGAATTGAGAACCCAGATGTAAATCCATCCACCTACGGCTATCTGGTCTTCGACAAGGGCCCTAAGTCCATCAAATGGGGAAAAGACAGTCTTTTTAACAAATGGTGCTGGTAAAACTGGATGTCCATCTGCAAAAAAATGAAACAGAACCCATACCTCACACCATGTACAAAAACTAATTCAAAGTGGATCAAAGACCTAAATATAAAGCCAAAAACTATAAAGTTCATAGAAGAAAAAATAGGATCAACACTAGATACATGGCATTAACAGGATAAAAACCATAACCAACAACAAACTCCAGAAGATAAGTTAGATAACTGGGGTCTTCTAAAAATTAAAGATTTATGCTCATCAAAAGACTTCACCAAAAGAGTAAAAAGAGAATCTGCAGACTAGGAAAACATTTTTGGCTATTACAGATCAAACAAAGATCTAATCTCTAAAATCTACAAGAAAATCCAACACCTCTACAACAAAAAGACAAATAATCCAATTAAAAAATGGGCCAAGGATACAAACAGACACTTAACCAGAGAAGACATTCAAGCGGCCAACAGACACATGCGGAAATGCTCACGATCACTAGCCATTAGAGAAAAGCAAAGCAAAACCACAGTGAGATACCATTTCACCCCAGCATTACTGGCACAATTCGAAAAAACAGGAAGAAACAAATGTTGGAGAGGCTGCAGGAAGATTAGAACTCTTACGCACTGCTGGTGGGAATGCAAAATGATACAACTGTTTTGGAAAACGATATGGTGCTTCCTTAGAAAGCTAGAAATAGAAATACTATATGATCCACCTATCCCACTCCTAGGAATATATCCTAGAGAAATAAGAGTCGTCACACAAATAGACACATGCATACCCATGTTCACTGCAACATTGTTCACAATAGCAAAAAGACGGAAACAACCGAGATGCCCAGCAACAGATGAATGGATAAACAAACTATGGTACGTACACACAATGGAGTATTACGCAACGATATAGAACAATGATGAATCTTCAAAGCATCTCATAATATGGATGAATCTGGAGGGCATTATGCTGAGCGAAATAAGTCAATCACAAAAGGACAAATATTGTATGAGAGCACTACTGTAAAAACTCATGAAAAGGTTTACGCACAAAAAGAAACAATCTTTGAAGGTTACGGGGGAGGGGAGGGGTGGGGATAGAAAAACACTAAACAGACAATAGATAAGTGGTAACTCTGGTGAAGGGTAAGACAGTACACAAAGCCAGCACAACCTGTACAAGGCAAGGTCATGGAAGCTCCACCCAAAAAAAGAAAAACCAACCCCGCTGCTGTGGAGTAGATTCCGACTCGTGGCGATATTGTAGGATGGTTGTAGAACTGCCCCGTGGAGTTTCCAGGAAAGGCCTGGTGGATTCAAGCTGCCAACCTTTTGGTTAACAGCCGTAGCTCTGGACCACTACACCACCAGTGTTTCCGGAAGCTTCATAGACACATCCAAACTCTCTGAGGGACCGAATTGTTGGGCAGAGGGCTGTGGGTACCATGGTCTCAGGGAACATCTAGCTCAACTAGCATAACATAGTTTATAAAGAAAATGTTCTACATTCTACCTTGGTGAGTAGTGTCTGGGGTCTAAAAAGCCTGTGGGAGGCCATCTAAGATACTCCACTGGTCTCACCCCTTTGGGAGCAAGGGAGAATGAAGAAAACTAAACATACAAGGGAAAGATTAGTCCCAAGAACTAATGGACCACAACTACTACAGCCTCCACCAGACTGAGTCCAGTACAACTAGATGGTGCCTGGCTACCACCACTGACTGCTCTGACAGGGATTACAACAGAGGGTCCCAGACAGAACTGGAGAAAAATGTAGAACATAATTCTAACTCACAAAAGAAGACCAGACTTACTGGCCTGACAGAAACTGGAGAAATCTCAAGAGTATGGCTGCCGGACACTCTTTTAGCTCAGTAATGAAGTCACTCCTGAGGTTCACCCTTCAGCCAAAGATTAGACAAGCTCATAAAACAAAACGAGACTAAAGGGACACAACAGCCCAGGGACAAGGACTAGAAGGCAGCAGGGACAGGAAAGCTGGTAATAGGGAACCCAAGGTCGAGAAGGGAGAGTGTTGACATGTCGCGGGGGTGTTAACCAACGTCATAAAACAATATGTGTACTGTTTAATGAGAAACTAGTTTGTTCTGTAAACCTTCACCTAAAGTACAATAAAAAAGGATAAATAAAAAGATAAGGACCACTCATGTTATAGTTTGTAATAAAGCTGACAGTTAGCATTCAGCAAAGTACACTGTCCTCCCCGCCCCGCCCAACACACACACACTGTGCTTAACCATTTATCATCAGAGCAAGTGAGCAGTCCAGAGCACAATCTGGGGTGCCAATGCCAGGCATGGAAGTGTATGAGCTGACATGATGTTGGGGTACCTGGGACAAAGGCAAATTTTTTCCATGTAAAGGCAGGTCTGGGAAGAAAGAAAAGGCCCAAAAAATGAAATCCAAGAGTTAAAGGCAAAGAATTGAAGGTAAAGAGATGGTCTACAACATGAAATATTCTCAGCCAGGCAAGACCAAGGCTACAGAGCTAGGAAATATTTCTTGAGGCAACTGAGCAACGTAAAGGTACCTTTTATAGGAGAGTCCAGAGGTGAAGGTGAGAGAAAGATTTGGGGAGGCGGGAAGCTACTTAGGCTCTATAGATAAAAACATCTACTAATAATAATAATTTTATAATAATAATAATTATTATTATAATATAAATAATATTTTTTAAAATCTTGCTGGGCAATATTCAAAGCATTTTACATACATTAGTTATTTAATCTCACAATACCTTATGAAGTATTGTTATCTCCATTATATAGATGCAAAAACCAAGCCACCATAACCTATCCAAGATCCCAAAGCTAGGGCATGCAGAGCTGGAATTCAAATGAAAGAAATCTAACTTCAGTATTCAACCACTTACATAGTGCTTATTGTATGCCAGGAACTACTTCAGGTATTTTACATATCAGTAGCTCACCTAGTCCTCACAGCCACACTATTTCATAGGCACAGTCTTGCTTGGTATAAGTCAAGAGGACTTGAAGCACTTACTGATGAAGATCAAAGACTACCGTCTTCAGCATGGATTACACCTCAACATAAAGAAAATAAAAATCCTCACAACTGGACCAATAAGCAACATCATGATAAATGGAGAAAAGGTTGAAGTTGTCAAGGATTTCATTTTACTTGGATCCACAATCAACGCCCATGGAAGCAGCAGTCAAGAAATCAAACGATGCATTGCATTGGCAAATCTGCTGCAAAACCCTCTTAAAAACGTTAAAAAGCAAAGATGTCAGTTGGAGGACTAAGGTGTGCCTGACTCATGCCATGGTATTTTCAATTGTCTCATGTATGCGAAAGCTGGACAATGAATAAGGAAGACTAAAGAAGAATTGATGACTTTGAATTATGGTGTTCGAGAAGGATATCGAACATACCATGGACTGCTAGAAGAATGAATAAATCTGTCTTGGAAGAAGTACAGCCAGAAAGGTCCTTAGGAGCAAGGAGAGCAAGACTTCACCTCACATACTTTGGGCAGTCCCTCGAGAAGGGTATCACGCTTGGTAAAGTAGAGGGTCAGCAAAAAAGAAGAAGACCCTCAACAAGATGGGTTAACACAATGGCTGCAACAATGGGCTCAAACATAGCAACAACTACGCGGATGGTGCAGGTTCAGGCATCATTTTGTTCTCTTGTACATAAGGTCTCTACACGAGTACAACTGACTCAACGGCACCTAGGAACAACAACAATGGAGTACGGTTCTTCTCTGACATACTTGTGGTTGTCATGAGTCGGAATCAATTTGGTGGCAATGGAGGGGGTATTATAAGTTGATTGGAAATCTATAGATATTGTTTGAAAAGATGGACTGCTCAAAGACTATACAATGGCCACATATGTAAGCAAAGTCTAAAAATATTCAGAATTAATTATAAGAATCCTGAAGCAAGAAACAGAAATCCCAGGTCGGATCATCTTCTGTGCTAGAAGAGATACAATGAACCTCTGAAGAGGACACAGACTGGACCGGAACAGGGACTTTTAGCTTAATTACTTTCTTAAATGATTAGCATCAACTCCTTTGTGACGAGCCCGAGACTCAAGTCAGCCCCACCAAAGAGCATTTATCCAGTAGCCCACTGAATATAAGTTCAGTAATATACATAAATGTATACAAGTACAGCACATATATAAAACTCTAGATCTAGATAGAAAGCCAGGTAAACAGCACATCCTTAGAGAATTCAGTCTGAGTTCTGAGCAGGTTTAAAAAACAAAAACAAGAACATACACACACACCTAGCACAGTATTTGAGCCTGGTAGGAGATAAGCAAATCTGGGTTAAGAACAACTTCAGGCACTTCATTCTAACTTATTTACATTGTTAGTTATACAAAGACATAGCTATTTAATCTCAATCGCAGGAATTTTCTTTCAAAATGGAGAGCTGGCCTTCCTGGGGACAAAATTGAATAAGAAGAGGGAGACTATTAAAATTAAAGTATTTCAAGAAAAATAACTCTAAGTTAGGGTATAGATTAAAAGCAGTGGAGGAGAGAGGCCAATGTTCCCTAACTGCGAGACGACTTCATACCTCCCAGCACAGGGAATCGTGTTGCAAAGTCATACTTTGGCCAAAGAGACTGAGGATCAGGTGGGCAATACAGTGACGGACCATAAGAGTAGATAACAGTGTCAAAGGAAGACCCAAGCATTGCTGAGACAAAATAGGGTATTCTTTCTGGGCTGGCATGCACAGGCCTTCATCATGTCAGGATGTATAGGAAGAAAGAAAACCAGAGATCAGAGATATAGTGATGCTCATAGAAATGGAAATGGAAAAACATCTCTGCAACAGTGTAATGATGTGCCCTGACAGCTCAAACTTTGGGGATTTTGGACACAAATTTCAAAAGGATATGGCCATCCTTTCAGCTGAGGTGATGGCAAATAATTACCTCTTGTCTGTGCTTCTGTTCAAACTAGATGACTTTTAAAATATTATGCTGATAGGTAGGTTTCATAGCAATCATAATTCAATATTTTGTTAAAGAACTAATGATCATTGCAAGCGCTTCCCGGGCTTGTCTTTTTTATGTGGCGTGGACTCTAAGTGAAGAGAAGCTAATGTTGAAGTACATTATCTGACCTACCAGGTAGGCATATGAAGAATACTTTTGAAGGGTCATACATAAAAATAATATTTTTTTCATACTTTTCTTTTGTTAAACAAAGTAAAAGGACTCTCAAGGAGACAAATTGCTTCAGAGAACGTCTCGTCTGAAGAACCCAGGCAAGATAGTGAAAGGAATCTAGTCTCTGTAGTCCCAAATCTGGGTTTGAATCCTGACTTCATCACTAATGTAACTGTCAGGGTTCTCCAGAGAAACAAAACCAATAGGAAAGAGAGAGAGATTGATTGATTGATTGATTTTAAGGAATTGGCTCATGTAATTGTGAGGGCTGGCAAGTTTAAAATCTGTAAGGGCAGGCCACCAGGCTGGAAACTCAGGCAGGAGGTGATGCTGCAGTCTCAAGGCAGAATTTCTTCTTCTCTGGGGAAACCTCAGATTTCCTCTTGATGCTGTCAATTGATTGGATGAGACCCACCCACATTATCAATGGTAATCTTCGTAAAGTCAGTTGGTTGTAGATGTTAACCACATCTACAAAATACCTTTGTGGCAACACCTAGACTAGTTTTTTGTTACACAACCAGGTATTAAACCTAGCCAAGGTGACATATGAGATTAACCATCACAGCTGGACTAGTACTGATGTCCTTGGCAATTTGCTTGACTAAACTGAGCTTCTGTTTCCCTCTAGGTAAAATAGTAAAATTATATCTATTTTGTATAGTTTTGTGAAAGTCCTATATCTAAACGTATCTGGGTGTGGTTTTTGCTGTTCCCACAAGATCTAACTAGGATCACGTGAACAAGCCTGCCGAGGACCATACGCCATGTGAAAACTATGCCTATCACTTCTAAACGCTGACACCAATGAAAAAGAGAGACGACTTTAAGAATAATTATTTTCTGAGTGTTTCTTAACTTAATTTTAAAAATTAATTCTTATAATTCCTACAACCTATAATGCTAAAATGTTATTCTCTAGTTTGAAAATGATTCAGGGCATAAAATTTTTATAAAAATTCTATGCACTTCTGAGGCCTCATAGAAACAGACACTTGACAAAATCTGCTTGTAAGTTACAAATCTTTGTTTAGTGCAGACAACCAGGTTGCTCTCTCAAGTGTTTGATCACTGGATTTATTAAGTGGTACGTCTGAAAAGAATGAGATTGTTAATCGGATTTACAATGAATTCTATGACTAAATAAACATATAGCATTAATATTTTATTAATAACTATTAAGATATGTTGGAAAGGCATATGTTATACTAGATACTTAATAATATATATAGTGCAGGGCCAGCATACAGTAAACACTCAGAAAATTATAGCTAGCATTAGTGAGATGTCCTATAGAAAATAAGATGATAGTTAAACTGGAGAAAAGTCAGTCTGGTCTTTTGGAACATGCCCTGCCAATCTCAAACCAAAGTTATCTGTCTTGTATAAATAGTACCACCCTAGATTCTGGATGAAACCATTTTTAATTTCAGTATGAGGATGTTATGGAGTAAACAGTGTCCTTCACTCCTTCCTCCAAAAAAAAAATATGTTGAATATCAGAATGTGACTTTATTTGGAAAAAGAGTTGTTGCAGATGTAATCAGTCAAGTTAACATGAGGTCTTACTGGAGCAGGGTGAGTCCTAATCTATTTATTAATTTATGACTGGTGTCCTCCCAAGAAGAAACACAGACACAGAAACAGAGGGAAGGGGTCCATGTGAAGATGGAGGCAGAGATAGGAGTTATGTTGACACAAGCCAAGGAATGTCTTTGACCACTAGAAATTAGAGAGGCAAGAACGGATTCCTCCCTAGAGCCTTCAGAGAGAGCATGGCCCTGCTGACACCTTGACTTCAAACTTCTAGCCTCCAGAACTGTGATAGAATAATTTTTTCTGTGGCTTTAAGCCATCCAGTTTTTGGTACTTTGTTACAGCAGCCCTAGAAAACTAATATGGGGGGTAATTAGCTTAAAGGGTTAATTATTAGAAGATCTACTATGTTAGTTGTACATATCTCTTGAGTCCCTATCTCTCCTTTTCACTCAACTCTGACGTTTATTAACATTTGTAAGCATCAGCCAGTATATATTAGTGTATTTATTCTCTTGGTCTTAATAACCTGTTAAAAACACCTGATTTGGTTATTCTGTTATTAAAAACATCACTCCATATCTGACTGCCTATTTTTGCCATACAAGATACACCATAACTGTCAGCTATTGCTTTTATGAACACAGCAACTGGAGAGAATTCATGACTGCGGATTTCTAAATCACAATCGTCCACCTGCCACATACAACAAATCTCTTGTCTTTCTCAATCAGAAATTACATCTTCCTTCCTCTTCTAGGGCTATACTTGGAAGTCTGATGCTATATGAAACCTAGATATCTATTAACCCTGTTTTGTATTCATCTTGCTAGGATATTGGTAGTCTCTGGTCCTTCTGAAATTAGAGCACATAAAATTTCTTAGTTAAAAGTACAGTAGTCACTTACATCTCAATAATGCATCTCTGTTTACCTCCTCTCCCTCTGGAGACATCATTATACTGATACCAAAGTAACAGAAAGATGTAAACCCACAACAACAAAAAGAATGAGAGTGGAAGCATCAGTGAGCAAGACATTTCATAAAATTCCTGTAAAACAAAAAAACAGATGGATGAGTCTGAAGACTGATGGAGAAAGTCAGAGAAAGCCACAATCAAGAATATTAATGAAGTGGACTGCAATCAATAAGAGAACCGGTTTTCCCTGCAGGACTTGGAAACACCAGGTATGATGGAGAACAGATTCAAAACACAAGCTTGAAAAGAGAAAAATTAATTGTAAGTCTGTAGATGGTATAGTCAACACTCTTCCTCTCACCTACCCCCATGATAACACTGAGGGGAGGGGGGAAGAGTGTCCTCTGAATATACAGTCATGCATTGCTTAACATCCACAATATGTTCTGTGAAATAGGACGTTATGTGATTTGGACATTTTGCGAACACCATATTATATACAAGCAGTCCCCAGATTATGATCAAGTTCCATTCCTAAATCTGTCCTTAAATCGAATTTGTATGTAAGTTGGAACAATTAGGTACGGTTTGTATCTAACATCAGTCAAATGTTTGTCTTAGTATATAGTGTACCTTTCTATGCATAAAAAAAATTGAAGAAACACTTCCGGATACACTAAACATTTTTCACATAAAAATACAGTAATAATAATAATAATGTTTTGACATGGGTCACAATAGCACCCGTTTGTTATTAAGAGCCATTGTACATACCTAGAATTTTTAATATAATAGGCTTTACAGGGGCTCGTTAGTAACTACGGGTAGTACATATGTCGGACGTTCCTAATCCAGGAATGATAGAAAATATAGTACAGTATATACAAAGCCAGTAACATAGGTACTTAACTATCAAGACACATGTATTGTAGATTATATAGGTACTGTACCATTATACACGTGGCAGCGCAATCGCTTTGTATACAAGAAACATGAGATACATGTGTTACATGCAGGAAGCTGTTGTGTTCGCTATGTCCAGTTAGGTTCGCTATGTTCCATTCTCTGATCAGGATTTCTGAACTCTATTATATTATGGGACCACGGACGTATATGCAGTCAGACGTTGCCCAAATGGATGTTATGCGATGCATGACTGTATTGAATTAATTATCTGTGAAGAATCAGGGTATTCAGTGTGGGAATTAGCGAAGTCCTCATCATTTAGGAGTCTCACTGCATAATCTTTGGTTTCTTATCCTCTGTCCCAAAATTGATTTACTCCCCTTCAACAAGCCCCAACCACGTACACAAGGCTCACAGTCATTTTTTTAATGCCACTAATGATGGCTTTTGAAGAAACCTGAAACATCAAACACAAAGATGATAGACAAAAGAGACTGAAGATGAAACAGAGGTAATTCAGGCAGAAAAGGGAGTAGGAGGAGAGAAACAGAACTATAACTGGTCTTCACAGAAAGGACTGAGCTGATATTGCAACCATAAACCAAGAAGAGGATGCTATGAAAAATGTACAAAGACTAAAAAAAGACTTGGAAATCCAAACATTATCAATTTTTAAAAATCAATAGACACATTATAATATTAAACCAAGGAAATGTCCTGGAGAGTAGAACACAGAGATAGAAAATACTATTAAACATTGTCTAAATACATGATCTTTATTTTCAATTTTTAGAATCAAGTTGTAGTCAAAAAGTAGAGACCTTTATTATAATTACCAAACAGAATGTATATTATCAACCTTTCCAATGTACAAGGAAAGCTGTAGTTGACCAACAATAAGACAGGGCAAAGGGAGGAGAGACGTGGAAAAAGAGTGGGAACACAAATATCATTATCTTCATAGTAGGAAATCAGGAAACGTTGTCCATGATGCTGCAACAATAAATGGTGGTGTACTATTTATTGTTGGAAGTTGCAGAAATGTCTTGTGAAGGAACTAGAGTGATTTTGGATAGAGGCAGGGAGAGAGATATACAGGTTAGTATTATTAAAACTAATATTTGCCTATTACAAGGGAGGTCAGAATATTGACAAATTAAGAAAGATAAATTTTCAAACAATATGAACATTTTATATGAAGAAATGGAGAAAACACATGAGTAAACAGAGGCAGAGAGATTAGTAAGTAATTACTTCCGAGAAGTTAGACTTCATTAAGAAAATTATCAGAAGGCAAGGATTACTTTTTTCCTTCTAGGTATTTTTGTGATATTTGGCTTTTTTCGCCACGTGTGTTAAATAAAATATATACATTAATTTTAATGCAATGTTAAAAAAATATATGGCCTCCATCTGCCTCATTCTGAAGCCATTTGAGCTGCTGCCTCTTCCCTTTTGTATTTCGTAGGTGGATGCACAACAGCCTCTGCATTTCGGCATCATGCAGGTGATTTTCCAACCATTCAAAGCCTCTGTAAAGGCTGTATTTTATTTACTCGGTAGATGAGCTATAGCCAAATTAAACAAAGGTGGTAGAGAAAAATGAGGGAAATAATCTCATTTTTACCTGCAGAATCAGCTATGCTCCGGAAGGATTTTAGTACTTAGCCCTTGAAAATATGCTAGATTTATTACAAATGAGGTAAACTCCTGACTACTTAGGATCCGATGCTGTAGAACTCTTGGAAACTAACCAGAATTGCGTGGCTGTTGCTGCTGTTGTTTGGCTGCATTTTACCCTCGGGAGGAGAGGAAACACACATACACACGTCTCACCCCTTTTCTCACCTAGTGGGACGGTCAGGTTCCCAGCAATGCACAGTATAGACTCACCCTAATCGCCCTTAACCCACCGAGATCCATAAAGGTAACCCTGGAGAACTAGGAGGGTTTGTTTTTCTTTTTCTTCTCCTTCTTCTTTGTACCTGTTAACGTTTTCCTAATTTTGCATAATATGGACATATTAGTTTCATTATATGAGAAGAAACTAAAAGCTCTTAGGAGAAAAGAATCTAAAAATAAGGGCTTGAAAGACCTCAATTATCGAAGAAAGGAGAATGCATTTCTTTTTCACATGATGTACTAATTGAGGCACAGAAGGAGTTGCATGCATTTTGAATTTTACCCTCATTGCTGAATAGTTTCCTAAAAGAAGTTCTGGCCAAACAGTCCTATGACAAATTTTCCCTACTGGGCTTGGAAATAACCAAAAATTCTCTCACCGTAATTTTCCTCTTCATTTGCACACTGTTCTTTGCCACAAAATTCATCTTCTTATTTGTTATGATATAGGATTTGTTTGGTTACATATTATAAAAGTAATACATGCTCAATACTGGAAAATATTAAAAAACAAAAAAGATTCATTGTCTTATTATTTAGAGATAACAATTATTAACATTTTGGTGAATGTCTTTCAAGTTCTCTTAATATGCATATAATTTTATACAAAATTATGCTTATACTGCACATATAATTTTGAAGCTTGCTTAGCAATTTTTTGTGAACCTTCTTCAATTTCCCCAGAAATTGTTTATTAGTCACAAAATAGCCCCTCTGGAAGCTAGCACAACTTGTACAAGACAAGGTCATGGAAACTCCATAGACACATCCAAACTCCCTGAGGGACCAAACTGTTGGGTAGAGGGCTGTGAGGACCATGGTCTCGGGAAGCATCTAGCTCAAATGGCATAGCACAGTTTATAAAGAAAACGTTCTACATTCTACCTTGGTGAGTAGCATCTGGGGTCTTAAAAGCCTGTGAGCAGCCATCTAAGATACTCCACTGGTCTCACTCCTTCAGGAGCAAGGGAGAATGAAGAAAACAAGATACAAGGGAAAGATTAGTCCAAAGGACTAACGGACCACAACTACTACAGCCTCCACCAGACTGAGTCCAGTACAACTAGATGGTGCCTGGCTACCACCACTGACTGCTCTGACAGGGATGACAACAAAGGGTCCCAGACAGAGCTGGAGAAAACTGTAGAACATAATTTTAACTCACAAAAGAAGACCAGACTTACTGGCCTGACAGAGACTGGAGAAACCCTGAGAGTATGGCCCCCTGACACCCTTTTAGCTCAGTAATGAAGTCACTCCCAACGGTTCACCCTTCAGCCAAAGATTAGACAGCCCCATAAAACAAAATGAGACTAATGAAGCACAACAGCCCAGGGACAAGGACTAGAAGGCAGGAGGGGACAGGAAAGCTGGTAATAAGGAACCCAAGGTGGAGAAGGGAGAGTGTTAACATGTTGGGTTGTTAATCAATGTCATAAAACAATCTATGTAGTAACCGTTTAATGAGAAACTAGTTGTTCTATAAACCTTCAACTAAAGTACAAGTAAAAAAATTTAAATATATATATATATATATTTATATATCCCCTCTGGTGCTTATCTCACACCTTTCTTAACCAATTCTTTATTGTTGGACCTTTCAGTTATTTCCAGTTTCTGACTATGATCAAAGTATACTGGTGAATATTTTTATACATACATCTGAAAATATTTTCTGGATAAGGTCTTAAGTAAGAAATTGCTAGACTGAAGGCCACATATATTTTTAAGTCTTTCTCAAAATTTATTACTTAATTTTTTAATTCATTTTAATTTACAAATATCGGAGGAATGGACCCGTTCATTCCCATCCTTTCAAGATTTTCCCTGATTAAATACAACATTTTGAGATCTATGTATAGAAAAAAAAAACTGGAAAAAAGCATACCAAATTTTTTTTTTTTTTTACTTTGGGTAATGGGATTATATTATAGATGATTTTGTTATTTTTACCCTTTGGATAATTTCCAAAACTTTCCTCAAGGATTATAAATTACTTAATTTAAATTTGTCAACACTGAACATTTTAAATGTGTGTAGTATATACGGTGGCAGTCAATGTGCTTGCCACACCTAACTTCTTTTGTTTTTATTTTTTTAATTTTATTGTGATAAAATACATGTAACAAAAAATTGCCATTTTAACTATTTTTAAGTGTATAATTCAGTGACATTAATGACATTAACCATGTTGTGCGATTATCACCAATATCCACTTTCAGAAATTTTTCATCTCTCCAGTTACTCAGTGCCTTTTAAGCAATAACTTCCCACTCCTTTCCCCCAGGCCCTGGTAACCACTAATAAACTTCTGTCTCTATGAACTTGCCTATTCTAGATATTTCATTTAAGTGGGATCATACAATATTTGTGCTTTTGTGTCTGACTTGTTTCACTTAGCATAATGTTTCCAAGGTTCATCCATGTTGTAGCATGCATCAGAATAGCAAAAGCCAAAAGTCAAATGTGTTGGCATCCAGTCAACTTCAACTTATAGTGACCCTATAGGACAGGGTAGAACTGCCCCATAGGGTTTCCAGGGAGAGGCTGGTGGATTCAGACTGCTGATCTTCTGGTTAGTAGAATAATACTGATTAATATTTATGCTGAATAATATTCCATTATATTTATATGCCACATTTTTATCCATTTATCTGTTGATGGGCACTTGAGTTGTTTCCACATTTAGGCTATTGTGAATAATGCTGCAATGAATATTAGTATGCAAGTATCTGTTCTACCTTTTGTTTTAATCTAAACTGACCACAGTCTTTCAAAAGAATCACATTTGGTTCTGCCTCCACCCAACCCAATGCCTGTCCAGCCATTGCTGATTGGACCAGGGGAAGGCTTCTGACCTAAAGGGAACCAATCCTCAAGGTTAGCTCAGCCAATCAGATTCTTTAGACTGAGACAAGAGACTGTAGGCAGTGGTTGGTAAGTTCTAGAGATAAGGCATGTAGAGTAAGGGCCAGAGTCAGTGACTCAGCTGACCAAAGCTATATACAGGCCTTCAGATGTGGGGCAGCAACATCTGGGAATAGACAGAGGAAGCTAGTCTGTTGGGGAAAATGGAGCGTTGTGCCTAGAAAGGCAGAAGCACAAGACCATGTGGTTTCAGAAAGACACAGAGAGAGAAAGATCACAATTCCTGACTTTCTGGTTCTCAGACCAGTCCCCATGAGCCTTGGGGCAATTTCTTTCTTGTCATGCATGATGTTTTTCAGGTGGCTGGTTGTATTCTAACCAAAAAGAAATAAAGAGAGACAGAGAGAAAGTAAGGAAGGAAGAAAGAAAAAGAAAATTATCTGCATGGCTTTTTTGTTGTTGTTCTTTGAGACCACAGCCTGCTCACTAGAATAATGTGTGATGACTGACTTTATATTAAGTTTGGTGTGACAACATTTTAAAGCCGAGGTTGCAAATGGATAACAGACGGGCCTCATTCCAACTGTGGTCATGTTCTGTGCTTGGCTACAGAATGTTTTTATAAATCTAGACCAACATTTATATATGGGAGGGTTTTACCTAAGTTTTGAATCCCTGTCTTCTTTGGAAAATATTTCATAGGTGGAGCATCATTGTGTCCCACAGTCCTGTGAGCCTAAATTGACTGGAGTTGAGCAATGCTGACCCTTTTAGACACAACCTGTCACCTGCTGTTCACATTCTAACCCACTCAGGCGGTACCTGAATAGGCATGTTCCCCGGCCAGGTATGTTCCTTTCCTTTACCAGTTAGGCCTCCATAAGAGTTAAAGCTCCTAACCCCCTATTCTAAAACATCTCCCCTGAATTTCCTCTCTATCCTTTGCTTCTAAATGTCTGATTTCTAGGTTCTTTATAAGAGATTACAGGCAATGCTCACTCCATCTCCTGCATTCTCACTGGAGCATCACTTTTTAACTAAAGTTAATGGCTTGTCATTAAAAGTTGATGTTGGTGCCTGAAGAACAAGGCATTTCATCTGCCTCAGCAGTATACCTGTGGCAAAGGATAAAAGCTAGAGAAATCAAACACATCCTCATTTCTCCAGAAAACCTTCCTTTTACTAAATTAGAAACACCCATTTCGGACAATCTTTTTTTTTTTTTCTACAGAGTGAATATTTGACACTACATCATTAGCCCAAATCCCAAACACGAGCCACTAGGTTGAAGAATTTGAACATTAAAATTATTAAGCTTCAATGATGAAACTGCACAGTTTACAGCCTGACGAGACGTCGTTTGTTTTTTGGCCCTGAAACCATGCTTTTAAGAAGCAAATAATGCGTCATGATGTTTCCCACTTTAGACGGGAGCAATGCATGCCAGCTTGGAACACCCACTGGCACTGGGAGCTGTCTTGACTCTTTAATGTGCCTTGGAATAAATCAAGGACAATATGGAGAAGTGGATGGATCAGCAAAGGAGATCTTAATCTCCAAAGTCTTAAAAATGTGAGGTCCTTAGCTTCTGCTGGACCACAGAGGAAATGCTTCTGATAGGGGTGGGTGCTTTTTTGAAGATTATTTATAAAGAAGCAGACTATTTTCTTTTACCACTAATTTTAGGAAAGCTTTTTACCTAAGCCATTAATGTCTTTCAAAAGGAACCCAAACACTGGCGATCTAACACATTGGGGGGAATAAAATCTTGTTCGTGAGATCTGAATGAACTCTTCCAGCTTACCACTTGAGGGCAGGAGATCAAACCTAGAACTGAACTAATTTCAGGCTAATAAAGAATGTTCCACCTTCTCTCTGTAAGGTCAGGTCTGTATGAGGCAGGAGGAAAAGGAATCTATTATACCACTCCCTTCCATTAGTCAAGATAACATATATCTCCACAGGAATATTCAAAATAGTGAACTTCAAACACAACATAAAATTAGAGGTTTAGCCAAAGCTTAACTGTAGTCAATATCACTTGTCCTTTAACCACATTATTTTAATCCCTAGTTTACAGTAATAATAATTAGTATGGAGTACATACATTTATCCAAGTCACCATTCCTGGAGTCTGAATTGGACACAAGGAAAGACTGGTAAGCTAATCTAGCAATGAATAGTCACCTTCCAACAAGTATGTTGAATGTTAGCATACCTGATTTGAGACAATAATTAAATATACATATAAAAGCCACTGCTCCGAAATCTGGAGGGAATTCATCTCTTCCTTTCTGCCATACTAGCGGGCAATCTATAGCTGCCTTAACGTTATACACTCAATACAGAATGTCTCCTTGTATAAAATTACTACAGAGATTTCCAAAGAGCTTTGCATTTGAGTAACCACAGGCTTGTTGCTAAGTACTATTTGTTTCATTTTTATCAAGCTCTGAGAAAGCAGAGAATCCAGAAGACATGGACGAAATAGGCAAGAGCCCCCTGGCAGAATGGACCTATGATCTCTGCCAGGTTATGACTTTATATACCCAAGAAACCTTCTGGCCAGTTCAGGTCTCCACTGAGATCCAAACTATGCCCCAGCTTCAACCCATAAAGAAAGAAGTCTGCTTCCTCAGGAAGAAACAGTTTTGACTAAATGCGAAGCATGTTTTATTAGCAAGTAATGGCTCTAGTGATGAGAAGGTGATTAAGTCAGTTCCCGGGTTTTCTGGTTTGCTAGCAAACGATCTTAATGGACAAAAAAAGAGTCCTTTGTTTAAATCTGTGTACTGTTTCTTTCCCAAGGCACACTCTTTCATATATGAAATATAAACTATCACAAAGAGATTAAGTCAGAAAGTGTCATGAATTTTCCAAATAACTGAAATTTACCCCATCAACCATCAACTTCTAAAAACATACCACATAAAAAGTATTTTTTTAATATATACCTCAGCTGTTTTTTTGTTTTTGTTTTTGTTTTTTTTCTTTCTTTTAAAACAGGAAGTATTGAACATGACTGATTCTTGATAACACAGGATCCTAACCAAGAACTTGTGTGGATGTGGCACTCTTAGCATCCTACATTTTCATAAGTTTTGATTTGGCTATTTGACTTTTTTTTTTTTTTTAGATTCCTTTTCATATTCCGTAAGTAGCACTTCAGGCTGATGGTTCTAGTAAATTTTTCTCAGCCATTCAAAATCCTCTTGTTCTTATTCCTTATTTCAAATCTGCTATGGACAAATAAGAGTCCCTGGGTGGCACAAATGGTTAAGTGCTCAGCTGCTAACTGAAAGGTTGGCAGTTAGAGTCCACACAGAGGCATGTCAGAAGAAAGGTCTGGTGATCTACTTCTGAAAGATCACAGCCATTGATTGAAAACCCTATGGAGTACAGTCCTATTCTGACAAACGTGCGCTCACCATGAATCAGAATTGACTTAATGGCAACTGTTTTGTTTTATTTTTCAATAGGAAAATAAACTAGATTTTAGAGTGCACGTGTGTGCACCTGCGTGTGTGCGTGTGTGCGTGCGTGCGCGCATGTGTGTGTGTGTGTGCGTGATTGTAAATCACCCTTCAAGGGCTCTTCTAGGAGTGCATAAGTTTTAGTCAGGGAGCGCTACAGCCACTGTTTTGACTGCTCAGAGTTCTTTCTTTCTCTGGTTCTAGCTGAGCTTCCAATAGCCGATGTGGCTGATTAAGTGACATCCTGATAAATGAGGTATTAATGGACCATGACACTATACAAAAGTCTTTTTAGATGAAGACTTAAGGAATAATTCAAGCTTCCAAATTGTGCATATCTTGATGTGCAATGTAAATAAAATATCACTGAACATGAAACATAATTTAACATAGAGAGAGCAAAGTATTAATTTGTGATCACAAATGTATGGAGAGAGAAATAAAAGGAAGTATAATAGCAAACAATCTTCTAATGAATCTTCAAAGAATTATACCATCCATGCACTTCAAAGTCCCGGGTGGAGCTTATTCACTTGTTCACACATGCCTGGGGCCCCAGTTCAGAGATTCTGCTTCTGAAGTTCAAGAGATAGCAGTGTGCCTATGTTTTTAAATTTTCACAGCTAATTCTGAACCAGGGTTGAAAACCGCAAGAAATAACTCTTGCACATTCTCACCCCCAAGTTCTACTTTCCTCTCTTTATACTAATATTTCTCTCCTCTTTAACTCTGCTGTCCATATCTTCCTGTTTCTCTTTTCTCCCGCCCCTTATAGCTAACAGAGCCTCCAATCTCTCTGCAAGAACTGTGAGCTCTTCTTTGGGTTTACTAAGGCGCTGATTTATGTTCTAAACTTCCTCTCTTCAAAATTAATATATCCCAGCATTCTTTGCCTTCCCACACCTATTGCTCTTAAGGAATTATTTCTTCCTGCCTCATGTTATAATTTTTTTAGCCTATCACTCTTCCCACTAGATTCTGAGTTCCTTGATGACAAGAATCATTTCTTATTCACCTTGATATTTTCTATGACACCCAGCAAATAGTAGGAATTGGATCTATACATACATACATTATATTTATAACTGTTGTTTTCAAAGCACTTTTATATCCATCATCTTAATTCAAACGTATAGCAGCCAATGGTTTAAACAGAACAAAAATGGGCGTCTATTATTTTGACTGCCCAGCATTCATTTACATTTCTTCTTATGTCAGCACTCTGATTTTCCTTGAGGAAGGAATCCTATTGTACTTTTCTTCCATCTGGCCCAGGTGGAGCTAACTCCAGCCCAGGCACCAGAATTGATCAAGTGACAGGGGCCTGGCCAAACAGAGCACCACAAGCCCCTGCCTCTGGTGGTTGGTTCAGGGATGAACACCTAGTTCCAAAGAGAAACAAAGAGACTGAATTTTGGGACTTTGGGAAAACTGTTGAGAAGACAAAATAACTCATTTCTGATGGAGTTTCTGTGCTATTAGGATGTAAACCAATTTGGCACTACAAGGGGAGAGCCAACAAAAAGGACAACAGAACTGAGGGATGAAGAAAATGGTATTAATTCCTATGACATCATTTGAACCCCTGGACCCAACCGTTCCTAAAGCCTGCATAGAATATTTTTTACATAAGTAAATAAATTTGTTTTTGCCATAAAGCCAATTGTAGTAGGTTTCCTGTCATTTGAAAAGGAAGAGTCCCAATTAATTCAAAGATTAATATCACTGAGGATTAAGGTTGTTCTATGATCTAAGACTATGTCCTTTCAGGACCACAATCAGTTCTCAACCAGTAGTTTCTCCCATTGCCCTTCTCTCACTCATGGAAGCAAAATTGGAAAAGGTTTTGGAGACATGCCAGTCTTGCTCTCCTTCCATTCACTCCAAACCTTCTCAAGGCAACATCATAAAATATCAACATCCCTGAGGCAACACTGAGAAAGAGTCAGAAAATAAACTTTCAAAATAAATTAGTCGTTGTTGTTATTATGCCATTGAGTCAATTGGAATTAGTCAGTAGGTTAAAAAAAAAAAAAAAAGTCCATTGTTGCCAAAAATTAGTCAGTAGGTTAAAAAAAAAAATAGTCTGAAAATTTATTTTACACTTAAAAAAAGTCTACCAAACATTAATATCTTTCACAGTTTTACTTATCCACAGTATGGATGAATATAATTACCCATGTTACTTTATACTGTTTTACTTTTCCCATCATGGTAACACATGATTTGGTCTTTCCTTCTGGATCATGGTGAGTTCCTGAGCCACATGAGAAGAATAGAAATTACTCCAGAAGAATAGTTTTTTTTTTTTTTTTTTTAACGTCATGACTGGGACAAAGAAACACAACAGATCAAATCTGCCTATGTGGTATGACTAAATAATTCATCAGCAGATGGTTCTGGCAATTTAGGCAGCTCTCAGTAGTTATAAGATCTCTGCCCCAGGCAAAAGGAGACTTGCTTCAACTATTTCAACAATGCATAACATTATCAACCCAAAATACTGGTCAATGTGCATTCACCTGGCTTCTTCCATAAAACACAATCTAAGGAAACAAGGAGAAAGGAAAACAAACCTGGAGGCTCATATGAAGTGTTAGCTTGGACCTGCCATAGCTGATAGGAATAAGATCTGTCCTCCTATTTGGTAAAAGGCCAAGGTCAGGTTTGTCAAGCTTCAGACATACATGAAGTTGAAAGTCACCAAGCTTTTGGGATTTTTATTTGTTTACTGTGATGATTAAGGTTGTATGTCAACTTGGCTGGGTCCTAACTCTCAGTGGTTTGGCAGTTATGATGTAGTTTGACAGTTGTATAATGATGTAATCATCTCCATGATGAGATCTGATATAATGTGATCACCTATATGATGGGATCTGCTGTGAGTAGCCAATCAATTGAAAGGGAGTTTCCTTGGGGGTGTGGCCTGCATTCAATACAGGTGGACTTTCTGGCAAGGCTCTCCCTGGCTTTTGCTTACTCTGGATTCTGCAGCTGGCTCCTGTTGATCTGACCTTTGGTTCTTGGGACTTGAGCTAGCAGCTTGCCTGCCAATCTTGGGATTCATCAGCCTCTGTGGTCTGGACCTTGGGTTCACCAGCCCCTGTAGCTATGTGTCTTGAGAGAAGCCTCCAGCCTGACCCACGTCCAGCCTGATCCATGGATTTGGGACTTTCCAGCCTCTACAATCGTGTGAGCCATTTCCTTGATATGATCTTTCTCTATATATGTATATTTATGTAGAGAGAGAGAGATACTTCTCTAGAGAACCCAGCCGAAGACATTTACCATTTGTTTGTTAAAAAAAAAAAATTATACACACACACACGCATACATACATACCTCTAATTAGACTGTGTACAGCTGTACATATAGACCTCCATTCAAATAGTCATTTTTTAGGACAAGGGCCAAATTACCTTTGCTACACTCAAAATGAAGTTCCAGAAACAGAGCTATGGTTAGAAAATTTAGAGCCTACTCCATCCACCTCGAGCGATAAGAGATGAGAAACCATTTTAATTCTCCTGGAATACAGATTTCTAGGTCCATGGAGTTGCAGTGACCCACCCAGGCCATTTGCCCTTAGGTGTCCTTTTGAACCTTGAGTCTCGATGAAACTGGTTTTCTAAAAGTCAACTTTGAGTCAAATAATGGTCTAGAAAAACTAGTAAGACCATTTTGCCTTGGGCATTTTGCTCTTTTAAAGAATTCAGTCAGTTTCGGGAAAGGAACTCCAAAGGTCAGATTGGCAGCTACATTTTAGGGTAAATCAGTAATTATTTGAATTGTTCTCTAAGACAATGCTATATGAAATTCTTCCTGACCACAAATTGTTTATCAGTTCTGTTTCAGCCCTTTTTTCATGGCAATGCTGATAAGATTTGGTATAAGAATTTTGGAAGTTCTTCTCAACTTGGGAACATTTTTGACTCTCTAGTTGAAATGTTACACCAATTTGCAAATCATATATTCAATAAACTTCAATCAATTTCTATTATCGGTTTAATATGATTTTTGTTTTAACAGAGGTTATGAAATGTCCAATGTGGTATAATTTTTGAGTGGGTGCAGGAGATGAAAGATCTGACTTTGAGCTAGTTAATCATTGCTTCTCTCCTGAGTCCCAGTAATGATATTCCTAGTGGAGTCATAGAGAATGCCTATTGAGAAATGGCAAAGACAAGGTACAAGTACAATCATGCTCTCTTTATCTAAACCTATATCTAACCTCAGAACTCCTTTCACATGTGGCAATTACGATGACAGTCTTTTTCTGTCTGCTCCTTACCTCCCAAGTTTAAGAGATGCATTGCATGGTTTTTCTACAAAATTTAACAAATTGTAGTCATACTGAAGGAGTCTCTGAGTGGCACACATGGTGTCACCATGAGTCAGAATCGACTTGACAGCAACTGGTTCTGATTTAGTCATACTTCCAGT
Organism: Dugong dugon; assembly: GCA_030035585.1. NCBI lineage: Eukaryota > Metazoa > Chordata > Mammalia > Sirenia > Dugongidae > Dugong > Dugong dugon. The sequence goes on from CM057475.1 coordinate 29,583,701, forward strand.
TTTATTGTAAGCATTATCAACCACAAACACATATGGCATACCTGCTAGACAAAGCCTGGGGCAAGATCGTCTGAGATTATACAAAGAAGTTCAAGTTAAAGTTGTTACCTTTGAAAATTTTACAATGATAAAAGAAAAAAAAGCTAGATAAAATTCCAACGGTAGGCTTTTGAGAACCTTAATTAATTTGACATTTATATGAACTAAAACAAGAGTTCTTATAAAATAACGAATGAGCAATATTAGGTCCAATATTATGGCTCAAGTGAAAAGTACTAGGATGTAAGCCTTGTGAGATAGAGCATTCCATTATGATTTTGTTGGGTTTTATTGTTGGTTGGTTGGTTTACTTTTCTTTCTGTGGCAATTCCGTGCTACCTACATAATTGGAGCTCAATAAATATCTCTTGAATTCAATGGGAGGTACCCCAAATTTGCTGATATCATCCTAATCTAAAGCCCTAACTTTAGATGAACATTGATATTTATGTATTTAATTATTTTTTCAATTGTACTTCATAATTCCTTTTTCAAAATCACACAAAATACTAAAAAAAATATATATATTTTTAACAATTGTCCACTGAACATGAACATGACATGGATATGGCAAAAGGGTTGAACATGGATATATAAAGGAGGGAGATAGAACATTGTATAGAAGAGAAAAGTTGGGAGAAAAGCACCAAAACTTTACTAGGTCCTAATAATTCTGTGAGGCCCTGGTGGCGCAGTGGTTAAGAGTTTGGCTACAACCCAAAAGTTCAGCAGTTAGAATCCACCAGCTTCTCCTTGGAAACCCTATGGGGCAGTTCTACTCTGTCCTATAGGGTCGCTATGAGTCAGAAGCAACTCGATGGCAACGGGTTCGGTTTTTAGTTTAGTAATGTTGCACTTTGTTTAAGAGAATACTAATTAGAACATCCAGTTAAATATTGTGGATTGAATGTGTGCATTTATTTTCACTTCCTCCAAAGCCTATTAATACAATAAATAATTATAAACACATAAGCCTGGTAGTTCACAAATCTCACCCATGCTCATAAACTTTAAAAATTCTTTCTTAGTTTGTCATTCCTAACTAGGAAGAGAAAAACCAGGGTTATCAGAATCATAAGAAAATTCTCTAACATGAAAGAGAGTGGGGGAAAAAACACATCTAAAAATGGCAAACGAAGAAAACTCAGAAAAATGTTATCAGAAGAATATTTCCAAAAGTATTGTAGCATTAGAGATAAGATAGTGCATCTATGAAAGAACTGGGTACTACAAAAAAAACAGCAGAAATAAAGAACTCTTGGAAACTAAAACTTGGATAAGAATTTTTAAAAAATTCAACAAAAGAGTTGGCAGAGAAAGCTGAGAAAAATTCCCAAAATATAAAGAAAAAGACAAAAAGATAGAAATAGAAGGATCAGAAAATTAGAGGATTGATCTAGGAGCTCCAGAAAGAGAAAGGGCAGAAAAAAAATAGAAAGGAGGGAATTATCAAAGTGATAGTATATGCCAAATTTACAAGACTAAAAGACAAATGTTTCCAAATTTAAAGGGCTAACATGGTGCCCAGCACAATGAAGATAAAAGACCAATTAAAGGTCCATTATCAGTACACCAACAACAAAAACTACTGGAAGGAAAAAATTGTCATGTAGAAGTAATCAGGAGTCAGGTTGGTTTCAGACATCTCAATACCAATACTAGAAGCTAAAAACCAAAAAATAATGCCTTCAAAATTCAGGGGGGAGGAATGATCTTTAAAATTCTATACCTAGCCAGATTGACAATTAAACGTATGCAAGGCCTCAAAACACTTACCTGCTGTTCCCCTCTACTCTGGAAGATATAGGGTGAAGAAAACCAAAACACCAAACCCATTGTTGTTAAGTCGATTGCAACTCATGGCGACCCCATATGTTAAAGAATAGAACTTCTCCATAGGGTTTTCTTAGTTGTACCCTTTATGGAAGTAGATCTTCCATGGCGCTGCTGGGTGGGTTCGAACCACCAACTTTTAGGTTAGTAGGTGAGTGCAAACTGTCCCACCCAGGGACCTCACAGGATGAAGAAAGTGCTCCAAAATCAAGGCATGAACCAAGAAAAAGACATGGAAACAAGGAAACTCAGAACCTAACACAAGAGCAAGAAGGTAAGACAAGTCCTATGGGGCTAGTGAAGGGAAGTCCCAGAGTGACCACTGTGCCTAGGTCCAGAAACCACTACTCAAGACTGGATCAGGAGCAAAGGGGGTTCCAGAAGTTCTCTCTCCAAGAAAGTAAATTAAAACTATTATACAGCCTGATGTGTTTTAATGTACTAAAAGTTATTTAGATATGACAGAGTATGGGAATAATTTTTTCATCCAAAAAATAAAGAGATAGATTAGCGAATCTTTATTCCTTCCACTCAAACAACCTATGATTTATAATCTATAATCCTGAACTCTTCAGAGATGAAAATTCATATTTTAGAGCCAAGGTCAAAGATGTAAGGTTCGTGCATTTATCCGTAAATAGAGCCAAACAATAAAATTTTTTTTTAAATTTATTTATATCTGAATTTTTAAAGTTGGCTATTTAGCAAAAAAAAGCTGTGCTTCTTCCAGTCAAATAACACCCACACCCCACCCTCCTCCATCCACGGATTTCTTTTTTGACAGTCTCATCTCATGAACTAACCCAGGTGCACAGACAGGAAGCTGGAATCAAGGAACAAGAAATGTCCTTGCTAATACTGGCATCTTCCACAGAGAGGCCCAATGGTCTGCAGATCAAGAGAATTTATGGATTATGAAGTTACTTAAGTATAAGAATCTCATTAGTCAATTTATCCTGGCCTTTGCTAACAACTGAAGATAAAACCTTAAATATGTGTGAAGTGTTGTAACTGGAAATAAAGTGTATTTCCTCAGAAATCAATTTTTTCTCTTGAGCCTCCATATAATTGCAGAGATCAATGCTGGTCACATTTTATGTTCAGTAGAAGCGAATTTCCAGCCTAAATAGTGACTATACAAAAAAAAGACCAGGAAATTCTTTCTTCTTTTCATTTTTTTTTTTTTTCCAGTTTCTAGCTTCACCTCTACCCTAGTTGCTTCTCTGGCCTGATACTACTTGTCACACTTTCTCCAACCTCCCACTCATCCTTTGTCTGTCTTTGTCCTCAGATACCCTCTCCTTTCAGGCTGATTTCCAACCCTACTACTCCTTCTGCCAAACCACTGGGAAATACCATCAACAAGTCCTAGGTTAAAAGACACTGGCCAAGGGCAACATGCCTAGGTGTTTCAGGAAACTAGGGCAAAAATGTAGAGGAGATTCTGGGCTTCTCCTCATATTTCAATACTCTGTCCAAGAAATTACAGTACAAATCACATGCAACCTTAAGAATCAGGAAACCCAGGAAAATGTAGGGCAGTCAAGAGGTAAATGACCACATGTGACTGGGACTTGACCAGATATTCATCTGAAGGTGGATTTGCAAGATGTTGCATCCACATTAAAGCTGTAAATTTAAAAATCCAGCTAAACTGTAATTTTCAATGTCTTGCAGAGGCATCTTCTGCTTTGAGTGTTTGCAGTAGATTAAAGCACTGAAGATCCACTCAACAGCCTGAAGGAGTTCATGCAGACAACAAAGGAGATAATTTATTACATTGGAAGAAACTATTCCCTCTAGATCAATATATTTCTATACACAAGGCTTACAGCAAGGAATAGTTAAAGTCCATGACAGGAATCACAAATTCGCCTGCCTACAGGAGTCAGGAGGTAACATAAATAACTGGCTACAGGTAGGTGTGGGAGTGGGGAAAACAGTTGAGGGAAACAGTAGGAAACTAGAGCGTGCAGGCCCTGGGCTAGGGCAGCTGCTGCTCAACCCCAGTCAATTCCTGCCATGCAACGTAAAGTCCAAGTGTCACCCCATCTTCTACTCTTCAACTTAAAAATTTCCCAGTTTTTAAAACACTGGACAGGGGAGAATTCTGTAAACTTAAACCAACACAATCTACCCCATTATGGGGAGTTGTCTTTAGTTTTACCTTTCCTAGCCAAATGGTTCTTCAAGAAGGGAGTGGCGTCACAAAGGTTTAGACAGCCATCTCGAAGAGAGTGCCAAATTTCAAACACTGCAAACTTGACCACTAGGTCTTCACGTGTATTTTGTTCTCATCAATGTAATAGGAGTTAAGAATTTATTAGATCAATTATACCAAGATTTTCAAATATAGATCTTTTTTTTTTAATCACCCTTATATCAAACACATTTATTTTATCCCATTTCGAAATATGGGATTCTAGCCTAAACAGAGAATATTGAATACTTTCTATTTAAGAGAATATTTTTACTAATAGGAAGCCAAAAGAGACTTATGTGAGTTGGCAAAAGATCAGTTCTCTGTGACTTGCATTAAAACTTTTCACATCAAATTAGGTAGAAGTGTCAGGAGCTATTCTTAAAGCTTGACTGCTCAGGAAGGATTTAGTTCAGAGATATAAGTGTGCAGCTGAGCATTAGGACATTATTGATGTTTTTCCTCAGCAAACGTTTGGCAAACACTGTTTCTACAGATTATGATTGTCCAGTTCCTTCATATATCTCAAATTTTAAAATTAAATTAGTATTTTCATTGAGGCACATGGATTAGAGGAGATCATTAAAAGAGAAATGGGCTGGCAAAAGATAACAAAATTCTAACACCAAGCAACATCTTAAGTTGAATTGCCTTGAAATAACCTAATAACAAGGTTATGAAAGTTTAAAAACATTTTAAAGGTCAAAGCTCAGAATCCCACAGCATTTCTAATTAGCAAAATTCAGTTTATAGAGAGAAATTAAGCTCTCAAAATTAAATCCAGCCAGAGCTTTCAAGCATTTTCCATGTAACCAGCCCACCAGAGTGAGCCATGGCTTCCATTTCTACTATAAGACATCTGACGAATGTTGTACTGGACACTTACAGCTAGTAGGTTATTTTCTAGAATGCCCACACATTAGTTTTATATTTACCATGAATTGCTGATGTTTTTATGAAGTCAGTTTCTGCCAGGTAACTTGTTATTGCAATTATATGATTTAATTAAATATTACACTAACCAATAAAATATGAGTGTGAAAAGAAAGCTTTGGTTTCTATAAGAACATAGTTGAAAGTTTTGGAAAGAGTTGATAATGGCAAGTATGGACAGAAAATTATTGAATTAGGTGTGGGTCAGATATTTATAAGGATCCCTAGTGGTGCAACAATTAAGTACTCAGCTGCTAATGGTGCTTGAATCCACTCAGTGGCTCTGGCTCCATGGGAGAAAGACCTGGTGATCTGCTCCCATAAAGATTACAGCATAAAAAAAATCCTATGGGGCAGTTCTATTCTGTCACATGGGGTCACTATGAGTTGAAATCGACTCGACAGCACCTTACAACAAGATATCTATAAATAGTGGGAAATATTCATAAGATGTACAAGGATTCTGCCTTTAGACCACTTCACAAGTCTTCACCTTCTTGCTCTGCTTCCAATAAATTGAAACTAGTAGTAACAGCAGACAACGCATTATGGATTTGATTTATGCAAGGATAACTGAGCACTCCAATCAGTACACCTACACTCAAAGAAAAGGCCTTGACTCTCATCAAAAGATTGACAAATAATATGAATATTTTAAATATGCATATATTATTTTTATGAATCCTTTTTCAATTTACTGACAAATTTACTAGTCATGCCAATTGCATCAGATAATAGGGATTCTACTATAGTCATTTCAAATAAACCTTATGTTCAGTATGAACAAGTTAACATTTCTACCAAAATCATTCACCTTTGCAGTCCTTTGGTTTTATAGAAATAGAGAAATTATCAATATAGAAATTACCTCAGCCTCAGCAGCCTATCATGGCAATCAATTGCAAAGTGTGCATCCATATCAATGGAACAACCTCAGAGTAATACCTATGAAAAATTCTCCTCTATGTAGTTGCCTTTTTTTCTTAACCTGATTAAACATTTGTGTTGGTTTCACACTTAGGTAAATAGAGTCTTATTTAACCACTTTATATAATCTAAAATTAATTTTGTTACATAAATCTCTGAAATATTCACAATTAGGTCAAAATTTCAAGAATTGATAATCACTAGGAAATTCATGTGCCAGACACTCTGCTAAGTATTATTCATTATTATATATTTATTTTGCATAGTACTCATTTTATACATGAGAAAATGAAGTTTAGAGATAATCAATAACTTGTCTGTGGCCACTGCAGTAGTAGGAGTAGAGCCAAGGCTTGGCCTCTGGTTCCTCCAGGTCCAAAGCTGGCGTTTATCATTACGATGCTATCAGGCCTCCTATAGAATATGTCACTTTATGCTATTCAACTAAAGGCTACCAGATTCTTTAGACTATTCAGACTTTATTTTTAAAACTGGCTCCATACGATTTTTAAAAATCATTGGTAATAATATGAAATTGGAGTCCCTGGGTGGAGCAAACAGTTAACACTCAGCTACTAACAGAAAGACTGGCAGTTTGAATCCACCCAGAGGCACCTTAGAAGAAAGGCCTGGAAATCTACTACCAAAAGATCACAGCCATTGAAAACTCTATGGAGCACAGTTCTACTATGAAACATGGCATCACCATGAGTCGGAATCAGCTTCATGGTATGGTTTGTTGGTTTTAATATGAAATTATATGATCTTAAAATACGAGGAGACCTGTCACACAAATTTCTTTAGAACAGGAAAGTACACATATTCATTATTAATAAAGAAGGCTCAAGAAAGTACTTCCAAGAAGGGATTTAAAGAGAATAATTCTGGGATTTTTTAAATCATTCATGTAAATACCTACTCAGAACCTGCGCTCAGTCATGAGAATACAAAGGTATCTAAGGCATTGCCACTTTCTTCAAAGAGTCCATGCTCTGAGTGAGGAAGATACAATCAAATAGCTATAACATGATGTGACACCAGTTCCAATTGTTGTTTTTAGGTGCCATCAAGTCGGTTCCAACTCATAGCGACCCCACGTACAACAGAAAGAAACACTGCCCGGTCCTGTGCCATCCTCACAATCGTTGTTATGCTTAAGCCCATTTTTGCAGCCACTGTGTCAATCCATCTCGTTGGGGGTCTTCCTCTTTTTTGCTGATCCTCTGCTTTACCAAGCATGATGTCCTTCTCCAGGAACCGATCCCTCCTGACAACATGTCCAAAGTATGTGAGACGTAGTCTCGCCGCCTTTGCTTCTAAGGAGCATTCTGGTGGTATTTCTTCCAACACAGATTTGTTCGTTCTTTTGGTAGTCCATGGTATGCTCTCAATATCCTTCTCCAATACCACAATACAAAGGAGTCAATTCTTCTTTGGTCTTCTTTATCATCCAGCTTTCACATGCCTAGGAGGTGAATGAAAACACAACGGCTTGGGACAGATGGACCTTAGTCTAATGGAGATCCATATTAATACTGTGGAAACAAGGAGGTGGTAAATGTGCAGTGGATACCAAGCGGAGGAGCTGCCCACCCCCAGAGAGAGGAGTCTTTTGTTACCGGCATTGTTTACAATTGCTGGCATATGGTGTTATTAAAAAGTATTTGCCACCACCTGCACCCAAGTGGACCATTCCCACCACCACTGCCCTCCTCACTCCAGCACACCACTATGAATTAGAGCTGTTGTTATGGTTAGCTGTCCTCCAAGTCAGAACTCATCTCATGGCTACCCCATGCACAACAGAACAAAATGCTGCCCGATCCTGCGCCATTCCCATGATCAGTTATAGATCAGACCATTGTGATCCACAGGGCTTTCATTGGCTGATTACTGGAAGTAGATTACCAGGACTTTCTTCCTGGACCATCTTAATCTGGAAGTTCTGCTGAAACCCATTCAGCATCATAGCAACAAACAAGCCTCCACTGACGGATGGTGGCTGCACGTGAGGTACACTGGCTGGAAATTAAACACGAGTCTGCCTCATAAAAGGTAAGAATTCTACCATTAAACCACCACTGACTCCAAATTTGAGCTAGGTCTTGCCAAATGGAGAAGACAGGGAGACAGAGTAGCCTATATTTGAAGAAGCATTGAGGTCTGAAAAAACCAAGTAAGACCGTAAGTGTGGTATAGCTAAGATACCAACCAAGTTGCTGTAAAGAGGACTTAAAAGTCAAGGTGGAGCCTTGGCTGCCTGGCTAAGGAATCCAGACTTTATTCTACAGGCACTGGGGAATCTAGGTGGTCTGAGGGTCTCTACAGTCCTAAGAAAAATCTTCATTTTGTCATTTTACTGCCATGTAATCTTAACCCATGAACTATCAAATCCAGGTAATGACATAATGCCTACTCCACACAGTTGTTGTAATGATTAAAGGAGATGATGGATACTAAATACCCTGTATGGTAGCTGGAAATTAGTAGACAATAAACAGAAGAAGGCATGATTAAATATGTGGTTTAGAAAGAATACTTCAGCAATAGTGTCGAGTTAGGGACATGAATAAAGGGCTTTTACAAAAATACAGATAAAGGAGGAGGAAGATCTGAACTCTAGGTAGCAGTAATGGTATTTGAAGCAAGAAACAGGTTTTAGGTATATTTTGGAGGTAGTGAATTAAATATGGGGGGGGGGGAGTATGGATACATTCAGCATTTTCTTAGCCAACCAAAAATCAAAATCATTATACATATGTTTTTGTGTGCCATCCAGTCAATTCCAACTCACAGTGACCCTATATGACAGAGAAGAACTGCCTCATAGGGTTTCCTAGGCTGAAATCTTTGCAGGAGCAGATCGCCAGGTCTTTCCTTCTGTGGAGCCACTGGTGGGTTCGAACTGCTAACCTTTCAGTTAGCAGCCAAACACTTAACCATTGTGCCACCAGGCTGCACCTTCAATCTCTCTCTATCTTTCTGTCTGTCTGTCTCTCTCTCTCTCTCTCTCTCTGTCTCTCTCTCTATATATATATATGTATATACACATATCTTATCGGAAGCACCTCTGGGTGGACTTGAACCACCAACCTTTCAGTTAACAAACACAAACCATTTGGCCACCCAGAGATATTTACACACACATATACATGTATATGTATATATATACACCTACTCCTCACTTATCGACTATCTCATCCAACTTTTCACATTCACAACAATAGTAAAAAATCTACTATTCGACTATTTTGTCCATTAACAACATATATCTGGTGGTAACGAACACCGAGGTACAAGGTGAGAGTCATGTTCGCTGTGATAGTTAAGGTTATGTACCAACTTGGCTGGGCCATGATTTTCAATGGTTTGGTAGTTATGTAATGATGCAATGTGGCAGTTATGTAATAATGTGATCCATTTTGTGATCTATTTATATATTCATGGAGCCCTGGTGGTGCAGTGGTTAAGAGTTTGACTGCTAACCAAAAGGTCGGCAGTTTGAATCCACCAGCCACTCACTGGAAACCCTATGAGGCAGCGCTACCCTGACATATAGGGTCGCTATGAGTTGGAATTGAGGACAGCAGGTTTGGTTTTGGTTACACACACACACACACACACACACACACACACACACACAATTATGTATGTATATATACATACGTATACACACACAAACATATATACACATACACAGAATGATTTCTTTCACTCTGAATGCCTATTAGTTTTTATTTAACACAAAATAGTGAGTTGGAATCAAGTATACCAAGTTCAGTTCTGGCTCAGCCCTAGCTGGCTCTATGACCTGTTTCCCAATTTCCTCATTTATAAATATGGAGAAAATATTCCTTCCACCTACTCATAGGATTTAGAAAATAATGAAGAACATTGTTACCAATAATATGGCTAATTTTATAATAGGTATTGAATTAATAAGAATGCCATTAACAGTGGTTATACACAATGTTAACATTAGTGAAGACTGGGGAAAGGGCAATGGAAATTGCTCTTTTTACAGTTTTTCTGTAGGCCTAAAATTATTTCAAAATAAAAAGTGAAAACAATTATAAGAATTTGAGTGTAAGTGAAATCCATGTGTGAATCTAAATAGCTGTTATCAGAGATGCTGTGTGCAAAGAAATGGGACTATTCAAGCTGAGTTTAAATAATGTTCTCCTGATGGATTGAATGATTGCCCAGTGACACACTGACTTTTGGAAGCTCGCTTTTGGTAGCGTTCTGAAGTTGGCTCTTGCCAAAGATTTCTTTCTTTTCATGTAAGAATGACAGTAAACAGCCAATTCAAACAGGAACTGTTAGGCTTATTTTTAAAAAGCCTTTGGAAACTACTTTGAGTTGTCATTTGTCATTGCCACCCAATCCTGGAGATGTGAAGAAAGAAGACTGCAATGTTATTCCTCAGCCCATCTCCAGGCGCTTTTCTTATTTGTTCTTTCACACAAGATCACAAGGTTCATGTGGAATTCTTCTTGGAACAAAAACTCTAGCACAAGAAGGGCAGATGGGTGGGGTTTTTTTTGTTTTTTTTTTAACTGAAATTTGACACTGTTAAGCAGCTTCCATTTCCCTTTGGACAGAAGTTTTAAAAAGAATCTTGATTAGAAGGAGACATTGATAGGAAAATAAGATTTATGTGTTTACCTGCTGAGGTCATAGGTACAAGCACCAAAAAAATGAAAATAGCCACCACTTACTACATATTCAAAATGTGCCAGGCACTGTGCTGAGGGCATTACACATATCGCCTCATTTCCTTCTTGCAAAAAATCACTTTACTCATGAGGAAACTGAAGTTTAGAAACACGAAGTGAGTTGCTAAGAGTCTCTCGTGCAGACAGACAGCTGAAGAGGCTGTCTATTAACTTCAGATCACACATTCCTATGTAGCGAAATATATAGCAACCATTCACGGGTAGACCTGGGTAGAATACAAAACAAGAAATAAATATGCACATACAGCCTCATCACCACAGTCATTCTTTGCTGGGAAACTACTCTGGGGGAGCCCCACCTAAAATCACCCACCCACTCACCCTCTAACCATAGGAAAAAAGTATTTTAAATGCCCTTACAATGAATCACAGCCCCTCCATGAACACATAACCACTGGATTACAATTCTCCTCACACACATACAGAGGAGGGTCTTTCAGATAAAGCAAACTCAATTAAAGTCATTTCCAGGATGTAAAAGAATGTGATTTAGGTCACACACATTATGTCAGAACTATGCAATGAATCTCATCAATTCAATGAAGCAGATGAAAATAAGATCGAAACCAGGTGTTTGACTTTCTATTGCTAAAACAACTGCCTGATTAACCAAATTTTTCTCTAACTGGTTGTCATGGTATTGTGCAGATAGAATCTCGGACTGGGGCTGAAGACAACAAATTTGACATTCTGCTTTGACCCTTGTTTAAGACTGTCATTTGAAGATGACATGGAATCACAATACAGTCTCTTAAAAATCTCAGTAACTTAGGGGAAAACGCTGAAGAGTCAATGGAAGGCCATATTTTGAATTATTTTAAAAGATGGCTTTAATATTTTCAAATACTGTGCACATTCAAGCTCAGATATATGTGAATACTAAAAATAAATTCAATTAAGAAAATGGAAAAATGGCAACAGGTCTGCATTGCATAGCAATGTATCCAAAATACATAGTTCTTCCAGTACACAGGCATAAATTTCTTTACCTTAGGATAGAGGCATTTTTACTCAACAAAACTGCAATAATGAAGAAAGTCATTAATGTTTATTGAACAGTTAAAATATACCAGAGGTTTCACGTGTATTTTCTTACTTGACTGCTCCTCAATCCTTTGGTTGGGCCTATGATGATCCCTATTTTACAGGTGAAGAGAATGAGTTTGAAGAAAATAAGTCTCTTGCCCAAGATCACATAGCTACAAAGAGGTGGGGCCCCTGTTCAGTAGGCTCCACGGCGTAAAGTCTTAACCCCATCCTGAATAACCTCTGAATGGACACTCTCTAAACTAGTAGGTGCCCAAAGCTGATTCCTCTTCAGTTAAGTTTTTCATCCATCTCCAGCCTCTACTGCCAATCTTACTGAGACAAGAGGGCTCCTTTCAAATAAGGAATCAATGAATGATGGCAAGCAGTTAACAGATTGAAAATCTAAAAGTGAAGCTCGGACTTTAAAATGGCCAAGCTGAAATTCTCAACTCAAAATAGACATTTTCAGTTCAACAATAAAGTTCAGAATTTTAACTCACTTTCTCCATTTTTAAGAGCTGTGTTTTTCCTTTTTTGCCAGAGCTATTAAAATGAAGGCTTTAGAGATTACAGCTGTCTTTGTTGTTGTTGTCATCGTTGCTTTAAATGACAAATTTCTAGAAATCTTCACCTTTCTTCGTTCCATCAGTTATATTACCACAAGAGACCAAGAGGATGCTTTTCTGAGGGTGACAATCTTTCTTGCAAAAGAATGAAACAACAATACTGTGGACAATATTGGAAAACAGAACTATTTAAACACATAAGGCAAAACAAAGAATAATGATTTTCCTCTAAGCCAAGGAAATTTGCATTCTTCGGCTCCACATTCAACTAGGTCCTTTCTGTAACATATTGTGGTTAGTGCCTTGAAGATGCAGGCAGTGGCTCTGGAACTTTCTCTTTGGTTTCATTCCCCAGACCCTCCACAGGGAAGGTGACAGTGATGTCATGCTCTCTGGTGGTCCAGAGATGCAAACAGATACCAAAATTAAATCAGCAAACACATGCTGCAGCAGAGGGACTCTGTACTGTCTGCCCCAGAGACTCAAAAGTGGGAGACTAACAAAGTATGCAACGCGTTTCAGTTGGCAGAAGTGACAACTCATTATCTTAGAACACAATCCCTAATGTTCATGACTTAAAAATAAAAGGAAAGGGGCAATAATTTTTCATCTATAATGGGCTTGATAGATCACAGCTCTGATTTTCTCTCCCTGCTGGATTAAATTGAAAGTCAATATAAATATGCAACATAGTTGTGTCCTTCTTTCTTTTTCGGGCAAATTGGTCTTTGCTGCTCCTAATTCCCAGCAGTATCAATTAACAAAGCATAATTTTAATAGAATGCTTGAAAGTACAGGACTGGTTGTAAAAATTAATTGTCTTGAACTGATTTCCTGTAGACACCATTAATCAATATTATGCCATCTCACAAGCAGCTGCTTACCTTCTTTCCAGTGATTCAGAAGAGGCAAGAATGTGAGTAAGGTGCACATGTGCTCTGCAGGTGTGTGGGTGACATTTGAATTTTTTAACATCTTAGAATGTAAAATCCAGGCAAGAAAATGAATAGTTTGTTTTTTTAAAGATTTTAGTCAAGGTTCTTAAGAAGTTTTCAGAGTGAGATCAAGATTAAATGATTTAATTAAACAAGGTATAAATGAAGGCTTCTCATAACAATGGTACCTAAAATTTGATCACTTGTTTGATGCCAAACTCTGGAAATTACACCCCGTATGTCAAGGACGATTGTATATAATCACTTGGTATACTCAAAAATAAAATGAAATACTGAGGGTATTTTGATAATTTCTATGTTAGCATGAATATTTGAAAGAGAATTAAATTTAGAAAAAGAAAACATGAGTTCCAGGCCTGGCTCTGCCACCTTCTATATGGCCTTGAGTAAGACAATGCAGAAACTAAAATGTCCCTTTTTTGAGTCAAAGTTACTTCATCTATAATGCTGAGGGAATAAGTAAGTTATCTCTAAGGTTCTAGCTCTAAAATTCCACAATTTAAAAACAGAAGACTTGGAGTAATTCACACAAAGATAGAAAACCACACATATCCATTCAGCAGATACTGAATACCTGGGTGTGCTGGTATTCTAAGGCTGTGCTGTTCAACACTGTAGCTAAGAGCACGTATGGCCATTGAGCACTTGAGATGGGCTGTCAGTGTCAAATACACACCAGATTACAAAGATTTAGTATGAAAAAGAGAATGTAATATCTCACTAACAATATATAAATATTGATTACATGTTGAAGTGATAATATTTTGGATACAAGGGGTTAAATAAAATGTATTATTATGCTTTTGTGTTTCCCTCTGTCTCCCATCTTTATATAGTTAAAATACCTCAAAAGGATTTTCAAGAAGATCCACAAAGGGGCAGGGGGCAGTGAAGAGGAGATAGGATGCAATTTAGAGCTAAAAAGAATCATAGAGCTCATCTAGTCCAACCTCTTCATTTTACTGGTAAAGGAAATGAGGCTTAGAGAGATTTTGACTTGTCTAATGACAACATGCTTATAAGCTTGGGAACCTACCCCAAGTCTGTGACTTCCAGGCTAATATTCTTTTCCACTATCCAATTTTCCAACCCCAGGAATAGCTCTGACTCTTAGCCTGAGCATTTCTCCAGCTGTCCATTATTCAAAAATCTAGAAGACTCAGCATTGTGTACTGAAAAGATCACTGCCAGGAGATCTAAGATCAAGTCTAGTTATGTCAGCCCAGAAAGTTATCAGCAACCTCTCTGTACTCCTATTTTCTTATTGGTCAAATGCATTCTCTGCCCCTCTAAATTGTGGAAATCAAAGGATATAATGAATGCGAAACTGCTGTGAAAAGTGTCAAGTGTCATGATTCTTAAATCCCACACTGGACGACTGAGGGGAAGAGATACAGCATCTACCAAGAGTTCTCCTTCCTAACGGATATGCTACTAAGACGAAACCATTCCCAGAACATCAGCTAAAGGAAGGGGAAAGATCAGGAGTGAAAGGAAGAGAAAGGAATCCCAAAATATCATGGTGTTTTTAGGGCAACCAATAGTCCCAGTACTCCCAGTTTTAGCACTGAAAGTCCCAAATCCCAGGAAATCTCTCAGTTCTAAACAAAGCAGGATGGTTGGTGTCATGGACTGAATTGTGTCCCCCAAAAATATATGTCTACTTGGCTAGGCCACGATTCCCAGTATAGTGTGATTGTCCACCATTTTGTCACCTGATGTGATTTTCCTATGTGTTGTAAATCCTACCTCTATGATGTTAATGAGGCAGGATTAGAGGTAGTTATGTTAATGAGGCAGAGGACTCAATCTACAAGGTTAGTTTTTATCTTAAATCAATCTCTTTTGAGATATGAAAGACAGAAGCAAGCAAAGAGACATGGGGACGTCATACCACCAAGACACAAGAGCCAGGAGAAAAGCATGTCCTTTGGACCTGGGGCCCCTGTGCTGAGAAGCTCCTAGACCAGGGGAAGATCCATGACAAAGACCTTCCTCCAGAGCCAAAAGAGAGAGAAAGACTTCAGCTGGAGCTGGCAACCTGTACTCGGACTTCTAGCCTCCTACACTGTGAGAGAATAAATTTCTCTTTGTTAAAGCCATTCACTTGTGGTATTTCTGTTATAGCAGCACTAGATAACTAAGACAGTTGGTCACCCTAAAATACAATACTTTTTAAGAACCTAAAATGTGAATCATTAGCACACTATGTTCACTGACAGGAAATTAAAAATGTTTAAGTTAAGAATTTTCCAATATGGGAGGGGTGGGGGTGGGGGGAAACTAAATAGATAATAGATAAGTGGTAACTTTGGTGAAGGGTAAGACAGTACACAATACTGGAGAAGCCATCACAACTTGTACAAGGAAAGATCATGAAAGCTCCATAGACACATCAAAACTCCCTGAGGGACTGAACTGCTGAGCAGAGGTCTGTGGGGACCATGGTCTCCGGGAACATCTGGCTCAACTGGCATAACACAGTTTATAAAGACAATGTTCTACATTCTACCTTGGTGAGTAGCATCTGGGGTCTTAAAAGCCTGTGAGCAGCCATCTAAGATACTCCACTGGACTCAACCCCTCGGAAACAAGGGAGAATGAACAGAACAGGATACAAGGAAAAGATCAGTCCAAAGGACTAATGGACCACAGCTACCACGCCTTCCACCAGACTGAGTCCTTTACAGCTAGATGGTGCCTGGCTACCACCACTGACTGCTCTGACTGGGATCATAACAAGAGGGTCCTGGACAGAGCTGAAGAAGGATGTAGAACAAAATTCTAACCCACAAAACAAGACCAGATTTACTGGCCTGACAGACTGGAGAAACCCCAAGAGTATGGCCCCCAGACACCCTTTTAGCTCAGCGGTGAAGTCACTCCCAAGGTTCACTGTTCAGCCAGGGATTAGACAGCCCCATAAAACAAAATGGAACTAATGAGACACAGGGACAAGGACTAGAAGGCAGGAGGGGACAGAAAAGCTGGTGATAGGGAACCCAGGGTTGAGAAGGGACAGTGTTGACATGTCGTGGGGTCATTAACCATTGTTATGGGCAATATGTGTACTAACTGTTTAATGAGAAACTATTTGTTCTGTAAACATTCATCTAAGGTACAAAAAAAAAAAAAGAATTATCTATGTGAGATCAAATTGACAACAGCAACTCAAAAGGTTTGATGGGAAGCCTAGGGGGCAGTGAGTTGAAGATAATGGTGATGGAATGATTTGGAAAAGGATAGTGAGAATAGCAGCACAACTGGAAGAATGTAACTGATGTCACTGAATTGTACGTGTAAAAACTTTTGAAATGGTGTAACTTTGGCTATGTATATTTTCACCAAAAAAAAAAAAAAAAAGTCCTCCAAGGCTGAGAAGGGAGAGTGTTGACATGTCGTGGGGTTGTTAACCAATGTCATAAAACAATATGTGTACTGACTGTTTAATGAGAAACCATTTGTTCTGTAAACCATCTAAAGTACAATTAAAATAAATAAATAAAAAAGAATTTTCCAATAGCCTGTTGTACACTTACAGTATCCTACTTCTCTGAGTTCAGGAATGCAAGGTAAATCTAAAGTCTTAAAATGCATGTTTCAGCCTCTGATGATCCTTGGTTTATTTCTCACCTCTCACAGAACACTGTAGATACCAAAAAAAAAAAAAAAAAAAAGGTGGGGGTGAGAAAACCAGCAAAAGAGAATGGGTGAGTGAAGAGGCAGAGTAAGAAGATTAGAAGACATCAAAGAACACTATAGTCATTCTGTTCTACCAAGCCCACAAGTGCCCTTCATCATGGGAGTATGTGCACAAAGTTTAACAAGCTTATCAAAACTCAATACCCAACATGTTATTTAATCTTACATTTTTCCCCCACTCTTCTAAAAACTGGGGGGAAATGTAGTCACTGATTACTGACAACATGGAATATTCTCTATTGCCTATTGTTAAAGGTACACTTTCAAAATGCAAGACAGTAAAAGGCATTGTTTTGACTCTATTTATTCCGTTTAGCTTTTCTGGTCAAGGCCCTTAGAGTGTGAGTTCTCTTGGCCAAGACTGGGAAGAGTGTCATATTCAATGTTCTAAACTCTTCATCCCAAATTCTGAATTAGGAATGGGCAGCCTGCCTGAATACACACCAATTTTGAAATCTATTCCAAAGAGGTAATTTTGCAGCAGGAAGAATAACTTTTCCAGAACTGAGTGCAGAAAGCATACCAAGAAAAATGAAAGGCTTTGGAAAACCTCTGCTGTGCAACCACGTTTGGAGATTTTACCAAAATATTTACACCGGTTCCTCCATCTCTGTGGAGCAGATTTTTGAGCATATGGCTTGAGGACATTTTCTCCATCTTTCTGTCTCCCTCAGCATCTTGTATTCCAGTTTCTTAACTAGAGACATGTATGAAAATGACGTGTGTGATTTTTTTCTTCAAAATATGGAGAAAAATAGCAAATAAAATATACAAACAAGTGGTACTCTTAAAGAACTTATATAAAAAGCTTGCAGTGAACTCTACTGACCTATAAGATACAGTGTACATCTGAGATTCTGTCCAGCATTATTCTTTCTGCAATTCTTTTACATCACATACAATTATGCCTATGTGGAGCTAAAAATAGTTTTAAATTCTGATGGGATATAAAAGCAGGATAAAATGACAGGCATGGTACACCTAATAAAATAATCAATAGTACCTCATACTTCTGTACTTTCAAATCTCCTTGAGAAAAATGATCCATATGTATCAGAGTGGATTATTGGGTGTGGGACAGTAAAAGAAGACCCTATTTGCCTGGGTAAACATCTGATGAACTGATACACCATAAGAAAGACATAATTTGTCTTTTTTTTTAAGACATCATTTATCTTTAAAAATAAATTCAGTAACTTATGCACTACACATTTCATTGTCATGCATAAGTTTGTGATGTGTCTTTAAAAAAAGGTGCTCTATTATGTTTTGTTTTTTAAAATATCTTGGCTGTGGCTTATTTCTCTGTATGAAGTCCTGTGCATGTTCTGGGCCTCTCTCTCTCTCTCCAACCTCAGAATAATAGCACTAGCTACATAATGAGAGTACTTACTGTGTGAAAAGTCCTAAGCACTTTACAAATTGTAATTAATATTAAAAATAGTAGATACTCTCCTTACCCCTGATGCACACATTTCCTGATTTTAAACCATGAAGTATCCCCTTATTCTGTTCAAATGACTAGCTCTTGGTCTATGTACAGGTTCCTCATGAGTTCTATTAAGTGTTCTGGAATTCTTATTCTTCCCAATTCTATCCATAATTTGTTATGATCCACACAGTAGAATGCCTTTCCATAGTCAATATAACACAGGTAAACATCTTTCTGGTATCCTCTGCTTTCAGCCAAGATTCATGTGACATCAGCAATGATATCCCTCATTCCATATCCTCTTCTGAATCCAGCTTGAATTTCTGTATGTTGAGCAAATATTCTGAGAATATGAAGAACGTGGTATCAGGATTGGAGCAAGACTCATTAACAAGTTGCAATGTGTACATGACACAACCTTGCTTACTAAAAGCAAAGAGGAATTGAAGCACTTAAACTGATAAAGATCAAAGACTACAGCCTTCAGTATGGATTACAGCTCAACATAAAGAAAACTAAAATTCTTACAACTGGACCAATAGGCAACATCACGATAAATGGAAGAAAGACTGAAGTTGTCGAGGATTTCATTTTACTTGGATCCACAATCAATGCCCATGGAAGCAGTAGTCAAAAAATCAAATGACGTAATGCATTGGCAAATCTACTGCAAAAGACCTCTTTAAAGTGTTAAAAAGCAAAGATGTCACTTTGAGGACTAAGGTGCACCTGACATAAGCCATGGTATTTTCAGTCGCCTCATGCATGGGAAAGCCG